>JAULJL010000038.1:3156461-13156461 GCA_030761205.1 Fremontodendron californicum | reverse complement strand
ATCTTGTTCTTGTCAATGCCACAAAGGTTGCAATCCTGATGAAATTGTGGACAAAATCGTATAAATGATTAAGCCTGAGAGCCTAATACCAAAGATAGAAACCTCAGATCCTGTACCATACCTGCAAACTGTTCTAGGTCCAAACCAATATCCCCACCCTACTATGGTCAAATCGTCCATTAGGATGACCACTACGGGATTACTGAATGCCACTCCATCACCAACAACTGCCAGTTCGTACTATTTCCCTCATCAATCACGTTATCCAACATTTGGGATAGGAACCTCGAGCTATGTACAACCTCCAAAGGCCCCGTGTCCAAATCCATACCCTTGCCTTGTTATTCCTCCATCTCCCTATGTAAACACTCCGGTTCGGACCTTAGTGCCACCACCAAGTGCCCCAACTCCTAGGCTCTGTGAGATTAAGAAACAACCCCAGGATAAGACCCAAAAGCATTTTGATCCCCTTCCAATCAGCTATCAAGAGCTTTTCCCAATGTTGGTCCGAAATAACCTGGTTGCCTATGTGCCGTTGAAACCCCTATCACCACCATACCCCAAGTGGTATAACCTGAATGAAAAATATGATTATCACTGTGGAACTGTTGGGCATAGCATTGAACACTGCAATGCACTCAAGAACAAAGTACAATCTCTTATAGATGCCAAGTGGTTGGATCCAACGACATTGATTGATAGAGGGCTGGGAAAGCGTCATTAGGATTGGGAGATTTACGGCATTGAGATGGAAAGACTTTAGTCTTATATGATGTAGTAGGATTTCACTTTTTTAGTGGCCGGCTTTTATAGCCTTAGGATTCTAGGAAGAAGAAAGTACTTGTAAAGACAGTTTTAACCACTGCTCAGATTTTGTAAACATGGTTTACACCATTGTGAACGTTGATATGGGAATGAATTGACTATGCTTCAAATTTATGAGATGTTGATGATTAAGTTCCTCTGATTCTTATTTCCTCCGTGATATCTTCCCTTTTGCATTTTACATCCGATCAGTTATTTCATACCATACATTCATACATGTATCATGTTACATCAGGTTGCATTCATGCATTCATAATGAGCATGATTTTTCAGTATATATCCATGCATTAATTTGCTTATTCTTTACATGCATCATGTTGACTGTGGGTTGCATTCATGACAAACATAGTCAGCATGACTTCCTTGTATATGCTCATGCATTAATCTGTCATATTAACATCAGGATGCATTCATGACACATATGGTCAGCATGATTTTCTTTGTATATACTCTGTATCAATCATTCATAATTGACATCGTGTTCCATTCATAGTGTATATGACCATTCATTGGAAAATACACTGAAATGTACATGATCATTCATTACATATATCCATGCGTTGATTTGTTTATTCTTTGCTTGCAACATGTTGGCATCGTGATTGCATTTATTACATATATGGTCAGCATGTTTTCACTATACATGTCCATACATCATATTTTTTAGGCTTCACGTGCATCAAATTGCATTCATGGCTCCTTCACCATGACACGCACTTTGGGGGAATAAAATAGAAGTTGGCTTGGCTTTAAGAATCTTTGAAAGAATTTCCAATTCAAATCAGAGGTTTAAGAAGTACTGAGTACCCTTTTGATACAGGCTAGTGCTATGGAGAATGAACAAGTTGCCCGAATGGAAAGGGTCCAGGAAGGATTGCGAGAACAGCTGGCAAAGTCTCAAGCAGAATCTAAAGATCAGATGACTAAATTGATGGAGCTAATGTCCACCGTAATCATGGGATACACTGAAAACTTGGCCGCCAGTGAAGGGTTAGAGGCACGATAGGGTCAGATTGAGGTCGTAATGATGGATGCCCAGAACACAATTAACCCCGTCAATGTCTTAAATTCAGATGATCCAGCTGAACAGGCAAAGTTGAAAATGGTTAATGAGGTAGAGTTGGCAGATTCCCAAGGGAAATATCAGTTGCTAGATGAAAGGCTCCGGGCAGTAGAAAATACAGACGTATTTGGGAGTGTAGAGGTGAAAGAACGATGCTTAGTCTTCGATTTAGTCATTCCTCCTGAATTCAAGGTCCCTGACTTTGTGAAATATGACGGGACGATTGATCCGTCAGCCCACATCACTATGTTCTGCCAAAAGATGACAAGTCATATAGATAATGATAAGCTTTTGATTCACTACTTTCAGGATAGCCTCAGCGGGTCCGCAATTAGGTGGTATAGTCAGTTGAGCAATGATCAAATTCGCTCTTGGAATGATTTGGCTAGGGCTTTCCTAAACCAATACAAGCATATGACCGACAGGACACCTGATCGTCTCACTTTGCAAAATATGGAGAAAAGAGCTACTGAGAGCTTCAAAGAGTATGCTCAGAGGTGGAGGAACATGTCTACCCAAGTACAACCACCTTTGACACAAAAAGAAATCACCGTCCTCTTTGTGAATACACTACAGGCCTCGTACTATGATAAACTCGTCGGCAATGCCTCAAAGAATTTTGCGAATATAGTAATCTCAGGGGAGATGATTGAGAATGCTATCAAAAATGGGAAACTTGAAAGAGAATGAACATCCAATGCCTAGAGAAATAAGGTACCTAGAAAAAAAGAGGAAGATGTCCAAGCTATGGGAGATTTCATCCCATATTCCTAATTTCCCTCATACCAATCATGTTACCCTACTGAGGTATCTCCAAGCCTTTATCCTTACCTACCAACCCAAGTACCTAATCCTATATCAGCCCTTGCAATAAGGCCTACTTCCAGAAAATGACCGCGGGAAAACCAAGAAAGAATTCCAATCCCCATCCCTGACTTGTTGCCATTACTAATAAAGAATCAGTACCTTACCCTAGTACCTTTGAAAATAGCTCCGAATCCATCAGCGAGGAGTTATGACCCTGACAGCAAGTGTGATTATCACCTGGGGGTAGTTGGGCATTCAACTGAAAAATGCAGACAATTGAAGGAAATGATTGAAAGTCTTATCTGTGATGGTATTTTGACACCGGAGCTTATCAATCAGTGGAAGGCCGCTTTGCCATAAATCAGTTTCTTTCAGGGTTTTAGAGGGAAAATTACTACCTTTGAAGGATGTCAATAGGAGCATTTTGATGCATGTAGTTTCAGACCTTATGATGAAAACACTTGTTTCATGTCGACATTCATAAGAATTAAATGAATTTTGATTTTTAAATGCTTTGTGTTTGTTGTGTTTTAACAATAATCTGAATTTGTAAAAACAAGCATTAAGGAAGTTTTAATGGATAGTCTCAAGAATATTGATGATCATTGTTACAAATGACCCAATACCTTCTCCCATCTCTTTAAAGCTTTCCTAGGCCTAAACCCTTTGAATCGAGAACACTTGAAAGACCTAATGCTTCAAGTAATATGAATGATTGAACTTCATAAAGCCATTGTCATCATAGAATAAGCAAAGATGTAGATCCTAGTCTAGGCTATGAACAAAGGAACGAACTTTTTGAAATTTTTTCGAACTCCTTGAAATTCAAACAAATTAGACTTTCTTTCAAAAATTTAAATCATGGTAATTTGGTGTGTGTCAAGGTTGTGCCAAAACCATTCATGTCATTTTCAGCAACCACAAAACAATAATTCCCCAAACATCACTTCATCATTGACACCCTGGGGCACAATGATTAAACTACATTATCCCATGTCTTAGAGAGAACCCATTTTTTAGGTCATATTTTCTTTGTCTCTTCAAAGAACACAGATTTGAAACTCAGCCTTTTCAAAATAGACCTAGACTTGCTATGTTCCTTGTTGATACAAATTCACATGGTTAATCAAATTGGGGCATCATATGTGGAAATGATGGATACATGGTGAATAAGGATGGACTAATGCATGAATCATTGGGCCGTGCGGAAAAAAAAAGAAGAAAATTTGTGATATCATGCATATGAGAATTCAGATTATTCCAAAGTGCAAAATGAAATTTTGATTATCTATTTTCCCTAGGGATTGCTTTTCAATGAGAATATTTGTGCAAAATGAATGGCCATCTTTCATATCCCTTTCGAGAAAAAAGAAATTATCCATAGTCACCCATTTTGAGCCAAACGAATTCTTTCTCCTTTGAAACTTGATTAAGGATCACCCTCTACACTGGGGGGCAAATGCGAGGAAAGATCTTTTTAAAGATCATGGAGGAATGAGTCCTGGCTTAAAGACAGATACAAAGAAAATGGAGCGCCGAATGAATATGGGTTCACTCTGTCAAAAGAAAAAGGAAAAGATGGCGAAATGGAAGCCAAAAAGAAAAAAGTGTGTGAAAAAGTATGGCAAATGAAAGCCAAAAACAAAGAAGAAAAACAACAAAAGTAAAAAGGAAAGAAATGTCCAAGAAGGGACAAATGCTTCAAAGAGAATTCTCCTCAAGAAATGATCCTTGATTAGATTACCCTCAAACATATATTTTGGGCCTATTTATCCTTTCTTTTTGAACCCCAAACCATGGCCTACATTACGTGCTTTAAAAGTCCATTTTGATCAAGCATGAATATTTTTTTGAAGGGTTTTTCCTCGGATTTTATCCCATCTCATCGAATTATCATTTCACTAAGGAAGAATTTAGAATTCTTAAGTGCATGGTAAAACAACGAAAAACACAAAAAAAGGAGAAAGAATGAAACTCTAGGGCGAAAACCCAAAATTGAGCGGTCTAGAGTAAAATGGGAATTTCCGATGCCATCTATGATCGTCCCGATACCATAAAAGAGAAAATCATCTTGAAGAAGTGGTCATCAAGGAACATCTAAGAATTCTTGAACTTCCCAAAGTGTTAACTCTCATTTGGATGTTTGATTTCAAAAACTGAAACTATTTTTCTCCATAATCACCTTTCCAGTTTAAACATACCAGCCAATCTTGATGCTTGTCAAAATGCCTTGATATGAAAACTAAAAGAATGATGAATTTGTTTTATTTTCAATGAATTCATGATTTATAAAACCTGTTCCATTTGTGATCCTAGAGAGGACATACATTTTTGTTATGAAATTTCCTTTGATCAACCAAAATCTTGTTATACCAAGCATTGCCAATCAAATTGAAAAACCCAGATTGACACTTAGAGAAGTTTTTAACAATGATCATCAGTCTTCAAAAGATTTGTACATCATACACTGTGGGGTTAATATTTTTTATTCAGAAGTTTTCAAAACGAGAAAACAAATAAAGATATTTTTTTGAAGTACCCATTCTTGATGTTGACATGAGACAAGGGTTTTTTCTAACCCAAAGGTATAGAACTGCTAGGATAGGTCTCGACTTCCATATATGATAAGAAGAAATAGAACCCGTTTCAGACCTCTGTTGATGAGAGTTTGGAAACTATTGGGGCAAAGAGAATAGACAAAATGAATTGAAGATATACTCTGATTGGAAAAGGAAAAATGAATTGGAAAGGCTAAGCAACAGTCTAGAAAAATGATCAGGGGCGTTTGCATATTTTCATGAAGCGTTTGCATCATTATCGATCTTTGCATTTGCATCATGTAGAAGTATTCTGCACGTTGTCAAATCCTTGCATTTGCATCGTTTAGAAGCATTTTCATAATGCCAATCTTTGCATCTGCATCATTCCATGAAGTAGTTGCGTTAACACCAATTTTCGCATTTGCATCATCAAAAAGCATTTGCACATTATTGACCTTTGCATCATTCTGAGAAGTAATTGCGTTGTTCGAGGATCATTTGCATTTGCATCATTTAGAAGCATCTATATCTTATTCAACATCTGCATCTGCATCAATAAGCATTTGCATCAATCTAAGTCATTTGCATATATACCACTAAGCATCTACATTTTATCCAACGTCTGCATCTGCATCAAGAAACATTTGCATCAATTCAAAACATTTACATTTGCAAAAAAAGGTATGTGCATCCTGTTAATCATTTGCACCAACATCAAAAAGAATTCGCATCTTCTCAAAATCTTCAAGTTAATTTTCAACAATTCTTCAAAGATCATGGATAAGGCCTCCAGGGCATCAATTTTCCAAATCATAGATAAGACCTCCGAGCATAGTTTTTCTTTTTAATTTATGGATAAGTCCTCCGGGCATCATTTTTAAAGTCGCATACAACGTAACTTTTTCACGGATAAGGCCTCCGGACACCATTTTGAAGACCTCCGGGCATCATTTTTAAAGTCGCATATAGCGTATTTTTTCACGGATAAGGCCTTCGAGCACCATTTTTAAGACCTTCGGCATCATTTTTAAAATCGCATACAGGCATTTTTTTCACGGATAAGGCCTCCGGGCACCATTTTTAAGACCTCCGGGCATCATTTTTAAAGTCGCATACAGCGTATTTTTTTCACGGATAAGGCCTTCGGGCACCATTTTTAAGACCTACGGGCATCACTTTTAAAGTCGCATACAGCGTATTTTTTTCACCGGTCAGGCTCCGGCACCATTCTTAAGACCTCCGGGCATCATTTTTAAAGTCGCATACACCGTATTTTTTTCACGGATAAGTCCTCTAGGCACCATTTTTAAGACCTCCGGGCATCATTTTTAAAGTCGCATAAAGCGCATTTTTTTCACGAATAAAGCCTCCGGGCACCATTCTTAAGACCTTCGGGCATCATTTTTAAAGTCGCATACAGCGCATTTTTTTCACGGATAAGGCCTCCGGGCACCATTCTTAAAACCTCCGAGCATTATTTTTAAAGTCGCATACAGTGCATTTTTTTCACGGATAAGGCCTCCGGGCACTATTTTGAAAACCTCCAGGCACAATTTTCGTTTTGAAAATCGAATTTGTTTCCTTAAGACGGGTCAAGCCTTGATTAGTCAGGGAACTCAATTTAAGGACAATATCTTCTATTTAAAGTTTTTTCCAAAAAAAATGAAAAATGAAAAAATGAAAAAATTTTAAAAAATGAAAATATGAAAAAGAAACCCCTTTCCCTTCTCTTCACATGTGATTTCACTAACCGGACAAAATTAGTGTTTGTTTATCTTTGCCTGATTCCTGATTCTCAGCAATAGCCAAAGAGGGGCAGCTGTAGACACCTAATTTTGTCCGGACCACTAAAACAAGTATGTTTTCTTCCTAAATTGATGTTTCAGAATGGAAAAATAATTTTTTCATCCTGCAGGTGGTACTCCGAGACTTAGTTTAAGAGGGCGAGCATAAAAAGTCAAACTTGAAAAATGTCAACCCCGAAAAGTCAACTACTGAAAAAGTCAATCCACTTTCAGAATCAAGATTTGAAGTTCAATTGAAAAATGGCGAAAGAATTTTGATAATCGAGGTCTACATTGAAAGATTTGGAGTTCAGAAGTTGGGATATGGAGATTCAGTAGAAAGGAAACCCTAATCTGGGAAATTTAGGGAAAAATGCTTAAACGATCGAATTGGTCGAAATTGAAGGTTCCAAATGAAAGATAAGCACTGAATACGGGTAATGGAGAAGCCAATTGAAAGAAAAACTGAAAGAAAAGTCAATCCGGGAGAAAACTGAGAATTAGAGTTTTTGGTGGATTTCGGTGAAATTGGGAAGAATTACAGAAATGGCCCAACTCGGTAGGACTAAAGCCCCTAATGGATGAGGAGTGATAAAAAAAGGATAGCCCAAGGCTCAATTTGAAGAAAATCTGAAAATCGGACTTGTTTTGAGCAAATCGAGTTTTGGAGGTAAAAAGGCAAAATTAGAAAATTTGGGAAAAATAGAAAATGAACTCCAAAAACTTTGAAAATTTGCAGATCTCATTTTTAAATTATTTGGAAGAGATTGGCAAAATAAAATCTTGATTCGGAGTTCGTTTGCAAAATGGCCAAATCCCGGGCCCCATATGTAGTAATTCAAGCAGATAAATCCCGAAAAAATACCGAATGAGTTTCAAAAATTATGAAAACTTCCATATCACACTTTTAAATTATTTGAAGAGATTGGTGACAAAAAATATGGATTTGGAGCTCGTTTAAAAATGGTAAAAATTAAGGGCATAAAAGGGCAATTTTGGAAGAAAAAATCCAAATAAATAGCAAATGAACTCGAAAAATTTTGAAAACTTTCGGAATTCAATTTTTTATTATTTTGAAAGTATTGAAGAAATAAAATTTTAATTTGGAGTCCGTTTGCCATTTATTTACATTCGGGGGGCAAAAATGTCATTTTACACAAGAAACCGAAAAGGGCTTTTCTTGCCTTTTAAAAAAAATCAAACATGGACTGGAAGAAGGGGGGCTGGCTGGCCAAGGCCTAAAGATGGGAAGGAAGTTTCTGATGTTTTAATCAAAAGGCCAACAATGAAGAGTTAGTTAGTGATTTTTTTATCAAGCCTTTGCAAATAAGCCACATGGACGAATGCATGAAGAGGGAGAGTGTCAACATAATGCTTAAGATTCTTGAACAGCTGTAATTGTGGATAGCTGATGGCCTAATCTAAGGGTGATAATTTTATGTTTTAAACATCTTGGATCAATAGCCTTTGGATGAAAATTGGTTGATGGAAAAATGACAACATCTTAACCTAGAGGAAGAAGCATTCGGCCACACTAAGAAAAGGGGACTCTCTCTTTCATTTTTCACACTCTCATTCTCTATTCTCTCTTACTTTTGGCTGATTTTCTCTCCATTGTTGAATAGCAAAAAGAAAAGTTTAGAAAAGAAAAGAAAGTTAGAAGAGAAAAAGCTTGAAAGATAGGTTCTACAGGTTGCTTTTAGCACCATACTCTTGCACTTTCTTTGATTTTCCATTCTTGATTTGCTGTTTGATTATTATTTTGGTGAGTTTCTTTTGATTTTTCTTTTTGAATAAGTGTTATTAATGTTCTTCTTTTAGTTCTTTCTTCATGTAAAAAGTTCTTGAAATATTTTTTCCCTTTGTTCTTTGACATGGCCGAATGGACCATATTTTATATTTTTTTGTTTTAGTTGCTGTTTTGCTTTGATTTTTCATGTTAATTTTGATATTAAATAATTCTTGATGCTTTAAATCTTCTTCTAATACATATACTTGAAGCTTGTTTTAATTTGGTTGCTTGCTTATTTCCATTTATGAGTCTATTATCATGTTCTTACATTTTTTATTTTTTGTTTTCAAAATGTTTAAGTTTGTTTATGTTTTATATTTTGAAACCCATGTGTTTGTAAAAATGCTTGTTAATTTTCATACCTCTACTTTATATTTGTATGATTTGAGTGTTATGTTTTAGTTAAGTATGTTAGTATATGAAGTGTTTGTGAAAATGCCATGCTCACTTTGAACATGAGGCCATTCGGCCACTTCACTTTCTGCGCTTTGTGTGTGCATTTTTGTTATGTTAGTTGATAGGTTTGCATTTTCATGACATTTGGTTGAGTATTTGGTTTAAGCATCCTTGTGTTTGTGTTATTCCCATGCATATTTTAGATGTTAGGGTTGGTTTGTTTCGCCATGCATATCCATGCATTTTAGACCTAGGTTGCATTAAATACCATGCAAGTTCATTTAGGTCTAGGTCATTTTATTGATGCCATGCATTTTTCAAGACATTTAGGTTTAAAATCATGCATTTCATGCATCATATTTGCTGTATTTTTCATGCATTACATGTCATTGCCACATGACTTGTGACTTATGTAGACACCTAATTTTCTCCGGACCACTAAAACAGGTATGTTTTCTTCCTAAATTGATGTTTTAGACTTTTTTCATCCTGCAGGTGGTACCCCGAGACTTAGTTTAAGAGGGTGAGCATAAAAAGTAAAACTCAAAAAAGTCAACCCTAAAAAAAGTCAACCCCAAAAAGTCAACCCCAAAAAATCAACTACTGAAAAAATCAACCCACTTTCAAAATCAAGATTGAAGTTCAATTGAAAATGGCAAAGAATTTTGATAATCTGAGGTCTACATTGAAAGATATGGAGTTCGAAAGTTGGGTTATGGAGATTCAATAGAAAGGAAACCCTAATCTGAGAAATTTGGGGAAAAGTGCTTACATGATCGAATTTTTCAAAATTGAAGGTTCCAAATGAAAGATAAGCACTAACTACGGGTAATGGAGAAGCCACTTGAAAGAAAAATTAAAAGAAAAGTCAATCCGGGAGAAAACCGAGAATTAGGGTTTTTGGTGGATTTCGATGAAATCGGGAAGAATTACAGAAATGGCCCGACTTGGTAAGACTAAAGCCCCTAATGGATGAGGAATGATTAAAAAGGGATAGCCCAAGGCTCAGCTTGAAGAAAATCTGAAAATTGGACTTGTTTTGAGCAAAACCGGGTTCCGGAGGCAAAAAGGCAAAATTGGAAAATTTGGGAAAAATAGCAAATAGACTCCGAAAATTATAAAAATTTGCAAATCACATTCTTAAATCATTTGGAAGAGATTGGCAAAAGAAAATCTTGATTCGGAGTTCGTTTGCAAAATGGCCAAATCCCGGGTCTCTAATGTAGTAATTCAAGAAGATAAATCCCGAAAAAATACCAAATGAGTTCCAAAAATTATGAAAACTTCCAGATCACACTTTTGAATTATTTGGAAGAGATTTGTGAACAAAAATATTGATTTGGAGCTCGTTTAAAAAATGGTAAAATATGGGGGCATGAAAGGGCATTTTTGGAAGAAAAAATCCAAATAAATAGCAAACAGACTCGGAAAATTTTGAAAACTTCCAGAATTCAATATTCTATTATTTTTAAAGTATTAAAAAAATAAAATTTGAATTTGGACTCCGTTTTCCATTTATTTGCATCTGGGGGGCAAAACGATCATTTCACCCAAGCAACCGAAAAAGGCTTCTTTTGGCCTTTCAAAAAATCAGACTTGGGCTGGAAAAGAGAATGTTGGCCTGCCAAGGCCCAAAGGAAGGAGGAAGCTTCTGATTTTTCAATCAAATGGCCAAGAATTAAGAGTTAGTTAGAGATTCTTTTTGATCAAGCCATTGCGATTAAGCCACATAGGCCAAGGGAGAGTGTCAACGTTATTCTTGAATAACTGTAATTATGGACAACTGATATGCTAATCTAAGGGTGATAATTTCATGATTTTTCACCTTGAATTACTAGCCATTGGATGGAAATTGGTGGAGAAAAATATGACAACATTCCTTGGAGGAGAGAGGTTGGATTCGGTTGGCTTAAGGGAGAGGCAAAATTTTAATTTTCCTTCACTTCATTTTCAAATTTCTTCTTAGTTTTTCTTAGTTTTTTCTCTCCTTGGTTGAAAGCAAAAAGAAAAAGTTTAGAAAAGAAAGAAAAGTTTGAAGAGATAAAGCTTGAAATATAGCTTTTTGAGGTTGCTTTTAGCACCAACTCTTGCACTTTCTTGATTTTCCATTCTTGTTTTTGCTATTTTGATTATTATTTGGTGAGTTTTCTTTTTAAATAAGTGTTTTTTTTAGTGTTCGTCTTAAGTTGTTTCTTCATCTCTTTCTTAAATATTTTTTACAAAATTGTTTTCTTATATTTCTTTAATGGCCGAATGGCCTACATTTTTCTTATTATGGTTGCTGTTTTTGCTTTAATTTATCATGTTATTTATGTTATTTTCTTTAATTTTGATGCTTTAACTGTTCTTCTACTTCATATATTTGAATCATGTTTTAATTTGGTTGCTTTGTTTGTTGCCATTTATGAGTTAAATATCATGTTCTTGCATTTTTAATTTTCTGTTTTCATAAATTTGTTGATGTTTTATATTTAGTATATCAAGTGTTTGTGAAAATGCTTGTTTGGTTTTAGTATTTCTATTTTGTATTTGCATGATTTGAATGTTATATTTTAGTTGAGCATGTTAGTATATCAAGTGTTTGTGAAAATGCTTGTTTGGTTTTAGTATTTCTACTTTGTGTTTGCATGATTTGAATGTTATATTTTAGTTGAGCATATTAGTATATAAAGTGTTTGTGAAAATGCCATGCTTGTTGGAGCTTGAGGCCATTCGGCTACTCCATGTGTTTTACATTGTATGTGCATTTTTGCCATGTTAGTTGGTAGGTTTGCATATGCATGACATTTAATTGAGTATTTAGTTTAAGTATACCAAGTGTTTGTGAAAGTGCCATGCTTGTTGGAGCTTGAGGCCATTCGCTACTCCATGTGTTTTACATTGTGTGTTGCATTTTTGCTATGTTAGTTGATAGGTTAGTATTTGCATCATATTTGGTTGAGTTTTTGGTTTAAGCATGCCTTGTATTTGTGTTATTTCCATGCATGTTTTAGATGTTAGTTTAGGTTTATCTTGCCATGCATGTTCATGCATTTTAAACCTAGGTTGAATTAAATGCCATGCAAGTTCATTTAGGTCTAGGTCAATATATGGATGCCATGCATTTTTTCATGACATTTAGGTTTAAACTCATGCATTTCATGCATCATATTTGCTGTATTTTTTCATGCATTTCATGTTCATGCCACTTGACTAATGACTTAGGCCAATTAATGGTTCAAAGTCATGCTCTCTTGAGCACACTTGTGGAAAATTAAGGTTTGTCAAATTGATTATTCTACCTTTGTGATCTTTTTTACTTTAGCCAATTTTTATCTAACTTTCAAAAAGTCCTAGCTACTGTTTGTGAGTCATTTTGTGAGTCTTAAATATTTTTACTTTGATTTTTAAATGATTTTATCAAAGGCAAAAATGTATTTTGGCAAAACAGTTTTTTCACCCAGTACTCGTAATTTCCAATTTTTGAGGGCATTCATCTTTAATCAGAAAATTAAGATGATTTTTTCCCGTGTAGTTTTATATGTCTTGAGTCTCCAGTATGTTTTTCAGAATTTTTTGAATTTTTAAAAATAGGGTAAACAATTGTGGCTTAAAACTGGACAGTGGAGTCAGAATTGAATTTGGAGGAAAATCATTTTTCTATTTTGGTTAAGTTACTTAGAGGGAGCTGATTAGGAAGTTTAGCTACTGACTTAGGGTAGTTTCTAAGCCTTTTTAAACTCTAAAAATGATTTTTTTAAGTCTCGAGTTAAGGGTGGTCAAGTCCGGGATTTTAAATTTAGGAAATTAGAGCCATTTAAAAAAAGGTTTAACCCAGTTTTTCATTTTTAATCTAAGTTTTTTCAAAATTGTTTCCAAACAATCACAAAGTATTTTCGTTTTAGAATATTTAATTTGACATATTTTCCTAAGGTAGCCGGATATCGTTTTAGATATACGGATTTCCTTAATTAAAGGAAAAAATACATTTTCATGCATTGCATTTTTCATATTCATGCATTTTATATAATATGTGATTTTTGCTATGATAATTTCTATGATATTGTTATTATTTTGAGTTATGTTATATCATTTATTATATGATTTGGAATATTTCAAGATATCCTATGCTTTTTATTTAGTTTTTTTTTTTTTGGTCATATTATTTAGCATATACTATGTTCATGCATTATTATTATTATTATTATTTTCATTTTTATTTTCATGCATATTATATGATAGCATTATTTTATATTTTATGTCATTTAAATTATATGTCATATCATTCATATTTGCCATGTCATTCAAATTATTTCATCTCATATAGAATATATTATGTTACCTAGGTCATTTCATTTAGGATATATATATTATGTGATTTAGGATATTTTATTTCATTTAAAATATATCATATGATTTAGGATATTACATTTCATATAGAATATATTATGTTACTTAGGTCATTTCATTTCATTTAGAATATGTCATATAACTTAGGACATTTCATTTCATTTAGAATATGATAAGGCATTTAAATTATATCATATCATTTAGGAAGCATTATATTATTTAGATTTTTCTATGTCATTTTATTTATGTCATGCATATACATATTCATATCTTTTAAAATGTTTTCAAAAGGACAATGATTTTTCAATAAAAATAAAGATATTCTCGAGTTAAAATAATTCATGAGTTCTCTATCGGGTTTGCTGGAGGGAATATCATCAATTATCATTAATAAAGGAATATCTTTCTTTCAAAAAAGAGAATGATTCGGAAAGTTTTTCAAAACTAATAAAAATTTCTACATTTTGCCACGTTTGTTGGGGAATATAGGAAACTTTTGAATTTATAAATTTCAGATCATTTTTAATTAAAAAATAGAATTATTTTTCTTTAAATTGGGAATTAATTTGAAATACTAAATTTAAAACCAACTTTTTTACCGATATTTGAGATAACACACGATTAATAAGGTACTGTTTTATACGGGCGTTGTGGGGGTGCTAATCCTTCCCCGCACGTAACCGAGACCCGAACCCGTTTCTTTGATTTCTCTGGTTTAAACGCAGACTTGAAATTGGTTTTAAAAATGTTTTAATTAATTTTTAAAATATTTTATAAAACAGGTTTTAATTGGTGGTCGATCACACCTAGCTAAAAAAGATTGGTGGCGACTCCAGGTCTTTTTTAAGGTCATTTTCAAAACCTTCTTTTTTGTAGAGGAATTAAGTCGACTTTTTTTCATTTTCTTTTAATGTCACGCTTAACGAATGATAAAGTCTTGCGATGAGACTCGTTATTTTTTAGGTTGCGACAACTTAGGACAGTCAATGGTTCAAAGTCATGCTCTCTTGAGCATACTTATGGAAAATTAAAGAGTTGTCAAATTGATTATTCTACCTTTGCGATTTTTTTTAATTAACCAATTTTGTCTAACTTTTCAAAAGTGTTAGATACTGTTTGTGAGTCATTTAGAGAGTCTTAAATATTTTTACTTTGATTTTTAAATGATTTTATCAAAGGCAAAAATGTGTTTGGCAAAACAGTTTTTTCACCTAGTACTCATACTTTCTCGATATTTGTGGGCAGTCATCTTTAATCAAAAAATTAAACTGATTTTTTCCTGTGTATTTTTACATGTCCTGAGTCTCCAGTATTTGTTTTATATTTTTTTGAATTTTTAAAAATAGGTTAAAAAATCGTTGTTTAAAACTGGACAGTGGAGTCAGAACTGAATTTGAAGGAAAATCATTTTTCTGTTTTGGTTAAGTTACTTAGATGGGGCTGATTAGGAAGTTTAGCTACTGACATAGGGCAGTTTCTAAGCCTTTTTAAACTCTAAAAATGATTTTTTTAGTCTCGGGTTAAGGGTGGTCATGTCCGGGATTTTAAACTTAGGAAATTAGAGCTATTTTAAAAAGGGTTTAGCCAAGTTTTTATTTTTAATCTAAGCTTTTCAAAATGATTGTTTTCAAACAATCACAAAGTATTTTGATTTTAGAATATTTAATTTGATATATTTTCCTAAGATAGCGGAATATCTTTTTAGATATAAGGATTTCCTTAATTAAAGGAAAAAATACATCTTCATGCATTGCATTTTTCATATTCATGCATTTTATATAATATGTGATTTTTGCTATGATAATTTCTATGGTAATGTTATTATTTTGATTTATATTTTTGATGTTATATTGTTTATTATATGGTTTTGAATATTTCATGATATCCTATGCTTTTTATTTAGTTATTTTTGTCATATTATTTAGCATATACTATGTTCATGCATTATTATTTTTATTTTCATGCATATTATATGATAGCATTATTTTATATTTCATGTCATTTAAATTAAATGCCATATCATTCATATTTGCCATGTCATTTAAATTATTTCATTTCATATAGAATATATTATGTTACCTAGGTCATTTCATTTCATGTAGAATATATTATATTACCTAGGTCATTTCATTTCATTTAGGATATATTATGTCATTTAGGATATTCTATTTCATTTAGAATATATCATATGACTTAGGATATTACATTTCATATAGAATATATTATGTTACCTAGGTCATTTCATTTCATTTAGAATATATCATATAACTTAGGATATTTCATTTCGTTTAGAATATACTAAGACATTTAAAATATATCATATCATTTAGGTTGCATTATATTATTTAGACTTTGCTATGTCATTTTATTTATGTCATTATTCATATCTTTTAAAATGTTTTCAAAAAGGTAATGATTTTCAATAAAATAAAGATATTCCTGAGTTAAAATAATTCATGAGTTCTCTGCCGGGTTTGCTGGGGAGGATATCATCAATTATCATTAATAACGAAATATCTTCTTTAAAATAAGAATGATTCGGAAAGTTTTCCAAACTAATAAAAATTTCTATATTTTGCCACGTTTGTTGGGGAATATAGGAAAATTTTGAATTTATAAATTCCGAATCATTTTGAATTAAAAATGGAATTATTTTTCTTTAAATTGGGAATTAACTTGAAATACTAAATTTAAAACCGACTTTTTTACCGAGACTTGAGATAACATGATAACTCGTATAATTATATATTTTTTAGTTATGTTTTATTATTGTTTTGTGTCAAATACGAGTTATTATTGTTTAGTCTAATTGTGTTTATGATCTTTTATATTTTTATGTAATTTGGTGTTTTTCACAAGTTTATTTGAGTGATTTCAGATTACTAGAATTAAGGGCAAATCCAGTTCAGTTCCAGTTCCGACACATTTTGCCATATCAGCTATATCTGGAGTTTCACTGAAGCAATAAGGCTGAAATTTGTAGCCGTGCAAAGCTAAGAGGCATATCTATCTTTTTCATGTTTTATACTTCTTGAAACGGAGTCGTTTTCCCTAGCGAAATCGACCATCAAGTTGGCTGATGTGCAATGACGTCTGTGCTGACCTGTTTTCGTATTTTGCCCATATCTGCTTATCCACATCAGCAAATGAGCTGATTCCAATGGCTATGGATCCGTAACTGATACGGGAACCTTTTTCTAGAAGACCATATGATCAGATCAGGCCTCTAATATTGACGAAATCGACCATCAAGTTGGCTGATGTGCAATGACGTCTGTGCTGACATGTTTTCGTATTTTGCCCATATCTGCTTATCCACATCAGCAAATGAGCTGATTCCAACGGCTATGGATCCGTAACTGATAGGGGAACCTTTTTCTAGAAGACCATGTGATCAGATCAGGCCTCCAACATTGACGAAATCGACCATCAAGTTGGCTGATCAAAATTGTCATACAATATGACGAAAATTGTTAGAAAAATTCACCCACCTATTATACCTACCTTTGAAATTTGTAAAGCTTGTCTCTTGTCATTTAGCCTTCCAAAATGTGTATAAATAGAGGGCCTTGGATGATTGTAGAGGATCATATTGTACATAGGTAGGATATTAGCCATTTTAATAAAATTCTCTAAGTTTTCTTCTTCTTTCTTTTCTCTAGTTTTCTTTCTTTTCTCTAGTTTTCTTTTTCTTTAGAGAGAGCAAGAGGTTGGATAATTAATATTCTTCCTCTTCTTCTTTCTTTCTTTTATTTTCTTCTTAGATTTTCTTTAATTTTATGTTTATGTTTACAATACCTATGCTAGGCTAAACTTCTATTTGGTTAAGGGTGATTTCAAAGCCCTAGACATGTTTTATAATTGATTTTCAGATTCTATCTATCATTAATTTTCTATCAAAGTTGCTTATGTTCTTCTACAAGAATTGTTCATGATGTTGTCTTGATTTGTTTAGGTGTACAACTAGATAGATCTTGATAATTATCTATTGCTAGTTTAGGAGTCTTGATCCGTGTAATTGTCTTGATTTCCTATTCATAAGTGGCAGTTTGTGATTAATGATTATGGTCAAGTTTTCAATAATTGCAAAGTGGAACATAACCTAAGTTGAACAATCCGAGCTTATGTGTTTGTTGCTTAGATCAACCTATCTTTCTCATCATAAAGCTGCCATTAAATTGAATCTAGAGAGCTTATTCTAGGTTGTTTGATGGTTAGAGATTAAATAGAGAGCTTGTTCTATTTAACGACAAACTAAGGAAAGATTGGGATAACAGAGCTTGTTGTTATCTACGGTTGTTAACTTTGATAGTTGGTTGATATTGATAGATCTGAAATTGATTCTTAATGATGTCTAGTGGTGGAGAATGAAACCTTAACCATATTTTTCATATTTGATTCTTCTTACTTACTTGTTTTCTTACTTTTCTAGTTTGCTTATTTTTAAAAGTATATTTATTTTTATTGGCTGGTTATACCGCCTAATTTGTATATTAACTTTGTTTTACTTTTATTGGCTGGTTATACCGCCTAATTTAGTATATATATTTTTATTGGCTGGTTATACCGCCTAATTTAGTATATATATTTTTATTGGCTGGTTATACCGCCTTGCATCTTCTTCTTATTATTTACTTTAGTTTAAATCTGGCTTCAAAAACCCCTTTTCTTTTATTGTTCGTGAATTTAAGTTTAAACTATTAACTTATAAACTAAAACCCAATCCCTGAGGACTCGACCCTTGCTAACTACTATACTTACAATTTATCTTTTTAGTGCAAGGTTAAATAAGATACACTCTTTTGGGTGCATCAAATTTTTGGCGCCGTTGCCGGGGATTGCTTTCTTTAGTTTATTTGTTACTTGGTTTATTCTTATTTTCAGTTCTAATTAGTTTTATTTTCTTGTACATACAAGTTTTTCTTTTCAAATTAAAAAAAAAAAAAAAAAAACAATGGAATTGAGCAATCTTACACTTGAAGAGTTGGTGGCATACATGAACATGGAGAATCAACAAGCCAATCTCACCTCCCCAGTTCAACAATTGGCCATGGGAGGATGTCAAGGCCATCAAGTGTTCCAAGACCAACAGTATGATCATTACTCAAACACTTACCATGAGGGATGGTGGGATCATACTAATTATGGCTACTCGAAAAATTACCAAGAAGTAGATCCTTATGCCAATTACACTCATCCATCTAGCTTCAATCAATCATGGTCTCAAGAACCAGATCTTTTTCAACCACCACATATGACTCAAAACTCAGGTACTTCTTTAGAAGATCTTCTCTATTCTCTTGTTACTGATTCTTTGCAATTTCAACAGGAAACAAGGGCAAGCATCCAGAGTTTGGAAAAGCAAATGAGCCAATTGGCTAGTAGTATGGTGGGATGGGTAGCACAAAGATCTGAAGAACTCCCAGCCCAAACGATGGTTAACCCAAAGGAGAATGCTACTATTGTGACCTTGAAGAATGAGGAACAAGATGAGGATGAAACAAAATTAGAGATGGATTCTATTCTTGAGGATAGTGAAGCCAAAGATCCAAATAAGAGTATTTCGGCACCTGAGGTAACGTTTAAGGTTTCACTTTTTACTAATGTTTCTTCTCCACCTTTTCCTAGTAGATTTGCAAAGTTCAAGGAGGAAGAACATGAACAACACATGCCGGAAACCTTAAACAACTTGTTTGTGGAGGTCATTCAACAAGTATCAAAATATGCTCCATTCCTCGATGACATATGCACCACAAAGGATGATGGAATAATACTTGTAATGGAGAATGCATCCACTGTTGTGCAAAGAAAGCTTCCTCTCAAACGCATAAATTTGGGAAATTTCACGTATGAGCCTGACAAGCCTAAAATGCCAAGAATGGGTGTTGGTTAGATTCAAAACACTAACTCAAGTGTTAATTGGGAAGGCAGCCCAATTAAAGAAGAAATTGCCAACCTGCCATACTCAGATTTGCTTTCTTTTCCTTTTCCTTTTATTATTTTTATTTATTTTTATGTTTACTTGTTAATTTTTGTTTAGTATTTTAGTATTATTTAGGTTGCATGAGTTTGTTTTGTTTTGAGTCTTAGTTGTTCCTATTCTTATGTTATTAGTTCTTTTCTCTTACACATGATTCTTTCATTTGGGTTAATAGACTTACATTGAGGACAATGTAAGAATTAAGTGTGGGGGGAATGATTTAGGATTTCTTTTATTTTTGTCTACTATTTTTTTTATGAGTCTTTATTTTTATTATTATTATTATTTTTAGTGTGTTTTAGTTCCTTTTTAATACAATGATGAGATATGAATTGCATAAGTCTAAAACAGATTTATTAGTGAGAAGATTTTCATGAGAATTGAGCTTGATGTCAACCTTTTTATGAGCCAATGTTAATATGATATGTTGATTGAGAAAGAAGCATGTTTAGACTTAATCTGTCTTGTATAATCATCCTTGTGAGTTTTTGAGCCTATAATGATTGATGCATTATACAAATCAATCTAATTTCTTTCTTGAGTGCTCTTATGATTACATGATTCTCTAGAACTTGCTTTAAACCGTTTGAGACTATATTGATACATGTGACAACATGAATATGATAGAGGCATTAGGATTATAACCAGAGCCAAACAGCCATCCATTATTAATGTTCCAAGAGAACACACCCTTAGTGAACCAATTTGAGCCTACATTGAATAAGCTATCTCTTTGGTAACCATAACTTGTCCCTAACCTAAATATACTTATATCTTTACCTTTGTTCCAAAGATGAATTAGCATGTTTTGAGACAAGTTGCAAAGACAAGGAAGATTTATTGAAAATTTGGGTTAGAAACAAGAAATAAGTGTGGGGGGAAAAGAAAGAAAAAAGTCAAGAGAAAAAGAAAGGGATCATTGTCAAATACATTCCCATATTAAAAAAAAAAAAAAAAAACTTCTCTTGAACTTCTAGTTAAAGTAAAAAAAAAAAAAAAAGATGTTACAAAGTTGGTTAGAATGATGCAAAGGCTCAACATGAATATTTAGCCTATGTTATTATGTGCTTTATAAGAGTTTTGAGAAGTTTCTTTGTATAATCTTTTTATGTCTCTAAACTTTATGAACTCTTTGGAACCTTTGTGATATCTTTATCCTTTTGTTCTTCAACCACATTACAAACCCCTTGGCCCCATTACAACCTTGATTAAAGACCTCTTGATTTATGAAGTTGCATGATCTTTTAGTGGAGAATAGGTGGACAAGCAAGCATATGGTAGAAGTGTTTTCATGAGATTGATTGAGTGTAAACACTTTACCACTACTTTAAAGAGTGAAAATCAAGAGAGTATCCCATGTGAGAAGTTGAGATTAAATTTGAACATGCACTATTTTGATTGAGATATGTTATGCTAATATTGGCTTAACTCAAACAATTTACATTCAAGCATGATTTTTTGTGAAATTTTTTTAAGCTATTGATTAGTTTATAAGACTTGTTCAAATATTGTCTCTAATTTGTATTGAAAGGATTAGGAGTAAATATTTTTAGTATATGTAGTTTATTTATATGAAGTTTATTTATATTTTAATTTTTCAATGTTTGTGGGTATCGTTCTAGTAAACCCTCACGAGACTAAACTCGTCCACTAGGGACACCTAGGGGTTTAAAGGCTTGTGTCACATGCTAAGTGCCACCGTGATTTCCTACGAAAGTGGATTAGATTAGATTTTCTTATTTTATTTTTATTGAGTCGTTGCTAGGGACTAGCAACAATCTAAGTGTGGGGGTGTGATAACTCGTATAATTATATATTTTTTAGTTATGTTTTATTATTGTTTTGTGTCAAATACGAGTTATTATTGTTTAGTCTAATTGTGTTTATGATCTTTTATATTTTTATGTAATTTGGTGTTTTTCACAAGTTTATTTGAGTGATTTCAGATTACTAGAATTAAGGGCAAATCCAGTTCAGTTCCAGTTCCGACACATTTTGCCATATCAGCTATATCTGGAGTTTCACTGAAGCAATAAGGCTGAAATTTGTAGCCGTGCAAAGCTAAGAGGCATATCTATCTTTTTCATGTTTTATACTTCTTGAAACGGAGTCGTTTTCCCTAGCGAAATCGACCATCAAGTTGGCTGATGTGCAATGACGTCTGTGCTGACCTGTTTTCGTATTTTGCCCATATCTGCTTATCCACATCAGCAAATGAGCTGATTCCAATGGCTATGGATCCGTAACTGATACGGGAACCTTTTTCTAGAAGACCATATGATCAGATCAGGCCTCTAATATTGACGAAATCGACCATCAAGTTGGCTGATGTGCAATGACGTCTGTGCTGACATGTTTTCGTATTTTGCCCATATCTGCTTATCCACATCAGCAAATGAGCTGATTCCAACGGCTATGGATCCGTAACTGATAGGGGAACCTTTTTCTAGAAGACCATGTGATCAGATCAGGCCTCCAACATTGACGAAATCGACCATCAAGTTGGCTGATCAAAATTGTCATACAATATGACGAAAATTGTTAGAAAAATTCACCCACCTATTATACCTACCTTTGAAATTTGTAAAGCTTGTCTCTTGTCATTTAGCCTTCCAAAATGTGTATAAATAGAGGGCCTTGGATGATTGTAGAGGATCATATTGTACATAGGTAGGATATTAGCCATTTTAATAAAATTCTCTAAGTTTTCTTCTTCTTTCTTTTCTCTAGTTTTCTTTCTTTTCTCTAGTTTTCTTTTTCTTTAGAGAGAGCAAGAGGTTGGATAATTAATATTCTTCCTCTTCTTCTTTCTTTCTTTTATTTTCTTCTTAGATTTTCTTTATTTTTATGTTTATGTTTACAATACCTATGCTAGGCTAAACTTCTATTTGGTTAAGGGTGATTTCAAAGCCCTAGACATGTTTTATAATTGATTTTCAGATTCTATCTATCATTAATTTTCTATCAAAGTTGCTTATGTTCTTCTACAAGAATTGTTCATGATGTTGTCTTGATTTGTTTAGGTGTACAACTAGATAGATCTTGATAATTATCTATTGCTAGTTTAGGAGTCTTGATCCGTGTAATTGTCTTGATTTCCTATTCATAAGTGGCAGTTTGTGATTAATGATTATGGTCAAGTTTTCAATAATTGCAAAGTGGAACATAACCTAAGTTGAACAATCCGAGCTTATGTGTTTGTTGCTTAGATCAACCTATCTTTCTCATCATAAAGCTGCCATTAAATTGAATCTAGAGAGCTTATTCTAGGTTGTTTGATGGTTAGAGATTAAATAGAGAGCTTGTTCTATTTAACGACAAACTAAGGAAAGATTGGGATAACAGAGCTTGTTGTTATCTACGGTTGTTAACTTTGATAGTTGGTTGATATTGATAGATCTGAAATTGATTCTTAATGATGTCTAGTGGTGGAGAATGAAACCTTAACCATATTTTTCATATTTGATTCTTCTTACTTACTTGTTTTCTTACTTTTCTAGTTTGCTTATTTTTAAAAGTATATTTATTTTTATTGGCTGGTTATACCGCCTAATTTGTATATTAACTTTGTTTTACTTTTATTGGCTGGTTATACCGCCTAATTTAGTATATATATTTTTATTGGCTGGTTATACCGCCTAATTTAGTATATATATTTTTATTGGCTGGTTATACCGCCTTGCATCTTCTTCTTATTATTTACTTTAGTTTAAATCTGGCTTCAAAAACCCCTTTTCTTTTATTGTTCGTGAATTTAAGTTTAAACTATTAACTTATAAACTAAAACCCAATCCCTGAGGACTCGACCCTTGCTAACTACTATACTTACAATTTATCTTTTTAGTGCAAGGTTAAATAAGATACACTCTTTTGGGTGCATCAAATTTTTGGCGCCGTTGCCGGGGATTGCCTTCTTTAGTTTATTTGTTACTTGGTTTATTCTTATTTTCAGTTCTAATTAGTTTTATTTTCTTGTACATACAAGTTTTTCTTTTCAAATTAAAAAAAAAAAAAAAAAAAAAACAATGGAATTGAGCAATCTTACACTTGAAGAGTTGGTGGCATACATGAACATGGAGAATCAACAAGCCAATCTCACCTCCCCAGTTCAACAATTGGCCATGGGAGGATGTCAAGGCCATCAAGTGTTCCAAGACCAACAGTATGATCATTACTCAAACACTTACCATGAGGGATGGTGGGATCATACTAATTATGGCTACTCGAAAAATTACCAAGAAGTAGATCCTTATGCCAATTACACTCATCCATCTAGCTTCAATCAATCATGGTCTCAAGAACCAGATCTTTTTCAACCACCACATATGACTCAAAACTCAGGTACTTCTTTAGAAGATCTTCTCTATTCTCTTGTTACTGATTCTTTGCAATTTCAACAGGAAACAAGGGCAAGCATCCAGAGTTTGGAAAAGCAAATGAGCCAATTGGCTAGTAGTATGGTGGGATGGGTAGCACAAAGATCTGAAGAACTCCCAGCCCAAACGATGGTTAACCCAAAGGAGAATGCTACTATTGTGACCTTGAAGAATGAGGAACAAGATGAGGATGAAACAAAATTAGAGATGGATTCTATTCTTGAGGATAGTGAAGCCAAAGATCCAAATAAGAGTATTTCGGCACCTGAGGTAACGTTTAAGGTTTCACTTTTTACTAATGTTTCTTCTCCACCTTTTCCTAGTATATTTGCAAAGTTCAAGGAGGAAGAACATGAACAACACATGCCGGAAACCTTAAACAACTTGTTTGTGGAGGTCATTCAACAAGTATCAAAATATGCTCCATTCCTCGATGACATATGCACCACAAAGGATGATGGAATAATACTTGTAATGGAGAATGCATCCACTGTTGTGCAAAGAAAGCTTCCTCTCAAACGCATAAATTTGGGAAATTTCACGTATGAGCCTGACAAGCCTAAAATGCCAAGAATGGGTGTTGGTTAGATTCAAAACACTAACTCAAGTGTTAATTGGGAAGGCAGCCCAATTAAAGAAGAAATTGCCAACCTGCCATACTCAGATTTGCTTTCTTTTCCTTTTCCTTTTATTATTTTTATTTATTTTTATGTTTACTTGTTAATTTTTGTTTAGTATTTTAGTATTATTTAGGTTGCATGAGTTTGTTTTGTTTTGAGTCTTAGTTGTTCCTATTCTTATGTTATTAGTTCTTTTCTCTTACACATGATTCTTTCATTTGGGTTAATAGACTTACATTGAGGACAATGTAAGAATTAAGTGTGGGGGGAATGATTTAGGATTTCTTTTATTTTTGTCTACTATTTTTTTTATGAGTCTTTATTGTTATTATTATTATTATTTTTAGTGTGTTTTAGTTCCTTTTTAATACAATGATGAGATATGAATTGCATAAGTCTAAAACAGATTTATTAGTGAGAAGATTTTCATGAGAATTGAGCTTGATGTCAACCTTTTTATGAGCCAATGTTAATATGATATGTTGATTGAGAAAGAAGCATGTTTAGACTTAATCTGTCTTGTATAATCATCCTTGTGAGTTTTTGAGCCTATAATGATTGATGCATTATACAAATCAATCTAATTTCTTTCTTGAGTGCTCTTATGATTACATGATTCTCTAGAACTTGCTTTAAACCGTTTGAGACTATATTGATACATGTGACAACATGAATATGATAGAGGCATTAGGATTATAACCAGAGCCAAACAGCCATCCATTATTAATGTTCCAAGAGAACACACCCTTAGTGAACCAATTTGAGCCTACATTGAATAAGCTATCTCTTTGGTAACCATAACTTGTCCCTAACCTAAATATACTTATATCTTTACCTTTGTTCCAAAGATGAATTAGCATGTTTTGAGACAAGTTGCAAAGACAAGGAAGATTTATTGAAAATTTGGGTTAGAAACAAGAAATAAGTGTGGGGGGAAAAGAAAGAAAAAAGTCAAGAGAAAAAGAAAGGGATCATTGTCAAATACATTCCCATATTAAAAAAAAAAAAAAAAAAACTTCTCTTGAACTTCTAGTTAAAGTAAAAAAAAAAAAAAAGATGTTACAAAGTTGGTTAGAATGATGCAAAGGCTCAACATGAATATTTAGCCTATGTTATTATGTGCTTTATAAGAGTTTTGAGAAGTTTCTTTGTATAATCTTTTTATGTCTCTAAACTTTATGAACTCTTTGGAACCTTTGTGATATCTTTATCCTTTTGTTCTTCAACCACTTTACAAACCCCTTGGCCCCATTACAACCTTGATTAAAGACCTCTTGATTTATGAAGTTGCATGATCTTTTAGTGGAGAATAGGTGGACAAGCAAGCATATGGTAGAAGTGTTTTCATGAGATTGATTGAGTGTAAACACTTTACCACTACTTTAAAGAGTGAAAATCAAGAGAGTATCCCATGTGAGAAGTTGAGATTAAATTTGAACATGCACTATTTTGATTGAGATATGTTATGCTAATATTGGCTTAACTCAAACAATTTACATTCAAGCATGATTTTTTGTGAAATTTTTTTAAGCTATTGATTAGTTTATAAGACTTGTTCAAATATTGTCTCTAATTTGTATTGAAAGGATTAGGAGTAAATATTTTTAGTATATGTAGTTTATTTATATGAAGTTTATTTATATTTTAATTTTTCAATGTTTGTGGGTATCGTTCTAGTAAACCCTCACGAGACTAAACTCGTCCACTAGGGACACCTAGGGGTTTAAAGGCTTGTGTCACATGCTAAGTGCCACCGTGATTTCCTACGAAAGTGGATTAGATTAGATTTTCTTATTTTATTTTTATTGAGTCGTTGCTAGGGACTAGCAACAATCTAAGTGTGGGGGTGTGATAACTCGTATAATTATATATTTTTTAGTTATGTTTTATTATTGTTTTGTGTCAAATACGAGTTATTATTGTTTAGTCTAATTGTGTTTATGATCTTTTATATTTTTATGTAATTTGGTGTTTTTCACAAGTTTATTTGAGTGATTTCAGATTACTAGAATTAAGGGCAAATCCAGTTCAGTTCCAGTTCCGACACATTTTGCCATATCAGCTATATCTGGAGTTTCACTGAAGCAATAAGGCTGAAATTTGTAGCCGTGCAAAGCTAAGAGGCATATCTATCTTTTTCATGTTTTATACTTCTTGAAACGGAGTCGTTTTCCCTAGCGAAATCGACCATCAAGTTGGCTGATGTGCAATGACGTCTGTGCTGACCTGTTTTCGTATTTTGCCCATATCTGCTTATCCACATCAGCAAATGAGCTGATTCCAATGGCTATGGATCCGTAACTGATACGGGAACCTTTTTCTAGAAGACCATATGATCAGATCAGGCCTCTAATATTGACGAAATCGACCATCAAGTTGGCTGATGTGCAATGACGTCTGTGCTGACATGTTTTCGTATTTTGCCCATATCTGCTTATCCACATCAGCAAATGAGCTGATTCCAACGGCTATGGATCCGTAACTGATAGGGGAACCTTTTTCTAGAAGACCATGTGATCAGATCAGGCCTCCAACATTGAAGAAATCGACCATCAAGTTGGCTGATCAAAATTGTCATACAATATGACGAAAATTGTTAGAAAAATTCACCCACCTATTATACCTACCTTTGAAATTTGTAAAGCTTGTCTCTTGTCATTTAGCCTTCCAAAATGTGTATAAATAGAGGGCCTTGGATGATTGTAGAGGATCATATTGTACATAGGTAGGATATTAGCCATTTTAATAAAATTCTCTAAGTTTTCTTCTTCTTTCTTTTCTCTAGTTTTCTTTCTTTTCTCTAGTTTTCTTTTTCTTTAGAGAGAGCAAGAGGTTGGATAATTAATATTCTTCCTCTTCTTCTTTCTTTCTTTTATTTTCTTCTTAGATTTTCTTTATTTTTATGTTTATGTTTACAATACCTATGCTAGGCTAAACTTCTATTTGGTTAAGGGTGATTTCAAAGCCCTAGACATGTTTTATAATTGATTTTCAGATTCTATCTATCATTAATTTTCTATCAAAGTTGCTTATGTTCTTCTACAAGAATTGTTCATGATGTTGTCTTGATTTGTTTAGGTGTACAACTAGATAGATCTTGATAATTATCTATTGCTAGTTTAGGAGTCTTGATCCGTGTAATTGTCTTGATTTCCTATTCATAAGTGGCAGTTTGTGATTAATGATTATGGTCAAGTTTTCAATAATTGCAAAGTGGAACATAACCTAAGTTGAACAATCCGAGCTTATGTGTTTGTTGCTTAGATCAACCTATCTTTCTCATCATAAAGCTGCCATTAAATTGAATCTAGAGAGCTTATTCTAGGTTGTTTGATGGTTAGAGATTAAATAGAGAGCTTGTTCTATTTAACGACAAACTAAGGAAAGATTGGGATAACAGAGCTTGTTGTTATCTACGGTTGTTAACTTTGATAGTTGGTTGATATTGATAGATCTGAAATTGATTCTTAATGATGTCTAGTGGTGGAGAATGAAACCTTAACCATATTTTTCATATTTGATTCTTCTTACTTACTTGTTTTCTTACTTTTCTAGTTTGCTTATTTTTAAAAGTATATTTATTTTTATTGGCTGGTTATACCGCCTAATTTGTATATTAACTTTGTTTTACTTTTATTGGCTGGTTATACCGCCTAATTTAGTATATATATTTTTATTGGCTGGTTATACCGCCTAATTTAGTATATATATTTTTATTGGCTGGTTATACCGCCTTGCATCTTCTTCTTATTATTTACTTTAGTTTAAATCTGGCTTCAAAAACCCCTTTTCTTTTATTGTTCGTGAATTTAAGTTTAAACTATTAACTTATAAACTAAAACCCAATCCCTGAGGACTCGACCCTTGCTAACTACTATACTTACAATTTATCTTTTTAGTGCAAGGTTAAATAAGATACACTCTTTTGGGTGCATCATAACACATGATTAATAAGGTACCATTTTATAAGGGCGTTGTGGGGGGTGCTAATCCTTCCCACACATAACCGAGTCCCGAACCCGTTTCTTTGATTTCTCGGGTTTAAAACGCAGACTTGAAATTGGTTTTAAAAATGTTTTAATTAATTTTAAAATATTTTATAAAACCGAATTTAATAGGTGGCCAATCACACCTAGCTAAAAAAGATTGGTGGCGACTCTATGTCCTTTTTAAGGTTATTTTCAAAACTTTTATTTTTCAAGAGGAATTAAGTCGACTTTTCCTCGGTTTTTTTTTTTAATGTCACGCTTAACGAATAATAAAGTCTTGTGATGAGACTTGTTATTTTTTTTAGGTTGTAACAAAACGGATTTTAAACGATCCATAAATGAGCTTGTTCGTGAATATAAATGAACTGAATAGACCTTGTTCGTGTTTGGTTCATTTAATAAACGAACCTTAAAATCATGTACATAATCGTTTATTTAACTTGATAAACGAACATAAACGAACAAAAATCGAACAATTCATTTATACCTCTATGGAAAACTTTAAAAAAAATTGAAGATACCCATGTCGAACACATAGCCATATCCGACACTCATACCCGAGTCCGAGTAACATATGGATAAAAGCAATATGGAGTTGCCAAAGGTCCACTTTTAAAGAAATAAAAAATATAATATCATTCACTTATATACTTCATATATATTCAATTCTGGATAAACAATGCATGGAGATAGTTTATGGTTTGGGTTTAGGGTTTGGGATTTAAGGTTTAAAGTTTAGTGTTTGGATTTATGGTTAAGGATTTGAGATTTATGATTTATGGTTTAAGGTTTAGGGTTTAGGGTTTATGATTTAGTGTTTAGTGTTTGCGATTTGGTTTAGTGTTTTTGGTTTGGCTCTAGGATTTAGTGTTTGTGGTTTGGGTTTAGGGCTTATGATTTGTGACTTATCTTTTATTGTTTAGGGTTTAGGATTTAGGGTTTAAGACTTATGGTTTAGGGTTAGTGTTTATGGTTTATGATTTAGGGTTTAGGGTTTGGTTTTTTGGTTTAGTGTTTATGGTTTGGGTTTATGGTTTGAGATTTGTGGTTTAGGATTTAGGGTTTTGGGTTTGGGATTTATGTTTTAGGATTTAGGGTTTTTAGTTTAATTTTGGTTTATGGTTTGAGGTTTGAGTTTTAGGGTTTGAGGTTTATGGTTTATGGTTTAATGTTTAGGATTTAGGGTTTATGGTTGGGTTAATGGTTTAGGGTTTGAGGTTTGATGTTTGAGGTTTAGGGTTTGAGGTTTAGAGTTTAGTGTTTAAGGTTTGGTTTTTAGTGTTTGGTTTTTGTGATTTTTGATTTGGGTTTAGGGTTTACAGTTTTTGGTTTAGAGTTTGGGGTTAGAGTTTGAAATTTGTGGTTTCATTTAGGGTTTGGGTTTACTGTTTGTGGTTTGGATTTATGTTTTAGGGTTTAAGGTCTGTGATTTATGGCTTAGTGTTTAGTGTTTAGGATTGAAGATTTAATGTTTGTGGTTTAAGGTTTATGGTTTGATTTTAGGGTTTAATATTTATGTTTAGGGTTTCAAGTTTATGCTTAGTGTTTATTGTTTAGGTTTAGGATTTAGGATTTAGGATTTATGGTTTGGAGTTTGGGGTTTGGGGTTTACGGTTTTATGTTTAGTGTTTAGGGTTTAGGGTTTAGAGTTTAGAATTTAGAATTTAGAAATTATTGTTAAAGGTTTAGGGTTGGGTTTAGGTTTAGTGTTTAGTATTATGGTTTGGGTTTATGGTTTGAGGTTTAGGGTTTGGGATTTATAATTAAAGGTTTATGAGTTAGGATATAGTGTTTGGGTTTAGGATTTAAGGTTTGAGGTTATGGTTTAGGGTTTATGATTTGTGATTTGTGATTTGGTTTTTATGGTTTATGGTTTATGGTTTATGTTTAGGATTTAATGTTTGGGATTTGGGGTTTGTGGTTTATGTTTTGAGGGTTTGAGGTTTGAAATTGAGGTTTTTGGTTTTTGGTTTAAGGTTTAAGGTTATTGATTTAAGGTTTATGGTTTCTAATTTTGGATTTAGGGTTTGTTATTTAGGGTTTAATATTTAATGTTTAGGGTTTGGGTTTAGGGTTTAGGGTTTGGGGTTTAGAATTCAGGATTAAGGGTTTCGAGATTTGGGTTTGGGTTTTAGAGTTTGAGTTTAGTGTTTGATGTTTGAGCTTAAGTTTTGGGGGGTCGAGGTTTATGGTTTATGATTTGAAGTTTAGGGTTTAGGATTTGAAGTTACGATTTAGGATTTTTTGGTTTGGTATTTGGGTTTAAGTTTTAGGGTTTAGGGTTTGAGATTTATGGTTTATGGTTTTGTGTTTAGTGTTTAGGGTTTAGGGTTTAAGGGTTTGAAGGTTAATGTTTAGGCTTTATGGTTTATGATTTAAGGTTTAGGATTTAAGGGTTTGAAGGTTAATGTTTAGGCTTTATGGTTTATGATTTAAGGTTTAGGGTTAGGGTTTAGGGTTTGTGGTTTAGGTTTGGGTCTAGTGTTCATGGTTTATGGTTTACTGTCTAAGGTTTAGGGTTTAAGATTTAGGATTTAAGATTTAAGATTTAGGATTTATGGCTTTGGGTTTAGTATTTAGTGTTTAAGTTTAGGGTTTATGATTTAGGATTTTAGTGTTTATGGTTTGGGGCTAGTTTAGTGTTTGAAGTTTTGGTTTTAGCCTTTAGAGTTTAGAATTTAGTTTTTAGGATTTAGGTTTAGGTTTGTAGTTTAGGGTTTAGGGTTTATGGTTTAGTGTTTGAGGTTTAAGTGCTTAAGGGTTAAGGTTTAAGGTTTAGTATTTAGTGTTTAGTGTTTAGTGTTTATGGTTTGGGTTTATGGTTTAAAGTTTAGAGTTTGGGAATATTATTTAAGATTTAGGATTTAGGATTTGGGGTTTATGGTTTAGTGTTTAGTATTTAATATTTAATTTATAGGTTTATGGTTAATTTTAGGGTTTAGGATTTGTGTTTTATGGTTTATGGTTTGAGGGTTAAATGGTTTAGGGTAGAGTATTTAGGGTTTGTGTTTAGGGTTTGATGTTCAGGATTTATGCCTTAGGGTTTGTGGTTTAGGGTTTAAGGTGTAGGATTTATGGTTTATGGTTTAGGATTTAGGATTTAGGATTTAAGGTTTAGTTTTTGTGTTTAGGGTTTAGGGTTTAGAGTTTAGAGTTTGTTATTTGGGTTTAGAGTTTGGGGTTTAATGTTTAGAGTTTGGGTTTTGGGGTTTTGGGGTTTAGTGTTTAGTTTTTGGTGTTTATGCTTATTATTTGGGGTTTGGGGTTAGTTCTAAGGTTAATAGTTTAGGGTTTTGTGTTCATGGTTTATGATTTAGGGTTTATGATTTTAGTTTAAGGTTTAGGGTTTAGGGTTTAGGTTTGAGGTTTATGGTTTATGTTAGGGTTTAGGGTTTATGATTTATGATTTATGTATTAGGTTTTAGATTTTAGGGTTTGGGATTTAGTGTTTAGGGTTTGAGATTTAAGGTTTAATTTTTAGGATTTGATATCTAGGGTCTATTGGTTAGTGTTTGAGATTTAGGGTTTTGTATTTAGTGTTTAGTGTTTCGGATTTAGGCTTTAGTGTTTAGTGTTTGGGATCTAAGGTTTAGGGTTTAGTGTTTGGGATCTAGGGTTTAGTGTTTAGGATCTAGGATTTAGTGTTTAGCATTTGGATCTAGGGTTTAGTGTTTTGTGTTTGGGATCTAGGATCCAGGATTTAGGGTTTAGGTTTTAGAGTTTGGATTTAGGGTTTAGGATTTAAGGTTTGAGATTTAGGGTCTATAGGTTAGTGTTTGGGATTTATATGTTTAAGGTGTTTAGTGTTTGGGATTTAGGGTTTTGTGTTTAGTGTTTAGTGTTTGGGATTTAGGGTTTAGTATTTGGTGTTTGAGATTTAGGGTTTAGTGTTTGAGATTTAGGGTTTAGTTTGTGTTTAGTGTTTGGGATCTAGGTTTTGAGGTTTAGGATTTGTGTTTTAGGGTTTAGTGTTTGTGATTGAAGGGTTTAGGGTTGCTCAATCTTTTCTAAATTTTTTGAGTTAATTACACCAATGGTCCCTAAAATGTAGAGCATATTTTGAGTTAATTACACCAATGGTCCCTAAAATTTATATTATAATTTGAATTATATTTTCCTTTATTTGTTTTTTTCTTTTTCAACTTTTATATTTTCATTTCTCCCTTTTTTTAGAAATAAATACAAAAAATAATTTATATTATAATTTGAATTAATTTTGTAAAAATATAATCAATTTATAAACATATAGAATATTTATTTAAATTAAATTAATAATTTGTTTCTTTCTTTTTTCTTTTTTCTCTTTTCTTCATTTTATATTCTTTATAAATAAACTAAAACATAAATAATAATTTATTTTATAATTTAAATTAATTTTATTACTATTAAATAATTTATTAAAAATTAAAGTATTTATTTACATTAATTTTAAACAATTATTTTTACTTTTTTCTCTTTCTTCTTTGGCCTTTTCTCTTGTTTATAAATAAATACAAAGAAAAATAAATAATAATTTATAGTAAAATTAAAATTTAATAAAAATACAAAATATTTATGTAACATTAATCTATAAAAATAAATTTCTTTTCTTTTTTCTTTATTTTTTATTCTTTATTGTTATAAATAATTAAATTAAATATTATTTAATAATTAATTTTTTATAAAAATAATATATTTATTTTATATAATTAAAAAAGTTAATTTTCTTTTTCTTCATTTTTTTAGGGATTAAGATTTAATGTTTGGGGTTTGGGTTTAGGGTTTGTGGTTTAGAATTTAGGACTTAGGATTTAAGGTTTCGGGTTTTGGGTTTGGGTTTGGGTTTTAGAGTTTGAGTTTAGTGTTTAATGTTTGAGTTTAGGTTTTGGGGGGTTAGGGTTTATAGTTTAGTGTTTAAGGTTTATAGTTTAGTGTTTGAGGTTTAGAGTTTAGGATTTGAGTTTGGGGTTTAAGGTTTTTGGTTTATTGTTTGGGTTTAGGTTTTGGGGTTTAGGGTTTAAGGTTTATGGTATAGTGTTTAGGGTTTAGGGTTCAAGGGTTTGAAAGTTAAGGTTTTAGGCTTTATGGTTTATAATTTGAGGTTTAGGGTTTAGGTTTAGGTTTAGTGTTTGTGGTTTAGGTTTGGGTTTAGTTTTAGTGTTTAGGGTTTGTTATTTAAGGTTTATTGTTTAAGGTTTAAGATTTAGGATTTAGAATTTGTGGCTTAGGGTTTGAGTTTAGGGTTTGGTGTTTGGGTTTATGATTTAGGGTTTTAGTAATGAGATCCAAGATCCATCAAGATTTCAAGAGGCTAAGCAAGGAGTCTACTTGGGCCGAACCAAGAAAGAAAGGCAATGAGAGGACTACTTGGGCCGAATCCATGAAGAGAAGCAAGGAAAGGATTTGGGCATATTCTACAAGTCCCTTAAGCAATCTTAAGACATTCAAGTTGGGTTGCTTGAATAAGGATGAATGTGATCCAAGCTTCACATAGGCTGCCTTAGAAGAATACAAGTGGCGCCTATTTAACATGAAGTGGGGACCAATTCATTAATGAGGTGGCGCCTACCTAGAAGGGTTATTTGGGTCTTGTAATTATTTGGGTCTTGTAATTACTTAGGCATTTGGTCCTAATTTATGTAACATGTCCAATAAGCTTGTGGGGACTACCTTTATTAAAACTATTGGACATCTTTTAAATTTATTAGGATTGGGTTTAAGCATGTTCAGCCCATAGTTAAGCTTTCTTTTAATTATGTAAGTATGGCTGGCTCATTCCCTTGTAAGCTTAGGTCTGGCCGAATTCCATTCTAGTTAGGTTAGTAAGCCTTTGCTGCCAAGGAGTTGCATTTCTACTAGGAGTTCTAGGGGGAGTTGAATTAGGGTTAGTAGAAAGGTTATATAGACAATGTTCTAGCCGCCTATATGATATGAATTAATTTTCTTTTTTTTTTCTCACTTTCTTTCTCCTCTCTTTTTTCGGCCTCTCTCTCATTTTTCTATTCTCTCATTTTTTTTCCTCATGTGTTTCGGCCACACTCTCATCTTTCTTTTCTCTCATGTTTCTTTCTTGTGTTTTGGCCTCACTCTTTTTTTTTTGCTCACTCTCATTTTTCAGCTTCAATTTCAATTGGTTCTCATAGACCTATTTTGGAGTTAAAGGAACAAGCTTGATTGTTTTTGCATCCTTTACAAAGCCATACCCATTCCTAAACTCATCATGAATTACCCACCTATCATACTTCCACGGTCTCCCCAACAAAATATGGCTAGTATGCAAAGGTACTACATCACAAAGCACCTCATCACTATACCTCCCAATGGTAAAAGCTACCAAAACCTGCTTATTAACCTCTACATCCCCATATTCAGTCATCCATTGCAACTTATAAGGTTTCGGATATTGTAGTAAAAGTATGCTCAACTTCTCAACTAGGATGGTACTAGCTATGTTGGTGCAACTTTCCCCATCAATAATCATACTACAAACCTTGTCATTTGCAAAACACCTAGTATGAAATATGTTCTCTCTCCGCTGCTCCATATCATCTATATTAAATTGCGTATTGGGAGAATACCTTGCAACAAGAGACTCATGTACCACGGGATCTTGTAGATTTCTGTTGACTACCTCTTGTTGACCCATCCTATCTCTCATCTACTCCAACACCAATTTTAATCGTTCAGATTCTTGTTGCATAGCATGCAACATAGAGGATAAGCTATCCACCTTCTTCTTAGCTATTGAGTCACTCTTGTGATACATCTTTGAAGTTGCTACAAAACAAATTGTTAGTGATAAAAATAATAGGTAAAAATAAACTCACACACTCCCTTAGTGTTTACACTCAAGTATTGTAACAACCTAAAAAAATAACGAGTCTCATCGCAAGACTTTATTATTTGTTAAGCGTGACATTAAGAAAAATCGAGGAAAAGTCGACTTAATTCCTCTAGAAAAATAAAGGTTTTGAAAATGACCTTAAAAAAGACATGGAGTGGCCACCAATCTTTTTTAGCTAGGTGTGATCGGCCACCTATTAAAATCGGTTTTATAAAATATTTTATAAATTAATTAAAACATTTTAAAAAACCAATTTCAAGTCTGCGTTTTAAACCAGAGAAATCAAAGAAGCGGGTTCGGGAGTCGGTTACGTGTGGGGAAGGATTAGCACCCCCACAACGCCCGTATAAATCGGTACCTTATTAATCGTGTGTTATCTCGAGTCTCAGTAAAATTTGGTTTTAAATTTAGTATTTCAAGTTAATTCCCAATTTAAAGAAAAATAATTCCTTTTTTTATTGAAAATGATCTGGAATTTATAAATTCAAAATTTTCCTATATTCCCCAACAAACGTGGCAAAATATAGAAATTTTTATTAGTTTTGGAAAACTTTCCGAATCATTCTTTTTTTTTTTTTTTGGAAAGAAAGATATTCCTTTATTAATGATAATTGATGATATTCCCTCCAGCATACCCAGTAGAGAACTCATGAATTATTTTAACTCGGGAATATCTTTATTTTTTATTGAAAAATCATTATCCTTTTGAAAACATTTTAAAAGATATGAATATGTATATGCATGACATAAATAAAATGACATAGCAAAATCTAAATAATATAATGCTTCCTAAATGATATAATATAATGTAAATGCCTTAGCATATTCTAAATGAAATGAAATAAATGCCTTAGCATATTCTAAATTAAATAAAATATCCTAAGTTATATGACATATTATAAATAAAATGAAATGGCCTAGGTAATATAGTATATTCAATATGAGATGCAATATCCTAAGTCATATGATATATTCTAAATGAAATAAAATAACCTAAGTAACATAACATATTCTATATGAAATGAAATAATCTAAGTAACATGATATTTTCTAAATGAAATAAAATAACCTAAGTAACATAACATATTCTATATCAAATGAAATAATTTAAATGACATGGCAAACATGAATGATATGGCATATAAATTAAATGAGAGGGAATAAGAAATAATGCTATCATATAATATGCATGAAAATAAAAATGAAAATAATAATTCATGAACATAGTATATGCTAAATAATATGACCAAAAAAATAACTAAATAAAAGCATAGGATATCATGGAATATTCCAAACCATATAACATCAAAAATATAAATCAAAATAATAACAATATCATAGAAATTATTATAACAAGAATCACATATTATATAAAATGCATGAATATGAAAAATGCAATGCATGAAATGTATTTTTTCCTTTTATTAAGGAAATCCGTATATCTAAAAAGATATCTGGTTACCTTAGGAAAATATGTCAAATTAAATATTCTAAAACCAAAATACTTTGTGATTGTTTGAAAACAATTTTGAAAAGCTTGAATTAAAAATAAAAACTGGGCTAAATCTTTTTTAAATGGCTCTAACTTCCTAAGTTTAAAAATCCGGACTTGACTACCCTTAACCCGAGACTTGAAAAACCATTTTTAGAGTTTAAAAAGGCTTAGAAACTACACTAAGTAAGTAGCTAACCCTCCTAATCAGCCCACTCTAAGTAACTTAACCAAAACAGAAAAATGATTTTTCTTTAAATTTAATTCTGACTCCACTGTCCAGTTTTAAGCCACGATTTTTTATCCTATTTTTAAAAATTCAAAAACTTCTGAAAAACATACTGGAGACTAGAGATATGTAAAACTACACGGGAAAAAATCGGCTTAATTTTCTGATCAAAGATGAATTCCCAGAAAAATCGGAGATGTACGAGTTTTGGATGAAAAAAAACTGCTTTGCCAAAACACATTTTTGCCTTTGATAAAATCATTTAAAAATCAAAGTAAAAATATTTGAAACTCCTAAAATGACTTACAAACAGTAGCTAGGACTTTTTGAAAGTTAGATAAAAATTGGCTAAGTAAAAAAATCACAAAGGTAGAATAATCAACTTGACAAACTTAATTTTCCACAAGTGTGCTCAAGAGAGCATGACTTTGAACCATTAATTGGCTCAAGTCATTATTCAAGTGGCATGAACATGAAATGCATGAAACAATACAGCAAACTATAATGCATTAAATGCATGGATTTAAACCTAAATGTCATGAAAAAATGCATGGCATTCATAAAGTGACCTAGACCTAAATGAACTTGCATGGCATTTAATGTCACCTAGACCTAAAATGTATGAACATGCATGGCAAATAAACCTAACTTAATAACTAAAATATGCATGGCATTTTCACAAACACAAAGCATGCTTAAACCAAAAACTCAATCAAATATCATGCAAATGCTAACCTATCAACTAACATGGCAAGAATGCACATAAAATGCAAAAATTCCTAAGATGGACGAATAGCATAATGTAACTAGCAAGCATGGCATTTTCACAAACACTTGGTATACAAACATGCTCAACTAAAATATAACACTTAAATCATGCAAAAACCACACAAGCCTTTTCACAAACACTTAATATACTAAATCTAAAACATGCTCAACTAGGATATAAAACTCAAATCATGCAAAGACCACACAAGCATTTTCACAAACACTTGATATACTAAATCTAAAACATGCTCAAATTTAAACAACATGAAAACAGAAAATTAAAAATGCAAAAACATGATATTTAAAACATAAATGGAAACAAACAAAGCAACCAAATTAAAATATAACTCAAGAATATGAAGTAACATAACATTTAAAACATCAAAATCAAAGCAAATAACATAAACAATATGGTAAAATAAATCAAAACAGCAACTTAAAATAAATAATGTAGGCCATTTGGCCATGGTGAGTTTATTGTAAAAAGAAAATGTAAAAAATATACTTAAGAAAGAGATGAGGGAAGAACTTAAAAGAACAATAAAAAAAACATTTATTGAAAATGGAAACTCACCAAATAGAAATCAAAATAGCAAAAACAAGAATGGGAAATCAAGAAAGTGCAAGAGTTGGTGCTCAAGAGCAACCTCAAGAAGCTAATATTTCAAGCTTTTCTCTTCAAACTTTCCTTTCTTTTCTAAACTTTTCTTTTTTGCTTTCAACCAAGAAGAGAAAAACTAAGAGAAATCAGCAAAATGAAGTTCAAAATTCGAAATTCTGACCTCCCCTTAATGTTGGCAGAATTTTACCTCTCTCCTCCCCTAGGATGTTGTCATTTTAAGTGTAACCAATTTTCCATCAAATGGCTAATAATTAAGGTGAAAAATCATGAAATTACCACCTTTAGATTAGCATCTCAGCTCTCTCAAATTACAGCTGTTAAAAAATAATGTTGACATCTCTCTTGGCCTATGTGGCTTAATCACCATGGCTTGATCAAAGAGAATCTCTAACTAACTCTTGATTTTTAGCCATTTGATTGAAAAATCAGAAGCTTCCTCCTTCCTTCGGGCTTGGGCAGGCCAACACTTCTCTTTTCCAGCCCAACTCTGATTTTTTGAAAGGCCCAAAGAAGCCCTTTTCGGTTGCTTGGGTGAAATGACCGTTTTGCCCCCGGATGCAAATAAATATCAAACGGACTCCAAATTCAATTTTTCTTTTTTTAATACTTCCAAAATAATAAAATATTGAGTTCTGGAAGTTTTCAAAAATATCCGAGTCCATTTGCTATTTATTTGGATTTTTTCTTCCAAAAATGCCCTTTTATACCCTTACATTTTACCATTTTTTAAACGAGCTCCAAATAAAGATTTTTATTCACCAATCTCTTCCAAGTAATTTAAAAATGTGATATGGAAGTTTTCATAATTTTGGGAGCTCATTTGGTATTTTTTTGGGATTTATCGGCTTGAATTACTGCATAGGAGGCTCGGGATTTGGCCATTTTGCAAACGGACTCCGAATCAAGATTTTCTTTTGCCAATCTCTTCCAAATAATTTAAAAATGAGATTTGCAAAATTTCAAAATTTTTGGAGATCATTTGCTATTTTTCCGGGATTTATCTTTTTGAATTATTGCATAAGAGGCCCGGGATTTGGCCATTTTGCAAACGAACTCCGAATCAAGATTTTATTTTGCCAATCTCTTTCAAATAATTTAAAAATGAGATTTGCAAATTTTCAAAAGATTTGGAGCTCATTTGCTATTTTTCTGGGATTTTCCTTTTTGAATTACTACATCTGAGGCCCGGGATTTGGCCATTTTGCAAACGAACTCCGAATCAAGATTTTCTTTCGCCAATCTCTTTCAAATGATTTAAGAATGAGATTGACAAATTTTCAGAATTTTCATAGTCCATTTGCTATTTTTCCCAAATTTTCCAATTTTGCCCTTTTGCCTTCGAAACCCAATTTTGCTCAAAACAAGTCCGATTTTTAGATTTTCTTCAATATAAGCCTCGGGCTATCCTTTTTAATCATTCTTCATCCATTGGGGGCTTTAGTCTTACCAAGTCGGGCCATTTCTGTGATTCTTCCCGATTTCACCGAAATCCATTAAAAACCCTAATTCTCGATTTTCTCCTGGATTGACTTTTCTTTCGGTTTTTCTTGCAAGTGACTTCTCCATTACCCATAGTCAGTGCTTATCTTTCATTTGGAACCTTCAATTTCGACCCATTTGATCGATTAAGCACTTTTCCCCAAATTTCTCGGATTAGGGTTTCCTTTCTACTGAATCTCCAAATCCCAACTTCCGAACTCCATATCTTTCAATGTAGACCTCGGATTATCAAAATTATTTCGCCATTTTTCAATTGAACTTAAAATCTTGATTTTGAAAGTGGGTTGACGTTTTCAATAGTTGACTTTCTGGGGTTGACTTTTTCGGGGTTGAATTTTTTCAAGGTTGACTTTTTTTCAAGTTTGACTTTTTGTGCTCGCCCTCTTAAACTAAGTCTCGGAGTATCACCTGTAGGATGAAAAAAGTCTTTTTACACTCGAAAACATCAATATAGGAAGAAACATACCTGTTTAGTGGTCCTGACAAAATTAGGTGTCTACAGCTGCCCCTCTTTGGCTATTGCTGAGAATCAGGAATCAGGCAAAGATAAACCAACACTAATTTTGTACGGTCAGTGAAATCACATGTAAAGGAAAGGGAAAGAGGTTTCTTCTTCATTCTTCTATCTCTTTTTCATTTTTCATTTTCTATTTTTTCATTTTTTTTCCTTATTCTCTTTTTCATTTTTTTCCTTATTCTCTTTTTCATTTTTTCTCTTTTTCAATTTTCTTTTTTCATTTTTTTTTTTCAGTTTTTTCAATTTTTTTTTTTTTAAAAAACTGTAAATTGAAGATTTTGTCCTTAAATTGAATTCCCTGACTAAGCAAGGCTCGACTGTCTTAAGGAAACGAATTCGATTTGCAAGAAAGGAAATGACCTCGACGATGGTCTCAGGGCCTTAACCTGTCTTGTTCTCAGTTGTGTTTAAAATTCTGGATATCTCCTCCAGAAGCTTCGGCTATCACCACCAAGGTCTTGCTCATTTTTAAAACTATAAAAATTCTGGGTATCACCTTCAGAAGCTTCAGCTATCACCACCGAAGACTTTCTACCTTTTCAAAGGATTTTAAAACTCTAGATATCTCCACCAGAGGCTTCATCTATCACCACCGAAGACTTGTTCATAATAAAAGAAAGTACCTCGACGATGATCTCGGGGCTCGACTTGTCTTAAGGAAACGAATTCGATTTGCAAGAAAGGAAATGACCTCGACGATGGTCTCGGGGCCTTAACCTGTCTTGTTCTCAGCTGTGTTTAAAATTTTGGGTATCTCCTCCAGAAGCTTCGGCTATCACCACCAAAGTCTTGCTCATTTTAAAACTGTAAAAATTCTGGGTATCACCTCCAGAAGCTTCAACTATCACCACCGAAGACTTTTCAAAGGATTTTAAAACTCTGGATATCTCCACCAGAGGCTTCAGCTTTCACCACTGAAGACTTGTTCATATAAAAGAAAGTACCTCGACGATGATCTCGAGGCTCGACTCATTTGAGAAGCAAAACGAGTTTGATTATACCTGAAAGCTTTAAGAGATGATGCAAATGCTTCATGATGCAAACGCAAATGTCTTTTGTTGATGCAAACGCTTCTTGATGTAGATGCAAATGACTTAGATTGGTGCAAATGTCTTTGATGCAAATGTAAATGACTTGATTTGATGCAAACTTTCTTGATGCAGATTCAACTAACTTAGATTGATGCAAATGCTTCTTGATGTAGATGCACATGTTGAATAAAATTCTGGATAACTCCTCCAAAAGAAGATTTCTCATTTTCAAAATTATAAAACCCTGGATATCTCCACCAGAGGCTTCAGCTATCACCACCGAAGACTTGTTCACTTTTTAAAACTGTAAAATTATGGATATCCCCACCAGAAGCTTTGGCTATCACCACCAAAGATTTGCTCATTGTAAAATTCTGGGTAACTCTTCTAGAAGAAGATTTCTCATTTTTCAAAATTATAAAACCCTGGATATCTCCACCAGAGGCTTCAGCTATCACCAACGAAGACTTGTTCACTTTTAAAACTGTAAAATTCTAGATATCCCCACCAGAAGCTTTGGCTATCACCACCAAAGACTTGCTCATTGTAAAATTCTGGGTAACTCCTCTAGAAGAAGATTTCTCATTTTTCAAAATTATAAAACCCTGGATATCTCCACCAGAGGCTTCAGCTATCACCATCGAAGACTTGTTCACTTTTAAAACTGTAAAATTATGGATATCCCCACCAGAAGCTTTGAGAAATGATGCAGATGCACATGTCTTTTAACAATGTGCTCATGCTTCATGGTGCAAATGTAAAATATTTCTTAGTGCAAATACAAATGGCCTGGATTGATGCCCATGTTTCATGATGCAGATGCCCCTACTAATTGTGTTCATGTAACTAGTTTATGAATGGTGTAACTACAATTACCACACAATAATGAAAATGCAATGATTCTAGAAATGATGCAATTGCTTGAGATGACACAAATGCGAATTTCATGAAGAATGTAAATGTAAAGGTAAAATGCAGATGCTTATGGAATAATGCCAATGCAAATACCCATGAATGATGCAAATGCTTACCGACACTGTGCAGATGTAAAAGCTTGATAAAGAGATGAGTGCTCATAAGTGATGCAAATTCCCCTGGTTGTTTTTCTAGACTTTGGCTTAGCCTTTCAAATTCATTTTTCCTCTTCAAATCAGAGTATATCTTCAATTCATTTTGGCTATTCTCTTTGCCCCAACAGTTTTCAAACTTTCATCAACAGAGGGTTCTGTTTCTTCTTTCTCATATCTGGAATTCAAGACCTATCCTGGCAGTTCTATACCTTTGGGTTAGAAAAAATGGGTATTTCAAAAAATCTCTTTATTTGTTTTCGCATTTTGAAAACTTCTGAACAAAAAATATTAACCCCACAATGTGTGATGTATAAATCTTTTGAAGACTGATGATCATTGTTAGAAATTTCTCTAAGTGTCCATCTTGGTTTTTTAACTGGGATTGGCAAGGCTTGGTATAACAAGATTCTGTCTTTTCTAGGAAAACTTCATGACAAAAATGTATATCCCTTCTAGGCTCACAAATGGAACAGGTTTTATAAATCATGAATTCATTGAGAACCAAGCAAATTCAACATTCTTTTAGTTTCCATATCAAGGCATTTTGACAAGCGTCAAGATTGGCCGGGATGTTCAAACCGGAAAATTTAATCTTGGAGGAAAAAAAAAAGTTTCAGTTTTTGAAAACAATCCTCCGAATGAGAGTTGATATGGGAGGTTCAAGAATTCTTAAATGTTTCTCGATGACCACTTTTTAAGATGACCTTCTCCTTTTGTGGTATCGGCACTTTCATAGATGGCATAAAATATTTCCATTTTACTCTAGACCGCCCATTTTTGGGTTTTCGCCCTAGAGTCCCATTCTTTCCAATTTTTTTTTTTGTTCTACCATACACTTGAGAATTCTAAATTCTTCCTTAGTGAAATGAGAATTTGATGAGATGGGATAAAAATTTGAGGAAAACCCTTCAAATTAAATATTCATGCTTGATCAAAATGGACTTTTTAAAGCACGTAATGTAGGCCATGGTTCAGGGTTCAGAAAGAAAGGATAAATAGGCCCAAAATATGTGTTTGAGGGTAATCAGATCAAGGATCATTTCTTTGAGGAGGATTCTCTTTGAAGCATTTGTCCCTTCTTGGACATTTCTTTCCTTTTGACTTTGCTATTTTTCTTTCTTGCTTTTGGCTTTCAATTTGCCATGTCTTTCACACACATTTTTTCTTTCATTTTTTTTTTGCTTTCATTTTGCCTCCTTCTTTTTTAACAGAGTGAGCCCGTCTTTATTCGGGGCTCTATTTGCTTTGCATATGTCTTTGAGCTAGGATTCATTTCTCAATGATCTTTAAAAAGATCTTTCCTTACATTTGTCCCCTAGTGTAGAGGGTAATCCTTGATCAGGGTTTAAAGAAAAAAGAATTATTTCGGCTCAAAAGGGGTGACTATGGATAATTTCTTTTTGTGCGAAAGGGATATGAAATATGACCATTCCTCATGTCAAGCACGAATATTCACATTGAAAAGCAATCCCCAGGGGAAATAGATATTCAAAATTTCATTTTGCACTTTGGAATCATCCGAATTCTCATATGCATGATATCACAAATTTTTCATTTTTTTTCCATCGCATGCCCCAATGATTCATGCGTTAGCCCATCCTTCTTCACCATGTATGATAACTCGTATAATTATATAGTTTTTAGTTATGTTTTATTATTGTTTTGTGTCAAATACGAGTTATTATTGTTTAGTCTAATTGTGTTTATGATCTTTTATATTTTTATGTAATTTGGTGTTTTTCACAAGTTTCTTTGAGTGATTTCAGATTACTAGAATTAAGGGCAAATCCAATTCAGTTCCAGTTCCGACACCTTTTGCCATATCAGCTATATCTGGAGTTTCACTGAAGCAATAAGGCTGCAATTTTAACCGTGCAACGTTAAGAGGCATATCTATCTTTTTCATGTTTTACACTTCTTGAAACGGAGTCGTTTTCCCTAGCGAAATCAACCATCAAGTTGGCTGATGTGAAATGACGTCTGTCCTGAGCAGTTTTTGCATTTTGACCATATCGTCCGATACACATTAGCAAATGAGCTTATTCCAACGGCTATGGATCCCTAACTGATAGGGAAACATTTTTCTAGAAGACCATGTGATCAGATAAAGCCTCCAATATTGAAGAAATGGACCATCAAGTTGGCTGATGTGCAATGACGTCTGTGCTGACCTGTTTTCGTATTTTGCCCATATCTTCTTCTCCACATCAGCAAATGAGCTGATTCCAACGGCTATGAATCAGTAACTCATAGGGGAACATTTTTCTAGAAGACCATGTGATCATATCAGGCCTCCAAGATTGAAAAAATCGACCATCAAGTTGGCTGATCAAAATGGTCATACAATATGACGAAAATTGTTAGAAAAATGCACCCACCTATTATACCTACCTTTGAAATTTGTAAAGCTTGTCTCTTGTCATTTAGCCCTCCAAAATGTGTATAAATAGAGGGCCTTGGATGATTGTAGAGGATCATATTGTACATAGGTAGGATATTAGCCATTGTAATGAAATTCTCTAAGTTTTCTTCTTCTTTCTTTTCTCTAGTTTTCTTTTTCTTTAGAAAGAGCAAGAGGTTGGATAATTAATATTCTTCTTCTTCTTCTTTCTTTCTTTTATTTTCTTCTTAGATTCTATTTAATTTTATGTTTATAATGCCTATGCTAGGCTAAACTTATATTTGGTTAAGGGTGATTTCAAAGCCCTAGACATGTTTTGTGATTGATTTTCAGATTCTATCTATCATTAATTTTCTATCAAAGTTGCTTATGTTCTTCTACAAGAATTGTTCATGATGTTGTCTTGATTTATTTAGGTGTACAACTAGATAGATCTTGATAATTATCTATTGCTAGTCTAGGAGTCTTGATCCGTGTAATTGTCCTGATTTCCTATTCATAAGTGGCAATTTGTGATTAATGATTATGGTCAAGTTTTCAATAATTGCAAAGTGGAACATAACCTAAGTTGAACAATCTGAGCTTATGTGTTTGTTGCTTAGATCAACCTATCTTTCTCATCATAAAGCTGCCATTAAATTGAATTTAGAGAGCTTATTCTAGGTTGTTTAATGGTTAGAGATTAAATAGAGAGCTTGTTCTATTTAACGACAAACTAAGGAAAGATTGGGATAACAGAGCTTGTTGTTATCTACGGTTGTTAACTTTGATAGTTGGTTGATATTGATAGATCTGAAATTGATTCTTAATGATGTCTAGTGGTGGAGAATGAAACCTTAACCATATTTTTCATATTTGATTCTTCTTACTTACTTGTTTTCTTACTTTTCTAGTTTGTTTATTTTTAAAAGTATATTTATTTTTATTGGCTGGTTATACCGCCTAATTTGTATATTAACTTTGTTTTATTTTTATTGGCTGGTTATACCGCCTAATTTAGTATATATATTTTTATTGGCTGGTTATACCGCCTAATTTAGTATATATATTTTTATTGGCTGGTTATACCGCCTTGCATCTTATTCTTATTATTTACTTTAGTTTAAATCTGGCTTCAAAAACCCCTTTTCTTTTATTGTTTTCTTTGAACGTAAGTTATAAACTAATAACTCATAGATTAAAACCCAATCCCTGAGGACTCGACCCTTGCTAATCATTATACTTACAATTGATATTTTTAGTGCAAGGTTAAATAAGATACACTCTTTTGGGTGCATCAAATTTTTGGCGCCGTTGCCGGGGATTGCTTTCTTTAGTTTATTTGTTACTTGGTTTATTCTTATTTTCAGTTCTAATTAGTTTTATTTTCTTGTACATACAAGTTTTTCTTTTCAAATTTAAAAAAATAAAAAAAATAAAAAACAATGGAATTGAGCAATCTAACACTTGAAGAGTTGGTGGCATACATGAACATGGAGAATCAACAAGCCAATCTCACCTCCCCAGTTCAACAATTGGCCATGGGAGGATGTCAAGGCCATCAAGTGTTCCAAGACCAACAGTATGATCATTACTCAAACACTTACCATGAGGGATGGTGGGATCATACTAATTATGGCTACTCGAAAAATTACCAAGAAGTAGATCCTTATGCCAATTACACTCATCCATCTAGCTTCAATCAATCATGGTCTCAAGAACCAGATCTTTTTCAACCACCACATATGACTCAAAACTCAGGTACTTCTTTAGAAGATCTTGTCTATTCTCTTGTTACTGATTCTTTGCAATTTCAACAGGAAACAAGGGCAAGCATCCAGAGTTTGGAAAAGCAAATGAGCCAATTGGCTAGTAGTATGGTGGGATGGGTAGCACAAAGATCTGAAGAACTCCCAGCCCAAACGATGGTTAACCCAAAGGAGAATGCTACTATTGTGACCTTGAAGAATGAGGAACAAGATGAGGATGAAACAAAATTAGAGATGGATTCTATTCTTGAGGATAATGAAGCCAAAGATCCAAATAAGAGTATTTCGGCACCTGAGGTAACGTTTAAGGTTTCACTTTTTACTAATGTTTCTTCTCCACCTTTTCCTAGTAGATTTGCAAAGTTCAAGGAGGAAGAACATGAACAACACATGCCGGAAACCTTAAACAACTTGTTTGTGGAGGTCATTCAACAAGTATCAAATATGCTCCATTCCTCGATGACATATGCACCACAAAGGATGATGGAATAATACTTGTAATGGAGAATGCATCCACTGTTGTGCAAAGAAAGCTTCCTCTCAAACGCATAAATTTGGGAAATTTCATGTATGAGCCTGACAAGCCTAAAAAGCCAAGAAGGGGTGTTGGTTAGGTTCAAAACATTAACTCAAGTGTTAATTGGGAAGGCAACCCAATTAAAGAAGAAATTGCCAACCTTGCATATTCAGATTTGCTTTCTCTTTCTTTTTCTTTTTCTTTTCTTTTATTATTTTTATTTTTATTGTTTTTATTTTTATTTTTTTATGTTTACTTGTTAATTTTTGTTTAGTATTTTAGGATTATTTAGGTTGCATGAGTTTGTTTTGTTTTTGAGTCTTAGTTGTTCCTATTCTTATGTTATTAGTTCTTTTCTCTTACACATGATTCTTTCATTTGGGTTAATAGACTTACATTGAGGATAATGTAAGAATTAAGTGTGGGGGGAATGATTTAGGATTTCTTTTATTTTTGTCTACTATTTTTTTTATGAGTCTTTATTATTATTATTTTTAGTGTGTTTTAGTTCCTTTTTAATACAATGATGAGATATGAATTGCATAAGTCTAAAACAGATTTATTAGTGAGAAGATTTTCATGAGAATTGAGCTTGATGTCAACCTTTTTATGAGCTAATGTTAATATGATATGTTGATTGAGAAAGAAGCATGTTTAGACTTAATCTGACTTGTATAATCATCCTTGTGAGTTTTTGAGCCTATAATGATTGATGCATTATACAAATCAATCTAATTTCTTTCTTGAGTGCTCTTATGATTACATGATTCTCTAGAACTTGCTTTAAACCATTTGAGACTATATTGATGCATGTAACAACATGAATATGATAGAGGCATTAGGACTTTTTTAACTAGGGCCAAACAGCCATCCCTTATTGATGTTCCAAGAGAACATCCCTCTAGTGCACCAATTTGAGCCTACATTGAATAAGCTATTTATTTGGTAACCACATCTTACACCTAGCCTAAACACATTTATATCTTTACCCTTGTTCTAAAGATGGACTAGAATGTTTGAGACATATTGCAAAAACAAGGGATATTTTTTGAAAATTTGGGTTAGAACAAAAGATAAGTGTGGGGGAGGAGAAAGGCAAAAGTCAAGAGAAAAATAGAGGGAATATTGCCAAATACATTCCCATGTGAAAAAAAAAAATTTTTTTTGAATAATCTCTTGAACTTCTAGTTAAAGAAAAGAAAAAGATGTTCGAAAGTTGGTTAGAATGAAGTAAAGGCTCAACATGAAATATTCAGCCTATGTGATTATGTACTTCTAAAGAATATTGAGAAAGTTTTATCTGCAAAATCTTATTTTGTCTCTAAATTCTATGAAGTCTTTGGAATGTTTGTGATATCTTTTCCTTTTTATTCTTTAACCACATTATTACCTCTTGGCCCCATTACAACCTTGATTAAAGACCTCTTGATTTATGAAGTTGCATGATCCTTTAGTGGAGAATAGGTAGACAAGCAAGCATATGGTAGAACTATTTTCATGAGATTGATTGAGTGTAAACACTTTACCACTACTTTAAAGAGTGAAAATCATGAGAGTATCCCATATGAGTAGTTGAGATTAAGTTTGAATGTGCACTATTTTGATTGAAATATGTTATGTTAATATTGGCTTAACTCAAACAATTTACATTCAAGCATGATTTTTTGTGAAATTCTTTAAGCTATTGATTAGTTTATAAGACTTGTTCAAAGATTGTCTCTAATTTATATTGAAAGGAATAGGAGTAAATATTTTTAGTATATGTAGTTTATTTATATTTTAGTTTTTCAATGTTTGTGGGTATCGTTCTAGTAAACCCTCACGAGACTAAACTCGTCCACTAGGGACACCTAGGGGTTTAAAGGCTTGTGTCACATGCTAAGTGCCACCGTGATTTCCTACGAAAATGGATTAGATTAGATTTTCTTATTTTATTTTTATTGAGTCGTTGCTAGGGACTAGCAACAATCTAAGTGTGGGGGTGTGATAACTCGTATAATTATATAGTTTTTAGTTATGTTTTATTATTGTTTTGTGTCAAATACGAGTTATTATTGTTTAGTCTAATTGTGTTTATGATCTTTTATATTTTTATGTAATTTGGTGTTTTTCACAAGTTTCTTTGAGTGATTTCAGATTACTAGAATTAAGGGCAAATCCAATTCAGTTCCAGTTCCGACACCTTTTGCCATATCAGCTATATCTGGAGTTTCACTGAAGCAATAAGGCTGAAATTTTAACCGTGCAAAGTTAAGAGGCATATCTATCTTTTTCATGTTTTACACTTCTTGAAACGGAGTCGTTTTCCCTAGCGAAATCAACCATCAAGTTGGCTGATGTGCAATGACTTCTGTCCTGAGCAGTTTTCGCATTTTGACCATATCGTCCGATACACATTAGCAAATGAGCTGATTCCAACGGCTATGGATCACTAACTGATAGGGAAACATTTGTCTAGAAGACCATGTGATCATATAAAGCCTCCAATATTGAAGAAATGGACCATCAAGTTGGCTGATGTGCAATGACGTCTGTGCTGACCTGTTTTCGTATTTTGCCCATATCTTCTTCTCCACATCAGCAAATGAGCTGATTCCAACGGCTATGAATCAGTAACTCATAGGGGAACATTTTTCTAGAAGACCATGTGATCCGATCAGGCCTCCAAGATTGACAAAATCGACCATCAAGTTGGATGATCAAAATGGTCATACAATATGACGAAAATTGTTAGAAAAATGCACCCACCTATTATACCTACCTTTGAAATTTGTAAAGCTTGTCTCTTGTCATTTAGCCCTCCAAAATGTGTATAAATAGAGGGCCTTGGATGATTGTAGAGGATCATATTGTACATAGGTAGGATATTAGCCATTGTAATAAAATTCTCTAAGTTTTCTTCTTCTTTCTTTTCTCTAGTTTTCTTTTTCTTTAGAAAGAGCAAGAGGTTGGATAATTAATATTCTTCTTCTTCTTCTTTCTTTCTTTTATTTTCTTCTTAGATTCTATTTAATTTTATGTTTATAATGCCTATGCTAGGCTAAACTTATATTTGGTTAAGGGTGATTTCAAAGCCCTAGACATGTTTTGTGATTGATTTTCAGATTCTATCTATCATTAATTTTCTATCAAAGTTGCTTATGTTCTTCTACAAGAATTGTTCATGATGTTGTCTTGATTTATTTAGGTGTACAACTAGATAGATCTTGATAATTATCTATTGCTAGTCTAGGAGTCTTGATCCGTGTAATTGTCCTGATTTCCTATTCATAAGTGGCAATTTGTGATTAATGATTATGGTCAAGTTTTCAATAATTGCAAAGTGGAACATAACCTAAGTTGAACAATCTGAGCTTATGTGTTTGTTGCTTAGATCAACCTATCTTTCTCATCATAAAGCTGCCATTAAATTGAATTTAGAGAGCTTATTCTAGGTTGTTTAATGGTTAGAGATTAAATAGAGAGCTTGTTCTATTTAACGACAAACTAAGGAAAGATTGGGATAACAGAGCTTGTTGTTATCTACGGTTGTTAACTTTGATAGTTGGTTGATATTGATAGATCTGAAATTGATTCTTAATGATGTCTAGTGGTGGAGAATGAAACCTTAACCATATTTTTCATATTTGATTCTTCTTACTTACTTGTTTTCTTACTTTTCTAGTTTGTTTATTTTTAAAAGTATATTTATTTTTATTGGCTGGTTATACCGCCTAATTTGTATATTAACTTTGTTTTATTTTTATTGGCTGGTTATACCGCCTAATTTAGTATATATATTTTTATTGGCTGGTTATACCGCCTAATTTAGTATATATATTTTTATTGGCTGGTTATACCGCCTTGCATCTTATTCTTATTATTTACTTTAGTTTAAATCTGGCTTCAAAAACCCCTTTTCTTTTATTGTTTTCTTTGAACGTAAGTTATAAACTAATAACTCATAGATTAAAACCCAATCCCTGAGGACTCGACCCTTGCTAATCATTATACTTACAATTGATCTTTTTAGTGCAAGGTTAAATAAGATACACTCTTTTGGGTGCATCAATGTATCCATCATTTCCATATATGATGCCCCAATTTGATTAACCATGACAATTTGTATCAACGAGGAACATAGCAAGTCTAGGTCTATTTTGAAAAGGCTGAGTTTCCAATCTGAGTTCTTTGAAGAGAAAAGGAAAATATGACCCAAAAACAGGTTTTCTCTGGGACAAAGGATAATCCAGTTTAATCATTGTGCCCCAGGGTGTCAATCATGAAGTGATGTTTGTGCAATTAGTGTTTTGTGGTCATTGGGAAAGGTCATGAATGGTTTTAGCACAATCTTGACACACACCAAATTATCAAAATCTAGATTATTTCAAGAATGTCTCATTTGTTTGATTTTCAAGGAATTTGAAAATTTTCAAAAAGTTCGTTCCTTTGTTCATAGCCTAGACTAAGATCTACGTCTTTGCTTATTCTGTGATGACAATGGTTTTATGAAGTCAAATCATTCTTATTCCAGAAGCATTAAGTCTTTCAAGTGTTCTTGGTTTAAGAGATTTAGGCTTAGGAAAACCTAAAGAGAGGGGAGAAGGTATTGGGTCATTTGTAACACTGATCATCAATCTTCTTGAGACTATCCATTATTAAAAATTCCTTAATGTTTCTTTTTGCAAATTCAAGTTATTGTTAAAACACAACAAACACAAAGTATTTAAAATTCAAAATTCATTTAATTCATGTAGATGTTAACATGAGACAAGTACTTTCATCATCACAGTGTATAGAACTACATGCGTCAAAAATCTAATATGATCATGCACAATGTTTCTTATGACACTTGGCTTTCCCATATTCAAAACTTATCGAACCAGCCTTGATGAGATCCCTGACCTTGTACTTCAAAGAGGGGCAGTTCTCTGTTGAGTGACCTTGATTGCTAGAATGATAACCACAACGCTCATTAACATCATACCAGCTCGGATAAGGGGGCTTCAGAGGCTCTATTTGCATGGGTGTCACAAGGTGATTCTGGATGAGTTGAGGTAGTAGCTCACTGTATGTCACAAGAATCGGGTCAACCTGATTTCTTTTTCGCTTTTTATGCCCCCTTCGATTATTCCCAAGGGTGTTCGATTGGTAGACAAATGTAAATTTTGGTGTAGTTGCAGTCATTGGTTGGTAGGGATAAAAACCTTGAGAGACATTGTTCAGGGTAGAGTAAAATGGCTGATACGAGGAGAATTGGGGAGGTGGGGCAAAGTCTTCCACGACTTGGGTATCTTTTTTTTTCTTTTCAGATGCCCCTTTTTTCTTGGTATTGGATGTTCTTTCTCCTTCAATTTTCCCATCCTTGATAGCATTCTCAATCATCTCCCCTCAAAATTACCATGTTCGAAAATTCTTCGTGGTGTTGCCGACAAGTATATCATAGTACGGGGCCTGCAGTGTATCCATAAAAATGACAGTGGTTTCCTTCTGAGTTAAGGGCGGTTGTACTTGGACGGCCAGGCTCATCCACCGTTGCGCATATTTTTTGAAGCTCTCAGTAGCTTTTTTCTTCATATTTTGCAAGGTGAGACGGTCAGGCGCCATGTCGGTCATATGCTTGTAGTGGTTTAGAAAAACCCTAGCCAGGTCATTCCAAGAGCGAATCTGATCCTTGCTCAACTGACTATACCACCTAATTGCGGATCCACTAAGGCTATCCTGAAAGCAGTGAATCAAAAGCTTATCGTTATCTATATGACTTGTCATCTTCCGGCATAACATAGTGATGTGGGCTGATGGATCGGTCGTCCCGTCATATTTCACAAAGTCAGGGATCTTGAACTTAGGAGGAATGACTAAATCGAGGATCAAGCATCGTTCTTTCGCCTCCACACTCCTGAATACATCTGTATTTTCTACTGCCCGGAGCCTTTCATCTAGCAACTGATATTTTCCTTGGGAATCTGCCAACTGAACCTCATTTACTGCAATCCTTTTCAACTTTGCATGTTCAGCTGGATCATCTGAGTTTAGGACATTCACTGTGTTTTGGGCATCAATCATTACGACCTCATTCTGACCCTTTTGTGCCTCTAACCCTTTCCCGACGACAAAGTTTTTAGTGTATCCTTTTCCCTTGATTACGGCGGACATCAGCTCCATCAATTTAGTCATCTGATCCTTAGATTCTGCTTGAGACTTTGCTAGCTGTTCTCGCAATTCTTTCTGTTCCCTTTCCATTTTTTCCATTCGGGCAACTTGTTCATCCTCTATAGCACTAGCCTGTATTAAAAGGGTACTCTGTACTTCTTCTGATTTGAAATGGAAATTCTTTCAAAGACTCTTAAAGCCAAGCCAACTTCTATTTTATTTCCCCCAAATGTATTTCATGATGAATGAGCTATGAATGTAATTTGATACATGTGAAGCCTAAACAATATGATGTATGGACATGTACAATGGAAACATGCTAACCATGTATGTAATAAATGCAATCACGATGCCAACCTGTTGCAAGCAAAGAACAAACAAATCACCACATGGATATATCCAATGAATGATCATGTACATTTTAGCGTATTTCCCAATGAATGATCATATACCCTATGAATGCAACACGGTGTCAATTATGATACATGCAAACAATGAATGATTGATACAAAGTATATACAAAGAAAATCATGCTGACCATGTATGTCATGAATGCGACCTAATGCTAACATGATGTATGTAATAAGCAAATTAATGCATGGATATATATAGAAAAATCATGCTGATTATGAATGCATAAATGCAACCTGATGCTAACATGATACATGTATGAATGTATGGTATGACCACTAATTGATCGGATGCAAAATGCAAAGGGGAAGATATCACTGAGGAAATAAGAATCGGAGGAACTTAATCATCAACATCTTCTAAATTTGAAACATAATCAATTCATCCAATATCAACGTTCACAATGGTATAAACCATATTTTACAAAATTTGAACAATGATTAAAACTGTCTTTTACAAGCCCTTTATTCTTCCTAGCATCCTAAGGCTATAAGAGCTGGCTACTGAAAAAGTGAAATCCTATTACATCATATAAGACCGAAGTCTTTCCACCTCAATGCTGTAAATCTCCCAATCCTAATGACGCTTTCCCAGCCCTCTATCAATCAGTGTCGTTGGATCCAACCACTTGGCACTTATAAGAGTTTGCACTTTCTTTTTGAATACTATACAGTCTTCAATGTTATGGCCAACAATTCCACAGTGATAATCATATCTTGCATTTGGATTATACCCATTTGGATATGGTGGTTGTAGACACCTAATTTTGTCCGGACCACTAAACAGGTATGTTTTCTTCCCATATTGATGTTTCCAAGTATAAAAAGACTGTTTTCATCCTGCAGGTGAGACTCCGAGACTTAGTTTAAAAGGGCGAGCACAAAAAGTCAAACTTGAAAAAAAGTCAACCCCGAAAAACTCAACCCCAAAAAAGTCAACCCCAGAAAGTCAACTACTGAAAAAGTCAACCCACTTTCAAAATCAAGATTTTAAGTTCAATTGAAAAATGGAGAAAGAATTTTGATAATCCGAGGTCTACATTGAAAGATATGGAGTTCGGAAGTTGGGATTTGGAGGTTCAGTAGAAAAGAAACCCTAATCCGAGAAATTTAGGGAAAAGTGCTTAAATGATCAAACTGGTCGAAATTGAAGGTTCCAAATGAAAGATAAGCACTGAATACGGGTAATGGAGAAGTCACTTGCAAGAACAACCGAAAGAAAAGTCAATCCGGAAGAAAACCGAGAATTAGGGTTTTTAGTGGATTTCGGTGAAATCGGGAAGAATCACAGAAATGGCCCGACTTGGTAAGACCAAAGCCCCCAATGGATGAGGAATGATTAAAAAGGATGGCCCAAGGCTCAGATTGAAGAAAATCTGAAAATCGGACTTGTTTTGAGCAAAACCGGGTTTCGGAGGTTAAAGGGCAAAATTGGAAAAATTTGGGAAAAATAGCAAATGGACTCCGAAAATTCTGAAAAATTTGTCAATCTCATTCTTAAATCATTTGAAGGAGATTGGTAAAAGAAAATCTTGATTCCGAGTTCGTTTGCAAAATGGCCAAATCCCGGGCCTTCTATGCAGTAATTCAAGCCGATAAATCCCGAAAAAATACCAAATGAGCTCCAAAAATTATGAAAACTTCCAGATCACACTTTTTAATTATTTTGAAGAGATTGGTGAAGAAAAATCTTGATTTGGAGCTCGTTTAAAAAATGGTAAAAAGTAGAGGCATAAAAGGACATTTTGGGAAGAAAAAATCCAAATAAATAGCAAACGGACTCGGATAATTTTGAAAACTTCCAGAACTCAATATTTTATTATTTTGGAAGTATTAAAAAAAGAAAAATTGAATTTGGAGCCCGTTTGATATTTATTTTGCATCCGGGGGGCAAAATGGTTGTTTCACCCAAGCAACCGAAAAGGGCTTCTTTGGGCCTTTCAAAAATCAGAGCTGGGCTGGAAAAGAGAAGTGCTGGCCTGCCCAAGCCCAAAGGAAGGAGGAAGCTTAGGATTTTTTCAATCAAGTGATTAAAAATCAAGAGTTAAGTTAGAGATTTTCATTTTTGAGCCTAAGTCCCAATCCCACATCCCTTTGTAATGTCAAGCCAAGGAGGTGCTCACCTTATAAATAAGGAGTCTTGGCCTTTGGTTGAGATCACCCACTACCGCTTGTGAGATAGTCTATACACTTGTATTAGGATTATCCGGGTGGTGAGTCATAGTGTTTTTGTTGAGAGGGTTTGTAGCTTAATCCGTTCAAAAGCTACTTTGAGGGTTTGTAGCTTAATCCGTTCAAAAGCTACTTTGAGGGTTTGTAGCTTAATCCGTTCAAAAGCTACTCTGAGGGTTTATAGCTTAATCCGTTCAAAAGCTACTTGTGAGAGGGTTTGTAGCTTAATCCGTTCAAAAGCTACTCTGAGGGTTTGTAGCTTAATCCGTTCAAAAGCTACTCTGAGGGTTTATAGCTTAATCCGTTCAAAAGCTACTTGGTGAGTTTTCATTTTAAAATAATGTTTCTTGTTCTTCCTTCATTTCCTTTCTTAAGTATATTTTTCTTACATTTTGTTTTTACAATAATGATGCACCCAAAAGAGTGTATCTTATTTAACCTTGCACTAAAAAGATCAATTGTAAGTATAGTAGTTAGCAAGGGTCGAGTCCTCAGGGATTGGGTTTTAGTTTATAAGTTGATAGTTTAAAACTTAAATTCAAGAACAATAAAAGAAAAGGGGTTTTGAAATCAGATTTAAACTAAAGTAAATAATAAGAATAAGATGCAAGGCGGTATAACCAGCCAATAAAAATATATATACTAAATTAGGCCGTATAACCAGCCAATAAAAATATATATACTAAATTAGGCGGTATAACCAGCCAATAAAAATAAAACAAAGTTAATATACAAATTAGGCGGTATAACCAGCCAATAAAAATAAATATACTTTTAAAAATAAGCAAACTAGAAAAGTAAGAAAACAAGTAAGTAAGAAGAATCAAATATGAAAAATATGGTTAAGGTTTCATTCTCCACCACTAGACATCATTAAGAATCAATTTCAGATCTATCAATATCAACCAACTATCAAAGTTAACAACCGTAGATAACAACAAGCTCTGTTACCCCAATCTTTCCTTAGTTTGTCGTTAAATAGAACAAGCTCTCTATTTAATCTCTAACCATTAAACAACCTAGAATAAGCTCTCTAAATTCAATTTAATGGCAGCTTTATGATGAGAAAGATAGGTTGATCTAAGCAACAAACACATAAGCTCGGATTGTTCAACTTAGGTTATGTTCCACTTTGCAATTATTGAAAACTTGACCATAATCATTAATCACAAATTGCCACTTATGAATAGGAAATCAAGACAATTACACGGATCAAGACTCCTAAACTAGCAATAGATAATTATCAAGATCTATCTAGTTGTACACCTAAACAAATAAAGACAACATCATGAACAATTCTTGTAGAAGAACATAAGCAACTTTGATAGAAAATTAATGATAGATAGAATCTGAAAATCAATTATAAAACATGTCTAGGGCTTTGAAATCACCCTTAACCAAATAGAAGTTTAGCCTAGCATAGACATTGTAAACATAAACATAAAATTAAAGAAAATCTAAGAAGAAAATAAAAGAAAGAAAGAAGAAGAGGAAGAATATTAATTATCCAACCTCTTGCTCTCTCTAAAGAAAAAGAAAACTAGAGAAAAGAAAGAAGAAGAAAACTTAGAGAATTTTGTTAAAATGGCTAATATCCTACCAATCTCCCATATGATCCCTTACAATCACCCAAGGCCCTCTATTTATACACATTTTGGAGGGCTAAATGACAAGAGACAAGCTTTACAAATTTCAAAGGTAGGTATAATAGGTGGGTGCATTTTCTAACAATTTTCGTCATACATGACGATTTTGATCAGCCAACTTGATGGTCGATTTTGTCAATTTTTCAGGCCTTATCTGATCACATGGTCTTCTAGACAAATGTTACCCTATCAGTTACTGATCCATAGCCGTTGGAATCAGCTCATTTGCTGATGTGGATAAGAAGATATGGGCATAATACGAAAACATGTCAGCACAGACGTCATTGCACATCAGCCAACTTGATGGTCGATTTCTTCAATATTTGGAGGCTTTATCTGATCACATGGTCTTCTAGACAAATGTTCCCCTATCAGTTAGTGATCCATAGCCGTTGGAATCAGCTCATTTGCTGATGTGTATCGGACGATATGGTCAAAATGCGAAAACTGCTCAGGACAGACGTCATTGCACATCAGCCAACTTGATGGTTGATTTCGCTAGGGAAAACGACTCCGTTTCAAGAAGTGTAAAACATGAAAAAGATAGATATGCCTCTTAACTTTGCACGGTTAAGATTTCAGTATTATTTCTTCAGTGAAACTCCAGATATAGCTGATATGGCAAAAGGTGTCGGAACTGGAACTGAACTGGATTTGCCCTTAATTCTAGTAATCTGAAATCACTCAAAGAAACTTGTGAAAAACACCAAATTACATAAAAATATAAAAGATCATAAACACAATTAGACTAAACAATAATAACTCGTATTTGACACAAAACAATAATAAAACATAACTAAAAACTATATAATTATACGAGTTATCACACCCCCATACTTAGATTGTTGCTAGTCCCTAGCAACGACTCAATAAAAATAAAATAAGAAAATCTAATCTAATCCATTTTCGTAGGAAATCACGGTGGCACTTAGCATGTGACACAAGCCTTTAAACCCCTAGGTGTCCCTAGTGGACTAGTTTAGTCTCGTGAGGGTTTACTAGGACGATACCCACAAACATTGAAAACATAAGAAAAACTAAAAATAATAATTATAACTAATCCTTCCAATATAAATTTGAGATAATCATTGGACAAGTCTTAAAAACTAATCAATAGCTTAAAGAAATTCACAAAAAATCTTGCTTGAAGGTAAATAGTTTGAGTTAAGCCAATATTAACATAACATATTTCAATCAAAATAGTGCATATTCAAACTTAATCTCAACTTCTCACATGAGATACTCTCTTGATTTTCACTCTTTAAAGTAGTGGTAAAGTGTTTACACTCAATCAATCTCATGAAAACACTTCTACCGTATGCTTGCTTGTCCACCTATTCTCCACTAAAAGATCATGCAACTTCATAAATCAAGAGGTCTTTAATCAAGGTTGTAATGGGGCCAAGGGGTTTGTAATGTGGTTGAAGAACAAAAGGATAAAGATATCACAAAGGTTCCAAAGAGTTCATAAAGTTTAGAGACATAAAAAAATTATATAAAGAAACTTATCAAAACTCTTTACAAGTACATAGTCACCTAGGCCGGATATTCATGTTGGGCCTTTTCTTCATTCTAAACAACTTTGTAACATCCTTTTCCTTTTCCACAAATTCAAGAGATGATTCATATTTTTTACTTAGGAATGTATTTGCCAGTATTCCATTTCTTTTTCTCTTGACTTTTCTTTTCTTTTCCCCCCACACTTATTTCTTGTTTCTAACCCAAATTTTCAACTAAAAATATCCCTTGTTTTTTGCAATATGTCTCAAAATATATAATCCATCTTTAGAACAAGGGTAAGGATATAAGTATATTTAGGCTAGGTGTAAGTTGTGGTTACCAATAAAACAGCATATTTAATGTAGGCTCAAATTGGCTCACTAGTGGGGATGTTCTCTTAGAACATTAATAATGGATGGCTGTTTGGCTCTGGTTATAATCCTAATGCCTCTATCATATTCATGTTGTCACATGTATCAATATAGTCTCAAACGGTTCAAAGCAAGTTCTAGAGAATCATGTAATCATAAGAGCACTCAAGAAAGAAATTAGATTGATTTGTATAATGCATAAATCATTATAGGCTCAAAAACTCACAAGGATGATTATACAAGTCAGATTAAGTCTAAACATGCTTCTTTCTCAATCAACATATCATATTAACATTGGCTCATAAAACAATTGACATCAAGCTCAATTCTCATGAAAATCTTCTCACTAATAAATCTGTTTTAGACTTATGCAATTCATATCTCATCATTGTATTAAAAAGGAACTAAAACTAAAAAAAAAAAAATAATAATAATAATAATAATAATAAAGACTAAAAAAAAAATAATAATAGACAAAATAAAAGAAATCCTAAATCATTCCCCCCACACTTAATTCTTACATTGTCCTCAATGTAAGTCTATTAACCCAAATGAAAGAATTATGTGTAAGAGAAAAGAACTAATAACATAATAATAGGAACAACTAAGACTCAAAACAAAACAAAACCATGCAACCTAAATAATCCTAAAATACTAAACAAAAATTAACAAGTAAACATAAAAAGATTAAAATCAAACTGACAAGGTATGTCTCAAGTCTCCCTTACTCAGACCTTGTTCAGAATGAATACTTCTAAATTGCTTAAAACAAAACAAACTTTTTTTTTTTTTTTTTTTTTTTGGAAAAGAAGAAATCAAACTGACAAGATATGTCTCAAGTCTCCCTTACTCAGACCTTGTTCAGAATGAATACTTCTTAATTTTTTTTTTTTTTTTTTTTTTTTTTTTAAATTATCAAAATATGTCCCTTACCCCCTACTAAAATATGACATTGTCCCCAATGTCAAATTTTAAAGGTAGAATTTAGGAGATATTACCTGCAGAGGTTGCTAACCACTTATTATAACTGAGACACAACAAGCAAAATGTTAGATAATGTCACAAAGACAAAGTGCAATCCACTCCTTGCTCGTCCATATCTCTTTTTCTTTTTCCGAGCGTTTGCGAAACAACCGTAGCAGATAAACACTCATAAGCTTGGAGCTTTTTAAGTAAATCTTCAATGGTTGAAGCAGAAATTATGGTTCTCCTTGCCTCTGAAAACATGAATCCATTATCCACAGCATTATCTAAATATAAAAGAAAATTACTAAAATAACCATTAATATTAAGCAAACCAATGGGTTTCTTATTTGTGACCAAAGATGACCAAGAAGCCACGCAAGCTATTTCTTCCAATGTACCCAGACCTCCTGGTAAAGCAATGAATGCATCGGCAGAATGGTACATGATTGTTATCCGTTCAGGGACACTCCAGACTTGTATTTCCTTACCCACGGTAGGTCCACAAAAACTTGTGAATAGTTTTGGCACGATTCCTAGAACTGGACTTCCTCCGGCGTGTGCTGCTGTAGCGACTGCTCCCATTAAACCCGTACTACCGCCTCCATAAATCAAGTGGATCTTTTGTTGGGCAAGTATTACTCCAACTCTTATGGCTTCATCAGCGAATATGTTATTTTTCCCTGGATAAGCACCTCCAAAGACACAAATTTTTTTAATGCGCTGGGATGAAGTACTTTCCATTTTTTTTTTCTTCGAGTGCCTGAAAGAGAATGAGTACATGGTGTAATATATAGAGGACTGAGTAGTGAATCAGACAAGAGTAATAATGTCGCCGAAAGTGTATCTGACCTGTCAGAAGAAAATGTTAACCTAACAAAAGATTTTTGCGTGATTTCAGGAAGAAAATCAAAAAGAGAAGAAAAAATCAACCGTAAAAGACAAATAAAAAAAACGAGAATAATTACACAAATCGAACAACACGTAAATTAAAACAAAATAAAGTTATTGCAAATCAAACCAAAAGCTGAGAAGTCATTTATTGTAGTTGTGATTGTGGCTCACATCTTCCTCTGGTTTTACGTCCAGAAACGGCTTAAACGCCTTCTATGAGTCGAGGATATGCTTCCCATCCAGTTTTCTTACAAGCTGGCAAACAGGGTCTTTTAACATCAGATTCCCAAGATGTTGCCATTCCCTTTGGAATTGCGGCCATAAATCAAGAATTTCTCTTTGTACGTCTCCACTAGGATGCGTCTCAAGAGAAAGTTGGATATTACCCAAATTCTCCTTACTCAGTCCATCCTTAATGAATTCAATTTTATCATCTCGATTAGAGGACGAAATCCCAATAGAACGACATTTACCGTTACACGTCCATCGTGCACATTTGTGGCAGTTTGAACCCATGCGCTTTGCTCGTCGCTTCTTTGCAAAAGTGCTTCTACCTGTACCTGGTAAATGCAAAACAGGAAGATATTCATCTTCACGTACCTTGGCTTCAATTATCCAACGTATGTCGTCAGGAATCCCTTTGTGCATAAGCATTCTTAATCTTTCAAGTCGAACTTGGTAAAGCTTCAGTAAAATATTTCGAGGAAAAGGAGGAAATCGTTTCTGCAATCTTGTGAGAATATCATCCATCCTGAAAAAAAAGAATGAAAAAAAAATGAAAGAGAAATTGGAAGAGAAATTTATATACAATATCAGTTTTGTGGGTAGCTGATGGAACCGATTTAAATAATCACGGAGTACCGTTATCCGCCATTTAACCGGGGTTAAAAAAATAAATTAAAAATTATATTTACATCTTGTAAGAGAAAAGAACTATTAAACAAAAGAAAAGAAAAACAATAAAAGATAGAATGATGGAGAGTAAGGAATATGCAAATCTGATATAATAGATGCTCTCCATCCTTTTGGGTTGCCTCCCAAGAAGCGCTTGGTTTATTGTCCTCAGCCTAACTTAGACCCATGCCATTATTATTCAACATACTTTGGCTCAAAAAGTGGAAACTCCTCCACATCTTGTATTGGAAAGTTCTCATAGTAAGGCTTCAATCTATGACCATTCACTTTGAATGCCTTATCTGTTTTTGGGCTTTGGATTTCAACTGCACCATGAGTAAATACATTAGTAATAACAAAAGGTCCAACCCAACGAGAACGTAACTTACCTGGATATAACTTAAGGCGTGAATGGAAGAGAAGAACTTTTTGTCCAACAACAAATTCTTTTCTTGATATCATCTTGTCATGGAATGCCTTAGTCTTTTCCTTGTAAATCCTAGAATTCTGATAGGCATCATTCCTTATCTCCTCTAATTCTTGTAGGTCAAGTTTTCTTTTCTTTCCTATCTCATCCATCTCCATGTTGCATTGTTTGATAGCCCAATATGATTTATGTTCCAATTCAACCGGAAGATGACAAGGCTTACCATAAACAAGTCGATAAGGAGACATACCAATGGGTGTCTTATATGCTGTCCTATAAGCCCAAAGTGCATCATCAAGTCGTGAACTCCAATCCTTCCTATTTGGATTAACTGTCTTTTCAAGGATGGACTTAACTTCTCGGTTTGACACTTCAGCTTGCCCACTAGTTTGAGGATGATATGAGGTGGAGACCTTGTGTGTGATGTTATACTTCCTCAAAAGTGCTTCCATAGTCCTATTGCAAAAGTGAGTACCTCTATCGCTGATTATGGCCTTTGGCGTTCCAAACCTAGCAAAGATGTTAGTCTTGACAAAATCTGAAACAACTTTAGAGTCATTAGTCCTAGTGGATTTTGCTTCCACCCACTTTGAAACATAATCAACGGCAAGTAAAATATAAAGATTACCAAAAGAAGGAGGAAAAGGTCCCATGAAATCCATGCCCCATACATCAAAAATTTCAACAATAAGTATTGGAGTTTGAGGCATTTGATTTCTAGCACCTAAGTTACCAGTTCTTTGGCAACGATCACATGACTTGCAAAAGAGGTATGCATCTTTGAATATGGTAGGCCAATAAAATCCAGAATCAAGAATTTTCATGGCTGTTCTTTTGGATCCAAAGTGTCCTCCACATGCATAAGAGTGACAAAAGGTGAGAATAGATTGAAATTCAGTTTCGAGTACACACCTTCTTATAATCTGATCGGAGCAATGCTTCCAAAGGTAAGGATCATCCCATATGTAGTATTTGGCATCACTCTTGATCTTATTTCTTTGAGCTTGTGTCAACTCTTGTGGCAACTTCTTGGTAACTAAGTAATTAACAATATCAGCATACCAAGGAGTTGTTCTTATAAAAAGAAGTTGCTCATCCGGAAAGTTCTCATTCAAGGGTAGTGCATCATCTTCATGAACTAAACGGCTAAGATGGTCCGCAACCAGGTTGTCACTACCTCTCTTATCTTTTATCTCCAAATCAAACTCTTGTAAGAGAAGTATCCATCTAATCAACCTTGGTTTGGCCTCCTTTTTAGTGAGTAAGTACTTAAGGGCTGCATGGTCAGAAAATACAATTACTTTAGTACCAATTAAATAAGATCGAAATTTTTCTAAAGCAAATACAACAGCCAAAAGTTCTTTTTCAGTAGTGGAATAGTTCAATTGAGCATCATTAAGAGTTCTTGAGGCATAATAAATGGCATGTGAGGCTTTGCCAACCCGTTGGCCCAAAACAGCTCCAATGGCATAGTCACTAGCATCACACATGATTTCAAAAGGTACATTCCAATCTGGTGGTTGGATGATAGGAGCTGATGTCAAGAGTCCCTTCAATGTTTCAAACGCCTCTTTGCATTTATCATCAAAGTGGAAAACCACATCTTTTTGTAGTAGCTTGCAAAGAGGTAATGTGATCTTTGAGAAGTCTTTGATAAATCTCCTATAGAAACCTGCATGTCCAAGAAAAGAACGAACCTCTCTCACATTTGTGGGAGGTGGTAAAGAATGCATAATATCTATTTTAGACTTATCAACCTCTATCCCTCTAGAAGAAATAACATGGCCCAAAACTATTCCTTGTTCTACCATAAAGTGGCATTTTTCCCAATTCAAAACAAGGTTAGTTTCCATGCATCTTTCAAGTACAAGTGTAAGGTTCTCTAGACATCTATCAAAAGAATCACCATAGACACTAAAATCATCCATAAATACTTCTATGATGTTCTCTACATAATCTGAAAATATGCTAACCATACACCTTTGGAATGTAGCTGGTGCATTACAAAGACCAAATGGCATACGCCGGTATGCAAAAGTACCAAATGGACATGTGAATGTTGTTTTCTCTTGGTCCTCCGGAGCAATGGCTATCTGATTATAACCTGAAAAACCATCAAGAAAACAATAATGAAAATGGCCAGCTAACCTTTCAAGCATTTGATCAATAAAAGGTAAAGGAAAGTGGTCTTTGCGAGTTGTGGAATTAAGTTTACGATAATCAATACAAACTCGCCATCCTGTTTGAATCCTAGTAGGAACAAGTTCATTCTCATTATTTGTTACCACCGTTACACCTGATTTCTTTGGAACCACTTGGACTGGGCTCACCCATTTGCTATCCGAGATAGGATAGATCACTCCAACATCTAGGAGCTTCAGTATCTCCTTTTTCACAACCTCCATCATAGGAGGGTTCAATCTTCTTTGTGCTTCTCTTGTTGGTTTAGACCCTTCCTCTAACAAAATCCGGTGCATGCACATGGATGGGCTTATTCCCTTGATATCGGCAATTGTCCAACCAATTGCTGTTTTATGCTCTCTAAGCACCCGGATAAGTCGCTCTTCTTGCAAAGGTGTGAGCTCTTTGGCAATGATGACAGGTAGTGTGTCCTTTTCCCCTAAGAACAAATATTTCAAGTGGTTCGGTAGTGGTTTCAACTCTAAAGTTGGTGCCTGCAAAATGGAAGGTAGAAGTTTCTCATTAGATAAAGGCAAATCAATAAATGAAACATCAAACCTTGCATCTTTAGGTTGCAGCGAGTGTAAAGATTCTAGTGCCCCTTCCACCTGGTCACTCAAGGCTAGTTTAGCATTCCCCATTCCGAGATGGTTGCTAATGACTATTTCTACACTATCTTCACCATCTAGCTCATAAGCTTGCTGCACTAGTGAGTCAATTATATCAATATTAAAAACAGAATGCACATCACTAGGATATCTCATGGCCTCAAAAATGTTAAAGCGAATTATTTCACCATCAAATTCCATAGTTAAAGTGCCATCATGTACATCTATTTTAGTTCTTGCTGTTTTCAAGAATGGTCTCCCTAATAGAATAGGTGTGGGATTAGAAGACATCTCATCTTCCATCTCAATAACATAAAAGTCAGCGGGAAAAACCAATTCATTAACCTGTACAAGAACGTCTTCTACAACTCCTCTTGGATAAGTGTTAGAACGGTCAGCAAGTTGTATTATAACACCGGTTTCCTCTAATGGTCCTAGATTCAATGAAGCATAAATTGAATATGGCATGACATTAATAGATGCCCCTAGATCTAGCATAGCACGCTCAAACCTGGTGTTGCCTATCATACAGGGAATGGTAAACATACCTGGATCCTTGCATTTAGGTGGGAGTTTCTTTTGAAGAACAGCTGACACATTCTCCCCCACACTTACCTTTTCATTCCATTCCAACTTCCGTTTAGATGTGCACAACTCTTTTAGGAACTTGGCATATCTTGGCACTTGCTTGATAGCATCTAGTAAAGGAATGTTCACCTCTACTTTCCGGAAGGTTTCCAAAATTTCCTTCTCTTGCTCCTCCTTCTTGGACTTTGCTAACCTGCTAGGAAAAGGTGGAGGAGTTATATAAGAAGGAAAAGATGGTTTAGGAATTACCCTTTTTAGTGGCTCGTTGGGATGTGAAGAGGATGCCATGGTATTGTTCTCCCCTTGAGCACTATCATTTTGTGGTGTCTCTAGCTGTTTCCCACTTCTTAAATTTATAGCATTGGCATTCTCTCTTGGATTCACTATGGTTTGGGAAGGTAATTTCCCAGAATCCCTTGCTTGCATTTGACTCATGGCTGTTGCCAATTGCCCTATTTGAGTCTCCAAATTTCGAATACTTGTCTTTGTTTCCTGTTGAAATTGAATTGTATTAGTAGAAAGAGCTTTAACAAGATCTTCAAGAGAAGTACCTAAATTTTGGGTGGGTGGTAGTTGTTGTCGGGTTTGGTATGGTTGTTGCACTCTTTGCTGAAAACCCGGTGGCCTGTGGTCAAATGGTGGAGGAATAGTTTGTGATTGGTTCCCTCCATAATTGAAGTTTGGATGATCCCTCCATCCTGGATTGTATGTGTTTGAGTAGGGATCATATTTCCTTGATTGGTTCTGAAATCCACCCATGGCATTCACATGTTCATTGGTATCCTCTTGAAGTGTTGGACACATATCAGTTTGGTGCCCTATGTTTGAACATATGCCACAAGCCTTTATTTGTTGTATTTTACCTACAGCCAATTGTTGAACAAGAGAAGTCAGTTTATCAAATTTTTGTTCAAGGGATGATATACTTACCTCATTAACTCTCTTGGATTGTGGTGGTGGATCTTGTCTCATTGAGAACTGTTGAGAATTGGCTGCCATGTTGGAGATTAATGTTCTAGCAGCCCTGGGAGTCTTATCAACTAGAGCTCCCCCACTAGCGGCATCTATCATACTTCTCTCCATGGGCATGAGACCTTCATAGAAGTATTGGATGAGAAGTTGTTCACTTATTTGATGGTGTGGACATGATGCACAAAGTTTCTTGAACCTCTCCCAATATTCATATAAGGACTCTCCGTTGTATTGCCGAATCCCACATATCTCTTTCCTAATGTTGGCAGCCTTAGATGCTGGGAAATACCTTTCCAAGAATGCTTTCTTCAAATCATTCCATGTAGTGATGGTCCCGGATGGTAGATAGTAGAGCCATTCCTTTGCTGAATCAGCTAGAGAGAATGGGAAGGCTCTCAACTTAACTTGCTCTTCCGTGACCCCTGTTGGTCTCATGCTTGAGCAAACTACATGGAATTCCTTGAGGTGCTTATTTGGATCCTCTCCTGCAAAACCATGAAAAGTTGGGAGAAGATGAATCAAACCAGATTTTAATTCAAAAGCTACCTCAAGATTAGCATATTCAATGCATAATGGTTGTTGACCCAAGTCCGGAGCGGCTAGCTCCTTGAGAGTTCGGTTGTCAGCTGCTGCCATCTCTCCTTGCTTCTCTTGGATGTTTTGGATCAACTCCTCGATTGGTTGTTGGTGAGAAGTTATAAATTCCCGAATTTTCCTAAGTCGTAAGTCTTCTTCGGGAGCTTGGAACATTCACTAATAAAAAAAAATAAGAAAGTAAATAATTAGAACAGAAAATAAGAATAAACCAATAAACTAATAAACTAAAGAAAGCAATCCCCGGCAACGGCGCCAAAATTTTGATGCACCCAAAAGAGTGTATCTTATTTAACCTTGCACTAAAAAGATCAATTGTAAGTATAGTAGTTAGCAAGGGTCGAGTCCTCAGGGATTGGGTTTTAGTTTATAAGTTGATAGTTTAAAACTTAAATTCAAGAACAATAAAAGAAAAGGGGTTTTGAAATCAGATTTAAACTAAAGTAAATAATAAGAATAAGATGCAAGGCGGTATAACCAGCCAATAAAAATATATATACTAAATTAGGCGGTATAACCAGCCAATAAAAATATATATACTAAATTAGGCGGTATAACCAGCCAATAAAAATAAAACAAAGTTAATATACAAATTAGGCGGTATAACCAGCCAATAAAAATAAATATACTTTTAAAAATAAGCAAACTAGAAAAGTAAGAAAACAAGTAAGTAAGAAGAATCAAATATGAAAAATATGGTTAAGGTTTCATTCTCCACCACTAGACATCATTAAGAATCAATTTCAGATCTATCAATATCAACCAACTATCAAAGTTAACAACCGTAGATAACAACAAGCTCTGTTACCCCAATCTTTCCTTAGTTTGTCGTTAAATAGAACAAGCTCTCTATTTAATCTCTAACCATTAAACAACCTAGAATAAGCTCTCTAAATTCAATTTAATGGCAGCTTTATGATGAGAAAGATAGGTTGATCTAAGCAACAAACACATAAGCTCGGATTGTTCAACTTAGGTTATGTTCCACTTTGCAATTATTGAAAACTTGACCATAATCATTAATCACAAATTGCCACTTATGAATAGGAAATCAAGACAATTACACGGATCAAGACTCCTAAACTAGCAATAGATAATTATCAAGATCTATCTAGTTGTACACCTAAACAAATAAAGACAACATCATGAACAATTCTTGTAGAAGAACATAAGCAACTTTGATAGAAAATTAATGATAGATAGAATCTGAAAATCAATTATAAAACATGTCTAGGGCTTTGAAATCACCCTTAACCAAATAGAAGTTTAGCCTAGCATAGGCATTGTAAACATAAACATAAAATTAAAGAAAATCTAAGAAGAAAATAAAAGAAAGAAAGAAGAAGAGGAAGAATATTAATTATCCAACCTCTTGCTCTCTCTAAAGAAAAAAAAAACTAGAGAAAAGAAAGAAGAAGAAAACTTAGAGAATTTTGTTAAAATGGCTAATATCCTACCAATCTCCCATATGATCCCTTACAATCACCCAAGGCCCTCTATTTATACACATTTTGGAGGGCTAAATGACAAGAGACAAGCTTTACAAATTTCAAAGGTAGGTATAATAGGTGGGTGCATTTTCTAACAATTTTCGTCATACATGACGATTTTGATCAGCCAACTTGATGGTCGATTTTGTCAATTTTTCAGGCCTTATCTGATCACATGGTCTTCTAGACAAATGTTACCCTATCAGTTACTGATCCATATCCGTTGGAATCAGCTCATTTGCTGATGTGGATAAGAAGATATGGGCATAATACGAAAACATGTCAGCACAGACGTCATTGCACATCAGCCAACTTGATGGTCGATTTCTTCAATATTGGAGGCTTTGTCTGATCACATGGTCTTCTAGACAAATGTTTCCCTATCAGTTAGTGATCCATATCCGTTGGAATCAGCTCATTTGCTGATGTGTATCGGACGATATGGTCAAAATGCGAAAACTGCTCAGGACAGACGTCATTGCACATCAGCCAACTTGATGGTTGATTTCGCTAGGGAAAACGACTCCGTTTCAAGAAGTGTAAAACATGAAAAAGATAGATATGCCTCTTAACTTTGCACGGTTAAAATTTCAGTCTTATTGCTTCAGTGAAACTTCAGATATAGCTGATATGGCAAAAGGTGTCGGAACTGGAACTGAACTGGATTTGCCCTTAATTCTAGTAATCTGAAATCACTAAAAGAAACTTGTGAAAAACACCAAATTACATAAAAATATAAAAGATCATAAACACAATTAGACTAAACAATAATAACTCGTATTTGACACAAAACAATAATAAAACATAACTAAAAACTATATAATTATACGAGTTATCAAATAAACTCACCATGGCCAAATGGCCTACATTATTTATTTTAAGTTGTTGTTTTTGATTCATTTTACCATATTGTTTATGCTATTTTCTTTATTTTTGATGTTTTAAATATTATGTTATTTCATGTTCTTAAGTTATATTTAATTTGGTTGCTTTGTTTGTTGCCATTTATGTATTAGATATCATGTTTTTGCATTTTTAATTTTCTGTTTTCATGTTGTTTAAATTTGAGCATGTTTTAAAGTTAGCATATTAAGTGTTTGTGAAAATGCTTGTATGATTCTTTGCATGATTCTTGTTTTATATCTTAGTTGAGCATGTTTTAGATTTAGCATATTAAGTGTTTGTGAAAATGCTTGTGTGATTTTTGTGTTATGACTTAGTTTTTCATGCTAGTATGCCAAGTGTTTGAGAAAATGCCATGCTTGTTGGAGCTTGAGGCCATTTGGCTACTCCATGTGTTTTGCATTGTGTGTTGCATTTTTTGTCATGCTAGTTGTTAGGTTTTTGCATTTGCATGATATTTGGTTGGATTTTTTGAATTAAGCATGCCTTGTGTTTGTGAAAATGCCATGCATATCTTAGGTCTAGGTTGCATTTATTGCCATGCAAGTTCATGTTAGGTCTAGGCCATATTATTTATGTCATGCATTTTCCTTACATTTAGGTTTAGATCCATGCATTTCATGCATTATGTTTGCTGCATTGTTTCATGCATTTCATGTTCATGCCACTTGAATAATGACTTGAGCCAATTAATGGTTCAAGATCATGCTCTCTTGAGCACACTTGTGGAAAATTAAGTTTGTCAAATTGATTATTCTACCTTTGTGATTTTTTTTACTTAGCCAATTTTTATCTAACTTTCAAAAAGTCCTAGCTACTGCTTTCAAGTCATTTTATGAGTTTCAAATATTTTTATTTTGATTTTTAAATGATTTTATCAAGGACAAAAAAAATGTGTTGGCAAAGCAGTTTTTTTCAAAAAACTCGTACATCTCTGATTTTTCTGGGAATTCATCTTTGATCAGAAAATTAAGAAAATTTTTCCTCGTGTAGTTTTACATGTCCTGAGTCTCCATTATTTTTTTTAGAATTTTTGGAATTTTTAAAAATAGGATAAAAAATCGTGGATTAAAACTGGACAGTGAAGTCAGAATTGATTTTAAAGAAAAACAAAGCAGTTTTTTCTCCTCCAAAAACTCGTACATCTCTGGTTTTTCTTGGAATTCATCTTTGATCAAAAAATTAAGCCGATTTTTTCTCGTGTAGTTTTACATGTCCTGAGTCTCCAGTAATATTTTCAGAATTTTTGGAATTTATAAAAATAGGGTAAAAAATCGTGGATTAAAACTGGACAATGGAGTCAGAATTGAATTTAAAGAAAAAACAATTTTTTAAACTTAGGAAATTAGAGCCATTTAAAAATTTTTAGCCCAGTTTTTATTGTTAATTCAAGCTTTTCAAAATTGTTTTCAAACAATAACAAAGTATTTTGGTTTTAGAATATTTAATTTGACATATTTTCCTAAGGTAGCCGGATATCTTTTTAGATATACGGATTTCCTTAATTAAAGGAAAAAATACATTTCATGCATTGCATTTTTATTTTCATGCATATTATATGATAGCATTATTTTATTCCATGTCATTTAAATTATATGCCATATCATTCATGTTTGCCATGCCATTTAGGTTGCATTATATTATTTAGATTTTGCTATGTCATTTTATTTATGTCATGCATATACATATTCATATCTTTTAAAATGTTTTCAAAAGGATAATGATTTTTCAATAAAAAATAAAGATATTCCCGAGTTAAAATAATTCATGAGTTCTCTACCGGGTTTGGTGGAGGGAATATCATCAATTATCATTAATAAAGGAATATCTTTCTTTCAAAAAAAAAAAGAGAATGATTCGTAAAGTTTTTCAAAACTAATAAAAATTTCTATATTTTGCCATGTTTGTTGGGGAATATAGGAAAATTTTGAATTTATAAATTCCGAATCATTTTCAAATAAAAATTGAATTATTTTTCTTTAAATTGGGGATTAACTTGAAATACTAAATTTAAAACCAATCTTTACCGAGACTTGACATAATACATGATTAATAAGGTACCGATTTATACGGGCGTTGTGGGGGTGCTAATCCTTCCCCGCACGTAACCGACTCCCGAACCCGCTTCTTTGATTTCTCTGGTTTTAAAACGCAGACTTGAAATTGGTTTTTAAAATGTTTTAATTAATTTTTAAAATATTTATAAAACCGGTTTTAATAGGTGGCCGATCACACCTAGCTAAAAAAGATTGGTGGCGACTCCATGTCTTTTTTAAGGTCATTTTCAAAACCTTAATTTCTCTAGAGGAATTAAGTCGAGTTTTCCTCGATTTTTTTTTAAATGTCACGCCTAACGAATAATAAAGTCTTGCGATGAGACTCGTCGTTATTTTTTAGGTTGCGACAGCTTGGCGACTCCACTGGGGACTATTAGAGAGTCAAGCCTAGAATTAGTCGTGTGTTATCAAAGTCTCGGTTTTGGTTGGTTTAATTGGTATTTAATTTTAATTCCCATATTTTTTTTAATAAGGAGAATTTTGAAAATAATAAAATGTTTTTAAATCTGTTCATTCTCATGTGCATGCATTTTATTGTTGTTCTCTAGTTATTTAAGGTTGTGTATTATAATTGCTTGTCGGTTAATGCGTTACACTATTCTTGAATGTTTTAATTGCTAGGGCATTTAGAATAAGGTTTGTAGAATAGGTAGTGAAAGGTTTGTTATTCCTCCACACACACTACACGTGCATTTGCATAACATGAATCCTCTACCCGGGTTCCGTCCTTTTAAGTGGAAGTAAAGTAACTAAGCCTTCGTGATTGATCCTCCGTATGGGCTAGTGAAACACTTTCGGAGTATAAAGTACCTAATGCCTTCGTGATGATCCTCCGCATGGGCATAGGAAAATATACTCTAACGAATTGAACCCGCTTTTATCGGGGTGCCTTACTAGCCTTCACCGGCGACAGTGAGGAACAATTCGGGGCCTTAGAACCGATTCACCCTCATATAGTGAACCTAGGCGAAGCCATGCCGAATTTCCGTTAGACATACCGAAAATAGGAACACATGGAGGGACATTTCTAAACTTTTTGTTACCTATTTTACACTCCGAATAAGTGTGGTAGATCGGGCAACGATGTACGTACATCGCCCGTAATAAATGTGATACTCCGCCTCGATGGCATCATGATGCCTAAATAAGCAGATATTGCTGGGGCAGATGTTCATTAGCTGTTTTTTTTTAAAAAAAAAAAAAATCCTTTTTCAAGCATTTTTGCATGTTGCACATTTCATGCATGTGTGAATGGGGCATATACATTTTTGGTTGTATTATTGATCTCATTTTTTGCAATAAACAGTTGGTAATTTAATTTGATGATTTCATAAAACCGGTAGTGTCACATGAACATTTGCATATTGTACCATAGTAAGATCCACCCTGAAATTCTTTTGAAAATGATGTGATTGGTTTATCAAAAAAAAAAAAAAAAAATTGGAGGCAAATCTTGCATAATGAGATTTTTGAATAACCAAGATTTAGGTCCCACCAATTTCGTGTAATCATTGATTTCTTTGTATATACCTTTGTGTTAATTCATTTATTTTTGCATGTATCATTTTGACATCATGTTATAGTCATAGCATGCATGGTCATTCATTGTAAGATACGTTTATGACATGCATGGTCATTATTTGTATATACTTATGTATCAATTTATTCTTTCTTTACATGCATCATGTTGGCATCAAGTTGCATTCATGCATTCATAGTCAGCATGATTTTTTATGTATATATCCATATATCAATTTATTCTTTCTTTACATGCATCATGTTGGCATCCAGTTGCATTCATGCATTCATAGTCAGCATGATTTTCTGTATATATCCATTATCAATTTATTCTTTCTCTATATGCATCATGGTAGCATCAAGTTGCATTCATGCATTCATAGTCAGCATGATTTTTCTGTATCTATTCATATATCAATTTATTCTTTCTTTACATGCATCATGTTAGCATCAGGGTGCATTCATGGCATACATAGTCATCATGATATGCTCATGCATTAATTTGTCATATTGGCATCAGGTTGCGTTCATGACATACACGGCCAGCATGACTTTCTTTGTATATACTCTGTGTCAATCATTTATTCTTCAGATGCATCATAATTGACATTGTGTGGCATTCATAGTGTATATGATCATTCATTGAGAAATGCATTTGGAACATACATGGTCATTCATTGCATATATCCATGCATTGGTTTTTCTTATTCTTTAAATGCATCATGTTGGCATCGTGTTGCATTTATAACATACATGGTCAACATGTTTCCACTGTATATGACCACACATAACTTTGTTTATCCTTCACATGCATCAAATTGCACTCATGACATTCATAGCTCATTCATCATGAAACACATTAATAAGATGAAATAGAAATTGGCTTAGCTTTGAAGAGTTTTCTTCGTCAGCTAAAAGCTATGACCCCAACAGCAAGTGCGAGTATCATATTGGGGCAATTGGGCATTCGACTAAAAATGCAGAAAACTGAAGGAAAGAATTGAGGGTCTTGTCCACAATGGCATTTGGATTCTAGAGCTTATCGAACATTGGAAATCTGTTTTACCATAGATTGATTTCCTCTTGAAGAATTTTGAGGATAAGATTTGTTATCTTTGAAAGCATGTCAGTAAGAGCATTCTGATGCATATATTTCTATACACTTTGATGATGAAAACGCTTGTCTCATGTTGACATCTACATGAAATAAATAAATTTTGAATTTAAATGTTTTGTGTTCACTTTATTTTAGCAATAAATTTGAATTTGCAAAAACAAATGAAACTTTGAGAAAATTTGTGGTAAACAATAAATAAGTGGTTTTCACATGAAATAATGAACAATCTTGAGAATATTGATGATCATTGTTATAAATGACCCAATACCTTCTCCATTCTCTTTAGGCTTTCCTAAGCCTAAATCTTTTGAACCGAGACCACTTGAAAGACCTAATGCTTCAGGGAATATGAATGATTTGACTTCATAAAACCATTGTCATCACAGAATAAGCAAAGACGTAGATCTTAGTCTAGGCTATAACAAAGGAACGAACTTTTTGAAAATTTTCAAATTCCTTGAAAATCAAACAAATGAGACATTCTTTCAAGAATCCAGATTTTGATAATTTGGTGTGTGTCAAGATTGTGCTAAAACCATTCATGACCTTTCCCAATGACCACAAAACACTAATTGCCCAGACATCACTTCATGTTTGACACCCTGGGGCACAATGATTAAAATAGATTATCCCTTGTCCCAGAGAAAACCCGTTTTTGGGTCATATTTTCCTTATCTCTTAAAAAAAAAACTCAGATTGGAAACTCAGCCTTTTCAAAAATAGACCTAGACTTGCCATGTTCCTCGTTGATACAAATTCGCATGGTTAATCAAATTGGGGCATCATATGTGGAAATGATGGATACATAGTGAAGAAGGATGGGCTAATGCATGAATTATTGGGGGCATGCAACGAAAAAAAAAAATTGTGATATCATGCATATGAGAATTCGGATGATTCCAAAGTGCAAAATGAAATTCTGAATATCTATTTCCCCTAGGGATTTCTTTTCAATGTGAATATTTGTGCTTGACATGAGAAATGGCCATCTTTCATATCCCTTTCACACAAAAAGAAATTATCCATAGTCACCCCTTTTGAGCCAAAAGAATTCTTTCTTCTTTGAACCCTGATCAAGGATTACCCTCTACACTGGGGGGCAAATGCGAGGAAAGATCTTTTCAAAGATCATTGAGAAATGAGTGATAGCTCAAGGACAGACACAAAGCAAATGGAGCCCAGAATAAATACGGGCTCACTCTGTCAAAGAAAAAAGAAGAGGAAAAGATGACGAAATGAAAGCCAAGAAAAACAAAAGAAAAACACAATAAAAAAGAAAACAAAATGTGTGAAAGACATGGCAAATGGAAGCCAAAAGCAAGGAAGAAAAAGAGCAAAGTCAAAAGGAAAGAAATGTCCAAGAAAGGACAAATGCTTCAAAGAGAATCCTCCTCAAGAAATGATCCTTGATCTGATTACCCTCAAACACATATTTTGGGCCTATTTATCCTTTCTTTCTGAACCCTGAGCTATGGCCTACATTATATGCTTTAAAAGTCCATTTTGATCAAGCATGAATATTTAATTTGAAAGGTTTTTCCTGAGATTTTATCCCATTTCATCGAATTATCATTTCACTAAGGAAGAATTTAGAATTCTCAAGTGCATGGTAAAACAATGAACAAAAAAAAAATGGAAAGAATGGGACTCTAGGGCGAAAACCCAAAAATGGGCGGTCTAGAGTAAATTTGGAAATTTTCGATGCCATCTATGATAGTGCCAATACCCCAAAAGAAAAGATCTTATTAAAGGAGTGGTCATCGAGGAACATCTAGGAATTCCTGAACCCCCCAAATTGTCAGTTCTCATTCAGAGGATTGTCTTCAAAAACTGAAACTTTTTTCCTCCAAAATCAACTTTCCAGTTTAAACATCCCGGCCAATCTTGACGCTTGTCAAAATGCCTTGATATGGAAACTAAAAGAATGTTGAATTTGTTTGGTTCTCAATGAATTCATGATTTATAAAAACTGTTCCATTTGTGAGCCTAGAAGGGATATACATTTTTGTCATGAAGTTTTCCTGGAAAAGCCAGAATCTTGTTATTCCAAGCCTTGCCAATCCCAGTTGAAAAAAAAAAAACAGATTGATACTTAGAGAGATTTCTAACAATGATCATCAGTCTTCAAAAGATTTGTACATCACACATTGTGGGGTTAATATTTTTTGTTCAGAAGTTTTCAAAATAAGAAAACAAATAAATATATTTTTGAAATACCCATTTTGATGTTGACATGAGATAAGGATTTTTCTAATTCAAAGGTATAGAATTGCCAGAATAGGTCCTGACTTCTAGATATGAGAAGAAGAAATCGAACTCAGTTCAGATCTCTATTGATGAAAGTTTGAAAACTTTTGGGGCAAAGAGAATAGCCAAAATGAATTGAAGATATACTCTGATTTGAAGAGGAAAAATGAATTTGAAAGGCTAAGCCAAAGTCTAGAAAAACAACCGGGGACATTTGCATCACTCATGAGCACTCATCTCTCTATCAAGCTTTTACATCTGCACAGTGTCGGCAAGCATTTGCATCATTCATGGGTATTTGCATTGGCATTATTCCATAAGCATCTGCATTTTACCTTTACATTTACATTCTTCATGGAATTCGTATTTGTGTCATCTCAAACAATTGCATCATTTCTAGAATCATTGCATTTTCATTAATGTGTAGTAATTGTAGTTACACCATTCATAAACCAGTTACATGAACACAATTAGTAGGGGCATCTGCATCATGAAACATGGGCATCAATCCAAGTCATTTACATTTGCATTAAAGACATTTGCACCAGTTTAAGTCATTTCGTATCTTATTCAACATATGCATTTACATCAAAAAGCATTCGCATCTTCTCAAAATCTTTAGGTTAATTTTCAACAATTCTTCACCATCATTCTGAAGACCTTCAGGCATCATTTTTAAAGTCGCATACAGCGCATTTTTTACAAATCACGGGTAAGGCCTCCGGGCACCATTCTGAAGACCTTCAGGCATCATTTTTAAAGTCGCATACAGCGCATTTTTTTCAAATCACGGGTAAGGCCTCCGGGCACCATTCTGAAGGCCTCCTGGCACCATTCTTAAGGCCTCCTGGCACCATTCTTAAGACCCCCGGGCATCATTTTTAAAGTCGCATACAGCGCATTTTTTCCAAATCACGGGTAAGGCCTCCGGGCACCATTCTGAAGACCTTCAGGCATCATTTTTAAAGTCGCATACAGCTCATTTTTTTCAAATCACGGGTAAGGCCTCCGAGCACCATTCTTAAGACCCCCGGGCATCATTTTTAAAGTCGCATACAGCGCATGTTTTTCAAATCACGGGTAAGGCCTCTGGGCACCATTCTTAAGACCTCTTGACACCATTCTTAAGACCCCCGGGCATCATTTTTAAAGTCGCATACAGCGCATTTTTTCCAAATCACGGGTAAGGCCTCCGGGCACCATTCTTAAGGCCTATGGGCACCATTTTTAAGACCTCCGGGAATAATTTTTCAAATCACAGGTAAGACCTCCGGGCAACATCTTTAAGACCTCCGGGCATAACTTTTTTCAGGGGTAAGGCCTCCGGGCACCATTCTTAAGGCCTATGGGCACCATTTTTAAGACCTCCGGGCATAATTTTTCAAATCACAGGTAAGACCTCCGGGCAACATCTTTAAGACCTCCGGGCATAACGTTTTTCAGGGGTAAGGCCTCCGGGCACCATTCTTAAGACCTCTGGGCACCATTTTTAAGACCTCCGGGCATAATTCACAAGTAAGACCTCCGGGCAACATTTTTAAGACCTCCGGGCATAACTTTTTCAGGGGTAAGGCCTCCGGGCGCTAATTTTTAAGACCTCCGGGCATAATTTTCAATTTTTAAGACCTCCGGGCAAAATTTTTCATATTTCACAAGTAAGACCTCCGGGCAACATTTTTAAGACCTCCGGGCATAACTTTTTCAGGGGTAAGGCCTCCGGGCGCCAATTTTTAAGACCTCCGGGCATAATTTTCAATTTTTAAGACCTCCGGGCATAATTTTTCATAATTCACAGGTACGACCTCCGGGCAGGGAATTCAATTTAAGGACAAAATCTTCAATTTATTGTTTAAAAAAAAAAAAAATCAAAAAAAAAATTGAAAAATTGAAAAAGAGAAAAAAAAAGGAAAAAAGAAAAAAAATAAAAAAAATAGAAAAAAAAATAGAAAATGAAAAATGAAAAATGCAAAAATGAATGAAGAAATGAAAAAGAAAACCCCTTTCCTTTCCATGTGATTTCAAATGACCGTATAAAATTAGTGTTGGTTTATCTTTGCCTGATTCCTGATTCTCAGCAATAGCCAAAGCATGAGCACCTTGTTAAAAGACATGTACATCTGCATCATTTCTCAAAGCTTCCGGTGGGGATATCCAGAATTTTACAGCTTTAAAAGTGAACAAGTCTTCAGTGGTGATAGCTGAAGCCTCTGGTGGAGATATCCAGGGTTTTATAATTTTGAAAATTGAGAAATTTTATTCTGAAGGAGTTACCCAGAATTGTACAATGAGCAAGTCTTTGGTGGTGATAGCCAAAGCTTCTGGTGGTGATATCTAGAATTTTGCAGTTTTAAAAGTGAACAAGTCTTCGGTGGTGATAGCTGAAGCCTCTGGTGGAGATATCCAGGGTTTTGTAATTTTGAAACATGAGAAATCTTCTTCTGGAGGTGAGACCCAAAATTTTTACATTTAAAAAAAAAAAAAAATGAGCAAGACTCTGGTGGTGATAGCCGAAGCTTCTGGTGGAGATATCCAGAATTTTGAACACAGCTGAGAACAAGATAGGTTAAGGCCCCGAAACCATCGTCGAGGGCATTTCCTTTCTTGCAAATCGATTTCGTTTCCTTAAGACGAATCGAGCCTTGTTTAGGCAGGGAATTCAATTTAAGGACAAAATCTTCAATTTACTGTATGGTAAAAAAAAAATTTGAAAAAAAAAGGAAAAAAGGAAAAATGAAAACAAATGAAAAAATAGAAAATGAAAAAAATAAAAAAAAATGAAAAAGAAAACCCATTTCCTTTCCTTCACATGTGATTTCACTGACCGTACAAAATTAGTGTTGGTTTATCTTTGCCTGATTCCTGATTCTCAGCAATAGCCAAATAGGGGCAGCTGTAGACACCTAATTTTGTCCGGACCACTAAACAGGTATGTTTTCTTCCCATATTGATGTTTCCAAGTATAAAAAGACTGTTTTCATCCTGCAGGTGAGACTCCGAGACTTAGTTTAAAAGGGCGAGCACAAAAAGTCAAACTTGAAAAAAGTCAACCCCGAAAAAGTCAACCCCAAAAAAGTCAACCCTAGAAAGTCAACTACTGAAAAAGTCAACCCACTTTCAAAATCAAGATTTTAAGTTCAATTGAAAAATGGAGAAATAATTTTGATAATCTGAGGTCTACATTGAAAGATATGGAGTTCGGAAGTTGGGATTTGGAGGTTCAGTAGAAAAGAAACCCTAATCCGAGAAATTTGGGGAAAAGTGCTTAAATGATCAAACTGGTCAAAATTGAAGGTTCCAAATGAAAGATAAGCACTGACTATGGGTAATGGAGAAGTCACTTGCAAGAACAACCGAAAGAAAAGTCAATCCGGAAGAAAACAGAGAATTAGGGTTTTTAGTGGATTTTGGTGAAATCGGGAAGAATCACAGAAATGGCCCGACTTGGTAAGACCAAAGCCCCCAATGGATGAGGAATGATTAAAAAGGATGGCCCAAGGCTCAGATTGAAGAAAATCTGAAAATCGGACTTGTTTTGAGCAAAACCGGGTTTCGGAGGTTAAAGGGCAAAATTGGAAAATTTTGGGAAAAATAGCAAATGGACTCCGAAAATTCTGAAAAATTTGTCAATCTCATTCTTAAATCATTTGAAGGAGATTGGTAAAAGAAAATCTTGATTCCGAGTTCGTTTGCAAAATGGCCAAATCCCGGGCCTTCTATGCAGTAATTCAAGCCGATAAATCCCGAAAAAATACCAAATGAGCTCCAAAAATTATGAAAACTTCCAGATCACACTTTTTAATTATTTTGAAGAGATTGGTGAAGAAAAATCTTGATTTGGAGCTCGTTTAAAAAATGGTAAAAAGTAGAGGCATAAAAGGACATTTTGGGAAGAAAAAATCCAAATATATAGCAAACTGACTCGGATAATTTTGAAAACTTCCAGAACTCAATATTTTATTATTTTGGAAGTATTAAAAAAAAAAATTGAATTTGGAGCCCGTTTGATATTTATTTTGCATCCGGGGGGCAAAATGGTCGTTTCACCCAAGCAACCGAAAATGGCTTCTTTGGGCCTTTCAAAAATCAGAGCTGGGCTGGAAAAGAGAAGTGCTGGCCTGCCCAAGCCCAAAGGAAGGAGGAAGCTTAGGATTTTTTCAATCAAGTGATTAAAAATCAAGAGTTAAGTTAGAGATTTTCATTTTTGAGCCTAAGTCCCAATCCCACATCCCTTTGTAATGTCAAGCCAAGGAGGTGCTCACCTTATAAATAAGGAGTCTTGGCCTTTGGTTGAGATCACCCACTACCCCTTGTGAGATAGTCTATACACTTGTATTAGGATTATCCGGGTGGTGAGTCATAGTGTTTTTGTTGAGAGGGTTTGTAGCTTAATCCGTTCAAAAGCTACTTTGAGGGTTTGTAGCTTAATCCGTTCAAAAGCTACTTTGAGGGTTTGTAGCTTAATCCGTTCAAAAGCTACTCTGAGGGTTTATAGCTTAATCCGTTCAAAAGCTACTTGTGAGAGGGTTTTGATAACTCGTATAATTATATAGTTTTTAGTTATGTTTTATTATTGTTTTGTGTCAAATACGAGTTATTATTGTTTAGTCTAATTGTGTTTATGATCTTTTATATTTTTATGTAATTTGGTGTTTTTCACAAGTTTCTTTGAGTAATTTCAGATTACTAGAATTAAGGGCAAATCTAGTTCAGTTCCAGTTCCGACACCTTTTTCCATATCAGCTATATCTCGAGTTTCACTGAAGCAATAAGGCTGAAATTTGTATCCGTGCAAAGCTAAGAGGCATATCTATCTTTTTCATGTTTTACACTTCTTGAAACGAAGTCGTTTTCCCTAGCGAAATCGACCATGAAGTTGGCTGATGTGCAATGACGTCTGTGCTGACCTGTTTTCGTATTTTGCCCATATCTTCTTATCCACATCAGCAAATGAGCTGATTCCAACGGCTATGGATCAGTAACTGATAGGGTAACAGTTTTCTAGAAGACCATGTGATCAGATAAGGCCTGAAAAATTGACAAAATCGACCATCAAGTTGGCTGATCAAAATCGTCATGTATGACGAAAATTGTTAGAAAATGCACCCACCTATTATACCTACCTTTGAAATTTGTAAAGCTTGTCTCTTGTCATTTAGCCCTCCAAAATGTGTATAAATAGAGGGCCTTGGATGATTGTAAGGGATCATATTGTACATAGGTAGGATATTAGCCATTGTAATAAAATTCTCTAAGTTTTCTTCTTCTTTCTTTTCTCTAGTTTTCTTTTTCTTTAGAAAGAGCAAGAGGTTGGATAATTAATATTCTTCTTCTTCTTCTTTCTTTCTTTTATTTTCTTCTTAGATTCTATTTAATTTTATGTTTATAATGCCTATGCTAGGCTAAACTTCTATTTGGTTAAGGGTGATTTCAAAGTCCTAGACATGTTTTGTGATTGATTTTCAGATTCTATCTATCATTAATTTTCTATCAAAGTTGCTTATGTTCTTCTACAAGAATTGTTCATGATGTTGTCTTGATTTATTTAGGTGTACAACTAGATAGATCTTGATAATTATCTATTGCTAGTTTAGGAGTCTTGATCCGTGTAATTGTCTTGATTTCCTATTCATAAGTGGCAATTTGTGATTAATGATTATGATCAAGTTTTCAATAATTGCAAAGTGGAACATAACCTAAGTTGAACAATCCGAGCTTATGTGTTTGTTGCTTAGATCAACCTATCTTTCTCATCGTAAAGCTGCCATTAAATTGAATTTAGAGAGCTTATTCTAGGTTGTTTAATGGTTAGAGATTAAATAGAGAGCTTGTTCTATTTAACGACAAACTAAGGAAAGATTGGGGTAACAGAGCTTGTTGTTATCTACGGTTGTTAACTTTGATAGTTGGTTGATATTGATAGATCTGAAATTGATTCTTAATGATGTCTAGTGGTGGAGAATGAAACCTTAACCATATTTTTCATATTTGATTCTTCTTACTTACTTGTTTTCTTACTTTTAGTTTGCTTATTTTTTATATTTATTTTTATTGGCTGGTTATACCGCCTAATTTGTATATTAACTTTGTTTTATTTTTATTGGCTGGTTATACCGCCTAATTTAGTATATATATTTTTATTGGCTGGTTATACCGCCTAATTTAGTATATATATTTTTATTGGCTGGTTATACCGCCTTGCATCTTATTCTTATTATTTACTTAGTTTAAATCTGGCTTCAAAAACCCCTTTTCTTTTATTGTTCTTGAATTTAAGTTTTAAACTATTAACTTATAAACTAAAACCCAATCCCTGAGGACTCGACCCTTGCTAACTACTATACTTACAATTTATCTTTTTAGTGCAAGGTTAAATAAGATACACTCTTTTGGGTGCATCAAATTTTTGGCGCCGTTGCCGGGGATTGTTTTCTTTAGTTTATTTGTTACTTGGTTTATTCTTATTTTCAGTTCTAATGAGTTTTGTTTTCTTGTACATACGGGTTTTTCTTATCAAATTTTGAAAAAAAAAATAAAAAAAAAAAAAAAAAAAAAACGATGGAATTGAGCAATCTAACACTTGAAGAGTTGGTGGCATACATGAACATGGAGAATCAACAAGCCAATCTCACCTTCCCAGTTCAACAATTTGCCATGGGAGGATGTCAAGGCCATCAAGTGTTCCAAGACCAACTGCATGATCATTACTCAAACACTTACCATGAGGGATGGTGGGATCATACTAATTATGGCTACTCAAAAAATTTCCAAGAAGTAGATCCTTATGCCAGTTACACTCATCCATCTATCTTCAATCAATCATGGTCTCAAGAATCAGATCTTTTTTCAGCCATCACATATGACTCAAAACTCAGGTACTTCTTTAGAAGATCTTGTCTATTCTCTTGTTACTAATACTTTGCAATTTCAACAGGAAACAAGGGCAAGCATCCAGAGTTTGGAAAAGCAAATGATCCAATTGACTAGTAGTATGGTGGGATGGGTAGCACAAAGATCTGAAGAACTCCCTGCCCAAACGATGATTAACCGAAAGGAGAATGCTACTATTGTGACCTTGAGGAATGAGGAACAAGATGAGGATGAGACAAAATTAGAGATGAATTCTATTCTTGAGGATAATAAAGCCAATGATCCAAATAAGAGTATTTCGGCACCTGAGGTAACGTTTGAGATTCCAATTTTTACTAATGTTTCTTCTCCACCTTTTCCTAGTAGATTCGCAAAGTTCAAGGAGGATGAACATGAACAAGACACGCTGGAAACCTTAAACAGTTTGTTTGTGGATGTCATTCAACAAGTACCAAAAGATGCACCATTCCTCGATGAGATATGCACCACCAAGGATGATGAAATAATACTTGTAATGGAGAATGCATCCACTGTTGTGCAAAGAAAGCTACCTCTCAAACGCATAAATTTGGGAAATTTCATGTATGAGCCTGACAAGCCTAAAAAGCCAAGAAGGGGTGTTGGTTAGATTCAAAACACTAACTCAAGTGTTAATTGGGAAGGCAGCCCAATTAAAGATGAAATTGCCAACCTTCCATATTCAGATTTGCTTTCTCTTTCTTTTCCTTTTTCTTTTATTATTTTTATTATTTTTATTTCTTATGTTTCTTTGTTAATTGTGTTTACTGCTTTTAAATTCATTTAGGCTGCATAAGTTTCTTTTGTTTAATAGTTCTTTTCTCTTACATATAATTCTTGCATTGGGGGATAATAGCATTACATTAATGACAATGTAAGAATTATGTGTGGGGGGAAGAATTTAGGATTTTATTTAGAGTGTTTTGTTTTTGAGTCTTTTTATGTTGTTTTTCTTTCTGATCCTTGTTTTGAAAATAATTTTTAATTTTTTACCCCGGTTAAATGGCGGATAACGGTACTCCGTGATTATTTAAATCGGTTCCATCAGCTACCCACAAAACTGATATTGTATATAAATTTCTCTTCCAATTTCTCTTTCAATTTTTTTCATTTTTTTTTCAGGATGGATGATATTCTCACAAGATTGCAGAAACGATTTCCTCCTTTTCCTCGAAATATTTTACTGAAGCTTTACCAAGTTCGACTTTAAAGATTAAGAATGCTTATGCACAAAGGGATTCCTGACGACATACGTTGGATAATTGAAGCCAAGGTACGTGAAGATGAATATCTTCCTGTTTTGCATTTACCAGGTACAGGTAGAAGCACTTTTGCAAAGAAGCGACGTGCAAAGCGCATGAGTTCAAATTGCCACAAATGTGCACGATGGACGTGTAACGGTAAATGTCGTTCTATTGGGATTCCGTCCTCTAATCGAGATGATAAAATTGAATTCATTAAGGATGGACTGAGTAAGGAGAATTTGGGTAATATCCAACTTTCTCTTGAGACGCATCCTAGTGGAGACGTACAAAGAGAAATTCTTGATTTATGGCCGCAATTCCAAAGGGAATGGCAACATCTTGGGAATCTGATGTTAAAAGACCCTGTTTGCCAGCTTGTAAGAAAACTGAATGGGAAGCATATCCTCGACTCATAGAAGGCGTTTAAGCCGTTTCTGGACGTAAAACCAGAGGAAGATGTGAGCCACAATCACAACTACAATAAATGACTTCTCAGTTTTTGGTTTGATTTGCAATAACTTTATTTTGGTTTAATTTACGTGTTGTTCGATTTGTGTAATTATTCTCGTTTTTTTTTTTTTTTTATTTGTCTTTTACGGTTGATTTTTTCTTCTCTTTTTGATTTTCTTCCTGAAATCACGCAAAAATCTTTTGTTAGGTTAACATTTTCTTCTAACAGGTCAGATACACTTTCGACGACATTATTACTCTTGTCTGATTCACTACTCAGTCCTCTATATATTACACCATGTACTCATTCTCTTTCAGGCACTCGAAAAAAAAAATGGAAAGTACTTCATCCCAGCGCATTAAAAAAATTTGTGTCTTTGGAGGTGCTTATCCAGGGAAAAATAACATATTCGCTGATGAAGCCATAAGAGTTGGAGTAATACTTGCCCAACAAAAGATCCACTTGATTTATGGAGGCGGTAGTACGGGTTTAATGGGAGCAGTCGCTACAGCAGCACACGCCGGAGGAAGTCCAGTTCTAGGAGTCGTGCCAAAACTATTCACAGATTTTTGTGGACCTACCGTGGGTAAGGAAATACAAGTCTGGAGTATCCCTGAACGGATAACAATCATGTACCATTCTGCCGATGCATTCATTGCTTTACCAGGAGGTCTGGGTACATTGGAAGAAATAGCTTGCGTGGCTTCTTGGTCATCTTTGGTCACAAATAAGAAACCCTTTGGTTTGCTTAATATTAATGGTTATTTTAATAATTTGCTTTCATATTTAGATAATGCTGTGGATAATGGATTCATGTTTTCAGAGGCAAGGAGAACCATAATTTCTGCTACAACCATTGAAGATTTACTCAAAAAGCTCCAAGCTTATGAGTGTTTATCTGCTACGGTTGTTTCGCAAACGCTCGGAAAAAGAAAAAGAGATATGGACGAGCAAGGAGTGGATTGCACTTTGTCTTTGTGACATTATCTAACATTTTCCTTGTTGTGTCTCAGTTATAATAAGTGGTTAGCAACCTCTGCAGGTAATATCTCCTAAATTCTACCTTTAAAATTTGACATTGGGGACAATGTCATATTTTAGTAGGGGGTAAGGGACATATTTTGCTAATAAAAAAAAAAAAGTTTGTTGTGTTTTAAGCAATTTAGAAGTATTCATTCTGAACAAGGTCTGAGTAAGGGAGACTTGAGACATACCTTGTCAGTTTGATTTTAATCTTTTTATGTTTACTTGTTAATTTTTGTTTAGTATTTTAGGATTATTTAGGTTGCATGAGTTTGTTTTGTTTTGAGTCTTAGTTGTTCCTATTCTTATGTTATTAGTTCTTTTCTCTTACACATGATTCTTTCATTTGGGTTAATAGACTTACATTGAGCACAATGTAAGAATTAAGTGTGGGGGGAATGATTTAGGATTTCTTTTATTTTTGTCTACTATTTTTTTTTATGAGTCTTTATTATTATTATTATTTTTAGTGTGTTTTAGTTCCTTTTTAATACAATGATGAGATATGAATTGCATAAGTCTAAAACAGATTTATTAGTGAGAAGATTTTCATGAGAATTGAGCTTGATGTCAACCTTTTTATGAGCCAATGTTAATATGATATGTTGATTGAGAAAGAAGCATGTTTAGACTTAATCTGACTTGTATAATCATCCTTGTGAGTTTTTGAGCCTATAATGATTGATGCATTATACAAATCAATCTAATTTCTTTCTTGAGTGCTCTTATGATTACATGATTCTCTAGAACTTGCTTTAAACCGTTTGAGACTATATTGATACATGTGACAACATGAATATGATAGAGGCATTAGGATTATAACCAGAGCCAAACAGCCATCCATTATTAATGTTCCAAGAGAACACACCCTTAGTGAACCAATTTGAGCCTACATTGAATAAGCTATCTCTTTGGTAACCATAACTTGTCCCTAACCTAAATATACTTATATCTTTACCTTTGTTCCAAAGATAAATTAGCATGTTTTGAGACAAGTTGCAAAGACAAAGAAGATTTATTGAAAATTTGGGTTAGAAACAAGAAATAAGTGTGGGGGGAAAAGAAAGAAAAAAAGTCAAGAGAAAAATAAAGGGATCATTATCAAATACATTCCCATATTAAAAAAAAAACTTCTCTTGAACTTCTAGTTAAAGTAAAGAAAAAGATGTTACAAAGTTGGTTAGAATGATGCAAAGGCTCAACATGAATATTTAGCCTATGTTATTATGTGCTTTATAAGAGTTTTGAGAAGTTTTATTTGTATGATCTTATTATGTCTCTAAACTCTATGAACTCTTTGGAACCTTTGTGATATCTTTATCCTTTTGTTCTTGAACCACATTACAAACCCCTTGGCCCCATTACAACCTTGATTAAAGACCTCTTGATTCATGAAGTTGTATGATTCAAATAGTGGAGAATAGGTGGACAAGCAAGAATATGGTAGAACTGTTTTCATGAGATTGATTGAGTGTAAACACTTTACCACTACTTTAAAAAGTGAAAATCAAGAGAGTATCCCATGTGAGAAGTTGAGATTAAGTTTGAATATGCACTATTTTGATTGAAATATGTTATGTTAATATTGGCTTAACTCAAACAATTTACATTCAAGCAAGATTTTTTGTGAATTTCTTTAAGCTATTGATTAGTTTTTAAGACTTGTCCAATGATTATCTCTAATTTATATTGGAAGGATTAGTTATAATTATTATTTTTAGTTTTTCTTATTCTTCAATGTTTGTGGGTATCGTCCTAGTAAACCCTCACGAGACTAAACTCGTCCACTAGGGACACCTAGGGGTTTAAAGGCTTGTGTCACATGCTAAGTGCCACCGTGATTTCCTACGAAAGTGGATTAGATTAGATTTTCTTATTTTATTTTTATTGAGTCGTTGCTAGGGACTAGCAACAATCTAAGTGTGGGGGTGTGATAACTCGTATAATTATATAGTTTTTAGTTATGTGATAACTCGTATAATTATATAGTTTTTAGTTATGTTTTATTAATGTTTTGTGTCAAATATGAGTTATTATTGTTTAGTCTAATTGTGTTTATGATCTTTTATATTTTTATGTATTTTGGTGTTTTTCACAAGTTTCTTTGAGTGATTTCAGATTACTAGAATTAAGGGCAAATCCAGTTCAGTTTCAGTTCCGACACCTTTTGCCATATCAGCTATATCTCGAGTTTCACTGAAGCAATAAGGCTGAAATTTGTAGCCATGCAAAGCTAAGAGGCATATCTATCTTTTTCATGTTTTACACTTCTTAAAACGGAGTCGTTTTCCCTAGCGAAATCGACCATCAAGTTGGCTGATGTGCAATGACGTCTGTGCTGACATGTTTTCGTATTATGCCCATATCTTCTTATCCACATCAGCAAATGAGCTGATTCCAACGGCTATGGTTCCGTAACTGATAGGGGAACCTTTGTCTAGAAGACCATGTGATCAGATCAGGCCTCCAATATTGAAGAAATCGACCATCAAGGTGGCTGATGTGCAATGACGTCTGTGCTGACATGTTTTCGTATTTTGCCCATATCTGCTTAACCACATCAGCAAATGAGCTGATTCCAACGGCTATGGTTTCCTAACTGATAGGGGAACCTTTTTCTAGAAGACCATGTGATCAGATCAGGCCTCCGATATTGACGAAATCGACCAACAAGTTGGCTGATCAAAATCGTCATATACCTACCTTTGAAATTTGTAAAGCTTGTCTCTTGTCATTTAGCCCTCCAAAATGTGTATAAATAGAGGGCCTTGGATGATTGTAAGGGATCATATTGTACATAGGTAGGATATTAGCCATTGTAATAAAATTCTCTAAGTTTTCTTCTTCTTTCTTTTCTCTAGTTTTGTTTTTCTTTAGAAAGAGCAAGAGGTTGGATAATTAATATTCTTCCTCTTCTTCTTTCTTTCTTTTATTTTCTTCTTAGATTCTATTTAATTTTATGTTTATAATGCCTATGCTAGGCTAAACTTCTATTTGGTTAAGAGTGATTTCAAAGCCCTAGACATGTTTTGTGATTGATTTTCAGATTCTATCTATCATTAATTTTCTATCAAAGTTGCTTATGTTCTTCTACAAGAATTGTTCATGATGTTGTCTAGATTTATTTAGGTGTACAACTAGATAGATCTTGATAATTATCTATTGCTAGTTTAGGAGTCTTGATCCGTGTAATTGTCTTGATTTCCTATTCATAAGTGGCAATTTGTGATTAATGATTATGGTCAAGTTTTCAATAATTGCAAAGTGGAACATAACCTAAGTTGAACAATCCGAGCTTATGTGTTTGTTGCTTAGATCAACCTATCTTTCTCATCATAAAGCTGCCATTAAATTGAATTTAGAGAGCTTATTCTAGGTTGTTTAATGGTTAGAGATTAAATAGAGAGCTTGTTCTATTTAACGACAAACTAAGGAAAGATTGGGGTAACAGAGCTTGTTGTTATCTACGGTTGTTAACTTTGATAGTTGGTTGATATTGATAGATCTGAAATTGATTCTTAATGATGTCTAGTGGTGGAGAATGAAACCTTAACCATATTTTTCATATTTGATTCTTCTTACTTACTTGTTTTCTTACTTTTCTAGTTTGCTTATTTTTAAAAGTATATTTATTTTTATTGGCTGGTTATACCGCCTAATTTGTATATTAACTTTGTTTTATTTTTATTGGCTGGTTATACCGCCTAATTTAGTATATATATTTTTATTGGCTGGTTATACCGCCTAATTTAGTATATATATTTTTATTGGCTGGTTATACCGCCTTGCATCTTATTCTTATTATTTACTTTAGTTTAAATCTGATTTCAAAAACCCCTTTTCTTTTATTGTTCTTGAATTTAAGTTTTAAACTATCAACTTATAAACTAAAACCCAATCCCTGAGGACTCGACCCTTGCTAACTACTATACTTACAATTGATCTTTTTAGTGCAAGGTTAAATAAGATACACTCTTTTGGGTGCATCAAATTTTTGGCGCCGTTGCCGGGGATTGCTTTCTTTAGTTTATTTGTTACTTGGTTTATTCTTATTTTCAGTTCTAATTAGTTTTATTTTCTTGTACATACATGTTTTTCTTTTCAAATTTTGAAAAAAAAAAAAAAAGATGGAATTAAGCAATCTAACACTTGAAGAGTTGGTGGCATACATGAACATGGAGAATCAACAAGCCAATCTCACTTCCTCAGTTCAACAATTGGCCATGGGAGGATGTCAAGGCCATCAAGTGTTCCAAGACCAACAGTATGATCATTACTCAAACACTTACCATGAGGGATGGTGGGATCATACTAATTATGGCTACTCAGAAAATTACCAAGAAGTAGATCCTTATGCCAATTACACTCATCCATCTAGCTTCAATCAATCATGGTCTCAAGAACCAGATCTTCTTCAACCACCACATATGACTCAAAACTCAGGTACTTCTTTAGAAGATCTTGTCGATTCTCTTGTTACTAATACTTTGCAATTTCAACAGGAAACAAGGGCAAGCATCAAGAGTTTGGAAAAGCAAATGAGCCAATTGGCTAGTAGTATGGTGGTATGGGTAGCACAAAGATCTAAAGAACTCTCTGCCCAAACAATGATTAACCCAAAGGAGAATACTACTATTGTGACCTTGAGGAATGATGAACAAGATGAGGATGAGACAGAATTAGAGATGGATTCTATTCTTGAGGATAATGAAGCCACAAATACAAATAAGAGTATTTCGGCACCTGAGGTAACGTTTAAAGTTCCACTTTTTACTAATGTTTCTTCTCCACCTTTTCCTAGTAGATTTGCAAAGTTCAAGGAGGATGAACATGAACAAGACACGCTGGAAACCTTAAACAGTTTGTTTGTGGATGTCATTCAACAAGTACCAAAAGATGCACCATTCCTCGATGAGATATGCACCACCAAGGATGATGGAATAATACTTGTAATGGAGAATGCATCCACTGTTGTGCAAAGAAAGCTTCCTCTTAAACGCATAAATTTGGGAAATTTCATGTATGAGCCTGACAAGCCTAAAAAGCCAAGAAAGGGTGTTGGTTAGATTCAAAACACTAACTCAAGTGTTAATTGGGAAGGCAGCCCAATTAAAGATGAAATTGCCAACCTTCCATATTCAGATTTGCTTTATCTTTATCTTTCTCTTTCTTTTCCTTTTTCTTTTATTATTTTTATTATTTTTATTTTATTTCTTATGTTTCTTTGTTAATTGTGTTTACTGCTTTTAAGTTCATTTAGGCTGCATAAGTTTCTTTTGTTTAATAGTTCTTTTCTCTTACATATAATTCTTGCATTGGGGGATAATAGCATTACATTAATGACAATGTAAGAATTATGTGTGGGGGGAAGAATTTAGGATTTTATTTAGAGTGTTTTGTTTTTGAGTTTTTTTTATGTTGTTTTTCTTTCTGATCCTGGTTTTGAAAATAACTAGATGTAAATATAATTTTTAATTTTTTACCCCGGTTAAATGGCGGATAACGGTACTCCGTGATTATTTAAGTCGGTTCCATCAGCTACCCAAAAAAAAAACTGATATTGTATATAAATTTCTCTTCCAATTTCTCTTTCATTTTTTTCATTTTTTTTTTCAGGATTGATGATATTCTCACAAGATTGCATAAACGATTTCCTCATTTTCCTCAAAATATTTTACTGAAGCTTTACCAAGTTCGACTTGAAAGATTAAGAATGCTTATGCACAAAGGGATTCCTGACGACATACGTTGGATAATTGAAGCCAAGGTACGTGAAGATGAATATCTTCCTGTTTTGCATTTACCAGGTACAGGTAGAAGCACTTTTGCAAAGAAGCGACGAGCAAAGCGCATGAGTTCAAATTGCCACAAATGTGCACGATGGACGTGTAACGGTAAATGTCGTTCTATTGGGATTCCGTCCTCTAATCGAGATGATAAAATTGAATTCATTAAGGATGGACTGAGTAAGGAGAATTTGGGTAATATCCAACTTTCTCTTGAGACGCATCCTAGTGGAGACGTACAAAGAGAAATTCTTGATTTATGGCCGCAATTCCAAAGGGAATGGCAACATCTTGGGAATCTGATGTTAAAAGACCCTGTTTGCCAGCTTGTAAGAAAACTGGATGGGAAGCATATCCTCGACTCATAGAAGGCGTTTAAGCCGTTGCTGGACGTAAAACCAGAGGAAGATGTGAGCCACAATCACAACTACAATAAATGACTTCTCAGTTTTTGGTTTGATTTGCAATAACTTTATTTTGGTTTAATTTACGTGTTGTTCGATTTGTGTAATTATTCTCGTTTTTTTTTTATTTGTCTTTTACGGCTGATTTTTTCTTCTCTTTTTGATTTTCTTCCTGAAATCACGCAAAAAAATCTTTTGTTAGGTTAACATTTTCTTCTGACAGGTCAGATACACTTTCGGCGACATTATTACTCTTGTCTGATTCACTACTCAGTCCTCTATATATTACACCATGTACTCATTCTCTTTCAGGCACTCGAAAAAAAAAAATGGAAAGTACTTCGTCCCAGCGCATTAAAAAAATTTGTGTCTTTGGAGGTGCTTATCCAGGGAAAAATAACATATTCGCTGATGAAGCCATAAGAGTTGGAGTAATACTTGCCCAACAAAAGATCCACTTGATTTATGGAGGCGGTAGTACGGGTTTAATGGGAGCAGTCGCTACAGCAGCACACGCCGGAGGAAGTCCAGTTCTAGGAATCGTGCCAAAACTATTCACAAGTTTTTGTGGACCTACCGTGGGTAAGGAAATACAAGTCTGGAGTATCCCTGAACGGATAACAATCATGTACCATTCTGCCGATGCATCCATTGCTTTACCAGGAGGTCTGGGTACATTGGAAGAAATAGCTTGCGTGGCTTCTTGGTCATCTTTGGTCACAAATAAGAAACCCATTGGTTTGCTTAATATTAATGGTTATTTTAGTAATTTGCTTTCATATTTAGATAATGCTGTGGATAATGGATTCATGTTTTCAGAGGCAAGGAGAACCATAATTTCTGCTACAACCATTGAAGATTTACTCAAAAAGCTCCAAGCTTATGAGTATTTATCTGCTACGGTTGTTTCGCAAACGCTCGGAAAAAGAAAAAGAGATATGGACGAGCAAGGAGTGGATTGCACTTTGTCTTTGTGACATTATCTAACATTTTGTTTGTTGTGTCTCAGTTATAATAAGTGGTTAGCAACCTCTACAGGTAATATCTCCTAAATTTTACCTTCTTAAAAAAAAAAAAAAGTTTGTTGTGTTTTAAGCAATTTAGAAGTATTCATTCTGAACAAGGTCTGAGTAAGGGAGACTTGAGACATACCTTGTCAGTTTGATTTCTTCTTTTCAAAAAAAAAAAAAAAAGAGTTTGTTATGTTTTAAGCAATTTAGAAGTATTCATTCTGAACAAGGTCTGAGTAAGGGAGACTTGAGACATACCTTGTCAGTTTGATTTTAATCTTTTTACGTTTACTTGTTAATTTTTGTTTAGTATTTTAGGATTATTTAGGTTGCATGAGTTTGTTTTGTTTTGAGTCTAGTTATTCCTATTCTTATGTTATTAGTTCTTTTCTCTTACACATGATTCTTTCATTTGGGTTAATAGACTTACATTGAGGACAATGTAAGAATTAAGTGTGGGGGGAATGATTTAGGATTTCTTTTATTTTTGTCCACTTTTTTTTTTTTATGAGTCTTTATTATTATTATTATTTTAGTGTGTTTTAGTTCCTTTTTAATACAATGATGAGATATGAATTGCATAAGTCTAAAACAGATTTATTAGTGAGAAGATTTTCATGAGAATTGATCTTGATGTCAACCTTTTTATGAGCCAATGTTAATATGATATGTTGATTGAGAAAGAAGCATGTTTAGACTTAATCTGACTTGTATAATCATCCTTGTGAGTTTTTGAGCCTATAATGATTGATGCATTATACAAATCAATCTAATTTCTTTCTTGAGTGCTCTTATGATTACATGAATCTCTAGAACTTGCTTTAAACCGTTTGAGACTATATTGATGCATGTGACAACATGTATATGATAGAGGCATTAGGATTATAACCAGAGCCAAACAGCCATCCATTATTAATGTTCTAAGAGAACATCCCCACTAGTGAGCCAATTTGAGCCTACATTAAATATGCTGTTTTATTGGTAACCACAACTTACACCTAGCCTAAATATACTTATATCCTTACCCTTGTTCTAAAGATGGATTATATATTTTGAGACATATTGCAAAAAACAAGGGATATTTTTAGTTAAAAATTTGGGTTAGAAACAAGAAATAAGTGTGGGGGGAAAAGAAAAGAAAAGTCAGGAGAAAAAGAAATGGAATACTGGCAAATACATTCCTATGTAAAAAAATATATATATATATATGAATCATCTCTTGAATTTGTGGAAAAAGAAAAAGATGTTACAAAGTTGTTTAGAATGAAGAAAAGGCCCAACATGAATATCCGGCCTAGGTGACTATGTACTTGTAAAGAGTTTTGAGAAGTTTCTTTGTATAATCTTTTTATGTCTCTAAACTTTATGAACTCTTTGGAACCTTTGTGATATCTTTATCCTTTTGTTCTTCAACCACATTACAAACCCCTTGGCCCCATTACAACCTTGATTAAAGACCTCTTGATTTATGAAGTTGCATGATATTTTAGTGGAGAATAGGTGGACAAGCAAGAATATGGTAGAACTGTTTTCATGAGATTGATTGAGTGTAAACACTTCACCACTACTTTAAAGAGTGAAAATCATGAGGGTATCCCATGTGAGAAGTTGAGATTAAATTTGAACATGCAATATTTTGATTGAGATATGTTATGCTAATATTGGCTTAACTCAAACAATTTACATTCAAGCATGATTTTTTGTGAAATTCTTTAAGCTATTGATTAGTTTATAAGACTTGTTCAAATATTGTCTCTAATTTGTATTGAAAGGATTAGGAGTAAATATTTTTAGTATATGCAGTTTATTTATATTTTAGTTTTTCAATGTTTGTGGGTATCGTTCTAGTAAACCCTCACGAGACTAAACTCGTCCACTAGGGACACCTAGGGGTTTAAAGGCTTGTGTCACATGCTAAGTGCCACCGTGATTTCCTACGAAAATGGATTAGATTAGATTTTCTTATTTTATTTTTATTGAGTCGTTGCTAGGGACTAGCAACAATCTAAGTGTGGGGGTGTGATAACTCGTATAATTATATAGTTTTTAGTTATGTTTTATTAATGTTTTGTGTCAAATATGAGTTATTATTGTTTAGTCTAATTGTGTTTATGATCTTTTATATTTTTATGTATTTTGGTGTTTTTCACAAGTTTCTTTGAGTGATTTCAGATTACTAGAATTAAGGGCAAATCCAGTTCAGTTTCAGTTCCGACACCTTTTGCCATATCAGCTATATCTCGAGTTTCACTGAAGCAATAAGGCTGAAATTTGTAGCCATGCAAAGCTAAGAGGCATATCTATCTTTTTCATGTTTTACACTTCTTAAAACGGAGTCGTTTTCCCTAGCGAAATCGACCATCAAGTTGGCTGATGTGCAATGACGTCTGTGCTGACATGTTTTCGTATTATGCCCATATCTTCTTATCCACATCAGCAAATGAGCTGATTCCAACGGCTATGGTTCCGTAACTGATAGGGGAACCTTTGTCTAGAAGACCATGTGATCAGATCAGGCCTCCAATATTGAAGAAATCGACCATCAAGGTGGCTGATGTGCAATGACGTCTGTGCTGACATGTTTTCGTATTTTGCCCATATCTGCTTAACCACATCAGAAAATGAGCTGATTCCAACGGCTATGGTTTCCTAACTGATAGGGGAACCTTTTTCTAGAAGACCATGTGATCAGATCAGGCCTCCAATATTGACGAAATCGACCAACAAGTTGGCTGATCAAAATCGTCATATACCTACCTTTGAAATTTGTAAAGCTTGTCTCTTGTCATTTAGCCCTCCAAAATGTGTATAAATAGAGGGCCTTGGATGATTGTAAGGGATCATATTGTACATAGGTAGGATATTAGCCATTGTAATAAAATTCTCTAAGTTTTCTTCTTCTTTCTTTTCTCTAGTTTTGTTTTTCTTTAGAAAGAGCAAGAGGTTGGATAATTAATATTCTTCCTCTTCTTCTTTCTTTCTTTTATTTTCTTCTTAGATTCTATTTAATTTTATGTTTATAATGCCTATGCTAGGCTAAACTTCTATTTGGTTAAGAGTGATTTCAAAGCCCTAGACATGTTTTGTGATTGATTTTCAGATTCTATCTATCATTAATTTTCTATCAAAGTTGCTTATGTTCTTCTACAAGAATTGTTCATGATGTTGTCTAGATTTATTTAGGTGTACAACTAGATAGATCTTGATAATTATCTATTGCTAGTTTAGGAGTCTTGATCCGTGTAATTGTCTTGATTTCCTATTCATAAGTGGCAATTTGTGATTAATGATTATGGTCAAGTTTTCAATAATTGCAAAGTGGAACATAACCTAAGTTGAACAATCCGAGCTTATGTGTTTGTTGCTTAGATCAACCTATCTTTCTCATCATAAAGCTGCCATTAAATTGAATTTAGAGAGCTTATTCTAGGTTGTTTAATGGTTAGAGATTAAATAGAGAGCTTGTTCTATTTAACGACAAACTAAGGAAAGATTGGGGTAACAGAGCTTGTTGTTATCTACGGTTGTTAACTTTGATAGTTGGTTGATATTGATAGATCTGAAATTGATTCTTAATGATGTCTAGTGGTGGAGAATGAAACCTTAACCATATTTTTCATATTTGATTCTTCTTACTTACTTGTTTTCTTACTTTTCTAGTTTGCTTATTTTTAAAAGTATATTTATTTTTATTGGCTGGTTATACCGCCTAATTTGTATATTAACTTTGTTTTATTTTTATTGGCTGGTTATACCGCCTAATTTAGTATATATATTTTTATTGGCTGGTTATACCGCCTAATTTAGTATATATATTTTTATTGGCTGGTTATACCGCCTTGCATCTTATTCTTATTATTTACTTTAGTTTAAATCTGATTTCAAAAACCCCTTTTTTTTTATTGTTCTTGAATTTAAGTTTTAAACTATCAACTTATAAACTAAAACCCAATCCCTGAGGACTCGACCCTTGCTAACTACTATACTTACAATTGATCTTTTTAGTGCAAGGTTAAATAAGATACACTCTTTTGGGTGCATCATTATGTTTTATTATTGTTTTGTGTCAAATACGAGTTATTATTGTTTAGTCTAATTGTGTTTATGATCTTGTATATTTTTATGTAATTTGGTGTTTTTCACAAGTTTCTTTGAGTAATTTCAGATTACTAGAATTAAGGGCAAATCCAGTTCAGTTCCAGTTCCGACCCCTTTTGCCATATCAGCTATATCTCGAGTTTCACTGAAGCAATAAGGCTGAAATTTGTAGCCGTGCAAAGCTAAGAGGCATATCTATCTTTTTCATGTTTTACACTTCTTGAAACGAAGTCGTTTTCCCTAGCGAAATCGACCATGAAGTTGGCTGATGTGCAATGACGTCTGTGCTGACCTGTTTTCGTATTTTGCCCATATCTTCTTATCCACATCAGCAAATGAGCTGATTCCAACGGCTATGGATCAGTAACTGATAGGGTAACAGTTTTCTAGAAGACCATGTGATCAGATAAGGCCTGAAAAATTGACAAAATCGACCATCAAGTTGGCTGATCAAAATCGTCATGTATGACGAAAATTGTTAGAAAATGCACCCACCTATTATACCTACCTTTGAAATTTGTAAAGCTTGTCTCTTGTCATTTAGCCCTCCAAAATGTGTATAAATAGAGGGCCTTGGATGATTGTAAGGGATCATATTGTACATAGGTAGGATATTAGCCATTGTAATAAAATTCTCTAAGTTTTCTTCTTCTTTCTTTTCTCTAGTTTTCTTTTTCTTTAGAAAGAGCAAGAGGTTGGATAATTAATATTCTTCTTCTTCTTCTTTCTTTCTTTTATTTTCTTCTTATATTCTATTTAATTTTATGTTTATAATGCCTATGCTAGGCTAAACTTCTATTTGGTTAAGGGTGATTTCAAAGTCCTAGACATGTTTTGTGATTGATTTTCAGATTCTATCTATCATTAATTTTCTATCAAAGTTGCTTATGTTCTTCTACAAGAATTGTTCATGATGTTGTCTTGATTTATTTAGGTGTACAACTAGATAGATCTTGATAATTATCTATTGCTAGTTTAGGAGTCTTGATCCGTGTAATTGTCTTGATTTCCTATTCATAAGTGGCAATTTGTGATTAATGATTATGATCAAGTTTTCAATAATTGCAAAGTGGAACATAACCTAAGTTGAACAATCCGAGCTTATGTGTTTGTTGCTTAGATCAACCTATCTTTCTCATCGTAAAGCTGCCATTAAATTGAATTTAGAGAGCTTATTCTAGGTTGTTTAATGGTTAGAGATTAAATAGAGAGCTTGTTCTATTTAACGACAAACTAAGGAAAGATTGGGGTAACAGAGCTTGTTGTTATCTACGGTTGTTAACTTTGATAGTTGGTTGATATTGATAGATCTGAAATTGATTCTTAATGATGTCTAGTGGTGGAGAATGAAACCTTAACCATATTTTTCATATTTGATTCTTCTTACTTACTTGTTTTCTTACTTTTAGTTTGCTTATTTTTTATATTTATTTTTATTGGCTGGTTATACCGCCTAATTTGTATATTAACTTTGTTTTATTTTTATTGGCTGGTTATACCGCCTAATTTAGTATATATATTTTTATTGGCTGGTTATACCGCCTAATTTAGTATATATATTTTTATTGGCTGGTTATACCGCCTTGCATCTTATTCTTATTTTTTACTTAGTTTAAATCTGGCTTCAAAAACCCCTTTTCTTTTATTGTTCTTGAATTTAAGTTTTAAACTATTAACTTATAAACTAAAACCCAATCCCTGAGGACTCGACCCTTGCTAACTACTATACTTACAATTTATCTTTTTAGTGCAAGGTTAAATAAGATACACTCTTTTGGGTGCATCAGGTTTGTAGCTTAATCCGTTCAAAAGCTACTCTGAGGGTTTGTAGCTTAATCCGTTCAAAAGCTACTCTGAGGGTTTATAGCTTAATCCGTTCAAAAGCTACTTGGTGAGTTTTCATTTTAAAATAATGTTTCTTGTTCTTCCTTCATTTCCTTTCTTAAGTATATTTTTCTTACATTTTGTTTTTACAATAAACTCACCATGGCCAAATGGCCTACATTATTTATTTTAAGTTGTTGTTTTTGATTCATTTTACCATATTGTTTATGCTATTTTCTTTATTTTTGATGTTTTAAATATTATGTTATTTCATGTTCTTAAGTTATATTTAATTTGGTTGCTTTGTTTGTTGCCATTTATGTATTAGATATCATGTTTTTGCATTTTTAATTTTCTGTTTTCATGTTGTTTAAATTTGAGCATGTTTTAAAGTTAGCATATTAAGTGTTTGTGAAAATGCTTGTATGATTCTTTGCATGATTCTTGTTTTATATCTTAGTTGAGCATGTTTTAGATTTAGCATATTAAGTGTTTGTGAAAATGCTTGTGTGATTTTTGTGTTATGACTTAGTTTTTCATGCTAGTATGCCAAGTGTTTGAGAAGATGCCATGCTTGTTGGAGCTTGGGGCCATTTGGCTACTCCATGTGTTTTGCATTGTGTGTTGCATTTTTTGTCATGCTAGTTGTTAGGTTTTTGCATTTGCATGATATTTGGTTGGATTTTTTGAATTAAGCATGCCTTGTGTTTGTGAAAATGCCATGCATATCTTAGGTCTAGGTTGCATTTATTGCCATGCAAGTTCATGTTAGGTCTAGGCCATATTATTTATGTCATGCATTTTCCTTACATTTAGGTTTAGATCCACGCATTTCATGCATTATGTTTGCTGCATTGTTTCATGCATTTCATGTTCATGCCACTTGAATAATGACTTGAGCCAATTAATGGTTCAAGATCATGCTCTCTTGAGCACACTTGTGGAAAATTAAGTTTGTCAAATTGATTATTCTACCTTTGTGATTTTTTTTACTTAGCCAATTTTTATCTAACTTTCAAAAAGTCCTAGCTACTGCTTTCAAGTCATTTTATGAGTTTCAAATATTTTTATTTTGATTTTTAAATGATTTTATCAAGGACAAAAAAAAATGTGTTGGCAAAGCAGTTTTTTTCAGTTTTTTTCAAAAAACTCGTACATCTCTGATTTTTCTGGGAATTCATCTTTGATCAGAAAATTAAGAAAATTTTTCCTCGTGTAGTTTTACATGTCCTGAGTCTCTAGTATTTTTTTTAGAATTTTTGTAATTTTTAAAAATAGGATAAAAAATCGTGGATTAAAACTGGACAGTGAAGTCAGAATTGATTTTAAAGAAAAACAAAGCAGTTTTTTCTCCTCCAAAATCTCGTACATCTCTGGTTTTTCTGGGAATTCATCTTTGATCAAAAAATTAAGCCGATTTTTTCTCGTGTAGTTTTACATGTCTTGAGTCTCCAGTAATTTTTTCAGAAATTTTGGAATTTTTAAAAATAGGGTAACAAATCGTGGATTAAAACTGGACAATGGAGTCAGAATTGAATTTAAAGAAAAACCAATTTTCTGTTTTCATGCATATTATATGATAGCATTATTTTATTCCATGTCATTTAAATTATATGCCATATCATTCATGTTTGCCATGCCATTTAGGTTGCATTATATTATTTAGATTTTGCTATGTCATTTTATTTATGTCATGCACATACATATTCATATCTTTTAAAATGTTTTCAAAAGGATAATGATTTTTCAATAAAAAATAAAGATATTCCCGAGTTAAAATAATTCATGAGTTCTCTACCGGGTTTGCTGGAGGGAATATCATCAATTATCATTAATAAAGGAATATCTTTCTTTCATAAAAAAAAAGAGAATGATTCGGAAAGTTTTTCAAAACTAATAAAAATTTCTATATTTTGCCATGTTTGTTGGGGAATATAGGAAAATTTTGAATTTATAAATTCTGAATCATTTTCAAATAAAAATTGAATTATTTTTCTTTAAATTGGGGATTAACTTGAAATAATAAATTTAAAACCAATCTTTACCGAGACTTGAGATAATACATGATTAATAAGGTACCGATTTATACGGGCGTTGTGGGGGTGCTAATCCTTCCCCGCACGTAACCGACTCCCGAACCCGCTTCTTTGATTTCTCTGGTTTTAAAACGCAGACTTAAAATTGGTTTTTAAAATGTTTTAATTAATTTTTAAAATATTTATAAAACCGGTTTTAATAGGTGGCCGATCACACCTAGCTAAAAAAGATTGGTGGCGAGTCCATGTCTTTTTTAAGGTCATTTTCAAAACCTTAATTTTTCTAGAGGTATTAAGTCGACTTTTCCTCGATTTTTTTTTTAAATGTCACGCCTAACGAATAATAAAGTCTTGCGATGAGACTCGTCGTTATTTTTTAGGTTGCGACAGTGGTAACAGGGGTTTCAATGGGATACAGGCAACCATGTGATTTTGGATCAGGATAGGGAGAAGCTCTCGTTAGCTGATTGGAAGGGGATCAAAAGGCCTTTGGGTCTTATCCTGGGGTCGTTTCTTAGTCACACTTGGCCTAGGAGTTGGGGCACTTGGTGGTGGCACTAAGGTTCGAACCAGTGTGTTTACATGGAGATGTGGCGGAACAGTATGGTAAGGGTATGGATTTGGACACGGGGCCTTTGGAGGTTGTACATAGCTCGAGGTTCCTATCCCAGGTGCTGGATAAGGTGATTGATGAGGAAAATAGTATGAACTAGCAGTTGTTGGTGATGGAGTGGGATTCAGGAATCCCGTAGTGGTCATCCTAATGTACGATTGGACCATGGTAGGGTGGGGATACTGGCTTGGACCTCAATTAGTTTGCAGGTATGGTACTGGATCCGAGGTTTCTATCTTTGGTATCGGGCTCTCAGGTTTAATCATTTTCACGATTTTGTCCACAATTTCATTAGAATTGCAACCTTTGTGGCATTGACAAGTGCAGGATCCAGCAAGGATTGTATGTTTTGGACCTAAGGGTTTTGGTTGATCCGAAAGCGATGCAGAGCCCTGAGAAAGTTCCTTTTTACTTTTACCCATATCCTCAACCATTTTCAGCAATTTGGCCAGCTGTTCCTTCCCCTCTCGGATTTCATGCCTACATTCATCTTGGTTGCGTTCCAAAGCACCCAATCGTTCCTCCGATTCATTCCTCATATCTCGAACCCCTTTCATGCAAATGAAAATGTCATGAGATTAAGAATACAATTATGAATGTACATACTCTATTCCTATGTGCATGAATATACTGATGATTAATGCATGAACATATACAGAGAAATTATGGTGACTATGTATGCTATGGATGCAATCTAATGCCAACATGATGGATTTAAAAAATGAATAAATTGATGCATGGGTATAGACAAATAATGACCATGTATGTATTCTACAATGAATGACCATGCATGCTATGATGTCAAAATGATACATGCTAAGACTAAATGAATTAACACCAAGGTATACACAAAGAATGACCAAGTATATCACAAATGTATTCTACAATGAATAACCATGCATGTTAGGACTGTGACATGATGTCAAAATGATACAAATAAATTAACCAATGATTACACGAAATTGGTGGGACCTAAATCTTGATTACTCAAAAATCTCATTATGCAAGATTTACCTCTTATGATTTTTTGAAACATGTTTTTTCTATGAAAAACCAATCATGTTATTTTCAAAAGAATTTCGGGGTAGTGGATCCTACTATGGTACAATGTCCGAATGTTCATGCAACACTACTGGTTTTATGAAATCATCAAATGAAATTACCAACTGTTTATTGCAAAGAATGAGATCAATAATACAACCAAAAATGTACATGCTCTATTCACACATGCATGAAATGTGCAACATGCAAAAATGCTTGAAAAAGGATTTTTTTTTAAAAAAAAAAAAACAATTAACGAATATTTTGCCCCAACAATATCTGCTTATTTAGGCATCACGATGCCTTTGGGACGGATTATCACACATTTATTACGGGCGATGTATGTACATCGTTGCCCGATCTACCACACTTATTCGAAGTGTAAAATAGGTAACAAAAGGTTTAGAAATGTCCCTCCATGTGTTCCTATTTTCGGTATATCTAACGGAAATCCGGCATGGCTTCGCCTAGGTTCACTATATGAGGGTGAATCGATTCTAAGGCCCCGAATTGTTCCTCACTGTCGCCGATGAAGGCTTGTAAGGCACCCCGATAAAAGCGGATTCAATTCGTTAGAGTATATTTTCCTAAGCCCATACGGAGGATCATCACGAAGGCTTTAGGTACTTTATACTCCGAAAGTGTTTCACAAGCCCATACAGAGGATCATCACGAAGGCGTAGTTACTTTACTCCCACTTAAAAGGACGGAACCCGGGTATAGGATTCATGATATGCAAATGTTCATGTAGTGTGTGTGGAGGAATAACAAACCTTTCACTACCTATTCTACAAACCTTATTCTAAATGCCTTAGCAATTAAAACATTCAAGAATAGTGTAACGCATTAACCAACAAGCAATTATAATATACAACCTTAAATAACTAGAGAACAATAATAAAATGCATGCACATGAGTATGAACATATTTAAAAATATTTTATTATTTTCAAAATTCTCCTTATTTAAAAAAAATGCGGGAATTAAAATTAAATACCAATTAAACCAACCAAAACCGAGACTTTGATAACACACGACTAATTCTAGGCCTGACTCTCTAATAGTCCCCAGTGGAGTCGCCAAGCTGTCGCAACCTAAAAAAATAACGAGTCTCATCGCAAGACTTTATTATTTGTTAAGCGTGACATTAAAAAAAAACCGAGGAAAAGTCGACTTAATTCCTCTAGAAAAATGAAGGTTTTGAAAATGACCTTAAAAAAGACATGGAGTCGCCACCAATCTTTTTTAGCTAGGTGTGATCGGCCACCTATTAAAATCGATTTTATAAAATATTTTATAAATTAATTAAAACATTTTAAAAAACCAATTTCAAGTCTACGTTTTAAACCAGAGAAATCAAAGAAGCGGGTTCGGGAGTTGGTTACGTGTGGGGAAGGATTAGCACCCCCACAACGCCCGTATGAATCGGTACCTTATTAATTGTGTGTTATCTCGAGTCTCGGTAAAAATTGGTTTTAAATTTAGTATTTCAAGTTAATTCCCAATTTAAAGAAAAATAATTCCTTTTTTTATTGAAAATGATCCAGAATTTATAAATTCAAAATTTTCCTATATTCCCCAACAAACGTGGCAAAGTGTAGAAATTTTTATTAGTTTTGGAAAACTTTCCGAATCATTCTTTTTTTTTTTGAAAGAAAGATATTCCTTTATTAATGATAATTGATGATATTCCCTCCAGCAAACCCGGTAGAGAACTCATGAATTATTTTAACTCGGGAATATCTTTATTATTTATTGAAAAATCATTATCCTTTTGAAAACATTTTAAAAGATATGAATATGTATATGCATGACATAAATAAAATGACATAGCAAAATCTAAATAATATAATGCTTCCTAAATGATATAATATCATGTAAATGCCTTAGCATATTCTAAATGAAATGAAATAAATGCCTTAGCATATTCTAAATGAAATAAAATATCCTAAGTTATATGACATATTATAAGTAAAATGAAATGGCCTAGGTAATATAGTATATTCAATATGAGATGCAATATCCTAAGTCATATGATATATTCTAAATGAAATAAAATAACCTAAGCAACATAACATATTCTATATGGAATGAAATAACCTAAGTAATATGATATTTTCTAAATGAAATAAAATAACCTAAGTAACATAACATATTCTATATGAAATGAAATAATTTAAATGACATGGCAAACTTGAATGATATGGCATATAAATTAAATGAGAGGGAATATGAAATAATGCTATCATATAATATGCATGAAAATAAAAATGAAAATAATAATGCATGAACATAGTATATGCTAAATAATATGACCAAAAAAATAACAAAATAAAAGCATAGGATATCATGGAATATTCCAAACCATATAATAAACCATATAACATCAAAAAATATAAATCAAAATAATAACAATATCATAGAAATTATTATAACAAGAATCACATATTATATAAAATGCATGAATATGAAAAATGCAATGCATGAAATGTATTTTTTCCTTTTATTAAGGAAATCCGTATATCTAAAAAGATATCCAGTTTCCTTAGGAAAATATGTCAAATTAAATATTCTAAAACCAAAATATTTTGTGATTGTTTGAAAACAATTTTGAAAAGCTTGAATTAAAAATAAAAACTGGGCTAAATCTTTTTTAAATGGCTCTAACTTCCTAAGTTTAGAAATCCGGACTTGACTACCCTTAACCCGAGACTTGAAAAACCATTTTTAGAGTTTAAAAAGGCTTAGAAACCACCCTAAGTCAGTAGCTAACCCTCCTAATCAGCCCACTCTAAGTAACTTAACCAAAACAGAAAAATAATTTTTCTTTAAATTCAATTCTGACTCCACTGTCCAGTTTTAAGCCACAATTTTTTATCCTATTTTTAAAAATTCAAAAAATTATGAAAACAATACTGGAGACTGAGGACATGTAAAACTACACGGGAAAAAATCTTCTTAATTTTCTGATCAAAGATGAATTCCCAGAAAAATCGGAGATGTACGAGTTTTGGGTGAAAAAAAAACTGCTTTGCCAAAACACATTTTTGCCTTTGATAAAATCATTTAAAAATCAAAGTAAAAATATTTGAAACTCTTAAAATGACTTACAAACAGTAGCTAGGACTCTTTGAAAGTTAGATAAAAATTGGCTAAGTATAAAATCACAAAGGTAGAATAATTAACTTGACAAACTTAATTTTCCACAAGTGTGCTCAAGAGAGCATGACTTTGAACCATTAATTGGCTCAAGTCATTATTCAAGTGGCATGAACATGAAATGCATGAAACAATACAGCAAACTATAATGCATGAAATGCATGGATTTAAACCTAAATGTCATTAAAAATGCATGGCATTCATAAAGTGACCTAGACCTAAATGAACTTGCATGGCATTTAATGTCACCTAGACCTAAAATGTATGAACATGCATGGCAAATAAACCTAACTTAATAACTAAAATATGCATGGCATTTTCACAAACACAAAGCATGCTTAAACCAAAAACTCAATCAAATATCATGCAAATGCTAACCTATCAACTAACATGGCAAGAATGCACATAAAATGCAAAAATTCCTAGGATGGAAGAATAGCATAATGTAACTAGCAAGCATGGCATTTTCACAAACACTTGGTATACTAACATGCTCAACTAAAATATAACACTTAAATCATGCAAAAACAACACAAGCATTTTCACAAACACTTAATATACTAAATCTAAAACATGCTCAACTAAGATATAAAACTCAAATCATGCAAAGACCACACAAGCATTTTCACAAACACTTGATATACTAAATCTAAAACATGCTCAAATTTAAACAACATGAAAACAGAAAATTAAAAATGCAAAAACATGATATTTAAAACATAAATGGCAACAAACAAAGCAACCAAATTAAAATATAACTCAAGAATATGAAGTAACATTACATTTAAAACATCAAAATCAAAGAAAATAACATAAACAATATGGTAAAATAAATCAAAATAGCAACTTAAAATAAATAATGTAGGCCATTTGGCCATGGTGAGTTTATTGTAAAAATAAAATGTAAAAAATATACTTAAGAAAGAGATGAAGGAAGAACTTAAAAAAAGAATAAAAAAAACATTTATTGAAAATGGAAACTCACCAAATAGAAATCAAAATAGCAAAAACAAGAATGGAAAATCAAGAAAGTGCAAGAGTTGGTGCTCAAGAGCAACCTCAAGAAGCTAATATTTCAAGCTTTTCTCTTCAAACTTTCCTTTCTTTTCTAAACTTTTCTTTTTTGCTTTCAACCAAGAAGAGAAAAACTAAGAAAAACTAAGAGAAATCAGCAAAATGAAGTTCAAAATTCGAAATTCTGACCTCCCCTTAATGTTGGCAGAATTTTACCTCTCTCCTCCCCTAGGATGTTGTCATTTTATGTGTAACCAATTTTCCATCAAATGGCTAATAATTCAAGGTGAAAAATCATGAAATTACCACCTTTAGATTAGCATCTCAGCTCTCTCAAATTACAGCTGTTAAAGAATAATGTTGACATCTCTCTTGGCCTATGTGGCTTAATCACCATGGCTTGATCAAAGAGAATCTCTAACTAAGTCTTGATTTTTAGCCATTTGATTGAAAAATCAGAAGCTTCCTCCTTCCTTTGGGCTTGGGCAGGCCAACACTTCTCTTTTCCAGCCCAACTCTGATTTTTTGAAAGGCCCAAAGAAGCCCTTTTCGGTAGCTTGGGTGAAATGACCGTTTTGCCCCCCGGATGCAAATAAATATCAAACGAACTCCAAATTCAATTTTTCTTTTTTTAATACTTCCAAAATAATAACATATTGAGTTCTGGAAGTTTTCAAAATTATCCGAGTCCGTTTGCTATTTATTTGGATCTGTTCTTCCAAAAATGCCCTTTTATACCCCTACATTTTACCATTTTTTAAACGAGCTCCAAATCAAGATTTTTCTTCACCAATCTCTTCCAAGTTATTTAAAAATGTGATCTGGAAGTTTTCATAATTTTTGGAGCTCATTTTGTATTTTTTCGGGATTTATCGGCTTGAATTACTACATAGGAGGCTCGGGATTTGGCCACTTTGCAAACAGACACCGAATCAAGATTTTCTTTCTCCAATATCTTCCAAATAATTTAAAAATGATATTTGCAAAATTTCAAAATTTTTGGAGTCCATTTACTATTTTTCCGGGATTTATCTTTTTGAATTATTGCATAGGAGGCCCGGGATTTGGCCATTTTGCAAACGAACTCCGAATCAAGATTTTATTTCTCCAATATCTTTCAAATAATTTAAAAATGAGATTTGCAAAATTTCAGAAGATTTGGAGCTCATTTGCTATTTTTCTGGGATTTTCCTTTTTGAATTACTACATAGGAGGCCCGGATTTGGCCATTTTGCAAACGAACTCCGAATCAAGATTTTCTTTTGCCAATATATTTCAAATGATTTAAGAATGAGATTGACAAATTTTCAGAACTTTCGGAGTCCATTTGCTATTTTTCCCAAATTTTCCAATTATGCCTTTTTGCCTTCGAAACCCGATTTTGCTCAAAACAAGTCCGATTTTTAGATTTTCTTCAATCTATGCCTTGGGATATCCTTTTTAATCATTCTTCATCCATTGGGGGCTTTGGTCTTACCAAGTCGGGCCATTTCTGTGATTCTTCCCGATTTCACCGAAATCCATTAAAAACCCTAATTCTCGGTTTTCTCCTAGATTGACTTGTCTTTCGATTTTTCTTGCAAGTGACTTCTCCATTACCCGTAGTCAGTGCTTATCTTTCATTTGGAACCTTCAATTTCGACCCATTTGATCGATTAAGCACTTTTACCCAAATTTCTCGGATTAGGGTTTCCTTTATATTGAATCTCCAAATCCCAACTTTCGAACTCCATATCTTTCAATGTAGACCTCGGAGTATCAAAATTCTTTCTCCATTTTTCAATTGAACATAAAATCTTGATTTTGAAAGTGGGTTTACTTTTTCAGTAGTTGACTTTTTGGGGTTGACTTTTTTCGGGGTTGACTTTTTTTCAAGTTTGACTTTTTGTGTTCGCCCTCTTAAACTGAGTCTCGGAGTATCACCTGCAGGATGAAAAAAGTCTTTTTACACTCGGAAACATCAATATAGGAAGAAACATACCTGTTTAGTGGTCCGGACAAAATTAGGTGTCTACAAGTATGATATCACACCAACTCTTGTTTACACTCTTTTAGGCTTTTTCTTTAATAAACTTACTTATTCTCGCCTTTTTCCACTCTATTTCCTCTTTCAAGCTCTTTAGGAACTAGAAGAACTCTTCAAGAACTCCCTTGCTTAATTCTACCTAGCAAAAAGATTCAAAAAACAAGAAACCCAATTAGTAAAAGGTAAAAACAAGAACAAGATTACCAAGATTTCAATTCTTTCCCCTTTCCTGTGATATTTTTTGAATCTTTCTTTCTTTTTCTACCTATTCGAACAATCTTCTTTTTTTTTTCATGAGACTTTCTTGATGTTCTTGAAATCTCGATCACTTTCTTTCAATTTTTTTCTTGGACTGTTCGAATGCCCCTTTAAGTTCTTGATTTTTTCTCAAGATTCGGATCAAGAATCAACAAGAACAATTTTTAATAACTCAATAATTCAAGAAATGAAATCTTGATTTAAACCAACTCTCAGAATGAAACCCCAAACTAAACTGCCTAAAAACTATAACCCTAAGGCAAAAGAATGCCTAAAGCTATAACCCCAAGACAAAGATGTTTGAAACCCAAAAAAAAAGTTAAGAGAAACTCCAATACCCTATGGTAAAGAATATAAAAAGATTTGACCTGATTGGTCCCTAAGCTCTAATACGAACTGATGTGAACCTGTGGGGTTAAACCCTTTGAACACACTAACAAATTGAAATACACTAACCCCAAGAAAGCCAAGATTCAGGCAATGAAAACTTAAACCCTTTGAAATCTTGTTTCTAAAATCCTAGATAAGCTAAGATATCTAGACCCCAAGAACGCTTGTTTCTAGAACCTAAGTTTGATAGGTGCCTATAGTTAAGCTTTCTTTTAATTATGTAAGTAGGGCTGCCAAATTCCCTTGTAAGCTTAGGTCTGGTCGAATTCCATTCTAGTTAGGTTAGTAAGCCTTGGCTGCCAAGGAGTTGCATTTGTACTAGGAGTTCTAAGGCTAGATGAATTAGGGTTAATGGGGAGGCTATATAAATAATGTTCTAACCGCCTATATGATATGAATTAATCTAGAGTTTAATTTTATTCAAGTGAGTATTTACTCTTTTAGTTCTTGACAGAACTTAGGAACTTATCAAAGAATTCTTTCTTTGTGGCATTCAACCTATGAAACTTAAGTTCTAGAAACAAGCGTTCTTGGGGTCTAGCTAGCTTAGCTTATCTATGTTCTTAGAAACAAGATTTCTAAGGGTTTAAGTTTCCATTCTTGAATCTTGGCTTTCTTGGGGTTAGGTTATTTCAATTTGTTAGTGGGTTCAAAGGGTTTAACCCCATGGGTTCACATCATTTAGTGTTTATGGTTTGGGGATAGTTTACTGTTTGAAGTTTAAGGTTTAGGCTTTAGAGTTTAGATTTTAGTGTTTAGGATTTAGGGTTTAGGTTTAGGGTTTATGGTTTAGATTTTAGTGTTTAGGATTTAGGGTTTAGGTTTAGGGTTTATGGTTTAGTGTTTGTGCTTTAAGGGCTTAACGGTTAAGGTTTAGGGTTTAGTACTTAGTGTTTAGTGTTTATGGTTTGGGTTTATGGTTTAAGGTTTGAGGTTTAGGGTTTGGGAATTATAATTTAAGGTTTAGGATTTGGGGTTTATTGTTTATGGTTTAGTTTTTAGTTTTTAGGTTTATGGTTTGTGTTTAGGGTTTAGGGCTTAGGATTTGTGTTTTATGGTTTATCGTTTGAGGGTTAAAGGGTTAAAGATTGAGTGTTTAGGGTTTGGGGTTTAGGGGTTGTGTTTAAGGTTTAGGGTTTAAGATTTAGGGTTTAAGGTTTGAGGTTTATGGTTTATGGTTTGTGGTTTAGGGTTTAGGATTTAAAGTTTAGTTTTGGGGTTTTGGTTTAAAGTTTAGAGGTTAGGGTTTTGGGGTTTGTGCTTAAGATTTAGGGTTCAGGGTTTTAGGGTTTAGGGTTTAAGGTATAGGGTTTGTTATTTGGGTTTAGAGTTTGGGGTTTAAGATTTAGAGTTTGGGTTTTGGGGTTTAGAGTTTGGGGTTTAGGCTTTAGGTTTATTATTTGGGGTTTGGGGTTAGTGCTAGAGTTTATGATTTAGGGTTTTGAGTTTTTTATTTATGATTTAAGGTTTATGGTTTGAGTTTAGGGCTTAGGGTTAGAGTTATGGTTAGGGTTAGGGTTTGGGATTAGGGGTTTACTGTTTAAGGTTTAGAGTTTAGTTTTTTGGGTTTTGAGTTTTGGGTTTTAGGGTTTGGGATTTAGGGTTTGAGATTTAAGGTCTAGAGATTAGTGTTTGGGATTTAGGATTAGGGTTTAGTGTTTAGTGTTTAGTGTTTGGGATTTAGGGTTTAGTGTTTAGTGTTTAGAGTTTGAGATCTAGGGTTTAGTGTTTAGGATCTAGGGTTTAGTGTTTGGGATTTAGGGTTTGAGGTTTAGTGTTTGAGATTTAGGGTTTGAGGTTTATGATTTGTGTTTTGGGATTTAGTGTTTGAGAATGAGGGTTTTAAGGTTTAGGGTTGCTCAATCTTTTCTAAATTTTTTTGAGTTAATTACACCAATGGTCCCTAAAATGTAGAGCATATTTTATTTTGGTCCTCAAACTTAAAAACATAAGAATTTATATTATAATTTGAATTATATTTTCCTTTATTTATTTTTTCTTTTTCAAATTTTATATTTTCCTTTCTCTCTTTATTTTCTTTTTGAAATAAATACATAAAATAATTTATATTATAATTTGAATTAATTTTGTAAAAATATAATTAATTTACAAACATATAAAATATTTATTTAAATTAAATTAATATTTTCTTTCTTTCTTTTTTCTTTTTTTTTTCATTTTATATTCTTTATAAATAAACTAAAACATAAATAATAATTTAAATTAATGTTATAACTATTAAATAATTTATTAAAAATATAAAGTATTTATTTACATTAGTATTAGACAATTAATTCTATTTTTTTAAAACTTTTTTCTCTTTTTTTATTTGCTTTTTTTTTTTCCTTGTTTGTAAATAAATACAAATACAAATACAAATAAAAATAAATAATAAGTTAAAGTATAATTAAAATTTAAAACAACACAAAATTTATTAAAAAAGAATACAAAATATTTATGTAACATTAATCTATAAAAATTAATTTCTTTTCTTTTTCCTTTATTTTTTTTATTGTTATAAATAATTAAATAAAAATTAATTATTTATAAAAATACTATATTTATTTTATATAATTAAAAAATTTATTTTTATTTTTATTTTTCTTCATTCTTTTTTCTTTCCTTTTGTAAACATATTTTGTAAAGTTTAAATAATTTATCAAATATAAGTATTTTTTTATATTAATTTTATTTGTAAATATATTTTATTTTCTTTTTTAATTTTTTCTTTATATTCTCTACACCTAACTCTCGTCGATCGAAAAAGGGAGATTTGACTACCTACCCAAAGTTTGATCCTTCGAAAGGTCGGACTGCTATTCATAACATCCGATAGGCATTGCAAGAGCCCAAATTTGATCCCTCACGCTAGATTGAGGACTTGGTAGATTGAGTTTAAGATAGTTGCTGTCTCGACTTCAGCATTGGAGCCGACATAAAAAATATAAAATTTTAATTAAATGAATTAAAACATATTTTATATTTATAAATTATTTAATCTTTATAAAAGATAATTTATTTAGAAGAAAGAAAAGGAAAATAATTTTTTTATAAAATTAATGCAAATAAATATATTATATTTTTATAAATTCATTTATTTTTGAAAATTTAATTTAAATTATTTATATTTGTATTTATTTATAAATAAGAAAAATAAAAAAGTAAAATAAGAGAACAAAATGTAAAAACCTTATAATATTTTTTATAATACTAATGCAAATAAATATTTTCTATTTTATAAATTACTAATTTTTATAAAATTAATTTACAATAATAATATAATTATTATTTATTTTTATTTATTTAAATTTGGAGAAAAAGAAAAGATATTATAAAAAAGAAATAGAAAATTTAGAAAATTATTGTAAATAAATATTTTATTTTGTTTTAAATTATTTAATATTTATCAAATTGATTTAAATTTTAATATAAAATATAAAATATTATATTTATAAAGGAAAAAAGGAAGGGAAAAAAAAAAGACCACATCAGTAAATGGTAATTTCGTAATTTACACGTCACATGTCATTTGTCATTTAACGCCTACTCTAGCGGTTTTGTTAACGGAAGGACTACATTAATTTGATACGAAATTATAAAATCGGGGATCTGATTGTTACGTTTTGAAGTTTGGGGGTCAATATAAAATATGCCCTACACTTTGGGAACCATTGGTGTAATTAACTCAATTTTTTTCAAAATACCACATCATCTAAATATGTTTACAGCCAAATACTACTACTCAAGGGCCAGACTACCCGCCTAAGCCCGAAGACCCGCCCATATTTTGGAGAGTTTGGATAAAAATATTAAGCTTGAAATATGGGCTTGGGCAAAAAAAAAAAAAAAAGGCCTATTTTAGAAAATAGTTAGGGCCTTGGCTCCAACAATCAAGGCCCGAGCTCGGCTCGACCCGTTTTTCATTTCTATAATATATTATTTTTATATATTATATAATTTATATCATATAAAAAATACATCTATATAATATTCTAGTGTAAACATTTAAAAATATGTTAAGTTATCCAATGTTTAGAACTTAAGAAAAGAAAAAGAGAGATAAAATTACTAAAATTTAAATAATAAACAAAATATTTGTTTAAATTTTTTTAGAAAAAAATATGAGCAGACCTAAACGGGTTTGGACTATCCATTTACAAATATGGGTGGACTTGTGCAGAATTTGAGTCCTATATTTCGGTCAGGGTTGGACTTGAACAAGTATATATGGTGTTGATACCATACCTAAGCCCGGCTCGAATCCGGCCTGGCCCATGAGCACCTCTACAATGAAATCAAATTCTTTTAAACTTGTTTGGGCAACAAGATAAAACTATGTTACTGCGACTCTTCATTTTTCTTGAAGTATCCGTATTCGATGCATTTTTGGATATGGGTATAGGATATGACCCTCCAAGGACCCTCTAAATACATGGAAAACTAGGACTGTAAATGAACCGAGCTTGAACGAACATGCCTCTGTTCGTGTCCGTTTATTTATTTTTTAGTTTTTTGTGTTCGGTTCGTGTTCATTAAGGATTGTCAAATTGTGTTCAAGCTCTGTTCGTTTAAAATTGAGTGTGTTCGTGTTCGTTCATTTAGTGTTCACGAACAAGGAACTTGTTCGTGAACATTAAATGAAAAAGTTCATGAACATATAATCGAACTTGTTCGTGAACAATTAAAAATATTTTCATGATCAATAAATAAATAAATCTAAACAATTTTAACAAACAAACAAATAAAAAATAAGTTAATTTTAAATTATTATTAAATATAAAATAATAAAATACAAACGTAATTAAATTAAATTTATTACTAAATTATTAAATTTAAGTTATTAAATAATACTAATTATATTATAAGTAAATAAAATAAATAACATTATTATTAATTATATTATAATTGAATAAAAAATGAGCTTTAAACGAGTTTTAAACAATTTATTAAACGGATTTTAAACGAACCATAAACGAGCTTGTTCGTGAACATAAATGAATTGAACAGACCTTGTTCGTGCTCGATTCGTTTAATAAATGAACCTTAAAATCATGTTCATAATCGTTTATTTAACTTGATAAACGAACATAAACGAACAAAAATCAAACTGTTCATGAACTGTTCGTCGAACGCTCTGTTCATTTACACCCCTATGGAAAACTTACAAAAAATTGAAGATATCTGATAACTCGTATAATTATATAGTTTTTAGTTATGTTTTATTATTGTTTTGTGTCAAATACGAGTTATTATTGTTTAGTCTAATTGTGTTTATGATCTTTTATATTTTTATGTATTTTGGTGTTTTTCACAAGTTTCTTTGAGTGATTTCAGATTACTAGAATTAAGGGCAAATCCAGTTCAGTTCCAGTTCCGACACCGTTTTCCATATCAGCTATATCTCGAGTTTCACTGAAGCAATAAGGCTGAAATTTGTAGCCATGCAAAGCTAAGAGGCATATCTATCTTTTTCATGTTTTACACTTCTTGAAACGGAGTCGTTTTCCCTAGCGAAATCGACCATCAAGTTGGCTGATGTGCAATGACGTCTATGCTGACCTGTTTTCGTATTATGCCCATATCTTCTTATCCACATCAGCAAATGAGCTGATTCCAACGGCTATGGATCAGTAACTGATAGGGTAACCTTTTTCTAGAAGACCATGTGATCAGATAAGGCCTCCAAAATTGCAAAATCGACCATCAAGTTGGCTGATCAAAATCGTCATATATGACGAAAATTGTTAGAAAATGCACCCACCTATTATACCTACCTTTGAAATTTGTAAAGCTTGTCTCTTGTCATTTAGCCCTCCAAAATGTGTATAAATAGAGGGCCTTGGATGATTGTAAGGGATCATATTGTACATAGGTAGGATATTAGCCATTTTAATAAAATTCTCTAAGTTTTCTTCTTCTTTATTTTCTCTAGTTTTCTTTCTTTTCTCTAGTTTTCTTTTTCTTTAGAGAGAGCAAGAGGTTGGATAATTAATATTCTTCCTTTTCTTCTTTCTTTCTTTTATTTTCTTCTTAGATTTTCTTTAATTTTATGTTTATGTTTACAATGCCTATGCTAGGCTAAACTTCTATTTGGTTAAGGGTGATTTCAAAGCCCTAGACATGTTTTGTGATTGATTTTTAGATTCTATCTATCATTAATTTTCTATCAAAGTTGCTTATGTTCTTCTACAAGAATTGTTCATGATGTTGTCTTGATTTATTTAGGTGTACAACTAGATAGATCTTGATAATTATCTATTGCTAGTTTAGGAGTCTTGATCCGTGTAATTGTCTTGATTTCCTATTCATAAGTGGCAATTTGTGATTAATGATTATGGTCAAGTTTTCAATAATTGCAAAGTGGAACATAACCTAAGTTGAACAATCCGAGCTTATGTGTTTGTTGCTTAGATCAACCTATCTATCTCATCATAAAGCTGCCATTAAATTGAATTTAGAGAGCTTATTCTAGGTTGTTTAATGGTTAGAGATTAAATAGAGAGCTTGTTATATTTAACGACAAACTAAGGAAAGATTGGGATAACAGAACTTGTTGTTATCTACGGTTGTTAACTTTGATAGTTGGTTGATATTGATAGATCTGAAATTGATTCTTAATGATGTCTAGTGGTGGAGAATGAAACCTTAACCATATTTTTCATATTTGATTCTTCTTACTTACTTGTTTTCTTACTTTTCTAGTTTGCTTATTTTTAAAAGTATATTTATTTTTATTGGCTGGTTATACCGCCTAATTTGTATATTAACTTTGTTTTATTTTTATTGGCTGGTTATACCGCCTAATTTAGTATATATATTGGCTGGTTATACCGCCTAATTTAGTATATATATTTTTATTGGCTGGTTATACCGCCTTGCATCTTATTCTTATTATTTACTTTAGTTTAAATCTGGCTTCAAAAACCCCTTTTCTTTTATTGTTCTTGAATTTAAGTTTTAAACTATTAACTTATAAACTAAAACCCAATCCCTGAGGACTCGACCCTTGCTAACTACTATACTGACAATTTATCTTTTTAGTGCAAGGTTAAATAAGATACACTCTTTTGGGTGCATCAAATTTTTGGCGCCGTTGCCGGGGATTGCTTTCTTTAGTTTATTTGTTACTTGGTTTATTCTTTTTTTCAGTTCTAATTAGTTTTATTTTCTTGTACATACAAGTTTTTCTTTTCAAATTTAAAAAAAAAAAACAAAAAAAAACAAAAAATAAACAAAAAAAAACAATGGAATTGAGCAATCTAACACTTGAAGAGTTGGTGGCATACATGAACATGGAGAATCAACAAGCCAATCTAACCTCCCCAGTTCAACAATTGGCCATGGGAGGATGTCAAGGCCATCAAGTGTTCCAAGACCAACAGTATGATCATTACTCAAACACTTACCATGAGGGATGGTGGGATCATACTAATTATGGCTACTCGAAAAATTACCAAGAAGTAGATCCTTATGCCAATTACACTCATCCATCTAGCTTCAATCAATCATGGTCTCAAGAACCAGATCTTTTTCAACCACCACATATGACTCAAAACTCAGGTACTTCTTTAGAAGATCTTGTCTATTCTCTTGTTACTGATTCTTTGCAATTTCAACAGGAAACAAGGGCAAACATCCAGAGTTTGGAAAAGCAAATGAGCCTATTGGCTAGTAGTATGGTGGAATTAGTAGCAGAAAGATCTCTAGCACTCCCTTCCGAAACGGTGATTAACCCAAAGGAGAATGCTACTATTGTGACCTTGAGAAATGAGGAACAAGATGAGGATGAGACAAAACCAAAGATGGATTCACTTCTAAAGGATAATGAAGCCACCATTCAAATTGAGAGAACTTTGACACCTCAGGTAGCTTTTAAGGTTCTTATTTCTACTAATGTTCCTTCTCCACTTTTTCCTAGCAGATTTGCAAAGTCCAAGAAGGAGGAACATGAACAACAATTTTTGGAAACCTTAAACAGCTTGCTTGTGGATGCCATTAGACAAGTACCAAGATATGCACAATTCCTCAAAGAGCTATACCCCACCAAGAATGATGAAATAATACGTGTGGGGGAGAATGCATTGGCTGTTTTGCAAAGAAAACTTCCTCCAAAACGCAAAAATCCGAGAAGTTTCATGTCTAAGCCAAAAGATCCTAAAAAGCTAAGAAGGGGAATTGGCTAGACTGGAAACAATCAATCAAGTGCTAATTGGGGGAGGCAGCCTAATTAGTGAAAGCATTGCCAAACTGCCATCCTCAGATTTGCTCTCTTTTTCTTTATCTTTTTTCTTATGTTTCTTTGCTAATTGTGTTTAGTGTTTCTAAGTTCATTTAGGTTGCATAAGTTTATTTTGTTTATTAGTTCTTTTCACTTACACATGATTCTTTCATTTGGGATTAATAGCATTACATTAATGACAATGTAAGAATTATGTGTGGGGGGAAGAATTTAGGATTTTATTTAGAGTGTTTTGTTTTTGTGTCTTTTTTATGTTGTTTTTCTTTCTGATCCTTGTTTTGAAAATAACTAGATGTAAATATAATTTTTAATTTTTTTTTACCCCGGTTAAATGGCGGATAACGGTACTCCGTGATTATTTAAATCGGTTCCATCAGCTACCCACAAAACTGATATTGTATATAAATTTCTCTTCCAATTTCTCTTTCAATTTTTTTTTCATTTTTTTTCAGGATGGATGATATTCTCACAAGATTGCAGAAACGATTTCCTCCTTTTCCTCGAAATATTTTACTGAAGCTTTACCAAGTTCGATTTGAAAGATGAAGAATGCTTATGCACAAAGGGATTCCTGGAGACATACGTTGGATAATTGAAGCCAAGGTACGTGAAGATGAATATCTTCCTATTTTGCATTTACCAGGTACAGGTAGAAGCACTTTTGCAAAGAAGCGACGAGCAAAGCGCATGAGTTCAAATTGCCACAAATGTGCACGATGGATGTGTAACGGTAAATGTCGTTCTATTGGGATTCCGTCCTCTAATCGAGATGATAAAATTGAATTCATTAAGGATGGACTGAGTAAGGAGAATTTGGGTAATATCCAACTTTCTCTTGAGACGCATCCTAGTGGAGACGTACAAAGAGAAATTCTTGATTATGGCCGCAATTCCAAAGGGAATGGCAACATCTTGGGAATCTGATGTTAAAAGACCCTGTTTGCCAGCTTGTAAGAAAACTGGATGGGAAGCATATCCTCGACTCATAGAAGGCGTTTAAGCCGTTTCTGGACGTAAAACCAGAGGAAGATGTGAGCCACAATCACAACTACAATAAATGACTTCTCAGTTTTTGGTTTGATTTGCAATAACTTTATTTTGGTTTAATTTACGTGTTGTTCGATTTGTGTAATTATTCTCATTTTTTTTATTGGTCTTTTACGATTGATTTTTCTTCTCTTTTTGATTTTCTTCCTGAAATCACGCAAAAATCTTTTGTTAGGTAGGTTAACATTTTCTTCTGACAGGTCAGATACACTTTCGGCGACATTATTACTCTTGTCTGATTCACTACTCAGTCCTCTATATATTACAACATGGACTCATTCTCTTTCAGGCACTCGAAAAAAAAAATGGAAAGTACTTCATCCCAGCGCATTGAAAAAATTTGTGTCTTTGGAGGTGCTTATCGAGGGAAAAATAACATATTTGCTGATGAAGCCATAAGAGTTGGAGTAATACTTGCCCAATAAAAGATCCAGTTGATTTATGGAGGCGGTAGTACGGGTTTAATGGGAGCAATCGCTACAGCAGCACACGCCGGAGGAAGTCCAGTTCTAGGAATCGTGCCAAAACTATTCACAGGTTTTTGTGGACCTACCGTGGGTAAGGAAATACAAGTCTGGAGTATCCCCGAACGGATAACAATCATGTACCATTCTGCCGATGCATTCATTGCTTTACCAGGAGGTCTGGGTACATTGGAAGAAATAGCTTGCGTGGCTTCTTGGTCATCTTTGGTCACTGATAACTCGTATAATTATATAGTTTTTAGTTATGTTTTATTATTGTTTTGTGTCAAATACGAGTTATTATTGCTTAGTCTAATCGTGTTTATGATTTTTTATATTTTTATGTAATTTGGTGTTTTTCACGAGTTTCTTTGAGTGATTTCAGATTACTAGGTTAAATCAACAATTAAGGGCAAATCCAGTTCAGTTCCAGTTCTGACACCTTTTGCCATATCAGCTATATCCGAAGTTTCACTGAAGCAATAAGGCTGAAAGTTTAACCGTGCAAAGTTAAGAGGCATATCTATCTTTTTCATGTTTTACACTTCTTGAAACGGAGTCGTTTTCCCTAGCGAAATCGACCATCAAGTTGGCTGATGTGCAATGACGTCTGTGCTGACCTGTTTTCGTATTTTGCCCATATCTTCTTATCCACATCAGCAAATGAGCTGATTCCAACGGCTATGGATCAGTAACTGATAGGGGAACATTGTTCTAGAAGACCATGTGATCAGATCAGCCTCCAATATTGACAAAATCGACCATCAAGTTGGCTGATCAAAATTGTCATACAATATGACGAAAATTGTTAGAAAAATGCACCCACCTATTATACCTACCTTTGAAATTTGTAAAGCTTGTCTCTTGTCATTTAGCCCTCCAAAATATGTATAAATAGAGGGCCTTGGATGATTGTAGAGGATCATATTGTACATTGGTAGGATATTAGCCATTGTAATAAAATTCTCTAAGTTTTATTCTTCTTTCTTTTCTCTAGTTTTCTTTTTCTTTATTTTCTTCTTCTTTCTTTCTTTCTTTTATTTCCCTCTTAGATTCTCTTTAATTTTATGTTTATGTTTACAATGCCTATGCTAGGCTAAACTTCTATTTGGTTAAGGGTGATTTCAAAGCCCTAGACATGTTTTGTGATTGATTTTCAGATTCTATCTATCATTAATTTTCTATCAAAGTTGCTTATGTTCTTCTACAAGAATTGTTCATGATGTTGTCTTGATTTATTTAGGTGTACAACTAGATAGATCTTGATAATTATCTATTGCTAGTTTAGGAATCTTGATCCGTGTAATTGTCTTGATTTCCTATTCATAAGTGGCAATTTGTGATTAATGATTATGGTCAAGTTTTCAATAATTGCAAAGTGGAACATAACATAAGTTGAACAATCCGAGCTTATGTGTTTGTTGCTTAGATCAACCTATCTTTCTCATCATAAAGCTGCCATTAAATTGAATTTAGAGAGCTTATTCTAGGTTGTTTAATGGTTAGAGATTAAATAGAGAGCTTGTTCTATTTAACGACAAACTAAGGAAAGATTGGGATAACAGAGCTTGTTGTTATCTACGGTTGTTAACTTTGATAGTTGGTTGATATTGATAGATCTGAAATTGATTCTTAATGATGTCTAGTGGTGGAGAATGAAACCTTAACCATATTTTTCATATTTGATTCTTCTTACTTATTTGTTTTCTTACTTTTAGTTTGCTTATTTTTAAAAGTATATTTATTTTTATTGGCTGGTTATACCGCCTAATTTGTATATTAACTTAGTATATATATTTTTATTGGCTGGTTATACCGCCTTGCATCTTATTCTTATTATTTACTTTAGTTTAAATCTGGCTTCAAAAAACCCCTTTTCTTTTATTGTTCTTGAATTTAAGTTTTAAACTATTAACTTATAAACTAAAACCCAATCCCTGAGGACTCGACCCTTGCTAACTACTATACTGACAATTTATCTTTTTAGTGCAAGGTTAAATAAGATACACTCTTTTGGGTGCATCAAATTTTTGGCGCCGTTGCCGGGGATTGTTTTTTTTAGTTTATTTGTTACTTGGTTTATTCTTATTTTCAGTTCTAATGAGTTTTATTTTCTTGTACATACGGGTTTTTCTTATCAAATTTTGAAAGAAAAAAAAGAAAAAAAAACGATGGAATTGAGCAATCTAACACTTGAAGAGTTGGTGGCATACATGAACATGGAGAATCAACAAGCCAAGCTCACCTCCCCAGTTCAACAATTGGCCATGGGAGGATGTCAAGGACATCAAGTGTTCGAAGACCAACAGTATGATCATTACTCAAACACTTACCATGAGGGATGGTGGGATCATACTAATTATGGCTACTCGAAAAATTACCAAGAAGTAAATCCTTATGCGAATTACACTCATCCATCTAGCTTCAATCAATCATGGTCTCAAGAACCAGATCTTCTTCAACCACCACATATGACTCAAAACTCAGGTACTTCTTTAGAAGATCTTGTCGATTCTCTTGTTACTAATACTTTGCAATTTCAACAGGAAACAAGGGCAAGCATCCAGAGTTTGGAACAGCAAATGAGCCTATTGGCTAGTAGTATGGTGGAATTAGTAGCAGAAAGATCTGTAGCACTCCCTTCCCAAACGGTGATTAACCCAAAGGAGAATGCTACTATTGTGACCTTGAGAAATGAGGAACAAGATGAGGATGAGACAAAACCAAAGATGGATTCACTTCTTGAGGATAATGAAGCCACCATTCAAATTGAGAGTACTTTGACACCTCAGGTAGCTTTTAAGGTTCTTATTTCTACTAATGTTCCTTCTCCACTTTTTCCTAGCAGATTTGCAAAGTCCAAGAAGGAGGAACATGAACAACAATTTTTGGAAACCTTAAACAGCTTGCTTGTGGATGCCATTAGACAAGTACCAAGATATGCACAATTCCTCAAAGAGCTATACCCCACCAAGAATGATGAAATAATACGTGTGGGGGAGAATGCATTGGCTGTTTTGCAAAGAAAACTTCCTCCAAAACGCAAAAATCCGAGATGTTTCATGTCTAAGCCAAAAGATCCTAAAAAGCCAAGAAGGGGAATTGGCTAGACTGGAAACAATCAATCAAGTGCTAATTGGGGGAGGCAGCCTAATTAGTGAAAGCATTGCCAAACTGCCATCCTCAGATTTGCTCTCTTTTTCTTTATCTTTTTCTTATGTTTCTTTGTTAATTGTGTTTAGTGTTTTTAAGTTCATTTAGGCTGCATAAGTTTATTTTGTTTAATAGTTCTTTTCACTTACACATGATTCTTTCATTTGGGTTAATAGCATTACATTAATGACAATGTAAGAATTATGTGTGGGGGGAAGCATTTAGGATTTTGTTTTTGAGTTTTTTTTATGCTGTTTTTCTTTCTGATCCTTGTTTTGAAAATAACTAGATGTAAATATAATTTTTATTTTTTTAACCCCGGTTAAATGGCGGATAACGGTACTCCGTGATTATTTAAATCGGTTCCATCAGCTACCCACAAAACTGATATTGTATATAAATTTCTCTTCCAATTTCTCTTTCAAATTTTTTACATTTTTTTCAGGATGGATGATATTCTCACAAGATTGCAGAAACGATTTCCTCCTTTTCCTCGAAATATTTTACTGAAGCTTTACCAAGTTCGATTTGAAAGATTAAGAATGCTTATGCACAAAGGGATTCCTGGAGACATACGTTGGATAATTGAAGCCAAGGTACGTGAAGATGAATATCTTCCTGTTTTGCATTTACCAGGTACAGGTAGAAGCACTTTTGCAAAGAAGCGACGAGCAAAGCGTATGAGTTCAAATTGCCACAAATGTGCACGATGGACGTGTAATGGTAAATGTCGTTCAATTGGGATTCCGTCCTCTAATCGAGATGATAAAATTGAATTCATTAAGGATGGACTGAGTAAGGAGAATTTGGGTAATATCCAACTTTCTCTTGAGACGCATCCTAGTGGAGACGTACAAAGAGAAATTCTTGATTTATGGCCGCAATTCCAAAGGGAATGGAAACATCTTGGGAATCTAATGTTAAAAGACCCTGTTTGCCAGCTTGTAAGAAAACTGGATGGGAAGCATATCCTCGACTCATAGAAGGCGTTTAAGCCGTTTCTGGACGTAAAACCAGAGGAAGATGTGAGCCACAATCACAACTACAATAAATGACTTCTCAGCTTTTGGTTTGATTTGTAATAACTTTATTTCGGTTTAATTTACGTGTTATTCGATTTGTGTAATTATTCTCATTTTTTTTATTTGTCTTTTACGGTTGAATTTTTCTTCTCTTTTTGATTTTCTTCCTGAAATCACGCAAAAATCTTTTGTTAGGTTAACATTTTCTTCTGACAGGTCAAATACACTTTCGGCGACATTATTACTCTTGACTTTTACGGTTGATTTTTCTTCTCTTTTTGATTTTCTTCCTGAAATCACGCAAAAATCTTTTGTTAGGTTAACATTTTCTTCTGACAGGTCAGATACACTTTCGGCGACATTATTACTCTTGTCTGATTCACTACTCAGTCCTCTATATATTACACCATGTACTCATTCTCTTTCAGGCACTCGAAAAAAAAAAGAAAAAAAAATGGAAAGTACTTCGTCCCAACGCATTAAAAAAATTTGTGTCTTTGGAGGTGCTTATCCAGGGAAAAATAACATATTCGCTGATGAAGCCATAAGAGTTGGAGTAATACTTGCCCAACAAAAGATCCAGTTGATTTATGGAGGCGGTAGTACGGGTTTAATGGGAGCAGTCGCTACAGCAGCACACGCCGGAGGAAGTCCAGTTCTAGGAGTCGTGCCAAAACTATTCACAGATTTTTGTGGACCTACCGTGGGTAAGGAAATACAAGTCTGGAGTATCCCTGAACGGATAACAATCATGTACCATTCTGCCGATGCATTCATTGCTTTACCAGGAGGTCTGGGTACATTGGAAGAAATAGCTTGCGTGGCTTCTTGGTCATCTTTGGTCACAAATAAGAAACCCATTGGTTTGCTTAATATTAATGGTTATTTTAATAATTTGCTTTCATATTTAGAGAATGCTGTGGATAATGGATTCATGTTTTCAGAGGCAAGGAGAACCATAATTTCTGCTACAACCATTGAAGATTTACTCAAAAAGCTCCATGCTTATGAGTGTTTATCTGCTACGGTTGTTTCGCAAACGCTCAGAAAAAGAAAAAGAGATATGGACGAGCAAGGAGTGGATTGCACTTTGTCTTTGTGACATTATCTAACATTTTGTTTGTTATGTCTCAGTTATAATAAGTGGTTAGCAACCTCTACAGGTAATATCTCTTAAATTTTACCTTAAAAAAAAAAAAAAAAAAAGAAATTTGTGTTTTAAGCCATTTAAAAGTATTCATTCTGAACAAGGTCTGAGTAAGGGAGACTTGAGACATACCTTGTCAGTTTGATTTTAATCTTTTTATGTTTACTTGTTAATTTTTGTTTAGTATTTTAGGATTATTTAGGTTGCATGGTTTTGTTTTGTTTTGAGTCTTAGTTGTTCCTATTCTTATGTTATTAGTTCTTTTCTCTTACACATGATTCTTTCATTTGAGTTAATAGACTTACATTGAGGACAATGTAAGAATTAAGTGTGGGGGGAATGATTTAGGATTTCTTTTATTTTTGTCTACTATTTTTTTATGAGTCTTTATTATTATTTTTTTTTTGTGAGTTTTAGTTCCTTTTTAATACAATGATGAGATATGAATTGCATAAGTCTAAAACAGATTTATTAGTGAGAAGATTTTCATGAGAATTGAGCTTGATGTCAACCTTTTTATGAGCCAATGTTAATATGATATGTTGATTGAGAAAGAAGCATGTTTAGACTTAATCTGACTTGTATAATCATCCTTGTGAGTTTTTGAGCCTATAATGATTGATGCATTATACAAATCAATCTAATTTCTTTCTTCAGTGCTCTTATGATTACATGATTCTCTAGAACTTGCTTTAAACCGTTTGAGACTATATTGATACATGTGACAACATGAATATGATAGAGGCATTAGGATTATAACCAGAGCCAAACAGCCATCCATTATTAATGTTCCAAGAGAACACACCCTTAGTGAACCAATTTGAGCCTACATTGAATAAGCTATCTCTTTGGTAACCATAACTTGTCCCTAACCTAAATATACTTATATCTTTACCTTTGTTCCAAAGATGAATTAGCATGTTTTGAGACAAGTTGCAAAGATAAGGAAGATTTATTGAAAATTTGGGTTAGAAACAAGAAATAAGTGTGGGGGGAAAAGAAAGAAAAAAGTCAAGAGAAAAAGAAAGGGATCATTGTCAAATACATTCCCATATTAAAAAAAAAAAATCTTCTCTTGAACTTCTAGTTAAAGTAAAGAAAAAGATGTTACAAAGTTGGTTAGAATGATGCAAAGGCTCAACATGAATATTTAGCCTATGTTATTATGTGCTTTATAAGAGTTTTGAGAAGTTTTATTTGTATGATCTTTTTATGTCTCTAAACTTTATGAACTCTTTGGAACCTTTGTGATATCTTTATCCTTTTGTTCTTCAACCACATTACAAACCCCTTGGCCCCATTACAACCTTGATTAAAGACCTCTTGATTCATGAAGTTGTATGATCTAAATAGTGGAGAATAGGTGGACAAGCAAGAATATGGTAGAACTGTTTTCATGAGATTGATTGAGTGTAAACACTTCACCACTACTTTAAAGAGTGAAAATCATGAGGGTATCCCATGTGAGTAGTTGAGATTAAGTTTGAATATGCACTATTTTGATTGAAATATGTTATGTTAATATTGGCTTAACTCAAACAATTTACATTCAAGCATGATTTTTTGTGAAATTCTTTAAGCTATTGATTAGTTTATAAGACTTGTTCAAAGATTGTCTCTAATTTGTATTGAAAGGATTAGGAGTAAATATTTTTAGTATATGTAGTTTATTTATATTTTAGTTTTTCAATGTTTGTGGGTATCGTTCTAGTAAACCCTCACGAGACTAAACTCGTCCACTAGGGATACCTAGGGGTTTAAAGGCTTGTGTCACATGCTAAGTGCCACCGTGATTTCCTACGAAAATGGATTAGATTAGATTTTCTTATTTTATTTTTATTTGTTTTGCTCGAGGACTAGCAAAAAGCTAAGTGTGGGGGTGTGATAACTCGTATAATTATATAGTTTTTAGTTATGTTTTATTATTGTTTTGTGTCAAATACGAGTTATTATTGCTTAGTCTAATCGTGTTTATGATTTTTTATATTTTTATGTAATTTGGTGTTTTTCACGAGTTTCTTTGAGTGATTTCAGATTACTAGGTTAAATCAACAATTAAGGGCAAATCCAGTTCAGTTCCAGTTCTGACACCTTTTGCCATATCAGCTATATCCGAAGTTTCACTGAAGCAATAAGGCTGAAAGTTTAACCGTGCAAAGTTAAGAGGCATATCTATCTTTTTCATGTTTTACACTTCTTGAAACGGAGCCGTTTTCCCTAGCGAAATCGACCATCAAGTTGGCTGATGTGCAATGACGTCTGTGCTGACCTGTTTTCGTATTTTTCCCATATCTTCTTATCCACATCAGCAAATGAGCTGATTCCAACGGCTATGGATCAGTAACTGATAGGGAAACATTGTTCTAGAAGACCATGTGATCAGATCAGCCTCCAATATTGACAAAATCGACCATCAAGTTGGCTGATCAAAATTGTCATACAATATGACGAAAATTGTTAGAAAAATGCACCCACCTATTATACCTACCTTTGAAATTTGTAAAGCTTGTCTCTTGTCATTTAGCCCTCCAAAATATGTATAAATAGAGGGCCTTGGATGATTGTAGAGGATCATATTGTACATTGGTAGGATATTAGCCATTGTAATAAAATTCTCTAAGTTTTCTTCTTCTTTCTTTTCTCTAGTTTTCTTTTTCTTTATTTTCTTCTTCTTCTTTCTTTCTTTTATTTCCCTCTTAGATTCTCTTTAATTTTATGTTTATGTTTACAATGCCTATGCTAGGCTAAACTTCTATTTGGTTAAGGGTGATTTCAAAGCCCTAGACATGTTTTGTGATTGATTTTCAGATTCTATCTATCATTAATTTTCTATCAAAGTTGCTTATGTTCTTCTACAAGAATTGTTCATGATGTTGTCTTGATTTATTTAGGTGTACAACTAGATAGATCTTGATAATTATCTATTGCTAGTTTAGGAATCTTGATCTGTGTAATTGTCTTGATTTCCTATTCATAAGTGGCAATTTGTGATTAATGATTATGGTCAAGTTTTCAATAATTGCAAAGTGGAACATAACATAAGTTGAACAATCCGAGCTTATGTGTTTGTTGCTTAGATCAACCTATCTTTCTCATCATAAAGCTGCCATTAAATTGAATTTAGAGAGCTTATTCTAGGTTGTTTAATGGTTAGAGATTAAATAGAGAGCTTGTTCTATTTAACGACAAACTAAGGAAAGATTGGGATAACAGTGCTTGTTGTTATCTACGGTTGTTAACTTTGATAGTTGGTTGATATTGATAGATCTGAAATTGATTCTTAATGATGTCTAGTGGTGGAGAATGAAACCTTAACCATATTTTTCATATTTGATTCTTCTTACTTATTTGTTTTCTTACTTTTAGTTTGCTTATTTTTAAAAGTATATTTATTTTTATTGGCTGGTTATACCGCCTAATTTGTATATTAACTTAGTATATATATTTTTATTGGCTGGTTATACCGCCTTGCATCTTATTCTTATTATTTACTTTAGTTTAAATCTGGCTTCAAAAAACCCCTTTTCTTTTATTGTTCTTGAATTTAAGTTTTAAACTATTAACTTATAAACTAAAACCCAATCCCTGAGGACTCGACCCTTGCTAACTACTATACTGACAATTTATCTTTTTAGTGCAAGGTTAAATAAGATACACTCTTTTGGGTGCATCAGTCACAAATAAGAAACCCATTGGTTTGCTTAATATTAATAGTTATTTTAGTAATTTGCTTTCATATTTAGATAATGCTGTGGATAATGGATTCATGTTTTCAGAGGCAAGGAGAACCATAATTTCTGCTACAACCATTGAAGATTTACTCAAAAAGCTCCAAGCTTATGAGTGTTTATCTGCTACGGTTGTTTCGCAAACGCTCGAAAAAAGAAAAAGAGATATGGACGAGCAAGGAGTGGACTGCACTTTGTCTTTGTGACATTATCTAACATTTTGTTTGTTGTGTCTCAGTTATAATAAGTGGTTAGCAACCTCTGCAGGTAATATCTCCTAAATTCTACCTTTAAAATTTGACATTGGGGACAATGTCATATTTTAGTAGGGGGTAAGAGACATATTTTGCTAATTAAAAAAAAAAAAAAGTTTGTTGTATTTTAAGCAATTTAGAAGTATTCATTCTGAACAAGGTCTGAGTAAGGGAGACTTGAGACATACCTTGTCAGTTTGATTTTAATCTTTTTCTAATTTAAAAAAAAAAAAATTTGTTGTATTTTAAGCAATTTAGAAGTATTCATTCTGAACAAGGTCTGAGTAAGGGAGACTTGAGACATACCTTGTCAGTTTGATTTTAATCTTTTTATGTTTACTTGTTAATTTTTGTTTAGTATTTTAGGATTATTTAGGTTGCATGGTTTTGTTTTGTTTTGAGTCTTAGTTGTTCCTATTCTTATGTTATTAGTTCTTTTCTCTTACACATGATTCTTTCATTTGAGTTAATAGACTTACATTGAGGACAATGTAAGAATTAAGTGTGGGGGGGAATGATTTAGGATTTCTTTTATTTTTGTCTACTATTTTTTTTTTCTTTATTATTATTATTATTATTTTTTTGTGAGTTTTAGTTCCTTTTTAATACAATGATGAGATATGAATTGCATAAGTCTAAAACAGATTTATTAGTGAGAAGATTTTCATGAGAATTGAGCTTGATGTCAACCTTTTTATGAGCCAATGTTAATATAATATGTTGATTGAGAAAGAAGCATGTTTAGACTTAATCTGACTTGTATAATCATCCTTGTGAGTTTTTGAGCCTATAATGATTGATGCATTATACAAATCAATCTAATTTCTTTCTTGAGTGCTCTTATGATTACATGATTCTCTAGAACTTGCTTTAAACCGTTTGAGACTATATTGATACATGTGACAACATGAATATGATAGAGGCATTAGGATTTTTAGCCAGGGCCAAACAGCCATCCCTTATTGATGTTCCAAGAGAACACACCCTTAGTGAACCAATTTGAGCCTACATTGAATAAGCTATCTCTTTGGTAACCATAACTTGTCCCTAACCTAAATATACTTATATCTTTACCTTTGTTCCAAAGATGAATTAGCATGTTTTGAGACAAGTTGCAAAGACAAGGGATATTTTTAGTTAAAAATTTGGGTTAGAAACAAGAAATAAGTGTGGGGGGAAAAGAAAAGAAAAGTCAAGAGAAAAAGAAATGGAATACTGGCAAATACATTCCTATGTAAAAAAAAAAATATGAATCATCTCTTGAATTTGTGGAAAAAGAAAAAGATGTTACAAAGTCGTTTAGAATGAAGAAAAGGCCCAACATGAATATCCGGCCTAGGTGACTATGTACTTGTAAAGAGTTTTGAGAAGTTTCTTTGTATGATCTTTTTATGTCTCTAAACTTTATGAACTCTTTGGAACCTTTGTGATATCTTTATCCTTTTGTTCTTCAACCACATTACAAACCCCTTGGCCCCATTACAACCTTGATTAAAGACCTCTTGATTCATGAAGTTGTATGATCTAAATAGTGGAGAATAGGTGGACAAGCAAGAGTATGGTAGAACTGTTTTCATGAGATTGATTGAGTGTAAACACTTCACCACTACTTTAAAGAGTGAAAATCATGAGGGTATCCCATGTGAGAAGTTGAGATTAAATTTGAACATGCAATATTTTGATTGAGATATGTTATGCTAATATTGGCTTAACTCAAACAATTTACATTCAAGCATGATTTTTTGTGAAATTCTTTAAGCTATTGATTAGTTTATAAGACTTGTTCAAATATTGTCTCTAATTTGTATTGAAAGGATTAGGAGTAAATATTTTTGGTATATGCAGTTTATTTATATTTTAGTTTTTCAATGTTTGTGGGTATCGTTCTAGTAAACCCTCACGAGACTAAACTCGTCCACTAGGGACACCTAGGGGTTTAAAGGCTTGTGTCACATGCTAAGTGCCACCGTGATTTCCTACGAAAATGGATTAGATTAGATTTTCTTATTTTATTTTTATTGAGTCGTTGCTAGGGACTAGCAACAATCTAAGTGTGGGGGTGTGATAACTCGTATAATTATATAGTTTTTAGTTATGTTTTATTATTGTTTTGTGTCAAATACGAGTTATTATTGTTTAGTCTAATTGTGTTTATGATCTTTTATATTTTTATGTATTTTGGTGTTTTTCACAAGTTTCTTTGAGTGATTTCAGATTACTAGAATTAAGGGCAAATCCAGTTCAGTTCCAGTTCCGACACCTTTTGCCATATCAGCTATATCTCGAGTTTCACTGATGCAATAAGGCTGAAATTTGTAGCCATGCAAAGCTAAGAGGCATATCTCTCTTTTTCATGTTTTACACTTCTTGAAACGGAGTCGTTTTCCCTAGCGAAATCGACCATCAAGTTGGCTGATGTGCAATGACGTCTGTGCTGACCTGTTTTCGTATTATGCCCATATCTTCTTATCCACATTAGCAAATGAGCTGATTCCAACGGCTATAGATCAGTAACTGGTAGGGTAACATTTTTCTAGAAGACCATGTGATCAGATAAGGCCTCCAAAATTGACAAAATCGACCATCAAGTTGGCTGATCACCTATTATACCTACCTTTATACCTACCTATGACGAAAATTGTTAGAAAATGCACCCACCTATTATACCTACCTTTGAAATTTGTAAAGCTTGTCTCTTGTCATTTAGCCCTCCAAAATGTGTATAAATAGAGGGCCTTGGATGATTGTAAGGGATCATATTGTACATAGGTAGGATATTAGCCATTTTAATAAAATTCTCTAAGTTTTCTTCTTCTTTATTTTCTCTAGTTTTCTTTCTTTTCTCTAGTTTTCTTTTTCTTTAGAGAGAGCAAGAGGTTGGATAATTAATATTCTTCCTCTTCTTCTTTCTTTCTTTTATTTTCTTCTTAGATTTTCTTTAATTTTATGTTTATGTTTACAATGCCTATGCTAGGCTAAACTTCTATTTGGTTAAGGGTGATTTCAAAGCCCTAGACATGTTTTGTGATTGATTTTTAGATTCTATCTATCATTAATTTTCTATCAAAGTTGCTTATGTTCTTCTACAAGAATTGTTCATGATGTTGTCTTGATTTATTTAGGTGTACAACTAGATAGATCTTGATAATTATCTATTGCTAGTTTAGGAGTCTTGATCCGTGTAATTGTCTTGATTTCCTATTCATAAGTGGCAATTTGTGATTAATGATTATGGTCAAGTTTTCAATAATTGCAAAGTGGAACATAACCTAAGTTGAACAATCCGAGCTTATGTGTTTGTTGCTTAGATCAACCTATCTTTCTCATCATAAAGCTGCCATTAAATTGAATTTAGAGAGCTTATTCTAGGTTGTTTAATGGTTAGAGATTAAATAGAGAGCTTGTTCTATTTAACGACAAACTAAGGAAAGATTGGGATAACAGAGCTTGTTGTTATCTACGGTTGTTAACTTTGATAGTTGGTTGATATTGATAGATCTGAAATTGATTCTTAATGATGTCTAGTGGTGGAGAATGAAACCTTAACCATATTTTTCATATTTGATTCTTCTTACTTACTTGTTTTCTTACTTTTCTAGTTTGCTTATTTTTAAAAGTATATTTATTTTTATTGGCTGGTTATACCGCCTAATTTGTATATTAACTTTGTTTTATTTTTATTGGCTGGTTATACCGCCTAATTTAGTATATATATTGGCTGGTTATACCGCCTAATTTAGTATATATATTTTTATTGGCTGGTTATACCGCCTTGCATCTTATTCTTATTATTTACTTTAGTTTAAATCTGGCTTCAAAAACCCCTTTTCTTTTATTGTTCTTGAATTTAAGTTTTAAACTATTAACTTATAAACTAAAACCCAATCCATGAGGACTCGACCCTTGCTAACTACTATACTGACAATTTATCTTTTTAGTGCAAGGTTAAATAAGATACACTCTTTTGGGTGCATCAAATTTTTGGCGCCGTTGCCGGGGATTGCTTTCTTTAGTTTATTTGTTACTTGGTTTATTCTTATTTTCAGTTCTAATTAGTTTTATTTTCTTGTACATACAAGTTTTTCTTTTCAAATTTTTAAAAAAAAAACAAAAAAAAACAAAAAATAAATAAAAAAAAACAATGGAATTGAGCAATCTAACACTTGAAGAGTTGGTGGCATACATGAACATGGAGAATCAACAAGCCAATCTAACCTCCCCAGTTCAACAATTGGCTATGGGAGGATGTCAAGGCCATCAAGTGTTCCAAGACCAACAGTATGATCATTACTCAAACACTTACCATGAGGGATGGTGGGATCATACTAATTATGGCTACTCGAAAAATTACCAAGAAGTAGATCCTTATGCCAATTACACTCATCCATCTAGCTTCAATCAATCATGGTCTCAAGAACCAGATCTTTTTCAACCACCACATATGACTCAAAACTCAGGTACTTCTTTAGAAGATCTTGTCTATTCTCTTGTTACTGATTCTTTGCAATTTCAACAGGAAACAAGGGCAAACATCCAGAGTTTGGAAAAGCAAATGAGCCTATTGGCTAGTAGTATGGTGGAATTAGTAGCAGAAAGATCTCTAGCACTCCCTTCCCAAACGGTGATTAACCCAAAGGAGAATGCTACTATTGTGACCTTGAGAAATGAGGAACAAGATGAGGATGAGACAAAACCAAAGATGGATTCACTTCTAAAGGATAATGAAGCCACCATTCAAATTGAGAGAACTTTGACACCTCAGGTAGCTTTTAAGGTTCTTATTTCTACTAATGTTCCTTCTCCACTTTTTCCTAGCAGATTTGCAAAGTCCAAGAAGGAGGAACATGAACAACAATTTTTGGAAACCTTAAACAGCTTGCTTGTGGATGCCATTAGACAAGTACCAAGATATGCACAATTCCTCAAAGAGCTATACCCCACCAAGAATGATGAAATAATACGTGTGGGGGAGAATGCATTGGCTGTTTTGCAAAGAAAACTTCCTCCAAAACGCAAAAATCCGAGAAGTTTCATGTCTAAGCCAAAAGATCCTAAAAAGCCAAGAAGGGGAATTGGCTAGACTGGAAACAATCAATCAAGTGCTAATTGGGGGAGGCAGCCTAATTAGTGAAAGCATTGCCAAACTGCCATCCTCAGATTTGCTCTCTTTTTCTTTATCTTTTTTCTTATGTTTCTTTGCTAATTGTGTTTAGTGTTTCTAAGTTCATTTAGGTTGCATAAGTTTATTTTGTTTATTAGTTCTTTTCACTTACACATGATTCTTTCATTTGGGATTAATAGCATTACATTAATGACAATGTAAGAATTATGTGTGGGGGGAAGAATTTAGGATTTTATTTAGAGTGTTTTGTTTTTGTGTCTTTTTTATGTTGTTTTTCTTTCTGATCCTTGTTTTGAAAATAACTAGATGTAAATATAATTTTTAATTTTTTTCTCATTTTCTTTCCTCATTTTCTCTCCAATTCTCTCATTTTCTTTTTGGTCCGTCGTGCCCTTTCGTCGTCCGACCCCTTCGCCGTCGTCGTCCGACAGTCCCCCACGATCTATCACTATCGCTGCCACTATCGTCGTCCGACCACCACATCTATTTCTGTTCTCTCTCTTCTTTTAATTTCATCATTTGATTTTTGGTTTTTGATATTGTTTGATAATATTGTTGTTCTCATTTTTGTAGTTAAGTCTGAGCCACTGTCGTCCTCGTCCGATCGTCCTCCACGAGCCATCACCATTGCTGCCACCGCCGAAACCGTCCGACCACCGCGACTGTTTCTTTTCTCTCTTCTTTTATTTTCGTGATTTTATTTTTGATATTGTTTGATAATACTGTTGTTTTCATTTTTTTAGTTAAGTCCGACCGTCCTCCTCGAGCCATCACCGTCGCTGCCTATACGCGTCACCAGCTAAGGTGTCCGACCACCACGCATGGGTATGAGTTGTTTTTTCTCTATGATTTGAAAATTGTTAATGTGTATATTGTTGAAATTTTTTTGTGTATATTGTTGAGTTGAAATTGAAATTGTTAATGGGTATGAGTTGAAATTGTTAATTGTTAATGTGTATAAAAATATATAAAATTCTAATAATAAAAAAATAGTATTTTAGGGAAGTGGAAATTATTAATATTTTGAAATTAATTGTGTAGGAAAATTGTTAATGTATTATAATAAATAAAACTTTATTTATAATATAGTAAAAAATATAAAAATATAAATTAAATAATAATAATAGTTTATTTATAATTATAATTTAAAAAGATAATATTAAAAAATATATAAAATTCTAAAAATAAAAAAAAAATAGTTTTGTAGGCAAGTGGAAATTATTAATATTTTTAAATTAATTGTGTAGGAAATTGTTAATGTGTTATAATAAATGAAACTTTATTTATAATATAGTAATAAATATAAAAATATAAATTAAATAATAATAGTTTATTTATAACTATAATTTAAAAAGATAATATTAAAAATTATATAAAATTTTAATAATAAAAAAATAGTATTGTTGGCATGTGAAAATTATAATAAATATTTTTAAATTAATTGTGTAGGAAAATTGTTAATGTGTTTTAAGAAATAAAACTTCATTTATAATATATACTAATAAACATAAAAATTTAAATTGAATAATAATAATTGATTATTTGTAATTATAATTTAAAAGTATGAAATTAAAAAATATATAAAATTTTAATATTAAAAGAAGAGTATTTTAGGCAAGTGGAAATAATGAAAATTTTTAAATTAATTGATGTGCCTACTCCCACCAAAGTAACATATTCAGAAGATCTTGACAATCCTCAATTTTTGGTTCATGGGGATTTTGAAGAAGTAAACATTAATGTTCAGAGAACAAATGAAGAAGAAAATGACGAGGACGAAGAAGAAGAAGAAGAAGAAACAGAAGAAGATAAAGAAGTAGATTATGATGGCAACTATGACAATGATGCTGATGAGAACGACGAGAATGATGATGATTAGAAAGTTAATATTATTTATTCATTTTGTAATTGCATGATCTGTCAAGTAATATATTTTATATGTGTATGCAATATATATATATATATATTTACTAATAAATTTAATATTTTTTATTTTACAGATAAAATATGAGGAGGAGGGCGTAAAACTAAAGTGTAGAAGCAACAGAGTTCTATGTAGGATGCTTTTCGATCATTTGGAGGTTCATCCTCGGGGCATGCTACACCAGAGTTGCCACTTGTGTCTTCTCCCTCCTTATAACCTCCACCGAGATAATTGTCGCCTTATTTGGCTCCAACGCCACATACTCCATCTGCAGTACCTCCATCGCCCCTGCATCCTTCTGTACTACCTCCGTCTATAGTGGATCCATCCAGATTACCTCCCTCTACAGTGGCATCGTCCACATCGACTCCCTCTCAACTGCCACAATCGACACTTACTCCAGCGACTCAAGCAGATCCCGCGTTACAGGCGTCCACCTCACCGTTGGATGAAATTTCACAGTTTTTACTTAATGAGCAGCACCGACGTATTTCACGGATGATGGCATGGGGCAGCAGACAGAGGTACCTGCATCACATCCTACGCCGTCTACCGGTACTACCACTGAGCAAATGAAACAAGGTAGAGGTCGGACGAAAGGATTATCGACACCGAGTAATCCAGATGACAAGTTTCGACTGTCAATTATTCAAAACATGTAAGTTAATAATATTTCGATAATTTCATTATTTGAGTAAAATAAATTATTGTCCACTAACACGGATCCTTGATTTTAGGACTTTCACGGAGAGTTGTGTAAAATCGACCATTGCCTCCATCATCAGACAACACTATAATAGACCGTGGCCTACTTGGTCGAAGATACCTGTTGACAAGAAACTGTCTATGTGGACTATATTTGAGGTATGATTTGGTTAAAAGTCAAATTATAATTCAATTATGTTCAATACTATATATTAATTCATAATGTCTCATTGTAGAGAAAATGCGAGTGGCCTCCCGAGCAAACACCATTTGATAGGAAATTATGGGAGGCCACATGCAAGGATCGATTCAAGGACATGATGAATTTTGAGAGGGAAAATGCCATGTCTTTCTTTCAAACGAATCGAATAGAAGACTGCAAGGGTTATAGGTGTGATTGGATAGCAGTTGATATTTGGGATCAACTGATTGATAGCGTCTGGAGTACCGACGCTTGGAAAAATAGGTCCCAAAAGGCCAAGGGTAATAGGAACACGGAGAAAGAAGACATCATTACAAAGCACACTGGTGGATCAGTTCTTTTTCTAGTTACCGGTGAAAGGATGGTAAGATTTATTTTTGTTTTGCAATTTATTGTTTAAAAGTTTTATCGTATAAACTATATGAAGTTTTATTGGTTTAACATAATTTTCTCTCTTCTTTTAATCTGTAGTCACAAGAGTTGCAGCGCAACGTGACTTTCCTGGAGCTGTTTAACAAAACCCATAAACGTGCAAAGGGTTAGGGTGATTACGTAGACAACAAGTATAAAGCTGTAACTGTAAGTATTTAACTTTATCAATACTTTATATATTACATTAATTGATTATACCAGATATTTGCGTTTATGTACGTGTTTATTATAATGTCACATATTAATTGTTTATATATTTAAATATTTGTGATTGTAGGAAAATTATACTGCTTCGTTGCAGCAAAAACAAGGGGACGATACATCTTCATATTTCGATTTCGACCCTCAGTCCTGGTTTAATGCTATTGGGGGCATTGAGACTATGCGGATGCATGTTTATGGGTTTGGAATGAGACAGAAGAGAGGGCAAATTTTTGATCCACCCGACAGTCACCAAAGTTCAGATCCAGCCAGTTACGCTCCATGTGGTCCTAGTACTACACAACAGCCGACAGTAGCACCGTCTGAGGACTATAATGCATTGAGTTCCGATATCTCGCAAATCCAGACCTCAATCGTGAGACTTGAGAATATCATGACGAGCTGGAATACGATAATCACACCTTTACTGCAGTCACAGATAGCAGCTGCATTAGGCAGGATCGAAACAAGTGTTGCCAGACTCAGTGCTGCCTTAGGCATGGGTGTTGGATCGAGTGCTGCCGGAGTCGGTGCTGCTGGAGGCATGGTTGCTGGACTAGGATTGAGTGCTATCGGAGTCGGTGCTATCGGAGGCATAGGTGCTGTCGGAGGATTCAGTGCTGCCGGAGGTGATACCGGAGGCAATGCCGAGGTAGACAGTGAAGCCGATGACCGCAGTACCTCGTGATGAGTTCCTTTTTTTATATTCGAGAGATACATTTGAATATTATTTTATTCATATTTTTACAGATTTCATTTTATTTTTAAAATTTTTTTAATAATTTATTTTTTAAATATTTAATTTAAATATTATTTTTTTGTTCAAAAGAATAATTACCGACAAAATATGTCCATCGATAACTAAATTACAGACATAATATATCCGTCAGTATACCTATCACTAACGGAATATTCCGTTATAATGTTCTGTCGGTAAAGAAATTTATGACGAAACTATCCCGTCGGTGATAAAAGAACATGCACAAAGACATTCTTATACTTGAACTCATTTATATTACACAAAGTAATATGCACGCGTCTTTCAAGTATAAATGCCATATGTATCTTAACAATGTCTTTCCTTTTGCACCAACTATCTAACAATCTGAAACTATGCATTTACACAATAAGGTTCCAACAAACCGAATTTACCATAGTCATAGGAGATCCCATCAGAGTATACACAATACTTTCAAATCATCAAATATTAGTCAATAGTCACTAAGAGCAACAAACTGATCAAAACTTATTTCGATCAAAGAAACTCACACCACAAGGAGACAGGGATCACTCCTTGTTTTCTTTTTGGTTATCTTATACACACATGATACGCGCATGTGCTACCATATTATCTCCACTTAAATGATTTACTTCAAAACATGGGTTTGTCAACTCCCACTTAAATCATTTAATCGTGGACATCCCCTCAATGGACTCCCACTTGAAAGAACAAGTCTATGTATCCCATATGGAATTATCAGCCATTAGGAGTATATGCCAATTCAATAATACTCAAATACCGTACAGGTCTTAATTAATCAAATACATTGATTAACCTGAATATTCACGTCTTGAACATTCACACCTGGCTATATAGGTTTAATTCATGTATGTGTGGTCATACATGTTCGGTAAATCACAGATCACCTCATCTTGATTCTCTTAATCAAGGCAACCAATATGCTCAAGTTGTCACCTGTTTGGAAGATGTGACTCCCACTAGAATAAGTATACTCTCATTTTAAGAACAACATATCTCCATTAGACAACCAATGTCTAAACCTCAAGACAACAAACGTCTATTACTTATTCACTTGAGCAGTCTCATCTCTATTCTTACACAAAGAATAGAGGTAGATTGTTCGTGTGAGCGAACCAATCCTCTACCTATGTTTGACATATAATTTTTATTCGTTGTGAAACATATAGAATATGCATAGAATTGTATTAAACTCATAAAACACAAATCATTCATTCAATCATAATAAGGTATAAGTACATGACATCAAGAAGTTCATCCAAACGAACTATAACCTACGGAGACCCATTACCCTAACATGTTTGGCAAACAAGATTGGTGGTATTGGTTTAGTTAAAGGATCCTCCACCATCTCATCCTAGAGATGTATTCCACTTGAAATTATTTCCCTTCAATTGCATCTCTCATAAAGTTAATCCCTATATGCATGGTCTTTCCATGATATTTCGGATCCTTAATATAAGCCAAAGCAGCCATGCTATCACAAAGATAGTGGTTGGCTTATCATTAGGTGCTACAACACCTAAGTGACCAAGGAAATGACCAAGCCACAAGGCTTCTTGCACAGTAGCTGATTCGACAACAAACTCAGCTTCCATAATTGATAAAGCCGTGCAAGTCTGCTTTTTACTAATCCATGAAATAGCACCACTAGAAAGCAAGAAAATATAACCTGATGTAGACTTGTATTCATCTCTATCACCACCCCAATCAACATCCGTGTATCCTTGCAACCTTAGGTTACCCTTTTGGTAACATAGCCAATAGTCTTTCGTACCCTTAAGGTATCAAAATATTCTTTTGACAAACTTCCAATGTTGTTGACTAGGGTTGGATGAATACCTAGCTAACAAACCAACCGCTTGGCTAATATCCTGCCTAGTACATAACATGGCATACATTTGACTTCCAATGGCATTCAGATATGAAACTCTTTTAATATCTTCCTTTTCTTCAAGACTTTGTGGACATATTGCTTCACCAATTTTACAATTGTGAGCAATAGGAGTATTCATAGGCTTTGAGTTGTGCATGTTGAAGAATTCAAGAATCTTATTGATATAAGGTTCTTCAGACAACGCTAACAACCTTTTGGACCTATCTCTTAGAATCTTAACTCCAAGAATGTAAGTCGCTTCTCCCATATCCTTTAATCTTCATCCATAATCTTGAAAACAAAGTTCAAGATAGATTCATGGAACTTCAAATACCATTGACTTGAAGCTTGTTTAAGACCATATATCGACCTATCGACCTCTTTAGTCGACATACCTTGTGTTCCTTACCTTCTACTATGAAAACTTTTGGTTGTTTCATGTAGATCTCTTCACTCAAATCACCATTGAGGAAGGTAGTCTTAACATCCATTTGATATAATTCCAAGTCAAGATTAGCAACAATAGCTAGTATCAACCTATTGGAGTTGAATCTCACAACAGGTGAGAAAGCATCTTTATTATCAATACCTTCTACTTCTGTATACCCCTTGGCAACCAAATGTGCCTAGTACCTTTCAATTGTACCATTCACTTTTCTCTTGATCTTGAGAACCCATTTGTTCCCAACGGTCTTTCTATCTTTAGGAAGATCAACTAAGTCCCATACTTTATTCACATGCATAGATTTCTAATTCATTTTCCATTACAACTATCCATTTATCATAATCTGGACTTTCAAGAGCTTATTTCAAACTTTGAGATTCATCATCCATAGATGACACCAAATGAGCCTCATTTTTTTCCAAAATCCACCACTTACTTGGAGGTTTGAATTTTTGAGAAGAACGTCTAAGAACAGTAGGAGCAACATGTTCTTCTGGATTATGCATATTTGCATTATCATTAAGTTCTTCATTAGGTAACACTTCCTCATTAGGCTCTTCATGAGGTAACATATCCTCATGGGGTTCTTTATGAGGTAACACATCCTCATGTTGTTGGACTGACACTTGATCAACGTTTTGATCACCTATTTCATCCATAGGTTTATCTTGGTCATTATTGCCACTATGACTAACAACTTGTGCAGGCACTAAGCTCCCACTTGGTCCAATATCCTTATCACTTTCATTAAGTGATATTAGCACATCATTTATGCTTGTTAGTCCAGATTCATCAATTTCATATAAAGGATAATTCTTTTCACCATTCCTTTTCTTAGGAAACTCATTTTCTAAGAGAGTTGCATTTGAATTCAACTTGTCTATCCAAATCCATGAACACATAACCCTTAGAGTGTTCGAAATAACCGAGAAGAACACATTTCGTCCCTCTTGGTCCTAATTTACCAAGAATATGATTTGGATTATGGACATAGGCAGCACAGCCTTAGATTACTTAAATCTGGCTTTCTTCTAGTCCATAACTCATAAAGAGTAGACAAAATAGATTTGGATGGCACTCTATTCAATATATAGACAGTCGTGAGTAATGCATCTCCTGAAAAGGAAATATCCATGTTGGCCTGAGCCATCATGCATCTCACCATGTCTAGTTGAGTTATATTCTTTTTCTCCGCCCCTCTATTCTGTTGGGGTGTTCTAGGAATAGTCAATTGCATTGATATTCCTTTCTCATCACATAACCCCTTGAATTCATTTGACAAATACTCTCCACCCCGATCAGTCCCTAATGACTTAATCTTCCTTTCTATTTGATTCTCAACTAAAGTCACATATGTTTTGAAACAGCTTAATGCTTCACTCTTGTACTTTATCAAATTGACATGGGTGAATCGAGTATACTCTTCCGTGAATGTGATAACGTATCTAAAACCTTTTCTAGATGTCATATTCATAGGACCACAAACATCTAAATGTATTATTTGCAATGGGTATTCACAAACATCTGTTGTTCTTAAAATGAGAGTATACTTATTCTAGTAGGAGCCACATCTTCCAAACATGTGACAACTTGAGCATATTGGTCGCCTTGATTAAGAGAATCAAGATGAGGTGATGTGTGATTTACCGAACATGTATGACCACACATACATGAATTAAACCAATGTAGCCAGGTCTGAATGATCAAGACATGAATATTCAGGTTAATCAATGTGTTTGATAAATTAGGACCTGTACGGTATTTGAGTATTATTGAATTGGCATATACTCCTAATGGCTGATAATTCCATATGGGAATTACATAGACTTGTTCATTCAAGTGGGAGTCTATTGAGAGGATGTTCATAATTAAATGATTTAAGTGGGAGTTGAAAAACCCATGTTGTGAAGTAAATTATTTAAGTGGAGATAATACCGTAGCACATGCACATATCATGTGTGTATAAGATGACCAAAAAGAAAACAAGGAGTGATCCCTGTCTTCTTGTGGTGTGAGTTTCTTTGATCGATATAAGTTTTGATCAGATTGTTGCTCTTAGTGACTATTGACTAATATTTGATGATTTGAAAGTATTGTGTTTACTTTGAAGGGATCTCCTATGACTATGGTAAATTCGGCTTGTTGGAACCTTATTGGATAAATGCATAGTTTCAGATTGTTAGATAGTTCATGCAAAATGAATACGACGTTTATACTTGAAAGGCGCGCGCATATTACTTTGTGTAATATAAATGAGTTCAAGTATAAAAATGTCCTGAAAAACAAGTGCACTTGGTGTTTGGTACGTTTCATGAGTTTGAAATGTGTTTTCAACTCACATGAAAGGGATTGAAAGTAGCCAAACTACGCATCGAGAAATCTTAGAGCATATGAGCAATGGCTAATGATAAATGGATCATTAACATGAATAACTTAAGAGTTATTATGATTTGATATCTATGATTTGATACCACTTATGAATAGGAAATCAAGACAATTACACGGATCAAGACTCCTAAACTAGCATTAGATAATTACCAAGATCTATGTAGTCCGCAACCTAAACAAATCAAGACAAAGATCATGAGCAATTCTTTTAGAAGAACATAAGCAACTTTGATAGAAAATCAATATCTGATAGAGTCTGAAAATCAATTACACAACATGTCTAGGGCTTTGAAATCACCCTTAAACAAAGAGAAGTTTATCCTTGCGTAGGCATTGTCAACATAAAAAAAAAAACAAAATCTCTTGAACTTTTGGTTAAAGAAAAGATGTTACAAAGTCGATTAGAATGAAGCAAAGGCTCAACATGAATATTTAGCCTATGTTATTATATGCTTTATAAGAGTTTTGAGAGGTTTTATTTGTATGATCTTATTATGTCTTTAAACTCTATGAACTCTTTGGAACCTTTGTGATATCTTTATCCTTTTATTCTTTAACCAAATTACAACCCCTTGGCCCCATTACAACCTTGAATAAAGACCTCTTGATTTATGAAGTTGCATGATCTAAATAGTGGAGAATAGGTTGACAAGCAAGCATATGGTAGAACTGTTTTCATGAGATTGATTGAGTGTAAACACTTTGCCACTACTTTAAATAGTGAAAATCAAGAGAGTATCCCATGTGAGAAGTTGAGATTAAGTTTGAATATGCACTATTTTGATTGAAATATGTTATGTTAATATTAGCTTAACTCAAAATATTTATATTCAAGCATGATTTTTTGTGAAATTCTTTAAGCTATTAATTAATTTATAAGACTTGTTCAAAGATTGTCTCTAATTTATATTGAAAGGATTAGAAGTAACTATTTTTAGTATATGTTAATTTATTTTTATTTTTATTTTATTTTTTCAATGTTTGTGGGTATCGTTTTAGTAAATCCTCACGAGACTAAACTCGTCCACTAGGGACACCTAGGGGTTTAAAGGCTAGTGTCACATGCTAAGTGCCATCGTGATTTCCTACGAAAGTAGATTAGATTAGATTAGATTTTCTTAAATTTATTTTTATTTTGTTTTGCTCGAGGACTAGCAAAAAGCTAAGTGTGGGGGTATTTGATAAGTTCATAAAATACACATTTTATGCCTTTCTACCTTTAGTTTTTGTTATGTTTTCGATCTTTATCTTCTTTACTTATATTATGTTCTTAAATTTTAGGTACAATAAGGAGAATGAAGTCAAAAGATGTCAATAATGATGGTAAAGAGCTTACAAAATCATAATCACAAGATGGAAGAAGACTCGGGAGTCAAAAAGGTCAATTTCTAGTTGCAAAGCAAGAAGGCAGATTTGACCTCCAGAGCTTGTTGCAAGGAAAACTTTATTTTAATATCTTTATTTGAAGAAACTTCCTTCTTGACTTCTGATTTTGACTTGAATACATTTCCAATGATAGTTTACATGCCCAAATCGGACAAGAAATGGTCATCCAAATCAGCCGAAAAAGTGCGAGACGATGCAGTAGAAAAATACAAGGTAGTATGCTCGGCGCCTAGGCGCCAATAATTGGGGAAAAATTGCAAAAACTTGCCAAAAACATGATTTTTCAGCCCCAAACCTTACTTGTGCGGTAAGAACTTGTTCCCAGGGTTTTAAAACTCTATAAATACCATATTTTGAGCCACAAACTATCTATCTTTTGAGTAGACTCAAGGATCATCATTCTTCTTCTTCTTCTTCTTCTCCATTCTCTTTGTTTTCTTTTAATTTTTTCTTAGTTTCTTTTATGTTTATGTAAACAATGCCTATGCAAGGCTAAACTTCTCTTTGGTTAAGGGTGATTTCAAAGCCCTAGACATGTTGTGTAATTGATTTTCAGATTCATCAGATATTGATTTTCTATCAAAGTTGCTTATGATGCTCTGCTAAAAGAATTGTTCATGATCTTTTTCTTGATTTGTTTAGGTCGCGAACTAGATAGATCTTGGTAATTATCTAATGCTAGTTTAGGAGTCTTGATCTGTGTAATTATCGTGATTTCCTATTCATAAGTGGCAATTTGTAATTCATGATTATGTTGGGTTTTCGGGAATTAAATGTGGAACATAACATAAGTTGAACAATCTGAGCTTACGTGTTTGTTGCTTAGATCAACCTATCTTTCTCATCATAAAGTTGTTATCAAATTGAATTTAGAGAGCTTATTCTAGGTTGTTTGATATTTAGAGATTAAATAGAGAGCTTATTCTTTTTAATGACAAACTAAGGAAAGATTGGGGTAGCAGAGCTTATTGTTATCTACGGTTGATAATTTTGATAGTTAATTGATGTTGATAGATCTGAAATTGATTCTCAATGATGTCTAGTGGTGGAGAATGAAACCTTAACCATACCTTTCTCATATTTTGGTTACTTCTTATTTACTTGCTTTCTTACTTTTATTGTTTGATTTAGTTTAAATTGATTTCAAAACCCCCCTTTTATTTTGTTTTCCGTGAATTTAAGTTAAACTAATAATTCTTAAACTAAACACCAATCCCTGTGGACTCGACCCTTGCTCACTACTATACCTAACACTTGATCTTTTCTAGTGTAAGGTTTAATAAGATACACTCTTTTAGGTCCATCAATTGAGTAAGATCTCTTATGTCTAACTTAACAGTTGCATATTGAGATGAATTCCATTGAATGCCTAGGGTCTCATGACCTACTTGCATATGTTATTCCAATGTTTGAATGCTTTGCCTCAATTATGTCTTTGGTCTGAATATGTGTGGATGATAGCATCAAGTTCATAATGTGCGAGTGGGAGCTGTTGGATGTATTTGGACATAAGTGAACAAATATAGCAAGTACGCACAAGATTAACTTGATATGAATGATATATGATGATGGTAAACTAGCAAGGAGATGAGATAAGCTTATGGAAGCTCATAAGGAGCTCAAAGTGAGCTTACTCAGCTCAAGGTAGCTGGACACCAGCTAGCTCAGCTCAAGGAGCTGGAGACCAGCTCACTCAGCTAGATGTAGCTGAAGGTAGCTAGGTGAGTGACACTCTATGAGGTAGAGTGACACTAGCTAGTTGTAGCTAGGTGGCTTAGATGATGTCGCACATAGGTGTGACACATTAGCACCATCATGTACAAGTGTCACCAATGGGATTGTGACATGTGACATCATTCATCATGAGGCTACCACATGGACCGAAACAACATGATGTTTCGGGTAAGAGAGGTTCCCTCCTAATAGCCGAATAGATGTGATCATTTGGAAAAGAATGGTTCTGATGACCGAACCATTATGTCCCAAATGAAGGGTGCTATTCTAGAAGGGGTTGTGTCCTTTAACCCTTTCATGAAGCAACCCTTGAAGGCTATAAATAGGAGAGGGATTCGGCTGATTGCTAAGTGCATTTGCTAAGTAAGTGAGGGGTTCTTGATTGCTTGGATTATCAAGAAGCAAGGCAGTAAGCATTCTGGTTTGGACGAGCAAGATAGGTTGTGGAAAGGTTCTTGTAGTTGCCTTAACCGATTGATTGCAAGAGTGTCTTAGGCATTCAGTTGAGTTTTTTACTCAAATCCACAACAAGCGAGCATTGCATAGGCAGAGAAGTAAGTGACTTGAACTCTTCCTCTATGTTCTTGGATTTTGGTAAGTCAAAATACAACAGTTAGGAGGCAGAACAATCTCGTTTTTGGCATGTTTTCCCAAATTTTTGCAGTTTTTGGGCGCCGCGGTGCCGAAATTTGGCATCGCGGCACCGAGCATTCTGTCTTCTTTTTTTTTTACGCGTCTTCTTGCACTTCCTCGGTTGATTTGGATGACCATTTCTTGTCATATTTGTACGTGTAAACTACCGTTGGAAAGGTATTCAAGTATGCTTCAAAAGTCAAGAGGCAGTTTCTTCAAATAAAGACTTTAACATCATGTTTTCCTTGCAACAAGCTCCAGAGGTCAAATCTACCTTCTTGATTTGCAACCAGAAAATGATCTATTTGACTCCCAAGTCTTCTTCCTTCTTGTGATTATGATAAGCTCGTAAAATATACATTTTATGCCTTTCTACCTATAGTTTTTGTTATGTTTTCGATCTTTATCTTGTTTGCTTATAATATGTTTTTGAATTTTAGGTACAATAAGGATAATGAAGTCAAAAGATGTAATTAATTATGGTAAAGAGCTTACAAAATCATAATCACAAGATGAAAGAAGACTTGGGAGTCAAAAATATCAAATTCTGATTGAAAAGCGATCAGGTAGATTTGACCTCCGGAGCTTGTTGTAAGGAAAACGTGATGTTATATTCTTTATTTGAAGAATCGTCCTTCTTCACTTTTGAAGTTGGCTTGATTATCTTTCCAACGATATATTATGGGCCCAAATCGGATAAGAAATGGACATTCAAAATGGCGCTAGAAGATCTCTCTAAAGAACCCTGCGGCCAGAAAAACCCTAACCGCAAATCTGAAAAAAAGGCAAAAACGTGATTTTTCTGCCTCCAGGCTTACTTGTGCGACAAGGACTTATTCTCAGGGTTTTAAAGCTCTATAAATACCATCTTTTTAGCCACAAACTAGACATCTTTTGAGGAGACTCAAGGATCATCATTATTCTTCTTCTTCTCCATTCTTTTATTTTCTTTTTAGTTTTATGTATATATTATCTATGCCTATGCTAGGCTAAACTTTTATTTGGTTAAGGGTGATTTCAAAGCCCTAGACATGTTATGTGATTAATATTCAGAATCTATCTATCATTGTTTTCTATCAAAGTTGCTTATGTTCTTCTATTAAAATTGTTCATGATGATGTTTTGATTTGTTTAGGTGGCCAACTAGATAAATCTTGATAATTGTCTAATGCTAGTTTAGGAGTCTTGATCCGTGTAATTGTCTTGATTTCCTATTAATAAGTAGCAATTTGTAATTAATGATTATGGTCAAGTTTTCAATAATTGCAAAGTGGAACATAACCTAAGTTGAACGATCCGAGCTTATGTGTTTGTTGCTTAGATCAACCTATCTTTCTCATCATAAAGCTGCTATTAAATTGAACTTAGAGAGCTTATTCTAGGTTGTTTGATAGTTAGAGATTAAATAGAGAGTTTGTTCTATTTAACGACAAACTATGGAAAGATTAGGGTAAGAGAGCTTGTTGTTATCTACGGTTGTTAACTTTGATAGCTAATTAATGTTGATAGATATGAAATTGATTCTTAATGATGTCTAGTGGTGGAGAATGAAACCTTAACCATATTTTTTATATTTGATTCTTCTTAATTACTTCTTTTCTCATTCTTATTGTTAACTTTAGTTTAAATCTGATTTCAAAATCCCTTTTACTTTTGTTTACTTGTTTTTAAGTGATAAACTATTAACTTATAAACTAAAACCTAATCCCTGAGGACTCGACCCTTGCTAATCACTATACTTTACAATTGATTCTTTTTAAGTGCAAGGTTAAATAAGATATACTCTTCTGGGTGCATCAAGTATTTGGCGCCGTTGCCGGGGATTGCTTTCTTTAGTTTATTTGGTACTTGGTTTATTCTTATTTTCAGTTCTAATTAGTTTTATTTTCTTGTATATACAGGTTTTTCTTTTCAAATTTTGAAAAAAATAAAAATAAAAATGGAATTGAGCAATCTAACACTTGAAGAGTTGGTGGCATACATGAACATGGAGAATCAACAAGCCAATCTCACCTCCCCAGTTCAACAATTGGCCAAGGGAGGATGTCAAGGCCATCAAGGGTTCCAAGACCAAAAGTATGATCATTACTCAAACACTTACCATGAGGGATGGTGGGATCATACTAATTATGGCTACTCGAAAAATTACCAAGAAGTAGATCCTTATGCCAATTACACTCATCCATCTAGCTTCAATCAATCATGGTCTCAAGAACCAAATATTTTTCAACCACCACATATGACTCAAAACTCAGGTACTTCTTTAGAAGATCTTGTGTATTCTCTTGTTACTGATACTTTGCAATTTCAACAGGAAACAAGGGCAAGCATCCATAGTTTGGGAAAGCAAATGAGCCAATTGGCTAGTAGTATGGTGGGATGGGTAGCACAAAGATCTGAAGAACTCCCAGCCCAAACGATGATTAACCCAAAGGAGAATGCTACTATTGTGACCTTGAAGAATGAGGAACAAGATGAGGATGAGACAAAATTAGAGATGGATTCTATTCTTGAGGATAATGAAGCCACAAATCCAAATAAGAGTACTTTGGCACCTGAGGTAACGTTTAAGGTTCCAATTTTTACTAAAGTTTCTTTTCCACCTTTTCCTAATAGATTTGCAAAGTTCAAGGAGGAGGAACATGAACAACACATGCCAAAAATCTTAAACAACTTGTTTGTGGATGCCATTCAACAAGTATCAAAATATGCTCCATTCCTCGATGAGCAATGCACTACAAAAGATGATGAAATAATACTTGTAATGGAGAATGCATCCACTGTTGTGCAGAGAAAGCTTCCTATCAAACGCATAAATTTGGGAAATTTCATGTATGAGCCTGACAAGCCTAAAAAGCCAAGAAGGGGTGTTGGTTAGGTTGGACAACTTAAATCAAGTACTAATTGGGAAGGCAACCCAATTAATGAACAAATTACCAACCTGCCATACTCAGATTTGCTTTCTTTTCCTTTTTCTTTTATTATTTTTATTATTTTTATTTATTTATTTTTATGTTTATTTGTTAATTATTTGTTTATTATTTTAGGATTATTTAGGTTGCATGAATTTGTTTTGTTTTGAGTCTTAGTTATTTCTATTCTTATGTTATTAGTTATTTTCTCTTACACATGATTCTTTCATTTGGGTTAATAGCATTACATTGAGGACAATGTAAGAATTAAGTGTGGGGGGAGGATTTAGGATTTATTTTATTTTTGGCTATTATTTTTTTTATGAGTCTTTAATATTATTATTATTATTAAAATTTTTAATGTGTTTTAGTTCTTTTCTATACTATGATGAGATATGAATTGCATAGGTCTAAAACTAGTTTAGTAGTGAGAAGATTTTTCATGAGAATTAAGCTTGATATCATTTTTCATGGAGCCAATGTTAATATGATATGTTGATTGAGAAAGAAGCATGTTTAGACTTAAAATTGACTTGTATAATCATCCTTGTGAGTTTCAAGCCTATATGATTGATGCATTATACATATCAATCTAATTTCTTTCTTGAGTGCTCTTATGATTACATGATTCTCTAGAACTTGCTTTAAACCGTTTGAGACTATATTGATACATGTGATAACATGAATATGATAGAGGCATTAGGATTATAACCAGGACCAAACAGCCATCCATTATTAATGTTCCAAGAGAACATCCACACTAGTGAGCCAATTTGAGCCTACATTAAATATGCTATTTTATTGGTAACCACAACTTACACCTAGCCTAAATATACTTATATCCTTACCCTTGTTCTAAAGATGGATTATATATTTTGAGACATATTGCAAAAAAACAAGGGATATTTTTAGTTGACAATTTGGGTTGGAAACAAAAGATAAGTGTGGGGGAAGAAAAGAAAAAAAAAAGTCAAGAGAAAAAGAAAGGGATCATTGTTTAATACATTCCCATATTGAAAAAAAAATCATCTCTTAAAATTTAGGTTAAAGAAAAATATGTTACAAAGTTGGTTAGAATGAAGCAAAGGCTCAACATGAATATTTAGCCTATATTATTTTGTGCTTTATAAGAGTTTTGAGAAGTTTTTTTTTGCAAAATCTTATTTTGTCTCTAAATTCTATGAAGTCTTTGGAACCTTTGTAATATCTTTTATTCTTTAACCACATTACAACCCCTTGGCCCCATTACAACCTTGATTAAAGACCTCTTGATTTATGAAGTTGCATGATGTAAATAGTGGAGAATAGGTAGACAAGCAAGCATATGGTATAACTGCTTTCATGAGATTGATTGAGTGTAAACACTTTACCACTACTTTAAAGAGTGAAAATCATGAGAGTATCCTAGTGAGAAGTTGAGATTAAGATTGAATATGCACTATTTTGATTGAAATATGTTATGTTAATATTGGCTTAACTCAAACTATTTACATTCAAGCAAGATTTTTTGTGAATTTCTTTAAGCTATTCATTAGTTTATAAGACTTGTCCAATGATTATCTCTAATTTATATTGCAAGGATTAGTTGTAATTATTATTATTATTATTTTTGATTATTTTTATTTTTTCTTATGTCTTCAATGTTTGTGGGTATCGTCCTAGTAAACCCTCACGAGACTAAACTCGTCCACTAGGGACACCTATGGGTTTAAAGGCTTGTGTCACATGCTAAGTGCCACCGTGATTTCCTACGAAAGTGGATTAGATTAGATTTTCTTATTTTATTTTTATTTTGTTTTGCTCGAGGACTAGCAAAAAGCTAAGTGTGGGGTATTTGATAAGCTCGTAAAATATACATTTTATGCCTTTCTACCTTTAGTTTTTGTTATGTTTTCGATCTTTATCTTGTTTACTTATAATATGTTTTTGAATTTTAGGTACAATAAGGATAATGAAGTCAAAATATGTAAATAATGATGGTAAAAAGCTTACAAAATCATAATCACAAGATGGAAGAAGACTTGGGAGTCAAAAATATCAAATTCTGGTTGAAAAGCGATCAGGCAGATTTGACCTCCGGAGCTTGTTGTAAGGAAAACGTGATGTTATATTCTTTATTTGAGAAACCGTCCTTCTTCACTTTTGAATTTGACTTGATTATTTTTCCAACGATATATTATGGGCCCAAATCGGATAAGCAATGGACATTCAAAATGGCGCTAGAAGATCTCCCTAAAGAACCCTGCGGCCAGAAAAACCCTAACCGCAAATCTGAAAAAAAGGCAAAAACATGATTTTTCTACCTCCAGGCTTACTTGTGCGGCAAGGACTTATTCTCAGGGTTTTAAAGCTCTATAAATACCATCTTTTTAGCCACACTAGACATCTTTTGAGGAGACTCAAGGATCATCATTATTCTTCTTCTTCTCCATTCTTTTATTTTCTTTTTAGTTTTATGTATATATTATCTATGCCTATGCTACGCTAAACTTTTATTTGGTTAAGGGTGATTTCAAAGCCCTAGACATGTTATGTAATTAATATTCAGAATCTATCTATCATTGTTTTCTATCAAAGTTGCTTATGTTCTTCTATTAAAATTGTTCATGATGATGTTTTGATTTGTTTAGGTGGCCAACTAGATAAATCTTGATAATTGTCTAATGCTAGTTTAGGAGTCTTGATCCGTGTAATTGTCTTGATTTCCTATTCATAAGTAGCAATTTGTAATTAATGATTATGGTCAAGTTTTCAATAATTGCAAAGTCGAACATAACCTAAGTTGAACAATCCGAGCTTATGTGTTTGTTGCTTAGATCAACCTATCTTTCTCATCATAAAGCTGCTATTAAATTGAACTTAGAGAGCTTATTATAGGTTGTTTGATAGTTAGAGATTAAATAGAGAGCTTGTTTAATTTAACGACAAACTAAGGAAAGATTGGGGTAACAGAGCTTGTTGTTATCTACGGTTGTTAACTTTGATAGCTAATTAATGTTGATAGATATGAAATTGATTCTTAATGATGTCTAGTGGTGGAGAATGAAACCTTAACCATATTTTTTATATTTGATTCTTCTTAATTACTTCTTTTCTCATTCTTATTGTTAACTTTAGTTTAAATCTGATTTCAAAATCCCTTTTACTTTTGTTTACTTGTTTTTAAGTGATAAACTATTAACTTATAAACTAAAACCCAATCCCTTAGGACTCGACCCTTGCTAATCACTATACTTTACAATTGATTCTTTTTAAGTGCAAGGTTAAATAAGATATACTCTTCTGGGTGCATCAGATTATGATTTTGTAAGCACTTTACCGTCATTATTGAGATATTTTCACTTCATTCTCCTAAATATACCTAAAATTCAAAAACATAATATAAGTAATCAAAATAAAGATCGAAAATATAACTAAAACTAAGAATAGAGAAGGCATAAAATGTGTATTTCATGAGCTTGTCAAATACCTCCACAATTAGCTTTTTGCTAGTCCTCGAGCAAAACGAAATAAAAAGAAAATAAGAAAATCTAATCTAATCCACTTTCATAGGAAATCACGGTGGCACTTAGCATGTGAAACAAGCCTTTAAACCCCTCGGATAAACTAATATCGATTGAACATGAGTAGACACTGCACCATGCTCAAGGTCTTTTCGGGATATTTGGTGAAAGGACCGAATTACATTGATAGAGTAAACACGAAAGGTTATGTCGAGACTAACTTGACTCTCAAGTATTTGGGTGGTCATGATGGCTTGCTATAGTCCGCTCATGATCTATGAGTATAAATTAATTAGATTAATTTATATTCATTGCCAACGTATTGGAAGCCTAAAGGGTCACACACAGAAAGGTGAATTAAGAGATTAAAATGGAAAGAGCCTAATTGATTAATTTGAGAATTTAATTAATAGGGACTTAATTAAATAGTTTAATTAAGTGGAAGAACTTCAGGGAAAATACATAAGAGCTCTTGGCAAGACTCCATTCCTACCTTATGATTGTTTTCTTGATCGTTTTGTGTGGATTACCGTTGGAGGCCAGACACTTGTGTGGCTTGAAGTCTCGGATTGACAGCTTGGTGTTCAAGATTAAGTGGGCTGTTTGGAAACTTAATATTACTAGATATTTGAGTTAAGGTATGATTCTTGATCATATGTATGATTTATAATTACAAGATCTCATTAAAACTTTACAAGCATGATCCTGTAAGATTCGACTATCTCTTTGTTTATTATTCCGCTGCGTTCATGTTCTTCTTTAACTCGATTATTGTTTGAGCATGAGGTCGAATCCCAAAAGTGGTATCAGAGCCTAGCTTGTAAGTTTTCTTGTTATTTACATGTTTAATTCTTGGTAATAATCAATTGGATTGAATTGTGTGTTGATCTAGCAAAGTTCTTTCAAGGAAAACGTTTTCTTGTTTTGTTTCAATTCTGACAGCTTCTGTTTACAATTTGATCTTGGTGTTTTAAATTGTTTAAAACATGTTTAAAATTGATTTGATCAATGTTTAACCTTGCCATATGATTGCATGACACAAAGAACTTAAAATAAACAAGTTTGGATTTGATTTGAATTGGTTTTGGTGCTTGAATTTCGAAGAACACAAGTGCAGGATTTTTCTGCACACCTGCTGTAAGTTGCGGTTTTGACATGGTTAGAGGTGTCCAAAAATTCTAAAAATTTGAAGAGAAGTCCGAAACATGTCTATCTTGATGCTGTAATGTTTGGTGAAATTTTTTATTTTTTTTTATAGCCGAAACTGCCTCTCAAAGTTGTGCAAACAGTGTGCATGGTTGCTGGAATTTTCTAGGCAACCTTGAGTTCTTGAATTTGATTCTTGAATTGTAGGTATAATTGGCTAAAAATCAAAGAATGAATTGTGTGTGAATTGTTCACCACTTAGCCACCAAAAGAGGTAGCTACTTTGAGGCAAACATTGCCCCAACAAGGGCTGCAGGTTACGGCGACGTGACTAACCAAAGATGGGAGGCGACAACACACAAAAGTTGTGTGTTAGGGCATCACCTTCTATTTTTGGAAATTCTGATTCTTTTGGAATTTGGACTTGCGGAAATTGTTTCCTAGTCAAGATTGGATTCCTAAGAGTTAGGAATGCACCTAAACTTTCCTTGTGAAAATTGTTTCCTAGTTGAACAGGGACTTCTAAAAGTTAGGAGAAGATATGAAACTTTCCTTGTAGAGAAAATTTCCTAATCAAACTTGAACTTCCTAAGGTGTTAGAAAATCTTATTAAATTATTTAATTAGATGGAAGATTTTAATTCAAATAATCTTAATTGGATTAGGACTCAAGTAAATTGAATTAAAATTAAAATTGCTAGATAATTTGAGCCAAGTATATTTAAATGAGTTTAAATATTACTTTCCTTAAATGACACACAAAATTACTAAGTGATATTAAATATGTATGCATTTATTTTTATGCTTTGTGATGTGATTATGAAAGCATGAGGATTGTTATGGACTTAGACCTTAGACTTAGGTCATGGATGGTTAAATTTTCTTTTTTGTATTTATTATAAATAGGGTATGCGAACCCTGCCTTCTCTTATTCATTTCTGGGGTTATAAATTCTCTTCTCACCTAACTCCCCTCGAATGTAACTCGAGGTTTCTACCAAAGATATGTAAATGTTATATAGGCTTGTAGATTTAGATTTAGGCTAAGATTAGAATTTTTGTAATTCCAAAATGTAAGGAGACAAGGAACCAAGAAGAAGGACTAAGGAGATCACCATCAAGACTTATGAAGACTATGTATGGTATCCCTAGGAATTTGACCAACTAGTTTCCTAATGGCTCCTAGTAGATTGCATCAGATAGATTTATTTTTGAATTTATATATGTGATATATATTTGAATAAATGCTATGCATGTCAATCAACAAAGAAAAGCAATGAAACCAATTAAATGAAATAAAGAAATCCCTCATTAAATTATATTGAGTCCATGTTACGCATGATAAGTTGCCTTCCACCATCTTAACAAGATAACCAGAGTTCTTCCAATAGGAGGCTTGTTGAGTCACTCAAAGTCAAACTATTGTACGAACATTTTTGAATTATAGAAGGTGGGTCTTACTCAACTAAGTGTTATGTTATCCGGATACTTTAAAACTTGATCACATGACATTTAGAGGCAAGGTTAGGAAAATGCATATGATGCATTTAGGCAAAAAGTTGTCACCTAACTGATCAAGGAGTTGCATAGATATGCAATTGGTAAGCAAAGTTAACTACTCAATTAGTTTCAACATGGCTTGTTCAGTCACTCAAGGTCATGGTGGGATGAAAGGGGTCCTTGCTCACTAAGAAGTTTAAAAGTTAAATTTCTCGAATAGTAGAGGAGGGCTACTATGTTGACAAATTAGTGAGAACAATCATTTAAACTTTAAAACCTGGTTTTAATGATTGCAATTTGCATAATGACTATTATATGCATTGGTTTATATGGGATATAAATTGTCATGGCAGGTTAACTAGTCACTTGATTGCATACTTGACTCAAAGTCGGTTTCACTAATCAATGAAATGAATGTCTATGTCCTTAATGATCCATGAGGTATTTAGTGATGAGAAGTTCAAACATCTCGAGGAATTGTTCCAATGAAAGATGATTAGAAAATAGCCTATGAGGCATCATGTGCTAATGAATGCATCAACAAGTTTGAAAAACTTGGTTGATTTATGGATCATAAATCTAAGTATGGACTTAGGTCTTTCTTCATTGTCTAAGAGTAATTAGCAAGTCGTGTTGTAGGACAACATGAACCGATAGGTGTTGCTAAATGTGCTCACTAGACTAAAAGATCATCCACTTTGTTACTTCCACCAGGGGAAGGTAACCAAAGAAACGTTCTTCAAAGTAAGGATGAGGAGATGAAGAAAGAAATTGATATTGTTAAAGGGACATACCATCATTGTGGCAATGCAATGCATTGGAGGCTTGAATGCAAGAAGTATACTCGATACTTGAAGAGAAGTGAAACTTGAGAAGTTTTACTTCGTGGTTATTATGAGTTGGTTTTCACTACCTTTAAGTATATGATACCTATAAGATTGGTTCAAAGATATGTATGACATATAGATGGAACCAATGACAAGGACAAGTGAAAAAGAATAAGACCAAGGAGGTGGCAACCTAGTTGATTCTTGATCAAGCTTGCCAACCTATTCATGATGAATGTTTTAGAAACATTATTATTGATATTTCGCTTATGGTAGCATTGGATGCTTGGCTATTCATCCTAGAATAAACCGAAAGGTCATATGGAATTTGTTCCATATTATGGTCTTATTACACTCATAATAAGCTAAAAACTTGGATAAAAGATAATCAAAGGTTGTTTAAGTCAAAAGTATAAGATTAAAGTATATAGATACTAGTTTCTTTGATTATGAATCAAAGGAAATCTTGTACAAAACTTGACAACTAGATGAGCTTTGGCTCAAGGAATTTCATAATGAGATTATGAAACTATTTTAGTTAAAGAGCATTATTATTAAGATATGATCTAAATGAAGAATGGCTTGAAACTAAATTGATTCATTATCTAATAAAATTCATATTAAATGAATTGGATGGACATCGCTATGTAATGACATAGAAAGTCCATGATGCTCCAAATAGCCAACATTGCCGAAACACTAACCAATAAGGGATTTCAAGTTGTAATGATAAAACAAACATTCATATGGGATATGAGATGTTTAGTTTTAAGATTACAAATGTGCATTCAAAAGAGTTTTGAATTCGCATCCCATAGGAAAGTAAATGAGTTTACTTTGAATGTTTCTACAAAAGTATGAAACTGTGGGAGAATTATGACATTTAAAAGTTAAAGGTCATAAGTAGAAATCTGAAGTTTATGCATAGGATGCATAAAGGCGCAAAGATTTAGTAGGATGCATTATGATGCATTACTCATACAAGATGAGTCTACTAAACATAATGATTAAGTAGGATGCATTGTGATGCATAACTCATAAGAGATGAGTCTACTTAATAGAACATTGTTAGACAATGGTTTGATATATCCAGTTTTGGTAGTGACATTCAAGAGTTGAATTTATCAAAAGGATGAGATATCTTTTGTGCACACCTAAGGGTTAGTGGGAGTAATAAAGATTACTCATCAAACAATGTATATCAGATACATTGGTGATTAAAAGGTGAATTGACTAGTAATGCTAAGATCTAATAGATTTACCAACAAATGATTGGATTAAATGTTAAATAAGTTTAACATAGAGAAAATCCAACAGGTGACTTAAGGCCATGATGTAAACAAATTCAGTCTTTGGAAACGTTCCAAATAAGAGAGGACTAAATTATTTATATTCTAAGTCAGAATACAAACCTTTTTAAGACTGCAAAAAGGTGTATTTGGATCGATAGCTCAATGGGTAAATTAAAAGTTTCCTAGTTGTTAAAGTAACAACATGAGCCATAAGGAATCGGGTTTCATTGTGATCCGGATATGTATTGTGACTATGATAATAGAGATTATCAAAAGTATATGACCGAAGCATATTCTCGCAATAAATTACTGAAGCTATGTCCTGGTAGAGACACAATTGCTAATCGAAAAAGTTCGACATTGGATGCATTAGCGATTGGCTTAGTGCAAGTGGGAGATTGTTGGTATATGCCCTAGAGCCAATCGGTTTGGTCAGGCATAAACTACCAATAATGCAAACCCTTCACTATTCGATAGTGATACAATGTTTTCCTTTATGTTAGTACGATGATAAGGAGTTATTAAGTACTAATCTGATAAAGAACATCGAACATAATAGCCTTGGAAAGGAATTATATATAATTGTGAGATCTTTATGCATCAAAGCCATGTTCCTAAAATGGTTCCTGGTTATCGTACTGCCAAGACGGGGCATTGGCAATGCTCAAAGGCTGGTACATGTTAAGCCTACTTACTTAGTAAGCAACTGATCTCACGTGTTGAAGTATAAGAGATACTTTAGGATAACATGTAGGTGCTTCTCTATTGAACAAGTTCACTGAATGGCCCGCTGTGAGAACTACATTTTGTATTGTCACTCAAGTGTCTATGGAAACGTTCTCACGTGTTAGTCGTGTAAGTAGTCCTCTGACTTGTGATACCAGGACATCTTGTATAGGGAGTGTCATACTTTGATTCCATCACGAACGGGTCCCAAACAAGAGTGATGCTTATGGTAAGGTGGTTTTGGGTATGACATGAACCATACGAAGATGGATGAGTGATCCAGAGAGGATTCACCACTCCAACTGACACCAAAGACATATCTCATCTGTTCTTGGCTTAAGTTAACTTGATGGAATCTCTGGCCAGAGTATGATGAATTTAGGAGAAATAGTATCTCTAAGTCCACAAAGTTAACCAATAGCTGTAGGAACTAATATGGATTGAACATGAGAAGACACTGCACCATGCTCATGGTCTTTCCGAGATATTTGGTGAAAGGGTCGAATTACACTGTTAGACTCAACACGAAAGGTTATGTCGAGACTAACTTGACTCTCCAGTATTTAGGTGGTCATGATGGCTTGCTAGAGTCTACTCATGATCTATGAGTATAAATTAATTAGATTAATTTATATTCATTGCCAACATATTGGAAGCCTAATGGGTCACACACAGAAATGTGAATTAAGAGATTAAAATGGAAAGAGCCTAATTGATTAATTTGAGAATTTAATCAATAGGGACTTAATTAAATAGTTTAATTAAGTGGAAGGACTTAAGTGCAAATACATAAGAGCTATTGTCCTTAGTCCAAACCCTGGAGTGATTACCGCCCCTTATATAAAGAAACATGTGATAGCCAATCTCCCTAAGGGGATTGCCTAGCCGCATATGTGATATGCTTAGAGGATTTGGTGTCTTCTTGATTTCTTGACTTCCTCATTGCCTCTTCATGGATTGCTAGAGAGAAAAATGTTTTCTTTCAAGAGAGCAAAGGCATAGAGTGAAGAAGAAAGAAGATCAAGATAATCCTTGTGATTGGCACACCAAACCTGGAGAAGCAAGAAAAGCGTTTTCTTCCTCTCGATGCTTATGAAGCATTCGGCCATGGATGTTTATTTAGATGGGTAGAGTTTCTTGAAACCTAAACTACTAGCATCATTTTCGGTAAGACTCTATTCCTACCTTATAAAGGTTTTCTTGATCATCTTGTGTGTGCAGACACCTAATTTTGTCCAGACCACTAAAACATGTATGTTTTCTTCCTAAATTGATGTTTCATAATGTAAAAAGACATTTTTCATCCTGCAGGTGGTACTCCGAGACTTAGATTAAAAGGGCGAGCATAAAAAGTCAAACTTGAAAAAGTCAACCTCAAAAAGTCAACCTCGAAAAGTCAACTACTGAAGAAGTCAACCCACTTTCAAAATCAAGATTTGAAGTTCAATTGAAAAATGGTGAAAGAATTTTCATAATCCGAGATCTACATCGAAAGATATGGAGTTCGAAAGTTGGGATTTGGAGATTTAATAGAAAGGAAACCCTAATCCGAGAAATTTAGGGAAAAGTGCTTAAATGATCGAATTGGTCAAAATTGAAGGTTCCAAATGAAAGATAAGCACTGACTACGGGTAATGGAGAAGCCACTTGAAAGAAAAACTGAAAGAAAAGTCAATCTGGGAGAAAACTGAGAATTAGGGTTTTTGGTGGATTTCAATGAAATTGTGAAGAATTACAGAAATGGCCCGACTTGGTAAGACCAAAGCCCCTAATGGATTAGGAATGATTAAAAAGGGATAGCCCAAGGCTCAATTTGAAGAAAATCTGAAAAGCGGACTTGTTTTGGGCAAAACAGGGTTTCAAAGGCAAAAGGGCAAAATTGGAAAATTTGGGAAAAATAGCAAATGGACCTCAAAAACTCTAAAAATTGAAAATCTCATTCTTAAATCATTTGGAAGAGATTGACGAAAGAAAATCTTGATTCGGAGTTCATTTGCAAAATGGCCAAATCCCGAGCCTCCTATGCAGTAATTCAAGAAGATAAATCCCGAAAAAATACCAAATGAGCTCCAAAAATTATGAAAACTTCTAGTCCACACTTTTAAATTATTTGGAAGAGATTGGTGAAGAAAAATCTTGATTTGGAGCTCGTTTAGAAAATGGTAAAATGTGGGGGCATAAAAGGGCATTTTTGGAAGAAAAAATCCAAATAAATAGCAAATGGACTCGGAAAATTTTGAAAACTTCCAGAATTTTATATTTTAGTATTTTCAAAGTATTTAAGAAAGAAAATTTGAATTTGGAGTCCGTTTTCCATTTATTTGCATCCGGGGGGCAAAACGGTCATTTTACCCTAGCAACCGAAAAGGGCTTTTCTTGCCTTTCAAAAAAATCAATCTTGGGCTGGAAGAAGGTGTGTTGGCCGGCCAAGGCCCAAAGGAGGGAAGGAGTTTCTGATTTTTCAATCAAAAGGCCAAAAATTAAGAGTTAGTGATTTTTTGATCAAGCCTTTGCAAATAAGCCACATGGGCCAATGCATGAAGAGGGAGAGTGTCAACATAATTCTTGAACAGCTGAAGTTGTGGACAGCTGATGGCCTAATCTAAGGGTGATAATTTCATGTTTTAAACCTCTTAATTCATTAGCCATTGGATGAAAATTGGTTGGAGAAAAGATGACAACATCCTAGCCTATATGAGAGAGGGATTCGGCCAGCCTTGGGGGGATTCAGATTTTTTATTTTCAGCACTTCATTTTCATATTTCTCTCTTGGTTTTTGCTGAGTTTTCTCTCCATTGCACCAAAGCAAAAAGAAAAGTTTAGAAAAGAAAAGAAAGTTTGAAGAGAAAAAGCTTGAAAGATAGCTTCTTGAGGTTGCTTTTAGCACCAACTCTTGCACTTTCTTGATTTTCCATTCTTGTTTTTGCTATTTTGATTATTATTTTGGTGAGTTTTTGATAACTCGTATAATTATATAGTTTTTAGTTATGTTTTATTATTGTTTTGTGTCAAATACGAGTTATTATTGTTTAGTCTAATTGTGTTTATGATCTTTATGTATTTTGGTGTTTTTCACAAGTTTCTTTGAGTGATTTCAGATTACTAGAATTAAGGGTAAATCCAGTTCAGTTCCAGTTCCGACACCTTTTGCCATATCAGCTATATCTCGAGTTTCACTGAAGAAATAAGGCTGCAATTTGTAGCCGTGCAAAGCTAAGAGGCATATTTATCTTTTTCATGTTTTACACTTCTTGAAACGGAGTCGTTTTCCCTAGCGAAATCGACCATGAAGTTGGCTGATGTGCAATGACGTCTGTGCTGACCTGGTTTCGTATTTTGCCCATATCTTCTTATCCACATCAGCAAATGAGCTGATTCCAACGGCTATGGATCAGTAACTGATAGGGTAACATTTTTCTAGAAGACCATGTGATCAGATAAGGCCTGCAAAATTGACAAAATCGACCATCAAGTTGGCTGATCAAAATCGTCATGTATGACGAAAATTGTTAGAAAATGCACCCACCTATTATACCTACCTTTGAAATTTGTAAAGCTTGTCTCTTGTCATTTAGCCCTCCAAAATGTGTATAAATAGAGGGCCTTGGATGATTGTAAGGGATCATATTGTACATAGGTAGGTTATTAGCAATTGTAATAAAATTCTCTAAGTTTTCTTCTTCTTTCTTTTCTCTAGTTTTGTTTTTCTTTAGAAAGAGCAAGAGGTTGGATAATTAATATTCTTCTTCTTCTTCTTTCTTTCTTTTATTTTCTTCTTAGATTCTATTTAATTTTATGTTTATAATGCCTATGCTAGGCTAAACTTCTATTTGGTTAAGGGTGATTTCAAAGCCCTAGACATGTTTTGTGATTGATTTTCAGATTCTATCTATCATTAATTTTCTATCAAAGTTGCTTATGTTCTTCTACAAGAATTGTTCATGATGTTGTCTTGATTTATTTAGGTGTACAACTAGATAGATCTTGATAATTATCTATTGCTAGTTTAGGAGTCTTGATCCGTGTAATTGTCTTGATTTCCTATTCATAAGTGGCAATTTGTGATTAATGATTATGGTCAAGTTTTCAATAATTGCAAAGTGGAACATAACCTAAGTTGAACAATCCGAGCTTATGTGTTTGTTGCTTAGATCAACCTATCTTTCTCATCATAAAGCTGCCATTAAATTGAATTTAGAGAGCTTATTCTAGGTTGTTTAATGGTTAGAGATTAAATAGAGAGCTTGTTCTATTTAACGACAAACTAAGGAAAGATTGGGGTAACAGAGCTTGTTGTTATCTACGGTTGTTAACTTTGATAGTTGGTTGATATTGATAGATCTGAAATTGATTCTTAATGATGTCTAGTGGTGGAGAATGAAACCTTAACCATATTTTTCATATTTGATTCTTCTTACTTACTTGTTCTCTTACTTTTCTAGTTTGCTTATTTTTAAAAGTATATTTATTTTTATTGGCTGGTTATACCGCCTAATTTGTATATTAATTTTGTTTTATTTTTATTGGCTGGTTATACCGCCTAATTTAGTATATATATTTTTATTGGCTGGTTATACCGCCTTGCATCTTATTTACTTTAGTTTAAATCTGGCTTCAAAAACCCCTTTTCTTTTATTGTTCTTGAATTTAAGTTATAAACTAATAACTCATAGATTAAAACCCAATCCCTGAGGACTCGACCCTTGCTAATCATTATACTTACAATTGATCTTTTTAGTGCAAGGTTAAATAAGATACACTCTTTTGGGTGCATCAAATTTTTGGCGCCGTTGCCGGGGATTGCTTTCTTTAGTTTATTAGTTCATTGGTTTATTCTTATTTTCAGTTGTAATTAATTTTATTTTTCTTGTACATACAAGTTTTTCTTATCAAAATTTTGAAAAAAAAAAAAAAAAAAAAAAAAAGAAAAACGATGGAATTGAGCAATCTAACACTTGAAGAGTTGGTGGCATACATGAAAATGGAAAATCAACAAGCCAATCTCACCTACCCAGTTCAACAATTGGCCATGGGAGGATGTCAAGGCCATCAAGTGTTCCAAGACCAACTGTATGATCATTACTCAAACACTTACCATGAGGGATGGTGGGATCATACTAATTATGGCTACTCAGAAAATTACCAAGAAGTAGATCCTTATGCCAATTACACTCATCCATCTAGCTTCAATCAATCATGGTCTCAAGAACCAGATCTTCTTCAACCACCACATATGACTCAAAACTCAGGTACTTGTTTAGAAGATCTTGTCGATTCTCTTGTTACTAATACTTTGCAATTTCAACAGGAAACAAGGGCAAGCATCCGGAGTTTGGAAAGGCAAATGAGCCTATTGGCTAGTAGTATGCTGGTATGGGTAGCACAAAGATCTGAAGAACTCTCTGCCCAAACAATGATTAACCCAAAGGAGAATACTACTATTGTGACCTTGAGGAATGAGGAACAAGATGAGGATGAGACAGAATTAGAGATGGATTCTATTCTTGAGGATAATGAAGCCACAAATACAAATAAGAGTATTTCGGCACCTGAGGTAACGTTTGAGATTCCAATTTTTACTAATATTTCTTCTCCACCTTTTCCTAGTAGATTCGCAAAGTTCAAGGAGGATGAACATGAACAAGACACGCTGGAAACCTTAAACAGTTTGTTTGTGGATGTCATTCAACAAGTACCAAAAGATGCACCATTCCTCGATGAGATATGCACCACCAAGGATGATGGAATAATACTTGTAATGGAGAATGCATCCACTGTTGTGCAAAGAAAGCTTCCTCTCAAACGCATAAATTTGGGAAATTTCATGTATGAGCCTGACAAGCCTAAAAAGCCAAGAAAGTGTGTTGGTTAGATTCAAAACACTAACTCAAGTGTTAATTGGGAAGGCAGCCCAATTAAAGATGAAATTACCAACCTTCCATATTCAGATTTGCTTTCTCTTTCTTTTCCTTTTTCTTTTATTATTTTTATTGTTTTTATTTTATTTCTTATGTTTCTTTGTTAATTGTGTTTACTGCTTTTAAGTTCATTTAGGCTGCATAAGTTTCTTTTGTTTAATAGTTCTTTTCTCTTACATATAATTCTTGCATTGGGGGATAATAGCATTACATTAATGACAATTTAAGAGTTATGTGTGGGGGGAAGAATTTAGGATTTTATTTAGAGTGTTTTGTTTTTGAGTCTTTTTATGTTGTTTTTCTTTCTGATCCTTGTTTTGAAAATAACTAGATGTAAATATAATTTTTTTTTTAACCCCGGTTAAATGGCGGATAACGGTACTCCGTGATTATTTAAATCGGTTCTATCAGCTACCCACAAAACTGATATTGTATATAAATTTCTCTTCCAATTTCTCTTTCAATTTTTTTCATTTTTTTTTTCAGGATGGATGATATTCTCACAAGATTGCAGAAACGATTTCCTCCTTTTCCTCGAAATATTTTACTGAAGCTTTACCAAGTTCGACTTGAAAGATTAAGAATGCTTATGCACAAAGGGATTCCTGACGACATACGTTGGATAATTGAAGCCAAGGTACGTGAAGATGAATATCTTCCTGTTTTGCATTTACCAGGTACAGGTAGAAGCACTTTTGCAAAGAAGCGACGAGCAAAGCGCATGAGTTCAAATTGCCACAAATGTGCACGATGGACGTGTAACGGTAAATGTCGTTCCATTGGGATTCCGTCCTCTAATCGAGATGATAAAATTGAATTCATTAAGGATGGACTGAGTAAGGAGAATTTGGGTAATATCCAACTTTCTCTTGAGACGCATCCTAGTGGAGACGTACAAAGAGAAATTCTTGATTTATGGCCGCAATTCCAAAGGGAATGGCAACATCTTGGGAATCTGATGTTAAAAGACCCTGTTTGCCAGCTTGTAAGAAAACTGGATGGGAAGCATATCCTCGACTCATAGAAGGCTTTTAAGCCGTTTCTGGACGTAAAACCAAAGGAAGATGCCAAATACACTTTCGGCGGCATTATTACTCTTGACTTTTACGGTTGATTTTTCTTCTCTTTTTGATTTTCTTCCTGAAATCACGCAAAAAATCTTTTGTTAGGTTAACATTTTCTTCTGACAGGTCAGATACACTTTCGGCGACATTATTACTCTTGTCTGATTCACTACTCAGTCCTCTATATATTACACCATGTACTCATTCTCTTTCAGGCACTCGAAAAAAAAATGGAAAGTACTTCGTCCCAGCGCATTAAAAAAATTTGTGTCTTTGGAGGTGCTTATCCAGGGAAAAATAACATATTTGCTGATGAAGCCATAAGAGTTGGAGTAATACTTGCCCAACAAAAGATCCAGTTGATTTATGGAGGCGGTAGTACGGGTTTAATGGGAGCAGTCGCTACAGCAGCACACGCCGGAGGAAGTCCAGTTCTAGGAATTGATTTAGGATTTCTTTTATTTTTGTCTACTATTTTTTTTATTATTATTATTTTTTAGTGTGTTTTAGTTCCTTTTTAATACAATGATGAGATATGAATTGCATAAGTCTAAAACATATTTATTAGTGAGAAGATTTTCATGAGAATTGAGCTTGATGTCAACCTTTTTATGAGCCAATGTTAATATGATATGTTGATTGAGAAAGAAGCATGTTTAGACTTAATCTGACTTGTATAATCATTCTTGTGAGTTTTTGAGCCTAAAATGATTGATGCATTATACAAATCAATCTAATTTCTTTCTTGAGTGCTCTTATGATTACATGATTCTCTAGAACTTGCTTTAAACCGTTTGAGACTATATTGATGCATGTGACAACATGAATATGATAGAGGCATTAGGATTTTTAGCCAGGGCCAAACAACCATCCCTTATTGATGTTCCAAGAGAACACCCCCTTAGTGAACCAATTTGAGCCTACATTGAATAAGCTATCTCTTTGGTAACCATAACTTGTCCCTAACCTAAATATACTTATATCTTTACCTTTGTTCCAAAGATGAATTAGCATGATTTGAGACAAGTTGCAAAGACAAGGGATATTTTTTTGGTTAGAAACAAGAAATAAGTGTGGGGGGAAAAGAAAAGAAAAGTCAAGAGAAAAAGAAATGGAATACTGGCAAATACATTCCTATATAAAAAAAAATTAATCATCTCTTGAATTTGTGGAAAAAGAAAAAGATGTTACAAAGTTGTTTAGAATGAAGAAAAGGCCCAACATGAATATCCGGCCTAGGTGACTATGTACTTGTAAAGAGTTTTGAGAAGTTTCTTTGTATAATCTTTTTATGTCTCTAAACTTTATGAACTCTTTGGAACCTTTGTGATATCTTTATCCTTTTGTTCTTCAACCACATTACAAACCCCTTGGCCCCATTACAACCTTGATTAAAGACCTCTTGATTTATGAAGTTGCATGATCTTTTAGTGGAGAATAGGTGGACAAGCAAGCATATGGTAGAAGTGTTTTCATGAGATTGATTGAGTGTAAACACTTTACAACTACTTTAAAGAGTGAAAATCAAGAGAGTATCCCATGTGAGAAGTTGAGATTAAATTTGAACATGCACTATTTTGATTGACATATGTTATGCTAATATTGGCTTAACTCAAACAATTTACATTCAAGCATGATTTTTTGTGAAATTTTTTAAGCTATTGATTAGTTTATAAGACTTGTTCAAATATTGTCTCTAATTTGTATTGAAAGGATTAGGAGTAAATATTTTTAGTATATGTAGTTTATTTATATGAAGTTTATTTATATTTTAATTTTTCAATGTTTGTGGGTATCGTTCTAGTAAACCCTCACGAGACTAAACTCGTCCACTAGGGACACCTAGGGGTTTAAAGGCTTGTGTCACATGCTAAGTGCCACCATGATTTCCTACGAAAATGGATTAGATTAGATTTTCTTATTTTATTTTTATTGAGTCGTTGCTAGGGACTAGCAACAATCTAAGTGTGGGGGTGTGATAACTCGTATAATTATATAGTTTTTAGTTATGTTTTATTATTGTTTTGTGTCAAATACGAGTTATTATTGTTTAGTCTAATTGTGTTTATGATCTTTTATATTTTTATGTATTTTGGTGTTTTTCACAAGTTTCTTTGAGTGATTTCAGATTACTAGAATTAAGGGCAAATCCAGTTCAGTTCCAATTCCGACACATTTTGCCATATCAGCTATAGGTCGAGTTTCACTGAAGCAATAAGGCTGAAATTTGTGGCCATGCAAAGCTAAGAGGCATATCTATCTTTTTCATGTTTTACACTTCTTGAAACGGAGTCGTTTTCCCTAGCGAAATCGACCATCAAGTTGGCTGATGTGCAATGACGTCTGTGCTGACATGTTTTCGTATTTTGCCCATATCTGCTTATCCACATCAGAAAATGAGCTGATTCTAACGGCTATGGATCCGTAACGGATAGGGTAACATTTGTCTAGAAGACCATGTGATCAGATAAGGCCTCCAAAATTGACAAAATCGACCATCAAGTTGGCTGATCAAAATCGTCATACATGACGAAAATTGTTAGAAAATGCACCCACCTATTATACCTACCTTTGAAATTTGTAAAGCTTGTCTCTTGTCATTTAGCCCTCCAAAATGTGTATAAATAGAGGGCCTTGGATGATTGTAAGGGATCATATTGGAGATTGGTAGGATATTAGCCATTGTAATAAAATTCTCTAAGTTTTCTTCTTCTTTCTTTTCTCTAGTTTTCTTTTTCTTTAGAAAGAGCAAGAGGTTGGATAATTAATATTATTCTTCTTCTTCTTTCTTTCTTTTATTTCTTTCTTAGATTCTCTTTAATTTTATGTTTATGTTTATGATGCCTATGCTAGGCTAAACTTCTATTTGGTTAAGGGTGATTTCAAAGCCCTAGACACGTTTTGTGATTGATTTTCAGATTCTATCTATCATTAATTTTCTATCAAAGTTGCTTATGTTCTTCTACAAGAATTGTTCATGATGTTGTCTTGATTTATTTAGGTGTACAACTAGATAGATCTTGATAATTATCTATTGCTAGTTTAGGAGTCTTGATCCGTGTAATTGTCTTGATTTCCTATTCATAAGTGGCAATTTGTGATTAATGATTATGGTCAAGTTTTCAATAATTGCAAAGTGGAACATAACCTAAGTTGAACAATCCGAGCTTATGTGTTTGTTGCTTAGATCAACCTATCTTTCTCATCATAAAGCTGCCATTAAATTGAATTTAGAGAGCTTATTCTAGGTTGTTTAATGGTTAGAGATTAAATAGAGAGCTTGTTCTATTTAACGACAAATTAAGGAAAGATTGGGATAACAGAGCTTGTTGTTATCTACGGTTGTTAACTTTGATAGTTGGTTGATATTGATAGATCTGAAATTGATTCTTAATGATGTCTAGTGGTGGAGAATGAAACCTTAACCATATTTTTCATATTTGATTCTTCTTACTTACTTGTTTTCTTACTTTTCTAGTTTGCTTATTTTTTATATTTATTTTTATTGGCTGGTTATACCGCCTAATTTAGTATATATATTTTTATTGGCTGGTTATACCGCCTAATTTAGTATATATATTTTTATTGGCTGGTTATACCGCCTTGCATCTTATTCTTATTATTTACTTTAGTTTAAATCTGGCTTCATAAACCCCTTTTCTTTTATTGTTTTCTTTGAACGTAAGTTATAAACTAATAACTCATAGATTAAAACCCAATCCCTGAGGACTCGACCCTTGCTAATCATTATACTTACAATTGATCTTTTTAGTGCAAGGTTAAATAAGATACACTCTTTTGGGTGCATCAAATTTTTGGCGCCGTTGCCGGGGATTGCTTTCTTTAGTTTATTAGTTTATTGGTTTATTCTTATTTTCTGTTCTAATTATTTACTTTCTTATTTTTTTTATTAGTGAATGTTCCAAGCTCCCGAAGAAGACTTACGACTTAGGAAAATTCGGGAATTTATAACTTCTCACCAACAACCAATCGAGGAGTTGATCCAAAACATCCAAGAGAAGCAAGGAGAGATGGCAACGGCGCCAAAAATTTGATGCACCCAAAAGAGTGTATCTTATTTAACCTTGCACTAAAAAGATCAATTGTAAGTATAATGATTAGCAAGGGTCGAGTCCTCAGGGATTGGGTTTTAATCTATGAGTTATTAGTTTATAACTTACGTTCAAAGAAAACAATAAAAGAAAAGGGGTTTATGAAGCCAGATTTAAACTAAAGTAAATAATAAGAATAAGATGCAAGGCGGTATAACCAGCCAATAAAAATATATATACTAAATTAGGCGGTATAACCAGCCAATAAAAATATATATACTAAATTAGGCGGTATAACCAGCCAATAAAAATAAATATAAAAAATAAGCAAACTAGAAAAGTAAGAAAACAAGTAAGTAAGAAGAATCAAATATGAAAAATATGGTTAAGGTTTCATTCTCCACCACTAGACATCATTAAGAATCAATTTCAGATCTATCAATATCAACCAACTATCAAAGTTAACAACCGTAGATAACAACAAGCTCTGTTATCCCAATCTTTCCTTAATTTGTCGTTAAATAGAACAAGCCAATAAAAATAAATATACTTTTAAAAATAAGCAAACTAGAAAAGTAAGAAAACAAGTAAGTAAGAAGAATCAAATATGAAAAATATGGTTAAGGTTTCATTCTCCACCACTAGACATCATTAAGAATCAATTTCAGATCTATCAATATCAACCAACTATCAAAGTTAACAACCGTAGATAACAACAAGCTCTGTTATCCCAATCTTTCCTTAGTTTGTCGTTAAATAGAACAAGCTCTCTATTTAATCTCTAACCATTAAACAACCTAGAATAAGCTCTCTAAATTCAATTTAATGGCAGCTTCATGATGAGAAAGATAGGTTGATCTAAGCAACAAACACATAAGCTCGGATTGTTCAACTTAGGTTATGTTCCACTTTGCAATTATTGAAAACTTGACCATAATCATTAATCACAAATTGCCACTTATGAATAGGAAATCAAGACAATTACACGGATCAAGACTCCTAGACTAGCAATAGATAATTATCAAGATCTATCTAGTTGTACACCTAAATAAATCAAGACAACATCATGAACAATTCTTGTAGAAGAACATAAGCAACTTTGATAGAAAATTAATGATAGATAGAATCTGAAAATCAATCACAAAACATGTCTAGGGCTTTGAAATCACCCTTAACCAAATAGAAGTTTAGCCTAGCATAGGCATCATAAACATAAACATAAAATTAAAGAGAATCTAAGAAAGAAATAAAAGAAAGAAAGAAGAAGAAGAATAATATTAATTATCCAACCTCTTGCTCTTTTAAAGAAAAAGAAAACTAGAGAAAAGAAAGAAGAAGAAAACTTAGAGAATTTTATTACAATGGCTAATATCCTACCAATCTCCAATATGATCCCTTACAATCATCCAAGGCCCTCTATTTATACACATTTTGGAGGGCTAAATGACAAGAGACAAGCTTTACAAATTTCAAAGGTAGGTATAATAGGTGGGTGCATTTTCTAACAATTTTCGTCATGTATGACGATTTTGATCAGCCAACTTGATGGTCGATTTTGTCAATTTTGGAGGCCTTATCTGATCACATGGTCTTCTAGACAAATGTTACCCTATCAGTTACGGATCCATATCCGTTGGAATCAGCTCATTTGCTGATGTGGATAAGCAGATATGGGCAAAATACGAAAACATGTCAGCACAGACGTCATTGCACATCAGCCAACTTGATGGTCGATTTCGCTAGGGAACACGACTCCGTTTCAAGAAGTGTAAAACATGAAAAAGATAGATATGCCTCTTAGCTTTGCATGGCCACAAATTTCAGCCTTATTGCTTCAGTGAAACTCGAGATATAGCTGATATAGCAAAATGTGTCGGAATTGGAACTGAACTGGATTTGCCCTTAATTCTAGTAATCTGAAATCACTCAAAGAAACTTGTGAAAAACACCAAAATACATAAAAATATAAAAGATCATAAACACAATTAGACTAAACAATAATAACTCGTATTTGACACAAAACAATAATAAAACATAACTAAAAACTATATAATTATACGAGTTATCAGGAATCGTGCCAAAACTATTCACAGATTTTTGTGGACCTACCTTGGGTAAGGAAATACAAGTCTGGAGTATCCCTGAACGGATAACAATCATGTACCATTCTGCCGATGCATTCATTGCTTTACCAGGAGGTCTGGGTACATTGGAAGAAATAGCTTGCGTGGCTTCTTGGTCATCTTTGGTCACAAATAAGAAACCCATTGGTTTGCTTAATATTAATGGTTATTTTAGTAATTTGCTTTCATATTTAGATAATGCTGTGGATAATGGATTCATGTTTTCAGAGGCAAGGAGAACCATAATTTCTGCTACAACCATTGAAGATTTACTCAAAAAGCTCCAAGCTTATGAGTATTTATCTGCTACGGTTGTTTCGCAAACGCTCGGAAAAAGAAAAAGAGATATGGACGAGCAAGGAGTGGATTGCACTTTGTCTTTGTGACATTATCTAACATTTTGTTTGTTGTGTCTCAGTTAAAATAAGTGGTTAGCAACCTCTACAGGTAATATCTCCTAAATTTTACCTTCTTAAAAAAAAAAAAAAGTTTGTTGTGTTTTAAGCAATTTAGAAGTATTCATTCTGAACAAGGTCTGAGTAAGGGAGACTTGAGACATACCTTGTCAGTTTGATTTCTTCTTTTCAAAAAAAAAAAAAAAGAGTTTGTTGTGTTTTAAGCAATTTAGAAGTATTCATTCTGAACAAGGTCTGAGTAAGGGAGACTTGAGACATACCTTGTCAGTTTGATTTTAATCTTTTTACGTTTACTTGTTAATTTTTGTTTAGTATTTTAGGATTATTTAGGTTGCATGAGTTTGTTTTGTTTTGAGTCTAGTTATTCCTATTCTTATGTTATTAGTTCTTTTCTCTTACACATGATTCTTTCATTTGGGTTAATAGACTTACATTGAGGACAATGTAAGAATTAAGTGTGGGGGGAATGATTTAGGATTTCTTTTATTTTTGTCTACTATTTTTTTTTATGAGTCTTTATTATTATTATTATTATTTTTTAGTGTGTTTTAGTTCCTTTTTAATACAATGATGAGATATGAATTGCATAACTCTAAAACATATTTATTAGTGAGAAGATTTTCATGAGAATTGAGCTTGATGTCAACCTTTTTATGAGCCAATGTTAATATGATATGTTGATTGAGAAAGAAGCATGTTTAGACTTAACCTGACTTGTATAATCATTCTTGTGAGTTTTTGAGCCTAAAATGATTGATGCATTATACAAATCAATCTAATTTCTTTCTTGAGTGCTCTTATGATTACATGATTCTCTAGAACTTGCTTTAAACCGTTTGAGACTATATTGATGCATGTGACAACATGAATATGATAGAGGCATTAGGATTTTTAGCCAGGGCCAAACAACCATCCCTTATTGATGTTCCAAGAGAACACACCCTTAGTGAACCAATTTGAGCCTACATAGAATAAGCTATCTCTTTGGTAACCATAACTTGTCCCTAACCTAAATATACTTATATCTTTACCTTTGTTCCAAAGATGAATTAGCATGATTTGAGACAAGTTGCAAAGACAAGGGATATTTTTTGGTTAGAAACAAGAAATAAGTGTGGGGGGAAAAGAAAAGAAAAGTCAAGAGAAAAAGAAATGGAATACTGGCAAATACATTCCTATATAAAAAAAAAATGAATCATCTCTTGAATTTGTGGAAAAAGAAAAAGATGTTACAAAGTTGTTTAGAATGAAGAAAAGGCCCAACATGAATATCCGGCCTAGGTGACTATGTACTTGTAAAGAGTTTTGAGAAGTTTCTTTGTATAATCTTTTTATGTCTCTAAACTTTATGAACTCTTTGGAACCTTTGTGATACCTTTATCCTTTTGTTCTTCAACCACATTACAAACCCCTTGGCCCCATTACAACCTTGATTAAAGACCTCTTGATTTATGAAGTTGCATGATCTTTTAGTGGAGAATAGGTGGACAAGCAAGCATATGGTAGAAGTGTTTTCATGAGATTGATTGAGTGTAAACACTTTACCACTACTTTAAAGAGTGAAAATCAAGAGAGTATCCCATGTGAGAAGTTGAGATTAAATTTGAACATGCACTATTTTGATTGAGATATGTTATGCTAATATTGGCTTAACTCAAACAATTTACATTCAAGCATGATTTTTTGTGAAATTTTTTAAGCTATTGATTAGTTTATAAGACTTGTTCAAATATTGTCTCTAATTTGTATTGAAAGGATTAGGAGTAAATATTTTTAGTATATGTAGTTTATTTATATGAAGTTTATTTATATTTTAATTTTTCAATGTTTGTGGGTATCGTTCTAGTAAACCCTCACGAGACTAAACTCGTCCACTAGGGACACCTAGGGGTTTAAAGGCTTGTGTCACATGCTAAGTGCCACCGTGATTTCCTACGAAAGTGGATTAGATTAGATTTTCTTATTTTATTTTTATTGAGTCGTTGCTAGGGACTAGCAACAATCTAAGTGTGGGGGTGTGATAACTCGTATAATTATATAGTTTTTAGTTATGTTTTATTATTGTTTTGTGTCAAATACGAGTTATTATTGTTTAGTCTAATTGTGTTTATGATCTTTATGTATTTTGGTGTTTTTCACAAGTTTCTTTGAGTGATTTCAGATTACTAGAATTAAGGGTAAATCCAGTTCAGTTCCAGTTCCGACACCTTTTGCCATATCAGCTATATCTCGAGTTTCACTGAAGCAATAAGGCTGCAATTTGTATCCGTGCAAAGCTAAGAGGCATATTTATCTTTTTCATGTTTTACACTTCTTGAAACGGAGTCGTTTTCCCTAGCGAAATCGACCATGAAGTTGGCTGATGTGCAATGACGTCTGTGCTGACCTGTTTTCGTATTTTGCCCATATCTTCTTATCCACATCAGAAACTGAGCTGATTCCAACGGCTATGGATCAGTAACTGATAGGGTAACATTTTTCTAGAAGACCATGTGATCAGATAAGGCCTGCAAAATTGACAAAATCGACCATCAAGTTGGCTGATCAAAATCGTCATGTATGACGAAAATTGTTAGAAAATGCAGCCACCTATTATACCTACCTTTGAAATTTGTAAAGCTTGTCTCTTGTCATTTAGCCCTCCAAAATGTGTATAAATAGAGGGCCTTGGATGATTGTAAGGGATCATATTGTACATAGGTAGGTTATTAGCCATTGTAATAAAATTCTCTAAGTTTTCTTCTTCTTTCTTTTCTCTGGTTTTGTTTTTCTTTAGAAAGAGCAAGAGGTTGGATAATTAATATTCTTCTTCTTCTTCTTTCTTTCTTTTATTTTCTTCTTAGATTCTATTTAATTTTATGTTTATAATGCCTATGCTAGGCTAAACTTCTATTTGGTTAAGGGTGATTTCAAAGCCCTAGACATGTTTTGTGATTGATTTTCAGATTCTATCTATCATTAATTTTCTATCAAAGTTGCTTATGTTCTTCTACAAGAATTGTTCATGATGTTGTCTTGATTTATTTAGGTGTTCAACTAGATAGATCTTGATAATTATCTATTGCTAGTTTAGGAGTCTTGATCCGTGTAATTGTCTTGATTTCCTATTCATAAGTGGCAATTTGTGATTAATGATTATGGTCAAGTTTTCAATAATTGCAAAGTGGAACATAACCTAAGTTGAACAATCCGAGCTTATGTGTTTGTTGCTTAGATCAACCTATCTTTCTCATCATAAAGCTGCCATTAAATTGAATTTAGAGAGCTTATTCTAGGTTGTTTAATGGTTAGAGATTAAATAGAGAGCTTGTTCTATTTAACGACAAACTAAGGAAAGATTGGGGTAACAGAGCTTGTTGTTATCTACGGTTGTTAACTTTGATAGTTGGTTGATATTGATAGATCTGAAATTGATTCTTAATGATGTCTAGTGGTGGAGAATGAAACCTTAACCATATTTTTCATATTTGATTCTTCTTACTTACTTGTTCTCTTACTTTTCTAGTTTGCTTATTTTTAAAAGTATATTTATTTTTATTGGCTGGTTATACCGCCTAATTTGTATATTAATTTTGTTTTATTTTTATTGGCTGGTTATACCGCCTAATTTAGTATATATATTAGCTGGTTATACCGCCTAATTTAGTATATATATTGGCTGGTTATACCGCCTAATTTAGTATATATATTTTTATTGGCTGGTTATACCGCCTTGCATCTTATTTACTTTAGTTTAAATCTGGCTTCAAAAACCCCTTTTCTTTTATTGTTCTTGAATTTAAGTTATAAACTAATAACTCATAGATTAAAACCCAATCCCTGAGGACTCGACCCTTGCTAATCATTATACTTACAATTGATCTTTTTAGTGCAAGGTTAAATAAGATACACTCTTCTGGGTGCATCAGTTTTCTTTTTAAATAAGTGTTTTTTTTATGTTCTTTCTTCATCTTTTTCTTAAACAAGTTCTGACAATTTTTTTTCTTCTTTTCTTACCATGGCCGAATGGCCCATAATTTTATTGTTGCTATTTTGCTTTGATTTGTCATGTTATTTTTGTTATTTTCTTTAGTCTTGATGCTTTAAATATTCTTCTACTACATATACTTGAAGCTTGTTTTAATTTGGTTACTTGTTTGTTGCCATTTATGAGTTTATTATCATGTTCTTGCATTTTTAATTTTCTGTTTTCATAATGTTTAAATTTGTTGATGTTTTATATTTTGTAATCCATGTGTTTGTGAAAATGATTTTTAGATTTAATACCTCTACTTTATATTTGCATGATTTGAGTATTATATTTTAGTGGAGTGTGGAGTATGTTAGTATATCAAGTGTTTGTGAAAATGCCATGCTTGTTTGGAACTTGAGGCCATTCGGCCACTTCATGTATTTTGCATTGTGTGTGCATTTTTGCTATGTTAGTTGATAGGTTTGCATTTGCATGACATTTGATTGAGTATTTAGTTTAAGTATATCAAGTGTTTGTGAGAATGCCATGCTTGTTTGGAGCTTGAGGCCATTTAGCCACTTCATGTGTTTTGCTTTGTATGTGCATTTTTGTTATGTTAGATGATAGCTTTGCATTTTCATGACATTTGGTTGAGTTTTTGGTTTAAGCATGCCTTGCGTTTGTGTTATTTCCATGCATATTTTAGATGTTAGGTTTGGTTTATTTTTCCATGCATGTCCATGCATTTTAGACCTAGGTTGCATTAAATGCCATACAAGTTCATTTAGGCCTAAGTCACTTTATTGAGGCCATGCATTTTTTCATGACATTTAGGTTTAAACTCATGCATTTCATGCATCATATTTGCTGTATTTTTCATGCATTTCATGTCCATGCCACTTGACTAATGACTTAGGCCAATTAATGGTTCAAAGTCATGCTCTCTTGAGCATACTTGTGTAAAATTAAAAAGTTGTCAAATTGATTATTCTACCTTTGTGATTTTTTTTACTCAGCCAATTTTTGTCTAACTTTTGAAAAGTCCTAGCTACTGTTTGTGAGTCATTTTGTGAGTCTTAAATATTTTTACTTTGATTTTTAAATGATTTTATCAAAGGCAAAAATGTGTTTTGGCAAAACAGTTTTTTCAACCAGTGCTCGTACTTTCTCGATTTTTTGGGCGTTCATCTTTAATTAGAAAATTTTTTCCCGTGTAGTTTTGCGTGTCCTGAGTCTCCAGTATTTTTTTTAGATTTTTTAGAATTTTTAAAAATAAGGTAAAAAATCATGGCTTAAAACTGGACAGTGGAGTCAGAATCAAATTTGAAGGAAAATCATTTTTTTGTTTTGGTTAAGTTACTTAGAGGGGCTGATTAGGAAGTTTAGCTACTGACTTAGGGTAGTTTCTAATCTTTTTTATACTCCAAAAATGATTTTTTAAGTCTCGGGTTAAGGGTGGTCAAGTCCGGGATTTTAAACTTAGGAAATTTTCTACCATTTAAAAAAGGGTTTAGCTAAGTTTTTATTTTTAAACTAAGCTTTTCAAAATTGTTTTCAAACAATCGCAAAGTATTTTGGTTTTAGAATATTTAATTTGACATATTTTCCTAAGGTAACCGGATATCTTTTTAGATATACGGATTTCCTCAATTAAAGGAAAAAATACATTTTCATGCATTGCATTTTCCATATTCATGCATTTTATATAATATGTGATTTTTTCTATGATAATTCCTATGGTATTGTTATTATTTTGATTTATATTTTTTGATGTTATATATTTTATTATAAGGTTTTGAATATTTCATGATATCCTATGTTTTTTGTTTAGTTATTTTTTGTCATATTATTTAGCATATACTATGTTCATGCATTATTATTTTCATTTTTATTTTCATGCATATTATATGATAGCATTATTTTATATTCCATGTCATTTAAAAATATATGCCATATATTCATATTTGCCATGTCATTTAAATTATTTCATTTCATATAGAATATGTTATGTTACCTAGGTCATTTCATGTAGAATATATTATGTTACCTAGGTTATTTCATTTCAATTAGGATATATATTATGTCATTTAGGATATTTTATTTCATTTAGAATATATCATATGACTTAGGACATTTCATTTCATGTAGAATATATTATGTTACCTAGGTCATTTCATTTCATTTAGAATATATCATATAACTTAGGATATTTCATTTCATTTAGAATATGCTAAGACATTTAAATTATATCATATCATTTAGGTTGCATTATATTTTTAGATTTTGCTATGCCATTTTATTTATGTCATACATATTCATATTCATATTTTTTAAAATGTTTTTAAAAAGGGAATGATTTTCAATAAAATAAAGATATTCCCGAGTTAAAATAATTCATGAGTTCTCTGCCGGGTTTGTTGGGGAGGATATCATCAATTATCATTAATAACTTAATATCTTCTTTAAAATGAGAATGATTCGGAAAGTTTTTCAAAACTAATAAAAATTTCTATATTTTGCCACTTTTGTTGTGGAATATAGGAAAATTTTGAATTTATAAATTTCGGATCATTTCTAATTAAAAATGGAATTATTTTTTCTTTAAATTGGGAATTAACTTAAAATACTAAATTTAAAACCGACTTTTTACCGAGACTTGAGATAACACACGATTAATAAGGTACCGTTTTATACGGGCGTTGTGGGGGTGCCAATCCTTTCCCACACGTAACCGAGTCCGAAACCCGTTTCTTTGATTTCACTGGTTTAAAACGCAGACTTGAAATTGGTTTTAAAAATGTTTTAATTAATTTTAAAATATTTTATAAAACTGGTTTTAATAGGTGGCCGATCACACCTAGCTAAAAAAGATTAGTGGCGACTCCATGTCTTTTTCGAGGTCATTTTCAAAATCTTCATTTTTCAAGAGGAATTAAGTCGATTTTTCCTCTTTTTTTTAATGTCATGCTTAACGAATAATAAAGTCTTGCAATGAGACTTGTTATTTTTTTTAGGTTGCGACAGCTTGGCGACTCCACTGGAGACTATTAGAGAGTCAGACCTAAAATTAGTCGTGTGTTATCAAAGTCTCGGTTTTGTTGGTTGATTGGTATTTAATTTTAATTTCCATATATTTTTTTAAGGATAATTTCGAAAATAATAAAATGTTTTTAATATGTCCATATTCATGTGCATACTTATTATAATTGTTCTCTGTTATTTTGGTGCATATATTCATTTACTGATTAATTAATGATTTATGTTGTTTAATCTTGTTGGGGCATTTAGAATAAGGGATATAGAATAGGTGGTGAAAGGTTTGTTATTCCTCCTCACACACTACACGTGCATTTGTATATCATGAGCCTTATACCCGGGTTCCGTCTTTTTAGATGGGAGCAAATTAACTAAGCCTTCGTGATTAACAATCCGCATGGGCTAGTGAAACACTTCCGGAGTACTAAACTACCCAAGCCTTCGTGATTAACAATCCGCATGGGCTAGGGAAATAGACTATAATGAATTGAACCCGCTTTTATCGAGGTGCCTTACTAGTCTTCACCGGCGACAGTGAGGAACAATTCGGGGCTTTTAGAACTCATTCACCTTCATATAGTAAACCTAGGCGAAGCCATGCCGGATTCCCAATTAGATATCCCGAAGTTAAGAACACATGGAGGAATATTTCCAATCCTTTTACCTTCTATTCTATTTTCCAAATAAGTTTATCGGACAATGATGAACGTACATCACAATGTTCGTAATAAGCGTTGATATTTCATTCCAGAGGTGTTATAATGCCGAAATTTTGTTGGCATCCTTAGGGATAATTATTTGTTCTGAATTATATGTTTTTTTTGTATTATTCGTAGTTATTCCCGTTACTAATTCATTTCCGTTTTGTTTTTTTTTTTTTTTTTTTTTTTTTTTGCATTCTTGTCATCAATTTTGCACATTTGAAGGTTATTGGTCTCGGGATAATATTAAACCAAAAGGGCTTTCATGGAGGGTCAGAGTGTCTCAGTGGTCGAGAAGCATTTAGAGGTTAGGAAACAGTCCGAGAAAGGTCAGGAGGATAATGGGGATTGTTTGAAGATGGGATATGTGTCAACATTGCCAGTCGAGGTTGATCTTAGTATCAAGCAAAATGATCTCCGGGAGTTGGTGGATATATGGAATCAGTGGAACATATCAGAAAAAGAAGCCTTCACTCAGACTTATGGGGACATAGCACTGTTAGCTCAGATTAAGGTCAGTGGTGAGGTAATCAGGGCTGTGGTGCAATTTTGAAATCCCGGTTATCAGTGTTTTACCTTCAACCGAGAGGATATGACTCCAACCATAGAGGAATATTCGACCTTGCTGCATATTGAGAATGTTATTCCCAATCGTATTTTTTGAAGGATACAAAGACGCCGGGTTTCAACAAAAAGGTGTCTAAAATTCTGGGAGTGGAAAGAAATTGGGTCGAAAGCCATGTTGTTCGAAAAGGGATAAGCTACTGTATATCATGGGATATTTTACGGACCTTAATTCATAGCCATTCAAGTAAGGAGACAGTTAGGAATATTTTTGCTTTGGCTATCTATGGTTTAGTTATCTTCCCAAAGACATTGGGGTATGTAGATGTGGCGATATTTGATGTTTTTGAGAGGCTTGAGCAAAGGATAAACCCAGCCCCGACAATTATAGCAGAAACAATCCGATCCCTGAATTTCTGTAGACGAGAAGGAAAAGGGCATTTTCTAGGTTGTATATAGCTCATTTACATATGGGTTCAGAGCCATTTTTTTAAACAGGAGAATTTCACTCTTCGCTTATACTGGAAATCTTTTGCACCAATTGGTGAATTTCTTAAAAGGGATTGGCTTGAAAATAAGACTGAGAAACAATGGATCAACATATTCCAGAATATCAGGGCTGAGATGATAATCTGGAGAGCTCCATAGATAGCTCCTATGCCGACATTGTACAAGTGCGGAGATAAAGCTTCTGTTCCATTATTGGGAGTATGGGGAGGATTGAGCTATGCACCACTCCTAGTAGTGAGGCAATCAGAATCCCGTCAGTTTACTCCGATGACCCATGACCTTAGTAATTTAGAATTTGCTTATGGAGAAGATGGATATTCGGGAAAGGTACGTGAGATTGTGGTAGCATGGAAGGAAACTCATCGAGTGGAGGTAGCTAGATATGTCGACATCGTCACATCTGATTACCTGACATGGAGGGAATCAAGGGTTAATGATAGGTTGTTGACATCATATGGGGAAGAAGTTCAGCATTTGAGTTCGCCACCAAAGGAAGCGCCATCGGAGTTAGAAATCGCAAGGGAAATTTTTGAAAAATAAAAGGCCCAAATGAGCAAGGAAATTGCCCGATTGCAAAAAAAGCTTGAGGTTTTGAAAAATAGGGAGACAGCCCGAAAAAGAGAAAAGGAAAAGATCAAGAGAGAGTGGGATACTGCTAAAAGCGATCTTCAGGAATTATACTTGAAAAACAAGAGGTACCGTTTCGAGCTCAAATTCGAGGGGACTCTCAAGACTTTCGGGGAATGGGAACAAGAAGTCAGAAACCTCAAGACAGAGAAGAACTATTGGGCAGAAAAAGCAAAGCATGAGGAAACCTGAGCCAATCAACCGGAGAAAAAAGCTAAGTATAGCTTACACGGGGATGCTTCCACTGACATGTCAAAGAGTCTCGAAGAAGTAGGGGTCAGATGGAAGAGCAAGGCAGTCAAAAGAGGATAGCGAAAAAGGTTCAAGATCCGATGGAGTTACTATAGGACCAGTATTTTGTAATAGTTTTTTTAGGAGAGACAGATTATCATATTGTCTTAAGCAGTGATCTTTTCTTTGATGTATTTAGTTCCAGGAAATCAATGAAAGACCGTTTGGTTGGAACTATCCCGGGGCCAATACTTTTGAATGCATTCATCATTCATTTGTTCTTTCTTTTATATACTTGATTTGTTCGTTCATTTATATTCATATTCATAATCATTCATTCATTTATTCTTTATAAATTGTTCATACACTTAGTTATTTATTTATTTGTCCATTCATTTATTCTTTATAATTAGTCATTTAGGTTCATACACTTAGTCATTTACTTATTTGTTCATTCATTAACACTTGTTCATTTATTCATTCATTCATTCATTTTTATAAAATAAAATAAGAAATGTGTCAAAAATTTCTAATCCATGGTTTTTAAAACTAAAGGTACAATTGGTCGCACTTAGAAAGAACTAGACTTTTGACACCCTTACAATACTCGATCTCAGGCAAGAGCTATGGAGAACGATCAGCTTGCTAGAATTGAAAGAATGGAAAGAATTCAAAAAGAACTACAGGAATAGTTAGCTAAGTCTCAAGAGGAGACACGGGAACAAATGACCAAACTCGTGGAGATGATGAGTACCATGATGAGGCAGAAATAGCCAGGAGAAAATTCAGTTACCGGAATGGGGGCAGTGAACTAGGAAGACCGACCAGAGGTGGTACAAAAGAATGGTCAGACATCCCAACCTGTGGGAAATGAACTTCCGACTTGGGCAACATCCTATATCTACATCCAACCAACGGCCGAAGCACAAAATTTTGGTCTTAAAAGGGGTAATATCGGGGTTGAGCCAATTGAGGTGGAAGTTCCAGACTTTGAAGAAATGGCTGAAAAGGAAAAGGCAAAAATGACTGAATTGAAGAGGGTTGAAACTGCTGAATCCCAAAAAAAATATCAGCTGCTAGAAAAAAGGTTAAGGGCAGTTGAAGGGGCAAAGTTATTTGGTAGTCTGGATGCCAAAGAGAGGAGCTTAGTACATGATCTAGTAATTCCCCCAAAGTTCAAAGTACCAGACTTTGAAAAGTGTAATGGGACTACCAACCCATCAGCACATTTGACCATGTACTGCAGAAGGATGACGGGGCATGATGATAATGAGAAACTGCTTATTCATTATTTCCAAGATAGCTTGACAGGGTTAGCAACCCGATGGTACAATCAACTGAGTCGTACCAAGATTCATTCATGAACAGATTTAGCTAGGGCTTTCATGGAATATTATAAGCTTGTGTCTGACATGGTACCTGATAGGCTGTCGTTACAAAATATGGAAAAAAGGTCCAATGAGAGCTTCAAAGAATACTCGCAGAGGTGGAGGGATCTCGCCACACAAGTGCAACCCCCTTTAACTAGCAAAGAAACCAAAGTGTTTTTCATCAACACCTTGAAAGCACCTTATTATGACAAATTGGTGGGAAGCGCCACCAAGGACTTTGCAGATATGGTGATTTCTAGGGAAATGATAGAGTCCACTATTAAAAATGGGAAGATGGAAGGGGGTGAGTCTGCTACCCCAAAGAGAGTTTTTCCTGCAAAGAAGAAAGAGGAGACACATGCAGTAAGTTTCAGTCAATACCCTTATACACCTCCTACACCATACACACCTCCCAGGCCTTATACTCCTACCACCTCCTATACACCTCCGACACCTTACACACCTTACACGGGGTATAATCCTTATTAACTCAATGTCAACCACCTTACCCAAAATCCATTCCCCTATACCAATATACCACAACAGCTATTCCCAACTGGTATATCTCGTCAAATAACCCTTCCTTGAAATACTGTCCCAAACACTCAAGATCCCGCACGCAATGACCAACGTTCACCAAGGAACGATCAAAAACCCCAATTTGATCCGATTCCTACTATTTATGCTAAGCTATATCCTAAACTATTGCAGGGACAACTGGTTGCACCCGTGTACCTCAAACCTCTGACACCTCCATATCCAAGGTGGTACAATGCAAACATTAACTGCGCATACCACGTAGGAATTCAAGGACATTCAATTGAAGATTGCCTAGCCTTTAAAAAGAAAGTACAAAGCCTGATCAATGCCAAAGTTGTGAAGTTTGGGGCAAAGAATGGGCCGAATATAGCGGGACACCCATTACCCGATCATACTGGGAATCGGGTAAATACAGTATTGATCGGGGAAGTCAGAAGTTTAAAAAAGGACGTCAGGGAAGTCAAGACTCCGATGTTGACAGTATGGATTGAGATGGTCAAGACAGGAATGGTGAAAGATACAGACGGTCTGAAAATGATTATAAACAGGGTGCAGAATTGGTGCCCATTCCATAAGTGTGGAGGTCATGCCATACAAGACTGCGGAGATTTCCTAGTTAAAGTCCAAAAAATGATGGATAATAAGAAAGCCCAGTTCTATGAAGAGGCAGATGAGGAAATAGAAGTTATTGAGAATGCAGCTAGCTACGGGATAGGGAGACCCTTGATCATCTATTATGATGAACCGGAGGAGAAAGTTATGCTAGTCGTTGAGGAAAGTGCACCTAAGTTAATCACTGAATTTGCCTGTTTCCTTTTCATACAAGGAAAACAAGGTTGCATCATGGAAATACGACTGCAGCATGGTTATGCCTGGGTCTTCCAGTCAGCAAGATATCATAGGCGTGAGGCATTTAACCCTAAGCGGAAGGTGTTATGCTCCCGAGGCTACTGAACAGGGATTAACAGGGAAATACAGAGGAGCAGACAAAGGGAAGAAAGTAGTCGAGCCAATCCATATTGAGATGGATTTGCCAAAAGAAACAGAGAGGGCATCAACTCCGGTTAACAGAATAAAAGAATCACTAAATGTAAAGAAGCCTGCAAGTTCTTAAAATTCATAAAGCATAATGAGTATAGCGTGGTTGAACAACTACAACGTCAACCAGCTAGAATTTCAATCTTATCTTTGCTTTTGAATTCAGAACCACATAGAAATGCCCTATTAAGAGTATTGAATCAGGCATACGTGGCTAATAACATATTAGTAGAAAAATTGGACAGGCTGGTGGGAAACATCGCAGCGGACGACTATATATTTTTCAGCTATGAGGAGATACCACCCAATGGTATTGGGTCAATGAAAGCTCTCCATATAACTACCACTTGTAAGGGGCACATATTACCAAGGGTTCTTTTGGACAATGGTTCTTCATTAAATGTGATGCCCTTATCAACCCTATCCAAGTTGCCAATGGATATATCTTATATGATACTGAGTTGCACAATGGTCAGGGCTTTCGATGGTACAAGGAGAGAGGTTATGGGAACTATTGAGGTTTCTCTGGAAATAGGCCCATGCACTTATACGGTGAACTTCTAGGTCATGGATATTAATCCGTCTTATAATTGCTTGTTGGGAAGGCCATGGATACATTCAGCTGGGGCTGTACCCTCGTCTCTCCACCAAAAGCTGAAATTTGTGATGGAAGGCTGTTTGATCACTGTATCAGGAGAAGAAGACATAATAGCCTCCGCATCTACTGAATCTCCTTATGTCGAGCCCAATGAAAATGTCGTAGAATATTCTTTACGGTGTTTGGAATTCGTAAATGCAGTTTTTGTCGTTGAAGCACGGAAAATTCCAAAACCAAGGTTGTCCAAGAACACAAGGTTGGGAGTAAGAACCACAGTGGGGAAATATCTTAAAGGAATGGTTCGAGCAGTGGAAGCAGTGGGAAAGAAAGATCGGTTTGGCGTAGGATGTCTTTCGAAGGCCCATGAGAAGAGGAAATAGGTTGAAAGGAATAGGCAAAGAAGAATGGCCCGCCTCACGGGTATGGATATTGAATGAGAACCCATGACTTCCCCACCAATCCTTCATAACTTCCGCTCTACTGATTTTCTATTCGGGGAAAAGAGTTCAGAGGATGTACTTGTGATGATCGAGCAAGCTTTTGAAAAATTCCATGTGAATAAAGGGGTGCAGATTCAGGATATGGTGATTTGCATGACCGAGAAAGAAGGGATAGAAAGTGGCAGTGCGAACAGGATGGTGCGACCTTGTCCTCCAGGATATAGACTAATAAATTGGAGTGCGACTGAGTTGCCCATAGTTTTTAAGTCTATTCCAACGTAATACTTTTAAAAAAGCAATCTTAATTATCTTTACCTAGAGATATTAAGAGTTTTTTCTGTAATGGGCTTTTTGTTTAAACATTTTCATTCAATAAATAACAAGCATAATGCATTTTATCCATATTGATGTGTCCATATTCTTTCATTTTTGTGATATATTTTGTTTTCATTATATATTTTCCTATATTGTTTTTTCTCCACCTATTTACAGGTGTACAGATGCGGAATATGAGGACCTTCCTGTCAGTAATTCTGAAATTGATTTTGAAAGACCCATTTGCACGGGTGATTTTGAGGCTAACGAAGATACTGAGGATTATGGTCTACCTCCGGATCTATTAAGGAAAATAGAACAAGAGGAGAAACAAGTACTTCCTCATAAGGAATTATTGGAAGCAATAAATCTGGGAGATGGTGAAGAGATAAAGGAAGTCAAAATCGGAAATTCATTGTCATCATCAATAATGGGTAAATTGATAGCCTTGCTCCAGGAATATGTGGATGTATTTGCATGGTCTTACCAAGACATGCCAGGGTTGGATCCGGATATTGTTGTTCATAGGCTTCCTTTAAGGCCAGAATACAAGCCAATACAGCAAAAGTTGAGAAGATTGAGGCCAGACATGCTGTTAAAGATAAAAGAGGAGGTGAAGAAGCAATATGATGCTGGATTCTTAGAGTTGGCAAAATATCCATAATGGGTGGAAAATATTGTTCCAGTACCAAAGAAGGATGGCAAGGTGCGAATGTGCGTTGATTACCGAGATTTGAATAAGGCCAGCCCTAAAGATAATTTCCCTTTGCCCCATATTGATACTCTGGTGGATAATACAGCAAAGAGTTCTTTATTTTCTTTCAAAGATGAATTCTCAGGATACCATCAGATAAAGATGGCACCGGAAAATATGGAGAAAACCATATTTGTTACAATTTGGGGAACCTTCTGCTACAAGGTAATGCCATTTGGGTTGAAGAATGCTGGGCAACATACCAAAGAGCCATGGTGACCTTGTTTCATGATATGATGCATAAGGGAATTGAGGTCTATGTTGATGATATGATCGCAAAGTCACAAGGAGAAGAGGAGCATATTGAGAATCTTAAGAAGCTCTTTGAACGATTAAGGAAGTTTAGACTCAAGCTAAATCCAGCAAAATGCACTTTTGGAGTCACCTCGGGGAAATTGTTGGGTTTTCTCGCCAACAAAAGAGGAATTGAGATTGACCCAGGTAAAGTGAAGGCCATTCAGAATTTGCCACCACCTCGTACTCAAAAGGAAGTAAGAGGCTTTCTGAGGATATTGAATTACATTGCTCGGTTTATTTTTCAGTTAACCGACAAGTGTGATCCAATATTTAAGTTACTTCGAAAACGTGATCCAGGAGAATGGGATGAATGATGGAGACTCAATTAAGAGTTGTAAACCCAAGTGCAGGTTATGTTCAAGTAATAAATTCTCGGGTGTCCGAGGTCGAACCACAGGGAAGCGTATTAGTAAGTATAAGTTTATAAATATATAAGACAAAGAAAGTAAACAAGATATTAGGGAATCAACAACAAAATAAGATAAACAAGATATTAGAGAACAAAATAAACAAAATATAAAAGAAATTAAACAAGATATAAAAAACAATAAGAAAAGATGTTGAGGTTAGAGAATCAACTCTTGGTGTTATGCTAAGATTAATCTTGTTTTATTACACAATTGAAATCCACACATAAAGGAGGTTCCAATCGGAAGGTTTAGCAATTCAGTCCAAATTGTCCAACGTCCATAGCATATGATATTATGTTCATTTGGTGTCCTCAAAACTCATAAAAAGAGTCCAAGCATTCCTTATGCCAAGGTATATGTCTACAACAAATCAAGGTTATGAAACCAAGCATTTACTGTGCCATTTTCATTGTCAATAATGAATCAAGATCCCTACTTTGCAAGTATGATTTTAAACCAAAAGAAAATATTATCTATACTAGTGTTTATAAATGATGATTCATTTTAGCTCATGTTTGAGAGACTAACCTTAGCATTTACCAAGAGCTTCACCTCATCACCTCAACAATATGATTAGCAACACATACTAGATATGAATAAAATGAAAAGAAATGTAAGAAGCATAAGTAAATAAAGAAAAAGAAAACTAGAGAAAGGAAAGAAGAAGAAAACTTAGAGAATTTTATTACAATGGCTAATATCCTACCAATGTATAATGTATCCTAATACTCATCCAAGGCCCTCTATTTATACACATTTTGGAGAGCTAAATGACAAGAGACAAGCTTTATAAATTTCAAAGGTAGGTATAATAGGTGGGTGCATTTTTCTAACAATTTTCGTCATGTTGTATGACAATTCTGATCAGCCAGCTTGATGGTCGATTTTGTCAATGTTGGAGGCTCGATCTGATCAAATGGTCTTCTAGAAAAATATGCCCCTATCAGTTACTGATCCATATCCGTTGGAATCAGATCATTTGCTCATATGGATCGGAAGATCTGGTTAAAATACCAAAACGGTGCAGAACAGACGTCATTGCACATCAGCCAACTTGATGGTTGATTTCGGTAGGGAAAACGACTCCGTTTCAAGAAGTGTAAAACATGAAAAAGATAGATATGCTTCTTAAATTTGCACTGTCAAAAGTTCAGCTTTAATGCTTTGGTGAAACTCCAGATATAGCTGATATGGCAAAAGGTGTCGGAACTGGAACTGAATTGGATTTGCCCTTAATTCTTGATTTAACCTAGTAATCTGAAATCACTCAAAGAAACTCATGAAAACACCAAATTACATAAAAATATAAAAGATCATAAACACAAGTAGACTAAGCAATAATAACTCGTATTTGACACAAAACAATAATAAAACATAACTAAAAACTATATAATTATACGAGTTATCACACCTCCACACTTAGATTGTTGCTAGTCCCTAGCAACGACTCAATAAAAATAAAATAAGAAAATCTAATCTAATCCATTTTCGTAGGAAATCACGGTGGCACTTAGCATGTGACACAAGCCTTTAAACCCCTAGGTGTCCCTAGTGGACGAGTTTAGTCTCGTGAGGGTTTGCTAGAACGATACCCACAAACATTGAAAAACTAAAATATAAGTAAACTACATACACTAAAAATATTTACTCCTAATCCTTTCAATATAAATTAGAGACAATCTTTGAACAAGTCTTATAAACTAATCAATAGCTCAAAGAATTTCACAAAAATTCATGCTTGAATGTAAATAAATGAGTTAAGCCAATATTAACATAACATATTTCAATCAAAATAGTGTATATTCAACTTAATCTCAACCTCTCACATGGGATACTCTCATGATTTTCACTCTTTAAAGTAGTGGTAAAGTGTTTACACTCAATCAATCTCATGAAAACACTTCTACCATATGCTTGCTTGTCCACCTATTCTCCACTATTTAGATCATACAACTTCATAAATCAAGAGGTCTTTATTCAAGGTTGTAATGGGGCCAAAGGTAATGTGGTTAAAGAACAAAAGGATAAAGATATCACAAAGGTTCCAAAGAGTTCATAGAGTTTAGAGACATAATAAGATCATACAAATAAATTTCTCAAAACTCTTTACAAGTACATAGTCACATAGGCTAAATATTCATGTTGAGCCTTTGCTTCATTCTAACCAACTTTGTAACATCTTTTTCTTTACTTTAACTAGAAGTTCAAGAGAAGATTTTTTTTTGAATATGGGAATGTATTTAACAATGATCCCTTTCTTTTTCTCTTGACTTTTTCTTTTCTTTTCTTCCCCCACACTTATCTTTTGTTTCTAACCCAAATTTTCAACTAAAAATATCCCTTGTTTTTTTGCAATATGTCTCAAAATATATAATCCATCTTTAGAACAGGGGTAAGGATATAAGTATATTTAGGCTAGGTGTAAGTTGTGGTTACCAATAAAACAACATATTTAATGTAGGCTCAAATTGGCTCACTAGTGGGGATGTTCTCTTAGAACATTAATAATGGATGGCTGTTTGGCTCTGGTTATAATCCTAATGCCTCTATCATATTCATGTTGTCACATGTATCAATATAGTCTCAAACGGTTTAAAGCAAGTTCTAGAGAATCATGTAATCATAAGAGCACTCAAGAAAGAAATTAGATTGATTTGTATAATGCATCAATCATTATAGGCTCAAAAACTCACAAGGATGATTATACAAGTCAGATTAAGTCTAAACATGCTTCTTTCTCAATCAACATATCATATTAACATTGGCTCATAAAAAGGTTGACATCAAGCTCAATTCTCATGAAAATCTTCTCACTAATAAATCTGATTTAGACTTATGCAATTCATATCTCATCATTGTATTAAAAAGGAACTAGAACACATTAAAATAATAATAATAATAATAATAAAGACTCATAAAAAAAAATAGTAGACAAAAATAAAAGAAATCCTAAATCGTTCCCCCCACACTTAATTCTTACATTGTCCTCAATGTAAGTCTATTAACCCAAATGAAAGAATCATGTGTAAGAGAAAATAACTAATAACATAAGAATAGGAATAACTAAGACTCAAAACAAAACAAACTCATACAACCTAAATAATCCTAAAATACTAAACAAAAATTAACAAGTAAACATAAAAAGATTAAAATCAAACTGACAAGGTATGTCTCAAGTCTCCCTTACTCAGACCTTGTTGAGAATGAATACTTCTAAATTGCTTAAAACACAACAAACTTTTTTTTTTTTTTTTTTGAAAGAAGAAATCAAACTGACAAGGTATGTCTCAAGTCTTCCTTACTCAGACCCTGTTCAGAATGAATACTTCTAAATGGCTTAAAACACATCAAATTTTTTTTTTTTTAAAATTAGCAAAATATGTCCCTTACCCCCTACTAAAGGTAGAATTTAGGAGATATTACCTGCAGAGGTTGCTAACCACTTATTATAACTGAGACGCAACAAACAAAATGTTAGATAATGTCACAAAGACAGAGTGCAATCCACTCCTTGCTCGTCCATATCTCTTTTTCTTTTTCCGAGCGTTTGCGAAACAACCGTAGCAGATAAATACTCATAAGCTTGGAGCTTTTTGAGTAAATCTTCAATAGTTGTAGCAGAAATTATGGTTCTCCTTGCCTCTGAAAACATGAATCCATTATCCACAGCATTATCTAAATATGAAAGCAAATTACTAAAATAACCATTAACATTAAGCAAACCAATGGGTTTCTTATTTGTGACCAAAGATGACCAAGAAGCCACGCAAGCTATTTCTTCCAATGTACCCAGACCTCCTGGTAAAGCAATGAATGCATCGGCAGAATGGTACATGATTGTTATCCGTTCAGGGATACTCCAGACTTGTATTTCCTTACCCACGGTAGGTCCACAAAAACTTGTGAATAGTTTTGGCACGATTCCTAGAACTGGACTTCCTCCGGCGTGTGCTGATGTAGCGACTGCTCCCATTAAACCCGTACTACCGCCTCCATAAATCAACTGGATCTTTTGTTGGGCAAGTATTACTTCAACTCTTATGGCTTCATCAGCGAATATGTTATTTTTTCCTGGATAAGCACCTCCAAAGACACAAATTTTTTTAATGCGCTGGGACGAAGTACTTTCCATTTTTTTTGAGTGCCTGAAAGAGAATTAGTACATGGTGTAATATATAGAGGACTGAGTAGTGAATCAGACAAGAGTAATAATGTCGCCGAAAGTGTATTTGACCTGTCAGAAGAAAATGTTAACCTAACAAAAGATTTTTGCGTGATTTCAGGAAGAAAATCAAAAAGAAAAGAAAAAGCAACCGTAAAAGACCAATGCAAAAAAAAAAAACGAGAATAATTACACAAATCGTAAATTAAACCGAAATGAAGTTATTGCAAATCAAACCAAAAGCTGAGAAGTCATTTATTGTAGTTGTGATTGTGGCTCACATCTTCCTCTGGTTCTATGAGTCGAGGATATGCTTCCCATCCAGTTTTCTTACAAGCTGGCAAACAGGGTCTTTTAACATCAGATTCCCAAGATGTTGCCATTCCCTTTGGAATTGCGGCCATAAATCAAGAATTTCTCTTTGTACGTCTCCACTAGGATGCGTCTCAAGAGAAAGTTGGATATTACCCAAATTCTCCTCACTCAGTCCATCCTTAATGAATTCAATTTTATCATCTCGATTAGAGGACGGAATCCCAATAGAACGACATTTACCGTTACACGTCCATCGTGCACATTTGTGGAAATTTGAACTCATGCGCTTTGCTCGTCGCTTCTTTGCAAAAGTGCTTCTGCCTGTACCTGGTAAATGCAAAACAGGAAGATATTCATCTTCACGTACCTTGGCTTCAATTATCCAACGTATGTCTTCAGGAATCCCTTTGTACATAAGCATTCTTAATCTTTCAAATCGAACTTGGTAAAGCTTCAGTAAAATATTTCGAGGAAAAGGAGGAAATCGTTTCTGCAATCTTGTGAGAATATCATCCATCTTGAAAAAAAAAATGAAAAAGAAATTGAAAGAGAAATTTATATACAATATCAGTTTTGTGGGTAGCTGATGGAACCGACTTAAATAATCACGGAGTACCGTTATCCGCCAGTTAACCGGGGTAAAAAAAATGTTTTTTTTTTTTTTTTTTTTGAAGATTAGTAAAAATTATATTTACATCTAGTTATTTTCAAAACAAGGATCAAAAAGAAAAACAACCTCTTCTTGAGTAACATGATTTTCCAAAAAGAGTTTGAGTCTTTGTCCATTTACCTTGAATACGTTACCATTTTGAGGATTCTCAATGTCAACTGCTCCATAATGATACACATGTTTTAGTTCTTTCTTTATGAATTTTAGAATTCTCATATGCATCTTTGAATAAAGTTGGCCAGTAAAATCCACATTGTAAAATTTTTGCAGCAGTTTTCTTTGATGAAAAATGACCACCACATGCCTCGGAATGACAAAACTTAATTACACTACTTACCTCATTGTCGGGAATGCATCTTCGAAAAATCTGATCAGGACAATATTTGAACAAGTAAGGGTCATCCCAGTAGAACTTCTTTACCTCATTCAGAAACTTCCTTTTATCTTGGGGGCTCCATTGAGAAGGAATTTTTCCCTCTTGTAGTTCATCAAGATGTGAAGAAATTATGACTGGAAAAGTTTCATTCTCACCCAAAAAGGAATATTTTAGCTCGGATGGCAATGGTTTTAAATCCAGCTTGGGTGGTTCAATAGTTGATGGTACAGTGACATTTGCGAGTGATGGAAGTTCCTCAAACTTTTGTTTCCAACGATGCTTATCCTGAAATGAATTTAACAAAGAATCAGTGTGTGAAATTTCTGAAGCATTATCAAACTCACATTCAATTAAATAAGCTTCTAAAGGATCATGGAATGTGGTAGTGGTGAGATGTTCATGAACAAGTTCTTCAATGAAATCCACTTCATGTACTTCTGAAACATCACCAGGTTGCTTGCAAATGTTGAACACATTTAATTCTAAAGTCATATTTCCAAAAGAAATGTTCAAAATACCATTCCTGCAATTTATCAGAGCATTAGAAGTTGCAAGAAATGGACGGCCTAATATAACAGGAATTTTAACATTTGGGTTTGAAACAGGATGTGTGTCCAAAACAATAAAATCAACAGGGAAGTAAAAATTATCAATTTGAACCAAAACATCTTCAACTATCCCCCGAGAAATTTTTACAGAACGATCAGCTAGTTGAAGTGTAACAGGTGTTTCCTTGAGTTCACCTAAACCTAACTGTTGATAAACAGAAAAAGGCAAAAGATTAACACTAGCACCAAGATCAAGCAATGCACGTTCTATTCTAGTGTTTCCAATGATGCATGAGATTGTTGGACATCCAGGATCTTTGAATTTTGGTGGAGTAAGGTGCTGAATGATTGAGCTCACACTTTTCGTCAGAAATGCTTTTTTTTGTACATTATGTTTCCTTTTAACTGTGCACATGTCCTTCAAAAATTTAGCATAAGATGGAACTTGTTTGATTGCATCCAATAAAGGAATGTTAATCTTAACTTGTTTGAAAAGTTCATAAATTTCTGTATTCTTTATTGTTTGCAACCTTTGAGGAAAAGGAGCAGGATGCATACCTTTTTCTTTGTCCAAATTTTCAAGAAGTTCAGACTTACCATCATCCTTACCAATACTTTTCGGAGGGGAAGGAGGATCTTGGTCTTTTGATGGAATCTTTTTGTCAATTGCCTTTCCACTTCGAAGAGTTGTGATAGAACTGGCATTTTCCTGTTGAGTTTCATTGGAGCAAGAAACAAAACATTGAGTAGAAGGGTTAGGCTGAGGTTGAGCATGAAACTTACCTTTTTCTTGAGTGCGTAATGAAGCTGTCAATGTGGACAAGGTGTTTTTGATCTCATTGATGTCCTGTGAAGTTTGGTTATTCACATTTGCTTGTGTTTGCATGAATGCTTGCAATGTCTCTTCCAAGGTTTGTACACGTGAAGGTTGATAGGAAAAAGTGTTGCCCGGCATTTGAGATTGTGGTACCTGAACATGATTATTATTCCGCCAACTGAAGTTGGGATGATTTCTCCATTCAGGGTTATACGTTTCAGAGTAAGGAGAAGGAAAAGGCTTTTTAAATGTGTTTATGGAATTTACTTGATCATGCAACGCTTCTTTAAGAATGGGAATGTTTGGACATTCAGAAGTGGGGTGTCCCATGATTTCACAAATTCCACAACTTTCTTCATTTTTAACCGTTTTGACTTCTTTTACTTCTCTAAGTTCCATGGCTTCAATCTTTCTAGCCAAATTAGCTACTTTAGCTTTTATCTCATCTTCTTGACTAAAATGATATTGATGCACCCAAAAGAGTGTATCTTATTTAACCTTGCACTAAAAAGATAAATTGTAAGTATAGTAGTTAGCAAGGGTCGAGTCCTCAGGGATTGGGTTTTAGTTTATAAGTTAATAGTTTAAAACTTAAATTCAAGAACAATAAAAGAAAAGGGGTTTTTGAAGCCAGATTTAAACTAAAGTAAATAATAAGAATAAGATGCAAGGCGGTATAACCAGCCAATAAAAATATATATACTAAATTAGGCGGTATAACCAGCCAATAAAAATATATATACTAGATTAGGCGGTATAACCAGCCAATAAAAATAAAACAAAGTTAATATACAAATTAGGCGGTATAACCAGCCAATAAAAATAAATATAAAAAATAAGCAAACTAAAAGTAAGAAAACAAATAAGTAAGAAGAATCAAATATGAAAAATATGGTTAAGGTTTCATTCTCCACCACTAGACATCATTAAGAATCAATTTCAGATCTATCAATATCAACCAACTATCAAAGTTAACAACCGTAGATAACAACAAGCTCTGTTACCCCAATCTTTCCTTAGTTTGTCGTTAAATAGAACAAGCTCTCTATTTAATCTCTAACCATTAAACAACCTAGAATAAGCTCTCTAAATTCAATTTAATGGCAGCTTTATGATGAGAAAGATAGGTTGATCTAAGCAACAAACACATAAGCTCGGATTGTTCAACTTAGGTTATGTTCCACTTTGCAATTATTGAAAACTTGACCATAATCATTAATCACAAATTGCCACTTATGAATAGGAAATCAAGACAATTACACGGATCAAGACTCCTAAACTAGCAATAGATAATTATCAAGATCTATCTAGTTGTACACCTAAATAAATCTAGACAACATCATGAACAATTCTTGTAGAAGAACATAAGCAACTTTGATAGAAAATTAATGATAGATAGAATCTGAAAATCAATCACAAAACATGTCTAGGGCTTTGAAATCACCCTTAACCAAATAGAAGTTTAGCCTAGCATAGGCATTGTAAACATAAACATAAAATTAAAGAAAATCTAAGAAGAAAATAAAAGAAAGAAAGAAGAAGAGGAAGAATATTAATTATCCAACCTCTTACTCTCTCTAAAGAAAAAGAAAACTAGAGAAAAGAAAGAAGAAGAAAACTTAGAGAACTTTATTAAAATGGCTAATATCCTACCTATGTACAATATGATCCCTTACAATCACCCAAGGCCCTCTATTTATACACATTTTGGAGGGCTAAATGACAAGAGACAAGCTTTACAAATTTCAAAGGTAGGTATATGACGATTTTGATCAGCCAACTTGATGTTCGATTTCGTCAATATTGGAGGCCTGATCTGATCACATGGTCTTCTAGAAAAAGGTTCCCCAATCAGTTACGGAACCATAGCCGTTGAAATCAGCTCATTTGCTGATGTGGTTAAGCAGATATGGGCAAAATACGAAAACATGTCAGCACAGACGTCATTGCACATCAGCCACCTTGATGCTCGATTTCTTCAATATTGGAGGCCTGATCTGATCACATGGTCTTCTAGACAAAGGTTCCCCTATCAGTTACGGAACCATAGCCGTTGGAATCAGCTCATTTTCTGATGTGGATAAGAAGATATGGGCATAATACGAAAACATATCAGCACAGACGTCATTGCACATCAGCCAACTTGATGGTCGATTTCGCTAGGGAAAACGACTCCGTTTTAAGAAGTGTAAAACATGAAAAAGATAGATATGCCTCTTAGCTTTGCATGGATACAAATTTCAGCCTTATTGCTTCAGTGAAACTCGAGATATAGCTGATATGGCAAAAGGTGTCGGAACTGAAACTGAACTGGATTTGCCCTTAATTCTAGTAATCTGAAATCACTCAAAGAAACTTGTGAAAAACACCAAAATACATAAAAATATAAAATATCATAAACACAATTAGACTAAACAATAATAACTCGTATTTGACACAAAACATTAATAAAACATAACTAAAAACTATATAATTATACGAGTTATCACACCCCCACACTTAGATTGTTGCTAGTCCCTAGCAACGACTCAATAAAAATAAAATAAGAAAATCTAATCTAATCCATTTTCGTAGGAAATCACGGTGGCACTTAGCATGTGACACAAGCCTTTAAACCCCTAGGTGTCCCTAGTGGACGAGTTTAGTCTCGTGAGGGTTTACTAGAACGATACCCACAAACATTGAAAAATTAAAATATAAATAAACTACATATAAATAAACTACATATACTAAAAATATTTACTCCTAATCCTTTCAATACAAATTAGAGACAATATTTGAACAAGTCTTATAAACTAATCAATAGCTTAAAAAATTTCACAAAAAATCATGCTTGAATGTAAATTGTTTGAGTTAAGCCAATATTAGCATAACATATCTCAATCAAAATAGTGCATGTTCAAATTTAATCTCAACTTCTCACATGGGATACTCTCTTGATTTTCACTCTTTAAAGTAGTGGTAAAGTGTTTACACTCAATCAATCTCATGAAAACACTTCTACCATATGCTTGCTTGTCCACCTATTCTCCACTAAAAGATCATGCAACTTCATAAATCAAGAGGTCTTTAATCAAGGTTGTAATGGGGCCAAGGGGTTTGTAATGTGGTTGAAGAACAAAAGGATAAAGATATCACAAAGGTTCCAAAGAGTTCATAAAGTTTAGAGACATAAAAAGATTATACAAAGAAACTTCTCAAAACTCTTTACAAGTACATAGTCACCTAGGCCGGATATTCATGTTGGGCCTTTTCTTCATTCTAAACAACTTTGTAACATCTTTTTCTTTTTCCACAAATTCAAGAGATGATTCATTTTTTTTTATATAGGAATGTATTTGCCAGTATTCCATTTCTTTTTCTCTTGACTTTTCTTTTCTTTTCCCCCCACACTTATTTCTTGTTTCTAACCAAAAAATATCCCTTGTCTTTGCAACTTGTCTCAAATCATGCTAATTCATCTTTGGAACAAAGGTAAAGATATAAGTATATTTAGGTTAGGGACAAGTTATGGTTACCAAAGAGATAGCTTATTCAATGTAGGCTCAAATTGGTTCACTAAGGGTGTGTTCTCTTGGAACATCAATAAGGGATGGTTGTTTGGCCCTGGCTAAAAATCCTAATGCCTCTATCATATTCATGTTGTCACTTGCATCAATATAGTCTCAAACGGTTTAAAGCAAGTTCTAGAGAATCATGTAATCATAAGAGCACTCAAGAAATAAATTAGATTGATTTGAATAATGCATCAATCATTTTAGGCTCAAAAACTCACAAGAATGATTATACAAGTCAGATTAAGTCTAAACATGCTTCTTTCTCAATCAACATATCATATTAACATTGGCTCATAAAAATTAGTATCAAGCTTAATTCTCATGAAAATCTTCTCACTAGTAACCAGTTTAGACCTATGCAATTCATATCTCATCATTGTATTAAAAAGGAACTAAAACACACTAAAAATAATAATAATAAAGACTCATAAAAAAAAAAGTAGACGAAAATAAAAGAAATCCTAAATCATTCCCCCCACACTTAATTCTTACATTGTCCTCAATGTAAGTCTATTAACCCAAATGAAAGAATCATGTGTAAGAGAAAAGAACTAATAACATAAGAATAGGAACAACTAAGACTCAAAACAAAACAAACTCATGCAACCTAAATAATCCTAAAATACTAAACAAAAATTAACAAGTAAACATAAAAAATAAAAATAAAAACAATAAAAATAAAAATAAAAATAATAAAAGAAAAGAAAAAGGAAAAGAAAGAGAAAGCAAATCTGAATATGGAAGGTTGGCAATTTCTTCTTTAATTGGGTTGCCTTCCCAATTAACACTTGAGTTAGTGTTTTGAATCTAACCAACACCCTTTCTTGGCTTTTTAGGCTTGTCAGGCTCATACATGAAATTTCCCAAATTTATGCGTTTGAGAGGAAGCTTTCTTTGCACAACAGTGGATGCATTCTCCATTACAAGTATTATTCCATCATCCTTGGTGGTGCATATCTCATCGAGGAATGGTGCATCTTTTGGTACTTGTTGAATGACATCCACAAACAAACTGTTTAAGGTTTCCAGCGTGTCTTGTTCATGTTCATCCTCCTTGAACTTTGCGAATCTACTAGGAAAAGGTGGAGAAGAAACATTAGTAAAAATTGGAATCTCAAACGTTACCTCAGGTGCCAAAATACTCTTATTTGGATCATTGGCTTCATTATCCTCAAGAATAGAATTCATCTCTAATTTTGTCTCATCCTCATCTTGTTCCTCATTCCTCAGGGTCACAATAGTAGTATTCTCCTTTGGGTTAATCATCGTTTGAGCAGGGAGTTCTTCAGATCTTTGTGCTACCCATCCCACCATACTACTAGTCAATTGGATCATTTGCTTTTCCAAACTCTGGATGCTTGCCCTTGTTTCCTGTTGAAATTGCAATGTATCAATAACAAGAGAATAGACAAGATCTTCTAAAGAAGTACCTGAGTTTTGAGTCATATGTGGTGGTTGAAAAAGATCTGGTTCTTGGGACCATGATTGATTGAAGCTAGATGGATGAGTGTAATTGGCATAAGGATCTACTTCTTGGTAATTTTTCGAGTAGCCATAATTAGTATGATCCCACCATCCCTCATGGTAAGTGTTTGAGTAATGATCATACTGTTGGTCTTGGAACACTTGATGGCCTTGACATCCTCCCATGGCCAATTGTTGAACTGGGGAGGTGAGATTGGCTTGTTGATTCTCCATGTTCATGCATGCCACCAACTCTTCAAGTGTTAGATTGCTCAATTCCATTGTGTTTTTTTTTTTTTTTTTTTTTTTTAAATTTGAAAAGAAAAACTTGTATGTACAAGAAAATAAAACTAATTAGAACTGAAAATAAGAATAAACCAAGTAACAAATAAACTAAAGAAAACAATCCCCGGCAACGGCGCCAAAAATTTGATGCACCCAAAAGAGTGTATCTTATTTAACCTTGCACTAAAAAGATAAATTGTAAGTATAGTAGTTAGCAAGGGTCGAGTCCTCAGGGATTGGGTTTTAGTTTATAAGTTAATAGTTTAAAACTTAAATTCAAGAACAATAAAAGAAAAGGGGTTTTTGAAGCCAGATTTAAACTAAAGTAAATAATAAGAATAAGATGCAAGGCGGTATAACCAGCCAATAAAAATATATATACTAAATTAGGCGGTATAACCAGCCAATAAAAATATATATACTAGATTAGGCGGTATAACCAGCCAATAAAAATAAAACAAAGTTAATATACAAATTAGGCGGTATAACCAGCCAATAAAAATAAATATAAAAAATAAGCAAACTAAAAGTAAGAAAACAAATAAGTAAGAAGAATCAAATATGAAAAATATGGTTAAGGTTTCATTCTCCACCACTAGACATCATTAAGAATCAATTTCAGATCTATCAATATCAACCAACTATCAAAGTTAACAACCGTAGATAACAACAAGCTCTGTTACCCCAATCTTTCCTTAGTTTGTCGTTAAATAGAACAAGCTCTCTATTTAATCTCTAACCATTAAACAACCTAGAATAAGCTCTCTAAATTCAATTTAATGGCAGCTTTATGATGAGAAAGATAGGTTGATCTAAGCAACAAACACATAAGCTCGGATTGTTCAACTTAGGTTATGTTCCACTTTGCAATTATTGAAAACTTGACCATAATCATTAATCACAAATTGCCACTTATGAATAGGAAATCAAGACAATTACACGGATCAAGACTCCTAAACTAGCAATAGATAATTATCAAGATCTATCTAGTTGTACACCTAAATAAATCTAGACAACATCATGAACAATTCTTGTAGAAGAACATAAGCAACTTTGATAGAAAATTAATGATAGATAGAATCTGAAAATCAATCACAAAACATGTCTAGGGCTTTGAAATCACCCTTAACCAAATAGAAGTTTAGCCTAGCATAGGCATTGTAAACATAAACATAAAATTAAAGAAAATCTAAGAAGAAAATAAAAGAAAGAAAGAAGAAGAGGAAGAATATTAATTATCCAACCTCTTACTCTCTCTAAAGAAAAAGAAAACTAGAGAAAAGAAAGAAGAAGAAAACTTAGAGAACTTTATTAAAATGGCTAATATCCTACCTATGTACAATATGATCCCTTACAATCACCCAAGGCCCTCTATTTATACACATTTTGGAGGGCTAAATGACAAGAGACAAGCTTTACAAATTTCAAAGGTAGGTATATGACGATTTTGATCAGCCAACTTGATGTTCGATTTCGTCAATATTGGAGGCCTGATCTGATCACATGGTCTTCTAGAAAAAGGTTCCCCAATCAGTTACGGAACCATAGCCGTTGAAATCAGCTCATTTGCTGATGTGGTTAAGCAGATATGGGCAAAATACAAAAACATGTCAGCACAGACGTCATTGCACATCAGCCACCTTGATGGTCGATTTCTTCAATATTGGAGGCCTGATCTGATCACATGGTCTTCTAGACAAAGGTTCCCCTATCAGTTACGGAACCATAGCCGTTGGAATCAGCTCATTTTCTGATGTGGATAAGAAGATATGGGCATAATACGAAAACATATCAGCACAGACATCATTGCACATCAGCCAACTTGATGGTCGATTTCTCTAGGGAAAACGACTCCGTTTTAAGAAGTGTAAAACATGAAAAAGATAGATATGCCTCTTAGCTTTGCATGGCTACAAATTTCAGCCTTATTGCTTCAGTGAAACTCGAGATATAGCTGATATGGCAAAAGGTGTCGGAACTGAAACTGAACTGGATTTGCCCTTAATTCTAGTAATCTGAAATCACTCAAAGAAACTTGTGAAAAACACCAAAATACATAAAAATATAAAATATCATAAACACAATTAGACTAAACAATAATAACTCGTATTTGACACAAAACATTAATAAAACATAACTAAAAACTATATAATTATACGAGTTATCAGATATTTACCTCTGTTAGAAACAAGATTAAATCTATTGAAACTTTCAGAGGAATTATCTGTGTGCCAGGCTTGAGAGTTATCTGCCAAATGGTCTAGGTAGTCAAAGGCTTCTTCAGGTTCTTTTTCTAGAAACTCACCGTTACACATTGTTTCAACAAATTGTTTAGTTTCAGGAGTTAAACTTTCATAAAAGAAACTAATAAGACGCCATTTTTCAAAACCATGATGTGGACAAGAACTTAACAAATCTTTAAAACGCTCCCAGCACTGAAAAAATGCTTCATTTTGATTTTGATTGAAATTTTGAATCTGTCTTTTCAAAGCAGTAGTTTTATGTGCTGGGAAAAATTTCTTTAGAAACTCAGTTTGTAATTCTTGCCATGTGCCAATTGACCTTGGTTTTAAATTATGAAGCCAAATTTTTGCTTTATCTTTTAAAGAAAAAGGAAATAATTTTAGCTTGACAATTTCATTTGTACATTGTTGGTCATTAAAGGTGACACATATATCTTCGAAGTCTTTTAGAAACGAGTAAGCACTTTCTGATTCTAACCCATAGAAATTTGGAAGCAAAGCTATCATACCTGGTTTAAAACAAAAGTTGTTTGCATTGAGAGGAAAAATAAAACAAGAGAGTGATGAGCTTCGAGTTGGTTGCAAGTAGTCACGCATGGTGCGTACTTGTCTGTTCTCATCTTCAGCATGAACACTTTCATTGTCAGCCATGGTAGGAGTTGTATTAGAAAGATTACCTGAAAACGTTTCACAATAAAATCTAACTAAACAACGAGATCTAAAATCACGTCGCCAAACAAGCATAAAACAAAGTTAATATACAGATTAGGCGGTATAACCAGCCAATAAAAATAAACAAAGTTAATATACAATATAAATATAAATATAAATATATAGAAAATTAGGCGGTATAACCAGCCAATAAAAATAAAAATAGGCAGTATAACCAGCCAATAAAAATAAATATACTTATAAACTTATATACTTAGTATTGCCTCCCCGGCAACGGCGCCAAAAACTTGATGGAGACTCAATTAAGAGTTGTAAACCCAAGTGCAGGTTATGTTCAAGTAATAAATTCTCGGGTGTCCGAGGTCGAACCACAGGGAAGCGTATTAGTAAGAATAAGTTTATAAATATATAAGACAAAGAAAGTAAACAAGATATTAGGGAATCAACAACAAAATAAGATAAACAAGATATTAGAGAACAAAATAAACAAAATATAAAAGAAATTAAACAAGATATAAAAAACAATAAGAAAAGATGTTGAGGTTAGAGAATCCACTCTTGGTGTTATGCTAAGATTAATCTTGTTTTATTACACAATTGAAATCCACACATAAAGGAGGTTCCAATCGGAAGGTTTAGCAATTCAGTCCAAATTGTCCAACGTCCATAGCATATGATATTATGTTCATTTGGTGTCCTCAAAACTCATAAAAAGAGTCCAAGCATTCCTTATGCCAAGGTATATGTCTACAACAAATCAAGGTTATGAAACCAAGCATTTACTGTGCCATTTTCATTGTCAATAATGAATCAAGATCCCTACTTTGCAAGTATGATTTTAAACCAAAAGAAAATATTATCTATACTAGTGTTTATAAATGATGATTCATTTTAGCTCATGTTTGAGAGACTAACCTTAGCATTTACCAAGAGCTTCACCTCATCACCTCAAAAATATGATTAGCAACACAAACTAGATATGAATAAAATGAAAAGAAATGTAAGAAGCATAAGTAAATAAAGAATAAGAAAACTAGAGAAAGGAAAGAAGAAGAAAACTTAGAGAATTTTATTACAATGGCTAATATCCTACCAATGTATAATGTATCCTAATACTCATCCAAGGCCCTCTATTTATACACATTTTGGAGAGCTAAATGACAAGAGACAAGCTTTATAAATTTCAAAGGTAGGTATAATAGGTGGGTGCATTTTTCTAACAATTTTCGTCATGTTGTATGACAATCCTGATCAGCCATCTTGATGGTCGATTTTGTCAATGTTGGAGGCTCGATCTGATCAAATGGTCTTCTATAAAAATTTGCCCCTATCAGTTACTGATCCATAGCCGTTGGAATCAGATCATTTGCTCATGTGGATCGGAAGATATGGTCAAAATACCAAAACGGTGCAGAACAGACGTCATTGCACATCAGCCAACTTGATGGTTGATTTCGGTAGGGAAAACGACTCCGTTTCAAGAAGTGTAAAACATGAAAAAGATAGATATGGCTCTTAACTTTGCACTGTCAAAATTTCAGCCTTAATGCTTCGGTGAAACTCCAGATATAGCTGATATGGCAAAAGGTGTCGGAACTGGAACTGAATTGGATTTGCCCTTAATTCTTGATTTAACCTAGTAATCTGAAATCACTCAAAGAAACTCATGAAAACACCAAATTACATAAAAATATAAAAGATCATAAACACAAGTAGACTAAGCAATAATAACTCGTATTTGACACAAAACAATAATAAAACATAACTAAAAACTATATAATTATACGAGTTATCAATGAAGGTTGTCAGATTGCATTTGAAAAGGTTAAACATTATCTATCCAACCCACTAGTACTAATGCCACCTATTCTGGATAAACCAATGATACTGTATTTATCAGTATTTGAGAGATCCATAGGTTGTGTTTTGGGGCAGCTTGATGAGACTGGAAAGAAAGAACAGGCAGTTTACTACCTCAGCAAGAAGTTCACAAATTATGAGTTGAAATATTCGTCGGTAGAAAAGTTGTGTTGTGCTTTAGCTTGGACTGCTCGAAGACTCAGACAGTACATGTTGTACCACACAATGTGGTTGATTGCCAAACTAGATCCAGTCAAGTACATGTTGGAAGCACCTTCTTTGTCAGGGAGGACGGCAAGATGGCAGGTTTTATTGTCAGAGTACGACATTGTATATGTAAGTCAAAAAGCTATCAAGGGCAGTGCAGTGGCTGAATTCTTAGCAAGTCGGGCAGTGGAAGATTATGAGCCGTTGAACTTTGACTTCTTGGATGAATATTTGATGTATGTTTCACAAACAGATGAGATTCCTTTGAAAAAGAAAGTATGGAAAATGTACTTTGATGGCGCATCTAATGCCATGGGGCATGGAATCGGTGCAGTGCTCATATCCCCAAAAGAATATTATTATCCTTTCACTGCTAGATTGGATTTTGATTGTACAAACAATACTGCTGAGTATGAAGCATGTACTATAGGCCTTCGTGCTGCAGTGGACAGAAAGATCAAAGTATTGAAATTTTTTGGAGACTCAGCCTTAGTGATATACCAGTTACGAAGAGAATGGGAAACCCGAGATACAAAGCTAATCCGATACTTAGAACTCATACTGAGTTTATTGGAGGAATTTGAAGAAGTGAATTTCAATTACTTTCCTCGGGAATAAAATCGAATGGCAGATGCTCTGGCTACTTTATCATCAATGTTTAAAGTGAATGAAGGGGTTGAAGTTGTCCCAATAAAGATGAGTATATATGAGTCTTCTGCTCACTGTCTGAATATTGAAGAAGAAGTAGATGGCCTTCCTTGGTATAATGACATTTTGCAATACATCAAGAGTCAACAGTATCTAGAACAAGAACAGAGAATGACAAGAGGACTCTGAGAAGGCTAGCAATGGGTTTTGTGTTAGATAGTGAGATTCTCTACAAGAAAGGAAAAGACCAAGTCTTGTTGAGATGTGTCGGATCTGTTGAAGCTCAGAGAATTATAGAAGACGTCCATGAAGGGATATGTGGCATTCATGCTAATGGTCACATGCTTGCTAAACAGATTATGAGGGCATGGTACTATTGGTTGACGATGGAAGAAGGTTGCATCAGTTATTCCCGAATGTGCCATAAATGCCAGATATATGCAGATAAGATTCATGTGTCGCCATCACCATTACATGTCATAACTGCACCATAGCCCTTTTCAATGTAGGGAATGGATATGATCGGGCCTATTACCCCGAAAGCTTCAAATGGACATCGTTTCATCTTGGTGGCCATAGATTATTTCACAAAGTGGGTAGAAGCTGCTTCCTATGCGAATGTAACAAAGTCGGTGGTATGCAGATTCGTTAAGAAAGAAATCAAATGCCGTTACGGGTTGCCAGCAAGAATTATTTCGAATAATGCACTTTATCGCAACCTAAAAAATAACAAGTCTCATCACAAGACTTTATTATTCGTTAAGCGTGACATTAAAAAAAATCGAGGAAAAGTCGACTTAATTCCTCTAAAAAAATGAAGGTTTTGAAAATGACCTTAAAAAGACATGGAGTCGCCACCAATCTTTTTTTAGCTAGGTGTGATCGGCCACCTATTAAAACCGGTTTTATAAAATATTTTAAAAATTAATTAAAATATTTTTAAAACCAATTTCAAGTCTGCGTTTTAAACCAGAGAAATCAAAGAAACAGGTTCGGGACTCGGTTACGTGCGGGGAAGGATTAGCACCCCCACAACGCCCGTATAAAACGGTACCTTATTAATCACGTGTTATCTCAAGTTTCGGTAAAAAGTTGGTTTTAAATTTAGTATTTCAAGTTAATTCCCAATTTAAATAAAACTAATTCCATTTTTAATTGAAAATGATCCGAAATTTATAAATTCAAAATTTTCCTATATTCCCCAACAAACGTGGCAAAATATAGAAATTTTTATTAGTTTTGAAAAAACTTTCCAAATCATTCTCATTTTAAAGAAGATATTCCGTTATTAATGACAATTGATGATATCCTCCCCAGCAAACCCGGCAGAGAACTCATTAATTATTTTAACTCGAGAATATCTTTATTTTATTGAAAATCATTACCTTTTTGAAAACATTAAAAAAATATGAATATGAATATGCATGACATTAATAAAATGACATAGCAAAATCTAAACAATATAATGCACCCTAAATGATATGATATGATTTAAATGTCTTAGCATATTCTAAATGAAATGAAATATCCTAAATTATATGACATATTCTAAATGAAATGAAATGACCTAGGTAACATAATATATTCTATATGAAATGTAATATCCTAAGTCATATAATATATTCTAAATGAAATCAAATATCCTAAATGACATAATATATCCTAAATGAAATGAAATAGCCCAGGTAACATAATATATTCTACATGAAATGAAATGACCTAGGTAACATAATATATTCTATATGAAATGAAATAATTTAAATGACATGGCAAATATGATGATATGGTATATAATTTAAATGACATGGAATATAAAATAATGCTATCATATAATATGCATGGAAATAAAAATGAAAATAATAATGCATGAACATAGTACATGCTAAATAATATAACAAAAAAAATAATTAAATAAAAAGCATAGGATATCATGAAATATTCCAAATCATATAATAAACAATATAACATAACTCAAAATCTTAACAATATCATAGAAATTATCATAGCAAAAATCACATATTATATAAAATGCATAAATATGGAAAATGCAATGCATGAAAATGTATTTTTTTCCTTTAATTAAGGAAATCCGTATATCTAAAAGATATCCGGCTACCTTACGAAAATATGTAAATTAAATATTCTAAAACCAAAATACTTTGTGATTGTTTGAAAACAATTTTGAAAATCTTAGATTAAAAATAAAAACTAGGCTAAATGTTTTTTAAATGGCTCTAATTTCCTAAGTTTAAAATCCCGGACTTGACCACCCTTAACCCGAGACTTAAAAAATCATTTTTAGAGTTTAAAAAGGCTTAGAAACTACCCAAAGTCAGTACCTAAGCTTCCTAATCAGCCCCCTCTAAGTAACTTAACCAAAACAGAAAAATGATTTTCCTTCAAATTCAATTCTGACTCCACTGTCTAGTTTTAACCCACAATTTTTTAACCTATTTTTAAAAATTCAAAAATATCTAAACAAAATATTGGAGACTCAGGACATGTAAAACTACACGAGAAAAAATCAGCTTAATTTTCTGATTAAAGATGAATGCCCAGAAAAATCAGGAAAGTACAAGTACTGGGTGAAAAAACTGTTTTGCCAAAATACATTTTTGCCTTTGATAAAATCATTTAAAAATCAAAGTAAAAATATTTAAGACTCACAAAATGACTCACAAACAGTAGCTAGGACTTTTTAAAAGTTAGATAAAAATTGGCTAAGTAAAAAAAATCACAAAGGTAGAATAATCAATTTGACAAACCTTAATTTTCCACAAGTGTTCTCAAGAGAGCATGACTTTGAACCATTAATTGGCCTAAGTCATTAGTCAAGTGGCATGGACATGAAATGCATGAAAAAATACAGCAAATATGATGCATGAAATGCATGGTTTTAAACCTAAATTTCATGAAAAATGCATGGCATTAATATAGTGACCTAGACCTAAATGAACTTGCATGGCATTTAATGCAACCTAGGTCTAAAATGCATGGACGTGCATGGAAAAATAAACCAAACCTAATAACTAAAACATGCATGGCAATAACACAAACACAAGGCATGCTTAAACCAACAACTCAACCAAATATCATGCAAATGCCAACCTATTAACTAACATAGCAAAAATGCAACACACAATGCAAAATAACATGGTAGCCGAATGGCCTAAGGTTCCAAACAAGCATGGCATTTTCACAAACACTTGGTATACTTAAACTAAATACTCAATCAAATGTCATGCAAATGAAAACCTATCAACTAACATGGTAAAAATGCACACACAATGCAAGATAATGAAGTGGCCGAATGGCCTAAGGTTTCCAACAAGCATGGCATTTTCACAAACACTTGATATACTAACATGCTCAACTAAAATATAACACTCAAATCATGCAAACACAAAGTAGAGATACTAAAATTAACAAGCATTTTCACAAACACTTGATATACTAACATGCTCAACTAAAATATAACACTCAAATCATGCAAACACAAAGTAGAGATATTAAAACTAACAAGCATTTTCAAAAACACTTGATATAGTAAATATAAAACAAAAAATAAAAAATGCAAGAATATGATATTTAACTCATAAATGGCAACAAACAAAGCAACCAAATTAAAACATGATTCAAGTATATGAAGTAGAAGAATACTTAAAGCATCAAGATTAAAGAAAATAACATAAATAACATGACAAATTAAAGCAAAAACAGCAACAATAATAAAAAAAATCTAGGCTATTCGGCCATTAACGAAAAATAAGGAAAAAAATTTGTAAAAATTATTTAAGAAAGAGATGAAGAAAGAATTTAAGAAGAACATAAAAAAAAATTTATTTAAAAAGAAAACTCACCAAATAATAATCAAAATAGAAAAAACAATAATGGAAAATCAAGAAAGTGCAAGAGTTGGTGCTAAATGCAACCTCAAGAAGCTATATTTCAAGCTTTATCTCTTCAAACTTTCCTTTCTTTTCTAAAATTTTTATTTTTCCTTTCAACCAAGGAGAGAAAAACTAAGCAAAACAAGAAGAAATCTGAAAAAATGAAGTGAAGAAAAATAAAATCTGCTCCCCTCCTTAAGGCTGGCCGAATGGACTCTCTCTCATCTCAAGGATGTTGTCATTTTTTTCCCAACCAATTTCCATCCAATGGCTAGTAATTCAAGGTGAAAAATCATAAAATTATCACCCTTAGATTAGCATATCAGCTGTCCATAATTACAGCTGTTCAAGAATAATGTTGACACTCTCCCTCTTCATGCTTTGGCCTATGTTGCTTAATCACAATGGCTTGATCAAAAAAAATCTCTAACTAACTCTTAATTCTTGGCCATTTGATTGAAAAATCAAAAGCTTCCTCCTTCCTTTGGGCCTTGGCAGGCCAGCACTCTCTTTTCCAGCCCAAGTATGATTTTTTGAATGGCCAAAAGAAGCCCTTTTCGGTTGCTTGGGTAAAATGACATTTTTCCCCCCGGATGTAAATAAATGGTAAACGGACTCCAAATTCAAATTTTATTTTTTTAATACTTTCAAAATAATAAAATATTGAATTCTGGAAGTTTTTAAAAAATTTTGAGTCCGTTTGCTATTTATTTGGATTTTTTCTTCTAAAAATGCCTTTTCATGCCCCCACATTTTACCATTTTTTAAACGAGCTCCATATCAAGATTTTTCTTCACCAATATCTTCCAAATAATTTACAAGTGTGATCTGGAAGTTTTCATAATTTTTGGAACTCATTTGGTATTTTTGCGGGATTTATCTTCTTGAATTACTACATAGGGGCTCGGGATTTGGCCATTTTGCAAACGAACTTCGAATCAAGATTTTCTCTCTCCAATCTCTTCCAAATAATTTAAAAATGATATTTACAAATTTTCAGAAGATTTGGAGTTCATTTGCTATTTTTTCGAGATTTTCCTTCTTGAATTTCTGCATTAGAGACCCGGGATTTGGCTATTTTGCAAACGAACTCCGAATCAAGATTTTCTTTCGCCAATCTCTTCCAAATGACTTAAGAATGATATTTTCAAATTTTAATAATTTTCGGAGTCTATTTGCTATTTTTCCCAAATTTTCCAATTTTGCCTTTTTGCGTTCGAAACCCGATTTTACTCAAAACAAGTCCGATTTTCAGATTTTCTTCAAGCTGAGCCTTGGGCTATCCCTTTTTAATCATTTATCATCCATTGGGGCTTTAGTCTTACCAAGTCAGACCATTTCTGTAATTCTGCCCGATTTCACCGAAATCTACCAAAAACCGTAATTCTCGGTTTTCTCCTGGATTGACCTTTCTTTCAATTTTTCTTTCAAGTGACTTCTCCATTACCCATAGTCAGTGCTTAAATTTCATTTGGAACCTTCAATTTCGACCAATTCGATCGTTTAAGCACTTTTCCCCAAATTTCTCGAATTAGGGTTTTCTTTCTACTACATCTCCATAACCCAACTTCCGAACTCCATATCTTTCAATGTAGACCTCGGATTATCAAAATTCTTTTGCCATTTTTCAATTGAACTTCAAATCTTTATTTTGAAAGTGGGTTGATTTTTTTCAGTAGTTGACTTTCTAGGGTTGACTTTTTTGGGGTTGACTTTTTTTGGGGTTGACTTTTTTTGAGTTTGACTTTTTATGCTCACCCTCTTAAACTAAGTCTCGGGGTACCACCTGCAGGATGACAAAAAGTCGTTTTACATTCTGAAACATCAATTTAGGAAGAAAACATACCTGTTTTAATGGTCTGGACAAAATTAGGTGTCTACACTATCAATTTAAACAATAAGATGATGAGAGAAGTGTGTACTCAATTCAAGATCACACATCATAATTCGGCACCGTACCATCCGAAGATGAATGGCGCAGTAGAAGCAGCTAACAAGAACATCTAGAAGATTGTTGAGAAGATGACCAATGTGTACAAAGATTGGCATGAGATCTTGCCTTTCGCTCTTCATGCATATCGTACTTCGGTCCGCACATCTATAGGGGCAACGCCGTTTTCTTTGGTATACGGGATGGAAGCAGTGCTGCCTATTGAAGTTGAGATCCCTTCACTTTGGGTTTTGATGGAAGTTGGCCTAGAGGAAGCAAAATGGGTTAGAGCTCGTTATGAACAGTTGAATCTCATTGAAGAGAAAAGATTGAAATCAATTTGTCACGGGCAGTTGTATCAGAAAAGGGTGATTCGAGCCCACAACAAGAAGGTTCGTCCCAGAAAGTTCCGAGAGGGGGAGTTGGTACTGAGAAAAATTCTCTCCATAGTGAAGGACCCGAGAGAAAAATGGGCTCCGAATTGGGAAGGACCCTATATGGTAAAAAGAGCTTTTTCTAGAGGAGCATTCATTTTAACTAGAATGGACGGGGAGGATTTTAGAAATCCCGTGAATGCTGATGAACTAAAGAAGTATTATGCTGAAAAAAAAAATGTGTGTGATGCTGTGCACATGGAAATTCGAATGATTCCAAGTGTAAAAATGGGAATTCTATATATCTATTTCCCCTATGAATGGTTTTTCAAAGATAATATTCATGCTTGATATGATGAATGGCCATCTTTCATATTCATTTCACTAAGAAGAAATTATCCTTAGTCACCCCTTTGAGCCTTAGGAATTATTTCTTTCCTTAAACCTTGATCAAGGATCACCCTCTACACTGGAGGGCGAATGTGAGGAATCATAATAAAAAAAAATCATGGCAAAAACAAAGCCATCGAAAAATGTGGCAAATGAAAGCCAACAAAGAAAAAAAGAAGAGAAGAAAGTCCAAAAAAGGGACAAATGTTTCAAGAACGAGTTCTCCTCAAGAAATGATTCTTGATCCAATCACCTTTAAACACACCTTGGGCCTATTTTATCTTTTCTTTCTAAACCTAAACCTTGGTCTACATTACGTGCTTTAAAAGCCTATTTTGATCAAGCATGGATATTTAATTTGAAAGGTTATTCTCAGAATTCATCCCATCTTTTGAATTGATATTTTTACCTTGGAAGCATTTAGAATTCTCAGATGCATGGTAGAATACAAAAAAAAATGGAAATGAAAAAAGAATGTAAAATGAGAGGTTTAAGCCGAAAACCCGCAAAGGGCGACTTAATACCAAATGGAGGACACTTGAGTTGAAAACCCACAAAGGGCGGCTCGAGTACTGATCAAAGTTTGAATCGATGCTCCGTGTAAAGGGGGAGAAAGTATCTGACAATCAGAGGAAAGGGGAAAACACAGTCTGATGTAACTACGGAAGCTAAGAGGTTACCCAAGTAAATTGCTCGTTCAAGAGAAATTTCAGATGGTTTAAAAAAGGAGGGGTCCAAGATATTCCACATCCAGGGCATCTACAACCTATAACTTTACATTTCTTTCTTATATCCTTGATATTTATGTTTACTATTTTAAAACATTTCTTGCAATAAATTCTTGTTATCCTTTTCATGACAATTTTTGCTTGATTCATATTTTCTTTCATACATTCTTGAGATGCATGATGATTATTATTGAATCGAATGATGATTAGTAATAAAAAAATCTTTAAATAAAAGGATTTAAAAGTGTTACTAAGGAATAGATTTAAATCTTGGGAAAGGTTTGGAAATTTCACCAAGAAAAGAAAACAGTGAACGTGGTGGAAACTCCATCACGAAGTAAAAAAATTTGTGAATTTCAGTGAAATCAGAAACTGGGACTGTTTGACAAATTATCTTGAGTAAAGGGTTCTTTAAGTGGGGCATCAGTGAACAATTGAAGACTCCATCATGAAGTCGGATAATCTGTGAACCTCAAAGAAACCATGGATTAGAAATCATGACATGATCATTTGGTTGCATTCATCTTTAGGAAACATAGAAGCATTTGCAAAGCATGTCATTCTCATCATTGCATTTAGCTAACAGTGCAGAAATCAGGAAAACTTGGACTTCCCCAAAGTAAACTCGTTCTGTTTTTCAAATGAATTGAGCCCCGAGATCACTGTTGAGGTACGTTTCCTTTCCAAATCGAATTCATTCTGTTTTATCAAATGAGTCGAGCCTTGAGATCTCCATTGAGGTATTTCTTTTTGTTTTAAATCGAATTCATTCTATTTTATCAAATGAGTCGAGCCTTGAGACCTCCGTCGAGGTATTTCCTTTTGTTTTAAATCAAATTCATTCTGTTTTATCAAATGAGTCGAGCCTTGAGATCTCCGTCGAGGTATTTCTTTTTGTTTTAAATTGAATTCATTCTGTTTTATCAAATGAGTCGAGCCTTGAGACATTCGTCGAGGTATTTCTTTTTGTTTTAAATCGAATTCATTTTGTTTTATCAAATGAGTCGAGCCTTGAGATCTCTGTCGAGGTATTTCTTTTTGTTTTTAAATCGAATTCATTCTGTTTTATCAAATGAGTCGAGCCTTGAGACCTTCGTCGAGGTATTTCCTTTTGTTTTAAATCGAATTCATTCTGTTTTATCAAATGAGTCGAGCTTTGAGATCTCCGTCGAGGTATTTCTTTTTGTTTTAAATCGAATTCATTCTGTTTTATCAAATGAGTTGAGCCTTGAGACCTCCGTCGAGGTATTTCCTTTTGTTTTAAATCGAATTCATTCTGTTTTATCAAATGAGTCGAGCCTTGAGACATTCGTCGAGGTATTTCCTTTTGTTTTAAATCGAATTCATTCTGTTTTACTAAACGAGTCGAGCCTTGAGACCACCATCGAGGTATTTTCTTATGTTCTAAATCGAATTCATTTTGTTTATCAAATGAGTCCAGCCTTGAGACCGTCGTCAAGGTATTTTCAAATCACGGGTAAGGGCTCCGGGCACCATTCTTAAGACCTCCGGGCACCATTTTAAAAACCTCCGGGCATAATTTTTCATCACGGGTAAGGCCTCCGGGTGCCATTTTAAAGACCTCTGGGCACCATTTTAAAGTCCTTCGGGCACCAGTTTTAAAGACCTTCAGGCATCAGTTTTAAAGACCTTCGGGCATCTTTTTTAAAGACCTCCGGGCACCATTTTAAAGACCTTTGGGCACCAGTTTTAAAGACCTTCAGGCACTATTCTTAAGACCTTCGGGCACAATTTTTTCTTTTCAAAATCAAACCCGTTTCCTCAAGACGGGTCGAGCCTTGATTAGTCAGGGAATTCAATTTAAGGACAAAATCTTCAATTTACAGCTTTTTCAAAAAAAAATGAAAAAAATGAAAAAAAAAGCAAAAAAAATATGCTTTAGTAAAAAAAAAAAAAAAAAACCCTTTTCCCTTTCCTTCACATGTGATTTCACTAACCATACAAAATTAGTGTTTGTTTATCTTTGCCTGATTCCTGATTCTCAGCAATAGCCAAAGAGGGGCAGCTGTAGACACCTAATTTTGTCCAGACCACTAAAACAGGTATGTTTTCTTCCTAAATTGATGTTTCAGAATGTAAAAAAGACTTTTTCATCCTGCAGGTGGTATTCCGAGACTTAGTTTAAGAGAGAAAGCATAAAAAGTCAAACTTGAAAAAAGTCAACCTCAAAAAGTCAACTACTAAAAAAGTCAACCCACTTTCAAAATCAAGATTTGAAGTTCAATTGAAAATGGCGAAAGAATTTTAATAATCCGAGGTCTACATCAAAAGATATGGAGTTCAAAAGTTGGGATTCGGAGATTCAATAGAAAGAAAACCCTAATCCGAGAAATTTGGTGAAAACTGCTTAAACGATCGAATTGGTCAAAATTGAAGGTTCCAAATGAAATATAAGCACTGAGTATGGGTAATGGAGAAGCCACTTGAAAGAAAAACTGAAAGAAAAGTCAATCCGGGAGAAAACCGAGAATTAGGGTTTTTGGTGGATTTAGGTGAAATTGGGAAGAATTACAGAAATTGCCCGACTTGGTAAGACCAAAGCCCCTAATGAATGAGGAATGATTAAAAAGGGATAGCCCAAGGCTCAATTTGAAGAGAATATGAAAATCGGACTTGTTTTGGGCAAAGTCGGGTTTCAGAGGCAAAACGGCAAAATTGGAAAATTTGGGAAAAATAGCAAATAGACTCAAAAAATTTGGAAAAACTGCAAATCTCATTCTTAAATCATTTGGAAGAGATTGGCGAAAGAAAATCTTGATTCAGAGTTTGTTTTCAAAATGGCCAAATCCAGGGTCTCTTATGTAGAAATTCAAGAAGATAAATCCCGAACAAATAGCAAATGAACTCCAAATCTTCTGAAAATTTGCAAATCTCATTTTTAATTTATTTGAAAGATATTGGTGAAACAAAATCTTGATTCGGAGTTCGTTTGCAAAATGGCCAAATCCCGGGTCTCCTATGTAGTAATTTAAGAAGATAAATCCCAAAAAAATAGCAAATGGACTTCAAAATTTCTGAAAATTTGCAAATCTCATTTTTAAATTATTTGGAAGATATTGGCGAAATAAAATCTTGATTCTGAATTCGTTTGCGAAATGGCCAAATCCCGGGCCTCTTATGTAGTAATACAAGAAGATAAATCCAGAAAAAATACTGAATGAGTTTGAAAAATTATGAAAAGTTCTAGATCACACTTTTAAATTATTTGGAAGATATTGGTGGAGAAAAATCTTGATTTGGTGCTCGTTTACAAAATGGTAATATGTGGGGGCATAAAAGGGAATTTTTTGAAGAAAAAATCCAAATAAATAGCAAACAGACTCGGAAAACTTTGAAAACTTCCAGAATTCAATATTTTATTATTTTGAAAGTATTAAAAAAATAAAATTTGAATTTGGAGTCCGTTTGGCATTTATTTGCTCAGGGGGCACAAAACAGTCATTTTATCCAAGCAACCGAAAAGGGCTTTTGTTGCCTTTCAAAAAAAACAATCTTGGGCTGGGAGAAGGTGTGCTAGCCGGCCAAGGCCCAAAGGAGGGAAGGAGTTTCTGATTTTTCAATCAAAATGCCAAAAATGAAGAGTTAGTTAGTGATTTTTTGATCAAGCCTTTGCAAATAAGCCACATGGGCCAATGCATGAAGAGGGAGAGTGTCAACATAATTTTTGAACAGCTGTAATTATGGACAGTTGATGGCTTAATCTAAGGGCGAAAATTTCATGTTTTAAACCTCTTAATTCATTAGCCATTGGATGAAAATTGGTTGGAGAAAAGATGACTACATCCTAGACTATATGAGAGAGGGATTCAGCCAGCAATGGAGGGGACTCAGAGTTTTTATTTTCAGCACTTCATTTTCATATTTCTCTCTTGGTTTTTGCTGGGTTTTCTCTCCATTGCACCAAAGAAAAAAGAAAATAAAAGAAAGTTTGAAGAGAAAAAACTTGAAAGTTAGCTTCTTGAGGTTGCTTTTACCACCAACCCTTGCACTTTCTTGATTTATCATTCTTGTTTTTGCTATTTTGATTATTATTTTGGTGATTTTTCTTTTTAAATAAGTGTTTTTTTTTATGTTCTTTTTAAGTTCTTTCTTCATCTTTTTCTTAAACAAGTTCTAACAATTTTTTTTCTTATTTTCTTACCATGGCCGAATGGCCCAGAATTTTATTGTTGCTGTTTTTCTTTGATTTGTCATGTTATTTTTGTTATTTTCTTTAGTCTTGATGCTTTAAATATTCTTCTACTACATATACTTGAAGCTTGTTTTAATTTGGTTGCTTGTTTGTTGCCATTTATGAGTTTATTATCATGTTCTTGCATTTTTAATTTTCTGTTTTCATAATGTTTAAATCTGTTGATGTTTTATATTTTGTAATCCATGTGTTTGTGAGAATGCTTGCTAGATTTAATACATCTACTTTATATTTGCATGATTTGAGTATGTTAGTATATCAAGTCTTTGTGAAAATGCCATGCTTGTTTGGAACATGAGGCCATTCGGCCACTTCATGTATTTTGCATTGTGTGTGCATTTTTGCTATGTTAGTTGATAGGTTTGCATTTGCATGACATTTGATTGAGTATTTAGTTTAAGTATATCAAGTGTTTGTGAAAATGCCATGCTTGTTTGGAGCTTGAGGCCATTCGGCCACTTCATGTGTTTTGCTTTGTATGTGCATTTTTGTTATGTTAGATGATAGGTTTGCATTTTCATGATATTTGGTTGAGTTTTTGGTTTAAGCATGCCTTGTGTTTGTGTTATTGCCATGCATATTTGAGATGTTAGGTTTGGTTTATTTGTCCATGCATGTCCATGCATTTTAGACCTAGGTTGCATTAAATGCCATGCAAGTTCATTTAGGTCTAGGTCACTTTATTGATGCCATGCATTTTTTTCATAACATTTAGGTTTAAACTCATGCATTTCTTGCATCATATTTTCTGTATTTTTCATGCATTTCATGTCCATGCCACTTGACTAATGACTTAGGCCAATTAATGGTTCAAAGTCATGCTCTCTTGAGCATACTTGTGAAAAATTAAAAGGTTGTCAAATTGATTATGTAGACACCTAATTTTGTCCGGACCACTAAAACATGTATTTTTCTTCCTAAATTGATGTTTCCGAGTGTAAAAACACTTTTTTCATCCTCCAGGTGGTACTCTAAGCTTAGTTTAAGAGGGCGAGAATAAAAAGTCAAACTTGAAAAAAAGTCAACCTCGAAAAAAGTCGACCCCAAAAAAGTCAACCCCAGAAAGTCAACCAATAAAAAAGTCAACCCACTTTCAAAATCAAGATTTTAAGTTGAATTGAAAAATGGCGAAAGAATTTTGATAATCCGAGGTCTACATTGAAAGATATGGAGTTCGGAAGATGGGATTTGGAGATTCAGTAGAAAGGAAACCCTAATCCGATAAATTTGGGGAAAACTGCTTAAACGGTCAAATTGGTCAAAATTGAAGGTTCCAAATGAAAGATAAGCAATGACTACGGGTAATGGAGAAGTCACTTGCAAGAAAAACTGAAAGAAAAGTCAATACAGGAGAAAAACCGAGAATTAGGGTTTTTAAGTGGATTCCGATGAAATCGGGAAGAATCACGGAAATGGCTCGACTTGGTAAGACAAAAGACCCCAATGGATGAGGAATGATTAAAAAGGGATAGCCCAAGGCTCAGTTTGAAGAAAATCTGAAAATCAGACTTGTTTTAAGCAAAATCGGGTTTTTGAGGTAAAAGGGTAAAATTGGAAAATTTGGGAAAAATAGCAAATGGACTCCAAAAATTCTGAAAATTTTTCAATCTCATTCTTAAATCATTTGAAAGAGATTGGCGAAAGAAAATCTTGATTCGGAGTTCATTTGCAAAATGGCCAAATCTCGGGCTTCTTATATAGTAATTCAAAAAGGAAAATCCCGGAAAAATAGTAAATGAGCTCCAAATCTTTTGAAAATTTTCAAATCTCATTTTTAAATTATTTGGAAGAGATTGGCAAAAGAAAATCTTGATTCGGAGTTCGTTTGCAAAATGGCCAAATCCCGGGCGTCCTATGCAATAATTCAAAAAGATAAATCCCGAAAAAATAGCAAATGGACTCCAAAAATTTTGGAATATTGCAAATCTCATTTTTAAATTATTTGGAAGAGATTGGCAAAAGAAAATCTTGATTCGGATTTCGTTTGCAAAATGGCCAAATCCCAGGCCTCCTATGCAATAATTCAAAAAGATAAATCTCGGAAAAATAGCAAATGGACTCCAAAAATTCTGAAATTTTGCAAATATCATTTTTAATTTATTTGGAAGATATTGGCAAAAGGAAATCTTGATTCAGAGTTCGTATGCAAAATGGCCAAATCCCGGGCCTCCTATGCAGTAATTCAAGCCGATAAATCTCGAAAAAAATACCAAATGAGCTCCAAAAATTATGAAAACTTCCAGATCACACTTTTTAATTTTTTTGAAGAGAGTGGTGAAGAAAAATCTTGATTTGGAGCTCGTTTAAAAAATGGTAAAATGTAGGGGCATAAAAGGGCATTTTTGGAAGAAAAAATCCAAATAAATAGCAAACGGACTCGGATAATTTTGAAAACTTCCAGAACTCAATATTTTATTATTTTGGAAGTATTAAAAAATAATAATAATTGAATTTGGAGTTCGTTTGATATTTATTTGCATCCGGGGGGCAAAACGGTTATTTCACCCAAGCAATCGAAAATGGCTTCTTTGGGCCTTTCAAAAAATAAGAGTTGGGCTGGAAAAGAGAAGTGTTGGCCTGCCCAGGCCCAAAGGAAGGAGGAAGCTTCTAATTTTTAGATCAAATGGCTAAAAATCAAGAGTTAGTTAGAGATTCTCTTTGATCAAGCCATGGTGATTAAGCCACATAGGCCAAGAAAGATGTCAACATTATTCTTGAACAACTGTAATTTGAGAGAGCTGAGTGATAACTCGTATAATTATATAGTTTTTAGTTATGTTTTATTATTGTTTTGTGTCAAATACGAGTTATTATTGCTTAGTCTAATTGTGTTTATGATTTTTTATATTTTTATGCAATTTGGTGTTTTTCACAAGTTTCTTTGAGTGATTTCAGATTACTAGAATTAAGGGCAAATCCAGTTCAGTTCCAGTTCCGACACTGTTTGCAATATCAGCTATATCTCGAGTTTCACTGAAGCAATAAGGCTGAAATTTGTAGCCGTGCAAAGCTAAGAGGCATATCTATCTTTTTCATGTTTTACACTTCTTGAAACGGAGTCGTTTTCCCTATCGAAATCGACCATCAAGTTGGCTGATGTGCAATGACGTCTGTGCTGACCTGTTTTCGTATTTTGCCCATATCTTCTTATCCACATCAGCAAATGATCTGATTCCAACGGCTATGGATCCGTAACTGATAGGGGTATATTTTTCTAGAAGACCACTTGATCAGATCGAGCCTCCAACATTGACAAGATCGACCATCAAGCTGGCTGATCAGAATTGTCATACAATATGACGAAAATTGTTAGAAAAATGCACCCACCTATTATACCTACCTTTGAAATTTATAAAGCTTGTCTCTTGTCATTTAGCTCTCCAAAATGTGTATAAATAGAGGGCCTTGGATGAGCAACTGATAACTCGTATAATTATATAGTTTTTAGTTATGTTTTATTATTGTTTTGTGTCAAATACGAGTTATTATTGTTTAGTCTAATTGTGTTTATGATCTTTTATATTTTTATGTAATTTGGTGTTTTTCACAAGTTTCTTTGAGTGATTTCAGATTACTAGAATTAAGGGCAAATCCAGTTCAGTTCCAGTTCCGACACATTTTTCCATATCAGCTATATCTGGAGTTTAACTGAAGCAATAAGGCTGAAATTTGTAGCCGTGAAAAGCTAAGAGGCATATCTATCTTTTTCATGTTTTATACTTCTTGAAACGGAGTCGTTTTCCCTAGCGAAATCGACCATCAAGTTGGCTGATGTGCAATGACGTCTGTGCTGACCTGTTTTCGTATTTTGCCCATATCGGCTTATCCACATCAGCAAATGAGCTGATTCCAATGGCTATGGATCCGTAACTGATACGGGAACCTTTGTCTAGAAGACCATATGATCAGATCAGGCCTCTAATATTGACGAAAGCGACCATCAAGTTGGCTGATGTGCAATGACGTCTTTGCTGACATGTTTTCGTATTGTGCCCATATCTGCTTATCCACATCAGAAAATGAGCTGATTCCAACGGCTATGGATCCGTAACTGATAGGGGAACCTTTTTCTAGAAGACCATGTGATCAGATCAGGCCTCCAACATTGACGAAATCGACCATCAAGTTGGCTGATCAAAATTGTCATACAATATGACGAAAATTGTTAGAAAAATTCACCCACCTATTATACCTACCTTTGAAATTTGTAAAGCTTGTCTATTGTCATTTAGCCTTCCAAAATGTGTATAAATACAGGGCCTTGGATGATTGTAGAGATCATATTGTACATAGGTAGGATATTAGCCATTTTAATAAAATTCTCTAAGTTTTCTTCTTCTTTCTTTTCTCTAGTTTTCTTTTTCTTTAGAGAGAGCAAGAGGTTGGATAATTAATATTCTTCCTCTTCTTCTTTCTTTCTTTTATTTTCTTCTTAGATTTTCTTTAATTTTATGTTTATGTTTATAATGCCTATGCTAGGCTAAACTTCTATTTGGTTAAGGGTGATTTCAAAGCCCTAGACATGTTTTGTGATTGATTTTCAGATTCTATCTATCATTAATTTTCTATCAAAGTTGCTTATGTTCTTCTACAAGAATTGTTCATGATGTTGTCTAGATTTATTTAGGTGTACAACTAGATAGATCTTGATAATTATCTATTGCTAGTTTAGGAGTCTTGATCAGTGTAATTGTCTTGATTTCCTATTCATAAGTGGCAATTTGTGATTAATGATTATGGTCAAGTTTTCAATAATTGCAAAGTGGAACATAACCTAAGTTGAACAATCCGAGCTTATGTGTTTGTTGCTTAGATCAACCTATCTTTCTCATCATAAAGCTGCCATTAAATTGAATTTAGAGAGCTTATTCTAGGTTGTTTAATGGTTAGAGATTAAATAGAGAGCTTGTTCTATTTAACGACAAACTAAGGAAAGATTGGGGTAACAGAGCTTGTTGTTATCTACGGTTGTTAACTTTGATAGTTGGTTGATATTGATAGATCTGAAATTGATTCTTAATGATGTCTAGTGGTGGAGAATGAAACCTTAACCATATTTTTCATATTTGATTCTTCTTACTTATTTGTTTTCTTACTTTTAGTTTGCTTATTTTTTATATTTATTTTTATTGGCTGGTTATACCGCCTAATTTGTATATTAACTTTGTTTTATTTTTATTGGCTGGTTATACCGCCTAATTTAGTATATATATTTTTATTGGCTGGTTATACCGCCTTGCATCTTATTCTTATTATTTACTTTAGTTTAAATCTGGCTTCATAAACCCCTTTTCTTTTATTTTTCTTGAATTTAAGTTTTAAACTATCAACTTATAAACTAAAACCCAATCCCTGAGGACTCGACCCTTGCTAACTACTATACTTACAATTGATCTTTTTAGTGCAAGGTTAAATAAGATACACTCTTTTGGGTGCATCAAATTTTTGGCGCCGTTGCCGGGGATTGTTTTCTTTAGTTTTTTTGTTACTTGGTTTATTCTTATTTTCAGTTCTAATTAGTTCTATTTTCTTGCACATACAAGTTTTTCTTATCAAATTTTGAAAAAAAAAAAAAAAAAAACGATGGAATTGAGCAATCTAACACTTGAAGAGTTGGTGGCATACATGAACATGGAGAATCAACAAGCCAATCTCACCTTCCCAGTTCAACAATTTGCCATGGGAGGATGTTAAGGCCATCAAGTGTTCCAAGACCAGCAGTATGATCATTACTCAAACACTTACCATGAGGGATGGTAGGATCATACTAATTATGGCTACTCGAAAAATTACCAAGAAATAGATCCTTATGCCAATTACACTCATCCATCTAGATTTAATCAATCATGGTCTCAAGAACCAGATCTTTTTCAGCCACTACATATGACTCAAAACTTAGGTACTTCTTTAGAAGATCTTGTCGATTCTCTTGTTACTAATACTTTGCAATTTCAACAGGAAACAAGGGCAAGTATCCAGAGTTTGGAAAGGCAAATGAGCCTATTGGCTAGTAGTATGGTGGTATGGGTAGCACAAAGATCTGAAGAACTCCCTGCCCAAACGATGATTAACCCAAAGGAGAATGCTACTATTGTGACCTTGAGGAATGAGGAACAAGATGAGGATGAGACAAAATTAGAGATAAATTCTATTCTTGAGGATAATGAAGCCAATGATCCAAATAAGAGTATTTCGGCACCTGAGGTAACGTTTGAGATTCCAATTTTTACTAATGTTTCTTCTCCACCTTTTCCTAGTAGATTCGCAAAGTTCAAAGAGGAGGAACATGAACCAGACATGTTGGAAACCTTAAACAACTTGTTTGTGGATGCCATTCAACAAGTATCAAAATATGCTCCATTCCTCGATGAGATATGCACCACCAAGGATGATGGAATAATACTTGTAATGGAGAATGCATCCACTGTTGTGCAAAGAAAGCTTCCTCTCAAACGCATAAATTTGGGAAATTTCATGTATGAGCCTGACAAGCCTAAAAAGCCAAGAAGGGGTGTTGGTTAGATTCAAAACACTAACTCAAGTGTTAATTGGGAAGGCAGCCCAGTTAAAGATGAAATTGCCAACCTTCCATATTCAGATTTGCTTTCTCTTTCTCTTTCTTTTCCTTTTTCTTTTATTATTTTTATTGTTTTTATTTTTATTTCTTATGTTTCTTTGTTAATTGTGTTTACTGTTTTTAAGTTCATTTAGGCTGCATAAGTTTCTTTTGTTTAATAGTTCTTTTCTCTTACATATAATTCTTGCATTGGGGGATAATAGCATTACATTAATGACAATGTAAGAATTATGTTTGGGGGGAAGAATTTAGGATTTTATTTAGAGTGTTTTGTTTTTGTGTCTTTTTATGTTGTTTTTCTTTTTGATCCTTGTTTTGAAAATAACTAGATGTAAATATAAATTTTTTAACCCCGGTTAAATGGCGGATAACGGTACTCCGTGATTATTTAAATCGGTTCCATCAGCTACCCACAAAACTGATATTGTATATAAATTTCTCTTCCAATTTCTCTTTCAATTTTTTTCATTTTTTTTTTCAGGATGGATGATATTCTCACAAGATTGCAGAAACGATTTCCTCCTTTTCCTCGAAATATTTTACTGAAGCTTTACCAAGTTCGACTTGAAAGATTAAGAATGCGTATGCACAAAGGGATTCCTGGAGACATACGTTGGATAATTGAAGCCAAGGTACGTGAAGATGAATATCTTCCTGTTTTGCATTTACCAGGTACAGGTAGAAGCACTTTTGCAAAGAAGCGACGAGCAAAGCGCATGAGTTCAAATTGCCACAAATGTGCACGATGGACGTGTAACGGTAAATGTCGTTCTATTGGGATTTCGTCCTCTAATCGAGATGATAAAATTGAATTCATTAAGGATGGACTGAGTAAGGAGAATTTGGGTAATATCCAACTTTCTCTTGAGACGCATCCTAGTGGAGACGTACAAAGAGAAATTCTTGATTTATGGCCGCAATTCCAAAGGGAATGGCAACATCTTGGGAATCTGATGTTAAAAGACCCTGTTTGCCAGCTTGTAAGAAAACTGGATGGGAAGCATATCCTCGACTCATAGAAGGCGTTTAAGCCGTTTCTGGACGTAAAACCAGAGGAAGATGTGAGCTACAATCACAACTACAATAAATGACTTCTCAGCTTTTGGTTTGATTTGCAATAACTTTATTTCGGTTTAATTTACGTGTTATTCGATTTGTGTAATTATTCTCATTTTTTTTATTTGTCTTTTACGATTGATTTTTCTTCTCTTTTTTATTTTCTTCCTGAAATCACGCAAAAATCTTTTGTTAGGTTAACATTTTCTTCTGACAGGTCAAATACACTTTCGGCGACATTATTACTCTTGACTTTTACGGTTGATTTTTCTTCTCTTTTTGATTTTCTTCCTGAAATCACGCAAAAATCTTTTGTTAGGTTAACATTTTCTTCTGACAGGTCAGATACACTTTCGGCGACATTATTACTCTTGTCTGATTCACTACTCAGTCCTCTATATATTACACCATGTACTCATTCTCTTTCAGGCACTCGAAAAAAAAGAAAAAAAAATGGAAAGTACTTCGTCCCAACGCATTAAAAAAATTTGTGTTTTTGGAGGTGCTTATCCAGGGAAAAATAACATATTCGCTGATGAAGCCATAAGAGTCGGAGTAATACTTGCCCAACAAAAGATCCAGTTGATTTATGGAGGCGGTAGTACGGGTTTAATGGGAGCAGTCGCTACAGCAGCACACGCCGGAGGAAGTCCAGTTCTAGGAATCGTGCCAAAACTATTCACAGATTTTTGTGGACCTACCTTGGGTAAGGAAATACAAGTCTGGAGTATCCCTGAACGGATAACAATCATGTACCATTCTGCCGATGCATTCATTGCTTTACCAGGAGGTCTGGGTACATTGGAAGAAATAGCTTGCGTGGCTTCTTGGTCATCTTTGGTCACAAATAAGAAACCCATTGGTTTGCTTAATATTAATGGTTATTTTAGTAATTTGCTTTCATATTTAGATAATGCTGTGGATAATGGATTCATGTTTTCAGAGGCAAGGAGAACCATAATTTCTGCTACAACCATTGAAGATTTACTCAAAAAGCTCCAAGCTTATGAGTATTTATCTGCTACGGTTGTTTCGCAAACGCTCGGAAAAAGAAAAAGAGATATGGACGAGCAAGGAGTGGATTGCACTTTGTCTTTGTGACATTATCTAACATTTTGTTTGTTGTGTCTCAGTTATAATAAGTGGTTAGCAACCTCTACAGGTAATATCTCCTAAATTTTACCTTCTTAAAAAAAAAAAAAAAAAATTGTTGTGTTTTAAGCAATTTAGAAGTATTCATTCTGAACAAGGTCTGAGTAAGGGAGACTTGAGACATACCTTGTCAGTTTGATTTCTTCTTTTCAAAAAAAAAAAAAAAAAGAGTTTGTTGTGTTTTAAGCAATTTAGAAGTATTCATTCTGAACAAGGTCTGAGTAAGGGAGACTTGAGACATACCTTGTCAGTTTGATTTTAATCTTTTTACGTTTACTTGTTAATTTTTGTTTAGTATTTTAGGATTATTTAGGTTGCATGAGTTTGTTTTGTTTTGAGTCTAGTTATTCCTATTCTTATGTTATTAGTTCTTTTCTCTTACACATGATTCTTTCATTTGGGTTAATAGACTTACATTGAGGACAATGTAAGAATTAAGTGTGGGGGGAATGATTTAGGATTTCTTTTATTTTTGTCTACTATTTTTTTTTTTATGAGTCTTTATTATTATTATTATTATTATTTTTTAGTGTGTTTTAGTTCCTTTTTAATACAATGATGAGATATGAATTGCATAAGTCTAAAACATATTTATTAGTGAGAAGATTTTCATGAGAATTGAGCTTGATGTCAACCTTTTTATGAGCCAATGTTAATATGATATGTTGATTGAGAAAGAAGCATGTTTAGACTTAATCTGACTTGTATAATCATTCTTGTGAGTTTTTGAGCCTAAAATGATTGATGCATTATACAAATCAATCTAATTTCTTTCTTGAGTGCTCTTATGATTACATGATTCTCTAGAACTTGCTTTAAACCGTTTGAGACTATATTGATGCATGTGACAACATGAATATGATAGAGGCATTAGGATTTTTAGCCAGGGCCAAACAACCATCCCTTATTGATGTTCCAAGAGAACACACCCTTAGTGAACCAATTTGAGCCTACATTGAATAAGCTATCTCTTTGGTAACCATAACTTGTCCCTAACCTAAATATACTTATATCTTTACCTTTGTTCCAAAGATGAATTAGCATGATTTGAGACAAGTTGCAAAGACAAGGGATATTTTTTGGTTAGAAACAAGAAATAAGTGTGGGGGGAAAAGAAAAGAAAAGTTAAGAGAAAAAGAAATGGAATACTGGCAAATACATTCCTTTATAAAAAAAAATGAATCATCTCTTGAATTTGTGGAAAAAGAAAAAGATGTTACAAAGTTGTTTAGAATGAAGAAAAGGCCCAACATGAATATCCGGCCTAGGTGACTATGTACTTGTAAAGAGTTTTGAGAAGTTTCTTTGTATAATCTTTTTATGTCTCTAAACTTTATGAACTCTTTGGAACCTTTGTGATATCTTTATCCTTTTGTTCTTCAACCACATTACAAACCCCTTGGCCCCATTACAACCTTGATTAAAGACCTCTTGATTTATGAAGTTGCATGATCTTTTAGTGGAGAATAGGTGGACAAGCAAGCATATGGTAGAAGTGTTTTCATGAGATTGATTGAGTGTAAACACTTTACCACTACTTTAAAGAGTGAAAATCAAGAGAGTATCCCATGTGAGAAGTTGAGATTAAATTTGAACATGCACTATTTTGATTGAGATATGTTATGCTAATATTGGCTTAACTCAAACAATTTACATTCAAGCATGATTTTTTGTGAAATTTTTTAAGCTATTGATTAGTTTATAAGACTTGTTCAAATATTGTCTCTAATTTGTATTGAAAGGATTAGGAGTAAATATTTTTAGTATATGTAGTTTATTTATATGAAGTTTATTTATATTTTAATTTTTCAATGTTTGTGGGTATCGTTCTAGTAAACCCTCACGAGACTAAACTCGTCCACTAGGGACACCTAGGGGTTTAAAGGCTTGTGTCACATGCTAAGTGCCACCGTGATTTCCTACGAAAGTGGATTAGATTAGATTTTCTTATTTTATTTTTATTGAGTCGTTGCTAGGGACTAGCAACAATCTAAGTGTGGGGGTGTGATAACTCGTATAATTATATAGTTTTTAGTTATGTTTTATTATTGTTTTGTGTCAAATACGAGTTATTATTGTTTAGTCTAATTGTGTTTATGATCTTTTATATTTTTATGTAATTTGGTGTTTTTCACAAGTTTCTTTGAGTGATTTCAGATTACTAGAATTAAGGGCAAATCCAGTTCAGTTCCAGTTCCGACACATTTTGCCATATCAGCTATATCTGGAGTTTCACTGAAGCAATAAGGCTGAAATTTGTAGCCGTGAAAAGCTAAGAGGCATATCTATCTTTTTCATGTTTTATACTTCTTGAAACGGAGTCGTTTTCCCTAGCGAAATCGACCATCAAGTTGGCTGATGTGCAATGACGTCTGTGCTGACCTGTTTTCGTATTTTGCCCATATCGGCTTATCCACATCAGCAAATGAGCTGATTCCAATGGCTATGGATCCGTAACTGATACGGGAACCTTTGTCTAGAAGACCATATGATCAGATCAGGCCTCTAATATTGACGAAAGCGACCATCAAATTGGCTGATATGCAATGACGTCTGTGCTGACATGTTTTCGTATTGTGCCCATATCTGCTTATCCACATCAGCAAATGAGCTGATTCCAACGGCTATGGATCCGTAACTGATAGGGGAACCGTTTTCTAGAAGACCATGTGATCAGATCAGGCCTCCAACATTGACGAAATCGACCATCAAGTTGGCTGATCAAAATTGTCATACAATATGACGAAAATTGTTAGAAAAATTCACCCACCTATTATACCTACCTTTGAAATTTGTAAAGCTTGTCTATTGTCATTTAGCCTTCCAAAATGTGTATAAATACAGGGCCTTGGATGATTGTAGAGATCATATTGTACATAGGTAGGATATTAGCCATTTTAATAAAATTCTCTAAGTTTTCTTCTTCTTTCTTTTCTCTAGTTTTCTTTCTTTTCTCTAGTTTTCTTTTTCTTTAGAGAGAGCAAGAGGTTGGATAATTAATATTCTTCCTCTTCTTCTTTCTTTCTTTTATTTTCTTCTTAGATTTTCTTTAATTTTATGTTTATGTTTATAATGCCTATGCTAGGCTAAACTTCTATTTGGTTAAGGGTGATTTCAAAGCCCTAGACATGTTTTGTGATTGATTTTCAGATTCTATCTATCATTAATTTTCTATCAAAGTTGCTTATGTTCTTCTACAAGAATTGTTCATGATGTTGTCTAGATTTATTTAGGTGTACAACTAGATAGATCTTGATAATTATCTATTGCTAGTTTAGGAGTCTTGATCCGTGTAATTGTCTTGATTTCCTATTCATAAGTGGCAATTTGTGATTAATGATTATGGTCAAGTTTTCAATAATTGCAAAGTGGAACATAACCTAAGTTGAACAATCCGAGCTTATGTGTTTGTTGCTTAGATCAACCTATCTTTCTCATCATAAAGCTGCCATTAAATTGAATTTAGAGAGCTTATTCTAGGTTGTTTAATGGTTAGAGATTAAATAGAGAGCTTGTTGATGCACCCAAAAGAGTGTATCTTATTTAACCTTGCACTAAAAAGATCAATTGTAAGTATAATAGTTAGCAAGGGTCGAGTCCTCAGGGATTGGGTTTTAGTTTATAAGTTAATAGTTTAAAACTTAAATTCAAGAACAATAAAAGAAAAGGGGTTTTTGAAGCCAGATTTAAACTAAAGTAAATAATAAGAATAAGATGCAAGGCGGTATAACCAGCCAATAAAAATATATATACTAAATTAGGCGGTATAACCAGCCAATAAAAATATATATACTAAATTAGGCGGTATAACCAGCCAATAAAAATATATAAACTAAATTAGGCGGTATAACCAGCCAATAAAAATATATATACTAAATTAGGCGGTATAACCAGCCAATAAAAATAAATATACTTTTAAAAATAAGCAAACTAGAAAAGTAAGAAAACAAGTAAGTAAGAAGAATCAAATATGAAAAATATGGTTAAGGTTTCATTCTCCACCACTAGACATCATTAAGAATCAATTTCAGATCTATCAATATCAACCAACTATCAAAGTTAACAACCGTAGATAACAACAAGCTCTGTTATCCCAATCTTTCCTTAGTTTGTCGTTAAATAGAACAAGCTCTCTATTTAATCTCTAACCATTAAACAACCTAGAATAAGCTCTCTAAATTCAATTTAATGGCAGCTTTATGATGAGAAAGATAGGTTGATCTAAGCAACAAACACATAAGCTCGGATTGTTCAACTTAGGTTATGTTCCACTTTGCAATTATTGAAAACTTGACCATAATCATTAATCACAAATTGCCACTTATGAATAGGAAATCAAGACAATTACACGGATCAAGACTCCTAGACTAGCAATAGATAATTATCAAGATCTATCTAGTTGTACACCTAAACAAATCAAGACAACATCATGAACAATTCTTGTAGAAGAACATAAGCAACTTTGATAGAAAATTAATGATAGATAGAATCTGAAAATCAATTATAAAACATGTCTAGAGCTTTGAAATCACCCTTAACCAAATAGAAGTTTAGCCTAGCATAGGCATTGTAAACATAAACATAAAATTAAAGAAAATCTAAGAAGAAAATAAAAGAAAGAAAGAAAGAAGAAGAGGAAGAATATTAATTATCCAACCTCTTGCTCTCTCTAAAGAAAAAGAAAACTAGAGAAAAGAAAGAAAACTAGAGAAAAGAAAGAAGAAGAAAACTTAGAGAATTTTATTAAAATGGCTAATATCCTACCTATGTACAATATGATCCTCTACAATCATCCAAGGCCCTCTATTTATACACATTTTGGAGGGCTAAATGACAAGAGACAAGCTTTACAAATTTCAAAGGTAGGTATAATAGGTGGGTGCATTTTTCTAACAATTTTCGTCATATTGTATGACCATTTTGATCAGCCAACTTGATGGTCGATTTTGTCAATCTTGGAAGCCTGATCTGATCACATGGTCTTCTAGAAAAATGTTCCCCTATGAGTTACTGATTCATAGCCGTTGGAATCAGCTCATTTGCTGATGTGGAGAAGAAGATATGGGCAAAATACGAAAACAGGTCAGCACAGACGTCATTGCACATCAGCCAACTTGATGGTCGATTTCCTCAATATTGGAGGCTTTATCTGATCACATGGTATTCTAGAAAAATGTTCCCCTATCAGTTAGTGATCCATATCCGTTGGAATCAGCTCATTTGCTGATGTGTATCGGACGATATGGTCAAAATGCGAAAACTGCTTAGGACAGACGTCATTGCACATCAGCCAACTTGATGGTTGATTTCGCTAGGGAAAACGACTCCGTTTCAAGAAGTGTAAAACATGAAAAAGATAGATATGCCTCTTAACTTTGCACGGTTAAAATTTCAGCCTTATTGCTTCAGTGAAACTCCAGATATAGCTGATATGGCAAAAGGTGTCGGAACTGGAACTGAACTGGATTTGCCCTTAATTCTAGTAATCTGAAATGACTCAAAGAAACTTATGAAAAACACCAAATTACATAAAAATATAAAAGATCATAAACACAATTAGACTAAACAATAATAACTCGTATTTGACACAAAACAATAATAAAACATAACTAAAAACTATATAATTATACGAGTTATCACACCCCCACACTTAGATTGTTGCTAGTCCCTAGCAACGACTCAATAAAAATAAAATAAGAAAATCTAATCTAATCCATTTTCGTAGGAAATCACGGTGGCACTTAGCATGTGACACAAGCCTTTAAACTCCTAGGTGTCCCTAGTGGACGAGTTTAGTCTCGTGAGGGTTTACTAGAACGATACCCACAAACATTGAAAAACTAAAATATAAATAAACTACATATACTGAAAATATTTACTCCTATTCCTTTCAATATAAATTAGAGACAATCTTTGAACAAGTCTTATAAACTAATCAATAGCTTAAAGAATTTCACAAAAAATCATGCTTGAATGTAAATTGTTTGAGTTAAGCCAATATTAACATAACATATTTCAATCAAAATAGTGCACATTCAAACTTAATCTCAACTTCTCACATGGGATACTCTCATGATTTTCACTCTTTAAAGTAGTGGTAAAGTGTTTACACTCAATCAATCTCATGAAAATAGTTCTACCATATGCTTGCTTGTCTACCTATTCTCCACTAAAAGATCATGCAACTTCATAAATGAAGAGGTCTTTAATCAAGGTTGTAATGGGGCCAAGAGGTAATAATGTGGTTAAAGAATAAAAAGGAAAAGATATCACAAACATTCCAAATACTTCATAGAATTTAGAGACAAAACAAGATTTTGCAAATAAAACTTTCTCAATATTCTTTAGAAGTACATAATCACATAGGCTGAATATTTCATGTTGAGCCTTTACTTCATTCTAACCAACTTTCGAACATCTTTTTCTTTTCTTTAACTAGAAGTTCAAGAGATTATTCAAAAATTGTTTTTTTTTTTTTTCACATGGGAATGTATTTGGCAATATTGCCTCTATTTTTCTCTTGACTTTTGCCTTTCTCCTCCCCCACACTTATCTTTTGTTCTAACCCAAATTTTCAAAAAGTATCCCTTGTTTTTGCAATATGTCTCAAACATTCTAGTCCATCTTTAGAACAAGGGTAAAGATATAAATGTGTTTAGGCTAGGTGTAAGATGTGGTTACCAAATAAATAGCTTATTCACTGTAGGCTCAAATTGGTTCACTAGAGGGATGTTCTCTTGGAACATCAATAAGGGATGGCTGTTTGGCCCTAGTTAAAAAGTCCTAATGCCTCTATCATATTCATGTTGTTACATGCATCAATATAGTCTCAAATGGTTTAAAGCAAGTTCTAGAGAATCATGTAATCATAAGAGCACTCAAGAAAGAAATTAGATTGATTTGTATAATGCATCAATCATTATAGGCTCAAAAACTCACAAGAATGATTATACAAGTCAGATTAAGTCTAAACATGCTTCTTTCTCAATCAACATATCATATTAACATTGGCTCATAAAAATTAGTATCAAGCTTAATTCTCATGAAAATCTTCTCACTAGTAACCAGTTTAGACCTATGCAATTCATATCTCATCATTGTATTAAAAAGGAACTAAAACACACTAAAAATAATAATAATAAAGACTCAAAAAAAAAAATAGTAGACAAAAATAAAAGAAATCCTAAATCATTCCCCCCACACTTAATTCTTACATTGTCCTCAATGTAAGTCTATTAACCCAAATGAAAGAATCATGTGTAAGAGAAAAGAACTAATAACATAAGAATAGAAATAACTAAGACTCAAAACAAAAGAAACTCATGCAACCTAAATAATCCTAAAATACTAAACAAAAATTAACAAGTAAACATAAAAAATAAAAATAAAAACAATAAAAATAATAAAAGAAAAAGGAAAAGAAAGAGAAAGAGAAAGCAAATCTGAATATGGAAGGTTGGCAATTTCTTCTTTAATTGGGTTGCCTTCCCAATTAACACTTGATTTAGTGTTTTGAACCTAACCAACACCCCTTCTTGGCATTTTAGGCTTGTCAGGCTCATACATGAAATTTCCCAAATTTATGCGTTTGAGAGGAAGCTTTCTTTGCACAACAGTGGATGCATTCTCCATTACAAGTATTATTCCATCATCCTTTGTGGTGCATATGTCATCGAGGAATGGAGCATATTTTGATACTTGTTGAATGACCTCCACAAACAAGTTGTTTAAGGTTTTCGGCATGTGTTGTTCATGTTCTTCCTCCTTGAACTTTGCAAATCTACTAGGAAAAGGTGGAGAAGAAACATTAGTAAAAAGTGAAACCTTAAACGTTACCTCAGGTGCCGAAATACTCTTATTTGGATCTTTGGCTTCATTATCCTCAAGAATAGAATCCATCTCTAATTTTGTTTCATCCTCATCATGTTCCTCATTCTTCAAGGTCACAATAGTAGCATTCTCCTTTGGGTTAACCATCGTTTGGGCTGGGAGTTCTTCAGATCTTTGTGCTACCCATCCCACCATACTACTAGCCAATTGGCTCATTTGCTTTTCCAAACTCTGGATGCTTGCCCTTGTTTCCTGTTGAAATTGCAAAGAATCAGTAACAAGAGAATAGACAAGATCTTCTAAAGAAGTACCTGAGTTTTGAGTCATATGTGGTGGTTGAAAAAGATCTGGTTCTTGAGACCATGATTGATTGAAGCTAGATGGATGAGTGTAATTGGCATAAGGATCTACTTCTTGGTAATTTTTCGAGTAGCCATAATTAGTATGATCCCACCATCCCTCATGGTAAGTGTTTGAGTAATGATCATACTGTTGGTCTTGGAACACTTGATGGCCTTGACATCCTCCCATGGCCAATTGTTGAACTGGGGAGGTGAGATTGGCTTGTTGATTCTCCATGTTCATGTATGCCACCAACTCTTCAAGTGTTAGATTGCTCAATTCCATTGTTTTTTTTTTTTTTTTTTAAATTTGAAAAGAAAAACTTGTATGTACAAGAAAATAAAACTAATTAGAACTGAAAATAAGAATAAACCAAGTAACAAATAAACTAAAGAAAGCAATCCCCGGCAACGGCGCCAAAAATTTGATGCACCCAAAAGAGTGTATCTTATTTAACCTTGCACTAAAAAGATCAATTGTAAGTATAATAGTTAGCAAGGGTCGAGTCCTCAGGGATTGGGTTTTAGTTTATAAGTTAATAGTTTAAAACTTAAATTCAAGAACAATAAAAGAAAAGGGGTTTTTGAAGCCAGATTTAAACTAAAGTAAATAATAAGAATAAGATGCAAGGCGGTATAACCAGCCAATAAAAATATATATACTAAATTAGGCGGTATAACCAGCCAATAAAAATATATATACTAAATTAGGCGGTATAACCAGCCGATAAAAATATATAAACTAAATTAGGCGGTATAACCAGCCAATAAAAATATATATACTAAATTAGGCGGTATAACCAGCCAATAAAAATAAATATACTTTTAAAAATAAGCAAACTAGAAAAGTAAGAAAACAAGTAAGTAAGAAGAATCAAATATGAAAAATATGGTTAAGGTTTCATTCTCCACCACTAGACATCATTAAGAATCAATTTCAGATCTATCAATATCAACCAACTATCAAAGTTAACAACCGTAGATAACAACAAGCTCTGTTATCCCAATCTTTCCTTAGTTTGTCGTTAAATAGAACAAGCTCTCTATTTAATCTCTAACCATTAAACAACCTAGAATAAGCTCTCTAAATTCAATTTAATGGCAGCTTTATGATGAGAAAGATAGGTTGATCTAAGCAACAAACACATAAGCTCGGATTGTTCAACTTAGGTTATGTTCCACTTTGCAATTATTGAAAACTTGACCATAATCATTAATCACAAATTGCCACTTATGAATAGGAAATCAAGACAATTACACGGATCAAGACTCCTAGACTAGCAATAGATAATTATCAAGATCTATCTAGTTGTACACCTAAACAAATCAAGACAACATCATGAACAATTCTTGTAGAAGAACATAAGCAACTTTGATAGAAAATTAATGATAGATAGAATCTGAAAATCAATTATAAAACATGTCTAGAGCTTTGAAATCACCCTTAACCAAATAGAAGTTTAGCCTAGCATAGGCATTGTAAACATAAACATAAAATTAAAGAAAATCTAAGAAGAAAATAAAAGAAAGAAAGAAAGAAGAAGAGGAAGAATATTAATTATCCAACCTCTTGCTCTCTCTAAAGAAAAAGAAAACTAGAGAAAAGAAAGAAAACTAGAGAAAAGAAAGAAGAAGAAAACTTAGAGAATTTTATTAAAATGGCTAATATCCTACCTATGTACAATATGATCCTCTACAATCATCCAAGGCCCTCTATTTATACACATTTTGGAGGGCTAAATGACAAGAGACAAGCTTTACAAATTTCAAAGGTAGGTATAATAGCTGGGTGCATTTTTCTAACAATTTTCGTCATATTGTATGACCATTTTGATCAGCCAACTTGATGGTCGATTTTGTCAATCTTGGAAGCCTGATCGGATCACATGGTCTTCTAGAAAAATGTTCCCCTGTGAGTTACTGATTCATAGCCGTTGGAATCAGCTCATTTGCTGATGTGGAGAAGAAGATATGGGCAAAATACGAAAACAGGTCAGCACAGACGTCATTGCACATCAGCCAACTTGATGGTCGATTTCCTCAATATTGGAGGCTTTATCTGATCACATGGTCTTCTAGACAAATGTTCCCCTATCAGTTAGTGATCCATAGCCGTTGGAATTAGCTCATTTGCTGATGTGTATCGGACGATATGGCAAAATGCGAAAACTGCTCAGGACAGACGTCATTGCACATCAGCCAACTTGATGGTTGATTTCGCTAGGGAAAACGACTCCGTTTCAAGAAGTGTAAAACATGAAAAAGATAGATATGCCTCTTAACTTTGCACGGTTAAAATTTCAGCCTTATTGCTTCAGTGAAACTCCAGATATAGCTGATATGGAAAAAGGTGTCGGAACTGGAACTGAACTGGATTTGCCCTTAATTCTAGTAATCTGAAATGACTCAAAGAAACTTATGAAAAACACCAAATTACATAAAAATATAAAAGATCATAAACACAATTAGACTAAACAATAATAACTCGTATTTGACACAAAACAATAATAAAACATAACTAAAAACTATATAATTATACGAGTTATCACACCCCCACACTTAGATTGTTGCTAGTCCCTAGCAACGACTCAATAAAAATAAAATAAGAAAATCTAATCTAATCCATTTTCGTAGGAAATCACGGTGGCACTTAGCATGTGACACAAGCCTTTAAACCCCTAGGTGTCCCTAGTGGACGAGTTTAGTCTCGTGAGGGTTTACTAGAACGATACCCACAAACATTGAAAAACTAAAATATAAATAAACTACATATACTGAAAATATTTACTCCTATTCCTTTCAATATAAATTAGAGACAATCTTTGAACAAGTCTTATAAACTAATCAATAGCTTAAAGAATTTCACAAAAAAATCATGCTTGAATGTAAATTGTTTGAGTTAAGCCAATATTAACATAACATATTTCAATCAAAATAGTGCACATTCAAACTTAATCTCAACTTCTCACATGGGATACTCTCATGATTTTCACTCTTTAAAGTAGTGGTAAAGTGTTTACACTCAATCAATCTCATGAAAATAGTTCTACCATATGCTTGCTTGTCTACCTATTCTCCACTAAAAGATCATGCAACTTCATAAATGAAGAGGTCTTTAATCAAGGTTGTAATGGGGCCAAGAGGTAATAATGTGGTTAAAGAATAAAAAGGAAAAGATATCACAAACATTCCAAATACTTCATAGAATTTAGAGACAAAACAAGATTTTGCAAATAAAACTTTCTCAATATTCTTTAGAAGTACATAATCACATAGGCTGAATATTTCATGTTGAGCCTTTACTTCATTCTAACCAACTTTCGAACATCTTTTTCTTTTCTTTAACTAGAAGTTCAAGAGATTATTCAAAAATTGTTTTTTTTTTTTTTCACATGGGAATGTATTTGGCAATATTGCCTCTATTTTTCTCTTGACTTTTGCCTTTCTCCTCCCCCACACTTATCTTTTGTTCTAACCCAAATTTTCAAAAAGTATCCCTTGTTTTTGCAATATGTCTCAAACATTCTAGTCCATCTTTAGAACAAGGGTAAAGATATAAATGTGTTTAGGCTAGGTGTAAGATGTGGTTACCAAATAAATAGCTTATTCACTGTAGGCTCAAATTGGTTCACTAGAGGGATGTTCTCTTGGAACATCAATAAGGGATGGCTGTTTGGCCCTAGTTAAAAAGTCCTAATGCCTCTATCATATTCATGTTGTTACATGCATCAATATAGTCTCAAATGGTTTAAAGCAAGTTCTAGAGAATCATGTAATCATAAGAGCACTCAAGAAAGAAATTAGATTGATTTGTATAATGCATCAATCATTATAGGCTCAAAAACTCACAAGAATGATTATACAAGTCAGATTAAGTCTAAACATGCTTCTTTCTCAATCAACATATCATATTAACATTGGCTCATAAAAATTAGTATCAAGCTTAATTCTCATGAAAATCTTCTCACTAGTAACCAGTTTAGACCTATGCAATTCATATCTCATCATTGTATTAAAAAGGAACTAAAACACACTAAAAATAATAATAATAAAGACTCAAAAAAAAAATAGTAGACAAAAATAAAAGAAATCCTAAATCATTCCCCCCACACTTAATTCTTACATTGTCCTCAATGTAAGTCTATTAACCCAAATGAAAGAATCATGTGTAAGAGAAAAGAACTAATAACATAAGAATAGAAATAACTAAGACTCAAAACAAAAGAAACTCATGCAACCTAAATAATCCTAAAATACTAAACAAAAATTAACAAGTAAACATAAAAAATAAAAATAAAAACAATAAAAATAAAAATAATAAAAGAAAAAGGAAAAGAAAGAGAAAGAGAAAGCAAATCTGAATATGGAAGGTTGGCAATTTCTTCTTTAATTGGGTTGCCTTCCCAATTAACACTTGATTTAGAGTTTTGAACCTAACCAACACCCCTTCTTGGCATTTTAGGCTTGTCAGGCTCATACATGAAATTTCCCAAATTTATGCGTTTGAGAGGAAGCTTTCTTTGCACAACAGTGGATGCATTCTCCATTACAAGTATTATTCCATCATCCTTTGTGGTGCATATGTCATCGAGGAATGGAGCATATTTTGATACTTGTTGAATGACCTCCACAAACAAGTTGTTTAAGGTTTCCGGCATGTGTTGTTCATGTTCTTCCTCCTTGAACTTTGCAAATCTACTAGGAAAAGGTGGAGAAGAAACATTAGTAAAAAGTGAAACCTTAAACGTTACCTCAGGTGCCGAAATACTCTTATTTGGATCTTTGGCTTCATTATCCTCAAGAATAGAATCCATCTCTAATTTTGTTTCATCCTCATCTTGTTCCTCATTCTTCAAGGTCACAATAGTAGCATTCTCCTTTGGGTTAACCATCGTTTGGGCTGGGAGTTCTTCAGATCTTTGTGCTACCCATCCCACCATACTACTAGCCAATTGGCTCATTTGCTTTTCCAAACTCTGGATGCTTGCCCTTGTTTCCTGTTGAAATTGCAAAGAATCAGTAACAAGAGAATAGACAAGATCTTCTAAAGAAGTACCTGAGTTTTGAGTCATATGTGGTGGTTGAAAAAGATCTGGTTCTTGAGACCATGATTGATTGAAGCTAGATGGATGAGTGTAATTGGCATAAGGATCTACTTCTTGGTAATTTTTCGAGTAGCCATAATTAGTATGATCCCACCATCCCTCATGGTAAGTGTTTGAGTAATGATCATACTGTTGGTCTTGGAACACTTGATGGCCTTGACATCCTCCCATGGCCAATTGTTGAACTGGGGAGGTGAGATTGGCTTGTTGATTCTCCATGTTCATGTATGCCACCAACTCTTCAAGTGTTAGATTGCTCAATTCCATTGTTTTTTTTTTTTTTTTTAAATTTGAAAAGAAAAACTTGTATGTACAAGAAAATAAAACTAATTAGAACTGAAAATAAGAATAAACCAAGTAACAAATAAACTAAAGAAAGCAATCCCCGGCAACGGCGCCAAAAATTTGATGCACCCAAAAGAGTGTATCTTATTTAACCTTGCACTAAAAAGATCAATTGTAAGTATAATAGTTAGCAAGGGTCGAGTCCTCAGGGATTGGGTTTTAGTTTATAAGTTAATAGTTTAAAACTTAAATTCAAGAACAATAAAAGAAAAGGGGTTTTTGAAGCCAGATTTAAACTAAAGTAAATAATAAGAATAAGATGCAAGGCGGTATAACCAGCCAATAAAAATATATATACTAAATTAGGCGGTATAACCAGCCAATAAAAATATATATACTAAATTAGGCGGTATAACCAGCCAATAAAAATATATAAACTAAATTAGGCGGTATAACCAGCCAATAAAAATATATATACTAAATTAGGCGGTATAACCAGCCAATAAAAATAAATATACTTTTAAAAATAAGCAAACTAGAAAAGTAAGAAAACAAGTAAGTAAGAAGAATCAAATATGAAAAATATGGTTAAGGTTTCATTCTCCACCACTAGACATCATTAAGAATCAATTTCAGATCTATCAATATCAACCAACTATCAAAGTTAACAACCGTAGATAACAACAAGCTCTGTTATCCCAATCTTTCCTTAGTTTGTCGTTAAATAGAACAAGCTCTCTATTTAATCTCTAACCATTAAACAACCTAGAATAAGCTCTCTAAATTCAATTTAATGGCAGCTTTATGATGAGAAAGATAGGTTGATCTAAGCAACAAACACATAAGCTCGGATTGTTCAACTTAGGTTATGTTCCACTTTGCAATTATTGAAAACTTGACCATAATCATTAATCACAAATTGCCACTTATGAATAGGAAATCAAGACAATTACACGGATCAAGACTCCTAGACTAGCAATAGATAATTATCAAGATCTATCTAGTTGTACACCTAAACAAATCAAGACAACATCATGAACAATTCTTGTAGAAGAACATAAGCAACTTTGATAGAAAATTAATGATTGATAGAATCTGAAAATCAATTATAAAACATGTCTAGAGCTTTGAAATCACCCTTAACCAAATAGAAGTTTAGCCTAGCATAGGCATTGTAAACATAAACATAAAATTAAAGAAAATCTAAGAAGAAAATAAAAGAAAGAAAGAAAGAAGAAGAGGAAGAATATTAATTATCCAACCTCTTGCTCTCTCTAAAGAAAAAGAAAACTAGAGAAAAGAAAGAAAACTAGAGAAAAGAAAGAAGAAGAAAACTTAGAGAATTTTATTAAAATGGCTAATATCCTACCTATTGATAACTCGTATAATTATATAGTTTTTAGTTATGTTTTATTATTGTTTTGTGTCAAATACGAGTTATTATTGTTTAGTCTAATTGTGTTTATGATCTTTTATATTTTTATGTAATTTGGTGTTTTTCACAAGTTTCTTTGAGTGATTTCAGATTACTAGAATTAAGGGCAAATCCAGTTCAGTTCCAGTTCCGACACCTTTTGCCATATCAGCTATATCTGGAGTTTCACTGAAGCAATAAGGCTGAAATTTTAACCGTGCAAAGCTAAGAGGCATATCTATCTTTTTCATGTTTTACACTTCTTGAAACGGAGTCGTTTTCCCTAGCGAAATCAACCATCAAGTTGGATGATGTGCAATGACGTCTGTCCTGAGCAGTTTTCGCATTTTGACCATATCGTCCGATACACATCAGAAAATGAGCTGATTCCAACGGCTATGGATCACTAACTGATAGGGGAACATTTGTCTAGAAGACCATGTGATCATATAAAGCCTCCAATATTGAAGAAATCGACCATCAAGTTGGCTGATGTGCAATGACGTCTGTGCTGACCTGTTTTCGTATTTTGCCCATATCTTCTTCTCCACATCAGAAAATGATCTGATTCTAACGGCTATGAATCAGTAACTGATAGGGTAACATTTTTATAGAAGACCATGTGATGAGATAAGGCCTGTAAAATTGACAAAATCGACCATCAAGTTGACTGATCAAAATCGTCATGTATGACGAAAATTGTTAGAAAATGCACCCACCTATTATACCTACCTTTGAAATTTGTAAAGCTTGTCTCTTGTCATTTAGCCCTCCAAAATGTGTATAAATAGAGGGCCTTGGATGATTGTAAGGGATCATATTGTACATAGGTAGGATATTAGCCATTTTAATAAAATTCTCTAAGTTTTCTTCTTCTTTCTTTTCTCTAGTTTTCTTTCTTTTCTCTAGTTTTCTTTTTCTTTAGAGAGAGCAAAAGGTTGGATAATTAATATTCTTCCTCTTTTTCTTTCTTTCTTTTATTTTCTTCTTAGATTTTCTTTAATTTTATGTTTATGTTTATAATGCCTATGCTAGGCTAAACTTCTATTTGGTTAAGGGTGATTTCAAAGCCCTAGACATGTTTTATAATTGATTTTCAGATTCTATCTATCATTAATTTTCTATCAAAGTTGCTTATGTTCTTCTACAAGAATTGTTCATGATGTTGTCTTGATTTGTTTAGGTGTACAACTAGATAGATCTTGATAATTATCTATTGCTAGTTTAGGAGTCTTGATCCGTGTAATTGTCTTGATTTCCTATTCATAAGTGGCAATTTGTGATTAATGATTATGGTCAAGTTTTCAATAATTGCAAAGTGGAACATAACCTAAGTTGAACAATCCGAGCTTATGTGTTTGTTGCTTAGATCAACCTATCTTTCTCATCATAAAGCTGCCATTAAATTGAATTTAGAGAGCTTATTCTAGGTTGTTTAATGGTTAGAGATTAAATAGAGAGCTTGTTCTATTTAACGACAAACTAAGGAAAGATTGGGGTAACAGAGCTTGTTGTTATCTACGGTTGTTAACTTTGATAGTTGGTTGATATTGATAGATCTGAAATTGATTCTTAATGATGTCTAGTGGTGGAGAATGAAACCTTAACCATATTTTTCATATTTGATTCTTCTTACTTACTTGTTTTCTTACTTTTAGTTTGCTTATTTTTTATATTTATTTTTATTGGCTGGTTATACCGCCTAATTTGTATATTAACTTTGTTTTATTTTTATTGGCTGGTTATACCGCCTAATTTAGTATATATATTTTTATTGGCTGGTTATACCGCCTAATTTAGTATATATATCTTTATTGGCTGGTTATACCGCCTTGCATCTTATTCTTATCATTTACTTTAGTTTAAATCTGGCTTCAAAAACCCCTTTTCTTTTATTGTTTTCTTTGAACGTAAGTTATAAACTATTAACTTATAAACTAAAACCCAATCCCTGAGGACTCGACCCTTGCTAACTACTATACTTACAATTGATCTTTTTAGTGCAAGGTTAAATAAGATACACTCTTTTGGGTGCATCAAATTTTTGGCGCCGTTGCCGGGGATTGTTTTCTTTAGTCTATTTGTTACTTGGTTTATTCTTATTTTCAGTTCTAATTAGTATTATTTTCTTGTACATACATATTTTTCTTTTCAAATTTAAAAAAAAAAAAAAAAAAGATGGAATTGAGCAATCTAACACTTGAAGAGTTGGTGGCATACATGAACATGGAGAATCAACAAGCCAATTTCACCTCCCCAGTTCAACAATTGGCCATGGGAGGATGTCAAGTCCATCAATGGTTCCAAGACCAACAGTATGATCATTACTCAAACACTTACCATGAGGGATGGTGGGATCATACTACTTATGGCTATTCGGAAAATTACCAAGAAGTAGATCCTTATGCCAATTACACTCATCCATCTAGCTTCAATCAATCATGGTCCCAAGAACCAGATCTTTTTCAACCACCACATATGACTCAAAACTCAGGTACTTCTTTAGAAGATCTTGTCTATTCTCTTGTTACTGATACATTGCAATTTCAACAGGAAACAAGGGCAAGCATCCAGAGTTTGGAAAAGCAAATGATCCAATTGACTAGTAGTATGGTGGGATGGGTAGCACAAAGATCTGAAGAGCTCCCTGCCCAAACGATGATTAACCCAAAGGAGAATTCTACGATTGTGACCTTGAGGAATGAGGAACAAGTTGAGGATGAGACAAAATTAGAGATGGATTCTATTCTTGAGGATAATGAAGCCACAAATCCAAATAAGAGTATTTCGGCACCTGAGGTAACGTTTAAGGTTCCACTTTTTACTAATGTTTCTTCTCCACCTTTTACTAGTAGATTTGCAAAGTTCATGGAGGAAGAACATGAACAACATATGCCAGAAACCTTAAACAACTTGTTTGTGGATGCCATTCAACAAGTATCAAAATATGCTCCATTCCTCGATGAGATATGCACCACAAAGGATGATGGAATAATACTTGTAATGGAGAATGCATCCACTGTTGTGCAAAGAAAGCTTCCTCTCAAACGCATTAATTTGGAAAATTTCATGTATGAGCCTGACAAGCCTAAAAAGCCAAGAAGGGGTGTTGGTTAGGTTCAAAACATTAACTCAAGTGTTAATTGGGAAGGCAACCCAATTAAAGAAGAAATTGCCAACCTTCCATATTCAGATTTGCTTTCTCTTTCTCTTTCTTTTCCTTTTTTTTTTCTTTTATTATTTTTATTTTTATTGTTTTTATTTTTATTTTTTATGTTTACTTGTTAATTTTTGTTTAGTATTTTAGGATTATTTAGGTTGCATGAGTTTGTTTTGTTTTGAGTCTTAGTTGTTCCTATTCTTATGTTATTAGTTCTTTTCTCTTACACATGATTCTTTCATTTGGGTTAATAGACTTACATTGAGGACAATGTAAGAATTAAGTGTGGGGGGAATGATTTAGGATTTCTTTTATTTTTGTCTACTATTTTTTTTTATGAGTCTTTATTATTATTATTTTTAGTGTGTTTTAGTTCCTTTTTAATACAATGATGAGATATGAATTGCATAAGTCTAAAACAGATTTATTAGTGAGAAGATTTTCATGAGAATTGAACTTGATATCAATCTTTTTATGAGCCAATGTTAATATGATATGTTGATTGAGAAAGAAGCATGTTTAGACTTAATCTGACTTGTATAATCATCCTTGTGAGTTTTTGAGCCTATAATGATTGATGCATTATACAAATCAATCTAATTTCTTTCTTGAGTGCTCTTATGATTACATGATTCTCTAGAACTTGCTTTAAACCATTTGAGACTATATTGATGCATGTAACAACATGAATATGATAGAGGCATTAGGATTTTTTTAACTAGGGCCAAACAGCCATCCCTTATTGATGTTCCAAGAGAACATCCCTCTAGTGAACCAATTTGAGCCTACATTGAATAAGCTATTTATTTGGTAACCACATCTTACACCTAGCCTAAACACATTTATATCTTTACCCTTGTTCTAAAGATGGACTAGAATGTCTGAGACATATTGCAAAAACAAGGGATATTTTTTGAAAATTTGGGTTAGAACAAAAGATAAGTGTGGGGGAGGAGAAAGGCAAAAGTCAAGAGAAAAATAGAGGGAATATTGCCAAATACATTCCCATGTGAAAAAATTTTTTTTTTGAATAATCTCTTGAACTTCTAGTTAAAGAAAAGAAAAAGATGTTCGAAAGTTGGTTAGAATGAAGTAAAGGCTCAACATGAAATATTCAGCCTATGTGATTATGTACTTCTAAAGAATATTGAGAAAGTTTTATCTGCAAAATCTTATTTTGTCTCTAAATTCTATGAAGTCTTTGGAATGTTTGTGATATCTTTTCCTTTTTATTCTTTAACCACATTATTACCTCTTGGCCCCATTACAACCTTGATTAAAGACCTCTTGATTTATGAAGTTGCATGATCCTTTAGTGGAGAATAGGTAGACAAGCAAGCATATGGTAGAACTATTTTCATGAGATTGATTGAGTGTAAACACTTTACCACTACTTTAAAGAGTGAAAATCATGAGAGTATCCCATATGAGTAGTTGAGATTAAGTTTGAATGTGCACTATTTTGATTGAAATATGTTATGTTAATATTGGCTTAACTCAAACAATTTACATTCAAGCATGATTTTTTGTGAAATTCTTTAAGCTATTGATTAGTTTATAAGACTTGTTCAAAGATTGTCTCTAATTTATATTGAAAGGAATAGGAGTAAATATTTTTAGTATATGTAGTTTATTTATATTTTAGTTTTTCAATGTTTGTGGGTATCGTTCTAGTAAACCCTCACGAGACTAAACTCGTCCACTAGGGACACATAGGGGTTTAAAGGCTTGTGTCACATGCTAAGTGCCACCGTGATTTCCTACGAAAATGGATTAGATTAGATTTTCTTATTTTATTTTTATTGAGTCGTTGCTAGGGACTAGCAACAATCTAAGTGTGGGGGTGTGATAACTCGTATAATTATATAGTTTTTAGTTATGTTTTATTATTGTTTTGTGTCAAATACGAGTTATTATTGTTTAGTCTAATTGTGTTTATGATCTTTTATATTTTTATGTAATTTGGTGTTTTTCACAAGTTTCTTTGAGTGATTTCAGATTACTAGAATTAAGGGCAAATCCAGTTCAGTTCCAGTTCCGACACCTTTTGCCATATCAGCTATATCTGGAGTTTCACTGAAGCAATAAGGCTGAAATTTTAACCGTGCAAAGTTAAGAGGCATATCTATCTTTTTCATGTTTTACACTTCTTGAAACGGAGTCGTTTTCCCTAGCGAAATCAACCATCAAGTTGGATGATGTGCAATGACGTCTGTCCTGAGCAGTTTTCGCATTTTGACCATATCGTCCGATACACATCAGAAAATGAGCTGATTCCAACGGCTATGGATCACTAACTGATAGGGGAACATTTGTCTAGAAGACCATGTGATCATATAAAGCCTCCAATATTGAAGAAATCGACCATCAATTTGGCTGATGTGCAATGACGTCTGTGCTGACCTGTTTTCGTATTTTGCCCATATCTTCTTCTCCACATCAGCAAATGATCTGATTCTAACGGCTATGAATCAGTAACTGATAGGGTAACATTTTTCTAGAAGACCATGTGATGAGATAAGGCCTGTAAAATTGACAAAATCGACCATCAAGTTGACTGATCAAAATCGTCATGTATGACGAAAATTGTTAGAAAATGCACCCACCTATTATACCTACCTTTGAAATTTGTAAAGCTTGTCTCTTGTCATTTAGCCCTCCAAAATGTGTATAAATAGAGGGCCTTGGATGATTGTAAGGGATCATATTGTACATAGGTAGGATATTAGCCATTTTAATAAAATTCTCTAAGTTTTCTTCTTCTTTCTTTTCTCTAGTTTTCTTTCTTTTCTCTAGTTTTCTTTTTCTTTAGAGAGAGCAAAAGGTTGGATAATTAATATTCTTCCTCTTCTTCTTTCTTTCTTTTATTTTCTTCTTAGATTTTCTTTAATTTTATGTTTATGTTTATAATGCCTATGCTAGGCTAAACTTCTATTTGGTTAAGGGTGATTTCAAAGCCCTAGACATGTTTTATAATTGATTTTCAGATTCTATCTATCATTAATTTTCTATCAAAGTTGCTTATGTTCTTCTACAAGAATTGTTCATGATGTTGTCTTGATTTGTTTAGGTGTACAACTAGATAGATCTTGATAATTATCTATTGCTAGTTTAGGAGTCTTGATCCGTGTAATTGTCTTGATTTCCTATTCATAAGTGGCAATTTGTGATTAATGATTATGGTCAAGTTTTCAATAATTGCAAAGTGGAACATAACCTAAGTTGAACAATCCGAGCTTATGTGTTTGTTGCTTAGATCAACCTATCTTTCTCATCATAAAGCTGCCATTAAATTGAATTTAGAGAGCTTATTCTAGGTTGTTTAATGGTTAGAGATTAAATAGAGAGCTTGTTCTATTTAACGACAAACTAAGGAAAGATTGGGGTAACAGAGCTTGTTGTTATCTACGGTTGTTAACTTTGATAGTTGGTTGATATTGATAGATCTGAAATTGATTCTTAATGATGTCTAGTGGTGGAGAATGAAACCTTAACCATATTTTTCATATTTGATTCTTCTTACTTACTTGTTTTCTTACTTTTAGTTTGCTTATTTTTTATATTTATTTTTATTGGCTGGTTATACCGCCTAATTTGTATATTAACTTTGTTTTATTTTTATTGGCTGGTTATACCGCCTAATTTAGTATATATATTTTTATTGGCTGGTTATACCGCCTAATTTAGTATATATATCTTTATTGGCTGGTTATACCGCCTTGCATCTTATTCTTATCATTTACTTTAGTTTAAATCTGGCTTCAAAAACCCATTTTCTTTTATTGTTTTCTTTGAACGTAAGTTATAAACTATTAACTTATAAACTAAAACCCAATCCCTGAGGACTCGACCCTTGCTAACTACTATACTTACAATTGATCTTTTTAGTGCAAGGTTAAATAAGATACACTCTTTTGGGTGCATCACCTATGTACAATATGATCCTCTACAATCATCCAAGGCCCTCTATTTATACACATTTTGGAGGGCTAAATGACAAGAGACAAGCTTTACAAATTTCAAAGGTAGGTATAATAGGTGGGTGCATTTTTCTAACAATTTTCGTCATATTGTATGACCATTTTGATCAGCCAACTTGATGGTCGATTTTGTCAATCTTGGAAGCGTGATGTGATCACATGGTCTTCTAGAAAAATGTTCCCCTATGAGTTACTGATTCATAGCCGTTGGAATCAGCTCATTTGCTGATGTGGAGAAGAAGATATGGGCAAAATACGAAAACAGGTCAGCACAGACGTCATTGCACATCAGCCAACTTGATGGTCGATTTCCTCAATATTGGAGGCTTTATCTGATCACATGGTCTTCTAGACAAATGTTCCCCTATCAGTTATTGATCCATAGACGTTGGAATCAGCTCATTTTCTGATGTGTATCGGACGATATGGTCAAAATGCGAAAACTGCTCAGGACAGACGTCATTGCACATCAGCCAACTTGATGGTTGAATTCGCTAGGGAAAACGACTCCGTTTCAAGAAGTGTAAAACCTGAAAAAGATAGATATGCCTCTTAACTTTGCACGGTTAAAATTTCAGCCTTATTGCTTCAGTGAAACTCCAGATATAGCTGATATGGCAAAAGGTGTCGGAACTGGAACTGAACTGGATTTGCCCTTAATTCTAGTAATCTGAAATGACTCAAAGAAACTTATGAAAAACACCAAATTACATAAAAATATAAAAGATCATAAACACAATTAGACTAAACAATAATAACTCGTATTTGACACAAAACAATAATAAAACATAACTAAAAACTATATAATTATACGAGTTATCACTTGTTCTATTTAACGACAAACTAAGGAAAGATTGGGGTAACAGAGCTTGTTGTTATCTACGGTTGTTAACTTTGATAGTTGGTTGATATTGATAGATCTGAAATTGATTCTTAATGATGTCTAGTGGTGGAGAATGAAACCTTAACCATATTTTTCATATTTGATTCTTCTTACTTATTTGTTTTCTTACTTTTAGTTTGCTTATTTTTTATATTTATTTTTATTGGCTGGTTATACCGCCTAATTTGTATATTAACTTTGTTTTATTTTTATTGGCTGGTTATACCGCCTAATTTAGTATATATATTTTTATTGGCTGGTTATACCGCCTTGCATCTTATTCTTATTATTTACTTTAGTTTAAATCTGGCTTCATAAACCCCTTTTCTTTTATTTTTCTTGAATTTAAGTTTTAAACTATCAACTTATAAACTAAAACCCAATCCCTGAGGACTCGACCCTTGCTAACTACTATACTTACAATTGATCTTTTTAGTGCAAGGTTAAATAAGATACACTCTTTTGGGTGCATCAGCAACATTATACATTGGTAGGATATTAGCCATTGTAATAAAATTCTCTAAGTTTTCTTTTTCTTTCCTTTCTCTAGTTTTCTTTTTCTTTATTTACTTATGTTTCTTACATTTCTTTTCATTTTATTCATATCTAGTATGTGTTGCTAATCATATTGTTGAGGTGATGAGGTGAAGCTTTTGGTAAATGCTAAGGTTAGTCTCTTAAACATGAGCTAAAATGAATCATCATTTATAAACACTAGTATAGATAATATTTTCTTTTGGTTTAAAATCATACTTACAAAGTAGGGATCTTGATTCATTATTGACAAGGAAAATGGCACAGTAAATGCTTGGTTTCATAACCTTGATTTGTTGTAGACATATACCTTGGCATAAGGAATGCTTGGACTCTTTTTATGAGTTTTGAGGACACCAAATGAACATAATATCATATGCTATGGACGTTGGACAATTTGGACTGAATTGCTAAACCTTCCGATTGGAACCTCCTTTATGTGTGGATTTCAATTGTGTAATAAAACAAGATTAATCTTAGCATAAAACCAAGAGTGGATTCTCTAACCTCAACATCTTTTCTTATTGTTTTTATATCTTGTTTAATTTATTTTATTTTATTTTGTTTATTTTGTTCTCTAATATCTTGTTTATCTTGTTTTGTTGTTGATTCCCTAATATCTTGTTTACTTTATTTTTCTTATATATTTATAAACTTATACTTAATAATACGCTTCCCTGTGGTTCGACCTCGGACACCCGAGAATTTATTACTTGAAAATAACCTGCACTTGGGTTTACAACTCTTAATTGAGTCTCCATCACTGAGATGCTAATCTAAAGGTGGTAATTTCATGATTTTTTCACCTTGAATTATTAGTCATTTGATGGAAAATTGGTTACAAAAAATGACAACATCCTTGAGCAATTTAGAGGGGGTTTCGCCCAGCATGTGAGGGGGGGGTCAGAAATTTCATTTTTACATTTCATTTTGCTGAGTTATTTGAGTTTTTACTTGGTTTTTCTCTCCTTGGTTGAAAGCAACAAAGAAAAGTTTAGAAAAGAAAGGAAAGTTTGAAGAGATAAAGTTTGAAATATAGCTTCTTGAGGTTGCTCTTGAGCACCAACTCTTGCACTTTCTTGATTTTCCATTCTTGTTTTTGCTATTTTGATTTCTATTTGGTGAGTTTCCATTTTAAATAAATGTTTTTTGTTGTTCTTTTTAAGTTCTTCCTTCATCTCCTTCTTGAATATATTTTTTACAATTTTTTTTTATATTATACTTACCATGGCCAAATGGCCTACGTTATTTATTTAAGTTGCTATTTTAGTTTATTTTACCATATTGTTTATGTTATTTTCTTTGATCTTGGTGTTTTAAATGTTATTTTACTTCATATTCTTGAGTTATATTTTAATTTGGTTGCTTTGTTTGTTGCCATTTATGTTTTAAATATCATGTTTTTGCATTTCTAATTTTCTGTTTTCATAATGTTTTAATTGGAGCATGTTTTAGATTTAGTATATCAAGTGTTTGTGAAAATGCTTGTGTGGTCTTTGCATGATTTGAGTTTATATCTTAGTTGAGCATGTTTTAGATTTAGTATATTAAGTGTTTGTGAAAATGCTTGTGTGGTTTTTGCATGATTTGAGTGTTATATTTTAGTTGAGCATGTTAGTATACCAAGTGTTTGTGAAAATGCCATGCTTGTTGGAGCTTGAGGCCATTTGGCTACTCCATGTGTTTTGCATTGTGTGTTGCATTCTTGCCATGTTAGTTGGTAGGTTTTTGCATTTGCATGACATTTGATTTAGTTTTGCATGCTAGTATACCAAGTGTTTGTGAAAATGCCATGTTTGCTAGGTACATTATTCCATTCGGCCACCCTTGGAATTTTTGCATTTTATGTGCATTTTTGCTATGATTAGTTGATAGGTTAGCATCTGCATGATATTTGGTTGAGTTTTGGTTTAAGCATGCTTTGTGTTTGTGAAAATGCCATGCATATTTTAGTTATTAGGTTTGGTCTATTTGCCATGCATGTTCATGCATTTTAGGTCTAGGTTACATTAAATGCCATGCAAGTTCATTTAGGTCTAGGTCACTATATGAATGCCATGCATTTTTTCATGACATTTAGGTTTAAATCCATGCATTTCATGCATTATGTTTGCTGTATTGTTTCATGCATTTCATGTTCATGCACTTGAATAATGACTTGAGCCAATTAATGGTTCCAAGTCATGCTCTCTTAAGCACACTTGTGGAAAATTAAGTTTGTCAAATTGATTATTCTACCTTTGTGATTTTTTTTTTACTTAGCCAATTTTTATCTAACTTTTAAAAAGTCCTAGCTACTGTTTGTGAGTCATTTTGTGAGTCTTAAATATTTTTCCTTTGATTTTTAAATGATTTTATCAAAGGCAAAAATGTGTTTTGACAAAACAGTTTTTTCACCCAGTACTCGTACATTTCCGATTTTTCTGGGAATTCATCTTTAATCAGAAAATTAAGCCGATTTTTTCCCGTGTAGTTTTACATGTCCTGACTCTCCAGTACTTTTTTCAGAAGTTTTTCAATTTTTAAAAATAGGGTAAAAAATCGTGGATTAAAACTGGATAGTGGAGTCAGAATTGAATTTTAAAAAAAAATTATTTTTCTGTTTTGGTTAAGTTACTTAGAGTGGGCTGAATAGGAGGGTTAGCTACTGACTTAGGGTAGTTTCTAAGCCTTTTTAAAACTCTAAAAATGGTTTTTCAAGTCTCGGGTTAAGGGTAGTCAAGTCCGGATTTTTAAACTTAGGAAATTAGAGCCATTTAAAAAAGATTTAGCCCAGTTTTTTATTTTTAATTCAAGCTTTTCAAAATTGTTTTCAAACAATCACAAAGTATTTTGGTTTTAGAATATTTAATTTGAGATATTTTTCTAAGGTAGCCGGATATCTTTTTAGATATACGGATTTCCTTAATTAAAGGAAAAAATATATTTCATGCATTGCATTTTTCATATTCATGCATTTTATATAATATGTGATTCTTGCTATAATAATTTATATGATATTGTTATTATTTTGATTTATATTTTTTGATGTTATATGGTTTATTATATGGTTTTGAATATTTCATGATTTCCTATGCTTTTATTTAGTTATTTTTATTTAGCATATACTATGTTCATGCATTATTATTTTTTGATGTTACATAGGTCATTTAATTTCATTTAGAATATATAATATAATTTAGGAAATTTCATTTCATTTAGAATATGCTAAGGCATTCAAATCATGTCATGTCATTTAGGTTGCATTATATTATTTAGATTTTGCTATGTCATTTTATTTATGTCATGCATATACATATTCATTTCTTTTAAATGTTTTCAAAAAAATATAATGGTTTTCAATAAAATAAAGATATTCCCGAGTTAAAATAATTCATGAGTTCTCTGCCGGGTTTGCTGGGAGGATATCATCAATTATTATTAATAACGGAATATCTTCTTTAAAAAGAGAATGATTCGAAAAATTTTCCAAAATTAATAAAAATTTCTATATTTTGCCACGTTTGTTGGGGAATATAGGAAAATTTTGAATTTATAAATTCCGGATCATTTTCAATTAAAAATGAAATTATTTTTTTCTTTAAATTGGGAATTAACTTGAAATACTAAATTTAAAACCGATTTTTTACCGAGACTTGAGATAACACACGATTAATAAGGTACCGATTTATACGGGCGTTGTGGGGGTGCTAATCCTTCCCTGCACGTAACCGACTCCCGAACTCGCTTCTTTGATTTCTCTGGTTTAAAACGCAGACTTGAAATTGGTTTTTAAAATGTTTTAATTAATTTTAAAATATTTTATAAAATCGATTTTAATAGGTGGCCGATCACACCTAGCTAAAAACGATTGGTGGCAACTCCATGTCTTTTTCATGGTCATTTTCAAAACCTTCATTTTTCTAGAGGAATTAAGTCGATTTTTCCTCGTTTTTTTTAATGTCACACTTAACGAATAATAAAGTCTTGCGATGAGACTTGTTATTTTTTAGGTTGCGACAGATTATTCTACCTTTGTGATTTTTTTTACTTAGCCAATTTTTGTCTAACTTTTCAAACGTCCTAGCTACTGTTTTTGAGTCATTTTGTGAGTCTTAAACATTTTTACTTTGATTTTTAAATGATTTTATCAAAGGCAAAAATGTGTTTTGGCAAAACAGTTTTTTCACCCAGTACTCGTACTTTCCCGATTTTTCTGGGAATTCATCTTTAATCAGCAAAATTAAGCCGATTTTTTCCCGTTTAGTTTTACATGTCCTGAGTCTCCAGTACTGTTTTTAGATTTTTTAGAAGTTTTAAAAATAAGGTAAAAAATCGTGGCTTAAGACTGGACAGTGGAGTCAGAATTGAATTTGAAGGAAAATCATTTTTCTGTTTTGGTTAAGTTACTTAGAGAGGGTTGATTAGGAAGTTTAGCTATTGACTTAGGCTAGTTTCTAAGCTTATTTAAACTCCAAAAAAGATTTTTTTAAGTCTAATGTTAAGGGTGGTCAAGTCCGGGATTTTAAACTTAGGAAATTAGAGCCATTTAAAAAAGGGTTTAGCTAAGTTTTTATTTTTAAACTAAGCTTTTCAAAATTGTTTTCAAACAATCACAAAGTATTTTGGTTTTAGAATATTTAATTTGACATATTTTCCTAAGGTAGCCAGATATCTTTTTAGATATACGGATTTCCTCAATTAAAGGAAAAAAAATACATTTTCATGCATTGCATTTTCCATATTCATGCATTTTATATAATATGTAATTTTTGCTATGATAATTCCTATGGTATTGTTATTATTTTGATTTTTATTTTTTGATGTTATATATTTTATTATATGGTTTTGAATATTTCATGATATCCTATGTTTTTTATTTAGTTATTTTTTGTCATATTATTTAGCATATACTATGTTCATGCATTATATTTTTCATTTTTATTTTCATGCATATTATATGATAGCATTATTTTATATTCCAAGTCATTTAAATTATATGCCATATCATTCATATTTTCCATGTCATTTAAATTATTTCATTTCATATAGAATATGTTATGTTACCTAGGTCATTTTATTTCATGTAGAATATATTATGTTATCTAGGTTATTTCATTTCATTTAGTATATATATTATGTCATTTAGGATATTTTATTTCATTTAGAATATATCATATGACTTAGGACATTTCATTTCATATAGAATATATTATGTTACGTAGGTCTTTTCATTTCATTTAGAATATATCATATAACTTAGGATATTTCATTTCATTTAGAATATGCTAAGACATTTAAATTATATCATATCATTTAGGTTGCATTATATTATTTAGATTTTGCTATTTCATTTTATTTATGTCATACATATTCATATTTTTTAAAATGTTTTTAAAAGGTAATGATTTTCAATAAAATAAAGATATTCCCGAGTTAAAATAATTCATGAGTTCTCTGCCGGGTTTGCTGGAGAGGATATCATCAATTATCATTAATAACAGAATATCTTCTTTAAAATGAGAATGATTCGGAAAGTTTTTCAAAACTAATAAAAATTTCTATATTTTGCCACGTTTGTTAGGGAATATAGGAAAATTTTGAATTTATAAATTTCGGATTATTTTCAATTAAAAATGGAATTATTTTTTCTTTAAATTGGGAATTAACTTAAAATACTAAATTTAAAACCGACTTTTTATCGAGACTTGAGATAACACACGATTAATAAGGTACTGTTTTATACGGGCGTTGTGGGGGTGCTAATCCTTCCCCACACGTAACCGAGTGCCGAACCCGTTTCTTTGATTTCTCTGGTTTAAAACGCAGACTTGAAATTGGTTTTAAAAATGTTTTAATTAATTTTGAAATATTTTATAAAACCGGTTTTAATAGGTGGCCGATCACACCTAGCTAAAAACAATTGGTGGCGGCTCCATGTCTTTTTCAAGTTCATTTTCAAAATCTTCATTTTTCAAGAGGAATTAAGTCGATTTTTGCTCATTTTTTTTTAATGTCACGCTTAACGAATAATAAAGTCTTGCGATGAGACTTGTTATTATTTTTAGGTTGCGACAGTGTGGATTACCATTAGTGGCCAGACACTTGTGTGGCTTGAAATCTCGGATTGACAGCTTGGTGTTCAAGATTGAGTGGTGATAAGTGCTTAATTTCATGCATTTTTCCTATTGAATTTCCTTATATTTTGTGTTTTGATTCTTAAGTTCCTTGACATTTTACTAGGTTTTTATGCTTTATAGGTATTTTGGAAGAGATGAAGTGAATTATGTCAATTAGGATGTTAAAGAGCTTACAAAATCACAATCACAAGATGGAAAAAGACTTGGGAGTCAAAAAGATCAAATTCTTGGTGCAAAGCAAGAAGACAGATTTGACCTCCGGAGCTTGTTGCTAAGAAAACATGATGTTAGATGCTTTATTCGAAGAAACTTCCTTCTTCACGTTTGAAGATCACTAGATTACCTTTCCAACAGTTGGTCATAGGCCTAAATTGGATAAGAAATGGTCATCCAAATCAGCATTGGAATATCTCCCTAAATAACCCTAGTGCCAAAATAAAACCCTAGCCGCAAATCACATTTTTTTCTTAATACCCTAGCTGATATTTATGTTTATCCTTGTCAAAGAAGGATTAGTGGCTGTCAACTTGCATTAATTGCATTAATTGCAAGAATCTTTCCTTAAAGCTAATCTTAGTCAAAGTAGGAGAACTAAATCAGCCAAGACTTTTCTTCCTTACACTTACTTTGGCTGCAAGTTTGTAATCTCTCCTCATAAAGAGTGCTTTGACTAAGACTTTCCTACTTTATTCAAACTTGGCTGCCAAGGCCTATATCTTTCCTTAAAACAGGAGAGAGCTGAAATTCACTTATTTGATGCCTTAGCTATTGCCTATAAATAGAGATCAAGGGAACAAACAAAATTTACAATTCTCCAAGCATCAAAGTTTCGATTTCTTCTTTGTTTTAGAGTTTTTGAGAGAACAAGAGGCTGGATAATTAATATTCCTCTTCTTATTCTTTCTTACTTTTATTTTCTTCTTAGATTCTCTTTAATTTTATGTTTATGTTTACAATGCTTATGCTAGGCTAAACTTTTATTTGGTTAAGGGTGATTTCAAAGCCCTAGACATGTTATGTAATTAATTTTCAGAATCTATCTATCATTGTTTTCTATCAAAGTTGCTTATGTTCTTCCATTAAAATTGTTCATGATGATGTTTTGATTTGTTTAGGTGGCCAACTAGATAAATCTTGATAATTGTCTAATGCTAGTTAAGGAGACTTGATCCGTAATTGTCTTGATTTCCTATTCATAAGTAGCAATTTGTGATTAATGATTATGGTCAAGTTTTCAATAATTGCAAAGTGGAACATAACCTAAGTTGAACAATTCGAGCTTATGTGTTTTTTGCTTAGATCAACCTATTTGTCTCAACATAAAGCTGCTATTAAATTGAACTTAGAGAGCTTATTCTAGGTTGTTTGATAGTTAGAGATTAAATAGAGAGCTTGTTCTATTTAACGATAAACTAAGGAAAGATTGGGGTAACAGAGCTTGTTGTTATCTACGGTTGTTAACTTTGATAGCTAATTAATGTTGATATATAAGAAATTGATTCTTAACGATGTCTAGTGGTGGAGAATGAACCTTTAGCCATATTTCTCATATTTGATTCTTCTTAATTACTTATTTTCTCGTTCTTATTATTAACTTTAGTTTAAATCTGATCTCAAAATCCCCTTTACTTTTATTCACTTGTTTTTAAGTGATAAACTATTAACTTATAATTAAAACCCAATCCCTAAGGACTCGACCCTTGCTAATCACTATACTCTATAATTTATTCTTTTTAAGTGCAAGGTTAAATAAGATACACTCTTTTGGGTGCATCAAGTGGGCTGCTTGGAAACTTAAGAATACTAGATCCTTGAGTTAAGGTATATTCTTAATCATATGTATGCTTTATAATTAAAAGATCGCATTAAAATTTTACAAGCATGATCTTGTAAGATTCGACTATCTCTTTGTTTATTATTTCGCTGCGTTCATGTTCTTGTTTAACTCTATTATTGTTTGAGCATGAGGTCGAACCCCAACAGATAAGATAAGCTTATGAAGCTCATAAGGAGCTCAAAGTGAAAGCTTACTCAACTCAAGTCAGCTCAAGGTAGCTGGACACCAGCTCACTCAGCTAGATGTAGCTGAAGGGTAGCTAGGTGAGTGACACTCTATGAGGTGGAGTGACACTAGCTAGTGGTAGCTAGGTGGCCTAGATGATGTGGCACATTGGTGTGACACATCAGAACCATCATGTACAAGTGTCACCAAAGGGATTGTGACATGTGACATCATTCATCATGTGGCTGCCACATGGATCGAAACAACATGGTCTTTCGGGTAAGAGAGGTTCCCTCCTAGTAGCCAAATAGATGTGATGATTTGGAAGAGAATGGTTCTGTTGACTGAACCATTATGTCTCAAATGAAAGGTGCTATTCTAGAAGGGGTTGTGTCCTTTAACCCTTTCATGAAGCAACCCTTGAAGGCTATAAATAGGAGGGATTCGGCCAAGACATATATACTAAATAATTAGGCAATTGTGAAAGACACAATTGAGAGGCAGATTGCTAAGTGAGTGAGGGGTTCTTGATTGGTTGGATTTTGAAGCAAGGCAATAAGCATTCTAGTTTGGATGAGCAAGATAGGTTGTGGAGAGGTTCTTGTAGTTGCCTTAACCGGTTGATTGCAAGAGTGTCTTAGGCATTCAGTTGAGTTCACCACTCATATCCACAACAAGCGAGCATTGCATAGATAGACAAGTAAGTGACTTGAATTCTTCCTCTATGTTCTCCGATTTTGATAAGTCAAAATCCAATAGTGGTATCAGAGTCTATGGGTTGTTTGAAATGCATGCTCTTTGGCTGAATAAACATATAAATGCATGTTGATTAGGTTTCTAAACCTTTCCCCTATTCGGCTATTTGTTTTGCATGATTAATGTTTTTTGATTTTTCAACCCTTGCTTGTAAGAATAATATGTTATTCTACTTTTTTTTGACATGATTATAAACTGAATGCATGTGTTGATAAAGCTTGTAACCTTGTAAGGTATTTCTACAAATTGAACAAGATAGTCACTCTTATGTCTGAATGGATTTGATTGCATTCTATAAGTTTGTTTTTGGTACATTTTGGCATAATGATATTGTCTTAATTGATTTGTGTTTGGAAATATCTTATTGTGATGAATATGCTAATACGGGTACACAATTGCATGATATAGATGGCTTGTGCCACAAAGGGCATAGTAGCCAAATTAAACAAAACCTTAAGCTTGATGGTGATAATTACACCATATGGCAGCAAAAGGTTCAACTCATTCCCACAGAGCAGGACTTGTCGGATATAATATCAAAAGAGGTTGTTGAACCAACTTCTGAATCTATACAAAAGGTAAGAGGGGAGTATGATGCCTTTAAAAAAAAAGACACCATGGCTCGGATTACATTGTTAAGTACAATGACCGATGACCTTATGGTGGATTTTGCCAGTCTTGAAACTACCAATGCCATTTGGGACAAGGAAAAGGATAAGTTTGGTACTATTTCTTGGAGAAATAAAGGGCTTTAATTCTCAAATTTGAGAATTATACAAAGAAGGTTGATCATAACATGCGTGATGAGATCCAAGATCCATCAATATTTCAAGAGGCTAAGCAAGGAATCTACTTGGGTTGAATCCATGAAGAGAAGCAAGGAAAGGACTTGGGAAGAATCTACAAGTCTTTTAAGCAATGTCAAGTCATTCAAGTTGGGCTGCTTCAATGAGGAAGACCAAGAATTGATCCATGTGATCCAAGCTTCACATGATGGGCTTTAGAGGAATTCAAGGGGGCGGCAATATTAATGAATTAGTGGGCCTATTTTTAGTTCATTATTTAATATGAAGTAGGGACCAATTCATTAATGATGTGGCGCCTAAATTAGAAGCTTTAGTTGGGTCTTATAATTACTTAGGCTTTTGGGCCTGATTTATGCATCTTTTAATTTATTAGGATTGGGTTTGAGCTTGTTCAGCCCAAATTAAGTATTCTTTCTTATTGTTTTAGGTCTGGTCGATTATAGGGATTCCAAGGGAAGAGGTTAACTTGGTCGAATTCATCATGTAACTAGCAATTAGGGTTAGGTTAATAGGGAGGCTATAAATTCTTGTTCTAGCCACCTATTCATTTACAATTATGAATTTAGTGAGTTTGAATTTATGCAAAGTGAGTGTTTCACTCTTTTTAGTTCTTGACAGAACTAGCGAACTTATCAAAGAATTTCTTTCTTTGTGGCGTTCTTCCTATAAAACTTAGGTTCTAGAAACAAGTGTTCTTGGGATTTAGTTAGCTTAGCTAATCTAGCTTCCTTGATCCAAGATTTCTACAGGTTTAAGTTCCATTGCCTGAATCTTGGCTTTCTTGGGGTTAGGGTACTTCAATTTGTTAGTGGGTTCAAAAGGTTTAACCCCACGAGTTCACATCAGTTGGTATTCAGAGATCAAGTTCCAATCAGGCTTTTTGTCTGGATTGTCACTGATAAGATTTTGGGTTTCAAAAATATTTGTCTTGGGGTTATAGCTTTAGGCATTTTCCCTAGGTTATAATTTCTAGGCAATCTAGTTTTGGGGTTTCAGTCTTGAAAAGTGGTTTAGATCAAAATTTTGTTTCTTGAATTCTTGATCTATTAAAATTTCTTCATTTTGATTCTTGATCCGACTCTTGAAAAAAAAATTCAAGAATTCAGAGTGGCATTCGAATAGTCCCAAGAAATAAAAAAGAAGTTCATCCGAGATTTCAAAAAAATCAAGAAGTGTTCTTGAAAAAAAAAAAGACAGAAAATAAGAAATATATTCGAACAGCAAGAAAAAGAAAGAAAGATTTGAAAAAGATCAAGGGAAATAGGAAACATTTGAATTTTTGGTAATCTTGTTCTTGTTTTTACTTGTTTTACCTTCTTACTAATTGTTTTCTGTTTCTTGAGTCTTTTGCTGGGTAGAATTAAGCAAAGGGAGTTCTTGAAGAGTTCTTCTAGTTTCTAAAGAACCTGAAAGAGGAAATAGAGTGCTAAAAGGCAAGAGTGAGTAAGATTATTAAAGAAAAAGCCTAAAAGAGTGCAAACAAGAGTTGGAGTGATATCATATTTGAGTGTAAACACTAAGGGAGTGTGTGAGCTTAATTTTTGTTTTTATCACTGACATTTTGTTTTGCAGCAATTTCAAATGTCTCATCAAAGTGAATCATCACACCAGAGGGTAGAAGATAAAAAAACCTTCATAATACAGGCTATTAAACAATATTTTGAGCGTATCAATTTGGTGATGGCAAATATGATAGACAAGATAGAGACACAATCGGCAGCAATTCAAAGCCTACAAGAGGGGCAAGGTAGAAGAGTTAGGTGTGAGCCTAGTGTGATTGATGAGGATGACCTGGAGGAGCAGGATGATGAGGAGGTTGATATGGGTAGACCTAGAGGAGTAGGGCATGGAGGAAGGCCTAGGAGAAACACGAAGGGTCATGATTGGGAAAATAGAGAAGATAGGAACCTTGGGAATATTAAAATGAAAATTCCACCATTCCAAGGTAAAACTGATCCTAAGGTGTATTTAGAGTGGGAGAAAAAAAATAGAGTTGATCTTTGATTGTCACAACTATTCGGACGAGAAGAAGGTGAAGTTGGCAGTTATTGAATTTACTGATAATGCCATAGTTTTGTGGGATTAACTAGTAACCAGTATGAGGAGAAACCATGAGAGACCTATAGAGACATGGGGAGAATTGAAAGCTCTCATGAAAAGGAGGTTTGCACCTAGCCACTATTATAGGGACCTTTACCAAAAAGTTCAAAACCTTACCCAAGGGTCTAGGAGTGTAGAGGATTACTATAAGGAGATGGAGGTGGCTATGATTAGAGCCAATGTAAAAGAGGATAGGGAAGCCACCATGGCTATATTTTTGAGTGGTTTATATAGAGACATAGCCAATGTTGTGGAGTTGCAACATTATGTTGAGATTGAAGACATGGTGCACATGGCTATGAAGATGGAGAGGCAATTGAAAAGGAAAGGGGCATCAAGGTATTCTTCATTTTCTAGCACTCCTTGAAAACCAAAGTGGGACAAAGACCAGGCTATTGTCAAAGGCAAAACTGAACAACCAAAGGGGAAAGAAAAGAGCACTAGCAGGGATAAACCCAAGGTATTTTTGAATTCCAATTCTTCAAGGAATAGAGATATCAAATGCTTTAAATGTTAGGGTTCAGGCCATATTGCATCTCAATGTCCAAACAAAATGGTGATGATCATGCATGCTAATGGTGAAGTCATGACCGAAAGTGAGGATGATTTTGATAACATACTTGAATCGGAAGATGCTAGTGATTATGATGGTGATATACTGACTCGGACTACCTCGTGGAAGGTAAATCTCTTGTTGCTAGCCCTGCTTTGAATGCACAAATTAAAATAGATGATGTATAGCAACAAAGGGAAAATATTTTTCATACTAGATGTTTTGTGAACAATAAAGTATGTAGTATGATAATTGATGGGGGGAGATGCACCAATGTAGCTAGTACTACCTTAGTAGAAAAGTTGGGTTTACCTATGCTTAAACATCCTAAGCCTTACAAATTGCAATGGTTGAATGAATGTGGGGAGGTTAAGGTGACTAGGCAAGTAATGGTAGCTTTTACTATAGGGAGTTATAGTGATGAGGTGCTTTGTGAAGTAGTGCCTATGCATGGTGGCCATCTATTGTTGGGGAGGCCATGGCAGTATGATAGGAGAGAAAAGAAAAGACAAAGAAGAGTTTATACGCAAAAGAGAGTGAGGTTTTTGTTGGAAGTATTTGGACATAAGTGAACAAATACACCAAGTACGTACAAGATTAACTTGATATGAATGATATATGATGATGGCAAACAAGCAAGGAGATAAGATAAGCTTATGGAAGCTCATAAGGAGCTTAAAGTGAAAGCTTACTCAACTCAAGTCAGCTCAAGGTAGCTAGACACTAGCTAGCTCAGCTCAAGGAGCTGGATTCCAGCTCAAGGAGCTAGATTCCAGCTCACTCAGCTAAATGTAGCTGAAGGGTAGCTAGGTGAGTGACACTCTATGAGGTGGAGTGACACTAGCTAGTGGTAGCTAGGTGGCCTAGATGATGTGACACATCTGCACCATCATGTACAAGTGTCACCAATGGGATTGTGACATGTGACACCATTCATCATGTGGCTTCCACATGGACTGAAACAACATGGTGTTTCAGGTAAGAGAGGTTTCCTCCTAATAGCCTAATAGATGTGATCATTTGGAAGAGAATGGTTCAGTTGACCGAACTATTATGTCCCAAATAAAGGGTGCTATTCTAGAAGGGGTTGTGTCCTTTAACCCTTTAATGAAGCAACCATTGAGAGGCTATAAATAGGAGAGGATTTAGCTAGGACAAGACACACCACTAATCAGAGGCAGATTGCTAAGTGCAATTGCTAAGTGAGTTAGGGGTCCTTGATTGCTTGAATTATCAAGAAGCAAGGCAGTAAGCATTCTGGTTTGGACGAGCAAGTAAGGTTTTGGAAAAGTTCTTGTAGTTGCCTTAATCGGTTGATTACAAGAGTGCCTTAGGCATTCGGTTGAGTTCATTACTCATATCCATAATAAGCGAGCATTGCATAGGTAGACAAGTAAGTGACTTGAACTCTTCCTCTATGTTCTCGGATTTTGATAAGTTGAAATCCAACAGTTTTTTACTACTGATCAAACTAAAAAACCTCTTTCTAGCTTGTCTTTCAATCTGTTATAGGTGTTCAAGCTTTGCCTTCCATAAAAGGCATTGAGCATTCAATTGATTTTGTACTACCTAACATTGATACAAGCAATGTATGTACTTCTTATGCTACTTGTTACAAGCAAGGTAAGGGGAACATTGATTCTGATATTTTATCAAAGAGGTATGTATTTCATGCTTCAATGAATGCTAAAATGATTAGGTTCAAGTATGTGCAAGGTATTTATGCCAATGACACTGATTTTCTTATTCATACATGGCATGTGATAGAGCTAATTTTTGTTTTAAGGAACTTTGTGCAATTGCTATTATTAGAGAAAGGTTGTGTTCTACATTTGTGTTAGATTACCTAATTTTCATAAGAATTTTAAGATTGAATGTGATGCAACAGGGATAAGGAATGGAATGGTTTTTGATGTGAACCCTAGGGGTTAAACCCTTTGAACCCACTAACAAATTGAAATACCTTAACCCCAAGAAATCCAAGACTTAGGCAATGGAACTTAAACCCGTAGAAATCTTATTTCAAAGAACCTAGATTAGCTAAGCTAACTAAACCCCAAGAACACTTGTTTTTAGAACCTAAGTTTGATAGGAAGAACGCCACAAAGAAAAGATTTCTTTGATAAGTTCACTAGTTCTGTCAAGAACTAAAAAGAGTGAAACACGCACTTGAATAAATCAACTCAATAGATTAATAATGGTTGCTGAAGTAGATGGCTAAAAAGGGTATTTATAGCCTCTCTACTAACCCTAATTCAACTAGCCTAAGAACTCCTAGTACAAATGAAACTCCTTGGTGGCCAAGGCTTACTACTTACATAATTAAATGAAAGCTTAATGATGCACCCAAAAGAGTGTATCTTATTTAACCTTGCACTAAAAAGATCAATTGTAAGTATAATGATTAGCAAGGGTCGAGTCCTCAGGGATTGGCTTTAATCTATGAGTTATTAGTTTATAACTTACGTTCAAAGAAAACAATAAAAGAAAAGGGGTTTTTGAAGCCAGATTTAAACTAAAGTAAATAATAAGAATAAGATGCAAGGCGGTATAACCAGCCAATAAAAATATATATACTAAATTAGGCGGTATAACCAGCCAATAAAAATATATATATACTAAATTAGGCGGTATAACCAGCCAATAAAAATAAAACAAAGTTAATATACAAATTAGGCGGTATAACCAGCCAATAAAAATAAATATACTTTTAAAAATAAGCAAACTAGAAAAGTAAGAAAACAAGTAAGTAAGAAGAATCAAATATGAAAAATATGGTTAAGGTTTCATTCTCCACCACTAGACATCATTAAGAATCAATTTCAGATCTATCAATATCAACCAACTATCAAAGTTAACAACCGTAGATAACAACAAGCTCTGTTACCCCAATCTTTCCTTAGTTTGTCGTTAAATAGAACAAGCTCTCTATTTAATCTCTAACCATTAAACAACCTAGAATAAGCTCTCTAAATTCAATTTAATGGCAGCTTTATGATGAGAAAGATAGGTTGATCTAAGCAACAAACACATAAGCTCGGATTGTTCAACTTAGGTTATGTTCCACTTTGCAATTATTGAAAACTTGACCATAATCATTAATCACAAATTGCCACTTATGAATAGGAAATCAAGACAATTACACGGATCAAGACTCCTAAACTAGCAATACATAATTATCAAGATCTATCTAGTTGTACACCTAAATAAATCAAGACAACATCATGAACAATTCTTGTAGAAGAACATAAGCAACTTTGATAGAAAATTAATGATAGATAGAATCTGAAAATCAATCACAAAACATGTCTAGGGCTTTGAAATCACCCTTAACCAAATAGAAGTTTAGCCTAGCATAGGCATTATAAACATAAAATTAAATAGAATCTAAGAAGAAAATAAAAGAAAGAAAGAAGAAGAAGAAGAATATTAATTATCCAACCTCTTGCTCTTTCTAAAGAAAAAGAAAACTAGAGAAAAGAAAGAAGAAGAAAACTTAGAGAATTTTATTACAATGGCTAATATCCTACCTATGTACAATATGATCCTCTACAATCATCCAAGGCCCTCTATTTATACACATTTTGGAGGGCTAAATGACAAGAGACAAGCTTTACAAATTTCAAAGGTAGGTATAATAGGTGGGTGCATTTTTCTAACAATTTTCGTCATATTGTATGACCATTTTGATCAGCCAACTTGATGGTCGATGTTGTCAATCTTGGAGGCCTGATCTGATCACATGGTCTTCTAGAAAAATGTTCCCCTATGAGTTACTGATTCATAGCCGTTGAAATCAGCTCCTTTGCTGATGTGGAGAAGAAGATATGGGCAAAATACGAAAACAGGTCAGCACAGACGTCATTGCACATCAGCCAACTTGATGGTCGATTTCTTCAATATTGGAGGCTTTATCTGATCACATGGTCTTCTAGACAAATGTTCCCCTATCAGTTAGTGATCCATAGCCGTTAGAATAAGCTCATTTTCTGATGTGTATCGGACGATATGGTTAAAATGCGAAAACTGCTCAGGACAGACGTCATTGCACATCAGCCAACTTGATGGTTGATTTCGCTAGGGAAAACGACTCCGTTTCAAGAAGTGTAAAACATGAAAAAGATAGATATGGCTCTTAACTTTGCACGGTTAAAATTTCAGCCTTATTGCTTCAGTGAAACTCCAGATATAGCTGATATGGAAAAAGGTGTCGGAACTGGAACTGAACTGGATTTGCCCTTAATTCTAGTAATCTGAAATCACTCAAAGAAACTTGTGAAAAACACCAAAATACATAAAAATATAAAAGATCATAAACACAATTAGACTAAACAATAATAACTCGTATTTGACACAAAACAATAATAAAACATAACTAAAAACTATGTAATTATACGAGTTATCACACCCCCACACTTAGATTGTTGCTAGTCCCTAGCAACGACTCAATAAAAATAAAATAAGAAAATCTAATCTAATCCATTTTCGTAGGAAATCACGGTGGCACTTAGCATGTGACACAAGCCTTTAAACCCCTAGGTGTCCCTAGTGGACGAGTTTAGTCTCGTGAGGGTTTACTAGGACGATACCCACAAACATTGAAAACATAAGAAAAACTAAAAATAATAATTATAACTAATCCTTCCAATATAAATCTGAGATAATCATTGGACAAGTCTTAAAAACTAATCAATAGCTTAAAGAAATTCACAAAAAATCTTTCTTGAATGTAAATAGTTTGAGTTAAGCCAATATTAACATAACATATTTCAATCAAAATAGTGCATATTCAAACTTAATCTCAACTTCTCACATGGGATACTCTCTTGATTTTCACTCTTTAAAGTAGTGGTAAAGTGTTTACACTCAATCAATCTCATGAAAACACTTCTACCATATGCTTGCTTGTCCACCTATTCTCCACTAAAAGATCATGCAACTTCATAAATCAAGAGGTCTTTAATCAAGGTTGTAATGGGGCCAAGGGGTTTGTAATGTGGTTGAAGAACAAAAGGATAAAGATATCACAAAGGTTCCAAAGAGTTCATAAAGTTTAGAGACATAAAAAAATTATACAAAGAAACTTCTCAAAACTCTTTACAAGTACATAGTCACCTAGGCCGGATATTCATGTTGGGCCTTTTCTTCATTCTAAACAACTTTGTAACATCTTTTTCTTTTTCCACAAATTCAAGAGATGATTCATATATTTTTTTTTTTACATAGGAATGTATTTTCCAGTATTCCATTTCTTTTTCTCTTGACTTTTCTTTTCTTTTCCCCCCACACTTATTTCTTGTTTCTAACCAAAAAATATCCCTTGTCTTTGCAACTTGTCTCAAATCATGCTAATTCATCTTTGGAACAAAGGTAAAGATATAAGTATATTTAAGTTAGGGACAAGTTATGGTTACCAAAGAGATAGCTTATTCAATGTAGGCTCAAATTGGTTCACTAAGGGTGTGTTCTTTTGGAACATCAATAAGGGATGGCTGTTTGGCCCTGGCTAAAAATCCTAATGCCTCTATCATATTCATGTTGTCACATGCATCAATATAGTCTCAACAAGGTCTAAAGCAAGTTCTAGAGAATCATGTAATCATAAGAGCACTCAAGAAAGAAATTAGATTGATTTGTATAATGCATCAATCATTATAGGCTCAAAAACTCACAAGGATGATTATACAAGTCAGATTAAGTCTAAACATGCTTCTTTCTCAATCAACATATCATATTAACATTGGCTCATAAAAAGGTTGACATCAAGCTCAATTCTCATGAAAATCTTCTCACTAATAAATCTGTTTTAGACTTATGCAATTCATATCTCATCATAGTATTGAAAAGGAACTAAAACACACTAAAAATAATAATAAAGACTCATAAAAAAATTGTAGACAAAAATAAAAGAAATCCTAAATCATTCCCCCCACACTTAATTCTTACATTGTCCTCAATGTAAGTCTATTAACCCAAATGAAAGAATCATGTGTAAGAGAAAAGAACTAATAACATAAGAATAGGAACAACTAAGACTCAAAACAAAACAAACTCATGCAACCTAAATAATCCTAAAATACTAAACAAAAATTAACAAGTAAACATAAAAAGATTAAAATCAAATTGACAAGGTATGTCTCAAGTCTCCCTTACTCAGACCTTGTTCAGAATGAATACTTCTAAATTGCTTAAAACACAACAATTTTTTTTTTTTTTTTTAAATTAGCAAAATATGTCCCTTACCCCATACTAAAATATGACATTGTCCCCAATGTCAAATTTTAAAGGTAGAATTTAGGAGATATTACCTGCAGAGGTTGCTAACCACTTATTATAACTGAGACACAACAAACAAAATGTTAGATAATGTCACAAAGACAAAGTGCAGTCCACTCCTTGCTCGTCCATATCTCTTTTTCTTTTTCCGAGCGTTTGCGAAACAACCGTAGCAGATAAACACTCATAAGCTTGGAGCTTTTTGAGTAAATCTTCAATGGTTGTAGCAGAAATTATGGTTCTCCTTGCCTCTGAAAACATGAATCCATTATCCACAGCATTATCTAAATATGAAAGCAAATTACTAAAATAACCATTAATATTAAGCAAACCAATGGGTTTCTTATTTGTGACCAAAGATGACCAAGAAGCCACGCAAGCTATTTCTTCCAATGTACCCAGACCTCCTGGTAAAGCAATGAATGCATCGGCATAATGGTACATGATTGTTATCCGTTCAGGGATACTCCAGACTTGTATTTCCTTACCCACGGTAGGTCCACAAAAACTTGTGAATAGTTTTGGCACGATTCCTAGAACTGGACTTCCTCCGGCGTGTGCTGCTGTAGCGACTGCTCCCATTAAACCCGTACTACCGCCTCCATAAATCAAGTGGATCTTTTGTTGGGCAAGTATTACTCCAACTCTTATGGCTTCATCAGCGAATATGTTATTTTTCCCTGGATAAGCACCTCCAAAGACACAAATTTTTTTAATGCGCTGGGACGAAGTACTTTCCATTTTTTTTTTCTTCGAGTGCCTGAAAGAGAATGAGTACATGGTGTAATATATAAAGGACTGAGTAGTGAATCAGACAAGAGTAATAATGTCGCCGAAAGTGTATCTGACCTGTCAGAAGAAAATATTAACCTAACAAAAGATTTTTGCGTGATTTCAGGAAGAAAATCAAAAAGAGAAGAAAAAATCAACCGTAAAAGACAAATAAAAAAAACGAGAATAATTACACAAATCGAACAACACGTAAATTAAACCAAAATAAAGTTATTGCAAATCAAACCAAAAACTGAGAAGTCATTTATTGTAGTTGTGATTGTGGCTCACATCTTCCTCTGGTTTTACGTCCAGAAACGGCTTAAACGCCTTCTATGAGTCGAGGATATGCTTCCCATCCAGTTTTCTTACAAGCTGGCAAACAGGGTCTTTTAACATCAGATTCCCAAGATGTTGCCATTCCCTTTGGAATTGCGGCCATAAATCAAGAATTTCTCTTTGTACGTCTCCACTAGGATGCGTCTCAAGAGAAAGTTGGATATTACCCAAATTCTCCTTACTCAGTCCATCCTTAATGAATTCAATTTTATCATCTCGATTAGAGGACGGAATCCCAATAGAACGACATTTACCGTTACACGTCCATCGTGCACATTTGTGGCAGTTTGAACTCATACGCTTTGCTCGTCGCTTCTATGCAAAAGTGCTTCTACCTGTACCTGGTAAATGCAAAACAGGAAGATATTCATCTTCACGTACCTTGGCTTCAATTATCCAACGTATGTCTTCAGGAATCCCTTTGTGCATAAGCATTCTTAATCTTTCAAATCGAACTTGGTAAAGCTTCAGTAAAATATTTCGAGGAAAAGGAGGAAATCGTTTCTGCAATCTTGTGAGAATATCATCCATCCTAAAAAAAATGAAAAAAAAAATTGAAAGAGAAATTGGAAGAGAAATTTATATACAATATCAGTTTTGTGGGTAGCTGATGGAACCGACTTAAATAATCAAGGAGTACCGTTATCCGCCGTTTAACCGGGGTTAAAAAAATTATATTTACATCTAGTTATTTTCAAAACAAGGATCAGAAAGAAAAACAACATAAAAAGACTCAAAAACAAACACTCTAAATAAAATCCTAAATTCTTCCCCCCACACATAATTCTTACATTGTCATTAATGTAATGCTATTAATCCCAAATGAAAGAATCATGTGTAAGTGAAAAGAACTAATAAACAAAATAAACTTATGCAGCCTAAATGAACTTAGAAACACTAAACACAATTAGCAAAGAAACATAAGAAAAAGATAAAGAAAAAGAGAGCAAATCTGAGGATGGCAGTTTGGCAATGCTTTCACTAATTAGGCTGCCTCCCCCAATTAGCACTTGATTTAGTGTTTTGAACCTAACCAACACCCCTTCTTGGCATTTTAGGCTTGTCAGGCTCAGACATGAAATTTCCCAAATTTATGCGTTTGTGATGGAAACTCAATTAAGAGTTGTAAACCCAAGTGCAGGTTATGTTCAAGTAATAAATTCTCGGGTGTCCGAGGTCGAACCACAGGGAAGCATATTAGTAAGTATAAGTTTATAAATATATAAGAAAAAGAAAGTAAACAAGATATTAGGGAATCAACAACAAAACAAAATAAACAAGATATTAGAGAACAAAATAAATAAAATAACATAAAAGAAATTAAACAAAATATAAAAAACAATAAGAAAGGATGTTGAGGTTAGAGAATCCACTCTTGGTGTTATGCTAAGATTAATCTTGTTTTATTACACAATTGAAATCCACACATAAGGGAGGTTCCAATCGGAAGGTTTAGCAATTCAGTCCAAATTGTCCAACGTCCATAGCATATGATATTATGTTCATTTGGTGTCCTCAAAACTCATAAAAAGAGTCCAAGCATTCCTTATGCCAAGGTATATGTCTACAACAAATCAAGGTTATGAAACCAAGCATTTACTGTGCCATTTTCATTGTCAATAATGAATCAAGATCTCTACTTTGCAAGTATGATTTTAAACCAACAGAAAATATTATCTATGCTAGTGCTTATAAATGATGATTCATTTTAGCTCATGTTTAAGAGACTAACCTTAGCATTTACCAAGAGCTTCACCTCATCACCTCAACAATATGATTAGAAACACATACTAGATATGAATAAAATGAAAAGAAATGTAAGAAGAAAAAGAAAACTAGAGAAAGGAAAGAAAAAGAAAACTTAGAGAATTTTATTACAATGGCTATCCTACCAATGTATAATGTATACCAATACTCATCCAAGGCCCTCTATTTATACACATTTTGGAGGGCTAAATGACAAGAGACAAGCTTTACAAATTTCAAAGGTAGGTATAATAGGTGGGTGCATTTTTCTAACAATTTTCGTCATATTGTATGACAATTCTGATCAGCCAGCTTGATGGTCGATTTTGTCAATGTTGGAGGCTCGATCTGATAAAATTGTCTTCTAGAAAAATATACCCCTATCAGTTACGGATCCATAGCCGTTGGAATCAGCTCATTTGCTGATGTGGATAAGAAGATATGGGCAAAATACGAAAACAGGTCAGCACAGACGTCATTGCACATCAGCCAACTTGATGGTCGATTTCACTAGGGAAAACGACTCCGTTTCAAGAAGTGTAAAACATGAAAAAGATATATATGCCTCTTAGCTTTGCACGGCTACAAATTTCATCCTTATTGCTTCAGTGAAACTCGAGATATAGCTGATATGGTAAACGGTGTCGGAACTGGAACTGAACTGGATTTGCCCTTAATTCTAGTAATCTGAAATCACTCAAAGAAACTTGTGAAAAACACCAAATTACATAAAAATATAAAAGATCATAAACACAATTAGACTAAACAATAATAACTCGTATTTGACACAAAACAATAATAAAACATAACTAAAAACTATATTATTATACGAGTTATCACACCCCCACACTTAGATTGTTGCTAGTCCCTAGCAACGACTCAATAAAAATAAAATAAGAAAATCTAATCTAATCCATTTTCGTAGGAAATCACGGTGGCACTTAGCATGTGACACAAGCCTTTAAACCCCTAGGTGTCCCTAGTGGACGAGTTTAGTCTCGTGAGGGTTTACTAGGACGATACCCACAAACATTGAAGACATAAGAAAAACTAAAAATAATAATTATAACTAATCCTTCCAATATAAATTAGAGATAATCATTGGACAAGTCTTAAAAACTAATCAATAGCTTAAAGAAATTCACAAAAAATCTTGCTTGAATGTAAATAAATGAGTTAAGCCAATATTAACATAACATATTTCAATCAAAATAGTGCATATTCAAACTTAATCTCAACTTCTCACATGGGATACTCTCTTGATTTTCACTCTTTAAAGTAGTGGTAAAGTGTTTACACTCAATCAATCTCATGAAAACACTTCTACCATATGCTTGCTTGTCCACCTATTCTCCACTATTTAGATCATACAACTTCATAAATCAAGAGGTCTTTATTCAAGGTTGTAATGGGGCCAAAGGGTTATAATGTGGTTAAAGAACAAAAGGATAAAGATATCACAAAGGTTCCAAAGAGTTCATAGATTTTAGAGACATAATAAGATCATACAAATAAAACTTCTCAAAACTCTTATAAAGCACATAATAACATAGGCTAAATATTCATGTTGAGCCTTTGCATCATTCTAACCAACTTTGTAACATCTTTTTCTAGAAGTTCAAGAGAAGATTCTTTTTTTTTTATTATTTTTAATATGGGAATGTATTTGACAATGATCCCTTTATTTTTCTCTTGACTTTTTCTTTTCTTTTATTCCCCCACACTTATCTTTTGTTTCTAACCCAAATTTTCAACTAAAAATATCCCTTGTTTTTTTGCAATATGTCTCAAAATATAAAATCCATCTTTAGAACAAGGGTAAGGATATAAGTATATTTAGGCTAGGTGTAAGTTGTGGTTACCAATAAAACAACATATTTAATGTAGGCTCAAATTGGCTCACTAGTGGGGATGTTCTCTTAGAACATTAAAAAGGGATGGCTGTTTGGCTCTGGTTATAATCCTAATGCCTCTATCATATTCATGTTGTTACATGTATCAATATAGTCTCAAACGGTTTAAAGCAAGTTCTAGAGAATCATGTAATCATAAGAGCACTCAAGAAAGAAATTAGATTGATTTGTATAATGCATCAATCATTATAGGCTCAAAAACTCACAAGGATGATTATACAAGTCAGATTAAGTCTAAACATGCTTCTTTCTCAATCAACATATCATATTAACATTGGCTCATAAAAAAGTTGATATCAAGCTCAATTCTCATGAAAATCTTCTCACTAATAAATCTGTTTTAGACTTATGCAATTCATATCTCATTATAGTATTGAAAGTAACTAAAAAAACACACTAAGTCTAAACATGCTTTTTTTTTTGAAGAAGAAGAAGAAGATTAAATCAAACTGACAAGGTATGTCTCAAGTCTCCCTTACTCAGACCTTGTTCAGAATGAATACTTCTAAATGTCTTAAAACACAACAATTTTTTTTTTTTAGCAAAATATGTCCCTTACCCCCTACTAAAATATGACATTGTCCCCAATGTCAAATTTTAAAGGTAGAATTTAGGAGATATTACCTGTAGAGGTTGCTAACCACTTATTATAACTGAGACACAACAAGCAAAATGTTAGATAATGTCACAAAGACAAAGTGCAATCCACTCCTTGCTCGTCCATATCTCTTTTTCTTTTTCCGAGCGTTTGCGAAACAACCGTAGCAGATAAACACTCATAAGCTTGGAGCTTTTTGAGTAAATCTTCAATGGTTGTAGCAGAAATTATGGTTCTCCTTGCCTCTGAAAACATGAATCCATTATCCACAGCATTATCTAAATATGAAAGCAAATTACTAAAATAACCATTAATATTAAGCAAACCAATGGGTTTCTTATTTGTGACCAAAGATGACCAAGAAGCCACGCAAGCTATTTCTTCCAATGTACCCAGACCTCCTGGTAAAGCAATGAATGCATCGGCAGAATGGTACATGATTGTCATCCGTTCAGGGATACTCCAGACTTGTATTTCCTTACCCACGGTAGGTCCACAAAAACCTGTGAATAGTTTTGGCACGATTCCTAGAACTGGACTTCCTCCGGCGTGTGCTGCTGTAGCGACTGCTCCCATTAAACCCGTACTACCACCTCCATAAATCAACTGGATCTTTTGTTGGGCAAGTCTTACTCCAACTCTTATGGCTTCATCAGCGAATATTTTATTTTTCCCTGGATAAGCACCTCCAAAGACACAAATTTTTTCAATGCGCTGGGACAAAGTACTTTCCATTTTTTTTTCGAGTGCCTGAAAGAGAATGAGTACATGGTGTAATATATAGAGGACTGAGTAGTGAATCAGACAAGAGTAATAATGTCGCCGAAAGTGTATTTGACCTGTCAGAAGAAAATGTTAACCTAACAAAAGATTTTTGCGTGATTTCAGGAAGAAAATCAAAAAGAGAAGAAAAATCAACCGTAAAAGACCAATGCAAAAAAAAAAGAAAACGAGAATAATTACACAAATCGAACAACACGTAAATGAAACCAAAATAAATTTATTGCAAATCAAACCAAAAGCTGAGAAGTCATTTATTGTAGTTGTGATTGTGGCTCACATCTTCCTCTGGTTTTACGTCCAGAAACGGCTTAAACGCCTTCTATGAGTCGAGGATATGCTTCCCATCCAGTTTTCTTACAAACTGGCAAACAGGGTCTTTTAACATCAGATTCCCAAGATGTTGCCATTCCCTTTGGAATTGCGGCCATAAATCAAGAATTTCTCTTTGTACGTCTCCACTAGGATGCGTCTCAAGAGAAAGTTGGATATTACCCAAATTCTCCTTACTCAGTCCATCCTTAATGAATTCAATTTTATCATCTCGATTAGAGGACGGAATCCCAATAGAACGACATTTACCGTTACACGTCCATCGTGCACATTTGTGGCAATTTGAACTCATGCGCTTTGCTCGTCGCTTCTTTGCAAAAGTGCTTCTACCTGTACCTGGTAAATGCAAAACAGGAAGATATTCATCTTCACGTACCTTGGCTTCAATTATCCAACGTATGTCTTCAGGAATCCCTTTGTGCATAAGCATTCTTAATCTTTCAAATCGAACTTGGTAAAGCTTCAGTAAAATATTTTGAGGAAAAAGAGGGAATCGTTTCTGCAATCTTTTGAGAATATCATCCATCCTGAAAAAAAAATAAAAAAAATGAAAGAGAAAGAAGTTCAGACTTACCATCGTCCTTACCATTACTTTTCGGAGGGGAAGGAGGATCTTGGTCTTTTGATGGAATGTTTTTGTCAATTGCCTTTCCACTTCGAAGAGTTGTGATAGAACTGGCATTTTCCTGTTGAGTTTCATTGGAGCAAGAAACAAGACATTGAGTAGAAGGGTTAGGCTGAGGTTGAGCAGGAAACTTACCTTTTTCTTGAGTGCGTAATGAAGCTGTCAATGTGGACAAGGTGTTTTTGATCTCATTGATGTCCTGTGAAGTTTGGTTATTCATATTTGCTTGTGTTTGCATGAATGCTTGCAATGTCTCTTCCAAGGTTTGTACACGTGAAGGTTGATAGGAAAAAGTGTTGCCCGGCTTTTGAGATTGTGGTACCTGAACATGATTATTATTCCGCCAACTGAAGTTGGGATGATTTCTCCATTCAGGGTTATACGTTTCAGAGTAATGAGAAGGAAAAGGTTTTTTAAATGTGTTTATGGAATTTACTTGATCATGCAACGCTTCTTTAAGAATGGGAATGTTTGGACATTCAGAAGTGGGGTGTCCCATGATTTCACAAATTCCACAACTTTCTTCATTTTTAACCGTTTTGACTTCTTTTACTTCTCTAAGTTCCATGGCTTCAATCTTTCTAGCCAAATTAGCTACTTTAGCTTTTATCTCATCTTCTTGACTAAAATGATATTTTCCTCTGTTAGAAACAACATTAGATCTATTGGAACTTTCAGAGGAATTATCTGTGTGCCAGGCTTGAGAGTTATCTGCCAAATGGTCTAAGTAGTCAAAGGCTTCTTCAGGTTCTTTTTCTAGAAACTCACCGTTACACATTGTTTCAACAAATTGTTTAGTTTCGGGAGTTAAACTTTCATAAAAGAAACTAATAAGACGCCATTTTTCAAAACCATGATGTGGACAAGAACTTAACAAATCTTTAAAACGCTCCCAGCACTGAAAAAATGCTTCATTTTGATTTTGATTGAAATTTTGAATCTGTCTTTTCAAAGCAGTAGTTTTATGTGCTGGGAAAAATTTCTTTAGAAACTCAGTTTGTAATTCTTGCCATGTGCCAATTGACCTTGGTTTTAAATTATGAAGCCAAATTTTTGCTTTATCTTTTAAAGAAAAAGGAAATAATTTTAGCTTGACAATTTCATTTGTACATTGTTGGTCATTAAAGGTGACACATACATCTTCGAAGTCTTTTAGAAACGAGTAAGCACTTTCCGATTCTAAACCATGGAAATTTGGAAGCAAAGCTATCATACCTGGTTTAAAACGAAAGTTGTTTGCATTGAGAGGAAAAATAAAACAAGAGGGTGATGAGCTTCGAGTTGGTTGCAAGTAGTCACGCATGGTGCATACTTGTCTGTTCTCATCTTCAGCATGAACACTTTCATTGTCAGCCATGGTAGGAGTTGTATTAGAAAGATTACCTGAAAAAGTTTCACAATAAAATCTAACTAAACGACGAGATCTAAAATCACGTCGCCAAACAAGCATAAAACAAAGTTAATATATAAATTAGGCGGTATAACCAGCCAAACAAAATAAATATATACAAAATTAGGCGGTATAACCAGCCAATAAAAATAAATATACTTATAAACTTATATACTTAGTATTGCTTCCCCGGCAACGGCGCCAAAAACTTGATGGAAACTCAATTAAGAGTTGTAAACCCAAGTGCAGGTTATGTTCAAGTAATAAATTCTCGGGTGTCCGAGGTCGAACCACAGGGAAGCATATTAGTAAGTATAAGTTTATAAATATATAAGAAAAAGAAAGTAAACAAGATATTAGGGAATCAACAACAAAACAAAATAAACAAGATATTAGAGAACAAAATAAATAAAATAACATAAAAGAAATTAAACAAAATATAAAAAACAATAAGAAAGGATGTTGAGGTTAGAGAATCCACTCTTGGTGTTATGCTAAGATTAATCTTGTTTTATTACACAATTGAAATCCACACATAAGGGAGGTTCCAATCGGAAGGTTTAGCAATTCAGTCCAAATTGTCCAACGTCCATAGCATATGATATTATGTTCATTTGGTGTCCTCAAAACTCATAAAAAGAGTCCAAGCATTCCTTATGCCAAGGTATATGTCTACAACAAATCAAGGTTATGAAACCAAGCATTTACTGTGCCATTTTCATTGTCAATAATGAATCAAGATCTCTACTTTGCAAGTATGATTTTAAACCAACAGAAAATATTATCTATGCTAGTGCTTATAAATGATGATTCATTTTAGCTCATGTTTAAGAGACTAACCTTAGCATTTACCAAGAGCTTCACCTCATCACCTCAACAATATGATTAGAAACACATACTAGATATGAATAAAATGAAAAGAAATGTAAGAAGAAAAAGAAAACTAGAGAAAGGAAAGAAAAAGAAAACTTAGAGAATTTTATTACAATGGCTATCCTACCAATGTATAATGTATACCAATACTCATCCAAGGCCCTCTATTTATACACATTTTGGAGGGCTAAATGACAAGAGACAAGCTTTACAAATTTCAAAGGTAGGTATAATAGGTGGGTGCATTTTTCTAACAATTTTCGTCATATTGTATGACAATTCTGATCAGCCAGCTTGATGGTCGATTTTGTCAATGTTGGAGGCTCGATCTGATAAAATTGTCTTCTAGAAAAATATACCCCTATCAGTTACGGATCCATAGCCGTTGGAATCAGCTCATTTGCTGATGTGGATAAGAAGATATGGGCAAAATACGAAAACAGGTCAGCACAGACGTCATTGCACATCAGCCAACTTGATGGTCGATTTCACTAGGGAAAATGACTCCGTTTCAAGAAGTGTAAAACATGAAAAAGATATATATGCCTCTTAGCTTTGCACGGCTACAAATTTCATCCTTATTGCTTCAGTGAAACTCGAGATATAGCTGATATGGTAAACGGTGTCGGAACTGGAACTGAACTGGATTTGCCCTTAATTCTAGTAATCTGAAATCACTCAAAGAAACTTGTGAAAAACACCAAATTACATAAAAATATAAAAGATCATAAACACAATTAGACTAAACAATAATAACTCGTATTTGACACAAAACAATAATAAAACATAACTAAAAACTATATTATTATACGAGTTATCAGTTTGAGAGGAAGCTTTCTTTGCACAACAGTGGATGCATTCTCCATTACAAGTATTATTCCATGATCCTTTGTGGTGCATATGTCATCGAGGAATGGAGCATATTTTGATACTTGTTGAATGACCTCCACAAACAAGTTGTTTAAGGTTTCCGGCATGTGTTGTTCATGTTCTTCCTCCTTGAACTTTGCAAATCTAATAGGAAAAGATGGAGAAAAAACATTAGTAAAAAGTGAAACCTTAAACGTTACCTCAGGTGCCGAAATACTCTTATTTGGATCTTTGGCTTCATTATCCTCAAGAATAGAATCCATCTCTAATTTTGTTTCATCCTCATCTTGTTCCTCATTCTTCAAGGTCACAATAGTAGCATTCTCCTTTGGGTTAACCATCGTTTGGGCTGGGAGTTCTTCAGATCTTTGTGCTACCCATCCCACCATACTACTAGCCAATTGGCTCATTTGCTTTTCCAAACTCTGGATGCTTGCCCTTGTTTCCTGTTGAAATTGCAAAGAATCAGTAACAAGAGAATAGACAAGATCTTCTAAAGAAGTACCTGAGTTTTGAGTCATATGTGGTGGTTGAAAAAGATCTAGTTCTTGAGACCATGATTGATTGAAGCTAGATGGATGAGTGTAATTGGCATAAGGATCTACTTCTTGGTAATTTTTCGAGTAGCCATAATTAGTATGATCCCACCATCCCTCATAGTAAGTGTTTGAGTAATGATCATACTGTTGGTCTTGGAACACTTGATGGCCTTGACATCCTCCCATGGCCAATTGTTGAACTGGGGAGGTGAGATTGGCTTGTTGATTCTCCATGTTCATGTATGCCACCAACTCTTCAAGTGTTAGATTGCTCAATTCCATTGTTTTTTTTTTTTTTTTAAATTTGAAAAGAAAAACTTGTATGTACAAGAAAATAAAACTAATTAGAACTGAAAATAAGAATAAACCAAGTAACAAATAAACTAAAGAAAGCAATCCCCGGCAACGGCGCCAAAAATTTGATGCACCCAAAAGAGTGTATCTTATTTAACCTTGCACTAAAAAGATCAATTGTAAGTATAATGATTAGCAAGGGTCGAGTCCTCAGGGATTGGGTTTTAATCTATGAGTTATTAGTTTATAACTTACGTTCAAAGAAAACAATAAAAGAAAAGGGGTTTTTGAAGCCAGATTTAAACTAAAGTAAATAATAAGAATAAGATGCAAGGCGGTATAACCAGCCAATAAAAATATATATACTAAATTAGGCGGTATAACCAGCCAATAAAAATATATATATACTAAATTAGGCGGTATAACCAGCCAATAAAAATAAAACAAAGTTAATATACAAATTAGGCGGTATAACCAGCCAATAAAAATAAATATACTTTTAAAAATAAGCAAACTAGAAAAGTAAGAAAACAAGTAAGTAAGAAGAATCAAATATGAAAAATATGGTTAAGGTTTCATTCTCCACCACTAGACATCATTAAGAATCAATTTCAGATCTATCAATATCAACCAACTATCAAAGTTAACAACCGTAGATAACAACAAGCTCTGTTACCCCAATCTTTCCTTAGTTTGTCGTTAAATAGAACAAGCTCTCTATTTAATCTCTAACCATTAAACAACCTAGAATAAGCTCTCTAAATTCAATTTAATGGCAGCTTTATGATGAGAAAGATAGGTTGATCTAAGCAACAAACACATAAGCTCGGATTGTTCAACTTAGGTTATGTTCCACTTTGCAATTATTGAAAACTTGACCATAATCATTAATCACAAATTGCCACTTATGAATAGGAAATCAAGACAATTACACGGATCAAGACTCCTAAACTAGCAATACATAATTATCAAGATCTATCTAGTTGTACACCTAAATAAATCAAGACAACATCATGAACAATTCTTGTAGAAGAACATAAGCAACTTTGATAGAAAATTAATGATAGATAGAATCTGAAAATCAATCACAAAACATGTCTAGGGCTTTGAAATCACCCTTAACCAAATAGAAGTTTAGCCTAGCATAGGCATTATAAACATAAAATTAAATAGAATCTAAGAAGAAAATAAAAGAAAGAAAGAAGAAGAAGAAGAATATTAATTATCCAACATCTTGCTCTTTCTAAAGAAAAAGAAAACTAGAGAAAAGAAAGAAGAAGAAAACTTAGAGAATTTTATTACAATGGCTAATATCCTACCTATGTACAATATGATCCTCTACAATCATCCAAGGCCCTCTATTTATACACATTTTGGAGGGCTAAATGACAAGAGACAAGCTTTACAAATTTCAAAGGTAGGTATAATAGGTGGGTGCATTTTTCTAACAATTTTCGTCATATTGTATGACCATTTTGATCAGCCAACTTGATGGTCGATTTTGTCAATCTTGGAGGCCTGATCTGATCACATGGTCTTCTAGAAAAATGTTCCCCTATGAGTTACTGATTCATAGCCGTTGAAATCAGCTCCTTTTCTGATGTGGAGAAGAAGATATGGGCAAAATACGAAAACAGGTCAGCACAGACGTCATTGCACATCAGCCAACTTGATGGTCGATTTATTCAATATTGGAGGCTTTATCTGATCACATGGTCTTCTAGACAAATGTTCCCCTATCAGTTAGTGATCCATAGCCGTTAGAATCAGCTCATTTGCTGATGTGTATCGGACGATATGGTTAAAATGCGAAAACTGCTCAGGACAGACGTCATTGCACATCAGCCAACTTGATGGTTGATTTCGCTAGGGAAAACGACTCCGTTTCAAGACGTGTAAAACATGAAAAAGATAGATATGCCTCTTAAATTTGCACGGTTAAAATTTCAGCCTTATTGCTTCAGTGAAACTCCAGATATAGCTGATATGGCAAAAGGTGTCGGAACTGGAACTGAACTGGATTTGCCCTTAATTCTAGTAATCTGAAATCACTCAAAGAAACTTGTGAAAAACACCAAAATACATAAAAATATAAAAGATCATAAACACAATTAGACTAAACAATAATAACTCGTATTTGACACAAAGCAATAATAAAACATAACTAAAAACTATGTAATTATACGAGTTATCACTTAACTATGGGTTGAACAAGCTCAAGGCCAATCCTAATTAAATTTAAAAGATGTCCAATAGTTTAATGAAAGTAGTCCTTACAAGCTTATTGGATATGTTATAAAATTAGGCCCAATGCCTAACTAATTACAAGACCTAAATAACACTTCTAAATAGGTGCCACCTCATTAATGAATTGGTCCCCACTTCATGTTAAATAGGCGCCACTTGTATTCTTCTAAGGCAGCCTATGTGAAGCTTGGATCACATGGACCAAGTCTTGTTCTTCTTTATTCAAGCAGCCCAACTTGAATGTCTTAAGATTGCTTAAGGGACTTGTAGAATCTGCCCAAGTCTTTTCCTTGCTTCTCTTCATGGATTCGGCCCAAGTAGTCCTCTTCTTGCCTTTCTTCCTTGGTCCGGCCCAAGTAGACTCCTTGCTTAGCCTCTTGAAATCTTGATGGATCTGGGATCTCATCATTCCCCCTTTCCTCGAAAGGATTCGACCTTGAATCATGGCCTACACCAGAAGGAGAAATATCAGAAACATTAAAAGTAGTAGAAATATTAGACTTACCATGAAGATCCACTTTAGAAGCATTAGCATTAATGTTTTCAAGGATTTGGATAGCTTCTCATTGAAGAAAGTTATGGAACGTCTATCATTCAACAAAATGACTTAAATCCCAAACCCTATCCCTGTCACATCACATTCAAGCCTAAAATTCTTATTAAAGTTAGGTAGTGCTAACACAAGTGAAGAACATAACCTTTCTCTAATAGTAGCAATTGCACAAAGTTCCTTAAAACAAAAATTAGTTTGATTACATGCCATGTATAAATAAGAAAAATCAGTATCATTGGCATACAAACCTTGCATGTATCCGAAACTAAGTATTTGAGCACTCTTAAAAACAAGAAACACATACTGTCGCAACCTAAAAACCAACGAGTCTCATCGCGAGACTTTATACTCGTTAAGCGTGACATTGGAAAATAGAGGAAAAGTCGACTTAATTCCTCTTGAAATAAAATGAGGGTTTGAAAACAACCTCGAAAAAAAACATAGAGTCGCCACCAATCTTTTTTTGGCTAGGTGTGATCGGCCCACCTATTAAAACCGGTTTTGTAAAATATTTTAAAATTAATTAAAACATTTTTAAAACCAATTTCAAGTCTGCGTTTTAAACCAGAGAAAATAATAGAAAGCAGGTTCGGGACTCGGTTACGTGCCGGGAAGGATTAGCATCCCCACAACGCCCGTATAAAACAGTACCTTATTAATCGTGCGTTACCTCAAGTCTCGGTAAAAAGTCGATTTTAAATTTGGCATTTTAAATTTATTTCCAATTTAAAGAAAATAATTCCATTTTAATTGAAAATGATCCGGAATTTATTAATTCAAATTTTTCTTACATTCCCCTAAATTTCGGCAAAATATAAATTTTTATTTATTTAGAAAATTTTCTGAATCATTATCGTTTTAAGAAAGATATTCTGTTATTAATAATAATTGATTATATCCTCCCCGACAACTCGGAAGAGAACACATGAATTATTTTAATTCGGGAAACTTTGTTTTATTTAAAATCATTATCTTTTAAAAACATTTAAAAAAATGAATATGAACATGTGTGACATAATATAATCTAAATGACATGAATAACCTAGATATCATAATATATTCTAAATGAAATGAATAACCTAAGTGACATAATATATTCTAAATAAAATGAGTAACCTATGTGACATAATATATTCTAAATGAAATGAATATAACCTAAGTAACATGACATATTCTAAATGAAATGAAATATCCTTATATGATCAAAATGACATGAAATGAATATGAAACTTAAAATAATATTTCATGAAATATGCATGAAAATAGAAATAATAATGCATGAACATAGTAAATGCTAAATGATGTGAAAAAAAATAATGACTAAAAAAAACATAGGATAACATAGAATATTCACAACCATATATCAAACAATATAACATCATAAAACATAAATCAAAATAATGACATTATCATAGAAATTATCATAGCAAAAATCATATATTATATAGTATGCAGGAACATGGAAAATTCAATGCATGAAAGTATATTTTTTCCTTTATATAAGGAAATCCGTATACCTAAAAAGATATCCGTCTACCTTAGGAAAAGACACCAAATTAAATTTTCTAAAATAAAAAATACTTTGTGATTGGTTTGAAAACCATTTTGAAAATTCTTGGATGAAAATGGCACATGGCTAAAAACCCCTTTGAGAAAGGCTCTATTTCCTAACTTTGAAAACCCGGACTTGACCACCCTTGACCCAAGCTTTATAAAATCATTTTTCAGACATAAAATGGCTTAGAAACCATCCTAGAACAGTAGCTAAGGTTCCTACTCAGCCCACTCTTAATGCCTTAGAGAAAACAGAAAATTAATTTTCCCTCAAATTCAAATCTGACTCTATTGCCCAGTTTTAAAACGTATTTTTTTTTAACCAATTTTAAAAATTTCTAAAAAATATGAAAAAAAATATAGGAGACTCAAAACATGTTTAAATTTCAGAGAAAAAATTGGCTTAATTTTTAGAATAAGGATAACCTCCCAGAAAAATCACGAAAGTCGAAACACTGGTGAAAAACTGTTTTGCCAAAAATCATTTTTAAGCCATTGATAAAATCATTCAAAAATCAAAGTACAAATATTGGAGACTCTTCTATGGACCTATAAATAGTAGCTAAATTTTCTAAAAATTTGGAAAAAAAATTGGCTAAGTAAAAAAAAAAACAAATCACAAAGGTAGAAAAATGAACTTGACAACTTCTCAATTTTCCACAAGTATGCTCATGGGAGCTTGACTTTAAACTATTGATTGGCTTAAGTCAAAAACCAAGTGGTATGGTATGATTTGCATGAACAAACAGCAAATTTGATGTATGAAATTCATGATCTAAAACCTAAATGATATAGGAAATGCATGGCAATTCAAAATGACCTAATGCCTAGCATGAGTTTGCATGGCAATAAATGCTACCCTAACCAAAATATGCATGAGATGCATAGTGATGCCAATGTAACCTAGACCTAAAATGTTATGAATATGAATGGCAATACAAAATTATCCTAATGCCTAGACCTAATATGCATGAGATGCATGGTAAAGCAAATGTAACCTAGACCTAAAGTGACATGAAAATGCATGGCAATACAAAGTTGTCTTAATGCCTAGCATGAATTTGCATGGAAATAAATGCTACCTACCTAATATGCATGAGAAGCATGGTAATGCAAATGTAACCTAGACCTAAAGTGACATGAAAATGCATGGCAATACAAGGTTGTCTTAATGCCTAATATGCATAGGAATATGAATGGCAATACAAAGATGGCCTAGACCTAAAATGTTATGAAAATACATGAAAATCTCATCATCATATAATGACCAAATAAACCTAATACTAATGCATGAACATGGCGCAACCAATACACAATCTCATGGTATAATAATGCAAAGCATGGTACCTAAACCAAATACAAATGCACACACAAACCAAGGAACACATTTAGAGGCCGAATGATCACTAATCCTATGTGAAGAAATGTAGCAAGATATTAACACAAACACATGGAAAACTAAATCAAATATACAATATTATGGCATGGAAATGCGAGTCTATCAACTAAACAAGATGAAAATGCACACTCAAAGCAAAAAAATAACATGTTGGCCGAATGGTCACTAAACAATCATAGTGAAATCCTAACTAGACAATAACACCAACACATGGAAGCATAATAAACTAGCAAACATGATAATAATGCAAACATGGTGACTAACATAACTCATGAACATAGCAATGTCAATATAAGAAACACATGGCATGGTCTAAATATATGAACATAAATGGAGGCATATTAAGCAAGTAAACATAAAAAATTGCAAGCATGGTAACCTATACTCATCATGGCCGAATGATAACATATATCTAGCATGGTATTTCCACAAACACGTGGCATGGTATAGCTAAGCTACCACAATCAAGCTAACCTACCACAATCAAGCTAATCTGACACAAGTAAGCTAACCTATCACAACAAATGACATGAACAAAATCAAACACAAAATCGTTTAACAAAAAATGGTCCATTAAGCCATGATGGAAAATGGAGGAAAACTTGCTTTCTTGAATTCTTTAAAAAAACAAAGTAGAAGCTCCTTAAAACTTATTTTAAAAACAAGTTTATTTCATAAAAGAGAATAAAATGACAATCAAAATAGCTAAATCATGTCAACAAAGTATGAGAAAATCATGAAAGAACATAGCTACCTTGCTCTAGCTTTCCAAATCAAGAAGTAGAAAGCCAAAACCATTATTTTCCTTTTTTTTCTCTCCTTTTTTCCTTAGCTACTACCTCTATTCATCCCCCAAAGCCTTTGAAAAAATCTGAATTCCCCCTCCCCCTTAGCCTTGGCCGAATGCCCTATAGAAGAACATAGAATGTTGTAGTTTTTTCTCTAACCAATTTTGATCCAATGGCCCTTAATCCAAGATGCTTTTTATGAGAAATTCCCATCCTTAGATCTAATCAGCCCCTAACTAATATGATGTCATGAATATGATGTCATAAATATGACATAATCCCTCTTCATGCATTGGTCTATGTGTCACAATTACAAAGGCTTGATTAAGAAAAAATAACTACCTTCCTATTCACTCTTGGCCCTTGGATGCAAAGGCTCAGCAAAATCACTTTCCAACATGGGCTTGGCTGACTGACCTTTTAAATTTCAGCCCAATCTCTAGTTTTTTAATTGCAAGAAAAGCCCTCTTCGATTTCTTTAGTAAAATGACGTTTTTTGCCCCTGAACCTAATTAAAAAGCAAACAGACTCCAAATCCAAATTTTATTTTTTTTCAATACTTTGTAAATAATAAAAAAATTGAATTCTGGAAGTTTTCAAAATTGTCTGAGCCCATTTGCTATTTTTTCGGGATTTATCTTTTGAAATCACCCTTAATGCACCCGAACTTTTTCCATTTTGCAAACGAGCTCCAAATCCGGATTTTTCTTCACCAATCTCTTCCAAATAATTTAAAAGTGATATCTGGAGATTTTCATAATTGTTTGAGCTCATTTACTATTTTTTTCGGGATTTATCTTCTTGTATTTTTAGCTTAGTGGACCCGAAATTTTCCATTTTGCAAATGAACTCTGAATCCAGATTTTCTTTTGCCAATCTCTTCCAAATAATTTAAAATTGAGATCTGGAGATTTTTAGATTTTTTCGAGCTCATTTGCTATTTTTTCGGGATTTATCTTCTGGAATTTTCAACTTAGTGGGCCCGAAATTTGCCATTTTGCAAATGAACTCTGAATCCAGATTTTTCTTCACCAATCTCTTTCAAATGATTTAAGACTGAGATTTGGAAGTTTTGGGAATTTTTAGAGCTCATTTGCTATTTTTCTCGAATTCTCCAAGTTTGCCCTTTTGTCTCCAAAGCTCGATTTTGCTCAAAACAAGTCCGATTTCTAGATTTTCTTTTCCTGTGCCTTTGTTATATACTGAATTGGAGTGGGTCCAAAAGCGCCCAATTTTTACAATCAAATTCCCTTTCGTTTTGATTTTTTTCTTTTTTCAGTATAAAAAATTTCCTCGTTTTTTCGTTTTTCCTCCAATCAGCTCTTTTCTCGGAATTACTTCAAACTGAGCCTTAGGCTATCCTTGTTTACTCACTCCTCAGCAATTAGAGGTCTTAGTTTTATCGAATCGGGCCATTTCTGTAATTTTCCCAAATTTTACCTAAATCCACCAAAAATCCTAATTCTTGGTTTTTCTCCCAAATTGACTTTTCCTTCAGTTTTGCCTCCAAATGGCCTCTCCATTACCCGTAGTCATTGCTTATCTTTCATTTGGAACCTCCAATTTTGATAGATTTGATCGTTTAAACACTTTTCCATAAATTTTTTGAACTAGGGTTTCCTTTTTATTGAATCTCCGTAACCCATCTTTCGGACTCCATATCTTTCGTTGTAGACCTCGGATTATCAAAATTCTTTCACCATTGTTTAATTGAACTTTGAATCTTGATTTTGAATTTGGGTTGACTTTTTTAGTAGTTGACTTTTTTGGGTTGACTTTTTTGGGGTTGACTATTTCAAGATTGACTTTTTATGCCTGCTTTCTTAAACTAAGTCTCGGAGTACCACCTGTAGGATGAGAAAAGCCTTTTTGCATTCTGAAAACATCACTTTAAGAGGAAGAATACCTGATTTAATGGTCCAGACAAAATTAGGTGTCTACAGCTGCCCCTCTTTGGCTATTGCTGAGAATCAGAAATCATGCAAAGATAATAAAACACTAATTTTGTCCGGTTAGTGAAATCACATGTGAAGGAAAGGAAAGGGGTTTTCATTTTTTCATCATTTCATCATTTTCATTTTTTTCGTTTTTTTCTCTTTTTTGAAGATTTTATCCTTAAATTGAGTTCCCTGACTAATCAAGGCTCGACTTGTCTTAAGGAAACGAGTTCGATTTGCAAGAGAAGAAAATAGAAGATTTTGTCCTTAAATTGAGTTCCCTGACTAATCAAGACTCGACCCTTCTTAAGGAAACGAGTTCGCTTTTAAAACAAAATATTTGACTCATTTGAGAAGCAAAATGAGTTCGATTTTAAAACAAGATATCTCTACGGTAAATCTCGAGATTCGACACATTAGAGAAGCAGAGTTCGATTTTAAAACAAAATATCTATACGGTAAATTTAAAATCATCAACCAAATTTAAAATGCCAACTTCACTGGGCTTAAACATTGTTGTGCCAGCTACATCAGGCTTAACCAAATTTAAAATGCCAACTTCATTGGGTTTAAACATTTTTGTGCCAGCTACATCGGGCTTAATCAGATCTAACATGCCAACTTTACTAGGCTTAATCACCTTTTATGCCAGCTACATCGGGCTTAATCACATCTAACATGCCAACTTTGCTGGGCTTAATCACCTTTTATGCCAGCTACATCGGGCTTATTCACATCCAACATGCCAACTTTACTAATCACTATTTATGGCAGCTACATCGGGCTTAATCACATCTAACATGCCAATTTTACTGGGCTTAATCACTTTTTATGCCAACTACATCGGGCTTATTCACATCTACATGTCAACTTTACTAGGCTTAATCACTTTTGTATGCCAGCTACATTGGGCTTAACCAACTAAGATGCCAACTTCAATTGGGCTTACACCCTTACTGTGCCAGCTTACATTGAGCTTAACCAACTAAGATGCCAACTTCAACTGGGCTTACACCCTTACTGTGCCAGCTTACATTGGGCTTAACCAAATAAGATGCCAACTCAAACTAGCTTACACCCTTACTGTGCCAGCTTACATTGGGCTTAACTAAGTCTAACATGCCAACTTGACTGGGCATAATCACCTTTTATGCCAGCTACATTGGGCTCAACCAACTAAGATGCCAACTTCAACTAGGCTTAAAATCTACAATGCCAACTTTACTAGGCTTAATCACCTTCTATGCCAGCTACATTGGGCTTAACAATTTTTTTTTTTTGAAAAACTCCTTCTTCGAGGCTCTATAACTTTAAGAACTTTAAAACTCCTCTCAGTAGAGGCTCCACAACTTTAAAAACTTTAATGCTCCTCTCAGGAGAGGCTCCACGACTTTAAAAACTTTAAAGCTCCTCTCAATAGAGGCTCCACAAATTTAAAAACTTTCACATCCATAATAGTCTCAATATTTTGAAAAAATCATTTTCATTTTTTTGAAAATTTTCATCACTTTGGGATTCTCAACACTTTCTTCATTTCCTTGTCTCCAAGAAATTCTCAAGACACATCTTTTTTTTTTTTAACAAATTTAAAGAAGACCATTCTCTTTCTAAGAAACCTATCTTCTTTTCCTTGTTGTCTTTTCAATACTTGGCCAATGCAATGATCAACTGTATGAATGCAAAAGACAATGTAACCTATGTGGATGCAGATGCAAAATGTTCATTTTATGATGTATGAATGCTTGTGGAGATGCATGACATCATTTTACATTAAGAGAATGTTAAGAGGGTTACTCATCTCCTTTTTTCCTCGTGTCCTGGTGAGGTTTCTTCATTCTTTGCTATTTTCTCTTGTTAAAGGGAATAATCTTCGCCTCACATCCACATTTTTCAAGTCATCTTGTTGACAAAGATCACATGGTTTCGTATTCCCAACTTGTCCTTGCCTCAACAAATTCTTTCTTTCCGTTTTCCTGATCAAAACCAAATATAGAATCAAGCTTCATAAACTGAAAGTTTCATGTCTCTACACAATATGAACTTTTTCTTAGAGCATATCCACATCTCAATTTTAGTTTGTTCTTCCGAAGTCATGTCAATTTTATTTCTTCCAAAACATGAAGTCTTTCAGAAATTGGTGATCACCATTAGAGACATTTGTAAGCAAGATAGGAAATTAGCCTTATTTTTTCGAGTGATTTGAACGATTTAATGCAACAAGATCAATGGGCTGGTGCAATAAGGTCCGAATTTGTCTAGGAAAGCTTTTTCATCTTGATAAAGAGGAGAAGATAGATATTCTTTTATCTCAGCTCATGAGTAAGTTTTCTCAAAACATGAATTCCTTGAAACCAAATTTTTTTTTTTTAAAAAAATTTAAATTAAATCTTATTAATCCTCTAATCTCTAAATATGGCATTTTGATAAGTGTTCTTAGCCATAATAGGTTCAATGTTGGAAGGTCAATTTGGGAGGAAAAAAATTTAGCTTTCAAAATTAATTCCAAAGAAAAAACTGTCCTTTTGGTATGTCTAAGAGACCTTTAAAGCTCATTGCATTCCTCAAACTGATGGTTTCAGCAATACCAATGTGTCGTTAGAATTTTTTCCTGTTCTACTCTAGACGGCCCATTTTTGGGTTTTCACCCTAGAGCTTCATTGTTTATCCTTTTCTCTTTTTTAATTATTCCACCATGCATTTGAGAATTTTAAATTCTTCCATAATGAAATGATAATTCGATGAGATAGGATAAAATCTAAGGAAAAACTCTTCAAATCGAATATCCATGCTTCATCAAAATGGACTTTAAAGCACATAACGTAGGCCATGGTTCAAGGTTCAGAAAGAAAGGATAAGTAGGCTCAAAATATATGTTTGAGGGAAATCAGATCAAGGATCATTTCTTGAGGAGGATTTCCTTTGAAACATTTGTCCCTTCTGGACTTCTCTTTCCTTCTTTTGAGTTTTGCTTCTTTGTTCTTGAGTTTCAATTTGCCATCTCTTTCACACATTTTTTTATGTGTGTTTCTTGGCTTTCATTCGCCATTTTTTTTTTCTTTTCTTGTATCTCCATTTTGACAGAGTGAACCCGTACTTGTGTAGGAGCTCAATTTGCTTTGTTTTTGTCTCCCAGTTGGGACTTATTTCACCATGATTTTTGAGAAAATCCTTCCTCGTATTTGCCCCCAGTGTGGAGACTGATCTTTGATCAGGGTTCAAAGCAAAAGAATTCCTTAAGCTCAAAAGGGGTGACTATGGATAATTTCTCTTTGTGAAAGGGATATGAAAGACGGCTATTTCTCAAATCAAGTATGAATATTCTCTTTGAAATGCAATCCTCAGGGGAAATAGATAATCAAAATTTCATTTTGCATTTGGAATCATTCGAATTCTCACATTCATGATGTCACAATATTTTTCCTTTTTTCTTTTTTTTTTTTTCTTTTTTTTTTGCCGCATGCCCCAAAAAAATCATGCGTGATTCATTTTCAGCCACAAATGATGTCTTATTTTGATTTTCCATTGAAGTGAAGGGGTTTTTGGTTTTGCGAGAATCCTGTTGTGAAGGAATATCTCAGATTTTATCTTTGAGCTTCTCGCTAAATGAACTTCTTCGGGTTTCAATTTCTTCAAAGTGTTTCCAACACATAGGGAGAGAAAAAGAAAGGTGGTCTAGTTCATCCTTTGGTTCATGTGCTCATAAATCAAGGTCTGGGAAAAGACCTAGAGATTTGGCATTTGGAATCTTTCAAAAGGATTTGAGAGGCTTTGAATCTTTGAGTTTTTGCTATGATTGGCAGCAACATGGCATAACTTTAACACGTATCAAACTACCTAATCTAGACCTTTTGGAAGATTGTCATGTTTGCTTGACTTTCAAGAAATCTACGAATTTTTTTTTTCAAATTTTCATTACTCATGGCCTCGATAAAGGTTATTCTTTGGGGCGTTTGAGTGGTCTTTATTCAACTGGTCTATGATCTAGGTGCATGTAGAATAAGGTGTTTCCTAGGAATCCATCCCCCATGATGATCACCAATTCTTTCGAAACTCATTTCACTTTTCAAAGAAGTATCTTTTCATTTTCAACCTTTTTGTTTTTTCTTTCACAAATCATAAAAATAAGGCTTAAGAAGAATATTCAAAATCTCAAATAAGATGTGATGTATAATGCTTGGAATTTAAAGTTCATTCATTGCAAACAAATTGAAAGTAGATACAAAACTTAAAACAAGGTTAAGGATTGTCCCTAATTAGCATGTTACCCTGAGAACAAATGATCATTAGCCCAGTCGTCCTTGATAAGCATGCATGAACTCTTTGAACTTTGTCGGGTTTGTATCAATTACGGCTTGAACTTTGTCCTTGAATGTAGTGCAGTTCTCCATGGAATACCCTTTAACCCCGCTACGATACTCGCATGTGGCATTAGGATCATACCATTTGGGGTAAGGAGACTTCCTGGGCTTTGCAAGTACAATGGAGATCATTTGGCTTTGGACAAGTAATGGAAGAAGTTCTGTATAGGTCATCGAAATTGAATGATACACCTTCGCCTTCTTTCTCTTACTACTCTGAGAATAGACTGAATTAACCTCTGAATCATTTGGCATGACGAAACCCTGAGGTGATGTGAAAGTCCTTGGAGCATGATGATAACCATGCTGAAGCCAATGGTCGATATAGGGTTGGGGATGTAAATAACCACCAAAAAGATCATCTTGCATGGCACTAAACCCTCTTTTATTTCTGCCTTCAACATTTATGACTTGAACGTGCCCCTTGGCACCATTATTTTTCTTTTTGAAAGGAATTTCGGCATTAGTATCCAAAATTTTCTCTTTTTTTTATACCATCCTTAATCCTAAACACTGCAAACAATATATCTGCAAATTTTAAAGAGACATTGCCGATCAACTTGTCATAATATGGATATGGGAGGGTATCCACAAATAAAACATTCATTTCTCTATCAGTAAGAGGTGGTTGGACTTGCAAGGCTACATCTTTCCATCTATAAGCATATTCTTTGTAGTTCTCATTGAGCTCATTTTTCATATTCTGAAGTGTCAATTGATCTGGAGCTATTTCCAACATATGCTTGTATTGTTTCAGGAATGCCTGGCTAATTCTCTCCATGTATTCACTTGGCCTTTTTGCAACTGACAAAACCAATTAGATGCCCCTCCTGTTAGGCTGTATTGAAAAACATGGATAAGCAATTTCTCATCATACGCGTGCCCCACCATCCTATTACAATATGCAGATAAGTGTGTTTTGGGGTTTTTAAGTCCATCATACGTTTTGAATTTTGAAACCTCAAATTTTGGCGGGATGACCAAATCAGGGATCAAAATAAGCTCCCATACACTTACTTCATCTCCACCTTCATAAGCATATCATGATGACTATGTATGCCATGAATACCACCTGAAATTACCAAGATCCATGTATGAATGCATGGTATGACAAATAATTAATCGGATGCAAAATGCAAAGGGGAAGATATCACGGGGAAATAAGAATTGGAGGAACTTAATCATCAATATCTCATAAATCCAAAGCATAATTAATTCACTCCCATTCCAATTTTCAAAAGACATAAACCATTTTTACACATCTGATAAATGGTTAAAACTGTCTTTAAAGTATTTTATTTTTCTTAGAATCCTAAGGGTATAAGAGCCGGCTACTAAAAGGACCAAAGTCCTATTACATCATGAAAGCCAACATCAATTTCCCAGCCCTATTCGGCTTTCCCAAGTCTTCCATCAATTAATGTCTTCGGATCCAACCACTTGGCATCTATGAGAGATTGCACTTTGTTTATAAGTGCAGTGCAGTCTTCAATGCTATGTCCGACAATTCCACAGTGATAGTCACATCTTGCATTCAGGTTATACCACCTGGGATACGATGGTGACAGGGGTTTCAATGGCACACAGGCAACCAAATGATTAAGGATCAACATAGAGAAAAGCTCTTTGTAGCTGATTGGAATGGGATCAAAATGCCTTTGGGTCCTGTTCTTGAGTTGTTTCTTAATCACACACGGCTTAGGAGCTGGGACATTTGATGGTGGCAGTAAGGCTCGAACCGAAGTGTTTTTATGGAGAGGTAGTGGAATAGTAAGGCAAGGGTATGGATTTGGAAACGGGACCCTTAGAGGTTGCACACTATTTAAAGTTTTTATCCTGGATGTTTGATGAAGTGATTGATGAGGGCAAAAGTATGAACTGGCAATTGGTGGTGACGGTGTGGGACTCAAGGATCCTATATTGGTCATCTCAGTGGTCAATTGGACCATGGTAGAGTGGGGATACTGGTTTGTACCTAGAATAGTTTGTAGGGATGGTACAGGATCCGAGGTTTCTATCTCTGGCATCAGGCTCTTTAGTTTAATTTCATCAGAGTTTAAATCCTTATACAATTGACCAGTGTGGAATCCAGCAGAGATCATTCGACTTGGACTCCATGATCTTGATTGTTCTGAAGGCAGTGAAGAACTTTGAGAAAATTCCCTCTTACTCTTAACAAGATCTTCAACCATTTTTATCAATTTGGCGAGTTGTTCTTTCACCTCCCGAATTTCATGTCCAAATTCCTCTTGGTTGTGCTCCAAAGCATCCACTCGTTCCTCCCATTCATTCCTCATATCTTCAACCCCTTACATGCAAATGAAATTAACATTATTGTCAAAAAAATGCAAATAAATGAACATGCTTTATTCACATATGCATGAACGTGATGATGATTGATGCATGAAATGTACAAGATACGAAAATGTTTGATGGAATGAATTTTCATATTTACAAATGCTTGCATGTTATGCGAAAATGCAAATAAAAAGATCAAAGAAAAAAATATCCTAACATCACTTTTTGATTTCTTCTTCTTTCGATTTTTCTTGAATTTGTTGACAACTAATTTTTTTTTTTTTTACATTTTTTTTACATTTTTTTTCATTTTCTCAAAAGTCTAAAACCTAAAGGAGATTTTTATTATTTTTACCTCACTACTCCACTACAAAGAATTTTTTTCATCATTTTCTCCTCATTTTTTATTTCCATGTTTTTTTTTTCTTTTCAAAGAGGAAATATATTTTTATCATCTTTTCTCTTTTTCCAAATTCCTATAAAGATTTAAAAAAAAAAAAAACCCTAAGATACTATTTTCCAACATTATTACATAGAAAAAAATAGTAAAGCAATAAAAGAATGGAACAATCAATGCAAAGTAAGAAAATTAATGAATATGTGCCCCAACAGTATATACTTGTTTAGGTATCACGGTGTCTTTGGGGCGGGGTATTAAGCTTATTATAGGCGATGTACTTTTATCGTTGCCTGACCTATAATGCTTATTCAGAATGTAGAAATGAATAGCAAAAGATCGGAAGCATTCCTCCATGTGTTCCTAGTGTCGCAACCTAAAAAATAACGAGTCTCATCGCAAGACCTTATTATTTGTTAAGCGTGACATTAAAAGAAACCGAGGAAAAGTCGACTTAATTCCTCTAGAAACATGAAGGTTTTGAAAATGACCTTAAAAAAGACATGGAGTCGCCACCAATCTTCTTTAGCTAGGTGTGATCGGCCACCTATTAAAACCGGTTTTAAAAAATATTTTAAAAATTAATTAAAACATTTTAAAAACCAATTTCAAGTCTGCGTTTTAAACCAAAGAAATCAAAAAAGCCGGTTCGGGAGTCGGTTACGTGTGGGGAAGGATTAGCACCCCCACAACGCCCGTATAAATCGGTACCTTAGTAATCGTGTGTTATCTCAAGTCTCGGTAAAAATTGGTTTTAAATTTAGTATTTCAAGTTAATTCCCAATTTAAAGAAAAATAATTTTTTTTATTGAAAATGATCCGGAATTTATAAATTCAAAATTTTCCTATATTCCCCAACAAACGTGGCAAAATATAGAAATTTTTATTACTTTTGGAAAACTTTCCGAATCATTCTCTTTTTTTGAAAGAAAGATATTCCTTTATTAATGATAATTGATGATATTCCCTCCAGCAAACCCGGTAGAGAACTCATGAATTATTTTAACTCGGGAATATCTTTATTTTTTATTGAAAAATCATTATCCTTTTGAAAACATTTTAAAAGATATGAATATGTATATGCATGACATAAATAAAATGACATAGCAAAATCTAAATAATATAATGCTTCCTAAATGATATGATATAATATGAATGCCTTAGCATATTCTAAATGAAATGAAATAAATGCCTTAGCATATTCTAAATGAAATAAAATATCCTAAGTTATATGACATATTATAAATAAAATGAAATGACCTAGGTAACATAGTATATTCAATATGAGATGCAATATCCTAAGTCATATGATATGTTCTAAATGAAATAAAATAACCTAAGTAACATAACATATTCTATATGAAATGAAATAACCTAAGTAACATGATATTTTCTAAATGAAATAAAATAACCTAAGTAACATACCATATTCTATATGAAATGAAATAATTCAAATGACATGGCAAACATGAATGATATGGCATATAAATTAAATGAGATGGAATATGAAATAATGCTATCATATAATATGCATGAAAATAAAAATGAAAATAATAATGCATGAACATAGTATATGCTAAATAATATGACAAAAAAAAAATAACTAAATAAAAAGCATAGGATATCATGAAATATTCCAAATCATATAATAAACAATATAACATAACTCAAAATCATAACAATATCATAGAAATTATCATAGCAAGAATCACATATTATATAAAATGCATGAATATGGAAAATGCAATGCATGAAATGTATTTTTTCCTTTAATTAAGGAAATCCGTATATCTAAAAAGATATTCGGCTACCGTAGGAAAATATGTCAAATTAAATATTCTAAAACCAAAATACTTTGTGATTGTTTGAAAACAATTTTGAAAAGCTTGAATTAAAAATAAAAACTGGGCTAAATCTTTTTTTAAATGGCTCTAACTTCCTAAGTTTAAAAATCCGGACTTGACTACCCTTAACCCGAGACTTGAAAAACCATTTTTAGAGTTTAAAAAGGCTTGGAAACTACCCTAAGTTAGTATTTTTAGAATTTTTCTTTAAATTCAATTCTGACTCCACTGTCCAGTTTTAAGCTACGATTTTTTACCCTATTTTAAAAAATTCAAAAAATTCTAAAAAAAAATACTGGAGACTCAAGACATGTAAAACTACACGAAAAAAATCGGCTTAATTTTCTGATTAAAGATAAATTCCCAAAAAAATCAGAGATGTACGAGTTGTGGGTGAAAAAAAAAACTGTTTTGCCAAAACACATTTTTTGCCTTTGATAAAATCATTTTAAAATCAAAGTAAAAATATTTGAAACTCCTAAGATGACTTACATACAGTAGCTAAGACTTTTTGAAAGTTAGATAAAAATTGGCTAAGTAAAAAAAATCACAAAGGTAGAATAATCAACTTGACAAACTTAATTTTCCACAAGTGTGCTCAAGAGAGTATGAATTTGAACCATTAATTGGCTCAAGTCATTATTCAAGTGGTATGAACATGAAATGCATGAAACAATACAGCAAACATAATGCATGAAATGCATGACCTTAAACCTAAATGTCATGAAAAAATGCATGGCATTCATAAAGTGACCTAGACCTAAATGAACTTGCATGCCATTTAATGCAACCTAGACCTAAAATGCATGAACATGCATGGCAAATGAACCAAACCTAATAACTAAAATATGCATGGCATTTTCACAACCACAAAGCATGATTAAACCAAAAAATCAATCAAATATCATGCAAATGCTAACCTATCAACTAACATGGCAAGAATGCACAAAAAATGCAAAAATTCCAAGAGGGCTGAATAACATAATATAACTAGCAAACATGGCATTTTCACAAACACTTGGTATACTAGCATGCAAAACTAAATCAAATGTCATGCAAATGCAAAAACCTACCAACTAACATGACAAAAAATGCAACACACAATGCAAAACACATGGAGTAGCCAAATTGCCTCAAGCTCCAACAAGCATGGCATTTTCACAAACACTTGGTATACTAACATGCTCAACTAAAATATAACACTTAAATCATGCAAAAACCACACAAGCATTTTCACAAACACTTAATATACTAAATCTAAAACATGCTCAACTAAGATATAAAACTCAAATCATGCAAAGACCACACAAGCATTTTCACAAACACTTGATATACTAAATCTAAAACATGCTCAAATTTAAACATCATGAAAACATAAAATTAAAATGCAAAAACATGATATTTAAAACATAAATGGCAACAAACAAAGCAACCAAATTAAAATATAACTCAAGAATATGAAGTAACATAACATTTAAAACATCAAAATCAAAGAAAATAACATAAACAATATGGTAAAATAAACCCAAAACAGCAACTTAAATAAATAATGTAGGCCATTTGGCCATGGTGAGTTTATTGTAAAAATAAAATGTAAAAAATATACTTAAGAAAGAGATGAAGGAAGAACTTAAAAGAACAATAAAAAAAAAACATTTATTGAAAATTGAAACTCACCAAATAGAAATCAAAATAGCAAAAACAAGAATGGAAAATCAAGAAAGTGCAAGAGTTGGTGCTCAAGAGCAACCTCAAGAAGCTATATTTCAAGCTTTATCTCTTCAAACTTTCCTTTCTTTTCTAAACTTTTCTTTTTTGCTTTCAACCAAGAAGAGAAAAACTAAGTAAAAACTCTAAGAACTCAGCAAATTGAAGATGAAAAAAATGAAATTCTGACCTCCTTACAAGTGCTGGCCGAATGGGATAATATTGCTCCAAGATGTTGTCATTTTTTGTGTAACCAATTTTCCATCAAATGGCTAATAATTCAAAGTGAAAAATCATGAAATTACCACCTTTAGATTAGCATCTCAGCTCTCTCAAATTACAACTGTTCAAGAATAATGTTGACATCTCTCTTGGCCTATGTGGCTTAATCACCATGGCTTGATCAAAGAGAATCTCTAACAAACTCTTGATTTTTAGCCATTTGATTGAAAAATCAGAAGCTTCCTCCTTCCTTTGGGCTTGGTCAGGCCAGCACTTCTATTTTCCAGCCCAACTCTGGTTTTTTTTAAAGGCCCAAAGAAGCCCTTTTCGGTTGCTTGGGTGAAATGACCGTTTTGCCCCCCGAATGCAAATAAATATCAAACGGACTCCAAATTCAATTTTTCTTTTTTGAATACTTCCAAAATAATAAAAATATTGAGTTCTGAAATTTTTTAAAATTATCCGAGTCCATTTGCTATTTATTTGGATTTTTTCTTCCAAAAATGCCCTTTTCTGCCCCTACATTTTACCATTTTTTAAACGAGCTCGAAATCAAGATTTTTCTTCACCAATCTCTTAAAAATAATTAAAAAGTGTGATCTGGAAGTTTTCATAATTTTTGGAGCTCATTTGGTATTTATTCGGGATTTATCGGCTTGAATTACTACATAGGAGGCCCGGGATTTGGCCATTTTGCAAACGAACTCCGAATCAATTTTTTCTTTGCCAATATCTTCCAAACAATTTAAAAATGAGATTTACAAAATTTTAGAATTTTTGGAGTCCATTTGCTATTTTTCCGGGATTTATCTTCTTGAATTATTGCGTAGGAGGCCCGGGATTTGGCCATTTTGCAAACGAACTCCGAATCAAGATTTTCTTTCGCCAATCTCTTCCAAATAATTTAAAAATGATATTTGCAAAATTTCAAAAGATTTGGAGCTCATTTGCTATTTTTTCGGGATTTTCCTTTTTGAATTACTACATGAAAAGCCCGGGATTTGGCCATTTTGCAAACGAACTCTGAATCAAGATTTTCTTTCGCCAATCTCTTCCAAATAATTCAAAAATGATATTTGCAAAATTTCAGAAGATTTGGAGCTCATTTGCTATTTTTCCGAGATTTTCGTTTTTGAATTACTACATAAAAAGCCTAGGATTTTGGCCATTTTGCAAACGAACTCCGAATCAAGATTTTATATCGCCAATCTCTTTCAAATGATTTAAGAATGAGATTGACAAATTTTCATAATTTTCGAAGTCCATTTGCTATTTTTCCCAAATTTTCCAATTTTGCCTTTTTGCCTCCGAAACCCGGTTTTGCTCAAAACAAGTCCGATTTTCAGATTTTCTTCAAGCTGAGCCTTGGGCTATCATTTTTTAATCATTCCTCATCCATTGGGGGCTTTGGTCTTACCCAGTCAGGCCATTTCTGTGATTCTTCCCGATTTCACCGAAATCCACTAAAAACCCTAATTCTCGATTTTCTACCGGATTGACTTTTCTTTCGATTTTTCTTGCAACTGGTTTCTCCATTACCCGTAGTCAGTGCTTATCTTTCATTTGGAACCTTCAATTTCGACCAATTTGATCGTTTAAGCACTTTTCCCCAAATTTCTCAGATTAGGGTTTTCTTTCTACTAAATCTCCAAATCCCAACTTCCGAACTCCATATCTTTCAATGTAAACCTCGGATTATCAAAATTCTTTCGCTATTTTTCAATTGAACTTAAAATCTTGATTTTGAAAGTGGGTTGACTTTTTCAGTAGTTGACTTTCTGGGGTTGACTTTTTCAGGGTTGACTCTTTTTCGGGGTTGACTTTTTCAAGTTTGACTTTTTATGCTCGCCCTCTTAAACTAAGTCTCGGAGTATCACCTGCAGGATGAAAACAGTCTTTTCACACTCGGAAACATCAATATAGGAAGAAAACATACCTGTTTAGTGGTCCGGACAAAATTAGGTGTCTACAACTGCCCTTCTTTGGCTATTGCTGAGAATTAGGAATCAGGCAAAGATAATCCCACACTAATTTTGTACGGTCAGTGAAAAGATAATCACATGTGAAGGAAAGGGAAAGAGGTTTTCTTTTTCATTCTTCTATCATTTTTTCATTTTCTATTTTTTCATCATTTTTTCATTTTTCCTTTTTTTTTTCTTTTTTATTTTTTCATTTTCATTTTTTTCATTCATTATCATTTTTTTTTTTGAAAAAAAACTGTAAATTGAAGATTTGTCCTTAAATTGAATTCCCTGCCTAATCAAGGCTCGATCCGTCTTAAGAAAACGAATTGGATTTTCAAAAGAAAAAATTGTGCCCGAAGGTCTTTAAAAATGGTGCCCGGAGGTCTTAAAATGGTGCCCGGAGGTCTTTAAAATGGTGCCCGGAGGTTTTTAAAATGGTGCCCGGAGGTCTTTATAATGGTGCCCGGAGGTCTTTAAAATGGTGCCCGAAAGTCTTTAAAACGGTGCCCGGAGGTCTTAAAAAACTGGTGCCCGAAGGTCTTTAAAATGGTGCCCGGAGGTCTTTAATATGGTGCCCGGAGGTCTTAAAAAACTGGTGCCCGAAGGTCTTTAAAATAGTGCCCGGAGGTCATGAAAATTGTGCCCGGAGGTCTTTAAAATTGTGCCCGGAGGTCTTTAAAATGGTGCCTGGAGGTCTTAAAAATTGGTGCCCGGAGGTCTTTAAAATTGGTGCCCGGAGGTCTTTAAAATTGTGCCCAGAGGTCTTTAAAATGGTGCCCAGAGGTCTTAAAAATTGGTGATCGGAGGTCTTTAAAATTGGTGCCCGGAAGTCTTAAAAATTGTGCCCGGAGGTCTTTAAAATTGTGCCCGGAGGTCTTAAAAAACTGGTGCCCGAAGGTCTTAAAAATTATGCTCGGAGGTCTTTAAAATTGTGCCCGAAGGTCTTAAAAAACTGATGCCCGAAGGTCTTTAAAATGGTGCCCGGAGGTCTTTAAAATTGAAAATTATGCCCGAAGGTCTTTAAAATAGTGCCCGGAGGTCTTAAAAATTGGTGCCCGGAGGTCTTTAAAATGGTGCCCGGAGGTCTTAAAAAACTGGTGCCCGAAGGTCTTAAAAAACTGGTGCCCGAAGGTCTTAAAATGATGCCCGGAGGTCTTAGGAATGTTGCCCGGAGGTCTTACTCGTGATTTGAAAAATTATGCCCGGAGGTCTTTAAAATGGTGCCCGGAGGTCTTTAAAATGGTGCCCGGAGGTCTTAAAAATGTTGCCCGGAGGTCTTACCTGTGATTTGAAAAATTATGCCAAGAGGTCTTAAAAATGGTCTTTGAAGAATTGTTGAAAATTAACCTAAAGATTTTGAGAAGATGCGAATGCTTTTTGATGCAGATGCAGATGTTGAATAAAATACGAAATGACTTAAACTGGTGCAAATGTCTTCGATGCAAATGTAAATAACTTAGATTGATGCAAATGCTTCTTGATGTAGATTCAAATAACTTAGATTGATGCAAATTTTCTTGATGCAGATGCCTTTACTAATTGTGTTCATGTAAATGGTTTATGATTATCACACAATAATGAAAATGTAATGATTCTAGAAATGATGCAATTGCTTGAGATGACGCCAATGTGAATTCCATGAAGAATGTAAATGTAAAATGCAGATGCTTATGGAATAATGCCAATGCAAATACCCATGAATGATGCAAATGCTTGCCGACACTGTGCAGATGCAAAAGCTCGATAAAGAGATGAGTGCTCATGAGTGATGCAAATGCCCCCAGTTGTTTTTCTAGACTTTGGCTTAGCCTTTCAAATTCATTTTTCCTCTTCAAATCAGAGTATATCTTCAATTCATTTTGGCTATTCTCTTTGCCCCAACAGTTTTCAAACTTTCATCAACAGAGATCTGAACTGGGTTTGATTTCTTCTTCTCATATCTGGAAGTTAGGACCTATCCTGGCAGTTTTATACCTTTGGGTTAGAAAAAAACGTCGTCTCATGTCAACATAAAAATGGGTATTTCAAAAAAATATCTTTATTTGTTTTCTTATTTTGAAAACTTCTGAACAAAAAAATATTAACCCCACAATGTGTGATGTACAAATCTTTTGAAGACTGATGATCATTGTTAGAAATTTCTCTAAGTGTCAATCTGGGTTTTTTAACTGGGATTGGCAAGGCTTGGTATAACAAGATTCTGTGTTTTCCAGGAAAACTTCATGACAAAAATGTATATCCCTTCTAGGCTCACAAATGGAACAGGTTTTATAAATCATGAATTCATTGAGAACCAAACAAATTCAACATTCTTTTAGTTTCCATATCAAGGCATTTTGACAAGCGTCAAGATTGGCCGGATGTTTAAACCGGAAAGTTTAATCTTGGGAAAAAAAGTTTCAGTTTTTGAAAACAATCCTCTGAATGAGAATTGACAATTTGGGAGGTTCAGGCATTCCTAGATGTTCCTCGGTGACCACTTTTTAAGAAGATCTTTTCTTTTGTGGTATCGGCACTATCATCGATGGCATCGAAAATTTCCATTTTACTCTAGACCGCCCATTTTTGGGTTTTCTCCCTAGAGCCCCATTCTTTCCAATTTTTCTTTCTCTTTTTTCTTTTTCGTTCTACCATACACTTGAGAATTCTAAATTCTTCCTTAGTGAAATGATAATTTGATGAGATGGGATAAAATCTAAGAAAAACCCTTTAAATTAAATATTCATGCTTGATCAAAATGGACTTTTAAAGCACGTAATGTAGGCCATGGCTCAGGGTTTAGAAAGAAAGGATAAATAGGCCCAAAATATGTATTTGAGGGTAATCAGATCAAGTATCATTTCTTTGAGGAGGATTCACTTTGAAGCATTTGTCCCTTCTTGGACATTTCTTTCCTTTTGACTTTGCTCTTTTTCTTCCTTTCTTTTGGCTTTCAATTTGCCACGTCTTTGACTTTTTTCATTTGCTTTCATTTTGCCCTTTTTTTCGACAAAGTGAGACCGTATTTATTCGGGGCTCCATTTGTTTTGCATTTGTCTTTGAGCTAGGATTTATTCCTCCATGTTCTCTAAAAGATCTTTCCTCGCATTTGCCCTCCAGTGTAGAGGGTGATCCTTGATCAGGGTTCAAAGAAGAAAAAATTCTTTTGGCTCAAAAAGGATGACTATGGATAATTTCTTTTTGTGCGAAGAGGATATGAAAGATGGCCATTTCTCATGTCAAGCACAAATATTCACATTGAGAAGCAATCCCTAGGGGAAATAGATAATCAAAATGTCATTTTGCACTTTGGAATTATCCGAATTTTCATATGCATGATATTACAAATTTTTTCATTTTTCATTTTCATCGCATGCCCCAATGATTCATGCATTAGTCAATCCTTATTTCACCATGTATCCATCATTTCCACATATGATGCCCTAATTTGATTAACCATGAGAATTTGTATCAACGAGGAACATAGCAAGTCTAGGTCTGTACTGAAAAGGCTGAATTTCAAATTTGAGTTCTTTGAAGAGACAAGGAAAATATGACCCAAAAAACGGGTTTTCTCTGGGACAAGGGATAATCTAGTTTAATCATTGTGCCCCAAGGTGTCAATCATGAAGTGATGTTTGGGCAATTAGTGTTTTGTGGTTTGTTGAAAATGACATGAATGGTTTTGGCACAACCTTGACACAGATCAAATTACGAAAATCTAGACTCTTGAAAGAATGTCTCATTTGTTTGAATTTCAAGGAATTCGAAAAATTTCAAAAAGTTCGTTCCTTTGTTCATAGCCTAGACTAGAATTTACATCTTTGCTTATTCTTCAATGACAATGCTTCTCTCCTTTTTTTTTCAAATTCATTTTTCCTTGAAGCATTAGGTCTTTCAAGTGTTCTTGATTCAAGGTTTAGGTATAGAGAAGCCCAAAAAAGAGGGGGATGGTGTTGGGTAATTTCTAACACTGATCATCAATCTTCTTGAGACTATCCATTATTAAAACTTCCTTAATGCTTGTTTTTGCAAATTCACGTTATTGTTAAAACTCAACAAACACAAAGCATTTTAAATTCAAAATTCATTTAATTCATGTAGATGTTAACTTGAGACAAGTGCTTTCATCATCAAAGTGTATAAAACTATATGTGTCAAAAATTCTCCTATTGACATCCTTCATAGGTAGTAATTCTCCCCCTAAAACCCTGAATGAAACTAATTTAGGGCTAAGCGGCCTTCCATTGATTGATAAGCTCCGGTGTCAAAATACCATCACGGATAAGACTTTCAATCCTTTCCTTTAGTTGTCTGCATTTTTCAGTTGAATGCCCAACTACCCCTAGGTGATAATCACATTTGCTGTCAGGGTCATAACTCCTCGCTGATGGATTCAGAGCTATTTTCAAAGGTACCGGGGTAAGGTACTGATTCTTTATTAGTAATGGCAGTAGGTCAGGGATGGGGATTAGAATTCTTTCTTGATTTTCCCGCGGTCATTTTCTAGAAGTAGGCCTTGTTGCAAGGGCTGGTATAGGATTAGGTGTTTGGGTAGGTAGGTAAGGATAAAGGCTTGGAGATACCTCAGTAGGGTAACATGATTGGTATGAGGGAAATTGAGAATATGGGACGAAATCTCCCATAGTTTGGACATCTTCTTCTTTCTTTCTAGGTGCCTTATTTCTCTCGGCATTGGATGTTCATTCTCTTTCAAGTTTCCCATTTTTTATAGCATTCTCAATCATCTCCCCTGAAATTACCATGTCCGCAAAATTCTTTGAGGCATTGCCGACAAGTCTGTCATAGTACAGGGCCTGCAGTGTATTCACAAAAAGGATAGTGATTTCCTTTTGTGTCAAGGGCAGTTGTACTTGGGCAGCGAGGCTCACCCACCGTTGCGCATATTCTTTGAAGCTCTCAATAGCTCTTTTCTCCATATTTTGCAAAGTGAGACGATCAGGTGTACTGTCGGTCATATGCTTGTACTGGTTTAGAAAAGCCCTAGCCAAATCATTCCAAGAGCGAATCTGATCCTTGCTCAACTGACTATACCACCTAATTGCGGACCCGCTGAGGCTATCCTGAAAACAGTGAATCAAAAGCTTATCATTATCTGTATGACTTGTCATCTTTCGGCAGAACATAATGATGTGGGCTGATGGATCGGTCGTCCCGTCATATTTCACAAAGTCAGGGATCTTGAGCTTAGGAGGAATGACTAAATCGAGGACCAAGCATCGTTCTTTCGCCTCCACACTCCCGAATACGTCTGTATTTTCTACTGCCCGGAGCCTTTCATCTAGCAACTGAAATTTCCCTTGGGAATCTGCCAACTCAACCTCATTTACTGCAACCCTTTTCAACTTTGCCTGTTTAGCTGGATCATCTGAGTTTAGGATATTGACGGGGTTAACAGTGTTCTGGGCATCACTCATTACGACCTCATTCTGACCCTTTTGTGCCTCTAACCTTTCTCCGACGACAAAGTTTTTGGTGTATCCTTTTCCCTTGATTACGACAGACATTAGCTCTATCAATTTACTCATCTGATCCTTAGATTCCGCTTGAGACTTTGCCAGCTGTTCTCGCAATTCTTTCTGTTCCCTTTCCATTTTTTCCATTCGGGAACTTGTTCTTCCTCCATAGCACTAGCCTGTATTGAAAGGGTACTAAGTACTTCTTCTGATTTGAAATGGAAATTCTTTCAAAGACTCTTAAAGCCAAGCCAACTTCTGTTTTATTTTCCCCAAATGTATGTCAAGATGAATGAGCCATGAATGCAATTTGATGCATGTGAAGCCTAAACAATATGATGTATGGACATGTACAATGGAAACATGCTGACCATATATGTAATAAATGCAATCACGATGCCAATCATGTTGCAAGCAAAGAATCAACACATGGATATATGCAATGACTGATCATGTACATTTTAGCATGTTTCCCAATGAATGATCACATACACTATTAATGCAACACGGTGTCAATTATGCAAACAAATGAATGATTGATATAGTATATACCAAGAAGATCATGCTAACCATGTGTGTCATGAATGCGACCTAATGCTAACATGATGTATGTAATAAGCAAATTAATGCATGAACATATACAAAGAAATCATGCTGACTATGTTTGTTATGAATGCAACCCAAAGTCAACATGATGCATGTAAAGAATAAGCAAATTAATGCATGGATATATACAGAAAAATCATGCTGATTATGAATGCATGAATGCAACCTGACAAATAATTGATAGGATGCAAAATGCAAAAGGGGAAGATATCACGGAGGAAATAAGAATCGGAGGAACTTAATCATCAACATCTCATAAATTTGAAGCATAGTCAATTCATTCCCATATCAATGTTCACAATGGTATAAACCATGTTTTACAAAATTTGAGCAGTAGTTAAAACTGTCTTTTACAAGCACTTTCCACCTCAATGTTGTAAATCTCCCAATCCTAATAGCGCTTTCCCAGTCCTTTATCAATCAGTGTCCTTGGATCCAACCACTTGGCATTTATAAGAGTTTGCACTTTCTTTTTGAATGCTATACAATCTTCAATGTTATGGCCAACAATTCCACAGTGATAATCACATCTTGCATTTGGATTATACCCATTTGAATATGGTGGTAACAGGGGTTTCAAAGGGATACAGGCAACCATGTGATTTTGGATCAGTATAGGGAGAAGCTCTCGGTAGCTAATTGGAAGGGGATAAAAAGGCCTTTGTCGTTTCTTAGTCATACTGAACCTAGGAGTTGGGGCACTTGGTGGTGGCACTAAGGTCCGAACCGGAGTATTTACATGGAGATGTGGCAAAATCGCATGGTAAGGGTATGGATTTGGACATGGGGCCTTTGGAGGTTGTACATAGCTCGAGGTTCCTATCCCAGATACTGGATAAGGTGATTGATGAGGGAAATAGTATGAACTGGTAGTTATTGGTGATGGAGTGGGATTCAGGAATCCTGTAGTGGTCGTCTCAATGGGCGATTGGACCATAGTAGGGTGGGGATACTGGTTTGGACCTAGAACAGTTTGCAGGTATGGTACTGAATTCGAGGTTTCTATCTTTGGTATCAGGCTTTCAGGTTTGATAATTGTCATGATTTTGTCCACAATTTCATCAGGATTGCAACCTTTGTGGCATTGACAAGCGCAGGATCCAGCAAGGATTGTATGTTCTGGACCTAATGGTTTTGGTTGATCCGAAGGCGATGTAGAGCCCTGAGAAAGTTCCTTTTTACTTTTACCCATATCCTCAACCATTTCCAGTAGTTTGGCAAGTTGTTCTTTCACTTCCTGGATTTCATGTCCACATTCCTCTTGGTTGCATTCCAAAGCACCCAATCGTTCCTCCGATTCCTTCCTCATATCTTCAACCCCTTTCATGCAAATGAAAATGTCATGAGATTAAGAATACAATTGTGAATGTACAGGCTCTATTCATATGTGCATGAATATACTGATGATTAATGCATGAACATATACAGAGAAATTATGATGACTATGTATGCTATGGATGCAATCTAATGCCAACATGATGGATTTAAAAAATGAATAAATTGATGCATAGGTATATACAAATAATGACCATGTATGTATTCTACAATGAATGACCATGCATGCTATGATGTCAAAATGATACATGCTACGACTAAATGAATTAACACAAAGGTATACACAAAGAATGACCAAGTATATCACAAATATATTCTACAATGAATAACCATGCATGTTAGGAATGTGACATGCTGTCAAAATGATACAAATAAAGAATAAATGAATTAACACCAAGGTATATACAAAGAAATCAATGATTACACGAAATTGATGGGACCTAAATCTTGATTATTCAAAAATCTCATTATGCAAGATTTGCCTCCAAATTCATGATTTTTTGAAACATGTTTTTTTTATTATGAAAAACCAATCATATTATTTTCAAAAGAATTTAGGGGTAGTGGATCCTACTATGGTACAATATCCAAATTTTCATGCAACACTACCAGTTTTATGAAATCATCAAATGAAATTACCAATTATTTATTGCAAAGAATGAGATCAATAATACAACCAAAAATGTACATGCTCTATTCACACATGTATGAAATGTGCAAAATGCAAGAATGCTTGAAAAAGGATTTTTTTGTTTTTCAAAACAGCTAATGAACATCTGCCCCAACAATATCTGCTTATTTAGGCATCACGATGCCTTTGGGACGGATTATCACATTTATTACGGGCGATGTACGTACATCGTTGCCCGATCTACAAAACTTATTCAGAGTGTAAAATAGGTAACAAAAGGTTTAGAAATGTCCCTCCATGTGTTCCTATTTTAGGTATATCTAACGGAAATCCGGCATGGCTTCTCCTAGGTTTATTATATGAAGGTGAATCGATTCTAAGGCCCCGAATTGTTCCTCACTGTCGCCGGTGAAGGCTAGTAAGGCACCCCGATAAAAGAGGGTTCAATTCGTTAGAGTATATTTTCCTATGCCCATGCGGAGGATTATCACGAAGGCGTTAGGTACTTTATACTCCGAAAGTGTTTCACTAGCCCATACGGAGGATCAATCACGAAGGCTTAGTTACTTTACTCCCACTTAAAAGGACGGAAGCCGAGTAGAGGATTCATGTTATGCAAATGCAAATATAGTGTGTGTGGAGGAATAACAAACCTTTCACCACCTATTCTACAAACCTTATTCTAAATGCCCTAGCAATTAAAACATTCAAGAATAGTGTAACGCATTAACCAACCAGCAATTATAATATACAACCTTAAATAACTAGAGAAAAATAATAAAATGCATGCACATGAGTATGGACATATTTAAAAATATTTTATTATTTCCAAAATTCTCCTTGTTAAAAAAAATGCGGGAATTCAAATTAAATACCAATTAAACCAACAAAACGGAGACTTTGATAACACACAACTAATTCTAGGCCTGACTCTCTAATATTCCCCAGTGGAGTCGCCAAGCTGTCGCAACCTAAAAAATAACGAGTCTCATCGCAAGACCTTATTATTTGTTAAGCGTGACATTAAAAGAAACCGAGGAAAAGTCGACTTAATTCCTCTAGCAACATGAAGGTTTTGAAAATGACCTTAAAAAAGACATGGAGTCGCCACCAATCTTTTTTAGCTAGGTGTGATCGGCCACCTATTAAAACCCGTTTTATAAAATATTTTAAAAATTAATTAAAACGTTTTAAAAACCAATTTCAAGTCTGCGTTTTAAACTAGAGAAATAAAAAAAGCGGGTTCGGGAGTTGGTTACGTGTGGGGAAGGATTAGCACCCCCACAACGCCCGTATAAATCGGTACCTTATTAATCGTGTGTTATCTCAAGTCTCGGTAAAAATTGGTTTTAAATTTAGTATTTCAAGTTAATTCCCAATTTAAAGAAAAATATTTTTTTTATTGAAAATGATCCGAAATTTATAAATTCAAAATTTTCCTATATTCCCCAACAAACGTGGAAAAATATAGAAATTTTTATTTTTTTTGGAAAACTTTCCGAATCATTCTCTTTTTTTGAAAGAAAGATATTCCTTTATCAATGATAATTGATGATATTCCCTCCAGCAAACCCGGTAGAGAACTCATGAATTATTTTAACTCGGAAATATCTTTATTTTTTATTGAAAAATCATTATCCTTTTGAAAACATTTTAAAAGATATGAATATGTATATGCATGACATAAATAAAATTGCATAGCAAACTCTAAATAAAATAATGCTTCCTAAATGATATGATAAAATGTGAATGCCTTAGCATATTCTAAATGAAATGAAATAAATGCCTTAGCATATTATAAATGAAATAAAATATCCTAAGTTATATGACATATTATAAATAAAATGAAATGACCTAGGTAACATAGTATATTCAATATGAGATGCAATATCCTAAGTCATATGATATGTTCTAAATGAAATAAAATAGCCTAAGTAACATAACATATTCTATATGAAATGAAATAACCTAAGTAACATGATATATTCTAAATGAAATAAAATAACCTAAGTAACGTACCATATTCTATATGAAATGAAATAATTTAAATGACATGGCAAACATGAATGATATGGCATATAAATTAAATGAGATGGAATATGAAATAATGCTATCATATAATATGCATGAAAATAAAAATGAAAATAATAATGCATGAACATAGTATATGCTAAATAATATGACAAAAAAAAAACTAAATAAAAAGCATAGGATATCATGAAATATTCCAAATCATATAATAAACAATATAACATAACTCAAAATCATAACAATATCATAGCAAGAATCACAAATTATATAAAATGCATGAACATGGAAAATGCAATGCATGAAATGTATTTTTTCCTTTAATTAAGGAAATCCGTATATCTAAAAAGATATCCGGCTACCTTAGGAAAATATGTCAAATTAAATATTCTAAAACCAAAATACTTTGTGATTGTTTGAAAACAATTTTGAAAAGCTTGACTTAAAAATAAAAACTGGGCTAAATCTTTTTTTAAATGGCTCTAACTTCCTAAGTTTAAAAATCCGGACTTGACTACCTTTAATCCGAGACTTGAAAAACCATTTTTAGAGTTTAAAAAGGCTTGGAAACTACCCTAAGTTAGTAGCTAACCCTCCTAATCAGCCCAATCTATGTAACTTAACCAAAACAGAAAAATAATTTTTCTTTAAATTCAATTCTGAATCCACTGTCCAGTTTTAAGCCACGATTTTTTACCCTATTTTTAAAAATTCGAAAAATTCTAAAAAAAAATACTGGAGACTTAGGACATGTAAAACTACAAGGAAAAAAATCGTCTTAATTTTTTGATTAAAGATGAATTCCCAGAAAAATCAGAGATGTACGAGTTTTGGGTGAAAAAAAAACTGCTTTGCCAAAACACATTTTTTTCCATTGATAAAATCATTTTAAAATCAAAGTAAAAATATTTGAAACTCCTAAAATGACTTACATACAGTAGCTAATACTTTTTGAAAGTTAGATAAAAATTGGCTAAAGTAAAAAAAATCACAAAGGTAGAATAATCAACATGACAAACTTAATTTTCCACAAGTGTGCTCAAGAGAGCATGAATTTGAACCATTAATTGGCTCAAGTCATTATTCAAGTGGTATGAACATGAAATGCATGAAACAATACAGCAAACATAATGCATGAAATGCATGAGCTTAAACCTAAATGTCATGAAAAAATGCATGGCATTCATAAAGTGACCTAGACCTAAATGAACTTGCATGGCATTTAATGCAACCTAGACCTAAAATGCATGAACATGCATGGCAAATGAACCAAACCTAATAACTAAAATATGCATGGCATTTTCACAAACACAAAGCATGCTTAAACCTAAAACTCAATCAAATATCATGCAAATGCTAACTTATCAACTAACATGGCAAAAATGCACAAAAAATGCAAAAATTCCAAGAGGGCCGAATAGCATAATGTAACAAGCAAGCATGGCATTTTCACAAACACTTGGTATACTAGCATGCAAAACTAAATCAAATGTCATGCAAATGCAAAAACCTACCAACTAACATGACAAAAAATGCAACACACAATGCAAAACACATGGAGTAGCCAAATGGCCTCAAGCTCCAACAAGCATGGCATTTCCACAAACACTTGGTATACTCACATGCTCAACTAAAATATAACACTTAAATCATGCAAAAACCACACAAGCATTTTCACAAACACTTAATATAATAAATCTAAAACATGCTCAACTAAGATATAAAACTCAAATCATGCAAAGACCACACAAGCATTTTCATAAACACTTGATATACTAAATCTAAAACATGCTCAAATTTAAACATCATGAAAACAGAAAATTAAAATGCAAAAACATGATATTTAAAACATAAATGGAAACAAACAAAGCAACCAAATTAAAATATAACTCAAGAATATGAAGTAACATAACATTTAAAACATCAAAATCAAAGAAAATAACATAAACAATATGGTAAAATAAACCCAAAACAGCAACTTAAATAAATAATGTAGGCCATTTGGCCATGGTGAGTTTATTGTAAAAATAAAATGTAAAAAATATACTTAAGAAAGAGATGAAGGAAGAACTTAAAAGAACAATAAAAAAAACATTTATTTAAAATGGAAACTCACCAAATAGAAATCAAAATAGCAAAAAAAAGAATGGAAAATCAAGAAAGTGCAAGTGTTGGTGCTCAAGAGCAACCTCAAGAAGCTATATTTCAAGCTTTATCTCTTCAAACTTTCCTTTCTTTTCTAAACTTTTATTTTTTTCTTTCAACCAAGAAGAGAAAAACTAATTAAAAACTCTAAGAACTCAGCAAAATGAAGATGAAAAAATGAAATTCTGACCTCCTTACAAGTGCTGGCCGAATGGGATAATATTGCTCCAAGATGTTGTCATTTTTTGTGTAACCAATTTTCCATCAAATGGCTAATAATTCAAGGTGAAAAATCATGAAATTACAACCTTTAGATTAGCATCTCAGCTCTCTCAAATTACAGCTGTTCAAGAATAATGTTGACATCTCTCTTGGCCTATGTGGCTTAATCACCATGGCTTGATCAAAGAGAATCTCTAACTAACTCTTGATTTTTAGCCATTTGATTGAAAAACAAGAAGCTTCCTCCTTCCTTTGGGCTTGGGCAGGCCAGCACTTCTCTTTTCCAGCCCAACTCTGATTTTTTTGAAAGGCCCAAAGAAGCCCTTTTCGGTTGCTTGGGTGAAATGACTGTTTTGCCCCCCTGGATGCAAATAAATATCAAACGGACTCCAAATTCAAATTTTATTTTTTTAATACTTCCAAAATAATAAAATATTGATTTTCGAAAGTTTTCAAAATTATCCGAGTCCGTTTGCTATTTATTTGGATTTTTTCTTCCAAAAATGCCCTTTTATGCCCCTACATTTTACCATTTTTTAAACGAGCTCAAAATCAAGATTTTTCTTCACCAATCTCTTAAAAATAATTAAAAAGTGTGATCTAGAAGTTTTCATAATTTTTGGAGCTCATTTGGTATTTTTTCGGGATTTATCGGCTTGAATTACTACATAGGAGGCCCAGTATTTGGCCATTTTGCAAACGAACTCCGAATCAATTTTTTCTTTGCGAATATCTTCCAAACAATTTAAAAATGAGATTTACAAAATTTTAGAATTTTTGGAGTCCATTTGCTATTTTTTTCGGGATTTATCTTCTTGAATTATTGCATAGGAGGCCCGGGATTTGGCCATTTTGCAAACGAACTCCGAATCAAGATTTTCTTTCGCCAATCTCTTCCAAATAATTTAAAAATTATTTGCAAAATTTCAAAAGATTTGGAGCTCATTTGCTATTTTTTCGAGATTTTCCTTTTTGAATTACTACATGAAAAGCCCGGGATTTGGCCATTTTGCAAACGAACTCTGAATCAATATTTTCTTTCGCCAATCTCTTCCAAATAATTCAAAAATGATATTTGCAAAATTTCAGAAGATTTGGAGTTCATTTGCTATTTTTCCGAGATTTTCGTTTTTGAATTACTACATAAGAAGCCCAGGATTTTGGCCATTTTGCAAACGAACTCCGAATCAAGATTTTATATCGCCAATCTCTTTTAAATGATTTAAGAATGAGATTGAAAAATTTTCATAATTTTTGAAGTCCATTTGCTATTTTTCCCAAATTTTCCAATTCTGCCCTTTTGCCTCCGAATCCCGGTTTTGCTCAAAACAAGTCCGATTTTCAGTTTTCTTCAAGCTGAGCCTTGGGCTATCCTTTTTTAATCATTCCTCATCCATTTGGGGAAAAGTGCTTAAACGATCAAATTGGTCGAAATTGAAGGTTCCAAATGAAAGATAAGCACTGACTACGGGTAATGGAGAAACTAGTTGCAAGAAAAATCGAAAGAAAAGTCAATCCGGGAGAAAATCGAGAATTTCTCCATTACCCGTAGTCAGTGCTTATCTTTCATTTGGAACCTTCAATTTCGACCAATTTGATCGTTTAAGCACTTTTCCCCAAATTTCTCAGATTAGGGTTTTCTTTCTACTAAATCTCCAAATCCCAACTTCCGAACTCCATATCTTTTAATGTAAACCTCGGATTATCAAAATTCTTTCGCCATTTTTCAATTGAACTTAAAATCTTGATTTTGAAAGTGGGTTGACTTTTTCAGTAGTTGACTTTTTGGGGTTGACTTTTTCAGGGTTGACTTTTTTTCGGGGTTGACTTTTTTCAAGTTTGACTTTTTATGCTCGCCCACTTAAACTAAGTCTCGGAGTATCACCTGCTGGATGAAAACAATCTTTTTACACTCGGAAACATCGATATAGGAAGAAAACATACCTGTTTAGTGGTCCGGACAAAATTAGGTGTCTACACCTAGCTTTGGTGCATCTAACGAAAACCTGACATGGCTTCGCCTAGGTTCACTATATGAGGGTGAATAAGTTCTAAAGTCCCTGAATTGTTACTCACTATTTCCAGTGAAGGCTAGTAAGGCACTCCGATAAAAGCGGGTTCAATTAGTTAGAGTTCATTTCCCCGGCTTATGTGGAGGCTATTGCCACACGAAGCGTAGGTAATTTGATACTCCAAAAGTGTTTCGCTAGCTTATGTAAAGGCTATTGCCACACGAAGCGTAGGCACTTTACTTCCACTTAAGGGGACATAACTCGGACATAGAGCTCATGTTATGCAAAATGTAAGTGTCGTGTGTGAGGAGGAACAAACAAACCTTTCACCATCTATTCTAAAACCTCTATCCTAGATACCCCGACAATTTATTGAACAAATATCAAGAATAGTGTAACGCATTAACCAACAAGAATGCAATAGTAATATACAACATAACAATAATAAAATGCATGTGAATGAATATGGACATATTTGAAAACATTTTATTATTTTCAAAACTCTCTTTATTATTGAAAAATATGGGAATTAAAATTAAATACCAATAAAATCCGACAAAACCGAGACTTTGATAAGACACGACTAATTCTAGGCCTGACTCTCTAAATTTCTCCAGTGGAGTCGCCAAGCAGTCGCAACCTAAAAAATAACGAGTCTCATTGCGAAACTTTATACTCGTTAAGCGTGACATTGAAAATAGAGGAAAAGTCGACTTAATTCCTCTTGAAATAAAATGAGGGTTTGAAAACAACCTTGAAAAAAACATGTAGTCGCCACCAATCTTTTTATGGCTAGGTATGATCGGCCACCTATTAAAACCGGTTTTGTAAAATATTTTTAAACCAATTTCAAGTTTGCGTTTTAAAACCGAGAAAATCAAAGAAAGCGGGTTCGGGACTCGGTTACGTGCGGGGAAGGATTAGCACCCCTACAATGCCCGTATAAAATGGTACCTTATTAATCGTGTGTTATCTCAAGTCTCGATAAAAAGTCGGTTTTAAATTTGGCATTTTAAATTAATTCCCAATTAAAAGAAAAATATTCCATTTTATTTGAAAATGATTCAAAATTTATTAATTCAAAATTTCCTACATTCCCCGAAAATTCGACAAAATATAGAAAATTTTATTTATTTAGAAATTTTTTTAATCATTCTCGTTAAAAGAAATATATTTCATTATTAATGATAACTGATGATATCCCCCCCGGCAACCCGGAAGAGAACACATGAATTATTTTAATTCGAGAATTACTTTGTTTTATTTAAAATCATTATCTGTTAAAAACATTTAAAAAAATGAATATGAACATGTGTGACATAATATATTCTAAATGCCATGAATAACCTAGATATCATAATATATTCTAAATAAAATGAATAACCTAAGTGACATGATATATTCTAAATGAGATGAATAACCTATGTGATATAATATATTCTAAATGAAAGGAATATAACTTAAGTAACATAACATATTCTAAATGAAATGAAATATCCTTATATGATCAAAATGACATGAAATGAATATGAAACATAAAATAATATTATCATGAAATATGCATGAAAATAGAAATAATAATGCATGAACATAGTAAATGCTAAATGATGTGACAAAAATAATGACTAAAAAAAACTTAGGATAACATAGAATATTCACAACCATATATCAAACAATATAACATCATAAAACATAAATCAAAATAATTAAATTATCATAGAAATTATCATAGCAGAAATCATATATTATAAAGTATGCATGAACATGAAAAATGCAATGCATGAAAGTGTATTTTTTCCTCTATATAAGAAAATCTGTATACCTAAAAAGATATCTGTCTACCTTAGGAAAAGACATCAAATTAAATTTTCTAAAATCAAAAATACTTTGTGATTGGTTTGAAAACAATTTTGAAAATTCTTGGATGAAAATGGCACATGGCTTAAAACCCCTTTGAGAAAAGCTCTATTTCCTAACTTTGAAAACCCGGACTTGATCACCCTTGACCCGAGCTTTATAAAATCATTTTTAAGGCTTAAAATGGCTTAGAAACCATCCTAAGACAGTAGCTAAGGTTCCTACTTAGCCCTTTCTTAATGCCTTAGACAAAACAGAAAATTAATTTTTCCTCAAATTCAAATCTGACTCTACTTTCCAGTTTTAAAATGTGATTTTTTAACCAATTTTAAAAAATTCTAAAAATCTGGAAAAAAAAAAAATAGGAGACTCAGAACATGTTTAAATTTATGGGAAAAAATTGGCTTAATTTTTAGAATAAAGATAACCTCCCAGAAAAATCACTAAAGTCTCTTTAAATGATTCATAGACGATGGATAAAGCTTATGTATGCTTGAAGACAAAGCATACTACTATCTGGTCTTATTGATATATTAATAATTTTTAGAATAAGGGGTTTAATCGGCTATTTGAGAGATTTAGCCTTAAATTGACCACGAGTCTGGAATCAAAATCGGGACAACATAAAATCTGTAATATTTGTTTTTTAAACTTCACATAGTGTTAAAATATGATATATTACTGATCAGGATTATTGAAAAATATAATCGGCACAAAACCGATAAAATATGAAATAGGGGTATTTTGGTCATTTTACCCAAAATTTTATTTTTGGTTCGAATATGGTACCAATAGACTCCGTGATCATAGAGGATCTCAATATGATGCTTAGATTGAAAATTTTTCCATTTTTTTACTCAAAAAGTAAATTGGAAAGCGAATACGCCCTTAATTAGCTTAAAAGAGTGAAAAATCGGAACTGATCGCGGGAAGCTCTCGAAAAGGTTTTATGTTAACAAATGGATTCATATGGACATAAAATGATGTTAGAAAGCAGTTGGTGAAACCAAAATGAGAATCTGAGCTAAAACCGAAAAAGTCTTAGGGGGCGTTTGGTACCTTCCCAGGAATCACATTCCATGGAATGTGATTCTTGAGAATGTGATTCTTGGGAATGTGATTCTTGGTAATGTAACTTTCCAGCGTTTGGTATACATGGGAAAGTACTAATTAAAATCCTGGGAATGTGATGATAATTTCCGAAACTACCCTTATAAAAAAATGTAAATTTTATTAATTTTAAAATTTTTCAATGATATTTATTATTAAAAAATATTTATACTAAATATTTAAAAATAATATTTTAAATTGAGTTACTTTTAAGATAAAAAATATTTATTAATAATAAAATCTTGAAATTACTCTCATGTAGTTAAAAAATTAAAAGGCTGGATACAAATTAAATGTTATTTAAATATTTTAATGATATTTGTTATTAACAAATATTTGTACTAAATATTTAAAAATAATATTTTAATTGGTAATTTGAGTTATTTTTATGATAAAAAATATTTGTTAATAATAAATTTTGAAATTACTCGCATGTAGTTAAAAAATTAAAAGACTATATGCAAATTAAATATTATTTAAATATTTTAATGATATTTATTATTAACAAACATTTGTACTAAATATTTAAAAATAATATTTTAATTGGTAATTTGAGTTATTTTTATGATAAAAAATATTTGTTAATAATAAATTTTGAAATTACTCGCACGTTGTTAAAAAATTAAAAGACTATATGCAAATTAAATATTATTTAAATATATTAATGATATTTATTATTAACAAACATTTGTACTAAATATTTAAAAATAATATTTTAATTGATAATTTGAGTTATTTTTATGATAAAAAATATTTGTTAATAATAAAATTTTGAAATTACTTTCATGTAGTTTTAAAGTTAAAAGGTTGTATAAAAATTAAATATTATTTAAATATTTCAATGATATTTATTATTAACAAACATTTGTACTAAATATTTAAAAATAATATTTCAATTGGTAATTTGAGTTATTTTTATGATAAAAAAATGTTTGTTAATAATAAATTTTCGAAGTTATTCTCAAGTAATTGAAAAATTAAAAATTAAAAAGCAAAATGCAAATTAAATATTATTTAAATATTTCAGTAATATTTATTATTAATAAATATTTGTACCAAATATTTTAAAATAATATTTCAATTGATAATTTTAACTCAAATAGAAAGAGGATAATGTTGTCTTTAAATTTTTTTTAACTTTCCAACTACATGGGAAAGTTACTTTCCCACCATTTCTCATGGGAATCACATTCCAATGCTTGTGGGAAAGTAACTCTCCAAGGAAAGTTACATTCCCAGGAAAGTGAGCAGTTTTTAGCATACCAAACATGGGAATCACATTCCCACCAATTACTTTCCATGGAAAGTGATCACTTTCCATCATACCAAACGCCCTCTTAATGTTGACTCGTAAACGGTCCGGGGCCTGGATTTGATGCTCGGGATATCAAAAAATTATGCAAATTTGCGTACTAGTGTAAAATGATATTTGAAACATTTCCATGACGAGATGAGTGAAAAAGAGCTTCCGAACTAAAAAATTTCATGTGGGCCCCATTTAGGCACTAAAAGACAAAAAGAGGTCTAAAAGGTTTATTTTTGTCATTTGGCTTGATAAATGGCCATAAAAATCAGCCAAGAAGCCCATGTTTAGCCCTGACCTTCATTTTTTCATGCCTTAGGGGTTTTGCTTCTTCAACCTTGATAAAACCTAATCAATGTGAAGAAAACTCCATAACCAAAAGCTTGTAAGCTTGATCTATTGATTTCTTCTCATCACCAAGCCAACAAAACACATAGTTCTACTATCTAGAAGGTGAGGATTACTTATTTGGTGTTAGTTTTTCAAGAAATCATGAGAAACTATGGTTTCTCTTTATGGTCATTTTTGCCTTAGGTGGTTTCCAACAAAGTCACCACCTTAAACCACCACCATGTGTAGTCCTAAATCAACCTCTACATCTATTATTTGGGGTTGGTTGATTGAAAAAGTGGCTTGGAGTGAGAAATCTAAGCTTGGAATAATTCACCATGTTTGCCAACCACCTTGAGCTGCCACTTCCACCACCATCTGAGGCCACCCTTAGCTTTTTCTAGGCTCGAGGGAGTAACTTTCGGGTTGATCATTGCTCTGAATTTCCACCTGAGCTAGGTGTAAATATTATAATACTTAAATAGCTAAGCTGCAAAATTTTGGATAGTAGCTAATTAGCTACAATTTGGATAGTATGAATGTATCTAATTTATAGAATATTTATGAAATTACTACTTATGTACTAGGAGGAGCGGGGATTAGCTGAGTCCGTGGTTGGAAGAGTTTCGAAGCACGAGGAACCAATTTCTCCCGCTTAGCGCACTGTGAGTAAACGTGTAGCTATAGACGTAGGATCGTTAGATTATGTTATGACATACTGATTGTGATTGTATGAATGTATGATGAAGAATTGCCTTATGATATCGAGTTCTCGTAAAGACGTGAGAAAAAGGTCCAAGGAATGTCAAGGGATGATTATGTAATAATCTCGGATTATCGTATGAGTGGTCGACCGTGTCGCGCCACATTGCTCCTTGCTAGTATTCTTATTTAAATGCTATGTGTTGCAATTTATTATAATGTTAAGCTATACCAAATTTGTAGGCTGCCATTGTGCCCTACCGGATTTGTAGGCTGCCATTGTGCCCTACCGGATTTGTAGCTTGCCATTGTGCCCTACCGTATTTGTAGGCCGCCATTGTGCCCTGCTGAATTTGTAGGCTGCCATTGAGCCCTACCGATTATGTAGGAGCCTTCGAGCCCTACTGGTTTTGTAGGAGCCTTCGTGCCCTACCAGTTTTGTAAGAGCCTTCGTGCCCTACAGGTTTTGTAGGAGCCTTCGAGCCCTACTGGTTTTGTAGGAGCCTTCGAGCCCTACTGGTTTTGTAGGAGCCTTCGTGTCTTACCAGTTTTGTAAGAGCTTTTGAGCCCTACCGGTTTGTAGGAGTCTACGGACCCTACCGGATGTTATAGTTGTTTGTGATGTTGGATAGAAACGTCCAGGTGATATTAGTTAATATAACTTGCATTTGCTCACTGGGTCCTCATGACTCACTCTTTAGTTATTTTTCTTTTTCAGATATTGATCCACCCGGTCCCTCATCCACCCCGCCGGCTTAGTTCATGACACTAGTTGGTGAGCATGACATGTCGTTTTGATGAGTTGATCCGTTGCTTGATGGAGGAACCATGCACAGTCACCTAGGGATGTCATATGTTATTTTGTCTAAGTATGTTGTATTATGTGTCATGCAGTTATCCGGTCGGAGACCGAGATTGTTGTGTATATTTTTGGTATTGTATATAAATATATGCATTGTGGATCACTTTGTGCGTCTGCTGCGGGGCATCTCGGTTACTCCCTAGTTGGAGGTGTCTTAATAGGGATGTCATGTGTTATTATTATTGTGCTGCATGTTTTGCAGGTTCGGTAACCCCTACTTATCGGGCGAGGTCATGCCGAAATTTCGTTAGGTAGATGAATGGTTAAGGCTTCGGAGGCAAGGGTATATACTTGTCTCTGGCCGGTTACACACCTGGATTTGGGATGTTACAAAGTTGGTATCAGAGCAATGTTTAGAGGTCGGTGACTGTACACGTGTCCATCATGTAAATGATCACTTGTCGGTTATATTGGATAGTGGGGGGTTGGATTGATGAGGGTACCTAATGATTAAATTTTTTCTTAGGTTATTATGCTCTCGGTGCAGAGAACATAGGGTAGGCAGAGAGGACGACCACCTAGGATTCCCAATCAGGTCTCGACGTGATGTCCAAATCCTATAGCTAGAGATCGAGAGCAGACCGCTGGATCTACTAGGGGGTCAATAGTAAATGATAGGGTAGAACAGTTAGCTACTGAGATTGGTGAGATACGTCAGGAGGTTAGGACCCTGATAGATCTAATAGCAGATTAGTGGCAGCAGAGATAGGACCAGGCCCCTACAGATCCTCCACGGCCATAGAATCCCCCTGAGGGCCAACAACGCGTCCAACAAGGGTCGTATCTCCCAGTGACATTATATGAGTTTCGATGGAATAAGCCACCAGTATTTTCTGTGATTGACTTGATTCAGATCCACTGGACTTTGTGGATGTATGTGATCGGTTATGTGTAGCTCTCGGATGCTTACCAGTTAGAGCCATGGAGTTGACTAGTTATCAGTTGACGGGGGTGGCCTATGAGTGGTATAAGACGCTATTGAGGAGCCGGGCAGCGGGTAGCCCTCCATTAGAATTGTCTGAGTTTTATAATGCTTTTATTGAGTGATTCATGCCTGAGAGTCTACGAGATGCAAAGGCTCGAGAGTTTGAATTACTAAAACAGACTGAGGGCATGTCATTGTTGGATTATGATACTAAGTTTAATCAGTTGGTGAAGTATATGCCACATATGGTGATGACTGATACTATGAAGGCCAACCGTTTTGCTAATGGCCTCAAGGAGTACTTAATTAGGGCGGTACCAGTGACGAGGACCTCTACATACTCTGATGTTCTTGATGTAGCCTTGCAATTTAAAGCACGGGCTAAAGAGAGGTAGGTTGACCATGAGCCTCGGAAGAGGGCCAAGACTGGGAGACAGGGTTTTAGGCAGTCTGGTGCAGGCGGATCAGGAGAACCTAGTGGTGCTGGTATAGTGGTCCGAGGAGAGAGCAGTCAGACTAGATCGGTTACCCAGTCATCAAGTAACATTGGGAGATTAGGAGCTCCCCATTATCAGAGTTGTGGTTATCCGTATTTTGGACGATGCGGAAGGCCTGGTACTTGTTTCAGATGTGGTCAGCCAGGGCATATGAAGAAGAACTGTCCACTGAATTTTTCTTGACCCACGTATACTAAAGTTGAACAGCCCCCAGTTGTTATGTCAACCGTTACTACTGGATTAGTGGCCCAATCAATGGGCAGAGGCACAACAGGCAGAGGTACACAGTCTGGAGGTAGGGGACATACTATGGGTGGTAGAGGACAGATACACAGGGTCGAGGAAAAGCCAGGGCATTTGTACTGAATCTTCAGGACGCGCAGGCGTCAAATACCGTCGTGACAGGTACTTTAAATATTTGTTCCAAGAAGGCTGTAGTATTATTTGATTCGGGTGCTACACACTTTTTTATATCCTCTTCCTTTGCTTCATGTTTGAGCATGAATTATGATATGTTAGATGATCCGTTGATAGTGCTTACTCCGGTAGGGGAGGTTTACCCTGTGAACAGGATATTGAAAGGATGTGAAATACGGATTGAAGGTGAGATATTTTTGGTAAATCTAATTGAACTAGATATACTTAAGTTTGATGTAATTTTGGGCATGGACTGGTTGTCTGTCCATCATGCAGTATTGGATTGCCACGAGAATATGGTAGTGTTGAAAATACCGGGTAAACATGTGTTGAGGTATGAAGGAGATCGTAGAACGACTTCGCCTCACTTGATCTCGGTAATTAGTGTCGGGAAACTGTTAACGAAAGGTTGCCAAGGATTCTTGGCATATGTATATGATGCTGAGATGAAGTCTCAAGATTTGAGAGGGATTCCCGTGGTAGAGGATTTCCCTGATGTTTTTCCCGAGGAGTTGCCAAGACTTCCACCGGATAGGGAGATTGAGTTTTGCATAGATGTACCCTCGGGAACACAGCCGATATCCATTCCTCCTTACCATATGGCTCCGTTGAAGCTAAGGGAACTAAAGGTTCAGTTGCAGGATCTTCTTGATAAGGGCTTTATACGCCCGAGTACCTCTCCTTGGGGTGCTCCGATTTTATTTGTTAAGAAGAAGGATGGATCGTTACGGTTGTGTATTGATTACAGGCAGTTGAATAAAGTGACGATGAAGAATAAGTATCCGTTGCCTAGGATCGATGATTTATTCGATCAGTTGCAGGGAGCTCAATGCTTTTTTAAGATAGATCTTAGATCGAGGTACCATCAGCTTCGCATTAGGAGGGAAGATATTCCCAAAATGGCCTTTCGCACTCGATAAAGACATTATGAGTTTTTGGTCATGTCATTTGGACTAACGAATGCACCGACAGCGTTCATGGATTTGATGAATAGGGTGTTCAAGTCTTTCCTCGACCAGTTTGTGATTGTGTTCATCGATGATATCTTGGTGTATTCGCGAGGCGAGGATACACATAGGGAACACCTCCGCATTGTCCTCGAGACTCTTCAAGCACACAAACTGTTTGCCAAGTTCTCCAAGTGTGAGTTTTGGCTATCGAGTGTGAGTTTTCTTGGCTATATAGTTTCGAATAAAGGTAATTCTGTGGATCCCAAGAAGATTGAGGCAGTACGAGACTGGGAGAGGCCGACTACAGTAATAGAGATCAGGAGTTTTTTAGGGTTAGCTGGATATTATAGGAGGTTCATGGAGAACTTATCGAGGATAGCCGTACCACTAACCAAGTTAACACAGAAGAATGTCAAGTTTGTTTGGTTAGATGAGTGCGAAAAGAGCTTCAAAAACTTAAGGAGCTCTTGACTTCAGCACCAGTGTTAGCATTGCCAAATGAGACAGATGGCTTTGTGGTGTATTGTGATGCTTCTCACATAGGTTTGGGCTGCGTATTAATACAGAAGAACAAGGTTATTTCTTATGCATCGAGACAGTTAAAAAGGCATGAGCAGAATTATCCTATGCATGACTTGGAACTGGCAGCCATTATCTTCGCATTAAAGATATGCCGATACTTTTTGTATGGCTGATCATGTGAGATTTATACAGACCACAAAAGTCTCAAGTATATATTTGATCAGCGAGAGTTGAATTTGAGACAGAGGAGATGGTTGGAATTACTCAAGGATTATGATTGTACCATCCTTTATCATCCTGGCAAAGCCAATGTTGTCGCAGATGCCTTGAGTAGGAAGTCCATGGGTAGCTTAGCCCATGTAGCAGTATAGAGGAGACATATGGTTCGGGAAGTGAGGAATTGCATCAATGATGGTGTGGTACTTAGTGTTATCGACACGGGGGAGATGTTAGCCCATGTGCAAGTACGATCATCATTGGTGGAGAAGGTAAAACGATTGCAACATGATGATGATTTTTGCACAGGAAAGACAGCCCAGGTTGGACAAGGATTGTGCGAGGAGTTTCGTATAGATGATGATGGAAATTTATGGTTACATGACCGCCTCGTGGTATCGTTGGTAGGTGATATCGGCATAGACTCCTCGAGGCAGCTCATAGCTCATCCTAAATTATGCACCCTGGTTAAACCAAGATGTATCATGATCTACGAGCACATTATTAATAGGAAGGCATGAAGAAGGATGTAGTGAACTTTGTGGCTAGATGTTTGGTGTGACAACAGGTTAAGGCCGAACATCAGAAACCGCCAGGTACACTTCAGAGCTTGGATGTCCTTGAATGGAAAAGGGACAAGATTACGATGGATTTACTCACGGAGTTGCCTAGATCAACCAAAGGATCGACTCGATATGGGTGATTGTCGATAGATTGACCAAGTCTGCACATTTCTTGCCAGTGCGCACTACATATACGGCAACCTAGTATGCTACACTATATTTGGATCGGATAGTGCCTTTGCATGGAGTGCCTATTTCTGTTGTGTCAGATAGAGGCACACAGTTCACATTGAGGTTTTGGGAATCATTTCAAAGGGCACACTGGGTACTCAGTTGAGATTCAGTACCGCGTTCCATCCCCAAACAGATGGTCAGTCTGAGAGGACCATCCAGACTTTAGAGGATATCCTTCGGGCATGTGTTTTAGATTTTGAGGGTAGCTGGGATCAGCACCTATCTTTGATTGAGTTTGCATATAATAACAACTATCAGAGTACCATACAGTTGGCACCATATGAAGCATTGTATGGCCAAAAATGTAGATCTCCAGTGGGATGGTTCGAGGTTGGTGATCGTCTATTATTAGGTCCGGATATGGTTCAGGATGCATTAAGAAATGTGGAGTTGATCCGTGACAAAATACGAGCGGCACAGAGTCGGCAAAAGTCTTATGCCGATAATAGACGTCGGGAGCTAGAGTTTGAGGTGGGGGATGATGGGTCCTTGAAAGTGTCTCCGTTTAAGGGTGTCATAAGATTCGGCAAGAGAGGAAAGCTGAGTCCAAGGTATGTTGGACCGATTGAGATACTTCTATGACATGGGGCAGTAGCATATGAGTTGGACATTCCTTCTGAGTTAGCCGTTGTACACCCGGTATTTCATGTGTCGATGCTTCAAAAATACCTCCCCAATGAGTCCCATGTGTTGCAACTGCAAGCGGTAGAGATAGACCCCCGCATGTCATATGTAGAAGAACCCATAGCCATAGTAGAATAGCAGGTGCGGAAGCTACGATCGAAGGAGATTCCTCCGATGAAGGTTGTATGGAATCATCATGGGAAAGAGGAAGCTACTTGGGAACTTGAAAGAGACATGAGAATACAGTACCCCCAGTTATTCTGGGAGTAGGTACGTAACTCTTTAAATGCATTATTCAATAAGTTCAAATTAGGAAAATTCGAGGGCGAATTTTTTTTAGGGGGGAAGAATTGTAAGACCCTCTTAAGTCAGAGATCGACTCGGGTTTCTTTAAATGATTCATAGATGATGGATCAAGTTTATGTATGCTTGTAGACAAAGCACACTGCCATCTGGTCTTATTTTTATATTAATAATTTTTAAAATAAGGGGTTTAATCGACTATTTGAGAGATTTAGCCTTAAATTGACCACGAGTCTAGAATCAAAATCAGGACAACGTAAAGTCCTTAAAATTTGTTTTTTTAACTTCACATAGTGTTAAAATGTGATATATTACTGATCAGGATTATTGGAAAATCTAATCAGCACAAAACCGATAAAATATGAACCAGGGGTATTTTGGTCATTTTACCCAAAAATTTATTTTTGGTTCGAATATGGTACCAATAGACTTCGTGATCATAGAGGATCTCAATATGATGCTTATATTGAAAATTTTGACAATTGTTTTACTCGAAAAGTAAATTGGAAAGGGAATACGCCCTTAATTAGCTTAAAAGAGTGGAAAATCGAAACTGACCGCGGGAAGGTCCAGAAAAGGTTTGAAGTAAATAAGTGGATTCATATGGACATAAAATGATGTTATAAAGTAGTTGGTGAAATTATAAAGAGAATCGGAGCTAAAACCGAAAAAGTCTTAATGTTGACCCGTAAACGGTTCGGGGCCTGGATTTGATGCTCGGGATATAAAAAAATTATGAAAACTTGCGTACTAGTGTAAAATGATATTTGAAACATATCCGTGTGGAGAAAAGATAAAAACGAGCTTCCAAATGTAAATATTTCATGTGGGCCCCATTTAGGCACTAAAAGACAAAAAGTGGGCTAAAAGGGGTATTTTTGTCATTTGGCTTGATAAATGGCCATACAAATCAGCCAAGAAGCCCATGTTCAGCCTTGACCTTCATTTTTTCATGCCTTAGGGGTTTTTCTTCTTCATTTTTTCATGCCTTAGTGAAGAAAACTCCATAACCAAAAGCTTGTAAGCTTGATCTCTTGATTTCTACTAATCACCAAGCTAACAAAACACATAGTTCTACTATGTAGAAGGTAAGGATTACTTATTTGGTGTTAGTTTTTCAAGAAATCATGAGAAACTATGTGTTTCTCTTTATGGTCATTTTTGCCTTAGGTGGTTTCCAACATAGTCACCACCTTAAACCACCACCATGGGTAGTCCTAAATCAACCTCTACATCTATTATTTGGGGTTGGTTGATTGAAAAATTGGCTTGGAGTGAGAAATCTAAGCTTGGCCTAATTCACCATGTCGGCCAACCACCTTGTGCCGCCACTTCCACCACCATCCGAGGCCACTGTTAGCTTTGCTAGGCTCAAGGGAGCAACTTTCCAGTTGATCGTTGCTCCAAATTTCCACCCGACCTAGGTGTAAATATTGTAATACTTAAATAGCTAAGCTGCAAAATTTCGGATAGTAGCTAGTTAGCTACAATTTGGATGGTATGAATGTTTCTAATTTATAAAATATTTATGAAACTACTGTTTATGTACTCAGAGCGCAGATTAGCTGAGTCCGTGGTTGGAAGAGTTTCGGAGCACGAGGAACCAATTTCTCTCGCTTAACGCACTGTGAGTAAACGTGTAGCGATAGACGCAGGATCGTTAGATTATGTTATGACATACTGACTGTGATTGTATGAATGTATGACGAAGAATTACCTTATGATATCGAGTTCTCGTACAGACATGAGAAAAAGGTCCAAGGAATGGACAAGTGATGATTATGTAATAATCTGGGATTGTCGTATGAGTGGTCGACCGTATGGCGCCACATTGTTCCTTGCTAGTATGCTTATTTAAATGCTATGCGACGCAGTTTATTGTAATGTTAAGCTATACCAGATTTGTAGGCTGCCATTGTGCCCTACCAGATTTGTAGGCTACCATTGTGCCCTATGTATTTGTAGGCTGCCATTGTGCCCTACCGGATTTGTAGGCTGCCATTGAGCCCTACCGGTTATGTAGGAGCCTTCGAGCCCTACCGATTTTGTAGGAGCCTTCGAGCCCTACTGGTTTTGTAGGAGCCTTCATGCCTTACCAGTTTTGTAGGAGCTTTCGAGCCCTACCAGTTTGTAGGAGTCTACGGACCCTACCGGATGTTATAGTTATTTGTGATGTTGGATAGAAACATCCAGGTGATATTAGTTAATATAACTTGTGTTTGCTCACTGGGTCCTCATGACTCACTCTTTAGTTATTTTTCTTTTTCAGATACTGATCGACCTATTCCCTCATCCACCCTGCCAGCTTAGTTCGTGACACTAGTTGGTGAGCATGACATGTCGTTTTGACGAGTTGATCCATTGCTTGATGGAGGAACCATGCACAGTCACCTAGGGATGTCATATGTTATTTTGTCTAAGTATGTTGTATTATGTGTCATGCAGTTATCCGGTTGGAGACCGAGATTGTTGTGTATATTTTTGGTATTGTATATAAATATATGCATTGTGGATCACTTTGTGCGTCTGCTGCGGGGCATCTCGGTTACTCCCTAGTTGGAGGTGTATTAACCGAGATGTCATGTGTTATTATTGTTGTGTTGCATGTTTTGCAGGTTCGGTAACCCCCCATTATCGGGCGAGGTCATGCCAAAACTTTGTTAGGTAGATGAATGGTTAAGGCTTCAGAGGCAAGGGTATATACTTGTCTCTGGTTGGTCACACTCTCGGATTTGGGATGTGACAGAAATGCGTGATCTAAAACCTAAATGATACAGGAAATGCATGGCAATTCAATGACCTAATGCCTAGCATGAGTTTGCATGGCAATAAATGCTATCCTAACCTAAATATGCGTGGGATGCATAGTGATGCCAATGTATTTTGGACCTAAAATGTTATGAATATGCATGGCAATACAAAATTATCCTAATGCCTAGACCTAATATGCAGGAAAGGCATGGTATGGCAAATGTAACCTAGGCCTAAAGTGGCATGAAAATGCATGGCAATACAAAGTTGTCTCAATGCCTAGCATGAATTTGCATGGAAATAAATGCTACCTACCTAATATGCATTAGAAGTATGGTAATGCAAATGTAACCTAGACCTAAAGTGACATGAAAATGCATGGCAATACAAGGTTGTCTTAATGCCTAATATGCATGGGAATATGCATGGCAATTCAAAGATGGCTAGAGCTAAAATGTTATGAAAATGCATGAAAATATCATGATCATATAATGACCAAATAAACCTAATACTAATGCATGAACATGGCGCAACCAATACACAATCTCATGGTATAATAATGCAAAGCATGGTACCTAAACAAAATACAAATGCACACACAAAGCAAGGAACACATGTAGAGGCCGAATGGTCACTAATCCTATGTGAAGAAATGTAGCAAGGTATTAACACAAACACAAGGAAAACTAAGTCAAAATATATAATATTATGGCATGGAAATGAGAGTCTATCAACTAAACAAGATGAAAATGCACACTCAAAGCAAAAAAAAAAAAAGAACATGTTGGCCGAATGGTCACTAAACAATATAGTGAAATCCTAGATAGACAATAACACAAACACATGGAAGCATAATAAACTAGCAAACATGATAATAATGCAAACATGGTGACTAACATAACTCATGAACATAGCAATGTAAATATAACAAACACATGGCATGGTCTAAATATATGAACATAAATGGAAGCATATTAAGCAAGTAAACATAAAAAAATGCAAGCATGGTAACCTATACTCATCATGGCTGAATGATAACATATATCTAGCATGGTATTTCCACAAACACATAGCATGGTGTATAGCTAAGTTACCACAATCAAGCTAACCTACCACAATCAAGCTAACCTACCACAATTAAGCTAATCTAACACAAGTAAGCTAACCTACCACAACAAATCACATGAACAAAATCAAACAAAAAATCATTTAACAAAAAATGGTCCATTCGACCATGATGGAAAATGGAGGAAAACTTACTTTCTTGATTTCTTTAAGAAAACAAAGTAGAAGCTCCTTAAAAATTATTTTAAAAACAAGTTTATTTCATAAAAGAGAATAAAATGACAATCAAAATAGCAAAATCATGTCAACAAAGTATGAGAAAACCATGAAAGACATACCTACCTTGCTCTAGGTTTCCAAATCAAGAAGTAGCAAGCCAGAACCTTTCTTTTTCTTTCTCCTTTTTTCTCCACTCTTTTTCCTCTCTTTTTTCTCTCCTTTCTTCCTTACCTACTGCCTCTATTCAGCCCCCAAAGCCTTTGAAAAAATATGAATTCCCCCTTCCCCTTAGCCTTGGCCGAATGCCCTATAGAAGAACCTAGAATGTTGTAGTTTTTTCTATAACCAATTTTGATCCAATGGCCCAAGATGCTTTTATGAAAAATTCCCACCCTTAGATCTAATCAGCCCCTATCTAATATGATGTCATGAATATGATGTCATAAATATGACAAAATCCCTCTTCATGCATTGGTCCATGCGTCACAATTACAAAGGCTTGATTAAGAAAAATAACTACCTTCCTATCCACTCTTGGCCCTTGGATGTAATAGCTCAACAAATCACTCTCCAACATGGGCTTGGCTGACTGAAATTTTAAATTCCAGCCCAATCTCCATTTTTTTAGTTGCAAGAAAAGCCCTCTCCGGTTCCTTCGTTAAAATAACGTTTTTGGCCCCCGAACCTAATTAAAAAGAAAACGGACTCCAAATCCAAATTTTCTTTTTTCAATAATTTCTAAATAATAAAAAAATGAATTTTGGAAGTTTTCAAAACTTTTCGAGCCCATTTGCTATTTTTTCGGGATTTATCTTTCGAAATCACCCTTAATGCACCCGAACTTTTGCCATTTTGCAAACGAGCTCCAAATCTGGGTTTTTCTTCACCAATCTCTTACAAATAATTTAAAAGTGAGATCTGCAGATTTTCAGAATTTTTTGAGCTAATTTGCTATTTTTTTGAGCATTATCTTCTTGAATTTTCAGCTTAAAAGGTCCAAAATTTTCCATTTTGCAAATGAACTCCGAATTCGGATTTTGTTTCGCCAATCTCTTCCAAATAATTTAAAATTGAGATCTGGAGATTTTCAGATTTTTTCGAGCTCATTTGCTGTTTTGCTGGGATTTATCTTCTGAAATTTTCAACTTAGTGGGCCCGAAATTTGCCATTTCGCAAATGAACTTCAAATCTGGATTTTTCTTCGCCAATCTCTTCCAAATGATTTGAGATTGAGATTTGGAAGTTTTGGGAATTTTTGGAGCTTATTTGCTATTTTTCTCAAATTTTCCAAGTTTGCCCTTTTGTCTTCAAAGCCCGATTTTGCTAAAAAAAATCCGATTTCCATATTTTCTTTTTCTGTGCCTTTGTTATATATTGAATTGGAGTTGGTCCAAAAAAGCCCAATTTTTATGATCAAATTCCCTTTTGTTTAGATTTTTTTTTAGTATCGGGAATTTCCTCGTTTTTCCGTTTTTCCACCAATCAGCTCTTTTCTCAGAATTACTTCAAACTGAGTCTTGGTCTATCCTTGTTTACTCACTCCTCATCAATTAGGAGTCTTAGTTTTACCAAATCAGAGCCATTTCTGTAATTTTCTCCAATTTCACCAAAATCCACGAAAAACCCTAATTCTCGGTTTTTTCCCAAATTGACTTTTCCTTCATTTTTGGCTCCAAATGGCCTCTCCATTACTCGTAGTCATTGCTTATCTTTTATTTGGAACCTCCAATTTCGATCGATTTGATCGTTTAAACACTTTTCTCCAAATTTTCTAAACTATGGTTTTCTTTCTATTGAATCTCCATAACCCATATTCCGAACTCCATATCTTTCGTTGTAGACCTCGGATTATCAAAATTCTTTCACCATTGCTCAGTTGAACTCTGAATCTTGATTTTGAATATGGGTTGACCTTTTCAGTAGTTGACCTTTTAGGGTTGACTTTTTTGAGGTTGACTTTTTCAAGATTGACTTTTTAGGCCTCCTTTCTTAAACTAAGTCTCGGAGTACCACCTGCAGGATGAGAAAAGCCTTTTCGCATTCTAAAACATCGCTTTAAGAAGAAGAATACCTGATTTAGTGGTCCAAACAAAATTTGGTGTCTGCACATACCTTATTGGTCAAACATCAGAATCAATGTTCCCCTTACCTTGCTTGTGACATGTAATATAAGAAGTACGTACTTTGCTTGTATCAATGTTAGGTAGTACAAAATCAATTTGATGCACAATCTCAATTGGATGCCCAATGCCTTGTATGGAAAGCAACCCATTCGACTTCCCCTTTGGAATTACATGCTTGAACACCTGTAATATAGAAAAAGACAAACTAGGAAGAGGGTTGTTATTCATGATGGGTTTAGTAATAGGTACAGCATTGTAAAAGATGGCAAAACCATCAACCTTGTTCCTTTAACTCCAAAGTAGGTCTATGAAGACCAATTGAAATTGAAATCTGTTTTTGAGAAAAAAAGAATTGAGTGTGGCCGAATCTAATGAGGAAAAAAGGATAGGTTCGCTCACACGAACAATTTGCCTCTATTCTTTGTGTAAGAATAGATATGAGATTGCTCAAGTGAATAAGTAATATACATTTGTTGTCTTGAGGTTTAGACATTGGTTGTCTAATGGACATATGTTGTTCTTAAAATGAGAGTATACTTATTCTAGTGGGAGTTATATCTTCCAAACATATGACAACTTAAGCATATTGGTCGCCTTGATTAAGAGAATCAAGATGAGATGATGTGTGATTTACCGAACATGTATGACCACACATACATGAATTAAACCTATGTAGCCAGGTCTGAATGTTCAAGACGTGAATATTCAGGTTAATCAATGTGTTTGATTAATTAAGACCTGTACGGTATTTGAGTATTATTGAATTGGCATATACTCTTAATGGCTGATAATTCCAAATGGGAATTACATAGACTTGTTCATTCAAGTGGGAGTCCATTGAGAGGATGTCCAAGATTAAATGATTTAAGTGGAAGTTGACAAACCCATGTTGTGAAGTAAATCATTTAAGTGGAGATAATACCATAGCACATGCGCATATCATGTGTGTATAAGATAACCAAAAACAAAACAAGGACTGATCCCTGTCTCCTTGTGGTATGAGTTTCTTTCATCGAAATAAGTTTTGATCAGATTTGTTGCTCTTAATGACTATTGACTAATATTTCATAATTCGAAAGTATTGTTTTTACTTTGATGGGATTTCCTATGACTACGGTAAATTCGATTTGTTGGAACCTTATTCGGTAAATGCATAGTTTCAGATTGTTAGATAGTTAGTGTAAAAGGAAATGTATTGTTAAGATTCATATGGCATTTATTCTTGAAAAACGCGCGCATATTACTTTGTGTAATATAAATGAGTTCAAGTATAAGAATGTCTTGAAAAAAAAGTGCACTTGGTGTTTGGTACGTTTCAGGTGTTTGAAATGTGTTGATTGAAAGTAGCCAAACTATGTATCGACAAATCTTAGAGCACATGAGGCATGGTTAATGATATATGGATCATTAACATGAATAACTTAAGAGTTCTTATGATTTGATATCCACGATAAGTCATGGATGTATTACATGGATTGAGTAAGATCTCTTATGTCTAACTTAACAGTTGCTTATTGAGATGAATTCCATTGAATGCCTAGGGTCACACGACCTACTTGCATATGTTATTCCAATGTTTGAATGCCTTGCCTTAATTATGTCTTTGGTCTGAATATGTGCGGATGATAGCATCTAGTTCATAATGTGCGAGTGGGGGCTGTTGGATGTATTTGGACATAAGTGAACAAATACACCAAGTACGCACAAGATTAACTTGATATGAATGATATACGATGATGGTAAACTAGTAAGGAGATGAGATAAGCTTATGGAAGCTCATAAGGAGCTCAAAGTGAAAGCTTACTCAGCTGAAGTAAGCTTAAGGTTGCTGGACACCAGCTAGCTCAGCTCAAGGCGCTGGACACCAGTTCACTCAGCTAGATGTAGCTGAAAGGTAACTAGGTGAGTGACACTCTATGAGGTGGAGTGACACAAGCTAGTGGTAGCTAGATGATGTCGCACATAGGTGTGACACATCAGCACCATCATGTATAAGTGTCAACAATGGGATTGTGACATGTGACATCATTCATCACGTGGCTGCCACATGGACCGAAACAACATGGTGTTTTGGGCAAGAGAGGTTCCTTCCTAATAGCCAAATAGATGTGATCATTTTGAAGAGAATGGTTTTGTTGATCGAACCATTATGTTCCAAATGAAGGGTGCTATTCTAAAAGGGATTGTGTCCTTTAGCCCTTTCATGAAGCAACCCTTGAAGGCTATAAATAGGAGAGGATTCAGCCAAGACAAGACACAAGTGTATAACACCAATAATTAGAGGCAGATTGCTAAGTGCAATTGCTAAGTGAGTGAAGGGTTCTTGATTGCTTGAATTATCAAGAAGCAAGGCAATAAGCATTCTGATTTGGACGAGCAAGATATGTAGTGGAAAGGTTCTTGTAGTTGCCTTAATCGGTTTATCACAAGAGTGCCTTAGGCATTCGGTTGAGTTCATTACTCATATCCACAATAAGCGAGCATTGCATAGGCAGACAAGTAAGTGACTTGAACTCTTCCTCTATGTTTTTGGATTTTGATAAGTTAAAATCCAACATCCAGCTCCTTGAGCTGAGCTAGATGGTGTCCAGCTACCTTGAGCTAACTTGAGCCGAGTAAGCTTTCACTTTAAGCTCCTTATGAGCTTCCATAAGCTTATCTCATCTCCTTGCTAGTTTACCATCATCATATATCATTCATATCAAGTTAATCTTGTGCGTACTTGGTGTATATGTTCACTTATGTCCAAATACTTCCAACAGCTCCTACTCGCACATTATGGACTGGATGCTATCATCCACATATATTCAAACCAAAGACATAATCAAGGCAAAGCATTCAAACATTGGAATAACATATGCAAGTAGGCTGTGTGACCCTAGGCATTCAATGGAATTCATCTCAATATGCAATTGTTAAGTTAGACATAAGAGATCTTACTCAATCCATATAACACATCCATGACTTATTATAGATATCAAATCATAATAACTCTTAAGTTATTCATGTTAAAGATCCATATATCATTAACCATGCCTCATGTGCTCTAAGACTTGTCGATACATAGTTTGGCTACTTTCAATCCATTTCATGTGAGTTGAAAACACATTTCAAACTCATGAAACGTACCAAACACCAAGTGCACTTATTTTTCAAGACATTCTTATACTTGAACTCATTTATATTACACAAAGTAATATGCACGCGTCTTTCAAGTATAAATGCCATATGTATCTTAACAATGTCTTTCCTTTTGCACTAACAATGTAATAATCTGAAACTATGCATTTTCCCAATAAGGTTCCAATAGACCGAATTTACCATAGTTATAGGAGATCCCATCAAAGTAAACACAATACTTTCAAATTATCAAGTATTAATCAATAGTCACTAAGAGCATACAATCTGATCAAAACTTATTTCGACCAAACAAACTCACACCACAAAAGAGACAGGGATCACTCATTGTTTTTTTTTTGGTCATCTTATACACACATGATATGCGCATGTGCTACTTTATTATCTCCACTTAAATTATTTACTTCACAACATGGGTTTTTCAACTCCCACTTAAATCCTTTTATCGTGGAGATCCCCTCAATGGACTCCCACTTGAATGAACAAGTCTATGTAATTCCCATATGGAATTATCAGCCATTAGGAGTATATGCCAATTCAATAATACCCAAATACCGTACAGGTCTTAATTAATCAAACACATTGATTAACCTGAATATTCACGTCTTGAACATTCACACCTGGCTACATAGGTTTAATTCATGTATGTGTGGTCATACATGTTCGGTAAATCACACATCACCTCGTCTTGATTTTCTTAATCAAGGCGACTAATATGCTCAATTTGTCACATGTTTGGAAGATGTAACTCCTACTAGAATATGTATACTCTCATTTTAAGAACAACATATGTCCATTAGACAACCAAGGTCTAAACCTGAAGACAACAAATGTTTATTACTTATTCACTTGAGCAGTCTCATCTCTATTTTTACACAAAGAATAAAGGTAGATTGTTCGTGTGAGCGAACCAATCCTCTACCTATGTTTGACATATAATTTTTATTTGTTGTGAAACATATAGAATATGCATAGAATTGTATTAAACTCATAAAACACAATTCATTCATTCAATCATAATAAGGTACAAGTACATGACATCAAGAAGTTCATCCAAACGAATAAAATCTACGGACACCCATTGCCCTAACATGTTTGGCAAACAAGATTGGTGGTATTGGTTTAGTTAAAGGATCCGCCACCATCTCATCCGTAGAGATGTATTCCATTTGAACTTCTTTCCCATCAATTGCATCTCTTATAAAGTTATACTTAATCCCTATATGCTTGGTCTTTCCATGATATTTCGGATCCTTAATATAAGCCAAAGTAGCCATGCTATCACAAAAGATAGTGGTTGGCTTATCATTAGGTGCTACAACACCTAAGTGGCCAAGGAAACGACCAAGCCACAAGGCTTCTTGCACAGTAGCTGATCCGGCAACAAACTCAGCTTCCATAGTTGATAAAGTCCTGCAAGCCTGATTCTTGCTACTCCATGAAATAGCACCACTAGAAAGCAGAAAAATATAACCTGATGTAGACTTGTATTCATCTCTATCACCACCCCAATCAGCATCCGTGTATCCTTGCAACCTTAGGTTACCCTTTTGGTAACACAACCAATAGTCTTTCGTACCCTTAAGGTATCAAAATATTCTTTTGACACACTTCCAATGCTATGGACTAGGGTCAGAGGAATACCTAGCTAACAAACCAACCGCTTGGCTAATTTTTGCCTAGTACATAACATGGCATACATTAGACTTCCTATGGCATTTAGATATGGAACTCTTTTCATATCTTCCTTTTCTTCAAGACTTTGTGGACACATTGCTTCACCAATTGTTCAATTGTGAGCAATAGGAGTATTCATAGGCTTTGAGTTGCGCATGTTGAAGCGTTCAAGAATCTTATTGACATAAGGTTCTTGAGACAATGCTAACAACCTTTTGGACCTATCTCTTTGAATCTTAACTCCAAGAATGTAAGCCGCTTCTCCCATATCCTTCATATCAAAGGTGGAAGACAACCATGTCTTAATGGTTTACACAAAACTCAAATCATTACTAGATAACAGTATGTCATCAACATATAATGACATAATTATAAACTTGTTCTTGGAATTTAAGACATAAACACAATGGTCTTCATCCATCATCTTGAACCAAAGTTCAAGACAGATTCATGGAACTTCAAATACCATTGTCTTGAAGCTTGTTTAAGACCATATATCGACTTCTTTAGTCTACATACCTTGTGTTCCTTACCTTCTACAATGAAACCTTCTGGTTGTTTCATGTAGATCTCTTCACTCAAATCACCATTGAGGAAGGCAGTCTTAACATCCATTTGATGTAATTCCAAGTCAAGATTAGCAACAATAGCTAGTATCAACCTGATGGACTTGAATCTCACAACAGGTGAGAAAGTATCTTTATAATCAATACTTTCTACTTGTGTATACCCTTTAGCAACCAAACGTGCCTTGTCCCTTTCAATGGTACCATCCATTTTTCTCTTGATCTTGAGAACCCATTTGTTCCCAACGGCCTTTCTATCTTTAGAAAGATCAACTAAGTGCCATACTTTATTCACATGCATAGATTCCAATTCATCTTTCTTTGCAATTATCCATTTATCACAATCTGGGCTTTCAAGAGCTTATTTCAAACTTTGTTGTTCATAATCCATAGATGACACCAAATGAGCCTTACTTTCATCCAAAACCCACCACTTACTTGGAGGTTTGGATTTTCTTGAAGATCGTCTAAGAACAGTAGGATTATTATGTTCTTCTTGATCATGCACATTTGTATTCTCATCAAGTTCTTCATGAGGTAACTCATCCTCATTTTGTGAGACCATCACTTGATCAACATTTTGATCATTTGGATCACCTATTTCTTCTATAGGCTGATCTTGGTCATTGTTGTTACTATGACCAACAGCTTGTGGAGGCACTAAGCTTCCACTCGATCCAATACCACTATCACTTTCATTAAGTGATATAGCATATCATTTGTGCTTGTTATTCCAGATTCATCAATTTCATATAATGGATAATTCTTATTACCATTCCCTTTCTTAGGAAACTCATTTTCTAAGAAAGTTGCATCCCTTGATTCGAATTCAACTTGTCTATCGTTATATTCCAAATCCATGAACACATATCATTTAGAATGTTCAGAATATACGAGAAAAACACATTTCTTCCTTCTTGGTCCTACCTTACTAAGAATATGAATTGGAATCCAAAATGCAATAAACAAGTAACAGAGACTAAATATCTCCGACTACTTGGTACATATGAGACATCAATTAAAATCATATTGTGTCCACTCTTCAAAGGAATTACACAAGTTCCTTTGCCTTCTACTTCAAGTCTTGAATTGTTACCAACATAGACCCATTTAGTCCGAGCTGGTATCTTTCGATAATTGACCAAAAAGCTAGGATCCCTTATGATGTAGTCGGTGGCACTAGAATCAATAACCCACGAAAAGTCATATTCAGCCATAAGTGTACATGACATAACATGCACAAATAAAGTAGAAGAAGAGATATGTACCTTAGGCTCTTTGCACTCTTTTACAAAATGGCCCATCTTATTGCAATTGAAGCATTTGACTTTGCTTTTGTTCCTTGGTTTTCAAACTTTCTTGAATTTCCCCTTAGAGGCAACATCCCTTATGTTGAATGCCTTTTTCTTGAATCCTTTCTTCTTTCTCCCTATTGAAAAGGAAGTCTCAGCAACATATGCCTTAGATGGATTCTTGATATCCATAACTTTTGCCTCGAGAAGCAAATGTCTTGTGATATCGTGAAAGGTCTTAATTTCAACATTGTGGCATAAATTGACTTTCATCAATTGCCACTCATCATCAGGTAGGGATCTAATTACAGATTGCACTTGTTGCTCATCCATGAGCTTATGACCAGCTAATTTCAAACAAGAGATCATACGAGACATTTCTCGCAAGTGTCTACTCATGTTATAATCAACCTTCTTTGTGTACTTCTCAAATTTGAGAATTAATGCCCTTTGTTTCTCCAAGGAAACAGTACCAAACTTATCCTTTGCCTTGTCCTATATAGCCTTGGCGGTTTCAAGCATAGCAAAGTCGACCATAAGGTCATCGGTCATTGTACTTGACAATGTAATCCAAGCCATGGTGTCTTTCTTTCTAAAGGCATCATACTCTTATCTTACCTCTTGTGTAGATCCTGAAGTTGGTTCAACAACCTCTAGATATTATATCTAACAAATCATGCTCGGTGAGAATGAATTGAACCTTTTGCTTGTTGGATTTTGACTTATCAAAATCCAAGAACATAAATGAAGAGTTCAAGTCACTTACTTGTATGCCTATGCAATGCTCGCTTATTGTAGATATGAGTAATGAACTCAACCGAATGCCTAAGCCACTCTTGTAATCAACCGGTTAAGGCAACTACAAGAACCTTTCCACAACCTATCTTGCTCGTCCAAACAAGAATGCTTTCTGCCTTGCTTCTTGATAATTCAAGCAATCAAGAACCCCTCACTCACTTAGCAATTGCACTTAGCAATCTGCCTCTGATTATTGGTGTTATACACTTGTGTCTTGTCTTGGCCGAATCCTCTCCTATTTATAGCCTTCAAGGGTTGCTTCATGAAAGGGTTAAAGGACACAACCCCTTCTAGAATAACACCCTTCATTTGGCACATAATGGTTCAGTCAACATAACCATTCTCTTCCAAATGATCACATATATTATGCTATTAGGAGGGGACCTCTCTTACCCGAAACACCATGTTGTTTTGGTCCATGTGGCAGCCACATGATGTATGATGTCACATGTCACAACCGATTGGTGACACTTGTGCATGATGGTGCTGAGGTGTCACACCTATGTGCCACATCATCTAGGCCACCTAGCTAACACTAGCTAGTGTCACTCCACCACATAGAGTGTCAATCACCTAACTACCCTTCAGCTACATCTAGCTGATTGAGCTGGTGTCCAACTCCTTGAGCTGAGCTAGCTTGTGTCCATCTACCTTGGGCTGACTTGAGCTGAGTAAGCTTTCACTTTGAACTCTTTATGAGCTTCCATAAGCTTATCTCATCTCCCTGCTAGTTTACCATCATCATATATCATTCATATCAAGTTAATCTTGTGCGTACTTGGTGTATTTGTTCACTTATGTCCAAATACTTCCAACAGCTCCCACTCGCACATTATGAACTTGATGCTATCATCCGCACATATTCAAACCAAAGACATAATTAAGGCAAAGCATTCAAACATTGGAATAACATATGCAAGTAGGTCGTGTGACCCTAGGCATTCAATGGAATTCATCTCAATATGCAACTGTTAAGTTAAACATAAGAGATCTTACTCAATCCATATAACACATCCATGACTTATCATAGATATTAAACCATAATTCTTAAGTTATTCATGATAATGATCCGTATATCATTAACTATGCCTCATGTGCTGTAAGACTTGTCGATACATAGTTTGGATAATTTCAATCCCTTTCATGTGAGTTGGAAACACGTTTCAAACTCATGACATGTACCAAACACTAAGTGCACATATTTTTCAAGATATTCGTATACTTACTCATTTATATTACACAAAGTAATATGCGCACGTCTTTCAAGTGTAAATGCCTTATGTATCTTAACATTGTCTTTCCTTTTGCACTAACTATCTAACAATCTGAAACTATGCATTTACCAAATAAGGTTCCAACAGACCGCATTTTCCATAGTCATAGGAGATCCCATCAAAGTAAACACAATACTTTCGAACTATCAAATATTAATCAATAGTCACTAAGAGCAACAAATATGATCAAAACTTATTTCGATCAAAGAAACTCACACCACAAGGAGACAAGGATCACTCCTTGTTTACTTTTTGGTCATCTTATACACACATAATATGCACATTTGCTACGGTATTATCTCCACTTAAGTGATTGATGCACCCAAAAAAGTGTATCTTTTTATAACCTTGCCCTAAATCAGTTGTTAAGTGTAATAGAAGCAAGGGTCGAGTCCTCGGGGATTGAGTTTTAGTTTATAAATAATTAGTTTATCACTTAGAAACAAGTAAACAAAAGTAAAGGGGTTTTTGAGATCAGATTTAAACTAAATTAAACAATAAAAGTAAGAAAGCAAGTAAACAAAAAGTAATCAGATGTGAGAAATATGGCTAAAGGTTTATTCTCCACCACTAGACATCATTAAGAATCAAATTCAGACCTATCAATATCAATTATCTATCAAAGTTAACAATCGAAGATAACAACGTCCCGTGTTACCCCAATCCTTCCTTAGTTTGTAGTTAAATAGGACAAACGCCACTACTTAATCTCTAACTTATCAAACAACCTAGGATAAACATCTCTAAATTTAATCTAATAGCAGCTTTAGGATGAGAAAGATATGTTGATCTAAGCAACAAAAGCATGAACATGAATTGTTTAACTTAGGTTATGTTCCACTTTGCAATTAGAGAAAACTTTAACATAATCATTAATCATAAATTTCCACTATTGAATAGAAATCAAGATAATCTATGTATCAAGTATCTTAAACTATAATTAGATAATTATCAAGATATATCTAGTATGCATCCTAAACAAATCAAGATAAAAATCATAAACAATTCTTGTGGAAGAACATAAACAACTTTGATAGAAAATTAATACATAATAGAATCTGAAAATTAATTACATAACATGTCTAGGGCTTTGAAATCACCCTTAACCAAAGAAAAGTTTAGCCTTGCATAGGCATTGTCAACATAAACATGAATTTAAAGAGAAAATAAGAAGAAAACTAAAAAAATAAATAAGAAGAAGAATATTAATTATTCAGCCTCTTGCTCTCTCAAAAACTCTAAAATAAAGAAGAAATCAACACTCTAATGATTGGTCAAGTGTGATTTTCGTTTGCCCCCTTGTCTCTATTTAAGGCAGCATGTAGGGCATCAATTAATGAAGTTGAGGTTCCTCCCTCTCACTTATGTCGACTTGCGGCTAGGGTTAAGGTATTAAGGAAAGGTGGCTGACTTGTTTGATGTGTTTAAGGAAAGATACAACAGGCAAGGTTTAATAAAGTAGGAAAGTCTTAGTCAAAGCTCTCTTTAATAATGAAAGATCACAAACTTGCAGCCAAAGTAAGTGTAAGGAAGGAAAGTCTTGGCTGATTTAATTCTCCTACTTTGAGTAGGATTAGCTTTAAGAAAAGGTTCTTGCAATTAATGCAAGTTGACATGCACTAATCCTTCTTTGACAAGGAAAGAAATATATTCTGCTAGGGTATTTATCAAAGGATAAATTAAGGCAGCCCATACAAGGTTAAATGAAGGTGGCGACTAACATTCTTCGTGGTGGAATAAAAGCTACCGCTAGCCCTTCTTTAGGTGTGGGAATGGTTTTTCCAACTAGGATTTTTATGGATAAAGAGTATATGATACACCACTAGTTTATTTATGGAATGTTTAGGTTAGGTTTAGCCACATAGTGTCTCCTTGATGGGCAGTCAGCTTTCTTTTGTACTTGAAGCTTCATTTCTTGTCCAAATTCATTCTTTTCAACTCCATAGCAATTCTTATCTTCCAAAACACCTACAAAACACAAAATCATAATAAACTATCAAGGATTTCAAGGAACTAAGCATAAAAAATCAAATTCCACCACACTAGTCTTTTGCTAGTCCTCGAGCAAAATCAAATAGAGACAAAGAAAGAAGACCTAATCTAGTTTACTTTCATTAAAACTTATAGACAATCATTGAACATGATACACTCAAAAGAGTGTATCTTATTTAACCTTGCACTTAAAAAGAATCAATTGTAGAGTATAGTGATTAGCAAGGGTCGAGTCCTCAGGGATTGGGTTTTAGTTTATAAGTTAATAGTTTAAAACTTAAATTCAAGAACAATAAAAGAAAATGGGTTTTTGAAATTAGATTTAAACTAAAGTAAACAATAAGAATGAGAAAACAAGTAATTAAGAACAATCAAATACGAAAATTATGGTTAAGGTTTCATTCTCCACCACTAGAAGAATCAATTTCATATCTATCAACATCAATTAGCTATCAAAGTTAACAGTCGTAGATAACAACAAGCTCTGTTACCCCAATCTTTCCTTAGTTCGTCGTTAAATAGAACAAGCTCTCTATTTAATCGCTAACTATCAAACAACCTAGAATAAGCTCTCTAAGTTCAATTTAATAGCAGCTTTATGATGAGAAAGATAGGTTGATCTAAGCAACAAACACATAAGCTCGGATTGTTCAACTTAGGTTATGTTCCACTTTGCAATTATCGAAAACTTGACCATAATCATTAATCATAAATTGCCACTTATGAATAGGAAATCAAGACAATTACACGGATTAAGACTCCTAAACTAGCAATAGATCATTATCAAGATCTATCTAGTTGTACACCTAAACAAATCAAAACATCATCATGAACAATTTTAATGGAAGAACATAAACAACTTTGATAGAAAACAATGATAGATAGATTTTGAAAATTAATTACATAACATGTTTAGGGCTTTGAAATCACCCTTAACCAAATAGAAGTTAGCCTAGCATAGGCTTTATTATAATAAACATAAAATTAAAGAGAATCTAAGAAGAAAATAAAAGAAAGAAAGAAGAAGAAGAAGAGGAATATTAATTATCCAGCCTCTTCCTCTCTCAAAAATAAAAAAAAACAAAAAAGAAATCAGAACTTTATAGCTTGGAGAAGTGTGATTTTTGTTTGCCCTCTTGTTAGGGCATCAAACAAGTGAATTTCAGCTCTCTCCCTTCAATAAATGCTGACTTGCAGCAAAAGTTAAGGAAATGTGGCTGACTTTTTTGTTTTTAAGGAAAAAAGGAATACTTGGCAGCCAAGGTTTTAATAAAGTAGGAAAGTCTTAGTCAAAGCACTCTTTAATGAGGAGAGATTACAAACTTGCAGCCAAAGTAAGTGTAAGGAAGGAAAGTCTTGGCTGATTTAATTCTTATACTTTGACTTGGATTAGCTTTAAGGAAAGATTCTTGCAATTAATGCAAGTTTGACAAAGTTGATAGCCAATAATACTAGGAGATGCCGCCACTTCCTATTTAACTAAGAAAAACATGTAATCAGTTAGGGTATTTAAAGGAAGAATTAGGGCAACCCATAATAGTACAAAAGGAAGGTGGTGGTTGACATTCTTCATGTTGGAATAAAAGCTGCCGCTAGGGTTCTTTTGAGCTTGAAAGTAGGTTTTTCAACTACGGTTTTTAGGGAATGAGATGTAGGCAACCGCATCTAGTCTTCTTCAAGTGACCCTTGTGCTTGAAGCTTCATTTCTTGTCCAAATTCACTATTTTCAACTCCATAGCAATTCTTATCTTCCAAAACACCTACAAAACACAAAACCATAGTAAATTATCAAGGATTTCAAGGAACTAAGCATAAAATATATGGAATTAATATATGAAAATACATGAATTTAAGCGCCTACCAAATTCCCTCACACTTAGTCTTTTGCTAGTCCTCGAGGAAAATCAAATAGAGACAAAGAAAGAAAACCTAATCTAGTTCATTTTCACTACAACTTATAGAAAATCGTTGAACAAGTCTTATAAACTAATCAATAGCTCAAAGAGTTTCACAAAAATCATGCTTGATGGTAAAGGGTTTGAGCTAAGCTAACATTAACATAACATTTCTCAATCAAAATCGTGCATGTTCAAACTTAATCTCAACTTCTCACATGGGATACTCTCATGATTTTCACTCTTCAAAGTAGTGGTAAAGTGTTTACACTCAATCAATCTCATGAAAACAGTTCTACCATATGATTGCTTATCCACCTATTCTCCACTACTTAGATCATGCAACTTCATGAACCAAGAGGTCTTTATTCAAGGTTATAATGGGGCCAAGGGGTAACAATGTGGCTAAAGAATAAAAGATAAAGGATAGTACAAAAGTTCCAAAGATTTTATAGAGTTTAGAGACATAATAAGATTCTTACAAAAAAACTTCTCAAAACTCTTTACAAGTACATAATCACATAGGACGAATATTCATGTTGGGCCGTTTCTTCATTCTAAACAACTTTGTAACATTTTTTCTTTTTCCACAAGTTCAAGAGTTAATTTATAATTCTTTTTTTTCTTTTTTTTTCACATGGGAATGTATTTGGCAATATTCCCTTTCTTTTTCTCTTGACTTTTGCCTTTCTGCCCCCCCACTTATTTCTTGTTTCTAACCCAAATTTTCAATAGATCTTCCTTGTCTTTGCAATATGTCTCAAAACATGCTAATTCATCTTTAGAACAAGGGTAAGGATTTAAATAAGTATATTTGGTTTAGGGACAAGATGTGGTTACCAAAGAAATAGCTTATTCAATGTAGGCTCAAATTGGTTCACTATGGGGGTTGTTCTTTTGGAACATCAATAAGGGATGGCTGTTTGGCCCTGGTTATAATCCTAATGCCTCTATCATATTCATGTTATCACATGCACCAATATAGTCTCAACAAGGTTTAAAGCAAGTTTTAGAGAATCATGTAACCAAAAGAGCACTCAAGAAAGAAATTAGATTGATATGTGTAATGTATCAATCATAGAGGCTCAAAAACTCACAATGATTGTTATACAAGTCAGATTTAAGTCTAAACATGCTTCTTTCTCATTCAACATATCACATTAACAATAGCTTATAAAAAAAATGATATCAAGCTCAATTATCATGAAAATCTTCTCACTAATAAATCAGTTTTAGACCTAATGCAATTCATATCTCATCATAGTACTGAAATTAACTAAAACACAATAAAAACAAACTAAAAAGACTTAAAACAAAACAAAATAAAATAACTAAACTCAAAACAAAACAAAATAAAATAAAAGGAAATAAAATAACTAACGAAAATCCTAAATTCTTCCCCCCACAATTAATTCTTACATTTTCCTCAATGTAATTCTATTATCCCCAAATATAAGAATCATGTGTAAAAGAAAAGAACTAATAAACAAAAAAACTAAGACTCAAAACAAAATAAACTTATGCAGCCTAAATGAACTTAAAAACACTAAACACAATTAACAAAGAAACATAAGAAAAAGATAAAGAAAAAGAGAGCAAATCTGAGGATGGTAGTTTGGCAATGCTTTCACTAATTGGGCTGCCTCCCAATTAGCACTTGATTGATTGTTTTCAACCTAACCAATACCTCTTCTTGGCTTTTTTAGGATCTTTTGGCTTAGATATGAAACTTCTCGGATTTTTGCATTTTAGAGGAAGTTTTCTTTGCAAAATAGCCAATGCATTCTCCCCCAAACTTATTATTTCATCATTCTTGGTGAGGTATAGCTCTTTGAGGAATTGTGCATATCCTGGTACTTGTCTAATGGCATCCACAAGCAAGCTGTTTAAGGTTTCCAGAATTTGTTGTTCATGTTCCTCATTCTTGGACTTTGCAAATCTGCTAGGAAAAGGTGGAGAAGAAATATTAGTAAAAATAGGAACCTTAAAAGTTACCTGAGGTGACGAAGTACTCTCAATTTGAATGGTGGCTTCATTATCCTCAAGAAGTGAATCCATATTTGGTTTTGTCTCATCCTTATCTTGTTCCTCATTCCTCAAGGTCACAATAGTAGCATTCTCCTTTGGGTTAATCACCGTTTTGGAAGGGAGTGCTTGAGATCTTTGTGCTACTAATTCCACCATACTATTAGCCAATAGGCTCATTTGCATTTCCAAAAGCTGGATACTTGCTTTTCTTTCCTGTTGAAATTGCAAAGTATTAGTAACAAGAGAATTGACAAGTTCTTCTAAAGAATTACCTGAGTTTTGAGTCATACGTGGTGGTTGAAAAAGATCTGGTTCTTGAGACCATGATTGATTGAAGTTGGATGGATGAGTGTAATTGGCATAAGGATCTACTTCTTGATAATATCCTGAGTAGCCATAATTAGTATGATCCCACATCCCTTATGGTAAGTGTTTGAGTAATGGTCATACTGTTGGTCTCGAAACCCTTGATGGCTTTGGTATCCTCCCACATCATAGGCTAGTTCAAAATTATCTTTTTGGTAGTATGGACACCAATTGGTTGGATGATCCATCATGAAGCACACTCCACACTGCCTTGATTGTTGAACATTACCCATGGCCAATTGTTGAACTGGGGAGGTGAGATTGGCTCGTTGGTTCTCCATGTTCATGTATGCCACCAACTCTTCAAGTGTTAGATTGCTCAATTCCATCGTGTTTTGCTCAACATTTGAAAAGAAAAACATGTATGTACAAGAAAAATAAAATTAATTACAACTGAAAATAAGAATAAACCAAGTAACAAATAAACTTAAGAAAGCAATCCTCGGCAACGGCGCCAAAAACTTGATACACTCAAAAGAGTGTATCTTATTTAACCTTGCACTTAAAAAGAATCAATTGTAAAGTATAGTGATTAGCAAGGGTCGAGTCCCGAGGGATTGGGTTTTAGTTTATAAGTTAATAGTTTAAAACTTAAATTCAAGAACAATAAAAGAAAAGAGGTTTTTGAAATCTGATTTAAACTAAAGTAAACAATAAGAATTAGAAAACAAGTAACTAAGAACAATCAAATATGAAAAATATGGTTAAGATTTCATTCTCCACCACTAGACATCATTAAGAATCAATTTCATATCTATCAACATCAATTAGCTATCAAAGTTAATAACTGTAGATAACAACAAGCTCTGTTACCCCAATCTTTTCTTAGTTCGTCGTTAAATAGAACAAACTCTCTATTTCATCTCTAATTATCAAACAACCTATAATAAGCTCTCTAAGTTCAACTTAATAGCAGTTTTATGATGAGAAAGATAGGTTGATCTAAGCAACAAACACATAAGCTCGAATTGTTCAACTTAGGTTATGTTCCACTTTGCAATTATCGAAAACTTGACCATAATCATTGATCACAAATTGTCACTTATGAATAGGAAATCAAGAAAATTACACGGATCAAGACTCCTAAACTAGCAATAGATAATTATCAAGATCTATCTAGTTGTACACCTAAACAAATCAAAACATCATCATGAACAATTTTAATGGAAGAACATAAGCAACTTTGAAGAAAACAATGATAGATAGATTCTGAAAATTAATTACATAACATGTTTAGGGCTTTGAAATCACCCTTAACCAAATAGAAGTTTAGCCTAGCATAGGCTTTATTATCATAAACATAAAATTAAAGAGAATCTAATAGAAAATAAAAGAAAAGAAGAAGAATAAGAAGAATACTTTAATCATCCATCCTCTTGCTCTCTCAAAAATAAAGAAACAAAGAATAAATCAAAACTTTGTAGCTTGGAGAAGTGTGATTTTTGTTTGCCCCCTTGTTCTCTATTTATAGGCAATACCTAGGGCATCCAACAAGTGAAAATTTTAGCTCTTCCTTCAATAAATGCTGACATGCGGCTAAAGTTAAGGAAAGGTGGCTGACTTTTGTGTTTTTAAGGAAAGAAGGAATACTTGGCAGCCAAGGTTTTAATAAAGTAGGAAAGTCGTAGTCAAAGCACTCTTTAATGAGGAGAGATTACAAACTTGCAGCCAAAGTAAGTGATGGATCTTGGGGTTATAGTTTTTAGGCAGTCTTGCTTTGGGATTTCATTTCTTGTAATTGAATCAAATCAATCTAACAAGATTTTAGGGTTTCAGGCATTCTTGTCTTGGGGTTATAGCTTTAGGCATTTTTACTAAGGTTATAGTTTTTAGGCAGTCTAAGTTTAAGGTTTTAATCTTGAAAAATGGCTTAAATCAAGATTTTGTTTCTTGAATTCTTGATCTATTAAAATTTCTTCTTGTTGATTCTTGATCCCAATCTTGAAAAAAAATACAAGAATTTAGAGGGGCATTCGAACAGTCCCAAGAAAGAAAAAAGAAGTTCATCTGAGATTTCAAGAAAATCAAGAAGTCTCGTTCTTGAAAAAAAAATAAGAAAAGTGTTTGAACAACAAGAAAAAGAAAGAAAGATTCGGAAAAGATCAAGGGAAATAGGAAATATTTCAATTCTTGGTAATCTTGTTCTTGATTTTAACTTGTTTTACCGTCTTACTAATTGTTTCTTGTTTCTTGAGTCTTTTGCTAGGTAGAATTAAGCAAATGGAGTTCTTGAAGAGTTCTTCTAGTTCCAAAAGAACCTGAAAGAGGAAATAGAGTGGTAAAAGGCAAGAGTAAGTAAGTTTATTAAAGAAAAAGCCTAAAAGAGTGCAAACAAGTGTTGGAGTGATATCATAATTGACTGTAAACACTAAGGGAGTGTGAGAGTTTATTTTATCACTAACAAATTGTTTTGTAGCAACTTCAAAGATGTATCACAAGAGTGACTCAACACCTAAGAAGAAGGTAGACAGCTTATCCTCTATGTTGCATGCTATACAACAAGAATCTGAGCGCTTAAAATTGGTGTTGGAGGAGATGAGAGATAGGATGGGTCAACAAGAGGTAGTGAATAAAAATCTACAAGATCCCGTGGTTGGTGAGTCTCTTGTTGCAAGGTATTCTCTCAATACGCAATTTAGTATAGATGATATGGAGCAACGGAGAGAGAACATATTTCGTACTAGATGTTTTGTACATGACAGGGTATGTAGTATGATTATTGATGGGGAAAGTTGCACCAATATAGCTAGTACCATCCTAGTTGAGAAGTTGAGTTTACCTTCACTAGAACATCCCAAACCTTATAAGTTGCAATAATTGACTGAATGTAGGGAGGTAGAGGTTAATAAGCATGTTTTGGTAGCTTTTACCATTGGGAGGTATAGTGATGAGGTACTTTGTGATGTAGTACCTATGCATACTAGCCATACTTTGTTGGGAGGCTGTGGCAGTATGATAGGAAGGTAATTCATGATGAGTTTAGGAATAGGTATAGCTTTGTGAAAGATGGAAAAACAATCAAGCTTGTTCCTTTAACTCCAAAACAGGTCTATGAGGACCAATTGAAATTGAAGCTGAAAAATGAGAGAGAGCAAAAAAGAAAGAGTGAGGCCGAAACACATGTGAAAAAAAGGAGAGAACATAAAAATGAGAGAGAGGCCAAAAAAGGGGAGGAAAAAGAAAGTGAAAAAAAAACAGAGAAGTGGCTGAAAAAAGGAGAATAATGGCACAAGAGAGAAAAGAAAAGACAAAGAAGAGTTTCTATGCAAAAGAGAGTGAGGTTTTTACTAATGATCAAACTAACAACCCTCTTCCTAGTTTGTCTTTTTCTTTATTGCAGGTGTTCAAGCATGTATTTCGAAAGGGGAAGCCGAATGGGTTGCCTTCCATACAGGTATTGGGCATCCAATTGAGATTGAGCATTCACTTGATTTTGTACTACCTAACATTGATACAAGCAAGGTATGTACGTCCTATGCTACTTGTTACAAGCATGGTAAAGGGAACATTGATTCTGATGTTTTACCAATGAGGTATGTATTTCATGCTTTTAAGAGTGCTCAAATACTTAGTTTCAAATACATGCAAGGTTTGTATGTCAATGGTACTGATTTTTCTTATTTATACATGGCATATGATAAATCTGATTTGTGTTTTAGGGAAATATGACTATTAGAGAAAGGTTATGTTCTACATTTGTGTTAGCATTACCTAACTTTAACAAGACTTTTAAGATTGAATGTGATGCGACAGGGATAAGGATGGTTTTGTTGCATGATGAATGTTTCATAGCTTTCTTCAAAGAGAAGCTTTTCAAATCCTTGAGAACATTACTGCTAACGCTTCTAAAGTGGATCTTCAAGGTGAGTCTACTACTTTTATTATTTCTGATCTTTCTCCTTATGATGCAGGCGATGATTCAAGGTCGAATCCTTTTGAGGAAAGGGGGAATAATGGGGTCCAAGATCCATCAAGTTTTCAAGAAGCTAAGCAAGGCTTCTACTTGGGCTGAATCAAGGAAGAAAGGCCAACAAAGGACTTGGGAAGAATCTACAAGTCTTTTAAGCAATGTCAAGCCATTCAAGTTGGGCTGCTTGAATGAGGAAGACCAAGAATTGGTCCATGTGATCCAAGCTTCACATGATGGGCCATAGAGGAATTCAAGGGGGCGGCCATATTAATGAATTAGTGGGCCTATTTTTAGTTCATTATTTAATATGAAGTGGGGATCAATTCATTAATGATGTAGCGCCTAAATTAGAAGTTTTAGTTGGGTCTTTTAATTACTTAGGCTTTTGGGCCTGATTTATGTATTATATCCAATAAGCTTGTGGGGACTACCTTCATTAAAACTATTGGACATCTTTTAATTATTTAGGTTTGGGCTTGAGCATGTTCAGCCCATATTTTAAGCATTCTTTCTTATTTAATTAGGTCTGGCCGCCTATGGTTAGCTAGGAAAGTAGTGCTTGGTCGATTGGTATTCTAGTTAGTTTAGAAGTTCTTAGCTGACAAAGAGTTACATTTGTACTAGTTGAATTAGGGTTAGTAAGGAAGAAAGTCTTAGCTGATTTAATTCTCCTACTTTGACTAGGATTAGCTTTAAGGAAATATTCTTGCAATTAATGCAAGTTTGACAAAGTTGATAGCCAATAATACTAGGAGATGCCGCCACTTCTATTTAACTAACAAAAACATGTAATCGGTTAAGGTATTTAAAGGAAGAATTTGGGCAACCCATAATAGTACAAAAGGAAGGTGGTGGTTGACATTATTCATGGTAGAATAAAAGCTGCCGCTAGGGTTCTTTTGAGCTTGAAAGTAGGTTTCTCAACTAGGGTTTTTAGGGAATGAGATGTAGGCAACCGCATCTAGTATTCTTGAAGTGTCCCTTGTGCATAAGAATATCAAGAATTGATATATAAGGATTTGATATATGAACTTGAAGTGTCCCTTGTTCTTGAAGCTTCATTTCTTGTCCAAATTCACTCTTTTCAGCTCATAGCAATCTTATCTTCCAAAACACCTACAAAACACAAAACCATAGTAAATTATCAAGAATTTCAAGGAACTAAGCATAAAATATAAGGAATTGATATATGAAAACACATGAATTTAAGCACTTATTAGAACAAGTCTTACAAACTAATCAATAGCTTAAAGACTTTCACAAAAAATATGCTTGATAGTGAAGGGTTTGAGCTAAGCTAACACTAACATAACATATCTCAATCAAAATAGTGCATGTTCAAACATATTCTCAACTTCTCACATGGGATACTCTCATGATTTTCACTCTTTAAAATAGTGGTAAAGTGTTTACACTCAATCAATCTCATGAAAATAGTTCTGCTATATTCTTGCTTGTCCACATATTTTCCACTACTTAGATCATGCAACCTCATGAATCAAGAGGTTTTTATTCAAGGTTGTAATGGGGCCAAGGGATAATAATGTGGCTAAAGAATAAAAGATAAAGGATATTACAAAAGTTCCAAAGATTTTATAGAGTTTAGAGACATAATAAGATTCATAAGAAGAAACTTCTTAAAACTCTTTACAAGTACATAATCACATAGGCCGAATATTCATGTTGGGCCTTTTCTTCATTCTAAACAACTTTGTAACATCTTTTTTTTTTCCACAAGTTCAAGAGATGATTCACAATTTTGTTTTCTTTTCATTTTTTTATCACATGGGAATGTATTTGGCAATATTCCCTTTCTTTTTTTCTTGACTTTTCTTTCTTTCCCTCCACACTTATTTCTTGTTTCTAACCCAACTTTTCAATAGATCTTCCTTGTCTTTGCAATATGTCCCAAAACATGCTAATTCATCTTTAGAACAAGGGTAAGGATATAAATAAGTATATTTCGGTTAGGGACAAGATGTGGTCACCAAAGAAATAGCTTATTCAATGTAGGCTCAAATTGGTTCACTAAGGGGGATGTTCTCTTGGAACATCAATAAGGGATGGCTGTTTGGCTATGGTTATAATCCTAATGCCTTTATCATATTCATGTTATCACATGCATCAATATAGTCTCAAAAAAGTTTAAAGCAAGTTCTAGAGAAACCTGTAATCATGAGAGTATACAAGAAAGTAATTGGATTGATATGTACAATGCATCAATCATATAGGCTTGAAAACTCACAAGGATGATTATACAAGTCAGATTTAAGTCTAAACATGCTTATTTCTCAATCAACATATCATATTAACATTGGCTCAAAAAATATATATATATATAGTATCAAGCTTAATTCTCATGAAAATCTTCTCACCAATAGAATAGTTTTAGATCCATACAATTCATATCTCATCATGTTATTGAAAATAACTAAAACACATTAAAAACAAAATTAAAAAGACTCAAAAACAAAACATGCTAAAGGAAATCCTAAATTCTTCCCCCCACAATTAATTCTTACATTGTCCTCAATGTAATGCTATTATCCCCAATGCAAGAATCATGTGCAAAAGAAAAGAACTAATAAACAAACAAATTAAAAAAAAAAACAATAAAGGATAGAATGATGGAGAGTAGGAAAAAGCAAATCTGATTATTACGTGCTCTCCATCCTTTTGGGTTGCCTCCCAAGTAGCGCTTGGTTTATTGTCCTCAGCCCGACTTAGATCCACGCCTTCATTATTCAACATAATTTGGCTCATAAAGTGGTAACTCCTCTACATCTTGTATTGGAAAGTTCTCATAGTAAGGTTTCAGCCTATGTCCATTCACCTTGAAAGCATTACCTATTTTTGGATTCTTAATTTCAACTACACCATGAGTAAAAACAAGGGTCCAATCCATCTAGAACACAACTTACCAGGAAATAACTTAAAACGAGAATAGAAAAGAGGAACTTTTTTTCCAACAACAAAATTCTTTCTTAAAATCATCTTATCATGAAAAGCCTTAGTCTTTTCCTTGTAAATTCTAGAATTCTCATAAGCATCATTCCTTATCTCATCTAATTCTTGTAGGTCTAGTTTTCTTTGCTTACCTGCCTCATCCATCTCCATGTTGCATTGTTTCAATATGCTTTATGTTCTAATTCAACTAGAACATGACAAGGCTTACCATAAACAAGACGATAAAGAGACATACCAATGGGTGTCTTGTATGCTGTTCTTTAAGCCCAAAATGTATCATCTAGACGTAAACTCTAATCCTTCCGATTTGGATTGACAGCCTTTTCAAGGATGGATATTACCTCTCGATTTGACACTTCAGCTTGCCCACTAGTTTGAGGATGATAGGATGTGGAAACCTTATGTGTGATGTTGTACCTCCTTAAAAGTGCTTCCATGGACCTATTGCAAAAGTGAGTACCTCGATCGCTGATTATGGCCTTTGGTGTTCCAAACCTTGCAAAAATGTTAGTCTTCACAAAATCTGAAACAACTTTAGAATCATTAGTCTGAGTGCCTTTTGCTTCCACCCATTTTCAGACATAATCAACAGCAAGTAATATATAAAGATTGCCATAAGAAGAAGGAAAAGGTCCCATAAAATCCATGCCCCGTACATCAAAATTTTCAACAATTAGTTTGGGAGTTTGAGGCATTGGATTTCTAGCACCTAAGTTACCTGTTCTTTGGCACCTATCACATGCTTTGCAAACGAGGTATGCATCTTTGAATAAGGTAGGCTAATAAAATCCACTATCAAGCACTTTCATGGCTGTTCTTTTGGGTCCAAAGTGTCATCCACATGCATAAGAGTGACAAAAGGTCATAATAGAATGAAATTCAGATTCAAGTACGCACCTTCTTATAATCTGATCAGAGCAATGCTTCCAAAGGTAAGGATCATCCCAAATGAAGTATTTGGCATCACTCTTGATCTTATTTCCTTGGGCTATGGTCAACTCTTGTGGTAACTGCTTGGTGACTAAGTAATTAACAATATCAAGCATACCAAGGAGTTGTTGTGCTCATGGAAAAGAGTTGCTCATCCGGAAAGTTCTCATTCAATGGTAGTGCATCCTCTTCATGAACTAAATGGCTAAGATGGTCCGCAGCCTCGTTGTCACTAGCTCTCTTATCTCTTATCTCTAAATCAAACTCTTGTAAGAGAAGTATCCATCTAATGAACCTTGGTTTGGCTACCTTAGTGAGCAAGTACCTAAGAGCTGCATGGTCAAAAAATACAATTACTTTAGTACCAATTAAATAAAATCAAAATTTCTCTAAAGCAAATACAACAGCCAAAAGTTCTTTTCAGTAGTGGAATAGTTTAACTGAGCATCATTAAGAGTTCGGGAGGCATAATAAATGGCATGTGAGGCTTTGCCAACCCATTGGCCCAAAACAGCTCCAATGGCATAGTCACTAGGCAGTCTTTGAGCATTGTCAATGCCCTGTCTTGACAATACGATGACCAGGAACAATTTTAGAAACACGACATTGATGCATAAGGATCCTCATAATTGTAACACTTTACAATTCCTTTGCAATGCCATTGTGTCTCATGGGCCTTATCTTCACAAGTCATTTATAATAATTATAACAATACTTATTAATAAAGAAATACCTAAATTATAATTAATAAACTATAATGTGCAATACATGAATATATAAATAGTGTTTTACAAGCCTAACTAGATTGGCTTGTAGGGCTTACACCAACATATGTTACTGGGGCTCTTCATTTTTCTTGAAGTATCCGTGTCCGACGCATTTTCGATATGGGTATGGGGATATGACCCTCCAAGGACCTTCTAAATACATGGAAAACTAGGACTGTAAATGAACCGAGCTTGAACTCTAAGAGATAGAGTTTAAATTTCTTTAGTCCTTTAGATAATGTAATCTTAGCCGTTCATTTGTTTAAATCTCAACCGTTGATGTAAGAGGGACTAATTATAAATAGAGGCCTTCCCCAACCTCATTTGTATCGTTCAACTCATTTGAGTAATATACAAGAGGATTCTTCTTTTCTCTCTCTTGTTCAGCTTTTCTGGTTAGTCCTAGTAACTTTTAGTTACTAGTGCCTTTCTTCAGTGTTAACAGGTTGACCTAGGCATTCAAGGAAGCGGCTTCTAGCCTAAGGCCGCACGGTTTGCAAGGCTAAAGTTTCGAGTCCGTGACAGTTGGTATCAGAGCTCGTGGTTTGTGGAAGGTGCTGATCATAGGGATGGCGTCTCAGGCAGATAACTAGACACAAGAGGTCCTAAAGACTCGTGGGAGAGCCTAGAAGGCCAGTTCTAGGGTTGTTCTATCGTCCATGGATGGCAGGGTGGCCATGCTCGAGGTGACCGTTGGAGACACACGGGAGAACCTGGAGATCATTGAGGGTCGCATCGAAGAGCTAGACTCCACGGGGGAGGAGCTCAAGGGAAGGATGTAGGGGAATCTGAATGAGACGATTGACATGCTAACTCAGAAGAATGATGCTCTAGAGGCCATGATGATGGCCATGCGAACTGAGATGGAGGAGCTCAAGGTAGAGCGCACTTCATGCAAAGTAGCCATAGGGGGTGGCGTGCTAGCTGTGACACCCAAGTACAGGATGGAGATTCCTAAGCCAAAGGAGTTCAAGGGAACTAGATCGGTGAAGAATGTTGACAACTTCTTGTGGGGGATAGAGTAGTATTTTTGCGCAATGGGCATTGATAATGATGCCACTAAGGTAAACATTGCCTCAATGCATTTTACTGATGTTGCTATTTTATGGTGGCATCGTAGGTACAGCGATGAGAGGCGTGGTTGCATTGCCATTGGAACCTGGGAGGAGTTCCAAAGTGAGTTCAGACAGCAGTTTTACCCAGAATATGCCAAGGATGAGGCGCGTGCCAAGTTGCGACGACTTACGCAACAAGGCACAGTTCGGGAGTATGTGCGGGAGTTCAGTGAACTCATGCTCCAGATTTCTGATCTCGGTGAGAAAGAGGCATTCTTATCATTCATGGATGGACTCAAACCCTAGGCAAAGTAAGAGTTACAACGGAGAAGTGTCCAAGATCTGATCGAAGCCATGGCTATAACTGAGTCCTTACTCGACCTTAGTTCAAAAAAGTTGGACAAGTTCGAGTCTTCCAAGCCCAAGGGCAAGGGTAATGGTGGGGGAGACAATGAGCAACAGTCCAAAGATGGCGATGGGAAGCCACCGACAGGAAAGTGGAATTCTAACAAACAGTCGGGCAAGAAAAAGGACAGAGAGCCAGTGGAGTGCTTCTTATGTTCAGGTCCGCACCCGATGCGAGACTGCCCAAAATGAGCCAAGCTTTTTGCCATCAATAGGGAGGATGATGAGCCAGAGAAGGAGACCCTGAAGTTTGGTTCTATTGTGAGTTCTGTCAAGGCCAAGAGGGGCCGAAAGTAGAAGGGACTGATGTTTGCAGACATCAGCATTGCAGGCCAGAAAATGAGTGCTCTAGTTGACACAAGAGCATCAGATTTATTCATGTCCGAGGAGGCTGCTAAGAAACTTGGCCTTAAGGTTGAGAAGGCAGCCGATTGGATCAAGACTGTTAACTCAAAGGAGGTCCCAACCATATGTGTGGCAAAAGATGTGGAGATGCAACTTGGAGACTGGAAGGGTAAGAAAACTATTGAGGTAATCCCATTGGATGATTATGACTTTGTTCTTAGCTTAAATTTCCTTGACTAAATTAATGCTCTTCTTGTGCTTTTTTCCGATTGCATTTATATCTTGGAAGCCCGATGCCAATGTGTTGTGCAAGTGAATCGAGAAACAGGTGTTAGAGCCAAAGTGTTGTTCGCAATCCAGTTAGCCAAGGGTGTGTACAGAGATGAAATCACCTACTTGGATGCCCTAAAGTTTGATGAGCCTCAGGAGCCCATGGATGAGACCCCTTGGAGGTACTAGAGGTGCTAATGTCCTTTAGTGATGTGATGCCTTCCGAGTTGCACGAGGGGCAGCCACCCAAGAGAGGGGTGGATAAAAATGATGCATCAAACTTTGCTAGCGGAGAAGTGCTGATGCAAGATGAACAAACAGTGATGTTAAAGAGTCAAAAGCTCGATGAGACAAAGCTTTGCTACACGGTCCAAGAAAGAGCCTATTGGAGGACCGTTATTATTGGCCACACATGCAGAAAGATGTTGAGGCCTATGTGGAAACTTGTCTAGTGTGACAACAAGGCAAGGTTGAGCTTAAGACACCAGCTAGACTCTGACAGCCATTGTCCATATTTGAGAGCCAAGGTGAAAGCGACTCCATTGATTTTATTGCAAGTTTGCCTAAGGCGGATGAGTTTGGGAGCACTATGGTAGTGGTGTGGACAGAGTTGTTCAAGCTGTTGGGGTCAGACTTGAACTTTTCCACCAGTGTGCATCCCCAAACAGATTGGTAGACCGAGAGAGGGCATGCTTTACGGGAGTATTATCTCAGGCACTATGTAAGTGCAACGCAGCCAGACTGGCCTAAGCTAGGAGTGAAGTCTTCCTACAACAAAGATATACAGTGTATACTTTCAAATCAAGTGGTACGACGAAAGAACTACAGGCCAAGGCATAAGTACTTTGTCCAGTGGAAGGACCACCCAACAGTGAGGCAAGTTGGGAACTAGTCGAGGTATTGTGGCAGTTCCAGGATAAGATTGAGCAGTTCTATGCAGAGGACGCAACGAGGGCGTCGCTGGAACAAGTGGGGGAGAATGTCATGGCCCGCGCGATCCTGCTCGGGTTCATTATGCACACAATAGGTCCAGGCCCAATTCGTTATGCACACAACAGGTCCCGGCCCAGGATCTAAGTTACAAAGAGCATCTTGACCCACCAGAATAGGCCCAATTCTTGGAGCATTCTAGAAGGCCCTGGAAGATAGATTTTACCTGGAGGTTCTACAAGCAGTAAAACATAGTTACTGCCCAACAATTCCAGCTTATCTAGAACTCTAAGAGATAGAGTTTAAATTCCTTTAGGCCTCTAGATAATGTAATCTTAGTCATTCATTTGTTTAAATCTGAACCGTTGATGTAAGGGGGACTCAACTATAAATAGAGGCCTCCCCCAGCCTTATTTGTATCATTCAACTCATTTGAGTAATATACAAGAGCATCCTTCTCTACTCTCTCTTGTTTAGTTTTTCTGCTTAGTCGTAGTAAATTTGAGTTACCAGTGCCTTTCTTGAGTGTTAACAGGCTGACTTAGGCATTCAAGCAAGCGACTTCCAGCCTACGGTCGCACGGTTCGCAAGGCTAAAGTTCCAAGTACGTGACACATGCACCGGATTTTGTTAGAGGAAGGGTCAAAACCAACAAGAGAGGCACAAAGAAGGCTGAACTCTTCTATGATGGAGGTTGTGAAAAAGGAGATACTGAAGCTCCTAGATGTTGGAGTGATCTATCCTATCTCGGATAGCAAATGGGTGAGCCAGGTCAAATTGGTTCCAAAGAAATCAGGTGTAACAGTGGTAACTAATAATGAGAATGAACTTGTTCCTACTAGGGTTCAAACAGGGTGGCGAGTGTGTACTGATTATCGGAAACTTAATTCCACAACTCGCAAAGACCATTTTCCTTTACCTTTTATTGATCAAATGCTTGAAAAGTTAGCTGGCCATTCTCATTATTGTTTTCTTGATGGTTTTTCAGGTTATAATCAGATTGCCATTGCTCCGGAGGACCAAGAGAAAACAACATTCACATGTCCATTTGGTACTTTTGCATATCGGCGTATGCCATTTGGTCTTTGTAATGCACCAGCTACATTCCAAAGGTGTATGGTTAACATATTTTCAGATTATGTAGAGAACATCATAGAAGTGTTTATGGATGATTATAGTGTCTATGGTGATTCTTTTGATAGATGTCTAGAGAACCTTACAGTTGTACTTGAAAGATGCATGAAAACTAACATTGTTTTGAATTGGGAAAATGTCACTTTATGGTAGAACAAAGAATAGTTTTGGGCCATGTTATTTCTTCTAGAGGGATAGAGGTTGATAAATCTAAAATAGATATTATACGTTCCTTACCACCTTCCAAAAATGTGAGAGAGGTTCATTCTTTTCTTGGACATGCAGGTTTTTGTAGGAGATTTATCAAAGACTTCTCAAAAATCACATTACCTCTTTGCAAGCTACTACAAAAAGATGTGGTTTTCCACTTTGATGATAAATGCAAAGAGGCGTTTGAAACATTGAAGGGAATAAGATAAAAATAAAATAAGAAAATCTAATCTAATCCACTTTCGTAGGAAATCACGTTGGCACTTAGCATGTGACACAAGCCTTTAAACCCCTAGGTGTCCCTAGTGGACGAGTTTAGTCTCGTGAGGGTTTACTAGGACGATACCCACAAACATTGAAGACATAAGAAAAACAAAAAAAATTAATAATAATAATAATAATAATTACAACTAATCCTTCCAATATAAATTAGAGATAATCATTGGAAGTCTTATAAACTAATCAATAGCTTAAAGAAATTCACAAAAAATCTTGCTTGAATGTAAATAGTTTGAGTTAAGCCAATATTAACATAACATATTTCAATCAAAATAGCGCATATTCAAACTTAATCTCAACTTCTCACTATACTCTCATGATTTTCACTCTTTAAAGTAGTGGTAAAGTGTTTACACTCAATCAATCTCATGAAAACAGTTCTACCATATGCTTGCTTGTCCACCTATTATCCACTATTTAGATCATGCAACTTCATAAATCAAAAGGTTGTAATGTGGTTATAATGTGGCCAAGGGGTTATGATGCACTCAATAGAGTGTATCTTATTTAACCTTGCACTAAAAAGATCAATTGTAAGTATAATGATTAGCAAGGGTCGAGTCCTCAGGGATTGGGTTTTAATCTATGAGTTATTAGTTTATAACTTACGTTCAAAGAAAAGAATAAAAGAAAAGGGGTTTTTGAAATCAGATTTAAACTAAAGTAAATAATAAGAATAAGATGCAAGGCGGTATAACCAGCCAATAAAAATATATATACTAAATTAGGCGGTATAACCAGCCAATAAAAATATATATACTAAATTAGGCGGTATAACCAGCCAATAAAAATAAAACAAAGTTAATATACAAATTAGGCGGTATAACCAGCCAATAAAAATAAATATACTTTTAAAAATAAGCAAACTAGAAAAGTAAGAAAACAAGTAAGTAAGAAGAATCAAATATGAAAAATATGGTTAAGGTTTCATTCTCCACCACTAGACATCATTAAGAATCAATTTCAAATCTATCAATATCAACCAACTATCAAAGTTAACAACCGTAGATAACAACAAGCTCTGTTATCCCAATCTTTCCTTAGTTTGTCGTTAAATAGAACAAGCTCTCTATTTAATCTCTAATCATTAAACAACCTAGAATAAGCTCTCTAAATTCAATTTAATGACAGCTTTATGATGAGAAAGATAGGTTGATCTAAGGAACAAACACATAAGCTCGGATTGTTCAACTTAGGTTATGTTCCACTTTGCAATTATTGAAAACTTGACCATAATCATTAATCACAAATTGCCACTTATGAATAGGAAATCAAGACAATTACACGGATCAAGACTCCTAGACTAGCAATAGATAATTATCAAGATCTATCTAGTTGTACACCTAAATAAATCAAGACAACATCATGAACAATTCTTGTAGAAGAACATAAGCAACTTTGATAGAAAATTAATGATAGATAAAATCTGAAAATCAATCACAAAACATGTCTAGGGCTTTGAAATCACCCTTAACCAAATAGAAGTTTAGCCTAGCATAGGCATTGTAAACATAAACATAAAATTAAAGAGAATCTAAGAAGGAAATAAAAGAAAGAAAGAAAGAAGAAGAAGAAAATAAAGAAAAAGAAAACTAGAGAAAAGAAAGAAGAAGAAAACTTAGAGAATTTTATTACAATGGCTAATATCCTACCAATGTACAATCTCTCTTACACTCATCCAAGGCCCTCTATTTATACACATTTTGGAGAGCTAAATGACAAGAGACAAGCTTTATAAATTTCAAAGGTAGGTATAATAGGTGGGTGCATTTTTCTAACAATTTTCGTCATATTGTATGACAATTTTGATTAGCCAGCTTGATGGTCGATTTTGTCAATATTGGAGGCTTGATCTGATTAAATGGTCTTCTAGAAAAATGTTCCCCTATCAGTCTGTGATCCATAGCCATTGAAATCAGCTCATTTGCTGATGTGGATCAGAAGATATGGTCAAAATACCAAAACTTGTCAGCACAGACGTCATTGCACATCAGCCAACTTGATGGTGATTTCGCTAGGGAAAACGACTCCGTTTCAAGAAGTGTAAAACATGAAAAACTTAGATATGCCTCTTAACTTTGCACGGTTAAAATTTCAGCCTTATTGCTTCAGTGAAACTCCAGATATAGTTGATATGGAAAAAGGTGTCGGAACTGGAACTGAACTGAATTTGCCCTTAATTGTTGATTTAACCTAGTAATCTGAAATCACTCAAACAAACTCGTGAAAAACACCAAATTACATAAAAATATAAAAAATCATAAATACAATTAGACTAAGCAATAATAACTCGTATTTGACACAAAACAATAATAAAACATAACTAAAAACTATATAATTATACGAGTTATCAGGTTATAATGTGGTTAAAGAATAAAAGATAAAAGATATTACAAAGGTTCCAAAGACTTCATAGAATTTAGAGACAAAATAAGATTTTGCAAATAAAACTTTCTCAATATTCCTTGGAAGTACATAATCACATAGGCTGAATATTTTATTTTGAGCCTTTGCTTAATTCTAACCAACCTTGTAACATTCTTTTTCTTTTCTTTATCTAGAAGTTCAAGAGATGATTCAATTTTTTTTTTTCATTTTTTTCCATGGATGTATTTTTACAATGTTCCCTTTTCTTTTTCTCTTGACTTTTACCTTTCTCCTCCACCACACTTATCTTTTGTTCTAACCCAAATTTTCAAAATGTATCCCTTGTTTTTGCAATATGTCTCAAACATTCTAATCCATCTTTAGAACAAGGGTAAAGTGATAACTCGTATAATTATATAGTTTTTAGTTATGTTTTATTATTGTTTTGTGTCAAATACGAGTTATTATTGTTTAGTCTAATTGTGTTTATGATCTTTATGTATTTTGGTGTTTTTCACAAGTTTCTTTGAGTGATTTCAGATTACTAGAATTAAGGGTAAATCCAGTTCAGTTCCAGTTCCGACACCTTTTGCCATATCAGCTATATCTCGAGTTTCACTGAAGCAATAAGGCTGCAATTTGTAGCCGTGCAAAGCTAAGAGGCATATTTATCTTTTTCATGTTTTACACTTCTTGAAACGGAGTCGTTTTCCCTAGCGAAATCGACCATGAAGTTGGCTGATGTGCAATGACGTCTGTGCTGACCTGTTTTCGTATTTTGCCCATATCTTCTTATCCACATCAGAAAATGAGCTGATTCCAACGGCTATGGATCAGTAACGTATAGGGTAACATTTTTCTAGAAGACCATGTGATCAGATAAGGCCTGCAAAACTGACAAAATTGACCATCAAGTTGGCTGATCAAAATCGTCATGTATGACGAAAATTGTTAGAAAATGCACCCACCTATTATACCTACCTTTGAAATTTGTAAAGCTTGTCTCTTGTCATTTAGCCCTCCAAAATGTGTATAAATAGAGGGCCTTGGATGATTGTAAGGGATCATATTGTAGATAGGTAGGATATTAGCCATTGTAATAAAATTCTCTAAGTTTTGTTCTTCTTTCTTTTCTCTAGTTTTCTTTTTCTTTAGAAAGAGCAAGAGGTTGGATAATTAATATTCTTCTTCTTCTTCTTTCTTTCTTTTATTTTCTTCTTAGATTCTATTTAATTTTATGTTTATAATGCCTATGCTAGGCTAAACTTCTATTTGGTTAAGGGTGATTTCAAAGCCCTAGACATGTTTTATAATTGATTTTCAGATTCTATCTATCATTAATTTTCTATCAAAGTTGCTTATGTTCTTCTACAAGAATTGTTCATGATGTTGTCTTGATTTGTTTAGGTGTACAACTAGATAGATCTTGATAATTATCTATTGCTAGTTTAGGAATCTTGATCCGTGTAATTGTCTTGATTTCCTATTCATAAGTGGCAATTTGTGATTAATGATTATGGTCCAGTTTTCAATAATTGCAAAGTGGAACATAACCTAAGTTGAACAATCCGAGCTTATGTGTTTGTTGCTTAGATCAACCTATCTTTCTCATCATAAAGCTGCCATTAAATTGAATTTAGAGAGCTTATTCTAGGTTGTTTAATGGTTAGAGATTAAATAGAGAGCTTGTTCTATTTAACGACAAACTAAGGAAAGATTGGGATAACAGAGCTTGTTGTTATCTACGGTTGTTAACTTTGATAGTTGGTTGATATTGATAGATCTGAAATTGATTCTTAATGATGTCTAGTGGTGGAGAATGAAACCTTAACCATATTTTTCATATTTGATTCTTCTTACTTACTTGTTTTCTTATTTTTCTTGTTTGCTTATTTTTAAAAGTATATTTATTTTTATTGGCTGGTTATACCGGCTAATTTGTATATTAACTTTGTTTTATTGTTATTGGCTGGTTATATCGCCTAATTTAGTATATATATTTTTATTGGCTGGTTATACCGCCTAATTTAGTATATATATTTTTATTGGCTGGTTATACCGCCTTGCATCTTATTCTTATTATTTACTTTAGTTTAAATCTGGCTTCAAAAACCTCTTTTCTTTTATTGTTTTCTTTGAACGTAAGTTATAAACTAATAACTCATAGATTAAAACTCAATCCCTGAGGACTCGACCCTTGCTAATCATTATACTTACAATTGATCTTTTTAGTGCAAGGTTAAATAAGATACACTCTTTTGGGTGCATCAAATTTTTGGCGCCGTTGCCGGGGATTGCTTTCTTTAGTTTATTAGTTCATTGGTTTATTCTTATTTTCAGTTGTAATTAATTTTATTTTTCTTGTACATACAAGTTTTTCTTATCAAATTTTGAAAAAAAAAAAAAGAAAAACGATGGAATTGAGCAATCTAACACTTGAAGAGTTGGTGGCATACATGAACATGGAAAATCAACAAGCCAATCTCACCTACCTAGTTCAACAATTGGCTATGGGAGGATGTCAAGGCCATCAAGTGTTCCAAGACCAACTGTATGATCATTACTCAAACACTTACCATGAGGGATGGTGGGATCATACTAATTATGGCTACTCAGAAAATTACCAAGAAGTAGATCCTTATGCCAATTACACTCATCCATCTAACTTCAATCAATCATGGTCTCAAGAACCAGATCTTCTTCAACCACCACATATGACTCAAAACTCAGGTACTTCTTTAGAAGATCTTGTCGATTCTCTTGTTACTAATACTTTGCAATTTCAACAGGAAACAAGGGCAAGCATCCGGAGTTTGGAAAGGCAAATGAGCCTATTGGCTAGTAGTATGGTGGTATGGGTAGCACAAAGATCTGAAGAACTCTCTGCCCAAACAATGATTAACCCAAAAGAGAATACTACTATTGTGACTTTGAGGAATGAGGAACAAGATGAGGATGAGACAGAATTAGAGATGGATTCTATTCTTGAGGATAATGAAGCCACAAATACAAATAAGAGTATTTCGGCACCTGAGGTAATGTTTGAGATTCCAATTTTTACTAATATTTCTTCTCCACCTTTTCCTAGTAGATTCGCAAAGTTCAAGGAGGATGAACATGAACAAGACACGCTGGAAACCTTAAACAGTTTGTTTGTGGATGTCATTCAACAAGTACCAAAAGATGCACCATTCCTCGATGAGATATGCACCACCAAGGATGATGGAATAATACTTGTAATGGAGAATGCATCCACTGTTGTGCAAAGAAAGCTTCCTCTCAAACGCATAAATTTGGGAAATTTCATGTATGAGCCTGACAAGCCTAAAATGCCAAGAAGGGGAATTGGCTAGGCTGAAAACAATCAATCAAGTGCTTTGGGGGAGGCAGCCTAATTAGTGAAAGCATTGCCAAACTGCCATCCTCAGATTTGCTCTCTTTTTCTTTATCTTTTTCTTATGTTTCTTTGCTAATTGTGTTTAGTGTTTCTAAGTTCATTTAGGCTGCATAAGTTTCTTTTGTTTATTAGTTCTTTTCACTTACACATGATTCTTTCATTTGGGTTAATAGCATTACATTAATGACAATGTAAGAATTATGTGTGGGGGGAAGAATTTAGGATTTTATTTTTGAGTCTTTTTATGTTGTTTTTCTTTCTGATCCATGTTTTGAAAATAACTAGATGTAAATATAATTTTTTTTTAACCCCGGTTAAATGGCGGATAACGGTACTCCGTGATTATTTAAATCGGTTCCATCAGCTACCCACAAAACTGATATTGTATATAAATTTCTCTTCCAATTTCTCTTTCATTTTTTTCATTTTTTTACAGGATGGATGATATTCTCACAAGATTGCAGAAATGATTTCCTCCTTTTCCTCGAAATATTTTACTGAAGCTTTACCAAGTTCGACTTGAAAGATTAAGAATGCTTATGCACAAAGGGATTCCTGACGACATACGTTGGATAATTGAAGCCAAGGTACGTGAAGATGGATATCTTCCTGTTTTGCATTTACCAGGTACAGGTAGAAGCACTTTTGCAAAGAAGCGACGAGCAAAGCGCATGAGTTCAAATTGCCACAAATGTGCACGATGGACGTGTAACGGTAAATATCGTTCTATTGGGATTCCGTCCTCTAATCGAGATGATAAAATTGAATTCATTAAGGATGGACTGAGTAAGGAGAATTTGGGTAATATCCAACTTTCTCTTGAGACGCATCCTAGTGGAGACGTAGAAAGAGAAATTCTTGATTTATGGCCGCAATTCCAAAGGGAATGGCAACATCTTGGGAATCTGATGTTAAAAGACCCTGTTTGCCAGCTTGTAAGAAAACTGGATGGGAAGCATATCCTCGACTCATAGAAGGCGTTTAAGCCGTTTCTGGACGTAAAACCAGAGGAAGATGTGAGCCACAATCACAACTACAATAAATGACTTCTCAGCTTTTGGTTTGATTTGTAATAACTTTATTTCAGTTTAATTTACGTGTTATTCGTTTTGTGTAATTATTCTCATTTTTTTTATTTGTCTTTTACGGTTGATTTTTCTTCTCTTTTTGATTTTCTTCCTGAAATCACGCAAAAATCTTTTTGTTAGGTTAACATTTTCTTCTGACAGGTCAGATACACTTTCGGCGACATTATTACTCTTGTCTGATTCACTACTCAGTCCTCTATATATTACACCATGTACTCATTCTCTTTCAGGCACTCGGAAAAAAAAAAAAGAAAAAAAAATGGAAAGTACTTCGTTCCAACGTATTAAAAAAAATTTGTGTCTTTGGAGGTGCTTATCCAGGGAAAAATAACATATTCGCTGATGAAGCCATAAGAGTTGGAGTAATACTTGCCCAACAAAAGATCCACTTGATTTATGGAGGCGGTAGTACGGGTTTAATGGGAGCAGTCGCTACAGCTGCACACGTCGGAGGAAGTCCAGTTCTAGGAGTCGTGCCAAAACTATTCACAGGTTTTTGTGGACCTACCGTGGGTAAGGAAATACAAGTCTGGAGTATCCCTGAACGGATAACAATCATGTACCATTCTGCCGATGCATTCATTGCTTTACCAGGAGGTCTGGGTACATTGGAAGAAATAGCTTGCGTGGCTTCTTGGTCATCTTTGGTCACAAATAAGAAACCCATTGGTTTGCTTAATATTAATGGTTATTTTAGTAATTTGCTTTCATATTTAGATAATGCTGTGGATAATGGATTCATGTTTTCAGAGGCAAGGAGAACCATAATTTCTGCTGCAACCATTGAAGACTTACTCAAAAAGCTCAAAGCTTATGAGTGTTTATCTGCTACGGTTGTTTCGCAAACGCTCGGAAAAAGAAAAAGAGATATGGACGAGCAAGGAGTGGATTGCACTTTGTCTTTGTGACATTATCTAACATTTTGTTTGTTGTGTCTCAGTTATAATAAGTGGTTAGCAACCTCTGCAGGTAATATCTCCGAAATCCTACCTTTAAAATTTGACATTGGGGACAATGTCATATTTTAGTAGGGGGTAAGGGACATATTTTGCTAATTTAAAAAAAAAAAAAAAGTTTGTTGTGTTTTAAGCAATTTAGAAGTATTCATTCTGAACAAGGTCTGAGTAAGGGAGACTTGAGACATACCTTGTCAGTTTGATTTCTTCTTTTCAAAAAAAAAAAAAAAAAAAAGTTTGTTGTGTTTTAAGCAATTTAGAAGTATTCATTCTGAACAAGGTCTGAGTAAGGGAGACTTGAGACATATCTTGTCAGTTTGATTTTAATCTTTTTATGTTTACTTGTTAATTTTTGTTTAGTATTTTATGATTATTTAGGTTGCATGAGTTTGTTTTGTTTTGAGTCTTAGTTGTTCCTATTCTTATGTTATTAGTTCTTTTCTCTTACACATGATTATTTCATTTGGGTTAATAGACTTACATTGAGGACAATGTAAGAATTAAGTGTGGGGGGAATGATTTAGGATTTCTTTTATTTTTGTCTACTATTTTTTTTTTATGAGTCTTTATTATTATTATTATTTTAGTGTGTTTTAGTTCCTTTTTAATACAATGATGAGATATGAATTGCATAAGTCTAAAACAGATTTATTAGTGAGAAGATTTTCATGAGAATTGAGCTTGATGTCAACCTTTTTATGAGCCAATGTTAATATGATATGTTGATTGAGAAAGAAGCATGTTTAGACTTAATCTGACTTGTATAATCATCCTTGTGAGTTTTTGAGCCTATAATGATTGATGCATTATACAAATCAATCTAATTTCTTTCTTGAGTGCTCTTATGATTACATGATTCTCTAGAACTTGCTTTAAACCGTTTGAGACTATATTGATACATGTGACAACATGAATATGATAGAGGCATTAGGATTATAACCAGAGCCAAACAGCCATCCATTATTAATGTTCCAAGAGAACACACCCTTAGTGAACCAATTTGAGCCTACATTGAATAAGCTATCTCTTTGGTAACCATAACTTGTCCCTAACCTAAATATACTTATATCTTTACCTTTGTTCCAAAGATGAATTAGCATGTTTTGAGACAAGTTGCAAAGACAAGGAAGATTTATTGAAAATTTGGGTTAGAAACAAGAAATAAGTGTGGGGGGAAAAGAAAGAAAAAAGTCAAGAGAAAAAGAAAGGGATCATTGTCAAATACATTTCCATATTAAAAAAAAAAAAAAAAAACTTCTCTTGAACTTCTAGTTAAAGTAAAAAAAAAAAGATGTTACAAAGTTGGTTAGAATGATGCAAGGGCTCAACATGAATATTTAGCCTATGTTATTATGTGCTTTATAAGAGTTTTGAGAAGTTTTATTTGTATGATCTTTTTATGTCTCTAAACTTTATGAACTCTTTGGAACCTTTGTGATATCTTTATCCTTTTGTTCTTCAACCACATTACAAACCCCTTAGCCCCATTACAACCTTGATTAAAGACCTCTTGATTCATGAAGTTGTATGATCTAAATAGTGGAGAATAGGTGGACAAGCAAGAATATGGTAGAACTATTTTCATGAGATTGATTGAGTGTAAACACTTCACCACTACTTTAAAGAGTGAAAATCATGAGGGTATCCCATGTGAGTAGTTGAGATTAAGTTTGAATATGCACTATTTTGATTGAAATATGTTATGTTAATATTGGCTTAACTCAAACAATTTACATTCAAGCATGATTTTTTGTGAAATTCTTTAAGCTATTGATTAGTTTATAAGACTTGTTCAAAGATTGTCTCTAATTTGTATTGAAAGGATTAGGAGTAAATATTTTTAGTATATATAGTTTATTTATATTTTAGTTTTTCAATGTTTGTGGGTATCGTTCTAGTAAACCCTCACGAGACTAAACTCGTCCACTGGGGACACCTAGGGGTTTAAAGGCTTGTGTCACATGCTAAGTGCCACCGTGATTTCCTACGAAAGTGGATTAGATTAGATTTTCTTATTTTATTTTTATTCAGTCGTTGCTAGGGACTAGCAACAATCTAAGTGTGGGGGTGTGATAACTCGTATAATTATATAGTTTTTAGTTATGTTTTATTATTGTTTTGTGTCAAATACGAGTTATTATTGTTTAGTCTAATTGTGTTTATGATCTTTATGTATTTTGGTGTTTTTCACAAGTTTCTTTGAGTGATTTCAGATTACTAGAATTAAGGGTAAATCCAGTTCAGTTCCAGTTCCGACACCTTTTGCCATATCAGCTATATCTCGAGTTTCACTGAAGCAATAAGGCTGCAATTTGTAGCCGTGCAAAGCTAAGAGGCATATTTATCTTTTTCATGTTTTACACTTCTTGAAACGGAGTCGTTTTCCCTAGCGAAATCGACCATGAAGTTGGCTGATGTGCAATGACGTCTGTGCTGACCTGTTTTCGTATTTTGCCCATATCTTCTTATCCACATCAGCAAATGAGCTGATTCCAACGGATATGGATCAGTAACTTATAGGGTAACATTTTTCTAGAAGACCATGTGATCAGATAAGGCCTGCAAAACTGACAAAATCGACCATCAAGTTGGCTGATCAAAATCGTCATGTATGACGAAAATTGTTAGAAAATGCACCCACCTATTATACCTACCTTTGAAATTTGTAAAGCTTGTCTCTTGTCATTTAGCCCTCCAAAATGTGTATAAATAGAGGGCCTTGGATGATTGTAAGGGATCATATTGTAGATAGGTAGGATATTAGCCATTGTAATAAAATTCTCTAAGTTTTCTTCTTCTTTCTTTCTTTTATTTTCTTCTTAGATTCTATTTAATTTTATGTTTATAATGCCTATGCTAGGTTAAACTTCTATTTGGTTAAGGGTGATTTCAAAGCCCTAGACATGTTTTATAATTGATTTTCAGATTCTATCTATCATTAATTTTCTATCAAAGTTGCTTATGTTCTTCTACAAGAATTGTTCATGATGTTGTCTTGATTTGTTTAGGTGTACAACTAGATAGATCTTGATAATTATCTATTGCTAGTTTAGGAATCTTGATCCGTGTAATTGTCTTGATTTCCTATTCATAAGTGGCAATTTGTGATTAATGATTATGGTCCAGTTTTCAATAATTGCAAAGTGGAACATAACCTAAGTTGAACAATCCGAGCTTATGTGTTTGTTGCTTAGATCAACCTATCTTTCTCATCATAAAGCTGCCATTAAATTGAATTTAGAGAGCTTATTCTAGGTTGTTTAATGGTTAGAGATTAAATAGAGAGCTTGTTCTATTTAACGACAAACTAAGGAAAGATTGGGATAACAGAGCTTGTTGTTATCTACGGTTGTTAACTTTGATAGTTGGTTGATATTGATAGATCTGAAATTGATTCTTAATGATGTCTAGTGGTGGAGAATGAAACCTTAACCATATTTTTCATATTTGATTCTTCTTACTTACTTGTTTTCTTATTTTTCTTGTTTGCTTATTTTTAAAAGTATATTTATTTTTATTGGCTGGTTATACCGCCTAATTTGTATATTAACTTTGTTTTATTGTTATTGGCTGGTTATACCGCCTAATTTAGTATATATATTTTTATTGGCTGGTTATACCGCCTAATTTAGTATATATATTTTTATTGGCTGGTTATACCGCCTTGCATCTTATTCTTATTATTTACTTTAGTTTAAATCTGGCTTCAAAAACCCCTTTTCTTTTATTGTTTTCTTTGAACGTAAGTTATAAACTAATAACTCATAGATTAAAACCCAATCCCTGAGGACTCGACCCTTGCTAATCATTATACTTACAATTGATCTTTTTAGTGCAAGGTTAAATAAGATACACTCTTTTGGGTGCATCATAAAGATATAAATGTGTTTAGCCTAGGTGTAAGATGTGGTTACCAAATAAATAGCTTATTGAATGTAGGCTCAAATTGGCTCACTAGGGGGATGTTCTCTTGGAACATCAATAATGGATGGCTTATTTGGCCTTGGTTATAATCCTAAAGCCTCTATCATTTTCATGTTATCACATTTATCAATATAGTCTCAAACGATTTAAAGCAAGTTCTAGAGAATCTTGTAATCATAAGAGCACTAAAGAAGGAAATTAGATTGATATGTATAATTCATCAATTATATAGGCTCAAAACTCACATGGATGATTATACAAGTCAATTTTAAGTCTAAACATGCTTATTTCTCAATCAACATATCATATTAACATTGGCTCCATGAAAAATGATATCAAGCTTAATTCTCATGAAAAATATTCTCACTACTAAACTAGTTTTAGACCTATGCAATTCATATCTCATCATTGTATTAAAAAAACACACCAAAAATAATAATAATATTAAAGACTCATAAAAAAAAATAATAAACAAAAATAAAAGAAATCCTAAATCCTTCCCCCCACACTTAATTTTTACATTGTCCTCAATGTAATGCTATTAACCCAAATGAAAGAATCATGTGTAAGAGAAAAGAACTAATAACCTAAGAATAGAAATAACTAAGACTCAAAACAAAACAAAACAAACTCATGCAACCTAAATAATCCTAAAATACTAAACAAAAAATTAACAAATAAACATAAAAAATAAAAGCAATAAAAATAATAAAAATAATAAAAGAAAAAGGAAAAGGAAAAGGAAAAGGAAAAGGAAAAGAAAGAGAAAGCAAATCTATGGCAGGTTAGCAATTTCTTCTTTAATTGGGCTGCCTTCCCAATTAACAGTTGAGTTAGTGTTTTGAACCTAACCAACACCCCTTCTTGGCTGTTTAGGATTTGCAAGATCATACAAGAAACATTTCGAATTTGTGCGTTTGTAGGGCGGTTTCATTGTACAATAGTGGATGCATTCTCCATTACAAGTATTATTCCATCATGCTTTGTGGTGCATAGCTTGTCAAGGAATGGTGCATATTTTGGTATTTGTTGAATGGCATCCACAAACAAGCTGTTTAAGGTTTCCGGCATGTGTTGTTCATGTTCTTCTTCCTTGAACTTTGTAAATCTGCTAGGAAAAGGTGGAGAAGAAACATTAGTAAAAAGTGGAACCTTAAACGTTACCTCAGGTGCCAAAGTACTCTCTTTCAGAATTGAAGATTCATTATCTTCAATAGTTGAATCCATCTTTAGCTCTTTCTCATCCTCGAGTTCCCTTGGATTTTCTGATTCATCATCAAGTTGTGTGGCATTAACACTCTCCTTTGGATCAATCATCGATTGGGAAGGGAGTGCTTGAGATCTTTGTGCTACTAGTTCCACTGTACTACTAGCCAATAGGCTCATTTTCGTTTCCAAACACTAGATACATGCCTTTGTTTCCCTTGTTTCCTGTTGAAGTTGCAGAGTATTAATGACAAGAGAATTGACAAGTTGTTCTAAAGAATTACCTGAGTTTTGAGGTGGTGGCTCAAAAAGATCTTGTTGTTGATCCCATGGTTGATTGAAGACAAATTGATTAGTGTAATTAGCATAAGGATCTACTTCTTGATAATCTCCCGAGTAGCCATAATGAGTATGATTCCACCATCCCACATTGTAAGTGTTTGGGAAAGCATCATACTGTTGTCCTTGGAACCCTTGATGGCTTTGGTATTCTCCCACATCATAGGCTGGTTCAAAATTATCTTTTTGGTAGTATGGGCACCAATTGGTTGGATGATCCATAATAAAGCACACTCCACACTGCCTTAACTGTTGAATCTTACTTATGGCCACTTGTTGAACTATGGAGATGAGATTGTCTAGTTGGTTCTGAAGGTTCTGAAGTTTTGATGTAGCACCTGCCATCTCTTCTTGCTTGAAATTTGAAAACAAAAACCTGTATGTACAAGAAAATTAAAATTAATTACAACTGAAAATAAGAATAAACCAATAAACTAATAAACTAAATAAAGCAATCCCCGGCAACGGCGCCAAAAACTTGATGCACCCAAAAGAGTGTATCTTATTTAACCTTGCACTTAAAAAGAATCAATTGTAAAGTATAGTGATTAGCAAGGGTCGAGTCCTCAGGGATTGGGTTTTCGTTTATAAGTTAATAGTTTATCACTTAAAAACAAGTAAACAAAAGTAAAGGGGATTTTGAAATCAGATTTAAACTAAAGTTAACAATAAGAATGAGAAAACAAGTAATTGAGAAGAATCAAATATGAAAAATATGGTTAAGGTTTCATTCTCCACCACTAGACATCATTAAGAATCAATTTCATATCTATCAACATTAATTAGCTATCAAAGTTAACAACCGTAGATAACAACAAGCTCTATTACCCCAATCTTTTCTTAGTTTGTCGTTAAATAGAACAAGCTCTCTATTTAATCTCTAACTATCAAACAACCTAGAATAAGCTCTCTAAGTTAAATTTAATAGCAACTTTATGATGAGAAAGATAGGTTGATCTAAGCAACGAACACATAAGCTCGGATTGTTCAACTTAGGTTATGTTCCGCTTTGCAATTATTGAAAACTTGACCATAATCATTAATCACAAATTGCCACTTATGAATAGGAAATCTAGACAATTACACGGATCGAGACTCTTAAACTAGCATTAGACAATTATAAAGATTTATCTAGTTGGCCACTTAAACAAATCAAAACATCATCATGAACAATTTAAATGATAGAACATAAGCAAATTTGATAGAAAACAATGATAGATAGATTCTGAAAATTAATTACATAACATGCCTAGGGCTTTGAAATCACCCTTAACCAAATAAAAGTTTAGCCTAGCATAGACATAGATAATATATACATAAAACTAAAAAGAAAAATAAAAAAATGGAGAAGAAGAAGAAGAAGAATAATGATGATCCTTGAGTCTCCTCAAAAGATATCTCGTTTGTAGCTCAAAAGATGGTATTTATAGAGCTTTAAAACCCTGAGAATAAGTCTTTGCTACACAAGTAAGCCTAGAGGTGCAAAAATCACGTTTTTTCCTTTTTTTCAGATTTGCGATTAGGGTTTTTCTGGCCGTAGGGTTCTTTAGGGAGATCTTCTAGGGATATTTCGAATGCCCATTTCTTATCCAATTTGGGCCCATAATATATTTTTGGAAAGATAATCAAGTCAAATTCAAAAGTCAAGCAGGAAGTTTCTTCAAACAAAGAATCTAACTTCATGTTTTCCTTACAACAAGCTCCGAAGGTCAAATCTGCTTGATTGCTTTTCAACCAGAAATTGATATTTTTGACTCCCAAGTCTTCTTCCATCTTGTGATTATGATTTTGTAAGCTCTTTACCATCATTATTAACATCTTTTGACTTCGTTCTCCTTATTGTACCTAAAATTCAAAAACATATTACAAGTAAACAAGATAAAGATCGAAAACATAACAAAAACTAAAGGTAGAAAGGCATAAAATGTATATTTTATGAGCTTATCACCCTGGAAGATAGATTTTACCTGGAGGTTCTAGAGGCAGTAAAAAATAGTTACTACCCAACAGTTCCAGCTTATCTAGAACTCTAAGAGATAGAGTTTAAATTCCTATAGGCCTCTAGATAATGTAATCTTAGCCGTTCATTTGTTTAAATCTAAAACGTTGATGTAAGGGGGACTCAACTATAAATAGAGGCCTCCCCCAGCCTTATTTGTATCATTAAACTCATTTGAGTAATATACAAGAGCATCCTTCTCTACTCTCTCTTGTTCAATTTTTCTACTTAGTCGTAGTAACTTTGAGTTACTAGTGCCTTTCTTAAGTGTTAACAGGCTGACTTAGGCATTCAAGGAAGTGACTTCCAGCCTAAGGTCGCACGGTTCTCAAGGCTAAATATCCAAGTCCGTGACACATTGACCGTATTTTGTTAGAGGAAGGGTCAAAACCAACAAGAGAGGCACAAAGAAGATTGAACTCTCCTATGATGGAGGTTGTGAAAAAGGAGATACTGAAGCTCCTAGATGTTGGAGTGATCTATCCTATCTCAGATAGCAAATGGGTGAGCCCGGTCCAAGTGGTTCCAAAGAAATCAAGTGTAACGGTGGTAACTAATAATGAGAATGAACTTGTTCCTACTAGGGTTCAAACAGGGTGACGAGTGTGTATTGATTATCGGAAAGTTAATTCCACAACTCGCAAAGACCACTTTCTTTTACCTTTTATTGATCAAATGCTTGAAAGGTTAGTTGGCCATTCTCATTATTGTTTTCTTGATGGGTTTTCAGGTTATAATCAGATTTCCATTGCTCCGGAGGACCAAGAGAAAACAACATTCACATGTCCATTTGGTACTTTTGCATATCGGCGTATGCTATTTGGTCTTTGTAATGCACCAGCTACATTCCAAAGGTGTATGGTTAGCATATTTTTAGATTATGTAGAGAGCATCATAGAAGTGTTTATGGATGATTTTAGTGTCTATGGTGATTCTTTTGATAGATGTCTAGAGAACCTTACACTTGTACTTGAAAGATGCATGAAAACTAACATTGTTTTGAATTGGGAAAAATGTCACTTTACGGTAGAACAAAGAATAGTTTTGGGCCATGTTATTTCTTCTAGAGGGATAGAGGTTGATAAATCTAAAATAGATATTATGCATTCTCTACCACCTCCCACAAATGTGAGAGAGGTTCGTTCTTTTCTTGGACATGCAGGTTTCTATAGGAGATTTATTAAAGACTTCTCAAAGATCACATTACCTCTTTGCAAGCTACTACAAAAGATGTGATTTTCCACTTTGATGATAAATGCAAAAAGGCGTTTGAAACATTGAAGGGACTCTTGACATCAGCTCCTATCATGCAACCACCGGACTGGAATGTACCATTTGAAATCATGTGTGATGCTAGTGACTATGCCATTGGAGCTGTTTGGGCCAACAGGTTGGCAAAGCTTCACATGCCATTTATTATGCCTCCCGAACTCTTAATGATGCTCAATTAAACTATTCCACTATTGAAAAAGAACTTTTGGCTGTTGTATTTGCTTTACAAATTTTGATCTTATTTAATTGGTACTAAAGTAATTGTATTTTTTGACCAAGCAGCCCTTAGGTACTTACTCACTAAGAAGGAGGCCAAACCAAGGTTGATTAGATGGATACTTCTCTTACAAGAGTTTGATTTGGAGATAAAAGATAAGAGAGGTAGTGATAACCTGGTTGCGGACCATCTTAACCGTTTAGTTCATGAAGAGGATGCACTACCCTTGAATGAGAACTTTTCGGATGAGCAACTTATTTTTATAAGTACAACAACTCCTTGATATGCCGATATTGTTAATTACTTAGTTACCAAGAAGTTGCCACAAGAGTTGACACAAGCTCAAAGATATAACATCAAGAGCGATGCCAAATACTACATATGGGATGATCCTTACCTTTGGAAGCATTGCTCCGATCAGATTATAAGAAGGTGTGTAATAGAATCTGAATTTCAATCTATTCTAAACTTTTGTCACTCTTATGCATGTGGAGGACACTTTGGATCCAAAAGAACAGCCATGAAAGTTCTTGATTTTGGATTTTATTGGCCTACTATGTTCAAAGATGCATACCTCTTTTGCAAGTCATGTGATCGTTGCCAAAGAACAGGTAACTTAGGTGCTAGAAATCAAATTACTCAAACTCCAATACTTATTGTTGAAATTTTTGATGTATGGGGCATGGATTTCATGGGACCTTTTCCTTATTCTTTTGGTAATCTTTATATTTTACTTGCTGTTGATTATGTTTCAAAGTGGGTGGAAGCGAAAGCCACTAGGACTAATGACTCCAAAGTTATTTCAGATTTTGTCAAGATTAACATCTTTGCTAGGTTTGGAACACCAATGGCCATAATCAGCGATAGAGGTACTCACTTTTGCAATAGGACTATGGAAGCACTTTTGAGGAAGTATAACATCACACACAAGGTCTCCACCTCATACCATCCTCAAACTAGTGGGCAAGCTGAAGTGTCAAACCTAGAAGTTAAGTCCATCCTTGAAAAGACAGTTAATCTAAATAGGAAAGATTGGAGTTCATGACTTGATGATGCACTTTGGGCTTATAGGACAGCATATAAGACACCCATTGGTATGTCTCCTTATCGACTTGTTTATGGTAAACATTGTCATCTTTCGGTTGAATTAGAACATAAGGCATATTGGGCTATCAAACAATGCAACATGGAGATGGATGAGGCAGGTAAGCAAAGAAAACTAGACCTAGAAGAATTAGAGGAGATAAGGAATGATGCCTATGAGAATTCTAGGATTTACAAGGATAAGACTAAGGCATTCCATGACAAGATATCTAGAACGGACTTTGTTGTTGGACAAAAAGTTCATCTCTTCCATTCACGCCTTATGTTATTTCCAGGTAAGTTACGTTCTCGTTGGGTTGGACCTTTTGTTATTACTAATGTGTTTACTCATGGCGCAGTTGAAATCCAAAGCCCAAAAATAGATAAGACATTCAAAGTGAATGGCCATCGATTGAAGCCTTACTATGAGCACTTTCCTATACAAGATGCGGAGGAGTTACCACTCTTTGAGCCAAATTATGTTGAATAATAATGGCATGGGTCTAAGTCAGGCTGAGGACAATAAACCATGCGCTTCTTGGGACGCAACCCAAAAGGAATGAGAGCATCTATTATAACCAGATTTGAATATTCCTTACTCTTCATCATTCTATTTTTTATTGTTTTTCTTTGGTTTTGTTTAGTAGTTATGTTCTCTTACATATAATTCTTGCATTAGGGGGATAATAGCATTACATTGAAGACAATGTAAAAATTAAGTATGGGGGGAATAATTTAGGATTTTATTTAGAGAGTTTTGTTTTTGAGTCTTTTTATGTTGTTTTGAGTGTGTTTTAGTTACTTTCAATACTATGTTGAGATATGAATTGCATAAGTATAAAACTGATTTATTAGTGAGAATATTTTCATGAGAATTGAGCTTTATATCAATTTTTTTTTCTCAGAGCCAATGTTAAGATGATATTTTGATTGAGAAAAAAGCATGTTTAGACTTAAATCTGACTTGTATGATCATTCTTGTGAGTTTTTGAGCCTATATGATTGATGCATTATACATATTAATCTAATTTCTTTCTTCAGTGCTTTTATGATTACATGATTCTCTAGAACTTGCTTTAAACCTTGTTGAGACTATATTGATGCATGTGACAACATGAATATGATAGAGGCATTAGGATTTTTAACCAGGGCCAAACAGTCATCCCTTATTGATGTTCTGAGAGTACATCCCCCTTAGTGAACCAATTTGAGCCTATATTGAATAAGCTATTTCTTTGGTAACCATAACTTGTCCCTAACTTAAATATACTTATTTATATCTTTACCCTTGTCCTAAAGATGAATTAGCATGTTTTGAGACATATTGCAAAGACAAAGAAGATTTATTGAAAATTTAGGTTAGAAACAAAAAATAAGTGTGGGGGAAAAGAAAAGAAAAGTCAAGAGAAAAAGAAAGGGAATATTTCCAAATACATTCCTATGTGAAAAAAAATGAAAAAGAAAAAAAATATATGAATCATCTCTTGAACTTGTGGAAAAAGAAAAAGATGTTACAAAGTTGATTTGAATGAAGAAAAGGCCTCATAAGGGAATTACATAGACTTGTTTATTCAAGTGGGAGTCCATTGAGGGGATTAAATGATTTAAGTGGGAGTTGACAAACCCATTATGTGAAGTAAATCATTTAAGTGGAGATAATACTGTAGCACATGTGCATATCATGTGTGTATAAGATGACCAAAAAGAAAACAATGAGTGATCCCTGTCTCTTTATGGTGTGAGTTTCTTTGGTCGAAATAAGTTTTGATCAGATTGTTGCTCTTAGTGACTATTGACTAATATTTGATGATTTGAAAGTGTTGTGTTTACATTGGATGGGATCTCCTATGACTATGGTAAATTCGGTCTGTTGGAACCTTATTTGGTAAATGGATAGTTTTAGATTGTTAGATAGTTAGTGCAAAAGAAAAGACATTGTTAAGATACATATGGCATTTATACTTGAAAGACGCGCGCATTTTACTTTGTGTAATATAAATGAGTTCAAGTATAAGAATGTCTTGAAAAAACAAGTGCACTTGGTGTTTGGTACCTTTCATGAGTTTGAAATGTGTTTTCAACTCACATGGAAGGGATTGAAAGTAGCCAAACTATGTATCGACAAGTCTTAGAGCACATGAGGCATGGTTAATGATATATGGATCATTAACATGTATAACTTAAAATTTATTCTGATTTGACATCTATGATAAGTCATGGATGAGTTACATGGATTGAGTAAGATCTCCTATGTCTAACTTAACAGTTGCATATTGAGATGAATTCCATTGAATGCCAAGGGTCATACGACCTGCTTGCATATGTTATTCCAATGTTTGAATGCTTTCCCTTAATTATGTCTTTGGTCTGAATATGTGTGGATGATAGCAACAAGTTCAGAATATGCAAGTGGGAGCTGTTGGATGTATTTAGACATAAGTGAATAAATACACCAAGTACGCACAAGATTAACTTGATATGAATGATAAATGATGATGGTAAACTAGCAAGGAGATCTTATGGAAGCTCGTAAGGAGATCAAAGTGAAAGATTACTTAGCTCAAGTCAGCTGAAGGTAGCTGGACACCAGCTAGCTCAGCTCAAGGAGCTGGATGTTGGATGTATTTGGACATAAGTGAACAAATACACCAATTACGCACAAGATTAACTTGATATGAATGATGTATGATGATGGTAAACTAGCAAGGAATGAGATAAGCTTATGAAAGCTTATAAGGAGCTTTAAGTGAAAGCTTACTCAGCTCAAGTCAGTCAAGGAGCTGGACACTAGCTCAATCAGCTAGATGTCGCTAAAGGGTAGCTAGGTGAGTAGCACTCTATGAGGTAGAGAGACACTAGCTAGTGAAAGCTAGGTGACCTAGATGATGTGGCACATAGGTGTGACACATCAGCACCATCATGCACAATTGTCACCAATCGGTTTGTGACATGTGACATCATACATCATGTGGCTACCACATGGACCGAAACAACATGGTGTTTCGGGTAAGAGAGGTTCCCTCCTAATAGCCGAATAGATGTGATCATTTGCAAGAGAATGGTTCTGTTGACTGATCCATTATGTCCCAAATGAAGGGTGCTATTCTAGAAGGGGTTGTGTCCTTTAACCCTTTCATGAAGCAACCCTTGAGAGGCTATAAATAGGAGAAGATTTGGCCAAGAACACGCAAGTGTGTAACACCAATAATCAGAGGCAGATTGCTAAGTGAGTGAGGGGTTCTTGATTACTTGAATCATAAAGAAGCAAGGTAGAAAGCATTCTGGTTTGGACGAGCAAGATAGGTTGTGGAAAGGTTATTGTAGTTGCCTTAACCGATTGATTACAAGAGTGCTTTAGGCATTCGGTTGAGTTCATCACTCATATCTACAATAAGCGAGCATTGCATGGGCAGACAAGTAAGTGAGTTGAACTCATTCTCCATGTTCTCGGATTTTGATAAGTCAAAATCCAACAGTGGTGTCAGAGCCTATAGGTTGTTTGATATGCATGCTCTTTGGCTGAATAAACATATAAATGCATGTTGATTAGGGTTCTAAACCTTTCCCCTTTTCTACTGTTTGTTTTGCATGGTTAATGTTTTTTGTTTTCTCAGCCCTTCCTTGTTAGAATAATGTGTTATTCTACTTGTTTTTTGATATGATTATAAACTGAATGCATGTCTTGATAAAGCTTGTAACCTTGTAAGGTATTTCAAAGCAAATTGAACAAGATAGTCACTCTTATGTCCAAATGAATTTGTTTTTGGTACATTTTGGCATAATGATATTGTCTTATTTATTTTGAGTTTTGAAATATCTTGTTTTGATGAATATGCTAATTTGGGTACACAATTGCATGATGTAGATGGCTAGTGCCACAAAGGGCATAGTAGCCGAATTAAACAAAAACCTTAAGCTTGATGGTGATAATTACACCATATGGCACTAAAAGGTCCAATTCATTCTCATTGAGCACGACTTGTTGAAAATAATTTCGAAAGAAGTTGTTGAACCAACTTTAGAATCTACACAAGAGGTAAGAGAAGAGTATGATGCCTTTAGAAAGAAATACACTAGGGCTCGGATTATATTGTTGAGTACAATGACCGATGACCTTATGGTGAACTTTCCCATGCTTGAAACTACCAAGGCCATATGGGATAAGGCAAAGGATAAGTTTTGTGTTGTTTCCTTGGGGAAACAAAGGGCTTTAATTCTCAAATTTGAGAATTATACTAAGAAGGTTGATTATAACATGAGTAGACACTTGCGAGAAATGTCTCGCATGATCTTTTGTTTGAAATCAGCTGGTCATACTCTCACGGATGAGCAACAAGTGCAATCCGTAATAAGATCCCTACCTGATGATGAGTGGCAATTGATGAAGGTCAATTTACGCCACAATGTTGAAATCAAGACCCTTGATGATATCACAAGACATTTGCTCCTTGAGGTAGAAGTTATAAATATCAAGAATCCATCTAAGGCATATGTTGTCGAGACTTCTTTTTCAATAGGGAGAAAGAAGAAAGGATTCAAGAAAAAGGCATTCAACATAAGGGATGTTACCTGTAAAGGGAAATTCAAGAAAGTTTGGAAACCAAGGAACAGAGGCAAAGTTAAGTGCTTCAATTGCAATAAGAAGGGGCATTTTGCAAAAGAGTGCAAATAGCCTAAAGTACATATCTCTTTTTCTACTTCTTTTGTGCATGTTATGTCATGTAAACTTATGGCTGAATATGAATCTTCATGCGTTATTGATTCAGGTGCCACCAAAAACATCATAAGGGATCGTGGCTTGTTTGACAATTATCGAAAAATACCTGCTCATACTAAAAGGGTCTATGTTGGCGATAATTCAAGACTTGAAGTAGAAGGCAAAGAAACTTGTGTAATACCTTTGAAGAGTGGACACAATCTGATTTTAATTGATGTCTTATATGTACTAAATATTCGGAGAAATTTAGTCTCTGTTACTTGTTTATTGCGTTTTGGATTCCGATTAAATTTTCATGACAATGTAGTTGATATTTATCTCAATAAAGTAAGAATAAGTTCTTGTATCCTAAAGGGTGATTTCTTAATATTAGATATTGTTATAAGTAATTGTAGTTGTTTTATGGCCAATGCAAATGATGAGTTCATTTGGCATGCAAGATTGGGACATATAGGGCAAGAAAGGATGAAGAAGTTAGCTAAAAGTAGCTTACTTGGTTCTTTATCTAATGTATCTCTCCCAACTTGTAAGATATGTAGATTATAATTCGTTTGGATGAACTTCTTGATTTCTAGTACATGTACCTTATTATGATTGAATGAATGAATTGTGTTTTATGAGTTCAATACAATTCTATGCATATTCTATATGTTTCATAACGAATAAAAAATTATATTTCACACATAGGTAGAGGATTGGTTCACTCACACGAACAATTTGCCTCTATTCTTTGTGTAAGAATAAAGATAAGACTGCTCAAGTGAATAATGATGCACCCAAAAGAGTTTATCTTATTTAACCTTGCACTTAAAAAAAATCAATTGTAGAGTATAGTGATTAGCAAGGGTCGAGTCCTCAGGGATAGGGTTTTAGTTTATAAGTTAATCGTTTATCACTTAAAAACAAGTAAACAAAAGTAAAGGGGATTTTGAAATCAGATTTAAACTAAAGTTAACAATAAGAATGAGAAAACAAGTAATTAAGAAGAATCAAATATGAAAAATATGGTTAAGGTTTCATTCTCTACCACTAGACATCATTAAGAATCAATTTCATATCTATCAACATTAATTAGCTATCAAAGTTAACAACCGTAGATAACAACAAGCTCTGTTACACCAATCTTTCCTTAGTTTGTCGTTAAATACAACAAGCTATCTATTTAATCTCTAACTATCGAACAACCTAGAATAAGCTCTCTAAGTTCAATTTAATAGCAGCTTTATGATGAGAAAGATAGGTTGATCTAAGCAACAAACACATAAGCTCGGATTGTTCAACTTAGGTTATGTTCCACTTTGCAATTTTGAAAACTTGACCATAATCATTAATCACAAATTGCCACTTATGAATAGGAAATCAAGACAATTACACGGATCAAGACTCCTAAACTAGCATTAGACAATTATCAAGATTTATCTAGTTGGCCACCTAAACAAATCAAAACATCATCATGAACAATTTTAATGGAAGAACATTAGCAACTTTGATAGAAAACAATGATAGATAGATTCTGAAAATTAATTACATAACATGTCTAGGGCTTTGAAATCACCCTTAACCAAATAAAAGTTTAGCCTAGCATAGACATTGTAAACATAAACATAAAATTAAAGAGAATCTAAGAAAAAAATAAAAGAAAGAAAGAAGAAGAAGAATATTAATTATCCAGCCTCTTGTTCTCTCAAAAACAAAGAAACAAAAAAGAAATTAGAACTTTGACGCTTGGAGAAGTGTAAATTTCGTTTGCCCCCTTGATATCTATTCATAGGCAATAGCTAGGACATCAAACAAATGAATTTCAGCTCTCTCCCTTCAATAAATGTGGACTTGTGGCTAAAGTTAAGGAAAAGTGGCTGACTTTTATGTTTTAAGGAAAGATATAAGCCTTGGCAGCCATGTTTGAATAAAGTAGGAAAGTTTTAGTCAAAGCACTCTTTAATGAAGAGAGGTTACAAACTTGCAGGCAAAGTAAGTGTAAGGAAAGAAAGTCTTGGCTGATTTAATTCTCCTACTTTGACTAGGATTAGCTTTAAGAAAAGATACTTGCAATTAATGAAATTAATGCAAGTTGACAGCCACTTATCCTTCTTTGGCAAGGATAAACATAAATGTCAGCTAGGGTATTAAGAAAAAGATGTGATTTGCGGCTAGGGTTTTTTCTTCCACTAGGGTTTTTAGGGAGATATTAAAATGCCGATTTGGATGACCATTTCTTATCCGATTTAGGCCCATGACCAACCATTGGAAAGGTAATCAAGTGATCTTCAAAATTAAAGAAGGAAGTTTCTTCGATTAAAGAGTCTAACATCATGTTTTCTTAGCAACAAGCTCCGGAGGTCAAATCTGTCTTCTTGCTTTGCACCAAGAATTTGATCTTTTTGACTCCCAACTCTTTTTCCATCTTGTGATTGTGATTTTGTAAGCTCTTTAACATCCTAATTGACATGTTTTGACTTCACCTCCTCCAAAATACCTACAAAGCATAAAAACCTAGTAAAATGTCAAGGTAGTAAGAACCAAAGCACAAAGTATAAGGAAATTAAATAGGAAAATGTATGAAATTAAGCACTTATCAAATAAGTAATGGAAATTTGTTGCTTTGAGGTTCAGACACCGGTTGTCTAATGGACACTAGCTTACTCAACTAGATGTAGCTGAATGGTAGCTAGGTGAGTGACACTCTATGAGGTAGAGTGACACTAGCTAGTGGTAGCTAGGTGGCCTAGAATATGTGGTACATAGGTGTGACACATCCGAACCATCATGTACAGGTGTCACCAATGGGATTGTAACATGTGACATCATTCATCATGTGGCTACCACATGGATTGAAACAACATGATGTTTCGGGTAAAAGAGGATCCCTGCAAATAGCCGAATAGATGTGATCATTTGGAAGAGAATGGTTCTATTGGCTGAACCATTATGTCCCAAATGAAAGGTGCTATTCTACAAGGGGTTGTGAACCCTTTCATGAAGCAACCCTTGAGAGGCTATAAATAGGAGAGGATTCGGCGAAGACACACACAAGTGTGTAACACCAATAATCAGAGGCAGATTGTTAAGTGCAATTGCTAAGTGAGTGAGGGGTTCTTGATTGCTTGAATTATAAAGAAGCAAGGCAGAAAGCATTCTGGTTTAGACAAGCAAGATAGGTAGCGGAAAGGTTCTTGTAGTTGCCTTAATCGGTTGATTTCAAGAGTGCCTTAGGCATTCGGTTGAGTTCATTACTCATATTCACAATAAGCGAGCATTGCATAGGTAGACAAGTAAGTGACTGAACTCTTCCTCTATGTTCTCGGATTTTGATAAGTCGAAGTCCAACAGAGGATGAGTTACCTTATGAAGAACTTGATGATAATGCAAATGTGCATAATCAAGAAGAACATAATGCTCCTACTGTTCTTAGACGTTCTTCAAGAAAATTCAAACTCCAAGTAAGTGGTGGATTTTGGATGAAAGTGAGGCTCATTTGGTTTCATCTATGGATGATGAACCTCAAAGTTTGAAAGAAGCTCTGGAAAGTCCAGATTGTGATAAATGGATAGTTGCAATGCAAAACGAATTAGAATATATGAATGTGAATAAAGTATGGGACTTATTTGATCTTCCTAAAGATAGAAAGGCCGTTGGGAACAAATAGGTTCTAAAGATCAAGAGAAAAGTGGATGGTACCATTGAAAGGTACAAGGCACGTTTGGTTGCCAAGGGGTATATACAAGTAAAAGGTATTGATTATAAAGATACTTTCTCACCAGTTGTGAGATTTAACTCCATCAGTTTGCTAATCTTGACTTGGAATTACATCAAATGGATGTTAAGACTGCCTTCCTCAATGGTGATTTGAGTGAAGAGATCTACATGAAACAACCAGAAGGTTTCATAGTAGAAGGTAAGGAACACAAGGTATGTCGACTAAAGAAGTCGATATATGTTCTTAAACAAGCTTCAAGATAATTGTATTTGAAGTTCCATAAATCTATCTTGAACTTTGGTTTCAAGATGATGGATGGAGACCATTGTGTTTATGTCTTAAATTCGAAGAAGAAGTTTATAATTATGTCATTATATGTTGATGACATACTGTTAGCTAGTAATGATTTGAGTTTTGTGCACACGATTAAGACATGGTTGTCTTCCACATTTTATATGAAGGATATGGGAAAAGCGGCTTACATTCTTGGAGTTAAGATTCTAAGAGATAGGTCCAAAAGATTGTTAGCGTTGTCTCAAGAACCTTATATCAATAAGATTCTTGAACGCTTCAACATGCACAACTTAAAGCCTATGAATACTCTTATTTCTCACAATTGTAAAATTGGTGAAGCAATGTGTCTATAAAGTCATGAAAAAAAGAAATATATGAAAAGAGTTCCATATCTGAATGCCATTTTTAAGTCTAATGTATGCCATGTTATGTACTAGGCCGGACATTAGCTAAGTGGTTGATTTGTTAGCTAGGTATTCATCCAACCCTAGTCAACAGCATTGGATGTGTGTCAAAAGAATATTTCGATACCTTAAGGGTACGAAAGACTATTGGTTGTGTTACCAAAAGGGTAACTTAAGGTTGCAAGGATACACGGATACTGATTGGGGTGGTGATAGAGATGAATACAAGTCTACATCAGGTTATATTTTTCTTCTTTTTAATGGTTCTATTTCAAGGAGTAGCAAAAAGAAGACTTGCACGACTTTATAAACTATGGAAGCCGAGTTTGTTGCCGGATTAGCTCATGTGCAAATGGTAGCAATGTTTGTTGTTGGATCAACTATGGAAGCTGAGTTTATCAACAAAGGGCATAGTAGCCGAATTAAACAAAAACCTTAAGCTTGATGGTGATAATTACACCATATGGCAGCAATGTTGGAAGTATTTGGACATAAGTGAACAAATACACCAAGTACGCACAAGATTAACTTGATATGAATGATATATGATGATGGTAAACTAGCAAGGAGATGAGATAAGCTTATGGAAGCTCATAAGGAGCTCAAAGTGAAAGCTTACTCAACTCAAGTCAGCTCAAGGTAGCTGGACACCAGCTAGCTCAGCTCAAGGAGCTTGTCACTAGCTCAATCAGCTAGATGTAGCTGAAAGATAGCTGAGTGAGTGACACTCTATGAGGTGGAGTGACACTAGATAGTGTCATCTAGGTGGCGTAGATGATGTGGCACATAGGTGTGACACATCAGCACCATCATGCCCAAGTGACACCAATCGGTTTGTGACATGTGACATCATACATCATATGGCTACCACATGGACCGAAACAACATGGTGTTTCGGGTAAGAGAGGTTCCCTCCTAATAGCCGAATAGATATGATCATTTGGAAGAGAGTGGTTCTGTTGATCGAACCATTATGTCCCAAATGAAGGGTGCTATTCTAAAAGGGGTTGTGTTCTTTAACCCTTTCATGAGAAACCCTTGAAGGCTATAAATAGGAGAGGATTCGGCCAAGACAAGACATAAGTGTATAACACCAATAATCAGAGGCAAATTGCTAAGTGCAATTGCTAAGTGAGTGAGGGGTTCTTGATTGCTTGAATTATCAAGAAGTAAGGCAGAAAGACTTCTGGTTTGGACGAGCAACATAGGTTGTGGAAAGGTTCTTGTAGTTGCCTTAACCTGTTGATTACAAGAATGCCTTAGGCATTTGGTTGAGTTCATTACTCATATCCACAACAAGCGAGAATTGCATAGGTAGACAAATAAATGATTTGAACTCTTCCTTTATGTTCTAGGATTTTGATAAGTCAAAATCCAACAGTGGTATCAGAGCCTATAGGTTGTATGATATGCATGCTCTTTGGCTGAATAAACATATAAATGCATGTTGATTAGGGTTCTAAGCTTTTCCCCTATTCGGCTGTTTGTTTTGGATGACTAATGTATTTTTTTTTAGCCCTTGCTTGTTAGAATAATGTGTTATTCTACTTGTTTTTGACATGATTGTAAACTGAATGCATGTCTTGATAAAGCTTGTAACCTTGTAAGATATTTCAAAGCAAATTAAACAAGATAGTCACTCTTATTTCCAAATGAATTTGATTGCATTCTATAAGTTTGTTTTTGGTACATTTTGGCATAATGATATTGTCTTATTTATTTTGTGTTTGGAAATATCTTGTTGTGATGAATATGCTAATTTGGGTACACAATTGCATGATGTAGATGGATAGTGCCACAAAGGGCATAGTAGTCGAATTAAACAAAAACCTTAAGCTTGATGGTGATAATTACACCATATGGCAGCAAAAGGTTCAATTCATTCTCACCGAGCACGACTTGTTGGATATAATATCAAAAGAAGTTGTTGAACTAACTTCAGAATCTACACAAGAGGTAGGAGAGGAGAATGATGCCTTTACAAAGAAAGACACCATGGCTCGGATTACATTGTTGAGTACAATGACCGATGACCTTGTGGTGGACTTAGCCATGCTTTAAATTGCCAAGGCCATATGGGACAAGGCAAAGGATAAGTTTGGTACTATTTTCTTGGATAAACAAAGGGCTTTAATTCTCAAATTTGAGAATTACACTAAGAAGGTTGATCAAAACATGAGTAAACACTTGCGAGAAATGTCTCGTATGATCTCTTGTTGAAAATCAGCTGGTCATACTCTAACGGATGAGCAACAAGTGCAATCTGTAATAAGATCCCTACCTGATGATGAGTGACAATTAATGAAGGTCAATTTAAGCCACAATGTTGAAATTAAGACCTTTGATGATATCACTAGACATTTACTTCTCGAGGCAGAAGTTATGGATATCAAGAATCCATCTAAGGCATATGTTGCCGAGACTTCTTTTTCCATAAGGAGAAAGAAGAAAGGATTCAAGAAAAAGGCATTCAACATAAGGGATGTTACCTCTAATGGGAAATTCAAGAAAGTTTGGAAACCAAGGAACAGAAACAATGTTAAATGCTTCAATTGCAATAATAAGGGGCATTTTGCAAAAGAGTGCAAAGAGCCTAAGGTACATATCTCTTCTTCGACTTCTTTTGTGCATGTTATGTCATGTACACTTATAGCTGAGTCTGACTCTTCGTGGGTTATTGATTCTGGTGCCACCGACCACATCATAAGGGATCATGGCTTTTTTTTCAATTATTGAAAGATACCAACTCAAGGCTTGAAGTAGAAGGCAAAGGAACTTGTGTAATACCTTTGAAGAATAGACACAATCTGATTTTAATTGATGTCTTATATTTACCAAATATTCGAAGAAATTTAGTCTCCGTTACATGTTATAAGTAATAATTGATATTTATCTCAATAAAGTAAGAATTAGTTCTTGTATCCTAAATGGTGATTTCTTTGTATTAGATACTGTTATAAGTAATAGTTGTTGTCTTATTGCCAATGCAAATGATGAGTTCATTTGGCATGCAAGATTGGGACATATAAGGCATGAAAGGATAAAGAAGTTAACTAAACGTGGCTTACTTGGTTCTTTATCTAATGTTTCCCTCCCAACTTGTGAGATATGTCTCGCGGGCAAGGCAACAAGAAAACCATTTGGAAAGGCTCATAGAAGTGAATATCTATTGCAAATTATATATTCTGATGTTTGAAGTCCCTTGAATATGACATCTAGAAAATGTTTTAGATACATAATCACATTCACGGATGACTATACTCGATTCACTCATGTCTATTTGATAAAGCACAAAAGTGAAGCTTTAGGGTGTTTCAAGACTTATGTGACTTTAGTTGAGAATCAAATGGAAAGGAAGATTAAGTCATTAAGGATTGATCGATGTGGAGATTATTTGTCAAATGAATTCAAGGGGTTATGTGATGAGAAAGGAATATCAAGGCAATTGACTATTCCTAGAACACCCCAACAGAATGGAGTGGTGGAGAGAAAGAATAGAACTCTCCTACACATGGTGAGATGCATGATGGCTTAGACCAACATGGACATTTCCTTTTGGGGAGATGCATTACTCACAACTGTCCATATATTGAGTAGAGTGCCATCCAAATCTGTTTTATCTACTCCTTATGAGTTATGGACTAAAAGAAAGCCGGATTTGAGTAATCTAAGGCCTTGGGGCTGTGCGGCCTATGTCCATAATCCAAATCATATTCTTGTTGAGTTAAGACCAAGAGGGAAGAAGTGTGTTCTTCTCGGATATTCTGAATATTCTAAAGAATATGTGTTCATGGATTTGGAATATAAGGATAGACAAGTTGAATTCGAATCAAGGGATGCACCTTTCTTAGAAAATGAGTTTCCTAAAAATGGGAATGGTAATAAGAGTTATCCTTTATATAAAATTGATGAATCCAGAGTAACAAGCGCAAATGATGTGCTAATATCACTTAATGAAACTGATAGTGGTATTGGACCGAGTGGGAGCTTAGTTCCTCCACAAGCTGTTTGTCATAGTGGCAACAATGACCAAGATCAGCCTATGGAAGAAATAAGTGATACAAATGATCAAAACATTGATCAAGAAATGGTCCAACATCATGAAGATGAGTTACCTCATGAAAAGCCTAATGAGGATATGTTACCTTATGATGAGAACCAAGCTGTTATTGGACTTTAAGATCCATTGCATGTTCCAATTGGGCCTATTACAAAGTCAAGATCCAAGAAGCTCAATGAAGCTATGCATGGATTGGTGCAAAGGACTTGGGAAGAATCTACAAGTCTTTTAAGCAATGTCAAGCCATTCAAGGTGGGCTGCTTGAATGAGGAAGACCAAGAATTGGTCCATGTGATCCAAGCTTCACATGATGGGCCATAGAGGAATTCAAGGGGGCGACAATATTAATGAATTATTGGGCTTGTTTTTAGTTCATTATTTAATATGAAGTAGGGACCAATTCATTAATGATGTGGCACCTAAATTAGAAGTTTTAGTTGGATCTTTTAATTGCTTAGGCTTTTGGGCCTGATTTATGTATTATGTCCAATAAGCTTGTGTGGACTACCTTCATTAAAACTATTGGACATCTTTTAATTATTTAGGTTTCCGCTTGAGCATGTTCAGCCCATATTTTAAGCATTCTTTCTTATTTAATTAGGTCTGGCCACCTATGGTCTTTTAGCTAGGAAAGTAGTGCTTGGTCGATTGGTATTCTAGTTAGGCTAGTTGAATTAGGGTTAGTAGGGATGCTATATAAACAATGTTTAGCCGCCTGTACCATTTTATGAATTAATCTATTGAGTTTGAATTTATTCAAAGTGAGTGTTCCACTCTTTTTAGTGCTTGACTGAACTAGCGAACTTATCAAAGAATTCCTTTCTTTGTGGCGTTCAACCTATCAAACTTAGGTTCTTGAAATGAGAGTTCTTAGGGTCTAGCTTACATGCTTAATCTAGGTTCTTTGAAACAGGCTTTCTAAGGGTGTAAGTTTTCTTTGCCTGAATCTTGACTTTTTTGGGGTTAGGATATTTCAATTTGTTAGTAGGTTCAAAGGGTTTAACCCCTAGGGTTCACATCAATTGGTATCAGAGCTTAGGGACCAATCAAGTCAAATCTTTTTATCTTTTTTACCATAGGGTATTGGAGTTTCTCTCAACTTTTTGTTTTGGGGTTTCAGACATACTTCTCATAGAGGTTATAGCTTTAGGCATTCTTTGTCTAATAGTTATAGTTTTTAGGGCAGTTTTCGTTTGGAGTTTCATTTTAAGAGTTGTCTTGAGTCAAGATTTCGTTTCTTGAATTCTTGATTTATTATTAAAATTTCTTCTTGTTGATTCTTGATCCGAATCTTAAAAAAAAAATATCAAGAATTTAGAGGGAAGGGCATTCGGACAGTACCAAGAAAAAAAGAAGAAGTTCATTCGAGATTTCAAGAAAATCAAGAAGTCTCGTTCTTGAAAAAAATAAGGAAAGTGTTCGAACATCAAGAAAAAGAAAGAAAGATTCGAAAAAGATCAAGGGAAATAGGAAAGATTTGATTTCTTGGTAATCTTGTTCTTGATTTTTACTTGGTTTACCTTCTTACTAATTGTTTATTGTTTCTTGATTCTTTTGCTAGGTAGAATTAAGCCAATGGAGTTCTTGAAGAGTTCTTCTAGTTCCTAAAGAACTTGAAAGAGGAAATAGAGTGGTAAAAGGCAAGAGTAAGTAGGTTTATTAAAGAAAAAGCCTAAAAGAGTGCAAACAAGAGTTGGAGTGATATCATAATTGAATGTAAACACTAAGGGAACGTGTGAGTTTATTTTTATCACGAACATTTTGTTTTCCAGCAACTTCAAATGTCTCACCATAGTGAATCATCACAGAAGGGGGATGAAAATCCATTCTTTACATGGAGAGCTATGCAAAAACAGTTTGAGAGGATTAATTTTGCGATGGCACAGTAGTCAGACAAGATAGAGAGGCAATCGGCAGCCATTCAAACCCTACAAGGTGGGCGAGATAGAAGGGCTAGGCGTGAGCCTATTGTTGTTGATGAACATGATATAGAAGAGGCAGATGATGAGTAAGTTGATATGGGTAGACCTAGAGGAGTTAGGCATGGAGGAAGGCCTAAGAGAAACACTAGGGATCATGATTGGGAAAATAGAGAAGATAGGAACCTTGGGAATATTAAAATGAAAATTCCACCATTCCAAGGTAGAACTGATCCTGAGGTGTATTTGGAGTGGGAGAAGAAGATAGAGTTGATCTATGATTGTCACAACTATTCGGAGGAGAAGAAGGTGAAGTTGGCAGTCATTGAATTTACTGATTATGCCATAGTTCGGTGGGATCAACTAGTAACCAGTAGGAGGAGAAACCAAGAGAGACCTATAGAGACATGGAGGGAATTGAAAGCTCTCATGAAAAGGAGGTTCCTATCTAGCCACTATTGTAGGGACCTTTACCAAAATCTTTAAAACCTTACCCAATGGACTAGGAGTGTAGAGGATTACTATAAGGAGATGGAGTTGGCTATGATTAGAGGTAATGTAGAGGAGGATCAGGAAGCCACCATGCCTAGATTTTTGAGTGGCTTACATAGAGACATAGCCAATGTTGTGGAGTTGCAGCATTATGTGGAGGTAGAAGACATGGTGCACATGGCTTTGAAGGTGGAGAGGCAATTGAAAAGAAAAAAGGCAGCAAGGTATTCTTCGGTTTCTAGCACTCCTTGGAAATCAAAGTGGAACAAGTATCAGGTTGTTGTCAAGGGCAAAATCGAACCACCAAAGGGGAAAGAAGAGAGCAATAGCAAAGACAAACCCAAGGTATTTCAAAATTCCAATTCTTCAAGGAATAGAGATATTAAATGCTTTAAAAGTTTGGGTTCATGCCATATTGCATCTCAATGTCCAAACAAAAGGATTACGATCATGCATGTTAATGCTGAAGTCATGACCGAAAGTGAGGATGATTGTCATGACATGCCAGAATTTGAGGATGCTAGTGATTGTGTTGGTGATGATGCTGACTTGGACTACCCCGTGGAAGGCAAACCTCTTGTTGCTAGGCCTGCTTTGAATGCACAAATTAAAATAGATGATGTAGAGCAACAAAGGGAAAATATTTTTCAAACTAGATGTTTTGTGAATAGTAAAGTATGTAGTATGATTATTGATGGAGGGAGTTGCACCAATGTAGCTAGTATTACCTTTGTAGAAAAGTTGGGTTTACCTATGCTTAAACATCCCAAGCCTTACAAATTGCAATGGTTGAATGATTGTGGGTAGGTTAAGGTAAATAGGCAAGTAAGGGTAGCTTTTACTATTGGGAGGTATATGATGAGGTGTTTTGTGATGTAGTGCCTATGCATGCTGGCCATCTATTGTTGGGGAGGCCATGGCAATATGATAGGAGGGTTACACATGATGGATTTAGGAATAGGTACAACTTTGTAAAAGATGGCAAAACCATCAATCTTGTTCCTTTAACACCAAAGCAAGTCTATGAAGACCAATTGAAATTGACATCTGTTTTTGAGAAAAAAGAATTGAATGTAGCCGAATCTAATGAGGAAAAAATGAGAGAATAAAAAAAAAAAAGAGATTGGCCAAAAAAGTGGAGGAAAAAGAAAGTGAAAAAACAGAGAAGTGGCTGAAAAAAATAAAGTGATGCCACAAGAAAGAAAAGCAAAAACAAATATGAGCTTTTATGCAAAAGAGAGTGAGGTTAAGAAGGCCTTTTTATAAAGAATCATATCTTAATCTTGATGAATCTAACTAAGCTCTTCCTAGTGTTGCTGTTTCTTTGTTACAAGAATTTGAAGAGTTATTCCCGGAGGAGATGCCAAGTGGATTGCCTTCCATTAGAGGCATTGAGCATCAAATTGATTTTGAGCCCGGAGCAGTCATTCCAAACCGACCAGCCTATAGAAGTAATCCGGAAAAGACAAAGGAACTTCAAAGGCAAGTTGAAGACTTGATGAGTAAGGGGTACATAAGAGAAAGCATGAGTCCATGTGTTATTCCAGTTCTTCTAGTGCCAAAGAAGGATGGGTCTTGGAGGATGTGTGTTGATTGTAGAGCAGTCAACAATATCACGGTAACGTATCGTTATCCCATTCCTAGATTAGATGATATGCTAGATGAATTGTATGGATCTTGTGTTTTTAGTAAGATAGATCTTAAAAGTGGTTACCATTAGATTAGGATGAAAGAAGGTGATGAATGGAAAACAGCTTTTAAGACTAAGTATGGGTTATATGAATGGTTAGTCATGCCATTTGGACTTACTAATGCACCTAGTACATTCATGAGACTAATGAATCATGTTTTGCGTGAGTTTCTAGGTAAATTTGTAGTAGTCCACTTTGATGACATTTTAGTGTACAGCAAAAACTTAGATCAGCATGTTGAACATTTGCGGTTTGTGTTTAATGTGTTGAAAACTGAAAAGTTGTATGCTAATTTTAAGAAGTGTACCTTTTGCATGGATAGAGTTATATTTCTTGGATATGTTGTTAGCTCAAAAGGTATTAAGATGGATGAAGAGAAAGTCAAGGCCATCAAGGACTGGCCGATGCCTAAAGGGGTAAGTGAGGTAAGAAGCTTTCATGGTTTAGCTAGTTTTTATAGGTGTTTTGATAAAGACTTTAGCACTATTGCTACACCACTTACTGAAATTATTAAAAAAAATGTTGGTTTTCATTGGGGCATTGAACAAGAATGTTGGTTTTCATTAGGGCAATGAACAAGAGAAAGCATTTGTCAATCTTAAAGATAGGTTATGTTTAGTACCTATTTTAACATTACCTAACTTTGACAAAGCTTTTGAGATTGAATGTGATGCCTCAGGAATAGGAATTGGAGCTGTTTTAATGCAGAAAAAGTGTCCAATCGCATTCTTCAGTGAGAAGCTTAGTGGAGCGGCCTTGAACTATCCAACTTATGACAAGGAGCTCTATGAGCTTATTAGAGCCTTGGAGACATGGCAACATTACTTATGGCCTAAGGAGTTTGTGATACATACTGATCATGAATCATTGAAACATCTCAAGGATCAAGGTAAGTTGAATAAGAGACATGCTAGATGGATGGAATGCATAGAGACCTTTCCTTATGTCATTAGATACCAGCAATGTAAGGAAAATATTATGGCTGATACTTTATCTAGGAGGTATGTATTTCTCACATCTATGAATGCTAAGATGCTTGGATTTGAATATATAAAGGATGAATATGAAAATGATGCTGATTTTAATGATGTATACATAGCATGTGATAAAGCAGTAAATTTTACAAGCATGATGGCTTTTTGTTTAGAGAAGATAAACTATGTGTGCCTAATTATTCTATGAGAGAGTTATTAGTACGTGAGGCACATGGAGGTGGTTTAATGGGACACTTTGGTGTCAAGAAAACCTTAGAAATATTGCATGAACATTTCTTTTGGCCTAAAATGAAAAGAGATGTTATTCGCATATGTGATAGATGCATTACATGTAGAAAGGCCAAATCTAAGGTTTTACCTCGTGGGTTGTATACACCCTTACCAGTTCCTAGTGAACCATGGGTAGACATATGTATGGACTTTGTATTGGGTTTACCTAGGACGAAAAGGGGAAGAGATTCAATTTATGTGGTAGTGGATAGGTTTAGCAAGATGGCACATTTTATTCCATGTCATAAAACTGATGATACAACTAACATTGCTGAATTGTTCTTTAGAGAGATAGTGCGCCTACATGGTGTTCCTAGAAGCATTGTGTTTGATAGAGATGTTAAGTTCCTTAGTTACTTTTGGAAGGTTTTGTGGGGAAAATTGGGTACTAAACTTTTGTTTTCTACTACTTGTCATCCACAAACTAATGGGCAAACTGAAGTAGTTATTAGGACTTTAACACAACTTTTGCGAACTCTTATACAAAAGAACTTGGAAACTTGGAAAGACTATTTGCCATTCATAGAGTTTGCTTATAGTAGGACTGTGCATTCTACTACTTCTTATTCTCCATTTGAGATTGTTTATGGTTTTAATCCATTAACTCCTTTATATTTAATGCCTTAACCTGTTGATGCAAGGAATAGTTTGAATGGAAGTAAGAAAGCTGAATTGGTGAAGTCTCTTCATGAGAAAGTAAAGCTTCAAATTGAGAAAAAATGCAAAAGTTGCTTCAGAAGCAAACAAAGGGAGGAGGCGAGTTACTTTCGAACCAGGTGATTGGGTATGGGTTCATATGCACAAGGAAAGATTTCCAGCCCATAGGAGAACCAAGTTGCATCCTCGAGGAGATGGGCCTTTCCAAATCCTTGAGAAAATTAATGACAATGCTTACAAAGTGGACTTACCAGGTGAGTATAACGTTTTTACTTCATTTAACATTTCTAATCTTTTCCTTTGTGATATAGGTGATGATTCGAGGTCGAATCCTTTTGAGGAAAGGGGGAATGATGAGAACCAAGCTGGTATTGGACTTCAAGATCCATTGCATGTTCCAATTGGGCCTATTACAAGGTCAAGATCTAAGAAGCTCAAGGAAGCTGTGCAAGGATTGGTGCAAAGGACTTGGGAAGAATCTATAATTCTATTAAGCAACGTCAAGCCATTCAAGTCGGGCTGCTTGAATGAGGAAGACCATGAATTGGTACATGTGATCCAAGCTTCACATGATGGGCCATAGAGGAATTCAAGGGGGCAGCAATATTAATGAATTATTGGGCCTGTTTTTAGTTCATTATTTAATATGAAGTGGGGACCAATTCATTAATGATATGGGTTAGAAGTTTTAGTTGGATCTTTTAATTACTTAGGCTTTTGGGCCTGATTTATGTATTATGTCCAATAAGCTTGTGGGGATTACTTTCATTACAACTATTGGACATCTTTTAATTGTTTAGGTTTAGGCTTGAGCATGTTCAGCCCATATTTTAAGCATTCTTTCTTATTTAATTAGGTCTGGCCGCCTATGGTCTTTTAGCTACGAAAGTAGTGCTTGGTCGATTGGTATTCTAGTCAGCCTAGTTGAATTAGGGTTAGTAAGGAGGCTATATAAACAATGTTTAGCCGCCTATACCATTTTATGAATTAATCTATTGAGTTTGAATTTATTCAAAGTGAGTGTTTCACTCATTTTAGTTCTTGACAGAACTAGTGAACTTATCAAAGAATTTCTTTCATTGTGGCGTTTAACCTATCAAACTTAGGTTCTTGACACGAGAGTTCTTAGGGTCTAGCTTACATGCTTAATCTAGGTTCTTTGAAATAGGCTTTCTATGGGTTTGAGTTTTCTTTGTCTGAATCTTGGCTTTCTTGGGGTTAGCGTATTTCAATTTGTTAATGGGTTCAAAGGGTTTAGCCCCTAGGGTTCACATCACCATATGAAGAACTTGATGAGAATGCAAATGTGCATGATCAAGAAGAACATAATGCTCCTACTAGTCTTAGACGTTCTTCAAGAAAATTCAAACCTCCAAGTAAGTGGTGGATTTTGGATGAAAGTGAGGCTCATTTGGTGTCATCTATGGATGATGAACCACAAAGTTTGAAAGAAGCTCTTGAAAGCCTAAAATGTGATAAATGGATAGTTGCAAGGAAAAATGAATTGGAATCTATGCATGTGATTAAAGTATGGGACTTAGTTGATCTTCCTAAAGATAGAAAGGCCGTTAGGAAGAAATGGGTTCTCAAGATCAAGATCAAGAGAAAAGTGGATGGTACCATCGAAAGGTACAAGGCACGTTTGGTTGCCAAGGGGTATACACAAGTAGAAGGTATTGATTATAAATATACCTTCTCACCTATTGTGAGATTCAACTCCATCAGGTTGATACTAGCTATTGTTGCTAGTCTTGACTTGGAATTACATCAAATGGATGTTAAGACTGCCTTCCTCAATGGTGATTTGAGTGAAGAAATCTACATGAAACAACCAGAAGGTTTCAACGTAGAAGGTAAGGAACACAAGGTATGTCGACTAAAGAAGTCGATATATGGTCTTAAACAAGCTTCAAGACAATGGTATTTGAAGTTCCATGAATTTTTCTTGAACTTTGGTTTCAAAATGATGGATGAAGATCGTTGTGTTTATGTCTTTAATTCCAAGAACAAGTTTATAATTATGTCATTATACGTTGATGACATACTGTTAGCTAGTAATGGTTTGAGTTTTGTGCCAACCATTAAGACATGGTTGTCTTCCACCTTTGATATGAAGGATATGGGAGAAGCGGCTTACATTCCTGGAGTTAAGATTTTAAGAGATAGGTCCGAAAGGTTGTTAGCGTTGTCTCAAGAACCTTATATTAATAAGATTCTTGAACACTTCAATATGCACAACTCAAAGCCTATGAATACTCCTATTGCTCTGAATGCCATAGGAAGTCTAATGTATGCCATGTTATGTACTACGCCAGACATTAGCCAAGCGGTTGGTTTGTTAGCTAGGTATTCCTCTAACCCTAGTCAACAACATTGGAAGTGTGTCAAAAGAATATTTCGATACCTTAAGGGTACGAAAAACTTTTGGTTGTGTTACCAAAAGGGTAACATGAGGTTACAAGGATACAGGGATGCTGATTGGGGTGGTGATAGAGATGAATACAAGTCTACATCAGGTTATATTTTTCTGCTTATAAGTGAGAAGCGGACTTGCACAGATTTGTTGCCAAATTTGTTGCTGTGCAAGAAGACTTGTGGCTTGGTCGTTTCCTTGTTCACTTAGGTGTTGTAGCACCTAATGATAAGCCAATCTATCTTTTTTGATAGCATGGCTGCTTTGGCTTATATTAAGGATCTGAAATATCATGGAAATACCAAGCATATAGGGATTAAGTATAACTTTATGAGAGATGCAATTGATGGGAAAGAAGTTCAAATGGAATACATCTCTATGGATGAGATGGTCGCGGATCCTTTAACTAAACCAATACCACCAATCTTGTTTGCGAAACATGTTAGGGCAATTGGTCTTTGTAGATTATAATTCGTTTGGATGAACTTCTTGATGTCATGTACTTGTACCTTATTGATGGAATGAATGAGTTGTGTTTTATGAGACTAATACAATTCTATGCATATTCTATATGTTTCACAACGAATAAAAATTATATGTCAAACATAGGTAGAGAGGATTGGTTCGCTCACACAAACAATCTGCCTTTATTCTTTTTGTAAGAATAGAGATGAGACTGTTCAAGTGAATAAGTAATATACATTTGTCGTCTTGAGGTTTAGACATTGGTTGTCTAATAGACATATGTTGTTCTTAAAATGAGAGTATACTTATTTTAGTGGGAGTCACATCTTCCAAACATTTGACAACTTGAGCATATTGGTCGCCTTGATTAAGAGAATCAAGATGAGATGATGTGTGATTTTTCGAACATGTATGACCACACATACATGAATTAAACCTATGTAGCCATGTTTGAATGTTCAAGACGTGAATATTCAAGTTAATCAATGTGTTTGATTAATTAAGGCCTGTACGGTATTTGAGTATTATTGAATTCGCATATACTCCTAATGGCTGATAATTCCATATGGGAATTACATAGACTTGTTCTTTGAAGTGGGAGTCCATTTAAGGGATGTCCACTATTAAATGATTTAAGTGGGAGTTGACAAACCTATGTTGTAGAGTAAATCGTTGAGAAGTGCTTAAATTCATGTATTTTCATATACAATTCCTTATATTTTATGCTTAGTTCCTTGAAATCCTTGATAGTTTATTATGATTTTGTGTGTTGTAGGTGTTTTGGAAGATAAGGATTGCTATGGAGTTGAAAAGAATGAATTTGTACAAGAAATAAAGCTTCAAGCACAAAGGAAAGCTGACTGCCCATCAAGGAGACACTTTGTGGCTAAACCTAACCCAAACCTTCTTTAAATAAACTACTGGTGTATCAAATACTCTTTATCCATAAAAACCCTAGTTGGAAAAACCATTCCCACACCTAAAGGAGGGCTAGCGGCAGCTTTTATTCCACCATGAAGAATGTCAGCCGCCACCTTCATTTAACCATGTATGGGCTGCCTTAATTTATGCTTTGATAAATACCCTAGCTAAATATATGTCTTTCTTTGTCAAAGAAGGATTAGTGGTTGTCAACTTGCATTAATTGCAAGAACCTTTCCTTAAAGCTAATCCTAGTCAAAGTAGGAGAATTAAATCAGCCAAGACTTTCCTTCATTGCACTTACTTTGGCTGCAAGTTTGTAATCTTTCCTTATTAAGGAGAACTCTGACTAAGACTTTTCTACTTTATTAAACCTTGGCTGCCAAGTCTTGTATCTTTCCTTAAACACATCAAATAAGTCAGCCACCTTTCCTTAATACGCTAAACCTAGCCACAAGTCAGCATAAGTGAGAGAGAGGAGCTGTAACTTCATTAATTGATGCCCTACATGCTGCCTATAAATAGAGACAAAGGGGAAAACGAAAATCACACTTGACCAAGCATTAGAGTTCTGATTTCTTCTTTGCTTTAGAGTTTTTGAGAGTGCAAGAGGCTGAATAATTAATATTCTCCTTCTTTTTTCTTTAGTTTTCTTCTTATTTTCTCTTTAAATTCATGTTTATGTTGACAATGCCTATGCAAGGCTAAACTTTTCTTTGGTTAAGGGTGATTTCAAAGCACTAGACATGTTATGTAATTAATTTTCAGATTCTATCATATATTAGTTTTCTATCAAAGTTGTTTATGTTCTTCCACAAAAATTGTTTATAATTTTTATCTTGATTTGTTTAGGATGCATACTAGATATATCTTGATAATTATCTAATGATAGTTTAAGAAACTTGATACGTAGCTTATCTTTATTTCTATTCAATAGTGGCAATTTGTTATTAATGATTATGTTAAAGTTTTTGCTAATTGCAAAGTGAAACATAACCTAAGTTAAACAATTCATGTTCATGCTTTTGTTGCTTAGATGAACCTATCTTTCTCATCTTAAAGCTGCTATTAAATTAAATTTAGATATGCTTATCCTAGGTTGTTTGATAGTTAGAGATTAAGTAGTGGCGTTTGTCCTATTTAACTACAAACAAAGGAAAGATTGGGGTAACACGGGAGGTTGTTATCTACAGCAGTTAACTTTGATAGATAATTGATATTGATAGGTCTGAATTTGATTCTTAATGATGTCTAGTGGTTGAGATTGAACCTTTAACCATATTTCTTACATCTGATTACTTCTTGTTTACTTGCTTTCTTACTTTTATTGTTTAATTTAGTTTAAATCTGATCTCAAACACCTCTTTACTTTTGTTTACTTGTTTCTAAGTGATAAACTAATTATTTATAAACTAAAACTCAATCCCTGAGGACTCGACCCTTGCTTCTATTATACTTAACAACTGATTTAGTGTAAGGTTATAAAAAGATACACTCTTTTGGGTGCATCAAATTTTTGGCGCCGTTGCCGGGGATTGCTTTTTTTAGTTTATTTGATTTTGGTTTATTCTTACTTTGAGTTCTAAATATTTACTTTCTTGTTTTTATTTTTCAGTGAATGCTCCAAGCTCCCGAATAAGACATAAGACTTAGGAGAATTTAGGAATTCATAACTTCACACCAACAACCAAATGAGGAGTTGATCCAAACCATCCAAGAGGAACAAGGAGAGGTGGCTGCTGACAACCGAACGTTTCCACGTGAGAACTACTTACATGACTAACACGTGAGAACGTTTCCATAGACACTTGAGTGACAATACCAAATGGAGTTCTCATAGCGGGCCATGTTCAGTGAACTTGTTCAATAGACAAGCACCTACATGTTATCCTAAAGTATCTCGTATACTTCAACACGTGAGATGAGTTGCTTACTAAGTAAGTATGCTTAACATGTACCAGTCTTTGAGCATTGCCAATGCCCCGTCTTAGCAATACGATGAACAGGAACCGTTTTAGGAACATGGCTTTGATGCATAAGGATCTCAAAATTATATATAATTCCTTTGCAAGGCCATTATGTTCGTGGGCTTCATCCGATTAGTACTTAATAACTCCTTATCATCATACTAACATGAAGGAAAATCTTGTATCACTAAGATGTAGTGATGGGTCTGCATTATTGGTATTTTATGCTTGACCAAACCGATTGGCTCTAGGGCATATACCAACAGTATTGACTATCGTAAACTTAATTCAACAACTTGCAAAGACCACTTTCCTTTACCTTTTATTGATCAAATGCTTGAAAGGTTAGCTGGCCATTATTATTATTATTTTCTTGATGGATTTTCAGGTTACAATCAGAGTGCAATTGCTCCGGAGGACCAAGAGAAAACCACCCTCACATGCCATTTGGCACCTTTGCGTATAGACGTATGCCATTTGGTCTTTGTAATACACCAGCTACATTCCAAAGGTGTATGGTTAGCATATTTTTAAAATATGTAGAGATCATCATAGAGGTTTTTATGGATGATTTAAGTGTCTATGGTAATTCTTTTGATAGATGCTTACCCTTATACTTAAAAGATGATTGGAAACTAACATTGTTTTGTATTGGGAAAAAAGTCACTTTATGGTAGAACAAGGAATAGTTTTAGGCCATGTTATTTCTTCTAGAGGGATAGAGGTTGATAAATCTAAAATAGATATTATGCATTCTTTACCACCTCCCACAAATTGAGAGAGGTTCGTTCTTTTTCTTGGACATGCAGGTTTCTATAGGAGATTTATCAAGCAATTCTCAAAGATAACACTACCTCTTTGCAAGCTGTTACAAAAAGATATGGATTTCCACTTTGATGATAAATGCAAAGAGGCGTTTGAAACATTGAAAGGGCTCTTCACATCAGCTCCTATCATGCAACCACCAGATTGGAATGTACCTTTTGAAATCATGTGTGAGACCGCCTATTTTTGGGTTTTCGCCCTAGAGTCCCATTCTTTCCAATTTTTCTCTTTTTTTTGTTCTACCATACACTTGAGAATTCTAAATTCTTCCTTAGTGAAATGATAATACGGTGAAATGGGATAAAATCTGGGGAAAACCTTTAAAATTAAATATTCATGCTTGGTCAAAATGGACTTTTAAAGCACGTAATGTAGGCCATGGCTCAGGGTTTAGAAAGAAAGGATAAATAGGCCCAAAATATGTGTTTGAGGGTAATCAGATCAAGGATCATTTCTTGAGGAGGATTCTCTTTGAAGCATTTGTCCCTTATTGGATATTTCTTTCCTTTTGACTTTGGTCTTTTTCTTCCTTGCTTTTGGCTTTCAATTTGCCATGTCTTTCACACAATTTTTTTTTTGCTTTCATTTTGCCCCCTTCTTTTTCAACGGAGTGAGCCCGTCTTTATTCGGGGCTCCATTTGTTTTGCATCTGTCTTTGAGCTAGGACTCATTTCTCAATGATCTTTAAAAAGATCTTTCCTTGTATTTTCCCCCTAGTGTAGAGGGTGATCCTTGATTAGGGTTCAAAGAAGAAAGAATTCTTTTGGCTCAAAAGGGGTGACTATGGATAATAATGTTTTTCTTGTGAAAGGGATATGAAAGATGGCCATTCATCATATCAAGCCCGAATATTCTCATTGAAAAGCAATCCTCAGGGGAAATAGATAATCAAAATTCATTTTGCACTTTGGAATCATCCGAATTCTCATATGCATGATATCACAATTTTTTAATTTTTCATTTTCATCGCATGCCCCAATGATTCATGCGTTAGTCTATCCTTATTCACCATGTATCCATTATTTTCACATATGATGCCCCAATTTAATTAACGAATGAGAATTTGTATCAACGAGGAACATAGCAAGTCTAGTTCTGTACTTAAAAGACTGAATTTCAAATCTGAGTTCTTTGAAGAGACGAGGAAAATATGACCTAAAAATGGGTTTTCTCTGGGATATGGGATAATCTGGTTTAGTCATTGTGCCCCAGGGTGTCAATCATGAAGTGATGTTTGGGTATTTGAAGTTTTATGATCATAGGGAAAGGTCATGAATGGTTTTAACACAATCTTGACACATACCAAATTATCAAAATCTAGATTCTTGAAAAATGTCTCATTTGTTTGAATTTCAAGGAATTTGAAAATTTTCAAAAAGTTTGTTCCTTTGTTCATAGCCTAGACTAAGATCTACGTCTTTGCTTATTCTGTGATGACAATGGTTTTATGAAGTCAAATCATTCATATTCCCTGAAGCATTAGGTCTTTCAAGTGTTATTGGTTTAAGAGATTTAGGCTTAGGAAATCCTAAAGAGAGGGAAAAAGGTTTTGGGTCATTTGTAACACTGATCATCAATCTTCTGGAGACTATCCATTATTAAAAATTCCTTAATGCTTGTTTTTGCAAATTCAAGTTATTGTTAAAACACAACAAACACAAAGCATTTAAAATTCAAAATTCATTTAATTCATGTAGATGTTAACATGAGACAAGTGCTTTCATCATCACAGTGTATAGAACTACATGCGTCAAAAACCTAATATGATCATGCACAATGTTTCTTATGACATTTGGCTTCCCCATCTTCAAAACTTATCGAACCAGCCTTGATGAGATCTCTGACCTTGTACTTCAAAGCGGGGCAGTTCTCTGTTGAGTGACCTTGATTGCCAGAATGATAACCACAACACTCATTAGCATCATACCAGCTCGGATAAGGGGGCTTCAGAGGTTCTAATTGCATGGGTGTCACAAGGTGATTCTGGATGAGTTGAGGTAATAGCTCAGTGTATGTCACAGGAATCGAGTCATCCTTATTTCTTTTTCGCTTTTTATGCCCCCTTCGATTATTCCCAAGGGTGTTCGATTGATAGACAGATGTAAATTCTGGTGTAGTTGCAGTCATTGGTTGGTAGGGATAAAAACCTTGAGAGACATTGTTCAGGGTAGAGTAAAATGGCTGATACGAGGAGAATTGGGGAGGTAAGGCAAAACCTTCCACGACTTGGGTATCTTCCTTTTTCTTTTCAGATGCCCCCTTTTTCTTGGTATTGAATGTTCTTTCTCCTTCAACTTTCCCATCTTTGATAGCATTCTCAATCATCTCCCCTGAAATTACCATGTCCGAAAAATTGTTCGTGGTGTTGCCGACAAGTATATCATAGTACGGGGCCTGCAGTGTATTCACAAAAATGACAGTGGTTTCCTTCTGAGTTAAGGGCGGTTGTACTTGGACGGCCAGGCTCATCCACCGTTGCGCATATTCATTGAAACTCTCCGTAGCTCTTTTCTTCATATTTTGCAAGGTGAGACGGTCAGGTGCCATGTCTGTCTTATGCTTGTACTGGTTTAGAAAAACCCTAGCTAGGTCATTCCAAGAGCGAATTTGATCCTTGCTCAACTAACTATACCACCTAATTACGGATCCGCTGAGGCTATCCTGAAAATAGTGAATCAAAAGCTTATCACTATCTATATGACTTGTCATCTTTCGGCAGAACATAGTGATGTGGGCTGACGGATCGGTTGTCCTGTCATATTTCACAAAGTCAGGGATCTTGAACTTGGGAGGAATGACTAAATAGAGGACCAAACATCGTTCTTTCACGTCTAAACTCCCAAATACATCTGTACTTTCTACTGCTCGGAGCCTTTCATTTAACAACTGATATTTCCCTTCGGAATTTGCCAACTCAACCTCATTTACTGTAACCATTTTCAACTTTTCCTCTTCAGCTGGATCATCTGAGTTTAGGACATTGACGGGGTTAACTGTGTTCTGGGCATCAAACATTACGACCTCATTCTGACCCTTTTGTGCCTCTAACCCTTCTCTGGCGACCAAGTTTTCAGTGTGTCCTTTGATTACGGCGGACATCAACTCCATCAATTTAATCATCTGATCCTTAGATTCTGCTTGAGACTTTGCTAGCTGTTCTCGCAATTCTTTATGTTCCTTTTCCATTTTTTCCATTCGGGCAACTTGTTCATTCTCCGTAGCAGTAGCCTGTATTAAAAGGGTACTCAGTACTTCTTATACCTCTGATTTGAAATAGAAATTCTTTCAAAGACTCCTAAAGCCAAGCCAACTTCTGTTTTATTTCTCCTAAATGTATGTCACGATGAATGAGCCATGATTGTCATTTGATGCATGTGAAGAATAAAAGAAATGATGTATGGACATATATAGTGGAAACATGCTGACCATGTATGTAATAACTGCAATCACGATGCCAACATGTTGCAAGCAAAGAATAAACAAATCAACGCATGGATATATGCAATGAATGATCATGTAAATTTTAGCATATTTCCCAATGAATGATCATATACACTATGAATGCAACACGATGTCATTTATGATGCATGCAAACAATGAATGATTGATACAGAGTATATACAAAGAAAATCATGCTGACCATGTATGTCATGAATGCATCCTAATGTTAATATGACAGATTAATGCATGAGCATATACAAAGAAATCATGTTGACTATGTTTGTCATGAATGCAACCCAAAGTCAACATGATGCGTGTAAAGAATAAACAAATTAATACATGGATATATACAGAAAAATCATGCTAATTATGAATGCATGAATGCAACCAGATGCTAACATAATACATGTATGAATGTATGGTATGACAAATAATTGATCGGATGCAAAATGCAAAAGGGGAAGATATCACGGAGGAAATAAGAATCGGAGGAACTTAATCATCAACCTCTCATAAATTTGAAACATAATCAATTCATTCCAATATCAACGTTCACAATGGTATAAACCATGTTTTACAAAATTTGAACAATGGTTAAAACTGTCTTTTACAAGCCCTTTATTCTTCCTAGCATCCTAAGGCTATAAGAGCCGGCTACTGAAAAAGTGAAATCCTATTACATCATATAAGACCGAAGACTTTCCACCTCAATGCTGTAAATCTCTCAATCCTAATGACGCTTTCCCAGTCCTCTATCAATCAGTGTCGTTGGATTCAACCACTTGGCATTTATAAGAGTTTGCACTTTCTTTTTGAATGCTATACAGTCATCAATATTATGGCCAAAAATTCCAAAGTGATAATCACATCTTGCATTTGGATTATACCACCTTGGATATGGTGGTAATAGGGATTTCAATGGGACACAGGCAACCATGTGATTTTGGATTAGTATAGGGAGAAGCTCTCGCTAGCTGATTGGAATGGGATCAAAATGCATTTGGGTCTTATCCTGGGATTGTTTCTTAGTCACACATGGCCTAAGAGTTGGGGCACTTGGTGGTGGCGCTATGGTCCGAACCAGAGTGTTTACATGGAGATGTGGCGGACCAGCATGGTAAGGGTATGGATTTGGACACGGGGCCTTTGGAGGTTGTACATAGCTCAAGGTTCCTATCCCAGATGCTGGATAAGGTGATTGATGAGGGAAGCAATATGAACTGCCAATTGGTGGTGATGGAGTGGGATTCAGGAATCCCGTAGTGGTCATCTCAATGGACGATTGGACCATAGTAGGGTGAAGATATTGGTTTGGACCTAGAACAGTTTGCAGGTCACAGGATCCGAGGTTTCTATCCTTGGTATCAGGCTCTCAGGTTTAATCATTTTCACAATTTTGTCCATAATTTCATCAGGATTGCAACCTTTGTGGCATTGACAAGTGCAGGATCTAGCAAGGATTGTATGTTCTGGACCTAATGGTTTTGGTTGGTTCGAAGGCGATGCAGAGCCCTGAGAAAGTTCCTCCTTACTCTTACCCATATCCTCAAACATATTCAACAATTTGGCAAGTTGTTCTTTCACTTCCCAGATTTCATGTCTACATTCCTCTTGGTTGCATTCCAATGCACCCAATCGTTCCTCCGATTCATTCCTCATATCTCGAACCCCTTTCGTGCAAATGAAAATGTCATGAGATTAAGAATTCAATTATGAATGTACATGCTCTATTCCTATGTGCATGAATATACTGATGATTAATGCATGAACCTATACAGATAAATTATGATGACTATGTATGCTATGGATGCAATCTAATGCCAACATGATGCATTTAAAAAATGAATAAATTGATGCACAAGTATATACAAATAATGACCATGCATGCCATAAACGTATTCTACAATAATGACCATGCATGCTATGATGTCAAAATGATACATGCTAAGACTAAATGAATTAATACAAAGGTAGGTACAAAGAATGACCATGTATATCACAAATGTATTCTACAATGAATAACCATGCATGTTAGAACTGTGACATGATGTAAAAATGATACAAATAAATTAACCAATGATTACACGAAATTGGTGGGACCTAAACCTTGATTATTCAAAAATCTCATTATGCAAGATTTGCCTCCAAATTCATGCTTTTTTTAAACATGTTTTTTTTTTTTTATGAAAAACCAATCATTATTTTCAAAAGAATTTCAGGGTAGTGGATCCTACTATGGTACAATATCCAAATGTTCATGCAACACTACCGGTTTTATGAAATCATCAAATGAAATTACCAACTGTTTATTGCAAAGAATGAGATCAATAATACAACCAAAAATGTACATGCTCGATTCACACATGCATGAAATGTGCAAAATGCAAAAATGCTTGAATTTTTTTTTTTTTTTTAAACAGCTAATGAACATATGCCCCAACAATATCTGCTTATTTAGGCATCACGATGCCTTCAAGGCGGAGTATCACATTTATTACGGGTGATGTACGTACATCGTTGCCCGATCTACCACACTTATTCGGAGTGTAAAATAGGTAACAAAAGGTTTAGAAATGTCCCTCCATGTGTTCCTATTTTCGGTATATCTAACGGAATCCGGCATGGCTTCGCCTAGGTTCACTATATGAGGGTGAATCGGATCTAAAGGCCCTGAATTGCTCCTCACTATCGCCGGTAAAGGCTAGTAAGGCACCCCGATAAAAGCGGGTTCAATTCGTTAGAGTCTATTTCCCTAGCCCATGCGGATTGTTAATCACGAAGGCTTAGGTAATTTAGTACTCCGGAAGTGTTTCACTAGCCCATGCGGATTGTTAATCACGAAGGCTTAGTTACTTTGCTCCCACCTAAATGGACAGAACCCGGGTATAGGATTCATGATATGCAAATGCACGTGTAGTGTGTGTGGAGGAACAACAAACCTTTCACCACCTATTCTACAAACCTTATTCCAAATGCCCTAGCAATTTATAAAAGCATTCAAGAATAGTGTAACGCATTAACCAACATGCAATTATAATATACAATCTTAAATAAGTAGAGAACAATTATAAAATGCATGCACATGAGTATGAACATATTTAAAAACATTTTATTATTTTCAAAATTCTCCTTATTAAAAAAATGTGGGAATTAAAATTAAATACCAATTAAACCAAGAAAACTGAGACTTTGATAACACACGGCTAATTCTAGGCCTGACTCTCTAATAGTCCCCAGCGGAGTCGCCAAGCTGTCGCAACCTAAAAAATAAAGAGTCTCATCGCAAGACATTATTATTCGTTAAGCGTGACATTAAAAAAAAAACCGAGGAAAAGTCGACTTAATTCCTCTAGAAAAATGAAGGTTTTGAAAATGACCTTGAAAAAGACATGGAGTCGCCACCAATCTTTTTTAGCTAGGTGTAATCGGCCACCTATTAAAATCGGTTTTATAAAATATTTTAAAAATTAATTAAAACATTTTAAAAACCAATTTCAAGTCTGCTTTTTAAAATCAGAGAAATCAAAGAAGCGGGTTCGGGAGTCGGTTACGTGCGGGGAAGGATTAGCACCCCCACAACGCCCGTATAAATCGGTACCTTATTAATCGTGTGTTATCTCAAGTCTCGGTAAAAAATCGGTTTTAAATTTAGTATTTCAAGTTATTTCCCAATTTAAAGAAAAATAATTCCATTTTTTAATTGAAAATGATCCGGAATTTATAAATTCAAAATTTTCCTATATTCCCCAACAAACGTGGCAAAATATATTAATTTTGGAAAATTTTGGAAAATTTTCTGAATCATTCTCTTTTTAAAGAAGATATTCCGTTATTAATAATAATTGATGATATCCTCCCCAGCAAACCCGACAGAGAACTCATGAATTATTTTAACTCGGGAATATCTTTATTTTATTGAAAACTATTATCTTTTTTTGAAAACATTTAAAAGAAATGAATATGTATATGCATGACATAAATAAAATGACATAGCAAAATCTAAATAATATAATGCAACCTAAATGACATGACATGATTTGAATGCCTTAGCATATTCTAAATGAAATGAAATATCCTAAGTTATATGATATATTCTAAATGAAATGAAATGACCTAGGTAACATAATATATTCTATATGAAATGTAATATCCTAAGTCATATGATATATTCTAAATGAAATGAAATGACCTAGGTAATATAATATATTCTACATGAAATGAAATAACCTAAGTAACATACATATTCTATATGAAATGACATAATTTAAATGACATGGCAAATATGGATGATATGGCATATAATTTAAATGACATGGAATATAAAATAATGCTATCATATAATATGCATGAAAATAAAAATAAAAACAATAATGCATGAACATAACATATGCTAAATAATATAAAAATAACTAAATAAAAAGCATAGGATATCTTGAAATATTCAAAACCATAGAATAAGCCATATAACATCAAAAAAAATATATAAATCAAAATAATAACAATACCGTAGGAATTATTATAGTAAGAATTACATATTATATAAAATGCATGAATATGAAAAATGTAATGCATGAAATATATTTTTTCCTTTAATTAAGGAAATTCGTATACCTAAAAAGATATCCGGCTACCTTAGGAAAATATGTCAAATTAAATATTCTAAAACCAAAATACTTTGTGATTGTTTGAAAACAATTTTGAAAAGCTTGAATTAAAAACAAAAACTGGGTTAATTTTTTAAAATGGCTCTAATTTCCTAAGTTTTAAAATCCGGACTTCAATACCCTTAACCCGAGACTTAAAAAATCATTTCTAGAGTTTAAAAAGGCTTAGCAACTACCCTAAGTCAGTAGCTAACCTTCCTAATCAGCCCACTCTAAGTAACTTAACCAAAACAGAAAAATGATTTTTCTTTAAATTCAATTCTGACTCCACTATCCAGTTTTAAGACACGATTTTTTACCCTATTTTTAAAAATTCAAAAAATTCTGAAAAAAATACTGAAGACTCAGGACATGCAAAACTACATGGAAAAAATTCTCTTAATTTTCTGATTAAATATGAATGCCCATAAAAATCGGAAAAGTACAAGTACTGGGTGAAAAACTGTTTTGCCAAAATACATTTTTGCCTTTGATAAAATCATTTAAAAATCAAAGTAAAAATATTTGAAACTCATAAAATGGCTCACAAACAGTAGCTAGGACTTTTTGAAAGTTAGATAAAAATTGGCTAAGTAAAAAAAATCACAAAGGTAGAATAATCAATTTGACAAACTTTAATTTTCCACAAGTGTGCTCAAGAGAGCATGACTTTGAACCATTAATTGGCCTAAGTCATTATCAAGTGGCATGAACAAGAAATGCATGAAAAATACAGCAAACATAGTGCATGAAATGCATGAGTTTAAACCTAAATGTCATGAAAAAATGCATGGCATCAATATAGTGACTTAGACCTAAATGAACTTGCATGGCATTTAATGAAACCTATACCTAAAATGCATGAATATGCATGACAAATAAACCAACTTAATAACTAAAATATGCATGGCATTTCCACAAAAACAAAGCATGCTTAAACCAAAAACTCAACCAAATATCATGCAAATGCTAACCTATCAACTAACATGGCAAGAATACACATACAATGCAAAGATTCAAGGAGTGGCCGAATGGCCTATGTAACTAGCAAGCATGGCATTTTCACAAACACTTGGTATACTAACATGCAAAACTAAATCAAATGTCATGCAAATGCAAAAACCTACCAACTAACATGGCAAAAATGTAACACACAATGCAAAACACATGGAGTAGCCGAATGGCCTCAAGCTCCAACAAGCATGGCATTTTCACAAACACAATATACTAACATGCTCAACTAAAATATAAAACTCAAATCATACAAAAACCACACAAGCATTTTCACAAACACTTGATATACTAAATCTAAAACATGCTCAACTAAAATATAAAACTCAAATCATGCAAAAACCACACAAACATTTTCACAAACACTTGATATACTAAATCTAAAACAACAACAAATTTAAACATCATGAAAACAGAAAATTAAAAATGCAAAAACATGATATTTAAAACATAAATGGAAACAAACAAAGCAACCAAATTAAAATATAACTCAAGTATATGAAGTAAAATAACATTTAAAACATTAAGATCAAAGAAAATAACATCAACAACATGATAAAATAAATCAAAACAGCAACTTAAATAAAGAATATAGGCCATTCGGCTATGGTGAGAATATTGTAAAAAAATTGTAAAAAATATATTTAAGAAAGAGATGAAAGAAGAACTTAAGAAGAACAATAAAAAAAACATTTATTTAAAAAGGAAACTCACCAAATAGTAATCAAAATAGCAAAAACAAGAATGGAAAATCAAGAAAGTGCAAGAGTTGGTGCTCAAGAGCAACCTCAAGAAGCTATATTTCAAGCTTTATCTCTTCAAACTTTCCTTTCATTTCTAAACTTTTTCTTTTTGCCTTCAACCAAAGAGAGAAAAACCAAGTAAAAACCAAGAGAACTCAGTAAAATAAAGTGTAAAAAATGAAAATCTGACCCCCCCAAGTGCTGGCTGAATGGCCCTTAAAATGCTCAAGGATGTTGTCATTTTTTTTGTAACCAATTTTCCATCAAATGGCTAATAATTCAAGGTGAAAAATCACGAAATTATCACCCTTAGATTAGCATCTCAGTTGTCCAAATTACAGCTGTTCAAGAATAATGTTGACATCTCTCTTGGCCTATGTGGCTTAATCACCATGGCTTGATCAAAGAGAATCTCTAACTAACTCTTAATTCTTGGCCATTTGATTGAAAAATCAGAAGCTTCCTCCTTCCTTTGGGCCTTGGCAGACCAGCACTTCTCTTTTCCAGCCCAACTCTAATTTTTTGAAAGGCCCAAAGTAGCCCTTTTCGGTTGCTTGGATGAAATGACCGTTTTGCCCCCCGGATGCAAATAAATATCAAACGGACTCCAAATTCAATTTTTATTTTTTTAATACTTCCAAAATAATAAAATATTGAGTTCTGGAAGTTTTCAAAATTATCCGAGTCCGTTTGCTATTTATTTGGATTTTTTTCTTCCAAAAATGCCCTTTTATGCCCTCACATTTTACCATTTTTTAAACGAGCTCCAAATAAAGATTTTTCTTCACCAATCTCTTCCAAATAACTTAAAAGTGTGATCTGGAAGTTTTCATAATTTTTGGAGCTCATTTGGTATTTTTTCGGGATTTATCGGCTTGAATTACTACATAGGAGGCCCGGGATTTGGCCATTTTGCAAACGAAATCCGAATCAAGATTTTATTTTGCCAATCTCTTCCAAATAATTTAAAATGATACTTGCCAAATTTCAGAATTTTTTGAGTCCATTTACTATTTTTCCGGGATTTATCTTTTTGAATTATTGCATAGGAGGCCCAAGATTTGGTCATTTTACAAACGAACTCCGAATCAAGATTTTCTTTCGCCAATCTCTTCCAAATAATTTAAAAATGATATTTTCAAAAGATTTGGAGTTCATTTGCTATTTTTTTGGGATTTTTCTTTTTGAATTACTGCTTTAGAAGCCCGGGATTTGGCCATTTTGCAAACGAACTCTGAATCAAGATTTTCTTTCGCCAATCTCTTCCAAATGTTTTAAGAATGAGATTTTCAAATTTTTAGAATTTTCGGAGTCCATTTGCTATTTTTCCCAAATTTTCCCATTTTGCCCTTTTGCCTCTGAAACCCGGTTTTGCTCGAAACAAGTCCGATTTTCAGATTTTCTTCAAGCTGAGCATTGGCCTATCCCTTTTTAATCATTCCTCATCCATTGGGTGCTTTGGTCTTACCAAGTCGGGCCATTTCTGTGATTCTTCCCGATTTCAACGAAATCCACCAAAAACCCTAATTTTTGGTTTTCTCCCGGATTGACTTTTCTTTCAGTTTTTCTTTCAGGTGGCTTCTCCATTACCCGTAGTCAGTGCTTATCTTTCATTTGGAACCTTCAATTTTGACCAGTTCGACGATTTAAGCACTTTTCCCCAAATTTCTCGGACTAGGGTTTCTTTTCTACTAAATCTCCAAATCCCAACTTCTGAACTCCATATCTTTCGATGTAGACCTCAGATTATCAAAATTCTTTCGCCATTTTTCAATTGAGCTTAAAATCTTGATTTTAAAGTGGGTTGATTTTTTCACTAGTTGACTTTCTGGGATTGACTTTTTTGGGGTTGACTTTTTTTGGGGTTGACTTTTTTCAAGTTTGACTTTTTATGTTCGCCCCTTTAAACTAAGTCTCGGAGTACCACCTGCAGGATGAAAAAAGTCTTTTTACACTCAGAAACATCAATTTAGGAAGAAAACAAACCTGTTTTAGTGGTCCGGACAAAATTAGGTGTCTACAGCTTTCATTTGCCATACTTCTTCACACACTTTTTTTGTGTGTTTTTCTTGGCTTTCATTTTGCCATTTTTTCTTTGACAGAGTGAGCCCATATTTATTCGTGGCCTTAATTTGCTTTGTATCTATCTTTGAGCTAGGACTCATTTTTCCGTGATCTTTGGGAAGATCTTTCCTCGCATTTGCCCCCCAGTGTAGAGGGTGATCCTTGATCAAGGTTCAAAGCTCAAAAGGGTGGCTATGGATAATTTTCTCTTTGTGGGAGGGATATGAAAGATAGCCATTTATCATATCAAGCACGAATATTCTCATTGAAAAGCGATCCCCAGGGGGAATAGATAATCAAAATTTAATTTTGCACTTTGGAATCATTCGAATTCTCATATGCATGATATCACAATTTTTTCTTTTCTTTTTTTTTTGCATGCCCCAATGATTGACGCGTTAGTCCATCCTTTTTCACCATATAACCATCATTTCCACATATGATGCCCCAGTTTGATTAACCATGAGAATTCGTATCAACGAGGAACATAGCAAGTCTAGGTCAATTTTGAAAAGGCTGAGTTTCAAATATGAGTTCTTTGAAAGGACAAGGAAAATACGACCCAAAAATGCGTTTTGTCTGGGACATGGGATAATCTAGTTTAATCATTGTGCCCCAGAGTGTCAATCATTAAGTGATGTCTGGGCAATTAGTGTTTTGTGGTTGTTGAGAATTTCATGAATGGTTTTGGCACAATCTTGACACACACCAAATTACCATGATCTAAATTCTTGAAAGAATATCTCATTTGTTTGAATTTCTAGGAATTCGAAAAAATTTCAAAAGGTTCGTTCCTTTGTTCATGGCCTAGACTAGGATTTACATCTTTTTTTATTCTGTAATGACATTGGTTTATGAAGTTTAATCAATCATATTCCTTGAAGCATTAGGTTTTTCAAGTGGTCTTGGTTCAAGGGATTTAGGCCTAGGAAAACCTAAAAGAGAGGGGAGAGGGTATTGGGTCATTTGTAACAATGATCATCAATATTCTCGAGACTATCCATTATTAAAACTGCCTTAATGCTTGTTTTGCAATCTCAAATTATTGTTAAAACAGCAAACACAAAGCATGTAAAATTCAAAATTCATTTAATTCATATGAATGTCGACATGAGACAAGTGTTTTCATCCTAATGGTCTGAAACTACATGCATCAAAATGCTCCTATTGACATCCTTCAAAGGTAGTAATTCTCCTCTTAAAACCCTAAAAGAAACTGATTTACGGCAAAGCGACCTTTCACTGATTGATAAGCTCCGATGTCAAAATACTATTGCGGATAAGACCTTCAACCATTTCCCTCAATTGTCTGCATTTTCTAGTTGAATGCCCAATTACCCCCAGGTGATAATCACACTTGCTGTCAGGGTCATAACTCATTGCTGATGGATTAGGAGCTATTTTCAAAGGTACCAGGGTAAGGTACTGATTCTTTATTAGTAATAGTAGTAGGTCAGGGATTAGGATTGGAATTATTTCTTGGTTATCTTGCGGTCATTTTTTGGAAGTAGGCCTTGTTGCAAGAACTGGTATAGGATTAGGTGCTTGGATGGGTGGGTAAGGATAAAGGCTTGGGCATATCTCAGTAGGGTAACATGATCGGTATGAGGAAAATTGGGAATATGGGACGAAATCTTCCATGCTTGGACATTTTCCTCTTTCTTTCTAGGTATCCTATTTCTCTCGGCATTGGATGTTCCTTCTCCTTCAAGTCTCCCATTCATGATAGCATTCTCAATCATCTCCCCTGGGATTACCATATCAGCAAAATTCTTCGAGCCATTGCCGACGAGTCTATCATAGTACGGGGCCCGCAGTGTACTCACAAAAAGAAAGGTGATTTCTTTTTGTGTCAAAGGTGGTTATACTTGGGTGGACATGTTCCTCCACCTCTGAGCATACTCTTTGAAGCTTTCAGTAGCTCTTTTTTGCATATTTTGTAAAGTGAGACGGCCAGGTGTCATATCGGTCATATGCTTGTACTGGTTTAGAAAAGCCATGGCCAAATCATTCCAAGAGTGAATCTGATCCTTCCTTAACTAACCATACCATCTAATTGCGGACCTGCTGAGGCTATCCTGAAAGTAGTGAATCAGAAGCTTATCATTATCTATATGATTTGTCATTTTTCGGCAGAATATAATGATATTGGCTGACGGATCAGTCGTCCCGTCATATTTCACAAACTCAAAGACCTTGAATTTAGGAGGAATGACTAAATCGAGGACCAAGCATCGTTCTTTCGCATCCACACTCCTGAATATATCTGTATTTTCTACTGCCCGGAGCCTTTCATCTAACAACTGATGTTTCCCTTGGGAATCTGCCAACTCTACCTCTTTTACTGCAACCATTTTCAACTTTTCCCATTCAGCTGGGTCGTCTAAGTTCAGGGTGTTGATGGGGTTAACTGTGTTCTGGTCATCCATCATTACGACCTCATTCTGACCCTTTTGTGCCTCTAACCCTTTTTTGGCGGCAAAGTTTTTAGTGTATCATTTTCCCTTGATTACGGAGGACATCAGCTCCATCAATTTAGTCATCTGATCTTTAGATTCTGCTTCAGATTTTGCCAACTTTTCTAGCAATTCTTCATGTACCCTTTCCATTCTTTCCATTCGGGCAACTTGTTCATTCTCCATAGCTCTAGCCTGTATTAGAAAGGTACTCAGTACTTCTTATACCTCTGATTTGAAATGGAAATTCTTTCAAAGACTCTTAAAGCCAAGCCAACTTCCATTTTATTCCCCCCAAATGTATGTCATTATGAAGGAGCCATGAATGCAATTTGATGCACGTGAAGACTAAACAAAATGATGTATAGACATATATAGTGGAAACATGCAGACCATGTATGTAATAAATGCAATAAATACAATAACGATGCCAACATGCTGCAAGCAAAGAATAAACAAATCAATGCATGGATATATGTAATGAATGACCATGTATATTTCAGCGTATTTCCCAATGAATGATCGTATACATTATGAATGCAACATGATGTCAATTATGATGCATGTAAACAATGAATGATTGACACAGAGTATATACAACGAAACTCATTCTGACCATGTGTGTTATGAATGCGACCTAATGCTAACATGATGTATGTAATAAGCAAATTAGTGCATGGACATATAGAAAAAATCATGCTGACTATGTTTGTCATGAATACCACCTGATGCTACCAAGATGCATGTATGAATGTATGGTATGACAAATAATTGATCGGATGTAAAATGCAAAGGGGAAGATATCACGGAGGAAATAATAATCGGAGGAACTTAATCATCAACATCTCATATATTGAAGCACAACCAATTCATTCCCGAATCAACATTCACAATGGTATAAACCATGTTTACAAAATCATTAGCAGTGGTTAAAACTGTCTTTACAAGCACTTTATTCTTTCTAGCATCCTAAGGCTATAAGAGCCGGCTACTGAAAAAGTGAAATCCTACTACATCCTATAAGACCGAAGTCCTTCCACATCATTACCGTAAATCTCCCAATCCTAATTACCCTTTCCTGGTCCTCTATCAATCAGCATCGTTGGATCCAACCACTTGGCATCTATAAGAGATTGTACTTTGTTCTTGAGTGCATTGCAGTGCTCAATGCTATGCCTAATAGTTCCACAGTGATAATCACATCTTTCATTCGGGTTATACCAATTGGGGTATGGTGGTGACAAGGGTTTCAATGGCACATAGGCAACTAGGTGATTTCTGACCAACATTGGGAAAAGCTCTTGATAGCTGATTGGAATAGGATCAAAATGCCTTCGGGTTTTATCTCGGGGTTGTTTCTTAGTCACATAAGGCCTAAGAGTTGGGGCACTTGATGGTGGCTCTAAGACTTGCATCAGAGTCTCTGCATGGCGAGATGGTGGAATAACAAGGCAAGGGTATGTATTTGGACACGGGACCCTTGGAGGTTGTATATAGCTCGAGGTCCCTATCCCGGATTCTTGATAAGGTGATTGATGAGGGAAATAGTACAAACTGCCAGTTGGTGGTGATGGACTAGGATTCAGGGGTCCTGTAGTGCTCATCCCAGTGGACAATTGAGACATAGCAGGGTAGGATACTAGTTTGGACTAAGAACAGTTTGCAGGTATGATACAGGATCGGTGATTTCTGTCTTTGGTATCAGGCTCTCTGGTTTAATAATTTTCATGATTTTGTCCACAATTTCATCAGGGTTGTACCCTTTGTAACACTGGCAAGCGCAGGATCTAGCAAGGATTGTATGTTCTGGACCTGAAGGTTTTGGTTGATCCAAAAGTGATGAAGAACCCTGAGAAAATTCCTTTTTACTCTTATCCATATCCACAAACATTTTCATAAATTTGACAGACTATTCCTTCAACTCCTGGAGTTCATGTCCAAACTCCTCTTGATTTCGTTCCAAAGCATCCACTCGTTCCTCCAATTTTTTCCTCATATCTCGAACCTCTTTCATGCAAATGAAAATGTCATGAGATTTAAGAATACAATTATGAATGTACATGCTCTATTCCTATATGCATAGATATACTGATGATGAATGCATGAAGCGTTCAAAGCAATTATGATGACTATGTATGCCATGTGTGCAACCTGTTGCCAACATGATGCATGTAAAGAATAAGCAAATTACTACATGGATATATACAGAAAAATTATGCTAACTATGACTGTATTCTACAATGAATGAGCATACATGCTTATGACTGTAACATGATGTCAAAATGATATATGCAAAGAATAAATGAAATAGCACAAAGGTATATACAAAGAAATCGATGGCTACACAAAAATGGTGGGACCAAATTTTGATTATTCAAAAATCTCATTATGCAAGATTTGCCTCCACATTTAATCTACAATTTTTTTGAAACATGTTTTCTCTGTGAAAAACCACACATATTATTTTCAAAAGAATTTCGGGATAGTAGATCCTACTATGGTACAATATGCAAATGCATATGCAACACTACCGGTTTATGAAATCACCAAATGAGATAATTATTACCAACTGTTTATTGCAAAAAATGAGATAAAAAATTCAACGATAAATGTACATGCCTTATTAACACATGCATGAAATGTGCAAAAATGCAAAAATGTTTGAAAAAGAATGTTTGTATTTTGAATTTCAAAAGGTTAGTGAACACTTGCCCCAACAAAATCTACTTATATAGGCATCACGGTGCCTTTGGGGCGGAGTATCACACTTATAACGGGCGATGTACATTTATCGTTGCTCGGTTTACAAAACTTATTTGAGATGTAAAAATAGGTAATAAAAGGTTAGAAATGTCCCTCCATGTGTTCCTAACTTCGGTGTATCTAACGAAAATCAGGCATGGCTTCGCCTAGGTTTACTATATGAGGGTGAATCGGTTCTAAAGGCCCCGAATTGCTCCTCAATATCGTCGGTGAAGGCTAGTAAGGCACCCCGATAAAGCGGGTTCAATTCGCTAGAGTAAATTTTCCTAAGCCCATACGGAGGATCATCACGAAGGCTGTAGGTACTTTATACTCGAAAGTGTTTCATTAGCCTATACAGAGGATCATCACGAAGGCGTAGTTACTTTACTCCCACTTAAAAGGACGGAACCCAGGTAGAGAGTTCATGTTATGCAAATGCAAATATAGTGTGTACGGAGGAACAACAAACCTTTCACCACCTATTCTACACCCCTTATCCTAAATACCCCAACAATTTATAAAAACAATGATAAAAAATAGTGTAACGCATTAACCAACAAGCAATAGTAATATACAACATTAAATAACTAGAAAACAATAATAAAATGCATGTGAATGAATATGAACATATTTAAAATATTTTATTATTTTCAAATTTCTCCTTTATTTTAAAAATTATGGGAATTAATATTAAATACCAATTAAACCAACAAAACCGAGACTTAGATAACACACGATTAATTCTAGGCCTGACTCTAAAAAAAGTCCCCAGTGGAGTCTCCAAGCAGTCGCAACCTAAAAAATAACGACGATGCCTCATCGCAAGACTTTATTATTCATTAGGCGTGACATTAAAAAAAACGAGGAAAAGTTGACTTAATTCCTCTAGAAAAACAAAGGTGTCGAAATGTGATCCCGATCGCGGGGAACCCGTTCGAGTGAGGGGGAAAATAGGAGCAGAGGAAAAGACGACTTAATTCCTCCCGAAATTGAATAAAATAAATGATCGAGGGTATGGAAATGGCCTCGTAAAAATACATGGAGTCGCGACCAATCTTTTTTTAGCTAGGTGTGATCGGCCACCTATTAAAACCGATTTTATAAAATATTTTAAAATTAATTAAAATATTTTAAAAACCAGTTTCAAGTCTGCGTTATAAAGCAGAAAAATCAAAGAAGCGGGTTCGGGAGTCGATTACGTGCGGGGAAGGATTAGCACCTCCACAACACCCGTATAAATTGGTACCTTATTAATCGTGTGTTAACTCAAGTCTCGGTAAAAAATTGGTTTTTAATTTAGTATTTCAAGTTAATTCCCAATTTTAAGAAAAATAATTCCATTTTTAATTGAAAATGATCCGGAATTTATTAATTCAAAATTTTCCTATATTCCCCGACAAAATTGACAAAATATAGAAATTTTTATTCATTTGGAAAACTTTCCGAATCATTCTCGTTTTTTTTTAAAGAAAGATATTCCTTTATTAATGATAATTGATGATATTCCCTCCAGCAAACCCGGTAGAGAACTCATGAATTATTTTAACTCGGGAATATCTTTATTTTTATTGAAAATCATTATCTTTTTTCAAACATTTTAAAAAATATGAACATGTATGACATAAATAAAATGACATGGCAAAGTCTAGATAATATAATACAACCTAAATGATATGACATAATTTAAATGACATAGTATATTCTAGGTAAAATGAAAAATCCTAAGTATCATGGTATATTTTAAATGAGATAAAATGATTCAAATGACATGGCAATTTTAAATGATATGGCATATTTTAAATGACATGGCATGTTATAAATAAAATAACCTAAATGACATGGAATATGATCTAAATGACAAGAAATGACATGAAATAAATAAAAAATGCTAAAATATAATATGCATGAAAATGAAAATAATAATGCATGAACATAGTATATGCTAAACAATATGACAAAAACAACTAAATAAAAAGCATAGGATATCATGAAACATTCAAAATCATATGCAAACAAATATAAGATCATAAAAATGTGAAATAAAATAATAATAATACCATGGAAAATATCATAGCAAAAATCACACATATAAATAAAATGTATGAACATAGAAAATGCAATGCATGAAAATGTATTTTTTCCTTTAAATAAAGAAATCCGTATATCTAAAAAGATATCCGGCTAACTTAGGAAAATATGTCAAATTAGATTTTCTAAAAAAACAAAACTTTGTGATTGTTTGAAAACAATTTTGAGGAAAACTTGAATAAAAATTAAAACCTTACCAAACCCTTTTGAAATGGCTCTAATTTCCTAAGTTTAAAATCCCGGACTTGACCACCCTTAACCTGAGGTTTATAAAATTATTTTTTGAAGTTTAAAAAGGCTGAGAAACTACCCTAAGACAGTAGCTAAAGCTTCTAACCAACCCCCCTAAATGCCTTAGCCAAATTCAACCATTATTCCTCTTTTGATTTCAAATCTTCCTCTACTGTCCGGTTTTGCCACACGATTTTTTAGACTATTTTTAAAAATTCAAAAAAATCTAAAACAAATAATGGGTACTCAAAACATGTGAAACTACACGATAAAAAATTGACTTAATTTTATGATTAAATATGACTACCTATAAAAATTAGAGAAGTTCGAGTACTGAGTGAAAAAACTGTTTTGTCAAAACACATTTTTTGCCTTTGATAAATTCATTCAAAAATCAAAGTAAAAATTGTTGGAGGTCATCCTAAAGACCTAAGGACAGTATCTAAACATTTAAAACCTTGGACAAAAATTGGCTAAGTAAAAAAAAATCACAAAGGTAGAACAACCAATTTGACAATTCCTTAATTTTCCACAAGTATGCTCAAGAGAGCATGACTTTGAGCCATTAATTGGCCTAAGTCACAAATCAAGTGACAATGACATGAATTGCATGAACATACAGAAAATGAAATGTATGAAATGCATGGTGTAAAGGTCTAAATGGTAAAGAAAATGCATGATAATTCAAGACAACCTAAATGCCTAGCATGAATTTGCATGGCAATAAATGCTATCCTAACTCAATATGCATGCAATGCTTGATAATGCAAATATGACTTAGAAAAATATGTTATGAATATGCATGAAAATGCTAATATGACCTAAGACCTAAATAGCATAGTAATGCATGACAATACCAATGTGATTTAAGACTCAATATGCATGGCAATACCAATATGGCCTAGACCTAAAATGTAATGAACATGCATAGCAATACTATGAACATACAATGACTCATGAAACTAATGCCAATGCTGGAACAAACAGCAAAAAATACACAATTTTCAAGATATGATAATGCAAAGCATGTTACCTAAACAAAATGCAAATGCATGACAAGGCAAGGGATGCATGAAGAGGCCATATGATCACAAGAGACTCTAATGCAATCCTATTTAGTAAATGACACAAGTACATAATGTCAGATCATGTTACCTAAATAAAATGACAGATCATGTTAAGATGCATAATGTCATGACATTTTCATAAGCATATAACATACTAAAATCAAAATGCACAAGCTCATGGCATAGAAATGCAAACAAGTTAAGAAACAAAAGGAAAATGCACATTAAAGGCAAACAAAAATGGGATTGCCGAATGGTCATGGAACAATATGATGGCATTTTTATCATAGCATTTTCATAAGCACATGGCATACTAAAATCAAAATGTAGAAGTTCATGGCATAAAAATGCAAACAAGTTAAGAAGCAAAAGGAAAATGCACATGCAAGTCATACAAAATGGAGTTGCCGAATAGTCACGAAACAAAACCAAGAAAATGCAAACATGTAAGACATGATACATGAAAAAAATGCACAACATGAGCATATGAACAAAAATGGCCGAATATGCAAGGATGAAATATCAAGCATGGAAATGAAATATATAAGTAAATATAGAATAGAAAATAATGTAAAGAACATATATATAAAAGATTTAACATAGACATGCAAAACAAATAACAAGCAAAACTAGTAAGTAGAACAAGGAAAGTTAAGCTCCATGGTTGGTATCAAATGGGCATAGCCTCTCACCTAACCATAATCACTTGGTCTTGCCAAGATCACGAAGCCTTTCCATCTCAATAAAATAGAAAATAAACCATGCAAAACAGAAAATAAGGTGAGCTTCATGGTAGGTAAAAATGGGCATAGCCTCTCTCCTAACCATGGTCACTTGGTCTAGCCAAGATCATGTAGCCATTTCAATCTTTTTTGCTTCATATTTTGTAAGAAACCAAAACCTTAGAATACTCTAAAAACCTTGTATAAATCATTTTTCACAACAACATGCAAGGAAGAAAAAAAAAGGAAAAACAAAGCAAGTAAATGTGCCATAATCGTCCATAGCATGAAACCATAGAAAAAAATTGTTTTCCACCATTTTAAACAAGAAGAAGAGATGAAAACATAAGTAAACATTAAAAAAAATTATTTCTATGAAAAATGTAGTAGGAAAACATGATAGAAAAATCAAGAAAACACAATGGAAATGAAGAAGAAAGCTAGGCTAAAGCTTGGTAGAGATGACTACCTTCAAGCTCTCTATTGAAAACCTTTTTCTTCTTTCTTTCAAAACCTTTTTTTCTGTTTCCAAATTAGCTACTGTTTTCCTGTAACACCCTGTCCGGATAATCTACCTAAAATCCGACAGAGTTTCCTTTCTATCTCAACTATAACCCTCCTGCAAATAACACTCAATTCATATCCTCAACCAGCAATATTTCTCAATACTATTACCACATATATCCACGCATATTCAAAGATTATTCATGATCAATTTATGCTCAAATCAAAACATATTGATCTATTGTCTCATATCTTCAAATATATACAATATATCCAGAAATAAATCTATCTCAGCAAGGTTTACTAGATAAAAAAACATCAACAGACCAAATCTTCTAGAAATTTAGATATGATGCCCACCACGTCAATATACTCTTGAAGCAGAGAGTAGAGGAAGGCAGCAATCCCGACACCTAACTGTGTCCTGAAAATGAGAAATAAGAGGAGGTGAGATATATGAATATCTCAATGAGTAGACAACATTTAAAGCGTGTGAAAACTATAATGGTAATCTGTAAAGCATAATTGACATTTTAAAAAAAAAAAATAATAAAACCATAATGAGTAATTCAAAGACGTAGTAAGCTTTTCAAATGTATAACAATATTATAATATTAAATCAATGTATAAAATCTGTGAAGTAAATCAAGTTACGTATAATTGGGCCCCAACTTACTGTCATGCATAAGAATACATCCATGAAATAACCAGGAAATATCCATGTAGGCATACTAGTAGCCGGCCCCAAAGGCCAATACCACCATAGGACGCCCCAAAGACATATGTGTCGCTATGATGTGCCCCCAAAAGGCAAATATAACGGGATAGGGACTCTGGAGGTGGCTCCCACCACAAAGGCGTAGCACGCAGCTCCCATACCCCAATCTAATATCACGGAATGGGGACTCTGGAGGTGGCTCCCGCCATAAAGGCGTAGCACGCAGCTCCCGTATTCCGGTCTAATACCACGGAATGGGGACTCTAGAGGTGGCTCCCGCCACAAAGGCGTATCACGCAGCTCCCGTATTCCGGTCAAGGAAATAATCTCATACATTAAGTCAGGTGGAGCCAAAACCATGTACGTCAAATTCTATGTAAAATCATATTTCATAAATCAACCAACTTACTCGATATAATATTTCTTGAAATAAAAATACTTTAATAACAAATCAATTCATATGATTAAATATCGTATATACCTTTAATACGTAAAATAAATATTATGAAAAAAATATATATATAATTATAATTAAAGAAATTTCAAATAACTGTAGTTGTCGTCTACTCACAATCCTTGAGATGATCTCACTGTACACCTCGACCTGAAACTTCGGGATCCACAGGTGACGTCGGATCTACGTGGCCTAGAGATTAACAATAATTAGTATCTATACATGCTCAAAGCATTACACAATTTTGAATGCAACTTAAGTCCCATTAATCTACCCCATATACTAATTTCTCATACTCAAAACAACATATCCTTAATTTTTTTAATATCATTTCCATAATCATTTTCTCCATAATTCAACTCCATAATCATGTCCTTATCAAATTCGTTTCTAGTATTCCATGCCTTAGAGATTTTCATAATCCATAACCATCCTTTGGTACTATATTTCTCTTAAGCAATAAATTCCTTAATATCAAGTTAGATCAGAAAATCATAACTTGAGTTTGGTACCAATAAGTCTAATTTATGAAGAAAATAACTAACTTATACAATTAGAACAAAATCTTGGTCAAATTTGATAAATCCCGAAACTATGCTGAAACAGGGGTCACATTGAACAGCCAACTTCACCGAATTTTATCTTTTTAACCGTTTATCGGTTTTGGGTGATTCAAAAACCAAAATTCTCGTATTGAAGTCTAGTTTCTAGGAAAAATACAAACCCTAATGTTCCGAACCCAGAAAATCTGAACAGAAAGCATGCTCAACTTCCCCTGTTTTGCTTTTTCTTCCCATTTTCTTGTTCATGCTTTCAAATCCTTTTAATTCTTACCAAGTTGAGTAAAATTCATACTTAATAGATGGATTTCAGACCTTAACATGTTTATGGAGCTAAGATCTTAGCATGCTCAAGTAGAATATCTAAAGAAATAGAAGAATTTATCAAGAAACTAACCTTGGATGTAATTATTGTAGAGATTTTTGGTTGAGTTGTTGAAGAGAAATGTTGGAGGAGATGAAGAAATTTGAGAGGGGAGGGTGCTGGCTAGCTCATTTAGAAATGAAGATGTCTAGAGTTTTCGGGAGAAAAATATGAACATAAGAGATATTTTTTTGTTTTTGGTATAATTGTATATTAGTCCCTCAACTTTTTATAAATAACCATTAAGCCCCTAAACTTTTTAATATGTTCAATATGATCCTTTCTTCTTTTATTTCCTTCACTTATAACTTCATACCAATTTCCAAGTTCATCCTTAAAATTTTCGGGATTTAACTTTACATGATTATACGTAACCTCGGTTGTTACAACTTACCCCCCTTAGAAAAATTTCGTCCTCGAAATTTACTTACCAACTTGATTGAATAAGTGAGGATATTGAGTCTGCATATCTCACTCCCTTTCCCATGTAGCTTCTTCGTATAAATGATTCCTCCAATGAACTTTCACTAATGGAATAGTCTTAGTCCTTAGAACTTGGTCCCTTCTATCCAAAATCTCAACCGGCTGCTCTTCATAAGTTAAGTTTTCCTCAATTTCCATAGGCAAATCCTTCAATATATGTGAAGATTCGAAAATGTACTTTCGGAGCATGGAAACATGAAACACATTATGAATTCGTGACAATTCTTCTGGTAAGGCCAATCTATAAGCAACTGGGCCAATCCGTTCAATGATCTCATACGGCCCTATATATCGAGGGCCCAACTTTCCTCGTCTTCCAAACCGGATTACTCCTTTCCAAGGAGTCACTTTTAAAAACACCATATCACCAACTTCAAACTCTAAATCTTTTCTCTGATTATCTGCATAGCTCTTTTGTCGATCTTGAGCTATTTTTATCTTTTCCCGAATTACCTTAACTTTGTCTGCAGTCATCATAACAATTTCTGGACCTAGTAATTTCCTTTCATCTGTATCATCCCAACACACTGGAGTTCTGCACTTCCTTCCATACAAAGCTTCAAACGGAGCCATGTCGATGCTAGACTGATAACTAATGTTATACGCAAACTCTGCTAGAGGCAAGTGTTCATCCAGTTTCCTTTGAATTCCATAATACAATATCTGAGCATATCTTCCAAAATTTGAATTGTCCGTTCAGATTGTCCATCTGTCTGAGGATGAAAAGCAGTACTGAACTTGAGTTTAGTGCCCATAGCATTCTGCAAACTTGGCCAAAATCGAGATGTGAATCGGGGGTCTCGATCAGATACAATCGATACTGGGGCACCATGTAACCTAACAATTTTGTTCACATAAAGTTTAGCCAATCTTTCCATGGAAAAAGTCTTTTTGACTGGCAAAAAGTGAGCTGATTTTGTCAGACGATCAACAATCACCCAAATGCTGTCATAACCAGACTGTGTTCTTGGCAATCCCGAAACGAAATCCATAGCAATATCTTCCTACTTCCATTGAGGAATAGGTAGGGGGTTCAATTTCCCATAAGGTTTTTGATGCTCAGCTTTAATTTGTTGGCATACCAAGCATCTAGAAACAAACTCAGCTATGTCCCGTTTCATACCTTGCCACCAATAATGTTCTCTTAAGGTTCGATACATCTTCACACTACCGGGATGTAACGCATATGGTGCATTATGAGCTTCCTCCAAAACCACCTTCCGGAGTTCTTCATCCTGAGGCACACAAAGCCTATTTTTCATTATCAGTACATCATCATCCTTTATTTGATAGTCAGTCCTCACACCATCCCTTACTTCTTGCTTTAACTTTACCAGCATAGGGTCATTATTTTGTGCTTCACGTATCCAATCAATATGAATCGGTTTAACCTTCAAGTGGGCTATCAGGAGATTATTCTCATCAATCATCAATTCTAAAGGTAAAGACTTCAACTCATTTTGTAAGGGTTTCTGAATTGCTCGGATATGAGCAAGAGAACTAGAAGACTTTCTACTAAGAGCATCGACCACTACATTGGCCTTTCCTAGGTGGTAGTCAATTACACAGTCATAATCTTTTATCAATTCCAACCATCTCCTTTGCCTCAAATTTAATTCTTTCTGATCCATCAGATATTTCAGACTCTTATGATCAGTGTAGATTGTACATTTTTCTCCAAATAAACAATGCCTCCAAATTTTCAGTGCAAACACCACTGCCGCCAACTCTAAATCATGAGTGGGATAGTTTTGCTCATGCTGTTTCAGTTGTCGAGAAGCATAAGCTATCACCTTCCCATGTTGCATCAAAACGCAACCCAAACCTCTCCTCGAGGCATCACTGTATACCACAAAGCTTCCAGTCCCTGATGGTAGTGTAAGAACTGGTGCTGTGGTCAATCTACGCTTGAGCTCTTGGAAAGCTTGCTCACATTCGTCAGTCCACTCAAACTTAGCATGCTTCCTTGTTAATTTTGACAAAGGAGAGGCAATCATGGAAAATCCTTCCACGAATCTTCGATAGTACCCTGCCAATCCGAGAAAGCTCCTAATTTCTGTAACATTAGTGGGTCTTTCCCAAGCAACTACAGCTTCTATCTTTTGTGGATCTACAAAAATCCCTTCCTTAGATACTACGTGACCAAGGAATGCTACTTTGTCTAGCCAGAATTCACACTTGGAAAATTTAGCATAAAGTTGCTTTTCACGCATGGTCTGCAACACCGTTCTCAAATGGCTTACATGATCATCCTTATTCCTGGAATAAACTAGGATGTCATCGATGAAAACAATAACAAACTTATCTAAGTAGGGCCGAAACACCCTATTCATCAAATCCATAAAGACTGCAGGTGCATTAGTTAGCCCAAAAGGCATAACTAAGAATTCATAATGACCATATCGAGTTCTAAAAGCAGTCTTTGGAATATCAGATTCTTTAATCTTCAATTGATGATAACCCGATCTTAGGTCTATTTTGGAGAACACACTTGCATCTTGCAACTGATCCAACAAGTCATCAATCCTTGGCAAAGGATACTTATTCTTAATGGTGACCTTGTTCAATTGCCGGTAGTCGATACACAATCGTAAAGATCCATCCTTTTTCTTTACAAATAAAACCGGTGCTCCCCACGGTGAAGTACTAGGCCGAATGAAACCTTTGTCAATTAGGTCTTGCAATTGCACTTTCAATTCCTTTAGCTCCGAATGTGCCATTCTATAGGGTGCCTGAGAAATAGGAGCACTGCCAGGGATTAAGTCGATAGTAAACTCCAATTCCCTGTCAGGAGGTAAACCGACCAATTGTTCAGGAAAGATCTCAGGAAACTCTTTGACCACAGGTATAGTTTCCAACTTTGCCTCATGTATGTCCTTGTTAATCACATAAGCAAGGTAAGCAGAATACCCTTTTTGCAAGTATCTATTGGCTGCCATCTTGGAGATAAGGCAAGAAGGTAAAACTTTCCTTTCTCCTTGAAAAGTAAACTCCAAATCTCCTGACTTCTTAAAAGTGACAGTTTTGGAAAAACAATCTATCACTGCATTGTGTTTAGACAACCAATCCATTCCCAAAATCACATCAAAATCATACATTCCTAATGGAAACAAATTAACTGGTAATTCATGCTCCTGAACCATAACGGTACAATTCGGATAAACCACATCAATTTTCAAAGTTTCTCCCATTGGGATACTAACGACCATAGGGATGTCTAACCTCCTAGACTCTATACCCAAATGCATGACATATGAATTAGCAACAAAAGAATGAGTTGCACCCGGATCTATTAAGATCCTAGCATTTGCCTTAGAAATTGGGAGAGTACCTGTAACCACTTCAGGAGTAGCCTGAGCCTGTTGTTGGGTCATAGCATAAATTCTGGTTGCAGTTCGAGGTCTACCAGGCTGTCCGCTCTGTCGAGGGCCAGTAGATGAACCAACTTGAGATTGTACCCTAATTCTATCTCTAACTGTTGTCGGTTGATGTGCAGCAGCAGGTTGGGTCCTTTCTCTTTGACCCACTGACAACTGACTAGTAACTCCCTTGTTCTCCAGCTTGGGACAATCCCGTTTCATGTGTCCCGGTTCTTTGCAGTAAAAACACACACCCTGTAGTCTCCAACATTCACCAGGGTGATTCCTCTCACAATGGGGACACTGAGCATAAGTCAATGTACGAGGTCCTCCTGACCTCCCAGGTGGTAATCTAGTCTGCTGTTGAGGTCCAATGATAAGTCTGCTAGAAGAACCACTAATAGGCTTTCTGTCTAATCCCTCCTGAAATCTCAAGGGTTTGGAACCACTGACACTGCTTTCTACATAACTTTTCTTAGGCCTCACGTCCTCACTGGAGAACTGCCCTTTTCTTTTTCTGAACATCTCTTCTCTATCTTTCATTTCTTTCAGATTTTGTTCAGCTTTAATTGCCATGTTGACCCATTTATTAAAGTCATCTGTATCCAGGGTCGTCAACCTATCTCGAATACTAACATGTAGCCTATCTTGGAATTTCTTGCATCTATCAGCATCGTTGGCTACTATCGATGGAGCAAATTCTGATAGTTCACTGAATTTTTGCTCGTACTCTGCTACTGACATACCACCCTATTTTAAATTCATAAACTCAGTCCATTTCTTTTCCTGCAAGGCCCGAGAATAGTATTTTTCTTCAAATTCTCTTCGAAAATCGGCCCATGTTATGGAAGGACGTCCAACATACGTTTGCACTGTAGTTTTCCACCATGTGTGTGCATGATCCTCCAAAAATTGCACCGCACATGGTAACCTCATAGGCTCGGGAATCTGAAGAGTAATGGAAGTAGTCTCAAATTTTTGTAGCCATGACCAGGCTAAATCTGATTCCAAAGACCCCGTGAAAATCTTGCAACCCATATTCTTCAAATCTTTACAGTAATCAACTATCCCCTTTTTAGCAGAGGCAGTCAAAGTGGGAATTACTCTTGCCAAGGCCGCAACTGCCTCAGCTAAATTAAGATCAGCTGCTGGAGGTGCAGCTGAGGGTGCAGCAACGGAAGATGAACCAGCAGCTGAAGCTTGTTCTCCAATTTGCTCATCAATATTCACATTTTTATTCCTATCCCTATTTTGGGGTAGGGGATTGATTCTAGGCCTTCCTCTTCGACGTGGTGGCATCGTGTCTGATTTCCTGCACAAGTGACCATATTTTAATACTTCAACAAACAGTTTCTAAGTCTACATGACCTATAACCTTGCTCTGATACCAAATTGTAACACCCTGTCCGGATAATCTACCTAAAATCCGGTAGAGTTTCCTTTCTATCTCAACTATAACCCTCCTGCAAATAACACTCAATTCATATCCTCAACCAGCAATATTTCTCAATACTATTACCACATATATCCATGCATATTCAAAGATTATTCATGATCAATTTATGCTCAAATCAAAACATATTGATCTATTGTCTCATATCTTCAAATATATACAATATATCCAGAAATAAATCTATCTCAGCAAGGTTTACTCGATAAAAAAACATCAACACACCAAATCTTCTAGAAATTTAGATATGATGCCCACCACGTCAATATACTCTTGAAGCAGAGAGTAGAGGAAGGCAGCAATCCCGACACCTAACTGTGTCCTGAAAATGAGAAATAAGAAGAGGTGAGATATATGAATATCTCAATGAGTAGACAACATTTAAAGCGTGTGAAAACTATAATGGTAATTTGTAAAGCATAATTGACATTTTCAAAATAAATAATAATAAAACCATAATGAGTAATTCAAAGACGTAGTAAGCTTTTCAAATGTATAACAATATTATAATATTAAATCAATATACAAAATCTGTGAAGTAAATCAAGTTACGTATAATTGGGCTCCAACTTACTGTCATGCATAAGAATACATCCATGAAATAACCAGGCAATATCCATGTAGGCATACTAGTAGCCGGCCCCAAAGGCCAATACCACCATAGGACGCCCCAAAGGCATATGTGTCGCTATGATGTGCCCCCAAAAGGCAAATATAACGGGATAGGGACTCTGGAGGTGGCTCCCACCACAAAGGCGTAGCACGCAGCTCCCATACCCCAGTCTAATATCACGGAATGGGGACTCTGGAGGTGGCTCCCGCCATAAAGGCGTAGCACGCAGCTCCCGTATTCCGGTCTAATACCACGGAATGGGGACTTTGGAGGTGGCTCCCGCCACAAAGGCGTAGCACGCAGCTCCCGTATTCCGGTCAAGGAAATAATCTCATACATTAAGTCAGGTGGAGCCAAAACCATGTACGTCAAATTCTATGTAAAATCATATTTCATAAATCAACCAACTTACTCGATATAATATTTCTTGAAATAAAAATACTTTAATAACAAATCAATTCATATGATTAAATATCGTATATACCTTAAATACGTAAAATAAATATTATGAAAAAAAATATATATTTATAATTAAAGAAATTTCAAATAACTATAGTTGTCGTCTACTCACAATCCTTGAGATGATCTCACTGTACACCTCGACCTGAAACTTCGGGATCCACAGGTGACGTCAGATCTACGTGGCCTAGAGATTAACAATAATTAGTATCTATACATGCTCAAAGCATTACACAATTTTGAATGCAACTTAAGTCCCATTAATCTACCCCATATACTAATTTCTCATACTCAAAACAACATATCCTTAATTTTTTTAATATCATTTCCATAATCATTTTCTCCATAATTCAACTCCATAATCATGTCCTTATCAAATTCGTTTCTAGTATTCCATGCCTTAGAGATTTTCATAATCCATAACCATCCTTTGGTACTATATTTCTCTTAAGCAATAAATTCCTTAATATCAAGTTAGATCAGAAAATCATAACTTGAGTTTGGTACCAATAAGTCTAATTTATGAAGAAAATAACTAACTTATACAATTAGAACAAAATCTTGGTCAAATTTGATAAATCCCGAAACTATGCTGAAACAGGGGTCACATTGAACAGCCAACTTCACCGAATTTTATCTTTTTAACCGCTTATCGGTTTTGGGTGATTCAAAAACCAAAATTCTCGTATTGAAGTCTAGGTTCTAGGAAAAATATCAAAAAAATACAAAACCTAATGTTCCGAACCCAGAAAATCCGAACAGAAAGCATGCTCAACTTCCCCTATTTTGCTTTTTCTTCCCATTTTCTTGTTCATGCTTTCAAATCCTTTTAATTCTTACCAAGTTGAGTAAAATTCATACTTAATAGATGGATTTCAGACCTTAACATGTTTATGGAGCTAAGATCTTAGCATGCTCAAGTAGAATATCTAAAGAAATAGAAGAATTTATCAAGAAACTAACCTTGGATGTAATTATTGTAGAGATTTTTGGTTGACTTGTTGAAGAGAAATGTTGGAGGAGATGAAGAAATTTGAGAGGGGAGGGTGCCGGCTAGCTCATTTAGAAATGAAGATGTCTAGAGTTTTCGGGAGAAAAATATGAACATAAGAGATATTTTTTTGTTTTTGGTATAATTGTATATTAGTCCCTCAACTTTTTATAAATAACCACTAAGCCCCTAAACTTTTTCATATGTTCAATATGATCCTTTCTTCTTTTATTTCCTTCACTTATAACTTCTTACCAATTTCCAAGTTCGTCCTTAAAATTTTCGGGATTTAACTTTACATGATTATACGTAACCTCGGTTGTTACATTTCCAGCCAAAAAACTTCTGTAAAAATGAAATCCCCCCTCCTTTTAGCCTTAGCCGAATGGCCCTCTAACGTTTGGATGGGAATTGCACTTTTTCTCCTCCAATCTTGGCCTTTAGATTTAGATATTTTGATGACAACATAAAAATGTCATATTGCCAATTGATAGCAGCCCTTAAGATGTATACTCAGCCCTTGTAGTAACCTTAGCTATTAGATGCAAAAGAGGACCAATCCCACGCACTCCCTTGCTTGCCCCTCTTGAGTGCCTACCCTTGGATGAGTTATGCTCTTCCATTCTTGGTCATTGGATGAGTCCAACATGAAAATGACATCTTGTAGATTAAATCCAGCCCTCAACATGTGTACTCAGCCCTTGTAGATGGCCGAATCCATTGGATGAAAAGAGATAATCCCATGCACTCCCTTGCTCAACCAAATGGATGCTCACCTTTGGATGAATTGTGCTCATCTTTTTTCTACCATTCTTGGCCATTAGATGAGGGTTCTTTTATGACAAATAAAAATGTAATTTTGGCATTTAAACTTGGCCATTGGATGGTGCATTCAACTTTCCTACAAGGCACCTAAGCTATTGGATGAAGAGGGACCATTTGCAAGGCGTTAGTGGTAGCATGTGGCTTGATAGTGACTAGGGAATTAAATTGTTCAAGCTTCCTTCTTCTCCTCTATGTTGGCTGACCAAGGGAAGAGAAATCCCAGCAATTCCTTTTTCTCTCATATTTTCCTTAATTACAAATTTGCCCTTTTTGGTTTCTTTGGTGAAATGACCTTTGTGCCCCCCGAACCTAAATAAATAGCAAACGTACTCCAAATTCAGATTTTCTTTTTTCAATACTTCCAAAATAATAAAAAATTGAATTCTGGAAGTTTTCAAAAATTTTCGAGTCCATTTGCTATTTATTTCGGATTTATTTTTGAAGTTGCCCCTTTTATGCACTCGAACTTTACCCTTTTTTAAACGAGTTCTGAATCAAGATTTTTCTTCACCAATCTCTTCCAAATAATTTAAAAATGTGATCTGAATGTTTTCATAATTTTTGGAGCTCATTTGCTATTTTTTCGGGATTTATCTGCTTGAATTACTACATAAAGGGCCCGGGATTTGACCATTTTTCAAACGAACTCTGAATCAAGATTTTCTTTCCCCAATCTGTTCCAAATAATTTAAAAATGATATTTGCAAATTTTCAAAATTTTTGGAACTCATTAGCTATTTTTTCGGGATTTATCTGTTTGGATTACTTCATAGGAGACCCGGTATTTGGCCATTTTGCAAACGAACTCCGAATCAAGATTTTCTTTCACCAATATCTTCAAAATAATTTAAAAATGAGATTTGCAAATTTTTAGAATTTTTGGAGTTCATTTGCTATTTTTTTCCGGATTTATCTTGTTGAATTACTACATAGGAGACCCGATATTTGGCCATTTTGCAAATGAACTACGGATCAATATTTTATTTCGCCAATCTCTTTGAAATGATTTAAGAATGAGATTTGCAAATTTTCAGAATTTTTGGAGTTCATTTGCTATTTTCCCCATATTTTCCAATTTTGCGTTTTTACCTTCGAAACTCGGTTTTGCTCAAAACAAGTCCGATTTTCATATTTTCTTCAAACTGAGCATTGGGCTATCCTTTTTTAATCATTTCTCATCAATTAAAGGCTTTAGATTTTTCAAATTGGGCCATTTCTATAATTCTTCCAAATTTCACCGAAATCCACCAAAAAACCCTAATTCTCGATTTTCTTTCGAATTGACTTTTCTATTAGTTTTTCTTCCAAGTAGTTCCTCCATTACCCGTAGTCAGTGCTTATCTTTCATTTGAGACCTTCAATTCTGACCAATTTGATCGTTTAAGCACTTTTCCCCAAATTTCCCGAACTACAGTTTCTTTTCTACTGAATCTCGTAACCCAACTTCCGAACTCCATATCTTTCAATGTAGACCTCAGATTATCAAAATTCTTTCACCGTTTTTCAATTGAACCTCAAATCTTGATTTTTAAAGTGGGTTGACTTTTTTAGTAGTTGACTTTTTTGAGGTTGACTTTTTCGGTGTTGATTTTTTTTGAGTTTGACTTTTTCTGTTTGCTTTCTTAGAATAACCCTCGGAGTACCACCTGCAAGATGAGAAAAGCCTTTTAGCATTCTGAAACATTAATTTAGGAAGAAAATGTACCTGATTTAGGGGTCCGGACAAAATTAGGTGTCTACATGAGTTTTATAATTTTTGGAAGAGATCGGAAAGTCCAAAATCGAAGCTCATTTGAAAAATGGCAAAGTTCGGGTGCACTAAGCCGAAATTCCAGAAGATAATTCCAGGAAAAATAGCAAACAAGCTCCAAAATTTTTGAAAACTTGCAGTTCTGAGTTTTATAATTTTTGGAAGAGATCGGTGAAGAAAAATTTGCAATCGGAGTTCAAATGAAAAAAGGTGAATTTTGGGTGCCATTAACCAGAAAATCCAAGAGAAAATTCCAGGAAAAATAGGAAACGAGCTAAGAAAATTCTAAAAATCTCCAGATCTTAATATTATTTTTATTTGGATGGATTGGAGAAATAAAAACCGAATTTGGGGTCAGTTTGCAATAAAATCAAGTTTGGGGGCCAAAATGCAATTTTATCAAAGAAACCGAAAAAGACCAATTTTGCAAAATTAAAAGGTGAAAAAAATGAAGGAAATTCTAGAACATACCAAGCCTTGACCAACCACTCATAGGGGAGGGTGGGGATTTAATTCACTTTATCAAGTGGCCATATCAAGCTACAAAATGTCATTTTTACTATCTTGAAATGTCCTTGCTCATCCAATGGCCTAAGTACCTTATGAAAAGATGAGTACATCCTTGAATGGCCCAGATCACATTGTAAGATGACATTTTTATTGTCATGCAAATGTCCTCATCCAATGGCCTATATTGGTGGAAGAAAGATGAGCACAAGTCATCCAATGGTTGGACTTGCATGTAGCCAAATAAATATCTTTGCTCATCCAATGGCTTAGGCACTTTATGAAAAGATGAGTACATCCTTGAGTGGCTAAGATCAATTGGAAAGATGAAATTTTTATTGTCATGTGAATATCTTGGATCCAAGGGCTTAGATTGTGTAGGAAATTAAATGAAATGATCTCCACCATTCACCAAAGAGAGAGGGGTTCGGCCAAAGGCTATTCAAGGGCAAGGGGTTTCATTTTTTAAAAGACAAGTTGGTTGATTTGAAAAAGAGGTAGTAGCTAAAAAAAAAAAAAAGATTTTTGAAAGAAAAGAAAGAAAGTTTTTGCTAAGTTAGTCATTCCTCTTTGATTCTTACATTTTTTTCCTTCATCCTATTCTTCATGTTATTCTTTATTTTTTCATGTGATTTCCTACTTTTTTTTGCTTAATAAAAGTTTTATGAAAGCTTTTTTGTTGTTCTTTCTTTTTCAAAACAAATAAAACAATGGTTCGGCTTCACGATCTTGATAAGAATCAAGTGATAATGGTTAGGGTGGGCTTTGTCCAATATACCAACCATGGAGTTCATTTCCATATTTTTTCTATTCTATTCTATTATATTTCTTTTTATTTATTTATTTGCTACTTTAACTTGCTTATTACTATTATTATTTATTTTTATATGTATTTATTGTTCTTACTAACCATTTTGTTCTTTTGATTTATGATATACTTTTGCATACTATGGCTATTTGTCATATAGTTTAGGTCTTTTTTTTTACCATGCTCTCTCGGCCATTCGGCCAAGATGCATTTCTTAGGCCTCTAGATCATTTTTCATAACATCTAGACATCTAGGTCATTTTACATGTCACTTAGACATTTAGTTCATTTTTGCATGCCATTTTATTTTCCATATCATTTTTGCATGCCATGTCAATTTCCATGTCATTTTAGCTTTAGGCCATTTTCATATGCCATGTCACTTAGTCATTGAGCTCATTTTTGCATGCTATGTCATTTTTCATGTCATTTATGTTTTAGGTCATTTTTATTATCTGCCATTTTACATTTCATTTAGACATTTAGGCCATTTTCATATGCTATGTCATTTTACATGTCATTTAAACTTTAGGCCATTTTCATATGCCATGTCATTTTACATGTAATTTATGCTTTAGGTCATTTTTATTATCTATGTCATTTTACATTTCATTTAGACATTTAGCCCATTTTCATATGCTATGTCATTTTACATGTCTTTTAAGTTCTAGATCATTTTTATTATCTATGTCATTTTACATTTCATTTACACATTTAGGCCATTTTCATATGCTATGCCATTTTACATTTCATTTAGACATTTAGGCCATTTTCATATGCTATGTCATTTTACATGCCATTGAAGTTTTAGGTCATTTTTATTATCAATGTCATTTTACATTTCATTTAGACATTTAGGCCATTTTCATATGCTAGGTCATTTTACATTTCATTTAGACATTTAGGCCATTTTCATATGCTATGTCATTTAAGCATTAGGTCATTCTCATTATTCCATGTCACTTGCCATGTCATTGTAGACACTAGGTTATGCATATTCCATGTCATTTATTTCATGCTATTGGCATTTCCCACTTATTTTTGAATTAAGCCAATCAATGGCTAAAAGCCAAGCTTTAATGAGCATACTTGTGTAAAATTAAGATTTGTCAAGTTGGATTTTCTAACTTAATGATTTTTTCTCATTAGGCAACCCTTGTCCAAATTTTTAAAAAAATTTACCACTTGTTTTAGGATCTTAGAGGAGTCTCTAATATTTTTATTTTGATTTTTGGATGTTTTAATCAAAGTTTAAAAATGTTTTTTGGTTAAGCAGTTTTTTACCCACTGTTATGTCTTTCATGAATTTTCGGGTAGGTCATCCTTACTCTAAAACTTAAGACAATTTTTTCCCATTTAGCTTTACATGTTCTAAGTCTCCCATATTTTTTACATATTTTTTTGAAATTTTTTAGAAGGGTAAACAATTTGGTTTCCAAAACTGGTCAGTAAAGTCAGATTTGTTTTTAAGAACTAATAGTTTTCTGTTTTGTTTAAGGCACTAAGAGGGGGCTGATTTAAAATATTAGTTCCTGTCTTAGGTTAATTTCCAAGTCATTTTAATAAAAAAATTTGAATTTTTTAAGGTCGGGTCAAGGTTGGTCAACCCCGGGTTTCAAAACTAAGAAAAAATAGAGCCTTTAAAAGGGTGTTTTCAGCCAAGTGTTATTTTTTCCAAAAATTCTGATATTTTTTAATACGAGTCCAATATCCGAGTTAGAAAATCCAACTTAGGTCTCTTCCAAAGGTAGTCGGATGTCTCTTTAGATATACGAATATCCTTATTTTGTGGGAGAAATACATTTCCATGCATTTGCATTTTTCATATTCATGCATATTTTATGACATTTAATTTTTGCTATTTTGGTTTTATAGATTCCATATATATATATGTGAATATGTGAATATTCCATAGTGATGTCATTGCTTTGATTTAGATTTTATGTTGTCATTTTGATTATGGCATAATTATGAATACTCTATGATAATTCTTGCCATTTAATTTAGATTTTTGTTATGTCATATAGATTTCTAACATGTCATATAGGTGTTATCATGTCATTAATTCTTTCCATTTAATTTAGATTTTTGCTATGTCATATAGATTTCTAATATGTCATCTAGGTTTTATCATGTCATTAATTCTTGTCATTTTATTTAGATCTTTGCCATGTCATTCAGATTCTACCATGTCATTTAGATTATGCCATGTCATCTAGATTTTGCCATGTCAAACATGCCATGTCATTCACTCATATTCCATGTCATTAGTAATAATTTGCATATTCATAACATTTTTAAAATGTTTTCTAGAAGATCACATTTTTCAATAAAATAAAGGTATTCCCGAGTTAAAATAATTCATGAGTTCTCCTTCGAGTTGTCGGAGAGGACATCATCAATTATCATTAATAATGGAATATCTTTTTTCAACACGAGAATGATTCAAAAAAATTTCCAAATAGATAAAATTTTTATATTTTGTCGGGTTTGTCGAGGAATGTAGGAAAAATTTTGAATTAATAAATTTCGAATCATTTTCAAATCAAGTGGAATTATTTTTCTTTAAAATGGGAATTATTTTTAAATACCAATTTCAAAACTGACCTTTTTATCGAGACTCGAGATAACACATGATTAACAAGGTACCATTTTACAAGGGCGTTGCGGGGGTACTAATCCTTCCTCGCGCGTAACTGACTTCTGAACTCCGTTTTTGATTTTCTCTGGTTTAAAGCGCATATTTCAATATTTGTTTTAAAAAATGTTTTAATTAATTTTAAAATGTTTTACAAAACTGGTTTTAATAGGTGGCCGATCACACCTAGCCAAAAAAAAGATTGGTGGCGACTCCATTTCTTTTTCGAGGTCGTTTTCAAGCCCTCATTTTAATTTCAACTGGAATTAAGTCATCTTTTCCTCTGCCTATTTTGTTTTTCCTCACCTCACATGAACGGGCCCCACGACAGGATCACATATCGACAATGATGTCTTACATTTTGCCATATTTTGTATGTTAAGCATGTTTGCATCTTGCATTTTTCCCATATAGCCATTCGGCCCTCCTTATATTTTTGGTGATGTCTTGCATTTTGCCATAGCTTGCATGTTAAGCATGTTAGCATATTGCATTTTTCCCATATAGCCATTCGGGCCTCCTTGTATTTTTGGTGATGTCTTGCATTTTTCCATATCTTGCATGTTAAGCATGTTTGCAGCTTGCATTTTTTCCATATAGCCATTCGGCCGTCCATGTATTTTTGGTTATGTCTTGCATTTTTCCATATCTTGCATGATTAAGCATGTTTGCATCTTGCATTTTTGCCATATATCATACCTTGCACCTTTAGCATGATCTATATTGTGCATAAGGTCATGTACCATTCGGCCCCCCATGCACTCTAGGTCTAGGTCATGCTTTGCATTAGATTTGCCTATGTCATGCATATTAGGTCATATCTATAGTCTAGGTGCATTCTCATGCCATATTATCCATATGCCATCACCATATCATCTTATGCCATGTCACATGTCTGTATTTTCAAGCTATGTTATTCATAACATTTTAATAAATAAGGAAATATTCTCGAGTTTCAATAATTCATGGTTTTCTCTGCTGGGTCTGCCGGAGAGGTTATCATCAATTATTAACGAATGAATACCCTTTTCTAAAATAAAATGATTAGAAAATTTTCAAAATAAATAAAACTTTCTATGATTTGCCGAGTCTACCAGGAACATGAAAGGATTTTACATTAATAGATTTTGAATCATTCTCAAATTCATTCACTACTTGTCATGTCGATTTCATTCACATTCCATGTCATCATATGCCATGTCATTCTGCTTGTCACGTTGATTTCATTCACATGCCATGTCATTCTGCTTGTCATGTCGATTTCATTCACATGCAATGTCATTTTATGACATGTCACATGCCATGTCATCTTGCTTGTCATGTTTATTTCATTCACATGCCATGTCATCTTATACCATGCCGCATGCCATGTCATTCTGCTTGTCATGTCGATTTCATTCACAAGCCATGTCATCTTATACCATGTCGCATGCCATGTTATTTTGCTTGTCATGTCGATTTCATTCACATGCCATGTCATTTTATGCTATGTCATCATATGCCATGTCATTCTGCTTGTCACGTTGATTTCATTCACATGCCATGTAACATGCCATGTCATTCTGTTTGTCATGTCGATTTCATTCACATACCATGTCATTTTATGCCATGTTACATGCCATGTCATCTTGCTTGTCATGTTGTTTTCATTCACATGCCTTGTCATCTTATACCATGCCGCATGCCATGTCATTCTGCTTGTCATGCCGATTTCATTCACATGCCATGTCACCTATGCCATGTCATCATTTTATGCCATGTCACCTATGACATGTCATCATTTCATTCCATGTCATCCTATGCCATGTCATCATTTTATGCCATGTCACTTATACTATGTCATCATTTCATGCCATCACCATATCATTTTATACCATGTCATCTTGCTTGTCACATTGATCTCATTCACATGCCATGTCACATGTCATGTCATCTTGCTTGTCATGTCGATTTCATTCACATGCCATGTCACCTGCCATGTCACTTATGTCATGTTATCGTTTCATGCCATATTTCATGCCATGTCGATTTCATTCACATGCCATGTCATCTTATGTCATCATGTTTGCCATGTCGATTTCATTCACTTGCCATTTTTCATGCCATGTCGATTTCATTCACATGCCATGTCATTTTATACCATGTCACATGACATTAATTTTTATGCCATTCCATCCACATGTCATGTCAATTTTATTCACATGTCATTTTATGTGCTATGTCAATCTTTGTCATTACTTCTTTCATTAGATCATAATAAAATGTTTATCATATCATGATAAATATGCATGATTATTTAATTAGTGATAGTTTTGCATAATCATGATCATTTTCTATGTTTTTACAAAGGATGTTTTTGTAAATCAAGGTTATTACTGAGTTAAAATAATTCATGAATTCTCTGTGGGTCTGCCGAAGAGGATATCATCAATTATCATTAATAACGGAATATTCTTTTTTAAATGAAAATGATTCGGAGAATTTATTAAGGAAAATTCCATATTTTGCTGAGTCTATAAAAAAATATGGAAAATTTTACGCTAGCAAATTTCGGATCATTTTCAAATAAAATATAAATTTTTAAGGGAATTATTTATAAACACCAATTTTCAAACCGGCTTTTTTACTGAGATTCGAGATATCACACGACTAATAAGGTACCGTTTTATACGGGCGTTGTGGGGGTGCTAATCTTTCCCCGCACGTAACCGACTCCCGAACCCACACTTGTTTTCTCTGGTTCAAAGCGCAGACTGCAAAATTGGTTTTTTTAAAAATGTTTTAATTGATTTTAAAATGTTTTATAAAAGCCGATTTTAATAGATGGCCGATCACACCTAGCAAAAAAGATTGGTGGCAACTCTATTTCTTTTTCGAGGTCGTTTTCTTACTCTCAACCCTTAATTTCAAGAGGAATTAAGTCGCCTTTTCCTCTGCCTGGTTTTCCGCTCACTCAAGCGGGTCCACCCTGGATCACGTATCGATAGCTTGGCGACTCCGCTGGGGACTTTAGAGAGTCAGGCCTAGAATTAGTCGAATGTTATCTAAAGTCTCGGTTTTGTTGGTTTTGGTCGGTGTTTACTTTTAATTCCCATTTTCTAATAAAAGAAAATTTTGAAAATAACCAAGCATTTTAAGTGTGTTCATTTCTCATGTGCATGCACATTTTACTGTTCTCTAGTTATTTAATTTAACATGTCATTATTATTCTTTATTTAATTAATGCTTTACATTGTTTAATTTTGTCTTTATTAAATTGCTCGGGTTTTAGGATAGAGGTATAGAATAGGTGGTGAAAGGTTTCTTTGTTCCTCCTCACACACTATACTTGCATTTGCATAACATGAACCCTCTACCTGGGTTCCATCCTTTAGGTGGAAGTAAAGTAACTACGCTCTCGTGAGGTGTTAACCTCCGCATGGGCTAGAGAAACACTTTCGGAGTAGTAGACTACCTACGCCTTCGTGGGGTGATAACCTCCATATAGGTTTGGGAAATACAGTCTAACAAATTGAACCTGCTTTTATCGGGGTGCTTTACTAGCCTTTACCGGCAACAGTAAGGAGAAATTTGGAGCTTTTCTAGATACTAATGCAACTTCATATATTGAGCTTAGGCAAAACCATTTCTGTTAGAAGTACTGAAGCTAGGAACACTCGGAGGAACCTTTCTCACCTTTATCTATTTATTTCAATATCACATTGATTTGACTATTATATACCAGTACTGACTCGTTTCCCTTTATTTTGTTTTGCTTTGTTTTCATTGCATGCATCATGGTCACTTAAGAGTGTTTGCCTTAAGCCGGATTCCAATCAGAGGGGTTTTCGTTACGGTCATGGAACACCGAGATCTTGCTCCAATGTCAGTTTTTTCTAAGACATACCGAGAGGTCCGAACAGAGTTAGAGAAACATCAGGTTAACAAGGGAGACTGCTTGACTAAAAGCTTCGTGTCTATTCTTCCGAGTTAGTTCATTTAGGTCTGGGTCATAATGATTTAATAGAGATATAGGAGATTTATGGAAGATGGGGAATTGCAAGGAAAAACGAGTTTACCAAGAAGTATGGCGACATAGCATTACTTCTCCCGATCCAGATAGATGAGCAGTTGATCAGGGCAGTGGTACAGTTTTGAGATCTCTCTCACCGATGCTTCACATTCAACCGGGAGGATATGACACCCACCATCGAGGAGTACTCAATCTTGCTTGGTATCGAGTCATCCACCCCTAATAAGATATAGTGCAAGCAGCAAAGGACAGTTAGCTTTCTTAGGAAGCTATCTGACATATTGGGTATGGAGATTCCAATTGACTCTTCGAATATTAAGAAGAAAGGTTTGAGTGTTTGTATCCCATGGGTATTCTTACGAGATTATATTTTGAACAACCCGAGGAACGATAGCGTGGTGGATGTCTTTGCCTTGGCAATCTATGGTTTGGTGATATTTTCGAAGATTTTGGGGCACATTGAGATGGCCGTAGTGAATTTCTTTGAGTGTCTAGTCAAACAAATGGATCCTACTCCTGCTATTCTTGCTGAGACAATTAGGTCACTCAATTTCTGTCGGAGAAAGGGCGAGGGACGAAGGATGTGCAAAGCTCATGTATGTTTGGATCCAAAGTAATTTCTGGGGGGATGATAAGGAGAAGCTTCATCCCTATAAGTACTTTCATTCCTCTTAAGGAATTCTGCAAGAAAGAATGGCCCAGAAAAGAAGATTAGAAACAATGGATGATGACTCTTCGTCGCTTAGCTCAAGAGGACGTCACTTGGAGAGCTTCATGGATGCCGATGGGATCCATTCTGTATAGCTATGGAGACAAACCATGGGTTCCGTTAATGGAAATTTGGGGAGCTATCAGTTATGCACCCCTCCTAGTACGAAGACAGTATGGGTCTGAGCAGTTCATCCCGATGACTCATGGGCTCGCTTTGGTAGATTTCGCATATGATGGGCCTGGGTACATGAAGGAAATATGCGAGCTCATCAAGGCATGGAGAAAGCTGCATCGGTCAGAATTTGGTAGATATACCGACAACGCTACTCCCGGATACTTGGTTTGGAGAGCCAAAAGGATCCAAGACATAGTGCTCTCTACTGAATATGCCTCTGTTTATCCGGTAATCCTTCAGCCAGATCCGATAGTACTCTCAGAGATCGAGTTTGTCCGGCAAGAATTAGAAAAGGACAAAGGGAAGCTAAAGCGTGAGTATGATAAGCTTCAGGAGGAAGTCAAAGATTTGAAGACTGACCTTGAGATCCAAGAGGCCTAGACAAGGAGGTTGGTTAAAGAGTGAGACATGGCGCAATCCGATATACGGGACTTACATCAAGAGATCAAGAGGCTAAGAACCAAGGGACAGTTTACTGGAACTAGTAGGTCTTTGAGCACCCATAAGAAAGAGATAGAAAAGCTTTAGAAAGAATTAAGACTTCTAGAAGGGTAAGGTTAAGGACAGCAAGGAAAAAGAGTCTCAGTTTTCTCATGAGCGACGAAAGTGGAGAGACGCAAGGTCACTGATATCGACCAAGTTGGAAAGATGCCTGTAAGAGAATTGTAGACACCTAATTTTGTCCGGACACCTAAACTAGGTAATTTTCTTCCTGATGATGTTTTAGAATGCAAAAAAACTTTTCTCATCCTGCAGCTGGTACTCCGAGACTTTGTTTAAGAGGTCAAGCATGAAAAGTCAATCCAAAAAAGTCAACTACTAAAAAATTCAACCCCAAAAAGTCAAATACGAACAAAGTCAACCCTTATTCAAAATCAAGATTCAAAGTTTAATTGAATAATGGTGAAAGAATTTTGATAATCTAAGGTCTACAACGAGAGATATGGAGTCCGGAAGATAGGTTATAGAGATTCAATGGAAAGGAAACCCTAATTCGGTAAATTTAGGGAAAAGTGCTTAAACGATCAAATTGGTCGAAATTGGAGGTTCCGAATAGAATATAATCAGTGACTACGAGTATTGGAAAGGCCATTTGGAAGCAAAACCAAAGGAATGGTCAATTTGGAAGGAAACAGAAAATTAGGGTTTTTGGTGAATTTTGGCAAAATTTCGAGAAATTACAGAAATGACCTGATTTGATAAAATTAAAGCCCCTAATTGATGAAGAGTGGGTAAACAAGGATAGCTAGCACAAGGCTCAATTCGAAGTAATTCCGAGAAAATAGCCGGTTGGAAGGAAAAATAGAAAAACGAGGAAATTCCCAATATTGGAAAAAGGGAAAAATCAAATCGGAGGGGAATTTGATCGTAAAAATTTGGTGTTTTTGGACCAACTCCAATTCAATATATAACAAAGGCAATGAAAAAGAAAATCTGGAAATTGAACCTGTTTTGAGTAAAACCGAGGTTTTGGGGGTTAAAGGGCAATCTTGGAAAATTTGAGAAAATAGAAAATGAGCTCGAAAAATTATGAAAACCTCCAGATCTGACTTTTATGTCTTATTTCAAAAATGACAAAATTCGGGCCCACTAAGTTGAAATTTCAGAAGATAAATCCGGGAAAAATAGCAAATGAGCTCGAAAAATTATGAAAACTTCCCAATCTCAATTTTATAATATTTGGAAGAGATTGGAGAAGAAAAATACGGAATCGGAGCTCATTTGAAAAATGGCAAATTTCAGGCCCACTAAGTTGAAATTCCAGAAGATAAATCCGAGAAAAATAGCAAATGAGCTCGAAAAATTTTGAAAACTTCCAGATCTCAATTTTATATTATTTAGAAGAGAGTGGCAAAGAAAAATCCAGAATCAAAGCTCAATTGAAAAAGGCCAAATTTTGGAGGTATCAAACCAAAATTCTAGAAGATAAATCCGAGAAAAATAGCAAACGGGTTCGAAAAATTATGAAAACTTCCAGATTTCAATTTTATATAAAGTATTGGAAAAAGAAAATCCAGATTTGGAGTCCGTTTTCAATTTAATCAAGTTTGGGGGCTAAAGTGTAATTTTACCGAAGAAACCGAAGAGGGCCATTTTTGCAATTTAAAACATAGAGAAGTGGCTGGAGTTTTAAGGGCTATTCGGCTAGCACATGAAGAGAGGAAGGTTGGCTGAGTTCTTTCATCCAAAGGCCAAAATTGGATAGCAAAATGGTATCTTTATTTGATTGAGCCTTTGTGATCTTGCCACATGGTCAAATGAATGAAAATGAAGGATGTCAACATTATGGTTACATATTTTAGACCATGAATCTGTTTGGAGTTGATCACTTCATCTTATGGTTGTAATTTCACATTTTTAGCATCTTTGAGCTAGGAAAAAATATGACAACATTATGTCAACATTTAGGGGGGTCGGCTAGCCTATTTAGAGGGGAGGTTTTCATTTATTTAGAGGTTTCTTTCTTGCTGAGTATTTTCATTGTTGAGCAATAGTTAAGTGGTAGAAAAGCAAAGAAAAATTTAGAAGAGAAAGAAGCTTGAAAGATAGCTTTAAAATGTAGCCTTTTGGCACCTAACTCTTGCCTTTTTCTTTCTTTTTCTATGCTGATTTTGCTCATTTTTCATATGATTTCTTATTATTTTATTATGTAGTAAAGGTTTTTAAAACTTCCTTTCAAAGCTTCTATCTTATGTTTTCATGAAAAAATAAAAAAACAAAATTTTCACCCTTTTTTTTCATGATGGCCGAATGGTATTCCTTGGTGTGCTTGTGTTGTGTTTGATTTTAACTCCTATGTTGGTTGTGGTATGTTAGCTTGTTTTGATGTTTTAGCTTTCTAAAATAATCAAGATATGGAGCTGATTTCTAACTTTCTTTACTTACTTGTTCTTATTTTGCTGTTTTTATCATTTATTTTCATGTCTACTTGCTTTATTTACTAACTTTAATTTTTTGTTTTTACTACATTAAGTTGTTCATGCTTTGTATCATTGCAATACCATGTTTTTGTGTATTTGCCTAGCTATATCTTTACATTTTCATCATGATTATTTGTCTAACATGCTTCCATTTATGTCTTGCACATTTACCATGCCATGTGTTTGTGTTATTGCCTTGCTAGGATCTCACATGTTGTTTAAATGTCCATTCGGTTTCTATGTTTATTTTTGCCATGTGTATGTGCGTTTTCATCTTGTTTAGTTACCATGCTTTCATTTATGCTTTGCATCTTTATACCATGTTATTGTGTATTTGTTGTGCCATGTTCATGCATTATTATTATGTTCATTTGGTCATTATATGTTTATATTATAGCCATGCATGTTTATATGTCATATTAGGCATTAGGTCATGTTATATTGTCATGCATCTTCTCATGACATTTTAGGCATTAAGGTCATCTTTGTATGCCATGCACATTTCCATACTTATTAGGTGTTAGGTCATTTTGTATTTCCATGCATGGTTTCATATCCATTAGGTCTAGGTCATCTTTATTTCCATGCATTTTCATGCATATTAGGTCTAGGGTTGCATTTATTTCCATGCATAATTTCTATCTAGGCATTAGGTTATCTTTTATGCCATGCATTTTCTATGTCATTTAGGCATTAGGTCATGCATTTCATGCATTTAACTTGCTGTTTGTTCATGCATTTCATATCATCCCACTTGATTTTTGACTTAAGCCAATCAATGGCTCAAAGCCAAGCTCTCATAAGCATGCTTGTGGAAAATTAAGATGTTGTCAAGTTGGATTTTCTACCTTTGTGATTTTTTTTCATTAGGCAATCCTTGTCCAAATTTTTAGCAATTTTTACCACTATTTTTAGGACCTTAGAGGAGTCTCTAATATTTTTACTCTGATTTTCGGATGTTTTTATCAAAGGTTTAACAATGTTTTTTGGTTAAACAGTTTTATACCCAATGTTCTGACTTTCACGAACTTTTTGATAGGTCATCCTTAGACCAAAATTTAAGCCATTTTTTTCCCATAGAGTTCGACATGTTCTGAGTCTCCCATAAGTTTTTCAGATTTTTTCGAAATTTTTAAAATAGGTAAAAGAATCATGTTTTAAAATTGGTCAGAAAAGTCAGATTTGATTTCAGGAAGAAAATAATTTTATGTTTTGGTTAAGGCATTTAGAGGGGATTGATTTAGAACAATAGCTACTATCCTAGGTTGATTTCTAACTCATTTTAATCCTAAAAAATGATTTTATAAAGGTCGGGTCAGGAAAGGTCAACTCGGGTTTTCAAAGTTAGGAAAATAGAGATTTTTAAGGGGGTTTTCGGCCATAGTGCTATTTTCATCCAAAATTTTCAAAATTGTTTTCAATTCAATCACAAAGTATTTTTGATTTGGAAAAATCTGATTTGATGTCTTTTCCTAAGGTAGTCGGATATCTTTTTAGGTATACAAATGTCCTTATTTAAAGGAAAAAATACACTTTCATGCATTGCATTTTCCATGTTCATGCATATTATAAGATATTTGATTTTTGCTATGAATGTTTCTATGGCAATGTTATTTTTTTTTTTTTTATATTTCATGATGTTATATTGATTATTAGATGGTTGTGAATATTTTGTGTTATTCTATGATCCTTGCTTAGTTATTATTTATTTTGTCATATCATTTAAGATTTATTATATTCATGCATTGCCTTTTTTTTCATGCATATTTTAATATAATGTTTTTATGTTTTTTTTATCATGTCATGTTATTAAATTATGCTATATCATTTAGAATATATCATGTCATTTAGAATATACTATGTCATTTAGATTATATCATGTCATTTAGAATATACTATGTCACTTAGATTATACCATGTCATTTAGGTTACATTATGTCATCTAGATTTTGATATGTCATCTTTTACTATGTCATACATGTGCATATTCATCTTTTTAAAATGTTTTTAAAAAAGATAATGATTTTCAATAAAAATAAAGATATTCTCGAGTTAAAATAATTCATGAGTTCTCTGCCGGATTTGCTGGGGAGGATATCATTAATTATCATTAATAAAGGAATATTTTTCTTTCAAAAAGAAAATGAAAATCGTTCGGAGACTTTTCAAATAAATAAAAATTTCTATATTTTGCCGAGTTTGTCGGGGAATATAGGAAAGTTATGAATTAATAAATTCTGGATCATTTTCAATTAAAAATGGAAGTATTTTTCTTTAAATAGTGAATTCTTTTAAAATGCCAAATCTAAAACCAACTTTTACTTCAATTTGAGATAACACACGATTAATAAGGTACCGTTTATGGGCGTTGCGGGGGTGCTAATCCTTCCCCGCATGTAACCGACTCCCGAACCTGCTTCTTTGATTTCTCTGGTTTAAAAACGCAGACTTTGAAATTGGTTTTTAAAAATGTTTTAATTAATTTTAAAATGTTTTATAAAAACGGTTTTAATAGGTGGCAGATCACACCTATCCAAAAAAGATTGGTGGCGACTCCATTTCTTTTTCGATGCTGTTTTCAAACCCTCATTTATTTCAAGAGGAATTAAGTCGTCTTTTCCTCTATTTTTTCCCCAATGTCACACTTAACAAATAAAGTCTCGCGATGAGACTTGTTATTTTTTAGGTTACGACAGCTTGGCAATTTCGCTGGGGAAATTTAGAGAGCCAGGCCTAGAATTAGTCGTGTATTATCAAAGTCTCAGTTTTGTTGGTTTTTATTTGCATTTAATTTTAATTCCTACATTTTTCAATAATAAGGAGAATTTTGAAAATAATAAAATGTTTTTAAATATGTCCATACTCATGTGCATACATATTATTATAGTTCTCTAGTTATTTTGTTGCATATATTTATTCTTTCCTTAACTGATGCTTTACATTATTTAATCTTATTGGGGTATTTAGAATAGGGATTGTAGAATAGTTGGTGAAAAGTTTGTTGTTTCTCCTCACACATTACACCTGCAGTTGCATAACATGAACTATCTACCCAGGTTCCGTCCTTTTTAGTGGGAGTAAAGTAACCACGCCTTCGTGATGATCCTCCGCTTGGGCTAGTGAAACACTTTCGGAGTATGAAGTACCTAAAGCCTTCGTGATGATCCTTCGCATGGGCTTAGGAAAATATACTCTAACAAATTGAACCCGCTTTTATCGGGGTGCCTTACTAGCCTTCACCGAAGAAAATGAAGAACAATTTAGGGCATTTAGAACCGATTCACCCTCATATATTGAACCTAGGTGAAGCCATGCTGGATTTTTGTTAGATGCACCGAAGCTAGGAACACTTGGAGGAATTATTGGTGTAAGCCCTACAAGCCAATCTAGTTGGGCTTGTAAAACACTATTTATATATTCATGTATTCCACATTATATTTTATTAATTATAATTGAGGTATTTCTTTATCCATAAGTATTGTTATAAATAACTTGTGAAGATAAAGCCCATGAAACACAATGGCATTGCAAAGGAATTGTAAGGAGTTACAATTATGAGGATCCTTATGCATCAATGTCATGTTTCTAAAATTGTTCCTGGTGATTGTATTGTCAAGACAGGGCATTGACAATGCTCAAAGACTAGCATATATTAAGCCTTCATGCACTTGATGCATGCAACCGGTCTCATAGGTTGAAAGTATAGAGATACTTAGGGATAACATATGGGTGGTTGTTAGTTGAACAAGTTCACTGAACATGACCCGCTATAAGAGTTCCATTTGGTATTTCACTCAAGTGTCTATAGAAAATACTCTCATGTGTCAATCGTGTAAGTAATCCTTTGACTTGTGACACCAGGTCATCTTGTATGTGAACTGTCATACTTAGATTTCATCACGAACGGGTCCCAATCACGAGGATGCTTATGGTAGGGTGTTATTGTGTATGACATGAAGCATACGAAGATGAATGACTGGTCCAGAGAGGATTCATCACTCGAAGTGATATGAGGGGAATACCTCACATGTATCTGGCTTATATTAACTTATGGAAGTCCTTGGCCAAGGCAATACTTAAGGAGTTAATATTAAAGCTGCAAGTCTAATATGGAATAGGTTAAGAGTAGACTCTGAATCTTGCTCTTTTCTATCCTGGGATATTTGATGAAGGGATCGAATTACACAGAATATTGTACACGAAAGGCTAGTTGAAGCTTGATGACTCTCTTGGCATTTGGGTGGTCATGAGGCATTGCTAGATGCTGCTCATGATCTATAAATATAAATAGGAAATTCTTAATTGAATTAATTATATTTATTGCAAACATGTTAAGGGCCTAATGGGTCACACACAAAAGGTGATTAATGAAATTAAAATGAGATTGAACCAGATTAAATATTCATTAAGTGTTGTGGGCTTATTGTGAATATTTAATAATATGTATAAGGTCTTTAGTGCAGTTAGTCCAATAGTTGGCATATACTAAACCTACTTATAAATATGCTTATGTTGTTGCCGCCTCCCCCCTAAGGATTTTACCTGAATCGACGCCTCTCACTAATACTGGTGAGGTTCGGCCGACTAGCATATGTGATGGAGGAATACGATTCTTCTTGTTACTTTTGGCTAACTAAGGTAGAGGAGGAAGGTTTCTCACAACCTAGACTACTAGCACCGTTTTGGCAAAACATAATCTCAACCTTGTGAAGGTTTTCAAGATAACCTATGTGGATTACTATTACAGGTTGGACAATTGGACGGCTTTGGTTTTTGACGAGTGAGCTTTGTGTACAGGAACAAGAACATCAAGAATCTGTCTTGAGTATTTGGAATCTTCAAAATAGAGGTATGAGATTTTGATTGTTATCTGTTCTTGACAGCCTAATCATTTTGAATTCATAGGCAGATCCTTAGAGGGGTTCAGTATGCTCTATGTTTTATTTTATTCCGCTGCGTTGTATGTTTAACTTGTTGATTAAATTATACATTATCTCTGTATGAACATGAGCCGAATCCCAGCAGTGGTATCAGAGCCTCGCTTATGTTATTTCTATACAATCTATGCTTTAATTGTTACCTTTAACAAAACTGTTTTGTTCTTTGAGTTGTTTTGATCCAATTGTGACTAACCGAAATTGTGAGAATTTGCACTTATAGTGTTTCGGTGAAGGCAGCAGGTTATCATAGTGAATTATTGTTGTTTAATTGGTTTAAAATTGTTTTAAACTGGTTAATGCAACTGGTGAAAGTTTGGCAGCAATTGAGAACTGTTTTGCCTGCTTTGCGCAAATTTGGTGATTTTAGTGAGAAAAACTGGTTAATGATTTTTAGGATTTAAAATTGCTTAGAATTGTTCTTGGCAAGCCTGAAAAATCATAAAACTGATTTGGCATTGATTGAAAGTTGTGAAAAGCAGATAGACAGCCTGTAAGGAGATGGAAGGGCGACGGCTATATCTAGTAACCAATGCCTGTGCCTCCCTTTCTAGGGTTTTTCGCTTCTATTAGATTCTCACAGCTTATAGATTTTAGCAATATTGAGTTTCTAATGTTGTAGTGTCCTAGTTGAGATACAACACTAAAATTAGTACCCATGGTAATATTGTTAAATTAATTAAATCACCAAAATAAGAATTTACATGAATATTCAATTAAATTATTTAATTGAATAATATTTTAATTAAAGAAAATAATCCTAATTGGATTAGGATTTATTCTAATGAGATTAGAATAAATGTTTATTATTTTCTTTGAATTAAGTTATGGATCAAATATAATCATTGAATGGTAACTAGAGATTAAAGCATGATTTATATGGTCATAAATTGTTTGTGAATGTAAGGGATGATTATGGACTTAGACCCAATATGATTATGGATGGTTGAATTTATTTTATGGTTTTTATTAATTAAATAGGGACTGCCTGCCCTGCCTTATCTCTAATGTTTTGGAGTTGTAAAAATTCTTTCTCACCTAATTCCCTTCAAATATAACTTGAGGTTTCTTTATTACAAATGTAATTAGTTACATCAAATTGTAAAATTAGGATTAGCTAGGAATAATTTTTGTAACTTGAAGATGAAGAAAAGAGCCATGAAGATAAGGAGATTACAAGCAAGCTTTGAAGACTATGTCACTCAAGGTCAAACTACTGTATGAATATGTTTGAGTTATGAAGTTGGGTCTTACTCAACTAATGCTATGTTGTCCGGATGCTTTAAAACTTGACCGCATAGTGTTAGAGGCAAAGTTAGGCAAAGTACATATGATGTGCTTAGACAAAGAGTTGTCACCTAACTGATCTGTGAATTGCATAGAGATGCAATTGATAAGCTATGATATCTACCCAACTAGGCTTGTTGTAATTTGTTGAGTCACTCAAGGTTGCAACATGTTGAAAAAGATCCCAGCCCACTAGAAATACCTTGATGAGATTTTCGAATAATGGTGAGGGCTATTATCTCGAAAAATTAGTGGGAGAACCAATAAGAGATTTAATACCTCATCTGGAATTGGTATAAATACATGAATATAACTGATATATACTTTTTCCATATTAGGTGTGTGGCATTATGAATGCTATTAGTCCAAATTGTTTGGATTGGTACAAAAGATTGAGTAGCGTTCTCAATGAAAGAAAGGTTGCTCACTTGACAAGTCAAGAAGAACTTATAGAAGTTTCTAGGTTGACTTTGTTTGTGATTGAACTGAATCTTTCTACTATTAAATCCAATTCCTGGATAATTGATTCAGGATGCGGTTCACATCTATGTAATGACATAAGGATGTTGAAAGGAAGTAGAAAGTTGAGCAAAGATGAAGTAGTTCTAAAAGTAGGCAATGGTGCAAAAGTTGCAGCATTGGTCGTTGGAACTTGTACTTTATCTTTGGCGTATGGCATGAAATTGGAACTTAAAGATTGTTACTTTGTTCCAGTATTGTCTAGAAACATCATTTCGATTTCATACCTCACTGTTAATGATGGTTTTGAGATAAAAATGAAAGGCAATAGTTGCTCCATCATTCTTAAAGACATTCACTATGGATCGGCAACATTACATAATAGATTATATGTTTTGGATCCAGAGATGTCTGTGTTCAATGTAAATGTCAAGAAAGCAAGAAAGGATGATCCAAGAAAGACATACATCAGGCACTGTAGACTTGGTCATATCAATGAGACAAGGATTTCGAAATTGCATAAATAGGGTTATTTGGAACCCTTTGACTATGAATCATATTGGACTTATGAATGTTGTCTCCTTGGTAAGATAACCAAGACTCTCTTTACAAGAAATGGTGAAAGAGCTGGTGTTTTATTGGGCTTAATACATTCAGATGTATGTGGGCCCCTAAACATAGCTGCTACAGGTAATTACTCATACTTCATAACCTTTATCGATGATCATTCTAGATATGGTTATGTGTATCTGATGAGATACAAGTCTGAAGCTTTTGAAAAGTTCAAAGAGTTCAGAGCTGAAGAAACAGATTGGGAAAAATACTATAGCTCTTAGATCGGATCGTGGAAGGGAATATTTAACTCATGATTTCTTGGATCACTTGACAGATACTGGAATTCTATCGCAATGGACTCCACCTGGAACTCCTCAGCATAACGGAGTATCCGAAAAGAGAAATCGAACCTTGTTGGACATGGTTCGGTCCATGATGTCTAAGGCTGACCTTCTGATATCCTTTTGAGGATATGCTTTAGAAACTGCAGCTTACCTTCTAAATAGGGTTCCAAGCAAGTCGGTAGATAAGGTACCATATGAGATATGGAATGGCAAGAAGCCATACTTATCTTATCTAAAGATTTGGGGATATACTGCTTATGTGAAGCAAGTACCTTCTAATAAGCTGGGAGCCAGATCAGAAAAATATAAGTTTGTGGGACATCCTAAAAAGACTATGAGATATTACATTTACAGTCCTACTGATCAGAAGGTGTTTGTGTCAAAACACGCTACTTTTCTAGAGAAAGAGTTTCTACTAGAAGGATTCAATGGGAGTAAAGTAGATCTTGAAGAAGTTCAAGAACCACAACCTAACATTCCCTCGGAACCTGAGCCATCGGTCGAGGCATTAGATGCTCGGACTGATGCTCAAGAAACACAAGTGCTTCGAATGTCTAGTGAGGATAGACATGATTCATTGAAATATGATTTCTACTAGAATGTGATGCGTTGCATATTGATTAACGCAAGCATCTCAGAGCTGGAACATTAGAATTGATGAAACAATCCTAGAATATGGTTTTATCTAGAATCTTGATGATCCATGTGTTTATAAGAAAGTAAACCGACATGCAGTTGTGTTCCTAATGCTATATGTCGATGACATATTGCTCATAGGAAAAGATGTACCTATGCTTCAGACCACCAAGGTTTGGCTCTCCAAACAGTTCTCCATGAAGGATTTGGGAGAAGCAGCATATATTCTGGGAATTAAGATCTATAGAGAAAGATCGAAAAGGCTGCTTGCATTGTCCTAATCCATTTATATAGACAAGGTGCTAAAGAGGTTTAGCATGGATATCTCCAAAAGAGGTAACTTGCTAATGGTACATGGTGTACAACTCTCGAAAGAGATGTGTCCGAAAACTTATGAAGAAAGGACACAGATGGATAGGATCTCGTATGCTTCGGCAATAGGATCTATCATGTACACCATGTTGTGCACAAGACCAGATGTATCGTACGCTCTGAGTGTCACAAGCCAATACCAAAGCAATCCTAGTGAAATTCAGTGGACTGCTGTGAAGAATATCCTCAAGTACTTGAGAAGAACTAAAGATATTTTCTTGGTCTATGGAGAGGCTGAACTCCAAGTAAGGGGTTATACAGATGCTGGATTCCAAACTGATAGGGATGACAGTAAATTGCAGGGTGGTTACGTATTTACCTTAAATAGAGTTGCAGTCCTTTGGAAAAATTCCAAACAGACTACAACTATAGATTCTAAAACAGAGGCTGAATACATCTCCGCATGTGAGGCAGCGAAGGAGGTTGTTTGGATTAAGAAGTTCATAACTGAACTTGGTGTGGTTCCAAGCATTGTTGATCCAGTACCGCTTTACTATGATAACAATAGAGCCATAGCGCAAGCTAAGGAACCATGGTCTCATCACAAATCCAAACATGTACTGCGGCAATATCACTTGATTAGAGACATAATTCAAAGAGGTGATATAAGTATGGAAAGGGTACCCACAAAGGACAATATAGCTGATCCTTTCACTAAGGTTCTATCCCAGCAGAAACACAATCGTCAAATGGAAGGACATGGGCTTAAGTACATGGGCGATTGGCTTTAGTGCTAGTGGGAGATTGTTGGTGTAAGCCCTACAAGCCAATCTAGTTGGGCTTGTAAAACACTATTTATATATTCATGTATTGCACATTATAGTTTATTAATTATAATTGAGGTATTTCTTTATCCATAAGTATTGTTATAATTGTTATAAATAACTTGTGAAGATAAAGCCCATGAAACACAATGACATTGTAAAGGAAATGTAAGGAGTTACAATTATGAGGATCCTTATGCATCAATGCCGTGTTTCTAAAACTGTTACTGGTCATTGTATTGTCAAGACAGGGCATTGACAATGCTCAAAGACTGGCATATTTTAAGCCTTCATGCAATTGATGCATGCAACCGGTCTCATAGGTTGAAAGTATAGAGATTACTTGGGGATAACATATGAGTGCTTTTTAGTTGAACAAGTTCACTGAACATGACCCGTTATGAGAGTTCCATTTGGTATTTCACTCAAGTGTCTATGGAAAATACTCTCATGTGTCAATAGTGTAAGTAATCATTTGACTTGTGACACCAGGTCATCTTGTATGTGAACTGTCATACTTAGATTTCATCACGAACGGGTCCCAATCACTTGGATGCTTATGGTAGGGTGTTATTGGGTATAACATGAAGCATACGAAGATGAATGAGTGGTCCAGAGAGGATTCATCACCCTAAGTGATATGAAGGGACATATCTCACATGTATCTGGCTTATATTAACTTATGGAAGTCCTTGGCCAAGGCAATACTTAAGGAGTTCATATTAAAGCTGCAGATCTAATATGGAATGAGTTAAGAGTAGACACTGAACCATTCTCTTTTCTATCCCGGGATATTTGATGAAGGGATCGAATTACACAGACATATTGTACACAAAAGGCTAGTCGAAGCTTGATAACTCGTATAATTATATAGTTTTTAGTTATGTTTTATTATTGTTTTGTGTCAAATACGAGTTATTATTGCTTAGTCTAATTGTGTTTATGATCTTTTATATTTTTATGTAATTTGGTGTCTTTTTACGAGTTTCTTTGAGTGATTTCAGATTACTAGGTTAAATCAACAATTAAGGGCAAATTCAGTTCAGTTCCGACACCTTTTTCCATATCAGCTATATCTGGAGTTTCACTAAAGCAATAAGGCTGAAATTTTAACCGTGCAAATTTAAGAGGCATATCTAACTTTTTCATGTTTTACACTTCTTGAAACGGAGTCGTTTTCCCTAGCGAAATCGACCATCAAGTTGGCTGATGTGCAATGACGTCTGTGCTGACCTGTTTTGGTATTTTGCCCATATCTTCTGATCCACATCAGCAAATGAGCTGATTCCAACGGTTATGGATCACTAACTGATAGGGAAACATTTTTCTAGAAGACCATGTGATCAGATCAAGCTTCCAATATTGACAAAATCGACCATCAAGTTGGCTGATCAAAATTGTCATACAATATGACGAAAATTGTTAAAAAAATGCACCCACCTATTATACCTACCTTTGAAATTTGTAAAGCTTGTCTCTTGTCATTTAGTCCTTCAAAATGTGTATAAATAGAGGGCCTTGGATGATTGTATGAGGCATTGTACATTGGTAGGATATTAGCCATTGTAATAAAATTCTCTAAGTTTTCTTCTTCTTTCTTTTCTCTAGTTTTCTTTTTCTTTATTTTCTTTTTCTTCTTTCTTTCTTTTATTTCCTTCTTAGATTCTCTTTAATTTTATGTTTATGTTTACAATGCCTATGCTAGGCTAAACTTCTATTTGGTTAAGGGTGATTTCAAAGCCCTAGACATGTTTTGTGATTGATTTTCAGATTCTATCTATCATTAATTTTCTATCAAAGTTGCTTATGTTCTTCTACAAGAATTGTTCATGATGTTGTCTTGATTTATTTAGGTGTACAACTAGATAGATCTTGATAATTATCTATTGCTAGTCTAGGAGTCTTGATCCGTGTAATTGTCTTGATTTCCTATTCATAAGTGGCAATTTGTGATTAATGATTATGGTCAAGTTTTCAATAATTGCAAAGTGGAACATAACCTAAGTTGAACAATCCGAGTTTATGTGTTTGTTGCTTAGATCAACCTATCTTTCTCATCATAAAGCTGCCATTAAATTGAATTTAGAGAGCTTATTCTAGGTTGTTTAATGGTTAGAGATTAAATAGAGAGCTTGTTCTATTTAACGACAAACTAAGGAAAGATTGGGATAACAGAGCTTGTTGTTATCCACGGTTGTTAACTTTGATAGTTGGTTGATATTGATAGATCTGAAATTGATTCTTAATGATGTCTAGTGGTGGAGAATGAAACCTTAACCATATTTTTCATATTTGATTCTTCTTACTTACTTGTTTTCTTACTTTTCTAGTTTGCTTATTTTTAAAAGTATATTTATTTTTATTGGCTGGTTATACCGCCTAATTTGTATATTAACTTTGTTTTATTTTTATTGGCTGGTTATACCGCCTAATTTAGTATATATATTTTTATTGGCTGGTTATACCGCCTAATTTAGTATATATATTTTTATTGGCTGGTTATACCGCCTTGCATCTTATTCTTATTATTTACTTTAGTTTAAATCTGGCTTCAAAAACCCCTTTTCTTTTATTGTTTTCTTTGAACGTAAGTTATAAACCAATAACTCATAGATTAAAACCCAATCCCTGAGGACTCGACCCTTGCTAATCATTATACTTACAATTGATCTTTTTAGTGCAAGGTTAAATAAGATACACTCTTTTGGGTGCATCAAAGCTTGATGACTCTCTTGGCATTTGGGCAGTCATGATGCATTTCTAGATGCCGCTCATGATCTATAAATATAATTAGGAAATTCTTAATTGAATTAAATATATTTATTCCCAACATGTTAAAGGCCTAATGGGTCACACACAAAAGGTGATTAATGAAATTAAAATGAGATTGGGCCAGATTAAATATTCATTAAGTGTTGTGGGCTTATTGTGAATATTTAGTAATATGTATAAGGGCTTTAGTGCAGTTAGTCCAATAGTTGGCATACACTAAACCTACTTATAAAATATGCTTATGTTGTTGCCACCTCCCCTTAAGGATTTTACTTGAACCGGCGTCTCTCACTAATACTGGTGAGGTTCGGCCGAATAGCATATGTGAAAGAGGAATACTATTCTTCTTGTTACTTTTGGCTAACTAAGGTAGAGGAGGAAGGTTCCTCACAACCTAGACTACTAGCATCGTCTTGGCAAAACATAATCCCATCCTTGCGAAGGTTTTCAAGATCACCTGTGTAGATTACAGTTAGAGGTCAGACAATTGGACGGCTTTGGTTTTCGACAAGAAAGCTTTGTGTACAAGAACAAGAACATCAAGAATCTATCTTGAGGATTCGGCAATCTTCAAAATAGAGGTATGAGATTTTGAGTGTTATCTGTTCTTGACAGCCTGATAGTTTTGAATTCATAGGCAGATCCTTGGAGGGATTCGGTATTCTCTATGTTTTATTTTATTCTGCTGCGTTGTATGTTTAACTTGCTGATTAAATTATACATTATCTCTGTATGAGCATTGTAGAAACCTAATTTTGTCTGGACCACTAAAACATGTATGTTTTCTTCCTAAATTGATGTTTCAGAATGCTAAAAGGCTTTTCTCATCCTACAGGTGGTACTATGAGACTTAGTCTAAGAAAGAATATAGAAAAAGTCAAACTTGAAAAAGTCAACCCCGAAAAAGTCAACCCCAAAAAATTCAACTACTAAAAAAGTAAACCCACTTTCAAAATCAAGATTTAAGATTCAATTGAAAAATGTTAAAAGAATTTTGATAATCCGAGGTCTACATTAAAAGATATGGAGTTCGGAAGTTAGGTTATGAAAATTCAGTAGAAAGGAAACCCTAGTTCGGGAATTTTGGGGAAAAGTGCTTAAACGATCAAATTGGTCAAAATTGAAGGTTCCAAATGAAAGATAAGTATTGACTATGGGCAATGCAGAAGCTACTTGGAAGAAAAACTGATAGAAAAGTCAATTCAAAAGAAAATCGAGAATTAGGGTTTTTGGTGGATTTCGGTGAAACTTGGAAGAATTACAAAAATGGCCCCATTCGGTAGGACAAAAGCCCCTAATTGATGAGGAGTAATTAAACAAGGACAGTCCAAAGCTCAGTATGAAGAAAATCTAAAAATCGGACTTGTTTTGAGCAATACCCGGTTTTGGAGGCAAAAAGGCAAAATTGGAAAATTTGGGAAAAATAGCAAATGAACTCTAAAAATTCTGAAAATTTTCAAATCTTATTCTTAAATCATTTCGAATAGATTGACGAAAGAAAATCTTGATTCGAAGTTCGTTTGCAAAATGGCCAAATCCCAGGTCCCCTATGTAGTAATTCAAGCAGATAAATCCCGAAAAAATAGCAAACGAGTTCCAAAAATTCTGAAAATTTGCAAATATCATTCTTAGATCATTTCAAAGAGATTGGCAAAATAAAATCTTGATTCAGAGTTCGTTTGCAAAATGGCCAAATCTCGGGTCCACTATGCAGAAATTCAACAGGATAAATCCCGAAAAAATAGCAAAAGAGTTCCAAAAAATATGAAAATTTGCAGATCTCATTTTTAAATTATTTGGAAGAGATTGGCAAAAGAAAATCTTGATTTGGAGTTTGTTTGCAAAATGGCCAAAATCTGGGTCCCTTATGTAGTAATTCAAGCAGATAAATCCCGAAAAAATAGCAAATAAGCTCCAAAAATTATGAAAACTTTCAGATCACGTTTTTAAATTATTTTGAAGAGATTGGTGAATAAAAGTCTGGATTTGGAACTCGTTTAAAAAATGGTAAAGTTCGGGTGCATAAAAAGGGTAATTTTGGAAATAAATCTGAAATAAATAGCAAATGGACTCGAAAAATTTTGAAAACTTCCAGAATTCAATTTTTTATTATTTCGAAAGTATTGAAAAATGAAAATTTGAAATTGGAGTCCGTTTGCTATTTATTTAGGTTTAGGGGTCAAAAAGGTTATTTTACCGAAGAAATCAAAAAGGGCAAGTTTGTAGTTAAGAAAAATATGAAAGAAGAAGGAATTGCTGGGATTTTACCTCCTTTGATCAGCCAGCATAGAGGAGAAGAAGAAAGCTTGATCAATTTTAATTCCTTTGTCACTATCAAGCTCACATGCAACCACTAACACCTTGCAAATGGTCCCCCCTTCATCCAATAGCTTAGGTGCCTTGTAGAAAAGTTGAATGCACCATCCAATGGATAGGTTTAAATGCCAAGATGACATTTTTACTTCTCATGAAAGAACCCTCATCTAATGGCCTAGATTGGAAGCAAAAAGATGAGAATAATTCATCCAAAGGTGGGCATCTATTCGGCCAAGCAAGGGAGTGCATGGGATTGTCTATTTCCATCCAATGGCTTAGGCCATCTACAAGCGCTGAGTACACATGTTAAGGGCTAGATTTAGTCTACAAGATGTCATTTTTATGTTGTCCTCATCCAATGACCAAGAATGGAAGAGCAGAACTCATCCAAGGGTAGGTACTCAAAGGGGCAAGCAAGGGAGTGCACGGAATTGGTCCTCTTTTGCATCTAAGGGCTGAATACACATCTTAAAGGCTGCTATCAATTGGAAATATAACATTTTTATATTGTCATCAAAATATCTTAATCCAAGGGCCAAGACGAGGCCATTCGGCAAGGCTAAGGGAGGGGGGCTGAGCATTTTTTTTCACAAGTTTGAAGGCTAGAAGTCAGTAGCTAAGGGAGAAAAAAAAAGGTTTTGAAAGAAAAAAGAAAGGTTTTCAATAAGAGGGCTTGAAGGTAGTCATTTCTACTTAGCTTTAAGCATGGTTTTCTTCTTGTTTTCTATGTTGACTTCGTGATTTTCCACTTTGTTTTCCTACTACATTTCTCATAGAAATAAAGTTTTTAAAATGTTTACTTAAGTTTTCATCTCTTGTTCTTCATCAAAATGGCTGAAAACCATTTTTGGTTTTACAAAGTTTGTGCTTGGCCGAATTTGAACGATTGCTTGCCTTGATTTTTTTCTTTTTTTCTTCTTTGCATGTTGTTGTGGTAAAATGATTTTTAGACGGTTTACTTAAGTATTTAAGGTTCTATTTTTTTACAAAATATGAAGCAAAAGAGGTTTGTCGCAACCTAAAAATTAACAATAACAAGTCTCGTCGCAAGACTTTATTATTCGTTAGGTATGACGTTAAAAAAAACGAGGAAAAGTCGATTAATTCGTCTAGAAAAACGAAGGTGTCGATTCGTGATCCCGATCGCGGGGACCCATTCGAATGAGGACGGAAACAGAAGCAGAGGAAAAGACGACTTAATTCCTCTAGATTGAAATCAAAGGTCGAGGGTATGAAAACGACCTCGTAAAAAAACATGGAGTCACCACCAATCTTTTTTAGCTAGGTGTGATCGGCAACCTATTAAAACCGGTTTTATAAAACATTTTAAAATTAATTAAAACATTTTTTAAAACCAATTTCAAGTCTGCGTTATAAATCAGAGAAATCAAAGAAGCGAGTTCGGCAGTCGGTTATGTGCAAGGAAGGATTAGCACCCCCCACAACGCCCGTATAAATCGGTACCTTATTAATCGTGTGTTATCTCAAGTCTCGGTAAAAAGTTGGTTTTTAATTTAGTATTTCAATTTGATTCCCAATTTTAATAAAAGTAATTCCATTTTTAATTGAAAATGATCCGGAATTTATTAATTCAAAATTTTCCTATATTCTGCGACAAAATTGGCAAAATATAGAAATTTTTATTCATTTGGAAAACTTTCCGAGTCATTCTCATTTTTTGAAAGAAAGATATTCCTTTATTAATGATAATTGATGATATTCCCTCCAGCAAACCCGATAGGGAACTCATGAATTATTTTAACTCGGGAATATCTTTATTTTTTTTATTGAAACTTATTATCTTTTTTAAAACAGCTAAAAATATGAACATGAACATGTATGAAATAAATAAAGTAACATGACAAAGTCTAGATAATATAATGCAACCTAAATGATATGACATAATTTAAATGGCATAGTATATTCTAGTAGAAATGAAAAATCCTAAGTATCATGGTATATTCTAAATGAGATAAAATGATTTAAATGACATGGCAATTTTAAATGATATGGTACATTTTAAATGACGTGGCGTATTATAAATAAAATAACCTAAATGACATGGAATATGATCTAAATAAAAAAAATGACATGAAACATAAAATAATGCTATCATAAAATATGCATGAAAAAAAATAAATAAAAAAATTCATGAACATACTATATGCTAAATAACGTGACAAAAATAAATGACAAAATAAAAAATATGGGATATCATGAAATATTCAAAATCATATGGAAAACAATATAAGATCATAAAATGTGAATAAAAATAATAATAATACCATGGAAAATATCATAGCAAAAATCACATATTTAAATAAAATGCATGTACATGAAAAATGCAATGCATGAAAATGTATTTTTTATCCGTATATATAAAAAGATATCCGGCTACCTTAGGAAAATATGTCAAATTATATTTTCTGAAAAAAAAAAAAAAAAAACTTTGTGATTGTTTGAAAACAATTTTGAGGAAAAACTTGAATAAAGATTAAAACCCTTAGCAAACCCTTTTAAAATGACTCTAATTTCCTAAGTTTAAAATCCCGGACTTAACCACCCTTAACCCGAGATTTATAAAATCATTTTTAAAGTTTAAAAAGGCTTAGAAACTACCCTAAGACAGTAGCTAAAGTTTCTAACCAACCCCCTCTAAATGCCTTAGCCAAATTCAACCATTATTTCTCTTTTGATTTCAAATCTGCCTCTACTATCCGATTTTACCACACAATTTTTTTAGTCTATTTTTAAAAATTCAAAAAACTCTAAAAAAAATTGTGCAGACTCATAACATGTAATACTACACGATAAAAAATTTTCTTAATTTTTTGATAAAAAAATACAACCCAGAAAAATCAGAGATGTTCGAGTACTGGTGAAAAAAACTGTTTTGTCAAAACACATTTTTTGCCTTTGATAAAGTCATTCAAAAATCAAAGTAAAAAATTGTTGGAGATCATCCTAAAGACCTAAGGACAGTAGCTATACATTTAGAACCTTGGACAAAAATTGGCTAAGTAAAAAAAACTCACAAAGGTAGAATAATCAATTTGACAATTCCTTAATTTTCCACAAGTATGCTCAAGAGAGCATGACTTTGAGCTATTAATTGGCCTAAGACACAAATCAAGTAGCAATGACATGGAATGCATGAACATACAGCAAATGAAATGTATGAAATGCATGGTCTAAAGGTCTAAATGGTAAAGGAAATGCATGATAATTCAAGACAACCTAAATGCCTATCATGAATTTGCATGGGAATAAATGCTATCCTAACTCAATATGCATGCAATGCTTGATAATGTAAATGTGACTTGGACCCATTATGTTATGAATATGCATGAAAATGCTAATGTAACCTAAAACCTAAATAGCATAGTAATGCATGATAATACCAATGTGATTTAAGACCCAAAATGCATGGCAATATCAACATGGCCTAGACCTAAAATGTAATGAACATGCATAACAATACTATGAACATACAATGACCAATGAAACTAACGTTAATGCTGGAACAAACAGCAACTAATACACAATTTCAAGATATGATAATGCAAAGCATGTTACCTAAACAAAATGCAAATGCGTGATAAAGCAAGGGATGCAAGAAGAGGCCAAATGTAGCTACATGATGCTCTAATGCAATCCTATCTAGTAAATGACATAATTACATGACAAATCATATTAAGATGCATAATGTCATGACATTTTCATAAGCATATGACATACTAAAATCAAAATGCATAAGCTCATGGCATGGAGATGCAAACAAGTCAAGAAGCAAGGTGAAAATGCACATGCAAGGCATATCAATATAGAGTAGCCGAATGGCCATGTAACAAAATGATGGCATTTTATCATGGCATTTTCATAAGCACATGGCATACTAAAATCAAAATGTAAAAGTTCATGGCATGGAGATGTAATCAAGTTAAGAAGCAAAAGGAAAATGCACATGCAAGGCATACTAAAATGGAGTAGCCAAATGGCCATGTAACAAAATAAAAAAAATGCAAACATGTTTATAATATAAGACATGATACATGAAAAAAAATACACAACATGAGCATATGAACACAATGGCCGAATATGCAAGGGAAAGTTATTAAGCATGGAATAGAAATATATAAGTAAATATAGCATAGAAAATAATGTAAAGAACATATAAAAAATTTAACATAGACATGCAAAACAAATAACAAGCAAAACTAGTAACTAAAATAAGGAAAGTTAAGCTCCATGGTTGGTATCAAATGGGCATAGCCTTTCACCTAACCATAATCACTTGGTCTTGCCAAGATCGTGAAGCCTTTCCTTCTCAATAAAACAGAAAACAAACCATGTTAAACAAAAAAATTAAGGTGAGCTTCATGGTAGGTAAAAATGGGCATAGCCTCTCTCCTAACCATGGTTACTTGGTCTAGACAAGATCATGTAGCCATTTCAACCTTTTTGCTTCATCTTTTGTACAAAAGCAGAACCTTAGAATACTCTAAAAAACCTTCTAAAAATCATTTTTCACAACAACATGCAAGGAAGAAAAAAAAGAAAACCAAGGCAATTAAACATGCCATATTTTAATGAAGAAGGAGAGATGAAAACATAAGTAAAAATTAAAAAACTTTATTTCCAAGAAAAATGTAGTAGGAAAACAAGATACAAAATCAAGAAAACACCATGGAAAACAAGAAGAAAGCTATGCTAGAACTTGGTAGAGATGACTACCTTCAAGCTCTCTATTGAAAACCTTTTTTTTTTCTTTCTTTCAAAACCTTTTTCCTTGCTAAATTAGCTACTGGTTCCAGCCAAAAAACATATGAAAAAATGAAACCAACCCCCCTCTTTAGCCTTGGCCGAATGGCTTCTCACCCTTGGATAGGAATTGCACTTTTTTCTCCTCCAATCTTGGCCTTTAGATTAAGATATTTTGATGACAACATAAAAATGTCATCTTGCCAATTGATAGCAGCCCTTAAGATGTGTACTCAGCCCTTGTAGTAACCTCAGCCCTTAGATGCAAAAGAGGACCAATCCCATGCACTCCCTTGCTTGCCCTCTTGAGTGCCTACCCTTGGATGAGTTGTGCTCTTCCATTCTTGGTAGCTGGATGAAGAAAACAAAAAAAATGAAATCTTGTAGATTAAATCCAGCCCTCAACATGTGTACTCAGCCCTTGTAGATGGACTAAGCCATTGGATGAAAAGAGATAATCCCATGCACTCCCTTGCTTAACCGAATGGATGCTCACCCTTGGATGAATTTGGCTCATCTTTTTTTCTTCCATTCTTGACCATTAGATGAGGGTTCTTTCATGACAAATAAAAATGTCATCTTGGCATTTAAACTTGGCCATTGGATAGTGCATTCAACTTTCCTACAAGGCACCTAAGCCATTGGATGAAGGGGGACCATTTGCAAGGTGTTAGTGGTAGCATGTGGCTTGATGGTGACTAAGGAATTAAATTGTTCAAGCTTACTTCTTTTCCTCTATGCTGGCTGAGCAAGGGAAGAAAAATCCCAGCAATTCCTTCTTCTTTCATATTTTCCTCAATTACAAATTAGCCCTTTTTTGTTTCTTCGGTGAAATGACATTTTTAACCCTCGAACCTAAATAAATACCAAACTGACTCCAATTCAAATTTTATTTTTTTAATCCTTCCAAAATAATAAAAAATTGAATTCTGAAAGTTTTCAAAAATTTTCGAGTCCATTTGCTATTTATTTTGGATTTATTTTCGAAATTGCCCCTTTTATGCACCCGAACCTTACCATTTTTTAAACGAGCTTCGAATCCAGATTTTATTTCACCAATCTCTTCCAAATAATTTAAAAATATGATCTGGAAGTTTTCATAATTTTTTGAGCTCATTTGCTATTTTTTTTGGGATTTGTCTGCTTGAATTACTACATAGGGGACCCGGGATTTAACCATTTTGCAAACGAACTCCGAATCAAGATTTTATTTTTCCAATCTCTTCCAAATAATTTAAAAATGAGATTTGGAAATTTTTAGAATTTTTGGAGTTCATTTTCTATTTTTCCAGGATTTATCCTGTTGAATTTCTGCATAGTGGGCCCGGTATTTGGCCATTTTGCAAACGAAATCCGAATCAAGATTTTGTTTTTCCAATCTCTTAAAAATGATTTAAGAATGGGATTTGCAAATTTTCAAAATTTTTGGAGTTCATTTGCTATTTTTCCCACATTTTCCACTTTTGCCTTTTTGCCTCCGAAACCCGGTTTTGCCCAAAACAAGTCCAATTTTTAGATTTTCTTCAAAATGAGCCTTGGGCTATCCTTGTTTAATCATTTCTCATTAATTAGGGACTTTATTCCTACCCAATCGGATCATTTCTGTAATTCCTTCAAATTGCACCGAAATCCACCAAAAAACCCTAATTCTCAGTTTTCTTCCGAATTGACTTTTCTATCAGTTTTTCTTCCAAGTGGCTCTCCATTACCTATAGTCAGTACTTATCTTTCATTTGGAACCTTCAATTCTGACCAATTTGATCGTTTAAGCACTTTTCCACAAATTTCCTGAATTAGGGTTTCTTTTCTACTGAGATTCCGTAACATAACTTTCGACTACCATATCTTTCAATGTAGACCTCGGATTATCAAAATTCTTTCACCATTTTTCAATTGAACCTCAAATCTTGATTTTGAAAGTGGGTTGACTTTTTCAGTAGTTTATTTTTTTGGGGTTGACTTTTTGGATTGACTTTTTTTAGGGTTGACTTTTTTGAGTTTCACTTTTTCGGTTTGCTTTCTTAGACTAAGTCTCAGAGTACCACCTGCAGGATGAGAAAAGCCTTTTAGCATTCTGAAACATCAATTTAGGAAGAAAATGTACCTGATTTAGGGGTCCGGACAAAAGTAGGTGTCTACAACAACCCCTTTTTGGCTATTGTTGAGAATTAGGAATCAGGCAAAGATAAACAAACACTAATTTTGTACGGTTAATGAAATCACATGTGAAGGAAAGGGAAAGGGGTTTTCTTTTTTCATTTCTTCATTTTCATCATTTTCTAATTTTCTCATTCTTCCTCAAATTTTTTTTTTTTGAAAAAGCTGTAAATTGAAGATTTTGTCCTTAAATTGAATTCCCTGACTAGTCAAGGCTCGACCCCTTAAGGAAACAGGTTCGATTTCAAAAGAAAAAAATTGTGCCCGAATATCTTAAAAATGGTGCCCGTAGGTCTTAAAAATGGTGCATGGAGGCCTTACCCATGATTTGAAAAATTATGCTCGAAGGTCTTAAAAATAGTGCCCGAAGGTCTAAAAAATGGTGCCCGAAGGCCTTACCCGTGATTTGGAAAATATGTCTGAAGGTCTTAAAAATGGTGCCCGAAGGTCTTTAAAATGGTGTCCGGAGGCCTTACCCGTGATGAAAGATTATGCCCGAAGGTCTTAAAAATGGTGCCTGGAGGCCTTACCCGTGATGAAAAATTAAGCCCGAAGGTCTTTAAAATGGTGCCCAAAGGTCTTACCCGTGATTAAAATACCTTGATGATAGTCTCAAGGCTTGACTCATTTGATAAACAGAATGAATTCGATTTAGAACAAAAGGAAATACCTCGACGGTGGTCTCAAGGCTTGACTCATTTGATAAAATAGAATGAATTCGATTTAAAATAAAATGAAATACCTCGACGGTGGTCTCAAGGCTCGACTCATTTGAGAAGCAGAATGAGTTCGATTTGGGAAGCCAATGTTTTCTTGATTCCTACAATGTTAGCTAAATGCAACGATGAGAATGACATGCTTTGCAAATGCTTATATGTTTCCTGAGGATGAATGCAGTCAAATGATTGTGTCATGATTTCTAATCCATGGTTTCTTTGAGGTTCACAGATTATCCGACTTCATGATGGAGTCCTCAATTATTCACTGGTGCCCCACTTAAGAAACCCTTTACTCAAGATAAATTGTCAAACAGTCCCAGTTTCTGACTTCGCTAAAATTTACAAATTTCTGACTTCATGACATAGTCTCCAACACATTCACTGCTTTCCTTTACTTGGTGAATTTTCCATCAGGATTAGTGGTTTTCAAACATTTTCTAAGATTTAGATTTATTTCTTAGTAATACTTTTAAACTCCCTTTTATTAAAAAAATTAGGTTTACTAATCATCATTCAATTTAATAACAAACAAAATATAATCTCAAAAATGTATGAAAGAAAGTATGAAACAAGCCAATGTCATAAAAGGGGTAACAAAAATTTATTGCAACAAATGTTTTAAAATGGTAAAAGTGAATATCAAGGATATAAGAAACAAATGTAAAGTTATAGGTTGTTGATGCCCCAGATGCGGAATATCTTGGACCCCTCCTTTTTCAAATTATCTGAAATTTCTCTTGAACGGTCAATTTACTTGGGTAATCCCTCGTCTTCCTGATGGAGACTCAATTAAGAGCTGTAAACCCAAGTGCAGGTTATGTTCAAGTAATAAATTCTCGGGTGTCCGAGGTCGAACCACAGGGAAGCGTATTAGTAAGTATAAGTTTATAAATATATAAGACAAAGAAAGTAAACAAGATATTAGGGAATCAACAACAAAATAAGATAAACAAGATATTAGAGAACAAAATAAACAAAATATAAAAGAAATTAAACAAGATAAAAAAAAACAATAAGAAAAGATGTTGAGGTTAGAGAATCCACTCTTGGTTTTATGCTAAGATTAATCTTGTTTTATTACACAATTGAAATCCACACATAAAGGAGGTTCCAATCGGAAGGTTTAGCAATTCAGTCCAAATTGTCCAACGTCCATAGCATATGATATTATGTTCATTTGGTGTCCTCAAAACTCATAAAAAGAGTCCAAGCATTCCTTATGCCAAGGTATATGTCTACAACAAATCAAGGTTATGAAACCAAGCATTTATTGTGCCATTTTCATTGTCAATAATGAATCAAGATCCCTACTTTGCAAGTATGATTTTAAACCAAAAGAAAATATTATCTATACTAGTGTTTATAAATGATAATTCATTTTAGCTCATGTTTAAGAGACTAACCTTAGCATTTACCAAGAGCTTCACCTCATCACCTCAACAATATGATTAGCAACACATACTAGATATGAATAAAATGAAAAGAAATGTAAAGAAAAAGAAAACTAGAGAAAGGAAAGAAGAAGAAAATTTAGAGAATTTTATTACAATGGCTAATATCCTACCAATGTATAAATGTATCCCAATACTCATCCAAGGCCCTCTATTTATACACATTTTGGAGGGCTAAATGACAAGAGACAAGCTTTACAAATTTCAAAGGTAGGTATAATAGGTGGGTGCATTTTTCTAACAATTTTCGTCATATTGTATGACAATTCTGATCAGCCAGCTTGATGGTCGATTTTGTCAATGTTGGAGGCTCGATCTGATCAAATGGTCTTCTAGAAAAATATGCCTCTATCAGTTACGGATCCATAGCCGTTGGAATCAGATCATTTGCTCATGTGGATCGGAAGATATGGTCAAAATACCAAAACAGGTCAGCACAGACGTCATTGCACATCAGCCAACTTGATGGTCGATTTCGGTAGGGAAAACGACTCCGTTGGAAGAAGTGTAAAACATGAAAAAGATAGATATGCCTCTTAGCTTTGCACAGCTACAAATTTCAGCCTTATTGCTTCTGTGAAACTCCAGATATAGCTGATATGGCAAAAGGTGTCGGAACTGGAACTGAATTGGATTTGCCCTTAATTCTTGATTTAACCTAGTAATCTGAAATCACTCAAAGAAACTCATGAAAAACACCAAATTACATAAAAATATAAAAGATCATAAACACAAGTAGACTAAGCAATAATAACTCGTATTTGACACAAAACAATAATAAAACATAACTAAAAACTATATAATTATACGAGTTATCACACCCCCACACTTAGATTGTTGCTAGTCCCTAGCAACGACTCAATAAAAATAAAATAAGAAAATCTAATCCATTTTCGTAGGAAATCACGGTGGCACTTAGCATGTGACACAAGCATTTAAACCCCTAGGTGTCCCTAGTGGACGAGTTTAGTCTCGTGAGGGTTTACTAGGACGATACCCACAAACATTGAAGACATAAGAAAAACTAAAAATAATAATTGTAGACACCTAATTTTGTCCGGACCACTAAACAGGTATGTTTTCTTCCCATATTGATGTTCCCAAGTGTAAAAAGACTGTTTTCATCCTGCAGGTGGTACTCCGAGACTTAGTTTAAGAGGGCGAGCACAAAAAGTCAAACTTGAAAAAAAGTCAACCCCGAAAAAGTCAACCCCGAAAAAGTCAACTACTGAAAAAGTCAACCCACTTTCAAAATCAAGATTTTAAGTTCAATTGAAAAATGGCGAAAGAATTTTGATAATCCGAGGTCTACATTGAAAGATATGGAGTTCGGAAGTTGGGATTTGGAGATTCAATAGAAAGGAAACCCTAATCCGAGAAATTTGGGGAAAAGTGCTTAAACGATCAAACTGGTCGAAATTGAAGGTTCCAAATGAAAGATAAGCACTGACTACGGGTAATGGAGAAGTCACTTGCAAGAAAAACCGAAAAAAAAAGTCAATCCGGGAGAAAACCGAGAATTAGGGTTTTTAGTGGATTTCGGTGAAATCGGGAAGAATCACAGAAATGGCCCGACTTGGTAAGACCAAAGCCCCCAATGGATGAGGAATGATTAAAAAGGATGGCCCAAGGCTCAGATTGAAGAAAATCTGAAAATCGGACTTGTTTTGAGCAAAACCGGGTTTCGGAGGTTAAAGGGTAAAATTGGAAAAATTTGGGAAAAATAGCAAATGGACTCCGAAAATTATGGAAAATTTGTCAATCTCATTCTTAAATCATTTGAAAGAGATTGGAGAAAGAAAATCTTGATTCCGAGTTCGTTTGCAAAGTGGCCAAATCCCGGGCTTCTTATGCAGTAATTCAAAAAGATAAATCCCGGAAAAATAGCAAATGGACTCCAAAAATTCTGAAATTTGGCAAATCTCATTTTTAAATTATTTGGAAGAGATTGGCGAAAGAAAATCTTGATTCCGAGTTCGTTTGCAAAATGGCCAAATCCCGGGCCTCCTATGCAGTAATTCAAGCTGATAAATCCCAAAAAAATACCAAATGAGCTCCAAAAATTATGAAAACTTCCAGATCACACTTTTTAATTATTTTGAAGATATTGGTGAAGAAAAATCTTGATTTGGAGCTCGTTTAAAAAATGGTAAAATGTAGGGGCATAAAAGGGCATTTTTGGGAAGAAAAAATCCAAATAAATAGCAAACGGACTCGGATAATTTTGAAAACTTCCAGAACTCAATATTTTATTATTTTGGAAGTATTAAAAAAATAAAATTTGAATTTGGAGTCCGTTTGATATTTATTTGCATCCGGGGGGCAAAATGGTCATTTCACCCAAGCAACCGAAAAGGGCTTTTTTGGCCCTTCAAAAAATCAGAGTTGGGCTGGAAAAGAGAAGTGCTGGCATGCCCAAGCCCAAAGAAAGGAGGAAGCTTCTAATTTTTTTTTTTTAATCAAGTGGTTAAAAATCAAGAGTTAGTTAACCATTCTCTTTGATCAAGCCATGGTGATTAAACCACATAGGTTAAGAAAGATGTCAACATTATTTTTGCATAGCTGTAATTTGAGAGGGCTGAGATGCTAATCTAAAGGTGGTAATTTCATGACTTTTCATCTTGAATTATTGGCCATTTGATGGAAATTAGGTTACACAAAAATGACAACATCTTGGAGGCTATATAACCATGCATTAAGGCTAGCCCTAAGGGAAGGGAGGCAGATTTTGGTTTCTTCTTTTCCATTTTGGCTGATTTCTCTTAGTTTTTCTTAGTTTTTATCTTCTTGGTTGAGAGCAAAAAAAGAAAAGTTTAGAAATAAAGGAAAGTTTGAAGAGAAAAGCTTGAAATATTAGCTTCTTGAGGTTGCTCTTGAGCACCAACTCTTGCACTTTCATTTTCTATTCTTGTTTTTTGCTATTTTAATCTCTACTTGGTGAGTTTTCATTTTAAAATAATGTTTCTTGTTCTTCCTTCATTTCCTTTCTTAAGTATATTTTTTTTACATTTTGTTTTTATAATAAACTCACCATGGCCAAATGGCCTACATTATTTATTTTAAGTTGTTGTTTTTGATTCATTTTACCATATTGTTTATGCTATTTTCTTTATTTTTGATGTTTTAAATATTATGTTATTTCATGTTCTTAAGTTATATTTAATTTGGTTGCTTTATTTGTTGCCATTTATGTCTTAGATATCATGTTTTTGCATTTTTAATTTTCTGTTTTCATGTTGTTTAAATTTGAGCATGTTTTAGAGTTAGCATATTAAGTGTTTGTGAAAATGCTTATGTGATTCTTTGCATGATTCTTGTTTTATATCTTAGTGAGCATGTTTTAGATTTGGTATATTAGGTGTTTGTGAAAATGCTTGTGTGATTTTTGTGTTATGACTTAGTTTTTCATGCTAGCATACCAAGTGTTTGTGAAAATGCCATGCTTGTTGGAGCTTGGGGCCATTTGGCTACTCCATGTGTTTTGCATTGTGTGTTGTATTTTTTGTCATGCTAGTTGTTAGGTTTTTGCATTTGCATGATATTTGGTTGGATTTTTGAATTAAGCATGCCTTGTGTTTGTGAAAATGCCATGCATGTCTTAGGTCTACGTTACATTAAATGCCATGCAAGTTCATGTTAGGTCTAGGCCATATTATTTATGTCATGCATTTTCCTTACATTTAGGTTTAGATCCATGCATTTCATGCATTATGTTTGCTGCATTGTTTCATGCATTTCATGTTCATGCCACTTGAATAATGACTTGAGCCAATTAATGGTTCAAAGTCATACTCTCTTGAGCACACTTGTGGAAAATTAAGTTTGTCAAATTGATTATTCTACCTTTGTGATTTTTTTTACTTAGCCAATTTTTATCTAACTTTCAAAAAGTCCTAGCTACTGCTTTCAAGTCATTTTATGAGTTTCAAATATTTTTATTTTTATTTTTAAATGATCTTATCAAAGACAAAAAAAAATGTGTTGGCAAAGCAGTTTTTTTTTCACCCAAAACTCGTACATCTCCGATTTTTCTGGGAATTCATCTTTGATCAGAAAATTAAGCCGATTTGTTTTCATGTAGTTTTACATGTCCTGAGTCTCCAGTATTTTTTTTAGAATTTTTGGAAGTTTTAAAAATTGGGTAAAAAATCGTGGATTAAAACTGGACAGTGAAGTCAGAATTGAATTTAAAGAAAAAACAAAGCAGTTTTTTTCTCCTCCAAAAACTCGTACATATTGATTTTTCTGGGAATTCATTTTTGATCAGAAAATTAAGCCAATTTTTTATCGTGTAGTTTTACATGTCCTGAGTCTCCAGTAATTTTTTCAGAATTTTTGGAATTTTTAAAAATAGGGTAACAAATCGTGGATTAAAACTGGACAGTGGAGTCAGAATTGAATTTAAAGAAAAACAAAGCAGTTTTTTTTTTCTCCTCCAAAAACTCATATATCTCTGATTTTTTTGGGAATTCATCTTTGATTCGAAAATTAAGCCGATTGTTTTTCGTGTAGTTTTACATGTTCTGAGTTTCCAGTATTTTTTTTAGAATTTTTGGAATTTTTAAAAATAGGATAAAAATTCGTGGATTAAAACTGGACAGTGGAGTCAGAATTGAATTTAAAAAAAAAATCAATTTTCTGTTTTGGTTAATTTACTTAGAGTGGGCTGATTAGAAGGGTTAGCTACTGACTTAGGGTAATTTCTAAGCCTTTTCAAACTCTAAAAATGGTTTTTCAAGTCCCGGGTTAAGGATAGTCAAGTCCGGATTTTTTAAACTTAGGAAATTAGAGCCATTTTAAAGAAATTAGCCCAGTTTTTATTTTTAATTCAAGCTTTTCAAAATTGTTTTCAAACAATCACAAAGTATTTTGGTTTTAGAATATTTAATTTGACATATTTTCCTAAGGTAGCCGGATATCCTTTTAGATATACGGATTTCCTTAATTAAAGGAAAAAAATACATTTCATGCATTGCATTTTTATATTCATGCATTTTATATAATATGTGATTCTTGCTATAATAATTTCTATGATATTGTTGTTATTTTGATTTATATTTTTTGATGTTACATGGTTTATTATATGGTTTCGAATATTTCATGATATCCTATGCTTTTATTTAGTTATCTTTATTTAGCATATACGTATTCATTTATTTTAAATGTTTTCAAAAGATAATGGTTTTCAATAAAAATAAAGATATTCCCGAGTTAAAATAATTCATGAGTTCTCTACCGGGTTTGCTGGAGGGAATATCATCAATTATCATTAATAAAGGAATATCTTTCTTTCAAAAAAGAGAATGATTCGGAAAGTTTTCCAAAACTAATAAAAATTTCTATATTTTGCCACGTTTGTTGGGGAATATAGGAAAATTTTGAATTTATAAATTCTGGATCATTTTCAATAAAAAAAATGAAATTATTTTTCTTTAAATTGGGAATTAACTTGAAATACTAAATTTAAAACCAACTTTTTACCGAGACTTGAGATAACACACGATTAATCAGGTACCGATTTATACGGGCGTTGTGGGGGTGCTAATCCTTCCCCACACGTAACCGACTCCCGAACCCGCTTCTTTGATTTCTCTGGTTTAAAACGCAGACTTGAAATTGGTTTTTAAAATGTTTTAATTAATTTTTAAAATATTTTATAAAACCGGTTTTAATAGGTGGCCGATCACACCTAGCTAAAAAAGATTGGTGGCGACTCCATGTCTTTTTTAAGGTCATTTTCAAAACCTTCATTTTTCTAGAGGAATTAAGTCGACTTTTCCTCGATTTTTTTAATGTCACGCCTAACGAATAATAAAGTCTTGCGATGAGACGTCGTTATTTTTTTTTTTAGGTTGCGACAGCTTGGCGACTCCGCTGGGGACATATTAGAGAGTCAGGCCTAGAATTAGTCGTGTGTTATCAAAGTCTCGGTTTTGTTGGTTTAATTGGTATTTGATTTTAATTCCCACATTTTTTTAATAAGGAGAATTTTGAAAATAATAAATTGTTTTTAAATATGTTCATACTCATGTGCATGCATTTTATTTTTGTTCTCTAGTTATTTAAGGTTGTATATTATAATTGCTTGTTGGTTAATGCGTTACACTATTCTTGAATGTTTTAATTGCTAGGGCATTTAGAATAAGGTTTGTAGAATAGGTGGTGAAAGGTTTATTATTCCTCCACACACACTACACGTGCATTTGCATAACATGAATCCTATACCCGGGTTCCGTCCTTTTAAGTGGGAGTAAAGTAACTACGCCTTCGTGATTGATCCTCCGTATGGGCTAGTGAAACACTTTCGGAGTATAAAGTACCTAATGCCTTCGTGATGATCCTCCGCATGGGCATAGGAAAATATACTCTAACGAATTGAACCCGCTTTTATCGGGGTGCCTTACTAGCCTTCACCGGCGACAGTGAGGAACAATTCGGAGCCTTAGAACCGATTCACCCTCATATAGTGAACCTAGGCGAAGCCATGCCGGATTTCCGTTAGATATACCGAAAATAGGAACACATAGAGGGACAATTCTAAACCTTTTGTTACCTATTTTACACTCTGAATAAGTGTGGTAGATCGGGCAACGATGTACGTACATCGCCCGTAATAAATGTGATACTCCGCCTCGAAGACATCGTGATGCCTAAATAAGCAGATATTGCTGGGGCAGATGTTCATTAGCTGTTTTTTTTTTAAAAAAAAAAAAAAAAAAAATCTTTTTTCAAGCATTTTGCATGTTGCACATTTCATACATGTGTGAATAGAGCATGTACATTTTTGGTTGTGTTATTGATCTCTTTCTTTGCAATAAACAGTTGGTAATTTCATTTGATGATTTCATAAAACCGGTAGTGTCACATGAACATTTGCATATGGTACCATAGTGGGATCCACCTTGAAATTATTTTGAAAATAATGTGATTGGTTTTTCATAAATAAAAAAAAACACAAAAAAAACATGTTAAAAAAAATCATAAATTTGGAGGCAAATCTTGCATAATGAGATTTTTGAATAATCAAGATTTAGGTCCCACCAATTTCGTGTAACCATTGATTTCTTTGTATATACATTTGTGTTAATTCATTTATTTTTGCATGTATCATTTTGACATCATGTTGTAGTCATAGCATGCATGGTCATTCATTGTAAGATACGTTTATGACATGCACAGTCATTATCTGTATATACCTGGCATTAGATTGCATCCATAGCATACATAGTCATCATAATCTCTCTGTATATGTTCATGCATTAATCATCAGTTTATTCATGCACATAGGAATAGAGCATGTACATTCATAATTGTATTCTTAATCTCATGACATTTTCATTTGCATGAAAGGGATTCGAGATATGAGGAATGAATCGGAGGAACGATTGGGTGCTTTGGAACGCAATCAAGAGGAATATGGACATGAAATCCGAAAGGTGAAGGAACAACTTGCCAAATTGCTGAAAATGGTTGAGGATATGGGTAACAGTAAAGGTGAACTTTCTCAGGGCTTCGCATCATCTTCGGATCAACCAAAACCATTAGGCCCAGAACACATAATCCTTGCTGGATCCTGCGCTTGTCAATGCCACAAAGGTTGCAATCCTGATGAAATTATGGACAAAATCGTGAAAATGATTAAACCTGAGAGCCTGATACCAAAGATAGAAACCTTGGATCCTGTACCAAACCTGCAAACTGTTCGAGGTCCAAGCCAGTATCCCCACCCTACCATGGTCCAATCGTCCATTGGGATGACCACTACGGGATTCCTGAATCCCACTCCATCACCAACAACTACCAGTTCATACTATTTCCCTCATCAACCACCTTATCCAGCATCTGGGATAGGAACCTCGAGCTATGTACAACCTCCAAAGGCCCCGTGTCCGAATCCATACCCTCACCATGCTGTTCCGCCACATCTCCATGTAAACACTCCGGTTCGGACCTTAGTGCCACCACCAAGTGCCCCAACTCCTAGGCCTTGTGTAACTAAGAAACGACCCCAGGATAAGACCCAAATGCCTTTTGATCCCATTCCAATCAGCTACCAAAAGCTCCTCCCTATACTGATCCAAAATCACATGGTTGCCTGTGTCCCATTGAAACCCCTGTTACCACCATATCCAATGTGGTATAATCCAAATGCAAAATGTGATTATCATTGTGGAATTGTTGGCCATAACGTTGAAGACTGTATGGCATTCAAAAAGAAAGTGCAAACTCTTATAAATGCCAAGTGGTTGGATCCCACAACACTGATTGATAGAGGTCTGGGAAAGCGTCATTAGGATTGGGAGATTTACATCATTGAGGTGGAAAGACTTCGGTCTTATATGATGTAATAGGATTTCACTTTTTTAGTAGCCGGCTCTTATAGCCTTAGGATGTTAGGAAGAATAAAGTGCTTGTAAGGACAGTCTTAACCACTGTTCAAATTTTGTAAAACATGGTTTATACCATTGTGAATGTTGATGTGGGAATGAATTGATTATGTTTCAAATTTATGAAAGGTTGATGATTAAGTTCCTCCGATTCTTATTTCCTCCTTGATATCTCCCCCTTTGCATTTTGCATCCCATCAATTATTTGTCAGGTTGCATTCTTGCATTCATAATCAGCATGATTTTTCTGTATATATCTATGCATTAATTTGCTTATTACATACATCATGATTAGCATTAGGTCACATTCATGACACACATGGTTAGTATGATTTTCTTTGTATATACTCTGTATCAATCATTCATTGTTTGCATGTATCATAATTGACACCATGTTGCATTCATAGAACATCTGAACATTCATTGGGAAATATGCTGAAATGCACATGATCAGTCATTGCATATATCCATGTGTTGATTTGTTTATTCTTTGTTTGCAACATGTTGGCATTGTGATTGCATTTATTACATATATGGTCAGAATGTTTCCATTATACATGTCCATACATCATATTGTTTAGGCTTCACATGCATCAAATTGCATTCATGGCTCATTCATCATGACATACATTTTGGGGAAAATAGAATAGAAGTTGGCTTGGCTTTAGGAGTCTTTGAAAGAATTTCCATTTCAAATCAGAAGAAGTACTGAGTACACTTTTAATACAGGCTGGTGCTATGGAGGATGAACATGTTGCCCGAATGGAAAAAATGGAAAGGGAACAGAGAGAATTGCGAGAACAGCTAGCAAAATCTCAAGCAGAATCTAAAGGTCAGATGACTAAATTGATGGAGCTGATGTCTGCCGTAATCAAAGGAAAAGGATACACCGAAAACGTTATCGCCAGAGAAGGGTTAGAGGCACAAAAGGGCCAGGATGAGGTCATAATAAGTGATGCCCAGAACACTGTTAACCTCGTCAATGTCCTAAACTCAGATGATCTAGCTGAACAGGCAAAGTTGAAAAGGGTTGCAGTAAATGAGGTTGAGTTGGCAGATTCCCAAGGGAAATATCAGCTGTTAGATGAAAGGCTCCGAGCAATAGAAAGAACAGATGTATTCGGAAGTGTGGAGGCGAAAGAACGATGCTTGGTCCTCGATTTAGTCATTCCTCCTAAGTTCAAGATCCCTGACTTTGTGAAATATGACGGGACGACCGATCCATCAGCCCACATCACTATGTTCTGCCGGAAGATGACGAGTCATATAGGTAATGATAAGCTTTTGATTCACTGTTTTCAGGATAGCCTCAGCGGGTCCGCAATTAGGTGGTATAGTCAGTTGAGCAAGGACCAGATACGCTCTTGGAATGATTTGGCTAGGGCTTTTCTAAACCAGTACAAGCATATGACCGACATGGCGCCTGACCGTCTCACATTGCAAAATATGAAGAAAAGAGCTACTGAGAGCTTCAAAGAATATGCGCAACGGTGGATGAGCCTGGTCGTCCAAGTACAACCGCCTTTAACTCAGAAGGAAACCACTGTCCTTTTTGTGAATACACTACAGGCCCCATACTACGATAGACTTGTCGGCAACACCATGAAGAATTTTTCGGACATGGTAATTTCAGGGGAGATGATTGAGAATGCTATCAAGGATGGGAAAATTGAAGGAGAAAGAACATCCAATACCAAGAACAGGGCATCTGAAAATAAAAAGGAAGATACCCAAGTCGTGGAAGACTTTGCCCCATCTCCCCAATTCTCCTCGTATCAGCCATTTAACTCTACCCTAAACAATGTCTCTCAAGGTTTTTATCCCTACCAACCAATGACTGCAACTACACCAAAATTTACATCTGTCTATCAATCGAACATCCTCGGGAATAATCGAAGGGGGCATAAAAAGCGAAAAATAAATCAGGTTGACCCGATTCCTGTGACATACAGTGAGCTACTACCTCAACTCATCCAGAATCACCTTGTGACACCCATGCAAATAGCGCCTCTGAAGCCCCCTTATCCGAGCTGGTATGATGCTAATGAGTGTTGTGGGTACCATTCTGGCAATCAAGGTCACTCAACAGAGAACTGCCCCGCTTTGAAGTACAAGGTCAGAGATCTCATCAAGGCCGGTTCGATAAGTTTTGAAGATGGGGAAGTCAAGTGTCATAAGAAACATTGTGCATGATCATATTAGGTTTTTGACACAGGTAGTTCTATACACGGTGATGATGAAAGCACTTGTCTCATGATGACATCTACATGAATTAAATGAATTTTGAATTGTAAATGCTTTGTGTTTGTTGTGTTTCAACAATAACTTGAATTTGCAAAAACAAGCATTAAGGAATTTTTAGTGATGAACAATCTTGAGAATATTGATGATCATTGTTAGAAATGACCCAATACCTTCAGCCCTCTATTTTAGGCTTTCCTAAGCCTAAATCTTTTGAACCGAGACCACTTGAAAGACCTAATGCTTCAAGGAATATGAATGATTTGACTTCATAAAACCATTGTCATCACAGAATAAGCAAAGACGTAGATCTTAGTCTAGGCTATGAACAAAGGAACGAACTTTTTGAAAATTTTCAAATTCCTTGAAAATCAAACAAATGAGACATTCTATCAAGAATCCAGATTTTGGTAATTTGATGTGTGTCAAGATTGTGCCAAAACATTAATTGCCCAAACATCACTTCATGATTGACATCCTGGGGCACAATGATTAAACTAGATTATCCCTTGTCCCAGAGAAAACCCGTTTTTGGGTCATGTTTTCCTTGTCTCTTCAAAGAACTCAGATTGGAAACTCAGCCTTTTCAAAACAGACCTAGACTTGCCATGTTCCTCGTTGATACAAATTCGCATGGATAATCAAATTGGGGCATCATATGTGGAAATGATGGATACATAGTGAAGAAGGATGGGCTAATGCATGAATCATTGGGGGCATGCGACGAAAAAAAACAAAAAAAAAAAGAAAAAGAAAAATCATGATATCATGCATATGAGAATTCGGATGATTCCAAAGTGCAAAATGAAATTCTGAATATCTATTTCCCCTGAGGATTGCTTTTCAATGAGAATATTTGGGCTTGATATGATGAATGGCCATCTTTCATATCCATTTCACAAGAAAAAAATTATTATCCATAGTCACCCCTTTTGAGCCAAAAGAATTCTTAATTCTTTGAACCCTGATCAAGGATTACCCTCTACACTGGGGGGCAAATGCGAGGAAAGATCTTTTCAAAGATCATTGAGAAATGAGTGACAGCTCAGGGACAGACACAAAGCAAATGGAGCCCCGAATAAATACGGGCGCACTTTGTCAAAGAAAAAAAGAAGAGGAAAAGATGACGAAATGAAAGCCAAGAAAAACAAACAAAAAACACAATAAAAAAATGTGTGTGAAAGACATGGCAAATTGAAAGCCAAAAGCAAGGAAGAAAAAGAGCAAAATCAAAAAGAAAGAAATGTCCAAGAAGAGACACATGCTTCAAAGAAAATCCTCTTCAAGAAAGGATCCTTGATCTGATTACCCTCAAACACATATTTTGGGCCTATTTATCCTTTCTTTCTGAATCCTGAGCCATGGCCTACATTACGTGCTTTAAAAGTCCATTTTGATCAAGCATGAATGTTTAATTTGAAGGGTTTTCCTCAGATTTTATCCCATCTTATCAGATTCTCATTTCACTAAGGAAGAATTTAGAATTCTCAAGTGCATGGTAAAAAAAAAAAAAAAGAGAAAAATTGAAAAGAATGGGACTCTAGGGCGAAAACCCAAAAAAACGGGCGGTCTAGAGTAGAATGGGAATTTTCGATGCCATCGATGATAGTGCCGATACCCCAAAAGAAAAGATCTTATTAAAGGAGTGGTCATCGAGGAACATCTAGGAATTCCTGAACCCCCCAAATTGTCAGCTCTCATTCGGAGGATTGTCTTCAAAAACTGAAACTTTGTTCCCAAGATTAAACTTTCCGGTTTAAACATCCCAGCCAATCTTGATGCTTGACAATATGCCTTGATATGGAAACTAAAAGAATGTTGAATTTGTTTGGTTCTCAATGAATTCATGATTTATAAAACCTGTTCCATTTGTGAGCCTAGAAGGGATATACATTTTTGTCATGAAGTTTTCCTGGAAAAGCCAGAATCTTGTTATACCAAGCCTTGCCAATCCAGTTGAAAAAACCCAGATTGATACTTAGAGAAATTTCTAACAATGATCATCAGTCTTCAAAAGATTTGTACATCACACATTGTGGGGTTAATATTTTTTGTTCAGAAGTTTTCAAAATGCGAAAACAAATAAAAAGATTTTTTTTGAAATACCCATTTTGATGTTAGCATGAGACAAGGATTTTTCTAACTCAAAGGTGTAGAACTGCCAGGATAGGTCTTGACTTCCAGATATGAGAAGAAGAAATAGAACCCGGTTCAGATCTCTGTTGATGAAAGTTTGAAAAACTGTTGGGGCAAAGAGAATAGCCAAAATGAATTGAAGATATACTCTGATTTGAAGAGGAAAAATGAATTTGAAAGGCTAAGCCAAAGTCTAGAAAAACAGCCGGGGGCACTTGCATCACTCATGAGCACTCATCTCTTTATCGAGCTTTTGCATCTGCACAGTGTCGGCAAGCATTTGCATCATTCATGGGTATTTGCATTGGCATTATTCCATAAGCATCTGTATTTTACCTTTACATTTACATTCTTCATGGAATTCGTATTTGTGTCATCTCAAGCAATTGCATCATTTCTAGAATCATTGCATTTTCATTACTGTGTGGTAATTGTAGTTACACCATTCATAAACGAGTTACATGAACACAATTAGTAGGGGCATCTGCATCATGAAACATGGGCATCAATCCAAGTCATTTACATTTGCATTAGAGACATTTGCACCAGTTTAAGTCATTTCGTGTCTTATTCAACACCTGCATCTGCATCAAAAAGCATTCGCATCTTCTCAAAATCGTTAGGGTAATTTTCAACAATTCTTCAAAGAACATTTTTAAGACCTCCGGGCATAATTTTTCAAATCACAGGTAAGACCTCCGGGCAATATCTTTAAGACCTCCGGGCAAAATCTTTAAGACCTCCGGGCATAACTTTTTTCAGGGGTAAGGCCTCCGGGCACTATTCTTAAGACCTCCGGGCATCATTTTTAAAGTCGCATACAGCGCATTTTTTCCAAATTATGGGTAAGGCCTCCGGGCACCATTCTTAAGACCTCCGGGCATCATTTTTAAAGTCGCATATAGCGCATTTCTTCCAAATCACGGGTAAGGCCTCCGGGCACCATTCTTAAGACCTCCGGGCATCATTTTTAAAGTCGCATACAGCGCATTTCTTCCAAATTATGGGTAAGGCCTCCGGGCACCATTCTTAAGACCTCCGGGCATCATTTTTAAAGTCGCATACAGCGCATTTCTTCCAAATCACGGGTAAGGCCTCCGGGCACCATTCTTAAGACCTCCGGGCATCATTTTTAAAGTCGCGTACAGCGCATTTCTTCCAAATTATGGGCAAGGCCTCCGGGCACCATTCTTAAGACCTCCGGGCATCATTTTTAAAGTCGCATACAGCGCATTTCTTCCAAATCACGGGTAAGGCCTCCGGGCACCATTCTTAAAACCTCCGGGCATCATTTTTAAAGTCGCATACAGCGCATTTTTTTCAAATCACAGGTAAGACCTCCGGGCACCAATTTTTAAGACCTCCGGGCACCATTTTAAGACCTCCGGGCATAATTTTTCAAATCACAGGTAAGACCTCCGGGCAACATCTTTAAGACCTCCGGGCATAACTCTTTTTTTTTCAGGGGTAAGGCCTATGGGCACCATTTTTAAGACCTCCGGGCATAATTTTTCAAATCACAGGTAAGACCTCCGGGCAACATCTTTAAGACCTCCGGGCATAACTTTTTTCAGGGGTAAGACCTCCGGGCACCAATTTTTAAGACCTCCGGGCACCAATTTTTAAGACCTCCGGGCACCATTTTAAGACCTTCGGGCACCAATTTTAAAGCCCTTCGAGCATAAATTTTTCTTTTGAAATCGAATTCATTCCCTTAAGACGAATCGAGCCTTGTTTAGGCAGGGAATTCAATTTAAGGACAAAATCTTCAATTTATTGTTTTTAAAAAAAAATGAAAAAAAAAATAAAATAGAAAAAAAATAAAAAAAATAAAAAAAAAATAAAAAAAAAAGAAAAAAGAAAAAAGAAAAAAAGAAGAAAGAAGAAAAAAATGAAAAAATGAAAAATAGAAAATGAAAAAAATTAAAATGAAAAAGAAACCCCTTTCCCTTTCCTTCACATGTGATGTCACTGACCGTACAAAATTAGTGTCGGTTTATCTTTGCCTGATTCCTGATTCTCAGCAATAGCCAAAGAGGGGCAGCTGTAGACACCTAATTTTGTCCGGACCACTAAACAGGTATGTTTTCTTCCCATATTGATGTTCCCAAGTGTAAAAAGACTGTTTTCATCCTGCAGGTGGTACTCCGAGACTTAGTTTAAGAGGGCGAGCACAAAAAGTCAAACTTGAAAAAAAGTCAACCCCGAAAAAGTCAACCCCGAAAAAGTCAACTACTGAAAAAGTCAACCCACTTTCAAAATCAAGATTTTAAGTTCAATTGAAAAATGGCGAAAGAATTTTGATAATCCGAGGTCTACATTGAAAGATATGGAGTTCGGAAGTTGGGATTTGGAGATTCAATAGAAAGGAAACCCTAATCCGAGAAATTTGGGGAAAAGTGCTTAAACGATCAAACTGGTCGAAATTGAAGGTTCCAAATGAAAGATAAGCACTGACTACGGGTAATGGAGAAGTCACTTGCAAGAAAAACAAAAAAAAAAAGTCAATCCGGGAGAAAACCGAGAATTAGGGTTTTTAGTGGATTTCGGTGAAATCGGGAAGAATGACAGAAATGGCCCGACTTGGTAAGACCAAAGCCCCCAATGGATGAGGAATGATTAAAAAGGATGGCCCAAGGCTCAGATTGAAGAAAATCTGAAAATCGGACTTGTTTTGAGCAAAACCGGGTTTCGGAGGTTAAAGGGTAAAATTGGAAAAATTTGGGAAAAATAGCAAATGGACTCCGAAAATTATGGAAAATTTGTCAATCTCATTCTTAAATCATTTGAAAGAGATTGGAGAAAGAAAATCTTGATTCCGAGTTCGTTTGCAAAGTGGCCAAATCCCGGGCTTCTTATGCAGTAATTCAAAAAGATAAATCCCGGAAAAATAGCAAATGGACTCCAAAAATTCTGAAATTTGGCAAATCTCATTTTTAAATTATTTGGAAGAGATTGGCGAAAGAAAATCTTGATTCCGAGTTCGTTTGCAAAATGGCCAAATCCCGGGCCTCCTATGCAGTAATTCAAGCTGATAAATCCCAAAAAAATACCAAATGAGCTCCAAAAATTATGAAAACTTCCAGATCACACTTTTTAATTATTTTGAAGATATTGGTGAAGAAAAATCTTGATTTGGAGCTCGTTTAAAAAATGGTAAAATGTAGGGGCATAAAAGGGCATTTTTGGGAAGAAAAAATCCAAATAAATAGCAAACGGACTCGGATAATTTTGAAAACTTCCAGAACTCAATATTTTATTATTTTGGAAGTATTAAAAAAATAAAATTTGAATTTGGAGTCCGTTTGATATTTATTTGCATCCGGGGGGCAAAATGGTCATTTCACCCAAGCAACCGAAAAGGGCTTTTTTGGCCCTTCAAAAAATCAGAGTTGGGCTGGAAAAGAGAAGTGCTGGCATGCCCAAGCCCAAAGAAAGGAGGAAGCTTCTAATTTTTTTTTTTTAATCAAGTGGTTAAAAATCAAGAGTTAGTTAACCATTCTCTTTGATCAAGCCATGGTGATTAAACCACATAGGTTAAGAAAGATGTCAACATTATTTTTGCATAGCTGTAATTTGAGAGGGCTGAGATGCTAATCTAAAGGTGGTAATTTCATGACTTTTCATCTTGAATTATTGGCCATTTGATGGAAATTAGGTTACACAAAAATGACAACATCTTGGAGGCTATATAACCATGCATTAAGGCTAGCCCTAAGGGAAGGGAGGCAGATTTTGGTTTCTTCTTTTCCATTTTGGCTGATTTCTCTTAGTTTTTCTTAGTTTTTATCTTCTTGGTTGAGAGCAAAAAAAGAAAAGTTTAGAAATAAAGGAAAGTTTGAAGAGAAAAGCTTGAAATATTAGCTTCTTGAGGTTGCTCTTGAGCACCAACTCTTGCACTTTCATTTTCTATTCTTGTTTTTTGCTATTTTAATCTCTACTTGGTGAGTTTTCATTTTAAAATAATGTTTCTTGTTCTTCCTTCATTTCCTTTCTTAAGTATATTTTTTTTACATTTTGTTTTTATAATAAACTCACCATGGCCAAATGGCCTACATTATTTATTTTAAGTTGTTGTTTTTGATTCATTTTACCATATTGTTTATGCTATTTTCTTTATTTTTGATGTTTTAAATATTATGTTATTTCATGTTCTTAAGTTATATTTAATTTGGTTGCTTTATTTGTTGCCATTTATGTCTTAGATATCATGTTTTTGCATTTTTAATTTTCTGTTTTCATGTTGTTTAAATTTGAGCATGTTTTAGAGTTAGCATATTAAGTGTTTGTGAAAATGCTTATGTGATTCTTTGCATGATTCTTGTTTTATATCTTAGTGAGCATGTTTTAGATTTGGTATATTAGGTGTTTGTGAAAATGCTTGTGTGATTTTTGTGTTATGACTTAGTTTTTCATGCTAGCATACCAAGTGTTTGTGAAAATGCCATGCTTGTTGGAGCTTGGGGCCATTTGGCTACTCCATGTGTTTTGCATTGTGTGTTGTATTTTTTGTCATGCTAGTTGTTAGGTTTTTGCATTTGCATGATATTTGGTTGGATTTTTGAATTAAGCATGCCTTGTGTTTGTGAAAATGCCATGCATGTCTTAGGTCTAGGTTACATTAAATGCCATGCAAGTTCATGTTAGGTCTAGGCCATATTATTTATGTCATGCATTTTCCTTACATTTAGGTTTAGATCCATGCATTTCATGCATTATGTTTGCTGCATTGTTTCATGCATTTCATGTTCATGCCACTTGAATAATGACTTGAGCCAATTAATGGTTCAAAGTCATACTCTCTTGAGCACACTTGTGGAAAATTAAGTTTGTCAAATTGATTATTCTACCTTTGTGATTTTTTTTACTTAGCCAATTTTTATCTAACTTTCAAAAAGTCCTAGCTACTGCTTTCAAGTCATTTTATGAGTTTCAAATATTTTTATTTTTATTTTTAAATGATTTTATCAAAGACAAAAAAAAATGTGTTGGCAAAGCAGTTTTTTTTTCACCCAAAACTCGTACATCTCCGATTTTTCTGGGAATTCATCTTTGATCAGAAAATTAAGCCGATTTGTTTTCATGTAGTTTTACATGTCCTGAGTCTCCAGTATTTTTTTTAGAATTTTTGGAAGTTTTAAAAATTGGGTAAAAAATCGTGGATTAAAACTGGACAGTGAAGTCAGAATTGAATTTAAAGAAAAAACAAAGCAGTTTTTTTCTCCTCCAAAAACTCGTACATATATGATTTTTCTGGGAATTCATTTTTGATCAGAAAATTAAGCCAATTTTTTATCGTGTAGTTTTACATGTCCTGAGTCTCCAGTAATTTTTTCAGAATTTTTGGAATTTTTAAAAATAGGGTAAAAAATCGTGGATTAAAACTGGACAGTGGAGTCAGAATTGAATTTAAAGAAAAACAAAGCAGTTTTTTTTTTCTCCTCCAAAAACTCATATATCTCTGATTTTTTTGGGAATTCATCTTTGATTCGAAAATTAAGCCGATTGTTTTTCGTGTAGTTTTACATGTTCTGAGTTTCCAGTATTTTTTTTAGAATTTTTGGAATTTTTAAAAATAGGATAAAAATTCGTGGATTAAAACTGGACAGTGGAGTCAGAATTGAATTTAAAAAAAAAATCAATTTTCTGTTTTGGTTAATTTACTTAGAGTGGGCTGATTAGAAGGGTTAGCTACTGACTTAGGGTAATTTCTAAGCCTTTTCAAACTCTAAAAATGGTTTTTCAAGTCCCGGGTTAAGGATAGTCAAGTCCGGATTTTTTAAACTTAGGAAATTAGAGCCATTTTAAAGAAATTAGCCCAGTTTTTATTTTTAATTCAAGCTTTTCAAAATTGTTTTCAAACAATCACAAAGTATTTTGGTTTTAGAATATTTAATTTGACATATTTTCCTAAGGTAGCCGGATATCCTTTTAGATATACGGATTTCCTTAATTAAAGGAAAAAAATACATTTCATGCATTGCATTTTTATATTCATGCATTTTATATAATATGTGATTCTTGCTATAATAATTTCTATGATATTGTTGTTATTTTGATTTATATTTTTTGATGTTACATGGTTTATTATATGGTTTCGAATATTTCATGATATCCTATGCTTTTATTTAGTTATCTTTATTTAGCATATACGTATTCATTTATTTTAAATGTTTTCAAAAGATAATGGTTTTCAATAAAAATAAAGATATTCCCGAGTTAAAATAATTCATGAGTTCTCTACCGGGTTTGCTGGAGGGAATATCATCAATTATCATTAATAAAGGAATATCTTTCTTTCAAAAAAGAGAATGATTCGGAAAGTTTTCCAAAACTAATAAAAATTTCTATATTTTGCCACGTTTGTTGGGGAATATAGGAAAATTTTGAATTTATAAATTCTGGATCATTTTCAATAAAAAAAATGAAATTATTTTTCTTTAAATTGGGAATTAACTTGAAATACTAAATTTAAAACCAACTTTTTACCGAGACTTGAGATAACACACGATTAATCAGGTACCGATTTATACGGGCGTTGTGGGGGTGCTAATCCTTCCCCACACGTAACCGACTCCCGAACCCGCTTCTTTGATTTCTCTGGTTTAAAACGCAGACTTGAAATTGGTTTTTAAAATGTTTTAATTAATTTTTAAAATATTTTATAAAACCGGTTTTAATAGGTGGCCGATCACACCTAGCTAAAAAAGATTGGTGGCGACTCCATGTCTTTTTTAAGGTCATTTTCAAAACCTTCATTTTTCTAGAGGAATTAAGTCGACTTTTCCTCGATTTTTTTAATGTCACGCCTAACGAATAATAAAGTCTTGCGATGAGACTCGTCGTTATTTTTTTTTTTAGGTTGCGACAATAATTATAACTAATCCTTCCAATATAAATTAGAGATAATCATTGGACAAGTCTTAAAAACTAATCAATAGCTTAAAGAATTTCACAAAAATTCATGCTTGAATGTAAATAAATGAGTTAAGCCAATATTAACATAACATATTTCAATCAAAATAGTGCATATTCGACTTAATCTCAACTTCTCACTATACTCTCATGATTTTCACTCTTCAAAGTAGTGGTAAAGTGTTTACACTCAATCAATCTCATGAAAACAGTTCTACCATATGCTTGCTTGTCCACCTATTCTCCACTATTTAGATCATACAACTTCATAAATCAAGAGGTCTTTTTTCAAGGTTGTAATGGGGCCAAAGGGTTATAATGTGGTTAAAGAACAAAAGGATAAAGATATCACAAAGGTTCCAAAGAGTTCATAGAGTTTAGAGACATAATAAGATCATACAAATAAAACTTCTCAAAACTCTTATAAAGCACATAATAACATAGGCTAAATATTCATGTTGAGCCTTTGCTTCATTCTAACCAACTTTGTAACATCTTTTTCTTTACTTTAACTAGAAGTTTAAGAGAAGATTTTTTTTATTTTTTTTAATATGGGAATGTATTTGACAATGATCCCTTTCTTTTTCTCTTGACTTTTGCCTCCCTCCTCCCCCACACTTATCTTTCGTTCTAACCCAAATTTTCAACTAAAAATATCCCTTGTTTTTTTGCAATATGTCTCAAAATATAAAAATCCATCTTTAGAACAAGGGTAAGGATATAAGTATATTTAGGCTAGGTGTAAGTTGTGGTTACCAATAAAACAACATATTTAATGTAGGCTCAAATTGGCTCACTAGTGGGGATGTTCTCTTAGAACATTAATAAGGGATGGCTGTTTGGCTCTGGTTATAATCCTAATGCCTCTGTCATATTCATGTTGTCACATGTATCAATATAGTCTCAAACGGTTTAAAGCAAGTTCTAGAGAATCATGTAATCATAAGAGCACTCAAGAAAGAAATTAGATTGATTTGTATAATGCATCAATCATTATAGGCTCAAAAACTCACAAGGATGATTATACAAGTCAGATTAAGTCTAAACATGCTTCTTTATCAATCAACATATCATATTAACATTGGCTCATAAAAAGGTTGACATCAAGCTCAATTCTCATGAAAATCTTCTCACTAATAAATCTGTTTTAGACTTATGCAATTCATATCTCATCATTGTATTAAAAAGGAACTAGAACACATTAAAATAATAATAATAATAATAATAATAAAGACTCATAAAAAAAAAAGTAGACAAAAATAAAAGAAATCCTAAATCGTTCCCCCCCACACTTAATTCTTACTTTGTCCTCAATGTAAGTCTATTAACCCAAATGAAAGAATCATGTGTAAGAGAAAAGAACTAATAACATAAGAATAGGAATAACTAAGACTCAAAACAAAACAAACTCATGCAACCTAAATAATCCTAAAATACTTAACAAAAATTAACAAGTAAACATAAAAAGATTAAAATCAAACTGACAAGGTATGTCTCAAGTCTCCCTTACTCAGACCTTGTTCAGAATGAATACTTCTAAATGTCTTAAAACACAACAATTTTTTTTTTTTTTAGCAAAATATGTCCCTTACCCCCTACTAAAATATGACATTGTCCCCAATGTCAAATTTTAAAGGTAGAATTTAGGAGATATTACCTGCAGAGGTTGCTAACCACTTATTATAAATCTTCCTCTGGTTTTACGTCCAGAAACGGCTTAAACGCCTTCTATGAGTCGAGGATATGCTTCCCATCCAGTTTTCTTACAAGCTGGCAAACAGGGTCTTTTAACATCAGATTCCCAAGATGTTGCCATTCCCTTTGGAATTGCGGCCATAAATCAAGAATTTCTCTTTGTACGTCTCCACTAGGATGCGTCTCAAGAGAAAGTTGGATATTACCCAAATTCTCCTTACTCAGTCCATCCTTAATAAATTCAATTTTTATCATCTCGATTAGAGGACGAAATCCCAATAGAACGACATTTACCGTTACACGTCCATCGTGCACATTTGTGGCAATTTGAACTCATGCGCTTTGCTCGTCGCTTCTTTGCAAAAGTGCTTCTACCTGTACCTGGTAAATGCAAAACAGGAAGATATTCATCTTCACGTACCTTGGCTTCAATTATCCAACGTATGTCTTCAGGAATCCCTTTGTGCATAAGCATTCTTAATCTTTCAAATCGAACTTGGTAAAGCTTTAGTAAAATATTTCGAGGAAAAGGAGGAAATCGTTTCTGCAATCTTGTGAGAATATCATCCATCTTGAAAAAAAAATGAAATAAAATAAAATGAAAGAGAAATTGAAAGAGAAATTTATATACAATATCAGTTTTGTGGGTAGCTGATGGAACCGACTTAAATAATCACGGAGTACCGTTATCCGCCATTTAACCGGGGTTAAAAAAAAAAAATTATATTTACATCTAGTTATTTTCAAAACAAGGATCAGAAAGAAAAACAACCTCTTCTTGAGTAACATGATTTTCCAAAAAGAGTTTGAGTCTTTGTCCATTTACCTTGAATACGTTACCATTTTGAGGATTCTCAATGTCAACTGCTCCATAATGATACACATGCTTAACCACAAATGGGCCAGTCCATCTTGATCTCAACTTACCAGGAAATATGTGAAGTCTAGAATTATAAAGTAGAACTTTTTGCCCAACATCAAATATTTTTCTTGAAATTAACTTGTCATGAAAGGCTTTAGTTCTTTCTTTATGAATTTTAGAATTCTCATATGCATCATTTCTAAGTTCCTCAAGTTCATTTATTTGTAATTTCCGTAAATTAGAAGCGTCATCAAGGTTTGAGTTGAACATTTTAATGGCCCAATATGCTTTATGCTCAAGTTCCACAGGTAAATGACAAGGTTTTCCATAAACTAGCCTATAAGGAGACATGCCCAATGCTGTTTTAAAAGCTGTTCGATAGGCCCATAATGCATCGTTAAGTCTAAGGGACCAATCTTTGCGATTTGGATTAACCGTCTTTTCCAAAATTTGTTTAATCTCTCTATTTGCTAATTCTACCTGTCCATTTGTCTGCGGGTGATAAGGGGTTGCAACTTTGTGTGTAATGGCATATTTCTTCATTAATGTTTCAAAAACCTTGTTGCAAAAATGTGTTCCCCCATCACTTATGATAGATCGAGGAATTCCAAATCGACTCAAAATATTTTCTTTTAAAAATTTAATCACTGTTTTGTGATCATTATTTCGACATGGAATTGCCTCTATCCACTTTGAAACATAATCTATTGCAACTAAAATGTATAAGAAACCAAAAGATGGTGTAAATGGTCCCATGAAATCAATACCCCAACAGTCAAAAATTTCAATTACAAGAATTGGGTTCAAAGGCATCATGTTTCTTTTCGAAATGGAACCTAATTTTTGACAACTTTCACATGACTTGCAAAAATTATGTGCATCTTTGAATAAAGTTGGCCAGTAAAATCCACACTGTAAAATTTTTGCAGCAGTTTTCTTTGATGAAAAATGACCACCACATGCCTCAGAATGACAAAACTTAATTACACTACTTACCTCATTGTCGGAAATGCATCTTCGAAAAATCTGATCAGGACAATATTTGAACAAGTAAGGGTCATCCCAATAGAACTTCTTTACCTCATTCAGAAACTTCCTTTTATCTTGGGGGCTCCATTGAGAAGGAATTTTTCCTGTAGCAAGAAAATTAGCAATGTCAGCAAACCAAGGTGTCGTGGAGACAATTAGAAGTTGTTCATCAGGAAAAGTATCATTTATTGGTGAGGTTCCAAAAGATTCATCAGAAACAAGTCTTGATAAATGATCAGCCACCACATTTTCTACTCCTTTTTTATCTCGAATGGTGATGTCAAATTCTTGCAGCAAAAGGATCCACCTCAGCAACCTAGGTTTTGCATCCTTCTTAGAGAGAAGATATTTTAAAGCTGCATGATCACTAAAGACAACAATTGATGATCCAACAAGGTAAGATCTGAATTTATCCAATGCAAAAACAACTGCAAGTAATTCCTTTTCTGTAGTGGAATAATTCATTTGGGCTCTATTTAAAGTTTTACTTGCATAGTAAATTACATGTGGTTTATTATCTTTCCTTTGTCCTAACACAGCACCAACAGCATAGTCACTAGCATCACACATTATTTCAAATGGTAAAGACCAATCAGGAGATCTCATAATAGGAGCAGTAGTGAGCATATTTTTGAGTTTTTCAAAAGCATCTTCACAATCTTTAGTCCATTCAAATGCAGTGTCTTTCATTAAAAGATTACATAGAGGTTTAGATATCGTGCTAAAATCTTTTATGAATCTTCTATAAAAACCTGCATGTCCCAAGAATGACCTAATGTCCTTTACTGTCTTTGGTGTGGGTAGATTAGCAATCAATTCAATTTTTGACTTGTCTACCTCAATCCCTTTTGCAGAAACAATGTGACCTAGTACAATACCTTTAGTGACCATGAAATGACATTTTTCCCAATTAAGAACAAGATTTTTTTCTTCACACCTAATCAATACATTTTTCAAATTGGCTAAGCAATCATCAAATGAATCACCAGAAACAGAAAAATCATCCATGAAAATCTCAAGATTACGTTCAATCATGTCACTAAAAATACTAAGCATGCATCTTTGAAATGTGGCAGGGGCGTTACATAATCCAAATGGCATTCTACGATATGCAAAAGTACCAAAAGGACATGTAAAAGTGGTTTTCTCTTGGTCCTCAAGTGCAATGGCAATTTGATTATATCCAGAATATCCATCTAGAAAACAATAAAACTCATGCCCTGCAACTCTTTCTAAGATTTGATCCATGAAAGGCAAAGGGAAATGATCTTTCCTCGTCACTGAGTTAAGTTTCCTATAGTCAATGCACATGCGCCAACCAGTAACAGTCCTAGTTGGAATTAATTCATTGTTTTCATTTTTAACTACAGTAACTCCAGATTTCTTAGGTACGACTTGAGTAGGACTTACCCATTTGCTATCAGAGATAGGATAAATGATTCCATTATCTAAAAGTTTAATGACTTCATTTCTCACTACTTCTTTCATATTAGGATTAAGCCTTCGTTGCATTTGTCTAGAGGGTTTAGCATTTTCCTCTAAATAAATATTATGTGTGCAGATTAATGGGCTTATTCCCTTTATGTCAGCTAAGGTCCATCCTAATGCATTTTTGTGCATCTTCAAAAGTTGTAACAACTTACCTTCTTGTAGTTCATCAAGATGTGAAGAAATTATGACTGGAAAAGTTTCATTCTCACCCAAAAAGGAATATTTTAGCTCGGATGGCAATGGTTTTAAATCCAGCTTGGGTGGTTCAATAGTTGATGGTACAGTGACATTTGTGAGTGATGGAAGTTCCTCAAACTTTTGTTTCCAACAATGCTTATCCTGAAAAGAATTTAACAAAGAATCAGTGTGTGAAATTTCTGAAGCATTATCAAATTCACATTCAATTAAATAAGCTTCTAAAGGATCATGGAATGTGGTAGTGGTGAGATGTTCATGAACAAGTTCTTCAATGAAATCCACTTCATGTACTTCTGAATCATCACCAGGTTGCTTGCAAATGTTGAACACATTTAATTCTAAAGTCATATTTCCAAAAGAAATGTTCAAAATACCATTCCTGCAATTTATCAGAGCATTAGAAGTTGCAAGAAATGGACGGCCTAATATAACAGGAATTTGAACATTTGGATTTGAAACAGGATGTGTGTCCAAAACAATAAAATCAACAGGGAAGTAAAAATTATCAATTTGAACCAAAACATCTTCAACTATCCCTCGAGGAATTTTTACAGAACGATCAGCTAGTTGAAGTGTAACAGGTGTTTCCTTGAGTTCACCTAAACCTAACTGTTGATAAACAGAAAAAGGCAAAAGATTAACACTAGCACCAAGATCAAGCAATGCACGTTCTATTCTAGTGTTTCCAATGATGCATGAGATTGTTGGATATCCAGGATCTTTGAATTTTGGTGGAGTAAGGTGCTGAATGATTGAGCTCACACTTTCCGTCAGAAATGCTTTCTTTTGTACATTATGTTTCCTTTTAACTGTGCACATGTCCTTCAAAAATTTAGCATAAGATGGAACTTGTTTGATTGCATCCAATAAAGGAATGTTAATCTTAACTTGTTTGAAAAGTTCATAAATTTCTGCATTTTGATTCAAATTCTTTATTGTTTGCAACCTTTGAGGAAAAGGAGTAGGATGCATACCTTTTTCTTTGTCCAAATTTTCAAGAAGTTCAGACTTACCATCATCCTTACCATTACTTTTCGGAGGGGAAGGAGGATCTTGGTCTTTTGATGGAATGTTTTTGTCAATTGCCTTTCCACTTCGAAGAGTTGTGATAGAACTGGCATTTTCCTGTTGAGTTTCATTGGAGCAAGAAACAAGACATTGAGTAGAAGGGTTAGGCTGAGGTTGAGCAGGAAACTTACCTTTTTCTTGAGTGCGTAATGAAGCTGTCAATGTGGACAAGGTGTTTTTGATCTCATTGATGTCCTGTGAAGTTTGGTTATACACATTTGCTTGTGTTTGCATGAATGCTTGCAATGTCTCTTCCAAGGTTTGTACACGTGAAGGTTGATAGGAAAAAGTGTTGCCCGGCTTTTGAGATTGTGGTACCTGAACATGAATATTATTCCGCCAACTGAAGTTGGGATGATTTCTCCATTCAGGGTTATACGTTTCAGAGTAAGGAGAAGGAAAAGGAAAAGGCTTTTTAAATGTGTTTATGGAATTTACTTGATCATGCAACGCTTCTTTAAGAATGGGAATGTTTGGACATTCAGAAGTTGGGTGTCCCATGATTTCACAAATTCCACAACTTTCTTCATTTTTAACCGTTTTGACTTCTTTTACTTCTCTAAGTTCCATGGCTTCAATCTTTCTAGCCAAATTAGCTACTTTAGCTTTTATCTCATCTTCTTGACTAAAATGATATTTACCTCTGTTAGAAACAGGATTAGATCTATTGGAACTTTCAGAGGAATTATCTGTGTGCCAGGCTTGAGAGTTATCTGCCAAATGGTCTAGGTAGTCAAAGGCTTCTTCAGGTTCTTTTTCTAGAAACTCACTGTTACACATTGTTTCAACAAATTGTTTAGTTTCGGGAGTTAAACTTTCATAAAAGAAACTAATAAGATGCCATTTTTCAAAACCATGCTGTGGACAAGAACTTAACAAATCTTTAAAACGCTCCCAACACTGAAAAAATGCTTCATTTTGATTTTGATTGAAATTTTGAATATGTCTTTTCAAAGCAGTAGTTTTATGTGCTGGGAAAAATTTCTTTAGAAACTTAGTTTGTAATTCTTGCCATGTGCCAATTGACCTTGGTTTTAAATTATGAAGCCAAATTTTTGCTTTGTCTTTTAAAGAAAAAGGAAATAATTTTAGCTTGACAATTTCATTTGTACATTGTTGGTCATTAAAGGTGACACATACATCTTCGAAGTCTTTTAGAAACGAGTAAGCACTTTCCGATTCTAACCCATGGAAATTTGGAAGCAAAGCTATCATACCTGGTTTAAAACGAGAGTTGTTTGCATTGAGAGGAAAAATAAAACAAGAGGGTGATGAGCTTCGAGTTGGTTGCAAGTAGTCACGCATGGTGCGTACTTGTCTGTTTTCACCTTCAGCATGAATACTTTCATTGTCAGCCATGGTAGGAGTTGTATTAGAAAGATTACCTGAAAAAGTTTCACAATAAAATCTAACTAAACGACGAAATCTAAAATCACGTCGCCAAACAAGCATAAAACAAAGTTAATATACAGATTAGGCGGTATAACCAGCCAATAAAAATAAAACAAAGTTAATATACAATAGAAATATAAATATATAGAAAATTAGGCGGTATAACCAGCCAATAAAAATAAAACAAAGTTAATATACAAATTAGGCGGTATAACCAGCCAATAAAAATAAATATACTTATAAACTTATATACTTAGTATTGCTTCCCCGGCAACGGCGCCAAAAACTTGATGGAGACTCAATTAAGAGTTGTAAACCCAAGTGCAGGTTATGTTCAAGTAATAAATTCTCGGGTGTCCGAGGTCGAACCACAGGGAAGCGTATTAGTAAGTATAAGTTTATAAATATATAAGACAAAGAAAGTAAACAAGATATTAGGGAATCAACAACAAAATAAGATAAACAAGATATTAGAGAACAAAATAAACAAAATATAAAAGAAATTAAACAAGATAAAAAAAAACAATAAGAAAATATGTTGAGGTTAGAGAATCCACTCTTGGTTTTATGCTAAGATTAATCTTGTTTTATTACACAATTGAAATCCACACATAAAGGAGGTTCCAATCGGAAGGTTTAGCAATTCAGTCCAAATTGTCCAACGTCCATAGCATATGATATTATGTTCATTTGGTGTCCTCAAAACTCATAAAAAGAGTCCAAACATTCCTTATGCCAAGGTATATGTCTACAACAAATCAAGGTTATGAAACCAAGCATTTATTGTGCCATTTTCATTGTCAATAATGAATCAAGATCCCTACTTTGCAAGTATGATTTTAAACCAAAAGAAAATATTATCTATACTAGTGTTTATAAATGATAATTCATTTTAGCTCATGTTTAAGAGACTAACCTTAGCATTTACCAAGAGCTTCACCTCATCACCTCAACAATATGATTAGCAACACATACTAGATATGAATAAAATGAAAAGAAATGTAAAGAAAAAGAAAACTAGAGAAAGGAAAGAAGAAGAAAATTTAGAGAATTTTATTACAATGGCTAATATCCTACCAATGTATAAATGTATCCCAATACTCATCCAAGGCCCTCTATTTATACACATTTTGGAGGGCTAAATGACAAGAGACAAGCTTTACAAATTTCAAAGGTAGGTATAATAGGTGGGTGCATTTTTCTAACAATTTTCGTCATATTGTATGACAATTCTGATCAGCCAGCTTGATGGTCGATTTTGTAAATGTTGGAGGCTCGATCTGATCAAATGGTCTTCTAGAAAAATATGCCCCTATCAGTTACGGATCCATAGCCGTTGGAATCAGATCATTTGCTCATGTGGATCGGAAGATATGGTCAAAATACCAAAACAGGTCAGCACAGACGTCATTGCACATCAGCCAACTTGATGGTCGATTTCGGTAGGGAAAACGACTCCGTTTCAAGAAGTGTAAAACATGAAAAAGATAGATATGCCTCTTAGCTTTGCACGGCTACAAATTTCAGCCTTATTGCTTCTGTGAAACTCCAGATATAGCTGATATGGAAAAAGGTGTCGGAACTGGAACTGAATTGGATTTGCCCTTAATTCTTGATTTAACCTAGTAATCTGAAATCACTCAAAGAAACTCATGAAAAACACCAAATTACATAAAAATATAAAAGATCATAAACACAAGTAGACTAAGCAATAATAACTCGTATTTGACACAAAACAATAATAAAACATAACTAAAAACTATATAATTATACGAGTTATCACTTCCGTAGTTACGTCAGACTGAGTTCTTCCTCTTATCTCTGATTTTCAAATACTTTCTTCCCCATTACACGGAGCATTGACTCAAACCTTAATCAATACTTGAGCCGCCCTATGCGGGTTTTCAACTCAAGTGTCCCCCATTCAGTATTAAGTCGCCCTTTGTGGGTTTTCGGCTTAAACCACTCCATTTTTTTTTTGTATTCTACCACGCATCTAAGAAATCTAAGTGCTTCGAAGGTAAAAATGTCAATTCAAAAGATGGGATGAATTCTGAGAAAAATCTTTCAAATTAAATACCCATGCTTGATCAAAATGGACTTTCAAAGTACGTAATGTAGGCCAAGGTTCGGGTTTTGAAGGAAAGGATGAAATAGGCCCAAAATGTGTTTAAGGGTAATTGGATCAAGGAGGCCCAAAATGTGTTTAAGGGTAATTGGATCATAGAGGGTGATCCTTGATCAGGGTTCAATGAAAGAAATAATTCCTAAGGCTCAAAGGGGTGACTAGGGATAATTTCTTTTTAGTGAAGGGAATATGAAAGAAGGCCATTCATCATATCAAGCATGAATATTCTCTTTGAAAAGCAATTCTCAGGGGAGATAGATGTATAGAATTTCCATTTCTACACTTGGAATCATTCGAATTCCCATGTGCATAGCATCACACGTTTTTTTTTAAGCATAATACTTCTTCAATTCATCAGCATTCACAGGATGTATAAAATTATCCCCGTCCATCCGAGTTAGAATCAATATTCCTCCAGAAAAAGCTCTTTTTACCACATAGGGTCCTTCCCAATTTGGAGCCCATTTTTCTCGCGGATCTTTCACTATGGGGAGAATTTTCCTCAATACCAACTCTCATTCTTGGAACTGTCTGGGTCAAACCTTCTTGTTATGGGCTCGAATCATCCTTTTCTGATACAACTGCTAGTGACAAATTGCCTTCAATCTTTTCTCTTCGATGAGATTCAGCTGTTCATAACGAGCTCTAACCCATTCTGCCTCTTCTAGGCCAACCTCCATCAAAACACGAAGTGAAGGAATCTCAACTTCAATAGGTAACACTGCTTCCATACCAAATACCAAAGAAAACGGCGTTGCCCCTGTAGATGTGCAAACCAAAGTGCGATATACGTGAAGAGGAAAAGGCAAGATCTCATGCCAATCCTTGTACATATCAGTCATCTTCTCGACAATCTTCTTGATGTTTTTATTGGCTGCTTCTACTGCCCCATTCATCTTCGGACGATAAGGTGCCGAATTGTGACGCGTGATCTTGAACTAAGTACATACCTCTCTCATCATCTTATTATTCAGATTATGAGCATTATCTGAAATAATTCTTGCTGGCAATCCATATCGGCATATGATTTCCTTCTTAACAAATCTGCATACCATTGACTTCGTTACATTCATATAAGAAGCAGCTTCCACCCACTTTGTGAAATAGTCTATGGCAACCAGGATGAAACGATGCACAGTTGAAGCTTTCGGGGTAATAGGCCCAATCATATCCATTCCCCACATTGAAAACGGCTATGGTGCGATCATGACATGCAATGGTGATGGCGATGGCGGCACATGAATCTTATTTGCATATATCTGGCATTTATGGCACTTCCAGGAATAACTGATACAATCTCCTTCCATCGTAAACCAATAATATCCTGCTCTCATAATCTACTTAGCAAGTATGTAACCATTAGCATGGGTGCCACATATCCCTTCATGGACTTCCTCTATGATTCTTCGAGCTTCGAGAGACCCGACACATCTCAGTAGGACTTGATTTTTCCCTTTCTTGTAGAGAATCTCCCCATCTAGAACAAAACCTATTGCTAGCCTTCTCAGAGTTCTCTTGTCATTTTCATTTGCATGTTCTGGATACGTTGACTCTTGATGTACTGCAAGATGTCGTTATACCAAGGTTCGATACTCAAGCAGTGGGTAGGAGACTCATATATGCTCATCTTGATCAGCACAACTTCCGTCCCTTCATGCACTTTAAACATTGATGACAAAGTAGCCAGAGCATCCGCCATCCAGTTTTCTTCTCGGGGGAAGTAATTGAAACTTACTTCTTCAAACTCCTCCAATAAACTCAATATAAGTTCTCGGTATCGGATTAGCTTTGTATCCCGAGTTTCTCATTCTCCCCATAACTTGTATATCACTAAGGCTGAGTCTCCGAAAACTTCCAAAACTTTGATTTTTCTGTCCACTGCTGCACGAAGGCCAATAGTACATGCTTCATATTCTGCAGTATTTTTTGTATAATTAAAATCCAATCTGGTGGTGAAGGGATAATAATCTTCTTCTGGGGATATGAGTACTGCACCAATTCCGTGCCCTATGGCATTGGATGCCCCGTCAAAGTACATCTACCATACTTTCTTCTTCAAGGGAACCTCATCCGCTTGCGAAACATACATCAAATCTTCATCTGGGAAATCAAAGTTCAACGGCTCATAACCTTCCACTGCCCGACTTGCTAAAAATTCAGCCACTGCACTGCCCTTGATAACCTTTTGACTTACGTATACAATGTCGTATTCTGACAACAAAACCTGCCATCTTGCTTTCCTCCCTAAGAAAGAAGGTGCTTCCAACATGTACTTGATCGGATCTAGCTTGGTGATCAACCACGTCGTGTGGTACAGCATGTACTATCTGAGTCTTCGAGCAATCCAAGTTAAGGCACAGCATAACTTTTCTACCGACGAATATTTCAACTCATAATCTGTGAACTTCTTGCTGAGCTAGTAAACCGCCTATTTTTTATTTCCAGTCTCATCAAGCTGCCCCAAAACACAACCCATGGATCTCTCAAATACTGATAGATACAATATCATCGGTTTATCCGGAGTCGATGGCATTAATACTGGTGGGTTTCATAGATAATGTTTAACCTTTTCAAAAGAAAACTAACACCCTTCATCCCACTCTCCTGGATCACGTTTTCGAAGTAACTTGAATATTGGATCACATTTATCGGTTAACTGAGAAATAAATCGAGCAATGTAATTCAATCTCCCCAGAAAACCTTTTACTTTTTTTGAGTACGTAGAGGTGGCAAATTTTGGATCTCTTTCACTTTATCCGGATCAATCTCAATTCCCCTTTTGCTAACAACAAACCCAACAATTTCCCCAAAGTGACTCCAAAAGTGCATTTTGTTGGGTTTAGCTTGAGTTAAAACTTTCTTAGTCTTTCAAAGAGTTTCCTGAGATTCGCAATATGCTCCTATTTTCTTTGTGACTTTGCAATCATATCATCAGCATAAACCTCAATTCCCTTATGCATCATGTCATGAAACAAGGTCACCATGGCTCTCTGATACGTTGCCCCAGCATTCTTCAACCCAAATGCATTACCTTATAACAGAATGTTCCCCACATTGTAACAAATGTGGTTTTCTCCATATCTTTCGGTTCCATCTTAATCTGATTATATCCTGAGAATCCATCCATGAAAGAAAACCAAGAACTCTTTAATGTATTATCCACCAAAGTATCAATGTGGGGCAAAGGGAAATTATCTTTAGGACTGGCTTTGTTCAAATCTTGGTAATTAACGCACATGCGCACCTTCCCATCCTTCTTTGGTATTGGAACAATGTTTGCCACCCATTCCAGATATTTTGCCACCTCTAAGAATCTTGCATCAAACTGCCTCTTCACCTTCTTTTTTACCTTTAAAAGCATGTTCGGCATCATTCTTCTCAACTTTTGCTGATTCGGCTTGCACTCTGGCCTTAAAGGGAGCTTATGAACCACAATGTTTGGATCCAAACCCGGCATGTCTTGGTATGATTATGCATATACATCTACATATTCCCGGAGCAAGGCTATCAATTCACCCTTTATTGATGACGACAATGTAGTCCTGATTTTAACCTCTTTTATCTCCTCACTACTTCCCAAATTCAACAATTCCAATAGCTCCTCATGAGGAAGTACTTGTTTCTCTTCTTGTTCTATTTGTCTTAATAAGTCTGGAGGTAGACCATAATCCTTAATATCTTCGTCGGCCTCAAAATCACCCGTGCAAATGGGCCTCTCAAAATCAATTTCAGAATTACTGACATGAAGGTCCTCATATTCCGCAATCGTACACCTATAAATAGGTGGGGAAGAAACAATATAGGAAAACATATAAACAATGGAAGCAAAATAAATAGCATAAATAAAAGAATATGGACACATCAATATGTAGGAAATGCATCATGTTTGTTATTTATTGGATGAAAAGTTTTAGACAAAAGCCCATTACAAAAGAAATTCTTAGTATCTTCGGGCAACGATATTTAAGATTTGTTTAAAAGCATTACGTTGGAATAAACCTAAAAACTATGGGTAGCTCGGTTGCACTCCAATTGGTCAGTCTATATCCTGGTGGACAAGGTCGCACCATCCAGTTAGCATTCTCACTTTCAATTCTTTCTTCGCTAGTCATACAGATCTCCATATCATACATCTGCTCATCCCTATTCACCTGGAATCTCTCAAAGGCTTGCTCGATCATTAAAAGCAAATCATCAGAATTCTTTTCTCCGAATAGAGAACCGGCTGAGCGAAAGCTGTGAAGAATAGGTGGGAATGTCATAGGTTCCCATTCAATGTCTATACCCGCAAGACGAGCCATCCTCCTTTGTCGGTTCCTTTCAACTTGTTTCCTTTTCTCATGGGCCTTCGAAAGATACCCTAGGCCAAATCGATCTTTCTTTCCCACTACTTCCATTGTTCAAGCCATCCCCTGAAGATATTTTTTGAGACCTTTTCCAGCCCTGCAACCTTTTCCCACCGTAGTTCTTACCCCCAGCCTTGTGTTCTTTTACAGCCTAGGTTTTGGAATCTTTTGCCCTTCAGTGATGAAAACTGCATTTACGAATTCCAAAGACCAAAAAGAACATTCTACGACATCTTCATTGGGTTCAACATAAGGAGATTCAGTAGATGTAGAGGCTATTACATCCTTTTCACCTGATACAGTGAACAAACGCCCCTCTATCCCAAATTTTAGCTTTTGGTGGAGAGATGAAGGTACAGCCCCTGCTGAATGTATCTACGGCCTTCCCAACACGCAATTATAGGATGGATTAATATCCATGACCTGAAAATTCACTATATAGATGCATGGGCCTATCTCTAGAGGAACCTCAATAGTTCCCATTACATCTCTCCTAGTACCATCAAAGGCTCTAACCATCGTGCAACTTGGCAGCATGTAAGAAATATCCACTGGTAGTTTGGACAAGGTTGCCAAGGGCATCACATTTAATGAAGAACCATTATCCAAAAGGGCCCTTGGTAATATGTGCCCTTTACAAGTGGTAGTTATGTGGAGATCTTTTGTTGACCCAATACCATTGGGTGGTATCTCCTCATAACTGAAATATATATGGTCGTCTGCCGTGATGTTTCCCACCAGCCTACCTAATTTTTCTACCGATATGTTATTAGCCATGTATGCCTGACTCAACACTCTCAACAGGGCATTTCTATGTGGTTCCGAATTCAAAAGAAAAGATAAGATTGAAATTCTAGCTGGTTGACGTTGCAGTTGCTCAACCACGCTACACTCACTATGCTTTCTGAATTTTAAGAACTCGCAGGCTTCCTTCTCATTCACTGACTCTTTTATTCTGTTTACCGGGGCTGACCCCCTTTCTACTTCTTTTGACAAATCATCTCAATATGGATTGGTTCAGCTGCTTTCTTCCCTTTGTCCGTTCCTCTATCTTTCCCTATTAACCCCTATTCAACAGCCTCAAGAACATAACACCTTCCACTTCATGTTAAATGCCCCACACCTGTGATATCTTGCTGACTCGAAGACCCAGGCATAACCATGCTACAGTCGTATTTCCATGGTGCAGCTTTGTTTTCCTTGTACGAAAAGAAAACAGGCAAATCAATGATTAACTTAGGCGTACTTTCCTCAACGACTGGCATAACTTTATCCTCTGGTTCATCATAATAGATGATCAAGGGTCTTCCTATCCCGTAGCCAGCTGCATTCTTAATAACCTCTACTTCCTCCTCTGTCTCCTCGTAAAATTTGGCCTCCCCATCATCCATCATCTTTTGGACTTTAGCCAGAAAGTGCCCACAGTCCTGTATGATATGACCTCTACACTTATGGAACGGGCACCAATTCTGCACCTTCTTGGCGACCATTTCTAAACTGTCTACATCCGCCACCATTCCTGCCTTAACCATATCTATTCATACTGTTGATAACTCGTATAATTATATAGTTTTTAGTTATGTTTTATTATTGTTTTGTGTCAAATACGAGTTATTATTGTTTAGTCTAATTGTGTTTATGATCTTTTATATTTTTATGTAATTTGGTGTTTTTCACAAGTTTCTTTGAGTGATTTCAGATTACTAGTATTAAGGGCAAATCCAGTTCAGTTCCAGTTCCGACATCTTTTGCCATATCAGCTATATCTTGAGTTTCACTGAAGCAATAAGGCTGAACTTTGTATCCCTGCAAAGCTAAGAGGCATATCTATCTTTTTCATGTTTTACACTTCTTGAAACGGAGTCGTTTTCCCTAGCGAAATCGACCATGAAGTTGGCTGATGTGCAATGACGTCTGTTCTGCACCGTTTTGGTATTTTGACCATATCTTCCGATCCACGTGCGCAAATGATCTGATTCCAACGGCTATGGATCCGTAACTGATAGGGGTATATTTTTCTAGAAGACCATTTTATCAGATCGAGCCTCCAACATTGACAAAATCGACCATCAAGCTGGCTGATCAGAATTGTCATACAATATGACGAAAATTGTTAGAAAAATGCACCCACCTATTATACCTACCTTTGAAATTTGTAAAGCTTGTCTCTTGTCATTTAGCCCTCCAAAATGTGTATTAATAGAGGGCCTTGGATGAGTATTGGGATACATTGATAGATTGGTAGGATATTTGCCATTGTAATAAAATTCTCTAAGTTTTCTTCTTCTTTCCTTTCTCTAGTTTTCTTTTTCTTTACTTATGTTTCTTACATTTCTTTTCATTTTATTCATATCTAGTATGTGTTGCTAATCATATTGTTGAGGTGATGAGGTGAAGCTCTTGGTAAATGCTAAGGTTAGTCTCTTCAACATGAGCTAAAATGAATCATCATTTATAAACACTAGTGTAGATAATATTTTCTTTTGGTTTAAAATCATACTTGCAAAGTAGAGATCTTGATTCATTATTGACAATGAAAATGGCACAGTAAATGCTTGGTTTCATAACCTTGATTTGTTGTAGACATATACCTTGGCATAAGGAATGCTTGGACTCTTTTTGTGAGTTTTGAGGACACCAAATGAACATAATATCATATGCTATGGACGTTGGACAATTTGGACTGAATTGCTAAACCTTCCGGTTGGAACCTCCCTTATGTGTGGATTTCAATTGTGTAATAAAACAAGATTAATCTTAGCATAACACCAAGAGTGGATTCTCTAACCTCAACATCTTTTCTTATTGTTTTTTTTTATATCTTGTTTAATTGCTTTTATGTTATTTTGTTTATTTTGTTCTCTAATATCTTGTTTACTTTCTTTGTTATTGATTCCCTAATATCTTGTTTATTTTCTTTTTCTTATATATTTATAAACTTATACTTACTAATACGCTTCCCTGTGGTTCGACCTCGGACACCCGAGAATTTATTACTTGAACATAACCTGCACTTGGGTTTACAACTCTTAATTGAGTTTCCATCAAGTTTTTGGCGCCGTTGCCGGGGAAGCAATACTAAGTATATAAGTTTATAAGTATATTTATTTTTATTGGCTGGTTATACCGCCTAATTTTGTATATATTTATTTTGTTTGGCTGGTTATACCGCCTAATTTATATATTAACTTTGTTTTATGCTTGTTTGGCGACGTGATTTTAGATCTCGTCGTTTAGTTAGATTTTATTGTGAAACTTTTTCAGGTAATCTTTCTAATACAACTCCTACCATGGCTGACAATGAAAGTGTTCATGCTGAAGATGAGAACAGACAAGTACGCACCATGCGTGACTACTTGCAACCAACTCGAAGCTCATCACCCTCTTGTTTTATTTTTCCTCTCAATGCAAACAACTTTCGTTTTAAACCAGGTATGATAGCTTTGCTTCCAAATTTCTATGGGTTGGAATCGGAAAGTGCTTACTCGTTTCTAAAAGACTTCGAAGATGTATGTGTCACCTTTAATGACCAACAATGTACAAATGAAATTGTCAAGCTAAAATTATTTCCTTTTTCTTTAAAAGATAAAGCAAAAATTTGGCTTCATAATTTAAAACCAAGGTCAATTGGCACATGGCAAGAATTACAAACTGAGTTTCTAAAGAAATTTTTCCCAGCACATAAAACTACTGCTTTGAAAAGACAGATTCAAAATTTCAATCAAAATCAAAATGAAGCATTTTTTCAGTGCTGGGATCGTTTTAAAGATTTGTTAAGTTCTTGTCCACATCATGGTTTTGAAAAATGGCGTCTTATTAGTTTCTTTTATGAAAGTTTAACTCCCGAAACTAAACAATTTGTTGAAACAATGTGTAACGGTGAGTTTCTAGAAAAAGAACCTGAAGAAGCCTTTGACTACTTAGACCATTTGGCAGATAACTCTCAAGCCTGGCACACAGATAATTCCTCTGAAAGTTCCAATAGATCTAATGTTGTTTCTAACAGAGGAAAATATCATTTTAGTCAAGAAGATGAGATAAAAGCTAAAGTAGCTAATTTGGCTAGAAAGATTGAAGCCATGGAACTTAGAGAAGTAAAAGAAGTCAAAACGGTTAAAAATGAAGAAAGTTGTGGAATTTGTGAAATCATGGGACACCCCACTTCTGAATGTCCAAACATTCCCATTCTTAAAGAAGCGTTGCATGATCAAGTAAATTCCATAAACACATTTAAAAAGCCTTTTCCTTCTCCTTACTCTGAAACGTATAACCCTGAATGGAGAAATCATCCCAACTTCAGTTGGCGGAATAATAATCATGTTCAGGTACCACAATCTCAAAAGCCGGGCAACACTTTTTCCTATCAACCTTCACGTGTACAAACCTTGGAAGAGACATTGCAAGCATTCATGCAAACACAAGCAAATGTGAATAGCCGGACTTCACAGGACATCAATGAGATCAAAAACACCTTGTCCACATTGACAGCTTCATTACGCACTCAAGAAAAAGGTAAGTTTCCTGCTCAACCTCAGCCTAACCCTTCTACTCAATGTCTTGTTTCTTGCTCCAATGAAACTCAACAGGAAAATGCCAGTTCTATCACAACTCTTCGAAGTGGAAAGGCAATTGACAAAAAGATTCCATCAAAAGACCAAGATCCTCTTTCCCCTCCGAAAAGTAATGGTAAGGATGATGGTAAGTCTGAACTTCTTGAAAATTTGGACAAAGAAAAAGGTATGCATCCTGCTCCTTTTCCTCAAAGGTTGCAAACAATAAAGAATTTGAATCAAAATGCAGAAATTTATGAACTTTTCAAACAAGTTAAGATTAACATTCCTTTATTGGATGCAATCAAACAAGTTCCATCTTATGCTAAATTTTTGAAGGACATGTGCACATTTAAAAGGAAACATAATGTACAAAAGAAAGCATTTCTGACGGAAAGTGTGAGCTCAATCATTCAGCACCTTACTCCACCAAAATTCAAAGATCCTGGATGTCCAACAATCTCATGCATAATTGGAAACACTAGAATAGAACGTGCATTGCTTGATCTTGGTGCTAGTGTTAATCTTTTGCCTTTTTCTGTTTATCAACAGTTAGGTTTAGGTGAACTCAAGGAAACACCTGTTACACTTCAACTAGCTGATCGTTCTGTAAAAATTCCTCGAGGGATAGTTGAAGATGTTTTGGTTCAAATTGATAATTTTTACTTCCCTGTTGATTTTATTGTTTTGGACACACATCCTGTTTCAAATCCAAATGTTCAAATTCCTGTTATATTAGGCCGTCCATTTCTTGCAACTTCTAATGCTCTGATAAATTGCAGGAATGGTATGTTGAACATTTCTTTTGGAAATATGACTTTAGAATTAAATGTGTTCAACACTTGCAAGCAACCTGGTGATGATTCAGAAGTACATGAAGTGGATTTCATTGAAGAACTTGTTCATGAACATCTCACCACTACCACATTCCATGATCCTTTAGAAGCTTATTTAATTGAATGTGAGTTTGATAATGCTTCAGAAATTTCACACACTGATTCTTTGTTAAATTCTTTTCAGGTTAAGCATTGTTGGAAACAAAAGTTTGAGGAACTCCCATCACTCACAAATGTCACTGTACCATCAACTATTGAACCGCCCAAGCTGGATTTAAAACCATTGCCATCCGAGCTAAAATATTCCTTTTTGGGAAAAATTCCTTCTCAATGGAGCCCCCAAGATAAAAGGAAGTTTCTGAATGAGGTAAAGAAGTTCTACTGGGATGACCCCTACTTGTTCAAATATTGTCCTGATCAGATTTTTCGAAGATGCGTTCCCGACAATGAGGTAAGTAGTGTAATTAAGTTTTGTCATTCCGAGGCATGTGGTGGTCATTTTTCATCAAAGAAAACTGCTGCAAAAAATTTTACAGTGTGGATTTTACTGGCCAACTTTATTCAAAGATGCATATGAGAATTCTAAAATTCATAAAGAAAGAACTAAAGCCTTTCATGACAAGTTAATTTCAAGAAAAACATTTGATGTTGGGCAAAAAGTTCTACTTTATAATTCTAGACTTCACATATTTCCTGGTAAGTTGAGATCAAGATGGACTGGCCCATTTGTGGTTAAGCATGTGTATCATTATGGAGCAGTTGACATTGAGAATCCTCAAAATGGTAACGTATTCAAGGTAAATGGACAAAGACTCAAACTCGTTTTGGAAAATCATGTTACTCAAGAAGAGGTTGTTTTTCTTTCTGACCCTTGTTTTGAAAATAACTAGATGTAAATATAATTTTTTTTAATCTTCAAAAAAAAAAATACATTTTTTTTCCCGGTTAAATGGCGGATAACGGTACTCCGTGATTATTTAAGTCGGTTCCATCAGCTACCCACAAAACTGATATTGTATATAAATTTTTCTTTCAATTTCTTTTTCATTTTTTTTTTCAAGATGGATGATATTCTCACAAGATTGCAGAAACGATTTCCTCCTTTTCCTCAAAATATTTTACTGAAGCTTTACCAAGTTCGATTTGAAAGATTAAGAATGCTTATGCACAAAAGGATTCCTGAAGACATACGTTGGATAATTGAAGCCAAGGTACGTGAAGATGAATATCTTCCTGTTTTGCATTTACCAGGTACAGGTAGAAGCACTTTTGCAAAGAAGCGACGAGCAAAGCGCATGAGTTCAAATTGCCACAAATGTGCACGATGGACGTGTAACGGTAAATGTCGTTCTATTGGGATTCCGTCCTCTAATCGAGATGATAAAATTGAATTCATTAAGGATGGACTGAGTAAGGAGAATTTGGGTAATATCCAACTTTCTCTTGAGACGCATCCTAGTGGAGACGTACAAAGAGAAATTCTTGATTTATGGCCGCAATTCCAAAGGGAATGGCAACATCTTGGGAATCTGATGTTAAAAGACCCTGTTTGCCAGCTTGTAAGAAAACTGGATGGGAAGCATATCCTCGACTCATAGAAGGCGTTTAAGCCGTTTCTGGACGTAAAACCAGAGGAAGATGTGAGCCACAATCACAACTACAATAAATGACTTCTCAGCTTTTGGTTTAATTTGCAATAACTTCATTTCGGTTTAATTTACGTGTTGTTCGATTTGTGTAATTATTTTCGTTTTTTTTTTTTTTTTTTTTTGCATTGGTCTTTTACGGTTGATTTTTCTTCTCTTTTTGATTTTCTTCCTGAAATCATGCAAAAATCTTTTGTTAGGTTAACATTTCCTTCTGACAGGTCAAATACACTTTCGGCGACATTATTACTCTTGTCTGATTCACTACTCAGTCCTCTATATATTACACCATGTACTCATTCTCTTTCAGGCACTCGAAAAAAAAAAAAAAATGGAAAGCACTTCGTCCCAGCGCATTAAAAAAATTTGTGTCTTTGGAGGTGCTTATCCAGGGAAAAATAACATATTCGCTGATGAAGCCATAAGAGTTGGAGTAATACTTGCCCAACAAAAGATCCACTTGATTTATGGAGGCGGTAGTACGGGTTTAATGGGAGCAGTCGCTACAGCAGCACACGCCGGAGGAAGTCCAGTTCTAGGAATCGTGCCAAAACTATTCACAGATTTTTGTGGACCTACCGTGGGTAAGGAAATACAAGTCTGGAGTATCCCTGAACGGATAACAATCATGTACCATTCTGCCGATGCATTCATTGCTTTACCAGGAGGTCTGGGTACATTGGAAGAAATAGCTTGCGTGGCTTCTTGGTCATCTTTGGTCACAAATAAGAAACCCATTGGTTTGCTTAATATTAATGGTTATTTTAGTAATTTACTTTCATATTTAGATAATGCTGTGGATAATGGATTCATGTTTTCAGAGGCAAGGAGAACCATAATTTCTGCTACAACCATTGAAGATTTACTCAAAAAGCTACAAGCTTATGAGTGTTTATCTGCTACGGTTGTTTCGCAAACGCTCGGAAAAAGAAAAAGAGATATGGACGAGCAAGGAGTGGATTGCACTTTGTCTTTGTGACATTATCTAACATTTTGCTTGTTGTGTCTCAGTTATAATAAGTGGTTAGCAACCTCTGCAGGTAATATCTCCTAAATTCTACCTTTAAAATTTGACATTGGGGACAATGTCATATTTTAGTAGGGGGTAAGGGACATATTTTGCTTAAAAAAAAAAAAAAAATTGTTGTGTTTTAAGACATTTAGAAGTATTCATTCTGAACAAGGTCTGAGTAAGGGAGACTTGAGACATACCTTGTCAGTTTGATTTAATCTTCTTCTTCTTCTTCTTCAAAAAAAAAAAAAAAAAAAAAAAAAAAAAAAAAAAAAACAAAAAAAAAAGCATGTTTAGACTTAGTGTGTTTTTTTTTTGTTACTTTCAATACAATGATGAGATATGAATTGCATAAGTCTAAAACAGATTTATTAGTGAGAAGATTTTCATGAGAATTGAGCTTGATGTCAACCTTTTTATGAGCCAATGTTAATATGATATGTTGATTGAGAAAGAAGCATGTTTAGACTTAATCTGACTTGTATAATCATCTTTGTGAGTTTTTGAGCCTATAATGATTGATGCATTATACAAATCAATCTAATTTCTTTCTTGAGTGCTCTTATGATTACATGATTCTCTAGAACTTGCTTTAAACCGTTTGAGACTATATTGATACATGTGACAACATGAATATGATAGAGGCATTAGGATTATAACCAGAGCCAAACAGCCATCCATTATTAATGTTCTACGAGAACATCCCCACTAGTGAGCCAATTTGAGCCTACATTAAATATGATGTTTTATTGGTAACCACAACTTACACCTAGCCTAAATATACTTATATCCTTACCCTTGTTCTAAAGATGAATTTTATATTTTGAGACATATTGCAAAAAAAACAAGGGATATTTTTATTTGAAAATTTGGGTTAGAAACAAAAGATAAGTGTGGGGGAAGAAAAGAAAAGAAAAAGTCAAGAGAAAAAGAAAGGGATCATTGTCAAATACATTCCCATATTAAAAAAAAAAAAAAAAAATCTTCTCTTGAACTTCTAGTTAAAGTAAAGAAAAAGATGTTACAAAGTTGGTTAGAATGAAGCAAAGGCTAAACATGAATATTTAGCCTATGTTATTATGTGCTTTATAAGAGTTTTGAGAAGTTTTATTTGTATGATCTTATTATGTCTCTAAACTCTATGAACTCTTTGGAACCTTTGTGATATCTTTATCCTTTTGTTCTTTAACTACATTATAACCCTTTGGCCCCATTACAACCTTGAATAAAGACCTCTTGATTTATGAAGTTGTATGATCTAAATAGTGGAGAATAGGTGGACAAGCAAGCATATGGTAGAAGTGTTTTCATGAGATTGATTGAGTGTAAACACTTTACCACTACTTTAAAGAGTGAAAATCAAGAGACTATCCCATGTGAGAAGTTGAGATTAAGTTTGAATATACACTATTTTGATTGAAATATGTTATGTTATTATTGGCTTAACTCAAACTATTTACATTCAAGCAAGATTTTTTGTGAATTTCTTTAAGCTATTGATTAGTTTTTAAGACTTGTCCAATGATTATCTCTAATTTATATTGGAAGGATTAGTTATAATTATTATTTTTAGTTTTTCTTATTTCTTCAATGTTTGTGGGTATCGTCCTAGTAAACCCTCACGAGACTAAACTCGTCCACTAGGGACACCTAGGGGTTTAAAGGCTTGTGTCACATGCTAAGTGCCACCGTGATTTCCTACGAAAATGGATTAGATTAGATTTTCTTATTTTATTTTTATTGAGTCGTTGCTAGGGACTAGCAACAATCTAAGTATGGGGGTGTGATAACTCGTATAATTATATAGTTTTTAGTTATGTTTTATTATTGTTTTGTGTCAAATACGAGTTATTATTGTTTAGTCTAATTGTGTTTATGATCTTTTATATTTTTATGTAATTTGGTGTTTTTCACAAGTTTCTTTGAGTGATTTCAGATTACTAGTATTAAGGGCAAATCCAGTTCAGTTCCAGTTCCGACACCTTTTGCCATATCAGCTATATCTTGAGTTTCACTGAAGAAATAAGGCTGAACTTTGTATCCCTGCAAAGCTAAGAGGCATATCTATCTTTTTCATGTTTTACACTTCTTGAAACGGAGTCGTTTTCGCTAGCGAAATCGACCATGAAGTTGGCTGATGTGCAATGACGTCTGTTCTGCACCGTTTTGGTATTTTGACCATATCTTCCGATCCACGTGCGCAAATGATCTGATTCCAACGGCTATGGATCTGTAACTGATAGGGGTATATTTTTCTAGAAGACCATTTTATCAGATCGAGCCTCCAACATTGACAAAATCGACCATCAAGCTGGCTGATCAGAATTGTCATACAATATGACGAAAATTGTTAGAAAAATGCACCCACCTATTATACCTACCTTTGAAATTTGTAAAGCTTGTCTCTTGTCATTTAGCCCTCCAAAATGTGTATAAATAGAGGGCCTTGGATGAGTATTGGGATACATTGATAGATTGGTAGGATATTTGCCATTGTAATAAAATTCTCTAAGTTTTCTTCTTCTTTCCTTTCTCTAGTTTTCTTTTTCTTTACTTATGTTTCTTACATTTCTTTTCATTTTATTCATATCTAGTATGTGTTGCTAATCATATTGTTGAGGTGATGAGGTGAAGCTCTTGGTAAATGCTAAGGTTAGTCTCTTCAACATGAGCTAAAATGAATCATCATTTATAAACACTAGTGTAGATAATATTTTCTTTTGGTTTAAAATCATACTTGCAAAGTAGAGATCTTGATTCATTATTGACAATGAAAATGGCACAGTAAATGCTTGGTTTCATAACCTTGATTTGTTGTAGACATATACCTTGGCATAAGGAATGCTTGGACTCTTTTTGTGAGTTTTGAGGACACCAAATGAACATAATATCATATGCTATGGACGTTGGACAATTTGGACTGAATTGCTAAACCTTCCGGTTGGAACCTCCCTTATGTGTGGATTTCAATTGTGTAATAAAACAAGATTAATCTTAGCATAACACCAAGAGTGGATTCTCTAACCTCAACATCTTTTCTTATTGTTTTTTTTATATCTTGTTTAATTGCTTTTATGTTATTTTGTTTATTTTGTTCTCTAATATCTTGTTTACTTTCTTTGTTATTGATTCCCTAATATCTTGTTTATTTTCTTTTTCTTATATATTTATAAACTTATACTTACTAATACGCTTCCCTGTGGTTCGACCTCGGACACCCGAGAATTTATTACTTGAACATAACCTGCACTTGGGTTTACAACTCTTAATTGAGTTTCCATCAACTGTCAACATTGGAGTCTTGACTTCCCTGGCATCCCTTTTTACCCTTCTGACTTCTCCTATCCATACTGCATTTACCCGATTCTCAGCATGATCTGGCAATGGGTTCCCTACTACATTTGGCCCATTTTTTGCCCCAAACTTCACAACTCCGGCGTTGGTTAGGCTTTGGACTTTCTTTTTAAAGGCCAGACAATCTTTAGCCGAATGTCCTTGAATTCCTGCGTGATACGCGTAGTTAGTATTTGCATTGTACTAGCTTGGATATGGCGGTGTCAGCGGTTTGAGATACACGGGTGCAACAAGTTGACCATGCAACAGTTTGGGATATATCTCACCATAGGTGGTAGGAATCGGATCAAATTGGGGTTTTTGATCATTCCTTGGTGAACGTTGGTCATTGCGCCCGGCTCCCTGATGTTTGGGACAATGTTTCGGGGAAGGTTTATCTATGGGGTTATGCCAGTCGGAAATGGCGGTTGTGGTATATTAGTATAAGGGAAGGGATTTTGGGTAAGGTGGTTCACATTGGGGTAATAAGGATTATAGCTCGGGTAAGGTGTGTAGGGTATAGGAGGTGCATAAGATGTGGTAGGAGTATAGGGCCTTGGTGGAGTATGTGGTGTGGGAGGTGCATATGGATATTGGTTGATACTAATTGCATGGGTCTCTTCTTTCTTCCTGGTAGGGAATACCTTTTTCAGAGTAGAAGACTGTCCCCCTTCCATTTTCCCATTCTTAATGGCCGACTCTATCATCTCCCTAGATATTACCATGTCTGCAAAGTCCTTGGTGGCACTCCCCACCAATTTATCATAACAGGGTGCTTTCAAAATATTGATGAAAAGCACTGTAGTTTCTTTTCTAGTTAAAGAGGGTTGCACTTGTGTGGCCAGATCCCTCCACCTTTGCGAGTATTCTTTGAAACTTTCTGTGGTCCTCTTTTCCATGTTCTGTAACTACAACCTATCAGGTACTATCAGATACATGCTTATAATATTCAATGAAATCCCTGGCTAAATCTGTCCATGAACGAATCTTAGTATGACTCAGTTGATTGTACCATCGGGTTGCAGACCCTATCAAGCTATCTTGGAAACAATGGATAAGCAGTTTCTCATTATCATCGTGCCTCGTCATTCTTCTACAGTACATGGTCAAATGTGTTGATGGGTTGGTAGTCCCATTATATTTCTCAAAGTCTGGTACTTTGAACTTTAGGGGAATTACCAGATCGTGTACTAAACTAATCTCTTTGGCATCCAGACTGCCAAATAACTTCGCCCCTTCAACGGCCCTTAGCCTCTCCTCCAGCAGTTGATATTTTTTCTGTGATTCTACCATTTCGACCCTCTTCAGCTCAGTCATCTTTGCTTTTCCTTTTCAGCTAGTTCCTCAAAATCTGGAGCGTTAACATCATTTAGGTCAGCTCCCATATTACCCTTTCCGGGAACATAGTTCTGTGTCTCAGCAGCTGGCTGGATATAAACATAGGAGGCTACCACAATTGTCACCTCTTGGCCCTTTTGCTGTATGTTTTTAGGTTGATCTTCTTCAACTACCACCCTTTTCCCGGTGATCGAATTCTCTCCCAGCCCTTTTTGTTTCATCATGGCACTCATCATTTCCATGAGTTTAGTCATCTGTTCTCGAGACTCCTCCTGAGATTTAGCTAACTGTTCCTGCAGTTCCTTTTGAGTTCTTTCCATTCTTTCAATTCTAGCAAGCTGATCATTTTTCATAGCTCTGGCTTGAGATCGAGTATTTTAAGGGTGTCGGAAATCCGATTCTTTCTGAGTGCGACCATTTGTACCTTTAGTTTTGAAAACCATGAATTAGAAATTATTGACACATCTTTTTTATGTTTTATAAAAAATGAATGAATGAATGTATGACTAACTGTGAATTAATGAATCAAATAAAATGGATATGCACATGACTACGTATATGAATACGAAAGAATAAATTAATGAACAAGTGAAATGAACAAATAAGTGTTTAAGTGTATGAATATGAATGGATGAACAAGTAAAAGGAATAAATAAGTGGTTAAGTGCATGAACATAAACAAATTACAAAAATGAATGATTATAAATATGAGTAAATGTACAGATGAACAAACAAAATATATAAAATATGAATGCATTTGAATGTATTGGCCCCGGGATAATTTCAACCGAACGGTCTTCTATTGATTTCCTAGAACTAAATACATCACAGATAGAATAAAAAAATCACTGCCTATGATAAGTCGTAATTCACCTTTCAAAATGCTATTACAAAATTAGTCCTATAGTGACGTCCTCGGATCTTGGACTATCTTTCACAGTCTCCTTTTGATTGCCCTGCTCTTCAATCTGGCCCCTACCTGTTCACGGCCCCTTGACGCGTCAGCAGAAGCATCACCGTGTAAGCTTTCCTTAGCTTGCTTCTCCAGTTGATTGGCTTGGGCTTCCTCATGCTTCGCTCTCTCTTTCCAGTAGTTATTCTCCTTCTTGAGGATTTTGACCTCATGCTCCCATTCTCCTAAAGTTTTGAGAGTCCCCTCAAATCTGAGCTCGAAGCAGTACCTCTTATTCTCCAAATGTAATTCCTGAAGATCGCCCTTAGCAGTGTCCCTTTCTCTCTTGATCTTTTCCTTTTCTCTTTCTCGAGCTGATTCCCTATTTTTATGTCCTCAAGTTCTTCCTGTAGTCGGGCAATCTCCTTGCTCATCTGGGCTTTTTTTTTTCAAATTCCACTCTTGCGATTTCTAACTCTGATGGCATTTCCCTCAGTGGCGGATTCATGAACTGGACCTCTTCCCCATCTGATGTCAACAGCCTATCATTAACCCTTAATTCCCTCCATACCAGGTAATCAGGTGTGATGATGTCGGCATATCTGGCCACCTTTATCTAGTGAGTTTTTTTCCATGCTTCAATCACTGCCCGCACCTTTCCAGAATATTCGTCTTCTCCATAAGTGAACTCTGATAATCCTAGCTTATGAGTCACGGGTGTGAATTGCCGAGACTCAACCTGTCTTTGTACTAACAAAGGCATATAACTCACAGACCCCCAAATTCTTAGTAGTGGAACTCCCGAGTTGTCCCCACATTTGTACATAATCTGCATAGGAACCATCCATGGAGTTCTCCAAGTCACCATCTCTCCTTTTAGATTTCGGAACATGTTTACCCATTTCTCTTCATCCCCGTCTTCAGGCCAATCAGTTTGAAGGAATTCCCTAATCGAAACTAAAGACTTCATTTACTGTTTGAAGAAAACCTTTTCTATCTTCCAAAAGTGACTTTGAATCCAAATATAAAGGAGTTGTACACACCTCTTGATTCTCCCTTGTCCTGCCTTTCTACAAAAATTCAAAGATCGGATAGTTTTAGCTATGATGGCCGAAGATGGGTTGATCTTCTATTCCAACTTTTCAAAGAAATCAAACATGGCTATATCCACATGACCCAATATCTTCGGGAATATGATTAATCCGTAGATGGCTAGAGCGAAGATGTCCCAAGCTTTTTCTTTTTTGGAATAACCCACTATCAACTGTCATAGAGTTTCCCATGGAATGCATCCATTTTTCTGCTTTGTATCCACATGGCTCTCAACCCATGTTATATCCATTCTTGTGATCCTAGCCACTTTTCTCTTAAAACCTGAAGGTTTCACTTCCTTCAAATATACCCGATCAGGATTAGGACATTCAATACGTAACAGTGCTGAATATTATTCAATCAGTGGGGTCATATCCTCTTTGTTAAAAGTATCTATAAGCAGGATTCCAAAACTGTACCATAGCCTGAATCAACCCACTATTGACCCGAATCAGAATTAAGAGTGCTATATCTCCATATTTATGAGTGAAGGCTTATTTCTCTAATACATTCCACTAATTCCAAATGTCGGCTAACCCTCGAAGATTATTCTGTCTAGAATCCACTTTGACCCTTCCCGGTAATACTGACACATAATCTTTCTTCAGGAAATCACCATCCTCCTTCTGATCTTTTTCTGACCGTGCCCTGACTTCTGCATGATCTTCTATCACTGAAATAGCATGACACTCCAAGAAAGTCCTTCGGGTTGATGACTATCCCGAGGCCAATAAACTCCAAGTGTATGATGATGTTTATGATGCATGTCCAAGAAAAGAAAACAGAAAAAAATAGATTAGTGAAGAAACGAATTCACAAATATAACATAAATAACACATGCTTCAAAAAAATGTCCCGAAAATTTTAACAGAGCTTCAGCATTATGACGCCTTCGGGACAAAATAATAAATTTATTACGAGCGATATGATGTTCGTTCATCATCACCCAATTTGTAAAATCTAACATATAGAAAGATGGTAAAAGGTTGGAAATGTTCCTCCATGTGTTGTTAAACTTCGGGATTCTAACAGAAATCTGGCATGGCTTCGCCTATGTTCACTATATAAAGGTGAATCGGTTCTAAGGCCTCGAATTGTTCCTCACTGTTGCCTGTGAAGGCTAGTAAGGCACCCCGATAAAAGCGGGTTCAATTCATTACAATATATTTTTCTATGCCCGTACGGAGGATTATCATGAAGGCATTAGGTACTTTATACTCCGAAAGTGTTTCAATAGCCCATAGGGAGGATCATCACGAAGGCGTAGTTACTTTACTCCCAATTAAAAGGATGAAATTCGGGTAGAGAGTTCATGTTATGCAAATGCAAATATAGTGCGTGCGGAGGAACAAAACAAACCTATCACCACTTATTGTACACCCCTTATTCTAAATACCCTGCTAAAATCAAACAATGTAAAGCATCAGTCAAGCAAAAATATACGCAACAAAATAACTAGAGAACAAATAATAATATGCTTGCATATGAAGATGGACATATTTAAAACATTTTATTATTTTCAAAATTCTCTTTATTATTTTAAAAATATGGGAATTAAAATTAAAAACCAATTCAACCAACAAAACCGAGACTTAGATAACACATGACTAATTCTAGGCCTAACTCTCTAAAAAAGTCCCCAACAGAGTCGCCTAGCTGTCGTAACCTAAAAAATAACATTAACAAGTCTCATCGCAAGACTTTATTATTCGATAGGCATGACATTAAAAAAAGAGGAAAAGTCGACTTAATTCCTCTAGAAAAATGAAGGTGTCGATACGTGATCCCGATCATGGGGACCCGTTCGAGTGAGGACAAAAACAGAAGCAGAGGAAAAGACGACTTAATTCCTCTAGATTGAAATCAAAGGTCGAGGGTATGAAAACGGTCTCGTAAAATGACATGGAGTCGCCATCAATCTTTTTTAGCTAGGTGTGATCGGCCACCTATTAAAATCGGTTTTATAAAATATTTTCAAATTAATTAAAACATTTTTTAAAACCAATCTCAAGTCTGCGTTATAAACCAAAGAAATCAAAGAAGCGGGTTCGGGAGTCGGTTACGTGCGGGGAAGGATTAGCACCCCCTCAACACCCGTATAAATCGGTTATTAATCGTGTGTTGTCTCAAGTCTCAGTAAAAAGTTGGTTTTTAATTTAGTATTTCAAGTTAATTCCCAATTTTAAGAAAAATAATTCCATTTTTAATTGAAAATGATCCGTAATTTATTAATTCAAAATTTTCCTATATTCCCCGACAAATCGGCAAAATATAGAAATTTTTATTCATTTGGAAACTTTCCGAATCATTCTCGTTTTTTGAAAGAAAGATATTCCTTTATTAATGATAATTGATGATATCCCCTCCAGCAAACCTAATAGAGAACTCATGAATTATTTTAACTCGGGAATATTTTTATTTTTTATTGAAAATCATTATCTTTTTCAAAACATTTAAAATTATGAACATGAACATCTATGACATAAATAAAATAACATGGCAAAGTCTAGATAATATAATGCAACCTAAATGATATGACATAATTTAAATGGCATAGTATATTCTAGGTGAAATGAAAATTCCTAAGTATCATGGTATATTCTAAATAAGATAAAATGATTTAAATGACATGGCAATTTTAAATGATATGGTACATTTTAAATGACATGGCATATTATAAATAAAATAACCTAAATGACATGGAATATGATCTAAATAAAAAAAATGGCATGAAACATAAAATAATGCTATCATAAAATATGCATGAAAAAAAAATGCATGAACATAGAAATAATGTGACAAAAATAAATGACTAAATAAAAAATATGGGATATCATGAAATATTCAAAATCATATGGCAAACAATATAAGATCATAAAATGTGAATAATAATCATAATAATACCATGGAAAATATCATAGCAAAAATCACATATTTAAATAAAACGCATGGACATGAAAAATGCAATGCATGAAAATATATTTTTTTCCTCTAAATAAAGAAATCCGTATATCTAAAAAGATATCCGGCTACCTTAGGAAAATATGTCAAATTAGATTTTCTAAAAAAAACAAAACTTTGTGATTGTTTGAAAACAATTTTGAGGAAAAACTTGAATAAAGATTAAAACCTTACCAAACCCTTTTAAAATGGCTCTAATTTCCTAAGTTTAACATCCCGGACTTAACCACCCTTAACCTGAGATTTATAAAATCATTTTTAAAGTTTAAAAAGGCTTGGAAACTAGCCTAAGATAGTAGCTAAAGTTTCTAACCAACCCCCTCTAAATGCCTGAGACAAATTCAACTATTTCTCTTTTGATTTCAAATCTGCCTTTATTGTCCGGTTTTACCACACGATTTATTAGCCTATTTTTAAAAATTCAAAAAAATATAAAAAAGATACTGTAGACTCAGAACATGTAATACTACACGAGAAAAATTTGGCTTAATTTTTTGATTAAAAATTACTGCCCATAAAAATCGGAGATGTTCGAGTACTGGGTTAAAAAAATTGTTTTGTCAAAACACATTTTTGCCTTTGACAAAGTCATCCAAAATCAAAGTAAAAATTGTTGGAGATCATCCTAAAGACCTAAGGACAGTAGCGAGACATTTAAAAACCTTGGACCAAAATTGGCTAAGTAAAAAAAATCACAAAGGTAGAATAATCAATTTGACAATGCCTTAATTTTCCACAAGTATGCTCAAGAGAGCATGACTTTGAGCCATTAATTCGCCTAAGTCAAAAATCAAGTGGCAATGACATGGAATGCATAAACATACAGAAAATAAAATGTATGAAATGCATGGTATAAAGGTCTAAATCGTAAAGGAAATGCATGACAATTCAAGACAACCAAAATGCCTATCATGAATTTGCATGACAATAAATGCTATCCTAACTCAATATGCTTGCAAGGCTTGATAATGTAAATGTGACTTGGACCTAATATGTTATGAATATGCAAGAAAATGCTAATGTAACCTAAGACCTAAATAGCATAGTAATGCATGATAATACCAATGTGATTTAAGACCCAATATGCATGGCAATATCAACATGGCCTAGACCTAAAATGTAATGAACATGCATAACAATACTATGAACATACAATGACCAATGAAACTAATGTTAATGCTGGAACAAACAGCAACTAATACACAATTTCAAGATATGATAATGCAAAGCATGTTACCTAAACAAAATGCAAATGCATAATAAGGCAAGGGATGCATGAAGAGACCAAATGTAGCTACATGATGCTCTAATGCAATCCTATCTAGTAAATGACATAAGTACATGACAAATCATATTAAGATGCATAATATCATGACATTTTCATAAGCATATGACATACTAAAATTAAAATGCACAAGCTCATGGCATGGAGATGCAAACAAGTCAAGAAGCAAGGTGAAAATGCACATGCAAGGCATATCAATATGGAGTAGCCGAATGGCCATGTAACAAAATGATGGCATTTTATCATGCATTTTCATAAGCACATGGCATACTGAAATCAAAATGTACAAGTTCATGGCATGGAGATGCAAACAAGTTAAGAAGCAAAAGGAAAATGCACATGCAAGGCATACTAAAATGGAGTAGCCGAATGGCCCTGTAACAAAATAAAAAAAATGCAAACATGTTTAGAATATAAGACATGATACATGAAAAAAATGCACAACATGAGCATATGAACACAATGGCCGAATATGCAAGGGAAAGTTATTAAGCATGAAATATAAATATATAAGTAAATATAGCATAGAAATAATGTAAATAACATATAAAAAATTTAACATAAACATGTAAAACAAATAACAAGCAAAACTAGTAAATAAAACAAGGAAAGTTAAGCTCCATGGTTGGTACCAAATGGGCATATCCTCTCACCTAACCATAATCACTTGGTCTTGCCAAGATCATGAAGCCTTTCCATCTCAATAAAATAGAAAATAAACCATGTTAAACAAAAAAATTAAGGTGAGCTTCATGGTAGGTAAAAATTGGCATAGACTCTCTCCTAACCATGGTCTCTTGGTCTAGCCAAGATCATGTAGCCATTTCAACCTTTCTGCTTCATCTTTTGTAAAAAATTAGAACCTTAGAATACTTTAAAGAACCTTCTAAAAATCATTTTTCACAACAACATGCAAGGAAGAAAAAAAAGAAAATCAAGGCAAGTAAACATGCCATATTCGGCCATAGCATGAAACCATGTAAAAAAATTGTTTTCCACCATTTTAATGAAGAATAAGAGATGAAAACATAAGTAAACATTAAAAAACTTTATTTCCATAAAAAATGTAGTAGGAAAACAAGATAGAAAATCAAGAAAACACCATGGAAAATAAGAAGAAAGCTATGCTAGAACTTGGTAGAGATGACTACCTTCAAGCACTCTATTGAAAACATTTTTTTTTCTTTCTTTCAAAACCTTTTTCCTTGCTAAATTAGCTACTATTTTCAGACAAAAAACATATGAAAAAATGAAACCAACCCCCCTCTTTAGCCTTGGCCGAATGGCCTCTCACCCATGGATGGGAATTGCACTTTTTTCTCCTCCAATCTTGGCCTTTAGATTAAGATATTTTGATGACAACATAGAAATGTCATCTTGCCAATTGATAGTAGCCCTTAAGATGTGTACTCAGCCCTTGTAGTAACCTCAGCCCTTAGATGCAAAAGAGGACCAATCCCATGCACTCCCTTGCTTGCTCTCTTGAGTGTCTACCCTTGGATGAGTTGTGCTCTTCCATTCTTGATCATTGGATGAGGAAAACATAAAAATGACATCTTGTAGATTAAATCCAGCCCTCAAGATGTGTACTCAGCCCTTGTAGATGGTTTAAGCCATTGGATGAAAAGAGATAATCCCATGCACTCCCTTGCTTAACCGAATGGATGCTCACCCTTGGATGGATTGTGCTCATCTTTTATTCTTCCATTCTTGGCCATTAGATGAGGGTTCTTTCATGAAAAATAAAAATATCATCTTGGCATTTAAACTTGGCCATTGGATGGTGCATTCAACTTTCCTACAAGGCATCTAAGCCATTGGATAAAGGGGGACCATTTGCAAGGGATTAGTGGTAGCATGTGGCTTGATAGTAACGAAGGAATTAAATTGTTCAAGCTTCCTTATTCTCCTCTATGCTGGCTTACCAAGGGAAGAAAAATCCCAGCAATTCCTTCTTCTTTCATATTTTTCTCAATTACAAATTTGCCATTTTTGGTTTCTTCGGTGAAATGAACTTTTTGCCCCCCCGAACCTAAATAAATAGAAAACTGACTCCAAATTTGAATTTTATTTTTTCAATACTTTCAAAATAATAAAAAATTGAATTCTGGAAGTTTTCAAAAATTTTCGAGTCCATTTGCTATTTATTTTGGATTTATTTCTGAAATTGCCCCTTTTTTGCACCCAAACTTTACCTTTTATAAACGAGCTCCGAATCCATATTTTTATTCACCAATATCTTCCAAATAATTTAAAAATATGATTTGGAAGTTTTCATAATTTTTGGAGCTCATTTGCTTTTTTTTCGGGATTTATCTGCTTGAATTACTTCATAGGGGACTCGAGCTTTGGCCATTTTGCAAACGAACTCCGAATCAAGATTTTCTTTCTCCAATCTCTTCCAAATAATTTAAAAATGATATTTGCAAATTTTTAGAATTTTTGGAGTTCATTTGCTATTTTTTCAGGATTTATCCTATTGAATTTCTGCATAGTGGGCCAGTATTTGGTCATTTTGCAAACGAACTCCGAATCAAGATTTTATTTCGCCAATGTCTTCCAAATGATTTAAGAATGAGATTGGCAAATTTTCAGAATTTTGAAGTTCATTTGCTATTTTTCCCATATTTTCCAATTTTGGCCCTTTTGTCTTCGAAACCCGATTTTGCTCAAAACAAATTTGATTTTTAGATTTTCTTCAAATTGAGCCTTGGGCTATCCTTGTTTAATCATTTCTCATTAATTAGGGGCTTTAGTCCTACCGAATCGGACCATTTCTGTAATTCCTCCAAATTTCACCCAAATCCACCAAAAATCCTAATTCTCGATTTTCTTCCGAATTTACTTTTCTATCAATTTCCCTTCCAAGTGGCTTCTCCATTACCCGTAGTCAGTACTTATCTGTCATTTGGAACCTTCAATTTCGACCAATTTGATCGTTTAAGCAATTTTCCCCAAAATTTTCGAACTAGGGTTTTTTTTCTACTGTGATTCAGTAACCCAACTTTCGACTTCCATATCTTTCAATATAGACCTCGAATTATCAAAATTCTTTCACCATTTTTCAATTGAACCTCAAATCTTGATTTCAAAACTGGGTTGACTTTTTTAGTGTTGACTTTTTTGAGGTTGACTTTTTCTGGGGTCAACTTTTTCGAGTTTGACTTTTTCTGTCTGCTTTCTTAGACTAAGTCTCGGAGTACCACCTGCAGGATGAGAAAAGCCTTTTAGCATTCTGAAACAACAATTTAGGAAGAAAACGTACCTGATTTAGGGGTCTGGACAAAATTAGGTGTCTACAAGGTTGAAATGGCTACATGATCTTGATACATATCAAGTGATCATGGTTAGCGGAGAGGCTATGCCCATTTTTACCAACCATGAAGCTCACCTCTATTTTGTTCATTGGCATGGTTTATTTTCTGATTTTTTTTAAATGGAAAGGCTTCATGATCTTGACAAGATCAAGTGATTATGGTTAGGGGAGAGGCTATGCCCATTTTGTACCAACCATGGAGCTTAAATTTCCTTGTTTTGTTTACTAGTTTTTTCTTCATATTTTCTTTGCATGTCTATGTTTATTTTGATCATGTTCTTTACATTATTTTTATGCTATATTTGCTTTTTATATTTTTTCATGAAATGATATTTCTTTGTAGGTTTTGGCCCTTATGTTCTCCTTGATTATATTTTGCATTTTGTTTCATGTATCATACTTTGCATGTTGCCATATTTGCATCACATTTTTACCATATGACCATTCCGCTACTCCCATGTTGTTTGCCTTGTATGTGTATTTTCATTTTTGCTTGTTGATTTGTTTGCATTTCCATGTTAGGTTTGATAGGTCATTCGGCCATGTTGGATTTTTGGGCATGTTTGCATTATTTCTCATGTTTATTGCCATGCATTGCTATGCCATTTAGTTCTTTGGTCATATTAGTATTGTCATGCATATTCATAACACATTAGGTCTAAGTCACATTTGTATTATCAAGCATTTCATGCATATTAAGTTAGAATAGCATTTATTGTCATGCAAACTCATGCTAGGCATTTAGGCCATCTTTGTATTGCCATGCATATTAGGTCTTAAATCATATTGGTATTGCCATGCATTGTTATGCTACTTAGGTCTTAGGTTACATTAGCATTTTCATCCATATTCATAACATTTAGGTCTAAGTCATATTTGCATTATCAAGCATTGCATGCATATTAAGTTAGGATAGCATTTATTACCATGCAAACTCATGCTAGGCATTTAGGTTATTTTGAATTGTCATGCATTCCTTTACCATTTATGCTTTAGACCATGCATTTCATACATTTCATTTGCTGTATGTTCATGCATTCCATGTCATTGCCACTTGATTTATGACTTAGGCCAATTAATAGCTCAAAGTCATGCTCATTTGAGCATACTTGTGGAAAATTAAAAGGTTGTCAAATTGATTCTTCTACCTTTGTGATTTTTTTTCTACTTAGCAAATTTTTGTCCAAGTTTTTTAAATGTTCTAGCTACTGTTTTTAGGTCTTTAAGATGATCTCCAACAATTTTTACTTTGATTTTTAAATGACTTTATCAAAGGCAAAAAAATGTTTTTTGACAAAACAGTTTTTTCACCCAGTACTCGAACTTCTCCGATTTTTATGGGCAGTCATCTTTAATCAAAAAATTAAGCCAATTTTTTATCGATTAGTTTTACATGTTCTGAGTCTCCAGTATTTTGTTTATATTTTTTTGAATTTTTAAAAATAGGCTAAAAAACCGTGTGTCAAATTCGGACAGTAGAGGCAGATTTGAATTCAAAAGAAAAACAATGGTTGAAATTGGCTAAGGCATTTAGAGGCGGTTGGTTAAAAGCTTTAGCTACTGTCTTAGGATAGTTTCTAAGCCTTTTCAAACTTTAAAAATGGTTTTATAAATCTCGAGGGTTAAGGGTGGTCAAGTCCGGGGTTTTAAATTTAGGAAATTAGAGCCATTTTAAAAGGGTTTGGTAGGGATTTGAATCTTCATTCAAGTTTTTCTTCAAAATTGTTTTCAAACTATCACAAAGTTTTGTTTTTAGAAAATCTAATTTGACATATTTTCCTAAGGTAGCCGGATATCTTTTTAGATATACGGATTTCTTTATTTAGAGGAAAAAATATATTTTCATGCATTACATTTTCCATGTTCATGCATTTTATTTAATATGTGATTTTTGCTATGATATTTTCCATGGTATTATTATTACTTTGATTTACATTTTATGATGTTATATGGTTTGCCATATTTCATGTTATCCTATACTTTTTATTTAGTCATTTATTTTTGTCATATTATTTAGCATATACTATGTTCATGCATTTTTATTTTATTTTCATGCATATTTTATGATAGCATTATTTTATGTTTCATGTCATTTCTTGTCACTTAGATCATATTCCATGTCATTTAGGTTATATTATTTAGAATATGCCATGTCATTTAAAATATGCCATATCATTTAAAATTGTCATGTCATTCAAATCATTTTAGTTCATTTAGAATATACCATGATAGTTAGGATTTTTCATTTCATCTAGAATATACTATGCCATTTAAATTATGTCATATCATTTAGGTTGCATTATATTATCCAGACTTTGCAATGTCATTTTATTTATGTCATACATGTTCATATTCATTTTTCAAAATTTTTTTAACAAAAAAGGATAATGATTTTCAATAAAAAATAAAGATATTCCCGAGTTAAAATAATTCATGAGTTCTCTACCGGGTTTGCTGGAGGGAATATCATCAATTATCATTAATAAAGGAATATCTTTCTTTCAAAAAACGAGAATTATTCGAAAAGTTTTCCAAATAAATAAAAATTTCTATATTTTGTCGATTTTGTCGGGAAATATAGGAAAATTTTGAATTAATAAATTCTGGATCATTTTCAATTAAAAATGGAATTATTTTTCTTTAAATTGGGAATTAACTTCAAATACTAAATTAAAAACCGATTTTTTACCGAGACTTGAGATAACATACGATTAATAAGGTACCATTTTATACGGGTATTGTGGGGGTGCTAATCTTTCCCCGCAAGTAACCGAGTCCCGAACCTGATTCTTCGATTTTCTCTGGTTTATAACGCAAACTTGAAAATGGTTTAAAAAATGTTTTAATTTATAAAACCGATTTTAATGGGTGGCCGATCAAACATAGCTAAAAAAGATTGGTGGCGACTCCATGTCTTTTTACGAGGCCGTTTTCATACCCTCGACCTTTTATTTCAATCTAGAGGAATTAAGTCGTCTTTTCCTCTGCTTCTATTTCCCCTCACTCGAACGGGTCCCCGTGACAGGGATCACGTATCGACAGCTTGGCAACTCCACTAGGGACTATTAGAGAGTCAGGCCTAGAATTAGTCGTGTGTTTTCAAAGTTTCGATTTTGTTGGTTTAATTGGTATTTAATTTTAATTCCCATTTTTTTTAAAAATAAAGGAGAATTTTGAAAATAATAAAATGTTTCAAATATGTTCATATTCATTCACATGCATTTTATTATTGTTTTCTAGTTATTTAATGTTGTATATTACTATTGCTTGTTGGTTAATGCGTTACACTATTTTTTATCGTTGTTTTAATAAATTGTTGTGGTATTTAGGATAAGGGGTGTAGAATAGGTGGTAAAGGTTTGTTGTTCCTCCGCACACACTAGATTTGCATTTGTATAAAATGAAATTTTTACCCGGGTTCCGTCTTTTCAAGTGGGAGTAAAGTAACTAGGCCTTCATGATGATCCTCCGTATGGGCTAGTGAAACACTTCTGGAGTATAAAGTACCTAAAGCCTTCGTGATGATCCTTCGTATAGGCTTAGGAAAATATACTCTAACGAATTGAAACCGCTTTTATCGAGGTGCGTTACTAGCCTTCATCGGTGAAAGTGAGGAACAATTCGGGGCCTTTAGAATCGATTCACCCACATATAGTGAACCTAGGCGAAGCCACGCCGGATCTTCATTAGATACACCGAAGTTAGGAACACATGGAGGGATATTTCTAACCTTTTACTACTCTGAATAAGGGTTGTAGATCGGGCAATGATGAACATACATCGCCCAAATGTGATAATCCGCCCCAAAGGCTTTGTGATGCCTAAATGGGTGGATACTGTTGGGGCAAGTGTCCACTAGCTTTTTAAAATTGAAAATATCAAAACAATCTTTTTCAAACATTTTTCCATTTTGCACATTTCATGCATGTGTGGATAAAGCATGTACATTTCTGGTTGTATTATCGATCTCATTTTTTGCAAAAAACGGATGGCAATAATAATCTCATTTGATGATTTCATAAACCGGTAGTGTTACATTAACATTTGCATATTGTACCATAGTAGGATCCATTATTCTGAAATTCTTTTGAAGAATAATATGTTTGGTTTTTCATAGAGAAAGCATGTTTTAAAAAAAAATCATAGGTTAAATTTGGAGGCAAATCTTGCATAATGAGATTGTCGCAACCTAAAAAAAATAACAATAACAAGTCTCATCGCAAGACTTTATTATTCGTTTTCCTTAGACGTGACATTAAAAAAAAATAAAAAAAAAAGAGGAAAAGTCAACTTAATTCCTCTAAAAAAACGAAGGTGTCGATACGTGATCCCGGATCGCGGGGAACCGTTCGAGTGAGGGGAAACAGAAGTAGAGGAAAAGGCGACTTAATTCCTCTAGAAATAATAAAAGGTCGAGGGTATGAAAACGGCCTCGTAAAATGACATGGAGTCGCCACCAATATTTTTTTAGCTAGGTGTGATTGGCCACCTATTAAAACCGGTTTTGCAAAACATTTTATAATTAATTAATACATTTTTTTAAAACCAATTTCAGGTCTACGTTATAAACCAGAGAAATCAATGAAGCGGGTTCAAGAGTCGGTTACGTTTGGGGAAGGATTAGCACCGCCGCAACGCTCGTATAAACCGATACCTTATTAATTGTATGTTAACCCAAGTCTCGGTAAAAAGTTGGTTTTTAATTTATTATTTCAAGTTAATTCCCAATTTTAAGAAAAATAATTGCATTTTAAATTGAAAATGATCCGGAATTTATTAATTCAAAATTTTCCTATATTCCCCGACAAAATCGGCAAAATATAGAATTTTTTATTCATTTGGAAAACTTTCCGAATCATTCTCGTTTTTTGAAAGAAAGATATTCCTTTATTAATGATAATTGATGATATTCCCTCCAGCAAACCCGGTAGAGAACTCATGAATTATTTTAACTCGAGAATATCTTTATTTTTTATTGAAAAATCATTATCTTTTCCAAAAATATTTTAAAATATGAACATGTATGACATAATAAAATGACATGGCAAATCTATATAATATAATGCATCCTAAATGATATGACACAATTCAAATGACATAGTATACTCTAGGTAAAATAAAAAAAATCTTAAGTATCATGGTATATTCTAAATGAGATAAAATGATTTAAATGACATGGCAATTCTAAATGATATGGCATATTTTAAATGACATGGCATGCTATAAATGAAATAACCTAAATGACGTGGAATATGATCTAAATAACAAGAAATGACATGGAATTAAAATAATGCTAACATATAATATGCATGAAAATACTAATAAAAATAATAATGTATGGACATAGTATATGCTAAATAATGTGACAAAGATAACTAAATAAAAAGCATAGGATATGCTAAATAAAAAGCATATGAAACATTAAAAATCATATGGAAAACAAATATAAGATCATAAAATATGAATTAAAATAATAGTAATATCATGAAAAATATCATAGCAAAAATCATACATTTAAATAAAATGCATGAACATGGAAAATGCAATGCATGAAAAATGTATTTTTTTCCTTTAATTAAAGAAATCCATATATCTAAAAAGATATCCGGCTACCTTAGGAAAATATGTCAAATTAGATTTTCTAAAAAAACAAAACTTTGTGATTGTTTGAAAATAATTTAGAAGAAAATTTTGAATAAAAATTAAAACCCTCACCAAACCCTTTTAAAATGGCTCTAATTTCCTAAGTTCAAAATCCCAGACTTAACTACCCTTAACCTGAGATTTATAAAATCATTTTCAGAGTTTAAAAAGGCTTAGAAACTACCCTAAGACAATAGCTAAATCTTCTAACTAACCCCCTCTAAATGCCTTAGCCAAATTCAACCCTTATTCCTCTTTTGATTTCAAATCTGCCTCTACTGTCTGGTTTTGCCACACGATTTTTGGCCTATTTTTAGAAATTCTAAAACATCAAAAAAAATACTGGAGACTCAAAACATGTAAATATACATGGAAAAAATTGGCTTAATTTTTTGATTAAAGATGACTGCCCAGAAGTTCGAGTACTGGGGGAAAAAAAATTGTTTGTCAAAACACATTTTTTGCCTTTGATAAATTCATTCAAAAACAAAAATGGAAATTGTTGGAAGTCATCCTAAAGACCTAAGGACAGTATCCAAACATTTTAAAAACTTTGGACAAAATTGGCTAAGTAAAAAAAATCACAAAGGTAGAATGATCAATTTGACAATTCCTTAATTTTCCACAAGTATGCTCTAGAGAGCATGACTTTGAGCCATTAATTGGCCTAAGTCACAAATCAAGTGGCAATGACATGGAATGCATGAACATAAAGAAAATGAAATGTATGAAATGCATGGTCTAAAGGTCTAAATGGTAAAGGAAATGCATGACAATTCATGGCAACCTAAATGCCTAGCATGAATTTGCATGGCAATTAATGCTATCCTAACTCTATATGCATGCAATGCTTGATAATATAAATGTGACTAAGACCTAATATGTTATAAATATGCATGAAAATGAATGTGACCTAAGACCTAAATAGCATATTAATGCATGATAATACCAATGTGATTTAAGACTCTATATGCATGGCAATACCAATATGGCCTAGACCTAAAATGTAGTGAGCATGCATAGCAATACTATGAACATATAATGACTCATGAAATTAATGTCAATGCTGGAACAAACAGTAACTAATATACAATTTCAGGATATAAAAATGCAAAGCATGTTACCTAAACAAAAATACAAATGCATGACAAGGCAATCAATGCATGAAGAGGCCAAATAATCACATGAGACTCTAATACAATCCTATTTAGTAAATGACATAAGTACATGACAAACCATATTAAAATGCATAATGTCATGACATTTTCAATAACATATAACATACCAAAATCAAAATGCACAAGCTCATGCATGGAAATGCAAACAAGTTAAGAAACAAAAGAAAAATGCACATGCAAGGCAAACAAACATGGTATTGTCGAATGGTCATGGATCATAATGATGGCATTTTTATCATAGCATTTTCATAAGCACATGGCATACTAAAATCAGAATATGCAAGTTCATGACATGGAGATATAAACAAGCTAATAAGTGAAAGAAAAATATACATACAAGGCATACAAAATGGAATGGCCGAATATGCATGAAACAAAACTATTGAGAATGCAAACATGTAATACATGGTACATAAAAAAAATGCACAATATGGATATATGAACAACAATGGCCGAATATGCAAGGATGCAATACCAAGCATGGAAATGAAATATAACAAATATAGCATAGAAAATAATGTAAAGAAAATGTATACACAAGATTTGACATAGACATGCAGAAATTATAAGCAAAACAAGTAAGTAGAACAAGGAAAATTAAGCTCCATGGATGGTATCAAATAGGCATAGCCTCTCACCAAACCATAATCACTTGGTCTTGCCAAGATCATGAAGCCTTTCCATCTCATCAAAACAGAAAATAAACTATGTAAAATAGAAAATAAGGTAAGCTTCATGGATGGTGTCAAATGGGCATAGCCTCTCACCAAACCATAATCACTTGGTCTAGCCAAGATCATGTAGCCATTTCAACCTTTTTTGCTTCATATTTTGTAAAAATAAGAACCTTAGAATACTTAAAAAAAACTTGTATAAATCATTTTTTCACAACAACATGCAAGGAAGAAAAAAGGAAAAAAAACAAGGCAGAAAAATGAGCCATTCGGCCATGGCATGAAACTCTAAGAAAAAAATTATTTCCACCATTTAAAAGAAGAAGAAGAAGCTGAAAACATGAATAAACATAAAAAAAATTTATTTCTAAGAAAAAATTTGCAGGAAAACATGATAGAAAAATCAAGAAAACACCATGAAAATGAAGAAGAAAGCAAGGATAGAGCTTGATAGAGATGACTACCTTCAAACTCTCTAATGAAAACCTTTTTTTTTCTTTCTTTCAAAACATTTTTTTTTGCCAAATTAGCTATTGTTTTCCAGCCAAAAAACTCTGAAAAAATGAAACTCTCCCCCTCCCTTTAGCCTTGGCCTAATTCTCCCTTAGCCATTGGATGAGAATTGCACTTTTTCTCCTCCAATCTTGGCCTTTAGATTTAGATAGTTTGATGACAACATAAAAACGTCATCTTGCCAATTGGTTCTAGCCCTTAAGATGTGTACTCAGCTCTTGTATTAACCTTAGCCATTAGATGCAAAAGAGGACCAATCCCATGCACTCACTTGCTTGCCCCTCTTGAATGCTTACCCTTGGATGAGTTATGCTCTTCTATTCTTGGTCATTGGATGAAGCCAACATAAAAATGATATCTTGTAGATTAAATCCAGCCCTCAACATGTGTACTCAGCCCTTGTAGATGGCCTAAGCCATTGGATGAAAAGGGATAATCCCATGCACTCCCTTGCTCAACCGAATTGATGCTCACCCTTGGATGAATTATGCTCATCTTTTTTCTTCCATTCTTGGCCATTAGATGAGGGTTCTTTTATGACAAATAAAAATGTCATTTTGGCATTTAAACTTGGCCATTGGATGGTGCATTCAAATTTCCTACAAGGCACCTAAGCCATTGGATGAATGGAGGACCATTTGCAAGGTGTTAGTGATAGCATGTGGCATGATAGTGACTAGGGAATTAAATTGCTCAAGCTTCCTTCTTCTCCTCTATGTTGGCTGACCAAAGGAAGAAAAAATCCCAGCAATTCTTTCATCTTTCATGTTTTCCTCTGTCGCAACCTAAAAAATAACGAGTCTCATCGCAAGACTTTATTATTCGTTAAGCGTGACATTAAAAAAAATTGAGGAAAAGTCAACTTAATTCCTCTAGAAAAAAGAAGGTTTTGAAAATGACCTTAAAAAAATACATGGAGTCGCCACCAATCTTTTTTAGCTAGGTGTGATCGGCCACCTATTAAAACCGGTTTTATAAAATATTTTAAAAATTAATTAAAACATTTTAAAAACCAATTTCAAGTCTGCGTTTTAAACCAGAGAAATCAAAGCAGCGGGTTCGGGAGTCGGTTACGTGTGGGGAAGGATTAGCACCCCCACAACGCCCGTATAAATCGGTACCTTATTAATCGTGTGTTATCTCAAGTCTCGGTAAAAATTGGTTTTAAATTTAGTATTTCAAGTTAATTCCCAATTTAAAGAAAAATAATTCCTTTCTTTATTGAAAATGATCCGGAATTTATAAATTCAAATTTTTCCTATATTCCCCAACAAACGTGGCAAAATATAGAAATTTTTATTAGTTTTGGAAAACTTTCCGAATCATTCTCTTTTTTTGAAAGAAAGATATTCCTTTATTAATGATAATTGATGATATTCCCTCCAGCAAACCCGGTAGAGAACTCATGAATTATTTTAACTAAGGAATATCTTTATTTTTTAATGAAAAAAATCATTATCCTTTTGAAAACATTTGAAAAGATATGAATATGTATATGCATGACATAAATAAAATGACATAGCAAAATCTAAATAATATAATGCTTCCTAAATGATATGATATAATATAATGTAAATGCCTTAGCATATTTTAAATAAAATGAAATATCCTAAATTATATAACATATTATAAATAAAATGAAATGACCTAGGTAACATAGTATATTCTATATGAGATGCAATATCCTAAGTCATATGATATATTCTAAATGAAATAAAATAACCTAATTCATATGATATATTCTAAATGAAATAAAATAACCTAAGTAACATAACATATTCTATATGAAATGAAATAACCTAAGTAACATGATATTTTCTAAATGAAATAAAATAACCTAAGTAACATAACATATTCTATATGAAATGAAATAATTTAAATGACATGGCAAACATGAATGATATGGCATATAAATTAAATGAGATAAAATATGAAATAATGCTATCATATAATATGCATGAAAATAAAAATGAAAATAATAATGCATGAACATAGTATATGCTAAATAATATGACAAAAAAAATAACTAAATAAAAAAGCATAGGATATCATGAAATATTCCAAATCATATAATAAACAATATAATATCAAAAAATATAAATCAAAATAATAACAATATCATAAAAATTATTATAGCAAGAATCTCATATTATATAAAATGCATGAATATGAAAAATGCAATGCATGAAATGTATTTTTTCTTTAATTAAGGAAATCCGTATATCTAAAAAGATATCCGACTACCTTAGGAAAACATGTCAAATTAAATATTCTAAAACCAAAATACTTTGTGATTGTTTGAAAACAATTTTGAAAAGCTTGAATTAAAAATAAAAACTGGGCTAAATCTTTTTTTAAATGGCTCTAATTTCCTAAGTTTAAAAATCCGGACTTGACTACCCTTATCCCGAGACTTGAAAAACCATTTTTAGAGTTTAAAAAGGCTTAGAAACTACCCTATGTCAGTAGCTAACCCTCCTAATCAGCCCAATCTAAGTAACTTAACCAAAACAGAAAAATGACTTTTTCCTTTAAATTCAATTCTGACTTCACTGTCCAATTTTAAGCCACGATTTTTTACCCTATTTTCTAAAATTCAAAACATTCTGAAAAAAAATACTGGAGATTCAGGATATGTAAAAATACACGGGAAAAAATCGGCTTAATTTTCTGATCAAAGATGAATTCCTAGAAAAATCAGAGATGTACGAGTTTTGGGTGAAAAAAACTGCTTTGCCAAAACACATTTTTGCCTTTGATAAAATCATTTAAAAATCAAAGTAAAAATATTTGAAACTCCTAAAATGACTTAAAAACAGTAGCTAGGACTTTTTTAAAGTTAGATAAAAATTGGCTAAGTAAAAAAAATCACAAAGGTAGAATAATCAATTTGACAAACTTAATTTTCCACAAGTGTGCTCAAGAGAGCATGACTTTGAACCATTAATTGGCTCAAGTCATTATTCAAATGGCATGAACATGAAATGCATGAAACAATACAGAAAACATAATGCATGAAATGCATGGATTTAAACCCCAAATGTCATGAAAAAATGCATGGCATTCATAAAGTAACCTAGACCTAAATGAACTTGCATGGCATTTAATGCAACCTAGACCTAAAATGCATGAACATGCATGGCAAATAAACCTAACTTAATAACAAAAATATGTATGGAATTTTCACAAACACAAAGCATGCTTAAACCAAAAACACAACCAAATATCATGCAAATGCTAACCTATCAACTAACATGGCAAGAATGCACAAAAAATGCAAAAATTCCAAGAGGGCCGAATAGCATAATGTAACTAGCAAACATGGCATTTTCACAAACACTTGGTATACTAGCATGCAAAACTAAATCAAATGACATGTAAATGCAAAAACCTACCAACTAACATGGCAAAAAATGCAACACACAATGCAAAACACATGGAGTAGCCAAATGGCCTCAAGCTCCAACAAGCATGGCATTTTCACAAACACTTGGTATACTAACATGGTAAACTAAAATATAACACTTAAATTATGCAAAAATCACACAAGCATTTTCACAAACACTTAATATACTAAATCTAAAACATGCTCAACTAAGATATAACACTCAAATCATGCAAAGACCATACAAGCATTTTCACAAACACTTGATTTACTAAATTTAAAACATGCTCAAATTTAAACAACATGAAAACAGAAAATTTAAAATGCAAAAACATGATATTTAAAACATAAATGGCAACAAACAAAGCAACCAAATTAAAATATAACTCAAGAATATGAAGTAACATAACATTTAAAACATCAAAATCAAAGAAAATAACATAAACAATATGGTAAAATAAACCCAAAACAGCAACTTAAATAAATAATGTAGGCCATTTGGCCATGGTGAGTTTATTGTAAAAATAAAATATAAAAAACATACTTAAGAAAGAGATGAAGGAAGAACTTAAAAGAACAATAAAAAAAACATTTATTGAAAATGGAAAATCACCAAATAGAAATCAAAACAGCAAAAACAAGAATAGAAAATCAAGAAAGTGCAAGAGTTGGTGCTCCAGAGCAACCTCAAGAAGCTATCTTTCAAGCTTTATCTCTTCAAACTTTCCTTTTTTTTTTCTAAACTTTTCTTTTTTGATCTCAACCAAGAAGAGAAAAACTAAGTAAAAACTCTAAGAACTCAGCAAAATGAAGATGAAAAAATGAAATTCTGACCCCTCTAAAGGGCTGGCCGAATCCCCCTATAATGGCTCAAGGATGTTGTCATTTTTTTGTAACCAATTTTCCATCAAATGGCTAATAATTCTAGGTGAAAATTCATGAAATTACCACCTTTAGATTAGCATCTCAGCTCTCTCAAATTATAGCTGTTCAAGAATAATGTTGACATCTCTCTTGGCCTATGTGGCTTAATCACCATGGCTTGATCAAAGAGAATTTCTAACTAACTCTTGATTTCTAGCCATTTGATTGAAAAATCAGAAGCTTCCTCCTTCCTTTGGGCTTGGGCAGGCCAGCACTTCTCTTTCCAGCCCAACTCTGATTTTTTGAAAGGCCCAAAGAAGCCCTTTTTCGGTTGCTTGGGTGAAATGACCGTTTTGCCCCCCGGATGCAAATAAATATCAAACGGACTCCAAATTAAAATTTTCTTTTTTTAATACTTCCAAAATAATAAAATATTGATTTCTGGAAGTTTTCAAAATTATCCGAGTCCGTTTGCTATATATTTGGATTTTTTCTTCCAAAAATGCCCTTTTATGCCCCTACATTTTACCATTTTTTAAACGAGCTCCAAATCAAGATTTTTCTTCACCAATCTCTTCCAAATAATTTAAAAATGTGATCTGGAAGTTTTCAAAATTTTTGAAGCTCATTTGGTATTTTTTCGGGATTTATCGGCTTGAACTACTACATAGGAGGCCCGGGATTTGGCCATTTTGCAAACAAACTCGGAATCAAGATTTTCTTTCGTCAATCTCTTCCAAATAATTTAAAAATGAGATTTGCAAAATTTTAGAATTTTTTGAGCTCATTTGCTATTTTTCCGGGATTTATCTTCTTGAATTATTGCATAGGAGGCCCAGGATTTGGCCATTTTGCAAACGAACTCCGAATCAAGATTTTCTTTGGCCAATCTCTTCCAAATAATTTAAAAATGAGATTTACAAAATTTCAGAAGATTTGGAGCTCATTTGCTATTTTTCCGGGATTTTCCTTTTTGAATTACCGCATGAGAAGCCCAAGATTTTATCCATTTTGCAAACGAACTCCGAATCAAGATTTTCTTTTACCAATCTCTTTCAAATAATTTAAGAATGATATTGACAAATTTTCAGAATTTTCGGAGTCCATTTGCTATTTTTCCCCAAATTTTTTGATTTTGCCCTTTTGCATCTGAAACCTGGTTTTGCTCAAAACAAGTCCGATTTTCAGATTTTCTACAATCTAAGCCTTGGGCTATCCTTTTTAATCATTCTTCATCCATTGGGGCTTTGGTCTTACCAATTTGGGCCATTTCTGTGATTCTTCCCGATTTCATCGAAATCCACTAAAACCCTAATTCTCGGTTTTCTCCCGGATTTCGATTTTTCTTGCAAGTGGCTTCTCCATTACCCATAGTCAGTGCTTATCTTTCATTTGGAACCTTCAATTTCGACCAATTTGGTCGTTTAAGCACTTTTCCCCAAATTTCTCGGATTAGGTTTCCTCTCTACTGAATCTCCAAATCCCAACTTCCGAACTCCATATCTTTCAATGTAGACCTCGAATTATCAAAATTCTTTTGCCATTTTTCAATTGAACTTAAAATCTTGATTCTGAAAGTGGGTTGACTTTTTCAGTAGTTGACTTTCTGGGGTTGACATTTTGTGGTTGACTTTTTTCGGGGTTGACTTTTTTCAAGTTTGACTTTTTATGCTTTCCCTTTTAAACTAAGTCTCGGAGTACCACCTGCAGGATCAGAACAGTCTTTTTACACTTGGAAACATCAATTTAGGAAGAAAACAAACCTATTTAGCGGTCCGGACAAAATTAGGTGTCTACAGCTGCCCCTCTTTGGCTATTGCTAAGAATCATGAATCAGGCAATGATAAACCAACACTAATTTTCTATGGTCAGTGAAATCACATGTGCAGGAACGGGAAAGGGGTTTTCTTTTTCATTCTGCTATCATTTTTTCATTATTCATTTTCTATTTTTTTTATCATTTTATCATTTTTCATTTTTTTTTTTTTGAAAAAACAAGCTGTAAATTGAAGATTTGTCCTTAAATTGAATTCCTTGCCTAATCAAGGCTCGATCCGTCTTAAGGAAACAAATTCGATTTTCAAAAAAAAAATTGTGCCCAAAGGTCTTTAAAAATGGTGCCCGGAGGTCTTAAAATGGTGCCCGGAGGTCTTTAAAATGGTGCCCGGAGGTCTTTAAAATTGGGCCCCGAAGGTCTTAAAAAAACTGGTGCCTGAAGGTCTTTAAAATGGTGCCCGGAGGTCTTTAAAATGGCGCCCGGAGGTCTTAAAAAATGGTGCCCGGAGGTATTAAAAAATGGTGCCGAAGGTCTTAAAAATTTGGTGCCCGAAGATCTTTAAAAATGGTGCCCGGATGTCTTAAAATGGTGCCCGGAGGTCTTTAAAATGGTGCCCGAAAGTCTTTCAAATGGTGCCCGGAGGTCTTAAAAGTACTGGTGCCCGAATGTCTTCAAAATGGTGCCCGGAGGTCTTAAAAAACTGGTGCCCGGAGGTCTTAAAAATGGCGCCCGAAGGTCTTAAAAAATGGTACCCGGAGGTCTTAAAAAATGGTGCCCGGAGGTCTTAAAAAATGGTCCCGAAGGTCTTAAAAAACTGGTGCCCGAAGGTCTTTAAAATGGTGCCCGGGGGTCTTTAAAATCGTGCCCGGAGGTCTTAAAAAACTGGTGCTCGAAGGTCTTTAAAATGGTGCCTGGATGTCTTAAAAATGGTGCCCGAAGGTCTTAAAAAATGGTGCCCGAAGGTCTTAAAAAACTGGTGCCCGAAGGTCTTTAAAATGGTGCCTGGAGGTCTTTAAAATTGTGCCCGGAGGTCTTAAAAAAACTGGTGCCCGAAGGTCTTTAAAATGGTGCCCGGAGGTCTTTAAAATTGTGCCCGGAGGTCTTAAAAAAACTGGTGCCCGAAGGTCTTTAAAATGGTGCCCGGAGGTCTTTAAAATTATGCCCAGAGGACTTAAAAAAACTGGTGCCCGAAGGTCTTTAAAATGGTGCCCAGAGGTCTTAAAATACTGGTGCCCGAAGGTCTTTAAAATGGCGCCCGGATGTCTTAAAAAATGGTGCCCGAAGGTCTTACAAAATGGTGCCCGGAGGTCTTAAAAAACTGGTGCCCGAAGGTCCTTAAAATGGTGCCCGGAGGACTTTAAAATTGTGCCCGGAGGTCTTAAAAAAACTGGTGCCCGAAGGTCTTTAAAATGGTGCCCGGAGATCTTTATAATTGTGCTTGGAGGTCTTAAAAAAACTGGTGCCCGAAGGTCTTTAAAATGGTGCCCGGAGGTCTTAAAATACTGGTGCCCAATGGTCTTTAAAATGGCGCCCGAATGTCTTAAAAAATGGTGCGCGGAGGTCTTAAAAATGGTGCCCAGAGGTCTTAAAAAACTGGTGCCCGAAGGTCTTTCAAATGGTGCCCGGAGGTCTTTAAAATTGTTCCCGGAGGTCTTAAAAAAACTGGTGCCTGAAGATCTTTAAAGTGGTGTCCGGAGGTCTTAAAAATTGGTTTGAAAATACCTTGACGATGGTCTCAAGGCTCGATTTGTCTGATAAACAAAATGAATTCAATTTAAAACAGGAGGAAATACCTTGATGGCGATCTCAAACTCTGAATCTTTTGAGAAACAAAACGAGTTCTCTTTGGGGAGGTCCAAGCTTTCCTGATTTCTGCACTGTTAGCTAAATGCAATGATGAGAATGCCATGCTTTTGCGAATGCTTGTATGCTTCCTAAAATAAATGCAATAAAATGATTGTGCCATAATTTTTAATCCATGGTTTCTTTGAGGTTCACAGATTATATTACTTCAGGACAGAGTCTTCAACTGTTCATTGATGCCCCACTATAACACTTAAATTATGCAAAAATCACAAAAGCATTTTCACAAACACTTAATATACTAAATCTAAAACATGCTCAACTAAGATATAACACTCAAATCATGCAAAGACCATACAAGCATTTTCACAAACACTTGATTTACTAAATTTAAAACATGCTCAAATTTAAACAACATGAAAACAGAAAATTTAAAATGCAAAAACATGATATTTAAAACATAAATGGCAACAAACAAAGCAACCAAATTAAAATATAACTCAAGAATATGAAGTAACATAACATTTAAAACATCAAAATCAAAGAAAATAACATAAACAATATGGTAAAATAAACCCAAAACAGCAACTTAAATAAATAATGTAGGCCATTTGGCCATGGTGAGTTTATTGTAAAAATAAAATATAAAAAACATACTTAAGAAAGAGATGAAGGAAGAACTTAAAAGAACAATAAAAAAAACATTTATTGAAAATGGAAACTCACCAAATAGAAATCAAAACAGCAAAAACAAGAATAGAAAATCAAGAAAGTGCAAGAGTTGGTGCTCCAGAGCAACCTCAAGAAGCTATCTTTCAAGCTTTATCTCTTCAAACTTTCCTTTTTTTTTCTAAACTTTTCTTTTTTGATCTCAACCAAGAAGAGAAAAACTAAGTAAAAACTCTAAGAACTCAGCAAAATGAAGATGAAAAAATGAAATTCTGACCCCTCTAAAGGGCTGGCCGAATCCCCCTATAATGGCTCAAGGATGTTGTCATTTTTTTGTAACCAATTTTCCATCAAATGGCTAATAATTCTAGGTGAAAATTCATGAAATTACCACCTTTAGATTAGCATCTCAGCTCTCTCAAATTACAGCTGTTCAAGAATAATGTTGACATCTCTCTTGGCCTTTGTGGCTTAATCACCATGGCTTGATCAAAGAGAATTTCTAACTAACTCTTGATTTCTAGCCATTTGATTGAAAAATCAGAAGCTTCCTCCTTCCTTTGGGCTTGGGCAGGCCAGCACTTCTCTTTCCAGCCCAACTTTGATTTTTTGAAAGGCCCAAAGAAGCCCTTTTTCGGTTGCTTGGGTGAAATGACCGTTTTGCCCCCCCGGATGCAAATAAATATCAAACGGACTCCAAATTAAAATTTTCTTTTTTTAATACTTCCAAAATAATAAAATATTGATTTCTGGAAGTTTTCAAAATTATCCGAGTCCGTTTGCTATATATTTGGATTTTTTCTTCCAAAAATGCCCTTTTATGCCCCTACATTTTACCATTTTTTAAACGAGCTCCAAATCAAGATTTTTCTTCACCAATCTCTTCCAAATAATTTAAAAATGTGATCTGGAAGTTTTCAAAATTTTTGGAGCTCATTTGGTATTTTTTCGGGATTTATCGGCTTGAACTACTACATAGGAGGCCCGGGATTTGGCCATTTTGCAAACGAACTCGGAATCAAGATTTTCTTTCGTCAATCTCTTCCAAATAATTTAAAAATGAGATTTGCAAAATTTCAGAATTTTTGGAGCTCATTTGCTATTTTTCCGGGATTTATCTTCTTGAATTATTGCATAGGAGGCCCAGGATTTGGCCATTTTGCAAACGAACTCCGAATCAAGATTTTCTTTGGCCAATCTCTTCCAAATAATTTAAAAATGAGATTTACAAAATTTCAGAAGATTTGGAGCTCATTTGCTATTTTTCCGGGATTTTCCTTTTTGAATTACCGCATGAGAAGCCCAAGATTTTATCCATTTTGCAAACGAACTCCGAATCAAGATTTTCTTTTACCAATCTCTTTCAAATAATTTAAGAATGATATTGACAAATTTTTAGAATTTTCGGAGTCCATTTGCTATTTTTCCCCAAATTTTTTGATTTTGCCCTTTTGCATCTGAAACCTGGTTTTGCTCAAAACAAGTCCGATTTTCAGATTTTCTACAATCTAAGCCTTGGGCTATCCTTTTTAATCATTCTTCATCCATTGGGGGCTTTGGTCTTACCAATTTGGGCCATTTCTGTGATTCTTCCCGATTTCATCGAAATCCACTAAAACCCTAATTCTCGGTTTTCTCCCGGATTTCGATTTTTCTTGCAAGTGGCTTCTCCATTACCCATAGTCAGTGCTTATCTTTCATTTGGAACCTTCAATTTCGACCAATTTGGTCGTTTAAGCACTTTTCCCCAAATTTCTCGGATTAGGTTTCCTCTCTACTAAATCTCCAAATCTCAACTTCCGAACTCCATATCTTTCAATGTAGACCTCGAATTATCAAAATTCTTTTGCCATTTTTCAATTGAACTTAAAATCTTGATTCTGAAAGTGGGTTGACTTTTTCAGTAGTTGACTTTCTGGGGTTGACATTTTGTGGTTGACTTTTTTCGGGCTTGACTTTTTTCAAGTTTGACTTTTTATGCTTTCCCTTTTAAACTAAGTCTCGGAGTACCACCTGCAGGATCAGAACAGTCTTTTTACACTTGGAAACATCAATTTAGGAAGAAAACAAACCTATTTAGCGGTCCGGACAAAATTAGGTGTCTACAGCTGCCCCTCTTTGGCTATTGCTAAGAATCATGAATCAGGCAATGATAAACCAACACTAATTTTCTATGGTCAGTGAAATCACATGTGCAGGAACGGGAAAGGGGTTTTCTTTTTCATTCTGCTATCATTTTTTCATTATTCATTTTCTATTTTTTTTTATCATTTTATCATTTATCAATTTTTTTTTTGAAAAAACAAGCTGTAAATTGAAGATTTGTCCTTAAATTGAATTCCTTGCCTAATCAAGGCTCGATCCGTCTTAAGGAAACAAATTCGATTTTCAAAAAAAAAAAATTGTGCCCAAAGGTCTTTAAAAATGGTGCCCGGAGGTCTTAAAATGGTGCCCGGAGGTCTTTAAAATGGTGCCCGGAGGTCTTTAAAATTGGGCCCCGAAGGTCTTAAAAAAACTGGTGCCTGAAGGTCTTTAAAATGGTTCCCGGAGGTCTTTAAAATGGCGCCCAGAGGTCTTAAAAAATGGTGCCCGGAGGTATTAAAAAATGGTGCCGAAGGTCTTAAAAAATTGGTGCCCGAAGATCTTTAAAAATGGTGCCCGGATGTCTTAAAATGGTGCCCGGAGGTCTTTAAAATGGTGCCCGAAAGTCTTTCAAATGGTGCCCGGAGGTCTTAAAAATACTGGTGCCCGAAGGTCTTCAAAATGGTGCCCGGAGGTCTTAAAAAACTGGTGCCCGGAGGTCTTAAAAATGGCGCCCAAAGGTCTTAAAAAATGGTACCCGGAGGTCTTAAAAAATGGTGCCCGGAGGTCTTAAAAAATGGTCCCGAAGGTCTTAAAAAACTGGTGCCCGAAGGTCTTTAAAATGGTGCCCGGGGGTCTTTAAAATGGTGCCCGGAGGTCTTAAAAAACTGGTGCTCGAAGGTCTTTAAAATGGTGCCTGGATGTCTTAAAAATGGTGCCCGAAGGTCTTAAAAAATGGTGCCCGAAGGTCTTAAAAAACTGGTGCCCGAAGGTCTTTCAAATGGTGCCTGGAGGTCTTTAAAATTGTGCCCGGAGGTCTTAAAAAAACTGGTGCCCGAAGGTCTTTAAAATGGTGCCCGGAGGTCTTTAAAATTGTGCCCGGAGGTCTTAAAAAAACTGGTGCCCGAAGGTCTTTAAAATGGTGCCCGGAGGTCTTTAAAATTATGCCCAGAGGACTTAAAAAAACTGGTGCCCGAAGGTCTTTAAAATGGTGCCCAGAGGTCTTAAAATACTGGTGCCCGAAGGTCATTAAAATGGCGCCCGGATGTCTTAAAAAATGGTGCCCGAAGGTCTTACAAAATGGTGCCCGGAGGTCTTAAAAAACTGGTGCCCGAAGGTCCTTAAAATGGTGCCCGGAGGACTTTAAAATTGTGCCCGGAGGTCTTAAAAAAACTGGTGCCCGAAGGTCTTTAAAATGGTGCCCGGAGATCTTTATAATTGTGCTTGGAGGTCTTAAAAAAACTGGTGCTCGAAGGTCTTTAAAATGGTGCCCGGAGGTCTTAAAATACTGGTGCCCAAAGGTCTTTAAAATGGCGCCCGAATGTCTTAAAAAATGGTGCGCGGAGGTCTTAAAAATGGTGCCCAGAGGTCTTAAAAAACTGGTGCCCGAAGGTCTTTCAAATGGTGCCCGGAGGTCTTTAAAATTGTTCCCGGAGGTCTTAAAAAAACTGGTGCCTGAAGATCTTTAAAGTGGTGCCCGGAGGTCTTAAAAATTGGTTTGAAAATACCTTGACGATGGTCTCAAGGCTCGATTTGTCTGATAAACAAAATGAATTCAATTTAAAACAGGAGGAAATACCTTGATGGCGATCTCAAACTCTGAATCTTTTGAGAAACAAAACGAGTTCTCTTTGGGGAGGTCCAAGCTTTCCTGATTTCTGCACTGTTAGCTAAATGCAATGATGAGAATGCCATGCTTTTGCGAATGCTTGTATGCTTCCTAAAATAAATGCAATAAAATGATTGTGCCATAATTTTTAATCCATGGTTTCTTTGAGGTTCACAGATTATATTACATCAGGACAGAGTCTTCAACTGTTCATTGATGCCCCACTTGAGGAATCCTTCACTCAAGATATCTTGTCAAACAGTCTCAGCTTCTGTCTCTCGTTGAAGTTCACAAATTTTCTGACTTCGCGACGGAGTCTCCACCACATTCACTGTTTTCTTTTCTTGGTGAACTTTCCAAACCTTCCCAAGATTTAAATCTATTCCTTAATAATACTTTGAAATCCCTTTATTTAAAGATTTTTATTACTAATTATCATTCAATTTAATAACAACCATAATGCATCTCAAAAGTATATGAAAGAGAATATGAATCAATCAAAAATTGTCATGAAAAGGATAACAAGAATTTATTGCAAGAAATGTTTTAAAATGGTAAGAAATAAATATCAAGGATATAAGAAACAAATATAAGGTTATAGGCTGTAGATGCCCCGGATGCGGAATATCTTGGACCCCTCCTTTTTCAAACCATCTGAAATTTCTCTTGAATGAGCAATTCACTTGGGTAACCTCTTAACTTCTGTAGTTACATCAGACTACATTGTTCCCCTTTTCTCTGATTGTCAGATACTTTCTCCCCCATTACACGGAGCATTGATTCAAACTTTGATTAGTACTTGAGCCGCCTTTTACAGGTTTTCAACTCAAGTGTCCTTCATTCGGTATTAAGTCGCCCTTTGCAGGTTTTCGGCTTAAACCTCTCCTTTTTCATTCTTTTTTTTTTTTTTTGTATTCTACCCACCATCTGAGAATTCTAAATTCTTCCAAGGTAAAAATATCAATTCAAAAGATGGGATGAATTCTGAAAATAACCTTTCAAATTAAATATCCATGCTTGATCAAAATGGGCTTTTAAAGCATGTAATGTAAGCCAAGGTTTAGGTTTAGAAAGAAAGGATAAATAGGCCTAAAATGTGTTTAAGGGTGATTGGATCAAGGATCACTTCCTGAGGAAAACTCATTCTTGAAACATTTGTCCCTTTTTGGACTTTCTTATTTTTTTGCTTTGTTGGCTTTCATTTGCCACATTTTCCGATGGCTTTCTTTTTGCCATGATTTTTGATTATCTTTCCTCGCATTTGCCCTCCAGTGTAGAGGGTGATCCTTGATCAAGGTTTAAATAATTCTTAAGGATGATTTCTTCTTAGTGGAAGGAATATGAAAAATGACCATTCATCATATCAAGCATAAATATTCTCTTTGAAAAGCAATTCTCAGGGGAAGTAGATATATAGAATTTCTATTTTTACACTTGGAATCATTCGAATTTTCATGTGCACAGCATCATACAAATTTTTTTTTTCAAGCATAATACTTCTTCAATTCATCAGCATTCACGGGATGTCTAAAATCATCTCCGTCCATCCGAGTTAGAATCAATGCTCCTCCAGAAAAAGCTCTCTTTACCACATAGGGTTCTTCCCAATTTGGAGCCCATTTTCCTCTCGGGTCCTTCACTATAGGGAGAATTTTCCTCAATACCAACTCCCCCTCTCGGAACTGTCTGGGACGAACTTTCTTGTTGTGGGCTCGAATCATCCTTTTTTGATACAACTGCCCGTGACAAATTCTTTCAATCTTTTCTCCTCGATGAGATTCAACTATTCATAACGAGCTCTAACCCATTCTGCTTCCTCTAGGCCAACTTCCATCAAAACCCGAAGTGAAGGGATCTCAACTTCAATAGGTAGCACTGCTTCCATCCCGTATACCAAAGAAAATGGTGTTGCCCCTGTGGATGTGCGGATCGAAGTACGATATGCATGAAGAGCAAACGGCAAGATCTCATGCCAATCTTTGTACACATTGGTCATCTTCTCAACAATCCTCTTGATGTTCTTATTAGCTGTTTCTACTGCGCCATTCATCTTCGGACGGTAAGGTGCCGAATTATGATGTATGATCTTGAATTGAGTACACACTTCTCTCATCATCTTATTGTTCAAATTGAGAGCATTATCCGAAATAATTCTTGCTGGCAACCCGTAACGGCATATGATTTCTTTCTTGACGAATCTGCATACTACCGACTTTGTTACATTCGCATATGAAGCAGCTTCTACCCACTTTGTGAAATAATCTATGGCCACCAAGATGAAACGATGTCCATTTGAAGCTTTCGGGGTAATAGGCCCGATCATATCCATTCCCCACATTGAAAAAGGCCATGGTGCAGTCATGACATGTAAAGGCGATGGCGACACATGAATCTTATATGCATAAATCTGGCATTTATGACACTTCCGAGAATAACTGATACAATCTCCTTCCATCGTCAGCCAATAGTACCCTGCCCTCATAATCTGTCTAGCAAGCATGTGACCATTAGCATGGGTGCCACATATCCCTTCATGGACCTCTTCTATGATTCTTCGAGCTTCGACAGACCCGATACATCTCAATAGGACTTGATCTTTCCCTTTCTTGTAGAGAATCTCGCCATCTAGAACAAAACCCATTGCTAACCTTCTCAGAGTCCTCTTGTCATTCTCTGTTGCTTGTTCTGGATACTGTTGACTCTTGATGTACTGCAAGATGTCATTATACCAAGGGAGACCATCTGCATCTTCTTCGATACTCAAACAGTGGGTAGGAGACTCGTATATGCTCATCTTGATCGGCACAACTTCTGCCCTTTCATTCACTTTAAACATTGATGATAAAGTAGCCAGAGCATCCGCCATCCGATTTTTTTCTCGAGGAAAGTAGTTGAAATTCACTTCTTCAAACTCCTCTAATAAACTCAGTATGAGTTCTCAGTATCAGATTAGCTTTGTATCTCGAGTTTCCCATTCTCCTCGTAACTGGTAAATCACTAAGGCTGAATCTCCGTAAACTTCCAATACTTTGATCTTTCTGTCCATTGCAGCACGAAGGCCCATAGTACATGCTTCATACTCGGCAGTATTGTTTGTACAATCAAAATCCAATCTAGCAGTGAAAGGATAATAGTCTTCATCTGGGGATATAAGCACTGCACCGATTCCATGCCCCATGGCATTAGATGCGCCATCAAAGTACATTTTCCATATTTTCTTCTTCAGAGGAATATCATCTACTTGCGACACATACATCAAATCTTCATCCGGGAAGTCAAAGTTCAACGGCTCATAATCTTCCACTGCCCGACTTGCTAAGAATTCAGCCACTGCACTATCTTTGATAGCTTTTTGACTTACATATACAATGTCGTATTCTGACAATAAAACCTGCCATCTTGCTGTCCTCCCTGACAAAGAAGGTGCTTCCAACATGTACTTGATTGGATCCAGCTTGGCAATCAGCCACGTCGTGTGATACAACATATACTGTCTAAGTCTTCGAGCAGTCAAAGCTAAGGCACAACATAACTTTTCTATCGACGAATATTTCAACTCATAATCTGTGAACTTCTTGCTGAGGTAGTAAACTGCCTGTTCCTTCTTTCCAGTTTCATCAAGCTACCCCAAAACACAACCCATGGATCTTTCAAATACTGATAAATAGAGTATCATTGGTTTATCCAGAATAGGTGGCATTATTACTGGTGGGTTTGATAGATGATGCACCCAAAAGAGTGTATCTTATTTAACCTTGCACTAAAAAGATCAATTGTAAGTATAATGATTAGCAAGGGTCGAGTCCTCAGGGATTGGGTTTTAATTTATGAGTTATTTGTTTATAACTTACGTTCAAAGAAAACAATAAAAGAAAAGGGGTTTTTGAAGCCAGATTTAAACTAAGTAAATAATAAGAATAAGATGCAAGGCGGTATAACCAGCCAATAAAAATATATATACTAAATTAGGCGGTATAACCAGCCAATAAAAATAAAACAAAGTTAATATACAAATTAGGCGGTATAACCAGCCAATAAAAATAAATATAAAAAATAAGCAAACTAAAAGTAAGAAAACAAGTAAGTAAGAAGAATTAAATATGAAAAATATGGTTAAGGTTTCATTCTCCACCACTAGACATCATTAAGAATCAATTTCAGATCTATCAATATCAACCAACTATCAAAGTTAACAACCGTAGATAACAACAAGCTCTGTTACCCCAATCTTTCCTTAGTTTGTCGTTAAATAGAACAAGCTCTCTATTTAATCTCTAACCATTAAACAACCTAGAATAAGCTCTCTAAATTCAATTTAATGGCAGCTTTATGATGAGAAAGATAGGTTGATCTAAGCAACAAACACATAAGCTCGGATTGTTCAACTTAGGTTATGTTCCACTTTGCAATTATTGAAAACTTGACCATAATCATTAATCACAAATTGCCACTTATGAATAGGAAATCAAGACAATTACACGGATCAAGACTCCTAAACTAGCAATAGATAATTATCAAGATCTATCTAGTTGTACACCTAAATAAATCAAGACAACATCATGAACAATTCTTGTAGAAGAACATAAGCAACTTTGATAGAAAATTAATGATAGATAGAATCTGAAAATCAATCACAAAACATGTCTAGGGCTTTGAAATCACCCTTAACCAAATAGAAGTTTAGCCTAGCATAGGCATTGTAAACATAAACATAAAATTAAAGAAAATCTAAGAAGAAAATAAAAGAAAGAAAGAAGAAGAGGAAGAATATTAATTATCCAACCTCTTGCTCTCTCTAAAGAAAAAGAAAACTAGAGAAAAGAAAGAAAACTAGAGAAAAGAAAGAAGAAGAAAACTTAGAGAGTTTTATTAAAATGGCTAATATCCTACCTATGTACAATATGATCCCTTACAATCATCCAAGGCCCTCTATTTATACACATTTTGGAGGGCTAAATGACAAGAGACAAGCTTTACAAATTTCAAAGGTAGGTATAATAGGTGGGTCCATTTTCTAACAATTTTCGTCATACATGACGATTTTGATCAGCCAACTTGATGGTCGATTTTGTCAATTTTGCATGCCTTATCTGATCACATGATCTTCTAGAAAAATGTTACCCTATCAGTTACTGATTCATAGCCGTTAGAATCAGCTCATTTGCTGATGTGGAGAAGAAGATATGGGCAAACTACGAAAACAGGTCAGCACAGACGTCATTGCACATCAGCCAACTTGATGGTCGATTTCTTCATTATTGGAGGCTTTATATGATCACATGGTCTTCTAGACAAATGTTCCCCTATCAGTTACGGATCCATAGCCGTTGGAATCAGCTCATTTTCTGATGTGTATCGGACGATATGGTGAAAATGCGAAAACTGCTCAGGACAGACGTCATTGCACATCATCCAACTTGATGGTTGATTTCGCTAGGGAAAACGACTCCGTTTCAAGAAGTGTAAAACATGAAAAAGATAGATATGCCTCTTAACTTTGCACGGTTAAAATTTCAGCCTTATTGCTTCAGTGAAACTCCAGATATAGCTGATATGGAAAAAGGTGTCGGAACTGGAACTGAACTGGATTTGCCCTTAATTCTAGTAATCTGAAATCACTCAAAGAAACTTGTGAAAAACACCAAATTACATAAAAATATAAAAGATCATAAACACAATTAGACTAAACAATAATAACTCGTATTTGACACAAAACAATAATAAAACATAACTAAAAACTATATAATTATACGAGTTATCACACCCCCACACTTAGATTGTTGCTAGTCCCTAGCAACGACTCAATAAAAATAAAATAAGAATATCTAATCTAATCCATTTTCATAGGAAATCACGGTGGCACTTAGCATGTGACACAAGCCTTTAAACCCCTAGGTGTCCCTAGTGGACGAGTTTAGTCTCGTGAGGGTTTACTAGAACGATACCCACAAACATTGAAAAACTAAAATATAAATAAACTACATATACTAAAAATATTTACTCCTATTCCTTTCAATATAAATTAGAGACAATCTTTGAACAAGTCTTATAAACTAATCAATAGCTTAAAGAATTTCACAAAAAATCATGCTTGAATGTAAATTGTTTGAGTTAAGCCAATATTAACATAACATATTTCAATCAAAATAGTGCACATTCAAACTTAATCTCAACTACTCATATGGGATACTCTCATGATTTTCACTCTTTAAAGTAGTGGTAAAGTGTTTACACTCAATCAATCTCATGAAAATAGTTCTACCATATGCTTGCTTGTCTACCTATTCTCCACTAAAGGATCATGCAACTTCATAAATCAAGAGGTCTTTAATCAAGGTTGTAATGGGGCCAAGAGGTAATAATGTGGTTAAAGAATAAAAAGGAAAAGATATCACAAACATTCCAAAGACTTCATAGAATTTAGAGACAAAATAAGATTTTGCAGATAAAACTTTCTCAATATTCTTTAGAAATACATAATCACATAGGCTGAATATTTCATGTTGAGCCTTTACTTCATTCTAACCAACTTTCGAACATCTTTTTCTTTTCTTTAACTAGAAGTTCAAGAGATTATTCAAAAAAATTTTTTTTTTTCACATGGGAATGTATTTGGCAATATTCCCTCTATTTTTCTCTTGACTTTTGCCTTTCTCCTCCCCCACACTTATCTTTTGTTCTAACCCAAATTTTCAAAAAATATCCCTTGTTTTTGCAATATGTCTCAAACATTCTAGTCCATCTTTAGAACAAGGGTAAAGATATAAATGTGTTTAGGCTAGGTGTAAGATGTGGTTACCAAATAAATAGCTTATTCAATGTAGGCTCAAATTGGTTCACTAGAGGGATGTTCTCTTGGAACATCAATAAGGGATGGCTGTTTGGCCCTAGTTAAAAAAATCCTAATGCCTCTATCATATTCATGTTGTTACATGCATCAATATAGTCTCAAATGGTTTAAAGCAAGTTCTAGAGAATCATGTAATCATAAGAGCACTCAAGAAAGAAATTAGATTGATTTGTATAATGCATCAATCATTATAGGCTCAAAAACTCACAAGGATGATTATACAAGTCAGATTAAGTCTAAACATGCTTCTTTCTCAATCAACATATCATATTAACATTGGCTCATAAAAAGATTGATATCAAGTTCAATTCTCATGAAAATCTTCTCACTAATAAATCTGTTTTAGACTTATGCAATTCATATCTCATCATTGTATTAAAAAGGAACTAAAACACACTAAAAATAATAATAATAAAGACTCATAAAAAAAATAGTAGACAAAAATAAAAGAAATCCTAAATCATTCCCCCCACACTTAATTCTTACATTGTCCTCAATGTAAGTCTATTAACCCAAATGAAAGAATCATGTGTAAGAGAAAAGAACTAATAACATAAGAATAGGAACAACTAAGACTCAAAACAAAACAAACTCATGCAACCTAAATAATCCTAAAATACTAAACAAAAATTAACAAGTAAACATAAAAAATAAAAATAAAAACAATAAAAATAAAATAATAAAAGAAAAGAAAAAGGAAAAGGAAAAGAAAGAGAAAGAGAAAGCAAATCTGAATATGGAAGGTTGTCAATTTCTTCTTTAATTGGGTTGCCTTCCCAATTAACACTTGAGTTAATGTTTTGAACCTAACCAACACCCCTTCTTGGCTTTTTAGGCTTGTCAGGCTCATACATGAAATTTTCCAAATTAATGCGTTTGAGAGGAAGCTTTCTTTGCACATCAGTGGATGCATTCTCCATTACAAGTATTATTCCATCATCCTTTGTGGTGCATATCTCATCGAGGAATGGAGCATATTTTGATACTTGTTGAATGGCATCCACAAACAAGTTGTTTAAGGTTTCTGGCATATGTTGTTCATGTTCTTCCTCCATGAACTTTGCAAATCTACTAGGAAAAGGTGGAGAAGAAACATTAGTAAAAAGTGGAACCTTAAACGTTACCTCAGGTGCCGAAATACTCTTATTTGGATTTGTGGCTTCATTATCCTCAAGAATAGAATCCATCTCTAATTTTGTCTCATCCTCATCTTGTTCCTCATTCCTCAAGGTCACAATCGTAGCATTCTCCTTTGGGTTAATCATCGTTTGGGCAGGGAGCTCTTCAGATCTTTGTGCTACCCATCCCACCATACTACTAGTCAATTGGATCATTTGCTTTTCCAAACTCTGGATGCTTGCCCTTGTTTCCTGTTGAAATTGCAATGTATCAGTAACAAGAGAATAGACAAGATCTTCTAAAGAAGTACCTGAGTTTTGAGTCATATGTGGTGGTTGAAAAAGATCTGGTTCTTGGGACCATGATTGATTGAAGCTAGATGGATGAGTGTAATTGGCATAAGGATCTACTTCTTGGTAATTTTCCGAATAGCCATAAGTAGTATGATCCCACCATCCCTCATGGTAAGTGTTTGAGTAATGATCATACTGTTGGTCTTGGAACACTTGATGGCCTTGACATCCTCCCATGGCCAATTGTTGAACTAGGGAAGTGAGATTGGCTTGTTGATTCTCCATGTTCATGTATGCCACCAACTCTTCAAGTGTTAGATTGCTCAACTCCATCGTTTTTTTTTTTTTTTTTTTCAAAATTTGATAAGAAAAACTTGTATGTACAAGAAAATAAAACTAATTAGAACTGAAAATAAGAATAAACCAAGTAACAAATAGACTAAAGAAAACAATCCCCGGCAACGGCGCCAAAAATTTGATGCACCCAAAAGAGTGTATCTTATTTAACCTTGCACTAAAAAGATCAATTGTAAGTATAATGATTAGCAAGGGTCGAGTCCTCAGGGATTGGGTTTTAATTTATGAGTTATTTGTTTATAACTTACGTTCAAAGAAAACAATAAAAGAAAAGGGGTTTTTGAAGCCAGATTTAAACTAAGTAAATAATAAGAATAAGATGCAAGGTGGTATAACCAGCCAATAAAAATATATATACTAAATTAGGCGGTATAACCAGCCAATAAAAATAAAACAAAGTTAATATACAAATTAGGCGGTATAACCAGCCAATAAAAATAAATATAAAAAATAAGCAAACTAAAAGTAAGAAAACAAGTAAGTAAGAAGAATTAAATATGAAAAATATGGTTAAGGTTTCATTCTCCACCACTAGACATCATTAAGAATCAATTTCAGATCTATCAATATCAACCAACTATCAAAGTTAACAACCGTAGATAACAACAAGCTCTGTTACCCCAATCTTTCCTTAGTTTGTCGTTAAATAGAACAAGCTCTCTATTTAATCTCTAACCATTAAACAACCTAGAATAAGCTCTCTAAATTCAATTTAATGGCAGCTTTATGATGAGAAAGATAGGTTGATCTAAGCAACAAACACATAAGCTCGGATTGTTCAACTTAGGTTATGTTCCACTTTGCAATTATTGAAAACTTGACCATAATCATTAATCACAAATTGCCACTTATGAATAGGAAATCAAGACAATTACACGGATCAAGACTCCTAAACTAGCAATAGATAATTATCAAGATCTATCTAGTTGTACACCTAAATAAATCAAGACAACATCATGAACAATTCTTGTAGAAGAACATAAGCAACTTTGATAGAAAATTAATGATAGATAGAATCTGAAAATCAATCACAAAACATGTCTAGGGCTTTGAAATCACCCTTAACCAAATAGAAGTTTAGCCTAGCATAGGTGATGCACCCAAAAGAGTGTATCTTATTTAACCTTGCACTAAAAAGATAAATTGTAAGTATAGTAGTTAGCAAGGGTCGAGTCCTCAGGGATTGGGTTTTAGTTTATAAGTTAATAGTTTAAAACTTAAATTCAAGAACAAAAAAAGAAAAGGGGTTTTTGAAGCCAGATTTAAACTAAAGTAAATAATAAGAATAAGATGCAAGGCGGTATAACCAGCCAATAAAAATATATATACTAAATTAGGCGGTATAACCAGCCAATAAAAATATATATACTAAATTAGGCGGTATAACCAGCCAATAAAAATAAAACAAAGTTAATATACAAATTAGGCGGTATAACCAGCCAATAAAAATAAATATAAAAAAATAAGCAAACTAAAAGGAAGAAAACAAATAAGTAAGAAGAATCAAATATGAAAAATATGGTTAAGGTTTCATTCTCCACCACTAGACATCATTAAGAATCAATTTCAGATCTATCAATATCAACCAACTATCAAAGTTAACAACCGTAGATAACAACAAGCTCTGTTACCCCAATCTTTCCTTAGTTTGTCGTTAAATAGAACAAGCTCTCTATTTAATCTCTAACCATTAAACAACCTAGAATAAGCTCTCTAAATTCAATTTAATGGCAGCTTTATGATGAGAAAGATAGGTTGATCTAAGCAACAAACACATAAGCTCGGATTGTTCAACTTAGGTTATGTTCCACTTTGCAATTATTGAAAACTTGACCATAATCATTAATCACAAATTGCCACTTATGAATAGGAAATCAAGACAATTACACGGATCAAGACTCATAAACTAGCAATAGATAATTATCAAGATCTATCTAGTTGTACACCTAAATAAATCAAGACAACATCATGAACAATTCTTGTAGAAGAACATAAGCAACTTTGATAGAAAATTAATGATAGATAGAATCTGAAAATCAATCACAAAACATGTCTAGGGCTTTGAAATCACCCTTAACCAAATAGAAGTTTAGCCTAGCATAGGCATTGTAAACATAAAATTAAATAGAATCTAAGAAGAAAATAAAAGAAAGAAAGAAGAAGAGGAAGAATATTAATTATCCAACCTCTTGCTCTCTCTAAAGAAAAAGAAAACTAGAGAAAAGAAAGAAAACTAGAGAAAAGAAAGAAGAAGAAAACTTAGAGAATTTTATTAAAATGGCTAATATCCTACCTATGTACAATATGATCCCTTACAATCATCCAAGGCCCTCTATTTATACACATTTTGGAGGGCTAAATGACAAGAGACAAGCTTTACAAATTTCAAAGGTAGGTATATGACGATTTTGATCAGCCAACTTGATGGTCGATTTCGTCAATATTGGAGGCCTGATCTGATCACATGGGCTTCTAGAAAACGGTTCCCCTATCAGTTACGGAACCATAGCCGTTGGAATCAGCTCATTTTCTGATGTGGTTAAGCAGATATGGGCAAAATACGAAAACATGTCAGCACAGACGTCATTGCACATCAGCCACGTTGATGGTCGATTTCTTCAATATTGGAGGCCTGATCTGATCACATGGTCTTCTAGACAAAGGTTCCCCTATCGGTTACGGAACCATAGCCGTTGGAATCAGCTCATTTTCTGATGTGTATAAGAAGATATGGGCATAATACGAAAACATGTCAGCACAGACGTCATTGCACATCAGCCAACTTGATGGTCGATTTCGCTAGGGAAAACTACTCCGTTTTAAGAAGTGTAAAACATGAAAAAGATAGATATGCCTCTTAGCTTTGCATGGCTACAAATTTCAGCCTTATTGCTTCAGTGAAACTCGAGATATAGCTGATATGGCAAAAGGTGTCGGAACTGAAACTGAACTGGATTTGCCCTTAATTTTAGTAATCTGAAATCACTCAAAGAAACTTGTGAAAAACACCAAAATACATAAAAATATAAAAGATCATAAACACAATTAGACTAAACAATAATACCTCGTATTTGACACAAAACATTAATAAAACATAACTAAAAACTATATAATTATACGAGTTATCACACCCCCACACTTAGATTGTTGCTAGTCCCTAGCAACGACTCAATAAAAATAAAATAAGAAAATCTAATCTAATCCATTTTCGTAGGAAATCACGGTGGCACTTAGCATGTGACACAAGCCTTTAAACCCCTAGGTGTCCCTAGTGGACGAGTTTAGTCTCGTGAGGGTTTACTAGAACGATACCCACAAACATTGAAAAACTAAAATATAAATAAACTACATATACTAAAAATATTTATTCCTAATCCTTTCAATACAAATTAGAGACAATCTTTGAACAAGTCTTATAAACTAATCAATAGCTTAAAGAATTTCACAAAAAATCATGCTTGAATGTAAATTGTTTGAGTTAAACCAATATTAACATAACATATCTCAATCAAAATAGTGCATGTTCAAATTTAATCTCAACTTCTCACATGGGATACCCTCATGATTTTCACTCTTTAAAGTAGTGGTAAAGTGTTTACACTCAATCAATCTCATGAAAATAGTTCTACCATATGCTTGCTTGTCTACCTATTCTCCACTAAAAGATCATGCAACTTCATAAATCAAGAGGTCTTTAATCAAGGTTGTAATGGGGCCAAGAGGTAATAATGTGGTTAAAGAATAAAAAGGAAAAAATATCACAAACATTCCAAAGACTTCATAGAATTTAGAGACAAAATAAGATTTTGCAGATAAAACTTTCTCAATATTCTTTAGAAGTACATAATCACATAGGCTGAATATTTCATGTTGAGCCTTTACTTCATTCTAACCAACTTTCGAACATCTTTTTCTTTTCTTTAACTAGAAGTTCAAGAGATTATTCAAAAATTTTTTTTTTTTTCACATGGGAATGTATTTGGCAATATTCCCTCTATTTTTCTCTTGACTTTTGCCTTTCTCCTCCCCCACACTTATCTTTTGTTCTAACCCAAATTTTCAAAAAATATCCCTTGTTTTTGCAATATGTCTCAAACATTCTAGTCCATCTTTAGAACAAGGGTAAAGATATAAATGTGTTTAGGCTAGGTGTAAGATGTGGTTACCAAATAAATAGCTTATTCAATGTAGGCTCAAATTGGTTCACTAGAGGGATGTTCTCTTGGAACATCAATAAGGGATGGCTGTTTGGCCCTAGTTAAAAAAGTCCTAATGCCTCTATCATATTCATGTTGTTACATGCATCAATATAGTCTCAAATGGTTTAAAGCAAGTTCTAGAGAATCATGTAATCATAAGAGCACTCAAGAAAGAAATTAGATTGATTTGTATAATGCATCAATCATTATAGGCTCAAAAACTCACAAGGATGATTATACAAGTCAGATTAAGTCTAAACATGCTTCTTTCTCAATCAACATATCATATTAACATTGGCTCATAAAAAGGTTGACATCAAGCTCAATTCTCATGAAAATCTTCTCACTAATAAATATGTTTTAGACTTATGCAATTCATATCTCATCATTGTATTAAAAATGAACTAAAACTCACAAAAAAAAAATAATAATAATAATAAAGAAAAAAAAAATAGTAGACAAAAATAAAAGAAATCCTAAATCATTCCCCCCCACACTTAATTCTTACATTGTCCTCAATGTAAGTCTATTAACCCAAATGAAAGAATCATGTGTAAGAGAAAAGAACTAATAACATAAGAATAGGAACAACTAAGACTCAAAACAAAACAAACTCATGCAACCTAAATAATCCTAAAATACTAAACAAAAATTAACAAGTAAACATAAAAAATAAAAATAAAAACAATAAAAATAAAAATAATAAAAGAAAAGAAAAAGGAAAAGAAAGAGAAAGCAAATCTGAATATGGAAGGTTGGCAATTTCTTCTTTAATTGGGTTGCCTTCCCAATTAACACTTGAGTTAATGTTTTGAACCTAACCAACACCCCTTCTTGGCTTTTTAGGCTTGTCAGGCTCATACATGAAATTTTCCAAATTAATGCGTTTGAGAGGAAGCTTTCTTTGCACAACAGTGGATGCATTCTCCATTACAAGTATTATTCCATCATCCTTTGTGGTGCATATCTCATCGAGGAATGGAGCATATTTTGATACTTGTTGAATGGCATCCACAAACAAGTTGTTTAAGGTTTCTGGCATGTGTTGTTCATGTTCTTCCTCCATGAACTTTGCAAATCTACTAGGAAAAGGTGGAGAAGAAACATTAGTAAAAATTGGAATCTCAAACGTTACCTCAGGTGCCGAAATACTCTTATTTGGATCATTGGCTTCATTATCCTCAAGAATAGAATCCATCTCTAATTCTGTCTCATCCTCATCTTGTTCCTCATTCCTCAAGGTCACAATAGTAGTATTCTCCTTTGGGTTAATCATTGTTTGGGCAGAGAGTTCTTCAGATCTTTGTGCTACCCATACCACCATACTACTAGCCAATAGGCTCATTTGCCTTTCCAAACTCCGGATGCTTGCCCTTGTTTCCTGTTGAAATTGCAAAGTATTAGTAACAAGAGAATCGACAAGATCTTCTAAAGAAGTACCTGAGTTTTGAGTCATATGTGGTGGTTGAAGAAGATCTGGTTCTTGAGACCATGATTGATTGAAGCTAGATGGATGAGTGTAATTGGCATAAGGATCTACTTCTTGGTAATTTTTCGAGTAGCCATAATTAGTATGATCCCACCATCCCTCATGGTAAGTGTTTGAGTAATGATCATACTGTTGGTCTTGGAACACTTGATGGCCTTGACATCCTCCCATGGCCAATTGTTGAACTGGGAAGGTGAGATTGGCTTGTTGATTCTCCATGTTCATGTATGCCACCAACTCTTCAAGTGTTAGATTGCTCAATTCCATCGTTTTTTTTTTATTTTTTATTTTTTTTAATTTGAAAAGAAAAACATGTATGTACAAGAAAATAATACTAATTAGAACTGAAAATAAGAATAAACCAAGTAACAAATAAACTAAAGAAAACAATCCCCGGCAACGGCGCCAAAAATTTGATGCACCCAAAAGAGTGTATCTTATTTAACCTTGCACTAAAAAGATAAATTGTAAGTATAGTAGTTAGCAAGGGTCGAGTCCTCAGGGATTGGGTTTTAGTTTATAAGTTAATAGTTTAAAACTTAAATTCAAGAACAATAAAAGAAAAGGGGTTTTTGAAGCCAGATTTAAACTAAAGTAAATAATAAGAATAAGATGCAAGGCGGTATAACCAGCCAATAAAAATATATATACTAAATTAGGCGGTATAACCAGCCACTAAAAATATATATACTAAATTAGGCGGTATAACCAGCCAATAAAAATAAAACAAAGTTAATATACAAATTAGGCGGTATAACCAGCCAATAAAAATAAATATAAAAAATAAGCAAACTAAAAGTAAGAAAACAAATAAGTAAGAAGAATCAAATATGAAAAATATGGTTAAGGTTTCATTCTCCACCACTAGACATCATTAAGAATCAATTTCAGATCTATCAATATCAACCAACTATCAAAGTTAACAACCGTAGATAACAACAAGCTCTGTTACCCCAATCTTTCCTTAGTTTGTCGTTAAATAGAACAAGCTCTCTATTTAATCTCTAACCATTAAACAACCTAGAATAAGCTCTCTAAATTCAATTTAATGGCAGCTTTATGATGAGAAAGATAGGTTGATCTAAGCAACAAACACATAAGCTCGGATTGTTCAACTTAGGTTATGTTCCACTTTGCAATTATTGAAAACTTGACCATAATCATTAATCACAAATTGCCACTTATGAATAGGAAATCAAGACAATTACACGGATCAAGACTCCTAAACTAGCAATAGATAATTATCAAGATCTATCTAGTTGTACACCTAAATAAATCAAGACAACATCATGAACAATTCTTGTAGAAGAACATAAGCAACTTTGATAGAAAATTAATGATAGATAGAATCTGAAAATCAATCACAAAACATGTCTAGGGCTTTGAAATCACCCTTAACCAAATAGAAGTTTAGCCTAGCATAGGCATTGTAAACATAAAATTAAATAGAATCTAAGAAGAAAATAAAAGAAAGAAAGAAGAAGAGGAAGAATATTAATTATCCAACCTCTTGCTCTCTCTAAAGAAAAAGAAAACTAGAGAAAAGAAAGAAAACTAGAGAAAAGAAAGAAGAAGAAAACTTAGAGAATTTTATTAAAATGGCTAATATCCTACCTATGTACAATATGATCCCTTACAATCATCCAAGGCCCTCTATTTATACACATTTTGGAGGGCTAAATGACAAGAGACAAGCTTTACAAATTTCAAAGGTAGGTATATGACGATTTTGATCAGCCAACTTGATGGTCGATTTCGTCAATATTGGAGGCCTGATCTGATCACATGGGCTTCTAGAAAAAGGTTCCCCTATCAGTTACGGAACAATAGCCGTTGGAATCAGCTCATTTGCTGATGTGGTTAAGCAGATATGGGCAAAATACGAAAACATGTCAGCACAGACGTCATTGCACATCAGCCACGTTGATGGTCGATTTCTTCAATATTGGAGGCCTGATCTGATCACATGGTCTTCTAGACAAAGGTTCCCCTATCGGTTACGGAACCATAGCCGTTGGAATCAGCTCATTTGCTGATGTGTATAAGAAGATATGGGCATAATACGAAAACATGTCAGCACAGACGTCATTGCACATCAGCCAACTTGATGGTCGATTTCGCTAGGGAAAACTACTCCGTTTTAAGAAGTGTAAAACATGAAAAAGATAGATATGCCTCTTAGCTTTGCATGGCTACAAATTTCAGCCTTATTGCTTCAGTGAAACTCGAGATATAGCTGATATGGCAAAAGGTGTCGGAACTGAAACTGAACTGGATTTGCCCTTAATTTTAGTAATCTGAAATCACTCAAAGAAACTTGTGAAAAACACCAAAATACATAAAAATATAAAAGATCATAAACACAATTAGACTAAACAATAATACCTCGTATTTGACACAAAACATTAATAAAACATAACTAAAAACTATATAATTATACGAGTTATCAATAGGCATTGTAAACATAAACATAAAATTAAAGAAAATCTAAGAAGAAAATAAAAGAAAGAAAGAAGAAGAGGAAGAATATTAATTATCCAACCTCTTGCTCTCTCTAAAGAAAAAGAAAACTAGAGAAAAGAAAGAAAACTAGAGAAAAGAAAGAAGAAGAAAACTTAGAGAGTTTTATTAAAATGGCTAATATCCTACCTATGTACAATATGATCCCTTACAATCATCCAAGGCCCTCTATTTATACACATTTTGGAGGGCTAAATGACAAGAGACAAGCTTTACAAATTTCAAAGGTAGGTATAATAGGTGGGTGCATTTTCTAACAATTTTCGTCATACATGACGATTTTGATCAGCCAACTTGATGGTCGATTTTGTCAATTTTGCAGGCCTTATCTGATCACATGGTCTTCTAGCAAAATGTTACCCTATCAGTTACTGATTCATAGCCGTTAGAATCAGCTCATTTGCTGATGTGGAGAAGAAGATATGGGCAAACTACGAAAACAGGTCAGCACAGACGTCATTGCACATCAGCCAACTTGATGGTCGATTTCTTCAATATTGGAGGCTTTATATGATCACATGGTCTTCTAGACAAATGTTCCCCTATCAGTTATTGATCCATAGCCGTTGGAATCAGCTCATTTGCTGATGTGTATCGGACGATATGGTCAAAATGCGAAAACTACTCAGGACAGACGTCATTGCACATCATCCAACTTGATGGTTGATTTCGCTAGGGAAAACGACTCCGTTTCAAGAAGTGTAAAACATGAAAAAGATAGATATGCCTCTTAACTTTGCACGGTTAAAATTTCAGCCTTATTGCTTCAGTGAAACTCCAGATATAGCTGATATGGCAAAAGGTGTCGGAACTGGAACTGAACTGGATTTGCCCTTAATTCTAGTAATCTGAAATCACTCAAAGAAACTTGTGAAAAACACCAAATTACATAAAAATATAAAAGATCATAAACACAATTAGACTAAACAATAATAACTCGTATTTGACACAAAACAATAATAAAACATAACTAAAAACTATATAATTATACGAGTTATCAATAGATAATGCTTAACCTTTTCAAAAGCAATCTGACACCCTTCATCCCATTCTCCTGGATCACGTTTTCAAAGTAACTTAAATATTGGATCACATTTGTCGGTTAACTGTGAAATAAATCGAGCAATGTAATTCAATCTCCCCAGAAAGCCTCTTACTTCCTTTTGAGTGTGAGGTGGTGGCAAATTCTGAATGGCCTTCACTTTATCTGGGTCAATCTCAATTCCTTTTTTGCTGACGACAAAACCCAACAACTTCCCCGAGGTGACTCCAAAAGTACATTTTGCCGGATTTAACTTGAGTCTAAATTTCCTTAATCGTTCAAAGAGCTTCTTAAGATTCGCAATATGCTCCTCTTCTCCTTGTGACTTTGCGATCATATCATCAACGTAGACCTCAATTCCCTTATGCATCATATCATGAAACAAGGTTACCATGACTCTTTGGTATGTTGCCCCGGCATTCTTCAATCCAAATGGCATTACTTTGTAGCAGGAGGTGCCCCACATTGTAACAAATGTGGTTTTCTCCATATCTTCCGGTGCCATCTTGATCTGATTGTATCCTGAGAATCCGTCCATAAAAGAAAATAAAGAACTCTTCGCTGTATTATCCACCAGAGTATCAATATGAGGCAAAGGGAAATTATCTTTAGGGCTGGCCTTGTTCAAATCTCGATAATCAAAGCACATCCGCACCTTGCCATCCTTCTTCGGTACTGGAACAATATTTCCATCCATTCTGGATATTTTGCCACCTCTAGGAATCCAGCATCAAATTGTTTCTTCACCTCGTCTTTTATCTTTAACAGCATATCAGGCCTCATTCTTCTCAACTTTTGCTGAATTGGCTTGCACTCTGGTCTCAAAGGGAGCTTATGAACCACAATATCCGGATCTAACCCTGGCATATCTTGGTAAGACCATGCAAATACATCCACATACTCCTGGAGCAAACCCATCAATTCACAATTTTATTGATGGTGACAATGAAGTTCCAATTTTGACTTCTTTTATCTCTTCACCATTTCCCAAATTTATTCTTTCCAATAATTCCTTATGAGGAAGTACTTGCTTCTCCTCTTGCTCTATTTTCCTCAATAAATCCGGAGGTAGGCCATAATCCTCAGTATCTTTATTAGCCTCAAAATCACCCGTGCAAATGGGTCTTTCAAAATCAATTTCAGAATTACTGACAGGAAGGTCCTCATATTCCGCATCCGTACACCTGTAAATAGGTGGAGAAAAAATAATATAGGAAAATATATATAGAAAAAAAATGAAAGAATATGGACACATCAATATGGATAATGCATTGTGCTTGTTATTTATTGAATGAAAATAGTTAAAAAAAAGCCCATTACAGAAAAACTCTTAATATGGGTAAAGATAATTAAGATTGCTTTTTAAAAAGTATTACTTTGGAATAGACTTAAAAACTATGGGCAACTCAGTCGCACTCCAGTTGGTTAGTCTATATCCTGGTGGACACGGTCGCACCATCCAGCTAGTACTCTCTCTTCCAATTCTGTCTTTCTCGGTCATGCAGATCTCCACATCATACATATGCTCATCACTATTCACCTGGAATCTCTTGAAGGCTTTCTCTATCATTACAAGCACATCATCACAATTCTTTTCTCCGAACAGAGAACCGGCTAAGCGAAAGCTGTGAAGGATAGGTGGGAATGTCATAGGCTCCCACTCAATATCCATACCTGTAAGACGGGCCATCCTCCTTTGTCGGTTCTTTTCAACTTGTCTTCTTTTCTCATGGGCCTTCAGAAGATATCCTAGGCCAAATCGGTCCTTCTTTCCTTTTACTTCTAAGGCTTGAGCCATCCCCTGAAGATATTTCCCGAGACCTTTTCCAGCCCTGCAGCCTTTTTCTACGGTGGTTCTTACCCCAGCCTTGTGTTCTTGGACAGCCTCGATTTTGGAATTTTCTGTCCTTCAGCGACAAAAACAGCATTTACAAATTCCAAAGACCGGAAAGAACACTCCACGGCCTCTTCATTCGGCTCCACATAAGGAGATTCAGTGGATGCGGAGGCTATTATGTCTTTCTCCTTGATACCGTGATCAACCGGCCCTCCATCACAAATTTTAGTTTCTGGTGAAAAGACGAGGGTACATGATGGAGACTCAATTAAGAGTTGTAAACCCAAGTGCAGGTTATGTTCAAGTAATAAATTCTCGGGTGTCCGAGGTCGAACCACAGGGAAGCGTACTAGTAAGTATAAGTTTATAAATATATATGAAAAAGAAAATAAACAAGATATTAGGGAATCAATAACAAAGAAAGTAAACAAGATATTAGAGAACAAAATAAACAAAATAACATAAAAGCAATTAAACAAGATATAAAAAACAATAAGAAAGGATGTTGAGGTTAGAGAATCCACTCTTGGTGTTATGCTAAGATTAATCTTGTTTTATTACACAATTGAAATTCACACATAAGGGAGATTCCAATCGGAAGGTTTAGCAATTCAGTCCAAATTGTCCAACGTCCATAGCATATGATATTATGTTCATTTGGTGTCCTCAAAACTCACAAAAAGAGTCCAAGCATTCCTTATGCCAAGGTATATGTCTACAACAAATCAAGGTTATGAAACCAAGCATTTACTGTGCCATTTTCATTGTCAATAATGAATCAAGATCCCTACTTTGCAAGTATGATTTTAAACCAAAAGAAAATATTATCTATACTAGTGTTTATAAATGATGATTCATTTTAGCTCATGTTTAAGAGACTAACCTTAGCATTTACCAAGAGCTTCACCTCATCACCTCAACAATATGATTAGCAACACATACTAGATATGAATAAAATGAAAAGAAATGTAAGAAGCATAAGTAAATAAAAAAAGAAAACTAGAGAAAGGAAAGAAGAAGAAAACTTAGAGAATTTTACTACAAAGGCTAATATCCTACCAATGTATAATGTATCCCAATACTCATCCAAGGCCCTCTATTTATACACATTTTGGAGGGCTAAATGACAAGAGACAAGCTTTACAAATTTCAAAGGTAGGTATAATAGGTGGGTGCATTTTTCTAACAATTTTCGTCATATTGTATGACAATTCTGATCAGCCAGCTTGATGGTCGATTTTGTCAATGTTGGAGGCTCGATCTGATAAAATGGTCTTCTAGAAAAATATACCCCTATCAGTTACGGATCCATAGCCGTTGGAATCAGATCATTTGCGCACGTGGATCGGGAGATATGGTCAAAATACCAAAACGGTGCAGAACAGACGTCATTGCACATCAGCCAACTTGATGGTCGATTTCGCTAGGGAAAACGACTCCGTTTCAAGAAGTGTAAAACATGAAAAAGATAGATATGCCTCTTAGCTTTGCAGGGATACAAAGTTCAGCCTTATTGCTTTAGTGAAACTCGAGATATAGCTGATATGGCAAAAGGTGTCGGAACTGGAACTGAACTGGATTTGCCCTTAATTCTAGTAATCTGAAATCACTCAAAGAAACTTGTGAAAAACACCAAATTACATAAAAATATAAAAGATCATAAACACAATTAGACTAAACAATAATAACTCGTATTTGACACAAAACAATAATAAAACATAACTAAAAACTATATAATTATACGAGTTATCACACCCCCATACTTAGATTGTTGCTAGTCCCTAGCAACGACTCAATAAAAATAAAATAAGAAAATCTAATCTAATCCATTTTCGTAGGAAATCACGGTGGCACTTAGCATGTGACACAAGCCTTTAAACCCCTAGGTGTCCCTAGTGGACGAGTTTAGTCTCGTGAGGGTTTACTAGGACGATACCCACAAACATTGAAGACATAAGAAAAACTAAAAATAATAATTATAACTAATCCTTCCAATATAAATTAGAGATAATCATTGGACAAGTCTTAAAAACTAATCAATAGCTTAAAGAAATTCACAAAAAATCTTGCTTGAATGTAAATAGTTTGAGTTAAGCCAATAATAACATAACATATTTCAATCAAAATAGTGTATATTCAAACTTAATCTCAACTTCTCACATGGGATACTCTCTTGATTTTCACTCTTTAAAGTAGTGGTAAAGTGTTTACACTCAATCAATCTCATGAAAACACTTCTACCATATGCTTGCTTGTCCACCTATTCTCCACTATTTAGATCATACAACTTCATAAATCAAGAGGTCTTTATTCAAGGTTGTAATGGGGCCAAAGGGTTATAATGTGGTTAAAGAACAAAAGGATAAAGATATCACAAAGGTTCCAAAGAGTTCATAGATTTTAGAGACATAATAAGATCATACAAATAAAACTTCTCAAAACTCTTATAAAGCACATAATAACATAGGCTAAATATTCATGTTGAGCCTTTGCATCATTCTAACCAACTTTGTAACATCTTTTTCTAGAAGTTCAAGAGAAGATTTTTTTTTTTTTTTTTTTTTTTTTTTTAATATGGGAATGTATTTGACAATGATCCCTTTCTTTTTCTCTTGACTTTTTCTTTTCTTTTCTTCCCCCACACTTATCTTTTGTTTCTAACCCAAATTTTCAAATAAAAATATCCCTTGTTTTTTTGCAATATGTCTCAAAATATAAAATTCATCTTTAGAACAAGGGTAAGGATATAAGCATATTTAGGCTAGGTGTAAGTTGTGGTTACCAATAAAACATCATATTTAATGTAGGCTCAAATTGGCTCACTAGTGGGGATGTTCTCGTAGAACATTAATAATGGATGGCTGTTTGGCTCTGGTTATAATCCTAATGCCTCTATCATATTCATGTTGTCACATGTATCAATATAGTCTCAAACGGTTTAAAGCAAGTTCTAGAGAATCATGTAATCATAAGAGCACTCAAGAAAGAAATTAGATTGATTTGTATAATGCATCAATCATTATAGGCTCAAAAACTCACAAAGATGATTATACAAGTCAGATTAAGTCTAAACATGCTTCTTTCTCAATCAACATATCATATTAACATTGGCTCATAAAAAGGTTGACATCAAGCTCAATTCTCATGAAAATCTTCTCACTAATAAATCTGTTTTAGACTTATGCAATTCATATCTCATCATTGTATTGAAAGTAACTAAAAAAAAAACACACTAAGTCTAAACATGCTTTTTTTTTTTTGTTTTTTTTTTTTTGTTTTTGTTTTTTTTGTTTTTGTTTTTTTTTTTTTTGTTTTTTTTGTTTTTTTGAAGAAGAAGTTTAAATCAAACTGACAAGGTATGTCTCAAGTCTCCCTTACTCAGACCTTGTTCAGAATGAATACTTCTAAATGTCTTAAAACACAACAAAACTTTTTTTTTTTTTTTTTTTTTTTAGCAAAATATGTCCCTTACCCCCTACTAAAATATGACATTGTCCCCAATGTCAAATTTTAAAGGTAGAATTTAGGAGATATTACCTGCAGAGGTTGCTAACCACTTATTATAACTGAGACACAACAAGCAAAATGTTAGATAATGTCACAAAGACAAAGTGCAATCCACTCCTTGCTCGTCCATATCTCTTTTTCTTTTTCCGAGCGTTTGCGAAACAACCGTAGCAGATAAACACTCATAAGCTTGTAGCTTTTTGAGTAAATCTTCAATGGTTGTAGCAGAAATTATGGTTCTCCTTGCCTCTGAAAACATGAATCCATTATCCACAGCATTATCTAAATATGAAAGTAAATTACTAAAATAACCATTAATATTAAGCAAACCAATGGGTTTCTTATTTGTGACCAAAGATGACCAAGAAGCCACGCAAGCTATTTCTTCCAATGTACCCAGACCTCCTGGTAAGGCAATGAATGCATCGGCAGAATGGTACATGATTGTTATCCGTTCAGGGATACTCCAGACTTGTATTTCCTTACCCACGGTAGGTCCACAAAAATCTGTGAATAGTTTTGGCACGATTCCTAGAACTGGACTTCCTCCGGCGTGTGCTGCTGTAGCGACTGCTCCCATTAAACCCGTACTACCGCCTCCATAAATCAAGTGGATCTTTTGTTGGGCAAGTATTACTCCAACTCTTATGGCTTCATCAGCGAATATGTTATTTTTCCCTGGATAAGCACCTCCAAAGACACAAATTTTTTTAATGCGCTGGGACGAAGTGCTTTCCATTTTTTTTCTTTTTCGAGTGCCTGAAAGAGAATGAGTACATGGTGTAATATATAGAGGACTGAGTAGTGAATCAGACAAGAGTAATAATGTCGCCGAAAGTGTATTTGACCTGTCAGAAGAAAATGTTAACCTAACAAAAGATTTTTGCGTGATTTCAGGAAGAAAATCAAAAAGAGAAGAAAAATCAACCGTAAAAGACCAATGCAAAAAAAAAAAAAAAAGAATAATTACACAAATCGAACAACACGTAAACTAAACCGAAATAAAATTATTGCAAATCAAACCAAAAGCTGAGAAGTCATTTATTGTAGTTGTGATTGTGGCTCACATCTTCCTCTGGTTTTACGTCCAGAAACGGCTTAAACGCCTTCTATGAGTCGAGGATATGCTTCCCATCCAGTTTTCTTACAAGCTGGCAAACAGGGTCTTTTAACATCAGATTCCCAAGATGTTGCCATTCCCTTTGGAATTGCGGCCATAAATCAAGAATTTCTCTTTGTACGTCTCCACTAGGATGCGTCTCAAGAGAAAGTTGGATATTACCCAAATTCTCCTTACTCAGTCCATCCTTAATGAATTCAATTTTATCATCTCGATTAGAGGACGGAATCCCAATAGAACGACATTTACCGTTACACGTCCATCGTGCACACTTGTGGCAATTTGAACTCATGCGCTTTGCTCGTCGCTTCTTTGCATAAGTGCTTCTACCTGTACCTGGTAAATGCAAAACAGGAAGATATTCATCTTCACGTACCTTGGCTTCAATTATCCAACGTATGTCTTCAGGAATCCCTTTGTGCATAAGCATTCTTAATCTTTCAAATCGAACTTGGTAAAGCTTCAGTAAAATATTCCGAGGAAAAGGAGGAAATCGTTTCTGCAATCTTTTGAGAATATCATCCATCCTGAAAAAAAAAATGAAATAAAATAAAATGAAAGAGAAATTTATATACAATATCAGTTTTGTGGGTAGCTGATGGAACCGACTTAAATAATCACGGAGTACCGTTATCCGCCATTTAACCGGGGTAAAAAAAAAAATTATATTTACATCTAGTTATTTTCAAAACAAGGATCAGAAAGAAAAACAACCTCTTCTTGAGTAACATGATTTTCCAAAAAGAGTTTGAGTCTTTGTCCATTTACCTTGAATACGTTACCATTTTGAGGATTCTCAATGTCAACTGCTCCATAATGATACACATGCTTAACCACAAATGGGCCAGTCCATCTTGATCTCAACTTACCAGGAAATATGTGAAGTCTAGAATTATAAAGTAGAACTTTTTGCCCAACATCAAATGTTTTTCTTGAAATTAACTTGTCATGAAAGGCTTCAGTTCTTTCTTTATGAATTTTAGAATTCTCATATGCATCATTTCTGAGTTCCTCAAGTTCATTTATGACTGGAAAAGTTTCATTCTCACCCAAAAAGGAATATTTTAGCTCGGATGGCAATGGTTTTAAATCCAGCTTGGGTGGTTCAATAGTTGATGGTACAGTGACATTTGTGAGTGATGGAAGTTCCTCAAACTTTTGTTTCCAACAATGCTTAACCTGAAAAGAATTTAACAAAGAATCAGTGTGTGAAATTTCTGAAGCATTATCAAACTCACATTCAATTAAATAAGCTTCTAAAGGATCATGGAATGTGGTAGTGGTGAGATGTTCATGAACAAGTTCTTCAATGAAATCCACTTCATGTACTTCTGAATCATCACCAGGTTGCTTGCAAGTGTTGAACACATTTAATTCTAAAGTCATATTTCCAAAAGAAATGTTCAACATACCATTCCTGCAATTTATCAGAGCATTAGAAGTTGCAAGAAATGGACGGCCTAATATAACAGGAATTTGAACATTTGGATTTGAAACAGGATGTGTGTCTAAAACAATAAAATCAACAGGGAAGTAAAAATTATCAATTTGAACCAAAACATCTTCAACTATCCCTCGAGGAATTTTTACAGAACGATCAGCTAGTTGAAGTGTAACAGGTGTTTCCTTGAGTTCACCTAAACCTAACTGTTGATAAACAGAAAAAGGCAAAAGATTAACACTAGCACCAAGATCAAGCAATGCACGTTCTATTCTAGTGTTTCCAATGATGCATGAGATTGTTGGACATCCAGGATCTTTGAATTTTGGTGGAGTAAGGTGCTGAATGATTGAGCTCACACTTTCCGTCAAAAATGCTTTCTTTTGTACATTATGTTTCCTTTTAACTGTGCACATGTCCTTCAAAAATTTAGCATAAGATGGAACTTGTTTGATTGCATCCAATAAAGGAATGTTAATCTTAACTTGTTTGAAAAGTTCATAAATTTCTGCATTTTGATTCAAATTCTTTATTGTTTGCAACCTTTGAGGAAAAGGAGCAGGATGCATACCTTTTTCTTTGTCCAAATTTTCAAGAAGTTCAGACTTACCATCATCCTTACCATTACTTTTCGGAGGGGAAAGAGGATCTTGGTCTTTTGATGGAATCTTTTTGTCAATTGCCTTTCCACTTCGAAGAGTTGTGATAGAACTGGCATTTTCCTGTTGATTTTCATTGGAGCAAGAAACAAGACATTGAGTAGAAGGGTTAGGCTGAGGTTGAGCAGGAAACTTACCTTTTTCTTGAGTGCGTAATGAAGCTGTCAATGTGGACAAGGTGTTTTTGATCTCATTGATGTCCTGTGAAGTCCGGCTATTCACATTTGCTTGTGTTTGCATGAATGCTTGCAATGTTTCTTCCAAGGTTTGTACACGTGAAGGTTGATAGGAAAAAGTGTTGCCCGGCTTTTGAGATTGTGGTACCTGAACATGATTATTATTCCGCCAACTGAAGTTGGGATGATTTCTCCATTCAGGGTTATACGTTTCAGAGTAAGGAGAAGGAAAAGGCTTTTTAAATGTGTTTATGGAATTTACTTGATCATGCAACGCTTCTTTAAGAATGGGAATGTTTGGACATTCAGAAGTGGGGTGTCCCATGATTTCACAAATTCCACAACTTTCTTCATTTTTAACCGTTTTGACTTCTTTTACTTCTCTAAGTTCCATGGCTTCAATCTTTCTAGCCAAATTAGCTACTTTAGCTTTTATCTCATCTTCTTGACTAAAATGATATTTACCTCTGTTAGAAACAAGATTAGATCTATTGAAACTTTCAGAGGAATTATCTGTGTGCCAGGCTTGAGAGTTATCTGCCAAATGGTCTAAGTAGTCAAAGGCTTCTTCAGGTTCTTTTTCTAGAAACTCACCGTTACACATTGTTTCAACAAATTGTTTAGTTTCGGGAGTTAAACTTTCATAAAAGAAACTAATAAGACGCCATTTTTCAAAACCATGATGTGGACAAGAACTTAACAAATCTTTAAAACGATCCCAGCACTGAAAAAATGCTTCATTTTGATTTTGATTGAAATTTTGAATCTGTCTTTTCAAAGCAGTAGTTTTATGTGCTGGGAAAAATTTCTTTAGAAACTCAGTTTGTAATTCTTGCCATGTGCCAATTGACCTTGGTTTTAAATTATGAAGCCAAATTTTTGCTTTATCTTTTAAAGAAAAAGGAAATAATTTTAGCTTGACAATTTCATTTGTACATTGTTGGTCATTAAAGGTGACACATACATCTTCGAAGTCTTTTAGAAACGAGTAAGCACTTTCCGATTCCAACCCATAGAAATTTGGAAGCAAAGCTATCATACCTGGTTTAAAACGAAAGTTGTTTGCATTGAGAGGAAAAATAAAACAAGAGGGTGATGAGCTTCGAGTTGGTTGCAAGTAGTCACGCATGGTGCGTACTTGTTTGTTCTCATCTTCAGCATGAACACTTTCATTGTCAGCCATGGTAGGAGTTGTATTAGAAAGATTACCTGAAAAAGTTTCACAATAAAATCTAACTAAACGACGAGATCTAAAATCACGTCGCCAAACAAGCATAAAACAAAGTTAATATACAAATTAGGCGGTATAACCAGCCAAACAAAATAAATATACTAAATTAGGCGGTATAACCAGCCAATAAAAACAAATATATACAAAATTAGGCGGTATAACCAGCCAATAAAAATAAATATACTTATAAACTTATATACTTAGTATTGCTTCCCCGGCAACGGCGCCAAAAACTTGATGGAGACTCAATTAAGAGTTGTAAACCCAAGTGCAGGTTATGTTCAAGTAATAAATTCTCGGGTGTCCGAGGTCGAACCACAGGGAAGCGTACTAGTAAGTATAAGTTTATAAATATATATGAAAAAGAAAATAAACAAGATATTAGGGAATCAATAACAAAGAAAGTAAACAAGATATTAGAGAACAAAATAAACAAAATAACATAAAAGCAATTAAACAAGATATAAAAAACAATAAGAAAGGATGTTGAGGTTAGAGAATCCACTCTTGGTGTTATGCTAAGATTAATCTTGTTTTATTACACAATTGAAATTCACACATAAGGGAGATTCCAATCGGAAGGTTTAGCAATTCAGTCCAAATTGTCCAACGTCCATAGCATATGATATTATGTTCATTTGGTGTCCTCAAAACTCACAAAAAGAGTCCAAGCATTCCTTATGCCAAGGTATATGTCTACAACAAATCAAGGTTATGAAACCAAGCATTTACTGTGCCATTTTCATTGTCAATAATGAATCAAGATCCCTACTTTGCAAGTATGATTTTAAACCAAAAGAAAATATTATCTATACTAGTGTTTATAAATGATGATTCATTTTAGCTCATGTTTAAGAGACTAACCTTAGCATTTACCAAGAGCTTCACCTCATCACCTCAACAATATGATTAGCAACACATACTAGATATGAATAAAATGAAAAGAAATGTAAGAAGCATAAGTAAATAAAAAAAGAAAACTAGAGAAAGGAAAGAAGAAGAAAACTTAGAGAATTTTACTACAAAGGCTAATATCCTACCAATGTATAATGTATCCCAATACTCATCCAAGGCCCTCTATTTATACACATTTTGGAGGGCTAAATGACAAGAGACAAGCTTTACAAATTTCAAAGGTAGGTATAATAGGTGGGTGCATTTTTCTAACAATTTTCGTCATATTGTATGACAATTCTGATCAGCCAGCTTGATGGTCGATTTTGTCAATGTTGGAGGCTCGATCTGATAAAATGGTCTTCTAGAAAAATATACCCCTATCAGTTACGGATCCATAGCCGTTGGAATCAGATCATTTGCGCACGTGGATCGGGAGATATGGTCAAAATACCAAAACGGTGCAGAACAGACGTCATTGCACATCAGCCAACTTGATGGTCGATTTCGCTAGGGAAAACGACTCCGTTTCAAGAAGTGTAAAACATGAAAAAGATAGATATGCCTCTTAGCTTTGCAGGGATACAAAGTTCAGCCTTATTGCTTCAGTGAAACTCGAGATATAGCTGATATGGCAAAAGGTGTCGGAACTGGAACTGAACTGGATTTGCCCTTAATTCTAGTAATCTGAAATCACTCAAAGAAACTTGTGAAAAACACCAAATTACATAAAAATATAAAAGATCATAAACACAATTAGACTAAACAATAATAACTCGTATTTGACACAAAACAATAATAAAACATAACTAAAAACTATATAATTATACGAGTTATCAGTACAGCCCCAGCTGAATGTATCCATGGTCTTCCCAACAAGCAATTATAAGATGGATTGATATCCATAACCTGGAAATTCACTGTATATGTGCACGGGCCTATTTCCAGAGGAACTTCAATGGTTCCTATAACCTCCCTCCTTGTTCCGTCAAAAGCTCTGACCACCGTGCAACTGGGTATCATATAGGATAAATCCACTGGTAACTTGGATAAGGTTGCTAAAGGAATCATATTTAATGAAGAACCATTATCCAAAAGGACCCTCGGTAATATGTGCCCCTTACAAGTGGTGGTTATATGGAGAGCTTTTGTTGATCCAATACCATTGGATGGTGTTTCCTCATAGCTGAAAAATATGTAGTCATCAGCTGCGATGTTTCCCACCAACCTATCCAGCTTTTCCACTGATATATTATTGGCCACGTATGCTTGATTTAATACTCTTAACAAAGCATTTCTGTGTGGTTCTGAATTTAAAAGCAAGGATAAAATTGAGATCCTAGCTGGTTGACGTTGCAATTGTTCAACCACGCTATATTCACTATGCTTTATAAATTTCAAGAACTCACAAGCTTCTTTCTCACATACTGGCTCCTTGATTCGGTTAACCGGGGCTGATCCCCTCTCTATTTCCTCTGGCAAATCCATCTCAATATGGATTGGCTCGACGACCTTCTTCCCTTTATCAACTCCTCTGTCTTTCCCTGCTACCCCTTGTTCAACGACCTCTGGAGCATAACACCTCCCACTTCGGGTTAAATGCCCCACACCTGTAATATCCTGCTGGCCTGAAGACCCAGGCATTACCATGCTGCAGTCATATTTCCATGGTGTAGCCTTGTTTTCCTTGTATGGAAAGGAAACAGGGAAATCAATGATTAATTTGGGCGCATTTTCTTCCATGGCTGGCATAACTTTTTCCTCCGGTTCATCATAGTAGATGATTAGGGGTCTTCCTATCCCATAGCCACCTGTATTTTCAATGACTTCTATTTCCCCTTCTATCTCCTCATAGAACTGGGCTACCCCATTATCCATCATCTTTTGGACTTTAACCCGGAAGTCCCCGCAGTTCTGTATACCATGGCCTTCAACTTTATGGAACGGGCACCAATTATGCACCCTTCTTGTAACCATTTTCAGACCTTCCGTACCTTCCACCAATCATGCCTTGACCATTTCAGCCCATATTGTCATCATCGGAGTCTTAACCTCCCCAATATCCCTTTTTAATCTTCTGTCCCCTCCGGTTAATATTGCATTCACCTGATTCCCAGCATGATTGGCCAATGATTTCCAGCTATGTTCGGCCCATTTTTTGATCCAAACTTCACAACCCCAGCATTAATCAGGCTTTGGACTTTCTTTTTGAAGGCCAGACAATCTTCAATTGAATGTCCTTGGATTACCGCATGGTATGCACAGTTGGTATTTGCATTGTACCATCTTGGATATGGAGGTTTCAAAGGTTTTAGGTACACGGGTGCAACAAGTTGACCCTGCAACAGTTTTGGATATAGATCACCGTAGGTAGTGGGAATCGGATCAAATTGGGCTTTTTTATCGTTCCTTGGTGAACGTTGGTCATTACGCGCAGGCCCTTGTGTGTTTGGAACAGCATTTCTAGGAAGGGTGATTTGAGGGGATATGCCAGTCGGGAATGGCTGTTGTGGTATATTGGTGTAGGGGAACAGGTTTTGGGTAAGGTGGTTGATATTAGGGTAATAAGGATTATACCCCGGGTATGGTGTGTATGGTGTAGGAGGTGTATAAGGTGTGGTAGGGGTATAAGGCCTCGGTGGTGTGTATGGTGTAGGAGGTGTATAAGGGTATTGGTTGAAGCTTATTGCATGGGTTTCCTCCTTTTTCTTTGTAGGAAAAGCTCTCTTTGGGGTAGCAGACTCGTCCCCTTCCATCTTTCCACTCTTAATGGCTGACTCAATCATTTCTCCAGATATTACCATATCCCCAAAATCTTTGGTAGCATTTCCCACCAATCTTTCATAATAAGGTGCTTTCAATGTGTTGATGAAAAACACCATGGTTTCTTTGTTGGTTAAAGGCGGTTGCACTTGTGTTGCCAGATCCCTCCACCTCTGTGAATACTCCTTGAAGGTCTCATTGGACCTCTTTTCCATGTTCTGTAATGACAGCCTATCCGATACCATGTCAGAAACGTGCTTATAGTATTCCATAAAAAGCCTTGGCCAAATCCGTCCATGAACGAATCTTGGTACGACTGAGTTGGTTGTACCATCGGGTGGCTGACCCTGTTAAGCTGTCCTGGAAGCAATGAATAAGAAATTTTTCATTATCTTCATGCCTTGTCATCCTTCTACAGTACATAGTCAGATGAGCCGTTGGGTTGGTGGTCCCATTATACTTTTCAAAGTCTGGTACTTTGAACTTCGGTGGAATTATTAGATCATGTACCAGGCTCATCTTTTTGGCATCTAGACTGCCAAAAAACTCTGCTCCTTCCACTGCTCCTAGCCATTCTTCCGACAACTGATATTTCTTCTCAGATTCAGCAGTTTTGACCCTCTTTAGTTCAGTCATTTTGGCCCTTTCCTTCTCTGCCATTTCTTCGAAGTCTGGAACCTCAACCTCAATTGGATCAACTCCGATGTTACCCCTTTTTGGACCGAAATTCTGTGCTTCGGCCGTCGGCTGGATGTAGATGTAGGATGCTGCCCCAGTTGGGATTTCATTTCCCACAGGTTGGGATGTCTGGCCATTTCTCTATACCACTTCTGGTCTATCCTCCTGATTTACTGCCCCCATTCCAGCAACTGAATTCTCTCCGGGCCACTTCTGCTTCATCATATTGCTCATCATCTCCATGAGCTTTGTCATCTGTTCTCGTGTCTCCTCTTGAGACTTAGTCAACTGTTCTTGTAGTTCTTTTTGGATTCTTTCCATTCTCTCAATTCTGGCAAGCTGTTCGTTTTCCATGGCTTTTGCTCGAGACCAAGTATTGTAAGAGTGTTGGAAATCTGGTTCTTTCTGAGTGCGACCAATTGTACCTTTATTTTTTGAAAACCATGGATTAGAAATTATTGACACATTTCTTATTTTATTTTTAAAAAAAAAGAATAAAAGAATGAATCGGTATGAATGAATAAATGAATCAGTGTTAATGAATAAACAACTAAGTAAATGACTAAGTGTATGAACTTAGATGACTAATTATAAATGAATGAACAAATAAATAAATGCCTAAGTGTATGAACAATTTATAAAGAATAAATGAATGAATGATTATGAATATGAATATGAACAAATAAAATATATAAAAGAAAAAAACTAGTGAATGATGAATGTATTTAAAGTATTGGCCTCGGGATAACTCCAACCAAACGGTATTTCATTGATTTCCTGGAACTAAATACATCAAACAAAAGATCCCTATTTAAGACAACATGATAATATATCTCTCCTAAAAACTAGTACAAGATACTAGTCCTATAATAACTCCCTCGGATCCTGGACCTTCTTCAATGTCCTCCTTTAACTGCCTTGCTCTTCCATCTGATCCCTACTTGTTCACGGCCCTTTGACGTGTTAGCAGAAGCATCGCCCTGTAAGCTCTCCCTAGCTTGTTTCTCAAGTTGATTTGCTTGGGCTTCCTCGTGTTTTGCCTTTTCTGCCCAGTAGTTCTTCTCCTTTTTGAGGTTTCTGACTTCTTGTTCCCATTCCCCGGAAGTCTTGAGAGTCCCCTCAAATCTGAGCTCAAAGCGATACCTCTTGTTCTCCAAATGTAATTCTCGAAGGTCACCTTTAACGGTGTCCCTTTCTCTCTTAATTTGTTCATTCTCTTTTTCCTGAGTTGATTCCCTATCTTTCATGTCCTCAAGCTCTTCTTGCAGTCGGGCGATTTCCTTGCTCATCCGGGCCTTTTCTTTTTCAAATTCCGCTCTTGCAATTTCTAACTCTGATGGCATTTCCCTTAATTCCCCATCTGATGTCAATAGTCTATCATTAACCCTTAATTCCCTCCATACCAGATAATCAGGTGTGACGGTGTCGGCATATCTGGCCACTTTTATCGGGTGAGTTTTCTTCCATGCTTCAATCGCTGCCCGCACTTTCCAGAATATCCGTCTTCCCCATAAGTGAACTCTGAGGATCCTAGATTATGAGTCATGGGTGTGAATTGCCGGGACTCAACCTGTCTTTGCACCAACAAAGGAGCATAACTCACAGACCCCCAAATTTCGAGCAGTGGAACTCCCGGATTGTCCCCACATTTGTACATAATTGGCATAGGAATCATCCATGGAGCTCTCCAAGTCACCATCTCCCCTTTTAGATTCCGGAACATGTTGACCCATTTCTCTTCATTCCCGTCTTTAGGCCAATCATTTTGAAGGAATTCCCTAATCGGAACTAAAGTCTTCATGTACGGTTTGAAGGAAACATTTTCTATCTTCCAAAAGTGACTTTGAATCCAAATATAAAGGAGTTGTACACACCCCTTGATTCTCCCTTGTTCGGCCCTTTTACAAAAATTCAACGATCGGATAGTTTCAGCTATGATAGCCGGAGATGGGTTGATCTTTTGTTCCAACTTTTCAAAGAAATCAAACACGGCTATATCCACATGACCCAATATCTTCGGGAATATGATTAACCCGTAGATGGCTACAGCGAAGATGTCCCTGGCTTTTGCTTTGTCGGAACAACCCAATATCAACTATCGGAGAGTTTCCCACGGAATGCACCCATTTTTCTGCTTTGTGTCCACATGACTCTCAACCCATGTTGTATCCATTCCCGTGATCCTAGCCACTTTCTTCTTAAGACTTGAAGGTTTCATTTCCTTCAAATATACCCGATCAGGATTAGGACATTCAATGTGTAACAGTGTCGAATATTCTTCGATCAGTGGTGTCATATCCTCTTTGTTAAAAGTGAAACATCTATAAGCAGGATTCCAAAACTGTACCATAGCCTGAATCAACCCACTATTATAGCTATGTCTCCATATTTCTGAGTGAAGGCTTCTTTCTCTGATACATTCCACTGGTTCCAAATGCCAGCTAACCCTCGAAGATTATTCTGTCTAAGATCCACTTTGACCCTATCCGGCAATACTGACACATAATCTTTCTTGAGGCAATCACCATCCTCCCTCTGATCTTTTTTCGACCGTGCCCTGACTACTGCATGATCTTCTATCACTGAAATAACTTGACACTCCATGAAAGTCCTTTGGGTTGATAACTATCCCGAGGCCAATAAACTTCAAGTGTATGATGATGTCTATGATGCATGTCAAAGAAAAGAAAATAGAAAGAAATAGATTAGTAAGGAAATGAATTCACAAATATAACATAAATAACAACATGCTTTTTAAAAAAAATGTCCCAAAAATTTAAACAGAGCTTCGGCACTACGACGCCTTTGGGACAAAATAATAATAAAAAATAGAGTGGTATGATGTTCATTCATCATCACCCAATTTGTATCTAACATATAGAAAGATGGTAAAAGGTTGGAAATGTTCCTCCATGTGTTCTTAAACTTCGGGTATCTAACAGAAATTCGGCATGGCTTCGCCTAGGTTCACTATATGAAGGTGAATTGGTTCTAAGGCCCCGAATTGTTCCTCACTGTCGCCGGTGAAGGCTAGTAAGGCACCCCGATAAAAGCGGGTTCAATTCGTTAGAGTATATTTTCCTATGCCCGTACGGAGGATTATCACGAAGGCATTAGGTACTTTATACTCCGGAAGTGTTTCACTAGCCCATACGGAGGATAAATCACGAAGGCGTAGTTACTTTACTTCCACTTAAAAGGACGGAACCCGGGTAGAGGATTCATGTTATGCAAATGCAAATACAGTGTGTGCGGAGGAACAAAACAAACCTGTCACCACCAATTCTACAACCCTTATTCTAAATACCACACTAAAATCAAACAATGTAAAGCATCAGTCAAACAAACATATAAATATACACAACAAAATAACCAGAGAACAAATAATAATATGAATGCACATGAAAATGGACATATTAAAATTTTTTTTTTATTTTCAAAATTCTCTTTTATTTTTAAAAAAAATATGGGAATTAAAATTAAGTACCAATTAAACCAACAAAACCGAGACTTAGATAACACACGAAAAATTCTAGGCCTGACTCTCTAAAAAGTCCCCAGTGGAGTCGCCAAGCTGTCGCAACCTAAAAAATAACGAGTCTCATCGCAAGACTTTATTATTCGTTAAGCGTGATATTAAAAAAAACCGAGGAAAAGTTGACTTAATTCCTCTAGAAAAATGAAGGTTTTGAAAATGACCTTAAAAAAAGACATGGAGTCGTCACCAATCTTTTTTAGATAGGTGTGATCGGCCACCTATGAAAACTGGTTTTATAAAATATTTTAAAAATTAATTAAAACATTTTAAAAACCAATTTCAAGTCTGCGCTTTAAACCAGAGAAATCAAAGAAGCGGGTTCGGGAGTCGGTTACGTGTGGGGAAGGATTAGCACCCCCACAACGCCCGTATAAATCGGTACCTTATTAATTGTGTGTTATCTCAAGTCTCGGTAAAAATTGGTTTTAAATTTAGTATTTCAAGTTAATTCCCAATTTAAAGAAAAATAATTCTTTTTTTTATTGAAAATGATCCGGAATTTATAAATACAAAATTTTCCTATATTCCCCAACAAACGTGGCAAAATATAGAAATTTTTATTAGTTTTGGAAAACTTTCTGAATCATTCTCTTTTTTTGAAAGAAAGATATTCCTTTATTAATGATAATTGATGATATTTCCTCCAGCAAACCCGGTAGAGAACTCATGAATTATTTTAACTCGGGAATATCTTTATTTTTTATTGAAAAAAATCATTATCCTTTTGAAAATATTTTAAAAGTTATGAATATGTATATGCATGACATAAATAAAATGACATAGCAAAATCTAAATAATATAATGCTTCCTAAATGATATGATATAATGTAAATGCCTTAGCATATTTTAAATGAAATGAAATATCCTAAATTATATAACATATTATAAATAAAATGAAATGAAATGACTTAGATAACATAGTATATTCTATATGAGATGCAATATCCTAAGTCATATGATAAATTCTAAATGAAATAAAATAACCTAAGTCATATGATATATTCTAAATGAAATAAAATAACCTAAGTAACATAACATATTCTATATGAAATGAAATAACCTAAGTAACATGATATTTTCTAAATGAAATAAAATAACCTAAGTAACATAACATATTCTATATGAAATGAAATAATTTAAATGACATGGCAAACATGAATGATATGGCATATAAATTAAATGAGATGGAATATGAAATAATGCTATCATATAATATGCATGAAAATAAAAATGAAAATAATAATGCATGAACATAGTATATGCTAAATAATATGACAAAAAAATAACTAAATAAAAATGCATAGGATATCATGAAATATTCCAAATCATATAATAAACAATATAATATCAAAAAATATAAATCAAAATAATAACAATATCATAGAAATTATTATAGCAAGAATCTCATATTATATAAAATGCATGAATATGAAAAATGCAATGCATGAAATGTATTTTTTCCTTTAATTAAGGAAATCCGTATATCTAAAAAGATATCCGGCTACCTTAGGAAAACATGTCAAATTAAATATTCTAAAACCAAAATACTTTGTGATTATTTGAAAACAATTTTGAAAAGCTTGAATTAAAAACAAAAACTGGGCTAATTTTTTTTTAAATGGCTCTAATTTCCTAAGTTTAAAAATCCGGACTTGACTACCCTTATCCCGAGACTTGAAAAACCATTTTTAGAGTTTAAAAAGGCTTAGAAACTATCCTAAGTCAGTAGCTAACCCTCGTAATCAGCCCATTCTAAGTAACTTAACCAAAACAGAAAAATGATTTTTCCTTTAAATTCAATTCTGACTTCACTGTCCAGTTTTAAGCCACGATTTTTTACCCTATTTTTAAAAATTCAAAAAAATTCTGAAAAAAGTATTGGAGATTCAGGACATGTAAAACTACATGGGAAAACATCGGCTTAATTTTCTGATCAAAGATGAATTCCCAGAAAAATCAGAGATGTACAAGTTTTGGGTGAAAAAAAACTGCTTTGCCAAAACACATTTTTGCCTTCGATAAAATCATTTAAAAATCAAAGTAAAAATATTTGAAACTCCTAAAATGACTTACAAATAGTAGCTAGGACTTTTTGAAAGTTAGATAAAAATTGACTAAGTAAAAATAATCACAAAGGTAGAATAATCAATTTGACAAACTTAATTTTCCACAAGTGTGCTCAAGAGAGCATGACTTTGAACCATTAATTGGCTCAAGTCATTATTCAAGTGGCATGAACATGAAATGCATGAAACAATACAGCAAACATAATGCATGAAATGCATGGATTTAAACCTAAATGTCATGAAAAAATGCATGGCATTCATAAAGTAACCTAGACCTAAATGAACTTGCATGGTATTTAATGCAACCTAGACCTAAAATGCATGAACATGCATGGCAAATAAACCTAACTTAATAACAAAAATATGTATGGCATTTTCACAAACACATAGCATGCTTAAACCAAAAACTCAACCAAATATCATGCAAATGCTAACCTATCAACTAACATGGCAAGAATGCACAAAAAATGCAAAAATTCCAAGAGGGCCAAATAGCATAATGTAACTAGCAAACATGGCATTTTCACAAACACGTGGTATACTAGCATGCAAAACTAAATCAAATGACATGTAAATGCAAAAGCCTACCAACTAACATGGCAAAAATTGCAACACACAATGCAAAACACATGGAGTAGCCAAATGGCCTCAAGCTCCAACAAGCATGGCATTTTCACAAACACTTGGTATACTAACATGCTCAACTAAAATATAACACTTATATCATGCAAAAATCACACAAGAATTTTCACAAACACTTAATATACTAAATCTAAAACATGCTCAACTAAGATATAACACTCAAATCATGCAAAGACCACACAAGCATTTTCACAAACACTTGATATACTAAATCTAAAACATGCTCAAATTTAAACAACATGAAAACAGAAAATTTAAAATGCAAAAACATGATATTTAAAACATAAATGGCAACAAACAAAGCAACCAAATTAAAATATAACTCAAGAATATGAAGTAACATAACATTTAAAACATCAAAATCAAAGAAAATAACATAAACAATATGGTAAAATAAACCCAAAACAGCAACTTAAATAAATAATGTAGGCCATTTGGCCATGGTGAGTTTATTGTAAAAATAAAATATAAAAAATATACTTAAGAAAGAGATGAAGGAAGAACTTAAAAGAACAATAAAAAAACATTTATTGAAAATGGAAACTCACCAAATAGAAATAAAAACAGCAAAAACAAGAATAGAAAATCAAGAAAGTGCAAGAGTTGGTGCTCTAGAGCAACCTCAAGAAGCTATCTTTCAAGCTTTATCTCTTCAAACTTTCCTTTTTTTCTAAACTTTTCTTTTTTGCTCTCAACCAAGAAGAGAAAAACTAAGTAAAAACTCTAAGAACTCAGCAAAATGAAGATGAAAAAAATGAAATTCTGACCCCTCTAAAGGGCTGGCCGAATCCCCCCTATAATGGCTCAAGTATGTTGTCATTTTTTTGTAACCAATTTTCCATCAAATGGCAAATAATTCAAGGTGAAAAATCTTGAAATTACCACCTTTAGATTAGCAGCTCAGCTCTCTCAAATTACAGCTGTTCAAGAATAATGTTGACATCTCTATTGGCCTATGTGGCTTAATCACCATGGCTTGATCAAAGAGAATCTCTAACTAACTCTTGATTTCTAGCCATTTGATTGAAAAATCAGAAGCTTCCTCCTTCCTTTGGGCTTGGGCAGGCCAGCACTTATCTTTTCCAGCCCAACTCTGATTTTTTGAAAGGCCCAAAGAAGCCCTTTTTCGGTTGCTTGGGTGAAATGACCGTTTTGCCCCCCAGATGCAAATAAATATCAAACGGACTCCAAATTCAATTTTTATTTTTTTAATACTTCCAAAATAATAAAATATTGAGTTCTGGAAGTTTTCAAAATTATCCGAGTCCGTTTGCTATTTATTTGGATTTTTTCTTCCAAAATGCCCTTTTATGCCCCTACATTTTACCATTTTTTAAACGAGCTCCAAATCAAGATTTTTCTTCACTTATCTCTTAAAAATAATTTAAAAATGTGATCTGGAAGTTTTCAAAATTTTTGGAGCTCATTTGGTATTTTTTCGGGATTTATCGGCTTGAATTACTACATAGGAGGCCCGGGATTTGGCCATTTTGCAAACGAACTCCGAATCAAGATCTTATTTCGTCAATCTTTTCCAAATAATTTAAAAATGATATTTGCAAAATTTCAGAATTTTTGGAGCTCATTTGCTATTTTTCCGGGATTTATCTTCTTGAATTATTGCATGGGAGGCCCGGGATTTGGCCATTTTGCAAACGAACTCCGAATCAAGATTTTCTTTCGCCAATCTCTTCCAAATAATTTAAAAAATGATATTTACAAAATTTCAGAAGATTTGGAGCTCATTTGCTATTTTTCCGGGATTTTCCTTTTTGAATTACCGCATGAGAAGCCCGGGATTTTGTCCATTTTGCAAACGAACTCCGAATCAAGATTTTCTTTTACCAATCTCTTTCAAATGATTTAAGAATGATATTGACAAATTTTCTGAATTTTTGGAATCCATTTGCTATTTTTCCCCTAATTTTTTGATTTTGCCCTTTTGTATCCGAAACCCAGTTTTGCTCAAAACAAGTCCGATTTTCAGATTTCCTTCAATCTGAGCCTTGGGCTATCCTTTTTAATCATTCTTCATCCATTGGGGGCTTTCTTCTTACCAAGTCGGGCCATTTCTGTGATTCTTCCCGTTTTGACCGAAATCCACTAAAACCCTAATTCTCGATTTTCTCCCGAATTGAATTTTCTTTCGATTTTTCTTGCAAGTGGCTTCTCCATTACCCGTATTCAGTGCTTATCTTTCATTTGGAACCTTTAATTTTGACCAATTTGGTCGTTTAAGCACTTTTCCCTAAATTTCTCGGATTAGGGTTTCCTTTTTACTGAATCTCCAAATCCCAACTTTCGAACTCCATATCTTTCAATGTAGACCTCGGATTATCAAAATTCTTTTTCCATTTTTCTATTGAACTTAAAATCTTGATTTTTAAAGTGGGTTGACTTTTTCAGTAGTTGACTTTCTGGGGTTGACTTTTTCGGGGTTGACTTTTTTCGGGGTTGACTTTTTTCAAGTTTGACTTTTTATTCTCGTCCTCTTCAACTAAGTCTCGGAGTACCACCTACAGGATGAAAACAGTCTTTTTACACTCGAAAACATCAATTTAGGAAGAAAACATACCTGTTTAGTGGTCCGGACAAAATTAGGTGTCTACAGCCTCAATTACCAATTTGCCCTTTTTGGTTTTTTTGGTGAAATGACCTTTTTGCCCCCCGAACTTAAATAAATAGCAAACGGACTCCAAATTTGAAATTCCTTTTTTTAATACTTCTAAAATAATAAAAAATTGAATTCTGGAAGTTTTCAAAAAATTTCGAGTCCATTTGTAATTTATTTTGGATTTATTTTCGAAATTACACCTTTTATGCACCCGAACTTTACCATTTTTTAAACGAGCTCCGAATCCAGATTTTTCTTCACCAATCTCTTCCAAATAATTTAAAAATGTGATCTGGAAGTTTTCATACTTTTTGGAGACTCCAAATTTGAAATTCCTTTTTTTAATACTTCTAAAATAATAAAAAATTGAATTCTGGAAGTTTTCAAAAAATTTCGAGTCCATTTGTAATTTATTTCGGATTTATTTTCGAAATTACCCCTTTTATGCACCCGAACTTTACCATTTTTTAAACGAGCTCCGAATCCAGATTTCTCTTCACCAATCTCTTCCAAATAATTTAAAAATGTGATCTGGAAGTTTTCATACTTTTTGGAGCTCATTTAGTGTTTTTTAGGGATTTATCTGCTTGAATTACTGCATAAGGGACCCGACATTTGGCCATTTTGCAAATGAACTCCAAATCAAGATTTTCTTTCTCCAATCTCTTCCAAATAATTTAAGAATGATATTTGCAAATTTTCAGAATTTTTGGAGTTCATTTGCTATTTTTGAAGATTTATCCTGTTGAATTACTACATAGGAGACCCGGTATTTGGCCATTTTGCAAACGAACTCCGAATCTAGATTTTATTTTGCCAATCTCTTCGAAATGATTTAAGAATGAGATTTGCAAATTTTCAGAATTTTTGGAGTTTATTTGCTATTTTTCCCATATTTTCCAATTTTGCCCTTTTGCCTCCAAAACCCGGTTTTGTTTAAAACAAGTTCGATTTTCAGATTTTCTTCAAATTGAGCCTCAGGATATCCTTGTTTAATCATTTCTCATCGATTAAGGGCTTTAGATCTTCCTAATTGGGCCATTTCTGCAACTTTTCCAAATTTCACCAAAATCCACCAAAAAAACCCTAATTCTCGGTTTTCTTTCGAATTGACTTTTCTATCAGTTTTTCTTTCAAATGGCTTCTCCATTACCCGTAGTCAGTACTTATCTTTCATTTGAGACCTTCAATTCCAACCAATTTGATCGTTTAAGCACTTTTCCTCAAATTTCCCGAATTAGGGTTTCCTTTCTACTGAATCTCGTAACCCAATCTTCTAAACTCCATATTTTCTATGTAGACCTCGGATTATCAAAATTCTTTCACTGTTTTTTAATTGAACCTCAAATCTTGATTTTGAAAGTGGGTTGACTTTTCAGTAGTTGACATTTTTGGGTTGACTTTTTTAAGGTTGACTTTTTTTGAGTTGACTTTTTTGAGTTTGACTTTTTGTGTCTGCTTTCTTAGACTAAGCATCGGAGTACTACCTGCAGGATGAGAAAAGCCTTTTAGCATTCTGAAACATCAATTTAGGAAGAAAAAGTACCTGATTTAGGGTTCGGACAAAATTAGGTGTCTATAGAGATATTTGAATAATCAAGATTTAGGTCCCACCAATTTCATGTAATCATTGATTTCTTTGTATATATCTTTGTGTTAATTCATTTATTCTTTGCATGTATCATTATGACATCATGTTAAAGTCATAGCATGCATGGTCATTCGTTGTAGAATACGTTTATGACATGCATGGTCATTATTTGTATATACCCATGTATCAATTTATTCATTTTTAAAAAAAAATGCATCTTGTTGACATTAGATTGCATCCATTTCATAAAAAGTCATCATAATTTCCCTGTATATGCTCATGCATTAATCATCAGTATATTCATGCATATAGAAATAGAGCATGTACATTCATAATTGTATTTTTAATCTCATGACATTTTAATTTGCATGAAAGAGGTTCGAGATATGAGGAAAGAAACGGAGGAACGATTGGGTGCTTTGGAACGAAATCAAGATAAGTTTGGACATGAAATCCGGGAAGTGAAAGAACAACTTGCCAAATTGCTGAAAATGTTTGAGGATATAGGTAAGATTAAGGGGGAACTTTCTCAGGTCTCTGCATCGCCTTCGGATCAACCAAAACCATTACGTCTAGAGCATACAATCCCTGCTGGATCCTGCACTTGTCAATGCTACAAAGGTTGCAATCCTGATGAGATTGTGGACAAGATCGTGAAAATGATTAAACCCGAGAGCCTGATACCAAGGATAGAAACCTCATATCCCAAACAGTCCTTGCAATTGGTCCTAGGTCCAAACCAGTATCCTCACCCTACTATGGCCCAGTTGTCCACTGGGAGGATCACTACAGGACCCCTGGATCCCACTATATCACCACCAACTGGAAGTTCATGCTATTTCCCTCATCAATCGCCTTATCAAGCATCCGGGATAGGAAACTCGAATTATGTACAACCTCCAAGGGTCCTGAGTCCAAATCCATACCCTTGCCTTGTTATTCAGCCATCTTCCTATGTGAACACTCTGGTTCAGACCTTAGCGCCACCACCAAGTGCCCCAACTCCTAGGCCATGTGTGACTAAAAAACAACCCAAAAACAAGACTCAAGAGCAGTATGATCCCATTCCAATTAACTACCGAGAGCTTCTCCCTATACTGATCCAAAATCACATGGTTGCCTGTATCCCATTGAAATCCCTGTTACCACCATACCAAAAGTGGTATAATCCAAATGCAAGATGTGATTATCACTGTGGAATTACTGGCCATAACATTGAAGACTGTATAACATTCAAAAAGAAAGTGCAATCTCTTATAGAGATCAAGTGGATCGATCCAACGACACTGATTGATAGAGGGCTGGGAAAGTGTCATTACGGTTGGGAGATTTACGGCAATGATGTAGAAAGACTTTGACCTGATATGATGTAGTAGGATTTCACTTTTTCAGTAGCCGGCTCTTATAGCATTAGGATGCTAGGAAGAATAAAGTGCTTGTAAAGGCAGTTTTAGCCATTGTTCATGATTTTGTAAACATGGTTTATACCATTGTGAATGTTGATTTGGGAATGAATTGGTTGTGCTTCAATTATGAGATGATGATTAATTTCCTCTGATTCTTATTTCCTCTGTGGTATCTTCTCCTTTGCATTTTGCATCCGATCAATTATTTATCATACCATACATTCATACATGCATCTTGGTAGCATCAGGTGGTATTTATGATTAACATAGTCAGCATAATTTCTCTATATGTTCATGCACTAATTTGCTTATTACATACATCATGTTAGCATTAGGTCACATTCATAACACACATGGTCAGTATGATTTTCTTTTATATACTCTGTGTCAGTCATTCATTGTTTACATGCATCATAATTAACATCGTGTTGCATTCATAGTGAATACGATCATTGATTGGGAAATACGCTGAAATATACATGCTCATTCATTGCATATATCCATGCATTGATTTGTTTATTCTTTGCTTACAGCACGTTGGCATCATGATTGCATTTATTACATACATGGTCAGCATGTTTCCACTATATATGTCCATACATCATTTTGTTTATTCTTCATATACATCAAATGACAATCATGGCTCATTCATCATGACATACATTTGGGGAAGTATAACAAAAGTTGGCTTGGCTTTAAGAGTTTTGAAGAAGCTTCCATTTCAAATCAGAGGTATAAGAAGTACTGAGTACCCTTTTTAATACAGGCTAGTGCTATGGAGAATGAACAAGTTGCCCGAATGGAAAGAATGGAAAGGGTACAGGAAGAATTGCGAGAACAGCTGGCAAAGTCTCAAGCAGAATCTAAGGATCGGATGACTAAATTGATGGAGCTGATGTCCGCCATAATCAAGGGAATAGGATACACTGAAAACTTTGCCGCCAGAGAAGGGTTAGAGGAACAAAAAGTCAGAATGAGGTTGTAAAGATGGATGGCCAGAACACAGTTAACCCCAGCAACACCCTGAACTTAGACGACCTAGCTGAACGAAAAAAGTTGAAAATGGTTGAGTCAAATATGGCTGGGTTAACAGATTCCTGAGGGAAATATCAGTTGTTAGATGAAAGGCTCCGGGTGATAGAAAATAAAAATGTATTCGGGAGTGTGGATGCGAAGGAACGATGCTTGGTCCTCAATTTAGTCATTCCTCCGAAATTCAAGGTCCCTGACTTTGTGAAATATGACGAGACAACCGATCTATCAACCCACATCACATGTTCTGTCAAAAAATGGCAAGTCACATAGATAATGATAAGCTTTTGATTCACTGCTTCTAGGATAGCCTCAGCGGGTCTGCAATTAGGTGGTATAGACGGTTGAGCAAGGATCAGATTCGCTCTTGGAATGATTTGGCCAGTGCTTTTCTAAACTAGTACAAACATGTGACCGACATGACACCTGACCGTCTCACCTTGCAAAATATGGAGAAAAAGGTCACTGAGAGCTTCAAAGAGTATGCTCAGAGGTGGAGGGACATGTCCACCCAAGTACAACCACCTTTGACACAAAAGGAAATCATCATCCTTTTATGAGTACAGTACAGGCCCCGTACTATGATAGACTCGTCGACAATGCCTCGAAGAATTTTGTGGACATGGTAATCTCAGGGGAGATAATTGAGAATGCTATCAAGAATGGGAAACTTGAAGGAAAAGGAACATCCAATGCCGAGAGAAATATGACACCTAGAATGAAAGATGAAGATGTCCAAGCTATGGGAGATTTCGTCCCATATTCCCAATTTCCCTTATACCAATCATGTTACCCTACTGAGGTATCTCCAAGCCTTTATCCTTACCTACTAACCCAAGCGCCTAATCCTATACCAGTCCTTGCTACAAAGCTTGCTTCCAGAAAACGACCACGAGACAACCAAGAAATAATTCCAAACTCCATCCCTGACCTGCTGCCTTTACTAATAAAGAATTAGTACCTTACCCCGGTAACTTTGAAAATAGCTCTGAATCCATTAGCAAGGTGTTATGACCCTGACAACAAGTGTGGTTATCACCTGGGGGTAGTTGGTCATTCAACTGAAAAATGCAGACGACTGAGGGAGAGGATTGAATGTCTTATCTGTGATGGCATTTTTACACCGGAGCTTATCAATCAGTGGAAGTCTGTTTTGTCGTAAATAAGTTTCTTTCAGGGTTTTAGGAGGAAAATTACTACCTTTGAAGGATGTCAATAGGAGCATTTTGATGCATGTAATTTCAGACCTTAGGATGAAAAAACTTGTCTCATGTCGACATTCATATAAATTAAATTAATTTTGAATTTTAAATGCTTTGTGTTTGTTGTGTTTTAACAATAATTTGAATTTGCAAAAATAAGCATTAAAGAAGTTTTAATAATGGATAATCTCGAGAATATTGATGATCATTGTTACAAATGATCCAATACCCTATCCCCTCTCTTTTAGGCTTTCCTAGGCCTAAATCCCTTGAACCAAGACCACCTAGAAAACCTAATGCTTCAAGGAATATGAATGATTGAACTTCATAAAACCATTGTCATCATAGAATAATCAAAGATGTAGATCTTAGTCTAGGCTAAAGAACAAAGGAACAAACTTTTTGAAATTTTTTCGAACTCCTTGAAATTCAAACAAATAAGACTTCTTTCAAGAATTTAGATCATGGTAATTTAGTGTGTGTCAATGTTGTGCCAAAACCATTCATGACATTTCCAACAACCTGCATGATTGACACCCTAGAGCACAATGATTAAACTAGATTATCCCATGTCCTAGAGAAAACCCATTTTTGGGCCATATTTTTCTTGTCTCTTCAAAGAACTCATAATTGAAACTCAACCTTTTCAAAATAAACCTAGACTTGCTATGTTCCTCGTTGATACAAACTCTCATGGTTAATCAAATTGGGGCATCATATGTGGAAATGATGGATATATGGTGAAAAAGGATGGTACTAACGCATGAATCAGTGAGGCATGCGACAAAAAAAAAAAGAAAAAAAAAGAAAAAAAAGAAAAAAAGAAAAATTGTGATATCATGCATATGAGAATTCGAATGATTCCAAAGTGCAAAATGAAATTTTGATTATCTATTCCCCTTGGGGATCGCTTTCCAATGAGAATATTCGTGCTTGATATGATAAATGGCCATCTTTCATATCCCTCTCACAAAGAGAAAATTATCCATAGTCACCCCTTTTGAGCCAAAAGAATTATTTCTTCTTTGAACCCTGATCAAGGATCACCCTCTGCATTGGAGGGCAAATGCGAGGAAAGATCCCTGAGAAATGAGTCCTAACTCAAAGACAAATACAAAGAAAATTGAGCCTCGAATAAATATGGGTTCACTCTATCAAAATAAAGATGCAAGAGAAAAGCAAAAACAAAAGAAAAAGAAGAAAGTGTGAAAAAGTATGGCAAATGAAAGCCAAAAGCAAAGAAGGAAAAGAGCAAAGTCAAAAGGAATGAAAAGTCCAAAAGGGACAAATGCTTCAAAGAAAATCCTCCTCAAGAAATGATCCTTGATCTGATTACCCTCAAACACATATTTTGGGCCTATTTATCCTTTCTTTCTGAACCCTGAACTGTGGCCTACATTACGTGCTTTAAAAGTCCATTTTGATCAAGCATGAATATTTAATTTTAAGGGTTTTTCCTCAGATTTTATCCCATCTCATCGAATTATCATTTCACTAAGGAAGAATTTAGAATTCTCAAGTGCATGGTAAAACAATGAAAAAAATGAAAAAAGAAGAAGAAAAATGGAAAGAATGGGACTTAGGGCAAAAACCCAAAAATGGGCGGTCTAGAGTAAAATAGCAATTTTCGATGCCATTTATGTTAGTACCGAGACCACAAAAGAGAAGGTCATCTTGGAAAAGTGGTCATCTAGGAACATCTAGGAATTCCTGAACCTCCCAAATTGTTAGCCTTCATTTGGAGGATTAACTTCAAAAACTGAGATTCTTTTTCCCTTCAAGATTAAACTTTCCAGTTTAAACATCCCGGCCAATCTTGACACTTGTCAAAATGCCTTGATACGGAAACTAAAAGAATGTTGAATTTGTTTGACTTTCAATAAATTCATGATTTATAAAACCTGTTCCATTCGTGAGCCTAGAAGAGACATACATTTTGTTGTGAAGTTTTCTATGATACCAAAATCTTGTTATACCAAGCATTGCTAATTCAAATTGAAAAACCCAGATTGACACTTAGAGAAATTTTTAACAGTGATCATTAGTCTTCAAAAAATTTGTACATCACACACTATGGGGTTAATATTTTTTGTTCAGAAGTTTTCAAAATGAGAAAACAAATAAAGATATGTTTTGAAATACCCATTTTTGATGTTGACATGAGATAAGGGTTTTTTCTAACCCAAAGGTGTGGAACTACTAGGGTTAATCTTGATTTCCAAATATGAGATGAAGAAATAGAACCCGACAAGCAGACTTCTGTCAATAAGAGTTTGAAAACTGTAGGGGCAAAGGAAATAGCCAAAGGTTGAAAAAATAATTGAAGTTATACTCTGATTTGAAGAGGAAAAATGGATTGGAAGGGCTAAGCCAAAGTCTAGAAAAATGATCAGGTGCATTTGCATCATTTAGAAGCGTTTGCATAATGTCAATCTTTGCATTTACATCTTTTCATGAAGCGTTTGCATCATTATCGATCTTTGCATTTGCATCATGTAGAAGCATTTTGCACGTTGTCAATCCTTGCATTTGCATCATTTAGAAGCATTTGCATAATGTCAATCTTTGCATCTGCATCATTCCATGAAGTAATTGCGTTAACACCAATTTTCGTATTTGCATAATTTAGAAGCATTTGCATATTGTTGACCTTGGCATTTGCATCCTTCTATGAAATAATTGCGTTATTTGAGGATCATTTGCATGTACACCATGAAGCATTTGCATCTTATCCAACATAAGCATCAAGAAACATTTGCATCAATTCAAAACATTTACATATGCAATATGAGGTATGTGCATCCTGTTAATCATTTGCACCAGCATCAAAAATCATTCGCATCTTCTCAAAATCTTTAGGTTAATTTTCAAGAATTCTTTCAAGATCATTGTTAAGACCATTTTTAAGACCTCAGGGCATCATTTTTAAAGTCACATGCAGCGTATTTTTCCAAATCACGGGTAAGGCCTCTAGGCACCATTCTTAAGACCTTCGGGCATCATTTTTAAAGTCGCATACAGCGCATTTTTCCAAATCACGGGTAAGGCCTCCGGGCACTATTCTTAAGACCTCCGGGCAATATTTTTAAAGTCGCATACAGTGTATTTTTCCAAATCACGGGTAAGGCCTCCGGACACCATTCTTAAGACCTTCGGGCATCATTTTTAAAGTCGCATACAGCGCATTTTTCCAAATCACGTGTAAGGCCTCCGGAATTATTTTTAAAGTTGCATATAGCGTATTTTCCCAAATCACGGGTAAGGCCTCCGAGCACCATTCTTAAGACCTCCAGGCATCATTTTTAAAGTCGCATACAGCGCATTTTTCCGAATCACGGGTAAGGCCTCCAAGCACCATTCTTAAGACTTTCGGGCATCATTTTTAAAGTCGCATACAACGCATTTTTCCAAATCACGGATAAGGCCTTCGGGCACCATTTTTAAGACCTTTGGGCACTATTTTTAAGACCTTCGGGCAAAATGTTCACTTTGAAAATCGAAATCATTTTCTTAAGAAGGGTCGAGCCTTGATTAGTCAGGGAACTCAATTTAAGGACAAAATCTTCTATTTACAGCTTTTTCAGAAAAAAATAAATAAATAGAAATGAAAAATGATGAAAAAGTAAAAATGAAGAAAATAAAACTCCATTTCCCTTTTCTTCACATGTGATTTCACTAACCGGACAAAATTAGTATTTGTTTATCTTTTCCTGATTCCTGATTCTCAGCAATAGCCAAAGAGGGGCAGTTGTAGACACCTAATTTTGTCCGGACCACTAAAACAGGTATGTTTTCTTCCTAAATTGATGTTTCAGAATGCTAAAAGAATTTTCTCATCTTGTAGGTGTTACTCTCAGACTTAGTCTAAGAAAGCAGATAGAAAAGTCAAACTTGAAAAAGTCAACCCCAAAAAAGTCAACCTCAAAAATGTCAACTACTGAAAAAGTCAACCCACTTTCAAAATCAAGATTCGAGGTTCAATTGAAAAATGGTGAAAGAATTTTGATAATCTGAGGTCTACATTGAAAGATATGGAGTTCAAAAGTTGGGTTATGGAAATTCAGTAGACAAGAAAACCTAGTTCGGGAAATTTGGGGAAAAGTGCTTAAAAGATCAAATTGGTCGAAATTGAAGGTTCCAAATGAAAGATAAGTATTGACTACGGGTAATGGAGAAGCTACTTGAAAGAAAAATTGATAGAAAAGTCAATTTGGAAGAAAACCGAGAATTAGAGTTTCTGGTGGATTTCGGTGAAATTTGGAAGAATTACAGAAATGGCCCAAATTTTCCAATTATGCCTTTTTGCCTCCGAAACTCGGTTTTGCTAAAAACAAGTTCATTTTCAAATTTTCTTCAAACTGAGCTTTGGGCTATCCTTTTTTGAAAATTTGCATATCTCATTCTTAAATCATTTCTAAGAGATTGGTGAAAGAAAATCTTGATTCGGAGTTCGTTTGCAAAATGGCCAAATTCCGAGTTCCCTATATAGTAATTCAAAGCAGATAAATTCCAGAAAATTAGCAAACGAGTTCCAAAAATTCTAAAAATTTGCAAATCTCATTCTTAAATCATTTCAAAGATATTGGCGAAAGAAAATCTTGATTCGGAGTTCGTTTGCAAAATGGCCAAATCCCGGGCCCACTACATAGAAATTCAACAGGATAAATCTCGAAAAATAGCAAACGAGTTCCAAAAATTTTGAAAATTTACAGATATCATTTTTAAATTATTTGGAAGAGATTGGAGAAATAAAATCTTGATTCGGAGTTCGTTTGCAAAATGGCCAAAATTCGGGTACCCTATACAGTAATTCAAGCAGATAAATCCCGAAAAAATAGCAGATGACCTCCAAAAATTATGAAAACTTTCAGATCACATTTTTAAGCTATTTGGAAGAGATTGGTGAAGAAACATCTGGATTCATAGCTCGTTTAAAATATGGTAAAGTTCGGGTGCATAAAAGGGGCAATTTTGGAAATAAATCTAAAATAAATAGCAAATGGACTAGAAAAGTTTTGAAAACTTCCAGAATTCAATTTTTTATTATTTCAGAAGTATTGAAAAAATAAAATTTGAATTTGGAGTCCGTTTGCTATTTATTTAGGTTTGGGGGTCAAAAAGGTTATTTTACCGAAGAAACCGAAAAGGGCAAGTTTGTAATTAAGAAAATTATGAAAGAAGAAGGAATTGCAGGGATTTTACCTCCTTTGATCAGCCAGCATAGAGGAGAAGAAGGAAGCTTGATCAATTTTAATTCCTTAGTCACTATCAAGCTCACATGCAACCACTAACACCTTGCAAATGGTCCCCCCTTCATCCAATGGCTTAGGTGCCTTGTAGAAAAGGTGAATGCACCATCCAATGGCCAACTTTAAATGCCAAGAAGAAAATTTTATTTTTCATGAAAGAACCCTCATCTAATGACCTTGAATGGAAGAAAAAAGATGAGCACAATTCATCCAAATGTGGGCATCTATTCGGCCAAGCAAGGGAGTGCATGGGATTGTCTCTTTTTATCCAATGGCTTAGACCATCTACAAGGTTTGAGTACACATGTTAAGGGCTGGATTTAATCTACAAGATGTCATTTTTATGTTTTCCTCATCCAATGACCAAGAATGGAAGAGCACAACTCATCCAAGGGTAGGCACTCAAAGGGGCAAGCAAGGGAGTGCATGGGATTGGTCCTCTTTTGCATCTAAGGGCTGAGGTTATTACAATGGTTGAGTACACATCTTAAGGCCTGCTATTGTCGATACGTGATCCCTATCACGGGGACCCATTCGAGTGTGGGGGAAACAGATGCAGAGGAAAATATGACTTGATTCCTCTAGATTGAAATAAAAGGTCGAAGGTATGAAAACGGCCTCGTAAAAAGACATGGAGTCGCCACCAATCTTTTTTAGCTAGGTGTGATCGGCCACCTATTAAAATCGTCTTTATAAAACATTTTTAAAACCAATTTCAAGTCTGCGTTATAAACCAGAGAAAATTGAAGAATCGAGTTCGGGACTCGGTTACGTGCAAGGAAGGATTAGCACCCCCACAATGCCCGTATAAAATGGTTACTTATTAATCATGTGTTATCTCAAGTCTCGGTAAAAAGTTGATTTTTAATTTAGTATTTCAAGTTAATTCCCAATTTTAAGAAAAATAATTCCATTTTTATTTGAAAATGATCCGGAATTTATTAAGTCAAAATTTTCTTATATTCCCCGACAAAAACGGCAAAATATAGAAATTTTTATTTATGTGGAAAACTTTCCGAATCATTCTCGTTTTTTGAAAGAAAGATATTCCTTTATTAATGATAATTGATGATATCCCCTCTAGCAAACCTGGTAGAGAACTCATGAATTATTTTAACTCGAGAATATCTTTATTTTTTATTGAAAATCATTATCCCTTTTTTTTTAAAACAAAAACAAAAACGTTCAAAAAATGAATATGAACATGTATGACATAATTAAAATGACATAGAAAACTCTAGGTAATATAATGCAACCTAAATGGTATGACATAATTTAAATGGCATAGTATATTCTAGATGAAATGAAAAATCCTAAAGGTCATGGTATATTCTAAATGAAATAAAATGATTTAAATGACATGACAATTTTAAATGATATGGCATATTTTAAATGACATGGCATATTCTAAATAATATAACCTAAATGCCATGGAATATGATCTAAGTGACAAGAAATGACATGAAACATAAAATAATGCTGTCATAAAATATGCATGAAAATAAAATAAAAATGCATGGACATAGTATATGCTAAATAATATGATAAAAATAAATGACTAAATAAAAAATATAGGATAGCATGAAATATTCAAAATCATATGGCAAACAATATAACATCAAGAAATGCAAATCATAGTAATAATAATACCATGGAAAATATCATAGCAAAAATCACATATTAAATAAAATGCATGAACATGGAAAATGAAATGCATGAAAATGTATTTTTTTCCTCTAAATAAAGAAATTGTATATCTAAGAAGATATCCGGCTACCTAAGGAAAATATGTCAAATTAGATTTTCTAAAAAACAAAACCTTTGTGATTGTTTGAAAACAATTTTGAATAAAAATTTGAATGAAGATTAAAACCCCTACCAAACCCTTTTAAAATGGCTCTAATTCCCTAAGTTTAAAATCTCGAACTTGACCATCTTTAACCCAAGATTTATTAAATCATTTTGAAAGTTTAAAAAGGCTTAGAAACTATCCTAAGACTGTAGCTAAAGCTTCTAACCAACCCCCTCTAAATGCCTTAGCCAATTTCAACCATTGTTTTCCTTTTGAATTCAAATCTGCCTCCACTGTCCGGTTTTGACACACAATTTTTTAGCCTATTTTTAAAAATTCAAAAAAATCTAAAAAAAATATTGGAGACTTAGAACATGTAAAAATACATGAGGAACAATTGGCTTAATTTTCTGATTAAAGATGTCTACCCAAAAAAATTGGAGAAGTTAGAGTACTGGGTGAAAAAAAACTATTTTGTCAAAACACATTTTTTGCCTTTGACAAAGTCATTCAAAAATCAAAGTAAAAATTGTTGGAGATCATCCTAAAGACCTAAGAACAGTAGCTAAAACATTTAAAAACCTTGGACAAAAATTGGCAAAGTAAAAAAAATCACAAAGGTAGAATAATCAATTTGACAACTCTTTAATTTTCTACAAATATGCTCAAGAGAGCATGACTTTGAGCCATTGATTGGCCTAAGTCATCAATCATGTGGCAATGACATGGAATGCATGAACATACAGCAAATGAAATATATGAAATGCATGGTCTAAAGCATAAATGGTAAAGGAAATGCATGACAATTCAAAATAACCTAAATGCCTAGCATGAGTTTGCATGGCAATAAATGCTATCCTAACCTAATATGCATGCAATGCTTGATAATGCAAATATGAATTGGACCTAATATGTTATGAATATGCATGAAAATGCTAATGTAACCTAAGACCTAAAGTAGCATAGCAATGCATGGCAATACCAATATGATTTAAGACCCAATATGCATGGCAATACCAATATGGCCTAGACCTAAAATGTAATGAAAATGCATAGCAATTTTATGAACATACAATGACCAATTAACCTAATGCTAATACTGGAACAAACAACAACTAATACACAATTTCAAGATATGATAATGCAAAGCATGTTACCTAAACAAAATTCCAATGCATGACAAGGCAAGGAATGCATGAAGAGGCCGAATGGTCACATGGTACTCTAGTGCAATCCTATCTAGTAAATGACACAAGTACATGACAAATCATATCAAGATCCATAATGTCATGACATTTTCACGAGCATATGACATACTAAAATCAAAATACACAAGCTCATGGCATGTAGATGCAAACAAGTCAAGAAGCAAGATGAAAATGCACATGCAAGGCATACTAAATATCAAGATATGCTAACTCATGGCATGGAGATTTAAACAAGTCAAGAAGCAAGATGAAAATGCACATGTAAGGCATAGTAAAATGGAGTAGCCGAATGGTCATATGACCAAATATAAAAATGAAAACATGTTTATAATATAAGACATGATATATGAAAAAAATGCACAACATGATTCCAATTAACACAATGGCCGAATCTACAAAGAAAAATTATTAGGCATGGAAAAGAAATACAGAAGCAAATATAGCATAAAAAATAATGTAAAGAACATATAAAAAATTAAGCATAGACATGCAAAGCAAATAACAAGCAAAACTAGTATATAAAACAAGGAATGTTAAACTCCATGGTTGGTATCAAATGGGCATAGCCTCTCACCTAACCATAATCATTTGGTGTTGCCAAGATCATGAAGCCTTTCCATTTCAAAAATCAGAAAATAAACCATGCTAAACAAAAAAATTAAGGTGAGCTTCATGGTAGGTAAAAATGGGCATAGCCTTTCCCCTAACCATGGTCACTTGGTCTTGCCAAGATCATGTAGCCATTTCAACCTTTTTGCTTCATCTTTTTGTAAAAAATCAGAATATAAAATACTTAAACAAACCTTCTAAAAATCATTTTCCACAACAACATGCAAAGAAGAAAAAAAGAAAAGACCAAGGCAAACAAACAACCACATTCTGCCCAAGCATAAACTATGTAAAAGAAATTGTTTTCAACCATTTTTTTTGAAGAAGAAGAGATGAAAACTTAAGTAAACATTTTAAAACTTTTTTTCTATGAGAAATGTAGTGGGAAAGCAAAGTGGAAAATCAAGAAATCAACATAGAAAACAAGAAGAAAACCATGCTAGAGCTAGGTAGAAATAACTACCTTCAAGCTCTCTTATTGAAAACATTTATTTCTTCTCTCAAAACCTTTTCTTTTTCTCTAAATTAGCTACTGTTTCCATCCTTCAAACTTGTGAAAAAAAAATGCTCAGCCCCCCTCCCTTAGCCTTGGCCGAATGGCCTCTCCACCATAGGATCAAATGAGCATTTTTTTCTCCCCCAATTTTGGCATTTAGATTAAGATATTTTCATGACAACATAAAAATGTCATCTTTCCAATTGATAGCAGCCCTTAAGATGTGTACTCAGCCCTTGTAATAACCTCATCCCTTAGATGCAAAAGAGGACCAATCCCATGCACTCCCTTGCTTGGCCTTTTGAGTTCCTACCCTTGGATGAGTTGTGCTCTTCCATTCTTGGTCATTGGATGAGGAAAACATAAAAATGACATCTTGTAGATTACATCCAGCCCTTAACATGTGTTACTTAGCCCTTGTACATGGCCTAAGCCATTGGATGAAAAGGAACAATCCCATGCACTACTGTGCTTGGCCAAATGGATGTCCACCTTTGGATGAGTTGTGTTCTTCCATTCTTGGCCATTAGATGAGGGTTCTTTCATGACAAATAAAAATGTCATCTAGGAATTTAAATTTGGCCATTGGATGGTGCATTCAACTTTTCTACAAGGCATCTAAGCCATTGGATGAAGGGGGGACCATTTGCAAGGTGTTAGTGGTAACATGTGAGCTTGATAGTGACTAAGGAATTAAATAGATCAAGCTTCCTTATTCTCCTCTATTCTATCTGACCAAAGGAAGAACAATCCTAGCAATTCCTTCTTCTTTCATATTTTTCTCAATTACAAATTTGCCCTTTTTGGTTTCTTCGGTGAAATGGCCTTTTTGCCCCCCGAACCTAAATAAATAGAAAACGGACTCCAAATTCAAATTTTATTTTTTCAATAATTCTGAAATAATAAAAAATTAAATTCTGGAAGTTTTCAAAAAAATTCGAGTCCATTTGCTATTTATTTCGAATTTATTTCCAAAATTGCCCCTTTTATGCATCCGAACTTTACCATTTTTTGAACGAGCTCCGAATCCAGATTTTTCTTCAACAATCTCTTCCACATAATTTAAAAATGTGATCTGGAATTTTTCATAATTTTTGGAGCTCATTTGCTATTTTTTTCAGGATTTATCTGCTTGAATTACTACTTAGTGGACTCGGGATTTGGCCATTTTGCAAACGAACTCCGAATCAAGATTTTATTTATCCAATATCTTCCAAATAATTTAAAAATGAGATCTGAAATTTTTAAAATTTTTGGAACTCGTTTGCTATTTTTTCGGGATTTATCCTGTTGAATTTCTATATAGTGGACTCGAGATTTGGCCATTTTGTAAACGAACTCCGAATCAAGATTTTCTTTCGCCAATCTGTTTGAAATGATTTAAGAATGAGATTTTCAAATTTTTAGAACTTTTGGAGTTCATTTTCTATTTTCCCATATTTTCCAATTTTGCCCTTTTACCTCCGAAACCTGGTTTTGCTCAAAACAAGTCCGATTTTTAGATTTTCTTCAAACTGAGCCGGCTATCCTTGTTTAATCACTCCTCATCATTTATGGGCTTTAGTCGTACTGAATCGGGCCATTTCTATAATTCTTGCAAATTTTACCAAAATCCACCAAAAAACCCTAATTCTCGATTTTCTTTCGAATTGACTTTTCTATCAGTTTTTCTTCCAAGTAGCTTCTCCATTACCCGTAGCCAGTACTTATCTTTTATTTGGAACCTTCAATTTTGACCAAATTGATCGTTTAAGCACTTTTCCCCAAATTTCTCGAACTAGGGTTTCCTTTCTACTGAATTTCCATAACCCAACTTTCGAACTCCATATCTTTCAATGTAGACCTCGGATTATCAAAATTCTTTCACCATCTTTCAATTGAACTCCAAATCCTAATTTTAAAAGTGGGTTGACTTTTCCAATAGTTGACTATTTTTAGGGTTGACTTTTTTGGGGTTGACTTTTTTCAAGTTGGACTTTTTTTGTACGCTTTCCTAGACTAAGTCTCGGAGGACCACCTGCTGGATGAGAAAAGCCTTTTAGCATTCTGAAACATCAATTTAGGAAGAAAACATCCTGTTTTAGTGGTCTGGACAAAATTAGGTGTCTACAGCTATCAATTGGCAAGATGACATTTTTATGTTGTCATCAAAATATCTTAATCCAAGGGCCAAGATTGGAGGAGAAAAAGTGCAAATTTCATGCAATGGTGGAGAGGCCATTTGGCCAAGGCTAAGGGAGAGGGGGCTGACCATTTTTTTTGCAAGTTTGAAGGCTGGAAGTCAGTAGCTAAGGGAGAAAAAAAAAGGTTTTGAAAGAAAAAAGAAAGGTTTTCAATAAGAGAGCTTGAAGGTAGTCATTTCTACCTAGCTCTAGCATGGTTTTCTTCTTGTTTTCTATGTTGATTTCTTGATTTTCCATTTTGTTTTCCTACTACATTTCTCATAGAAATAAAGTTTTTAAAATGTTTACTTAAGTTTTCATCTCTTCTTCTTCATCAAAATGGTTGAAAACAATTTTCTTTTTACAAAGTTTGTGCTTGGCTGAATTTGAAGGATTGATTGCCTTGATTTTTTTTCTTTTTTTCTTCTTTGCATTTTGTTATGGAAAAATGATTTTTAGAAGGTTTATTTAAGTATTTAAGGTTCTGATTTTTTACAAAAAATGAAGCAAATGATGTTGAAATGGCTACATGATCTTGATACATATCAAGTGACCATGGTTAGGGGGGAGGCTATGCCCATTTTTACCAACCATGAAGCTCACCTCTATTTTGTTGATTGGCATGGTTTATTTTTTGATTTTTTTTTTAAATGGAAAGGCTTCATGATCTTGACAAGATCAAGTGATTATGGTTAGGGGAGAGGCTATGCCCATTTTGTACCAAACATGGAGCTTAATTTTCCTTGTTTTGTTTACTAGTTTTTTCTTCATATTTTCTTTGCATGTCTATGTTTATTTTGATCATGTTCTTTACATTATTTTTATGCTATATTTGCTTTTTATATTTTTTCATGAAATGATATTTCTTTGTAGGTTTTGGCCCTTATGTTCTCATTGATTATATTTTGCATTTTGTTTCATGTATCATACTTTGCATGTTGCCATATTTGCATCAAATTTTTACCATATGACCATTCGGCTACTCTTATGTTGTTTGCCTTGTATGTGTATTTTCATTTTTGCTTGTTAATTTATTTGCATTTCCATGTTAGGTTTGATAGGTCATTCGGCCATGTTGGATTTTTGGGTATGTTTGCATTATTTCTCATGTTTATTGCCATGCATTGCTATGCCATTTAGTTCTTAGGTCATATTAGTGTTGTCATGCATATTCATAACACATTAGGTCTAAGTCACATTTGTATTATCAAGCATTTCATGCAAATTAAGTTAGGATAGCATTTATTGTCATGCAAACTCATGCTAGGCATTTAGGCTACCTTTGTATTGCAATGCACATTAGGTCTTAAATCATATTGGTATTGCCATGCATTGCTATGCTACTTAGGTCTTAGGTTACATTAGCATTTTCATGCATACTCAAAACATTTAGGTCTAATTCATATTTGCATTATCAAGCATTGCATGCATATTAAGTTAGGATAGCATTTATTGCTATACAAACTCATGTTAGGCATTTAGGTTATTTTGAATTGTCATGCATTTCCTTTACCATTTATGCTTTAGGCCATGCATTTCATACATTTCATTTGCTGTATGTTCATGCATTCCATGTCATTGCCACTTGATTTGTGACTTAGGCCAATTAATGGCTCAAAGTCATGCTCATTTGAGCATACTTGTGGAAAATTAAAAGGTTGTCAAATTGATTATTCTACCTTTGTGATTTTTTTTTTACTTAGCCAATTTTTGTCCAAGGTTTCTAAATGTTCTAGCTACTGTTTTTAGGTCTTTAGGATGATCTCCAACAATTTTTACTTTGATTTTTAAATAACTTTATCAAAGGCAAAAAAATGTTTTTTGACAAAACAGTTTTTTTCACCCAGTACTCAAACTTCTCCGATTTTTTTGTTTAGTCATCTTTATTCAAAAAATTAAGCCAATTTGTTCTCGTGTAGTTTTACATGATCTGAGTCTCCAGTATTTTTTTTAGATTGTTTTGAATTTTTAAAAATAGGGTAAAAAATCAAGTGTCAAATTCGGACAATAGAGGCAGATTTGAATTCAAAAGAAAACAATGGTTGAAATTGGCTAAGGCATTTAGAGGGGGTTGGTTAGAAGCTTTAGCTACTGTCTTAGGATAGTTTCTAAGCCTTTTCAAACTTTAAAAATAATTTTATAAATCTGGGTTAAGGGTGGTCAAGTCCGGGATTTTAAACTTAGGAAATTAGAGCCATTTTAAAAGGGTTTGGTAGGGGTTTTAATCTTAATTCAAGTTTTTCTTCAAAATTGTTTTCAAACCATCACAAAGTTTTGTTTTTAGAAAATCTAATTTGACATATTTTCCTAAGGTAGTCGGATATCTTTTTAGATATACGGATTTCTTTATTTAGAGGAAAAAATACATTTTCATGCATTGCATTTTCCATGTTCATGCATTTTATTTAAAATGTGATTTTTGCTATGATATTTTCCATGGTATTATTATTACTTTGATTTACATTTTATGATGTTATATTGTTTGCGATATGATTTTGAATATTTCATGCTATCCTATACTTTTTATTTAGTCATTTATTTTTGTCATATTATTTAGCATATACTATGTTCATGCATTTTTATTTTATTTTCATGCATATTTTATGATTGCATTATTTCATGTTTCATGTCATTTCTTGTCACTTAGATCATATTCCATGTCATTTAGGTTATATTATTTAAAATATGCCATGTCATTTAAAATATGCCATATCATTTAAAAATTTGCCATGTCATTCAAATCATTTTATTTCATTTAGAATATACCATGATACTTAGGATTTTTCATTTCATCTAGAATATACTATGCCATTTAAATTATGTCATATCATTTAGGTTGCATTAATCTAGACTTTGCTATGTCATTTTATTTATGTCATACATGTCCATATTCATTTTTCAAAATTTTTTTAACAAAAAAGGATAATGATTTTCAATAAAAAATAAAGATATTCATGAGTTAAAATAATTCATGAGTTGTCTACCGAGTTTGCCAGAGGGAATATCATCCATTATCATTATTAAAGGAATATCTTTCTTTCAAAACAAGAGAATGATTCAAAAAGTTTTCCAAATAAATAAAAATTTCTATATTTTGCCGATTTTGTCGGGGAATATAGGAAAATTTTGAATTAATAAATTTCGGATCATTTTCAATTAAAAATGGAATTATTTTTCTTTAAATTGGGAATTAACTTGAAATTCTAAATGAAAAACTAATTTTTTACCGAGACTTGAGATAACATACTATTAATAAGGTATCATTTTATACGGGCGTTGTGGGGGTGCTAATCTGTGAGACCCTCGTAAGCCAGAGATAACTCGGGTCTCCTATAACATTCTGATGGCTCAGAACTACACATGTAAAAGCCACTAGGAAGGACGAGCTAACATGTGGTATACATGTTGTAGGATAGATTATAGAATTGGAGGTTAAATCGGGTGGTTAAGCGATTTGACCCTAAAGTAGTTTAAAAATTCAGACTAAAATCGGGAAGGGGAAAAGTCCATAAAATATGACAAATTAAGTGGATATGATGATAATATATGATATATAACCCATACCTATTATCAGAACAACAACCGGCATCAAATTCAAAAAAATATGCATTAGGGGTATTTTGGTCAGTTACACCCCATTTCATTTTTAGTCCAAGAAATGGTATAAATGGAATTTTTGACTATATAATATGTTAATATGACATTTGGATCTAATATTTGGCATTAGAACGAAAAACGAGACCAGAATCGATAAAATTGGAAAATTGTGACATTGTCGTACTTTTTCGAAAAAACGTGGTTCAAAATTCTTGTTATCGTTCGGAACACATGGATAGTTGTTTCAACACCCAAGGAACATGAATATGTTGAGAAAAAATGAAAAATGAAAAACGAAATCCCGAACATCACGTTATGTAGGGCATGAGCAAAAAGTCAAAGTTGGTCAACTTTTTTGACCAAGCTTAGGCAAGATTAAGAACATGGGATAATTTCCCATAAATTTTCAGCCAAAATAAGAAGACATCACCAAATTTTGCCCTTTATTCCTTAGGCATTTTCTCACCAAAAACTTCATTAAAGCATACTAAAGCTTTCTCTCTCCTCCAAATTTCAAGGGAAATCACCAAATTTTGCAAGGATTTCACTAACCCATAGGTAATTTCATGTTCTAAGCTTGATTTTGATATTATATTTTGAAGAATTTATCTCTATCTATGAGAAATCATTTTGGCTGAAAATTGGTGGTGGTGAACCACCATGTTGCCCCCATTTTTTCCGTTACGGGAGGTGTTCCTCCGCCTCCTTAAACCACAAATTAGTATCGGATAGCTTTGAATCAAAATTTAGAGGCTAAAACAAGCTTGGCCAAAACCCTAGCTTACCCATGAAGTGGTACTGCCACCTTCCTTGGTTGTCCGAGTCCATCGTTAGCTTTGTTGTTATTGTGTGAGCAACTTTCCAGTTGATTGTTGCTCCGAATTTTGACTCGAGCTAAGTGTAGGAATTTACTTGTAAAAATTCTTAAGTTGGAAAATTTTGAATAGCAGCTAACTAGAATAAATAATTAGAATTTGAATGTCTCGTAGTTGAGAAATATTCACAGAATATCCTGATGATGCCATAGGTACTCATATTGCAGAGTTCGCCCAGGATCGCGACAAAGCCACGAAAGTTCCGCTTTAACACTTGGACTAACACAGTGAGTATTTAGGTTAATCTAGGAGGTAGTTATTGTTTTATATGCATTGTTGATTGATATGGATATTGAAACACGAAAGATTGCTCGGATTACGAAAATGGTAAGTTTCGAACCTTACGCGGATCAAAGGCGTAAGTGTGGTGTTAATATGGTTACATGAGGTAAGTGTTGTGGAGTTGAATAATAATGAATGTGAACTATTTCAAATGCTAGGATATGCTTAATTGAGATGTTGGGCAAGGTACGGATTATGGTTGTACTTGTCGGATTAAAGAAACAATAGTATGGAATTGTGCTTGAGGCATTATAGTTACTAATTTGTGAAATTGGTTGATGAATGATATTGTATAGGATGTTTGAGTATTTAAGGATAGTTATATATTGTAGATTAAAAGGTTATGCACATAAGTTGTTTGATAAAAAATCTAAGTGAAATTGTAATGCTTTGAAAAACACAAGTAGAAATATGTTAGTGTAGAGATTGTTTCCAAGCATAGTATATATATATATATATATATAAATATATATTACTCTATGATATAAGAGAATTAATATATCATGCTATTATTGTACGGACAAGGTGATGTTCGGGATGCTATTATTGTACGGACAGGGTGATGTCCGGGACGCTACTATTATACGGACAGGGTGATGTCCGGGACGCTACTATTATACGGACAGGGTGATATCCGGGATTCTATTATTGAACGGACAAGGTGAAGTCCGGGATGCTATTATTGTACGGTCAAGGTGAAGTCTGAGATACTATTGTTGTACGGACAAGATGAGTCCGGGATGATATGGACAAGATAGTCCAGGATGACAAAAATTACGGACTGGTATAAGTCCGGCATGTTTTGATGATATAGAGATGAGAAATTCTTAATTAATAACTGTGGAGGTATACACAAGTAAAATCGATTGTTAAATATTTTTGGCTACTGATTTAGGCTGGCAAATGTCCTATTTATATTCAGCACTCAGCATAGACGATTTCATATGGGACAAATAATTTTTGTATGTCCCGAAACAGTTTTTAAATATGACTTTTCGATTAAGTAGTCATTCTTGATATGTCATGTTTATGCTTTAATGGTTAAGAGAGGAAGCACGAAATTTCCAAGTACTCTTCCTAGTTACCTTATGCTCACTGAGATTTTTGACTCACTTTGTTTATTTTCATTTTTTTTTTTCAGATTCTAATAGACCCAGCTCTTCCCAGATCCCGGATAGCTAGCTGCTCACATACTTGTGGTGAGCGGATTGACCCAGGACGTGGTAAGCAGTGGCGATGGTGGGGTACATTTTTGCAGTCACTAGGGTATCATAGGTCCTCTACATTTTGTATATAAGATGTCATAAAGGTTGAGTCTGTTGCGGGGAATTTCGGTTACTCCCAATCGTAGGTGTCCAAACCGAGATGTCATGTGTTGATGAATTATTACATTGTGAATGTTGATGATTGAGCGGCAAACCCCCATGTAGGGCGAGATTATGCCAAAATTTTGTTTGATTTGGTTTAATGAGTATACTCAGGCTTCGGAGACAGGGGCATACCTTATCTCTGGCCGGTCACATGCCCTAAATTTGGGGTATGACAAAGGTGGTTTTAGAGCACGGTCTAGAGGTTAGTGACTGCAAAAAGGAGTAGGGTAATAGTGCATTGCTTACAAGTAATCCCGGGATTATCGGTAAGTAGTGTACTACCCCTACGGATGTGCATCATCACATGCTGATACGTCGGGTAACATTTAAGCTAGCTAGCATATATTGAACTGTATAAACAATATTTTGGAGTTACTGACATATGTTTATTTTCTAGATACGATGCCTCCCCGAACAAGAACTCGTAGACCTAGAGATACATCATGGGACTGAGAGCTTGAGGTCCTAGATCAAATTTCTGCTGGCCCTGAGATTAGAGGCAAGAGTGGGGAGAGTAGTAGGACTGCTACTAGGGATACTATAGAGACTGAGATGAGATTTGACAGGATGGATGCTAAAATGGATGAGGTATTACACCAGGTAGAGGCTCTGACACAGGTTGTGGCAGAATAACAGAGGAAACTAGATCAGGCCCAGCAGGCACTGCCACTGCAGGCAGCTACACCGGTAGAGTCACAGCAGGGTCGACTAGAGGGATACCTTCAGGTTTTGTTATCTGAGTTTAAGAAGAATCAACCACCTTTGTTTACAAGGAAGGATGCTAATGCAGATCCCAATGACTTTTTGGATCAATGTAGTAGATTGTTCATATCATTGGGATGTTCTCCGGTTCGATCTATGGAGTTAGTCAGTTTCCAGCTTAGGAGTATAGCTGGGACGTGGTATATGACCTTGCTTAAGAGACGGCGAGCTACTGATCCTCCATTAGCATGGCCAGAATTTTGTACTGAGTTTCTTCGTAGGTTCTTACCACAGAGAGTTCGCGAGGCTAGGGCTTGCAAATTCGAGCAGATCAAGCAGACAGAGATAATGACTATGACTAATTATGATATCTGATTTTATGATCTTTCTGTATACACGCCACAGTTGGTATCCACCGAGTATGATAGAGCTAAATGGTTTGTGGATGGTTTTCGGGAGTATTTGTGTAGGTCAGTTCAGTTGACAGAGACATCTACATATGTTGAGGTACTAAATTCTGCTTTGAGTTTTGAGCAGCGAGCCCAAGATAGGCAGAGTGATAGGGGCCCACGAAAGAGGCTCAGATTTGGTGGATAGGGTTCTAAGACGATAGGGTCATCGGGGCCGGTTTGTGGTGTCGTGTCTAGAGGAGAGGCATCTACTAGTGGTGTACAGAGGGACGGGGGTCAGAACAATCAGCATAGACCTGGTGGTCGCCCTCAGAGTACATCAGCTGCTACTACTACTTGGGGAGCTTCTACCCCATTATGTCAGATTTGTGGACGCCGACATAGAGGCGTATGTTGGAGATCAGATTTATGTTTTAGATGCTGTAAATCGGGGCACATGAGGAGAGACTGCTCATTGGGTTCTCGCTCACTTCCATTAGTAGCAACTCCACTCCCAGCTACAGCTGCACCAGGGCAGTCAGCAGGATCAGTCACACAGCAGATTGGAAGAGGTACTCAGGACCGGGGGCAACAATCTATCGGTAAGGGACAGACGTCAGGCGGCAGGGGGTAGGCTCGAGTTTTTGCACTGACACCTAGGGATGCCCAGGCATCCAATGCAGTTGTGACAGGTATTATTATGGTTTGTTTACAGCCTGCAAATGCTTTATTTGATCCGGGTGCTACCCATTCATTTATTTGCCCGCGGTTTGCGGATATTTAGCTTAGAGATGTTAGTGAGTTAAATGAACCTTTGCTAGTTTCAACACCTGTCTGGGTTGAGTATGTAGTTAGTCGAGTTTTGAAAATGTGTGATATTGAGATTGGCGGGGAAGTGTTCATATCCGATCTAGCGATACTAGATATAGAATTTGATGTGATACTGGGCATGGATTGGCTAGCTGCCAATTATGCGGTGTTAGATTGTTTTAAGAAGGTTATTACCTTCCAAATACCAGGGAAATTAGTTTTAAAATATCAGGGAGATCGGAGTATGAATACAGCAAGAATGATATCGATCTTAAAAGCTGAGAAGTTGTTAAACAGTGGCTGTTGGGGCTATTTAGCCTATGTGTGGGATATTGAAGGCAAGGTTCCGGATTTGGATAAGATACTAGTAGTATCTGAGTTTCTAGATGTTTTTCCAGAGGAGTTACCCGGACTTCCTCCTGAGCGAGAGATTGAGTTCTGTATTGACGTGTTTCCAGGAACCCAGCCTATTTCAATTTCCCCTTACCATATGGCTCCCCTTGAGCTGAGGGAATTGAAGGTACAACTTCAGGATTGATTGGACAAAGGATTCATACGCCTGAGTACTTCACCCGGGGTGCTCCGGTATTATTTGTTAAGAAGAAGGATGGATCCCTGCGGTTATGCATTGACATAGGCAACTTAATAAGGTGACTATTAAAAATAAGTACCCACTGCCGAGGATTGATGATTTGTTTGATCAGCTCCATTTTTGGAGGGAAGATGTGCCTAAGACTGCTTTCTGCACGCGTTATGGGCACTATGAGTTTCTTGTAATGTCTTTTGGACTGACTAACGCCCCTGCAGCTTTTATGGATCTAATAAATAGGGTGTTTAAACCCTATTTAGATCACTTTGTGATAGTGTTTATTGATGATATCTTGGTGTATTCACGGACTAAGGATGATCATAGCCAGCATCTTAGGTAGTGCTTGAGACCTTGAGAACACACCAGTTATATGCTAAGTTTTCAAAGTGCGAGTTCTGGTTGAGTAGTGTAGGATTCCTTGGACATATTGTATCCAAGTAAGGTATTAGTGTGGACCCTAAAAAGGTGGAGGCAGTGCGTGACTGGAAAAGGCCTACCACCGTTACTAAGATTCGGAGATTTTTGGGGCTGGCAGGGTATTACAGGAGGTTTGTTGAGAATTTTTCGAGATTGGCAGCTCTATTGACTAGACTTACCCTGAAGGATGTCAAGTTTGAGTGGTCAGACAAATATGAGAGGAGCTTTCTAGAGCTCAACGAACGTTTGACTACTGCTCCAGTTTTGACATTACCGATGGGATCCAGTGGATATGTTGTATATTGTGATGCATCCAGGGTTGGATTGGGATGTGTGTTAATGCAGGATGGCAACGTTATAGCATATGCCTCAAGGAAATTGAAGAAGCAGGAGCAGAATTATCCTACACATGATTTGGAGTTAGAAGCTATTATCTTTGCATTAAAGATATGGCGACATTACTTATATGGCCTGTCATGTGAGATATACACCGACCACAAGAGTTTAAAATATATTTTTGATCAACGGGAGTTAAATTTAAGACAGAGGCCGTGGTTGGAGTTACTGAATGATTACGACTGCACTATCTTTTATCATCCGGGTAAAGCCAACGTGGTTGCTGACGCTTTGAGCCATAAATCTATGGGAAGCATTGCTCACTTGTCCCTAGACAAGAGACCATTGGCTAAGGATATTCAGGATTGTTTGAGAAGAGATGTTACCATGAGTTTTATCGGGACTGGTGCACTTATTGCACATGTACAGGTTAGATCCTCCTTAGTAGAGGAAGTTAAAGCAAGGCAGCATGTCGATGCTTTTTGTACTGAGATGATAACTAGTGTGAAACAGGACAAGGATGATAGATTCCAGGTAGATGAAGAGGGAACTCTCTGTTTCCATAGTCGATAAGTAGTCCCTAAGATAGAGGGATTTCGATGGTAAGATCCTTGATGCAGCACATAATTCATCATATACGATGCATCCTGGTGCTACCAAGATGTACCGTGATCTTAAGAAGTTCTACTGGTGGCAAGGCATGAAACGTGATGTAGCAGATTATGTGGCTAAATGCCTAATATGTCAGCAAGTAAAGGCTGAACATTTGAGACCAGCTGGTCCATTACAGAGCCTTGAAGTGCCAGAGTGAAAATGGGATCATGTTACCATGGATTTAGTGACTGCTTTGCCTAGAACTAAGACAGGATATGATTCTATTTGGGTGATTATCGACAGATTGACTAAGTCGGTACATTTTATTCCGATGAAAACTACTTATCCAGCTAATAAGTACGCTAAGCTTTATTTGGATCTGATTGTGCCTTTACATGGTATACCATTATCGATTATATCAGATAGAGGTTCGCAGTTTACAGCGAGAATTTGGATATTATTCCAGGAGGCCCTCGGTACACAATTGCGATTTACACTGCTTTTCACCCCCAGACAGATGGATAGTCAGAGAGGACCATTTGAGGGAATTAGGATGATCATTTACCTTTGATTGAGTTCGCTTATAACCACAGTTATCACAGCAGTATACAGATGGCACCATTTGAGGCACTATATGGTCGAAAGTGTAGATCACCTGTTGGTTGGTTTGAGGTAGGCGAGTATCGGCTACTTAGTCCAGATATTGTACAGGATGTAGTGCAAAAGGTTGGAATAATAAGAGGGAAGTTGATGGCTGCCCAAAATTGGCAAAAGGCCTATGCTGATAGTCGGAGACGTGAGTTAGAGTTTGATGTTGGAGATTATGTGTTCCTAAAAGTTTCACCTTTCAAGAGGGTTATGAGATTTGGGAGACGAGGTAAGTTGAGTCCAAGGTACATTGGACCATTCCAGATATTGAGCCATAAAGGTGCGGTAGCATATGAGTTAGCATTGCCTTCAGACTTGAGCTATGTACACCCCGTATTCCATGTGTCTATGTTGCGAAAATACATTCCAGATGATTCACATGTTTTACAGCCACAGACAACACAGATAGACTCCCGGTTAACATATATTGAGGAACTAGTAGCCATAGTAGATTGTCAAGTACAAAAGATGCGGTCCAAGGAAGTTCCTACAATTAAAGTTGTGTGGCAGTATCACAATACGCAGGAGGCTACGTGGGAGCTTGAGGATGAAATGAGACAGCAGTACCCCTAGTTATTTCAAACATGAGGTAATTCTTTATAGGTTAATTTTATGTAAAATTCAAGGACGAATTTTATTAAGGGGGAGAATTGTGAGACCCTCGTAAGCCAGAGATAACTCGGGCCTCCTATAACATTCTGATGGCTCAGAACTACACATGTAAAATCCACTAGGAAGGATGAGCTATCATGTGGTATGCATGTTGTATGATAGATTATAGAATTGGAGGTTAAATCGAGTGGTTAAGCGATTTGACCCTAAAGTAGTTTAAAAATTCAGACTAAAATTGGGAAGGGGAAAAGTCCATAAAATATGATAAATTGAGTGGATATGATGATAATATATGATACGGAACCCATACCTATTATCAGAACAACAATCGGCATCAAATTATAAAAAAAAATGCATTAGGGGTATTTTGGTCATTTTACACCCCTTTTCATTTTTAGTCCGAGAAATGGTACAAATGGACTTTTTGAATATATAATATTTTGATATGACATTTGGATCTAATATTTGGCATTAGAACGAAAAAACGAGACTAGAATCGGTAAAATTGGAAAATTGTGACGTTGTCGTACTTTTTCGAAAAAACGTGGTTAAACAATTCTTGTTATCGATCCGAACACATGGATAGATGTTTTAACACCCAAGGAACATGAGTATGTTGAGAAAAAATGAAAAACAAAATCCCGAACATCACGTTCTATAGGGCATGTGCAAAAAGTCAAAGTTGGTCAACTTTTTTGACCAAGCTTAGGCAAGATTAAGAACATGGGATAATTTTCCATAACTTTTCCGCCAAAATAAGAAGATATCACATCTTCTTCTTATCCTTTATGCCTTAGGCATTTTCTCACCAAAAACTTCATTAAAGCTTACTAAACTTTCTCTCTCCTCCAAATTTCAAGGGAAATCACCAAATATTGCAAGGATTTCACTAACCCATAGGTAATTTCATGTTCTAAGCTTGATTTTGATATTATATTTTTAAGAATTTATCTCTATCTATGAGAAATCAATTTGGCTGAAAATTGGTGATGGTGAACCACCATGTTGCCGCCACTTTTTTCGTTACGGGAGGTGTTCCCCCGCCTCCTTAAATCGTAAATTAGTATCGGATAGCTTTAAATCAAAATTTAGAGGCTAAAACTAGCTTGGCCAAAACCCTATCTTGCCCATGAGGTGGTGTCGCTACCTTCCTTGGTTGTCCGATGCCACCGTTAGCTTCGTTGTTATTGTGTGAGCAACTTTCCAATTGATTGTTGCTCCGAATTTTGACTCGAGCTAAGTGTAGGAATTTATTTGTAAAAATTCTTAAGTTGGAAAATTTTGAATAGAAGCTAACTAGAATAAATAGTTAGAATTTGAATGTCCTGTAGTTGAGAAATATTCACAGAATATCCTAATGATGCCATAGGTACTCATATTGTAGAGTTCGCCCGGGATCGCGACAAAGACACGAAAGTGCTACTTTAACACTTGGACTAACACAGTGAGTATTTAGGTTAATCTAGGAGGTAGTTGTTGTTTTATATGCATTGTTGATTGATATGGATATTGAAACACGAAAGATTGCTCGGATTACGAAAATGGTAAGTTTCGAACCTTACGTGGATCAAAGGCGTAAGTGTGGTGTTAATATTGTTACATGAGGTAAGTGTTGTAGAGTTGAATAATAATGAATGTGAGCTATTTGAAATGCTCGGATATGCTTAATTGAGATGTTGGGCAAGGTACGGATTATGGTTGTACTTGTCGGATTAAAGAAACAATAGTATGGAATTGTGCTTGAGGCATTATGGTTACTAATTTGTGAAATTGGTTGATGAATGATATTGTATAGGATGGTTGAGTATTTAAGGATAGTTAGATATTGTAGATTAAAAGGTTATGCACATAAGTTGTTTGATAAAAAATCTAAGTGAAATTGTAATGCTTTGAAAAACATAAGTAGAAATATGTTAGTGTAGAATTGTTTCCTAGCATAGTATATATATATATATATATATATATATATTACTCTATGATATAAGAGAATTAATATATCATGCTATTATTGTACGAACAAGGTGATGACCGGGACGCTATTATTTTACGGACAGGGTGATGTCCGGGATGCTATTATTATACGGACAGGGTGATGTCCGGGATGCTATTATTGTACGGACAAGGTGAAGTCTGGGATGCTATTATTGTACGGACAAGGTGAAGTCCGGGATGCTATTGTTGTATGGACAAGATGAGTCCGGGATGATATGGACAAGATAGTCCAGGATGACAAATATTACGGACTGCTATAAGTCTGGGATGTTTTGATGATATAGACATGAGAAATTCTTAATTAATAATTTTGGAGGTATACACGTAAAATCGATTGTTAAATATTTTTGGCTACCGGTTTAGACTGGCCAATGTCCTATTTATATTCAGCACTCAGCGTAGAAGATTTCATATGGGACAAATAATTTTTATAAGTCCCGAAACAATTTTTAAATATTACTTTTCGTTTAATTAGTCATACTTGATATGTCATGTATAATGCTTTAATGGTTAAGAAATGAAGCACGAAATTTCCAAGTACTCTTCCTAGTTACCTTATACTCACTGAGTTTTTCGACTCACTTCGTTTATTTTCATTTTTTTTCAGATTCTAATAGACCCAGCTCTTCCCAGATTCCGGATAGCTAGCTGCTCACATACTTGTGGTGAGTAGATTGACCCAGGACGTGGTAAGTAGTGGCGATGGTGGGGTACTTTTTTGCAGTCACTAGGGTATCATGGGTCCTCTGCATTTTGTGTATGTTGAATATGTATTGTATATTTTGTAAACGGATGTAATTAAGTGATGTATGACGTATATCGGTCTTAGAGGCCTAGTATGAGATGGTGATGTTTATTTTGTTATGATATAATATAAATGTATGTTTGTATATAAGATGTCATAGAGGTTGAGTCTGCTGCGGGGCATTTCGGTTACTCCCTATCGGAGGTGTCCAAACTGAGATGTCATGTGTTGATGAATTATTACATTGTGAATGATGATGATTGAGCGACAAACCCCCATGTAGGGCGAGATTATGCCAAAATTTTGTTTGATTTGGTTTAATGAGTATACTCAGGCTTCGGAGGCAGGGGCATACCTTGTCTTTGGCCGGTCACATGCCCTGAATTTGGGGTGTGAAATAATCCTTCCCCGCATGTAACCGAGTCCCAAACCCGATTCTTCTATTTTCTTTGGTTTATAACGCAGAGTTGAAATTGGTTTAAAAAATGTTTTAATTAATTTTAAAATATTTTATAAAAGAGGTTTTAATGGGTGGACGATCACACCTAGCTAAAAAGGATTAGTGGTGACTCCATGTCCTTTTACGAGGCCGTTTTCATACCCTCAATCTTTTATTTCAATCTGAAGAAATTAAGTCGTCTTTTCCTCTCTTCTGTTTCTCCATCACTCGAACGGGTTTCCGCGACGGGATCACGTATCGACAAGCATAGGCTGAATCCCAACAGGAATGCTTCTGATCTTTTGCCATGCATTCTGAATAGGCATTGTAGATCGAGCAACGATGAACGTACATCGCTCGTAATAAAGGTGATAATTCGCCGCAAAGGCACCGTGATGCCTATAGAAGTAGATACTGTTGGGGTACATATTCATTAACTCTTTCACTTTGAACTAATGATTGTACCCTTGTACTTGCTTTGTTCCTTTTCCACACACATCATTTGTAATAAATACCAAAACCTAGTGTTTTTGGGTTATTTTGAAAAATTTTCTTTTTAGGTGTTAAAAAAAAAGAGTTTTTTTTTTTTTTTTTTTTATTTTAAGAAAAGAGTTTTTATTCTATGAAATTTTTTCTCCTTTGAAAAAGAATAAAGAATGATATTAAGATCTTATTTTCCTTGATGTTCTCACCTGCATTCTTTGCATAACATACACATTGTTTAAGCAATTGTAAATGTGAAAATTCATCTCCTCAAGCATCTTCGCATTTTCATGCATTAATCATCATTATATTCATGCATATAAGAATAGAGCATGTACATTCATAATTGTATTCTTGATCTCATGATAATAATATCATTTTCATTTGCATGAAAGGGGTTCGAGATATGAGGAATAAATCGGAGGAACGATTGGGTCCTTTGGAACGCAATCAAGAGGAATTTGGACATGAAATCCGGGAGGTGAAAGAACAGCTTGTCAAATTGATGAAAATGGTTGAGGATATGTGTAAGAGTAGGAGGAAACTTTCTCAGGGCTCTTCATCGCCTTCGGATCAACCAAAACCATCAGGTCCAGAAAATACAATTCTTGTTAGGTCCTGCACTTGTCAATGTGACAAAGATTTGAACCCTGATGAAATTATGGACAATGTTGTGAAAATGACTAAAACAGAGAGCCTGATACCAAAGACAAAAACCTTAGATCCCAAGCAGTCCCTGCAATTTGTCCTAGGTCCAAACTAGTATCCTCACTCTACTATGGTCCAATCGTCCACTGGGATGACCACTACGGGATCCCTGGGTCACACTCTATCACCACCCATTGGCAATTCGTACTCCTTCCTTCGTCAAGCACCTTATCAAGCATCCGGGATAAGAACCTCAAACTATGTAAACCTCCAAGGGTCCCGTGTCCAAATCCATACCCTTACCATGCTATTCAGCCGCCTCTCTATGCAAACACTCCGGTTTGAGCCTTAGTGCCACCGTCAAGTGCCCCAACTCCTGGGCCCTGTGTAACTAAGAAACAACCCAAGAACAAGATCCAAAGGCATTTTGATCCCATTCCAATCAGCTATCAAGAGCTTTTCCCTATATTGATTTGAAATCACCTGGTTGCCTATGTGCCATTGAAACCCCTATCACCACCGTATCCCAAGTGGGATAACCCGAATGCAAGATGTGACTATAACTGTGGGATTGTTGGGCATAGCATTGAAGACTGCATTGCACTCAAGAACAAAGTACAGTCTCTTATAGATGCCAAGTGGTTGGATCTAATGACACTAATTGATAGAGGACTAGGAAAAGGTAATTAGGATTGGGAGATTTACGACAATGATGTAGAAGGACTTTGGTCTGATATGATGTAGTAGGATTTCGCTTTTTCAGTAGCCGGCTCTTATAGCCTTAGGACGCTAGGAAAAATAAAGTTCTTGTAAAGACAGTTCTAACCACTGCTCAGATTTTGTAAACATGGTTTATACCTTGTGAACATTGATATGGGAATGAATTGGTTATGCTTCAAATTTATGAGATGTTGATGATTAAGTTCCTCCGATTCTTATTTCCTTAATGATATCTTCCCCTTTGCATTTTGCATCCTATCAATTATTTCTCATACCATACATTTCATTCATACATGCATCTTTGTGGCATCAAGTTGCATTCATGACATACATCGTCAGCATTATTGCTCTGTATATGCTCATGAATTAATTTGTCTATTCTTTAAATGCATCATATTGATACTGTGTTGCATTCATAGTATATAGGATTATTCATTAGAAAATGCATCTGGAACATACATGGTCATTCATTGCATATATCCATGCGTTGATTTGTTTATTCTTTGCTTGCACCATGTTGGCATCGTGATTGTATTTATTACATACATGGTCAGCATGTTCCCACTATATATATCCATACATCACATAGTTTATGCTTCACGGGCATCGAGTTGCATTCATGGCTCATTCATCATGAAACACATTTGGAGGGATAAAACAGAAGCTGGCTTGGCATTAAGAGTCTTTTGAAAGAATTTCCATTTCAAATCAAAGGTATAAGAAGTACTGAGTACCTTTATAATATAGGCTAGAGCTATGGAGAATGAACAAGCTGCCCGAATGGAAAGAATGGAAAGGGCACAGGAAGAATTGAGAGAAAAGTTGGCAAAATCTCAAGCAGAATCGAAAGATCAGATCACTAAATTGATGGAGCTGGTATCCACCACAGTCAAGGAAAAAGGATACGCTGGAAACTTGGCCGCCAGAGAAGGGTTGGAGGCACAAAAGGGTCAGATTGAGGTCATGATGTTGGATGGCCAGAACGAGGTTAATCCTGTCAACATTTTGAACTGAGATGATCCAGCTAAACAGGCAAAGTTGGAAATCGTTGCGATGAATGAGGTTGAGTTGGTAGATTCCCAAGGGAAATATCAGCTGTTAGAGGAAAGGCTCCGGGCAGTAGAAGATTCAGATGTATTTGGGAGTGTAGATGCGAAAGAACATTGCTTGGTCCCTGATTTAGTCATTCCTTCTAAATTCAAGGTCCCCGACTTTGAGAAATATGATGGGACAACCGATTCGTCAGCCCACATCACTAGTTTTTGCCGAAATATGATGAGCCATACAAATAATGATAAACTTCTGATCCACTGCTTTCAGGATAGCCTTAACGGGTCCGCAGTTAGATGGTATATGAGCAAGGATCTTGATTTAGCTAAAGCATTTTTAAATCAGTACAAGCATATGAAAAATATGGTGCCTGATCGTCTCACCTTGCAAAATATGGAGAAAAGAGCTACTGAGAGCTTCAAAGAATATGCTCAGCGGTGGATGGACATGGCTGCCCAAGTACAACCACCTTTGACAGATAAGGAAATCACCGTCCTTTTTGTGAATACACTAAGGGCCCCGTACTACGATGAACTCGTCGGCAGTGCGACGAAGAATTTTGCAGATATGGTAATCTCAGGGGAGATGATTGAGAATGCTATCAAGGATGGGAAATTTAAAGAAGAAAGAACATCCAAGCAGAGAGAAATGGGACACCAAGAAAGAAAGAGGAAGATGTCCAAGCTATGGGAGATTTCGTCCCATATTCCCAATTCCCCTTATACAAATCATGTTACCCTACTAAGGTATCTCCAAGCCTTTATCCTTACCTACCAACCCAAGCACCTAATCGTATACCAGTCCTCGCAACAAGTCCTGCTTCCGAAAAACGATCGCGGGACAACCAAGAAAGAATTCCAATCCCAATCCCTGACCTATTGCCATTACTAATAAAGAATCAGTACCTTACCCCTGTGCCTTTGAAAACAGTTTCGAATCCATCAGCAATGAGTTATGACCCTGACAGCAAGTATGATTATCACATGAGAGTAGTTGGGCATTCAACTGAAAAATGCAGACAACTGAAGGAAATGATTGAAGGTCTTATCTTCAAGGGCATTTTGACACCGGAGCTTATCGATCAGTGGAAGTCCACTTTGCCGTAAATTAATTTCTTTCAGGGTTTTATGAGGAGAATTAGTACCTTTAAAAGATCTCAACAGGAGCATTTTGATTAATATAGTTTCATACCTCATGATGAAAACACTTGTCTCATGTCGTCATTTCATATGAATGAATTTTGAATTTTAAATGCTTTGTGTTTGTTGTGTTCTAACAATAATTTGAATATGCAAAAGCAAACATTAAGGAAGTTCTAATAATGGACAGTCTCGAGAATATTGATGATCATTGTTAGAAATGGCCCAGTACCCTCTCCCCCTCTTTTTTGGGGCTTTTTCTATGGCTAAATCCCTTGAACCGAGATCACTTGGAAGACCTAATGCTTCAAGGAATATGAATGATTGAACATCATAAACCATTGTCACTAAGCAAAAATGTAGATCCTATTTTAGGCTATGAGCAAAGGAACAAAAATATTTGAAAATTTTTCAAGCTCCTCAGAAAATCGAACAAATGAGACATTCTTTCAAGAATCTAGATTGTGGTAATTTGGTAGGTGTCAAGGTTGTGTCAAAACCATTCACATCCTTTCCCAATAACTATAAAACATCAATTGCCCAAACTTCACTTCATGATTAACACCTCGGGGCACAATGACAAAACCAGATTATCCCATGTCCTAGAGAGAACCTGTTTTTTGGTAATATTTTCCTTGGTATTTCAAACAAATCCAAGATTGAAACTCAACCTTTTCAAAATAGACCTAGACTTGCTATGTTCCTCGTAATGATACAAATTCCCAAGGTTGATCAAATTGGGGCATCATATCTGGAAATGATGGATACATGGTGAATAAGGATGGAACTAATGCATGAACCATTGGGGGCATGTGAAAAAAAATTGTGATATTATGCATATGAGAATTCGGATGATTTCAAAGTGCAAAATGAAATTCTGATTATCTATTCCCCCTGGGAAATGCTTTTCAATGAGAATATTTATGCTTGATATGAGAAATGGCCATCTTTCATATCCCTTTCACAAAAAGAAAGTATCTATAGTCACCCCTTTTGAGCTAAAAGAATTATTTCTTATTTGAACCCTGATCAAGGGTCACCCTCTACACTGGCAGGCAAATGCGAGGGAAGATCTTCCCAAAGACAATTGCGAAATGAGTCCTAGCTCAAAGACAGATACAAAGCAAATTGAGCTCCTAAACGAATACGGGCTCACTCTATCGAAAGGAAATGGAAAATATGGCAAAATGGAAGCCAAAAACAAAACAAAAGAAATAAAATGAAAAAACAAAAACACACACAAAAAAAGTATGGCAAATGAAAGCCAAAAGCAAAGAAGAAAGGGAGAAAAGTTAAAAAAAAGAAAGAAAAGTCCAAAAAGGATAAATGCTTCAAAAAGGGAATCCTCCTCAAGAAATGATCCTTGATCTGATTACCTTCAAACACATCTTGGGCCTATTTATCTCTTCTTTTTGAACCCTGAACCATGACCTACATTACGTGCTTTAAAAGTCCATTTTGATCAAAGCATGAATATTTAACTTGAAGGGTTTCTCCTCAGATTTTATCCCATCTCATCGAATTATCATTTCACTTTGAAAGAATTTAGAATTCTCAAGTGCATGGTAGAACAACAAAAAAGAGAGAAAGAAAACAAATGAAAGAATGGGACTCTAGGGCAAAAAACCAAAAATAGGCGGTTTAGAACAAAATGGGAATTTTTGATGACATCTATGTCGATACCGATGCCATAAGAAAAAAAGTGATCATCGAGGAATATTTAGGAATTCTTGAACCTCCCAAATTGAAAGCTCATTCGGAGGATTGACTTCAAAAACTAAGACTTTTTCCCCCCAAAATCAACTTTCCATTTTGAACATCCCGACCAATCTTGACGCTGGTCAAAACGCCATGATTTGGAAACTAAAAGAATGTTGAATTTGTTTGATTATCAAGGAATTCGTATTTTATAAAACTTGTTTGATTTGTGAGCCTAGAAGTGGCATACATTTTTGTTGTGAAGTTTTCTTCGATTAACCAAAATCCTATTGTATCAAGCCTTTCAATCCATGTTGAAAAACCCAAATTGACATTCAAAAAAATTCCTGACAGTGATCAACAGTCTTCAAGAGAGTCGTACATCACACACGGTGGGGTTAATATTTTTGGCTCAAAATTTTTCATTAAGTGGGATTTTTTTTTTCAAAATGATAAAACAAATAAAAATATATTTTTTGAAATAACCATTTTTGATGTTGACATGAGACAATGGTTATTTCTAACCAAAGGTATGGGACTACTAAGGTAGATCTTGACTCCTGGAAATGTGAAGAAGGAATGAACATTTGGCTCAGACTTTTGTCGATAAGAGTCTGAAAACAATTGGGGCAAAGAGATTGCCAAAGACTGAAAAGAAAATGATCACTTATGGGGCACGAAGTGTTCAAGATATACTTTGATTTGAAAAGGAAAAATGGATTGGAAAGGTTAAGCCAAAGTTTAGAAAAAACGATCAGGACATTTGCATCACTCATGACACTCATCTTTTTATTGAGCTTTGCATCTGTATAGTGTTGGCAAACATTTGCATCATTCATGGGTATTTGCATTGGTACTATTTCATAAGCATCTGTATTTTACCCTTACATTTACATCCTTCATGGATATTTGCATTTGCATCATCTCAAGCAATTGCATTATTTCTAGAATCATTGCATTTTCATTATTGTGTGGTAACTGCAGTTACACCATACATAGACCACTTACATGAACACGATTCGTAGGGGCATTTGCATCTTTTCATGAAGCATTTGCATCATTATTGATCTTTGCATTTGCATCATTTAGAAGCATTTTTCACATTGTCGATCCTTGAATTTGCATCATTTAGAAACATTTGCATAATGTCGATCTTTGCATCTGCATCATTCCATGAAGTAGTTGCATCATTATTGATCTTTGCATTTGCATCATTTAGAAGCATTTTGCACATTGTCAATCCTTGCATTTGCATAATTTAGAAGAATTTGCATAATGTCGATTTTTGCATCTGCATCATTCAATGAAGTAGTTGTGTCAACGTTGAACTTTGCATTTGCATCATTTAGAAGCATTTTACACATTGTTAACATCTGCATCTGCATCAAGAAGCATTTGCATCCATCTAAGCCATTTGCATTTGCATCTACATCAAGAAGCATTTGCATCAATTTAAGCCATTTGCATTTGCACCATTAAACATCTGCATCTTATTCAACATCTACATCTGTATCAAGAAGTATTTGCATCAATCCAAGACATTTACATTTGCACCATGAAGCATTTGCATCTCATTCAATATCTGCATTTGCATCAAGAAGCATTTCCATCAATTCAAGACATTTGCAATATGAAGTATGTGCATCTTGTTAATCTCTGCACCTGCATCAAGAAGCATTTTTCGTCCTCTCAAAACCTTCATGTTAATTTTCAACAATTATTCAAAACCATTTTTAAAGTCGCATCTGGGCACAATTTTCCAGATCATACATAAGACCTCCAGGCACCATATTTAAGATCTCTGGGCATTATTTTTCAAAATCCTACATAAGACCTTCGGGTTTTTTTTTTTAAAGTCGCCTCTGGGTATAATTCTTCAAAACCATTTTAAAGCTGCATCCGGGCACAACTTTCCAGATCATAGATAAGACCTTTGGGCACCATTTTTAAGACCTCCAGGCATCATTTTTAAAGTCGCCTCCAGGCACAATTTTCCAGATCATAGATAAGACCTCTGGGAACCATTTTTAAGACCTCCAGACATTATTTTTAAAGTCGCCTCCGGGCACAATTCTTCCACCATTTTTGAAGTCGCATATGGGGCACAATTTTCCAAATCATGGATAAGACCTCCTGGCACCATTTTTAAGACCTCCAGGTATAATTTTCCAGAATCATGGATAAAACCTCCGAGCACCATTTTTAAGACCTCCGGACACAATTTTCCAGATCATGGATAAGATCTCCTGGCACCATTTTTAAGACCTCCGGGCATAATTTTCTAGAATCATGGATAAGACCTCCGGGCACAATTTTCTAAAATCATGGATAAGACCTTCGGGCACCATTTTTAAGACCTTCGAGCATAATTTTCCAAATCATGGATAAGACTTCCGAACACTATTTTTAAAGTCGTTTTCAGCATAATTTTCCAGATCACGGATAAGACCTCCGGGCACCATTTTTAAGACCTCCAGGTATAATTTTCTTCTTTGCAAATCGAACTCATTTCCTTAAGACGGGTCGAGCCTTGATTAGTCAGGGAACTCAATTTAAGGACAAATTCTTCTATATAAAGCTTTTTCGAAGAAAAAAAAAATGAAATGATGAATGAATATGATGAGAAAAAAAATGAAAACTCCCTTTCCTTTTCTTCATATGTGATTTCATTAACCGGACAAAATTAGTGTTTATTTATCTTTGCCTGATTCTTTATTCTCAGCAATAGCCAAGGAGGGGCAACTATAGACACCTAATTTTGTCTGGACCCCTAAACCAGGTAATTTTCTTCCTGATGATGTTTTAGAATGCAGAAAAGCCCTTCTCAACCTACAGGTGGTACACCCCAGCATGTCTTGGTACGACCATGAAAACATATTCGCGTATTCCCGGAGAAGACTTATCAAATCTTGCTTTATTGATGGTGAAGTGGCAGTCCCTATCTTGGCTTCTCTTATTTCTTCCCCATCCTCCAAATTTATCACTTCCAACTGTTCTTTGTGAGGTAATACTTGTTTCTCCTCTTGTTCTATTATTCTCAACAAATCTGGAAATAAATCACAGTCTTCGACATCTTCGTCAACATCAAAATACTTGTACAGATGGTTTTTCAAAATTAATTTCAGAATTATTGACAGGATGATCCTCATATTCCGTATCCGGACACTTGTAAATAGGTGAGGAAGAAACAATATAAGAAGGCATATAGGTAATAATAATGAAAGAATAAAATAATGTGGACACATCAATATTAAGGAAATGCATCATGGTGGTTATTTATTAAATGATAATCTTTAAACATAAGCCCATACAGAGGACTCTTAATGCCTTCGGGAAAAGGCAATTAAGGTTGATTCGAGCATTACACTAGAGTAGACCTATAAACTATGGGAAGTTAGGTCACGTTCCAATTGGTTAGCTCATAACCCGACGGGCAAGGAGCACCATCCAACTAGTGCCCTCCTCTCTCTATTCCTCTATTTCAGCCATATTGACCATCATTTCATATGGTTGTTTGTCTCTGACTCCATAAATTTTCTCGAAAGCCTGTTCCAGCAGGTCCATCACATCTTCGAAATTCTTACTCCTAAACTCAAATCTGGTCGAGCGAAAGATGTGAAGGATTGGCGAAAAAGTCATAGGCTCCCATTCCATATCCACACCCGCAAAACGGGCTATCCTCTTTTTACGGTTTTTTTCAATCTGTTTCCTTTTCTCGTGAGCTTTGGGGAGATATCCGAGATCGAATCGGTCTTTCTTCCCGGCCATTTCTATTGCTCTGGCCATCCCCTACAGATATTTTCCTAGTCCCTTTCCTGCCCTGCAGCCTTTCCCAATTGTTGTTCTTACCCCCAACCTGGTATTCCAGGAGAGCCTTGGCTTCAAAATTTTTTGCCCCTCAGTGACGAAATCGGCATTCACAAATTCTTGTGACCTTAATGAGCATTCTACAACATCCCCATTGTATTCTATGTAGAGGGAGTCAGTGGATGCAGAGGCTATGATGTCTTCCTCTCTCGATACGCTGACTAGGCGTCCTTCTATTACAAACTTCAATTTTTGGTGGAGAGATGATGGTACTACCCCTGTAGAATGGATCCATGGCCTCCCCAGGAAGTAATTGTAAGATGGGGTGATGTCCATCACTTGAAAATCCATCTTAAAAGTACAAAGACCTATCTGAAGAGGGATCTCAATGTTTCCCACTACTTCCCGACGAGTGCCATCGAAAGCTCTGACAATGGTATGACTTGACGGCATGTAGGACATATCCATTGGTAGTTTTGACAAAGTTGCCAATGGCATAACATTCAAAGATGATCCATTGTCAAGGAGCACTCGGGGTAGAATGTGCCCTTTACAGGTGGTAGTGATATGAAGGGCCTTGGTGGACCCTATTCCATTTGGCGGTATCTCATCATAGCTTAAGAAGATGTAATCATCTGCCATGATGTTTCCCACCAACCTGTCTAATTTCTCCACACATATGTTGTTTGCTACACAAGCCTGATTCAAAATTCTCAGTAGAGCATTTTGGTGTGGCTCTAAGTTTAATAGCAACGAAAGCACTGAAATCCTCGTCGGTTGGCTATGCTACTGTTCTACCACACTGTACTCGCTGTGCTTAATGAATTTTTAAGAACTCACAGGCCTCTTTCTCATTTACTGGTTCTTTTATTTTACTAGCCAGGGTTGGAACTTTTTCAACTTCAATTGATTGTTCAACCTCCATAGGGTCTGGTCCTACAGCCCTTTTCCCTTTGTCAGGCCCCCTTGTCTTTCCAATTTCAGTTGCCGCAGGGGCATAACATCTACCACTCTGAGTAAGGTGCCCCACTCTGGTTACATCCATGGCTGCTGCCTGATGGTTTGAAGATCCTAGCATCGCCATGCCGTATTCGTACTTCCTTGGAATCGTCATGTTTCCTTTGTAAGAAAAAGGTGACGGTAATTCTATGATCATCTTTGGAGTAGATCTCTCGATTGCTGGGTAACTTTTTCCTCGGGTTCATCATAGTATATGATTAGGGGTCTATCCACCCCATAACCAGTCTCATTCATACTGATTTTTGAATCCTCTATCTTCTCAAAAAACTGGGCCTCGCCCATATCCATCATCTTTTGATCTTTTACTAAGAATTCTCCACAGCACTGAATGGTATGCCTTTTGTGCTCATGATATTGGCAGAAGTCTTATATCTGGCTGACTATCTCCTTTACATCTGATTTTGGCTTAAGCAAACCCGGTTTGACCATCTCAAACCATACTCTGATCATAGGCGTTTTCTCTTCCCTGACGTCCCTTTTTACCAGTTCATTCTCCCCCAACATGATGGCGTTGACCTTGGGCTCCGTATGATTAGGCAACGGATTTCCCGCGATATTAGGTCCACTTTTCGGCCCGAATTTCAAGATTCCTGTATCTTGTGTTTGAAAGCAGTACAAGTCTCGATCGAGTGTTCTTGGATGTCTGCGTGGTATGCGCAGTGAGTGTTGGAATCGTACCACTTGGGAAAAGGAGGTTTTAAAAGTTGGAGGTACACAGGCTCAATGAGTTAACCTTGTAGAAGTTTTGGGTATAACTCGCTGTAAGTAGTGGGGATAGGGTCATACTGGGGTTTTTGGTTATTCCTTACAGGCCTTTGATCATTTCGGGGACTGTTTTGCATGTTTGGAGTAGTGTTTGGTGGAATGGCTATCTGAGGAGATATGCCAGTCGAATATGGTTGCTGAGGGATAGTCGTGTAAGGAAAAAGGTTCTGAGTAAGGCTGTTTATAGCTGGATAGTAAGGGTTGTAAGTTGGGTAAGGTGTATAGGGTGCTGGATATGAAAAAGATCGGTTATTGAAACTGACCTTGTGAGCCTCCCCTTCCTTTTTCTTGGTAGGAGTTGTTTTCTTGGAGGTGACTTGTTCCCCGCTTCTCATCTTTCCATTTTCGATAGCGGTCTCAATCATCTCCCCAGATATGACCATAGCTGCGAAAGTTTTAGTGGCATTACCCACCAACTTCTCGTAGTATGTCGTCTTTAGGGTATTGATGAAGAGAACTGTAGTTTCTTTATCAGCTAGGGGTGGCTGCACTTGAGTAGCCATGTCTCTTTATTTTTTGGTGTACAATTTTAAAATCTTTGTATCGTTCTTCTCCATGTTCTGCAGGGATAGTCTATCTGGCACCATGTCAGAGACGTACTTGTAATGTTCCAAGAAAGCCCTAGCCAGATCCGTCCATGGTCGGATCTTGCTACGGGTGAGTTGATTATACCATCGAGTGGCAGATCCGGTGAGGCTATCTTGGAAACAGTGGATGAGCAACTTTTCATCACTATCATGTCCGGTCATCTTTCGATAATACGTCGTCAGATGTGCTGAAGGAATGGTGGTCCCGTTATACTTTTCAAAATCTGGCGTCTTGAACTTTGGCGGGATCACTAAACCGGAAACCAAATTCATCTCTTTGGCATCGAGGCTTCCAAACAATTCTGCCCCTTCCACGGCTCTAAGCCTTTCTTTCAACAACTGATACTTCTTTTGTGATTCAGTTATTTCAACCCTTTTCAGTTCCGCTGCCTTCCTATTTTCTTGTTCGGCTAGCTCATCCAGGTTTGGGATGTCAATAGGATCTGTCAGGAGGGTCCCAAGATTTACCCAAACTGGCATCTGTTTTTGTGCCCCTGTGTTGGGCTGGATATACACGAAAAGTGTTTCAACTGCCGGAGGAGGAGTATCCATATTCTGCGCAGGTTGGCTGTTTGTCGGTATGGCTTCTTGTTGTCCCTTATTTCTTCCTTGATGTCCTGATTCTAAACTTGGTACTAAATTCTCCATATGTCCCTTTCCTTTGACTGCGGCAGACACCAGTTCCATCAGCTTAATCATTTGATCCCTTGATTCAGCCTGAGACTTAACGAATTGTTCCCTCAACACATCCTGGGCCCTTTCCATTCTCTCCATTCGGGCCATTTGTTCATTCTCCATGATCCTGACTTGTGATCGAGTATTATACTGATGGGTGATGCACCCAAAAGAGTGTATCTTATTTAACCTTGCACTAAAAAGATAAATTGTAAGTATAGTAGTTAGCAAGGGTCGAGTCCTCAGGGATTGGGTTTTAGTTTATAAGTTAATAGTTTAAAACTTAAATTCAAGAACAATAAAAGAAAATGGGTTTTTGAAGCCAGATTTAAACTAAAGTAAATAATAAGAAATAGATGCAAGGCGGTATAACCAGCCAATAAAAATATATATACTAAATTAGGCGGTATAACCAGCCAATAAAAATAAATACACTTTTAAAAATAAGCAAACTAGAAAAGTAAGAAAACAAGTAAGTAAGAAGAATCAAATATGAAAAATATGGTTAAGGTTTCATTCTCCACCACTAGACATCATTAAGAATCAATTTCAGATCTATCAATATCAACCAACTATCAAAGTTAACAACCGTAGATAACAACAAGCTCTGTTATCCCAATCTTTCCTTAGTTTGTCGTTAAATAGAACAAGCTCTCTATTTAATCTCTAACCATTAAACAACCTAGAATAAGCTCTCTAAATTCAATTTAAGTGCAGCTTTATGATGAGAAAGATAGGTTGATCTAAGCAACAAACACATAAGCTCGGATTGTTCAACTTAGGTTATGTTCCACTTTGCAATTATTGAAAACTTGACCATAATCATTAATCACAAATTGCCACTTATGAATAGGAAATCAAGACAATTACACGAATCAAGACTCCTAAACTAGCAATAGATAATTATCAAGATCTATCTAGTTGTACATCTAAATAAATCAAGACAACATCATGAACAATTCTTGTAGAAGAACATAAGCAACTTTGATAGAGAATTAATGATAGATAGAATCTAAAAATCAATCACAAAACATGTCTAGGGCTTTGAAATCACCCTTAACCAAATAGAAGTTTAGCCTAGCATAGGCATTGTAAACATAAACATAAAATTAAAGAGAATCTAAGAAGGAAATAAAAGAAAGAAAGAAGAAGAAGAAAATAAAGAAAAAGAAAACTAGAGAAAAGAAAGAAGAAGAAAACTTAGAGAATTTTATTACAATGGCTAATTTCCTACCAATCTACCATATGATCCTCTACAATCATCCAAGGCCCTCTATTTATACACATTTTGGAGGGCTAAATGACAAGAGACAAGCTTTACAAATTTCAAAGGTAGGTATAATAGGTGGGTGCATTTTTCTAACAATTTTCGTCATATTGTATGACAATTTTGATCAGCCAACTTGATGGTCGATTTTGTCAATATTGGAGGCCTGATCTGATCACATGGTCTTCTAGGCAAATGTTCCCCTGTCAGTTACTGATCCATAGCCGTTGGAATCAGCTCATTTGCTGATGTGGATAAGAAGATATGGGCAAAATACGAAAACAGGTCAGCTCAGACGTCATTGCACATCAGCCAACTTGATGGTCGATTTCGCTAGGGAAAACGACTTCGTTTCAAGAAGTGTAAAACATGAAAAAGCTAGATATGCCTCTTAGCTTTGCACGGTTAAAATTTCAGCCTTATTGCTTCAGTGGAACTCCAGATATAGCTGATATGGCAAAAGGTGTCGGAACTGGAACTAAACTGGATTTGCCCTTAATTCTAGTAATCTGAAATCACTCAAAGAAACTTGTGAAAAACACCAAATTACATAAAAATATAAAAGATCATAAACACAATTAGACTAAACAATAATAACTCGTATTTGACACAAAACAATAATAAAACATAACTAAAAACTATATAATTATACGAGTTATCACACTGCCACACTTAGATTGTTGCTAGTCCCTAGCAACGACTCAATAAAAATAAAATAAGAAAATCTAATCTAATCCACTTTCGTAGGAAATCACGGTGGCACTTAGCATGTGACACAAGCCTTTAAACCCCTAGGTGTCCCTATTGGACGAGTTTAGTCTCGTGAGGGTTTACTAGAACGATACCCACAAACATTGAAAAACTAAAATATAAATAAACTACATATACTAAAAATATTTATTCCTAATCCTTTCAATACAAATTAGAGACAATCTTTGAACAAGTCTTATAAACTAATCAATAGCTTAAAGAATTTCACAAAAATTCATGCTTGAATGTAAATTGTTTAAGTTAAGCCAATATTAACATAACATATCTCAATCAAAATAGTGCATGTTCAAATTTAATCTCAACTTCTCACATGATATACCCTCATGATTTTCACTCTTTAAAGTAGTGGTGAAGTGTTTACACTCAATCAATCTCATGAAAACAGTTCTACCATATTCTTGCTTGTCCACCTATTCTCCACTATTTAGATCATACAACTTCATGAATCAAGAGGTCTTTAATCAAGGTTGTAATGGGGCCAAGGGGTTTGTAATGTGGTTGAATAACAAAAGGATAAAGATATCACAAAGGCTCCAAAGAGTTCATAAAGTTTAGAGACATAATAAGATCATACAAAGAAACTTCTCAAAACTCTTTACAAGTACATAGTCACCTAGGCCGAATATTCATGTTGGGCCTTTTCTTCATTCTAAACAACTTTGTAAGATCTTTTTCTTTTTCCACAAATTCAAGAGATGATTCATATTTTTTACTTAGGAATGTATTTGCCAGTATTCCATTTCTTTTTCTCTTGATTTTTCTTTTCTTTTCCCCCCACACTTATTTCTTGTTTCTAACCCAAATTTTCAACTAAAAATATTCCTTGTTTTTTGCAATATGTCTCAAAATATATAATCCATCTTTAGAACAAGGGTAAGGATATAAGTATATTTAGGCTAGGTGTAAGTTGTGGTTACCAATAAAACAGCATATTTAATGTAGGCTCAAATTGGCTCACTAGTGGGGATGTTCTCTTAGAACATTAATAATGGATGGCTGTTTGGCTCTGGTTATAATCCTAATGCCTCTATCATATTCATGTTGTCACATGTATCAATATAGTCTCACACGGTTTAAAGCAAGTTCTAGAGAATCATGTAATCATAAGAGCACTCAAGAAAAAAATTAGATTGATTTGTATAATGCATCAATCATTATAGGCTCAAAAACTCACAAGGATGATTATACAAGTCAGATTAAGTCTAAACATGCTTCTTTCTCAATCAACATATCATATTAACATTGGCTCATAAAAAGGTTGACATCAAGCTCAATTCTCATGAAAATCTTCTCACTAATAAATCTGTTTTAGACTTATGCAATTCATATCTCATCATTGTATTAAAAAGGAACTAAAACACACTAAAAAAAAAAATAATAATAATAATAAAGACTCATAAGAAAAAAAATAGTAGACAAAAATAAAAGAAATCCTAAATCATTCCCCCCACACTTAATTCTTACATTGTCCTCAATGTAAGTCTATTAACCCAAATGAAAGAATCATGTGTAGGAGAAAAGAACTAATAACATAAGAATAGGAACAACTAAGACTCGAAACAAAACAAACTCATGCAACCTAAATAATCCTAAAATACTAAACAAAAATTAACAAGTAAACATAAAAAGATTAAAATCAAACTGACAAGGTATGTCTCAAGTCTCCCTTACTCAGACCTTGTTCATAATGAATACTTCTAAATTGCTTAAAACACAACAAACTTTTTTTTTTTTTAAATTAGCAAAATATGTCCCTTACCCCCTACTAAAATATGACATTGTCCCCAATGTCAAATTTTAAAGGTAGAATTTAGGAGATATTACCTGCAGAGGTTGCTAACCACTTATTATAACTGAGACACAACAAGCAAAATGTTAGATAATGTCACAAAGACAAAGTGCAATCCACTCCTTGCTCGTCCATATCTCTTTTTCTTTTTCCGAGCGTTTGCGAAACAACCGTAGCAGATAAACACTCATAAGCTTGGAGCTTGGTTGTAGCAGAAATTATGGTTCTCCTTGCCTCTGAAAACATGAATCCATTATCCACAGCATTATCTAAATATGAAAGCAAATTATTAAAATAACCATTAATATTAAGCAAACCAATAGGTTTCTTATTTGTGACCAAAGATGACCAAGAAGCCACGCAAGCTATTTCTTCCAATGTACCCAGACCTCCTGGTAAAGCAATGAATGCATCGGCAGAATGGTACATGATTGTCATCCGTTCAGGGATACTCCAGACTTGTATTTCCTTACCCACGGTAGGTCCACAAAAACTTGTGAATAGTTTTGGCACGATTCCTAGAACTGGACTTCCTCCGGCGTGTGCTGCTGTAGCGACTGCTCCCATTAAACCCGTACTACCGCCTCCATAAATCAAGTGGATCTTTTGTTGGGCAAGTATTACTCCAACTCTTATGGCTTCATCAGCGAATATGTTATTTTTCCCTGGATAAGCACCTCCAAAGACACAAATTATTTTAATGCGCTGGGATGAAGTACTTTCCATTTTTTTTTTTCGAGTGCCTGAAAGAGAATGAGTACATGGTGTAATATATAGAGGACTGAGTAGTGAATCAGACAAGAGTAATAATGTCGCCGAAAGTGTATCTGACCTGTCAGAAGAAAATGTTAACCTAACAAAAGATTTTTGCGTGATTTCAGGAAGAAAATCAAAAAGAGAAGAAAAAATCAACCGTAAAAGACAAATAAAAAAAATGAGAATAATTACACAAATCGAACAACACGTAAATTAAACCAAAATAAAGTTATTGCAAATCAAACCAAAAGCTGAGAAGTCATTTATTGTAGTTGTGATTGTGGCTCACATCTTCCTCTGGTTTTACGTCCAGAAACGGCTTAAACGCCTTCTATGAGTCGAGGATATGCTTCCCATCCAGTTTTCTTACAAGCTGGCAAACAGGGTCTTTTAACATCAGATTCCCAAGATGTTGCCATTCCCTTTGGAATTGCGGCCATAAATCAAGAATTTCTCTTTGTACGTCTCCACTAGGATGCGTCTGAAGAGAAAGTTGGATATTACCCAAATTCTCCTTACTCAGTCCATCCTTAATGAATTCAATTTTATCATCTCGATTAGAGGACGGAATCCCAATAGAACGACATTTACCGTTACACGTCCATCGTGCACATTTGTGGCAATTTGAACTCATGCGCTTTGCTCGTCGCTTCTTTGCAAAAGTGCTTCTACCTGTACCTGGTAAATGCAAAACAGGAAGATATTCATCTTCACGTACCTTGGCTTCAATTATCCAACGTATGTCTTCAGGAATCCCTTTGTGCATAAGCATTCTTAATCTTTCAAATCGAACTTGGTAAAGCTTCAGTAAAATATTTCGAGGAAAAGGAGGAAATCGTTTCTGCAATCTTGTGAGAATATCATCCATCCTGAAAAAAATGAAAAAAAAAATTGAAAGAGAAATTGGAAGAGAAATTTATATACAATATCAGTTTTGCGGGTAGCTGATGGAACCGATTAAATAATCACGGAGTACCGTTATCCGCCATTTAACTGGGGTAAAAAAAATAAAAATTATATTTACATCTAGTTATTTTCAAAACAAGGATCAGAAAGAAAAACAACATAAAAAAAACTCAAAAACAAAACACTCTAAATAAAATCCTAAATTCTTCCCCCCACACATAATTTTTACATTGTCCTCAATGTAATGCTATTATCCCCCAATGCAAGAATTATATGTAAGAGAAAATAACTATTAAACAAAAGAAAAGAAAAACAATAAAAGATAGAATGATGGAGAGTAAGGAATATGCAAATCTGATATAATAGATGCTCTCCATCCTTTTGGGTTGCCTCCCAAGAAGCGCTTGGTTTATTGTCCTCAGCCTAACTTAGACCCATGCCATTATTATTCAACATACTTTGGCTCAAAAAGTGGAAACTCCTCCACATCTTGTATTGGAAAGTTCTCATAGTAAGGCTTCAATCTATGACCATTCACTTTGAATGCCTTATCTGTTTTTGGACTTTGGATTTCAACTGCACCATGAGTAAATACATTAGTAATAACAAAAGGTCCAACCCAACGAGAACGTAACTTACCTGGATATAACTTAAGGCGTGAATGGAAGAGAAGAACTTTTTGTCCAACAACAAATTCCTTTCTTGATATCATCTTGTCATGGAATGCCTTAGTCTTTTCCTTGTAAATCCTAGAATTCTGATAGGCATCATTCCTTATCTCCTCTAATTCTTGTAGGTCAAGTTTTCTTTTCTTTCCTGTCTCATCCATCTCCATGTTGCATTGTTTGATAGCCCAATATGATTTATGTTCCAATTCAACCGGAAGATGACAAGGCTTACCATAAACAAGTCGATAAGGAGACATACCAATGGGTGTCTTATATGCTGTCCTATAAGCCCAAAGTGCATGATCAAGTCGTGAACTCCAATCCTTCCTATTTGGATTAACTGTCTTTTCAAGGATGGACTTAACTTCTCGGTTTGACACTTCAGCTTGCCCACTAGTTTGAGGATGATATGAGGTGGAGACCTTGTGTGTGATGTTATACTTCCTCAAAAGTGCTTCCATAGTCCTATTGCAAAAGTGAGTACCTCTATCGCTGATTATGGCCTTTGGCGTTCCAAACCTAGCAAAGATGTTAGTCTTGACAAAATCTGAAACAACTTTAGAGTCATTAGTCCTAGTGGATTTTGCTTCCACCCACTTTGAAACATAATCAACGGCAAGTAAAATATAAAGATTACCAAAAGAAGGAGGAAAAGGTCCCATGAAATCCATGCCCCATACATCAAAAATTTCAACAATAAGTATTGGAGTTTGAGGCATTTGATTTCTAGCACCTAAGTTACCTGTTCTTTGGCAACGATCACATGACTTGCAAAAGAGGTATGCATCTTTGAATATGGTAGGCCAATAAAATCCAGAATCAAGAACTTTCATGGCTGTTCTTTTGGATCCAAAGTGTCCTCCACATGCATAAGAGTGACAAAAGGTGAGAATAGATTGAAATTCAGTTTCGAGTACACACCTTCTTATAATCTGATCGGAGCAATGCTTCCAAAGGTAAGGATCATCCCATATGTAGTATTTGGCATCACTCTTGATCTTATTTCTTTGAGCTTGTGTCAACTCTTGTGGCAACTTCTTGGTAACTAAGTAATTAACAATATCAGCATACCAAGGAGTTGTTGTACTTATAAAAAGAAGTTGCTCATCCGGAAAGTTCTCATTCAAGGGTAGTGCATCCTCTTCATGAACTAAACGGCTAAGATGGTCTGCAACCAGGTTGTCACTACCTCTCTTATCTTTTATCTCCAAATCAAACTCTTGTAAGAGAAGTATCCATCTAATCAACCTTGGTTTGTCCTCCTTTTTAGTGAGTAAGTACTTAAGGGCTGCATGGTCAGAATATACAATTACTTTAGTACCAATTAAATAAGATCGAAATTTTCTAAAGCAAATACAACAGCCAAAAGTTCTTTTTCAGTAGTGGAATAGTTCAATTCAGCATCATTAAGAGTTCAGGAGGCATAATAAATGGCATGTGAGGCTTTGCCAACCCGTTGGCCCAAAACAGCTCCAATGGCATAGTCACTAGCATCACACATGATTTCAAAAGGTACATTCCAATCTGGTGGTTGGATGATAGGAGCTGATGTCAAGAGTCCCTTCAATGTTTCAAACGCCTCTTTGCATCTATCATCAAAGTGGAAAACCACATCTTTTTGTAGTAGCTTGCAAAGAGGTAATGTGATCTTTGAGAAGTCTTTGGTAAATCTCCTATAGAAACCTGCATGTCCAAGAAAAGAACGAACCTCTCTCACATTTGTGGGAGGTGGTAAAGAATGCATAATATCTATTTTAGACTTATCAACCTCTATCCCTCTAGAAGAAATAACATGGCCCAAAACTATTCCTTGTTCTACCATAAAGTGACATTTTTCCCAATTCAAAACAAGGTTAGTTTCCATGCATCTTTCAAGTACAAGTGTAAGGTTCTCTAGACATCTATCAAAACAATCACCATAGACACTAAAATCATCCATAAACACTTCTATGATGTTCTCTACATAATCTGAAAATATGCTAACCATACACCTTTGGAATGTAGCTGGTGCATTACAAAGACCAAATGGCATACGCCGGTATGCAAAAGTACCAAATGGACATGTGAATGTTGTTTTCTCTTGGTCCTCCGGAGCAATGGCTATCTGATTATAACCTGAAAAACCATCAAGAAAACAATAATGAGAATGGCCAGCTAACCTTTCAAGCATTTGATCAATAAAAGGTAAAGAAAAGTGGTCTTTGCGAGTTGTGGAATTAAGTTTACGATAATCAATAAATATAATAAATTCAGTTAAGAATTTCTTTTTTATATTTTTAGATCATGAGCGGCATCTAGCAATGCATCATGACCACCCAAATGCCAAGAGAGTCATCAAGCTTCGACTAGCCTTTCGTGTACAATATGTCTGTGTAATTCGATCCCCTCATCTAATATCCTGGGATAGGAAAGAGCATAGTTCAATGTCTACTCTTAACCCATTCCATATTAGATCTGCAGCTTTATATTAACTCCTTAAGTATTTCCTTGGCCATAGACTTCAATAAGTTAATATAAGCTAGATAAATGTGAGATATGTCCCCTTAATCACTTGGGCTGATGAATCCTCTCTAGACCACACATTCATCTTCGTATGCTTCATGTCATACCCAATAACACCCTACTTTAAACATCCTCGTGATTGCGACCTGTTCGTGATGAAATCTAAGTATGACAATTCACATACAAGAAAACCTAGTGTCACAAGTCAAAGGATTACTTACACTATTAACACATGAGAGTATTTACCATAGACACTTGAGTGATATACCAAATGGAACTCTCATAGCGAGTCATGTTCAGTGAACTTGTTCAACTAACAAGCACCCATATGTTGTTATCCCCAAGTATCTCTCTACTTTCAACCTATGAGATCAGTTGCATGCATCAAGTGCATGAAGGCTTAACATATGCCAGTCCTTGAGCATTGTCAATGCCCTATCTTGACAATACAATGACCAGGAACAGTTTAGAAACACGGCATTGATGCATAAGGATCCTCACAATTGTAACATCTTACAATTCTTTTGCAATGCCATTGTGTCTCTTGGGCTTTATCTTCACAAGTGATTTATAACAATTACAACAATACTTTTGGATAAAGAAATACCTCAATTATAATTAATAAACTATAATGTGCAATACATGAGAATATAAATAGTGTTTTACAAGCCTAACTAGATTGTCTTGTAGGGCTTACACCAACAATCTTCCACTAGCACTAAAGCCAATCGCCCATGTACTTAAGCCCATGTCCTTCCATGTGACGAATGTGTTTCTGCTAGGTCAGAACCTTAGTAAAAGGATCAGCTATATTGTCCTCTGTGGGTACCCTTTCCATATTTATGTCACCTCTTTGAGTAATGTCTCTAATCAAGTGATATTGCCGTAATACATGTTTTGATTTGTGACGAGACTGTGGTTCCTTAGCTTGCGCTATGGCTCCATTGTTATCACAGTAAAGTGGTACTAGATCAACAATGCTTGGAACCACACCAAGTTCAATTATGAACTTCTTAATCCAAACAGCCTCATTGGCTGCCTCACACGCAGAGATTTATTCAGCCTCTGTTGTTGAATCTGCAGTTGTAGTCTGTTTGGAACTTTTCCAATTGACTGCAGCTCCATTTAAGGTAAATACATAACCGCCCTGTGATTTACTGTCATCCCTATCAGTTTGGAATCCAGCATCTGTATAACCCCTTAATTAGAGTTCAGCCCCTCCATAGACCAAGAAAATATCCTTAGTTCTTCTCAAGTACTTGAGGATATTCTTCACAGCAGTCCAGTGAATTTCACTAGGATTGCTTTGGTACCGGCTCGTGACACTCAGAGCATACGATACATCTGGTCTTGTGCATAACATGGCATACATGATAGATCCTATCGCCGAAGCATACGGTATCCTATTGATCCGTGTCCTTTCTTCATAAGGTTTAGGACACATCTCTTTCGAGAGTTGTACACCATGTACCATAGGCAAGTTACCTCTTTTGGAGATATCCATGCTAAATCTCTTTAACACCTTGTCTATGTAAACGAATTGGGACAATCCAAGCAGCTTTTTTTTTTCTATCTCTATAGATCTTAATTCCCAGAATATATGCTGCTTCTCCCAAATCCTTCATGGAGAACTATTTGGACAGCCAGACTTTGGTGGTCTGAAGCATAGGTACATCATTTCCTATGAGCAATATGTCATCGACATATAGCACTAGGAACACAATCGCATGTCCATGTACCTTCTTGTAAACACATGGTTCATCAGGATTTTTAATGAAACCAAATTCTTTAATTGTTTCATCAAACCTGATGTTCCAACTCCGAGATGCTTGCCTTAGTCCATAAATGGACTTTTGCAGCTTGCATACCTTATTAGATATGGACTTGGATGCAAAACCTTCAGGTTGTGTCATATACACTTCCTCTTGCAAATTCCCGTTAAGGAATGCTGTTTTTACATCCATCTGCCATATCTTATAATCATGGTAAGCAGTAATAGCATGCATAATCCTAATGGACTTTACCATGGCAACTGGTGAAAAGGTTTCTTCAAAATCAATGCCTTCAACTTGATTATAACCTTTTCCAACCAATCTGGTCTTATACGTTTGTATATTTCCATCCATGTCTGTCTTTATCTTGTAGACCCATTTACACCCTATAGGTTTTATCCCTTGAGGTGGATCAACAAAAGACCAGACATGGTTCACTTCCATGGCTTCTACCCATTTCTTGGAATTGATGTCCAACATCGCTTCCTCATAGGTAGCAGGTTCGTTATCAATGGGCAAAACATCTATTTCCAAAAGAAATCCATATCTTATTGGAATTTGCCTCTCCCTACTAGACCTTCGGAGTACTTGTGTTTCTTGAGCATTAGTCTGAGCATCCAATGCCTCGACTAATGGCTCAGGTTCCGAGGGAATGTTAGGTTGTGGTTCTTGAACTTCTTCAAGATCTATTTTACTCCCACTGAATCCTTCTGGTAGAAACTCTTTCTCTAGAAAAGTAGCGTGTTTTGACACAAACACCTTTTGATCAGTAGGACTGTAAAAGTAATATCCAGCAGTCTTTTTAGGATATCCCACAAACTTACATTTTTTTTATCTAGCTCCCAGCTTATCATAAGGTACTTGCTTCACATAAGAAGTACATCCCCATATCTTTAGATAAGATAAACATGGCTTCTTTCTATTCCATATCTCATATGGTACCTTATCTACCGATTTGCTTGGAACCCTATTTAGAAGGTAAGCTGTAATTTCTAAGGCATATCCCCAAAAGGATATCGAAAGGTCAGCCTTAGACATCATGGATTGAACCATGTCCAACAAGGTTCGATTTCTCCTCTCGGATACTCCGTTATGTTGAGGAGTTCCAAGTGGAGTCCATTGCGACAGAATTCCATTATCTGTCAAATGATCCAAGAAATCATGGGTTAAATATTCTCCTCCTCGATCCGATCTAAGAGCAATAATATTTTCCCAGTCTGTTTCTCAACTTCAGCTCTGAACTCTTTGAACTTTTCAAAAGCTTCAGACTTGTATCTCATCAGATACACATAACCATATCTAGAATGATCATCGATAAAGGTTATGAAGTATGAGTAATTACCTCTAGCAGCTGTGTTTAGTGGCCCACAAACATCTGAATGTATTAAGCCCAATAAAACATCAGGTCTTTCACCCTTTCCAGTAAAAGGAGTCTTGATCATCTTACCAAGGAGACAACATTCACAAGTCCCATATGATTCATAATCAAAGGGTTCCAAATAACCATGTTTATGTAATTTGGAAATCTTTGTCTAATTGATATGACCAAGTCTACAGTGCCATATGTAAATCTTACTTGGATCATCCTTTCTTGCTTTCTTGACATTTATATTTAACATAGGCATCTCTGGATCTAAAACATATAATCCATTATGTAATGTTGCCGATCCATAGTGAATGTCTTTAAGAATGATGGAGCAACTATTGCCCTTCATTCTTATCTCGAAACCATCGTTAACAGTGAGCTATGAAACCGAAATAATGTTTCTAGACAATATTGGAACAAAGTAACAATTCTTTAGTTCCAATTTCATGCCAAACGGCAAGGATAAAGTACATGTTCCAACGGCCAATGCTGCAACTTTTGCACCATTGCCTACTCTAAGAACTACTTCATCTTTGCTCAACTTTCTACTTCCTTTCAACATCCTTATGTCATTACATAGATGTGAACCGCATCCTGAATCAATTATCCAGGAATTGGATTTAATAGTAGAAAGATTCAGTTCAATCACAAACATAGTCAACCCAGAAACTTCTATAAGTTCTTCTTGACTTGTCAAGTGAGCAACCTTTCTTTCATTGAGAACGCTTCTCAATCTCATGTACCAATCCAAATATTTTGGACTAATGGCATTCATAATGCCATACAATATAGTTAAAGTATTAACCATTTTCAATAACCTAAGATGGAAAAAGTATATATCAGTTATATTCATGCATTTATACCAATTCAATATGAGGTACTAAATCTTATTGGTTCTCCCACTAATTTTTTCGAGATAATAGCCCTCACTATTATTCGAAAATCTCATCAAGGTATTTCTAGTGGGCTGAGATCCCTTTCAACATGTTGCAACCTTGAGTGACTCAACAAATTACAACAAGCCTAGTTGAGTAGAAAACATAGCTTATCAATTGTATCTCTATGCAACTCCCAGATCAGTTAGGTGACAACTCTTTTTCTAAGCACATCATATGTACTTCGCCTAACTTTGCCTCTAACACTATGCGATCAAGTTTGTAAGCATCCGGACAACATAGCATTAGTTGAGTAAGACCCAACTTCATAACTCAAACATATTCGTATAGTAGTTTGACCTTGAGTGACTTAACAAGCCTCATACTGGAAGAACTCTGTTTATCTTGTTATGATGATGGAAGGCAACTTTATCATGTGAAACATGTGACTCAATATTATAAAGAGGGATTTCCTTTTCTTTAAGTCTCATCATAATAAACATTCATATCATTTATAATATCGCATAAAATAAATCTATAACATGCTTTCTACTTGGATGATTATGGACTTTCTAATCTAATTTTCTTAAGCCATCAAAGGAAATTAGTTGGTCAAATTCCTAGGTGATTACATACATAGTCTTCAAAGCATGCTTGTAATCTCCTTTCTTCATGGCGCCTTTCTTCATCTTCAAGTTACAAAAATTATTCCTAACTAATCCTAATTTAACACTTTGATGTAACTAATTATATTCGTAATAAAGAAACCTCAAGTTACATTTGAGGGGAGTTAGGTGAGGAAAGAATTTTTAGAACTCTAGAAAATAAGAGAAAAGATAGGGCACGCAATTCCTATTTAATTTAATAAAAACCATAAAATTAAATTCAACCATCCACAATCATATTGGGTCTAAGTCCATAATCATCCCATACATTCACAAACAATTTATGAACATATAAATCATGCTTTAATCTTTAATTACCATCATTGATTATATTGATCCATAAATTAATTCAAAGAAAATAATAAACATTTATTCCAATCTCATTAGAATAAATCCTAATCCAATTAGGATTATTTCTTTTAATTAAATTATTATCCAATTAAATAATTTAATTGAATATTCATGTAAATTCTTATTTTGGTGATTTATATAATTTAACAATATTACCATAATTACTAATTTTAGTGTTGTATCTCTACTAGGATACTACAACATTAGTAACTTAATATTACTAAAATTTGTAAGCTGTGAGAATTTGATAGAACCAAAAAACCCTAGCAATGGAGGCACAGGCTTTAGATACTAAGAGTAGCCGTCGCCCCTTATCTCTCTACAAGCTGTCTATCCGCTTTTCACAACTTTCAACTTTTCAATGCTAAATCAGTTTTATGATTTTTCAGGCTTGCCAAGAACAATTCTAAGCAATTTTAAATCCTAAAAATCATTAAAACATGCATTAAAAATCAGCCAAGAAAAATCTACAAGTTTTTCTTATTAAAATCACCAAATTTGCGCAAAGCAGGCTTAATAGTTTTCAATCACTGCCAAACTTTCGCCAGTTGCATTAATCAGTTTAAAACAATTTTAAACCAATTAATCAACAAGAATTCACCATGATTAACTGCTGCCTTCACTGAAACACTACAAGTGCAATTCCTTACAAATTCAGTTAGTGACAATTGGATCAGAATAACTCAAAAAACAAAATAATTTTGTTAAAGGTAACAATCAAAGCATAGATCATATAGGAATAACATAAGCGAGGCTCTGATACCACTATTGGGATTCGGCTCATGCTCAAACAGAGATAATGTATAATTTAATCAACAAGTTATATATACAACGCAGTGGAATAAAATAAAACAAAGAGACACCGAATCCCTCCATGGATCTGCCTATGAATTCAAAATGATCAAGCTGTCAAGAACAAATAACAATCAAAAATATCATACCTCTGTAAAGGAGATTGTCGAAACCATATCATAGATTCTTGATGTTCTTACTCTTGTACACAATGCTAGCTTGTCGAAGACCAAAGTCGTCCAATTGTCTGACCTCTAACGCTAATCCACACAGGTGATCTGAAAGCCTTAACAAGGTTAAGATTATGTTTTGCCAAGACGATGCTAGTGTTCTAGGTTGTGAGAAACCTTCCTCTTCTTACTCTAGTTAACCGAAAAGAAGTAGGCCAGAAGAAAATTGATTCCTCCTCCTCTTATCTCTATGTGCCGATTTTCACAGGGAGGTGAGAGAATACGGCTACCAAGGTTTCTTTTCCTTAAGGGGAGGCGACAACAACATAAGGCATATATATATTATCAGGTTTAGTGTATGCCAATCTTGGACTTATTGCACTAAAGCCCTTACACATATATTATTAAATATTCACAATAAGCCCACAACACTTAATGAATATTTAATCTGGTCCAATCTAATTTTAATTTCAATAATCTACTTTTGCGTGTGACCCATCAGGCCCATAACATGTTGGCAATAAATATAATAAATTCAATTAAGAATTTCTTCTTTATATTTATAGATCATGAGCGGCATCTAGCAATGCATCATGACCACCCAAATGCCAAGAGAGTCATCAAGCTTCGACTAGCCTTTCGTGTACAATATGTCTATGTAATTCGATCCCTTCATCAAATATCCTGGATAGGAAAGAGCATGGTTCAGTGTCTACTCTTAACCCATTCCATATTAGATCTGCAACTTTATATTAACTCCTTAAGTATTGCCTTGGCCAAGGACTTCAATAAGTTAATATAAGCCAAATACATGTGAGATATGTCCCCTCATATCACTTGGGGTGATGAATCCTCTCTGGACCACTCATTCATCTTCGTATGCTTCATATCATACCCAATAACACCCTACTTTAAGCATCCTCGTGATTGGGACCCGTTCGTGATGAAATCTAAGTAAGACAATTCACATACAAGATGACTTGGAGTCACAAGTCAAAGGATTACTTACACTATTGACACATGAGAGTATTTACCATAGACACTTGAGTGAAATACCAAATATAACTCTCATAGCAGGTCATGTTCAGTGCACTTGTTCAACTAACAAGCACCCATATTTTATCCCCAAGTATCTCTATACTTTCAACCTATGAGATCAGTTGCATGCATCAAGTGCATGAAGGCTTAACATATGCCAGTCTTTAAGCATTGTCAATGCCTTGTCTTGACAATACAATGACCAGGAACAGTTTAGAAACATAGCATTGATGCATAAGGATCCTCATAATTGTAACACCTTACAATTCCTTTGCAATGCCATTGTGTCTCATGGGCTTTATCTTCACAAGTCATTTATAACAATTATAACAATACTTATGGATAAAGAAATACCTCAATTATAATTATTAAACTATAATATGCAATACATGAATATATAAATAGTGTTTTACAAGCCTAACTAGATTGGCTTGTAAGGCTTACACCAACAGTTTGAGGCCACCGTTAGCTTTGCTATCATCGTGTTAGCAACTTTCTAGTTAATTGTTGCTTAGAATTTTAATCCGAGCTAAGTATAAAAATTTATTTGTAAAAATTCTTAAGCTGAAAAATTTTGGATAGCAGCTAACTATTATAAATAATGGGAATTTCAGTCTTCCGTAATTGCAAAATATTTACAGAATATCCTGACGATGTCGTAGGTACCTATATCGTGGAGTTCGCCCGGGATCGCGACAAAGTCACGAAAGTGCCGCTTTAATACTCGAAACAACACAGTGAGTATTTAGGTTAATCTAGGAGGTTGTTGTTGTTTTATATGCATTGTTGATTGATATGGATATTGAAACATGAAAGATTGCTCGGATTACGAAAATGGTAAGTTTTGAACCTTACGCGGATCAAAGGCGTAAGTGTGGTGTTAATATGATTACATGAGTTAAGTGTTGTGGAGTTGAATAATAATGAATGTGAGCTATTTGAACTGCTCAAATATGCTTAATTGAGATGTTGGGCAAGGTAAGGATTATGGTTGTACTTGTCGGATTAAAGAAACAATAGTATGGAATTGTGTTTGAGGCATTATGGTTACTAATTTGTGAAATTCGTTGATGAATGATATTGTATAGGATGGTTGAGTATTTAAGGATAGTTAGACATTTTAGATGAAATGTTATGCATACGAGTTGTTTGATAAAATGTCTAAGTGAAATTGTAATGCTTGTAAACATAAGTAGAAATATGCTAGTGTAGAAGTTGTTACCTAGCATATTATATAAATCATTTAATAAGATAAACAAATTTAATACATCATGCTATTGTTGTACGGGCAGGGTGATGTCCGGGATGCTATTGTTGTACGGATAGGGTGATGTCCGGGATGCTATTATTGTACGGACAGGGTGATGTCTGGGATGCTATTATTGTACGGACAGGGTGATGTCCGAGATGCTATTGTTGTACGAACATGGTGATGTCCAGGATGCTATTATTATACGGACAAGGTGATGTCCGAGATGCTATTATTGTACGAACGAGGTGATGTCTGAGATGCTATTATTTTACAGACAGGATGATGTCCGAAATGCTATTGTGGTACGGACATGATGAGTCTGGGATGGTACGGACAGGATGAGTCCCGGATGATACGGACGGGATGAGTCCGAGATGATATGGACAAGATAGTCCGGGATGACAAATATTACAGACTGGTATAAGTCCGGGATGTTTTGATGTTATAGTCATGAAAAATTTCTAAATGATAATTACAGAGGTATACACGTAAAATCGAGTTTTAGATATTTTTGGCTATCAATTCTAGCTGGCCAATGGCCCATTTATATTCAACGCTCAGCATAGAAGATTTAATATGGGACAAATAATTTTTATATATCCCGGAATAATTTTTAAATATTACTTTTTGGTTAATTAAACATACTTGATATGTCTTGTTTATGCTTTAATGGTTAAGAAAGGAAGCATGAATCTTCCAAGTACTCTTCCTAGTTACCTTATGCTCACTAAGTCTTTTGGCTCACTCCTATTATTTTCATTCTTTTTCAGATCTTGATATACCCAGCTCTTTCGAGATTTCGGATAGCTAGCTGCTCGTATACTTGTGGTAAGCAGATTGACCCAAGATGTGGTAAGCAGTAGCGATGGTGGGATACATTTTGCAGTCACTAGGGTATCATGGGTCCTATACATTTTTTTTATGATGCATATGTACTTTACATTTTGTAAACTGATGTATCTAAGTGATGTATGATGTATAACGGCCACAGAGGCCTAGTATGATCTGGTGATGCTTATGCTGTTATGATATAATATAAATGTATGTTTGTATATAAGATGTCATAAAGGTTGAGTCTGTTGCGGGGCATATGGTTACTCCCTATCGAAGGTGTCCAAACCGAGATGTCATGTGTTGATGATTATTACATTGCAAATGTTGATCATTGAGCGGCAAACCCCCATGTAGGGCGAGATTATGCCGAAATTTTGTTTGATTTGGTTTCGTGATATATACAGGCTTCAGAGGCAGGGGCATACCTTTTCTCTGGCCGGTCACATGCCTTGAATTTGGGGTGTGATAGATGGCCTCGATGTCAGTCTTTCGATCTTGCAACTGATGCCCTAAGGTCTGAATGGTGGCATGGAGTGTCTCATTCTCCTGGCGTAGCATGGGTATCCTTTCCCTCTCATTTCCCAACTTTGCTTTCAATAGCTCATTCTTGTTGCCACTTAAAAAATAACAAGTCTCATAGCAAGACTTTATTCGTTAAGTGTGACATTGGGGAAAAACAGAGGAAAAGACGACTTAATTCCTCTAGAAATAAAATGAGGTTTTGAAAACAACCTCAAAAAAGAAATGGATTAGCCACCAATCTTTTTTGGCTAGGTGTGATCGGTCACCTATTAAAATCGGTTTTTTAAAACATTTTAAAATTAATTAAAACATTTTTAAAAACCAATTTCAAAGTCCGCACTTTTAAACCAGAGAAATCAAAGAAACGGGTTTGATAGTCGGTTATGTGCTGGGAAAGATTAGCACTCCTGCAACCCCCGTATAAAATGGTACTTTATTAATCATGTGTTATCTCAAATCTCGGTAAAAGTTGGTTTTAGATTTGGCATTTTAAAATAATTCCCAATTTAAAGAAAAATAATTCCATTTTTAATTGAAAATGATTCGGAATTTATTAATTCAAAATTTCCTATATTCCCCGACAAACTCGACAAAATATAGAAATTTTTATTTATTTGGAAAGTCCCCGAACCATTTTCATTTTTCTGAAAGAAAAATATTCCTTTATTAATGATAATTGATGATATCCTCCCTAGCAAACCCGGCAGAGAACTCATGAATTATTTTAACTCGGGAATATCTATATTTTTATTGCAAATCATTATCTTTTTTAAATAGATGAATATACACATGTATGACATAGTAAAAGATGACACAACAAAATCTAGACGACATAATGTAACCTAAATGATATGATATAATCTAAATTACATAGTATATTCTAAATGAGATGATATAATCTAAAAGACGGTATATTCTAAATGACATGATATATTCTAAATGACATAGCATAATTTAATAACATGACATGATAAAAAAACATAAAAACATTGTATTAAAATATGCATGAAAATAAAAAAAGGCAATGCATGAATATAATAAATCCTAAATGATATGACAAAATAAATAATGACTAAGCAAGGAGCATAGAATAACACAAAATATTCACAACATATAACAATCAATATAACATCATGAAATATAAATCATAACAATAACATTACCATAGAAATATTCATAGCAAAAATCATATATCATATAATATGCATGAACATGGAAAATGCAAAGCATTAAAGTGTATTTTTTCCTTTAAATAAGGACATTCGTATACCTGAAAAGATATCCTACTACCTTAGGAAAAGACATCAAATCAGATTTTTCTAAATAAAAAATACTTTGTGATTGAATTGAAAACAATTTTGAAAATTTTGGATGAAAATGGCACTATGGCCGAAAACCCCCCTTGAAAAGGCTCTATTTTCCTAAATTTGAAAACCCGAGTTGACCTCCCTTGACCCGACCTTTATAAAATATTTTTTAGGATTAAAATGATTTAGAAATCAACCTAGGACAGTAGCTATTGTTCTAAATCAATCCCCTCTTAATGCCTTAGCCAAAACAGAAAATTATTTTCTTCTTCAAATCAAATCTGACTTTTCTGACCAGTTTTAAAACGTGATTTTTTTTACCTATTTTATAATTTCCAAAAAAATTGAAAACTTTATGAGAGACTCAGAACATGTCGAGCTCTATGGGAAAAAATGGCTTAATTTTTGGTCTAAAGAAACCTACCAGAAAATTCATGAAAGTCAAAACACTGGATGAAAAACTGTTTAACCAAAAAACATTTTTAAACCTTTGATAAAAACATCCAAAAATCAGAGTAAAAATATTAGAGACTCCTCTAAGGTCCTACAAATAGTGGTAAAAATTGCTAAAAATTTGGACAAGGATTGCCTAATGAAAACAAATCACAAAGGTAGAAAATCCAACTTCACAACATCTTAATTTTCCACAAGCATGCTCATGAGAGCATGGCTTTGAGCCATTGATTGGCTTAAGTCAAAAATCAAGTGGGATGATATGGAATGAATGAACAAACAGCAAGTTCAATGCATGAAATGCATGACCTAATGCCTAAATGACATAGAAAATGCATGGCATAAAAGATGACCTAATGCCTAGATAGAAATTGTGCATGGCAATAAATGCAACCCTAGGCCTAATATGAATGAACATGCATGGCAATAAAGATGACCTAGACCTAACGGATACGAAACCATGCATGGAAATACAAAATGACCTAAGACCTAATAAGTATGGAAATGTGCATGGCATAAGAAGATGACCTTAATGCCTAAAATGTCATGAGAAGATGCATGATAATATAACATGACCTAATGCCTAATATGACATATAAACATGCATGGCTATAATATATACATATAATGACCAAATGAACATAATAAAAATGCATGAACATGGCACAACAAATACACAATAACATGGTATTAAGATGCAAAGCATAAATGCAAGCATGGTAACTAAACAAGATGAAAATGCACATACACAAGGCAAAAATAAACATAGAAACCGAATGGACATTTAAACAACATGTGAGATCCTAGCAAGGCAATAACACAAACACATTGCATGGTAAATGTGCAAGACATAAATGGAAGCATGTTAGAAAAATAATCATGATGAAAATGCAAAGATATAGCTAGGCAAATACACAAACACATGGTATGGCAATGATACAAAGCATGAACAACTTAATGTAGTAAAAATAGAAAATTAAAGTTAGTAAATAAAACAAGTAGACATGAAAATAAATGATAAAAATAGCAAAATAAGAACAAGAAAGTAAATAAAGTTAGAAATAAGCTCCATATCTTGATTATTTTAGAAAGCTAAAACATCAAAACAAGCTAACATACCACAACCAACATAGGAATAAAGTCAAACACAACACAAGCACTCCAAGGAATACCATTCGGCCATCATAAAAAAAAGGGTGAAAATTTTGTTTTTTTATTTTTTTTATGAAAACATAAGATAGGAGCCTTGCAAAGGAGTTTTAAAAACCTTTATTACATAATAAAATAACAAGAAATCATATGAAAAATGAGCAAAATCAGCACAGAAAAAGAAAGAAAAATGTAAGAGTTAGATGCCAAAAGGCTACCTTTCAAAGCTATCTTTCAAGCTTCTTTCTCTTCTAAATTTTTCTTTGCTTTTCTACCACTTAACTATTGCTCAACAATGAAAATACTCAGCAAAAAAGAAGCCTCTAAATGAATGAAAACCTCCCCTTTAAATAGGCTAGCCGACCCACCTAAATGTTGACATAATGTTGTCATATTTTTTCCTAGCTATCTAGATCCAAATGCCACTAATAAAAAATGATAAATATGTGAAATTACAACCATAAGATGAAGTTATCAGCTCCTAACAAATACAGCTGGTCTAAAACATGTAACCATAATGTTGATATCCTTCCTCTTCATTCATTTGACCATGTGGCAAGATCACAAAGGCTCAATCAAATAAAGATACCATTTTGCTATCCAATTTTGGCCTTTGGATGAAAGAACTCAGCCAACCTTCCTCTCTTCATGGGCTGGCCGAATGGCCCCTAAAATTCCAGCCACTTCTCTATTTTTAAATTGAAAAAATGGCCCTCTTTGGTTTCTTCGCTAAAATTACACTTTAACCCCCCAAACTTGATTGAATTGCAAACGACTCCAAATCTGGATTTTATTTTTCCAATACTTTCTAATAATATAAAATTGAGTTTTGGAAGTTTTCATAATTTTGAGCCCGTTTACTATTTTTCCCGAATTTATCTTTTGGAATTTCGGTTTGATGCCTCCCAAATTTGGACTTTTTTAATTGAGCTCCAATTCTGGATTTTTCTTTGCCAATCTCTTCCAAATAATATAAATTGAGATCTAAAAGTTTTCATAATTTTTCGAGCTTATTTGCTATTTTTCTCGGATTTATCTTTTGAAATTTCAGCTTAGTGGGCCCGAAATTTTCCATTTTTCAAATGAGCTCTAATTTTGGATTTTTCTTCGCCAATCTCTTCCAAATAATATAAAATTGAGATATAGAAGTTTTCATAATTTTTGAGCTCCTTTGCTATTTTTCCAGGATTTATTTTCTGGAATTTTAGCTTAGTGGGCCTAGGGTTGTAATCGAGCCGAGCCGTGCCCGAATAGTGAGAAGCTCGAGCTCGAGCTAGACTCGAAACTCGCTGCTCGAAACTCGGCTCGAACTCGATCGAATATTATTTTCTAAGCTCGAGCTCGACTCGAGATAAAATCAAACTATTCGAGCTCGACTCGATTAAGCTCGTTTACACTGGAATTGGAGCTCGAGCTCGTTTCATAAACAATTTTTTTGCTAGGACAAGTATCATACATGTAAAGGGAAAATAACATAAAAAGATGGGTAGAATGCTCTTCTATTTCATTGTGCAGAGAGTTTATACGCATTTGAGAATTACAATGCAAAAAAGTATCTTATCTGCATGATTGTTCTTAAACAAGTATATAGGAATGAATAAGAAAATTACTCATAAATTGTTTATACCTACGAAGACACAGACTTGATGGTCATTAGACCAAAGCATTGGCACCACCAACAATCCCAAATATCTCTCCTGTGATTTTCGCTTGACACTGCCTATTGTAGACAGTAGACAAGGTCTTTTTCAATTCCTTGGCATTATCACTAGCATTGCTTATGGCACTCATCCTAGCAGTAAGCTCACTAGCTAATGATTCCTGCAAAGCCCTCAAAGTCTGGCTATTGAGATAGAGAGGCAACAACGCATCAAGAATCTGAACTAGATCTTGCTCAAACTGCAAAATGGCAGAGAAATCTGTTGTCTCAGACCTCACAACATTTCTCTCAACTGTCAATTTCCCTTCGTTGGTTGTCAATCTGAAAAACTCATCCTCAGCAGCATCAACATAAACCCTATTTATATCACAGATCTCTCCTTTTGGTGAGAGTGGAAGCAAAGTATTAATCACTGGATCAAACTTAACCAACGATACGAACTTGGTGTACAAAAGTTCGACTTTATCAACTTTTTCACTAACAAAGAGTGAAAAAAATCATCTGCGATTGCCTGAGCTTCTTTAGCTGTAGGGAGAGAAGGTGAAAGAATGTGAGGCGCGGCTGAGATGAAATGAGGGAAAAAAATAGGTTTTAGGGTTTTAAAGGATATATATATATATTAAGGGTAAAATAGTAAAATAATATTAAAATATTAAAAATATATATTATAAAATAAAAAGCTTGATTAGGCTCGCGAGCCATTCGAATCAAGTATTGAGATACTCGAACTCGGCTCGTTCGATAGCTCGAGCTGCTCGAGCTCGAGCTCGGCTCGATAATGACCGAATCGAATTCGAATTTTTTTCGAGCCGAACTCGAGTAGTTTGCGAGCACAGGTGTCTCATTTACACCCCTAAGTGGGCCCGAATTTTGCCATTTTTCAAATGAGCTCCGTTTCTGGATTTTTCCTCACTGATCTCTTCCAAATGACATAAAATCAGATCTACAGGTTTTCACAATTTTCTGAGCTCGTTTCCTATTTTTCCAAGATTGCCCTTTAACCCCTGAAACCTCGATTTTACTCAAAACAGGTCCGATTTCCAGATTTTCTTTTTCACTCCCTTTGTTATATATTGAATTGGAGTTGGTCCAAAAATGCCCAATATTTATGATCAAATTCCCCTTCGATTTGATTTTCCCTTTTTCCCATATCGAGAATTTCCTCATTTTTTCGTTTTTCCTCCAACTGGTTCTTTTCTCGAAATTACTTCAAACTGAGCCTTGAGCTATCCTTGTTTACCCACTCTTCATCAATTAGGGGCTTTAATTTTACCGAATCGGGCCATTTTTGCAGTTTCCCCAATTTTGCCAAAATTCACCAAAAACCCTAATTTCCGATTTCCTTCCAAATTGACCCTTCTTTTGGTTTTGCTTCCAAATGGCCTTTCCAATACTCGTAGTCATTGATTATATTCCATTCTTAACCTCCAATTTTGACCAATTTGATTGTTTAAGCATTTTCCCCCAAATTTACGGAAATAGGGTTTCTTTTCCACTGAATCCCCATAACCCAGCTTCCTGACTCCATATCTCTCGTTGTAGGCCTCGGATTATCAAAACTCTTTCACCATTGTTCAATTAAACTTTGAATCTTGATTTTGAATAAAGGTTGACTTTTTTAGTAGTTGACTTTTTAGGGTTGACTTTTTTAGTAGTCGACTTTTTTGGATTGACTTTTCATGCTTGACCTCTTAAACAAAGTCTCGGGGTGGACCCAGATATCATGGTTCACAAACTTCTGTTGAAACCAGATTACAAGTCGATTCAGCAGAAACTGAGAAGAATGAGGCCCGAAATGCTATTAAAAGTGAAAGAGAAAGTGAAAAAGCAATTCAATGCTGGATTCTTGGAATTGGCAAAATACCCGGAGTGGGTAGTGAACGTTGTCCTAGTTCCAAAGAAAGATGGCAAAGTAAGGATGTGTGTTGATTATCGGGATCTGAACAAGGCCAGCCCCAAGGATAATTTTCCATTGCCTCACATTGATACTTTAGTCGATAACACTGCCAAGAATTTTGTGTTTTCCTTCATGGACGGGTTCTCAAGGTATAATCAGATAAAGATGGCACCGGAGGATATGGAGAAAACCACATTCGTGATGATGTGGGGAACCTTTTGCTATGAGGTGATATCATTCGGGTTGAAAAATGTTGGGGCAACATATCAAAGGGCCATGGTAACTTTATTCCATGACATGATGCATAAAGGAATTGAAGTTTATGTCGATGATATGATTGCAAAATTCGAAGGAGAGGACGAACACATTGCGAATCTTAAAAAGCTATTTGAAAGGTTGAGAAAATTTTAACTTAAACTAAACCCGGCAAAGTGTACTTTCGGAGTCACTTCGGGAAAACTATTGGGCTTCATTGTTAGCCAGAAAGGGATCGAGATTGATCCGGATAAAGTGAAAGCCATTCAAAGCTTGCCTCCCCCTTGTACACAAAAAGAAGTAAGAAGCTTTTTGGGTAAGCTGAATTATATCGCTCGATTCATCTCCCAACTGACCGATAAGTGTGATCCAATCTTCAAGTTACTCCAAAAGCGTGATCCAGGGAATGAGATGAAAGATGCCAGATAAGGTTAAACATTACCTGTCCAATTCACCAGTACTAATGCTACCAGTCCCTGGGAAGCCACTGATATTATACCTGTCAGTATTTGAAAGGTCCATGAGGTGTGTATTGGGACAACATGATGAAACTGGAAAGAAAGAACAGGCCATCTACTACCATCAGTAAAAAGTTCACTGAGTATGAGTTGAAATATTCATTGGTAGAGAGGCTTTGTTGTGAGGCTTTGTTGTGTCGTAGCCTGGACTGCTCGAAGGCTCAGACAGTACATGTTGTATCACATGACATCGCTGATCGCAAAGCTGGATCCCCTCAAATACGTATTCGAGGCACCTTCGTTGTCAGGAAGAACGGCAAGATGGCAAGTGTTGCTTTCTAAATATGATATTGTGTATGTGAGCCGAGAGGCTATAAAGGGTAACGTAGTAGCAGAATTCCTAGCAAGTCTAGTAGTGGAGGATTATGAGCCTCTGGATTTTTGATTTCCCTGATGAGGACCTAATATGTGTCTCACGAGAAAAGGGGACTTCCTCTGAGAAGAAAACTTGGAAAATGTACTTTGATGGCACATCTAATGCCATGGGGCACGTAATCGGTGCAGTACTCATATCCCTTGAGGAAGATTATTATCCTTTCACTGCCATATTGGATTTTGATTGTACGAACAATACCGCTGAGTATGAAGCATGTACCATGGGTCTCCGCGCCGCCATAGAAAGGAAAATCAAAACACTAGAGGTATTTGGAGATTCAGCCCTAGTAATATACCAATTGCGCGAAGAATGGGAGACCCGGGATGCAAAGCTAATCCGATATAAAGAGCTTATATTGAGCTTGATTGAGGAGTTCGAAGAAGTGGTTTTCAATTACTTGCCCCAAGAAGAAAACTGAATGGCGGATGCTCTAGCCACTTTATCATCAATGTTTAAAGTGAATGAAGGGGCCGAAGTTGTGCCAACCTAGATGAGCATATACGAGTCTCCTGATCATTGTTTGAGTATCGAAGAAGAAACACATGGTCACCCTTGGTATTATGACATCTTGCAATACATCAAGAATCAGAAGTACCCTGAGCAAGCGACGAAAAATTATAAGAGAACCCCTGAGAAGAATGGCAATGAGTTTTGTCTTAGATGGTGAAATCCTTTACAAGAAAGGGAAAGACCAAGTTCTGTTAAGGTGTGTTGTTTCTGTTGAAGCTCAGAGAATCCTCGAAGAGGTCCACGAAGGGATATGTGGCACCCACGCGAACGGTCACGTGTTGGCTAAGTAGGTTATGAGGGTTGGATACTATTGGCTAACCATGGAGGGAGATTGTATTAACTATTCTAGGAAGTGCCATAAATGCCAAATATATGCATACAAGATTCATGTGCCGCCATCACCGCTGCATGTCATGACGGCTCCATGGCCATTTTCAATGTGGGGAATAGATATGATCGGGCCCATTACCCCGAAAGCTTCAAATAGACACCGTTTTATCCTGGTAGCCATAGACTACTTCACAAAGTAGGTAGAAGCGACCTCTTATGCCAATGTAAAAAAGTCAGTGGTGTGCAGAATCATTAAAAAAAAGATCATATGTCGATATGGGCTCTCGAAGAGAATAATCATAGACAATGCTCTCAATTGGAACAATAAGATGATGAGAGAAATATGTACCTAGTTCAAGATGAACCATCATAGTTCGGCACCCTACTGCCCGAAAATGAATAGGGCAGTAGAAGTAGCCAATAAGAACATCAAGAAGATTGTTGAAAAGATGACCGATGTGTACAAAGATTGGCATGAGATCTTACCTTTTTCTCTCCATGCATACCTTATCGGTCTGCACATCTACGGGGGCAAGCCATTTTCTTTGGTATATGGGATGGAAGTAGTCCTGCCTATTGAGGTTGAAATCACTTCACTTCGTGTTTTGATGGAAGTATGCCTAGAAGAGGCAGAATGGGTTGGAGCTCACTATGAACAGTTGAATCTCATCGAGGAGAAAAGGCTGAAAGTAATTTGTCAAGGGCAGATGTATCAAAAAATAATGATTCGAGCCCACAACAAAAAGGTTCGCCCCAGGCAGTTTCGAATGGGAGAGTCGGTACTAAGAAAAGTTCTCCCTATCGTGAAAGATCCTCATGGAAAATGGGCTCCGAATTGGGAAAGACCCTTTGTGGTGAAAAGAGGTTTTTCTAGAGAAGCATTGATTCTGACTCGGATGGACGGGCATGACTTGAGAAATCTCGTGAATGCTGACGAATTGAAGAAGTACTATGCTTGAAGAAGAAAAAGAAAAAAAATGTGATACTGTGCACATGGAAATTCGAATGATTCCAAAAGTAAAAATGGAAATTCTATATATATATATTTCACCTGAGGATTGCTTTTCAATGAGAATATTCATGCTTGATATGATAAATGGCCATTTTTCATATTCCTTTCACTAAGAAGAAATTATCCCTAGTCACCACTTTAAGCCTTAGGAATTCTTTCTTTCTTTGAACCTTGATCAAGGATCACCCTCTACACTGGAGGGCAAATGCGAGGAAAATATTCCTTCAAAAATCATGGCAAAAAAAGCCATTAAAAAAAAAAAAAACACACACACACACACAAAAGAAAGGGTGTGATATCACATAGTGGCAAATGAAAGCCAATAATGGAAAATAAACAAATTCAAAAATGGGAGAAAAGTCCAAAAGGGACAAATGACTCAAAAATGAATCATCCTCATGAAATAATCCTTGATATGATTACCCTCAAACACATTTTGGGCCTATTTATCCTTTCTTTCTAAACCCGAACCTTGGCCTACATTATGTGCTTTTAAAGTCAATTTTTATCAAGCATGGGTATTTAATTTGAAAGGTTTATCTAAGATTTTATCCTATCTTTTGAATTGTCATTTTTACCTTGGAAGCATTTAGAATTCTCAGATACTTGGTAGAACACAAGAAAAAAAAAAGCAAAAAAAAATGTAAAAGGAGAGGTTTAAGCCGAAAGCCCGAAAAGGGCGACTTATAACCGAACGGGGAACACTTGAGTTAAAAACTCGCAAAGGGCTGCCCAAGTACTGATCAAAGGTTGAATCAGTGCTCTATGTAAAGGGGGAGAAAATATCAAAATCAGAGAAAAGAGGTAAAGCTCAGTCTGAAGCAACAGCGAAAGTCGAGAAATCACCCAAGCAAATGGCAAGCTTAAAAGATATTTTAGAGGAATTAAAACAGGAAGGGTCCAGGATATTCCGCGTCTGGGGCATCTATACCTTCTCCTTTGCATTTTCCTTTTAATCCTCGATATTCATCTTTGTTATCTAAACTTTTTTTTGCATAAACTCATGTTGGCCTTTTCAGGGCATTTGGCTGTTTCATGCCATCTTTCATACATGTTGTGATGCATCTTGAGTGTTATCAAATTGAATCATGATTAGTAAACATAAAAAAATCTTTAAACAAAAAGATTTCAGTGTATTACTAAGGAGTAGATTTAAATTTTAGAAGAGGTTTGGAGACCACTAAAATTTGGAAACACAAGAGCACATCATGATGAGAAAATTTGCCAAGTAGAGGTAAATAGCGAATGTGTTGAAGACTCTATCATGAAGTCAGGAAATTGGTGAATTTTAGTGAAGTCATAAATTGGGATTTTTTGACAATTTATATTGATTGAAGGCTCCTTAAGTGGGGAGTCAGTGAAAAGCTGGAAACTCCGTCATGAAGTCAGACAGTCCGTGAACCTCAAAGAAATCATGGATTAGAAATCATGACATAATCATTTGATTGCCTTCATCCTTAGGGAACATACATCCTACAAGAATTTGCAAAACATGTCTTTTTCATCACTGCATTCGGCTAACATTACAGGAATCATGGAAATTTTTCTCTCCAAAATCGAACTCGTTTTGCTTCTCAAATGAGTCGAACCTCGAGACCACCGTCGAGGTATTTTATTTTAAAATCAAACTCGTTCTGCTTCTCAAATGAGTCGAACTCCGAGACCACCGTCGAGGTATTTTGTTTTAAAATCGAACTCATTCTGATTCTCAAATGAGTCAAACCCCGAGACCACCGTCAAGGTATTTTTTTTAAAATTGAACTCATTATGCTTCTCAAATGAGTCGAACCCCGAGACCACCATCGAGGTATTTTGTTTTTAAATCGAACTCATTCTGCTTCTCAAATGAATCGAGCTCCGAGACCACCGTCGAGGTATTTTCCTTTTCAAATCAAACTTATTTTCTAAATGAGTCGAACCCAGGATTGAAGTTAAGGCATTCCTTTTGGTTTTAAATCGAACTCGTTTTGCTTCTCAAATGAGTCGAGCCCCGAGACCACCATCGAGGTATTTCCCGTTTAAACCCAACACAGCTGACACCAAGACAAGGCCTTGAGACCACCGTCGAGGTATTCTCTTCTCTTGCAAATCGAACTCGTTTCCTTAAGACGGGTCGAGATTTGATTAGTCAGAGAGCTCAATTAAGGTCAAAATCTTCTATTTACAGCTTTTTTCGAAGAAAAAAAAAACAAAAACAGAATAAGACAAAAAATGATGAAATAAATGGAAATGAGGAATAAAGCAAACTCTCTTGCCTTACATGTCATTTCCCTATCCAGACAAAATTATTGTCTATTTATCTTTGCTTGTTTCCTGATTCTCAGCAATACACAAAGAGGGGTAGCTGTAGACACCTAATTTTGTCCGGGCCCCCCTAAACCAGGTAAATTCTTCCTTGCACTTTTCTAGAATGCAGAAAATCTCTTTTTAGCTTTAGATTGTCCTTCAAGACTTGTGATTCGGAGTTCAGCATGAAAAGTCAATCCGAAAAAAGTGAACTTAGAAAAGTCAACCCTAAAAAGTCAACCACTAAAAAAGTCAACTCTCAGTCAAAATCAAGATTCAAAGTGGAATTGAACAATGACGAAAGAATTTTGACAATCCGAGATCTACAACAAAAGATATGAAGTTCGGAAGATGGGTTGTGGAAATTAGTGCAAATGAAGACCTAATCCGGCAAATTTGGGGAAAACAAAATCGGGAGTGAATTTATCGCAAAAATTAGGCGTTTTCAAATCAACTCGAATTAAATATATGATGGAGGGAGTAGAAAAATAAAATCCGAAAATCGGACCCGTTTTGAACAAAATCGAGGTTTTGGAGGTTATAGGGCAATATGCAAAAAATCCCAAAGAAAATTTCGAGAAAAATAGCAAACGAGCTCGGAAAATTATGAAAACTTCCAGATCTAAGTTTCATATTTTTTGGAAGAGATCGGTGAAGAAAAATCCGTCCTCCGAGCTCATTTGAAAAATGGCAAAGTTCGGGTGCACTAACCGGAAATTCCCAAAGATTATTCTGGGAAAAATAGCAAGCAAGCTCGAAAAATTATGAAAACTTCCAGATCTAAGTTTCATAATTTTTGGAAGAGATTGGTGAAGAAAAATCCAGAAACGGATTTCAAATGAAAAAGGTGAATTTCGGGTGCACTAAACCAAAATTCCAAAAGAAAATTCTGGGAGAAATAGCAAACGAGCTCAGAAAATTATGAAAACTTCCAGATCTGAGTTTCATAATTTTTGGAAAGCATTGGTGAAGAAAAATCCAGAATCAGAGCTCATTTGGAAAGGGCTAAATTTGGGAGGCACTACACCGAAATTTTAGAGATAAATCCGAAAAAAATGGCAAATGAGCTCGAAATTTTTTTACCAAAAGAACCGAAAAGGGACATTTTGCAATTAAGAAAATATGAAAGATAGAGAAATTTTTTGAACATTCCATGCCTTGGCCGGCCAGCATAGGAGGGAGGAAAGCTTGATCAATTTAATTCACTAGTAACTATCAAGCTAAAATGCCATCTTTAACACCTTGCAAATAGTCCCCCTTCATCCAATGGCCTAGATGCATTGTAGAAAATATAAGTACACCTTTCAAGGGCCAAGATCTAATTGCAAGATGACATTTTTATTGTCATGAAAATATCTCCATCCAAGGGCCAAAATTGTTGAAAAAAGATGAGCACAATTCATCCAAGGGAGGAGCATGCATTTAGCCAAGGGAGGAGCATGAAGGGGTGCATTGTTTCATCCAATGGCCTAGGCTCTTTGTAAAGGATGAGTACATATTTCAAGGGCCAAGATCAATTTGCAAGATGATATTTTTATGTTGTCATGAAAAGCTCCTAATCTAAAGGCTAGAATTGATGTAAAAAATGAGGACAATTAATCCTATGGTTGGGAGGCCAACCGGCCAAGCTTGGGAATGGGAGAGGGGAATGTTTTATTTCTTTAAGAGGCTGGTAATTTTGGAGAAAGAGGCCCATAGCTAATTTGGAAAAAAGAGGTTTTTGAAAGAAAAGAAGAAAGGTTTTACCAAAAAGTTTAGAAGGTAGCTATTTCTACCTAGCTCTAGCATGATTTTCTTATTCATTTCTCATATAGTTTTCTTTGTTTCCTATGTGATTTCCATTTGTTTTATGAAAATAAAAGTTTTGAAATGTTTTTTTTTAGCTTCCATCCATTCCTTTTCCATCAAGAATGGAAGAAAACAATTTTTTCACCAACTTTTCAACATGGCCAAAACTTGCATTGGTGCTTGCCTTGATTTTTGTCTTGCCGTTTGGTTGTGAGAAACATGATTGTGGAAGGTTTAGTCATTTTTTTATTCTGATTTTTTTTTTCAAAATAAATGAAGTAAAAGAGGTTGAAATGGCTACATGATCTTGATAAACATCAAGTGACCATGGTTAGGGGAGGGCTATGCCCATTTGCACCAACCATGGAGCTCACCTCCATTTTGTTGTTAGCTTGGTTTATTTTCTAATTTGTGGGTTGGAAAGGCTTCACAATCTTGTCAATATCAAGGGATTATGGTTAGGGGAGGGCTATGCCCATTTGTACCAACCATGGAGCTTAACTTTCCTTTTTTTGTTTAATAATTTTTATTGTTATTTCATTGCATGTCCATGTTTATTTTGATTATGTTCTTTGAATTATCTTTATGCTATATTGGCCTTTATATCATTTTCATGTAGTAATAATTCCCTTTTACCATTCGGCCCTCCTTGTATTTTTGGTGATGTCTTGCATTTTGCCATATCTTGAATGTTAAGCATGTTTGCATCTTGCATTTTTCCCATATAGCCATTCACACTTCCTTGTATTTTTGGTGATGTCTTGCATTTTGTCATATCTTGCATGTTAAGCATGTTTGCATCTTACATTTTTCCCATATAGCCATTCGACCCTTCTTGTATTTTTGGTAATGTCTTTCATTTTGCCATATCTTGCATGTTAAGCATGTTTGCATCTTGCATTTTTCCCATGTAGCCATTCGGCCATCCATGTATTTTTGGTTATGTCTTGCATTTTGCCATATCTTGCATGATTAAGCATGTTTGCATCTTGCATTTTTGCCACATATCATACCTTGAACCTTTAGCATGATCTATATTGCGCATAAGGTCATGTACCATTCGGCCCCCCATGCACTCTAGGTCTAGGTCATGTTTTGCATTAGATTTGCCTATGTCATGCAGATTAGGTCATATAACTATGTCATTTATAGTCTAGGTGCATTCTCATGCCATATTATCCATATGCCATCACCATATCATCTTATGCCATGTCACATGTCTATATTTTCATGCTATGTTATTCATAACATTTTAATAAATAAGGCAATATTCTCGAGTTTCAATATTTAATGGTTTTCTCTACTGGGACTGTAGACACCTACTTTTGTCCGGACCCCTAAATCAGGTACATTTTCTTCCAAAATTGATCTTTCAAAATGCTAAAAGGCTTTTCTCATCCTACAGGTGGTACTCCGAGGCGTAGTCTAAGAAAGCAGACAGAAAAAGTCAAACTCAAAAAAGTCTACCTCAAAAAGGTCAACCCCAAAAAGTCAACCTCAAAAAAGTCAACTACAAAAAAGTCAACCTGTTTTGAAAATCAAGATTTGAGGTTCAATTGAAAAACGGTGAAAGAATTTTGATAATCCGAGGTCTACATTGAAAGATATGGAGGTCGAAAGTTGGGTTACGGGATTCAGTAGAAAGAAAACCCTAATTCGGGATATTTGGGGAAAAGTGCTTAAATGATCAAATTGGTCAAAATTGATGGTCTCAAATGAAAGATAAGCACTGACTACGGGTAATGGAGAAGCCATTTGGAAGAAAAACTGATAGAAAAGTCAATTCGGGAAGAAAACCGAGAATTAGGGTTTTTTGGTGGATTTCAGTGAAATTTGGAAAAAATGCAGAAATGGCCCGATTCAGTAGATCTAAAGCCCTTAATTGATGAAATATGATTAAACAAGGATAGCCCAAGGCTCAGTTTGAAGAAAATCTAAAAATCGAACTTGTTTTGAGCAAAATCGGGTTTTGGAGGCAAAAGGGCAAAATTGGAAAAATTGGGAAAAATAGCAAATGAACTCCAAAAATTCTGAAAATTTGCAAATCTCATTCTTAAATTATTTGGAAGATATTGGCAAAATAAAATCCTGATTCAGAGTTCGTTTGCAAAATGGCCAAATCTCGGGTCCCCTATGTAGTAATTAAAGTAGATAAATCCCAAAAAAAAATAGTAAATGAGCTCCAAAAATTATGAAAACATCCAGATCATATTTTTAAATTATTTGGAAGATATTGGTGAAGAAAAATCTGGATTTGAAGCTCGTTTAAAAAATGGTAAAGTTCGGGTGCATAAAAGGGGTAATTTCGAAAATAAATCCGAAATAAATAGCAAATGGACTCCAAAAATTTTGAAAACTTCCAGAATTTAATTTTTTTATTATTTTGGAAGTATTGAAAAACAAAATATTGAATTTGGAGTCCGTTTGCTATTTATTTAAATTTGGGGGGCAAAAAGGTTATTTTACGAAGGAAACCAAAAAGGGCAAATTTGTAATTGAGGAAAGTTGAATGCACCATCCAATGGCCAAGTTTAAATGCCAAAATGAAATTTTTATTTTTGATAAAAGAACCCTCATCTAATGGCCAAGAATGGAAGAAAAAATATGAGCACAATTCATCCAAATGTGAGCATCCATTCGGTTGAGCAAGGGAGTGCATGGGATCATCTCTTTTCATCCAATGGCTTAGGCCATCTATAAGGGCTGAGTACACATGTTGAGGGCTGGATTTAATCTACAAGATGTCAATTTTATGTTGGCCTCATCCAATGACCAAGAATGGAAGAGCACAACTCATCTAAGGGTAGACACTCAAGAGGGGCAAGCAAGGGAGTGCATGGGATTGGTCTTCTTTTGCATCTAATGGCTAAGGTTACTACAAGGGCTGAGTACACATCTTAAGGGCTGCTATCAATTGGCAAGATGACATTTTTATGTTGTCATCAAAATATCTAAATCTAAAGGCCAAGATTAGAGGAGAAAAAGTGCAATTCTCATCCAAGGGCTAGGGGGCCATTCGGCCAAGGGTAAAGGGATGAGGATGTTTTCATTTTTCAGAGATGTTTTTTGGCTGGAAATAGTAGCTAATTTGGCACCCAAAAAAAAAAGGTTTTGAAAGAAAGAAAAAAAAAAGGTTTTCAATAGAGAGCTTGAAGGTAGTCATCTCTACCAAGCTCTAGCATAGCTTTCTTCTTGATTTCCATGGTGTTTTCTTGATTTTCTATCTTATTTTCCTACTACGTTTTTCATAGAAATAAATTTTTTTAATGTTTACTTATGTTTTCATCTCTTCTTCTTCATTAAAATGGTGGAAAACAATTTTTTTCTTATGGTTTCATGCTATGGCCGAATATGGCATGTTCATTTGCCTTGGTTTTATTTTTTTTTCTTCCTTGCATGTTGTTGTGAAAAATGATTTTTATAAGGTTTTTTAGAGTATTCTAAGGTTCTGATTTTTTAAAAAATATGAAGCAAAAAGGTTGAAATGGCTACATGATCTTGGCTAGACCAAGTGACCATGGTTAGGAGAGCGGCTATGCCCATTATTACCTACCATGAAGCTCACCTTAATTTTGCTGTTTTGCATGGTTTATTTTATCTTTTATTGATATAGAAAGGCTTCATGATCTTGGCAAGACCAAGTGATTATGGTTAGGTGAGAGGCTATGCCCATTTGATACCAACCATGGAGCTTAACTTTCCTTGTTTACTTACTAGTTTTGCTTGTTATTTGTTTTGCATGTCTATGTTAAATTTTTTATATATATGTTCTTTACATTATTTTCTATGCTATATTTACTTATATATTTCATTTCCATGCTTGATATTGTATCCTTGCATATTCGGCCATTGTTGTTCATATGCTCATGTTGTGCATTTTTTTCATGTATCATTCTTACATGTTTGCATTTTCTTTATTTTGTTCCATGACCATTCGGAAACTTCATTTTTGTATGCCTTGCATGTGTATTTTCCTTTTGCTTCTTAACTTGTTTGCATCTCTATGCCATGAACTTGTACATTTTGATTTTAGTATGCCATGTGCTTATGAAAATGCTATGATAAAATGCCATCATTTTTTCCATGACCATTCGGCAACTCCATTTTTGTATGCCTTGCATGTGCATTTTCCTTTTGCTTCTTGACTTGTTTGCATCTCCATGCCATGAGCTTGTGCCTTTTGATTTTAGTATGTCATATGCTTATGAAAATGTCATGACATTATGCATCTTAACATGATTTGTCATGTACTTGTGTCATTTACTAGATACGATTGCATTAGAGCATCATGTAGCTACATTTGGCCTCTTCATGCATCCCTTGCTTTGTCATGCATTTGCATTTTGTTTAGGTAACATGCTTTGCATCATCATATGTTGAAATTGTGTATTAGTTGCTGTTTGTTCCAGCATTGACATTAGTTTCATTGGTCATTGTATGTTCATATTATTGCTATGCATGTTCATTACATTTAGGTCTAGGCTATATTGGTGTTGCCATGCATATTGAGTCTTAAATCACAATTGGTATTTTCATGCTTTACTATGCTACTTAGGCTTTAGGATACTTAGCATTTTCATGCATATTCATAACATATTAGGCCCGAAGCATATTTGCATTATCAAGCATTGCATGCATATTGAATTAGGATAGCATTTATTGGCATGCAAATTCATGATAGGCATTTAGGTTGTCTTGAATTGTCATGCATTTCCTTTACCATTTAGGCTTTAGACTATGCATTTCATACATTTCATTTGCTGTATGTTCATGCATTCCATGTCATTGCCACTTGATTTGTGACTTAGGCCAATTAATGGCGCAAAGTCATGCTCTCTTGAGCATACTTGTGGAAAACTAAGAAATTGTCAAATTGATTATTCTACCTTTGTTATTTTTTTTACTTAGCCAATTTTTGTCCAAGGTTTTTAAATGTTTAGCTACTGCCCTTAGGTCTTTATGATGATCTCCAACAATTTTTACTTTGATTTTTGAATGAATTTATCGAAGGCAAAAAATGTGTCTTGACAAAACAGTTTTTTTTTTTTTCAACCAGTACTCGAACATCTCCGATTTTTCTGGGCAGTCATCTTTAATCAAAAAATTAAGCCAATTTTTTTTTCGTGTATTTTTACATATTCTGAGTCTCCAGTATTTTTTTAGAGTTTGTTGAATTATTAAAAATAGGTTAAAAAATCGTGAGGCAAAACCGGACAGTAGAGGCAGATTTGAAATCAAAAGAGGAATAATGGTTGAATTTGGCTAAGGCATTTAGAAGGGGTTGGTTAGAAGATTTAGCTACTGTCTTAGGGTAGTTTTTTAAACCATTTTAAACTTTAAAAATGATTTTATAAATCTCGGGTTAAGGATAGTTAAGTCCGGGATTTTAAACTTAGGAAATTAGAGCAATTTTAAAAGGGTTTGGTAAGGGTTTAAATTTTATTCAAGTTTTCCTCAAAATTGTTTTCAAACAATCACAAAGTTTTGTTAATCTAATTTGACATATTTTCCTAAGGTAGCTGGATATCTTTTTAGATATACGGATTTTTTTTATTTAGAGAAAAAAAATACATTTTCATGCATTGCATTTTCCATGTTCATGCATTTTATTTAAATGTGTGATTTTTGCTATGATATTTTCCATGGTATTATCTTAATTCACATTTTATGATCTTATATTTGTTAGCCATATGATTTTAAATGTTTTATGATATCCTATACTTTCTATTTTGTTATTTTTGTCATATTGTTTAGCATATACTTTGTTCCTGCATTATTATTTTTATTTTCATTTTTATGCATATTATATGTTAGCATTATTTTAATTTCATGTCATTTCTTGTCATTTAGATCATATTCCATGTCATTTAGGTTATTTTATTTATAACATGCCATGTCATTTAAAATATGCCATATCATTTAAAATTGTCATGTCATTTAAATTATTTTATCTCATTTAGAATATACCATGATACTTAGGATTTTTCATTTTACCTAGAATATACTGTCATTTAAATTATGTCATATCATTTAGGTTGCATTATATTATTTAGACTTTGCATGTCATTTTATTTATGTCATAGATGTTCATGTTAATATTTTTAAATATTTTGAAAAAGATAATGATTTTCAATAAAAAAAATAAAGATATTTCCAAGTTAAAATAATTCATGAATTCTCTACCGGGTTTGCTGGAGGGAATATCATCAATTATCATTAATAAAGGAATATCTTTGTTTCAAAAAACGAGAATGATTCGGAAAGTTTTCCAAATGAATAAAATTTCTATATTTTGCTGATTTTATCGGGGAATGTAGAAAAATTTTGAATTAATAAATTCCAGATCATTTTCAATTAAAAATTGAATTATTTTTCTTTAAATTGGGAATTAACTTGAAATACTAAATTAAAACCGACTTTTCTACCGAGACTTGAAATAACACATGATTAGTAAGGTACCGTTTTATACGGGAGTTGTAGGGGTGTTAATCCTTCCCCGCACGTAACCGACTCCCGAACCCGCTTCTTTGATTTCTCTAGTTTATAACGCAGACTTGAAATTGGTTTTAAAAATGTTTTAATTAATTTTAAAATTTTTATAAAATCGGTTTTAATAGGTGGCCGATCACACCTAGCTAATCAATATTAGTGGCGACTCCATGTCTTTTTACGAGGTCGTTTTCATACTCTCGACTGTTTATTTTATTTCTAGAGGAATTAAGTCATCTTTTCCTCTGCTTCTGTTTCCCCCCTCACTCGAACAGGTCCCCGCGATCGGGATCACGTATCGACACCTTTGTTTTTCTAGAGAAATTATGTAACAACCCAGGTTACGTACAATCATGTAAAGTTAAATCCCGAAAATTTTAAGGACAAACTTGGAAATTGGTAATAAGCTATAAGTGAAGGAAATAAAAGAAGAAAGGATCAAATTGAACATATTAAAAAGTTTAGGGGCTTAATGGTTATTTATAAAAAGTTGAGGGACCAATGTGCAATTATACCAAAAAAATCAAAAATATCTTTAAGTTCATTTTATCTCTTGAAAACTCTAGAATTTTTCATTCTATTATTCAAGTAGCAGCCGGCCTTCCTTCTCCATATTCTCCCAAAAAGTTTCTTCAAACATCTAACACCAAATTTTCTTCAACAATCACACTCAAGGTTAGTTTCTTGATTTATTCTTCCTTTCTTTAGATATTCTACATGAGCATGCTAAGATCTTAGCTCCATAAACATGTTAAGGTCTGAAATCCATCTATTAAGTATGAGTTTTACTTACCTTTGGTAAGAATTAAAAGGATTTGAAAGCATGAACAAGAAAATGGAAAGAAAAAGCAAAACAGGGAAAGTTGAGCATATTTTCTGTTCGGATTTTTGGGTTCGGCACAGCTGGGTTTTTATTTTTTTGATATTTTCCTAGAAACTAGACTTCAATAAGAGAATTTTGGTTTTTGAATCACCCAAAACTGATAAGCGGTTAAAAAGATAAAATTCGGTGAAGTTGGCTATTCAGTGTTGACCCCTGTTTTAGCATAGTTTCGGGATTTATCAAATTTGATCAAGATTTTGTTCTAATTGTCTAAGTTAGTTATTTTCTTCATAAAGTAGACTTATTGGTTGAAATAAACCAATTGGAATAACATCAAAATTCCTTACCAAACTCAAGTTATGATTTTCAAATCTAGCTTGATAGTAAGGAATTATTGCTTAAGATAAATATAGTACTAAATGATGGTTATGGATTATGCAAATCTCTAAGGCATGGAGTAATAGAAAGGAATTTGATAAGGACATGAATATAGAGTTGAATTTTGAAGAAAATGATTATGGAAATGATATTAAAAATTAAAGATATGTTGTTTGAGTATGAGAAATTAGTATTGACCTTGAGGGAAGATTATGAGATTTAAGTTGCATTCATAATTGTGTAATGCTTTGAGTATGTATAGATACTAATTATCGTTAATCTCTAGGCCACGTAGATCCGACGTCACCTCCGGATCCCGAAGTTTCAGATCGAGGTGCACAGTGAGATCATCTCAAGGATTGTGAGTAGACGACAACTATAGTTATTTGAAATTTCTTTAATTATAATTATAATTTTTTTAGCATGATATTTATTTTACGTATTAAAGGTATATCCGATAATTGATTTGTTATTAAAGTACATTTATTTCAAAAAATATTATATCGAGTAAGTTGGTTGATTTATGAAATATGATTATACATAGAATTTGACGTACATGGTTTTGGCTCCACCTGACTTAATGTATGAGATTATACCCTTGATCGGAATACGGCAGCTGCGTGCTATGCCTTTGTGGCGGGAGCCAACTCCAGAGTCCCAATGCTGTGATATTAGACTGGGGTATGGGAGCTGCATGCTACGCCTTTGTGGTGGGAGCCACCTCCAGAGTCCCTATCCCGTTATATTTGCCTTTTGGGGGCACATCATAGCGACACATATGCCTTTGGGGCGTCCTATGGTGGTATTGGCCTTTGGGGCCGGCTACTAGTATGCCTACATAGATATTACCTGGTTATTTCATGGATGTACTCTTGTGCATGACAAAAAGTTGGAGCCCAATTATACGAAACTTGATTTACTTTACAGATTTTATACATTGATTTGGTATTATAATACTGATATACATTTGAAAACTTCGCTACATCTTCGAATTATTCATTATGGTTTTACTTTTATTTATTTTGAAAACGTCTATTATGTTTTAAAGGATTATAATCATAGTTTTCAAATGCTTTAAAAGTTGTCTACTCACTGAGATATTCATATATCTCACCTTTTCATATTCTCATTTTCAGGTGACAGTTAGGTGTCGGGATTGCAACCTTCCTCTATTGTCTGCTGCAAATAGTATTTTGACGTGGTGGGTATCATACTAAAAATTTATTGAAGTCTTAATCTTTTGATATTTTTATCTAGTAAACCTTGTTGAGATAGATTTACTTTTGGATATATTATATATATATTTGAAGATATGAGACAATAGATCAATATGTTTTGACTTGAGCATAAATTGATCATGGATAATTTTTGAATATGCATGGATATATGTGATAATAGTATTGAGAAATATTGCTGGTTGAGGAAATGAATTGAGTGTTATTTGCAGGATGGTTATAGTTGAAATAGAAAGGAAACTCTACCGGATTTTAGGTATATTATCCGGACAGGGTGTTACAATTTGGTAACAGAGCAAGGTTATAGGTCCTGTAGACTTAGGAACTGTTTGTTGAAGTATTAAAATATTGTCACTTGTGTAGGAAATCAGACACGATGCCACCACGTCGAAGAGGAAGGTCTAGAATCAACCCCCTACCCCAAAATAGGGATATGAATAGAAATGAGAATATTGATGAGCAAATTGGAGAACAAGCTTCAGCTGCTGGTTCATCTTCTGTTGCTGCACCCTCAGCAATACCTCCAGCAGCTGATCTTAATTTAGCTGAGGTAGTTGCGGCCTTGGCAAGAGTAATTCCCGCTTTGACTGCCCTTGCTGAAAAGGGGATAGTTGATTACTATAAAGATCTGAAAAATATGGGTTGCAAGATTTTCACGGGATCTTTGGAATCAAATTTAGCCTGGTCATGGCTACAAAAAAATTGAGATTACTTCCATTACTCTTCAAATTCCCGAGCCTATGAGATTACCATGTGCGGTGCAATTTTTGGAGGATCATGCACACACATGGTGAAAAACTACAGTGCAAAGGTATGCTGGACATCCTGCCATAACCTGGGCAGACTTTCGAAGAGAGTTTGAAGAAAAATACTATTCTCAGGCTTTGCGGGAAAACAAATGGACTGAGTTTATGAATTTAAAATAGGGTAGCATGTGATTAGTAGAGTATGAGCAGAAATTCAGAGAACTATCAGAATTTGCTCCATCAGTAGTAGCCAACGATGCTGACAGATGTAAGAAATTCCAAGATGGGCTACATGTTAGTATTCGAGATAGGTTGACGACTTTGGATACAGATGAATTTAATAAATGGGTCAACATGGCAATCAAAGCTGAACAAAATCTGAAAGAAATGAAAGATAGAGAAGAGAAGTTCAGAAAAAGAAAAGGGCAGTCCTCAAGTGAGGACGTGAGGCCTAAGAAATGTTATGTAGAGAACAGTGTCAATGGTTACAAACCCTCGAGATTTCAAGAGGGATTAGAACGAAAACCTTTTACTGGTTCTTCTAGTAGACCTACCATCGGATCTCAATAGTAGACTAGATCGCTACCTGGGAGGTCAGGAGGACCTCGTACATTGACTTATCCTCAGTGTCCCCATTGTGGGAGAAATCACCTTGGTGAATGTTGGAGACTACAGGGTGTATGTTTTTACTGCAAAGAACCGGGACACATGAAACGGGATTGTCCCAAGATGGAGAACAAGGGGGTTACTAGTCAGTTATCAGTGGGTCAAAGGGAAAGGACCCAACCTACTGCTGCACCTCAGCCGACAGCAGTTAGAGATAGAACTGGGGCACAATCTTAAGTTGGTTCATCTACTGGCCCTCGATAGAGTGGACAGCCTGGTAGACCTCGAACTGCTGCCATAATTTATGCTATGACCCAACAATAGGCTCAAGCTACTCCTGAAGTGGTTACATGTACTCTCCCAATTTCTAAGGTAAATGCTAGGATCTTAATAGATCCGGGTGCAACTCATTCTTTTATTGCTAATTCATATGTCATGCATTTGGGTAGAGAGTCTAGGAGGTTAGACATCCCTATGGTCGTTAGTACCCTAGTGGGAGAAACTTTGAAAATTGATGTGGTTTATCCGGATTGTACCGTTATGGTTCAGGAGAATGAATTACCAGTTAATTTGTTTCCATTAGGAATGTATGATTTTGATGTGATTTTGGGAATGGATTGGTTGTCTAAACACAATGCAGTGATAGATTGCTTTTCCAAAACTGTGACTTTTAAGAAGTCGGGAGACTTGGAGTTTACCTTTCAAGGAGAAAGGAAAGTTTTACCTTCTTGCCTTATCTCCAAGATGGCAGCCAATAGATACTTGCAGAAAGGGTATTCTGCTTACCTTGCTTATGTGATTAACAAGGACATACATGAGGCAAAGTTGGAAACTATACCTGTGGTCGAATAGATTCCTGAGATCTTATCTGAAGAATTGGTCGGTTTACCTCCTGACAAGGAATTGGAGTTTATTATCGACTTAATAGAATGGCACCTTCGGAGCTAAAGGAATTGAAAGTGCAGTTGCAAGACCTAGCTGACAGAGGTTTCATTCGGCCTAGTAATTCACCGTGGAGAGCAACCGGTTGAGATTTTGGATAGAAATGACCAAGTTCTAAGGACTAAGACTATTCCATTAGTGAAAGTTCTTTGGAGGAATCATTCATATGAAGAAGCTACATGGAAAAGGGAGGAAGATATGCAGACTCAATATCCTCGTTCAATCAAGTTGGTAAGTAAATTTCGAGGACGAAATTTTTCTAAGGGGGTAAGTTGTAACAACCCAGGTTACGTACAATCATGTAAAGTTAAATCCCAAAAATTTTAAGGACAAACTTGGAAATTGGTAAGAAGTTATAAGTGAAGGAAATAAAAGAAGAAAGGATCAAATTGAACATATTACAAAGTTTAGGGGCTTAATGGTTATTTATAAAAAGTTGAGGGACCAATATGCAATTATATCAAAAAATCAAAATTATCTTTAAGTTCATTTCATCTCTTGAAAACTTTAGAATTTTTCATTCTATTATTCAAGTGGCAGCCGGCCTTCCTTCTCCATTTTCTCCCAAAAATTTTCTTCAAACATCTTACAGCAAAATTTCTGCAACAATCACACTCAAGGTTAGTTTCTTGATTTATTCTTCCTTTCTTTAGATATTTGATGCACCCAAAAGTGTGTATCTTATTTAACCTTGCACTAAAAAGATCAATTGTAAGTATAATGATTAGCAAGGGTCGAGTCCTCAGGGATTGGGTTTTAATCTATGAGTTATTAGTTTATAACTTACGTTCAAAGAGAACAATAAAAGAAAAGGGGTTTTTGAAGCCAGATTTAAACTAAAGTAAATAATAAGAATAAGATGCAAGGTGGTATAACCAGCCAATAAAAATATATATACTAAATTAGGCGGTATAACCAGCCAATAAAAATATATATACTAAATCAGGCGGTATAACCAGCCAATAAAAATAAAACAAAGTTAATATACAAATTAGGCGGTATAACCAGCCAATAAAAATAAATATACTTTTAAAAATAAGCAAACTAGAAAAGTAAGAAAACAAGTAAGAAGAATCAAATATGAAAAATATGGTTAAGGTTTCATTCTCCACCACTAGACATCATTAAGAATCAATTTCAGATCTATCAATATCAACCAACTATCAAAGTTAACAACCGTAGATAACAACAAGCTCTGTTATCCCAATCTTTCCTTAGTTTGTCGTTAAATAGAACAAGCTCTCTATTTAATCTCTAACCATTAAACAACCTAGAACAAGCTCTCTAAATTCAATTTAATGGCAGCTTTATGATGAGAAAGATAGGTTGATCTAAGCAACAAACACATAAGCTCAGATTGTTCAACTTAGGTTATGTTCCACTTTGCAATTATTGAAAACTTGACCATAATCATTAATCACAAATTGCCACTTATGAATAGGAAATCAAGACAATTACACGGATCAAGACTCCTAAACTAGCAATAGATAATTATCAAGATCTATCTAGTTGTACACCTAAATAAATCAAGACAACATCATGAACAATTCTTGTAGAAGAACATAAGCAACTTTGATAAAAAATTAATGATAGATAGAATCTGAAAATCAATCACAAAATATGTCTAGGGCTTTGAAATCACCCTTAACCAAATAGAAGTTTAGCCTAGCATAGGCATTGTAAACATAAACATAAAATTAAAGAGAATCTAAGAAGGAAATAAAAGAAAGAAGAAGAAGAAGAAAATAAAGAAAAAGAAAACTAGAGAAAAGAAAGAAGAAGAAAACTTAGAGAATTTTATTACAATTGCTAATTTCCTACCAATCTACCATATGATCCTCTACAATCATCCAAGGCCCTCTATTTATACACATTTTGAAGGGCTAAATGACAAGAGACAAGCTTTACAAATTTCAAAGGTAGGTATAATAGGTGGGTGCATTTTTCTAACAATTTTCGTCATATTGTATGACAATTTTGATCAGCCAACTTGATGGTCGATTTTGTCAATTTTGGAGGCCTGATCTGATCACATGGTCTTCTAGACAAATGTTCCCCTATCAGTTACTGATCCATAGCCGTTGGAATCAGCTCATTTTCTGATGTGGATAAGAAGATATGGTCAAAATACGAAAGAAGGTCAGCACAGACGTCATTGCACATCAGCCAACTTGATGGTCGATTTCGCTAGGGAAAACGACTCCGTTTCAAGAAGTGTAAAACATGAAAAAGATAGATATGCCTCTTAGCTTTGCACGGTTAAAATTTCAGCCTTATTGCTTCAGTGAAACTCGAGATATAGCTGATATGGAAAAAGGTGTCGGAACTGGAACTGAACTGGATTTGCCCTTAATTCTAGTAATCTGAAATCACTCAAAGAAACTTGTGAAAAACACCAAATTACATAAAAATATAAAAGATCATAAACACAATTAGACTAAACAATAATAACTCGTATTTGACACAAAACAATAATAAAACATAACTAAAAACTATATAATTATACGAGTTATCACACCCCCACACTTAGATTGTTGCTAGTCCCTAGCAACGACTCAATAAAAATAAAATAAGAAAATCTAATCTAATCCACTTTCGTAGGAAATCACGGTGGCACTTAGCATGTGACACAAGCCTTTAAACCCCTAGGTGTCCCTAGTGGACGAGTTTAGTCTCGTGAGGGTTTACTAGAACGATACCCACAAACATTGAAAAACTAAAATATAAATAAACTACATATACTAAAAATATTTACTCCTAATCCTTTCAATACAAATTAGAGACAATCTTTGAACAAGACTTATAAACTAATCAATAACTTAAAGAATTTCACAAAAAATCATGCTTGAATGTAAATTGTTTGAGTTAAGCCAATATTAACATAACATATTTCAATCAAAATAGTGCATATTCAAACTTAATCTCAACTACTCACATGGGATACCCTCATGATTTTCACTCTTTAAAGTAGTGGTGAAGTGTTTACACTCAATCAATCTCATGAAAACAGTTCTACCATATTCTTGCTTGTCCACCTATTCTCCACTATTTAGATCATACAACTTCATGAATCAAGAGGTCTTTAATCAAGGTTGTAATGGGGCCAAGGGGTTTGTAATGTGGTTGAAGAACAAAAGGATAAAGATATCACAAAGGTTCCAAAGAGTTCATAAAGTTTAGAGACATAAAAAGATCATACAAATAAAACTTCTCAAAACTCTTATAAAGCACATAATAACATAGGCTAAATATTCATGTTGAGCCTTTGCATCATTCTAACCAACTTTGTAACATCTTTTTCTTTACTTTAACTAGAAGTTCAAGAGAAGATTTTTTTTTTTTTTTTTAATATGGGAATGTATTTGACAATGATCCCTTTCTTTTTCTCTTGACTTTTTTCTTTCTTTTCCCCCCACACTTATTTCTTGTTTCTAACCCAAATTTTCAATAAATCTTCCTTGTCTTTGCAACTTGTCTCAAAACATGCTAATTCATCTTTGGAACAAAGGTAAAGATATAAGTATATTTAGGTTAGGGACAAGTTATGGTTACCAAAGAGATAGCTTATTCAATGTAGGCTCAAATTGGTTCACTAAGGGTGTGTTCTCTTGGAACATTAATAATGGATGGCTGTTTGGCTCTGATTATAATCCTAATGCCTCTATCATATTCATGTTGTCACATGTATCAATATAGTCTCAAACGGTTTAAAGCAAGTTCTAGAGAATCATGTAATCATAAGAGCACTCAAGAAAGAAATCAGATTGATTTATATAATGCATCAATCATTATAGGCTCAAAAACTCACAAGGATGATTATACAAGTCAGATTAAGTCTAAACATGCTTCTTTCTCAATCAACATATCATATTAACATTGGCTCATAAAAAGGTTGATATCAAGCTCAATTCTCATGAAAATCTTCTCACTAATAAATCTGTTTTAGACTTATGCAATTCATATCTCATCATAGTATTGAAAGTAACTAAAACACACTAAAAACACACTAAGTCTAAACATGCTTTTTTTTTTTTTTTTTGAAGAAGATTAAATCAAACTGACAAGGTATGTCTCAAGTCTCCCTTACTCAGACCTTGTTCAGAATGAATACTTCTAAATGTCTTAAAACACAACAATTTTTTTTTTTTTAAATAAGCAAATTATGTACCTTACCCCCTACTAAAATATGACATTGTCCCCAATGTCAAATTTTAAAGGTAGAATTTAGGAGATATTACCTGCAGAGGTTGCTAACCACTAATTATAACTGAGACACAACAAGCAAAATGTTAGATAATGTCACAAAGACAAAGTGCAATCCACTCCTTGCTCGTCCATATCTCTTTTTCTTTTTCCGAGCATTTGCGAAACAACCGTAGCAGATAAACACTCATAAGCTTGGAGCTTTTTAAGTAAATCTTCAATGGTTGTAGCATAAATTATGGTTCTCCTTGCCTCTGAAAACATGAATCCATTATCCACAGCATTATCTAAATATGAAAGCAAATTACTAAAATAACCATTAATATTAAGCAAACCAATGGGTTTCTTATTTGTGACCAAAGATGACCAAGAAGCCACGCAAGCTATTTCTTCCAATGTACCCAGACCTCCTGGTCAAGCAATGAATGCATCGGCAGAATGGTACATGATTGTCATCCGTTCAGGGATACTCCAGACTTGTATTTCCTTACCCACGGTAGGTCCACAAAAACTTGTGAATAGTTTTGGCACGATTCCTAGAACTGGACTTCCTCCGGCGTGTGCTGCTGTAGCGACTGCTCCCATTAAACCCGTACTACCGCCTCCATAAATCAAGTGGATCTTTTGTTGGGCAAGTATTACTCCAACTCTTATGGCTTCATCAGCGAATATGTTATTTTTCCCTGGATAAGCACCTCCAAAGACACAAATTTTTTTAATGCGCTGGGATGAAGTACTTTCCATTTTTTTTTCCGAGTGCCTGAAAGAGAATGAGTACATGGTGTAATATATAGAGGACTGAGTAGTGAATCAGACAAGAGTAATAATGTCGCCGAAAGTGTATCTGACCTGTCAGAAGAAAATGTTAACCTAACAAAAGATTTTTGCGTGATTTCAGGAAGAAAATAAAAAAGAGAAGAAAAAATCAACCGTAAAAGACAAATAAAAAAACGAGAATAATTACACAAATCGAACAACACGTAAATTAAACCAAAATAAAGTTATTGCAAATCGAACCAAAAGCTGAGAAGTCATTTATTGTAGTTGTGATTGTGGCTCACATCTTCCTCTGGTTTTACGTCCAGAAACGGCTTAAACGCCTTCTATGAGTCGAGGATATGCTTCCCATCCAGTTTTCTTACAAGCTGGCAAACAGGGTCTTTTAACATCAGATTCCCAAGATGTTGCCATTCCCTTTGGAATTGCGGCCATAAATCAAGAATTTCTCTTTGTACGTCTCCACTAGGATGCGTCTCAAGAGAAAGTTGGATATTACCCAAATTCTCCTTACTCAGTCCATCCTTAATGAATTCAATTTTATCATCTCGATTAGAGGACGGAATCCCAATAGAACGACATTTACCGTTACACGTCCATCGTGCACATTTGTGGCAATTTGAACTCATGCGCTTTGCTCGTCGCTTCTTTGCAAAAGTGCTTCTACCTGTACCTGGTAAATGCAAAACAGGAAGATATTCATCTTCACGTACCTTGGCTTCAATTATCCAACGTATGTCTTCAGGAATCCCTTTGTGCATAAGCATTCTTAATCTTTCAAATCGAACTTGGTAAAGCTTCAGTAAAATATTTCGAGGAAAAGGAGGAAATCGTTTCTGCAATCTTGTGAGAATATCATCCATCCTGAAAAAAATGAAAAAAAAAATTGAAAGAGAAAATGGAAGAGAAATTTATATACAATATCAGTTTTATGGGTAGCTGATGGAACCGATTTAAATAATCACGGAGTACCGTTATCCGCCATTTAACCGGGGTAAAAAAAATAAAAATTTTATTTACATCTAGTTATTTTCAAAACAAGGATCAGAAAGAAAAAAAACATAAAAAAACTCAAAAACAAAACACTCTAAATAAAATCCTAAATTCTTCCCCCCACACATAATTTTTACATTGTCCTCAATGTAATGCTATTATCCCCCAATGCAAGAATTATATGTAAGAGAAAAGAACTATTAAACAAAAGAAAAGAAAAACAATAAAAGATAGAATGATGGAGAGTAAGGAATATGCAAATCTGATATAATAGATGCTCTCCATCCTTTTGGGTTGCCTCCCAAGAAGCGCTTGGTTTATTGTCCTCAGCCTAACTTAGACCCATGCCATTATTATTCAACATACTTTGGCTCAAAAAGTGGAAACTCCTCCACATCTTGTATTGGAAAGTTCTCATAGTAAGGCTTCAATCTATGACCATTCACTTTGAATGCCTTATCTGTTTTTGGGCTTTGGATTTCAACTGCACCATGAGTAAATACATTAGTAATAACAAAAGGTCCAACCCAACGAGAACGTAACTTACCTGGATATAACTTAAGGCGTGAATGGAAGAGAAGAACTTTTTGTCCAACAACAAATTCCTTTCTTGATATCATCTTGTCATGGAATGCCTTAGTCTTTTCCTTGTAAATCCTAGAATTCTGATAGGCATCATTCCTTATCTCCTCTAATTCTTGTAGGTCAAGATTTCTTTTCTTTCCTGTCTCATCCATCTCCATGTTGCATTGTTTGATAGCCCAATATGATTTATGTTCCAATTCAACCGGAAGATGACAAGGCTTACCATAAACAAGTCGATAAGGAGACATACCAATGGGTGTCTTATATGCTGTCCTATAAGCCCAAAGTGCATCATCAAGTCGTGAACTCCAATCCTTCCTATTTGGATTAACTGTCTTTTCAAGGATGGACTTAACTTCTCGGTTTGACACTTCAGCTTGCCCACTAGTTTGAGGATGATATGAGGTGGAGACCTTGTGTGTGATGTTATACTTCCTCAAAAGTGCTTCCATAGTCCTATTACAAAAGTGAGTACCTCTATCGCTGATTATGGCCTTTGGCGTTCCAAACCTAGCAAAGATGTTAGTCTTGACAAAATCTGAAACAACTTTAGAGTCATTAGTCCTAGTGGATTTTGCTTCCACCCACTTTGAAACATAATCAACGGCAAGTAAAATATAAAGATTACCAAAAGAAGGAGGAAAAGGTCCCATGAAATCCATGCCCCATACATCAAAAATTTCAACAATAAGTATTGGAGTTTGAGGCATTTGATTTCTAGCACCTAAGTTACCTGTTCTTTGGCAACGATCACATGACTTGCAAAAGAGGTATGCATCTTTGAATATGGTAGGCCAATAAAATCCAGAATCAAGAACTTTCATGGCTGTTCTTTTGGATCCAAAGTGTCCTCCACATGCATAAGAGTGACAAAAGGTGAGAATAGATTGAAATTCAGTTTCGAGTACACACCTTCTTATAATCTGATCGGAGCAATGCTTCCAAAGGTAAGGATCATCCCATATGTAGTATTTGGCATCACTCTTGATCTTATTTCTTTGAGCTTTTGTCAACTCTTGTGGCAACTTCTTGGTAACTAAGTAATTAACAATATCAGCATACCAAGGAGTTGTTGTACTTATAAAAAAAAGTTGCTCATCCGGAAAGTTCTCATTCAAGGGTAGTGCATCCTCTTCTTGAGCTAAACGGCTAAGATGGTCCGCAACCAGGTTGTCACTACCTCTCTTATCTTTTATCTCCAAATCAAACTCTTGTAAGAGAAGTATCCATCTAATCAACCTTGGTTTGGCCTCCTTTTTAGTGAGTAAGTACTTAAGGGCTGCATGGTCAGAATATACAATTACTTTAGTACCAATTAAATAAGATCGAAATTTTTCTAAAGCAAATACAACAGCCAAAAGTTCTTTTTCAGTAGTGGAATAGTTCAATTGAGCATCATTAAGAGTTCGGGAGGCATAATAAATGGCATGTGAGGCTTTGCCAACCCGTTGGCCCAAAACAGCTCCAATGGCATAGTCACTAGCATCACACATGATTTCAAAAGGTACATTCCAATCTGGTGGTTGGATGATAGGAGCTGATGTCAAGAGTCCCTTCAATGTTTCAAACGCCTCTTTGCATTTATCATCAAAGTGGAAAACCACATCTTTTTGTAGTAGCTTGCAAAGAGGTAATGTGATCTTTGAGAAGTCTTTGATAAATCTCATATAGAAACCTGCATGTCGAAGAAAAGAACGAACCTCTCTCACATTTGTGGGAGGTGGTAAAGAATGCATAATATCTATTTTAGACTTATCAACCTCTATCCCTCTAGAAGAAATAACATGGCCCAAAACTATTCCTTGTTCTACCATAAAGTGACATTTTTCCCAATTCAAAACAAGGTTAGTTTCCATGCATCTTTCAAGTACAAGTGTAAGGTTCTCTAGACATCTATCAAAAGAATCACCATAGACACTAAAATCATCCATAAACACTTCTATGATATTCTCTACATAATCTGAAAATATGCTAACCATACACCTTTGGAATGTAGCTGGTGCATTACAAAGACCAAATGGCATACGCCGGTATGCAAAAGTACCAAATGGACATGTGAATGTTGTTTTCTCTTGGTCCTCCGGAGCAATGGCTATCTGATTATAACCTGAAAAACCATCAAGAAAACAATAATGAGAATGGCCAGCTAACCTTTCAAGCATTTGATCAATAAAAGGTAAAGGAAAGTGGTCTTTGCGAGTTGTGGAATTAAGTTTACGATAATCAATACAAACTCACCATCCTGTTTGAATCCTAGTAGGAACAAGTTCATTCTCATTATTTGTTACCACCGTTACACCTGATTTCTTTGGAACCACTTGGACCGGGCTCACCCATTTGCTATCCGAGATAGGATAGATCACTCCAACATCTAGGAGCTTCAGTATCTCCTTTTTCACAACCTCCATCATAGGAGGGTTCAATCTTCTTTGTGCTTCTCTTGTTGGTTTGGACCCTTCCTCTAACAAAATCCGGTGCATGCACATGGATGGGCTTATTCCCTTGATATCGGAAATTGTCCAACCAATTGCTATTTTATGCTCTCTAAGCACCCGAATAAGTCGCTCTTCTTGCAAAGGTGTGAGCTCTTTGGCAATGATGATCGGTAGTGTGTCCTTTTTACCTAGGAACACATATTTCAAGTGGTTCGGTAGTGGTTTCAACTCTAAAGTTGGTGCCTGCAAAATGGAAGGTAGAAGTTTCTCATTAGATAAAGGCAAATCAATAAATGAAACATCAAACCCTGCATCTTTAGGTGGCAGCGAGTGTAAAGATTCTAGTGCCCCTTCCACATGGTCACTCAAGGCTAGTTTAGCATTCCCCATTCCGAGATGGTTGCTAAGGACTATTTCCACACTATCTTCACCATCTAGCTCATAAGCTTGCTGCACTAGTGAGTCAATTATATCAATATTCAAAACAGAATGCACATCACTAGGATATCTCATGGCCTCAAAAATGTTAAAGCGAATTATTTCACCATCAAATTCCATAGTTAAAGTGCCATCATGTACATCTATTTTAGTTCTTGCTGTTTTCAAGAATGGTGTCCCTAATAGAATAGGTGTGGGATTAGAAGATATCTCATCTTCCATCTCAATAACATAAAAGTCAGCGGGAAAAACCAATTCATTAACCTGTACAAGAACGTCTTCTACAACTTCTCTTGGATAAGTGTTAGAACGGTCAGCAAGTTGTATTATAACACCGGTTTCCTCTAATGGTCCTAGATTCAATGAAGCATAAATTGAATATGGCATGACATTAATAGATGCCCCTAGATCTAGCATAGCACGCTCAAACCTGGTGTTGCCTATCTTACAAGGAATGGTAAACATACCTGGATCCTTGCATTTAGGTGGGAGTTTCTTTTGAAGAACAGCTGACACATTCTCCCCCACACTTACCTTTTCATTCCATTTCAACTTCCGTTTAGATGTGCACAACTCTTTTAGGAACTTGGCATATCTTGGCACTTGCTTGATAGCATCTAGTAAAGGAATGTTCACCTCTACTTTCCGGAAAGTTTCCAAAATTTCCTTCTCTTGCTCCTCCTTCTTGGACTTTGCTAACCTGCCAGGAAAAGGTGGAGGAGTTATATAAGAAGGAAAGGATGGTTTAGGAATTACCTTTTTTAGTGGCTCGTTGGGATGTGAAGAGGATGCCATGGTATTGTTCTCCCCTTGAGCACTATCATTTTGTGGTGTCTCTAGCTGTTTCCCACTTCTTAAAGTTATAGCATTGGCATTCTCTCTTGGATTCACTATGGTTTGGGAAGGTAATTTCCCAGAATCCCTTGCTTGCATTTGACTCATGGTTGTTGCCAATTGCCCTATTTGACTCTCCAAATTTCGAATACTTGTCTTTGTTTCCTGTTGAAATTGAATTGTATTAGTAGAAAGAGCTTTAACAAGATCTTCAAGAGAAGTACCTGAATTTTGGGTGGGTGGTAGTTGTTGTCGGGTTTGGTATGGTTGTTGCACTCTTTGCTGAAAACCCGGTGGCCTTTGGTCAAATGGTGGAGGAATAGTTTGTGATTGGTTCCCTCCATAATTGAAGTTTGGATGATCCCTCCATCCTGGATTGTAAGTGTTTGAGTAGGGATCATATTTCCTTGATTGGTTCTGAAATCCACCCATGGCATTCACATGTTCATTGGTATCCTCTTGAAGTGTTGGACACATATCAGTTTGGTGCCCTATGTTTGAACATATGCCACAAGCCTTTATTTGTTGTATTTTACCTACAGCCAATTGTTGAACAAGAGAAGTCAATTTATCAAATTTTTGTTCAAAGGATGATATACTTACCTCATTAACTCTCTTGGGTTGTGGTGGTGGATCTTGTCTCATTGAGAACTGTTGAGAATTGGCTGCCATGTTGGAGATTAATGTTCTAGCAGCCCTAGGAGTCTTATCAACTAGAGCTCCCCCACTAGCGGCATCTATCATACTTCTCTCCATGGGCATGAGACATTCATAGAAGTATTGGATGAGAAGTTGTTCACTTATTTGATGGTGTGGACATGATGCACAAAGTTTCTTGAACCTCTCCCAATATTCATATAAGGACTCTCCGTTGTATTGCCGAATCCCACATATCTCTTTCCTAATGTTGGCAGCCTTAGATGCTGGGAAATACCTTTCCAAAAATGCTTTCTTCAAATCATTCCATGTAGTGATGGTCCCGGATGGTAGATAGTAGAGCCATTCCTTTGCTGAATCAGCTAGAGAGAATGGGAAGGCTCTCAACTTAACTTGCTCTTCCGTGACCCCTGTTGGTCTCATGCTTGAGCAAACTACATGGAATTCCTTGAGGTGCTTATTTGGATCCTCTCCTGCAAAACCATGAAAAGTTAGGAGAAGATGAATCAAACCAGATTTTAATTCAAAAGCTACCTCAAGATTAGCATATTCAATGCATAATGGTTGTTGACCCAAGTCCGGAGCGGCTAGCTCCTTGAGAGTTCGGTTGTCAGCTGCTGCCATCTCTCCTTGCTTCTCTTGGATGTTTTGGATCAACTCCTCGATTGGTTGTTGGTGAGAAGTTATAAATTCCCGAATTCTCCTAAGTCGTAAGTCTTCTTCGGGAGCTTGGAACATTCAATAATAAATAAAATAAGAAAGTAAATAATTAGAACAGAAAATAAGAATAAACCAATAAACTAATAAACTAAAGAAAGCATTCCCCGGCAACGGCGCCAAAAATTTGATGCACCCAAAAGAGTGTATCTTATTTAACCTTGCACTAAAAAGATCAATTGTAAGTATAATGATTAGCAAGGGTCGAGTCCTCAGGGATTGGGTTTTAATCTATGAGTTATTAGTTTATAACTTACGTTCAAAGAGAACAATAAAAGAAAAGGGGTTTTTGAAGCCAGATTTAAACTAAAGTAAATAATAAGAATAAGATGCAAGGCGGTATAACCAGCCAATAAAAATATATATACTAAATTTGGCGGTATAACCAGCCAATAAAAATATATATACTAAATTAGGCGGTATAACCAGCCAATAAAAATAAAACAAAGTTAATATACAAATTAGGCGGTATAACCAGCCAATAAAAATAAATATACTTTTAAAAATAAGCAAACTAGAAAAGTAAGAAAACAAGTAAGAAGAATCAAATATGAAAAATATGGTTAAGGTTTCATTCTCCACCACTAGACATCATTAAGAATCAATTTCAGATCTATCAATATCAACCAACTATCAAAGTTAACAACCGTAGATAACAACAAGCTCTGTTATCCCAATCTTTCCTTAGTTTGTCGTTAAATAGAACAAGCTCTCTATTTAATCTCTAACCATTAAATAACCTAGAATAAGCTCTCTAAATTCAATTTAATGGCAGCTTTATGATGAGAAAGATAGGTTGATCTAAGCAACAAACACATAAGCTCGGATTGTTCAACTTAGGTTATGTTCCACTTTGCAATTATTGAAAACTTGACCATAATCATTAATCACAAATTGCCACTTATGAATAGGAAATCAAGACAATTACACGGATCAAGACTCCTAGACTAGCAATAACTAATTATCAAGATCTATCTAGTTGTACACCTAAATAAATTAAGACAACATCATGAACAATTCTTGTAGAAGAACATAAGCAACTTTGATAGAAAATTAATGATAGATAGAATCTGAAAATCAATCACAAAACATGTCTAGGGCTTTGAAATCACCCTTAACCAAATAGAAGTTTAGCCTAGCATAGGCATTGTAAACATAAACATAAAATTAAAGAGAATCTAAGAAGGAAATAAAAGAAAGAAAGAAGAAGAAGAAAATAAAGAAAAATAAAACTAGAGAAAAGAAAGAATAAGAAAACTTAGAGAATTTTATTACAATGGCTAATATCCTACCAATGTACAATATGATCCTCTACAATCATCCAAGGCCCTCTATTTATACACATTTTGGAGGGCTAAATGACAAGAGACAAGCTTTACAAATTTCAAAGGTAGGTATAATAGGTGGGTGCATTTTTCTAACAATTTTCGTCATATTGTATGACAATTTTGCTCAGCCAACTTGATGGTCGATTTTGTCAATATTGGAGGCCTGATCTGATCACATGGTCTTCTAGAACAATGTTCCCCTATCAGTTACTGATCCATAGCCGTTGGAATCAGCTCATTTGCTGATGTGGATAAGACGATATGGGCAAAATACGAAAACAGGTCAGCACAGACGTCATTGCACATCAGCCAACTTGATGGTCGATTTCGCTAGGGAAAACGACTCCGTTTCAAGAAGTGTAAAACATGAAAAAGATAGATATGCCTCTTAACTTTGCACGGTTAAAATTTCAGCCTTATTGCTTTAGTGAAACTCCAGATATAGCTGATATGGCAAAAGGTGTCGGAACTGGAACTGAACTGGATTTGCCCTTAATTCTAGTAATCTGAAATCACTCAAAGAAACTTGTGAAAAACACCAAATTACATAAAAATATAAAAGATCATAAACACAATTAGACTAAACAATAATAACTCGTATTTGACACAAAACAATAATAAAACATAACTAAAAACTATATAATTATACGAGTTATCACTACGCCTTTGTGGTGGGAGCCACATCCAGAGTCCCTATCCCGTTATATTTGCCTTTTGGGGGCACATCATAGCGACACATATGCCTTTGGGGCGTCCTATGGTGGTATTGGCCTTTGGGGCCGGCTACTAGTATGCCTACATGGATATTACCTGGTCATTTCATGGATGTACTCTTGTGGTGACAGAAAGTTGGAGCCCAATTATACGAAACTTGATTTACTTTACAGATTTTATATATTGATTTGGTATTATAATACTGATATACATTTGAAAACTTCGCTACATCTTCGAATTATTCATTATGGTTTTACTATTATTTATTTTGAAAACGTCTATTATGTTTTAAAGGATTATAATCATAGTTTTCAAATGTTTTAAAAGTTGTCTACTCACTGAGATATTCATATATCTCACCTTTTCATATTCTCATTTTCAGGTGACAGTTAGGTGTCGGGATTGCAACCTTCCTCTATTCTCTGCTCCAAATAGTATTTTGACGTGGTGGGCATCATACTAAAAATATCTTGAAGTCTTGATCTTTTGATGTTTTTATCTAATAAACCTTGCTGAGATAGGTTTACTTTTGGATATATTATATATATATTTGAAGATATGAGACAATAGATCAATATGTTTTGACTTGAGCATAAATTGATCATGGATAATTTTTGAGTATGCATGGATATATGTGATAATAGTATTGAGAAATATTGCTGGTTGAGGATATGAATTGAGTGTTATTTGCAGGATGGTTATAGTTGAGATAGAAAGGAAACTCTGTCGGATTTTAGGTATATTATCCGGACAAGGTGTTAGAAATTAAGTCAACTTTTCCTCGTTTTTTAATGTCACGCTTAACGAATAATAAAGTCTTGCGATGGGACTTTGTTATTTTTTTAGCTTGCGATAGCTTGGCGACTCCACTGGGACTATTAGAGAGTCAGGCCTAGAATTAGTCGTGTGTTATCAAAGTTCCAATTTTGTTTGTTTAATTGGTATTTAATTTTAATTCCCATATATATTTTTAAAATAAATAAAGAGAATTTTGAAAATAATAAAATGTTTTAAATATGTCTATCTTCATATGCATGCATATCATTATTTGTTCTCTGGTTATTTTGTTGCGTATATTTATATGTTTGCTTGACTGATGCTTTACATTGTTTGATTTTACTGGGGTATTTAGAATAAGGGGTGTAGAATAGGTGGTGACAGGTTTGTTTTGTTCCTCCGCACACACTATATTTGCATTTGCATAACATGAACTCTCTACCCGGCTTCCGTCCTTTTAAGTGGGAGTAAAGTTACTACGCCTTCGTGATGATCCTCCGTATGGGCTAGTGAAACACTTTCGGAGTATAAAGTACCTAAAGCTTTCGTGATGATCCTCCGTATGGGCTTAGGAAAATATACTCTAACGAATTGAACCCGCTTTTATCGGGGTGCCTTACTAGCCTTCACCGGCGACAGTGAGGAGCGATTCGGGGCCTTTAGAACCGATTCACCCTCATATAGTGAACCTAGGCGAAGCAATGCTGGATTTTCGTTAGATAGTCCAAAGTTAGGGACTCATGGAGGGACATTTCTAACCTTTTATTACCTATTTTTACATCTCAAATAAGTTTTGTAGACCGGGAACGATGTACGTACAACGCCCGTAATAAGTGTGATAGTCCACCCCAAAGGCATCGTGATGCCTATATAAGTAGATATTGTTGGGGCAAGTGTTCACTAACCTTTTGAAATTCAAAATACAAACATTCTTTTTCAAACATTTTTGCATTTTTGCACATTTCATGCATGTGTGAATAGAGCATGTACATTTATCGTTGTATTTTTTATCTCATTCTTCGCAATAAACAGTTGGTAATAATAATCTCATTTGGTGATTTCATAAACCGGTAGTGTTACATAAACATTTGCATATTGTACCATAGGAGGATCCATTATTCCAAAATTCTTTTGAAAATAATATGTGTGGTTTATCATAGAGAAAACATGTTTCAAAAAATTGTAGATTAAATGTGGAGGCAAATCTTGCATAATGAGATTTTTGAATAATCAAAATTTGGTCCCATCATTTTTGTGCAGCCATTGATTTCTTTGTATATATCATTGTGTTAATTCATTTATTCTTTGCATATATCATTTTGACATCATGTTTATAGTCATAAGCATGTATGCTCATTCATTGTAGAATACAGTCATAGTTAGCATAATTTTTCTATATAAATCCATGTAGTAATTTGCTTATTCTTTACATGCATCATGTTGGCATCAGGTTGCGCACATGGCATACATAGTAATCATAATTTCTTTGAACGCTTCGTGCATTAATCATCAGTATATCCATGCATATAGGAAAAGAGCATGTACATTCATAATTGTATTCTTAAATCTCATGACATTTTTATTTGCATGAAAGGGGTTCGAGATATGAGGAAAGAATTGGAGGAACGAGTGGGTGCTTTGGAATGAAATCAAGAGGAGTTTGGACATGAACTCCGGGAGTTGAAGGAACAGCTTGTCAAATTTATGAAAATGTTTGAGGGTATGTGTAAGAGTAAGGGGAAACTTTCTGAGGGCTCTGCATCGTCTTCGGATCAACCAAAACCATTAGGTTTAGAGCATACAATCCCTGCTGAATCCTACACTTGTCAATGCCACAAAGGTTGCAATCCTTATGAAATTATGGACAAAATCATGAAAATGATTAAACCAGAGAGCCTGATACCAAAGATAGAAATCACGGATCCTGTACTATACCTGCAAATTGCTCTAAGTCCAAACCAGTATCCCTACCCTACTATGGCTCAACTGTCCACTAGGATGATCACTACGGGACCCCTGAATCCCACTCCATCACCACCAACTGGCAGTTCATACCATTTCCCTCATCAATCACCTTATCAAGCATCCGGGATAGGAACCTCAAACTGTGTACAACCTCCAAGGGTCCCATGTCCTAATCCATACCATTGCCTTGTTATTTGACCATCTCTCTATGTAAACACTCCGGTTTGGACCTTAGTGCTACCACCAAGTGCCCTAACTCCTAGGCCATCTGTGATTAAGAAACAACCCAAAAACAAGACTCAAGAGTAGTATGATCCCATTCCAATCAGCTACCGAGAGCTTCTCCCTATACTGATCCAAAATCACATGGTTGCCTGTATCCCGTTGAAACCCCTGTTACCACCATATCCAAAGTGGAATAATCCAAATGCAAGATGTGATTATCACTGTGGAATTGATGGCCATAACATTGAAGACTGTATAGCATTCAAAAAGAAAGTGCAATCTCTTATAGAGATCAAGTGGATCGATCCAATGACGCTAATTGATAGAGGGCTGGGAAAGCATCATTAGGATTATGAGATTTACGGCAATGATGTAGAAAGACTGTGGTCTGATATGATGCAGTAGGATCTCACTTTTTCAGCAAACATCCAACGAAACGCCCTTTTCCAATTCTCCTACAGTGATTCAGTAACCTGATAGTCTCGGCTAATATAGCTGGAGCTGTATTGATCTGGTGTTGAACTTGGTCCATGAAATTCACGACAGTTGTTTCAATATGTCCCAATATCTTCGGGAAAACCACAAGTCCATAGATAGCCAAAGCCATCACATCCAAACCTTTATCATCATCTGGGTATTTGACAATGAATTTCCGGAGAACACTCCATGGAATACCAGTGCTCTTCCCCTTTGTCTTCACAATTTTGTCAACTTCTGTCAAGCTGATCCCCATGACCTTTGCTAGCTTCTTCCGATAACCTGTCTTGTTCTTCCAGTAGACTTTGTCTGGATTAGAAGGGTCCAAACGAAGCAGTGCTGAATACTCTTCTATAGTTGGAACCATATCTACTTCGTTGAACACTAAGAACCTGTATGATGGGTCCCAAAACTGCATCATGGCTCTTACCAAGTTATTATCGACTTCGATAGCTAGGAGCAAAGCCAGATCCCCATACTTTCGTCTGAATGTTTCTTGTCGAGTTCCATCCGAAGAATGCCAAATGCTGATCAGATCTTCAAGGTTGTTCTATGCCAGATCCATGTGAACCATCTCGGGAAGAGTAAAGACATACCCGACTGGAAGGCAATCTCCTGTAATTTGCTAGATTGCTTCAGACCTAAGCTTCAAACTACTGTCAGACTCACGCTTGACGACTGTCAGGTTTTCCATTGATTTAGTGGACATTCTTTTTATCTAGACCGTTATGTGGCAAGATAACTTTATGAAGATGCATGATGTATGAAAAGAGAGAAACAAATAGTTAGATATTATATCAACAAACTCATGAAAAGATAAAAATGCAACATGTATAAGCACTACATCATCATGGTGAACATAAAACAAATGTGTGAGATAAACAAGCATCATGTTAATGAAAAAGTATAGGGTAAGAAGTGTCCCTACATGTGTCCTAAGTTCGAGTTATTCTCTATGTAGGGACGGACATGGCTCTATCTTAAAGTTTGGCCACTTAAGTATTGTTTATATGCTGGGTTTAGGGTACTTGACCAAGCTAAAAAGGTCCCCAAACTGCTCATTAACATCATCCATGTAGAATGAGTAAGGCACCCCATTCCTCACCCGTTACAGGCTCCAACCAGAAGGGTTCAATTCGGGTGAGAGTATTTTCCAAAGTTATGGCGGAGGTTATCACCTCTCAAAAACTTTGGTACTTTACACTCTGAAGGTGTTTCGCTAGCCGTTGCAGAGGTTTTCACCTCTCGAAGGCGTAGGTACTTTACTCCCTCCTAAATGGGACGAGTCCGAGTATAGGACTTTACGATATGCATGTGTCGTGTGTGCAAAGGGGATTCAAACCTTCCTTTTACCCACAAATGTACAAGAAACAAAAGTTGTTAGTACAAATAACAAAATCAAAAATAAAAATAAAAATAAAAATAAATAAACAAATAAATAAATATATACATAAAAATTAAACATTTAAAGACCAATATTTAAAACCTAAGGTATCACAAGACTAATTTATATCTCGACTCTCTAATGTCCCCAGCGGAGTCTCCAAACTGTCATAACGTGCCAAATACGAATTCAGCATGCTAGACACAAATCAATGGAGTCGCCACTAATCATCTGATCTAGGTGTGATTAGTCACCTTTATGAATCTATCCTATTTAAAGTAATCCTAAGCTTGACTAAGGCACCTTAAAAAGAATAGGTTCTGGTCTACTTATCAGAACTAGGTTCAGGAGTACGGTTACGTGTGAGGAAGGATTAGCACCCTCACAACGCCTGTCTGATAGATAGTACCTAATTAGTCTTGTGATACTTAAAAAGTCTTAATTAAATGGTCTTGTCTATCCTATTTCATTTTAATTGTTACAGTTATAAATCTCGGAGATTATTTTTTAGGTCTTCCTTCCATTCATTCTGGAGAAATTACTAAAAAATGTTTCCTCGCCTCGAGAGTATTCAAAAGAAACCATTCGTTCTATTGAAGAGGCTTCATCGTCGAAAAAATTAGATTATTTAGCCAAGTTATTTCTCTTAAATTAATCGTCCAAAATTAATCCACATTTTATTAATGTTTGTTCGAAAAATAAATTATGATTTTTAATATCTAAAATTATCTCTTAGAATATTCTTCCATTCGTTCTGGAGAATTTTTAAGAGAATTTTTCTCACCTAGAAATTTCTTAAAAGTCAACCATTCACAACTTTCTTGAATTTCATCAATGGAAAAAATCTTAAAATATCATTCAATTTAAATTAAGCATTTATTATGGAAAATCATCTTGAGAAAGGTGTTGAAAATTAATTATTCTTAAAAAAATAAATTTTTGATTTTTATTGGTATTGAAAATTATCTCTTAAAAAATCCTTCCATTCCTTCTGGAAAATTTTTAAGAGGATTTTCTCACCTAGAAATTTCTCAGAAATAAACTATTCGTAATTTTTTTGAATTTCATCATTGGAAAAATCTCAATTTATTAATTAAAAAATAACTAATCTTCAATTAATAATTTTAAAAAACTTAATTAATTAAAATACTTTTATTAGTAAATAAATAAATGGTTAATAATACTAAATAAATATAATAATATACAATTAATAATATAAAATCAATTAATAAAATATAAGAATATAAAATATAATATAATAATAGTAATTAAAATAAATAGTAGTTTTTCTTATGAAAAAAATAATAGTTAATAAAATATTTAATAATAATAATAGTAAGCCAATAATAATTAAGTCACAAAATAAAAACCTGCAAAAAAACTTAAAATCCAATTAGTAATAATAATAAATAAATAATAAGTAAATAAAATAAATAATAATAAAAAAAATAAACAAAACAAATAGAAAATATATATATATATATATATATAAAGAAACCAAACAAAACAAAAGAAAAAAAAAAGAACCAGCTACATGCGGGTCGAGCCGGCGCATGGGTCGCCTGGCCCGACCCGCCTGTAGCTATTTAAAACAGCCAAATTTTTTTTTGTCCATTTTTTTTACCTGTTTTGAAAAAAAATCTCTCCTTTTCTCTGAAAAAAATTTCCCCAGAACACTGAGGAGTGTTCTTCACAGCCCAGATTTCGGTGGGCTGCAGCTGCCACTCACCGTCGACCGTCGTCACCGCCTCGTCGGTGGTCAAAAAATTCCGAAAAAATTCTCAAAAATTCCTCTCGATCTCCTCGACTCAAAAACCAAAATAGTTTTTTCCGAATCTCTCTAGAATTTCCTAGATCTGAGTTTGAAAGTCGTAACTTCAACCTCTCCGATCTCCTCCGTTGGCCGCTGAACGATCACCAAACTTCAACCTAAGCTTCGTCTAATTAAAACCACGATTTTTCACTCTTAAACATTCTTCGAAACAAAACCTAACACTACAAACCTCAAATTTTGAAAATTTTCACAAAATATATATATATTTTTTCTTTCTTTTTCTACTGATTTTGAAAATACTAGGTTTTTTTGCTTTTGTGTGTGTTCTTTGATTGTGATGCTAGGTTTATTATATAGAGGAAGAGATTAAGTTATACTCTGGTTAGGAATTTTCATCTGATCAAGAGGCACTTTTTGTTCCAAATCAAAACTCTTAGTGTCCTATTTCAATCCAAAGAAGAGATTCATCCCAACCCAAACTTGTTTTTTTTTTTTATTAATTTCAAATTTATCTCTTTATTTTGTTTTTTGATTTTCTCTTCATTTTTTTTTATTTTCTGAGTTCTCTTTTTTTTTATTTAATTAAAAAATATATAATTAAACCCGGATAAAATCCGGTGTCTACAGTTGCCCCCCTTTGTGCATTCCCTGAGAAACAGGGGATGTGCAAAGACGTAGACACCCTCCTAAGTCCTATGTACTTAAAGAAAATCCTATCATAGAAAAGCTCCTCTAAGCGAGGCGTAAACTTTAAATAAACTCACCGTAAAAACATACTCCTCCACCGAGGCTTCAACTTTAAAAGAAAACAAAACTCCTCCACCGAGGCATCAACTTTAAATGAAAACAATACTCCTCCACCGAGGCATCAACTTTAAATGAAAACAATACTCCTCCACTGAGGCTTCAACTTTAAATGAAAACAAAACTCCTCCATGGAGGCATCAACTTTAAATGAAAACAAAACTCCTCCACCGAGACATCAACTTTAAATGAAAACAATACTCCTCCACTGAGGCATCAACTTTAAATTTGCAAATTGTCAAACGTAAATGTAAACTTCAAAAATCTTACCTTGAATCCCAAAAGAAAGTACTAACCTCGCAAATTAGCATCCCAAATTCATGTCCAGATCATACTGAATACCTGAAATAATCTTGCTTGGATGCAAACACATAAATGCAATGCAGTACATGAATACCATAAATGCCGATGCATATCATGCAATGGATGTCATGAATGCTCTATAATAAACAATATCAACTCCTTGAGTCAAAGTAAAAGGTTCTCAAGCTCATCATTTATCTCTGTTTGCACTTGGCTTTAAACTGGTAGAACAAATCTTACTATCTCTTTCCTTTTTCAAAATCTTCTGAATATGAACAATTTCTTTCTTCAAAAGTTTCAAAACACTAATCATTCTATATCTCATCTTATACCGGCTTAACTGGGTTTTAACATTCCCTCATGGAAATTCTCATCTTCAAGGATTCTCACTTTTAAAAATCAGATCTCATCTCATCTTCTGACTTTTCTGTTCAGTTATCCATAGATTTTCTCATAAAAATAAATGCAGGGATCTCTTAAGATTATATTCCAATTTATCAATCATTATTCTAATTTCATAGCAAACGCAATGCATTATGCATTCCTTCTATTCAATGCAAAGGTATAAAATTGAGAATAAGAAATGGAAGGCAAAATAAGCTGGAAAGAAAGATCTTTATTAACAAAATAAGGAACATAATTCATCTCAAGGAATAAAAAAAAAAACATCTCGAAAGGTTTATCAAAAAGGTGTTAGGATAACAAAACCAGTATCCAAACAATGAATACTTAGACAACCTTAACAGTTCATTCAAAATTCTAATCTAAAAGCCAATCCCAATCGATGTCTTCAATCCTTTAGAGTTCACCAAACTAGACATTGTCCCCATCTTCATGAAATTTTCTGAACGACGTTGATCCTCCTCATATCTAAGCCGCCCTTTCGGGTTTTCAACTTTGACAACCCCCATTGACCCAAACCGCCCTTTTCGGGTTTTCAATTTGAGTTCTCCTTTTTCTTTTTTCTTTTTTTCTCTTTTTTTTTCTTAAGCAAAATATTTCTTCACAGCGTCCGAATTAATTGGGTTTGGTAAAACATCCCTATCTATCTCAGTCAAAATCAAATCTCTACCTGAAAAAGCTTTTTTCACCATATAAGGACCTTCCCAATTCAGCGTCCACTTCCCTCGATGATCATGCTGATACGGAAGAATCTTTTTCAAGACTAACTCTCCTTCCCTGAAATGTCTGGGACGAACTTTTTTTATCATGTGCTTGCATCATTCGTTTCTGGTATAACTGACCATGGCACAACGCTGCCAGTCTCTTTTCTGCAATGAGATTCAACTGCTCAAAACGATCCCGTACCCATTCTGCTTCTTCCAGATCAACCTCTTTCAGTACCCTTAAAGAAGGGATTTCTACCTCGACTGGTAACACAGCCTCCATTACATATACCAATGAAAACGAGGTTGCCCCTGTGGATGTGCGAACTGAAGTTCTATAAGCATGCAAGGCGAAAGGAAACTTTTCATGCCAATCTTTGTAGACGTCAGTCATCTTCTCTACAATCTTTTTGATGTTCTTATTGGCTGCTTCCACTGCTCCGTTCATCTTCGAACGACACAACGCTGAATTGCGATGCTTGATCTTGAACTGTTCACAAACTTCTTTCAACATCTTGCTATTCAGATTATGAGCATTATCAGAAATGATTCTCTTTGGTAGTCCATATCGACAAATTATCTCTTTCTTTATGAACTTACAGACCACTGCCTGTGTTACACTCGCATATGAGGCTGCCTCTACCCACTTGTGAAATAATCGATCATCACGAAAATGAATCGATGCCCATTCGTCGCCTTTGGGGTGATAGGTGCAATCACATCCATGCCCCACATTGAGAATGGTCACGGAGGTGCCAAAACATGCAACTCATTCGGAGGAGCATTGATCTTATCCGCATAGATCTGGCATTTATGACATTTTCGTGCATAGTCAATACAGTCTTTCTCCATCGTCAGCCAATAATAGCCAGCCCTCATTATCTGCCTAGTCATCATGTGACCATTGGCATGTGCCCCACAAATTCCATCATGCACTTCCTCTAGTATTCTCTTTGCATCTATGGCATCAGCACACCTCAAAAGCACCATATCTCGGCCCCTCTTATACAATATTTTTCGTCAAGGAAGAAACCCATAGCTAATTTTCGGATGAACCGTTTATCGTTATCCGAGGCATATTTTGGGTATCGTTGATATTTGACGTATTGCATGATATCAAAATACCAAGGCTGACCATCAACTTTTTCTTCAACATCTAAACAATGTGCCTGAGATCCTTTCACACCCAACTTGATTGGTTGAATCTCAACTTTTGCATCCAGCTTAAACATCGCAGCTAAAGTGGCTAAAGCATCATCCATATGATTTTCCTCCAAGGGCAAGTGTTGAAACTGAATCTTCTCAAAATGCTTGATTAATTCAGTTGTGTATTTCTGGTACAGGATCAATTTCGAATCCCTTGTTTCCCACTCTCCTTTCAACTGATAAATAACCAAAGCTGAATCACCATATACCTCCAACACATCAATCTTTCTTTCAATCGCTGCTTGCAAGCCCATGACACATGCCTCATATTCAGCCATGTTGTTGGTGCAATTAAAATCCAATCGTGCAGTAATCGGATAATATTGACCATCTGGGGATATGAAGACTACTCCAATTCCATGCCCAAAAGCATTAGAAGCCCCATCAAAGAACATCTTCCAGGGTTTTTCTTCACATTCTTCATCATCTCCTTTTGAAATAGCCATCAAATCCTCATCCGAGAAATCAAATTGCATTGGCTCATATTTTTCTGAAGCCCGATCCGTCTGGAATTCAGCTATCACACTTCCTTTTATAGCTTTTTGAGTCACATAAACAATGTCATACTCGAATAAAGTGACTTTCCATCTTGCAATTCTTCCTGATAATGACGGCTTCTTGAAAATGTACTTCAAAGGATCCAACCTTGCTATGAGCCACGTTGTGTTGTACAACATATACTGTCTCAGTCTATGAGCTGATCATACTAGAGCCCAACACATCTTTTCTAGCGATGAGTATCTAGATTCATAGTCAGTAAACTTTTTTCTCAGATAGTAGATGGCACGCTCTTTCTTTCCCGCCTCATCTCGTTGCCCCAGAACACATCCCATGGATTTCTCGGACACCATCAAATACAAAATCAATGCCTTTCCCGGAATTGGAGGATCTAACACCGGTGGATTCAACAGGTACTCTTTAACTTTATCAAAAGCTTCCTGACATTCTCCAGTCCATTCACCAGTATCCTGTTTGCGAAGAAGCTTGAAGATAGGATCACATTTGAGGGTGAGCTGGGAAATAAAGCGTGATATGTAATTCAGCCTTCCCAAGAAACCTCTCACTTCTTTATGTGTACAAGGGAGAGACAGATTCTGAATCGCCTTTATTTTATCTGGATCCACTTCAATTCCTCTATCACTAACCACAAAACCCAACAACTTGCCATCTTTGACACCGAACGTACACTTGGCAGGATTCAATCTCAGCCGAAACTTTCTCAATTTTCAAACAACTTCCTGAGGTTGACCAAATGGTCTTCATCTTCACGGGATTTTGCTATCATGTCATCCACATAAACTTCAATCTCTTTATGCATCATGTCATGAAACAGGGTTATCATTGCCTTTTGGTAAGTAGCTCCGGCATTTTTCAACCCAAAAGGCATGACCTTATAACAGAAGGTCCCCTACATTGTAACAAATGTGGTTTTCTCCATATCCTCCGAAGCCATCTTAATCTGTTTATACCTTGAAAAACCGTCCATGAACGAAAACGTGGAATGTCTAGCAGTGTTATCCATGAGAGTGTCAATATGAGGCAAAGGAAAATTATCCTTTGGACTAGCCCTGTTCAGATCTCGGTAATCAACGCACATTCTCACCTTCCCATCTTTCTTAGGAACTGGGACGATGTTGGCTACCCACTCCAGATACTTAGCTACCTCCAGAAAGCCTGCATCAAACTGTTTTTTTACTTCTTCTTTAATCTTTAATAGCATCTCTGGTTTCATTCATCTTAACTTTTGTTGCACTGGCTTATATTCTGGCCTCAAAGGCAATTTGTGCTCTACAATATCTGTACTCAAACCCAGCATGTCTCTGTATGACCATGCAAACACATCCACAAATTCCCTGAGCAAATCTTCTAATCTCTTCTTTTGAGCAGGTGATAATGCCGTGCCAATCTTTACTTCTTTCTTATTTTCTTCATCTCCCAAATTGATCATCTCAGTAACCTCTTGATGTGGTTCAATCGGTTTCTTTTCCTGTTCCATTAATCTCAACAAATCTGGAGACAAAGTATAATCATCTGATTCTTCTTCATTATCAAATTCATCAACATGAACTGTGTTTTCAGAATTGAATCCCGAATTATTATTAAGATTGTCTTTGTATTCATTACTTGGAATCCTGAAATTGAATTGAATCGAAAGAATATATATTGGTATACGAATAAAGAATGGCAATAATGAAAGAAAGGAAAAATGACAACTATGAATGAAAGAGGGAATGAAAATGCATCTTGTTCCTAATTTATTAAAATAATAACGAATAAACTACCCATACATAAAAGACCATCCCTAATGCCCTTGGGCATGAGCAACTAGGGACTTGACTCACTGCATTACATTTTATGAGATTCAAGGATAACCGGCAGCTTTGTCACTTTCCAATTACCCAGCTCCATTTCAGGTGAGCACGGGTACACCAGCAACTCTTCCTCAACATCAGATTTCATTCCTGCTTTCTCCACCATTTGAATAGAAAGCTCAGAAAATGTTGCTTCTAGATTTGGTGGAGTTGCATTGGGATAAATACATCCCCCAAACAAAAAATGGAATAAAGATGAGGAAAGACCATCTTCCTCGGCTCCTACTCGTACCCTTTCACACGGGCTAATCTTTTCTTCTTCTTCTCGAATTCGACCATCTCCCAGTCCCTTCTGGTTGGCTTGTAGCCTAACCCGAGCCTTTCTCTGTTTTCTTGTATCTATGACATCTCCTTGATCCCTTGAAGATGCTTCCCCAATCCAGAACAAACTCGCCAACCCATCCCAATTGTCTGCTTGAACAACATGCTAACAGTTCGAGAAAAATGTGGAGCAGGCACTTTTGACCCTTCACCAACATATGTCACATTGATGAATTCAAACGATCTGAATGAACATTCCAATGCTTCATCAGCTGCCTCGACATATGGCGGGATTTGGTTACCAACAAATCCTCTTCCCCATTAACACATACCAGATAATCCTCCATAACAAACTTGATTTTCTGGTGTAATGATGATAGAACTGCTCCTGCCATATGAATCCATAGCCTTCCCAACAGACAACTGTAAAATAGTGAAATCTCCATAACTTGAAACTTTATTTTGAAAGTACAAAGCCCAATCTGCAGAGGCATTTCAATATCTCCCAAAATCGCCCAACGAGTCCCATCAAAGGCTCTCACAATCATGTGACTAGGTTGAATGTGAGACACATCTATTGGAAGCTTGGATAATGTAGTCATTGGCATAACATTAATGGAAGAACCATTATCAAAAAGCATTTTAGCCATAACATGACTTTTGCACTTAACCATGATATGAATGGCCTTAGTACTGCGCCTACCTTCCGGAAGAATCTCATAATTATTAAAGGTTATAAAATTGGTAGCAACCAGAATTCCTGCAATATGATTCACATTCTCCACGGAAATATTATGAGGCACATGCGCCTTGTTCAGAACTTTCAGTATAGCTTCTCTATAAGGCTCGAAATTCAACAACAGTGATAATAGCGAAATCCGAAATGGCATTTTATTCAACTGTTCAACCACACTATATTCACTTTGTTGATTAGCTTCAAAAATTCACAAGCTTCTCTCTCAGTCATAGGCTTCTTATATTCCGTGTCTCGAACCACCAATGGGTTCGTCTTGCTTCCTGGCTCTTCATTTTTTTTCCTCTTCCGCTGCTTTTCCTTTCCTGTCCTTATCAAGTATTTCAGGCGAATAACAACACCCACTCCTAGTTACCCGCCTACTCCAGTTAGATTGGCAGCTTCAGAATTAACCATGACTGAACTACCAAGCGTTTCTCGGGTTATGACGTCACACACATATCTCCACGGTACTGCTTTATCGCTTTGATATGGAAATGGACTTGGGACACTGATCGTAATAACGAGATTTTTGATCCCCACTGGTTTCTTATCCTCAACCTGACTCGTCTTTTTCTCATAAAAGAATGGAATTGGTTTCACAACAGGCACCGAAGATTCTCCAATTACCACATCAATTTCATCTGCCCCAAACTCTGTGTAAAACTCAATCCGAGAGAGATCCATTAGTTTCTGTAACTCCTGTCGGAATTCAACACAACCTTGCACCGAATGGCCAACTATGCCTTGGTAATATTTGCAAATCTTGCTTGGATCATATTCACCAAGATTACTATCTGAATTAGACTGCGTAGGACTAATCATGCTAGCTTTGACCAGGACATCGAAAATGTAATCCATTGATGTCGTAACTTCATCCACTCTTCCCTTGGTTATGGTAATCTTGCCGTCTCCCAAAGCATTTACCACTGGTCTTGCATGGTTTGATAAAGGATTACCGTTGACGTTCGGGCCACCCTTCTCTCAAAATTTATCAACCCAACCTTAATCAAACTTTGCACCTTGTACTTCAAAGCTGTGCAGTTTTCAGTGGAGTGTCCCACGTTTCCCGAATGGTAGTCAATCGGGCATTAGGATCATACCACCTAGGGTCTGGAGGTTTCAAGGGTTCCAAGTGTACCGGTGCAACCAGATGGTTCTTGATAAGATCTGGAAGCAAGTCTGCATATGACATGTGAATCGAATCAAAAGTCATTCTTTCCTGGCTTGCTCGTGGTCCCTCGAATTAATTGGGGGTTGATTGGCTTGTACGGGTGGCCCAACTGGAGGAGCCAATGGTTTGGGGCGGAAATTAGGTTAGAACACCTGTGGAGGTGTGGGTGGATAAGCATATGAACCCAAATTGATGGCATTGGTATTCGGGTAGTATGGCTGGTACACGGATTGTGGGAAGTGTGGGACGTAACATCCCGTTTGTTGCCCTCCTTATGCAACAATTTGGACATCAGCTTTTTTCTTCTTTGTCGCGCTATTCTTCTTTACAACAGATTCTCCTCCTTCAATCTTGCCATTCTTGATGGCATTTTCTATGATTTCACCGGAAATCACCATATCAGCAAAGTTCTTTGTAGCGTTCCCAATCATCCTGTCGTAGTACGGAGCCTTAAGAGTACTAATAAACAGCACCGTAGTCTTTTTCTCAATCAGAGGCGGCTGGATCTGGGTAGCGATATCCCTCCATCTCTGTGCACAGTCCTTAAAACTTTCGATGGATTTCTTCTCCATATTTTGTAGAGACAAACGGTCCAGAGCGATATCAACAATATGTTTATACTGGCTGATGAATGCCTTGGCCAATTCTTTCCAAGTACGAACCCGATTCCTATCTAGTTGAACATACCACCTAGCAGCGGACCCTGTAAGACTGTCCTGAAAGACATGGACAAGCAGCTTATCATCTCTGGTGTAGGTGGCCATTTCCGGCAGTACATGGTGATATGGGATATGGGACACTTGGACCCATCAAACTTTTCGAAGTCAGGAGTCTTGAACTTAGGCGGGATCACTACATCTGGCACTAAACAAAGCCCCTCAGTATCCATAGAACCATAGCAGTCTAACCGCTCAACAGCTTGGAGCCTCTGTTCAATCATCTTCATTTTTTGAGACTCGATCTCTTGTACCACTTTCAGCTTCTCTAACTCTTTGGGATCGTCTGAATCTGGAACTTGGACTCGGTCTATCTTTGTCCCAGGAATAGGAAAAGTGAACCCCAGGATCTGAGGTTGGCCGTGTGGATAAGTGAATCCTTCCATGTAGGGTACCTGCTGTAATTGTTCATGTTGCGCTTGAGATCAAAAGCCGGGCGGACATAAAGATTCGTCCATATTCTGCTCTTTCCCTTGAGAACCAGATTCATCCTCCTTATTCTTCCCTTTCAGACTTTTCATCATTTCCAACAAAGAACTTAACTGTTCTCTAATCTCATCCTGAGTTTGTTCTACCTTATCTATCCTTCAAGATTGCTCTTTGGCCATTTCTCTAACTCTTGATCTGGTGTTGTAAGAGTGACGAGAAGACTATCTCGAAGATTCTGACTGTCGAGCTATCCTTGAACCTTTAGCAAAATTTCTTAAATTAGGATGATATGTTTAAAATTTAAAACTAAATTGATGATGCTTATGCACATATAGATGAAATGTTTATGAAAGAACACCAGCCACATAACAAATGTAGATAAAAGGAATTTTATAAATAAAATCACCAAATCCATAGAAATCCTAAAAACCAAAGCGATCCTAAAAACATAAAAAATAAAACTTCAACTGGTCATAAAAAATGAAAATTCTTACAAAAAATCCTAAAAACATAAATCTAAAAATCCTAACGCCTCCAAAAGAACTTGACAATCTGACGGTAGTGAGACTGAGCTTCATCCACAAGTTCGTATATGAGCTGGCCGTTTTCATGGAACGAATGTACTTTCGCCTTAATCTCCATGATTCCATCATACATGTCTTCTGCCTTGCGGGATGCCACATCGAAATGGTCAAACATATTCTCCAGAAGATTCTGCTTTTTAGAGTTCGCATCTCAGAGTTGCGAGCATTCTTCCTTCAAGTTCATTAATTCGATAACCAACTCTTGGCAATCCGCTACTTTCCTTTCTTTATCAAATAACAATTCCCCATTTTCTTCCTTTAGGCGTCCGACATCAGTAGTCAAAAGAGAATATTTCTTTTCCATACCTGTCAAGGATTCTTTCAAAGTGTCGCCATCTTCGGTACATCTCTTTCCACTAAATCGTTCCACAACTTTTGAACTTTTAATCGAAGCTTTTTGGCCTTGCTTTTTTCTTTGTTCAAGCCCTTTTCTAACTCTTCTACCCTTGATTGCAGTTTTTGGTTTTCTTCTCCCAATTCATCTTTTTCTTCCTGTAGTTTCCTCTTAGCCTTTTCTATCCTCAGCATACGATCCGAGGCTATAACCTTGGCTGAACCGTCTGGACTTCTTTTGCAAGGAATCACAACATCTTTTGCTCTCCTGGTCTGCCACACAGAATATTCAGGAGTAGTGTTCCATGAGATACTACCCCCTTCAACTCTAACCGTTAATTTCCAAGCCTTCGTGAGTTCTTCTATCCTGTTGATAACCCCTTTATCTGAATAAGAGAAATTCACCTGGTTAAGTCCGTGAGTCATCGGTATGAACTGCTTATACCCCGCCTGTCTCCGTACCATGATGGGAGAGTAGCTAACGACACCCCAAAGTCCCAAGAGAGGAACCCAAGGTTGATTACCACAGCTAAATAACATAAGTCCATTAGGCATTCATGGTGCTTTCCAAATCACTTGTCGGCCTGTAAGTTCTCGCAACATTGCTACCCATTCCTCTTTTGACCTTGATCCCTGCCATGTGCTCTCACAGAATTCCTTGATAGGGATGCTAGTAGTGAAATATGGCTTTCGAAACTTCGACTCTTGGCATTCAAAATGGATTTTCATCCAGATGTAGAGCAACTGCAAACATCCAATGAAACGCCCTTTTCCAATTCTCCTGTAGTGATTCAGTGACCTGATAGTCTCGGCTAATATAGCTGGAGCTGTATTGATCTGGTGTTGAACTTGGTCCATAAAATTCACCACAGTTGTTTCAATATGTCCCAATATCTTCAGGAAAACCACAAGTCCGTAGATAGCAAAGCCATCACCTCCAAACCTTTATCATCATCCAGGTGTTTGAAAATGAAGTTCTGGAGAACACTCCATGGAATACCAGTGCTCTTCCCCTTTGTCTTCACAATTTTGTCAACTTCTGTCAAGCTGATCCCCATGACCTTTGCTAGCTTCTTCCGAGAACCTGTCTTGTTCTTCCAGTAGACTTTTTCTGGATTAGGAGGGTCCAAACGAAGCAATGCTGAATACTCTTCTATAGTTGGAATCATATCTTCTTCGTTGAACACGAAGCACCTGTATGATGGGTCCCAAAACTGCATCATGGCTCTTACCAAGTTATTATCGACTTCGACAGATAGGAGCAAAGCCAGATCCCCATACTTTCGTCTGAATGTTTCTTGTCGAGTTTCGTCCGAAGAATGCCAAATGCTGATCAGATCTTCAAGGTTATTCTGTGCCAGATCCATGTGAACTTTCTCGGGAAGAGTAGAGACATACTCGACTGGAAGGTAATCTCCTGTACTTTGCTGGATTGCTTTAGACCTAAGCTTCAAACTACTGGCAGACTCACGCTTGGCGACTGTCAGGTTTTCCATGGATTTAGTGGACATTCTTTTTATCTAGACCTTTATGTGGCAAGATGACTTTATGAAGATGCATGATGTATGAAAAAAGAGAAACAAACAGTTAGATATTATATCAACAAACTCATGAAAAGATAAATTACAACAACATGTATAAGCACTACATCATCATGGTGAGCATAAAACAAATGTGTCAGATAAACAAGCATCATGTTAGTGAAAAAGTATAGGGTAAGAAGTGTCCCTTCATGTGTCCTAAGTTCGGGTTCTTCTCTATATAGGAACCGACATGGCTCTACCTTAAAGTTTGGCCACTTAAGTATTGTTTATATGCTGGGTTTAGGGTACTTGACCAAGCTAAAAAGGTTCCCAAACTGCTCATTAACATCAACCATGTAGAATGAGTAAGGCACCCCATTCCTCACCCATTACAGGCTCCAATCGGAAGGGTTCAATTCGGGTGAGAGTATTTTCCAAAGTTATGGCGGAGGTTATCACTTCTCAAAAACTTTGGTATTTTACACTCTGAAGGTGTTTCACTAGTCGTTGCAGAGGTTTTTACCTCTCGAAGGCGTAGGTACTTTACCCCCTCCTAAAAGGGACGAGTCCAGGTATAGGACTTTATGATATGCATGTGTCATGTGTGCGAAGGGACATTCAAACCTTCCTTTTACACACAAATGTACAAGAAACAAAAGTTGTTAGTACAAATAACAAAATCAAAATCAAAATCAAAAATAAAAATAAAAATAAATAAACAAATAAATACATAAAAATTAAACATTTAAAGACCAATATTTAAAACCTAAGGTATCACAAGACTAATTTATGGCTCGACTCTCTAATGTCCCCAGCGGAGTCACCAAACTGTCATAACGTGCCAAATACGAATTCAGCATGCTAGACACAAATCAATGGAGTCGCCACTAATCATCTGATCTAGGTGTCATTAGTCACCTTTATGAATCTATCCTATTTAAAGTAATCCTAAGCTTGACTAAGGCACCTTAAAAAGAATAGGTTCTAGTCTACTTATCAGAACTAGGTTCGGGAGTACGGTTACGTGTGTGGAAGGATTAGCACCCTCACAACGCCTATCTGAGAGATAGTACCTAATTAGTCTTGTGATACTTAAAAAGTCTTAATTAAATGGTCTTGTCTATCCTATTTCATTTTAATTGTTACAGTTATAAATCTCAGAGATTATTTTTTAGGTCTTCCTTCAATTCATTCTGGAGAAATTATTAAAAAAAAGTTTTCTCGCCTCAAGAGTATTAAAAAAAGCCATTCGTTCTATTGAAGAGGCTCCGTCGTCGGAAAAATTAGATTATTTAGACAAGTTATTTCTCTTAAATTAATCTTCCAAAATTAATCCACATTTTATTAATGTTTGTTAGAAAAATAAATTATGATTTTTAATATCGAAAATTATCTCTTAGAATATTCTTCCATTCGTTCTGGAGAATTTTTAAGAGAATTTTTCTCACCTAGAAATTTCTTAAAAGTCAACCATTCGCAACTTTCTTGAATTTCATCATCGGAAAAAATCTTAATTTATCCTTCAATTTAAATTAAGCATTTATTATGGAAAATCTTCTTGAGAAAGGTGTTGAAAATTAATTATTCTTAAAAAAATAAATTTTTGATTTTTACTGGTATTGAAAATTATCTCTTAAAAAATCCTTCCATTCATTCTGGAGAATTTTTAAGAGGATTTTCTCACCTAAAAATTTCTCAGAAATCAACCATTCGTAATTTCTTTGAATTACATCATTGGAAAAATCTCAATTTATTAATTAAAAAATAACAAATCTTCAATTAATAATTTAAAAAAACTTAATTAATTAAAATACTTTTATCAATAAATAAATAAATGGTTAATAATACTAAATAAATATAATAATATAAAATCAATTAATAATATAAAATCAATTAATAAAATATAAGAATATAAAATATAATATAATATAATAATAGTAATTAAAATAAATAGTTTTTTTTTATGAAGAAAATAATAGTTAATAAAATATTTAATTATAATAATAGTAAGCAAATAATAATTAACTCACAAAATAAAAACCTGCAAAAAACTTAAAATCCAAATAATAAAAAATAAAACAAATAAACAAAACAAAACAAAACAAACACACACATATATATATATATATAAAGAAACCAAACAAAACAAAAGAAAAGAAAAAAAAAAAAGGAACCAGCTACATACGGGTCGGGCCGGCGCGCAGGTCGCCTAGGCCGACCCGTCTGTAGCTGTTTAAAATAGCCAAATTTTTTTTTGGTTCATTTTTTTACCTGTTTTGAAAAAAAAATCTCTCATTTTCTCTGAAAAAAATTTCCCAAGAACACTGATGAGTGTTCTTCACAGCCTAGATTCTGGTGGGCTGTTGTCGCCAGTCGCCGTCGACCACCGTCGCTACATCATGTAAGCCTAAACGACCCAGCTGAACAGGAAAAGTTGAAAATGGTTGCAGTAAAAGAGGCAGAGTTGGCAGATTCCCAAGGGAAACATCAGTTGTTAGATGAAAGGCTCCGGGCAGTAGAAAATACAGATATATTCGAGAGTGTGGATGCGAAAGAATGATGCTTGGTCCTCGATTTAGTCATTCCTCCTAAATTCAAGGTCCCTGACTTTGTGAAATATGACGGGACGACTGATCTGTCGGCCCACATCACTATATTCTACCGAAAGATGACAAGCCATATAGATAATGATAAGCTTCACTACTTTTAGGATAGCCTCAGCGGGTCCGCAATTAGGTGGTATGGTCAGTTGAGGAAGGATCAGATTCACTCTTGGAATGATTTGGCCATGGCTTTTCTAAACCAGTACAAGCATATGATCGATATGACACCTGACCGTCTCACTTTGCAAAATATGCAGAAAAGAGCTACTGAGAGCTTCAAAAAGTATGCTCAGAGGTGGAGGAACATGTCCACCCAAGTACAACCACCTTTGAAACAAAGAAATCACCGTCCTTTTTGTGAGTACACTGCGGGCCCCGTACTATGGTAGACTCGTTGGCAATGGCTCGAAGTATTTTGCTGTTATGGTAATCTCAGGAGAGATGATTGAGAATGCTATCATGAATGGGAAACTTGAAGGAGAAGGAACATCCAATGCCAAGAGAAATAGGGTACCTAGAAAGAAAGAGGAAGATGTCCAAGCTATAGAAGATTTCGTCCCATATTCCCAATTTTCCTCATACCAATCATGTTATCTTACTGAGATATCTCCAAGCCTTTATCCTTACCCACCCACCCAAGCACCTAATCCTATACCAGTTCTTGCAACAAGGCCTACTTCCAGAAAATGAATATGGGATAACCAAGAAATAATTCCAATGCTAATCCCTGACCTACTGCCATTACTAATAAAGAATCAGTACCTTACCCCGGTACCATTGAAAATAGCTCCTAATCCATCAGCAAGGAGTTAAGACCCTGACTGCAAGTGTGATTATCACCTGGGGGTAATTGGGCATTCAACTGAAAAATGCAGACAATTGAGGGAAGGGATTGAAGGTCTTATCTGCAATGGTATTTTGACACCGGAGCTTATCAATCAGTGGAAGGCCGCTTTGCCTTAAATTAGTTTCTTTCAGGGTTTTAGGAGGAGAATTACTACCTTTGAAGGATGTCAATAGGAGCATTTTGATGCATGTAGTTTCAGACCATTAGGATGAAAACACTTGTCTCATGTCGACATTCATATGAATTAAATGAATTTTGAATTTTGAATTTTAAATGCTTTATGTTTGTTGTTTTAACAATAATTTGAGATTGCAAAAACAAGCATTAAGGAAGTTTTAATAATAGATAGTCTCGAGAATATTGATGATCATTGTTACAAATGACCCAATACCCTCTCCCCTCTCTTTTAGGTTTTCCTAGGCCTAAATCCCTTGAACCAAGACCACTTGAAAATCCTAATGCTTCAAGGAATATAAATGATTGAACTTCATAAAACCATTGTCATCATAGAATAAGCAAAGACGTAGATCTTAGTCTAGGCTATGGACAAAGGAACAAACGTTTTGAATTTTTTTTTCGAACTCCTTGAAATTCAAAAAAATGAGACATTCTTTCGAGAATTTAGATCATGGTAATTTGGTGTGTGTCAAGGTTGTGCCAAAACCATTCATGATATTCTCAACAACCACAAAACACTAATTGCCCAAACATCACTTCATGATTGACACCCTGGGGCACAATGATTAAAGTAGATTATCCCATGTCCCAGAGAAAACCCTTTTTTGGGTCATATTTTCCTTATTCACTTCAAACAAACTCAAGATTGAAACTTATTCTTTTCAGTACAGACCTAGACTTGTGATGTTCCTCATAATGATACAAATTCTCATGGTTAATCAAATTGGGGCATCATATGTGGAAATGATGGTTATATGGTGAAAAAGGATGGACTAAAGCATGAATCATTGGGGCATGCAAAAAAAAATTAATTATGATATCATGCATATGAGAATTCGAATGATTCCAAAGTGAAAATGAAATTTTGATTATCTATTTCCCTTGGGGGTTGCTTTTCAATGTGAATATTCGTGCTTGACATGAGAAATGGTCATCTTTCATGTCCCTGTCACAAAAAGAAATTATCCATAGTCACCCCTTTTGAGTCGAAAGAATTCTTTCTTCTTTAAACCCTGATCAAGGATTACCCTCTACACTGAGGGGCAAATGCGAGGAAAGATCTTCTCAATGATCACGAAAAATGAGTCCTAGCTCAAAGACAGCTACAAAGCAAATGGTCCCCAAATAAATACGGGCTCACTATGTCAAAGAAAAAGAAAAAGGAAAAGATGGCGAAATGAAAGCTAAGAAAAACAAAAAGAAAAAAATGTGAAGTAGTATGGCAAATGAAAGCCCAAAGCAAAGAAGAAAAAGAGCAAAGTCAAAAGAAAGTCAGAAAAGTCCAAAAACGGGCAAATGTTTCAAAGAGAATCCTTCTCAAGAAATAATCCTTGATCTGATTACCCTCAAACACATATTTTGGGCCTATTTATTCTTTCTTTCTGAACCCTAAGCCATGGCCTACATTACGTGCTTTAAAAATCCATTTGATCAAGCATGAATATTTAACTTGAAGGGTTTTTTCCTCAGATTTTATCCCATCTCATCGAATTATCATTTCACTAAGAAAGAATTTAGAATTCTCAAATGCATGGTAAAACAATGAAAAAAGAAAAAAATTGGAGAGAATGGGACTCTAGGGCGAAAACCCAAAAACGGGCGGTCTAGAGTAAAATGGGAATTTCCGATGCCATCTATGATAGTGTCGATACCATAAAAGATAAGATCGTCTTAAAGAAGTGGTCATTGAGGAACATCTAGGAATTCCTGAACCTCCCAAATTGTCAACTCTCATTTGGATGATTGATTTCAAAAACTGAAACCTTTTTTCTCCAAAATCAACTTTCCAGTTTAAACATCCCAGCCAATCTTGACGCTTGTCAAAATACCTTGATATGGAAACTAAAAGAAAGTTGATTTTTTTTGGTTCTCAATGAATTCATGATTTATAAAATCTGTTCCATTTGTGAGCCTAGAAGGGACATACATTTTTTGTTGTGAAGCTTTCCTGGAAAAACCAAAATCATGATGTACCAAGCCTTGTCAATTCAATTCAAGTTGAAAAACCCAAATTGACACTTAGGAAAATTTCTAGCAATGATCATCAGTCTTCAAAAGATTTGTACATTACACATTGTGGGGTTAAAATTTTTGACTCAAAAGTTTTCATTAAATAAGCAAAATTATTTTTCAGAAAGGAAAATAAAAATATTTTTGAAATACCCATTTTTGATGTTAACATGAGATAAGGGTTTTACTAACTCAAAGGTGTGGAACTAATAGGGTTAACCTTGACTTCCAAACATGAGAAGAAGAAATAGAACTAGACAAGTACACTTCTGTCAATAAGAGTTTGAAGACTGTTAGGGCAAAGAGAATAGCCAAAGATTGAAAAATGAATTGAAGGTATACTCTGATTTGAAGAGGAAAAATGAATTGTAAAGGCTAAGGCAAAGTTTAGAAAATGATCGGGGGCATTTGCATATTTTCATCAATCATTTACATAATGTCAATCTTCGCCTTTGCATTTTTTCATGAAGTGTTTGCATCATTATCGATCTTTTCATTTGCATCATGTAGAAGCATTCTGCACATTGTCAATCCTCGCATTTGCATCATTTAGAAGCATTTGCATAATGTCAATCTTTGCATCTGCATCATTCCATGAAGTAGTTGCATCAATCTGAGAGCATTTGCAGTTGTATTTAGAAGAACTTGCATCTTATCCAACATCAGCATCAAGAAACATTTCATCAAATCAAAACATTTACATATGCAATATGAGGTATGTGCATCCTGTTAATCATTTGCACCAGCATCAAAAACCATTCGCATCTTCTCAAAATCTTCATGTTAATTTTCAACAATTCTTCAAAGATTATTGTTAAGTCCATTTTTAAGACCTTCGGGCATAATTTTTCATCACGGGTAAGGCCTCCAGGCACCATTTTAAAGACCTTCGGGCACCATTTAAAGACCTTCGGGCACTATTTTTAAGACCTTCGGGCATAATTTTTCATCACGGGTAAGGCCTCCTGGCGCCATTTTAAATACCTTCGGGCACTATTTTCAAGACCTTCGGGCATAATTTTTCATCACGAGTAAGGCAACCGGGCACCATTTTAAAGACCGCCGGGCACCATTTTAAAGACCTTCGAACACCATTTTAAAGACCTTCGGGCATAATTTTTCATCACAGGTAAGGCCTCCGGGCACCATTTTAAAGATCTTTGTGCATCATTTTTAAGACCTTCGGGCATAATTTTTCATCACGGGTAAGGCCTCCGGGCACCATTTTAAAGAACTCCGAGCACTATTTTAAAGACCTTTGGGGACCATTTTTAAGACCTTCGGGCATAATTTTTCATCACGGGTAAGGCCTCCGAGCACCATTTTGAAGACCTTCGGGCACCATCTTAAAGACCTCCGAGCACCATTTTTAAGACCTTCGAGCACCATTTTAAAGACCTTCGAGCACCATTTTTAAAGACCTTTGGGCACCATTTTTAAAACCTTCGGGCATAATTTTTCATCATGGATAAGGCCTCCGAGCATGATTTTTAAGACCTTCGGGCACCGTTTTAAAGACCTTCGGGCACCATTTTTAAAGACCTCCGGGCACCATTTTTAAAGGCCTTCGGGCATCATTTTCAAGACCTCCGGGCACCATTTTTAAGATATTCGGGCACCATTTTTAAGACCTTCGAGCATAATTTTTTCAAATCAGGGGTAAGGCCTCCGGGCACCATTTTTAAGACCTTCAGGAACCATTCTTAAGACCTCCGGGCATAATATTTTTTTTGAAATCGAACCTGTTTCCTTAAGACAGGTCGAGCCTTGATTAGTCAAGAAATTCAATTTAAGGACAAAATCTTCAATTTACAGCTTTTTCAAAAAACAAAAAACAAAAAAGAAAATAATAAAAAAAAAAAACAAAAAGGAAAATGATGAAAAAGAAGAAATGAAAAAAGAAAACACCATTTCCCTTCCTTCACATGTGATTTTACTAACCGTACGAAATTAGTGTTTGTTTATCTTTGACTGATTCTTGATTCTCAGCAATAGCCAAAGAGAGGTAGCTGTAGACACCTAATTTTGTTTGGACCCCTAAATCAGGTACATTTTCTTCCTAAATTGATGTTTCAGAAGGCTAAAGGGCTTTTCTCATCCTGCAGGCGGTACTCCGACGCCTATCCTAAGAAAGCAGACAGAAAAAGTCAAACTCAAAAAAGTCAACCCCAGAAAAGTCAACCCCGAAAAAGTCAACCCCAAAAAAGTCAACTACTAAAAAGTCAACCCACTTTCAAAATCAAGATTTGAGGTTCAGTTGAAAAACGGTGAAAGAATTTTGATAATCCGAGGTCTACATTGAAAGATATGGAGGTCGAAAGTTGGGTTACGGGATTTAGTAGAAAGAAAATCCTAATTCGAGAAATTTGGGAAAAAGTGCTTAAACGAACAAATTGATCGAAATTGAAGGTCTCAAATGAAATATAAGCACTGACTACGGGTAATGGAGAAGCATTTGGAAGAAAATCTAATAGAAAAGTCAATTCGGAAGAAAGTTTTTTGGTAGATTTCGATGAAATTTGGAAAAATTACAGAAATGGCCCGATTCGGTAGATATAAAGCCCTTAATTGATGAGAAATGATTAAACAAGGATAGCCCAAGACTAAGTTTGAAGAAAATCTGAAAATCGAACTTGTTTTGAGCAAAATCGGGTTTTAGAGGCAAAAGGGCAAAATTGGAAAATTTGGGAAAAATAGAAAATGAACTCCAAAAATTCTAAAAATTTGCAAATATCATTCTTAAATCATTTTGAAGAGATTGGTGAAATAAAAATCTTGATTCGAAGTTCGTTTGCAAAATGGCCAAATACCGGGTCTCCTATGCAGTAATTCAACAGGATAAATCCCGAAAAAATAGCAAATGAACTCCAATTTTTTTTTTATTTGAAAGTATCATTTTTAAATTATTTGGAAGATATTGGCAAAATAAAATCTTGATTCGGAGTTCGTTTGCAAAATGGCCAAATCCCGGGTCCCCTATGTAGTAATTAAAGCAGATAAATCCCAAAAAAATAGTAAATGAGCTCCAAAAATTATGAAAACTTCCAGACCATATTTTTAAATTATTTGGAAGATATGGGTGAAGAAAAATCTGAATTCGGAGCTCGTTTAAAAAAAGGTAAAGTTCGGGTGCATAAAAGGGGTAATTTCGGAAATAAATCCAAAATAAATAGCAAATGGACTCGGAAAATTTTGAAAACTTCCAGAATTTAAATTTTTATTATTTTGGAAGTATTGAAAAAATAAAATTCGAATTTGGAGTCCGTTTGCTATTTATTTAAGTTCGGGGGGCAAAAAAGTCATTTCACCAAGGAAACCAAAAAGGGCAAATTTATAATTGAGGAAAGTTGAATGCACCATCCAATGGCCAAGTTTAAATGCCAAAATGACATTTTTATTTGTCATAAAATAACCCTCATCTAATGGCCAAGAATGGAAGAAAAAAGATGAGCACAATTCATCCAAAGGTGAGCATCCATTCGGTTGAGCAAGGTTGTGCATGGGATCATCTCTTTTCATCCAATGGCTTAGGCCATCTACAAGGGCTGAGTACACATGTTGAGGGCTGAATTTAATCTACAAGATGTCATATTTATGTTGGCCTCATCCAATGACCAAGAATGGAAGAGCACAACTCATCCAAGGGTAGGCACTCAAGAGGGGCAAGCAAGGGAGTGCATGAGATTGGTCCTCTTTTGCATCTAATGGCTAAGGTTACTACAAGGTCCAATTACACATCTTAAGGGCTTCTATCAATTGGCAAGATGACATTTTTATGTTGTCATCGAAATATCTAAATCTAAAGGCCAAGATTGGAGGAGAAAAAGTGCAATTCCCATCCAAGGGCTAGGGGGCCATTCGGCCAAGGCTAAAGGGAGGAGGATATTTTCATTTTTTCAGAGATTTTTTTTGGCTGGAAACAGTAGCTAATTTGGCACAAAAAAAAAGGTTTTGAAAGAAATAAAAAAAAGGTTTTCAATAGAGAGCTTGAAGGTAGTCATCTCTTCCAAGCTCTAGCATAGCTTTTTTCTTGATTTCCATGGTGTTTTCTTGATTCTCCATCTTGTTTTCCTACTACATTTTTCATAGAAATAAAGTTTTTTAATGTTTACTTATGTTTTCATCTCTTTTTCTTCATTAAAAAGGTGGAAAACAATTTTTTTCTTATGGTTTCATGCTATGGCCGAATATGGCATGTTCATTTGCCTTTTTTTTTTCTTCCTTGCATGTTGTTGGGAAAAATGATTTTTATAATGTTTTTTAGAGTACTCTAAGGTTCTGATCTTTTACAAAATATGAAGCAAAAAGGTTGAAATGGCTACATGATCTTGGCTAGACCAAGTGGCCATGGTTAGGAGAGAGGCTATGCCCATTTTTACCTACCATGAAGCTCACCTTAATTTTGCTGTTTTGCATGGATTATTTTCTATTTTATTGAGATGGAAAGGCTTCATGATCTTGGCAAGACCAAGTGATTATGGTTAGGTGAGAGGCTATGCCCATTTGATACCAACCATGGAGCTTAACTTTCCTTGTTTTACTTACTAGTTTTGCTTGTTATTTGTTTTGCATGTCTATGTTAAATTTTTTATATATATGTTCTTTACATTATTTTCTATGCTATATTTACTTATATATTTCATTTCCATGCTTGATATTGTATCCTTGCATATTCGGTCATTGTTGTTCATATGCTCATGTTGTGCATTTTTTTCATGTATCATGTCTTACAATTTTGCATTTTCTTTATTTTGTTCCATGACCATTCGGCAACTTCATTTTTGTATGCCTTGCATGTGCATTTTCCTTTTGCTTCTTAACTTGTTTGCATCTCTATGCCATAAACTTGTACATTTTGATTTTAGTATGCCATGTGCTTATGAAAATGCTATGACAAAATGCCATCATTTTTTCCATGACCATTCGGCAACTCCATTTTTGTATGCCTTGCATGTGCATTTTCCTTTTGCTTCTTGACTTGTTTGCATCTCCATGCCATGAGCTTGTGCCTTTTGATTTTAGTATGTCATATGCTTATGAAAATGTCATGACATTATGCATCTTAACATGATTTGTCATTTACTTGTGTCATTTACTAGATATGATTGCATTAGAGCATCACGTAGCTACATTTGGCCTCTTCATGCATCCCTTGCTTTGTCATGCATTTGCATTTTGTTTAGATAACATGCTTTGCATCATCATATGTTGAAATTGTGTATTAGTTGCTGTTTGTTCCAGCATTGACATTAATTTCATTGGTTATTGTATGTTCATAGTATTGCTATGCATGTTCATAACATTTAGGTCTAGGCTATATTGGTGTTGCCATGCATATTAAGTCTTAAATCACAATTGGTATTGTCATGCATTACTATGCTACTTAGGCTTTAGGATACATTAGCATTTTCGTGCATATTCATAACTTATTAGGCTCAAAGCATATTTGCATTATCAAGCATTGCATGCATATTGAGTTAGGATAGCATTTATTTCCATGCAAATTCATGATAGGCATTTAGGTTGTCTTGAATTGTCATGCATTTCCTTTACCATTTAGGCTTTAGACTATGCATTTCATACATTTCATTTGCTGTATGTTCATGCATTCCATGTCATTGCCACTTGATTTGTGACTTAGGCCAATTAATGGCTCAAAGTCATGCTCTCTTGAGCATACTTGTGGAAAACTAAGGAATTGTTAAATTGATTGTAGACACCTAATTTTGTCCGGACCACTAAACAGGTATGTTTTCTTCCTCTATTGATGTTTTCGAGTGTAAAAAGACTTTTTTCATCCTGCAGGTGGTATTTCGAGACTTAGTTTAAGAGGGCGAGCATAAAAAGTCAAACTTGAAAAAAGTCAACCTCCAAAAAAGTAAACCCCGAAAAAGTCAACCCCAGAAAGTCAACTACTAAAAAAGTCAACCCACTTTCAAAATCAAGATTTTAAGCTCAATTGAAAAATGGCGAACGAATTTTGATAATCCGAGGTCTACATTGAAAGATATGGAGTTCGGAAGTTGGGATTTGGAGATTCAGTAGAAAAGATACCCTAATCCGAGAAATTTGGGGAAAAGTGCTTAAACGATCAAATTGGTCGAAATTGAAGGTTCCAAATGAAAGATAAGCACTGACTACGGGTAATGGAGAACTCACTTGTAAGAAAAATCGAAAGAAAAGTCAATCCGGGAGAAAACCGAGAATTAAGGTTTTTAGTGGATTTCGGTGAAATCGGGAAGAATCACAGAAATGGCCCGACTTGGTAAGAAAAAAGCCCCCAATGGATGAGGAATGATTAAAAAAGATAGACCAAGGTTCAGTTTGAAGAAAATCTGAAAATCGGACTTGTTTTGAGCAAAACTGAGTTTCGGAGGCAAAAGGCCAAAATTGGAAAATTTGGAAAAAATAGCAAATGGACTTCGAAAATTCTGAAAATTTGTCAATATCATTATTAAATCATTTGAAAGATATTGGTAAAATAAAATCCTGATTCGGAATTCGTTTGCAAAATGGCCAAATCCCGGGCTTCTAATGTAGTAATTCAAAAAGGAAAATCCCGGAAAAATAGCAAATGAGCTCGAAATCTTTTGAAATTTTTCAAAACTCATTTTTAAATTATTTGGAAGAGATTGGCGAAAGAAAATCTTCATTCGGAGTTCGTTTGCAAAATGGCCAAATCCCGGGCCTCATATGCAATAATTCAAGAAGATAAATCTCGGAAAAATAGCAAATGGACTCCAAAAATTCTGAAATTTTGCAAATATCATTTTTAAATTATTTGGAAGATATTGGCAAAATAAAATCTTGATTTGGAGTTCGTTTCAAAATGGCCAAATCCCGGGCCTCCTATAAATCCCGAAAAAATACCAATTGAGCTCCAAAAATTATGAAAACTTCCAGATCACACTTTTAAATTATTTGGAAGAGATTGGTGAAGAAAAATCTTGATTTGGAGGTCGTTTAAAAAATGGTAAAATATAGGGGCATAAAAGGGCATTTTTGGAAGAAAAAATCCAAATAAATAGCAAACGGACTCGGATAATTTTGAAAACTTCCAGAACTCAATATTTTATTATTTTGGAAGTATTAAAAAAAAGAAAAATTGCATTTGGAGTCCGTTTGATATTTATTTGCATCCGGGGGGCAAAACGGTCATTTGGGCCTTTCAAAAAATCAGAAGCGCTGGGCCTTTCAAAAAATCAGAGTTGGGCTGGAAAAGAGAAGTGCTGGCCTGCCCAAGCCCAAAGGAAGGAGGAAGCTGCTGATTTTTCAATCAAATGGCTAAAAATCAAGAGTTATTTAGAGATTCTCTTTGATCAAGCCATGGTGATTAAGCCACATAGGCCAAGAGAGATGTCAACATTATTCTTGAACAGCTGTAATTTGAGAGAGCTGATATGATAATCTAAAGGTGGTAATTGCATGCTTTTTTCACCTTGAATTATTCACCATTTGATGGGAAATTGGTTACAAAAAAATGACAACACCTTGAGGCATTATAGGGGGATTCGGTCAGCTCTTTGAGAGGGGTCAGAAATTTCATTTTTCATCTTCATTTTGCTGAGTTCTTTTAGTTTTTACTTGGTTTTTCTCTCCTTGGTTGAAAGCAAAAAAGAAAAGTTTAGAAAAGAAAGGAAAGTTTGAAGAGATAAAGCTTGAAATATAGCTTCTTGAGGTTCCTCTTGAGCACCAACTCTTGCACTTTCTTGATTTTCCATTCTTGTTTTTGCTATTTTGATTTCTATTTGGTGAGTTTCCATTTTAAATAAATGTTTTTTATTGTTCTTTTCAAGTTCTTCCTTCATCTCCTTCTTGAATATATTTTTTTTACATTTTTTTTTTTACAATAAACTCACCATGGCCAAATGGCCTACATTATTTAGTTAAGTTGCTGTTTTGATTTATTTTACCATATTGTTTATGTTATTTTCTTTGATCTTGGTGTTTTAAATGTTATGTTAATTCATATTCTTGAGTTATATTTTAATTTGGTTGCTTTTTTGTTACCATTTATGTTTTAAATATCATGTTTTTACATTTTTAATTTTCTGTTTTCATGATGTTTAAATTTGAGCATGTTTTAGATTTAGTATATCAAGTGTTTGTGAAAATGCTTGTGTGGTCTTTGCATGATTTGAGTTTTATATCTTATTTGAGCATGTTTTAGATTTAGTATATTAAGTGTTTGTGAAAATGCTTGTGTGGTTTTTACATGATTTAAGTGTTATATTTTAGTTGAGCATGTTAGTATACCAAGTGTTTGTGAAAATGCCATGCTTGTTGGAGCTTGAGGCCATTTGGCTAATCCATGTGTTTTGCATTGTGTGTTGCATTTTTTGCCATGTTAGTTGGTAGGTTTTTGCATTTGCATGACATTTGATTTAGTTTTGCATGCTAGTATACCAAGAGTTTGTGAAAATGCCATGTTTGCTAGTTACATTGTGCTATTCGGCCACCCTTGGAATTTTTGCATTTTATGTGCATTCTTGCCATATTAGTTGATAGGTTAGCATTTGCATGATATTTGGTTGAGTTTTTGGTTTAAGCATGCTTTGTGTTTGTGAAAATGCCATGCATATTTTAGTTATTAAGTTAGGTTTATTTTCCATGCATATTCATGCATTCTAGGTCTAGGTTACATTAAATGCCATGCAAGTTCATTTAGGTCTATGTCACTACATGAATGCCATGCATTTTTCCATGACATTTAGGTTTAAACTCATGCATTTCATGCACTATGTTTGCTGTGTTGTTTCATACATTTCATGTTCATGCCACTTGAATAATGACTTGAGCCAATTAATGGTTTAAAGTCATGCTCTCTTGAGCACACTTGTGGAAAATTAAAGTTTGTCAAATTGATTATTCTACCTTTGTGATTTTTTTTACTTAGCCAATTTTTATCTAACTTTCAAAAAGTCCTAGCTACTGTTTGTGAGCTATTTTATGAGTTTAAAATATTTTTACTTTGATTTTTAAATGATTTTATCAAAGGGAAAAATGTGTTTTGGCAAAACAGTCTTTTCCCCCAGTACTCGTACATCTCCGATTTTTCTAGGAATTCATCTTTAATTAGAAAATTAAGCCGATTTTTTTCCCGTGTAGTTTTATATGTCCTGAGTCTCTAGTATTGTTTTCACAATTTTTTGAATTTTTAAAAATAGGATAAAAAATCGTGGCTTAAAACTGGACAGTGGAGTCAGAATTGATTTTAAAGAAAAATCATTTTTCTGTTTTGGTTAAGTTACTTGGAGTGGGCTGATTAGGAGGGTTAGCTAATGACTTAGGGTAGTTTCTAAGCCTTTTTAAACTCTAAAAATGGTTTTTCAAGTCTCGGGTTAAGGGTAGTCAAGTCCGGATTTTTAAACTTAGGAAATTAGAGCCATTTAAAAAAAGATTTAGCCTAGTTTTTATTTTTAATTCAAGCTTTTCAAAATTGTTTTCAAACAATCACAAAGTATTTTGGTTTTAGAATATTTAATTTGACATATTTTCCTAAGGTAGCCGTATATCTTTATAGATATACGGATTTCCTTAATTAAAGGAAAAAATACATTTCATGCATTGCATTTTTCATATTCATGCATTTTATATAATATGTGATTCTTGCTATAATAATTTCTATGATATTGTTATTATTTTGATTTATATTTTTTGATGTTATATGGTTTCGAATATTTCATGATATCCTATGCTTTTATTTAGTTATTTTTATTTAGCCTATACTATGTTCATGCATTATTATTTTTATTTTCATGCATATTATATGATAGCATTATTTTAATCCATGTCATTTAAATTATATGCCATATCATTCATATTTGTCATGTCATTTAAATCATTTCATTTCATTTAGGATATATTATGTCATCTAGAATAGTTTATTTCATTTAGATTATATCATATGACTTAGGATATTGCATTTCATGTAGAATATATTGAATTACCTAGGTCATTATATTTCATATAGAATATATTATGTCATCTAGGTCATTTCATTTCATTTAGAATATATTATATAACTTAGGATATTTCATTTCATTTAGAATATGCTAAGGCATTCAAATCATATCATGTCATTTAGGTTGCATTATATTATTTAGATTTTGCTATGTCATTTTATTTATGTCATGCATATACATATTCATTTCTTTTAAATGTTTTCAAAAAAAAAAAAGATAATGGTTTTCAATAAAAAATAAAGATATTCCCGAGTTAAAATAATTCATGAATTCTCTACCGGGTTTGCTGGAGGGAATATCATCAATTATCATTAATAAAGGAATATCTTTCTTTCAAAAGAAAAAAAGAGAATGATTCGGAAAGTTTTCCAAAACTAATAAAAATTTCTATATTTTACCACGTTTGTTGGGGAATATAGGAAAATTTTGAGTTTATAAATTCCGGATCATTTTCAATTAAAAATGGAATTATTTTTCTTTAAATTGGGAATTAACTTGAAATACTAAATTTAAAACCGATTTTTTACCGAGACTTGAGATAACACACAATTAATAAGGTACCGATTTATACGGGTATTGTGGGGGTGCTAATCCTTCCCCGCACGTAACCGACTCCCGAACACGCTTCTTTGATTTCTCTGGTTTAAAACGCAGACTTGAAATTGGTTTTTAAAATGTTTTAATTAATTTTTAAAATATTTTATAAAACCGGTTTTAATAGGTGGCCGATCACACCTAGCTAAAAAAGATTGGTGGCGACTCCATGTCTTTTTTAAGGTCATTTTCAAAACCTTCATTTTTCTAGAGGAATTAAGTCGATTTTTCCTCGGTTTTTTTTAATGTCATGCTTAACGAATAATAAAGTCTTGCGATGAGACTCGTTATTTTTTAGGTTGCGACATTGATTATTCTACCTTTGTTATTTTTTTTACTTAGCCAATTTTTGTCCAAGGTTTTTAAATGTTTAGCTACTGTCCTTAGGTCTTTAGGATGATCTCCAACAATTTTTACTTTGATTTTTGAATGAATTTATCAAAGGCAAAAAATGTGTATTGACAAAACAGTTTTTTTCACAAGTACTCTAACATCTCCGATTTTTCTGGGCAATCATCTTTAATCAGAAAATTAAGCCAAATTTGTTTTCGTGTAATTTTACATATTATGAGTCTCCAGTATTTTTTTAGAGTTTTTTGAATTTTGAAAAATAGGCTAAAAAATCGTGTGGCAAAACCGGATAGTAGAGGCAGATTTGAAATCAAAAGTAGAATAATGGTTAATTTTGGCTAAGGCATTTAGAGGGGGTTGATTAGAAGATTTAGCTACTGTGTTAGGTAATTTTTTAAACCATTTTAAACTTTAAAAATGATTTTATAAATCTTGGGTTAAGGATAGTTAAGTCCGGGATTTTAAACTTAGGAAATTAGAGCAATTTTAAAAGGGTTTGGTAAGGGTTTTAATTTTTATTCAATTTTTCCTCAAAATTGTTTTCAAACAATCACAAAGTTTTGTTTTTTAGAAAATCTAATTTGACATATTTTCCTAAGGTAGCCGGATATCTTTTTAGATATACGGATTTTTTTATTTAGAGGAAAAAATACATTTTCATGCATTGCATTTTCCATGTTCATGCATTTTATTTAAATGTGTGATTTTTGCTATGATATTTTCCATGGTATTATTTTAATTCACATTTTATGATCTTATATTTGTTTGCCATATGATTTTGAATGTTTCATGATATCCTATGATTTTTATTTAGTTATTTTTGTGATATTGTTTAGAATATACTATGTTCATGCATTATTATTTTTATTTTTATTTTCATTTTCATGCATATTATATGTTAGCATTATTTTAATTTCATGTCATTTCTTGTCATTTAGATCATATTTCATGTTATTTAGGTTATTTTATTTATAACATGCCATGTCATTAAAAATATGCCATATCATTTAAAATTGCCATGTTATTTAAATTATTTTATCTCAGTTAGAACATACCATTATACTTAGGATTTTTTATTTTACATAGAATATACTATGTCATTTAAATTATGTCATATCATTTAGGTTGCATTATATTATCTAGACTTTGCCATGTCATTTTATTTATGTCATATATGTTCATGTTAATATTTTTAAATGTTTTGAAAAAGATAATGATTTTCAATAAAAAAATAAAGATATTCCCGAGTTAAAATAATTCACGAATTCTCTACCGGGTTTGCTGGAGGGAATATCATCAATTATCATTAATAAAGGAATATCTTTCTTTCAAAAAACGAGAATGATTCGGAAAGCTTTCCAAATGAATAAATTTTTTTATATTTTGCCGATTTTGTCGAGGAATGTAGGAAAATTTTGAATTAATAAATTCCGGATCATTTTCAATTAAAAATGGAATTATTTTTCTTTAAATGGGGAATTAACTTGAAATACTAAATTAAAACCGTCTTTTTTATCGAAACTTGAAATAACACACGATTAATAAGGTACCGTTTTATACGGGCGTTATGGGTGTGCTAATCCTTCCCCGCACATAATCGACTCTTGAACCTGCTTCTTTGATTTCTCTGGTTTATAACGCAGACTTGAAATTGGTTTTAAAAATGTTTTAATTAATTTTAAAATGTTTTATAAAATCGGTTTTAATAGGTGGCCGATCAAACCTAGCTAAAAATGATTGGTGGCAAATCCATGTCTTTTTACAAGGTCTTTTCCTACCTTGACTGTTTATTTTATTTCTAGAGGAATTAAGTTGTCTTTTCCTCTGCTTCTGTTTCCCCCTCACTCGAATGGGTCCCTGCGATCTGGATCACGTATCGACACCTTTCTTTTTCTAGAGGAATTAAGTCTATTTTTCCTTGTTTTTTAATGTCTCGCTTAACGAATAATAAAGTCTTGCGATGAGACGTTGTTATTTTTTTAGGTTGTGACAGGGTCTGTCGGAGAGGTTACATCAATTATTAATGAAGGAATATCCTTTTATAAAATAAAATGATTCGAGAAATTTCAAAATAAATAAAACTTTCTAGTTTTGCCAGGTCTACCAGAGAACATGAAAGGATTTTACATTAACAGATTCCGAATCATTCTCAAATTCGTTCATTGCTTGTCATGTCGATTTCATTCAAATGTCATGTCATTTTATGCCATGTCATTCTGCTTGTCACGTTGATTTAATTCACATGCCATGTCATTCTGCTTGTCATTTCGATTTCATTCACATTCCATGTCATCTTGCTTGTCATGTTGATTTCTCACATGCCATGTCATCTTATACCATGCCGCATGCTATTTCATTCTTATTGTCATTCGATTTCATTCACATGCCATGCCATTTTATATCATGTCATCATATGTCATGTCATTCTGTGGGTCACGTTGATTTCATTCACATGCCATGTCATCTTATGCCATGTAACATGCCATGTCATATCTGCTTGTCATGTATATTTTATTCACATGCCATGTCATTTTATGACATGTTACATGCCATGTCATCTTGCTTGTCATGTTGATTTCATTCACATGCCATGTCATCTTATACAATGCCGCATGCCATGTCATTCTGCTTGTCATGTCGATTTCATTCACATACCATGTCATCCTATGCCATGTCATCATTTTATGCCATGTCACCTATGCCATGTCATCATTTCATGCCATGTCATCCTATGCCATGTCATCATTTCATGCCATGTCACCTATACCATGTCATCATTTCATAACATGTCATCATTTCATGCCATCACCATATCATATTATACCATGTCATCTTGCTTGTCACGTTGATCTCATTCACATGCCATGTCATCTTATGACATGTCACATGTCATGTCATCTTGCTTGTCAAGTCGATGTCATTCACATGCCATGTCATCTTATACCATGTCACATGCCATGTCATCTTACTTGTCAGGTCGATTTCATTCACATGCCATGTTATCTCATGCCATGTCACTTATGTCATGTTATCGTTTCATGCCATATTTCATGCCATGTCGATTTCATTCACATGCCATGTCATTTTATACCATGTCACATGACATTCATTTTTATGCCATGCCATCCACGTGTCATGTCGATTTTATTCACATGTCATTTTATGTCCTATGGCAATCTTTGTCATTACTTCTTTTATTAGATCATAATAAAATGTTTATCAGATCATGATAAATATGCATGATTATTTAATTAGTGACATTTTTGCATAATCATGATCATTTTCCATGTTTTCACAAAGGATGTTTTTGTAAATTAAGATTATTCTTGAGTTAAAATAATTCATGAATTCTTTACTGGGTCTACCGGAGAGGATATCATCAATTATCATTAATAACAGAATATTCTTTTTAAAATGAAAATGATTCGGAGAATTTTAAAATCAAGGGAAAATTCCATATTTTGTTGAGTCTATCGTAAAATATGGAAAAATTTACGTTAGCAAATTTTGGATCATTTTCAAATAAAATATGAATTTTTAAGGAATTATTTATAAAGACCAATTTTAAAATCGACATTTTTACTGAGATTCGAGATAACACACGACTAATAAGGTACCGTTTTATACGGGCGTTGTGGGGTGCTAATCCTTCCCCGTACGTAACTGACTCCCGAACCCGCACTTTCTTTCTCTGTTTCAAAGCGCAGACTGCAAAATTGGTTTTTTCAAAAAATGTTTTAATTGATTTTAAAATATTTTATAAAAATCGGTTTTAATAGGTGATCGATCACACCTAGCAAAAAAGATTGGTGGCGAATCCATTTCTTTTTCGAGCTCGTTTTCATACCCTCAGCCCTTAATTTCAAGAAGAATTAAGCTGCCTTTTCCTCTGCATGTTTTTCCCCTCACTCGAGTGGGTCCACCCTGTAGACACCTAATTTTGTCCGGACCACTAAAACAGGTGTGTTTTCTTCCTAAATTGAGGTTTTATAATGTAAAAAGATTTTTTTCATCTTGTAGGTGGTACTCCGTGACTTAGTTTAAGAGGGCGAGTATAAAAAGTCAAACTCGAAAAAAGTCAACCTCAAAAAAAGTCAGACCCAAAAAAATCAACCCCAAAAAGTCAACTACTGAAAAAGTCAACCCACTTTCAAAATCAAAATTTGAATTTCAATTGAAAAATGGCGAAAGAATTTTGATAATCTGAGGTCTACATTGAAAGATATGGAGTTCAGAAGTTGGGATTTGGAAATTCAGTAGAAAGGAAACCCTAATTCGAGAAATTTGGGGAAAAGTGCTTAAACGATCGAATTGGTCAAAATTGATGGTTCCAAATGAAAGATAAGCACTGACTACGGGTAATGGAGAAGCCACCTGAAAGCAAAACCGAAAGAAAAGTCAATTCGGGAGAAAACCGAGAATTAGGGTTTTTGGTGAATTTCGGTGAAATCGGGAAGAATCACAGAAATGGCCCGACTTCTTAAGACTAAAGCTTTCAATGGATAAGGAATGATTAAAAAGGGTTAGCCCAAGGCTCAGCTTGAAGAAAATCTGAAAATCGGACTTGTTTTGAGCAAAACTAGGTTTCAGAGTCAAAAGGGCAAAATTGGAAAATTTGGGAAAAATAGCAAATGGACTCCGAAAATTTTAAAAATTGGAAAATATTATTCTTAAATCATTTGAAAGAGATTGGCAAAATAAAATCTTGATTCGGAGTTCGTTGGCAAAATGGCCAAATCCCGGGTCTCTAATGTAGTAATTCAAGAAGGAAAATCCCGAAAAAATAGCAAATGAGATCCAAATCTTCGAAAAATTTGTAAACCGCATTTTTAAATTATTTTAAAGAGATTGGAGAAATAAAATCTTGATTTGGAGTTCGTTTGCAAAATGGCCAAATCCCGGGCCTCTTAAGCAATAATTCAAGAAGATAAATCCCGAGAAAATAGCAAATGGACTCCAAAAATTTTGAAATTTTGCAAATCTAGTTTTTAAATTATTTGGAAGATATTGGCGTAAGAAAATCTTGATTCGGAGTTTGTTTGCAAAATGGCTAAATCCCGAGCTCTTATGTAGTAATTCAAGCAGATAAATCTCGAAAAAATACCAAATGAGCTCCAAAAATTATGAAAACTTCCAGATCACACTTTTAAATTATTTGGAAGATATTGGTGAAGAAAAATCTTGATTTGGAGCTCTTTTAAAAAATGGTAAAATGTGGGGGCATGAAAGGGCATTTTTGGAAGAAAAAATCCAAATAAATAGCAAACGGACTTGAAAAATTTTGAAAACTTCCATAATTCAATATTTTATTTTTTTGAAAGTATTAAAACACTAAATTTTGAATTTGGAGTTCGTTTGACATTTATTTGCATCCGGGGGAGCAAAACGGTCATTTTACCCAAGCAACCGAAAATGGCTTCTTTTGGCCTTTCAAAAAATCAGACTTGGGCTGGAAAAGAGAAGTGCTGGCCTGCCAAGGCCCAAAGGAAAGAGGAAGCTTCTGATTTTTCAATCAAATGGCCAAGTATTAAGAGTTAGTTAGAGATTCTTTTTAATCAAGCCATTGTGATTAAGCCACATAGGCCAAGGGAGAGTGTCAACATTATTCTTTAATAGCTGTAATTATGGACAGCTGTCATGCTAATCTAAGGGTGGTAATTTCATGGTTTTTCACCTTGAATTATTATCCATTTGATGGAAATTGGTTAGGATGAAAATGACAACATCCTTGCATGAGAGAGAGGGGCATTCGGCCAGCTTAAGGTAGAGGTTCAGAATTTATTTTTTCAGACTTCATTTTGCTGATTTTTCTTAGTTTTTCTTGGTTTTTTCTCTCCTTGGTTGAAAGAAAAAAGAAAAAGTTTAGAAAAGAAACGAAAGTTTGAAGAGATAAAGCTTGAAATATAGCTTTTTGAGGTTGGTCTTTAGCACCAACTCTTGCACTTTCTTGATTTTCCATTCTTGCTTTTGCTATTTTAATTATTATTTGGTGAGTTTCCTTTTCAAATAAGTGTTTTTTATTGTTCTTCTTAAGTTCTTTCTTCATCTCTTTCTTAAATATTTTTTTACAATTTTCTCACCATGGCCGAATGGCCTACCTTTTTTATTAATGTTGCTGTTTTGTTTATTTTATCATGTTATTTATGTTATTTTCTTTAATCTTGATGTTGTAAGTGTTATTATACTTCATATACTTGAGTCATATTTTAATTTGGTTGCTTTGTTTATTGCCATTTATGATTTAAATATCATGTTCTTGCATTTTTAATTTTCTGTTTTCATAGTGTTTAAATTTGTTGATGTTTTATATTTAGTATATCAAGTGTTTGTGAAAATGCTTGTGTTATGTTTGCATATTTGAGTTTTATATTTTAGTTGAGCATGTTAGTATATCAAGTGTTTGTGAAAATGCTTGTTTGGTTTTAGTATTTCTACTTTGTGTTTGCATATTTTGAGTGTTATATTTTAGTTGAGCATGTTACTAGATCAAGTGTTTGTGAAAAAGCCATGCTTGTTGGAGCTTGAGGCCATTCGGCTACTCCATGTGTTTTGCATTGTGTGTTGCATTTTTGCCATGTTAGTTGGTAGGTTTTTGCATTTGCATGACATTTGATTGAGTATTTAGTTTAAGTATACCAAGTGTTTGTGAAAATGCCATGCTTGTTAGGAACTATAGGCCATTCGGCCACTCCTTGTATTCTAGAATCATGGTTGCATTTTTGCTATGTTAGTTGATAGGTTAGCATTTGCATGATATTTGGTTGAGTTTTTTGATAACTCATATAATTATATAGTTTTTAGTTATGTTTTATTATTGTTTTGTGTCAAAAACGAGTTATTATTGTTTAGTCTAATTGTGTTTATGATCTTTTATATTTTTATGTAATTTGGTGTTTTTCACAAGTTTCTTTGAGTGATTTCAGATTACTAGAATTAAGGGCAAATCCAGTTCAGTTCCAGTTCCGACACCTTTTGCCATATCAGCTATATCTCGAGTTTCACTGAAGCAATAAGGCTGAAATTTTAACCGTGCAAAGCTAAGAGGCATATCTATCTTTTTTATGTTTTACACTTCTTGAAACGGAGTCGTTTTCCCTAGCGAAATCGACCATCAAGTTGGCTGATGTGCAATGATGTCTGTGCTGACCTGTTTTCGTATTTTGCCCATATCTTCTTATCCACATCAGCAAATGAGCTGATTCCAACGGCTATGGATCAGTAACTGATAGGGGAACATTTTTCTAGAAGACCATGTGATCAGATCAGGCCTCCAAATTTGACAAAATCGACCATCAAGTTGGCTGATCAAAATTGTCATACAATATGACGAAAATTGTTAGAAAAATGCACCCACCTATTATACCTACCTTTGAAATTTGTAAAGCTTGTCTCTTGTCATTTAGCCCTCCAAAATGTGTATAAATAGAGGGCCTTGGATGATTGTAAGATATTGTACATTGGTAGGATATTAGCCATTGTAATAAAATTCTCTAAGTTTTCTTCTTCTTTCTTTTCTCTAGTTTTCTTTTTCTTTATTTTCTTCTTCTTCTTTCTTTCTTTTATTTCCTTCTTAGATTCTCTTTAATTTTATGTTTATGTTTACAATGCCTATGGTAGGCTAAACTTCTATTTGGTTAAGGGTGATTTCAAAGCCCTAGACATGTTTTGTGATTGATTTTTAGATTCTATCTATCATTAATTTTCTATCAAAGTTGCTTATGTTCTTCTACAAGAATTGTTCATGATGTTGTCTTGATTTATTTAGGTGTACAACTAGATAGATCTTGATAATTATCTATTGCTAGTTTAGGAATCTTGATCCGTGTAATTGTCTTGATTTCCTATTCATAAGTGGCAATTTGTGATTAATGATTATGGTCAAGTTTTCAATAATTGCAAAGTGGAACATAACCTAAGTTGAACAATACGAGCTTATGTGTTTGTTGCTTAGATCAACCTATCTTTCTCATCATAAAGCTGCCATTAAATTGAATTTAGAGAGCTTATTCTAGGTTGTTTAATGGTTAGAGATTAAATAGAGAGCTTGTTCTATTTAACGACAAACTAAGGAAAGATTGGGATAACAGAGCTTGTTGTTATCTACGGTTGTTAACTTTGATAGTGGGTTGATATTGATAGATCTGAAATTGATTCTTAATGATGTCTAGTGGTGGAGAATGAAACCTTAACCATATTTTTCATATTTGATTCTTCTTACTTACTTGTTTTCTTACTTTTCTAGTTTGCTTATTTTTAAAAGTATATTTATTTTTATTGGCTGGTTATACCGCCTAATTTGTATATTAACTTTGTTTTATTTTTATTGGCTGGTTATACCGCCTAATTTAGTATATATATTTTTATTGGCTGGTTATACCGCCTAATTTAGTATATATATTTTTATTGGCTGGTTATACCGCGTTGCATCTTATTCTTATTATTTACTTTAGTTTAAATCTGGCTTCAAAAACCCCTTTTCTTTTATTGTTCTTGAATCTAAGTTTTAAACTATTAACTTATAAACTAAAACCCAATCCCTGAGGACTCGACCCTTGCTAACTACTATACTTACAATTTATCTTTTTAGTGCAAGGTTAAATAAGATACACTCTTTTGGGTGCATCAAATTTTTGGCGCCGTTGCCGAGGATTGCTTTCTTTAGTTTATTTGTTACTTGGTTTATTCTTATTTTCAGTTCTAATTAGTTTTATTTTCTTGTACATACAAGTTTTTCCTTTCAAATTTAAAAAAAAAATAAACAATGGAATTGACCAATCTAACACTTGAAGAGTTGGTGGCATACATGAACATGGAGAATCAACAAGCCAATCTCACCTCCCCAATTCAACAATTGGCCATGGGAGGATGTCAAGGCCATCAAGTGTTCCAAGACCAACAGTATGATCATTACTCAAACACTTACCATGAGGGATGGTGGGATCATACTAATTATGGCTACTCGAAAAATTACCAAGAAGTAGATCCTTATGCCAATTACACTCATCCATCTAGCTTCAATCAATCATGGTCTCAAGAACCAGATCTTTTTCAACCACCACATATGACTCAAAACTCAGGTACTTCTTTTGAAGATCTTGTCTATTCTCTTGTTACTGATTCTTTGCAATTTCAACAGGAAACAAGGGCAAGCATCCAGAGTTTGGAAAAGCAAATGAGCCAATTGGCTAGTAGTATGGTGGGATGGGTAGCACAAAGATCTGAAGAACTCCCAGCCCAAACGATGGTTAACCCAAAGAAGAATGCTACCATTGTGACCTTGAAGAGTGAGGAACAAGATGAGGATGAAACAAAATTAGAGATGGATTCTATTCTTGAGGATAATGAAGCCAAAGATCCAAATAAGAGTATTTCGGCACCTGAGGTAACGTTTAAGGTTTCACTTTTTACTAATGTTTCTTCTCCATCTTTTCCTAGTAGATTTGCAAAGTTCAAGGAGGAAGAACATGAACAACACATGCCAGAAACCTTAAACAACTTGTTTGTGGAGGTCATTCAACAAGTATCAAAATATGCTCCATTCCTCGATGACATATGCACCACAAAGGATGATGGAATAATACTTGTAATGGAGAATGCATCCACTGTTGTGCAAAGAAAGCTTCCTCTCAAACGCATAAATTTGGGAAATTTCATGTATGAGCCTGACAAGCCTAAAATGCCAAGAAGGGGTGTTGGTTAGGTTCAAAACACTAAATCAAGTGCTAATTGGGGGAGGCAGCCTAATTAGTGAAAGCATTGCCAAACTGCCATCCTCAGATTTGCTCTCTTTTTCTTTATCTTTTTCTTATGTTTCTTTGCTAATTGTGTTTAGTGTTTCTAAGTTCATTTAGGCTGCATAAGTTTATTTTGTTTATTAGTTCTTTTCACTTACACATGATTCTTTCATTTGGGATTAATAGCATTACATTAATGACAATGTAAGAATTATGTGTGGGGGGGAGAATTTAGGATTTTATTTAGAGTGTTTTGTTTTTGAGTCTTTTTATGTTGTTTTTCTTTCTGATCCTTGTTTTGAAAATAACTAGATGTAAATATAATTTTTAATTTTTTTTAACCCCGGTTAAATGGCGGATAACGGTACTCCGTGATTATTTAAATCGGTTCCATCAGCTACCCACAAAACTGATATTGTATATAAATTTCTCTTCCAATTTATCTTTCAATTTTTTCATTTTTTTTTCAGGATGGATGATATTCTCACAAGATAACGGTAAATGTCGTTCAACTGGGATTTCGTCCTCTAATTGAGATGATAAAATTGAATTCATTAAGGATGGACTCAGTAAGGAGAATTTGGGTAATATCCAACTTTCTCTTGAGACGCATCCTAGTGGAGACGTACAAAGAGAAATTCTTGATTTATGGCCGCAATTCCAAAGGGAATGGCAACATCTTGGGAATCTGATGTTAAAAGACCCTGTTTGCCAGCTTGTAAGAAAACTGGATGGGAAGCATATCCTCGACTCATAGAAGGCGTTTAAGCCGTTTCTGGACGTAAAACCAGAGGAAGATGTGAGCCACAATCACAACTACAATAAATGACTTCTCAGCTTTTGGTTTGATTTGCAATAACTTCATTTTGGTTTAATTTACGTGTTGTTCGATTTGTGTAATTATTCTCTTTTATTTTTATTTGTCTTTTACGATTGATTTTTCTTCTCTTTTTGATTTTCTTCCTGAAATCACGCAAAAATCTTTTGTTAGGTTAACATTTTCTTCTGACAGGTCAGATACACTTTCGGCGACATTATTACTCTTGTCTGATTCACTACTCAGTCCTCTATATATTACACCATGTACTCATTCTCTTTCAGGCACTCGAAAAAAAAAATGGAAAGTACTTCGTCCCAGCGCATTAAAAAAATTTGTGTCTTTGGAGGTGCTTATCCAGGGAAAAATAACATATTTGCTGATGAAGCCATAAGAGCTGGAGTAATACTTGCCCAACAAAAGATCCAGTTGATTTATGGAGGTGGTAGTACGGGTTTAATGGGAGCAGTCGCTACAGCAGCACACGCCGGAGGAAGTCCAGTTCTAGGAATCGTGCCAAAACTATTCACAGATTTTTGTGGACCTACCTTGGGTAAGGAAATACAAGTCTGGAGTATCCCTGAACGGATAACAATCATGTACCATTCTGCCGATGCATTCATTGCTTTACCAGGAGGTCTGGGTACATTGGAAGAAATAGCTTGCGTGGCTTCTTGGTCATCTTTGGTCACAAAAAAGAAACCCATTGGTTTGCTTAATATTAATGGTTATTTTAGTAATTTGCTTTCATATTTAGATAATGCTGTGGATAATGGATTCATGTTTTCAGAGGCAAGGAGAACCATAATTTCTGCTACAACCATTGAAGATTTACTCAAAAAGCTCCAAGCTTATGAGTATTTATCTGCTACGGTTGCTTCGCAAACGCTCGGAAAAAGAAAAAGAGATATGGACGAGCAAGGAGTGGATTGCACTTTGTCTTTGTGACATTATCTAACATTTTGTTTGTTGTGTCTCAGTTATAATAAGTGGTTAGCAACCTCTACAGGTAATATCTCCTAAATTTTACCTTCTTAAAAATTAAAAAAAAAAAAAAAAAAAATTTGTGTTTTAAGCCATTTAGAAGTATTCATTCTGAACAAGGTCTGAGTAAGGGAGACTTGAGACATACCTTGTCAGTTTGATTTCTTCTTTTCAAAAAAAAAAAAAGTTTGTTGTGTTTTAAGCAATTTAGAAGTATTCATTCTGAACAAGGTCTGAGTGAGGGAGACTTGAGACATACCTTGTCAGTTTGATTTTAATCTTTTTATGTTTACTTGTTAATTTTTGTTTAGTATTTTAGGATTATTTAGGTTGCATGAGTTTGTTTTGTTTTGAGTCTTAGTTGTTCCTATTCTTATGTTATTAGTTATTTTCTCTTACACATGATTCTTTCATTTGGGTTAATAGACTTACATTGAGGACAATGTAAGAATTAAGTGTGGGGGGAATGATGTAGGATTTCTTTTATTTTTGTCTACTATTTTTTTTTATGAGTCTTTATTATTATTATTATTATTTTGTGTGTTTTAGTTCCTTTTTAATACAATGATGAGATATGAATTGCATAAGTCTAAAACAGATTTATTAGTGAGAAGATTTTCATGAGAATTGAGCTTGATGTCAACCTTTTTATGAGCCAATGTTAATATGATATGTTGATTGAGAAAGAAGCATGTTTAGACTTAATCTGACTTGTATAATCATCCTTGTGAGTTTTTGAGCCTATAATGATTGATGCATTATACAAATCAATCTAATTTCTTTCTTGAGTGCTCTTATGATTACATGATTCTCTAGAACTTGCTTTAAACCGTTTGAGACTATATTGATACATGTGACAACATGAATATGATAGAGGCATTAGGATTATAACCAGAGCCAAACAACCATCCATTATTAATGTTCCAAGAGAACACACCCTTAGTGAACCAATTTGAGCCTACATTGAATAAGCTATCTCTTTGGTAACGATAACTTGTCCCTAACCTAAATATACTTATATCTTTACCTTTGTTCCAAAGATGAATTAGCATGTTTTGAGACAAGTTGCAAAGACAAGGAAGATTTATTGAAAATTTGGGTGAGAAACAAGAAATAAGTGTGGGGGGAAAAGAAAGAAAAAAGTAAAGAGAAAAAGAAAGGGATCATTGTCAAATACATTCCCATATTAAAAAAAAATCTTCTCTTGAACTTCTAGTTAAAGTAAAGAAAAAGATGTTACAAAGTTGGTTAGAATGATGCAAAGGCTCAACATGAATATTTAGCCTATGTTATTATGTGCTTTATAAGAGTTTTGAGAAGTTTTATTTGTATGATCTTATTATGTCTCTAAACTCTATGAACTCTTTGGAACCTTTGTGATATCTTTATCCTTTTGTTCTTTAACCACATTATAACCCTTTGGCCCCATTACAACCTTGAATAAAGACCTCTTGATTTATGAAGTTGTATGATCTAAATAGTGGATAATAGGTGGACAAGCAAGCATATGGTAGAAGTGTTTTCATGAGATTGATTGAGTGTAAACACTTTACCACTACTTTAAAAAGTGAAAATCAAGAGAGTATCCCATGTGAGAAGTTGAGATTAAGTTTGAATATGCACTATTTTGATTGAAATATGTTATGTTAATATTGGCTTAACTCAAACAATTTACATTCAAGCAAGATTTTTTGTGAATTTCTTTAAGCTATTGATTAGTTTTTAAGACTTGTCCAATGATTATCTCTAATTTATATTGGAAGGATTAGTTATAATTATTATTTTTAGTTTTTCTTATGTCTTCAATGTTTGTGGGTATCGTCCTAGTAAACCCTCACGAGACTAAACTCGTCCACTAGGGACACCTAGGGGTTTAAAGGCTTGTGTCACATGCTAAGTGCCACCGTGATTTCCTACGAAAGTGGATTAGATTAGATTTTCTTATTTTATTTTTATTGAGTCGTTGCTAGGGACTAGCAACAATCTAAGTGTGGGGGTGTGATAACTCGTATAATTATATAGTTTTTAGTTATGTTTTATTATTGTTTTGTGTCAAATACGAGCTATTATTGTTTAGTCTAATTGTGTTTATGATCTTTTATATTTTTATGTAATTTGGTGTTTTTCACAAGTTTCTTTGAGTGATTTCAGATTACTAGAATTAAGGGCAAATCCAGTTCAGTTCCAGTTCCGACACCTTTTGCCATATCAGCTATATCTCGAGTGTCAATGAAGCAATAAGTCTGAAATTTTAACCGTGCAAATTTAAGAGGCATATCTATCTTTTTCATGTTTTACACTTCTTGAAACGGAGTCGTTTTCCCTAGCGAAATCGACCATCAAGCTGGCTGATGTGCAATGACGTCTGTGCTGACCTGTTTTCATAGTTTGCCCATATCTTCTTATCCACAACAGCAAATGAGCTGATTCCAACGGCTATGGATCAGTAACTGATAGGGGAACATTTTTCTAGAAGACCATGTGATCAGATCAGGCCTCCACAATTGACAAAATCGACCATCAAGTTGGCTGATCAAAATTGTCATACAATATGACGAAAATTGTTAGAAAAATGCACCCACCTATTATACCTACCTTTGAAATTTGTAAAGCTTGTCTCTTGTCATTTAGCCCTCCAAAATGTGTATAAATAGAGGGCCTTGAATGATTGTAAGATATTGTACATTGGTAGGATATTAGCCATTGTAATAAAATTCTCTAAGTTTTCTTCTTCTTTCTTTTCTCTAGTTTTCTTTTTCTTTATTTTCTTCTTCTTCTTTCTTTCTTTTATTTCCTTCTTAGATTCTCTTTAATTTTATATTTATGTTTACAATGCCTATGCTAGGCTAAACTTCTATTTGGTTAAGGGTGATTTCAAAGCCCTAGACATGTTTTGTGATTGATTTTTAGATTCTATCTATCATTAATTTTCTATCAAAGTTGCTTATGTTCTTCTACAAGAATTGTTCATGATGTTGTCTTGATTTATTTAGGTGTACAACTAGATAGATCTTGATAATTATCTATTGCTAGTTTAGGAATCTTGATCCGTGTAATTGTCTTGATTTCCTATTCATAAGTGGCAATTTGTGATTAATGATTATGGTCAAGTTTTCAATAATTGCAAAGTGGAACATAACCTAAGTTGAACAATCCGAGCTTATGTGTTTGTTGCTTAGATCAACCTATCTTTCTCATCATAAAGCTGCCATTAAATTGAATTTAGAGAGCTTATTCTAGGTTGTTTAATGGTTAGAGATTAAATAGAGAGCTTGTTCTATTTAACGACAAACTAAGGAAAGATTGGGATAACAGAGCTTGTTGTTATCTACGGTTGTTAACTTTGATAGTTGGTTGATATTGATAGATCTGAAATTGATTCTTAATGATGTCTAGTGGTGGAGAATGAAACCTTAACCATATTTTTCATATTTGATTCTTCTTACTTACTTGTTTTCTTACTTTTCTAGTTTGCTTATTTTTAAAAGTATATTTATTTTTATTGGCTGGTTATACCGCCTAATTTGTATATTAACTTTGTTTTATTTTTATTGGCTGGTTATACCGCCTAATTTAGTATATATATTTTTATTGGCTGGTTATACCGCCTAATTTAGTATATATATTTTTATTGGCTGGTTATACCGCCTTGCATCTTATTCTTATTATTTACTTTATTTTAAATATGGCTTCAAAAACCCCTTTTCTTTTATTGTTCTTGAATTTAAGTTTTAAACTATTAACTTATAAACTAAAACCCAATCCCTGAGGACTCGACCCTTGCTAACTACTATACTTACAATTTATCTTTTTAGTGCAAGGTTAAATAAGATACACTCTTTTGGGTGCATCATTTTTGGTTTAAGCATGCTTTGTGTTTGTGTTATTGCCATGCATATTTTAGATGTTAGGTTAGGTTTATTTTGCCATGCATGTTCATGCATTTTAGACCTAGGTTGCATTAAATGCCATGCAAGTTCATTTAGGTCTAGGTCACTATATGGATGCCATGCATTTTTTCATGACATTTAGGTTTAATCTCATGCATTTCATGCATCATATTTGCTGTAATTTTTCATGCATTTCAAGTTCATGCCACTTGACTAATGACTTAGGCTAATTAATGGTTCAAAGTCATGCTCTCTTGAGCACACTTGTGGAAAATTAAGGTTTGTCAAATTGATTATTCTAGCTTTGTGATTTTTTTTACTTAGCCAATTTTTATCTAACTTTCAAAAAGTCCTAGCTACTATTTGTGAGTCATTTTCTGAGTCTTAAATATTTTTAATTTGATTTTTAAATGATTTTATCAAAGGCAAAAATGTATTTTGGCAACACAGTTTTTTCACCCAGTACTCGTACTTTCTCGATTTTTTTTGGGCATTCATCTTTAATTAGAAAATTAAGTTGATTTTTTTCCGTGTATTTTTACATGTCCTGAGTCTCCAGTATGTTTTTCAAAATTTTTTGAATTTTTAAAAATAGGGTAAAAATCGTGGCTTAAAACTGGACAGTAGAGTTAGAATTGAATTTAAAGAAAAATCATTTTTCTGTTTTGATTAAGTTACCTAAGGGGGGTTGGTTAGAAATTTTAGCTACTGACTTAGGGTAGTTTCTAAGCCTTTTTAAACTCTAAAAATGATTTTTTAAGTCTCGGGTTAAGGGTGGTCAAGTTCGGGATTTTAAACTTAGGAAATTAGAGCTATTTAAAAAAGGTTTAGCCTAGTTTTTTATTTTTAATTTAAGCTTTTTCAAAATTGTTTTCAAACAATCACAAAGTATTTTGGTTTTAGAATATTTAATTTGACATATTTTCCTAAGGAAGCCGGATATCTTTTTAGATATACGGATTTCCTCAATTAAAGGAAAAAATACATTTTCATGCATTGCATTTTCCATATTCATGCATTTTATATAATATGTGATTTTTGCTATGATAATTTCTATGATATTGTTATGATTTTGAGTTATGTTATATTGTTTATTATATGATTTGGAATATTTCATGATATCCTATGCTTTTTATTTAGTTATTTTTTGTCATATTATTTAGCATATACTATGTTCATGCATTATTATTTTCATTTTTATTTTCATGCATATTATATGATAGTATTATTTTATATTCCATGTCATTTAAATTATATGCCATATCATCCATATTTGCCATGTCATTTAAATTATGTCATTTCATATAGAATATATTATGTTACCTAGGCATTTCATTTCAATTAGAATATGTCATATAACTTAGGACATTTCATTTCATTTAGAATATGCTAAGGTATTTAAATTATATCATGTCATTTAGGTTGCATTATATGATTTAGATTTTGCTATGTCATTTTATTTATTTCATGCATATACATATTCATATTTTTTAAAATGTTTTAAAAAGATAATGATTTTCAATAAAATAAAGATATTCCCGAGTTAAAATAATTCATGAGTTCTCTGCCGGGTTTGCTGGGGAAGATATCATCAATTATCATTAATAACGGAATATCTTCTTTAAAAAGAGAATGATTCGGAAAGTTTTCCAAAACTAATAAAAATTTCTATATTTTGCCACGTTTGTTGGGGAATATAGGAAAATTTTGAATTTATAAACTCCGGATCATTTTCAATTAAAAATGAAATTATTCTTCTTTAAATTGGGATTAACTTGAGATACTAAATTTAAAAACAATTTTTTTACCGAGACTTGAGATAACACACAATTAATAAGGTACCGTTTTATAGGAGCGTTGTGGGGGTGCTAATCCTTCCCCGCACGTAACTGAGTCCCGAACCCATTTCTTTGATTTCTCTGGTTTAAATGCAGACTTGAAATTGGTTTTAAAAATGTTTTAATTAATTTTTAAAATATTGTATAAAACCGATTTTAATAGGTGGCCGATCATACCTAGCTAAAAAATATTGGTGGCGACTCCATGTCTTTTTCAAGGTCATTTTCAAAACCTTCATTTTTCTAGAGGAATTAAGTCGACTTTTCCTTGGGTTTTTTAATGTCACGTTTAACGAATAATAAAGTCTTTCGATGAGACTTGTTATTTTTTAGGTTGCGACAGCTTGGCGACTCCACTAGGGACTATTAGAGAGTTAGGCCTGAAATTAGTCGTGTGTTATCCAAGTCTCGATTTTGTTGGTTTAATTGGTATTTAATTTTAATTCCCACATTTTTTAAAATAAGGAGAATTTTAAAAATAATAAAATGTTTTTAATATATCCATACTCATGTGCATGCATTTTATTATTGTTCTCTAGTCATTTAAGGTTGTATATTATAATTGCTTGTTGGTTAATGCGTTACACTATTCTTGAATTTTTTTTTTTTATAAATAGTTGGGACATTTAGAATAAGGGGTGTAGAATAGGTGGTGAAAGGTTTGTTGTTCCTCCACACACACTACACGTGCATTTGCATATCATGAATCCTATACCCGGGTTCTGTCCTTTTAGGTGGGAGCAAAGTAACTAAGCCTTCGTGATTAACAATCCGCATGGGCTAGTGAAACACTTCGGGAGTACTAAATTACCTAAGCCTTCGTGATTAACAATCCGCATGGGCTAGGGAAATAGACTCTAACGAATAGGACCCGCTTTTATCGGGGTGCGTTACTAGCCTTCACCGGCGATAGTGAGGAGCAATTCAGGGCCTTTAGAACCAATTCACTCTCATATAATGAACCTAGGCCAAGCCATGCCGGATTTTCGTTAGATATACCAAGAATAGGAACACATGGAGGGACATTTCTAAACCTTTTGTTACCGATTTTACACTCTGAAGAAGTTTTGTAGATCGGGAACGATGTACGTACATCGCCCGTAATAAATGTGATAATCCATCCCAAAGGCACTGTGATACCTATAAAAGTAGATATTTGTCGGGGCAAATATTTATAAACTGTTTGAAATAAAAAAATAAAAATCCTTTTTCAAGCATTTTTTTTTTCATTTTGCATTTTGCACATTTCATGCATGTGTGAATAGAGCATGTACATTTCTGGTTGTATTATTGATCTCTTTTTTTTGCAATAAATGGATGGTGATAATAATCTCATTTGAAGGTTTCTATAAACCGGTAATGTTACATGAACATTTGCATATTGTACCATAGTAGATCTATTATTCCGAAATTCTTTTGAAAATAATATGATTGGTTTTTCATAGAAAAAACATGTTTCAAAAAAATCATAAATTTGGAGGCAAATCTTGCATAATGAGATTTTTGAATAATCAAGATTTAGGTCCCATCAATTTCATGTAATTATTGGTTAATTTATTTGTATCATTTTGACATCATGTCACAGTCCTAACATGCATGGTTATTCATTGTAGAATACATTTGTGATATACATGGTCATTCTTTGCACCTACCTTTGTATTAATTCATTTAGTCTTAGCATGTATCATTTTGACATCATAGCATGCATGGTCATTCATTGTAGAATACATACATGGTCATTATTTGTATATACCTATGCATCAATTAATTCATTTTCTTTTTAAATACATCATGCTGGCATTAGATTGTATCCATAGCATACATAGTCATCATAATTTCCCTGTATATGGTCATGCATTAATCATCAGTATATTCATGCACATAGGAATAGAGCATGTACATTCACAATTGTATTCTTAATCTCATGACATTTTCATTTGCATGAAAGGGGTTCAAGATATGAGGAATGAATCGGAGGAACGATTGGGTGCTTTGGAACGCAACCAAGAGGAATGTAGACATGAAATCCGGGAAGTGAAAGAACAGCTCGCCAAATTACTGAAAATGTTTAAGGATATGGGTAAGATTAAGGGGGGAACTTTCTCAGGGCTCTACATCGCCTTCGGATCAACCAAAAGCTTCAGGTCCAGAACATACAACCCTTGCTAGATCTTGCACTTGTCAATGCCACACAGGTTGCAACCCTGATGAAATTATAGACAAAATCATGAAAATGATTAAACCTGAGAGCCTGATACCAAAGATAGAAACCTCGGATCCTGTACCATACCTGCAAATTATTCTAGGTCCAAACCAATATCCTCACCCTACCATGGTCCAATCGTCCATTGGGATGACCACTACGGGATTCCTGAATCCCACTCCATCACCAACAACTGCCAGTTCATATTGTTTCCCTCATCAATCACCTTATCTAGTATCTGGGATAGGAACCTCGAGCTATGTACAACCTCCAAAGGCCCCGTGTCCAAATCCATACCCTTACCATGCTGTTCTGCCACATCTCCATGTAAACACTCTGGTTCGGACCTTAGTGCCACCACCAAGTGCCCCAACTCCTAGGCCATGTGTGACTAAGAAACAACCCTAGGATAAGACTTAAATGCATTTTGATCTCTTTCCAATCATTTACCGAGAGCTTCTCCCTATACTGATCCAAAATCACATGGTTGCTTGTGTCCCATTGAAATCCTTGTTACCACCATATCCAAGGTGGTATAATCCAAATGCAAGATGTGATTATCACTGTGGAATTGTTGGCCATAACATTGAAGACTGTATAGCATTCAAAAAGAAAGTGCAAACTCTTATAGATGCCAAGTGGTTGGATCCAACGACACTGATTGATAGAGGACTGGAAAGTGTCATTAGGATTGGGAGATTTACAGCATTGAGGTGGAAAGACTTCGGTCTTATATGATGTAATAGGATTTCACTTATTCAGTAGCCGGCTCTTATAGCCTTAGGATGCTAGAAAGAATAAAGTACTTGTAAAGACAGTTTTAACTATTGCTTAGATTTTGTAAAACATGGTTTATATCATTGTGAACATTGATATGGGAATGAATTGACTATGCTTCAAATTTATGAGATATTGATGATTAAGTTCCTCCGATTCTTATTTCCTCCGTGATATCTTCCCCTTTGCATTTTGCATCCGATCAATTATTGATCATACCATACATTCATACATGTATCATGTTAGCATCAGGTTGCATTTATGCATTCATAATCAGCATGATTTTTCTGTATATATCCATGCATTAATTTGCTTATTACATACATCATGTTAGCATTAGGTTGCATTCATGACACACATGGTTAGCATGATTTTCTTTGTATATACTCTGTATCATTCATTCATTGTTTGCATGTATCATAATTGACACCGTGTTGCATTCATAGGGTATATGATCATTCATTAGGAAATACGCTAAAATGTACATGATCATTCATTGCAGATATACATGCGTTGATTTGTTTATTCTTTGCTTGCAACATGTTAGCATCGTGATTGCATTTATTACATATATGGTCAGCATGTTTCCATTATACATGTCCATACATCATATTTGTTTAGGCTTCACATGCATCAAATTGCATTCATGGCTCATTCATCATGACATGCACTTCGGGGGAATAAAACAAAAGTTGGTTTGGCTTTAGGAGTCTTTGAAAGAATTTCTATTTCAAGTCAGAGGTAAAAGAAGTACTGAGTACCTTTTAATACAGGCTAGTGCTATGGAGAATGAACAAGTTGCCCGAATGGAAAGAATGGAAAAGGTACAGGAAGAATTGTGAGAACAGCTGGCAAAGTCTCAAGGGAGTTTAGATGCGAAAGAACGATGTTTGGTCCTCGATTTAGTCATCCCTCCTAAGTGAAATATGACAGGACGACCGATCCGTCAACCCACATCACTATGTTCTGCAGGAAGATGAGAAGTCATATAGATAATGATAAGCTTTTGATTCACTGCTTTCAGGATAGCCTCAGTGGGTCCGCAATTAGGTGGTATAGTCAGTTGAGCAAGGATCAAATTCGCTCTTGGAATGACCTGGCTAGGGTTTTTCTAAACCAGTACAAGCATATAATTGACATGGCACCTGACCGTCTCACCTTGCGAAATATGAAGAAAATAGCTATTGAGAGCTTCAAAGAATATGGGCAACGGTGGATGAGCCTGGCCGCCCAAGTACAACCGCACTTAACTCAGAAGAAAACCACTGTCATTTTCTTGAATACACTGCAGGCCCCGTACTATGATATACTTGTCGGCAACACCACGAAGAATTTTTCGGACATGGTAATTTCAGGGGAGATGATTGAGAATGCTATCAAGGATGGGAAAATTGAAGGAGAAAAAACATCCAATACCAAGAAAAAGGGGACATCTGAAAAGAAAAAGGAAGATACCCAAGTCGTGGAAGGCTTTGCCTCACCTCCCTAATTCTCCCCGTATCAGCCATTCTACTCTACCCTGAACAATGTCTCTCAAGGTTTTTATCCCTACCAACCAATGACTGCAACTACACCAGAATTTACATCTGTCTATCAATCGAACACCCTTGGGAATAACCGAAGGGGGCATAAAAAGCGAAAAAGAAATTAGGTTGACCCGATTCCTGTGACATACAATGAGCTATTACCTCAACTCATCCAGAATCACCTTGTGAAACCCATGCAATTAGAGCCTTTGAAGCCCCCTTATCCGAGCTAGTATAATGCTAATGAGTGTTGTGGTTATCATTCTGGCAATCAAGGTCACTCAATAGAGAACTGCCCCGCTTTGAAGTACAAGGTCAGGGATCTCATCAAGGCTGGTTCGAGAAGTTTTGAAGATGGGAAAGCCAAGTGTCATAAGAAACATGGTGCATGATCATATTAGTTTTTTGACACATGTAGTTCTATACACTGTGATGATGAAAGCACTTGTCTCATGTTAACATCTACATGAATTAAATGAATTTTGAATTTTAAATGCTTTGTGTTTGTTGTGTTTTAACAATAATTTGAATTTGCAAAAACAAGCATTAAGGAATTTTTAATAATGGACAGTCTCGAGAATATTGTTGATCATTGTTAGACATGACCCAACACCCTCCCCTCTCTTTTTTGGGCTTCTTTATGCCTAAACACTTGAGTCAAGAACGCTTGAAAGACCTAATGCTTCAAGGAATATGAATGATTGAAATTCACAAAATATATAAGCATTGTCATTGCAGAATAAGCAAGGATGTAAATCCTAGTCTAGGCTATGAACAAAGAAACGAACTTTTTGAAATTTTTCGAATTCCTTGAAATTCAAACAAATGAGACATTCTTTCAAGAATCTAGATTTTGATAATTTGATGTGTGTCAAGATTGTGCTAAAACCATTCATGACCTTTTCCAATGACCATAAAACTTCAATTACCCAAACATCACTTCATGATTAATACCTTGGGGCACAATGACCAAACTAGATTATCCTTTGTCCCAGATAAAACCCGTTTTTAGGTCATAGTTTTCTTGTCTCTTCAAAGAACTCAGATTGGAAACTTAGCCTTTTCAAAATAGACCTAGACTTGCTATGTTCCTCGTTGATACAAATTCTCATGGTTAATCAACTTGGGGCATCATATGTGGAAATGATGGATACATGGTGAATAAGGATGGACTAACGCATGAATCATTGGGGCATGCGGTGAAAAATGAAAAATGAAAAATTTGTGATATCATGCATATGAGAATTCGGATGATTCCAAAGTGCAAAATGAAATTCTGAATATCTATTTCCCCTGGGGATTGCTTTTCAATGTGAATATTTGTGCTTGACATGAGAAATGGCCATCTTTCATATCCTTTTAGCACAAAAAGAAATTATCCATAGTCACCCCTTTTGAGCTGAAAGAATTTGCATTATAAGATTTAGATTTTGCTATGTCATTTTATTTATGTCATGCATATACATATTCATATCTTTTAAAACGTTTTAAAAAGATAATGATTTTCAATAAAATAAAGATATTCCCGAGTTAAAATAATTCAAGAGTTCGGATTTGCTGGGGAAGATGTCATCAATTATCATTAATAACGGGATATCTTCTTTAAAAAGAGAATGATTCGGAAAGTTTTCCAAAACTAATAAAATTTTTTATATTTTGCCACGTTTGTTGGGGAATATAGGAAAATTTTTAATTTATAAATTCCGGATCATTTTCAATTAAAAATGGAATTATTCTTCTTTAAATTGGGAATTAACATGAGATACTAAATTTAAAACCAATTTTTTTACCGAGACTTGAGATAACACATGACTAATAAGGTATCGTTTTATACGGGCGTTGTGGGGGTGCTAATCCTTCCCCGCACGTAACCGAGTCCCGAACCCATTTCTTTGATTTCTCTGGTTTAATCGCAGACTTGAAATTGGTTTTAAAAATGTTTTAATTAATTTTTAAAATATTTTATAAAACCGGTTTTAATAGGTGGCGATCACACCTAGCTAAAAAAAATTGGTGGCGACTCCATGTCTTTTTCAAGGTCATTTTCAAAACCTTCATTTTTCTAGAGGAATTAAGTCGACTTTTCCTCGGGTTTTTTAATGTCACGTTTAACGAATAATAAAGTCTTGCGATGGGACTTGTTATTTTTTAGGTTGCGACACACCCCGGATCGCTAAACCATAGACCCCAAATCCTAAATCTTAAACTATAATTCCCAAACCCTAAACTTTAACCCTTAAGAACTTAAACCTCAAACACTAAACCATAAACCCTAAATCCTAAACACTAACTCTAAAGCCTAAACCCTAAACTTAAAACACTAAGCTAGCCCCAAACCATAAACACTAAAACCATAAATCATAAACCCTAACACCAAACCCTAAACCCAAACACTAAACCCTAAGCCACAAATCCTAAATCCTAAATCTTAAACCCTAAACCTTAAACAATAAACCATAAATAACAAACCCTAAACATAAACCTAAACCTAAACCACAAACACTAAACCCAAACCCTAAACCTCAAATTATAAACCATAAAGCCTAAACCTTAACCTTCAAACCCTTAAACCCTAAACCATAAACACTAAACGCTAAGCACAAAACCATAAATCATAAATCTCAAACCCTAAACCTTAAACCCATAAACCTAAACCCAAACACTAAACCAAAAACCCTAAACCCCAAACTCAAATCCTAAACCCTAAACCTCAAACCATAAATCATAAACACTAAACCATAAACCCTAACCCCTCAAAACCTAAACTCAGACATTAAACACTAAACTCAAACTCTAAAACTCAAACCCCAAACCCTAAACCTTAATCTTGAATTCTAAACCTTGAATCCTAAACCTTAAAACCAAACCCTAAACGTTAAATCTTAAACCCTAAACAACAAACCCTCAATCCCAAATTAGAAACCACAAACCCTAAATCATAAACCCTAAACCTTAAACCAAAAACCTCAATTTTCAATTTTCAAATCTCAAACCATAAACCCTTAAACCATAAACCACAAACCCCAAATCCCAAACATTAAATCCCAAACATAGACCATAAACCATAAACCATAAAACCCAAATCACAAATCATAAATCATAAACCCTAAACCCTAAACATCAAACATCAAACCTCAAACCTTAAACCCTGAACCCAAACACTATATCCTAAATCATGAACCTTAAATTATAAATCCCAAACCATAAACACTAAACCTCAAACCATAAACCCAAACCACAAATACTAAACACTAAAAACTAACCGTAAACCCATCCCTAAACCTTAAACCTTAAACCATAAATTATAAATTCTAAACCCAAAACCCAAAACCTCAAACCATAAACCATAAACCATAAACCTCAAACCCCAAACCCCAAACCCCAAACTCCAAATCCTAAACCCTAAACCCTAAACCCAAACAACAATCACTAAACACAAACCACAAACCTAAAACCCTAAACCTTAAATATTAAACCATAAACTCAAACCCTAAACCCTAAACCCTAAACACTAAATCCTAAATCCTAAAACTTAAACACTAAGCTATAAAATCATAGACCTTAAATCCCAAACCCTAAAACATAAACCCAAACAATAAACACTAAACCCAAACCCAAACCCAAACCCTGAACCATAAACCACAAACTTCAAACTCCAAACTCTAAACCATAAACTCTAAACCCTAACGTCAAATAAAAAATCCCAAAAACCAAACCCTAAAAACCAAATCTTAAACACTAAACTCCAAACTCTAAACCTTAAACCCTAAACCTCAAACCGTAAATCATTAACCATTAACCCAAACCATAAACCTTAAACCCTAAACATTAAACCATAAACCTCAAACCTCAAACCATAAACCATAAACCAAAACCCAAAACCATAAACCATAAACCTTAATTCCTAAAACTTAAACCCCAAACCCTTAACTCTTAACCCTTAACCCTTAACCCTAAATCCTAAATCCTAAACCACAAATCCCAAACCCTAAATAAGAACCATAAATACTAAATACTAAACTATAAACCGTAGACCCTAAACCCTAAATCCTAAGCACTAAACGATAAGTCACAAATCATAAACCTTAAATCCAAACCTCAAACACTAAACCCTCAAGCCAAACCACAAACACTAAATCCAAACCATAAACACTAAACACTAAACACTAAACCCTAAATCATAAACCTTAAACCATAAATCATAAATCTCAAACCCTAAACCATAAATCCAAACACTAAATAATAAATCCCAAACCCTAAACCCAAACCATAAACTATCTCCATGCGTTGTTTATCCAGAATTGAGTATATATGAAGTATATAAGTGAATGATATTATATCTTTCATTTCTTTAAGTGGACCTTTGGCAACTCCATATTGCTTTTATACATATGTTACACGGACTCGGGTATGAGTGTCGGATACGGGTATGCGTCCGACATGGGTATCTTTAATTTTTTCTAAGTTTTCCACAAGGGTGTAAATGAACAGAGCGTTCGATGAACAATTCATGAACAGTTTGATTCTTGTTCGTTTATGTTCGTTTAACAAGTTAAATAAATGAAATATGGGCTTAGGTATGGTATCAACACCATATATACTTGTCCAAGCTCGGCCCTACTCGAAATATGGGCCTTAAATTCTGCCCAAGTCCGCCTATATTTGTAAATGGGTAGTCCAAACCCATTTAGGTCTGCTCAAATATTTTTTTCTAAAAAACTTTAAACAAATATTTTGTTTATTATTTAAATTATAGTAATTTTATCTCTTTTTTTCTTTTATTAAGTTCTAAAACAAGGATCACTTAACATATTTTTAAATGTTTACACTATAATATTATATATATTGATTTTTTATATGATATAAATTATATAATATATAATATATAAAAATATAAAAATAATATATTATATAAATGAAAAACGGGTCAGGTCGGGCTCGGGCCTTGATTGTTGGAGCCAAGGCCCGACCCATTTTCTAAAATGGGCCTTAGTTTTTGCCCAAACCCATATTTCGGGCTTAATATTTTGAGTTAATAGCATCAATGATCCCCAAACTTTAGGGCATATTTTATATTGGTCCTCAAACTTCAAAACGTATCAATCAGATCCTCGATCCTATAGTTTTGTATCAATGTGGTCCTTCCGTTAGCAAAACCGTTGGAGTAGGCGTTAAATAACATATGGCAAATGACGTGTAAATTAAAAAAATGCCATCTTTATAAATTAATTAAATTTTCAAAGTTATGTATTTATTTATAAAAAAGGAGAAAGGAAAATATAAAAAAGAAAAAGATTAAAGGATTTGATTTATATGTTTTGAAGTTTAAGGACCAATATAAAATATACCCTAAAGTTTGGGGACCATTGACGCCATTAACTCTAATATTTTTGTCCAAACTCTCCAAAATATGGGCGGGTCTTCGGGCTTGGGCGGGTAGTCTGGCCCTTGAGCAGGTCTATTTCATTGTTTCAAAAGCTGTGAACATATTTGGCTACAATAGTATTTTGAAAAAGATTGAGTTAATTACACCAATGGTACTCAAAATGTAAGGTATATTTTTTATTGATCCCCAAACTTCAAAATGTAACAATCAGATCCCCAATTTTATAATTCCATATCAAATTAATATAGTCCTTCGTTAGCAAAACCGTTAGAGTAGGCATTAAATGAATGATGCCATGTGACGTGTAAATTATGAAATTGCCATTTGTTGATGTGGTCTTTTTTTCTTCCTTTTTTTCTTTATAAATATAATATTTTATATTTAATATTATAATTTAAATCAATCTGATAAATATTAAATAATTTATAACAAAATAAAATATTTATTTACATTAATTTTCTAAATTTTCTATTTCTTTTTTATTATATTTTTTCCTTTTTTCTCCTAATTTTAAATAAAAATAAATAATAATTATATTATTATTTTAAATTAATTTTATTAAAATTAATAATTCATACAAATACAAAATATTTATTCGCATTAATATTATAAAAATATTATAAGTTCTTTACAATTTTTTCTCTTTTTTTACTTTTTCACACTTTTTTCTCTTTTTTTACTTTTTCCTTTTTCTTCTTTATAAATAAATACAAATACAAATAAAAAATAATTTAAATTAAATTATATTACAATCTTGTCTGTATATATTTGGCATTTATGGCACTTACGGGAATAGTTAATACAATCTCCCTCCATGGTTAGCCAATAGTATCTCGCCCTCATAACCTGCTTAGCCAACACGTGGCCATTCGCGTGGGTGCCACATATCCCTTCGTGGACCTCTTCGAGGATTCTCTGAGCTTCAGCAGAAACAGCACACCTTAATAGAACCTGGTCTTTCCCTTTCTTGTAAAGGATTTCACCATCTAAGCCAAAACTCATTCCCATTCTTCACAGGGTTCTCTTATAATTTTTCGTCGCTTGCTCAGGGTATTGCTGACTCTTGATGTATTGCAAGATGTCGTAATACCAAGGGTGACCATATGCTTCTTCTTCGATACTCAAACAGTAGACAGAAGACTCGTATATGCTCATCTAGATTCGCACAACTTAGACCCCTTCATTCACTTTAAACATTGATGATAAAGTGGCTAGAGCATCCGCCATTCAGTTTTCTTCTCGGAGCAAGTAATTGAAAACCACTTCTTCGAACTCCTCAATCAAGCTCAATATAAGCTCTTTATATCGGATTAGCTTTGCATCCTGAGTCTCGCATTCTTCGCGCAATTGGTATATTACCAGGGCTGAATCTCCAAAGAGCTCTAGTGTTTTGATCTTCCTTTCTATGGCGGCGCGGAGACCCATGGTACATGCTTTATACTCAGCAGTATTGTTCGTATAATCAAAATCCAATATGGCAATGAAAGGATAATAATCTTCCTCAGGGGATATGAGTACTGCATCGATGCCATGCCTCATGGCATTAGATACGCCATCAAAGTACATTTTCCAAGTTTTCTTCTCAAAGGAAGTCCCCTTTTCTCGTGAGACACACATTAGGTCCTCATCGGGGAAATAAAAAATCCAGAGGCTCATAATCCTCCACTACTCGAATTGCTAGGAATTCGGCTACTGCGCTACCCTTTATATCTTTTTGGCTCACATACACAATATCGTATTTAGAAAGCAACACTTGCCATCTTGTCGTTCTTCCTGACAACGAAGGCACCTCGAATACATATTTGAGGGGATCCAGCTTTTCGATCAGCCATGTCATGTGATACAACATGTACTATCTGAGCCTTCAAGTAGTCCAGGCTAGGGCACAACAAAGCCTCTCTACCAGTGAATATTTCAACTCATACTCGGTGAACTTTTTGCTGAGGTAGTAGATGGCCTGTTCTTTCTTTCCAGTTTCATCATGTTGTCACAACACACACCCTATGGACCTTTCAAATACTGATAGGTATAATATCACTGGCTTTCCTAGGACTAGTGGCATTAGTACTGACGGATTGGATAGGTAATGTTTAACCTTATCAAAGGCTATCTGGCATCTTTCATCTCATTCCCCTGGATCACGCTTTCAGAGTAACTCGAAGATTGGATCGCACTTATCGATCAGTTGGGAGATGAACCGAGCGATATAATTCAGCTTACCCAAAAAGCTTCTTACTTCTTTTTGTGTACAAGGGGGAGGCAAGCTTTGAATGGCTTTCACTTTATCCAGATCAATCTCGATCCCTTTCCGGCTAACAATAAAGCCCAATAGTTTTCCCAAGCGACTCCGAAAGTACACTTTGCCGGGTTGAGTTTAAGTTAAAATTTTCTCAACCTTTCCAAGAATTTTTTAAGTTTCGCAATGTGTTCGTCCACTTCTTGCAATTTTGTAATCATATCATCAACATAAACGCACCCATGCGAACGTTACCACGCTGGCTAAGTAGGTTATGAGGGTGGGATACTATTGGCTAACGATGGAGGGAGATTGTATTAACTATTCCCGAAAGTGCCATAAATGCCAAATATATGCAGACAAGATTCATGTGCCGCCATCGCCGCTGCATGTCATGACCGCTCCATGGCCATTTTGAATGTGGGGAATGGATATGATCAGGCCCATTACCCCGAAAGCTTCAAATAGACACCATTTCATCCTGGTAGCCATAAACTACTTCACAAAGTGGGTAGAAGCGACCTCTTATGCCAATGTAACAAAGTCAGTGGTGTGCAGATTCGTTAAGAAAGAGATCATATGCCGATATGGACTCCTAGAGAGAATAATCAGAGATAATGCTCTCAATTTGAACAATAAGATGATGAGAGAATTATCTACCCAATTCAAAATGAACCATCATAACTCGGCACCCTGCCACCCAAAAATGAATGGGGCAGTAGAAGCAGCCAATAAGAACATCAAGAATATTGTTGAAAAGATGACCGATGTGTAGAAAAATTGGCATGAGATCTTACCTTTTTCTCTCCATGCATACCGTATCGGTCTGCACATCTACGAGGGCTATGCCATTTTCTCTGGTATACGGGATGGAAGCAGTCCTGCCTATTGAGGTTGAAATCCCTTCACTTCGTGTTTTGATGGAAGTAGGCCTAGAAGAGGTAGAATGGGTTAGCGCTCACTATGAACAGTTGAATCTCATCGAGGAGAAAAGGCCGAAAGCAATTTGTCATGGGCAGATGTATCAGAAAAGAATGATTCGAGCCCACTACAAAAAGGTTCACCCCAGGCAGTTTCTAAAGGGAGAGTTGGTTTTAAGAAAAGTTCTCCCTATCGTGAAAGATCCTCGTGGAAAATGGGCTCCGAATTGCGAAGGACCCTATGTGGTGAAAAAAGCCTTTTCTGGAGAAGAATTGATTCTGACTCGGATGGACGAGGATGACTTGAGAAATCCCGTGAATGCTGAAGAATTGAAGAAGTACTATGCTTGAAGAAGAAAAAGAAAAGTGTGGTACTGTGCACATGGAAATTTGAATGATTCCAAATGTGAAAATGGAAATTATATCTATTTTCCCTCAGGATTGCTTTTCAATGAGAATATTCATGCTTGATATGATAAATGGCCATTTTTTATATTCCTTTCACTAAGAAGAAATTATCCCTAGTCACCCCTTTGAGCCTTAGAAATTCTTTCTTTCTTCGAACCTTGATCAAGGATCACCCTCTACACTGGAGGGCGAATGCCAGGAAAATCCTCCTTCAAAAATCATGGCAAAAAGAGCCATTGAAAAAACACACACACACACACACACAAAAAAAAGGGTGTGATATCAAAGAGTGGCAAATGAAAGCCAAGAATGGAAAAGAAACAAATTCAAAAATGGGAGAAAAGTCCAAAAGGGACAAATGATTAAAAAATGAACCATCCTCATGAAATGATCCTTGATATGATCACCCTCAACCATATTTTGGGCATATTTATCCTTTCTTTCTAAACCCGAACCTTGGCCTACATTATGTGCTTTTATAGTCCATTTTGATCAAGCATGGGTATTTAATTTGAAGGGTTTTTCTCAGATTTCATCCCATCTTTTGAATTGTTATTTTTACCTTGGAAGTATTTATAATTCTTCGATGCTTGGTAGAACACAAGGAAAAAGAAAGCAAAAAAACATGAAAAAAGAGAGGTTTAAGCCGAAAACCCGAAAAGGGCAACTTAAAACCAAACGGGGAACACTTGAGTTGAAAACTCGTAAAGGGTGGCCCAAGTATTGATCAAAGGTTGAATTAGTGCTCCGTGTAAAGGGGAGAAAATATCAGAAAATCAGAGAAAAGAGGTAAAGCTCAGTCTGAAGCAACAGCGAAAGCCGAGAAGTCACCCAAGCAAATGACATGCTTAAAAGATATTTCAGAGGAATTAAAAAGGAAGGGTCTAGGATATTCCGCGTCTGGGACATCTATACCTTCCCCTTTGCATTTTTCTTTTAATCCTCGATATTCATCTTTGTTGTCTAAACTTTTTTTGTAATAAACTCATGTTGGCCCTTTCAAAGCATTTGGCTGTTTCATACCATCATTAATACATGTTGTGATGCATTTTGAGTGTTATCAAATTGAATGATGATTAGTAAACATAAAAAAATCTTTAAACAAAAAGATTTCAGTGTATTACTAAGGAGTAGATTTAAATTTTAGAAGAGGTTTGGAGACCACTAAAATTTGGAAACACAAGAGCACATCATGATGGGAAAATTCTCCAAGTAGAGGTAAATAGCAAATGTGTTGAAGACTCTGTCATGAAGTCAGAAAATTGGTGAATTTCAGTGAAGTCATAAACTGGGACTTTTTGACAATTTATATTGATTGAAGGCTCCTCAAGTGGGTGTCAGTGAAAAGCTGGAAACTCCATCATGAAGTCAGACAGTCCGTCAACCTCAAAGAAATCATGGATTAGAAATCATGACACAATCGTTTGATTCATTCATCCCTAGGGAACATACATCCTTCAAGCATTTGCAAAACATGACTTTTTCATCACTGCATTTGGCTAACATTGCAGGAATCGTGAAAATTTTTCTCTCCCAAGTCGAACTCATTTTGTTTCTCAAATGAGTCGAACCCCGAGACCACCGTCGAGGTATTTTGTTTTAAAATCGAACTCGCTCGGCTTCTCAAATGAGTCGAACCCCGAGACCATTGTCGAGGTATTTTGTTTTAAAATCAACCCGTTCTACTTCTCAAATGAGTCGAACCTCGAGACCACTGTCGAGGTATTTTGTTTTAAAATCGAACTCGTTCTGCTTCTCAAATGAGTCGAACCTCGAGACCGCCGTCAAGGTATTTTGTTTTAAAATCGAACTCATTCTACTTCTCAAATGAGTCGAACCCCGAGCCACCGTCGAGGTATTTTGTTTTAAAATCGAACTCATTCTGCTTCTCAAATGAGTCGAACCTCGAGACCACCGTTGAGGTATTTTGTTTTTAAATCGAACTCGTACTGCTTCTCAAATGAGTCGAGCTTCGAGACCTCCGTAGAGGTATTTTCCTTTTCCAACCGAACTTATTTTCTAAATGAGTCAAACCCAGGATTGATGTCAAGGCGTCCCTTAAGGGTTTTAAATCGAACTTGTTCTGCTTCTAAAATGAGTCGAGTCCCGAGACCACCGTCGAGGTATTTCCCATTTAAACCCAACACAGCTAACACCAAAACAATATAAGGCCTTGAGACCACTATCGAGGTATTCTCTTATTTTGCAAATCGAACTCGTTTCCTTAAGACGGGTCGAGACTTGATTAGTCAGGGAACTCAATTTAAGGACAAAATGTTCTATTTACAGATTTAAAAAAAATGATGAAATAAATGGAAATGAGGAATAAAGCAAACTCTCTTGCCTTACATGTGATTTCCCTAACCAGACAAAATTATTGTCTATTTATCTTTATCTGATTCCTAATTCTCAGCAATAGTCAAAGAGGGGCAGCTGTAGACACCTAATTTTGTCTGGGCCCCCTAAACCAGGTAAATTCTTCCTTGCACTTTTCTAGAATGCAAAAAATCTCTTTTCATCTTGCAGATGGTCCTTCAAGACTTGTGATTCGGAGTTCAGCATGAAAAATCAATCCAAAAAAGTCAACTCTAAAAAATCAACCCCAGAAAGTCAATCACTAAGAAAAGTCAACTCTTAGTCAAAATCAAGATTCAAAGTGGAATGGAACAATGCCGAAAGAATTTTGACAATCCGAGATCTACAACGAAAGATATAAAGTTCGAAAGATGGATTGTGGAAATTCAATGCAGATGAACACCTAATCCGGCAAATTTGGGGAAAACTAAATCGGGGGTGAATTTGATCACAAAAATTAGGCCTTTTTGGACCAACTCAAATGCAATATATGATGGAGGGAGTAGAAAAATAAAATCCAAAAATCAGACCCGTTTTGAGCAATACCAAGGTTTCGGAGGTTACAGGGCAATATGCAGAAAATCCCAAAGAAAATTCTGCGAAAAATAGCAAACAAGCTCGAAAAATGATGAAAACTTCTAGATCTAAGTATCATAATTTTTTGGAAGAGATTGGTGAAGAAAAATCCAGATTCGGAGCTCATTTGAAAAATGGCAAAGTTCGTGTGCACTAATCGAAAATTCCCAAAGATAATTTCGGGAAAAATAGCAAACGAGCTCGAAAAATTATGAAAACTTTGAGAACTGAGTTTCGTAATTTTTGGAAGAGATTGGTGAATAAAAATCCAGAATCAGATTTCAAATGAAAAAGGTGAATTTTGGTTGCACTAAACCAAAATTCTAAAAGAAAATTTTGGGAGAAATAGCAAACGAGCTCGAAAAATTATGAGAACTTCCAGATCTGAGTTTCATAATTTTTGAAAAGCATTGGTGAAGAAAAATTCGAAATCATAGCTCATTTGAAAAGGGCTAAATTTGGATGGCACTACACCGAAATTTCAGAGATTAATCCAAAAAAAAATAGCAAATGAGCTTGGAAAAATTTGACAACCTCCAGAATCAAGTTTTACATTGAATGGGATAAGTTGAAAAAAAATCAGAAATTGGGGTCCATTTGCAATTAAATTAAGTTCGAGGGTCAAAAAGGTAATTCTACCAAAAAAATCAAAAAGGGACATTTTGCAATTAAGAAAAATGTGAAAGATGGAGAAATTTTTTGAACATTCCATGCCTTGGCCGGCTAACATAAGAGGGAGGAGGAAACCTTGATCAATTTAATTCACTAGTGACTATCAAGCTAAAAATGCCATCTTTAACACCCTGCAAATGGTGTCCCCCTTTCATCCAATGGCCTAGATGTATTGTGGAAAAGATGAGTACACCTTTCAAGGGCCAAGATCAAATTGTAAGATGACATTTTTATTGTCATGAAAATATCTTCATCCAAGGGCCAAAATTGTTGAAAAAAGATGAGCACAATTCATCCAAGGGATGAGCATGCATTTAGCCAAGGAGGAGCATGAAGGGGTGCATTATTTCATCCAATGGCCTAGGCTCTTTGTAATGGATGAGTACACATTTGAAGGGCCAAGATCAATTTGCAAGATGATATTTTTGTTTTGTCATGAAAAGATCCTAATCTAAAGGCTAGAATTGATGAAAAAAATAAAGACAATTAATCCTATGGTTGGGAGACCAATCGGCCAAGCTTGGGAAAGGGAGAGGGGAATGTTTTATTTCCTTAAGAGGCTAGTCATTTTGGAGAAAGTGGTCAGTAGCTAATTTGGAAAAAAGAGGTTTTTGAAAGAAAAGAAGAAAGGTTTTACCAAAAAGCTTGGAAGGTAGCTATTTCTACCTAGCTCTAGCATGATTTTCTTCTTCGTTTCTCATATAGTTTTCTTTGTTTCCTATGTGATTTCCATATTTTTTTATGAAAATAACAGTTTTGAAATGTTTTTTTATCTTTCCTCTATTCCTTTTCCATCAAGAATGGAAGAAAACAATTTTTTACCAACTTGTCAACATGGCCGAAACTTGCATTGGTGCTTGCCTTGATTTTTGTCTTGCCTTTTGGTTATGAGAAACATGACTGTGGAAGGTTTAGTCATTTTTTTATTCTGATTTTTTTTTAACATAAATGAAGTAAAAGAGGTTGAAATGGCTACATGATCTTGATAAACATCAAGTGACCATGGTTAGGGAGGGCTATGCCCATTTGCACCAACCATGGGGCTCACCTCCATTTTGTTGTTAGCTTGGTTTATTTTCTAATTTGTGGGTTGGAAAGCCTTCATGATCTTGTCTAATATCAAGTGATTATGGTTAGGGGAGGGCTATGCCCATTTGTACCAACCATGGAGCTTAACTTTCCTTGTTTTTGTTTACTAATTTTTATTGTTATTTCATTTCATTTCATTGCATGTCCATGTTTATTTTGATTATGTTATTTGCATTATCTTTATGCTATACTAGCCTTTATATCATTTTCATGTAGTAATAATTCCCTTTTACCATTCGGCCCTCCTTGTATTTTTGGTGATGTCTTGCATTTTGCCATATCTTGTATGTTAACCATGTTTGCATCTTGCATTTTAGATTTTACAATTTGGCCCTCCATGCACTCCAAGTCTAGGTCATGCTTTGCATTAGATTTGCCTATGTCATGCATATTAGGTCATATACCTATGTCATTTATAGTCTAGGTGCATTCTCATGCCTTCTTATCCATATGCCATCATCATATCATCTTATGCCATGTCACATGTCTATATTGTCATGCTATGCTATTCATAATATTTTAATAAATAAGGCAATATTCCTGAGTTTAAATAATTCATGGTTATCTCTGCTGGGTCTGCAGGAGAGGTTATCATCAATTATTAACGAAGGAATACCCTTTTATAAAATAAAATGTGTAAACACCTAATTTTGTCCAGACCCCTAAATCAGGTACATTTTCTTCCTAAATTGATGTTCTAGAATGCTAAAAGGCTTTTCTCATCCTGCAGGTGGTATTCCGAGGCTTAGTCTAAGAAAGCAGACAAAAAAAAGTCAACCCTAAAAAATGTCAACCCTAAAAAAGTCAACTAATGAAAAAGTCAACTGACTTTCAAAATCAAGATTTGAGGTTCAATTGAAAAACAGTGAAAGAATTTCGATAACCCACATTCTCAATTTTCTGGTTTCACCCATGTCATTTCAACTTCTGGTTTTATCCGGATCCTTTCAATTTCTGGTTTCATCCTGAACTTTGTCAATTTTCTAGTTTCACCCATGCTTTTCAATTTCTAGTTTCATCCAGATCTTTTCAAATTTCTAGTTTCACCTATGCTTTTCAATTTCTGGTTCCATCCAGATCATTTTCAAATTTCTGGTTTCACTCATGTTGTCTCAATTTTCTGGTTTCATTCAGATCTCTTTCAATTTTCTGGTTTCACCCATGCCTTTTTAATCTCTAGTTTCATCCAAATCTTTTCAATTTTCAGTTTCATCCATGCGGGCAAGGCTTTCGGGACCATTTTTAAGACCTTCGGGCATAATTTTTAATCACGGGTAAGGCTTACGGGCACCATTTTTAAAGACCTTCGGGCACCATTTTTAAGACCTTCGGGCACCATTTTTAAGACCTTCGGGCACCATTTCTAAAGACCTTCGGGCACCATTTTGAATACCTTCAGGCACTATTTAAAGACCTTCGGGCAACATTTTAAAGACCTTCGGGTACCATTTTAAAGACCTTCGGGCACCATTTTAAAGATCTTCGGGCACCATTTTAAAGACCTTCGGGGACCATTTTTAAGACCTTCGGTTACCATTTTAAAGACTCCGCGCACCATTTTTAAAGACCTTCGGGCACCATTTTCAAGACCTCCGGCCAGCATTTTAAAGACCTTCGGGCACCATTTTTAAGACCTTCGGGCACAATTTTTTCTTTTGAAATCGAACTCGTTTCCTTAAAACGGGTCGAGCCTTGATTAGTCAGGGAATTCAATTTAAGGACAAAATCTTCAATTTACAGCTTTTTCAAAAAAAATAAATAAATTTGAGGAAAATGAAAAAATGATGAAAAAGAAGAAATGAAAAAAGAAAACCTCTTTCCTTTTCCTTCACATGTGATTTCACTAACCGTACAAAATTAGTGTTTGTTTATCTTTGCCTGATTCCTGATTCTCGGCAATAGCCAAAGAGGGGCAGCTGTAGACACCTAATTTTTTCTTGACCCCTAAATCAGGTACATTTTCTTCCTAAATTGATGTTCTAGAATGCTAAAAGGCTTTTCTCATCCTGCAGGTGGTACTCCGAGGCTTAGTCTAAGAAAGCAGATAGAAAAACTCAACCCAAAAAAAAAGTCAACCCCAAAAAAGTCAACTACTAAAAATGTCAACCCACTTTCAAAATCAAAATTTGAGGTTCAATTGGAAAACGGTGAAAGAATTTTAATAATCCGAGGTCTACATTGAAAGATATGGAGTTCAAAATTTGGGTTACAAAAATCTCAGTAGAAAAGAAACCCTAGTTCGGGAAATTTAGGGAAAAATGCTTAAACGATCAAATTGATCAGAATTGAAGGTCTCAAATGAAAGATAAGCACTGACTACGGGTAATGGAGAAGCTACTTCGAAGAACACCTAATAGAAAAGTCAATTCGGAAAAAGAAAAAAAAAACCGAGAATTAGGGTATTGGGTGGATTTCGGTGAAATTTGGAAGAATTATAGAAATGGCCTGATTCGGAAGATCTAAAGCTTTTAATTGATGAGAAATGATTAAACAAGGATAGCCCAAGGCTGAGTTTGAAGAAAATCTGAAAATCAGACTTGTTTTGAGCAAAATCGAGTTTCAGAGATAAAAGGGCAAAATTGGAAAATATGGGAAAAAAGCAAATGAACTCCAAAAATTCTGAAAAATTAGCAAATCTCATTTTTAAATTATTTGGAAGAGATTGGCGAAAGAAAATCTTGATTCGGAGTTCGTTTGCAAAATGGCCAAATACCGGGTCTCCTATGCAGTAATTAAAAAATATAAATCCCGAAAAAATAGCAAATGAACTCCAAAAATTCTGAAAATTTTCAAATCTCATTTTTAAATTATTTGGAAGAGATTGGCGAAACAAAATCTTGATTCGGAGTTCGTTTCCAAAATGGCCAAATCTCGGCCCCCCTATGTAGTAATTCAAGCAGATAAATCCCGAAAAAATAGCAAATGAACTCCAAAAATTATGAAAACTTCCAGATCACATTTTTAAATTATTTGGAAGAGATTGGCGAAGAAAAATCTGGATTCAGAGCTCGTTTAAAAAATGGTAAAGTTTGGGTGCATAAAAGGGGTAATTTCATAAATAAATCCGAAATAAATAGCAAATGGGCTCGAAAAAATTTGAAAACTTCTAGAATTCAATTTTTTATTATCAAGCCACATGCTACCACTAACACCTTGCAAATGGTCCCCCCTTCATCTAATGGCCAAGAGTGGAAGAAATAAGATGAGCACCATTCATCCAAGGGTGAGCATCCATTCGGTTAAGCAAGGGAGTGCATGGGATTGTCTCTTTTCATCCAATGGCTTAGGCCATCCACAAGGGCTGAGTACACATGTTGAGGGCTAGATTTAATCTACAAGATCCATTTTTATGTTGTCCTCATCCAATGACCAAGAATGGAAGAGCACAACTCATCCAAGGGTAGGCACTCAAGTGGGCAAGCAAAGGAGTACATGGGATTGGTCCTCTTTTGCATCTAAGGGCTAAGGTTACTACAAGGGCTGAGTGCACATCTTAAGGGCTGAGTACACATCTTAAGGGCTGCTATCAATTGGCAAGATGACATTTTTATATTTTCATCAAAATATCTTAATGTAAAGGCCAAGATTGGAGGAGAAAAAGTGCAATTCCCATCCAAGGGTTAGAGGGCCATTTGGCCAGGGCTAAAGGGAGGGGGTGATTTCATTTTTTTAGAGGTTTTTTGGCTGGAAACAGTAGCTAATTTGGCAAAGAAAAAGGCTTTGAAATAAAAAAAAAAGGTTTTCAATAGAGAGAGAGAGCTTGAAGGTAGTCATCTTTACCAAGCTCTAGCATAGCTTTCTTCTTGATTTCCGTGGTGTTTTCTTGATTTTCTATCTCGTTTTCCTACTACATTTTTCATAGAAATAAAGTTTTTTAATGTTTACTTATATTTTCATCTCTTCTTCGTCATTAAAATGGTGGAAAACAATTTTTTTATGGTTTCATGCTATGGCCGAATATGGCTTATTTAATTGCCTTGGTTTTTTTTTTTTTTTTTCTTCCTTGCATGTTGTTGTGAAAAATGATTTTTAGAGGGTTTTTAGAGTATTCTAAGGTTCTGATTTTTTACAAAAGATGAAGCAAAAAGGTTGAAATGGCTACATGATCTTGGCTAGACCAAGTGACCATGGTTAGGATAGAGGCTATGCCCGTTTTTACCTACCATGAAGCTCACCTTAATTTTTTTGTTTAACATGGTCTGCTTTATGTTTTATAGAGATGGAAAGGCTTCATGATCTTGGAAAGACCAAGTGATTATGGTTAGGTGAGAGGCTATGCCCATTTGATACCAATCATGGAGCTTAACTTTCTTTGTTTTACTTACTAGTTTTGCTTGTTATTTGTTTTGCATGTCTCTGTTCAATTTTTTATATATATGTTCTTTACAATATTTTCTATGCTATATTTACTTATATATTTCATTTTCATGCTTGATATTGCATCCTTGCATATTCGGCCATTGTTCTTCATATGCTCATGTTGTGCATTTTTTTCATGTATCATATTCGGCCATTGTTCTTCATATGCCATGTCATTCTGCTTGTCATGTCGATTTCATTCACATGCCATATTGATTTCATTCACATGCCATGTCATCTTATACCATGCTGCATGCCATGTCATTCTGCTTGTCATGTCGATTTCATTAACGTGCCATGTCATCTTATACCATGTCGCATGCCATGTCATTATGCTTGTCATGTCGATTTCATTCACATGTCATCTTATACCATGCCGCATGCCATGTCATTCTTATTGTCATGTCGATTTCATTCACATGCCATGTCATCATATGCCATATCATTCTGCTTGTCACGTTGATTTTATTCACATGTCATATCATCTTATGCCATGTCACATGCCATGTCATATCTGCTTGTCATGTCGATTTCATTCACATGCCATGTCATTTTATGACATGTCACATGCCATGTCATCTTGCTTGTCATGTTGATTTCATTTACATGCCATGTCATTTATACCATGCTGCATGCCATGTCCTTCTGCTTGCCATGTCGATTTCATTCTCATGCCATGTCATCTTATACCATGCCGCATGCCATGTCATTTTGCTTGTCATGTCGATTTCATTCACATGCCATGTCATTTTATGCCATGTCATCATTTCATGCCATGTCATCCTATGCCATGTCATCATTTCAGGCCATCACCATATCATTTTATACCATCTCATATGCCATGTTATCTTGCTTGTCACGTTGATCTCATTCACATGCCATGTCATCTTATGCCATGTCACATGTCATGTCATCTTGCTTGTCATGTCGATTTCATTCACATGCCATGCGATCTTATACCATGTCACAAGCCATGTCATCTTGCTTGTCATGTCAATTTCATTCACATGCCATGTCATCTCATGCCATGTCACCAGCCATGTCACTTATGTCATGTTATCGTTTCATGCCATATTTCATGCCATGTCGGTTTTATTCACATGCCATGTCATCTTATGTCATTATGTTTGCCATGTCGATTTCATTCACATGCCATGTAGATTTAATTCACATGCCATGTCATTTTATTCATGTCACATGACATTCATTTTTATGCCATGCCATCCACATGTCATGTCGATTTTATTCACATGTCATTTTATGTGTGTAGACACCTAATTTTGTCTGGACCCCTAAATGATGTACATTTTCTTCCCAAATTGATGTTTCTGAATGCTAAAAGGCTTTTCTCATCCTGCAGGTGGTATTCCGAGGCTTAGTCTAAGAAAAAAGACAGGAAAAGCCAATCTCAAAAAAAAGTCAACCTCAAAAAAAGTCAACCCCGAAAAAGTCAACCCCAAAAATGTCAACTACTAAAAAAGTGAACCCACTTACAAAATCAAGATTTGAGGTTCAATTGAAAAACGGTGAAAGAATTTTGATAATCCGAGGTCTACATTGAAAGATATGGAGTTGGAAAGTTGGGTTACGAGATTTAGTAGAAAGGAAACCCTAATTTTGGAAATTTGGGGAAAAGTACTTAAACAATCAAATTGGTTGGAATTGAAGGTCTCAAATGAAAGATAAGCACTTACTATGGGTAATGGAGAAGCCATTTGGAATAATAACTGATAAAAAGTCAAATCGAAAGAAAACCGAGGATTAGGGTTTTTTGGTAGATTTTAGTGAAATTTGGAAAAATTGCAAAAATGGCCCAATTCGGAAGATCTAAAGCACTTAATTGATGAGAAATGATTAAGCAAGGATAGCCCAAGGCTCAATTTGAAGGAAATCTGAATATCGGATATCTTTTGAGCAAAACCGGGTTTCGGAGACAGAAGGGCAAAATTGGAAAATATGGGAAAATAGCAAATGAACTCCAAAAATTTTGAAAATTTTAAAATCTCATTCTTAATTCATTTCGAAGAGATCGGCGAAATAAAATCTTGATTTGGAGTTCGTTTGCAAAATGTCCAAATATTGGGTCTCATATGTAGTAATTCAATAGGATAAATCCCGAAAAAATAGCAAATGAACTCCAAAAATTATGAAAACTTCCAGATCACATTTTTAAATTATTTGGAAGAGATTGGCGAAGAAAAATCTGGATTCAGAGCTCGTTTAAAAAATGGTAAAGTTTGGGTGCATAAAAGGGGTAATTTCAGAAATAAATCCGAAATAAATAGCAAATGGGCTCGAAAAAATTTGAAAACTTCTAGAATTCAATTTTTTATTATCAAGCCACATGCTACCACTAACACCTTGCAAATGGTCCCCCCTTCATCTAATTGCCAAGAATGGAAGAAATAAGATGAGCACCACTCATCCAAGGGTGAGCATCCATTCGGTTAAGCAAGGGAGTGCATGGGATTGTCTCTTTTCATCCAATGGCTTAGGCCATCCACAAGGGCTGAGTACACATGTTGAGGGCTGGATTTAATCTACAAGATCCATTTTTATGTTGTCCTCATCCAATGACCAAGAATGGAAGAGCACAACTCATCCAAGGGTAGGCACTCAAGTGGGCAAGCAAAAGAGTACATGGGATTGGTCCTCTTTTGCATCTAAGGGCTAAGGTTACTACAAGGGCTGAGTGCACATCTTAAGGGCTGAGTACACATCTTAAGGGCTGCTATCAATTGGCAAGATGACATTTTTATATTGTCATCAAAATATCTTAATGTAAAGGCCAAGATTGGAGGAGAAAAAGTGCAATTCCCATCCAAGGGTTAGAGGGCCATTTGGCCAGGGCTAAAGGGAGGGGGTGATTTCATTTTTTTAGAGGTTTTTTGGCTGGAAACAGTAGCTAATTTGGCAAAGAAAAAGGCTTTGAAATAAAAAAATAAAGGTTTTCAATAGAGAGAGAGAGCTTGAAGGTAGTCATCTTTACCAAGCTCTAGCATAGCTTTCTTCTTGATTTCCATGGTGTTTTCTTGATTTTCTATCTCGTTTTCCTACTACATTTTTCATAGAAATAAAGTTTTTTAATGTTTACTTATATTTTCATCTCTTCTTCATCATTAAAATGGTGGAAAACAATTTTCTTATGGTTTCATGCTATGGCCGAATATGGCTTATTTAATTGCCTTGGTTTTCTTTTTTTTTTTCTTCCTTGCATGTTGTTGTGAAAAATGATTTTTAGAGGGTTTTTAGAGTATTCTAAGGTTCTGATTTTTTACAAAAGATGAAGCAAAAAGGTTGAAATGGCTACATGATCTTGGCTAGACCAAGTGACCATGGTTAGGATAGAGGCTATGCCCGTTTTTACCTACCATGAAGCTCACCTTAATTTTTTTGTTTAACATGGTCTGCTTTCTGTTTTATAGAGATGGAAAGGCTTCATGATCTTAGAAAGACCAAGTGATTATGGTTAGGTGAGAGGCTATGCCCATTTGATACCAATCATGGAGCTTAACTTTCTTTGTTTTACTTACTAGTTTTGCTTGTTATTTGTTTTGCATGTCTCTGTTCAATTTTTTATATATATATGTTCTTTACAATATTTTCTATGCTATATTTACTTATATATTTCATTTTCATGCTTGATATTGCATCCTTGCATATTCGGCCATTGTTCTTCATATGCTCATGTTGTGCATTTTTTTCATGTATCATGTCTTACATGTTTGCATTTTCTTCATTTTGTTCCATATGACCATTCGGCAACTTCATTTTTGTATGCCTTGCATGTGCATGTGCATTTTCCTTTTGCTTCTTAACTTGTTTGCATCTCCATGCCATGAACTTGTAAATTTTGATTTTAGTATGCCATGTGCTTATGAAAATGCTATGATAAAATGCCATCATTTTGCTCCATGACCATTCGGCAACTCCATTTTTATGCCTTGCATGTGTATTTTCCTTTTGCTTCTTAACTTGTTTGCATCTCCATGCCATGAGCTTGTGCATTTTGATTTTAGTATGTCATATGCTTATGAAAATGTCATGACATTATGCATCTTAATATTATTTGTCATTTACTTGTGTCATTTACAAGATAGGATTGCATTAGAGCATCATGTAGCTACATTTGGCCTCATCATGCATCCCTTGCCTTATCATGCATTTGCATTTTGTTTAGGTAACATGCTTTGCATCATCATATCTTGAAATTGTGTATTAGTTGCTGTTTGTTCCAGCATTGACATTAGTTTCATTGGTCATTGTATGTTCATAGTATTGCTATGCATGTTCATTACATTTAGGTCTAGGCTATATTGGTGTTGCCATGCATATTGAGTCTTAAATCACAATTGGTATTGTCATGCATTACTATGCTATTTAGGTCTTAGGTCACATTAGCATTTTCATGTATATTCATAACATATTGGGTCCAAGTGATATTTGCATTATCAAGCATTGCATGCATATTGAGTTAGGATAGCATTTATTGCCATACAAATTCATGCTAGGCATTTAGGTTGTCTTGAATTGTCATGCATTTCCTTTACCATTTAGACCTTTAGACCATGCATTTCATACATTTCATATTCTTTATGTTCATGCATTCCATGTCATTGCCACTTGATTTGTGACTTAGGCCAATTAATGGCTCAAAGTCATGCTCTCTTTAGCATACTTGTGGAAAGTTAAGGAATTGTCAAATTGATTATTCTACCTTTGTAATTTTTTTTACTTAGCAAATTTTTGTCCAAGGTTTTTAAATGTTTAGCTACTGTCCTTAGGTCTTTAGGATGACCTCCAACAATTTTTACTTTGATTTTTAAATGACTTTATCAAAGGGAAAAATATGTTTTGACAAAACAGTTTTTTTTCACCCAGTACCCAAACATCTACGATTTTTCTGGGTAGTCATCTTCAATCCGAAAATTAAGCCAATTTTGTCTCGTGTAGTTTTACATGTTTTGAGTCTCCAGTAATTGTTTTAGATTCTTTTAAATTTTTAAAAATAGGATAAAAAATCGTATGGTAAAACTGGACAGTAAAGGTAGATTTGAAATCAAAAGAGGAATAAGGGTTGAATTTGGCTAAGGCATTTAGAGGGGGTTGGTAGAAGCTTTAGCTACTGTCTTAGGGTAGTTTCTAAGCCTTTTTAAACTTTAAAAATGTTTTTATAAATCGCGGGTTAAGGGTGGTTAAGTACGAGATTTTAAACTTAGGAAATTAGAGCTATTTTAAAAGGGTTTGGTAAGGGTTTTAATTTTTATTCAAGTTTTCCTCAAAATTGTTTTCAAACAATCACAAAGTTTTGTTTTGTTTAGAAAATCTAATTTGACATATTTTCCTAAGTTATTCGGATATCATTTTAGATACTCGTATTTCTTTATTTAGAGGAAAAAATACATTTTCCATGTTCATGCATTTTATTTAAATGTGTGATTTTTGCTATGATATTTTCCATGGTATTATTATTATTTTGATTCACATTTTATGATCTTATATTGATTGCCATATGATTTTTAATGTTTCATGATATCCCATGCTTTTTATTTAGTTATTTTTGTCATATTGTTTAGCATATACTACGTTCATGCATTATTATTTTTATTTTCATTTTCAGCATATTATATGTTAGCATTTTTTTTATTTCATGTCCTTTCTTGTCATTTAGATCATATTCCATGTCATTTAGGTTATTTTATTTATAATATGCCATGTCATTTAAAATATGCCATATCATTTAGAATTGTCATGTCATTTAAATTATTTTATCTCATTTAGAATAGACTATGATACTTAGGATTTTTCGTTTTACGTAGAATATACTAAGTCATTTAAACTATGTCATATCATTTAGGTTGCATTATATTATCTAGACTTTTCCATGTCATTTTATTTATGTCATACATGTTCATGTTAATATTTTTAAATGTTTTGAAAAAAGATAATGATTTTTAATAAAAATAAAGATATTCCCGTCTTACAATAATTCATGAGTTATCATATCATCAATTATCACTAATAAAGGAATATATTTCCTTAAAAAAAAAAAAACGAGAATGATTCGGAAAGTTTTTCAAATGAATAAAAATTTCTATATTTTGCTGATTTTATGGGGGAATGTAGAAAAAATTTGAATTAATAAATTCCATATCATTTTCAATTAAAAATGGAATTATTTTTCTTAAAATTGGGAATTAACTTGAAATACTAAATAAAAAACGAACTTTTGACCGACAGTTGAGATAACAGACGATTAATAAGGTACCGATTTATACGGGCGTTGTGGGGGTGCTGATCCTTCCCCGTACGTAACAGACTCTCGAACCCGCTTCTTTGATTTCTCTGTTTTATAACGCAGACTTGAAATTGGTTTTAAAAATATTTTCATTAATTTTAAAATGTTTTATAAAACAGGTTTTAATATGTGGCCGATCACACCTAGCTAAAAAAGATTGGTGGCGACTCTATGTCTTTTTACGAGGCCGTTTTCATACCCTCGATCGTTTATTTTATTTCAATTTTGAGAGGAATTAAGTCGACTTTTCCTCTTTTTTTAATGTCACCCCTAACGAATAATAAAGTCTTGTGATAAGACTTGAGATTTTGTTATCGTTATTTTATTTAGGATGCGACAAAATGATTCGAGAAATTTTAAAATAAATAAAACTTTCTATGTTTTGCCAGGTCTACTGGGGAACATGAAAGGATTTTACATTAACAAATTCCGAATCATTCTCAAATTCGTTCATTGCTTGTCATGTCGATTTCATTCAAATGCCATGTCATTTTATGCCATGTCATCATATGCCATGTCATTCTGCTTGTCATGTCGATTTCATTCACATGCCATATTGATTTCATTCACATGCCATGTCATCTTATACCATGTTGCATGCCATGTCATTCTGCTTGTCATGTCGATTTCATTAACGTGCCATGTCATCTTATACCATGCCGCATGCCATGTCATTATGCTTGTCATGTCGATTTCATTCACATGTCATCTTATACCATGCCGCATGCCATGTCATTCTTATTGTCATGTCGATTTCATTCACATGCCATGTCATCATATGCCATATCATTCTGCTTGTCACGTTGATTTTATTCACATGTCATATCATCTTATGCCATGTCACATGCCATGTCATATCTGCTTGTCATGTCGATTTCATTCACATTCCATGTCATTTTATGACATGTCACATGCCATGTCATCTTGCTTGTCATGTTGATTTCATTTACATGCCATGTCATTTATACCATGCTGCATGCCATGTCCTTCTGCTTGCCATGTCGATTTCATTCTCATGCCATGTCATCTTATACCATGCCGCATGCCATGTCATTTTGCTTGTCATGTCGATTTCATTCACATGCCATGTCATTTTATGCCATGTCATCATTTCATGCCATGTCATCCTATGCCATGTCATCATTTCAGGCCATCACCATATCATTTTATACCATCTCATATGCCATGTTATCTTGCTTGTCACGTTGATCTCATTCACATGCCATGTCATCTTATGCCATGTCACATGTCATGTCATCTTGCTTGTCATGTCGATTTCATTCACATGCCATGCGATCTTATACCATGTCACATGCCATGTCATCTTGCTTGTCATGTCAATTTCATTCACATGCCATGTCATCTCATGCCATGTCACCAGCCATGTCACTTATGTCATGTTATCGTTTCATGCCATATTTCATGCCATGTCGGTTTTATTCACATGCCATGTCATCTTATGTCATTATGTTTGCCATGTCGATTTCATTCACATGCCATGTAGATTTAATTCACATGCCATGTCATTTTATTCATGTCACATGACATTCATTTTTATGCCATGCCATCCACATGTCATGTCGATTTTATTCACATGTCATTTTATGTGTGTAGACACCTAATTTTGTCTGGACCCCTAAATGATGTACATTTTCTTCCCAAATTGATGTTTCTGAATGCTAAAAGGCTTTTCTCATCCTGCAGGTGGTATTCCGAGGCTTAGTCTAAGAAAAAAGACAGGAAAAGCCAATCTCAAAAAAAGTCAACCTCAAAAAAAGTCTACCCCGAAAAAGTCAACCCCAAAAATGTCAACTACTAAAAAAGTGAACCCACTTACAAAATCAAGATTTGAGGTTCAATTGAAAAACGGTGAAAGAATTTTGATAATCCGAGGTCTACATTGAAAGATATGGAGTTGGAAAGTTGGGTTACGAGATTTAGTAGAAAGGAAACCCTAATTTTGGAAATTTGGGGAAAAGTACTTAAACAATCAAATTAGTTGGAATTGAAGGTCTCAAATGAAAGATAAGCACTGACTATGGGTAATGGAGAAGCCATTTGGAATAATAACTGATAAAAAAGTCAAATCGAAAGAAAACCGAAGATTAGGATTTTTTGGTAGATTTCAGTGAAATTTGGAAAAATTGCAAAAATGGCCCAATTCGGAAGATCTAAAGCCCTTAATTGATGAGAAATGATTAAGCAATGATAGCCCAACGCTCAATTTGAAGGAAATCTGAATATCGGATTTCTTTTGAGCAAAACCGGGTTTCGGAGACAGAAGGGCAAAATTGGAAAATATGGGAAAATAGCAAATTAACTCCAAAAATTTTGAAAATTTTAAAATCTCATTCTTAATTCATTTCGAAGAGATCGGCGAAAGAAAATCTTGATTTGGAGTTCGTTTGCAAAATGTCCAAATACTGGGTCTCATATGTAGTAATTCAATAGGATAAATCCCGAAAAAATAGCAAATGAACTCAAAAAATTCTGAAAATTTTCAAATCTCATTTTTAAATTATTTTGAAGAGATTGGCAAAATAAAATCTTGATTCGGAGTTCGTTTGCAAAATGGCCAAATACCGGGTCCCTTATGTAGTAATTCAAGTAGATAAATCCCGAAAAAATAGTAAAAGAGCTCCAAAAATTATGAAAACTTCCAGATCGCATTTTAAAATTATTTGGAAGAGATTGGTGAAAAAAAATCTGGATTCAGAGCTCATTTTAAAAATGGTAAAGTTCGGGTGCATAAAAGGGGTAATTTCAGAAATAATTCCGAAATAAATAGCAAATGGACTTGGAAAATTTTGAAAACTTCCAGAATTTAATTTTTTATTATTTCGGAAGTATTGAAAAAAGAAATTCAAATTTGGAGTCCGTTTGCTATTTATTTAAGTTCGGGGGGCTAAAAGGTCATTTCACCAAGGAAACCAAAAAGGGCAAATTGGTAATTGAGGAAAATATGTAAGATGAAGGAATTACTGGGATTTTTTCTTCCTTTGGTCAGCCAACATAGAGGATAAGAAGGAAGCTTAAGCAATTTAATTCCCTAGTCACTATCATGCCACATGCTATAACTAACACCTTGCAAATGGTCCCCCCTTCATCCAATGGCTTAGGTGCCTTGTAGGAAAGTTAAATGCACCATCCAATGGTCAAGTTTAAATGTAAAAATGACATTTTTATTTGTCATAAAAGAATGCTCATCTAATGGCGAAGAATGGAAGAAAAAAGATGAGCACAATTCATCCAAGGGTGAGCATCAATTCGGTTGAGCAAGGGAGTGCATGGGATTAACCCTTTTCATCCAATGGCTTAGGCAATCTACAAGGGATGAGTACACATGTTGAGGGTTGGATTTAATCTACAAGATATCATTTTTATGTTGGCTTCATCTAATGACCAAGAATGGAAGAGCACAACTCATCCAAGGGTAGGCATTCAAGAGGGGCAAGCAAGTGAGTGCATGCCCTTGTTCCTCTTTTGCATCTTATGGTTAAGGTTAATACAAGAGCTGAGTACACATCTTAAGGGCTGGAATCAGTTGGCAGGATGACATTTTTGTGTTGTCATCAAAATATCTACATGTAATGGCCAAGATTGGGGGAGAAAAAGTGCCATTTTCATCCAATGGCTAAGGGGGATTTCGGCCAAGGCTAAAGGGAGGGGGAGAGTTTCATTTTTTCAGAGGTCTTTGGCTGGAAAACTGTAGCTAATTTCGCAAGAAAAAAGGTTTTGGAAGAAAGAAAAAAAAGGTTTTCATTAGAGAGTTTGAGGGTAGTTATCTCTACCAAGTTCTAGCCTAGCTTTCTTCTTCATTTTCATGGTGTTTTCTTGATTTTTCTATCATGTTTTCCTACAAACATTTTTCTTAGAAATGAAGTTTTTTAATGTTTATTCATGTTTTAATCTTCTTCTTCTTCTTTAAAATGGTGGAAATAATTTTTTTCTTGGAGTTTCATGCCATGGCCGAATGGCTCATTTTTATGCCTTCTTTTTTTTCTTTTCTTTCTTCCTTGCATGTGGTTGTGAAAAATGATTTATACAAGTTTTTTTTTTTAGTATTATAAGGTTCTGATTTTTACAAAATATGAAGCAAAAAAAGGTTGAAATGGCTATGTTAAATCTTGTGTATACATTTTCATTACATTATTTTCTATGCTATATTTGTTATATTTCATTTCCATGCTTGATATTTCTCCCTTGCATATTCGGCCTTTATTGTTCATATATCCATGTTGTGCATTTTTTTTCATGTACCATGTATTACATGTTTGTATTCTCATAGTTTTGTTTCATTCATATTCGGCCATTACATTTTGTATGCCTTGTATGTGTATTTTTTTCGTTTGCTTCGTAGCTTGTTTGCATCTCCATGTCATGAACTTGCATATTCTGATTTTAGTATATCATGTGCTTATGAAAATGCTATGATAAAAATGCCATCATTATGATCCATGACCATTCGGCAATACCATGTTTATTTTCCTTGCATATGCATTTTTCTTTTGTTTCTTAACTTGTTTGCATTTCCATGCCATGAGCTTGAGCATTTTGATTTTGGTATGTTATATGTTATTGGAAATGTCATGACATTATGCATTTTAATATGGTTTGTCATGTACTTATGTCATTTACTAAATAAGATTGCATTAGAGTCTCATGTGATCATTTGGCCTCTTCATGCATTCATTGCCTTGTCATGCATTTGTATTTTTGTTTAGGTAACATGCTTTGCATTACCATATCTTGAAATTGTGTATTAGTTACTATTTGTTCCAGCATTGGCATTAATTTCATGAGTCATTATATGTTCATAGTATTGCTATGCATGCTCACTACATTTTAGGTCTAGGCCATATTGGTATTGCCATGCATATTGAGTCTTAAATCACATTGGTATTGTCATGCATTAATATGCTATTTAGGTCTTCGGTCACATTCATTTTCATGCATATTTATAACATATTAGGTCCTAGTCACATTTACATTATCAAGCATTGCATGCATATAGAGTTAGGATAGCATTTATTGCCATGCAAATTCATGCTAGGCATTTAGGTTGCCATGAATTGTCATGCATTTCCTTTACCATTTAGACCTTTAGACCATGCATTTCATACATTTCATTTGCTGTACGTTCATGCATTCCATGTCATTGCCACTTGATTTGTGACTTAGGCCAATTAATGGCTCAAAGTCATGCTCTCTAGAGCATACTTGTGGAAAATTAAGGAATTGTCAAATTGATCATTCTACCTTTGTGATTTTTTTTACTTAGCCAATTTTGTCCAAGGTTTTTAAAATGTTTATATACTGTCCTTAGGTCTTTAGTATGACTTCCAACAACTTCCATTTTGGTTTTTGAATGAATTTATGAAAGGCAAAAAATGTGTTTTGACAAACAGTTTGTTTTCACCCAGTACTTGAACATCTCCAATTTTTCCGGGCCATCATCTTTAATAAGAAAGTTAAGCTAATTTTTTCCCGTGTATATTTACATGTTCTCAGTCTCCAATATTTTTTTTAATATTTTTAGAATTTTTAAAATTAGGCTAAAAAATCATGTGGAAAAACCGGACAGTAGAGGAGAATTTGAAATCAAAAGAGGAATAAGGGTTGAATTTGGCTAAGGCATTTAGAGGGGGTTGGGTAGAAGTTTTAGCTACTGTCTTAGGGTAGTTTCTAAGCCTTTTTAAACTCTAAAAATGATTTTATAAATCTCGGGTTAAGGGTAGTTAAGTCCGGGATTTTAAACTTAGGAAATTATAGCCATTTTAAAAGGGTTTGGTAAGGGTTTTAATTTTTATTCAAAATTTTCTTCTAAATCATATTCAAACAATCACAAAGTTTTGTTTTTTTAAGAAAATCTAATTTGACATATTTTTCTAAGGTAGCCGGATATCTTTTTAGATATACAAATTTCTTTAATTAAAGGAAAAAATACATTTTCCATGCATTGTATTTTCCATGTTCATGCATTTTATTTAAATGTATGATTTTTGCTATGATATTTTCCATGATATTATTATTATTTTAATTCACATTTTATGATCTTATATTTGTTTGCCATGTGATTTTTAATGTTTCATGATATCCTACGCTTTTTATTTAGTTATTTTTGTCACATTGTTTAGCATATACTATGTTCATGCATTATTATTTTTATTAGTATTTTCATGCATATTATATGTTAGCATTATTTTAATTCCATGTCATTTCTTGTCATTTAGATCATATTCCATGTCATTTAGGTTATTTCATTTATAACATGCCATGTCATTTAAAACATGCCATATCATTTAGAATTGCCATGTCATTTAAATCATTTTATCTCATTTAGTCTATGCCATAATACTTAGTATTTTTTCATTTTACCTAGAATATACTATGTCATTTGAATTATGTCATATCATTTAGGTTGCATTATATTATCTAGATTTGCCATGTCATTTTATTATGTCATACATGTTCATGTTCATATTTTTTTGAAAAAGATAATGATTTTCAATAAAAAATAAAGATATTCCCGAGTTAAAATAATTCATGAGTTCTCTACCGGGTTTGCTGGAGAGAATATCATCAATTATCATTAATAAAGGAATATATTTCTTTCAAAAAACGAGAATGATTCGGAAAGTTTTCCAAATGAATAAAAATTTCTATATTTTGCCGATTTTGTCGGGGAATATAGGAGAATTTTGAATTAATAAATTCTGGATCATTTTCAATTAAAAATGGAATTATTTTTCTTCAAATTGGGAATTAACTTGAAATACTAAATTAAAAACCAACTTTTTACCGAGACTTGGGATAACACACGATTAATAAGGTACCGGTTTATACTGGCGTTGAGGGGTGCTAATACTTCCCTGCACGTAACCGACTCCAGAACCCGCTTCTTTGATTTCTCGTGTTTATAACACAGACCTGAAAATTGGTTTTAAAGAAAAGTTTTAATTAATTTTAAAATGTTTTACAAAACCAGTTTTAATAGGTGGCCGATCACACCTAGCTAAATAAGATTGGTGGCGACTCCATGTCTTTTCACGAGGCCGTTTTCATACCCTCGACCCTTTATTATTTCTAGATGAATTAAGTCGTCTTTTCCTCTACTTCTGTTTCCCCTCACTAGAACGGTTCCCCGCGATCTGGGATCACGTATCGATACCTTCATTTTTTTAGAGCAATTAAGTCGACTTTTCCTCTTTTTTTAATGTCACGCCTAAGAAAAACGAATAATAAAGTTTTGCGATGAGACAATTGTTATTATTAATATTTTTTAGGTTGCGATAGCTTAGCGACTCTACTAGGGACATTTTTAGAGAGTCAGGCCTAGAATTAGTCGTGTGTTATCTAAGTCTCGATTTTGTTGGTTTAATTGGTATTTAACTTTAATTCCCATATTTTTAAAATAATAAAGAGAATTTGGAAAATAATAAAATGTTTTAAATATGTCTATCTTCATATGCATGCATATTATTATTTTGTTCTCTGGTTATTTTGTTGCGTATATTTATATGTTTCCTTGACTGATGCTTTACATTGTTTGATTTTAGTAGGGTATTTAGAATAAGGGGTGTAGAATAGGTGGTGACAGGTTTGTTTTGTTCCTCCGCACACACTATGTCTGTATTTGCATAACATGAATCCTCTACCCGGGTTTCGTCCTTTTAAGTGGGAGTAAAGTAACTACGCCTTCATAATGATCCTCCGTATTGGCTAGTGAAACACTTTCGGAGTATAAAGTACCTAATGCCTTCGTGATAATCCTCCGTATGAGCATAGGAAAATATACTCTAACGAATTGAACCCGCTTTTATCGGGGTGCCTTACTATCCACGAAGCTTACCATATTTTCTATTTTACAAAGTTTATTTGATGTTTTGATGAGATGGAAAGGCTTCATGATCTTGTCAAGACCAAGTGGTTATGGTTTGGTGAGAGGCTATGCCCATTTGATACCATCCATGGAGCTTAACTTTCCTTGTTCTACTTATTTGTTTTGCTTATAATTTCTGCATGTCTATGTTAAATCTTGTGTATACATTTTCTTTACTTTATTTTCTATGCTATATTTGTTATATTTCATTTCCATGCTTGATATTGCTCCCTTGCATATTCGGCCATTGTTGTTCATATATCCATGTTGTGCATTTTTTTTTCATGTACCATGTATTACATGTTTGCATTCTCATAGTTTTGTTTCATGCATATTCGGCCATTACATTTTGTATTCCTTGTATGTGTATTTTTTGTTTGCTCCCTAGCTTGTTTGCATCTCCATGTCATGAACTTGCATATTCTGATTTTAGTATGTCATGTGCTTATGAAAACGCTATGATAAAAATGCCATCATTATGATCCATGACCATTCGGCAATACCATGTTTGTTTGCCTTGCATGTGCATTTTTCTTTTGTTTCTTAACTTGTTTGTATTTCCATGCCATGAGCTTGTGCATTTTGATTTTGGTATGTTATATCTTATTGAAAATGTCATGACATTATGCATTTTAATATGGTTTGTCATGTACTTATGTCATTTACTAAATAAGATTGCATTAGAGTCTCATGTCATCATTTGGCCTCTTCATGCATTCATTGCCTTGTCATGCATTTGTACTTTTGTTTAGGTAACATGCTTTGCATTATCATATCTTGAAATTGTGTATTAGTTACTGTTTGTTCCAACATTGGCATTAATTTCATGAGTCATTATATGTTCATAGTATTGCTATGCATGCTCACTACATTTTAGGTCTAGGCCATATTGGTATTGCCATGCATATTGAGTCTTAAATCACATTGGTATTGTCATGCATTAATATGCTATTTAGGTCTTAGGTCACATTCATTTTCATGCATATTTATAACATATTAGGTCCTAGTCACATTTACATTATCAAGCATTGCATGCATGTAGAGTTAGGATAGCATTTATTGCCTTGCAAATTCATGCTAGGCATTTAGGTTGCCATGAATTGTCATGCATTTCCTTTACCATTTAGACCTTTAGACCATGCATTTCATACATTTCATTTGCTGTATGTTCATGCATTACATGTCATTGCCACTTGATTTGTGACTTAGGCCAATGAATGGCTCAAAGTCATGCTCTCTAGAGCATACTTGTGGAAAATTAAGGAATTGTCAAATTGATCATTCTACCTTTGTGATTTTTTTTACCTAGCCAATTTTGTCCAAGGTTTTTAAAATGTTTATGTACTGTCCTTAGGTCTTTAGGATGACTTCCAACAATTTCCATTTTGGTTTTTGAATGAATTTATCAAAGGCAAAAAATGTGTTTTGACAAACAGTTTTTTTTCACCTAGTACTCGAACATCTCCAATTTTTCTGGGCAGTCATATTTAATCAGAAAATTAAGCCAATGTTTTCCCATGTAGATTTACATGTTCTGAGTCTCCAGTATTTGTTTTATAATTTTTAGAATTTTTAAAATTAGGCTAAAACATTGTGTGGAAAAACCGGACGGTAGAGGCAGATTTGAAATCAAAAGAGGAATAAGGGTTGAATTTGGCTAAGGCATTTAGAAAGGGTTGGGTAAAGTTTTAGCTACTGTATGTAAGCCTTTTATAACTCTAAAAATGATTTTATAAATCTCGGGTTAAGGGTAGTTAAGTCCGGCATTTTAAACTTAGGAAATTAGAGCCATTTTAAAAGAGTTTGGTAAGGGTTTTAATTTTTATTCAAATTTTTCTTCTAAATCATTTTCAAACAATCACAAAGTTTCGTTTCTTTTAGAAAATCTAATTTGATATATTTTCCTAAGGTAGCCGGATATCTTTTTAGATGAACGGATTTCTTTAATTAAAGGAAAATATGCATTTTCCATGCATTGCATTTTCCATGTTCATGCATTTTATTTAAATGTATGATTTTTTCTATGATATTTTCCATGATATTATTATTATTTTAATTCACATTTTATGATCTTATATTTGTTTGTCATGTGATTTTTAATGTTTCATGATATCCTATGCTTTTTATTTAGTTATTTTTGTCACATTGTTTAGCATATACTATGTTCATGCATTATTATTTTTATTAGTATTTTCATGCATATTATATGTTAGCATTATTTTAATTCCATGTCATTTAGATCATATTCCATGTCATTTAGGTTATTTCATTTATAACATGCCATGTCATTTAAAATATGCCATATCGTTTTGAATTGCCATGTCATTTAAATCATTTTATCTCATTTAGTATATGCCATGATACTTAGGATTTTTTCATTTTACCTATAATATACTATGTCATTTAAATTATGTCATATCATTTAGGTTGCATATATTATCTAGATTTGCCATGTCATTTTATTATGTCATACATGTTAATGTTCATATTTTTAAAATGTTTTGAAAAAGATAATGATTTTCAATAAAAAATAAAGATATTCCCGAGTTAAAATAATTCATGAGTTCTCTACCGAGTTTGCAGGAGGGAATATCATCAGTTATCATTAAAAAAGGAATATCTTTCTTTCAAAAAACGAGAATGATTCGGAAAGTTTTCGAAATGAATAAAAATTTCTATATTTTGTCGATTTTGTCGGGGAATATAGGAAAATTTTGAATTAATAAATTCCGGATCATTTTCAATTAAAAATGAAATTATTTTTCTTAAAATTGGGAATTAACTTGAAATACTAAATTAAAAACCAACTTTTTACCGAGACTTGGGATAACACACAATTAATAAGGTACCGGTTTATATGGGCATTGCGGGGGTGTTAATCCTTCCCCGCACGTAACCGACTCCTGAACCCGCATCTATGATTTCTCTGGTTTATAACGCAGACCTGAAATTGGTTTTATAAAAATATTTATTTAATTTTAAAATGTTTTACAAAACCGGTTTTAATAGGTGGCCGATCACACCTAGCTAAAAAAAATTGGTGGCGACTCCATGTCTTTTTACGAGGCCGTTTTCATACCCTTTATTATTTCTAGAGGAATTAAGTCGTCTTTTCCTCTACTTCTGTTTCCCCTCACTCGAACGGTTCCTCGCGATCTAGGATCACGTATCGATACCTTCATTTTTTTTAGAGGAATTAAGTCGACTTTTTCTCGTTTTTTTAATGTCATGCCTAAGGAAAACGAATAATAAAGTCTTGCGATTAGACATTTGTTATTATTAATATTTTTTAGGTTGCGACAATGTGCTATGGCAATCATTGTCATTACTTTTTTTATTATATCATAATAAAATGTTTATCAGATCATGATAAATATGCATGATTGTTTAATTAGTGACATTTTTGCATAATCATGACCATTTTCTATGTTTTCACAAAGGATGTTTTTGGAAATCAAGATTATTCCCGAGTTAAAATAATTCATGAATTCTCTACTGGGTCTGCCAGAGAAGATATCATCAATTATCATTAATAACTGAATATTATTTTTAAAATGAAAATGATTCGGAGAATTTTAAAATCAAGGAAAAATTCCATATTTTGCGGAGACTGTCGAAAAATATGGAAAATTTTACGCTAGCAAATTTCGGATCATTTTCAAATAAAATATAAATTTTTAAGGGAATTATTTATAAACACCAATTTAAAAACTGACTTTTTTACGGAGATTCGAGATAACACACGACTATTAAGGTACCATTTTATACGGGCATTGTGGGGTTGCTAATCATTCCTCGCACGTAACTGACTACTGAACCCGCACTTCTTTTCTCTGGTTCAAAGCGCAGACTGCAAAATTAGTTTTTAAAAAAAATATTTTAATTGATTTAAAAATGTTTTATAAAAACCAGTTTTAATAGGTGGCCGATGACAGCTAGCAAAAAAGATTGGTGGCGAATCCATTTCTTTTTCGAGGTCGTTTTCATACCTTCAACCCTTAATTTCAAGAAGAACTAAGTTGCCTTTTCCTCTGCCTGTTTTTCCCCTCACTCGAGCAGGTCCATCTCGGATCACTAAACCATAAACCCCAAATCCTTAAATCTAAGCCTTCGAGCAGTCCAGGCTAGGGCACAACAAAGCCTCTCAACCAATGAATATTTCAGCTCACACTCAGTGAACTTTTTGCTGAGGTAGTAGATGGCCTGTTCTTTATTTCCAGTTTCATCATGTTGTCCCGACACACACCCCATGGACCTTTCAAATACTGACAGTTTTAATATCAGTGGCTTCCATGGGACTGCTGGCATTAGTACTAGTGAATTGGACAGGTAATGTTTAACCTTATAAAAGGCTATCTGGCATCTTTCATCTCATTCCCCTGGATCATGCTTTCAGAATAACTTGAAGATTGGATCGCACATATTGGTCAGTTGGGAGATGAACCAAGCAGTATAATTCAGCTTACCCAAAAAGCTTCTTACTTCTTTTTGTGTACAAGGGGAAGGCAAGCTTTGAATGGCTTTCACTTTATCCGGATCAATCTCGATCCCTTTCCGGCTAACAATGAAGCCCAATACTTTTCCTGAAGCGACTCCGAAAGTACACTTTGCCAGGTTAAGTTTAAGTTGAAATTTTCTCAACCTTTAAAAGAGCTTTTTAAGATTTGCAATGTGTTTGTCCTCTTCTTGCAATTTTGCGATCATATCATCGACATAAATGCACCCACATGAATGGCCACGTGTTGGCTAAACAGGTTATTAGTGTGGGATACTATTGGCTAACCATGGAGGGAGATTGTATTAACTATTCCCGGAAGTGCCATAAATGCCAAATATATGTAGACAAGATTCATGTGCCGCCATCGTCGCTGCATGTCATGATGGCTCCACGGCCATTTTCAATGTGGGGAATGGATATGATCGAGCCCATTACCCTGAAAGCTTCAAATAGACACCGTTTCATCTTGGTAGCTATAGACTACTTCACAAAGTGGGTAGAAGCGACCTCTTATGCCAATGTAACAAAGTCAGTGGTGTGCAGATTCGTCAAAAAAGAGATCATATGCCGATATGGACTCCCGGAGAGAATAATCACAGACAATGCTCCGAATTTGAACAATAAGATGATGAGAGAAATATGTACCTAGTTCAAGATGAACCATCATAATTCAGCACCCTACCGCCCAAAAATGAATGGGGCAGTAGAAGCCAATAAGAACATCAAGAAAATTGTTGAAAAGATGACCGACGCATACAAAGATTAGCATGAGATCTTACCTTTTTCTCACCATGCATATCTTATCGATCCGCATATCTACGTGGGCCACGCCATTTTCTCTGGTATACGGGATGGAAGCAGTCCTGCCTATTGAGGTTGAAATCCCTTCACTTCGTGTTTTGATGGAAGTAGGCCTAGAAGAGGCAAAATGGGTTAGAGCTCGCTATGAACAGTTGAATCTCATCGAGGAGAAAAGGCCAAAAGCAATTTGTCATGGGCAGATGTATCAAAAAAGAATGATTCGAGCCCATAACAAAAAGGTTCACCCCAGGCAGTTTCGAAAGGGAGAGTTGGTACTAAGAAAAGTTCTCCCTATCGTGAAAGATCCTCATGGAAAATGGGCTCCGAATTGGGAAGGACCCTATGTAGTGAAAAGAGCTTTTTCTAGAAGAGCATTGGTTCTGACTCGGATGGATGGGGATGACTTGAGAAATCCCGTGAATGGTGACGAATTGAAGAAGTACTATGCTTGAAGAAGAAAAAGAAAAAGAAAATAAAAGTGTGGTATTGTGCACATGGAAATTCGAATTTGAGATTCTATATATCTATTTCCCCTGATGATTGCTTTTCAATGAGAATATTCATGCATGATATGATAAATGGCCATTTTTCATATTCCTTTCAGTAAGAATAAATTATCCCTAGTCACCCCTTTAAGCCTTAGGAATTCTTTCTTTCTTGGAACCTTGATCAAGGATCACCCTCTACTTTGGAGGGCAAATGCGAGGAAAATCCTCCTTCAAAAATCATGGCGAAAAGAGCCATTTAAAAAAATAAATAACTCACACACACACACAAAATAAAGGGTGTGATATCAAAGAGTGGCAAATGAAAGCCAAGAATGGAAAAGTAACAAATTCAAAAATGGGAGAAAAGTCCAAAAGGGATAGATGATTCAAAAATGAATCATCCTCATGAAATGATCCTTGATATGATCAGCCTCAAACATATTTTGGGCCTATTTATCCTTTCTTTTTAAACACGAACCTTGGCCTACATTATGTGCTTTTAAAGTCCATTTTGATCAAGCATGGGTATGTAATTTGAAGGGTTTTTCTTAGATTTCATCCCATCTTTTGAATTGTCATTTTTAGCTTGGAAGCATTTAGAATTCTCAGATGCTTGGTAGAACACAAGAAAAAAGAAAGCAAAAAAAAATGTAAAAGGAGAGGTTTAAGTCGAAAACCCAAAAAGGGCGACTTAAAACCGAACGGGGAACACTTGAGTTGAAAAGTCGCAAAGGACGGCCCAAGTACTGATCAAAGGTTGAATCAATGCTCCATGTAAAGGGGGACAAAATATCAAAAAATCAGAGAAAAGAGGTAAAGCTCAGTCTGAAGCAACAACGAAAGCCGAGAAGTCACCCAAGCAGATGGCAAGCTTAAAAGATATTTCAGAGGAATTAAAACAGGAAGGGTCCAGGATATTTTGCATCTGGGGCATCTATACCTTTTCCTTTGCATTTTCCTTTGAATCCTCGATATTCATCTTTGTTATCTAAACTTTTTTTGCAATAAACTCATGTTGGCCCTTACAGGGCATTTGGCTCTTTCATACCATCTTTTCATACATGTTGTGATGCATCTTGAGTGTTATCAAATTGAATGATGATTAGTAAACATAAAAAAATCTTTAAACAAAAAGATTTTAGTGTATTACTAAGGAGTAGATTTAAATTTTAGAAGAGGTTTGGAGACCACAAAAATTTGGAAACACAAGAGCATATCATGATGGGAAAATTTGCCAAGTAGAGGTAAACAACGAATATGTTGAAGACTCTGTCATGAAGTCCGAAAATTGGTGAATTTCAGTGAAGTCATAAACTGGGACTTTTTGACAATTTATATTGATTGAAGGCTCCTCAAGTGGGGCGTCAGTGAAAAGTTGAAAACTCCGTCATGAATTCAGGCAATTCGTGAACCTCAAAGAAATCATGGATTAGAAATCATGACACAATCATTTGACTCATTCATCCTTAGGGAACATACATACTACAAGCATTTGCAAAACATGACTTTTTCATCACTGCATTAGGCTAACATTACAGGAATCGTGGAAATTTTTCTCTCCCAAATCGAACTCGTTTTGCTTCTCAAATGTGTCGAACCCCGAGACCACCGTTGAGGTATTTTGTTTTAAAATCGAACTCATTCTACTTCTCAAATGTGTCGAACCCCGAGACCACCGTCGAGGTATTTTTTTTAAAATTGAACTCGTTCTGCTTCTCAAATGAGTCGAACTCGAACTCATTCTGCTTCCCAAATGAGTCAAACCCTGAGACCACCGTCGAGGTATTTTGTTTTAAAATTGAACTCATTATGCTTCTCAAATGAGTCGAACTCCAAGACCACCGTCGAGGTATTTTATTTTTAACTCGAACTCGTTCTGCTTCTCAAATGAGTCGAGCTCCGAGAGCACCGTCGAGATATTTTCCTTTTCAAATTGAACTTATTTTCTAAATGATTCGAACCCAGGATTGATGTTAAGGCATTCCTTTTGTTTTTAAATTGAACTCGTTCTGCTTCTCAAATGAGTCGAGCCCCAAGACCACCGTCGAGGTATTTCCCGTTTAAACCCAACACAGTTGACACCAGGATAGAGCCTTGAGACCACCGTCGAGGTATTCTCTTCTCTTGCAAATCAAACTCGTTTCCTTAAGACGGGTCGAGACTTGATTAGTCAGGGAACTCAATTTAAGGACAAAATCTTAGCTTTTTTCGAAAAGAACACAAAAAAAAATTGATGAAATAAATGGAAATGAGGAATAAAGCAAACTCTCTTGCCTTACATGTGATTGCTCTGACCAGACAAATTATTGTCTATTTTTCTTTGCCTGATTCCGATTCTCAGCAATAGTCAAAGAGAGGCAGCTGTAGACACCTAATTTTTTTCAGATGAAGACCTAATCCGGCATATTTGGGAAAAACTAAATCGTGGGTGAATTTGATCGCAAAAATTGGGCATTTTCAGACCAACTCAAATTCAATATATGACGGAGGGAGTGGAAGAATAAAATAAAAAAAATTGGACCCGTTTTGATCAAAATCGAGGTTTCGGAGGTTACAGGGCAATATGCAGAAAATCCTGAAGAAAATTTCGAGAAAAATAGCAAACGAGCTCAAAAAATTATGAAAACTTCGAGATCTAAGTTTCATAATTTTTGGAAGAGATTGGTGAAGAAAAATCCAGAATCGAAGCTCATTTGAAAAATGGCAAAGTTCGGGTGCACTAACCGGAAATTCCCAAAGATAATTCAGGGAAAAATAGCAAACGAGCTCGAAAAATTATGAAAACTTCCAGATCTAAGTTTCATATTTTTTGGAAGAGATTGGTGAAGAAAAACCCAAAATCAGATTTCATATGAAAAAGGTGAATTTCAGGTGCACTAAACCAAAATTTCAAAAGAAAATTTCGGGAGAAATAATAAACGCGCTCGAAAAATTATGAGAACTTGCAGATTTGAGTTTCATAATTTTTGGAAAGCATGGGTGAAGAAAAATTCGGAATCAGAGCTCATTTGAAAAGGGCTAAATTTGGATGGCACTATACTGAAATTTCAGAGATAAATCCAAAAAAATAGCAAATGAGCTCGGAAAAAATTGAAAACCTCCATAATCAAGTTTTACATTGAATGGGATAAGTTGAAAAAAAAATCTGAAATTGGGGTCCATTTGCAATTAAATTTAGCTCGGGGGTCAAAAAGGTAATTCTACCAAAAGAACCGAAAAGGGATATTTTGCAATTAAGAAAAATGTGAAAGATGGAGAAATTTTTTGAACATTCCATGCCTTGGCCGGCCAGCATACGGGGGAGGAGGAAAGCTTGATCAATTTAATTCACTAGTGACTATCAAGCTAAAAATGCCATCATTAACACCATGCAAATGGTCCCCCTTTCATCCAATAGCCTAGATGCATTTTGGAGAAGATGAGTACACCTTTCAAGGGCAAAGATCAAATTGTAAGATGACATTTTTATTGTCATCAAAATATCTTCATCCAAGGGCCAAAATTGTTGAAAAAGATGAGCACAATTCATCCAAGGGAGGAGCATGCATTTTGCCATGGGGGGAACATGAAGGGGTGCATTGTTTCATCCAATAGCCTAGGCTCTTTGTAAAGGATGAGTACACATTTCAAGGGCCAAGATCAATTTGCAAGATGATATATTAATGTTGTCATGAAAAGATCCTAATCTAAAGGGTAGAATTGATGACAAAAATGAGGACAATTAATCCTATGGTTGGGAGGCCAACCGGCCAAGCTTGGGAAAGGGAGAAGGGAATGTTTTATTTCCTTAAGAGGCTGGTCTTTTTGGAGAAATAGGTCAGTAGCTAATTTGGAAAAAAAAGGTTTTTGAAAGAAAAGAAGAAAGGTTTTACCACAAAGCTTGGAAGGTAGCCATTTCTACCTAGCTCTAGCATGATTTTCTTCTTCATTTCTTATATAGTTTTATTTGTTTCCTATGTTATTTCCATCTTTTTTATGGAAATAAAAGTCTTGAAATGTTTTTTTTTTAGCTTTCATCTATTCCTTTTCCATCAAGAATGGAAGAAAACAATTTTTTTACCAACTTGTCAACATGGCCGAAACTTGCATTGGTGCTTGCCTTGATTTTCGTCTCGCCTTTTGGTTGTGAGAAACATGACTATAGAAGGTTTAGTCATTTTTTTATTCTGATTTTTTTCAAAATAAATGAAGTAAAAGAGGTTGAAATGGCTACATGATATTGATAAAGATCAGGTGACCATGGTTAGGGGAGGGCTATGCCCATTTGCACCAACCATGGAGCTCACCTCCATTTTGTTGTTAGCTTGGTTTATTTTTTGATTTGTGGGTTGGAAAGGCTTAATGATCTTGTCAAATATCAAGTGATTATGGTTAGGGGAGGGTTATGCCCATTTGTACCAACCATGGAGCTTAACTTTCCTTGTTTTGTTTACTAATTTTTATTGTTATTTCATTTCATTTCATTGCATGTCCATGTTTATTTTGATTATGTTCTTTGCAATATCTTTATGCTATACTGGCCTTTATATCATTTTCATGTAGTAATAATTCCCTTTTACCATTCGGCCCTCCTTGTATTTTTGGTGATGGCTTGCAACCATACCTTGTATGTTAACCATGTTTGCATCTTGCATTTTATATTTTACGATCCGGCCCTCCATGCACTCTAGGTCTAGGTCATGCTTTGCATTAGATTTGCCTATGTCATGCATATTAGGTCATACAACTATGTCATTTATAGTCTAGGTGCATTCTCATTCCTTAATCCATATGCCATCACCATATCCTCTTATGCCATGTCACATGTCTATATTGTCATGCTATGTTATTCATAATATTTTAATAAATAAGCAATATTCCTGAGTTTCAATAATTCATGGTTTTCTCTGCTGGGTCTGCAGGAGAGGTTATCATCAATTTTTAACGAAGGAATACCCTTTTATAAAGTAAAATGATTCGAGAAATTTCAAAATAAATAAAACTTTCTATGTTTTGCCAGGTCTGCTGGGGAACATGAAAGGATTTTACATTAACAGATTCCAAGTCATTCTCAAATTCCTTCATTGCTTGTCATGTCGATTTCATTCAAATGCCATGTCATCATATGCCATGTCATTCTGCTTGTCATGTTGATTTCATTCACATGCCATGTCATCTTGCTTGTCATGTTGATTTCATTCACATGCCATGTCATCTTGCTTGTCATGTTGATTTCATTCACATGCCATGTCATCTTATACCATGCTGCATGCCATGTTATTCTGCTTGTCATGTCGATTTCATTAACATGCCATGTCATCTTAAACCATGCCGCATGCCATGTCGTTATGCTTATCATGTTGATTTCATTCATATGCCATGTCATCTTATACCATGCCACATGCCATGTCATTCTTATTGTCATGTCGATTTCATTCACATGCATGTCATCATATGCCATGTCATTCTGCTTGTCATGTTGATTTCATTCACATGCCATTTCATCTTATGCCATGTCATCTTATGCCATGTCACATGCCATGTCATATCTACTTGTCATGTCGATTTCATTCACATGCCATGTCATTTGATGACATGTCACATGCCATGTCATCTTGCTTGTCATGTTGATTTCATTCACATGCCATATCATTTATACCATGCCGCATGCAATGTCATTCTGCTTGCCATGTCGATTTCATTCACATGCCATGTCATCTTATACCATGCTGCATGCCATGTCATTTTGCTTGTCATGTCGATTTCATTCACATGCCATGTCATTTTATGCCATGTCATCATTTCATGCCATGTCATTCTATGCCATGTCATTATTTTATGCCATGTCATCATTTCATGCCATGTCACCTATACAATGTCATCATTTCATGCCATCACCATATCATTTTATCCCATGTCATATGCCATGTCATCTTGCTTGTCACGTTGATCTCATTCACATACCATGCCATCTTATGCCATGTCACATGTCATGTCATCTTGCTTGTCATGTCGATTTCATTCACATGCAATGTCATCTTATACCATGTCACATGCCGTGTCATCTTGCTTGTCATGTCGATTTCATTCACATGCCATGTCATCTCATGCCATGTCACTTATGTCATGTTATCGTTTCATACCATATTTCATGCCATGTCGATTTCATTCACATGCCATGTCATCTTATGTCATTATGTTTGACATGTCGATTTCATTCACATGCCATGTCATTTTATACATGTCCCATGACATCCATTTTTATGCCATGCCATCCACGTGTCATGTTGATTTTATTCACATGTAATTTTATGTGCTATGGCAATCTTTGTCATTACTTCTTTTATTAGATCGTAATAAAATGTTTATCAGATCATGATAAATATGCATGATTATTTAATTAGTGACATTTTTGCATAATCATGACCATTTTCTATGTTTCACAAAGGATGTTTTTGTAAATCAAGATTATTCTCGAGTTAAAATAATTCATGAATTCTCTACTGGGTCTGCCGGAGAAGATATCATCAATTATCATTAATAACATAATATTCTTTTTAAAATGAAAATTGTCGCAACCTAAAAAAAATAACGACGAGTCTCATCGCAAGACTTTATTATTCGTTAGGCGTGACATTAAAAAAAACCGAGGAAAAGTCGACTTAATTCCTCTAAAAAAATGAAGGTTTTGAAAATGACCTTAAAAGACATGGAGTCGCCACCAATCTTTTTTAGCTAGGTGTGATCGGCCACCTATTAAAACCGGTTTTATAAAATATTTTAAAAATTAATTAAAACATTTTAAAAACCAATTTCAAGTATGCGTTTTAAACCAGAGAAATCAAAGAAGCGGGTTCGGGAGTCGGTTACGTGCGGGGAAGGATTAGCACCCCCACAACGCCCGTATAAATCGGTACCTTATTAATCGTGTGTTATCTCAAGTCTCGGTAAAAGTTGGTTTTAAATTTAGTATTTCAAATTAATTCCCAATTTAAAGAAAAATAATTCCATTTTTGTATTGAAAATGATCCGGAATTTATAAATTCAAAATTTTCCTATATTCCCCAACAAACGTGGCAAAATATAGAAATTTTTATTAGTTTTGGAAAACTTTCCGAATCATTCTCTTTTTTTGAAAGAAAGATATTCATTTATTAATAATAATTGATGATATTCCCTCCAGCAAACCCGGTAGAGAACTCATGAATTATTTTAACTCGGGAATATCTTTATTTTTATTGAAAATCATTATCTTTTTTGAAAACATTTAAAAGAAATGAATATGTATAGGCATGACATAAATAAAATGACATAGCAAAATCTAAATAATATAATGCAACCTAAATGTCATGACACATAGAAATTATTATGGCAAGAATCACATATTATATATAATGCATGAATATAAAAATGCAATGCATGAGATGTATTTTTTCCTTTAATTAAGGAAATCCGTATATCTAAAAAGATATCCGGCTACCTTAGGAAAATATGTCAAATTAAATATTCTAAAACCAAAATACTTTGTGATTGTTTGAAAACAATTTTGAAAAGCTTGAATTAAAAATAAAAATTGGGCTAAAAATTTTTAAATGGCTCTAATTTCCTAAGTTTAAAAAATCTGGACTTGACTACTCTTAGCCCGGGACTTGAAAAACCATTTTTAGAGTTTAAAAGGCTTAGAAATCACCCTAAGTCAGTAGCTAACCCTCCTAATCAGCCCACTCTAAGTAGATTAACCAAAACAGAAAATTGGTTTTTCTTTAAATTCAATTCTGACTCCATTGTCCAGTTTTAATCCATGATTTTTTACCCTATTTTTAAAAATCCCAAAAATTCTAAAAAAAATACTGGAGACTCAAGACATGTAAAACTATACGAGAAAAAATTGGATTAATTTTTTGATCAAATATGAATTCCCAGAAAAACCAGAGATGTACGAGTTTTTTGAGGAGAAAAAACTGCTTTGTTTTTCTTTAAATTCAATTCTGACTCCACTGTCCAGTTTTAATCCACGATTTTTTACCCTATTTCTAAAAATTCCAAAAATTCTGAAAAAAATATTGGAGACTCAGGACATGTAAAAATACACGGAAAAAATCGACTTAATTTTCTGATCAAAGATGATTTCCCAGAAAAATTGGAGATGTACGAGTTTTGGGTGGAAAAAAAACTGCTTTGCCAACACATTTTTTTTTTGTCTTTGATAAAATCATTTAAAAACCAAAATAAAAATATTTGAAACTCATAGAATGACTTGAAGACAGTAGCTAGGACTTTTTGAAAGTTAGATAAAAATTGGCTAAGTAAAAAAAATCACAAAGGTAGAATAATCAATTTGACAAACTTAATTTTCCACAAGTGTGCTCAAGAGAGCATGACCTTGAACCATTAATTGGCTCAAGTCATTATTCAAGTGGCATGAACATGAAATGCATGAAATAATGCAGCAAACATAATGCATGAAATGCATGGATTTAAACCTAAAGGTAAGGAAAATGCATGACATAAATAATATGGCCTAGACCTAACATGAACTTGCATGGCAATAAATGCAACCTAGACCTAAGATATGCATGGCATTTTCACAAACACAAGGCATGCTTAATTCAAAAATCCAACCAAATATCATGCAAATGCAAAAACCTAACAACTAGCATGACAAAAAATACAACACACAATGCAAAACACATGGAGTAGCCAAATGGCCTCAAGCTCCAACAAGCATGGCATTTTCTCAAACACTTGGCATACTAGCATGAAAAACTAAGTCATAACACAAAAATCACACAAGCATTTTCACAAACACTTAATATGCTAAATCTAAAACATGCTCAACTAAGATATAAAACAAGAATCATGCAAAGAATCATACAAGCATTTTCACAAACACTTAATATGCTAACTTTAAAACATGCTCAAATTTAAACAACATGAAAACAGAAAATTAAAAATGCAAAAACATGATATCTAAGACATAAATGGCAACAAACAAAGCAACCAAATTAAAATATAACTCAAGAACATGAAATAACATAACATTTAAAACATCAAAAACAAAGAAAATAGCATAAACAATATGGTAAAATGAATCGAAACAACAACTTAAAATAAATAATGTAGGCCATTTGGCCATGGTGAGTTTATTGTAAAAACAAAATGTAAAAAAAATATACTTAAGAAAGGAAATGAAGGAAGAACAAGAAACATTATTTTAAAATGAAAACTCACCAAGTAGAGATTAAAATAGAAAAAAATAAGAATAGAAAATGAAAGTGCAAGAGTTGGTGCTCAAGAGCAACCTCAAGAAGCTAATATTTCAAGCTTTTCTCTTCAAACTTTCCTTTTTTTCTAAACTCTTTTTTTTTTTGCTCTCAACCAAGAAGATAAAAACTAAGAAAAACTAAGAGAAATCATCCAAAATGGAAAAGAAAAAACAAAATCTGCCTCCCTCCTCTAGGGTTGGCCTAAATGATGCTTATATAGCCTCAAAGATGTTGTCATTTTTGTGTAACCTATTTTCCATCAAATGGCCAATAATTCAAGATGAAAAGTCATGAAATTACCACCTTTAGATTAGCATCCCAGCCCTCTCAAATTACAGCTATGCAAAAATAGTGTTGACATCTTTCTTAACCTATGTGGTTTAATCACTAACTCTTGATTTTTAACCACTTGATTGAAAAAAAAAATCAAGCTTCCTCCTTCCTTTGGGCTTGGGCAGGCCAGCACTTCTCTTTTCCAGCCCAGCTCTGATTTTTGAAAGGCCCAAAAAAGCCATTTTCGGTTGCTTGGGTGAAATGACCATTTTGCCCCCCGGATGCAAGTAAATATCAAACGGACACCAAATTCAATTTTTCTTTTTTTTAATACTTCCAAAATAATAAAATATTGAGTTCTGGAAGTTTTCAAAATTATCCGAGTCTGTTTGCTATTTATTTGGATTTTTTCTTCCCAAAATGTCCTTTTATGGCCCTACTTTTTACCATTTTTTAAACGAGCTCCAAATAAATATTTTTCTTCACCAATCTCTTCAAAATAATTAAAAAGTGTGATCTGGAAGTTTTCATAATTTTTGGAGCTCATTTGGTATTTTTTCGGGATTTATCGGCTTGAATTACTGCATCAGAGGCCCGGGATTTGGCCATTTTGCAAACGAACTCGGAATCAAGATTTTCTTTCGCCAATCTCTTCCAAATAATTTAAAAATGAGATTTGCCAAATTTCAGAATTTTTGGACTCCATTTGCTATTTTTCCGGGATTTATCTTTTTGAATTACTACATAAGAAGCCCGGGATTTGGCCATTTTGCAAACGAACTCGGAATCAAGATTTTCTTTCGCCAATCTCCTTCAAATGATTTAAGAATGAGATTGACAAATTTTCCATAATTTTCAGAGTCCATTTGCTATTTTTCCCAAATTTTTCAAATTTTGCCATTTTACCTCCGAAACCCGGTTTTGCTCAAAACAAATCCGATTTTCAGATTTTCTTCAATCTGAGCCTTGGGCCATCCTTTTTAACCATTCTTCATCCATTGAGGGCTTTGGTCTTACCAAGTCGGGCCATTTCTGTGATTCTTCCCGATTTCACCGAAATTCACTAAAAAACCTAATTCTCGGTTTTCTCCCAGATTGAATTTTCTTTCGGTTTTTCTTGCAAGTGACTTCTCCATTACTCGTAGTCAGTGCTTATCTTTTATTTGGAACCTTCAATTTCGACCAGTTTGATCGTTTAAGCACTTTTCCCCAAATTTCTCGGATTAGGGTTTCCGTTCTACTGAATCTCCAAATCCCAACTTCCGAACTCCATATCTTTCAATGTAGACCTCGGATTATCAAAATTCTTTCACCATTTTTCAATTGAACTTAAAATCTTGATTTTGAAAGTGGGTTGACTTTTTCAGTAGTTGACTTTTGGGGTTGACTTTTTCGGGGTTGACTTTTTTTTCAAGTTTGTCTTTTTGTGCTCGCCCTCTTAAACTAAGTCTCGGAGTACCACCTGCAGGATGAAAACAGTCTTTTTATACTCGGAAACATCAATATGGGAAGAAAAGATACATGTTTAGTGGTCCGGACAAAATTAGGTGTCTACAGCTGCCCCTCTTTGGCTATTGCTCAGAATCAGGAATTAGGCAAAGATAAACCAACACTAATTTTGTACGGTCAGTGAAATCACATGTGAAGGAAAGGGAAAGGGGTTTCTTTTTCATTTTCATTTTTTCATTTTCTATTTTTCATTTTTTTCTTCTTTTTTCTTCTTTTTTCTTCTTTTTCTTCTTTTTTTCTTTTTTCCTTTTTTCTATTTTCTCTTTTTTCATTTTTTTTCATTATTTTTTTTTAAACAATAAATTGAAGGTTTTGTCCTTAAATTGAATTCCCTGCCTAAACAAGGCTCGATTCGTCTTAAGGAAACGAATTCGATTTTCAAAAGAAAAATTTATGCTCGAAGGGCTTTAAAATTGGTGCCCGAAGGCCTTAAAATGGTGCCCAGAGGTCTTAAAAATTGGTGCCCGGAGGTCTTACCCCTGGAAAAAGTTATGCCCGGAGGTCTTAAAGATGTTGCCCGAAGGTCTTACCTGTGATTTGAAAAATTATGCCCGGAGGTCTTAAAAATGGTGCCCATAGGCCTTACCCCTAAAAAAAAGTTATGCCCGGAGGTCTTAAAGATGTTGCCCGGAGGTCTTACCTGTGATTTGAAAAAATATGCCCGTAGGTCTTAAAAATGGTGCCCATAGGCCTTACCCCTGAAAAAAAGTTATGCCCGGAGGTCTTAAAGATGTTGCCCGGAGGTCTTACCTGTGATTTGAAAAATTATGCTCGGAGGTCTTAAAAATGGTGCCCATAGGCCTTACCCCTGAAAAAAAAGTTATGCCCGGAGGTCTTAAAGATGTTGCCCGAAGGTCCTACCTGTGATTTGAAAAAAATGCGCTGTATGCGACTTTAAAAATGATGCCCGGAGGTCTTAAGAATGGTGCCCGGAGGCCTTACCCGTGATTTGGAAGAAATGCGCTGTATGCGACTTTAAAAATGATGCCCGGAGGTCTTAAGAATGGTGCCCGGAGGCCTTACCCATAATTTGGAAGAAATGCGCTCTATGCGACTTTAAAAATGATGCCCGGAGGTCTTAAGAATGGTGCCCGGAGGCCCTACCTGTGATTTGGAAGAAATGCGCTGTATGCGACTTTAAAAATGATGCCCGGAAGTCTTAAGAATGGTGCCCGGAGGCCTTACCCATAATTTGGAAGAAATGCGCTGTATGCGACTTTAAAAATGATGCCCGGAGGTCTTAAGAATGGTGCCCGGAGGCCTTACCCATAATTTGGAAGAAATGCGCTGTATGCGACTTTAAAAATGATGCCCGGAGGTTTTAAGAATGGTGCCCAGAGGCCTTACCCATAATTTGGAAGAAATTCGCTGTATGCGACTTTAAAAATGATGCCCGGAGGTCTTAAGAATGGTGCCCGGAGGCCTTACCCGTGATTTGGAAGAAATGCGCTGTATGCGACTTTAAAAATGATGCCCGGAGGTCTTAAGAATGGTGCCCGGAGGCCTTACCCATAATTTGGAAGAAATGCGCTGTATGCGACTTTAAAAATGATGCCCGGAGGTCTTAAGAATGGTGCCCGGAGGCCTTACCCATAAATTGGAAGAAATGCGCTGTATGCGACTTTAAAAATGATGCCCGGAGGTCTTAAGAATGGTGCCCGGAGGCCTTACCCGTGATTTGAAAAAAATGCGCTGTATGCGACTTTAAAAATGATGCCCGGAGGTCTTAAGAATGGTGCCCGGAGGCCTTACCCATAATTTGGAAAAAAAGCGCTGTATGCGACTTTAAAAATGATGCCCGGAGGTCTTAAGAATGGTGCCCGGAGGCCTTACCCATAATTTGGAAGAAATGCGCTGTATGCGACTTTAAAAATGATGCCCGGAGGTCTTAAGAATGGTGCCCGGAGGCCTTACCCATAATTTGGAAGAAATGCGCTGTATGCGACTTTAAAAATGATGCCCGGAGGTGTTAAGAATGGTGCCCGGAGGCCTTACCCGTGATTTGAAAAAAATGCGCTGTATGCGACTTTAAAAATGATGCCCGGAGGTCTTAAGAATGGTGCCCGGAGGCCTTACCCATAATTTGGAAAAAATGCGCTGTATGCGACTTTAAAAATGATGCCCGGAGGTCTTAAGAATAGTGCCCGGAGGCCTTACCCCTGAAAAAAGTTATGCCCGGAGGTCTTAAAGATGTTGCCCGGAGGTCTTACCTATGAATTATGCCCGGAGGTCTTAAAAATGGTGCTGAAGAATTGTTGAAAATTAACCTAAAGATTTTGAGAAGATGCGAATGCTTTTTGATGCAAATGCATATGTTGAATAAGATACGAAATGACTTAAACTGGTGCAAATGTCTTTAATGCAAATGTAAATGACTTGGATTGATGCCCATGTTTCATGATGCAGATGCCCCTACTAATTGTGTTCATGTAACTGGTTTATGAATGGTGTAACTACAATTACCACACATTAACGAAAATGCAATGATTCTAGAAATGATGCAATTGTTTGAGATGACACAAATACGAATTCCATGAAGAATTGTAAATGTAAAGGTAAAATGCAGATGCTTATGGAATAATGCCAATGCAGATACCCATGAATGATGCAAATGCTTGCCGACACTGTGCAGATGTAAAAGCTTGGTAAAGAGATGAGTGCTCATGAGTGATGCAAGTGCCCCCGGCTGTTTTTCTAGACTTTGGCTTAGCCTTTCAAATTCATTTTTCCTCTTCAAATCAGAGTATATCTTCAATTCATTTTGGCTATTCTCTTTGCCCCAACAATTTTCAAACTTTTCATCAACAGAGATCTGAACCGGGTTCTATTTCTTCTTCTCATATCTGGAAGTCAACACCTATCCTGGCAGTTCTACACCTTTGAGTTAGAAAAATCCTTGTCTCATGCCAACATCAAAATGGGTATTTCAAAAAAAATCTCTTTATTTGTTTTCGCATTTTGAAAACTTCTGAACAAAAAATATTAACCCCACAATGTGTGATGTACAAATCTTTTGAAGACTGATGATCATTGTTAGAAATTTCTTTAAGTATCAATCTGGGTTTTTTCAACTGGGATTGGCAAGGCTTGGTATAACAAGATTCTGGCTTTTCCAGGAAAACATCATGACAAAAATGTATATCCCTTCTAGGCTCACAAATGGAACAGGTTTTATAAATCATGAATTCATTGAGAACCAAACAAATTCAACATTCTTTTAGTTTCCATATCAAGGCATTTTGTCAAGCATCAAGATTGGCTGGGATGTTTAAACCGGAAAGTTTAATCTTGGGAACAAAGTTTCAGTTTTTGAAGACAATCCTCCGAATGAGAGCTGACAATTTGGGGGGTTCAGGAATTCCTAGATGTTCCTCGATGACCACTCCTTTAATAAGATCTTTTCTTTTGGGGTATCGGCACTATCATCGATGGCATCGAAAATTCCCATTCTACTCTAGACCGCCCGTTTTTTTGGGTTTTCGCCCTAGAGTCCCATTCTTTTCAATTTTTCTCTTTTTTACCATGCACTTGAGAATTCTAAATTCTTCCTTAGTGAAATGAGAATTTGATGAGATGGGATAAAATCTGAGGAAAACCCTTCAAATTAAACATTCATGCTTGATCAAAATGGACTTTTAAAGCACGTAATGTAGGCCATGGCTGAGGGTTCAGAAAGAAAGGATAAATAGGCCCAAAATATGTGTTTGAGGGTAATCAGATCAAGGATCCTTTCTTGAAGAGGATTTTCTTTGAAGCATGTGTCTCTTCTTGGACATTTCTTTCTTTTTGATTTTCCTCTTTTTCTTCCTTGCTTTTGGCTTTCAATTTGCCATGTCTTTCACACACATTTTTTTATTGTGTTTTTTGTTTGTTTTTCTTGGCTTTCATTTCGTCATCTTTTCCTCTTCTTTTTTCTTTGACAGAGTGCGCCCGTATTTATTCGAAGCTCCATTTGCTTTGTGTCTGTCCCTGAGCTGTCACTCATTTCTCAATGATCTTTGAAAAGATCTTTCCTCGCATTTGCCCCCCAGTGTAGAGGGTAATCCTTGATCAGGGTTCAAAGAATTAAGAATTCTTTTGGCTCAAAAGGGGTGACTATGGATAATTTCTTTTTGTGTGAAAGGGATATGAAAGATGGCCATTTCTCATGTCAAGCACAAATATTCACATTGAAAAGCAATCCCTAGGGGAAATAGATATTCAGAATTTCATTTTGCACTTTGGAATCATCCGAATTCTCATATGCATGATATCACAAATTTTTTTTTTTTTTTTTTTCGTTGCATGCCCCCAATAATTCATGCATTAGCCCATCCTTCTTCACTATGTATCCATCATTTCCACATACGATGCCCCAATTTGATTATCCATGCGAATTTGTATCAACGAGGAACATGGCAAGTCTAGGTCTGTTTTGAAAAGGCTGAGTTTCCAATCTGAGTTCTTTGAAGAGACAAGGAAAATACGACCCAAAAACAGGTTTTCTCTGGGACAAGGGATAATCTAGTTTAATCATTGTGCCCCATGATGTCAATCATGAAGTGATGTTTGGGCAATTAGTGTTTTGTGGTTATTGGGAAAGGTCATGAATGGTTTTAGCACAATCTTGACACACACCAAATTATCAAAATCTAGACTCTTGAAAGAATGTCTCATTTGTTTGAATTTCAAGGAATTCGAAAAATTTCAAAAAATTCGTTCCTTTGTTCATAGCCTAGACTAGGATTTACATCCTTGCTTATTTTGCAATGACAATGCTTCTCTTTTTTCATTCATTTTTCCTTGAAGCATTAGGTCTTTCAAGTGTTATTGATTCAAGGTTTAGGTATAGAGAAGCCCAAAAAAGAGGGGGATGGTGTTGGGTCATTTCTAACACTGATCATCAATCTTCTTGAGACTATCCATTATTAAAACTTCCTTAATGCTTGTTTTTGTAAATTCATGTTTATTTAAAACACAACAAACACAAAGCATTTAAAATTCATTTAATTCATGTAGATGTTAACATGAGACAAGTGCTTTCATCATCACAGTGTATAAAACTACATGCGTCAAAAATGCTCCTATTGACATCCTTCAAAGGTAGTAATTCTCCCCCTAAAACCCTAAAAGAAATTGATTTAGGGCTAAGTGGCCTTCCATTGATCGATAAGCTCCGGTGTCAAAATACCATCACGGATAAAACTTTCAATCCTTTCCTTCAGTTGTCTGCATTTTTCAGTTGAATGCCCAACTACCCCTAGGTGATAATCACACTTGCTGTCAGGGTCATAACTCCTTGCTGATGGATTCGGAGCTATTCTCAAAGATACCGGGGTAAGGTACTGATTCTTTATTAGTAATGGCAGTAAGTCAGGGATGGGGATTGGAATTCTTTCTTGATTTTCTCGCGGTCGTTTTCTAGAAGTAGGCCTTGTTGCAAGGGCTGGTATAGGATTAGGTGTTTGGGTAGGTAGGTAAGGATAAAGGCTTGGAGATACCTCAGTAGGGTAACATGATTGGTATGAGGGAAATTGGGAATATGGGATGAAATCTTCCATAGTTTGGACATCTTCCTCTTTCTTTCTTGGTGCCTTATTTCTCTCGGTATTGGATGTTCCTTCTCTTTCAAGTTTCCCATTCTTGATAGCATTCTCAATCATCTCCCCTGAAATTACCATGTCCGCAAAATTCTTCGAAGCATTGCCGACGAGTCTGTCATAGTACGGGGCCTGCACTGTATTCACAAAAAGGATAGTGATTTCCTTTTGTGTTAAGGGCGGTTGTACTTGGGCAGCCTGGCTCATCCACCGTTGTGCATATTCTTTGAAGCTCTCAGTAGCTTTTTTCTCCATATTTTGCAAAGTGAGACGATCAAGTGTCCTGTCGGTCATATGCTTGTACTGGTTTAGAAAAGCCCCAGCCAAATCATTCCAAGAGCAAATCTGATCCTTGCTCAACTGACTATACCACCTAATTGCGGACCCGCTGAGGCTATCCTGAAAGCAGTGAATTGAAAGCTTATCATTATCTATCTGACTTGTCATCTTTCGGCAGAACATAGTGATGTGGGCTGATGGATCGGTCGTCCCGTCATATTTCACAAAGTCAGGTATCTTGAACTTAGGAGGAATGACTAAATCGAGGACCAAGCATCGTTCTTTCGCCTCCACACTCCCGAATACATCTGTTCTTTCTATTGCCCGGAGCCTTTCATCTAACAACTGATATTTCCCTTGAGAATCTGCCAACTCAACCTGATTTACTGCAACCCTTTTCAACTTTGCCTGTTTAGCTGGATCATCTGAGTTTAGGACATTGACGGGGTTAACAGTGTTCTGGGCATCACTTATTGCGACCTCATCTTGGCCCTTTTGTACCTCTAACCCTTCTCCGGCGACAAAGTTTTCGGTGTATCCTTTTCCCTTGATTACAACAGACATTAGCTCCATCAGTTTAGTCATCTGATCCTTAGATTCTGCTTGAGATTTTGCTAGCTGTTCTCGCAATTCTCTCTGTTCCCTTTCCATTTTTTCCATTCGGGCAACTTGTTCATCCTCCATAGCACCAGCCTGTATTAAAAGTGTACTCAGTACTTCTTCTGATTTGAAATGGAAATTCTTTCAAAGACTCCTAAAGCCAAGCCAACTTCTATTTTATTTCCCCCAAATGTATGTCATGATGAATGAGCCATGAATGCAATTTGATGCATGTGAAGCCTAAACAATATGATGTATGGATATGTACAATGGAAACATGCTGACCATATATGTGATAAATGCAATCACAATGCCAACATGTTGCAAACAAAGAATAAACAAATCAACACATAGATATATGCAATGACTGATCATGTGCATTTTAGCATGTTTCCCAATGAATGATCATATATCCTATGAATGCAACACTGTGTCAATTATGATACATGCAAACAATGAATGATTGATATAGAGTATATACAAAGAAAATCATGCTAACCATGTGTGTCATGAATGCGACCTAATGCTAACATGATGTATGTAATAAGCAAATTAATGCATGAACATATACAAAGAAATTATGCTGACTATGTTTGTTATGAATGCAACCCAAAGTCAACATGATGCATGTAAAGAATAAGCAGATCAATGCATGGATATATACAATGAATGACCATGTATGTTCCAAATGTATTTCCCAATGAATGATCATATACACTATGAAAGCCACACAATGTCAATTACGATGCATGTGAAGAATAAATGACTGACACATAGTATATACAACGAAGGTCATGCTGACCGTGTATGTCATGAATGCCACCTGATGCCAACATGATGCATGTAAAGAAAGAATAAATTGATACATAAGTATATACAAATAATGACCATGCATGTCATAAACGTATCTTACAATGAATGACCATGCATGCTATGACTATAACATGATGTCAAAATGATACATGCAAAAATAAATGAATTAACACAAAGGTATATACAAAGAAATCAATGATTACAGGAAATTGGTGGGACTATTCAAAAATCTCATTATGCAGGATTTGCCTCAATTTTTTTTTTGATTTTTTTTGTGATTTTTTTTTGATAAACCAATCACATCATTTTCAAAAGATTTTCAGGGTGGATCTTACTATGGTACAATATGAAAATGTTCATGTGACACTACCGGTTTTATGAAATCATCAAATTCAATTACCAACTGTTTATTGCAAAGAATGAGATCAATAATACAACCAAACATGTACATGCTCTATTTACACATGCATGAAATGTGCCACATGCAAAAATGCTTGAAAAAAGGATTTTTTTTAAAAAAAAAAAAACAGCTAATGAACATCTGCCCCAGCAATATCTGCTTATTTAGGCATCACGATGCCTTCGAGGCGGAGTATCACATTTATTACGGGCGATGTACGTACATCGTTGCCCGATCTACCACACTTATTCGGAGTGTAAAACATGTAACAAAAAGTTTAGAAATGTCCCTCCATGTGTTCCTATTTTCGGTATATCTAACGGAAATTCGGGATGGCTTCGCCTAGGTTCACTATATGAGGGTGAATCGGTTCTAAGGCCCCGAATTGTTCCTCACTGTCGCCGGTGAAGGCTAGTAAGGCACCCCGATAAAAGCGGGTTCAATTCGTTAGAGTATATTTTCCTATGCCCGTACGGAGGATTATCACGAAGGCATTAGGTACTTTATACTCCGAAAGTGTTTCACTAGCCCATACAGAGGATCATCACGAAGGCGTAGTTACTTTACTCCCACTTAAAAGGACGGAACCCGGGTATAGGATTCATGTTATGCAAATGCACGTGTAGTGTGTGTGGAGGAATAATAAACCTTTCACCACCTATTCTACAAACCTTATTCTAAATGCCCTAGCAATTAAAACATTCAAGAATAGTGTAACGCATTAACCAACAAGCAATTATAATATGCAACCTTAAATAAGTAGAGAACAATAATAAAATGCATGCACATGAGTATGAACATATTTAAAAATATTTTACTATTTTTCAAAATTCTCCTTATTAAAAAAATGTGGGAATTAAAATTAAATACCAATTAAACCAACAAAACCGAGACTGAGATAACACACGACTAATTCTAGGCCTGACTCTCTAATATTTCCCTAGCGGAGTCGCCAAGCTGTCGCAACCTAAAAAAAATAAGGACGAGTCTCATCGCAAGACTTTATTATTCGTTAGGCGTGACATTAAAAAAAACCGAGGAAAAGTCGACTTAATTCCTCTAAAAAAATGAAGGTTTTGAAAATGACCTTAAAAGACATGGAGTCGCCACCAATCTTTTTTAGCTAGGTGTGATCGGCCACCTATTAAAACCGGTTTTATAAAATATTTTAAAAATTAATTAAAACATTTTAAAAACCAATTTCAAGTATGCGTTTTAAACCAGAGAAATCAAAGAAGCGGGTTCGGGAGTCGGTTACGTGCGGGGAAGGATTAGCACCCCCACAACGCCCGTATAAATCGGTACCTTATTAATCGTGTGTTATCTCAAGTCTCGGTAAAAGTTGGTTTTAAATTTAGTATTTCAAATTAATTCCCAATTTAAAGAAAAATAATTCCATTTTTTTTATTGAAAATGATCCGGAATTTATAAATTCAAAATTTTCCTATATTCCCCAACAAACATGGCAAAATAAAGAAATTTTTATTAGTTTTGGAAAACTTTCCGAATCATTCTCTTTTTTTGAAAGAAAGATATTCATTTATTAATAATAATTGATGATATTCCCTCCAGCAAACCCGGTAGAGAACTCATGAATTATTTTAACTCGGGAATATCTTTATTTTTATTGAAAATCATTATCTTTTTTGAAAACATTTAAAAGAAATGAATATGTATAGGCATGACATAAATAAAATGACATAGCAAAATCTAAATAATATAATGCAACCTAAATGTCATGACACATAGAAATTATTATGGCAAGAATCACATATTATATAAAATGCATGAATATAAAAATGCAATGCATGAGATGTATTTTTTCCTTTAATTAAGGAAATCCGTATATCTAAAAAGATATCCGGCTACCTTAGGAAAATATGTCAAATTAAATATTCTAAAACCAAAATACTTTGTGATTGTTTGAAAACAATTTTGAAAAGCTTGAATTAAAAATAAAAACTGGGCTAAAAATTTTTAAATGGCTCTAATTTCCTAAGTTTAAAAAATCCGGACTTGACTACCCTTAGCCCGGGACTTGAAAAACCATTTTTAGAGTTTAAAAGGCTTAGAAATCACCCTAAGTCAGTAGCTAACCCTCCTAATCAGCCCACTCTAAGTAGATTAACCAAAACAGAAAATTGGTTTTTCTTTAAATTCAATTCTGACTCCATTGTCCAGTTTTAATCCACGATTTTTTACCCTATTTTTAAAAATCCCAAAAATTCTAAAAAAAATACTGGAGACTCAAGACATGTAAAACTATACGAGAAAAAATTGGATTAATTTTTTGATCAAATATGAATTCCCAGAAAAACCAGAGATGTACGAGTTTTTTGAGGAGAAAAAACTGCTTTGTTTTTCTTTAAATTCAATTCTGACTCCACTGTCCAGTTTTAATCCACGATTTTTTACCCTATTTCTAAAAATTCCAAAAATTCTGAAAAAAATATTGGAGACTCAGGACATGTAAAAATACACGGAAAAAAATCGACTTAATTTTCTGATCAAAGATGATTTCCCAGAAAAATTGGAGATGTACGAGTTTTGGGTGGAAAAAAAACTGCTTTGCCAACACATTTTTTTTTTGTCTTTGATAAAATCATTTAAAAACCAAAATAAAAATATTTGAAACTCATAGAATGACTTGAAGACAGTAGCTATGACTTTTTGAAAGTTAGATAAAAATTGGCTAAGTAAAAAAAATCACAAAGGTAGAATAATCAATTTGACAAACTTAATTTTCCACAAGTGTGCTCAAGAGAGCATGACCTTGAACCATTAATTGGCTCAAGTCATTATTCAAGTGGCATGAACATGAAATGCATGAAATAATGCAGCAAACATAATGCATGAAATGCATGGATTTAAACCTAAAGGTAAGGAAAATGCATGACATAAATAATATGGCCTAGACCTAACATGAACTTGCATGGCAATAAATGCAACCTAGACCTAAGATATGCATGGCATTTTCACAAACACAAGGCATGCTTAATTCAAAAATCCAACCAAATATCATGCAAATGCAAAAACCTAACAACTAGCATGACAAAAAATGCAACACACAATGCAAAACACATGGAGTAGCCAAATGGCCTCAAGCTCCAACAAGCATGGCATTTTCTCAAACACTTGGCATACTAGCATGAAAAACTAAGTCATAACACAAAAATCACACAAGCATTTTCACAAACACTTAATATGCTAAATCTAAAACATGCTCAACTAAGATATAAAACAAGAATCATGCAAAGAATCATACAAGCATTTTCACAAACACTTAATATGCTAACTTTAAAACATGCTCAATTTTAAACAACATGAAAACAGAAAATTAAAAATGCAAAAACATGATATCTAAGACATAAATGGCAACAAACAAAGCAACCAAATTAAAATATAACTCAAGAACATGAAATAACATAACATTTAAAACATCAAAAACAAAGAAAATAGCATAAACAATATGGTAAAATGAATCGAAACAACAACTTAAAATAAATAATGTAGGCCATTTGGCCATGGTGAGTTTATTGTAAAAACAAAATGTAAAAAAAATATACTTAAGAAAGGAAATGAAGGAAGAACAAGAAACATTATTTTAAAATGAAAACTCACCAAGTAGAGATTAAAATAGAAAAAAATAAGAATAGAAAATGAAAGTGCAAGAGTTGGTGCTCAAGAGCAACCTCAAGAAGCTAATATTTCAAGCTTTTCTCTTCAAACTTTCCTTTTTTTCTAAACTCTTTTTTTTTTTGCTCTCAACCAAGAAGATAAAAACTAAGAAAAACTAAGAGAAATCATCCAAAATGGAAAAGAAAAAACAAAATCTGCCTCCCTCCTCTAGGGTTGGCCTAAATGATGCTTATATAGCCTCAAAGATGTTGTCATTTTTGTGTAACCTATTTTCCATCAAATGGCCAATAATTCAAGATGAAAAGTCATGAAATTACCACCTTTAGATTAGCATCCCAGCCCTCTCAAATTACAGCTATGCAAAAATAGTGTTGACATCTTTCTTAACCTATGTGGTTTAATCACTAACTCTTGATTTTTAACCACTTGATTGAAAAAAAAATCAAGCTTCCTCCTTCCTTTGGGCTTGGGCAGGCCAGCACTTCTCTTTTCCAGCCCAGCTCTGCTTTTTGAAAGGCCCAAAAAAGCCATTTTCGGTTGCTTGGGTGAAATGACCATTTTGCCCCCCGGATGCAAGTAAATATCAAACGGACTCCAAATTCAATTTTTCTTTTTTTAATACTTCCAAAATAATAAAATATTGAGTTCTGGAAGTTTTCAAAATTATCCGAGTCTGTTTGCTATTTATTTGGATTTTTTCTTCCCAAAATGTCCTTTTATGGCCCTACTTTTTACCATTTTTTAAACGAGCTCCAAATAAATATTTTTCTTCACCAATCTCTTCAAAATAATTAAAAAGTGTGATCTGGAAGTTTTCATAATTTTTGGAGCTCATTTGGTATTTTTTCGGGATTTATCGGCTTGAATTACTGCATAAGAGGCCCGGGATTTGGCCATTTTGCAAACGAACTCGGAATCAAGATTTTCTTTCGCCAATCTCTTCCAAATAATTTAAAAATGAGATTTGCCAAATTTCAGAATTTTTGGACTCCATTTGCTATTTTTCCGGGATTTATCTTTTTGAATTACTGCATAAGAAGCCCGGGATTTGGCCATTTTGCAAACGAACTCGGAATCAAGATTTTCTTTCGCCAATCTCCTTCAAATGATTTAAGAATGAGATTGACAAATTTTCCATAATTTTCAGAGTCCATTTGCTATTTTTCCCAAATTTTTCCAATTTTGCCATTTTACCTCCGAAACCCGGTTTTGCTCAAAACAAATCCGATTTTCAGATTTTCTTCAATCTGAGCCTTGGGCCATCCTTTTTAACCATTCTTCATCCATTGAGGGCTTTGGTCTTACCAAGTCGGGCCATTTCTGTGATTCTTCCCGATTTCACCGAAATTCACTAAAAAACCTAATTCTCGGTTTTCTCCCGGATTGAATTTTCTTTCGGTTTTTCTTGCAAGTGACTTCTCCATTACTCGTAGTCAGTGCTTATCTTTTATTTGGAACCTTCAATTTCGACCAGTTTGATCGTTTAAGCACTTTTCCCCAAATTTCTCGGATTAGGGTTTCCTTTCTACTGAATCTCCAAATCCCAACTTTCGAACTCCATATCTTTCAATGTAGACCTCGGATTATCAAAATTCTTTCGCCATTTTTCAATTGAACTTAAAATCTTGATTTTGAAAGTGGGTTGACTTTTTCAGTAGTTGACTTTTTGGGGTTGACTTTTTCGGGGTTGACTTTTTTTTCAAGTTTGTCTTTTTGTGCTCGCCCTCTTAAACTAAGTCTCGGAGTACCACCTGCAGGATGAAAACAGTCTTTTTATACTCGGAAACATCAATATGGGAAGAAAAGATACATGTTTAGTGGTCCGGACAAAATTAGGTGTCTACAGCTGCCCCTCTTTGGCTATTGCTGAGAATCAGGAATTAGGCAAAGATAAACCAACACTAATTTTGTACGGTCAGTGAAATCACATGTGAAGGAAAGGGAAAGGGGTTTCTTTTTCATTTTCATTTTTTCATTTTCTATTTTTCATTTTTTTCTTCTTTTTTCTTCTTTTTTCTTCTTTTTCTTCTTTTTTTCTTTTTTCCTTTTTTCTATTTTCTCTTTTTTCATTTTTTTTCATTATTTTTTTTTAAACAATAAATTGAAGGTTTTGTCCTTAAATTGAATTCCCTGCCTAAACAAGGCTCGATTCGTCTTAAGGAAACGAATTCGATTTTCAAAAGAAAAATTTATGCTCGAAGGGCTTTAAAATTGGTGCCCGAAGGCCTTAAAATGGTGCCCAGAGGTCTTAAAAACTGGTGCCCGGAGGTCTTACCCCTGGAAAAAGTTATGCCCGGAGGTCTTAAAGATGTTGCCCGAAGGTCTTACCTGTGATTTGAAAAATTATGCCCGGAGGTCTTAAAAATGGTGCCCATAGGCCTTACCCCTAAAAAAAAGTTATGCCCGGAGGTCTTAAAGATGTTGCCCGGAGGTCTTACCTGTGATTTGAAAAAATATGCCCGTAGGTCTTAAAAATGGTGCCCATAGGCCTTACCCCTGAAAAAAAGTTATGCCCGGAGGTCTTAAAGATGTTGCCCGGAGGTCTTACCTGTGATTTGAAAAATTATGCTCGGAGGTCTTAAAAATGGTGCCCATAGGCCTTACCCCTGAAAAAAAAGTTATGCCCGGAGGTCTTAAAGATGTTGCCCGAAGGTACTACCTGTGATTTGAAAAAAATGCGCTGTATGCGACTTTAAAAATGATGCCCGGAGGTCTTAAGAATGGTGCCCGGAGGCCTTACCCATAATTTGGAAGAAATGCGCTCTATGCGACTTTAAAAATGATGCCCGGAGGTCTTAAGAATGGTGCCCGGAGGCCTTACCCATAATTTGGAAGAAATTCGCTGTATGCGACTTTAAAAATGATGCCCGGAGGTCTTAAGAATGGTGCCCGGAGGCCCTACCCGTGATTTGGAAGAAATGCGCTGTATGCGACTTTAAAAATGATGCCCGGAAGTCTTAAGAATGGTGCCCGGAGGCCTTACCCATAATTTGGAAGAAATGCGCTGTATGCGACTTTAAAAATGATGCCCGGAGGTCTTAAGAATGGTGCCCGGAGGCCTTACCCATAATTTGGAAGAAATGCGCTGTATGCGACTTTAAAAATGATGCCCGGAGGTTTTAAGAATGGTGCCCAGAGGCCTTACCCATAATTTGGAAGAAATTCGCTGTATGCGACTTTAAAAATGATGCCCGGAGGTCTTAAGAATGGTGCCCGGAGGCCTTACCCGTGATTTGGAAGAAATGCGCTGTATGCGACTTTAAAAATGATGCCCGGAGGTCTTAAGAATGGTGCCCGGAGGCCTTACCCATAATTTGGAAGAAATGCGCTGTATGCGACTTTAAAAATGATGCCCGGAGGTCTTAAGAATGGTGCCCGGAGGCCTTACCCATAAATTGGAAGAAATGCGCTGTATGCGACTTTAAAAATGATGCCCGGAGGTCTTAAGAATGGTGCCCGGAGGCCTTACCCGTGATTTGAAAAAAATGCGCTGTATGCGACTTTAAAAATGATGCCCGGAGGTCTTAAGAATGGTGCCCGGAGGCCTTACCCATAATTTGGAAAAAAAACGCTCTATGCGACTTTAAAAATGATGCCCGGAGGTCTTAAGAATGGTGCCCGGAGGCCTTACCCATAATTTGGAAGAAATGCGCTGTATGCGACTTTAAAAATGATGCCCGGAGGTCTTAAGAATGGTGCCCGGAGGCCTTACCCATAATTTGGAAGAAATGCGCTGTATGCGACTTTAAAAATGATGCCCGGAGGTGTTAAGAATGGTGCCCGGAGGCCTTACCCGTGATTTGAAAAAAATGCGCTGTATGCGACTTTAAAAATGATGTCCGGAGGTCTTAAGAATGGTGCCCGGAGGCCTTACCCATAATTTGGAAAAAATGCGCTGTATGCGACTTTAAAAATGATGCCCGGAGGTCTTAAGAATAGTGCCCGGAGGCCTTACCCCTGAAAAAAGTTATGCCCGGAGGTCTTAAAGATGTTGCCCGGAGGTCTTACCTATGAATTATGCCCGGAGGTCTTAAAAATGGTGCTGAAGAATTGTTGAAAATTAACCTAAAGATTTTGAGAAGATGCGAATGCTTTTTGATGCAAATGCATATGTTGAATAAGATACGAAATGACTTAAACTGGTGCAAATGTCTTTAATGCAAATGTAAATGACTTGGATTGATGCCCATGTTTCATGATGCAGATGCCCCTACTAATTGTGTTCATGTAACTGGTTTATGAATGGTGTAACTACAATTACCACACATTAACGAAAATGCAATGATTCTAGAAATGATGCAATTGTTTGAGATGACACAAATACGAATTCCATGAAGAATTGTAAATGTAAAGGTAAAATGCAGATGCTTATGGAATAATGCCAATGCAGATACCCATGAATGATGCAAATGCTTGCCGACACTGTGCAGATGTAAAAGCTTGGTAAAGAGATGAGTGCTCATGAGTGATGCAAGTGCCCCCGGCTGTTTTTCTAGACTTTGGCTTAGCCTTTCAAATTCATTTTTCCTCTTCAAATCAGAGTATATCTTCAATTCATTTTGGCTATTCTCTTTGCCCCAACAATTTTCAAACTTTTCATCAACAGAGATCTGAACCGGGTTCTATTTCTTCTTCTCATATCTGGAAGTCAAGACCTATCCTGGCAGTTCTACACCTTTGAGTTAGAAAAATCCTTGTCTCATGCCAACATCAAAATGGGTATTTCAAAAAAAATCTCTTTATTTGTTTTCGCATTTTGAAAACTTCTGAACAAAAAATATTAACCCCACAATGTGTGATGTACAAATCTTTTGAAGACTGATGATCATTGTTAGAAATTTCTCTAAGTATCAATCTGGGTTTTTTCAACTGGGATTGGCAAGGCTTGGTATAACAAGATTCTGGCTTTTCCAGGAAAACATCATGACAAAAATGTATATCCCTTCTAGGCTCACAAATGGAACAGGTTTTATAAATCATGAATTCATTGAGAACCAAACAAATTCAACATTCTTTTAGTTTCCATATCAAGGCATTTTGTCAAGCATCAAGATTGGCTGGGATGTTTAAACCGGAAAGTTTAATCTTGGGAACAAAGTTTCAATTTTTGAAGACAATCCTCCGAATGAGAGCTGACAATTTGGGGGGTTCAGGAATTCCTAGATGTTCCTCGATGACCACTCCTTTAATAAGATCTTTTCTTTTGGGGTATCGGCACTATCATCGATGGCATCGAAAATTCCCATTCTACTCTAGACCGCCCGTTTTTTTGGGTTTTCGCCCTAGAGTCCCATTCTTTTCAATTTTTCTCTTTTTTACCATGCACTTGAGAATTCTAAATTCTTCCTTAGTGAAATGAGAATTTGATGAGATGGGATAAAATCTGAGGAAAACCCTTCAAATTAAACATTCATGCTTGATCAAAATGGACTTTTAAAGCACGTAATGTAGGCCATGGCTGAGGGTTCAGAAAGAAAGGATAAATAGGCCCAAAATATGTGTTTGAGGGTAATCAGATCAAGGATCCTTTCTTGAAGAGGATTTTCTTTGAAGCATGTGTCTCTTCTTGGACATTTCTTTCTTTTTGATTTTCCTCTTTTTCTTCCTTGCTTCTGGCTTTCAATTTGCCATGTCTTTCACACACATTTTTTTATTGTGTTTTTTGTTTGTTTTTCTTGGCTTTCATTTCGTCATCTTTTCCTCTTCTTTTTTCTTTGACAGAGTGCGCCCGTATTTATTCGAAGCTCCATTTGCTTTGTGTCTGTCCCTGAGCTGTCACTCATTTCTCAATGATCTTTGAAAAGATCTTTCCTCGCATTTGCCCCCCAGTGTAGAGGGTAATCCTTGATCAGGGTTCAAAGAATTAAGAATTCTTTTGGCTCAAAAGGGGTGACTATGGATAATTTCTTTTTGTGTGAAAGGGATATGAAAGATGGCCATTTCTCATGTCAAGCACAAATATTCACATTGAAAAGCAATCCCTAGGGGAAATAGATATTCAGAATTTCATTTTGCACTTTGGAATCATCCGAATTCTCATATGCATGATATCACAAATTTTTTTTTTTTTTTTTTTTTTCGTTGCATGCCCCCAATAATTCATGCATTAGCCCATCCTTCTTCACTATGTATCCATCATTTCCACATATGATGCCCCAATTTGATTATCCATGCGAATTTGTATCAACGAGGAACATGGCAAGTCTAGGTCTATTTTGAAAAGGCTGAGTTTCCAATCTGAGTTCTTTGAAGAGACAAGGAAAATACGACCCAAAAACAGGTTTTCTCTGGGACAAGGGATAATCTAGTTTAATCATTGTGCCCCATGATGTCAATCATGAAGTGATGTTTGGGCAATTAGTGTTTTGTGGTTATTGGGAAAGGTCATGAATGGTTTTAGCACAATCTTGACACACACCAAATTATCAAAATCTAGACTCTTGAAAGAATGTCTCATTTGTTTGAATTTCAAGGAATTCGAAAAATTTCAAAAAGTTCGTTCCTTTGTTCATAGCCTAGACTAGGATTTACATCCTTGCTTATTTTGCAATGACAATGCTTCTCTTTTTTCATTCATTTTTCCTTGAAGCATTAGGTCTTTCAAGTGTTATTGATTCAAGGTTTAGGTATAGAGAAGCCCAAAAAAGAGGGGGATGGTGTTGGGTCATTTCTAACACTGATCATCAATCTTCTTGAGACTATCCATTATTAAAACTTCCTTAATGCTTGTTTTTGTAAATTCATGTTTATTTAAAACACAACAAACACAAAGCATTTAAAATTCATTTAATTCATGTAGATGTTAACATGAGACAAGTGCTTTCATCATCACAGTGTATAAAACTACATGCGTCAAAAATGCTCCTATTGACATCCTTCAAAGGTAGTAATTCTCCCCCTAAAACCCTAAAAGAAATTGATTTAGGGCTAAGTGGCCTTCCATTGATCGATAAGCTCCGGTGTCAAAATACCATCACGGATAAGACTTTCAATCCTTTCCTTCAGTTGTCTGCATTTTTCAGTTGAATGCCCAACTACCCCTAGGTGATAATCACACTTGCTGTCAGGGTCATAACTCCTTGCTGATGGATTCGGAGCTATTCTCAAAGATACCGACCGGGGTAAGGTACTGATTCTTTATTAGTAATGGCAGTAAGTCAGGGATGGGGATTGGAATTCTTTCTTGATTTTCTCGCGGTCGTTTTCTAGAAGTAGGCCTTGTTGCAAGGGCTGGTATAGGATTAGGTGTTTGGGTAGGTAGGTAAGGATAAAGGCTTGGAGATACCTCAGTAGGGTAACATGATTGGTATGAGGGAAATTGGGAATATGGGATGAAATCTTCCATAGTTTGGACATCTTCCTCTTTCTTTCTTGGTGCCTTATTTCTCTCGGTATTGGATGTTCCTTCTCTTTCAAGTTTCCCATTCTTGATAGCATTCTCAATCATCTCCCCTGAAATTACCATGTCCGCAAAATTCTTCGAAGCATTGCCGACGAGTCTGTCATAGTACGGGGCCTGCACTGTATTCACAAAAAGGATAGTGATTTCCTTTTGTGTTAAGGGCGGTTGTACTTGGGCAGCCTGGCTCATCCACCGTTGTGCATATTCTTTGAAGCTCTCAGTAGCTTTTTTCTCCATATTTTGCAAAGTGAGACGATCAAGTGTCATGTCGGTCATATGCTTGTACTGGTTTAGAAAAGCCCCAGCCAAATCATTCCAAGAGCAAATCTGATCCTTGCTCAACTGACTATACCACCTAATTGCGGACCCGCTGAGGCTATCCTGAAAGCAGTGAATTGAAAGCTTATCATTATCTATCTGACTTGTCATCTTTCGGCAGAACATAGTGATGTGGGCTGATGGATCGGTCGTCCCGTCATATTTCACAAAGTCAGGTATCTTGAACTTAGGAGGAATGACTAAATCGAGGACCAAGCATCGTTCTTTCGCCTCCACACTCCCGAATACATCTGTTCTTTCTATTGCCCGGAGCCTTTCATCTAACAACTGATATTTCCCTTGAGAATCTGCCAACTCAACCTCATTTACTGCAACCCTTTTCAACTTTGCCTGTTCAGCTGGATCATCTGAGTTTAGGACATTGACGGGGTTAACAGTGTTCTGGGCATCACTTATTGCGACCTCATCTTGGACCTTTTGTACCTCTAACCCTTCTCCGGCGACAAAGTTTTCGGTGTATCCTTTTCCCTTGATTACAACAGACATTAGCTCCATCAGTTTAGTCATCTGATCCTTAGATTCTGCTTGAGATTTTGCTAGCTGTTCTCGCAATTCTCTCTGTTCCCTTTCCATTTTTTCCATTCGGGCAACTTGTTCATCCTCCATAGCACCAGCCTGTATTAAAAGTGTACTCAGTACTTCTTCTGATTTGAAATGGAAATTCTTTCAAAGACTCCTAAAGCCAAGCCAACTTCTATTTTATTTCCCCCAAATGTATGTCATGATGAATGAGCCATGAATGCAATTTGATGCATGTGAAGCCTAAACAATATGATGTATGGATATGTACAATGGAAACATGCTGACCATATATGTGATAAATGCAATCACAATGCCAACATGTTGCAAACAAAGAATAAACAAATCAACACATGGATATATGCAATGACTGATCATGTGCATTTTAGCATGTTTCCCAATGAATGATCATATATCCTATGAATGCAACACTGTGTCAATTATGATACATGCAAACAATGAATGATTGATATAGAGTATATACAAAGAAAATCATGCTAACCATGTGTGTCATGAATGCGACCTAATGCTAACATGATGTATGTAATAAGCAAATTAATGCATGAACATATACAAAGAAATTATGCTGACTATGTTTGTTATGAATGCAACCCAAAGTCAACATGATGCATGTAAAGAATAAGCAGATCAATGCATGGATATATACAATGAATGACCATGTATGTTCCAAATGTATTTCCCAATGAATGATCATATACACTATGAAAGCCACACAATGTCAATTACGATGCATGTGAAGAATAAATGACTGACACATAGTATATACAACGAAGGTCATGCTGACCGTGTATGTCATGAATGCCACCTGATGCCAACATGATGCATGTAAAGAAAGAATAAATTGATACATAAGTATATACAAATAATGACCATGCATGTCATAAATGTATCTTACAATGAATGACCATGCATGCTATGACTATAACATGATGTCAAAATGATACATGCAAAAATAAATGAATTAACACAAAGGTATATACAAAGAAATCAATGATTACAGGAAATTGGTGGGACTATTCAAAAATCTCATTATGCAGGATTTGCCTCCATTTTTTTTTTTGATTTTTTTTGTGATTTTTTTTTGATAAACCAATCACATCATTTTCAAAAGATTTTCAGGGTGGATCTTACTATGGTACAATATGAAAATGTTCATGTGACACTACCGGTTTTATGAAATCATCAAATTCAATTACCAACTGTTTATTGCAAAGAATGAGATCAATAATACAACCAAACATGTACATGCTCTATTTACACATGCATGAAATGTGCCACATGCAAAAATGCTTGAAAAAAGGATTTTTTTTTTTAAAAAAAAAAACAGCTAATGAACATCTGCCCCAGCAATATCTGCTTATTTAGGCATCACGATGCCTTCGAGGCGGAGTATCACATTTATTACGGGCGATGTACGTACATCGTTGCCCGATCTACCACACTTATTCGGAGTGTAAAACATGTAACAAAAAGTTTAGAAATGTCCCTCCATGTGTTCCTATTTTCGGTATATCTAACGGAAATTCGGGATGGCTTCGCCTAGGTTCACTATATGAGGGTGAATCGGTTCTAAGGCCCCGAATTGTTCCTCACTGTCGCCGGTGAAGGCTAGTAAGGCACCCCGATAAAAGCGGGTTCAATTCGTTAGAGTATATTTTCCTATGCCCGTACGGAGGATTATCACGAAGGCATTAGGTACTTTATACTCCGAAAGTGTTTCACTAGCCCATACAGAGGATCATCACGAAGGCGTAGTTACTTTACTCCCACTTAAAAGGACGGAACCCGGGTATAGGATTCATGTTATGCAAATGCACGTGTAGTGTGTGTGGAGGAATAATAAACCTTTCACCACCTATTCTACAAACCTTATTCTAAATGCCCTAGAAATTAAAACATTCAAGAATAGTGTAACGCATTAACCAACAAGCAATTATAATATGCAACCTTAAATAAGTAGAGAACAATAATAAAATGCATGCACATGAGTATGAACATATTTAAAAATATTTTACTATTTTTCAAAATTCTCCTTATTAAAAAAATGTGGGAATTAAAATTAAATACCAATTAAACCAACAAAACCGAGACTGAGATAACACACGACTAATTCTAGGCCTGACTCTCTAATATTTCCCTAGCGGAGTCGCCAAGCTGTCGCAACCTAAAAAAAATAAGGACGAGTCTCATCGCAAGACTTTATTATTCGTTAGGCGTGACATTAAAAAAAACCGAGGAAAAGTCGACTTAATTCCTCTAAAAAAATGAAGGTTTTGAAAATGACCTTAAAAGACATGGAGTCGCCACCAATCTTTTTTAGCTAGGTGTGATCGGCCATCTATTAAAACCGGTTTTATAAAATATTTTAAAAATTAATTAAAACATTTTAAAAACCAATTTCAAGTCTGCGTTTTAAACCAGAGAAATCAAAGAAGCGGGTTCGGGAGTCGGTTACGTGCGGGGAAGGATTAGCACCCCCACAACGCCCGTATAAATCGGTACCTTATTAATCGTGTGTTATCTCAAGTCTCGGTAAAAGTTGGTTTTAAATTTAGTATTTCAAATTAATTCCCAATTTAAAGAAAAATAATTCCATTTTTTTTATTGAAAATGATCCGGAATTTATAAATTCAAAATTTTCCTATATTCCCCAACAAACATGGCAAAATAAAGAAATTTTTATTAGTTTTGGAAAACTTTCCGAATCATTCTCTTTTTTTGAAAGAAAGATATTCATTTATTAATAATAATTGATGATATTCCCTCCAGCAAACCCGGTAGAGAACTCATGAATTATTTTAACTCGGGAATATCTTTATTTTTATTGAAAATCATTATCTTTTTTGAAAACATTTAAAAGAAATGAATATGTATAGGCATGACATAAATAAAATGACATAGCAAAATCTAAATAATATAATGCAACCTAAATGTCATGACACATAGAAATTATTATGGCAAGAATCACATATTATATAAAATGCATGAATATAAAAATGCAATGCATGAGATGTATTTTTTCCTTTAATTAAGGAAATCCGTATATCTAAAAAGATATCCGGCTACCTTAGGAAAATATGTCAAATTAAATATTCTAAAACCAAAATACTTTGTGATTGTTTGAAAACAATTTTGAAAAGCTTGAATTAAAAATAAAAACTGGGCTAAAAATTTTTAAATGGCTCTAATTTCCTAAGTTTAAAAAATCCGGACTTGACTACCCTTAGCCCGGGACTTGAAAAACCATTTTTAGAGTTTAAAAGGCTTAGAAATCACCCTAAGTCAGTAGCTAACCCTCCTAATCAGCCCACTCTAAGTAGATTAACCAAAACAGAAAATTGGTTTTTCTTTAAATTCAATTCTGACTCCATTGTCCAGTTTTAATCCACGATTTTTTATCCTATTTTTAAAAATCCCAAAAATTCTAAAAAAAAATACTGGAGACTCAAGACATGTAAAACTATACGAGAAAAAATTGGATTAATTTTTTGATCAAAGATGAATTCCCAGAAAAACCAGAGATGTACGAGTTTTTGGAGGAGAAAAAACTGCTTTGTTTTTCTTTAAATTCAATTCTGACTCCACTGTCCAGTTTTAATCCACGATTTTTTACCCTATTTTTAAAAATTCCAAAAATTCTGAAAAAATTATTGGAGACTCAGGACATGTAAAAATACACGGAAAAAAATCGACTTAATTTTCTGATCAAAGATGATTTCCCAGAAAAATCGGAGATGTACGAGTTTTGGGTGGAACAAAAAACTGCTTTGCCAACACATTTTTTTTTTGTCTTTGATAAAATCATTTAAAAACCAAAATAAAAATATTTGAAACTCATAGAATGACTTGAAGACAGTAGCTAGGACTTTTTGAAAGTTAGATAAAAATTGGCTAAGTAAAAAAAATCACAAAGGTAGAATAATCAATTTGACAAACTTAATTTTCCACAAGTGTGCTCAAGAGAGCATGACCTTGAACCATTAATTGGCTCAAGTCATTATTCAAGTGGCATGAACATGAAATGCATGAAATAATGCAGCAAACATAATGCATGAAATGCATGGATTTAAACCTAAAGGTAAGGAAAATGCATGACATAAATAATATGGCCTAGACCTAACATGAACTTGCATGGCAATAAATGCAACCTAGACCTAAGATATGCATGGCATTTTCACAAACACAAGGCATGCTTAATTCAAAAATCCAACCAAATATCATGCAAATGCAAAAACCTAACAACTAGCATGACAAAAATGCAACACACAATGCAAAACACATGGAGTAGCCAAATGGCCTCGAGCTCCAACAAGCATGGCATTTTCTCAAACACTTGGCATACTAGCATGAAAAACTAAGTCATAACACAAAAATCACACAAGCATTTTCACAAACACTTAATATGCTAAATCTAAAACATGCTCAACTAAGATATAAAACAAGAATCATGCAAAGAATCATACAAGCATTTTCACAAACACTTAATATGCTAACTTTAAAACATGCTCAAATTTAAACAACATGAAAACAGAAAATTAAAAATGCAAAAACATGATATCTAAGACATAAATGGCAACAAACAAAGCAACCAAATTAAAATATAACTCAAGAACATGAAATAACATAACATTTAAAACATCAAAAACAAAGAAAATAGCATAAACAATATGGTAAAATGAATCGAAACAACAACTTAAAATAAATAATGTAGGCCATTTGGCCATGGTGAGTTTATTGTAAAAACAAAATGTAAAAAAAAATATACTTAAGAAAGGAAATGAAGGAAGAACAAGAAACATAATTTTAAAATGAAAACTCACCAAGTAGAGATTAAAATAGCAAAAAATAAGAATAGAAAATGAAAGTGCAAGAGTTGGTGCTCAAGAGCAACCTCAAGAAGCTAATATTTCAAGCTTTTCTCTTCAAACTTTCCTTTTTTTCTAAACTCTTCTGTTTTTGCTCTCAACCAAGAAGATAAAAACTAAGAAAAACTAAGAGAAATCAGCCAAAATGGAAAAGAAAAAACAAAATCTGCCTCCCTCCTCTAGGGTTGGCCTAAATGATGCTTATATAGCCTCAAAGATGTTGTCATTTTTGTGTAACCTATTTTCCATCAAATGGCCAATAATTCAAGATGAAAAGTCATGAAATTACCACCTTTAGATTAGCATCTTAGCCCTCTCAAATTACAGCTATGCAAAAATAGTGTTGACATCTTTCTTAACCTATGTGGTTTAATCACCATGGCTTGATCAAAGAGAATGGTTAACTAACTCTTGATTTTTAACCACTTGATTGAAAAAAAAAATCAAACTTCCTCCTTCCTTTGGGCTTGGGCAGGCCAGCACTTCTCTTTTCCAGCCCAGCTCTGATTTTTGAAAGGCCCAAAAAAGCCCTTTTCGGTTGCTTGAGTGAAATGACCATTTTGCCCCTCGGATGCAAGTAAATATCAAACGGACTCCAAATTCAATTTTTCTTTTTTTAATACTTCCAAAATAATAAAATATTGAGTTCTGGAAGTTTTCAAAATTATCCGAGTCCGTTTGCTATTTATTTGGATTTTTTGTTCCCAAAATGTCCTTTTATGCCCCTACTTTTTACCATTTTTTAAACGAGCTCCAAATCAAGATTTTTCTTCACCAATCTCTTCAAAATAATTAAAAAGTGTGATCTGGAAGTTTTCATAATTTTTGGAGCTCATTTGGTATTTTTTCGGGATTTATCGGCTTGAATTACTGCATAGGAGGCCCGGGATTTGGCCATTTTGCAAACGAACTCGGAATCAAGATTTTCTTTCGCCAATCTCTTCCAAATAATTTAAAAATGAGATTTGCCAAATTTCAGAATTTTTGGAGTCCATTTGCTATTTTTTCGGGATTTATCTTCTTGAATTACTGCATAAGAAGCCCGGGATTTGGCCATTTTGCAAACGAACTCGGAATCAAGATTTTCTTTCGCCAATCTCCTTCAAATGATTTAAGAATGAGATTGACAAATTTTCCATAATTTTCAGAGTCCATTTGCTATTTTTCCCAAATTTTTCCAATTTTGCCCTTTTACCTCCGAAACCCGGTTTTGCTCAAAACAAATCCGATTTTCAGATTTTCTTCAATCTGAGCCTTGGGCCATCCTTTTTAACCATTCTTCATCCATTGAGGGGTTTGGTCTTACCAAGTCGGGCCATTTCTGTGATTCTTCCCGATTTCACCGAAATCCACTAAAAACCTAATTCTCGGTGTTCTCCCGGATTGAATTTTCTTTCGGTTTTTCTTGCAAGTGACTTCTCCATTACTCGTAGTCAGTGCTTATCTTTTATCTGGAACCTTCAATTTCGACCAGTTTGATCGTTTAAGCACTTTTCCCCAAATTTCTCGGATTAGGGTTTCCTTTCTACTGAATCTCCAAATCCCAACTTCCGAACTTCATATCTTTCAATGTAGACCTCGGATTATCAAAATTCTTTCGCCATTTTTCAATTGAACTTAAAATCTTGATTTTGAAAGTGGGTTGACTTTTTCAGTAGTTGACTTTTTGGGGTTGACTTTTTTGGGGTTGACTTTTTTTTTCAAGTTTGTCTTTTTGTGCTCGCCCTCTTAAACTAAGTCTCGGAGTACCACCTGTAGGATGAAAATAGTCTTTTTATACTCGGAAACATCAATATGGGAAGAAAACATACATGTTTAGTGGTCCGGACAAAATTAGGTGTCTACAAAAATGATTCGGAGAATTTTAAAATCAAGAAAAAATTCCATATTTTGCTGAGTCTGTCGGAACATATGGAAAATTTTACGCTAGCAAATTCCGGATCATTTTCAAATAAAATATAAATTTTTAAGGGAATTATTTATAAACACCAATTTCAAAACCGACTTTTTTACTGAGATTCGAGATAACACACGACTAATAAGGTTCCATTTTATACTGGCATTATGGGGGTGCTAATCCTTCCCCACACATAACTGACTCCCGAACCCGCACTTCTTTTCTCTGGTTCAAAGCGCAGACTGCAAAATTGGTTTAAAAATGTTTTATAAAAACCGGTTTTAAAAGGTGGCCGATCACAGCTAGCAAAAAAGATTGGTGGTGAATCCATTTCTTTTTCGAGGTCGTTTTCATACCTTCAACCCTTAATTTCAAGAGGAATTAAGTTGCCTTTTCTTCTGCCTGTTTTTCCCCTCACTCGAGCAGGTCCATCCCGGATCACTAAACCATAAAGCCCAAATCCTAAATCTTAAACTATAATCCCTAAACCCTAAACTTTAACCCTTAAGAACTTAAACCTCAAACACTAAACCATAAACACTAAACTCTAAAGCCTAAACACTAAACACTAAACTTAAAACACTAAGCTAGCCCCAAACCATAAACCCTAACACCCAAAATCATAAATCCTAACACCAAACCCTAACACCAAACACTAAATCCTAAGTCAGAAATCCTAAATCCTAAATCTTAAACCCTAAACCTTAAACAATAAACCATAAATAACAAACCCTAAACATAAACCTAAACCAAAACCACAAACACTAAACTCAAATCCTAAACCTCAAATTATAAACCATAAAGCCTAAACATTAACCTCTAACCCTTAAACCATAAACCCTAAAAACTAAACACTAAGCACAAAACCATAAACCATAAATCTCAAACCCTAAACCTTACACCCCAATAACATAAACCCAAACACTAAACCAAAAATCCTAAACCCTAAACCCCAAACCCCAAACTCAAATCCTAAACCCTAAACCTCAATCCATAAATCATAAACACTAAACCATAAACCCTAACCCCTCAAAACCTAAACTCAAACATTAAACACTAAACTCAAACTCTAAAATCCTAACCCCAAACTTTAATCCTAAATTTTAAATCCTGAATCCTAAACCCTAAACCCAAACCCTAACATTAAATCTTAAACCCTAAACAACAAACCCTCAATCCTAAATTTGAAATCCTAAACCCTAAATCATAAACCAAAAACCTCAATTTTCAAAGCTCAAACCATAAACCCTTAAACCATAAACCACAAACCCCAAATCCCAAACCATAAAACCCAAATCACAAATCACAAATCATAAACCATAAAACCCAAATCACAAATCATAAACCCTAAACATCAAACCTCAAACCTCAAACCCTGAACCCTAAACCCAAACACTATATCCTAAATCATGAACCCTAAATTATAAATCCCAAACCATAAACCCTAAACTTCAAATCATAAACCCAAACCACAAATACTAAACATTAAACACTAAACCCTAAACCCAACCCTAAACCTTAAACCATAAATTCTAAATTATAAACCCTAAACCAAAACCAAAACGTCAAACAATAAACCATAAACCTCAAATCCCAAACCCCAAACTCCAAACCATAAATCCTAAATCCTAAACCATAAACCATAAACCATAAACCTAAACAACAAACACTAAAAACAAACCACAAACCCTACACCCTACACCTTAAACACTAAATCCTAAATCCTAAGTCTTAAATACTAAGCCATAAATCATAAACCTTAAACCCCAAACTCTAAACCCTAAAATATAAACCAAAACAATAAACACTAAACCCAAACCCTGAATCATAAACCACAAACTTCAAACTTCAAACTCTAAACTCTAAACCCTAAACTCTAAATCCTAAACCCAAATTAAAAATCCCAAAAACCAAACCCTAAAAATCAAATCTTAAACACTAAACTCTAAACCTCAAACCTCAAACTCTAAACCCTAAACCTCAAACCCTAAACCATTAACCATTAACCTAAACCATAAACATTAAACATTAAACCCTAAACATTAAACATTAAACCTCAACCTCAACCTCAAACCCTAAACCATAAACCTCAAACCTTAAACCAAAACCCAAAACCACAAACCTTAAATCCTAAAACTTAAACCGCAAACCGCAAACCCTTAACCCTAAATCCTAAACCACAAATCCCAAACCCTAAACAAGAACCATAAATACTAAACACTAAACCCTAAACGATAAGTAACAAATCATAACCCTTAAATCCAAACCTCAAACACTAAACCCTAGAGCCAAACCACAAACACTAAATCCAAACCACAAACACTAAACACTAAACCCTAAATCATAAACCCTAAACCTTAAACCATAAATCATAAATCTCAAACCCCAAACCCAAAATCATAAATTTCTAACCCTAAATCATTAATCTCAAACCCTAAATCATAAACCCTAAACCTTAAACCATAAATCATAAACCAAAAACTTGCCCCTGAACTATACCTTTTTTCCTATTTTGGTACCTAAAAGATTTTTGGTTCCAATCGGGTACCTATACTATAATTTCGTCAAACAGATTGGTACCTGACACTAACACCGTTAAATAAATGCTGACATGGAAAATAGCAACCAATAAGAGCGTGACACAAGGCAAAAATGCCATGTCAACACTAACTTCATGATGCCACGTCATCAATAATAGAAAAAATGTTAAAAATTTAAAGCAAAATTCAAAAAAAAAATTCAAAATTTTTTTAAAAATCCAAAAACAATTTATAAAAATTCAAAAAAAGGAATAAATTAAAAAAAAATCATAATATTTTAACAAAAAATAGAAAAAATTCTAAAAATTAAAAAAAAGGAAAAATTTTAAAAAATAATAATTAAAAAATTAAAAAAAAAAAATCATAAAATTTAAAAAAATCAAAAACTAGAAATGAATTATGAAAATTCAAAATTTTTTAAAAAAATTCACTTTTTAAAAAAAAATTCAAAATAAAAGATAAAAGATCTAAAAATATATATAAAAAAATAGGAAAAATTAAAAAAATTTGAATATTTATAAAAAAGAAAAAAAAAACTGGAAATGAAAAAAAAAAGAGAAAGGAAATAAAGAAGAAAAAGGAAGAAGGGAAGGGAAAAAGAGAAAGGAAGAGAGAGGAGGGGGAAGGCGAGGGGGAGAGAGGGAAAGAGAGGAGGGGGAAGGCGAGGGGGAGAGAGGGAAAGAGAGAGAAAAGAGTAAAAGGAGGCCTACCGCCGCAGCCTGGCCTGCCCGGGGCAGATCTGACGCTGATCTGCCCCGTTTCGGCCAGGCTGCGGCCTGTCGGTGCCTTTCTGTTTCCCTCTCCCTCTCCCTCTTTCCTCTCTTTTTCTCTCTCTCTCTCTATTTTTTCTAGATTTTTGAAAAAGTAAAAATTAATTTTTTTTTTTTACTTTTTTTTTAATTTTCTGAAATTTTTAAAAAATATTTGAAATATTTTAACTTTTTTTTAAAGATTTGTTTTTTATAATTTTTTTTTTATAATTTTTATAATTGTTTTTTTCAATTTTTTTGTGAATTTTTTATATTTTTATGTTAAAAATCTGAAAATCTGAAAATTTTAGAATTTTAGAATTTTTTTCCATTTTTTATTTTTAAAAATAAAATTGTGAGTTTTTTGAATATATATTTTTTATTTTTTATAGATTTTTTCTTTTCTAATTTTTTAATTTTTTTCTCAATTTTTTATTTTATAAAAAAATATATGATTTTTTCATTTTTTTCTATAATTTTTCTGATTTTTTGAATTTTTTTCTATTTTATTTGAATTTTTAATATATATTTTTTAATGATGACGTGGCATCATAAAAATTAGGGCTGACATGGCATTTGTGTCACGTGTCACGCTCTCATTGGTTGCTATTTGCCATTGCAGTATTTATTTAACGGTGTTAGTGGCAGGTACCAATCTGTTACGGAATTATAGTATAGGTACCTAGTTAGGACAAAAAATTCTTTACGTACAAAAATGGGAACGAGTGTACAGGGGGCAATTTTTGCATTAAGCCTATAAATTTTAGTAATTTTATCTCTTTTTTTTCTTTTATTAAGTTCTAAAACAAGGATAACTTAACATATTTTTCAATGTTTACACTATAATATTATATATATTGATTTTTTATATGATATAAATTATATAATATATAAAAATAATATATTATATAAATGAAAAACGGGTCAGGCCGGGCTCGAGCCTTGATTGTTGGAGCCAAGGCCCGACCCATTTTCTAAAATGGGCCTTATTTTTTTTTTGCCCAAGCCCATATTTCGGGCTTAATATTTTGAGTTAATAGCATCAAAGATCCCCAAACTTTTAGGGCACATTTTATATTGATCCTCAAACTTCAAAACGTATCAATCAGATCGTCGATCCTATAGTTTTGTATCAATGTGGTCCTTTCGTTAGTAAAACCGTTAGAGTAGGCGTTAAATAACATATGACAAGTGACGTGTACATTGCAAAAATACCATAAATTAATTATATTTTCAAAGTTTTGTATTCATTTATAAAAAAGAGAAAGAAAAATATAAAATATAAAAAAGAAAAAGATTAAAGGATATGATTGATACGTATTGAAATTTAAGGACCAACATAAAATATATCCTAAAGTTTGGGGACCATTGATGCCATTAACTTTCATATTTTTGTCCAAACTCTCCAAAATATGGACGGGCCTTCCGGCTTGGGCGGGTAGTCTGGCCCTTGAGCAGGTCTATTTCATTGTTTCAAAAGCTGTGAACATATTTGGCTGTAGTAGTATTTTGAAAAAGATTGAGTTAATTACACTAATGGTACCCAAAATGTAAGTCATATTTTTTATTGATCCCCAAACTTCAAAACGTAACAATCAGATCCCCAATTTTATAATTCCGATATCAAATTAATATAGTCCTTCCGTTAGCAAAACCGTTAGAGTAGGCGTTAATGAATGAGGACATGTGACGAGTAAATTACGAAATTACCATTTGTCGATGTAGTCTTTTTTTTCTTCTTTTTTTTCTTTATAAATATATTAATTTATATTTTATGTTATAATTTAAATCAATCTGATAAATATTAAATAATTTACAAAAAAATAAAATATTTATTTACATTAATTTTCTAAATTTTCTATGTCTTTTTTATTATATTTTTTCTTTTTTATCCTAATTATAAATAAAAATAAATAATAATTATATTATTATTTTAAATTAATTTTATAAAAATTAATAATTCATACAAATACAAAATATTTATTTGCATTAATATTATAAGTTTTTTACACTTTTTTTTCACTTTTTTTACTTTTTTTTCTTCTTTATAAATAAATACAAATAAAAATAAAAAATAATTTAATTTAAATTAAATTAAATTAATTTATATTATAATCTTGTCTGCATATATTTGGCATTTATGACACTTCCGGGAATAGTTAATACAATCTCCCTCCATGGTTAGCCAATAGTATCCTGCCCTCATAACCTGCTTAGCTGGCACGTGGCCATTCGCGTGGGTGCCACATATCTCTTCGTGCACCTCTTCGAGGATTCTCTGAGCTTCAGCTGGAACAACACACCTTAACAGAACCTGGTCTTTCCCTTTGTTGTAAAGGATTTCACCATCTAAGACAAAACTCATTCCCATTATTCTCAGGGTTCTCTTATCATTTTTCGTCGCTTGCTCAGGGTACTGCTGACTCTTGATGTATTGCAAGATGTCGTAATACCAAGGGCGACCATGTGCTTCTTCTTCGATACTCAAACAGTAGGCAGGAGACTCGTATATGCTTATCTAGATTGGCACAACTTCGGCCCCATCATTCACTTTAAACATTGATGATAAAGTGGCTAGAGCATCCGCCATTCAGTTTTCTTCTCGGGGCAAGTCATTGAAAACCACTTCTTCGAACTCCTCAATCAAGCTCAATATAAGCTCTTTATATCGGATTAGCTTTGCATCCCGGGTCTCCCATTCTCCGCGCAATTGATAAATTACCAGGGCTGAATCTCCAAAGACCTCTAGTGTTTTGATCTTCCTTTCTATGGTGGCACGGAGACCCATGGTACATGCTTCATACTCAGCGGTATTGTTCGTATAATCAAAATCCAATATGGTAGTGAAAGGATAATAATCTTCCTCAGGAGATATGAGTACTGCACTGATTCCGTGCCCCATGGCATTAGATGCGCCATCAAAGTATATTTTCCAAGTTTTCTTCTCAGTGGAAGTCCCATTTTCTCGTGAGACACACATTAGGTCCTCATCAGGGAAATAAAAAATCCAGAGGGTCATAATCCACCACGACTCGACTTGCTAGGAATTCGGCTACTGCGCTACCCTTTATAGCCTTTCGGCTCACATACACAATATCGTATTTAGAAAGCAACACTTTCCATCTTGTCGTTATTCTTGACAACGAAGGCGCCTTGAATACGTATTTGAGGGGATCTAGCTTTGCGATCAGCCATGTCGTGTGATACAACATGTACTGCCTGAGCCTTCGAGTAGTCCGGGCTAGGGCACAACAAATCCTATCTACCAATAAATATTTCAACTCATACTTAGTGAACTTTTTGCTGAAGTAGTAGATGGCCTGTTCTTTTTTTTTCCAGTTTCATCAAGTTGTCCTAACATACACCCCATGGACCTTTCAAATACTGATAGGTATAATATCAGTGGCTTCCCTAGGACTGGTGGCATTAGTACTGGAGGATTGGATAGGTAATGTTTAACCTTATCAAAGGCTATCTGGCATCTTTCATCTCATTCCCCTGGATCACGCTTTCAGAGTAACTTGAAGATTGGATCTCACTTATCGATCAGTTGGGAGATGAACCAAGCGATATAGTTCAGCTTACCCAAAAAGCTTCTTAATTCTTTTTATGTACAAGGGGAAGGCAAGCTTTGAATGGCTTTCACTTTATCCGGATCAATCTCGATCCCTTTTCGGCTAACAATGAAGCCCAATAATTTTCCCGAAGCGACTCTGAAAGTACACTTTGTCGGGTTGAGTTTAAGTTGAAATTTTCTCAACCTTTCAAAGAGCTTTTTAAGATTCACAATGTGTTCATCCTCTCCTTGCGATTTTGCGATCATATCATCGACATAAACGCACCCACGCCACTAGCCACATGCTGGCTAAGCAGGTTATGAGGGCGGGATACTATTGGCTAACCATGGAGGGAGATTGTATTAACTATTCCTGGAAGTGCCATAAATGCCAAATATATGCAAACAAGATTCATGTGCCGCCATCGCCGCTGTATGTCATGACGGCTCCATGGCCATTTTCAAAGTGGGGAATGGATATGATCGAGCCCATTACCCCGAAAGCTTCAAATAGACACTGTTTCATCTTGGTAGCCATAGACTACTTCACAAAATGGGTAGAAGTGACCTCTTATACCAATGTAACAAAGTCAGTGGTGTGCAGATTCGTTAAAAAAGAGATCATATGCAGATATGGACTCCGGAAGAGAATAATCACAGACAATGCTCTCAATTTGAACAATAAGATGATGAGAGAAATATGTACCTAGTTCAAGATGAACCATCATAATTCGGCACCCTACCGCCTAAAAATGAATGGGGTAGTAGAAGCATCCAATAAGAACGTCAAGAAGATTGTTGAAAAGATAACCAATGTGTACAAAGACTGGCATGAGATCTTACCATTTTCTCACCATGCATATCGTATCGATCCACACATCTACGGGAGCCATGCCATTTTCTCTGGTATACGGGATGGAAGCAGTCCTGCCTATTGAGGTTGAAATCCCTTCACTTTGTGTTTTGATAGAAGTAGGCCAAGAAGAGGCAGAATGGGTTAGAACTCGCTATGAACAGTTGAATCTCATCGAGGAGAAAATGTTGAAAGCAATTTGTCATAGGCAGATGTATCAGAAAAGAATGATTCAAGCCCACAACAAAAAGGTTCGCCCCAGGCAGTTTTAAAAGGGAGAGTTGGTACTAAGAAAAGTTCTCCCTATCATGAAAGATCCTCACAAAAAATGGGCTCCGAATTGGGAAGGACCCTATGATGTGAAAAGAGGTTTTTCTAGAGGAGCATTGATTCTGACTCGGATGGACGGGGATGACTTGAGAAATCCCTTGAATGCTGATGAATGAAGAAGAAAAAGAATAAGAAAAGAAAAGTGTGGTATTGTGCACATAGGAATTCGAATTAGAAATTCTATATATCTATTTCCCCTGAGGATTGCTTTTCAATGAGAATATTCATGCATGATATGATAAATGGCCATTTTTCATATTCCTTTCGCTAAGAGGAAATGTAACACCCTATCCAGATAATCTACCTAAAATCCGACAGAGTTTCCTTTCTATCTCAACTATAACCCTCCTGCAAATAACACTCAATTCATATCCTCAACCAGCAATATTTCTCAATACTATTATTATGACATATATATCCATGCATATTCAAAAAATTATCCATGATCAATTTATGCTCAAGTCAAAACATACTGATCTATCGTGTCATATCTTCAAATATATATAAATCATCTAAAAGCAAACCTATCTCATAAATGTTTACTAGATAAGAGACATCAAAAGATCAAGACTTCAAGAAATTTTTAGTATGATGCCTACCACGTCAATATACTATTTGAAGCAGAGAATAGAGGAAGGTTGCAATCCCGACACCTAACTGTCACCTGAAAATGAGAATATGAAAAGGTGAGATATATGAATATCTCAGTGAGTAGACAACTTTTAAAACATTTGAAAACTATGATTATAATCCTTTAAAACATAATAGACATTTTCAAAATAAATAATAGTAAAACCATAATGCATAATTCGAAGATGTAGCGAAGTTTTCAAATGTATATCAGTATTATAATACCAAATCAATGTATAAAATCTGTAAAGTAAATCAAGTTTCGTATAATTGGGCTCTAACTTTCTGTCTTGCACAAGAGCATATCCATGAAATAATCAGGTAATATCCATGTAGGCATACTAGTAGCCGACCCCAAAGGCCAATACCACCATAGGACGCCCCAAAGGCATATGTGTCGCTATGATATGCCCCCAAAAGGCAAATATAACGGGATAGTGAATCTGGAGGTGGCTCCCACCACAAAGGCGTAGCACGCAGCTCCCATACCCCAGTCTAATATCACGGAATTGGGACTCTGGACGTGGCTCCCACCACAAAGGCGTAGCACGCAGCTCCCGTATTCCGATCAAGGGTATAATCTCATACATTAAGTCAGGTGGAGCCAAAACCATGTACGTCAAATTCTATGTATAATCATATTTCATAAATCAACCAACTTACTCGATATAATATTTCTTGAAATAAATATATTTTAATAACAAATCAATTCATATGATTATATAACGGATATACCTTTAATACGTAAAATAAGTATTATGCTAAAAAATTATAATTATAATTAAAGAAATTTCAAATAACTATAGTTGTCGTCAACTCACAATCCTTGAGATGATCTCACTGTACACCTCGATCTGAAACGTCAGGATCCACAAGTGACGTTGGATCTACGTGGCCTAGAGATTAACGATAATTAGTATCTATACATACTCAAAGCATTACACAATTATGAATGCAACTTAAATCTCATAATCTTCCCTCAAGGTCAATACTAATTTCTCATACTCAAAACAACATATCCTAAATTTTTAATATCATTTCCATAATCATTTTCTCCAAAATTCAACTCCATATTCATGTCCTTATCAAATTCCTTTCTAGTACTCCATGCCTTAGAGATTTTCATAATCCATAACCATCATTTAGTACTATATTTATCTTAAGCAATAAATTCCTTACTATCAAGCTAGATTAGAAAATCATAACTTGAGTTTGGTAATGAATTTTGAAGTGATTCCAATTGGTTTATTTTAACCAATAAGTCTACTTTATGAAAAAAATAACTAACTTAGACAATTAGAACAAAATATTGATCAAATTTGATAAATCCCGAAACTATGCTGAAACAGGGGTCAACACTGAACAGCCAACTTCATCGAATCTTTTTAACCGATTATCGGTTTTGGGTGATTCAAAAACCAAAATTCTCATATTGAAGTCTAGTTTCTAGGAAAAATATAAAAAAAATAAAATACTAGATGTGCCGAACCCAGAAAATCAGAACAGCAAGCATGCTCAACTTCCCCTGTTTTGCTTTTTCTTCCCATTTTTTTGTTCATGCTTTCAAATCCTTTTAATTCTTACCAAAGGTGAGTAAAAATCATACTTAATAGATGAATTTCAGACCTTAACATGTTCATGGAGCTATGATCTTAGCATGCTCAAGTAAAATATATAAAGAAAATGAAGAATTTTATCAATAAACTAACCTTGGATGTGATTGTTGTTGAGATTTTGCTGGAATTGTTTGAAGAGAACTTTTGAGAGGATGAAGAGAATTTTGAGAGAATGAGAAGGGTGTAGCCGGCTATCACCTAAGAAATAAGAAAAAAAATTCTAGAATTTTCAAGATATAAAGATATTTTTCAATTTTTGGTATAATTACACATTGGTCCCTCAACTTTTCATAAATAACCATTAAGCCCCTAAAGTTTTAATATGTTCAATTTGATCCTTTCTTCTTTTATTTATTTCGCTTCTAACTTCTTACCAACTTGTCATGGGCAGATGTATCAAAAAAGAATGATTCGAGCCCATAACAAAAAGGTTCACCCCAGGCAGTTTCGAAAGGGAGAGTTGGTACTAAGAAAAGTTCTCCCTATCGTGAAAGATCCTCATGGAAAATGGGCTCCGAATTGGGAAGGACCCTATGTAGTGAAAAGAGCTTTTTCTAGAAGAGCATTGGTTCTGACTCGGATGGATGGGGATGACTTGAGAAATCCCGTGAATGGTGACGAATTGAAGAAGTACTATGCTTGAAGAAGAAAAAGAAAATAAAAGTGTGGTATTGTGCACATGGAAATTCGAATTTGAAATTCTATATATCTATTTCCCCTGATGATTGCTTTTCAATGAGAATATTCATGCATGATATGATAAATGGCCATTTTTCATATTCCTTTCAGTAAAAATAAATTATCCCTAGTCACCCCTTTAAGCCTTAGGAATTCTTTCTTTCTTGGAACCTTGATCACGGATCACCCTCTACTTTGGAGGGCAAATGCGAGGAAAATCCTCCTTCAAAAATCATGGCGAAAAGAGCCATTTAAAAAAAATAAATAACTCACACACACACACAAAAGAAAGGGTGTGATATCAAAGAGTGGCAAATGAAAGCCAAGAATGGAAAAGTAACAAATTCAAAAATGGGAGAAAAGTCCAAAAGGGACAGATGATTCAAAAATGAATCATCCTCATGAAATGATCCTTGATATGATCAGCCTCAAACATATTTTGGGCCTATTTATCCTTTCTTTTTAAACACAAACCTTGGCCTACATTATGTGCTTTTAAAGTCCATTTTGATCAAGCATGGGTATGTAATTTGAAGGGTTTTTCTTAGATTTCATCCCATCTTTTGAATTGTCATTTTTAGCTTGGAAGCATTTAGAATTCTCAGATGCTTGGTAGAACACAAGAAAAAAGAAAGCAAAAAAAAAATGTAAAAGGAGAGGTTTAAGTCGAAAACCCAAAAAGGGCGACTTAAAACCAAACGGGGAACACTTGAGTTGAAAAGTCGCAAAGGACGGCCCAAGTACTGATCAAAGGTTGAATCAATGCTCCATGTAAAGGGGGACAAAATATCAAAAAATCAGAGAAAAGAGGTAAAGCTCAGTCTGAAGCAACAACGAAAGCCGAGAAGTCACCCAAGCAGATGGCAAGCTTAAAAGATATTTCAGAGGAATTAAAACAGGAAGGGTCCAGGATATTTTGCATCTGGGGCATCTATACCTTTTCCTTTGCATTTTCCTTTGAATCCTCGATATTCATCTTTGTTATCTAAACTTTTTTTGCAATAAACTCATGTTGGCCCTTACAGGGCATTTGGCTCTTTCATACCATCTTTCATACATGTTGTGATGCATCTTGAGTGTTATCAAATTGAATGATGATTAGTAAACATAAAAAAATCTTTAAACAAAAAGATTTTAGTGTATTACTAAGGAGTAGATTTAAATTTTAGAAGAGGTTTGGAGACCACAAAAATTTGGAAACACAAGAGCATATCATGATGGGAAAATTCGCCAAGTAGAGGTAAACAACGAATATGTTGAAGACTCTGTCATGAAGTCCGAAAATTGGTGAATTTCAGTGAAGTCATAAACTGGGACTTTTTGACAATTTATATTGATTGAAGGCTCCTCAAGTGGGGCGTCAGTGAAAAGTTGAAAACTCCGTCATGAATTCAGGCAATTCGTGAACCTCAAAGAAATCATGGATTAGAAATCATGACACAATCATTTGACTCATTCATCCTTAGGGAACATACATACTACAAGCATTTGCAAAACATGACTTTTTCATCACTGCATTAGGCTAACATTACAGGAATCGTGGAAATTTTTCTCTCCCAAATCGAACTCGTTTTGCTTCTCAAATGTGTCGAACCCCGAGACCACCGTTGAGGTATTTTGTTTTAAAATCGAACTCATTCTACTTCTCAAATGTGTCGAACCCCGAGACCACCGTCGAGGTATTTTTTTTAAAATTGAACTCGTTCTGCTTCTCAAATGAGTCGAACTCGAACTCATTCTGCTTCCCAAATGAGTCAAACCCTGAGACCACCGTCGAGGTATTTTGTTTTAAAATTGAACTCATTATGCTTCTCAAATGAGTCGAACTCCAAGACCACCGTCGAGGTATTTTATTTTTAACTCGAACTCGTTCTGCTTCTCAAATGAGTCGAGCTCCGAGACCACCGTCGAGATATTTTCCTTTTCAAATTGAACTTATTTTCTAAATGATTCGAACCCAGGATTGATGTTAAGGCATTCCTTTTGGTTTTAAATTGAACTCGTTCTGCTTCTCAAATGAGTCGAGCCCCAAGACCACCGTCGAGGTATTTCCCGTTTAAACCCAACACAGTTGACACCAAGATAGAGCCTTGAGACCACCGTCGAGGTATTCTCTTCTCTTGCAAATCAAACTCGTTTCCTTAAGACGGGTCGAGACTTGATTAGTCAGGAAACTCAATCTAAGGACAAAATCTTAGCTTTTTTCGAAAAGAACACAAAAAAAATTGATGAAATAAATGGAAATGAGGAATAAAGCAAACTCTCTTGCCTTACATGTGATTTCTCTGACCAGACAAATTATTGTTTATTTTTCTTTGCCTGATTCCGATTCTCAGCAATAGTCAAAGAGAGGCAGCTGTAGACACCTAATTTTTTTCAGATGAAGACCTACTCCGGCATATTTGGGAAAAACTAAATCGTGGGTGAATTTGATCGCAAAAATTGGGCATTTTCAGACCAACTCAAATTCAATATATGACGGAGGGAGTGGAAGAATAAAATACAAAAAATCGGACCCGTTTTGATCAAAATCGAGGTTTCGGAGGTTACAAGGCAATATGCAGAAAATCCTGAAGAAAATTTCGAGAAAAATAGCAAACGAGCTCAAAAAATTATGAAAACTTCCAGATCTAAGTTTCATAATTTTTGGAAGAGATTGGTGAAGAAAAATCCACAATCGAAGCTCATTTGAAAAATGGCAAAGTTCGGGTGCACTAACCGGAAATTCCCAAAGATAATTCAGGGAAAAATAGCAAACGAGCTTGAAAAATTATGAAAACTTCCAGATCTAACTTTCATATTTTTTGGAAGAGATTGGTGAAGAAAAACCCAAAATCAGATTTCATATGAAAAAGGTGAATTTCAGGTGCACTAAACCAAAATTTCAAAAGAAAATTTCGGGAGAAATAATAAACGAGCTCGAAAAATTATGAGAACTTGCAGATTTGAGTTTCATAATTTTTGGAAAGCATGGGTGAAGAAAAATTCGGAATCAGAGCTCATTTGAAAAGGGCTAAATTTGGATGGCACTATACTGAAATTTCAGAGATAAATCCAAAAAAATAGCAAATGAGCTCGGAAAGAATTGAAAACCTCCATAATCAAGTTTTACATTGAATGGGATAAGTTGAAAAAAAAATCTGAAATTGGGGTCCATTTGCAATTAAATTTAGCTCGGGGGTCAAAAAGGTAATTCTACCAAAAGAACCGAAAAGGGATATTTTGCAATTAAGAAAAATGTGAAAGATGGAGAAATTTTTTTAACATTCCATGCCTTGGCCGGCCAGCATAGGGGGGAGGAGGAAAGCTTGATCAATTTAATTCACTAGTGACTATCAAGCTAAAAATGCCATCATTAACACCATGCAAATGGTCCCCCTTTCATCCAATAGCCTAGATGCATTTTGGAGAAGATGAGTACACCTTTCAAGGGCCAAGATCAAATTGTAAGATGACATTTTTATTGTCATCAAAATATCTTCATCCAAGGGCCAAAATTGTTGAAAAAGATGAGCACAATTCATCCAAGGGAGGAGCATGCATTTTGCCATGGGGGGAACATGAAGGGGTGCATTGTTTCATCCAATAGCCTAGGCTCTTTGTAAAGGATGAGTACACATTTCAAGGGCCAAGATCAATTTGCAAGATGATATATTAATGTTGTCATGAAAAGATCCTAATCTAAAGGGTAGAATTGATGACAAAAATGAGGACAATTAATCCTATGGTTGGGAGGCCAACCGGCCAAGCTTGGGAAAGGGAGAAGGGAATGTTTTATTTCCTTAAGAGGCTGGTCTTTTTGGAGAAATAGGTCAGTAGCTAATTTGGAAAAAAGAGGTTTTTGAAAGAAAAGAAGAAAGGTTTTACCACAAAGCTTGGAAGGTAGCCATTTCTACCTAGCTCTAGCATGATTTTCTTCTTCATTTCTTATATAGTTTTATTTCTTTCCTATGTTATTTCCATCTTTTTTATGAAAATAAAAGTCTTGAAATGTTTTTTTTTTAGCTTTCATCTATTCCTTTTCCATCAAGAATGGAAGAAAACAATTTTTTTACCAACTTGTCAACATGGCCGAAACTTGCATTGGTGCTTGCCTTGATTTTTGTCTCGCCTTTTGGTTGTGAGAAACATGACTATAGAAGGTTTAGTCATTTTTTTATTCTGATTTTTTTCAAAATAAATGAAGTAAAAGAGGTTGAAATGGCTACATGATATTGATAAACATCAGGTGACCATGGTTAGGGGAGGGCTATGCCCAGTTGCACCAACCATGGAGCTCACCTCCATTTTGTTGTTAGCTTGGTTTATTTTTTGATTTGTGGGTTGGAAAGGCTTAATGATCTTGTCAAATGTCAAGTGATTATGGTTAGGGGAGGGTTATGCCCATTTGTACCAACCATGGAGCTTAACTTTCCTTGTTTTGTTTACTAATTTTTATTGTTATTTCATTTCATTTCATTTCATTGCATGTCCATGTTTATTTTGATTATGTTCTTTTCAATATCTTTATGCTATACTGGCCTTTATATCATTTTCATGTAGTAATAATTCCCTTTTACCATTTGGCCCTCCTTGTATTTTTGGTGATGGCTTGCAACCATACCTTGTATGTTAACCATGTTTGCATCTTGCATTTTATATTTTACGATCCGGCCCCCCATGCACTCTAGGTCTAGGTCATGCTTTGCATTAGATTTGCCTATGTCATGCATATTAGGTGATACAACTATGTCATTTATAGTCTAGGTGCATTCTCATTCCTTAATCCATATGCCATCACCATATCCTCTTATGCCATGTCACATGTCTATATTGTCATGCTATGTTATTCATAATATTTTAATAAATAAGGCAATATTCCTGAGTTTCAATAATTCATGGTTTTCTCTGCTGGGTCTGCCGGAGAGGTTATCATCAATTTTTAACGAAGGAATACCCTTTTATAAAGTAAAATGATTCGAGAAATTTCAAAATAAATAAAACTTTCTATGTTTTGCCAGGTCTGCTGGGGAACATGAAAGGATTTTACATTAACAGATTCCGAGTCATTCTCAAATTCCTTCATTGCTTGTCATGTCGATTTCATTCAAATGCCATGTCATCATATGCCATGTCATTCTGCTTGTCATGTTGATTTCATTCACATGCCATGTCATCTTGATTTCATTCACATGCCATGTCATAATGCTTGTCATGTTGATTTCATTCACATGCCATGTCATCTTATACCATGCTGCATGCCATGTTATTCTGCTTGTCATGTCGATTTCATTAACATGCCATGTCATCTTATACCATGCCGCATGCCATGTCGTTATGCTTATCATGTTGATTTCATTCATATGCCATGTCATCTTATACCATGCCACATGCCATGTCATTCTTATTGTCATGTCGATTTCATTCACATGCATGTCATCATATGCCATGTCATTCTGCTTGTCATGTTGATTTCATTCACATGCCATTTCATCTTATGCCATGTCATCTTATGCCATGTCATCTTATGCCATGTCACATGCCATGTCATATCTACTTGTCATGTCGATTTCATTCACATGCCATGTCATTTGATGACATGTCACATGCCATGTCATCTTGCTTGTCATGTTGATTTCATTCACATGCCATATCATTTATACCATGCCGCATGCAATGTCATTCTGCTTGCCATGTCGATTTCATTCACATGCCATGTCATCTTATACCATGCTGCATGCCATGTCATTTTGCTTGTCATGTCGATTTCATTCACATGCCATGTCATCTTATACCATGCCGCATGCCATGTCATTTTGCTTGTCATGTCGATTTCATTCACATGCCATGTCATTTTATGCCATGTCATCATTTCATGCCATGTCATTCTATGCCATGTCATCATTTCATGCCATGTCACCTATACAATGTCATCATTTCATGCCATCACCATATCATCTTATCCCATGTCATATGCCATGTCATCTTGCTTGTCACGTTGATCTCATTCACATACCATGCCATCTTATGCCATGTCACATGTCATGTCATCTTGCTTGTCATGTCGATTTCATTCACATGCAATGTCATCTTATACCATGTCACATGCCGTGTCATCTTGCTTGTCATGTCGATTTCATTCACATGCCATGTCATCTCATGCCATGTCACTTATGTCAAGTTATCGTTTCATACCATATTTCATGCCATGTCGATTTCATTCACATGCCATGTCATCTTATGTCATTATGTTTGACATGTCGATTTCATTCACATGCCATGTCGATTTCATTCACATGCCATGTCATTTTATACATGTCCCATGACATCCATTTTTTATGCCATGCCATCCACGTGTCATGTTGATTTTATTCACATGTAATTTTATATGCTATGGCAATCTTTGTCATTACTTCTTTTATTAGATCATAATAAAATGTTTATCAGATCATGATAAATATGCATGATTATTTAATTAGTGACATTTTTGCATAATCATGACCATTTTCTATGTTTCACAAAGGATGTTTTTGTAAATCAAGATTATTCTCGAGTTAAAATAATTCATGAATTCTCTACTGGGTCTGCCGGAGAAGATATCATCAATTATCATTAATAACATAATATTCTTTTTAAAATGAAAATGATTCGGAGAATTTTAAAATCAAGAAAAAATTCCATATTTTGCTGAGTCTGTCGGAAAATATGGAAAATTTTACGCTAGTAAATTCCGGATCATTTTCAAATAAAATATGAATTTTTAAGGGAATTATTTATAAACACCAATTTCAAAACCGACTTTTTTACTGAGATTCGAGATAACACACGACTAATAAGGTTCCATTTTATACTGGCATTATGGGGGTGCTAATCCTTCCCCACACATAACTGACTCCCGAACCCGCACTTCTTTTCTCTGGTTCAAAGCGCAGACTGCAAAATTGGTTTAAAAATGTTTTATAAAAACCGGTTTTAAAAGGTGGCCGATCACAGCTAGCAAAAAAGATTGGTGGTGAATCCATTTCTTTTTCGAGGTCGTTTTCATACCTTCAACCCTTAATTTCAAGAGGAATTAAGTTGCCTTTTCTTCTGCCTGTTTTTCCCCTCACTCGAGCAGGTCCATCCCGGATCACTAAACCATAAAGCCCAAATCCTAAATCTTAAACTATAATCCCTAAACCCTAAACTTTAACCCTTAAGAACTTAAACCTCAAACACTAAACCATAAACACTAAACTCTAAAGCCTAAACACTAAACTTAAAACACTAAGCTAGCCCCAAACCATAAACCCTAACACCCAAAATCATAAATCCTAACACCAAACCCTAACACCAAACACTAAATCCTAAGTCAGAAATCTTAAATCCTAAATCTTAAACCCTAAACCTTAAACAATAAACCATAAATAACAAACCCTAAACCTAAACCTAAACCTAAACCACAAACACTAAACTCAAATCCTAAACCTCAAATTATAAACCATAAAGCCTAAACATTAACCTCTAACCCTTAAACCATAAACCCTAAAAACTAAACACTAAGCACAAAACCATAAACCATAAATCTCAAACCCTAAACCTTACACCCCAATAACATAAACCCAAACACTAAACCAAAAACCCTAAACCCCAAACCCCAAACTCAAATCCTAAACCCTAAACCTCAATCCATAAATCATAAACACTAAACCATAAACCCTAACCCCTCAAAACCTAAACTCAAACATTAAACACTAAACTCAAACTCTAAAATCCTAACCCCAAACTTTAATCCTAAATTTTAAATCCTGAATCCTAAACCCTAAACCCAAACCCTAACATTAAATCTTAAACCCTAAACAACAAACCCTCAATCCTAAATTTGAAACCCTAAACCCTAAATCATAAACCAAAAACCTCAATTTTCAAAGCTCAAACCATAAACCCTTAAACCATAAACCACAAACCCCAAATCCCAAACCATAAAACCCAAATCACAAATCACAAATCATAAACCATAAAACCCAAATCACAAATCATAAACCCTAAACATCAAACCTCAAACCTCAAACCCTGAACCCTAAACCCAAACACTATATACTAAATCATGAACCCTAAATTATAAATCCCAAACCATAAACCCTAAACTTCAAATCATAAACCCAAACCACAAATACTAAACATTAAACACTAAACCCTAAACCCAACCCTAAACCTTAAACCATAAATTCTAAATTATAAACCCTAAACCAAAACCAAAACCTCAAACAATAAACCATAAACCTCAAATCCCAAACCCCAAACTCGAAACCATAAATCCTAAATCCTAAACCATAAACCATAAACCATAAACCCAAACAACAAACACTAAAAACAAACCACAAACCCTAAACCCTACACCCTACACCTTAAACACTAAATCCTAAATCCTAAGTCTTAAATACTAAGCCATAAATCATAAACCTTAAACCCCAAACTCTAAACCCTAAAATATAAACCAAAACAATAAACACTAAACCCAAACCCTGAATCATAAACCACAAACTTCAAACTTCAAACTCTAAACTCTAAACCCTAAACTCTAAATCCTAAACCCAAATTAAAAATCCCAAAAACCAAACCCTAAAAATCAAATCTTAAACACTAAACTCTAAACTCTAAACCTCAAACCTCAAACCTCAAACTCTAAACCCTAAACCTCAAACCCTAAACCATTAACCATTAACCTAAACCATAAACATTAAACATTAAACCCTAAACATTAAACATTAAACCTCAACCTCAACCTCAAACCCTAAACCATAAACCTCAAACCTTAAACCAAAACCCAAAACCACAAACCTTAAATCCTAAAACTTAAACCGCAAACCGCAAACCCTTAACCCTAAATCCTAAACCACAAATCCCAAACCCTAAACAAGAACCATAAAGACTAAACACTAAACCCTAAACGATAAGTAACAAATCATAACCCTTAAATCCAAACCTCAAACACTAAACCCTAAAGCCAAACCACAAACACTAAATCCAAACCACAAACACTAAACACTAAACCCTAAATCATAAACCCTAAACCTTAAACCTTAAACCATAAATCATAAATCTCAAACCCCAAACCCAAAATCATAAATTTCTAACCCTAAATCATTAATCTCAAACCCTAAATCATAAACCCTAAACCTTAAACCATAAATCATAAACCAAAAACTTGCCCCTGAACTATACCTTTTTTCCTATTTTGGTACCTAAAAGATTTTTGGTTCCAATCGGGTACCTATACTATAATTCCGTCAAACAGATTGGTACCTGACACTAACACCGTTAAATAAATGCTGACATGGCAAATAGCAACCAATAAGAGCGTGACACAAGGCAAAAATGCCATGTCAACACTAACTTCATGATGCCACGTCATCAATAATAGAAAAAATGTTAAAAATTTAAAGCAAAATTAAAAAAAAAATTCAAAATTTTTTTAAAAATCCAAAAACAATTTATAAAAATTCAAAAAAAGGAATAAATTAAAAAAAAATCATAATATTTTAACAAAAAATAGAAAAAATTCTAAAAATGAAAAAAAGGAAAAATTTTAAAAAAAATAATTAAAAATTTAAAAATTTAAAAAAAAAAATCATAAAATTTAAAAAAATCAAAAACTAGAAATGAATTATGAAAATTCAAAATTTTTTAAAAAAATTCACTTTTTAAAAAAAAAATTCAAAATAAAAGATAAAAGATCTAAAAAGATATATAAAAAAAATAGGAAAAATTAAAAAAATTTGAATATTTATATATTTTTTAAAAATTTATAAAAAAGAAAAAAAAAACTGGAAAGGAAAAAAAAAAAAGAAAGAGAAAGGAAATAAAGAAGAAAAAGGAAGAAGGGAAGGGAAAAAAAGAAAGGAAGAGAAAGGAGGGGGAAGGCGAGGGGGAGAGAGGGAAAGAGAGAGAAAAGAGTAAAAGGAGGCCTACCGCCGCAGCCTGGCCTGCCCGGGGCAGATCTGACGCTGACCTGCCCCGTTTCGGCCAGGCTACGGCCTGTCGGTGCCTTTCTGTTTCCCTCTCCCTCTTTCCTCTCTTTTTCTCTCTCTCTCTCTCTCTCTTATTTTTCTAGATTTTTGAAAAAGTAAAAATTAATTTTTTTTTTTACTTTTTTTTTAATTTTCTGAAATTTTTTAAAAAATATTTGAAATATTTTAACTTTTTTTTAAAGATTTTTTTTTTATAATTTTTTTTTTGAATTTTTATAATTGTTTTTTTCAATTTTTTTGTGAATTTTTTCTATTTTTATGTTAAAAATCTGAAAATCTGAAAATTTTAGAATTTTAGAATCTTTTTCCATTTTTTATTTTTAAAAATAAAATTGTGAGTTTTTTGAATATATATTTTTTATTTTTTATAGATTTTTCCTTTTTTAATTTTTTTAATTTTTTCTCAATTTTTTTATTTTATAAAAAAATATATGATTTTTTCATTTTTTTCTATAATTTTTCTGATTTTTTGAATTTTTTGAATTTTTTTCTATTTTATTTGAATTTTTAATATATTTTTTTTAATGATGACGTGGCATCATATAAATTAGGGCTGACATGGCATTTGTGCCACGTGTCATGCTCTCATTGGTTGCTATTTGCCATTGCAGTATTTATTTAACGGTGTTAGTGGCAGGTACCAATCTGTTACGGAATTATAGTATAGGTACCTAGTTAGGACAAAAAATTCTTTACGTACAAAAATGGGAACGAGTGTACAGGGGGCAATTTTTGCATTAAGCCTATAAATTTTAGTAATTTTATCTCTTTTTTTTCTTTTATTAAGTTCTAAAACAAGGATAACTTAACATATTTTTCAATGTTTACACTATAATATTATATATATTGATTTTTTATATGATATAAATTATATAATATATAAAAATAATATATTATATAAATGAAAAACGGGTCAGGCCGGGCTCGAGCCTTGATTGTTGGAGCCAAGGCCCGACCCATTTTCTAAAATGGGCCTTATTTTTTTTGCCCAAGCCCATATTTCGGGCTTAATATTTTGAGTTAATAGCATCAAAGATCCCCAAACTTTTAGGGCACATTTTATATTGATCCTCAAACTTCAAAACGTATCAATCAGATCGTCGATCCTATAGTTTTGTATCAATGTGGTCCTTTCGTTAGTAAAACCGTTAGAGTAGGCCTTAAATAACATATGACAAGTGACGTGTAAATTACAAAAATACCATAAATTAATTATATTTTCAAAGTTTTGTTTTCATTTATAAAAAAGAGAAAGAAAAATATAAAATATAAAAAAGAAAAAAGAAAAAGATTAAAGGATATGATTGATACGTTTTGAAATTTAAGGACCAACATAAAATATATCCTAAAGTTTGGGGACCATTGATGCCATTAACTTTCATATTTTTGTCCAAACTCTCCAAAATATGGACGGGCCTTCGGGCTTGGGCGGGTAGTCTGGCCCTTCAGCAGGTCTATTTCATTGTTTCAAAAGCTGTGAACATATTTGGCTGTAGTAGTATTTTGAAAAAGATTGAGTTAATTACACCAATGGTACCCAAAATGTAAGTCATATTTTTTATTGATCCCCAAACTTCAAAACGTAACAATCAGATCCCCAATTTTATAATTTCGATATCAAATTAATATAGTCCTTCCGTTAGCAAAACCGTTAGAGTAGGCGTTAATGAATGAGGACATGTGACGAGTAAATTATGAAATTACCATTTGTCGATGTAGTCTTTTTTCTTCTTCTTTTTTTTCTTTATAAATATAATAATTTATATTTTATGTTATAATTTAAATCAATCTGATAAATATTAAATAATTTACAACAAAATAAAATATTTATTTACATTAATTTTCTAAATTTTCTATGTCTTTTTTATTATATTTTTTCTTTTTTCCCCTAATTATAAATAAAAATAAATAATAATTATATTATTATTTTAAATTAATTTTATAAAAATTAATAATTCATACAAATACAAAATATTTATTTGCATTAATATTATAAGTTTTTTACACTTTTTTTTTCTCTTTTTTTACTTTTTTTTCTTCTTTATAAATAAATACAAATAAAAATAAAAAATAATTTAATTTAAATTAAATTAAATTAATTTATATTATAATCTTGTCTGCATATATTTGGCATTTATGACACTTCCGGGAATAGTTAATACAATCTCCCTCCATGGTTAGCCAATAGTATCCTGCCCTCATAACCTGCTTAGCTGGCACGTGGCCATTCGCGTGGGTGCCACATATCTCTTCGTGCACCTCTTCGAGGATTCTCTGAGCTTCAGCCGGAACAACACACCTTAACAGAACCTGGTCTTTCCCTTTGTTGTAAAGGATTTCACCATCTAAGACAAAACTCATTCCCATTATTCTCAGGGTTCTCTTATCATTTTTCGTCGCTTGCTCAGGGTACTGCTGACTCTTGATGTATTGCAAGATGTCGTAATACGAAGGGTGACCATGTGCTTCTTCTTCGATACTCAAACAGTAGGCAGGAGACTCGTATATGCTTATCTAGATTGGCACAACTTCGGCCCCATCATTCACTTTAAACATTGATGATAAAGTGGCTAGAGCATCCGCCATTCAGTTTTCTTCTCGGGGCAAGTAATTGAAAACCACTTCTTCGAACTCCTCAATCAAGCTCAATATAAGCTCTTTATATCGGATTAGCTTTGCATCCCGGGTCTCCCATTCTCCGCGCAATTGATAAATTACCAGGGCTGAATCTCCAAAGACCTCTAGTGTTTTGATCTTCCTTTCTATGGTGGCACGGAGACCCATGGTACATGCTTCATACTCAGCGGTATTGTTCGTATAATCAAAATCCAATATGGTAGTGAAAGGATAATAATCTTCCTCAGGAGATATGAGTACTGCACTGATTCCGTGCCCCATGGCATTAGATGCGCCATCAAAGTATATTTTCCAAGTTTTCTTCTCAGTGGAAGTCCCATTTTCTCGTGAGACACACATTAGGTCCTCATCAGGGAAATAAAAAATCCAGAGGGTCATAATCCACCACGACTCGACTTGCTAGGAATTCGGCTACTGCGCTACCCTTTATAGCCTTTCGGCTCACATACACAATATCGTATTTAGAAAGCAACACTTTCCATCTTGTCTTTATTCTTGACAACGAAGGCGCCTTGAATACGTATTTGAGGGGATCTAGCTTTGCGATCAGCCATGTCGTGTGATACAACATGTACTGCCTGAGCCTTCGAGTAGTCCGGGCTAGGGCACAACAAAGCCTATCTACCAATGAATATTTCAACTCATACTTAGTGAACTTTTTGCTGAAGTAGTAGATGGCCTGTTCTTTTTTTTCCAGTTTCATCAAGTTGTCCTAACATACACCCCATGGACCTTTCAAATACTGATAGGTATAATATCAGTGGCTTCCCTAAGACTGGTGGCATTAGTACTGGAGGATTGGATAGGTAATGTTTAACCTTATCAAAGGCTATCTGGCATCTTTCATCTCATTCCCATGAATCACGCTTTCGGAGTAACTTGAAGATTGGATCTCACTTATCGATCAGTTGGGAGATGAACCAAGCGATATAGTTCAGCTTACCCAAAAAGCTTCTTACTTCTTTTTATGTACAAGGGGAAGGCAAGCTTTGAATGGCTTTCACTTTATCCGGATCAATCTCGATCCCTTTTCGGCTAACAATGAAGCCCAATAATTTTCCCGAAGCGACTCTGAAAGTACACTTTGTCGGGTTGAGTTTAAGTTGAAATTTTCTCAACCTTTCAAAGAGCTTTTTAAGATTCACAATGTGTTCATCCTCTCCTTGCGATTTTGCGATCATATCATCGACATAAACGCACCCACGCCACTAGCCACATGCTGGCTAAGCAGGTTATGAGGGCGGGATACTATTGGCTAACCATGGAGGGAGATTGTATTAACTATTCCTGGATGTGCCATAAATGCCAAATATATGCAAACAAGATTCATGTGCCGCCATCGCCACTGTATGTCATGACGGCTCCATGGCCATTTTCAAAGTGGGGAATGGATATGATCGAGCCCATTACCCCGAAAGCTTCAAATAGACACTGTTTCATCTTGGTAGCTATAGACTACTTCACAAAATGGGTAGAAGTGACCTCTTATACCAATGTAACAAAGTCAGTGGTGTGCAGATTCGTTAAAAAAGAGATCATATGCAGATATGGACTCCGGAAAAGAATAATCACAGACAATGCTCTCAATTTGAACAATAAGATGATGAGAGAAATATGTACCTAGTTCAAGATGAACCATCATAATTCGGCACCCTACCGCCTAAAAATGAATGGGGTAGTAGAAGCATCCAATAAGAACGTCAAGAAGATTGTTGAAAAGATAACCAATGTGTACAAAGACTGGCATGAGATCTTACCATTTTCTCACCATGCATATCGTATCGATCCACACATCTACGGGAGCCATGCCATTTTCTCTGGTATACGGGATGGAAGTAGTCCTGCCTATTGAGGTTGAAATCCCTTCACTTTGTGTTTTGATAGAAGTAGGCCTAGAAGAGGCAGAATGGGTTAGAACTCGCTATGAACAGTTGAATCTCATCGAGGAGAAAATGTTGAAAGCAATTTGTCATAGGCAGATGTATCAGAAAAGAATGATTCAAGCCCACAACAAAAAGGTTCGCCCTAGGCAGTTTTAAAAGGGAGAGTTGGTACTAAGAAAAGTTCTCCCTATCATGAAAGATCCTCACAAAAAATGGGCTCGGAATTGGGAAGGACCCTATGATGTGAAAAGAGGTTTTTCTAGAGGAGCATTGATTCTGACTCGGATGGACGGGGATGACTTGAGAAATCCCTTGAATGCTGATGAATGAAGAAGAAAAAGAATAAGAAAAGAAAAGTGTGGTATTGTGCACATAGGAATTCGAATTGGAAATTCTATATATCTATTTCCCCTGAGGATTGCTTTTCAATGAGAATATTCATGCATGATATGATAAATGGCCATTTTTCATATTCCTTTCGCTAAGAGGAAATGTAACACCCTATCCAGATAATCTACCTAAAATCCGACAGAGTTTCCTTTCTATCTCAACTATAACCCTCCTGCAAATAACACTCAATTCATATCCTCAACCAACAATATTTCTCAATACTATTATTATCACATATATATCCATGCATATTCAAAAAATTATCCATGATCAATTTATGCTCAAGTCAAAACATACTGATCTATCGTGTCATATCTTCAAATATATATAAATCATCTAAAAGCAAACCTATCTCATAAATGTTTACTAGATAAGAGACATCAAAAGATCAAAACTTCAAGAAATTTTTAGTATGATGCCCACCACGTCAATATACTAATTGAAGCAGAGAATAGAGGAAGGTTGCAATCCCGACACCTAACTGTCACCTGAAAATGAGAATATGAAAAGGTGAGATATATGAATATCTCAGTGAGTAGACAACTTTTAAAACATTTGAAAACTATGATTATAATCCTTTAAAACATAATAGACATTTTCAAAATAAATAATAGTAAAACCATAATGAATAATTCGAAGATGTAGTGAAGTTTTCAAATGTATATCAGTATTATAATACCAAATCAATGTATAAAATCTGTAAAGTAAATCAAGTTTCGTATAATTGGGCTCTAACTTTCTGTCTTGCACAAGAGCATATCCATGAAATAATCAGGTAATATCCATGTAGGCATACTAGTAGCCGACCCCATAGGCCAATACCACCATAGGACGCCCCAAAGGCATATGTGTCGCTATGATATGCCCCCAAAAGGCAAATATAACGGGATAGTGAATCTGGAGGTGGCTCCCACCACAAAGGCGGAGCACGCAGCTCCCATACCCCAGTCTAATATCACGAAATTGGGACTCTGGACGTGGCTCCCACCACAAAGGCGTAGCACGCAGCTCCCGTATTCCGATCAAGGGTATAATCTCATACATTAAGTCAGGTGGAGCCAAAACCATGTACGTCAAATTCTATGTATAATCATATTTCATAAATCAGCCAACTTACTCGATATAATATTTCTTGAAATAAATATACTTTAATAACAAATCAATTCATATAATTATATAACGGATATACCTTTAATACGTAAAATAAGTATTATGCTAAAAATTATAATTATAATTAAAGAAATTTCAAATAACTATAGTTGTCGTCAACTCACAATCCTTGAGATGATCTCACTGTACACCTCGATCTGAAACGTCGGGATCCACAAGTGACGTTAGATCTACGTGGCCTAGAGATTAACGATAATTAGTATCTATACATACTCAAAGCATTACACAATTATGAATGCAACTTAAATCTCATAATCTTCCCTCAAGGTCAATACTAATTTCTCATACTCAAAATGACATATCCCAAATTTTTAATATCATTTCCATAATCATTTTCTCCAAAATTCAACTCCATATTCATGTCCTTATCAAATTCCTTTCTAGTACTCCATGCCTTAGAGATTTTCATAATCCATAACCATCATTTAGTACTATATTTATCTTAAGCAATAAATTCCTTACTATCAAGCTAGATTAGAAAATCATAACTTGAGTTTGGTAAGGAATTTTGAAGTGATTCCAATTGGTTTATTTTAACCAATAAGTCTACTTTATGAAAAAAATAACTAACTTAGACAATTAGAAAAAAATATTGATCAAATTTGATAAATCCCGAAACTATGCTGAAACAGGGGTCAACACTGAACAGCCAACTTCATCGAATTTTATCTTTTTAACCGATTATCGGTTTTGGGTGATTCAAAAACCAAAATTCTCATATTGAAGTCTAGTTTCAAGGAAAAATATAAAAAAAATAAAATACTAGATGTGCCGAACCCAGAAAATCAGAACAGCAAGCATGCTCAACTTCCCCTGTTTTGCTTTTTCTTCCCATTTTTTTGTTCATGCTTTCAAATCCTTTAATTCTTACCAAAGGTGAGTAAAAATCATACTTAATAGATGAATTTCAGACCTTAACATGTTCATGGAGCTATGATCTTAGCATGCTCAAGTAAAATATATAAAGAAAATGAAGAATTTATCAAGAAACTAACCTTGGATGTGATTGTTGTTGAGATTTTGCTGGAATTGTTTGAAGAGAACTTTTGAGAGGATGAAGAGAATTTTGAGAGAATGAGAAGGGTGTAGCCGGCTATCACCTAAGAAATAAGAAAAAAATTTCTAGAATTTTCAAGATATAAAGATATTTTTCAATTTTTGGTATAATTACACATTGGTCCCTCAACTTTTCATAAATAACCATTAAGCCCCTAAAGTTTTAATATGTTCAATTTGATCCTTTCTTCTTTTATTTATTTCGCTTCTAACTTCTTACCAACTTCCAAGTTTGCCCTTCAAAAAATTTCGGGATTTAACTTTACACGATTGTACGTAACCTGGGTTGTTACAACTTACCCCCCTTAGAAAAATTTCGTCCTCGAAATTTACTTACCAACTTGATTGAACAAGTGAGGATATTGAGTCTGCATATCTTCCTCCCTTTTCCATGTAGCTTCTTCATATGAATGATTCCTCCAAAGAACTTTCACTAATGTAATAGTCTTAGTCCTTAGAACTTGGTCCTTTCTATCCAAAATCTCAACCGGTTGCTCTCCACGGTGAATTACTAGGCCGAATGAAACCTCTGTCAACTAGGTCTTGCAACTTCACTTTCAATTCTTTTAGCTCCGAAGGTGCCATTCTATAGGGTGCCCGAGAAATAGGAGTACTGCCAGGGATTAAGTCGATAGTAAACACCAATTCCCTGTTAGGAGGTAAATCGACCAATTCTTCAGGGAAGTTCTCAGGAAACTATTTGACCACATGTATAGTTTCCAACTTTGCCTCATGTATGTCCTTGTTAATCACATAAGCAAGGTAAGCAGAATACCCTTTCTGCAAGTATCTATTGGTTGCCATCTTGGAGATAAGGCAAGAAGGTAAAACTTTCCTTTCTCCTTGAAAGGTAAACTCCAAGTCTCCCGACTTCTTAAAAGTCATAGTTTTGGAAAAGCAATATATCACTGCATTGTGTTTAGGCAACCAATCCATTCCCAAAATCACATCAAAATCATACATTCCTAATGGAAACAAATTAACTGGTAATTCATGCTCCTGAACTATAACGCTACAATCCGGATAAACCACATCAATTTTCAAAGTTTCTCCCACTAGGGTACTAATGACCATAGGGATTTCTAACCTCCTAGACTCTCTTCCCAAATGCATGACATGTGAATTAGCAACAAAAGAATGAGTTGCACCTGGATCTATTAAGATCCTAGCATTTACCTTAGAAATTGGGAGAGTACATGTAACCACTTCAGGAGTAGCCTGAGCCTGTTGTTCGGTCATAGCATAAATTCTGGCAGCAGTTCGACGTCTACCAGGCTGTCCACTCTGTCGAGGGCCAGTAGATGAACCAACTTAAGATTGTGCCCCAGTTCTATCTCTAATTGCTGTTGGCTGAGGTGCAGCAGTAGGTTGGGTCCTTTCCCTTTGACCCACTGACAACTGACTAGTAACTCCCTTGTTCTCCAGCTTGGGACAATCCCGTTTCATGTGTCCCAGTTCTTTGCAGTAAAAACACACACCCTGTAGTCTCCAACATTCACCAGGTTGATTCCTCCCACAATGGGGACACTGAGGATAAGTCAATGTACGAGATTCTCCTAACCTCCCAGGTAGCGATCTAGTCTACTGTTGAGGTCCGATGGTAGGTCTACTAGAAGAACCACTAAAAGGTTTTTGGTCTAATCCCTCTTGAAATATCGAGGGTTTGTAACCATTGACACTGTTCTCTACATAACTTTTCTTAGGCCTCACGTCTTCACTGGAGGACTGCCCTTTTTTTTTCTTCTGAACTTCTGCTCTCTATCTTTCATTTCTTTCAGATTCTATTCAGCTTTGATTGCCATGTTGACCCATTTATTAAAGTCATCTGTATCCAAGGTCGTCAACCTATCTCGATTACTAACATGTAGCCCATCTTGGAATTTCTTGCATCTGTCAGCATCGTTGGCTACTACCGATGGAGCAAATTCTGATAGTTCACTGAATTTCTGCTCATACTCTGCTACTGACATGCTACCCTATTTTAAATTCATAAACTCAGTCCATTTATTTTCCCCCAAGGCCCGAGAATAGTATTTTTCTTCAAACTCTATTCGAAAGTCTGCCCAGGTTATGGCAGGATGTCCAGCATACCTTTGCACTGAAGTTTTCCACCATGTGTGTGCATGATCCTCCAAAAATTGCACCGCACATGGTAATCTCATAGGCTCGGGAATCTGAAGAGTAATGGAAGTAGTCTCAATTTTTTGTAGCCATGACCAGGCTAAATTTGATTCCAAAGATCCAGTGAAAATCTTGCAACCCATATTTTTCAGATCTTTACAGTAATCAACTATCCCCTTTTCAGCAGGGGCAGTCAAAGCGGGAATTACTCTTGCCAGGGCCGCAACTGCCTCAGCCAAATTAAGATCAGCTGCTGGAGGTGCTGCTGAGGGTGCAGCAACAGAAAATTAAACCAGCAGCTGAAGCTTGTTCTCCAATTTGCTCATCAATATTCTCATTTTCGTTCCTATCCCTATTTTGGGGTAGGGGATTGATTCTAGGCCTTCCTCTTCGACGCGGTGGCATCGTCTCTGATTTCTTACACATGTGAAAATATTTTAACACTTCAACAAACAGTGCCTAAGTCTACGACCTATAACCTTGCTCTGATACCAAATTGTAACACCCTCTCCAAATAATCTACCTAAAATCCGACAGAGTTTCCTTTCTATCTCAACTATAACCCTCTTGCAAATAACACTCAATTCATATCCTCAACCAGCAATATTTCTCAATACTATTATCACATATATATCCATGCATATTCAGAAAATTATCAATGATCAATTTATGCTCAAGTCAAAACATATTGATCTATCGTCTCATATCTTCAAATATATATAAATCATCTAAAAGTAAACCTATCTCATAAATGTTTACTAGATAAGAGACATCAAAAGATCAAGACTTCAAGAAATTTTTAGTATGATGCCCACCACGTCAATATACTATTTGAAGCAGAGAATAGAGGAAGGTTGCAATCCCGACAACTAACTGTCACCTAAAAATGAGAATATGAAAAGGTGAGATATATGAATATCTCAGTGAGTGGATAACTTTTAAAACATTTGAAAACTATGATTATAATCCTTTAAAACATAATAGACGTTTTGAAAATAAATAATAGTAAAACCATAATGAATAATTCGAAGATATAGCGAAGTTTTCAAATGTATATCAGTATTATAATACCAAATCAATGTATAAAATCTGTAAAGTAAATCAAGTTTCGTATAATTGGGCTCCAACTTTCTGTCATGCACAAGAGAACATCCATGAAATAATCAGGTAATATCCATGTAGGCATACTAGTAGCCGGCCCCAAAGGCCAATACCACCATAGGACGCCCCAAAGGCATATGTGTCGCTATGATGTGCCCCCAAAAGGAAAATATAACGGGATAAGGACTCTGGAGGTGGCTCCCACCACAAAGGCGTAGCACGCAGCTCCCATACCCCAGTCTAATAGCACGGAATTCGGACTCTGGAGGTGGCTCCCGCTACAAAGGCGTAGCACGCAGCTCCCGTATTCCGATCAAGGGTATAATCTCATACATTAAGTCAGGTGGAGCCAAAACCATGTACGTCAAATTCTATGTATAATCATATTTCATAAATCAACCAGCTTACTCGATATATTATTTCTTGAAATAAATGTACTTTAATAACAAATCAATTATATGATTATATATCGGATTACCTTTAATACGTAAAATAAATATCATGCTAAAAAATTATAATTATAATTAAAGAAATTTCAAATAACTATAGTTGTCGTCAACTCACAATCCTTGAGATGATCTTACTGTACACCTTGATCTGAAACTTCGGGATCCACAGGTGACGTCGGATCTAGGTGGCCTAGAGATTAACGATAATTAGTATCTATACATACTCAAAGCATTACAGAATTATGAATGCAACTTAAATCTCATAATCTTCCCTTAAGGTCAATACTAATTTCTCATACTCAAAACAACATATCCCAAATTTTTAATATCATTTCCATAATCATTTTCTCCAAAATTCAACTCCATATTCATGTCCGTATCAAATTCCTTTCTAGTACTCCATGCCTTAGAGATTTTCATAATCCATAACCATCATTTAGTACTATATTTATCTTAAGCAATAAATTCCTTACTATCAAGCTAGATTAGAAAATCATAACTTGAGTTTGGTAAGGAATTTTGTAGTGATTCCAGTTGGTTTATTTCAACCAATAAGTCTAGTTTATGAAGCAAATAACTAACTTAGACAATTAGAAAAAAATCTTGATCAAATTTGATAAATCCCGAAACTATGCTGAAACAGGGGTCAACACCGAACAGCCAACTTCACCGAATTTTATCTTTTTAACCGCTTATCGGTTTTGGGTGATTCAAAAACCAAAATTCTCATATTGAAGTCTAGTTTCTAGGAAAAATATAAAAAAAAGTAAAAAGAACTAGTTGTGCCGAACCCAAAAAATCCGAACAATAAGCATGCTCAACTTCCCCTGTTTTGCTTTTTCTTCCCATTTTTTTGTTCATGCTTTCAAATCCTTTTAATTCTTACCAAAGGTGAGTAAAACTCATACTTAATAGATGAATTTCAGACCTTAACATGTTTTTGGAGCTATGATCTTAGCATGCTCAAGTAGAATATCTAAAGAAAATGAAGAATTTATCAAGAAACTAACCTTGGATGTGATTGTTGTTGAGATTTTGGTGGAATTGTTTGAAGAGAATTTTTGAGAGGATGAAGAGAATTTTGAGAGAATGAGAAGGGTGTAGCCGGCTATCACCTAAGAAATAAGAAAAAAAATTCTACAAATTTCAAGATATAAAGATATTTTTCAATTTTTGGTATAATTGCACATTGGTCCCTCAACTTTTCATAAATAACCATTAAGCCCCTAAAATTTTAATATGTTCAATTTGATCCTTTCTTCTTTTATTTCCTTCACTTATAACTTCTTACCAACTTCCAAGTTTGCCCTTAAAAAATTTTCGGGATTTAACTTTACACGATTGTGCGTAACCTGGGTTATTACAAGAAATTATCCCTAGTCACCTCTTTGAGCCTTAGGAATTCTTTCTTTCTTTGAACCTTGATCAATGATCACCCTCTACATTGGAGGGCGAATGCGAGGAAAACCCTTCTTCAAAAATCTTGGCAAAAAGAGCCATTGAAAAAAAAAAAACACAAACACACACACACAAAAGAAAGGGTGTGATATTAAAGAGTGGCAAATGAAAGCCAAGAATGGAAAAGAAACAAATTCAAAAATAGGAGAAAAGTCAAAAGGGGACAAATGATTGAAAAATGAATCATCCTCCTGAAATGATCCTTGATATGATAGCCCTCAAACATATTTTGGGCCTGTTTATCCTTTCTTTCTAAACCCGAACCTTGGCCTATATTATGTGCTTTTAAAGTCCATTTTGATCAAGCATGGGTATTTAATTTGAAGGGTTTTTCTCAGATTTCATCCAATCTTTTGAATTGTCATTTTTACCTTGAAAGCATTTAGAATTCTCAGATGCTTGGTAGAACACAAGAAAAAAGAAAGCAAAAAAAAAATGTAAAAAGAGAGGTTTAAGCTGAAAACCTGAAAAGGGCGACTTAAAACCGAACGGGGAACACTTGAGTTGAAAAGTCGCAAAGGATGGCCCAAGTACTGATCAAAGGTTGAATCAATGCTCCATGTAAAGGGGGAGAAAATATCAAAAAATTGGAGAAAAGAGGTAAAGCTCAGTTAGAAACAACAGCGAAAGCCGAGAAGTCACCCAAGCAAATGGCAAGCTTAAAAGATATTTCAGAGGAATTAAAACAGGAAGGGTCCAGGATATTCCACGTCTGGGGCATCTATACCTTCTCCTTTGCATTTTTTCTTTTAATCCTCGATATTCATCTTTGTTATCTAAACTTTTTTTGCAATAAACTCATGTTGGCCCTTTCATACCATCTTTCATACATGTTGTGATGCATCTTGAGTGTTATCAAATTGAATGATGATTAGTAAACATAAAAAAAAAAAAATCTTTAAACAAAAAGATTTCAGTGTATTACTAAGAAGTAGATTTAAATTCTAGAAGAGGTTTGGAGACCAATAAAATTTGGAAACAAAAGAGCATATCATGATGGGAAAATTCGCCAAGTAGAGGTAAGCAGCGAATGTGTTGAAAACTCTGTCATAAAGTCAGAAACTTGGTGAATTTCAGTGAAGTCATAAAACTGGGACTTTTTGACAATTTATATTGATTAAAGGCTCCTCAAATGAGGCATCAGTGAAAAGCTGGAAACTCTGTCATCAAGTTAGACAGTCCGTGAACCTCAAAGAAATCATGGATTAGAAATCATGACACAATCATTTGATTCAAACATCCTTAGGGAACATACATCCTAGAAGCATTTTCAAAACATGACTTTTTCATCACTACATTCGACTACCATTATAGGAATCGTGGAAATTTTTCTCTCCCAAATCGAACTCGTTTTTCTTCTCAAATGAGTCGAACCTCGAGACCACCGTCGAGGTATTTTGTTTTAAAAATCAAGCTTGTTCTACTTCTAGAATGAGTCGAACCCCGATACCACCATCAAGGTACTTTGTTTTAAAATCGAACTTGTTCTGCTTCTCAAATGAGTCAAATGATTCGAACCCAGGATTGATGTTAAGGCATTCCTTTTTATTTTAAATCGAACTCGTTCTCCTTCTCAAATGAGTCGAGCCCCGAGACCACCGTCGAGGTATTTCCCATTTAAACCCAACACAGCTGACACCAAGATAAGGCCTTGAGACCACCATCGAGGTATTCTCTTCTCTTGCAAATCAAACTCGTTTCCTTAAGATGGGTCGAGACTTGATTAGTCAGGGGACTCAATTTAAGGACAAAATCTTAGCTTTTTTCGAAAAAAACACAAAAAAAATAAAATAAAAAATTGATGAAATAAATGGAAATGAGGAATAAAGCAAACTCTCTTGCCTTACATGTGATTTCCCTTACCAGACAAAATTATTGTCTATTTTTCTTTACCTGATTCTGATTCTGAGCAATAGTCAAAGAGGGGCAGTTGTAGACACCTAATTTTTTCCAGGCCCCCTAAAACTAGGTAAATTCTACCTTGCACTTTTGGAGAATGCAAAAAAATATCTTTTTATCTTGCAGATAGTCCTCCAAAACTTGTGATTCGGAGTTCAGTATGAAAAGTAAATACGAAAAAAGTCAACTTCAAAAAAGTCAACTTCAAAAAAGTCAACTCCAAAAGTCAACTCTAGAAAGTTAACCACTGAAAAAGTCCTCCGAGTCAAAATCAAGATTCAAAGTGGAATCGAAAATGGCGAAAGAATTATGACAATCCAAGATCTACAACGAAAGATATGAAGTTCAGAAGATGGGTTGTGGAAATTCAGTGCAGATAAAGACCTAATCCAGCAAATTTGGGGAAAACAAAATCGATAGTGAATTTGAAAACCTCCAGAATCAAGTTTTACATTGAATAGGATAAGTTGAAAAAAAAATCCAAAATTGGGGTCTATTTGCAATTAAATAAAGTTCGAGGGTCAAAAAGGTAATTCTACCAAAAAAACCGAAAAGGGACATTTTGCAATTAAGAAAAATGTGAAAGATGGAGAAATTTTTTGAACATTCCATGCCTTGTCCGGCCAGCATAAGAGGGACGAGGAAAGCTTGATCAATTTAATTCACTAATGTCTATCAAGCTAAAAATGCCATCTTTAACACATTGCAAATGGTCCCCCTTTATCCAATGGCCTAGATGCATTGTAGAAAAGATGAGTACACATTTCAAGGGCCAAGATCAAATTGCAAGATGACAATTTTATTGTCATGAAATTATCTTCATCCAAGGGCCAAAATTGTTGAAAAAAGATAAGCACAATTCATCCAAGGGAGGAGCATGCATTCAGCCAAGTGGGGAGCATGAAGGGGTGCATTGTTTCATCCAATGGCCTAGGCTCTTTGTAAAGGATGAGTACACATTTCAAGGGCCAAGATCAATTTCCAAGACGATATTTTTATGTTGTCATGAAAAGATCCTAATCTAAAAGGTAGAATTGATGAAAAAAATGAGGATAGTTAATCCTATGGTTGGGAGGCCAACCGCCCAAGCTTGGGAAAGGGAGAGGGGAATATTTTATTTCCTTAAGAGGCTGGTCATTTTGGAGAAAGAGGTCAGTAGCTAATATGGAAAAAAGAGGTTTTTGAAAGAAAAGAAGAAAGGTTTTACCAAAAAGCTTGGAAGATAGCCATTTCTACCTAGCTCTAGCATTATTTTCTTCTTCATTTCTCATATAGTTGTCTTTGTTTCCTATGTGATTTCCATCTTTTTTATGAAAATAAAAGTTTTGAAATGTTTTTTTTTAGCTTTCATCTATTCCTTTTCCATCAAGAATGGAAGAAAACAATTTTTTTAACAACTTGTCAACATGGCCGAAACTTGTATTGGTGCTTGCCTTGATTTTTGTCTTGCCTTTTGGTTGTTAGAAACATAACTGTGGAAGGTTTAGTCATTTTTTTATTTTGATATTTTTCAAAATAAATGAAGTAAAAGTGGTTGAAATGGCTACATGATCTTGATAAACATCAAGTGACCATGGTTAGGGGAGGGGTATGCCCATTTGCACCAACCATGGAGCTCACCTCCATTTTGTTATTAGCTTGGTTTATTTTATGATTTGTGGGTTGGAAAGGCTTCATGATCTTGTCAATATCAAGTGATTATGGTTAGGGGAGGGCTATGCCCATTTGTACCAACCATGGAGCTTAACTTTCCTTGTTTTGTTTACTAATTTTTATTGTTATTTCATTGCATGTCCATGTTTATTTTGATTATGTTCTTTGCATTATCTTTATGCTATATTGGCCTTTATATCATTTTCATGTAGTAATAATTCCCTTTTACCATTCGGCTCTCCTTGTATTTTTGGTGATGTCTTGCATTTTTCCATATCTTGTATGTTAAGCATGTTTGCATCTTGCATTTTGGATTTTACCATTCGCCCCCATGCACTCTAGGTCTAGGTCATGCTTTGCATTAGATTTGCCTATGTCATGCATATTAGGTCATATAACTATGCCATTTATAGTCTAGGTGCATTCTCATGCCTTATTATCCATATGCCATCACCATATCATCTTATGCCATGTCACATGTCTAGAAGAGGCAGAATGGGTTAGAGCTCGCTATGAACAGTTGAATCTCATCGAGGAGAAAAGGCTGAAAGCAATTTGTCATGGGCAGATGTATCAGAAGAGAATGATTCGAGCCCACAACAAAAAGGTTCGTCCCAGGCAGTTTTGAAAGGGAGAGTTGGTACTAAGAAAAGTTTTCCCTATCGTGAAAGATCCTCACGAAAAATGGGCTCCGAATTAGGAAGGAACCTATGTGGTGAAAAGAGCTTTTTCTAGAGGAGCATTGATTTTGACTCGGATGGACGGGGATGACTTGAGAAATCCCATGAATGCTAACGAATTGAAGAAGTTCTATGCTTAAAGAAGTAAAAGAATAAGAAAAGAAAAGTGTGGTATTGTGCACATGGAAATTCGAATTGGAAATTCTATATATCTATTTCCTCTGAGGATTGCTTTTCAATGAGAATATTCATGCATGATATGATAAATGGCCATTTTTCATATTCCTTTCACTAAGAAGAAATTATCCCTAGTCACCCCTTTGAGCCTTAGGAATTCTTTCTTTGTTTGAACCTTGATCAAGGATCACCCTCTACACTAGACGACGAATGCGAGGAAAATCCTCCTTCAAAAATCATGGCGAAAAGAGCCATTGAAAAAAAAAACACACACGCAATCACACACAAAAGAAAGGGTATGATATCAAAGAGTGGCAAATGAAAGCCAAGAATGGAAAAGAAAAAAAATCAAAAATGCGAGAAAAGTCTAAAAAGGACAAATGATTGAAAAATAAATCATCTTCATGAAATGATCCTTGATATGGTCACCATCAAACACATTTTGGGCATCCTTTCTTTCTAAACCCAAACCTTGGCCTACATTATGTGCTTTTAAAGTCCATTTTGATCAAGCATGGATATTTAATTTGAAGGGTTTTTCTCATATTTCATCCCATCTTTTGAATTGTCATTTTTACCTTGGAAGCATTTAGAATTCTCAAATGCTTGGTAGAACATAAGAAAAAAAGAAAACAAAAAAAAAAGTAAAAGGAGAGGTTTAAGTCGAAAACCCGAAAAGGGTGACTTAAGATCGAACGGGGAACACTTGAGTTGAAAACTCGCAAAGGGCGGCCCAAGTACTGATCAAAGGTTGAATCAATGCTCCATGTAAAGGGGGAGAAAATATCAGAAAATCAGAGAAAATAGGTAAAGCTTAGTCTAATGCAACAGCGAAAGCCGAGAAGTCACCCAAGCAAATAGCAAGCTTAAAAGATATTTCAGAGGAATTAAAACGGGAAGGGTCCAGGTATTCCGTGTCTGGGGCAACTATACCTTTTCCTTTGCATTTTCCTTTTAATCCTCGATATTCATCTTTGTTATCTAAACTTTTTTTGCAATAAACTCATGTTGGCCCTTTCAGGGCATTTGGCTATTTCATACCACCTTTGATACATGTTGTGATGCATCTTGAGTGTTATCAAATTGAATGATGATTAGTAAACATAAAAAAATCTTTAAACAAAAAGATTTTAGTGTATTACTAAGGAGTATATTTAAATTTTAGAAGAGGTTTGGAGACCACTAAATTTTGGAAACACAACAGCACATCATGATGGGAAAATTCGCCAAGTAGAGGTAAACAGCTAATGTGTTGAAGACTCTGTCATTAAGTAAGAAAATTGGTGAATTTCAGTGAAGTCATAAACTGGGACTTTTTGACAATTTATATTGATTGAAGGCTCCTCAAGTGGGGCGTCAGTGAAAAGCTGGAAACTCCGTCATGAAGTCATACAGTCCGTGAACCTCAAAGAAATCACGGATTAGAAATCATGACACAATCATTTGATTCATTCATCCTTAGGGAACATACATCCTACAAGCATTTGCAAAACATGTCTTTTTCATTACTGCATTCGGCTAACATTACAGGAATCGTGGAAATTTTTCTCTCCCAAATCGAACTCGTTTTGCTTCTCGAATAAGTCGAACCCCGAGACCACCGTCGAGGTATTTTGTTTTAAAATCGAACTCGTTCTACTTCTCAAATGGATCGAACCCCGAGACCACCGTCAAGGTATTTTGTTTTAAAAATCGAAATTGTTCTGCTTCTTAAATGAGTCGAACCCCGAGACCACCATCGAGGTATTTTATTTTAATCGAACTCGTTTTGCTTCTCAAATGAGTCGAACCCCGAGGCCACCGTCGAGGTATTTTGTTTTAAAATCGAACTCATTCTGCTTCTCAAATGAGTCGAACCCCGAGGCCACTGTCGAGGTATTTTATTTTTGACTCAAACTTGTTCTGCTTCTCAAATGAGTCGAGCTCCGAGACCACCATCGAGGTATTTTCCTTTTCAAATCAAACTTATTTTCTAAATGATTCGAACCCAGGATTGATGTTAAGGCATTCCTTTTTATTTTAAATCGAACTCGTTCTACTTCTCAAATGAGTCGAGCCCCGAGACCACGGTCGAGGTATTTCCCGTTTAAACCCAACACAGCTGACACCAAAACAGGATAAGGCCTTGAGACCACCATCGAGGTATTCTCTTCTCTTGCAAATCGAACTCGTTTCCTTCAGAAGGGTCGAGACTTAATTAGTCAGGGAACTTAATTTAAAGACAAAATCTTAGCTTTTTTCGAAGAAAAAAATGATGAAATAAACGAAAATGAGGAATAAAGCAAACTCTCTTGCCTTACATGTGATTTCCTTGACGAGACAAAATTATTGTCTATTTATCTTTGCCTGATTTCGATTCTCAGCAATAGTCAAAGAGGGCAGCTGTAGACACCTAATTTTGTCCGGGCCCCCCTAAACCAGGTAAATTCTTTCTTGCACTTTTCTAGAATGCAAAAAATCTCTTTTCATCTTGCAGTTTGTCCTTCAAAACTTGTGATTCGGAGTTCAACATGAAAAGTCAATCCAAAAAAGTCAACTCCAAAAAAGTCAACTCCAAAAAGTCAACCCCAAAAAATCAACAGCTGAAAAAGTCTTCTCAGTCAAAATCAAGATTCAAAGTGGAATTGAACAATGGAGAAAGAATTTTAACAATCCAAGATCTGCAACGAAAGATATGAAGTTCGAAAGATGGGTTGTGGAAATTCAGTGCAGATGAAGACCTAATCCGGCAAATTTGGGGAGAACTAAATCGGGGGTGAATTTGATAGAAAAAATTGGGCATTTTTTGGACCAACTCAAATTCAATATATGACGGAGGGAGTAGAAAAATAAAATCCAAAAATCGGACCTGTTTTGAGCAAAACCGAGGCTTCGGAGGTTACAGGGCAATACAGAAAATCTCGAAGAAAATTTCGGGAAAAATAGAAAACGAGCTCAAAAAATTATGAAAACTTCTAGATCTAAGTTTCATAATTTCTGGAAGAGATTGGTGAAGAAAAATCCGGAATTGGAGCTCATTTGAAAAATGGCAAAGTTCGGGTGCACTAACCGAAAATTCCCAAAGATAATTCCAAGAAAATAGCAAACGAGCTCGAAAAATTATGAAAACTTCCATATCTGAGTTTCATAATTTTTGGAAGAGATTGGTAAGAAAAATCCGGAATCGAATTTCAAATGAAAAAGGTGAATTTCGGGTGCACTAAACCAAAATTCCAAAAGAAAATTCCGGGAGAAATAGCCAACGAGCTCAGAAAATTATGAGAACTTCCAGATCTGAGTTTCATAATTTTTGGAAAGCATTGGTGAAGAAAAATTCAGAATCGAAGCTCATTTGAAAGGGGCTAAATTTAGGTGGCACTACATCAAAATTTCAGAGATAAATCCAAAAAATACCAAATGAGCTCGGAAAAATTTGAAAACCTCTAGAATCAAGTTTTACATTGAATGGGATAAGTTAAAAAAAATCCAAAATTGGGGTCCATTTGCAATTAAATTAAGTTCAGGGGTCAAAAAGGTAATTCAACCAAAAAAATCGATAAGGGACATTTTGCAATTAAGAAAAATGTGAAAGATGGAGAAATTTTTTGAACATTCCATGCCTTGGCCAGCCAGCATAGGAGGGAGGACGAAAGCTTGATCAATTTAATTCACTAGTGACTATCAAGCTAAAAATGCCATCTTTAACATCTTGCAAATGGTCCCCCCTTCATCCAATGGCCTAGATGCATTGTAGAAAAGATGAGTACACCTTTGAAGGGCCAAGATCAAATTGCAAGATGACATTTTCATTGTCATGAAAATATCTTCATCCAAGGGCCAAAATTGTTGAAAAAAGATGAGCACAATTCATCCAAGGGAGGAGCATGCATTCAGCCAAGGGGGGAGCCTGAAGGGGTGCATTGTTTCATCCAATGGCCTAGGCTCTTTGTAAAGGATGAGTACACATTTCAAGGGCCAAGATCAATTTGCAAGATGATATTTTTATGTTGTCATGAAAAGATCCTAATCTAAAGGCTAGAATTGATGAAAAAAATGAGGACAATTAATCCTATGGTTGGGAGGCCAACCAGCCAAGCTTGGGAAAGGGAAAGGGGAATGTTTTATTTCCTTAAGAGGTTGGTCATTTTGGAGAAAGTGGTCAGTAGCTAATTTGGAAAAAAGAGGTTTTTGAAAGAAAATAAGAAATGTTTTACCAAAAAGCTTGGAAGGTAGCCATTTCTACCTAGCCCTAGCATGATTTTCTTCTTCATTTCTCATATAGTTTTCTTTGTTTCCTATGTGATTTCCATCTTTTTTTATGACAATAAAAGTTCTGAAATGTTTTTTTTAGCTTTCACCTATTTCTTTTCCTTCAAGAATGGAAGAAAACAATTTTTTTACCAACTATTCAACATGGCTGAAACTTGCATTGGTGCTTGCCTTGATTTTTGTCTTGCCTTTTGGTTGTGAGAAACATGATTGTGGAAGGTTTAGTCTTTTTTTTTATTCTGACCTTTTTCTAAATAAATGAAGTAAAAGAGGTTGAAATGGCTACATGATCTTGATAAACATCAAGTGACCATGGTTAGGGGAGGGGTATGCCTATTTGCACCAACCATGGAGCTCATCTCCATTTTGTTGTTAGCTTGGTTTATTTTCTGATTTGTGGGTTGGAAAGGCTTCATGATCTTGTCAATATCAAGTGATTATTGTCGCAACCTAAAAAATAACAAGTCTCATCGCAAGACTTTATATTCGTTAAGCATGACATTAAAAAAAAAACGAGTAAAAGTCGACTTAATTCCTCTTGAAAAATGAAGGTTTTGAAAATGACCTTGAAAAAGACATGGAGTCGCCACCAATCCTTTTTAGCTAGGTGTGATCGGCCACCTATTAAAATCGGTTTTATGAAACATTTTACATTTAATTAAAATATTTTTAAAACCAATTTTAAGTCTGCGTTTTAAACTAGAGAAATCAAAGAAGCGGGTTCGGGACTCGGTTATGTCTGGGGAAGGATTAGCACCCCCACAACCCCCGTATAAAACGATACCTTATTAATCGTGTGCTATCTCAAATCTCGGTAAAAAATCGATTTTAAATTTAGTATTTCAAGTTAATTCCCAAGTTAAGGAAAAATATTTCCATTATTATTTGAAATTAATCCGGAATTTATTAATTCAAAATTTTCCTACATTCCTCGAAAATTCAGCAAAATATAGAAATTTTTATTTATTTAGAAAATTTTTCGAATCATTCTGGTTTTAAGAAAGATATTTCGTTATTAATGATAATTGATGATATCCTCCCCGACAACCCGGAAGAAAACATATGAATTATTTTAACTCGAGAATATCTTTATTTTATTAAAAATCATTATCTTTTTCAAAACATTAAAAAATATATATGAATATGAATATGTATGACATAATAAATATGATATAACAAAATCTAGATAATATAATGCAACCTAAATGATTTAATTTAAATGACATAACATATCCTAAATGAAATGAAATATTTTAAGTATCATGATATTTTAAATGAAATGAAATATCCTAAATGAAATGACATGTCCTAAGGGGCATAATATATTCTAAATGAAATGATATGATTTAAATGACATGATATTCTAAATGAAATAAAATATCCTAAATGAAATGAAATGTCCTAAGTGACATAATATATTATTTATGAAATGAATTAACCTAAGTAACATGGTATATTCTAAATGGAATAATATGATTTAAATGACATGATATTCTAAATGAAATAAAATATCTTAAATTAAATGAAATATCCTAAGTGACAAGAAATGTCATGAAATATAAAATAATGCTATCATGAAATATGCATGAAAAAAAATAATAATAATAACAATGCATGAACATAGTATATGCTAAATAATATGACAAAAATAAATGACTAAATAAAAAGCATAGGATAACATAAAATATTCAAAATCATATAACAAACAACATAACACTAAAAATATAAATCAAAATAATGACAATAACATAGAAATTATTATAGCAAAAAAACTTATATTATGCAATATGCTTGAATATGGAAAATGCAATGCATGAAAGTGTATTTTTTCCTTTAATTAAGGAAATCCGTACATCTAAAAAGATATCCGGCTATCTTAGGAAAATATATCAAATTAAATTTTCTAAAATCAAAATACTTTGTGATTGTTTGAAAGCAATTTTGAAAGAAACTAGAATGAAGATTGAAATCCTAGCCAAACCCTTTAAAAATGGCTCTAATTTCTTAAGTTTAAAATCTCGGACTTGACCACCCTTAACCCGAGGTTTATAAAATCATTTTTAGAGTTTAAAAAGGCTTAGAAACTACCCTAAGATAGTAGCTAAAGTTTCTAACCAATCCCCTCTAAGTAACTTAGCCAAACCAGAAAAATGATTTCCCTTCAAATTCAAATATGCCTCTACTGTCCAGTTTTAAAGCACGGTTTATTAACCTATTTTTAAAATTTAAAATTTTAAAAAAAAATCTAAAAAAAATACTGGAGACTCAGAACATGTAAAACTACACGAAAAATTGGCTTAATTTTCTGATTAAAGATGACTTCACAGAAAAATCGAAAAAGTTTGAGTACTGGGTGAAAAAAAACTGTTTTGCTAAAACACATTTTTTTGCCTTTGATAAAATCATTTAAAAATCAAAGTAAAAATGTTGGAGACTCTCTTAAAGACTCAGAAACAGTAGCTAGCACTTTTAAAAAGTTAGACAAAAATTGGCAAGTAAAAAAATCACAAAAGTAGAACAATTAATTTGACAACTCTTTAATTTTCCACAAGTATGCTCAAGTGAGCATGACTTTGAGCCATTGATTGGCCTAAGTCAATAATCATGTGGCAAGACATGAGATGCATGAACATACAACCAATTGAATGCATGAAATGTATGATTCAAAACCTAAGTGGTATGGAAAATGCATGGCATACATAATAGGCTAGACCTAACAAACTTGCATGGCAATAAATGCAATCTTAACCTAAGCATCCATGAGATGAATAATAATGCAAATATGACTTAGACCTAAAGTGACATGAAATGCATGGTAATACAAAGTGACCTAAGACCTAAATAGCATAACAATGCATGGCAATACCAACATGATTTAAGACCTTATATGCATGGGAATATGCATGACAATACAAGGTTGACCTAGACCTAACAAATTTGCATGGAAATAAATGCAATCTTAACCTAAGTATGCATGATATGCATAATAATGCAAATGAAACTTAGACCTAAAATAACATGAAAGGCATGGCAATACAAAGTGGCTTAAGACCTAAATAGCATAACAAATGCATGGCAATACCAACATGATTTTGGACTTTATATACATGGAAATATGCATGGCAATGCCAATATGATTCTAGACCTTAAATGTTATGAGAATGTATGAAAATGGCATGAACATATAATGACCAATAAACCTAATACTAAGGCATGAACAAAAAGCAACTAATACACAATCTTATGGCATAATAACACAAGGCAATGGTACCTAAACAAAATGCAAATACACATACAAGGCAAGGAAAACACGAAGAGACCGAATGACCCTTAAATGACCTAATGCAATCCTATCTAGTTAATAACACAAACACATGGCAAACCAAATCAAAATACACAATGTTATGGCATGAAATGCAAACCTATCAACTAGACAAAATGGAAATGTAGACTCAAAGAAAAAAGGACCCTAATAGCCGATTGGTCATAAAAACAAAACAAGATATAATCCTAGCCAAACAATAACACAAACACATGGTAACAAACATGATAATAATGCAAACATGGTGACTAACATGACTCATAAACATATCAATGACCATATAGCAAACACAAGGCATGGTCTAAATATGTAAACATGAATGGAAACATACTAAGGAAGTTAATACACAAAAAACAAACATGGTAATTTAAAAGCTAGCATGGCCGAATGGCATATGTTGTTTAGCAAGGTATTTCCTCAAACACATAGTATAGTATATTATTAAACTACCACAATCAAGCTAACCTACCATAAATCAAGCTAATCTAACACAAGTAAGCTAACCTACCACAATAAATCTCATGAACAAAATCACAAATCCAAAAGAAAATCATCTAAAAACAAAGGGAACCATTCGGCCATGGTGAAAAACAAAGATGTAAGATTGTTGTTTTTTTATACTTTCTTAGAAACAACAAAATGGTAGCTCTTTAGAAACAAGTTTATTCCATAAAAAAAGAAGAAAAATCAATCAACAAGCAAGATCATGTCAATAAAATATGAAAAATAAACATGAAAGGGCATAGCTACCTTGCTCTAACTTTCCAAATCAAGAAGAAACAAGCTAAAACCCTTTTTTTCTTCCTCTTTTTTCCTTTTTTTTTCCTTTCTTTTTTCTTCCTTTTTCTCCTTAGCTACTGCCTTTTTTCTAGCCTCCAATCCTTTTGAAAAAATGAAATCAGCCCCCTCTAAATGGTAGTGGCCGAATGGCCTATATTCTAGAAGCAAGGTGGTTATTTTTCATCCAATGGCTATCATTTAAGATGCCTTCTATGTAAGAAACCCACCATTAGTTTAGAATCACCAGCCCTTGAGTTATGATTTCATGAAGATGTCATAAATAGGATTCCTCTCCAACCATTGGTCCATGTGTTGCAAATTCAAAGGCTTGATCACAAAAAATAGCTACCTTTCTCTTTATCCTTGGCCCTTTGATGAAAAATAAAAAAATATATGTCCTCCTTTGGGCCTTGGCCGGCTAACCCTTTATCTTCCAGCCCATGCTTCTTTTTTTTTTTAAATAAGAAAAGGCCCTTTTCAATTTCTTCGGTACAATGACCTTTTTGACCCCCGAACTTAAATAAATAGAAAACGGACTCCAAATTCAAAATTTATTTTTTTAATACTTCCAAAATAATAAAAAATTGAATTTTGGAAGTTTTAAAAAATTTTGAGTCCATTTGCTATTTATTTTATGGATTTTTTCTTCCAAAAATGCCCTTTTGTGTACTCGAACTTTTACCATTTTTGAACTGAATCTAGATTTTCTTTCTCCAATCTCTTCCAAATAATTTAAGAATGAGATCTGCAGATTTTCAGAATTTTTGGAACTCGTTTGCTATTTTTTTGAGATTTATCTTTTTGAATTTCTACATAGTGGGCCCGGGATTTGGGCATTTTGGAAACGAACTTTGAATCCATATTTTCTTTTTCCAATCTCTTTCAAATAATTTAAGAATGAGATCTGCAAATTTTCAGAATTTTTGGAACTTATTTGCTATTTTTTCGAGATTTATCTCTTTGAATTTCTACATAGTGGGCCCAGGATTTGGCCATTTTGCAAACGAACTCTGAATCCAGATTTCCTTTCACCAATCTCTTTGAAATGGTTTAAGAATGAGATCTGCAAAATTTTAGAATTTTTGGACTTCATTTGCTATTTTCCCAAATTTTCCAATTTTACCTTTTTGCCTCTGAAGCCTGGTTTTGCTCAAAACGAGTTCGATTTTCAGATTTTCTTTTCCTGGGCCTTTGTCATATATTGAATTGGAGTTGGTCCAAAAATGCCCAATTTTTACGATCAAATTCCCTTCCGATTTGATTTTTCCTTTTTATCACTATCGAGAATTTCCTCGTTTTTCCATTTTTACTCCAATCGGCTCTTTTCTCGGATTTTCTTCAAACTGATCCTTGGGCTATCCTTCTTTACTTACTCCTCATCAATTAGGGGCTTTAGTTTTACCGATCGGGCTATTTCTATAATTTTCCATAATTTCAACAAAATCCACTAAAAACCCTAATTCTTGATTTTCTTCCGGATTGACTTTTCCTTCCGTTTTTCTTTCAAGTGGCTTTTCCATTACTCGTAGTCAGTGCTTATCTTTCATTTGGAACCTTCAATTTTGACCAATTTGATCGTTTAAGCACTTTTTCCTAAATTTTTCAAACTAGGGTTTCCTTTCTACTAAGTCTCGTAACCCAACTTTCGAACTTCATATCTTTCCATGTAGACCTCGTATTATCAAAATTCTTTCACCATTTTTCAATTGAACTTCAAATCTTGATTTTGAAAGTGGGTTGACTTTTCCATTAGTTGACTTTTTGGGGTTGACTTTTTCAAGTTTGACTTTTTATGCTCGACTTCTTAGACTAAGTCCCGGAGTACCACCTGCAGGATGAGAAAAGTCCTTTTACATTCTGGAACACCAATTTAGGAAGAAAACATACCTGTTTTAGTGGTCCGGACAAAATTTGGTGTCTACAACTGCCCCTCTTTGGCTATTGCTGAGAATTAAGAATCAAGCAAAGATAAACAAAAACTAATTTTGTCCGGTTAGTGAAATCACATGTGAAGGAAAGGGGAAATGGGTTTTCATTTTTACTACTTTTTCATTTTTTTTGAAAAAGCTGTAAATTGAAGATATTGTCCTTAAATTGAATTCCTTGACTAATTAAGGCTCGACCCGTCTTAAGGAAACGGGTTCCACTTTAAAACAAAATATATGACTCATTTAAAAAAAGTAGAACGAGTTTTAAAACAAAAGAGAATACCTCGACGATGGTCTCGGGGCTCAATTCATTTGATAAAGAGAATGAATTCGATTTAAAACAAAAGGAAATACCTCGACGATGGGCTCAGGGCTCGACTCATTTGATAAAACATAATGAATTCGATTTAAAACAAAAGGAAATACCTCGACGATGGTCTTGGGGCACGACTCACTTGATAAAACAGAATGAATTCGATTTAAAACAAAAGGAAATACCTCGACAATGGTCTCGGGGCTCGACTCATTTGAGAAAACAGAATGAATTCGATTTAAAACAAAAAGAAATACCTCGACGATGGTCTCGGGGCTCGACTCACTTGATAAAACAGAATGAATTCGATTTAAAACAAAAGGAAATACCTCGACGATGGTCTCGGGGCTCCACTCACTTGATAAAGGAGAATGAATTCTATTTAAAACAAAAGAAAATACCTCGACAATGGTCTCGGGGCTCCACTCACTTGATAAAACAGAATGAATTCGATTTAAAATGAAAAGGAAAACCTCGACGATGGTCTCAGGGCTCGACTCACTTGATAAAATAGAATGAATTCGATTTAAAACAAAAGGAAATACCTCGACATTGGTCTCGGGGCTCGACTTATTGATAAAACGGAATGAATTCGATTTAAAAAAAGAGGAAATACTAAGAATGATCCTGAGTCTAATTCATTTGGAAAAATAAATTTATCTTAAAAATGAAAGGAACATACCTCGATGGCGGTCTCGGGGCTCGACTCATTTGAGAAGTAGGACGAGTTCAATCTGGAAAGGAACGTACCTCGACGGTGATCTCGGGGCTCAACTCATTTGAGAAGCAGAATGAGTTCGATTTGGAAAGGAACATACCTCAGCTGTGATGTCGGGGCTCGACTCATTTGAGAAGCAGAACGAGTTCAATTTGGGGAAGCCAAAGTTTTCCTGATTCCTGCAATGTTAGCTAAATGCAATGATGAGAATGACATGCTTTGCAAATGCTTGTATGTTTCTTAAGGATGAATACCATCAAATGATTGTGTTATGATTATTAACCCATGGTTTCTTTGAAGTTCATGGACTATTTGACTTCATGACGGAGTCTTCAACTTTTCTCTGATACCCCACTTGTAGAACCTTCAATCTAGATCAATTGTCAAATAGTCCTTCTTGATGCAGATACTTCTTCGAATGATGCAAAATAAAATGCAAATGCTTCATGGTGTAAATGCAGATATCTTGGATTGATGCAAATGCTTCTAAATGCAGATGCATGTCTTGGATTGATGCAAATGCTTCATGGTGCAAATGCGAAGATCAATAATGATACAAATGCTTCTAAATGCAGATGCAGATGCAGATGTCTTCGATTGATGCAAATGCTTCTAAATACAGATGTAGATATTGAATAAGATGCAAATGCTTCTATGAATCGTGTTCATGTAAGTAGTTCAAGAATGGTGAATTGCAGCTATAATAAAGATGCAATGATCCTTGAAATGATGTAATTGCTTGAGATGATGCGAATGCAAATATTTATGAAGGATATAATTGTAAAGGTAAAATACAGATGCTCATGATATAGTGCAAATGCTAATACCCATGAATAATGCAAATGCTTGCTGACATGGTGCAGATACAAAGCTTAAAAAAAAATAAGTGCTCATGAATGATGCAAATGCCCTTGATTTTTTTTCTAGACTTTGGTTTAGCCTTTCCCAATCATTTTTCCTCTTCAAATCAGAGTATATCTTCAACTCTTTTTTCAATCTTTGACTATTCTCTTGCCCCAACAGTTTTCAAACTCTTATCAACAAAAATCTACTTGCTGAGTTCTATTTCTTCTTCTGATATTTGGAAGTCAACGTTAACCGTAGTAGTTCCACACTTTTGGGTTAGAAAAACCCTTATCTCGTGACAACATCAAAAATGGGTGTTTCAAAAATATTTTTCTTTTCCTTTTTTGACAAACAATTTTGCTTACTTAATGAAAACTTCTGAGTTAAAATATTAACTCCACAGTGTGTGATGTACGAATCTTTTGAAGACTGATGATCATTGTTAGAAATTTCCCTAAGAGTCAATTTGGGTTTTTCAATTTGAATTGACAAGGCTTGGTACATCATGATTTTGCTTTTTCCAGGAAAACTTCTCAACAAAAATGTATGTCCCTTCTATGCTCACTAGTGGAACAGATTTTATAAATCATGAATTCATTGAGAACCAAACAAATTCAACATTCTTTTAGTTTCCATATCAAGGTATTTTGACAAGCATCAAGGTTGGTCGGGATGTTTAAACTGAAAAGTTTAATTTTGGAGAAAAAAATTTTAGTTTTTGAAGACAATCCTCCGAATGAGAGCTGTCAATTTGGGAGATTTGAGAATTCCTAGTTGTTCCTCAATGTCTACTTCTTCTATTTCACTCTAGACCGCCTATTTTTGGGTTTTCTCCCTAGAGTCCCATTCTTTCCATTTTTTTTTTCTTTTTTTGTTGTTCTACCATGCATTTGAGAATTCTAAATTCTTCCTTAGAAAAATGATAATTTGATAAGATGGGATGAAATCTGGGGAAAACCCTTCAAATTAAATATTCATGATTGGTCAAAATGGACTTTTAAAGCACGTAATGTAGGCCATGGCTCAGGGTTCAGAAAGAAAAGATAAATAGGTCCAAAATTTGTGTTTGAGGGTAATTAGATCAAGGATCATTTTTTGAGGAGGATTCCTTTGAAGCATTTGCCCCTTTTGACTTTTTTGACTTTCTTTTGACTTTTTTTTTCTTCCTTGCTTTTGGCTTTCAATTGCCATACTTTTTCACACTTTTTCTTTTGTTTTGTTCTTGGCTTCCACTTCGCCATCTTTTCTTCTTCTTTTTGACAGAGTGAGCCCATATTCATTTAGGCGCTCAATTTGCTTTGCATCTGTCTTCAAGCTAGGACTCATTTCTCAATGATCTTTAAAAACATCTTTTCTCGTATTTGCCCCCTAGTGTAGAGGATGATCCTTTGTCAGGGTTCAAAGAAAAAAGAAATCTTTCGGCTCAAAAAGGGTGACTATGCATAATTTCTTCTTGTGAAATGGATATGAAAGATGGCCATTTCTCATATCAAGCACAAATGTCCTCATTGAAAAGCAATCCTCAGGGGAATAGATAATCAAAATTTCATTTTCCACTTTGGAATCATCCGAATTTTCATATGCATGATATCACAATTTTTCTTTTCTTTTTTTTCCTTTATTTTTTGTCACATGCCCCACTGATTCATGCGTTAGTTCCATCATTTTTCATCGTATATCCGTCATTTCCATATATGATGCCCCAATTTGATTAACCATGAGTATTTGTAATCATTGCGAGCAACATCGCAAGTCTAGGTTTACAATGAAAATGCTGAGTTTCAATCTTGGGTTTGTTTGAAGTGCCAAGGAAAATATTACCCAAAAATAGGTTTTCTCTAGAATATGGGATGATCTGGCTTGGTCATTGTGCCCCGAGGTATCAATCATCAAATGGTGTTTGGGCAATTGATGTTTTATAGTTGTTGGAAATGACATGAATGGTTTTGACACAATCTTGACACACATCGAATTACCAAAATCTAGATTCTTGAAAGAATGTTTCATTTGTTTAAATTTTAAGGAGTTCAGAAATTTTTCAAAAGGTTTGCTCCTTTGTTCATAGCCTAGACTAGGATTTACATCTTCACTTATTCTGCAATGACAATGGTTTTTACGAAGTTCAATCATTCATATATATATATATATATATAAATATATATATATTTTTGAAGCATTAGGTCTTTCAAGTGGTCTTGGTTTAAGGGATTTAGGTATAGAACAACCCAAAAGAGAGAGGGAAGGTATTAGTTCATTTCTAATAATGATCATCAACATTCTCCAGAGTGCCCATTACTTCCTGTGGAAAACCCTTATTATTGTTTACCACAAATTTTCTCAAAGTTCTATTTGTTTTTGCAAATTCAAACTTATTGCTAAAATAATGAACACAAATATTTAAATTCAATGTTTATTTATTTCATGTAGATGTCAACATGAGACAAATGCTTCTATCATTAAAGTGCGTAGAACTACATGCATCAGAATGCTCCTAATGACATGCTTCTATAGATAGTAATTCTCCTTTTTTAAACCTTACGAAGATACCAATTTATGGCAAAGCAGACTTCCACTGTTTGATAAGCTCTGAAGTTATAATGCCATTGCGAAAAAGACCTTCCACCATTTCCTTCAGTTGTCTGCATTCTTCAATCGAATGCCCAATTGCCCCATGTGATACTCACACTTGCTGTTAGGGTCATAACTCCTTGCTGATGGGTTTGGAGCTGCTTTCAAAGGCATAGGGGTGAGGTACTAATTTTTTTATTAATATTGACAGCAGGTCAGGGATTGGGATCAGATTCTTCTCTTGGTTATCCCAAGGTTGTTTTTGGGAAAAAAGTCTTTCATGACACTTGGGCTTCCTATCTTCAACACTTATCAAACCAGCCTTGATGAGATCCTTGACTTTGTTTTTCAAAGCGAGGCAGTTCTGCATTAAGTGGCCTTGATTGCCGGAATGATAACCACAACACTTACTAGCATCATACTAGCTTGGATAAGGGGACTTCAGCGGCTCAAATTGCATGGGTGTCACAAGGTGATTCTTGATGAGTTGAGGTAGTAGCTCACTGTATGACACAGGAATCGAGTCAACTTGATTTCTTCCTTGCTTCATATACCCGTGTAAGCCTTTCTTTTCCATCCTAACATCCCCACTTGTCTTACCCTGAACAAACAGTGGCTTTTTCCCATTATCTGACTTCTGTTTCTTCTCAAAACCTAACAGCCCATTACTGATTAGTGCTTTAACCTTTCGCGAGACAAACAATTTTCTATGGAATGACCTCGAATCCCGTAATGATAACCACAAAATGCATTTTCATCATACCAGTCTGGGTATGGGGGTTGGATAGGTTTTACTGGCACTCGAGCGAGGAGTCAATTTTCAACAACTGGGTAACAACTCAGAGTAAGAGATGGCTAGTGGCTCAAACTGATCTCTTTTTTGAATATTCTTTGATTTTCCCTAATTGGTAGAGGTTGGAGATTTGTCAAATAATTACTTTGATAGGACATCGGGTATAAGTAAGGATCCCAATACATATTGTTCATGGAAGGCTAGAACTGATGGTACATGGGTTGTGGATGATATGGGACAAAGCTTCCCATCTGTTGCCCACCATAGGTCATAGACTGGATATCTTTTCCTTTTCTTTGGGGTTCCCAATTTTCCTTGCTATCGGATGTCTCCCCTACTTTGAGCTTCCCTTTCTTGTCTGTCTCCTTCATTATATCCTTTTGGATTATCCTGCCTGTGGAATCTTTCATGGCATTAGCAACGAGCTTTTCATGCATGGAGCCTGCAGTGTTTTTGTAAACAGGACAACAACTTCTTTTTCAGTTAAGGGAGGCTGTACTTGGGCGCTGTATCTCTCCATCTGCGAGAATATTCTTCGAAGCTTTCAGTGGCTGCCTTTCTCATATTTTGCAAAAAGAGACGGTCCGGCAACATGTCAATCACGTACTTGTATCGGTTATAAAAAGCCTTAGCCAAATCGCTCTAGGAACGAATCTGATCCTTACTCAGCGGACAATACCATTCGCTTGCAGATCCTCTAAGGCTATCAAGAAAACAATGGATCAATAACTTATCATTACCCGCATGGCTCACCATCCTCTGGCAGACCATTATGAGGTGGGTCCTTGGATCAGTTGTCCCGTCATATATCTCGAAGCTGGGAACTTTGAATTTCGGTCGAATGACTAAATTCGAGACCAAACAAAGTTCTTTCGGATCCATGCTCCCAAATTCATCTATGCTTTCTACTGCATAGGGCCTTCAATTTAATAGCTGATACTTTACTATATCTTGTGGCTGTATGCCTTGAGAATTTTGCCTTTTAATTCCTGTTACCTCACACGAGCAAGAGAGGCAATTCCTCAAATTGTTTCCCAAGACTTTTGATTTTCTCTTTGCAGTAGAACTCTCAACCTGTCCCTTTTCTTTGACAATTAGCTCTATTAACTTAATTGTTTTCTCTTGGATCCCTTTTCGAACTTTCATCACTTCTTCCTCCATCTCTTGTTGAACCTGTTCTATTCTCTCCATTCTACCCAAATTCTTAGCCTCCATGGCTCTTTCTTTCTCAGCAGAGTCCTCCTCATGCCCCTTTTCTTTGAGAATGAAGGGTATTAGCTCCATCCACTTAATCGTTTGCTCTTGGATCCCTTTTTGAACTCTAATCGCTTCTTCCTCCATCTCTTGATGAACCTGTCTATTCTCTCCATTTTAGCCAAGTTCTTAACCTTCATGACTCTTTCTTCCTTAGCAGAGTCCTCAACATGCCCCTTGCCTTTGACAGTAACGGACATCAATTTTATCATTTTAGCCATTTGTTCTTGGTCATCTTTTTGATTTATGTTCAGCCTTTCATGTGTTTCCTGCAGAGCCTGTCTCATTCTTTCCACTTCGTCTAAATTTTCGCCTTCCATGAATCCTGGCAATGTTGAACAGATTCTCAGTGACTCATATACCTCTGATTTGAAAATGATCTCTTTGAAAGCTCTTAAAGCTAAGCCAATTTCTATTTCATCGTATTAACATATTTCATGATGAATGAGCCATGGATGTTATGAAAGTAACATGATGCCAATATAGTGCATGCAAGTCAATGTATGGATATATACAATGATTGACCATGCATGTCATAAATATTTAGCAATGAATGATCATATTCATTATGAATGCAACACGATGTCAAATATGATGCATGTAAACAATGAATGATTGACGCAGAGCATATAGAAAGAAAATCATTTTGACCATGTGTGTCATGAATGCATCCTGATGCTGACATGGTGTATGTAAAGAATAAGCAAATTAATACATGGATATATACATAAAAATCATGCTGACTATGAATGCATGAATGCAACCTGATGCCAGCATGATGTATGTAAAGAATGAATAAATTGATACACAAGTATATACAAGTAATGACCATGCATGTCATAAATGTATTCTACAATGGATGACTATGCATACTATGATTGTAACATGACATCAAAATAATACATGTAAAAAAAATAAATGAATTAACATAAAGGTATATACAAAAAACAATCATATATATCACAAATGTATTCTACAATAAATGACCACATATGTTAGGCCTGTAACAAGTAAATAAATGAAATGAATGAATTGGTAAACGGAGAATGCTTTTATGAAACTAATGATATTTGCCTTAAGCTCGGATCCTAAAGCCAAAGGTTTTTCACTAATTCATGGAAAACTTCATACAACAGTATTTGTTAACGTCGGGTTACATATAAACATCTGCCTACACAAGTCTTAACTTTCAAGAAATACAACAACCATTGATCATGCTTCTGAAAGTCTTCACCCTCTTAACCAATTACTTGCCCTGTCAGTAGTCTCGGACAATGTCAGTGATGTCAGCTTTCTCAGCTGGCAGCTGCTGCTCTATATCCGCATGGAATGACTCATTCTCTTTCTGCACCAGGGACGTTCTTCTTTTCGTGTTTCCCAACCTGAACCTCAACTGTTCATTTTCTTGTTCGCATCTTTCTAGTTTGGTTGATAGCAAGGAATGTGCGTCCTTCCATTTCTGCCATTCTTGAGAAAACCCGGACTCATTTTCTTTAATTTCCTTGGCCTTATTCTTCCAATAATCAAACTCCAATTGAAGTTTCTTCATTTCTTTCTCATGTTCTTTGAAAGAAATACTGGCTCCTGTAAACATCCCTGTGGCCCTTATCTTTTTGTTTTCTTGATGTAGATCTAGTATATCGGCCAGTGCTATATCCCTTTTTGCAACCACCTTTCTTGTCTTTGTCTTATGAATCTCAAGCTTAGTCTTCAAATCCTCGGCATCTTCTTGAAGCTTATCACATTCTCGTTTCAATTTCCCCTTGTCTTTTTCTAATTCTTGTCTAACCAACTCAACTTCTGATGCTATTACTGGTTCGGGCTGAAGAACAACTAGGTGAACAGAAGGATCTTTGGCGGGAAGTACAACATCGCAAAGCTTCTTGGCTCTCCATACTAGATAGGCCGGAGTAGTGTTGTCAGTATACCTACCCACTTGTGAACGATATAATTCATTCCATGCCATGATGACCTGACGTATTCTCCTCATATATTCGGGCTCACCATAAGAGAAGTCCATCGAAATAAGCTCATGAGTCATCGGGATAAACTGTTTAGATCCATATTGCCTCCGTACTAGTAAGGGTGCATAGCTAACGGCTCCCCAAATTCCCAATAATGGAACCCGTAAGTTCTCACCACAGCGGTATAAAATCGACCCAAGTGGCATCCATGGGGCCCTCCAAGTTATATCCTCATTTTCTAAGTGACGAAGAGTCTTAATTCATTGTTTCTTATCCCCTTTCTTGGACCATTTCTTGTTGTTGAATTCGGTAAGAGGAACACATGTCTTCATATAGGGCTGAAGCTTCCCATTATCATTCCCCTAGAAATGATTCTGAATCCAAACGTACAGAAGTTGTACACAACCTTCGAAGCGTCCTTTTCCTTTTTTCCGATAGTAACTAAGTGACCTAATCGTCTCAGCAAGAATAGCAATAGAAGGATCAATATGCTTGTCTAATCAATCAAAGAAATCCACTACAGCTACCTCTACATGACCTTCCACCTTCGAAAATATAACCAACCTATAAATTGCAAAAGCAAATACGTCCAACACGTGATCCCGATCCGGGTTGCTCTTGATATAATTCCGCAAGAATACCCAAGGAATGCAGTCACTCGAACCCTTCTTCTTTATCTGTGGAGAATCTACCGAAATATCTATACCTATCGCCTTAGAAAGTTTATTTCGACAACTCGATTTTTTCTGCTCCTTCCAATATAACTTATTCGGATTTGCTGACTCAATACTGAGCAAGGTAGAATATTCCTCAAGGGTGGGTACCATATCCTCCTGATTAAAAGTGAAACACCGATATGAAGGATCCCAAAACTGTACTATGGCCCTAATCAGCTGTTCGTCCACCATATTTCCTAGTGAATTCCTTCTTCCTATCAAATCCCCATTGTCTCCAAATTTCCCTTAATTCCACTAAATCATTTTGAACAAAATCCAAGTGAACTAACTCAGGAAGTGTAGACGTAAAACCCACGTCCAAACAGTCTCCTTTGTCACCCTGATTCGCTTCAGACTCCGTTTTGACCTCCTGATATGTCTTGCTAACCACTGATATAGATAGAATGTCTCGGCGTTCCATGGTTATAACAAAAACTCTTTGGTTGGCACCCGGTTTAAGGCAAATATCCCTAAATGATCATGATGCATGAAATGAAAACAAAAAAAAAAAACACGAGTCAGTAATAGGATAATAAAATAAAAAAATCATAGTAATAATAAAATTAAATAAATAAATAGTGAAAGGTAATTTAGTGCTCCTCCAAGTGTTTCCTAACTTCGGGATATCTAATTGAAAATTCGGTATGGCTTCGCCTAGGTTCATTATATGAAGGTGAATTGGTTCTAAGGCCCCGAATTGTTCCTCACTGTTGTCGATGAAGGCTAGCAAGGCACCTCGATAAAAGCGGGTTCAATTCGTTAGAGTTCATTTTCCCGACTTATGCGGAGGCTATTGCCACACGAAGCATATGGAATCTGATACACCGAAAGTGTTTCGCTAGCTTATGCGGAGGCTATCGCCTCACGAAACGTAGGTACTTTACTTCCACCTAAAGAGACGAAACCCGGGTATAGGGCTTATGATATGCAAATGCACGTGTACTGTGTGTGGAGGAACAATGAAACCTTTCACCACCTATTCTATTAACCTTATCTAAATGCCCCAACAAGATCAAACAATGTAAAGCATCAATTAGGCAAAGAATAACTATATACAACAAAATAACCAGAGAACAATAATAATATTTATTCACATGAATATGGACATATTTAAAAACATTTATTATTTTCAAAATTCTCCTTATTTAAAAAAAAATATATGGAAAATAAAATTAAATACCAATTAAAATCGACAAAACCGAGACTTTGATAACACACGGCTAATTCTAGGCCTGACTCTCTAATGTCCCCAATGGAGTCGCCAAGCTGTTGCAATCTAAAAAATAACAAGTCTCATCGCAAGACTTTATATTCGTTAAGCGTAAGATTAAAAAAAAATCAAGGAAAGGTCGACTTAATTCCTCTTGAAAAATGAAGATTTTGAAAATGACCTTGAAAAGGACATGGAGTCGCCACCAATCTTTTGTAGCTAGTTGTGATCGGCCAACTATTAAAACTGGTTTTATAAAATACTTTAAAATTAATTAAAACATTTTTGAAACCAATTACAAGTCTGCGTTTTAAACCAGAGAAATCAAAGAAGCGGGTTCGGGACTCGGTTATGTGTGGGGAAGGATTAGCACCCCCACAACGCCCGTATAAATCGATACCTTATTAATCGTGTTTTATCTCAAATCTCAGTAAAAAAGTCAGTTTTAAATTTAGTATTTCAAGTTAGTTCCCAATTTAAAGAAAAATAATTCCATTTTTATTTGAAAATAATCCGGAATTTATTAATTCAAAATTTTCCTACATTCTCCAAAAATTTGGCAAAATATAGAAATTTTTATTTATTTAGAAAATTTTCTGAATCATTCTCGTTTTAAGAAAGATATTCCGTTATATGGTTCGTATGACACAATTAAATCAAGTTAACTTAAAATAAAATTTGAATAAATTCAAATCCATGATGTATATTTTAAAATTTTCGCCGGTGATATATAAGATATATATATATTTATCTATTACATATTGACTTGAGTAAGCTTTTAATGGTCAATCTGAAGTTAGATTTTTTTTTTATAAATAAAATTAGTTAAAGTAGCGCAATTACATGCCATTGAAGAACATTTGAATCAGATTAATTAAGTATGAACGAGGAAGAGATGATTTCAATTTAATTGGAGCAGCTGATTCACATGTGCATCAGATTATGTTTTTGTGGTACATGTGATTAGATTATGTAAGAATAATATACAGATATTGGAAAAAAAATGAAAAAAAAAAAAACCTTTCTAGATAGACAAATAAGGGAAAAACGTGACCCCATCAAACAAATAATAGTCTGAAGAGATATTTGAATTTAATCATTTATGTTTTCCGTATTTAGAATGAATGTTAGATACAAATATGTAACCAAAATATATTTAATTTTATTTATATTTAAAAAGATATAGATACGAATATGTATCCAAAATATATTTAATTTTTGTTATATATTTAAAAAGATAATAGTATGACCATAGACCCAGCCCCTCTAACAAAAGGGACCAGATGTCGTTAACTTTCCAAATCCAATGGCTGTGAAATCTTGGAAACCTAACCCAATCCTTTACAACTTTTCAAGTTTAAACCTGGGCCAGGGTAAGGAGTGCACCGTCTATATTTTATGAAATTCACTTCATTCCAAATTTCCAACTATGCTCTTAAAGTGAATCCGAAACTTAGTTCAATGAATCCGAAATTTAATTCAATTGATTTATATAATAACCCTTAAAAAATAACATTCAACATATCTGAAATTCGAATCTCAACATCTATAAACCCTTTCTTTATTTCTAGATTATAGTCTCTTATGTAAAAAAAATAAAAAATAAAAAACTAAGGTCTTAAAGAGAAAATATTAAGTCAAAAAAAATTTAACTCATACATGGTCGATGCAGAATCGATACAGTTGATCATTCTATGCAACGACACAAGCACATGACTAATAAATCAATAATACACCATATTAAGTGAAAATTTGTAAAATATCGACATAGCTAGAAGTTAAAAAAAAAAAAAGTAAAAGCTAATAATCAATTGATCTTTGTAAAAATTGGATGAAGGAACAGGGTCAAACGAATACCTAACATGGTTAAGGCAAATTTGTAATGGCTGGGCAGTACACGAAACAAAAACTACCCAGCAGGCATTATTGTGAGAGTATCCTTTCAATTCCAACTGCGTTTTTTATATGCACTCTACAGCACTTCAGGGGCTGCTTCCCAAAAACAAATATTTCTATCCTTTCTCCATAAGAGTTTTCAAGGACTTGAACCTTAGGGCCATATATCAATCGGGAAAGTTCACTAAATGAGCTGACCAATTGAGAGACTACCTCCTTAAAAAACATGGATGCCACCTGTTAGAGACATCAAAAGATCAAGATGATTCAAGCTACATCAGATAAAATTTTCAATCTTTGACATTTTTATTATAAAGCCAAGTGAAGAACAGCAAAGTGATTGTTACATGTATATTGTCACGGGCCACACCAACCTGCAAGGTATTGTCCGTTTCGGTCCATTGAGCCTCACGGTTTTGTCCACAAAAGATACCTCACGGGTTGAAGATCACCCCAAATAGTAAACCCTAAAACCCAAATTCTAAACCTTAAACCCCAAACTCTACACCCAAATTACAAATAACAAAACCTAAACCCTAAATACAAAACACAAAACCGTAAACCTTAAACTCAAACCCCAAAATCTAAACCATAAACCTTAAACCCTAAACCAAAAACCATAATCCCATACCTTAAACCTAAACCACAAACCTTAAACCATAAATCCTAAACCTCAAACTCTAAACCCTAAACCTTAAACCATTTAACCCTCAACCCATAAACTATAAAACACAAACCCTAAACCCTAACCATAAACTTAAATATTAAATACTAAACACCAAACCATAAACCATAAATTGTTTGATGTATTTGGACATAAGTGAACAAATACACCAAGTACGCACAAGATTAACTTGATATGAATGATGTATGATGATGGTAAACTAGCAAGGAGATGAGATAAGCTTATGGAAGCTCATAAGAAGCTCAAAACGAAAGCTTACTCAGCTCAAGTCAGCTCAAGGTAGCTGGACACCAGCTAGCTCAGCTCAAGGAGCTGGACACTAGCTCACTTAGCTAGATGTAGCTGAAGAGTAGCTAGGTGAGTGACACTCTATGAGGTGGAGTGACACTAGCTAGTGGTAGCTAGGTGGCCTAGATGATGTGGCACACAAGTTTGACACATCAGCACCATCATGTACAAGTGTAACCAATGGGATTGTGACATGTGACATCATTCATCATGTGGCAGCCACATGGACCCTAAACAACATGGTGTTTCGAGTAAGAGAGGTTCCCTCATAATAGCCGAATGGTCATGTTCATTTGGAAGAGAATGGTTATGTTGACCGAACCATAATATCCCAAATGAAGGGTGCTATTCTAGAAGGGGTTGTGTTCTTTAACCCTTTCGTGAAGCAACCCTTGAAGGCTATAAATATGAAAGGGATTTGGCCAAGACATACATACCAATAATCAGGCAATTGTGAAAGACACAATTGAGAGGCAGATTGTTAAGTGCAACTGCTAAGTGAGTGAAGGGTTCTTGATTGCTTGGATTATCAAGAAGCAAGGCAGTAAGCATTCTGGTTTGGACGAGCAAGATAGGTCGTGGAAAGGTTCTTGTAGTTGCCTTAACCGGTTGATTACAATAGTGCCTTAGGCATTCAGTTGAGTTCATTACTCATATCCACAACAAGCGAGCATTGCATAGGTAGACAAGTAAGTGACTTGAACTCTTCCTCTATGTTCTCGGATTTTGATAAGTCAAAATCCAATAGTGGTATTAGAGCCTACAGGTTGTTTGATATGCATGCTCTTCGGCTGAATGAACATATAAATACATGTTGATTAGGGTTCTATGCCTTTCCCCTATTCGACTGTTTGAAATTCATGTTTCTATTCTTTGATTTTTCAGCCCTTGCTTGTTAGAATAATGTGTTATTCTACTTGTTTTTGACATGATTATAAACCAAATGCATGTCTTGATTAAACTTGCAACCTTGTAAGATATTTTAAAACAGATTGAACAAGATAGTCACTCTTATGTCCAAATGGATTTTATTGCATTCTATAAGTTTGTTTTTGGTACATTTTGGCATAATGATATTGTCTTATTTGATTTGTGTTTGGAAATATCTTATTGTGATGAATATGCTAATTTGGGTACACTTTGCATGATGTAGATGGCTAGTGCCACAAAGGGCATAGTAGCGGAATTAAACAAAAACCTTAAGCTTGATGGTGATAATTACACCATATGGCAGCAAAAGGTTCAATTCATTCTCACAGAGCAAGACTTGTTGGATATAATATCAAAAGAGGTTGTTGAACCAACTTCTGAATCAATACAAGAGGTAAGAGGGGAGTATGATGCCTTTAAAAAGAAAGACACCATGGCTCGGATTACATTGTTGAGTACAATGACCAATGACCTTATGGTAGAATTTTCCATTCTTGAAACTGCCAAGGCCATATGGGATAAGGCAAAGGATAAGTTTGGTATTGTTTCCTTGGAAAAACAAAGGGCTTTAATTCTCAAATTTGAGAATTACAAAAAGAAGGTTGATCATAACATGAGTAGACACTTGCTAGAAATGTCTCGTATGATCTTTTATTTGAAATTAGCTGGTCATACTCTAACGGTTGAGCAACAAGTACAATCCGTAATAAGATCCCTAGCTGATGAGGAGTGGCAATTGATGAAGGTCAATTTATGCCACAATATTAAAATTAAGAGCTTTGATGATATCACTAGACATTTACTTCTCGAGGCAGAAGTTATGGATATCAAAAAAATCCATCTAAGGCATATGTTGCCGAGACTTCTTTTTCCATAGGGAGAAAGAAGAAAGGGTTGAAGAAAAAGGCATTCAACATAAGGGATGTAACCTCTAAGAGGAAATTCAAGAAAGTTTGAAAACCAAGGAACAAAAGCAAGGTTAAGTGCTTCAATTGCAATAAGAAGGGGCATTTTGCAAAAGAGTGCAAAGAGCCTAAGGTACATATCTCTTCTTCTACTTCATTTGTGCATGTTATGTCATGTACACTTATGGCTGAATCTGACTCTTCGTGGGTTATTGATTCAGGTGTCATCGACCACATCATAAGGGACCGTGTCTTGTTTGCCAATTATCGAAAGATACCAGCTCAGACTAAATGGGTATATGTTGGCGACAAATAAAGGCTTGAAGTAGAAGGCAAAGGGACTCCTATAATACCTTTGAAGAGTGGACACAATTTGATTTTAATTGATCTCTTATATGTACCAAATATTCGGAGAAATTTAGTCTCTGTTACTAATTTATTGCGTTTTGGATTCCAATTGTATTTCCGTAACAATATAGTTGATATTTATCTCAATAAAGAAAGATTAAGTTCTTGTTTCCTAAATAGTGATTTCTTTGTGTTAAATACTGTTATAAGTAATAGTAGTTGTCTTATGGCCAATGCAAATGCTGAGTTCATTTGGCATGCAAGATTGGGTCATATGGGGTAAGAAAGGATGAAGAAGTTAGCTAAAAGTGGCTTACTTGGTTCTTTATCTAATGTATCCCTCCCAACTTGTGAGATATGTCTCGCGGGTAAAGCAACAAGAAAACCATTTGGAAAGGCTCATAGAAGTTAATATCCATTGCAAATTATACATTCTGATATTTGTGGTCCCTTGAATGTGACAATTAGAAAAGGTTTTAAATACATAATCACATTCTCGGATTACTATACTCGATTCACTCATGTCTATTTGATAAAGCACAAAAGTGAAGCATTAAGGTGTTTTAAATCTTATGTGACTTTAGTTGAGAATCAAATAGAAAGGAAGATTAAGTCATTAAGGACTGATCGGGGTGGAGAGTATTTGTCAAATGAATTCAAGGGGTTATGTGATGAGAAAGGAATATCAAGGCAATTGACTATTCCTAGAACACCCCAATAGAATGGAGTGGCGGAGAGAAAGAATATAACTCTCCTAAACATGGTGAGATGCATGATGGCTCAGGCCAAAATGGATATTTCCTTTTGGGGAGATGCATTACTCACGGCTGTCCATATATTGAATAGAGTGCCATCCAAATCTGTTTTGTCTACTTCTTATGAGTTATGGACTAGAAGAAAACCAGATTTAAGTAATCTAAGGCCTTGGGGTTGTGCTGCCTATATCTATAATCCAAATCATATTCTTGGTAAACTAGGACCAAGAGGGAAGAAATGTGTTTTCTAAACATTCTAAAGGATATGTGTTCATGCATTTGGAATATAAGGATAGACAAGTTGAATTCGAATCAAGGGACGCAACTTTCTTAGAAAATGAGTTTCCTAAGAAAAGGAATGGTGAAAAGAATTATCCATTATATGAAATTGATGAATCTGGACTAACTAGCATAAATGATGTGCTAATATCACTTAGTGAAAGTGATAAGGATATTGGACCAAGTGGGAGCTTAGTGCCTCCATAAGTTGTTGGTCATAGTGGCAACAATGACCAAGATAAACGTATAGATGAAATACATGATCATAATATTGATCAAGTGTTGGTCCAACAACATGAGGATGTGTTACCTCATGAAGAGCCCAATGAAGATATATTACCTCATGAAGAGCCTAATGAGGATGTGTTACCTCATGAACTTGATGATAATGCAAGTGTGAATAATCAAGAAGAACATAATGCTTCTATTGTTCTTAGACGTTCTTCAAGAAAATTCAAACCTCCAAGTAAATGGTGGATTTTGGATGAAAGTGAGGCTCATTTGGTGTCATTTATGGATGATGAACCTCAAAGTTTGAAAGAAGCTCTTGAAAGTCAAGATTGTGATAAATGGATAGTTGCAATGGAAAATGAATTGGAATCTATGTATGTGAATAAAGTGCGGGACTTAGTTGATCTTCCTAAAGATAGAAAGGCCATTGGGAACAAATGGGTTCTCAAGATCAAGAGAAAAGTGGATGGTACCATTGAAAGGTACAAGAAACGTTTGGTTGCCAAGGGGTATGCACAAGTAGAAGGTATTGATTATAAAGATGCTTTCTCACCTATTGTGAGATTAAACTCCATCAGGTTGGTACTAGATATTATTGCTAACCTTGACATGGAATTACATCAAATGGATGTTGAGACTATCTTCGTCAATGGTGATTTGAGTGAAGAGATCTACATGAAACAACCAAAAGGTTTCATAGTAGAAGGAAAGGAGCACAAGGTATGTCGACTAAAGAAGTCGATATATGGTCTTAAACAAGCTTCAAGACAATGGTATTTGAAGTTCCATGAATTTGTCTTGAACTTTGGTTTCAAGATGATGGATGAAGAACATTGTGTTTATGTTTTAAATTCCAAGAACAAGTTTATAATTATGTCATTATATGTTGGTGACATACTGTTAGCTAGTAATGATTTGAGTTTTGTGCACACCATTAAGACATGGTTGTCTTCCACCTTTGATATGAAAGATATGGAAGACGCGGCTTACATTCTTGGAGTTAAAATTCTAAGAGATAGGTCCAAATGGTTGTTAGCATTGTCTTAAGAACCTTATATCAATAAGATTCTTGAACGCTTCAACAAGCACAACTCAAAGCCTATGAACACTCCTATTGTTCACAATTGTAAAATTGGTGAAGCAATGTGTCCACAAAGTCTTGATGAAAAGGAAGATATGAAAATAGTTCCATATCTGAATGCCATTGGAAGTCTAATGTATGCCATGTTATGTACTAGGCTGAACATTATCCAAACGGTTGGTTTGTTAGCTAGGTATTCATCCAACCCTATTCAACAGCATTGGAAGTGTGTCAAAAGAATATTTCGATACCTTAAGGGTACGAAAGACTATTGGTTGTGTTACTAAAAGGGTAACCTAAGGTTGCAAGGATACACGGATGCTGATTGGGGTGGTGGTAGAGATCAATACAAGTCTACATCAGGTTATATTTTTTTGCTTTCTAGTGGTGCTATTTCATGGAGTAGTAAGAAGCAGACTTGCACGACTTTATCAACTATGGAAGCTGAGTTTGTTGCCGGATCAGCTGCTGTGCAAGAAGCCTTGTGGCTTGGTCGTTTCCTTGGTCACTTAGGTGTTGTAGCACCTAATGATAAGCCAACCACTATCTTTTGTGATAGCATGGCTGCTTTGGCTTATATTAAGGATCCGAAATATCATGGAAAGACCAAGCATATCGGGATTAAGTATAACTTTATGAGAGATGCCATTGAAGGGAAAGAAGTTCAAATGGAATACATCTCTATGGATGAGATGGTGGCGGATCCTTTAAGTAAACCAATACCACCAATCTTGTTTGCCAAACATGTTAGGGCAATGGGTCTCCGTAGATTATAATTCGTTTGGATGAACTTCTTGATGTCATGTACTTGTACCTTATTATGATTGAATGAATGAATTGTGTTTTATGAGTTTAATACAATTCTATGCATATTCTATATGTTCCACAACGAATAAAAATTATATGTCAATCATAGGTAGAGGATTGGTTCGCTCACACGAACAATCTGCATCTATTCTTTGTGTAAGAATAGAGATGAGACTGCTCAAGTGAATAAGTAATAGATATTTGCTGTCTTGAGGTTTAGACATTGGTTGTCTAATGGACATAAATTGTTCTTAAAATGAGAGTATACTTATTCTAGTGGGAGTCACATCTTCCAAACATGTGGCAACTTGAGCATATTGATCGCCTTGATTAAGATAATCAAGATGAGGTAATGTGTGATTTACCGAACATGTATGACCACACATACATGAATTAAACCTATTAGCCAGGTGTGAATATTCAAGTTAATCAATGTGTTTGATTAATTAAGACTTGTTCGGTATTTGAGTATTATTGAATTGGCATATACTCCTAATGGCTGATAATTCCATATGGGAATTACATAGACTTGGGAATTACATAGACTTGTTCATTCAAGTGGGAGTCCATTGAGGGGAAGTCCACAATTAAATGATTTAAGTGGGAGTTTACAAACTCATGTTGTGAAGTAAATCATTTAAGTGGAAATAATACAGTAGCACATGCGCATATCATGTGTGTATAATATGACCAAAAAGAAAACAAGGAGTGATCCCTGTCTCCTTGTGGTGTGCGTTTCTTTGATCGAAATAAGTTTTGATCAGATTTGCTGCTCTTAGTGACCGATAACTCTAGGAAATATAGTTATTTTACCACCTTTTATGCATCACACTTTCTTCATGACTTTTGAAGTTGACTTCCATACCTTTCCAACGATAGTTTAATCGTCCAAACCGGACGAGATTTGCCCATCCAAATCAGCTGACGAAGTTTGAGAAGACGATAGAAGTAGCAGGCGGCGAACCAAAGGGTTGGCACCGTGGCCCTAGGCCACAGCGTCGGAGAGTCAAAAGCCGCGGTGTCGAAACACGGGAAAAAAATTAAAAACTTGATGCTTACCTGGTTTGCTTGCATGCTAAGTTTCGGACTCTTGGGGCCTTGGACACTTTAAATAGGACTCTTTAAGGCTAACATAAGGGGGATTTGAGTTCTAAAAACCTAATTCTCTTAAGAGGATAGCTGCCATCAAAAGCTCTCAAGAAGATTGGAAGATTGGTGAAGATTCAAGAATTGACAACTCTTAGTTTTCTCTTTTCTCTTCTTTACTTTTCTTGTATTGATGATGATGGTGAAACTATTTGCATATTTGTTTTCATTAATTATCATGAACTAATTTTATTTTACTAGGATTCAATGGAACTCAATATGTAGTTTGAATTTACTTTCTCTCTCTACCTTGATTTAATGGTTTGTTGAGTTGTTTGTTCAATCTTGTTCTTAATGCTTCTAGTTGATTGGCCACTAATTCGATTGACTTGTTAACCTAAATACAACTAGACATAGGGAGTTTAGTTTTAGACATGAATTGAATGACACATGTTTCATATTCATTTATTAGGATGAGTTGATCTGCAGGTAGGGTAGAAATATACTTAGTTGTCATGTGTAACCATTGTTAGAGCCTAAGCTTAATGAGTCCTTCTTTAAATCAATTTTCATAGTTGGTTAGCTAATTGGTTAAGAAGGATATTTTTATAAGACCATTGGAAGATCCTTATAAATAAGATAGAACTCTAGGTTAACAACTCAGGATCATTAATCAAGTGAAGAGGTTAAGAGAGATTCAAGCGAAGTGCTGAGGGAAGTTGTAATCCTAGGCTTTTATAATTAATTGAATTCATCCTTTTTAATTTACTTGCTTTCAGTATTAGTTTTTTTTTTTTAATTTAGATTTTAATTACCATATTTAATTAATTGTTTAGATAAGATTGAGTGTGTTAATTTTAGTACTTAGCAAATTTAGTAGAAATTTCTTGTGGGATTGACACTTTATTTTTCACTATATTACTTGTTATGATACGTGCACTTGCGTGGTGAAAATTGACAACAAGTTTTTGGCGCCGTTGCCGGGGAATTGTTTATTATTTTTTGTTAATATTAATACCAAGCAACCTTAGTTTTAATTTAAACTTTTTTTTTTCTTTCATATTTTCAGGTACAATGGCTGAAGCTAACGATACAAAGACTTTGCGAGAGTTTGGGGTTCCTCTCATGCAAGAACTTCAGACCAGTATCCAGAGGCCTGCCATCCAGGCAAATAATTTTGAGATAAAACCTGCCATCATTTAGATGATTCAAACATCAGTTCAGTTTGGCAACTTACTGAACGATGATCTGAATGCTCACATAGTGAATTTCTTGGAGATTTGCGATCTTTTCAAACACAATGGCATTTCTGATGATGCCATTAGACTGTGACTCTTCCCTTTCTCACTTCAAGATAAGGCCAAGAGTTGGTTGCACTCCCTTCCTGCTGGCTCCATTACTACTTGGAATGATCTGGCCTAGAAATTTCTTGCCAAATGTTTTCCTCCTACAAAGACAGCTAAGATGCGGAACGCTATCACATCTTTTATGCAGTATGACTTAGGATCATTATATGAAGCTTGGGAAAGGTACAAAGATCTGCTCCGACGATGTCCTCATCATGGGATACCTAAATGGCTTCAGGTGCATACTTTCTACAATGGGTTAATGGGTCCTACTAGAAGTTCTATCCATGCTGCAGCAGGTGGGGCGCTCATGGGAAAAAAAATTGATGAGGCTTATGATTTTATTGAGAAGATGGCTTCCAATAATTATCAATGGTCTAATGAGAGAAGTTTGCCAAAGAGAGCTACATGCGTTTATCAGTTGGATGAGATTAGTGCCTTATCGGCACAAGTGGCTGCTTTGTCCAAGAAATTTGACATTATGGGTGTACATTCAGTCTAAAGCCCATTTGTAACATGTGAATTTTGTGAGGAAGGACACACCAGTGATAGATGCCCAACCAAGGCTAAAATGGTTCAATATGTTGGAAACTATAACAGGCAGCAAAACAACCCATATCCAAACGACTAAAATCCAGGTTGGAGAAATCAACAAAACTTTTCTTCGAACAACCAAGGGCCATCATTACAAGCTAAGCAAGTAGTCCCTCATGGGTTTCAAGCACAAGCCCGGGCTCCTGTCCAAGAAAAAAAGATATCTATGGAAGAGATGTTTATGCAATTCATGGCAAGAACTGATAATCTCATTCAGAATCATTCAGAATCACTCATAATCACTTCAGGAGCATAAACCATCACTTAGAATTCAAGCTGAATTACTTCAAAGTCAAACAGCGACACTTAGAAATCTTGAGACACAAGTGGGCCAGCTTGCTAATGCGATTAACAATCGCCCAAGAGGATCTTTTCCAAGCGATACTATGACCAATCCTAAGAGCCATGGGAAAGAACAATGCAATGCAATCACATTAAAGAGTGGAAAAGAAGTAGAAGTGGGTAGTAAGAAGAATAATGAGAAAATTAAAGAAAAGCAACCTCCAATATACCCGCCACTACCCTTTCCTTAGCGTCTTCAAAAGAAAGTGCTAGAATTGCCACCCAAGCTTCTTGAAGCGAGAAATTTGGGGAAAAAAGAAATTGAAAGGGCTCAAGAAAAGGAAACGAAGCCTCTAGTCTACCCACCACCACCTTTTCCTTAGCGTTTTCAAAAGCACAAACTTGACAAGCAGTTTCAGAAGTTTCTTAAGGTATTTAAAAATCTCCATATTAATATATATTTTGTTGAAGCTTTAGAACAAATGCCTAAATATGTCAAGTTTATGAAAGAAATATTATCCAAGAAGAGGAAATTGGATGAGATTGAGACAGTTGCACTTACTGAAGAGTACAGCGCTATCCTTCAAAAGAAACTCCCACCCAAACTCAAAGATCCGGGAAGCTTCGCCATTCCATGCATCATTGGTAATAGATTTTTTGGTAAAGCTTTATGTGATTTAGGGATGAGTATCAATTTAATGCCTCTTTCTACCTATCGCAAACTTGGTTTGGGTGAAATAAAACCCACTACAGTGATGTTGCAACTAGACGATAGATCCATCAAACATCCAAGAGGTATTGTCGAAGATGTGCTAGTCAAGGTTGACAAATTCTTCTTTCTTGTTGATTTTATTGTGCTTGACATGGAGAAGGATAGTGAAATACCCATAATTCTCAGGGGACCATTCCTAGCCACCGGTAGAACACTCATTGGTGTACAGAATGGAGAACTTACCATGAGGGTTCTAGACCAAGAGGTAACTTTTAAAGTATTTAAGGCTATGAAGTTTCCTAATGAATTTGATGAATGTTTGGCAGTCAAAGTGGTGAACAATGATTCCAAAGAAGCATTCAACGAAACTTGTTCCCCTAAACCACTTGAAGCAGTTTCAAGTTCTACTTCTAAGATGTTTGGACGCCAAAATTCTATGAATACCAGGCCTTATAAAGCAAAGGAAAAGGGGGGCAATGGTTCAAGTGGAAGGATGCTGACTAATGGGCATGAAATAGTCAAGCCGATGACTATAAATCAAGTGCTTCTTGGGAGGCAACCCAAATTCTAAACTTTTTCTTTTCTTTTTCAATTTTAATTTTTAGGATATTTTTATTAATTTCTTTTTACTTTGTTTTCTTTTGTAGTGACTACTCACCCAAAATGGGCAAGAATGATAAAGTCTAAGAGGAAAACTAAAGCTTCTCCTGCATTGATTTCATTGATAGGGGAGTTTTCTTGTTCTTACTCTTTTTTTATTTCCAAACATTGAGGACAATGTTTGTTTTAAGTTTGGGGGTGTGTCTTTAGATTTATTTTACTATGTGTAATTGTTTAATTTTATTGTTTAATATTATGGAATCCTTTAGTTATTGATTTATCTTGATTTTTGGGAAAAACATAAGCATAATTAGATTTTATGTTAAATTCTTTTGTTAGTTTCATGTTAGGATGTGATTTTCACAAATTGAGCACCTGATTTCTTGTTTAAATTTGCATTGCTTATTTAAAGACTATTTATGTTATGTGAATTGTGATTATGTCTAGAGCCTAGAATTTGTTTGATTGTCTCTCGAGGCGAAATCCTAGACAACACTAAGTTGAGGAAGTGGTTTAGGCCATCTTTGGATCGTTTGAGCCTTTTGAACCTACCTTTATATATTAATATCTTTAATCTACCCCCTTATGCCAAATTGATATATCTGTAGACACCTAATTTTGTCCGGACCACTAGAACAGGTATGTTTTCTTCCTAAATTGATGTTTCAGAATGTAAAAAGGTTTTTTTCATCCTGCAGTTGGTACTCCAAGACTTAGTCTAAGAAGGCGAGTATAAAAAGTCAAACTTGAAAAGACAACCCCGAAAAGTCAACTACTAAAAAAGTCAACCCACTATGAAAATCAAGATTTGAAGTTTTATTGAAGAATGGCGAAAGAATTTTGATAATCCGAGGTCTACATCAAAAGATATGGAGTTCGAAAGTTGGGTTACGGAGATTCAATAGAAAGGAAACCCTAATTCGGGAAATTTGGGAAAAAGTGCTTAAACGATCAAATTGGTTGAAATTGAAGGTTCCAAATGAAAGATAAGCACTGCCTACTGGTAATGGAGAAGCTACTTGAAAGAAAAATTGAAAGAAAAGTCAATTCGGAAGAAAACCGAGAATTAGGGTTTTTGGTGGATTTCGATGAAATTTGGAAGAATTACAGAAATGGCCTGAGTCGTTAAGACTAAAGCCTCTAATTGGTGACGAGTGATTAAACAAGGATAGCCCAAGGCTCAGTTTGAAGAAAATATGAAAATCGGACTTGTTTTGAGCAAAATCGGGTTTCAGAGGTAAAAGGGCAAAATTGGAAATTTTGGAAAAAATGGCAAATGAACTCCAAAAATTCTGAAAATTTGCGGATCTCATTCTTAAATCATTTCGAATAGATTGGAGAAAGAAAATCCAGATTCAGAGTTCGTTTGCAAAATGGCCAAATCTCGGGTCCCTTTTGCAGAAATTCAAGAAGATAAATCCCGAAAAAATAGTAAATGAGCTCCAAAAATTTTGAAAATTTTCATATCTCATTCTTAAATTATTTGGAAGAGATTGGCGAAAGAAAATCGGGATTCGAAGTTCGTTTGCAAAATGGCCAAATCCAAGCCCACTATGTAGTAATTAAAGCAAATAAATCCCGAAAAAATACCAAATGAGTTCCAAAAATTATGAAAACTTCTAGATCATACTTTTAAATTATTTGGAAGATATTGGTGAAGAAAAATCTGAATTTGAAGCTTGTTTAAAAAATGGTAAAGTTTGGTAGCACAAAAGGGCAATTTTAGAAGAAAAAATCCAAATAAATAGAAAATGGGCTCAAAAAATTTTGAAAACCTCCAAAATTCAATTTTTTATTAGTTTGGAAGTATTGAAAAAATAAAATTTGAATTTGGAGTCCTTTTTCTATTTATTTATGTTCAGGGGGCAAAAAGGTCATTTTACCCAAGAAACCGAAAAGGGCTTTTCTTGCCTTTTAAAAGAATGAAGCATGGGCTGGAAGATGAGGGGTCAGCCGGTCAAGGCCCAATGGTGGGTAGATATTTTCTGAGTTTTGATCAAAAGGCCAACAATGAAGAGGAAGGTAGTTATTTTTGTGATTAAGCCTCTGAATTTACAACACATGGACCAATGGTTGGAGAAAGAATATATTTATGACATCTTTATGACATCATAATTCAAAGGCTGATGATTCTAATCTAAGGGTGAGAATCCTACATAGAAGCCATCTTTGATTGAAGGCCATTGGATGAAATTTGTTGAAAAAATTTCTAGAACCTCCTAGGTTCTTCCAAGGGCCAACCGGCCACTACAAGGGGGGAGGTCTCTCTCTTTCATTTTCACTCTATTCACACTCTTGTTGGGCTGATTTTCTCTCCATTTTTTAAAGTCAAAAAGAAAAGTTTAGAAAAGAAAAGAAAGTTAGAAGAGAAAAAGCTTGCAATATAGCTTCTAGAGGTTGCTTGAAGCACCATACTCTTGCACTTTCCTTGATTTTCTATTCTTGATTTTCTGTTTTGATTGCTATTTTGGTGAGTTTCTTTTGATTTTTCTTTTTAAAATAAAAATGTTTTTAATATTCTTCTTCAAGTTCTTCTTTATACTTTCTTGGAAAAAGCTTTGAGAAATTTTTTTTCATGACTTAGAGGGGTGGCCAAATGGCTTGCTGTTTTAGTGTAGTTGCTGTTTTGTTTTTTATTTCATGTTATTAGTGATATTTAGCAAGTTTTGATGCTTTAAATCTTCTTCAAATACATAAACATGAAGCTTGTTTGGACTTAGTTGCTTGCTTGTTTCCATTTTTGAGTCTATTATCTTGTTATCATGTTTATTTTACTTGTCTTGCATTTTTGATTTTCTGTTTTCAAAGTGTTTAAGTTTGTTTATGTTTTATATTTTGTTAATCCATGTGCTTGTGAAAATGCCTATTGGTTTTCATGCCTTTACTTTATATTTGCATAATTTGAGTATTATTCTTTAGCTATGCATGTTATAGTGTTAAGTGTTTGTGAAAATGCCATTTTCTTTTTTTGATGCCATCTATGAAAGTGTCGATACCACAAAAAGAGAAGGTCATCTTTAAAAAGTGGTCATCGAGGAACATCTAGGAATTCCTGAACCTCCCATATTGTCAACTCTCATTCGGAGGATTGTCTTCAAAAACTAAAACTTTTTTTCTCCAAGATTAAACTTTCCGTTTAAACATCCCAGCTAATCTTGACGCTTGTCAAAATGCCTTGATATGGAAACTAAAAGAATGTTGAATTTGCTTGGTTCTCAATGAATTCATGATTTATAAAACCTGTTCCATTTGTGAGCCTAGAAGGGATATACATTTTTGTCATGAAGTTTTCCTGGAAAAGCCAGAATCTTGTTATACCAATCCTTGCCAATCACAGTTAAAAAAACCCAGATTGATACTTAGAGAAATTTCTAACAATGATCATCAGTCTTCAAAAGATTTGTACATCACACATTGTGGGGTTACTATTTTTTGTTCAGAAGTTTTCGAAATGAGAAAACAAATAAAGATATATTTTTTTGAAATACCCATTTTGATGTTGACATGAGACAAGGATTTGTCTAACTCAAAGGTATAGAACTGCCAGGATAGGTCTTGACTTCCAGATATGAGAAGAAGAAATAGAACCCGGTTCAGATCTCTATTGACGAAAGTTTGAAAACTGTTGGGGCAAAGAGAATAGCCAAAATGAATTGAAGATATACTCTGATTTGAAGAGGAAAAATGAATTTGAAAGGCTAAGCCAAAGTCTAGAAAAACAACTGGGGGCACGCTTATGAGCACTCATCACTTTATTGAGCTTTTGCATCTGCACAGTGTCGACAAGCATTTGCATCATTCATGGGTATTTGCATTGGCATTATTCCATAAGCATCTGCATTTTACCTTTACCTTTACATTCTTCATGGAATTTGCATTTGTGTCATCTCAAGCAATTGCATCATTTCTAGAATCATTGCATTTTCATTATTGTGTGGTAATTGTAGTTACACCATTTATAAACCAGTTACATGAATACAATTATAGGGGCATCTGCATCATGAAACATGGGCATCAATCCAGGTCATTTGCATTTGCACTAAGAAACATTTACATCAATCCAAGCATTTACATTTGCACCATGAAGCATGAGCACCTTGTTAAAAGACATGTGCATCTGCATCATTTCTCAAAGCTTATGGTGGGGATATCCAGAATTTTACAGTTTTAAAAGAACAAGTCTTCGGTGGTGATAGCTGAAGCCTCTGGTGGAGATATCCAGGGTTTTATAATTTTGAAAAATGAGAAATCTTCTTCTGGAGTTACCCAGAATTTTACAATGAGCAAACCTTTGGTGGTGATAGCCAAAGCTTCTGGTGGGGATATCCAGAATTTTACAGTTTTAAAAGTGAACAAGTCTTCGGTGGTGATAGCTGAAGCCTCTGGTGGAGATATCCAAGGTTTTATAATTTTGAAAAATGAGAAATCTTCTTCTAGAGGAGTTACCCAGAATTTTATTCAACATGTGCATCTACATCAAGAAGCATTTGCATCAATCTAAGTTATTTGAATCTACATCAAGAAAATTTGCATTAAATCAAGTCATTTACATTTGCATCAAAGACATTTGCATCAATTTAAGTTATTTGAATTTGCATCAAGAAAATTTGCATCAAATCAAGTCATTTACATTTGCATCAAAGACATTTGCACCAGTCTAAGTCATTTGAATCTGCATCAAGAAAGTTTGCATCAAATCAAGTCATTTACATTTGCATCAAAGACATTTGCACCAATCTAAGTCATTTGCATCTACATCAAGAAGCGTTTGCATCAACTAAAGACATTTGCATTTGCATCATGAAGCATTTGCATCATCTCTTAAAGCTTTCAGGTATAATCGAACTCGTTTTTCTTCTCAAATGAGTCGAGCCCCGAGATCATCGTCGAGGTACTTTCTTTTATTATGAACAAGTCTTCGGTGGTGATAGCTGAAGCCTCTGGTGGAGATATCCAGAGTTTTAAAATCCTTTGAAAAGGTAGAAAGTCTTCGGTGGTGATAGATGAAGCTTCTGGAGGAGATACCCAGAATTTTAAACACAGCTGAGAACAAGACAGGTTAAGGCCCCGAGACCATCGTCGAGGTCATTTCTTTTCTTGCAAATCGAATTCGTTTCCTTAAGACGGGTCGAGCCTTGATTAGTTAGGGAATTCAATTTAAGGAGAAAATCTTCAATTTACTGTTTAAAAAAAATGAAAAATTGAAAAAAACTGAAAAAAAAAATGAAGAAATGAAAAAAAGAAAACTTGAAAAAAAAATTGAAAAAAATGAAAAAATAAAAAAGGAAAAAATGAAAAATGAAGAAAAAAATAAAAAATGGAAAAACATGAAAAATGAAAAAATGATAGAAGAATGAAAGAGAAACCCTTTTCCCTTTTCCTTCACATGTGATTTCACTGACCGTACAAAATTAGTGTTTGTTTATCTTTGCCTGATTCCTGATTCTCAGTAATAGCCAAAGAGGGGCAACTGTAGACACCTAATTTTGTCCGGACCACTAAAACGGGTATGTTTTCTTCCTAAATTGATGTTTCTGAGTGTAAAAAGACTTTTTCATCGTGGAGGTGGTACTCCGAGACTTAGTTTAAGGGGCGAGCATAAAAAGTCAAACTTGAAAAAAGTTAACCCCGAAAAAAGTCAACCCCAAAAAAGTCAACCTCAAAAAGTCAACTACTAAAAAAATCAACCCACTTTCAAAATCAAGATTTTAAGCTCAATTGAAAAATGGCGAAAGAATTTTGATAATCCGAGGTCTACATCGAAAGATATGGAGTTCGGAAGTTGGGATTTGGAGATTCAATAGAAAAGAAACCCTAATCCGAGAAATTTAGGGAAAAGTGCTTAAATGGTCGAATTGGTCAAAATTGAAGGTTCCAAATGAAATATAAGCACTGACTACGGGTAATGGAGAAGCCACTTGAAAGAAAAAGTGAAAGAAAAGTCAATCCGGAGAAAATCGAAAATTAGGGTTTTTGGTGGATTTCATTGAAATCGGGAAGAATCACAGAAATGGCCCAATATTGGTAAGACCAAAGCCCCCAATGGATGAGGAATGATTAAAAAGGGATAGCCTAATGCTCAGCTTGAAGAAAATCTAAAAATCGGACTTGTTTTGAGCAAAATCGAGTTTCAAAGGCAAAAGGGCAAAATTGGAAAATTTGGGAAAAATATCAAATGGACTCCAAAAATTCTGAAAATTCTGAAAATCTCATTCTTAAAACATTTGAAAAAGATTGGCGAAAGAAAATCTTGATTCGGAGTTCGTTTGCAAAATGGCCAAATCCCGGGCTTCTTGTGTAGTAATTCAAAAAGAAAAATCCCGAAAAAATAGCAAATGAACTCCAAATCTTCTAAAATTTTGCAAATATAATTTTTAAATTATTTGGAAGAGATTTGCAAAAGAAAATCTTGATTTGGAGTTCGTTTGCAAAATGGTCAAATCTCGGGCCTCCTATGCAATAGTTCAAAAAGATAAATCCCGAAAAAATAGCAAATGGACTCCAAAAATTCTAAAATTTTGTAAATATCATTTTTAAGTTATTTGGAAGAGATTGGTGAATAAAATCTTGATTCGGAGTTCGTTTGCAAAATGGCCAAATCCCGGGCCTCATATATAGTAATTCAAGCCGATAAATCCCGAAAAAATACCAAATTAGCTCCACAAATTATGAAAACTTCCAGATCATACTTTTAAATTATTTGGAAGAGATTGGTGAATAAAAATCTTGATTTGGAGCTCGTTTAAAAAAATGGTAAAATGTAGGGGCATAAAAGGGCATTTTTGGAAAACAAATCCAAATAAATAGAAAACGGACTCGGATAATTTTGAAAACTTCCAGAACTCAATATTTTATTATTTTGGAAGTATTAAAAAAATAAAAATTGAATTTGGAGTCTGTTTCAAATTTATTTACATCCGGGGGCCAAAACGGTCATTTCACCTAAGCAACCGAAAAGGGCTACTTTGGGCCTTTCAAAAAATTAGAGTTGGGCTGGAAAAGAGAAGTGCTGGTCTGCCAAGGCCCAAAGGAAGTAGGAAGCTTCTGATTTTTCAATCAAATGGCCAAGAATTAAGAGTTAGTTAGAGATTCTCTTTGATCAAGCCATGGTGATTAAGGCACATAGGCCAAGAGAGATGTCAACATTATTCTTGAACAGCTGTAATTTGGGACAGCTGAGATGCTAATCTAAGGGTGATAATTTCATGATTTTTCACCTTGAAGTATTAGCCATTTGATGGAAAATTGGTTACCAAAAAATGACAACATCCTTGAGCATTTTAGGGCCATTCGGCCAGCACTTAGGGGGGTCAGATTTTCATTTTTTACACTTTATTTTGCTGAGTTCTCTTGGTTTTTACTTGGTTTTTCTCTCTTTGGTTGAAGGCAAAAAGAAAAAGTTTAGAAAAGAAAGGAAAGTTTGAAGAGATAAAGCTTGAAATATAGCTTCTTGAGGTTGCTCTTGAGCACAAACTCTTGCACTTTCTTGATTTTTCATTCTTGTTTTTGCTATTTTGATTACTATTTGGTGAGTTTCCTTTTTAAATAAATGTTTCTTATTGTTCTTCTTAAGTTCTTCCTTCATCTCTTTCTTAAATATATTTTTTACAATATTCTCACCATGGCCGAATGGCCTACATTCTTTATTTAAGTTGCTGTTTTGGTTTGTTTTATCATGTTGTTGATGTTATTTTCTTTTATCTTAATGTTTTAAATGTTATTTTACTTCATATACTTGAGTTATATTTTAATTTGGTTGCTTTGTTTGTTGCCATTTATGTTTTAAATATCATGTTTTTGCATTTTTATTTTTCTGTTTTCATGATGTTTAAATTTGTTGTTGTTTTAGATTTAGTATATCAAGTGTTTGTGAAAATGTTTGTGTGGTTTTTGCATGATTTGAGTTTTATATTTTTGTTGAGCATGTTTTAGATTTAGTATATCAAGTGTTTGTGAAAATGCTTGTGTGGTTTTTGTATGATTTGAGTTTTATATTTTAGTTGAGCATGTTAGTATATTGTGTTTGTGAAAATGCCATGCTTGTTGGAGCTTGAGGCCATTCGGCTACTCCATGTGTTTTGCATTGTGTATTACATTTTTGCCATGTTAGTTGGTAGGTTTTTGCATTTGCATGACATTTGATTTAGTTTTGCATGTTAGTATACCAAGTGTTTGTGAAAATGCCATGCTTGCTAGTTACATAGGCCATTCTGCCACTCCTTGAATCTTTGCATTGTATGTGCATTCTTGCCATGTTAGTTGATAGGTTAGCATTTGCATGATATTTGGTTGAGCTTTTGGTTTAAGCATGCTTTGTGTTTGTGGAAATGCCATGCATATTTTAGTTATTAAGTTTGGTTTATTCTCATGCATATTCATGCATTTTAGGTCTAGGTTTCATTAAATGCCATGCAAGTTCATTTAGGTCTAAGTCACTATATTGATGCCATGCATTTTTTCATGACATTTAGGTTTAAACTCATGCATTTCATGCACTATGTTTGCTGTATTTTTTCATGCATTTCATGTTCATGCCACTTGAATAATGACTTAGGCCAATTAATGGTTCAAAGTCATGCTCTCTTGAGCACACTTGTGGAAAATTAAAGTTTGTCAAATTGATTATTCTACCTTTGTGATTTTTTTTACTTAGCCAATTTTTATCTAACTTTCAAAAAGTCCTAGCTAGTGTTTGTGAACCATTTTATGAGTTTCAAATATTTTTACTTTGATTTTTAAATGATTTTATCAAAGGCAAAAATGTATTTTGGCAAAACAGTTTTTTCACCCAATACTTGTACTTTTCCAATTTTTATGGGCATTCATATTTAATCAGAAAATTAAGACAATTTGTACATGTCTTGAGTCTTCAGTATTTTTTTCAGAATTGTTTGAAGTTTTAAAAATAGGGTAAAAAATCGTGGCTTAAAACTGGACAGTGGAGTCAGAATTGAATTTAAAGAAAAATCATTTTTCTGTTTTGGTTAAGTTACTTAGAGTGGGCTGATTAGGAAGGTTAGCTACTAACTTAGGGTAGTTTCTAAGCCTTTTTAAACTCTATAAATGATTTTTTAAGTCTCGGGTTAAGGGTAGTCAAGTCCGGATTTTAAAACTTAGGAAATTAGAGCCATTTTAAAAAATTAGCCCAATTTTTATTTTTAATTCAATCTTTTCAAAATTGTTTTCAAACAATCACAAAGTATTTTGGTTTTAGAATATTTAATTTGACATATTTTCCGAAGGTAGTCGGATATCTTTTTAGGTATACGGATTTCCTTAATTAAAGGAAAAAATACATTTCATGCATTGCATTTTTCATATTCATGCATTTTATATAATATGTGAATCTTACTATAATAATTCCTATGGTATTGTTATTATTTTGATTTATATATATATATTTTTGATGTTATATGGCTTATTCTATGGTTTTGAATATTTCATGATATCCTATGCTTTTTATTTAGTTATTTTTATATTATTTAGCAAATGTTATGTTCATGCATTATTGTTTTTATTTTTATTTTCATGCATATTATATGATAGCATTATTTTATATTCCATGTCATTTAAATTATATGCCATATCATCCATATTTTCCATGTCATTTCATATAGAATATGTATGTTACTTAGGTCATTTCATTTCGTGTAGAATATATTATATTACCTAGGTCATTTCATTTCATTTAGAATATATCATATGACTTCGGATATTACATTTCATATAGAATATATTATGTTACCTAGGTCATTTCATTTCATTTAGAATATATCATATAACTTAGGATATTTCTTTTCATTTAGAATATGCTAAGGCATTCAAATCATGTCATGTCATTTAGGTTGCATTATATTATTTAGATTTTGCTATGTCATTTTATTTATGTCATGCATATACATATTCATTTCTTTTAAATGTTTTCAAAAAAAGATAATGGTTTTCAATAAAATAAAGATATTCCCGAGTTAAAATAATTCATGAGTTCTCTGCCGGGTTTGTTGGGGAGGATATCATCAATTATTATTAATAATGGAATATATTCTTTAAAAAGAGAATGATTCGAAAATTTTTCCAAAATTAATAAAAATTTCTATATTTTGCCACGTTTGTTGGGGAATATAGGAAAATTTTGAATTTATAAATTCCGGATCATTTTCAATTAAAAAATGGAATTATTTTTCTTTAAATTGGGAATTAACTTGAAATACTAAATTTGAAACCGATTTTTTATCGAGACTTGAGATAACACACGATTAATAAGGTACCGATTTATACGGGCGTTGTGGTGGTGCTAATCCTTCCCCGCATGTAACCGATTCCCGAACCTGCTTCTTTGATTTCTTTGGTTTTAAAACGCTGACTTGAAATTGGTTTTTAAAATGTTTTAATTAATTTTTAATATATTTTATAAAATCGGTTTTAATAGGTGGCCGATCACACCTAGCTAAAAAGATTGGTGGCGACTCCATGTCTTTTTCAAGGTCATTTTCAAAACCTTCATTTTTCTAGAGGAATTAAGTCGACTTTTCCTCAGTTTTTTTTTAATGTCATGCTTAGCGAATAATAAAGTCTTGCGATGAGACTCATTATTTTTTAGGTTGCGACAAAAGCCAAAAGCAAAGAAGGAAAAAAGCGAAGTCAAATGGAATGAAAAGTCCAAAAGGGACAAATGTTTCAAACAGAATCCTCCTCAAGAAATAATACTTGATCTGATTACCCTCAAACACATATTTTGGGCCTATTTATCCTTTCTTTCTGAACCCTGAGTCATGGCCTACATTATGTGCTTTAAAAGTCCATTTTGATCAAGCATGAATATTTAACTTGAAGGGTTTTTTTCCCATATTTTTTCCCATATCATCGAATTATCAGTTCACTAAGGAAGAATTTAGAATTCTCAAATACATGGTAAAAAAAAATTGGAGAGAATGGGACTCTAGGGTGAAAACCCGAAAATGGGTGGTCTAGAGTAAAATGAGAATTTTCGATACCATCTATGATAGTGCTGATACCACAAAAGAGAATATCATCTTCAAGAAGTGGTCATCGAGGAACATCTAGGAATTCCTGAACCTCCCAAATCGTCAGCTCTCATTCGGAGGATTGTCTTCAAAACTGAAACTTTTTCCTTCCAGGATTAAACTTTTCGGTCTAAACATCCTAGCCAATCTTGACCCTTGTCAAAATGCCTTGATATGAAAACTAAAAGAATGTTGAATTTATTTGATTCTCAAGGAATTCATGATTTAAAAAACCTGTTCCATTCGTGAGCCTAGAAGGGACATACATTTTGTTGTGAAATTTTCATTGATCAACCAAAATCTGGTTATACCAAGCCTTGCCAATCACCAAAAAAAAAAAAAAAAAACAGATTGATACTTAGAGAAATTTTTAACAATGGTCATCAGTCTTCAAAAGATTTGTACCTCACACACTGTGGGGTTATATTCTTGTTCAGAAGTTTTCAAAATAAGAAAACAAATAAAGACATTTTTTGGAAATACCTATTTTTGATGTTGACATGAGATAAGTTTTTTTTTTAAACCCAAAGGTGTGGAACTACTAGGGTTAATCTTGATTTCCAAATATGAGAAGAAGATATAGAACCCGGCAAGCAGATTTCAGTCAATAAGAATTTGAAGACTGTTGGGGCAAGGAGAATAGCCAAAATGATTAGAAGTTATACTATGATTTGAAGAGAAAAAAAGAATTGGAAAGGCTAAGCCAAAGTTTAGAAAATGATCGGGGGCATTTGCATATTTTCATCAAGCATTTGCATAATGTCAATCTTGGCTTTTGCATTTTTTCATGAAGCGTTTGCATCATTATCGATCTTTGCGTTTGCATCATGTAGAAGCATTATGCACGTTGTCAATCCTCGCATTTGCATCATTTAGAAGCATTTGCATAATGTCAATCTGTGCATCTGCATCATTCCATGAAGTAGTTGCATCAATCTGTGAACAATTGCAGTTGCATTTAGAAGCATTTGCATCTTATCCAACATCAGCATCAAGAAACATTTGCATCAATTCAAAACATTTACATATGCAATATGAGGTATGTGCATCCTGTTAATCATTTGCACCAGCATCAAAAAGCATTCGCATCTTCTCAAAATCTTCGGGTTAATTTTCACAATTCTTTAAAGATCATTGTTAAGACAATTTTAAAGACCTTCGGGCACCATTTTTAAGACCTTCGGGCATAATTTTTCATCACGGGTAAGGCCTCTGGGCACCATTTTAAAGACCTCCAGGCACCATTTTAAAAACCTTCGGGCACCGTTTTTAAGACCTTCGAGCATAATTTTTCACCACGGGTAAGGCCTCTGGGCACCATTTTAAAGACCTTCGGACACCATTTTTAAGACCTTCGGACATAATTTTTCATCACAGGTAAGGCCTCCGGGCACCATTTTAAAGACCTTCGGGCACCATTTTTAAGACCTTCGGGCATAATTTTTCATCACGGGTAAAGCCTCCGGGCACCATTTTTAAGACTTTCGGGCATAATTTTTCATCACGGGTAAGGCCTACGGGCACCATTTTAAAGACCTTCGGGCACCATTTTTAAGACCTTCGGGCACCATTTTAAAGACATTCGGGCATAGTTTTTCATCACGGGTAAGTCCTCCGGGCACCATTTTAAAGACCTTCGGGCACCATTTTGAAGACCTTCGAGCACCATTTTAAAGATCTTCAGGCACCATTTTAAAGACCTTCGGGCACCATTTTTAAAGACCTTCGGACACCATTTTAAAGACCTTCGGGCATCATTTTTAAAGACCTTCGGGCACCATTTTAAAAATCTTCGGGCACCATTTTAAAGACCTTCGGGCACCATTTTAAAGACCTTTGGGCACCATTTTTAAGACCCTCGGGCACCATTCTTAAGACCTTCGGGCATAATTTTTCTTTTGAAATCGAACTCGTTTCCTTAAGACGGGTCGAGCCTTGATTAGTCAGGGAATTCAATTTGAGGACAAAATCTTCAATTTATAGCTTTCTCAAAAAAAAAAAAAAAAAAAGAGAAAAATTAATTAAAAAAATGATGAAAAAATTGAAAAAAATGAAAAAAGAAAAAAGAAAATCCCTTTCCCTTTCCTTCACATGTGATTTCACTAACCGTACAAAATTAGTTTTTGTTTATCTTTGTCTGATTCCTGATTCTCAGCAATAGCCAAAATTAGTGTAGACACCTAATTTTGTTCCGACCCTTAAATCAGGTACATTTTCTTCCTAAATTGATGTTTCTGAATGCTAAAAGGCTTTTCTCATCCTGCAGGTGGTACTCCGAGGCTTGGTCTAAGAAAGCAGACAGAAAAAGTCAAACTCAAAAAAAGTCAACCCTAAAAAAAGTCAACCCCAAAAAAGTCAACTACTAAAAAAGTCAACCCACTTGCAAAATCAAGGTTTGAGGTTCAATTGAAAAATGGTGAAAGAATTTTGATAATCCGAGGTCTACATTGAAAAATATAGAGTTTGGAAGTTGGGTTACAAGATTCAATAGAAAGAAAACCCTAATTCGAGAAATTTGGGGAAAAGTACTTAAACAAACAAATTGGTCGGAATTGAAGGTCTCAAATGAAAGATAAGCACTGACTACGGGTAATGGATAAGCCATTTCGAAGAAAAACTGATAGAAAAGTCAATTTGGAAGAAAATCGAGAATTAGGGTTTTTTAGTGGATTTAGTTGAAATTTGGAAGAATTATAGAAATGGCCCGATTCGGAAGATCTAAAGCCTTTAATTGATGAGAAATGATTAAAAAATGATAGCCCGAGGCTCAGTTTGAAGAAAATCTGAAAATCAGACTTGTTTTGAGCAAAATCGGGTTTCGGAGTCAAAACGACAAAATTGGAAAATATGGGAAAAATAGCAAATGAACTCCAAAAATTCTAAAAATTTGCAAATCTCATTCTTAAATCATTTTGAAGAGATTGGCGAAAGAAAATCTTGATTCAGAGTTCGTTTACAAAATGGTCAAATATCGGGTCTCTTATAAAATAATTCAAGTAGATAAATCCCGAAAAAATAGGAAACGAGTTCCAAAAATTCTAAAAATTTACAAATATCATTTTAAAATTATTTGGAAGAGATTTCCAAAAGAAAATCTTGATTCGGAGTTCGTTTTCAAAATGACCAAATCCCGAGTCCCCTATGAAGTAATTCAAGCAGATAAATCCTGAAAAAATAGCAAATGTGCTCCAAAAATTATGAAAACTTCCAGATCACATTTTTAAATTATTTGGAAAATATTGGTGAAGAAAAATCTGGATTCGGAGCTCATTTCAAAAATGGTAAAGTTCGGGTGCATAAAAGGGGTAATTTTGGAAATAAATCCAAAATAAATAGCAAATGGACTCGGAAAATTTTGAAAACTTCCATAATTCTATTTTTTACTATTCTAGAAGTATTGAAAGAAGAAAATTCGAATTTGGAGTCCGTTTCCTATTTATTTAGGTTCGGGGGATAAAAAAGTTATTTCACCAAAGAAACCAAAAAGGGCAAATTGGTAATAGAGGAAAATATGAAAGAAGAAGGAATTGCTGGGATTTTTTCTTCCCTTGGTCAGCGAACATAGAGGATAAGAAGGAATGTTGAACAATTTAATTCCCTAGTCACTATCAAGCCACATGCTACCACTAACACGTTGCAAATGGTCCCCCCTTCATCCAATGGCTTAGGTGCCTTGTAGGAAAGTTGAATGCACCATCCAATGGCCAAATTTAAATGCCAAGATGACATTTTTATTTTTCATGAAAGAACCCTCATCTAATGGCCAAGAATGGAAGAAAAAAGATGAGCACAATTCATCCAAGGGTGAGCATCCATTCGGTTGAGCAATGGAATACATGGGATTATCTCTTTTCATCCGATGGCTTAGGCCATCTAAAAGGGCTGAGTACACATATTGAGGGCTATATTTAATCTACAAGATGTCATTTTTATGTTGTCCTCATCCAATGACCAAGAATGGAAGAGCACAACTCATCCAAGGGTAGTACTCAAGAGGGGTTAGCAAGGGAGTGCATGGGATTGGTCCTCTTTTGCATCTAATGGCTAAGGTTACTACAAGGGCTAAGTACACATATTAAGGGCTGCTATCAATTGGAAAGATGACATTTTTATGTTGTCATCAAAATATCTAAATCTAAAGGCCAAGATTGGAGGAGAAAAAGTGCAATTCCTATCCAAGGGTTAGAGGGCCATTCGGCCAAGGCTAAAGGGAGGGGGGTGATTTCATTTTTTCAAAAGTTTTTTGGCTGGAAAACAGTAGCTAATTTGGCAAAAAAAAAAAGGTTTTGAAAGAAATAAAAAAAAAAAGGTTTTCAATAAAGAGCTTGAAGGTAGTCATCTCTACCAAGCTCTAGCCTAGCTTTCTTCTTCATTTCCATGGTGTTTTCTTGATTTTTCTATCATGTTTTCCTACTACATTTTTCATAGAAATAAAGTTTTTTAATGTTTACTTATGTTTTCATCTCTTATTCTTCTTTAAAATGATGGAAAACAATTTTTTATATGGTTTCATGCTATGGCCGATTATGGCACATTTACTTGCTTTCTTTTTTCCTTTTTTTCCTTCCTTGCATGTTGTTGTGAAAAATTATTTTTACAAGGTTTTTAGAGTATTCTAAGGTTCTCATTTTTTACAAAATATGAAGCAAAAAAGGTTGAAATGGCTACATGATCTTGGCTAGACCAAGTGACCACGGTTAGGAGAGAGGCTATGCCCAATTTTACCTACCATGAAGCTCACCTTATTTTCTGTTTTGCATGGTTTATTTTTTGTTTTATTGAGATGGAAAGGCTTCATGATCTTGGCAAGACCAAGTGATTATGGTTAGGTGAGAGGCTATGCCCATTTGATACCAACCATAGAGCTTAACTTTCCTTGTTCTACTTACTAGTTTTGCTTGTTATTTGTTTTGCATGTCTATGTTAAATCTTTTATATATATGTTCTTTACATTATTTTCTATTCTATATTTACTTATATATTTCATTTCCATGCTTGATATTGCATCCTTGCATATTCGGCCATTGTTGTTCATATGCTCATGTTTTGCATTTTTTTTCATGTATCATGTCTTACATGTTTGCATTTTCTTGGTTTTGTTTCATGACTATTCGGCAACTCCATTTTGTATGACTTGCATGTGCATTTTCCTTTTGCTTCTTAACTTGTTTGCATCTCTATGCCATGAACTTGTACATTTTGATTTTAGTATGCCATGTGCTTATGAAAATGCTATGATAAAAATGCCATCATATTGTTCCATGACCATTCGGCAATCCCATTTTTGTTTGCCTTGCATGTGCATTTTCCTTTTGTTTCTTAACTTGTTTGCATTTTTATGCCATGAGCTTATGCATTTTGATTTTATATGTTATATGCTTATGAAAATGTCATGACATTATGCATCTTAACATGATTTGTCATGTACTTGTGTCATTTACTAAATAGGATTGCATTAGAGTCTCATGTGATCATTTGGCCTCTTCATGCATCCCTTGCCTTGTCATGCATTTGCATTTTGTTTAAGTAACATGCTTTGCATTATCATATCTTGAAATTGTGTATTAGTTTCTTTTTTTTTTCCAGCATTGACATTAGTTTCATGTGTCATTGTATGTTCATAGTATTGCTATGCATGTTCATTACATTTTAGGTTTAGGCCATATTGGTATTGCCATGCATATTGAGTCTTAAATCACATTGGTATTGTCATGCATTGCTATGCTATTTAGGTCTTAGGTCATATTAGCATTTTCATGCATATTCATAACATATTAGGTCCAAATCATATTTGCATTATCAAGCATTGCATGCATATTGAGTTAGGATAGCATTTATTGCCATGCAAATTCATGTTAGGCATTTAGGTTGTCTTGAATTATCATGCATTTTCTTTACCATTTAGACCTTTACACCAGGCATTTCATACATTTCATTTGCTGTATGTTCATGCAATTCATGCCATTGCCACTTGATTTGTGGCTTAGGCCAATTAATGGCTCAAAGTCATGCTCTCTTGAGCATACTTGTGGAAAATTAAGGAATTGCCAAATTGATTATTCTACCTTTGTGATTTTTTTTACTTAGCCAATTTTTTGTCCAAGGTTTTTAAATGTTTAGCTACTGTCCTTAGGTCTTTAGAATGATCTCCAACAATTTTTACTTTGATTTTTGAATGACTTTATCAAAAGCAAAAAATGTGTTTTGATAAAACATTTTTTTTCACCCAATACTCAAAACTTCTTTGATTTTTCTGGGTAGTCATCTTTAATCAAAAAATTAAGCCAATTTTTTCTCATGCAGTTTTACATGTTTTGAGTCTCCAGTATTGTTTTTATATTTTTTTGAATTTTTAAAAATAGTCTCAAAAATCGTGTGGAAAAACCGGACAGTAGAGGCAGATTTGAAATCAAAAGAAGAATAATGGTTGAATTTGGCTAAGGAATTTAGAGGGGGTTGGTTAGAAGATTTATCTACTGTCTTAGGGTAGTTCCTAAGCTTTTTTAAACTTTAAAAATGATTTTATAAATTGTGGGTTCAGGGTGGTTAAGTCCGGGAGTTTAAACTTAGGAAATTAGAGCCATTTTTTAAAAGGGTTTGGTAAGGATTTTAATTTTTATTCAAGTTTTCCTCAAAATTGTTTTTTAAGCAATCACAAAATTTTTTTTTTTTCTTTTAGAAAATCTAATTTGACATATTTTTCTAAGGTAGCCGGATATCTTTTTAGATATACGGATTTCTTTATTAGAGGAAAAAATACATTTTCATGCATTGCATTTTCCATGTTCATGCATTTTATTTAAATGTGTGATTTTTGCTATGATATGCTCCATGATATTATTACTATTTTAATTCACATTTTATGATCTTATATTTGTTTTCCATATGATTTTGAATGTTTCATGATATCCTATGCTTTTTATTTAGTTATTTTTGTCATATTGTTTAGTATATACTATGTTCATGCATTATTATTTTCATTTTCATGCATATTATATGCTAGCATTTTTTTTATTTCATGTCATTTCTTGTCATTTAGATCATATTCCATGTCATTTAGATTATTTTAGTTATAACGTGCCATGTCATTTAAAATATGCCATATCATTTAGAATTGCCATGTCATTTAAATCATTTTATCTCATTTAGAATATACCATGATACTTAAGATTTTTTCCTTTTACCTAGAATATACTATGTCATTTGAATTATATCATATCATTTAGGTTGCATTATATTATCTAGATTTGCCATGTCATTTTATTTATCTCATACATGTTCATGTTCATATTTTTAAATGTTTTGAAAAAGATAATGATTTTCAATAAAAATAAAGATATTCTCGAGTTAAAATAATTCATGAGTTCTCTACCGGGTTTGCTGGAGGGAATATCATCAATTATCATTAATAAAGGAATATCTTTCTTTAAAAAAAACGAGAATGATTCAGAAAGTTTTCCAAATGAATAAAAATTTCTATATTTTGCCGATTTTGTCGGGGAATATAGGAAATTTTTGAATTAATAAATTTCGGATCATTTTCAATTAAAAATGGAATTATTTTTCTTTAAATTGGGAATTAACTTGAATACTAAATTAAAAACCAACTTTTTACCGAGACTTGAGATAACACAAGATACATAAGTTACCGATTTATACGGGCGTTGTGGGGGTGCTAATCCTTCCCCGCACGTAATGACTCCCGAACCCGCTTCTTTGATTTCTCTGGTTTATAACGCAGACTTCAAATTGGTTTTAAAAATGTTTTAATTAATTTTAAAATGTTTTATAAAATCGGTTTTAATAGGTGGCCGATCACACCTAGCTAAAAAAAATTGGTGGCGACTCCATGTCTTTTTACGAGGCCGTTTTCATACCCTCGACCTTTTATTTCAATCTAGAGGAATTAAGTCGTCTTTTTCTCTGATTCCGTTTCTCCCTCACTCGAACAGGTCCCCCGCGACTCTAGATCACGTATCGACACCTTCGTTTTTCTAGAGGAATTAAGTCGACTTTTCCTCGTTTTTTTTTGTCACGCCTAATGAATAATAAAGTCTTGCGATGAGACTTGTCATTGTTATTTTTTTTAGGTTGCGACAGCTTGGCGACTCCACTGGGGACTTTTTTAGAGAGTCAGGCCTAGAATTAGTCGTGTGTTATCTAAGTCTCGGTTTTGTTGGTTTAATTGGTATTTAATTTTAATTCCCATATTTTTAAAATAGTAAAGAGAATTTTGAAAATAATAAAATTTTTTAAATATGTCCATCTTCATATGCATGCATATCATTATTTGTTCTCTGGTTATTTTTTTGCGTATATTTATATGTTTGCTTGACTGATGCTTTACATTGTTTGATTTTAGTGGGGTATTTAGAATAAGGGTTGTAGAATAGGTGGTGGCAGGTTTGTTTTGTTCCTCCACATACACTATATTTATACTTGCATAACATGAACTCTCTACTCGGGTTTCGTTCTTTTAAGTGGGAGTAAAGTGACTACGCCTTCGTCATGATCCTCCATATGGGCTAGTGAAACACTTTCGGAGTATAAAGTACCTAAAGCCTTTGTGATGATCCTCCGTATGGGCTTAGGAAAATATACTCTAACGAATTGAACCCGCTTTTATCGGGGTGCCTTACTAGCCTTCATCGGTGACAGTGAGGAGCAATTCGGGGCCTTTAGAACCGATTCACCCTTGTCGCAACGTAAAAAATAACGAGTCTAATCGCAAGACTTTATTATTCGTTAAGCGTGACATTAAAAAAAATCGAGGAAAAGTCGACGTAATTCCTCTAGAAAAAATGAAGGTTTTGAAAATGACCTTGAAAAAGACATGGAGTCGCCACCAATCTTTTTTAGCTAGGTGTGATCGGCCACCTATTAAAACCGGTTTTATAAAATATTTTAAAAATTAATTAAAACATTTTAAAAACCAATTTCAAGTCTGCGTTTTAAACTAGAGAAATCAAAGAAGCGGGTTCGAGAGTCGGTTACGTGTGGGGAAGGATTCTCACCCCCACAACGCCCGTATAAATCGGTACCTTATTAATCGTGTGTTATCTCAAGTCTCGGTAAAAATTGGTTTTAAATTTAGTATTTCAAGTTAATTCCCAATTTAAAGAAAAATAATTCCATTTTTTATTAAAAATGATCCGGAATTTATAAATTCAAAATTTTCCTATATTCCCCAACAAACGTGGCAAAATATAGAAATTTTTATTAGTTTTGGAAAGCTTTCTGAATCATTCTCTTTTTTTTTTGAAAGAAAGATATTCCTTTATTAATGATAATTGATGATATTCCCTCCAGCAAACCCGGTAGAGAACTCATGAATTATTTTAACTCGGGAATATCTTTATTTTTTTATTGAAAAATCATGATCCTTTTGAAAACATTTTAAAAGATATGAATATGTATATGCATGACATAAATTAAATGACATAGCAAGATCTAAATAATATAATGCTTCCTAAATGATATGATATAATGTAAATGCCTTAGCATATTCTAAAATGAAATGAAATATCCTTAGCATATTCTAAATGAAATAAAATATCCTAAGTTATATGACATATTATAAATAAAATGAAGTGACCTAGATAACATAGTATATTCTATATGAGATGCAATATCCTAAGTCATATGATATATTGTAAATGAAATAAAATAACCTAAGTAACATAACATATTCTATATGAAATGAAATAACCTAAGCCATATGATATAATCTAAATGAAATAAAATATTCTAGATGACATAATATATCCTAAATGAAATGAAATAATTTAAAAGACATGACAAATATGAATGATATGGCATATAATTAAATGACATGGAATAAAATAATGCTATCATATAATATGCATGAATATAAAAATAATAATGCATGAACATAGTATATGCTAAATAAAAATAACTAAATAAAAGCATAGGATATCATGAAATATTCAAAACCATATGATAAACCATATAATATCAAAAAAAAAAATATAAATCAAAATAATAACAATATCATAGATATTATTATAGCAAGAATCACATATTATATAAAATGCATGAATATGAAAAATGCAAAGCATGAAATGTATTTTTTTCCTTTCATTAAGGAAATCCGTATATCTAAAAAGATATCCGGCTACTTTAGGAAAAAATGTCAAATTAAATATTCTAAAACCAAAATACTTTGTGATTATTTGAAAACAATTTTGAAAAACTTGAATTAAAAATAAAAACTGGGCTAAATCTTTTTTTAAATGGCTCTAATATCCTAAGTTTAAAAATCCGGACTTGACTACCCTTAACCCGAGACTTGAAAAACCATTTTTAAAGTTTAAAAAAGCTTAGAAACTACCCTAAGTCAGTAGCTAACCCTCCTAATCAGCCCACTCTAAGTAAATTAACCAAAACAGAAAAATGATTTTTCTTTAAATTCAATTCTGACTCCACTGTCCAGTTTTAAGCCACGATTTTTATCCTATTTTTAAAAATTCTAAAAATTCTAAAAACAAATACTGGAGACTCATGACATGTAAAACTACACGAAAAAAAAATCGGCTTAATTTTCTGATTAAAGATGAATTCCCAGAAAAATCAGAGATGTACGAGTTTTGGGAGAAAAAAAAAACTGCTTTGCCAACACATTTTTGCCTTTGATAAAATCATTTAAAAATCGAAGTAAAAATATTTGAAACTCCTAAAATGACTTACAAACAGTAGCTAGGACTTTTTGAAAGTTAGATAAAAATTGGCTAAGTAAAAAAAATCACAAAGGTAGAATAATCAACTTGACAAACTTAATTTTCCACAAGTGTGCTCAAGAGAGCATGACTTTGAACCATTAATTGGCTCAAGTCATTATTCAAGTGGCATGAACATGAAATGCATGAAACAATACAGAAAACATAATGCATGAAATGCATGAGCTTAAACCTAAATGTCATGAAAAAATTGCATAGCATTCATAAAGTGACCTAGACCTAAATGAACTTGCATGGCATTTAATGCAACCTAGACCTAAAATGCATGAACATGCATGGCAAATAAACCTAACTTAATAACTAAAATATACATGGCATTTTCACAAACACAAAGCATGCTTAAACCAAAAACTCAACCAAATATCATGCAAATGCTAACCTATCAACTAACATGACAAGAATGCACAAAAAATGCAAAAATTCCAAGAGGGCCGAATAGCATAAGGTAACTAACAAACATGGCATTTTCACAAACACTTGATATACTAGCATGCAAAACTAAATCAAATGACATGTAAATGCAAAAACCTACCAAATAACATGGCAAAAAATGCAATACACAATGCAAAACACATGGAGTAGCCAAATGGCCTCAAGCTCAACCAAGCATGGCATTTTCACAAACACTTGGTATACTAACATGCTCAACTAAACTATAACACTTAAATCATGCAAAAACCACACAAGCATTTTCACAAACACTTAATATACTAAATCTAAAACATGCTCAACTAAGATATAAAACTCAAATCATGCAAAGACCACACAAGCATTTTCACAAACACTTGATATACTTGATGCACCCAAAAGAGTGTATCTTATTTAACCTTGCACTAAAAAGATCAATTGTAAGTATAGTAGTTAGCAAGGGTCGAGTCCTCAGGGATTGGGTTTTAGTTTATAAGTTAATAGTTTAAAACTTAAATTCAAGAACAATAAAAGAAAAGGGGTTTTTGAAATCAGATTTAAACTAAAGTAAATTAAGTAAGATGCAAGTAAGAAATATGAAATCAAATATGAGAGAAATATGGTTAAGGTTTCATTCTCCACCACTAGACATCATTAAGAATCAATTTTAGATCTATCAATATCAACCAACTATCAAAGTTAACAACCGTAGATAACAACAAGCTCTGTTATCCCAATCTTTCCTTAGTTTGTAGTTAAATAGAACAAGCTCTCTATTTAATCTCTAACCATCAAACAACCTAGGATAAGCTCTCTAAATTCAATTTAATGGCAGCTTTATGATAAGAAAGATAGGTTGATCTAAGCAACAAACACATAAGCTCGGATTGTTCAACTTAGGTTATGTTCCACTTTGCAATTATTGAAAACTTGACCATAATCATTAATCACAAATTGCCACTTATGAATAGGAAATCAAGACAATTACACGGATCAAGACTCCTAAACTAACAATAGATAATTATCAAGATCTATCTAGTTGTACACCTAAACAAATCAAGACAACATCATGAACAATTCTTGTAGAAGAACATAAGCAACTTTGATAGAAAATTAATGATAGATAGAATCTGAAAATCAATCACAAAACATGTCTAGGGCTTTGAAATCACCCTTAACCAAATAGAAGTTTAACCTAGCATAGGCATTGTAAACATAAACATAAAATTAAACGAGAATCTAAGAAAGAAATAAAAGAAAGAAAGAAGAAGAAGAAAATAAAGAAAAAGAAAACTAGAGAAAGAAAAGTAGAAGAAAACTTAGAGAATTTTATTATAATGGCTAATATCCTACCAATCTACCATGTCTCTTACAATCATCTAAGGCCCTCTATTTATACACATTTTGGAGAGCTAAATGACAAGAGACAAGCTTTATAAATTTCAAAGGTAGGTATAATAGGTGGGTGCATTTTTCTAACAATTTTCGTCATATTGTATGACAATTCTGATCAGCCAGATTGATGGTTGATTTTGTCAATGTTGGAAGCTTGATCTGATCAAATGGTCTTCTAGAAAAATATTCCCCTATCTGTTTGTGATCCTTAGCCGTTGGAATCAGCTCATTTTCTGATGTGGATCAAAAGATATGGTCAAAATTCCAAAACTGGTCAGCACAGACGTCATTGCACATCAGCCAACTTGATGGTTGATTTCGCTAGGGAAAACGACTCTGTTTCAAGAAGTGTAAAGCATGAAAAAGATAGATATGCCTCTTAACTTTGAACTGTAAAAATTGCAGCCTTAATGCTTTAGTGAAACTCCAGATATAGCTGATATGGAAAAAGGTGTCGGAACTGGAACTGAACTGGATTTGCCCTTAATTCTTGATTTAACCTAGTAATCTGAAATCACTCAAAGAAACTCGTGAAAAACACCAAATTACATAAAAATATAAAAGATCATAAACACAATTAGACTAAGCAATAATAACTCGTATTTGACACAAAACAATAATAAAACATAACTAAAAACTATATAATTATACGAGTTATCAATACTAAATCTAAAACATGCTCAAATTTAAACAACATCAAAACAGAAAATTAAAAATGCAAAAACATGATATTTAAAACATAAATGGCAACAAACAAAGCAACCAAATTAAAATATAACTCAAGAATATGAAGTAACATAACATTTAAAACATCAAAATCAAAGAAAATAACATAACATAAACAATATGGTAAAATAAATCAAAACAGCAACTTAAAATAAATAATGTAGGCCATTTGGCCATGGTGAGTTTATTGTAAAAAAAATATACTCAAGAAGGAGATGAAGGAAGAACTAAAAAAAGAACAATAAAAAACATTTATTTAAAATGGAAACTCACCAAATAGAAATCAAAATAGCAAAAACAAGAATGGAAAATTAAGAAAGTGCAAGAGTTGGTGCTCAAGAGCAACCTCAAGAAGCTATATTTCAAGCTTTATCTCTTCAAACTTTCCTTTCTTTTCTAAACTTTTCTTTTTTGCTTTGAACCAAGAAGAGAAAAACTAAGAAAAGCTCAGAGAAATCAGCAAAAATGAAGTTTAAAATTCGAAATTCTGACCTCCCCTTAATGTTGGCAGAATTTTACCTCTCTCCTCCCCTAGGATGTTGTCATTTTTTGTGTAACCAATTTTCCATCAAATGGCTAATAATTCAAGGTGAAAAATCATGAAATTACCACCTTTAGATCAGCATCTCAGCTCTCTCAAATTACAGCTGTTAAAGAATAATGTTGACATCTCTCTTGGCCTATGTGACTTAATCACCATGGCTTGATCAAAGAGAATCTCTAACTAACTCTTGATTTTTAGCCATTTGATTGAAAAATCAGAAGCTTCCTCCTTCCTTTGGGCTTGGGCAGGCCAACACTTCTCTTTTCCAGCCCAACTCTGATTTTTTGAAAGGCCCAAAGAAGCCCTTTTCGGTTGCTTGGGTGAAATGACCGTTTTGCCCCCCGGATGCAAATAAATATCAAACGGACTCCAAATTCAATTTTTCTTTTTTTAATACTTCCAAAATAATAAAATATTGAGTTCTGGAATTTTTCAAAATTATCCGAGTCCGTTTGCTATTTATTTGGATTTTTTCTTCCAAAAATGCACTTTTATACCCCTACATTTTACCATTTTTTAAACGAGCTCCAAATCAAGATTTTTCTTCACCAATCTCTTCCAAGTAATTTAAAAATGTGATCTGGAAGCTTTCATAATTTTTGGAGCTCATTTGGTATTTTGTCGGGATTTATCGGCTTGAATTACTGCATAGGAGGCTCGGGATTTGGCCATTTTGCAAACGGACTCCGAATCAAGATTTTCTTTCGCCAATATCTTCCAAATAATTTAAAAATGAGATTTGCAAAATTTTAGAATTTTTGGAGTCCATTTGCTATTTTTTCGGGATTTATCTTTTTGAATTATTGCATAAGAGGCCCGGGATTTGGCCATTTTGCAAACGAACTCCGAATCAAGATTTTATTTCGCCAATCTCTTTAAAATAATTTAAAAATGAGATTTACAAAATTTCAGAAGATTTGGAGCTTATTTACTATTTTTCCGGGATTTTTCTTTTTGAATAACTACATAGGAGGCCCGGGATTTGGCCATTTTCCAAACGAACTCCGAATCAAGATTTTCTTTCTCCAATCTCTTTCAAATGATTTAAGAATGAGATTGACAAATTTTCAGAATTTTCGGAATCTATTTGCTATTTTTCCAAAATTTTCCAATTTTGCCTTTTTCCCTCTGAAACCCGGTTTTGTTCAAAACAAGTCCGATTTTCAGATTTTCTTCAATCTGAGCCATGGGCTATCCTTTTTAGTCATTCTTCATCCATTGGGGGATTTGGTCTTACCAAGTCGGGCCATTTCTGTGATTCTTCCCGATTTCACCGAAATCCACTAAAAACCCTAATTCTCGGTTTTCTCCTGGATTGACTTTTCTTGCGGTTTTTCTTGCAAGTGACTTCTTCATTACCCGTAGTCAGTGCTTATCTTTCATTTGGAACCTTCAATTTCGACCAATTTGATCGATTAAGCACTTTTCCCCAAATTTCTCGGATTAGGGTTTTCTTTCTACTGAATCTCCAAATCCCAACTTCCGAACTCCATATCTTTCAATGTAGACCTCGGATTATCAAAATTCTTTCGCCATTTTTCAATTGAACTTAAAATCTTGATTTTGAAAGTGGGTTGACTTTTTCAATAGTTGACTTTCTAGGGTTGACTTTTTCGGGGTTGACTTTTTTTGGGGTTGACTTTTTCAAGTTTGACTTTTTGTGCTCGCCCTCTTAACCTAAGTCTTGGAGTATCACCTGCAGGATGAAAAAAGTCTTTTTGCACTCGAAAACATCAATATAGGAAGAAAACATACCTGTTTAGTGGTCCGGACAAAATTAGGTGTCTATAGTTGCCCCTCTTTGGCTATTGCTGAGAATCAGGAATCAGACAAAGATAAACCAACACTAATTTTGTACGGTCATTGAAATCACATGTGAATGAAAGGGAAATGGGTTTTCTTTTTCATTCTTCTATCATTTTTCATTTTTTTCATTTTCTATTTTTCATTTTTTCATTTTTCCTTTTTTCTTTTTTTGTCTTTTTTTTCATTTTTTTCTTTTTCTTTTTTCATTTTTTTTTAAAACAGTAAATTGAAGATTTGGTCCTTAAATTGAATTCCCTGGCTAAGCAAGGCTCGACCCGTCTTAAGGAAACGAATTCGATTTGCAAGAAAGGAAATGACCTCGACGATGGTCTCAGGGCCTTAACCTGTCTTGTTCTCAGTTGTGTTTAAAATTCTGGACATCTCCTCCAGAAGCTTCGGCTATCACCACCAAAGTCTTGCTCACTATAAAAATTCTGGGTATCACCTCCAGAAGCTTCCGCTATCACCACCGAAGACTTTCTACCTTTTCAAAGGATTTTAAAACACTGGATATCTCCACCAGAGGCTTCAGCTATAACCACCGAAGACTTGTTCATAATAAAAAAAAGTACCTCGACGATGATCTCGTGGCTCGACTCGTCTTAAGGAAACGAATTCGATTTGCAAGAAAGGAAATGACCTCGACGATGGTCTCAGGGCCTTAACCTGTCTTGTTCTCAACTGTGTTTAAAATTCTGGATATCTCCTCCAGAAGCTTCGGCTATCACCACCAAAGTCTTGCTCATTTTTAAAACTGTAAAAATTTTGGGTATCACCTCCAGAAGCATTAGCTATCACCACCGAAGACTTTTTACCTTTTCAAAGGATTTTAAAAACTCTGGATATCTCCACCATAGGCTTCAGCTATCACCACCGAAGACTTGTTCATAATAAAAAAAAGTACCTCGACGATGATCTCGGGGCTCGACTCGTCTTAAGGAAACGAATTCGATTATACCTGAAAGCTTTAAGAGATGATGCAAATGCTTCATGATGCAAATGCAAATGTCTTTCGTTGATGCAAACGCTTCTTGATGTAGATGCAAATGACTTAGATTGGTGCAAATGTCTTTGATGCAAATGTAAATAACTTGATTTGATGCAAACTTTCTTGATGCAGATTCAACTAAGTTAGATTGATGCAAATGCTTCTTGATGTAGATGCACATGTTGAATAAAATTCTGGATAACTCCTCCAAAAGAAGATTTCTCATTTTTCAAAATTATAAAACCCTGGATATCTCCACCAGAGGCTTCAGCTATCACCACCGAAGACTTGTTCACTTTTAAAACTGTAAAATTCTGGATATCCCCACCAGAAGCTTTGGCTATCACCACCAAAGACTTGCTCATTGTAAAAATCTGGGTAACTCCTTCAGAAGAAGATTTCTCATGTTTCAAAATTATAAAACCCTGGATATCTCCACCAAAGGCTCCAGCTATCACCACCAAAGTCTTGCTCATTTTTAAAACTGTAAAATTCTGGATATCCCCACCAGAAGCCTTGGCTATCACCACCAAAGACTTGCTCATAGTAAAATTCTGGGTAACTCCTCCAGAAGAAGATTTCTCATTTTCAAAATTATAAAACCCTGGATATCTCCACCAGAGGCTTCAGCTATCACCACTGAAGACTTGTTCTTTTAAAACTGTAAAATTCTGGATATCCCCACCAAAAGCTTTGAGAAATGATGCAGATGCACATGTCTTTTAACAAGGTGCTCATGCTTCATGGTGCAAATGCAAAATATTTCTTAATGCAAATGCAAATGGCCTGGATTGATGCCCATGTTTCATGATGCAGATGCCCCTACTAATTGTGTTCATGTAACTGGTTTATGAATGGTGTAACTACAATTACCAAACAATAATGAAAATGCAATGATTCTAAAAATGATGCAATTGCTTGAGATGACACAAATACGAATTCCATGAAGAATGTAAATGTAAAGGTAAAATGCAGATGCTTGTGGAATAATGCCAATGCAAATACCTATGAATGATGCAAATGCTTACCGACACTGTGCAGATGCAAAAGCTCAATAAAGAGATGAGTGCTCATGAGTGATGCAAATGCCCCTGGTTGTTTTTCTAGACTTTGGCTTAGCCTTTCAAATTCATTTTTCCTCTTCAAATCAGAGTATATCATCAATTCATTTTGGCTATTCTCTTTGCCCCAACAGTTTTCAAACTTTCATCAATAGAGATCTGAACCGGGTTCTATTTCTTCTTTCTCATATGTGGAAGTCAAGACCTATCCTGGCAGTTCTATACCTTTGGGTTAGAAAAATCCTTGTCTCATGTTAACATCAAAATAGGTATTTCAAAAATCTCTTTATTTGTTTTCGCATTTAGAAAACTTCTGAACAAAAAATATTAACCCCACAATGTGTGATATACAAATCTTTTGAAGATTGATGATCATTGTTAGAAATTTCTCTAAGTATCAATCTGGTTTTTCAACTGGATTGGCAAGGCTTGGTATAACAAGATTCATGACAAAAATGTATATCCCTTCTAGGCTCACAAATGGAACAGGTTTTATAAATCATGAATTTATTGAGAACTAAACAAATTCAACATTCTTTTAGTTTCCGTATCAAGGCATTTTGACAAGCGTCAAGATTGGCCGGGATGTTTAAATCGAAAAGTTTAATCCTGGGAAAAAAGTTTCAGTTTTTGAAGACAATCCTCTGAATTAGAATTGGAAATTTGGGGTTCAAGAATTCCTAGATGTTCTTCGATGACCACTCCTTTATGATAACCTCCTCTTTTTGTGGTATCGGCATTTTCATAGATGGCATCAAAAATTTCATTTTACTCTAGACCGCCCATTTTTGGGTTTTCGCCCTAAACTCCCATTCTTTCCATTTTTTTTTACCATACACTTGAGAATTCCAAATTCTTCCTTAGTGAAATGATAATTCAATGAAGTGGGATAAAATCTGAGGAAAAAACCTTTCAATTTAAATATTCATGCTTGATCAAAACGGACTTTTAAAGCACGTAATGTAGGCCACGGCTTAGGGTTCAGAAAGAAAGGATGAATAGGCCCAAAATATGTGTTTGAGGGTAATCAGATCAAGGATCATTTCTTGAGGAGGATTCTCTTTGAAGCATTTGTCCCTTCTTGGACACTTCTTTCCTTTTGACTTTGTTTTTTTTTCTTCATTGCTTTTGGCTTTTAATTTGCCATGTCTTTCACACATTTTTATTATTATTATTTTTTATTTTGCCCCCTTCTTTTTCAACGGAGTGAGCCCGTCTTTATTCGGGACTCCATTTGCTTTGCATCTGTCTTTGAGCTATGACTCATTTCTCAACGATCTTTAAAAAAATCTTTCCTTGCATTTGCCCCCTAGTGTAGAGGGTCATCCTTGATCAGGGTTCAAAGAAGAAAGAATTCTTTTTGGTTCAAAAGGAGTGACTATGGATAATTTCTTTTTATGCGAAAGGAATATGAAAGATGGCCATTTCTCATGTCAAGCACAAATATTCATATCGAAAAGCAATCCCCAGAGGAAATAGATATTCAGAATTTCATTTTGCACTTTGGAATTATCCGAATTCTCATATGCATAATATCACAAATTTTCATTTTCTTTTTTCATCGCATGCCCCAATGATTCATGCGTTAGCCCATCCTTCTTCACCATGTATCCATCATTTCCACATATGATGCCCTAATTTTATTAACCAATGAGAATTTGTATCAACGAGGAACATAGCAAGTCTAGGTCTATTTTGAAAAGGATGAGTTTCCAATCTGAGTTCTTTGAAGAGACAAGGAAAATATGACCCAAAAACGGGTTTTCTCTGGGACAAGGGATAATCTAGTTTAATCATTGTGCCCCAAGGTGTCAATCATGAAGTGATGTTTGGGCAATTAGTGTTTTGTGGTCATTGGGAAAGGTCATGAATGGTTTTAGCACAATCTTGACACACACCAAATTACCAAAATCTAGATTCTTGAAAGAATGTCTCATTTGTTTGAATTTCAAGGAATTCAAAAAATTTCAAAAAGTTCGTTCCTTTGTTCATAGCCTAGACTAGGATTTACATCCTTGCTTATTCTGCAAAGACAATGCTTCTCTCTCTTTTTTTTTTTTTTTTTGAAGTTCAATCATTCATATTCCTTAAAGCATTAGGTCTTTCAAGTGTTCTTGATTCAAGGTTTAGGTATAGAGAAGCCCAAAAAAGAGGGGAATGGTGTTGGGTCATTTCTAACACTGATCATCAATCTTCTTGAGACTATCCATTATTAAAACTTCCTTAATGTTTGTTTTTGCAAATTCAAGTTATTGTTAAAACACAACAAACACAAAGCATTTAAAATTCAAATTTCATTTAATTCATGTAGATGTTAACATGAGACAATTGCTTTCATCATCACAGTGTATAAAACTACATGCGTCGAAACCCTAATATGATCATGCACAATGTTTCTTATGACACTTGGCTTCCCCCTCTTCAAAACTTATCGAACCAGCCTTGATGAGATCTCTGACCTTGTACTTCAAAGCGAGGCAGTTCTCTGTTGAGTGACCTTGATTGCCAGAACGATAACTACAACACTCATTAGCATCATACCAGCTTGGATAAGGGGGCTTCAGAGGCTCTAATTGCATAGGTGTCACAAGGTGATTCTGGATGAGTTGAGGTAGTAGCTCACTGTATGTCACAAGAATCGGGTCAACCTGATTTATTTTTCGCTTTTTATGCCCCCTTCGATTATTCCCAAGGGTGTTCGATTGATAGACAGATGTAAATTCTGGTGTAGTTGCAGACATTGGTTGGTAAGGATAAAAACCTTGAGAGACATTGTTTAGGGTAGAGTAAAATGGCTGATACGAGGAGAATTAGGGAGGTGGGGCAAAGTCTTCCACGACTTGGGTATCTTCCTTTTTCTTTTCAGATTCCCCATTGTTCATGGTATTGGATGTTCTTTCTCCTTAAATTTTCCCATCCTTGATAGCATTCTCAATCATCTCCCCTGAAATTACCATGTCCAAAAAATTCTTTGTGATGTTGCCGACAAGTATATCATAGTACGGGGCCTGCAGTGTATTCACAAAAAAGACAGTGGTTTCCTTCTGAGTTAAGGGCGGTTGTACTTGGACGGCCAAGCTCATCCACCGTTGCGCATATTCTTTGAAGCTCTCAGTAGCTCTTTTCTTTATATTTTGCAAGGTGAGACGGTTAGGCGCCATGTCAGTCATATGCTTGTACTGGTTTAGAAAAACCCTAGCCAGGTCATTCCAAGAGTGAATCTGATCCTTGCTCAACTAACTATACCACCTAATTGCGGATCCGCTGAGGCTATCCTGAAAGCAGTGAATCAAAAGCTTATCATTATCTATATGACTTGTCATCTTCCGGCAGAACATAGTGATGTGGGCTGACGGATCGGTCGTCCCGTCATATTTCACAAAGTCAAGGATCTTGAACTTGGGAGGAATGACTAAATCGAAGACCAAACATCGTTCTTTCGCATCTAAACTCCCAAATACATCTGTATTTTCTACTACCCGAAGCCTTTCATCTAGCAACTGATATTTCCCTTGGGAATCTGCCAACTCAACCTCATTTACTGCAACCCTTTTCAACTTTGCCTGTTCAGCTGGATCATCCGAGTTTAGAACATTGACTGTGTTTTGGACATCAATCATTACGACCTCATTCTGACCCTTTTGTGCCTCTAACCCTTTCCTGGCGACAAAGTTTTCAGTGTATCCTTTTCCCTTGATTACGGCGGACATCAGCTCCATCAATTTAGTCATCTGATCCTTAGATTCTGCTTGAGACTTTGCTAGCTGTTCTCGCAATTCTTTCTGTTCCCTTTCCATTTTATCCATTCGGGCAACTTGTTCATCCTCCATAGCACTAGCCCATATTAAAAGGGTACTCAGTACTTCTTCTGATTTGAAATGGAAATTCTTTCAAAGACTCCTAAAGCCAAGCCAACTTCTGTTTTATTTCCCCCAAATGTATGTCATGATGAATGAGCCATGAATGCAATTTGATGCATGTGAAGCCTAAACAATATGATGTATGGACATATATAGTGGAAACATGCTGGCCATGTATGTAATAAACGCAATCACGATGCCAACATGTTGCAAGCAAAGAACAAACAAATCACCACATGGATATATGCAATGAATAATCATGTACATTTTAGCATATTTCCCAATGAATGATCATATATCCTATGAATGCAACACGGTGTCAATTATGATAAATGCAAACAATGAATGATTGATACAGAGTATATACAAAGAAAATCATGCTAACCATGTGTGTCATGAATGCGACCTAATGCTAACATGATGTATGTAATAAGCAAATTAATGCATGAACATATACAAAGAAATCATGTTGACTATGTTTGTTATGAATGCAACCCAAAGTCAACATGATGCATGTAAAGAATAAGCAAATTAATGCATGGATATATACAGAAAAATCATGGTGATTATGAATGCATGAATGCAACCTGACAAATAATTGATCGGATGCAAAATGCAAAGGGGAAGATATCACGGAGGAAATAAGAATCAGAGGAACTTAATCATCAACATCTCATAAATTTGAAGCATAGCCAATTCATTCCCATATCAATGTTCATAATGGTATAAACCATGTTTTACAAAATTTGAGCAGTAGTTAAAACTGTCTTTTACAAGAACTTTATTCTTCCTAGCATCCTAAGGCTATAAGAGCCGGCTACTGAAAAAGTGAAATCATATTACATCATATAAGACCGAAGTCTTTCCACCTCAATGTTGTAAATCTCCCAATCCTAATGGCGTTTTCCCAGTCCTTTATCAATCAGTGTCGTTGGATCCAACCACTTGGCATCTATGAGAGTTTGCATTTTCTTTTTGAAGGCCATACAGTCTTCAATGCTATGGCAACAATTCCACAGTGATAATCACATATTTCATTTGGATTATACCCCTTTGGATATGGTGGTGATAGGGATTTCAATGAGACACAGGCAACCATGTGATTTTGGATCAGTATAGGGAAAAGCTCTCGTTAGCTGATTGGAATGGGATCAAAAGGCATTTGGGTCTTATCCTGGAGTTGTTTCTTAGTCACACATGGCCTAGGAGTTGGGGCACTTGGTGGTGGCACTAAGGTTCGAACCAGTGTGTTTACATGGAGATGTGGCGAAACAGCATGGTAAGGGTATGGATTTGGACACGAGGCCTTTGGAGGTTGTACATAGCTCGAGGTTCCTATTCCAGGTACTGGATAAGGTGATTGATGAGAGAAATAGTATGAACTGGCAGTTGTTGGTGATGGAGTGGGATTCAGGAATCCCGTAGTGGTCATCCCAATGGACGATTGGACCATGGTAGGATGGGGATACTGGCTTGGACCTCGAACAGTTTGCAGTTATGGTACTGGATCCGAGGTTTCTATCTTTGGTATCGGGCTCTCAAGTTTAATAAATTTCATGATTTTGTCCACAATTTCATCAGGATTGCAACCTTTGTGGCATTGACAAGTGCAGGATCCAACAATGATTGTATGTTCTGGACCTAATGGTTTTGGTTGATCCGAAGGTGATGCAGAGCCTTGAGAAAGTTCCTTTTTACTTTTACCCATATCCTATGTGCATGAATATACTGATGATTAATGCATGAACATATACAGAGAAATTATGATGACTATGTATGCTATGGGTGCAATCTAATATCAACATGATGCATTAAAAAAAATGAATAAATTGATGCATAGGTATATACAAGTACTGACCATGTATGTATTCTACAATTAATGACCATGCATGCTATGATGTCAAAATGATACATGCTAAGAATAAATGAATTAATACAAAGGTAGATACAAAGAATGACCATGTATATCATAAATGTATTCTACAATGAATAATCATGCATGTTAGGACTGTAACACGATGTCAAAATGATACAAATAAAGGAAAAATGAATTAACACCAAGGTATATACAAAGAAATCAATGATTACACGAAATTGATGGGACCTAAATCTTGATTATTCAAAAAATCTCATTATGCAAGATTTGCCTCCAAACTTAATCTACAATTTTTTGAAACATGTTTTTTCTATGAAAAACCACACATTATTTTCAAAAGAATTTCGGAATAATGGATCCTACTATGGTACAATATGCAAATGTCCATGTAACACTATCGGTTTATGAAATCACCAAATGAGATTATTATTTCCAACTGTTTATTGCAAAGAATGAGATCAATAATACAACCAAAAATGTACATGCTCTATTCACACATGCATGAAATATGCAAAATACAAAAATGCTTGAAAAAGGATTTTTTTAAAACAGCTAATGAACATCTGCCCCAACAATATCTACCTATTTAGGCATCGCGATGCCTTCGAGGCGGAGTATCACATTTATTACGGGCGATGTACGTACATCGTTGCCCGATCTACAAAACTTATTCAGAGTGTAAAATAGGTAACAAAAGGTTTAGAAATGTCCCTCCATGTGTTCCTATTTTCGGTATATCTAACAGAAATCCGGCATGGCTTCGCCTAGGTTCACTATATGAGGGTGAACCGGTTCTAAGGCCCCGAATTGTTCCTCACTGTCGCCGGTGAAGGCTAGTAAGGCACCCGATAAAAGCGGGTCCAATTCGTTAGAGTATATTTTTCTAAGCCCATACGGAGGATCATCACGAAGGCTTTAGGTACTTTATACTCCGAAAGTGTTTCACTAGCCAATACGGAGGATCATCACGAAGGCGTAGTTACTTTACTCCCACTTAAAAGGACAGAACCCGGGTATAGGATTCATGATATGCAAATGCACGTGTAGTGTGTGTGGAGGAATAACAAACCTTTCACTACCTATTCTACAAACCTTATTCTAAATGCCCTAGCAATTAAAACATTCAAGAATAGTGTAACGCATTAACCAACAAGCAATTATAATATACAACCTTAAATAACTAGAGAACAATAATAAAATGCATGCACATGAGAATGAACATCTTTAAAAACATTTTATTATTTTCAAAATTCTCCTTATTTTAAAAAATGTGGGAATTAAAATTAATACCAATTAAACCAACAAAACCGAGACTTTGATAACACACGACTAATTCTAGGCCTGACTCTCTAATAGTCCCCAGTGGAGTCACCAAGCTGTCGCAACGTAAAAAATAACGAGTCTCATCGCAAGACTTTATTATTCGTTAAGCGTGACATTAAAAAAAAATCGAGGAAAAGTCGACTTAATTTCTCTAGAAAAATGAAGGTTTTGAAAATGACCTTGAAAAAGACATGGAGTCGCCACCAATCTTTTTTAGCTAGGTGTGATCGGCCACCTATTAAAACCGGTTTTATAAAATATTTCAAAAATTAATTAAAACATTTTAAAAACCAATTTCAAGTCTGCGTTTTAAACCAGAGAAATCAAAGAAGCGGGTTCGGGAGTCGGTTACGTGTGGGGAAGGATTAGCACCCCCACAACGCCCGTATAAATTGGTACCTTATTAATCGTGTGTTATCTCAAGTCTCGGTAAAAATTGGTTTTAAATTTAGTATTTCAAGATAATTCCCAATTTAAAGAAAAATAATTCCATTTTTTATTAAAAATGATCCGGAATTTATAAATTCAAAATTTTCCTATATTCCCCAACAAACGTGGCAAAATATAGAAATTTTTATTAGTTTTGGAAAACATTCCAAATCATTCTCTTTTTTTTTTAAAGAAAGATATTCCTTTATTAATGATAATTGATGATATTCCCTCCAGCAAACCCGGTAGAGAACTCATGAATTATTTTAACTCGGGAATATCTTTATTTTTTTATTGAAAAATCATGATCCTTTTGAAAACATTTTAAAAGATATGAATATGTATATGCATGACATAAATAAAATGACATAGCAAGATCTAAATAATATAATGCTTCCTAAATGATATGATATAATGTAAATGCCTTAGCATATTCTAAAATGAAATGAAATATCCTTAGCATATTCTAAATGAAATAAAATATCCTAAGTTATATGACATATTATAAATAAAATGAAGTGACCTAGATAACATAGTATATTCTATATGAGATGCAATATCCTAAGTCATATGATATATTGTAAATGAAATAAAAACCTAAGTAACATAACATATTCTATATGAAATGAAATAACCTAAGTCATATGATATAATCTAAATGAAATAAAATATTCTAGATGACATAATATATCCTAAATGAAATGAAATAATTTAAATGACATGACAAATATGAATGATATGGCATATAATTAAATGACATGGAATAAAATAATGCTATCATATAATATGCATGAATATAAAAATAATAATGCATGAACATAGTATATGCTAAATAAAAATAACTAAATAAAAGCATAGGATATCATGAAATATTCAAAACCACATGATAAACCATATAATATCAAAAACAAAAATATAAATCAAAATAATAACAATATCATAGAAATTATTATAGCAAGAATCACATATTATAAAAAATGCATGAATATGAAAAATGCAATGCATGAAATGTATTTTTTCCTTTTATTAAGGAAATCCGTATATCTAAAAAGATATCCGGCTACCTTAGGAAAATATGTCAAATTAAATATTCTAAAACCAAAATACTTTGTGATTGTTTGAAAACAATTTTGAAAAGCTTGAATTAAAAATAAAACTGGGCTAAATCTTTTTTTAAATGGCTCTAATTTCCTAAGTTTAAAAATCCGGACTTGACTACCCTTAACCCGAGACTTGAAAAACAATTTTTAAAGTTTAAAAAAGCTTAGAAACTACCCTAAGTCAGTAGCTAACCCTCCTAATCAGCCCACTCTAAGTAAATTAACCAAAACAGAAAAATGATTTTTCTTTAAATTCAATTCTGACTCCATTGTCTAGTTTTAAGCCACGATTTTTTATCCTATTTTTAAAAATTTTAAAAATTCTAAAAACAATACTGGAGACTCAGAACATGTAAAACTACACGAAAACAAATCGGCTTAATTTTCTGATTAAAGATGAATTCCCAAAAAATCAGGGATGTACGAGTTTTGGGAGAAAAAAAAGCTGCTTTGCCAACACATTTTTCCCTTTGATAAAATCATTTAAAAATCAAAGTAAAAATATTTGAAACTCCTAAAATGACTTAAAAACAGTAGCTAGGACTTTTTGAAAGTTAGATAAAAATTGGCTAAGTAAAAAAAATCACAAAGGTAGAATAATCAACTTGACAAACTTAATTTTCCACAAGTGTGCTCAAGAGAGCATGACTTTGAACCACTAATTGGCTCAAGTCATTATTCAAGTGGCATGAACATGAAATGCATGAAACAATACAGCAAACATAATGCATGAAATGCATGAGCTTAAACCTAAATGTCATGGAAAAATGCATGGCATTCATAAAGTGACCTAGACCTAAATGAACTTGCATGGCATTTAATGCAACCTAGACCTAAAATGCATGAACATGCATGGCAAATAAACCTAACTTAATAACTAAAATATACATGGCATTTACACAAACACAAAGCATTCTTAAACCAAAAACTCAACCAAATATCATGCAAATGCTAACCTATCAACAAACATGGCAAGAATGCACAAAAAATGCAAAAATTCCAAGAGGGCCGAATAGCATAAGGTAACTAGCAAACATGGCATTTTCACAAACACTTGGTATACTAGCATGCAAAACTAAATCAAATGACATGTAATTGCAAAAACCTACCAACTAACATGGCAAAAAATGCAATACACAATGCAAAACACATGGAGTAGCCAAATGGCCTCAAGCTCCAACAAGCATGGAATTTTCACAAACACTTGGTATACTAACATGCTCAACTAAAATATAACACTTAAATCATGCAAAAACCTCACAAGCATTTTCACAAACACTTAATATACTAAATCTAAAACATGCTCAACTAAGATATAAAACTCAAATCATGCAAAGACCACACAAGCATTTTCACAAATACTTGATATACTAAATCTAAAACATGCTCAAATTTAAACAACATGAAAACAGAAAATTAAAAATGCAAAAACATGATATTTAAAACATAAATGGCAACAAACAAAGAAACCAAATTAAAATATAACTCAAGAATATGAAGAAACATAACATTTAAAACATCAAAATCAAAGAAAATAACATAAACAATATGGTAAAATAATTCAAAACAGCAACTTAAAATAAATAATGTAGGCCATTTGGCCATGGTGAGTTTATTGTAAAAAAAAAATTGTAAAAAAATATACTCAAGAAGGAGATGAAGGAAGAACTTAAAAAGAACAATAAAAAAAATTTATTTAAAATGGAAAATCACCAAATAGAAATCAAAATAGCAAAAACAAGAATGGAAAATCAAGAAAGTGTAAGAGTTGGTGCTCAAGAGCAACCTCAAGAAGCTATATTTCAAGCTTTATCTCTTCAAACTTTCCTTTCTTTTCTAAACTTTTCTTTTTTGCTTTGAACCAAGAAGAGAAAAACTAAGAAAAAATTAGAGAAATCAGCAAAAATGAAGTTTAAAATTCGAAATTCTGACCTCCCCTTAATGTTGGCAGAATTTTACCTCTCTCCTCCCATAGGATGTTGTCATTTTTTGTGTAACCAATTTTCCATCAAATGGATAATAATTCAAGGTGAAAAATCATGAAATTACCACCTTTAGATCAGCATCTCAGCTCTCTCAAATTACAGCTGTTAAAGAATAATGTTGACATCTCTCTTGGCCTATGTGGCTTAATCACCATGGCTTGATCAAAGAGAATCTCTAACTAACTCTTGATTTTTAGCCATTTGATTGAAAAATCAGAAGCTTCCTCCTTCATTTGGTCTTGGGCAGGCCAACACTTCTCTTTTCCAGCCCAACTCTGATTTTTTGAAAGGCCCAAAGAAGCCCTTTTCGGTTGCTTGGGTGAAATAACCGTTTTGCCCCCCGGATGCAAATAAATATCAAACGGACTCCAAATTGAATTTTTATTTTTTTAATACTTCCAAAATAATAAAATATTGAGTTCTGGAAGTTTTCAAAATTATCCGAGTCCGTTTGCTATTTATTTGGATTTTTCTTCCAAAAATGCCCTTTTATACCCTTACATTTTACCATTTTTTAAACGAGCTCCAAATCAAGATTTTTATTCACCAATCTCTTCCAAGTAATTTAAAAATGTGATCTGGAATTTTTTCATAATTTTTAGAGCTCATTTGGTATTTTTTTTCGGGATTTATCGGCTTGAATTACTGCATAGGAGGCTCTGGATTTGGCCATTTTGCAAACGGACTCCGAATGAAGATTTTATTTGGCCAATCTCTTAAAAATAATTTAAAAATGCCATTTGCAAAATTTTAGAATTTTTGGAGTCCATTTGCTATTTTTCCGGGATTTATCTTTTTGAATTATTGCATAGGAGGCCCGGGATTTGGCCATTTTGGAAACGAACTCCGAATCAAGATTTTATTTTGCCAATCTCTTTCAAATAATTTAAAAATGAGATTTGCAAAATTTCAGAAGATTTGGAGCTCATTTGCTATTTTTCCGGGATTTTCCTTTTTGAATTACTACATAGGAGGCTCGGGATTTGGCCATTTTGCAAACGAACTCCGGATCAAGATTTTATTTTGCAATCTATTTCAAATGATTTAATAATGAGATTGACAAATTTTCAGAATTTTCGGAGTCCATTTGCTATTTTTCCCAAATTTTCCAATTTTGCCCTTTTGCCTCCGAAACCCGGTTTTGCTCAAAACAAGTCCGATTTTCAGATTTTCTTCAATCTGAGCCTGAGGCTATCCTTTTTAATCATACTTCATCTATTGGGGGCTTTGTTCTTACCAAGTCGGGCCATTTATGTGATTCTTCTCGATTTCACCGAAATCCACTAAAAACCCTAATTCTCGGTTTTCTCCTGGGTTGACTTTTCTTTCGGTTTTTCTTGCAAGTGACTTCTCCATTACCCGTAGTCAGTGCTTATCTTTCATTTGGAACCTTCAATTTCGACCAATTTGATCGATTAAGCACTTTTCCCCAAATTTCTCGGATTAGGGTTTCCTTTCTACTGAATCTCCAAATCCCAACTTCCGAACTCCATATCTTTCAATGTAGACCTCGGATTATCAAAATTCTTTTGCCATTTTTCAATTGAACTTAAAATCTTGATTTTGAAAGTGGGTTGACTTTTTTAATAGTTGACTTTTTTGGGGTTGACTTTTTTCGAGTTGATTTTTTTTGGGGTTGACTTTTTCGAGGTTGACTTTTTTGGGGTTGACTTTTTCGGGGTCTCATGTGATCATTTGGCCTCTTCATGCATCCCTTTCCTTGTCATGCATTTGCATTTTGTTTAGGTAACATGCTTTGCATTATCATATCTTGAAATTGTGTATTAGTTGCTGTTTGTTCCAGCATTGACATTAGTTTCATGAGTCATTGTATGTTCATAGTATTGCTATGCATGTTCATTACATTTTAGGTCTAGGCCATATTGGTATTGTCATGCATATTGAGTCTTAAATCACATTGGTATTGTCATGCATTACTATGTTATTTAGGTCTTAGGTCACATTAGCATTCTCATGCATATTCATAACATATTAGGTCCAAATCATATTTTCATTATCAAGCATTGCATGCATATTGAGTTAGGATAGCATTTATTGCCATGCAAACTCATGCTAGGCTTTTAGGTTGTCTTGGATTGTCATGCATTTCCTTTACCATTTAGACCTTTAGACCTTACATTTCATACATTTCATTTGCTGTATGTTCATGCATTCCATGTCATTGCCACTTGATTTGTGGATTAGGCCAATTAATGGCTCAAAGTCATGCTCTCTTGAGCATACTTGTGGAAAATTAAGGAATTGCCAAATTGATTATTCTACCTTTGTGATTTTTTTTACTTAGCCAATTTTTTGTCCAAGGTTTTTAAATGTTTAGCTACTGTCCTTAGGTCTTTAGAATGATCTCCAACAATTTTTACTTTGATTTTTGAATGACTTTATCAAAAGCAAAAAATGTGTTTTGAGAAAACATTTTTTTACCCAGTACTCAAACTTCTCTGATTTTTTTGGGCAGTCATCTTTAATCAAAAAATTAAGCCAATTTTTTCTCATGTAGCTTTACATGTTTTGAGTCTCCAGTATTGTTTTTAGATTTTTTTGAGTTTTTAAAAATAGTCTCAAAAATCGTGTGGAAAAACCAGACAGTAGAGGCAGATTTGAAATCAAAAGAGGAATAATGGTTGAATTTGGCTAAGGCATTTAGAGGGGGTTGGTTAGAAGATTTAGCTACTGTCTTAGGGTAGTTTCTAAGCCTTTTTAAACTTTAAAAATTATTTTATAAATCGCAGGTTAAGGGTGGTTAAGTCCGGGTGTTTAAACTTAGGAAATTAGAGCCATTTTTTAATAGGGTTTGGTAAGGATTTTATTTTTTTATTCAAGTTTTCCTCAAAATTGTTTTTTAAACAATCACAAAGTTTTATTTTTTTTTAGAAAATCTAATTTGACATATTTTCCTAAGGTAGCCGGATATCTTTTTAGATATACGACTTTCTTTATTTAGAGGAAAAAATACATTTTCATTCATTGCATTTTCCATGTTCATGCTTTTTATTTAAATGTGTGGTTTTTGCTATGATATTCTCCATGATATTATTACTGTTTTAATTCACATTTTATGATCTTATATTTGTTTGCCATATGATTTTGAATGTTTCATGATATCCTATGCTTTTTATTTAGTTATTTTTGTCATATTGTTTAGTATATACTATGTTCATGCATTATTATTTTCATTTTCATGCATATGATATGTTAGCATTTTTTTATTTCATGTCATTTATTGTCATTTAGATCATATTCCATGTCATTTAGATTATTTTATTTATAACGTGCCATGTCATTTAAAATATGCCATATCATTTAGAATTGCCATGTCATTTAAATCATTTTATCTCATTTAGAATATACCATGATACTTAAGATTTTTTCCTTTTACCTAGAATATACTATGTCATTTGAATTATGTCATATCATTTAGGTTGCATTATATTATCTAGATTTTCCATGTCATTTTATTTATGTCATACATGTTAATGTTCATACATTTAAATGTTTTGAAAAATATAATGATTTTCAATAAAAATAAAGATATTCTCGAGTTAAAATAATTCATGAGTTCTCTACCAGGTTTGCTGGAGGGAATATCATCAATTATCATTAATAAAGGAATATCTTTCTTTCAGAAAAAACGAGAATGATTCGAAAAGTTTTCCAAATGAATAAAAATTTCTATATTTTGCCGATTTTGTTGGGGAATATAGGAAAATTTTGAATTAATAAATTCTGGATCATTTTCAATTAAAAATGGAATTATTTTTCTTTAAATTGGAAATTACCTTGAAATACTAAATTAAAAACCAACTTTTTACCGAGACTTGAGATAACACACGATTAATAAGATACCGATTTATATGGGTGTTGTGGGGGTGCTAATCCTTCCCCGCACGTAACCGACTCCCGAACCCACTTCTTTGATTTCTCTAGTTTATAACGCAGACTTGAAATTAGTTTTAAAAATGTTTAATTAATTTTAAAATGTTTTATAAAATCGGTTTTAATAGGTGGCCGATCACACCTAGCTAAAAAAGATTGGTGGCGACTCCATGTCTTTTTACGAGGCCGTTTTCATACCCTCGACCTTTTATTTCAATCTAGAGGAATTAAGTCGTCTTTTCCTCTGATTCCGTTTCCCCTCACTCGAACAGGTCCCCCGCGACTCGGGATCACGTATCGACACCTTCATTTTTCTAGAGGAATTAAGTCGACTTTTCCTCGTTTTTTTTTGTCACGCCTAACGAATAATAAAGTCTTGCGATGAGACTTGTCATTGTTAATTTTTTAGGTTGCGACAACTCAGAACTGCAAGTTTTCAAAATTTTTGGAGCTCGTTTGCTATTTTTCTCGGAATTATCTTCTGGAATTTTAACTTGTGCACCAGAACTTTGTCATTTTTCAAATGAGCTCCGATGCCATATTTTTCTTCGCCGATCTCTTCCAAAAATTATAAAACTCAGAACTACAAGTTTTCATAATTTTTGGAGCTTGTTTTCTATTTTTCCCGGAATTATCTTTGGGATTTTCCAATATTGCCCTTCAACCACCGAAGCCTCGTTTTTACTCGAAATGGGTCCGATTTTTAGATTTTCTTTTTCTGCTGCCTTTGTCATATATTGAATTTGAGCTGGTCCGAAAATGCCCAATTTTTACGATCAAATTCCTCTCCGATTTAGTTTTCCCTTTTTCAAACTCGGAAATTTTCTTGTTTTTCTGTTTTTGCTCTAATCGGCTCTTCCATTGGATTCACTTCAAACTGGGCCTTGGGCTATCCTAGTTTACTCATTCTTTATCAACTGGGGGCTTCAATTTCACCGAATTGAGCCATCATTACAGTTTTCCCCAAATTTACAAAATTTACCCTTTTTATCCAAAAACCCTAATTTTCGGTTTTCCTTTCAAATTGACTCTTCCTTTGGTTTTGCTTCCAATTGGCCCTTACAATACCCATAATCATTAATTATATTCCATTTGGAACCTCCAATTTTGAACAATTTGATCGTTTAAGCACTTTTTCCAAAATTTGCCGAATTAGGGTTTCTCCTACATTGAAATTTCTGCAATCCTTTTTTCGAACTCCATATCTTTCATTGTTTACCTCGAATTATCAAAATTCTTTCACCATTGTTCAATTCAACTTCAAATCTTGATTTTGACTAAGGGTTCACTTTTTTAGTGGTTGACTTTTTAGGGTTGACTTTTTCCTAGTTGACTTTTTCCAGATTGACTTTTCATGCTGAACTCCGAATCACAAATCGTGGAGGACCATCTGCAAGATGAGAGGAGATTTTTTGCATTCTAGAAAAAGTACAAGGAAGAATTTACCTGGTTTAGGGGGCCCAGACAAAATTAGGTGTCTACAGCTGCCCCCTCTTTGACTATTGCTGAGAATCAGGAATTAGGCAAAGATAAATAAACAATAATTTTGTCCGGTTAGTGAAATCACATGTAAAGAAAAGAAAAAAGAGTTTGATTTATTCTTCATTTCCATTTACTTCATCATCATTTTTTTTTGTTGAAAAAAGCTGTAAATAGAAGATTTTGTCCTTAAATTGTGTTCCCTGACTAATCAAGGCTTGACCCGTCTTAAGGAAATGAGTTCGATTTGCAAGAGAAGAGAATACCTCGATGGTGGTCTCGGGGCCTCATCTTGTCTTGGTGTCAACTGTGTTGGGTTTAAAGGAAAAATACCTCGACGGTAGTCTCGAGGCTCGTCTCATTTGAGAAGTAGAACGAGTTCGATTTAAAAACAAAAGGAATGCCTTAACATCAATCCTGGGTTTGACTCATTTAGAAAACAAGTTCGATTTGAAAAGGAAAATATCTCGACGGTGGTCTTGGGGCTTGACCCATTTTTTAAAAAACAAGTTCGATTTAAACAACAGAAAATACCTTGAAGGTGGTCTCGGGGTCAACTCATTTGAGAAGCAAAACGAGTTCGATTTAAAAACAAAAGAAAATACCTTGACGGTGGTCCCGGGGTTTGACTCATTTGAGAAGCAAAACGAGTTCGATTTAAAAACAAAATGCCTCGATGGTGGTCTTAGGGTTCGACTCATTTGAGAAGCAGAACGAGTTCGATTTGAAAAGGAAAATATCTCGACGGTGGTCTTGGGGCTTGACCCATTTTTTAAAAAACAAGTTCGATTTAAACAACAGAAAATACCTTGAAGGTGGTCTCGAGGTCAACTCATTTGAGAAGCAAAACGAGTTCGATTTAAAAACAAAAGAAAATACCTTGACGGTGGTCCCGGGGTTTGACTCATTTGAGAAGCAAAACGAGTTCGATTTAAAAACAAAATGCCTCGATGGTGGTCTTAGGGTTCGACTCATTTGAGAAGCAGAACGAGTTCGATTTGGGAAAGCAAAATTTCCAGTATTCTTGCAATGTTAGCCGAATGCAGTGATGAAAATGACATGTTTTGCAAATGCTTGTAGGATGTATGTTCCCTAAGGATGAATGCAATCAAATAATTGTGTCATGATTTCTAATCCACGATTTTTTTGAGGTTCACAGACTATCTGACTTCATGATAGAGTCTTCAACTTTTCACTGATGCCCCCACTTGAGGAGCCTTCAATCAAGATAAATTGTCAAAAAGTCCTAGTTTATGACTTCACCAAAATTCATAAAATTTCTAACTTAATGATAGAGTCTTCAACACATTCACTGTTTACCTCTACTTGGTGAATTTTCCATCATGATGTGCGGTTGTGTTTCCAAATTTTAGTGGTTTCCAAACCTCTTCTAAAATTTAAATCTACTCCTTAATAATACACAGAAATCCTTTTATTTAAAGTTTTTTTTTTATATTTACTAAACATCATTCAATTTAATAACAATCAAAATGCATCACAAAATGTATGAAACAACTAAATGTCATAAAAGGGATAACAAGAATTTATTGCAATAATATTTTACATAACAGAGGTGAATATCAAGGATACAAAAAACAAATGTATAGTTGTAGGTTATAGATGCCCGAGATGCGAAATATCTTGGACCCTTCCTTCTTCAATTCATCTTAAATTTCTCTTGAATGAGAAATTTACTTGGGTGATCTCTCGGCTTCCGTAGTTGCATCAGACTGAGTTTTTCCCCTTTCTTCTGATTTTCTAATACTTTCTCCCCTTTTACATCCTTAATCAGTGCTTGAGCCACCCTTTGAGGGTTTTCAACCCAAGTGTCCCCCATTCGATATTAAGTCGCCCTTTGCGGGTTTTCCGCTTAAACCACTCATTTTACATTCTCCTTTTTTCATCATCATTTTTTTTTCGTGTTCTACCATGCATCTGAGAATTCTAAATGCTTCCAAGGTAAAAATGTCAATTCAAAAGATGGAATGAATTCTAAAAAAAAAAAAAAACCATTTAATTTAAATATCCACGCTTGATCAAAATCAACTTTTAAAAGCACGAAATATAGGCCAAGTTTCGGGGTTAGAAAGAAAGGATAAATAGGTCCAAAATGTGTTTAAGGGTGATTGCATCAAGGATCATTTCATGAGGAGGATTCTTTCTTGAAACAATTCGTCCCTTTTTGGACTTTGCTCCTTTTTTTTATGGCTATTTTCGCCATGATTTTTGGGAGGTTATTTTTTCTCGCATCTTCCCTCCAGTGTAGAGGGTGATCCTTGATCAAGGTTCAAAGAAAGAAGAAATTCCTAAGGCTCAAAGGGGTGACTAGGGATAATTTATTCTTAGTGAAAGGAGTATGAAAGGTGGCTGTCGCAACCTAAAAAATAACAAGTCTCATCGCGAGACTTTATATTCGTTAAGCGTGACATTGGAAAACAGAGGAAAAGTCAACCTAATTCCTCTTAAAATCAAATAAGGGTTTGAAAACAACCTCGAAAAAAGACATGGAGTGGCCACCAATCTTTATTAGCTAGGTGTGATCGGCCACCTATTAAAACTCGGTTTTTGTAAAACATTTTAAAATTAATTAAAACATTCTTTAAAAAATCAATTTCAAGTCTGCGTCTTTAAATCAGAAAAATCAAAAAAGCGAGTTCGAGACACGATTACGTGTAGGGAAGGATTAACACCCTCACAACGCCCGTATAAAATGGTACCTTATTAATCTTTTGTTATCCTTCGCACTAGTAATGGTGCATAACTAACAGCCCCCCAAATTCCCAACAATGGAACCCATAAGTTCTCACCACAGCGATACAAAAGTGACCCAAGTGGCATCCACGGAGCCCTCAAAGTTATGTCTTCCTTTCCTAAGTGACGGAGAGTCTTAATTCATTGTTTCTTATCCCCTTTCTTCGACCATTTCTTATTGTTGAATTTTGTAAGAGGAACACATGTCTTCATGTTAGGATAAAGCTTCCTATTATCATCTCCCCAAAAATGACTCTAAATCCAGAGATATAGGAGCTGTACACAACCCTCAAAATGCCCTTTTCCTTTCCTCCAACAGTAACTAAGTGATCTGATTGTCTCAGCAAGAATAGCGGGAAAAGGATCAATATGTTTGTCCAACCGATCAAAGAAATCCACCACAGCTACCTTGACATGACCTTCCACTTTTGAAAATATGACCAAACCATAAATTGCCAAAGCAAATACGTCCAACACATGATCCCCATCCGGGTTGCCCTTGATATAATTCTGTAACAATACCTAAGGAATGCAGTCACTCGAACCCTTCTTCTTTATCTGTGAGGAATCTATCGTAATATCTATACCCATCACTTTAGAAAGTTTCTTCTGACAACTCGATGTTTTTTGCTCCTTTCAGTAGAACTTATCCGGATTTGATGATTCAATATGAAGCAAGGTAGAATATTCCTCAAGGGTGGGTACTATATCTTCCTGATTAAAAGTTAAACACCGGTACGAAAGATCCCAGAACTGTACTATGGCCCTAATCAGTTGCTCGTCCACCTTAATCGGAATAAGTTGAGCTATATCACCTTATTTCCTAGTAAATTCATTCTTCCTATCAAATCCCCCCTGTCTCCAAATTTCCCTTAATTCCACTAAATCATTTCGAACAAATCCAGGTGAATTAACTCAGGAAGTGTAGATGTAAAACCTACGACCAAACAGTCTCCCTTGTCACACTGATTCATCTCAAACTCCGTTCTGACCTCCTGATATGTCTTAGTAACCACTGACACTGATAGAATGTCTCGGCGTTCCATGACTATAACGAAAACTCTTCGGTTGGCACCCAATTTAAGGCAAATATCCCTAAATGATCGTGATTCATGAAATGAATGCAAAAACAAAAACACGAGTCAGTAATAGGGTAATAAAATCAAAAATCATAATAATAATAAAGTTAAATGAATAAATAAATAGTGAAAAGTAAGAAGTGCTCCTCCGAGTGTCTCCTAGCTTCGGGATATCTAATCAGAAATCTGGCATGGCTTCGCCTAGGTTCACTATATGATGAAGAATCGATTCTAAAGACCCCGAATTGTTCCTCACTATCACCGGTGAAGGCTAGTAAGGCACCCCGATAAAAGCGGGTTCAATTCATTAGAGTTCATTTCCCCGGCTTATGCGGAGGCTATAGCCACATGAAGCGTAGGTAATCTGATACTCCGAAAGTGTTTCGCTAGCTTATGCAGAGGCTATTGCCACACGAAGCATAGATACTTTACTTCCACTTAAAGGGACGAAACTCGGGTAGAGAGCTCATGTTATGCAAATGCACGTGTAGTGTGTGAGGAAGAACAATCAAACCTTTCGCCACCTAAACTAACATCTATCCTAAATAACCCGACAAAATATTAAATAATGTCAAGCATATAGCAAAGAATATACAACAAAATAACCAGAGAACAATAATAATATGTATGCACATGAATATGGACATATTTAAAAACATTTTATTATTTTCAAAATTCTCTTTATTATTGAAAAAAATGTGGGAATTAAAATTAAATACCAATTAAACCCGACAAAACCGAGACTTTGATAACACACGACTAATTCTAGGCCTAACTCTCTAAATGTCCCCAGCGGAGTCGCCAAGCTGTCGCAACCTAAAAAATAATAAGTCTCATCGCGAGACTTTATATTCGTTAAGCGTGACATTGGAAAACAGAGGAAAAGTCGACTTAATTCCTCTTAAGATAAAATAAGGGTTTGAAAACAACCTCGAAAAAAGACATGGAGTCGCCACCAATGTTTTTTAGCTAGGTGTGATCGACCACCTATTAAAAATTGATTTTTGTAAAACATTTTAAAATTAATTAAAATATTATTTAAAAAACCAATTTAAAATCTTCGTTTTTAAACCGGATAAATCAAAGAAGCGGGTTCGGGACTCGGTTACGTATGGGGAAGGATTAGCACCCCACAACATCCATATAAAATGGTACCTTATTAATCGTGTGTTATCTCAAGTCTCGGTAAAAAAGTTGGTTTTAAATTCGATATTTCAAATTAATTCCCAATTTAAAGAAATATAATTTCATTTTTTATTGAAATTGATCCAGAATTTATTAATTCAAAATTTTCCTACATTCCCCGAAAATTCAGCACAATATAGAAATTTTTATTTATTTAGAAAATTTTTTGAATCATTCTCGTTTTAAGAAAGATATTCCGTTATTAATGATAATTGATGATATCCTTCCTGGCAACCCGGAAGAGAACACATGAATTATTTTAATAACTTTATTTTATTTAAAACCATTATCTTTTCAAAACATTTATGAAAAAATATGAGTATGAATATGTGTGACATAGTATAATCTAAATGACATGATGTAATTTAAATAACATAGTATATTCTAAATGAAATGATATAACCTAGGTGACATAATATATTCTAAATTAAATGATATAACCTAGGTGACATAATATATTCTAAATGAAATGATATAACCTAAGTGTCATAATATATTCTAAATGAAATGAATAACCTAAGTGTCATAATATATTCAAAATGAAATGAATAACCTAAGTGACATAATATATTGTAAATGCAATGAATAACCTAGGTGTCATAATATATTCTAAATGAAATGAATAACCTAAGTGACATAATATATTCTAAATGAAATGAATAACCTATGTGACATAATATATTCTAAATGAAATGGCAATATAATCTAAGTGACATGAAATGAATATGAAACATAAAATAATATTATCATGAAATTTGCATGAAAATAAAAATAATAATGCATGAGCATAGTAAATGCTAAATGATGTTACAAAAATAAATGACAAAAATAAATGACTAAATAAAAAGCATAGGATAACATGGAATATTCAAAACCATATAACAAACAATATAACACCATAAAATATAAATCAAAATAATAACAATACTATAGAAATATTTATAGCAAAAATCATATATCATATAATATGCATGAACATGGGAAATGCAATGCATGATAGTGTATTTTTTCCTTTAAATAAGGAAATCCGTATATCGACTACCTTAGGAAAAGACATCAAATTAAATTTTCTAAAATCAAAAATACTTTGTGATAGGTTGAGAACAATTTTGAAAATCTTAGATGAAAAATAATTCATGGCTGAATTCCCTTTTTGAAAATGGCTCTATTTTCCTAACTTTGAAAACCCGGACTTGACCACCCTTTACCCGAGCTTTACAAAATCATTTTTTAAGATTAAAATGGCTTAGAAATCAACCTAGGACAGTAGCTAAGGTTCCTAATGAACCTTCTTTTAATGCCTTAGACAAAACAGAAAATTAATTTTCCCTCAAATTCAAATCTGACTCTACTATCTAGTTTTAAAACGTAATTTTTTAACCTATTTTAAAAAATTCTACAAATTTTGAAAAAAAATATAGGAGACTCATAACATGTCTAACTCTATGGGAAAAATTGGCTTAAGTTTTAGAGTAAGGATAACCTACCAGAAAAATCACGAAAGTCAGAACACTGGTGAAAAACGGTTTTGCCAAAAATCATTTTTAAGCCTTTGATAAAATCATTCAAAAATCAAAGTAAAAATATTGGAGACTCTCCTAAGGACCTAAAAACAGTAGCTAAAATTTCTAAAAATTTGGACAAAAATTGCCTAAGTAAAAAAAAATCACAAAGGTAGAAAAATCAACTTGACAACTTCTCAATTGTCCACAAGTGTGCTCATGTGAGCTTGACTTTAAGCCATTGATTGGCTTAAGTCAAAAATCAAGTGGTATGATATGAGATGCATGAACAAACAGAAAATTTGATGTATGAAATGCATGATCTAAAACCTAAATGACATAGGAAATGCATGGCATAAAGAATGTGACCTAGACCTAACATGAACTTGCATGGCAATAAATGCAGCCTAGACCTAAACATGCATGAAATGCATGGCAATGCAAATGAGGCCTAGACCTAAAAAATGCATGGCAATAACACAAACACATAGCAATATACATCAAATACACAAAATCATGGCATAGAAATGTAAGCATGTCAACTAGCAAGATGAAAATGCACATACAAGACATAGAACCATGGGATAGCCGAATGGTCCTAAACCTAAATGGTGAAATCCTAGCATGGCATTATCACAAACACATGGCATACTAAATGAAAATACACAATATTATGGCATGAAAATGCAAGCCTAGTCAACTAACAAAATGAAAATACACACACAATGCAAGAAAGGATGAGGTAGCCGAATGGTCCTAGGCCTCAATGGTGAAATCCTAGCATGGCATTAACACAAACACATTACATACTAAATGCAGGACTAAAAAGGAAACATACTAAACCAAGCAAACATGATGTAAAGGCATGAACATAGCTAGACATTTTCACAAACACATAGTAAAGTAAAATGCAAATCATAAACAACTTGAACATGTTGAAAGCAGAAAATTAAAAATGGTAAACAAGGTAAGTAGACATGAAAACAAAATGATAAAATCAAAAATAAAGGTAAGTAAGTAAAGAAGGTTAAAACAAGCTCCATATCTTTTTTATTTTTAAAAAAAATACAACATCAAAACATGCTAGAACATCACAAGCAACATGAAACAAAGATCAAACACCAACCATACACAAAAACAAGGCCATTCGGCCAGCTCAAAAAAGTAGTAGAAAATTTGTTTTTTCAATATTTTTTTAAGAAAACATAAGAAAGGAGCCTGAGGAGGAAGTTTGAAAACACTTATTTCACAACCAAAAACAATAGAAAATCACAAAATATCAAAGAAAATCAACAAGTTAAGCATGGAGAAGGAAAGAAAATGCAAGAGTTAGGTGCTTTTAGCTACCTTCAAAAGCTTTTTTCCAAGCTTTTTTCTCTTCTAACTTTCTTTGCTTTTCAAAAATTACTATTTGCTTTCAGAAATGGATAGTGATCAGCCAAGAAGAAGTGACCAAAATGAAAAATATCCCCCCCTTGTAGTGGCTGAATGACCTAGAATATTGTAGAATGTTGTAGTTTTTTTTTTCTAACTAATTTTGATCCAATGGACCTTAATCCAATATGTTTTTTATGTGAAATTACCACCCTTAGATTAAGTAATCAGCCCCTAACTAATATGATGTCAAGAATATGATGTCATAAATATGACATCATCCCTCTCCATGCATTGTTCCATGTGTCACAATTACAAAGGCTTGATCAAAAAAAGAACTACCTTACTATCCACTCTTAGCCTTTAGATGCAAAAATTCAGTAAAATCACACTCCATAATGGGCTTGGCTGGCTGCCTGATAACTCGTATAATTATATAGTTTTTAGTTATGTTTTATTATTATTTTGTGTCAAATACGAGTTATTATTGCTTAGTCTAATTGTGTTTATGATTTTTTATATTTTTATGTAATTTGGTGTTTTTCACGAGTTTCTTTGAGTGATTTCAGATTACTAGGTTAAATAAAGAATTAAGGGCAAATCCAATTCAGTTCCAGTTCCGACACCTTTTGCCATATCAGCTATATCTGGAGTTTCACTAAAGCAATAAGGCTGAAATTTGTAGCCGTGCAAAGCTAAGAGGCATATCTATCTTTTTCATGTTTTACACTTCTTGAAACGGAGTCGTTTTCCCTAGTGAAATCGACCATCAAGTTGGCTGATGTGCAATGACGTCTGTGCTGACCTGTTTTCGTATTTTGCCCATATCTTCTTATCCACATCAGCAAAAGAGCTGATTCCAACGGCTTTGGATCCGTAACCGATAGGGGTATATTGTTCTAGAAGACAATTTTATCAGATCGAGCCTCCAACATTGACAAAATCGACCATCAAGCTGGCTGATCAGAATTGTCATACAATATGACGAAAATTGTTAGAAAAATGCACCCACCTATTATACCTACCTTTGAAATTTGTAAAGCTTGTCTCTTGTCATTTAGCCCTCCAAAATGTGTATAAATAGAGGGCCTTGGATGAGTATTGCGATACATGATACATTGGTAGGATATAAGCCATTGTAAAAAAATTTCTCTAAGTTTTCTTCTTTTTTCCTTTCTCTAGTTTTCTTTTTCTTTATTTACTTATGCGTCTTACATTTCTTTTCATTTTTAGTATGTGTTGCTAATCATATTGTTGAGGTGATTGATAACTCGTATAATTATATAGTTTTTAGTTATGTTTTATTATTGTTTTGTGTCAAATACGAGTTATTATTGTTTAGTCTAATTGTGTTTATGATCTTTTATATTTTTATGTAATTTGGTGTTTTTCACAAGTTTCTTTGAGTGATTTCAGATTACTAGAATTAAGGGCAAATCCAGTTCAGTTCCAGTTCCGACACCTTTTGCCATATCAGCTATATCTCGAGTTTCACTGAAGCAATAAGGCTGAACTTTGTATCCCTGCAAAGATAAGAGGCATATCTATCTTTTTCATGTTTTACACTTCTTGAAACGGAGTCGTTTTCCCTAGCGAAATCGACCATCAAGTTGGCTGATGTGCAATGACGTCTGTTCTGCACCGTTTTGGTATTTTGACCATATCTTCCGATCCACGTGCGCAAATGATCTGATTCCAACGGCTATGGATCCGTAACTGATAGGGGTATATTTGTCTAGAAGACCATTTTATCAGATCGAGCCTCCAACATTGACAAAATCGACCATCAAGCTGGCTGATCAGAATTGTCATACAATATGACGAAAATTGTTAGAAAAATGCACCCACCTATTATACCTACCTTTGAAATTTGTAAAGCTTGTCTCTTGTCATTTAGCCCTCCAAAATGTGTATAAATAGAGGGCCTTGGATGAGTATTGGGATACATTATACATTGGTAGGATATTAGCCTTTGTAGTAAAATTCTCTAAGTTTTCTTCTTCTTTCCTTTCTCTAGTTTTCTTTTTTATTTACTTATGCTTCTTACATTTCTTTTCATTTTATTCATATCTAGTATGTGTTGCTAATCATATTGTTGAGGTGATGAGGTGAAGCTCTTGGTAAATGCTAAGGTTAGTCTCTTAAACATGAGCTAAAATGAATCATCATTTATAAACACTAGTATAGATAATATTTTCTTTTGGTTTAAAATCATACTTGCAAAGTAGAGATCTTGATTCATTATTGACAATGAAAATGGCACAGTAAATGCTTGGTTTCATAACTTTGATTTGTTGTAGACATATACCTTGGCATAAGGAATGCTTGGACTCTTTTTATGAGTTTTGAGGACACCAAATGAACATAATATCATATGCTATGGACGTTGGACTGAATTGCTAAACCTTCCGATTGGAACCTCCCTTATGTGTGGATTTCAATTGTGTAATAAAACAAGATTAATCTTAGCATAACACCAAGAGTGGATTCTCTAACCTCAACATCCTTTCTTATTGTTTTTTATATCTTGTTTAATTGTTTTTATGTTATTTTGTTTATTTTGTTCTCTAATATCTTGTTTATCTTATTTTGTTGTTGATTCCCTAATATCTTGTTTACTTTCTTTGTCTTATATATTTATAAACTTATACTTATTAATACGCTTCCCTGTGGTTCGACCTCGGACACCCGAGAATTTATTACTTGAACATAACCTGCACTTGGGTTTACAACTCTTAATTGAGTCTCCATCAAGTTTTTGGCGCCGTTGCCGGGGAAGCAATACTAAGTATATAAGTTTATAAGTATATATTTTTTTTTTTTGGCTGGTTATACCGCCTAATTTGTTTATATTTATTTTTATTGGCTGGTTATACCGCCTAATTTGTTTATATTTATTTTTATTGGCTGGTTATACCGCCTAATTTTGTATATTAACTTTGTTTTATGCTTGTTTGGCGACGTGATTTTAGATCTCGTCGTTTAGTTAGATTTTATTGTGAAACTTTTTCAGGTAATCTTTCTAATACAACTCCTACCATGGCTGACAATGAAAGTGTTCATGCTGAAGATGAGAACAGACAAGTACGCACCATGCGTGACTACTTGCAACCAACTCGAAGCTCATCACCCTCTTGTTTTATTTTTCCTCTCAATGCAAACAACTTTCGTTTTAAACCAGGTATGATAGCTTTGCTTCCAAATTTCTATGGGTTGGAATCGGAAAGTGCTTACTCGTTTCTAAAAGACTTCGAAGATGTATGTGTCACCTTTAATGACCAACAATGTACAAATGAAATTGTCAAGCTAAAATTATTTCCTTTTTCTTTAAAAGATAAAGCAAAAATTTGGCTTCATAATTTAAAACCAAGGTCAATTGGCACATGGCAAGAATTACAAACTGAGTTTCTAAAGAAATTTTTCCCAGCACATAAAACTACTGCTTTGAAAAGACAGATTCAAAATTTCAATCAAAATCAAAATGAAGCATTTTTTCAGTGCTGGGAGCGTTTTAAAGATTTGTTAAGTTCTTGTCCACATCATGGTTTTGAAAAATGGCGTCTTATTAGTTTCTTTTATGAAAGTTTAACTCCCGAAACTAAACAATTTGTTGAAACAATGTGTAACGGTGAGTTTCTAGAAAAAGAACCTGAAGAAGCCTTTGACTACTTAGACCATTTGGCAGATAACTCTCAAGCCTGGCACACAGATAATTCCTCTGAAAGTTCCAATAGATCTAATGTTGTTTCTAACAGAGGAAAATATCATTTTAGTCAAGAAGATGAGATAAAAGCTAAAGTAGCTAATTTGGCTAGAAAGATTGAAGCCATGGAACTTAGAGAAGTAAAAGAAGTCAAAACGGTTAAAAATGAAGAAAGTTGTGGAATTTGTGAAATCATGGGACACCCCACTTCTGAATGTCCAAACATTCTCATTCTTAAAGAAGCGTTGCATGATCAAGTAAATTCCATAAACACATTTAAAAAGCCTTTTCCTTCTCCTTACTCTGAAACGTATAACCCTGAATGGAGAAATCATCCCAACTTCAGTTGGCGGAATAATAATCATGTTCAGGTACCACAATCTCAAAAGCCGGGCAACACTTTTTCCTATCAACCTTCACGTGTACAAACCTTGGAAGAGACATTGCAAGCATTCATGCAAACACAAGCAAATGTGAATAACCGGACTTCACAGGACATCAATGAGATCAAAAACACCTTGTCCACATTGACAGCTTCATTACGCACTCAAGAAAAAGGTAAGTTTCCTGCTCAACCTCAGCCTAACCCTTCTACTCAATGTCTTGTTTCTTGCTCCAATGAAACTCAACAGGAAAATGCCAGTTCTATCACAACTCTTCGAAGTGGAAAGGCAATTGACAAAAAGATTCCATCAAAAGACCAAGATCCTCTTTCCCCTCCGAAAAGTAATGGTAAGGATGATGGTAAGTCTGAACTTCTTGAAAATTTGGACAAAGAAAAAGGTATGCATCCTGCTCCTTTTCCTCAAAGGTTGCAAACAATAAAGAATTTGAATCAAAATGCAGAAATTTATGAACTTTTCAAACAAGTTAAGATTAACATTCCTTTATTGGATGCAATCAAACAAGTTCCATCTTATGCTAAATTTTTGAAGGACATGTGCACAGTTAAAAGGAAACATAATGTACAAAAGAAAGCATTTCTGACGGAAAGTGTGAGCTCAATCATTCAGCACCTTACTCCACCAAAATTCAAAGATCCTGGATGTCCAACAATCTCATGCATCATTGGAAACACTAGAATAGAACGTGCATTGCTTGATCTTGGTGCTAGTGTTAATCTTTTGCCTTTTTCTGTTTATCAACAGTTAGGTTTAGGTGAACTCAAGGAAACACCTGTTACACTTCAACTAGCTGATCGTTCTGTAAAAATTCCTCGAGGGATAGTTGAAGATGTTTTGGTTCAAATTGATAATTTTTACTTCCCTGTTGATTTTATTGTTTTGGACACACATCCTGTTTCAAATCCAAATGTTCAAATTCCTGTTATATTAGGCCGTCCATTTCTTGCAACTTCTAATGCTCTGATAAATTGCAGGAATGGTATGTTGAACATTTCTTTTGGAAATATGACTTTAGAATTAAATGTGTTCAACATTTGCAAGCAACCTGGTGATAATTCAGAAGTACATGAAGTGGATTTCATTGAAGAACTTGTTCATGAACATCTCACCACTACCACATTCCATGATCCTTTAGAAGCTTATTTAATTGAATATGAGTTTGATAATGCTTCAGAAATTTCACACACTGATTCTTTGTTAAAATCTTTTCAGGATAAGCATTGTTGGAAACAAAAGTTTGAGGAACTACCATCACTTACAAATGTCACTGTACCATCAACTATTGAACCACCCAAGCTGGAGTTAAAACCATTGCCATCCGAGCTAAAATATTCCTTTTTGGGTGAGAGTGAAACTTTTCCAGTCATAATTTCTTCACATCTTGATGAACTACAAGAAGGTAAGTTGTTACAACTTTTGAAGATGCACAAAAATGCATTAGGATGGACCTTAGCTGACATAAAGGGAATAAGCCCATTAATCTGCACACATAATATTTATTTAGAGGAAAATGCTAAACCCTCTAGACAAATGCAACGAAGGCTTAATCCTAATATGAAAGAAGTAGTGAGAAATGAAGTCATTAAACTTCTAGATAATGGAATCATTTATCCTATCTCTGATAGCAAATGGGTAAGTCCTACTCAAGTCGTACCTAAGAAATCTGGAGTTACTGTAGTTAAAAATGAAAACAATGAATTAATTCCAGCTAGGACTGTTACTGGTTGGCGCATGTGTATTGACTATAGGAAACTTAACTCAGTGACGAGGAAAGATCATTTCCCTTTGCCTTTCATGGATCAAATCTTAGAAAGAGTTGCAGGGCATGAGTTTTATTGTTTTCTAGATGGATATTCTGGGTATAATCAAATTGCCATTGCACTTGAGGACCAAGAGAAAACCACTTTTACATGTCTTTTTGGTACTTTTGCATATCGTAGAATGCCATTTGGATTATGTAACGCCCCTGCCACATTTCAAAGATGCATGCTTAGCATTTTTAGTGACATGATTGAACGTAATCTTGAGATTTTCATGGATGATTTTTCTGTTTCTGGTGATTCATTTGATGATTGCTTAGCCAATTTGAAAAATGTATTGATTAGGTGTGAAGAAAAAAATCTTGTTCTTAATTGGGAAAAATGTCATTTCATGGTCACTAAAGGTATTGTACTAGGTCACATTGTTTCTGCAAAAGGGATTGAGGTAGACAAGTCAAAACTTGAATTGATTGCTAATCTACCCACACCAAAGACGGTAAAGGACATTAGGTCATTCTTGGGACATGCAGGTTTTTATAGAAGATTCATAAAAGATTTTAGCACAATATCTAAACCTCTATGTAATCTTTTAATGAAAGACACTGCATTTGAATGGACTAAAGATTGTGAAGATGCTTTTGAAAAACTCAAAAATATGCTCACTACTGCTCCTATTATGAGATCTCCTGATTGGTCCTTACCATTTGAAATAATGTGTGATGCTAGTGACTATGCTGTTGGTGCTGTGTTAGGACAAAGGAAAGATAATAAACCACATGTAATTTACTATGCAAGTAAAACTTTAAATAGAGCCCAAATGAATTATTCCACTACAGAAAAGGAATTACTTGCAGTTGTTTTTGCATTGGATAAATTCAGATCTTACCTTGTTGGATCATCAATTGTTGTCTTTAGTGATCATGCAGCTTTAAAATATCTTCTCTCTAAGAAGGATGCAAAACCTAGGTTGCTGAGGTGGATCCTTTTGCTGCAAGAATTTGACATCACCATTCGAGATAAAAAAGGAGTAGAAAATGTGGTGGCTGATCATTTATCAAGACTTGTTTGTGATGAATCTTTTGGAACCTCACCAATAAATGATACTTTTCCTGATGAACAACTTCTAATTGTCTCCACGACACCTTGGTTTGCTGACATTGCTAATTTTCTTGCTACAGGAAAAATTCCTTCTCAATGGAGCACACAAGATAAAAGGAAGTTTCTGAATGAGGTAAAGAAGTTCTATTGGGATGACCCTTACTTGTTCAAATATTGTCCTGATCAAATTTTTCGAAGATGCATTCCCGACAATGAGGTAAGTAGTGTAATTAAGTTTTGTCATTCCGAGGCATGTGGTGGTCATTTTTCATCAAAGAAAACTGCTGCAAAAATTTTACAGTGTGGATTTTACTGGCCAACTTTGTTCAAAGATGCACATAATTTTTGCAAGTCATGTGAAAGTTGTCAAAAATTAGGTTCCATTTCGAAAAGAAACATGATGCCTTTGAACCCAATTCTTGTAATTGAAATTTTTGACTGTTGGGGTATTGATTTCATGGGACCATTTCCACCATCTTTTGGTTTCTTATACATTTTAGTTGCAATAGATTATGTTTCAAAGTGGATAGAGGCAATTCCATGTCGAAATAATGATCACAAAACAGTGATTAAATTTTTAAAAGAAAATATTTTGAGTCGATTTGGAATTCCTCGATCTATCATAAGCGATGGGGGAACACATTTTTGCAACAAGGTTTTTGAAACATTAATGAAGAAATATGCCATTACACACAAAGTTGCAACCCCTTATCACCCGCAGACAAATGGACAGGTAGAATTAGCAAATAGGGAGATTAAACAAATTTTGGAAAAGACAGTTAATCCAAATCGCAAAGATTGGTCTCTTAGACTTAACGATGCATTATGGGCCTATCGAACAGCTTTTAAAACAGCATTGGGCATGTCTCCTTATAGGCTAGTTTATGGAAAACCTTGTCATTTACCTGTGGAACTTGAGCATAAAGCATATTGGGCCATTAAAATGTTCAACTCAAACCTTGATGACGCTTCTAATTTACGAAAATTACAAATAAATGAACTTGAGGAACTCAGAAATGATGCATATGAGAATTCTAAAATTCATAAAGAAAGAACTAAAGCCTTTCATGACAAGTTAATTTCAAGAAAAACATTTAATGTTGGGCAAAAAGTTCTACTTTATAATTCTAGACTTCACATATTTCCTGGTAAGTTGAGATCAAGATGGACTGGCCCATTTGTGGTTAAGCATGTGTATCATTATGGAGCAGTTGACATTGAGAATCCTCAAAATGGTAACGTATTCAAGGTAAATGGACAAAGACTCAAACTCTTTTTGGAAAATCATGTTACTCAAGAAGAGGTTGTTTTTCTTTCTGATCCTTGTTTTGAAAATAACTAGATGTAAATATAATTTTTTTTTACCCCGGTTAAATGGCGGATAACGGTACTCCGTGATTATTTAAGTCGGTTCCATCAGCTACCCACAAAACTGATATTGTATATAAATTTCTCTTTCATTTTATTTTATTTCATTTTTTTTCAGGATGGATGATATTCTCAAAAGATTGCAGAAACGATTTCCTCCTTTTCCTCGGAATATTTTACTGAAGCTTTACCAAGTTCGATTAGAAAGATTAAGAATGCTTATGAACAAAGGGATTCCTGAAGACATACGTTGGATAATTGAAGCCAAGGTACGTGAAGATGAATATCTTCCTGTTTTGCATTTACCAGGTACAGGTAGAAGCACTTATGCAAAGAAGCGACGAGCAAAGCGCATGAGTTCAAATTGCCACAAGTGTGCACGATGGACGTGTAACGGTAAATGTCGTTCTATTGGGATTCCGTCCTCTAATCGAGATGATAAAATTGAATTCATTAAGGATGGACTGAGTAAGGAGAATTTGGGTAATATCCAACTTTCTCTTGAGACGCATCCTAGTGGAGACGTACAAAGAGAAATTCTTGATTTATGGCCGCAATTCCAAAGGGAATGGCAACATCTTGGGAATCTGATGTTAAAAGACCCTGTTTGCCAGCTTGTAAGAAAACTGGATGGGAAGCATATCCTCGACTCATAGAAGGCGTTTAAGCCGTTTCTGGACGTAAAACCAGAGGAAGATGTGAGCTACAATCACAACTACAATAAATGACTTCTCAGCTTTTGGTTTGATCTGCAATAACTTCATTTCGGTTTAATTTACGTGTTGTTCGATTTGTGTAATTATTCTCGATTTTTTTTTGCATTGGTCTTTTACGGTTGATTTTTCTTCTCTTTTTGATTTTCTTCCTCAAATCACGCAAAAATATTTTGTTAGGTTAACATTTTCTTCTGACAGGTCAAATACACTTTCGGCGACATTATTACTCTTGTCTGATTCACTACTCACTCCTCTATATATTACACCATGTACTCATTCTCTTTCAGGCACTCGAAAAAGAAAAAAAATGGAAAGCACTTCGTCCCAGCGCATTAAAAAAATTTGTGTCTTTGGAGGTGCTTATCCAGGGAAAAATAACATATTCGCTGATGAAGCCATAAGAGTTGGAGTAATACTTGCCCAACAAAAGATCCACTTGATTTATGGAGGCGGTAGTACGGGTTTAATGGGAGCAGTCGCTACAGCAGCACACGCCGGAGGAAGTCCAGTTCTAGGAATCGTGCCAAAACTATTCACAGATTTTTGTGGACCTACCGTGGGTAAGGAAATACAAGTCTGGAGTATCCCTGAACGGATAACAATCATGTACCATTCTGCCGATGCATTCATTGCCTTACCAGGAGGTCTGGGTACATTGGAAGAAATAGCTTGCGTGGCTTCTTGGTCATCTTTGGTCACAAATAAGAAACCCATTGGTTTGCTTAATATTAATGGTTATTTTAGTAATTTACTTTCATATTTAGATAATGCTGTGGATAATGGATTCATGTTTTCAGAGGCAAGGAGAACCATAATTTCTGCTACAACCATTGAAGATTTACTCAAAAAGCTACAAGCTTATGAGTGTTTATCTGCTACGGTTGTTTCGCAAACGCTCGGAAAAAGAAAAAGAGATATGGACGAGCAAGGAGTGGATTGCACTTTGTCTTTGTGACATTATCTAACATTTTGTTTGTTGTGTCTCAGTTATAATAAGTGGTTAGCAACCTCTGCAGGTAATATCTCCTAAATTCTACCTTTAAAATTTGACATTGGGGACAATGTCATATTTTAGTAGGGGGTAAGGGACATATTTTGCTAAAAAAAAAAAAAAAAAATTGTTGTGTTTTAAGACATTTAGAAGTATTCATTCTGAACAAGGTCTGAGTAAGTGAGACTTGAGACATACCTTGTCAGTTTGATTTAATCTTCTTCTTTAAAAAAAAAAAAAAAACAAAAAAAAAACAAAAAAAAAAAACAAAAAAAAAAAAAGCATGTTTAGACTTAGTGTGTTTTTTTTTAGTTACTTTCAATACAATGATGAGATATGAATTGCATAAGTCTAAAACAGATTTATTAGTGAGAAGATTTTCATGAGAATTGAGCTTGATGTCAACCTTTTTATGAGCCAATGTTAATATGATATGTTGATTGAGAAAGAAGCATGTTTAGACTTAATCTGACTTGTATAATCATCTTTGTGAGTTTTTGAGCCTATAATGATTGATGCATTATACAAATCAATCTAATTTCTTTCTTGAGTGCTCTTATGATTACATGATTCTCTAGAACTTGCTTTAAACCGTTTGAGACTATATTGATACATGTGACAACATGAATATGATAGAGGCATTAGGATTATAACCAGAGCCAAACAGCCATCCATTATTAATGTTCTACGAGAACATCCCCACTAGTGAGCCAATTTGAGCCTACATTAAATATGATGTTTTATTGGTAACCACAACTTACACCTAGCCTAAATATGCTTATATCCTTACCCTTGTTCTAAAGATGAATTTTATATTTTGAGACATATTGCAAAAAAAACAAGGGATATTTTTATTTGAAAATTTGGGTTAGAAACAAAAGATAAGTGTAGGGGAAGAAAAGAAAAGAAAAAGTCAAGAGAAAAAGAAAGGGATCATTGTCAAATACATTCCCATATTAAAAAAAAAAAAAAAAAAAATCTTCTCTTGAACTTCTAGAAAAAGATGTTACAAAGTTGGTTAGAATGATGCAAAGGCTCAACATGAATATTTAGCCTATGTTATTATGTGCTTTATAAGAGTTTTGAGAAGTTTTATTTGTATGATCTTATTATGTCTCTAAAATCTATGAACTCTTTGGAACCTTTGTGATATCTTTATCCTTTTGTTCTTTAACCACATTATAACCCTTTGGCCCCATTACAACCTTGAATAAAGACCTCTTGATTTATGAAGTTGTATGATCTAAATAGTGGAGAATAGGTGGACAAGCAAGCATATGATAGAAGTGTTTTCATGAGATTGATTGAGTGTAAACACTTTACCACTACTTTAAAGAGTGAAAATCAAGAGCGTATCCCATGTGAGAAGTTGAGATTAAGTTTGAATATACACTATTTTGATTGAAATATGTTATGTTATTATTGGCTTAACTCAAACTATTTACATTCAAGCAAGATCTTTTGTGAATTTCTTTAAGCTATTGATTAGTTTTTAAGACTTGTCCAATGATTATCTCTAATTTATATTGGAAGGATTAGTTATAATTATTATTTTTAGTTTTTCTTATGTCTTCAATGTTTGTGGGTATCGTCCTAGTAAACCCTCACGAGACTAAACTCGTCCACTAGGGACACCTAGGGGTTTAAAGGCTTGTGTCACATGCTAAGTGCCACCGTGATTTCCTACGAAAATGGATTAGATTAGATTTTCTTTTTTTTTTTTTTTTTTTTTGAGTCGTTGCTAGGGACTAGCAACAATCTAAGTATGGGGGTGTGATAACTCGTATAATTATATAGTTTTTAGTTATGTTTTATTATTGTTTTGTGTCAAATACGAGTTATTATTGTTTAGTCTAATTGTGTTTATGATCTTTTATATTTTTATGTAATTTGGTGTTTTTCACAAGTTTCTTTGAGTGATTTCAGATTACTAGAATTAAGGGCAAATCCAGTTCAGTTCCAGTTCCGACACCTTTTGCCATATCAGCTATATCTCGAGTTTCACTGAAGCAATAAGGCTGAACTTTGTATCACTGCAAAGCTAAGAGGCATATCTATCTTTTTCATGTTTTACACTTCTTGAAACGGAGTCGTTTTCCCTAGCGAAATCGACCATCAAGTTGGCTGATGTGCAATGACGTCTGTTCTGCACCGTTTTGGTATTTTGACCATATCTTCCAATCCACGTGCGCAAATGATCTGATTCCAACGGCTATGGATCCGTAACTGATAGGGGTATATTTTTCTAGAAGACCATTTTATCAGATCGAGCCTCCAACATTGACAAAATCGACCATCAAGCTGGCTGATCAGAATTGTCATACAATATGACGAAAATTGTTAGAAAAATGCACCCACCTATTATACCTACCTTTGAAATTTGTAAAGCTTGTCTCTTGTCATTTAGCCCTCCAAAATGTGTATAAATAGAGGGCCTTGGATGAGTATTGGGATACATTATACATTGGTAGGATATTAGCCTTTGTAGTAAAATTCTCTAAGTTTTCTTCTTATTTCCTTTCTCTAGTTTTCTTTTTTATTTACTTATGCTTCTTACATTTCTTTTCATTTTATTCATATCTAGTATGTGTTGCTAATCATATTGTTGAGGTGATGAGGTGAAGCTCTTGGTAAATGCTAAGGTTAGTCTCTTAAACATGAGCTAAAATGAATCATCATTTATAAACACTAGTATAGATAATATTTTCTTTTGGTTTAAAATCATACTTGCAAAGTAGAGATCTTGATTCATTATTGACAATGAAAATGGCACAGTAAATGCTTGGTTTCATAACTTTGATTTGTTGTAGATATATACCTTGGCATAAGGAATGCTTGGACTCTTTTTATGAGTTTTGAGGACACCAAATGAACATAATATCATATGCTATGGACGTTGGACTGAATTGCTAAACCTTCCGATTGGAACCTCCCTTATGTGTGGATTTCAATTGTGTAATAAAACAAGATTAATCTTAGCATAACACCAAGAGTGGATTCTCTAACCTCAACATCCTTTCTTATTGTTTTTTATATCTTGTTTAATTGTTTTTATGTTATTTTGTTTATTTTGTTCTCTAATATCTTGTTTATCTTATTTTGTTGTTGATTCCCTAATATCTTGTTTACTTTCTTTGTCTTATATATTTATAAACTTATACTTATTAATACGCTTCCCTGTGGTTCGACCTCGGACACCCGAGAATTTATTACTTGAACATAACCTGCACTTGGGTTTACAACTCTTAATTGAGTCTCCATCAGTGATGAGGTGAAGCTCTTGGTAAATGCTAAGGTTAGTCTCTTAAACATGAGCTAAAATGAATCATCATTTATAAACACTAGTATAGATAATATTTTCTTTTGGTTTAAAATCATACTTGCAAAGTAGGGATCTTGATTCATTATTCACAATGAAAATGGCACAATAAATGCTTGGTTTCATAACCTTGATTTGTTGTAGACATATACCTTGGCATAAGGAATGCTTGGACTCTTTTTGTGAGTTTTGAGGACACCAAATGAACATAATATCATATGCTATGGACGTTGGACAATTTGGACTGAATTGCTAAACCTTCCGATTGGAATCTCCCTTATGTGTGAATTTCAATTGTGTAATAAAACAAGATTAATCTTAGCATAACACCAAGAGTGGATTCTCTAACCTCAACATCTTTTCTTATTGTTTTTATATCTTGTTTAATTTCTTTTATTTTATTTTGTTTATTTTGTTCTCTAATATATTGTTTATCTTGTTTTGTTGTTGATTCCCTAATATCTTGTTTACTTTCTTTTTCTTATATATTTATAAACTTATACTTACTAATACGCTTCCCTGTGGTTCGACCTCGGACACCCGAGAATTTATTACTTGAACATAACCTGCACTTGGGTTTACAACTCTTAATTGAGTCTTCATCAAGTTTTTGGCGCCGTTGCCGGGGAGGCAATACTAAGTATATAAGTTTATAAGTATATTTATTTTTATTGGCTGGTTATACCGCCTAATTTTCTTTTATTGGCTGGTTATACCGCCTAATTTTCTATATATTTATATTTATATTGTATATTAACTTTGTTTTATTTTTATTGGCTGGTTATACCGCCTAATCTGTATATTAACTTTGTTTTATGCTTGTTTGGCGACGTGATTTTAGATCTCGTCGTTTAGTTAGATTTTATTGTGAAACTTTTTCAGGTAATCTTTCTAATACAACTCCTACCATGGCTGACAATGAAAGTGTTCATGCTGAAGATGAGAACAGACAAGTACGCACCATGCGTGACTACTTGCAACCAACTCGAAGCTCATCACCCTCTTGTTTTATTTTTCCTCTCAATGCAAACAACTTTCGTTTTAAACCAGGTATGATAGCTTTGCTTCCAAATTTCCATGGGTTAGAATCGGAAAGTGCTTACTCGTTTCTAAAAGACTTCGAAGATGTATGTGTCACCTTTAATGACCAACAATGTACAAATGAAATTGTCAAGCTAAAATTATTTCCTTTTTCTTTAAAAGATAAAGCAAAAATTTGGCTTCATAATTTAAAAGCAAAGTCAATTGGCACATGGCAAGAATTACAAACTGAGTTTCTAAAGAAATTTTTCCCAGCACATAAAACTACTGCTTTGAAAAGACAGATTCAAAATTTCAATCAAAATGAAGCATTTTTTCAGTGCTGGGAGCGTTTTAAAGATTTGTTAAGTTCTTGTCCACATCATGGTTTTGAAAAATGGCATCTTATTAGTTTCTTTTATGAAAGTTTAACTCCCGAAACTAAACAATTTGTTGAAACAATGTGTAACGGTGAGTTTCTAGAAAAAGAACCTGAAGAAGCCTTTGACTACCTAGACCATTTGGCAGATAACTCTCAAGCCTGGCACACAGATAATTCCTCTGAAAGTTCCAATAGATCTAATCTTGTTTCTAACAGAGGTAAATATCATTTTAGTCAAGAAGATGAGATAAAAGCTAAAGTAGCTAATTTGGCTAGAAAGATTGAAGCCATGGAACTTAGAGAAGTAAAAGAAGTCAAAACGGTTAAAAATGAAGAAAGTTGTGGAATTTGTGAAATCATGGGACACCCCACTTCTGAATGTCCAAACATTCCCATTCTTAAAGAAGCGTTGCATGATCAAGTAAATTCCATAAACACATTTAAAAAGCCTTTTCCTTCTCCTTACTCTGAAACGTATAACCCTGAATGGAGAAATCATCCCAACTTCAGTTGGCGGAATAATAATCATGTTCAGGTACCACAATCTCAAAAGTCGGGCAACACTTTTTCCTATCAACCTTCACGTGTACAAACCTTGGAAGAGACATTGCAAGCATTCATGCAAACACAAGAAAATGTGAATAACCAAACTTCACAGGACATCAATGAGATCAAAAACACCTTGTCCACATTGACAGCTTCATTACGCACTCAAGAAAAAGGTAAGTTACCTGCTCAACCTCAGCCTAACCCTTCTACTCAATGTCTTGTTTCTTGCTCCAATGAAACTCAACAGGAAAATGCCAGTTCTATCACAACTCTTCGAAGTGGAAAGGCAATTGACAAAAATATTCCATCAAAAGACCAAGATCCTCCTTCCCCTCCGAAAAGTAATGGTAAGGATGATGGTAAGTTAGAACTTCTTGAAAATTTGGACAAAGAAAAAGGTATGCATCATGCTCCTTTTCCTCAAAGGTTGCAAACAATAAAGAATTTGAATCAAAATGCAAAAATTTATGAACTTTTCAAACAAGTTAAGATTAACATTCCTTTATTGGATGCAATCAAACAAGTTCCATCTTATGCTAAATTTTTGAAGGACATGTGCACATTTAAAAGGAAACATAATGTACAAAAGAAAGCATTTCTGACGGAAAGTGTGAGCTCAATCATTCAGCACCTTACTCCACCAAAATTCAAAGATCCTGGATGTCCAACAATCTCATGCATCATTGGAAACACTAGAATAGAACGTGCATTGCTTGATCTTGGTGCTAGTGTTAATCTTTTGCCTTTTTCTGTTTATCAACAGTTAGGTTTAGGTGAACTCAAGGAAACACCTGTTACACTTCAACTAGCTGATCGTTCTGTAAAATTCCTCGAGGGATAGTTGAAGATGTTTTGGTTCAAATTGATAATTTTTACTTCCCTGTTGATTTTATTGTTTTGGACACACATCCTGTTTCAAATCCAAATGTTCAAATTCCTGTTATATTAGGCCGTCCATTTCTTGCAACTTCGAATGCTCTGATAAATTGCAGGAATGGTATTTTGAACATTTCTTTTGGAAATATGACTTTAGAATTAAATGTGTTCAACATTTGCAAGCAACCTGGTGATGATTCAGAAGTACATGAAGTGGATTTCATTGAAGAACTTGTTCATGAACATCTCACCACTACCACATTCCATGATCCTTTAGAAGCTTATTTAATTGAATGTGAGTTTGATAATGCTTCAGAAATTTCACACACTGATTCTTTGTTAAATTCTTTTCAGGTTAAGCATTGTTGGAAACAAAAGTTTGAGGAACTCAGAAATGATGCATATGAGAATTCTAAAATTCATAAAGAAAGAACTAAAGCCTTTCATGACAAGTTAATTTCAAGAAAAACATTTGATGTTGGGCAAAAAGTTCTACTTTATAATTCTAGACTTCACATATTTCCTGGTAAGTTGAGATCAAGATGGACTGGCCCATTTGTGGTTAAGCATGTGTATCATTATGGAGCAGTTGACATTGAGAATCCTCAAAATGGTAACGTATTCAAGGTAAATGGACAAAGACTCAAACTCTTTTTGGAAAATCATGTTACTCAAGAAGAGGTTGTTTTTCTTTCTGATCCTTGTTTTGAAAATAACTAGATGTAAATATAATTTTTACTAATCTTCAAAAAAAAAAAAAATATTTGTTGTGTTTTAAGACATTTAGAAGTATTCATTCTGAACAAGGTCTGAGTAAGGGAGACTTGAGACATACCTTGTCAGTTTGATTTAATCTTCTTCTTCAAAAAAAAAAAAAACAAAAAAAAACATGTTTAGACTTAGTGTGTTTTTTAGTTACTTTCAATACTATAATGAGATATGAATTGCATAAGTCTAAAACAGATTTATTAGTGAGAAGATTTTCATGAGAATTGAGCTTGATATCAACCTTTTTATGAGCCAATGTTAATACGATATGTTGATTGAGAAAGAAGCATGTTTAGACTTAATCTGACTTGTATAATCATCCTTGTGAGTTTTTGAGCCTATAATGATTGATGCATTATACAAATCAATCTAATTTCTTTCTTGAGCGCTCTTATGATTACATGATTCTCTAGAACTTGCTTTAAACCGTTTGATACTATATTGATACATGTGACAACATGAATATGATAGAGGCATTAGGATTATAACCAGAGCCAAACAGCCATCCATTATTAATGTTCTAAGAGAACATCCCCACTAGTCAGCCAATTTGAGCCTACATTAAATATGCTATTTTATTGTTAACCAGAACTTACACCTAGCCTAAATATACTTATATCCTTACCCTTGTTCTAAAGATGGATTATATATTTTGAGACATATTGCAAAAACAAGGGATACTTTTTGAAAATTTGGGTTAGAACGAAAGATAAGTGTGGGGGAAGAAAAGAAAAGAAAAGTCAAGAGAAAAAGAAAGGGATCATTTTTAAATACATTCCCATATTCAAAAAAAAAAAAAAAATCTTCTCTTGAACTTCTAGTTAAAGTAAAGAAAAAGATGTTACAAAGTTGGTTAGAATGAAGCAAAGGCTCAACATGAATATTTAGCCTATGTGACTATGTACTTGTAAAGAGTTTTGAGAAGTTTCTTTGTATGATCTTATTATGTCTCTAAACTTTATGAACTCTTTGGAACCTTTGTGATATCTTTATCCTTTTGTTCTTTAACCACATTATAACCCTTTGGCCCCATTACAACCTTGAATAAAGACCTCTTGATTTATGAAGTTGTATGATCTAAATAGTGGAGAATAGGTGGACAAGCAAGCATATGGTAGAAGTGTTTTCATGAGATTGATTGAGTGTAAACACTTTACCACTACTTTAAAGAGTGAAAATCAAGAGAGTATCCCATGTGAGAAGTTGAGATTAAGTTTGAATATGCACTATTTTGATTGAAATATGTTATGTTAATATTGGCTTAACTCATTTATTTACATTCAAGCAAGATTTTTTGTGAATTTCTTTAAGCTATTGATTAGTTTTTAAGACTTGTCCAATGATTATCTCTAATTTATATTGGAAGGATTAGTTATAATTATTATTTTTAGTTTTTCTTATGTCTTCAATGTTTGTGGGTATCGTCCTAGTAAACCCTCACGAGACTAAACTCGTCCACTAGGGACACCTAGGGGTTTAAAGGCTTGTGTCACATGCTAAGTGCCACCGTGATTTCCTACGAAAATGGATTAGATTAGATTTTCTTATTTTATTTTTATTGAGTCGTTGCTAGGGACTAGCAACAATCTATGTGTGGGGGTGTGATAACTCGTATAATTATATAGTTTTTAGTTATGTTTTATTATTATTTTGTGTCAAATACGAGTTATTATTGCTTAGTCTAATTGTGTTTATGATTTTTTATATTTTTATGTAATTTGGTGTTTTTCACGAGTTTCTTTGAGTGATTTCAGATTACTAGGTTAAATAAAGAATTAAGGGCAAATCCAGTTCAGTTCCAGTTCCGACACCTTTTGCAATATCAGCTATATCTGGAGTTTCACTAAAGCAATAAGGCTGAAATTTGTAGCCGTGCAAAGCTAAGAGGCATATCTATCTTTTTCATGTTTTACACTTCTTGAAACGGAGTCGTTTTCCCTAGTGAAATCGACCATCAAGTTGGCTGATGTGCAATGACGTCTATGCTGACCTGTTTTCGTATTTTACCCATATCTTCTTATCCACATCAGCAAATGAGCTGATTCCAACGGCTATGGATCCGTAACTGATAGGGGTATATTTTTCTAGAAGACAATGTTATCAGATCGAGCCTCCAACATTGACAAAATCGACCATCAAGCTGGCTGATCAGAATTGTCATACAATATGACGAAAATTGTTAGAAAAATGCACCCACCTATTATACCTACCTTTGAAATTTGTAAAGCTTGTCTCTTGTCATTTAGCCCTCCAAAATGTGTATAAATAGAGGGCCTTGGATGAGTATTGGGATACATGATACATTGGTAGGATATAAGCCATTGTAAAAAAATTTCTCTAAGTTTTCTTCTTTTTTCCTTTCTCTAGTTTTCTTTTTCTTTATTTACTTATGCTTCTTACATTTCTTTTCATTTTTAGTATGTGTTGCTAATCATATTGTTGAGGTGATGAGGTGAAGCTCTTGGTAAATGCTAAGGTTAGTCTCTTAAACATGAGCTAAAATGAATCATCATTTATAAACACTAGTATAGATAATATTTTCTTTTGGTTTAAAATCATACTTGCAAAGTAGGGATCTTGATTCATTATTGACAATGAAAATGGCACAATAAATGCTTGGTTTCATAACCTTGATTTGTTGTAGACATATACCTTGGCATAAGGAATGCTTGGACTCTTTTTGTGAGTTTTGAGGACACCAAATGAACATAATATCATATGCTATGGACGTTGGACAATTTGGACTGAATTGCTAAACCTTCCGATTGGAATCTCCCTTATGTGTGAATTTCAATTGTGTAATAAAACAAGATTAATCTTAGCATAACACCAAGAGTGGATTCTCTAACCTCAACATCTTTTCTTATTGTTTTTATATCTTGTTTAATTTCTTTTATTTTATTTTGTTTATTTTGTTCTCTAATATATTGTTTATCTTGTTTTGTTGTTGATTCCCTAATATCTTGTTTACTTTCTTTTTCTTATATATTTATAAACTTATACTTACTAATACGCTTCCCTGTGGTTCGACCTCGGACACCCGAGAATTTATTACTTGAACATAACCTGCACTTGGGTTTACAACTCTTAATTGAGTCTCCATCACTGCCCCTTTGAATTCCAGCTCACTCTCCATTTTTTTAATTACAAGAAAGGCCCTCTTCGATTTTTTCGGTAAAATGACCTTTTTGACCCCCAAACCTAATTAAATAGCAAACGGACTCCAAATTCAAATTTTATTTTTTCAATACTTCCTAAATAATAAAAAATTGAGTTCTGAAAGTTTTCATAATTTTTCGAGCCCATTTGCTATTTTCTTAAATTTTTCTTCCAAGATTGCCCCTTAGTGTACTCAAACTTTTTCCATTTTGAAAACGAGCTCCGAATCTGGATTTTACTTCATCGATCTCTTCCAAATAATTTTCAATTGAGATCTGTAAGTTTTCATAATTTTTCGAGCTCATTTGCTATTTTTTCAAGATTTATCTTCTTGAATTTCAGCTTAGTGGGCCCGAAATTTGCCATTTTGTAAATGAACTCCGAATCATGATTTCTCTTCATCAATCTCTTCCAAATGATTTAATATTAAGATTTGGGAATTTTGGGAATTTTTGGAGCTCATTTGCTATTTTTCTCGAATTTTCCAAGTTTTCCTTTTACCTCCGAAGTCCGATTTTGCTCAAAACAAATCCGATTTCTAGATTTTTTTTTTTGTGCCTTTTCCATATATTTAATTGTAGTTGATCCAAATATGAAAAATTTTTACGATCAAATTCCCCTCCGTTTTGATTTTTCCTTTTTTTAGTATCAAGAATTTCCTTGTTTTTTCGTTTTTCCTCCAATCGGCTTTTTATTCGAAATTACTTCAAATTGAGCCTTGGGCTATCCTTTTTTACTCACTCCTCATCAATTAGGGGCTTTAGTTTTATCGAATTGGGCCATTTCTGTAATTTTCCCCAATTTTACCAAAATCCACCAAAAATCGTAATTCTCGGTTTTCTTCCAAATTGACTTTTCCTTTAGTTTTACCTCCAAATGGCCTCTCCATTACCCGTAGTCATTACTTATCTTCCATTCAGAACCTCCAATTTCTACCAATTTGATCGTTTAAGCAGTTTTTCCCAATTTTTCCGAACTAGGGTTTCATTTCCATTGAATCCCATAACCCAACTTCCGAACTCCATATCTTTCGTTGTAGACCTCGGATTATCAAAATTCTTTCACCATTGTTGATTGAGCTATGAATCTTGATTTTGAAAGTGGGTTGACTTTTCAGTGATTGACTTTTCAAAGTTGACTTTTTTGGGGTTGACATTTTCAAGATTGACCTTTTATGCCTGCTTTCTTAAACTAAGTCTCGGAGTACCACCTGGAGGATGAGAAAAGTCTTTTTGCATTCTAAAACATCAATTTAGGAAGAAAAATACCTGATTTAGTGGTCCAGACAAAATTAGGTGTCTAGAATGGCTATTCATCATATCAAGCACGAATATTCTCATTGAAAAGCAATCTTCAGGGAAAATAGATATATAGAATTTTCATTTTTACATTTGGAATCATTCGGATTTCCATGTGCACAGTATCACACTTTTCTTTTCTTTCTTTTTTTTAATTCTTTTTCTTCTTCAAGCATAGTGCTTCTTCAATTCGTCAGCATTCACGGGATTTCTCAAGTCATCTCCATCCGAGTCAGAATCAATGCACTTCTAGAAAAAGCTCTTTTTACCACGTAGGGTCCTTTCCAATTTAGAGCCCATTTCCCTTGCGGATCCTTCACTATAGGGAGAACTTTTCTTAGTACCAACTCTATTTCTCAGAAATGCCTAGGACGAACCTTCTTGTCGTGGGCTCGAATCATCCTTTTCTGATACATCTGCCCATGGCAAATTGCTTTCATCCTTTTCTCTTCGATAAGATTCAATTGTTCATAGATACCTCTAACCCACTCTGCCTCTTCTAAACCAACCTCCATCGAAATACAAAGGGAAGGGATTTCAACCTCAATAGGTAACACTGCCTCCATTCCATATACTAAAGAAAATGGCGTGTCACCTTTAGATGTGCGGACCGAGGTACGGTATACGTGAAGAGTAAAAGGCAAGATCTTATGCCAATCTTTGTACATATCGATCATCTTTTCAACGATCTTCTTGATGTTCTTATTGGCAGCTTCTACTGCCCATTCATTTTCGGATGATAAAGTGTCGAATTATGATGCGTGATCTTGAACTGAGTACACACTTCTCTCATCATCTTATTGTTTAGATTGAGAGCATTGTCTGAAATAATTCTCTTTGGCAATCCATACCAGCATATAATCTCCTACTTGATGAATCTGCATACCATTGACTTCATTACATTAGCATAAGAAGTGGCTTCCACCCACTTTGTGAAGTAATATACGACCACTAGTCCATTTGAAGCTTTGGGGGTAATAGGCCTGATCGTATCCACTCCCCACATCGAAAATGGCCAAGGTGCAGTCATGACATACAATGGTGATGGAGGCACATGAATCTTATCTGCATATATCTGACATTTATGGCACTTCCAAGAATAACTAATGCAATCTCCTTCCATCGTTAGCCAATAATATCATGCCCTCATGATTTGTTTAGCAAGCATGTGACCATTGGCATGAGTGCCACATATCCCTTCATGGACTTCTTCAATGATTCTCCGAGCTTTTGCAGACCCGACACACCTCAATAGAACCTGATCTTTCCCATTCTTGTAGAGAATCTCACTATCTAGGAGAAAACCCATTGCCAATCTTCTCAGAGTCCTCTTATCATTTTCTGTTGCTTGTTCAGGATACCATTGACTCTTGATGTATTGCAAGATGTCGTAATACCAAGGGAGGCCATCCACTTCTTCTTCGATACTCAGGCAGTGGGCAGGAGACTCGTATATGCTCATCTTTATTGGCACAACTTCGACCCCTTCATTTACTTTAAACATGGACGATAAAGTGGATAAAGCATCCGCCATTTGGTTTTCTTCTCGGGGGAAGTAGTTGAAAGTCACTTCTTTGAATTCCTCTATCAGACTCAGTATGAGCTCTTGGTATCATATTAACTTTGCATCTTGGGTTTCCCATTCTCCCCTTAGTTGGTATATCACTAGGGCTGAATCTTCGAAAACCTCTTGTGTTTTGATCTTTCTGTCTAGGGCAGCACGAAGGCCCATAGTACATGCTTCGTATTCAGCGGTATTGTTTGTACGATGAAAACCCAATCTTCCAGTGAAAGGATAATAATATTTCTCTAGGGATATGAGCACTGCACCGATCCCGTGCCCTATGGCATTAGATACGCCATCAAAGTACATTTTCCATATTTTATTCTTAAGGGGAATCCCATCTTCTTGCGAGACACATATCAAGTCTTCATCAGGGAAATCAAAGTTCAAAAGCTTATAATTTTCAACCGCCCGACTTGCTTAGAACTCGGCTACTGCGCTACCTTTTATAGCTTTCTGACTCACATACACAATGTCGTACTCTGACAACAAAACTTGCCATCTTGTCGTTCTTCCTGACAGGGAGAGTGCTTCCAATATATACTTGATGGGATCTAGCTTGGAAACCAACCACGTAGTGTGGTACAATATGTATTGTCTGAGCCTTCGAGCAGTCCAAGCTAAGGTACAACAAAGTTTTTCTACTGATGAATACTTCAGCTCATACTTTGTGAACTTCTTGCGAGGTAATAAATTGCTTGTTCTTTCTTCCCGGTCTAGTCATGCAGCCCCAATACATAGCCTATAGATCTCTCAAATACTGATAAATACAGTATCATTGGTCTCTCTGGAACAGGCGACATTAACATTGGTGGGTTGGATAGATAGTGCTTAACTTTATTAAAGGCGGTCTGATACCCTTCATCCTATTCTCCCGGATCATGCTTTCGAAGTAGCTTAAATATTGGATCACATTTGTCGGTTAGCTGAGTACAAGGTGGTGGCAAGTTCTGGATGGCCTTTATTTTATCTGGATCAATCTCGATTCCCCTCTTACTGATGACAAAACCTAACAACTTTCTTGAAGTGACTCTGAAAATGCATTTTGTCGGGTTTAGTTTGAGTCGAAACTTTCTTAATCTTTCGAAGAGCTTCTTAAGATTCTCAACATGCTCATCTTCTCCTTGTGATTTTGCGATCATGTCATCAACATAGACTTCGATCCCCTTATGCATCATATCATGAAACAAAGTTACCATGGCTCTCTGGTATGTTGCCCTGGCATTTTTCAATCCAAACGGCATCACCTTATAGCAAAACGTTCCCCACATCGTCACAAATGTGGTTTTCTCCATATCCTCCGATGCCAACTTAATATGATTGTACCCTGAGAATCCGTCCATGAAGGAAAACATAGAGCTCTTTGCCGTATTATCCACCAATGTATCAATATGAGGCAAAGGGAAATTTTCTTTAGGATTGGCCCTATTCAGATCCCGGTAATCAACACACATCTGTACTTTGCCATCCTTCTTCAAAACTGGGACAATATTCGATACCCATTTTGGATATCTTGCCACTTTCAAGAACTCGGCATCGAACTGCTTTTTCACCTCTTCTTTTACCTTTAACAACATGCCAGGCCTCATTCTTCTCAATTTTTGCTGAATTAGCTTGCAATCTGGCCTTAGAGGGAGCTTGTGAACCACAATATCTGGATCCAACCCTAACATATCTTGGTATGACCACGCAAATACATCGACATATTCTCAGAGTAAGGCTATCAGTTCACACTTTGTTGATGGTGACACTGAGGTCCCAATTTTGACCTCCTTTACTTCTTCTCCACTTTCCAGGTTTATCACTTCTAATGGCTCCTTATGAGGCAATACTTGCTTCTCCTCTTTTTCTATTATTCTTAATAAATCTGAGGGTAGACCATAATCTTTTACATCTTCGTTGACGTCGAAATCACCCGTGCAAATGGGTCCTTCAAAATTAATTTCAAAAATATTGACAGGACGGTCCTCATATTCTGCATCTGTACACCTGCAAATAAGTGAGGAAGAAACAATATAGGAGGGTGATAACTCGTATAATTATATAGTTTTTAGTTATGTTTTATTATTGTTTTGTGTCAAATACGAGTTATTATTGTTTAGTCTAATTGTGTTTATGATCTTTTATATTTTTATGTAATTTGGTGTTTTTCACAAGTTTCTTTGAGTGATTTCAGATTACTAGAATTAAGGGCAAATCCAGTTCAGTTCCAGTTCCGACACCTTTTGCCATATCAGCTATATCTCGAGTTTCACTGAAGCAATAAGGCTGAACTTTGTATCCCTGCAAAGCTAAGAGGCATATCTATCTTTTTCATGTTTTACACTTCTTGAAACGGAGTCGTTTTCCCTAGCGAAATCGACCATCAAGTTGGCTGATGTGCAATGATGTCTGTTCTGCACCGTTTTGGTATTTTGACCATATCTTCCGATCCACGTACGCAAATGATCTGATTCCAACGGCTTTGGATCCGTAACTGATAGGGGTATATTTTTCTAGAAGACCATTTTATCAGATCGAGCCTCCAACATTGACAAAATCGACCATCAAGCTGGCTGATCAGAATTGTCATACAATATGACGAAAATTGTTAGAAAAATGCACCCACCTATTATACCTACCTTTGAAATTTGTAAAGCTTGTCTCTTGTCATTTAGCCCTCCAAAATGTGTATAAATAGAGGGCCTTGGATGTGTATTGGGACACATTGATACATTGGTAGGATAGCCATTGTAATAAAATTCTCTAAGTTTTCTTTTTCTTTCCTTTCTCTAGTTTTCTTTTTCTTCTTACATTTCTTTTCATTTTATTCATATCTAGTATGTGTTTCTAATCATATTGTTGAGGTGATGAGGTGAAGCTCTTGGTAAATGCTAAGGTTAGTCTCTTAAACATGAGCTAAAATGAATCATCATTTATAAGCACTAGCATAGATAATATTTTCTTTTGGTTTAAAATCATACTTGCAAAGTAGAGATCTTGATTCATTATTGACAATGAAAATGGCACAGTAAATGCTTGGTTTCATAACCTTGATTTGTTGTAGACATATACCTTGGCATAAGGAATGCTTGGACTCTTTTTATGAGTTTTGAGGACACCAAATGAACATAATATCATATGCTATGGACGTTGGACAATTTGGACTGAATTGCTAAACCTTCCGATTGGAACCTCCCTTATGTGTGGATTTCAATTGTGTAATAAAACAAGATTAATCTTAGCATAACACCAAGAGTGGATTCTCTAACCTCAACATCCTTTCTTATTGTTTTTTATATTTTGTTTAATTTCTTTTATGTTATTTTATTTATTTTGTTCTCTAATATCTTGTTTATTTTGTTTTATTGTTGATTCCCTAATATCTTGTTTACTTTCTTTTTCTTATATATTTATAAACTTATACTTACTAATACGCTTCCCTGTGGTTCGACCTCGGACACCCGAGAATTTATTACTTGAACATAACCTGCACTTGGGTTTACAACTCTTAATTGAGTTTCCATCAAGTTTTTGGCGCCGTTGCCGGGGAGGCAATACTAAGTATATAAGTTTATAAGTATATTTATTTTTATTGGCTGGTTATACCGCCTAATTTTCTATATATTTATATTGTATATTAACTTTGTTTTATTTTTATTGGCTGGTTATACCGCCTAATTTGTATATTAACTTTGTTTTATGCTTGTTTGGCGACGTGATTTTAGATCTCGTCGTTTAGTTAGATTTTATTGTGAAACTTTTTCAGGTAATCTTTCTAATACAACTCCTACCATGGCTGACAATAAAAGTGTTCATGCTGAAGATGAGAACAGACAAGTACGCACCATGCGTGACTACTTGCAACCAACTCGAAGCTCATCACCCTCTTGTTTTATTTTTCCTCTCAATGCAAACAACTTTCGTTTTAAACCAGGTATGATAGGTTTGCTTCCAAATTTCCATGGGTTAGAATCGGAAAGTGCTTACTCGTTTCTAAAAGACTTCGAAGATGTATGTGTCACCTTTAATGACCAACAATGCACAAATGAAATTGTCAAGCTAAAATTATTTCCTTTTTCTTTAAAAGATAAAGCAAAAATTTGGCTTCATAATTTAAAACCAAGGTCAATTGGCACATGGCAAGAATTACAAACTGAGTTTCTAAAGAAATTTTTCCCAGCACATAAAACTACTGCTTTGAAAAGACAGATTCAAAATTTCAATCAAAATCAAAATGAAGCATTTTTTCAGTGCTGGGAGCGTTTTAAAGATTTGTTAAGTTCTTGTCCACATCATGGTTTTGAAAAATGGCGTCTTATTAGTTTCTTTTATGAAAGTTTAACTCCCGAAACTAAACAATTTGTTGAAACAATGTGTAACGGTGAGTTTCTAGAAAAAGAACCTGAAGAAGCCTTTGACTACTTAGACCATTTGGCAGATAACTCTCAAGCCTGGCACACAGATAATTCCTCTGAAAGTTCCAATAGATCTAATGTTGTTTCTAACAGAGGAAAATATCATTTTAGTCAAGAAGATGAGATAAAAGCTAAAGTAGCTAATTTGGCTAGAAAGATTGAAGCCATGGAACTTAGAGAAGTAAAAGAAGTCAAAACGGTTAAAAATGAAGAAAGTTGTGGAATTTGTGAAATCATGGGACACCCCACTTCTGAATGTCCAAACATTCCCATTCTTAAAGAAGCGTTGCATGATCAAGTAAATTCCATAAACACATTTAAAAAGCCTTTTCCTTCTCCTTACTCTGAAACGTATAACCCTGAATGGAGAAATCATCCCAACTTCAGTTGGCGGAATAATAATCATGTTCAGGTACCACAATCTCGAAAGCCGGGCAACACTTTTTCCTATCAACCTTCACGTGTACAAACCTTGGAAGAGACATTGCAAGCATTCATGCAAACACAAGCAAATGTGAATAGCCGGACTTCACAGGACATCAATGAGATAAAAAACACCTTGTCCACATTGACAGCTTCATTACGCACTCAAGAAAAAGGTAAGTTTCCTGCTCAACCTCAGCCTAACACTTCTACTCAATGTCTTGTTTCTTGCTCCAATGAAACTCAACAGGAAAATGCCAGTTCTATCACAACTCTTCGAAGTGGAAAGGCAATTGACAAAAACATTCCATCAAAAGACCAAGATCCTCTTTCCCCTCCGAAAAGTAATGGTAAGGATGATGGTAAGTCTGAACTTCTTGAAAATTTGGACAAAGAAAAAGGTATGCATCCTGCTCCTTTTCCTCAAAGGTTGCAAACAATAAAGAATTTGAATCAAAATGCAGAAATTTATGAACTTTTCAAACAAGTTAAGATTAACATTCCTTTATTGGATGCAATCAAACAAGTTCCATCTTATGCTAAATTTTTGAAGGACATGTGCACAGTTAAAAGGAAACATAATGTACAAAAGAAAGCATTTTTGACGGAAAGTGTGAGCTCAATCATTCAGCACCTTACTCCACCAAAATTCAAAGATCTTGGATGTCCAACAATCTCATGCATCATTGGAAACACTAGAATAGAACGTGCATTGCTTGATCTTGGTGCTAGTGTTAATCTTTTGCCTTTTTCTGTTTATCAACAGTTAGGTTTAGGTGAACTCAAGGAAACACCTGTTACACTTCAACTAGCTGATCGTTCTGTAAAAATTCCTCGAGGGATAGTTGAAGATGTTTTGGTTCAAATTGATAATTTTTACTTCCCTGTTGATTTTATTGTTTTGGACACACATCCTGTTTCAAATCCAAATGTTCAAATTCCTGTTATATTAGGCCGTCCATTTCTTGCAACTTCTAATGCTCTGATAAATTGCAGGAATGGTATGTTGAACATTTCTTTTGGAAATATGACTTTAGAATTAAATGTGTTCAACATTTGCAAGCAACCTGGTGATAATTCAGAAGTACATGAAGTGGATTTCATTGAAGAACTTGTTCATGAACATCTCACCACTACCACATTCCATGATCCTTTAGAAGCTTATTTAATTGAATATGAGTTTGATAATGCTTCAGAAATTTCACACACTGATTCTTTGTTAAAATCTTTTCAGGATAAGCATTGTTGGAAACAAAAGTTTGAGGAACTTCCATCACTTACAAATGTCACTGTACCATCAACTATTGAACCACCCAAGCTGGAGTTAAAACCATTGCCATCCGAGCTAAAATATTCCTTTTTGGGTGAGAGTGAAACTTTTCCAGTCATAATTTCTTCACATCTTGATGAACTACAAGAAGGTAAGTTGTTACAACTTTTGAAGATGCACAAAAATGCATTAGGATGTACCTTAGCTGACATAAAGGGAATAAGCCCATTAATCTGCACACATAATATTTATTTAGAGGAAAATGCTAAACCCTCTAGACAAATGCAACGAAGGCTTAATCCTAATATGAAAGAAGTAGTGAGAAATGAAGTCATTAAACTTCTAGATAATGGAATCATTTATCCTATCTCTGATAGCAAATGGGTAAGTCCTACTCAAGTCGTACCTAAGAAATCTGGAGTTACTGTAGTTAAAAATGAAAACAATGAATTAATTCCAGCTAGGACTGTTACTGGTTGGCGCATGTGCATTGACTATAGGAAACTTAACTCAGTGACGAGGAAAGATCATTTCCCTTTGCCTTTCATGGATCAAATCTTAGAAAGAGTTGCAGGGCATGAGTTTTATTGTTTTCTAGATGGATATTCTGGGTATAATCAAATTGCCATTGCACTTGAGGACCAAGAGAAAACCACTTTTACATGTCCTTTTGGTACTTTTGCATATCGTAGAATGCCATTTGGATTATGTAACGCCCCTGCCACATTTCAAAGATGCATGCTTAGCATTTTTAGTGACATGATTGAACGTAATCTTGAGATTTTCATGGATGATTTTTCTGTTTCTGGTGATTCATTTGATGATTGCTTAGCCAATTTGAAAAATGTATTGATTAGGTGTGAAGAAAAAAATCTTGTTCTTAATTGGGAAAAATGTCATTTCATGGTCACTAAAGGTATTGTACTAGGTCACATTGTTTCTGCAAAAGGGATTGAGGTAGACAAGTCAAAACTTGAATTGATTGCTAATCTACCCACACCAAAGACAGTAAAGGACATTAGGTCATTTTTGGGACATGCAGGTTTTTATAGAAGATTCATAAAAGATTTTAGCACGATATCTAAATCTCTATGTAATCTTTTAATGAAAGACACTGCATTTGAATGGACTAAAGATTGTGAAGATGCTTTTGAAAAACTCAAAAATATGCTCACTACTGCTCCTATTATGAGATCTCCTGATTGGTCTTTACCATTTGAAATAATGTGTGATGCTAGTGACTATGCTGTTGGTGCTGTGTTAGGACAAAGGAAAGATAATAAACCACATGTAATTTACTATGCAAGTAAAACTTTAAATAGAGCCCAAATGAATTATTCCACTACAGAAAAGGAATTACTTGCAGTTGTTTTTGCATTGGATAAATTCAGATCTTACCTTGTTGGATCATCAATTGTTGTCTTTAGTGATCATGCAGCTTTAAAATATCTTCTCTCTAAGAAGGATGCAAAACCTAGGTTGCTGAGGTGGATCCTTTTGCTGCAAGAATTTGACATCACCATTCGAGATAAAAAAGGAGTAGAAAATGTGGTGGCTGATCATTTATCAAGACTTGTTTGTGATGAATCTTTTGGAACCTCACCAATAAATGATACTTTTCCTGATGAACAACTTCTAATTGTCTCCACGACACCTTGGTTTGCTGACATTGCTAATTTTCTTGCTACAGGAAAAATTCCTTCTCAATGGAGCACCCAAGATAAAAGGAAGTTTCTGAATGAGGTAAAGAAGTTCTATTGGGATGACCCTTACTTGTTCAAATATTGTCCTGATCAGATTTTTCGAAGATGCATTCCCGACAATGAGGTAAGTAGTGTAATTAAGTTTTGTCATTCCGAGGCATGTGGTGGTCATTTTTCATCAAAGAAAACTGCTGCAAAAATTTTACAGTGTGGATTTTACTGGCCAACTTTGTTCAAAGATGCACATAATTTTTGCAAGTCATGTGAAAGTTGTCAAAAATTAGGTTCCATTTCGAAAAGAAACATGATGCCTTTGAACCCAATTCTTGTAATTGAAATTTTTGACTGTTGGGGTATTGATTTCATGGGACCATTTCCACCATCTTTTGGTTTCTTATACATTTTAGTTGCAATAGATTATGTTTCAAAGTGGATAGAGGCAATTCCATGTCGAAATAATGATCACAAAACAGTGATTAAATTTTTAAAAGAAAATATTTTGAGTCGATTTGGAATTCCTCGATCTATCATAATCGATGGGGGAACACATTTTTGCAACAAGGTTTTTGAAACATTAATGAAGAAATATGCCATTACACACAAAGTTGCAACCCCTTATCACCCGCAGACAAATGGACAGGTAGAATTAGCAAATAGGGAGATTAAACAAATTTTGGAAAAGACAGTTAATCCAAATCGCAAAGATTGGTCTCTTAGACTTAACGATGCATTATGGGCCTATCGAACAGCTTTTAAAACAGCATTGGGCATGTCTCCTTATAGGCTAGTTTATGGAAAACCTTGTCATTTACCTGTGGAACTTGAGCATAAAGCATATTGGGCCATTAAAATGTTCAACTCAAACCTTGATGACGCTTCTAATTTACGAAAATTACAAATCAATGAACTTGAGGAACTCAGAAATGATGCATATGAGAATTCTAAAATTCATAAAGAAAGAACTAAAGCCTTTCATGACAAGTTAATTTCAAGAAAAACATTTAATGTTGGGCAAAAAGTTCTACTTTATAATTCTAGACTTCACATATTTCCTGGTAAGTTGAGATCAAGATGGACTGGCCCATTTGTGGTTAAGCATGTGTATCATTATGGAGCAGTTGACATTGAGAATCCTCAAAATGGTAACGTATTCAAGGTAAATGGACAAAGACTCAAACTTTTTTTGGAAAATCATGTTACTCAAGAAGAGGTTGTTTTTCTTTCTGATCCTTGTTTTGAAAATAACTAGATGTAAATATAATTTTTTTTTTTTTTTTTTTAACCCCGGTTAAATGGCGGATAACGGTACTCCGTGATTATTTAAGTCGGTTCCATCAGCTACCCACAAAACTGATATTGTATATAAATTTCTCTTTCATTTTATTTTATTTCATTTTTTTTTCAGGATGGATGATATTCTCAAAAGATTGCAGAAACGATTTCCTCCTTTTCCTCGGAATATTTTACTGAAGCTTTACCAAGTTCGATTAGAAAGATTAAGAATGCTTATGAATAAAAGGATTCCTGAAGACATACGTTGGATAATTGAAGCCAAGGTACGTGAAGATGAATATCTTCCTGTTTTGCATTTACCAGGTACAGGTAGAAGCACTTATGCAAAGAAGCGACGAGCAAAGCGCATGAGTTCAAATTGCCACAAGTGTGCACGATGGACGTGTAACGGTAAATGTCGTTCTATTGGGATTCCGTCCTCTAATCGAGATGATAAAATTGAATTCATTAAGGATGGACTGAGTAAGGAGAATTTGGGTAATATCCAACTTTCTCTTGAGACGCATCCTAGTGGAGACGTACAAAGAGAAATTCTTGATTTATGGCCGCAATTCCAAAGGGAATGGCAACATCTTGGGAATCTGATGATAAAAGACCCTGTTTGCCAGCTTGTAAGAAAACTGGATGGGAAGCATATCCTCGACTCATAGAAGGCGTTTAAGCCGTTTCTGGACGTAAAACCAGAGGAAGATGCCAAATACACTTTCGGCGACATTATTACTTTTGACTTTTACGGTTGATTTTTCTTCTCTTTTTGATTTTCTTCCTGAAATCACGCAAAAATCTTTTGTTAGGTTAACATTTTCTTCTGACAGGTCAAATACACTTTCGGCGACATTATTACTCTTGTCTGATTCACTACTCAGTCCTCTATATATTACACCATGTACTCATTCTCTTTCAGGCACTCGAAAAAGAAAAAAAAATGGAAAGCACTTCGTCCCAGCGCATTAAAAAAATTTGTGTCTTTGGAGGTGCTTATCCAGGGAAAAATAACATATTCGCTGATGAAGCCATAAGAGTTGGAGTAATACTTGCCCAACAAAAGATCCACTTGATTTATGGAGGCGGTAGTACGGGTTTAATGGGAGCAGTCGCTACAGCAGCACACGCCGGAGGAAGTCCAGTTCTAGGAATCGTGCCAAAACTATTCACAGATTTTTGTGGACCTACCGTGGGTAAGGAAATACAAGTCTGGAGTATCCCTGAACGGATAACAATCATGTACCATTCTGCCGATGCATTCATTGCTTTACCAGGAGGTCTGGGTACATTGGAAGAAATAGCTTGCGTGGCTTCTTGGTCATCTTTGGTCACAAATAAGAAACCCATTGGTTTGCTTAATATTAATGGTTATTTTAGTAATTTACTTTCATATTTAGATAATGCTGTGGATAACGGATTCATGTTTTCAGAGGCAAGGAGAACCATAATTTCTGCTACAACCATTGAAGATTTTCTCAAAAAGCTACAAGCTTATGAGTGTTTATCTGCTACGGTTGTTTCGCAAACGCTCGGAAAAAGAAAAAGAGATATGGACGAGCAAGGAGTGGATTGCACTTTGTCTTTGTGACATTATCTAACATTTTGCTTGTTGTGTCTCAGTTATAATAAGTGGTTAGCAACCTCTGCAGGTAATATCTCCTAAATTCTACCTTTAAAATTTGACATTGGGGACAATGTCATATTTTAGTAGGGGGTAAGGGACATATTTTGCTAAAAAAAAAAAAAAAAATTGTTGTGTTTTAAGACATTTAGAAGTATTCATTCTGAACAAGGTCTGAGTAAGGGAGACTTGAGACATACCTTGTCAGTTTGATTTAATCTTCTTCTTTCAAAAAAAAAAAAACAAAAAAAAAAAAAAAAACAAAAAAAAAAAAAAAAAAAAAAAGCATGTTTAGACTTAGTGTGTTTTTTTTAGTTACTTTCAATACAATGATGAGATATGAATTGCATAAGTCTAAAACAGATTTATTAGTGAGAAGATTTTCATGAGAATTGAGCTTGATGTCAACCTTTTTATGAGCCAATGTTAATATGATATGTTGATTGAGAAAGAAGCATGTTTAGACTTAATCTGACTTGTATAATCATCTTTGTGAGTTTTTGAGCCTATAATGATTGATGCATTATACAAATCAATCTAATTTCTTTCTTGAGTGCTCTTATGATTACATGATTCTCTAGAACTTGCTTTAAACCGTTTGAGACTATATTGATACATGTGACAACATGAATATGATAGAGGCATTAGGATTATAACCAGAGCCAAACAGCCATCCATTATTAATGTTCTACGAGAACATCCCCACTAGTGAGCCAATTTGAGCCTACATTAAATATGATGTTTTATTGGTAACCACAACTTACACCTAGCCTAAATATGCTTATATCCTTACCCTTGTTCTAAAGATGAATTTTATATTTTGAGACATATTGCAAAAAAAACAAGGGATATTTTTATTTGAAAATTTGGGTTAGAAACAAAAGATAAGTGTGGGGGAAAGAAAAGAAAAGAAAAAGTCAAGAGAAAAAGAAAGGGATCATTGTCAAATACATTCCCATATTAAAAAAAAAAAAAAAAAAAAAAAAAAAATTCTTCTCTTGAACTTCTAGAAAAAGATGTTACAAAGTTGGTTAGAATGATGCAAAGGCTCAACATGAATATTTAGCCTATGTTATTATGTGCTTTATAAGAGTTTTGAGAAGTTTTATTTGTATGATCTTATTATGTCTCTAAAATCTATGAACTCTTTGGAACCTTTGTGATATCTTTATCCTTTTGTTCTTTAACCACATTATAACCCTTTGGCCCCATTACAACCTTGAATAAAGACCTCTTGATTTATGAAGTTGTATGATCTAAATAGTGGAGAATAGGTGGACAAGCAAGCATATGGTAGAAGTGTTTTCATGAGATTGATTGAGTGTAAACACTTTACCACTACTTTAAAGAGTGAAAATCAAGAGAGTATCCCATGTGAGAAGTTGAGATTAAGTTTGAATATACACTATTTTGATTGAAATATGTTATGTTATTATTGGCTTAACTCAAACTATTTACATTCAAGCAAGATTTTTTGTGAATTTCTTTAAGCTATTGATTAGTTTTTAAGACTTGTCCAATGATTATCTCTAATTTATATTGGAAGGATTAGTTATAATTATTATTTTTAGTTTTTCTTATGTCTTCAATGTTTGTGGGTATCGTCCTAGTAAACCCTCACGAGACTAAACTCGTCCACTAGGGACACCTAGGGGTTTAAAGGCTTGTGTCACATGCTAAGTGCCACCGTGATTTCCTACGAAAATGGATTAGATTAGATTTTCTTATTTTATTGAGTCGTTGCTAGGGACTAGCAACAATCTAAGTATGGGGGTGTGATAACTCGTATAATTATATAGTTTTTAGTTATGTTTTATTATTGTTTTGTGTCAAATACGAGTTATTATTGTTTAGTCTAATTGTGTTTATGATCTTTTATATTTTTATGTAATTTGGTGTTTTTCACAAGTTTCTTTGAGTGATTTCAGATTACTAGAATTAAGGGCAAATCCAGTTCAGTTCCAGTTCCGACACCTTTTGCCATATCAGCTATATCTCGAGTTTCACTGAAGCAATAAGGCTGAACTTTGTATCCCTGCAAAGCTAAGAGGCATATCTATCTTTTTCATGTTTTACACTTCTTGAAACGGAGTCGTTTTCCCTAGCGAAATCGACCATCAAGTTGGCTGATGTGCAATGACGTCTGTTCTGCACCGTTTTGGTATTTTGACCATATCTTCCGATCCACGTACGCAAATGATCTGATTCCAACGGCTATGGATCCGTAACTGATAGGGGTATATTTTTCTAGAAGACCATTTTATCAGATCGAGCCTCCAACATTGACAAAATCGACCATCAAGCTGGCTGATCAGAATTGTCATACAATATGACGAAAATTGTTAGAAAAATGCACCCACCTATTATACCTACCTTTGAAATTTGTAAAGCTTGTCTCTTGTCATTTAGCCCTCCAAAATGTGTATAAATAGAGGGCCTTGGATGTGTATTGGGACACATTGATACATTGGTAGGATAGCCATTGTAATAAAATTCTCTAAGTTTTCTTTTTCTTTCCTTTCTCTAGTTTTCTTTTTCTTCTTACATTTCTTTTCATTTTATTCATATCTAGTATGTGTTTCTAATCATATTGTTGAGGTGATGAGGTGAAGCTCTTGGTAAATGCTAAGGTTAGTCTCTTAAACATGAGCTAAAATGAATCATCATTTATAAGCACTAGCATAGATAATATTTTCTTTTGGTTTAAAATCATACTTGCAAAGTAGAGATCTTGATTCATTATTGACAATGAAAATGGCACAGTAAATGCTTGGTTTCATAACCTTGATTTGTTGTAGACATATACCTTGGCATAAGGAATGCTTGGACTCTTTTTATGAGTTTTGAGGACACCAAATGAACATAATATCATATGCTATGGACGTTGGACAATTTGGACTGAATTGCTAAACCTTCCGATTGGAACCTCCCTTATGTGTGGATTTCAATTGTGTAATAAAACAAGATTAATCTTAGCATAACACCAAGAGTGGATTCTCTAACCTCAACATCCTTTCTTATTGTTTTTTATATTTTGTTTAATTTCTTTTATGTTATTTTATTTATTTTGTTCTCTAATATCTTGTTTATTTTGTTTTATTGTTGATTCCCTAATATCTTGTTTACTTTCTTTTTCTTATATATTTATAAACTTATACTTACTAATACGCTTCCCTGTGGTTCGACCTCGGACACCCGAGAATTTATTACTTGAACATAACCTGCACTTGGGTTTACAACTCTTAATTGAGTTTCCATCAGAGGGCATATAGGTAATTAATAATGAAAGAAAATGAAAAAACAAAAATGAAAGAATATGGACACATCAATATGAAGAAAATACATCGAGATTGTTATTTATTAAATGAAGAGTTTTAAACATAAGCCCATACAGAAAGATTCTTAATGTCCTTGGGCAGAGACAATTAAGATTGTTTCAGAGTATTACTCTGGAGTAGACCTAAAAACTATAGGAAGCACGGTAGTTTGTTAATTCATAGTCCGATGGACATGGACGCACCATCCAACTTGTATTTCTATTTCCCATTCCTTATTCACCGGCCATGCAGATTACCATTCTTGCATCTGTTCTTCCTTGCTCATGTAGAACTTCTCAAAGGCTTGTTCTGTCATTACTAACACATCATCAGAATCTTTCTCCACAAAGTCAAAACCAGCCGAACGGAAGATGTGAAGGATTGATGGGAAAGTCATCGGCTCCCACTCCATATCCACACTCGAGAGATGGGCTATCCTCCTCTTTCGGTTTTTCTCCATTTGTTTCCTCTTTTCATGAGCTTTTGAGAGATACCCGAGATCAAATTGATCTTTCTTCCCGATTACTTCAATTGCTCTGGCCATCCCCTGGAGATATTATCCTAGTCCCTTTCCTGCTCTGCAGCCTTTCCCTACTGTCGTTCTCACCCCCAACTTGGTATTCTTAGATAGCTTCGGCTTTGGAATTTTATGTCCCTAGTAATAAAAACAGCATTAATGAATTCCAGTAACTTGAATGAGCATTCTACAATATCCTCATTCGGTTTTATGTAGGGGGAGTCAGTAGATGCAGAGGCTATGATGTTCTCCTTTCCCGATACGATGACAGGCGTCCTTCCGTTACAAACTTCAATTTTTGGTGGCGAGATGATGGTTTGCCCCAGTAGAATGGATCCATGGCCTTCATAATAAACAGCTGTAAGATAGGGTAATGTCCATAACTTGGAAATCAACCTTATAGGTACAGGGACCTATCTCAAGTAGGACTTTAATGGTTTCCATCACTTCCCGTCGGGTGCCATCAAAGGCTCTGACTATAGTGTGGCTTGGTAGCATGTAGGACATGTCGACCGGAAGTTTGGACAAGGTCGCCAAAGGCATCACATTCAAAGAAGAAGCATTATCCAAGAGTACTCGTGGCAGAATGTGCCCCTTGCAGATAGTCATGATATGAAGGGCTTTAGTAGATCCTACACCATTGGATGGTATCTCCTCATAACTGAAGGAAATATGGTCATCTACTGTGATGTTCCCCACCAACAGATCTAACTTCTCCACTCATATATTGTTGGCCACATATGCTTGATTCAAAATCCATAGTAGGGCATTTCTATGCGGCTCTAAGTTTAGTAACAGCGAAAGGACCGAAATCCTTGCTGGTTGATGGTGCAGTTGTTCTACCACACTGTACTCGCTGTGTTTTATAAAGTTCAAGAATTGGTAAGCCTCTTTCTCATTCAACGGCTCCTTCACCTTGTTAACTGAGGTTGAATTTTTCTCCATTCCCTTTGACTAATTTACTCTGTATGGACTGGTTCTACTATTCTTTTACCTGTCAAATCCCCCTACTTTTTCCATCGGACTTTGTTCAACGATTTCAGGGACATAGCATCTACCACTGTGAGTTAGATGTCCTACACCTGTTATATCGATTGCTGTTTGCTGGCTTGAAGAGCCCGACGTTACTATACTGCAATCGTATCTCCAAGGTGTGGCCTTATTCTCCTTGTATGGGAAGGAAGATGGTAACTCTATAATCAACTTAGGCGCGATTTCTTTATCAACCGGGATAACCTTTTCTTTCAGCTCATCATAGTATATAACCAAAGGTCTATCCACCCCATAACCAGATGTATTCTCAATAGTATCTACCTCTTTCTCTGTCTCTTCATAGAATTGGGCCTCGCCCTCATCCATCATTTTCTGAACTTTGGCTAGAAAACCTTCACACCCCTGTATAGTGTGACCCTCACATCTATGAAATTGAAAAAAATCCTCTGTCTTGCTCGCAGCCATTTTCAAACTGGCTTCATCCTGAACTAACCTAGCCTTGACCATTTCAAACCATACTTTTATCATTGGCATCTTCACCTCACTGATATCCCTTTTTATCCTACCAACTTCCCCTGACAAAACCACATTCACCTTGACCTCCGTATGATTGGGTAATGGGTTACCCGCAATATTAAACTTTACGACCCTAGTATCAATCAAGCTTTGAACCTTCCGTTTAAAAGCGATGCAATCCTCGATCGGATGTCCCCGAATTCTCGCATGATATGCGCAGTTAGCATTTGCGTTATACCATTTAGGATACGATGGTTTTAGAGGTTGGAGGTATACTGGTGCAACAAGCTACCCCTGTAATAATTTAGGGTATAACTCACCATAGGTTATAGGAATCGGATCAAATTGAGGCTTTTGATTATTCCTTGGTGGTCTTTGGTCATTGCGAATAATATTCTGGGTGATTGGTATAGTGTTTTGGGGAATGGCTATTTGCGAGGATATGCCAGTTAGGTATGGTTGTTGCAGTATGGTTGTGTAAGGAAAAGGGTTTTGGGTAATGTGGTTCATAGCAGTGTAGTAGAGATTGTATACCGAGTAAAGTGTATAGGGTGCAGGAGGTGTATAGGGACGGTGGTTATCACTGACTACATGAGTTTCCCCTTCTATCTTTTCTGCGAGGATTGCCTTCTTTGGAGTTGAAGATTCTCCACCTTCCATCTTCCTACTCTTAATAGCGGTTTCTATCATTTCACCGGATATGACCATATCCGCAAAATTATTAGTGGCACTACCCACCAACTTGTCATAATACTGTGTTTTTAAAGTGTTAATGAAAAGAACCGTAGTTTTTGATGAAAAGAACCGTAGTTTCCTTACTGGTCAGAGGGGGTTGCACCTGAGTGGCCAGATCTCTCCACCTTTGAGAATACTCCTTGAAGCTTTCAGTAGCATTTTTCTCCATGTTTTGCAGCTATAATCTGTCAGGTATCATATCAGATACGTGCTTGTAATGTTCCATAAAGGCTCTGGCCAAATCCATCTAAGAGTGGTGTAGACACCTAATTTTGTCCGCACCATTAAAACATGTATGTTTTCTTTCTAAATTGAGGTTTCAGAATGTAAAAAGACTTTTTTTCATCCTGCAGGTGGTACCCCGACACTTAGTTTAAGAGGGCGAGCATAAAAAGTCAAACTCAAAAAAAGTCAACCCCAAAAAAAGTCAATCCTGAAAAAGTCAACCCCGAAAAGTCAACTACAGAAAAAGTCAACCCAGTTTCAAAATCAAGATTTTAAGTTCAACTGAAAAATGGCAAAAGAATTTTGATAATCCGAGGTCTACATTGAAAGATATGGAGTTTGAAAGTTGGGATTTGGAGATTCAGTAGAAAATAAACCCTAATCCGAAAATTTTAGGGAAAAGTGCTTAAACGATAAAATTGGTCGAAATTGAAAGTTCCAAATGAAACATAAGCACTGACTACGGGCAATGGAGAAGCCACTTGCAAGAAAAATCGAAAGAAAAGTCAATCCAGGAGAAAATCGAGAATTAGGGTTTTTGGTGGATTTCGGTGAAATCGGGAAGAATCACATAAATGGCCCGACTTGTTAAGAACAAAGCCTCCAATGGATGAGGAATGATTAAAAAGGGATAGCCCAAGGCTCATCTTGAAGAACATCTGAAAATCGGACTTGTTTTGAGCAAAACCGGGTTTCGGAAACAAAAGGGCAAAATTGGAAAATTTGGGAAAAATAGCAAATGAACTCCGAAAATTCTGAAAATTTGCAAATCTCATTCTTAAATCATTTGAAAGATATTGGCAAAAGAAAATCTTTATTCAGAGTTCGTTAGCAAAATGGCCAAATCCTTGGCCTCCTATGCAATAATTCAAGAAGATAAATACCAAAAAAATAGCAAATGAACTCCAAATCTTTTGAAATTTTGCAAATCTCATTTTTAAATTATTTGGAAGAGATTGGAGAAATAAAATCTTGATTCGGAGTTCGTTTGCAAAATGGCCAAATCTCGGGCCTCCTATGCAATAATTCAAGAAGATAAATCCCGAAAAAATAGCAAATGGACTCCAAAATTTCTGAAATTTTGCAAATCTCATTCTTAAATTATTTGGAAGATATTGGCGAAAGAAAATCTTCATTCGGAGTTCGTTTACAAAATGGCCAAATCTCGTGCCTCCTATGTAGTAATTCAAGCCGATAAATCCCGTAAAAATACCAAATGAGCTCCAAAAATTTTGAAAACTTCCAGATCACACTTTTAAATTATTTGGAGGATATTGGTGAAGAAAACTCTTGATTTGGAGATTGTTTAAAAAAAAAGGTAGAATGTGGGGGCATAAAAGGGCATTTCTGGAAGAAAAAATCCAAATAAATAGCAAACGGACTCGGAAAATTTTGAAAACTTCCAGAATTCAATATTTTATTATTTTGAAAGTATTAAAAAAATAATATTTAAATTTGGAGTTCGTTTGATATTTATTTGCATCCGGGGGGCAAAACGGTCATTTCACCCAAGCAACCGAAAAGGGCTTCTTTTGGCCTTTCAAAAAAATCAGACTTGGGCTGGAAAAGAGAAGTGCTGGCCTGCCAAGGCCCAAAGAAAAGAGGAAGCTTCTGATTTTTCAATCAATTGGCCAAGAATTAAGAGTTAGTTAGAGATTCTTTTTAATCAAGCCATTGTGATTAAGCCACATAGGCTAAGAGAGAGTGTCAACATTATTCTTGAATAGCTGTAATTATGGATAGCTGCCATGCTAATCTAAGAATGGTAATTTCATGATTTTTCATCTTGAATTATTAGCCATTTGATAGAAATTGGTTAGAACCAAAATGACAACATCCTAGCTCACTAAAGAGGAAAATTTTGCGATCACATAGAGGGAGCATATTTTTTATTTTCTGGACTTCATTTTCCTTATTTCTCTTGGTTTTTGCTTACTTTTTCTCTCCTTGGTTGAAAGCAAAAAGAAAAAGTTTAGAAAAGAAAGGAAAGTTTGAAAAGATAAAGCTTGAGATATAGCTTCTTGAGGTTGCTCTTGAGCACCAACTCTTGCACTTTCTTGATTTTCCATTCTTATTTTTGCTATTTTGATTATCATTTGGTGAGTTTTCTTTTTAAATAAGTGTTTTTTTTACATTCATTTTAAGTTATTTCTTCATCTTTTTCTTAAACAAGTTTTTTTACATTTTTTTTACTTCCTCTCCATAGCCGAATGGCCTACATTTTTATTATTGATGCAGTTTTTTTGCTTTAATTTATCATGTTATTCATGTTATTTTATTTAATCTTGATGTTTTAAGTGGTATTCTACTTCATATACTTGAGTCATTTTAATTTGGTTCTTTGTTTCTTGCCATTTATGATTTAAATATCATGTTCTTGCATTTTTAATTTTCTGTTTTCATACTGTTTAAATTTGTTGGTGTTTTATATTTAGTACATCAAGTGTTTGTGAAAATGCTTGTGAGTATCTCTACTTTGTGTTTGCATGATTTGAGTGTTATATTTTAGTTGAGCATGTTAGTATATCAAATGTTTGTGAAAATGCCATGCTTGTTGGAGCTTGAGGCCATTCGGCTACTCCATGTGTTTTGCATTGTGTGTTGCATTTTTGCCATGTTAGTTGGTAGGTTTTGCATTTGCATGACATTTGATTGAGTATTTAGTTTAAGTATACCAAGTGTTTGTGAAAATGCCATGCTTGTTAGGAACCATAGGCCATTCGGCCACTCCTTGTATTCTAGCATCATGTGTGCATTTTTGCTATGTTAGTTGATAGATTAGCATTTACATGATATTTGGTTGAGTTTTTGGTTTAAGCATGCCTTGTGTTTGTGATATTGCCATGCATAGTTTATATGTTAGGTTAGGTTTATTTTGCCATGCATGTTCATGCATTTTAGACCTAGGTTGCATTAAATGCCATGCAAGTTCATTTAGGTCTAGGTCACTATATTGATGCCATGCATTTTTTCATGACATTTAGGTTTAAACTCATGCATTTCATGCACTATATTTGCTGTATTTTTTCATGCATTTCATGTTCATGCCACTTGACTAATGACTTAGGCCAAGTAATGGTTCAAAGTCATGCTCTTTTGAGCATACTTATGGAAAATTAAGGTTTGTCAAATTGATTATTCTACCTTTGTGATTTTTTTTACTTAGCCAATTTTTATCTAACTTTCAAAAAGTCCTAGCTATTTTTGTGAGTCATTTTGTGAGTCTTAAATATTTTTACTTTGATTTTTAAATGATTTTATCAATGGCAAAAATGTATTTTGGCAAAACAGTTTTTTTAACCCAGTACTCGTACTTTCCAAATTTTTCTGGGCATTCATCTTTAATCAGAAAATTAAGCTGATTTTTTATTGTGTAGTTTTACATTTTATGAGTTTCCAGTATTTTTTTCAGAATTTTTTGAATTTTTAAAAATAGGGTAAAAACTCGTGGCTTAAAACTGGACAGTGGAGTCAGAATTGAATTTAAAGAAAAATCATTTTTCTGTTTTGGTTATGTTACTTAGAGGGAGCTGATTAGGAAGTTTAGCTACTGACTTAGGATAGTTTCTAAGCCTTTTTAAACTCTAAAAATGATTTTTTACGTCTCGGGTTAAGGGTACTCAAGTTTGGGATTTTAAACTTAGGAAATTAGAGCCATTTAAAAAAAGGTTTAACCCAGTTTTTTATTTTTTAACCTAAGCTTTTCCAAATTGTTTTCAAACAATCACAAAGTATTTTGGTTTTAGAATATTTAATTTGACATATTTTCCTAAGATAGCCGGATATCTTTTTAGATATACGGATTTCCTTAATTAAAGGAAAAAATACATTTTCATGCATTGCATTTTCCATATTCATGCATTTTATATAATATGTGATTTTTGCTATGATAATTTATATGATATTGTTATGATTTTGAGTTATGTTATATTGTTTATTATATGATTTGGAATATTTCATGATATCCTATGCTTTTTATTTGATTTTTTTTTTGTTATATTATTTAGCATATACTATGTTCATGCATTATTGTTTTCATTTTTATTTCCATGCATATTATATGATAGTATTATTTTATATTGCATGTCATTTAAATTATATGCCATATCATCCATATTTGCCATGTCATTTAAATTATGTCATTTCATATAGAATATATTATGTTACCTAGGTTATTTTATTTCATATAGAATATATTATGTCACTTAGGTCATTTCATTTCATTTAGAATATATCATATGACTTAGGATATTACATTTCATATAGAATATATTATGTTACCTAGGTCATTTCATTTCATTTAGAATATGTCATATAACTTAGGACATTTCATTTCATTTAGAATATGCTAAGGCATTTAAATTATATCATATCATTTAGGATGCATTATATTATTTAGATTTTGCCATGTCATTTTATTTATGTCATGCATATACATATTCATATCTTTTAAAATGTTTTCAAAAGGGTAATGATTTTTCAATAAAAAAAAATAAAGATATTCCCAAGTTAAAATAATTCATGAGTTCTCTACCGGGTTTGCTGGAGGGAATATCATCAATTATCATTAATAAAGGAATATCTTTCTTTCAAAAACGAGAATGATTCGAAAAGTTTTCCAAATTAATAAAAATTTCTATATTTTGCCACGTTTGTTGGGGAATATAGAAAAATTTTGAATTTATAAATTCCGGATCATTTTCAATTAAAAAATGGAATTATTTTTCTTTAAATTGGGAATTAACTTAAAATACTAAATTTAAAATCGACTTTTTACCGAGACTTGAGATAACACATGATTAATAAGGTACCATTTTATATGGGCGTTGTGGGGGTGCTAATCCTTCCCCGCACGTAACCGAGTCCCGAACCCGTTTCTTTGACTTCTCTAGTTAAAAACGCAGACTTGAAATTGGTTTTAAAAATGTTTTAATTAATTTTTAAAATATTTTATAAATCCGGTTTTAATAGGTGGCCGATCATACCTAGCTAAAAAAGATTGGTGGCGACTCCATGTCTTTTTTAAGGTCATTTTCAAAACCTTCATTTTTTTTGAGGAATTAAGTCACTTTTCCTCGGGTTTTTTTTAATGTCACGCTTAACGAATAATAAAGTCTTGTAATGAGACGTCGTTATTTTTTTTAGGTTGCGACAGCTTGGCGACTCCGCTGGGGACAATTAGAGAGTCAGGCCTAGAATTAGTCGTGTGTTATCAAAGTCTCGGTTTTGTTGGTTTAATTGGTATTTAATTTTAATTCCTATATTTTTAAAACAAAAGAGAATTTTGAAAAAAAAAATGTTTTAATATGTCCATATTCATGTGCATTCATATTATTAGTTTCTCTCTGGTTATTTTGTTGCGTATATTTATATGTTTGCTTGACTGATGCTTTACATTGTTTGATTTTAGTGGGGTATTTAGAATAAAGGGTGCAGAATATGTGGTGACAGGTTTGTTTTGTTGCTCCGCACACACTGTATTTGCATTTGCATAACATGAACTCTCTACCCGAGTTCCATCCTTTTAAGTGGGATTAAAGTAACTACGCCTTCGTGATGATCCTCTGTATGGGCTAGTGAAACACTTTCGGATTATAAAGTACCTAATGCCTTCGTGATAATCCTCCGTATGGGCATAGGAAAATATACTCTAACGAATTGAACCCGCTTTTATCGGGGTGCTTTACTAGCCTTCACCGGCGACAGTGAGAAACAATTCGAGGCCTTAGAACCGATTCACCCTCATATAGTGAACCTAGGCGAAGCCATGCCGGATTTTCGTTAGATATACCGAAGACAGGAACACATGGAGGGACATTTCTAACCTTTTATTACCTATTTTAACATCTCAAATAAGTTTTGTAAACCGGGCAAAGATGAACGTACATCGCCCATAATAAGTGTGATACTCCGTCCAAAGGCACCGTGATGCCTATATAAGTAGATATTGTTGGGGGCTCGCTAACATTTTGAAATTCAAAATACAAACATTCTTTTTTCAAACATTTTTGCATTTTGCACATTTCATGCATGTGTGAACAGAGCATGTACATTTTGGTTGTATTATTGATCTCGTTTTTGCAATAAATGGATGGTGATAATAATTTCATTTGATGATTTCATAATACCGGTAGTGTCACATGATCATTTGGATATTGTACCATAGTAGGATCCATTATTCCGAAATTCTTTTGAAAAAAATATGTGTGGTTTTTCATTGAAAAAACATGTTTCTAAAAATTATAGATTAAATTTGGAGGCAAATCTTGCATAATGAGATTTTTGAATAATCAAGATTTAGGTCCCACCAATTTCGTGTAATCATTGGTTAATTTATTTGTATCATTTTGACATCATGTCACAATCCTAACATGCATGGTTATTCATTGTAGAATACATTTGTGATATACATGGTCATTCTTTGTGTATACCTCTGTGTTAATTCATTTAGTCTTAGCATGTATCATTTTGACATCATAGCATGCATGGCCATTCATTGTAGAATACGTTTATGACATCCATAGTCATTATTTGTATAAACCTGTGCATCAATTTATTCAATGAATCATATTGGCATTAGATTGCATCCATAGCATACATAGTCATCATAATTTCTCTATATATTTTCATGCATTAATTATCAGTATATTCATGCACATAGGAATAAAGCATGTACATTCATAATTGTATTCTTAATCTCATGACATTTTCATTTGCATGAAAAGGGCTCGAGATATGAGGAATGAATCGGAGGAACGATTGGGTGCTTTGGAACGCAATCAACAGGAATGTGGACATGAAATCAGGAAAGTGAAAGAACAACTTGCCAAAATGCTGAAAATGGTTGAGGATATGGGTAAAAGTAAAGAGGAACTTTCTCAGGGCTCTACATCGCCTTCGGATCAACCAAAACCATTAAGTCCCAAACATACAATCCTTGCTGGATCCTACGCTTGTCAATGCCACAAAGGTTGCAATCCTGATGAAATTGTGGACAAAATCGTGAAAATGATTAAACCTGAGAGCTTGATACCAAAGATAGAAACCTCGGATCCTGTACCATACCTGCAAACTATTCTAGGTCCAAGCCAGTATCCCCACCCTACCATGGTCCAATCGTCCATTGGGATGACCACTACGGGATTCTTGAATCCCACTTCATCACCAACAATTGCCAGTTCATATTGCTTCCCTCATCAATCACCTTATCCAGCATCTGGGATAGGAACCTCGAGCTATGTACAACCTCCAAAGGCCCCGTGTCCAAATCCATACCCTTACCATGCTGTTCCGCCACATGTCCATGTAAACACTTTGGGTCTGACCTTAGTGCCACCACCAAGTGCCCCAGCTCCTAGGCCATGTGTGACTAAAAAGCGACCCTAGGATAAGACCCAAATGCATTTTGATCCCTTTCCAATCAGCTACCGAGAGCTTCTCCCTATACTGATCCAAAATCACATGGTTGCCTGTGTCCCATTGAAATCCCTGTTACCACCATATCCAAGGTGGTATAATCCAAATGCAAGATGTGATTATCACTGTGGAATTGTTGGCCATAGCATTGAAGACTGTATAGCATTCAAAAAGAAAGTGCAAACTCTTATAGATGCCAAGTGGTTGGATCCAACGACACTGATTGATAGAGGACTGGGAAAGCGTCATTAGGATTGGGAGATTTACAGCATTGAGGTGGAAAGGCTTCGGTCTTATATGATGTAATAGGATTTCACTTATTCAGTAGCCGGCTCTTATAGCCTTAGGATGCCAGGAAGATTAAAGTGCTTGTAAAGACAGTTTTAACCACTGTTCAAATTTCGTAAAACATGGTTTATACCATTGTGAACATTGATGTGGGAATGAATTGATTATGTTTCAAATTTATGAGATGTTGATGATTAAGTTTCTCCGATTCTTATTTCCTCCGTGATATCTTCCCTTTTGCATTTTGCATCTGATCAATTATTTGTCATACCATACATTTATACATGTATCATGTTAGCATCAGGTTGCATTCATGCATTCATAATCAGCATGATATTTCTGTATATATCCATGCATTAATTTTCTTATTCTGTACACGCATCATGTTAACTTTGGGTTGCATTCATGACGAACATAGTCAGCATGATATATGCTCATGCATTAATCTGTCATATTAGCATTAGGTCGCGTTCATGACACACATGGTTAGCATGATTTTCTTTGTATATACTCTGTATCAATTATTCATTGTTTGCGTGTATCATAATTGACATTGTGTTGCATTCATAGGGTATATGATCATTCATTGGGAAATTTGCTAAAATGTACATGATTATTCATTGCATATATCCATGCGTTGATTTGTTTATTCTTTGTTTGCAACATGCTGGCATCGTGATTGCATTTATTACATACATGGTCAACATGTTTCCACTATATATGTCCATACATCATTTTTTTATTCTTCACATGCATCAAATGACAATCATGGCTCATTCATCAAGACACACACTTTGGGGGAATAAAACAGAGATTGGCTTGGCTTTAAGAGTCTTTGAAAGAATTTCCATTTCAAATCATAGGTATAAGAAGTACTGAGTACCCTTTTTAATTTTGGCTAGTGCTATGGAGAATGAACAAGTTGCCCGAATGGAAAGAATGGAAAAGGTACAGGAAGAATTGCGAGAACAGCTGGCAAAGTCTCAAGCAGAATCTAAAGATCAGATGATTAAATTGATGGAGCTAATATCCACCGTAATCAAGGGACACACTGAAAACCTGACCACCAGAGAAGGGTTAGAGGCACGAAAGGGTCAGAATGAAGTCGTAATGATGGATGCCCAGAATATAGTTAACCCCGTCAATGTCTTAAATTCAGATGACCCAATTGAATAGGCAAAGCTGAAAATGGTTGCAGTTAATGAGGTTGAGTTGGCAGATTCCCAAGGGAAATATCAGTTGTTAGATGAAAGACTTCGGGCAGTAGAAAGTACAGATGTATTTGGAAGTTTAGATGCGAAAGAACGATGTTTGGTCCTTGATTTAGTCATTCCTCCTAAGTTCAAGATCCCTGACTTTGTGAAATATGACAGGACAACCGATCCATCAGCCCACATCACTATGTTCTACCGGTTGATGACAAGTCATATAGATAATGATAAGCTTTTGATTCACTGCTTTCAGGATAGTCTCAGCGGGTCCGCAATAAGGTGGTATAGTCAGTTGAGCAAGGATCAGATTCGCTCTTGGAATGACCTGGCTAGGGTTTTTCTAAACCAGTACAAGCATATGACCGACATGGCGCCTGACCGTCTTACCTTGCAAAATATGAAGAAAAGAGCTACTGAGAGCTTCAAAGAATATGCGCAACGATGGATGAGCCTGGCCGCCCAAGTACAACCGCCCTTAACTCAGAAGGAAACCACTATCATTTTTGTGAATACACTGCAGGCCCCGTATTATGATATACTTGTCTGCAACACCACGAAGAATTTGTCGGACATGGTAATTTCAGGGGAGATGATTGAGAATGCTATCAAGGATGGGAAAATTGAAGGAGAAAGAACATCCAATATCAAGAAAAAGGGGGCATCTAAAAATAAAAAGGAAGATACCCAAGTCGTGGAAGGTTTTGCCTCACCTCCCCAATTCTCCTCGTATCAGCCATTTTACTCTACCTTGAACAATGTCTCTCAAGGTTTTTATCCCTACCAACCAATGACTGCAACTACACCGGAATTTACATCTGTCTATCAATCGAAAACCCTTGGGAATAATCGAAGGGGGCATAAAAAGTGAAAAAGAAATCAGGTTGACCCGATTCCTGTGACATACAGTGAGCTATTACCTCAACTCATCCAAAATCACCTTGTGACACCCATGCAATTAGAGCCTCTGAAGCCCCTTTATCCGAGCTGGTATGATGCTAATGAGTGTTGTGGTTATCATTCCGGCAATCAAGGTCACTCAACAGAGAACTGCCCCGCTTTGAAGTACAAGGTCAGAGATCTCATCAAGGCTGGTTCGATAAGTTTTGAAGATGGGGAAGCCAAGTGTCATAAGAAACATGGTGCATGATCATATTAGGTTTTTGATGCATGTAGTTCTATACACTGTGATGATGAAAGCACTTGTCTCATGTTAACATCTACATGAATTAAATGAATTTGAATTTTAAATGCTTTGTGTTTGTCGTGTTTTAACAATAATTTGAATTTGCGAAAACAAGCATTAAGGAATTTTTAATAATGGACAGTCTCAAGAAGATTGATGATCAGTGTTACAAATGACCTAATACCTTTTCCCCTCTCTTTTAAGCTTTCCCAGGCCTAAATCCTTTAAATCGAGAACACTTGAAAGACCTAATGCTTCAAGGAATATGAATGATTGAACTTCATAAAAGCATTGTCATTGCAGAGCAAGCAAGGATGTAAATCCTAGTCTAGGCAATGAACAAAGGAATGAACTTTTTGAAATTTTTCGAATTCCTTGAAATTCAAACAAATGAGACATTCTTTCAAGAATCTAGATTTTGATAATTTGATGTGTGTCAAGATTGTGCTAAAACCATTCACGACCTTTCCCAATGACCATAAAACTTCAATTACCCAAACGTCACTTCATGATTAATACCTTCGGGCACAATGATTAAACTAGATTATCCCATATCCCAGAGAAAACCCGTTTTTGGGTCATATTTTCTTTGTCTCTTCAAAGAATTCAGATTTGAAATTCAGTCTTTTCAGTACAGACCTAGACTTGCTATGTTCCTCGTTGATACAATTTCTCATTGTTAATCAAATTGGGGCATCATATGTGGAAATGATGGATACATGGTGAATAAGGATGGACTAACGCATGAATCATTGGGGCATGTGATGAAAAATGAAAAATAAAAAAAAAATTGTGATATCATGCATATGAGATTTCGGATGATTCCAAAGTGCAAAATGAAATTCTGAATATCTATTTCCCCTGGGGATTGCTTTTCAATGAGAATATTTGGGCTTGATATGATGAATGGCCATATTTCATATCCCTTTCACACAAAAAGAAATTATCATAGTCACCCCTTTTGAGCCGAAAGAATTCTTTTTTCTTTGAACTCTGATCAAGGATCACCCTCTACACTGGGGGGCAAGTGCGAGGAAAGATTTTCTCAAAGATCATGGAAAAATTGAGCCCCGAATAAATACGGGCTCACTTTGTCGAAGAAATAGGAAAATATGGCGAAATGGAAGCCAAAAAAAAAAAAAAACACAAAAAAAATATGTGTGAAAAAACAGTGGCGAAATGGAAGCCAAAAACAAAGAAGAAAAAGAGCAAAAGCCAAAAAAGAAATGAAAAGTCCAAAAGAGACAAATGCTTCAAAGAGAATCCTCATCAAGAAATGATCCTTGATCTGATTACGCTCAAACACATATTTTGGGCCTATTTATCCTTTCTTTCTGAACCCTGAGCCATGGCCTACATTACATGCTTTAAAAGTCTATTTTGATCAAGCATGAATATTTAATTTGAAAGGTTTTTCCTCAGATTTTATCCCATCTCATCGAATTATCATTTCACAAAGGAAGAATTTAGAATTCTCAAGTGTATGGTAAAAGCAATTTGGAAAGAATGAGACTCTAGGGCGAAAACCCAAAAATGGGCGTTCTAGAGTAAAATGGAAGAAATGGTCATTGAGGAACATCTAGGAATTCATGAACCTCCCAAATTGTCAGCTCTCATTCGGAGGATTGTCTTCAAAAACTTAATTTTTTTTCCTCCAAGATTAAACTTTTCGTTTAAACATCCCAGCTAATCTTGATGCTTGTCAAAATGCCTTGATATGGAAACTAAAAGAATGTTGAATTTGCTCGGTTCTCAATGAATTCATGATTTATAAAACCTGTTCCATTTGTGAGCCTAGAAGGGATATACATTTTTGTCATGAAGTTTTCCTGGAAAAGCCAGAATCTTGTTATACCAAGCCTTGCCAATCCCAGTTGAAAAAACCCAGATTGATACTTAGAGAAATTTCTAACAATGATCATCAGTCTTCAAAAGATTTGTACATAACACATTGTGGGGTTAATATTCTTTTGTTCAGAAGTTTTCAAAATGAGAAAACAAATAAAGATATTTTTTTGAAATACCCATTTTGATGTTGACATGAGACAAGGATTTTTCTAACCCAAAGGTATAGAACTGCCAGGATAGGTCCTGACTTCCAGATATATAAGAAGAAGAAATAGAACCCAGTTCAGATCTCTATAGATGAAAGTTTGAAAACTGTTGGGGCAAAGGGAATAGCCAAAATGAATTGAAGATATAGTGTGATTTGAAGAAGAAAAATGAATTTGAAAGGCTAAGCCAAAGTCTAGAAAAACAACCGGGGGCACACTCATGAGCACTCATCTCTTTATCGAGCTTTTGCATCTGCACGGTGTCGGCAAGTATTTGCATCATTCATGGGTATTTGCATTGGCATTATTCCATAAGCATCTGCATTTTACCTTTACATTTACATTCTTCATGGAATTCTCATTTGCGTCATCTCAAGCAATTGCATCATTTCTAGAATCATTGCATTTTCATTATTGTGTGGTAATTGCAGTTACATCATTCATAGACCAGTTACATGAACACAATTAGTAGGGGCATCTGCATCATGAAACATGGGCATCAATCCAAGCCATTTGCATTTGCACCAAGAAACATTTACATCAATCCAAGCTATTTACATTTGCACCATGAAGCATGAGCACTTTGTTAAAGACATGTGCATCTGCATCATTTCTCAAAGCTTTTTGGTGTAATTTTCAACACGATTTTTTAAAAATGAGCAAGTCTTCGATGGTGATAGCTGAAGCTTCTGGAGGTGACACCTAGAATTTTACAAATTTTAAACAGTGAGAAAGTCTTCGGTGGTGATAGTTGAAGCCTCTGGTGAAGAAATCCAGGGTTTTACAATTTTAAACAATGAGAAATCTTCTTCTGGAGGAGTTACCCAAAATTTTACAATGAGCAAACCTTTGGTGGTGATAGTCGAAGTGTCTGGAGGAGTTACCCAGAATTTTACAATGAGCAAACCTTTGGTGGTGATAGCCAAAGTTTCTAGAGGGGATATCCAGAATTTTACAAATTTTAAAAATGAATAAGTCTTCGATTGTGATAGCTGAAGCCTCTTGGTGGAGATATCCAGGGTCTTTTGATAAATCTTCCTCTGTAGAGATATCTAGGGTTTTATAGTTTTGAAAATGAGCAAGTCTTTGGTGGTGATAGCCGAAGCTTCTGGAGGAGATACCCAGAATTTTATTCCACATGTGCATTTACATCAAGAAGCGTTTGCATCAACTAAAGACATTTGCATTTGCATCAAGAAGAATTTGCATCATCTCTTAAAGCTTTTAGGTATAATCAAACTTGTTTTGCTTCTCAAATGAGTCGAGCCCCGAGACCACCGTCGAGGTACTTTCTTTTATTTTGAACTCGCTGAACCCATAATTTTAACACGTTTTTAAAAAAATGAACAAGTCTTCGGTGGTGATAGCCAAAGCTTCTGGAGGAGATACCCAGAATTTTCCAAATTTTAAATAGTGAGAAAATCTTCGGTAGTGATAGCTGAAGCCTCTGTGGAGATATCCAGAGTTTTAAAATCGTTAGAAAAGGTAGAAAGTCTTCGGTAGTGATAGCTGAAACCTCTGTGGAGATATCCAGAGTTTTAAAATCCTTTGAAAAGATAGAAAGTCTTCGGTGGTGATAGCTGACGCTTCTAGAGGTGATACCCAGAATTTTTACAAATTTTAAACAGTGAGAAAATCTTCGGTGGTGACAGCTGAAGCTTCTGGAGGAGATACCCAGAATTTTACAAATTTTAAACAGTGAGAAAATCTTCGTTTGTGATAGCTGAAGCCTCTGTGGAGATATCCAGAGTTTCAAAATCCTTTGAAAAGATAGAAAGTCTTTGGTGGTGATAGCCAAAGCCTCTGGTGGAGATATTCAGAGTTTTACAGTTTTAAAAATGAGCAAGACTTTGGTGGTGATAGCCGAAGCTTCTGGAGGAGATACCCAGAATTTTAAACACAGCTGAGAACAAGACAGGTTAAGACCCCGAGACCATCGTCGAGGTCATTTCTTTTCTTGCAAATCGAATTCGTTTCCTTAAGACGAGGCAAGCCATGATTAGTCAGGGAATTTAATTTAAGGACAAAATCTTCAGTTTACAGCTTTTTCAAAAAAAAAATGATGAAAAATGAAAAATGAAAAATTATAGAAGAATGAAAAAGAAACCCCTTTCCCTTTCCTTCACATGTGATTTCACTGACCGTACAAAATTAGTGTTTGTTTATCTTTGCCTGATTCCTGATTCTCAGCAATAGCCAAAGAGGGGCAGCTGTAGACACCGAATTTTGTCCGAACCCATTAAAACAATTATGTTTTCTTCCTAAATTAAGGTTTCAGAATGTAAAAAGACTTTTTTCATCCTGCGGGTAATGGAGAAGCACTGACTACGGGTAATGGAGAGGCCGCTTGCAAGAAAAACCGAAAGAAAAGTCAATCCGGGAGAAAACTAAGAATTAGGGTTTTTGGTGGATTTCAGTGAAATCGAGAAGAATCACAAAAATTGCCCGACTTGGTAAGAACGAAGCCCCCAATGGATGAGGAATGATTAGAAAGGGATAGCGCAAGGCTCAGCTTGAAGAAAATCTAAAAATCGGACTTGTTTTGAGTAAAACCGGGTTTCGGAGGCAAAAGTGCAAAATTAGAAAATTTGGGAAAAATAGCAACTGAACTCCAAAAATTTTGAAAATTTGCAAATCTTATTCTTAAATCATTTGAAAGAGATTGGCAAAAGATAATCTTGATTCGGAGTTCGTTTGCAAAATGGCCAAATCTCGGGCCTCTTATGCAATAATTCAAGAAGATAAATCCCGGAAAAATAGCAAATGAACTCCAAATCTTCTGAAATTTTGCAAATCTCATTTTTAAATTATTTGGAAGATATTGGCAAAAGAAAATCCTGAATCAGAGTTCGTTTGCAAAATGGCCAAATCCCGGGCCTCCTATGTAATAATTCACGAAGATAAATCCTGAAAAAATAGCAAATGGACTCCAAAAATTCTGAAATTTTGAAAATCTCATTTTTAAATTATTTGGAAGATATTGGCAAAAGAAAATCTTGATTCGCAAAATGGCGAAATCCCGGGCCTCCTATGTAGTAATTCAAGCCGATAAATCCCAAAAAAAACCAAATGAGCTTCAAAATTTATGAAAAATTCCAGATCACACTTTTAAATTATTTGGAAGAGATTTCTGAATAAAATCTTGATTTGGAGCTCGTTTAAGAAATGGTAAAATATGGGGGCATAAAAAGGGCATTTTTGGAAGAAAAAATCCAAATAAATAGCAAACGGACTCGGAAAATTTTGAAAACTTCCAGAATTCAATATTTTATTATTTTGAAAGTATTAAAAAAATAAATTTTTAATGGGAGTTAGTTTGATATTTATTTGCATCCGGAGGGCAAAACGGTCATTTCACCCAAGCAACCGAAAATGGCTTCTTTTGGCCTTTCAAAAAAATCAAACTTGCGCTGGAAAAGAGAAGTGCTGGCCTGCCAATGCCCAAAGGAAAGAAGAAGCTTCTGATTTTTCAATCAAATGGCCAAGAATTAAGAGTTAGTTAGAGATTCTTTTTAATCAAGCCATTGTGATTAAGCCACATAGGCCAAGAGAGAGTGTCAACATTATTCTTGAAGAGCTGTAATTATGGACAACTGCCATACTAATCTAAGGGTGGTAATTTTATGATTTTCATCTAGAATTATTAGTCATTTGATGGAAATTGGTTAGAACCAAAATGACAACATCCTAGCTCACTAAAGAGGAAAATTCTGCCATCACATAGAGGGAGCAGATTTTTTATTTTTTGGACTTCATTTTCTGATTTCTCTTGGTTTTTGCTTAGTTTTTCTCTCCTTGGTTGAAAGCAAAAAGAAAAAGTTTAGAAAAGAAAGGAAAGTTTGAAGAGATAAAGCTTGAAATATAGCTTCTTGAGGTTGCTCTTGAGCACCAACTCTTGCACTTTCTTGATTTTCCATTCTTATTTTTTCTATTTTGATTATCATTTGGTGAGTTTTCTTTTTAAATAAGTGATTTTTTTACATTCATTTTAAGTTCTTTCTTTATCTTTTTCTTAAACAAGTTTTTTTACATGTTTTTTTACTTCCTCACCATGGCCAAATGGCCTACATTTTTATTATTGATGCAGGTTTTATGCTTTAATTTATCATGTTATTTATTTAATCTTGATGTTTTAAGTGTTATTCTACTTCATATACTTGAGTCATATTTTAATTTGGTTGCATTGTTTGTTTGCATTTATGATTTAAATATCATGTTCTTGCATTTTTAATTTTCCGTTTTCATAATGTTTAAATTTGTTGATGTTTTATATTTAGTATATCAAGTGTTTGTGAAAATGCTTGTGAGTGTCTCTACCTTGTGTTTGCATGATTTGAGTGTTATATTCTAGTTGAGCATGTTAGTATATCAAGTGTTTGTGAGAATGCTTGTTATTTTTAGTATCTCTACTTTGTGTTTGCATGATTTGAGTGTTATATTTTAGTTGAGCATGTTAGTATATCAAATGTTTGTGAAAATGCCATGCTTGTTAGAGCTTGAGGCCATTCGGCTACTCCATGTGTTTTGCATTGTGTGTTGCATTTTTTGCCATGTTAGTTGGTAGGTTTTGCATTTGCATGACATTTGATTGAGTATTTAGTTTAAGTATATCAAGTGTTTGTGAAAATGCCATGCTTGTTAGGAACCATAGGCCATTCGGCCACTCCTTGTATTCTAGCATCATGTGTGCATTTTTGCTATGTTAGTTGATAGATTAGCATTTACATGATATTTGGTTGAGTTTTTGGTTTAAGCATGCCTTGTGTTTGTGATATTGCCATGCATAGTTTAGATGTTAGGTTAGGTTTATTTTGCCATGCATGTTCATGCATTTTAGACCTAGGTTGCATTAAATGCCATGCAAGTTGATTTAGGTCTAGGTCACTATATTGATGCCATGCATTTTTTCATGACATTTAGGTTTAAACTCATGCATTTCATGCACTATATTTGCTGTATTTTTTCATGCATTTCATGTTCATGCCACTTGACTAAAGACTTAGGCCAATTAATGGTTCAAAGTCATGCTCTCTTGAGCATACTTGTGTAAGGTTTGTCAAATTGATTATTCTACCTTTGTGATTTTTTTTACATAGCCAATTTTTATCTAACTTTCAAAAGTCCTAGCTACTGTTTGTGAGTCATTTTGTGGGTTTAAATGTTTTTACTTTGATTTTTAAATGATTTTATCAAAGGCAAAAATGTATTTTGGCAAAACAGTTTTTTTCACCCAGTACTCGTACTTTCCCGATTTTTCTGGGCATTCATATTTAATAAAAAATTAAGCTGATTTTTTCCTGTGTAGTTTTACATGTCCTGAGTTTCCAGTACTGTTTTCAGAATTTTTTGAATTTTTAAAAATAGGGTAAAAAATCGTGGCTTAAAACTGGACAGTGGAGTCAGAATTGAATTTAAAGAAAAATCATTTTTCTGTTTTGGTTATGTTACTTAGAGGGAGCTGATTAGGAAGTTTAGCTACTGAATTAGGGTAGTTTCTAAGCCTTTTTAAACTCTAAAAATGATTTTTTAAGTCTCGGGTTAAGGGTAGTCAAGTCCGGGACTTTAAACTTAGGAAATTAGAGCCATTTAAAAAAAGGTTTAACCCATTTTTTTATTTTTTAACCAAAGCTTTTCCAAATTGTTTTCAAACAATCACAAAGTATTTTGGTTTTAGAATATTTAATTTGACATATTTTCCTAAGATAGCCAGATATCTTTTTAGATATACGGATTTCCTTAATTAAAGGAAAAAATATATTTTCATGGATTGCATTTTCCATATTCATGCATTTTATATAATATGTGATTTTTGCTATGATAATTTCTATGATATTGTTATGATTTTGAGTTATGTTATATTGTTTATTATATGATTTGGAATGTTTCATTATATCCTATGCTTTTTATTTATTTATTTATTTATTTTTTATTTTTTTGTTGTTATATTATTTAGCATATACTATGTTCATGCATTATTGTTTTCATTTTTATTTCCATGCATATTATATGATAGTATTATTTTATATTCCATGTCATTAAAATTATATGCCATATCATCCATATTTGCCATGTCATTTACATTATGTCATTTCATATAGAATATATTATGTTACCTAGGTTATTTTATTTCATATAGAATATATTATGTCACCTAGGTCATTTCATTTAGAATATATCATATGACTTAGTATATTACATTTCATATAGAATATATTTTGTTACCTATGTCATTTCATTTCATTTAGAATATGTCATATAACTTAGGACATTTCATTTCATTTAGAATATGCTAAGGCATTTAAATTATATCATATCATTTAGGATGCATTATATTATTTAGATTTTGCCATGTCATTTTATTTATGTCATGCATATACATATTCATATCTTTTAAAATGTTTTCAAAAGGATACTGATTTTTCAATAAAAAAAAATAAAGATATTCCCGAGTTAAAATAATTCATGAGTTCTCTACCGGGTTTGCTGGAGGGAATATCATCAATTATCATTAATAAAGGAATATCTTTCTTTCAGAAAACGAGAATGATTCGAAAAGTTTTCCAAATTAATAAAAATTTCTATATTTTTCCATGTTTGTTGGGGAATATAGGAAAATTTTGAATTTATAAATTCCGGATCATTTTCAATTAAAAAATGGAATTATTTTTCTTTAAATTGGGAATTAACTTAAAATACTAAATTTAAAACCGACTTTTTATCGAGACTTGAGATAACACATGATTAATAAGGTACCATTTTATATGGGCGTTGTGGGGATGCTAATCCTTCCCCGCACGTAACCGAGTCCCGAACCTATTTCTTTGATTTCTCTGGTTTAAAACGCAGACTTGAGATTGGTTTTAAAAATGTAATAATTAATTTTTAAAATATTTTATAAAACTGATTTTAGTAGGTGGCCGATCACACCTAGCTAAAAAAGATTGGTGGCGACTCCATGTCTTTTTTAAGGTCATTTCCAAAACCTTCATTTTTTTTGAGGAATTAAGTCGACTTTTCCTCGGGTTTTTTTTAATGTCACGCTTAACGAATAATAAAGTCTTGCAATGAGACATCGTTATTTTTTACGTTGCGACAAGCGGATCTTAGTTCGGGTTAACTGATTATACCAATGGGTTGCAGAACCTGTTGAGCTATGTTGGAAGCAGTGAATGAGCAGCTTTTCATCCTCATCATGTCCCGTCATTTTTCGGCAGTACTTGGTTAAGTGTGCTGACGGGTTGCTGGTCCCATTATACTTCTCAAAATCCGGTACCTTAAACTTAGGGGGAATTAACAGGCCATGCACCAGACTCATTTCCTTGGCATCCAGGCTGCCAAACAATTCTACACCTTCCACGGCCCTTAACCTCTCTTCCCATAACTGATACTTTTTTTTTTATTCAGCAGATTCAATCTTCTTCAATTTGACCATCTTTGCTTTCTCTTTCTCAGCCAGCTTTTCAAAATCTGGAACATCAACAGGATCAGTTAGGTCAGCCCCAATGTTAACATTTCCGGGAGCATGGTTCCGTGCTTCTGCCATCAGTTGGATATAAACAAAAGGCACTGCCCCTGTCAGAAGCTTATTCCTAACATTTTGGGATGTTTAGCCACTTAATTGCACGTCTTTAGGTCGACCCTCTTGATTTACTACCACTCCTTCCGTAACTGAATTCTCAAACGGCCCTTTCTGCCTAAGCATGGCATTTATCATTTCCATAAGCTTGGCCATCTGCTCTCTTGATTCTTCCTGGATTTAGCCAATTGCTCTTGTAGTTCCTTCCGAGCCCTTTCCATCCTTTCTATACGGGCAATCTGTTCATTTTCCATAATTCTGGCCTGAGATTTGGTATTATAACGGCACTGAAAATCTTGTTCTTTTGGAGGACGCCCAATTTTTACCTTGAGTTCAAAAACCATGGATTAGAACTCTGTGATTTATTTAAAGTATTTATTGAGTGTATGAAAGTATGAATGATTGAAATGTACATGTTTATCAACAAATAAATAAATGAATGTGATGAATGAGTTGGTAAATCGAGAATGCTTTCATGAAGATGAAACTAATGGTATTTGCCTTAAAATTGGATCCCAAAGTCAAAGGTTTTTTCATTAATTCATAGAAAATTTCATACAACACATTTCTCAACATCGAATTACATAGAAATATTTGCTCATACTAGTCTTGAGCTTCTTCCAAGAAATGCAACAGTCACTGATCATACTTCTTGAAGCCTTTACCCTTTCAACCATCTGACTTGCCCTGTCGGTATTCTCTAATGATATTAGCAATGTTGACTTTCTCGGTTTGCGAATGCTACTCTATGGTTTTAATAGTCGTATGGAGTGACTTATTCTCCTTGCGCATCAGGGATGTTCTTCCCTTCTCATTTCCCAGCCTGAACCTTAACTGTTCATTTTCTTGCTGACATCTCTCTAGCTTGTTCGACATCAAAGAATGCGTATCCTCCAATTTCTGCCGCTCATGAGAAAACCTGGACTCTTTTTCTTTTCCTTCCTTGGCCTTACTCTTCCAATAGTCCAATTTCATTTGAAGTTTCTTCATTTCTTTCTCATGTGCTTTACAGGAAATGCTAGCCCCCGTAAATCTTCCCGTGGCCCTTATCTTGTTTTCCAGGTGCAGATATAATATATCGGACAATGCTATATCTCTCGCTTTGACCACTTTTCTTGTCTTGGTCTCTTGGATCTCAAGCCTAGTCTTCAAGTCCTCGACATCTTCTTGAAGCTTATCACATTCTTGCTTCAGTTTCCCTTTGTCTTTTTGTAATTCTTGCCTAAGAAGCTCAACTTCTGATGGTATTATCGGTTCGGGCTGAAGAATGACTGGATGAACAGAGGCATCTTCGACTGAAGCACAACGTAGCGAAGCTTCATGGCCCTCCATACTAGATACGTCGGAGTGGCGTTGTCGGTATACCTACCTACTTGTGATCGGTATTACTTCTTCCATGCCTTGATGACTTCACGTATTCTTCCCATATATCCGGGCTCACCATAGGAGAAATCCATCGAGATAAGATCATGAGTCATCAGGATAAACTGCTTGGATCCATACTGCCTCCGTATTAGTAATGGTGCATAGCTAACGGCCCCCCAAATTCCCAACAATGGACCCATAAATGCTCACCACAACGGTACAAGATCGACCCAAGTGGCATCCACGGAGCCCTCCAAGTTATATCCTTCTTTCCTAAGTGACGGAGAGTTCTGATCCATTACTTCTTATCCCCTTTCTTTGACCATTTCTTATTGTTGAACTCTGAAAGAGGAACACACATCTTCATGTAGGGGTAGAGCTTCTTGCGACATCTCGATGTTTTCTGCTCTTTCCAATATAATTTATCCTGATTTGCTAACTCAACACTGAGCAAGATAGAATATTCCTCAATAGTGGGCACCATAACTTCTTGATTAAAAGTGAAACATCGGTACGAAGGATCCCAAAACTGTACTATGGCTCTAATCAGCTGCTCGTCTACCTCGACCGAGAGAAGTAGAGCTATGTCACCATATTTCCTAGTAAACTCATTCTTCCAATCAAATCCCCACTGTCTCCAAATTTCCTTTAACTCCACTAGGTCATTTTGAACAAAATCCAAGTGAACTAACTCATGAAGCACAGACACAAAACCCACGGCCAAACAATCTCCCTTGTCACACTGATTCATCTCGAACTCAGTTTTGATCTCTTGGTATGTCTTGCTAACCACTGATACTGATAGAAGGTCCCGGTGTTCCATGACTTTAACAAAAAAAATCCTCGATTGGCACCCGATTTAAGGCAAATATCCATAATGACCATGATGCATGAAATGAAAACAAAAAACAAAAAGACAAAAAAAAAATGAGTTAGTAACAGGATAATAAGATAAAAAATCATAATAAAATAAATAGTAAAAGGTAAGAAGTGCTCCTCCAAGTGTTCCTAGCTTCGGGACATCTAATCGAAAATCTGGCATGGCTTTGCCTAAGTTCACTATATGAGGGTGAATCAGTTCTAAAGGCCCCGAATTGTTCCTTACTGTCGCCGGTTCAGGCTAGTAAGGCACCCCGATTAAAGCGGGTTCAATTCGTTAGAGTTCATTTCCCTGGCTTATGCGGAGGCTATTTCTACACAAAGCGTAGGTAATCTGATACTCCGAAAATGTTTTGCTAGCTTATGCGGAGGCTATTGCCACACGAAGCGTAGGTACTTTACTTCCACTTAAAAGGACGGAACCCGGATATAGAGCTCATGTTATGCAAAATGTAAGTGTCTATTGGGTTTATTACTATGCTGCCTCGGGCTCATGCAAAAACATGATTATCAAAGTGCAGCGAAAATAAAACAAAGAAGCACCCGAAGTACAATAGGATCTTAGGCTTGTGTTTGCATAGGTTTATAACATTCAAAAATAATTAAATCACCCATATGATTTAGAAGTTACCTACTTAAGATATCGTAACCTTAAGTTGTAGATCCTAATCTCGAATCCAAGATCTACAAAGCTTCAAACTCGTTCAAGACCACAAGAAGCACAATTGTCCTTCCTCTAGAGCTAGTTCACACGAACAGCTGATGGATCCTTCTCTAAGGTATGGCGATTCACTTGTGCTAGCAAGTTGATCCTAAGATCACAATCAAAAAATCTATATTCTTGTGTCTTTCTCCCTTAATCAATCTCACTCAACTAGGTGAAGAAGCGGCAAGGAGAACACCAAGGTAAGAGGAATTGCGACAAGCCTTAGGGAGCTTAGGGAGGCTGCGATTTCACTGTTTTGCTAGGTTAGAGTTTTCTTCTTGAAACCAAACTTTTTCTTAAGCAAAATCAGAATATCACACATAGAATAGAGCTAGCTTGGGTGGCTACAACCTCTAAAATAGATTATATAGTGGTGCACACCCTAATCCCTATCTCCCTATGCTTGGCCCGCCACTTATAACTTGTTGCACAAGATTTTCATTAATCCACTTGGACTTAAACTATTTAATTCTAAGATGGATCAATAGGCCCATTATATTATCTAATAATGATAATGGTCCAACAATCTTAATGCCTTAAGTTGGGCCAACCATACTTAGCGGACAGTCCTAAATTAGAGTAGTCGTTTTGGACCCTTTCTAATTTTGTTATGCTTATTTATTGGATAGATTAATTTCTAAACGAAAGTAATTTAATTCTCAATTAAATTTTCTTTCACCTCATGAAACAATTCATGTCATTAATCTACTAATATCATCTCATGATATTATTCCAATATAGTATAGTCAATCGCAATTCACTTTGTACATCTATATGTCAAAGTCGACTACTACACTAGTTAAGACTTCTTGATTCCTCTTATCTTATTAAGACATTGTCTTTGGATTTCTCAATCTCAATTATGTCTTAATCCATCTCAATTGAACTTCTTCAATTGAGTCCTTAATATAGATCTTTCATTCCATTAAGTTTTACCTTAATACAATACCATGTTTAATCCATATATATTTGTTCTTATGTGTGTAACCCTCTAGGTTCCCAATTTGTTGGCAACGATTATAAGTTAATCATAATAACTTGTTATCATAGATCAAGAGCAAGATCTAGCAACCCATCATGACCACCCAAATACTGTGAAGTCAGCGTGACTTTTTAGAATCTTTTAGCAACTAGCTTGTTAGTGTAATACAGTCCTTTCACCATATATCCTGGATAGCGCATGAGCATGGTGCAATGTCTACTCATGATCAATCCATATAGTTATTCAAAACTTATGATTAACCTTATGAATTCAGAGAAACAACTTTCTCCTAAATCCATTATGCTTTGGCCAAAGACTTAATCAAGTTAATCGTAGTCAAGAACAAATGATATATGTCTCCAATATCACAGGGAGTGGTGAATCCTCTCTGGATCACTTATTCATCTTCGTATGGTTCATGTTATACCCAATAACACCATACTTTAAGCATCCTCATGATTGGGACCCGTTCGTGATGAAATCTAAGTATGACACTCTCCATACAAGATGACCTGGTATCACAAGTCTGAGGACTAATTTACACGACTGGTACTAAAAGAACATTATCATAGACACTAGAGTGATATATTACCAAATGAAGTTCTCTTGGTGGGCCATGTTCAGTGAACTTGTTCAACAGACAAACACCTATATGTTATCCCAAGTATTCCATACTTCAACCTGTATAAGATCGGTTGCTTACTTCATAAGTAAGAAGGCTTAACATATACTAGTCTTTGAGCATTGCCAATGCCTCGTCTTGGCAATACGATGACCAGGAACAGTTTGAGGAATAAAGCTTTGATGCATAAGGATCTCATAGTTATAACTCTTTCTAATTCCTTTGCAAGGCCATTATGTTCCATGGGCTTCATCCGCTTAGTACTTAATAACTCCTTATTATTGCACTAACATGAAGGAAAATCTTGTATCACTATAATCATAGTGAAAGGTATGCATTATTGACTGTGTATCCCAAGCTCAATCTGATTGGCTCAAGGGCATACCCCAACAATCTCCCACTTGCACTAAGCCAATCACTAACGCATCTAATGTCGAACTCTTTCGATTAGTAATTGTGTCTTTACAAGGAAATTGCTTAAGTGCATCGAGAATATGCTTTGTCATATACATGATAATCTTATTATCAAGGTTAATAATTCGGATCACAACAAGACCTAGATTCCATTCATATGGCTCAGTTGTATCTTAAACAACTATTGGAATCTATTTGTTAGCTAGTAGCTAATGATCCAAATATAACTCCTTTTGCAAGCCAAAACAAAAGAGCTAGTCTTAAAAACCTTTAATATAAATGTGCAATCTTTTCAAGTATGGAACGTTTCCTACTAATTGTATTTTTTTCAAAAATGACAATTTATCATAACATTTTATCATTCAAAAAGTTATTAATAGCTCCCATTAAATCCTACATATAGACACCTAATTTTGTCCGGACCACTAAAACAAGTATGTTTTCTTCCTAAATTTATGTTTCAGAATGTAAAGAGACTTTTTTCATCCTGCAGGTGGTACTCCATGACTTAGTCTAAGAAGGCGAGCATAAAAAGTCAAACTTGAAAAAAGTCAACTTCGAAACGTCAACCCAAAAAGTCAACTATTAAAAAAGTCAACCCACTTTCAAAATCAAGATTTGAAGTTCAATTGAAAAATGGCAAAAGAATTTTGATAATCCGAGGTCTACATCAAAAGATATGGAGTTCATAAGTTGGGTTATGGAGATTCAGTAGAAAGGGTACCCTAATCCAAGAAATTTGGAGAAAACTGCTTAAACGATCAAATTGGTCAAAATTGAAGGTTCCAAATGAAAGATACGCACTGACTACAGGTAATGGAGAAGCCACTTGAAAGAAAAAACTGAAAGAAAAGTCAATCCGGAAGAAATCGAGAATCAGGGTTTTTGGTGGATTTTGATGAACTTGGGAAGAATTACAGAAATGGCCCGATTCGGTAAGACTAAAGCTCGTAATGGATGAGGAGTGATTAAAAAAGGATAGCCCAAGGCTCAGTTTGAAGAAAATCTGAAAATCGGACTTGTTTTGAGCAAAATCGGGTTTCAGAAGTAAAAGGGCAAAATTGGAAAATTTGGGAAAAATAGCATATGAACTCCAAAAAATCTCATTCTTAAATCATTTTGAAGACATTGGCAAAATAAAATCTTGATTCGAAGTTAGTTTGCAAAATGGAAAAATCTCGGGTCCCCTATGCAGAAATTCAAGAAGATAAATCCCGAAAAAATAGCAAATGAACTACAAAAATTTTGAAATTTTGCAAATCTCATTTTTAAATTATTTGGAAGAGATTGCAGAAAGAAAATCTTGATTCGGAGTTCGTTTGCAAAATGGCCAAATCCAGGGCCCCCTATGTAGTAATTCAAGCAGATAAATCCTGAAAAAATACCAAATGAGTTCCAAAAATTATGAAAACTTCCAGATCACACTTTTAAATTATTTGGAAAATATTGGTGAAGAAAAATCTGGATTTCGAGCTTGTTTAAAAAATGGTAAAGTTTGGGAGCATAAAAGGGCAATTTTGGAAGAAAAAATCCAAATAAATAGCAAATGGACTCGAAAATTTTTGAAAACTTCCAGAATTCAATTTCTTATTATTTTGAAAGTATTGAAAAATAAAATTTGAATTTGGTGTCCGCTTGCCATTTATTTATGTTCGGGGGGGTAAAAAGGTCATTTTACTCACGAAATCGAAAAGGGCTTTTCTTGTGTTTTAAAAAAATGAAGCATGGGCTAGAAGAAGGGGGTTGGCCAGCCAAGGCCCAAGGATAGGTATATATTTTCTGATGTTTAATCAAAAGGCCAACAATGAAGAGGAAGTTAGTTATTTTTTTATCAAGCCTTTGCAAATAAGCCACATGGACCAATGCATGAAGAGGGAGAGTGTCAACATAATGGCTTAAGATTCTTGAACAACTGTAATTGTGGATAGCTGATGGCCTAATCTACGGGTGATAATTTCATGTTTTAAACATCTTGGATCAATAGCCTTTGGATGGAAATTGGTTGAATGAAAAATGACTACATCCTAGCCTAGGGAGGACCATTCGGCCACACTACAAGGGGAGCATTCTCTCTTTCATTTTCAGCTATTCACTCTCTATTCTCTCTTGGTTTTGAGAGATTTTTCTCTCCATTGTTGGAAAACAAAAAAAAAAATTTAGAAAAGAAAAGAAAGTTACAAAAGAAAAAGCTTGAAAAATAGTTTTTAGAGGTTGCTTTAAGCACCATACTCTTGCACTTTCTTTGATTTTCCATTATTGATTTGCTGTTTTTATTACTATTTTGGTGATTTTTTTTTTCCTTTTAAAATAAGTGTTTTTAATATTCTTCTTTAAGTTCTTCTTCATGCTTTCTTGGAAAAAAGCTTTGAATTTTTTTTTCTTTTGTTATAGGGTTGGCCGAATGGCCTAGTATTGTTGAGAGTTGTTGTTTGCATTTTTATTTTCATGTTATTCTTGATATTTAACAAGTTTTGATGATTTAATATTCTTCTAATACATAAATATGAAGCTTGTTTTAATTTGGTTGCTTACTTGTTTCTATTTTTGAGTCTATTATCTTGTTATCATGTTTATTTTACTTGTCTTGCATTTTTTGATTTTCTGTTTTCAAAATGTTTAAGTTTGTTTATGTTTTATATTTTGTAATCCATGTGTTTGTGAAAATGCCTATTTGTTTTCAAGCCTTTACTTTATATTTGTATGATTTGAGTGTTATTCTTTAGCTAAGCATGTTAGTATATCATGTGTTTGTGAAAATGCCATGCTCATTTTAGGCATGAGACCATTCGGCCACCCAATATTGTATGCTTTGTGTGTGCATTTTTGTTATGTTAGTTGATAGGTTTGCATTTTCATGATATTTGGTTAAGTATTTTGTTTAAGCATGCCGTATGTTTGTGTTATTGCCATGCATATTTTAGGTTTAGGATTGGTTTGTTTTGCCATGCATATTCATGCATTTTAGACCTAGGTAGCATTAAATGCCATGCAAGTTCATTTAGGTCAAGGTCATTTTATTGATGCCATGCATTTTTCATGTCATTTAGGTTTTAAATCATGCATTTCATGTATCATATTTGCTGTATTTTTCATGCATTACATGTCCTTGCCACTTGACTTACGACTTAGGCCAATCAATGGTTCAAAGTCATGCTCTCTTGAGCATACTTGGGGAAAATTAAAGAGTTGTCAAATTGATTATGATATTTTTTTTACTTAGCCAATTTTTTGCCTAACTTTTCAAAAGTGTTAGCTATTGTTTGTGAGTATTTTAGAGAGTCTCTAATATTTTTACTTTGATTTTTAAATGATTTTATCAAAGGCAAAAGAATGTGTTTTGGCAAAACAGTTTTTTCACCTAATACTCGTACTTTTTCGATTTTTCTGGGTAGTCATCTTTAATCAAAAAATTAAGCCATTTTTTTCCCGTGTAGTTTTACGTGTCCTGAGTCTCCAGTATGTTTTTTAAATTTTTTTTTCAAATTTTTAAAAATAGGGTAAAAAATCATGCTTTAAAACTGGATAATGGAGGCAGAATTGAATTTGAAGGAAAATCATTTTTCTGTTTTGGTTAAGTTACTTAGAGAGGGTTGATTAGGAAGTTTAGCTACTCATGTAGGGTAGTTTCTAAGCCTTTTTAAACTCTAAAAATGATTTTTTTAAGTCTCAGGTTAAGAGTGGTCAAGTCCGGGATTCTAAACTTAGGAAATTAGAGCCATTTAAAAAAGGGTTTAGCTAGGTTTTTATTTTTTAATCTAAGCTTTTCAAAATTGTTTTCAAACAATCACAAAGTATTTTGGTTTTAGAATGTTTAACTTGATATATTTTCCTAAAGTAGCCGGATATCTTTTTAGATATAAGGATTTCCTTAATTAAAGGAAAAAATACATTCTCATGCATTGCATTTAGACCTGCTCATGGGTCGGGCAGCCCGCCTGGCCCATATTGGGCCGGGACTGGGCAGGTTATTTTTGATCCGAGTCGGCCCGACCCGGAACAATGTTTTTTTATTACAATATATTATTTTATTTAATTTTAATTATAAATATATAAAAAAATATATAAAAAATATTTTTTAATATGATGAATAGTGAATTCGGGCCTACCGGGCTGGCCCAGCCCGACCCAGGGCCGGGCTTGGGCAAAGAATTTGAAAAAAAAACTAGGCCGCAGCCCGGCCCGGCCCATGAGAAGGTCTAATTGCATTTTCCATATTCATGCATATTATATAATATGTAATTTTTGCTATGTTTAATTTTCATGATAATGTTATTATCTTTGATTTAAATTTTTGATATTATATTATTTGTTATATGGTTTTGAATATTTCATGATATCCTATGCTTTTTATTTAGTTATTTTTGTCATATTATTTAGCATATACTATGTTCATGCATTATTATTTTTATTTTCATGCATATTATATGATAGCATTATTTTATGTTTCATGCCATTTAGATTATATGCCATATCATTTATATTTGCCATGTCATTTAAATTATTTCGTTTCATATAGAATATATTATGTTACCTAGATTATTACATTTCATATAGAATATATTATGTTACCTAGGTTATTACATTTCATATAGAATATATCATGTTACCTAGGTCATTTCATTTCATTTAGAATATATCATATAACTTAGGATATTTTATTTCATTTAGAATATGCTAAGACATTTAAATTATGTCATACCATTTAGGATGCATTATATTAATTAGACTTTGCTATGTCATTTTATTTATGTCACACATATTCATATTCATATATTTTCTAAATGTCTTGAAAAAGGTAATGATTTTCAATAAAATAAAAATATTTCCGAGCTAAAATAATTCATGAGTTCTCTGCCGGATTTGCTGGGGAGGATATCATCAATTATCATTAATAACGGAATATCTTCTTTAAAATGAGAATGATTCGGAAAATTTTCAAACTAATAAAAATTTCTATATTTTGCCACGTTTGTTGGGGAATATAGGAAAATTTTGAATTTATAAATTCCGGATCATTTTCAATTAAAAATGGAATTATTTTTCTTTAAATTGGGAATTAACTTGAAATACTAAATTTAAAATCGACTTTTTACCGAGACTTGAGATAACACATGATTAATAAGGTACGTTTTATACGGGCGTTGTGGGGGTGCTAATCCTTCCCTACATGTAACCGAGTCCCGAGCCCGCTTCTTTGATTTCTCTGGTTTAAAACACAGACTTGAAATTGGTTTTAAAAATGTTTTAATTAATTTTAAAATATTTTATAAAATCGGTTTTAATAGGTGGCCGATCACACCTAGCTAAAAAAGATTGGTGGCGACTCCATGTCCTTTTCAAGGTCATTTTCAAAACCTTCATTTTTTCAAGAGGAATTAAGTCGACTTTTCCTCTCTTTTTTTATGTCACGCTTAACGAATAATAAAGTCTTGCGATGAGACTTGTTATTTTTTTTAGGTTGCGACAGCTTGGCGACTCCACTAGGGACATATTAGAGAGTCAGGCCTAGAATTAGTCATGTGTTATCAAATTGTCGGTTTTGTTGGTTTAATTGGTATTTAATTTTAATTCCCATATTTTTCTAAAAATAAGGACAATTTCAAAAAATAATAAAATGTTTTCAAATATGTCCATATTCATGTGCATACATATTATAATTGTTCTCTGGTTATTTTGGTGCATATATTCATTTATTGATTAATTGATGACTTATGTTGTTTAATCTTGATGGGGCATTTAGAATAAGGGATGTTGAATAGGTGGTGAAAGGTTTGTTATTTCTCCTCACACACTACACTACACGTGCATTTGCATTTGCATATCATGAATCCTATACCCGGGTTCTGTCCTTTTAGGTGGGAGCAAAGTAACTAAGCCTTCGTGATTAACAATCCACATGGGCTACTGAAACACTTCCGGAGTACTAAATTACCTAAGCCTTCGTGATTAACAATCCGCATGGGTTAGGGAAATAGACTCTAACGAATTGAACCCGCTTTTATCGGGGTACCTTACTAGCCTTCACCGGCGACAGTGAGGAACAATTCGGGGCTTTTTAGAACTAATTCACCTTCATATAGTAAACCTAGGTGAAGCCATGCCGGATTTCCAATTAGATATCCCGAAGTTAAGAACACATGGAGGAATATTTCCAATCCTTTTACCTTCTATTCCACTTTCTGAATACATTTATTTTTGAAAATCGTACAATGATGAACGTACATCATAATGTCCGTAATAAGTGTTGGTATTTCATCCCAAGAGTGTTATAATGTCGGAATTTTGTTGGCATCCTCAGGGATAATTTTTGTTTTGAATTATTTTTTTTTTTTGTATTATTCGAATTTATTCCCGTTACTAATTCATTTTCTTTTTGTTGTTATTTATTTTGTTTTTTTTTTTTTTTGCATTATTGTCATCATTTTTTGCACATAAAAGGTTATTAGTCTCGGGATAATATTCAACCAAAAGGGCTTTCATGGAGGGTCAGAATGTCTCAGTAGTCGAGAAGCATTTAGAGGTTAGGAAACAGTCCAGAAAGGTCAACAGGATAATGGGGATTGTTTGAAGATGGGATATGTGTCAGCATTGCCAGCCGAGGTTGATCTTACTATTAGGAAAAATGATCTCCGGTAATTGATAGATATATGGAACTAATGGAACATATCAGAAAAAGAAGCCTTCACTCAGACTTATGGGGACATAGCATTGTTAGTTCAGGTTAAGATCATGGTGAGGTGATCCAGGCTGTGGTGCAATTTTGGAATCCCGCTTATCAGTGTTTTACCTTCAACCGAGAGGATATGACTCCAACCATAGAGGAATATTTGACCTTGCTGCATATTGAAAACGTTATTCCCGACCGTATTTATTTGAAGGATACAAAGATGCCGGGCTTCAAGAAAAAGTTGTCTAAAATTTTGGGAGTGGAAAGAAATTGGGTCGAAAGCCATGTTGTCCGAAAAGGGGTAAGCTACTGTATATCATGGGATATTTTACGGACCTTAATCCATAGCCATTCAAGTAAAGAGATAGTTAGGAATTTTTTTGCTTTGGCTATCTATGGTTTAGTTATATTCCCAAAGACATTAGGGCATATGGATGTGGCGATATTTGATGTTTTTGAGAGGTTTGAGCAGAGGATAAACCTAGCCCCGGCAATTATAGCAAAAATAATCCGATCGCTGAATTTCTATAGACGAAAAGAAAAAGGGCATTTTATAGGTTGTATACAGCTCCTTTACATATGGATTTAGAGCCATTTTTGTAAAGAGGAGAATTTCCCTTTTCGCTCGTATTGGAAGTCTTTTGCACCAATTGGTGAATTTCTTAAGAGAGATTGGCTTGAAAATAGGACTGAGGAACCAACATATTCCGAAATATTAGGGCTGAGATGATAATTTGGAGAGCTCCATGGATAACTCCTATGCCGACATTGTACAAGTGCGGAGATAAAGCTTCTGTTCCATTATTGGGAGTATGGGGAAGAGTGAGCTATTCACCACTGCCGGTACTAAGACAATCGAAATCCCATCAGTTTACTCCTATGACCCATGACCTTAGTAATTTGGAATTTTCTTATGGAGAAGATGGATACTAGGGAAAGGTACGTGAGATTGTAGTAGCATGGAAGGAAACTCATCGGGTGGAGATAGCTAGATATGCCGACATCGTCACACCTAAATACCTGGTATGGAGGGAATTGAGGGTTAATGATAGGTTGTTGACATCAGATGGGGAAGAAGTTCAGCTCTTGAGTTCGCCACCCAGGGAAGCGCCATCGGAGTTAGAAATTGCAAGGGCAGAATTTGAAAAAAAAAGGCCCAAATGAGCAAGGAAATTGCCCGATTGTAAGAAGAGCTTGAGGATATGAAAAATAGGGAATTAGCTCGAGAAAGAGAACATGAAAAGATCAAGAGAGAAAGGGACACTACTAAAAGCGATCTTCAGGAATTACACTTGGAGAACAAGAGGTACTGCTTCGAGCTCAAATTCGAGGGCACTCTCAAGAATTCCGGGGAATGGGAGCAAGAAGTCAAAAACCTCAAGAAGGAGAAGAACTATTGGACAGAGAGAGCAAAGCATGAGGAATCCCGAGCCAATCAACTGGAGAAACAAGCTAAGGAAAGCTTACACGGTGATGCTTCTGCTGACATGTCAAAGGGCCGTGAACAAGTAGGGGTCAGATTGAAAAGCAAGGAAATCAAAAGAGGACAGTGAAAAAGGTCCAAGATCCCAGGGAGTTACTAAAGGATCGGTGTTTCGTAATAGCATTTTTAAATTAGGATAGACATGATTATCAGATTGTCTTAAGCAGTGATTTTTTTTCTTTGATGTATTTAATTCCAAGAAATCAATGAAAGACCGTTTGGTTTGAATTATCCAGGGGCCAATACTTTTAAATGCATTCATCATTCATTTTTTCTTTCCTTTATATATTTTGTTTGTTCATTCATTTATATTTGTAATCATTGATTCATTTATTCTTTATAAATTGTTCATACACTTAGTCATTTATTTATTTATCCATTCATGTATTCTTTATAATTAGTCATTCATGTTCATACACTTAGTCATTTACTTATTTGTTCATTCATTAACATTTAGTCATTCATTTATTCATTCATTTTTATAAAATAAAATAAAAAATGTGTTAATAATTTATAATCCATGGTTTTTAAAACTAAAGTTACAATTGGTGGCACTTAGAAAGAATCAGACTTTTGACACCCCCTACAATACTCGATCTCAAGCAAGAGCTATGGAGAACGATCAGCTTGCTAGAATTGAAAGGATGGAAAGAATTCAAAAAGAACTGCAGGAACAGTTAGCTAAGTCTCAAGAGGAGTCACGAGAACAAATGACCAAACTCATGGCGATGATGAATACCATGATAAGGTGGAAATGGCCAAGGGAAAATTCAGTTACAGGAATAGCGGCAGTAAACCAGGAAGATTGACCATAAGTGGTACAGAAGAATGGTCAGACATCCCAGCATGTGGGAAATGAACTTCCGACTGCGGCAGGATCCTATATTTACATCCAACCACGGTCGAAACACAGAATTTTGGTCTTAAAAGGGGTAATATTGGGGTTGATCCAATTGATGTGGACATTCCAGACTTTGAAGAAATAGCCGAAAAGAAAGGGCAAAGATGACTGAACTGAAGAGGGTTGAAACGGCAGAATCCCAGAAAAAATATCAGCTGCTGGAGGAAAGATTGAGGGCAGTTGAAGGGGCAGAGCTATCTGGCAGTCTAGATGCCAAAGAGATGAGTTTAGTGCATGGTCTAGTGATTCCTCCAAAGTTTAAAGTACCAGACTTTGAAAAATATAATGGGACCACTAACCCATCAGCACATCTGACCATGTGTTGCCGAATGATGATCGGACATGATTAAGATGAAAAATTGCTCATCCACTGTTTCCAAGATAGCTTGATAGGGTCCGCAACTTGGTGGTATAACCAGCTTACTCGTACTAAGATCCGTTCCTGGATGGATCTAGCCAAGGCTTTCATGGAATAGTATAAGCATGTGACGGACATGGTGCCTGACCGTCTAACTCTCCAAAACATGGAAAAGAAAGCTACTGAAAGCTTTAAAGAATATTCTCAGAGATGGAGAGACCTGGCTACACAAGTGTAACCCCCTTTAACCAACAAGGAAACTATAGTGCTTTTCATCAATACCCTGAAAGCAAATTATTATGATAAATTGGTGGGAAGTGCCACCAAGGACTTTGCAGATATGGTGATATCTGGGGAGATGATAGAGTCTGCTATTAAGAACGGGAAAATGGAAGGGGGTGAGTCTGCTACCCCGAAGAGAGTTTTCCCTGCAAAGAAGAAGGAGGAGATACATGCAGTTAGTTTCAATCAATACCCCTATACACCTCCTACACCATACACACATCTCAGGCCTTATACTCCTACTATATCTTATGCACCTTCGACACCTTACACACCATACTCGGGGTATAATTTTTACTACTCCAATGTGAACCACCTTACCCAAAATCCATTCCCCTATACCAATATACCACAAAAGCCATTTCAAACTAGTATATCTCCACAGATAACCCTTCCTCGAAACACTGTCCCAAACACTCAAGGTCCCGCACTCAATGACTACCGTTCACCAAGGAACGATAAAAAACCCCAGTTTGATCCCATTCCTAGCACCTATGGTGAGCTATATCCTAAACTACTGCAAGGTCGCGCCCGTATATCTTAAACCTTTGACCCCACCATACCCAAGGTGGTACAATGCAAATACCATCATGCAGGAATTCAGGGGCATTCAACGGAGGATTGCATTGCCTTCAAAAAGAAAGTCCAAAGTTTAATCAATACTGGAGTTGTGAAGTTTGGGTCAAAGAATGGGCCGAATATAGCGGGAAACCCATTGCCCGATCATGCTGAGAATCGGGTAAATACAGTATTAACAGGGGAAATCAGAAGGTTAAAAAGGGATGCCAGGGAAGTCAAGACTTCGATGTTAACAGTATGGGTCGAAATGGTTAAGGTAGGAATGGTGGAGGATGCAGACAGTTTAAAAATGGTTGCAAAGAGGGTGCAAAATTGGTGCCCGTTCCATAAATGTTCAGGTCATATCATACAGGACTGTGGAGACTTTCTGGCTAAAGTCCAAAAGATGATATATGATGGAGAGGCGCAGTTTTATTATGAGACAGAGGAGGAAGTAGAGGTTATTGAGAATACAGCTGGCTATGGAATAGGAAGACCTTTGATCATCTATTATGATGAACCAGAGAAGACTACTCCGGTTGTTGAGGAAATTGCGCCTAAGCTCATCATAGATTTGCCTTCTTCCTTTTCATACATGGAAAACAAAACTACACCATGGAAATATGACTGCAGTATGGTTATGCCTGGGTCTTCAAGTCAGCAAGATATTATAGGTGTGGGTCACTTAACACGAAGTGGAAGGTGTTATGCCCCTGAGGTTGTTGAATAGGGATCAACAAGAAATGATGGAGGACTGGACAAAAGAAAGAAAGTAGCTGAATCAGTCCATATTGAGATGGATTTGTCAAAAGAAGTAGATAAGGGATCAGTCCCAGTAAACAGGATACAAGAGCCGGTAAACGAGAAGGAGGCCTGCGAGTTTTTAAAGTTCTTAAAACATAGTGAGTATAGTGTGGTTAAGCAATTGCAGCGTCAGCCAGCAAGAATCTCCATTTTATCTTTACTATTAAACTCAGAGCCTCACAGAAATGCCCTATTAAGAGTGTTGAATCAGGCATACGTGGCTAACAACATATCGATAAAAAAGTTAGATAGGCTAGCGGGAAACATTGCGGCAGACGGCCATATATTTTTTAGTTATGATGAAATACCATCCAATGGTATTGGGTCCACAAAGGCTCTTCACATAACAACCACCTACAAGGGGCATATACTACCAAGGGTGCTTCTGGATAATGGTTCTTCATTAAATGTAATGCCCTTGGCAACCCTATCTAAGTTGCCAGTTGATATGTCTTATATGTTACCGAGTTGCACAGTAGTCAAGGCTTTCGATGGTACCAGGAGAGAGGTAATGGGAACTATTGAGGTTTCTCTGGAAATAGGACCATGCACATATACGGTGAACTTCCAGGTCATGGATGTTAATCCATCCTATAATTGCTTGTTGGAAGGCCATGGATACTGATAACTCGTATAATTATATAGTTTTTAGTTATGTTTTATTATTGTTTTGTGTCAAATACGAGTTATTATTGTTTAGTCTAATTGTGTTTATGATCTTTTATATTTTTATGTAATTTGGTGTTTTTCACAAGTTTCTTTGAGTGATTTCAGATTACTAGAATTAAGGGCAAATCCAGTTCAGTTCCAGTTCCGACACATTTTGCCATATCAGCTATATCTGGAGTTTCACTGAAGCAATAAGGCTGAAACTTGTAGCCGTGCAAAGATAAGAGGCATATCTATCTTTTTCATGTTTTATACTTCTTGAAACGGAGTCGTTTTCCCTAGCGAAATCGACCATCAAGTTGGCTGATGTGCAATGACGTCTGTGCTGACCGGTTTTCGTATTTTGCCCATATCTGCTTATCCACATCAGAAAATGAGCTGATTCCAATGTCTATGGATCCGTAACTGATGCGGGAACCTTTTTCTAGAAGACCATATGATCAGATCAGGCCTCTAATATTGACGAAATCGACCATCAAGTTGGCTGATGTGCAATGACGTCTGTGCTGACATGTTTTCGTATGTTGCCCATATCTGCTTATCCACATCAGCAAATGAGCTGATTCCAACGGCTATGGATCCGTAACTGATAGGGGAACCTTTTTCTAGAAGACCATGTGATCAGATCAGGCCTCCAACATTGACGAAATCGACCATCAAGTTGGCTGATCAAAATTGTCATACAATATGACGAAAATTGTTAGAAAAATTCACCCACCTATTATACCTACCTTTGAAATTTGTAAAGCTTGTCTCTTGTCATTTAGCCTTCCAAAATGTGTATAAATAGAGGGCCTTGGATGATTGTAGAGGATCATATTGTACATAGGTAGGATATTAGCCATTGTAATAAAATTCTCTAAGTTTTCTTCTTCTTTCTTTTCTCTAGTTTTCTTTTTCTTTAGAAAGAGCAAGAGGTTGGATAATTAATATTCTTCTTCTTCTTCTTTCTTTCTTTTATTTTCTTCTTAGATTTTCTTTAATTTTATGTTTATGTTTATAATGCCTATGCTAGGCTAAACTTCTATTTGGTTAAGGGTGATTTCAAAGCCCTAGACATGTTTTGTGATTGATTTTCAGATTCTATCTATCATTAATTTTCTATCAAAGTTGCTTATGTTATTCTACAAGAATTGTTCATGATGTTGTCTAGATTTATTTAGGTGTACAACTAGATAGATCTTGATAATTATCTATTGCTAGTTTAGGAGTCTTGATCCGTGTAATTGTCTTGATTTCCTATTCATAAGTGGCAATTTGTGATTAATGATTATGGTCAAGTTTTCAATAATTGCAAAGTGGAACATAACCTAAGTTGAACAATCCGAGCTTATGTGTTTGTTGCTTAGATCAACCTATCTTTCTCATCATAAAGCTGCCATTAAATTGAATTTAGAGAGCTTATTCTAGGTTGTTTAATGGTTAGAGATTAAATAGAGAGCTTGTTCTATTTAACGACAAACTAAGGAAAGATTGGGGTAACAGAGCTTGTTGTTATCTACGGTTGTTAACTTTGATAGTTGGTTGATATTGATAGATCTGAAATTGATTCTTAATGATGTCTAGTGGTGGAGAATGAAACCTTAACCATATTTTTCATATTTGATTCTTCTTACTTATTTGTTTTCTTACTTTTAGTTTGCTTATTTTTTATATTTATTTTTATTGGCTGGTTATACCGCCTAATTTGTATATTAACTTTGTTTTATTTTTATTGGCTGGTTATACCGCCTAATTTAGTATATATATTTTTATTGGCTGGTTATACCGCCTTGCATCTTATTCTTATTATTTACTTTAGTTTAAATCTGGCTTCAAAAAACCCCTTTTCTTTTATTGTTCTTGAATTTAAGTTTTAAACTATTAACTTATAAACTAAAACCCAATCCCTGAGGACTCGACCCTTGCTAACTACTATACTTACAATTTATCTTTTTAGTGCAAGGTTAAATAAGATACACTCTTTTGGGTGCATCAAATTTTTGGCGCCGTTGCCGGGGATTGTTTTCTTTAGTTTTTTTGTTACTTGGTTTATTCTTATTTTCAGTTCTAATGAGTTTTATTTTCTTGTACATACGGGTTTTTCTGATCAAATTTTGAAAAAAAAAAAAAAAAAAACGATGGAATTGAGCAATCTAACACTTGAAGAGTTGGTGGCATACATGAACATGGAGAATCAACAAGCCAATCTCACCTTCCCAGTTCAACAATTGGCCATGGGAGGATGTCAAGGCCATCAAGTGTTCCAGGACCAACAGTATGATCATTACTCAAACACTTACCATGAGGGATGGTGGGATCATACTAATTATGGCTACTCGAAAAATTACCAAGAAGTAGATCCTTATGCCAATTACACTCATCCATCTAGCTTCAATCAATCATGGTCCCAAGAACCAGATCTTTTTCAACCACCACATATGACTCAAAACTCAGGTACTTCTTTAGAAGATCTTGTCTATTCTCTTGTTACTGATACATTGCAATTTCAACAGGAAACAAGGGCAAGCATCCAGAGTTTGGAAAAGCAAATGATCCAATTGACTAGTAGTATGGTGGGATGGGTAGCACAAAGATCTGAAGAACTCCCTGCCCAAACAATGATTAACCCAAAGGAGAATACTACTATTGTGACCTTGAGGAATGAGGAACAAGATGAGGATGAGACAAAATTAGAGATGAATTCTATTCTTGAGGATAATGAAGCCAATGATCCAAATAAGAGTATTTCGGCACCTGAGGTAACGTTTGAGATTCCAATTTTTACTAATGTTTCTTCTCCACCTTTTCCTAGTAGATTCGCAAAGTTCAAGGAGGATGAACATGAACAAGACACGCTGGAAACCTTAAACAGTTTGTTTGTGGATGTCATTCAACAAGTACCAAAAGATGCACCATTCCTCGATGAGATATGCACCACCAAGGATGATGGAATAATACTTGTAATGGAGAATGCATCCACTGTTGTGCAAAGAAAGCTTCCTCTCAAACGCATAAATTTGGGAAATTTCATGCATGAGCCTGACAAGCCTAAAAAGCCAAGAAGGGGTGTTGGTTAGATTCAAAACACTAACTCAAGTGTTAATTGGGAAGGCAGCCCAATTAAAGATGAAATTGCCAACCTTCCATATTCAGATTTGCTTTCTCTTTCTTTTCCTTTTTCTTTTATTATTTTTATTGTTTTTATTTTTATTTCTTATGTTTCTTTGTTAATTGTGTTTACTGTTTTTAAGTTCATTTAGGCTGCATAAGTTTCTTTTGTTTAATAGTTCTTTTCTCTTACATATAATTCTTGCATTGGGGGATAATAGCATTACATTAATGACAATGTAAGAATTATGTGTGGGGGGAAGAATTTAGGATTTTATTTAGAGTGTTTTGTTTTTGAGTCTTTTTATGTTGTTTTTCTTTCTGATCCTTGTTTTGAAAAACACTAGATGTAAATATAATTTTTTTTAACCCCGGTTAAATGGCGGATAACGGTACTCCGTGATTATTTAAATCGGTTCCATCAGCTACCCACAAAACTGATATTGTATATAAATTTCTCTTTCAATTTCTCTTTCATTTTTTTTTTCATTTTTTTTCAGGATGGATGATATTCTCACAAGATTGCAGAAACGATTTCCTCCTTTTCCTCGAAATATTTTACTGAAGCTTTACCAAGTTCGATTTGAAAGATTAAGAATGCTTATGCACAAAGGGATTCCTGACGACATACGTTGGATAATTGAAGCCAAGGTACGTGAAGATGAATATCTTCCTGTTTTGCATTTACCAGGTACAGGTAGAAGCACTTTTGCAAAGAAGCGACGAGCAAAGCGCATGAGTTCAAATTGCCACAAATGTGCACGATGGACGTGTAACGGTAAATGTCGTTCTATTGGGATTCCGTCCTCTAATCGAGATGATAAAATTGAATTCATTAAGGATGGACTGAGTAAGGAGAATTTGGGTAATATCCAACTTTCTCTTGAGACGCATCCTAGTGGAGACGTACAAAGAGAAATTCTTGATTTATGGCCGCAATTCCAAAGGGAATGGCAACATCTTGGGAATCTGATGTTAAAAGACCCTGTTTGCCAGCTTGTAAGAAAACTGGATGGGAAGCATATCCTCGACTCATAGAAGGCGTTTAAGCCGTTTCTGGACGTAAAACCAGAGGAAGATGTGAGCCACAATCACAACTACAATAAATGACTTCTCAGCTTTTGGTTTGATTTGCAATAACTTTATTTCGGTTTAATTTACGTGTTATTCGATTTGTGTAATTATTCTCATTTTTTTTATTTGTCTTTTACGGTTGATTTTTCTTCTCTTTTTTATTTTCTTCCTGAAATCACGCAAAAATCTTTTGTTAGGTTAACATTTTCTTCTGACAGGTCAAATACACTTTCGGCGACATTATTACTCTTGTCTGATTCACTACTCAGTCCTCTATATATTACACCATGTACTCATTCTCTTTCAGGCACTCGAAAAAAAAAAATAAAAGAAAAAAAAAATAGAAAGTACTTCGTCCCAACGCATTAAAAAAATTTTGTGTTTTTGGAGGTGCTTATCCAGGGAAAAATAACATATTCGCTGATGAAGCCATAAGAGTTGGAGTAATACTTGCCCAACAAAAGATCCAGTTGATTTATGGAGGCGGTAGTACGGGTTTAATGGGAGCAGTCGCTACAGCAGCACACGCCGGAGGAAGTCCAGTTGTAGGAATCGTGCCAAAACTATTCACAGATTTTTGTGGACCTACCTTGGGTAAGGAAATAAAAGTCTGGAGTATCCCTGAACGGATAACAATCATGTACCATTCTGCCGATGCATTCATTGCTTTACTAGGAGGTCTGGGTACATTGGAAGAAATAGCTTGCGTGGCTTCTTGGTCATCTTTGGTCACAAATAAGAAACTCATTGGTTTGCTTAATATTAATGGTTATTTTAGTAATTTGCTTTCATATTTAGATAATGCTGTGGATAATGGATTCATGTTTTCAGAGGCAAGGAGAACCATAATTTCTGCTACAACCATTGAAGATTTACTCAAAAAGCTCCAAGCTTATGAGTATTTATCTGCTACGGTTGTTTCGCAAACGCTCGGAAAAAGAAAAAGAGATATGGACGAGCAAAGAGTGGATTGCACTTTGTCTTTGTGACATTATCTAACATTTTGTTTGTTGTGTCTCAGTTATAATAAGTGGTTAGCAACCTCTACAGGTAATATCTCCTAAATTTTACCTTCTTAAAAAAAAAAAAAAAAAATTTGTTGTGTTTTAAGCAATTTAGAAGTATTCATTCTGAACAAGGTCTGAGTAAGGGAGACTTGAGACATACCTTGTCAGTTTGATTTCTTCTTTTCAAAAAAAAAAAAAAAAAAAAGAGTTTGTTGTGTTTTAAGCAATTTAGAAGTATTCATTCTGAACAAGGTCTGAGTAAGGGAGACTTGAGACATACCTTGTCAGTTTGATTTTAATCTTTTTACGTTTACTTGTTAATTTTTGTTTAGTATTTTAGGATTATTTAGGTTGCATGAGTTTGTTTTGTTTTGAGTCTAGTTATTCCTATTCTTATGTTATTAGTTCTTTTCTCTTACACATGATTCTTTCATTTGGGTTAATAGACTTACATTGAGGACAATGTAAGAATTAAGTGTGGGGGGAATGATTTAGGATTTCTTTTATTTTTGTCTACTATTTTTTTTTTATGAGTCCTTATTATTATTATTATTTTTTAGTGTGTTTTAGTTCCTTTTTAATACAATGATGAGATATGAATTGCATAAGTCTAAAACATATTTATTAGTGAGAAGATTTTCATGAGAATTGAGCTTGATGTCAACCTTTTTATGAGCCAATGTTAATATGATATGTTGATTGAGAAAGAAGCATGTTTAGACTTAATCTGACTTGTATAATCATTTTTGTGAGTTTTTGAGCCTAAAATGATTGATGCATTATACAAATCAATCTAATTTCTTTCTTGAGTGCTCTTATGATTACATGATTCTCTAGAACTTGCTTTAAACCGTTTGAGACTATATTGATGCATGTGACAACATGAATATGATAGAGGCATTAGGATTTTTAGCCAGAGCCAAACAACCATCCCTTATTGATGTTCCAAGAGAACACACCCTTAGTGAACCAATTTGAGCCTACATTGAATAAGCTATCTCTTTGGTAACCATAACTTGTCCCTAACCTAAATATACTTATATCTTTACCTTTGTTCCAAAGATGAATTAGCATGATTTGAGACAAGTTGCAAAGACAAGGGATATTTTTTGGTTAGAAACAAGAAATAAGTGTGGGGGGAAAAGAAAAGAAAAGTCAAGAGAAAAAGAAATGGAATACTGGCAAATACATTCCTATATAAAAAAAAAATGAATCATCTCTTGAATTTGTGGAAAAAGAAAAAGATGTTACAAAGTTGTTTAGAATGAAGAAAAGGCCCAACATGAATATCCGGCCTAGGTGACTATGTACTTGTAAAGAGTTTTGAGAAGTTTCTTTGTATAATCTTTTTATGTCTCTAAACTTTATGAACTCTTTGGAACCTTTGTGATATGTTTATCCTTTTGTTCTTCAACCACATTACAAACCCCTTGGCCCCATTACAACCTTGATTAAAGACCTCTTGATTTATGAAGTTGCATGATCTTTTAGTGGAGAATAGGTGGACAAGCAAGCATATGGTAGAAGTGTTTTCATGAGATTGATTGAGTGTAAACACTTTACCACTACTTTAAAGAGTGAAAATCAAGAGAGTATCCCATGTGAGAAGTTGAGATTAAATTTGAACATGCACTATTTTGATTGAGATATGTTATGCTAATATTGGCTTAACTCAAACAATTTACATTCAAGCATGATTTTTTGTGAAAATTTTTAAGCTATTGATTAGTTTATAAGACTTGTTCAAATATTGTCTCTAATTTGTATTGAAAGGATTAGGAGTAAATATTTTTAGTATATGTAGTTTATTTATATTTTAATTTTTCAATGTTTGTGGGTATCGTTCTAGTAAACCCTCACGAGACTAAACTCGTCCACTAGGGACACCTAGGGGTTTAAAGGCTTGTGTCACATGCTAAGTGCCACCGTGATTTCCTACGAAAGTGGATTAGATTAGATTTTCTTATTTTATTTTTATTGAGTCGTTGCTAGGGACTAGCAACAATCTAAGTGTGGGGGTGTGATAACTCGTATAATTATATAGTTTTTAGTTATGTTTTATTATTGTTTTGTGTCAAATACGAGTTATTATTGTTTAGTCTAATTGTGTTTATGATCTTTTATATTTTTATGTAATTTGGTGTTTTTCACAAGTTTCTTTGAGTGATTTCAGATTACTAGAATTAAGGGCAAATCCAGTTCAGTTCCAGTTCCGACACATTTTGCCATATCAGCTATATCTGGAGTTTCACTGAAGCAATAAGGCTGAAACTTGTAGCCGTGCAAAGATAAGAGGCATATCTATCTTTTTCATGTTTTATACTTCTTGAAACGGAGTCGTTTTCCCTAGCGAAATCGACCATCAAGTTGGCTGATGTGCAATGACGTCTGTGCTGACCGGTTTTCGTATTTTGCCCATATCTGCTTATCCACATCAGAAAATGAGCTGATTCCAATGTCTATGGATCCGTAACTGATGCGGGAACCTTTTTCTAGAAGACCATATGATCAGATCAGGCCTCTAATATTGACGAAATCGACCATCAAGTTGGCTGATGTGCAATGACGTCTGTGCTGACATGTTTTCGTATGTTGCCCATATCTGCTTATCCACATCAGCAAATGAGCTGATTCCAACGGCTATGGATCCGTAACTGATAGGGGAACATTTTTCTAGAAGACCATGTGATCAGATCAGGCCTCCAACATTGACGAAATCGACCATCAAGTTGGCTGATCAAAATTGTCATACAATATGACGAAAATTGTTAGAAAAATTCACCCACCTATTATACCTACCTTTGAAATTTGTAAAGCTTGTCTCTTGTCATTTAGCCTTCCAAAATGTGTATAAATAGAGGGCCTTGGATGATTGTAGAGGATCATATTGTACATAGGTAGGATATTAGCCATTGTAATAAAATTCTCTAAGTTTTCTTCTTCTTTCTTTTCTCTAGTTTTCTTTTTCTTTAGAAAGAGCAAGAGGTTGGATAATTAATATTCTTCTTCTTCTTCTTTCTTTCTTTTATTTTCTTCTTAGATTTTCTTTAATTTTATGTTTATGTTTATAATGCCTATGCTAGGCTAAACTTCTATTTGGTTAAGGGTGATTTCAAAGCCCTAGACATGTTTTGTGATTGATTTTCAGATTCTATCTATCATTAATTTTCTATCAAAGTTGCTTATGTTCTTCTACAAGAATTGTTCATGATGTTGTCTAGATTTATTTAGGTGTACAACTAGATAGATCTTGATAATTATCTATTGCTAGTTTAGGAGTCTTGATCCGTGTAATTGTCTTGATTTCCTATTCATAAGTGGCAATTTGTGATTAATGATTATGGTCAAGTTTTCAATAATTGCAAAGTGGAACATAACCTAAGTTGAACAATCCGAGCTTATGTGTTTGTTGCTTAGATCAACCTATCTTTCTCATCATAAAGCTGCCATTAAATTGAATTTAGAGAGCTTATTCTAGGTTGTTTAATGGTTAGAGATTAAATAGAGAGCTTGTTCTATTTAACGACAAACTAAGGAAAGATTGGGGTAACAGAGCTTGTTGTTATCTACGGTTGTTAACTTTGATAGTTGGTTGATATTGATAGATCTGAAATTGATTCTTAATGATGTCTAGTGGTGGAGAATGAAACCTTAACCATATTTTTCATATTTGATTCTTCTTACTTATTTGTTTTCTTACTTTTAGTTTGCTTATTTTTTATATTTATTTTTATTGGCTGGTTATACCGCCTAATTTGTATATTAACTTTGTTTTATTTTTATTGGCTGGTTATACCGCCTAATTTAGTATATATATTTTTATTGGCTGGTTATACCGCCTAATTTAGTATATATATTTTTATTGGCTGGTTATACCGCCTTGCATCTTATTCTTATTATTTACTTTAGTTTAAATCTGGCTTCAAAAAACCCCTTTTCTTTTATTGTTCTTGAATTTAAGTTTTAAACTATTAACTTATAAACTAAAACCCAATCCCTGAGGACTCGACCCTTGCTAACTACTATACTTACAATTTATCTTTTTAGTGCAAGGTTAAATAAGATACACTCTTTTGGGTGCATCAGATACATTCAGCATGGGCTGTACCCTTGTCTCTCCACCAAAGCTAAAATTTGTGATGGAGGGCCATTTGGTCACTGTATCAGGAGAAGAAAACATAATAGCCTCCGTATTTACTGAATCTCCTTATGTTGAACCCAATAAAGATATTGTAGAATGTTCTTTTCGGTCTTTGGAATTCGTAAATGCAATTTTCGTCATTGAAGGACGAAAAATTCCAAAACCAAGATTGTCCATGAACACAAGGCTGGGAGTAAGAACCACAGTGGGAAAGGGCTACAGGGCTGGAAAAGGCCTTGGAAAATATCTTCAAGGGATGGCCCGAGCAATAGAAGTAGTGGGAAAAAAAGATCAGTTTGGCTTAGGGTATCTTCCGAAGGCCCATGAGAGGAGGAAACAAGTTGAAAGGAACCGACAAAGGAGGATGGTTTGTCTCGCGAGTATGGATATTGAATGGAAACCCTTGACTTTCCCACCAATCCTTCTCAACTTTCACTCTGCTGGTTTTCTATTCGGAGAAAAGAATTCAGAGGATGTACTCATAATGATCGAGCAAGCTTTTGAAAAATTCCATATGAATAAAAGGGGGCAGATTCAGGATATGGTGATTTGCATGACCGGGGAAGAAGGGATGGAAAGTGACAGTGCGAACTGGATGGTGCGACCTTGTCCACCAGGATATAGACTAACCAATTGGAGTGCGACTGAGTTGCCCATAGTTTTTAAGTCTTGTCGCAACCTAAAAAATAACGAGTCTCATCGCAAGACTTTATTATTCGTTAAGCGTGACATTTGAAAAAAAAAAAACGAGGAAAAGTCGACTTAGTTCCTCTAGAAAAATGAAGGTTTTGAAAATGACCTTAAAAAAAGACATGGATTCGCCACCAATCTTTTTTAGCTAGGTGTGATCGGCCATCTACTAAAATCGGTTTTTATAAAATATTTTAAAATTAATTAAAACATTTTAAAAACCAATTTCAAGTCTGCGTTTTAAACCAGAGAAATCAAAGAAGCGGGTTCGGGAGTCGGTTACGTACGGGGAAGGATTAGCACCCCCACAATGCCCGTATAAATCGGTACCTTATTAATCGTGTGTTATCTCAAGTCTCGGTAAAAGCTAATTTAAAATTTAGTATTTCAAATTGATTCCTAATTTAAAGAAAAATAATTCCATTTTTTTTATTGAAAATGATTCGGAATTTATAAATTCAAAATTTTCCTATATTTCTTAACAAACGTGGCAAAATATAGAAATTTTTATTAGTTTTGAAAAACTTTTTGAATCATTCTCTTTTTTTGAAAGAAAGATATTCCTTTATTAATGATAATTGATGATATTCCCTCCAGCAAACCCGGTAGAGAACTCATGAATTATTTTAACTCGGGAATATCTTTATATTTTTTTTTATTGAAAACCATTATCTTTTTTTTTGAAAACATTTAAAAAAAAAATGAATATGTATATGCATGACATAAATAAAATGACATAGCAAAATCTAAATAATATGATGCAACCTAAATGACATGACATGATTTGAATGCCTTAACATATTCTAAATGAAATGAAATATCCTAAGTTATATGATATATTATAAATAAATGAAATGACCTAGGGTACATAGTATATTCTATATGAGATGCAATATCCTAAGTCACATGATATATTCTAAATGAAATATAATAACCTAAGTAACATAATATATTCTATATGAAATGAAATAACCTAAGTAACATGATATTTTCTAAATGAAATAAAATAACCTAAGTAACATAGCATATTCTATATGAAATCAAATAACCTAAATGACATGGCAAACATGAATGATATGGCATATAGATTAAATGAGATGGAATATGAAATAATGCTACCACATAATATGCATGAAAATAAAAATGGAAATAATAATGCATGAACATAGTATAAGCAAAATATATGACCAAAAAAATAACTAAATAAAAGCATAGGATATCATGAAATATTCACAATCATATAATAAATCATATTACATCAAAAATATAAATCAAAATAATTACAATATCATAGAAATTATTATAACAAGAATCACATATTATATAAAATGCATGAATATAAAAATGCAATGCATGAAATGTATTTTTTTCCTTTAATTAAGGAAATCCGTATATCTAAAAAGATATCCGGCTACCTTAGGAAAATATGCCAAATTAAATATTCTAAAACCAAAATACTTTGTGATTGTTTGAAAACAATTTTGAAAAGCTTGAATTAACAATAAAAACTGGGCTAAAATTTTTTAAATGGCTCTAATTTCCTAAGTTTAAAAAATCCGGACTTGACTACCCTTAACCCGGGACTTGAAAAACCATTTTTAGAGTTTAAAAAGGCTTAGAAATTACCCTAAGTCAGTAGCTAACCCTCCTAATCAGCCCACTCTAAGTAAATTAACCAAAACAGAAAATTGGTTTTTCTTTAAATTAAATTCTGACTCCACTGTCCAGTTTTAATTCACGATATTTTACCCTATTTTTAAAAATTCTAAAAATTCTGAAAAAAATACTGGAGACACAGAGCATGTAAAACTACACGAGAAACAATCGGCTTAATTTTCTGATCAAAGATGAATTCCCAGAAAAATCAGAGATGTACGAGTTTTTGGAGGAGAAAAAACTGCTTTGCCAACACATTTTTGGCCTTTGATAAAATCATTTAAAAACCAAAGTAAAAATATTTGAAACTCCTAAAATGACTTGCAAACAGTAGCTAGGACTTTTTGAAAGTTAGATAAAAATTGGCTAAGTAAAAAAAATCACAAAGGTAGAATAATCAACTTGACAAATTTAATTTTCCACAAGTGTGCTCAAGAGAGCATGACTTTGAACCATTAATTGGCTCAAGTCATTATTCAAGTGGCACGAACATGAAATGCATGAAACAATGCAGCAAACATTATGCATGAAATGCATGGATTTAAACCTAAATGTCATGAAAAAATGCATGGCATAAATAAAGTGGCTTAGACCTAAATGAACTTACATGGCAATAAATGCAACCTAGGTCTAAAATGCATGAAATGCATGGCAATACAAACCTAACTTAATAACTAAAATATGCATGGCATTTTCACAAACACAAAGCATGCTTAAACCAAAAAACCAACCAAATATCATGCAAAGGCTAACCTATCAACTCAACATGGCAAGAGTGCATATAAAATGTAAAACACATGGAGTAGCCAAATGGCCTCAAGCTCCAACAAGCATGGCATTTTCACAAACACTTTATATGCTATCATGCTCAACTAAAATATAAAACAAAAAATCATGCAAAGAATCACACAAGCATTTTAACAAACACTTAATACACTAAATCTAAAACATGCTCAACTATAAAACAAAAAATCATGCAAAGAATCACATCAAGCATTTTCACAAACACTTAATATGCTAAATCTAAAACATGCTCAAATTTAAACAACATGGAAACAGAAAATTAAAAATGCAAAAACATGATATCTAAGACATAAATGGCAACAAACAAAGCAACCAAATTAAAATATAACTCAAGAACATGAAATAACATAACATTTAAAACATCAAAAACAAAGAAAATAGCATAAAAAATATGGTAAAATGAATCAAAACAGCAACTTAAAATAAATAATGTAGGCCATTTGGCCATGGTGAGTTTATTGTAAAAACAAAATGTAAAAAAAAAATATACTTAAGAAAAGAGATGAAGGAAGAACAAAAAACATTATTTTCAAATGAAAACTCACCAAGTAGAGATTAAAATAGAAAAAACTAAATAGAAAACTCTAAGAACTCAGCAAAATGGAAAAGAAAAAATGAAAATTTCACCTCTCAAGGGCTGGTCGAATGGGGGGTTATATTGGCTCCAAGATGTTGTCATTTTTTTGTAACCAATTTTCCATCAAATGGCCAATAATTCAAGATGAAAAATCATGAAATTACCACCTTTAGATTATCATCTCAGCCCTCTCAAATTACAGTTTTCCAAGAATAATGTTGACATCTTTCTTAGCCTATGTGGCTTAATCACCATGGCTTGATCAAAGAGAATCTCTAACTAACTCTTGATTTTTAGCCACTTGATTGAAAAATCAGAAGCTTCCTCCTTCCTTTGGGCTTGGGCAGGCCAGCCCTTCTCTTTTACAGCCCAACTCTGATTTTTTGAAAGGCCCAAAGAAGCCCTTTTCGGTTGCTTGGGTGAAATGACCATTTTGCCCCCCGGATGCAAATAAATATCAAATGGACTCCAAATTCAATTTTTCTTTTTTTAATACTTCCAAAATAATAAAATATTGAGTTCTGGAAGTTTTCAAAATTATCCGAGTACGTTTGCTATTTATTTGGATTTTTTCTTCCAAAAATGCCCTTTTATGCCCCTACATTTTACCATTTTTTAAACGAGCTCCAAATCAAGATTTTTCTTCACCAATCTCTTCAAAATAATTAAAAAGTGTGATCTGGAAGTTTTCATAATTTTTGGAGCTCATTTGGTATTTTTTCGGGATTTATCGGCTTGAATTACAACATAGGAGGCCCGGGATTTGGCCATTTTGCAAACGAACTCCGAATCAAGATTTTCTTTCGCCAATCTCTTTCAAATAATTTAAAAATGAGATTTGCCAAATTTCATAATTCTTGGAGTCCATTTGCTATTTTTCCGGGATTTATCTTTTTGAATTACTGCATAGAAGGCCCGGGATTTTATCCATTTTGCAAACGAACTTGGAATCAAGATTTTCTTTCGCCAATCTCTTCCAAATAATTTAAAAATGAGATCTGCAAAATTTCAAAAGATTTGGAGCTCGTTTGCTATTTTTCCGAGATTTTCCTTTTTGAATTACTGCATAGGAGGCCCGGGATTTGGCCATTTTGCAAACGAACTCGGAATCAAGATTTTCTTTCGCCAATCTCTTCCAAATAATTTAAAAATGATATCTGCAAAATTTAAAAAGATTTGGAGCTCATTTGCTATTTTTTCGGGATTTTCCTTTTTGAATTACTACATAAGAAGCCCGGGATTTGGTCATTTTGCAAACGAACTCCGAATCAAGATTTTCTTTTACCAATCTCTTTCAAATGATTTAAGAATGAGATTGACAAATTTTTCAGAATTTTCGGAGTCCATTTGCTATTTTTCCCAAATTTTCCAATTTTGCCCTTTTACCTCCGAAACCCGGTTTTGCTCAAAACAAATCTGATTTTCAGATTTTCTTCATTCTGAGCTTTGGGCCATCCTTTTTAATCATTCTTCATCCATTGGGGCTTTGGTCTTACCAAGTCGGGCCATTTCTGTGATTCTTCCCGATTTCACCGAAATCCACTAAAAACCCTAATTCTCGGTTTTCTCCCGAATTGACTTTTCTTTCGATTTTTCTTGCAAGTGACTTCTCTATTACCCGTAGTCAGTGCTTATCTTTCATTTGGAACATTCAATTTCGATCAATTTGATCGTTTAAGCACTTTTCCCCAAATTTCTCGGATTAGGGTTTTCTTTCTACTGAATCTCCAACTCCCAACTTCCGAACTCCATATCTTTCAATGTAGACCTCGGATTATCAAAATTCTTTCGCCATTTTTCAATTGGACTTAAAATCTTGATTTTGAAAGTGGGTTGACTTTTTCAGTAGTTGACTTTCGGTGTTAACTTTTTCGGGGTTGACATTTTCGGGGTTGACTTTTTTTCAAGTTTGACTTTTTGTGCTCGCCCTCTTAAACTAAGTCTCGGAGTACCACCTGCAGGATGAAAACAGTCTTTTTACACTCGGAAACATCAATATAGGAAGAAAACATTCCTGTTTAGTGGTCCGGACAAAATTAGGTGTCTACAGCTGCCCCTCTTTGGCTATTGCTGAGAATCAGGAATCAGGCAAAGATAAACCAACACTAATTTTGTACGGTCAGTGAAATCACATGTGAAGAAAAGGGAAATGAGTTTTCTTATTCATTCTTCTATCATTTTTTCATTTTCCATTTTTTTTTTTTTGAAAAATAAGCTGTAAATTGAAGATTTGTCCTTAAATTGAATTCCCTGACTAATCAAGGCTCGATCCGTCTTAAGAAAACGAATTCGATTTTCAAAAGAAAAATGGTGCCCGAAGGTCTTTAAAATTAGTGCCCGAAGGTCTTTGAAACTAGCAAAAATACATTGACGATAGTCTCAGGGTTCGACTCATTTGATAAAACAAAATGAATTCGATTTAAAACAAAAGGAAATACCTCGACGGTGGTCTCAAGGCTCGACTCATTTGATAAAACAGAATGAATTCGATTTAAAAAAAAAACAAAAAGAAATACCTGGACGGTGGTCTCAAGGCTCGACTCATTTGATAAAACAGAATGAATTCGATTTAAAACAAAAGGAAATACCTCGACGGTGGTCTCAAGGCTCGACTCATTTGATAAAACAGAATGAATTCGATTTAAAACAAAAGGAAATACCTCGACGATGGTCTCAAGGCTCGACTCATTTGATAAAATAGAATGAATTCGATTTAAAACAAAAGGAAATACCTCGACGATGGTCTCAAGGCTCGACTCATTTGATAAAACATAATGAATTCGATTTAAAACAAAAGGAAATACCTCGACGATGGTCTCAAGGCTCGACTCATTTGATAAAACAGAATGAATTCGATTTAAAACAAAAGGAAATACCTCGACGATGGTCTCAAGGCTCGACTCATTTGATAAAACAGAATGAATTCGATTTAAAACAAAAGGAAATACCTCGACGATGGTCTCAAGGCTCGACTCATTTGATAAAACAAAATGAATTCGATTTAAAACAAAAGGAAATACCTCGACGATGGTCTCAAGGCTCGACTCATTTGATAAAACAGAATGAATTTGATTTAAAACAAAAGGAAATACCTCGACGGTGGTCTAAAGGCTCGACTCATTTGATAAAACAGAATGAATTCGATTTAAAAAAACAAAAAGAAATACCTCGACGGTGGTCTCAAGTCTCGACTCATTTGACAAAACAGAATGAATTCGATTTAAAACAAAAGGAAATACCTCGACGGTGGTCTCAAGGCTCGACTCATTTGATAAAACAAAATGAATTCGATTTAAAACAAAAGGAAATACCTCGACGATGGTCTCAAGGCTCGACTCATTTGATAAAACAGAATGAATTCGATTTAAAACAAAAGGAAATACCTCGACGGTGGTCTCAAGGCTCGACTCATTTGATAAAGCAGAATGAATTCGATCTAAAACAAAAGGAAATACCTCGACGATGGTCTCAAGGCTCGACTCATTTGATAAAACAGAATGAATTCGATTTAAAACAAAAGGAAATACCTCGACGCTGGTCTCAAGGCTCGACTCATTTGATAAAACAGAATGAATTCGATTTAAAACAAAAGGAAATACCTCGACGATGGTCTCAAGGCTCGACTCATTTGATAAAACAGAATGAATTCGATTTAAGACAAAAGGAAATACCTCGACGATGGTCTCAAGGCTCGACTCATTTGATAAAACAGAATGAATTCTATTTAAAACAAAAGGAAATACCTCGACGATGGTCTCAAGGCTCGACTCATTTGATAAAACAGAATGAATTCGATTTAAAACAAAAGGAAATACCTCGACGGTGGTCTCAAGGCTCGACTCATTTGATAAAACAGAATGAATTTGATTTAAAACAAAAGAAAATACCTCGACGGTGGTCTCAAGGCTCGACTCATTTGATAAAATAGAATGAATTCGATTTAAAACAAAAGGAAATACCTCGACGATGGTCTCAAGGCTCGACTCATTTGATAAAACAGAATGAATTCGATTTAAAACAAAAGGAAATACCTCGACGATGGTCTCAAGGCTCGACTCATTTGATAAAACAGAATGAATTCGATTTAAAACAAAAGGAAATACCTCGACGATGGTCTCAAGGCTCGACTCATTTGATAAAACAGAATGAATTCGATTTAAAACAAAAGGAAATACCTCGACGATCGTCTCAAGGCTCGACTCATTTGATAAAACAAAATGAATTCGATTTAAAACAAAACGAAATACCTCGACGATGGTCTCAAGGCTCGACTCATTTGATAAAACAGAATGAATTTGATTTAAAACAAAAGGAAATACCTCGACGGTGGTCTCAAGGCTCGACTCATTTGATAAAACAGAATGAATTCGATTTAAAAAAACAAAAAGAAATACCTCGACGGTGGTCTCAAGTCTCGACTCATTTGACAAAACAGAATGAATTCGATTTAAAACAAAAGGAAATACCTCGACGGTGGTCTCAAGGCTCGACTCATTTGATAAAACAGAATGAATTCGATTTAAAACAAAAGGAAATACCTCGACGATGGTCTCAAGGCTCGACTCATTTGATAAAACAGAATGAATTCGATTTAAAACAAAAGGAAATACCTCGACGGTGGTCTCAAGGCTCGACTCATTTGATAAAGCAGAATGAATTCGATCTAAAACAAAAGGAAATACCTCGACGATGGTCTCAAGGCTCGACTCATTTGATAAAACAGTATGAATTCGATTTAAAACAAAAGGAAATACCTCGACGCTGGTCTCAAGGCTCGACTCATTTGATAAAACAGAATGAATTCGATTTAAAACAAAAGGAAATACCTCGACGGTGGTCTCAAGGCTCGACTCATTTGATAAAACAGAATGAATTTGATTTAAAACAAAATAAAATACCTCGACGGTGGTCTCAAGGCTCAACTCATTTGATAAAACAGAATGAATTCGATTTAAAACAAAAGGAAATACCTCGACGGTGGTCTCAAGGCTCGACTCATTTGATAAAACAGAATGAATTCGATTTAAAACAGGAGGAAATACCTTGATGGCGATTTCAAACTCTGAATCATTTGAGAAACAAAACGAGCTTCTCTTTGTGGAAGTCCATGCTTTCCTAATTTCTGCACTGTTAGCTAAATGCAATGATGAGAATGCCATGCTTTTGCAAATGCTTGTATGCTTCCTAATAAATGCAATCAAATGATTGTGCCATAATTTCTAATCCATGGTTTCTTTGAGGTTCACAGATTATATGACTTCAGGACAGAGTCTTCAACTGTTCATTGATGCCCCACTTGAGGAATCCTTCACTCAAGATATCTTGTCAAACAGTCTCTGCTTCGGTCTCTCGCTCAAGTTCACAGATTTTCTGACTACGCGACGGAGTCTCCACCACATTCACTGTTTTCTTTTCTTGGTGAACTTTCCAAACCTTCCCAAGATTTAAATCTATTCCTTAGTAATACTTTGAAATCCCTTTATTTAAAGATTTTTATTACTAAACATCATTCAATTTAATAACAACCATAATGCATCTTAAAAGTATATAAAAAAGAATATGAATCAATCAAAAATTGTCATGAAAAGGATAACAAGAATTTATTGCAAGAAATGTTTTAAAATGGTAAAAATAAATGTCAAGGATATAAGAAACAAATATAAGGTTATAGGCTGTAGATGCCCCGGACGCGGAATATCTTGGACCCCTCCTTTTTCAAACCATCTGAAATTTCTCTTGAACGAGCAATTCACTTGGGTAACCTCTTAACTTCTGTAGTTACATCAGACTGCATTGTTCCCCTTTTCTCTGATTGTCAGATGCTTTCTTCCCCATTACACGGAGCATTGATTCAAGCTTTGATTAGTACTTGAGCTGCCTTTTACAGGTTTTCAACTCAAGTTTCCTCCGTTCGGTATTAAGTCGCCCTTTGGGGTTTTCGGCTTAAACCTCTCCTTTTCATCATTTTTTTTTGTATTCTACCATGCATCTGAGAATTCTAAATGCTTCCAAGGTAAAAATATCAATTCAAAAGATGGGAGAATAACCTTTCAAATTAAATATCCATGCTTGATCAAAATGGGCTTTTAAAGTATGTAATGTAGGCCAAGGTTTAGGTTTAGTAAGAAAGGATCAATAGGCCCAAAATGTGTTTAAGGGTGATTAGATCAAGGATCGCTTCCTGAGGAGAACTCATTCTTGAAACATTTGTCCCTTTTTGGACTTTCTTTTCTTTTTTGCTTTGTTGGCTTTCATTTGCCCCATTTTTCGATGGCTTTCTTTTTGCCATGATTTTTTATTATCTTTCCTCGCATTTGCCCTCCAGTGTAGAGGGTGATCCTTGATCAAGGTTTAAAGAAAGAAATAATTCTTAAGGCTCAAAGGGGTGACTAAGGATAATTTCATCTTAGTGGAAGGAATATGAAAAACGACCATTCATCATATCAAGCATAAATATTTTCTTTGAAAAGCAATTCTCAGGGGAAATAGATATATAGAATTTCTATTTTTACACTTGGAATCATTCGAATTTTCATGTGCACAACATTACACAAATTTTTTCTTTTTTCTTTTTTCCCTTCTTTTTTTTTTCAAGCATAATACTTCTTCAATTCATCAGCATTTACGAGATGTCTAAAATCATCTCCGTCCATCCGAGTTAGAATCAATGCTCCTCCAGAAAAAGCTCTCTTTACCACATAAGGTCCTTCCCAATTTGGAGCCCATTTTCCTCTTGGGTCCTTCACTATAGGGAGAATTTTCCTCAATACCAACTCCCCCTCTCGGAACTGTCTGGGACGAACTTTCTTGTTGTGGGCTCGAATCATCCTTTTCTGATACAACTGCCCGTGACAAATTGCTTTCAATCTTTTCTCCTCGATGAGATTCAACTGTTCATAACGAGCTTTAACCCATTCTGCTTCCTCTAAGCCAACTTCCATCAAAACCCGAAGTGAAGGGATCTCAACTTCAATAGGTAGCACTGCTTCCATCCCGTATACCAAAGAAAATGGTGTTGCCCTGTAGATGTGCGGACCGAAGTACGATATGCATGAAGAGCGAAAGGCAGGATCTCATGCCAATCTTTGTACACATTGGTCATCTTTTCAATGATCGTCTTGATGTTCTTATTAGCTGCTTCTACTGCGCCGTTCATCTTCGGACGGTAAGGTGCCGAATTATGATATGTGATCTTGAATTGAGTACACACTTCTCTCATCATCTTATTGTTCAAATTGAGAGCATTATCCGAAATAATTCTTGCTTGACGAATTTGCATACCACCGACTTTGTTACATTTGCATAAGACGCAGCTTCTACCCACTTTGTGAAATAATTTATGGCCACCAAGATGAAACGATGTCCATTTGAGGCTTTCGGGGTAATAGGCCCGATCATATCCATTCCCCACATTGAAAAAGGCCATGGTGCAGTCATGACATGTAAAGGCGATGGTGACACATGAATCTTATCTGCATAAATCTGGCATTTATGACACTTCCGGGAATAACTGATACAATCTCCTTCCATGGTCAGCCAATAGTATCCTGCCCTCATAATCTGTTTAGCAAGCATGTGACCATTAGCATGGGTGCCACATATCCCTTCATGGACCTCTTCTATGATTCTTCGAGCTTCGGCAGACCCGACACATCTCAACAAGACTTGATCTTTCCCTTTCTTGTAGAGAATCTCGCCATCTAGAACAAAACCCATTGCTAACCTTCTCAGAGTCCTCTTGTCATTCTCTGTTGCTTGTTCTGGATACTGTTGACTCTTGATGTACTGCAAGATGTCGTTATACCAAGGGTGACCATCTGCTTCTTCTTCGATACTCAAGCAGTGGGCAGGAGACTCATATATGCTCATCTTGATCGGCACAACTTCTGCCCCTTCATTCACTTTAAACATTGATGACAAAGTAGCCAGAGCATCCGCCATTCGATTTTCTTCTCGAGGAAAGTAATTAAAATTCACTTCTTCGAACTCCTCTAATAAACTCAGTATGAGTTCTCGGTATCGGATTAGCTTTGTATCTCGGGTTTCCCATTCTCCTCGTAACTGGTAAATTACCAAGGCTGAGTCTCCGTAAACTTCCAATACTTTGATCTTTCTGTCCACTGCGGCACGAAGGCCCATAGTACATGCTTCATATTCAGCAGTATTGTTTGTACAATCAAAATCCAATCTAGCAGTGAAAGGATAACAGTCTTCTTTTGGGGATATAAGCACTGCCCCGATTCCATGCCCCATGGCATTAGATGTGCCATTGAAGTACATTTTCCATACTTTCTTCTTTAGGGGAATCTCATCTGCTTGCGACACATACATCAAATCCTCATCTGGGAAGTCAAAGTTCAACGGCTCATAATCTTCCACTGCCCGACTTGCTAAAAATTCCGCCACTGCACTGCCCTTGATAGCTTTTTGACTTACATATACAATGTCGTACTCTGACAATAAAACCTGCCATCTTGCCGTCCTTCCTGACAGAGAGGGTGCTTCCAACATGTACTTGATTGGATCTAGCTTGGTGATCAACCACGTTGTGTGGTACAACATATACTGTCTGAGTCTTCGAGCAGTCCAAGCTAAGGCGCAGCACAACTTTTCTACCGACGAATATTTCAACTCATAATCTGTGAACTTCTTGCTGAGATAGTAAACTGCCTGCTCTTTCTTTCCCGTTTCATCAAGCTGCCCCAAAACACAACCCATGGATCTTTCAAATACTGATAAATACAGTATCATTGGTTTATCCGGGATCGGCGGCATTAATACTGGTGGGTTTGATAAATAATGCTTAACCTTTTCAAAAGCAATCTGACACCCTTCATCCCACTCTCCTGGATCACGCTTTCGAAGTAACTTAAATATTGGATCACATTTATCGGTTAACTATGAAATAAACCGAGCAATGTAATTCAATCTCCCTAGAAAGCCTCTTACTTCCTTTTGAGTGCGAGGTGGTGGCAAATTCTGAATGGCATTCACTTTATCTGGGTCAATCTCAATTCCTCTTTTGCTGACAACAAAACCCAACAACTTCCCCGAGGTGACTCCGAAAGTGCATTTTTCCGGATTTAGCTTGAGTCTAAATTTCCTTAATCGTTCAAAAAGCTTCTTAAGATTCGCAATATGCTCCTCTTCTCCTTGTGACTTTGCGATCATATCATCAACGTAGACCTCAATTCCCTTATGCATCATATCATGAAACATGGTCACCATAGCTCTCTGGTATGTTGCCCCAGCATTCTTCAATCCAAATGGCATTACTTTGTAGCAGAAGGTGCCCCACATTGTAACAAATGTGGTTTTCTCCATATCTTCCGGTGCCATCTTGATTTGATTGTATCCTGAGAATCCGTCCATAAAAGAAAATAAAGAACTCTTCGCTGTATTATCCACCAGAGTATCAATATGGGGCAAAGGGAAATTATCTTTAGGGTTGGCCTTGTTCAAATCTCGATAATCAACGCACATCCGCACCTTGCCATCCTTCTTCGGTACTGGAACAATATTCGCCACCCATTCTGGATATTTTGCCACCTCTAGGAATCCAGCATCAAATTGTTTCTTCACCTCCTCTTTTATTTTTAACAGCATATCAGGCCTCATTCTTCTCAACTTTTGCTGAATTGGCTTGCACTCTGGCCTCGAAGGGAGCTTATGAACCACAATATCCGGATCTAACCCTGGCATATCTTGGTAAGACCATGCAAATACATCCACATACTCCTGGAGCAAAGCTATCAATTCACCTTTTAAACACGGTGACAATGAAGTTCCAATTTTGACTTCTTTTATATCTTCACCATTTCCCAAATTTATTGTTTCCAGTAATTCCTTATGAGGAAGTACTCGCTTTTCTTCTTGTTCTATTTTCCTCAATAGATCCAGAGGTAGACCATAATCCTCAGTATCTTCATTAGCCTCAAAATCACCCGTGCAAATGGGTCTTTCAAAATTAATTTCAGAATTACTGACAGGAGGGTCCTCATATTCCGCATCCGTACACCTGTAAATAGGTGGAGAAAAACAATATAGGAAAATATATATAGAAAACAAAATGAATAACAAAAATGAAAGAATATGGACACATCAATATGGATAATGCATTGTGCTTGTTATTTATTGAATGAAAATATTTAAAAAAACCCATTACAGAAAAAAAACTCTTAATATCTCTGGGTAAAGATAATTAAGATTGCTTTTTTTTTTAAAAGTATTACTTTGGAATAGACTTAAAGACTATGGGCAACTCAGTCGCACTCCAATTGGTTAGTCTATATCCTGGTGGACAAGGTCGCACCATCGAGCTAGCACTTTCTCTTTCAATTTTGTCTTTCCCAGTCATGCAGATCTCAACATCATTCATCTGTTCATCACCATTCACCTGGAATCTCTTGAAGGCTTTCTCTATCATTACAAGTACATCACCAGAATTCTTTTCTCCGAACAGAGAACCGGCTGAGCGGAAGTTGTGAAGGATAGGCGGGAATGTCATAGGCTCCCACTCAATATCCATACCCGTAAGACGGGCCATCCTCCTTTGTCGATTCTTTTCAACTTGTCTTCTTTTCTCATTGGCCTTTGGAAGATATCCTAGGCCAAATCGGTCCTTCTTTCCTTTTACCTCTATGGCTCGAGCCTACCCCTGAAGATACTTCCCGAGACCCTTTCCTGCCCTGCAGCCTTTTCCTACGGTGGTTCTTACCCCCAACCTTGTGTTCTTGGACAGCTTCGGTTTTGGAATTTTCTGTCCTTCAGCGACAAAAACTGCATTTACAAATTCCAAAGACCGTAAAGAACACTCCACGGCCTCTTCATTCGGCTCCACATAAGGAGATTCAGTGGATGCGGAGGCTATTATGTCTTCCTCCCCTGATACCGTGATCAACCGGCCCTCCATCACAAATTTTAGTTTCTGGTGAAGAGACGAGGGTACAGCCCCAGCTGAATGTATCCATGGTCTTCCCAACAAATAGTTATAAGATGGATTGATATCCATAACCTGGAAATTCATTGTATATGTGCACGGGCCTATTTCCAAAGAAACTTCAATGGTTCCCATAACCTCCCTCCTGGTTCCGTCAAAAGCTCTGACCACCGTGCAACTTGGTATCATATAGGATAAATCCACTGGTAACTTGGATAAAGTTGCTAAAGGCATCACATTTAGAGAAGAACCGTTATCCAGAAGGACCCTCGGTAATATATGCCCTTTACAAGTGGTGGTTATATGGAGAGCTTTTGTTGATCCAATACCATTGGGTGGTATTTCCTCATAGCTGAAAAATATGTAGTCATCAGCTGCGATGTTTCCCACCAACCTATCCAGCTTTTCCACTGATATATTATTGGCCACGTACGCTTGATTTAATACTCTCAATAAAGCATGTCTGTGTGGTTCTGAATTTAAAAGCAAGGATAAGATTGAAATCCTAGCTGGTTGACGTTGCAGTTGTTCAACCACGCTATATTCACTATGCTTTATAAATTTCAAGAACTCACAAGCTTCTTTCTCACATACTGGCTCTTTGATTCTATTAACCGGGGCTGATCCCCTCTTTGTTTCCTCTAGCAATCCATCTCAATATGGATTGGCTCGACGACCTTTTTCCCTTTGTCGATTCCTCTGTCTTTTCCTGCTACCCCTTGTTCAACGATCTCCGGAGCATAACACCTCCCACTTCGGGTTAAATGCCCCACACCTGTAATATCCTGTTGGCCTGAAGACCCGGGCATAACCATACTGCAGTCATACTTCCATGGTGTAGCCTTGTTTTCCTTGTATGGAAAGGAAACAGGTAATTCAATGATTAATTTGGGCGCATTTTCTTCCATGGCTGGCATAACTTTTTTCTCCGGTTCATCATAGTAAATGATTAGGGGTCTTCCAATCCCATAGCCGCTTGTATTTTCAATGACTTCTATTTCTCCTTCTATCTCTTCATAGAATTGGGCTACCCCACTATCCATCATTCTTTGGACTTTAACCCGGAAGTCCCCACAGTTCTGTATGTCATGGCCTTCACTCTCATGGAACGGGCACCAATCATACACTCCTCTTGCAACCATTTTCAGATCTTCCGTACCTTCCACCAATTCTGCCTTGACCATTTCAGCCCATACTGTCATCATTGGAGTCTTAACCTCCTCAATATCCCTTTTTAATTTTCTGTCCCCTTCGGTCAATATTGCATTTACTTGATTCCCAGCATGATTGGGCAACGGATTTCCAGCTACGTTCGCCCCATTTTTTGATCCAAACTTCACTACCCCTGAATTAATCAAGCTTTGGACTTTCATTTTGAATGCCAGGCAATCTTCAATTGAATGTCCTTGGATTCCTGCATGGTATGCACAATTGGTGTTTGCATTGTACCATCTTGGATATGGAGGTATCAAAGGTTTTAGGTACACAGGTGCAACAAGTTGACCCTGCAACAGTTTTGGATATCGATCACCGTAAGTAGTGGGAATCGGATCAAATTGGGTTCCTTGATCATTCCTTGGTGAACGTTGGTCGTTACGCGCAGGCCCTTGTGTGTTAGGAACAGTATTTCTAGGAAGGGTGATTTGAGGGGATATGCCAATTGGCAATGGCTGTTGTGGTATATTGGTGTAGGGGAACGAGTTTTGGGTAAGGTGGTTGATATTAGGGTAATAAGGATTATACCCCGGGTATGGTGTGTATGGTGTAGGAGGTGTATAAGGTGTGGTAGGGGTATAAGGCCTCAGTGGTGTGTATGGTGTAGGAGGTGTATAAGGGTATTGGTTGAAGCTTACTGCATGGGTTTCCTCATTTTTCTTTGTAGGAAAAGCTCTCTTTGGGGTAGCAGACTCACCCCCTTCCATCTTTCCACTCTTAATGGCTGACTCAATCATTTCTCCAGATATTACCATATCCGCAAAATCTTTGGTAGCATTTCCCACCAATCTGTCATAATAAGGTGCCTTCAATGTGTTGATGAAAAGCACCATGGTTTCTTTGTTGGTTAAAGGGGGTTGCACTTGTGTTGCCAAATCCCTCCACCTCTATGAATACTCCTTGAAGGTCTCATTGGACCTCTTTTCCATGTTCTGTAATGACAGCCTGTCTGGTACCATATCAGAAACGTGCTTATAATACTCCATAAAAGCCCTGGCCAGATCCGTCCACGAACGAATCTTGGTACGACTGAGTTGGTTGTACCATCGGGTGGCTGACCCTGTTAAGCTGTCCTGGAAGCAATGAATAAGCAATTTTTCATTATCCTCATGCCCTGTCATCCTTCTACAGTACATAGTCAGATGAGCCGATGGGTTGGTGGTCCCATTATACTTTTCAAAATCCGGTACTTTGAACTTCAGTGGAATTATTAGATCATGTACCAGGCTCATTTCTTTGGCATCTAGACTGCCAAAGAAGTCTGCTCCTTCCACTGCTCTTAGCCTTTCTTCCAACAACTGATATTTTTCCTCAGATTCAGCAGTTTCGACCCTCTTAAGTTCAATCTTTTTGGCCCTTTCCTTCTCTGCCATTTCTTCGAAATCTGGAACCTCAACCTCAATTGGATCAACTCCGATGTTACCCCTTTTTGGACCAAAATTCTGTGCTTCGGCTGCCGATTGGATATAGATGTAGGATGCTGCCCCAGTTGGGATTTCATTTCCCACAGGGTGGGATGTCTGGCTATTTCTCTGTACCACTTCTGGTCTATCCTCCTGATTCCCTGCCCCCATTCCAGCGACTAAATTCTCTGCGGGCCACTTTTATTTCATCATATTGTCATCTGTTCTCGTGTCTCTTCTTGAGACTTAGTCAACTGTTCTTGTAGTTCTTTCTGGATTCTTTCCATTCTCTCAATTCTGGCAAGCTAATCGTTTTCCATGGCTTTTGTTCGAGACCGAGTATTGTAAGAGTGTTGGAAATCTGGTTCTTTCTGAGTGCGACCAATTGTACCTTTATTTTTTAAAAACCATGGATTAGAAATTATTGGCACATTTCTTATTTTTATTTTTAAAAAAATAAATGAATGAATAAACAAATGAATCAGTGTTAATGCATGAACAACTAAGTAAATGAACAAATAAATAAATGGCTAAGTGTATGAACAATTCAATAAATGAATAAATGATTATGAATATGAACAAGCAAAAAAAAACTAGTGAATGATGAATGTATTTAAAGTGTTGGCCCCGGGATAATTCCAACCAAACGATCCTTCATTGATTTCCTGGAACTAAATACATCAAACAAAAGAACATGATAATCTGTCTCTCCTAAAAACTATTACAAGATACTAGTCCTATAATAACTTCCTCGGATCCTGGACCTTCTTCAATGTCCTCCTTTAACTGCCTTGCTCTTCCATCTGATCCCTACTTGTTCACGGCCCTTTGACGTGTTAGCAGAAGCATCACCCTGTAAGCTCTCCCTAGCTTGTTTCTCAAGTTGATTTGCTCGGGCTTCCTCGTGTTTTGCCTTTTCTACCCAATAGTTCTTCTCCTTTTTGAGGTTTCTGACTTCTTGTTCCCATTCCCCAGAAGTCTTGAGAGTCCCCTCAAATCTGAGCTCAAAGCGATACCTCTTGTTCTCCAAATGTAATTCTCGAAGGTCGCCCTTAACGGTGTTCCTTTCTCTCTTAATCTATTCCTTCTCTTTTTCCCGAGCTGGTTCCCTATTTTTCATGTCTTCAAGCTCTTCTTGCAGTCGGGCAATTTCCTTACTCATCCGGGCCTTTTCTTTTTCAAATTCCGCTCTTGCAATTTCTAACTCTGATGGCATTTCCCTCGGTGGCGGATTTATGAACTGGACCTCCTCCCCATCTGATGTCAATAGTCTATCATTAACCCTTAATTCCCTCCATACCAAATAATCAGGTGTGACGGTGTCGACATATCTGGCCACTTTTATCCGTTGAGTTTTCTTCCATGCTTCAATCGCTGCCCGCACTTTTCCAGAATATCCGTCTTCCCCATAAGTGAACTCTGATGATCCTAAATTATGAGTCATGGGTGTGAATTGCCGAGACTCAACCTGTCTTTGCACCAATAGAGGCGCATAACTCACAGACCCCCAAATTCCGAGTAGTGAAACTCCCGGGTTGTCCCCACATTTGTACATAATTGGCATAGGAACCATCCATGGTTATCTCCAAGTCACTATCTCCCCTTTTAGATTCCGAAACATGTTGACCCATTTCTCTTCATTCCCGTCCTTAGGCCAATCATTTTGAAGGAATTCCCTAATCGGAACTAAAGTCTTCATGTACGGTTTGAAGGTAACATTTTCTATCTTCCAAAAGTGACTTTGAATCCAAATATAAAGGAGTCGTACACACCCCTTGATTCTCCCTTGTCCGGCCCTTTTACAAAAATTCAAGGATCGGATAGTTTCAGCTATGATGGTCGGAGATGGGTTGATCTTTTGTTCCAACTTTTCAAAGAAATCAAACACGGCTATATCCACATGACCCAATATCTTCGGGAATATGATTAACCCGTAGATGGCTAGAGCGAAGATGTCCCTGGCTTTTGCTTTGTCGGAATAAACCCAATATGAACTGTCGGAGAGTTTCCCACGGAATGCACCCATTTTTCTGTTTTGTATCCACATGACTCTCAACCCATGTTGTATCCATTCCCGTGATCCTAGCCACTTTCTTCTTAAGTCCTGAAGGTTTCATTTCCTTCAAATATATCCGATCAGGATTAGGACATTCAATACGTAACAGTGTCGAATATTCTTCGATTAGTGGTGTCATATTCTCCTTGTTAAAAGTGAAACATCTATAAGCAGGATTCCAAAACTGTACCATAGCCTGAATCAACCTACAATTGACCTGAATCGGGATTAAGAGTGCTATGTCTCCATATTTCTGAGTGAAGGCTTCTTTCTCTGATACATTCCACTGGTTCCAAATGTCGGCTAACCCTCGGAGATTATTCTGTCTATGATCCACTTTGACCCTTTCCGGTAATATTGACACATAATCCTTCTTGAGGCAATCACCATCCTCCCTCTGATCTTTTTCCGATCGTGCCCTGACTACTGCATGATCTTCTATCACTGAAATAACCTGACCCTCCATGAAAGTCATTTGGGTTGATAACTATCCCGAGGCCAATAAACTTCAAGTGTATGATGATGTCTATGATGCATGTCAAAGAAAAGAAAACAGAAAGAAATAGATTAGTAAGGAAATGAATTCACAAATATAACGTAAATAACAACATGCTTTAAAAAATGTCCCAAAATTAAACAGAGCTACGGCTTTACGACGCCTTTGGGACAAAATAATAATAATAAAAAATACGAGTGGTATGATGTTCGTTCATCATCACCCAATTTGTATCTAACATATAGAAAGATGATAAAAGGTTGGAAATGTTCCTCCATGTGTTCTTAAACTTCAGGTATCTAACAGAAATCCGGCATAGCTTCGCCTAGGTTCACTATATGAAGGTGAATCGGTTCTAAGGCCCTGAATTGTTCCTCACTGTCGCCGATGAAGGCTAGTAAGGCACCACGATAAAAGCGGGTTCAATTCGTTAGAGTATATTTTCCTATGCCCGTATGGAGGATTATCACGAAGGCATTAGGTACTTTATACTCCGGAAGTGTTTCACTAGCCCATACGGAGGATCAATCACGAAGGCGTAGTTACTTTACTTCCACTTAAAAGGACGAAACCCGGGTAGAGGATTCATGTTATGCAAATGCAAATACAGTGTGTGCGGAGGAACAAAACAAACATGTCACCACCTATTCTATAACCCTTATTCTAAATACCCCACTAAACTTAAACAATGTAAAGCATCAGTCAAACAAACATATAAATATACGCAACAAAATAAACAGAGAACAACTAATAATATGAATGCACATGAATATGGACATATTAAAACATTTTTTATTTTCAAAATCCTCTTTTATTTTTAAAAAACTATGGGAATTAAAATTAAATACCAATTAAACCAACAAAACCGAGACTTTGGTAACACACGACTAATTCTAGGCCAGACTCTCTAATGTCCCCAGTGGAGTCGCCAAGCTGTCGCAACTTAATAAATAACGAGTCTCATCGCAAGACTTTATTATTCGTTAAGCGTGACATTTAAAAAAAACGACGAAAAGTCGACTTAATTCCTCTAGAAAAATGAAGGTTTTGAAAATGACCTTAAAAAAAGACATGGAGTCGCCACCAATCTTTTTTAGCTAGGTGTGATCGGCCACCTATTAAAATCGGTTTTTATAAAATATTTTAAAATTAATTAAAACATTTTAAAAACCAATTTCAAGTCTGCGTTTTAAACCAGATAAATCAAAGAAGCGGGTTCGGGAGTCGGTTACGTGCGGGGAAGGATTAGCACCCCCACAACGCCCGTATAAATCGGTACCTTATTAATCGTGTGTTATCTCAAGTCTCGGAAAAAGCTAATTTTAAATTTAGTATTTCAAATTAATTCCCAATTTAAAGAAAAATAATTCCATTTTTTTTATTGAAAACGATTCGGAATTTATAAATTCAAAATTTTCCTATTTTCCCTAACAAACGTGGCAAAATATAGAAATTTTTATTAGTTTTGGAAAACTTTCCGAATCATTCTCTTTTTTTGAAAGAAAGATATTCCTTTATTAATGATAATTGATGATATTCCCTCCAGCAAACCCGGTAGAGAACTCATGAATTATTTTAACTCGGGAATATCTTTATATTTTTTTATTGAAAACCATTATCTTTTTTTGAAAACATTTAAAAGAAATGAATATGTATATGCATGACATAAATAAAATGACATAGCAAAATCTAAATAATATGATGCAACCTAAATGACATGACATCATTTGAATGCCTTAACATATTCTAAATGAAATGAAATATCCTAAGTTATATGATATATTATAAATAAATGAAATGACCTAGGGTACATAGTATATTCTATATGAGATGCAATATCCTAAGTCACATGATATATTCTAAATGAAATAAAATAACCTAAGTAACATAATATATTCTATATGAAATGAAATAACCTAAGTAACATGATATTTTCTAAATGAAATAAAATAACCTAAGTAACATAGCATATTCTATATGAAATCAAATAACCTAAATGACATGGCAAACATGAATGATATGGCATATAGATTAAAAGAGATGGAATATGAAATAATGCTACCACATAATATGCATGAAAATAAAAATGGAAATAACAATGCATGAACATAGTATATGCAAAATATATGACCAAAAAAATAACTAAATAAAAGCATAGGATATCATGAAATATTCTAAATCATATAATAAGTCATATTACATCAAAAATGTAAATCAAAATAATAACAATATCATAGAAATTATTATAACAAGAATCACATATTATATAAAATGCATGAATATAAAAATGCAATGCATGAAATGTATTTTTTTCCTTTAATTAAGGAAATCCGTATATCTAAAAAGATATCCGGCTACCTTAGGAAAATATGTCAAATTAAATATTCTAAAACCAAAATACTTTGTGATTGTTTGAAAACAATTTTGAAAAGCTTGAATTAACAATAAAAACTGGGCTAAAAATTTTTAAATGGCTCTAATTTCCTAAGTTTAAAAAATCCGGACTTGACTACCCTTAACCCGGGACTTGAAAAACCATTTTTAGAGTTTAAAAAGGCTTAGAAATTACCCTAAGTCAGTAGCTAACCCTCCTAATCAGCCCACTCTAAGTAAATTAACCAAAACAGAAAATTGGTTTTTCTTTAAATTCAATTCTGACTCCACTGTCCAGTTTTAAATCACAATTTTTTACCCTATTTTTAAAAATTCTAAAAATTCTGAAAAAAAATACTGGAGACTCAGAACATGTAAAACTACACGAGAAAAATCGGCTTAATTTTCTGATCAAAGATGAATTCCCAGACAAATCAGAGATGTACGAGTTTTTGGAGGAGAAAAAACTGCTTTGCCAACACATTTTTGGCCTTTGATAAAATCATTTAAAAACCAAAGTAAAAATATTTGAAACTCTTAAAATGACTTGCAAACAGTAGCTAGGACTTTTTGAAAGTTAGATAAAAATTGGCTAAGTAAAAAAAATCACAAAGGTAGAATAATCAACTTGACAAACTTAATTTTCCACAAGTGTGCTCAAGAGAGCATGACTTTGAACCATTAATTGGCTCAAGTCATTATTCAAGTGGCATGAACATGAAATGCATGAAACAATGCAGCAAACATTATGCATGAAATGCATGGATTTAAACCTAAATGTCATGAAAAAATGCATGGCATAAATAAAGTGGCTTAGACCTAAATGAACTTACATGGCAATAAATGCAACCTAGGTCTAAAATGCATGAAATGCATGGCAATACAAACCTAACTTAATAACTAAAATATGCATGGCATTTTCACAAACACAAAGCATGCTTAAACCAAAAATCCAACCAAATATCATGCAAAGGCTAACCTATCAACTCAACATGGCAAGAGTGCATATAAAATGTAAAACACATGGAGTAGCCAAATGGCCTCAAGCTCCAACAAGCATGGCATTTTCACAAACACTTTATATGCTATCATGCTCAACTAAAATATAAAACAAAAAATCATGCAAAGCATCACACAAGCATTTTAACAAACACTTAATACACTAAATCTAAAACATGCTCAACTATAAAACAAAAAATCATGCAAAGAATCACACAAGCATTTTCACAAACACTTAATATGCTAAATCTAAAACATGCTCAAATTTAAACAACATGAAAACAGAAAATTAAAAATGCAAAAACATGATATCTAAGACATAAATGGCAACAAACAAAACAACCAAATTAAAATATAACTCAAGAACATGAAATAACATAACATTTAAAAGATCAAAAACAAAGAAAATAGCATAAAAAATATGGTAAAATGAATCAAAACAGCAACTTAAAATAAATAATGTAGGCCATTTGGCCATGGTGAGTTTATTGTAAAAACAAAATGTAAAAAAAAATATACTTAAGAAAAGAGATGAAGGAAGAACAAAAAACCTTATTTTCAAATGAAAACTCACCAAGTAGAGATTAAAATAGAAAAAACTAAATAGAAAACTCTAAGAACTCAGCAAAATGGAAAAGAAAAAATGAAAATCTCACCTCTCAAGGGCTGGCCGAATGGGGGGTTATATTGGCTCCAAGATGTTGTCATTTTTGTGTAACCAATTTTCCATCAAATGGCCAATAATTCAAGATGAAAAATCATGAAATTACCACCTTTAGATTAGCATCTCAGCCCTCTCAAATTACAGCTGTCCAAGAATAATGTTGACATCTTTCTTAGCCTATGTGGCTTAATCACCATGGCTTGATCAAAGAGAATCTCTAACTAACTCTTGATTTTTAGCCACTTGATTGAAAAATCAGAAGCTTCCTCCTTCCTTTGGGCTTGGGCAGGCCAGCCCTTCTCTTTTCCAGCCCAACTCTTATTTTTTGAAAGGCCCAAAGAAGCCCTTTTCGGTTGCTTGGATGAAATGACCATTTTGCGCCCCGGATGCAAATAAATATCAAATGGACTCCAAATTCAATTTTTCTTTTTTTTTAATACTTCCAAAATAATAAAATATTGAGTTCTAGAAGTTTTCAAAATTATCCGAGTCCGTTTGCTATTTATTTGGATTTTTTCTTCCAAAAATGCCCTTTTATGCCCCTATATTTTACCATTTTTTAAACGAGATCCAAATCAAGATTTTTCTTCACCAATCTCTTCAAAATAATTAAAAAGTGTGATCTGGAAGTTTTCATAATTTTTGGAGCTCATTTGGTATTTTTTCGGGATTTATCGGCTTGAATTACTGCATAGGAGGCCCGGGATTTGGCCATTTTGCAAACGAACTCCGAATCAAGATTTTCTTTCGCCAATCTCTTTCAAATAATTTAAAAATGAGATTTGCCAAATTTCAGAATTTTTGGAGTCCATTTGCTATTTTTCCGGGATTTATCTTTTTGAATTACTGCATAGAAGGCCCGGGATTTGGCCATTTTGCAAACGAACTCGGAATCAAGATTTTCTTTCGCCAATCTCTTCCAAATAATTTAAAAATGAGATCTGCAAAATTTCAAAAAGATTTGGAGCTCGTTTGCTATTTTTTCGGGATTTTCCTTTTTGAATTACTGCATAGGAGGCCCGAGATTTGGCCATTTTGCAAACGAACTCGGAATCAAGATTTTCTTTCCCCAATCTCTTCCAAATAATTTAAAAATGAGATCTGCAAAATTTCAAGAGATTTGGAGCTCATTTGCTATTTTTTCGGGATTTGCCTTTTTGAATTAATGCATAAGAAGCCCGGGATTTGGCCATTTTGCAAACGAACTCCGAATCAAGATTTTCTTTTAAAAATCTCTTTCAAATGATTTCAGAATGATATTGACAAATTTTTCAGAATTTTCGGAGTCGATTTGCTATTTTTCCCAAATTTTCCAATTTTGCCCTTTTACCTCTGAAACCCGGTTTTGCTCAAAACAAATCCGATTTTCAGATTTTCTTCAATCTGAGCCTTGGGCCATCCTTTTTAATCATTCTTCATCCATTGGAGCATTGTTCTTACCAAGTCGGGCCATTTCTGTGATTCTTCCCGATTTCACCGAAATCCACTAAAAACCCTAATTCTCGGTTTTCTCCCGGATTGACTTTTCTTTCGATTTTTCTTGCAAGTGACTTCTCCATTACCCGTATTCAGTGCTTATATTTCATTTGGAACCTTCAATTTCGATCAATTTTATCATTTAAGCACTTTTCCCCAAATTTCTCGGATTAGGGTTTTCTTTCTACTAAATCTCCAACTCCCAACTTCCGAACTCCATATCTTTCAATGTAGACCTCGGATTATCAAAATTCTTTCGCCATTTTTCAATTGGACTTAAAATCTTGATTTTGAAAGTGGGTTGACTTTTTCAGTAGTTGACTTTCTGGGTTGACTTTTTCGGGGTTGACTTTTTTGGGGTTGACTTTTTTGAAGTTTGACTTTTTGTGCTCGCCCTCTTAAACTAAGTCTCGGAGTACCACCTGCAGGATGAAAACAGCCTTTTTACACTCGGAAACATCAATATAGGAAGAAAACATACCTGTTTAGTGGTACGGACAAAATTAGGTGTCTACAAGTCTAGTCCAACATAATACTTAAAAAAACAATCTTAATTATCTTTACCCAGAGATATTAAGAGTTTTTTTTTCAGTAATGGGGTTTTTGTTTAAACATTTTCATTCAATAAATAACAAGCACAATGCATTTTATTCATATTGATGTCTCCATATTCTTTCATTTTTGTTATTTATTTTGTTTTCATTATATATATTTTCCTATATTGTTTCTTCTCCACCTATTTACAGGTGTACGGATACGGAATATGAGGACCTTCATGTCAGTAATTCTGAAATTGATTTTGAGAGACCCATTTGCACGGGTGATTTTGAGGCTAACGAAGATACTGAGGATTATGGTCTACCTCCGGATTTATTAGGGAAAATAGAACAAAAAGAGAAACAAGTACTTTCTCATAAGGAATTATTGGAAATGATGAATTTGGGGAATGGTGAAGAGATAAAGGAAGTCAAAATCGGAACTTCATTGTCATCATCAATAAAGGGTGAATTGATAGCCTTGCTCTAGGAATATGTGGATGTATTTGCATGGTCTTACCAAGACATGCCAAGGTTGGATCCGAATATTGTGGTTCATAAGTTCCCTTTAAGGTCAGAATGCAAACTAATTCAGCAAAAGTTGAGAAGAATGAGGTCGAGCATGCTGTTAAAGATAAAAGAAGAGGTGAAGAAGCAATTTGATGCTGGATTCTTTGAGGAGGCAAAATATCCATAATGGGTGGAAAATATTGTTCCAGTACCAAAAAATGATGGCAAGGTATGGATGTGCATTGATTACCGAGATTTGAAAAAGGCAAGCCCTAAAGATAATTTCCTTTTTCCCTATATTAATACTCTGGTGGATAATACGGCGAAGAGTTCTTTATTTTTTTCATGGACGGATTCTCAGGATACAATCAGATTAAGATGGCATCGAAAGTTATAGAGAAAACCACATTTGTTACAATGTGGGGAACCTCTGCTACAAGGTAATGCCATTTGGGTTGAAGAATGCTGGGGCAACATATCTGAGAGCCATGGTGACCTTGTTTCATGATATGATGCATAAAGGAATTGAGGTCTATGTTGATTATATGATCGTAAAGTCACAAGGAGAAGAGGAGCGTATTGCGAATCTTAAGAAGCTTTTTGAATGACTAAGGAAGTTTAGACTCAAGCTAAATCCGAGAAAATGCACTTTTGGAGTCACCTAGGGGAAATTGCTGGGTTTTGTCGTCAGCAAAAAAGAAATTGAGATTGACCCGGATAAAGTGAAGGCCGTTCAGAATTTTCCACCACCTCGTACTCAAAAGAAAGTAAGAGGCTTTTTGGGGAGATTGAATTACATTGCTCGATTTATTTCTCAGTTAATTGACAAATGTGATCCAATATTTAAGTTACTTCAAAAACGTGATCCAGGAGAATGGGATGAAGGTTATCAGATTGCATTTGAAAAGGTTAAACATTATATATCCAACCCACCAGTATTAATGCCACCTGTTTCGGATAAGCCAATGATACTTTATCAGTATTTGAGAGATCCATGGGCTGTGTTTTGGGGTAGCTTGATGAGACTGGAAAGAAAGAACAGGCAGTTTACTATCTCAGTAAAAAGTTCCCAGATTATGAGTTGAAATATTCGTCGATAGAAAAGTTGGGCTGTGCCTTAGCTTGGACTGCTCGAAGACTCAGACAGTACATGTTGTACCACACAATGTGGTTGATTTCCAAGCTAGATCCAATCAAGTACATGTTGGAAGCACCTTCTTTGTCAGGGAGGACGGCAAGATGGCAGGTTTTATTGTCAGAGTATGACATTGTATATGTAAGTCAAAAAGCTATGAAGGGTAGTACAGTGACTGAATTCTTAGCAAGTCGGGCAATGGAAGGTTATGAGTCGTTGAACTTTGTTTTCCCGGATGAAGATTTGATGTATGTTTGATAACTCGTATAATTATATAGTTTTTAGTTATGTTTTATTATTGTTTTGTGTCAAATACGAGTTATTATTGTTTAGTCTAATTGTGTTTATGATCTTTTATATTTTTATGTAATTTGGTGTTTTTCACAAGTTTCTTTGAGTGATTTCAGATTACTAGAATTAAGGGCAAATCCAGTTCAATTCCAGTTCCGACACATTTTTTCATATCAGCTATATCTGGAGTTTCACTGAAGCAATAAGGCTGAAATTTGTAGCCGTGCAAAGCTAAGAGGCATATCTATCTTTTTCATGTTTTATACTTCTTGAAACGGAGTCGTTTTCCCTAGCGAAATCGACCATCAAGTTGGCTGATGTGCAATGACGTCTGTGCTGACCTGTTTTTGTATTTTGCCCATATCTGCTTATCCACATCAGAAAATGAGCTGATTCTAATGGCTATGGATCCGTAACTGATACGGGAACCTTTGTCTCGAAGACCATATGATCAGATCAGGCCTCTAATATTGACGAAATCGACCATCAAGTTGGTTGATGTGCAATGACGTCTGTGCTGACATGTTTTCGTATTTTGCCCATATCTGCTTATCCACATCAGTAAATGAGCTGATTCTAACGGCTATGGATCCGTAACGGATAGGGGAACCTTTTTCTAGAAGACCATGTGATCAGATCAGGCCTCCAACATTGACGAAATCGACCATCAAGCTGGCTGATCAGAATTGTGATACAATATGACGAAAATTGTTAGAAAAATGCACCCACCTATTATACCTACCTTTGAAATTTGTAAAGCTTGTCTCTTGTCATTTAGCCCTCCAAAATGTGTATAAATAGAGGGCCTTGGATGAGTATTGGGATCATATTGTACATAGGTAGGATATTAGCCATTTTAATAAAATTCTCTAAGTTTTCTTCTTCTTTCTTTTCTCTAGTTTTCTTTCTTTTCTCTAGTTTTCTTTTTCTTTAGAGAGAGCAAGAGGTTGGATAATTAATATTCTTCCTCTTCTTCTTTCTTTCTTTTATTTTCTTCTTAGATTCTCTTTAATTTTATGTTTATGTTTACAATGCCTATGCTAGGCTAAACTTCTATTTGGTTAAGGGTGATTTCAAAGCCCTAGACATGTTTTGTGATTGATTTTCAGATTCTATCTATCATTAATTTTCTATCAAAGTTGCTTATGTTCTTCTACAAGAATTGTTCATGATGTTGTCTTGATTTGTTTAGGTGTACAACTAGATAGATCTTGATAATTATCTATTGCTAGTTTAGGAGTCTTGATCCGTGTAATTGTCTTGATTTCCTATTCATAAGTGGCAATTTGTGATTAATGATTATAGTCAAGTTTTCAATAATTGCAAAGTGGAACATAACCTAAGTTGAACAATCCGAGCTTATGTGTTTGTTGCTTAGATCAACCTATCTTTCTCATCATAAAGCTGCCATTAAATTGAATTTAGAGAGCTTATTCTAGGTTGTTTAATGGTTAGAGATTAAATAGAGAGCTTGTTCTATTTAACGACAAACTAAGGAAAGATTGGGATAACAGAGCTTGTTGTTATCTACGGTTGTTAACTTTGATAGTTGGTTGATATTGATAGATCTGAAATTGATTCTTAATGATGTCTAGTGGTGGAGAATGAAACCTTAACCATATTTTTCATATTTGATTCTTCTTACTTACTTGTTTTCTTACTTTTCTAGTTTACTTATTTTTTAAAAGTATATTTATTTTTATTGGCTGGTTATACCGCCTAATTTGTATATTAACTTTGTTTTATTTTTATTGGCTGGTTATACCGCCTAATTTAGTATATATATTTTTATTGGCTGGTTATACCGCCTAATTTAGTATATATATTTTTATTGGCTGGTTATACCGCCTTGCATCTTATTCTTATTATTTACTTTAGTTTAAATCTGGCTTCAAAAACCCCTTTTCTTTTATTGTTCTTGAATTTAAGTTTTAAACCTATTAACTTATGAACTAAAACCCAATCCCTGAGGACTCGACCCTTGCTAACTACTATACTTACAATTTATCTTTTTAGTGCAAGGTTAAATAAGATACACTCTTTTGGGTGCATCAAATTTTTGGCGCCGTTGCCGGGGATTGTTTTCTTTAGTTTATTTGTTACTTGGTTTATTCTTATTTTCAGTTCTAATGAGTTTTATTTTATTGTACATACGGATTTTTCTTATCAAATTTTGAAAAAAAAAAATAAAAAAAAAAAATAAAAAAAAAATGATGGAATTGAGCAATCTAACACTTGAAGAGTTGGTGGCATACATGAACATGGAGAATCAACAAGCCAATCTCACCTACCCAGTTCAACAATTTGCCATGGGAGGATGTCAAGGCCATCAAGTGTTTCAAGACCAACAGTATGATCATTACTCAAACACTTACCATGAGGGATGGTGGGATCATACTAATTATGGCTACTCAGAAAATTACCAAGAAGTAGATCCTTATGCCAATTACACTCATCCATCTAGATTTAATCAATCATGGTCTCAAGAACCAGATCTTTTTCAGCCACTACATATGACTCAAAACTCAGGTACTTCTTTAGAAGATCTTGTCGATTCTCTTGTTACTAATACTTTGCAATTTCAACAGGAAACAAGGGCAAGTATCCAGAGTTTGGAAAGGCAAATGAGCCTATTGGCTAGTAGTATGGTGGTATGGGTAGCACAAAGATCTGAAGAACTCTCTGCCCAAACGATGATTAACCCAAAGGAGAATGCTACTATTGTGACCTTGAGGAATGAGGAACAAGATGAGGATGAGACAAAATTAGAGATGAATTCTATTCTTGAGGATAATAAAGCCAATGATCCAAATAAGAGTATTTCGGCACCTGAGGTAACGTTTAAGATTCCAATTTTTACTAATGTTTCTTCTCCACCTTTCCCTAGTAGATTCGCAAAGTTTAAGGAGGATGAACATGAACAAGACACGCTGGAAACCTTAAACAGTTTGTTTGTGGATGTCATTCAACAAGTACCAAAAGATGCACCATTCCTCGATGAGATATGCACCACCAAGGATGATGGAATAATACTTGTAATGGAGAATGCATCCACTGTTGTGCAAAGAAAGCTTCCTCTCAAACGCATAAATTTGGGAAATTTCATGCATGAGCCTGACAAGCCTAAAAAGCCAAGAAGGGGTGTTGGTTAGATTCAAAACACTAACTCAAGTGTTAATTGGGAAGGCAGCCCAATTAAAGATGAAATTGCCAACCTTCCATATTCAGATTTGCTTTCTCTTTCTTTTCCTTTTTCTTTTATTATTTTTATTGTTTTTATTTTATTTCTTATGTTTCTTTGTTAATTGTGTTTACTGCTTTTAAGTTCATTTAGGCTGCATAAGTTTCTTTTGTTTAATAGTTCTTTTCTCTTACATATAATTCTTGCATTGGGGGATAATAGCATTACATTAATGACAATGTAAGAATTATGTGTGGGGGGGAGAATTTAGGATTTTATTTAGAGTGTTTTGTTTTTGAGTCTTTTTATGTTGTTTTTCTTTCTGATCCTTGTTTTGAAAAACACTAGATGTAAATATAATTTTTTTTTTTAACCTCGGTTAAATGGCGGATAACGGTACTCCGTGATTATTTAAATCGGTTCTATCAGCTACCCACAAAACTGATATTCTATATAAATTTCTCTTTCAATTTCTCTTTCATTTTTTTTTTCAGGATGGATGATATTCTCACAAGATTGCAGAAACGATTTCCTCCTTTTCCTCGAAATATTTTACTGAAGCTTTACCAAGTTCGTTTTGAAAGATTAAGAATGCTTATGCACAAAGGGATTCCTGGAGACATACGTTGGATAATTGAAGCCAAGGTACGTGAAGATGAATATCTTCCTGTTTTGCATTTACCAGGTACAGGTAGAAGCACTTTTGCAAAGAAGCGACGAGCAAAGCGCATGAGTTCAAATTGCCACAAATGTGCACGATGGACGTGTAATGGTAAATGTCGTTCTATTGGGATTCCGTCCTCTAATCGAGATGATAAAATTGAATTCATTAAGGATGGACTGAGTAAGGAGAATTTGGGTAATATCCAACTTTCTCTTGAGACGCATCCTAGTGGAGACGTACAAAGAGAAATTCTTGATTTATGGCCGCAATTCCAAAGGGAATGGCAACATCTTGGGAATCTGATGTTAAAAGACCCTGTTTGCCAGCTTGTAAGAAAACTGGATGGGAAGCATATCCTCGACTCATAGAAGGCGTTTAAGCCGTTTCTGGACGTAAAACCAGAGGAAGATGTGAGCCACAATCACAACTACAATAAATGACTTCTCAGCTTTTGGTTTGATTTGCAATAACTTTATTTCGGTTTAATTTACGTGTTATTCGATTTGTGTAATTATTCTCATTTTTTTATTTGTCTTTTACGGTTGATTTTTCTTCTCTTTTTTATTTTCTTCCTGAAACCACGCAAAAATCTTTTGTTAGGTTAACATTTTCTTCTGACAGGTCAAATACACTTTCGGCGACATTATTAATCTTGACTTTTACGGTTGATTTTTCTTCTCTTTTTGATTTTCTTCCTGAAATCACGCAAAAATCTTTTGTTAGGTTAACATTTTCTTTTGACAGGTCAGATACACTTTCGGCGACATTATTACTCTTGTCTGATTCACTACTCAGTCCTCTATATATTACACCATGTACTCATTCTCTTTCAGGCACTCGAAAAAAAAGAAAAAAAAAATGGAAAGTACTTCGTCCCAACGCATTAAAAAAATTTGTGTTTTTGGAGGTGCTTATCCAGGGAAAAATAACATATTCGCTGATGAAGCCATAAGAGTTGGAGTAATACTTGCCCAACAAAAGATCCAGTTGATTTATGGAGGCGGTAGTACGGGTTTAATGGGAGCAGTCGCTACAGCAGCACACGCCGGAGGAAGTCCAGTTCTAGGAATCGTGCCAAAACTATTCACAGATTTTTGTGGACCTACCTTGGGTAAGGAAATACAAGTCTGGAGTATCCCTGAACGGATAACAATCATGTACCATTCTGCCGATGCATTCATTGCTTTACCAGGAGGTCTGGGTACATTGGAAGAAATAGCTTGCGTGGCTTCTTGGTCATCTTTGGTCACAAATAAGAAACCCATTGGTTTGCTTAATATTAATGGTTATTTTAGTAATTTGCTTTCATATTTAGATAATGCTGTGGATAATGGATTCATGTTTTCAGAGGCAAGGAGAACCATAATTTCTGCTACAACCATTGAAGATTTACTTAAAAAGCTCCAAGCTTATGAGTGTTTATCTGCTACGGTTGTTTTGCAAACGCTCGGAAAAAGAAAAAGAGATATGGACGAGCAAGGAGTGGATTGCACTTTGTCTTTGTGACATTATCTAACATTTTGCTTGTTGTGTCTCAGTTATAATAAGTGGTTAGCAACCTCTGCAGGTAATATCTCCTAATTTCTACCTTTAAAATTTGACATTGGGGACAATGTCATATTGTAGTAGGGGGTAAGGGACATATTTTGCTAATTTTAAAAAAATAATAATAAAATAAAAATTAAGAAGTATTCATTCTGAACAAGGTCTGAGTAAGGGAAACTTGAGACATACCTTGTTAGTTTGATTTCTTCTTTTCAAAAAAAAAAAGAAAAAGAGTTTGTTGTGTTTTAAGCAATTTAGAAGTATTCATTCTGAACAAGGTCTGAGTAAGGGAGACTTGAGACATACCTTGTCAGTTTGATTTTAATCTTTTTACGTTTACTTGTTAATTTTTGTTTAGTATTTTAGGATTATTTAGGTTGCATGAGTTTGTTTTGTTTTGAGTCTTAGTTGTTCCTATTCTTATGTTATTAGTTCTTTTCTCTTACACATAATTCTTTCATTTGAGTTAATAGACTTACATTGAGGACAATGTAAGAATTAAGTGTGGGGGGAATGATTTAGGATTTCTTTTATTTTTGTCTACTATTTTTTTATGAGTCTTTATTATTATTATTATTTTTTAGTGAGTTTTAGTTCCTTTTTAATACAATGATGAGATATGAATTGCATAAGTCTAAAACAGATTTATTAGTGAGAAGATTTTCATGAGAATTGAGCTTTATGTCAACCTTTTTATGAGCCAATGTTAATATGATATGTTGATTGAGAAAGAAGCATGTTTAGAATCTGACTTGTATAATCATCCTTGTGAGTTTTTGAGCCTATAATGATTGATGCATTATACAAATCAATCTAATTTCTTTCTTGAGTGCTCTTATGATTACATGATTCTCTAGAACTTGCTTTAAACCGTTTGAGACTATATTGATGCATGTGACAACATGAATATGATAGAGGCATTAGGATTTTTAGCCAGGGCCAAACAACCATCCCTTATTGATGTTCCAAGAGAACACACCCTTAGTGAACCAATTTGAGCCTACATTGAATAAGCTATCTCTTTGGTAACCATAACTTGTCCCTAACCTAAATATACTTATATCTTTACCTTTGTTCCAAAGATGAATTAGCATGATTTGAGACAAGTTGCAAAGACAAGGGATATTTTTTTGGTTAGAAACAAGAAATAAGTGTGGGGGGAAAAGAAAAGAAAAGTCAAGAGAAAAAGAAATGGAATACTGGCAAATACATTCCTATATAAAAAAAAAATGAATCATCTCTTGAATTTGTGGAAAAAGAAAAATATGTTACAAAGTTGTTTAGAATGAAGAAAAGGCCCAACATGAATATCCGGCCTAGGTGACTATGTACTTGTAAAGAGTTTTGAGAAGTTTCTTTGTATAATCTTTTTATGTCTCTAAACTTTATGAACTCTTTGGAACCTTTGTGATATCTTTATCCTTTTGTTCTTCAACCACATTACAAACCCCTTGGCCCCATTACAACCTTGATTAAAGACCTCTTGATTTATGAAGTTGCATGATCTTTTAGTGGAGAATAGATGGACAAGCAAGCATATGGTAGAAGTGTTTTCATGAGATTGATTGAGTGTAAACACTTTACCACTACTTTAAAGAGTGAAAATCAAGAGAGTATCCCATGTGAGAAGTTGAGATTAAATTTGAACATGCACTATTTTGATTGAGATATGTTATGCTAATATTGGCTTAACTCAAACAATTTACATTCAAGCATGATTTTTTGTGAAATTTTTTAAGCTATTGATTAGTTTATAAGACTTGTTCAAATATTGTCTCTAATTTGTATTGAAAGGATTAGGAGTAAATATTTTTAGTATATGTAGTTTATTTATATGAAGTTTATTTATATTTTAATTTTTCAATCTTTGTGGGTATCGTTCTAGTAAACCCTCACGAGACTAAACTCGTCCACTAGGGACACCTAGGGGTTTAAAGGCTTGTGTCACATGCTAAGTGCCACCGTGATTTCCTACGAAAGTGGATTAGATTAGATTTTCTTATTTTATTTTTATTGAGTCGTTGCTAGGGACTAGCAACAATCTAAGTGTGGGGGTGTGATAACTCGTATAATTATATAGTTTTTAGTTATGTTTTATTATTGTTTTGTGTCAAATACGAGTTATTATTGTTTAGTCTAATTGTGTTTATGATCTTTTATATTTTTATGTAATTTGGTGTTTTTCACAAGTTTCTTTGAGTGATTTCAGATTACTAGAATTAAGGGCAAATCCAGTTCAATTCCAGTTCCGACACATTTTTCCATATCAGCTATATCTGGAGTTTCACTGAAGCAATAAGGCTGAAATTTGTAGCCGTGCAAAGCTAAGAGGCATATCTATCTTTTTCATGTTTTATACTTCTTGAAACGGAGTCGTTTTCCCTAGCGAAATCGACCATCAAGTTGGCTGATGTGCAATGACGTCTGTGCTGACCTGTTTTCGTATTTTGCCCATATCTGCTTATCCACATCAGAAAATGAGCTGATTCTAATGGCTATGGATCCGCAACTGATACGGGAACCTTTGTCTCGAAGACCATATGATCAGATCAGGCCTCTAATATTGACGAAATCGACCATCAAGTTGGTTGATGTGCAATGACGTCTGTGCTGACATGTTTTCGTATTTTGCCCATATCTGCTTATCCACATCAGCAAATGAGCTGATTCTAACGGCTATGGATCCGTAACTAATAGGGGAACCTTTTTCTAGAAGACCATGTGATCAGATCAGGCCTCCAACATTGACGAAATCGACCATCAAGCTGGCTGATCAGAATTGTCATACAATATGACGAAAATTGTTAGAAAAATGCACCCACCTATTATACCTACCTTTGAAATTTGTAAAGCTTGTCTCTTGTCATTTAGCCCTCCAAAATGTGTATAAATAGAGGGCCTTGGATGAGTATTGGGATCATATTGTACATAGGTAGGATATTAGCCATTTTAATAAAATTCTCTAAGTTTTCTTCTTCTTTCTTTTCTCTAGTTTTCTTTCTTTTCTCTAGTTTTCTTTTTCTTTAGAGAGAGCAAGAGGTTGGATAATTAATATTCTTCCTCTTCTTCTTTCTTTCTTTTATTTTCTTCTTAGATTCTCTTTAATTTTATGTTTATGTTTACAATGCCTATGCTAGGCTAAACTTCTATTTGGTTAAGGGTGATTTCAAAGCCCTAGACATGTTTTGTGATTGATTTTCAGATTCTATCTATCATTAATTTTCTATCAAAGTTGCTTATGTTCTTCTACAAGAATTGTTCATGATGTTGTCTTGATTTGTTTAGGTGTACAACTAGATAGATCTTGATAATTATCTATTGCTAGTTTAGGAGTCTTGATCCGTGTAATTGTCTTGATTTCCTATTCATAAGTGGCAATTTGTGATTAATGATTATAGTCAAGTTTTCAATAATTGCAAAGTGGAACATAACCTAAGTTGAACAATCCGAGCTTATGTGTTTGTTGCTTAGATCAACCTATCTTTCTCATCATAAAGCTGCCATTAAATTGAATTTAGAGAGCTTATTCTAGGTTGTTTAATGGTTAGAGATTAAATAGAGAGCTTGTTCTATTTAACGACAAACTAAGGAAAGATTGGGATAACAGAGCTTGTTGTTATCTACGGTTGTTAACTTTGATAGTTGGTTGATATTGATAGATCTGAAATTGATTCTTAATGATGTCTAGTGGTGGAGAATGAAACCTTAACCATATTTTTCATATTTGATTCTTCTTACTTACTTGTTTTCTTACTTTTCTAGTTTACTTATTTTTTAAAAGTATATTTATTTTTATTGGCTGGTTATACCGCCTAATTTGTATATTAACTTTGTTTTATTTTTATTGGCTGGTTATACCGCCTAATTTAGTATATATATTTTTATTGGCTGGTTATACCGCCTAATTTAGTATATATGTTTTTATTGGCTGGTTATACCGCCTTGCATCTTATTCTTATTATTTACTTTAGTTTAAATCTGGCTTCAAAAACCCATTTTCTTTTATTGTTCTTGAATTTAAGTTTTAAACCTATTAACTTATGAACTAAAACCCAATCCCTGAGGACTCGACCCTTGCTAACTACTATACTTACAATTTATCTTTTTAGTGCAAGGTTAAATAAGATACACTCTTTTGGGTGCATCAATGTTTCACAAGCATATGAGATTCCCCTGAAGAAGAAAGTGTGGAAAATGTATTTTGATGGCACATCTAATGCCATGGAGCATGGAATCGGTGCAGTCCTCATATCCCTAGAAGAAGATTATTATCCTTTCACTGCTAGATTGGATTTTGATTGTACAAACAATACTACCGAGTATGAAGCGTGTCCTATGGGCCTTCGTGCTGCAGTGGACAAAAAGATCAAAGTATTGGAAGTTTTCGGAGACTTAGCCCTAGTGATATACCAACTACGTGGAGAATAGGAAACCCGAGATACAAAGCTAATCCGATATCGAGAATTCATACTGAGTTTATTAGAGAAATTTGAAGAAGTGAATTTTAATTACTTCCCTCGAGAAGAAAATCGAATAGCAGATGCTCTGGCTACTTTGTCATCAATATTTAAAGTGAATAAAAAGGCTGAAGTTGTGCCAATAAAGATGAATATATATGAGTCTTTTGCCCATTGTCTGAGTATTGAAGAAGAAGAAGATGACCTTCCTTGGTATAACGACATCTTGCAATACATCAAGAGTCAACAGTATCCAGAAAAAACAACAGAAAATGACAAGAGGACTCTGAGAAGGCTAGCAATGGGTTTTGTTCTAGACAGTGAGATTCTCTACAAGAAAGGAAAAGACAAAGTCTTATTCAGATGTGTTGGATCTGCCGAAGCTCGGAGAATTATAGAAGAGGTCCATGAAGGGATATCTGGCACTCATGCTAATGGTCACATTCTTACTAAGCAGATTATGAGGGCATGGTATTATTGGTTGACAATGGAAGGAGATTGTATCAGTTATTCCTGAAAGTGCCAAAAATGCAAGGTATATACGGATAAGATCCATGTGCCACCATCGCCATTGCATGTCATGACTTCACCATGGCCCTTGTCAATGTGGGGAATGGATATGATCGGGCCTATTAACCTTAAAGCTTCAAACGGGCATCGTTTCATCTTGGTGGCCATAGATTATTTCACAAAGTGGGTAGAAGATACTTTCTATGCGAATATAACCAAGTCGGTGGTATGCAGATTTGTTAAGAAAAAAATCATATGCCGTTACGGGTTGCCAGCAAGAATTATTTCGGATAATGCTCTCAACTTGAACAATAAGATGATGAGAGAAGTGTGTACTCAGTTCAAGATCAAACATCATAATTCGTCACCTTATCGTCCAAAGATGAATGGGGCAGTAGAAGCAGCTAACAAGAACATCAAGAAGATTGTTGAGAAGATGACTAATGTGTACACGGATTGGCACAAGATCTTGCCTTTTGCTCTTCATGCATATCGTACTTCATTCCATACATCTACAGGGGCAACGCCATTTTCTTTGGTATACAGGATGGAAGCAGTGCTACCTATTGGAGTTGAGATCCCTTCACTTCGGGTTTTGATAGAAGTTGGCATAAAGGAAGCAGAATAGGTTAGAGCTCGTTATGAACAGTTGAATCTCATCGAGGAGAAAATATTGAAAGCAATTTGTCACGGGCAGTTGTATCAGAAAAGGATGATTGGAGCCTACAACAAGAAAGTTCGTCCTAGACAGTTCCGAGAGGGGGAGTTGGTACTGAGGAAAATTCTCCGCATAGTGAAGGACCCGCGAGGAAAGTGGGCTCTGAATTGGGAAGGACCCTATGTGGTAAAAAGAGCTTTTTCTGGAGGAGCATTGATTTTAACTAGAATGGATGGGGAGGATTTCAGAAATCCCGTGAATGCTGATGAACTGAAGAAGTATTATGCTTAAAAAAAAAAATATGATGCTGTGCACTTGGAAATTCGAATGATTCCAAGAGTAAAAATGAAATTCTATATATCTATCTCCCCAGTGGATTGCTTTTTAATGAAAATATTCATGCTTGGTATGATGAATGGCCATCTTTCATATTCCTTTCAATAAGAAGAAATTATCCTTATTCACCCCTTTGAGCATTAAAAATTATTCCTTTCTTTAAAGCTTGATCAAGGATCACCCTCTACACTGAAGGGCAACTGCGAGGAAAAATTATCAAAAATCATGGGAAAAAGAAAGCCATCGAAAAATATGGCAAATGAAAGCCAACAAAGCAACAAAAAAAAAAAAAAAAGAAAGAAAAGAAAGTCCAAAAAATGGACAAATGTTTCAAGAATGAGTTCTGCTCAAGAAATGATCCTTGATTCAATCACCCTTAAACAAATTTTGAGCCTATTTTATCCTTTCTTTCCAAACCTAAACCTTGGCCTACATTACGTGCTTTAAAAGTCCATTTTGATCTAGCATGGATATTTAATTTGAAAGGTTATTCTCAGAATTCATCCCATCTTTTGAATTGACATTTTTACCTTGGAAGCATTTAGAATTCTCAGATGCATGGTAGAATACAAAAAAAAAAAAAATTGAAATGAAAAAAGAATGTAAAATGAGAGGTTTAAGTCGAAAACCCGCAAAGGGCGACTTGATACCGAATGGAGGACACTTGAGTTGAAAACCCGCAAAGGGCGGCTCAGGTACTGATTAAAAGTTCGAATCAATGCTCCGTGTAAAGGGGGAGAAAGTATATGAAAATCATAGGAAAGAGGAAAAACTCAGTCTGACGTAACTACGGAAGCCGAGAGGTTACCCAAGTAAATTGCTTGTTCAAGAGAAATTTTAGATGGTTTGAAAAGGAGGGATCCAAGATATTTTGCATCCGGGGCATCTACAACCTATAACTTTACATTTGTTTCTTATATCCTTGATTTACTATTTTAAAACATTTTTGAATGATGATTAGTAATAAAAAATCTTTAAATAAAAGGATTTCAAAGTATTACTAAGGAATAGATTTAAATCTTGGGAAAGGTTTGGAAAGTTCACCAAGAAAAGAAAACAGTGAACGTATTGGAGACTTCATCACGAAGTCAGAAAATTTGTGAATTTCAACGAAAGTCAGAAACTGAGACTGTTTGACAAGTTATCTTGAGTGAAGGATTCCTTAAGTGGGGCATCAATGAAAAATTGAAGACTCCATCATAAAGTCGGATAATCTGTGAACCTCAAAGAAACCATGGATTAGAAATCAAGACACAATCATTTGATTGCATTCATTCTTAGGAAACATACAAGCATTTGCAAAGCATGTCATTCTCATCATTGCATTTAGCTAACATTGCAGAAATCAGGAAAACTTGGACTTCCCCAAAGTGAACTCGTTCTGTTTTTCAAACGAGTCGAGCCCCGAGATCACCATCGAGGTACGTTTCATTTCCAAATCGAACTTATTTTGCTTATCAAATAAGTCGAGCCCCGAGACTGCCGTCGAGGTATGTTCCTTTAATTTTCAAGTTAAATTTATTTTTTTCCAAATGAACCAAACCCAGAATCATTCTTAGTATTTCTTTTTGTTTTAAATCGAATTCATTCTATTTTATCAAATGAGTCAAGCCTTAAGACCACCGTCGAGGTATTTCCCTTTGTTTTAAATCGAATTCATTCTGTTTGATCAAATGAGTCGAGCCTTGAGACCACCGTCGATGTATTTCCTTTTTTTTAAAATCAAATTCATTCTATTTTATCAAATGAGTCGAGTCTTGAGACCACCATCGAGGTATTTCCTTTTGTTTTAAATGGAATTCATTTTGTTTCATCAAATGAGTCAAGCCTTGAGACCACCGTTGAGGTATTTCCTTTTGTTTTAAATCGAATTCATTCTGTTTTATCAAATAAGTCGAGCCCTGAGACCACCGTCGAGGTATTTCCTTTTGTTTTAAATCGAATTCATTCTGTTTATCAAATGAGTCGAGCCTTGAGACCATCGTCAAGGTATTTTGAAATCACGGGTAAGGCCTCTGGGCACCATTCTTAAGACTTTCAGGCATCATTTTTAAGACCTCCAGGCATCATTTTTAAAGTCTCATATAGCGCATTTTTTTCAAATCACGGGTAAGGCCTCCGAGCACCATTCTTAAAACCTCCGGGCATCATTTTTAAAGTCGTATACAGCGCAATTTTTTCAAATCACGGGTAAGGTCTCCGGGCACCATTTTTAAGACCTCCGGGCATAAGTTTCCAGAGTTTTTACATTTGCTTGAACAAGTCTTTGGAGGTGATAACCAAAGCCTCTAGTGGAGATATCTAGAGTTTTACATTTGCTTGAACAAGTCTTTGGTGGTGATAGCCAAAACCTCTGGTGTAGATATAAAGAGTTTTATGTTTGCTTGAGCAAGTCTTTGGTAGTGATAGTCGGAGCTTCTGGAGGAGATACCCAGAATTTTGAACACAGCTTAGTGATGCACCCAAAAGAGTGTATCTTATTTAACCTTGCACTAAAAAGATAAATTGTAAGTATAGTAGTTAGCAAGGGTCGAGTGCTCAGGGATTGGGTTTTAGTTTATAAGTTAATAGTTTAAAACTTAAATTCAAGAACAATAAAAGAAAAGGGGTTTTTGAAGCCAGATTTAAACTAAAGTAAATAATAAGAATCAGATGCAAGGCGGTATAACCAGCCAATAAAAATATATATACTAAATTAGGCGGTATAACCAGCCAATAAAAATAAAACAAAGTTAATATACAAATTAGGCGGTATAACCAGCCAATAAAAATAAAACAAAGTTAATATACAAATTAGGCGGTATAACCAGCCAATAAAAATAAATATAGTCTTAAAAATAAGCAAACGAGAAAAGTAAGAAAACAAGTAAGTAAGACGAATCAAATATGAAAAATATGGTTAAGGTTTCATTCTCCACCACTAGACATCATTAAGAATCAATTTCATATCTATCAACATTAACCAACTATCAAAGTTAACAACCGTAGATAACAACAAGCTCTGTTATCCCAATCTTTCCTTAGTTTGTTGTTAAATAGAACAAGCTCTCTATTTAATCTCTAACCATCAAACAACCTAGAATAAGCTCTCTAAGTTCAATTTAATGGCAGCTTTATGATGAGAAAGATAGGTTGATCTAAGCAACAAACACATAAGCTCGGATTGTTCAACTTAGGTTATGTTCCACTTTGCAATTATTGAAAACTTGACCATAATCATTAATCACAAATTGCCACTTATGAATAGGAAATCAAGACAATTACACGGATCAAGACTCCTAAACTAGCAATAGATAATTATCAAGATCTATCTAGTTGTACACCTAAACAAATCAAGACAACATCATGAACAATTCTTGTAGAAGAACATAAGCAACTTTGATAGAAAATTAATGATAGATAGAATCTGAAAATCAATTATAAAACATGTCTAGGGCTTTGAAATCACCCTTAACCAAATAGAAGTTTAGCCTAGCATAGGCATTGTAAACATAAACATAAAATTAAAGAAAATCTAAGAAGAAAATAAAAGAAAGAAAGAATAAGAGGAAGAATATTAATTATCCAACCTCTTGCTCTCTCTAAAGAAAAAGAAAACTAGAGAAAAGAAAGAAAACTAGACAAAAGAAAGAAGAAGAAAACTTAGAGAATTTTATTAAAATGGCTAATATCCTACCTATGTACAATATGATCCCTTACAATCATCCAAGGCCCTCTATTTATACACATTTTGGAGGGCTAAATGACAAGAGACAAGCTTTACAAATTTCAAAGGTAGGTATAATAGGTGGGTGCATTTTTCTAACAATTTTCGTCATATATGACGATTTTGATCAGCCAACTTGATGGTCGATTTTGTCAATTTTGGAGGCCTTATCTGATCACATGGTCTTCTAGAAAAATGTTACCCTATCAGTTACTGATCCATATCCGTTGGAATCAGCTCATTTGCCGATGTGGAGGAGAAGATATGGGCAAAATACGAAAACCGGTCAGCACAGACGTCATTGCACATCAGCCAACTTGATGGTCGATTTCTTCAATATTGGAGGCTTTATCTGATCACATGGTCTTATAGACAAATGTTGCTCTATCAGTTAGTGATCCATATCCGTTGGAATCAGCTCATTTTCTGATGTGGATCGGACGATATGGTCAAAATGCGAACACTGGTCAGCACAGACGTCATTGCACATCAGCCAACTTGATGGTTGATTTCGCTAGGGAAAACGTCTCCGTTTCAAGAAGTGTAAAACATGAAAAAGATAGATATGCCTCTTAGCTTTGCACGGCTACAAATTTCAGCCTTATTGCTTCAGTGAAACTCGAGATATAGCTGATATGGCAAAAGGTGTCGGAACTGGAACTGAACTGGATTTGCCCTTAATTCTAGTAATCTGAAATCACTCAAAGAAACTTGTGAAAAACACCAAAATACATAAAAATATAAAAGATCATAAACACAATTAGACTAAACAATAATAACTCGTATTTGACACAAAACAATAATAAAACATAACTAAAAACTATATAATTATACGAGTTATCACACCCCCACACTTAGATTGTTGCTAGTCCCTAGCAACGACTCAATAAAAATAAAATAAGAAAATCTAATCTAATCCATTTTCGTAGGAAATCACGGTGGCACTTAGCATGTGACACAAGCCTTTAAACCCCTAGGTGTCCCTAGTGGACGAGTTTAGTCTCGTGAGGGTTTACTAGAACAATACCCACAAACATTGAAGACATAAGAAAAACTAAAAATAATAATTATAACTAATCCTTCCAATATAAATTAGAGATAATCATTGGACAAGTCTTAAAAATTAATCAATAGCTTAAAGAAATTCACAAAAAATCTTGCTTGAATGTAAATTGTTTGAGTTAAGCCAATATTAACATAACATATTTCAATCAAAATAGTGCATATTCAAACTTAATCTCAACCTCTCACATGGGATACTCTCATGATTTTCACTCTTTAAAGTAGTGGTAAAGTGTTTACACTCAATCAATCTCATGAAAATAGTTCTGCCATATGCTTGCTTGTCCACCTATTCTCCACTAAAAGATCATGCAACTTCATAAATCAAGAGGTCTTTAATCAAGGTTGTAATGGGGCCAAGGGGTTTGTAATGTGGTTGAAGAACAAAAGGATAAAGAAATCACAAAGGTTCCAAAGAGTTCATAAAGTTTAGAGACATAAAAAGATCATACAAAGAAACTTCTCAAAACTCTTTACAAGTACATAGTCACCTAGGCCGGATATTCATGTTGGGCCTTTTCTTCATTCTAAACAACTTTGTAACATCTTTTTCTTTTTCCACAAATTCAAGAGATGATTCATATTTTTTTTTTACATAGGAATGTATTTGCCAGTATTCCATTTCTTTTTCTCTTGACTTTTCTTTTCTTTTCCCCCCACACTTATTTCTTGTTTCTAACCCAAATTTTTAACTAAAAATATCCCTTGTTTTTTTTGCAATATGTCTCAAAATATATAATCCATCTTTAGAACAAGGGTAAGGATATAAGTATATTTAGGCTAGGTGTAAGTTGTGGTTACCAATAAAACATCATATTTAATGTAGGCTCAAATTGGCTCACTAGTGGGGATGTTCTCTTAGAACATTAATAATGGATGGCTGTTTGGCTCTGGTTATAATCCTAATGCCTCTATCATATTCATGTTGTCACATGTATCAATATAGTCTCAAACGATTTAAAGCAAGTTCTAGAGAATCATGTAATCATAAGAGCACTCAAGAAAGAAATTAGATTGATTTGTATAATGCATCAATCATTATAGGCTCAAAAACTCACAAGGATGATTATACAAGTCAGATTAAGTCTAAACATGCTTCTTTCTCAATCAACATATCATATTAACATTGGCTCATAAAAAGGTTGACATCAAGCTCAATTCTCATGAAAATCTTCTCACTAATAAATCTGTTTTAGACTTATGCAATTCATATCTCATCATTGTATTAAAAAGGAACTAAAACACACTAAAAAAATAATAATAATAATAATAAAGACTCATAAAAAAAAATTAGTAGACAAAAATAAAAGAAATCCTAAATCATTCCCCCCACACTTAATTCTTACATTGTCCTCAATGTAAGTCTATTAACCCAAATGAAAGAATCATGTGTAAGAGAAAAGAACTAATAACATAAGAATAGGAACAACTAAGACTCAAAACAAAACAAACTCATGCAACCTAAATAATCCTAAAATACTAAACAAAAATTAACAAGTAAACATAAAAAGATTAAAATCAAACTGACAAGGTATGTCTCAAGTCTCCCTTACTCAGACCTTGTTCAGAATGAATACTTCTAAATTGCTTAAAATATAACAAACCCTTTTTTTTTTTTTTGAAAAGAAGAAATCAAACTGACAAGGTATGTCTCAAGTCTCCCTTACTCAGACCTTGTTCAGAATGAATACTTCTAAATTGCTTAAAACACAACAAACTTTTTTTTTTTTTTTTAAATTAGCAAAATATGTCTTTTACCCCATACTAAAATATGACATTGTCCCCAATGTCAAATTTTAAAGGTAGGATTTAGGAGATATTACCTGCAGAGGTTGCTAACCACTTATTATAACTGAGACACAACAAACAAAATGTTAGATAATGTCACAAAGACAAAGTGCAATCCACTCCTTGCTCGTCCATATCTCTTTTTCTTTTTCCGAGCGTTTGCGAAACAACCGTAGCAGATAAACACTCATAAGCTTGGAGCTTTTTGAGTAAATCTTCAATGGTTGTAGCAGAAATTATGGTTCTCCTTGCCTCTGAAAACATGAATCCATTATCCACAGCATTATCTAAATATGAAAGCAAATTACTTAAATAACCATTAATATTAAGCAAACCAATGGGTTTCTTATTTGTGACCAAAGATGACCAAGAAGCCACGCAAGCTATTTCTTCCAATGTACCCAGACCTCCTGGTAAAGCAATGAATGCATCGGCAGAATGGTACATGATTGTTATCCGTTCAGGGATACTCCAGACTTGTATTTCCTTACCCACGGTAGGTCCACAAAAACCTGTGAATAGTTTTGGCACGACTCCTAGAACTGGACTTCCTCCGGCGTGTGCTGCTGTAGCGACTGCTCCCATTAAACCCGTTCTACCGCCTCCATAAATCAACTGGATCTTTTGTTGGGCAAGTATTACTCCAACTCTTATGGCTTCATCAACTAATATTTTATTTTTCCCTGGATAAGCACCTCCAAAGACACAAATTTTTTCAATGCGCTGCGATGAAGTACTTTCCATTTTTTTTTTCGAGTGCCTCAAAAGAGAATGAGTACATGGTGTAATATATAGAGGACTGAGTAGTGAATCAGACAAGAGTAATAATGTCGCCGAAAGTGTATTTGACCTGTCAGAAGAAAATGTTAACCTACCTAACAAAAGATTTTTGCGTGATTTCAGGAAGAAAATCAAAAAGAGCAGAAAAATCAATTGTAAAAGACCAATAAAAAAAAATGAGAATAATTACACAAATCGAACAACACGTAAATTAAACCGAAATGAAGTTATTGCAAATCAAACCAAAAGCTGATAAGTCATTTATTGTAGTTGTGATTGTGGCTCACATCTTCCTCTGGTTTTACGTCCAGAAACAGCTTAAACGCCTTCTATGAGTCGAGGATATGCTTCCCATCCAGTTTTCTTACAAGCTGGCAAACAGGGTCTTTTAACATCAGATTCCCAAGATGTTTCCATTCCCTTTGGAATTGCGGCCATAAATCAAGAATTTCTCTTTGTACGTCTCCACTAGGATGCGTCTCAAGAGAAAGTTGGATATTACCCAAATTCTCCTTACTCAGTCCATCCTTAATGAATTCAATTTTATCATCTCGATTAGAGGACGGAATCCCAATAGAACGACATTTACCGTTACATGTCCATCGTGCACATTTGTGGCAGTTTGAACTCATGCGCTTTGCTCGTCGCTTCTTTGCAAAAGTGCTTCTACCTGTACCTGGTAAATGCAAAACAGGAAGATATTCATCTTCACGTACCTTGGCTTCAATTATCCAACGTATGTCTTCAGGAATCCCTTTGTGCATAAGCATTCTTAATCTTTCAAATCGAACTTGGTAAAGCTTCAGGAAAATATTTCGAGGAAAAGGAGGAAATCGTTTCTGCAATCGTGTGAGAATATCATCCATCCTGAAAAAAAAATGAAAAAAAATGAAAGAGAAATTGGAAGAGAAATTTATATACAATATCAGTTTTGTGGGTAGCTGATGGAACCGATTTAAATAATCACGGAGTACCGTTATCCGCCATTTAACCGGGGTAAAAAATTAAAAATTATATTTACATCTAGTTATTTTCAAAACCAGGATCAGAAAGAAAAACAACATAAAAAGACTCAAAAACAAAACACTCTAAATAAAATCCTAAATTCTTCCCCCCACACATAACTCTTACATTGTCATTAATGTAATGCTATTATCCCCCAATGCAAGAATTATATGTAAGAGAAAAGAACTATTAAACAAAAGAAACTTATGCAGCCTAAATGAACTTAAAAGCAGTAAACACAATTAACAAAGAAACATAAGAAATAAAATAAAAACAATAAAAATAATAAAAGAAAAAGGAAAAGAAAGAGAAAGCAAATCTGAATATGGAAGGTTGGTAATTTCATCTTTAATTGGGCTGCCTTTCCAATTAACACTTGAGTTAGTGTTTTGAATCTAACCAACACCCTTTCTTGGCTTTTTAGGCTTGTCAGGCTCATACATGAAATTTCCCAAATTTATGCGTTTGAGAGGAAGCTTTCTTTGCACAACAGTGGATGCATTCTCCATTACAAGTATTATTCCATCATCCTTGGTGGTGCATATCTCATCGAGGAATGGTGCATCTTTTGGTACTTGTTGAATGACATCCACAAACAAACTGTTTAAGGTTTCCAGCGTGTCTTGTTCATGTTCATCCTCCTTGAACTTTGCGAATCTACTAGGAAAAGGTGGAGAAGAAACATTAGTAAAAATTGGAATCTCAAACGTTACCTCAGGTGCCGAAATACTCTTATTTGTATTTGTGGCTTCATTATCCTCAAGAATAGAATCCATCTCTAATTCTGTCTCATCCTCATCTTGTTCCTCATTCCTCAAGGTCACAATAGTAGTATTCTCCTTTGGGTTAATCATTGTTTGGGCAGAGAGTTCTTCAGATCTTTGTGCTACCCATACCACCATACTACTAGCCAATAGGCTCATTTGCCTTTCCAAACTCCGGATGCTTGCCCTTGTTTCCTGTTGAAATTGCAAAGTATTAGTAACAAGAGAATCGACAAGATCTTCTAAAGAAGTACCTGAGTTTTGAGTCATATGTGGTGGTTGAAGAAGATCTGGTTCTTGAGACCATGATTGATTGAAGCTCGATGGATGAGTGTAATTGGCATAAGGATCTACTTCTTGGTAATTTTCTGAGTAGCCATAATTAGTATGATCCCACCATCCCTCATGGTAAGTGTTTGAGTAATGATCATACAGTTGGTCTTGGAACACTTGATGGCCTTGACATCCTCCCATGGCCAATTGTTGAACTGGGTAGGTGAGATTGGCTTGTTGATTTTCCATGTTCATGTATGCCACCAACTCTTCAAGTGTTAGATTGCTCAATTCCATCGTTTTTCTTTTTTTTTTTTTTTTTTTTTTTTTCAAAATTTGATAAGTAAAACTTGTATGTACAAGAAAAATAAAATTAATTACAACTGAAAATAAGAATAAACCAATGAACTAATAAACTAAAGAAAGCAATCCCCGGCAACGGCGCCAAAAATTTGATGCACCCAAAAGAGTGTATCTTATTTAAACTTGCACTAAAAAGATAAATTGTAAGTATAGTAGTTAGCAAGGGTCGAGTCCTCAGGGATTGGGTTTTAGTTTATAAGTTAATAGTTTAAAACTTAAATTCAAGAACAATAAAAGAAAAGGGGTTTTTGAAGCCAGATTTAAACTAAAGTAAATAATAAGAATCAGATGCAAGGCGGTATAACCAGCCAATAAAAATATATATACTAAATTAGGCGGTATAACCAGCCAATAAAAATAAAACAAAGTTAATATACAAATTAGGCGGTATAACCAGCCAATAAAAATAAATATAGTCTTAAAAATAAGCAAACGAGAAAAGTAAGAAAACAAGTAAGTAAGACGAATCAAATATGAAAAATATGGTTAAGGTTTCATTCTCCACCACTAGACATCATTAAGAATCAATTTCATATCTATCAACATTAACCAACTATCAAAGTTAACAACCGTAGATAACAACAAGCTCTGTTATCCCAATCTTTCCTTAGTTTGTTGTTAAATAGAACAAGCTCTCTATTTAATCTCTAACCATCAAACAACCTAGAATAAGCTCTCTAAGTTCAATTTAATGGCAGCTTTATGATGAGAAAGATAGGTTGATCTAAGCAACAAACACATAAGCTCGGATTGTTCAACTTAGGTTATGTTCCACTTTGCAATTATTGAAAACTTGACCATAATCATTAATCACAAATTGCCACTTATGAATAGGAAATCAAGACAATTACACGGATCAAGACTCCTAAACTAGCAATAGATAATTATCAAGATCTATCTAGTTGTACACCTAAACAAATCAAGACAACATCATGAACAATTCTTGTAGAAGAACATAAGCAACTTTGATAGAAAATTAATGATAGATAGAATCTGAAAATCAATTATAAAACATGTCTAGGGCTTTGAAATCACCCTTAACCAAATAGAAGTTTAGCCTAGCATAGGCATTGTAAACATAAACATAAAATTAAAGAAAATCTAAGAAGAAAATAAAAGAAAGAAAGAAGAAGAGGAAGAATATTAATTATCCAACCTCTTGCTCTCTCTAAAGAAAAAGAAAACTAGAGAAAAGAAAGAAAACTAGAGAAAAGAAAGAAGAAGAAAACTTAGAGAATTTTATTAAAATGGCTAATATCCTACCTATGTACAATATGATCCCTTACAATCATCCAAGGCCCTCTATTTATACACATTTTGGAGGGCTAAATGACAAGAGACAAGCTTTACAAATTTCAAAGGTAGGTATAATAGGTGGGTGCATTTTTCTAACAATTTTCGTCATATATGACGATTTTGATCAGCCAACTTGATGGTCGATTTTGTCAATTTTGGAGGCCTTATCTGATCACATGGTCTTCTAGAAAAATGTTACCCTATCAGTTACTGATCCATAGCCGTTAGAATCAGCTCATTGGCTGATGTGGAGGAGAAGATATGGGCAAAATACGAAAACAGGTCAGCACAGACGTCATTGCACATCAGCCAACTTGATGGTCGATTTCTTCAATATTGGAGGCTTTATCTGATCACATGGTCTTATAGACAAATGTTTCTCTATCAGTTAGTGATCCATATCCGTTGGAATCAGCTCATTTGCTGATGTGGATCGGACGATATGGTCAAAATGCGAACACTGGTCAGCACAGACGTCATTGCACATCAGCCAACTTGATGGTTGATTTCGCTAGGGAAAACGACTCCGTTTCAAGAAGTGTAAAACATGAAAAAGATAGATATGCCTCTTAGCTTTGCACGGCTACAAATTTCAGCCTTATTGCTTCAGTGAAACTCGAGATATATCTGATATGGCAAAAGGTGTCGGAACTGGAACTGAACTGGATTTGCCCTTAATTCTAGTAATCTGAAATCACTCAAAGAAACTTGTGAAAAACACCAAAATACATAAAAATATAAAAGATCATAAACACAATTAGACTAAACAATAATAACTCGTATTTGACACAAAACAATAATAAAACATAACTAAAAACTATATAATTATACGAGTTATCACTTAGCACAAGACAGGTTAAGCCCTCGAGACCATCGTCGAGGTCTATTTTTTTCTCTTTCAAATCGAACTTGTTTCCTTAAGACGGGTCGAGCCTTGATTAGTCAGGGAATTCAATTTAATGACAATATCTTCTATTTACAGTTTTTTTCCAAAAAAAAAAATTAAAATGAGAAAAGAAATCCCCTTTCCTTTCTCTTTACATGTGATTTCACTAATTGCACAAAACTAGTATTCTCAGCAATAGCCAAAGGGGGGCAACTGTAGACACCTAATTTTGTCTTGACCACTAAAACAGGCATGTTTTCTTCCTAAATTGATGTTTCATAATGTAAAAAGACTTTTTTCATCCTGCAAGTGGTACTCCGGGACTTAGTCTAATAGGCGAGCATAAAAAGTCAAACTTGAAAAAAGTCAACCTCGAAAAGTCAACCTCAAAAAGTCAACTACTAAAAAAGTCAACCCACTTTCAAAATCAAGATTTGAAGTTCAATTGAAAAAAGGCGAAGGAATTTTGATAATCCGAGGTCTATATCGAAAGATATGGAGTTCGGAAGTTGGGTTATGGAGATTTAGTAGAAAGAAAACCCTAATCCGTGAAATTTGGGGAAAAGTGCATAAACGATCAAATTGGTCGAAATTGAAGGTTCCAAATGAAAGATAAGCACTGACTACGGATAATGGAGAAGCCACTTGAAATAAAAACTGAAAGAAAAGTCAATCCAGAAGAAAATCGAGAATTAGGGTTTTTGGTGGATTTTGATGAAATTGGGAAGAATTACAAAAATGGCCCAATTCGTTAAGACTAAAGCCCCTAATGGATGAGGAGTGATTAAAAAAGGATAGCCCAAGGCCCAAGGATAGGTAGATATTTTCTTATTTTTAATCAAAAAGCCAACAATGAAGAGGAAGTTAGTTATTTTTTGATCAAGCCTTTGCAAATAAGCCACATGGACTAATGCATGAAGAGGGAGAGTGTCAACATAATGGCTTAAGATTTTTGAATAGCTGTAATTGTGGATAGATGATGGCCTAATCTAAGGGTGATAATTTCATGTTTTAAACATCTTGGATCAATAGCCTTTGGATGGAAATTGGTTGAATGAAAAATGACAACATCCTAGCCTAGGGAGGACCATTCGGCCACACTACAAGGGGAGCATTCTCTCTTTCATTTTTAGCTATTCACTCTCTATTCTCTCTTGGTTTTGGCTGATTTTTCTCTCCATTGTTGAAAAGCAAAAAGAAAAGTTTAGAAAAGACAAGAAAGTTAGAAGAGAAAAAGCTTGAAAGATAGCTTCTAGAGGTTGGTTTAAGCACCATACTCTTGCACTTTCTTTGATTTTCCATTCTTGATTTGCTGTTTTGATCACTATTTTGGTGAGTTTCTTTTGATTTTTCTTTTAAAATAGGTGTTTTTAATATTTTTCTTCATGCTTTCTTGGGAAAAAGCTTTGATTTTTTTTTCTTTTGTTATAGGGTTGGCCGAATGGCCTAGTATTGTTGAGAGTTGCTTTTTGCATTTTTATTTTCATGTTATTCTTGATATTTAACAAGTTTTGATGCTTTAATCTTCTTCTAATACATAAATATGAAGCTTGTTTTAATTTGGTTGCTTGCTTGTTTCAATATTTGAGTCTTTTATCTTGTTATCATGTTTATTTTACTTGTCTTGCATTTTTGATTTTCTGTTTTCAAAATGTTTAAGTTTGTTTATGTTTTATGTTTTGTAATCCATGTGTTTGTGAAAATGCCTATTGGTTTTCATGCCTTTACTTTATATTTGTATGATTTGAGTGTTATTCTTTAGCTAAGCATGTTAGTATATCATGTGTTTGTGAAAATGCCATGCTCATTTTAAGCATGAGACCATTCGGCCACCCCATATTGTATGCTTTGTGTGTGCATTTTTGTTATGTTAGTTGATAGGTTTGCATTTTCATGATATTTGGTTAAGTATTTTGTTTAACCATGCCATATGTTTGTGTTATAGCCATGGATATTTTAGGTTTAGGATTGGTTTGTTTTGAAATGCATATTCATGCATTTTAGACCTAGGTTGCATTAAATGCCATGCAAGTTCATTTAGGTCTAGGTCATTTTATTGATGCCATGCATTTTTCATGTCATGTAGGCTTTAAATCATGCATTTCATGTCCTTGCCACTTGACTTATGACTTAGGCAATCAATGGTTCAAATTCATGCTCTCTTGAGCATACTTGTGGAAAATTAAAGAGTTGCCAAATTGATTATTCTACCTTTGTGATATAATTTTTTTTTTTACTTAGCCAATTTTTTGCCTAACTTTTCAAAAGTGTTAGCTACTATTTGTGAGTCTTTTAGAGAGTCTCTAATATTTTTACGTTGATTTTTAAATGATTTTATCAAAAGCAAAAGAATGTGTTTTGGTAAAACAGTTTTTTCACCCAGTACTCATACTTTCTCGATTTTTCTGGGAAGTCATCTTTAATCAGAAAATTAATCTGATTTTTTTCGTGTATTTTTACGTGTCTTGAGTCTCTAATATTTTTTTTGATTTTTTTGAATTTTTAAAAATAGGGTAAAAAATCGTGCTTTAGAACTGGACAGTGGAGACAGAATTGAATTTGAAGGAAAATCATTTTTCTGTTTTGGTTAAGTTACTTAGAGAGGGTTGGTTAGGAAGTTTAGCTACTGATTTAGGGTAGTTTCTAAGCCTTTTTAAACTCTAAAAATAATTTTTTTAAGTCTCGGGTTAAGGGGTGGTCAAGTCCGGGATTCTAAACTTAGGAAATTAGAGCCATTTAAATAAGGTTTTAGCCAGGTTTTTATTTTTTAATCTAAGCTTTTCAAAATTGTTTTCAAACAATCACAAAGTATTTTGGTTTTAGAATATTTAATTTGATATATTTTCCTAAGGTAGCCGGATATCTTTTTAGATATACGGATTTCCTTAATTAAAGGAAAAAATACATTCTCATGCATTGCATTTTCCATATTCATGCATATTATATAATATGTAATTTTTGCTATGTTTAATTTTCATGATGGTGTTATTATCTTTGATTTAAAATTTTGATATTATATTATTTGTTATATGGTTTTGAATATTTCATGATATCCTATGCTTTTTATTTAGTTATTTTTTTCATATTATTTAGCATATACTATGTTCATGCATTATTATTTTTATTTTTATTTTCATGCATATTATATGATAGCATTATTTTATGTTTCATGTCATTTAGATCATGCCATAACATTTATATTTGCCTTGTCATTTAAATTATTTCATTTCATATAGAATATATTATGTTACCTAGGTTATTACATTCCATATAGAATATATTATGTTACCTAGGTTATTGCATTTTATATAGAATATATCATGTTACCTAAGGTCATTTCATTTAGAATATATCATATAACTTAGGATATTTTATTTCATTTAGAATATGCTAAAACATTTAAATTATGTCATACAATTTAGGTTGCATTATATTATTTAGACTTTGCTATGTCATTTTATTTATGTCACACATATTCATATTCATATATATTTTAAATGTCTTGAAAAAGGTAATGATTTTCAATAAAAGAAAGATATTCCCGAGTTAATATAATTCATGAGTTCTCTGCCGGGTTTACTGGGGAGGATATCATCAATTATCATTAATAACAGAATATCTACTTTAAAATGAGAATGATTCGAAAAATTTTCAAACTAATAAAAATTTCTATATTTGCCACGTTTGTTGGGGAATATAGGAAAATTTTGAATTTATAAATTCCGGATCATTTTCAATTAAAAATGAATATATTTTTCTTTAAATTGGGAATTAACTTGAAATACTAAATTTAAAACCGACTTTTACCGAGACTTGAGATAACACATGATTAATAAGGTACCGTTTTATACGGGCGTTGTGGGGTGCTAATCCTTCCCCGCACGTAACCGAGTCCCGAACCCGCTACTTTGATTTCTCTGGTTTAAAACGCAGACTTGAAATTGGTTTTTAAAATATTTTAATTAATTTTAAAATATTTTTATAAAATCGGTTTTAATAGGTGGCTGATCACACCTAGCTAAAAAAGATTGGTGGTGACTCCAGGTCTTTTTCAAGGTCATTTTCAAAACCTTTGTTTTTTCAAGAGGAATTAAGTCGACTTTTCCTGGTTTTTTTTTATGTCACGCTTAACGAATAATAAAGTTTTGAGATACGACTTGTTATTTGTTTTTTAGGTTGCGACACTACATATGTGATGTTAAGGGATTAATTCAATAACAATTCGAATTCCATATCACTAAGCTAAATGGTATTCAAAATACTTTGCAAGTTGTATAACATATAAGACTAAGTTATAGAACTATTCTATAACCGATTTATTTAAGAGGAAATTAAATAAGCATGGCATCCTATGCCAGCAAAACAATATGTTTCGAAAACATAAATAAAATATCCTCAACATTGACCTATAATGCCAATGAAAACATCAAATGTTTCTAAATAAATCCTAACTAAATAGTCTTATTAATAAACCCATAAGATCGACAAGCTCTAATGTATCATCAAACTCGGTTGCCATCTTTATGGTCCAGCTTCACTACTCTTTCCTTTGGTCCCTACAATATGTCATACATATTTAGTACCATATGATAGGTATCATATACCAAGAGGAGTGAATCAGATTATACCTGAAGTTGAAACTCCTTTCAGCTTCTTTCCCTTGTTAGATTCAAGGTACTCGCGCCTCCAATGACCAGTTTTCCCACAATGGAAGCAAGCTTTGTTAGCATTGTCCTTATCCTTAGCTTCCTTTGCAACACCATCATTAGGCTTCAAACTTTTTGAAGCAGGAGGTACATCCCATCTAGTCTTCCTTTTCTTCTTACCTTTCGGTTTAGAGGAAGAGACTAAATGGACAGATGACTTGTCCTTAACAATGGTTTGCTCGGCTTGTGTGAGCATATTCAATAACCTAGAAAGGGTTGCCTCCAAGTGGTTCATGTTGAAGTTCAACACAAACTGCGAATAGCTCTCAGGCAGTGAAGAAAGAATTAGATCAACGCTTAGATCATGATCCATAACCCACCCAATCTGCTCCAATCGGGTAATATACCCTATCATCTTAAGCACATGAGGCCTCACTGGGCTTCCCTCTAACATCGTTGTTTGGAACAATTCCTTTGAGATGTCAAATCTCTCAATGCGATTCTCCTTAACGAACAGTTTTCTAAGGTTATGGATGATATCTTGAGCATTCATAGCCTCGTGCTACTTTTGGAGATCGGGTGCCATACTAGCCAACATCACGCATGTTGCTTGTACGAGATCATCTCTATGAGTAACAGGCTCAGTTGAATTAGCAACAGGCTCATCTGGGATGGGCTCATCAAGAACATAAGCTTTCTTTTCCTGTGTCAAGACAATCTTAACATTGCGAAACCAATCAACGAAGTTCGGTCCAGTTAACTTATTAGCATCAAGTATGCTTCTCCGTGATAATGCATTTGTCATTTTAGCGTTTATATCCTATATGAATCAAAACAATTAACAATCAATAAATAACAAGTAGTAATCATTTATGTCAAGCTTTAATACTTAAATGATTATTCTCATTATTTTAACAAAATAATAGCCCTCTACCACTATTTCGAGAAATTTAACTCTTAAACTTCTTAATGAGCTAGGACCCCTTTCATTCCAGCATACCTTGAGTGACTCAACAAGTTATGTTGAAACTAATTGAGTAGGTAACTTAGTTTATCAATTACATCTCTATGCAACTCCTAGATCCAGTTAGGTGACAACTCTTTGCCTAAATACATCATATGCATTTCACCTAACTTTGCCTCTAAATGTCATGAGATCAAGTTTGATGCATCCAGATTACATAACATTTAGTTGAGTAAGACCCACTTTCAATAACTCAAACAACATAAGTTTGACCTTGAGTGACTCAACAAGCCTCCGAATGGAAGAACTCTGGTTATCTCGTTATGATGGTGGAAGGCAACTTATCATGCGTAACATGGACTCAATATAATTTAATGAGGGATTTCATTTAACTTTTATATAGGTCTCATTGATTTCATACTTGATTGACATGCATAGCATTCATTCAATTACATACATCTCATATACATAATTCAAAATAAATCTATCACATGCAATATACTAGGATGATTATGGACTTTATACTAATCTAGTTTCCTTGAGCCATTAGGAAACTAGTTGGTCGAATTCCTAGGGGATACCATACATAGTCTTCGAAAGCTTTGTTAGTAATCTCCTTAGTCACTTCTTCTTGGCGCCTTATCTCCTTACAAACTTGGAATTTACATAAATTCTACTTCCTATCCCAAATATAAATCTTTAAAGAATATAACAGTTACATTGCTTTATCAAAAACCTCGAGTTACATTTGAGGGGAGTTAGATGAGAAGACAATTTACAACTCCATAATGAAAAAGAGAAGGCAGAGTGTGCAGACCCTATTTATATGATACCAATAAGAAAATTCAACCATAAATTCCCTAGTCATACTAAGGTCTAGTCCATAACAATCCTTCATGCATACATATAATCATATTATAAGCATGAAATAAAAACTTGCATAGTCAATATCACTTGGTGATCTTGTGTACTATTTGCATAAAATGTCACCAAACAAATTTGAGACAATTTATCAAATCGTTCTAGCAATTTTGGTTCCAACTATTAAAACACTTTTAATAAAATCTTAACAATTAAGAAAGCTATCTTGAAATCGGACTTTACCTAACTTTTAGGTTGCTTGTCTTAATTAGGACAAAACATTTTAGCATGCTCAAAATCCTAAACCTTTTAGGAATTCTATTTTTTGTCTTATACCAGATCTTTAAGTTTGCAATCAATCCTAACTCTTTAGGAACTTAAAGTCTCATTAGGTAATTCTTACCTAATCATACTACATGTTTCTCTTAACCTTTAGGATTCACACTCCTACTAGGAAACGGTTTCCTTGTTGCAGTAGGACTCTAACTCTTAGTGTCCTAGGCGCAGGCAGTCTCTTTGGCCATCGAATGGCCACTGCCAGCCTGTGATCAGACTATTGTATGCCATCTACAATAGCTACTGGATGCCCTAAAAGAGCTTAATGGCCGCCTCATTCAGCTGCACATAATTTGGCAACAATTGCCTCCTTGGTGTGGCGGTTGATAACTCGTATAATTATATAGTTCTTAGTTATGTTTTATTATTGTTTTGTGTCAAATACGAGTTATTATTGCTTAGTCTAATTGTGTTTATGATATTTTATATTTTTATGTAATTTGGTGTTTTTCACGAGTTTCTTTGCGTGATTTCAGATTACTAGGTTAAATCAAGAATTAAGGGCAAATCCAATTCAGTTCCAATTCCGACACCTTTTTCCATATCAGCTATATCTAGAGTTTCACTGAAGCATTAAGGCTGAAATTTTTACAGTGCATAGTTAAGAGGCATATCTATCTTTTTCATGTTTTACACTTCTTGAAACAGAGTTTTTTTCCCTAGCGAAATCGACCATCAAGTTGGCTAATGTGCAATGACGTTTGTGCTGACCTGTTTTGGTATTTTGAACATATCTTCCGATCCACATGAGCAAATGATCTGATTCCAACGGCTATGGATCCGTAACTGATAGGGGTATATTTTTCTAGAAGACCATTTGATCAGATCGAGCCTCCAAAATTGACAAAATCGACCATCAAGCTGGCTGATCAGAATTGTCATACAATATGACGAAAATTGTTAGAAAAATGCACCCACCTATTATACCTACCTTTGAAATTTATAAAGCTTGTCTCTTGTCATTTAGCTCTCCAAAATGTGTATAAATATAGGGCCTTGGATGATTGTAAGAGCATCATTATACATTGGTAGGATATTAGCCATTGTAATAAAATTCTCTAAGTTTTCTTTTTCTTTCCTTTCTCTAGTTTTCTTTTTCTTTATTTACTTATGCTTCTTACATTTCTTTTCATTTTATTCATATCTAGTATGTGTTGCTAATCATATTGTTGAGGTGATGAGGTGAAGCTCTTGGTAAATGCTATGGTTAGTCTCTTAAACATGAGCTAAAATGAATCATCATTTAGTATAGATAATATTTTCTTTTAGTTTAAAATCATACTTGCAAAGTAGGGATCTTGATTCATTATTGACAATGAAAATGGCACAGTAAATGCTTGGTTTCATAACCTTGATTTGTTGTAGACATATACCTTGGCATAAGGAATGCTTGGACTCTTTTTATGAGTTTTGAGGACACCAAATGAATATAATTCATATGCTATGGACGTTGGACAATTTGGACTGAATTGCTAAACCTTCCGATTGGAACCTCCTTTATGTGTGGATTTCAATTGTGTAATAAAACAAGATTAATCTTAGCATAACACCAAGAGTGGATTCTCTAACCTCAACATCTTTTCTTATTGTTTTTTATATCTTGTTTAATTTCTTTTATATTTTGTTTATTTTGTTCTCTAATATCTTGTTTATCTTATTTTGTTGTTGATTCCCTAATATCTTGTTTACTTTCTTTGTCTTATATATTTATAAACTTATACTTACTAATACGCTTCCCTGTGGTTCGACCTCGGACGCCCGAGAATTTATTACTTGAACATAACCTGCACTTGGGTTTATAACTCTTAATTGAGTCTCCATCAAGTTTTTGGCACCGTTGCCGGGGAGGCAATACTAAGTATATAAGTTTATAAGTATATTTATTTTTATTGGCTGGTTATACCGCCTAATTTGTATATTAACTTTGTTTTATTGGCTGGTTATACCGCCTAATTTAGTATATATATTTTTTGGCTGGTTATACCGCCTAATTTTCTATATATTTATATTTATATTGTAAAGTTTATATTTATATATTATCTATTTATTAACTTTGTTTTATGCTTGTTTGGCGACGTGATTTTAGATCTCGTCGTTTAGTTAGATTTTATTGTGAAACTTTTTCAGGTAATCTTTCTAATACAACTCCTAACATGGCTGACAATGAAAGTGTTCATGCTGAAGATGAGAACAGACAAGTACGCACCATGCGTGACTACTTGCAACCAACTCGAAGCTCATCACCCTCTTGTTTTATTTTTTCTCTCAATGCAAACAACTTTCGTTTTAAACCAGGTATGATAGCTTTGCTTCCAAATTTCCATGGGTTAGAATCGGAAAGTGCTTACTCGTTTCTAAAAGACTTCGAAGATGTATGTGTCACCTTTAATGACCAACAATGTACAAATGAAATTGTCAAGCTAAAATTATTTCCTTTTTCTTTAAAAGATAAAGCAAAAATTTGGCTTCATAATTTAAAACCAAGGTCAATTGGCACATGGCAAGAATTACAAACTGAGTTTCTAAAGAAATTTTTCCCAGCACATAAAACTACTGCTTTGAAAAGACAGATTCAAAATTTCAATCAAAATCAAAATGAAGCATTTTTCAGTGCTGGGAGCGTTTTAAAGATTTGTTAAGTTCTTGTCCACATCATGGTTTTGAAAAATGGCGTCTTATTAGTTTCTTTTATGAAAGTTTAACTACCGAAACTAAACAATTTGTTGAAACAATGTGTAACGGTGAGTTTCTAGAAAAAGAACCTGAAGAAGCCTTTGACTACCTAGACCATTTGGCAGATAACTCTCAAGCCTGGCACACAGATAATTCCTCTGAAAGTTCCACTAGATCTAATCTTGTTTCTAACAGAGGTAAATATCATTTTAGTCAAGAAGATGAGATAAAAGCTAAAGTAGCTAATTTGGCTAGAAAGATTGAAGCCATGGAACTTAGAGAAGTAAAAGAAGTCAAAACGGTTAAAAATGAAGAAAGTTGTGGAATTTGTGAAATCATGGGACACCCCACTTCTGAATGTCCAAACATTCCCATTCTTAAAGAAGCGTTGCATGATCAAGTAAATTCCATAAACACATTTAAAAAGCCTTTTCCTTCTCCTTACTCTGAAACGTATAACCCTGAATGGAGAAATCATCCCAACTTCAGTTGGCGGAATAATAATCATGTTCAGGTACTACAATTTCAAAAGCCGGGCAACACTTTTTCCTATCAACCTTCACGTGTACAAACCTTGGAAGAGACATTGCAAGCATTCATGCAAACACAAGCAAATGTGAATAACCGGACTTCACAGGACATCAATGAGATCAAAAACACCTTGTCCACATTGACAGCTTCAGTACGCACTCAAGAAAAAGGTAAGTTTCCTGCTCAACCTCAGCCTAACCCTTCTACTCAATGTCTTGTTTCTTGCTCCAATGAAACTCAACAGGAAAATTCCAGGTCTATCACAACTCTTCGAAGTGGAAAGGCAATTGACAAAAACATTCCATCAAAAGACCAAGATCCTCCTTTCCCTCCGAAAAGTAATGGTAAGGATGATGGTAATTCTGAACTTCTTGAAAATTTGGACAAAGAAAAAGGTATGCATCCTGCTCCTTTTCCTCAAAGGTTGCAAACAATAAAGAATTTGAATCAAAATGCAGAAATATATGAACTTTTCAAACAAGTTAAGATTAACATTCCTTTATTGGATGCAATCAAACAAGTTCCATCTTATGCTAAATTTTTGAAGGACATGTGCACAGTTAAAAGGAAACATAATGTACAAAAGAAAGCATTTCTGACGGAAAGTGTGAGCTCAATCATTCAGCACCTTACTCCACCAAAATTCAAAGATCCTGGATGTCCAACAATCTCATGCATCATTGGAAACACTAGAATAGAACGTGCATTGCTTGATCTTGGTGCTAGTGTTAATCTTTTGCCTTTTTCTGTTTATCAACAGTTAGGTTTAGGTGAACTCAAGAAAACACCTGTTACACTTCAACTAGCTGATCGTTCTGTAAAAATTCCTCGAGGGATAGTTGAAGATGTTTTGGTTCAAATTGAAAATTTTTACTTCCCTGTTGATTTTATTGTTTTGGACACACATCCTGTTTCAAATCCAAATGTTCAAATTCCTGTTATATTAGGCCGTCCATTTCTTGCAACTTCTAATGCTCTGATAAATTGCAGGAATGGTATTTTGAACATTTCTTTTGGAAATATGACTTTAGAATTAAATGTGTTCAACATTTGCAAGCAACCTGGTGATGATTCAGAAGTACATGAAGTGGATTTCATTGAAGAACTTGTTCATGAACATCTCACCACTACCACATTCCATGATCCTTTAGAAGCTTATTTAATTGAATGTGAGTTTGATAATGCTTCAGAAATTTCACACACTGATTCTTTGTTAAATTCTTTTCAGGATAAGCATCGTTGGAAACAAAAGTTTGAGGAACTCCCATCACTCACAAATGTCACTGTACCATCAACTATTGAACCGCCCAAGCTGGATTTAAAACCATTGCCATCCGAGCTAAAATATTCCTTTTGGGGAAAAATTCCTTCTCAATGGAGCCCCCAAGATAAAAGGAAGTTTCTGAATGAGGTAAAGAAGTTCTACTGGGATGACCCTTGTTCAAATATTGTCCTGATCAGATTTTTCGAAGATGCATTCCCGACAATGAGGTAAGTAGTGTAATTAAGTTTTGTCATTCCGAGGCATGTGGTGGTCATTTTTCATCAAAGAAAACTGCTGCAAAAATTTTACAGTGTGGATTTTACTGGCCAACTTTATTCAAAGATGCATATAATTTTTGCAAGACATGTGAAAGTTGTCAAAAATTAGGTTCCATTTCGAAAAGAAACATGATGCCTTTGAACCCAATTCTTGTAATTGAAATTTTTGACTGTTGGGGTATTGATTTCATGGGACCATTTCCACCATCTTTTGGTTTCTTATACATTTTAGTTGCAATAGATTATGTTTCAAAATGGATAGAGGCAATTCCATGTCGAAATAATGATCACAAAACAGTGATTAAATTTTTAAAAGAAAATATTTTGAGTCGATTTGGAATTCCTCGATCTATCATAAGTGATGGGGGAACACATTTTTGCAACAAGGTTTTTGAAACATTAATGAAGAAATATGCCATTACACACAAAGTTGCAACCCCTTATCACCCGCAGACAAATGGACAGGTAGAATTAGCAAATAGGGAGATTAAACAAATTTTGGAAAAGACGGTTAATCCAAATCGCAAAGATTGGTCTCTTAGACTTAACGATGCATTATGGGCCTATCGAACAGCTTTTAAAACAGCATTGGGCATGTCTCCTTATAGGCTAGTTTATGGAAAACCTTGTCAATTACCTGTGGAACTTGAGCATAAAGCATATTGGGCCATTAAAATGTTCAACTCAAACCTTGATGACGCTTCTAATTTACGAAAATTACAAATAAATGAACTTGAGGAACTCAGAAATGATGCATATGAGAATTCTAAAATTCATAAAGAAAGAACTAAAGCCTTTCATGACAAGTTAATTTCAAGAAAAACATTTGATGTTGGGCAAAAAGTTCTACTTTATAATTCTAGACTTCACATATTTCCTGGTAAGTTGAGATCAAGATGGACTGGCCCATTTGTGGTTAAGCATGTGTATCATTATGGAGCAGTTGACATTGAGAATCCTCAAAATGGTAACGTATTCAAGGTAAATGGACAAAGACTCAAACTCTTTTTGGAAAATCATGTTACTCAAGAAGAGGTTGTTTTTCTTTCTGATCCTTGTTTTGAAAATAACTAGATGTAAATATAATTTTTACTAATCTTCAAAAAAAAAAATACATTTTTTTAACCCCGGTTAAATGGCGGATAACGGTACTCCGTGATTATTTAAGTCGGTTCCATCAGCTACCCACAAAACTGATATTGTATATAAATTTCTCTTTCAATTTCTCTTTCATTTTATATTTCTTTTTTTTTTTCAGGATGGATGATATTCTCACAAGATTGCAGAAACGATTTCCTCCTTTTCCTCGAAATATTTTACTGAAGCTTTACCAAGTTCGATTTGAAAGATTAAGAATGCTTATGCACAAAGGGATTCCTGAAGACATACGTTGGATAATTGAAGCCAAGGTACGTAAAGATGAATATCTTCCTGTTTTGCATTTACCAGGTACAGGTAGAAGCACTTTTGCAAAGAAGCGACGAGCAAAGCGCATGAGTTCAAATTGCCACAAATGTGCACGATGGACGTGTAACGGTAAATGTCGTTCTATTGGGATTTCGTCCTCTAATCGAGATGATAAAATTGAATTCATTAAGGATGGACTGAGTAAGGAGAATTTGGGTAATATCCAACTTTCTCTTGAGACGCATCCTAGTGGAGACGTACAAAGAGAAATTCTTGATTTATGGCCGCAATTCCAAAGGGAATGGCAACATCTTGGGAATCTGATGTTAAAAGACCCTGTTTGCCAGCTTGTAAGAAAACTGGATGGGAAGCATATCCTCGACTCATAGAAGGAATTTAAGCCGTTTCTGGACGTAAAACCAGAGGAAGATTTGAGCCACAATCACAACTACAATAAATGACTTCTCAGCTTTTGGTTTGATTTGCAATAACTTTATTTCGGTTTAATTTACGTGTTGTTCGATTTGTGTAATTATTCTCGTTTTTTTTTGCATTGGTCTTTTACGGTTGATTTTTCTTCTCTTTTTGATTTTCTTCCTGAAATCACGCAAAAATCTTTTGTTAGGTTAACATTTTCTTCTGACAGGTCAAATACACTTTCGGCGACATTATTACTCTTGTCTGATTCATTACTCAGTCCTCTATATATTACACCATGTACTCATTCTCTTTCAGGCACTTGAAAAAAAAATGGAAAGTACTTCATCCCAGCGCATTAAAAAAATTTGTGTCTTTGGAGGTGCTTATCCAGGGAAAAATAACATATTCGCTGATGAAGCCATAAGAGTTGGAGTAATACTTGCCCAACAAAAGATCCAGTTGATTTATGGAGGCGGTAGTACGGGTTTAATGGGAGCAGTCGCTACAGCAGCACATGCCGGAGGAAGTCCAGTTCTAGGAATCGTGCCAAAACTATTCACAGGTTTTTGTGGACCTACCGTGGGTAAAGAAATACAAGTCTGGAGTATCCCTGAACGGATGACAATCATGTACCATTCTGCCGATGCATTCATTGCTTTACCAGGAGGTCTGGGTACATTGGAAGAAATAGCTTGCGTGGCTTCTTGGTCATCTTTGGTCACAAATAAGAAACCCATTGGTTTGCTTAATATTAATGGTTATTTTAGTAATTTGCTTTCATATTTAGATAATGCTGTGGAAAATGGTTTCATGTTTTCAGAGGCAAGGAGAACCATAATTTCTGCTACAACCATTGAAGATTTACTCAAAAAGCTCCAAGCTTATGAGTAGTTATCTGCTACGGTTGTTTCGCAAACGCTCGGAAAAAGAAAAAGAGATATGACGAGCAAGGAGTGGATTGCACTCTGTCTTTGTGACATTATCTAACATTTTGTTTGTTGTGTCTCAGTTATAATAAGTGGTTAGCAACCTCTGCAGGTAATATCTCCTAAATTCTACCTTTAGTAGGGGGTAAGGGACATATTTTGCTAATTTTAAAAAAAAAAAAATTTTGATGTGTTTTAAGCCATTTAGAAGTATTCATTCTGAACAAGGTCTGAGTAAGGGAGACTTGAGACATACCTTGTCAGTTTGATTTCTTCTTTCAAAAAAAAAAAAAATTTGATGTGTTTTAAGCAATTTAGAAGTATTCATTCTGAACAAGGTTTGAGTAAGGGAGACTTGAGACATACCTTGTCAGTTTGATTTTAATCTTTTTATATTTACTTGTTAAATTTTGTTTAGTATTTTAGGATTAATTAGGTTGCATGAGTTTGTTTTGTTTTGAGTCTTAGTTATTCCTATTCTTATGTTATTAGTTCTTTTCTCTTACACATGATTCTTTCATTTGGGTTAATAGACTTACATTGAGGACAATGTAAGAATTAAGTGTGGGGGGAACGATTTAGGATTTCTTTTATTTTTGTCTACTATTTTTTTTATGAGTCTTTATTATTATTATTATTTTTTTAATGTGTTCTAGTTCCTTTTTAATACAATGATGAGATATGAATTGCATAAGTCTAAAACAGATTTATTAGTGAGAAGATTTTCATGAGAATTGAGCTTGATGTCAACCTTTTTATGAGCCAATGTTAATATGATATGTTGATTGAGAAAGAAGCATGTTTAGACTTAATCTGACTTGTATAATCATCCTTGTGAGTTTTTGAGCCTATAATGATTGATGCATTATACAAATCAATCTAATTTCTTTCTTGAGTGCTCTTATGATTACATGATTCTCTAGAACTTGCTTTAAACCGTTTGAGACTATATTGATACATGTGACAACATGAATATGATAGAGGCATTAGGATTATAACCAGAGCCAAACAGCCATCCATTATTAATGTTCTAAGAGAACATCCCCACTAGTGAGCCAATTTGAGCCTACATTAAATATGCTATTTTATTGGTAACCAGAACTTACACCTAGCCTAAATATACTTATATCCTTACCCTTGTTCTAAAGATGGATTATATATTTTGAGACATATTGCAAAAACAAGGGATACTTTTTGAAAATTTGGGTTAGAACGAAAGATAAGTGTGGGGGAGGAGAGAGGCAAAAGTCAAGAGAAAAAGAAAGGGATCATTGTCAAATACATTCCCATATTAAAAAAAAAAAAAAAAAACTTCTCTTGAACTTCTAGTTAAATTAAAGAAAAAGATGTTACAAAGTTGGTTAGAATGAAGCAAAGGCTCAAAATGAATATTTAGCCTATGTTATTATGTGCTTTATAAGAGTTTTGAGAAGTTTTATTCGTATGATCTTATTATGTCTCTAAACTCTATGAACTCTTTGGAACCTTTGTGATATCTTTATCCTTTTGTTCTTTAACCACATTATAACCCTTTGGCCCCATTACAACCTTGAAAAAAGACCTCTTGATTTATGAAGTTGTATGATCTAAATAGTGGAGAATAGGTGGACAAGCAAGCATATGGTAGAACTGTTTTCATGAGATTGATTGAGTGTAAACACTTTACCACTACTTTAAAGAGTGAAAATCATGAGAGTATAGTGAGAAGTTGAGATTAAGTTGAATATGCACTATTTTGATTGAAATATGTTATGTTAATATTGGCTTAACTCATTTATTTACATTCAAGCATGAATTTTTGTGAAATTCTTTGAGCTATTGATTAGTTTATAAGACTTGTTCAAAGATTGTCTCTAATTTATATTGAAAGGATTAGGAGTAAATATTTTTAGTGTATGTAGTTTACTTATATTTTAGTTTTTCAATGTTTGTGGGTATCGTTCTAGCAAACCCTCACGAGACTAAACTCGTCCACTAGGGACACCTAGGGGTTTAAAGGCTTGTGTCACATGCTAAGTGCCACCGTGATTTCCAACGAAAATGGATTAGATTAGATTTTCTTATTTTATTTTTATTGAGTCGTTGCTAGGGACTAGCAACAATCTAAGTGTGGGGGTGTGATAACTCGTATAATTATATAGTTCTTAGTTATGTTTTATTATTGTTTTGTGTCAAATACGAGTTATTATTGCTTAGTCTAATTGTGTTTATGATATTTTATATTTTTATGTAATTTGGTGTTTTTCACGAGTTTCTTTGAGTGATTTCAGATTACTAGGTTAAATCAAGAATTAAGGGCAAATCCAATTCAGTTCCAGTTCCGACACCTTTTGCCATATCAGCTATATCAGGAGTTTCACTGAAGCATTAAGGCTGAAAATTTTACAGTGCATAGTTAAGAGGCATATCTATCTTTTTCATGTTTTACACTTCTTGAAACGGAGTCGTTTTCCCTAGCGAAATCGACCATCAAGTTGGCTAATGTGCAATGACGTCTGTGCTGACCTGTTTTGGTATTTTGACCATATCTTCCGATCCACATGAGAAAATAATCTGATTCCAACGGCTATGGATCTGTAACTGATAGGGGTATAGTTTTCTAGAAGACCATTTGATCAGATCGAGCCTCCAACATTGACAAAATCGACCATCAAGCTGGCTGATCAGAATTGTCATACAATATGACGAAAATTGTTAGAAAAATGCACCCACCTATTATACCTACCTTTGAAATTTATAAAGCTTGTCTCTTGTCATTTAGCTCTCCAAAATGTGTATAAATAGAGGGCCTTGGATGATTGTAAGAGCATCATTATACATTGGTAGGATATTAGCCATTGTAATAAAATTCTCTAAGTTTTCTTTTTCTTTCCTTTCTCTAGTTTTCTTTTTCTTTATTTACTTATGCTTCTTACATTTCTTTTCATTTTATTCATATCTAGTATGTGTTGCTAATCATATTGTTGAGGTGATGAGGTGAAGCTCTTGGTAAATGCTAAGGTTAGTCTCTTAAACATGAGCTAAAATGAATCATCATTTAGTATAGATAATATTTTCTTTTGGTTTAAAATCATACTTGCAAAGTAGGGATCTTGATTCATTATTGACAATGAAAATGGCACAGTAAATGCTTGGTTTCATAACCTTGATTTGTTGTAGACATATACCTTGGCATAAGGAATGCTTGGACTCTTTTTATGAGTTTTGAGGACACCAAATGAATATAATATCATATGCTATGGACGTTGGACAATTTGGACTGAATTGCTAAACCTTCTGATTGGAACCTCCTTTATGTGTGGATTTCAATTGTGTAATTAAACAAGATTAATCTTAGCATAACACCAAGAGTGGATTCTCTAACCTCAACATCTTTTCTTATTGTTTTTTATATCTTGTTTAATTTCTTTTATATTTTGTTTATTTTGTTCTCTAATATCTTGTTTATCTTATTTTGTTGTTGATTCCCTAATATCTTGTTTACTTTCTTTGTCTTATATATTTATAAACTTATACTTACTAATACGCTTCCCTGTGGTTCGACCTCGGACACCCGAGAATTTATTACTTGAACATAACCTGCACTTGGGTTTATAACTCTTAATTGAGTCTCCATCAGCGGTTCGGCCAACTTGTTTGCAGCAACTATTGCCGCTTTGTCCAGTCATGTTCCATGTCTAAACCAGCCATCATAAATGAATCATATTCACCTTAGATGCTGTCGAAAACTCCTAGCAAACATGTGGAACGTTTCCACACTCATGCTTGAATTTTATGGCATGCAAACACATATAAAATAGTCCAGAAAATTTCAGCATTGTAGTATCAACGTTTCATGTCCAAAAACAACTTTGTTTAAACGTTTTAAGCTCAAACCAATTGTAACTTCAATGGAAGCATATAAAATAAAATTTCCAGATCTAAAACATCTATAAAATCAATTTTATATTATCTCCATATCAGCTTACAAAACTTGACCCAAAACTATGTTTTTGACATAAAAAACTTGTTGGGTTTACAAAGACATGTCATGGCTTTAATCCTTGTTGATTAAAACAATTTTAATCTATCGTTTAAAAAATTTTAAACATGATTAAAGTCATTATATAGCTGCTGTCCAGATTTAACAAAATAAAGAAACTAATATTTCTTTTAAACATAGGAACTTAAATCATGCCAAAATCAATACACAACACTTTAACTTGTATATCACCAAGAATTGACATGCATAAACCTCATGTAAACAACATAACCTTGGCTCTAATACCACTGTTGGGTTTATTACTATGCTACCTCGGGCTCATGCAAAAACATGATTATCAAAGTGCAGCGAAAACAAAACAAAGAAGCACCCGAAGTACAACAAGATCTTAGGCTTGTGTTGGCATAGGTTTATAACATTCAAAAACGATTAAATCACCCATATGATTTAGAAGTTACCTACTTAAGATATCGCAATCTTAAGTTGCAGATCCTAATCTCGAATCCAAGATCTACAAAGCTTCAAACTCGTTCAAGACCACAAGAAGCACAATTGTCCTTCCTCGAGAGCTAGTCCACACGAACAGTTGATGGTCCTTCTCTAAGGTATGTGTCGCAACCTAAAAACAAATAACGACGACGAGTCTCATCGCAAGACTTTATTATTCGTTAGGCGTGACATTAAAAAAAATTGAGGAAAAGTCGACTTAATTCCTCTAAAAAATGAAGGTTTTGAAATGACCTTAAAAAAGACATGGAGTCGCCACCAATCTTTTTTAGCTAGGTGTTATCGGCCACCTATTAAAATCGGTTTTATAAAATATTTTAAAAATTAATTAAAACATTTTAAAAACCAATTTCAAGTCTGCGTTTTAAACCAGAGAAATCAAAGAAGCGGGTTCGGGAGTCGGTTACGTGTGGGGAAGGATTAGCACCCCCACAACGCCCGTATAAATCGGTACCTTATTAATCGTGTGTTATCTCAAATCTCGGTAAAAGTTGGTTTTAAATTTAATATTCAAATTAATTCCCAATTTAAAGAAAAATAATTTCATTTTTTATTGACAATGATCCGAAATTTATAAATTCAAAATTTTCCTATATTCCCCAACAAGCGTGGCAAAATATAGAAATTTTTATTAGTTTTGGAAAACTTTCCGAATCATTCTCTTTTTTTGAAAGAAAGATATTCCTTTATTAATAATAATTGATGATATTCCCTCCAGCAAACCCGGTAGCAAACCCGGTAGAGAACTCATGAATATCTTTATTTTTATTGAAAACCATTATCTTTTTTGAAAACATTTAAAAGAAATGAATATGTATAGGCATGACATAAATAAAATGACATAGCAAAATCTTAATAATATAATGCAACCTAAATGTCATGACACATAGAAATTATTATGGCAAGAATCACATATTATATAAAATGCATGAATATAAAAAATGCAATGCATGAAATGTATTTTTTCCTTTAATTAAGGAAATCCGTATATCTAAAAAGATATCCGACTACCTTAGGAAAATATGTCAAATTAAATATTCTAAAACCAAAATACTTTGTGATTGTTTGAAAACAATTTTGAAAAGCTTGAATTAAAAATAAAAACTGGGCTAAATCTTTTTTTTTTAAAATGGCTCTAATTTCCTAAGTTTAAAAAATCCGGACTTGACTACCCTTAACCCGGGACTTTAAAAACCATTTTAGAGTTTAAAAAGGCTTAGAAATTACCCTAAGTCAGTAGCTAACCCTCCTAATCAGCCCACTCTAAGTAAATTAACCAAATCAGAAAATTGGTTTTTCTTTAAATTCAATTCTGACTCCACTGTCCAGTTTTAATCCACGATTTTTTATCCTATTTTTAAAAATTCCAAAAATTCTAAAACAAATACTGGAGACTCAGGACATGTAAAACTACACGAGAAAAAATCGGCTTAAGTTTTTGATCAAAGATGAATTCCCAGAAAAACCAGAGATGTACGAGTTTTTGGAGGAGAAAAAAAAAACTGCTTTGTTTTTCTTTAAATTCAATTCTGACTCCACTGTCCAGTTTTAATCCACGATTTTTTACCCTATTTTTAAAACTTCCAAAAATTCTAAAAAAAATACTGGAGACTCAGGACATGTAAAACTACACGAGAAGAAATCGTCTTAAGTTTTTGATCAAAGATGAATTCCCAGAAAAACCAGAGATGTACAAGTTTTTGGAGGAGAAAAAACTGCTTTGTTTTTCTTTAAATTCAATTCTGACTCCACTGTCCAGTTTTAATCCACGATTTTTTACCCTATTTTTAAAAATTCCAAAAATTCTGAAAACATTATTGGAGATTCAGGACATGTAAAAATACACGGGAAAAAATCGAATTAATTTTCTGATCAAAGATGAATTCCCAGAAAAATCGGAGATGTACGAGTTTTGGGTGGAAAAAAAAAACTGCTTTGCCAACACATTTTTTTTGTCTTTGATAAAATCATTTAAAAATAAAAATAAAAATATTTGAAACTCATAAAATGAATTGAAAGCAGTAGCTAGGACTTTTTGAAAGTTAGATAAAAGTTGGCTAAGTAAAAAAAATCACAAAGGTAGAATAATCAATTTGACAAACTTAATTTTCCACAAGTGTGCTCAAGAGAGCATGACTTTGAACCATTAATTGGCTCAAGTCATTATTCAAGTGGCATGAACATGAAATGCATGAAACAATGCAGCAAACATAATGCATGAAATGCATGGATCTAAACCTAAATGTAAGAAAAATGCATGACACAAATAATATGGCCTAGACCTAACATGAACTTGCACGACATTTAATGTAAGCTAGACCTAAGACATACATGGCATTTTCACAAACACAAGGCATGCTTAATTCAAAAATCCAACCAAATATCATGCAAATGCAAAAACCTAACAACTAGCATGACAAAAATACAACACACAATGCAAAACACATGGAGTAGCCAAATGGCCCCAAGCTTCAACAAGCATGGCATTTTCACAAACACTTGGTATGCTAGCATGAAAAACTAAGTCATAACACAAAAATCACACAAGCATTTTCACAAACACCTAATATACCAAATCTAAAACATGCTTACTAAGATATAAAACAAGAATCATGCAAAGAATCACACAAGCATTTTCACAAACACTTAATATGCTAACTCTAAAACATGCTCAAATTTAAACAACATGAAAATAGAAAATTAAAAATGTAAAAACATGATATCTAAGACATAAATGGCAACAAACAAAGCAACCAAATTAAATATAACTTAAGAACATGAAATAACATAATATTTAAAACATCAAAAATAAAGAAAATAGCATAAACAATATGGTAAAATGAATCAAAAATAAAAACTTAAAATAAATAATGTAGGCCATTTGGCCATGGTGAGTTTATTGTAAAAACAAAATGTAAGAAAAATATACTTAAAAAAGGAAATGAAGGAAGAACAAGAAACATTATTTTAAAATGAAAACTCACCAAGTAGCTTTTGAACGGATTAAGCTATAAACCCTCAGAGTAGCTTTTGAACGGAATAAGCTACAAACCCTCTCACAAGTAGCTTTTGAACGGATTAAGCTATAAACCCTCAGAGTAGCTTTTGAACGGATTAAGCTACAAACCCTCAGAGTAGCTTTTGAACGGATTAAGCTACAAACCCTCTCACAAAAACACTATGACTCACCACCCGGATAATCCTAATACAAGTGTATAGACTATCTCACAAAGGGGTAGTGGGTGATCTCAACCAAAGGCCAAGACTCCTTATTTATAAGGTGAGCACCTCCTTGGCTTGACATTACAAAGGGATGTGGGATTGGGACTTAGGCTCAAAAATGAAAATCTCTAACTTAACTCTTGATTTTTAATCACTTGATTGAAAAAATCCTAAGCTTCCTCCTTCCTTTGGGCTTGGGCAGGCCAGCACTTCTCTTTTCCAGCCCAGCTCTGATTTTTGAAAGGCCCAAAGAAGCCCTTTTCGATTGCTTGGGTGAAACGACCATTTTGCCCCCCTGATGCAAAATAAATTTCAAACGGGCTCCAAATTCAATTTTTCTTTTTTTAATACTTCCCAAATAATAAAATATTGAGTTTTGGAAGTTTTCAAAATTATCCGAGTCCGTTTGCTATTTATTTGGATTTTTTCTTCCCAAAATGTCCTTTTATGCCCCTACCTTTTACCATTTTTTAAACGAGCTCCAAATCAAGATTTTTCTTCACCAATCTCTTCAAAATAATTAAAAAGTGTGATCTGGAAGTTTTCATAATTTTTGGAGCTCATTTGGTATTTTTTCGGGATTTATCGGCTTGAATTACTGCATAGGAGGCTCGGGATTTAGCCATTTTGCAAACGAACTCAGAATCAAGATTTTCTTTCGCCAATCTCTTCCAAATAATTTAAAAATGAGATCTGCAAAATTTCAAAAGATTTGGAGCCCATTTGCTATTTTTCCGGGATTTATCTTTTTGAATTATTGCATAAGAAGCCCGGGATTTGGCCATTTTGCAACCGAACTCGTAATCAAGATTTTCTTTCGCCAATCTCTTCCAAACAATTTAAAAATGAGATTGACAAATTTTTCAGAATTTTCGGAGTCCATTTGCTATTTTTCCCAAATCTTTCCAATTTTGCCCCTTTAACCTCCGAAACCCGGTTTTGCTCAAAACAAGTCCGATTTTCAGATTTTCTTCAATCTGAGCCTTGGGCCATCCTTTTTAATCATTCCTCATCCATTGGGGGCTTTGGTCTTACCAAGTCGGGCCATTTCTGTGATTCTTCCCGATTTCACCGAAATCCACTAAAAACCCTAATTCTCGGTTTTCTCCCGGATTGACCTTTCTTTCGGTTTTTCTTGCAAGTGACTTCTCCAATACCCGTAGTCAGTGCTTATCTTTCATTTGGAACCTTCAATTTCGACCAGTTTGATCGTTTAAGCACTTTTCCCCAAATTTCTCGGATTAGGGTTTCTTTTCTACTGAATCTCCAAATCCCAACTTCCGAAGTCCATATCTTTCAATGTAGACCTCTGATTATCAAAATTCTTTCTCCATTTTTCAATTGAACTTAAAATCTTGATTTTGAAAGTGGGTTGACTTTTTCAGTAGATGACTTTTTAGGGTTGACTTTTTTGGGTTTGACTTTTTCGGGGTTGACTTTTTTTTATGTTTGACTTTTTGTGCTCGCCCTCTTAAACTAAGTCTCGGAGTACCACCTGCAGGATGAAAACAGTCTTTTTATACTCGGAAACATCAATATGGGAGGAAAACATACCTGTTTAGTGGTCCGGACAAAATTAGGTGTCTACAGCTGCCCCTCTTTGGCTATTGCTGAGAATCAGGAATCAGGCAAAGATAAACCAACACTAATTTTGTACGGTCAGTGAAATCACATGTGAAGGAAAGGAAATGGGTTTTCTTTTTCATTTTTCATTTTTTTCAATTTTTTTTTTTTTTAAACAGTAAATTGAAGATTTGTCTTTAAATTGAATTCCCCATCTAATCAAGGCTCGATTCGTCTTAAGGAAACGAATTCGATTTGCAAGAAAGGAAACGACTTCGACGATGGTCTCGGGGCCTTAACCTGTCTTGTTCTCAGCTGTGTTTAAAATTCTGGATATCTCCTCCAGAAGCTTCGGCTATCACCACCAAAGTCTTGCTCATTTTTTAAAATGTAAAAATTCTGGGTATCACCTCCAGAAGCTTCAGCTATCGCCACCGAAGACTTTCTATCTTTTCAAAGGATTTTAAAACTCTGGATATCTCCACCAGAGGCTTCAGCTATCACCACCGAAGTCTTGCTCATTTTTAAAACTGTAAAATTCTGGGTATCATCTCCAGAAGCTTCAGCAATCACCACCGAAGACTTTCTATCTTTTCAAAGGATTTTAAAACTCTGGATATCTCCACCAGAGGCTTCAGATATACCAAGAATTTTCGGAGTCCATTTGCTATTTTTCCCAAATTTTTCCAATTTTGCCCTTTAACCTCCAAAACCCGGTTTTGCTCAAAACAAGTCCGATTTTCAGATTTTCTTCAATCTGAGCCTTGGGCCATCCTTTTTAATCATTCCTCATCCATTGGGGGCTTTGGTCTTACCAAGTCAGGCCATTTCTGTGATTCTTCCCGATTTCACCGAAATCCACTAAAAACCCTAATTCTCGGTTTTCTCCCGGATTGACTTTTCTTTTGATTTTTCTTGCAAGTGACTTCTCCATTACCCGTAGTCAGTGCTTATCTTTCATTTGGAACCTTCAATTTCGACCAGTTTGATCGTTTAAGCACTTTTCCCCAAATTTCTCGGATTAGGGTTTCTTTTCTACTGAATCTCCAAATCCCAACTTCCGAACTCCATATCTTTCAATGTAGACCTCGGATTATCAAAATTCTTTCTCCATTTTTCAATTGAACTTAAAATCTTGATTTTGAAAGTGGGTTGACTTTTTCAGTAGTTGACTTTTCGGGGTTGACTTTTTCGGGAGTGACTTTTTCGGGGTTGACTTTTTCGGGGTTGACTTTTTTTTCTAGTTTGACTTTTTGTGCTCGCCCTCTTAAACTAAGTCTCGGAGTACCACCTGCAGGATGAAAACAGTCTTTTTATACTCGGAAATATCAATATAGGAAGAAAACATACCTGTTTAGTGGCCCGGACAAAATTAGGTGTCTACAGCTGCCCCTCTTTGGCTATTGCTGAGAATCAGGAATCAGGCAAAGATAAACCAATACTAATTTTGTACGTTCAGTGAAATCACATGGAAAGGAAAGGGGTTTTCTTTTTCATTTCTTCATTCATTTTTGCATTTTGCATTTTTTTTTCTTTTTTCATTTTCTATTTTTTTCATTTTTTCTCTTTTTTCTTTTTTTTTTTCAAATTTTTTTTTTTTGAAAACAGTAAATTGAAGATTTGTCTTTAAATTGAATTCCCTGCCTAAACAAGGCTCGATTCGTCTTAAGGAAACGAATTCGATTTGCAAGAAAGGAAATGACCTCGACGATGGTCTCGGGGCATTAACCTGTCTTGTTCTCAGCTGTGTTTAAAATTCTGGATATCTCCTCCAGAAGCTTCGGCTATCACCACCAAAGTCTTGCTCATTTTTTTTAAAATGTAAAAATTCTGGGTATCACCTCCAGAAGCTTCAGCTATCACCATCGAAGACTTTCTATCTTTTCAAAGGATTTTAAAACTCTGGATATCTCCACCAGAGGCTTCAGCTATCACCACCGAAGTCTTGCTCATTTTTAAAACTGTAAAATTCTGGGTATCATCTCCAGAAGCTTCAGCTATCACCACCGAAGACTTTCTACCTTTTCAAAGGACTTTAAAAAAAACTCTGAATATCTCCACCAGAGGCTTCAGCTATCACCACCGAAGACTTGTTCATAAATAAAAAAAGTACCTCGACGATGATTTCGGGGCTCGACTCGCCTTAAGGAAACGAAATCGATTATACCTGAAAGCTTTAAGAGATGATGCAAATGCTTCATGATGCAAATGCAAATGTCTTTTGTTGATGCAAACGCTTCTTGATGTAGATGCAAATGACTTAGATTGGTGCAAATGTCTTTGATGCAAATGTAAATGACTTGATTTGATGCAAACTTTCTTGATGCAGATTTAACTAACTTAGATTGATGCAAATGCTTGTTGATGTAGATGCACATGTTGAAAAAAATTCTGGATAACTCCTTCAAAAGAAGATTTCTCATTTTTCAAAATTATAAAACCCTGGATATCTCCACCAGAGGCTTCAGCTATCACCACCAAAGACTTCTTCATTTTTAAAACGGTAAAATTTTGGATATCCCCACCAGAAGCTTTGGCTATCACCACCAAAGACTTGCTCAATATAAAATTCTAGATAACTCATCTAGAAGAAGATTTCTCATGTTTCAAAATTATAAAACCATGGATATCTCCACCAGAGGCTTCAGCTATCACCACCGAAGACTTATTCACTTTTAAAACTGCAAAATTCTGGATATCACAACCAGAAGCTTTGGCTATCACCACCAAAGACTTGGTCATTGTAAAATTCTGGGTAACTCCTTCTATATAAAATTTATCATTTTTCAAAACTATAAAACCCTGGATATCTCCACCAGAGGCTTCAGCTATCACCACCGAAGACTTGTTCACTTTTAAAACTGTAAAATTCTGGATATCCCCACCAGAAGCTTTGGCTATCACCACCAAAGACTTGCTCATTGTAAAATTCTGGGTAACTCCTTCAGAATAAAATTTCTCATTTTTCAAAATTATAAAACCCTGGATATCTCCACCAGAGGCTTCAGCTATCACCACTGAAGACTTGTTCACTTTTAAAACTGCAAAATTCTGGATATCACCACCAGAAGCTTTGGCTATCACCACCAAAGACTTGCTCATTGTAAAATTCTGGGTAACTCCTTCAGAATAAAATTTCTCATGTTTTCAAAATTATAAACCCTGGATATCTCCACCAGAGGCTTCAGCTATCACCACCGAAGACTTGTTCACTTTTAAAACTGTAAAATTCTGGATATCCCCACCAGAAGCTTTGGCTATCACCACCAAAGACTTGCTCATTGTAAAATTCTGGGTAACTCCTTCAGAATAAAATTTCTCATGTTTTAAAATTATAAAACCCTGGATATCTCCACCAGAGGCTTCAGCTATCACCACCGAAGACTGTTCACTTTTAAAACTGTAAAATTCTGGATATCACCACCGAAGACTTGCTCATTGTAAAATTCTGGATATCCCCACCAGAAGAAAATTTCTCATTTTTCAAAATTATAAAACTCTGGATATCTCCACCAGAGGCTTCAGCTATCACCACCGAAGACTTGTTCACTTTTTAAAAACTGTAAAATTCTGGATATCCCCACCAGAAGCTTTGAGAAATGATGCAGATGCACATGTCTTTTAACAAGGTGCTCATGCTTCATGGTTCAAATGTAAAATATTTCTTAGTGCAAATGCAAATGGCCTGGATTGATGCCCATGTTTCATGATGCAGATGCCCCTACTAATTGTGTTCATGTAACTGGTTTATGAATGGTATAACTACAATTACCACACAATAATGAAAATGCAATGATTCTAGAAATGATGCAATTGCTTGAGATGACACAAATGCGAATTCCATGAAGAATGTAAATGTAAAGGTAAAATGCAGATGCTTATGGAATAATGCCAATGCAAATACCCATGAATGATGCAAATGCTTGCCGACACTGTGCAGATGCAAAAGCTCGATAAAGAGATGAGTGCTCATGAGTGATGCAAATGCCCCCGGTTGTTTTTCTAGACTTTGGCTTAGCCTTTCAAATTCATTTTTCCTCTTCAAATCAGAGTATATCTTCAATTCATTTCGGCTATTCTCTTTGCCCCAACAGTTTTCAAACTTTCATCAACAGAGATCTGAACTGGGTTCGATATCTTCTTCTCATATCTGGAAGTCAGGACCTATCCTGGCAGTTCTATACCTTTGAGTTAGAAAAATCCTTGTCACATGTCATCATCAAAAATGGGTATTTCAAAAATATTTTTTTTTTGTTTTGAAAAACAATTTTGCTTATTTAAGGAAAACTTCTAAGCCAAAACTTTTAACTCCACAGTGTATGATGTACAAATCTTTTGATGACTGATGATCACTGTTAGAAAATTCCCTAAGTATCAATCTGGTTTTTTTCAACTGGGATTGGCAAGGCTTGGTATAACAAGATTCTGGCTTTTCCAGGAAAACTTCATGACAAAAATGTATATCCCTTCTAGGCACACAAATGGAACAGTTTTTATAAATCATGAATTCATTGAGAACCAAACAAATTCAACATTCTTTTAGTTTCCATATCAAGGCATTTTGACAAGCGTCAAGATTGGCCGGGATGTTTAAATTGGAAAGTTTAATCTTGGAGAAAAAAAAGTTTCAGTTTTTGAAGACAATCCTTTGAATGAGAGTTGGCAATTTGGGGGTTCAAGAATTCCTAGATGTTCCTCGATGACCACTCCTTTAATAAGATCTTTTCTTTTGGGGTATCGACACTATCATAGATGGCATCGAAAATTTCTAAATTTACTCTAGACCGCCCATTTTTGGGTTTTCGCCCTAGAGTCCTTTTTTTTTTTTTTTACTTGTTCTACCATACACTTGAGAATTATAAATTCTTCCTTAGTGAAATGATAATTCGATGAAATGGGATAAAATCTGAGGAAAAACCTTTCAGATTAAATATTCATGCTTGATCAAAATGGACTTTTAAAGCATATAATGTAGGCCATGGCTCAGGGTTCAGAAAGAAAGGATAAATAGGCCCAAAAGATGTGTTTGAGGGTAATCAGATCAAGGATCATTTCTTGAGGAGGATTCTCTTTGAAGCATTTGTCCCTTCTTGGACATTTCTTTCCTTTTGACTTTGCTCTTTTTCTTCCTTGCTCTTGGCTTTCAATTTGCCATGTCTTTCACACATTTTTTTTTTGCTTTCATTTTGCCCCCTTCTTTTTCAACATAGTGAGCCCGTCTTTATTCGAGGCTCCATTTGCTTTGCATCTGTCTTTGAGCTAGGACACATTTCTCAATGATCTTTAAAAAAATCTTTCCTTGCATTTGCCCCCTAGTGTAGAGGGTGATCCTTGATCAAGGTTCAAACAAGAAAGAATTCTTTTGGCTCAAAAGGGGTGACTATGGATGATTTCTTTTTGTGTGAAGGGATATGAAAGATGGCCATTCCTCACGTCAAGCATGAATATTCACTTTGAAAAGCAATCCCCAGGGGAAATAGATATTCAAAATTTCATTTTTCACTTTGGAATCATCCGAATTCTCATATGCATGATATCACAATTTTTTTCATTTTTCATTTTTCATCGCATGCCCCAACGATTCATGCGTTTAATCCATCCTTATTCACCATGTATCCATCATTTCCATATATGATGCCCCAATTTGATTAACCATGAGAATCTATATCAACGAGGAACATAGCAAGTCTAGGTCTGTTTTGAAAAGGCTGAGTTTCCAATCTGAGTTCTTTGAAGAGACAAGGAAAATATGACCCAAAAATAGGTTTTCTCTAGGACAGGGGATAATCTAGTTTAATCATTGTGCCCCAGGGTGTCAATCATGAAGTGATGTCTAGGCAATTAGTGTTTTGTGGTCATTGGAAAAGGTCATGAATGGTTTTAGCACAATCTTGACACACACCAAATTATCAAAATCTGGATTCTTGAAAGAATGTCTCATTTGTTTGATTTTCAAGGAATTTGAAAATTTTCAAAAAGTTCGTTCCTTTGCTCATAGCATAGACTAAGATCTACATCTTTGCTTATTCTGTGATGACAATGGTTTTATGAAGTCAAATCATTCATATTCCTTGAAGCATTAGGTCTTTCAAGTGGTCTCGGTTCAAAAGATTTAGGCTTAGGAAAGCCTAAAAGAAAGGGCTGAAGGTATTGGGTCATTTCTAACAATGATCATCAATTTTCTTGAGACTATCCATTACTAAAAATTCCTTAATGCTTGTTTTTTGCAAATTCAAGTTATTGTTGAAACACAACAAACACAAAGCAGTTAAAATACAAAATTCATTTAATTAACATGAGACAAGTTCTTTCCTCATCACAGTGTATAGAACTACATGTGTCAAAAACCTAATATGATCATGCACAATGTTTCTTATGACACTTGACTTCCCCATCTTCAAAACTTATCGAACCAGCCTTGATGAGATCTCTGACCTTGTACTTCAAAGTGGGGCAGTTCTCTGTTGAGTGACCTTGATTGCCAGAATGGTACCCACAACACTCATTAGCATCATACCAGCTCGGATAAGGGGGTTTCAGAGGCGCTATTTGCATGGGTGTCACAAGGTGATTCTGGATGAGTTGAGGTAGTATCTCACTGTATGTCATAGGAATCGGGTCAACCGGATTTCTTTTTCGCTTTTTATGCCCCTTTCGATTATCCCCAAGGGTGTTCGATTGATAGACAGATGTAAATTCTAGTGTATTTACAGTCATTGGTTGGTAGGGATAAAAACCATGAGAGACATTATTCAGGGTAGAGTAAAATGGCTGATATGAGGAGAATTGGGGAGGTGGGGCAAAGTCTTCCACGACTTGGGTATCTTCCTTTTTCTTTTCAGATGCCCCCTTTTTCTTGGTATTGGATGTTCTTTCTCCTTCAATTTTCCAATCCTTGAAAGCATTCTCAATCATCTCTCCTGAAATTACCATGTCTGAAAAATTATTTGTGATATTGCCAACAAGTATATCATAGTACGGGGCCTGCAGTGTATTCACAAAAAGGACAGTGGTTTCCTTCTGAGTTAAGGGCGGTTGTACTTGGACAGCCAGGCTCATCCACCGTTGCACATATTCTTTGAAGCTCTTAGTAGCTCTTTTCTTCATATTTTGCAAGGTGAGACGGTCATCTTCCGGCAGGTCATTCCAAGAGTGAATCTGATCCTTGCTCAACTGACTATACCACCTAATTGCGGATCCGCTGAGGCTATCTTGAAAGCAGTGAATCAAAAGCTTATCATTATCTATATGACTTGTCATCTTCCGGCAGAACATAGTGATGTGGGCTGATGGATCAGTCGTCCCGTCATATTTCACGAAGTTAGAGATCTTGAACCTAGGAGGAATGACTAAATCGAAGACCAAGCATCGTTCTTTCGTCTCCACACTCCCGAATACATCTGTTCTTTCTATTGCCCGAAGCCTTTCATCTAACAACTGATATATTTCCCTTGGGAATCTGCCAACTCAACCTCATTTACTGCAACCCTTTTCAACTTTGCCTGTTCAGCTAGATCATCTGAGTTTAGGACATTGACGAGGTTAACAGTGTTCTGGGCATCACTTATTATGACCTCATCCTGGCCCTTTTGTGCCTCTAACCCTTCTCCGGCGACAAAGTTTTTGGTGTATCCTTTTCCCTTGATTACAGCAGACATTAGCTCCATCAGTTTAGTCATCTGATCCTTAGATTCTGCTTGAGATTTTTCTAGCTGTTCTCGCAATTCTCTCTGTTCCCTTTCCATTTTTTCCATTCGGGAAACTTGTTCATCCTCCATAGCACCAACTTGTATTAAAAGTGTACTCAGTACTTCTTCTGATTTGAAATGGAAATTATTTCAAAGACTCCTAAAGCCAAGCCAACTTCTATTTTATTTCCCCCAAATGTATGTCATGATGAATGAGCCATGAATGCAATTTGATGCATGTGAAGCCTAAACAATATGATGTATGGATATGTACAATGGAAACATGCTGACCATATATGTAATAAATGCAATCACAATGCCAACATGTTGCAAACAAAGAATAAACAAATCAACACATGGATATATGCAATGACTGGTCATGTGCATTTTAGCATATTTCCCAATGAATGATCATATATCCTATGAATGCAACACGGTGTCAATTATGATACATGCAAACAATGAATGATTGATATAGAGTATATACAAAGAAAATCATGCTAACCATGTGTGTCATGAATGCGACCTAATGCTAACATGATGTATGTAATAAGCAAATTAATGCATGAACATATACAAAGAAATCATGCTGACTATGTTTGTTATGAATGCAATCTAATGCCAGGTATATACAGATGATGACTATGCATGTCATAGAAGTGTCCTACAATGAATGACCATGCATGCTATGATGTAATATGATGTCAAAATGATACATGCAAAAATAAATGAATTAACACAAAGGTATATACAAAGAAATCAATGATTACACGAAATTGGTGGGACTATTCAAAAATCTCATTATACAGGATTTGCCTCCAATTTTTTTTGTTTTGATTTTTTTTTTTTGATAAACCAATCACATCATTTTCAAAAGAATTTCAGGGTGGATCTTACTATGGTACAATATGCAAACGTTCATGTGACACTACCGGTTTTATGAAATCATCAAATTCAATTACCAACTGTTTATTGCAAAGAATGAGATCAATAATACAACCAAAAATGTACATGCTTTATTTACACATGCATGAAATGTGCCACATGCAAAAATGCTTGAAAAATGATTTTTTTTTTTTTTTTTTTATAAAAAAAATAGCTAATGAACATTTGCCCCAGCAATATCTGCTTATTTAGGCATCACGATGCCTTCGAGGCGGAGTATCACATTTATTACGGGCGATGTACGTACATCGTTGCCCGATCTACCACACTTATTCGGAGTGTAAAACAAGTAACAAAAAGTTTAGAAATGTCCTTCCCATGTGTTCCTATTTTCGGTATATCTAACGGAAATTCGGGATGGCTTCGCCTAGGTTCACTATATGAGGGTGAATCGGTTCTAAGGCCCCGAATTGTTCCTCACTGTCGTCGGTGAAGGCTAGTAAGGCACCCCGATAAAAGCGGGTTTAATTCATTAGAGTATATTTTCCTATGCCCGTACGGAGGATTATCACGAAGGCATTAGGTACTTTATACTCCGAAAGTGTTTCACTAGCCCATACGGAGGATCAATCACGAAGGCTTAGTTACTTTACTTCCACTTAAAAGGACGGAACCCGGGTAGAGGATTCATGTTATGCAAATGCACGTGTAGTGTGTGTGGAGAAACAAAACAAACCTGTCACCACCTATTCTACAAACCTTATTCTAAATGTCCTAACAATTAAAACATTCAAGAATAGTGTAACGCATTAACCGACAAGCAATTATAATATACAACCTAAATAACTAGAGAACAATAATAAAATGCATGCACATGAGAATGAACATTTTTAAAAACATTTTATTATTTTCAAAATTCTCTTTATTAGAAAAATGTGGGAATTAAAATTAAATACCAATTAAACCAACCAAAACTGAGACTTTGATAACACACGACTATTTCTAGGCCTGACTCTCTAATAGTCCCCACTGGAGTCGCCAAGCTGTCGCAACCTAAAAACAAATAACGACGACGAGTCTCATCGCAAGACTTTATTATTCGTTAGGCGTGACATAAAAAAAAATTGAGGAAAAGTCGACTTAATTCCTCTAAAAAATGAAGGTTTTGAAATGACCTTAAAAAAGACATGGAGTCGCCACCAATCTTTTCTAGCTAGGTGTGATCGGCCACCTATTAAAACCGGTTTTATAAAATATTTTAAAAATTAATTAAAACATTTTAAAAACCAATTTCAAGTCGGTTACGTGTGGGGAAGGATTAGCACCCCCACAACGGCCGTATAAATCGGTACCTTATTAATCGTGTGTTATCTCAAATCTCGGTAAAAGTTGGTTTTAAATTTAATATTCAAATTAATTCCCAATTTAAAGAAAAATAAGTTCATTTTTTATTGACAATGATCCGAAATTTATAAATTCAAAATTTTCCTATATTCCCCAACAAGCGTGGCAAAATATAGAAATTTTTATTAGTTTTGGAAAACTTTCCGAATCATTCTCTTTTTTTAAAAGAAAGATATTCCTTTATTAATAATAATTGATGATATTCCCTCCAGCAAACCCGGTAGAGAACTCATGAATTATTTTAACTCGGGAATATCTTTATTTTTATTGAAAACCATTATCTTTTTTGAAAACATTTAAAAGAAATGAATATGTATAGGCATGACATAAATAAAATGACATAGCAAAATCTTAATAATATAATGCAACCTAAATGTCATGACACATAGAAATTATTATGGCAAGAATCACATATTATATAAAATGCATGAATATAAAAAATGCAATGCATGAAATGTATTTTTTCCTTTAATTAAGGAAATCCGTATATCTAAAAAGATATCCGGCTACCTTAGGAAAATATGTCAAATTAAATATTCTAAAACCAAAATACTTTGTGATTGTTTGAAAACAATTTTGAAAAGCTTGAATTAAAAATAAAAACTGGGCTAAATCTTTTTTTTTTTAAATGGCTCTAATTTCCTAAGTTTAAAAAATCCGGACTTGACTACCCTTAACCCGAGACTTTAAAAACCATTTTTAGAGTTTAAAAAGGCTTAGAAATTACCCTAAGTCAGTAGCTAACCCTCCTAATCAACCCACTCTAAGTAAATTAACCAAATCAAAAAATTGGTTTTTCTTTAAATTCAATTCTGACTCCACTGTCCAGTTTTAATCCACGATTTTTTATCCTATTTTTAAAAATTCCAAAAATTCTAAAAAAAATACTGGAGACTAGGACATGTAAAACTACACGAGAAAAAATCGGCTTAAGTTTTTGATCAAAGATGAATTCCCAGAAAAACCAGAGATGTACGAGTTTTTGGAGGAGAAAAAAAAAACTGCTTTGTTTTTCTTTAAATTCAATTCTGACTCCACTGTCCAGTTTTAATCCACGATTTTTTACCCTATTTTTAAAACTTCCAAAAATTCTAAAAAAAATACTGGAGACTCAGGACATGTAAAACTACACGAGAAGAAATCGTCTTAAGTTTTTGATCAAAGATGAATTCCCAAAAAAACCAGAGATGTACAAGTTTTTGGAGGAGAAAAAACTGCTTTGTTTTTCTTTAAATTCAATTCTCACTCCACTGTCCAGTTTTAATCCACGATTTTTTACCCTATTTCTAAAAATTCCAAAAATTCTGAAACAATTATTGGAGATTCAGGACATGTAAAAATACACGGGAAAAAATCGAATTAATTTTCTGATCAAAGATGAATTCCCAGAAAAATCGGAGATGTACGAGTTTTGGGTGGAAAAAAAAACTGCTTTGCCAACACATTTTTTTTGTCTTTGATAAAATCATTTAAAAATAAAAATAAAAATATTTGAAACTCATAAAATGAATTGAAAGCAGTAGCTAGGACTTTTTGAAAGTTAGATAAAAGTTGGCTAAGTAAAAAAAAATCACAAAGGTAGAATAATCAATTTGACAAACTTAATTTTCCACAAGTGTGCTCAAGAGAGCATGACTTTGAACCATTAATTGGCTCAAGTCATTATTCAAGTGGCATGAACATGAAATGCATGAAACAATGCAGCAAACATAATGCATGAAATGCATGGATCTAAACCTAAATGTAAGAAAAATGCATGACACAAATAATATGGCCTAGACCTAACATGAACTTGCATGACATTTAATGTAACCTAGACCTAAGACATACATGGCATTTTCACAAACACAAGGCATGCTTAATTCAAAAATCCAACCAAATATCATGCAAATGCAAAAACCTAACAACTAGTGATAACTCGTATAATTATATAGTTTTTAGTTATGTTTTATTATTGTTTTATGTCAAATACGAGTTATTATTGTTTAGTCTAATTATGTTTATGATCTTTTATATTTTTATGTAATTTGGTGTTTTTCACAAGTTTCTTTGAGTGATTTCAGATTACTAGAATTAAGGGCAAATCCAGTTCAGTTCCAGTTCCGACACCTTTTGCCATATCAGCTATATCTGGAGTTTCACTGAAGCAATAAGGCTGAAATTTTAACCGTGCAAAGTTAAGAGGCATATCTATCTTTTTCATGTTTTACTCTTCTTGAAACGGAGTCGTTTTCCCTATCGAAATCAACCACTAAGTTGGCTGATGTGCAATGACGTCTGTCCTGAGCAGTTTTCGCATTTTGACCATATAGTCTGATACACATCAGTAAATGAGCTGATTCCAACGGCTATGGATCACTAACTGATAGGGGAACATTTGTCTAGAAGAACATGTGATCAGATAAAGCCTCCAATATTGAAGAAATCGACCATCAAGTTGGCTGATGTGCAATGACGTCTGTGCTGACCTGTTTTCGTATTTTGCCCATATCTGTTTATCCACATCAGCAAATGAGCTGATTCCAACGGCTATGGATCCGTAACTGATAGGGTAATATTTTTCTAGAAGACCATGTGATCAGATAAGGCCTGCAAAATTGACAAAATCGACCATCAAGTTGGCTGATCAAAATCGTCATGTATGACGAAAATTGTTAGAAAATGCACCCACCTATTATACCTACCTTTGAAATTTGTAAAGCTTGTCTCTTGTCATTTAGCCCTCCAAAATGTGTATAAATAGAGGGACTTGGGTGATTGTAAGGGATCATATTGTACATAGGTAGGATATTAGCCATTTTAATAAAATTCTCTAAGTTTTCTTCTTCTTTCTTTTCTCTAGTTTTCTTTCTTTTCTCTAGTTTTCTTTTTCTTTAGAGAGAGCAAGAGGTTGGATAATTAATATTCTTCCTCTTCTTCTTTTTAGATTTTCTTTAATTTTATGTTTATGTTTACAATGCCTATGCTAGGCTAAACTTCTATTTGGTTAAGGGTGATTTCAAAGCTCTAGACATGTTTTATAATTGATTTTCAGATTCTATTTATCATTAATTTTCTATCAAAGTTGCTTATGTTCTTCTACAAGAATTGTTCATGATGTTGTCTTGATTTGTTTAGGTGTACAACTAGATAGATCTTCATAATTATCTATTGCTAGTTTAGGAGTCTTGATCCGTGTAATTGTCTTGATTTCCTATTCATAAGTGGCAATTTGTGATTAATGATTATGGTCAAGTTTTCAATAATTGCAAAGTGGAACATAACCTAAGTTGAACAATCCGAGCTTATGTGTTTGTTGCTTAGATCAACCTATCTTTCTCATCATAAAGCTGCCATTAAATTGAATCTAGAGAGCTTATTCTAGGTTGTTTGATGGTTAGAGATTAAATAGAGAGCTTGTTCTATTTAACGACAAACTAAGGAAAGATTGGGATAACAGAGCTTGTTGTTATCTACGGTTGTTAACTTTGATAGTTGGTTGATATTGATAGATCTGAAATTGATTCTTAATGATGTCTAGTGGTGGAGAATGAAACCTTAACCATATTTTTCATATTTGATTCTTCTTACTTACTTGTTTTCTTACTTTTCTAGTTTGCTTATTTTTAAAAGTATATTTATTTTTATTGGCTGGTTATACCGCCTAATTTGTATATTAACTTTGTTTTATTTTTATTGGCTGGTTATACCGCCTAATTTAGTATATATATTTTTATTGGCTGGTTATACCGCCTAATTTAGTATATATATTTTTATTGGCTGGTTATACCGCCTTGCATCTTATTCTTATTATTTACTTTAGTTTAAATCTGGCTTCAAAAACCCCTTTTCTTTTATTGTTTTCTTTGAATGTAAGTTATAAACTAATAACTCATAAATTAAAACCCAATCCCTGAGGACTCGACCCTTGCTAACTACTATACTTACAATTGATCTTTTTAGTGCAAGGTTAAATAAGATACACTCTTTTGGGTGCATCAAATTTTTGGCGCCGTTGCCGGGGATTGTTTTCTTTAGTTTATTTGTTACTTGGTTTATTCTTATTTTCAGTTCTAATTAGTTTTATTTTCTTGTACATACAAGTTTTTCTTTTCAAATTTAAAAAAAAAAAAAAACAATGGAATTGAGCAATCTAACACTTGAAGAGTTGGTGGCATACATGAACATGGAAAATCAACAAGCCAATCTCACCTACCCAGTTCAACAATTGGCCATGGGAGGATGTCAAGGCCATCAAGTGTTCCAAGACCAACAGTATGATCATTACTCAAACACTTACCATGAGGGATGGTGGGATCATACTAATTATGGCTACTCAGAAAATTACCAAGAAGTAGATCCTTATGCCAATTACACTCATCCATCTAGATTTAATCAATCATGGTCTCAAGAACCAGATCTTTTTCAGCCACTACATATGACTCAAAACTCAGGTACTTCTTTAGAAGATCTTGTCGATTCTCTTGTTACTAATACTTTGCAATTTCAACAGGAAACAAGGGCAAGTATCCAGAGTTTGGAAAGGCAAATGAGCCTATTGGCTAGTAGTATGGTGGTATGGGTAGCACAAAGATCTGAAGAACTCTCTGCCCAAACAATGATTAACCCAAAGGAGAATACTACTATTGTGACCTTGAAGAATGATGAACAAGATGAGGATGAGACAAAATTAGAGATGGATTCTATTCTTGAGGATAATGAAGCCACAAATCCAAATAAGAGTATTTCAGCACCTGAGGTAACGTTTGAGATTCCAATTTTTACTAATGTTTCTTCTCCACCTTTTCCTAGTAGATTCGCAAAGTTCAAGGAGGATGAACATGAACAAGACACGCTGGAAACCTTAAACAGTTTGTTTGTGGATGTCATTCAACAAGTACCAAAAGATGCACCATTCCTCGATGAGATATGCACCACCAAGGATTATGGAATAATACTTGTAATGGAGAATACATCCACTGTTGTGCAAAGAAAGCTTCCTCTCAAACGCATAAATTTGGGAAATTTCATGTATGAGCCTGACAAGACTAAAATGCCAAGAAGGGGTGTTGGTTAGGTTCAAAACACTAAATCAAGTGCTAATTGGGGGAGGCAGCCTAATTAGTGAAAGCATTGCCAAACTGCCATCCTCAGATTTGCTCTCTTTTTCTTATGTTTCTTTGCTAATTGTGTTTAGTGTTTCTAAGTTCATTTAGGCTGCATAAGTTTATTTTGTTTATTACTTCTTTTCACTTACACATGATTCTTTCATTTGGGATTAATAGCATTACATTGAGGACAATGTAAGAATTAAGTGTGGGGGGAATGATTTAGGATTTCTTTTATTTTTGTCTACTAATTTTTTTTTTTTATGAGTCTTTATTATTATTATTATTTTTTAGTGTGTTTTAGTTCCTTTTTAATACAATGATGAGATATGAATTGCATAAGTCTAAAACATATTTATTAGTGAGAAGATTTTCATGAGAATTGAGCTTGATGTCAACCTTTTTATGAGCCAATGTTAATATGATATGTTGATTGAGAAAGAAGCATGTTTAGACTTAATCTGACTTGTATAATCATTCTTGTGAGTTTTTGAGCCTATAATGATTGATGCATTATACAAATCAATCTAATTTCTTTCTTGAGTGTTCTTATGATTACATGATTCTCTAGAACTTGCTTTAAACCGTTTGAGACTATATTGATACATGTGACAACATGAATATGATAGAGGCATTAGGATTATAACCAGAGCCAAACAGCCATCCATTATTAATGTTCTAAGAGAACATCCCCACTAGTGAGCCAATTTGAGCCTACATTAAATATGATGTTTTATTGGTAACCACAACTTACACCTAGCCTAAATATACTTATATCCTTACCCTTGTTCTAAAGATGGATTATATATTTTGAGACATATTGCAAAAAAACAAGGGATATTTTTAGTTAAAAATTTGGGTTAAAAACAAGAAATAAGTGTGGGGGGAAAAGAAAGAAAAAAGTCAAGAGAAAAAGAAAGGGATCATTGTCAAATATATTCCCATATTAAAAAAAAAAAAAAAAAAAACTTCTCTTGAACTTCTAGTTAAAGTAAAAAAAAAAAAAAAAGATGTTACAAAGTTGGTTAGAATGGTGCAAAGGCTCAACATGAATATTTAGCCTAGGTGACTATGTACTTGTAAAGAGTTTTGAGAAGTTTTGATAACTCGTATAATTATATAGTTTTTAGTTATGTTTTATTATTGTTTTGTGTCAAACACGAGTTATTATTGTTTAGTCTAATTGTGTTTATGATCTTTTATATTTTTATGTAATTTGGTGTTTTTCACAAGTTTCTTTGAGTGATTTCAGATTACTAGAATTAAGGGCAAATCCAGTTCAGTTCCAGTTCCGACACATTTTTCCATATCAGCTATATCTGGAGTTTCACTGAAGCAATAAGGCTGAAATTTGTAGCCGTGCAAAGCTAAGAGGCATATCTATCTTTTTCATGTTTTATACTTCTTGAAACGGAGTCGTTTTCCCTAGCGAAATCGACCATCAAGTTGGATGATGTGCAATGACGTCTGTGCTGCCCTGTTTTCGTATTTTGCCCATATCTGCTTATCCACATCAGCAAATGAGCTGATTCTAATGGCTATGGATCCGTAACTGATAGGGGAACCTTTTTCTAGAAGACCATGTGATCAGATCAGGCCTTTAATATTGACGAAATCGACCATCAAGTTGGCTGATGTGCAATGACGTCTGTGCTGACATGTTTTCGTATTTTGCCCATATCTGCTTATCCACATCAGCAAATGAGCTGATTCTAACGGCTATGGATCCGTAACTGATAGGGGAACCTTTTTCTATAAGACCATGTGATCAGATCAGGCCTCCAACATTGACGAAATCGACCATCAAGTTGGCTGATCAAAATTGTCATACAATATGACGAAAATTGTTAGAAAAATTCACCCACCTATTATACCTACCTTTGAAATTTGTAAAGCTTGTCTCTTGTCATTTAGCCTTCCAAAATGTGTATAAATAGAGGGCCTTGGATGATTGTAGAGGATCATATTGTACATAGGTAGGATATTAGCCATTTTAATAAAATTCTCTAAGTTTTCTTCTTCTTTCTTTTCTCTAGTTTTCTTTCTTTTCTCTAGTTTTCTTTTTCTTTAGAGAGAGCAAGAGGTTGGATAATTAATATTCTTCCTCTTCTTATTTCTTTCTTTTATTTTCTTCTTAGATTTTCTTTAATTTTATGTTTATGTTTACAATGCCTATGCTAGGCTAAACTTCTATTTGGTTAAGGGTGATTTCAAAGCCCTAGACATGTTTTATAATTGATTTTCAGATTCTATCTATCATTAATTTTCTATCAAAGTTGCTTATGTTCTTCTACAAGAATTGTTCATGATGTTGTCTTGATTTGTTTAGGTGTACAACTAGATAGATCTTGATAATTATCTATTGCTAGTTTAGGAGTCTTGATCCGTGTAATTGTCTTGATTTCCTATTCATAAGTGGCAATTTGTGATTAATGATTATGGTCAAGTTTTCAATAATTGCAAAGTGGAACATAACCTAAGTTGAACAATCCGAGCTTATGTGTTTGTTGCTTAGATCAACCTATCTTTCTCATCATAAAGCTGCCATTAAATTGAACTTAGAGAGCTTATTCTAGGTTGTTTGATGGTTAGAGATTAAATAGAGAGCTTGTTCTATTTAACAACAAACTAAGGAAAGATTGGGATAACAGAGCTTGTTGTTATCTACGGTTGTTAACTTTGATAGTTGGTTAATGTTGATAGATATGAAATTGATTCTTAATGATGTCTAGTGGTGGAGAATGAAACCTTAACCATATTTTTCATATTTAATTCTTCTTACTTACTTGTTTTCTTACTTTTAGTTTGCTTATTTTTTATATTTATTTTTATTGGCTGGTTATACCGCCTAATTTGTATATTAACTTTGTTTTATTTTTATTGGCTGGTTATACCGCCTAATTTAGTATATATATTTTTATTGGCTGGTTATACCGCCTAATTTAGTATATATATTTGTATTGGCTGGTTATACCGCCTTGCATCTTATTCTTATTATTTACTTAGTTTAAATCTGGCTTCAAAAACCCCTTTTCTTTTATTGTTTTCTTTGAACGTAAGTTATAAACTAATAACTCATAAATTAAAACCCAATCCCTGAGGACTCGACCCTTGCTAATCATTATACTTACAATTGATCTTTTTAGTGCAAGGTTAAATAAGATACACTCTTTTGGGTGCATCAAAATTTTGGCGCCGTTGCCGGGGATTGCTTTCTTTAGTTTATTTGTTACTTGGTTTATTCTTATTTTCAGTTCTAATTAGTTTTATTTTCGTGTACATACAAGTTTTTCTATTCAAATTTAAAAAAAAAAAAAAACAATGGAATTGAGTAATCTAACACTTGAAGAGTTGGTGGCATACATGGACATGGAGAATCAACAAGCCAATCTCACCTCCCCAGTTCAACAATTGGCCATGGGAGGATGTCAAGGCCATCAAGTGTTCCAAGACCAACAATATGATCATTACTCAAACACTTACCATGAGGGATGGTGGGATCATACTAATTATGGCTACTCGAAAAATTACCAAGAAGTAGATCCTTATGCCAATTACACTCATCCATCTAGCTTCAATCAATCATGGTCTCAAGAACCAGATCTTTTTCAACCACCACATATGACTCAAAACTCAGGTACTTCTTTAAAAGATCTTGTCTATTCTCTTGTTACTGATTCTTTGCAATTTCAACAGGAAACAAGGGCAAGCATCCAGAGTTTGGAAAAGCAAATGAGCCAATTGGCTAGTAGTATGGTGGGATGGGTAGCACAAAGATCTGAAGAACTCCCAGCCCAAACGATGGTTAACCCAAAGGAGAATGCTACTATTGTGACCTTGAAGAATGAGGAACAAGATGAGGATGAGACAAAACCAAAGATGGATTCACTTCTTGAGGATAATAAAGCCACCATTCAAAAGGAGAGTACTTTGACACCTCAGGTAGCTTTTAAGGTTCTTATTTCTACTAATGTTCCTTCTCCACTTTTTCCTAGCAGATTTGCAAAGTCCAAGAAGGAGGAACATGTACAACAATTTTTGGAAACCTTAAACAGCTTGCTTGTGGATGCCATTAGACAAGTACCAAGATATGCACAATTCCTCAAAGAGCTATACCCCACCAAGAATGATGAAATAATACGTGTGGGGGAGAATGCATTGGCTGTTTTGCAAAGAAAACTTCCTCCAAAACGCAAAAATCCGAGAAGTTTCATGTCTAAGCCAAAAGATCCTAAAAAGCCAAGAAGGGGAATTGGCTAGACTGGAAACAATCAATCAAGTGCTAATTGGGGGAGGCAGCCTAATTAGTGAAAGCATTGCCAAACTGCCATCCTCAGATTTGCTCTCTTTTTCTTTATCTTTTTCTTATGTTTCTTTGCTAATTGTGTTTAGTGTTTCTAAGTTCATTTAGGCTGCATAAGTTTATTTTGTTTATTAGTTCTTTTGACTTACACATGATTCTTTCATTTAGGATTAATAGCATTACATTAATGACAATGTAAGAATTATGTGTGGGGGGAAGAATTTAGGATTTTATTTAGAGTGTTTTGTTTTTGAGTTTTTTTTTATGTTGTTTTTCTTTCTGATCCTTGTTTTGAAAATAACTAGATGTAAATATAATTTTTTTTTACCCCGGTTAAATGGCGGATAACGGTACTCCGTGATTATTTAAATCGGTTCCATCAGCTACCCACAAAACTGATATTGTATATAAATTTCTCTTCCAATTTCTCTTTCATTTTTTTCATTTTTTTTCAGGATGGATGATATTCTCACAAGATTGCAGAAACGATTTCCTCCTTTTCCTCGAAATATTTTACTGAAGCTTTACCAAGTTCGACTTGAAAGATTAAGAATGCTTATGCACAAAGGGATTCCTGACGACATACGTTGGATAATTGAAGCCAAGGTACGTGAAGATGAATATCTTCCTGTTTTGCATTTACCAGGTACAGGTAGAAGCACTTTTGCAAAGAAGCGACGAGCAAAGCGCATGAGTTCAAATTGCCACAAATGTGCACGATGGACGTGTAACGGTAAATGTCGTTCTATTGGGATTTCGTCCTCTAATCGAGATGATAAAATTGAATTCATTAAGGATGGACTGAGTAAGGAGAATTTGGGTAATATCCAACTTTCTCTTGAGACGCATCCTAGTGGAGACGTACAAAGAGAAATTCTTGATTTATGGCCGCAATTCCAAAGGGAATGGCAACATCTTGGGAATCTGATGTTAAAAGACCCTGTTTGCCAGCTTGTAAGAAAACTGGATGGGAAGCATATCCTCGACTCATAGAAGGCGTTTAAGCCGTTTCTGGACGTAAAACCAGAGGAAGATGTGAGCCACAATCACAACTACAATAAATGACTTCTCAGCTTTTGGTTTGATTTGCAATAACTTTATTTCGGTTTAATTTACGTGTTATTCGATTTGTGTAATTATTCTCATTTTTTTTATTCGTCTTTTACGATTGATTTTTCTTCTTTTTTTTTTTTATTTTCTTCCTAAAATCACGCAAAAATCTTTTGTTAGGTTAACATTTTCTTCTGACAGGTCAAATTCACTTTCGGCGACATTATTACTCTTGACTTTTACGGTTGATTTTTCTTCTCTTTTTGATTTTCTTCCTGAAATCACGCAAAAATCTTTTGTTAGGTTAACATTTTCTTCTGACAGGTCAGATACACTTTCGGCGACATTATTACTCTTGTCTGATTCACTACTCAGTCCTCTATATATTACACCATGTACTCATTCTCTTTCAGGCACTCGAAAAAAAGAAAAAAAAAAGAAAAAAAAATGGAAAGTACTTCGTCCCAACGCATTAAAAAAAATTTGTGTTTTTGGAGGTGCTTATCCAGGGAAAAATAACATATTCGCTGATGAAGCCATAAGAGTTGGAGTAATACTTGCCCAACAAAAGATCCAGTTGATTTATGGAGGCGGTAGTACGGGTTTAATGGGAGCAGTCGCTACAGCAGCACACGCCGGAGGAAGTCCAGTTCTAGGAATCGTGCCAAAACTATTCACAGATTTTTGTGGACCTACCTTGGGTAAGGAAATACAAGTCTGGAGTATCCCTGAACGGATAACAATCATGTACCATTCTGCCGATGCATTCATTGCTTTACCAGGAGGTCTGGGTACATTGGAAGAAATAGCTTGCGTGGCTTCTTGGTCATCTTTGGTCACAAATAAGAAACCCATTGGTTTGCTTAATATTAATGGTTATTTTAGTAATTTGCTTTCATATTTAGATAATGCTGTGGATAATGGATTCATGTTTTCAGAGGCAAGGAGAACCATAATTTCTGCTACAACCATTGAAGATTTACTCAAAAAGCTCCAAGCTTATGAGTATTTATCTGCTACGGTTGTTTCGCAAACGCTCGGAAAAAGAAAAAGAGATATGGACGAGCAAGGAGTGGATTGCACTTTGTCTTTGTGACATTATCTAACATTTTGTTTGTTGTGTCTCAGTTATAATAAGTGGTTAGCAACCTCTACAGGTAATATCTCCTAAATTTTACCTTCTTAAAAAAAAAAAAAGTTTGTTGTGTTTTAAGCAATTTAGAAGTATACATTCTGAACAAGGTCTGAGTAAGGGAGACTTGAGACATACCTTGTCAGTTTGATTTCTTCTTTTCAAAAAAAAAAAAAAAAAAAAAAAAAAAAAGAGTTTGTTGTGTTTTAAGCAATTTAGAAGTATTCATTCTGAACAAGGTCTGAGTAAGGTAGACTTGAGACATACCTTGTCAGTTTGATTTTAATCTTTTTACGTTTACTTGTTAATTTTTGTTTAGTATTTTAGGATTATTTAGGTTGCATGAGTTTGTTTTGTTTTGAGTCTAGTTGTTCCTATTCTTATGTTATTAGTTCTTTTCTCTTACACATGATTCTTTCATTTGAGTTAATAGACTTACATTGAGGACAATGTAAGAATTAAGTGTGGGGGGGAATGATTTAGGATTTCTTTTATTTTTGTCTACTATTTTTTTTTCTTTATTATTATTATTATTTTTTTTTGTGAGTTTTAGTTCCTTTTTAATACAATGATGAGATATGAATTGCATAAGTCTAAAACAGATTTATTAGTGAGAAGATTTTCATGAGAATTGAGCTTGATGTCAACCTTTTTATGAGCCAATGTTAATATGATATGTTGATTGAGAAAGAAGCATGTTTAGACTTAATCTGACTTGTATAATCATCCTTGTGAGTTTTTGAGCCTATAATGATTGATGCATTATACAAATCAATCTAATTTCTTTCTTGAGTGCTCTTATGATTACATGATTCTCTAGAACTTGCTTTAAACCGTTTGAGACTATATTGATACATGTGACAACATGAATATGATAGAGGCATTAGGATTATAACCAGAGCCAAACAACCATCCATTATTAATGTTCCAAGAGAACACACCTTTAGTGAACCAATTTGAGCCTACATTGAATAAGCTATCTCTTTGGTAACCATAACTTGTCCCTAACCTAAATATACTTATATCTTTACCTTTGTTCCAAAGATGAATTAGCATGTTTTGAGACAAGTTGCAAAGACAAGGAAGATTTATTGAAAATTTGGGTTAGAAACAAGAAATAAGTGTGGGGGGAAAAGAAAGAAAAAAGTCAAGAGAAAAAGAAAGGGATCATTGTCAAATACATTCCCATATTAAAAAAAAAAAATCTTCTCTTGAACTTCTAGTTAAAGTAAAGAAAAAGATGTTACAAAGTTGGTTAGAATGATGCAAAGGCTCAACATGAATATTTAGCCTATGTTATTATGTGCTTTATAAGAGTTTTGAGAAGTTTTATTTGTATGATCTTATTATGTCTCTAAACTTTATGAACTCTTTGGAACCTTTGTGATATCTTTATCCTTTTGTTCTTCAACCACATTACAAACCCCTTGGCCCCATTACAACCTTGATTAAAGACCTCTTGATTCATGAAGTTGTATGATCTAAATAGTGGAGAATAGGTGGACAAGCAAGAATATGGTAGAACTGTTTTCATGAGATTGATTGAGTGTAAACACTTTACCACTACTTTAAAGAATGAAAATCATGAGAGTATCCCATGTGAGTAGTTGAGATTAAGTTTGAATATGCACTATTTTGATTGAAATATGTTATGTTAATATTGGCTTAACTCAAACAATTTACATTCAAGCATGATTTTTTGTGAAATTCTTTAAGCTATTGATTAGTTTATAAGACTTGTTCAAAGATTGTCTCTAATTTGTATTGAAAGGATTAGGAGTAAATATTTTTAGTATATGTAGTTTATTTATATTTTAGTTTTTCAATGTTTGTGGGTATCGTTCTAGTAAACCCTCACGAGACTAAACTCGTCCACTAGGGACACCTAGGGGTTTAAAGGCTTGTGTCACATGCTAAGTGCCACCGTGATTTCCTACGAAAGTGGATTAGATTAGATTTTCTTATTTTTTTTTATTGAGTCGTTGCTAGGGACTAGCAACAATCTAAGTGTGAGGGTGTGATAACTCGTATAATTATATAGTTTTTAGTTATGTTTTATTATTGTTTTGTGTCAAACACGAGTTATTATTGTTTAGTCTAATTGTGTTTATGATCTTTTATATTTTTATGTAATTTGGTGTTTTTCACAAGTTTCTTTGAGTGATTTCAGATTACTAGAATTAAGGGCAAATCCAGTTCAGTTCCAGTTCCGACACATTTTTCCATATCAGCTATATCTGGAGTTTCACTGAAGCAATAAGGCTGAAATTTGTAGCCGTGCAAAGCTAAGAGGCATATCTATCTTTTTCATGTTTTATACTTCTTGAAACGGAGTCGTTTTCCCTAGCGAAATCGACCATCAAGTTGGATGATGTGCAATGACGTCTGTGCTGACCTGTTTTCATATTTTGCCCATATCTGCTTATCCACATCAGCAAATGAGCTGATTCTAATGGCTATGGATCCGTAACTGATAGGGGAACCTTTTTCTAGAAGACCATGTGATCAGATCAGGCCTTTAATATTGACGAAATCGACCATCAAGTTGGCTGATGTGCAATGACGTCTGTGCTGACATGTTTTCGTATTTTGCCCATATCTGCTTATCCACATCAGCAAATGAGCTGATTCCAACGGCTATGGATCCGTAACTGATAGGGGAACCTTTTTCTATAAGACCATGTGATCAGATCAGGCCTCCAACATTGACGAAATCGACCATCAAGTTGGCTGATCAAAATTGTCATACAATATGACGAAAATTGTTAGAAAAATTCACCCACCTATTATACCTACCTTTGAAATTTGTAAAGCTTGTCTCTTGTCATTTAGCCTTCCAAAATGTGTATAAATAGAGGGCCTTGGATGATTGTAGAGGATCATATTGTACATAGGTAGGATATTAGCCATTTTAATAAAATTCTCTAAGTTTTCTTCTTCTTTCTTTTCTCTAGTTTTCTTTCTTTTCTCTAGTTTTCTTTTTCTTTAGAGAGAGCAAGAGGTTGGATAATTAATATTCTTCCTCTTCTTATTTCTTTCTTTTATTTTCTTCTTAGATTTTCTTTAATTTTATGTTTATGTTTACAATGCCTATGCTAGGCTAAACTTCTATTTGGTTAAGGGTGATTTCAAAGCCCTAGACATGTTTTATAATTGATTTTCAGATTCTATCTATCATTAATTTTCTATCAAAGTTGCTTATGTTCTTCTACAAGAATTGTTCATGATGTTGTCTTGATTTGTTTAGGTGTACAACTAGATAGATCTTGATAATTATCTATTGCTAGTTTAGGAGTCTTGATCCGTGTAATTGTCTTGATTTCCTATTCATAAGTGGCAATTTGTGATTAATGATTATGGTCAAGTTTTCAATAATTGCAAAGTGGAACATAACCTAAGTTGAACAATCCGAGCTTATGTGTTTGTTGCTTAGATCAACCTATCTTTCTCATCATAAAGCTGCCATTAAATTGAACTTAGAGAGCTTATTCTAGGTTGTTTGATGGTTAGAGATTAAATAGAGAGCTTGTTCTATTTAACAACAAACTAAGGAAAGATTGGGATAACAGAGCTTGTTGTTATCTACGGTTGTTAACTTTGATAGTTGGTTAATGTTGATAGATATGAAATTGATTCTTAATGATGTCTAGTGGTGGAGAATGAAACCTTAACCATATTTTTCATATTTAATTCTTCTTACTTACTTGTTTTCTTACTTTTAGTTTGCTTATTTTTTATATTTATTTTTATTGGCTGGTTATACCGCCTAATTTGTATATTAACTTTGTTTTATTTTTATTGGCTGGTTATACCGCCTAATTTAGTATATATATTTTTATTGGCTGGTTATACTGCCTAATTTAGTATATATATTTGTATTGGCTGGTTATACCGCCTTGCATCTTATTCTTATTATTTACTTAGTTTAAATCTGGCTTCAAAAACCCCTTTTCTTTTATTGTTTTCTTTGAACGTAAGTTATAAACTAATAACTCATAAATTAAAACCCAATCCCTGAGGACTCGACCCTTGCTAATCATTATACTTACAATTGATCTTTTTAGTGCAAGGTTAAATAAGATACACTCTTTTGGGTGCATCAAGTTTCTTTGTATAATTTTTTTTATGTCTCTAAACTTTATGAACTCTTTGGAACCTTTGTGATATCTTTATCCTTTTGTTCTTCAACCACATTACAAACCCCTTGGCCCCATTACAACCTTGATTAAAGACCTCTTGATTTATGAAGTTGCATGATCTTTTAGTGGAGAATAGGTGGACAAGCAAGCATATGGTAGAAGTGTTTTCATGAGATTGATTGAGTGTAAACACTTTACCACTACTTTAAAGAGTGAAAATCAAGAGAGTATCCCATGTGAGAAGTTGAGATTAAGTTTGAATATGCATTATTTTGATTGAAATATGTTATGTTAATATTGGCTTAACTCAAACAATTTACATTCAAGCAAGATTTTTTGTGAATTTCTTTAAGCTATTGATTAGTTTTTAAGACTTGTCCAATGATTATCTCTAATTTATATTGGAAGGATTAGTTATAATTATTATTTTTAGTTTTTCTTATGTTTTCAATGTTTGTGGGTATCGTCCTAGTAAACCCTCACGAGACTAAACTCGTCCACTAGGGACACCTAGGGGTTTAAAGGCTTGTGTCACATGCTAAGTGCCACCGTGATTTCCTACGAAAGTGGATTAGATTAGATTTTCTTATTTTATTTTTATTGAGTCGTTGCTAGGGACTAGCAACAATCTAAGTGTGGGGGTGTGATAACTCGTATAATTATATAGTTTTTAGTTATGTTTTATTATTGTTTTATGTCAAATACGAGTTATTATTGTTTAGTCTAATTATGTTTATGATCTTTTATATTTTTATGTAATTTGGTGTTTTTCACAAGTTTCTTTGAGTGATTTCAGATTACTAGAATTAAGGGCAAATCCAGTTCAGTTCCAGTTCCGACACCTTTTGCCATATCAGCTATATCTGGAGTTTCACTGAAGCAATAAGGCTGAAATTTTAACCGTGCAAAGTTAAGAGGCATATCTATCTTTTTCATGTTTTACACTTCTTGAAACGGAGTCGTTTTCCCTATCGAAATCAACCATTAAGTTGGCTGATGTGCAATGACGTCTGTCCTGAGCAGTTTTCGCATTTTGGCCATATAGTCCGATACACATCAGTAAATGAGCTGATTCCAACGGCTATGGATCACTAACTGATAGGGGAACATTTGTCTAGAAGACCATGTGATCAGATAAAGCCTCCAATATTGAAGAAATCGACCATCAAGTTGGCTGATGTGCAATGACGTCTGTGCTGACCTGTTCTCGTATTTTGCCCATATCTGCTTATCCACATCAGCAAATGAGCTGATTCCAACGGCTATGGATCCGTAACTGATAGGGTAACATTTTTCTAGAAGACCATGTGATCAGATAAGGCCTGAAAAATTGACAAAATCGACAAATAAAGTTGGCTGATCAAAATCGTCATGTATGACGAAAATTGTTAGAAAATGCACCCACCTATTATACCTACCTTTGAAATTTGTAAAGCTTCTCTCTTGTCATTTAGCCCTCCAAAATGTGTATAAATAGAGGGACTTGGGTGATTGTAAGGGATCATATTGTACATAGGTAGGATATTAGCCATTTTAATAAAATTCTCTAAGTTTTCTTCTTCTTTCTTTTCTCTAGTTTTCTTTCTTTTCTCTAGTTTTCTTTTTCTTTAGAGAGAGCAAGAGGTTGGATAATTAATATTCTTCCTCTTCTTCTTTTTAGATTTTCTTTAATTTTATGTTTATGTTTACAATGCCTATGCTAGGCTAAACTTCTATTTGGTTAAGGGTGATTTCAAAGCTCTAGACATGTTTTATAATTGATTTTCAGATTCTATCTATCATTAATTTTCTATCAAAGTTGCTTATGTTCTTCTACAAGAATTGTTCATGATGTTGTCTTGATTTGTTTAGGTGTACAACTAGATAGATCTTGATAATTATCTATTGCTAGTTTAGGAGTCTTGATCCGTGTAATTGTCTTGATTTCCTATTCATAAGTGGCAATTTGTGATTAATGATTATGGTCAAGTTTTCAATAATTGCAAAGTGGAACATAACCTAAGTTGAACAATCCGAGCTTATGTGTTTGTTGCTTAGATCAACCTATCTTTCTCATCATAAAGCTGCCATTAAATTGAATCTAGAGAGCTTATTCTAGGTTGTTTGATGGTTAGAGATTAAATAGAGAGCTTGTTCTATTTAACGACAAACTAAGGAAAGATTGGGATAACAGAGCTTGTTGTTATCTACGGTTGTTAACTTTGATAGTTGGTTGATATTGATAGATCTGAAATTGATTCTTAATGATGTCTAGTGGTGGAGAATGAAACCTTAACCATATTTTTCATATTTGATTCTTCTTACTTACTTGTTTTCTTACTTTTCTAGTTTGCTTATTTTTAAAAGTATATTTATTTTTATTGGCTGGTTATACCGCCTAATTTGTATATTAACTTTGTTTTATTTTTATTGGCTGGTTATACCGCCTAATTTAGTATATATATTTTTATTGGCTGGTTATACCGCCTAATTTAGTATATATATTTTTATTGGCTGGTTATACCGCCTTGCATCTTATTCTTATTATTTACTTTAGTTTAAATCTGGCTTCAAAAACCCCTTTTCTTTTATTGTTTTCTTTGAATGTAAGTTATAAACTAATAACTCATAAATTAAAACCCAATCCCTGAGGACTCGACCCTTGCTAACTACTATACTTACAATTGATCTTTTTAGTGCAAGGTTAAATAAGATACACTCTTTTGGGTGCATCAACTAGCATGACAAAAATACAACACACAATGCAAAACACATGGAGTAGCCAAATGGCCCCAAGCTTCAACAAGCATGGCATTTTCACAAACACTTGGTATGCTAGCATGAAAAACTAAGTCATAACACAAAAATCACACAAGCATTTTCACAAACACCTAATATACCAAATCTAAAACATGCTTACTAAGATATAAAACAAGAATCATGCAAAGAATCACACAAGCATTTTCACAAACACTTAATATGCTAACTCTAAAACATGCTCAAATTTAAACAACATGAAAACAGAAAATTAAAAATGTAAAAACATGATATCTAAGACATAAATGGCAACAAACAAAGCAACCAAATTAAATATAACTTAAGAACATGAAATAACATAATATTTAAAACATCAAAAATAAAGAAAATAGCATAAACAATTTGGTAAAATGAATCAAAAATAAAAACTTAAAATAAATAATGTAGGCCATTTGGCCATGGTGAGTTTATTGTAAAAACAAAATGTAAGAAAAATATACTTAAAAAAGGAAATGAAGGAAGAACAAGAAACATTATTTTAAAATGAAAACTCACCAAGTAGCTTTTGAATGGATTAAGCTATAAACCCTCAGAGTAGCTTTTGAACGGATTAAGCTACAAACCCTCTCACAAGTAGCTTTTGAACGGATTAAGCTATAAACCCTCAGAGTAGCTTTTGAACGGATTAAGCTACAAACCCTCAGAGTAGCTTTTGAACGGATTAAGCTACAAACCCTCTCACAAAAACACTATGACTCACCACCCGGATAATCCTAATACAAGTGTATAGACTATCTCACAAAGGGGTAGTGGATGATCTCAACCAAAGGCCAAGACTCCTTATTTATAAGGTGAGCACCTCCTTGGCTTGACATTACAAAGGGATGTGGGATTGGGACTTAGGCTCAAAAATGAAAATCTCTAACTTAACTCTTGATTTTTAATCACTTGATTGAAAAAATCCTAAGCTTCCTCCTTCCTTTGGGCTTGGGCAGGCCAGCACTTCTCTTTTCCAGCCCAGCTCTGATTTTTGAACGGCCCAAAGAAGCCCTTTTCGGTTGCTTGGGTGAAACGACCATTTTGCCCCCCGGATGCAAAATAAATATCAAACGGGCTCCAAATTCAATTTTTCTTTTTTTAATACTTCCAAAATAATAAAATATTGAGTTTTGGAAGTTTTCAAAATTATCCGAGCCCGTTTGCTATTTATTTGGATTTTTTCTTCCCAAAATGTCCTTTTATGCTCCTACTTTTTACCATTTTTTAAACGAGCTCCAAATCAAGATTTTTCTTCACCAATCTCTTCAAAATAATTAAAAAGCGTGATCTGGAAGTTTTCATAATTTTTGGAGCTCATTTGGTATTTTTTCGGGATTTATCGGCTTGAATTACTACATAGGAGGCTCGGGATTTAGCCATTTTGCAAACGAACTCGGAATCAAGATTTTCTTTCGCCAATCTCTTCCAAATAATTTAAAAATGAGATCTGCAAAATTTCAAAAGATTTGGAGCCCATTTGCTATTTTTCCGGGATTTATCTTTTTGAATTATTGCATAAGAAGCCCGGGATTTGGCCATTTTGCAACCGAACTCGGAATCAAGATTTTCTTTCTTCAATCTCTTCCAAACAATTTAAAAATGAGATTGACAAATTTTTCAGAATTTTCGGAGTCCATTTGCTATTTTTCCCAAATTTTTCCAATTTTGCCCCTTTAACCTCCGAAACCCGGTTTTGCTCAAAACAAGTCCGATTTTCAGATTTTCTTCAATCTGAGCCTTGGGCCATCCTTTTTAATCATTCCTCATCCATTGGGGGCTTTGGTCTTACCAAGTCGGGCCATTTCTGTGATTCTTCCCGATTTCACCGAAATCCACTAAAAACCTTAATTCTCGGTTTTCTCCCGGATTGACCTTTCTTTCGGTTTTTCTTGCAAGTGACTTCTCCATTACCCGTAGTCAGTGCTTATCTTTCATTTGGAACCTTCAATTTCGACCAGTTTGATCGTTTAAGCACTTTTCCCCAAATATCTCGGATTAGGGTTTCTTTTCTATTGAATCTCCAAATCCCAACTTCCGAAGTCCATATCTTTCAATGTAGACCTCGGATTATCAAAATTCTTTCTCAATTTTTCAATTGAACTTAAAATCTTGATTTTGAAAGTGGGTTGACTTTTTCAGTAGTTGACTTTCTAGGGTTGACTTTTTCGGGTTTGACTTTTTCGGGGTTGACTTTTTTTATGTTTGACTTTTTGTGCTCGCCCTCTTAAACTAAGTCTCGGAGTACCACCTGCAGGATGAAAACAGTCTTTTTATACTCGGAAACATCAATATGGGAGGAAAACATACCTGTTTAGTGGTCCGGACAAAATTAGGTGTCTACAGTATGGCTATTCACTTGTGCTAGCAAGTTGATCCTAAGATCACAATCAAAAGATCTATGTTCTTGTGATCTTTCTCCCTTAATCATTCTCACTCAACTAGGTGAAGAAGCAGCAAGGAGAACACCAAGTAGGAGGAATTGCAGCAAGCCTTAGGGAGCTTAGGGAGGCTGCGATTTCACTGTTTTGCTAGGTTAGAGTTCTCTTCTTGAAACCGAACTTTTTCTTAAGCAAAATCAGAATATCACACATAGAATAGAGCTAGCTTGGGTGGCTACAACCTCTAAAATAGATTACATAGTGGCGCAAACCCTAATCCCTATCTCCATATGCTTGGTCGGCCAACTGTAACTTGTTGCACAAGATTTTCATTAATCCACTTGGACTTAAACTATTTAATTCTAAGATGGATCAATAGGCCCATTATATTATCTGATAATGATAATGGTCCAACAATCTTAATGCCTTAAGTTGGGCCAACCATCCTTAGTGGACAATCCTAAATTAGAATAGTCGCTTAGGACCCTTTCTAATTTTGTCATGCTTATTTATTGGATAGATTAATTTCCAAACGAAAGTAATTTAATTCTCAATTAAATTTTCTTTCTCCTTATGAAACAATTCATGTCATTAATCTATTAATGTCATCTCATGATATTATTCCAATGTAGTATAGTCAATCGCAATTCACTTTGTACATTTATATGTCAAAGTCGACTACTACACTAGATAAGACTTCTTGATTCCTCTTATCTTATTAAGACATTGTCCTTGGATTTCTCAATCTCAATTATATCTTAATCCATCTCAATTGAACTTCTTCAATTGAATAGATCTTTTATTCCATTAAGTTTTACCTTAATAGAATACCATGTTTAATCCATACATATTTATTCTTATGTGTGTGACCCTCTAGGTTCCCAATATGTTGGCAATGATTATAAGTTAATCATATGAACTTGTTATCATAGATCAAAAGCAAGATCTAGCAACCCATCATGACCACCCATATACTATGAAGTCAGCGTGACCTTTTAGAACCTTTCAGCAACCAGCTTGTCAGTGTAATATGGTCCTTTCACCATATATCCCGGATAGCGCATGAGCATGGTGCAGTGTCTACTCATGATCAATCCATATTAGTTCTTTGCAACTTATGATTAACCTTATGAATTCAGAGAAACAACTTTCTCCTAAATCCATTATGCTTTGGTCAAAGACTTAATCAAGTTAATCGTAGTCAAGAACAAATGAGATATGTCTCCAATATCACAGGGAGTGGTGAATCCTCTCTGGATCACTCATTCATCTTCGTATGGTTCATGTCATACCCAATAGCACCCTACTTTAAGCATCATCGTGATTGGGACCCATTCGTGATGAAATCTAAGTATGACACTCTCCATACAAGATGACCTGGTATCACAAGTCTGAGGACTAATTTACACGACTGGTACTAAGAGAACATTATCATAGACACTAGAGTGATATATTACCAAATGAAGTTCTCTTGGCGGGCCATGTTCAGTGAACTTGTTCAACAGACAGGCACCTATATGTTATCCCAAGTATCCCATACTTCAACCTGTATGAGATCGGATGCTTATTTCATAAGTAAGAAGGCTTAACATATACTAGTCTTTGAGCATTGCCAATGCCCCGTCTTGGCAATACGATGATCAGGAACAGTTTGAGGAACAAGGCTTTGATGCATAAGGATCTCATTATTATAACTCTTTATAATTCCTTTACAAGGCTAATGTTCCATGGGCTTCATCCGATTAGTACTTAATAACTCCTTATTATTGTACTAACATGAAGGAAAACCTTGTATCACTATAATCATAGTGAAAGGTATGCATTATTGACTGTGTATCCCAAGCTCAATTTGATTGGCTCTAGGGAATACACCAACAGTGTCGTGTGTGAGGAGGAACAATCAAACCTTTCACCACCTAATCTAACCGCTATCCATATCCCGACAAAATATTAAAGACAAGATTAAATAATGCAAGCATTAATCTAGCAAAGAATAATAATATACAAGAAAATAACCAGAGAATAATAACAACACTATGCATGCACATGAGTATGAACATTTTAGAAAATATTTTATTATTTTCAAAATTCTCCTTTTTATTAAAAAATGTGGGAATTAAAATTAAATACCGGATAAAACCGAAAAAACTGAGACTATCGATAACACACGATTAACTATAGGCCTGACTCTCTAATAGTCCCTAGTAGAGTAGCCAAGCGGTCGATACGTGATCCCGTCATGGGGGCCCGCTCGAGTAAGGTGAGGAAAAAAAAACAAGCAGAGGAAAAGACGACTTAATTCCTCTTGAAATTAAAATGAGGGTTTGAAAACGACCTCAAAAAATAAATGGAGTCGCCAACAATCTTGTTTCCACTAGGTGTGATCGGCCACCTATTAAAATCGGTTTTGTAAAACATTTTAAAATTAATTAAAATATTTTTTAAAACCAATTTTGGAATCTACGCTTTAAACTAGAGAAAATCAAAAAGCGGGTTCGAAAGTCGGTTACGTGCGGGGAAGGATTAGCACCCCCGCAACGCTCGTGTAAAACAGTACCTTGTTAATCATGTGTTATCTCGAGTCTTAGTAAAAAAGTCAATTTTGAAATTGGTATTTAAAAATAATTCCCATTTTAAAGAAAAATAATTCCACTTGATTTGAAAATGATTCGGAATTTATTAAGTCAAAATTTTTTCTACATTCCCCGGCAAACCCGGCAAAATATAAATTTTTTTATTTATTTGGAAAATTGTCCGAATCATTCTCGTTTTGAAAAAAAAAAGAAAGATATTCTGTTATTAATGATAATTGATGATGTCCTCCCCGGCAACCCGGAGGAGAACTCATGAATTATTTTAACTCGAGAATAACTTTATTTTATTGAAAAACGTGATCTTTTAGAAAACATTTTAAAAATGTTATGAATATGCAAATTATTACTAATGACATGGCATATGAGTGAATGACATGGCATATGGATTAATGACATGGCATGTTTGACATGGTAAAATCTAGATGACATGGCATAATCTAAATGACATGGTAGAATCTAAATGACATGGCAAAGATCTAAATAAAATGACAAGAATTAATGACATGATAAAACCTAGATGACATATTAGAAATCTATATGACATAGAAAAAATCTAAATTAAATGGCAAGAATTAGTGACATGATAACACGTAGATGACATGTTAGAAATCTATATGACATAGCAAAATCTAAATTAAATGGCAAGAATTATCGTAGAATATTCATAATTATGCCATAATCAAAATGACAACATAAAATCTAAATCAAAGCAATGACATCACTATTGAATATTCACATATATATATATATATTTATGGAACTTATAAAACCAAAATAGCAAAATTAAATGTCATAAAATATGCATGAATATGAAAAATGCAAATGCATGGAAATGTATTTCTCCCACAAAATAAGGATATATCTAAAGAGACATCCGACTACCTTTGGAAGAGACCTAAGTTGGATTTTCTAACTTGGATTTTGGACTAAGATTAAAAAAAATCACAATTTTTGGATAAAATAACACTTGGCCGAAAACACCCTTTTAAAGGCTCTAATTTTTCCTAGTTTTGAAATCCGGGGTTGACCAACCTTGACCCGACTTTAAACAATTCAAATTTTCTGATTAAAATGACTTGTAAATTAACCTAAGACAGCAAATAATGTTTTAAATCAGCCCCCTCTTCGTTCCTTAAACAAAACAAAAAACTATTAGTTCTTAAAAACAAACCTTATTTTACTGACCAGTTTTGGAAACCAAATTTTTTACCCTTCTAAAAAATTTAAAACAAATCTGAAAAAATTACGGGAGACTTAGAACATGTCGAGATCTATGGGAAAAAATTGGCTTAATTTTTAGACTAAGTATGACCTACCCGAAAATTCATGAAATACAAAACAGTGGGTAAAAATTTGCTTAACCAAAAAACATTTTTAAACCTTTGATAAAAACGTCCAAAAATCAAAATAAAAATATTAGAGACTCCTATAAGGTCCTACAACAAGTGGTAAAAATTTCTAAAAATTTGGACAAGGGTTGCCTAATGAGAAAAACTCATAAATTTTGAAAATCCAACTGGACAAATCTTAATTTTCCATAAGTATGCTCATTAAAGCTTGGCTTTGAGCCATTGATTGGCTTAAGTCAAAAGTCTAGTGGGAAATGCCAATATGCATGAAATAAAATTACATGGAATATGCATGACCTAGTGTCTAAAATGACATGGCAAATGACATGGAATAATGAGGATAACCTAATGCTTAAATGACATGTAAATTGACCTAGCATATGAAAATGGCCTAAATGTCTAAATGAAATGTAAAATGACATAGATAGTAAAAATGAGCATAAATGACATGTAAAATGACATGGCATATGAAAATGGCCTAAAGTTTAAATGACATGTAAAATGACATAGAAATGGCCTAAATGTCTAAATGAAATGTAAAATGACATAGATAATAAAAATAACCTAAAGCATAAATTACATGTAAAATGACATGGCATATGAAAATGGCCTAAAGTTTAAATGACATGTAAAATGACATAGTATATGAAAATGGCCTAAATGTCTAAATGAAATGTAAAATGACAGATAATAAAAATGACTAAAACATAAATGACGTGTAAAATGACATGTAAAATGACATAAATGCCTAAATGACATGAAAAATGACATAACATGCAAAAATGAGCTAAATGTCTAAATGACATGTAAAATGACATGGCATATGAAAATGGCCTAAAGCTAAAATGACATGGAAATTGACATGGCATGCAAAAATAATATTGAAAATAACATGGCATGCAAAAATGACCTAAATGTCTAAGTGACATGTAAAATGACCTAGATGTCTAGATGTTATGAAAAATGACCTAGAGGCCTAAGAAATGCATGTTGGCCGAATGGCCTAGAGAGCATGGTAAAAAAATGACCTAAACTATATGACAAATAGCCACAATATGCAAAAGTATATCATAAATCAAAAGAACAAAATGGTTAGTAAGAATAATAAATACGTATAAAAATAAATAATAATAGTAATAAGCAAGTTAAAGTAGCAAATAAATAAATAAAAAGAAATAGAATAGAAAAAATATGGAAATGAACTCCATGGTTGGTATGTTGGACAAAGCCCACCCTAACCATTATCACTTGATTCTTATCGAGATCATGAAGCCTAACCATTGTTTTATTTGTTTTGAAAAAGCAAGAACAACAAGAAAGCTTTCATAAAACTTTTATTAAGCAAAGAAAATAGTAGGAAATCACATGAAAAAATAAAGAATAACATGAAGAAGAAGATGAAGAAGAAGAAAAAATGTAAGAACCAAAGAGGAATGGCTACCTTAGCAAAAAATTTATTTCTTTTCTTTCAAAAATCTTTTTTTGGTGTTTTAGCTATTGCCACTTTTTCAAATCAGCCAACTTGTCTTTTAAAAAATGAAACCCCCTTGCCCTTGAATAGCCTTTGGCCGAACCCCTCTCTCTTTGGTGAATGGTGGAGATCATTTCATTTAATTTCTTACACAATCTAAGCCCTTGGATCCAAGATATTCACATGACAATAAAAATTTCATGTTGCCAATTGATCTTAGCCACTCAAGGATGTACTCAGCTTTTCATAAGGTGCCTAAGCCATTGGATGAGCAAAGATATTTATTTGGCTACATGCGATTCCAAACATTGGATGACTTGTGCTCATCTTTCTTCCACCAATGTTGGCCATTGGATGAGGACATTTTCATGACAATAAAAATGTCATCTTGCAATGTGATCTTGGCCATTCAAGGATGTACTCATCTTTTCATAAGGTACTTAGGCCATTGGATGAGCATGGACATTTCAAGATAGTAAAAATGACAACTTGTAGCTTGATATGGACCACTTGATTAAGTGAATTAAATCCCCACCCTCCCCTATGCATGGCCGGCCAAGGCCTGGTATGTTCTAGAATTTCCTTCATTTTTTTTCACCTTTTCATTTTGCAAAGTTGGCCTTTTTCGGTTTCTTCGGTAAAATTGCATTTTGGCCCCCAAACTTAATTTTATTGCAAACGGACCCCAAATTTGGTTTTTCTTTCTACAATCCATCCAAATAAATATAATATCGAGATCTAGAGATTTTCAGAATTTTTTGAGCTCGTTTCCTATTTTTCCCAGAATTTTCTCTTGGATTTTTCGGTTAGTGGCACCCAAAATTAACCTTTTTCATTTGAACTCCGATTCTGGATTTTTCTTCACCGATCTCTTCCAAAAATTATAAAACTTAGAACTGCTAGTTTTCAGAATTTTTAGAGCATGTTTGCTATTTTTTCTGGACTTATCTTCTGGAATTTCGGCTTAGTGCACCCGAACTTTGCCATTTTTCAAATGAGCTCTGATTCCGAATTTTTCTTCGCCGATATCTTCTAAGAATTATAAAACTCAGAACTGCAAGTTTTTAGAATTTTTGAAGCTTGTTTGCTATTTTTCCCGATATTATCTTCTGGAATTTCGGCTTAGTGCACCCGAACTTTGCCATTTTTCAAATGAGCTTCGATTTTGGATTTTTCTTCACTGATCTCTTCCAAAAATTATAAAACTCAGAACTGTAAGTTTTCAAAATTTTTGGAGCTCATTTGCTATTTTTCCCGGAATTATCTTCTGGAATTTCGGCTTAGTGCACCCGAACTTTGCCATTTTTCAAATGAGCTCCGATTCTGGATTTTTCTTCGCCGATCTCTTCCAAAACTTATAAAACTCAGAAATGGAAGTTTTCAAAATTTTTGGAGCTTGTTTGCTATTTTTCCCGAAATTATCTTCGAGATTTTCCAATATTGCCTTTCAACCTCCAAAGCCTCGTTTTTACTCAAAACGGGTTCGAGTTTTGGATTTTCTTTTTCTGCTGCCTTTGTCATATATTTAATTTGAGCTGGTCCAAAAATGCCCAATTTTTACGATTAAATTCCCCTCCGATTTAGTTTTCCCTTTTACAAACTCAGGAATTTTCTCATTTTTTCGTTTTTGCTCTAATCGGCTCTTCCTTTGGATTCACTTCAAACTGAGCCTTAGGCTATCCTTGTTTACTCTTTATCAACTGAGGGCTTCAATTTCCCCGAATTGGGTCATATTTACAGTTTTCCCCGAATTTGCAAAATTTACCCTTTTTAACCAAAAACCCTAATTTTCGATTTTACTTCCAAATTGACTCTTCCTTTGGTTATGCTTCCAATTGGCCCTTTCAATACCCGCAATTATTAATTATATTCCATTTGGAACCTCAAATTTTGACCAATTTGATCGTTTAAGCATTTTTCCCCAAATTTGCCGAATTAAGGTTTTCTCTACACTGAAATTTCCGCAATCCCTCTTCCAAACTCCATATCTTTCGTTGTAGACCTCGGATTATCAAAATTCTTTCACTATTGTTCAATTCAACTTCAAGTCTTGATTTTGACTAAGGGTTGACTTTTTTAGTGGTTGACTTTTTGGGGTTGACTATTTAGAGTTGACTTTTTTAGAGTTGACTTTTTTTGGATTGACTTTTCATGCTGAACTCCGAATGACAAGTCTTGGAGGACCATCTGCAAGATGAGAAGAAATTTTCTGCATTCTAGAAAAAAGTACAAGGAAGAATTTACCTGGTTTAGGGGGACCGGACAAAATTAGATGTCTACAATCACCAAAAATACAAGAAGGGCCGAATGGTAAAAGGGAATTATTACTACATGAAAATGATGTAAAGGCCAATATAGCATAAAGATAATGCAAAGAACATAATCAAAATAAACATGGACTTGCAATGAAATAACAATAAAAATTAGTAAACAAAACAGGAAAAGTTAAGCTCCATTGTTGGTACAAATGGGCATAGCCCTCCCCTAACCATAATCACTTAAAATTGACAAGATCATGAAGCCTTTCCAACCCACAAATTAGAAAATAAACCAAGCTAACAACAAAATGGAGGTAAGCTCCATGGTTGGTGCAAATGGGCATAGCCCTCCCCAAACCATGGTCACTTGATGTTTATCAAGATCATGTAGCCATTTCAACCTCTTTTACTTCATTTATTTTGAAAAAAATTAGAATAAAAAATGACTAAACCTTCCACAATCATGTTTCTCACAACCAAAAGGCTAGACAAAAATCAAGCCAAGCACCAATGCAAGTTTCTACCATGTTGAAAAGTTGGTAAAACAAATTGTTTTCTTCCATTCTTGATGGAAAATGAATAGATAAAAGGTAAAAAAAAATTGAAAAACTTTTATTTTCATAAAAAAGTTGGAAATCACATAGGAAACAGAGAAAACTATCTGAGAAATGAAGAAGAAAATCATGCTAGAGCTAGGTAGAATTGCTACCTTCCAAGCTTTTTGGTAAAACCTTTCTTATTTTCTTTCAAAAACTTATTTTTCTTTCAAATTAGCTACTGACCTCTTTCTCCAAAATGACCAGCCTCTTAAGGAAAGAAAACATTCCCCTCTCCCTTTCCCAAGCTTGGCCGGTTGGCCTCCCAACCATAGGATTAATTGTCCTTTTTTTTTTTCATCAATTCTAGCCTTTAGATTAGGATCTTTTCATGAAAACATAAAAATATCATCTTGGAAATTGATCTCGGCCCTTGAAATGTGTACTCATCCTTTACAAAGAGCCTAGGCCATTGGATGAAATAATGCACCCCTTCATGCTTCCCCCTTGGCCGAATGCATGCTCCTCTCTTGGATGAATTGTGCGCATCTTTTTTCAACAATTTTGGCCCTTGGATGAAGATATTTCCATGACAATAAAAATTTCATCTTGCAATTTGATCTTGGCCCTTGAAAGGAGTACTCATCTTTTCTACAATGCATCTAGGCCATTGGATGAAGGGGGGACTGTAGACACCTAATTTTGTCCGGGCCACTAAACAGGTATGTTTTCTTCCTATATTGATGTTTCTGAGTATAAAAAGACTGTTTTCATCCTGCAGGTGGTACTCCGAGACTTAGTTTAAGAGGGCGAGCACAAAAAGTCAAACTTGAAAAAAAGTCAACCCCGAAAAAGTCAACCCCGGAAAGTCAACTACTGAAAAAGTCAACCCACTTTCAAAATCAAGATTTTAAGTTCAATTGAAAAATGGAGAAAGAATTTTGATAATCCGAGGTCTACATTGAAAGATATGGAGTTCGGAAGTTGGGATTTGGAGATTCAGTAGAAAAGAAACCCTAATTCGAGAAATTTGGGGAAAAGTGCTTAAACGATCAAACTGGTCGAAATTGAAGGTTCCAAATGAAAGATAAGCACTGACTACGGGTAATGGAGAAGTCACTTGCAAGAAAAATCAAAAGAAAAGTCAATCCGGGAGAAAACCGAGAATTAGGGTTTTTAGTGGATTTCGGTGAAATCGGGAAGAATCACAGAAATGGCCCGACTTGGTAAGACCAAAGCCCCCAATGGATGAGGAATGATTAAAAAGGATGGCCCAAGGCTCAGATTGAAGAAAATCTGAAAATCGGACTTGTTTTGAGCAAAACCGGGTTTTGGAGGTTAAAGGGCAAAATTGGAAAAATTTGGGAAAAATAGCAAATGGACTCCAAAAATTCTGAAAAATTTGTCAATCTCATTCTTAAATCATTTAAGGAGATTGGCGAAAGAAAATCTTGATTCCGAGTTCGTTTGCAAAATGGCCAAATCCCGGGTTTCTAATGCAGTAATTCAAAAAGATAAATCCCGGAAAAATAGCAAATGGACTCCAAAAATTCTGAAATTTGGCAAATCTCATTTTTAAATTATTTGGAAGAGATTTGCGAAAGAAAATCTTGATTCCGAGTTCGTTTGCAAAATGGCCAAATCCCGGGCCTCCTATGCAGTAATTCAAGCCGATAAATCCCGAAAAAATACCAAATGAGCTCCAAAAATTATGAAAACTTCCAGATCACACTTTTTGATTATTTTGAATAGATTGGTGAAGAAAAATCTTGATTTGGAGCTCGTTTAAAAAATTGTAAAAAGTAGGGGCATAAAAGGATATTTTGGGAAGAAAAAATCCAAATAAATAGCAAACGGACTCGGATAATTTTGAAAACTTCCAGAACTCAATATTTTATTATTTTGGAAGTATTAAAAAAGAAAAATTGAATTTGGAGCCCGTTTGATATTTATTTTGCATCCGGGGGGCAAAATGGTCGTTTCACCCAAGCAACCGAAAAGGGTTCTTTGGGCCTTTCAAAAATCAGAGCTGGGCTGGAAAAGAGAAGTGCTGGCCTGCCCAATCCCAAAGGAAGGAGGAAGCTTAGGATTTTTTCAATCAAGTGATTAAAAATCAAGAGTTAAGTTAGAGATTTTCATTTTTGAGCCTAAGTCCCAATCCCACATCCCTTTGTAATGTCAAGCCAAGGAGGTGCTCACCTTATAAATAAGGGGTCTTGGCCTTTGGTTGAAATCACCCACTACCCCTTGTGAGATAGTCTATACACTTGTATTAGGATTATCCGGGTGGTGAGTCATAGTGTTTTTGTTGAGAGGGTTTGTAGCTTAATCCGTTCAAAAGCTACTCTGAGGGTTTGTAGCTTAATCCGTTCAAAAGCTACTCTGAGGGTTTGTAGCTTAATCCGTTCAAAAGCTACTCTGAGGTTTTATAGCTTAATCCGTTCAAAAGCAACTTGTGAGAGGGTTTGTAGCTTAATCCGTTCAAAAGCTACTCTGAGGGTTTGTAGCTTAATCCGTTCAAAAGCTACTCTGAGGGTTTATAGCTTAATCCGTTCAAAAGCTACTTGGTGAGTTTTCATTTTAAAATAATGTTTCTTGTTCTTCCTTCATTTCCTTTCTTAAGTATATTTTTCTTACATTTTGTTTTTACAATAAACTCACCATGGCCAAATGGCATACATTATTTATTTTAAGTTGTTATTTTTGATTCATTTTACCATATTGTTTGTGCTATTTTCTTTGTTTTTGATGTTTTAAATGTTATGTTATTTCATGTTCTTAAGTTATATTTAATTTGGTTGCTTTGTTTGTTGCCATTTATGTCTTAGATATCATGTTTTTTTACATTTTTAATTTTCTGTTTTCATGTTGTTTAAATTTGAGCATGTTTTAGAGTTAGCATATTAAGCGTTTGTGAAAATGCTTGTGTGATTCTTTGCATGATTCTTGTTTTATATCTTAGTGAGCATGTTTTAGATTTAGTATATTAGGTGTTTGTGAAAATGCTTGTGTGATTTTTGTGTTATGACTTAGTTTTTCATGCTAGTATGCCAAGTGTTTGAGAAAATGCCATGCTTGTTGGAGCTTGAGGCCATTTGGCTACTCCATGCATTTTGCATTGTGTGTTGCACTTTTTTGTCATGCTAGTTGTTAGGTTTTTGCATTTGCATGATATTTGGTTGGATTTTTGAAATAAGCATGCCTTGTGTTTGTAAAAATGTCATGCATGTTTTAGGTCTAGGTTACATTAAATGCCATGCAAGTTCATGTTAGGTCTAGGCCATATTATTTATGTCATGCATTTTCCTTACATTTAGGTTTAGATCCATGCATTTCATGCATTATGTTTGCTGCATTGTTTCATGCATTTCATGACCATGCCACTTGAATAATGACTTGAGCCAATTAATGATTCAAGGTCATGCTCTCTTGAGCACACTTGTGGAAAATTAAGTTTGTCAAATTGATTATTCTACCTTTGTGATTTTTTTACTTAAGCCAATTTTTATCTAACTTTCAAAAAGTCCTAGCTACTGTCTTCAAGTCATTCTATGAGTTTCAAATATTTTTATTTTGATTTTTAAATGATTTTATCAAAGACAAAAAAAAATGTTTTGGCAAAGCAGTTTGTTTTTTTTTTACCCAAAACTCGTACATCTCCGATTTTTCTGGGAATTCATCTTTGATCAGAAAATTAAGTCGATTTTTTCCCGTGTATTTTTACATGTCCTGAGTCTCCAATAATTTTTTCAGAATTTTTGGAATTTTTAAAAATAGGGTAAAATATCGTGGATTAAAACTGGACAGTGGAGTCAAAATTGATTTTAAAGAAAAACAAAGCAGTTTTTTCTCATCCAAAAACTCGTACATCTCTGGTTTTTCTGGGAATTCATCTTTGATAAAAAAATTAAGTCGATTTTTTTCCATGTATTTTTACATGTCCTGAGTCTCCAATAATTTTTTCAGAATTTTTGGAATTTTTAAAAATAGGGTAAAAAATCGTGGATTAAAACTGGACAGTGGAGTCAGAATTGAATTTAAAGAAAAACCAATTTTCTGTTTTGGTTAATTTACTTAGAGTGGGCTGATTATGAGGGTTAGCTACTGACTTAGGGTAATTTCTATGCCTTTTTAAACTCTAAAAATGGTTTTTCAAGTCCCGGGTTAAGGGTAGCCAAGTCCGATTTTTTTTAAACTTAGGAAATTAGAGTCATTTTAAAAATTTTAGCCCAGTTTTTATTTTTAATTCAAGCTTTTCAAAATTGTTTTCAAACAATCACAAAGTATTTTGGCTTTAGAATATTTAATTTGACATATTTTCCTAAGGTAGCCGGATATCTTTTTAGATATACGGATTTCCTTAATTAAAGGAAAAAATACATTTCATGCATTGCATTTTTATATTCATGCATTTTATATAATATGTGATTCTTGCCATAATAATTTCTATGTGTCATGACATTTAGGTTGCATTATATTATTTAGATTTTGCTATGTCATTTTATTTATGTCATGCCTATACATATTCATTTCTTTTAAATGTTTTCAAAAAAAGATAATGGTTTTCAATAAAAATAAAAATATTCCCGAGTTAAAATAATTCATGAGTTCTCTACCGGGTTTGCTGGAGGGAATATCATCAATTATTATTAATAAAGGAATATCTTTCTTTCAAAAAAAAGAGAATGATTCGGAAAGTTTTCCAAAACTAATAAAAATTTCTATATTTTGCCACGTTTGTTGGGGAATATAGGAAAATTTTGAATTTATAAATTCCGGATCATTTTCAATAAAAAATGGAATTATTTTTCTTTAAATTGGGAATTAATTTGAAATACTAAATTTAAAACCAACTTTTACCGAGACTTGAGATAACACACGATTAATAAGGTACCGATTTATACGGGCGTTGTGGGGGTGCTAATCCTTCCCTGCACGTAACCGACTCCCGAACCTGCTTCTTTGATTTTCTCTGGTTTAAAACGCAGACTTGAAATTGGTTTTTAAAATGTTTTAATTAATTTTTAAAATATTTTATAAAACCGGTTTTAATAGGTGGCCGATCACACCTAGCTAAAAAAGATTGGTGGCGACTCCATGTCTTTTTTAAGGTCATTTTCAAAACCTTCATTTCTAGATGAATTAAGTCGACTTTTCCTCAGTTTTTTTTTTTTAAATGTCACGCTTAACGAATAATAAAGTCTTGCGATGAGACTCGTCGTTATTTTTTAGGTTGCGACAGCTTGGCGACTCCACTGGGGACATATTAGAGAGTCAGGCCTAGAATTAGTCGTGTGTTATCAAAGTCTCGGTTTTTGTTGGTTTAATGGGTATTTAATTTTAATTCCCACATTTTTTTAATAAGGAGAATTTTGAAAATAATAAATTGTTTTTAAATATTTTCATACTCATGTGCATGCATTTTATTTTTGTTCTCTAGTTATTTAAGGTTGTATATTATAATTGCTTGTCGGTTAATGCGTTACACTATTCTTGAATGTTTTAATTGCTAGGGCATTTAGAATAAGGTTTGTAGAATAGGTAGTGAAAGGTTTGATATTCCTCCACACACACTACACGTGCATTTGCATAACATGAATCCTATACCCGGGTTCCGTCCTTTTAAGTGGGAGTAAAGTAACTACGCCTTCGTGATGATCCTCCGTATGGGCTAGTGAAACACTTCCGGAGTATAAAGTACGTAAAGCCTTCGTGATGATCCTCCGTATGGGCTTAGGAAAATATACTCTAACGAATTGAACCCGCTTTTATCGGGGTGCCTTACTAGCCTTCACCGGCGACAGTGAGGAACAATTCGGGGCCTTAGAACCGATTCACTCTCATATAGTGAACCTAGGCGAAGCCATGCCGGATTTTCGTTAGATATACCGAAAATAGGAACACATGGAGGGGCATTTCTAAACCTTTTGTTACCTATTTTACACTTCGAATAAGTGTGGTAGATCGGGCAACGATGTACGTACATCGCCAGTAATAAATGTGTGATAATCCGTCCCAAAGGCATCGTGATGCCTAAATAAGCAGATATTGTTGGGGCAAAATATTCGTTTATTGTTTTTTTTTTAAAAAAAAAAAATCCTTTTTCAAGCATTTTTGCATGTTGCACATTTCATGCATGTGTAATAGAGCATGTACATTTTTGGTTGTATTATTGATCTCATTCTTTGCAATAAACAGTTGGTAATTTCATTTGATGATTTCATAAAACCGGTAGTGTCACATGAACATTTGCATTTTGTACCGTAGTGGGATCCACCTTGAAATTCTTTTGAAAATAATGTGATTGGTTTTTCATAAAAAAAAACACACACACAAAAAAAAAAATAAAAAAAACATGTTAAAAAAAATCATAAATTAGGAGGCAAATCTTGCATAATGAGATTTTTGAATAATCAAGATTTAGGTCCCACCAATTTCGTGTAATCATTGGTTAATTTATTTGTGTCATTTTGACATTGTGTTACAGTCATAACATGCATGATTATTCATTGTAGAATACATTTGTGATATACATGGTCATTCTTTGTACCTACCTTTGTATTAATTCATTTATTCTTAGCATGTATCATTTTGACATCATAGCATGCATGGTCATTCATTGTAGGACACGTTTATGACATGCATAGTCATTATCTGTATATACCTGGCATTAGATTGCATCCATAGCATACATAGTCATCATAATTTCTCTGTATATGTTCATGCATTAATCATCAGTTTATTCATGCACATAGGAATAGAGCATGTACATTCATAATCTTAATCTCATGACATTTTCATTTGCATGAAAGGGGTTCGAGATATGAGGAATGAATCGGAGGAACGATTAAGTGCTTTGGAACGCAATCAAGATGAATATGGACATGAAATCCGAGAGGTGAAGGAACAACTTGCCAAATTGCTGAAAATGGTTGAGGATATGGGTAACAGTAGAGGTGAACTTTCTCAGGGCTTCGCATCATCTTCGGATCAACCAAAACCATTAGGTCCAGAACATACAATCCTTGCTGGATCCTGCACTTGTCAATGCCACAAAGGTTGCAATCCTGATGAAATTGTGGACAAAATCATGAAAATAATTAAACCTGAAAGCCTGATACCAAAGACAGAAACCTCGAATCCAGTACCATACCTGCAAACTGTTCTAGGTCCAAACCAGTATCCCCACCCTACTATGGTCCAATCGTCCATCGGGACGACCACTACGGGATTCCTGAATCCCACTCCATCACCAACAACTACCATTTCATACTATTTCCCTCATCAATCACCTTATCCAGCATCTGGGATAGGAACCTCGAGCTATGTACAACCTCCAAAGGCCCCGTGTCCGAATCCATACCCTCACCATGCTGTTCCGCCACATCTCCATGTAAACACTCCGGTTCGGACCTTAGTGCCACCACCAAGTGCCCCAACTCCTAGGCCATGTGTAACTAAGAAACGACCCCAGGATAAGACCCAAATGCCTTTTGATCCCATTCCAATCAGCTACCAAGAGCTCCTCCCTATACTGATCCAAAATCACATGGTTGCCTGTGTCTCATTGAAACCCCTGTTACCACCATATCCAAGGTGGTATAATCCAAATGCAAAATGTGATTATCATTGTAGAATTGTTGGCCATAACGTTGAAGACTGTATGGCATTCAAAAAGAAAGTGCAAACTCTTATAAATGCCAAGTGGTTGGATCCCACGACACTGATTGATAGAGGACTAGGAAAGCGTCATTAGGATTGGGAGATTTACATCATTGAGGTGGAAAGACTTCGGTCTTATATGATGTAATAAGATTTCACTTTTTCAGTAGCCGGCTCTTATAGCCTTAGGATGTTAGGAAGAATAAAGTGCTTGTAAGGACAGTCTTAACCACTGTTCAAATTTTGTAAAACATGGTTTATACCATTGTGAATGTTGATGTGGGAATGAATTGATTATGTTTCAAATTTATGAGAGGTTGATGATTAAGTTCCTCTGATTCTTATTTCCTCCGTGATATCTCCCCCTTTGCATTTTGCATCCCATCAATTATTTGTCAGGTTGCATTCATGCATTCATAATCAACATGATTTTTTTGTATATATCTATGCATTAATTTGCTTATTACATACATCATGATTAGCATTAGGTCACATTCATGACACACATGGTTAGTATGATTTTCTTTGTATATACTCTATATCAATCATTCATTGTTTGCATGTATCATAATTGACACCATGTTGCATTCATAGAACATATGAACATTCATTGGGAAATATGCTAAAATGCACATGATCAGTCATTGCATATATCCATGTGTTGATTTGTTTATTCTTTGTTTGCAACATGTTGGCATTGTGATTGCATTTATTACATATATGGTCAGCATGTTTCCATTATACATGTCCATACATCATATTGTTTAGGCTTCACATGCATCAAATTGCATTCATGGCTCATTCATCATGACATACATTTGGGAAGAAAAAAAACAGAAGTTGGCTTGGCTTTAGGAGTCTTTGAAATAATTTCCATTTCAAATCAGAAGAAGTACTGAGTACACTTTTAATACAGGCTGGTGCTATGGAGGATGAACAAGTTGCCCGAATGGAAAAAATGGAAAGGGAACAGAGAGAATTGCGAGAACAGCTAGCAAAATCTCAAGCAGAATCTAAGGATCAGATGACTAAACTGATGGAGCTAATGTCCGCTGTAATCAAGGGAAAAGGATACACCGAAAACTCTGTCGCCGGAGAAGGGTTAGAGGTACAAAAGGGCCAAGATGAGGTCGCAATAAGTGATGCCCAGAACACTGTTAACCCCGTCAATATCCTAAACTCAGATGATCCAGCTGAACAGGCAAAGTTGAAAAGGGTTGCAGTAAATGAGGTTGAGTTGGCAGATTCCCAAGGGAAATATCAGTTGTTAAATGAAAGGCTCCAGGCAATAGAAAGAACAGATGTATTCGGGAGTGTGGAGGCGAAAGAACGATGCTTGGTCCTTGATTTAGTCATTCCTCCTAAGTTCAAGATCCCTGACTTTGTGAAATATGACGGGTCGACTGATCCATCAGCCCACATCACTATGTTCTGCCGGAAGATGACAAGTCATATAGATAATGATAAGCTTTTGATTCACTGCTTTCAAGATAGCCTCAGCGGATCCGCAATTAGGTGGTATAGTCAGTTGAGCAAGGATCAGATTCACTCTTGGAATGACCTGGCTAGGGTTTTTCTAAACCAGTACAAGCATATGACTGACATGGCGCCTGACCGTCTCACCTTGCAAAATATGAAGAAAAGAGCTACTGAGAGCTTCAAAGAATATGTGCAACGGTGGATGAGCCTGGCCGTCCAAGTACAACCGCCCTTAACTCAGAAGGAAACCACTGTCCTTTTTGTGAATACACTGCAGGCCCCGTACTATGATATACTTGTTGGCAACATCACAAATAATTTTTCAGACATGGTAATTTCAGGGGAGATGATTGAGAATGCTATCAAGGATGGGAAAATTGAAGGAGAAAGAACATCCAATACCAAGAACAAGGGGGCATCTGAAAAGAAAAAGGAAGATACCCAAGTCGTGGAAGACTTTGCCCCACCTCCCCAATTCTCCTCATATCGGCCATTTTACTCTACCCTGAATAATGTCTCTCATGGTTTTTATCCCTACCAACCAATGACTGCAACTACACCAGAATTTACATCTGTCTATCAATCGAACACCCTTGGGGATAATCGAAAGGGGCATAAAAAGCGAAAAAGAAATCCGGTTGACCTGATTCCTATGACATACAGTGAGATACTACCTCAACTCATCCAGAATCACCTTGTGACACCCATGCAAATAGCGCCTCTGAAGCCCCCTTATCCGAGCTGGTATGATGCTAATGAGTGTTGTGGGTACCATTCTGGCAATCAAGGTCACTCAACAGAGAACTGCCCCGCTTTGAAGTACAAGGTCATAGATCTCATCAAGGCTGGTTCGATAAGTTTTGAAGATGGGGAAGTCAAGTGTCATAAGAAACATTGTGCATGATCATATTAGGTTTTTGACACATGTAGTTCTATACACTATGATAAGGAAAGCACTTGTCTCATGTTAACATCTACATGAATTAAATGAATTTTGTATTTTAAATGTTTTGTGTTTGTCGTGTTTCAACAATAACTTGAATTTGCAAAAACAAGCATTAAGGAATTTTTAGTGATGGATAGTCTCAAGAAGATTGATGATCATTGTTAGAAATGACCCAATACCTTCAGCCCTCTCTTTTAGGCTTTCCTAAGCCTAAATCTTTTGAACCGAGACCACTTGAAAGACCTAATGCTTCAAGGAATATGAATGATTTGACTTCATAAAACCATTGTCATCACAGAATAAGCAAAGACGTAGATCTTAGTCTAGGCTATGAACAAAGGAACGAACTTTTTGAAAATTTTCAAATTCCTTGAAAATCAAACAAATGAGACACTCTATCAAGAATCCAGATTTTGGTAATTTGATGTGTGTCAAGATTGTGCTAAAACCATTCATTGCCTAGACATCACTTCATGATTGACACCCTGGGGCACAATGATTAAACTAGATTATCCCTTGTCCCAGAGAAAAGGCTGAGTTTCCAATCTGAGTTCTTTGAAGAGACAAGGAAAATATGACCCAAAAACAGGTTTTCCTTGTCTCTTATTCTTCATGGTTAATCAAATTGGGGCATCATATGTGGAAATGATGGATACATCGTGAATAAGGATGGACTTAATGCATGAATCATTGGGGGCATGCGACGAAAAAAAGAAAAAAAAAGAAAAATTGTGATATCATGCATATGAGAATTCGGATGATTCCAAAGTGCAAAATGAAATTCTGAATATCTATTTCCCCTGGGAATTGCTTTTCAATGTGAATATTTGTGCTTGACATGAGAAATGGCCATCTTTCATATCCCTTTCACAAAAAAAAAAAATTATTATCCATAGTCACCCCTTTTGAGCCAAAAGAATTCTTTCTTCTTTGAACCCTGATCAAGGATTACCCTCTACTGGGGGGCAAATGCGAGGAAAGATCTTTTCAAAGATCATTGAGAAATGAGTGACAGCTCAAGGATAGACAAAAAGCAAATGGATCCCCGAATAAATACGGGCGCACTCTGTCAAAGAAAAAAGAAGAGGAAAAGATGGCGAAATGAAAGCCAAGAAAAACAAAAAACACAATAAAAAAAGAAAACAAAATGTGTGAAATACATGACAAATTGAAAGCCAAGAGCGAGGAAAGAAAGACACAAAAGTCAAAAGGAAAGAAATATCCAAGAAGGGACAAATGCTTCAAAGAGAATCCTCCTCAAGAAATGATCCTTGATCTGATTACCCTCAAACACATATTTTGGGCCTATTTATCCTTTCTTTCTGAACCCTGAGCCATGGCCTACATTACGTGCTTTAAAAGTCCATTTTGATCAAGCATGAATATTTAATTTGAAAGGTTTTTCCTCAGATTTTATCCCATTTCATCGAATTATCATTTCACTAAGGAAGAATTTAGAATTCTCAAGTGTATGGTTAAAAAAAAAAAAGGAAAGAATGTGACTCTAGGGCGAAAACCCAAAAATGGGCGGTCTAGAGTAAATTTGGAAATTTTCAATGCCCTATATGATAGTGCCGATACCCCAAAAAGAAAAGATCTTATTAAAGGAGTGGTCATCGAGGAACATCTAGGATTTCTTGAACCCCCAAATTGTCAATTCTCATTCAAAGGATTGTCTTAAAAAAAACTGAAACTTTTTTCTCCAAGATTAAACTTTCCAGTTTGAACATCCAGGCCAATCTTGACGCTTGTCAAAATGCCTTGATATGGAAACTAAAAGAATGTTGAATTTGTTTGGTTCTCAATAAATTCATGATTTGTAAAGCCTGTTCCATTTGTGAGCCTAGAAAGGATATACATTTTTGTCATGAAGTTTCCTGAAAAAGTCAGAATCTTGTTATACCAAGGCTTGCCAATCCCAGTTGGAAAAACCCAGATTAATACTTAGGGAATTTTCTAACAGTGATCATCAGTCATCAAAAGATTTGTACATCATACACTGTGGAGTTAAAATTTTTGGCTTAGAAGTTTTCCTTAAATAAGCAAAATTGTTTTTCAAAACAAAAAAAAAAAATATTTTTGAAATACCCATTTTTGATGATGACATGTGACAAGGATTTTTCTAACTCAAAGGTATAGAACTACCAGGATAGGTCCTGACTTCCAGATATGAGAAGAAGATATCGAACCCAGTTCAGATCTCTGTTGATGAAAGTTTGAAAACTGTTGGGGCAAAGAGAATAGCCCAAATGAATTGAAGATATACTCTGATTTGAAGAGGAAAAATGAATTTGAAAGGCTAAGCCAAAGTCTAGAAAAACAACCGGGGGCATTTGCATCACTCATGAGCACTCATCTCTTTATCGAGCTTTTGCATCTGCACAGTGTCGGCAAGCATTTGCATCATTCATGGGTATTTGCATTGGCATTATTCCATAAGCATCTGCATTTTACCTTTACATTTACATTCTTCATGGAATTCGCATTTGTGTCATCTCAAGCAATTGCATCATTTCTAGAATCATTGCATTTTCATTATTGTGTGGTAATTGTAGTTATACCATTCATAAACTAGTTACATGAACACAATTAGTAGGGGCATCTGCATCATGAAACATGGGCATCAATCCAGGCCATTTGCATTTGCACTAAGAAATATTTTACATTTGCACCATGAAGCATGAGCACCTTGTTAAAAGACATGTGCATCTGCATCATTTCTCAAAGCTTCTGGTGGGGATATCCAGAATTTTACAGTTTTTAGAAAGTGAACAAGTCTTCGGTGGTGATAGCTGAAGCCTCTGGTGGAGATATCCAGAGTTTTATAATTTTGAAAAATGAGAAATTTTCTTCTGGTGGGGATATCCAGAATTTTACAATGAGCAAGTCTTCGGTGGTGATATCCAGAATTTTGCAGTTTTAAAAGTGAACAAGTCTTCGGTGGTGATAGCTGAAGCCTCTGGTGGAGATATCCAGGGTTTTATAATTTTAAAACATGAGAAATTTTATTCTGAAGGAGTTACCCAGAATTTTACAATGAGCAAGTCTTTGGTGGTGATAGCCAAAGCTTCTGGTGGTGATATCCAGAATTTTACAGTTTTAAAAGTGAACAAGTCTTCGGTGGTGATAGCTGAAGCCTCTGGTGGAGATATCCAGGGTTTATAATTTTGAAAACATGAGAAATTTTATTCTGAAGGAGTTACCCAGAATTTTACAATGAGCAAGTCTTTGGTGGTGATAGCCAAAGCTTCTGGTGGTGATATCCAGAATTTTGCAGTTTTAAAAGTGAACAAGTCTTCAGTGGTGATAGCTGAAGCCTCTGGTGGAGATATCCAGGGTTTTATAATTTTGAAAAATGAGAAATTTTATTCTGAAGGAGTTACCCAGAATTTTACAATGAGCAAGTCTTTGGTGGTGATAGCCAAAGCTTCTGGTGGGGATATCCAGAATTTTACAGTTTTAAAAGTGAACAAGTCTTCGGTGGTGATAGCTGAAGCCTCTGGTGGAGATATCCAGAGTTTTATAATTTTGAAAAATGAGAAATTTTATTCTGAAGGAGTTACCCAGAATTTTACAATGACCAAGTCTTTGGTGGTGATAGCCAAAGCTTCTGGTTGTGATATCCAGAATTTTGCAGTTTTAAAAGTGAATAAGTCTTCGGTGGTGATAGCTGAAGCCTCTGGTGGAGATATCCAGGGTTTTATAATTTTGAAACATGAGAAATCTTCTTCTAGATGAGTTATTGATGCACCCAAAAGAGTGTATCTTATTTAACCTTGCACTAAAAAGATAAATTGTAAGTATAGTAGTTAGCAAGGGTCGAGTCCTCAGGGATTGGGTTTTAGTTTATAAGTTAATAGTTTAAAACTTAAATTCAAGAACAATAAAAGAAAAGGGGTTTTTGAAGCCAGATTTAAACTAAAGTAAATAATAAGAATACGATGCAAGGCGGTATAACCAGCCAATAAAAATATATATACTAAATTAGGCGGTATAACCAGCCAATAAAAATATATATACTAAATTAGGCGGTATAACCAGCCAATAAAAATAAAACAAAGTTAATATACAAATTAGGCGGTATAACCAGCCAGTAAAAATAAATATAAAAAAATAAGCAAACAAAAAAAGTAAGAAAACAAGTAAGTTATTGATTAATTTAGGAGATATTACCTAAAAATAATGTAGAGGTTGCTAACCACTTATTATAACTGAGACACAACAAACAAAATGTTAGATAATGTCACAAAGACAAAGTACAATCCACTCCTTGCTCGTCCATATCTCTTTTTCTTTTTCCGAGCGTTTGCGAAACAACCGTAGCAGATAAACACTCATAAGCTTGGAGCTTTTTGAGTAAATCTTCAATGGTTGTAGCAGAAATTATGGTTCTCCTTGCCTCTGAAAGCATGAATCCATTATCCACAGCATTATCTAAATATGAAAGCAAATTACTAAAATAACCATTAATATTAAGCAAACCAATGGGTTTCTTATTTGTGACCAAAGATGACCAAGAAGCCACGCAAGCTATTTCTTCCAATGTACCTAGACCTCCTGGTAAAGCAATGAATGCATCGGCAGAATGGTACATGATTGTTATCCGTTAAGGGATACTCCAGACTTGTATTTCCTTACCCACGGTAGGTCCACAAAAACTTGTGAATAGTTTTGGCACGATTCCTAGAACTGGACTTCCTCCGGCGTGTGCTGCTGTAGCGACTGCTCCCATTAAACTCGTACTACCGCCTCCATAAATCAACTGGATCTTTTGTTGGGCAAGTATTACTCCAACTCTTATGGCTTCATCAGCGAATATGTTATTTTTCCCTGGATAAGCACCTCCAAAGACACAAATTTTTTTAATGCGTTGGGACGAAGTACTTTCCATTTTTTTTTTCATTTTTTTTTTTCGAGTGCCTGAAAGAGAATGAGTACATGGTGTAATATATAGAGGACTGAGTAGTGAATCAGACAAGAGTAATAATGTCGCCGAAAGTGTATCTGACCTGTCAGAAGAAAATGTTAACCTAACAAAAGATTTTTGTGTGATTTCAGGAAGAAAATCAAAAAGAGAAGAAAAATCGACCGTAAAAGTCAAGAGTAATAATGTCGCCGAAAGTGTATTTGACCTGTCAGAAGAAAATGTTAACCTAACAAAAGATTTTTGCGTGATTTCAGGAAGAAAATCAAAAAGAGAAGAAAAATCAACCGTAAAAGACAAATAAAAAAATGAGAATAATTACACAAATCGAACAACACGTAAATTAAACCAAAATAAAGTTATTGCAAATCAAACCAAAAGCTGAGAAGTTATTTATTGTAGTTGTGATTGTGGCTCACATCTTCCTCTGGTTTTACGTCCAGAAACGGCTTAAACGCCTTCTATGAGTCGAGGATATGCTTCCCATCCAGTTTTCTTACAAGCTGGCAAACAGGGTCTTTTAACATCAGATTCCCAAGATGTTGCCATTCCCTTTGGAATTGCGGCCATAAATCAAGAATTTCTCTTTGTACGTCTCCACTAGGATGCGTCTCAAGAGAAAGTTGGATATTACCCAAATTCTCCTTACTCAGTCCATCCTTAATGAATTCAATTTTATCATCTCGATTAGAGGACGGAATCCCAATAGAACGACATTTACCGTTACACGTCCATCGTGCACATTTGTGGCAATTTGAACTCATGCGCTTTGCTCGTCGCTTCTTTGCAAAAGTGCTTCTACCTGTACCTAGTAAATGCAAAACAGGAAGATATTCATCTTCACGTACCTTGGCTTCAATTATCCAACGTATGTCTGCAGGAATCCCTTTGTGCATAAGCATTCTTAATCTTTCAAATCGAACTTGGTAAAGCTTCAGTAAAATATTTCGAGGAAAAGGAGGAAATCGTTTCTGCAATCTTGTGAGAATATCATCCATCCTGAAAAAAAAAATAAAAGAGAAATTGAAAGAGAAATTTATATACAATATCAGTTTTTTTTGGGTAGCTGATGGAACCGACTTAAATAATCACGGAGTACCGTTATCCGCGATTTAACCGGGGTAAAAAATTAAAAATTATATTTACATCTAATTATTTTCAAAACCAGGATCAGAAAGAAAAACAACATAAAAAGACTCAAAAACAAAACACTCTAAATAAAATCCTAAATTCTCCCCCCCACACATAATTCTTACATTGTCATTAATGTAATGCTATTATCCCCCAATGCAAGAATTATATGTAAGAGAAAAGAACTATTTAAACAAAAGAAACTTATGCAGCCTAAATGAACTTAAAAGCAGTAAACACAATTAACAAAGAAACATAAGAAATAAAATAAAAACAATAAAAATAATAAAAGAAAAAGGAAAAGAAAGAGAAAGCAAATCTGAATATGGAAGGTTGGCAATTTCATCTTTAATTGGGCTGCCTTCCCAATTAACACTTGAGTTAGTGTTTTGAATCTAACCAACACCCCTTCTTGGCTTTTTAGGCTTGTCAGGCTCATACATGAAATTTCCCAAATTTATGCGTTTGAGAGGAAGCTTTCTTTGCACAACAGTGGATGCATTCTCCATTACAAGTATTATTCCATCATCCTTGGTGGTGCATATCTCATCGAGGAATGGTGCATCTTTTGGTAGTTGTTGAATGGCATCCACAAATAAACTGTTTAAGGTTTCCAGGATGTCTTGTTCATGTTCCTCCTCATTGACCATGATTGATTGAAGATAGATGGATGAGTGTAACTGGCATAAGGATCAACTTCTTGGAAATTTTTTGAGTAGCCATAATTAGTATGATCCCACCATCCCTCATGGTAAGTGTTTGAGTAATGATCATGCAGTTGGTCTTGGAACACTTGATGGCCTTGACATCCTCCCATGGCAAATTGTTGAACTGGGAAGGTGAGATTGGCTTGTTGATTCTCCATGTTCATGTATGCCACCAACTCTTCAAGTGTTAGATTGCTCAATTCCATCGTTTTTTTTTTTTTTATATTTTTTTTTTCAAAATTTGATAAGAAAAACCCGTATGTACAAGAAAACAAAACTCATTAGAACTGAAAATAAGAATAAACCAAGTAACAAATAAACTAAAGAAAACAATCCCCGGCAACAGCGCCAAAAATTTGATGCACCCAAAAGAGTGTATCTTATTTAACCTTGCACTAAAAAGATAAATTGTAAGTATAGTAGTTAGCAAGGGTCGAGTCCTCAGGGATTGGGTTTTAGTTTATAAGTTAATAGTTTAAAACTTAAATTCAAGAACAATAAAAGAAAAGGGGTTTTTGAAGCCAGATTTAAACTAAAGTAAATAATAAGAATACGATGCAAGGCGGTATAACCAGCCAATAAAAATATATATACTAAATTAGGCGGTATAACCAGCCAATAAAAATAAAACAAAGTTAATATACAAATTAGGCGGTATAACCAGCCAATAAAAATAAATATAAAAAAATAAGCAAACAAAAAAAGTAAGAAAACAAGTAAGTAAGAAGAATCAAATATGAAAAATATGGTTAAGGTTTCATTCTCCACCACTAGACATCATTAAGAATCAATTTCAGATCTATCAATATCAACCAACTATCAAAGTTAACAACCGTAGATAACAACAAGCTCTGTTATCCCAATCTTTCCTTAGTTTGTCGTTAAATAGAACAAGCTCTCTATTTAATCTCTAACCATCAAACAACCTAGAATAAGCTCTCTAGATTCAATTTGATGGCAGCTTTATGATGAGAAAGATAGGTTGATCTAAGCAACAAACACATAAGCTCTGATTGTTCAACTTAGGTTATGTTCCACTTTGCAATTATTGAAAACTTGACCATAATCATTAATCACAAATTGCCACTTATGAATAGGAAATCAAGACAATTACACGGATCAAGACTCCTAAACTAGCAATAGATGATTATCAAGATCTATCTAGTTGTACACCTAAATAAATCAAGACAACATCATGAACAATTCTTGTAGAAGAACATAAGCAACTTTGATAGAAAATTAATGATAGATAGAATCTGAAAATCAATCACAAAACATGTCTAGGGCTTTGAAATCACCCTTAACCAAATAGAAGTTTAGCCTAGCATAGGCATTATAAACATAAAATTAAATAGAATCTAAGAAGAAAATAAAAGAAAGAAAGAAGAAGAAGAAGAATATTAATTATCCAACTTCTTGCTCTTTCTAAAGAAAAAGAAAACTAGAGAAAAGAAAGAAGAAGAAAACTTAGAGAATTTTATTACAATGGCTAATATCCTACCTATCTACAATATGATCCTCTACAATCATCCAAGGCCCTCTATTTATACACATTTTGGAGGGCTAAATGACAAGAGACAAGCTTTACAAATTTCAAAGGTAGGTATAATAGGTGGGTGCATTTTTCTAACAATTTTCGTCATATTGTATGACCATTTTGATCAGCCAACTTGATGGTCGATTTTGTCAATCTTGGAGGCCTGATCTGATCACATGTTCTTCTAGAAATATGTTCCTCTATGAGTTACTGATTCATAGCCGTTGGAATAAGCTCATTTGCTGATGTGGAGAAGAAGATATGGGCAAAATACGAAAACAGGTCAGCACAGACGTCATTGCACATCAGCCAACTTGATGGTCGCTTTCTTCAATATTGGAGGCTTTATCTGATCACATGGTCTTCTAGACAAATGTTCCCTTATCAGTTAGTGATCCATAGCCGTTGGAATCAGCTCATTTGCTGATGTGTATCGGACGATATGGTCAAAATGTGACAACTGCTCAGGACAGACGTCATTGCACATCAGCCAACTTGATGGTCGATTTCGCTAGGGAAAACGACTCCGTTTCAAGAAGTGTAAAACATGAAAAAGATAGATATGCCTCTTAACTTTGCACGGTTAATGTTTCAGCCTTATTGCTTCAGTGAAACTCCAGATATAGCTGATATGGAAAAAGGTGTCGGAACTGGAACTGAACTGGATTTGCCCTTAATTCTAGTAATCTGAAATCACTCAAAGAAACTTGTGAAAAACACCAAATTACATAAAAATATAAAAGATCATAAACACAATTAGACTAAACAATAATAACTCGTATTTGACACAAAACAATAATAAAACATAACTAAAAACTATATAATTATACGAGTTATCAGTTATCTAGAATTTTATATTGAGCAAGTCTTTGGTGGTGATAGCCAAAGCTTCTGGTGGGGATATCCAAAATTTTACAGTTTTAAAAATGAAGAAGTCTTCGGTGGTGATAGCTGAAGCCTCTGGTGGAGATATCCAGGGTTTTATAATTTTGAAAAATGAGAAATCTTCTTTTGAAGGAGTTATCCAGAATTTTTTTCAACATGTGCATCTACATCAACAAGGATTTGCATCAATCTAAGTCAGTTAAATCTGCATCAAGAAAGTTTGCATCAAATCAAGTCATTTACATTTGCATCAAAGACATTTGCACCAATCTAAGTCATTTGCATCTACATCAAGAAGCGTTTGCATCAACAAAAGACATTTGCATTTGCATCATGAAGCATTTGCATCATCTCTTAAAGCTTTCAGGTATAATCGATTTCGTTTCCTTAAGGCGAGTCGAGCCCCGAAATCATCGTCGAGGTACTTTTTTATTTATGAACAAGTCTTCGGTGGTGATAGCTGAAGCCTCTGGTGGAGATATTCAGAGTTTTTTTTAAAGTCCTTTGAAAAGGTAGAAAGTCTTCGGTGGTGATAGCTGAAGCTTCTGGAGATGATACCCAGAATTTTACAGTTTTAAAAATGAGCAAGACTTCGGTGGTGATAGCTGAAGCCTCTGGTGGAGATATCCAGAGTTTTAAAATCCTTTGAAATGATAGAAAGTCTTCGATGGTGATAGCTGAAGCTTCTGGAGGTGATACCCAAAATTTTTACATTTTAAAAAAAATGAGCAAGACTTTGGTGGTGATAGCCGAAGCTTCTGGAGGAGATATCCAGAATTTTAAACACAGCTGAGAACAAGACAGGTTAATGCCCCGAGACCATCGTCGAGGTCATTTCCTTTCTTGCAAATCGAATTTGTTTCCTTAAGACGAATGGAGCCTTGTTTAGGCAGGGAATTCAATTTAAAGACAAATCTTCAATTTACTGTTTTCAAAAAAAAAAAAAAAATTAAAAAAAAAAAAGAAAAAAGAGAAAAAATAGAAAAAAATAGAAAATGAAAAAAGAAAATAAAAAATGCAAAATGCAAAAATGAATGAAGAAATGAAAAAGAAAACCCCTTTCCTTTCCATGTGATTTCACTGACCGTACAAAATTAGTGTTGGTTTATCTTTGCCTGATTCCTGGTTCTCAGCAATAGCCAAAGAGGGGCAGCTGTAGACACCTAATTTTGTCCGGGCCATTAAACAGGTATGTTTTCTTCCTATATTGATGTTTCCGAGTATAAAAAGACTGTTTTCATCCTGCAGGTGGTACTCCGAGACTTAGTTTAAGAGGGCGAGCACAAAAAGTCAAACTTGAAAAAAAAGTCAACCCCGAAAAAAAGTCAACCCCGAAAAAGTCAACCCCGGAAAGTCAACTACTGAAAAAGTCAACCCACTTTCAAAATCAAGATTTTAAGTTCAATTGAAAAATGGAGAAAGAATTTTGATAATCTGAGGTCTACATTGAAAGATATGGAGTTCGGAAGTTGGGATTTGGAGATTCAATAGAAAAAAAACCCTAATCCGAGAAATTTGGGGAAAAGTGCTTAAACGATCAAACTGGTCGAAATTGAAGGTTCCAAATGAAAGATAAGCACTGACTACGGGTAATGGAGAAGTCACTTGCAAGAAAAATCAAAAGAAAAGTCAATCCGGGAGAAAACCGAGAATTAGGGTTTTTAGTGGATTTCGGTGAAATCGGGAAGAATCACAGAAATGGCCTGACTTGGTAAGACCAAAGCCTCCAATGGATGAGGAATGATTAAAAAGGATAGCCCAAGGCTCAGATTGAAGAAAATCTGAAAATCGGACTTGTTTTGAGCAAAACCGGGTTTTGGAGGTTAAAGGGCAAAATTGGAAAATTTTGGGAAAAATAGCAAATGGACTCCGAAAATTCTGAAAAATTTGTCAATCTCATTCTTAAATCATTTGAAGGAGATTGGCGAAAGAAAATCTTGATTCCGAGTTCGTTTGCAAAATGGCCAAATCCGGGGCTTCTAATGCAGTAATTCAAAAAGATAAATCCCGGAAAAATAGCAAATGGACTCCAAAAATTCTGAAATTTGGCAAATCTCATTTTTAAATTATTTGGAAGAGATTGGCGAAAGAAAATCTTTATTCCGAGTTCGTTTGCAAAATGGCCAAATCCCGGGCCTCCTATGCAGTAATTCAAGCCGATAAATCCCGAAAAAATACCAAATGAGCTCCAAAAATTATGAAAACTTCCAGATCACACTTTTTAATTATTTTGAAGAGATTGGTGAAGAAAAATCTTGATTTGGAGCTCGTTTAAAAAATGGTAAAAAGTAGGGGCATAAAAGGACATTTTGGGAATAAAAAATCCAAATAAATAGCAAACGGACTCGGATAATTTTAAAAACTTCCAGAACTCAATATTTTATTATTTTGGAAGTATTAAAAAAATAAAAATTGAATTTGGAGCCCGTTTGATATTTATTTTGCATCCGGGGGGCAAAATGGTCGTTTCACCCAAGCAACCGAAAAGCGCTTCTTTGGGCCTTTCAAAAATCAGAGCTGGGCTGGAAAAGAGAAGTGCTGGCCTGCCCAAGCCCAAAGGAAGGAGGAAGCTTAGGATTTTTTCAATCAAGTGATTAAAAATCAAGAGTTAAGTTAGTGATTTTCATTTTTGAGCCTAAGTCCCAATCCCACATCCCTTTGTAACGTCAAGCCAAAGAGGTGCTCACCTTATAAATAAGGGGTCTTGGCCTTTGGTTGAAATCACCCACTACCCCTTGTGAGATAGTCTATACACTTGTATTAGGATTATCCGGGTGGTGAGTCATAGTGTTTTTGTTGAGAGGGTTTGTAGCTTAATCCGTTCAAAAGCTACTCTGAGGGTTTGTAGCTTAATCCGTTCAAAAGCTACTCTGAGGGTTTATAGCTTAATCCGTTCAAAAGCTACTTGTGAGAGGGTTTGTAGCTTAATCCGTTCAAAAGCTACTCTGAGGGTTTGTAGCTTAATCCGTTCAAAAGCTACTCTGAGGGTTTATAGCTTAATCCGTTCAAAAACTACTTGGTGAGTTTTCATTTTAAAATAATGTTTCTTGTTCTTCCTTCATTTCCTTTCTTAAGTATATTTTTCTTACATTTTGTTTTTACAATAAACTCACCATGGCCAAATGGCCTACATTATTTATTTTAAGTTGTTATTTTTGATTCATTTTACCATATTGTTTGTGCTATTTTCTTTGTTTTTGATGTTTTAAATGTTATGTTATTTCATGTTCTTAAGTTATATTTAATTTGGTTGCTTTGTTTGTTTCCATTTATGTCTTAGATATCATGTTTTTTTACATTTTTAATTTTCTATTTTCATGTTGTTTAAATTTGAGCATGTTTTAGAGTTAGCATATTAAGTGTTTGTGAAAATGCTTGTGTGATTCTTTGCATGATTCTTGTTTTATATCTTAGTGAGCATGTTTTAGATTTAGTATATTAGGTGTTTGTGAAAATGCTTGTGTGATTTTTGTGTTATGACTTAGTTTTTCATGCTAGTATGCCAAGTGTTTGAGAAAATGCCATGCTTGTTGGAGCTTGAGGCCATTTGGCTACTCCATGCGTTTTGCATTGTGTGTTGCACTTTTTTGTCATGCTAGTTGTTAGGTTTTTGCATTTGCATGATATTTGGTTGGATTTTTGAATTAAGCATGCCTTGTGTTTGTAAAAATGCCATGCATGTTTTAGGTCTAGGTTACATTAAATGCCATGCAAGTTCATGTTAGGTCTAGGCCATATTATTTATGTCATGCATTTTCCTTACATTTAGGTTTAGATCCATGCATTTCATGCATTATGTTTGCTGCATTGTTTCATGCATTTCATGACCATGCCACTTGAATAATGACTTGAGCCAATTAATGGTTCAAGGTCATGCTCTCTTGAGCACACTTGTGGAAAATTAAGTTTGTCAAATTGAGTATTCTACCTTTGTGATTTTTTTACTTAAGCCAATTTTTATCTAACTTTCAAAAAGTCCTAGCTACTGTCTTCAAGTCATTCTATGAGTTTCAAATATTTTTATTTTGATTTTTAAATGATTTTATCAAAGACAAAAAAAAATGTGTTGGCAAAGCAGTTTGTTTTTTTTTTTACCCAAAACTCGTACATCTTCGATTTTTCTGGGAATTCATCTTTGATCAGAAAATTAAGTCGATTTTTTCCCGTGTATTTTTACATGTCCTGAGTCTCCAATAATTTTTTCAGAATTTTTGGAATTTTTAAAAATAGGGTAAAAAATCATGGATTAAAACTGGACAGTGGAGTCAAAATTGATTTTAAAGAAAAACAAAGCAGTTTTTTCTCCTCCAAAAACTCGTACATCTCTGGTTTTTCTGGGAATTCATCTTTGATAAAAAAATTAAGTCGATTTTTTTCCGTGTATTTTTACATGTCCTGAGTCTCCAATAATGTTTTCAGAATTTTTGGAATTTTTAAAAATAGGGTAAAAAATCGTGGATTAAAACTGGACAGTGGAGTCAGAATTGAATTTAAAGAAAAACCAATTTTCTGTTTTGGTTAATTTACTTAGAGTGGGCTGATTAGGAGGGTTAGCTACTGACTTAGGGTAATTTCTAAGCCTTTTTAAACTCTAAAAATGGTTTTTCAAGTCCCGGGTTAAGGGTAGCCAAGTCCGATTTTTTTTAAACTTAGGAAATTAGAGTTATTTAAAAAATTTTAGCCCAGTTTTTATTTTTAATTCAAGCTTTTCAAAATTATTTTCAAACAATCACAAAGTATTTTGGCTTTAGAATATTTAATTTGACATATTTTCATAAGGTAGCCGGATATCTTTTTAGATATACGGATTTCCTTAATTAAAGGAAAAAATACATTTCATGCATTGCATTTTTATATTCATGCATTTTATATAATATGTGATTCTTGCCATAATAATTTCTATGTGTCATGACATTTAGGTTGCATTATATTATTTAGATTTTGCTGTGTCATTTTATTTATGTCATGCCTATACATATTCATTTCTTTTAAATATTTTCAAAAAAAGATAATGGTTTTCAATAAAAATAAAGATATTCCCGAGTTAAAATAATTCATGAGTTCTCTACCGGGTTTGCTGGAGGGAATATCATCAATTATTATTATAAAGGAATATCTTTCTTTCAAAAAAAAAGATAATGATTCGGAAAGTTTTCCAAAACTAATAAAAATTTCTATATTTTGCCACGTTTGTTGGGGAATATAGGAAAATTTTGAATTTATAAATTCCGGATCATTTTCAATAAAAAATGGAATTATTTTTCTTTAAATTGGGAATTAATTTGAAATACTAAATTTAAAACCAACTTTTACCGAGACTTGAGATAACACACGATTAATAAGGTACCGATTTATACGGGCGTTGTGGGGGTGCTAATCCTTCCCTGCACGTAACCGACTCCCGAACCCGCTTCTTTGATTTTCTCTGGTTTAAAACGCAGACTTGAAATTGGTTTTTAAAATGTTTTAATTAATTTTTAAAATATTTTATAAAACCGGTTTTAATAGGTGGCCGATCACACCTAGCTAAAAAAGATTGGTGGCGACTCCATGTCTTTTTTAAGGTCATTTTCAAAACCTTCATTTCTAGATGAATTAAGTCGACTTTTCCTCGGTTTTTTTTTTAAATGTCACGCTTAACGAATAATAAAGTCTTGCGATGAGACTCGTCGTTATTTTTTAGGTTGCGACAGGGACCATTTGCAAGGTGTTAAAGATGGCATTTTTAGCTTGATAGTGACTAGTGAATTAAATTGATCAGCTTTCCTCCTCCCTCCTATGCTGGCCGGCCAAGGCATGGAATGTTCAAAAAATTTCTCTATCTTTCACATTTTTCTTATTTGCAAAATGCCCCTTTTCGATTTTTTTGGTAAAATTACCTTTTTGCCCCCTTAACTTAATTTAATTGAAAATGGACCCCAATTTCAGATTTTTTTTTTCAACTTATCCCATTCAATGTGAAATTTGATTATGGAGGTTTTCAAATTTTTCCTAGCTCATTTGCTATTTTTTCGGATTTATCTCTAAAATTTCAATGTAATGCCTCCCAAATTTAGCCCTTTTCAAATGAGCTCCGATTCTGAATTTTTCTTTACCAATGCTTTCCAAAAATTATGAAACTCAGATCTGGAAGTTTTCATAATATTCTGAGCTCGTTTGCTATTTCTCCCGAAATATTCTTTTGGAATTTCGGTTTAGTGCACTCGAAATTCACCTTTTTCATTTGAAATCCGATTTCGGATTTTCTTCACTAATCTCTTCCAAAAATTATGAAAATCAGATCTGGAAGTTTTCATAATTTTTCGAGCTCGTTTGCTACTTTTTTTGAAATTATCTTTGGGAATTTTCGGTTAGTGCACCCGAATTTTGCCATTTTTCAAATGAGCTCCGATTCCGGATTTTTCTTCACCAATATCTTCCAAAAATTATGAAACTCAGATTTGGAAGTTTTCATAATTTTTCGAGTTTGTTTGCTATTTTTCCCGGAATTTTCTTTGGGATTTTCTGTATATTGCCCTTTAACCTCTGAAACATCGGTTTTGCTCAAAACGGGTCCGATTTTTGGATTTTCTTTTTCTATTCCCTCCGTCATATATTGAATTGTTGTTTTTGAGTATACAAAAATTGAGTAAGTTGGTGGTTGGCTATGTAGTATAGAAATAGGAGTAAGCAATATACTAATATAAACTGTTGGGAGGGCTTTTCAAACTATTACCCTCATTGCAAATACTTTTTCACATTTCTGAGAGATTTGTTCATATAATGGATAGTTATGAGCTTATGAACATTATTTTGATTTTTTATTGTTGTAGACATAAAACAATTATATATCTTGGTGTAGCTTGTATGGCAGAAGGTGTGTCCATGTGTCCTTTAAATGTAGTAAAAAAATAGATTTGAAAGATAGTTATAAGATTTTGATCCTTTAAAACTTAAACTCCAACCTAGGTTAAGTTAAGAAAGAAGACATTTTAACCTAAGTGCATAATTGAATGGGATTTAGGGTAGAATTGGTTACTATTTTAAAAATGTACCTATAGTTATGCTAAATGTACATATTGTTATAGGTATATGTACATACAACTCTGCTTCTAATCTTGCAGTATTAACTCTAACTCCAAACATTTTGCCATATATCAAGAAATTCAACAAATTCGGGCTACTCAAAATAATTTCTATGACTCTTATAAAATGTACATAAATTTTTTCTTATGGTTTATGGTTTATTGGGGTTTAGAGTAGATTCTGTAAATGTACATAAACTTTTGCTTAATGTACATATAGATATACTATATGTACATACTGTTATACTTGTATGTACATATAAGTGAATTTATTCTTTGAAGCATTATATTTTTACTATCTAGGTAATTTTAAATAGAGGAAAGTCTTTGAAGATTAATTTATCAGGGTTTAGAGTAGATTATGTGACTCTTATAAATGTACATAAATTTTTGCTTAATGTATATATAGTTATGGTATATGTACATATTGTTATACTTGTAAGTACATATAAGTGAATTTATTTTTTTTAAGCATTATATCTTTACTATCTTGGTAATTTTAAGGAGAGGAAAGTCTTTAGAGATTAATTATTGGGGTTTAGAGTAGATTCTGTGACTGTACATAAACTTTTGACTAATGTACATATAGTTATGCTATATGTACATATTGTTATACTTGTATGTACATATAAGTCAATTTATTTTTTTGAAGCATTATATCTTTACTATCTTGGTAATTTTAAAAAGAGGAAAGTCTTTAGAGATTAATTTATTGGGGTTTAGAGTAGATTTTGTGACTCTTATAAAATGTACATAAACTTTTGCTTAATGTACATATAGTTATGCTATATGTACATATTGTTATACTTGTATGTACATATAAGTGAATTTAATTTTTTTAAGCATTTATTAGTAAATGTATTATTTTATAGTAGTTATAAAGGATTCCAAGATTAGAAAGAGGGATTATGGATTGAGTTTTGGGTCCCTCTATAGTAAATTTGTAAAATTTATTTATTTACTATACATATTTGTATAAATCCTTATATTTTTGCTAACTTGTTTATTTATTTTTACTAACCATTCCTTTACTAACTTGTAAAGGAAATATCAAGTTACAAAAATTAACAATTAGAAATTGGGGTGTTGGAGTGAGAATTATTATTGGTTGCTACGATGACCACAAATATTTATTGTAAATGAAATATCTAGTTGCAGATTACTCTCCCCTCATTCCAATCCAAGTTCCAATTCATGATAGAAATGGGGGATTTCCTGCTTCGAAGACCTCTCTCAAATCAGGGTAAGCTTGGTACTCCCCTTTCCCTCGTGTAATTTCCATATTTCATTCTCATTCTCTTTCTTTTACAGTTTACTTTTATCATTCTTAAACTTTAATTTACCATTTACTTGTTACGTGAATTAGGAACTCATGTAATTTCCATGTTTTATTATTTTTCTTTTACACTTTACTTTTATCATTCTTAAACTTTAATTTACCATTACCTGTTAGGTGAATTAGGAACAGAAATCAGCTTCAATATAGTAGTAATTAACTTGTTATTTTCTTGCAATTAATTTTTGTTGAAATTGATGAGAAAAAGCTCTTCTGAAATTTTATTAATGGAATCTTATGTAGTATAGTTGTTGTACATGTGCTACACAGATGCTTTAGAACATGAAACTGCTTCTGATTTACAAATGGTAGGAAGAACCTGGACTTTTGCATTAGTCACTAATATTTTAAGGGTTTCAAAGGATGACGATGAGGATAATAGCTCATCTACGTCTTTCAAAGTAAAGACACTGGAAGACCTTGCATCCAATGATGACATGTAGAAGTCACTATTTGTAGTTTTCTTGATGAATGTAACACAAATAAGACTTGTATTTTTCTTAATGAATATTGTACATAATCTTAAGCAAACTGTTTAGATTGTATACAAGGTTGTTTATTTATTTGAATAAATGTATGATAAATATGAAGTCAATAACAAGATAATTGGTCCAAAGATGAGAAATAAATTTTTAATGCATGAAAAAGATAAAACTAAACATGTATGAAACCCAATGAATGCTAGGCAGCATGAGAATCATTGTGGAAGGTAATAGGAAAAGACAGCCAGGATGAGACAGTGCAAAGATGTGCATCCATATTCTCTTGAGTAGCCTGGAAGTGTTGAAGTTCTTCATACATTGCCTCTTGCTTTTTTTCCATAGCTAACATCCTAAATTTCATGTCTCTAGCAAAGGTACTCAAGTTATCTAATTTTCTGCAAGGTTTAAAACAATTATGGTCAATACGCATGCTAAGTAAGATTTCGACAAAAATAAATGGTTGACGGTTAATGCAGCAAAATAACAAAGTTTCTTTGATGGTTAATACATCAAGATAAGAAGTTTGACATATATGTACATGTAGACACCTAATTTTGTTCGGACCACTAAATCGGGTATGTTTTCTTCCTAAAGTGATGTTTCAGAATGCAAAAAGACTTTTCTCATCATGCAGGTGGTACTCCGAGATTTAGTTTAAGAAAGCAGACATAAAAAGTCAATCTTGAAAAATTCAACCCTAAAAAAGTCAACCTCAAAAAGTCAACTTCTAAAAAAGTCAACCTACTTTCAAAATCAAGATTCAAAGTTCAATTGAAAAATTGTGAAAGAATTTTGATAATCCGAGGTCTAAAATGAAAGATATGGAGTTCGAAAGTTAGGTTATGGAGATTCAGTAGAAAGGAAACATAGTTCAAAAATTTTGGGGAAAAGTGTTTAAACGATCAAATTAGTCGAAATTTAAGGTTCCAAATGAAAGATAAGCACTGACTACGGGTAATGGAGAGGCTATTTGGAAGAAAAACTAAAGGAAAAGTCAATTGGAAGAAAACCGAGAATTAAGGTTCTTGGTGGTTTTGGTAAAATCTAGGAAAATTACCGAAATGGCCCAATTCGGTAAAACTAAGGCCCCTAATTTATTTGGAGTGAGTAAACAAGGATAGCCTAAGGCTCAGAAAAAAGCCGATTGGAGGAAAAACGGAAAAACGAGGAAATTCCCGATAGTGAAAAAAAGGAAAAATCAAATCAGAAGGGAATTTGATCGTAACAATCGGGCATTTTCGGACCAAATCCAATTCCATATATGAAAAAGGCACAGAAAAAGAAAATATAAAAATCGGACTTGTTTTGAGCTAAACTGGGCTTTCGAGACAAAAGGGCAAAATTGGAAAATTCGGAAAAAATAGCAAATGAACTCCAAAATTTTGAAAATTTGCAAATCTCATTCTTAAATCATTTGGAATAGATTGGCGAAAGAAAATCTGGATTCGGAGCTCGTTTGCAAAATGGCAAATCTTAGGCGCACTATGTTGAAATTCAAGAAGATAAATCCCAGAAAAATAGCAAATGAGTTCCAAAAATTCTGAAAATTTTTAGATCTCATTCTTAAATTATTTGGAAGAGATTAAAAAAAAAAATTTGGATTCGAGTTCATTTGCAACATGGCAAATCCCGGGCCCACTATGCTGAAATTCAAGCAGATAAATCCTAAAAAATAGCAAATGAGTTCCAAAAATTATGAAAACTTGCAAATCACACTTTTAAATTATTTGGAAGATATTGGTGAAGAAAAATCTAGATTCGGAGCTCGTTTAAAAATGGTAAAAGTTCGGGTATAAAAGGGCCAATTTTGGAAGAAAAAATTTGAAAAAATAGCAAATGGGCTCAAAAATTTTTGTAAACTTCTAGAATTCAATTTTTTATTATTTTGGAAATATTAAAAAATAAAAATTTAAATTTGGAGTCTCTTTTCTATTTAATTAGGTTTGTAGGTCAAAAAAGTCATTTTACAGAAGAAATCGAAAAGGGCCTTTCTTGCAATGGAGATTGGGCTGGATTTTAAGAGGGCAATCAGCCAAGCCCATGATGGAGAGTGATTTTGCTGAGCCATTTCATCTAAAGGCCAAGAGTGAATAGGAAGGTAGTTATTTTTTTGATCAAGCCTTTGAATTTGCAACAATGGACCAATTAATGGAGAGGGATGATGTCATATTTATGACATCATGTTTATGACATCATCTTCATGACATCATATTTAGGGGCTGATTATTCCAATCTAATGGTGGAAATTTTACATAGAAGGCATCTTGGATTAAAGGCCATTGGAACAAAATTTGTGTAAAAAAATGTCAACTTTTCCTACACTACTATAGGCCGTTCGGCCAAAGCATTATCAAAAGGGGGGAATTTAGATTTTTGCTGGAGCTTTAGGGGCTGAATAGAGGCAGTAGCTAAGGAAAAAAAAATAAAGGAGAAAAAGGAGAAAAAAGAAAAGGAAAAGGAAAAGGAAAAGGAAAGGTTTTAGCTTGCTACTTCTTGATTTGGAAAGCTAGAGCAAGGTAGCTATGTTCTTTCATGGTTTTCTCATACTTTGTTGACATGATTTTCCTATTTTGATTGTAATTTTATTTTCTTTTATGAAATAAACTTGTCTTTTAAAATAAGTTCTAAGGAGCTTCTACTTTGTTTTTTAAAAAGAAATCAAGAGAGCAAGTTTTTCCTACATGTTTTTATCATGGTCGAATGATATTTGTTTTTAGATGATTTTGTGTTTGATCTTGTTAATGTGATTTGTAGTGGTAGGTTAGCTTACTTGTGGTAGGCTAGCTTGATTGTGGTAGTTTAGCTCTACACCATGCCATGTGTTTGTGGTAATGCCATGCTTAGGATTGCATCATTTAGAAATGGGTATATTCGGTTACTCCATGATTTTGTGCCTTGTGTTTACATTTTCATCTTATTTAGTTGATAAGCTTGCATTTCCATGCTATAATAATGTGTATTTTGATTTAGTATGCCATGTGTTTGTGTTAATGCCATGGTAGGATTTCACCATCTAGACTTAGGTCCATTTGGCTATCCCATTGTTTCTATGTCTTGTATGTGCATTTTCATCTTGCTAGTTACCATGCTTTGCATTATTATGCCATGAGATTGAGTATTGGTTGCTGTTTGGTCATGCATTAGTATTAGGTTTATTTCATCATTATATGTTCATGATACTTTCATGCATTTTCATGACATTTTAGGTCTAGGTCATATTGGTATTGCCATGCATTTCATGCATATTAAGTCTAGGAAGTATTTGTTGCCATGCAAGTTCTTGCTAGGAATTAGGATAACTTTGTATTGCCATGCATTTCCATAACACTTTAGGTCTAAGTTATATTTGCATTACCTTGTTTCTCATGCATATTAGGTAGATAGCATTTGTTTCCATGCAAATTCATGCTAGGCATTAGGACAACTTTGTATTGCCATGCATTTTCATGTCACTTTAGGTCTAGGTTACATTTGCCTTACCATGCATCTCATGCATATTAGGTTTAGGCATTAGGATACTTTTGTATTGTCATGCATATTCATAACATTTTAGGCCTAGGTTACATTTGTATTACTATGCATCTCATGCATATTTAGGTTAGGATAGCATTTATTGCCATGCAAACTCATGCTAGGCATTTAGGTCATTTTGAATTGCCATGCATTTCCTATATCATTTAGGCTTTAGATCATGCATTTCATACATCAAATTTGCTGTTTACTCATGCATATCATATCATGCCACTTGATTTTTGACTTAGGCCAATCAATGGCTCAAAGTCATGCTCACTTGAGCATACTTGTGGAAAATTAAAGAGTTGTCAAGTTGATTTTTTCTACCTTTGTGGTTTTTTTTTTTACTTAGGAAAATCTTGTCTAATTTTTTAGAAATTTTAGCTACTTTTTATAGGTCCTTAGGAGAGTCTCCAAAATTTTTACTTTGATTTTTGAATGATTTTATCAAAGGAAAAAAAAAATGTGTTTTGGCAAAACAATTTTTCACCCAGTGTTCTAACTTTCCCGATTTCTCTGGGAAGTTATCCTTAGTCAAAAAATTAAGCCAATTTGTTCCCGTATATTTCGACATGTTCTAAGTGTCCAGTATTTTTTTTAGATTTTATTGAAATTTTAAAAATAGGTTAAAAAATCGTTCTTTAAAACTAGACAGTAGAGTCAAATTTGAATTTGAGGGAAAATTAATTTTCTGTTTTGGCTAAGTTACTTAGAGTGGGCTAATTAGGAACTTTAGCTACTATCTTAGAGTGGTTTCTAAGCCATTTTAAACTTAAAAAATAATTTTAAAGTGTTCGGGTAAGGGTGGTCAAGTCCGGGTTTTCAAATTTAGGAAATTAGAGCTATTTAAAAGGGGGGTTCGGCTATGGCTCATTTTCATCCAAGAATTTTCAAATTTGTTTTCAAACCAGTCACAAAGTATTTTATCAATTTTAGAAAATTTAATTTTACGTCTTCTCCTAAAGTAGTCGGATATCTTTTTAGGTATACGGATTTCCTTATTAAAAAAAAAATACATTTTCATGCATTGCATTTTCCATGTTCATGCATACTATATAATATGTGACTTTCGCTATGATAATTTCTATGGTATTGTTATTATTTTGATTTATATTTTATGATGTTACATTGTTTGTTATATGGTTTTGAATATTTCATGCTATCCTATGCTTTTTATTTAGTCATTTATTGTTGTCACATCATGTAGCATATACTATGTTCATGCATTATAATTTTTATTTTCATGCATATTTCATAATAACATTATTTTATGTTTCATATCATTTCATGTCACTTAGATTATATTCCATGTCATATAGATTATATTATTTAAAATATGCCATGTCATTTAAATTTGCCATGTCATTTAAATCATATTATTTCATTTCGAATATGTTATGTCACTTAGGATATTTCATTTCATTTAGAATATATCATGATACTTAGGATATTTTATTTCACTTAGGATATTTCATTTCATTTAGAATATATCATCTCACTTAAGATATTTCATTTCATTTAGAATATATCATGTCACTTAGGATATTTCATTTCATTTAGAATATATCATCTTACTTAGGATATTTCATTTCATCTAGAATATGCTATGCCATTTAAAGTATATCATATCATTTAGGTTGTATTATATTATCTAGACTTTGTTATATCATCTTTACTATGTCACACATTCATATTTTTTAAAATAATTTGAAAAAGAGAATAATTTTAAAAAAATAAAGATATTCAAGAGTTAAAATAATTCATGAGTTCTCTACCGGGTTTGCTGGAGAAGATATCATCAATTATCTTTAATAAAGGAATATCTTTCTTTCAAAAAACGAGAATGATTCAGAAAATTTTCCAAATAAATAAAATTTCTATATTTTGCCGATTTTGTTGGGAAATATAGGAAAATTTTGAATTAATAAATTTCGGATCATTTTCAATTAAAAATGGAATTATTTTTCTTAAAATTGGGAATTAATTTGAAATACCAAATTTAGAACCAACTTCTTATCGAGACTTGAGATAACACACGATTAATAAGGTACCGTTTCATATGGGCGTCATGGGGGTTCTAATCCTTCCTTACACGTAACTGAGTCCCGAACCCAATTCTTTGATTCTCTCTAGTTTTAAACGCATACTTGAAATTGGTTTTAAAAACGTTTTAATTAATTTTAAAATGTTTTACAAAACCAGTTTTAATAGGTGGCCGATCACACCTAGCCAAAAAAGATTGGTGGCAACTCCATGTCTTTTTCGAGGTCATTTTCAAACCCTCATTTTATTTCAAGAGGAATTAAGTCGGCTTTTCCTCTGTTATTTCCAATGTCACGCTTAACGAATATAAAGTCTCACGATGAGTCTTGTTATTTTTTAGGTTGCGACAGCTTGGCGACTCCGCTGGGGACAATTAGAGAGTCAAGCCTAGAATTAGTTGTGTTATCAATGTCTCAGTTTTTGTTGGTTTAATTGGTATTTAATTTTAATTCCCATATTTTTTTTAAATAAGGAGAATTTTAAAAATAATAAAATATTTTTGAATATGTCCATACTCATGTGCATGCATTTTATTATTGTTCTCTAGTTAATTAGTGTTGTATATTACAATTGCTTCTTGGTTAATGCATTACAATATTCTTGAATGTTTTTTGATAAATTGCTGGGGCATTTAGAATAAGGATTGTAGATCAGGTGGTGAAAGGTTTATTGTTTCTCCTCACACATTACACGTGCATTTGCATAACATGAACTCTCTACTCTGGTTCCGTCATTTAAGTGGGAGTAAAGTAACTACGCCTTCGTGATGATCCTCCGTATGGGCTAGTGAAACACTTCCGGAGTATAAATCACCAAAGCTTTCGTGATGATCCTCCGTATGGGCTAGGGAAATATACTCTCACGAATTGAACCCGCTTTTATCGGGGTGCCTTAATAAGCCTTCACAGGCGACAGTGAGGAACAATTCGAGACCTTTTAGAACTTCGTTCACCCACATATAGTGAACCATAGAGCCAACATAGGCGAAGCCATGCCGGATTTCTATTAGATATCTCGAAGTTAGGAACACATGGAAGGACGTTTCTAACCTTTTATCCCCTAATTCTACATTTTGAATAAGTTTCATGAACCGGGCAAGGATGAACGTACATCGCTTGTAATAAGCTTAATACCTAGCCTTAAAGGCACCGTGATGCCTAAACAAGTTAATAGCATTAGGGCATACTTTTATTGCTTCATTCCTTTTTCCATATGTCATTTGTAATAATACCGAAAAGTAATATATTTGGGTTGTTTTAAAAAAAAAAAAATTCTTTGTAGGAGTTTGAAAAAAAGAGAAAAGATGATGGAAAAATATTTTCTCTTTGAAAAGTGAAAATATGGAAATAAAAAAATAAGGAGAAAATGATGAAATTTTTTTTTGTAGTCGAGTAGTGAGGTAAAAATAATAAAAATCTCCTTTTAGTCTTAGACTTTGAGAAAATGAGAAAATGAAAAAAGGTAAAAAAATAGTTGTGAAGAAAATTCAAGAATAAAATAGAAAGAAAAAAAAAAGTGATCTTAGGATCTTCTTTTCCTTGATCTTTTCATTTGCATTTTTGCATGACATGCAAGCAGTTGTAAACATGAAAATTCGTCCCCTCAAACATCTTCGCATCTTGTACATTTCATGCATCAATCATCATCACATTTATGCATATGCGAACAGAGCATGTCCATTTATTTGCATTTTTTATCTCATGATAATAATGTCATTTTGGCATCAAATCAATTATTTGTCATACCATATATTTCATTATTACATGCATCATGTTAGCATTAGGTCGCATTCATGACAAACATTGTCAGCATGATTTTTTTGTATATGTTCATTTGCTTATTACATGCATCATGTTAGCATCAGATCGCATTCATGAAAAACATTGACAGCATCATTTTTCTGTATATACTCATGCATTAATTTTCTTATTACATGCATCATGTTAGCATCAGGTCACATTCATGACAAACATAGTCAGCATGATTTCTTTGTATATGTTCATGCATTGATTTGTTTACTCTTTACATGCATTGATTTGTTTATATAAATCATGTTGACATCGGGTTGCATTCATGGCATACATAGTCATCACGATATGCTCATTCATTAATCTGTCATATTAACATCAAGGTACATTCATGACACACATGGTCACATGATTCTCTTTGTATATGCTCTGTGTCAATCATTCATTGTTTACATGCATCATGTTGATATCGTGTTGCATTCATAGGGTCATTCATTGGAAAATGCATCTAGAACATACATAGTCATTCATGGCATATATCCATGCGTTGATTTTTTTATTCTTTGCTTGCATCATGGTAGCATCATTGCACCTATTACATACATGGTCAGCATGTTTCCACTGCATATGTCTATGCATCACTTTTTTGTTCTTCACATGCATCAAATGATATTCATGGCCCATTCATCATGTCACATATTTGGAGGAATAAAACAAAAATTGGTTAAGCTTTAAGAGTCTTTGAAAGAATTTTCATTTCAAATCAGAGGTATAAGAAGAACTGAGTACATTTTTTTATTACATGCTAGAGCTATGGAGAAGGAACACGTTGCCCGATTGGAAAGAATGGAAAAGGCACAAGAAAAATAACAAGAACAGTTTGCAAAATTTGAAGCAGAATCTAGAGATCAGATGACTATATTGATGGAGTTGGTATCCACCGTAGTCAAGGGAAAGGGATATACTAAAAACTTAGTCGCTAGAGAAGGATTAGAGGCACAAAAGGGTCAGATTGAGGTCATGATGTTGGATGACCAGAATATAGTTAATCCCAACAACATCCTGAACTTAGATGATCCTCCTGAACAGGAGAAGTTGAAAATGGTTGAGTCGAATAGGGCTGAGTCAACAAATTCCCAAAGGAAGTATCAGCTGTTGGAGGAAAGGATTCGAGCTGTTGAAGGTGTAGATGAAGTAAGTGTAGGAGAGCTTATTTTGATCCCTCATCTGGTCATCCCGCCAAAATTCAAGGTTCCGAAATTCGAAAAGTATGATGGACTTAAAAACCCCAAAACACACTTGTCTGCATATTGTAATAGGATGGTAGGGCACGCGCATGATGAGAAATTGCTTATCCATGTTTTTCAATACAGCCTAACAGGAGGGGCATCTAATTGGTATTGCCAATTGAAAAAAGGCCAAGTGAATACATGGAGAGACTTAGCCCGGGCATTCCTGAAATAATAAAAGCATTTGTTGGAAATGGCTCCAGATCGATTGACACTCCAGAATATGAAAAAAGAGCTCAATGAGAACTACAAAGAATATGCTCATAGATGGAAAGATGTAGCCTTGCAAGTCCAACTACCTCGTACTGATAGAGAAATGAATGTTTTGTTTGTGGATACCCTGCCACATCCATACTATGACAGGTTGATCGGCAATGTGTTTTCAAAATTTGCAGATATATTGTTCGCAGTGGGTAAGATAGAGGATGGTATAAAAAAAGGGAAAATTGTGTATACTAATGCCGGAATTCCTTTCGAAAAGTAAAATGATATTGCCAAGGGGCACATTCAAGTCATAAATGTTGAAGGTAGAAATAAAAGAGGGTTCAGTGCATTGCAAGATGATCCTTTTGGTGGTTATTCCCAACCTTATGTCGACCATTGGGTTCAGCACGGTCATCATCATGCTTCAAGGCCTTTCACATCACCTCAGGGTTTCGTCATGCCAAATGATCCGGAGTTTAGTTCAGTCTGTTTTCAGAGCAGTAAAAGAATGAAGGCAAAGGTGTACCATTCAATTTCGATAACCTACACAGAACTTTTTCCATTGCTTTTCCAAAGCCAAATGATCTCCATTGTACCTGTAAAGCCCAGGAAGACTCTTTACCCGAAATGGTATGATCCTAATACCACACGCGAGTATCATAGTGGGGTTAAATGGCATTCCACAGAGAACTGCATTGCATTCAAAGATAAAGTTCAATCCGTAATTGATGTAAACCTGACAAAGTTCAAAGAGCTCATGGATGCTTATCAAGGACGACGGGGCTAAGGATCATTTGTTCTCAGGGTAGCATGCTAATCAGGGGCAATCTTTAACCTTGTTTTAAGTTTTTTACTTACTTCCAATTTATTTTCAATGGATGAACTTTAAGTTCCAAGCATCATACATCATATCTCATTTGAAGTTTTGAATATTCTTCTTAAGCCTTGTTTATATGATTTAAGAAAGAAAAACAAAAAGGTTGAAAATAAAAGTCCATATGGATAAATATTTTTTGTGTTGAAAATAAAAGGATACTCTCTTGAAAAGTGAAGTGAGTTTCGAAAGAATGGGTGATCACAATAGGAGATGGATTCCTAGGAAACACTTTGTCTCTACACATACATAGATCATAGATCGGTTGAATAAATACCACTCAAAGAGTCACAAAGAATAACCTTTATTGAGGTCATGAGTAATGAAAATTTGAAAAAAAATACTTTTGTGGTTTTCTTGAAAGTCAAGCAAACATGACAATCTTCCAAAAGATCTAGATTAGGTAGTTTGATATGTGTTAAAGTTTGCCGTGTTACAAATCATAGCAGAAACTCAAAGATCCAAAACCTTCGAATCCCTTTGAAAAAAAATCCAAATGCTAAATCTCTAGGCCTTTTTCCAGACCTTGATTTATGAGCACATGAACCAAAGGATGAACCAGAATGCCTTTCATTTTCTCTCCCCATGTGCTGGAAACACTTTGAAGAGATTGAAACCCAAACAAGTTCATTTAACAAGAAGCTCAAAGATAAAATCTGAGATGTTCCTTCACAGCAGGGTTCTCGAAAACCAAAAAACCTTCACTTTAATGGAAAATCAAAGTAAGACATCATTGGTGGCTGAAAATGAATCAAATGAATGTTTTGGGGGCATGCAAAAAAAAAAGAGAACAAAAAAAAAAACAAAAAGAAAAATATTGTGACATCATGAATGTGAGAATTCGAATGATTCCAAATGCAAAATGAAATTTTGATTATCTATTCCCCCTGAGGATTGCTTTTCAAGAAGAGTATTCATACTTGATATGAGAAATGGCCATCTTTCATATCCGTTTCACAAAGATAAATTATCCATAGTCACCCCTTTCGAGCTTAAAGAATTCTTTTTCTTTGAACCCTGATCAAGGATCACTCTCCACATTGGGGAGTAAATATGAGGAAGGATTTTCTCAAAAAACATGGTGAAATAAGTCCCGACTGGAAGACAGAAACAAAGCAAATATGAGTTCCCAAACAAGTATGGACTCACTCTGTCAAAATGGAGATACAAGGAAAAAAAAGAAAAAAGATGGCGAATTGAAAGCCAAGAACAAAACACTCAAAAAAAAAATGTGTGAAAGAAATGGCAAAATGAAAGCCAAGAACAAAGAAGAAAAGAAGCAAAATTCAAAAGAAGGAAAGAGAAGTCCAAAACGGACAAATGTTTCAAAGGGAATCTTCCTTAAGAAATGATCCTTGATCTGATTACCCTCAAACACATATTTTGAACCTACTTATCCTTTCTTTCTGAACCCTAAACCTTGGCCTACGTTACGTGCTTTAAAAGTCCATTTTGATCAAGCGTGGATATTTTAACTTGCAAAGTTTCTCCTAAGATTTTATCCCATCTCATCGAATTATCATTTCATTGTGGAAGAATTTAGAATTCTCAGATACATGGTGAAACAATAAGAAAAAAGATAAAAAAGAGAAACAATGAAGCTCTAGGGTGAAAACCCAAAAAACGAGCAATCTAGAGCAGAACAAGAAGAAATTCTAATGCCACACATTGGTATTGCCAAAACCATCAGTTTGAGGAATACAAGGAGCATCAAGGAACTCCTAGACATACCAAAAAGACAGCCTTTTCTTTGGAATTGATTTTGAAAGTTAAACCTTTTTCTTTCCAACATTTAACCTATCATGGCTAAGGTTAACACTTATCAAAATGCCATATTTAGAGATTGGAGGATTGATGAGATTTAATTAAAAATTTTCCAGAAAAATGTTTGGTTTTAAGGAATTCATGTTTTGAGAAAACTTACTCATGAGCTGAGACAAAAGGACATTCACCTTCCTCTCTTTGACAATGAAAAGCTTTCCTAGACAAATCTGGACCTTATTGAATCAGCCCATTGACCTTGTTGCATTAAACCGTTCAAATCACTGGAAAAAGTGAGGCTGATTTCCCATCTCGCTTAAAAATGTCTCTAATGGTAATCACCAATTTTTGAAAAACTTCAATTTCACATGTTTTGGAAGAAATAAAATTAACATGACTTAGGAAGAACATACTAAAATTGAGATGCGGATATGCTTTAGCAAAAAGTTCATTTTGTTCAGGGGCATGAAATTTTGAGTTTGAATGAAGTTTGACTCTGAGTTGTGGTTTTGACCAGATAACTGAAAAGAAAGAGTCTGCTGGGATAAGGACAAATTGGGAATACGAAACCATGTGATTTCTTTCAACAAGATAAATTGGGAAATATAGAAAAGGGGCAGGAATCATTGCCTCCAACAGGAAACCTCATCAGGACACAAAAAAAGGGAGATGATCAACCTTCTTAACATTCTCTTAATGTGAAATGGTGTCATGAGCATTCATGCATCACGTAATGAACATGCGCATTTGCATTTTTGCAAGATACATTGGTTTTTGCATCCATACATTTGATCATTACATTCATCAAGCATTGAAAAGACACAAAGGAAAAGAAGATAGGTTTCTTAAAAAGGGGAAAGGCCTTCTTTAGATTTAGAAGAAAGAATCTGTTGAAGGAATAAGAGAAACAAAAGTTTGTCTAAGAAGAAAAGATGTGAGTATTGGGATATTTCGGGATAGTGAAGTCAAGAAAGTGTTGAAAAATTCCAAGATTCTTTGAAAAATGAAAATGTTTAGATGAGATATTTTAAAGTTGTGGAGCCTCGAATGAGGAGTTTTTCAAGCGAAAGTTTTAGTTGAGCCCGATGTAGCTGGCACAAAAATGGTTAGGCCCAGTGAAGTTGGCACGTTAGATGTGGTTGAGCCCAATATAGCTGGCACAAAAATGTTTAGGCCCAGTGAAGTTGGCACGTTAGATGTGGTTGAGCCCAATGTAGCTGGCACAAAAATGGTTAGGCCCAGTGAAGTTTGCACTTTAGCTGTGGTTGAGCCCAATATAGCTGGCACAAAAATGGTTAGGCCCAATGAAGTTGGCACGTTAGATGTGGTTGAGCCCAATATAGCTGGCACAAGAATGTTTAGGCCCAGTGAAGTTGGCACGTTAGATGTGGTTGAGCCCAATATAGATGGCACAAAAATGGTTAGGCCCAGTGAAGTTGGCACGTTAGATGTGGTTGAGCCCAATATAGCTGACACAAAAATGTTTAAGCTCAATGAGGTTGGCATTTTAAATTTGGCATTTTTAAATTTGGTTGATGATTTTATATTTACCGTAGAAATATTTTGTTTTAAAATCGAACTAGTTCTGCTTCTCTAATGAGTCGAATCCCGAGATTTACTGTAGAGATATTTTGTTTTAAAATCGAGCTCGTTCTGCTTCTCTAATGAGTCGAATCCCGAGATTTACCGTAGAGATATTTTGTTTTAAAATTGAACTCATTCTGCTTCTCTAATGAGTCAAATCCAGAGATTTATTGTAGAGATATTTTGTTTTAAAATCATACTTGTTCTGCTTCTCAAATTAGTCAAATATTTTGTTTTGAAAATCGAACTCGTTTCCTTAAGATAGGTCGAGCCTTGATTAGTCAGAGAACACAATTTAAAAACAAAATCTTATATTTTCTTCTCTTGCAAATCAAACTCGTTTCCTTAAGACGGGTCGAGCCTTGATTAGTCAGGGAACTCAATTTAAGGACAAAATCTTCAATTTACAGCTTAAAAAAATCAAAAAAATGAAAAATGAAAAATGAAAAAAAATGAAAAAAATGAAAACTCCCTTTCCCTTTTCTTCACATATGATTTCACTAACCGAACAAAATTAGTGTTTGTTTATCTTTGCCTGATTCCTAATTCTCAACAATAGCCAAAGAAGTGCAGCTTTAGAAACCTAATTTTGTCCGGACTAAATCAGGTATGTTTTCTTCCTAAAGTGATGTTTCAGAATGTAAAAAGATTTTTCTCATCCTGCAGGTGGTACTCCGAGACTTAGTATAAGAAAGCAAACATAAAAAGTCAATCTTGAAAAACTCAACCTCGAAAAAGTCAACCTCAAAAAGTCGACCACTAAAAAAGTCAACCCACTTTCAAAATCAAGATTCAAAGTTCAATTGAAAAATGGTGAAAAAATTTTGATAATCCGAGGTCTACAATGAAAGATATGGAGTTCGGAAGTTGGGTTATGGAGATTTAGTAGAAAGGAAACCCTAGTTCGGAAAATTTGGGGAAGAGTGCTTAAACGATCAAATTGGTCAAAATTGGAGGTTCCAAATCTGAAGGAAAAGTCAATTGGAAGAAAACCGAGAATTAGGGTTCTTGGTGGATATTGGTAAAATCTGGGAAAATTGCAGAAATGGCCCGATTCGGTAAAACTAAAGCCCCTAATTGATGAGGAGTGAGTAAACAAGGATAGCCTAAGGCTCAGTTTGAAGAAATTCCGAGAAAAAAGCCGATTGGAGGAAAAACGAGGAAATTTTCGATAGTGAAAAAAGGAAAAATCAAATCAGAAGGGAATTTGATCCTAAAAATTAAGCATATTTGGACCAACTCCAATTCCATATATGAAAAAGGCACAGAAAAAGAAAATCTGAAAATCAGACTTGTTTTGAGCTAAACCGGGATTTGGAGACAAAAGGGCAAAATTGGAAAATTCTGGAAAAATAGCAAATGAACTCCAAAAATTCTGAAAATTTTCAAATCTCATTCTTAAATCATTTGGAATACATTGGTGAAAAAAACTCTGGATTCGAAGTTCGTTTGTAAAATGGAAAATCTCAGGCCCACTATGCTGAAATTCAAGAAGATAAATCCCGAAAAAATAACAAATGAGTTCCAAAAATTCTAAAAATTTGCAGATCTTATTCTTAAATTATTTGGAAGATATTGGAGAAAGAAAATCTGGATTTGATGTTCGTTTACAAAATGGAAAATCCCGAACCCACTATGTTGAAATTCATGCAGATAAATCCCGAAAAAATAGAAAATTAGTTCCAAAAATTATGAAAACTTCCAGATCACACTTTTAAATTATTTGGAAGAGATTGGTGAAGAAAAATCTGGATTCGGAGCTCGTTTAAAAAATGGTAAAAGTTCAGGTACAAAAGGGGCAATTTTGGAAGAAAAAATAGCAAATGGGCTTGAAAATTTTTGAAAACTTTCAGAATTCAATTTTTTAATATTTTGGAAGTATTAAAAAATAAAATTTGAATTTGGAGTCCGTTTGCTATTTAATTAGGTTTGGGGGTCAAAAAAGTCATTTTACCGAAGAAACCGAAAAGGGCCTTTCTTGCAATGGAGATTGGGCTAGATTTAAGAGGGCAATCAGCCAAGCTCATGATGGAGAGTGATTTTTTCTGAGCCATTTCATCTAAAGGCCAAGAGTGGAAGGTAGTTATTTTTTTGATAAAGCTTTTGAATTTGCAACATATGGACCAATGAATGGAGAGGGATGATTTCATATTTATCACATCATCCTCATGACATCATATTTAGGGGCTGATTATTCCAATCTATTGTATGAAATGCATGATCTAAAGCCTAAATGATATAGGAAATGCATGGCAATTCAAAATGACCTAAATGCCTAGCATGAGTTTGCATGGCAATAAATGCTATCCTAACCTAAATATGGATGAGATGCATAGTAATGCAAATATAACCTAGGCCTAAAATGTTATGAATATGCATGACAATACAAAGTTATCCTAATGCCTGAACCTAATATGCATGAGATGCATGGTAAGGCAAATGTAACCTAGACTTAAAGTGACATGAAAATGCATGGCAATATAAAGTTGTCCTAATGCCTAGCATGAATTTGCATGGCACCAAATGCTATCTACCTAATATGCATGAGAAACATGGCAATGCAATTGTAACTTAGATGTAAAGTGTTATGGAAATGCATGGCAATACAAAGTTATCCTAATGCCTAGCATGAACTTGCATGGCCACAAATACTACCTAGACTTAATATGCATGAAATGCATGGCAATACCAATATGGCCTAGACCTAAAATGTCATGAAAATACATGAATGTATCATGAACATATAATGACCAAATAAACCTAATACTAATGCATGAACAAACAGCAACCAATACTCAATCTCATGTCATGAAAATACATGAATGTATCATGAACATATAATGACCAAATAAACCTAATACTAATGCATGAACAAACAGCAACCAATACTCAATCTCATGACATAATAATGCAAAGCATGGTAACTAGCAAGATAAAAATGCACATACAAGACATAGAACAATGGAATAGCCAAATGGTCCTAAATCTAGATGGTGAAATCCTATCATGGCATTAACACAAACACATGGCATACTAAATCAAAATACACATTATTATAGCATAGAAATGCAAGCTTATCAACAAAATATGATAAAAATGCAAACACAAGGCACAAAATCATGGAGTAACCGAATAGACACATTTCTAAATGATGCAATCCTAAGCATGGCATTACCACAAACACATGGCATGGTGTAGAGCTAAACTACCACAATCAAGCTAACCTACCACAATCAAACTAACCTACCACAAGTAAGCAAACCTACCACAACAAATCACATGAAAAAAGTCAAACACAAAATTATCTAAAAACAAACATCATTCGCCCATGATAAAAACATGTAGGAAAAACTTGATTTCTTGATTTGTTTTAAAAAACCAAAGTACAAGCTCCTTAGTACATATTTTAAAAAACAAGTTTATTTCATAAAAGAAAATAAAATGACAATCAAAATAGCAAAATCATGTCAACAAAGAATGAGAAAACCATGAAATAACATAGCTACCTTGCTCTAGCTTTCCAAATCAAGAAGTAGCAAGCTAAAACCTTTCCTTTTCCTTCTCTTTTTTCTCCTCTCTTTTTCCATTCTTTTACCTCTCTTTTTCCCCTTAGCTATTGCCTCTATTCAGCCCCTAAAGATCCAACAAAAATTTGAATTCCCCCCCTTTGTTAATGCTTTGGCAGAACGGCCTATAGTAGTGTAGGAAAAGTTGACATTTTTTTACACCATTTTTAATTGAAAATGATCCGGAATTTATTAATTCAAAATTTTCCTATATTTCCCAACAAAATCAACAACATATAGAAATTTTATTTATTTCGAAAATTTTCCGAATCATTCTCGTTTATTGAAAGAAAGATATTCCTTTATTATTGATAATTGATGATATCCTCTCCAGCAAACCCGGTAGAGAACTCATGAATTATTTTAACTCGGGAATATCTTTATTTTTTTTTAAAATCATTATCTTTTTCAAAACATTTAAAAAATATATATGATATGGATATGTGTGACATAGTAAAGATGATATAACAAAGTCTAGATAATATAATACAACCTAAATGATATGATATAATTTAAATGGCATAGCATATTCTAGATGAAATGAAATATCCTAAGTAAGATAATATATTCTAAATGAAATGAAATATCCTAAGTGACATGATATATTCTAAATGAAATGAAATATCTTAAGTGAGATGATAAATTCTAAATGAAATGAAATATCCTAAGTGACATAACATATTCTAAATGAAATAATATGATTTAAATGGCATGGCAAATTTAAATGACATGGCATATTTTAAATAATATACTCTATATGACATGGAATATAATCTAAGTGACATGAAATGATATGAAACATAAAATAATGTTATTATGAAATATGCATGAAAGTAAAATAATAATGCATGAACATAGTGTATGCTACATGATGTGACAACAATAAATGACTAAATAAAAAGCATAGGATAGCATGAAATATTCAAAACCATATAAAAAACAATGTAAAATCATAAAATATAAATCAAAATAATAACAATACCATAGAAATTATCATAGCAAAAATCACATATTATATAGTATGCATGAAAATGGATAATGCAATGCATGAAAATGTATTTTTTTCCTTTAAATAAAGAAATCCATATACCTAAAAAGATATCTGACTACCTTAGGAAAAGACGTCAAATTAAATTTTCTAAAATAAAAAAATACTTTGTGATTGGTTTGAAAACAAATTTGAAAATTCTTGGATGAAAATGAGCCATAGCCAAACCCCCCCCTTTTAAATAGCTCTAATTTTCTAAATTTGAAAACCCGGACTTGACCACCCTTGACCTGAACTCTTTAAAATTATTTTTTAAGTTTAAAATGGCCTAGAAACCACTCTAAGACAGTAGCTAAAGTTCCTAACCAGCCCACTCTAAGTAACTTAGCCAAAACAGAAAATTAATTTTCCCTCAAATTCAAATCTGACTCTACTGTCCAGTTTTAAAGCACAATTTTTTAACCTATTTTTAAAATTTCAATAAAATCTAAAAAAAATACTGGAGACTCAAAACATGTCAAAATATATGGGAAAAAATTGTCTTAATTTTTTACTAAGGATAACTTCCTAGAAAAATTGGGAAGTCAGAACATTGGGTGAAAAACTGTTTTGGAAAAACACATTTTTTTGCCTTTGATAAAATCATTAAAAAATTAAAGTAAAAATATTGGAGACTCTTCTAAGGACCTACAAATAGTAGCTATTAATTTCTAAAAAAATTGGTTAAGATTTACCTAAGTAAAAAAAACCACAAAGGTAGAAAAATCAACTTGACAACTCTTTAATTTTTCACAAGTATGCTCAAGTGAGCATGACTTTGAGCCATTGTTTGGCCTAAGTCAAAAATCAAGTGGCATGATATGATATGCATGAGCAAACAACAAATTTAAAAATGGAATTATTTTTCTTAAAATTGGGAATTAATTTGAAATACCAAATTTAAAACCAACTTTTTTCCGAGACATGAGATAACACACAATTAATAAGGTACCGTTTTATACGGGCGTTGTAGGGGTGCTAATCCTTCCCCATATGTAACCAAGTCCTGAACCCGATTCTTTGATTTTCTTGGTTTAAACCGCAGACTTGAAATTGGTTTTAAATATGTTTTAATTAATTTTAAAATGTTTTACAAATCGGTTTTAATAGGTGGCCGATCACACCTAGCCAAAAAAAATTGGTGGCGACTCCATGTCTTTTTCGAGGTCATTTTCAAACCCTCATTTTATTTCAAAAGGAATTAAGTCGGCTTTTCCTCTATTATTTCCAATGTCACGCTTAACGAATATAAACTCTCGCGATGAGTTTTGTTATTTTTTAGGTTGCGACAGTACATATTAACAAATTTACTATGTGTACATTTATCCAAAAATATGTACATTCAATAAAAACTATATGTAAATTCTCAAAATAATGATAAATTCTACCCTAAACCCCAATCAAAGCACTTATGTCTTATCGTTCCTTAAAGTGTAATGATTGATACTTCTCATTAAGAGTAGAAAATATATAACTTTTAACATGTATTTAAGCAGTTATATGTCCCTGTCCTTAAAATTATCAAGGTATTAGAAATAGAATAATTCATACAAAATACTAAGAATATTAAATGCACATAAAAAATTCTAAGAATGTTTATGTGCAATTTGTTTGGGACTTTTAAAATTGAAATTTCACTACTACGACGCCTGTAGACACCTAATTTTGACCGGACCCCTAAATCAAGTATTTTTCTTCCTAAAATGATGTTTTAGAATGCAGAGAAGCTCTTCTCATCCTGCAGGTGGTACTCCGATACTTAATTTAAGAAAGCAATCACGAAAAGTTAATCTTGAAAACGTCAACCCCAGAAAAGTCAACTCTGAAAACTCAACCACTAAAAAGTCAACTCTCGTTCAAAATCAAGATTCAAAGTTTAATTGAACAATGGTGAAAGAATTTTGATAATCCGAGGTCTACAATGAAAGATATGGAGTCCGAAAGATAGGTTACAGAGATTTAGTGAAAAGGAAACCCTAGTTCCAAAAATTTGAGGAAAAGTGCTTAAACGATCAAATTGGTCAAAATTGGAGGTTTCGAATGGAATATAATCAATGACTATGGGTGATGGAGAGGTCATTTGGAAGCAAAAATGAAGGAAGAGTCATTTCGAAAGAAAATCGAAAATTAGGGCAAAATTGGGGAAAATTACAGAAGTGATCCTATTCGATAAAATTAAAGCCCCTAATTGATGAGGAGTGAGTAAACAAGGATAGCCCAAGGCTCAATTTGAAGTAATTCTGAGGAAAGAGCCGATTGGTGGAAAACGAAAAAACGAGGAAATTCTCGATATTGGAAAAAGAAAAAATCAAATCAAAAGGGAATATGATCGTAAAAATAGGGCCTTTTTGGACTAACTCTAATTCAATATATGAAAAAGGCCTAGAAAAAGAAAATCTGGAAATCGAACTTGTTTTGAGTAAAACCGATGCTTTGGAGGTCAAAGGACAACTTGGAAAATCTCGGAAAAATAGCAAATGAGCTCGAAAAATTATGAAAACTTCCGATTCAATTTTAAAATTTTTGGAAGAGATTGACGAAGAAAAATCCACAATCAGAGCTCATTTGCAAAATGGCAAATTTTGGGTCCACTAAGCTGAAATTCCAAAAGATAAATCCCGAAAAAATAGCAAATGAGCTCAAAAAATTATGAAAACTTTTAGATCTCAATTTTAAATTATTTGGAAGATATTGGCAAATAAAAATCTAGAATCGGAGCTCGTTTGCAAAATGGCAAATTTCGGGCCCATTAAGCTAAAAGTTCAGAAGATAAATCCCGAAAAAATAGCAAATGAGCTCGAAAATTATGAAAACTTTCAGATCTCAATTTTAAATTATTTGGAAGAGACTGGCGAGAAAATCCAGAATCGGAGCTCGCTTGAAAAATGGTAAAATTTTGGGTGCACTAAGGGGTAATTTTGGAAAAACAAATTTGAGAAAATAGCAAATGGGCTCGAAAAAATATGAAAACTTACAGAACTCAATTTTATATTATTTAGGAAGTATTGAAAAAATAAAATTTGGATTTGGAGTCCGTTTGCTATTTATTTAGGTTCGGGGGCTAAAAGGATAATTTTATCGAAGAAATTGAAGAGGGCCTTTCTTGCATTTTAAAAAAAATAGAGAGTGGGCTAGAATGTGAAGGGCCATTCTGCCAAGCCCAAGGGGAGGATGATTTTTGCCGAGTTCTTGCATCCAAAGCCTTTGTAATTGTGCCACATGGTCCAATGTATGAAGAGGAAGGATGTCAACATGATGGCTACATATTTTTGAACAACTATATTAGTTAGGGGCTGATCACTTATTCTAAGGGTGGTAATTTCACATTTTAAGCATCTTGTATTAGTGGCCTTTGGATCAAATTGGCTAGGAAAAAAAATGACAACATCCTACACTCATGTGTAACCATTCGGCTGCCTTAAGGGGGAGGGTTTTTTCATTTTTCTATATCTCTTTCGGCTGATCATATTTCATTTTGGGAGCAAATAGCTAAGTTTTGAAAAGCAAAGAAAGTTTAGAAGAGAAGAAAGGCTTGAAAAATAGCTTTTGAAGGTAGCCTAAAGGCACCTAACTCTTGCATTTTCTTTCCTTTTGCATACTTAACTTGCTGATTTTCTTTGAGATTTTGTAATTTTTTGTTGTTTTTGGTTGTGAAATAAATGTTTTAAAACTTCTTCCTAAAGCTCCTATCTTATGTTTTCTTGAAAAAATTAAAGAAAAAAACCAATTTTCCATTAATTTTTGAGTTGGCCGAATGGCCTCTTTTTTGTGCATATGTTGTGTTTGATCTATTTTCCATGTTGGTTGTGATATTCTAGCTTGTTTTGAGGTTCTAATTTTTTTAAAATAATCAAGATATGAAGCTTGTTTTTTAACCTTTTTTACTTACTTACCTTTATTTTTGCTAATTTTATCATTTTATTTTCATGTCTCCTTACTTTGTTTGCCATTTTTAATTTTCTGTTTTCATCATGTTAAGTTGATCATGCTTTGTATTGTTGCCATATTATGTGTTTGTGTATTTGCCTAGCTACATCTTTGCATTTGCATCATGTTTGTTTGGTTTAACATGTTTCCTTTTAAGTCTTGCATATACTATGCCATGTGTTTGTGTTATTGCCATGCTAGAATTTCCCTACATATTTTCATGACCATTCGGCTATCCCTTGTTGTTTTGCCTTGTGTGTGCATTTTCATCTTGTTTAGTTGACATGCTTGCATTTCTATGCCATGATATTGTGTATTATATTTACTATGCCATGTGTTTGTGTTATTGCCATAAAATTTTCATTAGGTCTAGGTCACATTTGCATTGCCATGCATTTCATGCATATTTAGGTCTAGGTTGCATTTATTGCCATGCAAGTTCATGTTAGGCATTAGGTCATTTTTTATGCCATGCATTTTCTATGTCATTTAGGCCTTAGATCATGCATTTCATGCATTTAAATTGCTATATGTTCATGCATTTCATATCATACCAGTTGATTTTTTACTTAATCCAATCAATGGCTCAAAGCCAAGCTCACATGAGCATGCTTGTGAAAAATTTAGAAGTTGTGAAGTTGGAATTTCTACCTTTGTGATTTTTTTTCATTAGGAAATACTTGTCCAAACTTTTAGAATTATTTTTTACTGTTTTTAGGTCCTTATAGGAGTCTCCAATATTATTTTTTTGATTTTTGAATGATTTTATCAAAGGCTTAAAAATATTTTTTGGCAAAACAGTTTTTCACCCAGTGTTCTGACTTTCGTGATTTTTCTGCTAGGTCATCCTTAGCGTAAAAATTAATCTAATTTTTTCCCATAGATTTTGACATGTTCTAAGTCTCCCATAATTTTTTCAGATTTTTTTGAAAGTTTAAAAATAGGTTAAAAAATCACGTTTTAAAACTAGTCAGTAAAGTCTGATTTGAATTCAAGGGAAAAATAATTTCTATTTTGGCTAAGGCATAAAGAGAGGGCTGATTAGGAACCTTACCTAATGTCCTAGGTTGATTTCTAAGCCATTTTAATCTTAAAAAATAATTTTATAACGCTCGGATCAAGGGTGGTCAAGTCTGGATTTTCAAAGTTAGGAAAAAGAGCCTTTTTCATAGGGGTTTCGGCCATGGTGTTATTTTTCATCCAAAATTTTCAAAATCGTTTTTAAACCAATTACAAAGTATTTTTTATTTTAGAAAATTTAATTTGATGTCTTTTCCTAAGGTAGTCGGATATCTTTTTAGGTATACGAATTTCCTTATGTTAAAGAAAAAATACCATTTCATGTATTGCATTTTCCATGTTCATGCATATTATATGATATATGATTTTTGCTATGAATATTTCTATGGTAATGTTATTATTTTGATATATTTTATGGTGTTATATTGTTTGTTATATGGTTGTGCATATTCTATGTTATCCTATGCTTTTTACTTAGTCGTTTATTTTTGTCACACCATTTAGGATTTACTATGTTCATGCATTGTTATTTTTATTTTCATGCATATTTCATGATAATATTATTTTATGTTTCATATTTTTCATGTCACTTAGATTATATTGCCATGTCATTTAGATTATACTATGTCATTTATAATATGCCATGTCATTTAGATTATATTATGTCACTTAGGTTATATAATTTCATTTAGAATATATTATGTCACTTAGGTTATATCATTTCATTTAGAATATACTATGTCACTTAGATTATGTTTTGTCATTTAGATTATATTATGTCATTTAGACGATACTATGTCATTTGAATTATATCATATCATTTAGGTGGTATTATATCATCTAGATTTTGCTATGTCATCTTTATTATGTTACACATGTTCATATTCATTTTTTTAAAAATGTTTTAAAATAAGTTATTGATTTTCAATAAAATAAAAAAATTCTCGAGTTAAAATAATACATGAGTTCTCTGTCGGGTTTGCTGGAGAGGATATCATCAATTATCATTAATAAAGGAATATATTTCTTTAAAAAAACGAGAATGATTCCGAAAGTTTTTCTAAAATAAATAAAATTTCTATATTTTGCCGCGTTTGTCCAGGAACATTGGAAAATTTTGAATTAATAATTCCGGATCATTTTCAATTAAAATGGAATTATTTTTCTTAAAATTGGGAATTAATTTGAAATACCAAATTTAAAACTGACTTTTTTATCGAGACTTGAGAATAACACATGATTAATAAGGTACTGTTACACAGGCGCTGCGGGGGAGCTAATCCTTCCCCGCACAGAACCGACTCCCGAACCCGCTTCTTTGATTTCTATGGTTTAAAAACGCAGAATTTGAAATTGGTTTTAAAAATGTTTTAATTAATTTTAAAATATTTTTCAAAACTGGTTTTAATAGGTGGCCGATCACACCTAGCCAAAAAGGATTGGTGGTGACTCCATGTATTTTTCGATGTTGTTTTCAAACCCTCATTTTATTTCGAGAGGAATTAAGTCATCTTTTCCTCTGTTTCCTCCAATGTAACATTTAATGAACTCAGGATGAGACTTGTTATTTTTTAGGTTGCGACAGCTTGGCGACTCCACTGGGGACATTTAGAGAGTCAGGCCTAGAATTAGTCGTGTGTTATCAAAGTCTCGGTTTTGTTAGTTTTTATTCGGTATTTAATTTTAATTCCCATATTTTTCAAAAAAAGGAGAATTTTGAAAATAATAAAATGTTTTTAAATATGTCCATATTCATGTGCATACATATTATTATTGTTCTCTGGTTATTTTGTTGCATATATTTATTCTTTGCTTAATTGATGCTTTACGTTGTTTAATCTTGTTGGGGCATTTAGAATAAGGGATGTAGAATAAGTGGTGAAAGGTTTGTTATTTCTCCTCACACACTACACGTGCATTTGCATATCATGAGCCCTACACCCGGGTTCCGTCCTTTTAGGTGGGAGCAAAGTAACTAAGCCTTCGTGATTGACAATCCGAATGGGCTAGTGAAACAGTTCCGGAGTACTAAATTACCTAAGCCTTCGTGATTAACAATTCGTATGGGCTAGGGAAATAACTCTAACGAATTGAACCCGCTTTTATCGAGGTGCCTTACTAGCCTTGACTGGAGACAGTGAGGAACAATTCGGGGCCTTTAGAACCGATTCACCATCATATAGTAAACCTAGACGAAGCCATGCCGGATTTCCAATTAGATATCCCGAAGCTAAAACACATGGAGGAATACTTCCAATCCTTTTACCTTTTATTCTACTTTCCGAATCAGTTTACTTTTGTAAATCGGGCAATGATGAATGCACATCACTATGCCCATAATAATTTTTGATGTTTTGTCTCAGGGTGTTATAATGCTGGAATTTTGTTGCCATCCTCAGGGATAATTATTGATTTGAACTATATGTTTTTTTGTATTATTTGAATTTGTTTCCCTTCTAATTCATTTTTCTTTTCTTTGTTTTTTTTTCATGCATTCTTGTCATCATTTTTGCACATGGAAGGTTATTGATCTCGGGATAATATTCAACCAAAAGGGCTTCCATGGAAGGTCAGTGTGTTTCAGTGGTCGAGAAGCATTTAGAGTTAGGAAACAGTCCGAGAAAAGTCAGCAGGATAATGGGGATTGTTTGAAAACGGGATATGTTTCAGTATTGCCAGTCGAGGATGATCTTACTATCCGGCAAAATGATCTCTGAGAGTTGATGGATATATGAAATCAGTGGAACATATCAGAAAAAGAAGCCTTCACTCAGATTTATGGGGACATAGCATTGTTAATTCAGGTTAAGGTCAATGGTGAGGTAATCCATGCTGTGGTGCAATTCTGGAATCCTGCTTATCGATGCTTCACTTTCAACAGATAGGATATGACTCCAACCATAGAGGAATATTCGACCCTGTTGCATATTGAGAATGTCATTCCCGACCGTATTTATTTGAAAGATACAAAGACGTCGGGTTTCAAGAAAAATATGTCTAAGATTTTGGGAGTGGAAAGAAATTGGGTTGAAAGCCATATTGTCCGAAAAAGAGTAAATCACTATATCTAATGGGATATTTTACGAACCTAAATCCATAATCATTCAAGTAAGGAGACGGCTAGAAATAGTTTTGCTTTAGCTATCTATGGTTTAGTTATCTTCCCGAGGACATTGGGATATGTCGATGTGGCGGTATTTGATCTTTTTGAGAGGCTAGAGCAGAGGATAAATCAGGCCTCGACAATCATAGTAGAAACAATCCAATCTCTGAATTTCTGTAGACGGGATGGAAAAGGGCATTTTATAGGTTGTATACAGCTTCTTTACATATGGGTTCAGAGCCATTTTTGTAAGCAAGAAAAATTCCCTCTTCGCCCTTATTGGAAGTCTTTTGCACCAATTAGTGACTTTCTTAAGAGGGATTGGACAGAAAATAGGACTAAGGAACAATGGATCGACATATTCCGGAATGTCAGGGCTTAGATGATTATTTGGAGGGCTCCATGGATAGCTCCTATGCCAACATTGTACAAGTGTGGGGTAAAGCATCTGTTCCATTATAAAGAGTATAGGGAGGTGTGAGTTATGCGCCACTGCTGGTACTAAGGCAATCGAAATCCCGTCAGTTCACTCCTAAGACCCATGATCTTAGTGAGTTAGAATTTGCTTATGGAGAGGATGGGTACTCGAGAAAGGTGCGCGAGATTGTGGTAGCATGGAAGAAAACTCATCGGGTGGAGGTAGCCAGATATGCCGATGTCGTCACACCCGATTACATAGCATAGAGAGATAGGAGGATTAATGATAGGCTATTGGTACCCGATGGGAGGGTTGTCTCATAATGGATCTACAAATGGAAGAAGCGCCATTGGAGTTAGATATTGCAAGGTCAGAATTTGGAAAAGAAAAAGGCCAAATGTGAAAAGAAATTGCCCGAATTCAGGAGGAAATCGATGACTTGAAAAATAGAGAATCAGCTTGGGAAAGAGAAGTAGAAAGGGTTAAGAGAGAAAGGGACATTGTCAAGGGTGATCTCAAGGAACTACATTTGGAAAATAAAAGCAACTGTTTTGAGCTAAAATCTAAAGGGACCATCAAGACTTCCGGGGTCTAGGAGAAAGAAGTCAAAGACCTCAGAAAGGAGAATGGCTACTAGAAAGAAAGAGCGAAGCAGGAAGAAGCCTGAGCCGACAAACTTGAGCAAGAGAAGCAAGCTAGGGAAAGCTCACACAGTGTTGTTTCTGCTGATATATCAAGGGGCCAGTTGGAGAGTGAACAATTACGGGCCAGATTGAAAGGCAAGGCAATCCAAAGGGGACTGTGAAAGAGAGTCCAAAATCCGTCGGGGGTTACTCTAGGAACAGTATTTTGTAACAACACTTTGAAATAGATAGGCGAAATACTGGATTTGTCTTAGGCAATGGTCTTGTTATTTTTGATGTATTTAAATTCCATAAATCAATGAAAGACCGTTTGGTTGGAATTATCCCAGGGCCAATACTTTCAAATACATTCATATTTTTATCATTAATTTATTCTTTCCTTTATATATTTGTTTGTTCATTCATACATTTATTTATATTTATAGTCATTCATTTATTCATTCTTTATATTTATTCATTCATATTCATGTACTTAGTCATTTATTTATTCATTTCATTTATTCATCCATTTACATTTAGTCATTCATTCATTCAATAAATACTTTAATAAATAAATCAATAAATTCTAATCGATGTTTTTTTTTTTTTTTTAAATGTAAAATTGGGCGCACTACGAAAGAACCGGATTTTCGGCATCGTTATAACACTAGATCCTCAAGCCAGAGTTATGGAGAATGACCAGCTTGCCCGTATTGAAAGAATTGAATGAACTCAGAGGGAACTGTAGGAACAAGTAGCTAAGTCTCAGGAGGAATCAAGGGAACAAATGGCCAAGCTCATGGAAATGATGAATGCCATGATAAGGCAGAAAGGGTCGGGTGAGAATTCAGTCACAGGAAAAGGGGTAGTGAATCAAGATGGCCGACCTAAAGTTGGGCAGCTGAATGGCCAAACATCCCAGAATACGGGAAATGAGCTTCCAACAGGGGTATCGTCCTTTGTTTATATTCAACCAATGGCTGAAGCACAGAATTATGCTCCCGGAAAGGTTAAAATTGGGGCTGACCCAATTGATGTTGTTGATGTTCCGGACTTCGAAGAGCTTGCTGAGAAAGAAAAGGCAAAGATGTCTAAACTAAAGAGGGTTGAATCTGCAGAGTCTCAGAAAAAGTATCAGCTGTTGGAGTAGAGGCTAAGGGCAGTAGAAGGGGCAGAATTGTTTGGCAGTCTGGATGCCAAGGATATGAGTTTGGTACATGGCTTGGTAATTCCTCCAAAGTTTAAAGTGCCAGACTTTGAGAAGTATAATGGGACTACCAACCCATCAGCACACCTAAGCATGTATTGCCGAAAGATGACAGGACATGATGATGATGAAAAGCTGCTCATCCACTACTTCCAGGATAGTTTAACGATTTTTGCAACCCGATGGTATAATCAGTTGACAGGGACTAAGATCCGTTCTTTGATGGATTTGGCCAGGGCCTTCATGGAACATTATAAGCATGTATTTGATATGATACCTGACAGGTTGTCACTGCAATATATGGAAAAGAAAACTACTGAGAGTTTTAAGGAATACTCTCAAATGTGGAGAGACTTGGCCACTCAAGTGCAACCCCCTCTAAACAATAAAGAAACTACGGTGCTTTTCATTAACACTGTAAGGGCACCGTACTATGAAAAATTGGTGGGGAGTGCCACTAAGAATTTTGCAGATATGGTTATATCTGACGAAACGATAGAAACCGCCATTAAGAGTGGCAAGATGGAAGGTGGAGAATCTTCAACTCCAAAGAAAGCAATCCTCGCTAAAAAGAAAGAGGGAGAAACTCATGCAGTTAGCTATAACCATTATCCCTATACACCTCCTACACCCTATACATCTACTAGACCATAATACACCTCCTGCACCCTATACTCCTTATCCGACATACAATCCTTACTGCCCTGCCGTGAACCACCTTACTCAAAATCCATTCCCTTACACAACCATACCAGAACAGCCTTTTCCAACTGGCGTATCTCCACAAATAACCCTTCCCCAAAACACTATCCTGATTACCCAGGGTGTTATGCGCAATGACCAACGATCACCAAGGAATAATCAAAAACCCCAATTTGATCCTATTCCTACATATATGGTGAATTATACCCCAAACTGTTGCGAGGACAGCTTGTTGCACCTTTATACCTTCAACCCTTGAAACCATCGTACTACAAGTGGTATAACGCAAATGCTAACTATGCATATCATGTAGGGGTTCAGGGGCATTCAATTGAGGATTGCCTTGCTTTTAAGAGGAAGATTCAAAGCTTGATCGATACCGAGTTTGTAAAGTTCGGATCAAGGAACGGGCCTAATGTAGCGGGTAACCCATTGCCCAATCACACTGAGGCCAAGGTGAATGTGGTATTGACAGGGGAAGTCAGTAGGGTGAAAAGACACATCAGCGAGGTAAAGACTCCGATGATAAAGGTGTGGGTTGAAATGTTCAAAGTGGGGTTATTCAAGACGAAGATAGTCTGAAAATGGTTGCAAGCAGGATGGAGGATTGGTGCCCGTTTCATAGATGCAAGGGACACACTATACAGGAATGCGGGGATTTTTTAGCTAAAGTTTAGCGGATGATAGATGAGGGCGAGGCCCAATTTTATGAGGAAGTAGTGGAAGAAATGAAGGTTATTAAGAACACAGCCGGATATGGGGTAGGTAGACCTTTGATTATCTACTATGATGAGCCGGAAGAGAATGTTACCTCGGTTGTTGAAGAAGTCATACCTAAGTTGATCATAGAGTTGCCATCTTCTTTCTCATACAAAGAGAACAAGGTTGTACAGTGGAAATATGATTGCAGCGTGGTTACGCCAGGCTCTTCTAGTCAGCAGGCAGCAACCGACATAACAGGTGTGGGGCATCTAACGCGCAGTGGAAGATGTTATGCCCCCAAGATTGTTGAGCAAGGTCCATTGGGAAAGGAAGGAGGATTTGATAAAGGAAAGAGAATAGCTGAACCGGTCCATGTAGAGATGGATCAGTCAAAAGGAGTGGAGAGGGGGTCAACCCCGGTTAACAAAGTAAAGGAGCCGGTGAACGAAAAAGAGGCTTGTGAATTTTTTAAATTCATAAAACACAGTGAATACAGTGTGGTGGAACAACTACACCGTCAGCCTGCAAGGATTTCGATCCTTTCACTATTATTGAATTCAGAGCTGCACATAAATACTTTGTTAAGGATCTTGAATCAGGCATATGTGGCCCATAATATATCAGTAAAAATGCTAGACCGGTTAGTGGGAAATATTACAGCCAATAATCATATCTTTTTCAATTATGATGAAATACCATCAAACGAAATTGGATCTATAAAAGCTCTTCAGATCACAACTACTTGCAAGGGGCATATTCTACCGCGAGTACTCTTGGATAACGGTTCTTCAGTGAATGTAATGCCTTTGGCGACTTTATCTAAATTGTTGGTTGATATGTCCTACATGCTACCTAGCCGCACTGTGGTCAGGGCTTTTGATGGCACTCGACGGGAAGTAATGAGAACTACTGAGTTCCCGCTAGAGATAGGTCTTTATACCTATAAGGTGGATTTCCAGGTTATGGATATTACCCTTGTAGACACTTAATTTTGTCCAGACCACTAAAATAGGTATGTTTTCTCCCAAAATTGATGTTTCAGAATGTAAAAAGACTTTTTTCATCCTGCAGGTGGTACTCCGAGACTTAGTTTAAGAAGACGAGCATAAAAAGTCAAACTTGAAAAAGTCAACCTCAAAAAATCCACCTCAAAAAGTCAACTACTGAAAAATTCAACCCACTTTCAAAATCAAGATTTGAAGTACAATTGAAAAATGGCGAAAGAATTTTGATAATCCGAGGTCTACATTGAAAGATATGGAGTTCGAAAATTGGGTTACGGAGATTCAGTAGAAAGGAAACCCTAGTCCGGGAAATTTGGGGAAAAGTGCTTAAACGATCAAATTGGTCGAAATTGAAGGTTCAAAATGAATGATAAGCACTGACTATGGGTAATGGAGAAGCTACTTGGAAGAAAAACTGAAAGAAAAGTCAATTTGGAAGAAAATCGAGAATTAAGGTTTTTGGTGGATTTCGATGAAATTTGGAAGAATTACAGAAATGGCCTAATTCGGTAAGAATAAAGCCCCTAATGGATGATGAGTGACTAAACAAGGATAGCCCAAGGCTCAGTTTGAAGAAAATCTGAAAAATTGAACTTGTTTTGAGCAAAATTGGGTTTCGGAGGCAAAAAGGCAAAATTGGAAAATTTAGGAAAAATAGCAAATGAACTCCAAAAATTCTGAAAATTTTCAAATCTCATTCTTAAATCATTTTGAAGAGATTGACGAAAGAAAATCCAGATTCGGAGTTCGTTTGCAAAATGGCCAAATCCCGGGTCCCCTATGTAGAAATTCAAGAAGATAAATCTCGAAAAAATAGCAAATGAACTCCAAAAATTTTGAAAATTTGCAGATCTCATTCTTAAATTATTTGGAAGAGATTGGAAAAATAAAATATGGATTTGGAGTTCGTTTGCAAAATGGCCAAATCCCGGGCCCACTATGTAGTAATTCAAGCAGATAAATCCCGAAAAAATACCAAATGAGTTCCAAAAATTATGAAAACTTCCAGATTATACTTTAAAATTTTTTGGAAGATATTGGTGAAGAAAAATTTAGATTTGGATCTCGTTTAAAAAATGGTAAAGTTTAGGAGCACAAAAGGGGAATTTTGTAAGAAAAAATCCAAATAAATAGCAAATGGGCTCTAAAATTTTTGAAAACCTCCAGAATTCAATTTTTTTATTATTTTGGAAGTATTGGAAAAAGAAATTTTGAATTTGGAGTCCTTTTTCTATTTATTTATGTTCGGGGGGCAAAAAGGTCATTTTACCCAAGAAATCGAAAAGGGCTTTTTTTGCCTTTTAAAAAAATGAAGCATGGGCTGGAAGATGAGGGGACAGCCAGCCAAGGCCCAATGGTGGGCAGATATTTTTTTTTATTTTTAATCAAAAGGCCAACAATGAAGAGGAAGTTAGTTATTTTTTGATCAAGCCTTTGTAATTAAGCCACATGGACCAATGCATGAAGAGGGAGAATGTCAACATAATGGCTTAAGATTCTTGAACAACTATAATTGTGGATAGCTGATTACCTAATCTAAGGGTGATAATTTCACATTTTAAGCATCTTGGATCAATAGCCTTTGGATCAAAATTGGTTGGAAAAAAATGACAACATCCTAGCATTTAGAAGGCCATTCGGCCACTACAAGGGGAAGGGGGTCTCTCTTTCATTTTTAGATTATTCATACTCTTGTTTGGCTGATTTTCTCTCCATTTTTGAAAGGAAAAAAGAAAAGTTTAGAAAAGAAAAGAAAGTTAGAAGAGAAAAAGCTTGCAATATAGCTTTTAGAGGTTGCTTTAAGCACCATAATCTTGCACTTTTTTTGATTTTCCATTCTTGATATGCTGTTTTCATTTGATATTTGGTGAGCTTCTTTTGATTTTGATTTTACAATAAGTGTTTTTAAGCTTTCTTTTCAAGTTCTTCCTTCATGCTTTCTTGAAAAACTATGGAAAATCAATTTTTTTTCTCTAAGTGGCCGAATGGCCTTATTTTTTTTAATGGTTGCTGTTTTGCTTTTGTTTCATGTTGTTAGTAGTGTCTAACATGTTTTTGAAATTTCATATCTTCTTCAAATAACAAAATATGTAGCTTGTTTTAATGTTGTTGCTTATTTACCTCTATTATTGATTCTTTCATCTAGTATTCATGTTTGTTTTCCTTGTTTTTACTTTTTTAATTTTCTGTTTTCAACATTTTTGTGTTGTTCATGATTTGCATTTTACTATGCTAGGTGTTTGTGAAAATGTCTAGTCTTGTGCATGCCTTTACTTCATGTTTACATGGTTTAACATGTTTCTTTTTCAGCTCTGCATTTTAGTATGTCATGTGTTTGTGAAAATGTCATGCTAGGATTCTATCACATTGAGCATATAGACCATTTGGCCACCCCTCTCTTTTAAGCTTTGTGTGTGCATTTTTGTTATGCTAGTTGATAGGTTTGCATTTTCATGATATTTGGTTGTGTATTTTGTTTAAGCATGCTATATGTTTGTGTATATTGCCATGCATTCTTTAGGTTTAGGATTGGTTTGCTTTGCCATGCATATTCATGCATTTTAGACCTAGGTTACATTAAATGCCATGCAAGTTCATTTAGGTCTAGGTCATTTTATTGATGCCATGCATTTTTCATGTCTTTTAGGTTTTAAATCATGCATCATATTTGATGTATTTTCATGCATTTCATGCCCTTGCCACATGATTAATGACTTAGACCAATCAATGGTTCAAAGTCATGCTCATTTTGAGCATACTTGTGGAAAATTAAAGAGTTGTCAAATTGATTATTTTACCTTTGTGATTTTTTTTACTTAGCCAATTTTTGTCTAACTTTTCAAAAGTGTTAGCTACTATTTGTGAGTCTTTAGGAAAGTCTCTAACATTTTTACTTTGATTTTTAAATAATTTTATCAAAGGCAAAAAAAAGTATTTTGGCAAAACAGTTTTTTCACCCAGTACTCGTACATTCCTGATTTTTTTGGGCAGTCATCTTTAATTGGAAAATTAAGCCAATTTTTTCTATGTAGTTTTACATGGCCTGAGTCTTCAGTATTGTTTTTAGATTTTTTTTGCTTTAAAATAGGGTAAAAAATCATGCTTTAAAACTGGACAATAGAGGCAGAATTGAATTTGAAGGAAAATCATTTTTCGGTTTTGGTTAAGTTACTTAGAGGGGGCTGATTAGGAAGTTTAGCTACTGACTTAGGGTAGTTTCTAAGCTTTTTTAAATCTCGGGTTAAGGGTGGTCATGTTCGGGATTTTAAACTTAGGAATTTAGAGCCATTTAAAACGGGCTTAGCTAAGTTTTTTATTTTTAATCTAAGCTTTTCAAAATTATTTTCAAACGATAACAAAGTATTTTGGTTTTAGAATATTTAATTTGATATATTTTCCTAAGATAGCCGGATATTTTTTTAGATATACAGATTTTCTTAATTAAAGGAAAAAATACATTTTCATGCATTGCATTTTCCATATTCTTGCATACTATATAATATGTGATGTTTTCTATGTTAATTTTCATGATGATGTTATTATCTTTGATTTAAATTTTTTATATTATATTAATTGTTATATGATTTTGAATATTTCATGAAATCTTATACTTTTTATTTAGTTATTTTTGTCATATTATTTAGCATATACTATGTTCATGCATTATTATTTTTATTTTTATTTACATGCATATTATATATTAGCATTATTTTATGTTTCATGTCATTTCATATCATTTAGATTATATGCCATATCATTTATATTTGCCATGTCATTTAAATCATTTCATTCCATTTAGAATATATTATTTCACTTAGGATATTTTGTTTCATTTATAATATATCATATGACTTAGGATATTACATTTCATGTAGAATATATTATGTTACCTAGGTCATTTCATTTCTTTTAGAATATATCATATAACTTAGGATATTTCATTTCACTTAGAATATGCTAAGACATTTAAATTATATCATACCATTTAGGTTGCATTATATTGTCTAGACTTTGCTATGTCATTTTATTTATGTCACACATATTCATATTCATATTTTTTTAAAATGTTTTGAAAAAGGTATTGATTTTCAATAAAATAAAGATATTCCCGAGTTAAAATAATTCATGAGTTCTCTGTCGGGTTTGCTGGGGAGGATATCATCAATTATCATTAATAACGGAATATCTTCTTTAAAACGAAAATGGTTCGGAATATTTTCCAAAATAATAAAAATTTCTATATTTTGCCATGCTTGTTGGGAAATATAGGAAAATTTTGAATTAATAAATTCCGGATCATTTTCAATTAAAAAATGGAATTATTTTTCTTTAAATTGGGAATTAACTTGAAATACCAAATTAAAAATTGACTTTTTACCGAGACTTGAGATAACATACGATTAATAAGGTACCGTTTTATATGGGCGTTGTGGGGGTGCTAATCCTTCTCCACACGTAACCGAATCCCAAACTCGCTTCTTTGATTTCTCTGGTTTAAAACAAAGACTTGAAATTGGTTTTAAAAAAATGTTTTAATTAATTTTAAAATGTTTTATAAAATCGGTTTTAATAGGTGACCGATCACACCTAGCCAAAAAAGATTGGTGGCGACTCCATGTCTTTTTCAAGGTTATTTTCAAAACCTTCATTTTTCTAGAGGAAATAAGTCGACTTTTCCTCTCTTTTTTTTAATGTCACGCTTAACGAATAATAAAGTCTTGCGATGAGACTTGTTAGTTTTTAGGTTGCGACAGCTTGGCGACTCCGCTGGGGACATTTAGAGAGTCAGGCCTAGAATTAGTCGTGTGTTATCAAAGTCTCAGTTTTGTTTGTTTAATTGGTATTTAATTTTAATTCCCACATTTAAAAATAAAAATAAAAATAAGAAGAATTTTGAAAATAATAAAATGCTCTTAAATATGTCCATATTCATGTGCATACATATTATAATTGTTCTATGATTATTTTTGTGCATATAATTCATTTTTTGATTAATTGATGATTTATGTTGTTTAATTTTATTAGGGCATTTAGAATAAGGATTGTAGAATTGGTGGTGAAAGGTTTGTTGTTCTTCCTCACGCACTACACATGCATTTGCATGACATGAGCCCTATACCCGGGTTTCGTCCTTTTAAGTGGAAATAAAGTAGCTACACTCCTGTGATTAACAATCTGCATGGGTTAGCAGAATATTTCCGGAGTATAAATTACCTAAGCTCCCGTGATTAACAATCTGCATGGGCTAGAGAAATATACTCTAACGAATTGAACCCGTTTTTATCGGGGTGCCTTACTAGCCTTCACCGGCGACAGTGAGGAACAATTCGGGGCCTTTAGAACTTCATTCACCCACATATAATGAGCCATAGAGCCAACATAAGTGAAGCCCTGCTGAATTTTTATAGATATACCGAAGTTAGGAACACATGGAAGGACATTTCTAACCTTTTGTTACCTATTTTACATTCCGATTAAGTTTTGCAAAACCGGGCGGTGATGAACACACATCATTTTGCCCGTAATTAGTTAAATACCCCGTCCCAAAGGCGTCGTAATGCCGAATATTCATTGGGATTTTTGTTATATTATTTTGTTATTATTTAGTTTCTTCACCTTTACTGACTTATTTCTTTTTCATGCATTTTTTGTGTCATCATAATGCATAGGGAAAATTATTGGCCTCGGGATAATCTTCAACCAAAAGGGTTTTCATGGAGGGTCAGGCTAGTTCGATAGTGGAAGAAGATGCAGTGGTACGGTAATGGTCGGAGTCAGAGCAGCGAAGAGATGGGGATTGTTTAAAGGAGGGATATATATCAGTATTGCCAGAACGGGTAGATTTAGTTTACCGGCAAAATGATCTCCGGGGGTTGATGGATATTTGGAGTCAATGGGATGTGTTAGAAAAGAGGATTTTCACTCAGGTATATGGAGACATAGCATTGTTGATGCCGATTAAGATTAACAGTGAGTTGATTCGGGCTATGGTACATTTTTGGAATCCAGCATACTGATATTTCACCTTCAACAACGAAGACATGACACCGACCATAGGGACTATTCGGCTTTGTTATGTATTGAGGATGTTATCCCTGATCGGATTCATTTAAAGGATTCAAAGACATTAGGGTTTAAGAAGAAATTAGCTAGGATCGTGGGAATGGATAGTAAATGGGTCGATGCACATGTGGTTAAAAAAGGGAAAAGTGAGTGTATTCCATGGGATGCTCTCCAATCTTTGATCCGAAGTCACCCAAATAGAGAGACTACTAGGGATATTTTTGCTTTAGCTGTATATGGTTTGGTTATTTTCCCAGGGACACTAGGACATGTCGAGTTGGCCATAGTTGACCTTTTTGAGAAGTTAAGACATAAGATAGATCCGTCTCCAGTCATCATAGCAAAACTATTAGATCTTTGAATTTTTACAAAAGGGAAGGAAAAGGAAGATTCATGGGATGTATGCAGCTCCTCTATGTTTGGATTCATAGTCATTTTTGGAAGAGGGAAGATGTTTCTTTCAAACCATATTTGAAAACCTTAGTACCAATCAAAGAGTTAGTTAAGATATCTTGGTCCAAAGATAGAAATGAAGAGCAGTGGATCAACCTGTTCCGAAATCTTAAGAGTGAGTTGATAAATTGGAGATCTCCATGGATGATTGCTATGCCGATATTATACAAATATGGAGACAAGTCAGGGGTTCCACTACTCGGGATTTTGGGAGCCGTGAGCTACGCACCTGTGTTGGTGCAAGGACAGGTTGAGTCTCTGCAGTTCACACCAGTGACTCATGGACTGGCTCTATTAGAGTTCACCTATGGAGAAGAAGGTTACTGAGGAAAGGTGTGGGGAATAATTGAAGCATGGAAAAAGACCCGTCGGATAAAGGTAGCCAGATATGCTGACATCGTCACACCCGACTACCTAGCATAGAGAGAAATGAGGATTAATGACAGGTTGTTAGCATTTAATGAGGAAGAAGTTTAGTTCTTGAGTTCGCCATCGAAGGAAGTGCCATCAGAGTTAGAAATTGCAAGGGCAGAATTCAAAAAAAAAAGGCCCAAATGAGCAAAGAGATTGCCTGGCTGCAAGAAGAGCTTGAGGCCATGAAAAATAGGGAATCAACTCGAGAAGGAGAAAAGGAAAAGATCAAGAGAGAAAGGGACACTTCTAAGAGCAATCTTCAGGAATTACACTTGGAGAAGAAGAGGTACCGCTTCGAGCTCAGATTTGTGGGGACCTTCAAGACTTCCGGGGAATGGGAGCAAGAGGTCAAAAACCTCAAGAAGGAGAAGAACTATTGGAAAGAGAGAGTAAAGCATAAGGAAGCCCAAGCCAATCAACTAGAGAAACAAGCTAAGGAAAGCTTACACGACGATGCTTCTGCTGACATGTCAAAAGGTCGTGAATAAGTAGGGGTCAGATTGAAGAGCAAGGCAATCAAAAGAGGACAGTTAAAAAAGGTCCATGATCCGAGGGAGTTACTATAGGACCAGTGTTTTTTAATAACATTTTGAATTAAGATAGACTGATTATCAGATTGTCTTAAGCAGTGTTCTTTTATATTTGATGTATTTAGTTCCAGGAAATCAATGAAAGACCGTTTGGTTGGAATTATCCTGGGGCCAATACTTTTAAATGCATTCATCATTCATTTGTTCTTTCCTTTATATATTTTGTTTGTTCATTCATTTATTCTTCATAAATTATTCATACACTTAGTCATTTATTTATTTGTCCATTCATTTATTTTTTATAGTTATTCATTCATATTTATACACTTAGTCATTTAATTATTTATTCATTCATTAACATTTAGTCATTTATTCATTCATTCATTCATTCATTCATTTTATAAAATAAAAAGAAATAAAAAAATGTGTCAATAATTTCTAATTCATGGTGTTTAAAACTAAAGGTACAATTGGTTGCACTCAGAAAGAATTAGACTTTTGACACCCCTACAATACTTGATCTCAAGCCAGAGCTATGGAGAACGATCAGCTTGCTAGAATTGAAAGGATGGAAAGAACTCAAAGGGAACTGCAGGAACAGTTGGCTAAGTCTCAAGAGGAGTCACGGGAACAAATGGCCAAACTCATGGAGATGATGAATACCAAGATGAGGCAGAAATGGCCAGGGGAAAATTCAGTTATGGGGGCAGTAAACCCGGAAGATCGACTAGAGGTAGTACAGAATAATGGCCAGATATCCCAACATGTGGGAAATGAAATTCCAACTGGGGCAGCATCCTATGTTTACATCCAACCAGCGGCTGAAACACAGAATTTTGGTCTTAAAAAGGGTAATATTGTGGTTGGTCCAATTGATGTGGACATTCCAGACTTCGAGGAATTAGCTGAAAAGGAAAGGCCTAAGATGACTGAGCTGAAGAGGGCCGAAACAGCAGAATCCCAGAAAAAATATCAACTACTGGAGGAAAAATTGAGGGCAGTTGAAGGGGTGGAGCTATTTGGCAGTCTAGATGCCAAAGAGATGAGTTTAGTGCACGGTATGGTGATTCCTCCAAAGTTCAAAGTACCAGACTTTGAAAAATATGCCGAAACTACCAACCTATCAGCACATCTGACCATGTATTGCCGGAAGATGACCAGACACGATGAAGATAAAAAAATTCTTATCCACTATTTTCAAGATAGCTTGATAGGGTCTGCAACTCGGTGGTATAACCAGCTTACTCGTACTAAGATCCGTTCCTGGATGGATCTAGCCAAAGCTTTCATGGAACAATATAAGTATGTGACGGACATGGTGCCTAATAGTATAACTCTGTAAAACATGAAAAAGAAAGCTACTGAAAGCTTTAAAGAATATTCTCAGAGATGGAGAGACCTAGCTACACAAGTACAACCTCCTTTGACCAACAAGGAAACCATAGTGCTTTTCATCAATACCTTGAAAGCAAATTATGATGATAAATTGGTGGGGAGTGCCACCAAGGACTTTGCAGATATAGTGATATCTGAGGAGATGATAGAGTCTGCCATTAAGAATGGAAAAATGGAAGGGAGTGAGTATGCTACCCCGAAATGGGTTTTCCCTGCAAAGAAGAAGGAGGAGACACATGCAGTCAGTTTCAATCAATACCCTTATGCACCTTCTACACATACAGACCTCCCAGGCCCTATACTCCTCCTACATCTTATGCACCTCCTACACCCTACACACCTTATTCGAGGTATAATCCTTACTATCCCAATGTGAACCATCTTCCCAAAATCTATTTCCTTATACCAAATACCACAACAGCCTTTTCCAACTAGCATATCCCCACAGATAAATCACCCCCAAAACACTATCCCAAACACCTAAGGTACTGGACGCAATGATCAACGTTCACCAAGGAATGATCAAAAACCCTAATTTGATTCGATTCCTACCACCTATGGTGAGCTATATCCTAAGCTGTTGTAGAGTCAACTTATTGCACCTGTATACCTCAAACCTCTGACACCACCATATCCAAGGTGGTATAATGCAAATGTTAGTTGAGCATATCACGCAAGGATCCAGGGGCATTCGACTGAGGATTGTATTGCCTTTAAGAAGAAAGTCCAAAGTTTGATTAATACTGTGGTGGTGAAGTTCGGGACAAGGAATAGGCCGAATGTAGCAGGAAATCCATTACCCAATCATGCTGAGAATAGGGTAAATGCAATATTAACAGGGGAATAAAGAAGGTTAAAAAACATGTCAGTGAAGTCAAGACCGCAATGATAAAAGTGTGGGTCAAAATGGTAAAAGCAGGAACGGTGGAGGATGGTGACAGTTTAAAAATGGTTGCAAACAGGGTGGAAGACTGGTGCCCGTTCCATGGATGTAAAGGTCATATCATATAGGAATACGAAGACTTTTTAGCTAAAGTCCAAAAGATGATGGATGAGGAGGAAGCCAGTTTTATGAAAAAATAAAGGATGAAGTAGAGGTTATTGAGAATATAGCTGGCTATGGAATAGGAAGACCTTTGATTATCTATTATGATGAACCAGAGAAGACTACTCCGATTGTTGAGGAAATCGCGCCTAAGATAATCATAGATTTTCCTTCTTCCTTTTCATAAAAGAAAACAAAACTGCACCATGGAAATATGACTGCAGCATGGTTATGCCCGGGTCTTCAAGTCAGCAAGATATTACAGGTGTGGGGCACTTAACACGAAGTGGAAGGTGTTATGCCCCTGAGGTTGTTGAACAGGGATCAACAAGAAAGGATGGAGGACTGGATAAAGGGAAGAAAGTAGTTGAATCAATCCATATTGAGATGGATTTTTCAAAAGAAGTAGAAGAGGATCAGCCCCGGTAAACAGGATAAAAGAGTCGTTGAACGAGAAGGAGGCCTGCGAGTTTTTAAAGTTCATAAAACATACTGAGTATAGTGTGGTTGAACAATTGCAGCGTCAGCCAGCAAGAATCTCCATCTTATCTTTGCTATGAAACTCAGATCCACACAGAAATGGCCTATTGAGAGTGTTAAATCAAGCATATGTGGCTAATAATATATCAGTACAAAAATTAGACAGGCTGGTGGGAAACATTGCGGCAGACAATCATATATATTTCAGTTTTGATGAAATACCACCCAATGGTATTGGGTCCACAAAGGCTCTTCACATAACAACCACCTGCAAGGGGCATATACTACCAAGGGTGCTTTTGGATAATGGTTCTTCATTAAATGCAATGCCCCTAGCGACCCTGTCTAAGTTGCCAATTGATATTTCTTATATGCTGCCGAGTTGCACAGTAGTTAGGGGTTTCGATGGTACCAGGAGAGAGGTAATGGGAACTATTATAGTTCCTCTAGTAATAGGCCCATGCACCTATACAATTAACTTTGATGTCATGGATATTAATCCGTCCTATAATTGCTTGTTGGAAAGGCCGTGGATACATTCAGCATGGGCTGCACCCTCGTCTCTCCACCAAAAGCTGAACTTTGTGATGGAAGGTCGTTTGGTCACTGTATCAGGAGAAGAAAACATAATAGCCTTTGCATCTATTGAATCTCCTTATGTTGAACCCAATAAAGATACTGTAGAATGTTCTTTTCGATCTTTGGAATTCGTAAATGCGATTTTCGTCGTTGAAGGACGAAAAATTCCAAAACCAAAGTTATCCAAGAACACAAGGCTGGGAGTAAGAACCATATTGGGAAAGGGCTGTAGGGCTGGAAAAGGTCTTGGAAAATATCTTCAACGGATGGCTCGAGCAGTGGAAGTAGTGGGAAAAATGACCAGTTTGGCTTAGGGTATCTTTCGAAGGCCCATGAGAAGAGGAAACAAGTTGAAAAGAACCGATAAAGAAGGATGGCCCGTCTCGCGGGTATGGATATTGAATGGGAACCCATGACTTTCCCATAAATCCTTCACAATTTCAACTCTGCTGGTTTTCTATTCGGATAAAAGAATTAAGAGGATGTACTCATAATGATCGAGCAAGCTTTTGAAAAATTCCATGTGAATAAGGGTGGGCAGATTTAGGATATGGTGATTTGCATGACTGGGAAAGAAGGGATGGAAAGTGACAATGCGAACTGAGTGTGACTGAGTTGCCCATAGTTTTTAAGTCTATTCCAAAGTAATACTTAAAAAAAAAAAACAATCTTAATTATATTTACCCAGAGATATTAAGAGTTTTTTTTTCTGTAATGGGCTTTTTGTTTAAACATTTTCATTCAATAAATAACAAGCACGATGCATTTTATTCATATTGATGTGTCCATATTCTTTCATTTTTGTTATTTATTTTGTTTTCATTATACATATTTTCCTATATTGTTTCTTCTCCACCTATTTACAGGTGTACGGATGCAGAATATTAGGACCTTCCTGTCAATAATTTCGAAATTAATTTTGAGAGACCCATTTGGACGGGTGATTTTGAGGCTAATGAAGACACTGAGGATTATGGTCTACCTCCAGATCTATTAAGGAAAATAGAACAAGAGAAGAAACAGGTACTTCCTCATAAGGAATTATTGGAAATGATAAATCTGGGAAATGGTGAAGAGATAAATGAAGTCAAAATCGGGACTTCATTGTCATCATTAATAAAGGGTAAATCTATAGCCTTGCTCCAAGAATATGTGGATGTATTTGGATGGTCTTACCAAGACATGCCAGGGTTGGATCCGGATATTGTGGTTCATAAGCTCCCTTTAATGCCAGAATGCAAGCCAATTCAGCAAAAATTGAGAAGAATGAGGTGGGACATGCTGTTAAAGATAAAAGATGAGGTGAAGATGCAATTTGATGCTAAAATATCCAGAATGGGTGGCAAATATTGTTCCAGTACCAAAGAGGATGGAAAGGTGCGGATGTGCATTGATTATCGAGATTTGAACAAGGCCAGCCCTAAAGATAATTTCCCTTTGCCTCATATTAATACTTTGGTGGATAATACGACGAAGAGTTCTTTATTTTCTTTCATGGTCGGATTCTTAGGATACAATCAAATTAAGATGGCACCAGAAGATATGGAGAAAACCATATTTGTTACAATGTGAGGAACCTTCTGCTACAAGGTAATGCCATTTGTGTTGAAGAATGCTGGGGCAACATATCAGAGAGCCATGGTGACCTTGTTTCATGATATGATGCATAAGGGAATTGAGGTCTATATTGATGATATGATTGCAAAATCACAAGGAGAAGAGGAGCATATTGCGAATCTTAAGGAGCTCTTCGAACGACTAAGAAAGTTTGGACTCAAGCTAAATCCGACAAAATGCATTTTTGGAGTCACCTCGGGAAAATTGTTGGGTTTTATTGTTAGCAAAATTGAGATTGACCCGGATAAAGTGAAGGCCATTCAGAATTTACCACCACCTCGTACTCAAAAGAAAGTAAGAGGCTTTCTAGGGAGATTGAATTACATTGCTCGGTTTATTTCTCAGTTAACCGACAAATGTGATCCAATATTTAAGTTACTTCGAAAACGTGATCCAGGAGAATGGGATGAAGGTTGTTAGATTGCATTTGAAAAGGTTAAACATTATCTATCCAACCCACCAATATTAATGCCACCTGTTTCGGATAAACCAATGATACTGTATTTATCAGTAATTGAGAGATGCATGGGTTGTGTTTTGGGGTAGCTTGATGAGACTGGAAAAAAAGAACAGGCAGTTTACTACCTCAACAAGAAGTTCACAGATTATGAGTTGAAATATTCGTCGGTAGAAAAGTTATGATGTGCCTTAGCTTGGACTGCTCGAGGACTCAGACAGTACATGTTGTACCACACAACGTGGTTGATTGCAAAGTTAGATCCAATCAAGTACATGTTGGAAGCACCTTCTTTACCAGGGAGAACAGCAAGATGGCAGTTTTATTGTCAGAGTACGACAATGTATATATAAGTCAAAAAGCTACCAAGGGCAGCGCAGTGGCTGAATTCTTAGCAAGTCGGGCAGTGGAAGATTATGGGTCGTTGAACTTTGACTTCTCGGATGAAGATTTGATGTATGTTTCGCAAGCAGATGAGATTCCCCTGAAGAAGAAAGTATGGCAAATGTACTTTGATGGCGCTTCTAATGCCATGGGGCACGGAATCGGTGCAGTCCTTATATCCCCGGAAGAAGATTATTATCCTTTCACTGCCAGATTGGATTTTGATTGTACAAACAATACTTCCGAGTATGAAGCGTGTACTATGGGCCTTCGTGCTGCAGTGGATAGAAAGATCAAAGTATTGGAAGTTTTCAGAGACTCAGCCCTAGTGATATACCAGCTAAGGGGAGAATGGAAAACCCGAGATACAAAGCTAATCTGATATTGAGAACTCATACTGAGTTTATTAGAGGAATTTGAAGAAGTGAATTTCAATTACTTCCCTTGAGAAGAAAACCTAATGGCAAATGTTCTGGCTACTTTGTCATCAATGTTTAAAGTGAACGAAGGGGCTGAAGTTGTGCCAATAAAAATGAGTATATACAAGTCTTCTGCCCACTGCCTGAGTATTGAAGAAGAAGTAGATGGCCTCCCTTGGTATAACGAAATCTTGCAATACATCAAGAGTCAACAGTATCCAGAACAAGCAACAAAAAATGACAAATTGACTCTGAGAAGGCTAGCAATGGGTTTTGTTCTAGACAGTGAGATTCTCTACAAGAAAGGAAAAGACCAAGTCTTGTTGAGATGTGTCGGATCTGCCGAAGCTCGGAGAATTATAGAAGAGGTCTATGAAGGGATATGTGGCACTCATGCTAATGGTCACATGCTTGCTAAGCAGATTATGAGGGTTGGGTATTATTGGTTGACAATGGAAGGAGATTGTATCAGTTATTCTCGGAAGTGCCATAAATGCCAGATATATGCAGATAAGATTCATGTGCCGCCATCGCCATTGCATGTCATGACTGCACCATGGCCCTTTTCAATGTGGGGAATGGATATGATTGGACCTATTACCCTGAAAGCTTCAAATGGACATCGTTTCATCTTGGTGGCCATAGATTATTTCACAAAGTGGGTAAAAGCTACTTCCTATGCGAATGTAACAAAGTCGGTGGTATGCAGATTTGTTAAGAAAAAAATCATATGCCGTTACGGATTGCCAGCAAGAATTATTTCGGATAATGCTCTCAATTTAACAATAAGTTGATGAGAGAAGTGTGAACTCAGTTCAAGATCACACATCATAATTCAGCATCTTACGGTCCGAAGATGAATGGGGCAGTAGAAGCAGCTAACTGTTGGTGTATAGGGATGTAAACACCTAATTTTGTTCGGACCACTAAAACAGGTATGTTTTCTTCCTAAATTGATGTTTCCAAATGTAAAAAGACTTTTTTCATCATGCATGTGGTACTTTCGAGACTTAATTTAAGAGGGTGAGCATAAAAAGTCAAACTCAAAAAAAGTCAACCCCGGAAAAGTCAACCCCAAAAAAATCAAGCCCAGAAAGTCAACTACTGAAAAAGTCAACCCACTTTCAAAATCAAGATTTGAAGTTCAATTGAAAAATGGCGAAAGAATTTTGATAATCCGAGGTCTACATTGAAAGATATGGAGTTCAGAATTTGGGATTTGGAGATTCAGTAGAAAAGAAACCCTAATCCGAGAAATTTGGGGAAAAGTGCTTAAACGATCGAATTTGTCAAAATTGAAGGTTCCAAATGCAAGATAAGCACTGACTACGGGGTAATGGAGAAGTCACTTGAAAGAAAAATCGAAAGAAAAGTCAATCCGGGAGAAAACCGAGAATTAGGGTTTTTGGTGGATTTCGGTGAAATCGGAAAGAATCACAGAAATGGCCCGACTTGGTAAGACCAAAGCCCCAAATGGATGAGGAATGATTAAAAAGGGATATCCCAAGGCTTAGCTTGAAGAAAATCTGAAAATCAGACTTGTTTTGAGCAAAACTGGGTTTCGGAGGCAAAATGGCAAAATTGGAAAATTTAGGAAAAATAGCAAATGGACTCCGAAAATTTTGAAAATTTGCAAAACTCATTCTTAAATCATTCGGAAGAGATTGGAGAAAGAAAATCTTGATTCGGAGTTCGTTTACAAAATGGCCAAATCTCGGGTCTCTTTTGTAGAAATTCAAGAAGGCAAATCCCGAAAAAATAGCAAATGAACTCCAAATCTTCTGAAAATTTACAAATCTTATTTTTAAATTATTTGGAAGAGATTGACGAAAGAAAATCTTGATTCGGAGTTCGTTTGCAAAATGGCCAAATCCTGGGCCTCCTATGCAATAATTCAAGAAGATAAATCCCGGAAAATAGCAAATGGACTCCAAAAATTCTGAAATTTTTCAAATCTCATTTTTAAATTATTTGGAAGAGATTGGGTAAATAAAATCTTGATTCAGAGTTCGTTTGCAAAATGGCTAAATCCCGAGCCATTATGTAGTAATTTAAGCAAATAAATCCCAAAAAAATACAAAATGAGCTCCAAAAATTATGAAAATTTCCAGATCATACTTTTAAATTATTTGGAAGATATTGGTGAAGAAAAATCTTGATTTGGAGCTCGTTTAAAAAATGGTAAAAAGTGGGGGCATGAAAGGGCATTTTTGGAAGAAAAAATCTAAATAAATAGCAAACGGACTCGGAAAATTTTGAAAACTTCCATAATTCAATATTTTATTATTTTTAAAGTATTTAAAAAATAAAAATTGAATTTGGAGTCCGTTTGACATTTATTTGCATCCTGGGGGCAAAACGGTCATTTCACCCAAGCAACCGAAAAGGGCTTCCTTTGGCTTTCAAAAATCAGACTTGGGCTGGAAAAGAGAAGTGCTGGCCTGCCAAGGCCCAAAGGAAAGAGGAAGCTTCTGATTTTTCAATCAAATGGCCAAGAATTAAGAGTTGGTTAGAGATTCTTTTTAATCAAGCCATTGTGATTAAGCCACATAGGCCAAGGGAGAGTGTCAACATTATTCTTGAACAGCCATAGACAGCTGCTATGCTAATCTAATGGTGATAATTTCATAATTTTTCACCTTGAATCACTAGCCCTTGGATGGGGGTTGGTTGGAATCAAAATGACAACATCCTAGGGGAGGAGAGAGGTAAAATTCTGCCATCACATAGAGGGAGCAGATTTTTTATTTTCTACACTTCATTTTGCTGATTTCCCTTAGTTTTTCTTGATTTTTCTCTCTTTGGTTGAAAGCAAAAAGAAAAAGTTTAGAAAAGAAAGGAAAGTTTGAAGAGATAAAGCTTGAAATATAGCTTATTGAGGTTGCTCTTGAGCACCAACTCTTGCACTTTCTTAATTTTCCATTCTTGTTTTTGCTATTTTGATTATTATTTTGGTGAGTTTCCTTTTTAAATAAGTGTTTTTTTTATTGTTCTTCTTAAGTTCTTTCTTCATCTCTTTCTTAAATATTTTTTACAATTTTTTTTTACATTTTTCTCACCATGGCCGAATGGCCTACATTTTTATTTAATGTTGCTGTTTTGTTTATTTTATCATGTTATTTATGTTATTTTCTTTAATCTTGATGTTTTAAGTGTTATTCTACTTCATATACTTGAGTCATATTTTAATTTGGTTGCTTTGTTTGTTACCATTTATGATTTAAATATCATGTTCTTGCATTTTTTATTTTTTGTTTTCATAATGTTGAAATTTGTTGATGTTTTATATTTAGTATATCAAGTGTTTGTGAAAATGCTTGTGTTGTTTTTGCATGATTTGACATTTATATTTTAGTTGAGCATGTTAGTATATCAAGTGTTTGTGAAAATGCTTGTTTGGTTTTAGTATTTCTACTTTGTGTTTGCATGTTTTGAGTGTTATATTTTAGTTGAGCATGTTAGTATATCAAGTGTTTGTGAAAATGCCATGCTTGTTGGAGCTTGAGGCCATTCGGCTACTCTATGTGTTTTGCATTGTATGTTGCACTTTTGCCATGTTAGTTGGTAGGTTTTTGCATTTGCATGTCATTTGATTGGGTATTTAGTTTAAGTGTACCAAGTGTTTGTGAAAATGCCATGCTTGTTAGGAACTATAGGCCATTCGGCCACTCCTTGTATTCTAGCATCATGTGTGCATTTTTTCTATATTAGTTGATAGATTAGCATTTACATGATATTTGGTTGAGTTTTTGGTTTAGGCATGCCTTGTGTTTGTGATAATGCCATGCATAGTTTAGATGTTAGGTTAGGTTTATTTTGCCATGCATGTTCATGCATTTTAGACCTAGGTTGCATTAAATGCCATGCAAGTTCATTTAGGTCTAGGTCACTATATTGATGCCATGCATTTTTTCATGACATTTAGGTTTAAAATCATGCATTTCATGCATCATATTTGCTGTATTTTTCATGTCCATGCCACTTGAATAATGACTTAGGCCAATTAATGGTTCAAAGTCATGCTCTCTTGAGCACAGTTGTGGAAAATTAAGTTTTATCAAATTGATTATTCTTCCTTTGTGATTTTTTTTTCTTACTTAGCCAATTTTTATCTAACTTTCAAAAAGTTCTAGCTATTGTTTGTGAGTCGTTTTGTGAGTCTTAAATATTTTTACTTTGATTTTTAAATGATTTTATCAAAGGCAAAAATGTATTTTGGCAAAACAGTTTTTTTTCACCCAGTACTAGTACATTCTCGATTTTTCTGGGCATTCATCTTTAATCAGAAAATTAAGCTGATTTTTTCTCGTTTATTTTTACATGTCCTGAGTCTCCAGTATTTTTTTTTTTTAGAATTTTTTGAATTTTTTAAAATAGGATAAAAAATCGTGGCTTAAAACTGGACAGTGGAGTCAGAATTGAATTTAAAGAGAAATCATTTTTCTGTTTTGGTTAAGTTACTTAGAGGGGGCTGATTAGGAAGGTGAGCTACTTTCTTGATTTTTCTAAGCCTTTTTAAACTCTAAAAATGATTTTTTAAGTCTCGGGTTAAGGGTGGTCAAGTCCGGGATTTTAAATTAGGGAAATTAGAGCCATTTAAAAAAGGTTTAACCCAGTTTTTTTATTTATTTTTCATCTAAGTTTTTCAAAATTGTTTTCAAACAATCACAAAGTAATTTGATTTTAGAATATTTCATTTGACATATTTTCCTAAGGTAGCCGGATATCTTTTTAGATATACGAATTTCCTTAATTAAAGGAAAAAATACATTTTCATGCATTGCATTTTCCATATTCATGCATTTTATATAATATGTGATTTTTGCTATGATAATTTCTATGATATTGTTATGATTTTGAGTTATGTTATGTTGTTTATTATATGATTTGGAATATTTCATGATATCCTATGCTTTTCATTTAATTATTTTTTGTTATATTATTTAGCATATACTATGTTCATGCATTATTATTTTCATTTTTATTTCCATGCATATTATATGATAGCATTATTTTATATTCCACGTCATTTAAATTATATGCCATATCATTCATATTTGCCATGTCATTCAAATTATTTCATTTCATATAGAATATATTATGTTACTTAGGTCATTTCATGTTGAATATATTATGTTACCTAGGTCATTTCATTTAGTATATATTATGTCATTTAGGATATTTTATTTCATTTAAAATATATCATATGATTTAGGATATTACATTTCATATAGAATATATTATGTTAACTAGGTCATTTAATTTAATTTAGAATATGTCATATAATTTAGGACATTTCATTTCATTTAGAATATGCTAAGGCATTTAAATTAAATCATATCATTTAGGATGCATTATTTATTTAGATTTTGCCATGTTATTTTATTTATATCATGCATATACATATTCATATCTTTTAAAATGTTTTCAAAAGGATAGTGATTTTTCAATAAAAATTAAAGATATTCTCAAGTTAAAATAATTCATGAGTTCTCTACCGGGTTTGCTGGAGGGAATATCATCAATTAGCATTAATAAAGGAATATCTTTCTTTTAAAAAAGAGAATTGTAGACACCTAGTTTTGTCCGGACCACTAAAATAGGTATGTTTTCTTCCTAGATTGATGTTTCCGAGTGTAAAAAGATTTTTTTTATCCTGCAGGAGGTACCCCGAGACTTAGTTTAAGAGGGCGAGCATAAAAAGTCAAACTTGAAAAAAGTCAACCTCGGAAAAAGTCAACCCCAAAAAAGTCAACCCCAAAAACTAAACTACTAGAAAAGTCAACCCACTTTCAAATTCAAAATTTTAAGTTCAATTGAAAAATGGCGAAAGAATTTTGATAATCCGAGGTCTACATTGAAAGATATGGAGTTCGGAAGTTGGGATTTGGAGATTCAATAGAAAGGAAATCCTAATCCGAGAAATTTGGCGAAAAGTGCTTAAACAATCAAATTGGTCGAAATTGAAGGTTCCAAATGAAAGATAAGCATTGACTACGGGTAATGGAGAAGCCACTTGCAAGAAAAACTGAAAGAAAAGTCAATCTGGGAGAAAACCGAGAATTAGAGTTTTTAGTGGATTTCGGTGAAATCGGGAAGAATCATAGAAATGGCCCGACTTGGTAAGACCAAATCCCCCAATAGATGAGGAATGATTAAAAGGGATAGCCCAAGGCTCAGCTTGAAGAAAATATGAAAATCGGACTTGTTTTGAGCAAAATCGGGTTTCGGAGGCAAAAAGGGCAAAATTGCAAAATTCAGAAAAAATAGCAAATGAACTCCGCAAATTTTGAAAATTTGTAAATCTCATTCTTAAACCATTTGAAAGAGATTGGAAAAATAAAATCTTGATTCGGAGTTCATTTGCAAAATGGCCAAATCCCGGGCTTCTTATGTAGTAATTCAAAAAAGAAAATCCCGAAAAAATAGCAAATGAACTCCAAATCTTCTTAAATTTTGCAAATCTCATTTTTAAATTATTTGGAAGAGATTGGAAAAAGAAAATATTGATTCGGAGTTCGTTTGCAAAATGGCCAAATCCCAGGCTTCTAATGTAGTAATTCAAAAAGGAAAATCCCGGAAAAATAGCAAATGAACTCCAAATCTTCTAAAATTTTGCAAATATCATTTTTAAATTATTTTGAAGAGATTGGCGAAAGAAAATCTTGATTCGGAGTTCATTTACAAAATGGCCAAATCCCAGGCCTCCTATGCATTAATTCAAGAAGATAAATCCCGGAAAAATAGCAAATGGACTCCAAAAATTCTGAAATTTTGTAAATCTCATTTTAAAATTATTTGGAAGAGATTGGAAATATAAAATCTTGATTCGGAGTTCGTTTGCAAAATGGCCAAATCTCGAGCTCCTATGCTGTAATTCAAGCCGATAAATCCCGAAAAAATACCAAATGAGTTCCAAAAATTATGAAAACTTCCAGATCACACTTTTAAATTATTTGAAAGAGATTGGTGAAGAAAAATCTGGATTTGGAGCTCGTTTAAAAATGGTAAAATGTGGGGGCATAAAAGTGCATTTTTGGAAGAAAAATCCAAATAAGTAGCAAACGGACTCGGATAATTTTGAAAACTTCCAGAACTCAATATTTTATTATTTTGGAAGTATTTAAAAAATAAAAATTGCATTTGGAGTCCTTTTGATATTTATTTGCATTCGTGGGGCAAAACGGTCATTTCACCCAAGCAACCAAAAAGGGCTACTTTGGGCCTTTCAAAAAATCAGAGTTGGGCTGAAAAAGAGAAGTGCTGGACTGCCAAGGCCCAAAGGAATGAGGAAGCTTCTGATTTTTCAATCAAATGGCCAAGAATTAAGAGTTAGTTAGAGATTCTCTTTGATCAAGCCATGGTGATTAAGCCACATAGGCCAAGAGAGATGTCAACATTATTCTTGAACAGCTGTAATTTGGGGCAGATGAGATGCTAATCTAAGGGTGATAATTTCATGATTTTTCACCTTGAATTATTAGCCATTTGATGAAAATTGGTTACAAAAAAAAAGACAACATCCTTGCTCTTTAAAATGGGGGTTTCGGCCAGCATAGAGGGGGGTTCAGAATTTTGCATTTTGACACTTTATTTTTGCTGAGTTCTCTTGGTTTTTACTTGGTTTTTCTCTCTTTGGTTGAAGGCAAAAAGAAAAAGTTTAGAAAAGAAAGGAAAGTTTGAACAGATAAAGCTTGAAATATAGCTTCTTGAGGTTGCTCTTGAGCACCAACTCTTGCACTTTCTTGATTTTCCATTCTTATTTTTTCTATTTTGATTACTATTGGGTGAGTTTCCATTTTAAATAATTTTTTTTTTATTGTTCTTCTTAAGTTCTTCCTTCATCTCTTTCTTAAATATATTTTTTACAATTTTTTTTTTTTACAATATACTCACCATGGCCGAATGGCCTACAATCTTATTTAAGTTGCTGTTTTGTTTATTTTATCATGTTGTTTTTGTTATTTTCTTTGATCTTGAGGTTTTAAATGTTATTTTACTTCATATACTTGAGTTATATTTTGATTTGGTTGCTTTGTTTGTTGTCATTTATGATTTAAATATCATGTTTTTGCATTTTTAATTTTCTGTTTTCATGATGTTCAAATTTGAGCATGTTTTGGATTTAGTATATCAAGTGTTTGTGAAAATGCTTGTGTGGTTTTTGCATGATTTGAGTTTTATATCTTAGTTGAGCATGTTTTAGATTTAGTATATCAAGTGTTTGTGAAAAATGCTTGTGTGGTTTTTGCATGATTTGAGTGTTATATTTTAGTTGAGCATGTTAGTATATCAAGTGTTTGTGAAAATGCCATGCTTGTTGGAGCTTGAGGCCTTTCGGCTACTCCATGTGCTTTGCATTGTGTGTTGCATTTTTGCCATGTTAGTTGGTAGGTTTTTGCATTTGCATGACATATGATTTAGTTTTGCATGCTAGTATACCAAGTGTTTGTGAAAATGCCATGCTTGTTAGAAACTATAGGCCATTCGGCTACTCTTGGAATCTTTGCATTGTATGTGTATTTTTGCCATGTTAGTTGATAGGTTAGCATTTGCATGATATTTGGTTGAGTTTTTGGTTTAAGCTTGCTTTGTGTTTGTGAAAATGCCATGCATATTTTAGTTATTAAGTTAGGTTTAAACTCATGCATTTCATGTATCATATTTGCTGTAATTTTTCATGCATTTCATGTTCATGCCACTTGAATAATGACTTAGGCCAATTAATGGTTCAAAGTCATGCTCTCTTGAGCACACTTGTGGAAAATTAAAGTTTGTCAAATTGATTATTCTACCTTTATTATTTTTTTTACTTAGCCAAATTTTTTTTACTGTTTGTGAGCCATTTTATGAGTTTCAAATATTTTTACTTTGATTTTTAAATGATTTTATCAAAGGCAAAAAAATGTCTTTTGACAAAACAGTTTTTTCACCCAGTAGTCGTACATTTTCGATTTTTCTGGGAATTCATCTTTATTCAGAAAATTAAGCCGATTTTTTCACATGTAGTTTTGCATGTCCTGAGTCTCTAGTATTTGTTTCAGAATTTTTTGAATTTTTAAAAATAGGGTAAAAAATCGTGGCTTAAAACTGGACAGTGGAGTCAGAATTGAATTTAAAGAAAAATCATTTTTCTGTTTTGGTTAAATTACTTAGAGTGGGCTGATTAGGAGGATTATCTACTGACTTAGGGTAGTTTCTAAGCCTTTTTAAACTGTAAAAATGGTTTTTCAAATCTCGAGTTAAGGGTAGTCAAGTCCGGATTTTTAAACTTAGGAAATTAGAGCCATTTAAGAAAAGATTTAGCCCAGTTTTTACTTTTAATTCAAGCTTTTCAAAATTGTTTTCAAACAATCACAAAGAATTTTGGTTTTAGAATATTTAATTTGACATATTTTCCTAAGGTATCCGGATATCTTTTCTAGATATACGGATTTCCTTAATTAAAGGAAAAAATACATTTCATGCATTGCATTTTCCATATTCAAGCATTTTATATAATATGTGATTTTTGCTATGATAATTCCTATGGTATTGTTATTATTTTGATTTATATTTTTTTTTTATGTTATATGATTTATTATATGGTTTTGAATATTTCATCATATCCTATGCTTTTTGTTTAGTTATTTTTATATTATTTAGCATATACTATGTTCATGCATTATTGTTTTATTTTTATTTCCATGCATATTATATGATAGCATTATTTTATAATCCATGTCATTTAAGTTATATGCCATATCATTCATATTTGCCATGTCATTTCATATAGAATATATTATGTTACCTAGGTTATTTTATTTCATATAGAATATATTATGTCACCTAGGTTATTTCATTTCATTTAGAATATACCATATGACTTAGGATATTATATTTCATATAGAATATATTATGTCATCTAGGTCATTTCATTTCATTTAGAATATATCATATGACTTGGGATATTATATTTCATATAGAATATATTATGTCACCTAGGTCATTTCATTTAGAATATATCATATGACTTAGGACATCTCATTTCATTTAGAATATGCTAAGGCATTTAAATTATATCATATCATTTAGGATGCATAGTATTATTTAGATTTTGCTATGTCATTTTATTTATGTCATGCATATACATATTCATATCTTTTAAAATATTTTCAAAAGGATAATGATTTTTTTTCAATAAAAAATAAAGATATTCCCGAGTTAAAATAATTCATGAGTTCTCTACCGGGTCTGCTGGAGGGAATATCATCAGTTATCATTAATAAAGGAATATCTTTCTTTAAAAAACGAGAATGATTCGGAAAGTTTTCCAAATTAATAAAAATTTCTATATTTTGCCACGTTTGTTGGAGAATATAGGAAAATTTTGAATTTATAAATTCCAGATCATTTTCAATTAAAAATGGAATTATTTTTCTTTAAATTGGGAATTAACTTGAAATACTAAATTTAAAACCAACTTTTTATCGAGAATTGAGATAACACACGATTGATAAGGTATCGATTTATACGGGCGTTGTGGGGGTACTAATCCTTCCCCGCACGTAACCGACTCCCGAACCCGCTTCTTTGATTTCTCTGGTTTAAAACGCAGACTTGAAATTGGTTTTTAAAATGTTTTAATTAATTTTTAAAATATTTTATAAAATCGGTTTTAATAGGTGGCCGATCACACCTAGCTAAAAAAGATTGGTGGCGACTCCATGTCTTTTTTAAGGTCATTTTCAAAACCTTCATTTTTCTAGAGGAATTAAGTCGGCTTTTCCTCGAGTTTTTAATGTCATGCTTAACGAATAATAAAGTCTTGCGATGAAACTAATTACTTTTTAGGTTGCGACAGCTTGGCGACTCCACTGGGGACAATTAGAGAGTCAGGCCTAGAATTAGTCGTGTGTTATCAAAGTCTCGGTTTTGTTGGTTTAATTGGTATTTAATTTTAATTCCCATATTTTTAAAATAAAAGAGAATTTTGAAAATAAAAAAAAATGTTTTAGTATGTCCATATTCATGTGCATTCATAGTATTATTTGTTCTCTGGTTATTTTGTTGTGTATATTTGTATGTTTGCTTGACTGATGCTTTACATTGTTTTATTTTAGTAGGGTATTTAGAATAAGGGGTGTAGAATAGGTGGTGACAAGTTTGTTTTGTTCCTCCACACACACTGTATTTGCATTTGCATAACATGAACTATCTACCCGGGTTCCGTCCTTTTAAGTGGGAGTAAAGTAACTACGCCTTCGTGATTGATCCTCCGTATGGGCTAGTGAAACACTTTCGGAGTATAAAATACCTATTCCCTTCGTGATAATCCTCCGTACGGGCATAGGAAAATATACTCTAACGAATTGAACCCGCTTTTATCGGGGTGCCTTACTAGCCTTCACCGGCGACAGTGAGGAACAATTCGGGGCCTTAGAACCGATTCACCTTCATATAGTGAACCTAGCCGAAGCCATGCCGGATTTCTGTTAGATACCGAAGATAGGAACACATGGAGGGACATTTCTAAACCTTTTATTACCTATTTTATACTCTGAAGAAGTTTTGTAGATCAGGCAACGATGTACGTACATCGCCCGTAATAAATGTGATAATCCATCCCAAAGGCACCGTGATGCCTATATAAGTAGATATTGTTAGGGCAAGTGTTCACTAACCTTTTGAAATTCAAAATACAAACGTTTTTTTTCAAACATTTTTGCATTTTTGCACATTTCATGTATGTGTGAATAGAGCATGTACATTTTGGTTGTATTATTGATCTCGTTTTTGCAATAAATGGGTGGTAATAATTTTATTTGATGATTTCATAAAATCGATAGTGTTACATGAATTTTTGCATATTGTACTATAGTAGGATCCATTATTCCGAATTTTTTTTTGAAAATAATATGATTGGTTTTTCATAGAAAAAAAACATGTTTCAAAAAGTCATAAATTTTGAGGAAATCTTGCATAATGAGATTTTTGAATAATAAAGATTTAGGTCCCATCAATTCCGTGTAATCATTGGTTAATTTATTTGTATCATGTTGACATCATGTCACAGTCCTAATATGCAGGGTTATTCATTGTAGAATATATTTGTGATATACATGGTCATTCTTTGTACCTACCTTTGTATTAATTCATTTATTCTCTGCATGTATCATTTGGACATCATAGCATGCATGGTCATTCATTGTAGAAAACATACATGGTCATTATTATCAATTTATTCAATTCCTCATATTGGCATTAGATTGCATCCATAGTATACATAGTCATCATAATTTCTCTGTATATGTTCATGCATTAATCATCAGTATATTCATGCATATAGGAATAGAGCATGTACATTCACAATTGTATTCTTAATCTCATGACATTTTCATTTGCATGAATGGGGTTCAAGATATGAGGAAGGAATCGGAGGAACAATTGGGTGCTTTGGAACGCAATCAAGAGGAATGTGGACATGAAATCCAGGAAATGAAGGAACAGCTGGCCAAATTGCTGAAAATGGTTGAGGATATGGGTAAAAGTAAAAAGGAACTTTCTCAGGGCTCTGCATCGTCTTCGTATCAACCAAAACCATTAGGTCCAGAACATACAATCCTTGCTAGATCCTGCGCTTGTCAATGCCACAAAGGTTGCAATCCTGATGAAATTATGGACAAAATTGTGAAAATGATTAAACCTGAGAGCCTGATACCAAAGATATAAACCTCGGATCCAGTACCATACCTGCAAACTGTTCTAGGTCCAAACCAGTATCCCCACCCTACCATGGTCTAATCGTCCATTGGGATGACCACTACGGGATTCCTGAATCCCACTCTATCACCAACAACTGCCAGTTCATACTATTTCCCTCATCAATCACCTTATCCAGCATCTGGGATAGGAACCTTGAGCTATGTACAACCTCCAAAGGCCCCGTGTCCAAATCCATACCCTTACCATGCTGTTCCGCCACATCTCCATGTAAACACTCTGGTTCGGACCTTAGCGCCACCACCAAGTGCCCCAACTCCTAGGCCATGTGTGACTAAGAAACAACCCCAGGATAAGACCCAAATGCATTTTTATCCCATTCCAATCAGCTACCGAGAGATTCTCCCTATACTGATCCAAAGTCACATGGTTTCCTGTGTCCCATTGAAATCCCTGTTACCACCATATCCAAGGTGGTATAATCCAAATGCAAGATGTGATTATTACTGTGGAATTGTTGGCCATAACATTGAAGACTGTATAGCATTCAAAAAGAAAGTGCAAACTCTTATAGATGCCAAGTGGTTGGATCCAACAACACTGATTGATAGAGGATTAGGAAAGCGTCATTAGGATTGGAAGATTTATAGCATTAAGATGGAAAGACTTCGGTCTTATATGATGTAATAGGATTTCACTTATTCAGTAGCCGGCTCTTATAGCCTTAGGATGCTAGGAAGAATAAAGTGTTTGTAAAGACAGTTTTAACCACTGTTCAAATTTTGTAAAACATGGTTTATACCATTGTGAACATTGATATGGGAATGAATTGACTATGCTTCAAATTTATGAGATGTTGATGATTAAGTTCCTCTAATTCTTATTTCCTCTGTGATATCTTCCTTTTTTGCATTTTGCATCCGATCAATTATTGGTCATACAATACATTCATACATGTATCATGTTAGTATCAGGTTGCATTTACGCATTCATAATCAACATGATTTTTCTGTATATATCCATGCATTAATTTGCTTTTTACATACATCATGATAGCATTAGGTTGCATTCATGACACACATGGTCAGCATGATTTTCTTTGTATATACTTTGTATCAATCATTCATTGTTTGCATGTATCATAATTGACATCGTGTTGCATTCATAGGGTATATGATCATTCATTAGGAAATATGCTAAAATTTACATGATCATTCATTGCATATATCCATGCGTTGATTTGTTTATTCTTTGCTTGCAACATTTTGGCATCGTGATTGCATTTATAACATACATGGTCAGCATGTTTCCACTGTACATGTCCATACATCATATTGTTTAGGCTTCACATGCATCAAATTGCATTCATGGCTCATTCATCATGACATATATTTGGGGGAAATAAAACAGAATTTGGCTTGGCTTTAGGAGTCTTTGAAAGAATTTCCATTTCAAATCAGAGGTATAAGAAGTAATGAGTACCTTTTTAATACAGGCTAGTGCTATGGAGGATGAACAAGTTGCCCGAATAGAAAAAATTGAAAGGGAACAGAAAGAATTACGAGAACAGCTAGCAAAGTCTCAAGCAGAATCTAAGGATCAGATGACTAAACTGATGGAGCTGTTGTCCGCCATAATCAAGGGAAAAGGATACACTGAAAACTTTGTCGCCAGGAAAGGGTTAGAGGCACAAAAGGGTCAGTATGAGGTAGTAATGATTGATGCCCGGAACACTGTTAACCCCGTCAATGTCCTAAACTCAGATGATCCAGCCGAAAGGCAAAGTTGAAAATGGTTGCAGTAAATAAGGTTCAGTTAGCAGATTCCCAAGGGAAATATCAGTTGTTAGATGAAAGGCTCTGGGCAGTAGAAAATACAGATGTATTTGGGAGTTTAGATGCGAAAGAACGATGTTTGGTCTTCGATTTAGTCATTCCTCCCAAGTTCAAGATCCCTGACTTTGTGAAATATGACGGGACGACCGATCCGTCAGCCCACATCACTATGTTCTGCCGGAAGATGACAAGTCATATAGATAATGATAAGCTTTTGATTCACTGCTTTCAGGATAACCTCAACGGGTCCGCAATTAGGTGGTATAGTTAGTTGAGCAAGGATCAGATTCGCTCTTGGAATAACCTGGCTAGGGTTTTTCTAAACCAGTACAAGCATATGACCGACATGGCACCTAACCGTCTCACCTTGCAAAATATGAAGAAAAAAGCTATTGAGAGCTTCAAACAATATGCGCAATAGTGGATGAGCCTAGCCGTCCAAGTACAACCGCCCTTAACTCAGAAGGAAACCACTGTCATTTTTGTGGATACACTGCAGGCCCCGTACTATAATATACTTGTCGGCAATACCACGAAGAATTTTTCGGACAGGGTAATTTCAGGGGCGATGATTGAGAATGCTATCAAAGATGGGGAAATTGAAGGAGAAAGAACATCCAATACCAAGAAAAAGGGGGCATCTGAAAAGAAAAAGGAAGATACCCAAGCCGTGGAAGGCTTTGCCCCACCTCCCCAATTCTCCTCGTATCAGCCATTTTACTCTACCCTGAACAATGTCTCTCAAGGTTTTTTTCCATACCAACTAATAACTGCAACTACACCAGAATTTACATCTGTCTATCAATCGAACACCTTTGGGAATAATCGAAGGGGGCATAAAAAGCGAAAAAGAAATCCGGATGACCCAATTCCTGTGACATACAATGAGCTATTACCTCAACTCATCCAAAATCACCTTGTGACACCCATGCAATTAGAGCCTCTGAAGCCCCCTTATCCGAGCTGGTATGATGCTAATAGTGTTGTGGTTATCATTCTGGCAATCAAGGTCACTCAACAGAGAATTGCCTCGCTTTGAAGTACAAGGTCAGGGATCTCATCAAGGCTGGTTCGATAAGTTTTGAAGAGGGGAAAGCCAAGTGTCATAAGAAACATGGTGCATGATCATATTAGGTTTTTCACACATGTAGTTCTATACACTGTGATGATGAGAACACTTGTCTCATATCGACATTCATATAAATTAAATGAATTTTGAATTTAAATGCTTTGTGTTTGTTATGTTTTAACAATAATTTGAATTTGCAAAAACAAGAATTAAGGAAGTTTTAATAATATACAGTCTCGAGAATATTGTTGATCATTGTTAGAAATGACCCAACACCCTCCCCCCTCTTTTTTTTTGGGCTTCTCTATGCCTAAACCTTGAATCAAGAACACTTGAAGGACCTAATGCTTCAAGGAATATGAATGATTGAACTTCACAAAAAAAAAAAAAGAGCATTATCATTGCAGAATAAGCAAAGATGTAAATCCTAGTCTAGACTATGAACAAAGGAAGGAACATTTTGAAAATTTTCGAATTCCTTGAAATTCAAACAAATTAGACATTCTTTCAAGAATCTAGATTTTGGTAATTTGATGTGTGTCAAGATTGTGCTAAAACCATTCATGACCTTTTTCCAATGACCATAAAACTTCAATTACACAAACATCACTCCATGATTAATACCTTGGGACACAATGACCAAACCAGATTATCCCATATCCCAGAGAAAACCCATTTTTAGGTCATATTTTCTTTGTCTCTTCAAAGAACTCGGATTTGAAATTCAGCCTTTTCAAAATAGACCTAGACTTGCTATGTTCCTCGTTGATACAAATTCTCATTGGTTAATCAAATTGGAGCATCATATGTGGAAATGATGGATAAATGGTGAATAAGGATGGACTAACGCATGAATTATTGGGGCATGCGATGAAGAATGAAATTTTTTGTGATATCATGCATATGAGAATTCGGATGATTCCAAAGTGCAAAATGAAATTCTGAATATCTATTTCCCCTGGGGATTGCTTTTTAATGTGAATATTTGTGCTTAACATGAGAAATGGCCATTTTTCATATCCCTTTCGCATAAAAAAGAAATTATCCATAGTCACCCCTTTTGAGCCAAAAGAATTCTTTCTTCTTTGAACCCTGATCAAGGATCACCCTCTACACTAGGGGGCAAATGCAAGGAAAGATCTTTTTAAAGATCATTGAGAAATGAGTCCTAGCTCAAAGACAGATGCAAAGAAAATGGAGCCCCGAATAAAGACGGGCTCTCTCCGTTGAAAAAGAAGGGGGCAAAATGAAAGCAAAAAAAAATGTGTGAAAGACATGGCAAATTGAAAGCCAAAAGCAAGGAAGAAAAAGAGCAAAGTCAAAAGGAAAGAAATGTCCAAGAAGGGACAAATGCTTCAAAGAGAATCCTCCTCAAGAAATGATCCTTGATCTGATTACCCTCAAACACATATTTTGGGCCTATTTATCCTTTCTTTCTGAACCCTGAGCCATGGCCTACATTACGTGCTTTAAAAGTCCATTTTGATCAAGCATGAATATTTAATTTGAAGGGTTTTCCTCAGATTTTATCCCATCTCATCAAATTCTCATTTCACTAAGGAAGAATTTAGAATTCTCAAGTGCATGGTAAAACAATGAAAAAAAGAAAAATTAGAGAGAAAAGGGACTCTAGGGCGAAAACCCAAAAATGGGCGGTCTAGAGTAAAATGGAAATTTTTGATGCGATCTATGAAAGTGCCGATACCACGAAAAGAGAAGGTCATCTTAAAAAAGTGGTCACCGAGGAACATCTAGGAATGCCTGAAACTCTCAAATTGATAGCTCTCATTCGGAGGATTGTTTTAAAAAAAAATCTGAAACTTTTTTTTTTCTCCAAGATCAAACTTTCTGGTTTAAACATCCTGACCAATCTTGATGCTTGTCAAAATGCCTTGATATGGAAACTAAAAGAATGTTGAATTTGTTTGGTTCTCAATGAATTCATGATTTATAAAACTTGTTCCATTTGTGAGCCTAGAAGGGATATACATTTTTGTCATGAAGTTTTCCTTGAAAAGACAGAATTTTGTTATACCAAGCCTTGCCAATCCTAGTTAAAAAACCCAGATTGACACTTAGAGAAATTTTTAACAATGATGATCAGTCTTCAAAAGATTTGTACATCACACATTGCGGGGTTAATATTTTTTGTTCAGAAGTTTTCAAAATGAGAAAACAAATAAAGATATATTTTTGAAATACCCATTTTGATGTTGACATGAGACAAGGATTTTTCTAACCCAAAGGTATAGAACTGCCAGGATAGGTCCTGACTTCCAGATATGAGAAGAAGAAATAGAACCCAGTTCAGATTTCTGTTGATGAAAGTTTGAAAACTGTTGGGGCAAAGAGAATAGCCAAAATGAATTGAAGATATACTCTGATTTGAAGAGGAAAAAATGAATTGGAAAGGCTAAGCCAAGGTCTAGAAAAATGATCGGGGGCATTTGCATCTTTTCATAAAGTGTTTGCATCATTATCGTTCTTTGCATTTACATCATGTAGAAGCATTCTGCACATTGTCAAATCCTTGTATTTGCATCGTTTAGAAGCATTTGCATAATGCCAATCTTTGCATCTGCATCATTCCATAAAGTAGTTGCGTTAACAACAATTTTCGCATTTGCATCATAAAGAAGCATTTGCACATTATTGACTTTTGCATCATTCTGAGAAGTAATTACGTTATTCAAGGATCATTTGCATTTGCAAGCATCTGTATCTTATTCAATATCTGCATCTGCATCAAAAAAGCATTCGCATCTTCTCAAAATCTTCAAGTTAATTTTCAACAATTCTTCAAAGACCATTTTTAAGGCCTACGGGCACCAATTCTTAAGACCTCCGGGCATAATTTTTTTCAAATCACGGGTAAGGCCTTGGGGCACCATTCTTAAGACCTCCGGGCATAATTTTTTCAAATCAAGGGTAAGGCCTCCGGGCACCATTTTTAAGGCCTCCGAGCACCATTCTTAATACCTTCAGGCATAATTTTGTTTCGCGAGTAAGGCCTACGGGCACCATTTTTAAGACCTCCGAGCACCATTCTTAAGACCTCCGAGCATAATTTTTTTTTTCGCGGGTAAGGCCTACGGGCACCATTTTTAAGACCTCCGGGCACCATTCTTAAGACCTCCGGGCATAATTTTTCAAATCACTGGTAAGGCCTACGGGCACCATTTTTAAGACCTCCGGACACCATTTTTAAGACCTTCGGGTATAATCTTTCATCACGGGTAAGGCCTCCGGGCACCATTTGAAAGACCTCCGGGCACCATTTTGAAAGACCTCCGGGCACCATTTTTAAAGACCTCCGGGCACCATTTTAAAGACCTCCGGGCACCATTTTAAAGACCTTCGGGCACCATTTTTAAGACCTTTGAGCATAATTTTTCATCATGGGTAAGGCCTCCGGGCACCATTTTTAAGATCTCCGGGCACTATTTTAAAGACCTCTGGGCACCATTTTAAGACCTCCGGGCACCATTTTAAAGACCTCCGGGCACCATTTTAACGACCTCCGGGCACCATTTTTAAAGACCTTCGGGCACCAGTTTTAAAGACCTCCAGGCACCATTTTAAAGACCTTCGAGCATCAGTCTTTAATACCTTCGGGCACTATTCTTAAGACCTTCGGGCACATTTTTTTTTTCTTTTGAAAATCGAATCCGTTTCCTTAAGACGGGTCGAGCCTTGATTAGTCAGGGAATTCAATTTAAGGACAAATCTTCAATTTACAGCTTTTTCAAAAAAAAAAAAAAGTGTGAAAAATTATAGAAGAATGAAAAAGAAACCCCTTTCCCTTTTCCTTCACATGTGATTTCACTGACCGTACAAAATTAGTGTCTGTTTATCTTTGCCTGATTCCTGATTCTCAGCAATAGCCAAAGAGGGGCAGCTGTAGACACCTAATTTTGTTCGGACCACTAAAACAGGTATGTTTTCTTCCTAAATTGATGTTTCCGAGTGTAAAAAGATTTTTTTTTATCCTGCAGGTGGTACCCCGAGACTTAGTTTAAGAGGGCGAGCATAAAAATTCAAACTTGAAAAAAGTCAACCCCGAAAATAGTCAACCTCAAAAAAGTCAACCCCAGAAAGTCAACTACTGGAAAATTCAACCCACTTTCAAAGTCAAGATTTTAAGTTCAATTGAAAAATGGCGAAAGAATTTTGAAAATCCGAGGTCTACACTGAAAAATATGGAGTTCGGAAGTTGGGATTTGGAGATTCAATAGAAAGAAAACCCTAATCCGAGAAATTTGGGGAAAAGTACTTAAACGATCAAATTGGTCGAAATTGAAGGTTCCAAATAAAGATAAGCATTAACTACGGGTAATGGAGAAGCCACTTGCAAGAAAAACCGAAAGAAAAGTCAATCTGGGAGAAAACCGAGAATTAGGGTTTTTAGTGGATTTCGGTGAAATCGGGAAGAATCATAGAAATGGCCCGACTTGGTAAGAACAAAGCCCCCAAAGGATGAGGAATGATTAAAAGGGATATCCCAAGGCTCGGCTTGAAGAAAATCTGAAAATCGGACTTGTTTTGAGCAAAACCGGGTTTTGGAGGTAAAAAGGGCAAAATTGGAAAATTCCGAAAAAATAGCAAATGAACTCCGAAAATTCTGAAAATTGGCAAATATCATTCTTAAACCATTTGAAAGAGATTGGGAAAAGAAAATCTTGATTCGGAGTTCGTTTGCAAAATGGCCAAATCCCGGGCTTCTTATGTAGTAATTCAAAAAGGAAAATCCCGAAAAAATAGCAAATGAACTCCAAATCTTTTGAAATTTTGCAAATCTCATTTTTAAATTATTTGGAAGAGATTGGAAAAAAAAATCTTGATTCAGAGTTCGTTTGCAAAATCGCCAAATCCCAGGCTTCTAATGCAGTAATTCAAAAAGAAATAGCAAATGAACTCCAAATCTTCTGAACTTTTGTAAAAATAGCAAACGAGTTCCAAAAATTTTAAAAAATTTTATATCTCATTTTTAAATAATTTGGAAGATATTGGCAAAATAAAACCTTGATTCGGAGTTCGTTTGCAAAATGGCCAAATCCCGAGCCTCCGATGCAATAATTCAAGAAGATAAATCCCGAAAAAATAGCAAATGGACTCCAAAAATTCTGAAATTTTGAAAATATCATTTTTAAATTATTTGAAAGAGATTGGCAAAATAAAATATTGATTCGGAGTTCGTTTGCAAAATGGCCAAATCCCGGTCTTCTAATGTAGTAATTCAAAAAGGAAAATCCCGGAAAAATAGAAAATGAACTCCAAATCTTCTAAAATTTTGCAAATATCATTTTTAAATTATTTTTAAGAGATTGGCGAAAGAAAATCTTGATTCGGAGTTCGTTTGCAAAATGGCCAAATCTCGGGCCTCCTATGCATTAATTCAAGAAGATAAATCCCGAAAAAATAGCAAATGTACTCCAACAATTCTGAAATTTTGTAAATCTCATTTTTAAATTATTTTGAAGAGATTGGAAAAATAAAATCTTGATTCGGAGTTTGTTTGCAAAATGGCCAAATCCCGAGCTCCTATATTGTAATTCAAGCCGATAAATCCCGAAAAAATAACATATGAGTTTCAAAAATTATGAAAACTTCCAGATCACACTTTTAAATTATTTGGAAGAGATTGGTGAAGAAAAAGCTTGATTTGGAGCTCGTTTAAAAGTGGTAAAATGTGGGGTTATAAAATGGCATTTTTGGAAGAAAAAATCCAAATAAGTAGCAAACGGACTCGGATAATTTTGAAAACTTCCAGAACTCAATATTTTATTATTTTGGATGCATTTAAAAAAGAACAATTGAATTTGGAGTCCGTTTGATTTTTATTTGCATCCGGGGGGCAAAACGGTCATTTCACCCAAGCAACCAAAAAGGGCTACTTTGGGCCTTTCAAAAAATCAGAGTTGGGCTGGAAAAGAGAAGTGCTGGACGGCCAAGGCCCAAAGGAAGGAGGAAGCTTCTGATTTTTCAATCAAATGGCCAAGAATTAAGAGTTAGTTAGAGATTCTCTTTGATCAAGCCATGGTGATTAAGCCACATAGGCCAAGAGAGATGTCAACATTATTCTTGAACAGCTGTAATTTGGGGCAGCTGAGATGCTAATCTAAGGGTGATAATTTCATGATTTTTCACCTTGAATTATTAGCCATTTGATGAAAATTGGTTACAAAAAAATAACAACATCCTTGCTCTTTAAAAGGGGGGTTTCGACCAGCATAGAGGGGGATTCAAAATTTTGCATTTTGACACTTTATTTTTGCTGAGTTCTCTTGATTTTTACTTGGTTTTCCTCTCTTTGGTTGAAGGCAAAAAGAAAAAGTTTAGAAAAGAAAGGAAAGTTTGAAGAGATAAAGCTTGAAATATAGCTTCTTGAGGTTGCTCTTGAGCACCAACTCTTGCACTTTCTTGATTTTCCATTCTTATTTTTGCTATTTTGATTACTATTTGGTGAGTTTCCATTTTAAATAAATGTTTTTTTTTATTGTTCTTCTTAAGTTCTTCCTTCATCTCTTTCTTAAATATATTTCTTACAATTTTGTTTTTTTTTTACAATATACTCACCATGGCCGAATGGCCTACATTCTTATTTAAGTTGCTGTTTTGTTTATTTTATCATGTTGTTTATGTTATTTTCTTTGGATCTTGAGGTTTTAAATGTTATTTTACTTCATATACTTGAGTTATATTTTGATTTGGTTTCTTTGTTTGTTGTTATTTATGATTTAAATATCATGTTTTTGCATTTTTAATTTTCTGTTTTCATGATGTTTAAATTTGAGCATGTTTTGGATTTAGTATATCAAGTGTTTGTGAAAATGCTTGTGTGGTTTTTGCATGATTTGAGTTTTATATCTTAGTTGAGCATGTTTTAGATTTAGTATATCAAGTGTTTGTGAAAAATGCTTGTGTGGTTTTTGCATGATTTGAGTGTTATATTTTAGTTGAGCATGTTAGTATATCAAGTGTTTGTGAAAATGCCATGCTTGTTGGAGCTTGAGGCCATTCGGCTACTCCATGTGTTTTGCATTGTGTGTTGCATTTTTGCCATGTTAGTTGGTAGGTTTTTGCATTTGCATGACATATGATTTAGTTTTGCATGCTAGTATACCAAGTGTTTGTGAAAATGCCATGCTTGTTAGAAACTATAGGCCATTCGGCTACTCTTGGAATCTTTGCATTGTATGTGCGTTTTTGCCATGTTAGTTGATAGGTTAGCATTTGCATGATTTTTGGTTGAGTTTTTGGTTTAAGCATGCTTTGTGTTTGTGAAAATGCCATGCATATTTTAGTTATTAAGTTAGGTTTAAACTCATGCATTTCATGCATCATATTTGCTGTAATTTTTCATGCATTTCATGTTCATGCCACTTGAATAATGACTTAGGCCAATTAATGGTTCAAAGTCATGCTCTCTTGAGCACAATTGTGGAAAATTAAAGTTTGTCAAATTGATTATTCTACCTTTATGATTTTTTTTACTTAGCCAAATTTTATCTAACTTTCAAAAAGTCCTAGATACTGTTTGTGAGCCATTTTATGAGTTTCAAATAATTTTACTTTGATTTTTAAATGATTTTATCAAAGGCAAAAAAATGTGTTTTGACAAAACAGTTTTTTCACCCAGTACTCGTACATTTCCGATTTTTCTGGGAATTCATCTTTAATCAGACAATTAAGCAGATTTTTTTCCGTGTAGTTTTACATGTCCTGAGTCTCCAGTATTTTTTTCAGAATTTTTTGAATTGTTAAAAATAGGGTAAAAAATCGTCGCTTAAAACTGGACAGTGGAGTCAGAATTGAATTTAGAGAAAAATCATTTTTCTGTTTTGGTTAAGTTACTTAGAGTGGGCTGATTAGGACGGTTAGCTACTGAATTAGGGTAGTTTCTAAGCCTTTTTAAACTCTAAAAATGGTTTTTCAAATCTCGGGTTAAGGATAGTCAAGTCCGGATTTTTAAACTTAGGAAATTAGAGCCATTTAAAAAAAGATTTAGCCCAGTTTTTACTTTTAATTCAAGCTTTTCAAAATTGTTTTCAAACAATCACAAAGTATTTTGGTTTTAGAATATTTAATTTGACATATTTTCCTAAGCTATCCGGATATCTTTTCTGGATATACGAATTTCCTTAATTAAAGGAAAAGATACATATCATGTATTGCATTTTCCATATTCATGCATTTTATATAATATGTGATTATTGCTATGAGAATTCCTATGGTATTGTTATTATTTTGATTTATATGTTTTTTTATGTTATATGATTTATTATATGGTTTTGAATATTTCATCATATCTTATGCTTTTTATTTAGTTATTTTTATATTATTTTGCATATACTATGTTCATGCATTATTATTTTATTTTTATTTCCATGCATATTATATGATAGCATTATTTTATAATCCATGTCATTTAAGTTATATGCCATATCATTCATATTTTCCATGTCATTTAAATTATGTCATTTCATATAAAATATATTATGTTACCTAGGTTATTTTATTTCATGTAGAATATATTATGTCACCTAGGTTATTTCATTTCATTCAGAATATATCATATGAATTAGGATATTATATTTCATATAGAATATATTATGTCATCTAGGTCATTTCATTTCATTTAGAATATATCATATGACTTAGGATATTATATTTCATATAGAATTAATTATGTCACCTAGGTCATTTCATTTAGAATATATCATATGACTTAGGACATTTCATTTCATTTAGAATATGCTAAGGCATTTAAATTATATCATATCATTTAGGATGCATATTATTATTTAGATTTTGCTATGTATTTTATTTATGTCATGCATATACATATTCATATCTTTTAAAATGTTTTCAAAAGGATAATGATTTTTTTTTAATAAAAAATAAAGATATTCCCGAGTTAAAATAATTCATGAGTTCTCTACCGGGTCTGCTGGAGGGAATATCATCAATTATCATTAATAAATGAATATCTTTCTTTCAAAAACGAGAATGATTCGGAAAGTTTTCCAAATTAATAAAAATTTATATATTTTGCCACGTTTGTTGGGGAATATAGGAAAATTTTAAATTTATAAATTCCGGATCATTTTCAATTAAAAATGGAATTATTTTTCTTTAAATTGGGAATTAACTTGAAATACTAAAGTTAAAACCAACTTTTTACTTTAGTATTTCAAGTTAATTCCCAATTTTAAGAAAAATAATTTCATTTTTAATTGAAAATGATCCGGAATTTATTAATTCAAAATTTTCCTATATTCCCCGACACAATCGGTAAAATATAGACATTTTTATTCATTTGGAAAACTTTCCGAATCATTATCGTTTTTTGAAAGAAAGATATTCTTTTATTAATGATAATTGATGATATTCCCTCCAGCAAACCCGGTAGAGAACTCATCAATTATTTTAAATCGGGAATATCTTTTTTTTTATTGAAAAATCATTATCTTTTTCAAAAACATTTTAAAAATATGAACATGAACATGTATGACATAATAAAATGACATGGCAAGTCTATATAATATAATGCATCCTAAATGATATGACACAATTCAAATGACATAGTATATTCTAGGTAAAATAAAAAAATCCTAAGTATCATGGTATATTCTAAATGAGATAAAATGATTTAAATGACATGGCAATTCTAAATGATATGGCATATTTTAAATGACATGGCATGTTATAAATGAAATAACCTAAATGACATGGAATATGATCTAAATGACAAGAAATGACATGGAATTAAAAAAATGCTAACATATAATATGCATGAAAATACTAATAAAAAAATAATGCATGAACATAGTATATGCTAAATGATGTGACAAAAATAACTAAATAAAAAGCATAGGATGTCATGAAACATTAAAAATCATATGGAAAACAAATATAAGATCATAAAATGTGAATTAAAATAATAATAATATATGAAAAATATCATAGCAAAAATCATACATTTAATTAAAATGCATGAACATGGAAAATGCAATGCATGAAAAATGTATTTTTTTCCTTTAATTACAAATATCCGTATATCTAAAAAGATATCCTGCTACCTTAGGAAAATATGTCAAATTAGATTTTCTAAGAAACCGAAACTTTGTGATTTTTTGAAAATAATTTAGAAGAAAAATTTGAATAAAAATTAAAACCCTCACCAAACCCTTTTAAAATGGCTCTAATTTCCTAAGTTTAAAATCCCGGACTTAACTACCCTTAACCCGAGATTTATAAAATCATTTTCAGAGTTTAAAAAGGCTTAGAAACTACCCTAAGATAGTAGCTAAATCTTCTAACTAACCCCCTCTAAATGCCTTAGCCAAATTGAACCCTTATTCCTCTTTTGATTTCAAAGTTGCCTCTATTATCTGGTTTTGCCACATGAACTTTTGCCTATTTTTAAAAATTCTAAAAAATATACTGGAGACTCAAAACATGTAAATGTACACAGGAAAAAATTGGCTTAATTTTCTAATTAAAGATGAATGCCCAGAAAAATTGGAGATGTTAGAGTACTGGGTGAAAAAAAAAACTGTTTGTCAAAACACATTTTTTTGCCTTTGATAAATTCATTAAAAAACCAAAATGGAAATTGTTGGAAGTCATCATAAAGACCTAAGGACAGTAGCTAAACATTTTAAAAACCTTGGACAAAATTGGCTAAGTAAAAAAAAAAAAAAAAATCACAAAGGTAGCAATTTGACAATTCCTTAATTTTCCACAAGTATGCTCTAGAGAGCATGACTTTGAGCCATTAATTGGCCTAAGTAACAAATAAATTGGCAATGACATGGAATGCATGAACATACAGCAAATGAAATGTATGAAATGCATGGTCTAAAGGTCTAAATGGTAGAGGAAATGCATGACAATTCATGGCAACCTAAATGCCTAGCATGAATTTGCATGGCAATAAATGCTATCCTAACTCTATATGCATGCAATGCTTGATAATGTAAATGTGACTAGGACCTAATATGTTATAAATATGCATGAAAATGAATGTGACCTAAGACCTAAATAGCATATTAATGCATGACAATACCAATGTGATTTAAGACTCAATATGCATGGCAATACCAATATGGCCTAGACCTAAAATGTAGTGAGCATGCATAACAATACTATGAACATATAATGACTCATGAAATTAATGTCAATGCTGGAACAAACAGTAACTAATACACCATTTCAAGATATGATAATGCAAAGCATGTTACCTAAACAAAAATACAAATGCATGACAAGGCAATGAATGCATGAGGAGGCCAAATGATCACATGAGACTCTAATGCAATCCTATTTAGTAAATGACATAAGTACATGACAAACCATATTAAAATGCATAATGTCATGACATTTTTAATAACATATAACATACCAAAATCAAAATGCACTAGCTCATGGCATGGAAATGCAAACAAGTTAAGAAACAAAAGAAAAATGCACATGCAAGGCAAACAAACATGGTATTGCCGAATGGTCATGGATCATAATGATGGCATTTTTATCATAGCATTTTCATAAGCACATAGCATACTAAAATCAGAATATGCAAGTTCATGACATGGAGATATAAACAAGCTAAGAAGCAAAAGAAAAATATACATACAAGGCATACAAAATGGAATAGTCGAATATGTATTAAACAAAACTATTGAGAATGCAAACATGTAATACATGGTACATAAAAAAAATGCACAATATGGATATATGAACAACAATGGCCGAATATGAAAGGATGCAATACCAAGCATGGAAATGAAATATAACAAATATAGCATAGAAATAATGTAAAGAAAATGTATACATAAGATTTAACATAGACATGCAGAAATTACAAGCAAAACAAGTAAGTAGAACAAGGAAAGTTAAGCTCCATGGATGGTATCAAATGGGCATAGCCTCTCACCAAACCATAATCACTTGGTCTTGCCAAGATCATGATGCCTTTCCATCTCATCAAAACAAAAAATAAACCATGTAAAAACAAAAAATAAGGCAAGCTTCATGGTAGGTAAAAATAGGCATAGCCTCTCTCCTAACCATGGTCACTTGGTCTAGCCAAGATCATGTAGCCATTTCAACCTTTTTTGCTTCATATTTTTTAAAAATCAGAACCTTAGAACATTTTAAAAAACTTGTATAAATCATTTTTCACAACAACATGCAAGGAAGAAAGAAAAGAAAAAAACAAGGCAGAAAAATGAGCCATTCGGCCATGGCATGAAACTCCAAGAAAAAAATTGTTTCCACCATTTTAAAGAAGAAGAAGAAGATGAAAACATGAGTAAACATTAAAAAAATTTATTTCTAAGTAAAATGTTGTAGGAAAACATGATAGAAAAATCAAGAAAACACCATGAAAATGAAGAAGAAAGCTAGGCTAGAACTTGATAGAGATGACTACCTTCAAACTCTCTAATGAAAACCTTTTTTTTCTTTCTTTCAAAACCTTTTTTCTTGCCAAATTAGCTACTTTTTTCCAGCCAAAAACCTATGAAAAAATGAAACTCTCCCCCTCTCTTTAGCCTTGGCCGAATGCCCCTTAGCCATTAGATGAAAATTGCACTTTTTCCCCTCCAATCTTGGCCTTTAGATTTAGATATTTTGATGACAACATAAAAATGTCATATCGCCAATTGATTCCAATCCTTATGATGTGTACTCAGCTCTTGTATTAAACTTATCCATTAGATGCAAAAGAGGACCAATCCCATGCACTCACTTGCTTGCCCCTCTTGAATGCCTACCCTTGGATGAGTTGTGCTCTTCCATTCTTGGTCATTGGATGAAGCCAACATAAAAATGATATCTTGTAGATTAAATCCAGCCCTCAACATGTGTACTCATCCCTTCTAGATGGCCTAAGGCATTGGATGAAAAGGGATAATCCCATGCACTCCATTGCTCAACCGAATTGATGCTCACCCTTGGATGAATTGTGCTCATCTTTTTTATTCCATTCTTGGCCATTAGATGAGGGTTATTTTGTGACAAATAAAAATGTAATTTTGACATTTAAACTTGGCCATTGGATGGTGCATTCAACTTTCCTACAAGGCAACTAAGCTATTGGATAAGGGGGGACCATTTGCAAGGTGTTAGTGATAGCATATGGCATGATAGTGACTAAGGAATTAAATTGCTCAAGCTTCCTTCTTCTCCTCTATGTTGGCTGACCAAAGGAAGAAAAAATCCCAGCAATTCCTTCATCTTTCATATTTTCCTTAATTACCAATTTGCCCTTTTTGGTTTCCTTGGTGAAATGACCTTTTTGCCCCCCGAACTTAAATAAATAGAAAACGGACTCCAAATTTGAATTTTATTTTTTCAATACTTCTAAAAAAATAAAAAATTGAATTCTGGAAGCTTTCAAAAATTTCCAAGTCCATTTGCTATTTATTTCGGATTTTTTTTCGAAATTACCCCTTTTATGCACCCGAACTTTACCATTTTTTAAACGAGTTCTGAATCCAAATTTTTCTTCACCAATCTCTTCCAAATAATATAAAAATGTGATCTGGAAGTTTTCATAATTTTTGGAGCTCATTTACTATTTTTCCGGGATTTATCTGCTTGAATTACTACATAGGGGACTTGGTATTTGACCATTTTGCAAACGAACTCCAAATCAAGATTTTCTTTGGTCAATATCTTCAAAATAATTTAAAAATGAGATTTGCAAATATTCATAATTTTTGGAGTTCATTTGCTATTTTTTCGGGATTTATCCTGTTGAATTATTGCATAGGAGACCCGATATTTGACCATTTTGCAAACGAACTCCGAATCAAGATTTTATTTCTCCAATCTCTTCGAAATGATTTAAGAATGAGATTTGCAAATTTTCAGAATTGTTGGAGTTCATTTGCTATTTTTCCCATATTTTCCAATTTCGCCATTTTGCCTCCAAAACCCGGTTTTGCTCAAAACAAGTTCGATTTTTAGATTTTCTTCAAATTGAGCCTTGGGCTATCCTTGTTTAATCATTTCTCATCAATTAAAGGCTTTAGATCTTCCGAATTGGGCCATTTCTGCAATTTTTTCAAATTTCACCGAAATCCACCAAAAAACCCTAATCCTCGGTTTTCTTCCGAATTGACTTTTTTATCAGTTATTCGTCCAAATGGCTTCTCCATTACCTGTAGTCTGTGCTTATCTTTCATTTGAGGTCTTCAATTCTGACCAATTTGATTGTTTAAGCAGTTTTCCTCAAATTTCTTGAATTAGGGTTTCCTTTCTACTGAATCTCCTAACCCAACTTCCGAACTCCATATCTTCAATGTAGACCTCGGATTATCAAAATTCTTTCACCGTTTTTCAATTGAACCTCAAATATTGATTTTGAAAATGGGTTGACTTTTTCAGTACTTGACTTTTTTAGGGTTGACTTTTTTGGGGTGGACTTTTTCCGAGGTTGACTTTTTTTGAGTTTGGCTTTTTTCTGTCTGTTTTCTTAAAGTAAGCCTTGGAGTACCACCTGTAGGATGAGAAAAGCCTTTTAGCATTCAGAAACATCAATTTGGGAAGAAAATGTACCTGATTTAGGGGTCCGGACAAAATTAGGTGTCTACAACTGCCCCTCTTTGGCTATGGCCGAGAATCATGAATCAGGCAAAGATAAACAAACACTAATTTTGTATTGTCGCAACCTAAAAAAATAACAAGTCTCATCGCAAGACATTATTATTCGTTAAGCGTGACATTAAAAAAACTCGAGGAAAAGTCGACTTAATTCCTCTAAGATAAATGAAGGCTTTGAAAATGACCTTGAAAAAAGACATGGAGTCGCCACCAATCTTTTTTAGCTAGGTGTAATCGGCCACCTATTAAAACCGGTTTTATAAAAATATTTTAAAAATTAATTAAAACATTTTTTTAAACCAATTTCAAGTATGTGCTTTAAACCAGAGAAATCAAAGAAACGGGTTCGGGACTCGGTTACGTGTGGGGAAGGATTAGCACCCCCACAACGCCTGTATAAAACGGTACCTTATTAATCGTGTTTTATCTCAAGTCTCGGTAAAAAATTAGTTTTAAATTTAGTATTTCAAGTTAATTCCCAATTTAAAGAAAAATAATTTCATTTTGAATTGAAAATGATCCGGAATTTATAAATTCAAAATTTTCCTATATTCCCCAACAAACGTGGAAAAATATATAAATTTTTATTAATTTGGAAAACTTTTTGAATCATTCTCGTATTTTGAAAGAAAGATATTCCTTTAATAATGATAATTGATGATATTCCCTCTAGCAAACCCGGTAGAGAACTCATGAATTATTTTAACTCGGGAATATCTTTATTTTTTATTGAAAAATCATTATCCTTTTGAAAAACATTTTAAAAGATATGAATATGTATATGCATGACATAAATAAAATGACATAGCAAAATCTAAATAATATAATGCCTCCTAAATGATATGATATAATTTAAATGCCTTAGCATATTCTAAATGAAATGAAATGTCCTAAGTTATATGACATATTCTAAATGAAATAAAATGACCTAGGTAACATAATATATTCTATATGGAATGCAATATCCTAAATCATATGATATATTCTATATGAAATGAAATAACCTAAGTAACATAATATATTCTATATGAAATGAAATAATTTGAATGACATGGCAAATATGAATGATATGGCATATAATTTAAATGACATAGAATATAAAATAATGCTATCATATAATATGCATGGAAATAAAAATGAAAATAATCATGCATGAACATAGTATATGCTAAATAATATAACAAAAAAAAAATTAAATAAAAAGCATAGGATATCATGAAATATTCCAAATCATATAATAAACAATATAACATAACTCAAAATCATAACAATATCATAGAAATTATCATAGCAAAAATCACATATTATATAAAATGCATGAATATGGAAAATGCAATGCATGAAAATATATTTTTTCCTTTAATTAAGGAAATCCGTATATCTAAAAAGATATCCGGCTACCTTAGAAAAATATGTCAAATTAAATATTCTAAAACCAAAATACTCTGTGATTGTTTGAAAACAATTTTGAAAAACTTAGATTAAAAAAAAAAAAAAAAAACTGGCTAAACCTTTTTTAAAATGACTCTAATTTCTTAAGTTTAAAATCCCGGACTTGACCACCCTTAACCTGAGACTTAAAAAATCATTTTAGGGTTTAAAAAGGCTTAAAAACTACCCTAAGTCAGTAGCTAAACTTCCTAATCAGCTCCCTCTAAGTAACTTAACCAAAACAGAAAAATGATTTTTCTTTAAGTTCAATTCTGACTCCACTGTCCAGTTTTAAGCCACAATTGTTTATCCTATTTTTAAAAATTCAAAAAAATCTAGAAAAAATACTGGAGACTCAGAACATGTAAAAATACACGGGAAAAAATCAGCTTAATTTTTTTATTAAAGATGAATGCGCAAAAAAATCGGGAAAGTACGAGTACTGGGTGAAAAAACTGTTTTGCCAAAATACATTTTTTGCCTTTGATAAAATCATTTAAAAACCAAAGTAAAAATATTTAAAACTCACAAAATGACTCACAAATAGTAACTAGGACTTTTTAAAAGTTAGATAAAAATGGCTAAGTAAAAAAAAATCACAAAGGTAGAGTAATCAATTTGACAACTCTTTAACTTGCCACAAGTATGCTCAAGATAGCATGACTTTGAACCATTAATTGGCCTAAGTCATTAGTCAAGTGGCATGGTCATGAAATGCATGAAAAATACAGCAAATATGATGCATGAAATGCATGGTTTTTAACCTAAATGTCATGAAAAAAATGCATGGCATCAATATAGTGACCTAGACCTAAATGAACTTGCATGGCATTTAATGTAACCTAAGTCTAAAATGCATGAACATGCATGACAAGATAACCCTAACCTAACATCTAAAATATGCATGGCAATAACACAAACCCAAGGCATGCTTAAACCCAAAACTCAACCAAATATCATGCAAATGCCAACCTATCAACTAACATAGCAAAAATGCACACATAATGCTAGAATACATGGAGTGGCTGATGGCCTATGATTCCACACAAGCATGGCATTTTCACAAACACTTGATATACTAACATGCAAAACTAAAATATAACACTCAAATCATGCAAACACAAAGTAGAGATACTAACAAGCATTTTCACAAACACTTGATATACTAACATGCTCAACTAAAATATAACACTCAAATCATGCAAACACAAAGTAGAGATACTAACAAGCATTTTCACAAACACTTGATATACTGAATATAAAACATCAACAAATTTAAACATTATGAAAATAGAAAATTAAAAATGCAAGAACATGATATTTAACTCATAAATGGCAACAAACAAAGCAACCAAATTAAAACATGATTCAAGTATATGAAGTAGAAGAACACTTAAAGCATCAAGATTAAAGAAAATAACATAAATAACATGATAAATTGAGCAAAAATAGCAAAAATAAAAAAATATATATATAGGCCATTCGGCCATTAAAGAAAAATAAGAAAAAAATTTGTAAAAATTATTTAAGAAAGATATGAAGAAATAAATTAAGAAGAACATAAAAAAACACTTATTTAAAAAGAAAACTCACCAAATAATAATTAAAATAGCAAAAACAAGAATGGAAAATCAAGGAAGTGCAAGAGTTGGTGCTAAAAGCAACCTTAAGAAGCTATATTTCAAGCTTTATCTCTTCAAACTTTTCTTTCTTTTCTAAACTTTTTCTTCTTGCTTTCAACCAAGGAGAGAAAAACTAAGCAAAACAAGAAGAAATCTGAAAAATGAAGTGAGAAAAATCAAAATCCCCCTCCTCTATGTGATGGCCGAATTCCCCCTCTCTCCTCACCTAGGATGTTGTCATTTTGATTCCAACCAACTTCCATCCAAGGGCTAGTGATTCAAGATGAAAAATCATGAAATTATCACCCTTAGATTAGTGTATCAGCTGTCCATAATTACAGCTGTTCAAGAATAATGTTGACACTCTCCCTCTTCATGCATTGGCCTATGTGGCTTAATCACAATGGCTTGATAAAAAAAAAATCTCTAACTAACTCTTAATTCTTGGCCATTTGATTGAAAAATCAGAAGCTTCCTCCTTCCTTTGGGCCTTGGCAGGCCAGCACTCTTTTTTCCAGCCCAAGTCTGATTTTCTGAAAAGCCAAAAGATGCCCTTTTCGCTTGCTTGGGTAAAATGACCATTTTGCCCCTCGAATGCAAATAAATGGCAAACGAACTCCAAATTCAAATTTTTTTAACACTTTAAAAATAATATAATATTGAATTCCAAAAGTTTTCAAAATTTTCCGAGTCCGTTTGCTATTTATTTGGATTTTTTCTTCCAAAAATGCCTTTTTATGCCCCCACATTTACCATTTTTTAAATGAGCTCCAAATCAAGATTTTTCTTCACCAATCTCTTCCAAATAATTTAAAATTGTGATTTGGAAGTTTTCATAACTTTTGGAACTCATTTGGTATTTTTTCGTTATTTATCTTCTTGAATTACTGCATAGGGGCTCGGGATTTGGCCATTTTGCAAATGAACTCCGAATCAAGATTTTCTTTCTCCAATATCTTCCAAATAATTTAAAAATGATATTTGCAAAATTTCAAAATTTTTGTAGTCCATTTGCTATTTTTCCGGGATTTATCTTCTTGAATTATTGCATAGGAGGCTCGGGATTTGGCCATTTTGCAAACGAACTCCGAATCAAGATTTTCTTTCACCAATATCTTCCAAATAATTTAAAATTGATATTTGCAAATTTTTCAGATATTTGGAGTTCATTTGCTATTTTTCCGGGATTTTCCTTCTTGAATTTTTGCATAAGAGACCCAGGATTTGGCCATTTTGCAAACAAACTCTGAATCAATATTTTATTTTGCCAATCTCTTCCAAATGATTTAAGAATGAGATTAGCAAATTTTCAGAATTTTCGGAGTCCATTTGCTATTTTTTCCAAAATTTCCAATTTTGCCCTTTTGCCTCCAAAACCCGATTTTGCTCAAAACAAGTCCGATTTTTAGATTTTCTTCAAATTGAGCCTTGGGCTATCCCTTTTTAATCATTCCTCATCCATTAAGGGCTTTGGTCTTACCAAGTCGAGCCATTTCTGTAGTTCTTCCCAATTTCACCGAAATCCACCAAAAACCCTAATTCTCGTTTTTCTCTCGGATTAACTTTTCTTTCAATTTTTCTTTGAAATGGATTCTCCATTACCCATAGTCAGTGCTGATCTTTCATTTAGAACCTTCAATTTTGACCAATTCGATCGTTTAAGCACATTTCCCCAAATTTCCCGGATTAGGGTTTCTTTTCTACTGAATCTCCATAACCCAACTTTCGAACTCCATATTCTTCAATGTAGACCTCGGATTATCAAAATTCTTTTGCCATTTTTCAATTCAACTTCAAATCTTGATTTTGAAAGTGGGTTGACTTTTTCGAGGTTGACTTTTTCAAGTTTGACTTTTTTCAAGTTTGACTTTTTATGCTCGCCCTCTTAAACTAAGTCTCGGAGTACTACCTGCAGGATGAAAAAAACTTTTTTCGTTCTGAAACATCAATTTCGGAAGAAAACATACCTATTTTAGTGGTCTGGACAAAATTAGGTGTCTACATGTACGGTTAGTGAAATCCCATGTGAAGGAAAGGGAAAGGGGTTTTCTTTTTCATTTCTTCTTCTTCTTTTTTTTCATTTCATTTTATTTCATTCATCATCAATTTTTTTTTTAGCTGTAAATTGAAGATTTTGTCCTTAAATTGAATTCCCTGACTAATCAAGGCTCGACCCGTCTTAAGGAAACATGTTTGATTTCAAAAGAAAAAATTGTGCCCAAGGGTCTTAAAAATGGTGCCCGAAGGTATGGTGCCCGGAGGTCTTAAAAATGGTACCCGAAGGTCTTTAAAAATGGTGCCCAAAGGTCTTTAAAACAGGTGCCCGAAGGTCTTTAAAATGGTGCCCGAAGGTCTTTAAAAGTGGTGCCCGAAGGTCTTTAAAACTGGTGCTCAAAGGTCTTACCCGTGATAAAAATACCTTGATGACGGTCTCAAGGCTCGACTCATTTGATAAAACAAAATGAATTCGATTTAAAATAAAAGGAAATACCTCGACGGTGGTATTAAGGCTCGACTCATTTGAGAAGCAGAATGAGTTCGATTTGAAACAAAAGGAAATACCTCGACGGTGGTATCAAGGTTCGACTCATTTGAGAAGCTGAACGAGTTCGATTTGGGAAGCCAAAGTTTTCTTGATTCCTGCAATGTTAGCAAAATGCAATGATGAGAATGACATGCTTTGTAAATGCTTATATGTTTCCTGAGGATGAATACAGTCAAATGATTGTGTCATGATTTCTAATCCATGGTTTCTTTGAGGTTCACAGATTATCTGACATCATGACGGGGTCTTCAATTGTTCACTGATGCCGTACTTAAAAAAACTTTTTACTCAAGATAATTTGTCAAACAGTCCCAGTTTCTGACTTTGCTGAAATTCACAAATTTCTGACTTCATGACGGAGTCTCCAACACATTCACTGTTTTCCTTTACTTGGTGAATTTTCCATCAGGAATAGTGGTTTCCAAACCTTTTCTAAGATTTAGATCTATTCCTTAGTAATACCTTTAAACTCCTTTTTATTAAAAAAAATTAGGTTTACTAATCATCATTCAATTTTAATAACAAACAAAATGCAATTTCGAAAATGTATGAAAGAAAGTATGAAACAAGCAATTGTCATAAAAAAAAGGGTAACAAAAAATTATTGCAACAAAATGTTTTAAAATGATAAAAGTGGATATCAAGGATATAAGAAACAAATGTAAAGTTATAGGTTGTTGATGCCCCGGATGCGGAATATCTTGGACCCCTCATTTTTCAAATCATCTGAATTTCTCTTGAACGGTCAATTCACTTGGGTAATCCTTCAGCTTCTATAGTTACGTCAGTCTGAGTCGTTCCCCTTTTCTCTGATTTTCAAACACTTTGTCCCCCTTTACACGAAGGATTGATTTAAACCTTAATCGGTACTTGAGCCACCCTTTGCAGGATTTCAACTCAAGTGTCCCCCATTCGGTATTAAGTCGCCCTTTGCGGGTTTTCGGCTTAAACCTCTCACTTTTTTCTTTTTTTTTTGTATTCTACCATGCATTTGAGAATTCTAAATGCTTCCGAGGTAAAAATGTCAATTCAAAAGATGGGACGAATTCTGAAAAAAAAAACCTTTCAAATTAAATATCCGTGCCTGATCAAAATGGAATTTTAAAGTACGTAATGTAGGCCAAGGTTCGGGTTTTGAAGGAAAGGATAAAATAGGCCCAAAATGTGTTTAAGGGTAATTGGATCAAGGATCATTTCCTGGGGATAATTCATTCTTGAGACATTTGTCCCCTTTTTTGGACTTTTCTCTTTTTTTTTCATTGCTAGCTTTTATTTGCCATTCTTTGATTTCACATTTTCCAATGGCTTTCTTTTTTTGCCATGTTTTTTTTTTATTTTTCCTCGTATTTGCCCTCCAGTGTAGAGGGTGACCCTTGATCAGGGTTCAACGAAAGAAATAATTCCTAAGGCTCAAAGGGGTGACTAGGAATAATTTATTCTTAGTGAAGGAAATATGAAAGATGGCCATTTATCACACCAAGCATGAATATTTTCTTTGAAAAGCGATTCTCAGGGGAGGTAGATATATAGAATTTTCATTTCTACACTTGGAATCATTCGAATTCCCATGTGCATAGTGTCACACATTTTCATCAGCATTCACGGGATGTCTAAAACCATCCCCGTCCATCCGACTTAGAATCAATGCTCATTCAGAAAAAGCTCTTTTTACCACATAGGGTCCTTCCCAATTCGGAGCCCATTTTCCTCGCGGATCCTTCACTATGGGGACATTTTTCCTCAGTACCAACTCTCCTTCTCGGAACTGTCTGGGTCGAACCTTCTTGTTATGGGCTCGAATCATCCTTTTCTGATACAACTGCCCGTGACAAATTACCTTCAATCTTTTCTCCTCGATGAGATTCAGCTGTTCATAACGAGCTCTAACCCATTCTGCCTCTTCTAGGCCAACCTCCATCAAAACCCGAAGTGAAGGAATCTCAACTTCGATGGGTAACACTGCTTCCATACCATATACCAAAGAAAACAGCGTTGCCCCTGTGCGAACCAAAGTGCGATATGCGTGAAGAGCAAAGGGTAAGATCTCATGCCAATCCTTGTACACATCAGTCAACTTCTCGACAATCTTCTTAATGTTCTTGTTGGCTACTTCTACTGCCCCATTCATCTTCGGACGATAAGGTGCCGAATTGTGATGCGTGATTTTGAACTAAGTACATACCTCTTTCATCATCTTATTATTCAGATTGAGAGCATTATCTGAAATAATTCTTGCTGGAAATCCATATCGGCATATTATTTCCTTCTTGACAAATCTGCATACCATCGACTTCGTCACATTCGCATAAGAAGCAGCTTCCACCCACTTTGTGAAATAGTCTATGGCCACCAGGATGAAACAATGTCCATTTGAAGCTTTCGGGGTAATAGGCCCAATCATATCCATTCCCCACATTGAAAACGGCCAAGGTGCGATCATAACATGCAATAGCGATGGCGGCACATGAATCTTATACGCATAGATCTGGCACTTATGGCATTTCCGGGAATAACTGATACAATCTCCTTCCATCGTCAGCCAATAATACCCTACCCTCATAATCTGCTTAGCAAGCATGTAACCATTAGCATGGGTGCCACATATTCCTTCATGGACTTCCTCTATGATTCTTTGAGCTTCGGCAGATCCAACACATCTCAATAGGACTTGAGCTTTCCCTTTCTTGTAAAGAATCTCGCCATCTAGAACAAAACCCATTGCTAGCCATCTCAGAGTCCTCTTGTCATTCTCTGTTGCCTGTTCTGGATACTGTTGACTCTTGATGTACTGCAAGATGTCGTTATACCAAGGGAGACCATCTGTTTCTTCTTCAATACTCAAGCAGTGGGCAGGAGACTTATATATGCTCATCTTGATTGGTACAACTTCCGCCCCTTCATTCACTTTAAACATTGATGACAAAGTAGCCAGAGCATCCGCCATTCGATTTTCTTCTCGGGAGAATTAATTGAAAATTACTTCTTCAAACTCTTCTAATAATCTCAGTATGAGTTCTCTGTATCTGATTAACTTTGTATCCCGGGTTTCCCATTTTCCCCGTAACTGGTATATCACTAAGGCTGAGTCTTCGAAAACTTCCAAAACTTTGATTTTTCTGTCCACTACTGCACGAAGGCCCATAGTACAAGGCTCATTCTCAGCCGTATTCTTTGTACAATCGAAATCCAATCTGGCAGTGAAGGGATAATAATCTTCTTCTTGAGATATGAGCACTGCACCGATTCCGTGCCCCATGGCATTGGAGGCCCCATCAAAGTACATCTTCCATACTTTCTTCTTCGAGGGAGCCTCATTTGCTTGCGAAACATTCATCAAATCTTCATCTGGGAAATCAAAGTTCAACGGCTCATAATCCTCCACTGCCCGACTTGCTAAAAATTCAGCCACTGCGCTGCCCTTGATAGCCTTCTGACTTACGTATATAATGTCGTATTCTGACAACAAAACCTGCCATCTTGCCGTCCTCCCTGACAAATAAGGTCCTTCTAACATGTACTTGATCGGATCTAGCTTGGCAATCAACCACATTGTAAGGTACAACATGTACTGTCTAAGTCTCCGAGCAGTCCAAGCTAAGGCACAACACAGCTCTTCTATCGACGAATATTTCAACTCATAATCTGTGAACTTCTTGCTGAGGTAGTAAACCGCCTGTCCTTTCTTTCCAGTCTCATCACGTTGCCCCAGAACACAACCCATGGATATCTCAAATACTGATAGATACAGTATCATCGGTTTATCCAGAATGGGTGGCATTAATACTAGTGGGTTTGATAGATAATGCTTAACCTTTTCAAAAGCAATCTGACACCCTTCATCCCACTCTCCTAGATCACGTTTTCGAAGTAACTTGAATATTGGATCACATTTATCGGTTAACTGAGAAATAAATCGAGCAATGTAATTCAATCTCCCCAGAAAACCTCTTACTTCTTTTTGAGAACGTGGAGGTGGCAAATTCTGGATGGCCTTCACTTTATCCGGATCAATCTCAATTCCCCTTTTGCTAACAACAAAACCCAACAATTTTCTCGAGGTAACTCCAAAAGTGCATTTTGTCGGGTTTAGCTTGAGTTGAAACTTTCTTAGTCTTTCAAAGAGTTTTCTAAGATTCGCAATATGCTCCTCTTCTCCTTGTGACTTTACAATCATATTATCAACATAAACCTCAATTCTCTTATGTATCATGTCATGAAACAAGGTTACCATGGCTCTTTGATACGTTGCCCCAGCATTCTTCAACCCAAATGGCATTACCTTGTAGCAGAATGTTCCCCATATTGTAACAAATGTGGTTTTCTCCATATCTTCCGGTGCCATCTTGATCTGATTATATCCCGAGAATTCATCCATGAAAGAAAACAAGGAACTCTTCGTCGTATTATCCACCAAAGTATCGATGTGAGGAAAAAGGAAATTATCTTTGGGACTGGCTTTGTTCAAATCTCTGTAATCGACGCACATGCACACCTTGCCATCCTTTTTTGGTACTGGAACAATGTTTGCAACCCATTCCAGATATTTTTCCACCTCTAAGAATCCTGCATCAAACTGCCTCTTCACGTCCTCTTTTACTTTTAACAGCATGTCCGGCCTCATTCTTCTCAACTTTTACTGAATGGGCTTGCACTCTGGCCTTAAAAAGAGCTTATGAACCACAATGTCTGGATCCAAACCCAGCATGTCCTGGTACGACCATGCAAATATATCTACATATTCACGGAGCAAGGCTATGAGTTCACCTTTTATTGACGACGACAATGTAGTGCCGATTTTAACCTCTTTTATCTCCTCACTACTTCCCAGATTCAACAATTCCAATAGCTCCTCATGAGGAAGTACTTGTTTCTCTTCTTGCTCTATTTTTCTTAATAAGTTCGGAGGTAGACCATAATCTTCAATATCTTCGTCGGCCTCAAAATCACCCGTGCAAATGGGCCCCTCAAAATCAATTTCATGGTTACTAGCAGGAAGGTCCTCATATTCCGCATCCGTGCACATGTAAATAGGTGGGGTAGAAACAATCAAAGCAGAATAAATAGCATAAATGAAAGAATATGGACACATCAGTATGAAGGAAATGCATCATGTTTGTTATTTGTTGGATGAAAAGTTTTAGACAAAAGCCCATTACAAAAGAAATTCTTAATATCTTCGGGCAAAGATATTTAAGATTTGTTTAAAAGAATTACGTTGGAATAGACCTAAAAACTATGGGTAGCTCGGTGGCGCTTCAATTGGCCAGTCTATATCCTGGTGGACAAGGTCGCACCATCCAATTAGCATTCTCTCTTTCAATTCTTTATTCCTAAGTTGTGCAGATCTCCACATCATACATCTGCTCATCCCTATTCACTTGGAATCTCTCGAAGGCTTGCTCTATCATTACGAGCACATCATCAGAATTCTTTTCTCCAAACAGAGAACCGGCTGAGCGAAAGCTGTGAAGGATAGGTGGGAATGTCATAGGCTCCCATTCAATATCCATACCCGTAAGACGGGCCATCCTCCTTTGTCGGTTCCTTTCAACTTGTTTCCTTTTCTCATGGGCCTTCAGAAGATACCCTAGGCCAAACCAGTCTTTCTTTCCTATTACTTCCATTGCTCGGGCCATCCCCTGAAGATATTTTTTGAGACCTTTTCCAGCCCTGCAACCTTTTCCCATGATAGTTCTTACCCCCAGCTTTGTGTTCTTGGACAGCCTCGGTTTTGGAATTCTTCGTCCTTCAGCGACGAAAATTGCATTTACGAATTCCAAAGACCGAAATGAACATTCTACAGCAGCTTCATTGGGTTCAACATAAGGAGATTTAGTAGATGTAGAGGCTATCACGTCCTCTTCTCCTAATATAGTGACTAGACGCCCCTCTATTACAAATTTCAGCTTTTGGTAGAGAGAAGAAGGTACAGCCCCTGCTGAATGTATCCACGGTCTTCCCAGCAGGAAATTATAGGATAGATTAATATCCATGACCTGAAAGTTCACTGTATAGGTACATGGGCCTATCTCCAGAGAAACCTCAATAGTTCCCATCACATCTCTTCGGGTACCATCAAAGGCTCGGACCACCGTGCAGTTTGGCAGCATATAAGAAATATCCACTGGCAATTTGGACAGGGTTGCCAAAGGCATCACATTCAATGAAGAACCATTGTCCAAAAGGACCTTAGTAATATGTGCCCCTTACAAGTGGTAGTTATATGGAGAGCTTTTGTTGACCCAATACCATTGGGTGGTATCTCCTCATAACTGAAATATATATGGTCGTCTGCCGCGATGTTTCCCACCAGCAGTCCAATTTTTCTACTGATATGTTATTAGCCACGTATGCCTGATTCAATACTCTTAACAGGGCATTTCTATATGGCTCTGAATTCAAAAGCAAGGATAAGATTGAAATTCTAGCTGGTTGACGTTGCAGTTGTTCAACCACGCTATACTTACTGTGCTTTATGAATTTTAAGAACTCATAGGCTTTCTTCTCACATACCGGTTCTTTTATTCTGTTAACCGGGGTTGATCCCATCTCTGTTTCCTTTGGCAAATCCATCTCAATATGGATTGGCTCAACTACTTTCTTCCCTTTGTCTGCTCCTCTGTCTTTCCCTGTCAACCCCTATTCACCAGCCTCAAGAGCATAACACCTTCCACTTCGGGTTAAATACCCCACGCCTGTGATGTCTTGCTGACTCAAAGACCCAAGCATAACCATGCTGCTGTTGTATTTCCATGGTGCAGCCTTGTTTTCCTTGTATGAAAAGGAAACAGGCAAATCAATGATTAACTTGGGTTCATTTTCCTCAATGACTGGCATAACTTTCTCCTCCGATTCATCATAATAGATGATCAAGGGTCTTCATATCTCGTAGCCAGCTGCATTCTCAATAACTCCTATTTTCTCCTCTGTCTCTTCATAAAATTGGGCCTCCCCATTATCCATCATTTTTTTGACTTTAACCAAAAAATCTCCGCAGTCCTGTATGACATGCCCTCCACACTTATGGAAGGGGCACCAATTCTGCACCCTTTTTGCAATCATTTTCAGACTGTCTACATCTTTCACCATTCCTGCCTTGACCATTTCAACCCTACTGTCAACATTGGAGTCTTGACTTCCCTAATATCCCTTTTTAATCTTCTGGCTTCCCCGGTCCATACTGCATTTACCCGATTCCCAACAAGATCGGGCAATGGATTTCCTGCCACGTTCGACCCATTTTTTGACCCAAACTTCACCACTCCAGCATTGATCAGGCTTTGGACTTTCTTTTTAAAGGCCAGGCAATCTTCGGCCGAATGTCCTTGAATTCCTGCGTGGTATGCACAGTTACTTTTGCATTGTACCACCTTGGATATAGAGGTGTCAGAGGTTTGAGGTACACAGGTGCAACAAGTTGACCCTACAACAGTTTAGGATATAGCTCACCATAGGTGGTAGGAATCAGATCAAATTGGGTTTTTGATCGTTCCTTGGTGAACGTTGGTTATTACGCCCGGCTCCCTGAGTGTTTGAGATAGTGTTTCGGGGATGGTTTATTTGTGGGGATATGCCAGTTGGAAATGGCTGTTGTGGTATATTGGTGTAAGAGAAGGGATTTTGGGTAAGATGGTTCACATTGGGGTAATAAGGACTATACCCCGAGTAAGGTATGTAGGGTGTAGGATGTGCATAAGATGTGGTAGGAGTATAGGGCCTTGGTGGTGTATGTGGTGTGGGAGGTACATATGGGTATTGGTTGATACTAACTGCATGGGTCTCTTCTTTCTTCCTGGCAGGGAATACCTTTTTCTGAATAGAAGGCTAACCCTCTTCCATTTTCCCATTCTTAATGGCCGATTCTATCATCTCCCCAGATATTACCATGTCTGCAAAGTCCTTGGTGGCACTCCCCACCAATTTATCATCATATGGTGCTTTCAAAGTGTTGATGAAAAGCATTGTGGTTTCTTTGCTAGTAAAAGGGGGTTGCACTTGTGTGGCCAGATCCCTCCACCTTTACGAGTATTCTTTGAAGCTCTCATTGGACCTCTTCTCCATATTCTATAGCGACAACCTATCAGGTACCATGTCAGACACATGCTTATAATATTCCATGAAAGCCCTGGCTAAACCCGTCCATGAACGAATCTTGGTATGACTCAGCTGACTGTACCATCGGGTTGCTGACCCTGTCAAGCTATCCTGGAAACAATGGATAAGCAGTTTCTCATTATCATCATGCCCCATTATCCTTCTACAGTACATGGTCAGATGTGCTGATGGGTTAGTAGTCCTATTGTATTTTTCAAAGTTTGGTACTTTGAACTTTGGGGGAATTACCAGATCATGTACTAAGCTCATCTCTTTGGCATCCAGACTGCCAAATGACTCTGCCCCTTCAACAGCCCTCAGCCTCTCCTCCAACAGTTGATATTTTTTCTATGATTCTGCCATTTTGACCCTTTTCAGCTCAGTCATCTTTGCTTTTTCCTATTCAGCTAGTTTTTCAAAGTCTGGAACATTAACATCATTTAGGTCAGCTCCCACATTACCCTTTCCGGGAACATAGTTCTGTGTCTCTGCAGCTGGCTGGATATAATAAACATAGGAAGCTGCCTCAAATGGCACCTCTTGGCCCTTTTTCTGTATGTTTTCAAGCTGATCCTCTTCAACTACCACCCTTTTCCCGGTGACCGAGTTCTCTCCCGGACCTTTTTGTTTCATCATGGCACTCATCATTTCCATGAGCTTAGTCATCTGTTCTCGAGACTCCTCTTGAGATTTAGCTAACTATTCCTGCAGTTCCCTCTGAGTTCTTTCCATTCTTTTAATTCTAGCAAGCTGATCGTTTTCCATAGCTCTGGCTTGAGATCGAGTATTGTAAGGGTGTCGGAAATCCATTTCTTTCTGAGTGCGACCAATTACACCTTTAATTTTGAAAACCATGAATTAGAAATTATTGACACACCTTTTTTATGTTTTATAAAAAATGAATGAATGAATGACTAAATGTGAATGAATGAATCAAATAAAATGGATATGTACATGACTACGCATATGAATATGAAAAAATAAATGAATGAACAAGTGAAATGAACAAATAAGTGTTTAAATGTATGGATATGAATGAATGAACAAGTAAAAGGAATAAATAAGTGGTTAGGTGTATAAACGAATTTCAAAAATGAATGATTATAAATATGAGTAAATGTACAAGTGAACAAACAAAACATATAAAATAGGAATGCATTTGAATATATTGGCCCCGGGATAACTTCAACCGAACGACCTTTCATTGATTTCCTGGAACTAAATACATCACAAATAGAATAAAAAGATCACTGCCTAAGATAAATTCGTAATTCGCCTTCCAAAGTGCTATTACAAAATTAGTCCTATAGTGACTTCCTCGGATCTTGGACTTTCTTTCACAGTCTCCTTTTGATTGCCCTTCTCTTCAATCTGACCCTTCTTGTTCACGGCCTCTTGACGCGTCAGCAGAAGTATCACCGTGTAAGCTTTCCTTAGCTTGCTTCTCCAGTTGATTGGCCCGGGCTTCCTCATGCTTCGCTCTCTCTTTCCAGTAGTTATTCTCCTTCTTGAGGTTTTTGACCTCATGTTCCCACTCCTCTGAAGTCTTGAGAGTCCTCTCAAATCTGAGCTCGAAGCGGTACCTCTTGTTCTCCAAATGTAATTCCCAAATATCGCCCATAGCGGTGTCCCTTTCTCTCTTGATCTTTTGTTTTTCTCTTTCCCGAGCTGATTCCCTATTTTTCATGTCCTCAAGCTCTTCTTGTAGTAGGGCAATCTCCTTACTCATCCGGGCCTTTTCTTTTTCAAATTCCGCCCTTGCGATTTCTAGCTCTGATGGCATTTCCCTCGGTGACGGATTCATGAACTGGACCTCTTCCCCATCTGATGTCTTCAACCTATCATTAACCCTTAATTCCCTCCATACCAGGTAATCAGGTGTGACGATGTCCGCATATCTGGCCACTTTTATCAGGTGAGTTTTTTTCCATGCTTCAATCACTGCTCGCACTTTTCCAGAATATCCGTCTTCCCCATAAGTGAACTCTGATGATCCAAGATTATGAGTCACGGGTGTGAATTGCCGAGACTCAACCTGTCTTTGCACCAGCAAAGGCGTATAACTCACAGACCCCCAAATTCCGAGTAGTGGAACTCCCGAGTTGTCCCCACATTTGTACATAATCGGCATAGGAACCATCCATGGAGCTCTCCAAGTCACTATCTCCCCTTTTAGATTCCAAAACATGTTGACCCATTTCTCTTCATCCCCGTCTTCAGGCCAATCATTTTGAAGGAATTCCCTGATCGGACTAAAGACTTCATGTATGGTTTGAAGGAAACATTTTCTATCTTCCAAAAGTGACTTTGAATCCAAATATAAAGGAGTTGTACACACCCCTTGATTCTCCCTTATCCTGCCCTTTTGCGAAAATTCAAAGACCGGATAGTTTCAGCTTTGGTGGCCGGAGATGGGTTGATCTTCTGTTCCAACTTTTCAAAGAAATCAAACACGGCTATATCCCCATGACCCAATATCTTCGAGAATATGATTAACCTGTAGATGTTAGAGCGAAGATGTCCCTGGCTTTCTCTTTGTCGGAACAACCCAATATCAATTGTCGGAGAGTTTCCCATGGAATGCACCCATTTTTCTGCTTTGTGTCCACATGACTCTCAACTTATGTTGTATCCATTCCTGTGATCCTGGCCACTTTCTTCTTAAAACCTGAAGGTTTCACTTCCTTCAAATATACCCGATCAGGATTAGGACATTCAATACGTAACAGTGCTGAATATTCTTCGATTAGTGGTGTCTATAAGCAGGATTCCAAGACTGTACCATAGCTTGAATCAACCGATTATTGACCTGAATCGGAATTAAGACTACTATATCTCCATATTTTTGAGTGAAGGCTTCTTTCTCTGATACATTCCACTTATTCGAATTGTCGGCTAACCCTCGAAGATTATTCTGTCTAGAATCCACTTTAACCCTTTCCAGCAATACTGACACATAATCTTTCTTGAGGCAATCACCATCCTCCCTCTGATCTTTTTCTGACGGTGCCCTAACTACTGCATGATCTTCTATCACTGAAATAACCTGACACTCCATGAAAGTCCTTTGGGTTTGATAACTCGTATAATTATATAGTTTTTAGTTATGTTTTATTATTGTTTTGTGTCAAATACGAGTTATTATTGCTTAGTCTAATTATGTTTATGATCTTTCATATTTTTATGTAATTTGGTGTTTTTTTACGAGTTTCTTCGAGTGATTTCAGATTACTAGGTTAAATCAACAATTAAGGGCAAATTCAGTTCAGTTCCAGTTCCGACACCTTTTGCCATATCAGCTATATCTAGAGTTTCACTGAAGCAATAAGGCTGAAATTTTAACCGTGCAAAGTTAAGAGGCATATCTAACTTTTTCATGTTTTACACTTCTTGAAACGGAGTCGTTTTCCCTAGCGAAATCGACCATCAAGTTGGCTGATGAGCAATGACGTCTATGCTGACCTGTTTTGGTATTTTGCCCATATCTTCTGATCCACATCAGAAAATGAGCTGATTCCAATGGATATGGATCACCGACTGATAGGGGAACATTTTTCTAGAAGACCATTTGATCAGATCAAGCCTCCAATATTGACAAAATCGATCATCAAGCTGGCTGATCAGAATTGTCATACAATATGACGAAAATTGTTAGAAAAATGCACCCACCTATTATACCTACCTTTGAAATTTATAAAGCTTGTCTCTTGTCATTTAGCTCTCCAAAATGTGTATAAATAGAGGGCCTTGGATGATTGTAAGAGACATTGTACATTGGTAGGATATTAGCCATTGTAATAAAATTCTCTAAGTTTTCTTCTTCTTTCTTTTCTCTAGTTTTCTTTTTCTTTATTTTCTTCTTCTTCTTTCTTTCTTTTATTTCCTTCTTAGATTCTCTTTAATTTTATGTTTATGTTTACAATGCCTATGCTAGGCAAAACTTCTATTTGGTTAAGGGTGATTTCAAAGCCCTAGACATGTTTTGTGATTGATTTTCAGATTCTATCTATCATTAATTTTCTATCAAAGTTGCTTATGTTCTTCTACAAGAATTGTTCATGATGTTGTCTTGATTTATTTAGGTGTACAACTAGATAGATCTTGATAATTATCTATTGCTAGTCTAGGAGTCTTGATCCGTGTAATTGTCTTGATTTCCCATTCATAAGTGGCAATTTGTGATTAATGATTATGGTCAAGTTTTCAATAATTGCAAAGTGGAACATAACCTAAGTTGAACAATCCGAGCTTATGTGTTTGTTGCTTAGATCAACCTATCTTTCTCATCATAAAGCTGCCATTAAATTGAATTTAGAGAGCTTATTCTAGGTTGTTTAATGGTTAGAGATTAAATAGAGAGCTTGTTCTATTTAACGACAAACTAAGGAAAGATTGGGATAACAGAGCTTGTTGTTATCTACGGTTGTTAACTTTGATAGTTGGTTGATATTGATAGATCTGAAATTGATTCTTAATGATGTCTAGTGGTGGAGAATGAAACCTTAACCATATTTTTCATATTTGATTCTTCTTACTTACTTGTTTTCTTACTTTTCTAGTTTGCTTATTTTTAAAAGTATATTTATTTTTATTGGCTGGTTATACCGCTTAATTTGTATATTAACTTTGTTTTATTTTTATTGGCTGGTTATACCGCCTAATTTAGTATATATATTTTTATTGGCTGGTTATACCGTCTTGCATCTTATTCTTATTATTTACTTTAGTTTAAATCTGGCTTCAAAAACCCCTTTTCTTTTATTGTTTTCTTTGAACGTAAGTTATAAACTAATAACTCATAGATTAAAACCCAATCCCTGAGGAGTCGACCCTTGCTAATCATTATACTTACAATTGATCTTTTTAGTGCAAGGTTAAATAAGATACACTCTTTTAGGTGCATCAAATTTTTGGCGCCGTTGCCGGGGATTGTTTTCTTTAGTTTATTTGTTACTTGGTTTATTCTTATTTTCAGTTCTAATTAGTATTATTTTCTTGTACATACATGTTTTTCTTTTCAAATTTTGAAAAAAAAAAAGATGGAATTAAGCAATCTAACACTTGAAGAGTTGGTGGCATACATGAACATGGAGAATCAACAAGCCAATCTCACTTCTTCAGTTCAACAATTGGCCATGGGAGGATGTCAAGGCCATCAATGGTTCCAAGACCAACCGCATGATCATTACTCCAACACTTACCATGAGGGATGGTGGGATCATACTAATTATGGCTACTCGAAAAATTACCAAGAAGTAGATCCTTATGCCAATTACACTCATCCATCTAGCTTCAATCAATCATGGTCTCAAGAACCATATCTTTTTCAACCACCACATATGACTCAAAACTCAGGTACTTCTTTAGAAGATCTTGTATATTCTCTTGTTACTGATACTTTGCAATTTCAACAGGAAACAAGGGCAAGCATCCAGAGTTTGGAAAGGCAAATGAGCCTATTGGCTAGTAGTACGGTGGAATTAGTAGCAGAAAGATCTCTAGCACTCCCTTCCCAAACGGTGATTAACCCAAAGGAGAATGCTACTATTGTGACCTTGAGAAATGAGGAGCAAAATGAGGATGAGACAAAACCAAAGATGGATTCACTTCTTGAGGATAATGAAGCCACCATTCAAATTGAGAGTACTTTGACACCTCAGGTAGCTTTTAAGGTTCTTATTTCTACTAATGTTCCTTCTCCACTTTTTCCTAGCAGATTTGCAAAGTCCAAAAAGGAGGAACATGAACAACAATTTTTGGAAACCTTAAACAGCTTGCTTGTGGATGCCATTAGACAAGTACCAAGATATGCAGAATTCCTCAAAGAGCTATACCCCACCAAGAATGATGAAATAATACGTGTGGGGGAGAAGGCATTGGCTGTTTTGCGAAGAAAACTTCCTCCAAAACGCAAAAATCCGAGAAGTTTCATGTCTAAGCCAAAAGATCCTAAAAAGCCAAGAAGGGGAATTGGCTAGGCTGAAAACAATCAATCAAGTGCTAATTGGGGGAGGCAGCCTAATTAGTGAAAGCATTGCCAAACTGTCATCCTCAGATTTGCTCTCTTTTTCTTTATCCTTTTCTTATGTTTCTTTGCTAATTGTGTTTAGTGTTTCTAAGTTCATTTAGGCTGCATAAGTTTATTTTGTTTATTAGTTCTTTTCACTTACACATGATTCTTTCATTTGGGATTAATAGCATTAAATTAATGACAATGTAAGAATTATGTGTGGGGGGAAGAATTTAGGATTTTATTTAGAGTGTTTTGTTTTTGTGTCTTTTTATGTTGTTTTTCTTTCTCATCCTTGTTTTGAAAATAACTAGATGTAAATATAATTTTTAATTTTTTTAACCCCGGTTAAATGGCGGATAACGGTACTCCGTGATTATTTAAATCGGTTCCATCAGCTACCCACAAAACTGATATTGTATATAAATTTCTCTTCCAATTTCTCTTTCAATTTTTTTCATTTTTTTTTTCAGGATGGATGATATTCTCACAAGATTGCAGAAACGATTTCCTCCTTTTCCTCGAAATATTTTACTGAAGCTTTACCAAGTTCGATTTGAAAGATTAAGAATGCTTATGCACAAAGGGATTCCTGAAGACATACGTTGGATAATTGAAGCCAAGGTACGTGAAGATGAATATCTTCCTGTTTTGCATTTACCAGGTACAGGTAGAAGCACTTTTGCAAAGAAGCGACGAGCAAAGCGCATGAGTTCAAACTGCCACAAATGTGCACGATGGAGGTGTAACGGTAAATGTCGTTCTATTGGGATTCCGTCCTCTAATCGAGATGATAAAATTGAATTCATTAAGGATGGACTGAGTAAGGAGAATTTGAGTAATATCCAACTTTCTCTTGAGACGCATCCTAGTGGAGACGTACAAAGAGAAATTCTTGATTTATGGCCGCAATTCCAAAGGGAATGGCAACATCTTGGGAATCTGATGTTAAAAGACCCTGTTTGCCAGCTTGTAAGAAAACTGGATGGGAAGCATATCCTCGACTCATTGAAGGCGTTTAAGCCGTTTCTGGACATAAAACCAGAGGAAGATGTGAGCCACAATCACAACTACAATAAATAACTTCTCAGCTTTTGGTTTGATTTGCAATAAGTTCATTTCGGTTTAATTTACGTGTTGTTCGATTTGTGTAATTATTCTCGTTTTTTTTTATTGGTCTTTTACGGTTGATTTTTCTCCTTTTTTTGATTTTCTTCCTGAAATCACGCAAAAATCTTTTGTTAGGTTAACATTTTCTTCTGACAGGTCAAATACACTTTCGGCGACATTATTACTCTTGTCTGATTCACTACTCAGCCCTCTATATATTACACCATGTACTCATTCTCTTTCAGGCACTCGAAAAAAAAAAAGGAAAGTACTTCGTCCCAGCGCATTAAAAAAATTTGTGTCTTTGGAGGTGCTTATCCAGGGAAAAATAACATATTTGCTGATGAAGCCATAAGAGTTGGAGTAATACTTGCCCAACAAAAGATCCAGTTGATTTATGGAGGTGGTAGTACGGGTTTAATGGGAGCAGTCGCTACAGCAGCACACGCCGGAGGAAGTCCAGTTCTAGGAATCGTTCCAAAACTATTCACAGATTTTTGTGGACCTACCTTGGGTAAGGAAATACAAGTCTGGAGTATCCCTGAACGGATAACAATCATGTACCATTCTGCCGATGCATTCATTGCTTTACCAGGAGGTCTGGGTACATTGGAAGAAATAGCTTGCGTGGCTTCTTGGTCATCTTTGGTCACAAATAAAAAACCCATTGGTTTGCTTAATATTAATGGTTGTTTTAGTAATTTGCTTTCATATTTAGATAATGCTGTGGAAAATGGATTCATGTTTTCAGAGGCAAGGAGAACCATAATTTCTGCTACAACCATTGAAGATTTACTCAAAAAGCTCCAAGCTTATGAGTGTTTATCTGCTACGGTTGTTTCGCAAACGCTCGGAAAAAGAAAAAGAGATATGGACGAGCAAGGAGTGGATTGCACTTTGTCTTTGTGACATTATCTAACATTTTGCTTGTTGTGTCTCAGTTATAATAAGTGGTTAGCAACTTCTGCAGGTAATATCTCCTAAATTCTACCTTTAAAATTTGACATTGGGGACAATGTCATATTTTAGTAGGGGGTAAGGGACATATTTTTCTAATTTAAAAAAAAAAAAAATTTGTTGTGTTTTAAGTCATTTAGAAGTATTCATTCTGAACAAGGTCTGAGTAAGGGAGACTTGAGACATACTTTGTCAGTTTGATTTAATCTTCTTCAAAAAAAAAAAAAACATGTTTAGACTTAGTGTGTTTTAGTTACTTTCAATACTATGATGAGATATGAATTGCATAAGTCTAAAACAGATTTATTAGTGAGAAGATTTTCATGAGAATTGAGCTTGATATCAACCTTTTTATGAGCCAATGTTAATATGATATGTTGATTGAGAAAGAAGAATGTTTAGACTTAATCTGACTTGTATAATCATCCTTGTGAGTTTTTGAGCCTATAATGATTGATGCATTATATAAATCAATCTAATTTCTTTCTTGAGTGCTCTTATGATTACATGATTCTCTAGAACTTGCTTTAGACCTTGTTGAGACTATATTGATGCATGTGACAACATGAATATGATAGAGGCATTAGGATTTTTAGCCAGGGCCAAACAGCCATCCCTTATTGATGTTCCAAGAGAACACACCCTTAGTGAACCAATTTGAGCCTACATTGAATAAGCTATCTCTTTGGTAACCATAACTTGTCCCTAACCTAAATATACTTATATCCTTACCTTTGTTCCAAAGATGAATTAGCATGTTTTGAGACAAGTTGCAAAGACAAGGAAGATCTATTGAAAATTTGGGTTAGAAACAAGAAATAAGTGTGGGGGGAAAGAAAAGAAAAGTCAAGAGAAAAAAAAAAGAAATGGAATACTGGAAAATACATTCCTATGTAAAAAAAAATATGAATCATCTCTTGAATTTGGGGAAAAAGAAAAAGATGTTACAAAGTTGTTTAGAATGAAGAAAAGGCCCAACATGAATATCCGGCCTAGGTGACTATGTACTTGTAAAGAGTTTTGAGAAGTTTCTTTGTATGATCTTATTATGTCTCTAAACTTTATGAACTCTTTGGAACCTTTGTGATATCTTTATCCTTTTGTTCTTCAACCACATTACAAACCCCTTGGCCCCATTACAACCTTGATTAAAGACCTCTTGATTCATGAAGTTGTATGATCTAAATAGTGGAGAATAGGTGGACAAGCAAGAATATGGTAGAACTGTTTTCATGAGATTGATTGAGTGTAAACACTTTACCACTACTTTAAAGAATGAAAATCATGAGAGTATCCCATGTGAGTAGTTGAGATTAAGTTTGAATATGCACTATTTTGATTGAAATATGTTATGTTAATATTGGCTTAACTCAAACAATTTACATTCAAGCATGATTTTTTGTGAAATTCTTTAAGCTATTGATTAGTTTATAAGACTTGTTCAAAGATTGTCTATAATGTGTATTGAAAGGATTAGGAGTAAATATTTTTAGTATATGTAGTTTATTTATATTTTAGTTTTTCAATGTTTGTGGGTATCGTTCTAGTAAACCCTCACGAGACTAAACTCGTCCACTAGGGACACCTAGGGGTTTAAAGGCTTGTGTCACATGCTAAGTGCCACCGCGATTTCCTACGAAAGTGGATTAGATTAGATTTTCTTATTTTATTTTTATTTGTTTTTGCTCGAGGACTAGCAACAATCTAAGTGTGGGGGTGTGATAACTCGTATAATTATATAGTTTTTAGTTATGTTTTATTATTGTTTTGTGTCAAATACGAGTTATTATTGCTTAGTCTAATTGTGTTTATGATCTTTTATATTTTTATGTAATTTGGTGTTTTTTTTACGAGTTTCTTTGAGTGATTTCAGATTACTAGGTTAAATCAACAATTAAGGGCAAATTCAGTTCAGTTCCAGTTCCGACACCTTTTTCCATATCAGCTATATCTAGAGTTTCACTGAAGCAATAAGGCTGAAATTTTAACCGTGCAAAGTTAAGAGGCCTATCTAACTTTTTCATGTTTTACACTTCTTGAAACGGAGTCGTTTTCCCTAGCGAAATTGACCATCAAGTTGGCTGATGAGCAATGATGTCTGTGCTGACCTGTTTTGGTATTTTGCCCATATCTTCTGATCCACATCAGCAAATGAGCTGATTCCAATGGCTATGGATCACCGACTGATAGGGGAACATTTTTCTAGAAGACCATTTCATCAGATCAAGCCTCCAATATTGACAAAATCGATCATCAAGCTGGCTGATCAGAATTGTCATACAATATGACGAAAATTGTTAGAAAAATGCACCCACCTATTATACCTACCTTTGAAATTTATAAAGCTTGTCTCTTGTCATTTAGCTCTCCAAAATGTGTATAAATAGAGGGCCTTGGATGATTGTAAGAGACATTGTACATTGGTAGGATATTAGCCATTGTAATAAAATTCTCTAAGTTTTCTTCTTCTTTCTTTTCTCTAGTTTTCTTTTTCTTCATTTTCTTCTTCTTCTTTTTTTCTTTTATTTCCTTCTTCGATTCTCTTTAATTTTATGTTTATGTTTACAATGCCTATGCTAGGCTAAACTTCTATTTGGTTAAGGGTGATTTCAAAGCCCTAGACATGTTTTGTGATTGATTTTCAGATTCTATCTATCATTAATTTTCTATCAAAGTTGCTTATGTTCTTCTACAAGAATTGTTCATGATGTTGTCTTGATTTATTTAGGTGTACAACTAGATAGATCTTGATAATTATCTATTGCTAGTCTAGGAGTCTTGATCCGTGTAATTGTCTTGATTTCCTATTCATAAGTGGCAATTTGTGATTAATGATTATGGTCAAGTTTTCAATAATTGCAAAGTGGAACATAACCTAAGTTGAACAATCCGAGCTTATGTGTTTGTTGCTTAGATCAACCTATCTTTGTCATCATAAAGCTGCCATTAAATTGAATTTAGAGAGCTTATTCTAGGTTGTTTAATGGTTAGAGATTAAATAGAGAGCTTGTTCTATTTAACGACAAACTAAGGAAAGATTGGGATAACAGAGCTTGTTGTTATCTACGGTTGTTAACTTTGATAGTTGGTTGATATTGATAGATCTGAAATTGATTCTTAATGATGTCTAGTGGTGGAGAATGAAACCTTAACCATATTTTTCATATTTGATTCTTCTTACTTACTTGTTTTCTTACTTTTCTAGTTTGCTTATTTTTAAAAGTATATTTATTTTTATTGGCTGGTTATACCGCCTAATTTGTATATTAACTTTGTTTTATTTTTATTGGCTGGTTATACCGCCTAATTTAGTATATATATTTTTATTGGCTGGTTATACCGCCTTGCATCTTATTCTTATTATTTACTTTAGTTTAAATCTGGCTTCAAAAACCCCTTTTCTTTTATTGTTTTCTTTGAACGTAAGTTATAAACTAATAACTCATAGATTAAAACTCAATCCCTGAGGACTCGACCCTTGCAATCATTATACTTACAATTGATCTTTTTAGTGCAAGGTTAAATAAGATACACTCTTTTGGGTGCATCAGGGTTGATGACTATCCCGAGGCTAATAAACTCCAAGTGTATGATGATGTCTATGATGCATGTCAAAGAAAAGAAAATAGAAAGAAATAGATTAGTAAAGAAATGAATTCACAAATATAACATAAATAACAACATGCTTTAAAAAATATCCCGAAAATTTAAACAGAGCTTCGGCATTACGATGCCTTTGGGACAAAATAAAAAATTACGAGCGATATGATGTTCGTTCATCATCACCCAATTTGTATCTAACATATAGAAAGATGGTAAAAGGTTGGAAATGTTCCTCCATGTGTTCTTAAACTTCGGGTATCTAAAAGAAATCCGGCATGGCTTCGCCTAGGATCACTATATGAAGGTGAATTGGTTCTAAGGCCCCGAATTTTTCCTCATTGTCGTCGGTGAAGGCTAGTAAGGCACCCCGATAAAAGCGGGTTCAATTCGTGAGAGTATATTTTCCTATGCCCGTACGGAGGATTATCTCGAAGGCATTAGGTACTTTATACTCCGAAAGTGTTTCACTAGCCCATATGGAGGATCATCACGAAGGCGTAGTTACTTTACTCCTACTTAAAAGGACGGAACCCGGGTAGAGGATTCATGTTATGAAAATGCAAATACAATGTGTGCGGAGGAACAAAACAAACCTGTCACCACCTATTCTACACCCCTTATTCTAAATACCCCACTAAAATCAAACAATGTAAAGCATCAGTCAAGCAAACATATAAATATACGCAACAAAATAACCAGAGAACAAATAACAATATGAATGCACATGATGATGGACATATTTAAAACATTTTATTATTTTCAAAATTCTCTTTTATTTTAAAAAATATGGGAATTAAAATTAAATACCAATTAAACCAACAAAACCGAGATTAACATACGACTAATTCTAGGTCTGACTTTCTAAAAAAAAAAATTCCCCAGTGGAGTCGCCAAGCTGTCGCAACCTAAAAAAATAACAAGACTCATCGCAAGACTTTATTATTCGTTTTCCTTAGGCGTGACATAAAAAAAATGAGGAAAAGTCGACTTAATTCCTCTAGAAAAAAACGAAGGTGTCGATACGTGATCCCAGATCGCGGGGAACCATTCGAGTGAGGGGAAATAGAAGTAGAGGAAAAGACGACTTAATTCCTCTAGAAATAATAAAAGGTCGAGGGTATGAAAACAACCTAGTAAAAAGACATGGAGTCGCGACCAATCTTTTTTAGCTAGGTGTGATTGACCACCTATTAAAACCGGTTTTGTAAAACATTTTAAAATTAATTAAAACATTTTTTTAAAAACCAATTTCAGGTCTGCGTTATAAACCAGAGAAATCAAAGAAGTGGGTTCGGGAGTCGATTACGTGCAAGGAAGAATTAGCACCCCCGCAACGCCCCGTATAAATCGGTACCTTATTAATCGTTTGTTATCCCAAGTCTCGGTAAAAAGTTGATTTTTAATTTAGTATTTCAAGTTAATTCCCAATTTTAAGAAAAATAATTCCATTTTTAATTGAAAATGCTCCGGAATTTATTAATTCAAAAATTTCCTATATTCCCCAATAAAATCGGCAAAATATAGAAATTTTTATTCATTTGAAAAACTTTTCGAATCATTCTCGTTTTTTGAAAGAAAGATATTCCTTTATTAATGACAATTGATGATATTCCCTCCAACAAACCCGGTAGAGAACTCATGAATTATTTTAACTCGGGAAAATCTTTATTTTTTATTGAAAAATCATAATCTTTTTCAAAAACATTTTTAAAAATATGAACATGAACATGTATGACATAATAAAATGACATGGCAAATCTATATAATATAATGCATCCTAAATGATATGACACAATTCAAATGACATAGTATATTCTAGGTAAAATAAAAAAATCCTAAGTATCATGGTATATTCTAAATGAGATAAAATGATTTAAATGACATGGCAATTCTAAATGATATGGCATATTTTAAATGACATGGCATGTTATAAATGAAATAACCTAAATGACATGGAATATGATCTAAATGACAAGAAATGACATGGAATTAAAATAATGCTAACATATAATATGCATGAAAATACTAATAAAAATAATAATGCATGAACATATTATATGCTAAATAATGTGACAAAAATAACTAAATAAAAAGCATAGGATATCATGAAACATTAAAAATCATATGGAAAACAAATATAAGATCATAAAATTTTAATTAAAATAATAATAATATCATGGAAAATATCATAGCAAAAATCATACATTTAAATAAAATGCATGAACATGGAAAATGCAATGCATGAAAAATGTATTTTTTCCTTAATTAAAAAAATCCGTATAACTAAAAAGATATCCGGCTACCTTAGGAAAATATGTCAAATTAGATTTTCTAAAAAAACGAAACTTTGTGATTGTTTGAAAATAATTTAGAAGAAAAATTTGAATAAAAATTAAAACCCTCACCAAACCCATTTAAAATGGCTCTAATTTCCTAAGTTTAAAATCTCGGACTTAACTACCCTTAACTCGAGATTTATAAAATCATTTTCAGAGTTTAAAAAGGCTTAGAAACTACCCTAAGACAGCAGCTAAATCTTCTAACTAACCCCCTCTAAATGCCTTAGCCAAATTCAACCATTATTCCTCTTTTGATTTCAAATCTGCCTCTACTGTCCAGTTTTGCCACACAATTTTTTAGCCTATTTTTAAAAATTCTAAAAATTCTAAAAAACATAATGGAGACTCAAAACATGTAAATGTACACGGGAAAAAAATTGGCTTAATTTTATGATTAAAGATTACTGCCCAGAAAAATTGGACATGTTTGAGTACTAGGTGAAAAAAAAAACTGTTTGTCAAAACACATTTTTTTGCCTTTGATAAATTCATTCAAAAACCAAAATGGAAATTGTTGGAAGTCATCCTAAAGACCTGAGGACAGTAGCTAAACATTTTAAAAATCTTGGACAAAATTGGTGAAGTAAAAAAAAAATCACAAAGGTAGAATGATCTATTTAACAATTCCTTAATTTTCCACAAGTATGCTCTAGAGAGCATGACTTTGAGCCATTAATTGGCCTAAGTCACAAATCAAGTGGCAATGACATGGAATGCATGAACATACAGCAAATGAAATGTATGAAATGCATGGTCTAAAGGTCTAAACGGTAGAGGAAATGCTTGACAATTCATGGCAACCTAAATGCCTAGCATGAATTTGCATGGCAATAAATGCTATCCTAACTCTATATGCATGCAATGCTTGATAATGTAAATGTGACTAGGACCTAATATGTTATAAATATGCATGAAAATGAATGTGACCTAAGACCTAAATAGCATTTTAATGCATGACAATACCAATGTGATTTAAGACTCAATATGCATGGAAATACCAATATGGCCTAGACCTAAAATGTAGTGGGCATGCATAGCAATACTATGAACATATAATGACTCATGAAATTAATGTCAATGCTGGAACAAACAGTAACAAATACACCATTTCAAGATATGATAATGCAAAGCATGTTACCTAAAAAAAAATACAAATGCATGACAAGGCAATGAATGCATGAAGAGGCAAATGATCACATGAGACTCTAATGCAATCCTACTTAGTAAATGACATAAATACATGACAAACCATATTAAAATGCATAATGTCATGACATTTTCAATAACATATAACATACCAAAATCAAAATGCACAAGCTCATGGCATGGAAATGCAAACAAGTTAAGAAACAAAAGAAAAATGCACATGCAAGGCAAACAAACATGGTATTGCTGAATGGTCATGGATCATAATGATGGCATTTTTATCATAGCATTTTCATAAGCACATGGCATACTAAAATCAGAGTATGCAAGTTCATGACATGGAGATATAAACAAGCTAAGAAGCAAAATAAAAATATACATACAAGGCATACAAAATGGAATGGCCGAATATGCATGAAACAAAACTATTGAGAATGCAAACATGTAATACATGGTACATAAAAAAAAATGCACAATATGGATATATGAACAACAATGGCCGAATATGCAAGGATCTAATACCAAGCATGGAAATGAAATATAACAAATATAGCATAGAAAATTGTCACACCCCAAATTCAGGGCATGTGACCGGCCAAAGACAAGGTATGCCATTGCCTCCGAAGCCTGACTATACTCATTAAACCAAATCAAAGAAAATTTTGGCATAATCTCGCCCTACATGGGCGTTTGCCGCTCAATCATCAACATTCACAATGTAATAATTCATCAACACATGACATCTCGGTTTGGACGCCTCCGATAGGGAGTAACCGAAATGCCCCGCAGCAGACTCAACCCTTATGACATCTTATATACAAACATACATTTATAATATATCATAACAAAATGAACATCACCATGTCATACCAGGCCTCTAAGACTGATATACGTCATATATCACTTAATTACATCCGCTTACAAAATATACAGTACATATTCAACATACACAAAATACAGAGGACCCATGATACCCTAGTGACTGCAAAATGTACCCTACCATCGCCACTGCTTACCACGTCTTGGGTCAATTCGCTCACCACAAGTATGTGAGCAGCTAGCTATCTGGAATCTGGGAAGAGCTGGGTCTATTAGAATCTGAAAAAAATGAAAATAAACGAAGTGAATCGAAAAACTCAGTGAGCATAAGGTAACTAGGAAGAGTACTTAGAAATTTCGTATTTCCTTTCTTGACCATTAAAGTATAAACATGACATATCAAGTATGACTAATTAACCGAAAAGTAATATTTAAAAATTGTACCGGGACTTATAAAAATTATTTGTCCCATATGAAATCTTCTATACTGAGTGCTGAATATAAATAAGTCATTGGCCAGCCTAAATCGATAGCCAAAAATATTTGACAATCGATTTTTCGTGTATACCTCCACAATTATCAATGAAGAATTTCTCATGTCTATATCATCAAAACATCCCGGACTTATACCAGTCCGTAATATTTGTCATCCTGGACTATCTTGTCCATATCATCCCGGACTCATCTTATCTGTACAACAATAGCATCCCGGACTTCACCTCGTCCGTACAATATTAGCATCCCGGACATCACACTGTTCGTATAATAATAGCATCCCGGACATCACCTTGTCCGTACAATAATAGCATCCCGAACATCACCTTGTCCGTACAATAATATCTTGATATATTAATTCTCTAATATCATGGAGTAATATATATATTATGCTAGGAAACAATCTCTACACCTCAAAGCATTACAGTTTCACTTAGATTTTTTTTTTTATCAAACAACTTATATGCATAACCTTTTAATCTACAATATCTAACTACCCTTAAATACTCAACCATCCTATACAATATCATTCATTATTATTCAACTCCACACTTACGCCTTTGATCCGCGTAAGGTTTGAAACTTACCATTTTTGTAATCCGAGCAATCTTTCGTGTTTCAATATCCATATCAATCAACAATGCATATAAAACAATAACTACTTCCTAGATTAACCTAAATACTCACTGTGTTAGTCCGAGTGTTAAAGCGGCACTTTCGTGGCTTTGTCGCGATTTCAGGCGAACTCTGCAATATGAGTACCTATGGCATCATCAAGATATTCTGTGAATATTTCTCAACTACAGGACATTCAAATTCTAACTATTTATTCTAGTTAGCTGCTATTCAAAATTTTCCAACTTAAGAATTTTTACAAATAAATTCCTACACTTAGCTCGAGTCAAAATTCGGAACAACAATCAACTGAAAAGTTGCTCACACAATAACAACGAAGCTAACGGTGGCCTCGGACAACCAAGGAAGGTGGCGGCACCACCTCATGGGCAAGCTAGGGTTTTAGCCAAGCTTGTTTTAGCCTCTAAATTTGATTCAAAGCTATCCGATACTAATTTACGGTTTAAAGAGGTGGAGGAACACCTCCCGTAACAGAAAAAGTGGCGGCAACATGGTGATTCATCACCACCAATTTTCAGCCAAAATGATTTCTCATAGATAAAGACAAATTCTTCAAAATCTAATATCAAAATCAAGCTTAGAACATGAAATTACCTATAGGTTAGTGAAATCCTTGCAAATTTTGGTGATTTCCCTTGAAATTTGGAGGAGAGAGAAAGCTTTAGTAAGCTTTAATGGAGTTTTTGGTGAGAAAATGCCTAAAGGCATCAAGACTAAGAAGAAGACGTTGTGTCTTCTTATTTGGGCTGAAAACTTATGGGAAATTATCCCATGTTCCTCATCTTGCCTAAGCTTGGTCAAAAGAGTTGACTAACTTTGACTTTTTGCACATGCCCTACAGAACGTGATGTTCGGGATTTTGTTTTTCATTTTTCTCAACATATTCATGTTTCTTGGGTGTTAACACATCTATCCATGTGTTCGGATCGATAACAAGAATTTTTGAACCACGTTTTTCGGGAAAAGTATGACAATGTCACAATTTTCCAATTTTACCGATTCTAGTCTCGTTTTTTTTTTCTAATGCCAAATATTAGATCCAAATGTCATATTAACATATTATAGAGTCAAAAAGCCCATTTATACCATTTCTCGGACTAAAAATGAAAAGGGGTGTAAAATGACCAAAATACCCCTAATGCATATTTTTTTTGAATTTGATGCCGATTGTTGCTCTGATAATAGGTATGGTTTCTATATAGTATATTCTCATCATATCCACTCATTTTATCATATTTTATGGAATTTCCCCTTCCCGATTTTAGTCTGAATTTTAAACTATTTTAAGGTCAGATCGTTTAACCATCTGATTTAACCTCCAATTCTATAATCTATCATACAACATGTATACCACATGATAGCCTGTCCTTCCTAGTGGGTTTTACATGTGTAGTTCCGAGCCATTAGAATGTTATAGGAGACCCGAGTCATCTCTGGCTTAGGCGGGTCTCACATTTCGCCCCCTTAATAAAATTCGTCGAATTTTACATAAAATTAACCTATAAAGAATTACCTCATGTTTGAAATAACTGGGGTACTGCTGTCTTATCTCATCCTCAAGCTCCCATGTAGCCTCCTGCGTATTGTGATACTGCCACAAAACTTTAACTGTAGGAACTTCCTTGGACCGCATCTTTCGTACTTGACGATCTACTATGGCTATGGGTTCTTCAATATATGTTAACTGGGAGTCTATCTGTGTTGCCTGTGGCTGTAAAACATGTGAATCGTCTGAAATGTATTTTCGCAACATAGACACATGGAATACAGGGTGTACATAGCTCAAGTCTGGAGGCAACGCTAACTCATATGCTACTGCACCTTTACGGCTCAATATCTGGAATGGTCCAATGTACCTTGGACCCAACTTACCTCGTCTCCCAAATCTCATAACCCCCTTGAAAGGTGAAACTTTTAGGAACACATAATCTCCAACATCAAACTCTAACTCACGTCTCCGGTTATCAGCATAGGCCTTTTGTCGATTTTGGGCAGCCATGAACTTCTCTCTTATTATTCCAACCTTTTGCACTGCATCTTGCACAATATCTGGACCAAGTAGCCGATACTCGCCTGCCTCAAACCAACCAACAGGTGATCTACACTTCGGACTATATAGTGCCTCAAATGGTGCCATCTGTATACTGCAGTGATAACTGTTGTTATAAGCGAACTCAATCAAAGGTAAATGATCATCCCAAGTCCCTTCAAAATCTAATACACAGGCTCGCAACATATCCTCAAGGGTCTGTATAGTCCTCTCGGATTGTCCATCTGTCTGGGGGTGAAAAGCAGTGCTAAACCGTAATTGCGTACAAAGGGCCTCCTGGAATGATCTCCAAAATCTCGCTGTAAACTGCGAACCTCTATCTGATATAATCGATAATGGTACACCATGTAAAGGCACAATTCGATCCAAATGAAGCTTAGCATACTTATTAGCTGGATAAGTAGTTTTCACTGGAATAAAATGTGCCGACTTAGTCAATCTGTCGACAATCACCCAAATAGAATCATATCCTGTCTTAGTTCTAGGCAAAGCAGTTACTAAATCCATGGTGACATTATCCCATTTCCACTCTGGCACTTCAAGGCTCTGCAATAGACCAGCTGGTCTCAAATGTTCAGCCTTTACTTGCTGACATATTAGGCATTTAGCCATATAATCTGCTACATCACATTTCATGCCTTGCCACCAGTAGAACTGCTTAAGATCACGGTACATCTTGGTAGCACCAGGATGCATCGTATATGATGAATTATGTGCTGCATCAAGGATCTTACCTCGAATTCCCTCTATCTCAGGAACTACCAATCGATTATGGAAACAGAGACTTCCCTCTTCATCTGCCTGAAATCCATCGTCTTTACCCTGTTTCACACTAGTTATAGTCTCAGTACAAAAAGCATCGACATGCTGCCTTGCTTTAACTTCCTCTACTAAGGAGGATCTAACCTGTACATGTGCAATAAGTGCACCAGTCCCGATAAAACTCAAGGTAACACCTCTTCTCAAACAACCCTGAATAGCCTTAGCCAACGGTCTCTTCTCTAGGGACAAGTGAGCCATGCTTCCCATAGATTTACGGCTCAAAGCGTCAGCAACCACGTTGGCTTTACCTGGATGATAAAGGATAGTGCAATCGTAATCCTTGAGTAATTCCAACCACCGCCTCTGTCTTAAATTTAACTCCCGTTGATCAAAAATATATTTTAAACTCTTGTGATCGGTGTATATCTCACATGATTGTCCATATAAGTAATGTCGCCATATCTTTAATGCAAAGATAATGGCTACTAACTCCAAATCATGTGTAGGATAATTCTGCTCATGCTTCTTCAACTGCCTTGAGGCATATGCTATAACCTTGCCACCCTGCATTAACACACATCCCAATCCAACCCTGGATGCATCACAATATACAACATATCCACCGGATCCCGTGGGTAATGTCAAAACTGGAGCAGTAGTCAAACGTTCCTTGAGCTCTAGAAAGCTCCTCTCACATTCGTTTGACCACTCAAACTTGACATCCTTCTGGGTAAGTCTAGTCAATGGAGCTGCCAATCTCGAAAAATTCTCAACAAACCTCATGTAATACCCTACCAGCCCCAGGAAACTCCGAATCTCAGTAACGGTGGTAGGCCTTTTCCAGTCACGCACTGCCTCCACCTTTTTAGGGTCCACACTAATACCTTCCTTGGATACAATATGTCCAAGGAATCCTACACTCTCAACCAGAACTCGTACTTTGAAAACTTAGCATATAACTGGTGTGTTCTCAAGGTCTCAAGCACCACCCTAAGATGCTGGCTATGATCATCCTCAGTCCGTGAATACACCAAGATATCATCAATAAAAACTATCACGAAGTGATCTAAATAGGGTTTAAACACCCTGTTCATTAGATCCATAAAAGCTGCAGGGGCGTTAGTCAGTCCAAAAGACATTACAAGAAACTCATAGTGCCCATAACGCATACGAAAAGCAGTCTTAGGCACATCTTCCCTCCGAATACGGAGCTGATGATAACCTGATCGAAGATCAATCTTAGAAAAACAACTAGCTCCCTGCAACTGATCAAACAAATCATCAATCCTCGGTAGTGGGTACTTATTTTTAATAGTCACCTTATTAAGTTGTCTATAGTCAATACATAGCCGCAGGGATCCATCCTTTTTCTTAACAAACAATACCGGAGCACCCCAGGGTGAAGTACTCGGGCGTATGAATCCCTTGTCCAACAAATCCTGAAGTTGTACCTTCAATTCCCTCAGTTCAAGGGGAGCCATACGGTAAGGGGAAATTGAAATAGGCTGGGTTCCTGGCAACACATCAATACAGAACTCAATCTCTCCCTCAGGAGGGAGTCCGGGTAACTCCTCTGGAAATACATCTGGAAACTCAGATACTACTGGTATCTTATCCAAATCCGGAACCTTGCCTTCAATATCGCACACATAGGCTAAATAGCCCTGACAGCCACTGTTTAACAACTTCTCAGCTTTTAAGACCAATATCATTCTTGTTGTATTCATACTTCGATCTCCCTGATATTTTTAAACTAATTTCCCTGGTATCTGGAAGGTAATAACCTTCTCGAAACAATCTAACATAGCATAATTGGCATCTAGCCAATCCATGCCCAATATCACATCAAATTCTAGTATATCTAGTATCACTAGATCGGCTATGAACACCTCCCCGCCAATCTCAATATCACACCCTTTCAAAACTCGACTAACTACATACTCTACCCCGAAAGGTGTTGAAACTAGCAAAGGTTCATTTAACTCATTAATATCTCTGAGCAAAATATCCACAAACCGAGGGCAAATAAATGAATGGGTGGCACCCGGATCAAATAAAGCATGTGCAGGCTGTAAACAAACCATAATAATACCTGTCACAACTGCATTGGATGCCTGGGCAACCCTAGGTGTCAGTGCAAAAACTCGAGCCTGCCCCCTGCCGCCTGACATCTGTCCCCTACCAGTAGATTGTTGTCCCCGACCCTGAGTACCTCTGCCAGCCTGCTGTGCGACTGATCCTGCTGACTGCCCTGGTGCAGCTATAGCTGGGAGTGGAGCTACTACTGATGGGAGTGAGCCAGAACCCAATGGGCAGTCTCTCCTCATGTGCCCCGATTTACCGCATCTAAAACATAAATCTGATCTCCAACATACGCCTCTATGTCGGCGTCTACAAATCTGACATAATGAGGTAGAAGCTCCCCCAGTAGTAGTAGCAGCTGATGTACTTTGAGAGCGACCACCAGGTCTATGCTGACTGTTCTGACCCCCGTCCCTCTGTACACCACTAGTAGATGCCTCTCCTCTAGACACGATACCACCAACCGGCCCCGATAACCCTATCGCTCTAGAACCCTGTCCACCAAATCTGGGCCTCTTTTGTGGGCCCTATAACTATGCCTATCTCGGGCTAACTGCTCGAACCTCAGAGCAGAGTTTAGTACCTCAGCATATGTGGATGTCTTTATCAACTGAACTGACCTAAATAAATACTCTCGAAGACCATCCACAAACCTCTTAGCTCTATCATACTCGGTGGATACCAACTGTGGCGCATATACAGAAAGATCAAAAAATCGAATATCATAATCAGTCATAGTCATGGTTTCTGTCTGCTTTAGCTGCTCGAATTCGCAAGCCCTAGCCTCGCGAACACTCTGTGGTAAGAACCTACGAAGAAACTCAGTACAAAATTCTGGCCACGCTAATGGAGGATCAGTAGCTCGTCGTCTCTTAAGCAAGGTCGTATACCACGTCCCAGCTATACTCCTAAGCTGGAAACTAATTAACTCCACAGATCGAACCGGAGAACATCCAAATGATATGAACAATCTACTGCATTGATCCAAAAAGTCATTGGGATCTGCATTAGCATCCTTCCCTATAAACAAAGGTGGTTGATTCTTCTTAAACTCAGATAACGAAACCTGAAGGTATCCCTGTGGTCGGCCCTGCTCTAACTCTACCGGTGCAGCTGCCGGCTGTGGCTGTGGTTGTGCCTGCTGGGCCTGATCTAGTTTCCTCTGTTGCTCTGCCACAACCTGCGCCAGAGCCTCTACCTGGTGTAATACCTCATCCATTTTAGCATCCATCCTGTCAAATCTTATCTCCATCTCTGTAGTATCCCTAGTAGTAGTCCTACTACTTTCCCTACTCTAGCCTCTAATCTCAGGGCCAGCAGAAATCTGATCCGGGACCTCAAGCTCTCGGTCCCCTGATTTATCTCTAGGTCTACGAGTTCTTGTTTGGGGAGGCATCGTATCTAGAAAATAAACATATGTCAGTAACTCCATAATATTATTTATAAAGTTCAATATGTGCTAGCTAGCTTAAAAATCACCGGACGTATCAGCATGTGACGATGCACATCCGTAGGGGTAGTACACTACTTACCGATATCCCGGGATTACTTGTAAGCAATGCACTACTACCCTACCCCTTTTTACAGTCACTGACCTCTAGACCATGCTCTGATACCACATTTGTCACACCCCAAATTCCGGGCATGTGACCGGCCAGAGACAACGTATGCCCTTGCCTCCGAAGCCTAACTATACTCATTAAACCAAATCAAAGAAAATTTTGGCATAATCTTGCCCTACATGGGCGTTTTCCGCTCAATCATCAACATTCACATTGTAATAATTCATCAACACATGACATCTCGGTTTGGACGCCTCCGATAGGGAGTAACCGAAATGCCCCGCAGCAGACTCAACCCTTATGACATCTTATATACAAACATACATTTATAATATATCATAACAGAATGAACATCACCATGTCATACCAGGCCTCTAAGACTGATATACATCATATATTACTTAATTACATCCGCTTACAAAATATACAGTACATATTCAACATACACAAAATACAGAGGACCCATGATACCCTAGTGACTGCAAAATGCACCCTACCATCGCCACTGCTTACCACGTCTTGGGTCAATTCGCTCACCACAAGTATGTGAGCAGCTAGCTATCCGGAATCTGGGAAGAGCTGGGTCTATTAGAATCTGAAAAAAATGAAAATAAACGAAGTGAGTCGAAAAACTCAGTGAGCATAAGGTAACTAGGAAGAGTACTTAGAAATTTCGTACTTCCTTTCTTGACCATTAAAGTATAAACATAACATATCAAGTATGACTAATTAACCGAAAAGTAATATTTAAAAATTGTTCCGGGACTTATAAAAATTATTTGTCCTATATGAAATCTTCTATACTGAGTGCTGAATATAAATAAGCCATTGGCCAGCCTAAATCGATAGCCAAAAATATTTAACAATCGATTTTACGTGTATACCTCCACAATTATTAATGAAGAATTTCTCATGTCTATATCATCAAAACATCCCGGACTTATACCAGTCCGTAATATTTGTCATCCTGGACTATCTTGTCCATATCATCCCGGACTCATCTTGTCCGTACAACAATAGCATCCCGGACTTCACCTTGTCCGTACAATATTAGCATCTCGGACATCACCCTGTCCGTATAATAATAGCATCCCGGACATCACCCTGTCCGTACAATAATAGCATCCCAGACATCACCTTGTCCGTACAATAATAGCATGATATATTAATTCTCTAATATCATGGAGTAATATATATATATATATTATGCTAGGAAACAATCTCTACACCTCAAAGCATTACAGTTTCACTTAGATTTTTTTTTTATCAAACAACTTATATGCATAACCTTTTAATCTAGAATATCTAACTACCCTTAAATACTCAACCATCCTATACAATATCATTCATTATTATTCAACTCCTCACTTACGCCTTTGATCCGCGTAAGGTTCAAAACTTACCATTTTTGTAATCCGAGCAATCTTTCGTGTTTCAATATCCATATCAGTCAACAATGCATATAAAACAATAACTACTTCCTAGATTAACCTAAATACTCACTGTGTTAGTCCGAGTGTTAAGGCGGCACTTTCGTGGCTTTGTCGCGATTTCAGGCGAACTCTGTAATATAAGTACCTATGGCATCATCAAGATATTCTGTGAATATTTCTCAACTACGGGACATTCAAATTCTAACCATTTATTCTAGTTTGCTGCTATTCAAAATTTTCCAACTTAAGAATTTTTACAAATAAATTCCTACACTTAGCTCGAGTCAAAATTCGGAGCAACAATCAATTGAAAAGTTGCTCACACAATAACAACGAAGGTAACGGTGGCCTCGGACAACCAAGGAAGGTGGCGGCACCACCTCATGGGCAAGCTAGGGTTTTAGCCAAGCTTGTTTTAGCCTCTAAATTTGATTCAAAGCTATCCGATACTAATTTACGGTTTAAGGAGGTGGAGGAACACCTCCCGTAGCAGAAAAAGTGGCGGCAACATGGTGATTCATCACCACCAATTTTCAGCCAAAATGATTTCTCATAGATAGAGACAAATTCTTCAAAATCTAATATCAAAATCAAGCTTAGAACATGAAATTACCTATAGGTTAGTGAAATCCTTGCAAATTTTGGTGATTTCCCTTGAAATTTGGAGGAGAGAGAAAGCTTTAGTAAGCTTTAATGGAGTTTTTGGTGAGAAAATGCCTAAAGGCATCAAGACTAAGAAGAAGACGTTGTGTCTTCTTATTTGGGCTGAAAACTTATGGGAAATTATCCCATGTTCCTCATCTTGCCTAAGCTTGGTCAAAAGAGCTGACTAACTTTGACTTTTTGCACATGCCCTACAGAACGTGATGTTCGGGATTTTGTTTTTCATTTTTCTCAACATATTCATGTTTCTTGGGTGTTAACACATCTATCCATGTGTTCGGATCGATAACAAGAATTTTTGAACCACGTTTTTCGGGAAAAGTATGACAATGTCACAATTTTCCAATTTTACCGATTCTAGTCTCGTTTTTTTTTTTCTAATGCCAAATATTAGATCCAAATGTCATATTAACATATTATATAGTCAAAAAGCCCATTTATACCATTTCTCGGACTAAAAATGAAAAGGGGTGTAAAATGACCAAAATACCCCTAATGCATATTTTTTTGAATTTGATGCCGATTGTTGCTCTGATAATAGGTATGGTTTCTATATAGTATATTCTCATCATATCCACTCAATTTATCATAATTTATGGAATTTTTCCCTTCCCGATTTTAGTCTGAATTTTAAACTATTTTAGGGTTAGATCGTTTAACCACCTGATTTAACCTCCAATTTTATAATCTATCATACAACATGTATACCACATGATAGCCTGTCCTTCCTAGTGGCTTTTACATGTGTAGTTCCGAGCCATTAGAATGTTATAGGAGACCCGAGTCATCTCTGGCTTAGGCGGGTCTGACAAAAATAATGTAAATAAAATGTATACACAAGATTTAACATAGACATGCAGAAATTACAAGCAAAACACGTAAGTAGAACAAGGAAAGTTAAGCTCTATGGATGGTATCAAATGGGCATAGCCTCTCATCAAACCATAATCACTTGGTCTTGCCAAGATCATGAATCCTTTCCATCTCATCAAAACAGAAAATAAACCATGTAAAAACCGAAAATAAGGCAAGCTTCATGGTAGGTAAAAATAAGCATAGCCTCTCTTCTAACCATGGCACTTGGTCTAGCCAAGATCATGTAGCCATTTCAACCTTTTTTGCTTCATAGTTTGTAAAAATAAAAACCTTAGAACATTTTAAAAAACTTGTACAAATCATTTTTCACAACAACATGCAAGAAAGAAAGAAAAGAAAAAAAACAAGGAAGAAAAATGAGCCATTCGGCCATGGCATGAAACTCCAAGAAAAAAATTGTTTCCACCATTTTAAAGAAGAAGAAGATGATGAAAACATGAGTAAACATTTAAAAACTTTATTTCTAAGAAAAATGTTGTAGGAAAACATGATAGAAAAATCAAGAAAACACCATGAAAATGAAGAAGAAAGCTAGGCTAAAACTTGGTAGAGATGACTACCTTCAAACTCTCTAATGAAAAACTTTTTTTCTTTCTTTCAAAACCTTTTTTCTTGCCAAATTAGCTACTGTTTTCCAGCCAAAAACCTCTGAAAAAATGAAACTCCCCCTCCCTTTAGCCTTGCCCGAATGCCCCCTTAGCCATTGGATGAAAATTGCATTTTTTCCCCTCCAATCTTGGCCTTCGGATTTAGATATTTTGATGAAAACATAAAAATGTCATCTTGACAATTGATTCCAGCCCTTAAGATGTGTACTCAGCTCTTGTATTAATCTTAGCCATTAGATGCAAAAGAGGACCAATCCTATGCACTCACTTGCTTGCCCCTCTTGAATGCCTACCCTTGGATGAGTTGTGCTCTTCCGTTCTTGGTCATTGGATGAAGCCAACATAAAAATGATATCTTGTAGATTAAATGAAGCTCTCAACATGTGTACTCATCCCTTGTAGATGGCCTAAGCCATTGGATGAAAAGGGATAATCCCATGCACTTCCTTGCTCAACCGAATTGATGCTCACCCTTGGATGAATTGTGCTCATCTTTTTTCTTCCATTCTTGGCCATTAGATGAGGGTTCTTTTATGACAAAAAAAATTGTCATTCTAAAATTTAAACTTGGCCATTGGATGGTGCATTCAACTTTCCTACAGGAACCTAAGCCGTTGGATGAAGGGGGGACTATTTGCAAGTTGTTAGTGATAGCATGTGGCATGATAGTGACTAGGGAATTAAATTGCTCGAGCTTCCTTCTTCTCCTCTATGTTGGCTAACCAAAGGAAGAAATAATCCCAGCAATTCCTTCATCTTCCATATTTTCCTCAATTACCAATTTTCCCGTTTTGGTTTCCTTGGTGAAATGACCTTTTTGCCCCCCGAACTTAAATAAATAGCAAACGGACTCCAAATTTGAATTTTATTTTTTCAATACTTCCAAAATAATAAAAAATTGAATTCTGGAAGTTTCCAAACTTTTCCGAGTCCATTTGCTATTTATTTTGGATTTATTTTCGAAATTACCCCTTTTATGCACCCAAACTTTACCATTTTTTAAACGAGCTCCGAATCAAGATTTTTCTTCACCATTATCTTCCAAATAATTTAAAAATGTGATCTGGAAGTTTTCATAATTTTTTGGAGCTCATTTACTATTTTTTCGGGATTTATCTGCTTGAATTACTACATAGGGGACCCGATATTTGGCCATTTTGCAAACATCTCTGAATCAAGATTTTCTTTCGCCAATCTCTTCCCAATAATTTAAAAATGAGATTTTCAAATTTTTAGAATTTTTGGAGTTCATTTGCTATTTTTTCGGGATTTATCCTGTTGAATTACTACATAGGAGACCCGATATTTGACCATTTTGCAAACGAACTCCGAATCAAGATTTTCTTTTGCCAATCTCTTCTAAATAATTTAAAAATTATATTTGCAAATTTTCAGAATTTTTGGAGTTCATTTGCTATTTTTTCGGGATTTATCTTGTTGAATTACTGCATAGGAGACCCGGTATTTGACCATTTTGTAAACGAAATCCGAATCAAGATTTTCTTTCGCCAATATCTTTGAAATGATTTAAGAATGATATTTGAAAATTTTCAGAATTTTTGGAGTTCATTTGCTATTTTTCCCATATTTTCCAATTTCGCTCTTTTACTTCCGAAACCCGGTTTTGCTCAAAACAAGTCCGATTTTCAGATTTTCTTCAAATTGAGCCTTGGGCTATCCTTGTGATGCACCCAAAAGAGTGTATCTTATTTAACCTTGCACTAAAAAGATAAATTGTAAGTATAGTAGTTAGCAAGGGTCGAGTCCTCAGGGATTGGGTTTTAGTTTATAAGTTAATAGTTTAAAACTTAAATTCAAGAACAATAAAAGAAAAAGGGTTTTTGAAGCCAGATTTAAACTAAAGTAAATAATAAGAATAAGATGCAAGGCGGTATAACCAGCCAATAAAAATATATATACTAAATTAGGCGGTATAACCAGCCAATAAAAATATATATACTAAATTAGGCGGTATAACCAGCCAATAAAAATAAAACAAAGTTAATATACAAATTAGGCGGTATAACCAGCCAATAAAAATAAATATAAAAAATAAGCAAACTAAAAGTAAGAAAACAAGTAAGTAAGAAGAATCAAATATGAAAAATATGGTTAAGGTTTCATTCTCCACCACTAGACATCATTAAGAATCAATTTCAGATCTATCAATATCAACCAACTATCAAAGTTAACAACCGTAGATAACAACAAGCTCTGTTACCCCAATCTTTCCTTAGTTTGTCGTTAAATAGAACAAGCTCTCTATTTAATCTCTAACCATTAAACAACCTAGAATAACCTCTCTAAATTCAATTTAATGGCAGCTTTATGATGAGAAAGATAGGTTGATCTAAGCAACAAACACATAAGCTCGGATTGTTCAACTTAGGTTATGTTCCACTTTGCAATTATTGAAAACTTGACCATAATCATTAATCACAAATTGCCACTTATGAATAGGAAATCAAGACAATTACACGGATCAAGACTCCTAAACTAGCAATAGATAATTATCAAGATCTATCTAGTTGTACACCTAAATAAATCTAGACAACATCATGAACAATTCTTGTAGAAGAACATAAGCAACTTTGATAGAAAATTAATGATAGATAGAATCTGAAAATCAATCACAAAACATGTCTAGGGCTTTGAAATCACCCTTAACCAAATAGAAGTTTAGCCTAGCATAGGCATTATAAACATAAACATAAAATTAAAGAAAATCTAAGAAGAAAATAAAAGAAAGAAAGAAGAAGAGGAAGAATATTAATTATCCAACCTCTTGCTCTCTCTAAAGAAAAAGAAAACTAGAGAAAAGAAAGAAAACTAGAGAAAAGAAAGAAGAAGAAAACTTAGAGAATTTTATTAAAATGGCTAATATCCTACCTATGTACAATATGATCCTCTACAATCATCCAAGGCCCTCTATTTATACACATTTTGGAGGGCTAAATGACAAGAGACAAGCTTTACAAATTTCAAAGGTAGGTATAATAGGTGGGTGCATTTTTCTAACAATTTTCGTCATATTGTATGACCATTTTGATCAGCCAACTTGATGGTCGATTTTGTCAATCTTGAAGGCCTGATCTGATCACATGGTCTTCTAGAAAAATGTTCCCCTATGAGTTACTGATTCATAGCCGTTGGAATCAGCTCATTTGCTGATGTGGAGAAGAAGATATGGGCAAAATACGAAAACAGGTCAGCACAGACATCATTGCACATCAGCCAACTTGATGGTCGATTTCTTCAATATTGGAGGCTTTATCTGATCACATGGTCTTCTAGACAAATGTTCCCCTATCAGTTAGTAATCCATAGCCGTTGGAATCAGCTCATTTTCTGATGTGTATCGGACGATATGGTCAAAATGCGAAAACTGCTCAGGACAGACGTCATTGCACATCAGCCAACTTGATGGTTGATTTCGCTAGGGAAAACGACTCCGTTTCAAGAAGTGTAAAACATGAAAAAGATAGATATGCCTCTTAACATTGCACGGTTAAAATTTCAGCCTTATTGCTTCAGTGAAACTCCAGATATAGCTGATATGGCAAAAGGTGTCGGAACTGGAACTGAACTGGATTTGCCCTTAATTCTAGTAATCTGAAATCACTCAAAGAAACTTGTGAAAAACACCAAATTACATAAAAATATAAAAGATCATAAACACAATTAGACTAAACAATAATAACTCGTATTTGACACAAAACAATAATAAAACATAACTAAAAACTATATAATTATACGAGTTATCACCTTGTTTAATCATTTCTCATCAATTAAGGGCTTTAGATCTTCCGAATTGGGCCATTACTATAATTTTTCCAAATTTCACCGAAATCCACCAAAAAACCCTAATCCTCGGTTTTCTTCTGAATTGACTTTTTTATCAGTTATTCTTCCAAATGGCTTCTCCATTACCCGTAGTCAGTGATTATCTTTCATTTGAGACCTTCAATTTTGATCAATTTGGTTGTTTAAGCACTTTTCCCTAAATTTCCCGAATTAGGGTTTTCTTTCTACTAAATCTCGTAACCCAACTTCCGAACTCAATATCTTTCAATGTAGACCTCGGATTATCAAAATTCTTTCACCGTTTTTCAATTGAACCTCAAATCTTCATTTTGAAAGTGGGTTGACTTTTTTAGTAAATGACTTTTTTTGGGTTGACTTTTTTAGGGTTGACTTTTTTGAGTTTGGTTTTTTCTGTCTGCTTTCTTAGACTAAGCCTCGGAGTACCACCTGCAAGATGAGAAAATCCTTTTAGCATTCAGAAACATCATTTTAGGAAGAAAATGTACCTGATTTAGGGGCCCGGACAAAATTAGGTGTCTACAATAGTGATACAAGGTTTTCGTTCATGTTAGTACAATAATAAGGAGTTATTAAGTACTAATTGGATGAAGCCCATGGAACATAATGGCCTTGCAAAGGAATTCTAAAGAGTTATAATTTTAGGATCCTTATGCATTAAAGCCTTGTTCCTCAAACTGTTCCTGGTCATCGTATTGCCAAGACGGGGCATTGGCAATGCTCAAAGACTAGTATATGTTAAGCCTTCTTACTTATGAAGTAAGCAACAGATCTCATACAGGTTGAAGTATGGGATACTTGGGATAAAATATCGGTGCTTGTCTGTTGAACAAGTTCACTGAACATGGCCCGCCAAGAGAACTTCATTTGGTAATATATCACTCTAGTGTCTATGATAATGTTAGTACCTGTTGTGTAAATTAGTCCTCAGACTTGTGATACCAGGTCATCTTGTATGGAGAGTGTCATACTTAGATTTCATCACGAACGGGTCCCAATAACAAGGATGCTTAAAGTAGGGTGTTATTGGGTATGACATGAACCATACGAAGATAAATGAGTGATCCAGAGAGGATTCACCATTCCCTGTGATATTGGAGATATATCACATTTGTTCTTGACTACGATTAACTTGATTAAGTCTTTGGCCAAAGCATAATGGATTTAGGAGAAAGTTGTTTCTCTGAATTCATAAGGTTAATCATAAGTTGCGAAGAACTAATATGGATAGATCATGAGTAGACACTGCACCATGCTCATGCGCTATTCGGGATATATGGTGAAATGACCGTATTTCACTGACAAGCTGGTTGCTGAAAGGTTCTAAAAGGTCATGCTAACTTCACAGTATTTGGGTGGTCGTGATGGGTTGCTAGATCCCGCTCTTGATCTGTGATAACAAGTTAATATGATTAACTTATAATCGTTGCCAACATATTAGGAACCTAGAGGGTTACACACATAAGAACAGATATGTATGGATTAAACATGGTATTCTATTAAGGTAAAACTTAATGGAATAAAAGATCTATACTAAGGACTCAATTGAAGAAGTTTAATTGAGATGGATTAAGACATAATTGAGATTGAGAAATCCAAGGACAATGTCTTAATAAGATAAGAGGAATCAATAAGTCTTATCTAGTGTAATAGTCGACTTTGACATATAGATGTGCAAAGTGAATTGTGATTGACTATACTATATTGGAATTATATCATGAAATGATATTAATAGATTAATGACATGAATTGTTTCATGAGGAGAAAGAAAATTTAATTGATAATCAAATTACTTTCGTTTAGAAATTAATCTATCCAATAAATAAGCATGACAAAATTAGAAAGGGTCCAAAGCGACTATTCTAATTTAGGACTATCCACTAAGGATGGTTGGCCCAACTTAAGGCATTAAGATTGTTGGCCCAACAAGGAAACCATTTCCTAGTGGGAGTGTGAATCCTAAAGGTTAAGAGAAACATGTAGTATGATTAGGTAAGAATTACCTAATGAGATTTTAAGTTCCTAAAGAGTTAGGATTAATTGCAAACTTAAAGATCTGGTATAAAAGGCAAAAAAAAATAGAAGTCCTAAAAGGTTTAGGATTTTGAGCATGCTAGAATGTTTTGTCCTAATTAATACAAGCAAACTGAAAATTAGGTAAAGTCTGATTTCAAGATAGCTTTCTTCATTTTTAAGATGTTATTAAAAGTGTTTTAATAGTTGCAACTGAAACTGCTAGAATGATTTGATAAATTGTCTCAAATTTGTTTGGTGACATTTTATGCAAATAATACACAAGATCACCAGGTGATATTGACTATGCAAGTTTTTATTTCTTGCTTATAATATGATTATGTATGCATGAAGGATGGTTATGGACTAGACCTTAGTATGACTAGGGAATGTATGGTTGAATTTTCTTATTGGTATTATATAAATAGGGTCTGTGCACCGTGCCTTCTTTTTTTCATTCCGGAGTTGTAAATTCTCTTCTCATCTAACTCCCCTCGAATGTAACTCGAGGTTTCTGATAAAGCAATGTAACTGTTATATTCTTTGTAGATTTAAATTTGGGATGGGAAGTAGAATTTATGTAAATTCCAAGTTTGTAAGGAGATGAGGCACCAAAACGAAGTGAACAAGGAGATTACCAACAAAGCTTTCGAAGACTATGTATGGTATCCCCTAGGAATTCGACCAACTAGTTTCCTAATAGCTCAAGGAGACTAGATTAGTATAAAGTCCATAATCATCCTAGTAGATTACATCTGATAGATTTATTTCGAATTATGTATATGTGATGTATGTAATTGAATGAATGCTATGCATGTCAATCAAGTATGAAATCAATGAGACCTATATAAAAGTTAAATGAAATCCCTCATAAAATTATATTGAGTCCATGTTACGCATGATAAGTTGCTTTCCACCGTCATAACAAGATAATCAAAGTTCTTCCATTCGGAGGCTTGTTGAGTCACTCAAGGTCAAACTTATGTACGAACATGTTTGAGTTATTGAAGGTGGGTCTTACTCAACTAAGTGTTATGTAATCCGGATGCGTCAAACTTGATCACATGACATTTAGGGGCAAAGTTAGGCGAAATGCATATGATGTATTTAGGCAAAGAGTTGTCACCTAACTGGATCTAGGAGTTGCATAGAGATGTAATTCGTAAACTAAGTTACCTACTCAATTAGTTTCAACATAGCTTGTTGAGTCACTCAAGGTTATGCTGGAATGAAAGGGTCCTAGCTCATTAAGAAGTTTAAGAGTTAGATTTCTCGAAATAGTAGTAGAGGGTTATTATTTTGTTAAAATAATGAGATTAATCATTTAAGTATTAAAGCCTAACATAAATGATTACTACTTGCTATTTATTGATTGTTAATTGTTTTGATTCATATAGGATATAAATGCTAAAATGACAAATGCATTATCACTGAGAAGCATACTTGATGCTAATAAGTTAACTAGACTGAACTTCGTTGATTGGTTTTTCAATGTTAAGATTGTCTTGACACAGGAAAAGAAAGCTTATGTTCTTGATGAGCACATCTTAGATAAGCCTACTGCTGATGCAACTGAGGAGGAAATGGTGGCCTATAGAGTTCATAGAGATGATCTCGTAAAAGCAACATGTGTGATGTTGGCTAGTATGGAACCCGATCTCCAAAAGAAGCATGAGGCTATGAATGCTCAAGATATCATCCTTAACCTTAGAGAACTGTTCACTAAGAAGAATCGCATTGAGAGATTTGACATCTCAAAGGAATTGTTCCAAACAAAGATGTCAGAGGGAAGCCCAGTGAGGCCTCATGTGCTTAAGATGATAGGGTATATTACCCGATTGGAGCAGATTGGATGGGTTATGGATCATGATCTAAGCGTTGATCTAATTCTTTCTTCACTGCCTGAGAGCTATTCGCAGTTTGTGTTGAACTTCAACATGAACCACTTAGAGGCAACCTTTTCTGGGTTATTGAATATGCTCACACAAGCCGAGCAAATCATTGTTAAGGACAAGTCATCTATCCATTTAGTCTCTTCCTCTAAACCGAAAGGTAAGAAGAAAAGGAAGACTAGATGGGATGTACCTCCTGCTTCAAAGAGCTTGAAGCCTAATGATGGTGTTGCAAATGAAGCAAAGGATAAGGAAAATGCTAACAAAGCTTGCATCCATTGTGGGAAAACTGGTCATTGGATGTGCAATTGCAAGGAGTACCTTGAATCTAACAAGGGAAAGAAGCTGAAAGAAGTTTCAACTTCAAGTATAATTTGATTCACTCCTCTTGGTATATGATACCTATCATTTGGTACTAAATATGTATGACATATTGTAAGGACCAAAGGAAAGAGTAGTGAAGCTGGACCATGAAGATGGCAATCGAGTTTGATGCTACATCAGAGCTTGCCAATCTTATGGGTTTATTAATAAGACTATTTAGTTAAGATTTATTTAGAAACATTTGATGTTTTCTTTGGCATTATAGGCCAATGTTGAGGATATTTTATTTATGTTTTCGAAACATATTGTTTTGCTGGCATAGGATGCCATGCTTATTTAATTCTCTTAAATAAATAGTTTATAGAATAGTTCTATAACTTAGTCTTATATGTTATACAACTTGCAAAGTATTTTGAATACCATTTAGCTTAGTGATATGGAATTCGAATAGTTATTGAATTAATCCCTTAACATCTACATATGTAGGATTTAGTGGGAGCTATTAATAACTTTTTTAATGATAAAATGTTACGATAAATTGTCATTTTTGAAAAAATGCAATTAGTAGGAAATATTCCATACTTGAAAAGATTGCACATTTATATTAAAGGTTTTTTAAGACTAACTCTTTTGTTTTGAATTGCAAAAGGAGTTATATTTGGATCATTAGCTACTAGCTAACAAATAGATTCCAATAGTTGTTTATGATACAACTGAGCCATATGAATGGAATCTAGGTCTCGTTGTGATCCGAATTATTAACCTTGATAATAAGATTATCATGTATATGACAAAGCATATTCTCAATACACTAAAGCAATGTCCTTATACAGACACAATTACTAATCGAAAGAGTTCGACATTAGATACGTTAATGATTGGCTTAGTGCAAGTGGGAGATTGTTGGTGTATGTCCTAGAGCCAATCAGATTGAGCTTGGGTTACAGAGTCAATAATTCATACCTTTCCGCTATGATTATAGTGATACCAGGTTTTCCTTCATGTTAGTACAATAATAAAGAGTTACTAAGTACTAATCGGATGAAGCCCATAGAACATAATGGCCTTGCAAAGGAATTATAAAGAGTTATAATTATGAGATCCTTATGCATTAAAGCCTTGTTCCTCAAACTATTCCTGGTCATCGTATTGCCAAGACGGGGAATCGGCAATGCTCAAAGACTAGTATATGTTAAGCCTTCTTACTTATGAAGTAAACAACCGATCTCATACAGGTTGAAGTATGGGATACTTGGGATAACATATCGGTGCTTGTCTGTTGAACAAGTTCACTGAACATAGCCCGCCAAGAGAACTTCATTTGGTAATATATCACTCTATTGTTTATGATAATGTTAGTACCGATCGTGTAAATTAGTCCTCAGACTTTTGATACCAGGTCATCTTGTATGGAGAGTGTCATACTTAGATTTCATCATGAACGGGTCCCAATCACGAGGATGCTTAAAGTAGGGTGTTATTGGGTATGACATGAACCATACGAAGATGAATGAGTGATCGAGAGAGGATTCACCACTCCCTGTGATATTGGAGACATATCTCATTTGTTCTTGACTACGATTAACTTGATTAAGTATTTGGCCAAAGCATAATGGATTTAGGAGAAAGTTGTTTCTCTGAATTCATAAGGTTAATCATAAGTTGCGAAGAACTAATATGGATTGATCATGAGTAGACACTGCACCATGCTCATGCGCTATCCGGGATATATGGTGAAAGGACCGTATTACACTGACAAACTGGTTGCTGAAAGGTTCTAAAAGGTCACGCTGACTTCACAGTATTTGGGTGGTCATGATGGGTTGCTAGATCCCGCTCTTGATCTATGATAACAAGTTAATATGATTAACTTATAATCATTGCCAACATATTGGGAACCTACAGGGTCACACACATAAGAACAGATATGTATGGATTAAACATGGTATTCTATTAAGGTAAAACTTAATGGAATAAAAGATCTATATTAAGGACTCAATTAAAGAAGTTCAATTTAGATGGATTAAGACATAATTGAGATTGAGAAATCCAAGGACAATGTCTTAATAAGATAAGAGGAATCAATAAGTCTTATCTAGTGTAGTAGTCGACTTTGGCATATAGATCTGCAAAGTGAATTGCGATTGAATATACTATATTGGAATAATATCATGAGATGATATTAATAGATTAATGACATGAATTGTTTCATGAGGAGAAACAAAATTTAATTGAGAATTAAATTACTTTCGTTTAGAAATTAATCTATCCAACAAATAAGCATGACAAAATTAGAAAGGGTCCAAAGCGACTATTCTAATTTAGGACTGTCCACTAAGGATGGTTGGCCCAACTTAAGCCATTAAGATTGTTGGACCATTATCATTATTAGATAATATAATGGGCCTATTGATCCATCTTATAATTAAATAGTTTAAGTCCAAGTGGATTAATGAAAATCTTGTGCAACAAGTTACAGGTGGCTGACCAAGCATAGGGAGATAGGGATTAGGGCGTGCGCCACTATATAATCTATTTTAGAGATTGTAGCCACCCAAGATAGCTCTATTCTATTTGTGATATTCTGGTTTTGCTTAAGAAAAAGTTTGGTTTCAAGAAGAGAACTCTAACCTAGCAAAACAGTGAAATCGCAGCCTCCCTAAGCTCCCTAAGGCTTGCCGCAATTTCTCCTACCTTGGTGTTCTCCTTGTCGCTTCTTCACCTAGTTGAGTGAGATTGATTAAGGGAGAAAGACACAAGAATATATATCTTTTGATTGTGATCTTAGGATCAACTTGCTAGCACGAGTGAATTGCCATACCTTAGAGAAGGATCCATCAGCTATTCGTGTGGACTAGCTCTAGAGGAAGGACAATTGTGCTTCTTGTGGTCTTGAACAAGTTTGAAGCTTTTTAGATCTTGGATTCGAGATTAGGATCTGCAACTTAAGGTTACGATAACTTAAGTAGGTAACTTCTAAATCATATGGGTGTTTTAATTGTTTTTGAATGTTATAAACTTATACAAACACAAGCCTAAGATCCTTTTGTACTTCGGGTGCTTCTTTCTTTTATTTTTGCTGCACTTTGATTATCATGTTTTTGATGAGCCCGAGGTAGGGTATTATTAAACCAACACTAACAAGAACATCAAGAAGATTGTTGAGAAGATGACTGATGTGTACAAGGATTGGCATGAGATCTTGCCTTTTGCTCTTCATGCATATCGTACTTCAATCCGCACATCTACAGGGGCAATGCCATTTTCTTTGGTGTACGGGATAAAAGCAGTGCTACCTATTGAAGTTGAGATCCCTTCACTTCGGGTTTTGATGGAGGTTGGCCTAGAAGAGGCAGAATGGGTTAGAGCTCGTTATGAACAGCTGAATCTCATCGAGGAGAAAATATTGAAAGCAATTTGTCACGGGCAGTTGTATCAGAAAAGGATGATTCGAGCCCACAACAAGAAAGTTCGTCCCAGACAGTTTTGAGAGGGGGAGTTGGTATTGAGGAAAATTCTCCCTATAGTAAAGGACCCGCGAGGAAAGTGGGCTCCGAATTGGGAAGGACCCTATGTGGTAAGAAGAGCTTTTTCTGGAGGAGCATTGATTTTAACTCGGATGGACGGGGAGGATTTCAGAAATCCCGTGAATGCTGATGAGCTAAAGAAGTATTATGCTTGAAATTGGTTTTTTTTTTTTTTTTTTTAAAAAAAAGTGTTATGCTGTGCACATGGAAATTCAAATGATTCCAAGGATCACCCTCTACACTGGAATTATTTCTTTGAGCCTCAGGAATTATTTCTTTCTTTAAACCTTGATCAAGGATCACCCTCTACATTGGAGGGCAAAAGTGAGGAAAAATAATCAAAAATCATGGCAAAAAAAAGAAAGCCATCGGAAAATGTGAAAATCAAAGAATCGCAAATGAAAGCCAACAAAGCAAAAAAAAAAAAAAAAAAAAAACGAAAGTCCATAAAAATGATAAATGTTTCAAGAATGAGTTCTCCTCAGGAACTGATCCTTGATTCAATCACCCTTAAACACGTTTTGGGCCTATTTTATCTTTTCTTTCTGAACCCGAACCTTGGCTTACATTACGTGCTTTAGAAAGTCCATTTTGATCAAGCATGATATTTAATTTGAAAGGTTGTTCTCAGAATTTATTCGATATTTTGAATTGCTGTTTTTATCTTGGAAGCATTTAGAATTCTCATGTTTGAAAAAAAAATGTAAAAGGAGAGGTTTAAGCCGAAAACCCGCAAAGGATGACTTAATACCGAATGGAGGAAACTTGAGCTGAAAACCCGCAAAGGGTGGCTCAGGTACTGATTAAAGTTCAAATCAATGCTCTGTGTAAAGGGGGAGAAAGCATATGAAAATCAGAGGAAAGGGGAACAACTTAGTCTGATGTAACTACTGAAACCGAGAGGTTACCCAAGTAAATTCCTCGTTCAAGAGAAATTTCAGATGGTTTAAAAAATGAGGGGTCCAAGATATTCCGCATCCGGGGCATCTACAACCTATAACATTACATTTGTTTCTTATATCATTAATATTCACTTTTATAATTTTAAAAAACATTTGTTGCAATAAATTCTTGTTATCCTTTTCAGGACATTTTTGCTTGTTTCATATCTTCTTTCATACATTTTTGAGATGCATCATGATTGTTATTTAATTGAATGATGATTAGTAATAAAAAATCTTTAAATAAAAGGATTTCAGAGTATTACTAAGGAATAGATTTAAATCTTGGGAAAGGTTTGGAAAGTTCACCAAGAAAAGAAAACAGTGAACGTGTTGGAAACTCCATCACGAAATCAGAAAATTTGTAAATTTCAGCGAAAGTTAGAAATTGAGACTGTTTGACAAGTTATCTTGACTAAAGGGTTCCTTAAGTGGGGCATCAGTGAACAATTGAAGATTCTGTCATGAAGTCGGATAATCTGTGAACCTCAAGTAAACCATGGATTAGAAATCATGACACAATCATTTGATTGCATTCATTCTTAGGAAACATACAAGCATTTTCAAAGCATGTCATTCTCATCATTGCATTTAGCTAACATTGCAGAAATCAGGAAAACGAGGTACGTTCCTTTCCAAACCGAACTTGTTTTGCTTCTCAAATGAGTCGAGCCCCGAGACCGCCGTCGAGGTATGTTCCTTTCATTTTCAAGTTAAATTTATTTTTTCCAAATGAACCAAACCCAGAATCATTCTTAGTATTTCCTTTTGTTTTAAATCGAATTCATTATGTTTTATCAAATGAGTCGAGCTGAGGTATTTCCTTTTGTTTTAAATCGAATTCATTCTGTTTTATCAAATGAGTCGAGCCTTGAGACCGCCGTCGAGGTATTTCATTCTGTTTTAAATCGAATTCATTCTGTTTTATCAAATGAGTCGAGCCTTTAGACCACCATCGAGGTATTTCCTTTGGTTTTAAATCGAACTCATTCTGTTTTATCAAATGAGTCGAGCCTTGAGACTACCGTCGAGGTATTTCCTTTTGTTTTAAATCGAATTCATTCTGTTTATCAAATGAGTCGAGCATTGAGACCGTCGTCAAGGTATTTTAAAATCACGGGTAAGGCCTTCGGGCACCATTTTTAAGACCTTCGGGCACTATTCATAAGACCTCTAGGCATCAATTAATCAAAATCATGGATAAGACCTTCGTGCGCCATATTCAGAAAGTACCTCTGGTTTCACCCAGGTCTTTTTCAACTTCTGGTTTCGCCCAAGTCATCACCTTGAAAATTATCTATGGTTTCGCCTAGATAATTTTTCGACTTCTGGTTTAGCCCAAGTCATCACCTTGAAAATTATCTACAATTTCGCCTAGATAACTTTTCGACTTCTGGTTTCACTCAAGTCATCACCTTGAAAATTATCTATAGTTTCGCCTAGATAACTTTTAGAGTTCTGGTTTCGCCCGAGTCATCACCTTGAAAATTATCTACAACTTCACCTAGATAACTTTTCGACTTCTGGTTTCGCCCAAGTCATCACCTTGAATATTATCTATGGTTTCGCCTAGATAACTTTTCGACTTTTGGTTTCGCCCAAGTCATCACCTTGAAAATTATCTATGGTTTTGCCTAGATAACTTTTTGACTTCAAGTTTCGCCCAAGTAATCACCTTGAAAATTATCTACGTTTTCGCCTAGATAACTTTTTGATTTTTGGTTCTGCTCACTTTGCAAATCGAACTCATTTCCTTAAGACGGGTCGAGCCTTGATTATTCAAGGAACTCAAATTAAGAACAATATATTCTATTTACATCTTTTTTTTTCAAAAAAAAATAATAATAATAAAACATGAAAAATAAAAAAAGAAATCCTTTTCCCTTCTCTTCATATTTGATTTCACTAACTAAACAAAATTAGTGTTTGTTTATCTTTGCCTGATTCCTGATTCTCAGCAATAGCCAACGAGGGGCAGCTTTAGACACCTAATTTTGTCCGAACCACTAAAACAGGTATGTTTTCTCCCTAAATTGATGTTTCAGAATGTAAAAAGACTTTTTTTCATCCTGCAGGTGGTACTCCAAGACTTAGTCTAAGAAGGCGAGCATAAAAACTCAAAATTGAAAAAGTCAACCTCGAAAAGTCAACCCTAAAAAGTCAACTACTAAAAAAGTCAACCCACTTTCAAAATCAAGATTTGAAGTTCAATTGAGAAATGGCGAAAGAATTTCGATAATCTGAGGTCTATATTGAAAGATATGGAGTTCGGAAGTTGGGTTATGGAGATTCAGTAGAAAGAAATTTCTAGTTTGGGAAATTTAGGGAAAAGTTCTTAAACGATCAAATTGGTTGAAATTGAAGGTTCCAAATGAAAGATAAGCACTAACTACGGGTAATGGAGAAGCTACTTGGAAGAAAAACTAAAAGAAAAGTCAATCCAGAAGAAAACCTAAAATTAGGGTTTTTGGTGGATTTCAGTGAAATTTGGAAGAATTACAGAAATGGCCCGATTCGGTAAGACTAAAGCCCCTAATGGATAAGGAGTGATTATACAAGGATATCCCAAGGCTCAGTTTGAAGAAAATCTGAAAATCAGACTTGTTCTGGGCAAAATCGGGTTTCGGAGGTAAAATGGCAAAATTGGAAAATTTGGGAAAAATAGCACATGAACTCCAAAAATTCTAAAAATTTGCAAATCTCATTCTTAAATCATTTCGAATAGATTGGTGAAAGAAAATCCGGATTCGGAGTTCTTTTGCAAAATGGCCAAATCCCGGGTCCCCTATGAAGAAATTCAAGAAGATAAATCTCGAAAAAATAGCAAATGAACTCCAAAAATTCTGAAAATTTCAGATCTGATTCTTAAATTACTTGGAAGATATTGGCAAAAGAAAATCCGGATTCGTAGTTCGTTTGCAAAATGGCCAAATCTCGGGCCTACTATGAAGTAATTCAAGCAGATAAATCCCGAAAAAATACCAAATGAGTTCCAAAAATTATGAAAACTTCCAGATCATACTTTTAAATTATTTGGAAGAGATTGGTGAAGCAAAATATGGATTTGGAGCTCGTTTAAAAAATGGTAAAGTTTGGGAGCACAAAAGGGCAATTTTGGAATAAAAAATTCAAATAAATAGCAAATGGGCTCGAAAAATTTTGAAAACCTCAAGAATTCAATTTTTTATTATTTTGGAAATATTGAAAAAATAAAATTTGAATTTCGAGTCCGTTTGCTACTTATTTATGTTCGGGGGGCAAAAAGGTCATTTTACCCAAGAAATCGAAAAGGGCTTTTCTTGCCTTTTAAAAAAATGAAGCATGGGCTGGAAGATGAGGGGTCAGCCGGCCAAGGCCCAATGGTGGCAGATATTTTCTGATTTTTAATCAAAAGACCAACAATGAAGAGGAAGGTAGTTATTTTTTGATCAAGCCCTTGTAATTGAGCCACATGGACCAATGCATGAAGAGGGATAATGTCAACATAATGGATTAAGATTCATGAACAACTGTAATTGTTGATAGCTGATTACCTAATCTAAGGGTGATAATTTCACATTTTAAGCATCTTGGATCAATAGCCTTTGGATCAAAATTGGTTGAAAAAAAAAAAACAACATCCTAGCATTTAGAAGGCCATTCAGCCACTACAAGGGGAAGGGGGTCTCCCTTTCATTTTTAGATTATTCACACTCTTGTTTGGTTGATTTTTTCTCTATTTTTGAAAGGCAAAAAGAAAAGTTTAGAAAAAAAAACAGAAAGTTAGAAGAGAAAAAACTTGCAATATAGCTTCTAGAGGTTGCTTTAAGCACCATACTCTTGCAATTTCTTTGATTTTCCATTCTTGATTTGTTGTTTTCATTCGATATTTGGTGAGTTTCTTTCGATTTTTATTTTACAATAAGTGTTTTTAAGCTTTCTTTTCAAGTTCTTCCTTCATGCTTTCTTGACAAACTATGGAAAATCAATTTTTTTTCTCTAAGTGGTCGAATGGCCTTTTTTTTTTTTTTTAACGGTTGCAGTTTTGCTTTTGTTTCATGTTGTTAGTAGTGTCTAACATGTTTTTGATATTTCACATCTTCTTCAAATAACAAAATATGTAGCTTGTTTTAATGTTGTTTCTTATTTACCTCTATTACTGATTCTTTCATCTAGTATTCATGTTTGTTTTCCTTGTTTGTACATTTTTAATTTTATGTTTTCAACATTTTTGTGTTGTTCATGATTTGCATTTTACTATGCTAAGTGTTTGTGAAAATGTCTAGTCTTGTGCATGCCTTTACTTCATGTTTACATTGTTTAACATGTTTCTTTTTTAGCTTTGCATTTTAGTATGTCATGTGTTTGTGAAAATGTCATGCTAGGATTCCATCACATTGAGCATATAGACCATTCAGCCACCCCTCTCTTTTAAGCTTTGTGTGTGCATTTTTTGTTATGCTAGTTGATAGGATTGCATTTTCATGATATTTGGTTTTGTATTTTGTTTAAGCATGCTATATGTTTGTGTATATTTCCATGCATTCTTTAGGTTTAGGACTGGTTTGCTTCGCCGTGCATATTCATGCATTTTAGACCTAGGTTGCATTAAATGCCATACAAGTTCATTTAGGTCTAGGTCATTTTATTGATGCCATGCATTTTTCATGTCATTTAGGTTTTAAATCATGCATTTCATGCATCATATTTGCTATATTTTCATGCATTTCATGTCCTTGCCACATGATTTATGACTTAGACCAATCAATGGTTCAAAGTCATGCTCATTTTGAGCATACTTGTGGAAAATTAAAGAGTTGTTAAATTGATTATTTTACATTTGTGATTTTTTATACTTAACCAATTTTTGTCCAACTTTTCAAAAGTGTTAGCTACTGTTTGTGAGTCTTTAGAATAGTCTCTAACATTTTTACTTTGATTTTTAAATGATTTTATCAAAGGCAAAAAAATGTGTTTTGGCAAAACAGTTTTTCACCCAGTACTTATACTTTCCCGATTTGTCTGGGCAATCATCTTTAATTGGAAAATTAAGCCGATTTTTTTCCGTGTAATTTTACATGTCCTGAGTCTGCAGTATTTGTTTTAGATTTTTTTGAATTTTAAAAAATAGGGTAAAAAATTGTGCTTTAAAACTGGACAATAGAGGCAGAATTGAATTTTAAGGAAAATCATTTTTCTGTTTTGGTTAAGTTACTTAGAAGGGGCTGATTAGGAAGTTTAGCTACTGACTTAGGATAGTTTCTAAGCTTTTTTAAACTCTAAAAATGATTTTTTAAATCTCGGGTTAAGGGTGGTCAAGTCCGGGATTTTAAACTTAGGAATTTAGAGCCATTTAAAGAGGGTTTAGCTAAGTTTTTTATTTTTAATCTAAGTTTTTCAAAATTGTTTTCAAACAATCACAAAGTATTTTGGTTTTAGAATATTTAATTTGATATATTTTCCTAAGATAGCCGGATATCTTTTTAGATATACGTATTTTCTTAATTAAAGGAAAAAATACATTCTCATGCATTGCATTTTCCATATTCATGCATACTATATAATATGTGATTTTTGCTATGTTAATTTTCATGACGGTGTTATTATCTTTGATTTAAAATTTTGATATTATATTAATTGTTATATGGTTTTGAATATTTCATGATATCCTATGCTTTTTATTTAGTTATTTTTGTCATATTATTTAGCATATACTATGTTCATGCATTATTATTTTTATTTTCATGCATATTATATGTTAGCATTATTTTATGTTTCATGTCATTTCATATCATTTAGATTATATGCCATATCATTTATATTTGCCATGTCATTTAAATCATTTCATTCTATTTAGAATATATTATGTCACTTAGGATGTTTTATTTCATTTAGAATATATCATATGACTTAGGATATTACATTTCATGTAGAATATATTATGTTACCTAGGTCATTTCATTTCCTTTAGAATATATCATATAACTTAGGATATTTCATTTCACTTAGAATATGCTAAGACATTTAAATTATATCATACCATTTAGGTTGCATTATATTATCTAGACTTTGCTATGTCATTTTATTTATGTCACACATATTCATATTTTTTTAAAATATTTTGAAAAAGATAATGATTTTCAATAAAATAAAGATATTCCCGAGTTAAAATAATTCATGAGTTCTCTGCCGGGTTTGCTGGGGAGGATATCATCAATTATCATTAGAAACGAAAAATCTTCTTTAAAACGAGAATGCTTCGGAAAATTTTCCAAAATAATAAAAAAATTTATATTTTGCCACGCTTGTTGGGAAATATAGGAAAATTTTGAATTAATAAATTCCGGATCATTTTCAATTAAAAAATGGAATTATTTTTCTTTAAATTGAGAATTAACTTGAAATACCAAATTAAAAATCGACTTTTTACCGAGACTTAAGATAACACATGATTAATAAAGTACCATTTTATACGGGTGTTGTGGGGGTACTAATCCTTCCCCACACGTAACCGAGTCCCAAACCCGCTTCTTTGATTTCTCTAGTTTAAAATGCAGACTTGAAATTGGTTTTAAAAAATATTTTAATTAATTTTTATAAAACCGATTTTAATAGTTGGCCGATCATACCTAGCCAAAAAAGATTGGTAGCGACTCCATGTCTTTTTCAAGATTATTTTCAAAACCTTCGTTTTTCTAGAGGAATTAAATCGACTTTTCCTCATTTTTTTTAATGTCACGCTTAACAAATAATAAAGTCTTGCGATGAGACTTATTATTTTTTAGGTTGCGACAACCTTATCCTATAACTGCTTATTGGGAAGGCCTTGGATACAGTCTGCTAGGGCAGTACCCTCATCTCTTCACCAAAAGTTGAAGTTTGTAATGGAGGGGCGTTTGGTCAGTGAATTCGGAGAAGAAGATATCATAGCCTCTGCATCTACTGACTCCCTTTACATCGAACCAAATGAGGATGCGGTGGAATGCTGTTTCAGGTCTTTGGAATTTATGAATATTGTGTTCGTCACAGAAGGACGAAAAATTCCAAAAAAAAAAGCTGCCTAAGAATACTAGGCTGGGAGTGAGAACGACGGTAGGAAAAGGCTGTAGAGCAGGAAAAGGATAAGGAAAGTATCTTCAGGGTATGGCCCGAGCAGTTGAAATAACTGGGAAGAAAGATCGGTTTGGTCTTTGATATCTCCCGAAATCTCATGAAAAGAGGAGGCAAATCGAGAGAAACAGAAATAAGAGGATGGTCCATCTTTCGGGTATGGATATAGAGTGGGAACCCATGACTTTCCCACCAATCCTTCACAGCTTTCGTTCGGCTGCCTTTTTTGTTTGGGGAGAAAGATTCTGATGATATGTTGATAATGATCGAACAGGCTTTTGAGAAGTTCCACATGAATAGGGAAGAGCAGACGCAAGACATGGTAATTTGTATGGCTAGGGATGAAGGAGTTAAAGATAAGAACGCAAATTGGATGGTGCGACCATGTCCACCAGGTTACAAATTGACAAACTGGAGTGCGACCAAGTTTCCAATGGTTTTTAGGTCTACTCCAGAGTAAGACTCTGAAACGATCTTAATTATCTTTGCCCAAGGATATTAAGAATTTTTCTGTACGGGTTTTTGTTTAAAAATCTTCATTCAATAAATAACAAGCACGAGGCATTTTCTTCATATTGATGTGTCCATATTCTTTCACTTTTGCTTTTCCTTTTTCTTTCATTGCTTATATACTTTCCTATATTGTTTCTTTCTCACCTATTTACAGGTGTACGGATGCGGAATATGAGGACCTTCCTGTCAATAACTCTAAAATTGATTTTGAAGACCCATTTGTACAGGTTATTTCGATGCCAACGAAGATGCCGAGGATTATGGTATGCCTCTGGATTTATTGAGAAAAATAGAACAAGAAGAGAAACAAGTACTGCTTCATAAGGAGCTGTTGGAAATGATAAATCTGGGAAATGGGGAAGAAATAAAAGAAGTCAAAATTGGGACCTCATTGTCATCATCAACAAAGGGTGAACTGATAGCTTTGCTTCGGGAATATGTTGATGTATTTGCACGGTCATACCAAGATATGCCAGGGTTGGATCCAGATATTGTGGTTCACAAGCTCCCTTTAAGACCATAATGCAAGCCGATTCAGCAAAAATTGAGAAGAATGAGGCCGGACATGTTGTTAAAGATAAAAGAAGAGATGAAGAAACAGTTTGATGCTGGGTTCTTAGAAAATGGCAAAATATCCGAAATGGGTAGCGAATATCATCTTAGTACCAAAGAAGGATGGAAAAGTACGGATGTGTGTCGATTACCGGGATCTGAACAAGGCTAGTCCTAAATATAATTTCCCTTTACCTCACATTGATACTTTGGCGGATAATACGGCAAAGAGCTCTTTGTTTCCTTTCATGGATGGGTTCTCTGGGTATAATCAGATTAAGATGGCACCGGAAGATATGGAGAAAACCACGTTTGTGATGATGTGGGGAACATTTTGCTATAAGGTAATGCCGTTTGGGTTGAAGAATGCTGGGGCAATATATCAGAGAGCCATGGTGACTTTGTTTCATGATATGATGCATAAGGAGGTTGAAGTTTATATTGATGATATGATTGCAAAACCACAAGGAGAAGAGGAGCATATTGCAAATCTTATGAAGCTCTTTGAAAGATTAAGAAAATTTTGGCTCAAACTAAACCAGGCAAAATGCACCTTCGGAGTCACTTCGGGGAAATTGTTGGATTTTGTCGTCAGAGAATGGGGAATTGAGATTGATCCAGATAAAGTAAAGGCTATCCAGAACTTGCCACCACCTCGAACCCAAAAGAAAGTGAGAGGCTTTCTAGGAAGATTGAATTACATTGCTCATTTTATTTCTCAGTTAACCGACAAGTGTGATCCAATATTTAAGTTACTTCGGAAGCGTGATTCGGGAGAATGGGATGAAGGGTGTCAGATTGCTTTTGGAAAAGTTAAACACTATCTATCCAACCACCAGTACTAATGCCGTCTGTTCCAAAGAAACCAATGATATTGTATTTATCAGTACTTGAGAGATCTATAGGTTGTGTCTTGGGGTAGCATGATGAGATCGGGAAGAAAGAACAAGCGATTTATTACCTCAGCAAGAAGTTCACAAATTATGAACTGAAGTATTCATCGGTAGAAAAGCTATGTTGTGCCTTAGCCTGGACTGCACGGAGGCTTAGACAATACATGTTGTACCATATGACGTGGTTGATTGCCAAGCTAGATCCTATCAAGTACATGTTCGAATCACCCTCTTTGTCAAGAAGAATGGCAAGATGGCAAGTTTTGTTGTCAGAGTACGACATTGTATATGTAAGTCAGAAAGCTATAAAGGGTAGCGCAGTAGCTGAATTCTTAGCAAGTCGGGTAGTGAAAGATTATGAGCCATTGAACTTTGATTTCCCCGATGAAGATCTGATGTACATCTCTCAAGAAGATGAGATTCCCCCGAAGAAGAAAATGTGGAAAATGTACTTTGATGGTGCATCTAATGCCATGGGGCATGAGATTGGTGCAATACTCATATCCCTAGAAGAAGATTATTATCTTTTTACTGCCAGCTTGAATTTTGATTGTACGAACAATACTGCTGAGTATGAGGAGTGTACTATAGGCCTTCGTGCTGCCGTAGATAGAAAGTTCAAAACAATGGAAGTTTTCGGAGATTCAGCCCTAGTGATATACCAATTACGGGGAGAATGGGAAACCTGAGATGCAAAGTTAATTCGATATTGAGAGCTCATACTAATTTTGATAGAGGAATTTAAAGAAGTGATACTTCCCTCGAGAAGAAAATCGAATGGTGATTGCTCTAGCCACTTTGTCATCAATGTTTAAAGTAAATGAAGGGGCCGAAGTTGTGCCGATCAAGATGAGCATATACGAATCTCTTACCCACTGCCTAAGTATTGAAGAAGAAGCAGATGGTCTCCCTTGGTATAACGATATCTCGCAATACATCAAGAGTCAACAGTATCCTGAACAAGCAACAAAAAATGACAAGAGGACTCTGAGAAGGTTGGCAATGGGTTTTGTCCTAGATGGTGTGATTCTTTACAAGAAAGGGAAAGACCAAGTCCTATTGAGGTGTGTCGGGTCTGCCAAAGTTCGGAGAATTATTGAAGAAGTCCACGAAGGGATATGTGGCACTCATGCCAATGGTCACATGCTTGCTAAGCAGATTATGAGTGTAGGATATTATTGGCTGACAATGGAATGAGATTGCATCAGTTATTCTCAAAAGTGCCATAAATGCCAGATATATGCAGATAAGATTCATGTGCCTCCATCACCATTGCCATTTTCGATATGGGGAATGGATATGATCGGGCCTATTACCCCGAAAGCTTCAAACGGACACTGTTTCATCCTGGTGGCTATAGATTACTTCACAAAGTGGGTAGAAGCTGCTTCTTATGCGAATGTAACGAAGTTGATGGTATGCAGATTCATTAAGAAGGAAATCATATGTCGATATGGATTGCCAGAGAGAATTATTTCATATAATGTTGTTCATAGTGAGCTCTAACCCATTCTGCCTCTTCTAGACCCACTTCCATCAATACTTGAAGTGAAGGGATTTCAACCTCAAAAGGCAGCACTGCTTCCATCCCGTATACCAAAAAACATGGCGTGGCACCCGTAGATGTTCGAACCGAGGTACGGTATACGTGAAGAGCAAAAGGCAAGATCTCATGCCAATCCTTGTACACATTGGTCATCTTCTCGACAATCTTTTTGATATTCTTATTGGATGCTTCTACTGCCGCATTCATCTTCGAACGATAAGGTGTCGAATTATGATGTGTGATCTTGAACTGAGTACACACTTCTCTTATCATTTTATTGTTCAGATTGAGAGAAAGATGGCCATTCATCATATCAAGCATGAATATTCTCATTGAAAAGCAATATTCAAGGGAAATAGATGTATAGAATTTCCATTTTTACACTTGGAATCATTCGAATTTTCATGTGCATAGCATCACACTTTTCTCTTTTTTTCTTTATTTCATTTTTTCTTCTTCTTCTTTTTTCTTCAAGCATAATACTTTCGTCAGCATTCACGAGATTTCTCAAGTCATCCCTATCCATCCGAGTTAGAATCAAGGCTCATCCAGAAAAAACCTCTTTTTACCACATAGGGCCCTTTCCAATTTGGAGCCCATTTCCCTCGCGGATCCTTCACTATAGGGAGAATTTCTCTTAGTACCAACTCCCCTTCTCGGAACTGTCTGGGATGAACCTTCTTTTTATGAGCTCGAGTCATCCTTTTCTGATACAACTGCCCATGACAAATTGCCTTCAGTCTTTTCTCCTCAATCCTTTCACTAAGAAGAAGTTATCCATAGTCACCCCTTTGAGCCTTAGGAATTATTTCTTTTTTTGAACCTTGATCAAGGATCACCCTCTACACTGGAGGGCAGATGCGAGGAAAAGTAATCAAAAAAACTTATGGCAAAAAAAAAAAATAGCCATCGAAAAAGTGTGAAATCAAAGAGTGGCAAATGAAAGCCAAGAATGAAAGAAAAATATTCAGAAATGAAAAAAGAAAAGTCCAAAAAAAAAGGATGAATGTTTCAAGAATAGACTCTCCTCAGGAAATGATTCTTGATCAAATCACCCTTAAACACATTTTGGGCCTATTCACCCTTTCTTTCTAAACCTGAACCTTGGCCTACATTACGTGTTTTTAAAAATCCATTTTGATCAAGCATGGATATTTGATTTGAAAGGTTTTTCTCAGAATTCATCCCATCTTTTGAATTGACAATTTTTACCTTGGAAGCATTTAGAATTCTCAGGTGCATGGTAGAACACAAGAAAAAGAGAAAACAAAAAAATAAAAATGAAAAAATAATGTAAAAGGAGAGGTTTAAGTTGAAAACCCGCAAAGGGCGACTTAATACCGAATGGGGGACACTTGAGTAGAAAACCCGCAAAGGGCGGCTCAAGTACAGATTAAGGTTTGAATCAATGCTCCGTGTAAAGGGGGACAAAGTATCTGAAAATCAGAGGGAAAGGGGAAAAACTTAGTCTGACGCAACTACAAAAGCCGAGAGATTACCTAAGTAAATTGCTCATTCAAGAGAAATTTCTATTAAATTGAAGAAGAAGAAGGGGACCAAGATATTTCGCATCTAGGGCATCTACAACCTACAAGTCTACATTTGTTTCTTATATCCTTGATATTCACCTTTATCATTTTAAAACATTTGTTGCAATAAATCCTTGTTTGTTTCATACTTTCTTTCATATATTTTGTGATGCATTTTGATTGTTAATAAATTGAATGATGATTAGTAAACATAAAAATCTTTAAATAAAATAATGTCAGAGTATTACCAAGGAGTGGATTTAAATCTTAGAAGAGGTTTGGAAACCATTAATTATGATGGAAAATTCACCAAGTCAAGGTAAATAGTGAATATGTTGGAGACTTCGTCATGAAGTTAGAAAATTCGTGAATTTCAGCGAAGTCATAAACTAGGACTGTTTGATAATTTGTCTTGATTAAAGGTTCCTCAAGTGTGGTATCAGTGAAAAATTGAAGACTCCGTCATAAAGTCAGATAATCTGTGAACCTTAAAAGACCATGGATTAGAAATCATGACACAATCATTTGATTGCATTCATCCTTAGGAAACATACAAGTATTTACAAAGCATGTCATTCTCATCACTGCATTTAGCTAACATTGCAAGAATCAAGAAAATTTTGGCTTCCCCAAATCGAACTCTTACTGCTTCTCAAATGAGTCGAGCCCCGAGGCCATTGATGCACCCAAAAGAGTGTATCTTATTTAACCTTGCACTAAAAAGATCAATTGTAAGTATAATGATTAGCAAGGGTCGAGTCCTCAGGGATTGGGTTTTAATTTATGAGTTATTAGTTTATAACTTACGTTCAAAGAAAACAATAAAAGAAAAGGGGTTTTTGAAGCCAGATTTAAACTAAGTAAATAATAAGAATAAGATGCAAGGCGGTATAACCAGCCAATAAAAATATATATACTAAATTAGGCGGTATAACCAGCCAATAAAAATATATATACTAAATTAGGCGGTATAACCAGCCAATAAAAATAAAACAAAGTTAATATACAAATTAGGCGGTATAACCAGCCAATAAAAATAAATATAAAAAATAAGCAAACTAAAAGTAAGAAAACAAGTAAGTAAGAAGAATTAAATATGAAAAATATGGTTAAGGTTTCATTCTCCACCACTAGACATCATTAAGAATCAATTTCAGATCTATCAATATCAACCAACTATCAAAGTTAACAACCGTAGATAACAACAAGCTCTGTTACCCCAATCTTTCTTTAGTTTGTCGTTAAATAGAACAAGCTCTCTATTTAATCTCTAACCATTAAACAACCTAGAATAACCTCTCTAAATTCAATTTAATGGCAGCTTTATGATGAGAAAGATAGGTTGATCTAAGCAACAAACACATTAGCTCGGATTGTTCAACTTAGGTTATGTTCCACTTTGCAATTATTGAAAACTTGACCATAATCATTAATCACAAATTGCCACTTATGAATAGGAAATCAAGACAATTACACGGATCAAGACTCCTAAACTAGCAATAGATAATTATCAAGATCTATCTAGTTGTACACCTAAATAAATCAAGACAACATCATGAACAATTCTTGTAGAAGAACATAAGCAACTTTGATAGAAAATTAATGATAGATAGAATCTGAAAATCAATCACAAAACATGTCTAGGGCTTTGAAATCACCCTTAACCAAATAGAAGTTTAGCCTAGCATAGGCATTGTAAACATAAACATAAAATTAAAGAAAATCTAAGAAGAAAATAAAAGAAAGAAAGAAGAAGAGGAAGAATATTAATTATCCAACCTCTTGCTCTCTCTAAAGAAAAAGAAAACTAGAGAAAAGAAAGAAAACTAGAGAAAAGAAAGAAGAAGAAAACTTAGAGAATTTTATTAAAATGGCTAATATCCTACCTATGTACAATATGATCCTCTACAATCATCCAAGGCCCTCTATTTATACACATTCTGGAGGGCTAAATGACAAGAGACAAGCTTTACAAATTTCAAAGGTAGGTATAATAGGTGGGTGAATTTTTCTAACAATTTTCGTCATATTGTATGACAATTTTGATCAGCCAACTTGATGGTCGATTTCGTCAATGTTGGAGGCCTGATCTAATCACATGGTCTTCTAGAAAAAGGTTCCCCTATCAGTTACGGATCCATAGCCGTTGGAATCAGCTCATTTGCTGATGTGGATAAGCAGATATGGGCAAAATACGAAAACAGGTCAGCACAGACGTCATTGCACATCAGCCAACTTGATGGTCGATTTTCGCTAGGGAAAACGACTCCGTTTCAAGAAGTGTAAAACATGAAAAAGATAGATATGCCTCTTAGCTTTGCACGGATACAAATTTCAGCCTTATTGCTTCAGTGAAACTCCAGATATAGCTGATATGGCAAAAGGTGTCGGAACTGGAACTGAACTGGATTTGCCCTTAATTCTAGTAATCTGAAATCACTCAAAGAAACTTGTGAAAAACACCAAATTACATAAAAATATAAAAGATCATAAACACAATTAGACTAAACAATAATAACTCGTATTTGACACAAAACAATAATAAAACATAACTAAAAACTATATAATTATACGAGTTATCACACCCCCACACTTAGCTTTTTGCTAGTCCTCGAGCAAAATCAAATAAAAATAAAATAAGAAAATCTAATCTAATCCACTTTCGTAGGAAATCACGGTGGCACTTAGCATGTGACACAAGCCTTTAAACCCCTAGGTGTCCCTAGTGGACGAGTTTAGTCTCGTGAGGGTTTACTAGAACGATACCCACAAACATTGAAAAACTAAAATATAAATAAACTACATATACTAAAAATATTTATTCCTAATCCTTTCAATACAAATTAGAGACAATCTTTGAACAAGTCTTATAAACTAATCAATAGCTTAAAGAATTTCACAAAAAATCATGCTTGAATGTAAATTGTTTGAGTTAAGCCAATATTAACATAACATATCTCAATCAAAATAGTGCATGTTCAAATTTAATCTCAACTTCTCACATGGGATACCCTCATGATTTTCACTCTTTAAAGTAGTGGTGAAGTGTTTACACTCAATCAATCTCATGAAAACAGTTCTACCATATTCTTGCTTGTCCACCTATTCTCCACTATTTAGATCATACAACTTCATGAATCAAGAGGTCTTTAATCAAGGTTGTAATGGGGCCAAGGGGTTTGTAATGTGGTGGAAGAACAAAAGGATAACGATATCACAAAGGTTCCAAAGAGTTCATAAAGTTTAGAGACATAATAAGATCATACAAAGAAACTTATCAAAACTCTTTACAAGTACATAGTCACCTAGGCCGGATATTCATGTTGGGCCTTTTCTTCATTCTAAACAACTTTGTAACATCTTTTTCTTTTTCCACAAATTCAAGAGATGATTCATATTTTTTTTTTTTTACATAGGAATGTATTTGCCAGTATTCCATTTCTTTTTCTCTTGACTTTTCTTTTCTTTTCCCCCCACACTTATTTCTTGTTTCTAACCCAAATTTTTAACTAAAAATATCCCTTGTTTTTTTGCAATATGTCTCAAAATATATAATCCATCTTTAGAACAAGGGTAAGGATATAAGTATATTTAGGCTAGGTGTAAGTTGTGGTTACCAATAAAACATCATATTTAATGTAGGCTCAAATTGGCTCACTAGTGGGGATGTTCTCTTAGAACATTAATAATGGATGGCTGTTTGGCTCTGGTTATAATCCTAATGCCTCTATCATATTCATGTTGTCACATGTATCAATATAGTCTCAAACGGTTTAAAGCAAGTTCTAGAGAATCATGTAATCATAAGAGCACTCAAGAAAGAAATTAGATTGATTTGTATAATGCATCAATCATTATAGGCTCAAAAACTCACAAGGATGATTATACAAGTCAGATTAAGTCTAAACATGCTTCTTTCTCAATCAACATATCATATTAACATTGGCTCATAAAAAGGTTGACATCAAGCTCAATTCTCATGAAAATCTTCTCACTAATAAATCTGTTTTAGACTTATGCAATTCATATCTCATCATTGTATTAAAAAGGAACTAAAACACACTAAAAAAAAATAATAATAATAATAAAGACTCATAAAAAAAAATAGTAGACAAAAATAAACGAAATCCTAAATCATTCCCCCCACACTTAATTCTTACATTGTCCTCAATGTAAGTCTATTAACCCAAATGAAAGAATCATGTGTAAGAGAAAAGAACTAATAACATAAGAATAGGAACAACTAAGACTCAAAACAAAACAAACTCATGCAACCTAAATAATCCTAAAATACTAAACAAAAATTAACAAGTAAACATAAAAAGATTAAAATCAAACTGACAAGGTATGTCTCAAGTCTCCCTTACTCAGACCTTGTTCAGAATGAATACTTCTAAATTGCTTAAAATACAACAAACTTTTTTTTTTTTAAAATTAGAAAAAGATTAAAATCAAACTGACAAGGTATGTCTCAAGTCTCCCTTACTCAGACCTTGTTCAGAATGAATACTTCTAAATTGCTTAAAATACAACAAACTTTTTTTTTTTTTAAATTAGCAAAATATGTCTCTTACCCCCTAGTAAAATATGACATTGTCCCCAATGTCAAATTTTAAAGGTAGAATTTAGGAGATATTACCTGCAGAGGTTGCTAACCACTTATTATAACTGAGACACAACAAACAAAATGTTAGATAATGTCACAAAGACAAAGTGCAGTCCACTCCTTGCTCGTCCATATCTCTTTTTCTTTTTCCGAGCGTTTGCGAAACAACCGTAGCAGATAAACACTCATAAGCTTGGAGCTTTTTTGAGTAAATCTTCAATGGTTGTAGCAGAAATTATGGTTCTCCTTGCCTCTGAAAACATGAATCCATTATCCACAGCATTATCTAAATATGAAAGCAAATTACTAAAATAACTATTAATATTAAGCAAACCAATGGGTTTCTTATTTGTGACCAAAGATGACCAAGAAGTCACGCAAGCTATTTCTTCCAATGTACCCAGACCTCCTGGTAAAGCAATGAATGCATCGGCAGAATGGTACATGATTGTTATCCGTTCAGGGACACTCCATACTTGTATTTCCTTACCCACGGTAGGTCCACAAAAACTTGTGAATAGTTTTGGCACGATTCCTAGAATTGGACTTCCTCCGGCGTGTGCTGCTGTAGCGACTGCTCCCATTAAACCCGTACTACCGCCTCCATAAATCAAGTGGATCTTTTGTTGGGCAAGTATTACTCCAACTCTTATGGCTTCATCAGCGAATATGTTATTTTTCCCTGGATAAGCACCTCCAAAGACACAAATTTTTTTAATGCGTTGGGACGAAGTACTTTCCATTTTTTTTTCTTTTTTTTTTTCGAGTGCCTGAAAGAGAATGAGTACATGGTGTAATATATAGAGGACTGAGTAGTGAATCAGACAAGAGTAATAATGTCGCCGAAAGTGTATCTGACCTGTCAGAAGAAAATGTTAACCTAACAAAAGATTTTTGCGTGATTTCAGGAAGAAAATCAAAAAGAGAAGAAAAATCAACCGTAAAAGTCAAGAGTAATAAAGTTGCCGAAAGTGTATTTGACCTGTCAGAAGAAAATGTTAACCTAACAAAAGATTTTTGCGTGATTTCAGGAAGAAAATCAAAAAGAGAAGAAAAATCAATCGTAAAAGACAAATAAAAAAAAAAGAGAATAATTACACAAATCGAACAACACGTAAATTAAACCAAAATGAAGTTATTGCAAATCAAACCAAAAGCTGAGAAGTCATTTATTGTAGTTGTGATTGTGGCTCACATCTTCCTCTGGTTTTACGTCCAGAAACGGCTTAAACGCCTTCTATGAGTTGAGGATATGCTTCCCATCCAGTTTTCTTACAAGCTGGCAAACAGGGTCTTTTAACATCAGATTCCCAAGATGTTGCCATTCCCTTTGGAATTGCGGCCATAAATCAAGAATTTCTCTTTGTACGTCTTCCCTAATATGCGTCTCAAGAGAAAGTTGGATATTACCCAAATTCTCCTTACTCAGTCCATCCTTAATGAATTCAATTTTATCATCTCGATTACAGGACGGAATCCCAATAGAACGACATTTACCGTTACACGTCCATCGTGCACATTTGTGGCAATTTGAACTCATGCGCTTTGCTCGTCGCTTCTTTGCAAAAGTGCTTCTACCTGTACCTGGTAAATGCAAAACAGGAAGATATTCATCTTCACGTACCTTGGCTTCAATTATCCAACGTATGTCTGCAGGAATCCCTTTGTGCATAAGCATTCTTAATCTTTCAAATCGAACTTGGTAAAGCTTCAGTAAAATATTTCGAGGAAAAGGAGGAAATCGTTTCTGCAATCTTGTGAGAATATCATCCATCCTGAAAAAAAAATGAAAAAAAATTGAAAGAGAAATTGGAAGAGAAATTTATATACAATATCAGTTTTGTGGGTAGCTGATGGAACCGATTTAAATAATCACGGAGTACCGTTATCCGCCATTTAACCGGGGTTAAAAAAAATAAAAATTATATTTACATCTAGTTATTTTCAAAACAAGGATCAAAAAGAAAAAACAACATAAAAAGACTCAAAAATAAAACACTCTAAATAAAATCCTAAATTCTTCCCCCCACACATAATTCTTACATTGTCATTAATGTAATGCTATTATCCCCCAATGCAAGAATTATATGTAAGAGAAAAGAACTATTAAACAAAAGAAACTTATGCAACCTAAATGAACTTAAAAATAGTAAACACAATTAACAAAGAAACATAAGAAATAAAAATAAAAACAATAAAAATAATAAAAGAAAAAGGAAAAGAAAGAGAAAGAGAAAGCAAATCTGAATATGGAAGGTTAGCAATTTCATCTTTAATTGGGCTGCCTTCCCAATTAACACTTGAGTTAGTGTTTTGAATCTAACCAACACCCCTTCTTGGCTTTTTAGGCTTGTCAGGCTCATACATGAAATTTCCCAAATTTATGCGTTTGAGAGGTAGCTTTCTTTGCACAACAGTGGATGTATTCTCCATTACAAGTATTATTCCATCATCCTTGGTGGTGCATATCTCATCGAGGAATGATGCATCTTTTGGTACTTGTTGAATGACATCCACAAACAAACTGTTTAAGGTTTCCAGCGTGTCTTGTTCATGTTCATCCTCCTTGAACTTTGCGAATCTACTAGGAAAAGGTGGAGAAGAAACATTAGTAAAAATTGGAATCTCAAACGTTACCTCAGGTGCTGAAATACTCTTATTTGGATCATTGGCTTCATTATCCTCAAGAATAGAATTCATCTCTAATTTTGTCTCATCCTCATCTTGTTCCTCATTCCTCAAGGTCACAATAGTAGCATTCTCCTTTGGGTTAATCATAGTTTGGGCAGAGAGTTCTTCAGATCTTTGTGCTACCCATCCCACCATACTACTAGCCAATTGGCTCATTTGCTTTTCCAAACTCTGGATGCTTTCCCTTGTTTCCTGTTGGAATTGCAAAGTATCAGTAACAAGAGAATCGACAAGATCTTCTAAAGAAGTACCTGAGTTTTGAGTCATATGTGGTGGTTGAAGAAGATCCGGTTCTTGAGACCATGATTGATTGAAGCTAGATGGATGAGTGTAATTGGCATAAGGATCTATTTCTTGGTAATTTTTCGAGTAGCCATAATTAGTATGATCCCACCATCCCTCTTGGTAAGTGTTTGAGTAATGATCATACTGTTGGTCTTGGAACCCTTGATGGCCTTGACATCCTCCCATGGCCAATTGTTGAACTGGGGAGGTGCGATTGGCTTGTTGATTCTCCATGTTCATGTATGCCACCAACTCTTCAAGTGTTAGATTGCTCAATTCCATTGTTTTTTTTTTTTTTTTTTTAAATTTGAAAAGAAAAACTTGTATGTACAAGAAAATAAAACTAATTAGAACTGAAAATAAGAATAAACCAAGTAACAAATAAACTAAAGAAAGCAATCCCCGGCAACGGCGCCAAAAATTTGATGCACCCAAAAGAGTGTATCTTATTTAACCTTGCACTAAAAAGATCAATTGTAAGTATAATGATTAGCAAGGGTCGAGTCCTCAGGGATTGGGTTTTAATTTATGAGTTATTAGTTTATAACTTACGTTCAAAGAAAACAATAAAAGAAAAGGGGTTTTTGAAGCCAGATTTAAACTAAGTAAATAATAAGAATAAGATGCAAGGCGGTATAACCAGCCAATAAAAATATATATACTAAATTAGGCGGTATAACCAGCCAATAAAAATATATATACTAAATTAGGCGGTATAACCAGCCAATAAAAATAAAACAAAGTTAATATACAAATTAGGCGGTATAACCAGCCAATAAAAATAAATATAAAAAATAAGCAAACTAAAAGTAAGAAAACAAGTAAGTAAGAAGAATTAAATATGAAAAATATGGTTAAGGTTTCATTCTCCACCACTAGACATCATTAAGAATCAATTTCAGATCTATCAATATCAACCAACTATCAAAGTTAACAACCGTAGATAACAACAAGCTCTGTTACCCCAATCTTTCCTTAGTTTGTCGTTAAATAGAACAAGCTCTCTATTTAATCTCTAACCATTAAACAACCTAGAATAAGCTCTCTAAATTCAATTTAATGGCAGCTTTATGATGAGAAAGATAGGTTGATCTAAGCAACAAACACATAAGCTCGGATTGTTCAACTTAGGTTATGTTCCACTTTGCAATTATTGAAAACTTGACCATAATCATTAATCACAAATTGCCACTTATGAATAGGAAATCAAGACAATTACACGGATCAAGACTCCTAAACTAGCAATAGATAATTATCAAGATCTATCTAGTTGTACACCTAAATAAATCAAGACAACATCATGAACAATTCTTGTAGAAGAACATAAGCAACTTTGATAGAAAATTAATGATAGATAGAATCTGAAAATCAATCACAAAACATGTCTAGGGCTTTGAAATCACCCTTAACCAAATAGAAGTTTAGCCTAGCATAGGCATTGTAAACATAAACATAAAATTAAAGAAAATCTAAGAAGAAAATAAAAGAAAGAAAGAAGAAGAGGAAGAATATTAATTATCCAACCTCTTGCTCTCTCTAAAGAAAAAGAAAACTAGAGAAAAGAAAGAAAACTAGAGAAAAGAAAGAAGAAGAAAACTTAGAGAATTTTATTAAAATGGCTAATATCCTACCTATGTACAATATGATCCTCTACAATCATCCAAGGCCCTCTATTTATACACATTTTGGAGGGCTAAATGACAAGAGACAAGCTTTACAAATTTCAAAGGTAGGTATAATAGGTGGGTGAATTTTTCTAACAATTTTCGTCATATTGTATGACAATTTTGATCAGCCAACTTGATGGTCGATTTCGTCAATGTTGGAGGCCTGATCTGATCACATGGTCTTCTAGAAAAAGGTTCCCCTATCAGTTACGGATCCATAGCCGTTGGAATCAGCTCATTTTCTGATGTGGATAAGCAGATATGGGCAAAATACGAAAACAGGTCAGCACAGACGTCATTGCACATCAGCCAACTTGATGGTCGATTTTCGCTAGGGAAAACGACTCCGTTTCAAGAAGTGTAAAACATGAAAAAGATAGATATGCCTCTTATCTTTGCACGAATACAAATTTCAGCCTTATTGCTTCAGTGAAACTCCAGATATAGCTGATATGGCAAAAGGTGTCGGAATTGGAACTGAACTGGATTTGCCCTTAATTCTAGTAATCTGAAATCACTCAAAGAAACTTGTGAAAAACACCAAATTACATAAAAATATAAAAGATCATAAACACAATTAGACTAAACAATAATAACTCGTATTTGACACAAAACAATAATAAAACATAACTAAAAACTATATAATTATACGAGTTATCAGCCATCGTCGAGGTATATTTCTTTCGTTTTCAAGTTAAATTTATTTTCAAAATGAACCAAACCCAGGATCATTCTTAAAACATCCCTTTTGTTTTTGATTCGAACTCGTTCTGCTTCTCAAATGAGTCGAGCCCCAAGACCATCATCGAGGAACATGCCTTTTATTTTTAAAATCGAACTCGTTCTGCTTCTCAAATGAGTCGAGCCTCGAGACCATCGTCGAGGTACTTTCCTTTTGTTTTTAAAATCGAACTCGTTTTCTTCTCAAATGAGTCGAGCCCCGAGACCATCGTCGAGGTATTTTCTGTTTAAATCATGGATAAGTCCTCTGGGCACCATTCTTAGAGTCGCCTCCGAGCATAATTTTTTGTTTAAATCATGGATAAGACCTCCGGGCACCATTCTTAGAGTCGCCTCCGAGCACAATTTTTTGTTTAAATCATGGATAAGACCTCCGGGCACCATTCATGGATAAGACCTCGGGCACCACTTTTTAAGACCTCTAGGCATAATTTTTCAGATCATGGAAAAGACCTTCGGGCACCATTTATTTTACTGTTTATAAAAAAAAAAAAAAAGCCAAAGCCTCTGGTGGAGATATCCAGAGTTTTACAGCTTTAAAAGTGAACAAGCCTTTGGTGGTGATAGCCAAAGCCTCTGGTGGAGATATCCAGGGTTTTACAGTTTTTTAAAAGTGAACAAGCCTTTGGTGGTGATAGCCAAAGCCTCTGGTGGAGATATCCAGGGTTTTACAAATTTTAAAAATAAGCAAGTCTTTGGTGGTGATAGCCAAAGCCTTTGATGGAGATATCTAGGGTTTTACAGTTTTAAAAAGTTAGCAAGTCTTTGGTGGTGATAGCCAAAGCCTATGGTGGAGATATCAAGGGTTTTACAAGTTTTAAGCAATGAGCAAGTCTTCGGTGGCGATAGCCGAAGCCTCTGGTGGAGATATCCAGAGTTTTACAGTTTTAAAACTGAGCAAGTCTTTGGTGGTGATAGCCGAAGCTTCTAGAAGAGATACCCAGAATATTAACTAACAGCTAAGCACAAGACAGGATAAGATCCCGAGACCACCGTCGAGGTATCTTTTTCTCTTGCAAATCGAACTCGTTTCCTTAAGACGGGTCGAGCCTTGATTAGTCAGGGAACTCAATGTAAGGACAAAATCTTCAATTTACAACTTTTAATTTAAAAAAAAAAAAAAACATGAATGAAATAATGAAAACTCCCTCTCCTTTTCTTCACATGTGGTTTCACTGACAGGACAAAATTAGTGTTTGTTCATCTTTGCCTGATTCCTGATTCTTAGCAATAGCGAAAGAGGGGCAGCTGTAGACACCTAATTTTGTTCGGACCCCTAAATCAGGTTTTTTCTTCTTAAAATGATGTTTTTGAATGCAGAGAAGCTCTCCTCATCTTGCACGTGGTACTCTGAGACATAGTTTAAGAAAGCAAGCACGAAAAGTCAATCTTGAAAAAGTCAACCTAAAAAAGTCAACTCTAAAAGGTCAACCACTGAAAAGTCAATACTCGTTCAAAATCAAGATTCAAAGTTTAATTGAACAATGGTGAAAGAATTTTGATAATCCGAGGTCTACAATGAAAGATATGGAGTCCGGAAGATGGGTTACGGAGATTTAGTGGAAAGAAAACCATAGTTCGAAAAAATTAGGGAAAAATGCTTAAACGATCAAATTGGTCAGAATTGGAGGCTTCGAATGGAATATAATCAATGACTACAGGCAATGGAGAGGTCATTTGGAAGCAAAATCGAAAGAATAGTCAATTCGAAAGAAAATCGAAAATTAGGGTTTTTGGTGAATTTTCGCAAAATTGGGGAAAATTGCAAAAGTGACTGATTCAGTAAAATTAAAGCCCCTAATTGATGAGGAGTGAGTAAACAAGGATAGCCCAAGGCTGAGTTTGAAGTAATTCCGAGGAAAGAGTCGATTGGAGGAAAAACGAAAAACAAGGAAATTCTCGATATTAGAAAAAGGAAAAATCAAATCGGGGGGGGATTTGATCGTAAAAATTGGGCATTTTTGGACTAACTCCAATTCAATATATAACAAAGGCCTAGAAAAAGAAAATCTGGAAATCGAACTTGTTTTGAGTAAAACCAAGGCTTTGGAGGTCAAAGGGCAAATTTGGAAAATCCTGAAAAAATAGCAAATGAGCTCGAAAAATTATGAAAACTTCCAGATCTCAATTTTAAATTATTTGGAAGAGATTGGCAAAGAAAAATCCAGAAATGGAGCTTGTTTGCAAAATGGCAAATTTCGGGCCTACTAAGCTGAAATTCTAGAAGACAAATCCCGAAAAAATAGCAAATGAGCTCGAAAAATTTTGAAAACTTCCAGATCTCAATTTTAAATTATTTGGAAGAGATTGGCGAAGAAAAATCTGGAATCGGAGCTCGTTTGAAAAAAGTTAAAAGTTCAGGTGCATTAAGGGGTAATTTTGGAAGAAAAATCTAGGAAAAATAGCAAATGGGCTCGAAAAATTATGAAAACTTCTAGAACTCAATTTTGTATTATTTAGGAAGTATTGAAAAAATAAAATTTTGATTTGGAGTCCGTTTGCTATTTAATTAGGCTAGGGGGCTAAAAGGGTAATTTTATCGAAGAAACCGAATAGGGATTTTCTTGTATTTAAAAAAAATAGAGAGTGGGCTGGAATGTGAAGGGCCATTCGGCCAAGCCCAAGAGGAGGATGATTTTTACTGAGTTCTTGCATCCAAAGGCCAAAAGTAGATAGTAAGGTAGTTATTTTTTTGATCAAGCCTTTGTAATTGTGCCACATGGTCCAATGCATGAAGAGGAAGGATGTCAACATGATGGCTACATATTTTTGAATAGCTGTATTAGTTAGGGGCTGATCACTTAATCTAAGGGTGGTAATTTCACATTTTAAGCACCTTGGATTAGTGGCATTTGGATCAAATTGGCTAGGAAAAAAATGACAATATCCTACACTCATGTGTGACCATTCGACTACCTTAAGGGGGAGGGCTTTTTCATTTTGCTATGTCTCTTTTGGCTGATCACATTTCATTTTGGGAGCAACTAGCTAAGTTTTGAAAAGCAAAGAAAGTTTAGAAGAGAAGAAAGGCTTGAAAAGTAGCTTTTGAAGGTAGCCTAAAGGCACCTAACTCTTGCATTTTCTTTCCTTTTGCATGCTTAACTTGTTGATTTTCTTTGAGATTTTGTGATTTTTTGTTGTTTTTGGTTGTGAAATAAATGTTTTAAAACTTCTTCCTAAAGCTCCTATCTTATGTTTTCTTGAAAAAATCAAAGAAAAAAAACCAATTTTCCATTAATTTTTGAGTTGGTCGAATGGCCTCTTTTTGTGCATGTGTTGTGTTTGATCTATTTTCCATGTCGGTTGTGATATTCTAGCTTGTTTTAATGTTCTAATTTTTTAAAATAATCAAGATACGGAGCTTGTTTTTTAACCTTCTTTACTTTCTTACCTTTATTTTTGCTTATTTTATCATTTTATTTTCATGTCTCCTTACTTTGTTTGCCATTTTTAATTTTCTATTTTCATCATGTTAAGTTGATCATGCTTTGTATTGTTGCCATATTATGTGTTTGTGTATTTGCCTAGCTACATCTTTGCATTTGCATCATGTTTGTTTGGTTTAACATGTTTCCTTTTAAGTCTTGCATATACTACGCCATGTGTTTGTGTTATTGCCATGCTAGAATTTCCCTACATATTTTCATGACCATTCGGCTACCCCTTGTTTTTTTTTGCCTGGTGTGTGCATTTTCGTCTTGTTTAGTTGACATGCTTGCATTTGTATGCCATGATATTGTGTATTATATTTACTATGCCATGTGCTTCTGTTATTGCCATGCATTTTTCATTAGGTCTAGGTCACATTTGCATTGCCATGCATTTCATGCATATTTAGGTCTAGGTTGCATTTATTGCCATGCAAGTTCATGTTAGGCATTAGGTCATTTTGTTGGTGTATGCCCTAGAGCCAATCGATTTGGTCAGGCATAAACAACCAATAATGCAAACCCATCACTGTGTTTTAGTGATACAAGGTTTTCCTTCATGTTAGTACGATAATAAGGAGTTATTAAGTACTAATCGGATGAAGCCCATGGAACATAATGGCCCTGCAAAGGAATTATATATAATTGTGAGATCCTTATGCATCAAAGCCATGTTCCTAAAAAAATTCCTGGTCATCGTATTTTCAAGACGAGGCATTGGCAATGCTCAAAAACTGGTACATGTTAAGCCTACTTACTTAGTAAGCAACTGATCTCACGTGTTGAAGTATAGGAGATACTTTAGGATAACATGTAGGTGCTTGTCTGTTGAACAAGATCACTGAACATGGCTCGCTGTGAGAAATCCATTTGGTATTGTCACTCAAGTGTCTATGGAAATGTTCTCATGTGTCAGTCGTGTAAGTAGTCCTCTGACTTGTGATACCAGGTCATCTTGTATGGGGAGTGTCATACTTTGACTCCATCATGAATGGGTCCCTAACACAGAGTGATGCTTATGGTATGGTGGTTTTGGGTATGACATGAACCATATGAAGATGGATGAGTGATCCAGAGAAGATTCTCCACTCCAAGTGACATCAGAGACATATCTCATATGTTCTTGGCTTAAGTTAACTTGATGGAATCTCTGTCCAGAGTATGATGAATTTAGGATAAATAGTTTCTCTAAGGTCACGAAGTTAACTAATAGCTGCATGAACTAATATGGATTGAACATGAGTAGCACTGCACCATGCTCATGGTCTTTCCGGGATATTTGGTGAAAGGATCGAATTACACTGATAGACTAAACACGAAAGGTTATGTCGACACAAACTTGACTCTCCAGTATTTGGGTGGTCATGATGGCTTGCTAGAGTCCGCTCATGATCTATGAGTATAAATTAATTAGATTAATTTATATTCATTGCCAACATATTGGAAGCCTAATGGGTCACACACAGAAAGATGAATTAAGAGATTAAAATGGAAAGAGCCTAATTGATTAATTTGAGAATTTAATCAATAGGGACTTAATTAAATAGTTTAAGTAAGTGGAAGGACTTAAGGGCAAATACATAAGAGTTATTGTCCATAGTCCAACACCTGGAGTGATTGCCGCCCCTATAAAAGAAATATGATAGCTTGGCCGACCTCCCAATAGCCCCCTAGCCGCATATGTGATATGCTTAGAGGCTTTGGTGTCTTCTTGATTTCTTGACTTCCTCCTTGCCTCTTGATGGATTGCTAGAGAGTAAAACATTTTCTTTCAAAAGAGCAAAGACATAGAGTGAAGAAGAAAGAAGATCAAGATAATCCTTGTGGTTGGCTCACCAAATCTGGAGAAGCAAGAAAAGCGTTTTCTTCTTCTTGATGCTTATGAATCATTCGGCCATGGATGTTTAGATAGGGAGAGGTTTCTTGAAACCTAAACTACTAGCATCATTTTTGGCAAGAATCTATTCCTACCTTATGAAGGTTTTCTTGATCATCTTGTGTGGATTATCGTTAGAGGCCAGACACTTGTGTGGCTTGAAGTCTCAGATTGACTGCTTGGTGTTCAAGATTGAGTGGGTTGTTAGTAAACTCAAGATTACTAGATCTTGAGTTAAGGTATGAATCTTGATCAGATGTATGCTTTATAATTACAAGATCGCATTAAAATTTTACAAGCATGATCATGTTAGATTCGGCTATCTCTTTGTTTATTATTCCACTGCGTTCATGTTCTTCTTTAATTCGATTATTGTTTGAGCATGAGGTCGAATCCCAACAGTGATATCAGAGCCTAGCTTGTAAGTTTTCTTGTGATTTATATGTTTAATTCTTGGCAATATTCAATTGGATTGAATGTGTGTCAGTCTAGTAAAGTTTCATCAAGAAAAACGTTTTCTTGTTTTGTTTCAATTATGACAGGTGATAACTCGTATAATTATATAGTTTTTAGTTATGTTTTATTATTGTTTTGTGTCAAATACGAGTTATTATTGCTTAGTCTACTTGTGTTTATGATCTTTTATATTTTTATGTAATTTAGTGTTTTTCATGAGTTTCTTTGAGTGATTTCAGATTACTAGGTTAAATCAAGAATTAAGGGCAAATCCAATTCAGTTCCAGTTCCGACACCTTTTGCCATATCAGCTATATCTGGAGTTTCACTAAAGCAATAAGGCTGAAATTTTGACAGTGCAAAGTTAAGAGGCATATCTATCTTTTTCATGTTTTACACTTCTTGAAACGGAGTCGTTTTCCCTACCGAAATCAACCATCAAGTTGGCTGATGTGCAATGACGTCTGTTCTGCACCGTTTTGGTATTTTGACCATATCTTCCGATCCACATGAGCAAATGATCTGATTCCAACGTCTATGGATCAGTAACTGATAGGGGCATATTTTTATAGAAGACCATTTGATCAGATCGAGCGTCCAACATTGACAAAATCGACCATCAAGCTGGCTGATCAGAATTGTCATACAACATGACGAAAATTGTTAGAAAAATGCACTCACCTATTATACCTACCTTTGAAATTTATAAAGCTTGTCTCTTGTCATTTAGCTCTCCAAAATGTGTATAAATAGAGGGCCTTGGATGAGTATTAGGATACATTATACATTGGTAGGATATTTGCCATTGTAATAAAATTCTCTAAGTTTTCTTCTTCTTTCCTTTCTCTAGTTTTCTTTTTCTTTACTTATGTTTCTTACATTTCTTTTCATTTTATTCATATCTAGTATGTGTTGCTAATCATATTGTTGAGGTGATGAGGTGAAGCTCTTGGTAAATGCTAAGGTTAGTCTCTTCAACATGAGCTAAAATGAATCATCATTTATAAACACTAGTGTAGATAATATTTTCTTTTGGTTTAAAATCATACTTGCAAAGTAGAGATCTTGATTCATTATTGACAATGAAAATGGCACAGTAAATGCTTGGTTTCATAACCTTGATTTGTTGTAGACATATACCTTGGCATAAGGAATGCTTGGACTCTTTTTGTGAGTTTTGAGGACACCAAATGAACATAATATCATATGCTATGGACGTTGGACAATTTGGACTGAATTGCTAAACCTTTCGATTGGAACCTCCCTTATGTGTGGATTTCAATTGTGTAATAAAACAAGATTAATCTTAGCATAACACCAAGAGTGGATTCTCTAACCTCAACATCCTTTCTTATTGTTTTTTATATCTTGTTTAATTGCTTTTATGTTATTTTGTTTATTTTGTTCTCTAATATCTTGTTTACTTTCTTTGTTATTGATTCCCTATTATCTTGTTTATTTTCTTTTTCATATATATTTATAAACTTATACTTACTAGTACGCTTCCCTGTGGTTCGACCTCGGACACCCGAGAATTTATTACTTGAACATAACCTGCACTTGGGTTTACAACTCTTAATTGAGTCACCATCAAGTTTTTGGCGCCGTTGCCGGGGAGCAATACTAAGTATATAAGTTTATAAGTATATTTATTTTTATTGGCTGGTTATACCGCCTAATTTGTATATTAACTTTGTTTTATTTTTATTGGCTGGTTATACCGCCTAATTTAGTATATATATTTTTTGGCTGGTTATACCGCCTAATTTTCTATATATTTATATTTATATTGTAAAGTTTATATTTATATATTATCTATTTATTAACTTTGTTTTATGCTTGTTTGGCGACGTGATTTTAGATCTCGTCGTTTAGTTAGATTTTATTGTGAAACTTTTTCAGGTAATCTTTCTAATACAACTCCTACCATGGCTGACAATGAAAGTGTTCATGCTGAAGATGAGAACAGACAAGTACGCACCATGCGTGACTACTTGCAACCAACTCGAAGCTCATCACCCTCTTGTTTTATTTTTCCTCTCAATGCAAACAACTTTCGTTTTAAACCAGGTATGATAGCTTTGCTTCCAAATTTCCATGGGTTAGAATCGGAAAGTGCTTACTCGTTTCTAAAAGACTTCGAAGATGTATGTGTCACCTTTAATGACCAACAATGTACAAATGAAATTGTCAAGCTAAAATTATTTCCTTTTTCTTTAAAAGATAAAGCAAAAATTTGGCTTCATAATTTAAAACCAAGGTCAATTGGCACATGGCAAGAATTACAAACTGAGTTTCTAAAGAAATTTTTCCCAGCACATAAAACTACTGCTTTGAAAAGACAGATTCAAAATTTCAATCAAAATCAAAATGAAGCATTTTTTCAGTGCTGGGATCGTTTTAAAGATTTGTTAAGTTCTTGTCCACATCATGGTTTTGAAAAATGGCGTCTTATTAGTTTCTTTTATGAAAGTTTAACTCCCAAAACTAAACAATTTGTTGAAACAATGTGTAACGGTGAGTTTCTAGAAAAAGAACCTGAAGAAGCCTTTGACTACCTAGACCATTTGGCAGATAACTCTCAAGCCTGGCACACAGATAATTCCTCTGAAAGTTCCAATAGATCTAATCTTGTTTCTAACAGAGGTAAATATCATTTTAGTCAAGAAGATGAGATAAAAGCTAAAGTAGCTAATTTGGCTAGAAAGATTGAAGCCATGGAACTTAGAGAAGTAAAAGAAGTCAAAACGGTTAAAAATGAAGAAAGTTGTGGAATTTGTGAAATCATGGGACACCCCACTTCTGAATGTCCAAACATTCCCATTCTTAAAGAAGCGTTGCATGATCAAGTAAATTCCATAAACACATTTAAAAAGCCTTTTCCTTCTCCTTACTCTGAAACGTATAACCCTGAATGGAGAAATCATCCCAACTTCAGTTGGCGGAATAATAATCATGTTCAGGTACCACAATCTCAAAAGCCGGGCAACACTTTTTCCTATCAACCTTCACGTGTACAAACCTTGGAAGAAACATTGCAAGCATTCATGCAAACACAAGCAAATGTGAATAGCCGGACTTCACAGGACATCAATGAGATCAAAAACACCTTGTCCACATTGACAGCTTCATTACGCACTCAAGAAAAAGGTAAGTTTCCTGTTCAACCTCAGCCTAACCCTTCTACTCAATGTCTTGTTTCTTGCTCCAATGAAACTCAACAGGAAAATGCCAGTTCTATCACAACTCTTCGAAGTGGAAAGGCAATTGACAAAAAGATTCCATCAAAAGACCAAGATCCTCTTTCCCCTCCGAAAAGTAATGGTAAGGATGATGGTAAGTCTGAACTTCTTGAAAATTTGTACAAAGAAAAAGGTATGCATCCTGCTCCTTTTCCTCAAAGGTTGCAAACAATAAAGAATTTGAATCAAAATGCAGAAATTTATGAACTTTTCAAACAAGTTAAGATTAACATTCCTTTATTGGATGCAATCAAACAAGTTCCATCTTATGCTAAATTTTTGAAGGACATGTGCACAGTTAAAAGGAAACATAATGTACAAAAGAAAGCATTTTTGACGAAAAGTGTGAGCTCAATCATTCAGCACCTTACTCCACCAAAATTCAAAGATCCTGGATGTCCAACAATCTCATGCATCATTGGAAACACTAGAATAGAACGTGCATTGCTTGATCTTGGTGCTAGTGTTAATCTTTTGCCTTTTTCTGTTTATCAACAGTTAGGTTTAGGTGAACTCAAGGAAACACCTGTTACACTTCAACTAGCTGATCGTTCTGTAAAAATTCCTCGAGGGATAGTTGAAGATGTTTTGGTTCAAATTGATAATTTTTACTTCCCTGTTGATTTTATTGTTTTGGACACACATCCTGTTTCAAATCCAAATGTTCAAATTCCTGTTATATTAGGCCGTCCATTTCTTGCAACTTCTAATGCTCTGATAAATTGCAGGAATGGTATGTTAAACATTTCTTTTGGAAATATGACTTTAGAATTAAATGTGTTCAACACTTGCAAGCAACCTGGTGATGATTCAGAAGTACATGAAGTGGATTTCATTGAAGAACTTGTTCATGAACATCTCACCACTACCACATTCCATGATCCTTTAGAAGCTTATTTAATTGAATGTGAGTTTGATAATGCTTCAGAAATTTCACACACTGATTCTTTGTTAAATTCTTTTCAGGTTAAGCATTGTTGGAAGCAAAAGTTTGAGGAACTTCCATCACTCACAAATGTCACTGTACTATCAACTATTGAACCACCCAAGCTGGATTTAAAACCATTGCCATCCGAGCTAAAATATTCCTTTTTGGGTGAGAATGAAACTTTTCCAGTCATAAATAAACTTGAGGAACTCAGAAAAGATGCATATGAGAATTCTAAAATTCATAAAGAAAGAACTAAAGCCTTTCATGACAAGTTAATTTCAAGAAAAACATTTGATGTTGGGCAAAAAGTTCTACTTTATAATTCTAGACTTCACATATTTCCTGGTAAGTTGAGATCAAGATGGACTGGCCCATTTGTGGTTAAGCATGTGTATCATTATGGAGCAGTTGACATTGAGAATCCTCAAAATGGTAACGTATTCAAGATGGATGATATTCTCACAAGATTGCAGAAACGATTTCCTCCTTTTCCTCGAAATATTTTACTGAAGCTTTACCAAGTTCGATTTGAAAGATTAAGAATGCTTATGCACAAAGGGATTCCTGAAGACATGCGTTGGATAATTGAAGCCAAGGTACGTGAAGATGAATATCTTCCTGTTTTGCATTTACCAGGTACAGGTAGAAGCACTTATGCAAAGAAGCGACGAGCAAAGCGCATGAGTTCAAATTGCCACAAGTGTGCACGATGGACGTGTAACGGTAAATGTCGTTCTATTGGGATTCCGTCCTCTAATCGAGATGATAAAATTGAATTCATTAAGGATGGACTGAGTAAGGAGAATTTGGGTAATATCCAACTTTCTCTTGAGACGCATCCTAGTGGAGACGTACAAAGAGAAATTCTTGATTTATGGTCGCAATTCCAAAGGGAATGGCAACATCTTGGGAATCTGATGTTAAAAGACCCTGTTTGCCAGCTTGTAAGAAAACTGGATGGGAAGCATATCCTCGACTCATAGAAGGCGTTTAAGCCGTTTCTGGACGTAAAACCAGAGGAAGATGTGAGCCACAATCACAACTACAATAAATGACTTCTCAGCTTTTGGTTTGATTTGCAATAATTTCATTTCGGTTTAATTTACTGTTGTTCGATTTGTGTAATTATTCTCGTATTTTTTTGCATTGGACTTTTACGGTTGATTTTTCTTCTCTTTTTGATTTTCTTCCTGAAATCACGCAAAAATCTTTTGTTAGGTTAACATTTTCTTCTGACAGGTCAAATACACTTTCGGCAACATTATCTAACATTTTGTTTGTTGTGTCTCAGTTATAATAAGTGGTTAGCAACCTCTGCAGGTAATATCTCCTAAATTCTACCTTTAAAATTTGACATTGGGGACAATGTCATATTTTAGTAGGGGGTAAGGGACATATTTTGCTAAAAAAAAAAAAAAAATTGTTGTGTTTTAAGACATTTAGAAGTATTCATTCTGAACAAGGTCTGAGTAAGGGAGACTTGAGACATACCTTGTCAGTTTGATTTAATCTTCTTCTTCAAAAAAAAAAAAAAAAAAAACATGTTTAGACTTAGTGTGTTTTTTTTAGTTACTTTCAATACTATAATGAGATATGAATTGCATAAGTCTAAAACAGATTTATTAGTGAGAAGATTTTCATGAGAATTGAGCTTGATATCAACCTTTTTATGAGCCAATGTTAATATGATATGTTGATTGAGAAAGAAGCATGTTTAGACTTAATCTGACTTGTATAATCATCCTTGTGAGTTTTTGAGCCTATAATGATTAATGCATTATACAAATCAATCTAATTTCTTTTTTGAGTGCTCTTATGATTACATGATTCTCTAGAACTTGCTTTAAACCGTTTGATACTATATTGATACATGTGACAACATGAATATGATAGAGGCATTAGGATTATAACCAGAGCCAAACAGCCATCCCTTATTAATGTTCTAAGAGAACATCCCCACTAGTGAGCCAATTTGAGCCTACATTAAATATGCTGTTTTATTGGTAACCACAACTTACACCTAGCCTAAATATACTTATATCCTTACCCTTGTTCTAAAGATGGATTTTTATATTTTGAGACATATTGCAAAAAAAAAAAAAAAAAAAAAAAGGGATCTTTTTAGTTGAAAATTTGGGTTAGAAACAAAAGATAAGTGTGGGGGAAGAAAAGAAAAGAAAAAGTCAAGAGAAAAAGAAAGGGATCATTGTCAAATACATTCCCATATTAAAAAAAAAAAAATCTTCTCTTGAACTTCTAGAAAAAGATGTTACAGAGTTGGTTAGAATGATGCAAAGGCTCAACATGAATATTTAGCCTATGTTATTATGTGCTTTATAAGAGTTTTGAGAAGTTTTATTTGTATGATCTTATTATGTCTCTAAAATCTATGAACTCTTTGGAACCTTTGTGATATCTTTATCCTTTTGTTCTTTAACCACATTATAACCATTTGGCCCCATTACAACCTTGAATAAAGACCTCTTGATTTATGAAGTTGTATGATCTAAATAGTGGAGAATAGGTGGACAAGCAAGCATATGGTAGAAGTGTTTTCATGAGATTGATTGAGTGTAAACACTTTACCACTACTTTAAAGAGTGAAAATCATGAGAGTATCCCATGTGAGAGGTTGAGATTAAGTTGAATATGCACTATTTTGATTGAAATATGTTATGTTAATATTGGCTTAACTCATTTATTTACATTCAAGCATGAATTTTTGTGAAATTCTTTGAGCTATTGATTAGTTTATAAGACTTGTTCAAAGATTGTCTCTAATTTATATTGAAAGGATTAGGAGTAAATATTTTTAGTGTATGTAGTTTACTTATATTTTAGTTTTTCAATGTTTGTGGGTATCGTTCTAGCAAACCCTCACGAGACTAAACTCGTCCACTAGGGACACCTAGGGGTTTAAAGGCTTGTGTCACATGCTAAGTGCCACCGTGATTTCCTACGAAAATGGATTAGATTAGATTTTCTTATTTTATTTTTATTGAGTCGTTGCTAGGGACTAGCAACAATCTAAGTGTGGGGGTGTGATAACTCGTATAATTATATAGTTTTTAGTTATGTTTTATTATTGTTTTGTGTCAAATACGAGTTATTATTGCTTAGTCTACTTGTGTTTATGATCTTTTATATTTTTATGTAATTTAGTGTTTTTCATGAGTTTCTTTGAGTGATTTCAGATTACTAGGTTAAATCAAGAATTAAGGGCAAATCCAATTCAGTTCCAGTTCCGACACCTTTTGCCATATCAGCTATATCTGGAGTTTCACTAAAGCAATAAGGCTGAAATTTTGACAGTGCAAAGTTAAGAGGCATATCTATCTTTTTCATGTTTTACACTTCTTGAAACGGAGTCGTTTTCCCTACCGAAATCAACCATCAAGTTGGCTGATGTGCAATGACGTCTGTTCTGCACCGTTTTGGTATTTTGACCATATCTTCCGATCCACATGAGCAAATGATCTGATTCCAACGTCTATGGATCAGTAACTGATAGGGGCATATTTTTATAGAAGACCATTTGATCAGATCGAGCGTCCAACATTGACAAAATCGACCATCAAGCTGGCTGATCAGAATTGTCATACAACATGACGAAAATTGTTAGAAAAATGCACTCACCTATTATACCTACCTTTGAAATTTATAAAGCTTGTCTCTTGTCATTTAGCTCTCCAAAATGTGTATAAATAGAGGGCCTTGGATGAGTATTAGGATACATTATACATTGGTAGGATATTTGCCATTGTAATAAAATTCTCTAAGTTTTCTTCTTCTTTCCTTTCTCTAGTTTTCTTTTTCTTTACTTATGTTTCTTACATTTCTTTTCATTTTATTCATATCTAGTATGTGTTGCTAATCATATTGTTGAGGTGATGAGGTGAAGCTCTTGGTAAATGCTAAGGTTAGTCTCTTCAACATGAGCTAAAATGAATCATCATTTATAAACACTAGTGTAGATAATATTTTCTTTTGGTTTAAAATCATACTTGCAAAGTAGAGATCTTGATTCATTATTGACAATGAAAATGGCACAGTAAATGCTTGGTTTCATAACCTTGATTTGTTGTAGACATATACCTTGGCATAAGGAATGCTTGGACTCTTTTTGTGAGTTTTGAGGACACCAAATGAACATAATATCATATGCTATGGACGTTGGACAATTTGGACTGAATTGCTAAACCTTTCGATTGGAACCTCCCTTATGTGTGGATTTCAATTGTGTAATAAAACAAGATTAATCTTAGCATAACACCAAGAGTGGATTCTCTAACCTCAACATCCTTTCTTATTGTTTTTTATATCTTGTTTAATTGCTTTTATGTTATTTTGTTTATTTTGTTCTCTAATATCTTGTTTACTTTCTTTGTTATTGATTCCCTATTATCTTGTTTATTTTCTTTTTCATATATATTTATAAACTTATACTTACTAGTACGCTTCCCTGTGGTTCGACCTCGGACACCCGAGAATTTATTACTTGAACATAACCTGCACTTGGGTTTACAACTCTTAATTGAGTTTCCATCAACAGGTTCTATTTTCAATATGATCTTGGTGTTTTAAATTGTTTAAAACATGTTTAAAATTTATTTTATCAATGTTTAACCTTTCCATATGATTGCATGACACAAAAAAGTTAAAAGAAACAAGTTTGGATTTGATTTGAATTGGTTTTGGTGGTTGAATTTCGTAGAACACAAGTGCAGGATTTTTCTGTACACCTGCTGTAAGTTGTGTTTTTGAAATGATTAGAGGTGTCCAAAAATTTTGAAAATTTGAGCAGAAGTCTGAAACATGTCTATATTATGCTGTAATTTTTGGTGAATTTTTTTATTTCCAAAACTGCCTCTCAAAGTTGTGCAAACAGTTTGCGTGGTTGCTAGAATTTTATGGGCAGCCTTGAGTTCTTGAATTTGATTCTTGAATTGTAGGTATAATTGGCTAAAAATCAAAGAATGAATTGTGTGTGAATTGTTCACCACTTTGCCACCAAATAAGGCAAGCCGCTTTGAGGCAAACGTTGCCCCAACAAGGTCTGCAGGTTACGACGGCGTGACTTACTAAAGGTGGGAGGCGGCTAGACACAAAAGTTGTGTGTTAGGGCATCGTCTTCTATTTTTGGAAATTCTTATTCTTTGGAATATTGGACTTGCGGAAATTGTTTCCTAGTCAAGATTGGATTCCTAAGAGTTAGGAATGCACCAAATCTTTCCTTGTGGAAATTGTTTCCTAGTTGAACAAGAACTCCTAAAAGTTAGGAGAAGATATGGAACTTTCCTTGTAGAGAAAGTTTCCTAATCAAACTTGAACTTCCTAAGGTGTTAGGAAATCTAATTACATTGTTTAATTAGATGGAAGATTTTAATTCAAATATTCCTACTTGGATTAGGACACAAGTGAATTCAATTAAAATTAAAATTGCTAGATAATTTGAGCCAAGTATATTTAAATGAGTTTAAATATTACTTTCCTTAAATGACACACAAGATTACTAAGTGACACTAAATATGTATGCAGTTATTTTTATGCTTTGTGATGTTATTATGAAAGCATGAGGATGGTTATGGACTTAGACCTTAGAATTAGGTCATGGATGGTTAAATTTTCTTTTTGGTATTTTTATAAATAGGGTCTGCGAACCCTGCCTTCTCTTATTCATTTCTAGGGTTGTAAATTCTCTTCTCACCTAACTCCCCTCGAATGTAACTCGAGGTTTCTATCAAAGATATGTAAATGTTATATGGTTTTTGTAGATTTAGATTTAGACTAAGATTAGAATTTATGTAATTCCAAATGTAAGGAGACAAGGCACCAAGAAGAAGGACCAAGGAGATCACCATCAAGACTTATGAAGACTATGTGTGGTATCCCTAGGAATTTGACCAACTAGTTTGCTAATGGCTCAAGGAAACTAGAGTAATAAAGTCCATAATCATCCTAGTAGATTGCATGAGATAGATTTATTTTTTATTTATATATGTGATATATATTTGAATAAATGCTATGCATGTCAATCAACAAGAAAAGCAATGAGACCTAATTAATGAAATAAAGAAATCCCTCATTAAATTATATTGAGTCCATGTTACGCGTGATTAGTTTCCTTCCACCATCTTAACAAGATAACTAGAGTTCTTCCAGTAGGAGGCTTGTTGAGTCACTCAAGGTCAAACTATTGTACGAATATGTTTGAGTTATAGAATGTGGGTCTTACTCAACTAGATGTCATTTTATCCGGATGCGAAAAACTTGATCGCATGACGTTTAGAAGCAAGGTTAGACGAAATGCATATGATGCATTTAGGCAAAGAGTTGTCACCTAACTGATCAAGGAGTTGCAGAGAAATGCAATCGGTAAGCAAAGTTACTTACTCAATTAGTTTCAACATGGCTTGTTGAGTCACTCAAGGTCATGGTGGGATGAAAGGGGTCTTGCTCACTAAGAAGTTTAAAAGTTAAATTTCTCGAATAATAGAAGAGGGCTACTATGTTGATAAAATAGTGAGAACAATCATTCAAACTTTAAGACCTGATTTTAATGATTGCAATTTGCATAATGCCTATAATATGCATTAGATTATATGGGATATAAATTGTCATGGCAGGTTAAATAGTCACTTGATTGCATACTTGATGCAAAGTCGATTTCACTAATCAATGAAATGAATGTCTATGTCCTTAATGATCCATGAGGTATTTAGCAATGAGAAGTTCAAATATCTCGAGGAATTGTTCCAATGAAAAATGATTAGAAGGTAGCCTATGAGGCATCATGTGCTAATGGATGCATCAACAAGTTTGAGAAACTTGGTTGATTTATGGATCATAATCTAAGTATAACATTACAAGCACGTATATGATATGATACCTAATAGATTGTCGCTGCAGAACATGGTGAAAAATACTACTGATAGCTTCAAGGAGTATTCTCAAAGGTGGAGAGATCTGGCCACTCAGGTGCAATCCCCTCTGACAGTAAGGAAACTACAGTTCTTTTCATCAACACTTTAAGGCACCATACTATGACAAGTTGGTGGGTAGTGTCACTAAGAATTTTGCGAATATGGTCATACCCGGTGAAATGATAGAAACCGCCATTAAGAGTGGAAAGATGGAAGGTGGAGAACCTTTAACTCCAAAGAAGGCAATCCCCGCCAAAAAGAAAGAAAGGGAAACTCATGTAGTTAGTTATAACCACCGTCCCTATACACCTTCTGCACCTTATACACCTTACCCGGCATACAATCCCTACTACACTACCATGAACCACCTTACCCAAAACCTTTTTCCTTACACAGCCGTACTGCAACAACCATACCCAACTAGCATATCCCCTCAAATAGTTATTCCCCAAAACACCATCCCAAACACCCAGAATATTATTCGCAAAGACCAAAGACCACCAAGGAATAATCAAAGGCCTCAATTTGATCCCATTCCTACAACTTATGGTGAGTTATACCTTAAAATGCTACAGGGACAACTCATTGCACCAGTATACCTCCAATCGTTGAAACCACCATATCCCAAATGGTATAACATAAATGCTAGCTATGCATATAATGCAGGAATTCAGGGGCATTCAATTAAGGATTGCATCGTTTTTAAAAGGAAGGTCCAAAGCTTGATTCATACTGGGGTCATAAAGTTCGGATCTAAGAACAGACTTAATATTGCGGGTAACCCATTGCCCAATCACACTAAGGCCAAGGTGAATGCGATTGTGTCAGGGGAAGTTGGTAGGGTAAAAAGACATATCAATGAGGTGAAGACGCCAATGATAAAAGTGTGGTTTGAAATGGTCAAGGCGGGGTTAGTTCAAGATGAATCCAGTTTGAGCAAGATAGAGGATTTTTGTCTGTTTCATAGATGTGAGGGTTACACTATGCAAGAGTATGAAGTTTTTTAGCCAAAGTTCAGCAAATGATGGATGAGGGCAAGGCCCAATTCTATGAAGAAAGAGAGAAAGAGGTGGATACTACTGAGAATACAACTGGTTATGAGGTGGGTAGACCTTTGGTTATCTACTATGATGAGCCAGAAGAAAAGGCTACCCCGATCTATGAAGAAACTACGCCAAAATTGATTATAGAGCTACCATATTCTTTCCCATACAAGAAGAATAAGGTCGTACCTTAGAGATACGAATGCAGTATGGTAACGTTAGGCTCTTCAAGTCAGCAAATAGCAATCGATATAATAGGTGTAGGACATCTAACTTACAGTGGTAGATGTTATGCCCCTGAAATCATTGAGCAAAGTCCGTTATGAAAGGAATGAGGAATTGACAAAGTTAAGAGAGTAGCAAAACCGATCCATACAGAGATGGATTAGTCAAAAAGAATGGAGAAAAATTCAACCTCGGTTAACAAGATGAAAGAACCGGTAAATAATAAAGAGGCTTGTGAATTCTTGAAGTTTATAAAACACAGCGTATATAGTGTGGTAGAACAACTGCACCGTCAACCAGCAAGGATTTCGATCCTTTCACTATTGCTGAACTCAGAGCCGCATAGAAATGCCCTGCTAAAGATTTTGAATCAAGCATATGTGACCAACAACATATCAGTGGAGAAATTAGATCGGTTGGTGGGGAACATCACAAGAGGTGATCACATTTTCTTCAGTTATGATGAAATACCACCCAACGGTGTAGGATATACTAAAGCCCTTTATATCACGACTACTTGCAAGGGGCATATTCTACCACGAGTACTCCTGGATAATGGTTCTTCGTTGAATGTAATGCCTTTGGCGACCTTATCTAAACTGTCGATCGACATGTCCTACATGCTACCAAGACACACTATAGTTAGAGCTTTTGATGGCACCCAACGAGAAGTGATGGAAACCATTGAGATCCCACTTGAAATAGGTCCCTGTACCTACAAACTTGATTTCCAAGTTATAGACATTACCCCGCCTTACAACTGTTTATTGGGAAGGCAATGGATCTATTCTGTTGGGGCAGTACCATTATCTCTTTACCAAAAATTAAAGTTTGTAATGGAAGGACGCCTGGTCAGCGTATCGGCAGAGGAGGATATTATAGCCTCTGCGTCCACTGACTCCCTCTACATAGAATCGAATGAAAATGCTATAGAATGCTCAATCAGGTTGCTAGAATTCATTAATGTTGTGTTCGTCACCGAAGGACGTAAAATTCCAGAATCGAAGCTATCCAAGAATACCAGGTTGGGGGTAAGAATGACAGTAGGGAAAGGCTGTAGAACGGGAAAGTGACTAGGGAAATATCTATAGGGGATGGCCAGAGCAATTGAAGTAACCAGGAAGAAAGATCGATTTGGTTTCGGATATCTCCCTAAAGCTCATAAAAAGAGGAAACAAATGGAGAAAAATCAAAAGAGGAGGATGGCCCATCTCTTGGGTATAGATATAGAGTGGGAGCCCATGACTTTCCCACCAATCCTTTACACCTTTCATTCGGCTGGTTTTGAGTTTGGGGAGAAGGATTCCAATGATGTGTTAGTAATGACAAAACAAGCCTTTGAGAAGTTCAACATGAGCAAGGAATAGCAGATGCAAGACATGGTAATCTGCATGGCCGGGGAGGAAGGAATGGGAAATAGAAATGCAAGTTGGATTGTGCGTCCATGTCGACCGGACTATGAATTAACAAACTGGAGTGTGACCGAGCTTCCTATAATTCTTAGGTCTACTCCAGAGTAATACGCTGAAACAATCTTAATTATCTTTGCCCAAGGATATTAAGAATTTTTCTGTATGGGCTTGTGTTTAAAACTCTTCATTTAATAAATAACAAGCACGATGCATCTTCTTCATATTGATATGTCCATATTCTTTCATTTTTGTTTTTTCATTTACTTTCATTACCTATATGCCTTCCTATATTATTTCTTCCTCACCTATTTATAGGTGTACGAATGCGGAATATGAGGACCCTCTTGTCAATAATTCTGAAATTGATTTTGAAAGACCCATTTGCACGGGTGATTTTGACGTCAATGAAGATGTCGAATATTATGGTTTGCCTCGAATTTATTGACAAAAATAGAACAAGAAGAGAAGCAAGTAATGCCTCATAAGGAGTTGTTAAAAATGATAAATCTGGGAGTGGAGAAAAAATAAAAGAGGTCAAATTTGGGACCTTAGTTTCACCATCAACAAAGTGTGAATTGATAGCTTTACTCCGGGAATATGTCGATGTATTTGCATGGTCATACCAAGACATGCCAGGGTTGGATCCTAATATTGTGGTTCAGAAGCTCCCTCCAAGACCAGATTGTAAGCCAATTCAGCAAAAATTGAGAAGAATGAGGCCTGACATGCTGTTAAAGATAAAATAATAGGTAAAAAAGCAATTCGATGCCGGGTTCTTGGAAGTGGCAAAATATCCGGAATGGGTAGCGAATATTGTCCCAGTTCCGAAGAAGGATGGAAAAGTACGAATGTGTGTTGATTATCGAGATTTGAATAAGGCTAGTCTTAAAGATAATTTCCCTTTACCTCACATTGATACCTTGGTGGATAATATGGCAAAGAGCTCTTTGTTTTCCTTTATGGACGGATTCTCAGGGTATGGCATCGAAGATATAGAGAAAACCATGTTTGTGACAATGTGGGGAACATTTTGTTATAAGGTAATGCCATTTGGATTTATATGATATGATGCATAAGGAGATTGAAGTCTATGTTGATGACATGATCGTAAAGTCACAAGGAAAAGATGAGCATATTTCGAATCTTAAGAAGCTCTTCGAAAGATTAAGAAAGTTTTTACTCAAACTAAACCCGGCAAAATGCATTTTCGGAGTCACTTCGGGGAAGTTGTTAGGTTTTGTCGTCAGTAAAAGGGGAATTGAAATTGATCCAGATAAAGTAAAGGCCATCCAGAATTTGCCACCACCTCGTACTCAAAAGGAAGTGAGAGGCTTTCAAGGAAGATTGAATTACATTGCTCGGTTTATTTCTCAGTTAACTGACAAGTGTGATCCAATATTTAAGCTACTTCGGAAGCGTGATCCTAGAGAATGGGATGAGGTGGTGTCAGACCGTCTTTGATAAAGTTAAGCACTATTTATCCAACCCACCAGTGCTAATGCCGTCTGTTCTAAAGAAACCCATGATAATGTACTTATTAGTATTTGAGAGATCTATGGGCTGTGTATTGGGGCTACATGATGAGACCGGGAAGAAAGAACAAGCAATTTATTACCTCAGCAAGAAGTTCACAGATTATGAGCTAAAGTATTCATCGGTAGAAAAGTTTTGTTGTGCCTTAGCTTGGACTGCTCGAAGGCTCAGACAATACATGTTGTACTACACGACGTGGTTGATTGCCAAGCTAGATTCCATCAAGTATATGTTGGAAGCACCCTCTCTGTCAGGAAGAATGGCAAGATGACAAGTTTTGTTGTCAGAGTACGACATTGTGTATGTGAGTCAGAAAGCTATAAAGGGCAACATAATAGCCGAGTTCTAAGCAAGTCGGGCAGTTGAAGATTATGAGTCTTTGAATTTTGATTTCCCTGATGAAGATCTAATGGTGTCTCGCAAGAAGATGGGATTCCCTCGAAGAATAAAATATGGAAAATGTACTTTGATGGTGCATCTAATGCCATGGGGCACGAAATCGGCGAAATGCTCATATCCCCAGAAGAAGATTATTATCCTTTCACTACCATATTGGATTTTGATTATACAAACAATACAGCTGAATGTGAAGCGTGTACTATGGGCCTTCGTGCTGTCGTAGACAGAAAGATCAAAACATTGGAAGTTTTCAGAGATTCAGCCCTAGTGATATACCAACTACGGGGTGAATGGGAAACTCGAGATGCAAAGTTAATCTGATACCAAGAGCTCATACTGAGTTTGATAGAAGAATTTGAAGAAATGAGTTTTAACTACTTCCCCCAAGAAGAAAACCGAATGGCGGAGCCTTTAGCCACTTTGTCGTCAATGTTTAAAGTAAATAAAGGTGCCAAAGTTGTGCCAATAAATATGAGCATATACGAGTCTCCTGCCCACTGCCTGAATATCGAAGAAGAAGCGGATGGCCTCCCTTGGTATTACGTCATCTTGCAATACATCAAGAGTCAACGATATCCTGAACAAGCAACAAAAAATGATAAGAGGACTCTGAGAAGATTAGCAATGGGTTTTGTCCTAGATGGTGAGATTCTCTACAAGAAAGGAAAGGACCAGGTTCTATAGAGGTGTGTTGGGTCTGCCGAAGCTCGGAGAATCATTGAAGAAGTCCACAATGGGTTATGCGGCACTCATGCCAATGGTCACATGCTTGCTAAATAGATTATGAGGGCAGGATATTATTGGCTAAAGTTGGAAGGAGATTGCATTAGTTATTCCCGGAAGTGCCATAAATGTCAGATATATGCAGATAAGATTCATGTGCCTCCATCACCATTGCATGTCATGACTGTACCATACCCATTTTCAATATAAGGAATGAATATGATCGGGCCTATTACCCCGAAAGCTTCAAACGGACACTGATTCATCCTAGTGGCCATAGATTACTTCACAAAATGGGTGGAAGCTGCTTCTTACGCTAATGTAACAAAATCAACGATATGCAGTCGTCAAGAAGGAAATTATATGCCGGTATGGATTGCTAGAGAGAATCATCTCAGACAATGCTCTCAATCTGAACAATAATATGATGAGAGAAGTGTGTACTCAGTTCAAGATCATGCATCATAATTCGGCACCTTATCGTCCGAAAATGAATAGGGCAATAAAAGCAGCCAATAAGAACATCAAGAATATCGTTGAAAAATTTACCGATGTGTACAAAGATTGGCATGAGATCTTACCGTTTGCTCTTCACGCATACCGTACCTCGATCCGCATGTCTATGGGTGCCACGCCATTTTCTTTGGTATATGGAATGGAGGCAGTGTTACCTATTGAGATTGACATCCCTTCCCTTCGTGTTTTGATGGAGGTTGGTTTAAAAGAGGCAGAGTGGGTTAGTGCTCGCTATGAACAGTTGAATCTTATCGAAGAGAAAAGGATGAAAGCAATTTGCCATAGGTAGATGTATCAGAAAAAGATGATTCGAGCCCACAACAAGAAGGTTCATCCCAGGCAGTTCCAAGGAGAGTTGGTACTAAGGAAAGTTCTCCCTATAGTGAAGGATCTGTGAGGGAAATGGGCTCCAAATTGTGAAGGGCCCTACGTGGCAAAGAGAGCTTTTTCTGGAGGAACATTGATTCTGACTCGGATGGACGGGGAATACTTGGGAAATCCCTTGAATGCTGACGAATTGAAGTACTATGCTTGAAGAAGAATAAAAAAAGAAAGAAGAAGAAAAAGAAGAAAAGAAAAGTCTGATACTGTGCACATGGAAAATCGAATGATTCCAAATGTAAAAATGAAAATTCTATATATATTGCTCCTGAGTATTGCTTTTCAATGAGAATATTCATGCTTGATATGATGAATGGTCGTCTTTCATACTCCTTTCACTAAGAAGAAATTTTCCTTAGTCACCCCTTTGAGCCTTAGGAATTCTTTCTTTCTTTGAACCTTGATCTAGGATCACCCTCTATACTGGAGCGCAAATGCGAGGAAAAATAACCTCCGAAAAATCATGGAGAAAGGAGCCATCAAAAAAGGAAAAAACGTGAGAGATCAAAGAATGGCAAATGAAAGCCAAGAATAACAGAAACAGATTCAAAAAAAAAAGTCCAAAAGGGACGAATGTTTCAAGAATGAATCCTCCTCATGAAATGATCATTGATCCAATCACCCTTAAACACATTTTGGGCCTTTTTACCCTTTCTTTCTAAACCAGAACCTTGGCCTACATTACGTGTTTTTAAAAGTCCATTTTGATCAAGCATGGATATTTAATTTGAAGGGTTTTTTTCTCAGAATTCATCCCATCTTTTGAATTGACATTTTTACCTTGGAAGCATTTAGACTTCTCAGATACATGGTAAAACATATAAAAAAAATAAAAAAAAAAGAAAGTAAAAGGAGAGGTTTAAGCCGAAAACCAGCAAAGGGCGACTTAATACCGAATAGGGGACACTTGGTTTGAATACCCGCAAAGGGCGACTCAATACTGATTAAGGATTGAATCAATGCTCCGTGTAAAGGAGGAGAAAGTATCAGAAAATCAGAAGAAAGAGGAAAAACTCATTCTGACGCAACTACGGGAAGCCAAGAGATTACCCAAGATAATTGCTCATTCAAGAGAAATTTCAAATGAATTGAAGAATGAAGGGTCCAAGATATTCCGCTCTAGGGCATCTACAACCTACAACTCTACATTTGTTTCTTGTATCCTTGATATTCACCTCTGTTATCTTGTTATCCCTTTTATGACATTTGGCTGTTTCATACATTCTTTCATACATTCTTTCATACATTTTGTGATGCATTTTGATTGTTATTAAAATTGAATGATGTTTAGTAAACATAAAAATCTTTAAACAAAAGGATTTCAGTGTATTACTAAAGAGTAGATTTAAATTTTAGAAGAGGTTTGGAAACTACTAAAATTTGGAAACACAACAGCGCATCATAATGGAAAATTCACCAAGTAGAGGAAAATAGCGAATGTGTTGAAGACTCTGTCTTGAAGTCAGAAAATTTATGAATTTCAGTGAAGTCATAAACTGAGACTTTTTATCTTGATTGAAGGATCCTCAAGTAAGGCGTCAGTGAAAAGTTGAAGACTCCGTCAGGAAGTCAGACAGTCTATGAACCTCAAAGAAATCATGTATTAGAAATCATGACACAATCATTTGATTGCATTCATCTTTAGGGAACATACATCCTACAAGCATTTGCAAAACATGTCATTTTCATCATTGCATTCGACTAACATTGCAGGAACCATGGAAATTTTGCTCCCCCAAATCGAATTCGTTCTGCTTCTCAAATGTGTCGAGCCCCGAGACCACCGTCGAGGTATCTTTTTTTAAAATCGAACTTATTCTGTTTCTCAAATGAGTCTAGCCCTGAGACCACCGTCGAGGTATTTTCCTTTTGTTTTTAAATCGAACTCGTTCTGTTTCTCAAATGAGTTCAGCCCCTAGACCACTGTCGAGGTATTTTCCTTTTGTTTTCAAATCGAACTTGTTTTCCAAATGAGTCGAACCCAAGATCGTTGTTAAGGTATTCTTTTAGTTTTTAAATCGAACTCGTTCTGCTTCTCAAATGAGTCGAGCCCCAAGACCACCGTCAAGGTATTTTCTGTTTAAACCTAAGACATTCCAATTTCTAGCTTCATCCAGATAACTTTTCGACTTTTTCTTTCGCCCAAGTCACCTCATTTGAAAATTATCTATGGTTTCGCCTAGATAACTTTTCGACTTCTGGTTTCACCCAAGTTACCTCATTTGAAAGTTATCTATGCTTTCGTCTAGATAAATTTTTGAGTTTTGGTTTCGTCACGTCATTTGAAAATTATCTATGGTTTCGCCTAGATAACTTTTCGACTTCTGGTTTCGCCCAAGTTATCTCTTTGAAAACTTATCTATGGTTTCGCCTAGATAACTTTTTGACTTTTGGTTTCACCCAAGTCAACTATTTGAAAACTTATATATGGTTTCGCTTAGATAACTTTTCGACTTTTGGTTCCACCCAAGTCATCTCTTTAAAAACTTATCTACGATTTCTCCTAGATAACATTTCGACCTTTAGTTCCGCCCAGGTCATCTCATGTCAACTTTCGAGTTTCGCCCGGATTACTTTTCGACTACTGGTTTCACCCAAGTTGTTTCAATTTTTGGTTTCGCCAGTAAGGTTAGCACAAGACAAGATAAGGCCTCAAGACCACCGTCGAGATATTTTCTTCTCTTGCAAATCGAACTAATTTCCTTAAGACGGGTCGAGTCTTGATTAGTCAGGGAACTCAATTTAAGGACAAAATCTTTTATTTTACAGTTTTTCTTTTAAATAAAAAATAAAAATGAAGAAAGTTCTCTTTCCTTTTGTTTACATATGATTTCACTAACTGAACAAAATTATTGTCTATTTATCCTTGCCTGATTCTTGATTCTCAGCAATAGCCAAAGAGGGGTAGCTGTAGACACCTAATTTTGTCTGAGCCCCTAAACTAGGTAAATTCTTTCTTGTGCTTTTTTTAGAATGCAAAAAATTTCCTCTCATCCTGCAGATGGTACTCCAAGACTTTGTTTAGGAGGTCAGCATGAAAAGTCAATCCGAAAAAAGTCAACCCTGGAAAAGAAATCATCAAAAAGTCAACCACTAAAAAAGTCAACCCTCAGTCAAAATCAAGATTCAAAGTTTAATTGAATGCTTTCATTTAATATTATATAATAAATTAATCAATATATATTATTATTTTATGATTAATTAAAAATAAATAATTACATAAATAATATTTTTATTATTTTTAAAAAGAATTCATTTATTCGTTTTTTAATTATTCATTTTTTTAATTTATTTTTTGACATAATTATAGTTTTTATTATTATTTAACATAAATATAATTTTAATATATATATATATATATATTTAATATAAATATAATTTTAATTTTTTTAATTATTTATTATATATATACACATTTTAATCTAGTGTTCTAAATGGTCATTTTTTTTTCTCATTATAATTCACCTCACTGCCACCGCCACCGCTGCATTTGCATCTAAACACATATCCTACCGCTGATTTTAATCTCACCGCTACAGTATCCAATCTCACCGCTACTGTAACTAATCTCACCTCGATCGCTATTCTTAATCTTACCGGAACCAATCTCACATCCCATCTAGATGGAGCCTTAGGCTCCATATGGATTCCAACGCAATTTCAGCGCTTTGGAATCTTAGTACTTTATTCCCTTTGTTGGGGAGTAAACTCACCGTGGGGTGCATTTGGATGCACCGCACAGTGCAATTAAATTCCACCTCCCTCTAGTTGGGAACAGGAGGGGGGAGGGTCCAGTTGCCGGTAGAAAATAAATTACTCCTTTCTCTTTTTATTTTTTAATAATTTTTTATTTTATTTATTTTTTAAAATTTATTTATTTAACTATCTCATTATTTTTATTTTTTTTATTTTTATTTAAAAGTTTTAAACTTATTTATTTATTTAATATAATAAATAAATTTATATAATTATATAATAATTAGTTAATTAATTAAAAAAATGAAATTAATATATAAATAATATATATTAAATGTTAAATGTTAAATATTATTAAAATATATATATAAATAATTTATCAATACATTCTTACATTAATATCCTTAATGGTCATTTTCATTCTCATCTCACCGTCAACGCTGCGTTTGAATCCAAACACATCCCACCACTGATTTTAATCTCACAACTACAGTAACTAATCTCACCGCCACCGCTATTTTTAATCTCACCGGAACCAATCTCACAGCCCATCCAAATAGACCTTTAGACGAGATCTGATCTGTTAAGAGATTGATTCATTTGTTTAAAATCATAGATTCGATCGATGTTTGAAAGGGTTTACATAAAAATATTAGACCGAAACATGAGCTTGGACAAAAATAAGACTCTCTTAGAAAATGGACTCCAACAACCAAGGCCCGAGTCCATCCCGATTCGACTCATTTTATATTTATATAATATATTATTTTTATATTTATATAATTTATATCATATAAAAATAAATATATAATATTGTAGTGTAGTGTAGTGTAGTATAAATATTTAAAAATATGTTAAGTTATTTTTATTTTAAAATTTAATAAAAAAATATTAAAAATTAAATAAAAAATAATATCTTTATTTAAATTTGAATTATATATATTTATAACACCTATAACATTATATTAAATTTGAGTTATTTTATAATAAAATCTATGAAGACTACAATTAAAGCCCTAATTGGTTGCCATTTTTTTTTTATTAAAAGAAGGAAGGGGTACTGTGGGGCATGTGTGGGTTAAGAGTTTTTTTTTTTTTTTTTTTTTTTTTGTGGTTAAAGGTATGGGTTAGGAGTTTAAAAGAAGAGAGTTTATAAATTGTGAAGGAGATAGGGATTTTAAAAAAAAAAAAAAACTAAAAACACAAATGACAATGGACAGCCAATCTATTTAATAGTCAACATAAAAAATATTATGAAATGAAATAAAGAACATTCTTTGTTAACAAATTTTTCTTATTTTTTTTCTAAATATTTCCAAAATAATTTATAACCTTAAAATAAATTGAAAACACATAAATTTGGAATTAATTTATATTTTAAAAATTTTAAAAATTATAATACCCATTCTATAATTTGTACCATGGAAAGCTAATAATACAAACTTCAAATTAATAACTATATACTAAATCTTATAAATTAGATCTAAATACTTTGAGTGCATTAGATCTTTATATATGTTAAACTAGAGCTCAGCTAACCGAGTATAAGCTTCCATAAAAATACCATTATAAAGCACAAGAATCTGATCCTGAATAGAATCAAGAATCTGATATGGTACGTGTTAAGAAAATATTTTTGGGAAATTATAATTCTATAAAGTTGTTTGTATTTGAGTTTAAAAATAGGTTTTTGTAATTAACCTATTTATACTTTTTCCATTTTCTTTTTGTTAGGTTGGTTTTATAAGATAATTCCTATACATATATTTTTATCGAATAGCAAAAAAATAGTAATCCAATTCAGATTGGATCGGTTCAGATTACAAAAATTCAATTCCAAATTCAACCCGTGAACAAGTTTAAGCGAAGAAAAACACTAACTGATATGAAAATCGAAAATGTTCATTGACCATTGATTTAATTTGGTAATTCTCTTTTAGAAAAAATCTCGAAGAAAGTTTTTCCCGAATTGTATTAAAAATACTTCAAAAGCAAATTAATTATAGCTTACATGTAAGAATATTGAAAATTATATTATCATATACATACATGGATCATGATTGTTTGAAACAATTTTTTTTGGGTACAATTTGCCAAGATTAAAGAAGAAATCAGTCAGAAATTTTGTGATTAACATTGATAAATTTTTTTGAGAGGACTTAAGTTTTAGTTTTTTCATTTTCTTTTTTTCCAGCAAGTATTTAATTTGCAATGTATATATAAATTCTTCGAAAAGAATTTTTATCTTAAAATAAAAATTGCTGACATTTATCATTATTTCTTAAAATTTTAAATTGAAATGAATTTTTGCTTCCTTTTGTGTTCAAAATTGACCCTCAATCAGAATACTTTCATTGATAATTAAGCTCTAAGTTATATAGTATACTTATATTAAGGTACATTGGGGGCTATCATAATTTGCTTGTTAAATAAATTAAACCCTTCATATTTTTCATTTTTGTCACACATTTATTTACCGAAAAAAAAAAGGAAATTGATGTTATATTAATTATCAAATTAACATATAATTTTTTTGGTCAACAAACAAAAACAAACTATTTGTTACATATTACATGTAATGATTAAATTATATATATTTATTTCAGTAATTCATTAATATTTTTTGTAATAGATTATTGATTTTTTTCAAGAATGTGAATACATGACCTGATTTGAATGGAAGAGATATGTGCTGACGTATTACATGTAATAATTAAATGGTATATATTTATTTCAGTAACTCATTTATAATTTTTGTAATAAATGATTGATTTTTTTCAAGAATATGAATACGTGACATGATTTTAATGGAAGAGATATATGTTGATGTAGAGTAACCATTTAATACAATCATTCCTCTAACAAGATACCATATGCGTAGGGAGAGGGGTGAGAACCAATGTGGTCGGTACCGTACCGGTATCGGCTATACCGGCCGGTACGTACTGTTTTCAAGGTAAATCGAAACGGTACAAGTCTCGTACCGTTTCGATTTTTGTACCGGTCCATACCGATCGTACCGGCCTGTACCAGTTGTTACAAGATTTTGATTTTTTAATAAAATTTTTATATTAAAAATCACTTATTTGATTTTTTAAACCAATTTCAATATTTTTTGTGTCATGGTCATTTTTATTTCTTTTCATAATTACATTTAAAAATAAAATATGTTCATTAAATTAGGCTATTGAACATAATTAATCATAAATTTTTTAATATTTTAATATTTATTTTACTTATTTGATGTTTAAAAATTTTAGATATTAAATATTTAAAATTTATATTTGCATAAAAACATATATATGCATGTAATGGATATATATTTGCATATGTATATAATATATATTTTATTAAAAAACTTGAAAATAGGCTATATATATATATATACATATATATATATATATGAAAAATGCTGGTAAACCCGAAACGGTACGCCGAAACACACCGGTAACAGTACGTGCCAGTATCAGAACAAAAACGGTTCGCCCACCGGTACGATATTCACTACCTTGGTGAGAACCCAAAGTTTAGCCTAGTTGATCATACTCTTACCTTTAAGAGGTGGCATATCTAGTAGGTCTGAAATTCGAATCTCAGCATCTGCAATCCTTTCTCCTGAAGCTACGACTTAGCTTCAAGAGAAAATAGGCTATATTTGATGTTTAAAAATTTTAGATATTAAATATTTAAAATTTATATTTGCATAAAAACATATATATGCATGTAATTTATATATATTTGCCTGTGTATATAATATATATTTTATTAAAAAAACTTGAAAATAGGCTATATATATAGATATATGAAAAAATATTTGAAAAAAGCCGGTAAACTTGAAATGGCACGCCGAAACATACCGGTACCGGTACGTACCAGTACCATAACAAAAACGATACTCCCACCGGTACGGTACTGAGTACCTTGGTGAGAACCCAAAGTTTAGCTTAGTTGATTCATACTCTTACCTTTAAGAGGTGGCATATCTAGCAGGTCTGAAATTCGAATCTCAGCATCTGCAATCCCTTCTCCTGAAGTTACGACTTAGCTTCAGGAGAAAATAGGCTATATTTGATGTTTAAATATTTTAGATATTAAATATTTAAAATTTATATTTGCATAAAAACATATATATAATATATATGTACATAATGGATATATATTTGCATGTGTATATAATATATATTTTATTAAATTTTTTTGAAAATAGGCTATATATATAGATATATGAAAAATATTTGAAAAATGCCGGTAAATCCGAAATGGTATGCCGAAACACATCGGTACCGGTACGTACCAGTACCAGAACAAAAACGGTACGCCCACTTGTATGGTACTGACTACCTTGGTGAGAGAACCCAAAGCTTAGCCTAGTTGATTTAATACTCTTACCTTTAAGAGGTGGCATATCTAGCAGCTCTGAAATTTGAATCTCAGCATCTGCAATCTTTTCTCCTAAAGCTACGACTTAGCTTGTTTTCAACTAGGGTTTTTATAGTTTGGTAGGTTAAAATTTGAATTTGAATTGGTATATTTTGCAACCTTTATAAATGTGAAACTAAATAAAGAGAGTTTTATAATAGGAATTTAAGGCTATTAATTGCATGCACCTTGCTAAACTAAGATTTTTTTTAATTCCCTTTTTCCATTTTCCACTAAATCTAGGTCTGAAGTTAAAAAATTAGGATTACCAAATTCTTAGTGTGCATGTGTTTTGTGCTTTGCATGGACAAGTTCTCTAAGGAGTGACTGAATTTATAAGTGAAAGAGAATTTAGAGGGAGAGGGGGAAATTCCTCATCAATCACAAGGTTTCTGACACAGAATTCCCATGTTTAGCTTTATATAAAATCTTAAACAAGGAGAATTACTGAAATAGATATACTATAAAAGAGAGGAATAAGGCTACCAAAATTCTGTAAAGCAAGGAGAATAGTCTTTAAATAACTATAACTATAACCATTCAACAATTTGTTATGCTTGAGAATATTACAAAATTCCCTAAATGTACAATTCTCTAATTCTATATATCACTATAATAAATCCCCTTTTCCTTCAAAAAAAAAAATCACTAAAATGATGGGAAAAAAAAAAGATGTTTAAGGCTAATTAGGAGGGTTTCTTCATATAATCTAATTAATATACAAATTATAAAGAATGAATTAGGTTCTTTGAGATTGAACCATGTTTACCATGTTGATTGCAGCATCTTTCCATGGCAAATTGATGTCAAAATTTTGGGCATTCAAGATCAACCCCCTTGCCCTATTCAAGCAATCAAAACCCTCTTTTTGAATCTGCACACTTTTGGGCCATTTGAGTAAGCTAATATAGGTTTCCAGATCATGAACACATGAAGGATTTTGGATATTGAAGAAATCTAAGACAAGTTCAACACCAACATGAGCATAACAAGAGCAGCTCCATGGGAACTCATATCTGCCTCCCAAAACCCTAAAATTCTCATTGAATAACATCCCTGGAAGCTTTGTAATGGGGTCATTAACATTCACTATTCTCAACACTTTAACCCCTAATGCCTCACACCTTTGCTTGAAACTTGAGTTCCCAACTCTAGGTCCCCCAAAGGAGAAGACAGTGACTGGTATAATTTGATCTTGGTGATCTGAATAATAATATTCAGTTTTTTTATTATTCAAACCAAGCTCTGCTATATCATAAGCAAGAAGAAGAGCCAAAGCACTCCCCATGCTATGACCAGCCAAAGTTATGCTCAACTCCTCACCTTTGTGCTTGTTTAATAGCCTTGAAACCTCAGATAAAAGCTGTTCCCGACAACTTTCGAGACCGAACTTGCTGCTGTTAGTTTCATCCGAGGTATACAAGCTTAAGAACCCAGACTCCACTTTCACTTCTGGTCTCGGATTGTGCGGGTCAAGGCGTGCGGGCGTTAGTGAGCTCATGAAATTGGAAACCCATTCATGGTTTGTAACTGTTCCTCGAAAAGTTATCAGTATATCTCTTCTCCCAAGCCTTTTCACAGCTTCATGATCCGATGAGACGGCTACGTATCCAATCCAACGGCCACAAGATGCCCCGTTTTGGATTGGGATATTGACATCAGGTGTAGCGTAGATGTATTTAGTTACTTGGTAACCAGAATTCGCCATCCCAACTTCCTTTAACATACTCTTTTTCCCATACTTGCAATTCAAGTACCTTTTGGAGTTGGAGTCAAGATCAAAGGCCTTGTAACAAGCTGCAACGAACTCTCCGTATCGAATTATCTCTTTTCGGAGAAGAGGGTGCAATGGTTCAACTAGATTTTCCCAGTTGTTTGAACCTTGAACCTCTCTCCAGAAACGAGATAAGATTGAACTAGTTTTAGTAGTACTCACCACCATAGCTGTTTCTGCTGCTGTTACTGCAGAGTTAATAGCAATAACTGATTGTCTTGATGAAGAAATCCCAACTTTTTTAGGCAAACAAACTTGCCCAAATGAATGTGACTGAGCTTGATTGTCCCCCGGAAATGTAACATGGTTCAGGTTTAAGCTTGGCATCAAAACCTTCGACGCCATTTTCAGAGGGTGAGAGAGAGAGAAAACCAGAGAGATAGAGAGGGGAATCAGAGGCTATCTTAATTTGTGTGAAAAAAGAAGGATATATATATATATAGGACGGAGAGAGGAAGATTGGTGTGGGATATCTTTAAAGAACAGGAAATGGAGTTTCTCTCATGGTGAAAACTGAGAGGAAAATTGACAAAGGAAAGAAAAGAAAAACGTTGGGCGAGTATTTGACTGAGATAATCATTCAAAATTTTGTTAAAAGGGATTTATTTTTATATATTATAAGTGGTCGGTTGGGTTATGACTTATGAGGGCTTAAATTTTTGCGGCTCAACTGCTCACGTATGCAATCCGATTTTTGACTTAAACGTTGAATGAAATACTATGTTTAATTTTTTAAATTTTTTATATTATATTTTAAAGATTATATTTTATATTTATATTTAAATATGTATCGAATAATTAAAATATTAAATATGAATATTTTAAAAAATAAAAAAATCAAATAATATAACTGCTTACTATTTTTTATATATATATTATTTTAGAATATATATATAAATAGAAAACGATCATAAAATTTTTCACAGGCGTTACTTACTTTGTCGGTTGACTTCAAAACCAAAATTAAAAACAGAGAAAACGTTCACAAAAATATATTAATTTCTTTTAATTAATATGTTTCAGAACTCAAAACGTTCACAAACGTTCAAACTTTATTGACAAATATTAATTTGGGTTCAATTTAATTTACCTTTGTCAAAGTTATGACTCGGAAGATCTGTACCAATATAATATATTTTTTAATAAATATAAAAATAATATAATAAATACGATATGATAAGTTTAAACACGATTAACATCATTAATTATATGATACATCTAATCCATATATTATATTATTATTTAAGATTTTAACACGTTTAATAATTTATGTCTTGTTTATATTTTTATAATTAACAAAAAAAAAAAATACAAAACACAACACGATACACATATTATTAAATTTGGAATGTGTAGAATTAATTTAGTAATTAAGGAGAATTGTTTGCAGACAAGTTATTAGACGGAACATATATAAATTTCAAGAAGTTCTGGTAAGAAATTTAATTGTTAAAAGAAAAAATAGAAATTTTCAAAAAGTTTACATAACTTTTCACTTCTTTAAATTAATATAAGATTTTTAATTTTAATTGTAAAATTAAAAATTTCATCGTTAATGTATTAAATACGAACTCTAAATTTAACTTTAAATAATTTATAATATTAATTTGGGTATGTGAGGGAGATAGACCCTTCAAAAGGCATGTTTATATAGGACATAAAGGTCTATTTGGAAAAAAATAATTCTTTTTTTTTCATTTTTGGCAGTTCCCTTTCATTTTTGGCAGTTCCCTTATGTTCCTATTTCTTTAGTTTTTCTTTTTCTTTCTAAACCCATTAATTATTTAATAAATATAAGTAATATATGGTTGGAAAATGAGGATAATTAGGGGGAAAAACAAAAAAAAAATATTAAGTGAAATAGGAAAGCAAAAGGTTGGACTTTGGCCGACAATTTTGGTAATGAAAGGCTTATAAATATGTTGTAAAATGGGTTACTTGATTTGACGGACACATTGAGTTTAGTGATTAAATATGATAACGGATTGAATATTTATAATTTTTAAAATATTTGAAATTGTTTAATTATTTGATATTTAAATTTATTTATTATTTATTTATTATTTGAATATTATTATTCGATTCAGCATTCGATTTATATTGTAATATTTGTCAGATATTCAAATTTATTAAATATTTAAATTTATTAAATTAATTTTTTTTAAAATAAAAATATAAAATTAAATAAGTATTCGGATAAATAAAAGATTCGGATAACGGATTAAGATATCCTATACTATTTACATCAAAATCGAAGCGGATTCGGATAATGAATATCCAAGCATTCATATCCGAATCCACTCCGAATCCGTTGCAATAACAAATATAATATACGAATCTGAAAATTATCTGAATTCATAATTTCAAATCCGCAAAAAATAATCAAATAATATCGAATATTTGATTTTTTACTATTTATTGTCAACGCGGTGAGTGAGTGAGTGACTTTTTTCATTTTTGGCGAGTCTCAAACTTTCGCTTCTTTTCTCTTTATCACACGCTATAAACCTTTCTAATTTAGATAGATTTAGATTAGACGAGTAGTGGGTGCTTCACCATCTGCTTCTTTTTGCGAGGCCTCCTCTCGGGTGGTAACGGATCAGATCGATTTTGGTTCGATTATTTTGTATAAAATTATAAAATAAAAAATAAATTATAAATTATCTAAATTTGAATTGATTTTTTTTTTAAATCGAAACTATTCGATCTAAATTTTATCAATTTGATTCATTAATTTTTTAAAATCAAAATATTTTAGATATGTTGCTATTATTTAATATTATTTTAATATATTTAAATAAAATTAGATATTAAAAAATTATTTTATTTTATAAAATTTAAAAGTTATATAAAAACTAATAAAGATAAAATTTAGTTTGATTTGATTTGATTTTTTTATTTTTTCACTTCATGATCCAAAATTTAATTTGGATTAAAATATTTAATATTGGATTCGAATTCGAATTCGAATTTAAATCGAATAAAAAAAATCGACCCAAATCGAATCGAACACTCGATTTTCAATTTTTTTCTCAACCCTCTCTTTGCATGCCTTGCTTGGCAACAACCTTATAAAATTCATAAGTCCCTCTTTCTCATATGAAAAATTAAATGATAAAGCATTCGAAAATCTAGCAATCTAAAGAATTGGCGTAAACAGATAAAATATGGCATCCGAGCATTTGACTCAGGTTTCATTCGGTGTGATTGGTTCAATATAGACCTATTCACGGGTGATTCGATTCAAATTGGGTTGGATCTGGAATAAAAATTTTTTAATCTAAATCGGTTCAATTCAGATTAATATTTAATTAATAAAAATGTTTTTATTTTAATTTAATAATAAAAGTTTAAAAAATAATAATATAAAAATAATATTTTAATATATTTCAAATAATAAACGAGTTTGATTTGAAAAAATATTTTAATCTTTTTCCTTAATTTTAATCAAATAAATAGAAGATATTTCATCTTAATTTGAAATATATATATATATATATAATTGAATCATAATTCATAAATTGAAAATTTTAATTAAAAATAACATTTTAAAATGAACATTTAGCCTTCAATATGTTAATAATAAACAAACTCACATTAGACGTGTTCAAGGGCCAGACTACCTGTCTAAGTCCGAAGGTTCGTCCGATATTTGAGAGAGTTGGATAAAAATATTAGGCCTGAAATATGGGCTTGGACAAAAAATTAAGATCCGTTTAGAAAATAGGTCGGGCCTTGGTTCCAACAATCAAGGCCCAAACGCGACCCGTTTTTTATTTGTATAATATAATATATGATTTTATATTTATATACATTATGTAATTTATATCATATAAAGAATAAATATATATATAATATTATAGTGTAAACATTTAAAAATATGTTAAGTTATCCATGCTTTAGAACTTAATATATGAAAAAAAAAAAGATAAAATTACTAAAAATAACATATTTATTTAATTTTTTTAGAAAAAAATAATATTGACGGGTCTAAACGGGTTTTGATTATTCATTTACAAATATTGACAGGCTTGGATAGAATTTGAGGCTCATATTTCGAGTCGGACTAGGCTTCAGCAAAAATATGTGATGTTAATACCATTCTTAGACTTGATCCAAACTTAGTCCTGCCCATGAACACATCTATTTTCAATAGGCTAGTTTAGTTGGTAAGGGAAGGAGTTTTATTTCTTTGTTAATTTGGGTTCGATCTTTGTAGGAAGGACTTTGAAAATAAAATCTTAAATGCATCGTATTGATTTGAAAAAACTTGCCTTTTTAAAATCGTTCAGAATATAAATTAAATACAAACAAAACTTAGAAACACTAGGGATGACAAAACCCGATCCGACCGATGGATTTCGAACCGATCCGATCCGAATGGAGAGGTTTTTTTTTTTTGAACAATGGACGCGGAGCGGGGCGGTGCGGTTTTTTTTGTTTGAAAGGCGAGGATGGAGCAGTTGTGGTAATTGCCTGCTCCGCCCCGCCCCGAATACTGAAATTACAATTTTACCCTTAAATATTTAGCTTTTAAAAAAATAATAAAATAATATAATTAAACTTATTATTTTTATTTTTCTTTTTAAAAACTTAAACCTAATACTTTATTTTATTCTCTTCCTAGATTAGAAACATGTTTATATTGAATTTATATTAAAAAAAATTTATAATGCTTTATTATTTGAAAAAAATAAAAATAATTAATAAATATCAAATGGGACGAAGCGGGGCGGGACGGTTATGGATGTAACCGACATCCATGGAGGCGGTAGTGGTATTGAAATTTCAACATCCACGGCGGAGCGGGGGGCAGGGCAGAGCAGTGCTATGGCGGGGCGGATACTGCAAAATCCGCCCCCGCCCCGCTCCATTGCCATCCCTAAGAAACACCACCGTATTAAAAAAAAAAAAAAAAGTGAGCTACAAGATTGGCTGTTAACAAATAACAAGTAACGGTGAAAGGACCATGGATGCCCAAAAAACAAAGACCATGGCAATGGGCCCGCAACGTTGTGATGAGGACCCATGCAAATCCCGTGGCCCTCGATCCCAATTAGACCGACTCAAAAATCGGATTTGAATAAAGTTTTTTTTATTTGAATTGATCCGATTCAATTCGATTTAAATTATTATTTATATAATAAAAAAATTATTTAAATTTAATTATAAAAATATATAAATATTAATATTAATATAAAAATAAAAATAAATTTTTAAATGTTTAAATTTTTAAACAATAAATTAGATTGGCACCCGATCCGGACCCACCTAGGACTAGGTTGGATAAGAAAATTAGAAAAGTTTCGGGTCGCGGTCCGGCTGGACCCCAATGGAGAATTACAAATTGGGCGGTAAAGCATAAATATTTAATGGTTACCATCATGGGAGAAAGTATTTATTATAAAGAAAATGATAACTTTCAAAATTCATAAAAAGGAAATTGCTTTTACTAAATGATTAAGGGACTAATTCCTTTCATTTATTTTTTTACAGATGTGTGTATATTGTAAACTAATTATACATATTTTTTAAAACTAAATGTACATATATTATGTATTTCTTGTACATATGATAGTCGTAGATAATTTAAATGATAAACCTTTCTAAAATTGCTTAATATTTGCTTTAAGGAACATTTATAAAACTTTATTTTCATAGGATTTTAAACAAATGATTATATAACTAATAATAGTATGTATGTTTCAAAAATTAAAAATATAAATTTTACTAATGTACGTATAATTTAAGTTCATTTACATATTTGTTCTATTAAATGTACAAATATTTTCAATTTAAGTACATTTCATATCCATTATGCATATTTACGAAATTCTCTTGTTAATTTGTTGTTTGAGGGATTGCTTATTTGGGTTCAAAGATCATATTTTTCAGAATATAAGGTTATGTCTAAAATGAAGAATCAAGTACAACTTTTAAATATATACAATTTTTTTTTTGTATTTATATACTAATTTACATTTATTATGAGGTAATTATAAATATTTTTTTATTAAATATACTTATATTATGTCTTTTATATACATATGATAGTCACAAGTATCGTTGAGTATAAAATTACCTATAAAATCACTTAATACTTCTTCAAGAGATAATTGTTAAAACTTTTAAAGGACCTCTTCATGTGTTGGGCTGCGGTCCGGAATTTTTTTTTTCTTTACTCAAGTCTGTTTCGGACTAAATCAAGGTCGGCTTAAAAACTCATTTTACTATTCATAAATTATTAAAATATTTAAAAATTATATTTTTATATTAAAAATTATATATATATATTTTATAATTAAATTTAAATAAAAAATATTTTTTATTTAATAAATATTAATTCGGGCCAAGCCTAATCAAATTACAAAAATCCTTATCCAGAACCACCCAATTCGGATCGAGCCTATTGAATCGAACGGGTTACTCGACCCTTAAACAAGTTTAATTATAGTGGACGGTAATGTGTGCATAAGTGCATTTGAAGATTGAAAATATAAGTTTTATTATGGTATATATACATACGGGTTAAACTCATTGTACATATTTTTAAATTTGATGTGCATTTCAAATCACCATACATGATATTAGTAGATAAAATCATGAATAAGTTTGTAAATTTTGTTTTCTCGTAACAATTTTTGAAAGATGTCATTTTCTTCATAATAAATATTTGTTTCCATGGTAGTAGCCATTAAATATTTATGTTGCACTATACCAATTTGTAATTTTCTTGGATACCGAAATGAAGGTTTTGATGGGAAAACGATCCCACATTGACTAATCAATGATTGGACTGTGACTTTATAAAACAATGGTCACTTTTCTCCTATGGAGGTGTCTTTTCTCAAAGGACAAATTCATGAGTATGGTCTTTAGACCTCCAAAACAAACAATACCTCATAGCTGACGCAGTCCAACAATTCTTGCATTAACAATGGTGCCGTTTGTGGGAATCCGTTTTGAATCGTGAGGATGATTTTAAGACCTTCAAAGCGGACAATATTTCATAAAAATGCAATCCAACAATCTTTACATCAACAAAAAAAGGAAATAAAAATGAAAATGAGAGAATATTCTTTAACCGTCCATACTATTAATATGAATAACGAATTTCACTGTAATTTTTTCTTTTTCAAAAACATTGAATTGAATAATAATGATAAGCCAATGGGAATACATGAAAATAAAAATTTGACATTTATTTCTTGTTATAGACTTTTTTTTTTTTTTTTGGTTTCCCCCATTGATCTTGGAAACTAGTGCTTGAAAAGAAAAAAATGAGTAAAAGAAGTAAAATGAAGTATATCGATGTTACTAGCTTTGACAATTTTGATATATCTAAAAAAATAGAGTGAGTTGAGAAAAAAAAGAGAAATAGAATTAATGTGAAAGAGAAATATACTTGTTCATGGATCGAGTGAAATTTTCCAAGTTTGAGCATGGTTGACAATAATATTTATTATTAAATAATTATTTTTGTTTAATTTTAATTATTAAATATATTTAAAATATTTTAGTGATGTCATGTTCATGCTAGATCTGTTCAAAGGTTGGATTATCCGTCCTTTCTGAATTGAGTCAGGTTTAAGACATAATATTTTAGGTTCGAGCTTGACACGATTGAGATTACTATAATCAATAAAAAAATATTTATTTAAATTTAATTATAAAAATATATTAATATTAATATAAAATAATTTTTAATATTTTAATATATTTTAAATAATAAAACAAAATTTTCAAATTCGACGAGCTAGATCGAGTCTTGAACGTATAAAATTGTTTACTATCCAAATTTGACCCGATCACGTCTATGAATTTCATGCTAAATTTAGCTTATTAATTGACTAGAGATATGTGAAATGTCTGAAAAGATTAGAAAAACCGGCCAACAGCCCAACGCCATGAAAATACGAGTTTTTTCCTAAACTAAAGCACTCTATAATCTTATTTTCCTAACCAGAGTTATTTTAAACTTTATTCCTAAAAATCCATTTATGGGTCTCCTCAGAACTCTTGAGTCTGTGGGAAGGGGTCTAGTCTTGTTCAGTGCAAGGGTTTCATCTTTCAAGGTTATGATTACGTAATCTTTGGAGGCGGCTAGTTTCTTTCTTTTCGTTTTTTGTAGTCTTTTTAGCCTCCCTGATCATAGTATTGAGAAGGAGCAGGCAGGTTGCAATAGGAAGATGGCTAATGAATTGGAGGAGGTTTGGCGTACGTTTACACTGACTGATGATGAGAAAGTGTGTCTTAATGCAGAAGATCTACAGGAGATTGAGAATCCTACTGAAGGAGAAAATTGGATGGTAGGTAAATTATTAACTCATCGAACGTTTAACAGAGAGGCAATGGTTGGAACTTTAAGGGTGGTCTGGAAATTAGTTAAAGAAATGCAAGTTCTTTTTCTGGATACGAACTTATTCTTGTTCAAGTTCATATCTATGAAATATAAGCACAGGGTTTTCGAGGGATCACCATGGTCATTTGATAAACAATTATTAGTCTTCAAAGATTATAATGGCAATCTCAGGCCAGAAGACTATGTGTTTGATAAATCGGAATTTTGGATTAGGATATATGGGTTGCCTCTAAAGTGGATGAATCAATCCATGGCTATGAAATTGGTGGAAAACTTGGTTTGCTGAAAGGAGTTGACACTATGATGGATCAAGTGGGATAGGGTAGATTCCTGCGAGTCAGAGTGGAATTGGACCTTCAAAAGCCACTAAGGAGAATCATTACCTTGTCCAACATCCAAGGACAAGAAGATGTTATTGGTCGATTGAAATATGAAAGATTGGCGATGTTCTGCTATGAATGTGGCTTACTGGGAAATTGTGTTATTGAATCTGAAGATACTGGGAGAAAAGAAGATGGCTCAGATCGAAAGCAACAATATGGAGACTGGTTGAGAGCATCGCCATTGAAAAAGGGGTACAAAAGGATAACCGGTACTTCTGCCAGAAACAATTCGAGACAATTGTACAAAGATGCAAAACAGTCCAGGATTATGAAGGGAAAGGAGCATAATCAGAACACAACGATGAAAGGCTCAGTAGTGATGGTAGTAGAACCTAGCAAAGACGATCACCATGGAAATAGCATGAGAACAGAGAAGGACGATGGTAACCGGGAATCATCGGCTGGAATTCAGGAGGCTATCTCTAAAATTCAGGAAACAGATATGAGTTTAATTTTTGGAGAAACTCTAGGAGCCAATCAGTATCAAAATATGGTTGGAATGACTAAAAACCTAGAACCACTTCAGGAAAGTCAATGTAAGGAGATATACTTTCAAGCTGAGAAACATAATCCTGTCCAAGGTATTAATGTGGAGACTATTATAGATACAGCTCATATGACACGTCAAAAAAGAGGGAAGCTGACCTGGAAAAAATTGGCTCAACAACCAGTTGTTGACAGAATTGACTCTACTATCAGTTTGGGAAAGAGGAAAGCTGATGGGGCAGAACTAAATCAAACAAATAAGGAAAATATCAGCACGAAAAAGGCCAGAGAGGAAGTACACAATGTCAGCAATGATCTATTACAAGCGGCGGAGACTGGTTACCAGTCCCGCTGAAACCAATGAAGTGCCTAATGTTGAACTGCCATGGGCTTGGGAACTGGGTCAGTCAGAGCTCTTTGGCACTTACTGAAGAAAGAAGATCGCCATGTAGTTTTATTGTGTGAAACAAAACTACATGAGAATAAGATGGAAAGGATTAAGAGGAAATGTGGTATGCAACATTGTTTTGTTGTTAGAGCGAACGGTAGTAGTGGAGGCATGGCTATGTTATGGAAGGAAGATATCCAGCTGAAACTTCTTAGCTATTCAAAAAACCATATTGATATGGAGGTTAAAGAAGATTTAGGCACAGAAGACTGGAGGTTAACGGGATTCTGTGGTGAACCGGAGTTGCAAAGGCGTAGAGATTCGTGGAATTTAATGAGAACATTAGCAACAAGGTCATCTAAACCATGGATATGTTTAGGTGATTTTAATGAAATAATGTGGAGCCATGAAAAAACAGGGGGCAGTTTGAGACGAGAGAATCAAATGGCAGCCTTTAGAGAAGCATTAGATGATTGTGGTTTAGAATACCTGAGATTTATAGGAGCATGGTACACTTGGGAAAGCGGTAATCGGGCAGACAATAATATTAGGGAGAGGCTTGACAGAGGGGTAGCCAACAATAGATGGACATCGTTATTTCCTATGTATGGTATCTATCACCAAATAGCATCTGTTTCGGATCACTGTCCGGTTTTACTTGATACAGTTGGAAAGCAACCAAGGAATAGACGAGGGACTAAACCAAGAAGGAAATACTTTGAAGCCATATGGGTAAAGGAACAGGATTGTGAAATGGAAGTGATGAAAGCATGGCAAAATGATGTTGATGGTAGCATAATGGAAAAATTGAGGAATATGGGATCTCATATACGGCAGTGGCAGCAAGGCCGATTTCAACATAGGAAGACTAAGATTGATGGGATGATTGAGGAACTTGAAGCGCTGAGGGATGCTCCAATGGACACATAAATTCTCATGAAGGAACATACAACCAAAAATGAAGTGAACAATTTACTTCAACAAGAAGAAACTTTTTGGGCACAAAGATCTCGAATTTGTTGGCTTAGGGAAGGAGATAAAAATACTGCTTTCTTCCATTCACAAGCTACACAGCGAAGAAGATTTAATGACATCCGAGGACTGGAGAATGAATCAAGTGAATGGTGTGAAGATGAGGATTCAATCCGAGAGATTGCTACAGATTACTATAGGGATTTATTTTAATCCCAAGGAAATAGTCAAATGGATCATATGATTGAGACAGTTGAAACCCGAATCACTAATGAGATGAACAATCTCCTTCTGGCAAAATTCAAAGCTGATGAGATTCTTTTTGCACTAAAATAAATGCACCCCACTAAGGCCCCAGGTCCAGACAGTATGCCCGCTCTTTTCTACCAAAAAGTTTGGCCTATTGTTGGACATGATGTAATTCGGTTTTGTCTTGCTTTTCTCAACAAGGAACAGATTTGTCATCAATCAACCATTCCCATGTTGTGCTCATTCCTAAAGTGAAAAAACCAAAAAAACATCACACAGTTTAGACATATTAGCCTTAGCAATGTCCTTTACAAGATTATAGCAAAAGTTTTGGTTAATAGGTTTAAATGTGTCCTCCCAGCTTGCATTAGTGAGACTCATAGTGCATTTGTACCTGGTAGATTGATAACTGACAATGTCTTGGATGCTTATGAACTACTTCATAATCTAAAATCTAGGAAACATGGTAAAGATGGCTACTTTGCAATTAAACTTGATATGAGTAAAGCATATGATAGGGTGGAATGGTCTTTTTTACGAGCCATGATGGAGAAAATGGGATACCATGAAAGATGGATCAATATCATAATGCATTGTGTGAGTTAAGTTTCCTATTCACTCATTATTAATGGATGCATCAGTGATAAATTTTGTCCAGGGAGAGGGCTCCGTCAAGGAGACCCGCTATCTCCGTATTTGTTTTTGATTTGCAGCGAAGGTTTATTAGCATTGTTAGCGAAAGCACAAAGAGAAGGTCTGATACATGGAGTGCAAGCAAGTAGATATGGGCCGAAAGTTACTCATCTTTTCTTCGCGGACTATAGTTTGCTGTTTGCCAAAGCAAATACTGGCAAGAGTGAAAAGATGAGATACTTGCTACAGTGTTATAAGGAAAGCTCTGGCCAGAAGATTAATTATGATAAATCAACCTTGTTCTTTAGTAGCAACACAAATACATCAATGCAACATGAACTCCAAAGTCGATTTCAGGTTCATGCCACAACCAATCCAGAGAAGTATCTTGGGCTACCTACAATAGTTGGAAGAAGGAAAAAATGGGCATTTCGAGAGATCAAAGAAAGAATTCAAACCAAAATTCGAGGCTGGAGTAGTAGATGTCTTTCGCAAGGGGGCAGAGAAGTATTCATTAAATCCGTGTTGCAGGCAGTCCCAGCTTATGCGATGAATGTTTTTAAGCTACAGAGTACATTGTGTAAAGACATCAACTCTATTCTCAGCAACTACTGGTGGAGACATGAAAAAGATAGGCGTAGCATACAGCGGAAGAAATGGTCGGACATGTGCCAATCAAAGTATAAAGGTGGTATGGGTTTATGAGAAATGGATTGTTTCAACAAAGGAACTTTTGGCCAAACAGGGTTGGAGATTGATGATGGAAATGAACACTTTGGCATACAGATTACTTAAAGCTAAATACTTTCCAAATGGTTCGTTTCTCGAAGCAAGCTTGGGTCATAATCCATTTTTAACCTGGCGGAGTATATGGGAAGCTAAGGATCTGTTGGAGGAAGGTATGAGGTGGAGAGTAGGCAATGGGCAACACATCAAAATATGGAAGGATAAGTGGCTACCAAACCAAAATTCTTTCATGCTTCATTCGCAAAGAGGAGATTAGGGAACTGATGACGCCCGGGTCTGTAAACTTATCGACTTAAGCACAATGGGGTGGAAAAAGGATTTACTACTTAGCAGGTTCTCATTAGCTGATGCTAAGATGATTATTGAAATATCGATTAGTAGGCTGGGGTTCGCTGGTGCTCTAGTATGGCAACATGATAATAAAGGGGAGTATACAGTTAAGAGTGGTTACAAACTTTTAATGCATAAATGACAAGAAGGATCACCTGGAGACATTGATGGAGACTCAATTAAGAGTTGTAAACCCAAGTGCAGGTTATGTTCAAGTAATAAATTCTCGGGTGTCCGAGGTCGAACCACAGGGAAGCGTATTAATAAGTATAAGTTTATAAATATATAAGACAAAGAAAGTAAACAAGATATTAGGGAATCAACAACAAAATAAGATAAACAAGATATTAGAGAACAAAATAAACAAAATAACATAAAAACAATTAAACAAGATATAAAAAACAATAAGAAAGGATGTTGAGGTTAGAGAATCCACTCTTGGTGTTATGCTAAGATTAATCTTGTTTTATTACACAATTGAAATCCACACATAAGGGAGGTTCCAATCGGAAGGTTTAGCAATTCAGTCCAACGTCCATAGCATATGATATTATGTTCATTTGGTGTCCTCAAAACTCATAAAAAGAGTCCAAGCATTCCTTATGCCAAGGTATATGTCTACAACAAATCAAAGTTATGAAACCAAGCATTTACTGTGCCATTTTCATTGTCAATAATGAATCAAGATCTCTACTTTGCAAGTATGATTTTAAACCAAAAGAAAATATTATCTATACTAGTGTTTATAAATGATGATTCATTTTAGCTCATGTTTAAGAGACTAACCTTAGCATTTACCAAGAGCTTCACCTCATCACCTCAACAATATGATTAGCAACACATACTAGATATGAATAAAATGAAAAGAAATGTAAGAAGCATAAGTAAATAAAAAAGAAAACTAGAGAAAGGAAAGAAGAAGAAAACTTAGAGAATTTTACTACAAAGGCTAATATCCTACCAATGTATAATGTATTCTTACACTCATCCAAGGCCCTCTATTTATACACATTTTGGAGAGCTAAATGACAAGAGACAAGCTTTCTAAATTTCAAAGGTAGGTATAATAGGTGGGTGCATTTTTCTAACAATTTTCGTCATATTGTATGACAATTCTGATCAGCCAGCTTGATGGTCGATTTTGTCAATGTTGGAGGCTCGATCTGATAAAATGGTCTTCTAGACAAATATACCCCTATCAGTTACGGATCCATAGCCGTTGGAATCAGATCATTTTCTCATGTGGATCGGAAGATATGGTCCAAATACCAAAACAGGTCAGCACAGACGTCATTGCACATCAACCAACTTGATGGTCGATTTCGCTAGGGAAAACGACTCCGTTTCAAGAAGTGTAAAACATGAAAAAGATAGATATGCCTCTTAACTTTGCACGGTTAAAATTTCAGCCTTATTGCTTAGTGAAACTCCAGATATAGCTGATATGGCAAAAGGTGTCGGAACTGGAACTGAACTGGATTTGCCCTTAATTGTTGATTTAACCTAGTAATCTGAAATCACTCAAAGAAACTCGTGAAAAAACACCAAATTACATAAAAATATAAAAGATCATAAACACAATTAGACTAAGCAATAATAACTCGTATTTGACGCAAAACAATAATAAAACATAACTAAGAACTATATAATTATACGAGTTATCACACCCCCACACTTAGATTGTTGCTAGTCCCTAGCAACGACTCAATAAAAATAAAATAAGAAAATCTAATCTAATCCATTTTCGTAGGAAATCACGGTGGCACTTAGCATGTGACACAAGCCTTTAAACCCCTAGGTGTCCCCAGTGGACGAGTTTAGTCTCGTGAGGGTTTGCTAGGACGATACCCACAAACATTGAAGACATAAGAAAAACTAAAAATAATAATTATAACTAATCCTTCCAATATAAATTAGAGATAATCATTGGACAAGTCTTAAAAACTAATCAATAGCTTAAAGAAATTCACAAAAAAATCTTGCTTGAATGTAAATAGTTTGAGTTAAGCCAATATTAACATAACATATTTCAATCAAAATAGTGTATATTCAAACTTAATCTCAACTTCTCACATGGGATACTCTCTTGATTTTCACTCTTTAAAGTAGTGGTAAAGTGTTTACACTCAATCAATCTCATGAAAACACTTCTACCATATGCTTGCTTGTCCACCTATTATCCACTATTTAGATCATACAACTTCATAAATCAAGAGGTCTTTATTCAAGGTTGTAATGGGGCCAAAGGGTTATAATGTGGTTAAAGAACAAAAGGATAAAGATATCACAAAGGTTCCAAAGAGTTCATAGAGTTTAGAGACATAATAAGATCATACAAATAAAACTTCTCAAAACTCTTATAAAGCACATAATAACATAGGCTAAATATTCATGTTGAGCCTTTACATCATTCTAACCAACTTTGTAACATCTTTTTCTAGAAGTTCAAGAGAAGTTTTTTTTTTTTTTTTAATATAGGAATGTATTTGACAATGATCCCTTTCTTTTTCTCTTGACTTTTTCTTTTCTTTTCTTCCCCCACACTTATCTTTTGTTTCTTACCCAAATTTTCAACTAAAAATATCCCTTGTTTTTTTGCAATATGTCTCAAAATATAAAATCCATCTTTAGAACAAGGGTAAGGATATAAGTATATTTAGGCTAGGTGTAAGTTGTGGTTACCAATAAAACAGCATATTTAATGTAGGCTCAAATTGGCTCACTAGTGGGGATGTTCTCGTAGAACATTAATAATGGCTGGCTGTTTGGCTCTGGTTATAATCCTAATGCCTCTATCATATTCATGTTGTCACATGTATCAATATAGTCTCAAACGGTTTAAAGCAAGTTCTAGAGAATCATGTAATCATAAGAGCACTCAAGAAAGAAATTAGATTGATTTGTATAATGCATCAATCATTATAGGCTCAAAAACTCACAAGGATGATTATACAAGTCAGATTAAGTCTAAACATGCTTCTTTCTCAATCAACATATCATATTAACATTGGCTCATAAAAAGGTTGATATCAAGCTCAATTCTCATGAAAATCTTCTCACTAATAAATCTGTTTTAGACTTATGCAATTCATATCTCATTATAGTATTGAAAGTAACTAAAACACACTAAAAACACACTAAGTCTAAACATGCTTTTTTTTTTTTTTGAAGAAGAAGAAGAAGAAGAAGATTAAATCAAACTGACAAGGTATGTCTCAAGTCTCCCTTACTCAGACCTTGTTCAGAATGAATACTTCTAAATGTCTTAAAACACAACAATTTTTTTTTTTTAAATTAGCAAAATATGTCCCTTACCCCCTACTAAAATATGACATTGTCCCCAATGTCAAATTTTAAAGGTAGAATTTAGGAGATATTACCTACAGAGGTTGCTAACCACTTATTATAACTGAGACACAACAAGCAAAATGTTAGATAATGTCACAAAGACAAAGTGCAATCCACTCCTTGCTCGTCCATATCTCTTTTTCTTTTTCCGAGCGTTTGCGAAACAACCGTAGCAGATAAACACTCATAAGCTTGGAGCTTTTTGAGTAAATCTTCAATGGTTGTAGCAGAAATTATGGTTCTCCTTGCCTCTGAAAACATGAATCCATTATCCACAGCATTATCTAAATATGAAAGCAAATTACTAAAATAACCATTAATATAAAGCAAACCAATGGGTTTCTTATTTGTGACCAAAGATGACCAAGAAGCCACGCAAGCTATTTCTTCCAATGTACCTAGACCTCCTGGTAAAGCAATGAATGCATCGGCAGAATAGTACATGATTGTCATCCGTTCAGGGATACTCCAGACTTGTATTTCCTTACCCACGGTAGGTCCACAAAAATCTGTGAATAGTTTTGGCACGATTCCTAGAACTGGACTTCCTCCGGCGTGTGCTGCTGTAGCGACTGCTCCCATTAAACCCGTACTACCGCCTCCATAAATCAACTGGATCTTTTGTTGGGCAAGTATTACTCCAACTCTTATGGCTTCATCAGCGAATATGTTATTTTTCCCTGGATAAGCACCTCCAAAGACACAAATTTTTTTAATGCGTTGGGACGAAGTACTTTCCATTTTTTTTTCGAGTGCCTGAAAGAGAATGAGTACATGGTGTAATATATAGAGGACTGAGTAGTGAATCAGACAAGAGTAATAATGTCGCCGAAAGTGTATCTGACCTGTCAGAAGAAAATGTTAACCTAACAAAAGATTTTTGCGTGATTTCAGGAAGAAAATCAAAAAGAGAAGAAAAATCAACCGTAAAAGTCAAGAGTATTAATGTCGCCGAAAGTGTATTTGGCATCTTCCTCTGGTTTTACGTCCAGAAACGGCTTAAACGCCTTCTATGAGTCGAGGATATGCTTCCCATCCAGTTTTCTTACAAGCTGGCAAACAGGGTCTTTTAACATCAGATTCCCAAGATGTTGCCATTCCCTTTGGAATTGCAGCCATAAATCAAGAATTTCTCTTTGTACGTCTCCACTAGGATGCGTCTCAAGAGAAAGTTGGATATTACCCAAATTCTCCTTACTCAGTCCATCTTTAATGAATTCAATTTTATCATCTCGATTAGAGGACGGAATCCCAATAGAACGACATTTACCGTTACACGTCCATCGTGCACATGGTAGGAGTTGTATTAGAAAGATTACCTGAAAAAGTTTCACAATAAAATCTAACTAAACGACGAGATCTAAAATCACGTCGCCAAACAAGCATAAAACAAAGTTAATATACAGATTAGGCGGTATAACCAGCCAATAAAAATAAAACAAAGTTAATATACAATATAAATATAAATATATAGAAAATTAGGCGGTATAACCAGCCAAAATAAATCAAAGTTAATATACAAATTAGGCGGTATAACCAGCCAATAAAAATAAATATAGGCGGTATAACCAGCCAATAAAAATAAATATACTTATAAACTTATATACTTAGTATTGCCTCCCCGGCAACGGCGCCAAAAACTTGATGGAGACTCAATTAAGAGTTGTAAACCCAAGTGCAGGTTATGTTCAAGTAATAAATTCTCGGGTGTCCGAGGTCGAACCACAGGGAAGCGTATTAATAAGTATAAGTTTATAAATATATAAGACAAAGAAAGTAAACAAGATATTAGGGAATCAACAACAAAATAAGATAAACAAGATATTAGAGAACAAAATAAACAAAATAACATAAAAACAATTAAACAAGATATAAAAAACAATAAGAAAGGATGTTGAGGTTAGAGAATCCACTCTTGGTGTTATGCTAAGATTAATCTTGTTTTATTACACAATTGAAATCCACACATAAGGGAGGTTCCAATCGGAAGGTTTAGCAATTCAGTCCAACGTCCATAGCATATGATATTATGTTCATTTGGTGTCCTCAAAACTCATAAAAAGAGTCCAAGCATTCCTTATGCCAAGGTATATGTCTACAACAAATCAAAGTTATGAAACCAAGCATTTACTGTGCCATTTTCATTGTCAATAATGAATCAAGATCTCTACTTTGCAAGTATGATTTTAAACCAAAAGAAAATATTATCTATACTAGTGTTTATAAATGATGATTCATTTTAGCTCATGTTTAAGAGACTAACCTTAGCATTTACCAAGAGCTTCACCTCATCACCTCAACAATATGATTAGCAACACATACTAGATATGAATAAAATGAAAAGAAATGTAAGAAGCATAAGTAAATAAAAAAGAAAACTAGAGAAAGGAAAGAAGAAGAAAACTTAGAGAATTTTACTACAAAGGCTAATATCCTACCAATGTATAATGTATTCTTACACTCATCCAAGGCCCTCTATTTATACACATTTTGGAGAGCTAAATGACAAGAGACAAGCTTTCTAAATTTCAAAGGTAGGTATAATAGGTGGGTGCATTTTTCTAACAATTTTCGTCATATTGTATGACAATTCTGATCAGCCAGCTTGATGGTCGATTTTGTCAATGTTGGAGGCTCGATCGGATAAAATGGTCTTCTAGACAAATATACCCCTATCAGTTACGGATCCATAGCCGTTGGAATCAGATCATTTTCTCATGTGGATCGGAAGATATGGTCCAAATACCAAAACAGGTCAGCACAGACGTCATTGCACATCAACCAACTTGATGGTCGATTTCGCTAGGGAAAACGACTCCGTTTCAAGAAGTGTAAAACATGAAAAAGATAGATATGCCTCTTAACTTTGCACGGTTAAAATTTCAGCCTTATTGCTTAGTGAAACTCCAGATATAGCTGATATGGCAAAAGGTGTCGGAACTGGAACTGAACTGGATTTGCCCTTAATTGTTGATTTAACCTAGTAATCTGAAATCACTCAAAGAAACTCGTGAAAAAACACCAAATTACATAAAAATATAAAAGATCATAAACACAATTAGACTAAGCAATAATAACTCGTATTTGACGCAAAACAATAATAAAACATAACTAAGAACTATATAATTATACGAGTTATCAGACATAGATGAAAGAACTGCAACAGTGTGGAAGCGGCTTTGGAATTGTGAAGTCCCAACAAAAGTCAAAGTGCTGATGTGGAGAATTTATTATGGTGGATTACCAGTTATGCTTAACCTGGCTAAAAGAGGGCGCAATGTTAATAAACTCTGTTTTAGATGTGGTGAACTAGAGGAATCTGTCTTACATGCAGTAAGAGATTGCCCGTATGTTGCCAATATTTGGGCGCGCCTTGGATTCAACTGGACGACTACCAGTACAAAGACCATTGACAATGTTGAATGGCTCAAACAAATTTGTCAAGCTATTGAGCCGATACAGTTACAGTTATTTATGCTTACGGTCTTGATCATTTGGAATGAACGTAATAAGGAACTTCATGAAGGGCAACGCAGGAGAAAGCAAGATGTTGTGATGTCAGTTGTAGTGACCCTTTTTTTGATTTATTATTATTTTGATTTATATTATTATTTATATTATTATTATTATTTTATTTATTATATTATATTATATTATTATTTTCTTTTTTTATTAATATTATTACTGGCCAGCCCAACAGAGCCCAAACCCACAGACCAAAAATCATTACTGGGCCTGATGGCCCAGTATGCCCCCAAGGCCTCCCAGCAGCCCAATGGCCCAGCACACCAAAACCTGGCCCAAGCCCCAAACCCCTAAGGCCTCCCAACAGGGCCAAAGCCCAATCTCCCAAACAGGCCCATCCGACCCAATGGCCATCAACAGTCTTCCCCCCTAAGCAACCCTAGCCGCCTCTCCCCTTCTCCTGTCATCGCCTCCACAGCCACCGCCTTTCCACCGCCCCACCCAGCCACCCAAACACTGCCACCTAACCCCCCACTTGCCCTGCCAGCCACCCCCCGGAACCAACCCCCGCCACCGAGCTACCAGCTCCCCACCGCCACCGTCGCAGCCCCCTATAAAACCCAGCAGATCCGAAAACCCAAAAAAAAAGAGAGGAAGCAGGGATCCGAAGCCACACACAAAAAAAAAACAGAAGCCAGATCCGAAACACAAAAAAAAAAAAAAAAAAACCAGAGGCAAAGATCCGAAAAACCAGAAAAAAAAAAAGAAAAGAAAAGGAAGCAAGATCCAAGATCTGAAAAAAAAAACAGACAGCAAAAATAAAAATAAAAACAACAAAAACCCAACCAGTAAATTTTTTTTTTTCAAATCCTTAGGTTTTAGATCTAGCAAAATCTGGGGAGTTTTAGAAGAAAACTACCCTAGTATTTAGGTTGAGGAGAAGGAGAGGAGTGTTTTGGTGTATTTTTTTACTCGGGGTGGACCTCCGAAGCGACGACGGCGAAAGCGGCAGCGACGGTCCGACGGCTGGGTGTTCAGAGAAAAAAGTGTAAGACTTTTGTTTTTTTTGTTTTTTTGGCTGAAATGAAAAAAAAAAATATTTTAAAGCTGCATCCGGGTCGGGTCGTAGGACCCGCGCGCGAGTCCGCGCCTGGACCCGACCCAGATGTAGCTTACCCCTTTTTTTTATTTTTTTATTATTAGTATTATTAATATTTTTATTATTATTATATTAATTATTTTTTAATAATTATTATTATTATTAATATTATTTATTTATTATTGTTATTTATTTTATATATATATTGTTTATTACTAGTATTACTATTGTTATTATTTCTATTTTATTTTATATTTTTATATTTTTACATTTTTACATTTTTATTTATTTATTATTATTATTACTATTATTATCATTTATTTTATTTTATATTTATATATTTTTTATGCCTATATTTGTATTTATTGTTATTATTATTATTATTATCATTATTATTGTTGTTATTATTATTATTATTATTATTATTATATATTTTTATTTTAAATTTTTAATATTTTATTTTCTTATTTATTTCTTGCCATTGTCATTATTATTATTATTACGATATTATTTATCGTTTTTGTTTTGTTTTGTTTTGTTTTTTTTTCTTTTCTTTTTATATTTATTGTTGATTTTATTGTTATTGGTATTTATTTATGTTATTATTCACTTTTATGCATTATTAATAAAAAAGGGGAAAGTTTTTTTTTCATTTATTTATTTAGTTTCTTAATGAATAAAATTTTCGCGCGTAAAATATGTCTTTTAAATTATTTTCGGCAAAGAAAATTCTCTGAAACGAACTCTTTCTCGGAATGGTCGGAATATCAATCGTTCCTCGAAATGGTTCGTGTAAACATGATTATCGGAACATTAACAAAATTATCGGAGTGGTTCGGAAATTATTTTTACATAAAGTAATTTCTTTTATTCCGGAATTAAATATAAAAAGATATTTTTATTAATTTCTCCGTAAACAAATTCTTATAAAAATGAAATTGTCGGAGTATCAATTGTCCCACAAAACAGTTCGAGTAAGATTAGTTACCGAAACATTATCGAGAATATCGGAGTGATTCGGAAATTCTTTTTACACAGATAATTTCGTTTATTTTGGAGATTAATTAAAAAAAAAAAAGATATCTTCATTAATCATTATTTTCTTCCCACAAAATAAAACATATCTTTTAAAATTATCTTTGGTAAATGAAATCTTCTAAAACGGATCATTTCTCGAACGGTCATAGTATCAATCGTTCCACGAAATGGTTCAAGTAAAAATTGCTACCGAAACATTGTCGAAATTATCGGAGTGATTCGAAAACTATTTTATGTAGATGATTTCTGTTATCTCGAAATTATTCACAAAAAAGACGTTATATTTTTTTATTTCTTATTTTTTCTCCACAAACAAAAGAAATGGTTCATTTTTTGAAATATTTTTGGTAAGAGAAATTCTCTAAAAATCGATTCCGTTCTCTGGATGGTCGGAATATCTATCGTTCCTCAAAACGGTTTGTGTAAAAATAATTATCGAAACATTAACGAAAATATCGGAGTGGTTCGGGAATTATTTTTACATAAGTAATTTCTTTTACTTCAGAAATAATTATATAAAAAAAACATTATCTCTCCTTCGTTTTAAAATATTCTTTTTAAATAAAATGTACTAAGGAAATTATTATTAAGTATTAAAGTTAAAATCACTTTTTCAAGATTAAAGATAACCTGCGATTAATCGGTATCGTTTTTAAAACGGGCGTCATGGGGGTGCTAATCCTTCTCCACGTGTAACCGTACTCCCGAACCTAACTTTGCTTCGCAGACCAAAAAATTTATCTTTTTGATATATCTTAATTGATTTTAGGATATTATTAAGAGGATAAGTTTTCCTAGGTGACCAATCACACCTAAGAAGATAATACCGTCGAAGTTTAAAGTTCCAGAATTTGAAAAGTACGATGGGACCAAGTGCCCTTCATTTCATGATGGAAACTCAATTAAGAGTTGTAAACCCAAGTGCAGGTTATGTTCAAGTAATAAATTCTCGGGTGTCCGAGGTCGAACCACAGGGAAGCGTATTAGTAAGTATAAGTTTATAAATATATAAGAAAAAGAAAATAAACAAGATATTAGGGAATCAATAACAAAGAAAGTAAACAAGATATTAGAGAACAAAATAAACAAAATAACATAAAAGCAATTAAACAAGATATAAAAAAAACAATAAGAAAAGATGTTGAGGTTAGAGAATCCACTCTTGGTGTTATGCTAAGATTAATCTTGTTTTATTACACAATTGAAATCCACACATAAGGGAGGTTCCAACCGGAAGGTTTAGCAATTCAGTCCAAATTGTCCAACGTCCATAGCATATGATATTATGTTCATTTGGTGTCCTCAAAACTCACAAAAAGAGTCCAAGCATTCCTTATGCCAAGGTATATGTCTACAACAAATCAAGGTTATGAAACCAAGCATTTACTGTGCCATTTTCATTGTCAATAATGAATCAAGATCTCTACTTTGCAAGTATGATTTTAAACCAAAAGAAAATATTATCTATACTAATGTTTATAAATGATGATTCATTTTAGCTCATGTTTAAGAGACTAACCTTAGCATTTACCAAGAGCTTCACCTCATCACCTCAACAATATGATTAGCAACACATACTAGATATGAATAAAATGAAAAGAAATGTAAGAAGCATAAGTAAATAAAAAAAGAAAACTAGAGAAAGGAAAGAAGAAGAAAACTTAGAGAATTTTACTACAAAGGCTAATATCCTACCAATGTATAATGTATCCCAATACTCATCCAAGGCCCTCTATTTATACACATTTTGGAGGGCTAAATGACAAGAGACAAGCTTTACAAATTTCAAAGGTAGGTATAATAGGTGGGTGCATTTTTCTAACAATTTTCGTCATATTGTATGACAATTCTGATCAGCCAGCTTGATGGTCGATTTTGTCAATGTTGGAGGCTCGATCTGATAAAATGGTCTTCTAGAAAAATATACCCCTATCAGTTACGGATCCATAGCCGTTGGAATCAGATCATTTGCGCACGTGGATCGGAAGATATGGTCAAAATACCAAAACGGTGCAGAACAGACGTCATTCACATCAGCCAACTTGATGGTCGATTTCGCTAGGGAAAACGACTCCGTTTCAAGAAGTGTAAAACATGAAAAAGATAGATATGCCTCTTAGCTTTGCAGGGATACAAAGTTCAGCCTTATTGCTTCAGTGAAACTCGAGATATAGCTGATATGGCAAAAGGTGTCGGAACTGGAACTGAACTGGATTTGCCCTTAATTCTAGTAATCTGAAATCACTCAAAGAAACTTGTGAAAAACACCAAATTACATAAAAATATAAAAGATCATAAACACAATTAGACTAAACAATAATAACTCGTATTTGACACAAAACAATAATAAAACATAACTAAAAACTATATAATTATACGAGTTATCACACCCCCATACTTAGATTGTTGCTAGTCCCTAGCAACGACTCAATAAAAAAAAAATAATAATAATAAAATAAGAAAATCTAATCTAATCCATTTTCGTAGGAAATCACGGTGGCACTTAGCATGTGACACAAGCCTTTAAACCCCTAGGTGTCCCTAGTGGACGAGTTTAGTCTCGTGAGGGTTTACTAGGACGATACCCACAAACATTGAAGACATAAGAAAAACTAAAAATAATAATTATAACTAATCCTTCCAATATAAATTAGAGATAATCATTGGACAAGTCTTAAAAACTAATCAATAGCTTAAAGAAATTCACAAAAGATCTTGCTTGAATGTAAATAGTTTGAGTTAAGCCAATAATAACATAACATATTTCAATCAAAATAGTGTATATTCAAACTTAATCTCAACTTCTCACATGGGATACTCTCTTGATTTTCACTCTTTAAAGTAGTGGTAAAGTGTTTACACTCAATCAATCTCATGAAAACACTTCTACCATATGCTTGCTTGTCCACCTATTCTCCACTATTTAGATCATACAACTTCATAAATCAAGAGGTCTTTATTCAAGGTTGTAATGGGGCCAAAGGGTTATAATGTGGTTAAAGAACAAAAGGATAAAGATATCACAAAGGTTCCAAAGAGTTCATAGATTTTAGAGACATAATAAGATCATACAAATAAAACTTCTCAAAACTCTTATAAAGCACATAATAACATAGGCTAAATATTCATGTTGAGCCTTTGCATCATTCTAACCAACTTTGTAACATCTTTTTCTAGAAGTTCAAGAGAAGATTTTTTTTTTTTTTTTTTTTTTTTTTTAATATGGGAATGTATTTGACAATGATCCCTTTCTTTTTCTCTTGACTTTTTCTTTTCTTTTCTTCCCCCACACTTATCTTTTGTTTCTAACCCAAATTTTCAAATAAAAATATCCCTTGTTTTTTTGCAATATGTCTCAAAATATAAAATTCATCTTTAGAACAAGGGTAAGGATATAAGCATATTTAGGCTAGGTGTAAGTTGTGGTTACCAATAAAACATCATATTTAATGTAGGCTCAAATTGGCTCACTAGTGGGGATGTTCTCGTAGAACATTAATAATGGATGGCTGTTTGGCTCTGGTTATAATCCTAATGCCTCTATCATATTCATGTTGTCACATGTATCAATATAGTCTCAAACGGTTTAAAGCAAGTTCTAGAGAATCATGTAATCATAAGAGCACTCAAGAAAGAAATTAGATTGATTTGTATAATGCATCAATCATTATAGGCTCAAAAACTCACAAAGATGATTATACAAGTCAGATTAAGTCTAAACATGCTTCTTTCTCAATCAACATATCATATTAACATTGGCTCATAAAAAGGTTGACATCAAGCTCAATTCTCATGAAAATCTTCTCACTAATAAATCTGTTTTAGACTTATGCAATTCATATCTCATCATTGTATTGAAAGTAACTAAAAAAAAACACACTAAGTCTAAACATGCTTTTTTTTTTTTTTTTTTTTTTGTTTTTTTTTTTTTTGTTTTTTTTTTTTTGTTTTTTTTGTTTTTTTGAAGAAGAAGATTAAATCAAACTGACAAGGTATGTCTCAAGTCTCCCTTACTCAGACCTTGTTCAGAATGAATACTTCTAAATGTCTTAAAACACAACAAATTTTTTTTTTTTTTTTTTTTTTTTAGCAAAATATGTCCCTTACCCCCTACTAAGATATGACATTGTCCCCAATGTCAAATTTTAAAGGTAGAATTTAGGAGATATTACCTGCAGAGGTTGCTAACCACTTATTATAACTGAGACACAACAAACAAAATGTTAGATAATGTCACAAAGACAAAGTGCAATCCACTCCTTGCTCGTCCATATCTCTTTTTCTTTTTCCGAGCGTTTGCGAAACAACCGTAGCAGATAAACACTCATAAGCTTGTAGCTTTTTGAGTAAATCTTCAATGGTTGTAGCAGAAATTATGGTTCTCCTTGCCTCTGAAAACATGAATCCATTATCCACAGCATTATCTAAATATGAAAGTAAATTACTAAAATAACCATTAATATTAAGCAAACCAATGGGTTTCTTATTTGTGACCAAAGATGACCAAGAAGCCACGCAAGCTATTTCTTCCAATGTACCCAGACCTCCTGGTAAGGCAATGAATGCATCGGCAGAATGGTACATGATTGTTATCCGTTCAGGGATACTCCAGACTTGTATTTCCTTACCCACGGTAGGTCCACAAAAATCTGTGAATAGTTTTGGCACGATTCCTAGAACTGGACTTCCTCCGGCGTGTGCTGCTGTAGCGACTGCTCCCATTAAACCCGTACTACCGCCTCCATAAATCAAGTGTATCTTTTGTTGGGCAAGTATTACTCCAACTCTTATGGCTTCATCAGCGAATATGTTATTTTTCCCTGGATAAGCACCTCCAAAGACACAAATTTTTTTTAATGCGCTGGGACGAAGTGCTTTCCATTTTTTTTTTCTTTTTCGAGTGCCTGAAAGAGAATGAGTACATGGTGTAATATATAGAGGACTGAGTAGTGAATCAGACAAGAGTAATAATGTCGCCGAAAGTGTATTTGACCTGTCAGAAGAAAATGTTAACCTAACAAAAGATTTTTGCGTGATTTCAGGAAGAAAATCAAAAAGAGAAGAAAAATCAACCGTAAAAGACCAATGCAAAAAAAAAAAGAGAATAATTACACAAATCGAACAACACGTAAACTAAACCGAAATAAAATTATTGCAAATCAAACCAAAAGCTGAGAAGTCATTTATTGTAGTTGTGATTGTGGCTCACATCTTCCTCTGGTTTTACGTCCAGAAACGGCTTAAACGCCTTCTATGAGTCGAGGATATGCTTCCCATCCAGTTTTCTTACAAGCTGGCAAACAGGGTCTTTTAACATCAGATTCCCAAGATGTTGCCATTCCCTTTGGAATTGCGGCCATAAATCAAGAATTTCTCTTTGTACGTCTCCACTAGGATGCGTCTCAAGAGAAAGTTGGATATTACCCAAATTCTCCTTACTCAGTCCATCCTTAATGAATTCAATTTTATCATCTCGATTAGAGGACGGAATCCCAATAGAACGACATTTACCGTTACACGTCCATCGTGCACACTTGTGGCAATTTGAACTCATGCGCTTTGCTCGTCGCTTCTTTGCATAAGTGCTTCTACCTGTACCTGGTAAATGCAAAACAGGAAGATATTCATCTTCACGTACCTTGGCTTCAATTATCCAACGTATGTCTTCAGGAATCCCTTTGTTCATAAGCATTCTTAATCTTTCTAATCGAACTTGGTAAAGCTTCAGTAAAATATTCCGAGGAAAAGGAGGAAATCGTTTCTGCAATCTTTTGAGAATATCATCCATCCTGAAAAAAAATGAAATAAAATAAAATGAAAGAGAAATTTATATACAATATCAGTTTTGTGGGTAGCTGATGGAACCGACTTAAATAATCACGGAGTACCGTTATCCGCCATTTAACCGGGGTAAAAAAAAAATTATATTTACATCTAGTTATTTTCAAAACAAGGATCAGAAAGAAAAACAACCTCTTCTTGAGTAACATGATTTTCCAAAAAGAGTTTGAGTCTTTGTCCATTTACCTTGAATACGTTACCATTTTGAGGATTCTCAATGTCAACTGCTCCATAATGATACACATGCTTAACCACAAATGGGCCAGTCCATCTTGATCTCAACTTACCAGGAAATATGTGAAGTCTAGAATTATAAAGTAGAACTTTTTGCCCAACATTAAATGTTTTTCTTGAAATTAACTTGTCATGAAAGGCTTTAGTTCTTTCTTTATGAATTTTAGAATTCTCATATGCATCATTTCTGAGTTCCTCAAGTTCATTTATTTGTAATTTTCGTAAATTAGAAGCGTCATCAAGGTTTGAGTTGAACATTTTAATGGCCCAATATGCTTTATGCTCAAGTTCCACAGGTAAATGACAAGGTTTTCCATAAACTAGCCTATAAGGAGACATGCCCAATGCTGTTTTAAAAGCTGTTCGATAGGCCCATAATGCATCGTTAAGTCTAAGAGACCAATCTTTGCGATTTGGATTAACTGTCTTTTCCAAAATTTGTTTAATCTCCCTATTTGCTAATTCTACCTGTCCATTTGTCTGCGGGTGATAAGGGGTTGCAACTTTGTGTGTAATGGCATATTTCTTCATTAATGTTTCAAAAACCTTGTTGCAAAAATGTGTTCCCCCATCGCTTATGATAGATCGAGGAATTCCAAATCGACTCAAAATATTTTCTTTTAAAAATTTAATCACTGTTTTGTGATCATTATTTCGACATGGAATTGCCTCTATCCACTTTGAAACATAATCTATTGCAACTAAAATGTATAAGAAACCAAAAGATGGTGGAAATGGTCCCATGAAATCAATACCCCAACAGTCAAAAATTTCAATTACAAGAATTGGGTTCAAAGGCATCATGTTTCTTTTCGAAATGGAACCTAATTTTTGACAACTTTCACATGACTTGCAAAAATTATGTGCATCTTTGAACAAAGTTGGCCAGTAAAATCCACACTGTAAAATTTTTGCAGCAGTTTTCTTTGATGAAAAATGACCACCACATGCCTCGGAATGACAAAACTTAATTACACTACTTACCTCATTGTCGGGAATGCATCTTCGAAAAATCTGATCAGGACAATATTTGAACAAGTAAGGGTCATCCCAATAGAACTTCTTTACCTCATTCAGAAACTTCCTTTTATCTTGTGTGCTCCATTGAGAAGGAATTTTTCCTGTAGCAAGAAAATTAGCAATGTCAGCAAACCAAGGTATCGTGGAGACAATTAGAAGTTGTTCATCAGGAAAAGTATCATTTATTGGTGAGGTTCCAAAAGATTCATCACAAACAAGTCTTGATAAATGATCAGCCACCACATTTTCTACTCCTTTTTTATCTCGAATGGTGATGTCAAATTCTTGCAGCAAAAGGATCCACCTCAGCAACCTAGGTTTTGCATCCTTCTTAGAGAGAAGATATTTTAAAGCTGCATGATCACTAAAGACAACAATTGATGATCCAACAAGGTAAGATCTGAATTTATCCAATGCAAAAACAACTGCAAGTAATTCCTTTTCTGTAGTGGAATAATTCATTTGGGCTCTATTTAAAGTTTTACTTGCATAGTAAATTACATGTGGTTTATTATCTTTCCTTTGTCCTAACACAGCACCAACAGCATAGTCACTAGCATCACACATTATTTCAAATGGTAAGGACCAATCAGGAGATCTCATAATAGGAGCAGTAGTGAGCATATTTTTGAGTTTTTCAAAAGCATCTTCACAATCTTTAGTCCATTCAAATGCAGTGTCTTTCATTAAAAGATTACATAGAGGTTTAGATATTGTGCTAAAATCTTTTATGAATCTTCTATAAAAACCTGCATGTCCCAAGAATGACCTAATGTCCTTTACTGTCTTTGGTGTGGGTAGATTAGCAATCAATTCAAGTTTTGACTTGTCTACCTCAATCCCTTTTGCAGAAACAATGTGACCTAGTACAATACCTTTAGTGACCATGAAATGACATTTTTCCCAATTAAGAACAAGATTTTTTTCTTCACACCTAATCAATACATTTTTCAAATTGGCTAAGCAATCATCAAATGAATCACCAGAAACAGAAAAATCATCCATGAAAATCTCAAGATTACGTTCAATCATGTCACTAAAAATGCTAAGCATGCATCTTTGAAATGTGGCAGGGGCGTTACATAATCCAAATGGCATTCTACGATATGCAAAAGTACCAAAAGGACATGTAAAAGTGGTTTTCTCTTGGTCCTCAAGTGCAATGGCAATTTGATTATACCCAGAATATCCATCTAGAAAACAATAAAACTCATGCCCTGCAACTCTTTCTAAGATTTGATCCATGAAAGGCAAAGGGAAATGATCTTTCCTCGTCACTGAGTTAAGTTTCCTATAGTCAATGCACATGCGCCAACCAGTAACAGTCCTAGCTGGAATTAATTCATTGTTTTCATTTTTAACTACAGTAACTCCAGATTTCTTAGGTACGACTTGAGTAGGACTTACCCATTTGCTATCAGAGATAGGATAAATGATTCCATTATCTAGAAGTTTAATGACTTCATTTCTCACTACTTCTTTCATATTAGGATTAAGCCTTCGTTGCATTTGTCTAGAGGGTTTAGCATTTTCCTCTAAATAAATATTATGTGTGCAGATTAATGGGCTTATTCCCTTTATGTCAGCTAAGGTCCATCCTAATGCATTTTTGTGCATCTTCAAAAGTTGTAACAACTTACCTTCTTGTAGTTCATCAAGATGTGAAGAAATTATGACTGGAAAAGTTTCACTCTCACCCAAAAAGGAATATTTTAGCTCGGATGGCAATGGTTTTAACTCCAGCTTGGGTGGTTCAATAGTTGATGGTACAGTGACATTTGTAAGTGATGGTAGTTCCTCAAACTTTTGTTTCCAACAATGCTTATCCTGAAAAGATTTTAACAAAGAATCAGTGTGTGAAATTTCTGAAGCATTATCAAACTCATATTCAATTAAATAAGCTTCTAAAGGATCATGGAATGTGGTAGTGGTGAGATGTTCATGAACAAGTTCTTCAATGAAATCCACTTCATGTACTTCTGAATTATCACCAGGTTGCTTGCAAATGTTGAACACATTTAATTCTAAAGTCATATTTCCAAAAGAAATGTTCAACATACCATTCCTGCAATTTATCAGAGCATTAGAAGTTGCAAGAAATGGACGGCCTAATATAACAGGAATTTGAACATTTGGATTTGAAACAGGATGTGTGTCCAAAACAATAAAATCAACAGGGAAGTAAAAATTATCAATTTGAACCAAAACATCTTCAACTATCCCTCGAGGAATTTTTACAGAACGATCAGCTAGTTGAAGTGTAACAGGTGTTTCCTTGAGTTCACCTAAACCTAACTGTTGATAAACAGAAAAAGGCAAAAGATTAACACTAGCACCAAGATCAAGCAATGCACGTTCTATTCTAGTGTTTCCAATGATGCATGAGATTGTTGGACATCCAGGATCTTTGAATTTTGGTGGAGTAAGGTGCTGAATGATTGAGCTCACACTTTCCGTCAAAAATGCTTTCTTTTGTACATTATGTTTCCTTTTAACTGTGCACATGTCCTTCAAAAATTTAGCATAAGATGGAACTTGTTTGATTGCATCCAATAAAGGAATGTTAATCTTAACTTGTTTGAAAAGTTCATAAATTTCTGCATTTTGATTCAAATTCTTTATTGTTTGCAACCTTTGAGGAAAAGGAGCAGGATGCATACCTTTTTCTTTGTCCAAATTTTCAAGAAGTTCAGACTTACCATCATCCTTACCATTACTTTTCGGAGGGGAAAGAGGATCTTGGTCTTTTGATGGAATCTTTTTGTCAATTGCCTTTCCACTTCGAAGAGTTGTGATAGAACTGGCATTTTCCTGTTGAGTTTCATTGGAGCAAGAAACAAGACATTGAGTAGAAGGGTTAGGCTGAGGTTGAGCAGGAAACTTACCTTTTTCTTGAGTGCGTAATGAAGCTGTCAATGTGGACAAGGTGTTTTTGATCTCATTGATGTCCTGTGAAGTCCGGCTATTCACATTTGCTTGTGTTTGCATGAATGCTTGCAATGTCTCTTCCAAGGTTTGTACACGTGAAGGTTGATAGGAAAAAGTGTTGCCCGGCTTTTGAGATTGTGGTACCTGAACATGATTATTATTCCGCCAACTGAAGTTGGGATGATTTCTCCATTCAGGGTTATACGTTTCAGAGTAAGGAGAAGGAAAAGGCTTTTTAAATGTGTTTATGGAATTTACTTGATCATGCAACGCTTCTTTAAGAATGGGAATGTTTGGACATTCAGAAGTGGGGTGTCCCATGATTTCACAAATTCCACAACTTTCTTCATTTTTAACCGTTTTGACTTCTTTTACTTCTCTAAGTTCCATGGCTTCAATCTTTCTAGCCAAATTAGCTACTTTAGCTTTTATCTCATCTTCTTGACTAAAATGATATTTTCCTCTGTTAGAAACAGGATTAGATCTATTGGAACTTTCAGAGGAATTATCTGTGTGCCAGGCTTGAGAGTTATCTGCCAAATGGTCTAGGTAGTCAAAGGCTTCTTCAGGTTCTTTTTCTAGAAACTCACCGTTACACATTGTTTCAACAAATTGTTTAGTTTCGGGAGTTAAACTTTCATAAAAGAAACTAATAAGACGTCATTTTTCAAAACCATGATGTGGACAAGAACTTAACAAATCTTTAAAACGCTCCCAGCACTGAAAAAATGCTTCATTTTGATTTTGATTGAAATTTTGAATCTGTCTTTTCAAAGCAGTAGTTTTATGTGCTGGGAAAAATTTCTTTAGAAACTCAGTTTGTAATTCTTGCCATGTGCCAATTGACCTTGGTTTTAAATTATGAAGCCAAATTTTTGCTTTATCTTTTAAAGAAAAAGGAAATAATTTTAGCTTGACAATTTCATTTGTACATTGTTGGTCATTAAAGGTGACACATACATCTTCGAAGTCTTTTAGAAACGAGTAAGCACTTTCCGATTCCAACCCATAGAAATTTGGAAGCAAAGCTATCATACCTGGTTTAAAACGAAAGTTGTTTGCATTGAGAGGAAAAATAAAACAAGAGGGTGATGAGTTTCGAGTTGGTTGCAAGTAGTCACGCATGGTGCGTACTTGTCTGTTCTCATCTTCAGCATGAACACTTTCATTATCAGCCATGGTCGGAGTTGTATTAGAAAGATTACCTGAAAAAGTTTCACAATAAAATCTAACTAAAAGACGAGATCTAAAATCACGTCGCCAAACAAGCATAAAACAAAGTTAATATATAGAAAATTAGGCGGTATAACCAACCAATAAAAATAAAACAAAGTTAATATACAAATTAGGCGGTATAACCAGCCAATAAAAATAAATATACTTATAAACTTATATACTTAGTATTGCTTCCCCGGCAACGGCGCCAAAAACTTGATGGAAACTCAATTAAGAGTTGTAAACCCAAGTGCAGGTTATGTTCAAGTAATAAATTCTCGGGTGTCCGAGGTCGAACCACAGGGAAGCGTATTAGTAAGTATAAGTTTATAAATATATAAGAAAAAGAAAATAAACAAGATATTAGGGAATCAATAACAAAGAAAATAAACAAGATATTAGAGAACAAAATAAACAAAATAACATAAAAGCAATTAAACAAGATATAAAAAAAACAATAAGAAAAGATGTTGAGGTTAGAGAATCCACTCTTGGTGTTATGCTAAGATTAATCTTGTTTTATTACACAATTGAAATCCACACATAAGGGAGGTTCCAACCGGAAGGTTTAGCAATTCAGTCCAAATTGTCCAACGTCCATAGCATATGATATTATGTTCATTTGGTGTCCTCAAAACTCACAAAAAGAGTCCAAGCATTCCTTATGCCAAGGTATATGTCTACAACAAATCAAGGTTATGAAACCAAGCATTTACTGTGCCATTTTCATTGTCAATAATGAATCAAGATCTCTACTTTGCAAGTATGATTTTAAACCAAAAGAAAATATTATCTATACTAATGTTTATAAATGATGATTCATTTTAGCTCATGTTTAAGAGACTAACCTTAGCATTTACCAAGAGCTTCACCTCATCACCTCAACAATATGATTAGCAACACATACTAGATATGAATAAAATGAAAAGAAATGTAAGAAGCATAAGTAAATAAAAAAAGAAAACTAGAGAAAGGAAAGAAGAAGAAAACTTAGAGAATTTTACTACAAAGGCTAATATCCTACCAATGTATAATGTATCCCAATACTCATCCAAGGCCCTCTATTTATACACATTTTGGAGGGCTAAATGACAAGAGACAAGCTTTACAAATTTCAAAGGTAGGTATAATAGGTGGGTGCATTTTTCTAACAATTTTCGTCATATTGTATGACAATTCTGATCAGCCAGCTTGATGGTCGATTTTGTCAATGTTGGAGGCTCGATCTGATAAAATGGTCTTCTAGAAAAATATACCCCTATCAGTTACGGATCCATAGCCGTTGGAATAAGATCATTTGCGCACGTGGATCGGAAGATATGGTCAAAATACCAAAACGGTGCAGAACAGACGTCATTCACATCAGCCAACTTGATGGTCGATTTCGCTAGGGAAAACGACTCCGTTTCAAGAAGTGTAAAACATGAAAAAGATAGATATGCCTCTTAGCTTTGCAGGGATACAAAGTTCAGCCTTATTGCTTCAGTGAAACTCGAGATATAGCTGATATGGCAAAAGGTGTCGGAACTGGAACTGAACTGGATTTGCCCTTAATTCTAGTAATCTGAAATCACTCAAAGAAACTTGTGAAAAACACCAAATTACATAAAAATATAAAAGATCATAAACACAATTAGACTAAACAATAATAACTCGTATTTGACACAAAACAATAATAAAACATAACTAAAAACTATATAATTATACGAGTTATCATTTCACATCACCATGTTCTGTTGCAAAATGGCTGGGCATACTCATAATGATAAATTATTGATCCACTATTTTCAAGACAGTCTGAAAGGATCAGCCGCGAGGTGGCACAACCAACTAGATCGTGGTCGCATTCATACGTTGATAGATCTGGCAAGAGCTTTTCTAACCCAGTACAAACACATGGCTGACATGGCACCTGATAGGTTATCCTTACAGAACATGGAGAAGAAAACGGGAGAAGGTTTCAAAGAATACGTCCAAAAATGGAGAGATATAGCAGCTCAAGTGCAACCACCCTTCACTGAAAGAGAAACTACCGTGTTGTTTATCAACACGTTGCGAGGTCCATATTATGACAGGCTGGTCGGTAATGCTACCAAAAATTTTGCCGACATGGTCATTTTCGGCGAAATGATAGAAAATGCTATAAAGAGCGGCAAGATTGAAGGAGTTGACACAGCAAATTTCAAGAAGATAGGTGTGATAAAGAAGAATGAAGGAGAAGTACAGCCCGTTTCGTATGAGAATCGGCCACCACAAAATTTCACCCCTTTCCCTACAAACCAACCCTACAGTTACTCACCCAACCCATACCCATATCCTCCTACACAGTCCCAATACCCGATGAGCTATCAACCGTCGATGCCAGTATATTCACCATCACCCATGTCAGCGCCCGTATATACAACCCCTACGCCTGTTCTTAACCCGGCCAACCCAATCAACAACGTAGGGACTAACCAAAGGGGACCCCAACAGTTTCAACCAAGACCCTCGTTCGACCCCATTCCCATGACATACATCCAATTCTTCCCTAAGCTAATCCAAAACCACTTAGTAGCACCCATCTTCCTTGAACCCATGAAAACCCTATATCCAGGTGGTACGGCCCAAACGTGAATTGTGATTATCACGGAGGCAACCCGGGTCATTCTCTGGAGAATTGAACTGCCTTTAAACACAAGGTGCAAAGCCTGATCAGGACTGGTTATCTAAACTTCACAACCAAGGAGAGCCTAACGTCACTGCAAATCCATTACTTGATAATGGGAAAGCGGTAGTGAATGCAATAATGGAAGGAAAAGGGTGCCGGGTTTTGTCCAGGGTTGAGGACGTCCGGACTCATGTGGGAGAAGTGTTGGATACTATGATCAAGGTGGGGCTGTATAAACCAGTCAACATGGGGCAAAGAATTTTGAGGCTGGAATCAGACAATGGATACTTCTGTAGGTATCACGAGGATTTGGTAGGACATACTATCAACCAATGCTCCGATTTTTAGGACAAAATTCAAAAAATGATGGATATCTGTGTAGCAGAATTCTTCACAGAATGGGAAAAAGAATCAGTGGATGTGGTAATTGAGGAAACACCAAAGGCTACTGAATGGGTCAAGCCAAAGCCATTAGTCATCTACTATGAAAAAACCCAAAACCTGCTAGTAAAGAAACACCGAAGGTATCAAAATCGATAGTAACTATTGAAGTACCAGACCCTTTTCCACTTAGGAATGGCAAGGCTGTGCCCTAAAAATACGACGGTGAAGTTATATCGCCAGAATCTAATCAAACTACACTAGTACTTAGTATTTCTACGGCTGCAGTAGATATTACCGGTATTGGAGGTTTTATAAGAAGCGAAAGATGTTTGATAACTCGTATAATTATATAGTTTTTAGTTATGTTTTATTATTGTTTTGTGTCAAATACGAGTTATTATTATTTAGTCTAATTGTGTTTATGATCTTTTATATTTTTATGTATTTTGGTGTTTTTCACAAGTTTCTTTGAGTGATTTCAGATTACTAGAATTAAGGGCAAATCCAGTTCAGTTCCAGTTCCGACACCTTTTTCCATATCAGCTATATCTGGAGTTTCACTGAAGCAATAAGGCTGAAATTTGTGGCCATGCAAAGCTAAGAGGCATATCTATCTTTTTCATGTTTTACACTTCTTGAAACGGAGTCGTTTTCCCTAGCGAAATCGACAATCAAGTTGGCTGATGTGCAATGACGTCTGTGCTGACATGTTTTCGTATTATGCCCATATCTTCTTATCCACATCAGAAAATGAGCTGATTCTAACGGCTATGGATCCGTAACTGATAGGGTAACATTTGTCTAGAAGACCATGTGATCAGATAAGGCCTCCAAAATTGACAAAATCGACCATCAAGTTGGCTGATCAAAATCGTCATACATGACGAAAATTGTTAGAAAATGCACCCACCTATTATACCTACCTTTGAAATTTGTAAAGCTTGTCTCTTGTCATTTAGCCCTCCAAAATGTGTATAAATAGAGGGCCTTGGATGATTGTAAGGGATCATATTGGAGATTGGTAGGATATTAGCCATTTTAACAAAATTCTCTAAGTTTTCTTCTTCTTTCTTTTCTCTAGTTTTCTTTTTCTTTAGAAAGAGCAAGAGGTTGGATAATTAATATTCTTCTTCTTCTTCTTTCTTTCTTTTATTTCCTTCTTAGATTCTCTTTAATTTTATGTTTATGTTTATGATGCCTATGCTAGGCTAAACTTCTATTTGGTTAAGGGTGATTTCAAAGCCCTAGACACGTTTTGTGATTGATTTTCAGATTCTATCTATCATTAATTTTCTATCAAAGTTGCTTATGTTCTTCTACAAGAATTGTTCATGATGTTGTCTTGATTTATTTAGGTGTACAACTAGATAGATCTTGATAATTATCTATTGCTAGTTTAGGAGTCTTGATCCGTGTAATTGTCTTGATTTCCTATTCATAAGTGGCAATTTGTGATTAATGATTATGGTCAAGTTTTCAATAATTGCAAAGTGGAACATAACCTAAGTTGAACAATCCGAGCTTATGTGTTTGTTGCTTAGATCAACCTATCTTTCTCATCATAAAGCTGCCATTAAATTGAATTTAGAGAGCTTATTCTAGGTTGTTTAATGGTTAGAGATTAAATAGAGAGCTTGTTCTATTTAACGACAAATTAAGGAAAGATTGGGATAACAGAGCTTGTTGTTATCTACGGTTGTTAACTTTGATAGTTGGTTGATATTGATAGATCTGAAATTGATTCTTAATGATGTCTAGTGGTGGAGAATGAAACCTTAACCATATTTTTCATATTTGATTCTTCTTACTTACTTGTTTTCTTACTTTTCTAGTTTGCTTATTTTTTATATTTATTTTTATTGGCTGGTTATACCGCCTAATTTGTATATTAACTTTGTTTTATTTTTATTGGCTGGTTATACCGCCTAATTTAGTATATATATTTTTATTGGCTGGTTATACCGCCTAATTTAGTATATATATTTTTATTGGCTGGTTATACCGCCTTGCATCTTATTCTTATTATTTACTTTAGTTTAAATCTGGCTTCAAAAACCCCTTTTCTTTTATTGTTTTCTTTGAACGTAAGTTATAAACTAATAACTCATAGATTAAAACCCAATCCCTGAGGACTCGACCCTTGCTAATCATTATACTTACAATTGATCTTTTTAGTGCAAGGTTAAATAAGATACACTTTTTTGGGTGCATCAAATTTTTGGCGCCGTTGCCGGGGATTGCTTTCTTTAGTTTATTAGTTTATTGGTTTATTCTTATTTTCTGTTCTAATTATTTACTTTCTTATTTTTTTTTTATTAGTGAATGTTCCAAGCTCCCGAAGAAGACTTACGACTTAGGAAAATTCGGGAATTTATAACTTCTCACCAACAACCAATCGAGGAGTTGATCCAAAACATCCAAGAGAAGCAAGGAGAGATGGCAGCAGCTGACAACCGAACTCTCAAAGAGCTAGCCGCTCCGGACTTGGGTCAACAACCATTATGCATTGAATATGCTAATCTTGAGGTAGCTTTTGAATTAAAATCTGGTTTGATTCATCTTCTCCCAACTTTTCATGGTTTTGCAGGAGAGGATCCAAATAAGCACCTCAAGGAATTCCATGTAGTTTGCTCAAGCATGAGACCAACAGGGGTCACGGAAGAGCAAGTTAAGTTGAGAGCTTTCCCATTCTCTCTAGCTGATTCAGCAAAGGAATGGCTCTACTATCTACCATCCGGGACCATCACTACATGGAATGATTTGAAGAAAGCATTCTTGGAAAGGTATTTCCCAGCATCTAAGGCTGCCAACATTAGGAAAGAGATATGTGGGATTCGGCAATACAACGGAGAGTCCTTATATGAATATTGGGAGAGGTTCAAGAAACTTTGTGCATCATGTCCACATCATCAGATAAGTGAACAACTTCTCATCCAATACTTCTATGAAGGTCTCATGCCCATGGAGAGAAGTATGATAGATGCCGCTAGTGGGGGAGCTCTAGTTGATAAGACTCCCAGGGCTGCTAGAACATTAATCTCCAACATGGCAGCCAATTCTCAACAGTTCTCAATGAGACAAGATCCACCACCACAACCCAAGAGAGTTAATGAGGTAATGATAACTCGTATAATTATATAGTTTTTAGTTATGTTTTATTAATGTTTTGTGTCAAATACGAGTTATTATTGTTTAGTCTAATTGTGTTTATGATCTTTTATATTTTTATGTATTTTGGTGTTTTTCACAAGTTTCTTTGAGTGATTTCAGATTACTAGAATTAAGGGCAAATCCAGTTCAGTTTCAGTTCCGACACCTTTTGCCATATCAGCTATATCTCGAGTTTTACTCAAGAAATAAGGCTGAAATTTGTAGCCATGCAAAGCTAAGAGGCATATCTATCTTTTTCATGTTTTACACTTCTTAAAACGGAGTCGTTTTCCCTAGCGAAATCGACCATCAAGTTGGCTGATGTGCAATGACGTCTGTGCTGACATGTTTTCGTATTTTGCCCATATCTGCTTAACCACATCAGAAAATGAGCTGATTTCAATGGCTATGGTTTCGTAACTGATAGGGGAACCTTTGTCTAGAAGACCATGTGATCAGATCAGGCCCCCAATATTGAAGAAATCGACCATCAAGGTGGCTGATGTGCAATGACGTCTGTGCTGACATGTTTTCGTATTTTGCCCATATCTGCTTAACCACATCAGCAAATGAGCTGATTTCAACGGCTATGGTTTCGTAACGGATAGGGGAACCTTTGTCTAGAATACCATGTGATCAGATCAGGCCCCCAATATTGAAGAAATCGACCATCAAGGTGGCTGATGTGCAATGACGTCTGTGCTGACATGTTTTCGTATTTTGCCCATATCTGCTTAACCACATCAGCAAATGAGCTGATTCCAACGGCTATGGTTTCTTAACTGATAGGGGAACCTTTGTCTAGAAGAACATGTGATCAGATCAGGCCTCCAATATTGACGAAATCGACCAACAAGTTGGCTGATCAAAATCGTCATATACCTACCTTTGAAATTTGTAAAGCTTGTCTCTTGTCATTTAGCCCTCCAAAATGTGTATAAATAGAGGGCCTTGGATGATTGTAAGGGATCATATTGGAGATTGGTAGGATATTAGCCATTTTAACAAAATTCTCTAAGTTTTCTTCTTCTTTCTTTTCTCTAGTTTTCTTTTTCTTTAGAAAGAGCAAGAGGTTGGATAATTAATATTCTTCTTCTTCTTCTTTCTTTCTTTTATTTTCTTCTTAGATTCTATTTCATTTTATGTTTATAATGCCTATGCTAGGCTAAACTTTTATTTGGTTAAGGGTGATTTCAAAGCCCTAGACATGTTTTGTGATTGATTTTCAGAATCTATCTATCATTAATTTTCTATCAAAGTTGCTTATGTTCTTCTACAAGAATTGTTCATGATGTTGTCTTGATTTGTTTAGGTGTACAACTAGATAGATCTTGATAATTATCTATTGCTAGTTTAGGAGTCTTGATCCGTGTAATTGTCTTGATTTCCTATTCATAAGTGGCAATTTGTGATTAATGATTATGGTCAAGTTTTCAATAATTGCAAAGTGGAACATAACCTAAGTTGAACAATCCGAGCTTATGTGTTTGTTGCTTAGATCAACCTATCTTTCTCATCATAAAGCTGCCATTAAATTGAATCTAGAGAGCTTATTCTAGGTTGTTTGATGGTTAGAGATTAAATAGAGAGTTTGTTCTATTTAACGACAAACTAAGGAAAGATTGGGATAACAGAGCTTGTTGTTATCTACGGTTGTTAACTTTGATAGTTGGTTGATATTGATAGATCTGAAATTGATTCTTAATGATGTCTAGTGGTGGAGAATGAAACCTTAACCATATTTTTCATATTTGATTCTTCTTACTTACTTGTTTTCTTACTTTTAGTTTGCTTATTTTTTATATTTATTTTTATTGGCTGGTTATACCGCCTAATTTGTATATTAACTTTGTTTTATTTTTATTGGCTGGTTATACCGCCTAATTTAGTATATATATTATTGGCTGGTTATACCGCCTAATTTAGTATATATATTTTTATTGGCTGGTTTTACCGCCTTGCATCTTATTCTTATTATTTACTTTAGTTTAAATCTGGCTTCAAAAACCCCTTTTCTTTTATTGTTCTTGAATTTAAGTTTTAAACTATTAACTTATAAACTAAAACCCAATCCCTGAGGACTCGACCCTTGCTAACTACTATACTTACAATTGATCTTTTTAGTGCAAGGTTAAATAAGATACACTCTTTTGGGTGCATCAAGTTTTTGGCGCCGTTGCCGGGGATTGCTTTCTTTAGTTTATTAGTTTATTGGTTTATTCTTATTTTCTGTTCTAATTATTTACTTTCTTATTTTTTTTTATTAGTGAATGTTCCAAGCCCCCGAAGAAGACTTACGACTTAGGAAAATTCGGGAATTTATAACTTCTCACCAACAACCAATTGAGGAGTTGATCCAAAACATCCAAGAGAAGCAAGGAGAGATGGCAGCAGCTGACAACCGAACTCTCAAGGAGCTAGCCGCTCCGGACTTGGGTCAACAACCATTATGCATTGAATATGCTAATCTTGAGGTAGCTTTTGAATTAAAATCTGGTTTGATTCATCTTCTCCCAACTTTTCATGGTTTTGCAGGAGAGGATCCAAATAAGCACCTCAAGGAATTCCATGTAGTTTGCTCAAGCATGAGACCAACAGGGGTCACGGAAGAGCAAGTTAAGTTGAGAGCCTTCCCATTCTCTCTAGCTGATTCAGCAAAGGAATGGCTCTACTATCTACCATCCGGGACCATCACTACATGGAATGATTTGAAGAAAGCATTCTTGGAAAGGTATTTCCCAGCATCTAAGGCTGCCAACATTAGGAAAGAGATATGTGGGATTCGGCAATACAACGGAGAGTCCTTATATGAATATTGGGAGAGGTTCAAGAAACTTTGTGCATCATGTCCACACCATCAGATAAGTGAACAACTTCTCATCCAATACTTCTATGAAGGTCTCATGCCCATGGAGAGAAGTATGATAGATGCCGCTAGTGGGGGAGCTCTAGTTGATAAGACTCCCAGGGCTGCTAGAACATTAATCTCCAACATGGCAGCCAATTCTCAACAGTTCTCAATGAGACAAGATCCACCACCACAATCCAAGAGAGTTAATGAGGTAAGTATATCATCCCTTGAACAAAAATTTGATAAACTGACTTCTCTTGTTCAACAATTGGCTGTAGGTAAAATACAACAAATAAAGGCTTGTGGCATATGTTCAAACATAGGGCACCAAACTGATATGTGTCCAACACTTCAAGAGGATACCAATGAACATGTGAATGCCATGGGTGGATTTCAGAACCAATCAAGGAAATATGATCCCTACTCAAACACATACAATCCAGGATGGAGGGATCATCCAAACTTCAATTATGGAGGGAACCAATCACAAACTATTCCTCCACCATTTGACCACAGGCCACCGGGTTTTCAGCAAAGAGTGCAACAACCATACCAAACCCGACAACAACTACCACCCACCCAAAATTCAGGTACTTCTCTTGAAGATCTTGTTAAAGCTCTTTCTACTAATACAATTCAATTTCAACAGGAAACAAAGACAAGTATTCGAAATTTGGAGACTCAAATAGGGCAATTGGCAACAACCATGAGTCAAATGCAAGCAAGGGATTCTGGGAAATTACCTTCCCAAACCATAGTGAATCCAAGAGAGAATGCCAATGCTATAAATTTAAGAAGTGGGAAACAGCTAGAGAAACCACAAAATGATAGTGCTCAAGGGGAAAACAATACCATGGCATCCTCTTCACATCCCAACGAGCCACTAAAAAAGGTAATTCCTAAACCATCCTTTCCTTCTTATATAACTCCTCCACCTTTTCCTAGCAGGTTAGCAAAGTCCAAGAAGGAGGAGCAAGAGAAGGAAATTTTGGAAACCTTCCGGAAAGTAGAGGTGAACATTCCTTTACTAGATGCTATCAAGCAAGTGCCAAGATATGCCAAGTTCCTAAAAGAGTTGTGCACATCTAAACGGAAGTTGAAATGGAATGAAAAGGTAAGTGTAGGGGAGAATGTGTCAGCTGTTCTTCAAAAGAAACTCCCACCTAAATGCAAGGATCCAGGTATGTTTACCATTCCTTGTAAGATAGGCAACACCAGGTTTGAGCGTGCTATGCTAGATCTAGGGGCATCTATTAATGTCATGCCATATTCAATTTATGCTTCATTGAATCTAGGACCATTAGAGGAAACCGGTGTTATAATACAACTTGCTGACCGTTCTAACACTTATCCAAGAGGAGTTGTAGAAGACGTTCTTGTACAGGTTAATGAATTGGTTTTTCCCGCTGACTTTTATGTTATTGAGATGGAAGATGAGATGTCTTCTAATCCCACACCTATTCTATTAGGGAGACCATTCTTGAAAACAGCAAGAACTAAAATAGATGTACATGATGGCACTTTAACTATGGAATTTGATGGTGAAATAATTCGCTTTAACATTTTTGAGGCCATGAGATATCCTAGTGATGTGCATTCTGTTTTTAATATTGATATAATTGACTCACTAGTGCAGCAAGCTTATGAGCTAGATGGTGAAGATAGTGTGGAAATAGTCCTTAGCAACCATCTCGGAATGGGGAATGCTAAACTAGCCTTGAGTGACCAGGTGGAAGGGGCACTAGAATCTTTACACTCGCTGCAACCTAAAGATGCAAGGTTTGATGTTTCATTTATTGATTTGCCTTTATCTAATGAGAAACTTCTACCTTCCATTTTGCAGGCACCAACTTTAGAATTGAAACCACTACCGAACCACTTGAAATATTTGTTCTTAGGGGAAAAGGACACACTACCTGTCATCATTGCCAAAGAGCTCACACATTTGCAAGAAGAGCGACTTATCCGGGTGCTTAGAGAGCATAAAACAGCAATTGGTTGGACAATTGCCGATATCAAGGGAATAAGCCCATCCATGTGCATGCACCGGATTTTGTTAGAGGAAGGGTCTAAACCAACAAGAGAAGCACAAAGGAGATTGAACCCTCCTATGATGGAGGTTGTGAAAAAGGAGATACTGAAGCTCCTAGATGTTGGAGTGATCTATCCTATCTCGGATAGCAAATGGGTGAGCCCAGTCCAAGTGGTTCCAAAGAAATCAGGTGTAACGGTGGTAACAAATAATGAGAATGAACTTGTTCCTACTAGGATTCAAACAGGATGGCGAGTTTGTATTGATTATCGTAAACTTAATTCCACAACTCGCAAAGACCACTTTCCTTTACCTTTTATTGATCAAATGCTTGAAAGGTTAGCTGGCCATTCTCATTATTGTTTTCTTGATGGTTTTTCAGGTTATAATCAGATAGCCATTGCTCCGGAGGACCAAGAGAAAACAACATTCACATGTCCATTTGGTACTTTTGCATACCGGCGTATGCCATTTGGTCTTTGTAATGCACCAGCTACATTCCAAAGGTGTATGGTTAGCATATTTTCAGATTATGTAGAGAATATCATAGAAGTGTTTATGGATGATTTTAGTGTCTATGGTGATTCTTTTGATAGATGTCTAGAGAACCTTACACTTGTACTTGAAAGATGCATGGAAACTAACCTTGTTTTGAATTGGGAAAAATGTCACTTTATGGTAGAACAAGGAATAGTTTTGGGTCATGTTATTTCTTCTAGAGGGATGGAGGTTGATAAATCTAAAATAGATATTATGCATTCTTTACCACCTCCCACAAATGTGAGAGAGGTTCGTTCTTTTCTTGGACATGCAGGTTTCTATAGGAGATTTATCAAAGACTTCTCAAAGATCACATTACCTCTTTGCAAGCTACTACAAAAAGATGTGGTTTTCCACTTTGATGATAAATGCAAAGAGGCGTTTGAAACATTGAAGGGACTCTTGACATCAGCTCCTATCATGCAACCACCAGATTGGAATATACCTTTTGAAATCATGTGTGATGCTAGTGGCTATGCCATTGGAGCTGTTTTGGGCCAACGGGTTGGCAAAGCCTCACATGCCATTTATTATGCCTCCCGAACTCTTAATGATGCTCAATTGAACTATTCCACTACTGAAAAAGAACTTTTGGCTGTTGTATTTGCTTTAGAAAAATTTCGATCTTATTTAATTGGTACTAAAGTAATTGTATTTTCTGACCATGCAGCCCTTAGGTACTTACTCACTAAGAAGGAGGCCAAACCAAGGTTGATCAGATGGATACTTCTCTTACAAGAGTTTGATTTGGAGATAAAAGATAAGAGAGGTAGTGACAACTTGGTTGCGGACCATCTTAGCCGTTTAGTTCATGAAGATGATGCACTACCCTTGAATGAGAACTTTCCGGATGAGCAACTTCTTTTTATAAGAACAACAACTCCTTGGTATGCTGATATTGTTAATTACTTAGTTACCAAGAAGTTGCCACAAGAGTTGACACAAGCTCAAAGAAATAAGATCAAGAGTGATGCCAAATACTACATATGGGATGATCCTTACCTTTGGAAGCATTGCTCCGATCAGATTATAAGAAGGTGTGTACTCAAAACTGAATTTCAATCTATTCTCACCTTTTGTCACTCTTATGCATGTGGAGGACACTTTGGATCCAAAAGAACAGCCATGAAAGTTCTTGATTCTGGATTTTATTGGCCTACCATATTCAAAGATGCATACCTCTTTTGCAAGTCATGTGATCGTTGCCAAAGAACTGGTAACTTAGGTGCTAGAAATCAAATGCCTCAAACTCCAATACTTATTGTTGAAATTTTTGATGTATGGGGCATGGATTTCATGGGACCTTTTCCTCCTTCTTTTGGTAATCTTTATATTTTACTTGCCGTTGATTATGTTTCAAAGTGGGTGGAAGCAAAATCCACTAGGACTAATGACTCTAAAGTTGTTTCAGATTTTGTCAAGACTAACATCTTTGCTAGGTTTGGAACGCCAAAGGCCATAATCAGCGATAGAGGTACTCACTTTTGCAATAGGACTATGGAAGCACTTTTGAGGAAGTATAACATCACACACAAGGTCTCCACCTCATATCATCCTCAAACTAGTGGGCAAGCTGAAGTGTCAAACCGAGAAGTTAAGTCCATCCTTGAAAAGACAGTTAATCCAAATAGGAAGGATTGGAGTTCACGACTTGATGATGCACTTTGGGCTTATAGGACAGCATATAAGACACCCATTGGTATGTCTCCTTATCGACTTGTTTATGGTAAGCCTTGTCATCTTCCGGTTGAATTGGAACATAAATCATATTGGGCTATCAAACAATGCAACATGGAGATGGATGAGATAGGAAAGAAAAGAAAACTTGACCTACAAGAATTAGAGGAGATAAGGAATGATGCCTATCAGAATTCTAGGATTTACAAGGAAAAAACTAAGGCATTCCATGACAAGATGATATCAAGAAAAGAATTTGTTGTTGGACAAAAAGTTCTTCTCTTCCATTCACGCCTTAAGTTATATCCAGGTAAGTTACGTTCTCGTTGGGTTGGACCTTTTGTTATTACTAATGTATTTACTCATGGTGCAGTTGAAATCCAAAGCCCGAAAACAGATAAGGCATTCAAAGTGAATGGTCATAGATTGAAGCCTTACTATGAGAACTTTCCAATACAAGATGTGGAGGAGTTTCCACTTTTTGAGCCAAAGTATGTTGAATAATAATGGCATGGGTCTAAGTCAAGCTGAGGACAATAAACCAAGCGCTTCTTGGAGAGGCAACCCAAAAGGATGGAGAACATCTATTATATCAGATTTGCATATTCCTTACTCTCCATCATTCTATCTTTTATTGTTTTTCTTTTCTTTTGTTTAATAGTTCTTTTCTCTTACATATAATTCTTGCATTGGGGGATAATAACATTACATTGAGGACAATGTAAAAATTATGTGTGGGGGGAAGAATTTAGGATTTTATTTAGAGTGTTTTGTTTTTGAGTCTTTTTATGTTGTTTTTCTTTTTGATCCTTGTTTTGAAAATAACTAGATGTAAATATAAATTTTTTTTTTTTTTTTAACCCCGGTTAAATGGCGGATAACGGTACTCCGTGATTATTTAAATCGGTTCCATCAGCTACCCACAAAACTGATATTGTATATAAATTTCTCTTCCAATTTCTCTTTCAATTTTTTTTTTCATTCTTTTTCAGGATGGATGATATTCTCACAAGATTGCAGAAACGATTTCCTCCTTTTCCTCGAAATATTTTACTGAAGCTTTACCAAGTTCGACTTGAAAGATTAAGAATGCTTATGCGCAAAGGGATTCCTGACGACATACGTTGGCTAATTGAAGCCAAGGTACGTGAAGATGAATATCTTCCTGTTTTGCATTTACCAGGTACAGGTAGAAGCACTTTTGCAAAGAAGCGACGAGCAAAGCGCATGAGTTCAAATTGCCACAAATGTGCACGATGGACGTGTAACGGTAAATGTCGTTCTATTGGGATTCCGTCCTCTAATCGAGATGATAAAATTGAATTCATTAAGGATGGACTGAGTAAGGAGAATTTGGGTAATATCCAACTTTCTCTTGAGACGCATCCTAGTGGAGACGTACAAAGAGAAATTCTTGATTTATGGCCGCAATTCCAAAGGGAATGGCAACATCTTGGGAATCTGATGTTAAAAGACCCTGTTTGCCAGCTTGTAAGAAAACTGGATGGGAAGCATATCCTCGACTCATAGAAGGCGTTTAAGCCGTTTCTGGACGTAAAACCAGAGGAAGATGTGAGCCACAATCACAACTACAATAAATGACTTCTCAGTTTTTGGTTTGATTTGCAATAACTTTATTTTGGTTTAATTTACGTGTTGTTCGATTTGTGTAACTATTCTCGTTTTTTTTTATTTTTTTTATTTGTCTTTTACGGTTGATTTTTTCTTCTCTTTTCGATTTTCTTCCTGAAATCACGCAAAAATCTTTTGTTAGGTTAACATTTTCTTCTGACAGGTCAGATACACTTTCGGCGACATTATTACTCTTGTCTGATTCACTACTCAGTCCTCTATATATTACACCATGTACTCATTCTCTTTCAGGCACTCGAAAAAAAAAAAATGGAAAGTACTTCATCCCAGCGCATTAAAAAAATTTGTGTCTTTGGAGGTGCTTATCCAGGGAAAAATAACATATTCGCTGATGAAGCCATAAGAGTTGGAGTAATACTTGCCCAACAAAAGATCCACTTGATTTATGGAGGCGGTAGTACGGGTTTAATGGGAGCAGTCGCTACAGCAGCACACGCCGGAGGAAGTCCAGTTCTAGGAATCGTGCCAAAACTATTCACAAGTTTTTGTGGACCTACCGTGGGTAAGGAAATACAAGTCTGGAGTGTCCCTGAACGGATAACAATCATGTACCATTCTGCCGATGCATTCATTGCTTTACCAGGAGGTCTGGGTACATTGGAAGAAATAGCTTGCGTGGCTTCTTGGTCATCTTTGGTCACAAATAAGAAACCCATTGGTTTGCTTAATATTAATGATTATTTTAGTAATTTGCTTTCATATTTAGATAATGCTGTGGATAATGGATTCATGTTTTCAGAGGCAAGGAGAACCATAATTTCTGCTACAACCATTGAAGATTTACTCAAAAAGCTCCAAGCTTATGAGTGTTTATCTGCTACGGTTGTTTCGCAAACGCTCGGAAAAAGAAAAAGAGATATGGACGAGCAAGGAGTGGATTGCACTTTGTCTTTGTGACATTATCTAACATTTTGCTTGTTGTGTCTCAGTTATAATAAGTGGTTAGCAACATCTGCAGGTAATATCTCCTAAATTCTACCTTTAAAATTTGACATTGGGGACAATGTCATATTTTAGTAGGGGGTAAGGGACATTTTGCTAATTTAATAAAAAAAAAAAAAAATTTAAGAAGTATTCATTCTGAACAAGGTCTGAGTAAGGGAGACTTGAGACATACCTTGTCAGTTTGATGTCTTCTTTTCAAAACAAAAAAACAAAAAAAAAAAGAAAAAATAAAAAAAAAAAAAAAACAAAAAAAAAAACAAAACAAAAAAAAAAAAAAAAAAAAAAAAAAAAAAAAAGAGTTTGTTGTGTTTTAAGCAATTTAGAAGTATTCATTCTGAACAAGGTCTGAGTAAGGGAGACTTGAGACATACCTTGTCAGTTTGATTTTAATCTTTTTATGTTTACTTGTTAATTTTTGTTTAGTATTTTAGGATTATTTAGGTTGCATGAGTTTGTTTTGTTTTGAGTCTTAGTTGTTCCTATTCTTATGTTATTAGTTCTTTTATCTTACACATGATTCTTTCATTTGAGTTAATAGACTTACATTGAGGACAATGTAAGAATTAAGTGTGGGGGGGAATGATTTAGGATTTCTTTTATTTTTGTCTACTATTTTTTTTTTCTTTATTATTATTATTATTTTTTTTTTGTGAGTTTTAGTTCCTTTTTAATACAATGATGAGATATGAATTGCATAAGTCTAAAACAGATTTATTAGTAAGAAGATTTTCATGAGAATTGAGCTTGATGTCAACCTTTTTATGAGCCAATGTTAATATAATATGTTGATTGAGAAAGAAGCATGTTTAGACTTAATCTGACTTGTATAATCATCCTTGTGAGTTTTTGAGCCTATAATGATTGATGCATTATACAAATCAATCTAATTTCTTTCTTGAGTGCTCTTATGATTACATGATTCTCTAGAACTTGCTTTAAACCGTTTGAGACTATATTGATACATGTGACAACATGAATATGATAGAGGCATTAGGATTTTTAGCCAGGGCCAAACAGCCATCCCTTATTGATGTTCCAAGAGAACACACCCTTAGTGAACCAATTTGAGCCTACATTGAATAAGCTATCTCTTTGGTAACCATAACTTGTCCCTAACCTAAATATACTTATATCTTTGTTCCAAAGATGAATTAGCATGTTTTGAGACAAGTTGCAAAGACAAGGGATATTTTTAGTTAAAAATTTGGGTTAGAAACAAGAAATAAGTGTGGGGGGAAAAGAAAAGAAAAGTCAAGAGAAAAAGAAATGGAATACTGGCAAATACATCCCTATGTAAAAAAAAAAAAAAATATGAATCATCTCTTGAATTTGTGGAAAAAGAAAAAGATGTTACAAAGTCGTTTAGAATGAAGAAAAGGCCCAACATGAATATCCGGCCTAGGTGACTATGTACTTGTAAAGAGTTTTGAGAAGTTTCTTTGTATGATCTTTTTATATCTCTAAACTTTATGAACTCTTTGAAACCTTTGTGATATCTTTATCCTTTTGTTCTTCAACCACATTACAAACCCCTTGGCCCCATTACAACCTTGATTAAAGACCTCTTGATTCATGAAGTTGTATGATCTAAATAGTGGAGAATAGGTGGACAAGCAAGAATATGGTAGAACTGTTTTCATGAGATTGATTGAGTTTAAACACTTCACCACTACTTTAAAGAGTGAAAATCATGAGGGTATCCCATGTGAGAAGTTGAGATTAAATTTGAACATGCAATATTTTGATTGAGATATGTTATGCTAATATTGGCTTAACTCAAACAATTTACATTCAAGCATGATTTTTTGTGAAATTCTTTAAGCTATTGATTAGTTTATAAGACTTGTTCAAAGATTGTCTCTAATTTATATTGAAAGGAATAGGAGTAAATATTTTTAGTATATGTAGTTTATTTATATTTTAGTTTTTCAATGTTTGTGGGTATCGTTCTAGTAAACCCTCACGAGACTAAACTCGTCCACTAGGGACACCTAGGGGTTTAAAGGCTTGTGTCACATGCTAAGTGCCACCGTGATTTCCTACGAAAATGGATTAGATTAGATTTTCTTATTTTATTTTTATTGAGTCGTTGCTAGGGACTAGCAACAATCTAAGTGTGGGGGTGTGATAACTCGTATAATTATATAGTTTTTAGTTATGTTTTATTAATGTTTTGTGTCAAATACGAGTTATTATTGTTTAGTCTAATTGTGTTTATGATCTTTTATATTTTTATGTATTTTGGTGTTTTTCACAAGTTTCTTTGAGTGATTTCAGATTACTAGAATTAAGGGCAAATCCAGTTCAGTTTCAGTTCCGACACCTTTTGCCATATCAGCTATATCTCGAGTTTTACTCAAGAAATAAGGCTGAAATTTGTAGCCATGCAAAGCTAAGAGGCATATCTATCTTTTTCATGTTTTACACTTCTTAAAACGGAGTCGTTTTCCCTAGCGAAATCGACCATCAAGTTGGCTGATGTGCAATGACGTCTGTGCTGACATGTTTTCGTATTTTGCCCATATCTGCTTAACCACATCAGAAAATGAGCTGATTTCAATGGCTATGGTTTCGTAACTGATAGGGGAACCTTTGTCTAGAAGACCATGTGATCAGATCAGGCCCCCAATATTGAAGAAATCGACCATCAAGGTGGCTGATGTGCAATGACGTCTGTGCTGACATGTTTTCGTATTTTGCCCATATCTGCTTAACCACATCAGCAAATGAGCTGATTTCAACGGCTATGGTTTCGTAACGGATAGGGGAACCTTTGTCTAGAATACCATGTGATCAGATCAGGCCCCCAATATTGAAGAAATCGACCATCAAGGTGGCTGATGTGCAATGACGTCTGTGCTGACATGTTTTCGTATTTTGCCCATATCTGCTTAACCACATCAGCAAATGAGCTGATTCCAACGGCTATGGTTTCTTAACTGATAGGGGAACCTTTGTCTAGAAGAACATGTGATCAGATCAGGCCTCCAATATTGACGAAATCGACCAACAAGTTGGCTGATCAAAATCGTCATATACCTACCTTTGAAATTTGTAAAGCTTGTCTCTTGTCATTTAGCCCTCCAAAATGTGTATAAATAGAGGGCCTTGGATGATTGTAAGGGATCATATTGGAGATTGGTAGGATATTAGCCATTTTAACAAAATTCTCTAAGTTTTCTTCTTCTTTCTTTTCTCTAGTTTTCTTTTTCTTTAGAAAGAGCAAGAGGTTGGATAATTAATATTCTTCTTCTTCTTCTTTCTTTCTTTTATTTTCTTCTTAGATTCTATTTCATTTTATGTTTATAATGCCTATGCTAGGCTAAACTTTTATTTGGTTAAGGGTGATTTCAAAGCCCTAGACATGTTTTGTGATTGATTTTCAGAATCTATCTATCATTAATTTTCTATCAAAGTTGCTTATGTTCTTCTACAAGAATTGTTCATGATGTTGTCTTGATTTGTTTAGGTGTACAACTAGATAGATCTTGATAATTATCTATTGCTAGTTTAGGAGTCTTGATCCGTGTAATTGTCTTGATTTCCTATTCATAAGTGGCAATTTGTGATTAATGATTATGGTCAAGTTTTCAATAATTGCAAAGTGGAACATAACCTAAGTTGAACAATCCGAGCTTATGTGTTTGTTGCTTAGATCAACCTATCTTTCTCATCATAAAGCTGCCATTAAATTGAATCTAGAGAGCTTATTCTAGGTTGTTTGATGGTTAGAGATTAAATAGAGAGTTTGTTCTATTTAACGACAAACTAAGGAAAGATTGGGATAACAGAGCTTGTTGTTATCTACGGTTGTTAACTTTGATAGTTGGTTGATATTGATAGATCTGAAATTGATTCTTAATGATGTCTAGTGGTGGAGAATGAAACCTTAACCATATTTTTCATATTTGATTCTTCTTACTTACTTGTTTTCTTACTTTTAGTTTGCTTATTTTTTATATTTATTTTTATTGGCTGGTTATACCGCCTAATTTGTATATTAACTTTGTTTTATTTTTATTGGCTGGTTATACCGCCTAATTTAGTATATATATTATTGGCTGGTTATACCGCCTAATTTAGTATATATATTTTTATTGGCTGGTTTTACCGCCTTGCATCTTATTCTTATTATTTACTTTAGTTTAAATCTGGCTTCAAAAACCCCTTTTCTTTTATTGTTCTTGAATTTAAGTTTTAAACTATTAACTTATAAACTAAAACCCAATCCCTGAGGACTCGACCCTTGCTAACTACTATACTTACAATTGATCTTTTTAGTGCAAGGTTAAATAAGATACACTCTTTTGGGTGCATCAGGTAAGTATATCATCCCTTGAACAAAAATTTGATAAACTGACTTCTCTTGTTCAACAATTGGCTGTAGGTAAAATACAACAAATAAAGGCTTGTGGCATATGTTCAAACATAGGGCACCAAACTGATATGTGTCCAACACTTCAAGAGGATACCAATGAACATGTGAATGCCATGGGTGGATTTCAGAACCAATCAAGGAAATATGATCCCTACTCAAACACTTACAATCCAGGATGGAGTGATCATCCAAACTTCAATTATGGAGGGAACCAATCACAAACTATTCCTCCACCATTTGACCACAGGCCACCGGGTTTTCAGCAAAGAGTGCAACAACCATACCAAACCCGACAACAACTACCACCCACCCAAAATTCAGGTACTTCTCTTGAAGATCTTGTTAAAGCTCTTTCTACTAATACAATTCAATTTCAACAGGAAACAAAGACAAGTATTCGAAATTTGGAGACTCAAATAGGGCAATTGGCAACAACCATGAGTCAAATGCAAGCAAGGGATTCTGGGAAATTACCTTCCCAAACCATAGTGAATCCAAGAGAGAATGCCAATGCTATAAATTTAAGAAGTGGGAAACAGCTAGAGACACCACAAAATGATAGTGCTCAAGGGGAGAACAATACCATGGCATCCTCTTCACATCCCAACGAGCCACTAAAAAAGGTAATTCCTAAACCATCCTTTCCTTCTTATATAACTCCTCCACCTTTTCCTAGCAGGTTAGCAAAGTCCAAGAAGGAGGAGCAAGAGAAGGAAATTTTGGAAACCTTCCGGAAAGTAGAGGTGAACATTCCTTTACTAGATGCTATCAAGCAAGTGCCAAGATATGCCAAGTTCCTAAAAGAGTTGTGCACATCTAAACGGAAGTTGAAATGGAATGAAAAGGTAAGTGTGGGGGAGAATGTGTCAGCTGTTCTTCAAAAGAAACTCCCACCTAAATGCAAGGATCCAGGTATGTTTACCATTCCTTGTAAGATAGGCAACACCAGGTTTGAGCGTGCTATGCTAGATCTAGGGGCATCTATTAATGTCATGCCATATTCAATTTATGCTTCATTGAATCTAGGACCATTAGAGGAAACCGGTGTTATAATACAACTTGCTGACCGTTCTAACACTTATCCAAGAGGAGTTGTAGAAGACGTTCTTGTACAGGTTAATGAATTGGTTTTTCCCGCTGACTTTTATGTTATTGAGATGGAAGATGAGATGTCTTCTAATCCCACACCTATTCTATTAGGGAGACCATTCTTGAAAACAGCAAGAACTAAAATAGATGTACATGATGGCACTTTAACTATGGAATTTGATGGTGAAATAATTCGCTTTAACATTTTTGAGGCCATGAGATATCCTAGTGATGTGCATTCTGTTTTTAATATTGATATAATTGACTCACTAGTGCAGCAAGCTTATGAGCTAGATGGTGAAGATAGTGTAGAAATAGTCCTTAGCAACCATCTCGGAATGGGGAATGCTAAACTAGCCTTGAGTGACCAGGTGGAAGGGGCACTAGAATCTTTACACTCGCTGCAACCTAAAGATGCAAGGTTTGATGTTTCATTTATTGATTTGCCTTTATCTAATGAGAAACTTCTACCTTCCATTTTGCAGGCACCAACTTTAGAGTTGAAACCACTACCGAACCACTTGAAATATTTGTTCTTAGGGGAAAAGGACACACTACCTGTCATCATTGCCAAAGAGCTCACACCTTTGCAAGAAGAGCGACTTATCCGGGTGCTTAGAGAGCATAAAACAGCAATTGGTTGGACAATTGCCGATATCAAGGGAATAAGCCCATCCATGTGCATGCACCGGATTTTGTTAGAGGAAGGGTCTAAACCAACAAGAGAAGCACAAAGAAGATTGAACCCTCCTATGATGGAGGTTGTGAAAAAGGAGATACTGAAGCTCCTAGATGTTGGAGTGATCTATCCTATCTCGGATAGCAAATGGGTGAGCCCAGTCCAAGTGGTTCCAAAGAAATCAGGTGTAACGGTGGTAGCAAATAATGAGAATGAACTTGTTCCTACTAGGATTCAAACAGGATGGCGAGTTTGTATTGATTATCGTAAACTTAATTCCACAACTCGCAAAGACCACTTTCCTTTACCTTTTATTGATCAAATGCTTGAAAGGTTAGCTGGCCATTCTCATTATTGTTTTCTTGATGGTTTTTCAGGTTATAATCAGATAGCCATTGCTCCGGAGGACCAAGAGAAAACAACATTCACATGTCCATTTGGTACTTTTGCATACCGGCGTATGCCATTTGGTCTTTGTAATGCACCAGCTACATTCCAAAGGTGTATGGTTAGCATATTTTCAGATTATGTAGAGAACATCATAGAAGTGTTTATGGATGATTTTAGTGTCTATGGTGATTCTTTTGATAGATGTCTAGAGAACCTTACACTTGTACTTGAAAGATGCATGGAAACTAACCTTGTTTTGAATTGGGAAAAATGTCACTTTATGGTAGAACAAGGAATAGTTTTGGGCCATGTTATTTCTTCTAGAGGGATAGAGGTTGATAAGTCTAAAATAGATATTATGCATTCTTTACCACCTCCCACAAATGTGAGAGAGGTTCGTTCTTTTCTTGGACATGCAGGTTTCTATAGGAGATTTATCAAAGACTTCTCAAAGATCACATTACCTCTTTGCAAGCTACTACAAAAAGATGTGGTTTTCCACTTTGATGATAAATGCAAAGAGGCGTTTGAAACATTGAAGGGACTCTTGACATCAGCTCCTATCATCCAACCACCAGATTGGAATGTACCTTTTGAAATCATGTGTGATGCTAGTGACTATGCCATTGGAGCTGTTTTGGGCCAACGGGTTGGCAAAGCCTCACATGCCATTTATTATGCCTCAAGAACTCTTAATGATGCTCAATTGAACTATTCCACTACTGAAAAAGAACTTTTGGCTGTTGTATTTGCTTTAGAAAAATTTCGATCTTATTTAATTGGTACTAAAGTAATTGTATTTTCTGACCATGCAGCCCTTAAGTACTTACTCACTAAAAAGGAGGCCAAACCAAGGTTGATTAGATGGATACTTCTCTTACAAGAGTTTGATTTGGAGATAAAAGATAAGAGAGGTAGTGACAACCTGGTTGCGGACCATCTTAGCCGTTTAGTTCATGAAGATGATGCACTACCCTTGAATGAGAACTTTCCGGATGAGCAACTTCTTTTTATAAGAACAACAACTCCTTGGTATGCTGATATTGTTAATTACTTAGTTACCAAGAAGTTGCCACAAGAGTTGACACAAGCTCAAAGAAATAAGATCAAGAGTGATGCCAAATACTACATATGGGATGATCCTTACCTTTGGAAGCATTGCTCCGATCAGATTATAAGAAGGTGTGTACTCGAAACTGAATTTCAATCTATTCTCACCTTTTGTCACTCTTATGCATGTGGAGGACACTTTGGATCCAAAAGAACAGCCATGAAAGTTCTTGATTCTGGATTTTATTGGCCTACCATATTCAAAGATGCATACCTCTTTTGCAAGTCATGTGATCGTTGCCAAAGAACAGGTAACTTAGGTCCTAGAAATCAAATGCCTCAAACTCCAATACTTATTGTTGAAATTTTTGATGTATGGGGCATGGATTTCATGGGACCTTTTCCTCATTCTTTTGGTAATCTTTATATTTTACTTGCCGTTGATTATGTTTCAAAGTGGGTGGAAGCAAAATCCACTAGGACTAATGACTCTAAAGTTGTTTCAGATTTTGTCAAGACTAACATCTTGGCTAGGTTTGGAACGCCAAAGGCCATAATCAGCGATAGAGGTACTCACTTTTGCAATAGGACTATGGAAGCACTTTTGAGGAAGTATAACATCACACACAAGGTCTCCACCTCATATCATCCTCAAACTAGTGGGCAAGCTGAAGTGTCAAACCGAGAAGTTAAGTCCATCCTTGAAAAGACAGTTAATCCAAATAGGAAGGATTGGAGTTCACGACTTGATGATGCACTTTGGGCTTATAGGACAGCATATAAGACACCCATTGGTATGTCTCCTTATCGACTTGTTTATGGTAAGCCTTGTCATCTTCCGGTTGAATTGGAACATAAATCATATTGGGCTATCAAACAATGCAACATGGAGATGGATGAGATAGGAAAGAAAAGAAAACTTGACCTACAAGAATTAGAGGAGATAAGGAATGATGCCTATCAGAATTCTAGGATTTACAAGGAAAAGACTAAGGCATTCCATGACAAGATGATATCAAGAAAAGAATTTGTTGTTGGACAAAAAGTTCTTCTCTTCCATTCACGCCTTAAGTTATATCCAGGTAAGTTACGTTCTCGTTGGGTTGGGCCTTTTGTTATTACTAATGTATTTACTCATGGTGCAGTTGAAATCCAAAGCCCGAAAACAGATAAGGCATTCAAAGTGAATGGTCATAGATTGAAGCCTTACTATGAGAACTTTCCAATACAAGATGTGGAGGAGTTTCCACTTTTTGAGCCAAAGTATGTTGAATAATAATGGCATGGGTCTAAGTCAAGCTGAGGACAATAAACCAAGCGCTTCTTGGAGAGGCAACCCAAAAGGATGGAGAGCATCTATTATATCAGATTTGCATATTCCTTACTCTCCATCATTCTATCTTTTATTGTTTTTCTTTTCTTTTAATAGTTCTTTTCTCTTACATATAATTCTTGCATTGGGGGATAATAGCATTACATTGAGGACAATGTAAAAATTATGTGTGGGGGGAAGAATTTAGGATTTTATTTAGAGTGTTTTGTTTTTGAGTCTTTTTATGTTGTTTTTCTTTCTGATCCTTGTTTTGAAAATAACTAGATGTAAATATAATTTTTTTTTTAACCCCGGTTAAATGGCGGATAACGGTACTCCGTGATTATTTAAATCGGTTCCATCAGCTACCCACAAAACTGATATTGTATATAAATTTCTCTTCCAATTTCTCTTTCAATTTTTTTTCATTCTTTTTTTCAGGATGGATGATATTCTCACAAGATTGCAGAAACGATTTCCTCCTTTTCCTCGAAATATTTTACTGAAGCTTTACCAAGTTCGACTTGAAAGATTAAGAATGCTTATGCACAAAGGGATTCCTGACGACATACGTTGGATAATTGAAGCCAAGGTACGTGAAGATGAATATCTTCCTGTTTTGCATTTACCAGGTACAGGTAGAAGCACTTTTTCAAAGAAGCGACGAGCAAAGCGCATGAGTTCAAATTGCCACAAATGTGCACGATGGACGTGTAACGGTAAATGTCGTTCTATTGGGATTCCGTCCTCTAATCGAGATGATAAAATTGAATTCATTAAGGATGGACTGAGTAAGGAGAATTTGGGTAATATCCAACTTTCTCTTGAGACGCATCCTAGTGGAGACGTACAAAGAGAAATTCTTGATTTATGGCCGCAATTCCAAAGGGAATGGCAACATCTTGGGAATCTGATGTTAAAAGACCCTGTTTGCCAGCTTGTAAGAAAACTGGATGGGAAGCATATCCTCGAATCATAGAAGGCGTTTAAGCCGTTTCTGGACGTAAAACCAGAGGAAGATGTGAGCCACAATCACAACTACAATAAATGACTTCTCAGCTTTTGGTTTGATTTGCAATAACTTTATTTTGGTTTAATTTACGTGTTGTTCGATTTGTGTAACTATTCTCGTTTTTTTTATTTGTCTTTTACGGTTGATTTTTTCTTCTCTTTTTGATTTTCTTCCTGAAATCACGCAAAAATCTTTTGTTAGGTTAACATTTTCTTCTGACAGGTCAGATACACTTTCGGCGACATTATTACTCTTGTCTGATTCACTACTGAGTCCTCTATATATTACACCATGTACTCATTCTCTTTCAGGCACTCGAAAAAAAAAATGGAAAGTACTTCATCCCAGCGCATTAAAAAAATTTGTGTCTTTGGAGGTGCTTATCCAGGAAAAAATAACATATTCGCTGATGAAGCCATAAGAGTTGGAGTAATACTTGCCCAACAAAAGATCCACTTGATTTATGGAGGCGGTAGTACGGGTTTAATGGGAGCAGTCGCTACAGCAGCACACGCCGGAGGAAGTCCAGTTCTAGGAATCGTGCCAAAACTATTCACAAGTTTTTGTGGACCTACCGTGGGTAAGGAAATACAAGTCTGGAGTGTCCCTGAACGGATAACAATCATGTACCATTCTGCCGATGCATTCATTGCTTTACCAGGAGGTCTGGGTACATTGGAAGAAATAGCTTGCGTGGCTTCTTGGTCATCTTTGGTCACAAATAAGAAACCCATTGGTTTGCTTAATATTAATGGTTATTTTAGTAATTTGCTTTTATATTTAGATAATGCTGTGGATAATGGATTCATGTTTTCAGAGGCAAGGAGAACCATAATTTCTGCTACAACCATTGAAGATTTACTTAAAAAGCTCCAAGCTTATGAGTGTTTATCTGCTACGGTTGTTTCGCAAACGCTCGGAAAAAGAAAAAGAGATATGGACGAGCAAGGAGTGGATTGCACTTTGTCTTTGTGACATTATCTAACATTTTGCTTGTTGTGTCTCAGTTATAATAAGTGGTTAGCAACCTCTGCAGGTAATATCTCCTAAATTCTACCTTTAAAATTTGACATTGGGGACAATGCCATATTTTAGTAGGGGGTAAGGGACATATTTTGCTAATTTAAAAAAAAAAAAATTAAAATTAAGAAGTATTCATTCTGAACAAGGTCTGAGTAAGGGAGACTTGAGACATACCTTGTCAGTTTGATTTCTTCTTTACAAAAAAAAAAAAAAAAAAAAAAAGAGTTTGTTGTGTTTTAAGCAATTTAGAAGTATTCATTCTGAACAAGGTCTGAGTAAGGGAGACTTGAGACATACCTTGTCAGTTTGATTTTAATCTTTTTATGTTTACTTGTTAATTTTTGTTTAGTATTTTAGGATTATTTAGGTTGCATGGTTTTGTTTTGTTTTGAGTCTTAGTTGTTCCTATTCTTATGTTATTAGTTCTTTTCTCTTACACATGATTCTTTCATTTGAGTTAATAGACTTACATTGAGGACAATGTAAGAATTAAGTGTGGGGGGGGGGGGAATGATTTAGGATTTCTTTTATTTTTGTCTACTATTTTTTTTTTCTTCTTTATTATTATTATTTTTTTTTTTGTGAGTTTTAGTTCCTTTTTAATACAATGATGAGATATGAATTGCATAAGTCTAAAACAGATTTATTAGTGAGAAGATTTTCATGAGAATTGAGCTTGATGTCAACCTTTTTATGAGCCAATGTTAATATAATATGTTGATTGAGAAAGAAGCATGTTTAGACTTAATCTGACTTGTATAATCATCCTTGTGAGTTTTTGAGCCTATAATGATTGATGCATTATACAAATCAATCTAATTTCTTTCTTGAGTGCTCTTATGATTACATGATTCTCTAGAACTTGCTTTAAACCGTTTGAGACTATATTGATACATGTGACAACATGAATATGATAGAGGCATTAGGATTTTTAGTCAGGGCCAAACAGCCATCCCTTATTGATGTTCCAAGAGAACACACCCTTAGTGAACCAATTTGAGCCTACATTGAATAAGCTATCTCTTTGGTAACCATAACTTGTCCCTAACCTAAATATACTTATAACTTTACCTTTGTTCCAAAGATGAATTAGCATGTTTTGAGACAAGTTGCAAAGACAAGGGATATTTTTAGTTAAAAATTTGGGTTAGAAACAAGAAATAAGTGTGGGGGGAAAAGAAAAGAAAAGTCAAGAGAAAAAGAAATGGAATACTGGCAAATACATTCCTATGTAAAAAAAAAAAAAAATATGAATCATCTCTTGAATTTGTGGAAAAAGAAAAAGATGTTACAAAGTCGTTTAGAATGAAGAAAAGGCCCAACATGAATATCCGGCCTAGGTGACTATGTACTTGTAAAGAGTTTTGAGAAGTTTCTTTGTATGATCTTTTTATGTCTCTAAACTTTATGAACTCTTTGGAACCTTTGTGATATCTTTATCCTTTTGTTCTTCAACCACATTACAAACCCCTTGGCCCCATTACAACCTTGATTAAAGACCTCTTGATTCATGAAGTTGTATGATCTAAATAGTGGAGAATAGGTGGACAAGCAAGAATATGGTAGAACTGTTTTCATGAGATTGATTGAGTGTAAACACTTCACCACTACTTTAAAGAGTGAAAATCATGAGGGTATCCCATGTGAGAAGTTGAGATTAAATTTGAACATGCAATATTTTGATTGAGATATGTTATGCTAATATTGGCTTAACTCAAACAATTTACATTCAAGCATGATTTTTTGTGAAATTCTTTAAGCTATTGATTAGTTTATAAGACTTGTTCAAATATTGTCTCTAATTTGTATTGAAAGGATTAGGAGTAAATATTTTTAGTATATGCAGTTTATTTATATTTTAGTTTTTCAATGTTTGTGGGTATCGTTCTAGTAAACCCTCACGAGACTAAACTCGTCCACTAGGGACACCTAGGGGTTTAAAGGCTTGTGTCAAATGCTAAGTGCCACCGAGATTTCCTACGAAAATGGATTAGATTAGATTTTCTTATTTTATTTTTATTGAGTCGTTGCTAGGGACTAGCAACAATCTAAGTGTGGGGGTGTGATAACTCGTATAATTATATAGTTTTTAGTTATGTTTTATTATTGTTTTGTGTCAAATACGAGTTATTATTGTTTAGTCTAATTGTGTTTATGATCTTTTATATTTTTATGTATTTTGGTGTTTTTCACAAGTTTCTTTGAGTGATTTCAGATTACTAGAATTAAGGGCAAATCCAGTTCAGTTCCAGTTCCGACACCTTTTTCCATATCAGCTATATCTCGAGTTTCACTGAAGCAATAAGGCTGAAATTTGTGGCCATGCAAAGCTAAGAGGAATATCTATCTTTTTCATGTTTTACACTTCTTGAAACGGAGTCGTTTTCCCTAGCGAAATCGACCATCAAGTTGGCTGATGTGCAATGACGTCTGTGCTGACATGTTTTCGTATTATGCCCATATCTTCTTATCCACATCAGAAAATGAGCTGATTCTAACGGCTATGGATCCGTAACTGATAGGGTAACATTTGTCTAGAAGACCATGTGATCAGATAAGGCCTCCAAAATTGACAAAATCGACCATCAAGTTGGCTGATCAAAATCGTCATACATGACGAAAATTGTTAGAAAATGCACCCACCTATTATACCTACCTTTGAAATTTGTAAAGCTTGTCTCTTGTCATTTAGCCCTCCAAAATGTGTATAAATAGAGGGCCTTGGATGATTGTAAGGGATCATATTGGAGATTGGTAGGATATTAGCCATTTTAACAAAATTCTCTAAGTTTTCTTCTTCTTTCTTTTCTCTAGTTTTCTTTTTCTTTAGAAAGAGCAAGAGGTTGGATAATTAATATTCTTCTTCTTCTTCTTTCTTTCTTTTATTTCCTTCTTAGATTCTCTTTAATTTTATGTTTATGTTTATGATGCCTATGCTAGGCTAAACTTCTATTTGGTTAAGGGTGATTTCAAAGCCCTAGACACGTTTTGTGATTGATTTTCAGATTCTATCTATCATTAATTTTCTATCAAAGTTGCTTATGTTCTTCTACAAGAATTGTTCATGATGTTGTCTTGATTTATTTAGGTGTACAACTAGATAGATCTTGATAATTATCTATTGCTAGTTTAGGAGTCTTGATCCGTGTAATTGTCTTGATTTCCTATTCATAAGTGGCAATTTGTGATTAATGATTATGGTCAAGTTTTCAATAATTGCAAAGTGGAACATAACCTAAGTTGAACAATCCGAGCTTATGTGTTTGTTGCTTAGATCAACCTATCTTTCTCATCATAAAGCTGCCATTAAATTGAATTTAGAGAGCTTATTCTAGGTTGTTTAATGGTTAGAGATTAAATAGAGAGCTTGTTCTATTTAACGACAAATTAAGGAAAGATTGGGATAACAGAGCTTGTTGTTATCTACGGTTGTTAACTTTGATAGTTGGTTGATATTGATAGATCTGAAATTGATTCTTAATGATGTCTAGTGGTGGAGAATGAAACCTTAACCATATTTTTCATATTTGATTCATCTTACTTACTTGTTTTCTTACTTTTCTAGTTTGCTTATTTTTTATATTTATTTTTATTGGCTGGTTATACCGCCTAATTTGTATATTAACTTTGTTTTATTTTTATTGGCTGGTTATACCGCCTAATTTAGTATATATATTTTTATTGGCTGGTTATACCGCCTAATTTAGTATATATATTTTTATTGGCTGGTTATACCGCCTTGCATCTTATTCTTATTATTTACTTTAGTTTAAATCTGGCTTCAAAAACCCCTTTTCTTTTATTGTTTTCTTTGAACGTAAGTTATAAACTAATAACTCATAGATTAAAACCCAATCCCTGAGGACTCGACCCTTGCTAATCATTATACTTACAATTGATCTTTTTAGTGCAAGGTTAAATAAGATACACTCTTTTGGGTGCATCAATGTTATACACTCGAAGCAGCAGAAATTGCCAAAAAAGGGAAAGCTAAAACTAATGAAGAAAATACTATCCAGGAAAACGAAGTCCAGCAAAGAAAGAACAAGCCAGTAACAGAGGAGGAAGCTTGTGAATTCCTCAAATTTATCAAGCACAGTGAATACAGCGTGGTGGAACAGTTAAAATGCTCACCAGCTCGTATTTCCATCTTGGAATTGTTGACAAATTCAGAACCCCACCGAAGGGCCCTCTTAAAAGTACTAAATGAGGCGTACGTAGCTCATGACGTATCTATAGAGAAGTTCAATCAAGTAGTAGGAAATGTGGCTGTCAATAATTTCATAGCTTTCAGTGATGAAGAAATCCCGTCGGAAGGGACAGGTAGTACTAAGGCCCTCCATATCACCGCCCGATGCAAAAGCCATATCATTGCAAAAGTGCTTATCGATAATGGTTCCACATTAAATGTCATGCCTATGACTACGCTGGTCAAATTGCCTATCGACATGTCCCACATGAAGAACAGTCATATGATAGTACGTGCATTTGATGGAACCCGTAGGTAGGTGGTGGGACAGATCGATTTACCAATGCAGATTGGCCCTTGCACATTTGATATCGCCTTCCAGGTTATGGATATCATCCCCTTGTACAATGTCTTGCTGGGAAGACCCTGGATTCACATGGCTGGTGCTATTCCGTCCACTCTACATCAGAAGGTAAAATTCAGAGTTGAGAAGCAGGTAATAATTATGGATGGGGAATAAGACTTGATTGTATCAAAACCCTCGAGTGTCCCCTACATAGAGGCTGCCGAAGAAGCATGGAATGCTCTTTTCGAACCTTGGAGTTTGTTAATGCCACATTTGTAGGAAAGGGTTCTAAGATACCTGTGCCTTATTTATCTTACGTCACTCAAAACAGACTTGTTCAGGTGGTTGGAAAAAGTTACCGAGCCGGGGCCGACTTAGGAAAGTACCTACAAGAAATCCGAAGGTGGATAAGTGTAATTGGAAAAGGGGACAAGTTTGGTTTGGGATACAAGCCAACTAGAGAAGACAAAGAGAGAATGATAAAATAAAGGAAATAATAGAGGCTTGCAAGATTAAAGGGTCATGAGATGGAGACCCGAAGGATCTATATCCCCCACCTCTATGAGACATTTCGATCGACGGGTTTTATTTTTTCTGATTCACCAGTTAGAACCAAGCCTGTCGTGATTTTGGAAGAAATGTTCACGGAATTCTACATCCAGATGCTGGAACAAGAGAAAGGATAGGGAAGTCAAACAGAGGAAGAGACCATCTACCCATGCCCCCCAAGATTTGAATTGAAGAATTGGCATGCTATAGACTTACCAGCTGTATTTAGGTCTCTTTCTGATTAACAAACTAAGTCTTCAAACACTTCTGCCCAAGAGTGTTATGAAAGTTTCTTTTTGTGCATGGGCTCTTTTTATGAAATTATCGTTTTAATGAATGACAAACCATGATGCATTTTGTTTCAATTCATTTGCCACTTCTTTTTGTCCATCTTTTCTATTTTGTTCCTATACAAATATCTATATTCTTTTGCTTCCACCACAGGTCCCCTATTAATGAATGCGAAAACAATCTCATCGATGGTTCGGAAATCAATTTTGAGAAATGTATTGACATCGACGAAATTGACGATGAAGAGATTGCTGAAAACTATGACTTACCTCCTGACTTGTTGAGATTGATAGAGTCAAAAGAAAAACAAATTATGCCTCATCAGGAGATAACGGAGTTTGTTAATCTGGGAAATGAGAATGATAAGAAGGAAATAAAAATCGGCACTTCACTTTCAGTGACACAAAAACAAGAATTGACAGAACTGCTCCATGATTATGCGGATGTGTTCGCATAGCCCTATCAGGACATGCCAGGGCTTGATACGGATATCGTGGTGCACCGATTGCCCTTAGGGCCAGAATGCAAACTAGTGAAACAAAAGTTGAGATGAATGAAGCCTGAAATGCTCCTAAAAGTCAAAGAAGAAGTAAAAAAAACAGTTTGAGCAGGATTTTTGAAAGTCGCCAAGTATCCTGAATGGATGGTGAACATAGTCCCAGTCGGGAAGAAAGAAGGGAAAGTACGGATGTGTGTTGATTATCGGGACCTAAACAAAGCTAGTCCGAAAGATACTTTTCCATTACCCCATATTGATACCTTGGTGGATAATATCGCTAGGCACTCATTGTTCTCATTTATGGATGGATTTTCGGGCTATAACCAAATCAAGATGGCGCCAGAAGACATGGAAAAAACCATATTTGTGATAATGTGGGGGGACTTTTTGTTATAAAGTGATGCCATTTGGGCTAAAGAATGCCGGGGCAACTTACCAGAGAGCAATGGTGACTTTCTCCCATGATATGATGCACAAAGAAGTAGAAATTTATGTCGACGACATGATCGCAAAGTCACGTGAAGATGAGGACCATGTGGTTAATCTGAGAAAGTTGTTCGGTCGATTAAGAAAGTTTCAGCTTAAGCTCAATGATGCACCCAAAAGAGTGTATCTTATTTAACCTTACACTAAAAAGATCAATTGTAAGTATAGTAGTTAGCAAGGGTCGAGTCCTCAGGGATTGGGTTTTAGTTTATAAGTTGATAGTTTAAAACTTAAATTCAAGAACAATAAAAGAAAAGGGGTTTTTGAAGCCAGATTTAAACTAAAGTAAATAATAAGAACAAGATGCAAGGCGGTATAACCAGCCAATAAAAATATATATACTAAATTAGGCGGTATAACCAGCCAATAAAAATATATATACTAAATTAGGCGGTATAACCAGCCAATAAAAATAAAACAAAGTTAATATACAAATTAGGCGGTATAACCAGCCAATAAAAATAAATATAAAAAATAAGCAAACTAAAAGTAAGAAAACAAGTAAGAAGAATCAAATATGAAAATTATGGTTAAGGTTTCATTCTCCACCACTAGACATCATTAAGAATCAATTTCAGATCTATCAATATCAACCAACTATCAAAGTTAACAACCGTAGATAACAACAAGCTCTGTTATCCCAATCTTTCCTTAGTTTGTCGTTAAATAGAACAAGCTCTCTATTTAATCTCTAACCATTAAACAACCTAGAATAAGCTCTCTAAATTCAATTTAATGGCAGCTTTATGATGAGAAAGATAGGTTGATCTAAGCAACAAACACATAAGCTCGGATTGTTCAACTTAGGTTATGTTCCACTTTGCAATTATTGAAAACTTGACCATAATCATTAATCACAAATTGCCACTTATGAATAGGAAATCAAGACAATTACACGGATCAAGACTCCTAAACTAGCAATAGATAATTATCAAGATCTATCTAGTTGTACACCTAAATAAATCAAGACAACATCATGAACAATTCTTGTAGAAGAACATAAGCAACTTTGATAGAAAATTAATGATAGATAGAATCTGAAAATCAATCACAAAACATGTCTAGGGCTTTGAAATCACCCTTAACCAAATAGAAGTTTAGCCTAGCATAGGCATTGTAAACATAAACATAAAATTAAAGAGAATCTAAGAAGGAAATAAAAGAAAGAAAGATGAAGAAGAAGAATATTAATTATCCAACCTCTTGCCCTTTCTAAAGAAAAAGAAAACTAGAGAAAAGAAAGAAGAAGAAAACTTAGAGAATTTTATTACAAAGGCTAATATCCTACCAATGTACAATATGATCCTCTACAATCATCCAAGGCCCTCTATTTATACACATTTTGGAAGGCTAAATGACAAGAGACAAGCTTTACAAATTTCAAAGGTAGGTATAATAGGTGGGTGAATTTTTCTAACAATTTTCGTCATATTGTATGACAATTTTGATCAGCCAACTTGATGGTCGATTTCGTCAATGTTGGAGGCCTGATCTGATCACATGGTCTTCTAGAAAAAGGTTCCCCTATCAGTTACGGATCCATAGCCGTTGGAATCAGCTCATTTTCTGATGTGGATAAGCAGATATGGGCAAAATACGAAAACATGTCAGCACAGACGTCATTGCACATCAGCCAACTTGATGGTCGATTTCGTCAATATTAGAGGCCTGATCTGATCATATGGTCTTCTAGACAAAGGTTCCCGTACCAGTTACGGATCCATAGCCATTGGAATCAGCTCATTTGCTGATGTGGATAAGCAGATATGGGCAAAATACGAAAACAGGTCAGCACAGACGTCATTGCACATCAGCCAACTTGATGGTCGATTTCGCTAGGGAAAACGACTCCGTTTCAAGAAGTATAAAACATGAAAAGGATAGATATGCCTCTTATATTTGCACGGCTACAAATTTTAGCCTTATTGCTTCAGTGAAACTCCAGATATAGCTGATATGGAAAAATGTGTCGGAACTGGAACTGAACTGGATTTGCCCTTAATTCTAGTAATCTGAAATCACTCAAAGAAACTTGTGAAAAACACCAAATTACATAAAAATATAAAAGATCATAAACACAATTAGACTAAACAATAATAACTCGTATTTGACACAAAACAATAATAAAACATAACTAAAAACTATATAATTATACGAGTTATCACACCCCCACACTTAGATTGTTGCTAGTCCCTAGCAACGACTCAATAAAAATAAAATAAGAAAATCTAATCTAATCCACTTTCGTAGGAAATCACGGTGGCACTTAGCATGTGACACAAGCCTTTAAACCCCTAGGTGTCCCTAGTGGACGAGTTTAGTCTCGTGAGGGTTTACTAGAACGATACCCACAAACATTGAAAAATTAAAATATAAATAAACTTCATATAAATAAACTACATATACTAAAAATATTTACTCCTAATCCTTTCAATACAAATTAGAGACAATATTTGAACAAGTCTTATAAACTAATCAATAGCTTAAAAAATTTCACAAAAAATCATGCTTGAATGTAAATTGTTTGAGTTAAGCCAATATTAGCATAACATATCTCAATCAAAATAGTGCATGTTCAAATTTAATCTCAACTTCTCACATGGGATACTCTCTTGATTTTCACTCTTTAAAGTAGTGGTAAAGTGTTTACACTCAATCAATCTCATGAAAACACTTCTACCATATGCTTGCTTGTCCACCTATTCTCCACTAAAAGATCATGCAACTTCATAAATCAAGAGGTCTTTAATCAAGGTTGTAATGGGGCCAAGGGGTTTGTAATGTGGTTGAAGAACAAAAGGATAAAGATATCACAAAGGTTCCAAAGAGTTCATAAAGTTTAGAGACATAAAAAGATTATACAAAGAAACTTCTCAAAACTCTTTACAAGTACATAGTCACCTAGGCCGGATATTCATGTTGGGCCTTTTCTTCATTCTAAACAACTTTGTAACATCTTTTTCTTTTTCCACAAATTCAAGAGATGATTCATTTTTTTTTTATATAGGAATGTATTTGCCAGTATTCCATTTCTTTTTCTCTTGACTTTTCTTTTCTTTTCCCCCACACTTATCTTTTGTTCTAACCCAAATTTTCAAAAAGTATCCCTTGTTTTTGCAATATGTCTCAAACATTCTAGTCCATCTTTAGAACAAGGGTAAAGATATAAATGTGTTTAGGCTAGGTGTAAGATGTGGTTACCAAATAAATAGCTTATTCAATGTAGGCTCAAATTGGTTCACTAGAGGGATGTTCTCTTGGAACATCAATAAGGGATGGCTGTTTGGCCCTAGTTAAAAAGTCCTAATGCCTCTATCATATTCATGTTGTTACATGCATTAATATAGTCTCAAATGGTTTAAAGCAAGTTCTAGAGAATCATGTAATCATAAGAGCACTCAAGAAAGAAATTAGATTGATTTGTATAATGCATCAATCATTTTAGGCTCAAAAACTCACAAGAATGATTATACAAGTCAGATTAAGTCTAAACATGCTTCTTTCTCAATCAACGTATCATATTAACATTGGCTCATAAAAAGGTTGACATAAAGCTCAATTCTCATGAAAATCTTCTCACTAATAAATATGTTTTAGACTTATGCAATTCATATCTCATCATTGTATTAAAAAGGAACTAAAACACACTAAAAAATAATAATAATAATAAAGACTCATAAAAAAAAATAGTAGACAAAAATAAAAGAAATCCTAAATCATTCCCCCCACACTTAATTCTTACATTGTCCTCAATGTAAGTCTATTAACCCAAATGAAAGAATCATGTGTAAGAGAAAAGAACTAATAACATAAGAATAGGAACAACTAAGACTCAAAATAAAACAAACTCATGCAACCTAAATAATCCTAAAATACTAAACAAATATTAATAAGTAAACATAAAAACAATAAAAATAATAAAAGGAAAAGGAAAAGAAAAAGAAAAAGCAAAAGCAAAAGCAAAAGAAAAAGAAAAAAAAAAGCAAAATCTGAATATGGCAGGTTGGCAATTCTTCTTTAATTGGGCTGCCGTCCCAATTAACACTTGAGTTAGTGTTTTGAATCTAACCAACACCCCTTCTTGGCATTTTAGGCTTGTCAGGCTCATACATGAAATTTACCAAATTTATGCGTTTGAGAGGAAGCTTTCTTTGCACAACAGTGGATGTAATCTCCATTACAAGTATTATTCCATCATCCTTTGTGGTGCATATCTCATCGAGGAATGGAGCATATTTTGGTATTGTTTTAATGGCATCCACAAACAAGCTGTTTAAGGTTTTCGGCATGTGTTGTTCATATTCTTCCTCCTTGAACTTTGCAAATCTACTAGGAAAAGGTGGAGAAAAAACATTAGTAGAAAGTGGAACTTTAAACGTTACCTCAGGTGCCGAAATACTCTTATTTGTATTTGTGGCTTCATTATCCTCAAGAATAGAATCCATCTCTAATTCTGTCTCATCCTCATCTTGTTCCTCATTCCTCAAGGTCACAATAGTAGTATTCTCCTTTGGGTTAATCATTGTTTGGGCAGAGAGTTCTTCAGATCTTTGTGCTACCCATACCACCATACTACTAGCCAATAGGCTCATTTGCCTTTCCAAACTCTGGATACTTGCCCTTGTTTCCTGTTGAAATTGCAAAGTATTAGTAACAAGAGAATCGACAAGATCTTCTAAAGAAGTACCTGAGTTTTGAGTCATATGTGGTGGTTGAAGAAGATCTGGTTCTTGAGACCATGATTGATTGAAGCTAGATGGATGAGTGTAATTGGCATAAGGATCTACTTCTTGGTAATTTTCTGAGTAGCCATAATTAGTATGATCCCACCATCCCTCATGGTAAGTGTTTGAGTAATGATCATACTGTTGGTCTTGGAACACTTGATGGCCTTGACATCCTCCCATGGCCAATTGTTGAACTGGGTAGGTGAGATTGGCTTGTTGATTTTCCATGTTCATGTATGCCACCAACTCTTCAAGTGTTAGATTGCTCAATTCCATCGTTTTTATTTTTTTTTTTTTTCAAAATTTGATAAGAAAAACTTGTATGTACAAGAAAATATAACTAATTAGAACTGAAAATAAGAATAAACCAAGTATCAAATAAACTAAAGAAAACAATCCCCGGCAACGGCGCCAAAAATTTGATGCACCCAAAAGAGTGTATCTTATTTAACCTTGCACTAAAAAGATCAATTGTAAGTATAGTAGTTAGCAAGGGTCGAGTCCTCAGGGATTGGGTTTTAGTTTATAAGTTGATAGTTTAAAACTTAAATTCAAGAGCAATAAAAGAAAAGGGGTTTTTGAAGCCAGATTTAAACTAAAGTAAATAATAAGAACAAGATGCAAGGCGGTATAACCAGCCAATAAAAATATATATACTAAATTAGGCGGTATAACCAGCCAATAAAAATAAAACAAAGTTAATATACAAATTAGGCGGTATAACCAGCCAATAAAAATAAATATAAAAAATAAGCAAACTAAAAGTAAGAAAACAAGTAAGAAGAATCAAATATGAAAATTATGGTTAAGGTTTCATTCTCCACCACTAGACATCATTAAGAATCAATTTCAGATCTATCAATATCAACCAACTATCAAAGTTAACAACCGTAGATAACAACAAGCTCTGTTATCCCAATCTTTCCTTAGTTTGTCGTTAAATAGAACAAGCTCTCTATTTAATCTCTAACCATTAAACAACCTAGAATAAGCTCTCTAAATTCAATTTAATGGCAGCTTTATGATGAGAAAGATAGGTTGATCTAAGCAACAAACACATAAGCTCGGATTGTTCAACTTAGGTTATGTTCCACTTTGCAATTATTGAAAACTTGACCATAATCATTAATCACAAATTGCCACTTATGAATAGGAAATCAAGACAATTACACGGATCAAGACTCCTAAACTAGCAATAGATAATTATCAAGATCTATCTAGTTGTACACCTAAATAAATCAAGACAACATCATGAACAATTCTTGTAGAAGAACATAAGCAACTTTGATAGAAAATTAATGATAGATAGAATCTGAAAATCAATCACAAAACATGTCTAGGGCTTTGAAATCACCCTTAACCAAATAGAAGTTTAGCCTAGCATAGGCATTGTAAACATAAACATAAAATTAAAGAGAATCTAAGAAGGAAATAAAAGAAAGAAAGATGAAGAAGAAGAATATTAATTATCCAACCTCTTGCCCTTTCTAAAGAAAAAGAAAACTAGAGAAAAGAAAGAAGAAGAAAACTTAGAGAATTTTATTACAAAGGCTAATATCCTACCAATGTACAATATGATCCTCTACAATCATCCAAGGCCCTCTATTTATACACATTTTGGAAGGCTAAATGACAAGAGACAAGCTTTACAAATTTCAAAGGTAGGTATAATAGGTGGGTGAATTTTTCTAACAATTTTCGTCATATTGTATGACAATTTTGATCAGCCAACTTGATGGTCGATTTCGTCAATGTTGGAGGCCTGATCTGATCACATGGTCTTCTAGAAAAAGGTTCCCCTATCAGTTACGGATCCATAGCCGTTGGAATCAGCTCATTTTCTGATGTGGATAAGCCGATATGGGCAAAATACGAAAACATGTCAGCACAGACGTCATTGCACATCAGCCAACTTGATGGTCGATTTCGTCAATATTAGAGGCCTGATCTGATCATATGGTCTTCTAGACAAAGGTTCCCGTACCAGTTACGGATCCATAGCCATTGGAATCAGCTCATTTGCTGATGTGGATAAGCAGATATGGGCAAAATACTAAAACAGGTCAGCACAGACGTCATTGCACATCAGCCAACTTGATGGTCGATTTCGCTATGGAAAACGACTCCGTTTCAAGAAGTATAAAACATGAAAAGGATAGATATGCCTCTTAGATTTGCACGGCTACAAATTTCAGCCTTATTGCTTCAGTGAAACTCCAGATATAGCTGATATGGAAAAATGTGTCGGAACTGGAACTGAACTGGATTTGCCCTTAATTCTAGTAATCTGAAATCACTCAAAGAAACTTGTGAAAAACACCAAATTACATAAAAATATAAAAGATCATAAACACAATTAGACTAAACAATAATAACTCGTATTTGACACAAAACAATAATAAAACATAACTAAAAACTATATAATTATACGAGTTATCACACCCCCACACTTAGATTGTTGCTAGTCCCTAGCAACGACTCAATAAAAATAAAATAAGAAAATCTAATCTAATCCACTTTCGTAGGAAATCACGGTGGCACTTAGCATGTGACACAAGCCTTTAAACCCCTAGGTGTCCCTAGTGGACGAGTTTAGTCTCGTGAGGGTTTACTAGAACGATACCCACAAACATTGAAAAATTAAAATATAAATAAACTTCATATAAATAAACTACATATACTAAAAATATTTACTCCTAATCCTTTCAATACAAATTAGAGACAATATTTGAACAAGTCTTATAAACTAATCAATAGCTTAAAAAATTTCACAAAAAATCATGCTTGAATGTAAATTGTTTGAGTTAAGCCAATATTAGCATAACATATCTCAATCAAAATAGTGCATGTTCAAATTTAATCTCAACTTCTCACATGGGATACTCTCTTGATTTTCACTCTTTAAAGTAGTGGTAAAGTGTTTACACTCAATCAATCTCATGAAAACACTTCTACCATATGCTTGCTTGTCCACCTATTCTCCACTAAAAGATCATGCAACTTCATAAATCAAGAGGTCTTTAATCAAGGTTGTAATGGGGCCAAGGGGTTTGTAATGTGGTTGAAGAACAAAAGGATAAAGATATCACAAAGGTTCCAAAGAGTTCATAAAGTTTAGAGACATAAAAAGATTATACAAAGAAACTTCTCAAAACTCTTTACAAGTACATAGTCACCTAGGCCGGATATTCATGTTGGGCCTTTTCTTCATTCTAAACAACTTTGTAACATCTTTTTCTTTTTCCACAAATTCAAGAGATGATTCATTTTTTTTTTATATAGGAATGTATTTGCCAGTATTCCATTTCTTTTTCTCTTGACTTTTCTTTTCTTTTCCCCCACACTTATCTTTTGTTCTAACCCAAATTTTCAAAAAGTATCCCTTGTTTTTGCAATATGTCTCAAACATTCTAGTCCATCTTTAGAACAAGGGTAAAGATATAAATGTGTTTAGGCTAGGTGTAAGATGTGGTTACCAAATAAATAGCTTATTCAATGTAGGCTCAAATTGGTTCACTAGAGGGATGTTCTCTTGGAACATCAATAAGGGATGGCTGTTTGGCCCTAGTTAAAAAGTCCTAATGCCTCTATCATATTCATGTTGTTACATGCATTAATATAGTCTCAAATGGTTTAAAGCAAGTTCTAGAGAATCATGTAATCATAAGAGCACTCAAGAAAGAAATTAGATTGATTTGTATAATGCATCAATCATTTTAGGCTCAAAAACTCACAAGAATGATTATACAAGTCAGATTAAGTCTAAACATGCTTCTTTCTCAATCAACATATCATATTAACATTGGCTCATAAAAAGGTTGACATAAAGCTCAATTCTCATGAAAATCTTCTCACTAATAAATATGTTTTAGACTTATGCAATTCATATCTCATCATTGTATTAAAAAGGAACTAAAACACACTAAAAAATAATAATAATAATAAAGACTCATAAAAAAAAATAGTAGACAAAAATAAAAGAAATCCTAAATCATTCCCCCCACACTTAATTCTTACATTGTCCTCAATGTAAGTCTATTAACCCAAATGAAAGAATCATGTGTAAGAGAAAAGAACTAATAACATAAGAATAGGAACAACTAAGACTCAAAATAAAACAAACTCATGCAACCTAAATAATCCTAAAATACTAAACAAATATTAATAAGTAAACATAAAAACAATAAAAATAATAAAAGGAAAAGGAAAAGAAAAAGCAAAAGCAAAAGCAAAAGCAAAAGAAAAAGAAAAAAAAAAAGCAAAATCTGAATATGGCAGGTTGGCAATTCTTCTTTAATTGGGCTGCCGTCCCAATTAACACTTGAGTTAGTGTTTTGAATCTAACCAACACCCCTTCTTGGCATTTTAGGCTTGTCAGGCTCATACATGAAATTTACCAAATTTATGCGTTTGAGAGGAAGCTTTCTTTGCACAACAGTGGATGTAATCTCCATTACAAGTATTATTCCATCATCCTTTGTGGTGCATATCTCATCGAGGAATGGAGCATATTTTGGTATTGTTTTAATGGCATCCACAAACAAGCTGTTTAAGGTTTTCGGCATGTGTTGTTCATATTCTTCCTCCTTGAACTTTGCAAATCTACTAGGAAAAGGTGGAGAAAAAACATTAGTAGAAAGTGGAACTTTAAACGTTACCTCAGGTGCCGAAATACTCTTATTTGTATTTGTGGCTTCATTATCCTCAAGAATAGAATCCATCTCTAATTCTGTCTCATCCTCATCTTGTTCCTCATTCCTCAAGGTCACAATAGTAGTATTCTCCTTTGGGTTAATCATTGTTTGGGCAGAGAGTTCTTCAGATCTTTGTGCTACCCATACCACCATACTACTAGCCAATAGGCTCATTTGCCTTTCCAAACTCTGGATACTTGCCCTTGTTTCCTGTTGAAATTGCAAAGTATTAGTAACAAGAGAATCGACAAGATCTTCTAAAGAAGTACCTGAGTTTTGAGTCATATGTGGTGGTTGAAGAAGATCTGGTTCTTGAGACCATGATTGATTGAAGCTAGATGGATGAGTGTAATTGGCATAAGGATCTACTTCTTGGTAATTTTCTGAGTAGCCATAATTAGTATGATCCCACCATCCCTCATGGTAAGTGTTTGAGTAATGATCATACTGTTGGTCTTGGAACACTTGATGGCCTTGACATCCTCCCATGGCCAATTGTTGAACTGGGTAGGTGAGATTGGCTTGTTGATTTTCCATGTTCATGTATGCCACCAACTCTTCAAGTGTTAGATTGCTCAATTCCATCGTTTTTATTTTTTTTTTTTTTCAAAATTTGATAAGAAAAACTTGTATGTACAAGAAAATAGAACTAATTAGAACTGAAAATAAGAATAAACCAAGTATCAAATAAACTAAAGAAAACAATCCCCGGCAACGGCGCCAAAAATTTGATGCACCCAAAAGAGTGTATCTTATTTAACCTTGCACTAAAAAGATCAATTGTAAGTATAGTAGTTAGCAAGGGTCGAGTCCTCAGGGATTGGGTTTTAGTTTATAAGTTGATAGTTTAAAACTTAAATTCAAGAGCAATAAAAGAAAAGGGGTTTTTGAAGCCAGATTTAAACTAAAGTAAATAATAAGAACAAGATGCAAGGCGGTATAACCAGCCAATAAAAATATATATACTAAATTAGGCGGTATAACCAGCCAATAAAAATAAAACAAAGTTAATATACAAATTAGGCGGTATAACCAGCCAATAAAAATAAATATAAAAAATAAGCAAACTAAAAGTAAGAAAACAAGTAAGAAGAATCAAATATGAAAATTATGGTTAAGGTTTCATTCTCCACCACTAGACATCATTAAGAATCAATTTCAGATCTATCAATATCAACCAACTATCAAAGTTAACAACCGTAGATAACAACAAGCTCTGTTATCCCAATCTTTCCTTAGTTTGTCGTTAAATAGAACAAGCTCTCTATTTAATCTCTAACCATTAAACAACCTAGAATAAGCTCTCTAAATTCAATTTAATGGCAGCTTTATGATGAGAAAGATAGGTTGATCTAAGCAACAAACACATAAGCTCGGATTGTTCAACTTAGGTTATGTTCCACTTTGCAATTATTGAAAACTTGACCATAATCATTAATCACAAATTGCCACTTATGAATAGGAAATCAAGACAATTACACGGATCAAGACTCCTAAACTAGCAATAGATAATTATCAAGATCTATCTAGTTGTACACCTAAATAAATCAAGACAACATCATGAACAATTCTTGTAGAAGAACATAAGCAACTTTGATAGAAAATTAATGATAGATAGAATCTGAAAATCAATCACAAAACATGTCTAGGGCTTTGAAATCACCCTTAACCAAATAGAAGTTTAGCCTAGCATAGGCATTGTAAACATAAACATAAAATTAAAGAGAATCTAAGAAGGAAATAAAAGAAAGAAAGATGAAGAAGAAGAATATTAATTATCCAACCTCTTGCCCTTTCTAAAGAAAAAGAAAACTAGAGAAAAGAAAGAAGAAGAAAACTTAGAGAATTTTATTACAAAGGCTAATATCCTACCAATGTACAATATGATCCTCTACAATCATCCAAGGCCCTCTATTTATACACATTTTGGAAGGCTAAATGACAAGAGACAAGCTTTACAAATTTCAAAGGTAGGTATAATAGGTGGGTGAATTTTTCTAACAATTTTCGTCATATTGTATGACAATTTTGATCAGCCAACTTGATGGTCGATTTCGTCAATGTTGGAGGCCTGATCTGATCACATGGTCTTCTAGAAAAAGGTTCCCCTATCAGTTACGGATCCATAGCCGTTGGAATCAGCTCATTTTCTGATGTGGATAAGCAGATATGGGCAAAATACGAAAACATGTCAGCACAGACGTCATTGCACATCAGCCAACTTGATGGTCGATTTCGTCAATATTAGAGGCCTGATCTGATCATATGGTCTTCTAGACAAAGGTTCCCGTATCAGTTACGGATCCATAGCCATTGGAATCAGCTCATTTGCTGATGTGGATAAGCAGATATGGGCAAAATACGAAAACAGGTCAGCACAGACGTCATTGCACATCAGCCAACTTGATGGTCGATTTCTCTAGGGAAAACGACTCCGTTTCAAGAAGTATAAAACATGAAAAAGATAGATATGCCTCTTAGCTTTGCACGGCTAAAAGTTCAGCCTTATTGCTTCAGTGAAACTCCAGATATAGCTGATATGGCAAAATGTGTCGGAACTGGAACTGAACTGGATTTGCCCTTAATTCTAGTAATCTGAAATCACTCAAAGAAACTTGTGAAAAACACCAAATTACATAAAAATATAAAAGATCATAAACACAATTAGACTAAACAATAATAACTCGTATTTGACACAAAACAATAATAAAACATAACTAAAAACTATATAATTATACGAGTTATCACTCAATCCCGCCAAATGCACGTTCGGTGTAACATCCGACAAACTACTAGGCTTTATTGTTAATGAGAAAGGGATCGAAGTAGACCCTGACAAGATACGCACTATCCAGAACTTATCCCCACCCCGGACATAGAAAGAAGTAAGAGGATTTCTGGGGAGATTAAATTACATTGCTCGTTTTATTTCCCAACTCACGGCCAAATATGATCTGATTTTCAGACTCCTCAGGAAATGAGACCCGGGGAAATGGGACGAAGACTGCCAAGCAGCATTCAATAAAGTGAAAGAGTATCTTACCAACCCACCCGTGTTGCTACCGCCCACTCCGAGAAGGTCACTTGTTTTATATCCGGTAGTACATGAGAAGTCCATGGGATGTGTATTGGGACAGCAAGATGAGACAAGTAAAAAAGAGCATGCCATTTACTATTTGAGTAAAAAGTTCACCGATTACGAGGCCAAATACTCGACAGTAGAAAATGTGTGTTGTGCACTAGCTTGGACTACTCGTAGACTCCGCCAGTACATGTTGTATCATACAGCATTACTTATTGCTAAATTGGACCCCATTAAGTACATATTTGAGAAACCCTCGTTGTCAGGAAGATTAGAAAGATGGCAGGTTCTACTCTCTGAGTATGACATCACCTATGTCTCGCAAAAGGCCATAAAAGGGAGTGCAGTGGCCAAATTTCTGGCAGATAGAGCTACAAAATATTACGAGCCGGTAAAGTTTAACTTTCCTGATGAGGACTTGATGGTCATTTCTCGAGAGGATGAAGGTGGGGAGTTAAAGAAGGCTATATGGAAAATGTATTTCGATGGAGCATCAAATACTTTGGGGCATGGTATTGGAGCGGTTTTGATATCACCAGAAGGAAACTACTGCCCCATTACTGCGAGATTAACTTTCAGATGCACCAACAATGTGGCAGAATATGAGGCCTGTGTCATTGGACTTCAAGCAGCTATTGCAAAGAAAATAGACGAGTTAGAAGTATATGGGGATTCTGCCCTAGTTATTTGCCAGTTGAAAGGAAAATGCGAAACGAGAGATTCAAAACTGATCCTTTATCACAAATTCATAATGGAATTGGTTCAGCAATTCCAAAAAATCGAATTCAATTACTTGCCTCGAGAAGAAAATCAAATGGCTGATGCCCTAGCTACGTTGGCCTCAATGTTCAAAATAAATACAAGTGCTGACGTCCAGCCCATCAAGATGAGTATATGAGAATCGCCTGCGCACTGTATACATGTTGAGGAAGAACCAGATGGGAGACCGTGGTACCACGACATCTCACAATACATAAAACATGAGCAGTATCCAGAGCACGCTTCGGAAAATGACAAAAAAAACTTTGAGAAGAATGGCGATGGGATTCTTCTTGGATGAAGAAATATTGTATAAAAAGAGTAGAGATCATACACTTCTAAGGTGTGTCGAAGAGGCTGAAGCTAAAAGAATACTCGAAGAGGTTCACGAAGGAGTATGTGGAACACATGCAAACGGCCACATGATGGCTAAACAGATTATGAGAGCAGGTTATTACTGGATGACTTCGGAAAGGGATTGCATCAGGTATGTTCGAAGATGTCATAAGTGCCAGATATACGCAGACAAGCTGCACGCTCCTCCGACAACTCTACATGTCATGAAACGCCTTGGCCTTTTTCTATGTGGGGAATGGATATGATCGGGCCAACTACCCCTAAGGCCTCAAACGAACATCGCTTCATTTTGGTAGTGGTCGATTATTTCACGAAATGGGTCAAAGCTGCTTCTTACACTAGTGTGACCAAATCCGTGGTGTGTAAATTTTTGAAAAAAGAAGTGATATGCCGGTATAGTCTCTCGGAGAAAATTATTACAGATAACGCTCTCAATTTGAACAATACCATGATGAAAGAAATCTGCACTCAGTTCAAAATCAAGCACCACAACTCGGCGCCTTACCGTCCCAAGATGAATGGGGCAGTAGAAGCTGCTAACAAGAATATAAAGAAAATCGTTGCCAAAATGACTGATAAGTACAAAGATTGGCACGAAAAGCTTTCGTTTGCCCTGCACGCCTACATAACGTCAGTACGTACTTCTACAGGGGCAACCCCCTACTCCTTGGTGTAGGGGATGGAAGCTGTGCTACAATTGAAGTGGAGATCCCTTCTCTGAGAATTTTAATGGAAGTCGAGTTAGAAGAAGCAGAATGGGTTCGAGCCCGCTATGAGCAACTTAATTTGATCGAGGAAAAGAGGATGACGGCCTTGTGTCATGGCCAATTATACCAAAGACGGATGATGAGGGCTCATAACAAAAAGGTTCGCCCAAGAGAGTTTCGAGAAGGTGATTTAGTTTTAAAGAAAATTCTCCCTAATCAGCAAGATCCTAGGGGGAAATGGGCACCAAATTGGGAAAGCCCGTATGTGGTAAAAAGAGTATTTTTAGGAGGGGCAATGATTTTAGCAGAGATGGATGGTGCGGATTTCTCGAGTCCAATCAATGCTGATGCAGTAAAAAAATATTATGCATAAAAATAATAATAATAATAATAAAAAGGAGAGTCTCAAACCGAAAACCCAAAAGGGCGGTTCGAATCAAATGATGGATCTAGGTTGAAAACCCTAAAGGGCGGCCTAGGTAAAGGACAAACAAGAGTTGGGATGACCGACATTAATCGGTGTGAAATAATTCATGAGACAATAAGTTAGAATAGGATGAAAGAACTGAACAAGCAGCGAGGTGCGACGTGACAGAATGGCACAAGGCTGGAAGGGCAATTAATAATTTGACGCTCTCAAAAGGAGTCAGAGACATCGATGGATATTCTTTTCTGAAAAAGAAATCTGAATTTGCTCGATTGAGATCGTTTAAGTATTCATTATTTGGGGGTCTATCCCTGTCCAGTCTTTTTTCTTTTCTTTAATTAATGCCAGTATGTTCTTTTTTTCCTTCACTGGAGTGAAAGTATATATCCCAATTCATAAAATCGTATCCTTAAATTATCTTCTTTGTTTGAAATCTTCTTTAGATAATGCATTATTTTGGCATGAAATATGAATGATGATAAATAACTAGATAATGCACAAAACAAAGCTTTCATGATTACTCTACAGAAATTTGAAAATTGGAAAATCAGAAAGGGAAGAAGAGATAATGGGGCAGTGTGAGACCCGATTTGTTTATACCATTTGGAAGTAAATGAGATGACGATTGGTACCCAAAATTGTTTTAGGGGGGAAGGTACAAAACTGTGACTCGACTAAGAAAGGATCGTGAGGGAATAAATTGTGGAGGCCTAGTCGATTTGATGGAGGAAAAGAGAAAGAATTGGGAAAGACAGAAAAGTTTGTGAAGATTGAAATAAGATGACTAATCAGACTCAACTCTGAAAGGGTCTCTGATTAATGAAATATACACAGGGGCATCGAATCAAGATTCGGGCCTCAAGTTATGCATTTCATTGTCATAAACATGCATTGCATCATCATAACATTACAAACATTAAGAAAAAACTGTTGCATAGAAAGGCATACGAATGACAGATGGACAAGGAAAATGAAACCCGACTGCAACTGGAAGTTGGGAATCACCATGATAACCAAGAGAAAGGTACATTTTTTTTTCAAGTGATAGAGCCTCTGTTGAGAGGAGCAATTTATTTTCTCAAGTGATAGAGCCTCTGCTGAGAGTAGCAATTTATTTTTTCAAGTGATAGAGCCTCTGTTGAGAGGAGCAATTTATTTTCTCAAGTGATAGAGCCTCTGTTGAGAAGAGCAATTTATTTTCTCAAGTGATAGAGCCTCTGTTGAGAGGAGCAATTTACTTTTCAAGTGATAGAGCCTCTGATGAGAGGAGCAATTTATTTTTCTAGTGATAGAGCCTCTGATGAGAGGAGCAATTTATTTTTCAAGTGTTAAAGCCTCTGATGAGAGGAGCAATTTATTTTCTCAAGTGATAGAGCCTCTGTTGAGATGAGCAATTTATTTTTCAAGTGATAGAGCCTCTGTTGAAGGGAGCGATTTATTTTCCAGGTGAGCATCGTTTTCAGTTTTCAAAGTCAAAAAGCCTCTGATGAGAGGAGCATCGTTTTAAATTCCAAAATAATAGAGCCTCTGTTGAGAGGAGCAGTTTATATTAATCACGGACGACATTGTCGCTTACGTCTTTGTCCTATTGCTGATTCTCAACAATGTTCAAAGAGGGGCAGTTGTAGCGACCCTTTTTTATTTTTTATTTTTTATTTTATTTTTTATTTATTTTTTTATTTTTTTATTATATTATATTATTATTATTATTTATTTATTATTTTCTTTTTTTATTAATATTATTACTGGCCAGCCCAACAGGGTCCAAACCCACAAACCAAAAATCACTACTGGGCCTGATGGCCTAGTATGCCCCAAAGGCCACCCCAGCAGCCCAATGGCCCAGCACACCAAAACCTGGCCCAAGCCCCAAACCCGTAAGGCCTCCCAACAGGGCCCAAGCCCAATCTCCCAAACAAGCCCATCCGGCCCAATGGCCACCAGCAGTCTTCCCCCCTAAGCAACCTTAGCCGTCTCTCCCCTTCTCCTGTCACCGCCTCCACCACCACCGCATCTCCACCGCCCCACCCAGCCACCCAAACACTGCCACCTAACCCCCCACTTGCCCTGCCACCCATCCCCCTAAACCAACCCCACACCGCCACCGAGCTGCCAGCTCCCCACCGCCGCAGCCCCCTATAAAACCCAACAGATCCAAAAACCCAAAAAAAAAGGAGAGGAAGCAGGGATCCGAAACCACAAAAAAGAAAAGAAAAAAAAAACCAGAAGCCAGATCTAAAACACAAAAAAATAATAATAATAAAAGACCAGAGGCAAAGATCCGAAAAACCAGAAAAAGAAAAGAAAATGAAGCAAGATCCGAGATTTGAAAAAAAAGAAAACCAAACAGCAAAAAAAAAAAATAACAAAAACCCAACCAGTAAAAAAAACAAAACAAAAAAAAAATTTCGAATCCTTAGGTTTTAGATCTAGAAAATCGGGGGGGGGGGGGGTTAGAAGAAAACTACCCTAGTATTTAGGTTGAGGAGAAGGAGAGGAGTGTTTTGGTGTGCATTTTTGCTCGGGGTGGACCTCCGACACGGCGACGACGACGGCAGCGATGGCTGGGTGTTCAGAGAAAAAAGCGTAAGACTTTTTTTTTTAGCTGAAATGAAAAAAAAAATATTTTAAAGCTGCATCCGGGTCGGGTCGCAGGACCCGCGCGCGGGTCCGCGCCTGGACCCGACCCAGATGTAGCTAACCCTTTTTTTTATTATTAAGTATTATTAATATTTTTATTATTATTATGTTAATTATTTTTTAAAATTATTATTATTATTATTATTATTTATTTATTATTGTTATTTATTTATTTTATATATATATATATTTGTTTATTACTAGTATTACTATTGTTATTATTTCTATTTTATTTTATATTTTTACATTTTTATATTTTTATTTACTATTTTTATATTTTTATATTTTTTTATTATTATTATTACTATTATTATCATTTATTTTATTTTATTTTATTTTATTTTATATTTATATTTATATATTTTTTATGCCTATATTTGTATTTATTGTTATTATTATTATCATTATTATTATTGTTATTATTATTATTATTATAATATATTTTTATTTTATTTTATTAATATTTTATTTTCTTATTTATTTCTTGCCATTGTCATTATTATTATTATTATTATTATGATATTATTTATGGGTTTTGTTTTTGTTTTTATTTTATTTTATTTTTCTTTTCTTTCTTTTTATATTTATTGTTGATTTTATTGTTATTGGTATTTATTTATGTTATTATTCACTTTTATGCATTATTAATAAAAAAGGGGAAAGTTTTTTTTCATTTATTTATTTAGTTTCTTAATGAATAAATTTTTCAGGCGTAAAATATGTCTTTTAAATTATTTTCGGCAAAGGAAATTCTCTGAAACGAACTCTTTCTCGGAATGGTCGGAATATCAATCGTTCCTCGAAATGGTTCGTGTTAACATGATTATCGGAACATTATCGAAATTATTGGAGTGGTTCGAAAATTATTTTTACATAAAGTAATTTCTTTTATTCCGAAATTAATTATAAAAAGATATTTTTATTAATTTCTCCGTAAACAAATTCTTATAAAAATGAAATTTTTTGAAAACGAATTATATCTCGGGATGGTCAGAGTATCAATTGTCCCACAAAACAGTTCGAGTAAGATTAGTTACCGAAACATTATCGAGAATATCGGAGTGATTCGAAAATTCTTTTTACACAGATAATTTCGTTTATTTTGGAGATTAATTTAAAAAAAAAAAAAGATATCTTCATTAATCGTTATTTTCTTCCCGCAAAATAAAACATATCTTTTAAAATTATCTTTGGTAAATGAAATCTTCTAAAACGGATCATTTCTCGAACGGTCGGAGTATCAATCGTTCCACGAAACGGTTCAAGTAAAAATTGCTACAGAAACATTGTCGAAATTATCGGAGTGATTCGAAAACTATTTTACGGAGATGATTTCTGTTATCTCGAAATTATTCACAAAAAAGACGTTATTTTTTTTATTTCTTATTTTTTTCTCCACAAACAAAAAAAAATGGTTCCTTTTTTGAATTATTTTTGGTAAGGAAAATTCTCTAAAAAACGAATCTGTTCTCTGGATGGTCGGAATATCCATCGTTCCTCAAAACGGTTCGTGTAAAAATAATTATCGAAACATTATCGAAAATATTGGAGTGGTTCGGGAATTATTTTTACATAAGTAATTTCTTTTACTTCAGAAATAATTATAAAAAAAAAAAAACATTATCTCTCTTTCGTTTTAAAATATTCTTTTTAAATAAAATGTACTAAGAGAATTATTATTAAATATTAAAGTTAAAATCACTTTTTCAAGATTAAAGATAACATGCGATTAATCGGTCGTTTTTAAAACGGGCATCGTAGGGTGCTAATCCTTCTCCACGCGTAACCGTACTCCCGAACCTAACTTTGCTTCGCAGACCAAAAAAATTATCTTTTTGATATATCTTAATTGATTTTAGGATATTATTAAGAGGATAAGTTTTCCTAGGTGACCAATCACACCTAACCAAAAAGATTGGTGACGACTCCCTGCATTTTTTAATTTTATTTTAACATTTATTTTAAAAAAGTAAAATCGTCAAGCGGTCGAAAAATCGTTATGACATCGGTCAAGGCATATGTCTCAGAATTACGTGCAGCACAAGTAGAAAGACCGAAGGGAGTGAAGCAAAAACAAGGCTGGCAACCACCAACTACAGGCTCTTTTAAGGTTAATTTTGATGGGGCTTTAAACAATGGGAATGGTTCGGGAGGTGTAGGTGTTGTAATTTGAAATGAGGCAGGTGATGTACTAGCAGCGGTTGCAGAAAACATACCAGATGTAACGAATGCACTCATGGTGGAAGCCTATGCAGCAATCAAGGTCATACAGTTTGCAAATGAAACGGGTTTCACAAAGATAATTCTGGAGGGTGATGCCATGCAGATAATCAAGCAACTCCAGTCTAATGAAAAAGATTTGTCTGCGATTGGAACTATCATTGATGAAGGTAGATTGAAAATGCAAACTTTTTGGCAATGCAATGTGAGGCATACACCACGCACAGGAAACGAAGCTGCTCATTTACTAGCTAAACATGGTTCACATAATTCAAGAAGAACAAGTCTGGATTGAAGAATGCCCGCATTTGATTGTACATGCTTTTCAAACAGATTATAATCCAACTGATTCATAAATGAAATTAATTAATTTGCTATCAAAAAAAAAAAACTTTATTCCTAAAAAGAGGTATTTTAACTTAGTTGGATTCCACATCAGAATTTTATTCATATCAGCTTCTCTTTCCTTAAAATAATTGCTCTTTTTTCTTCTTCTCTACAGTAAATGCCAAAGGTGGCCAGCCCCCTCTTTCACAATGTAGAAGAATAATATTTTGATGATTCCCAAGTGAAAGCCAACTCTCACAAACAAGTAGAAAATGCTGAATCAGAGACAAGGGGAGTAGGGGACAACCCTCATATTGTCGTGGATAATCCAAGACAGTAACATCGTATTAACATAAAATTCCTGCAAAATTACTTGGTTTTTCACCATCGCGAAAATTGATAGCGAGAAACGATGACTCTGGGAATTCTTCATGTAACTCGGTTACAATTTCGTGCAGATATACTTGGTACATACCGTCGGGCAAGACTTCAGTGGAGAAGCACGAATCGAAAACTGCACTATCTCAGCAGTGCCCTTATCTACCTTGATACTTGGAATGACATTGTTTTCTTCTAGGACTTCAACGAAGGGTTTTCCATCAGATGTTTTCTGATAAAGTGTTTCCTCAAAAAGGATGACACCAGAGAGGAAGGACAGAGCATTGGGAGAGGTGAAAAGGAGCTCACGGAGGGCTTGGCGATTGGACTCAATGTTTTCAATGTTTTCCACACAGGGATGTCATATTTAATTATTGGCATTTAAATCGAAAACTACAACATAAAAATCTACATATTCAAGCAACTTATGTTGCCCTCCCTTCAAAACAACCACACTTGAAGAAAATGAATCTATTTCACTCATGAAAAATTTAGCTCTTTGCTCTTTAAGAGCATTGGTAATGCAGAATAGATCCAAAACATTAAACAGAGGAAAGAAAAAAAAAGTAGAGAAAACTTAGAACATTCTGCTGAGAGGCCAGATTTACAGCAGAACATGAGGAGATGGCCATCATGTACATGTACTATTACCCTAACATGACTACCCTCCAACGGTTTTAAGTGACTTTTCTGGCATTGGTCACCAAGTTTTATTGCTTTGGTTTTCAACATGAACCCTCGACTCCTTTGCATCTTTGGCTTATGTTAAAGGTTTGGCATAAATTTCATCTCTAATAACATAACAATATTCATCCAAATGCACCCAATTACAGAATGAAAAAGAAAACTTTATATTCTTCACGTTTTATATTGATTGCAAAATCATTCATTTATCATAACTATAGCACAAACCCATCAATTTTAAGTCACCAAAAGAATCATCTTTGACAACCACGAGTAAGAAACGACATGATCCAGCTTGAGAAGAAGCAAAAGCGTGAAACAGAAAGCAGGCTATGCGCTGCCAAAGCCTGCGCCGACTTCAACACTCTTCTCCAACTCATCCTCTTCTTCTTCTTCAAATTCCCTAAAACAATAACTTCTAACTCAGACGCAGAAACAGAAAAGATAGGAGGAAAAAAAAAGGAGTATTTTTTTAGAAAGATAAGAATGCATTTACTGTAGAGAAGAAGAAAAAAGAGTGAATATTTTAAGGAAGGAGAAGTTGATATGAATAAAATGCTGATGTAGAGGAAACTCCTACAATTGAGACCATTAGCAGCTCAATTTATCTATTTTTTTTAGGAATAAAGTTTAAAATTACTCTGGTTAGGGAAACAAGATTATAAAGTGTTTTAGTTTGGGAAAAAACTCATGAAAATACTGACAAACAATGAAGCTGATAAATGGTTTGGTACTTTTTTTTTTTTTTGGTCGGTTAGTTTCCACGTTATATTTGCTTTAGCTATGTTCTCCAAGATATGTGGAAGTAAAATATATAGTCCACAATTGCTTTATTTCGTTAGTTGGTAAAAAAATATTAAAAAAATATATATATATATATATGTAAAATTAAAAAAATAAGTATAATATATGAGTTTCGTCTAATTTTATATCATTTTTTTCAGTTATATAATGATTAATTTATTTGGTTTTTTTATTTAAAGTAGTAATAATTAAATTATTTGCTGACGTTTTTTTTCTTTTTACAAAGAAAATTGTAATCCGTAAATTATAAGAAAAAAAATTTGTAAATATTGAGATTCGAATTTCAAATTTGTTGAATGTCATCTTTTAAAAATAATTAAATGAACTAACTCGACTAAGTTCGAAACTTTTTTTTTTTGTCACTTGATTTCATTACAAAGGGACAAACATTGCTGAAGTTTTAGGGTTTTGCAAAAATTCATTGCTCTCTACTCAAATATTGTAAGGTCAATTTGATTACTTATAATTATTTATTGGCATTCCCATGCCTACACAGATTATATGTTGTGAATAATGTTTTCCCTTAACTTTTTAGGTAAGCGAGGACATATTTGATTTAACCAAGTAATTCTCCTCTTACAAAAAGATATTTCAATGATTAAAACTTAAAATTTTCAATTTTAAAAATTTTAAATTCGAATTAATCGATGTATTTCGAATTGGCCGATAACACTTCCAAAAGTTAACCGAATTATATCGATTAATTTGATTAATTCGGTTTTAACCAAAAATTGCTCACCCCTAATTGATATTGGAATTTTTTAACTTCAAAGTGAGGATAAAAGATTGTGATCACATGTTCCATTATTTTTTTTAAATACCAATCATGAGCTAGCTAGAATGAAGAACCTTGAAAAACGACCGGCATTTCCATATGAACAAAGTCATCCATACTAATTAGATAACAAAAAAAAAAACCCAGAAATAAACAACACTACCTATCATTCATGGCTCTTCCATTTCTTTATCTTCTTATGAGAACTTCAAAATGAGGATAAAATATTGTGATCACATGTTCCATTTTTTTTTTTTTTTAAATACCAATCATGAGCTAGCTAGAATGAAGAACCTTGAAAAACGACCGGCATTTCCATTTGAACAAAGTCATCCATACTAATTAGATAACAAAAAAAAAAAAAAAAAAACCCAGAAACAAACAACACTACCTATCATTCATGGCTCTTCCATTTCTTTATCTTTCTTATGAGAACCGGAAAAAAATCGAATCGGTAAGAATCGGGAACCGAAAAAACCAGAAAAACCCAATAAAGCCAAAATTAATAAATTTTTTATTATTTTTTTAGCTTTTTTTAACTCAATTGGTTACAAATTAAAAGACCCAAAAATTAGACTAAAACCAAAAGCAATTTGTATTATTTTTTTATTTTAGAATTTTTTTCTGATTTTTCCCTTTTTTTTATTTTTTTTCTTAATTATTTTTAATTTCTGTTTTTATTTTATTTTTATTTTTTTTGCTATAGTTGAACTAGCTAGAAACCAAAAGTCCGACCGGTTTGACCTCCGATCCGGATTTTTATTCCTTGCCTTTCAAAATTTCCGATGACCAAAATCATGGCTTCTCATCATCTCCTTCCCTGCCTGAACCTGACCCTCCTATTCTTGGCTGCTCTACTTTCTATAACTTTTGCCTCCAAATCCCTGGAATCATCTCTCATGTATGTACCCTTCTGCTTGCTCCAAGAGCATCAAGACATGTAATGCCTCATTATACCACGTTGATTACGGCCTGGACAAAGAACCTATGTTACTCGGATTCGGGTGTGAGTGTCGGATACGGGCATGTGTTCGACACGAGTATGTTCAATTTTTTCTAAGTTTTTCTATGTATTTGGAGGGTCATATCCCCATACCCATATTCGAATATACGTCGAACACGGATATTTCAAGATAAATGAAGAGGGGCAAAATAGCTATCTACCTTTCCAATCATGTAAAACTTACATGAAGTTACCTAACATGAGCTAAAGTCAAGGAAAGATCAAATTGGGTAACTGTAATTATTGAGATGGAGTTCTGACTGCTGAGTAAGACAACTAAAATGAAACTTGAAAGTGGTAAAATGATGTCTAAAAAATGCCTGACACATGCATTTGCAATCACAAATTTAACACCAGTTCTAGGGTGTTAACAACCCACTAACAAAAAGTCTTGATCATTCAAAATCGAAAATGTAATCAATTGTTAGTTTTTAGTTACAAGGGTAAAAGTAAAACTCATAGGATGATTTGAGTAATTTTCCAAAGAAAAATTTTGGAAGTCCTAGTTCCCTTTAAGGGGGAGTTTCTCATATGTCTTCATGTACAAGAATCTTAAGCTTCTGAAATTAAATGTAATCCACAGTGAACTATAGAACAAACAGTACCTTAGAATACTTCACACCATGTATTCAACCCGAACCACTTCTCAAGCGATCAAGGAGCTGCAGTCATTGACAAATAGCAAATGTAACTACTTTGCTAACAGCTATGTTACTCGGACTCGGGTGCGATTGTCGGGCACGGGTATGTATCCGACACGGGTATGTTCAATTTTTTCCAAGATTTCCATGTATTTGGAGGGTCCTTGGAAAATCATATCCCCATACCCGTGTCCGGATATGTGTCGGACAGAGGTACTTCAAGAAAAATGAAGAGTCGGAGTAACATAGGCTAACAGACAATAGTCAGATCAGATATCTTCATGATGCTCAACTCAAATAAGTGCATCCATAAATACTTATTCATGCAAGTTTTCTTGTGATTAGCAAGAAAATGCATTAAGAAAGTCATATCAGCTTATTATAAATTGCAGATAAGCAACAACTACAATAATAAGGATCCTTAGTCATCTGGAAAGCGATAAAAGCTTATTTCACCCATGTTACTCGGACTCGGGTGTGAGTGTTGAACACGGGTATGTGTCCGACACGGGTATGTTTGATTTATTCTAAGTTTTTCCATGTATTTGGAGGGACCTTGGGGGATCATATCTCCATACCCATATCCGAATATGCGTCGGACATGGGTACTTCAAGAAAAATGAAGAGTCGGAGCAACTCAACTCAAATATGTGCATGCATAAATAATTATTCATGCAAGTTTTCTTGTGATTAGCAAGAAAATGCATTAAGAAAGTCATAGCAGAGATTATTATAAATTGCAGATAAGCAACAACTACAATAATAAGGATCCTTAGTCATCTGGAAAGCGATAAAAGCTTATTTCACCAGAGATGGAACGGACTATGGGTGTGCTTGGTAGGGTGGAAAAATGGAATGATGGATAGAGGAGAGTGGAAAAATGGAAAGAAAATGAATTTTGGATGTGCTTGGTAGAAAAGAAAAGTGAGAGGAAAGAAAATAAGAAAGATTATCATTTTCCACACTTATTAACAAAAACAAAACACTCAAAATTGAAAAGAAAAGATGAAAGAAAATGAGAGTGGTGTGAGTTAAGCGTGTATATTTACAAGATTATCCATTATTTTTAAAATTTTATTTTTTCATCTTAACTCACAATGGGTATAATGGTAAAACAATATACCTTTCATTTTCTTTCCTCTCATTTTTCAATTCTACCAAGCATTGAATGGAAAGAAAATTATTTTTTCTTTCCACTTTCTATCTTTCCTACCAAGTACATCAAAGGAAAGAAAAAATAAGTTTTCTATCTTTCCTTTTTTTTCCTCCTCTAATTTTCTATGTTTTCAATGCAAAGCCTAAATATTTTTCCACAAATTGAATAGTGTCCTAACAAAATTGGAAAAGCAACATATTGTTCTGTCAAGCCGTCATGTAAAAAGAAAATACAATGAGGTAACAAAAAAACGTTCATCAACATACCATGACAGGATACTGTATAACCCATCCAACAACTGGAATCTGACAGAGGAACACCCTGACTGAAGGCCAAAATCCACTAAAAGAAGAAAAAAATTGCAAAAAAAAAAAGTTTAGAAGCGGCATAAACAAGTTATCTTATTTAAAGCTCACAATGAAACATGAAACTAACCCGAAAAGAACAAGGCAACCATATATTTCCAAGATTATACCAACTATTGGCCAACGAACGAATATGAAAAAGAGCCCCAGAAGAAAAGAAGCAGAACCCTGCATAAGAAAGGAGGAAGAGATCAAATTACGTCAGTGACCATCCAATACTATATATTTCAATTCTTCAATATATTTAAAACATTTGTGAATAAATGAGGTTGTTTAAGAACACGTACTTACTTCAAACATGTAGGAAACATTAAGTTGCATTATATCCCACATTAGTTATGGTTAGAGTTTTTCAAGGCCTTAAATTCAGGTAGATTCCATCTCTTACCATTTGGTTTTATGTTCTGCATTTAACAAGATTAAAAAGCTCTAGTTTTTCATTGCCTGGTGTGTGTTAAGTCAAGCTGTATAACACATGAGCTGCATTTTGGAGTCTACAATTGCCATACATTCAGGTTGGACCTCAAGACCTATATCTAATCATAGGAGCTCTATTCTGAAGTTGGGGCCATCTATCTATTGTAATAAATTTTATATTGGATGCTTAACATGGTATTACAGCCCAAGTTATTTGCTATCATGTTTCCATAGTTCATGTATTAGTTCTATTCTTCTCAATTATTTTATTACCTACACCGCAAAGAGAAGTTTCAAGTGGTGTTATATCCCAAAATCGGTAAGTTTAAAGTTTTTGAAGTTCTTAAGTTTAGGTTGGATACTAATTGGTTTTAGTTTGGACTCCCACTATGTGGTGGAAGAAGGGAAAAGGAGAAAGGAAAAGATAAGTATGAGAAACAGTAGGAATCTGCTATTTGTTAAGTGCCATAAAAAATTGATAATTTATTAAAAGATAAAAACAAATGAAGTCTGAGAACCAAATCCTAATGATGCGGGAGCATAGACTTAGGATTATTTTACTATGCTTATTTTATTTAGTTATTGCCTATCTTATTTAGTTATTATATTTAAGTAGAAGTCTTATGCTTTTAAGTATTTATTTAGGTCATGTGATAGGCATGTGACTTTTAATAATTAGGGTTATTATAAATACCCTAACTTAGGGTAGCCGCCGATTAGCTTATTATTGTTATTTTTCACAGTTTTAACTCTTCAATAAAGGTTTAGCAGATTTGAACCTAAACCTAGTATCCTATTCGATCAAACAGCCTACTTTTCTTAGTTTGTTTACTGTTCTAGATCTCACCCTGCATCAAATTGGTATCAGAGCTTAACAAGATCCTTGTTTTGTGTCGAGAATCACCATCAACCATGGTTGGACGTGGTAGAGGCCGTGCCAGGGGAAATCAAGGGCAGCAAACAGAATTGAATGAGATGTGGCGTATGATTGACGAATTGTCGCGGGCTGTACAAGCCTTACAGCGACAGGGACATGTGGGAGCCCGAATGGAGATTCCGGAAGGTGACCACGACCCTTTTGACATGCCGGAAGGTGGTCTTGAGGATGAAATTGAGGAGGGAGGCAAGGAATTGCCGGATCCTATTTATGATGAATATAATGACGAGGATGATGATGTAGATATCTATCCAGCACAAGGAGAATCATTGATAGTTAGGAGGGTGCTGGCAACAACATCCGAAACTAGCAAATTGAATGGGTTTCTAACAGTTGAAGAGTTTGAGGATAAAGGCAAGGAAGCAGGGGTGGTGTTCGCTGTTATCAACAAGGTTACAAATAGTGTTGGCAGTGATGGGGACCTCAAAGAACAACCTGTTGCAGTTCAAAGGTTGTTAGACAAGTTTGCTGAATTGGTTTGTGAAACCTTGCCACAAGACTTACCACCAATGAGGAGCATTCAACATGCCATAAACAAAATTACTATCCCAATTCCATGCTTGGAGGACATGCTTGATCACTTGGCGGGTTCTAAGATATTTACAAGACCACGTTGGAAACAGAAATTTAGAGCTAGAGTTCCTCGACATGCCATCATTAAGACGTTAGCTGGTGAGGAGATATCAAAACTTGAGGATTTAATCTATGTTCTATCTAAGCTGTCTTGGGGTGCTCGGGCGCCTTTAGAATATAAAAGCTACATGGATCGCCATCGGAGAAAGTCTGTCTTGGTCACGGTTGATCGCCATGAATGGTATGCAACCCCGCAGATATGCACTCGTGATGACAACTCAAGTTTATGGACAGCAAAGCCAGCCTTTCAACCAGAGTCCATGCTGCCATCATCTAGTGTTAATGGCGAGGCTACTCATATGGAAAACATACATCAAGATAACCACCAAGAGTTGACTGATGGTTTCACTACTATGGAAACCAGTTGTGAGCATGCTTCTGCGGGATTACATTCTCAAGATGACCAAGGAATTGGGACATGGGAATATTGATCTTGAAGTTTATGCAGAAGTAACCAAAGCTTATTCAACAGATTCAGCTATCTTTTAACCTGGGGAGATTGATGCGGGAGCATAGACTTAGGATTATTTTACTATGCTTATTTTATTTAGTTATTGCCTATCTTATTTAGTTATTATATTTAAATAGAAGTCTTATGCTTTTAAGTATTTATTTAGGTCATGTGATAGGCATGTGACTTTTAATAATTAGGGTTATTATAAATACCCTAACTTAGGGTAGCTGCCGATTAGCTTATTATTGTTATTTTTCAGAGTTTTAACTCTTCAATAAAGGTTTAGCAGATTTGAACCTAAACCTAGTGTCCTATTCGATCAAACAGCCTACTTTTCTTAGTTTGTTTACTGTTCTAGATCTCACCCTGCATCACCTAATTTATAAGAAAGGCAAATGACTGATATATCCATATTCTTTTTATTATTTAATTTGGTTTGAGGTGATCTTACTAATACTAACTAAATTAATGTCTCGTAACTTGTGCCACAACTCAATTGGTGGCTTTGTACATTAGTATAGATGCTTAACAAGCAAACACATAACTTTCACGCCAGCCAAACTAAATTCTACGAAATGATCAATAAAGATGGAGCTAAATTCTAGTCAGTCACAAATGGCTAGCCTTCATACTCTATAAGAGATCCTTTTGTATTTAATGTAGTTAAGGAAAGATGAAGACATCACATATATTGATAGAGAACACAAATTAGTAGAGCAAATTTCAAGGCAAAGAAGCAGGAATAAAGCAACTTGGAAAGAGCACCATTGCCCTTTATTAAGGAATTTAAAACTAACACCTAAAGAATGCAAGGGCACTTTCTCGCGTAATAATATAAATAAAGCAACTTCTTAAAAATATTGTTATGATATAACAAATCAAGCATAAATGATGCATCAAGATGTTCCTAACTTTCATTAGAAAGCCCAAAACAGTAGGATTTTACCAAGGGAACCTAAAGCTGTATAGGTTGATCTGAAAAATTAAGACTGCATGCTCTTCACATGTGATATGGATTTTCAAAAGTCCCCAAACATAGTACTCATGCTACTGAAGGTATCAAGACCCTTTATGAATGATTTATTCCAATGAATAAACATTGAGAAATTAAAACCATTATAAGAATTATGTACTAGTGAATTGGAGCAAATTTGTATTTGATACCTTGTAGTTTTTTCTGTTAGTGAAAAGCTGCAAAGTAGAATACCAACCAATCAAAATTGCGACCCCTGCTAACCACAATATCTGATTGCATAATGTCAGAAAGTTAGAACACTGAAATATAATAAATTATCATATTGTGTCATATAATCTACATCAAAATATGTAGTTTCTATAGAAAGCCTTACATTTCCTAAAGCAAGCAAACCCCTGTCAAAGAAGAGAAGTACACCAAGAAATGAGAAGAAGATACCAAAGCCAATAAGACCCAAGCCAATCTCTGCAAATTAAAGCCAATAGGTAAATTAACTCATTAAAGATTTCGAGAGTATATAGAAATAGTTGAATTTCAAATAAATCCTGTAAAATATAAACTTTGTTCAAGTTGCATGGTTAATTTGACACTTAAAAAAACTTTATTTCACGTGTGCTTATGGCCAACTACCTGTTGATACTTTCAAAATCAGAAGACTGCACATGACCTACATCAATGCTTTTGAACAAAACAATCAAATGAAGGTTCAGTCACTCAATGACAGCCTACTCTTTTTGCATTCTAATAAGTTCATAAAAAATTCAAAGAAACTACTTCACTTTAAATCACAGGTAGTATGACAAATAGAAGTAGAAGATTCTGTGACATTATAATTTAAGAAAACAGAATTTGGGTGTTCAAGTAAGAGCATTTTTTACAAGAACCATAATTAAGCTTAAAAATCATCTTATGAAGACAAACAAATGCTCTTGGGTGAAGCCTACATACATTAAATACATTTAGGGAAACAAAACTCTTCTATCCAATTCATATATGTTACTCGGACTTTTCATTTTCCCTAAAGTACCCGTGTCCGACACCTGTGTCCGTCACATATTCGGACATGGGTATGATCCTCCAAATATATGGAAAAACTTAGAAAACAATTGAGTATACCCATATCGGATACATATCCGTATCCGACACTCACCCCGAGTCCTGTAACATAGCAATTCGTACTGTGGCGAATGTCTAACCACTGCAAGAGATATAATATTTCAATTATCCATATCAAGAGTGGTAAGGCCAATATGTGCAAAGTCCAAATGTGCTCATATTTACACAAGAAAAAATATGCTTACTTTTTTGCTCAGTTATTTCATACACCATCTTGATATTTGCAGCCGCAATCCTGATAAGAGCAAAACTTGTAGCAAGTTCAACTAATCTACAACATATATATGAAGATAAAATAAGAATTGAAGCTGTAGTATTTAGGAATTTATATATTTGCAGTAAAATAAAACCATGCTATGACAAATATATGCATTAGTTTTCCAAAATAAGTCGAATTGGTCTTAGTGAGCAAATCAAAACGCACCATAAATGAACAAATTACCCAAACAAAATTTTTAAAAAATAAATACAAAGATTGCTTCCTTTACATTCAGATGGCCAGCAAAAATCATATAAAAAAATTAAAAAAAAAATAAAAAAAGAAGAAGAAGAAATTAATTCAAGATAATAGAAAGAAAATATAGTCTAAACCCATAAATAAAAAAGACTGACCAATTGAAAATCAATGGAAAAAGAGAGTTTACCTGTAATTCTAAGCAAGGAATCGAAAGCTGGTCGCTACTTCGGTTGAAACTTGAAAGGCTGAAGCAGAGCTCCGCTACCGTTTGACCCCCTTGAAAGGGTCCGTTTAATGAATCATTAACATTGCGGGTTTGGGCTTCTAATCAGATCACGAGATTCACGACTATTCGACCAGTAATTATTAAGTCAAGAGCCTAGGTTGAGCCCAGAAATCTCGAATGTAACCCCTTTTGAAATACTATACTTCTATGACTTGTTTTTTTATTTTTTATTTGATTTGAGAAAGAGATTCCAATCTTTTTTTATATATATATATATATATATATAAAAACAAGATTACAGTTCAGAGATTAAAAAATATATATATTACCAATTGAATTAAATACCAAATTGGTTCTTTCTTTTTCTGAAAAAGTAATTTACACCGCTTAATTAATATAAGCTCTAAGTCGCGCTATCCAACAAGATCATCTTGCAACAATCTAAATAAATTATCTAGGAGAGTTAAAAAATTTAGTAATTCAAACAAGCTAAAATGCACACAATTCGCTAAATAATTTGCAATATTTATTTAATATTTAAATTAAATTTAAATATTAAAAAAATTAAATCTGCCGATTTAACTGATTAAATCGAAAATCAAAGGTCAGATCGGCTTGACCTTCCATTCGATTATTTTAACCTTGCTTTTCAAACACTGATTAATTCAGCTCCCATTGCAAACAAAATCAAAATAATATCCGTAGTGTCCAAAATTCATGCAAAGAGAAAATGAAATCATATGCCTATGAGGTTAGAATTAGATATGTTTAAGGATCGGATTACTCATTCGATTCGATAAATTCGATTTGTATTGGATCAGATTTTAACATATATTTTTGTAATTCGGATTGTCCCGATCCGACTTGAATTATTATTTTAATAAAAATATATAAAAATAAAATTTTAATATTTTTTAAATAATAAAACATATCAGCTCGAGTCCAACCCAAACCTAACTTAAATAAAAGATTTCAAAAAATTTCAAATCGTGATCCTGCCGACCCATAAATACGTTTACCTATGAATATGATCTTGAATGCTACCACATCATCATCATGTCATGTCCTAAATTCAAGCAAAATATGGCTCTACTCAAAAACATAATTGGCCCACAGGCTCAGGTTATAAGGAAGGAACATAATCCTCATGTTCAGCCAAGATATAAAGCGTGATTGTCTCCTGCTTTGCTCCATTACTAGTGAAAATCCGTGCTTCCTCGCGGGTGGTAAAATTTTTTAATTTATTTATTTTGTTATGCTCTATTATAGCATTTCAGGAAAAATAATAAGTATTAGAATTTATATATATATATATATATTGAGGATGAATTTTTTTAAAATTTTGTTAATGAAATTAAAATTTTATAACATGTTTTCTTTTTAAAATTATTTTAAATATATTTTAAAAAAGATAAATTACCTTATTAAATTTATTTATAAAATTTCAAAACTTTATAAATAATTGATGAAATTTTTTGCCAAAAAATAAATACAAATATTGTGTTCATGTTATGTTCAGATGTTTTATTAGCTGTGACGAAGACATATTATTGTATTTTTGCTGCTCTAAACATAAAGTATCTATGAATATAAAAATATGTAATTATCTATTAAACAATATAAGCACAATTTATTTATTTATTTACTTTGCTTTAAAATTTGCTATTTTTAGAAGTTATTTACAACATCTAAGCTCAAAAGAAGTAAAAAAAAAAAAGTTAATACACAGCATATTATATATATATATATAGTAAATCACCATTTTTCTTTGTTCCAAAAAAAAAGAGTCATACATGATACAAAGACTACTAACATAACATATAAAACAGATACACACACAGACATATAATGGTTGAATAAGAGCAAATAAGATCTAAGGTTCTATTAGTGGAGAGTACTTAATTAGGAAGAGTAGTAGCATAATGCCAAGTTGGCTAGTGTGAGTTAAAGTTTTGATAGACCAACATATTATTTTTTTTAAAGCTTTCAATTTCTTTAATAATTGTTGTATCAGTATACAACAATGTTTTAAAAAAAGTTCATCCTTCACTATTATTTTAAAGGATTTTGCTAATAATTTTTTATAATTTGCTAAAGCGGTGGTCTAATTAAAACATTTTTTTCATTGTTTTTTAACTTGTCACATTCAAGTATAATAATGAAAATTACCGACAGAATCCTAAGAATTCCTGACGAAATTTCGTTGGTAATGTTTGTTACTTTTGCCGACAGAATATTTTAATATTACCGATGGAAATTCTACATTAGCAACGATCGCTAAATTCTGTAGCTAAAACTTTGGCGTGAAATTAATTCTTTCTGGCAAAAATTTCAGCGACGAAATGTTTTTTTACCGACCAAAGTTCTACATTAGAGACAGAACTTTAACGACCGAATTATTCTTTCAGTAAATTCCGTCGCTAAAACTTTGGGGCGAATTTAATTCTTTCCCGCCAAAATTTTAGCCACGAAAAATTTCTTTTATTCCGTGGGTAAAAGAAAAAATATCGAGTCTTTTAAAAGTATAAAAAAAGTTTTAAAAAAAATTAATTAAAAAAATATTGTCCGTCAACCATGAAAACTGATGCTATAATTAATAAATTCAACGACATTTTCAAAAAGAAAAATTCATTCAAAATCACTACTATACTATATATGACTCATGAATAAACATAATAACCTAACTCGAAAATGTATCACCGACGAAACTATTTATTACTTTTATATTATGATTAATTTGTCTGATACATTTATACAAATTTTTTTTGGGTTACACTTTGTATATTTAGTATTCGGAAAACATTAATTTTAACATGGAATTTATTGCATTTGAGAATTTGAGGAAAGAAAGAACGCAAAGATATATACAATGCCAGGTCGTTTTCATGTTTTTATGTTTTAGGGTGATATATCAGTTACTGCATGATCAATATTAGGGTGATATACAATGCCAGTTCTATATCAGTTTGTGTTTTCAAACAGAACAAATGAATAAAGAGGATATTGATAGTTCTTAATCTATACGTTTCCTTGATTTTAACAGAAGTCCATAACCAATTTCTTCCACTAAAAAAGGGACAAAAGTTAGCAAGAAGAAACCATACAGAGCTGATAACAGACCACCCACATAACATAAAAAGATACTTATTTTCTTACTACCGAGAATATAATACGACAATACATGATCAATAATTTAATAACAAAAGTAGATGAAAAATAAAAATAAATTGGATATATTTTATGAGGGGATATTGTTCAATTGTAATAAAAAAATTACTACAATATTAAAGGGGGAAAAAAATGAAAGCTAGATTACATTCGACACAAAGTTGATGACATAGTATGTGATGTTAGACACTATACAATGCTGTGACAAATTTTGTAACAAATTATATCATAACAAAAATCCTTTTTTTTTTTGGAAATTAAGACTGTCAGTTATACAAAACTGTGTTAAATAACATATAAATTAGATTCTGTAAAATTTAACCCAACCAAATAAAAGACACAACAGCAGTTATTGATATGAAAAGATATCTCACCAAACCAAATAAAAGGCAAATCAAATTTAACGATTATACATACATAATCAATAATTAATAACAAATCTGGCTAGAAAAAAATAAATTAAATATTAAGTTTCGCAAGTAGAAGTTGTTTAATTAAAAAAAACAGATAAATAATTACACAACCAATTTTAAAACAAAAATAATAGATATAAATATCGTATTAAAACCATTAAGAAAATTACAGTACCAGAAAGTAGCAGATCAAAAAAACCAAAAAAAAAAACTAATTGACGTCATCAAGACCCGCCACGATAGATGGTTGTACAGCGGGTTGATCATGAGGAGCTTGTTTTGAAAACGCGACCCTCTCTTCCAATAAAGAACATCGAGCCATTATATCCCTGTAACGTTTCTCCAACACACTATAATTAAATTCTAATGAACAAAGTCTATACATAAGTGTATCTCTTGCACAACAAGCTTGACCATTTAAAAGTTTCACGCTCGGGGAAGTTGACATCAACGATGTCAAAACCCTTTTGTAACATCAAAGCCTTAATCCCAGCAGCAGCAGCTTCCTGGCCTGAGGAAAGTTTTTTTGTAGCAAAACTACCCCAAAACCGGTCAACTGATGGGACTTCAACAGAGCCAAAATTGATATCAACAAAAGCTCTAAAACGCTTTCCAGATTTTTTATACCCAAAAAAAGGAGGGGCCATCTTCAGTTTCTTAAGGAGATACCTAAGGAGCTCTTTGTATGATATCTCAACAGGCCGCATGATTATACGACTAAAGTTCAACAAATTTAAAGAAATGAATAACGTGAGACTAAAGAAAATAACAGTGCTCTATTAAAAACAGTGAATAAGTCAAGTTGTAAAAAGATAAATAATTAAAAAACAAAACAGCATTAACGACATAATAATAAGACCCTATTAAACAGAAATAGCACGAGGAAAAAAAGTAGATAAAATAGGAGAAAAGTAAAAGCTAGTCACTTAAGCAAAGAATACAACTAACAAACTGGGACAGCAATAGAATAGGTTTAGAGTACGAATATTACCTCACAAAACAAAGACAAGGAAATAGCTGAAAATCGCCGGACCTGTTTGGCTGCATTAAGTCAAAATGAAAAAAAAAACACGAAAACAAATAAGCATTCATCACACTTCAACACCAAAATAACAAAAGGAATAAATAACTGTTAACGAAAAAAATACATGGCATCAACTTTCCATAAAGAACAAAGGCAGGAAAAAAGGAAGAGAAAAGACATTTTTTTCTTTTTTTTTCTAACCTTTCTGTTGTTGTAAATCTAACCAATATACGAAGATAAGTTGTTTTGGTATAAAGCTGGACTACTAACAATTAGGTTGCGGATGATGTGCAAGGAAGGCACTATTTATAAATTTTTTAGATCTGGGTGAAGGACCGAAACTAAAGCTAGAAGATGAAGAAAGGGAAGGTGAGTATTTGGTGCAGATGGGAGAGACTTTAATTTGGTAAAAAACAAAAGGGAAAATATGAAAAACATGCAGTGCACAGTAGAATTATTGTGAAATGGTATAATAAATAAAAGTTATTTGAAAAAGAGAAATGAATAATTAAAAATTGTTATAAATGATATTGTAAAGACAAAATTACCCTTCATGAAAAAAGTTATGTTTTGCCCAGCGTTATAGGATAAAAGTAATTAAAACATGAGTAACATGATGTTTTTTTCCCAGCGTTATAGGATAAGAGTAATTAAAAATAACAAATCTGGAAATCAAAGTCCTTTAAATTTAAAATTTTAATTGCTTTAATGTGTTAATTAAAAATAAAAAAATCTGGAAATCAAAGTTCTGTAAAATTATTTTATTCTTTTAATTTTTTATATCAGGAAAACGAAAAATTGAAATTAAATTAAAAAATACAAAGAAAATGAAGGAAACAATGAAAAAGCATTTAATGTGTTTAAAATTATTTTCATTTACGGTAATTTATAATTTTAAAATATTCATATCTCTTTTTTTAATAAATTTTATTTATTACAATTTAAAAATAATTTCCCTACTCAAAACATGTTTTTGATATTTACCCTAAAATCATTAATTACCTGTTACTGTTATTGACGCGTTAAAATCTTTCAGTATTTTTTTTTTGTCCAGCGGTTTTAAGCATGTTATGAAATTATAAAGGCATAGGGAGTAGTAGAGGTAGCTGGTTATTGAAAAACAAAAAGTGAAGTTTTATTGTGTCTTCGGAATAAATAACCATGTTATCTTTCGTATTGTGTTTTAATTATTTTTTTATATTGTGTTGGTAACGTGTTCATATACATTTTACTTTTTTGTTTTTCAAAATATTATAAATTTGTTTGTTCGTGTTATTTTTATTGTGTTTACTATAGGTGGAAAGAGAGTTTTCGTTTCTCTTTCTTTAAAACTTTTTTGAGACAAAAAAAATTAATTGAAAATAGTTGTTTTAAAAAATATATTTAAGTATTTTTTAAAAAAATGTAACGAAAAAAATTAAAACAAAGCAAAACTACATTTAAGGAAATTATTGTTAATCTTTTAATTTTTTTTATTAGGAAAACTAAATAAGAAAATTAAAATTTATGTTTTAGATTTACAGAACTTGTTCTTTAGTTTTTATTTTTTTATTAGCCTTCCATTCATATTTAATATATATAAAAAGAACCCAAAAAAAAATAGGTAGCATTTATTTGGAAATGTTTGCATTTAATATAATTTTTTTTGTGGTATTTAATGTAACCAAACAGGAAAATATAGCTGAAGATTTAAAAATATTCTCTTTAATTAATGCCAAACAGGAAAATGATTTTGGGAAGTGGAATTTACTGACAAAGCATTAATGAAACGCGTAAAGTGTAAAAAGACGCGTTGGACACGGTATAAAGCATTTATTTGTAGGTGTTTTTAAATATTCGATATATTTTTTGTTGTATTCTAAAAGAGATATATGAATATTAATTTATTTTTTATTTAAAATTATAAACCTAGAAATCTATATATATATATATATATATATATATATCGAATATTTAAAAAAAGATATGAATATCTAAAAATATTGTTCCGTGAGAGTAAATAGGTGTGTTTAGAAAAATATTTAAAAAGAGATATGAATATCTAAAAATATTTTTTTTTTAGTTATGTTTATCTAGATAGTCGAATTTAATTCGACTATTACATTTAATTTTTTTTAGAAATATTGTGTCAGTAAATTCGACTATTTACTCTAACAATTTGGACAAAGCAAACCACGCCTTTGCTCTTGTAAATTGTAATGTTTTTCTCTAGCACTGGCAGAAACTAATATCCCTTCCCAAAATCATTAATGAAACACGCAAAGCATTAATGAAAAAGTCTACTGACAAAGCATTAATGAAACGCGTAAAGTGTAAAGAGACGGGTTGGACACGGCATAAAGTATTTATTTGTAGGTGTTTTTAAATATTCGATATATTTTTTGTTGTATTCTAAAAGAGATATATGAATATTAATTTATTTTTTATTTAAAATATAAACCTATAAATCTATATATATTTTTTAAAATTATAAACCTAGAAATCTATATATATATCGAATATTTTAAAAAAGATATGAATATCTAAAAATATTGTTCCGTGAGAGTAAATAGGTGTGTTTAGAAAAATATTTTAAAAGAGATATGAATATCTAAAAATATTTTTTTTAGTACTGTTTATCTAGATAGTCGAATTTAATTCGACTATTACATTTAATTTTTTTTAGAAATATTGTGTCAGTAAATTCGACTATTTACTCTCACCCAATAGAAACAATTTGGACAAAGCAAACGACGCCTTTGCTCTTTTAAATTTAAATAAAACAAAATTAATTTTAGGGAAATTATTGTTATTATTCTTTTAAATTTTTGTATCAGGAAAACGAAAAATTGGAATTAAATAAAAAAGTAAAAAAATTGAAGGAAACAATGAGAAAGCATTTAATGTGTTGATAAAGAGTTATGACTGGGAGCTGTTTGTATTTAATAAGAAAGCATGTGAATTGAAGGGAGGAAGATTTAGAAATATTATATGAGAGTAAATAGTCGAATTTACTGACAAAGTATTAAAACACGCAAAGTATTTAGTAAAACGTGTATAGCATTTAATTTCCTAGGGAGAAAGAAACCGAAACGCGTTGGACAACAGGGAGAATAAATGCTGGGTTGGTAATTTTGGAAACATGCTGTTAATAAATGAATTATTATTAACTCATGCAATGGATCTTGTTAATAACCAGAGACGGTAATCAAGAGTTTCGGCGCAAAAACGACGCCGTTTAACGGGGTGAATGGGTTGAAACCTAGTGAAGTGAACAGTACAAGAACAGGTGTCAAGATGGGGCAGCCTATTTCAAAAAATAATTTAACTCATTATACAATTTAATAATAATTTAATTACCCACAACATGTTTTTGAAATATTTAAAAAGAGATATGAATATCTAAAAATTATTATAAATGATTTAATGAAGATAAAATGACCCTAAATGAAAAGTAATTTTCGTTTCTCTTACATTTAAGTTTTTTTAAAAATTATATTTAACTATTTTTTTAAAGTTGCAACGAGAAACTTTAAATAAAACAAAATTAATTTTAGGGGAATTATTGTTATTCTTTTAAATTTTTGTATCAGGAAAACGAAATATTGGAATTAAATTAAAAAATAAAAAAGAAAATGAAGGAAACAATGAGAAAGCATTTAATGTGTTGATAAAGAGTAATGATTGGGAGCTATTTGTATTTAATAAGAAAGCATTTAATGTGAATTGAAAGGAGGAAGATTTAGAAATATTATCTCAGAGTAAATAGTTGAATTTACTGACAAAGTATTAAAACACGCAAAGCATTTACTAAAACGTGTATAGCATTTAATTTCCCAGGGAGAAAGAAACCGAAACGCGTTGGACAGGAGGGAGAATAAATGCTGGATTGGTAATTTTGGAAACATGCTGTTAATAAGTGAATTATTATTAACTCATGCAATGGATCTTGTTAATGACCAGAGACGGTAATCAAGGGTTTCGACGCAAAAACGATGCCGTTTAACGGGGTGAATGGGTTGAAACCTGGGGAAGTGAACAGTGCAAGAACAGGTGTCAAGATGGGGTAGCCTATTTCAAAAATTACTTTAACTCATTATACAATTTAATAATAATTTAATTACCCACAACATGTTTTTGAAATTACCAGCATCGGCACAAAACCGCGTCGTTTCACATGGCAGATGGTGCGAAAGTGAGAAAACGTGAACAGTACACGGACACCTGTCAAGCTGGGGCTCATTACTTGAGCTTTAATATAGATGGATTAATTACATACGTCATAATTAGATCAAATAATTTTAAACACAAAATAATTATATAATTAAAACAAGATACGATATAAAAAAAATACGAACACGAAATAAATACACGAAATATCAAAATTTATATAATATAAATTGTTAACATGTAAATATATATATATATATATAACACGAAACAACACTAAAACAACACTAATACAGGGATTGTCATAGCTGCCTTAATTTGTAAATAATTCTTTTGATTTCCCATAATCATATTTTTTTTCGCATTTAATCCTACATTATAAATTATTTTTCCGTCTATATGATTTTGAATTGTATAAAAAATAAGTAAATAATTGTTTTATATTTTAGGATTAAAAATTGAGACTTCTAAATTATAATCTCTAGTTCTGAATTCTGATAGCCAAGTATTTATTTAGGAACTTACACTTATAATTTTGTATTGCATTTCTTGGTTCTCTCCTCACTTTGAGAGAGAGAATTCTTTCACATATATTAAAGGTTGGAATTAAATTTTATTATTGTAATTAATTTTATTATTATATTTTTAATTTTGTAGATTTTTTAATAAAAAATAACGAAATTGAAATATTTCATAAAATGTTTAATTTATTCAAGCATCAAATTTCCATCAATTTTGTTATTTAGCATATTTATTTAGACTTGTATTTATTGTCACGTATGTTTACGTGAATATTTGTTATTTTATATATTTTTGAATATATATTTTACAAATAAATAAAGCTAATCAGATGTATATTAATCAAATTTTGCATTAATATGTAAAGCTTATTTCTCAGACAGGAAATGGAAAATAATTGAACAGGCTGATGAGCTCTTGAGTCTTTGATTAATGAATATTGGTTTGCAAAATGCCAAATGTTTAGGTTCAGTCCAGCAGGCTTCTAAGTTCTAAGGAAGGAACCCTTTTTTTTATTATTGTTTTAAAAACTAGTAGGTGCATAATGTTTCGTGTTAAGAGCTTCCTATTTTGACTGATTATTAGTTGAAAAATGCCAAAGGCAAAGAGTGAGGAGGTCCCAGTGGAGCGTACTGCTGGTGAAGGATTCTTGTAATTTACCCATCTTGTTTTGCCATATGGCTTTCGCCCTTATTTTTCCAAGTCACAATCCTACCTAAAATGTCCATGGGCCATGTTAGTTCAATGCTAAAATTGGAAGTTTTGGGAATATGAGGTTTGTTGAGAAAAGCTTAGAGTAGATAATTCTAATTTTACCACTCAAAGAAGAAAGTTTAGATTTTAGGAAAACTCACAAATGCTCACACTTCACTCTAGACTACACTCTTTAGAGAAGAACTCCTTAGGAAAACTTAGAACTTTTATTGCTTATTGAAGCTTACTACTTGATGATTTACAAATGCAAGGGAGGGGGGTATTTATACAATACCAAGACAAACACAAGCCACACAAATATAAAATCTAAATAAATTACAACCACTCATTGTTGTTTAATAACAACCACACATTTAAATCACACAACTACAACCACACATTAAACCACACAACTACAACCACACATTAAACCACACAACTACAACCACACATTAAACCACACAATTACAACCACACATTAAACCACACAACTACAACCACACATTAAACCACACAACTACAACCACACATTGTTAGGCTTTTATTTTTCCTTGGGCTGGTATTGGACAATTTAACACTCCCCCTCAATACCAGCTCTTCCTCTTTGCACCATGTTGAGTTGACGACGAAACATTTCAAATTTGTTGATACTCAAACCTTTTGTGAATAAGTCTGCCATTTGATCATCTGTCTTGATCTGCTTCATCTCAATTTCTTCTTGTAAAACCTTTTCTCTGATAAAGTGATAATGCACTTCTATATGTTTGGTTCTTGCGTGAAAGACTGGATTTTCTGCCAAACGAATTGCTGACTGGTTGTCGCAATACAACGGAACTGCATAATCTACTGGTTGATGTAGATCACTCATTAGTTGTATCAACCACGTACACTCTTGAGCTGCCATTGCTGCTGCTCGATACTCAGCTTCGGTAGTTGACAATGATACCGTTGGTTGTCTCTTACTGCACCAAGAAATTGTTCCAGAACCAAGTTTAAACATGTACCCAGTTGTTGATCTCCTGGTGTCATGATCTCCTGCATAGTCAGCATCACAATAACCAACTAACTTACAGTCTTCACCTTTCTTGTACAAAAGACCATAATCTATTGTACTTTTCACATATCTCAGTATTCGTCGAACTGCTTCTAAATGAGGCTTCTTCGGATTTTGCATATACCGACTCATCACACCAACTGTATAAGAAATGTCAGGTCGAGTCAAGGTTAAGTAGATCAGGCTACCTACCAATTGTCGATACATAGTTGCATCTTCCAAGTCTTTGCCTTCAAGTGCACACATCTTGCCATTTGGTTCCATCGGTGTTGAAATTGGCTTGCTCTCGAGCATTCCAAACCTTTTTAGCAAATCTTTAGAATATTTTTGTTGACAGAGAAATATTCCTTCTTGTATGTGATCAACCTCTAGACCAAGAAAGTGCTTGAGTTGTCCAAGTTCTTTCATTTGGAAACGAACTGATAAATTCTCCTTGGTTTGAAGAATTTCTGCCTCATAATCACCAGTTATGATTAAATCATCCACATATATCAATACGATAGCTAGCTTTCCTCCATTAGCTTTGACAAACAAGCTGGAATCTGCAGGTGTCACTGAATAACCACTATGAGTTAAAAATTCAGCAATCTTACCATACCATGCTCTAGGTGCTTGTTTCAATCCGTAAAGTGCCTTTCGCAGCTTACACACATGCTCATGATGATTTTGGTTTTGAAATCCCAATGGTTGAATCATGTAGATTTCCCGATCTAGCTCTCCATGAAGGAATGCATTCTTCACATCCATCTGCCACAAGTTCCAGTCTTTGTTGGCTGCAAGGGCAAGTAGGACTCGTACGGTTGTAAGTCTAGCCACCGGACTAAACGTTTCATCATAGTATAGCTTATACTTCTGAGAGAAACCACGAGCCACCAACCGTGCCTTGTACCTTTCAATCGACCCATCTGGAAGATGTTTTATCTTGTAAACCCACTTGCAGAATATGGGTTTCACATCTCTTCGTTTTGGCACTAGATCCCAAGTCTGATTCTGCTCAAGCGCAGTGATCTCTTCTTTCATAGCCATAATCCACTCAGAACTCTGTGATGCTTCTTCAAACGTCTCAGGTTCTGTTGCAATTGGTTCTTCCACTATGGCTGCATTAGCATATTTGGGATTTGGCTTCCGTGCTCTTGTTGTCCTTCGGATTTGTGATTGTGGAGATGGTTCTTCCACTTCACTCGATCTAACATCTAGTTGATACACACCAGTTTGCCAAGGACTCTGGACTAACACTTGCTCGTCATCATCATCATCACATAGGTCTTCTACTTCATCTGAAGTTGATTGAAGTTGGACAACATACTCTCCCATTTTCTGTTGTAGCATGTCTTCAAATTCTTTTGAATCTGACAACACCTCCTTTTCTGACAGGTTCTGCAACTTCTGTTTATCGCCTGTCATGTGATTTGAGCAACCTGAATCGACAATCCAGTCATTCTCATAGTCAATTCGGTCAGCCATTGTTACTGTGAGAGCTAACTCTTCCTCTTCCATAGCAAAAAATGCTTCAGCGTCCCAATCATCTTCGCTTTTCTCCTTTGTACTAGAAGTAGCAGCATTGCTCTCAGCGGGCCTTTTGTTAAACCAACAATCTTTTGCCATGTGACCTTTCTTGTCACAGTTGTAACAGTTACCTTCAAATCTTTTATTGTTGCTACGATTCTTTGAAGCTCCCCCTGGACGAGAGCTCCCTTCTCCTTGATGACTTTTTGTCTTGTCACCATACTTTTTAGATCCACCACCGACGTGCTGTTTGAATTTGCCTTTGCTTTTGTTGGTGTAGAGTGCTTCCTCTTCACTTTTCAACGAGACCCCTCCCATTTGCTTGGCCATAGATTCTTGACCAACAAGCAAATTTTCAAACTCTACAAGTGATGGTTGAGTTGGCCATACTTGTATAGCGGCAACGAAGCTGCGATATTCGGGCCTCAAACCATGGATAATTATTCTTTTTACCCTGGTATCTCCAATAGCGGCTGTAGGATCTAAATCAGAAATTTCACGGCATAACGTTTTTACCTTGTGAAAGTATTGAGCAATCGGTATATCTCGTTGTGCAACTGATAACAATTCATTCTCAAGAAGTTGAAGTCTTGTGTCATTCTTTCTCGAAAAGAGTGCATCTAAAGTATCCCACGCTTCTTTTGGCGTTTCTAGCTTTTGTATGTGTTCCAACATTTCTTCTTCAACTGTGGTCTTAAGGGCAAACATGGCTTTACCCACTTTAATCTTCCATTTGCGCAAGGTTCCTTGAGCATCTTCTTGCTCGGGCTTCGTAACTTCACTACCACCAACGACTTCCCAAAGGTCTTGACCTTGTAGGTAAGACATCATACACGTCTTCCACGTGTTGTAATTTTTGTGATTGAGCTTCTTGATTCCTCCAACTACTTGAAGATCACCCATCGTGTCGGCAAGACTAACAATACCGAACAAGCTTGATTTTGAGACACAAACTTGTAGAGTACAAACTCCTCACAACTCAAGAACGCTCAAACCAAAAATAGTACCTGAATAACTATTTCACCGTGAATAGTACCGTATACGTGAACAGTATTGTACGTATGTCGTACACTAGAACAAATCCAGTATACGTTAACAATTACTGCAAAAGTATACAACCACACGTATGAATAGTAACCGTATCTGTGAATAGTGACCGTATACTGGAACAGTGACCGTAGCCCGTGAATAGTGCACCAGGTAGGTTCCCAGGAAAGAGAGGTGGGTCACTGATAGACACACTTAAATACCAAGTCTTTCCTAGCCAGAACTTCCCTAGACACTTTCACACTACCACACTTTATTTCCAGCAACAAGAATAATTCTTTTCTGATGTGGAAGATCAGACAATACTGCAACCACAGAGCATACTAAGAACCAACACTTTCACTGCAGCGGAATAAGGACCACGAACCAATGGCTCTGATACCAATTGTTGAGAAAAGCTTAGAGTAGATAACTCTAATTTTACCACTCAAAGAAGAAAGTTTAGATTTTAGGAAAACTCACAAATGCTCACACTTCACTCTAGACTACACTCTTTAGAGAAGAACTCCTTAGGAAAACTTAGAACTTTTATTGCTTATTGAAGCTTACTACTTGATGATTTACAAATGCAAGGGAGGGGGGTATTTATACAATACCAAGACAAACACAAGCCACACAAATATAAAATCTAAATAAATTACAACCACTCATTGTTGTTTAATAACAACCACACATTTAAATCACACAACTACAACCACACATTAAACCACACAACTACAACCACACATTAAACCACACAACTACAACCACACATTAAACCACACAACTACAACCACACATTAAACCACACAATTACAACCACACATTAAACCACACAACTACAACCACACATTAAACCACACAATTGCAACCACACATTGTTAGGCTTTTATTTTTCCTTGGGCTGGTATTGGACAATTTAACAAGGTTTAGTCTAATTAAGTAGTTATCTTTAAAAAGTAGCATTTAGCATATTTGAGACTCGAATTTTAACATCTTCAACTAGAAGTATCCATGGGCCAGACCTATGTATGGTATCAACACCATATATGCTTGCCCAAGTCCGACTCGAAATATGAACCTCAAATTTTGTCCAAGCCCGCCCATATTTATAAATGGGTAGCCCAAACCTGTTTATACCCGCCCATATTATTTTTTATTTGATCTTTAGTAATTTTTTATTTTTTCTCTTATTAAGTTTTTAAACATGGACAACTTAACATATTTTTTAATATTTACACTATAATATTATATATTATTGAATCTTTATATGAGATAAATTACATAATATATATAAAAATAATATATTATTTAATTAAAAAACGGGCCAAGCTCAGGCCTTGAATGATGGAGTTAAAGCCCGGCCCATTTTTTAAACGGGCCTCATTTTTTTGTCCAAGCCCATTTTTCGGGCCTAATATTTTTGTCCAAGCCCTCCCAAATATGAGGGTGCCTTCGGACTTGGGCTGGTAGCTCGATCCTTGGATAACTCTATCTGCAACCCCTTCTCTTATCTCAAATTGTAACTTTTTTATAAAAATAAAAAATAAAAAAAATTAAAAGTTTCATTGTCAGAGCCATGGTTGCTTTGATTAAGTTAATTTTTATTAATTAAATAATAATTCGTGTCGAGCCGAGTCGGCCTAAATTACAAAAAAAATTTGGACAAATCTAGATGGTAATTAAGTACTTCAAATGATTTGTAGCTTAACCATTGGATTAATAAATTTTTTAATTTTATCTCTTTTTATCCTTCCACCTAAGTAAATATCTCAATAATTAATTAAAACTTAAAATTTCGACATAAAATTTTTCAAATATCTTGAAATAAACACGATTAAATTTATAAGATAAAAGAGAGAACTACCCCTTCTGTAATTCAAAATTACATACTAAAAGCATTAAGCATGCGATGTGGAGAAGGTCAAGGCCAAAGAGAAGTAAGTATTTTATTCCTTAGAAAACGAGGAGCCACCTAACATGTTGTCGCTTCCCTGTCGTTTCTCTTAGCAAAAATCCCAATATCACATGCTTAATCTTGCCTAATTTTGTTGTTTAACAATCTAAAAATTGTTCCTTGATAGCAATTGGCAAAGGGATTTCAATTTCAATTTTAAAGATGATCCCTTGATTAACGAGCAACACACTTATTTTTGCTTGCCTTATTTCAGCTTGAGAATTGGCAATAGGAGAAAAGGTAAAAAGACCATTGATTTTGCATTGTCATCACCCATTTTTGGACATGTTCATGGCCGGATGGCCGGATTGAACTTAAAAATCCGTATTACTTTTTAAAAAATATTTATAAATTTTTATAATCAAATTTAAATTAAAAAATTTATTAAATAAATAATAATTCAAGTCGAATCGCCCCAAATTATAAAACCTCATGTCTAAACTCAATCCAATTTGGATCAAAACTATCGAGTCGGACGAATAACATGATCTTTGAACATCCCTCGTGCTTTTTCACATTGTATGTAGTACAATTTTGTACAGACCTTTGTGGGAAAAGGAGAAAAAATGTCCTTTTAATTAAAAACCAACACCTTTGAAGTATAATTATTCATGAGTCGAATTAGGCCAAGTTCAGATAGTATAACAAATTATTTGTCTAAAGCTCGACTAAATTCGTCGAGTTCGAAAATCATTTCACTATTCAAAATATATTAAAATATTAAAAAATTATTTTTATGATTAAATTTAAATAAAAATATTTTTATTAATTAAATAATATTTTAAACTAGACTAGACTAATCCAAATTTAAAATATCTTATTTTAAATTTAATCTAATTCAAATCGAACTCGTAGAATAGAATCCTTGAACTGGTATACTTTGAAGTACAATGCTTGGATAAGTCTTAATTTTTTTCTTGGTTTTGTACGACGGATAAGGTTTGAATAATTCGAAATTTGCTCACTATAATTGGTCGTTGCTACAGCTACTTACGAAATATTAAATATTAATTATTTCTTTAATTTGTAACTAAAAGAAAGTCCACGTTATATTATAGATTTTCTACCAAATTTTTTTATGCCTCTTTCACATGTTTAAAAAAAAATCGGTTAACTAATCTTTATAAGCACCTATTAAAAAATAATTAAAATATTATCTTAAAAAATATATTTTTATTTAATATAGTGTTTGCATCATCAAATTTATAAAAAATAATACATTAGTTACAATGTTTTTTTAATAAATATCACATTAACATTTCTCATTAAAAACTTGTAACCAACAATTTGACTACTCAAAGATAACAAATTCTTTAATGCTATGTTTGGGAACATAAATTTGAGAATTTGGATTTAGATTTCATTTGCTATATAAATTGTGATAATGAAATGCATACATTAAAATTCAACTTGATTGTATATTTGAAAGGTATAAAAACATGAATTTCAAATTTACAAATACCTATAGGTATTTCAAATTCACCACTACATAGGCATCCAACAAATCCATGAATTTGAAAAATAATCATGAATGTTACATTTACATGTGTTTTACTACACAATTACACTATTTTTGAAATCCAAATCCATTGTTTGAAATCCAAGTTCCCAAATGCAACCTAACATTTATTTCTTGCGAGAAGTTAGATGTACATTTTTTTTAATTCTCATTACACACATAAAAAGTGAAAAAACTAATTATTAATTTTAAATAAAATTAACATTGGGATCACGAAACCGATGTTAAAGAAAAGGGTAAATAAATTCAGGATTTAGTTCAATTAGTTTATGTACAGATTTGTTCATGGGCCGTTGCGGTACGAATTTTTTTCTTACCCAAACTCTAGTCGAGCCAGACCCAAGCCTACCCAAATGTCGTTTTACAGTTCATAAAATATTTAAACAATATTTTTATATTAATATTTATATATATTTTATAATTAAAAGATAGTTTTATTCATAAATAGTAATTCAGGCCAGATCAATCCGAATTAGTAAAACCTATGTCCAGACCTGACCAATACAAGTCGGGCATGTCGGCCCAATCCTTAGAGAGGTCTATTCATGTAGTACCCTTAACATGTTTCATCTGAAATTCGAATACCAACATTTACATCCCCTTCTCCTATTCTCAAGTTGTGATTTTCTTTGTATAAAAAAAAAGATAAGGGTAAAAATTAGTAAATTAAAATATTTTAAGAATTAGGGTAAATTACATGCATAAAGTTCTTGCAAAGTTTAGAAGATAAACAAAATTGATATGTTGAAAGCTTTTGTTTTAGAGATGTAACTATCGATCGGCTCAAATATTCGTTTAGTGATATTCCAACAACGTTATTAAGAAATTATCTCATTAATAATCAGTAAAATTTTTAAATTTTATAAATAGGATTAGTAGGATGATACACACTTAGAGTATATTTAAAAAATTTTAAAAAAATGTGATATGTGAGAATCTCTTAATCTCATTTATAAAATTAAAAAACTTATGTAATTTGATTTAGGGGAATATAAATTAAGGTTTGACTTGATATCAAGTGAATGAATTACGAAGTCTATATGGACGTTGTCATGTTGAAATTAGGGCTACATCTTTATTCCTACCCTTTTGACATAAAAAAAAGGTTTTGAGAAAAGCATTTTATTTCTTATATGTAGTTGAAAATTGAAAAGGAAGTAACCATTAATTGATTTGTGAACAACCATCCCTAAGAAAATTATGAGAGATATCGTGAAAATGAAATAATTAAAATTTAATCTTTGATGTATATGTGGAGGATCCTATGACAATGGAATTGTTAATTTTCAAGCCCAAGGTCAAGAAAATGAAGTCATTTATCAAGCATCTCTCTTGCTCGGATCTAATTGTACTGAAAATGGTGTTTGGAAAATTTTGTGTCAGAGTTAGACTTGTTCATGGGTTAGATTGGGTAGGATCACGACTCGTAAATTTTTTTGTTTCTTTATCCAAGCTCGGATCGAACCGGATTCGAACTTATCCAAAAGCCTATTTTACTATTCACAAAATATTAAAATATTAAAAAATCATTTATATATATTTTATAATTCATTAACTAAAAAATATGAAAATAATTCAAGTCAAATTGGGCCGACCCAAATTATTAAAATTCATACTCAGACCCGACCCAAATTATTAAAATAATTCCAACTTTTGGACAAATCTAACCGTTGTGGAGAATTTTTTATTTTGCCATACCTTCGATTACTCACCGGACCTTTTAGATTCAGTTGAAATTGTAGAAAGTCACTCTCATCGATTCTACCTTCATGTGTATAAGTGTATTTACGAAAAATATATTTGAGTTAACTACTGTCAATTTTTTTTCACTCTTTAATCTTTGTTAACAGCTTGCACTGACAGATAATGTACACATAAAAATTTAATTGAATCGTAATAAAATGATAAAAAAAAATTATGTTTTAAGAGTTACTGGCCCTCAAACATTTGTTAACAACCATCATAATGACGTGGTTCATGTGATAAATTTCCGTTTAATAAAAAAATTTAATCAGAAAATAGATATTTGAAGACTTAATTAATCAAAAAAATAATAAGAACTTTGATTATAATTTATTAATTCAATAGCTTTATATATATATATATATATTTATGCCAATTAAAAATAAAAACAAAAGGAAAATCTATATATTTATAAAAATGGTTGTAAATTTAATCTGATGATAAAAGGTTAATTTGGGAGAAAAATATAGAGAGAAAATTTGAAATTTAAAAGTTAAAATATTATTCTTTCTTCTAGCTAATTGAGCAATTAATAGCTAAAATTGTGAAAGACCGAAAACGTGTAAGAGCAAATCTCTGCCAATGACAAAGACGTGATGAACATTTTGTCCATTATTTTTCCTAATTTCAAAAGACCAGCTAAGGTGAGTGATTGTTGCAACTAAATTATTTAATTTTTTAAGCATATATGACAAATAAAAATAATTAAATTTAGATTTGTCCATGGGCTGGGCTAAGGCGAGACTCGATTTTTTTTTGTCTAAGCCCGTTTCGGTCCGGGCCTGAGCCAGCCCGTAAGCCCGTTTTACTGTTTATAAATTATTAAAATATTATAAAATTATTTTTACATTAATATATATATTTTATAATTAAATTTAAATAAAAATTATTTTTTATTTAATGAATAAAAATTATTTTTTATTTAATGAATAATAATTCGGATTGAGCCGATCCGAAAAATAAAAAACTTTATCTAAACTCGATCCAATTCGTACCTGACAGGTAACCCGATCTTGGACATGTCTAGACTTAACCTTCTAAACAGCTAATAGTTGATGAATCACACGAAAGAATGATAGTGATATCAAATTATATTTTATTTGTAGTATTTAAAATAAAAAAATAAAAACAAATTGGATAACTTTCAAAATTGTGTCAAAACTTTGGTTAAAGCTTTCAACTTAGTTGGACTGTCATTTTCATTATTTTCGCCTTTAGATTGGTGGTGGCAATTGGCATATTCTTGAAGCTTAATTTTCAGGTCAAAAAATGTGCATACATTCTCTCTTCCTTACCATCCCAATATTTAAAAGACAGTATCCCTTTCTTTGTTTCTTTTAGCTTTATTTCTTTTCTTTAATTTGTTTAAAGTAGAGTTAGTAAACATGACTTGCCTAATTTTTAATTGTATACTACTAATCTACATTTAGTTCCTTATAATAGACATGTTCAAAAATCAGATTATCCGTTCAGTTCAACTTTTTTCAAATTCGGACCGACTCAATTTGGATTACTATATAATAAAGAAAAAATATTTTTTTATTTAAATTTAGTTGTGAACATAAATATTAATGTACTTTTTTATATTTTAATATTTTTAAATATTAATTCGAGTTTTTTGAGCTTATCGGACCCGATGAATTTTAGACGAGCAAATTTTTTAATGAACTTAACGTCTTTGGAATTATATGTTGCACCAATTCAAAAAACTAATTTATCCTTTTAAAATTTATATAATATTTTGTGTATAAATTTCGTAAATCTATATTTTACAAAGAGATAAAATTGTATGAAACTATTTTAGCTATCCATTCCATTTGAAAGATAATAATGTCGCGCAAGAGTTTAATTTGTACAATCATTTCTCAATACATTATGATATAGTCCAAAAGAAATTTAATTGAATCTCTTTGTTAATTTTTTAAGGCAGAATATATATGCAAATTTTAAAATTTTAAAATGTGCACTTGATGATAAGCTGGGCAAAAGAAACCCTATTCTCAATTTAAATTTTGAACAAAACTTGTAGCTCTAATTTAGATCTGTTCATGAATCTAGTTAGATCGGGTCAAGCTTGATTAGTAAAAAAAAAAATTTGCTTGTTCAAAGCTCGATTCAGCCCGACAGCCCAAAAAATCAATTTTAATATTTAAAAAATATTAAAATATTTAAAAATTATTTTTACATTTATAATTAAATTTAAAAAAAATAAAAATATTTTTATTTATTAAATAGTAATTCAGGTCGGCTAAGATGAAAAAACTTATGTCAATCTCAAATCAATTTGAGTAATTTGACCCTTGAATATATCTATTCTGATATAAATTTATTGTTATTCTCAACAAAAAAAAAATATAAATTTATTTTCTTGCTTGGTGACTTGTTATCGGTAATTAAACAAAAAATAAATTGAAGGGACTAAACGAATCCCCACATTGCAATTAATTATATGAACAAACTAAATATAATAACTGAAATAAGAAACAAAAGAAAGGACAAATTAACAAACAATGAATCAAACAACAAACCCTTATATTATATGACTAATTATTGTTTTTGGCGACGGCAAATTATTTTATTACCGACAAGAGCATGACAAATTATACATTATAACTTATAAGTTAATATATGAAATGGATCAATAATCATTAATGAAAAGGGTTTCAACATTTTTTATGATAAATTGATGGATTTTTCTTTGATTGTACTTTTGGAAATTTTTAGCTAGTATGTTCCTGTATTATATGGATATGGATTTGTCCAAATGTCAGATTATTTATCCAATCTAATCGGATTTAGATCTGTTTATGAGTCGAGCCAGGGTTTGAATTTTTTTTTTATTTTTTTACCCAAGTCCGACTCGGGCCGAGTTCGAAAATCTATTTTACTGTTCACAAAATATTAAAATATTATTTTTTTATATTTATATTAATATATTTTATAATTAAATTTAAATAAAAAATATTTTTATTTAATAAATAATAATTCGGGCTGATCCGATTACTAAAATCTTTACCCAAACCCGACTCAAATTGAATCGGACTTATCGGGTTGAACGAATTTCCAATTTTTGGACAAGTCTAATCGGATTTATAGGGGTTACTTAAATTATTTATAAAAAATAGTAATCATTTGATTTCAAAATCAAATTAATTAATAAATCAATAACTTAATTTTCTCAAATCTCTACCTAAATGCTGTTTGGTTAATGTTAACAAAAATTGCCAATTGCCATGACACTTGAGCATTTGGTTTAAATTATAAAAATTAAAACAAAAAAACAAAACAAACTGAGTTCGAAATAGGTCCGAATTTACTGTTTATCGAATTAAAAAAATATTTATTTTTTTATTTTTTTATATTTTTATAATTAAAATTTAAATTAAATAATATTATTATAATAAAAAAACAATGTTCCGGACCGAGTAGGCCTAGAACAAAAAAATCTTGTCCAAACTCAATCAAATACGGATCGAGCCGAATAAACTGTCCATCTATGAGCAAGTCTAGTTCGAAACCCTTCCCCTCAGTCGGAAAAAAAAAATAAAATAAAAAAATGTGATGCGATGCGATGAAACGAAATTAAGAGACAAAATTAATCAAAAGCAAAATCGTACCGCATATCACTGCCATGCATGTGAAAAATCGTGGGGGAAATCTTAATTGATTTGATGCTGATCCATTCAGGGCCAATAATATTACTTTAATTATTATTTAATTATGTTGGCCAAAAAAAAATTATTATTTAATTATTAATTATGGTTTTAATTTAACTTTAGTTCATTGAGGAATAAAGGTGGCAAACGGGTGGGTCCGGATCAGATTCGAGTTTTTCGGGTTCGGATAATTTCGGGTTTGGGTTATTTCATGCTTGGATCATTTCGGATATAAATTTTTTCGAGTTCGGATTATTTTGGATTCGGATCGATTAGAGTTCGGGCCGGCCTAAACAGATTCAATAGTTTTGAAACTTTTTAAGCTATAAATAATTTTTTAATTTCGAATGTAATGATTAATTTCACTTACAAAATATTAAATTAAAATTTTAAAATTTAAGAAATATTTATATAAATATAAATTATATAATAATATTATTTATAAATTGAGTATTAATATTTTATATTTGAATATTTTTTATTATTTTTTACTTCAAAGTTCAAATAAAAGCTAAATATATAAATTTGATATATTTATTTACAGTATGAATAAAAAAGAATTTGTCTATTTACTTCTTATTATTTTGCAATTGTTATATACTTATATTTTTAAAATTTTATGATGTTTAGTACTGAATATAGATATAATTAATGATTATATAATATTTTTTTTTGTTTTATAAGTGAATTAAATTAAATATAAAGTAACACTAAAAAAGTTAAAATTAAAAATTATTGGGCTGCATGTAAAAAAAAAAAATCATTAGAAAAAAAACAAGTTATAAATAAAGCCACTAAACATTTACATAAATGACTTTTACTCTTAACCCAATAACTCATTGGAATCTTATAGTCACTTAGTCGAACAAATTTTTATTTTTATTTTGCTTTATTACGTTTTTTAGTAGACCTACTCAAAGGCCGAGCAACCCGCTTTGCCCGATCACTGTTCACCTAATAAAAAAATATTATTTTTTAAAAAATTTAATTATAAAAATATATAAAATTAATAAAATAATATTTTTTTAATATAAAATGAACAGTAATTCGAGCCCGGGGGCCGGTCGGGGCCTGGGCAAGGAGGTTGAAAAGAATTCGGGCGGCTCGGCCCATGAGCACCTCTATTTTTTTAGTTATTGTATTATAATTTTTTTAAGAGGATTTTAAATTTTCAAGAATTTGTTCTTATATTAATATTTTTTGTTTGGACATAATTATAAATACTAATATAAGAACATTAGATCTAATTATATACACTAATTGACCAAATGTTCAATTAAAATGATGAATAGTATACACTAAAAAAAACCAATTAATTGATTTAATTTTAATAATTAATACTTAAAAATTTTAAGAAACCATGATATATAAAAGCTAATTTATATAGTATTGATAATATTTGATATTGAATATACTATAATTAATGATTATATAAGGTTTTCTTTTTTTATGAGTTAAAATAAATATAAAGTGACATTAAAAAAATAAAAGTTAAAAATCATTTGGCTACATTTTAAAAACATCATTAGGAGAAAAGAAGTTATAAATAAAATCCACTAAACATTTATGTAAATGATTTTTTCTCTTAACCCAATAACTCATGGGGCTCTTAGTCACTTAATCCAATAAATTTTTATTTTTAATTTTTTTCCTTTTTTAAGTTTTTTAGTAATTGTATTATAAATTTTTTAACAATATTTTAAAATTTCAAGAATTTGTTTTCATATTTATATTTTTTATTTGGACATAATTATAAATACTAACATAATAACATTAGATCTAATTGTATACACTAATTGGTTTAACCATAATAACATTATAAATACTAACATAATACCATTAGATCTAATTTTCAAATGTTCAATTAAATGTTGAATAGTAGACGCTAAAAGAGTACTAATTAATTGGTTTAACCTTAATAATTAATACTTAAATTTTTATAAAATCCTAATATGTAAAAACTAATTTATATAGTAATTGATATAATTTTAATATTTGATCATTTTGATTTTAACATTAGATATAATCAATTAATCATATTATCGAATAATAATTATTGTCGTAACGTGATCCTTTGCGGGATCCCGTCAAGTGACATTGAAAAGGGAAAAAAGAGGAAAAGACGACTTAATTCCTCTTAAATAAAATAGAGGGTTTGAAAACAATCTCGAAAAATAAATGGAGTCGCCACCAATCTTTTTTGGCTAGGTGAGATCGGCCACCTATTAAAACCGACTTTTATAAAACATTTTAAAATTAAGTAAAACATTTTTTAAAACCAATTTTGAAATCTGCGCTTTGAACCAGAGAAAACAAGTGCAGGTTTGGAAGTCGGTTACGTGCAAGGAATGATTAGCACCCCCACAACGCCCATATAAAACGGTACCTTATTAGTCATGTGTTATCTCAAGTCTCGGTGAAAGTCAGTTTTAAATTTGGTATTTAAAAATAATTTCCTAAAAAAAAAAACAATCATATTTTATTTGAAAATAATCCGGAATTTATTAACATAAAATTTGCCATGCTTCCCGATAAACTCGGCAAAACATTTTTCTTGGTTTTGAAATTCTCCGAATCACCCCCTTTTTTGAAAAAAGATATTCCGCCGTTAATGATAATTGATGATATTCTCCCCGACAGACCCAGCAGAAAACTCATTATTTATTTTAACTCAGGAATAATCTTTTTTTATAAAAAACAATATTTATTTTTCATGTATTTTGAATTCATAAAAAAATGATCATGAATATGCAAAAATATTACTAAGACAAAAATTAAACAACGTGCATATTTACCCTGACATGTCGTAATCTAGATTACATGGCACATGAATGAATGACATGGCATGCTTGACATGGCAAAATCCAAATGACATGGCACATGAATGAATGATGTGGCATGCTTGTCATGGCAAAATCTAAATGACATAGCATATGGATGAATGACATGGCAAAATCTAAATGACATAGCATACGTATTAATGACATGACATGCTTGACCTGACAAAATCTAAATGACAATATATATGAATGACATGAAATGCTTGACCGGGCAAAATCTAAATGACATAGCATATGTATGAATGACATGGCATCGCATGCTTGACATGGCAAAATCTAAATAACATAGCATATATATGAATGACATGGCAAAATCTAAAGGACATAGCATGTGTATTGTCGCAACCTAAAAAAAAAAAATAACGACGACGTCTCATCGCAAGACTTTATTATTCGTTAGGCGTGACATTAAAAAAAATCGAGGAAAAGTCGACTTAATTCCTCTAGAAAAATGAAGGTTTTGAAAATGACCTTAAAAAAGACATGGAGTCGCCACCAATCTTTTTTAGCTAGGTGTGATCGGCCACCTATTAAAACTGGTTTTATAAAATATTTTAAAAATTAATTAAAACATTTTAAAAAACCAATTTCAAGTCTGCGTTTTAAACCAGAGAAATCAAAGAAGCGGGTTCGGGAGTCGGTTACGTGTGGGGAAGGATTAGCACCCCCACAACGCCCGTATAAATCGGTACCTTATTAATCGTGTGTTATCTCAAGTCTCAGTAAAAAGTTGGTTTTAAATTTAGTATTTCAAGTTAATTCCCAATTTAAAGAAAAATAATTTCATTTTTTTTTATTGAAAATGATCCAGAATTTATAAATTCAAAATTTTCCTATATTCCCCAACAAACGTGGCAAAATATAGAAATTTTTATTAGTTTTGGAAAACTTTCCGAATCATTCTCTTTTTTGAAAGAAAGATATTCCTTTATTAATGATAATTGATGATATTCCCTCCAGCAAACCCGGTAGAGAACTCATGAATTATTTTAACTCGGGAATATCTTTATTTTTATTGAAAACCATTATCTTTTGAAAACATTTAAAATAAATGAATACGTATATGCTAAATAAAGATAACTAAATAAAAGCATAGGATATCATGAAATATTCGAAACCATATAATAAACCATGTAACATCAAAAAATATAAATCAAAATAACAACAATATCATAGAAATTATTATAGCAAGAATCACATATTATATAAAATGCATGAATATAAAAATGCAATGCATGAAATGTATTTTTTTCCTTTAATTAAGGAAATCCGTATATCTAAAAAGATATCCGGCTACCTTAGGAAAATATGTCAAATTAAATATTCTAAAACCAAAATACTTTGTGATTGTTTGAAAACAATTTTGAAAAGCTTGAATTAAAAATAAAAACTGGGCTAATTTCTTTAAAATGGCTCTAATTTCCTAAGTTTAAAAAATCCGGACTTGACTACCCTTAACCCGGGACTTGAAAAACCATTTTTAGAGTTTGAAAAGGCTTAGAAATTACCCTAAGTCAGTAGCTAACCCTTCTAATCAGCCCACTCTAAGTAAATTAACCAAAACAGAAAATTGTTTTTTTTTTTTTAAATTCAATTCTGACTCCACTGTCCAGTTTTAATCCACGAATTTTTATCCTATTTTTAAAAATTCCAAAAATTCTAAAAAAAATACTGGAAACTCATAACATGTAAAACTACACGAAAAAAAATCGGCTTAATTTTCGAATCAAAGATGAATTCCCAGAAAAATCAGAGATGTACGAGTTTTTGGAGGAGAAAAAACTGCTTTGTTTTTCTTTAAATTCAATTCTGACTCCACTGTCCAGTTTTAATCCACGATTTTTTACCCTATTTTAAAAAATTCCAAAAATTCTGAAAAACATACTGGAGACTCACGACATTTAAAACTACACGAGAAAAAATCGGCTTAATTTTTTGATCAAAGATGAATTCCCAGAAAAATCAGAGATGTACGAGTTTTTGGAGGAGAAAAAACTGCTTTGTTTTTCTTTAAATTCAATCCTGACTCCACTGTCCAGTTTTAATCCACGATTTTTTACCCTATTTTTAAAACTTCCAAAAATTCTAAAAAAAATACTGGAGACTCAGGACATATAAAACTACATGAGAAAAAATTGGCTTAATTTTCTGATCAAAGATGAATTCCCAGAAAAATCGGAGATGTACGAGTTTTGGGTGGAAAAAAAAACTGCTTGGCCAACACATTTTTTTTGTCTTTGATAAAATCATTTAAAAATAAAAATAAAAATATTTGAAACTCATAAAATGACTTGAAAGCAGTAGCTAGGACTTTTTGAAAGTTAGATAAAAATTGGCTAAGTAAAAAAATCACAAAGGTAGAATAATCAATTTGACAAACTTAATTTTCCACAAGTGTGCTCAAGAGAGCATGACTTTGAACCATTAATTGGCTCAAGTCATTATTCAAGTGGCATGGTCATGAAATGCATGAAACAATGCAGCAAACATAATGCATGAAATGCATGGATCTAAACCTAAATGTAAGGAAAATGCATGACATAAATAATATGGCCTAGACCTAACATGAACTTGCATGGCAATAAATGCAACCTAGACCTAAGACATGCATGGCATTTTCACAAACACAAGGCATGCTTAATTCAAAAATCCAACCAAATATCATGCAAATGCAAAAACCTAACAACTAGCATGACAAAAATACAACACACAATGCAAAACACATGGAGTAGCCAAATGGCCCCAAGCTTCAACAAGCATGGCATTTTCACAAACACTTGGTATGCTAGTATGAAAAACTAAGTCATAACACAAAAATCACACAAGCATTTTCACAAACACCTAATATACCAAATCTAAAACATGCTCACTAAGATATAAAACAAGAATCATGCAAAGAATCACATAAGCATTTTCACAAACACTTAATATGCTAACTCTAAAACATGCTCAAATTTAAACAACATGAAAACAGAAAATTAAAAATGCAAAAACATGATATCTAAGACATAAATGGCAACAAATAAAGCAACCAAATTAAATATAACTTAAGAACATGAAATAACATAATATTTAAAACATCAAAAATAAAGAAAATAGCATAAACAATATGGTAAAATGAATCAAAAACAACAACTTAAAATAAATAATGTAGGCCATTTGGCCATGGTGAGTTTATTATAAAAACAAAATGTAAAAAAAAAATATACTTAAGAAAGGAAATGAAGGAAGAACAAGAAACATTATTTTAAAATGAAAACTCACCAAGTAGCTTTTGAACGGATTAAGCTATAAACCCTCAGAGTAGCTTTTGAACGGATTAAGCTACGAACCCTCAGAGTAGCTTTTGAACGGATTAAGCTACGAACCCTCAGAGTAGCTTTTGAACGGATTAAGCTACAAACCCTCAGAGTAGCTTTTGAACGGATTAAGCTACGAACCCTCAGAGTAAAACACTATGACTCACCACCCGGATAATCCTAATACAAGTGTATAGACTATCTCACAAGGGGTAGTGGGTGGTCTCAACCAAAGGCCAAGACTCTTTATTTATAAGGTGAGCACCTCCTTGGCTTGACATTACAAAGGGATGTGGGATTGGGACTTAGGCTCAAAAATGAAAATCTCTAACTTAACTCTTGATTTTTAATCACTTGATTGAAAAAATCCTAAGCTTCCTCCTTCCTTTGGGCTTGGGTAGGCCAGCACTTCTCTTTTCCAGCCCAGCTCTGATTTTTGAAAGGCCCAAAGAAGCCCTTTTCGGTTGCTTGGGTGAAATGACCATTTTGCCCCCCCGGATGCAAATAAATATCAAACGGACTCCAAATTCAATTTTTCTTTTTTTAATACTTCCAAAATAATAAAATATTGAGTTCTGGAAGTTTTCAAAATTTTCCGAGTCCGTTTGCTATTTATTTGGATTTTTTCTTCCCAAAATATCCTTTTATGCCCCTACTTTTTACCATTTTTTAAACGAGCTCCAAATCAAGATTTTTCTTCACCAATCTCTTCAAAATAATTAAAAAGTGTGATCTGGAAGTTTTCATGATTTTTGGAGCTCATTTGGTATTTTTTCGGGATTTATCGGCTTGAATTACTGCATAGGAGGCCCGGGATTTGGCCATTTTGCAAACGAACTCGGAATCAAGATTTTCTTTCGCCAATCTCTTCCAAATAATTTAAAAATGAGATTTTCAAAATTTCAGAATTTTTGGAGTCCATTTGCTATTTTTTCGGGATTTTCCTTTTTGAATTACTGCATAAGAAACCCGGGATTTGGCCATTTTGCAAACGAACTCCGAATCAAGATTTTCTTTCGCCAATCTCCTTCAAATGATTTAAGAATGAGATTGACAAATTTTCCATAATTTTCGGAGTCCATTTGCTATTTTTCCCAAATTTTTCCAATTTTGCCCTTTAACCTCCGAAACCCGGTTTTGCTCAAAACAAATCCGATTTTCAGATTTTCTTCAATCTGAGCCTTGGGCCATCCTTTTTAACCATTCTTCATCCATTGGGGGCTTTGGTCTTACCAAGTCGGGCCATTTCTGTGATTCTTCCCGATTTCACCGAAATCCACTAAAAACCCTAATTCTCGGTTTTCTCCCGGATTGACTTTTTTTTCGGTTTTTCTTGCAAGTGACTTCTCCATTACCCGTAGTCAGTGCTTATCTTTCATTTGGAACCTTCAATTTCGACCAGTTTGATCGTTTAAGCACTTTTCCCCAAATTTCTCGGATTAGGGTTTCCTTTCTACTGAATCTCCAAATCCCAACTTCCGAACTCCATATCTTTCAATGTAGACCTCGGATTATCAAAATTCTTTCGCCATTTTTCAATTGAACTTAAAATCTTGATTTTGAAAGTGGGTTGACTTTTTCAGTAGTTGACTTTCTGGGGTTGACTTTTTCGGGGTTGACTTTTTTTTCAAGTTTGACTTTTTGTGCTCGCCCTCTTAAACTAAGTCTCGGAGTACCACCTGCAGGATGAAAACAGTCTTTTTACACTTGGGAACATCAATATGGGAAGAAAACATACCTGTTTAGTGGTCCGGACAAAATTAGGTGTCTACAGCTGCCCCTCTTTGGCTATTGCTGAGAATCAGGAATCAGGCAAAGATAAACCGACACTAATTTTGTACGGTCAGTGACATCACATGTGAAGGAAAGGGAAAGGGGTTTCTTTTTCATTTTAATTTTTTTCATTTTCTATTTTTCATTTTTTTTCTTCTTTCTTCTTTTTTTCTTTTTTCTTTTTTCCTTTTTTTTATTTTTTTTTATTTTTTTTATTTTTTTTCTATTTTCTCTTTTTTCATTTTTTTTTTAAAAACAATAAATTGAAGATTTTGTCCTTAAATTGAATTCCCTGCCTAAACAAGGCTCGATTCGTCTTAAGGGAATGAATTCGATTTCAAAAGAAAAATTTATGCTCGAAGGGCTTTAAAATTGGTGCCCGAAGGTCTTAAAATGGTGCCCGGAGGTCTTAAAAATTGGTGCCCGGAGGTCTTAAAAATTGGTGCCCGAAGGTCTTACCCCTGAAAAAAGTTATGCCCGGAGGTCTTAAAGATGTTGCCCGGAGGTCTTACCTGTGATTTGAAAAATAATGCCCGGAGGTCTTAAAAATTGGTGCCAGGAGGTCTTACCCCTGAAAAAAGTTATGCCCGGAGGTCTTAAAGATGTTGCCCAGAGGTCTTACCTATGATTTGAAAAAAATAATGCCCGGAGGTCTTAAAGATGTTGCCCGGAGGTCTTACCTGTGATTTGAAAAATTATGCCCGGAGGTCTTAAAAATGGTGCCCATAGGCCTTACCCCTGAAAAAAAGAGTTATGCCCGGAGGTCTTAAAGATGTTGCCCGGAGGTCTTAAAATGGTGCCCGGAGGTCTTAAAAATTGGTGCCCGGAGGTCTTACCTGTGATTTGAAAAAAATGCGCTGTATGCGACTTTAAAAATGATGCCCGGAGGTTTTAAGAATGGTGCCCGGAGGCCTTACCCGTGATTTGGAAGAAATGCGCTGTATGCGACTTTAAAAATGATGCCCGGAGGTCTTAAGAATGGTGCCCGGAGGCCTTACCCATAATTTGGAAGAAATGCGATGTATGCGACTTTAAAAATGATGCCCGGAGGTCTTAAGAATGGTGCCCGGAGGCCTTGCCCATAATTTGGAAGAAATGCGCTGTACGCGACTTTAAAAATGATGCCCGGAGGTCTTAAGAATGGTGCCCGGAGGCCTTACCCGTGATTTGGAAGAAATGCGCTGTATGCGACTTTAAAAATGATGCCCGGAGGTCTTAAGAATGGTGCCTGGAGGCCTTACCCATAATTTGGAAGAAATGCGCTGTATGCGACTTTAAAAATGATGCCCGGAGGTCTTAAGAATGGTGCCCGGAGGCCTTACCCGTGATTTGGAAGAAATGCGCTGTATGCGACTTTAAAAATGATGCCCGGAGGTCTTAAGAATGGTGCCCGGAGGCCTTACCCATAATTTGGAAAAAATGCGCTGTATGCGACTTTAAAAATGATGTCCGGAGGTCTTAAGAATAGTGCCCGGAGGCCTTTCCCCTGAAAAAAGTTATGCCCGGAGGTCTTAAAGATGTTGCCCGGAGGTCTTAAAGATATTGCCCGGAGGTCTTACCTGTGATTTGAAAAATTATGCCCGGAGGTCTTAAAAATGTTCTTTGAAGAATTGTTGAAAATTACCCTAACGATTTTGAGAAGATGCGAATGCTTTTTGATGCAGATGCAGGTGTTGAATAAGACACGAAATGACTTAAACTGGTGCAAATGTCTTTAATGCAAATGTAAATGACTTGGATTGATGCCCATGTTTCATGATGCAGATGCCCCTACTAATTGTGTTCATGTAACTGGTTTATGAATGGTGTAACTACAATTACCACACAGTAATGAAAATGCAATGATTCTAGAAATGATGCAATTGCTTGAGATGACACAAATACGAATTCCATGAAGAATGTAAATGTAAAGGTAAAATACAGATGCTTATGGAATAATGCCAATGCAAATACCCATGAATGATGCAAATGCTTGCCGACACTGTGCAGATGCAAAAGCTCGATAAAGAGATGAGTGCTCATGAGTGATGCAAGTGCCCCCGGCTGTTTTTCTAGACTTTGGCTTAGCCTTTCAAATTCATTTTTCCTCTTCAAATCAGAGTATATCTTCAATTCATTTTGGCTATTCTCTTTGCCCCAACAGTTTTTCAAACTTTCATCAACAGAGATCTGAACCGGGTTCTATTTCTTCTTCTCATATCTGGAAGTCAAGACCTATCCTGGCAGTTCTACACCTTTGAGTTAGAAAAATCCTTGTCTCATGCCAACATCAAAATGGGTATTTCAAAAAAATCTTTTTATTTGTTTTCGCATTTTGAAAACTTCTGAACAAAAAATATTAACCCCACAATGTGTGATGTACAAATCTTTTGAAGACTGATGATCATTGTTAGAAATTTCTCTAAGTATCAATCTGGGTTTTTTCAACTGGATTGGCAAGGCTTGGTATAACAAGATTCTGGCTTTTCCAGGAAAACTTCATGACAAAAATGTATATCCCTTCTAGGCTCACAAATGGAATAGGTTTTATAAATCATGAATTCATTGAGAACCAAACAAATTCAACATTCTTTTAGTTTCCATATCAAGGCATTTTGTCAAGCATCAAGATTGGCTGGGATGTTTAAACCGGAAAGTTTAATCTTGGGAACAAAGTTTCAGTTTTTGAAGACAATCCTCCGAATGAGAGCTGACAATTTGGGGGGTTCAGGAATTCCTAGATGTTCCTCGATGACCACTCCTTTAATAAGATCTTTTCTTTTGGGGTATCGGCACTATCATCGATGGCATCGAAAATTCCCATTCTACTCTAGACCGCCCGTTTTTTTGGGTTTTCGCCCTAGAGTCCCATTCTTTTCAATTTTTCTCTTTTTTTTTTACCATGCACTTGAGAATTCTAAATTCTTCCTTAGTGAAATGAGAATTTGATAAGATGGGATAAAATCTGAGGAAAACCCTTCAAATTAAACATTCATGCTTGATCAAAATGGACTTTTAAAGCACGTAATGTAGGCCATGGCTCAGGATTCAGAAAGAAAGGATAAATAGGCCCAAAATATGTGTTTGAGGGTAATCAGATCAAGGATCCTTTCTTGAAGAGGATTTTCTTTGAAGCATGTGTCTCTTCTTGGACATTTCTTTCTTTTTGATTTTGCTCTTTTTCTTCCTTGCTTTTGGCTTTCAATTTGCCATGTCTTTCACACACATTTTTTTATTGTGTTTTTTGTTTGTTTTTCTTGGCTTTCATTTCGTCATCTTTTCCTCTTCTTTTTTTCTTTGACAGAGTGCGCCCGTATTTATTCGGGGCTCCATTTGCTTTGTGTCTGTCCCTGAGCTGTCACTCATTTCTCAATGATCTTTGAAAAGATCTTTCCTCGCATTTGCCCCCCAGTGTAGAGGGTAATCCTTGATCAGGGTTCAAAGAATTAAGAATTCTTTTGGCTCAAAAGGGGTGACTATGGATAATAATTTTTTTCTTGTGAAATGGATATGAAAGATGGCCATTCATCATATCAAGCCCAAATATTCTCATTGAAAAGCAATCCTCAGGGGAAATAGATATTCAGAATTTCATTTTGCACTTTGGAATCATCCGAATTCTCATATGCATGATATCATGATTTTTCTTTTTCTTTTTTTCTTTTTTTTTTTGTTTTTTTCGTCGCATGCCCCCAATGATTCATGCATTAGCCCATCCTTCTTCACTATGTATCCATCATTTCCACATATGATGCCCCAATTTGATTATCCATGCGAATTTGTATCAATGAGGAACATGGCAAGTCTAGGTCTGTTTTGAAAAGGCTGAGTTTCCAATCTGAGTTCTTTGAAGAGACAAGGAAAACATGACCCAAAAGCAGGTTTTCTCTGGGACAAGAGATAATCTAGTTTAATCATTGTGCCCCAAGGTGTCAATCATGAAGTGATGTCTGGGCAATTAGTGTTTTGTGGTCATTGGGAAAGGTCATGAATGGTTTTAGCACAATCCTGACACACACCAAATTATCAAAATCTGGATTCTTGAAAGAATGTCTCATTTGTTTGATTTTCAAGGAATTCAAAAAATTTCAAAAAGTTTGTTCCTTTGTTCATAGCCTAGACTAGGATTTACATCCTTGCTTATTTTGCAATGACAATGCTTCTCTTTTTTTCATTCATTTTTCCTTGAAGCATTAGGTCTTTCAAGTGTTATTGATTCAAGGTTTAGGTATAGAGAAGCCCAAAAAAGAGGGGGATGGTGTTGGGTCATTTCTAACACTGATCATCAATCTTCTTGAGACTATCCATTATTAAAACTTCCTTAATGCTTGTTTTTGTAAATTCACGTTTATTTAAAACACAACAAACACAAAGCATTTAAAATTCATTTAATTCATGTAGATGTTAACATGAGACAAGTGCTTTCATCATCACAGTGTATAAAACTACATGCGTCAAAAATGCTCCTATTGACATCCTTCAAAGGTAGTAATTCTCTCCCTAAAACCCTGAAAGAAATTGATTTAGGGCTAAGTGGCCTTCCATTGATCGATAAGCTCCGGTGTCAAAATACCATCACGGATAAAACTTTCAATCATTTCCTTCAGTTGTCTGCATTTTTCAGTTGAATGCCCAACTACCCCTAGGTGATAATCACACTTGCTGTCAGGGTCATAACTCCTTGCTGATGGTTTCGGAGCTATTTTCAAAGGTACCGGGGTAAGGTACTGATTCTTTATTAGTAATGGCAGTAAGTCAGGGATGGGGATTGGAATTCTTTCTTGATTTTCTCGCGGTCGTTTTCTAGAAGTAGGCCTTGTTGCAAGGGCTGGTATAGGATTAGGTGTTTGGGTAGGTAGGTAAGGATAAAGGCTTGGAGATACCTCAGTAGGGTAACATGATTGGTATGAGGGAAATTGGGAATATGGGATGAAATCTTCCATAGTTTGGACATCTTCCTCTTTCTTTCTTGGTGCCTTATTTCTCTCGGTATTGGATGTTCCTTCTCTTTCAAGTTTCCCATTCTTGATAGCATTCTCAATCATCTCCCCTGAAATTACCATGTCCGCAAAATTCTTCGAAGCATTGCCGACAAGTCTGTCATAGTACGGGGCGTGCAGTGTATTCACAAAAAGGATAGTGATTTCCTTTTATGTCAAGGGCGGTTGTACTTGGGCAGCCAGGCTCATCCACCGTTGTGCATATTCTTTGAAGCTCTCAGTAGCTTTTTTCTCCATATTTTGCAAAGTGAGACGATCACGTGTCTTGTCGGTCATATGCTTGTACTGGTTTAGAAAAGCCCCAGCCAAATCATTCCAAGAGCGAATCTGATCCTTGCTCAACTGACTATACCACCTAATTGCGGACCCGCTGAGGCTATCCTGAAAGCAGTGAATCAAAAGCTTATCATTATCTATCTGACTTGTCATCTTTCGGCAGAACATAGTGATGTGGGCTGATGGATCGGTCGTCCCGTCATATTTCACAAAGTCAGGGATCTTGAACTTAGGAGGAATGACTAAATCGAGGACCAAGCATCGTTCTTTCGCCTTTACACTCCCGAATACATCTGTTCTTTCTATTGCCCGAAGCCTTTCATCTAACAACTGATATTTCCCTTGGGAATCTGCTAACTCAACCTCATTTACTGCAACCCTTTTCAACTTTGCCTGTTCAGCTGGATCATCTGAGTTTAGGACATTGACGGGGTTAACAGTGTTCTGGGCATCACTTATTGCGACCTCATCTTGGCCCTTTTGTACCTCTAACCCTTGTCCGGCGATAAAGTTTTCGGTGTATCCTTTTCCCTTGATTACAGCAGACATTAGCTCCATCAGTTTAGTCATCTGATCCTTAGATTCTGCTTGAGATTTTGCTAGCTGTTCTCGCAATTCTCTCTGTTCCCTTTCCATTTTTTTCATTCGGGCAACTTGTTCATCCTCCATAGCACCAGCCTGTATTAAAAGTGTACTCAGTACTTCTTCTGATTTGAAATGGAAATTCTTTCAAAGACTCCTAAAACCAAGCCAACTTCTATTTATTTCCCCCAAATGTATGTCATGATGAATGAGCCATGAATGCAATTTGATGCATATGAAGCCTAAACAATATGATGTATGGATATGTACAATGGAAACATGCTGACCATATATGTGATAAATGCAATCACAATGCCAACATGTTGCAAACAAAGAATAAACAGATCAACACATGAATATATGCAATGACTGATCATGTATTTTAGCATGTTTCCCAATAAATGATCACATACACTATGAATGCAACACGGTGTCAATTATGCAAACAATGAATGATTGATACAGAGTATATACAAAGAAAATCATGCTAACCATGTGTGTCATGAATGTGACCTAATGCTAATCATGATGTATGTAATAAGCAAATTAATGCATGGATATATACAGAAAAATCATGCTGATTATGAATGCATGAATGCAACCTGACAAATAATTGATGGGATGCAAAATGCAAAGGGGAAGATATCACGGAGGAAATAAGAATCGGAGGAACTTAATCATCAACATCTTATAAATTTGAAGCATACTCAATTCATTCCCATATCAATGTTCACAATGGTATAAACCATGTTTTACAAAATTTGAGCAGTAGTTAAAACTGTCTTTACAAGCACTTTATTCTTCCTAGCATCCTAAGGCTATAAGAGCCGGCTACTGAAAAAGTGAAATCCTATTACATCATATAAGACCGAAGTCTTTCCACTTCAATGCTGTAAATCTCCCAATCCTAATGGCGTTTTCCCAGTCCTTTATCAATCAGTGTCGTTGGATCCAACCACTTGGCATCTATGAGAGCTTGCACTTTCCTTTTGACTGCTATACAATCTTCGATGCTATGGCCAACAATTCCACAGTGATAATCACATCTTTCATTTGGATTATACCACATTGGATATGGTGGTAACAGGGGTTTCAATGGGACACAGGCAACCATGTGATTTTGGATCAGTATAGGGAGGAGCTCTTGGTAGCTGATTGGAATGGGATCAAAATGCATTTGGGTCTTATTCTGGGATCGTTTCTTAGTCACACATGGCCTAGGAGTTGGGGCACTTGGTGGTAGCACTAAGGTTCGAACCTGAGTGTTTACATGGGGATGTGGCGGAACAGCATGGTAAGGGTATGGATTTGGACACGGGGCCTTTGGAGGTTGTACATAGCTCGAGGTTCCTATCTCAGGTACTGGATAAGGTGATTGATGAGGGAAATAGTATGAACTGGTAGTTGGTAACGATGGAGTCAGATTCAGGAATCCCGTAGTGGTCGTCCCAATGGACGATTGGACCATAGTAGGGTGGGGATACTGGTTTGGACCTAGAACAGTTTGCAGGTATGGTACTGGATTCGAGGTTTCTGTCTTTGGTATCAGGCTTTCAGGTTTAATTATTTTCATGATTTTGTCCATAATTTCATCAGGATTGCAACCTTTGTGGCATTGACAAGTGCAGGATCCAGCAAGGATTGTATGTTCTGGACCTAATGGTTTTGGTTGATCCGAAGATGATGCGAAGCCCTGAGAAAGTTCACCTTTACTGTTACCCATATCCTCAACCATTTTCAGCAATTTGGCAACTTGTTCCTTCACCTCTCGGATTTCATGTCCATATTCATCTTGATTGCGTTCCAAAGCACCCAATCGTTCCTCCGATTCATTCCTCATATCTCGAACCCCTTTCATGCAAATGAAAATGTCATGAGATTAAGATTATGAATGTACACGCTCTATTCCTATGTGCATGAATAAATTGATGATTAATGCATGAACATATACAGAGAAATTATGATGACTATGTATGCTATGGATGCAATTTAATGCCAGGTATATACAGATAATGACTATGCATGTCATAAACGTGTCCTACAATGAATGACCATGCATGCTATGATGTCAAAATGATACATGCTATTAATACAAAGGTAGGTACAAAGAATGACCATGTATATCACAAATGTATTCTACAATGAATAATCATGCATGTTATGACTGTAACACGATGTCAAAATGACACAAATAAATTAACCAATGATTACACGAAATTGGTGGGACCTAAATCTTGATTATTCAAAAATCTCATTATGCAAGATTTGCCTCCTAATTTATGATTTTTTTTTAACATGCTTTTTTTTTGTGTTTTTTTTTTATTTATGAAAAACCAATCACATTATTTTCAAAAGAATTTCAGGGTGGATCCCACTATGGTACCATATGCAAATGTTCATGTGACACTACCGGTTTTATGAAATCATCAAATGAAATTACCAACTGTTTATTGCAAAGAATGAGATCAATAACACAACCAAAAATGTACATGCTCTATTCACACATGTATGAAATGTGCAACATGCAAAATGCTTGAAAAAAGATTTTTTTTTTTATTTAAAAAAAAACAGCTAATGAACATCTGCCCCAGCAATATCTGCTTATTTAGGCATCACGATGTCTTCGAGGCGGAGTATCACATTTATTACGGGCGATGTACGTACATCGTTGCCCGATCTACCACACTTATTCGGAGTGTAAAATAGGTAACAAAAGGTTTAGAACTGTCCCTCTATGTGTTCCTATTTTCGGTATATCTAACGGAAATCCGGCATGGCTTCGCCTAGGTTCACTATATGAGGGTGAATCGGTTCTAAGGCTCCGAATTGTTCCTCACTGTCGCCGGTGAAGGCTAGTAAGGCACCCCGATAAAAGCGGGTTCAATTCGTTAGAGTATATTTTCCTATGCCCATGCGGAGGATCATCACGAAGGCATTAGGTACTTTATACTCCGAAAGTGTTTCACTAGCCCATACGGAGGATCAATCACGAAGGCGTAGTTACTTTACTCCCACTTAAAAGGACGGAACCCGGGTATAGGATTCATGTTATGCAAATGCACGTGTAGTGTGTGTGGAGGAATAATAAACCTTTCACCACCTATTCTACAAACCTTATTCTAAATGCCCTAGCAATTAAAACATTCAAGAATAGTGTAACGCATTAACCAACAAGCAATTATAATATACAACCTTAAATAACTAGAGAACAAAAATAAAATGCATGCACATGAGTATGAACATATTTAAAAACAATTTATTATTTTCAAAATTCTCCTTATTAAAAAAATGTGGGAATTAAAATCAAATACCAATTAAACCAACAAAACCGAGACTTTGATAACACACGACTAATTCTAGGCCTGACTCTCTAATATGTCCCCAGTGGAGTCGCCAAGCTGTCGCAACCTAAAAAAAAAAAATAACGACGACGTCTCATCGCAAGACTTTATTATTCGTTAGGCGTGACATTAAAAAAAATCGAGGAAAAGTCGACTTAATTCCTCTAGAAAAATGAAGGTTTTGAAAATGACCTTAAAAAAGACATGGAGTCGCCACCAATCTTTTTTAGCTAGGTGTGATCGGCCACCTATTAAAACTGGTTTTATAAAATATTTTAAAAATTAATTAAAACATTTTAAAAAACCAATTTCAAGTCTGCGTTTTAAACCAGAGAAATCAAAGAAGCGGGTTCGGGAGTCGGTTACGTGTGGGGAAGGATTAGCACCCCCACAACGCCCGTATAAATCGGTACCTTATTAATCGTGTGTTATCTCAAGTCTCGGTAAAAAGTTGGTTTTAAATTTAGTATTTCAAGTTAATTCCCAATTTAAAGAAAAATAATTTCATTTTTTTTATTGAAAATGATCCAGAATTTATAAATTCAAAATTTTCCTATATTCCCCAACAAACGTGGCAAAATATAGAAATTTTTATTAGTTTTGGAAAACTTTCCGAATCATTCTCTTTTTTGAAAGAAAGATATTCCTTTATTAATGATAATTGATGATATTCCCTCCAGCAAACCCGGTAGAGAACTCATGAATTATTTTAACTCGGGAATATCTTTATTTTTATTGAAAACCATTATCTTTTGAAAACATTTAAAATAAATGAATACGTATATGCTAAATAAAGATAACTAAATAAAAGCATAGGATATCATGAAATATTCGAAACCATATAATAAACCATGTAACATCAAAAAATATAAATCAAAATAACAACAATATCATAGAAATTATTATAGCAAGAATCACATATTATATAAAATGCATGAATATAAAAATGCAATGCATGAAATGTATTTTTTTCCTTTAATTAAGGAAATCCGTATATCTAAAAAGATATCCGGCTACCTTAGGAAAATATGTCAAATTAAATATTCTAAAACCAAAATACTTTGTGATTGTTTGAAAACAATTTTGAAAAGCTTGAATTAAAAATAAAAACTGGGCTAATTTCTTTAAAATGGCTCTAATTTCCTAAGTTTAAAAAATCCGGACTTGACTACCCTTAACCCGGGACTTGAAAAACCATTTTTAGAGTTTGAAAAGGCTTAGAAATTACCCTAAGTCAGTAGCTAACCCTTCTAATCAGCCCACTCTAAGTAAATTAACCAAAACAGAAAATTGTTTTTTTTTTTAAATTCAATTCTGACTCCACTGTCCAGTTTTAATCCACGAATTTTTATCCTATTTTTAAAAATTCCAAAAATTCTAAAAAAAATACTGGAAACTCAGAACATGTAAAACTACACGAAAAAAAATCGGCTTAATTTTCGAATCAAAGATGAATTCCCAGAAAAATCAGAGATGTACGAGTTTTTGGAGGAGAAAAAACTGCTTTGTTTTTCTTTAAATTCAATTCTGACTCCACTGTCCAGTTTTAATCCACGATTTTTTACCCTATTTTAAAAAATTCCAAAAATTCTGAAAAAAATACTGGAGACTCACGACATTTAAAACTACACGAGAAAAAATCGGCTTAATTTTTTGATCAAAGATGAATTCCCAGAAAAATCAGAGATGTACGAGTTTTTGGAGGAGAAAAAACTGCTTTGTTTTTCTTTAAATTCAATCCTGACTCCACTGTCCAGTTTTAATCCACGATTTTTTACCCTATTTTTAAAACTTCCAAAAATTCTAAAAAAAATACTGGAGACTCAGGACATATAAAACTACATGAGAAAAAATTGGCTTAATTTTCTGATCAAAGATGAATTCCCAGAAAAATCGGAGATGTACGAGTTTTGGGTGGAAAAAAAAACTGCTTGGCCAACACATTTTTTTTGTCTTTGATAAAATCATTTAAAAATAAAAATAAAAATATTTGAAACTCATAAAATGACTTGAAAGCAGTAGCTAGGACTTTTTGAAAGTTAGATAAAAATTGGCTAAGTAAAAAAATCACAAAGGTAGAATAATCAATTTGACAAACTTAATTTTCCACAAGTGTGCTCAAGAGAGCATGACTTTGAACCATTAATTGGCTCAAGTCATTATTCAAGTGGCATGGTCATGAAATGCATGAAACAATGCAGCAAACATAATGCATGAAATGCATGGATCTAAACCTAAATGTAAGGAAAATGCATGACATAAATAATATGGCCTAGACCTAACATGAACTTGCATGGCAATAAATGCAACCTAGACCTAAGACATGCATGGCATTTTCACAAACACAAGGCATGCTTAATTCAAAAATCCAACCAAATATCATGCAAATGCAAAAACCTAACAACTAGCATGACAAAAATACAACACACAATGCAAAACACATGGAGTAGCCAAATGGCCCCAAGCTTCAACAAGCATGGCATTTTCACAAACACTTGGTATGCTAGTATGAAAAACTAAGTCATAACACAAAAATCACACAAGCATTTTCACAAACACCTAATATACCAAATCTAAAACATGCTCACTAAGATATAAAACAAGAATCATGCAAAGAATCACATAAGCATTTTCACAAACACTTAATATGCTAACTCTAAAACATGCTCAAATTTAAACAACATGAAAACAGAAAATTAAAAATGCAAAAACATGATATCTAAGACATAAATGGCAACAAATAAAGCAACCAAATTAAATATAACTTAAGAACATGAAATAACATAATATTTAAAACATCAAAAATAAAGAAAATAGCATAAACAATATGGTAAAATGAATCAAAAACAACAACTTAAAATAAATAATGTAGGCCATTTGGCCATGGTGAGTTTATTATAAAAACAAAATGTAAAAAAAAAATATACTTAAGAAAGGAAATGAAGGAAGAACAAGAAACATTATTTTAAAATGAAAACTCACCAAGTAGCTTTTGAACGGATTAAGCTATAAACCCTCAGAGTAGCTTTTGAACGGATTAAGCTACGAACCCTCAGAGTAGCTTTTGAACGGATTAAGCTACGAACCCTCAGAGTAGCTTTTGAACGGATTAAGCTACAAACCCTCAGAGTAGCTTTTGAACGGATTAAGCTACGAACCCTCAGAGTAAAACACTATGACTCACCACCCGGATAATCCTAATACAAGTGTATAGACTATCTCACAAGGGGTAGTGGGTGGTCTCAACCAAAGGCCAAGACTCCTTATTTATAAGGTGAGCACCTCCTTGGCTTGACATTACAAAGGGATGTGGGATTGGGACTTAGGCTCAAAAATGAAAATCTCTAACTTAACTCTTGATTTTTAATCACTTGATTGAAAAAATCCTAAGCTTCCTCCTTCCTTTGGGCTTGGGTAGGCCAGCACTTCTCTTTTCCAGCCCAGCTCTGATTTTTGAAAGGCCCAAAGAAGCCCTTTTCGGTTGCTTGGGTGAAATGACCATTTTGCCCCCCCGGATGCAAATAAATATCAAACGGACTCCAAATTCAATTTTTCTTTTTTTAATACTTCCAAAATAATAAAATATTGAGTTCTGGAAGTTTTCAAAATTTTCCGAGTCCGTTTGCTATTTATTTGGATTTTTTCTTCCCAAAATATCCTTTTATGCCCCTACTTTTTACCATTTTTTAAACGAGCTCCAAATCAAGATTTTTCTTCACCAATCTCTTCAAAATAATTAAAAAGTGTGATCTGGAAGTTTTCATGATTTTTGGAGCTCATTTGGTATTTTTTCGGGATTTATCGGCTTGAATTACTGCATAGGAGGCCCGGGATTTGGCCATTTTGCAAACGAACTCGGAATCAAGATTTTCTTTCGCCAATCTCTTCCAAATAATTTAAAAATGAGATTTTCAAAATTTCAGAATTTTTGGAGTCCATTTGCTATTTTTCCGGGATTTTCCTTTTTGAATTACTGCATAAGAAACCCGGGATTTGGCCATTTTGCAAACGAACTCCGAATCAAGATTTTCTTTCGCCAATCTCCTTCAAATGATTTAAGAATGAGATTGACAAATTTTCCATAATTTTCGGAGTCCATTTGCTATTTTTCCCAAATTTTTCCAATTTTGCCCTTTAACCTCCGAAACCCGGTTTTGCTCAAAACAAATCCGATTTTCAGATTTTCTTCAATCTGAGCCTTGGGCCATCCTTTTTAACCATTCTTCATCCATTGGGGGCTTTGGTCTTACCAAGTCGGGCCATTTCTGTGATTCTTCCCGATTTCACCGAAATCCACTAAAAACCCTAATTCTCGGTTTTCTCCCGGATTGACTTTTTTTTCGGTTTTTCTTGCAAGTGACTTCTCCATTACCCGTAGTCAGTGCTTATCTTTCATTTGGAACCTTCAATTTCGACCAGTTTGATCGTTTAAGCACTTTTCCCCAAATTTCTCGGATTAGGGTTTCCTTTCTACTGAATCTCCAAATCCCAACTTCCGAACTCCATATCTTTCAATGTAGACCTCGGATTATCAAAATTCTTTCGCCATTTTTCAATTGAACTTAAAATCTTGATTTTGAAAGTGGGTTGACTTTTTCAGTAGTTGACTTTCTGGGGTTGACTTTTTCGAGGTTGACTTTTTTTTTCAAGTTTGACTTTTTGTGCTCGCCCTCTTAAACTAAGTCTCGGAGTACCACCTGCAGGATGAAAACATTCTTTTTACACTTGGGAACATCAATATGGGAAGAAAACATACCTGTTTAGTGGTCCGGACAAAATTAGGTGTCTACATGTATGAATGACATGGCATGCTTGACATGGCAAAATCTAAAGGACATAGTATGTGTATGAATGACATGGCAAAATCTAAATGACATAGCATATGTATGAATGACATGACATGCTTGACATGGCAAAATCTAAATGGCATAGCATATGTATGAATGACATAACATGCTTGACATGGCAAAATCTAAATGACATAGCATATGTATGAATGACATGATATGATATGACATGCTTGACATGGCAAAAAAAAATCATCTCTTGAATGTTTGGTTAAAGAAAAGATGTTACAAAGTTGGTTAGAATGAAGCAAAGGCTCAACATGAATATTTAGCCTATGATACTATTTGCTTTATAAGAGTTTTGAGAAGTTTTTAATTGTATGATCTTAGTATGTCTCTAAACTCTATGAATTCTTTGGATCATTTGTGATATCTTTATCCTTTTATTCTTTAACCACATTACAACCCCTTGGCCCCATTAGAACCTTGAATGAAGACCTCTTGATTCATGAAGTTGCATGATCTAAGTAGTGGAGAATATGTGGACAAGCAAGCATATGGTAGAATTGTTTTCATGAGATTGATTGAGTGTAAACACTTTACCACTACTTTAAAGAGTGAAAATCATGAGAGTATCCCATGTCAGAAGTTGAGATTAAGTTTGAATATGCACTATTTTGATTGAAATATGTTATGTTAATATTGGCTTAACTCAAACTATTTAAATTCAAGCATGAATTTTTGTGAAATTCTTTAAGCTATTGATTAGTTTATAAGACATGTTTAATGATTATCTCTTATTTATATTGGAAAGATTAGAAGTAATTATATTTAGTATATTTTATTTTTATTTTAGTTTTTCAATGTTTGTGGGTATCGTCCTAGTAAACCCTCATGAGACTAAACTCGTCCACTAGGGACACATAGGGGTTTAAAAGCTTGTGTCACATGCTAAGTGCCACCGTGATTTCCTACGAAAGTGGATTAGATTAGATTTTCTTATTTTGTTTTTATTTTGTTTTGCTCGAGGACTAACAAAAAGCTAAGTGTATGGGGTATTTGATAAGCTCATAAAATATACATTTTATGCCTTTCTACCATTAGTTTTTGTTATGTTTTCGATCTTTATCTTGTTTATTTATATTATGTTTTGGAATTGTAGGTAAAATATGGAGAATGAAGTCAAAAGATGTCAATAATGATGGTAAATAGCTTACAAAATCATAATCACAAGATGGAAGAAGATTTGGGAGTAAAAAAGATCAATTTTTTAGTGCTAGATGATCAGGCAGATCTGACCTCCGGAACTTGTTGCTAAGAAATCATTTTGTTAAAGACATTATTTGAAGAAACTTCCTCTTGACTTTTAAATCTGACTTGAATACCTTTCCAACAATAGTTTACACGCCTAAAGCGGACAACGGATGATAATCCAAATCAGCCGACGAAGTGAGAGATAGTGCATCAGTCGCGAAAGCGAAGTCAGAAAGCAAAAACGGACAAGACAGCAAGTTGGGGCCTCGGCCCTGGGCCGCGGTGCCGAGTTTTTAACCTCTAAATCCGCCCAAATCCAAGAAAAACCGCAAATGCAGGAAAAATCCGAGAAAAGTCCAAACTTGCCTTATTTTGACTCCTAGCTTCCTTGAAGAGCAAGAAAGGATTTCCAAGATTTTAATGCTCTATAAATACCATCTTTTGAGCCACAAACTATAGTAATCTCTGGGGGGAGACTCAAAGATCATCATTATTCTTCTTCTTCTTCTCCATTCTTTTATTTTTAGTTTTATATATATATTATTTATGCTTATGTTAGGCTAAACTTCTCTTTGGTTAAGAGTGATTTCAAAGCCCTAAACATATTTTGTAATTAATTTTTATATTCTATCTATCATTAGTTTTCTATCAAATTTGCTTGTGTTCTTCTATAAGAATTGTTCATGATGTTGTCTTGATTTGTTTAGGTTGCAAACTAGATATATCTTGATAATTATCTAATGCTAGTTTAAGAGTCTTGATCCGTGTAACTGTCTTGATTTCCTATTCATAAGTGGCAATTTGTGATTAATGATTATGGTCAAGTTTTCGCTAATTACAAAGTGGAACATAACCTAAGTTAAACAATTCATGTTCATGCTTTTGTTGCTTAGATCAAACTATCTTTCTCATCATAAAGCTGTTGTCAAATTAAATTTGGAAATGTTTATCCTAGGTTGTTTGATAGTTAGAGATTAAGTAGTGGCATTTGTCCTGTTTAACGACGAACTAAGGAAGGATTGGGGTAACACGGGATGTTGTTATCTACGATTGTTAACTTTGATAGCTAATTGATGTTGATAGATCTGAAATTGATTTTCAATGATGTCTAGTGGTGGAGAATGAAACCTTAACCATACTTCTCTCATATTTGATTGTTTCTTATTTTCTTGTTTTCTACGTTTCTTGTTTTATTTACTTTTAAACTATTTCAAACCCTATTTACTTTGTTTTCTTTGAATCTAAATTATAAACTAATAATTTATAAACTAAAACGAATCCCTGAGGACTCGACCCTTGCTAAGTACTATACTTACAATTGGTTATTTTTAGTGCAAGGTTAAATAAGATATACTCTTTTGAGTGCATCAAGTTTTTGGCGCCGTTGTCGGGGATTGTTTTATTTATTTTATTCATTACTTGGTTTATTCTTATTTTCAGTTGTAATTAATTTTATTTTTCTTGTACATACAAATTTTTCTTTTCAGATTTCAAGCAAGAAGAGATGGCAGGTGCTACATCAAAACTTCAAAACCAACTAGACAGTCTCAGCTCCATAGTTCAACAAGTGGCCATAAGTAAGATTCAACAATTAAGGCAGTGTGGAGTGTGCTTCATGATGGATCATCCAACCAATTGGTGCCCATACTATCAAAAAGACAATTTTGAACCAACCTATGATCTGGGAGGATACCAAAGCCATCAAGGGTTCCAAGGACAACATTATGATGCTTTTCCAAACACTTACAATAAGGGATGGTGGAATCATACTAATCATGGCTACTCGGGAAATTATCAAGAAATAGATCCTTATGCCAACTACAATTATCCATCGAGCTTCAATCAATCATGGTCTCAAGAACCAGATCTTTTGCAGCCCCCACCTCAAAGTTCAGGTACTTCTTTAGAAGACATTGTCAATACTTTTGCTACTAATAATTTGCAATTTCAACAGAAAATAGAGGCAAACATTCAGGAAACAAGGACAAGTCTTCAGGTAAGTATCCAGATTTTGGAAACGCAAATGATCCAATTGGCTAGTGGTGTGGCGTGATGGGTAGAAGAAGTATCTGAGGAACTACATGAATAACTCCCTTCCCAAACTATGATTGATCCAAAGAATAATGTTAGTGCCACACAACCTGAGGATGAATCAGAAAATCCAAGGGAACCCGAGGATGAGAAAGAACTTGAGATGGATTTACTTCTTGAAGATAATGAAACTTCAATTCCAAATGAGAGTACTTCGGCACTTGAGGTAACGTTTAAGATTCCAATTTTTACTAATGTTTCTTCTCCACCTTTTCCTAGTAGATTCGCAAAGTTCAAGGAGGAGGAACATGAACAACACATGCCGAAAACCTTAAACAGCTTGTTTGTGGATGTCATTCAACAAGTACCAAAATATGCTCCATTCCTCGATGAGCAATGCACTACAAAGGATGATGGAATAATACTTGTAATGGAGAATGCATCCATTATTGTGCAAAAAAACCGCCCTATAAAACGCATAAATCTGGGAAGTTTCTTGTATGAGCCTGAAAATACCAAAAAGCCAAGAAGGGGTGTTGTTTAGGTTCAAAACACTAACTCAAGTGTTAATTGGGAAGGCAGCCCAATTAATGAAGAAATTGTCAACCTGCCATATCAGATTTGTTTTCTTTTTCTCTTTTTTTTATTTTTTTTTTATTTTTTAGGCTATTAGTTTGCTTTGTTTTGATTTTTTTTTTAATAATTTTGTTTGTTTTTGTGTTTTAATAAGTCAGGCTAAGGACAATAAACCAAGAGCTTTTTGGGAGGCAACCCAAAAGGATGGAGAGCACATATTATACTCAGATTTGCTATCCTTACTCTCCATCATTTTATATTTTATTATTATTTTTTTAGTTTGTTTTGTTTAGTAGTTCTTTTCTGTTACGTATAATTCTTGCATTGGGGGTAATAGCATTACATTGAGGACAATGTAAGAATTAAGTGGGGGAGGGAAGAATTTAGGATTTCTTTTATTTTTAGGTTGTTATTTTTTATTTGTTTTGTTTTGAGTCTTTTGAAATTATTTTTAGTGTGTTTTAGTTCCTTTTAATATAATAATGAGATATGAATTGTATAGGTCTAAAACTGGTTATTAGTGAGAACATTTTCATGAGAATTAAGCTTGATATAACTATTTTTTATGAGCCAATGTTGATATGATATGTTGATTGAGAAAGAAGCATGTTTAGACTTGATATTGACTTGTATAATCATCCTTGTGAGTTATTGAGCCTATTTGATTGATGCATTATACATATCAATCCAATTTCTTTCTTGTGTGCTCTCATGATAACATGTTTCTCTAGAACTTGCTTTAGACCATTTAAGACTATATTGATGCATGTAACTACATGAATATGATAGAGGCATTAGGATTATAACCAGGGCCAAACAGCCATCCATTATTGATGTTCCAAGAGAACATCCCCCTAGTGAACCAATTTGAGCCTACTTTGAATAAGCTATTTCTTTGGTAACCATATCTTACACCTAGCCTAAATACACTTATATTTTTACCCTTGCTCTAAAGATGGATTGAATGTTTTGAGACATATTGCAAAAACAAGGATATATATTGAAAATTTAGGTTAGAACAAAAGGTAAGTGTGGGGGAAAGAATGGCAAAATTCGAGAGAAAAAAAAAGGGAATATTGAAAAAAAAAAATTATCTCTTGAACGTTTGGTTAAAGAAAAGATTTTACAAAGTTGGTTAGAATGAAGCAAAGGCTCAACATGAATATTTAGCCTATGATATTATGTGCTTTATAAGAGTTTTGAGAAGTTTTTAATTGTATGATCTTAATATGTCTCTAAACTCTATGAAATCTTTGGAACCTTTGTGATATTTTTATCCTTTTATTCTTTAACCACGTTACAACCCCTTGGCCCCATTACAACCTTAAATAAAGACCTCTTGATTCATGAAGTTGCATGATCTAAGTAGTGGAGAATAGGTGGACAAGCCAGCATATGGTAGAACTGTTTTCATGAGATTGATTGAGTGTAAACACTTTACCACTACTTTAAAGAGTGAAAATCATGAGAGTATTCCATGTCAGAAGTTGAGATTAAGTTTGAATATGCACTATTTTGATTGAAATATGTTATGTTAATATTGGCCTAACTCAAACTATTTAAATTCAAGATGAATTTTTGTGAAATTGTTTAAGCTATTGATTAGTTTATAAGAACTGTTTAATGATTATCTCTTATTTATATTGGAAGGATTAGTAGTAATTATATTTAATATATTTTATTTTTATTTTAGTTTTAGTTTTTCAATGTTTGTGGGTATCGTCCTAGTAAACCCTCACGAGACTAAACTCGTCCACTAGGGACACCTAGGGGTTTAAAGGCTTGTGTCACATGCTAAGTGCCACCTTGATTTCCTACGAAAGTGGATTAGATTAGATTTTTTTTATTTTGCTTTTATTTTGTTTTGATCGAGGAATATCAAAAAGCTAAGTGTGGGGGTATTTGATAAGCTCATAAAATATACATTTTATGCCTTTCTACCTTTAATTTTTCTTATGTTTTCTTTATCTTGTTTACTTATATTATGTTTTGGAATTTTAGGTACAATATGGAAAATGAAGTCAAAAGATATCAATAATGATGGTAAAAAGCTTACAAAATTATAATCACAAGATGGAAGAAGATTTGGGAGTCAAAAAGATCAATTTCTAAGTGTTAGATGATCAGGCAGATCTGACTTCCGGAGCTTGTTGCTAAGTAATCATTATGTTAAAGATATTATTTGAAGAAACTTCCTTCTTGACTTTTAAAGCTGACTTGAATACCTTTCGAAACATAGTTTACAAGCCTAAAGTAGACAACGGATGGTAATCCAAATCGGCCGACGAAGTGTGAGACAATGCATCAGTAGTGAAAGCGAAGTCAGAAAGCAAAAACGGACAAGACAGTAAGTTGGGGCTGCGAGGCCGAGTTTCTGACCTCCAAATCCGCCCAAATCCGAGAAAAACCGCAAATACATGAAAAATCTAGGAAAAATCCAAACTTGCCTTATTTTGACTCCTAGCTTCCTTGAAGAGCAAGAAAGAGTTTCCAAGACTTTAAAGCTCTATAAATACCATCTTTTGAGCCATAAACTATAATAATCTTTGGGGGGGAGACTCAAAGATCATCATTATTCTTCTTCTTCTTCTCCATTCTTTTATTTTTAGTTTTATATATATATTATTTATGCTTATGTTAGGCTAAACTTCTCTTTGGTTAAGGGTGATTTCAAAGCCCTAAACATGTTTTGTAATTAATTTTTAGATTCTATCTATCATTAGTTTTCTATCAAAGTTGCTTGTGTTCTTCTATAAGAATTGTTCATGATGTTGTCTTGATTTGTTTAGGTTGCAAACTAGATATATCTTGATAATTATCTAATGCTAGTTTAAGAGTCTTGATCCGTGTAACTGTCTTGATTTCCTATTCATAAGTGGCAATTTGTGATTAATGATTATGGTCAAGTTTTCGCTAATTGAAAAGTAGAACATAATCTAATTTAAACAATTCATGTTCATGCTTTTGTTGCTTAGATCAACCTATCTTTCCCATCATAAAGCTACTGTCAAATTAAATTTAGAGATGTTTATCCTAGGTTGTTTAATAGTTAGAGATTAAGTAGTGGCATTCGTCCTACTTAACGACGAACTAAGGAAGGATTGTGGTGACACGGGATGTTGTTATCTACGGTTGTTAACTTTGATAGCTAATTGATGTTGATAGATCTGAAATTGATTTTCAATGATGTCTAGTGGTGGAGAATGATACCTTAACCATACTTCTCTCGTATTTGATTGTTTCTTATTTACTTGTTTTCTACTTTTCTTGTTTTATTTACTTTTAAGCTATTTCAAAAATCTCCATTTACTTTGTTTTCTTTGAATCTAAGATATAAACTAATAATTTATAAACTAAAACCCAATCCCTGAGAACTCGACCCTTGCTAACTACTATACTTACAATTGATTATTTTTAGTGCAAGGTTAAATAAGATATATTATTTTGAGTGCATCAAAACAGAAAAATACGTTTTTATGCCACAATAAGTAAAAACATTTTTAAATATGCAATGCATGAAGATGTATTTTCCTCTTGAAGTAAGGACATCTGTATACCTAAAAAGGTATCCGACTACCTTTGGAAAAAACTTAAATTAGATTTTAGAAAACCGAAAGACTTTGGGCTCAGATTTGAAATTAAAAAATTGGAATTTTTAGGATAAAAATTAGGCCTTCGCCGAAACCCCCCTTTAAAGGCTCTATTTTCCCTAGTTTTGAAACCCGGGTTGACCACCCTTGACCCGACTTTTATAAAATCAAATTTTATGATTAAAATGATATGGAAATTAACCTAAGACAGTAACCAATGTCCCAAATCAGCCCCCTCTTTGTATCCAAACAAAAACAGAAAATTATTAGTTCTTAAAAACAAATCTGACTCTCCCAACCAGTTTTAAACCCGATTTTTTTACCCTTCTGGAAATTTTCAAAAAATTCTGAACAAATTAGGGTAGACCTAGAACATGTTTATCTCTATGTAAAAAAAATCAGCTTAATTTTTGGACCAAGGATACCCATGACCGAATTTTCACCAAAGTCAGAACAGTGAGCTAAAAACTGCTTCATTGAAAACCATTTTTTCAACCATGATAAAAAAAATCTAAAAATCAAGAAAAAAAATATCATGGCATCCCCTAAATGGATACTGTATGTGGTAAAAAATCATTTTATTTTGACCATGGATGAGTAGTGAAATAAAATCCCAAATTCAGAATACCCAATCTAAATTATCACTCTCTCAACTAGTATAGGTAAAGGATTTTTGGCTTGAGATCATTAGTTGATTTTGGCCAAAAACCTAGTTGAAATATCATGAAATGCATGATTTTACAGCCCACAATCATATGACAATGAATCAACCATGAGTTAAAAATATGAACAAACAAACAAGCAAGAATGATCAAGCAAGAACAAGCACAAAAACATCTTTTAAGTTTCAGCCAAAGCAAGAAAAGAGTAGAAAAGATTTTGCCAACTTTTGTTTTGTAGAGATAGTTCAGCCAAAGCAAGAAAAGAGTAGAAAAAATTTTGCCAAATTTTGTTTTGTAGAGAATAGAAGAAAAACCTTAAAAATCTATTTTGAAAACATTTTTATTCAAGAAAAAGGAATTAGCAAACACATGGAAAAAAAAGAACATAATATCAAAAGAAATAATTGAAGAATAAGGAAAGGGAATAGCTACCTAGCAATTGTTTTCCAAATCAAGCTCTCTAAATCCTCCTCCTTTCTCTTTTTTTTTTTTCCTCTTCTTCTCCTTGAGAGGTTTTCTTTGCTACCTTTCCTCTTCTCCAAAATGTAGTGAATGTTGTATCAAAAATGAATTCTCCCCCATCTTATTTGGGGCTGCCGATTCTTCTATGTAGTGTAGAGATTGTTGCTTATTTTTTAAGCCTTGTCTCCTATCTCGACAAAATATCTAAACCACTTGTCAAGATCATATGGCTTACTATTAAAATATCTTCCTAGGTGGCATTTTTAATCCTACTTGGCATCATCTCATAGCCTTCACATGGCCTTCATATGGCTTTGCAATTTGGAGACCTCCCATTGGCCTAAAATGCCATGTAGGCAAAGTAATGGAGAATCTTGTCCTCTTAAAAATGTCATCCTGCAATTCAACCTTGGCCACTTGATTCAAGATGATCACACTCCCACCTTCATCCAAGGGCTGACCGAAAAGGACCTGGAATTTTCCAACCCATTCTACTTTTTTTATTTGCAAAATAGCCATTTTCGAGTTCTTCGATAAAATTGTATTTTGGCCCCCAAACTTAATTTAATTGCAAATAGACCCGAATTTTGGATTTTTCTTTTTCAATTCATCCCATCCAATATAAAACTCAGTTCTGAACTCAGGTTCTATTTTTTTCAGATTTTTCTCTAAAGTTTCGGTTTAAGGCCTCTCAAACTTTGTATTTTTTCATTTGAGCTCTGATTCCAGATTTTTCTTCTCCAATCCCTTCCATAAAATTTAAAATTCAGATCTGGAAGTTTTCATAATTTTTCGAGCTCGTTTTTCATTTTTCCCAGATTTTTCTCTTCGAATTTGTGGATTAGTGCACCGGAACTTTGCCTTTTTCATTTGAGCTCCGATTCTAGATTTTTCTTCTCCAATCCTTTCCATAAAATATAAAACTCAGATCTGGAGGTTTTCATAATTTTCCAAGCACGTTTTCTATTTTTCCGGAATTTTCTCTTGGAATTTCGGATTAGTGCACCCGAACTTTGTCTTTTTCCATTTGAGCTCCGATTCCAAATTTTTATTCTCCAATACCTTCCATAAAATATAAAACTCAGTTCTATAAGTTATCATAATTTTTCGAGTTCGAATTCTATTTTTCTCAAAATTTCCAAAATTGCCCTTTAACCCCCGAAACCTCGATTTTACTCGAAACGGGCCCAATTTTTGGATTTTCTTTTTCCATTTTATTTTTCATAAACTGAATTAGAGTTGATCCGAAAACGCCTAATTTTTACATCCGAATTCCTCTCAGATTTAGTTTTCCCCTTTTCCTTTTTATTGAAAATTTTCTCGTTTTTTCATTTTTCCTCCAATCGGCTCTTTCTTGGGATCCACTTCAAATTGGGACTTGGAATATTTTTATTTATTTATCCTTTATCAACTCGGGGTTTCAATTTCACCGAATCGGGCCATCTTTGAAGTTTTCCCCAAATTTGCAAAATTAGGTATGTTTCCTTCACTGAAATTTTGCAATCTGTCTTTCAAACTCTCTATCTTTTATTGTAGACCTCTGATTATCAAAATTCTTTCACCATTGATTAATTCAACTTCGAATCTTGATTTTCACTAAGAGTTGACTTTTTTAGGGGTTGACTTTTTCCGAATTGACATTTTCGCTTTGACCTCCGAATCAAAGTCTTGGAGACCCATTAGCAGAATGAGGAAAGATTCTTTGCATTCCGGGAAGTTGAAAAGAGAAAATCACTTTGTTTAGAGGGCCCCGAACAAAATTAGGTGTCTACAATTATCCAATTATAATATTGAATATCATAAATTATTAAAAAGAGTACCGATTATCATTCACCAAAAAAATTTTAAATATGAATAATTGGTCAATTATTTATCTTAGCCCTTAATAGTTAGAAATTTTAGGATACTATGACGTGTAAAAATTAGCTTATATTAAACTATTTTGATCAGTGTTGTCAAGGGCACAAGGTGCACGATAAGCCCTAGAACTCTTATATTGTCTAAGGCGCAAGACATAAAAAATGCTCACCTGAGTGATGTAATGCGCAAAATGTATATGTTCGTGTTTTCGTATGTGTATCTATGTTATATAAGAAATAAATTTAAAATATATAATTATGATAATAAACTCTACAAAGTGGTCCAATTTATCATACAAAACATTAGAATCTAATTGTATATTTAATGTGTTTCAAATTAATTTTATTTTATAATCCAATTTAAAGATTCACTATTAATTTTTTTTTTATAATACATTATTGATTTAATTATATAATAATTATAAATACATTTTTATAAATTATATATTTTATTTAAGAAAAAAATTATCATTTATTTAAAAAAAAATAAAATCATATAATTATAATTCAGGTTTTTTCGGTTATAAATTCGGTTTTTACTGGTTTAGGATCGGGTCGATCTCGGGCTTGGATCGTAGCAGATTTTGGCTTTTACGAGTTCGAATTTTTTCGGATTTGGATTTTTTCGGATTCGAGGTTTTCAGATTCGAATTTTTTCGGGTTCGGGCCTTAGATTTTTTTAGTCAATTCGGATCGGCTCGACTCGGACGGGTTCTCGAATTCGGGCCTGCTTTGCCAGCTCTATTGAGGAAGTACCTTCTCAGACGGGTTGGTCCGATTTGATTCGTATTAAATTTTGGACAAAATTTTTAAAATTTGAATTTAATTATTGTTTTTCATTAAAAATATTTTTTTTATTTAATTTTAAAATACATTTAAAAGTATAAAAATTTTATTTTTTTAAAAAAAATAAAAAGGACCTTGAAAGAAGGCCCGATGGACCAATTCGAAACTTGAGCAAGGATTTTTTTTGTCAATCGAGCCTAGCCTAACTTGACCCAACTTATGAATACCTTTAATCATCACATTTATCTAGTTTTAAGGTTTAAAATTTAAAAGGGACTTTCTAACTTTCAAAAATCCAAATTTAAATCATTTAAGAGAAATTTTGCTGTTCTATTTATAAGCACATGATTTAATTACTTATTGGAACAATTCCAAAGAGACTAAATAAAAACCGCCTCTTTCAATGCATGTATATGCATCAATAAATTAAAGAGGATTAACCTTTATAGAAAAATCCAAGACATATGGCTCTCCTTGGCTTTTGGCTGGAGATTTCAATGTTATAGCAAGACCACAGGAAAGCTCAGATTTCAATGGCTCCTACATGCTTACCTCTGATATGAAGGATTTTCAGGACTGCTTGACACAGCTATCAGTGTTTGATCATACCAGTACTGGACCAGCATTCACTTGGTCCAACCACCAAACTGATGCTTACTTGGCTAAAAAGCTTGATAGGGTTTTGGTGAATGATTGCTGGCATACACAGTTTGCTCACTCATTTGTTGAGTTTTTGGCTCCAATGGTTTCTGATCACTGCCTAGCATACATAAAGATGAACTTGACTGCTCATTCTCCCCCAAAGCCATTTAGGTTTTTTAATTTCTGGACTAGGAATCCAGAGTTCCTGAACATTGTGGAAAACTCTTGGCAAGAGCCTTTCATTGGCAATCCTATGACCACTCTATTCCACAAATTGAAGAGATTAAAGGCAGTACTGAGGGCATTTAACCTGGCCATATATGGCAACATTTCAGGGAAGGTTCAAGATAAAAGGCAAGAATTGGAGAGCATGCAGATGATCAATCTGCATCAAAGGCCATCTAATACTCTTGTTGAAACAGAAAGAAGACTCTATGCAGAATTGATGGAACTCCAAAAGGCTGAGGAAAGTTATTACAGGCAGAAATCAAGGATAAAATGGCTGCAGGAGGGGGATCAGAACACTCATTATTTCCATAAAATGGTGTCAGCAAAGCATAGCAAGCAATCCATCAGAGTCCTCTATGATGATGAGGGAAGGAAGTTGGAAGATTTCGGCCAAATTTCAAAGGAGGCTGTAAGGTTCTTTCAGAAGTTGATTGGGACTGAGGACAAACAGGTCACAGACTGCCCTAGGGAGCTTCTTACTGAACTTATTCAGCCTGCCTTGCCTGCTGAAGCTAAGGACAATTTAGCTAAGGCTGTTACAAAAGAGGAGGTGAAAAGAGCCATGTTTGAGCAGAATGGGGACAAAGCCCCAGGGCCAGATGGATACACTGCACAGTTTTTTAAAACTGCTTGGCCTATTGTGGAAGAGGATGTCACTGCAGCAATCTTATCCTTCTTTCAATCAGGGAGCAGGATATCAGTCTTTAACTCTACATGTATTGCTCTTGTCCCAAAATTCCAGAATCCTAATCATATGAAGGACTTCAGGCCTATTTCATGCTGCTCTGTCATTTATAAATGTATTACCAGGATCATCACTGCCAGGCTCACTCCACTCCTTCCTACTATGATCTCCAGCAATCAGAGTGCCTTCATACCAGGGAGAAGCATCTCAGATAATATTCTCATGGCTCAGGAACTGGTCAAAGGGTATGGAAGAGCAACCTTATCCCCCCGTTTTGCAATGAAAATTGATCTCCAAAAAGCTTTTGATTCATTAAATTGGGACTTCATTCTCACTGTTTTATCAGTTTATGGATTGCCTGATAAGTTCATAGGATGGATCAAGGCATGCATCACTTCCCCAAAGTTCTCAATTTCTCTTAATGGAGGATTAGTAGGGTACTTTGAAGGAGCAAAGGGGTTAAGGCAGGGAGACCCTCTCTCTCCTTATCTTTTTGTCATTGCTATGAATGTTTTATCCAGACTTCTGGATGCAGGGGCTCTTCATGGAGTTTACAGCTACCATCCTAAATGTCACAGAATCAAGCTTACTCACCTGTGCTTTGCAGATGATCTGCTGATTTTTGCAAAGGGTAACTTGGATTTTGTTGTGGGCATACAGGGTATTCTCCATTACTTTTATACCATTTCTGGTTTGCAATTAAACCCTTCCAAGAGTGAAGTCTTCTCCTCTGGTGTTAGTAGGACCACTCTACTTGAGATGCAAGAGTTGACAGGGTTTAAACTTGGCAAACTACCTGTTAGGTACCTTGGGATCCCTTTGGTCACAAGAAGACTCTCTGAAAAGGATTGTTCTCCTTTGATCGATAGAATTACTCAGAGAATCAATGGCTGGGCAGCACGCATGTTATCCTATGCAGGAAGGCTTCAGCTCATTCAATCTGTTCTTTTTAATGTGTCCAATTTTTGGTGCAGGCACTTTGTATTGCCTAAGGCTGTTCTTAAAAGAATTAATCAATTATGCAGCAGGTTCTTCTGGAAAGGAAGAGATGACTCAGCTAAGGGAGCAAGAGTCAAATGGAGTTCCATTTGCTGTCCAAAGTCAGAGGGGGGTCTTGGATTAAAAGACTTGGGAATATGGAATAAGGCTTGCATTATTCAGCACCTATGGGCACTTCTCTCTCAGGCAGGTTCATTGTGGATTGCCTGGCTTCATGCCTATGTGCTGAAAGGAAGAACAGTGTGGCAGGTTCAACCTTCCCCAGGAAGCAGCTGGACATGGCGTAAAATGCTTCAGCTGAGGGCTTTGGCTTTGAGGTTCACCTCCAACCAGAATGGTGCTCTAACTTGGAAGTTCCCTGGGAACAGATTTATGGTGGCTAAAGTCTGGAATGATCTCAGGCCTAGGCAGGACAAGGTGGAGTGGGATAAACTGATCTGGTTTCCATTTCATATTCCTAAACATGCACTGGTAGCTTGGATGGCTATATTGGACAAACTGCCTACAAAGAACAGATTGATGTCATGGGGCATGGAGGTGGATGGCAAATGTGAGCTATGTCAAACTGAGCAAGAAACCCGGAATCATATATTTTTTGAATGTGACTATTCAAAGGAAATCTGGGGGCATATACTATGCTTATGTCAACTTCATAGAAGCATAAGGAGCTGGCAAGCAGAGCTGCAATGGGCAGTAAACAGAATCAGAGGAAAAACTCTCATTTCTGTTATTTTGCGTTTATCATGGAGTGCCTTTCTTTACTCGATCTGGAGGGAGAGAAATAATAGGTGTTTTAATCGCCTTCAATCCACACAAGGAGCCATCATTGAGCAGATAAAAGAGATCATCAGAATGCGATTGTTGGGGCTCAAGAACATTAGTCCTGATGAAGTGAACCGAAGATTGGATGCAGATTGGGGACTGTCACTTTTTTCCTAGGATCTTTGTCCATTCTGGAATAGCTTTAAGTATTGCTGAAGTATGTTGCTATTGTTCCCTGATTGATTAGTGGTCTTAAGTTTTGTTCAAGTATTGTTTAAGTATGTATAGCTTAAGTACATGTTGCACATGATGTTGGATGTAGCAGTTTAACTGCTTTCTGGATAAATAAAACACTTACTTATCCAAAAAAAAAATCCAAGACATCAAAGACTAAAAACAGTTGATGAGAGTAATAGATGGCTAAAATACTAAAGTTTCTGAATTATTTTATTTTTTAAAACAAATTTTTATATTTTTATTATATTCAAATAAATTTTTATTCTTTAATTTATACTTAAATAAGTTTTTTTTAAATAAAATATTGATTTATTTTAAGGGTTTATATAAATATAAATTAAATATTAGAGGCTTATTTGAGTAGAAGTTAAAGGTTAAAAAATTTATTGGTATAAAAATTAAAAATTAAAGGCTTATTGAAATATAAAAAAAATATAAAAACTTATCTAGATAAAGTGTTAAAATTTAGGGTTTTTTTTTATTATTTTAATCATCATAGATCAGAATCAATAATTATTTTATTGACAAATAACTCTCTTTACGTGTTTAAATTCACCATCTACTTAAATTCAGGTCATATATTTATTGAAAATTAAAAATCAATCGTGTCTTTTACATCTTAAAATTAAGGAATCTCTTTATTACCACAAGTTAAAAAATATTTAAAATTTGTATCTCCGATTTTTAAGGGTTTATTATTATTTTTAATAATTTTCATGATGGATCAAGTTTTAGATTTTTATTTTTAACCTTAGGATTCATAACTTTTTATGAAAAAACGATCAACCATTTAATAATTAAGAATTGAATTATGATTTTATAAAATAAGAATTATCATTTTTCTATCGAAACAATTTTTTTTTAAAGGACAAATCATGAAATTATTTGGTCTCAAAAGTAGAAAAATATCTTATAACAAACACAATCCAACAATCTTTGTCATAAAAAACCATGATGTATTAAAACCCATAATTGCTTAAAACAATATGTACAGAAAGGACTAGAAACTGATGATCTAAAAATCTTTGATATATTTGGAGAAAAAAAAAGGAAGAAAAAAATGGCAAAAGGACCAGACAATGATAGGTGAAGATGACTTGAGCATTTAGTTACACAACAAATCAGAGCCAAGTTAGCTACCTAAATTGAAATTTTAAGAAGAAAAGAGTTAAATGAAAGTGGTCCATTAATGACTTCAACATGAATATTTACTAAATTTTATAAAGTTTTTTCCTTTTATTTGCCTCTTAGTTACTCTATGATTCCTACATTATAAGCATTGAAAAGGACAAGTTTTCCACAATCTTCCTCTTTTCTTTTCCCCCTTTTTTCTTGTTCATTGTCCTCCACTTTCCAATCCAATTCTTTCAAAGGCAATCATAACAAAAAGTAGAAGCAAAATTAATTTTAGATAATGTTTCCATATATTCAACCAATCCACCTTTAACACATTTTAAATTAGACTTTTCAAAGTTTTTTTAGATATGATAATTCGTATATACATGTGTTTTATGTATTTTTTGTGTCTGTCGTGTAAATATAAACACAATATATTATTAAACATGTCAAAATCTTAAACACGAATTCGATATATGTATTAAACGTGTCTTGTTAATTGTGTTTAAATATGTCGTGTTATATTTATTATATTATTTTTATATTTAATAAATACATAATGTTGGTATTATCGTGTCAAAAATTACCTAATTTTTCTTTCCACGGCATTAACTGTATCTGAGAAAAAAATGGCTTGATTTTGCTCTTTTTTTTAAACACTATTTTTTTTTTCTCAACAATTGGGGGATTTAATTTAATTATGGACGATATGACTGAATTGATCTAGATTTGTGTATACTAACCACATTGCTCAAAAAATTAGGGCTTTAAATTACTCTGACAGAACATTAATTGTGCAATTTCTTAATTATCATATTGATCAATCTGACAGCTAATTTATGTAACAAATAATCTAGTTTGAGAATACCTCTTTTTTTTTTGCCAACTGAAATTTTTTATTAATACTCAAATCATATCAAAAGTACAATTTGCTAATCACAACAAAACTCACTCTAATACCTTGAAGAGCAAACCCAATGACAGTTTCCTCAAAGGATTAGAGATAAAAACAATTAAAGAATCAATGAGGGGCAGGAAGACCATCTCTGCTCAAAATCTGAACCAAGAAAGATGGGGTAAATTTACCCAATTATGAAAGCACATCTCCCTCTTGTACTGAGTAGCCACCCAATCAGCAGCTGCATTAGCTTTCCTGTTAACCTGTTCAAACCTCAGACCTTCAAATTTACTCTCCAAACCTAGAATATCCTTTACAATCGGGTATATTCTCCATTGTCCTCTTCCTTTTCTTTTGGTGATCTCCTTGTACACCATCTCTGAATCAGTTTCCAGAATGATCTGTTGAAGTTTCAATTGCTCAGCTAATTCCAAACCTTCCTTAACAGCAAAAGCTTCAGCTTCTAGGCTTGAATTAACTCGCAACTTTCTACTTATGCCTGCCACCATTTGTCCTTCTTCATTCCTAAATACCACCCCTATCCCCGCATCCTTAGTCTATTTATCAAAGGCTCCGTCACAATTTATTTTCATCCAGTCTTTATCTGGGCAGACCCATTTTTCATTTCTCACAGTTTTTCGCTCCCCTGTACAATTTCCACTTGTGTTCTCAAGATTCAAAATTTCATCCACTGCTTCATTAATCCTTGAAATTAGGAATCCAGGATCATAGGCTTTCCCCTGGAAGACTCCCATACATCTTGTCTTCCATATATTCCAACAAGCCATAGCTACTGTGACCAGTAATCTCTGAGCATGAATCTTCTCTTTATATGCCATCTCTTTAATCTTTTGCAGTCAGGCATCCAGAGTAGTGATCCTTTCCCTATCAACCTTGTAATTAATATCTAACCCAAACCAAACTGGCACAACCTATTCACATAATAATAAGGCATGTTCAATGGACTCAAGCTCTTTTTTTGCAAACCGGGCATACAGGGCTATCCTTAACTCTCCTTTTCCATAGGCTGTAATTTGTGGCTAAAAGGTTCCTACAAGCTCTCCATAAAAAAGTGTTTAACCTTTACTGGTATAGAAAGGCTCCAAATAAGTCTCCATACAGATTCATTTATATGATGAGAACATGATGGGCCCCTTTTCCTTAAACATTCCTCATTTTCCTTTAAAACATGATATCCATCCTTTACAGTGTATTCCCCATCCGTGCTCCTAGGCCAAACCATCCTGTCTCGCCCACATACTTTGCTAACTGGCAATGCTAAAATTTCTTTTGCCCATTCCTCATTTACCATAACTCTTATTTCCTCCACTTTCCATCTCCCTTGTTCCTTATCCATTATTTCACACACCTTTTGAGGTCCCATTTGATTGGCATCCTCCATTGTTGAAATAATACCCTTTTGTAACCATTTGTCATCCCATATGTTCACCTTCTCTCCATCAATAACTTGCCACATAACATTTTCCTTTAAAAAATCTCTACCTTCTAACAGACTTGCCCATACCCAGGATGCTCTGGCTCCTTTTTTTGCCTCCATCAAGGAAGAATTTGAAAAGTAAATACCTCTCATTATCCTAGCCCAATATGCCTCCGGATTCTGCAGCATGCGCCAACACTGTTTTGCTAGCAAAGCTTTGTTGAATAAGCTAGGATCTCTAAATCCCATTCCCCCATTTCCTTTCCTTATTGTTAAATCCATCCAGCTAACCTAATGAATTCTCCCCTCCTCTGCCTTCTGTCCCCACCAAAACTTTGCTATTTCAGCATTAACCTCATTGCAAATCTTTTGTGGCATTTTAAAACATTGCATAATATACACTGGAACTATATATGCCACTGCCTTAATCAAAATCTCCTTCCTTTCTTGTGTCAGCAAATTTTGTTTCCATGCTTGGAGCTTCCCCACAATTCTTTCCTTTATGTATTCCAGTGCTTTATACTTCATTTTGCCCCATAATGAATGTATTCCCAAATACGTACCACGGTTAGGAGCAGCCTTTATTTGTGCCTTTTCTGCTATCTCATTTTTGACATCATCAGGAGTGTTTGAACAGAATATAACGCATGATTTGCTCAAATTCAGTTGCTACCCAGATGCATTGCAATATTGTTGTACTATCTCCATCATCACCTCACAGTTATTTGTGTTAACTTTCAAGAAAAACAATTAATCATCAGCAAAGAAAATATGGGACAAAATGGGACCTTCCTTACCTAGCCTAATACCTTCTAATCTCCTAGACTCAATTGCATTATTATCTAGCCTAGAAAGAACATCTATAACAAAAAGAAAAAGGTAAGGAGATAGAGGATCTCCTTGCTTTAGACCTCTAGATGGAATAAATGTGCTAGACTGTTTACCATTAACAACCAAATTGTAGGAAACAGAAGAAATGCACTCCATGATCCAGCTAACCCATTTTGTGTCAAAACCCATCTTAAGCAATATAATCTCCAAGAAATCCCACTCCACCCTATCGTATGCTTTGTTCATGTCCACTTTTATTGTCATTGCATATCTCTTGCCCTTTTTTTCTTAATTTCAAGTAGTGAAATGCTTCATTTGCAACCAGTATATTGTCTTGAATTTGCCTTCCATCCACAAACACACTTTGGTTTTGAGTAATACAGCCCTCTATCACCAGTTTCAATCTGTTTGTCAAAACCTTTGAGAATAATGTTGGTTTTATTGAGTAATACGCATGTAAAATTAAAGCAACTGATTGGTCTGAATTGTGTAACCTCATCCTGTCTTTTCACTTTTGGAAAGAGAATAATGTTGGTTTTATTTAGCTCACGCAGCAAATGACCATCCTAGAAAAAACTTTTTGTTGTGCTACAAATGCTCTCCTTTATGATGTTCCAATATTGTTGAAAGAAGACACCACTGAAACGATCTGGGCCTGAGGCTTTTAGGGCACCTAACTGGAAAGCAGCCTTCATGATTTCTTCCTCTGTCACCTCAGCTATCAGCTTCTTATTCATCTCCTCTATCACTAGACTAGGCACCACCTCCATCACATCCCCAACTCTCTTATCCCTCCTATTTTAAAAAGATCTTTATAGAACTTCATAAACTCATCTTGAATATCTTCTTCTTTATACTTCCATTGGTCCTCCACCTTTAAGCTTAGAATCTTATTACTTGTCTCCTTTGTAATGTGGTCTGATGGAAAAACTTTGTATTCTGGTCACCATATTTCAACCATTTTATCCTTGATCTTTGGCACCAATATTTCTCCTTTTTTTGCCAGATTTCCTGCATTTCCCTAATTAACCTCTGTATCTCTCCACTGTTCAAATCAATTTCATTATTGTCTTGTATTTTTGCAACCTTGCCCATTATTTCTTCAATAGCTTTCCTATTATTTGAAAAAGCTTTCTTGCTTCATTCTATCAAAAGCCTCATACACCTCTTCAATTTTTGCACCAATTGGAATGCCTTCAAGCCCCAAAACTGTGCACTCCACCCTTCTTTAATGATCTGTTCACACTCTTCATTTTCCATCCACATGATTTCAAATTTGAATTGTTTAGGTCCTCTTCTATCACAATAATTGCAGTCCACAAAAATTGGACAATGATCAGATCCAATCATTGGCAGATTAAACACCTGCGTTCTTGGAAAGCCTTCCATCCATTCTGTGTTCACAAGCACCCTATCAATCATTTCCTTTATTAGATTCTCCTATCTTCTATTGATCCAGGTGAATCTTTGTCCCTGATATGACAGGTCTATCAAACTACAGTCTTCCACCATTTCTCTAAAACCTCTTATCTTCCTTATGTCTTTTACATTGCCCCCTCCTTCTCATGTATATAAAGGATATCATTGAAATCTCCCATACACAGCCATGGGCCCCTAATTTCCTTCGCTCTTTCTCTGATCATCTTCCACACTTCCTGCCTTTCTTTATAATCTGGAGGGCCATATATCCAGAAACTCTATATTTCAATCCCAATCCTTTGATGTTACCTCAACATCTATCAAATTTTTACATTTCCCTATTATGTCCACTTTCACCTTACTACTCCACCATATAGCAAGCCCCCCACTCAAGGCTTCAAGTTCCACATAACAACTACCTTGAAGCTTAATTTTCCTTCTTATACTCTCCAGCTTATCTTTCTTATTTTTGGTTTTCATAAGGAAGATCAACTCTGGGTCCTTTTGTTTCCTCAATTCCATAAGAACCTCAACTGTCAAGGGGGACCCTATCCCTTGACAGTTCCATGCTAGGAGCCTCAAGGCCCCTTGGTAACTGTTGTAGGATAGTCACCTGAACCTCCAGAGATTTCCTTTATCTGACCTTCATATCCCCTGTTTCCCCATTGGTCTACTACCCTTACAGGCACATTCCACAAATTGGCTTCTTTACTATCCCTACCACCAACCTGGGTTCTTTTCTTTCCCATTTTCCTCTTACATACTTTCTTTTTGTGGCTTGGACATTTTCAGACACCTATTTTCTCCCTTTTTCCTCTCTAACCTATGGATTATATTCCTTTTGTAGCATGTATACCCCTACACCTATCCCCTCTCCATTATCCCCTCTCATCTTCTTGACTACCTCCCAATTCTGCTCATCTTCCATATTCCTCCTACTCCTTTTTAGATTGAGCATCTTTATCCTTTCTGCCAACCCTATATCTACAATTTCCCCATTCTGTTCAATAGGAATTATATTCTCCTTATCTCCTTCCTTTCCATCATTATCCTCAGGAAGCAATTCAACTATATATTGCATAGTCCCCCTCCCATTACCTTCCTCTGCTTCCATCCCATATTGATACTCATCTGGAACGTAAGTGACAAGTGGTTGGCTATTATTACTTATGTTTATTGTTTCCTCTATACATTTTACAGAAGGCTCTGTGGCAGATTTTCCTAAAGTTGAATTAGTTTTTGGTCGAGGGTTCTGTTTTGGGGCTGGCACAACATAGGTTCTTGGTAATGTAGTGGATATTGGTTTTTCTCAGAATTTTGGCTAAGACCTATTTTCATGGCTGATTTTTTTTGTGGTAATTAAAGGGCTCTAATTTTCACAAACTATGGGTTTTGGTTGAAATGTGGCCATGGGTCCAGGATCTCCTTGCACAAATTCCCAGCTGCTTTTCCCTTCCTCCCTTTGTATTTCCTCTTCCATTTGTAATTGCCCACCTGCTAACTTCCTAACTATTTCACCAACCGTCTTTTCACTTTTCTCCACGTGCCTTCCCCCATTCCTAACCTGATGGGCCACCACATCCCCCTCCACCATCGATTTACCCATTTTACCTCCATTTTCCTTTCCCTCATCCTCTCTTCCTTTCTCCGATTCTCTCCTCCATTCCTCTTTCTCTTTTTTATTCTCGATCCTCATCTCCCTACTCAGAGGAGCACGCATCCGAGGCCCAAATCTTGGCTTTTCTCCCATCTTTTTCTTTTCATTACACTCTATTTCACAATTTTTCATTTCATGGCCTAGCAATCCACATTTATAACAAAAATCAGAAAGTTTTTCGTACCTTATTTCCTTGGCACCCAGAATCCAGGAATTAGTGGACCGTTCACTTTGACTGTCACCCTTATTCGCAGAAAGCTTCTTCCGCATCCTTGTGTCCATCTCGGATCTTCCACCTTTATAAGATCTCCTACCACTCTCCGATCCTTTCTGCATTCGTCTTTGTCATCATCACCAATGGCAAGTTATGAATCTATATCCAGTACTGCACCTTTGAGAAGTCGATCTCATTTACCCCCTGATCAAGCTCCCATCTCTGTAGATTAAGACAGAACCCCATGATAGACCATGGCCCATCCTCTAATGCTCTTTCTGGGGTTTCTTGATTCTTAAAATTCAACGCCACAAGATTCATCCCTAAATCCCTTATCGCTACAACCTCCTTTGTTAACCAGGTATTCTGCAAGATATTTCATACCCTTCTCCTATTTAATGGCTTTTCATCCACTATCTTCCCTACCACTGTAAACTGAGCTACTTGCTTTATTTCTTCACGTTCCTCTTTTAATTTTATCTCGAAATACTTCTCCATATTGCCAGCAAGATGGTCTCAAACACTTTAATGGACTAGTGTACTAATAGAGTGAAAGCCTTCTATTCCCCTGTTAATGGCCAATCTATGCACAATTTTTTTGAAAAAAACAAACAAGCAAAACCTAAAAAATTCAATCACAAATCGAAAAAGAAGAAAGAAAAGAAAAAACTCAGACGAACAGAGACTCGATTAAAACTCAAGAACCCTAATTTGACCTAAGAAAGATCCTAAATCTGTTCAGTAACTGACGCAAAACTCGAAAAAATGACTCAAGACACTATCTCCCAAGTTGAGAGAGAAAAACTCTAAGAATAGAGAGAACCTCCCAAGTTGAGAGAGAAAAAAACACAAGTATCCTAACCTAACCTTTTGCTTAATAAGACATTCTTGTTTGAGAATGCCTGAGAAGTTGACTTTCAGGCCAATGATGCTTTGCATGTTTCATAATCTAGACAGAAATTAAAAGATATTGTTCATATACCACCACCTATATTAATGTAAAATTAATTATTTTTATATGTTTTTATAATTTCACATACGATTAATATTTTAATAAATTGATCGTTGGATTTATCAATATAATCGTACTTGTTGTGCACGTAAAGTTTCAAATCGATCCGATATCTCTATCATATCGATCGAGAGCACTTTCTTTTCAATATATATATTTAACAGTTGAAATTTTTTTAAATCGAACAAATAGTTAGATATTTTTAATTTACTTGAAACTCGACGTTCATGATCTATGTGAATAAAACATGAAATACGACGATCGGATTAAACAAATATAAATCGTATAAAAAAATATGATAACATGTAAAACTAATTTAATTATATACTAATATAAATTAATCCCTTCTCATATATATTTTATTTAGGCTTTTGTCTCAAAAATTTAAGAAATCAACCAAATTTTATGCTTAAAAAAGAAATTGTATGGTACTCGATCGGACAATCAATTCAATATTAATTCAATAATTAGTGCATTATCTCTAGATTTTCAAGCAAAGTATCAATCTCTTTTCTTTAAAAAAAAAAAATGGAATTGAGTTGTCAAAATACTGATCTAAATCACACTAACACCAAAAAATTTTTATGGTATTGAAGAACAGGGGGTACATGGCTGCTCATGTTCTAAGACACTTGCATTATTATTTCTTGCACGAAATTGAAATTCAACTCAAATGGTACTATTTTTTTTACTCGTTTTTTTTATTTTAGCTCAAATTTCCTGCAAAAGTTGCATAATATACCTGTCCACAAACCGACTTGAATTGAATCGAACATGAAATAAATTTTTTATAATTAGATCGATATTTTTTACAAATAATTTTTTTAATATTTTAATATATTTTAAATGATAAAATAATTTTGGATTGGGTTCGAATGAATTGGATAAGCAAATTTTTTTATTCAAACTCAACTCGGAGGACCACTTGATTAAATTTCACATGCCATTGCCTCATAACTGAGAAATCACATGGAATATGAAAACCTATAGCAAAACACTTTTGTTAAAAAAATAAATTTAAATCTTGCAATTAGTGAAGGGAAGGTGGGTATAGACGTGCATTTTTTGCCATAAACGTGCAATTTTTGAAGGATAAAAATTTAAAGCACAAAAAAAATGCTAAATAATAAAATAATAGGTGGCTCGATTATATACTTTTGGAATTTACTTTCATAATAATTATTTTTTCCTTAATTAATCATAGACCTACTCATAGATTCGGTCATTATCTGGAAAAAAAAAAAATACCCAAGCTCAGGTCGGTTCGAAAATCTATTTCATTATTCAAAAAATATTAAAATATTATTTTTATATATTTTATAATTAAATTTAAATAAAAATATTTTTAATAAATAATAATTCGAATCGATCAAATCATATCAGATTGATTCAAATTATCAAAAAATTTATTCAAATTTAACCTTTTTCGAATCAAATCTTTCAGATCGGATGAATTTTTTGGCCGATGATCAGGTTTATAATTTGGTCATAGGAAAAAGTATTTCTTTTTTTTTTTTTTTGTAAATATAAACTGTCTGTGTTCTGACTTTGATCTCGTTCTATAGTTTTAGCCATTTTTGTTAACATAAATTTTGGTTACTTTTTGGACATTAAAAGTTAAAAATGTTGGTAGCTGTCATGTCAATGAAAGTAAGGATTAACCGTTGGATGAAGAAAAAATAAACATGATCAAAAGGTTAGGAATGTGCCACGTATTTTACATGATGAGCAAAATTCATGGCCAACATAGGTTAAAAAAATAATAAATAAAGCAGAAGCAGCAGCCCCTCTTTTGTTTTCTTTTTTCTCAAGTTGTTGAAAAGAGTTTTGAATTATTCTATGTCTCTTACTGTTCCTGAAAAGATGCAGCAAAAAATGGGAAATTAATAGAACTATTAAATAAATAAATGAAACTAGAGAAAATATATTTAAATATAAAAAGTTTTATAATTATATTATCTTAAAATGTAAGAGACAAAAAAAAATTAAAAACAAAATAATTTTACATTCATGTTTTTTAGATGGAAAAAAATGGATAAATGAATTTTAAAATCTAAATTTTTATTTATGTTTAAGAAAAAATATCATTATAACTTTATTAATGTATATTTTTTGTTGTACTTGTATAACTTGTCTTTTTTCATTATTTTTAATTGAATTGATGTCACATGATTCGTGATACAGATTCAAAAAAAAATTAATAATAGTATAGATAAAAAAATTTAAACTCATTGCTTAATCCTATTAATTTATGCAGTTACTTTTAAATGATGACATTCAGCAGATTCAAAATTCAAATTTAACACTTGTAATTATTTCTCTTATTCTCATATTATGATCTCTTTTGTAATAAAAAAACAGATAAATTATATTTAATGAACAGTTGGAAATTAGTTATGGGCTGATCATGGGGGTGGGGCATACTGAAATGAAGATCTAAATTAAACAGTTAAGATTAAAAAAAAAAAAAATTTGAAGAAGCCAGCGAGAGAAAACCCCAATTGCTACATTAATAAAATCCAAATCAATTGAAATGGTCTCTTCTGACAGCTCTCCATCAACCACTATTTCTACTATATATACACTCTCCATTTCATGCAGGCTTTAACCAAATCACCTCTCTTCCCCCTTTTTCCCCTCCCTTTTTCTTCTCTTCCAAACAGGGAAAGGAAACTCTACAAATTCTGAACCACATTGGCAGACGGCGGTGTTCTTGAGTGATCATCCATGACTGTTCCTTGGGGCGACCCTTCGAGGGGTAGGTTTTGGCCCCAAATGTTAGTGGCTTTGGCCATTTTTGTTGTTGTTGTTGCAAGTAATGTAGCTTCAGTGTCTGCTGCTGATGCTTATTTATACTCATCACCTCCTCCTCCTCCACCTTATCATTATAAGTCACCTCCACCACCGCCTTATGTGTATAAATCTCCACCACCACCACCACCATCTCCTTCTCCACCACCACCTTATGAGTACAAGTCACCTCCACCACCACCAAAACATGAAGAGAAGCCCCCATATGTTAGGTAACAGAGTGACGGAATAGTGTCTCACAACTAAAATAAGAGATGAGAAAATAGGAACTGAACACACAAAATTTAACGTGGAAAACCCTCAATGAATAAAGGGAAAAACCACGGGGCAAGACTAGAAGAATTTCACTATGAGAAAATATTACAACACCTCTCTCTAAATACTAGGAGAGAACAACCTCACAAAGAATATAAGAAAGTATACAAGAGAGGAAGAGATAATTCTTGGGATGGTTTTAATACTTCTCCTTAAGGCTCTTTATATAGCCTTCAAGGAGGAACTCCTTCGTTGCTCCCACCGATGTGGGACTTTCTTATATAAGTTCTAACAATTCTCCCACTTGAAGATTTGATTAAACCAATCATATCTTCACACCACTCTTTCTGTCTTGCCATTCCATGTTGCTTACGTTTCTGATAGACCATAGGAGGATCGACACCAAATAAACTTGTCAGTGTTGATTGGCTTTGTCATAACATCTGCTAGGTTGTCTTTGGTGTGAATCTTTTGCATATCCACACTTCCTTCTTCTACTACTTCTCGAACAAAGTGATACTGTATACCTATATGCTTTGTCCTGGAATGAAAGGCTGGATTCCTTGCAATGTGCAAGGCACTCTGACTGTCACAATACACAATAATCTTCTGCTGCTTGTGCCCGAGTTCTTCCATTAACCTTTGTATCCATATTGCTTCCTTGCATGCTTGGGTAGCTGCCATGTACTCAGCTTCTATAGTAGACAAAGCTACAACAGTCTGTAACTTAGATAACCAGCTTACCGCTCCTCCTGCAAGTGTGAACACATAGCCAGTAGTGGATTTCCTTTTATTAAGATCACCTGCAAAATCTGAATCAACATAACCCCTGACAACAAGTTCTGATCCTCCAAAACATAATGCAACATCTGAGGTTCCTTTAATGTATCTAAGGATCCTCTTAACAACATTCCAATGCTCTCTACCAGGATCTGCCATAAATCGACTGACCGCTCCCACTGCTTGTGCAATGTCTGGTCTTGTACATATCATAGCATACATAAGGCTTTCCACCGCTGATGCATACGGTACTCGAGACATTTCCATCCTCTCTGCTTCATTGCTAGGACTCATACCTGAGGATAATTTACAATTGACAGGAAGTGGGGTAGATATTGGCTTACAGTCTTGCATGTTGAAGCGTCGCAAGACCTTCCTCAGATAATTCTTTTGAGAAAGCCAAATTTTCCTGTCTTTTCTGTCTCGGTGAATTTGCATCCCTAAAATCTTGTTTGCGGGTCCCAAGTCCTTCATATCGAACTCCCTAGCCAACTGTGCCTTCAAATCTTGGATTCGATCTTTGTTGGGGCCTACCACCAACATGTCATCCACATACAACAGCAAAATAATGAAATCATTATCATCAAACCTCTTGTAGTACGTACAATGGTCTGAACTCAGTCTGTTGTATTCAAGGCTAATTATGAAAGAATCAAATCTCTTGTACCAACATCTGGGCGCCTGCTTTAGACCGTACAGAGATTTGGTCAACCTGCAAACCAAGTTCTCTTTGCCTGTTTCAACAAAACCTTCTGGTTGGAGCATATAAATTTCTTCTTCAAGCTCTCCATGTAGAAAAGCCGTCTTTACATCTAGTTGTTCAAGATGTAAATCAAATGCAGCACACATAGCCAACACTACTCTGATAGTAGTAAGTCTGACAACTGGAGAAAATATCTCGTTGAAGTCAATACCTTCTTTCTGAGCATATCCTTTTACAACCAATCTAGCACGATATCGTTCTACTTGATCATTGCTATCCCGCTTGATCTTGTAGACCCATTTGTTACCAATGGCTTTTCTGCCACGTGGTAATTCCACCAGTTCCCATGTCTCGTTCTTGTGAAGAGCTTCAATTTCTTCCTGCATTGCTGTCATCCACAGAGAAGCATCTGGGCTACTAGTAGCTTCATGAAAAGTTGATGGCTCTCCATCCTCTGTTAAAAGACAGTATGCAACATTGCTCTCCGTAACATACTCCGTGTGCCAATTTGGAGGCCTTCTCTCACGAGTTGACCGTCGAACTTCTACAGCCTCGGACTCAACTGGTTCTGGTACCTCATGCTCTGGTTCTGCTTCAGAAGAATCATCTTCTTGAGAATTTCTATCCATCTGCACTGTAGCAGTCTCTTTTGAAGTGTTGTCATTTGTTTGCTCACTTTGCAGTTCATTTTCTGCAAAAACTACATCTCTGCTGACAACAACCTTGCGGGCAGTGGGATCCCACAGGCGATACCCCTTAACACCGTCAGCATAACCCAAGAATATACATTTTCTGGATTTTGGATCCAGCTTTGTTCTTTCTTGGGAGTTGTACATCACGTACACAGGACATCCAAACACATGTAGAGAAGAATAATCAGCTGGCTTTCCTTTCCACATCTCCATAGGCGTCTTCAAACCAATCGCCGTTGATGGTGATCGATTTATCACATAACAGGTGGTTTTGACTGCTTCTGCCTAGAAAGATTTGGCCAATCCCGCTGTTCTCAGCATGGCTCTTGTTCTATCTAGGAGAGTTCTGTTCATCCGCTCTGCTACACCATTCTGTTGAGGCGTATGTGCAACCGTGAATTGTCTCATAATACCCTCTTTCTTACAGAATGCTAGAAAGTTACCGTCTACATATTCTCCTCCATTGTCTGTCCTCAAGCACTTGATTCTTTTCCCAGTTTCAAGCTCTACTTGTGCTTTGAACTCCTTGAATACTGGAAACACATCTGACTTCTTCTTGATTGGGTACACCCTCCACCCAGGGATATTTCTGGTGACTCCCACACATCAGAATGGATTAAGTCCAGTATGTGTTTGCTTCTTGTAGTTACTTTAGCAAACTTCAATCTATGCTGCTTGCTTATCACACAGTGCTCACAGAAAGGTAAATTGACCATCTTGAGCCCGGGCAGGAGATTGCGTTCTGCAAGGACTTTCAAGCCTCGCTCTGACATATGGCCTAATCTGCGATGCCACATCATCGTCGTTTCTTCTTGGCTGGCTGCTGCAACTGATGCATCTGCCTCTTGCAACGTCTCTCCCAAAAGCATGTATAGATTGCTTGTGATCTTCTCTGCTTTCATCACCACAAGGTTTCCTTTCACTACTTTCAATATTCCACATTCAGTGTGGATCTTGCACCCGAGGTCATCCAATTGTCCAATTGACAATAAGTTCTTCTTTAAGCCCTTCACATGTCGTACCCCTTGAATTTTGCGAACAGTACCATCATGCATTTTTAATCTGACGGTACCGACTCCAACAATATCTAAGGCGTGATCATTTCCCATGAACACAGATCCTTCCGAAATAGGTTCATAAGTGCAAAACCAATCTCGGTGTGGAGTCATGTGCCATGTCGCACCTGAATCCATTATCCAGACATCATTGAGTTTCTTTCCGCCTTTAGAACTAGTCGCTGCTTCACTATACAAGATTTCTCCATCATCTGAGGTACTTGCAACACAACCTTGGGAGGTTGATGTTTCAGAATTCTTTTCTCCACCCTTCTTATTATGCCAACACTCCTTCTTCGAGTGCCCTCTCATGCCACAATTGTAGCATTTAAGATTCTTCCTTCTTCGAGATTTTGATCTACCATGATTCTGACTCCCACTGGAGCCACGTTCTGTTGATCTGCCTCTCATCACCGTTAAAGCCTCTGCTTGCTTTGAATTTTCTGACCTTTCCTCCTTATTCTTGCGCCTGGATTCTTCTTCAAGAATAGCACCGGCAACATCATCAAAGTGAAGAGAGTCACTAACATTGTTATTTGTGATGTTGATGATGAGTTGATCATACGAATCTGGTAAACTCTGAAGTAGAAGTTCCGCACGTTCATTTTCCGCTATTTTGAAATCTGATGCTGTGAGTTGAGCAAATAGCGTATTCAGAGTGTTGATGTGATCCGTTACCGACGTGGATTCACTCATTCGAAGAGTGTAGAGTTTCCTCTTCAAGAATATTCTGGTGTGAAGTGACTTCACCTCGTACAATTTGTTTAGAACATCCCAAATCTCCTTTGCAGTCTTCTTCTCTGCAACACTTGACAAAACTGAATCCGCCATTGCTAGGTGCAGATTGGCAACAGCATTGTCATCCTTCTCTTTCCACTTTTCATCAGTCATTTCTGTGGGTCTACTTTCAATTGCTTCTAGACAATTATCCTTCCTCAAAATTGCTCTTATCTTCAATTTCCACAAGGTGAAATTTCTCCCACTGAACTTCTCTATCTCGAATTTTGCTGTCATGGTTGTACACGAACTGAAGCGAGTTACACTATTTCACCGTGAATAGTACCGTATACGTGAACAGTATTGTACGTATGTCGTACACTAGAACAAATCCAGTATACGTTAACAATTACTGCAAAAGTATACAACCACACGTATGAATAATAACCGTATCTGTGAATAGTACAGTACAATTGAATAGCCCGTATACTGGAACAGTGACCGTAGCCCGTGAATAGTGCACCAGGTAGGTTCCCAGGAAAGAGAGGTGGGTCACTGATAGACACACTTAAATACCAAGTCTTTCCTAGCCAGAACTTCCCTAGACACTTTCACACTACCACACTTTATTTCCAGCAACAAGAATAATTCTTTTCTGATGTGGAAGATCAGACAATACTGCAACCACAGAGCATACTAAGAACCAACACTTTCACTGCAGCGGAATAAGGACCACGAACCAATGGCTCTGATACCACTGTTAGGTAACAGAGTGACGGAATAGTGTCTCACAACTAAAATAAGAGATGAGAAAATAGGAACTGAACACACAAAATTTAACGTGGAAAACCCTCAATGAATAAAGGGAAAAACCACGGGGCAAGACTAGAAGAATTTCACTATGAGAAAATATTACAACACCTCTCTCTAAATACTAGGAGAGAACAACCTCACAAAGAATATAAGAAAGTATACAAGAGAGGAAGAGATAATTCTTGGGATGGTTTTAATATTTCTCCTTAAGGCTCTTTATATAGCCTTCAAGGAGGAACTCCTTCGTTGCTCCCACCGATGTGGGACTTTCTTATATAAGTTCTAACACCATACTACTATAAGTCTCCACCACCACCATCCCCATCACCACCTCCTCCGTATTATTATAAGTCTCCTCCACCACCATCCCCGTCACCACCCCCTCCATACTATTATAAGTCTCCTCCACCACCATCCCCATCACCACCTCCTCCCTATTACTACAAGTCTCCACCACCTCCGTCCCCATCACCACCCCCTCCATACTACTATAAGTCCCCACCACCTCCATCTCCATCCCCACCTCCTCCATATTACTACAAGTCTCCTCCACCACCATCCCCATCACCACCTCCTCCATACTACTACAAGTCTCCTCCACCTCCATCTCCCTCCCCACCTCCTCCGTACTACTACAAGTCTCCACCACCACCACCAAAACACGAAGAGAAGCCCCCGTACTACTACAAGTCTCCTCCACCATCTCCATCACCACCTCCTCCATATTACTACAAGTCTCCACCACCTCCATCACCCTCACCACCACCACCTTACTACTACAAATCCCCACCACCTCCGGTAAAATCTCCTCCACCACCATACTATTACAAGTCCCCCCCACCACCTTCCCCTTCACCACCCCCACCTTACTACTATAAGTCTCCACCACCACCTTCACCATCTCCACCACCACCTTACTACTACAAGTCTCCACCACCTCCTCCACATTACGTCTCACCACCACCATACTATTACAAATCTCCGCCACCACCAGCTAAATCTCCTCCGTACCACTACACTTCTCCACCACCACCAACTCCTTATTACCCAGCCCCTCACCCCCACCACCACCCACTCATAGTCAAGGTGGTTGGTAAAGTTTATTGCTACAGGTGCTATGACTGGAGTTATCCAGTGAAATCACACGACAAAAAACATCTCAAAGGTACAATTTTCTCTTAGTTTTCCAATTTTTTAGTATCAAACTTTAATGCATTGTTAGTTTGATATATTTTACATTTGCATGTTTATTAGCTTTCTTTTTTATGTTTTACTTTCAGATTTTTATGGAACTCTGTCATATCATATGCCCTTGAAGTTAGAATAAGATATCTTGAATATTTTAAATAATTAAAATGATGAAAATGTAATAATTCGAAGGAATCAGAATATATTCATGTGGAAAGAAATTTAGTTTTTTTTTTTTTTAAATAATAGGTTAAGCAAGAAAACAAAGTTTGTCTTCGTTTCTTATACTTGTATCTAAATTATGACAAGCCTGTCTAGATAATGCTATATTTGGTTAGATCAAATAATTAGGAAGAGAGTAATTTCTGTAGAAATATTATAATCAAATCATAATTTATTATTAAAAAAATAAAACTCGGTTTATTACAATCTCTCTCTGCCCATTTTTCTATACAGCATGGGCCAGGTTGTAAACGTGGGAGGGATTTTTTTATGGGTTTGTATTTGATGCACTGATAATATATAATTTTATACACTATCAGTGAACCAGATGATATCACTTCATTAAAAGATTTAAAAAATAAATATAAATTATTTTATTTTTAATAAGTTGTCATCATCTGGTTCACTGACAGTGTATGAAATTATATACTGTCAGTTCATCAAAATTAAATCTTTTTTTTATCAAGGATAGATATGTATAAAGATCGGGTTATTCATCGCGGGACAATTAGTCTGAATTGAATTAGGTTTGAAATAAGAGATTTTTAATTTGGATTTATCTTTTCTGACTTGAATTACTATTTAAATTTAATTATAAAAATATAAAAATATTTTTAAACAATAATGACTTTTTGAATAGATCAAACCGGACTTTGAATAAATAAATTTTTTTACTATCCGAACTTAATCTAAGGTGCAATTGTACAATTCATGAAAACTAAATACTAATAAATAAACGTGTCAAATGCCTTATTGAGAATTAAAAGAATTATAATTAAATTAATTAATGGAAAGACAAAATTAGTTATTAGAGTTGGTGATGACTAAAGATAATATATTATATAATGCATATTTTGTTTGACTTTTTAGCAACAATTTGATGCTAATTAAGAATTGTTATTGCCTTTCATTATTGCACATGGAGCAGGTGCTATTGTGGAAGTGAGTTGCAAGGTTGGAGAAAAAGAGATCACTGCCTACGGAAAAACCAAGATCAATGGCAAGTTCAGCGTCACAGTAGAAGGATTTAACTACGCCAAATATGGAGCCGATGCATGCAAGGCCAAGCTCCACGCGCCACCCAAGGGCTCACCGTGCAACATTGCCACTAGCCTACATTGGGGCAACAAGGGTGCTAAGCTCAATGTGAAGTCCAAGGACAAGTACGAGGTTGTGCTTAAGGCTAAGCCATTTGCCTATGCTCCAAAGACCCCTTACAAGGAGTGTGAGAAGCTGAAGCCGAAGCCGACTCCGACTCCTTACTACTATACTTCTCCACCACCACCTACACCGGCTTACGTTTACAAATCACCACCTCTTCCATCACCAACATATGTTTACAAGTCACCGCCACCTCCATCTCACCCGTACAAGCCACCAACCAAGCCATACAAGCCACCACCATATGTATACAAGTCACCACCGCCACCATCACCTGCTTACATCTACAAGTCACCTCCACCTCCACCGTACTACTATAAATCACCACCACCACCACCTCCCACTTACGTCTACAAGTCACCACCTCCTCCACCATACTACTACAAGTCCCCACCACCACCAACTCCCACCTATGTTTACAAGTCACCACCACCTCCACCATACTACTATAAATCCCCACCACCACCAGTTCACGCTCCACCACCACCATATTACTACAAGTCCCCGCCACCACCAGTCCACTCTCCACCCCCACTGTACTATTACAAATCTCCACCACCACCTTCTCCTTCACCACCCCCACCATACTACTACAAGTCACCACCACCACCAAAACACGAAGAGAAGCCCCCATACTACTACAAATCTCCACCACCACCATCTCCATCTCCTCCTCCACCCTACTACTACAAATCACCTCCACCTCCTTCACCATCTCCTCCACCCCCATATTATTACAAGTCTCCACCACCACCAGTCCATTCCCCTCCACCACCGTACTACTACAAATCACCACCACCTCCAGTAAAGGCTCCAGCACCAACCTACCACTACAACTCCCCTCCTCCACCATCACCATCTCCTCCTCCTCCTTACTACTACAAATCTCCACCACCTCCATCTCCATCACCACCACCCCCGTACTACTACAAATCCCCTCCTCCTCCATCGCCATCTCCTCCTCCACCTTACTATTACAAGTCCCCACCACCACCAGTCTTTTTTCCACCACCACCATACTACTACAAATCCCCACCACCACCAATCCACTCTCCACCACTACCATACTACTACAAGTCTCCACCACCACCATCTCCTTCACCACCCCCACCATACTATTACAAATCCCCACCACCACCAGTCCACTCCCCTCCACCACCATACTACTACAAATCACCATCACCTCCTTCGCCATCTCCCCCACCACCATACTATTACAAGTCCCCACCACCACCAGTCCATTCCCCTCCACCACCATACTACTACAAATCACCACCACCTCCAGTAAAGGCTCCAGCACCAACTTACCACTACAACTCCCCTCCTCCACCATCACCATCTCCTCCTCCTCCCTACTATTACAAATCTCCACCACCTCCATCTCCATCACCACCACCACCATATTACTACAAATCTCCTCCTCCCCCGTCGCCATCTCCTCCTCCTCCCTACTACTACAAATCTCCACCACCTCCATCTCCATCACCACCACTACCACCATACTACTACAAATCTCCTCCTCCCCCATCGTCATCTCCTCCTCCTCCCTATTACTACAAGTCCCCACAACCTCCATCTCCATCACCACCACCACCATACTACTACAAGTCCCCACCACCACCAATCCACTCTCCACCACCACCTTACTACTACAAATCCCCACCACCACCGGTCCACTCTCCACCACCACCCTACTACTACAAGTCCCCACCACCACCAGTCCACTCTCCACCACCACCCTACTACTACAAGTCACCACCTCCTCCATCTCCCTCACCCCCTCCCCCATACTACTACCACTCACCTCCTCCACCAATGAAGTCACCTCCACCTCCGGCTTACATTTACGCTTCTCCTCCACCACCAACTCACTACTAAGTCCAGAAACATCAACCACAGAATTACAACATTCATGCAAGTAACATTTTAGTTAAACCTGTAGTTAATTAGCTATATATATCATCTAACAGTTACTTTCATGTCTAATATTCATTGTCTAAATTAAAATTTCAGGTTCTAGTTTTACCGAAAGAATAAAGGAAGGCACCAAGAAGGGAAGATTTGGAATTCAAACTTTTTCAAGTCCATTGAATAAGGGTCTTAAGATTGCATTTGAGAGCTACAGTTTTGGTAATCCAGGCCAGATAACTTCCACTTCTCTGGCCATATTACACATGCTTTTAATTTATTCAAGTGGCACAGGAAGAAAGCGAGAGTGACTTTCCCAAGTGGCTGTTTTAGTTTGTTTTTCTTATTAATGTTCAATACCTTTTTTAATTATTGGTTTTCACCTAATTTATTTGTGTATAGAAATGTGGCCCTTGTACGAGTAAGCGTTTTTATTTATCGCGGGCATGCATTTGTAATTTCGTGGATCTTTCTTGTAATATGTGCACTCAGCGCTGAGATTGTTATCAAATAAAAGGAAAATATTTCTGTCACAAATAGACGTGCTCATAAATTAGATCGGGTCGGACAATATTTTAATTGATTCGAAGATTTATATTATTATTCACAATAATATTGAAATATTAATATTTATAATTAAATTTTTTTAAATGGTGAACAAAAATTCGGGTTGAACCAGATCGATTCGAACTCAAAATATTTTATTCAAATCCGACTCAATACGAACTGGATCTATCTCCGATCCTTGAACAGATTTAGTCACAAAATATATATATATGTTTTTCTCTTTTTCTTTCCATTTCTCATATATATATATATATATTTTTCCTTTTTATTAATTTTCTCTTTTATATCTCTCTTTCTCCAATATTGTAAATGTAATGCTTTCAACAACAGCTTTTCTCTAATCATTTTGGACCAAATCTAGCAGTCTCTAGGTGGGGTTCCAACTTAATCAACCAAAATTTTATTACTACTTATTTCTATTTCAAGCAAAGGAAATTCTTAGAAGAAAAACAAGAGCAGTTAATAGCTATCGTTACGCGATGTAACAATAGTTATTGTTTTTTATCACTATTGATATTTAGTGTATTGAGGTATAAATTATTAATGGTTTTAATAATTAAATTTATGATCGTAAATTATATTTATATAGATTCAATTTATAATTTAAATAATAAATATAATTATTATATTTTATAATAAATTATTCAAAATAAAATAAAAAATTATGATTGTAATAATTGCAATAATCTTTAACATTCGTTTCATTCATCACGCGACCCAAAAATACTTTTACAACCTAAATTTAAATCTTGACATTAGCTTAAAACAAAAAGCATCCATCTCTACCGACTTGCAGATACAATCACTAGGATGGATTTTCAAAACTTAAACTCGACCCTTTCAAGTAATAATCGTTATAAGTCAAATCTAAATAATTTTTACGGAAAAAAAAAAAAACAATAAAGTATGAAAGTGAAATGAGAAATGAGAAATTAAGAAAGTACATATGGCTAATTTCTAGCTACTTCCTAAGCCTTAATCAATTAATTATGCTTTTAGGCAGCCAGCCCGCAGCATATACCAAAGTATATATCTCTCTGTCTCTCAGTGGGGTTGCAGCTTTTTCTATATCTTCTTCCAATCTGCCTTCTCATCTCTGCAAAAGTGCCTGCCTGCAAACAAAAGTAAAAGGACAAATATTCTTTTGGGAATTAATTAAAGCTTGCATATGATTTCTTCATATGTCGTACAAATGAAACATTCAAACTTTAAAAACCTGGATGGACCAGCTCTTCTTTCTGAGCAATGACCAAAATATGTTTGATAATGGGTAATAAAATATTAATTATTTAAGATTATTTGATTTGTTTTTGTGAATTTGGACATTTATATGCTATTCGTAGTAGATTTGGAGTGACTTCAAATATAAATTATTGGATACGGTTTATCTGAATTTATTTTAATTTTGATGTAAATAATATTGAATATTTGAATCTATTATCTAAATTTATTTTATTTATACGGATTCGGATCCAAATCTGCAATCCGTTTACATATTTAATTTTTGTTTAATTTATATTTTTATTTTTACGAAAATTAATTTAACAAATTTAGATATTTAACAAATTTGAATATTCAATGAATATTACTATTTAAATCGAATACAAATTCGAATAATAATAAACGAATAATAAACAAATATCGAATAAACATATTTTAAAAAATTATAAATATTCAATATCAATTTCGTCCTTTTTTCTATCTCCCATGAGTTCTAAATTGCAAGTTGTAGCTTTTTAGATATATAGCCATCATCATGACAAGCTAAGGTCTTATATCTATCTATATATCTATCAAATTTAAGAAAAAGACAATTACTGATCATTGAAAATGAATGTATAGGTTTTTTATTTAAATATAGCTAAAAAAAATTTATTAAAATATCGTTTTTTTCATATTAATTTTCAAAATTCGTTTTTTTAAATCAGTTGGAAAATCGTCATGGCCCATGGGTCGAGCCGGGCCCATGTATGGTATCAACACCACATTTGTTTGCCCAAACTACGGTGGCAATTTTTAAATCTTTATTTATTTTTTTAATTTCATAAAATAATAAAATTATATAATTTTTAATTTTAAAAAATAAAAATATAACAATTTACCAAAAATTAAAAAATTATATTCGTAATTAGACCTGTTCATGGGCCGGGCCGCGACCCAAAATTTTTTCCCTTGCCCAAGCCCATTTTGAGTCGTGCCGACCCGAAAGCCCATTTCACTATTAAAAATATATTTTTATATATTTTATAATTTTTTGAATTTTGTTATTTAAATTTTTTTAAATTAAAAATTATATAATTTTTATTTAAAATTTATTATTTAATAAAATTACAAAACACTTGTCCAAGCCCGGACTAATACGACACTCTGGTTGGCCTTTTTCCAGGAGGTCCATTTATTACGAATACAAGTTGAAATAATTCGATTGACATTACGGATAGACCTGCTCATGGGCTGGGCAGCCCGTCCGGCCAGGCCCGGATCACTATTTATATATTAAAATAATTAAATTCAGGCCCGCGAGCCGGGCCTTGGCAAGGAAATTGAAAAATTTCGGGTCGCGGCCCGGCCCATGAGCAGGCCTAATTACGAATATAATTTTTTAAATTTTGGTAAATTGTTATATTTTTATTTTTATTTTTTAAAATTAAAAATTTTATAATTTTATAAAATTAAAAAATAAATAAATGTTGAAAAATTGCCACCGTGGCTCGGGCAAGCAAATGTGGTGTTGATACCATATATGAGCCCGGCCCATGAACACTTCTACCACCATGAATAAAAATTATATATTAAAATTATTAAATCTTTATTTTTTAAATTTTAAAATTATATAATTTTTATTTAAACTTTATTATTTATTAAAAGAATTTATTATTTATTAAAAAAATTATAAAAAAAAAAAAAGGAAGAACTTACCTTGGGAAATCGCCACCCACGGTGGCGATTTTCCAATGAAAAAAAATTTTTGAAAATTTTAGTTCAGAAATCGCCATGGCCCATGGCGATTTGCCAACTGGTATTTTTAAAAAAATTAAAATTTTAAGTTGGGAAATCGCCATGGGCCATGGCGATTTCCCAACTGATTAAAAAAAACGAATTTTGAGAATTAATCTGAAAATAGCGATATTTTGATAAATAATTTTTTTTTGGCTATATTAAAATAAAAAGACCGAATGTATACCCACTCAAAAATTAAATATATAAAGAAAATATTAGGGCCCAGGGGAGCTGAGAATGGGATATTAGGCTTCATAATATCCATGATCAAGTTTGGAACTCATTAAATTTTTAAATCGAGTTTAACTTGATTAACTTAATTATATTTTTCGAGCCAAATTAGAATTAAACGAAATAAAACTCGACAAAATTCAAATCGAATTTGAATTTCACACAGTATCGACTCAATTTAATTTTGATTTATGTATTATTTGAATAAATAATAAAAAATATGTTTTATAATTAATATTCAAGATTCAAAATTCAATCCTTAATCAACATCCCAAATAGAGAAATGTATGATTCTTACGGGCGGCTCACTTTTTTATCAGGACCACAATAAACTAGGATGGAACATAGTCAAAGATAGATCTATACTCTTTTGTCATGTCATCTCCGGCCACACATTGTATTTCTTTACTTTAAACATTTTATTTTTCTTTTTTGGATCAAAAATATTAAATCTCATTATTACAGTAAACTAAGATAGGATATGATTCTCCATTCATGCAACAATGATAACCAAATGGCAAAAAAAAGCTAGCTATAGCTATTTGTAAGTAGAGAATAAAGACATCGTCGTCCCAAACAAAAAGGGAATTGAGAGAATCTCTCGTTGGGGCAAAACGTCGAACATGTCACTGATTTGAATTCCAACGATCGCTTTTTGAAAACAATCAAAAACATATCCCATCGGTCTTAATAAACAATTACATTCATAATTATTACTATTTCAGATTGTTAATGGTGATTATTTAGTTGCGTAAGCAATCAATGAGATATACTCCCTTATAATTAATGAATACATTGAGTTGTACTCAAAATCGAATATATATAATTAGAAGAAAAGAAAAAAAACCGCTTCATCGGGTACTGTTAATTTTTTATATAATTTTTTTAATTAATTAATAGAAAAAAATAATTTTAAATTATATTTTATTAAATAATAATTTTATTTAATTTTTTGTTTTTAAATTTTAATAATATTAATATAATTATATTTTGTTCATTATAAAAATTAAATTTATGATAATTGTTTATTTATAAATTACGTAATATAAACATATTTTCAAAGGTTATTTATATATATATATTTAAAAATATTTAGACTTTATTTTATGTGGTATATTTTTATTTATAGGAGGTAAAAAATAAAAAATAAGAAAATAAAATTGTGGTTTGTATTTTATTCTCTCGTAGAATCGATTTTCTCATATAGGTTAGCAGCAAGTTCTCTTTTTTCTCAAGCGGATTGGATACGGATCCTAAATTGACCCGCGACTCAACGTGCTGACTTACTCCTTTAAATATATCATTTAAAATTAAAATAAAAATAATTAATAAAATTATTTTTTGATTTTTTTCGATCAGATACAATCAGATGCGGATTCTAAATCGACCTGCGAATCAATGTGCAGACTAACCATTTTAAATACATTATTTAAAAATAAAATATAAAATATATTTTTTTAACTTTTTCCTGTGCGGGTCAGGTACGGATTTTAAACCCGACCCATGAGTCAATGTACGGATCAACCCTTTTAAATATATCATTTAAAAAATAAAATAAATTAATAAATTAAATTTATTTTTTATTTTTTTCTTGATCGGATTGGGTATGAATTCTAAATTGACCGGCGAGTCAACATACAGATCAACTCCTTTAAATACATAATTTAAAAGTTTTAAAAAAAGAATTAATATTTTTTTTCCTTTTATTAACTTTTTTTTTCCGTGCTGGTCGAGAACGAATCCTAAATTGATCCACGAGTGAACATACAGACCAACCCCTTTAAATACATCATTTAAAAATAAAATAAAAATATTTGTTTTTTAATTTGTTTTTTAATTTTTTTCTAAGCGAGTCAAGTACGGATTCTAAATCGATCCACGAGCCAACGTGCGGACCAACCCCTTTAAATACATGATTTAAAAATAAAATAAAAAAACTAAAAATAAATTAGTAAAATAAATTTCTTTCTTAATTTTTTTTCCGAACGGATCGGGTGCGGATCCTAAATCGATCCGCCAGTGAACGTGCGGACCAATCCCTTTAAATATATCATTTAAAAATAAAATAAAATGAACTTAAAACTATAAATCTTAAAAAAATAAAAAATAAAAAATAAAAACCCTTAAACCCATTATAGAGGAGGACAAAATTGTCCCTAGCCTATTTTAAAAATACCCCTTGAGTCCCATGGACTCAAAAATATATATAGTAGACTCGTTTTTTATATATTGATAGTGTAATTTTTTTTAATTTTATATGCAGGATTAAAAAATTATCACATGTTTTTTTTTTTTTAACATATACTAAAGGGTGATACCTTATTAATTTAGTTTGTAAAATCTAAAAAATTCACTTACGGTGTATATAATAATTTCTTTCTTTCTATATATATATATATATATATATATATATATATATATATAAGAACTCAACAATTTATAGTAATTAGCCAACTGCTCTGCTGATAGAGTATTAGAGTTTTACTTTTAATTTCAGTAATCAAAATTTAAATTTTAAATAAGTTTATAAACACTAAAAAAATAATTTACAGTAGTTTTATAACATATTACTATTTGTCTGATCACTTGATTGGACAATAATTTGGTTAACTAGTCACTCTTTAAGGTTGGGTCAAGTAGGTATTATTTAACTCTTAATATGAGTTGAGTTAAAATTTTACTAGAGGTTTGTTCCTAATAGAATTGAGATCTGTACTATATAAATATATATATATAAATACATATACTTAAGAAAATTATTTAGAAGTGTTAATTCCAATTACTTTAGTGAAAGTTGTCTCTCATAAACTCTCTCTTACCTAATTCTTATGGTATCCACCTAGAGCCCTAGAACTTGGAGTGTGAAAATTTGTGGACAACTCTGGTAGTTACTCAATGGATAAGAAAAATCAAAAAGTTGTTTAAGGGTAGATCAAGAAGTAGATCTTTAGAGATTCATAAATCAAGTATCGATAAATCGATCTTGAGAATTCATATTAACATTAGAATAACTAATCCTAAATCTATTAATTTTTTTACAGTGCTATTAGACTTATAATATGTTTATTTTCACCTATGATATTTGCTTCTATAATTATTTGACATTCTGAAATAATTATTAACACGTTAAAACTTATACAAATATAAAACATTTTAAATATAATTATAATACAAAAAAAAAATACGACACGAATACACGATTGTCAGATCTACTCTGAATCTCTCATTGAAAGCTGAGGACAAGTCAAAGGTTGAGAGAGGAGAGAAAAGGAGAGTCCCCTACATGGAAAATGATTCCTTTTTCTCTCTTTTGGTAGTTACTTTATAATTCTCTACCCATGATTAGAGGTGTTGGGTCATATCAAATTCGAATAATAAATAAATTGCTTTCTTAAATTTAATTTCTTTTTTTTGTTTAAAATATACTTTTATAATTAAATTTAAATAAATAATTTTTTTTATTAATTTAATAGTAATCTAACCAAATCAGATAGATTCAGGTTATAAAAATCTTATTTCAAGATTTGCATAATTCAAATCAAATCGATCAAACCGAATTACTAATCTAATCCCTAAACAGATTATTCGTAACTTTGTAATGCTTCACAATAGTCCACTAGCACTCAAACAAATTGTCCCCTTAAAAGAGTAGCTGCTCGATGGCTTTCTTACAATGTACAAGGAATTGGATAAGAATTTGTAGGGCATCCTTAAATTTTGTTTTGTTTTTTTTTTTAAAGGGAAAGGGGAAACATAAATCAAGCCAAAACTTTTTGTAGAAATCAAATAAATTTAATCTTTTAGCTAATAATCAAATAAAGTAGACATGCCTTTTGATAGGCAATCATGAATTAGACATGCTTTTTCTTAGTCACATTAATATGCAAAAACACATGATGTTACAATTTGAGGAGTTTCCCTTCATGTAGAAGATAACAAATTTCATCTTCGTTAATGGACACATCTGTTTATGGGTTAGGTTAAGTTGGGTTGTCCAAATTTTGAGATCTTTTATTTAAGCTCGACTCGGATCAATTCATATGTCCGTTTTACTGTTTAAAAAATATTTAAAAAATATTTTTATATTAATATTTTTATATTTTTATAATTTAAAAAAATTATCAATAAATAGTAATTTATCGGGTCGAGACCATTCGAATTAAAAAAAAAAATTATATTCAAGCCTCACTCTTGAACAAATCTATTAGTGGGTTGTACTCCCTTTCATTATTTTTTTTCGTTATTTTTCAATATGTTATATCACCAGTTATATATAGGAATTCATTCATAAATTGTAAAAGTAATACATCAGAAAAGTAATGGAAAGAAAAATAATGAAAGAAATCTAGACCCGTTCAAAATGGTATATCTGTTCTTTTGGTAAATTCACATCTAAAAAAGGAGATTTTTTTTTTTTTTTCAATACACTCATCATCATCAATTGTTTATGTAGGATCCATTTATAAATTGTAAAAGTCATCCATACAAATGATGATGATGATATGTGCATTGAAAGTATTGGATAGAAAAATAATGGAGAGGATCCAAACCCTTTCAAATTGGTTAAAAAAATAATAATAATTGGTAAATTCACATCTAGAAAAGAAAAAAATATTCATTATTTTTCAATACATTCATCATCACTAGTCATATATGTATGATCTGTTTATTAATTATAAAAGTTATACATGCGATAATGTGATGATATATGTATTAAAAAATAATTGATAGAAAATTAACAAAGGGGATCCAGATCCATTCAAATCGGTATATATGTTACTTTTAGAAAACTCACATTTAACAGAGAAGGGATTTGAACATTAGATTTTAATTTATTTTTTTTCATTTATGCCTTCTTCTTACCAAATGAATTTTTTCTAGGCGAGATTGGCCGTCTCTTGTAGAATTTTGGCAAATGTTTCGCAATGAGTTCTGATTTCATAAATTTGATTTTACGAAAGTTATTACGGAATTATGGCGTCATTTAATCACAATCATAAAATTAAAAGTTTTAATAAAAATCAAATTTATCCCATTAAAATATTTTTAAAAAAAAATTATCTATTTATTATGAGTTAAAATTTTATAATCTCAAATCACCCATAGACATGTTCAAGCATCAGACTACTCGTCCAGACCAACAAGTCTGGTCAATATTAAATCAGGCTTGGACATAAATTTTTTAATTCATGTTAGCTCGACCAGACTTGAATTACTGTTTATTAATAATAAATATTTTTTTTAATTATAAAATATAAAAATATTTTTTTTAAACAGTGAAATGGATTTCTCGACCGGATCAAACTTGAATAAAGGATCTCAAAAAAAAGAATTAATAGCACCAATGATCCCCAAACTATAGGACATATTTTATATTAGTCCCTAAACTTTAAAACGTATCAAATTGGTCCTTACTTATGAGTATCATAACAAATTAGTCCATTCCGTTAGCTTTTCCGTTACATTTACTGTAACAATCAGCTTAGTGACACGTGTCACCAGCTGATTGCTACAGTAAATGTAAGGGAAAAGCTAACGGAATAGACCAATTTGTTATGATACTCATAATTAAGGACCAATTTGATACGAGTGACACGTGTCACCAGCTGATTGCACCACATTTCTCTTCAATTTTTTCTTTTTTCTTTATTATTTTTTCTTTGATATTTTTTAATAAATAAATGTAAATAAATATTTTTTATAAAATTAATATAAATAAATATTTATATTTTATAAATTATTTAATTATTAAAAAATTAATTTAAATTATTATTTATCTTTTGCATGTATTTATAAAGAATAATAAAGAAAAATGAAAACATTAATAAATACAAAAGATAAATAATAATTTAAATTAATTTCTTAATAATTAAATAATTTATAAAATATAAATATTTATTTACATTAATTTTATAAAAAATATTTTTTCTTTTTCTTTTTCTCCTTTCTTCTTTCTTTCTTTTTTTCTTTTTATAAATAAATTAATTTTGTAAAAATTAAATAATTTATAAATATAAATATTTATTTACATTCATTTATTAAAAATATATTTTTTACTTTTTTATTTTCCTTTTCTTTCTTTCTTTTTTCTTTCTTTTTTTTCCTTTTTTTTTATAAAATTAATGTAAATAAAATATTTTATATTTTAAAAATTAATTTAAATTATAGTATGAATTATTATTTATATTTATTTACAAACAAGAGAAAAAAGGAAAAGATAAGAAAAAAAAACTTATAAATAAAAAATAAATATTTTATATTTACAAATTATTTAATTTTTAGAAAGTTAATTTAATTTAATTTAAAATATAATATAATATACTTATATATATTGTATTTGTTTATAAAGAAGAGAAAAAAGAAGAAAGGGAAGAAAAAAAATATTTTTATAAAATTAATGTAAATAAATAGTTTTATATTTTTTTTCAGTTATTTGATTATTACAATATTAATTTAAATTATAATGTAAATTATTATTTAGTTTTTAATATTTATTTATAAAGAAGAGAAAAGCAACAAAACAAAAAAATAAAAAGAAACAAAAAAATAAAAAATATTTTTTTATAAAATTAAGTAAATAAATATTTCATACTTTTTAAATTAATTATATTTTTTAAAAACTATTTTAATTTATAATATGAATTATTTTTTATTTGTATTTATTTATAATATAAAAAAAATTAAAGAAAAATATAAATAAAAAAAGGAAAAAATTGAAGAGGCAAGTTGGAGCAATCAGCTGGTGACACGTGTCACTAGCTGATTGTTATAATAAAGGTAACGGAAAAGTTAACGGAAGAGACCAATTTGTTATGATACTTGTAATCAAAAACCAATTTGATACGTTTTGAAATTTAAGAACCAATATAAAATATGTCTTATAATTTAAAAATCATTAATACTATTAACTCTAAAAAAAAAAAATTCATACTGCAAGCCGGTCCATTAACAAATGTAAATCCATCCGTGCAAGCTCGGATTTTGCTTCACATCCTCCTTTTGCATCTATATTTCCGGGCTTTGTTTGGCCCAAATTTCATTATTAGGCGCTAAAAACTTTTTTTCTTTCATTTGCATTTAAAGCTCAAAATTGTTTAGGCTTTATCCCTCAGGCCTCAACTATTAATGCAAGATAGCCCAAACTAGTTTGGGCTTCTTCTATGAAAAAAAAAAAAAAGGAAAATTCCAATATTCATTTGAGACTTGGAGTCGCATAATTTTGCTTCTTCTCCAAGAGAGAAAAAAAAAAACTGCTTAAAAACAATATTTTCCGATTTTCCTTCCTCTTCTCGAACTTTCTCTTCTCCGTTTTTCCTTTTAAATTTTGTTCCAATCAAAATCAAATTAGAAATCTTCTTTTTCTTCTTTTTTTTTGGGGTTAAAAGGAACCTCTTTTGTCATCTAAATCATTGATTAAATTGAATTCTGATCCGCCATGGTACGTTCTCTCTTTACCCATCTCTAATTTTATTTTCCCAATTAAGTTGCATGATTTTTTTTTATTTTTTTTTATCACGATGAATTGTTGTTAAAATTAAATAGAATTGGGGAATTGTAATTAAACAAAAAGTTAAAAAGATGTGCTTTTCTGAATGCTAATTTGAATGATTTATGTTGCTTGTGAATTTTTAGGTAATTCAGGTTTTGGTCATTGGCAACGATATATTGATTAATACTTTCCTGACAATCTGTTACAGACAAAGATATGGATATTATTGTCTTTAAACATAATCTTTCAAGTTTCAAGTTAACTTGATCTGGTTCAACTTTTTACTATCTTTTAGGATCAATATAAATTTGGGTTTTTGATTTTGCAAGCAGCTAATGTAATTTGAAAGGGTAGACCTACTAGGGTTGGACTCTTGTTCTTGTTGGACTTAAAATCCGAATCGTTTGGTGTTGTGGGTTTAGGTTGCATCTTGGTTCAATACCTCTATCTATTACTCTTTTCTTAACTTTGATGTGAATTTTTAGGTAATTCAAGTTTTGGTAATTGGCAACGATATATTGGTTAATACTTTCCTGACAATTTGTTACAGACAAAGATATGGAAATTAATGCCTTTAGACATAATCTTTCAAGTATCAAGTTAACTTGATCTGGTTCAACTTTTTACTATCTTTTAGGATCAATATGAATTTGGGTTTTTTTATTTTGCAAGCAGCTAATGTAATTTGAAAGGGTAGGCCTACTAGGGTTGGACTCTTATTCTTGGTGGACTTAAAATCCGAATCGTTTGGTGTAGTGGGCTATGAAGCACGGACATTTCTGTCAGGGGAGTGTCCAAGTTTCTGTCAGGGGAGTGTCCAAGTGTCGGACACGGCGGAATACGTGTTGGACATGTCAAAAAAATAAAAATAAAATTGGACACGGTCAAAACATGGTCAAGACACGGCTAGACAGGACCGAATACGCAATGAAGGTTTTATTTTTTTGCATTTTTGCATTTTCTCCCAAATATGGAATCAACAATTAGCAATTTGATTCTAATGGATATTTTAAGGTTTAAGTTTTTAAATTCAAAAATAATTTTGAAAAATTGAAAAGCTATTTGCATGTTAATATTTAATTTGAAAGTATCAAATTTACATTTTTATTGTACATTATTATATAAAAATATATTTTTTATTGCCATGTCCTGTCGTACCCATGTCTTAATTTTTTACAAATTCCCGTGTCTCCATGTCATGTCGTACCCATATTGTGTTTCCGTGTACGTACTTCCTAGGTAGTGGGTTTAGGTTGCATCTTGGTTCAATACCTCTCTATCTATTACTCTTTTCTTAACTTTGATGTCATAGGGCATAAAGGTTTCTATTACAACAGTTCATCATAGGATCACATAGCTTTTTCTTTTAATGAATCTCGGCTTCTTTTGCTTATTTTTGGTTGTGATAGCTTGGGGGGAAATGAATTTAAAGTAGTACTTTTAACTTTATGTTTCATATCGATTTTAATTTTAACAATTTAAATGTATATTAATTCTCAAATTTTTAGTTACATTAGGCTTTACTTAGGTGGGGTGCTTAGTTTTCCCAAACCACCAAATTGAGCATTAAAGTAATTAACTTTTAGAATGATTATGGTAATATCATTTATTGTACAGAGATAAAAAATAGATCATGCTGTATAAGTTCATTCCTAGTTATAGTCATGACATTTCGGATATTATAAGTGATACGAGTATGATGAGAATTTTTTTAATAAAATGTCAAGATATTCATTCCAAGCTAGGATGTGTGAGCAATATTCCTTATGATTCTTTGGCCCTATTGTACAAACTTGTTGATTGCTGGTAAGAAGTGGTTTGTTTGAACTTGAAAGGGCAGGAAGGATAAGATAAGGTGAAAATACCTTACATTTAACCATGAAATGGAACTTTTAAATTATAGAATCAATTCTAGATAACATTAAACTGTTTACAAGGTTTTATAAAGTTTGCAGTCAGCTCTGTTGAGCTGCCTTCTTTTTCTTTTTGTTTTGATTCAGATTTCAAGAATTCTCAGATTTGAAATGCTGTCCTCTTGCTTGATAAGACTATTGATCAAAGAGAGAGATGATTCCTATGGATGAGTGTAAAATTATTATACTTACATTTTGTTGTTATACTCTTTTACTTTGATTGTATTATCATTTTTTTTCTCTTATCCATATATCCTTTTATGTAGGCTGCAAAGATTCTTGCCAACTTAATCATAATGGGCTCAGGTATATTGGCTCGGGCTGTTGTTCAGGCATACCGTCAAGCACTTACAAGTTAGTTCATTACTGCACTATTGTTATTTCGTGTTTTTACTTTGCTTGAAAAATAGGAGCTTGTTTTTATTGATCGTTATGAAGATATTGTCTTAAAAACATTATAATATTGCACTGTAATCATTGTAGCAGACTCCACTTATTGGGAAATGGCTTTATTTGTTGTTGTTTCTTGCTTCCTGTTGTGTATTTTTAACTGCACATTGACTTTCTTCTATCACAATTCCTCTTATATTTGAGGTTACAGAAGTTATGGCTCTTGCAGTAATAGAGTTTCAAGGTAAGGATAGTGAAAAGAGACTGGGATCAACTAGTACAATGTGAACGAAACAAAAGTAGAAAGATAAATAAGCCGATGTGGGGGTCTTAAATTGTTTATACTCAACCTAAATATATTCTGCATTGAGCTCTTTTTACTGACCAGAATTCGGCTATGAAAGATTTAAATCTCAAAGTTACAAAAGGCTAAAAGCATTTCAAGGTCATTACAATTTGAAAATTGGATGGATAAATGTTTTCTCAGTTCTTTGTCTAATCGATATATTCTTTTGTTAAATTCTATGCAGAATTTCTTGTAAAATTTTGGTTTTATTACTTTATGTTTATGCAGTCATGATAATGAAAGCTAATAATTAAACTAAATTGGTACTATTGTTTTCTACTTTTCATATGAATTTATATTGTTCACCAATTTATGATGCCACTGTGTACCACTGTATGTATGAATTCTTGTTCTACTTCTCTTTGACATATACTGATATACATGTCGTTTGCTAGTGAGTAAATATCAGATGTTGATTCCTATGTTGCTCCGACTTTTTATTTTTCTTGAAGTACCCGTATCCGACACATATCCGGACATGGGTATGGGGATATTACCCTCCAAATACATGAAAAAACTTTTAAAAAATTGAACATATCCGTGTCGGACACATACTCATATCCGACACTCGCACTGAGTTCCAAAATCAGCATTTCTATTGTTAATTGTTATAAAATAACAGCAGTGGTGTGCTTATACTTCAGCAATCAATACCCTGCAATTTTATCAGTTGGTATCTGCTACTCGATCTTTTCCTATTGCAACACTGTTGTGACAAGCATGTTAGGGAGAAATAACAACTGCGAGACGATTATATTTTTTCTAGTGGCAGGTCTTGTGTTTGCTTTATATGTTTCAATCTTCTGAACAGTAAGTTCATTGCAGATGCTGCCAAATCTGGTGTTGCTCAGGAGACACTACAAAATGCTGCCCGTAGAGCTGGCAAAGCCATGACGGAGCAAGAGGCCAGGCAGATTCTTGGTGTAAGTGAAGAGACTGCTTGGGAAGAGATAATGAAGGCTAGTATTTTTGTGTATCTCTTTTTTTCCCCTTTTCTGTTTCTTTCATCTTGAAAAAGTTTTAAAACTTCTTCCATAACTTTATTGCAGAAGTATGACGTTTTATTTGAGAAGAATGCCAAGAACGGGAGCTTCTACCTTCAGTCAAAGGTTCATAGGGCTAAGGAGTGCTTAGAGGATGTCTATCGAGGCAAAGGTGAGGGCACTCCTCCTACTTGAGAATTCGTCGAGGTTTGCTCATTTCACGTAGAGATGCCTGTTTGTAAAATAATTCTAGTCCGATGTCCGATGAATGGTCACAAAGATTTAAGTTATATGAATCAGCTATCTTGCTTGTCCCCATTCCTGGGTTCAAACGCTTTTTGAAATTTTGTGTCCTCAAGGTTAAATTAGTTGAGTGGTTGCAAATGATAACTAAGGTTTCTTAAACCATCTATTCCGGCAATGTTTCCATGTCTAACTGTTTGCAGTTGTTATGCTTCTTGTTAGCTTACTACACAGTAGATTTGTTGAAACTTGAAGTACTAATAAAGAATGTAAGAAACTGAAACCGAGGCTTAGCCCAGTTGGTTCATGCAACCACCCTTTAGAGGTGGCATCCAGCAAGTCTGAAGTTCGAATCCATATATTTCGGCAATGTTTCGATGTCTAACTGTTTGCAGTTGTTATGCTTCTTGTTAGTTTAATACAGTAGATTTGTTGAAACTTGAAGTACTAATAAAGAACGTAAGAAACTGAACCCGAGGCTTAGCCCCGATGGTTCATGCAATCACTCTTTAAAGGTGGCATCCAGCATGTTTAGAATTTTAATTTCAATATTTGCAATCCCTTCCTCTATCTTCATACTCAGGTTGTGGCCTTCTTTATACCCGGAAAAAAAAATGTAAGAAGCTGCATGTAAAGATATCAAGAGCTTGGAGTTAATTTTTAGTTTAGTTTGATTAAGTATTCTGTACTCATGTGTTACTAACTTTTTCTTCCAAAATTTTCAAGTATCTTTCTGTTGATAAAGAAACCACCATAAGGATCTTACATGCAATTATCTTATTACACTAAGCTGTCCAAATAGTTGAAGATTCCTACCCCAAAAGTCCAATTTGACAGGACTAAATTGAAAACAAATTAAAACATATATCTGAAAATAATTAAAGTTTGGTGGATTATGTTTGGTAGTAAGGAAAATGGAGGGGCGGGAAGAAAAAAAGTTTTTTTTTTTTTTGTATTTGGTATTAAAGATGAACAAAAATAAGTAGTTAGTAGTAAAATTGCAAACAAAATTATTAAATTTTAGAAGACATAAATATTTTTATTTTTGATATTATGATTTAAGTTTTATTTTTTGTATTTTCATCAATTGAATTTGTATCATTTAAATTGTAATATCAAATTCAATCAAACACTTTATAAATAAGTACAGATATAAATACTAAACCTAATTAAATCTCAATAGATCTAGATATAAATTTCAATACTTGCAACTCATTCTTTTATTTTCAAATTGTGGTGTCTTTTATAAAAAAAAAAAAAAAAAACATCCTAGTCAAAATTACAACCTAAAAAGGGAATAAAAGTAAAATAATGGTTAAAATAACAAAATTATTATTTTTTATTTAAAATGCGTTTTCATTCTTGTATTTGAAATCACATTTTCTTAATTTTGCTTAACCTTATCTATTTTTTATACTTATTGGATTCTATTAATTTCCCCTTAAGTTTGAAAATTGAGAAATTAGTACTTATAATTTCTCCTAAATTAAAAATAAAAATGGAGGCTCAAAGATTTTAGGAAAATCCAATAATAAAGCTTAAGCTTTGATCCTAGTTACAAAATGTAAGACATGGAATTTTGCATTTTTCTCATGCAAATATGCTTCTCTACCAAATGAGAAAAAAAAAAATATTTCCAATTCAATTTTATTTTATATTGATTCATTGTTTTAGCTTTAAAACTACGTTAACGGGCGAAAAAATATTATTATAAATTTTAAACGATTTTAATTTTTAATTAATATTGGGAGAATCAAAACCTCGCATTTTTAAAGATTGGTTCAAAATTTCCCATTTGAGGATGTTATTGAGCTATTATCAAAATAGTAGTGGTCAAATTGGGTTTTTTAAAACTATTACGATTAAGTTTCATAAAAATAAAAATAAAAAATTATCGAGAAAAGAGATTCAACTTTTAAGTATGATACTAGGGCTAATTTAACATTGCTGTTGAAAAAAACTTGAATTGAAAAAAATATGGTAAAAAAATGTGATTTAAAAACTTTTAAGTGTTTAGCATTGTTGTGAAAAAATATTGTGAAAAATTAAAATGTCAAAAAAATATATGTTTAAAATAATAAAAGTGTAGAGATGTGAGGATAATAAAATCATTTTATCCAAAAGCCAATTTTTAAAATCCAAAAGCTATACTTTTTTACTTTTTGGGTTGGCTTTTCAAATCATGATTTTAATAACAAAAATCAATTTTTTTTACATGTTTTAGCATTACGTTTGCGGTGAAAAGCAGTTTTTGGACCTCAAAAGCTATTCTAAAAGCAATGCTAAAGACATAACAATATTGAACTAAAATGCTCTAAGCATCCAATGAGATTTCAATTAGTTAGCAATGAAATACTAGAGACATAACAATATTGGACACGAGACAATTACATGAGACGAACAAGATATGAAAAAAATAACTAAAATATGATACGAAACACGACACGACTTAAAAAGAAACACGGGCACGACACGAATACACGGACATATCAAAATCTATATAACACAAATTATTAACATGTCAAAATTTATATAACTATAAAACACCTTAACATTCAAAACTCAATGTGCATGGACATTTTAGAGTTAATATATTTATATGTCATAGACATTTATAATCCTTAAAATTAGGGATGTCTATAAGCACCGTGAAGCAAACCCACATATATAAGCATGTGTAAATTTTTATTAAAGAAAAGGTTATTTTGTTCATCCTGTTTGTAAATTATCATTTGAAATAATTTTTGTTCATTATTATTTTTAATTATAATAAAAAAAAAAATGGGAATAAGATTTAAAAAATTTAGAGTAGGTTTACTAAGTTTTTTCCACATCCAAATCAACAATATGGTTAGGAGGGCAAAGCCTAACAAAACATTGATGAGAAACAATTTGCATCTAACTTAATTGTACAACTATGTTACTCGGATTCGGGTGTGAGTGTCGGATATGGATTCATGTATTTAGAGGGTCATATCTCCATACCCAAATCCGAATATGCGTCGAATATGAATACTTCAAAAAAAATGAAGAGTCGATGCTGTAATTCTAAAATGTATCATTAACACCATGATTTTCCCTTTACATAGCCTGCTATGATAGTGTATCAGGCTGAAAAGGAGAAGCATGATTATCCAAAAAAGAAAAAACCTAGATTTTGTAAAACTCCATGACAGGAGAATGGGATATTTTCTCATAACTTCCATACCTTATTTTGATGTTATGAAGAAATTATGGTTTGATCAGATTGTATTTGTTCCAACATGTTCTTGCAGAGTAAATGATCATGTGACCTGGTTCTAACAAAGGAATGTCTGAAAGAAACTGGATCAGACTTCAGGATTCTAAGAAAGCTTTAACCTGGGTTCGTGTTTTGCAATGCAAATCCGGTTGATCTCCGCTCGCAACCTTCGCGATCACATCTTCCATTTTCTGATATAACCAAAAACTACCTGGGAAAGAAGAAGCTCAAGGGTCAACAGCAAACAAATATGTCATGATAACTATGTTACTCGGACTCGGGTGCGAGTGTCGAACACAGGTATATTCAATTTTTTTTCAAGATTTCCATATATTTGAAGGATCATATCCCCATACCCACGTCCGGATAAGCATCGAAAACAGGTACTTCAAAAAAAATGAAGAGTCGGAGCAACATAACATGATAGTATGGCCACAATATCACTTGAATTTTGACAAAGCTATCTAACAAAGCCTCTTAAAGCCTCGAGCTGTTTTATGAACATATACCAATGATGTGGTGCTGGTGGCAGTGTATTTTTTAGCCATAATTATGTGTTGTTTAAGTTGGATTATATAACCCTTTCTCTTGTATCTGAATCTAATTTAGAGGTTGTAGTACTTAATATCTTCCTTGAAATATAAGTCAAGATTTCAAGAGTTCTTTACTTGTTATACTAAAATTTTTATTTTTCTTTTTTGTTCAAATATTTAAATCTGGTTTTAATATAAAAAATATTTCAAGAAAAAGGTGAAAAATCAATATTTTTTGGTACAAAAGGAAGCTGCAGCCTGAGAAGAAGGGAAGGGGTAGCAAATGCTCGGATTCGAATCCCAGATTTGTTGGATACCACCTTTTAAGGGTGACTGCATGAACCAATTGGATTAAGCCCTAGATTCAATTCAAGACATAAAAAGGGTTAGATTTTGAGACATTAAGCAAAAGAGAACAACATTTCTAGATACAGGAACATGGAAACTAGGGCATTCACTTGGCTTGGAGTAAATGAATTATTAGAGGTCTAAAAAACTATGTTACTCCGACTCTTCATTTTTCATGAAGTACCCGTGTCCGACACATATTCGTACATGGGTATGGGGATACGATCCTCCAAATATATGAAAAAAAAATTTAAAAATCGAGCATACCCGTGTCGGACACATACCCATATCCGACACTCACCCCAAGTCCGAGTAACATAGCTAAAACTCATGCAGATCCCTAATATAGAACAGGTTTATTGTGATCTTATGTCTAGTTTTTCTTTATCATTTTTCTTCCATTTTATATTTGCATTCTCTGGCCTACACCTGCAGCTACAGCAGATCAACCAAAGAATGGAGAAAGGTTCTATTAAGAACTAACACAGTCTCTATTTCAGGCCTAACAAGCCATTAGAGCATACTGAATTGAAAATTCTCTTATAAATAAAGCTAAAAGCTATGTTACTCGGACTCGGGTGTGAGTGCCGGATAAGGATATGTATCCGACACGGGTATGTTCAATGTTTTCTAAGTTTTTTCATGTATTTGTAGGATCCTTGGAAAACCATATCCCCATATCCATGTCCGGAAATGAGTCGGACACAAGTACTTCAAGAAAAATGAAGAGTTTGAGCAGAATAGGCTAAAAGGTACCTTTGAGTTTGGACTCTTGAAAGCTCGATTACAATGGGATCATTCAAGAAAGACTTGAATCCTGTCACCCATTGTATCATTAAAATCCAACAACAGCTTCCCCCCTACTTCCTCAGCAGCATCGTCTAATATCGCCTTGATGTTTACACCCCCCAAAGCTGTCAAGAAAGGAAATCAAACTCTTTATGGTAATTTTTTTAAGAACTCATCTGAAAAGATAGTCATTGTGAATAAGTTTGTAAAACAAATATATACCTGGAACAATATTTGTGATTCCTTCCAAAAACCCGGCCTGTGGAAAAACAGAAAAGGTAAAAAAAAAAGACATTAGTCATTTCCATAAAAACACACTGGTATACCCATGTCCAACGTATATCCGGACATGGATATGGAGATATGATCCTCCAAATACATGGAAAAACTTAGAAAAAATTGACCATACCGTTTCGGACACATACCCGTATCCGACACTCACACCCGAATCCAAGTAACATAGTTGGTATATTTTTATTAGACACAAAGAATAGATGAACACCAAATATGAAATGTTGTAAAACTGATCACAGAAAAGTCTATATCTAAACATAACTATCAAAGACCAAAAGCACAGCCACAAAAAGAAAAGAGTATAGACTATATACTATTTGCATGGAATTCAGACTTACCTGTATGCAAACATATAGGCATATGCAAATGAAATGGTGCTCAAACAATATGTCCTTTCTAAACAATCAGAAAATATTGGATATATGTTTTGAAGATCCTTGCAACAGATCAAAACTGGTAATGATTATAATTATATAGACCCAGGCATACAGGGCAACAAAAGGAGAAAACTTAAGAAAAGCATCTTTCAATGTCATAAATCAGTATTGACAGCAGCTTTAAGTGACAAATCAGAACTTTTTAAGCATATTCATACAAATCATTACACTATCTGAAGCTATAAATGTGTGCTAAGTTCATAGATTGAACAGTATTTCCTTCACATTCTTCAGTAAAATGTCCAACTATAAAATTATTATCAACTGAACACGGCGCATTTCAGGATTCTTTCGGTAATCAAATTATTTAAATGGTAGAAGAGTAACTCCATAATGGATTAAGATTCACTAAAGAGTTCAAGCCAACTAAACAACTGGACCAGACTATCTAATCCTTATCGCATATTAAACACCCCAAATGAATTTTGACAATAAAAGCAGCACTTATTTTCAGAAATTATGATCGCGGTATGGGCGTGTTCAGTTAACAGAATGTGAGCTACCTAATTAATATGGTATATTTGTTCAAAGCAGAAGACTTACAGGAATTCTAAGATCAAGTTTCTCAACTCCATCTCTTCCAGTAATCTTGATTCTCAACGTCCGAGACCAGATCCCAGAAAAAGGATCCCTTGAACCATCTGCACCATAGTTATTGTATACATCAGGAGTTATCACCTCAACAACTGGATCTTGAGGACTTTGACCTCTTTGTTCCGAATCATCTTGAACCCTTTGTATACTGTATGCATTACTGCTCACTGAACATAAACCATGCTTATAGGATTAGGAAGACAAGGCAACAATATTTCATTATTCTCAAGAACGACTATGGGCTTAATTTGGGAATCGGAATCAGCCATCCCATATCAAGAATTTAGTTAAAATAAAGTAATACAACTCATAGCAACAAAGAAGGTAGGACAAATACAAAAGTCTATAGCTTTTTTTTTTTTTTTCATCACAACAAATAAAAGCACAAGTTCTCAATGAAAGTTTTTAGGTTACAGCATCCATTGTGGTCATCGCAAATTTAGCTCAATTATGTTCAAAAATACCTAACAAACTTCACATGAAACATGAAGAGATTGAAGCATGATGGATACTTTGTCAACAAAGAAGCTTTTACTTCAGTTTGGACTTTAGAGTACTAAATGTCACCCACCTCCGTCTGCATATAGCTGATAGTTGCTGGTAGCATATCTTTTTTTCTTCCACATAGTAATTATTGAAACCTAAGATTTCCTTGATTTCTTCAAAAGATGGCATGCTTCCAGGAGGTGGAATACGACCTCCTTTGAGGGCAGTCAGTGAATCCTGCAAATTTCTTCAAAAGTGTCACTAAATATCCGTATTGTGGGCATCACAAAAAATTTGACCTTTAAACTTTTCATAAGAAAATGTAAAAGTTTCACATTCACAGCCATCAAGAAAAGATCAAACAGACATACTGAATTAAGTTTCATGCTTACTGTCTCACCTATCCCTTTCTCATAAGCAATGCACTTGAGAACCGAAAATGAACTTTTGTACCGAAGATGTAAGACTACAGATATTACACAAGATTAAGTGAGCTTTTGTACACATGAAGAAAGTGAAGATACATAACCTGCATTGCTCGGATAGATGCCCCAATCAAGGAAAGCGGATATGCCACAAGTTTATATCCAATTTCTTCAAGTTCAAGCGGATTGAGTATTGGTGTTTTTCCCCCTTGGCCTACCGCTGAATAAAAATTACGTTTCTTCAGCATTCTATTTATCACGCAACAAACTGTGTAGTGTGTGTGATTTTTGAGGAGGGGTGAGACGTGCTATAATCATGTAATATAATGTAAATGATGCTAATTACTTGGTATAATTTCAAAAGAACATACTATACCATTTTTGGAACTAATGGAGAAACTTCACAGAAGGCTTTCATCTCTTCTTTAGAAGCTAGTGCATCAATAAAAAGGACATCTGCTCCAGCATCAGCAAAAGCCCTTGATCTCCAGAGTGACTCCTCTAAAGACAGTGCTTGACGAGAATCTGTTCGTGCCACAATAGCAATGTATGAACCACTCTCTTTGCGAGCGTCAACAGCTGCTTTAATTCTCATAACAGCTTCCTCTCTGGACACCACCTTCCTGCCTTGTGTATGACCACAAGCTTTTGGAGACACCTAACAGTGAAGTTTTATAAAAAAACCAGAGCCTCAAAATAGGAACAAAAACAAATAAGCAATCCAAAGACTATTAAACTAACTGGAAGGTAGACTATAAAAAAAAAACTGCTTAGAGTACCATAAACATTGTTTACAGCACTGCAGTGCAAGTTAATGTCAATACAGTCACTTCTCATTGAAGTGACTAGTTTCTCATTCATGATGGTGGGTTTTCAAGCCTTTGGTAAGCTTTTCAAAGTATATCTTCTAATTCTGTTGTTCTGTTCATTTATTCTCAAAGGTTAAGTTTAATTCTTAGATTTATGTAACAGGAAAACCTATAAGTTTTCTACTGACTTCTACTTACAAATTTAAATTTACTTATTGCTGACAAGTACGGAATACAATTTATTTCTTCAAATCCTACTTTCTACATATCCATACAAAAGACCATGTTACGACTAGTCTTAGCAGCTGAAGATATCAAAAATTTCAAACTCTCAAGTGGGAACTTCCCAATGCTATTCCTAAACCAGTTCACATGCATGGACCATATACATGAAAAACACCAAAAGATCCTTGAGAGGAAGCTAATACGTTACTCTACATGCTAAGAACCCATATATCTAAGATTTAGAAACCATTAGCATGAGTCCTGATTAATTAATCTAAAAACAGGAGCTATAAAGTTAGTAAAACACCTTAACAGCCAGAGAGAATTGTGAGGCGAGAGAGGACAAAGAAAAGATCAAAACTGAGAGTGAAGGTTTACCAGCAACAAAAATATTTGAAAAACCAAAATTTTTTCTCAGCACATGAACCTGATCTTCAAGAATGATCCCAGCAAAGCCTGCTCTTATATATCCTTTAACAGTTCTCTTGGCATTCATCGCATTTCCAGATCCATTATCGCCATCTCCAATGACAGGAATCGACTCAGCCTGGGTGATTTGTTGCCCCTGATCAACCATTTCCCCATAGGAAATAAATCCTGTGTCTGGTAATCCCAGGCGAGCAGCAGAAATGGAAAATCCTACTGATGGCAGCAAAGGATGTTAATGCACATACCATCTTGAAAAAGTTGAGCAACGAGATAGAGAAAATCGTTTAAACAAATACATTTGTGTAATAATACACATTCAAATTCTGATACTAGAAATGCATCAAACATATATAAGGGATAATTCAAAGAAACAAAAAAAAAAATTAGTGTTGTACAATGAAACCAACATCTGGGAAGAACAAAAGGACCAAAACTGCAGTAATTACTAATTTTTTTTATTATGAAAACCCTATGAATTCATATATGGTCCTCAAAATAAGTCCAATTGGAACTAATATCTGGCTTCTGGAAATTAAAGGTAACAAAAGATAAGTAAACCAAAATGCCTTAGATAAAGAAACAATCAGCATCAATGAAATGATCAGTTAGCACTACAAATTTGCAAATCCACAGAGCTCTTCTACTTTGAATTTTAAAAAAATGTAATTTATCACCCAGAAAATTGTAACGAAACTGCAAGCACAAATAATTCCAATTTTAAAGAACCACCTTCACCATCGAAACTCAAGTAGTTATCAATGATACAAACAAAGACTGAGTCTTGGGATTATCAACTCAAAGCAAAACTGCACAAACCACCAAAATAGAAGAAACCCAAATCAAAAACTCCAGCAGTTTACTGATCAATAAACAGAAAAGATTGGAGTTTTTATATCCAGCAACTCCAACTGAAGAAAACCCACATCTTGGAATTCTTATATCAATAAAAAAAAAAAAAAATTGGAAGAAACAAAGAAAGAAAGCAAAGTACCACTGGTGAAACAATACTGAAAGCCAGCTCTTTCAACAAGCTTAGCACTGAGACCATCAAAACAAGCAGGGCCTTGGTGAACCCCTGGCAATTCCAGAATCTGTCTAAGTGTCTTTGCAGGTGAGTTCCTCTCTCCTAAACAAGCTGTGATGGCTTGGAACCGCTTAGAAGCAGTAAAGAAAGTGTTGGCCTTTGGCTTTCTTGTCTGGGTATTGATGGGAGATACAAAGGAGCCATCTTTGAAATTTGCAAGTGGAAAAGAGTGAGCTTGTGAGAAAGGGTGGTTGAAAAAAGAGAGAGCTTGGTCTCTGCTAGCTACTACTGCTGATGATGGATTCATGCTTGCTTGAAGGTTGAACCTCAGCGTCCCTCCCTCTTTACTTCTTTTAGTGACCCTGCTTTGTCAAGAAATTTTCTTTGGTAAATATGAAAAACATGAAGCACACAAATGATATAATGAATAAAAATTATTTAAAAAATAAAAATAAATAATTATAAAATATTATAAAAATAAAATTACTTTTAATGAATTATTTTTATTATTAAAAAATATTATTTTTTAAAATTTTAATTGAAAATAAATTTAAAAAATAAAATATTTAAATATTTCTTTTAAAATTAAAAAATAAAGAAAAATTAATTTTAGAAATATTAATTTTATTTTTTAAAATTTTTTAATTAAAAAAATAAATAAATAATTTAAAATTTGATTTTTTAAAATTAAAAAAATTATTTTCAAAAAATTTATTTTTTAATTAAAAAATAAGAAAAAAAAAAGGAGAAATTTTTTTTTATCAAAAGTAATTTTGTTAATTTCCTTATTAATAAATTTTTTTTTAAATAATTCTTACTCATTATATCATTTAACTCATGATATCTTTTTCAAATTTACCCAATTTATCTTTAGCAAAATTTGATCAAGGGGAAAAATAAATAAATTTCATAAAGGAGCAAGATTTCAAAGAAATTTTATTTTGTCTTGTAACCAAGAAAAAAAATTTGTTTCTACTTAATTCGTTTAATTTATTTGGTCAAATTTACTATTAGTCCCTCTAATTATGTCAAAATGCGACTTAATCCCTTTACAATATTTTGAAATTTTGACATTTACAATTTTATATATTTGAAATTTCGGTGCAATTTTAAACAGTGTCAATTTTTCACCGTTAAATATACTGATATGGACATTGACTTGTTGATATAGCATTGACATTAATTACGTGGTAGCTTAGCCAGAAAATTCTTTGAGCAGTTGATGTGAAATTTTTTTCACGTGACTTACTAATTTTGATGATCAAATTATGTTATTAGTCATTGTACTTATATCAAAATACAGATTTAATCCCTTTACAATGATTTAAAAATTTTAGTACTTGTGTTTTTCAAGATTTGAAATTTCGGTCGAATCTTAAGCTCTATTTATTTCGAAAAAATCAACTTCGAAAATGTTCTTTTGATTTTTATGTTTTTCATACCTCTAAATTAGGTTTTTTTTTATCTAAATATAGCTCGGATTTTTTTTTTTTACCAAAATACCATTTGTTTCAAATTATTTTCTAAAATTCTTTCTTTTTTTAACCAGTTGGTGATTTCCCAACGGTAAGTTTTTTCTTTTAAACTAAGTTGGGAAATAGCCATGGGCCATGACGATTTCCCAACTTAATTTAAAAAAAAATTGATTTTTTACCTTGGAAAATCGTCACCCAATTGTAAAGAATTCCCTTGAGAAATCGCCACCCATGGTGATGATTTCCCAAGGTTCTTTATTTATTTATTTTTTAATTATAAACTTGTTTATTCTTTTTTTTATTCTTTTTCTTTTAATTCTTTTTTTTAATATATATATATTATTCTTTTAAAATATGGGTCGGGCTCATATATGGTATTAACACCACATTTGCTTGCCCAAGATCGACCCGACCCGAAATATGGGCCTCAAATTTTGTCCAAACCCGTTTAGACCCGCCTATATTACTTTTTTCTATTTTTAAAATAATATATATATTTAATATTTAATATTTTTTTCTTTTTTTCTTTTATTAAGTTGTTAAACATGTACAGCTTAATATAATTTTTATTGTTTACACTATAATATTATATATATTTAATTTTTATATGACATAAATTACATAATATATATAAATATAAATAATATATTATTTAATTAGAAAACGGGTCGGGCCGGATCGGGCTCGGGCCTTGAATGTTGGAACCAAGGCTCGGCCCATATTTTAAACGGGCCTAATTTTTTTGCCCAAGCCCATTTTCGGGCCTAATATTTTTGTCCAAGCCCTTCCAAGTATGGGCGGGCCTTCGGGCTTGGACGGGTAGCCCGGTCCTTACCACCATGTAGACCTGTCCAAGAGCCGGGCTACTCATCCAAGCCCGAAGGTCCGCCCATATTTGGGAGGGCTTGGACAAAAATATTAGGCCCGAAAAATGGGTTTGGGCAAAAAAATTAGGCCCGTTTAAAATATGGGCTGGGCCTTGGCTCCAACATTTAAGGCCCGAGCCCGGCCCGACCCGTTTTCTAATTAAATAATATATTATTTATATTTATATATATTATGTAATTTATGTCATATAAAAATTAAATATATATAATATTATAGTGTAAACATTAAAAAATATGTTAAGTTGTCCATGTTTAACAACTTAATAAAAGAAAAATATAAAATTATTAAAGATTAAATAATAATAAAATATATTTTTAAAAAAATTAAAAAAATAATATGTGCGGACCTAAATGGGATTGGAAAAAATTTGGGGCCCATATTTCGGGCCAGGCCAGGTTTGAGCAAGCAAATGTGGTGTTGATACCATACATGGCTAGGTCCATATTTTAAAAGAATAAAAATATATATATATATATATATATTAAAAGAATAAAAAAATTTATAGAAAAAAAAGAGAAAAAGAAACACACTTTAAAAAAAAAAATAAGAACCTTGGGAAATCGCCACCCACGATAGCGAATTTCCAATGTAAAAAATCAATTTTTTTTAAAAATTAAGTTGAAAAATCGCCATGGCCCATGACGATTTTTCAACTTAGTTTTACAAAAAAATAAAATTTACCGTTGGAAAATCGCCATGGGTCATGGCGATGTCCAAACTGGTTAAAAAAAAAACGAATTTTGAAAAATAATTTGAAACCAACGATATTTCGATAAAAAAAAAAAGCAGTATTAAGATAAAAAAAAAAACCCTCTAAATCATCTTCTACCAATTTTTATTTTTTGTTTTTTATATCTTCTTTTCTTTTTTTTTTTTTTTTTTTTTTTGTGAAACTATAAATAATGATCCAAAATTTCATTTTAAATTTTTTGATAATCCAACAAATTTTAGTTCTCAATAATCTCTTTACAACTTTCTCTCATAACTTATTCCAAACCCTATCCTTAGTCACTTTCTATCTTCATTACAATTATCTGTCATCGCATTTGTTCTTTAAAACTTGTTCTCATCTTTCTTTTCGCCGTCTCACAAACATTTTGTTTTACTAGATTACAATATTTCCTCTGCCTACCCAAAAAATCCTCTCCCTTTTGTACTTCTCCCACTACCCATGTTTTGTACCACTTTCATGTAACTTACACCCTTATAACTTACCACTCTATTTTGTAATTTATCTTGATGAACCAATTAAAAGTGTCACGGTCAATAAATAATAATTTATAAAGTTTAAATTTAGTTAATTAATTATATAAAAATATTTAAAACATAATTAATTAAATTAAAATTTTAATAATTAAATCATAAAGAGAAAATAATCAAACCATTATTAACTTTCTTGAAATACCCAAATTACCTATTTACTCATAATAGAAGTGAAAAATATTATATATATATATATGTATATTATTACTAAAACATTTTTAATGATTGCATATGATCATATGAAAGAAAAATATTAAAGAGTCCAAAAAACAAACTTTGAATTTGAGATAGTATTAATTTTTTGTCTTTAAATTTTGTATTTACCAAATGGATTTTACTAACGAGTGTCTTTAGGGTACTCGCTAAGGTTATTATATATATAATATCTTTATCTAATACATTGTAAATAATGAATAAAATTATCAAAATTTTCATGTAATACAATGTTATTACTATAAATAATATATTAACTAATTTTAAAGAGTGTCTTTAGAGCATTCGTTAGCAAAACCCTTAACAAATAAATCATTTCGAAATTGAATCATTTAGCACATCTCAAAATTAAAACATTTAAAGTAAAATCAAATTAATAATATTGGAAAATTAAAAAAATAAAATTGTTAATTAATTTATTTCCTTAAAAATAAAATATCCTTTTTGCTTAATAAACTTACATTATATTCTGTTTTTTTTTTAATTTTAAATTGGATGACAAATTATTTCGAAAGCTTAACTTAATAAGAAATGATCAAATTATTTTATTTAAGTTCTAACACATTTTTCATATGCAATTCAGATGAATGATTAATGAGTTCGCATGTAGAATAAAGTATAAAAAAATGTTGTAAGTTGACGAAGGATTAGAGTAGCCACGCACATCCCGGTGAACAATAAGATATTTGATAGATCTGGTAATATTGGACACTACACGATTACACGACATAAAAAAATAACTAAAACACGCAGAAAACATAACACAAATGTCTCAAAATCTATATAATACGAATTATTAATATATCAAAATTTATATAAATATAAAATACCTTAAAAACGATTTTAACACGATAAAATATACGAATATTATACAAATACACAAATTATTAGACCTAATATTTAATTACGAAATATTAAAAGAGAAAATAATTGTTATGATTCGAACAAATTCTGATATGATGAATTATTTCAAAAATATATATTTATATATATATATATATATAAAAAAAAATCATTTATTATATTTAAATTAGAACACTTGGATTGGAACGTTAGCCGTATCCAAGTCCCAAAAATGAAAATGTCAGTTATGTCCGTTACTCAGATCTTCTACTCACCTAAGGTTACGAACTAGTAACAGACACGTGTTAAACCGCTGTCTTATTTGATTTGATGATTTTGTCTCAATCTCTGCTCTGAACACAGTTTCTGACAACGGATTTTGATGGACTAATCATAATCTCGGTGTCTTCTCTGAACCCTTCCCACAATCACTCTCTCTCTCTCGTTTCATGGCAATCGCTGCTGTTTCTTCCTTCTCCGTCGGTAATCACAGTTAACAGTATCTGTTTTTAGTTTTATTTTCTTTTTTATGCATATGGATTTGATTGGTAACAGACGAATGAAGAATAGAGATTTTCTTTTGTCAAATTTTTAAGTACCCATTTTTTTTTTCATGTTTTAAAGCAATCCCTTATTGGTTATTTGTAATTTTCAATGCCTAATTTGCTGTAGAAAGCCTAGATGAAATTATTTGTTAGCTTAAATAGGTTTGCCCACACACATGCATGCATGTAAGTGTTCTTCTTTAAGTCAAGTTGATTTAGTTGATGTGATGAAAAGATGAAGCTGTAAATCTACAAAGAATTTTGCTAACGAGTGTCTTAAGTGCTCTCTCGGTAGCAAAACCCATGTACAAATTATTTAAGTAAAAATTTTTAGTATTTTTCCTTCACTTTCTTTTCTTATTCATGCTCAAAATTTGAATGATTATAAGATAGCGATAAAGATTTGAAATGGGGCATTCCCAGAATATCAAATTTTAGTTGTGTTTAAGAGGAACCGCAATTTTTTTGGCTTTTGAATGAACAAAATAACTTTGAAAGCCCTCACTTTGAAAATTTTATGAGATTTGTATACCCTTTTCATGGTTATCATCAGAACACTTTGATGCAAATGGGCAAACTTCATGTTCTGGAATTTAGTTGATTTTCTGTTATTCACTTATTTCATCGCCAGGAAATATTTCCCTTTTTTATATTAATTTTAAATTTATGAAATGGGATTGGGAGAGCAATTGGCTTTATCAAATAGTTAACCCATTATAATTTTCCTTTCGCCAAGAAGTGAACATCTCGCATGGTAATTGGTCTGGCTTTGGATTCTATAGTTGATTTTTCCTCTGTCAGGGAGGGTGCCTAAAAAGTGTATAGAGCATATGATTTTGGCCTCTAATACTAGGTTTTACATGCACATTTCGTGAATATTTGTTCCTACATTTTATTTGTTATATTTATGTGGCTAATTTTCATGACATCTTTTGGTAACCCCTTCTTTTTGAACGATGCTATCAGGTCCTTCCCAGTGTCGTTTCTGTCAAGTAGAAGGGGTTTATTACTCACTGTTACATGGGGTCAACAGCAGTTGGATCAAACCTGCATTTTCTAATGGCTGCAAAGCTACTGACCTGTCTGGCATAAGGTGCAAAATTGTTAAATGTCTAAGCTTATATGGAAAAGAGAAAACCCTTTCTGGATTCTGTAAAATTGGTCCAGTTTTTCTTTATTGATTTGTTTATGACTTTTTATAGCTGTATTTTCCCATTTCTTTGGCAAGCCATACATTTTTGAAAGCTTAGATTTTATTGCATGTGTCTGGATTGTTATGATTGATATTTTGGCTCACTGCATTTTTTGTGTTATGGTTGTTTCTCCTGACAGTTTTATGTATTATTGTAATGTTGTCTGGTGAGAACTGAGAAGGTCAAGTCTGTGTATTATACGTTTTAGCTTATGGTACAAATTGGTGACTAACAGATATTTGTTTGCCCACCTAAATAGGAAAATAATAATATTGTCAAGATGTGTCTTGTGGATCCTTCCATTTGCTAAACTATGGGTTTTGGTATTAGTTTGGCTAATGCAATGATAATGTTGCAGGTAAGACCGTAACACTTCCATCGTTGCTGGAAGTGCTTGTTTGTTTTGTGGTCAACAAGAAAACCATGCTAGTTTGGTTAAATTGCCTCTACTTCAATGTTGTAAGGATTGAAGGCAATTCTACACCAAAAATATGTAAATGCAGTAATGTCTGGTTTTGTAATATTATAAATATATTTATTTAATGTAGGAGGACATTTATATGGAATGAATGTAGTGTGGATTCAGGATTGTTTGAGATATGGGCATGGGCCTTAAGTCTCAAGAAAAAGAAAGGAGGTAACATGTGAAGCATGGTCCTATCTAGCATCCATCAACCGTGAGTTTAATGCTTTTTCAGTCCCCATTTTTAACATTTTTGCAAATAAGTTGAATATCCGAGCTGCTAAATACTAATAATAAGTCCATTTTATTATCTGGTCTTCTCAGCTGTTTTGGATATTTTGCAACTTTTGCATATGAAACTTAGTTTGTCTTTAGATCCTTTGGTTAAGATGCAGTTTTTCATTTCAGTTTGAGATGCAGGAATCCCTTTTTGGGATCAACACAATTTCATTGGTTGTCTGTGGGACGTGATCTTTGCCTTTCAAAAGTTTCAGTTGCTGCAGATTATTCTGATTCTATTCCTGATTCATCTAGTTATGCAAGTAACCAAGGCTATCACCCTCTTGAAGAATTGAAAGTTTGCAAAAGGATCCGGGAAACAAAACTATCATCAGCTGAAATAGCAAGGACAACCGTTGAGGTGCATCTTTTAAAATCTTTGAATTACAGAGCTGGCAAAAGAATTTAGAGTTTAGATCATTTTAAATGAGTTGAATAAGTTGACAGCATCAGTGTGTTTGTTACGCCCATGACATAAACATAACTAGTTTTTCCTCTCCGACAAGAATTCATGGTTATACTTTTCCAGTTTTGCTTGTCTTAGGCTAACAGCACTGCTCTGCTAGTCTTTCCTGGGACAGTACATTCTGAACCTCATGAACAGATTTCGTGGGCTGAATTTCAATATGTTGTTGATGATTATGGAGGTAAGTTGATGGAGGACCACTTTAGGCTCTATTAGGCTTTATTTTCTCACGTTTTATTTATAAATTATAATTTGTTCTTTCATTTGGAATTTCTTATTTCTATTGAGGCTTTAGGGTTTGTTTCTATATGCATTCTGGTCTGATTAATTTATTTTTCTTTTGGAATACTGAATTAGTGTTTCTCTCCCTCCTTTTCCTTCCCTCTGTTTCTCCTTTCTTCTTCCCTTCCTGTTTCTATTTTCTTCCCACTTCTCTTTGGTTTCTCGCATTTATCTCTCTCTCCCTACTCTTCTTTCCTATATATATATATATATATATATATATTTCTCCATCTTAAACCATCAGTTCCCTTCTTTCTATAATTTTTCATGGAGCATGTTATATTATCTTAACCTAATTTATGTGTTATCTTTTTTATTTTAAATTCAGATATCTTTTTTGAAATTTTTGATGATGAGAACATCTTACAAGATCGTGGAGCAAGTAACCTTGTGGTAAGGATATGATTGCTTCTCAAGTGTTGTTTCTTACTTTACATGTTGTACCTTAAATTAAGTTTGATGCCACTGTATATTTTTTGCAAAGTTGGGTGTCATTGATTTAACATTTAGAAGTCACTGGCGTAACAATTGCTGTGTATTTTGAAAAATAAAATAGTTCAACATGGAGGGACGATTTTAAGAAAGCTCGTGAAGACTATACTTCAAATGACAAATATTTTTCATATTATACCTAATGTCTCCGTCTTAAGTTGATCAACATGTTGCTCATTGTTTATTGAATTTCTTTTCTTTAAGTTGGCGAAACACATTATGCACAGATTTCATTATAATTTTTATGTGGTTATGACTGTACTAGTCAATAGGTGGGTGAAGAATACGGTCAACAATGATGTATAGCTTTCAGATTTTGATACATGGTTTCAAAGCTGCTGAGTGATTTTGATAAGCCTTTCATCAATCTGTAACAAAAGAATAAATGGCTTAAGAAATTACAAAAATCATTAATAAATTGCAAATGTTGTAATAAGGCTTTGAAAATGTTCAAAAATGTACACATGCTATATGTTGTTATGTTCTTAGTGATGTTATGTTTCTTTGTCTTCTAAATAGAGCTCATTGTAAAAGAGAGTACTGGTTTGAGAAATTAAGAAACTTTACTGGTCATTAAGATACCTATATTGCATGAGAATTCAACAGAATGGTGATTAGTTATGCTTTTTGAGATATAACCTATGTTACTCGGACTCGGGTGTGAGTGTCGGACATGAGTATGTGTTTGACACGGGTATGTTTGATTTATTTTAAGTTTTTTCATATATTTGGAGGGTTCTTGGAGGATCATATCCACATACCCATGTTCAAATATGCGTCGGACACCTGTGTCTGACACGGATACTTCAAGAAAAATGAAGAGACGGAGCAACATAGGATATAACTACAACAAATGGTCATAATGGAAATGATAACAGTCAAAAGATTGATGGACCTATGTTTTTCCAAGCAGTTCTACATTCTCCCCTTGACTTTAATTAGTAGGTATTGCATGCCATAAAGAGGTGTAGTAATTTCCTTCTTTCTATTCAATGAGTTTCACAGTCTAAATCTTATTATGAATTATTTTCTTTCAGAATGCTCTGATTGAGATGGACATCCCCATACATGAGAATAATAGGGTAGTTGGAGAGTATAACATTTCAGACATTGGGAACGATGACGAAATTTCTTTTGATGGTGATTATTTTGAGGTTAGAAACCACTGATTGTTCATTTCTAAAATGAATTTGCGATATTCTTTTTCGATAGTTTGGCTTCTCAAGTAACATTCATATCAAATAGGTCATGGATTCTGAAGTATCTGAGGCTCCAGTTGATTGGGGGATGCCAGATACTGACACTACCAGCTGGGTTCATCCTATTTATTTTGCCAAGTGCTTGACAAAGGTGATGACAGCTTAGTTTCCTATAACCCATGTTACACGGACTCTTCACTTTTCCTAAAGTACCTATGTCCAACGCATATTCGGACATGGGTATGGGGATATGATCCTCCAGATATGGGAAAACTTAAAAAGAATTGAGCATACCCATATCCGACATATGTATTCGACACTTACCCCCGAGTACGGATAACATAGCCTATAACTACAAGTTGTACATAATTGAAGATGCCCATGATGGCTTCTCATTGAAACTTGGTTTAAGATCATATGCATTGGTGATTCCTTAATGATCACTATTAACAACTGGCGTATTTATGTTTTAAGATTTAATATATTTGATGATATTACTAGTTTTGTTCCCCATAACTCTTCCAAAAGGCCGCTAAGAAAATAGTTTTTGAATGATGTGGTTCATGAGTTTGATAAGTCAAAGTCTTCATTTATTTGAAGAGCATTCATGAGCGATGAGTATATGTACCCTGCCCTTTCTAACTTTATGGGTAACTCTGTTACACTTAGTTTCTGCATTCTTGCAGGCTGTTCATATGGAACATGACAGAAAAATGGACCGTCCCTCAAATGGTGTTTCTATTGTGGGTTGCCTCACACCAGCCTTTGCTGATGAAGAATCATATCTAAGAAGGCTATTCCGTTTTGAAGATAAAGATGGATACACCTCAGACTGGAAAGGTTTCTTATATTTACACACTAATTCCACAGTCAGCATAGTATACCTCTGTATTGCTGAGTCAAATTACTGGAAATGATAGGGATTATCAAACCAGATGGGCGGTGCTAGACTATGTTGCTCCGACTCTTCATTTTTCTTGAAGTACCCATGTCCGGCATCCATGTCCGACGCATATCCGGACATGGGTATGGGGATATGATCCTCTAAGGACCCTCCAAATACATGGAAATCTTAGAAAAAATTGAACATACCCAAGTCAGACACATACCCGTGTTCGACACTCACACCCGAGTCCGAGTAACATAGGTGCTAGAAAATATGTTTGTTGTAGGTGTGAACACACATGCATATGCACGTGTTTCTTACAACCCTGTGCCAAATTTTGTTGACAGAGCTCAACTAAGAATGAGTATCCCAAGATTTAATCTTTTAATAGGAATTTTGTAACTTTTATACGAATCAGGAATGAAATTCCTGCATTCAGAATTTCTCCAAGCTGTTTTTAGACCTCCCTATCTATCTTCTTGTAGTAATCAGCTTGTGGAAGCCTGCAAACACTACCATTTGGTATTTCTTTTTGTTCTTTCAGAAGTGGAAAATATAGCTTTGTCTTCAGACTTTTTTTGTTTTACATTCTACATTACTTGCCTTTAAGAACTTATTTGGTTATGCAAATTACATATTGGTGAGATTTGCAATTTTTCTCTAATATTCTTGTTTTTGCCCTTGTCTAGATGGCGAAACTTCTAAATCTAGTTCCAAATATGGTGGATGTAAAAGTGGCTCCACTCTTTATCATTTGGAGATAATGAGGATGGAATTATTCTCTATATATGGTGTTCAGGCATGTAATTTACTCTCTCCAGGACCATATTTGTAATTTTTAATTCGCAGTGGTGGTGATCCAGACATATAAAGTTCAGATGAAGAGAAGCTTGGAAGAAAGATTATCATCTTGTTTTCTTTATGAAGAGATTGCCTCAAAAATGCTGCAATTCCAAAATCGATTCTTACTCAGAACATAACCAAATTTTCTTTTCTTTTCTACAGTGACTTCTTTCTTTGAGATGCTATAACTTAAATTGTAATTCTGCATCTCTTTGTAAATTTGCAGTCCTTAATTAGCTTGCAAGATTTTCAAGATGCTGAGCCTGATGTCCTTGTACACTCTACTTCAGCAATTTTGGAGCGTTTTAGTGAGAAGGGAATCAGGTGCAATGTTGCTCTAAAAGCCCTATGCAAGAAGAAGGGTCTCCAAATAGAGGTAATAAACGATATTTTATATGTTTTTGACCCTTCTTTTTTCTAATCTTAAACTTGTCTTGCATTTCTTTGCATCTCTTTTATCTGTTTCTAGATTTTGGCACACCCACAAAATGCGTGGAAAAGAAAAAAAGTTGTCTTGGAAAATAAAAAGTTATGTGATAAGAGTTGGTAGTTTTTTTTTCAAATGCATTTGTCACAAAAAAGTGTGTTTTAAAAAAATAAAAGAACATAAATACCCGTGACTTTATATTTTTATGTTACTTTATTTTGGCCTTTACATAAATTCACCGAGTTGATGTCACTTGACTTATGATACCAGACTAAGTCAAACACACTATATATAATGTATAATTGGAAAGCACTTATATTTTTTTCTAACTAGCATGTGTTTGCCTGATATCTGAATTCTATGTTGTTCCGACTATTCATTTTTCTTAAAGTACTCGTGTCAGACACATATCCAGACTTAGAAAAAATATGTAAATATTTTTGCCTGGTATGAGGATATGACTCTCCAAGGACTCTCCAAATACATGGAAAAACTTAGAAAAAATCCGTGTCAGACACATAACTGTATCCGACACTCACACCCGAGTCCGAGTAACATAGTCTGAATTTACTATTCTGTCTAGAGATGTCCAAACCTGAAGTGGTCTTTAGTAATTTCAAAAGCAAAGCTGTAATAAACTTGTTACTTCCTCTGTAATCTGTGCATAAGGTGACTATCAAAGTCAGATTTAGAAATATGTAAATATTCAATATGGTTAATACATTTCTACTTCTTGACTTCCAACTGTCAAAATTTGAAGCCGTTGCTATTTCTGCGCATCAACAAGATACTTGTGCCTGTGGCAAAGAAGCATAGGTATTAAGGTCTGATTGTAACCACTTTCACTGTCATAATACTTTTCAGGTTATAGCATGATGAGTCAGCATGCAATATTTCTATTTTGATAAAAAAATAAAAAATAAAACTACTTCTACATTCCTTGATTTAACGTTTTTAGGCAGAGAATCTTGTGTCCAACTTATTTTCCATTTCCAACACATGCAAACTTATAAAGTTCTAAGGAACTCGTATGTCATCCATGAGTTTGACATAGTGTTATCTTGTTTAGAAATGTGATGCAGATGAGTATGCTTCTCAGACTTGAGATTCCTTGTGTTTCCACATTGATATCATAATCTATTTGAGCAGCAATCTAAAGCACTATCTTTACTCTGCTATATAGGGAGCTAATTTGATCGGAGTTGATAGTCTCGGCATTGATGTAAGAATCTTTTCTGGAGTGGAAGTAAGGACTCATCGTTTTCCATTCAAAGTCCGGGTAAGTAACTTATAAAACGTTGAAGGTATTGAATAGAAGAAAGGCTCTTTTCCATTCCGTAACAGTTGGTTAATTTTCTGATTGTTATATGATATGATACTACTGTCTAAACTGTTAGTTGGTATGAATTAAGAAAGCAGATGTGTTAAAATGGTTTGAGATAAAAGCTTGTGAATCATAGCTTGCCATCATCTTTATGCTTTAATAGCTAGTGACCAAGATTAATAGAGTAGTGCCTGCACGTTTTTTGGTTGCATCATTTTACTGTAAAAGCGCATTTAACTGCACGGTTACTCGTGTTCTCACTGCATTGAGTGCTTCTATTTTATGTGGTATTCAGTGTCTTAATATTTTCTTCAAGCTTGCATTCAAAGAAGTAGCATTTTCATCATAGTTAGCTGATGACTGAGACAACTATTTATACAGTTAATGCTTGAACTGGAGATCACCAACTTAAACCAATGCTACTTAATTAGTTATTGGCTATGTTATTCGGACTTGGGTGTGAGTGTCGGATATGGGTATGTTCAATTTTTTCTAAGTTTTTCTATGTATTTGGAGGGTCCTTGGAGGGTTATATCCCCATACCCATGTCCGGATATGCGTCGGACACGAGTGTTAGACACGGGTACTTCAAGAAAAATGAAGAGTTTGAGAAATATAGGTTATTGGTGCCAAATTCACCACCTATATCAAGAGGCAGAACCATTCTGAATATAATACTAACAAAAAAAAAAATGTATGGGTTCTTTAAGAAAGTGATGGAAAGTATTTGCTCAATTTTGTTTAAATTGTGAGTAGTAGTTTTCATCATTTCTGTCTGTTGTTTAAATTGAATATAGAACTTTTCATGTGTTTAAATTGACAATTCTAGCTGAATTGCAGGCTATGTCTGAAACTGCAGCTGAGAAGCAGATCCAAAAACTGATATTCCCCCGGTCTCGCCGAAAGAAATTCAGGACTCATGGAGATGGACTTAGGGACCCAGGAGGCTCTTTTTAGTTTTTCTCTTTGTAATCAATCCAGTAACAATGGTCAAAGGATTGTCCAAGACTTGGAAGATTCTTTTAACCAGCATTTTTGCAACTTTGGTTCAAAAGAGAATCAGCTCAGATTTTCCAAATTCCTTCCACCTATGGAAACTATCAGGCATGGAAGAACTTGGTCCTCAAGAATTTAAGTGCTATCTGGGACAGATTGACCAGGAGCTTCACTATATTATTCCACAAATCCTACAATAATGGCTGAGCTCTATGTTACTCGGACTCGGGTGTGAGTGTCGGACACGGGTATGTTTAATTTTTTTGAACATAGGCTGAGCTGTTTGCAACCCGAGCAGTGGCACTATATGAAGCAGAAAAAGAAACTGTTCCTGGAGGTAGGTAAGTTGTTAACAGAAAAATATAACTTTTGATGAGGTCTTCTCTGAAGCTTATAGATTCATTGCTAGTATGACTGTTAGCTTGATGCAGTAATAAACCGGTGGCTAAACTTGGCCTCTTGTACATATTTCCAATTTATGCCTGGCCCCAAAACCTTTGTTTTTAGTGGGCATTTAAGATTGAGATGAATAAAATAGGAAAGGACATGATTACCTAGCTTTGTAACTCCATTCTATGTTACTTCGACTCTTCATTTTCCCTGAAGTACCCGTATCCGACACCCATGTCCGACACATTCGGATAAAGGTATGGGATATGATCTTCCAAATATATAAAAAAACTTAGAAAAATCGAGTATACCCGTGTCGGACACATACCCATATCCGACATTCACCCCCGAGTCCGAGTAACATAGACTCCAATGCCTTTAGAATGTTGCTTAACCAAATTTGCTATTCAACTCAGCAATTGGTGTGACCAAGCTAGCAACAAATGCATTTTGGCATATGCGGCAACGAATAACCTGTTACAAACATTGACTAAAATGATATTTCAGGGTCCTCAATTCTTGGGTATCATGTGAGATATGCGTTAGAGGTGTTCATGGGTCCGGCCCAATTCGGGTCAGGTAAGTATGTTATTAACATCATATATATTTGTTCAAGTCCGGTCCGATCCGAAATATGGATCTCAAGTTCTGTTCAAGTCCGTCCATATTTGTAAATGGGTAGTCCAAGTCCGTTTAGGTTCGTTCATATTTTTTTTTTAATTTTAAACAAATATGTTATTTTTATTTATTTATTTAGTATTTTTTTTATTAAGTTCTAAAACATGAATAACTTAATATTTTTAAATGTTTACACTATAATATTGTCTATATATATATATTTAATATGATATGATATAAATTATATAATATATATAAAAATAAAAATAATATATTATATTATATTATATAAATAAAAAATGGGCTAGGTTCGAACCTTGATTGTTGGAGTCAAAGTTCGGTTTAGTTTTTAAACAAACTTCATTTTTTTACCCAAGCACATTTTGGGTTTAATATTTTTGTCTAAACTCTTTCAAATATCGGACGAGCCTTCGAGTTTGGGCGAATAGTTTGACCCTTGAAAAGGTCTATCTGACTATTTGCGGTAGCAAAATTTTACGTTTCGAAAGTTTTTTTTAATTTTTGTTTGTCAATTTAATTGTTGCAACTCGTATGGCATTCAGTAAATTTGAAGTTCGAATTTCAACATTTATAACTCATTTTTCTACTTTCAAACTGCTACTTCCTTTAAAAAAAAAAAAATGGGATTGCAAAGCGTGTGCTCAACAGTTCACCAATGTCATCAGTTACTCAACATGGCAATAAAGTTCTAGCTTTACTCATGATTGAAAATAACAAAGTTTTGCTCTAATAGTTTCTGATTGCCAACTCATTTAGCTTTGCTCTTCGTTTCTTTCTTTCTAAACCATCGTGAAATTTTCCTCTCTTTTGCCTCCAATTGTGGAAACAATGATTTCCTTTTCCTCAAAATCACGAGAAAAAGAATTTAGAATTTAGTTCAGTTGATTCATACATTCACTTTTAAAAAAAATGACATCTATCAAGTTCGGAGTTTAATTCTTTTTGAAGGCCCCAAACTCTTCATTATTCAAGTTCTTTTAATAACATAATGAACCCAAAATTGATGCTTCTGTGTCTGTTTGATCCTTTTTTACATGTCCTATGGTAACTAGTTTACCTATTCCAAGGGGAGCAATGTATCATGATTTCTTTCCTTGCACATCTTTTCCAATGTTCTTGTTCTCAATAATCTTTAGAACTCTCTGGCATCATTGGGATCATCTAGGTCACAGTGATGAACCTGTCAATATTGGATACAACACGAAAAAAATAATTAAAAAATGACATGAAAAAGAAACACGATCAGGATACGAATACACAAACATATCAAAAAATATATATAACACAAATTATTAACACGTCAAAATTTATACAAATATAAAACACTTCAAACACTATTATGACACGAGAAAATACACAAACACAATATGGATACACAAATTATCAAGTCTAACAACAATAACAGTGCCCTTTTATCAATATAAATTTCAAGAGTTTCATTCAAAGTAGTTAGTGGATGTACTGGGTTTCTTTTTGTTTGGTATTGATATGTATTGATATATGTGGGTTTCGGTATACCGTTTCGAGTTTATCGGTATTTTTCAACAAAAAAAATCATATATATAGTCCGTTGTTAGGTCTCTAATAAAATTTATTATATACACATGCAAATATACCTCCATTACATGCATTTATATGTTTATATACAAATATAAATTTTCAAGATTTTAAATATTTAATATCAAAATTTTAAACATTAAATATATAAAATAAATATAAAAATATTATAAAAATTTAATAAATTATTATTAATCCGGTTCAATACCCTAATTTAATGAATATATTTTATTTTTGAATAAAATAATGAAAAAGTAACAATGATCATGAGAGAAAAAGTATTATGATTTGTTTAGAAGAATCAAATAAATGAAAAGACTTTTAAAATTAAAAAAGTCAAAATCTTGTATCAACCAATACAAGTCTATATAAATCGATACGGATCAATACAAAATCGAAATGGTATAATGCTAATACCGTATCGATTCAAAATTGATATGTATTAACCGATAATATCAATATCGATACAGTACCGATAATACTAATTTGTACTCAAAGATTGACTAAATAGAATTGTAAGTTGTAAGGGTTGAGATGCCCCTTTGGGGATTGTTTATTTGGACTGATTATATAGTACTCAAACATTTTGTGGAGTAGCATTGAATAAGCCTGTGATCACATGAAATCTCACTTCCAACCACTATTTTTAATGTCAATTATGCTCAAAATCTATGAAGTGATCACCTAATCTGGAGAACGGACTAAGAGAGGGGGGTGGGTGGAATCTGTCCATAGATCGGGTTGCGCACTATCTAAATTTTTTTTTTTATTCAAATTTGGATCATTTTGAAATTTTGTTTTACTGTTCATAAAATATTAATTTTTTTTTTTATATTTTATAATTAAATTTAAATATTTTTTTATTTAATCAATAATAATTCAAGTCGGATTAGATTGAACCGAATTACTAAAATTCTTACATAAACTTAGCTTCATCCTGCCCTTGAATAGGTTTAGTTGAAAAGGAAAAGGGAATGTTTGGGTTTGTAAAACAGTTGGATATCCATCTGATTCAACCACCATTGTCTTACTTATTTGAAAATAACCTGTTTGACTCGGACAGGGACACTTCTTTAAGAAAGCAAAGTAGGAATTTCCCTCATTCTTGTCTAATGCCTCGTTTAGTATTGTTGTTGGCGCAGTTTTTGAGGTCAAAAATTATATTTCACCGTAAAAATGCTAAACGGATAAAAAAATTTAGTTTTTGTGATTGAAACCAAGGTTTGGTAACCCAAACCAAAAAGTCAAAAAATAAAGTTTTTGAACTTTAAAAGCTGACTTTTAGATAAAATGACTTTATTATCCTCACATTTTTATATTTTTATTATTTTAAATATATATTTTTTTGACATTTCAATTTCTCACAATATTTTTTCACAGTAATGCCAAACACTTACAAATTTTTAAACCATAATTTTTTATCATATTTTTTAAACACATTTTTTTTCAACCCAAGCTTTTTCTAAACCAAATTTTTTCGAATAACTGGCAAATTTATTCAAGGATCACATTATTCGTTCGGTTTAACATATTCATTTAATTCGAGTTAAATTAAGAATAAAATATTTCAAATTCGATTTGCCTTAAAATTATTTTTAAAATATAATATTTTATTTAAATTTAATTAAAAATTTATTAAAAATTAATATAAAATAAAATAAAATTTAATATATTTTCAATAATAATTCAAACTTTTCGAGATCAGAAGATCAGGCCAATCTTTGAATAAATAAAAAAAAATTATTATCCCATTCGACTCAAGAAAAGATCTAGTGACAGGATAGGCGGAGCAAGAAAGGCCAAAAGCTGTCACAGCCTCCTCGTTGGAGGCACAAAATTGAACGAGTCTTTTTCTCTTTTGGTTGTTAGAACTTTCCATTTTGTTGACATCATCATTCCTAGTTACATCCGAGAATTAGTAAATTCATATGGTATTGTGTTTGTTTTAATAATATTTAAAATATTATATATTTATATAAATTTTGATACATTAATAATTTATTTTATATAAATATTGACACATTCGTGTATTCGTGTCTTATTCGAATTATTTTTTCATATCATATCATTTTTTATATCGTATTTTAATTATTATTTTCATGTCATATTCATATTACATATCCAAAATTATCAAATCTATTCCTAACACTCATCCCCGTAGAAAAGCCAATTCCATGGCCCATGAAGATAATAATAAGATAAAGAGTCAAGAATGTGAAAAATAATGTGTGGGACATGCCCCCTAATCCTCATGGGCAAAATTTTAACTAAAAATTGATTGATTGTTGCTTTGACATGGTCTTTGGTCAATGGCTTCTTTTTTTTTTTTATATAAAAAATTAATTAATTTATTTATCTTTTTCATTGTTGAAAAAATCGAATAGGAGATCAAATTTGTATGACCTTCGGATCATCGATTCAATCAGTTCATTTCGGATTATTTAATTTTAAAATAAATTAATAATTTTAATATTAAATAAGTATAAATATAGTTATTAGTTAATAAAAAAAATGTGTTTGACTTAATGGTATAATCTTTACTTTATGATTAAGAAGTTACATGTTTAAATTTTATCATTTACAAATTTTTAATAAAAAAATAAAATTAACAAAAAATTGGTTTTTACCGGTTTAATTCGTGTTTTTAACCGGATAAATCGATTTTCTACCAGTTCACTATATGTCCGATTTTTTATATGCAACAGACTGAACAAGTAGTCGTTTTCCAATTCAACCGATTCAATTGGTTGATTCGGCCTGATTTTTTCATCATTAGTCTTTTTTTATATATATTGTACTTTATTTTTTTGCCAAGAACCTAAAATGGTTTAGTATTATCTTTTCTTTTGCAAATCTATAATAATTGTGTTAACTTGACAGATATATAATTAAATTATTTAAGATGTAAAATTTTCTTACATATATATATTGTCGCAACCTAAAAAATAACGACGAGTCTCATCGCAAGACTTTATTATTCGTTAAGCGTGACATTAAAAAAACCGAGGAAAAGTCGACTTAATTCCTCTAGAAAAATGAAGGTTTTGAAAATGACCTTAAAAAAGACATGGAGTCGCCACCAATCTTTTTTAGCTAGGTGTGATCGGCCACCTATTAAAACCGGTTTTATAAAACATTTTAAAAATTAATTAAAACATTTTAAAAACCAATTTCAAGTCTGCGTTTTAAACCAGAGAAATCAAAAAGCGGGTTCGGGAGTCGGTTACGTGTGGGGAAGGATTAGCACCCCCACAACGCCCGTATAAATCGGTACCTTATTAATCGTGTGTTATCTCAAGTCTCGGTAAAAGTTGGTTTTAAATTCAGTATTTCAAATTAATTCCCAATTTAAAGAAAAATAATTCCATTTTTTTTATTGAAAATAATCCGGAATTTATAAATTCAAAATTTTCCTATATTCCCCAACAAACTGGCAAAATATAAAAATTTTTGTTAGTTTTGGAAAACTTTCCGAATCATTCTCTTTTTTGAAAGAAAGATATTCCTTTATTAATGATAATTGATGATATTCCCTCCAGCAAACCCGGTAGAGAACTCATGAATTATTTTAACTCGGGAATATCTTTATATTTTTTTTATTGAAAACCATTATCCTTTTTTGGAAACATTTAAAATAAATGAATATGTATATGCTAAATAAAGATAACTAAATAAAAGCATAGGATATCATGAAATATTCGAAACCATATAATAAACCATGTAACATCAAAAAATATAAATCAAAATAACAACAATATCATAGAAATTATTATAGCAAGAATCACATATTATATAAAATGCATGAATATAAAAATGCAATGCATGAAATGTATTTTTTCCTTTAATTAAGGAAATCCGTATATCTGAAAAGATATCCGGCTACCTTAGGAAAATATGTCAAATTAAATATTCTAAAACCAAAATACTTTGTGATTGTTTGAAAACAATTTTGAAAAGCTTGAATTAAAAATAAAAACTGGGCTAATTTCTTTAAAATGGCTCTAATTTCCTAAGTTTAAAAATCCGGACTTGACTACCCTTAACCCGGGACTTGAAAAACCATTTTTAGAGTTTAAAAAGGCTTAGAAACTACCCTAAGTCAGTAGCTAACCCTCCTAATCAGCCCACTCTAAGTAAATTAACCAAAACAGAAAATTAGTTTTTTCTTTAGATTCAATTCTGACTCCACTGTCCAGTTTTAATCCACGATTTTTTACCCTATTTTAAAAAATTCCAAAAATTCTAAAAAAAATACTGGAGACTCAGGACATATAAAACTATACGAGAAAAAATCGGCTTAATTTTTTGATCAAAGATGAATTCCCAGAAAAACCAGAGATGTACGAGTTTTTGGAGGAGAAAAAACTGCTTTGTTTTTCTTTAAATTCAATTCTGACTCCACTGTCCAGTTTTAATTCACGATTTTTTATCCTATTTTTAAAAATTCCAAAAATTCTAAAAAATATACTGGAGACTCAGGACATGTAAAACTACACGAAAAAAAATCGGCTTAATTTTCTGATCAAAGATGAATTCCCAGAAAAATCATAGATGTACGAGTTTTTGGAGGAGAAAAAAAAAACTGTTTTGTTTTTCTTTAAATTCAATTCTGACTCCACTGTCCAGTTTTAATCCACGATTTTTTACCCAATTTTTAAAACTTCCAAAAATTCTAAAAAAAATACTGGAGACTCAGGACATGTAAAACTACATGAAAACAAATCGGCTTAATTTTCTGATCAAAGATGAATTCCCAGAAAAATCATAGATGTACGAGTTTTTGGAGGAGAAAAAAAACTGCTTTGCCAACACATTTTTGCTTTTGATAAAATCATTTAAAAACCAAAGTAAAAATATTTGAAACTCATAAAATGACTTGAAAGCAGTAGCTAGGACTCTTTGAAAGTTAGATAAAAATTGGCTAAATAAAAAAAAATCCCAAAGGTAGAGTAATCAATTTGACAAACTTAATTTTCCACAAGTGTGCTCAAGAGAGCATGACCTTGAACCATTAATTGGCTCAAGTCATTATTCAAGTGGCATGAACATGAAATGCATGAAACAATGCAGCAAACATAATGCATGAAATGCATGGATCTAAACCTAAATGTAAGGAAAATGCATGACATAAATAATATGGCCTAGACCTAACATGAACTTGCATGGCATTTAATGTAACCTAGACCTAAGACATGCATGGCATTTTCACAAACACAAGGCATGCTTAATTCAAAAATCCAACCAAATATCATGCAAATGCAAAAACCTAACAACTAGCATGACAAAAATACAACACAAAATGCAAAACACATGGAGTAGCCAAATGGCCCCAAGCTCCAACAAGCATGGCATTTTCACAAACACTTGGTATGCTAGCATGAAAAACTAAGTCATAACACAAAAATCACACAAGCATTTTCACAAACACCTAATATACCAAATCTAAAACATGCTCACTAAGATATAAAACAAGAATCATGCAAAGAATCACACAAGCGTTTTCACAAACACTTAATATGCTAAATCTAAAACATGCTCAAATTTAAACAACATGAAAACAGAAAATTAAAAAGGGTGATCCTTGATCAAGGTTCAAACAAGAAAGAATTCTTTTGGCTCAAAAGGGGTGACTATGGATGATTTCTTTTTGTGTGAAGGGATATGAAAGATGGCCATTCCTCACGTCAAGCACGAATATTCACTTTGAAAAGCAATCCCGAGGGGAAATAGATATTCAGAATTTCATTTTGCACTTTGGAATCATCCGAATTCTCATATGCATGATATCACAAATTTTTTCATTTTTCATCGCATGCCCCAACGATTCATGCGTTTAATCCATCCTTATTCACCATGTATCCATCATTTCCATATATGATGCCCCAATTTGATTAACCATGAGAATCTGTATCAACGAGGAACATAGCAAGTCTAGGTCTGTTTTGAAAAGGCTGAGTTTCCAATCTGAGTTCTTTGAAGAGACAAGGAAAATATGACCCAAAAACAGATTTTCTCTAGGACAGGGGATAATCTAGTTTAATCATTGTGCCCCAGGGTGTCAATCATGAAGTGATGTCTGGGCAATTAGTGTTTTGTGGTCATTGGGAAAGGTCATGAATGGTTTTAGCACAATCCTGACACACACCAAATTATCAAAATCTGGATTCTTGAAAGAATGTCTCATTTGTTTGATTTTCAAGGAATTTGAAAATTTTCAAAAAGTTCGTTCCTTTGCTCATAGCATAGACTAAGATCTACATCTTTGCTTATTATGTGATGACAATGGTTTTATGAAGTCAAATCATTCATATTCCTTGAAGCATTAGGTCTTTCAAGTGGTCTCGGTTCAAAAGATTTAGGCTCAGGAAAGCCTAAAAGAAAGGGCTGAAGGTATTGGGTCATTTCTAACAATGATCATCAATTTTCTTGAGACTATCCATTACTAAAAATTCCTTAATGCTTGTTTTTTGCAAATTCAAGTTATTGTTGAAACACAACAAACACAAAGCATTTAAAATACAAATTTCATTTAATTAACATGAGACAAGTGCTTTCCTCATCACAGTGTATAGAACTACATGTGTCAAAAACCTAATATGATCATGCACAATGTTTCTTATGACACTTGACTTCCCCATCTTCAAAACTTATTAAACCAGCCTTGATGAGATCTCTGACCTTGTACTTCAAAGCGGGGGAGTTCTCTGTTGAGTGACCTTGATTGCCAGAATGGTACCCACAACACTCATTAGCATCATACCAGCTCGGATAAGGGGGTTTCAGAGGCGCTATTTGCATGGGTGTCACAAGGTGATTCTGGATGAGTTGAGGTAGTATCTCACTGTATGTCATAGGAATCGGGTCAACCGGATTTCTTTTTCGCTTTTTATGTCCCTTTCTATTATCCCCAAGGGTGTTCGATTGATAGACAGATGTAAATTCTGGTGTATTTGCAGTCATTGGTTGGTAGGGATAAAAACCATGAGAGACATTATTCAGGGTAGAATAAAATGGCTGATATGAGGAGAATTGGGGAGGTGGGGCAAAGTCTTCCACGACTTGGGTATCTTCCTTTTTCTTTTCAGATGCCCCCTTGTTCTTGGTATTGGATGTTCTTTCTCCTTCAATTTTCCCATCCTTGATAGCATTTTCAATCATCTCCCCTGAAATTACCATGTCCGAAAAATTCTTCGTGGTGTTGCCGACAAGTCTATCGTAGTATGGGGCCTGTAGTGTATTCATAAAAAGGACAGTGGTTTCCTTCTGAGTTAAAGGCGGTTGTACTTGGACGGCCAGGCTCATCCACCGTTGCGCATATTCTTTGAAGCTCTCAGTAGCTCTTTTCTTCATATTTTGCAAGGTGAGACGGTCAGGCGCCATGTCGGTCATATGCTTGTAGTGGTTTAGAAAAGCCCTAGCCAAATCATTCCAAGAGCGTATCTGGTCCTTGCTCAACTGACTATACCACCTAATTGTGGACCCGCTGAGGCTATCCTGAAAACAGTGAATCAAAAGCTTATCATTACCTATATGACTTGTCATCTTCCGACAGAACATAGTGATGTGGGCTGATGGATCGGTCGTCCCGTCATATTTTACAAAGTCAGGGATCTTGAACTTAGGAGGAATGACTAAATCTAGGACCAAGCATCGTTCTTTCGCCTCCACACTCCCGAATACATCTGTTCTTTCTATTGCCCGGAGCCTTTCATCTAACAACTGATATTTCCCTTGGGAATCTGCCAACTCAACCTCATTTACTGCAACCCTTTTCAACTTTGCCTGTTCAGCTAGATCATCTGAGTTTAGGACATTGACGAGGTTAACAGTGTTCTGGGCATCGCTTATTATGACCTCATCCTGGCCCTTTTGTGCCTCTAACCCTTCTCTGGCGATAACGTTTTCGGTGTATCCTTTTCCTTTGATTACGGCAGACATCAGCTCCATCAATTTAGTCATCTGACCTTTAGATTCTGCTTGAGACTTTGCTAGCTGTTCTCGTTCCCTTTCCATTTTTTCTAGTCGGGCAACATGTTCATCCTCCATAGCACCAGCCTGTATTAAAAGTGTACTCAGTACTTCTTCTGATTTGAAATGGAAATTCTTTCAAAGACTCCTAAAGCCAAGCCAACTTCTATTCTATTTTCCCCAAAATGTATGTCATGATGAATGAGCCATGAATGCAATTTGATGCATGTGAAGCCTAAACAATATGATGTATGGACATGTATAATCGAAACATGCTGACCATATATGTAATAAATGCAATCACAATGCCAACATGTTGCAAACAAAGAATAAACAAATCAACACATGGATATATGCAATGACTGATCATGTGCATTTCAGCATATTTTCCAATGAATGTTCATATGTTCTATGAATGCAACATGGTGTCAATTATGATACATGCAAACAATGAATGATTGATACAGAGTATATACAAAGAAAATCATACTAACCATGTGTGTCATGAATGTGACCTAATGCTAATCATGATGTATGTAATAAGCAAATTAATGCATAGATATATACAGAAAAATCATGCTGATTATGAATGCATGAATGCAACCTGACAAATAATTGATGGGATGCAAAATGCAAAGGGGGAGATATCACGGAGGAAATAAGAATCGGAGGAACTTAATCATCAACCTCTCATTAATTTGAAACATAATCAATTCATTCCCACATCAACATTCACAATGGTATAAACCACGTTTTACAAAATTTGAACAGTGGTTAAGACTGTCCTTACAAGCACTTTATTCTTCCTAACATCCTAAGGCTATAAGAGCCGGCTACTGAAAAAGTGAAATCCTATTACATCATATAAGACCGAAGTCTTTCCACCTCAATGATGTGAATCTTCCAATCCTAATGACGCTTTCCCAGTCCTCTATCAATCAGTGTCGTGGGATCCAACCACTTGGCATTTATAAGAGTTTGCACTTTCTTTTTGAATGCCATACAGTCTTCAATGTTATGGCCAACAATTCCACAATGATAATCACATTTTGCATTTGGATTATACCACCTTGGATATGGTGGTAACAGGGGTTTCAATGGGACACAGGCAACCATGTGATTTTGGATCAGTATAGGGAGGAGCTCTTGGTAGCTGATTGGAATGGGATCAAAAGGCATTTGGGTCTTATCCTGGGGTCGTTTCTTAGTTACACATGGCCTAGGAGTTGGGGCACTTGGTGGTGGCACTAAGGTTCGAACCGGAGTGTTTACATGGAGATATGGCGGAACAGCATGGTGAGGGTATGGATTCGGATACGGGGCCTTTGGAGGTTGTACATAGCTCGAGGTTCCTATCCCAGATGCTGGATAAGGTGGTTGATGAGGGAAATAGTATGAACTGGTAGTTGTTGGTGATGGAGTGGGATTCAGGAATCCCGTAGTGGTCATCCCAATGGACGATTGGACCATGGTAGGGTGGGGATACTGGCTTGGACCTCGAACAGTTTGCAGGTATGGTACAGGATCCAAGGTTTCTATCTTTGGTATCAGGCTCTCAGGTTTAATCATTTTCACGATTTTGTCCATAATTTCATCAGGATTGCAACCTTTGTGGCATTGACAAGCGCAGGATCCAGCAAGGATTATGTGTTCTGGGCCTAATGGTTTTGGTTGATCCGAAGATGATGCGAAGCCCTGAGAAAGTTCACCTTTACTGTTACCCATATCCTCAACCATTTTCAGCAATTTGGCAAGTTGTTCCTTCACCTTTCGGATTTCATGTCCATATTCCTCTTGATTGCGTTCCAAAGCACCCAATCGTTCCTCCGATTCATTCCTCATATCTCGAATCCCTTTCATGCAAATGAAAATGTCATGAGATTAGGAATACAATTATGAATGTACATGCTCTATTCCTATGTGCATGAATAAACTGATGATTAATGCATGAACATATACAGAGAAATTATGATGACTATGTATGCTATGGATGCAATCTAATGCCATGTATATACAGATAATGACTGTGCATGTCATAAACGTATCTTACAATGAATGACCATGCATGCTATGACTATAATATGATGTCAAAATGATACATGCAAAAATAAATGAATTAACACAAAGGTATATACAAAGAAATCAATGATTACACGAAATTGGTGGGACTATTCAAAAATCTCATTATGCAGGATTTGCCTCCAATTTTTTTTTTTTTTTTTTTTTTTTGATTTTTTTTTTGATAAACCAATCACATCATTTTCAAAAGAATTTCAGGGTGGATCTTACTATGGTACAATATGCAAATGTTCATGTGACACTACCGGTTTTATGAAATCATCAAATTCAATTACCAACTGTTTATTGCAAAGAATGAGATCAATAATACAACCAAAAATGTACATGCTTTATTTACACATGCATGAAATGTGCCACATGCAAAAATGCTTGAAAAAAGATTTTTTTTTTTAAAAAAAAAACCAGCTAATGAACATCTGCCCTAGCAATATCTGCTTATTTAGGCATCACGATGCCTTCGAGGCGGAGTATCACATTTATTACAGGCGATGTACGTACATCGTTGCCCGATCTACCACACTTATTCGGAGTGTAAAACAGGTAACAAAAAGTTTAGAAATGTCCCTCCATGTGTTCCTATTTTCGGTATATCTAACGGAAATTCGGGATGGCTTCGCCTAGGTTCACTATATGAGGGTGAATCGGTTCTAAGGCCCCGAATTGTTCCTCACTGTCGCCGGTGAAGGCTAGTAAGGCACCCCGATAAAAGCGGGTTCAATTCGTTAGAGTATATTTTCCTATGCCCGTACGGAGGATTATCACGAAGGCATTAGGTACTTTATACTCCGGAAGTGTTTCACTAGCCCATACGGAGGATAAATCACGAAAGCGTAGTTACTTTACTTCCACTTAAAAGGACGGAACCCGGGTAGAGGATTCATGTTATGCAAATGCACGTGTAGTGTGTGTGGAGGAATATCAAACCTTTCACTACCTATTCTACAAACCTTATTCTAAATGCCCTAGCAATTAAAACATTGAAGAATAGTGTCACGCATTAACCAACAAGCAATTATAATATACAACCTTAAATAACTAGAGAACAAAAATAAAATGCATGCACATGAGTATGAACATATTTAAAAACATTTTATTATTTTCAAAATTCTCCTTATTTTAAAAAATGTAGGAATTAAAATTAAATACCAATTAAACCAACAAAACCGAGACTTTGATAACACACGACTAATTCTAGGCCTGACTCTCTAATAGTCCCCAGTGGAGTCGCCAAGCTGTCGCAACCTAAAAAATAACGACGAGTCTCATCGCAAGACTTTATTATTCGTTAAGCGTGACATTAAAAAAACCGAGGAAAAGTCGACTTAATTCCTCTAGAAAAATGAAGGTTTTGAAAATGACCTTAAAAAAGACATGGAGTCGCCACCAATCTTTTTTAGCTAGGTGTGATCGGCCACCTATTAAAACCGGTTTTATAAAACATTTTAAAAATTAATTAAAACATTTTAAAAACCAATTTCAAGTCTGCGTTTTAAACCAGAGAAATCAAAAAGCGGGTTCGGGAGTCGGTTACGTGTGGGGAAGGATTAGCACCCCCACAACGCCCGTATAAATCGGTACCTTATTAATCGTGTGTTATCTCAAGTCTCGGTAAAAGTTGGTTTTAAATTCAGTATTTCAAATTAATTCCCAATTTAAAGAAAAATAATTCCATTTTTTTATTGAAAATAATCCGGAATTTATAAATTCAAAATTTTCCTATATTCCCCAACAAACTGGCAAAATATAAAAATTTTTGTTAGTTTTGGAAAACTTTCCGAATCATTCTCTTTTTTGAAAGAAAGATATTCCTTTATTAATGATAATTGATGATATTCCCTCCAGCAAACCCGGTAGAGAACTCATGAATTATTTTAACTCGGGAATATCTTTATATTTTTTTTTATTGAAAACCATTATCCTTTTTTGGAAACATTTAAAATAAATGAATATGTATATGCTAAATAAAGATAACTAAATAAAAGCATAGGATATCATGAAATATTCGAAACCATATAATAAACCATGTAACATCAAAAAATATAAATCAAAATAACAACAATATCATAGAAATTATTATAGCAAGAATCACATATTATATAAAATGCATGAATATAAAAATGCAATGCATGAAATGTATTTTTTCCTTTAATTAAGGAAATCCGTATATCTGAAAAGATATCCGGCTACCTTAGGAAAATATGTCAAATTAAATATTCTAAAACCAAAATACTTTGTGATTGTTTGAAAACAATTTTGAAAAGCTTGAATTAAAAATAAAAACTGGGCTAATTTCTTTAAAATGGCTCTAATTTCCTAAGTTTAAAAATCCGGACTTGACTACCCTTAACCCGGGACTTGAAAAACCATTTTTAGAGTTTAAAAAGGCTTAGAAACTACCCTAAGTCAGTAGCTAACCCTCCTAATCAGCCCACTCTAAGTAAATTAACCAAAACAGAAAATTGGTTTTTTCTTTAGATTCAATTCTGACTCCACTGTCCAGTTTTAATCCACGATTTTTTACCCTATTTTAAAAAATTCCAAAAATTCTAAAAAAAATACTGGAGACTCAGGACATATAAAACTATACGAGAAAAAATCGGCTTAATTTTTTGATCAAAGATGAATTCCCAGAAAAACCAGAGATGTACGAGTTTTTGGAGGAGAAAAAACTGCTTTGTTTTTCTTTAAATTCAATTCTGACTCCACTGTCCAGTTTTAATTCACGATTTTTTATCCTATTTTTAAAAATTCCAAAAATTCTAAAAAAAATACTGGAGACTCAGGACATGTAAAACTACACGAAAAAAAATCGGCTTAATTTTCTGATCAAAGATGAATTCCCAGAAAAATCATAGATGTACGAGTTTTTGGAGGAGAAAAAAAAAAACTGTTTTGTTTTTCTTTAAATTCAATTCTGACTCCACTGTCCAGTTTTAATCCACGATTTTTTACCCAATTTTTAAAACTTCCAAAAATTCTAAAAAAAATACTGGAGACTCAGGACATGTAAAACTACATGAAAACAAATCGGCTTAATTTTCTGATCAAAGATGAATTCCCAGAAAAATCATAGATGTACGAGTTTTTGGAGGAGAAAAAAACTGCTTTGCCAACACATTTTTGCTTTTGATAAAATCATTTAAAAACCAAAGTAAAAATATTTGAAACTCATAAAATGACTTGAAAGCAGTAGCTAGGACTCTTTGAAAGTTAGATAAAAATTGGCTAAATAAAAAAAAATCACAAAGGTAGAGTAATCAATTTGACAAACTTAATTTTCCACAAGTGTGCTCAAGAGAGCATGACCTTGAACCATTAATTGGCTCAAGTCATTATTCAAGTGGCATGAACATGAAATGCATGAAACAATGCAGCAAACATAATGCATGAAATGCATGGATCTAAACCTAAATGTAAGGAAAATGCATGACATAAATAATATGGCCTAGACCTAACATGAACTTGCATGGCATTTAATGTAACCTAGACCTAAGACATGCATGGCATTTTCACAAACACAAGGCATGCTTAATTCAAAAATCCAACCAAATATCATGCAAATGCAAAAACCTAACAACTAGCATGACAAAAATACAACACAAAATGCAAAACACATGGAGTAGCCAAATGGCCCCAAGCTCCAACAAGCATGGCATTTTCACAAACACTTGGTATGCTAGCATGAAAAACTAAGTCATAACACAAAAATCACACAAGCATTTTCACAAACACCTAATATACCAAATCTAAAACATGCTCACTAAGATATAAAACAAGAATCATGCAAAGAATCACACAAGCATTTTCACAAACACTTAATATGCTAACTCTAAAACATGCTCAAATTTAAACAACATGAAAACAGAAAATTAAAAATGCAAAAACATGATATCTAAGACATAAATGGCAACAAACAAAGCAACCAAATTAAATATAACTTAAGAACATGAAATAACATAATATTTAAAACATCAAAAATAAAGAAAATAGCATAAACAATATGGTAAAATGAATAAAAAACAACAACTTAAAATAAATAATGTAGGCCATTTGGCCATGGTGAGTTTATTGTAAAAACAAAATGTAAGAAAAATATACTTAAGAAAGGAAATGAAGGAAGAACAAGAAACATTATTTTAAAATGAAAACTCACCAAGTAGCTTTTGAACGGATTAAGCTATAAACCCTCAGAGTAGCTTTTGAACGGATTAAGCTACGAACCCTCAGAGTAGCTTTTGAACGGATTAAGCTACGAACCCTCAGAGTAGCTTTTGAACGGATTAAGCTACGAACCCTCAGAGTAGCTTTTGAACGGATTAAGCTACAAACCCTCAGAGTAGCTTTTGAACGGATTAAGCTACAAACCCTCAGAGTAGCTTTTGAACGGATTAAGCTACAAACCCTCAGAGTAGCTTTTGAACGGATTAAGCTACGAACCCTCAGAGTAAAACACTATGACTCACCACCCGGATAATCCTAATACAAGTGTATAGACTATCTCACAAGGGGTAGTGGGTGATTTCAACCAAAGGCCAAGACTCCTTATTTATAAGGTGAGCACCTCCTTGGCTTGACATTACAAAGGGATGTGGGATTGGGACTTAGGCTCAAAAATGAAAATCTCTAACTTAACTCTTGATTTTTAATCACTTGATTGAAAAAATCCTAAGCTTCCTCCTTCCTTTGGGCTTGGGTAGGCCAACACTTCTCTTTTCCAGCCCAGCTCTGATTTTTGAAAGGCCCAAAGAAGCCCTTTTCGGTTGCTTGGGTGAAACGACCATTTTGCCCCCCGAATGCAAAATAAATATCAAACGGACTCCAAATTCAATTTTTATTTTTTAATGCTTCCAAAATAATAAAATATTGAGTTCTGGAAGTTTTCAAAATTATCCGAGTCCGTTTGCTATTTATTTGGATTTTTTCTTCCCAAAATGTCCTTTTATGCCCCTACTTTTTACCATTTTTTAAACGAGCTCCAAATCAAGATTTTTCTTCACCAATCTCTTCAAAATAATTAAAAAGTGTGATCTGGAAGTTTTCATAATTTTTGGAGCTCATTTGGTATTTTTTCGGGATTTATCGGCTTGAATTACTGCATAGGAGGCCCGGGATTTGGCCATTTTGCAAACGAACTCGGAATCAAGATTTTCTTTCGGCAATATCTTCCAAATAATTTAAAAATGAGATTTGCCAAATTTCAGAATTTTTGGAGTGCATTTGCTATTTTTCCGGGATTTATCTTTTTGAATTACTGCATTAGAAGCCCGGGATTTGGCCATTTTGCAAACGAACTCGGAATCAAGATTTTCTTTCGCCAATCTCTTTCAAATGATTTAAGAATGAGATTGACAAATTTTTCAGTATTTTCGGAGTCCATTTGCTATTTTTTCCCAAATTTTTTCAATTTTGCCCTTTAACCTCCGAAACCCGGTTTTGCTCAAAACAAGTCCGATTTTCAGATTTTCTTCAATCTGAGCCTTGCACCATCCTTTTTAATCATTCCTCATCCATTGGGGGCTTTGGTCTTACCAATTCGGGCCATTTCTGTGATTCTTCCCGATTTCACAGAAATCCACTAAAAACTCTAATTCTCGGTTTTCTCCCGGATTGACTTTTCTTTCTGTTTTTCTTGCAAGTGACTTCTCCATTACCCGTAGTCAGTGCTTATCTTTCATTTGGAACCTTCAATTTCGACCAGTTTGATCGTTTAAGCACTTTTCCCCAAATTTCTCGGATTAGGGTTTCTTTTCTACTGAATCTCCAAATCCCAACTTCCGAACTCCATATCTTTCAATGTAGACCTCGGATTATCAAAATTCTTTCTCCATTTTTCAATTGAACTTAAATTCTTGATTTTGAAAGTGGGTTGACTTTTTCAGTAGTTGACTTTCTGGGGTTGACTTTTTTTGGGGTTGACTTTTTCGGGGTTGACTTTTTCGGGGTTGACTTTTTTTCAAGTTTGACTTTTTATGCTCGCCCTCTTAAACTAAGTCTCGGAGTACCACCTGAAGGATGAAAACAGTCTTTTTATACTCGGAAACATCAATATAGGAAGAAAACATACCTGTTAAGTGGCCCGGACAAAATTAGGTGTCTACATATATATATATATTTGCATTCATTCATATGTCAAGACTCAAAATCAAGTTTTGCCCCCATTTAAAAAAAAAATCTAAAGAAATATGCCATAGCAAACCTTTTTTGATTCAGAATTAAATAACATGTCCTGAGACTGAGAACTGAGAAAGGAAAGACTAAAAAGATGCTATTTTTCTTTTGCCTTTTCCTTATTTCTTTTTTGTTAAAAGAAAGCATATTATTAGTTGAACTAATAATAAAAAATTTGTGCCAATTCAGCATTAGTTCAAATAACATATATATGCTAATAAGTAGGTTCTAAAAGATTGCGGGTTTGATTTGGTTTTGTGAGTTGAGGAATTAAGAACGATGCTATCGAAGGATCAATTCAAAAAAGTCTCCTCGGGTTCTAGGTTTCTTGCCTAGGGTTTCTGTAGGGGGAGTTATAGTCTTGGCTTGATTCCCTTAGGATCGTCTAATGATTGGTCTTTGAGGAGTGATAGTAGTGGGTTTTCTTTTAATTGTATAGATTAAAGAGTGTTTCTGTGTGATCATGACGGAAGAATTGTCGGGTCTTTGGCAAACATTGACCCTCACGGATGAGGAACTTCAGACTGTGATAACAGATGATGGCAGAGTATCAGGGTGATGGTGGGAAAACTGCTTACTAAAAGGTCTTTCAATAGTGAGGCTATGATGAGTACTTTCAAAATCATATGGCGGCTGGCAAAGGGAGTTGTGATTGTTGCCCTGGAAGAAAATCTTTTTCTTTTCAAGTTTGAGACATTAACAGATAAGAGAAGGGTGTTTGATGGCTCTCCTTGGTCTTTTCATAGACATCTATTATTGCTGCAGAATTACAATGGTGATCTATGGCCAGACGATTATAGTTTTAATTTTTCACCAGTTTGGATTAGGATCTATGATATTCTATTGGGCATGCAGAATCAAGAATATGCTTTGCGAATAGGTGAGAGCCTGGGTACGCTCATTACAGTGGATGCGAGCCTTGAAATGGGTGGCTGGGCCAGATTTTTAAGACTTCGGGTTCTGTTGGATATCACAAAACCATTGAGAAGGGCAATCATGGTGAGTGCTTGACAAGGCTTGAAACCCACTTGGGGACGATTAGGATATGAACATTTGCCCACCTTTTGTTATGAATGTGGATTGCTGGGGCATAGAGATGTGGATTGTGAAAATCATAAAGATGACACCCATGCCATGACCGTCAAAGCATTCAACAATATGGGAGTTGGCTGCGTGCATCACCACTTAAACAAAGATCTTTTCTGGGAGGAAATAAGACCTTCAACAGTGCTCCTAAAGGAACTACAACGGCCACTAACACATCTGAAGGAACGGGGGAGGAGGGGGCTGGTAGGAAGTAAAGGAAGAATGAGGGATTTGACAACGGGGTGAAGAGGAAGCTGGAGATGGAAGGCCCGAGAAATAAGGCAAGTTCACAGGGGATAATCAATATCATTAATGTTAGACAGTCAGGAATCTTTGCCACAAATTGATGGGGATCCTATTGCTATGCCAAATAAGGGAGGTAATTGCGACATATCAGTGAATCTTGACCTGGGTGACAAAGGCGATAATAGTGGAAAGTTTTCCCATACAGCGCTGATGGAGGGAACTTCTCGAGAGGAACCAACCGTTGACAGGGCAGTGAGATCAGTTTCAACACAGTGTATGAAAGGTTACAGAACACAATTGTACAGGGCTCCTCTAATCAGCATATACCAATGATACAACAAGGCATTGGAGGGTCCCAACATGTGAAGACCAAGTGGAAAAAATTGGCCAGAACTGGGGTGAATCACGACAGCAATTTTGAGTTTTAGTGGCGTTTCATTAGCGGCGTTTCTCTTATAAACGCAGCCAGGTACCATGTTTTTGTAAAGAGAGAGGCGTTTCTATCTGAAATGCCGCTAAAAATTATAGCGGCGTTTTAACCCTAAAATGCCGCTAACACTACAACAATTTAGAGTTACAGTGGCATTTCAATCGCGGCGTTTTCGTACAAAACGTCGCCGAAAACCAGTTTTTTCTAATTAGCGGCGTTTGGTTTATTTTAGCGGCTTTTTCAACTAATAAATGCCGCTAAAAGAAATTCAATAGCGGCGTTTATAAATATAAACGCCACTAAAGTAATTCATTAAAGCACCAAAACAAAGCACATCATTTTGTCTTGGAAAATAGCGGCGTTTGTATGTACAGACGCCGCTAAAACAATTACATTAGCGGAGTTTGGTCATAAAAATGCTGCTACTGTTATAAAACTAAAATGTTACGGTTCAGACCTCCCCTCCCCTGTTTCCCCAAATTAAAAAACCTAACTCTCACTCTCTCTCTCTCTCTCGTCCGCCCCTCCCCCATTGTTTGTTCCAGTGTTTGTATATTTGTTCTCTCTCTCTCTCTCTCGTGAAATGAAATGAAAACTGAAGCAGAAATGTCTCCTCCATTTTTGGTGAAATGAAAACTGAAGGTTAATGGTGCTCTCTCTCTCTCTCTCTCATATCCGCCACTCCCCCCATTTTTGGTGAAATGGAAACTGAAGGTTAATATTGGTGCTTTGTTTGGCAAAGAAAAGCTTTATTTTCTAATTTTGCTCAAACAACAAATTGCTAGTTCAAGTAAGCTCCCAATTTTTTATTTTTCCACCCCACAATTTTCTTTAATTTAATTTATGTCTCTGTTGATGAATTAATAGTTTAATTTATATCTTTGTTGCTTGAATAATAGTTTAATTTATGTCTCTGTTGCTTGAATATTAAATTCATTATACAAATACAAACAAAGATGGGGCTCAATGCCAGACTTTGCCTATCGGCTGTTGCCAATTGCAAGGAGATCATGAAGGTAAACGTTTTAAGCAAAGATTTGAGATAAAATCCTCATTCTACACAAAAATGCCCATAAATATTCCCAATAAAGTGAGAACCCAATAATTAAAATAAATTTTTAATTCTTATAACACCTTAGAGAAAATGATTTAAACTCTTCATGCTGAATTTCACTATCTTATAGTATAGTATAGTACATCTTTTTAATTACAAGAGCTTATTTGCCTTGATTTCAGGATAAGATTTGAGTGCAGACAAAAAAATATTTAACCAATAATTATGTACATTTTTAATAATTTAATAAATATTTAATTATTTTGCAAATTAATTAATAAATTATAGCTATTTAATACTATTGATAATATGTTATGTCTAATTAACTCTTATCCAAATAAATATTACCGTCAAAATTCGTGTGATCCATTGATAAAGTATTAAATTTTTAATTTTAATGATCAAAATTCAATAGCTGACAATATCAAGTACTAAAAATAAATAATACTCCTTGTTATTAATACCAAATTAATATCAGCATCGATCAAATTAAAGATTTTTTCCGTCTACTTTTTAATTATATTTGATATTGAACACTATATTAATAGGATATGAAGAATGAACTAATGCGTAATGGAAAAATTAAAATTAAAATATATCATCACTACACCATTTTGGAGTTACAGTGGCGCATTATTAGCGGCGTTTTTGTTAAAAACGCCGCCCAATCCCGTGTTTTTTTTATAAAGACGGCGTTTTCGTCACAAACGCCGCTAATTTATTTATTTAGCGGCGTTTATGAATAATATTAATAATGTGATTTTTTCTAAGATATCGATATCTATTGGTGACATATTGGTAATGGGAATATATATTTATGTAGCTAAGCTCAATATAATAATTTTGTGATTTGTCTATGGATCTTGTTCGCTTGTGATTTGTGTGTGCATTGTGATTTGTCTAACTTTTAGTTCATTAAGCAAATTGTGATTTGTTTGTGGATCTTGTCTGCCATTCGTAGCTATTGCTCGTTCTTCACTCTTGTCTATTTTGGTAAGCAAGTTCATCTGTCAACTGAATGCATCTTCATCTTGCCTATATCTTGCCTAAATTGATGATTAATTGATATCTGTCAAACTGTATTAATTCATGAGTTGTCTAAATTTCTTAGAAATTTGTGAGGATAGACATTAAATCCGAATCTCATATGTGGAAGACCATATAAAATAAAAAACTATTTAATGAGGCTTAAATGAACTTCAAGTTTAGACGTAAAAGCCTTAAAGACGAATATGATTTGTTATAGAGTATGAAGTCCAGGCAATCATGACTAAAAATATATATTTTTTTAATTTAGACTTACGTACGAAATGGATAATAGTTGGATGCAAAAGTCGAGACTAAGTCAAGAGTATCAAGATGGAGTAGATAGTTTTCTCAATTTCGCTTTTCAGAACTCAAGCGAAGATAATAAGATATTATGTCCTTGTTCGAGGTGTGCCAATATTGATTGGCATATGCGTGCAATTGTTTTCGAACATCTGATTTGTGAAGGATTTCTCCTGGGTTATAGACAATGGTTTTTTCATGGAGAGTCCGCAACTTCTAGGTCATCTTCTAGAGTTCTTCCAAGTAATTCTAACAATCAGTCTATTAGACAAGATGACATGGAAGAGATGTTGCGGGATGCATTTAACATACGTAACCACATTTTTCACACATCTTCACTAGAAGTTCCTGGATGGAATGATGGGTTCAATGTTGACATGAATGACTTTGTTGACACGGGAAGAGGTGTAGGTGATCAAGAACCCAATGGAGAAGCGGCAAAGTTTTATAAGTTGCTTGATGATATGAATGAAGAACTTTACAAGGGATCTAAGCATTCAAAATTGTCTTTCTGTGCGGGTGGACAGGAAATTCTTTGACACTGTTATTAGAATTTTTGAAAGAAATGTTTCCTTTTGCAAAAATCCATCAGTCTTGTAAGGATTCGAAGAAGATGATAAAGGATCTAGGCCTTGGATATGAGAAAATTCATAGTTGTCCGAATTAATGTATGTTGTATTGGGGTGATAGAACAAATGAACAATTTTTTCATGTCTGCGGTAAATCTTTGTGGTTGGACGAAAATACAAAAGAAAATGTGAATGAGGACGATGGTGATGCACATTTAAAAAAGAAGCCTGCAAAGATTTTGCGGTACTTTCCGTTAATACCAAGACTTCAACGAATTTTCATGTCTTCAAAAACATCTGATTCTATGAGGTGGTATCATGATGAAAGGTGATAACTCGTATAATTATATAGTTTTTAGTTATGTTTTATTATTGTTTTGCATCAAATACGAGTTATTATTGTTTAGTCTAATTGTGTTTATGATCTTTTATATTTTATTGTAATTTGGTGTTTTTCACAAGTTTCCTTGAGTGATTTCAGATTACTAGAATTAAGGGCAAATCCAGTTCAGTTCCAGTTCCGACACCTTTTTCCATATCAGCTATATCTCGAGTTTCACTAAAGCAATAAGGATGCAATTTTAACCATGCAAAGTTAAGAGGCATATCTATCTTTTTCATGTTTTACACTTCTTGAAACGGAGTCGTTTTCCCTAGCGAAATCGACCATCAAGTTGGCTGATGTGCAATGACGTCTGTGCTGACCTGTTTTCGTATTTTGCCCATATCGTCTTATCCACATCAGCAAATAAGCTGATTCCAACGGCTATGGATCAGTAACTGATAGGGGAACATTTTTCTAGAAGACCATGTGATCAGATCAGGCCTCCAATATTGACAAAATCGACCATCAAGTTGGCTGATCAAAATTGTCATACAATATGACGAAAATTGTTAGAAAAATGCACCCACCTATTATACCTACCTTTGAAATTTGTAAAGCTTGTCTCTTGTTATTTAGCCCTCCAAAATGTGTATAAATAGAGGGCCTTGGATGATTGTAGAGGATGATATTGTAGATAGGTAGGATATTAGCCATTGTAATAAAATTCTCTAAGTTTTCTTCTTCTTTCTTTTCTCTAGTTTTCTTTTTCTTTATTTTCTTCTTCTTCTTTCTTTCTTTTATTTCCTTCTTAGATTCTCTTTAATTTTATGTTTATGTTTACAATGCCTATGCTAGGCTAAACTTCTATTTGGTTAAGGGTGATTTCAAAGCCCTAGACATGTTTTGTGATTGATTTTTAGATTCTATCTATCATTAATTTTCTATCAAAGTTGCTTATGTTCTTCTACAAGAATTGTTCATGATGTTGTCTTGATTTATTTAGGTGTACAACTAGATAGATCTTGATAATTATCTATTGCTAGTTTAGGAATCTTGATCCGTGTAATTGTCTTGATTTCCTACTCATAAGTGGCAATTTGTGATTAATGATTATGGTCAAGTTTTCAATAATTGCAAAGTGGAACATAACCTAAGTTGAACAATCCGAGCTTATGTGTTTGTTGCTTAGATCAACCTATCTTTCTCATCATAAAGCTGCCATTAAATTGAATTTAGAGAGCTTATTCTAGGTTGTTTAATGGTTAGAGATTAAATAGAGAGCTTGTTCTATTTAACAACAAACTAAGGAAAGATTGGGATAACAGAGCTTGTTGTTATCTACGGTTGTTAACTTTGATAGTTGGTTGATATTGATAGATCTGAAATTGATTCTTAATGATGTCTAGTGGTGGAGAATGAAACCTTAACCATATTTTTCATATTTGATTCTTCTTACTTACTTGTTTTCTTACTTTTCTAGTTTGCTTATTTTTAAAAAGTATATTTATTTTTATTGGCTGGTTATACCGCCTAATTTGTATATTAACTTTGTTTTATTTTTATTGGCTGGTTATACCGCCTAATTTAGTATATATATTTTTATTGGCTGGTTATACCGCCTAATTTAGTATATATATTTTTATTGGCTGGTTATACCGCCTAATTTAGTATATATATTTTTATTGGCTGGTTATACCGCCTTGCATCTTATTCTTATTATTTACTTTAGTTTAAATCTGGCTTCAAAAACCCCTTTTCTTTTATTGTTCTTGAATTTAAGTTTTAAACTATTAATTTATAAACTAAAACCCAATCCCTGAGGACTCGATCCTTGTTAACTACTATACTTACAATTTATCTTTTTAGTGCAAGGTTAAATAAGATACACTCTTTTGGGTGCATCAAAATTTTGGCGCCGTTGCCGGGGATTGCTTTCTTTAGTTTATTAGTTTATTGGTTTATTCTTATTTTCTGTTCTAATTATTTACTTTCTTATTTTTTTTTTATTAGTGAATGTTCCAAGCTCCCGAAGAAGACTCACGACTTAGGAAAATTCGGGAATTTAGAACTTCTCACCAACAACCAATCGAGGAGTTGATCCAAAACATCCAAGAGAAGCAAGGAGAGATGGCAGCAGCTGACAACCGAACTCTCAAGGAGCTAGCCGCTCCGGACTTGGGTCAACAACCATTATGCATTGAATATGCTAATCTTGAGGTAGCTTTTGAATTAAAATCTGGTTTGATTCATCTTCTCCCAACTTTTCATGGTTTTGCAGGAGAGGATCCAAATAAGCACCTCAAGGAATTCCATGTAGTTTGCTCAAGCATGAGACCAACAGGGGTCACGGAAGAGCAAGTTAAGTTGAGAGCCTTCCCATTCTCTCTAGCTGATTCAGCAAAGGAATGGCTCTACTATATACCATCCGGGACCATCACTACATGGAATGATTTGAAGAAAGCATTCTTGGAAAGGTATTTCCCAGCATCTAAGGCTGCCAACATTAGGAAAGAGATATGTGGGATTCGGCAATACAACGGAGAGTCCTTATATGAATATTGGGAGAGGTTCAAGAAACTTTGTGCATCATGTCCACACCATCAAATAAGTGAACAACTTCTCATCCAATACTTCTATGAAGGTCTCATGCCCATGGAGAGAAGTATGATAGATGCCGCTAGTGGGGGAGCTCTAGTTGATAAGACTCCCAGGGCTGCTAGAACATTAATCTCCAACATGGCAGCCAATTCTCAACAGTTCTCAATGAGACAAGATCCACCACCACAACCCAAGAGAGTTAATGAGGTAAGTATATCATCCCTTGAACAAAAATTTGATAAACTGACTTCTCTTGTTCAACAATTGGCTGTAGGTAAAATACAACAAATAAAGGCTTGTGGCATATGTTCAAACATAGGGCACCAAACTGATATGTGTCCAACACTTCAAGAGGATACCAATGAACATGTGAATGCCATGGGTGGATTTCAGAACCAATCAAGGAAATATGATCCCTACTCAAACACTTACAATCCAGGATGGAGGGATCATCCAAACTTCAATTATGGAGGGAACCAATCACAAACTATTCCTCCACCATTTGACCACAGGCCACCGGGTTTTCAGCAAAGAGTGCAACAACCATACCAAACCCGACAACAACTACCACCCGCCCAAAATTCAGGTACTTCTCTTGAAGATCTTGTTAAAGCTCTTTCTACTAATACAATTCAATTTCAACAGGAAACAAAGACAAGTATTCGAAATTTGGAGACTCAAATAGGGCAATTGGCAACAACCATGAGTCAAATGCAAGCAAGGGATTCTGGGAAATTACCTTCCCAAACCATAGTGAATCCAAGAGAGAATGCCAATGCTATAACTTTAAGAAGTGGGAAACAGCTAGAGACACCACAAAATGATAGTGCTCAAGGGGAGAACAATACCATGGCATCCTCTTCACATCCCAACGAGCCACTAAAAAAAGTAATTCCTAAACCATCCTTTCCTTCTTATATAACTCCTCCACCTTTTCCTAGCAGGTTAGCAAAGTCCAAGAAGGAGGAGCAAGAGAAGGAAATTTTGGAAACCTTCCGGAAAGTAGAGGTGAACATTCCTTTACTAGATGCTATCAAGCAAGTGCCAAGATATGCCAAGTTCCTAAAAGAGTTGTGCACATCTAAACGGAAGTTGAAATGGAATGAAAAGGTAAGTGTGGGGGAGAATGTGTCAGCTGTTCTTCAAAAGAAACTCCCACCTAAATGCAAGGATCCAGGTATGTTTACCATTCCTTGTAAGATAGGCAACACCAGGTTTGAGCGTGCTATGCTAGATCTAGGGGCATCTATTAATGTCATGCCATATTCAATTTATGCTTCATTGAATCTAGGACCATTAGAGGAAACCGGTGTTATAATACAACTTGCTGACCGTTCTAACACTTATCCAAGAGGAGTTGTAGAAGACGTTCTTGTACAGGTTAATGAATTGGTTTTTCCCGCTGACTTTTATGTTATTGAGATGGAAGATGAGATGTCTTCTAATCCCACACCTATTCTATTAGGGAGACCATTCTTGAAAACAACAAGAACTAAAATAGATGTACATGATGGCACTTTAACTATGGAATTTGATGGTGAAATAATTCGCTTTAACATTTTTGAGGCCATGAGATATCCTAGTGATGTGCATTCTGTTTTTAATATTGATATAATTGACTCACTAGTGCAGCAAGCTTATGAGCTAGATGGTGAATATAGTGTGGAAATAGTCCTTAGCAACCATCTCGGAATGGGGAATGCTAAACTAGCCTTGAGTGACCAGGTGGAAGGGGCACTAGAATCTTTACACTCGCTGCCACCTAAAGATGCAAGGTTTGATGTTTCATTTATTGATTTGCCTTTATCTAATGAGAAACTTCTACCTTTCATTTTGCAGGCACCAACTTTAGAGTTGAAACCACTACCGAACCACTTGAAATATGTGTTCTTAGGTAAAAAGGACACACTACCGATCATCATTGCCAAAGAGCTCACACCTTTGCAAGAAGAGCGACTTATCCGGGTGCTTAGAGAGCATAAAACAGCAATTGGTTGGACAATTGCCGATATCAAGGGAATAAGCCCATCTATGTGCATGCACCGGATTTTGTTAGAGGAGGCGTCCAAACCAACAAGAGAAGCACAAAGAAGATTGAACCCTCCTATGTTGGAGGTTGTGAAAAAGGAGATACTGAAGCTCCTAGATGTTGGAGTGATCTATCCTATCTCGGATAGCAAATGGGTGAGCCCGGTCCAAGTGGTTCCAAAGAAATCAGGTGTAACGGTGGTAACAAATAATGAGAATGAACTTGTTCCTACTAGGATTCAAACAGGATGGCGAGTTTGTATTGATTATCGTAAACTTAATTTCACAACTCGCAAAGACCACTTTCCTTTACCTTTTATTGATCAAATGCTTGAAAGGTTAGCTGGCCATTCTCATTATTGTTTTCTTGATGGTTTTTCAGGTTATAATCAGATAGCCATTGCTCCGGAGGACCAAGAGAAAACAACATTCACATGTCCATTTGGTACTTTTGCATACCGGCGTATGCCATTTGGTCTTTGTAATGCACCAGCTACATTCCAAAGGTGTATGGTTAGCATATTTTCAGATTATGTAGAGAACATCATAGAAGTGTTTATGGATGATTTTAGTGTCTATGGTGATTCTTTTTATAGATGTTTAGAGAACCTTACACTTGTACTTGAAAGATGCATGGAAACTAACCTTGTTTTGAATTGGGAAAAATGTCACTTTATGGTAGAACAAGGAATAGTTTTGGGCCATGTTATTTCTTCTAGAGGGATAGAGGTTGATAAGTCTAAAATAGATATTATGCATTCTTTACCACCTCCCACAAATGTGAGAGAGGTTCGTTCTTTTCTTGGACATGCAGGTTTCTATAGGAGATTTATCAAAGACTTCTCAAAGATCACATTACCTCTTTGCAAGCTACTACAAAAAGATGTGGTTTTCCACTTTGATGATAAATGCAAAGAGACGTTTGAAACATTGAAGGGACTCTTGACATCAGCTCCTATCATCCAACCACCAGATTGGAATGTACCTTTTGAAATCATGTGTGATGCTAGTGACTATGCCATTGGAGCTGTTTTGGGCCAACGAGTTGGCAAAGCCTCACATGCCATTTATTATGCCTCCCGAACTCTTAATGATGCTCAATTGAACTATTCCACTACTGAAAAAGAACTTTTGGCTGTTGTATTTGCTTTAGAAAAATTTCGATCTTATTTAATTGGTACTAAAGTAATTGTATATTCTGACCATGCAGCCCTTAAGTACTTACTCACTAAAAAAGAGGCCAAACCAAGGTTGATTAGATGGATACTTCTCTTACAAGAGTTTGATTTGGAGATAAAAGATAAGAGAGGTAGTGACAACCTGGTTGCGGACCATCTTAGCCGTTTAGTTCATGAAGAGGATGCACTACCCTTGAATGAGAACTTTTCGGATGAGCAACTTCTTTTTATAAGTACAACAACTCCTTGGTATGCTGATATTGTTAATTACTTAGTTACCAAGAAGTTGCCACAAGAGTTGACACAAGCTCAAAGAAATAAGATCAAGAGTGATGCCAAATACTACATATGGGATGATCCTTACCTTTGGAAGCATTGCTCCGATCAGATTATAAGAAGGTGTGTACTCGAAACTGAATTTCAATCTATTCTCACCTTTTGTCACTCTTATGCATGTGGAGGACACTTTGGATCCAAAAGAACAGCCATGAAAGTTCTTGATTCTGGATTTTATTGGCCTACCATATTCAAAGATGCATACCTCTTTTGCAAGTCATGTGATCGTTGCCAAAGAACAGGTAACTTAGGTGCTAGAAATCAAATGCCTCAAACTCCAATACTTATTGTTGAAATTTTTGATGTATGGGGCATGGATTTCATGGGACCTTTTTCTTTCTTCTTTTGGTAATCTTTATATTTTACTTGCCGTTGATTATGTTTCAAAGTGGGTGGAAGCAAAATCCACTAGGACTAATGACTCTAAAGTTGTTTCAGATTTTGTCAAGACTAACATCTTTGCTAGGTTTGGAACGCCAAAGGCCATAATCAGCGATAGAGGTACTCACTTTTGCAATAGGACTATGGAAGCACTTTTGAGGAAGTATAACATCACACACAAGGTCTCCACCTCATATCATCCTCAAACTAGTGGGCAAGCTGAAGTGTCAAACCGAGAAGTTAAGTCCATCCTTGAAAAGACAGTTAATCCAAATAGGAAGGATTGGAGTTCACGACTTGATGATGCACTTTGGGCTTATAGGACAGCATATAAGACACCCATTGGTATGTCTCCTTATCGACTTGTTTATGGTAAGCCTTGTCATCTTCCGGTTGAATTGGAACATAAATCATATTGGGCTATCAAACAATGCAACATGGAGATGGATGAGACAGGAAAGAAAAGAAAACTTGACCTACAAGAATTAGAGGAGATAAGGAATGATGCCTATCAGAATTCTAGGATTTACAAGGAAAAGACTAAGGCATTCCATGACAAGATGATATCAAGAAAGGAATTTGTTGTTGGACAAAAAGTTCTTCTCTTCCATTCACGCCTTAAGTTATATCCAGGTAAGTTACGTTCTCGTTGGGTTGGACCTTTTGTTATTACTAATGTATTTACTCATGGTGCAGTTGAAATCCAAAGCCCAAAAACAGATAAGGCGTTCAAAGTGAATGGTCATAGATTGAAGCCTTACTATGAGAACTTTCCCATACAAGATGTGGAGGAGTTACCACTTTTTGAGCCAAATTATGTTGAATAATAATGGCATGGGTCGAAGTCAGGCTGATGACAATAAACCAAGCGCTTCTTGGGAGGCAACCCAAAAGGATGGAGAGCATCTATTATATCAGATTTGCATATTCCTTACTCTCCATCATTCTATCTTTTATTGTTTTTCTTTTCTTTTGTTTAATAGTTCTTTTCTCTTACATATAATTCTTGCATTGGGGGATAATAGCATTACATTGAGGACAATGTAAGAATTATGTGTGGGGGGAAGAATTTAGGATTTTATTTAGAGTGTTTTGTTTTTGTGTCTTTTTATGTTGTTTTTCTTTCTGATCCTTGTTTTGAAAATAACTAGATGTAAATATAATTTTTAATTTTTTTAACCCCGGTTAAATGGCGGATAACGGTACTCCGTGATTATTTAAATCGGTTCCATCAGTTACCCACAAAACTGATATTGTATATAAATTTCTCTTCCAATTTCTCTTTCAATTTTTTTCATTTTTTTTTTCTTCAGGATGGATGATATTCTCACAAGATTGCAGAAATGATTTCCTCCTTTTCCTCGAAATATTTTACTGAAGCTTTACCAAGTTCGATTTGAAAGATTAAGAATGCTTATGCACAAAGGGATTCCTGAAGACATACGTTGGATAATTGAAGCCAAGGTACGTGAAGATGAATATCTTCCTATTTTGCATTTACCAGGTACAGGTAGAAGCACTTTTGCAAAGAAGCGACGAGCAAAGCGCATGAGTTCAAATTGCCACAAATGTGCACGATGGACGTGTAACGGTAAATGTCATTCTATTGGGATTCCGTCCTCTAATCGAGATGATAAAATTGAATTCATTAAGGATGGATTGAGTAAGGAGAATTTGGGTAATATCCAACTTTCTCTTGAGACGCATCCTAGTGGAGACGTACAAAGAGAAATTCTTGATTTATGGCCACAATTCCAAAGGGAATGGCAACATCTTGGGAATCTGATGTTAAAAGACCCTGTTTGCCAGCTTGTAAGAAAACTGGATGGGAAGCATATCCTCGACTCATAGAATGCGTTTAAGCCGTTTCTGGACGTAAAACCAGAGGAAGATGTGAGCCACAATCACAACTACAATAAATGACTTCTCAGCTTTTGGTTTGATTTGCAATAACTTTATTTTGGTTTAATTTACGTGTTGTTCGATTTGTGTAATTATTCTCGTTTTTTTTATTGGTCTTTTACGGTTGATTTTTCTTCTCTTTTTGATTTTCTTCCTGAAATCACGCAAAAATCTTTTGTTAGGTTAACATTTTCTTCTGACAGGTCAGATACACTTTCAGCGACATTATTACTCTTGTCTGATTCACTACTCAGTCCTCTATATATTACACCATGTACTCATTCTCTTTCAGGCACTCGAAAAAGAAAAAAAAATGGAAAGTACTTCGTCCCAGCGCATTAAAAAAATTTGTGTCTTTGGAGGTGCTTATCCAGGGAAAAATAACATATTCGCTGATGAAGCCATAAGAGTTGGAGTAATACTTGCCCAACAAAAGATCCAGTTGATTTATGGAGGCGGTAGTACGGGTTTAATGGGAGCAGTCACTACAGCAGCACACGCCGGAGGAAGTCCAGTTCTAGGAATCGTGCCAAAACTATTCACAGATTTTTGTGGACCTACCGTGGGTAAGGAAATACAAGTCTGGAGTATCCCTGAACGGATGACAATCATGTACCATTCTGCCGATGCATTCATTGCTTTACCAGGAGGTCTGGGTACATTGCAAGAAATAGCTTGCGTGGCTTCTTGGTCATCTTTGGTCACAAATAAGAAACCCATTGGTTTGCTTAATATTAATGGTTATTTCAGTAATTTGCTTTCATATTTAGATAATGCTGTGGAAAATGGATTCATGTTTTCAGAGGCAAGGAGAACCATAATTTCTGCTACAACCATTGAAGATTTACTCAAAAAGCTCCAAGCTTATGAGTATTTATCTGCTACGGTTGTTTCGCAAACGCTCGGAAAAAGAAAAAGAGATATGGACGAGCAAGGAGTGGATTGCACTTTGTCTTTGTGACATTATCTAACATTTTGTTTGTTGTGTCTCAGTTATAATAAGTGGTTAGCAACCTCTACAGGTAATATCTCCTAAATTTTACCTTCAAAAAAATAATAAAAAAAATTTGTGTTTTAAGCCATTTAGAAGTATTCATTCTGAACAAGGTCTGAGTAAGGGAGACTTGAGACATACCTTGTCAGTTTGATTTTAATCTTTTTATGTTTACTTGTTAATTTTTGTTTAGTATTTTAGGATTATTTAGGTTGCATGAGTTTGTTTTGTTTTGAGTCTTAGTTGTTCCTATTCATATGTTATTAGTTATTTTCTCTTACACATGATTCTTTCATTTGTGTTAATAGACTTACATTGAGGACAATATAAGAATTAAGTGTGGGGGGAATGATTTAGGATTTCTTTTATTTTTGTCTACTATTTTTTTTATATGAGTCTTTATTATTATTATTATTATTTATTTTTTTTTAGTGTGTTTTAGTTCCTTTTTAATACAATGATGAGATATGAATTGCATAAGTCTAAAACAGATTTATTAGTGAGAAGATTTTCATGAGAATTGAGCTTGATGTCAACCTTTTTATGAGCCAATGTTAATATGATATGTTGATTGAGAAAGAAGCATGTTTAGACTTGATATTGACTTGTATAATCATCTTTGTGAGTTTTTGAGCCTATATGATTGATGAATTATACATATCAATCTAGTTTCTTTCTTGAGTGCTCTTATGATTACATGATTCTCTAGAACTTGCTTTAAACCATTTGAGACTATATTGATGCATGTGACAACATGAATATGATAGAGGCATTAGGACTTTTAGCCAGGGCCAAACAGCCATCCCTTATTGATGTTCCAACACACCCTTAGTGAACCAATTTGAGCCTACATTGAATAAGCTATCTCTTTGGTAACCATAACTTGTCCCTAACCTAAATATACTTATATCTTTACCTTTGTTCCAAAGATGAATTAGCATGTTTTGAGACAAGTTGCAAAGACAAGGAAGATCTATTGAAAAATTTGGGTTAGAAACAAGAAATAAGTGTGGGGGGAAAGAAAAGAAAAGTCAAGAGAAAAAGAAATGAAATATTGGCAAATACATTCCTATGTAAAAATGTTAAAAAAAAAAAATTATGAATCATCTCTTGAATTTGGGGAAAAAGAAAAAGATGTTACAAAGTTGTTTAGAATGAAGAAAATGCCCAACATGAATATCCGGCCTAGGTGACTATGTACTTGTAAAGAGTTTTGAGAAGTTTCCTTGTATGATCTTATTATGTCTCTAAACTTTATGAACTCTTTGGAACCTTTGTGATATCTTTATCCTTTTGTTCTTCAACCACATTACAAACCCCTTGGCCCCATTACAACCTTGATTAAAGACCTCTTGATTCATGAAGTTGTATGATCTAAATAGTGGAGAATAGGTGGACAAGCAAGAATATGGTAGAACTGTTTTCATGAGATTGATTGAGTGTAAACACTTTACCACTACTTTAAAGAGTGAAAATCATGAGAGTATCCCATGTGAGAGGTTGAGATTAAGTTTGAATATGCACTATTTTGATTGAAATATGTTATGTTAATATTGGCTTAACTCAAACTATTTACATTCAAGCAAGATTTTTTGTGAATTTCTTTAAGCTATTGATTAGTTTTTAAGACTTGTCCAATGATTATCTCTAATTTATATTGGAAGGATTAGTTATAATTATTATTTTTAGTTTTTCTTATGTCTTCAATGTTTGTGGGTATCGTTCTAGTAAACCCTCACATGCTAAGTGCCACCGTGATTTCCTACGAAAATGGATTAGATTAGATTTTCTTATTTTATTGAGTCGTTGCTAGGGACTAGCAACAATCTAAGTGTGGGGGTGTGATAACTCGTATAATTATATAGTTTTTAGTTATGTTTTATAATTGTTTTGCATCAAATACGAGTTATTATTGTTTAGTCTAATTGTGTTTATGATCTTTTATATTTTTATGTAATTTGGTGTTTTTCACAAGTTTCTTTGAGTGATTTCAGATTACTAGAATTAAGGGCAAATTCAGTTCAGTTCCAGTTCCGACACCTTTTGCCATATCAGCTATATCTCGAGTTTCACTAAAGCAATAAGGCTGAAATTTTAACCATGCAAAGCTAAGAGGCATATCTATCTTTTTCAAGTTTTACACTTCTTGAAACGGAGTCGTTTTCCCTAGCGAAATCGACCATCAAGTTGGCTGATATGCAATGACGTCTGTGCTGACCTGTTTTCGTATTTTGCCCATATCTTCTTATCCACATCAGAAAATGAGCTGATTTCAACGGCTATGGATCAGTAACTGATAGGGGAACATTTTTCTAGAAGACCATGTGATCAGATCAGGCCTCCAATATTGACAAAATCGACCATCAAGTTGGCTGATCAAAATTGTCATACAATATGACGAAAATTGTTAGAAAAATGCACCCACCTATTATACCTACCTTTGAAATTTGTAAAGCTTGTCTCTTGTCATTTAGCCCTCCAAAATGTGTATAAATAGAGGGCCTTGGATGATTGTAGAGGATGATATTGTAGATAGGTAGGATATTAGCCATTGTAATAAAATTCTCTAAGTTTTCTTCTTCTTTCTTTTCTCTAGTTTTCTTTTTCTTTATTTTCTTCTTCTTCTTTCTTTCTTTTATTTCCTTCTTAGATTCTCTTTAATTTTATGTTTATGTTTACAATGCCTATGCTAGGCTAAACTTCTATTTGGTTAAGGGTGATTTCAAAGCCCTAGACATGTTTTGTGATTGATGTCGCAACCTAAAAAATAACGTAACGACGAGTCTCATCGCAAGACTTTATTATTCGTTAGGCGTGACATTAAAAAAAACCGAGGAAAAGTCGACTTAATTCCTCTAAAAAAATGAAGGTTTTGAAAATGACCTTAAAAGACATGGAGTCGCCACCAATCTTTTTTAGCTAGGTGTGATCGGCCACCTATTAAAACCGGTTTTATAAAATATTTTAAAAATTAATTAAAACATTTTAAAAACCAATTTCAAGTCTGCGTTTTAAACCAGAGAAATCAAAAAAGCAGGTTCGGGAGTCGGTTACGTGTGGGGAAGGATTAGCACCCCCACAACGCCCGTATAAATCGGTACCTTATTAATCGTGTGTTATCTCAAGTCTCGGTAAAAGTTGGTTTTAAATTTAGTATTTCGAGTTAATTCCCAATTTAAAAATAATTCCATTTTTTATTGAAAATGATCCGGAATTTATAAATTCAAAATTTTCCTATATTCCCCAACAAACGTGGCAAAATATAGAAATTTTTATTAGTTTTGGAAAACTTTCCGAATCATTCTCTTTTTTGAAAGAAAGATATTCCTTTATTAATGATAATTGATGATATTCCCTCCAGCAAACCCGGTAGAGAACTCATGAATTATTTTAACTCGGGAATATCTTTATATTTTTTATTGAAAACCATTATCTTTTTGAAAACATTTAAAATAAATGAATATGTATATGCATGACATAAATAAAATGACATAGCAAAATCTAAATAACATAATGCAACCTAAATGACATGGCAAACATGAATGATATGGCATATAATTTAAATGACATGGAATAAAATAATGCTATCATATAATATGCATAAAAATAAAAATGCAATGCATGAAATGTATTTTTTCCTTTAATTAAGGAAATCCGTATATCTAAAAAGATATCCGGCTACCTTAGGAAAATATGTCAAATTAAATATTCTAAAACCAAAATACTTTGTGATTGTTTGAAAACAATTTTGAAAAGCTTGAATTAACAATAAAAACTGGGCTAATTTCTTTTTAAATGGCTCTAATTTCCTAAGTTTAAAAAATCCGGACTTGACTACCCTTAACCCGGGACTTGAAAAACCATTTTTAGAGTTTAAAAGGGCTTAGAAATCATCCTAAGTCAGTAGCTAACCCTCCTAATCAGCCCACTCTAAGTAAATTAACCAAAACAGAAAATTGGTTTTTCTTTAAATTCAATTCTGACTCCACTGTCCAGTTTTAATACACGATGTTTTACCCTATTTTTAAAAATTCCAAAAATTCTAAAAAAAATACTGGAGACTCAGGACATATAAAACTATACGAGAAAAAATCGGCTTAATTTTTTTATCAAAGATGAATTCCCAGAAAAACCAGAGATGTACGAGTTTTTGGAGGAGAAAAAACTGCTTTGTTTTTCTTTAAATTCAATTCTGACTCCACTGTCCAGTTTTAATCCACGATTTTTTATCCTATTTTTAAAAATTCCAAAAATTCTAAAAAAAATACTGGAGACTCAGGACATGTAAAACTACACGAAAACAAATCGGCTTAATTTTCTTATCAAAGATGAATTCCCAGAAAAATCATAGATGTACGAGTTTTTGGAGGAGAAAAAAAACTGCTTTGTTTTTCTTTAAATTCAATTCTGACTCCACTGTCCAGTTTTAATCCACGATTTTTTACCCAAATTTTAAAACTTCCAAAAATTCTAAAAAAAATACTGGAGACTCAGGACATGTAAAAATACATGAAAACAAATCGGCTTAATTTTCTGATCAAAGATGAATTCCCAGAAAAATCATAGATGTACGAGTTTTTGGAGGAGAAAAAAACTGCTTTGCCAACACATTTTTGCTTTTGATAAAATCATTTAAAAACCAAAGTAAAAATATTTGAAACTCATAAAATGACTTGAAAGCAGTAGCTAGGACTCTTTGAAAGTTAGATAAAAATTGGCTAAATAAAAAAAATCACAAAGGTAGAGTAATCAATTTGACAAACTTAATTTTCCACAAGTGTGCTCAAGAGAGCATGATCTTGAACCATTAATTGGCTCAAGTCATTATTCAAGTGGCATGAACATGAAATGCATGAAACAATGCAGCAAACATAATGCATGAAATGCATGGATCTAAACCTAAATGTAAGGAAAATGCATGACATAAATAATATGGCCTAGACCTAACATGAACTTGCATGGCATTTAATGTAACCTAGACCTAAGACATGCATGGCATTTTCACAAACACAAGGCATGCTTAATTCAAAAATCCAACCAAATATCATGCAAATGCAAAAACCTAACAACTAGCATGACAAAAATACAACACACAATGCAAAACACATGGAGTAGCCAAATGGCCCCAAGCTCCAACAAGCATGGCATTTTCACAAACACTTGATATGCTAGCATGAAAAACTAAGTCATAACACAAAAATCACACAAGCATTTTCACAAACACCTAATATACCAAATCTAAAACATGCTCACTAAGATATAAAACAAGAATCATGCAAAGAATCACACAAGCATTTTCACAAACACTTAATATGCTAACTCTAAAACATGCTCAAATTTAAACAACATGAAAACAGAAAATTAAAAATGCAAAAACATGATATCTAAGACATAAATGGCAACAAACAAAGCAACCAAATTAAATATAACTTAAGAACATGAAATAACATAATATTTAAAACATCAAAAATAAAGAAAATAGCATAAACAATATGGTAAAATGAATCAAAAACAACAACTTAAAATAAATAATGTAGACCATTTGGCCATGGTGAGTTTATTATAAAAACAAAATGTAAAAAAAATATACTTAAGAAAGGAAATGAAGGAAGAACAAGAAACATTATTTTAAAATGAAAACTCACCAAGTAGAGATTAAAAGAGCAAAAAATAAGAATAGAAAATGAAAGTGCAAGTGCAAGAGTTGGTGCTCAAGAGCAACCTCAAGAAGCTAATATTTCAAGCTTTTCTCTTCAAACTTTCCTTTTTTTCTAAACTTTTCTTTTTTGCTCTCAACCAAGAAGATAAAAAACTAAGAAAAACTAAGAGAAATCAGCCAAAATGGAAAAGAAAAAACAAAATCTGCCTCCTCCCTTAGGGCTGGCAGAAAATGATGCTTATATGGACTCCAAGATGTTGTCATTTTTGTGTAACCTAATTTCCATCAAATGGCCAATAATTCAAGATGAAAAGTCATGAAATTACCACCCTTAGATTAGCATCTCAGCCCTCTCAAATTACAGCTGTCCAAGAAAAATGTTGACATCTTTTTTCCAGCCCAACTCTGATTTTTTGAAGGGCCCAAAAAGCCCTTTTCGGTTGCTTGGGTGAAATGACCATTTTGCCCTCCCGGATGCAAAATAAATATCAAACGGGCTCCAAATTCAATTTTTCGTTTTTTAATACTTCCAAAATAATGAAATATTGAGTTCTGGAAGTTTTCAAAATTATCCGAGTCCGTTTGCTATTTATTTGGATTTTTTCTTCCCAAAATGTCCTTTTATGCCCCTACTTTTTACCATTTTTTAAACAAGCTCCAAATCAATATTTTTCTTCACCAATCTCTTCAAAATAATTAAAAAGTGTGATCTGGAAGTTTTCGTAATTTTTGGAGCTCATTTGGTATTTTTTCGGGATTTATCGGCTTGAATTACTGCATAGGAAGCTCGGGATTTAGCCATTTTGCAAATGAACTCGGAATCAATATTTTCTTTCGCCAATCTCTTCCAAATAATTTAAAAATGATATTTACCAAATTTCAGAATTTTTGGAGTCCATTTGCTATTTTTTCGGGATTTATCTTTTTGAATTACTGCATAAGAAGCCCGGGATTTGGCCATTTTGCAAACGAACTCGGAATCAAGATTTTATTTTACCAATCTCTTTCAAATGATTTAAGAATGAGATTGACAAATTTTCCATAATTTTCGGAGTCCATTTGCTATTTTTCCCAAAATTTTCCAATTTTGCCCTTTAACCTCCGAAACCCGGTTTTGCTCAAAACAAGTCCGATTTTCAGATTTTCTTCAATCTGAGCCTTGGGCCATCCTTTTAAATCATTCCTCATCCATTGGGGGCTTTGGTCTTACCAGTCGGGCCATTTCTGTGATTCTTCCCGATTTCACCGAAATCCATTAAAAACCCTAATTCTCGGTTTTCTCCCGGATTGACTTTTCTTTCGGTTTTTATTGCAAGTGACTTCTCCATTACCCGTAGTCAGTGCTTATCTTTCATTTGGAACCTTCAATTTCGACCAGTTTGATCGTTTAAGCATTTTTCCCCAAATTTCTCGGATTAGGGTTTCTTTTCTACTGAATCTCCAAATCCCAACTTCCGAACTCCATATCTTTCAATGTAGACCTCGGATTATCAAAATTCTTTCTCCATTTTTCAATTGAACTTAAAATCTTGATTTTGAAAGTGGGTTGACTTTTCCAGTAGTTGACTTTTTCGGGGTTGACTTTTTCGGGGTTGACTTTTTTTCAAGTTTGATTTTTTATGCTCGCCCTCTTAAACTAAGTCTCGGAGTACCACCTGCAGGATGAAAACAGTCTTTTTATACTCGGAAACATCAATATGGGAAGAAAACATACCTGTTTAGTGGCCCGGACAAAATTAGGTGTCTACAGCTGCCCCTCTTTGGCTATTGCTGAGAATCAGGAATCAGGCAAAGATAAACCAACACTAATTTTGTACGGTCAGTGAAATCACATGGAAAGGTAAGGGGCTTTCTTTTTCATTTCTTCATTCATTTTTGCATTTTCCATTTTTTATTTTCTTTTTTTATTTTCTATTTTTTTCATTTTTTCTCATTTTTTCTCATTTTTTTTTATTTTATTTTTGTTTTTTTTGTTTTGTTTTTTTTTTTGAAAACAGTAAATTGAAGATTTGTCCTTAAATTGAATTCCCTGACTAATCAAGGCTCGATTCGTCTTAAGGAAACGAATTCGATTTGCAAGAAAGGAAACGACCTCGACGATGTTCTCGGGGCCTTAACCTTTCTTGTTCTCAGCTGTGTTTAAAATTCTGGATATCTCCTCCAGAAGCTTCGGCTATCACCACCAAAGTCTTGCTCATTTTTTTAAAATGTAAAAATTCTGGGTATCACCTCCAGAAACTTTGGCTATCACCACCAAAAACTTGCTCAATATAAAATTCTAGATAACTCATCTAGAAGAAGATTTCTCATGTTTCAAAATTATAAAACCCTGGATATCTCCACCAGAGGCTTCAGCTATCACCACCGAAGACTTATTCACTTTTAAAAACTGTAAAATTCTGGATATCCCCACCAGAAGCTTTGGCTATCACCACCAAAGACTTGCTCATTGTAAAATTCTGGGTAACTCCTTCAGAATAAAATTTCTCATTTTTCAAAATTATAAAACCCTGGATATCTCCACCAGAGGCTTCAGCTATCACCACCGAAGACTTGTTCACTTTTAAAACTGTAAAATTCTGGATATCCCCACCAGAAGGTTTGGCTATCACCACCAAAGACTTGCTCATTGTAAAATTCTGGGTAACTCCTTCAGAATAAAATTTTTCATGTTTTCAAAATTATAAAACCCTGGATATCTCCACCAGAGGCTTCAGCTATCACCACCGAAGACTTGTTCACTTTTAAAATTGTAAAATTCTGGATATCACCACCAGAAGCTTTGAGAAATGATGCAGATGCATATGTCTTTTAACAAGGTGCTCATGCTTCATGGTGCAAATGTAAAATATTTCTTAGTGCAAATGCAAATGGCCTGGATTGATGCCCATGTTTCATGATGCAGATGCCCCTACTAATTGTGTTCATGTAACTGGTTTATGAATGGTGTAACTACAATTACCACACAATAATGAAAATGCAATGATTCTAGAAATGATGCAATTGCTTGAGATGACACAAATGCGAATTCCATGAAGAATGTAAATGTAAAGGTAAAATGCAGATGCTTATGGAATAATGCCAATGCAAATACCCATGAATGATGCAAATGCTTGCCGACACTGTGCGGATGCAAAAGCTCGATAAAGAGATGTGTGCTCATGAGTGATGCAAATGCCCCCGGTTGTTCTTCTAAACTTTGGCTTAGCCTTTCAAATTCATTTTTCCTCTTCAAATCAGAGTATATCTTCAATTCATTTTGGCTATTCTCTTTGCCCCAACAGTTTTCAAACTTTCATCAACAGAGATCTGAACTGGGTTCGATATCTTCTTCTCATATCTGGAAGTCAGGATCTATCCTGGCAGTTCTATACCTTTGGGTTAGAAAAACCCTTGTCTCATGTCAACATCAAAAATGGGTATTTCAAAAATATTTTTATTCTCTTTTTGAAAAACAATTTTGCTTATCTAAGGAAAACTTCTAAGCCAAAAATTTTAACTCCACAGTGTATGATGTACAAATCTTTTGATGACTGATGATCACTGTTAGAAATTTCTCTTAAGTATCAATATGGTTTTTTCAACTGGGATTGGCAAGGCTTGGTATAACAAGATTCTGTCTTTTCCAGGAAAACTTCATGACAAAAATGTATATCCCTTCTAGGCTCACAAATGGAACAGTTTTTATAAATCATGAATTCATTGAGAACCAAACAAATTCAACATTCTTGTAGTTTCCAATATCAAAGTATTTTGACAAGCGTCAAGATTGGCCGGGATGTTTAAACCAGAAAGTTTAATCTTGGAGAAAAAAAGTTTCAGTTTTTGAAGACAATCCTTTGAATGAGAGTTGGCAATTTGGGGGTTCAAGAATTCCTAGATGTTCCTCGATGACCACTCCTTTAATAAGATCTTTTCTTTTGGGGTATCGGCACTATCATAGATGGCATCGAAAATTTCCAAATTTACTCTAGACCGCCCATTTTCGGGTTTTCGCCCTAGAGTCCCCTTCTTTCCATATATATATATATATATATATTTTTTTTTTACCATACACTTGAGAATTCTAAATTCTTCCTTAGTGAAATGATAATTCGATGAAATGGGATAAAATCTGAGGAAAAACCTTTCAAATTAAATATTCATGCTTGATCAAAATGGACTTTTAAAGCACGTAATGTAGGCCATGGCTCAGGGTTCAGAAAGAAAGGATAAATAGGCCCAAAATATGTGTTTGAGGGTAATCAGATCAAGGATCATTTCTTGAGGAGGATTCTCTTTGAAGCATTTGTCCCTTCTTGGATATTTATTTCCTTTTGACTTTTGTGTCTTTCTTTCCTCGCTCTTGGCTTTCAATTTGCCATGTATTTCACACATTTTGTTTTCTTTTTTATTGTGTTTTTTTTTTTTGTTTCTCTTGGCTTTCATTTCGCCATCTTTTCCTCTTCTTTTTTCTTTGACAGAGTGCGCCCGCATTTATTCGGGGATCCATTTGCTTTTTGTCTATCCTTGAGCTGTCACTCATTTCTCAATGATCTTTGAAAAGATCTTTCCTCGCATTTGCCCCCCAGTATAGAGGGTAATCCTTGATCAGGGTTCAAAGAAGAAAGAATTCTTTTGGCTCAAAAGGGGTGACTATGGAAATTTCTTTTTGTGCGAAAGGGATATGAAAGATGGACATTTCTCATGTCAAGCACAAATATTCACATTGAAAAGCAATCCCCACGGGAAATAGATATTCAGAATTTTATTTTGCACTTTGGAATCATCCGAACTCTCATATGCATGATATCACGATTTTTCTTTTTCTTTTTTTCTTTATTTTTTTTGTTTTTTTTCGTCGCATGCCCCCAATGATTCATGCATTAGCCCCTCCTTCTTCACTATGTATCCATCATTTCCACATATGATGCCCCAATTTGATTAACCATGCGAATTTGTATCAACGAGGAACATCGCAAGTCTAGGTCTGTTTTGAAAAGGCTGAGTTTCCAATCTGAGTTCTTTGAAGAGACAAGGAAAACATGACCCAAAAACAGGTTTTCTCTGGGACAAGGGATAATCTAGTTTAATCATTGTGCCCCAAGGTGTCAATCATGAAGTGATGTCTGGGCAATTAGTGTTTTGTGGTCATTGGGAAAGGTCATGAATGGTTTTAGCACAATCCTGACACACACCAAATTATCAAAATCTGGATTCTTGAAAGAATGTCTCATTTGTTTGATTTTCAAGGAATTTGAAAATTTTCAAAAAAGTTCGTTCCTTTGTTCATAGCCTAGACTAAGATCTACGTCTTTGCTTATTCTGTGATGACAATGGTTTTATGAAGTCAAATCATTCATATTCCTTGAAGCATTAGGTCTTTCAAGTGGTCTCGGTTCAAAAGATTTAGGCTTAGGAAAGCCTAAAAGAGAGGGCTGAAGGTATTGGGTCATTTCTAACAATGATCATCAATTTTCTTGAGACTATCCATCACTAAAAATTCCTTAATGCTTGTTTTTGCAAATTCAAGTTATTGTTGAAACACAACAAACACAAAGCATTTAAAATACAAAATTCATTTAATTAACATGAGACAAGTGCTTTCCTCATCACAGTGTATAGAACTACATGTGTCAAAAACCTAATGTGATCATGCACAATGTTTCTTATGACACTTGACTTCCCCATCTTCAAAACTTATCGAACCAGCCTTGATGAGATCTCTGACCTTGTACTTCAAAGCGGGGCAGTTCTCTGTTGAGTGACCTTGATTGCCAGAATGGTACCCACAACACTCATTTGCATCATACCAGCTCGGATAAGGGGGCTTCAGAGGCGCTATTTGCATGGGTGTCACGAGGTGATTCTGGATGAGTTGAGGTAGTAGCTCACTGATCATCACAGTGTATAGAACTACATGTGTCAAAAACCTAATATGATCATGCACAATGTTTCTTATGACACTTGGCTTCCCCATCTTCAAAACTTATCGAACCAGCCTTGATGAGATCTCTGACCTTGTACTTCAAAGCGGGGCAGTTCTCTGTTGAGTGACCTTGATTGCCAGAATGGTACCCACAACACTCATTAGCATCATACCAGCTTGGATAAGGGGGCTTCAGAGGCGCTATTTGCATGGGTGTCACAAGGTGATTCTGGATGAGTTGAGGTAGTAGCTCACTGTATGTCACAGGAATCGGGTCAACCTGATTTATTTTTCGCTTTTTATGCCCACTTCGATTATTCCCGAGGATGTTCGATTGATAGACAGATGTAAATTCTGGTGTAGTTGCAGTCATTGGTTGGTAGGGATAAAAACCTTGAGAGACATTGTTCAGGGTAGAGTTAAATGGCTGATACGAGGAGAATTGGGGAGATGGGGCAAAGTCTTCCACGACTTGGGTATCTTCCTTTTTATTTTTAGATGCCCTGTTCTTGGTATTGGATGTTCTTTCTCCTTCAATTTTCCCATCCTTGATAGCATTCTCAATCATCTCCCCTGAAATTACCATGTCTGAAAAATTATTTGTGATGTTGCCAACAAGTATATCATAGTACGGAGCCTGCAGTGTATTCACAAAAAGGACAGTGGTTTCCTTCTGAGTTAAGGGCGGTTGTACTTGGACGGCCAGGCTCATCCACCGTTGCACATATTCTTTGAAGCTCTCAGTAGCTCTTTTCTTCATATTTTGCAAGGTGAGACGGTCAGGCGCCGTGTCAGTCATATGCTTGTACTGGTTTAGAAAAACCCTAGCCAGGTCATTCCAAGAGTGAATCTGATCCTTGCTCAACTGACTATACCACCTAATTGCGGATCCGCTGAGGCTATCTTGAAAGCAGTGAATCAAAAGCTTATCATTATCTATATGACTTGTCATCTTCCGGCAGAACATAGTGATGTGGGCTGATGGATCAGTCGTCCCGTCATATTTCACGAAGTCAGGGATCTTGAACTTAGGAGGAATGACTAAATCGAATACCAAGCATCGTTCTTTCGCCTCCACACTCCCTAATACGTCTGCATTTTCTACTGCCCGGAGCCTTTCATCTAGCAACTGATATTTCCCTTGGGAATCTGTCAACTCAACCTCATTTACTGCAACCCTTTTCAACTTGGCCTGTTCAGCTGGATCATCTGAGTTTAGGACATTGACGGGGTTAACAGTGTTCTGGGCATCACTTATTGCGACCTTATCTTGGCCCTTTTGTACCTCTAACCCTTCTCCGGCGACAAAGTTTTCGGTGTATCCTTTTCCCTTGATTACGGTGGACATCAGCTCCATCAATTTAGTCATCTGATCCTTAGATTCTGCTTGAGACTTTGCCAGCTGTTCTCGCAATTCTTTCTGTTCCCTTTCCATTTTTTCCATTCGGGCAACTTGTTCATCCTCCATAGCACCAGTTTGTATTAAAAGTGTACTCAGTAATTCTTCTGATTTGAAATGGAAATTCTTTCAAAGACTCCTAAAGCCAAGCCAACTTCTATTTTATTTCCCCCAAATGTATGTCATGATGAATGAGCCATGAATGCAATTTGATGCATGTGAAGCCTAAACAATATGATGTATGGATATGTACAATGGAAACATGCTGACCATATATGTGATAAATGCAATCACAATGCCAACATGTTGCAAACAAAGAATAAACAAATCAACACATGGATATATGCAATGACTGGTCATATGCATTTTAGCATGTTTCCCAATGAATGATCGTATATCCTATGAATGCAACACGGTGTCAATTATGATACATGCAAACAATGAATGATTGATATAGAGTATATACAAAGAAAATCATGCTAACCATGTGTGTCATGAATGCGACCTAATGCTAACATGATGTATGTAATAAGCAAATTAATGCATGAACATATACAAAGAAATTATGCTGACTATGTTTGTTATGAATGCAACCCAAAGTCAACATGATGCATGTAAAGAATAAGCAGATCAATGCATGGATATATACAATGAATGACCATGTATGTTCCAAATGTATTTCCCAATGAATGATCATATACACTATGAATGCCACACAATGTCAATTATGATGCATGTGAAGAATAAATGACTGACACAGAGTATATACAACGAAGGTCATGCTGACCGTGTATGTCATGAATGCAACCTGATGCCAATATGACAAATTAATGCATGAGCATATCATGATGACTGTGTATGCCATGAATGCAACCTGATGCCAACATGATGCATGTAAAAAATAAGCAAATTAATGCATGGATATATAAAATGAATGACCATGTATGTTCCAAATGCATTTCCCAATGAATGATCATATACACTATGAATGCCACACAATGTCAATTATGATGCATGTGAAGAATAAATGACTGACACAGAGTATATACAAAGAAGGTCATGCTGACCGTGTATGTCATGAATACCACCTGATGCCAACATGATGCATGTAAAGAAAGAATAAATTGATACATAAGTATATACAAATAATGACCATGCATGTCATAAACGTATCTTACAATGAATGACCATGCATGCTATGACTATAACATGATGTCAAAATGATACATGCAAAAATAAATGAATTAACACAAAGGTATATACAAAGAAATCAATGATTACACGAAATTGGTGGGACTATTCAAAAATCTCATTATGCAGGATTTGCCTCCATTTTTTTTTTTTGATTTTTTTTTGATTTTTTTTTTGATAAACCAATCACATCATTTTCAAAAGAATTTCAGGGTGGATCTTACTATGGTACAATATGCAAATGTTCATGTGACACTACCGGTTTTATGAAATCATCAAATTCAATTACCAACTGTTTATTGCAAAGAATGAGATCAATAATACAACCAAAAATGTACATGCTCTATTTACACATGCATGAAATGTGCCACATGCAAAAATGCTTGAAAAAGGATTTTTTTTTTTTAAAAACAGCTAATGAACATCTGCCCCAGCAATATCTGCTTATTTAGGCATCACGATGCCTTCGAGGCGGAGTATCACATTTATTACGGGCGATGCACGTACATCGTTGCCCGATCTACCACACTTATTCGGAGTGTAAAACATTTAACAAAAAGTTTAGAAATGTCCCTCCATGTGTTCCTATTTTCGGTACATCTAACGGAAATTCGGGATGGCTTCGCCTAGGTTCACTATATGAGGGTGAATCGGTTCTAAGGCCCCGAATTGTTCCTCACTGTCGCCGGTGAAGGCTAGTAAGGCACCCCGATAAAAGCGGGTTCAATTCGTTAGAGTATATTTTCCTATGCCCGTACGGAGGATTATCACGAAGGCATTAGGTACTTTATACTCCGAAAGTGTTTCACTAGCCCATACGGAGGATCATCACGAAGGCGTAGTTACTTTACTCCCACTTAAAAGGACGGAACCCGGGTATAGGATTCATGTTATGCAAATGCACGTGTAGTGTGTGTGGAGGAATAATAAACCTTTCACCACCTATTCTACAAACCTTATTCTAAATGCCCTAGCAATTAAAACATTCAAGAATAGTGTAACGCATTAACCAACAAGCAATTATAATATGCAACCTTAAATAACTAGAGAACAATAATAAAATGCATGCACATGAGTATGAACATATTTAAAAATATTTTACTATTTTTCAAAATTCTCCTTATTAAAAAAATGTGGGAATTAAAATTAAATACCAATTAAACCAACAAAACCGAGACTGAGATAACACACGACTAATTCTAGGCCTGACTCTCTAATATTTCCCCAGCGGAGTCGCCAAGCTGTCGCAACCTAAAAAATAACGTAACGACGAGTCTCATCGCAAGACTTTATTATTCGTTAGGCGTGACATTAAAAAAAACCGAGGAAAAGTCGACTTAATTCCTCTAAAAAAAATGAAGGTTTTGAAAATGACCTTAAAAGACATGGAGTCGCCACCAATCTTTTTTAGCTAGGTATGATCGGCCACCTATTAAAACCGGTTTTATAAAATATTTTAAAAATTAATTAAAACATTTTAAAAACCAATTTCAAGTCTGCGTTTTAAACCAGAGAAATCAAAAAAGCAGGTTCGGGAGTCGGTTACGTGTGGGGAAGGATTAGCACCCCCACAACGCCCGTATAAATCGGTACCTTATTAATCGTGTGTTATCTCAAGTCTCGGTAAAAGTTGGTTTTAAATTTAGTATTTCGAGTTAATTCCCAATTTAAAAAGAATTCCATTTTTTATTGAAAATGATCTGGAATTTATAAATTCAAAATTTTCCTATATTCCCCAACAAACGTGGCAAAATATAGAAATTTTTATTAGTTTTGGAAAACTTTCCGAATCATTCTCTTTTTTGAAAGAAAGATATTCCTTTATTAATGATAATTGATGATATTCCCTCCAGCAAACCCGGTAGAGAACTCATGAATTATTTTAACTCGGGAATATCTTTATATTTTTTATTGAAAACCATTATCTTTTTGAAAACATTTAAAATAAATGAATATGTATATGCATGACATAAATAAAATGACATAGCAAAATCTAAATAACATAATGCAACCTAAATGACATGGCAAACATGAATGATATGGCATATAATTTAAATGACATGGAATAAAATAATGCTATCATATAATATGCATAAAAATAAAAATACAATGCATGAAATGTATTTTTTCCTTTAATTAAGGAAATCCGTATATCTAAAAAGATATCCGGCTACCTTAGGAAAATATGTCAAATTAAATATTCTAAAACCAAAATACTTTGTGATTGTTTGAAAACAATTTTGAAAAGCTTGAATTAACAATAAAAACTGGGCTAATTTCTTTTTAAATGGCTCTAATTTCCTAAGTTTAAAAAATCCGGACTTGACTACCCTTAACCCGGGACTTGAAAAACCATTTTTAGAGTTTAAAAGGGCTTAGAAATCATCCTAAGTCAGTAGCTAACCCTCCTAATCAGCCCACTCTAAGTAAATTAACCAAAACAGAAAATTGGTTTTTCTTTAAATTCAATTCTGACTCCACTGTCCAGTTTTAATACACGATGTTTTACCCTATTTTTAAAAATTCCAAAAATTCTAAAAAAAATACTGGAGACTCAGGACATATAAAACTATACGAGAAAAAATCGGCTTAATTTTTTGATCAAAGATGAATTCCCAGAAAAACCAGAGATGTACGAGTTTTTGGAGGAGAAAAAACTGCTTTGTTTTTCTTTAAATTCAATTCTGACTCCACTGTCCAGTTTTAATCCACGATTTTTTATCCTATTTTTAAAAATTCCAAAAATTCTAAAAAAAATACTGGAGACTCAGGACATGTAAAACTACACGAAAACAAATCGGCTTAATTTTCTTATCAAAGATGAATTCCCAGAAAAATCATAGATGTACGAGTTTTTGGAGGAGAAAAAAAACTGCTTTGTTTTTCTTTAAATTCAATTCTGACTCCACTGTCCAGTTTTAATCCACGATTTTTTACCCAATTTTTAAAACTTCCAAAAATTCTAAAAAAAAGACTGGAGACTCAGGACATGTAAAACTACATGAAAACAAATCGGCTTAATTTTCTGATCAAAGATGAATTCCCAGAAAAATCATAGATGTACGAGTTTTTGGAGGAGAAAAAAACTGCTTTGCCAACACATTTTTGCTTTTGATAAAATCATTTAAAAACCAAAGTAAAAATATTTGAAACTCATAAAATGACTTGAAAGCAGTAGCTAGGACTCTATGAAAGTTAGATAAAAATTGGCTAAATAAAGAAAATCACAAAGGTAGAGTAATCAATTTGACAAACTTAATTTTCCACAAGTGTGCTCAAGAGAGCATGATCTTGAACCATTAATTGGCTCAAGTCATTATTCAAGTGGCATGAACATGAAATGCATGAAACAATGCAGCAAACATAATGCATGAAATGCATGGATCTAAACCTAAATGTAAGGAAAATGCATGACATAAATAATATGGCCTAGACCTAACATGAACTTGCATGGCATTTAATGTAACCTAGACCTAAGACATGCATGGCATTTTCACAAACACAAGGCATGCTTAATTCAAAAATCCAACCAAATATCATGCAAATGCAAAAACCTAACAACTAGCATGACAAAAATACAACACACAATGCAAAACACATGGAGTAGCCAAATGGCCCCAAGCTCCAACAAGCATGGCATTTTCACAAACACTTGATATGCTAGCATGAAAAACTAAGTCATAACACAAAAATCACACAAGCATTTTCACAAACACCTAATATACCAAATCTAAAACATGCTCACTAAGATATAAAACAAGAATCATGCAAAGAATCACACAAGCATTTTCACAAACACTTAATATGCTAACTCTAAAACATGCTCAAATTTAAACAACATGAAAACAGAAAATTAAAAATGCAAAAACATGATATCTAAGACATAAATGGCAACAAACAAAGCAACCAAATTAAATATAACTTAAGAACATGAAATAACATAATATTTAAAACATCAAAAATAAAGAAAATAGCATAAACAATATGGTAAAATGAATCAAAAACAACAACTTAAAATAAATAATGTAGGCCATTTGGCCATGGTGAGTTTATTATAAAAACAAAATGTAAAAAAAATATACTTAAGAAAGGAAATGAAGGAAGAACAAGAAACATTATTTTAAAATGAAAACTCACCAAGTAGAGATTAAAAGAGCAAAAAATAAGAATAGAAAATGAAAGTGCAAGAGTTGGTGCTCAAGAGCAACCTCAAGAAGCTAATATTTCAAGCTTTTCTCTTCAAACTTTCCTTTTTTTCTAAACTTTTCTTTTTTGCTCTCAACCAAGAAGATAAAAAACTAAGAAAAACTAAGAGAAATCAGCCAAAATGGAAAAGAAAAAACAAAATCTGTCTCCTCCCTTAGGGCTGGCAGAAAATGATGCTTATATGGACTCCAAGATGTTGTCATTTTTGTGTAACCTAATTTCCATCAAATGGCCAATAATTCAAGATGAAAAGTCATGAAATTACCACCCTTAGATTAGCATCTCAGCCCTCTCAAATTACAGCTGTCCAAGAAAAATGTTGACATCTTTTTTCCAGCCCAACTCTGATTTTTTGAAGGGCCCAAAAAGCCCTTTTCGGTTGCTTGGGTGAAATGACCATTTTGCCCTCCCGGATGCAAAATAAATATCAAACGGGCTCCAAATTCAATTTTTCGTTTTTTAATACTTCCAAAATAATAAAATATTGAGTTCTGAAAGTTTTCAAAATTATCTGAGTCCGTTTGCTATTTATTTGGATTTTTTCTTCCCAAAATGTCCTTTTATGCCCCTACTTTTTACCATTTTTTAAACGAGCTCCAAATCAAGATTTTTCTTCACCAATCTCTTCAAAATAATTAAAAAGTGTGATCTGGAAGTTTTCGTAATTTTTGGAGCTCATTTGGTATTTTTTCGGGATTTATCGGCTTGAATTACTGCATTTGAACCTCGGGATTTAGCCATTTTGCAAATGAACTCGGAATCAATATTTTCTTTCGCCAATCTCTTCAAAATAATTTAAAAATGAGATTTACCAAATTTCAGAATTTTTGGAGTCCATTTGCTATTTTTCCGGGATTTATCTTTTTGAATTACTGCATAAGAAGCCCGGGATTTGGCCATTTTGTAAACGAACTCAGAATCAAGATTTTCTTTTACCAATCTCTTTCAAATGATTTAAGAATGAGATTGACAAATTTTCCATAATTTTCGGAGTCCATTTGCTATTTTTCCCAAAATTTTCCAATTTTGCCCTTTAACCTCCGAAACCCGGTTTTGCTCAAAACAAGTCCGATTTTCAGATTTTCTTCAATCTGAGCCTTGGGCCATCCTTTTTAATCATTCCTCATCCATTGGGGGCTTTGGTCTTACCAAGTCGGGCCATTTCTGTGATTTTTCCCGATTTCATCGAAATCCATTAAAAACCGTAATTCTCGGTTTTCTCCCGGATTGACTTTTCTTTCGGTTTTTCTTGCAAGTGACTTCTCCATTACCCGTAGTCAATGCTTATCTTTCATTTGGAACCTTCAATTTCGACCAGTTTGATCGTTTAAGCACTTTTCCCCAAATTTCTCGGATTAGGGTTTCTTTTCTACTGAATCTCCAAATCCCAACTTCCGAACTCCATATCTTTCAATGTAGACCTCGGATTATCAAAATTCTTTCTCCATTTTTCAATTGAACTTAAAATCTTGATTTTGAAAGTGGGTTGACTTTTCCAGTAGTTGACTTTTTGGGGTTGACTTTTTCGGGGTTGACTTTTTCGGGGTTGACTTTTTTTCAATTTTGACTTTTTATGCTCGCCCTCTTAAACTAAGTCTCGGAGTACCACCTGCAGGATGAAAACAGTCTTTTTATACTCGGAAACATCAATATGGGAAGAAAACATACCTGTTTAGTGGCCCGGACAAAATTAAGTGTCTACAATTGATTTTTAGATTCTATCTATCATTAATTTTCTATCAAAGTTGCTTATGTTCTTCTACAAGAATTGTTCATGATGTTGTCTTGATTTATTTAGGTGTACAACTAGATAGATCTTGATAATTATCTATTGCTAGTTTAGGAATCTTGATCCGTGTAATTGTCTTGATTTCCTACTCATAAGTGGCAATTTGTGATTAATGATTATGGTCAAGTTTTCAATAATTGCAAAGTGGAACATAACCTAAGTTGAACAATCCGAGCTTATGTGTTTGTTGCTTAGATCAACCTATCTTTCTCATCATAAAGCTGCCATTAAATTGAATTTAGAGAGCTTATTCTAGGTTGTTTAATGGTTAGAGATTAAATAGAGAGCTTGTTCTATTTAACAACAAACTAAGGAAAGATTGGGATAACAGAGCTTGTTGTTATCTACGGTTGTTAACTTTGATAGTTGGTTGATATTGATAGATCTGAAATTGATTCTTAATGATGTCTAGTGGTGGAGAATGAAACCTTAACCATATTTTTCATATTTGATTCTTCTTACTTACTTGTTTTCTTACTTTTCTAGTTTGCTTATTTTTAAAAAGTATATTTATTTTTATTGGCTGGTTATACCGCCTAATTTGTATATTAACTTTGTTTTATTTTTATTGGCTGGTTATACCGCCTAATTTAGTATATATATTTTTATTGGCTGGTTATACCGCCTAATTTAGTATATATATTTTTATTGGCTGGTTATACCGCCTTGCATCTTATTCTTATTATTTACTTTAGTTTAAATCTGGCTTCAAAAACTCCTTTTCTTTTATTGTTCTTGAATTTAAGTTTTAAACTATTAACTTATAAACTAAAACCCAATCCCTGAGGACTCGACCCTTGCTAACTACTATACTTACAATTTATCTTTTTAGTGCAAGGTTAAATAAGATACACTCTTTTGGGTGCATCAAAAGGACTGATGATGGCTTATTAAGACATCCTGCAGATTCTTTGGCTTGGAAATCATTCGACAATAAGTTCCCATATTTTGCTAATGATCCCCGGAATGTGAGGCTTGGACTTGGTTCTGACGGTTTTAATCCGTTCAAAATAATGAGTACTTCTTATAGTACTTGGCCGGTTGTCTTAATTCCTTATAATTTGCCTCCATGGATTTGCATGAAACAATCCTCTTTTATCTTGTCCATGATAATTCCTGGACAGAAAGGTCCAGGAAATGATATTAACATTTGTCGCAACCTAAAAAATAACAAGTCTCATCGCAAGACTTTATTATTCGTTAAGAGTGACATTAAAAAACCCGAGGAAAAGTCGACTTAATTCCTCTAGATAAATGAAGGTTTTGAAAATGACCTTGAAAAAGACATGGAGTCGCCACCAATCTTTTTTAGCTAGGTGTGATCGGCCACCTATTAAAACCGATTTTATAAAATATTTTAAAAATTAATTAGAACATTTTTAAAACCAATTTCAAGTCTACGTTTTAAAACAGAAAAATCAAAGAAACGGGTTCGGGACTCGGTTACGTGTGGGGAATGATTAGCACCCCCACAATGGCCGTATAAAACGGTACCCTATTAATAGTGTGTTATCTCAAGTCTCGAAAAAACAAAAATGGTTTTAAATTTAGTATTTCAAGTTAATTCCCAATTTAAAGAAAAATAATTCCATTTTTTAATTGAAAATGATCCGAAATTTATAAATTCAAAATTTTCCTATATTCCCCAACAAACGTGGCAAAATCTAGAAATTTTATTAGTTTTGGAAAACTTTCTGAATCATTCTCTTCTTTTGAAAGAAAGATATTCCTTTATTAATGATAATTGATGATATTCCCTCCAGCAAACCCGGTAGAGAACTCATGAATTATTTTCACTAGGGAATATCTTTATTTTTTATTGAAAAATCATTATCTTTTTGAAAACATTTTAAAAGATATGAATATGTATATGCATGACATAAATAAAATGACATGGCAAAATCTAAATAATATAATGCATCCTAAATGATATGATATAATTTAAATGCCTTAGCATATTCTAAATGAAATGAAATGTCCTAAGTTATATGACATATTCTAAATGAAATGAAATGACCTAGGTAACATAATATATTCTATATGAAATGTAATATCCTAAATCATATGATATATTTTAAATGAAATAAAATATCCTAAATGACTTAATATATATCCTAAATGAAATGACCTAGGTAACATAATATATTCTACATGAAATGACCTAGGTAACATAATATATTCTATATGAGATGAAATAATTTGAATGATATGGCAAATATGAATGATATGACATATAATTTAAATGACATAAAATATAAAATAATGCTATGATATAATATGCATGAAAATAAAAATGAAAATAATAATGCATGAACATAGTATATGCTAAATAATATGACAAAAAAAATAACTAAATAAAAAGCATAGGATATCATGAAATATTCCAAATCATATAATAAATAACATAACATAACTCAAAATCATAACAATATCATAGAAATTATCATAGCAAAAATCATATATTATATAAAATGCATGAATATGGAAAATGCAATGCATGAAAATGTATTTTTTCCTTTAATTAAGGAAATCCGTATATCTAAAAAGATATCCGGTTACCTTAGGAAAATATGTCAAATTAAATATTCTAAAACCAAAATACTTTGTGATTGTTTGAAAACAATTTTGAAAAGCTTAGATTAAAAATAACAACTTAGCTAAACCCTTTTTTAAAATGGCTCTAATTTTCTAAGTTCAAAATCCCGGACTTGACCACCCTTAACTCGAGACTTAAAAAAAATCATTTTTAGAGTTTAAAAAGGCTTAGAAACTATCCTAAGTCAGTAGCTAAACTTCCTAATCGACCCCCTCTAGGTAACTGAACCAAAACAAAAACATGATTTTCTTTCAAATTCAATTCTAATTCCACTGTCCAGTTTTAAGCCACGATTCTTTATCCTATTCTTAAAATTTCAAAAAAATATAAAAACAATACTGGAGACTCAGGATATGTAAAACTACACGGAAAAAAATCAGCTTAATTTTTTTATTAAAGATGAATGCCCAGAAAAATCGGGAAAGTACGATTACTAGGTGAAAAAACTGTTTTGCCAAAATACATTCTTGCCTTTGATAAAATCATTTAAAAATCAAAGTAAAAATATTTAAGACTCACAAAATGACTCACAAACAGTAGCTAGGACTTTTTAAAAGTTAGACAAAAATTGGCTAAGTAAAAAAAATCAAGAAGGTAGAATAATTAATTTGACAAACCTTAATTTTTCACAAGTGTGCTCAAGAAAGCATGACTTTGAACCATTAATTAGCCTAAGTCATTAGTCAAGTGGCATGGACATGAAATGCATGAAAAAATACAGCAAATATGATGATGAAATGCATGGTTTTAAACCTAAATGTCATGAAAAAAATACATGGCATCTATATAGTGACCTAGACCTAAATGAACTTGCATGGCATTTAATGCAACCTAGGTCTAAAATGCATGAACATGCATGGCAATAACACAAACACAATGCATGCTTAAACCAAAAACTCAACCAAATATCATGCAAATGCCAACCTATCAACTAACATAGCAAAAATGCAACACACAATGCAAAATAACATGGTAGCCGAATGGCCTAAGGTTCCAAACAAGTATGGCATTTTCACAAACACTTGGTATACTTAAACTAAATACTCAATCAAATGTCATGCAAATGCAAACCTATCAACTGACATGGCAAAAATTCACACACAATGCAAGATACATGAAGTGGCCGAATGGCCTAAGGTTTCCAACAAGCATGGCATTTTCACAAACACTTGATATACTAACATGCTCAACTAAAATATAACACTCAAATCATGCAAACACAAAGTAGAGATACTAAAACTAACAAGCATTTTCACAAACACTTGATATACTAACATGCTCAACTAAAATATAACACTCAAATCATGCAAACACAAAGTAGAGATATTAAAACTAACAAGCATTTTCACAAACACTTGATATACTAAATATAAAACATCAACAAATTTAAACATTATGAAAACAGAAAATTGAAAATGCAAGAATATGATAATAAACTCATAAATGACAACAAACAAGCAACCAAATTAAAACATGCTTCAAATATATTAAGTAGAAGAACACTTAAAGCATCAAGACTAAAGAAAATAGCATGAATAACATGATAAATCAAACAAAACAGCAACACTAAAAAATCTGGGCCATTCGGCCATGGTGAGAAAAATAAGGAAAAAAAATTGTAAAAATTATTTAAGAAAGAGATGAAGAAAGAACTTAAGAAGAACATAAAAAAAAACACTTATTTAAAAATAAAACTGACCAAATAATAATTAAAAACAGCAAAAATAAGAATGGAAAATCAAGAAAGTGCAAGAGTTGGTGCTAAAAACAACCTCAAGAAGCTATATTTCAAGCTTTATCTCTTCAAACTTTCCTTTATTTTCTAAACTTTTTCTTTTTTCTTTCAACCAAGGAGAGAAAAAACTAAGCAAAACCAAGAAGAAATCTGAAAAATGAAAATTCTGCCTCCTTTAGTGCTGGCCGAACCATGCCCTCTCCTCCAAGGATGTTGTCATTTTGGTTCCAACCAATTTCCATCCAAGGGCTAGTGATTCAAGGTGAAAAATCATGAAATTATCACCCTTAGATTAGTGTATCAGCTGTCCATAATTACAGCTGTTCAAGAATAATGTTGACACTCTCCCTCTTCATGCATTGGCCAATGTGGCTTAATCACAATGGCTTGATCAAAAAAAAATCTCTAACTAACTCTTAATTCTTGGCCTTTTGATTCAAAAATCAGAAGCTTCCTCCTTCCTTTGGGCCTTGGCAGGCCAGCACGCTCTTTTCTATCCCAAGTCTGATTTTTTGAAAGGCCAAAAGAAACCCTTTTCGGTTGCTTGGGTAAAATGACCATTTTGTCCCCCGGATGCAAATAAAAGGCAAACGGACTCCAAATTCAAATTTTATTTTTTTAAACTTTCAAAATAATAAAATATTGAATTCTGAAAGTTTTCAAAATTTTCTGAGTTCGTTTGCTATTTATTTGAATTTTTTTCTTCCAAAAATGCTCTTTCATGCCCCCACATTTTACCATTTTTTAAACGAGCTCCAAATCAATATTTTTCTTCACCAATATCTTCCAAATAATTTAAAAGTGTGATCTTGAAGTTTTCATAATTTTTGTAACTAATTTGGAATTTTTTCGGGATTTATCTTCTTAAATTACTGTATAGGGGCTCGGGATTTGGCCATTTTGCAAACAAACTCCGAATCAAGATTTTATTTCGCCAGTATCTTCTAAATAATTTAAAAATTATATTTGCAAATTTTCAAAATTTTTGGAGTCCATTTGCTATTTTTTCGGGATTTATCTTCTTGAATTATTGCATAAGAGGCCCGGGATTTGGCCATTTTGCAAACGAACTCTGAATCAAGATTTTATTTTGCCAATCTCTTCCAAATAATTTAAAAATGATATTTGCAAATTTTTATAAGATTTGGAGTTCATTTGCTATTTTTTTGGGATTTTCTTCTTGAATTTCTACATAAGAGACCCGAAATTTGGCCATTTTGCAAACGAACTCTGAATCAAGATTTTCTTTTTCCAATCTCTTCCAAATGATTTAAGAATGAGATTTGCAAATTTTCATAATTTTCGGAGTCCATTTGCTATTTTTCCCAAATTTTCCAATTTTGCCATTTTGCCTCCGAAACCCGATTTTGCTCAAAACAAGTCTGATTTTCAGATTTTCTTCAAACTGAGCCTTGGGCTATCCCTTTTTAATCATTCCTCATCCATTGGGGCTTTATTCTTACCAAGTCGGGCCATTTCTGTAATTCTTCCCGATTTCATCGAAATCTACCAAAAACCCTAATTCTCGATTTTCTCCCGGATTGACTTTTCTTTCAGTTTTTCTTTCAAGTGGCTTCTCCATTACCCATAGTCAGTGCTTATCTTTCATTTGGAACCTTCAATTTCGACCAATTCGATCGTTTAAGCACTTTCCCCCAAATTTCTCGGATTAGGGTTTCCTTTCTACTAAATCTCCAAATCCCAACTTCCGAACTCCATATCTTTCGATGTAGACCTCGGATTATCAAAGTTCTTTCACCATTTTTCAATTGAGCTTCAAATCTTGATTTTGAAAATGGGTTGACTTTTTCAGTAGTTGACTTTCGAGGTTGATTTTTTCGGGATTGACTTTTTTCGAGGTTGACTTTTTTTGAGTTTGACTTTTTATGCTCGCCCTCTTAAACTAAGTCTCGGAGTACCACCTGCAGGATGAAAAAAGTCTTTTTGCATTCTGAAACATCAATTTAGGAAGAAAACATACCTGTTTTAGTGGTCCAAACAAAATTGATGCCTATATAAGTAGATATTGGTGGGGCAAGTGTTCACTAACCTTTTGAAATTCAAAATACAAACATTCTTTTTCAAACATTTTTGCATTTTGCACATTTCATACATGTGTGAATAGAGCATGTACATTTTTTATTGTATTATTGATCTCGTTTTTGCAATAAATGGATGGTGATAATAATTTCATTTGATGATTTCATAAAACCGGTAGTGTCACATGAACATTTGGATATTGTACCATAGTAGGATCCACTACCCCGAAATTCTTTTGAAAATAATATGATTGGTTTTTCATAGAAAAACATGTTTCAAAAAATCATAAATTTGGAGGCAAATCTTGCATAATGAGATTTTTGAATAATCAAGATTTAGGTCCCACCAATTTCGTGTAATCATTGGTTAATTTATTTGTATCATTTTGACATCATGTCACATTCCTAACATGCATGGTTATTCATTGTAGAATACATTTGTGATATACATGGTCATTCTTTGTACCTACCTTTGTATTAATTCATTTAGTCTTAGCATGTATCATTTTGACATCGTAGCATGCATGGTCATCATTGTAGAATACGTTTATGACATGCCTAGTCATTATTTGTATATACCTGTGCATCAATTTATTCATTTTTTAAATGCATCATATTGGCATTAGATTGCATCCATAGCATACATAGTCATCATAATTTCTATGTATATTTTCATGCATTAATCATCAATATATTCATGCACATAGGAATAGAGCATGTACATTCATAATTGTATTCTTAATCTCATGACATTTTCATTTGCACGAAAGGGGTTCGAGATATGAGGAATGAATCGGAGGAATGACTGGATGTTTTGGAACTCAATCAAGAGGAGTTTAGACATGAAATCCGAGAAATGAAAGAACAACTCGCCAAATTGCTGAAAATGTTTGAGGATATGGGTAAGATTAAGGGGGAACTTTCTCAGGGCTCTGCATCGTCTTCGGATCAACCAAAACCTTCAGGTCCAGAACATACAATCCTTGCTAGATCTTGCGCTTGCCAGTGTTACAAAGGGTGCAACCCAGATAAAATTGTGGACAAAATCATGAAAATGATTAAGCCCGAGAGCCTGATACCAAAGATAGAAACCTCGGATCCTGTACCATACTTGCAAACTATTCTAGGTCCAAGCTAATATCCCCACTCTACTATGGTCCAATCGTCCATTGGGATGACCACTACGGGATTCATGAATCCCACGCCATTACCACCAACTTCCAGTTCATATTGCTTCCCTCATCAATTACCTTATCCAGCATTTGGGATAGGAACCTCGAGCTATGTACAACCTCCAAAGGCCCCGTGTCCAAATCCATACCCTTACCATGCTGTTCCACCGCATCCCTATGTAAACACTCCGGTTAGAACCTTAGTACCACCACCAAGTGCCCCAACTCCTAGGCCATGTGTGACTAAGAAACGACCCCAGGATAAGACCCAAAGGCTTTTTGATCCCTTTCCAATCACCTACCGAGAGCTTCTCCCTATACTGATCCAAAATCACATGGTTGCATGTGTCCCATTGAAACCCCTGTTACCACCATATCCAAAGTGGTATAATCCAAATGCAAGATGTGATTATCACTGTGGAATTGCTGGCCATAGCATTGAAGACTGTATAGCATTCAAAAAGAAAGTGCAGTCTCTTATAAATGCTAAGTGGTTGGATCCAACGACACTGATTGATAGAGGGCTGGGAAAGCGTCATTAGGATTGGGAGATTTACAGCATTGAGGTGGAAAGACTTCGGTCTTATATGATGTAATAGGATTTCACTTTTTCAGTAACCGGCTCTTATAGCCTTAGGATGCTAGGAAGAATAAAGTGCTTGTAAAGACAGTTTTAACCACTGTTCAAATTTTGTAAAACATGGTTTATACCATTGTGAACGTTGATGTGGGAATGAATTGGTTATGTTTCAAATTTATGAGATGTTGATGATTGTTCCTCCGATTCTTATTTCCTCCGTGATATCTTCCCCTTTGCATTTTGCATCCGATCAATTATTTGTCATATCATACATTCATACATGTATCATGTTAGCATCAGGTTGCATTCATGCATTCATAATCAGCATGATTTTTCTGTATATATCCATGTATTAATTTGTTTATTCTTTACATGCATCATGTTAACTTTGGGTTGCATTCATGACGAATATAGTCAGCATGATTTCTCCGTATATGCTCATGCATTAATCTATCACATTAACATCAGGATGCATTCATGACACACATGGTCAGCATGATTTTCTTTGTATATACTCTGTATCAATCATTCATTGTTTGCATGTATCATAATTGACGTCGTGTTGCATTCATAGTGTATGATCATTCATTGGGAAATACACTAAAATGTATATGATCAGTCATTGCATATATCCATGTGTTGATTTGTTTATTCTTTGCTTGCAACATGTTGGCATTGTGATTGCGTTTATATATATATGGTCAGCATGTTTCCACTGTACATGTCCATACATCATATTGATTAGGCTTCCCGTGCATCAAATTGCATTCATGGCTCCTTCATCATGACATGTATTTTGGGGGAATAAAACAGAAGTTGGCTTGGTTTTAAGAGTCTTTGAAAGAATTTCCATTTCAAATCAGAGGTATAAGAAGTACTGAGTACCCTTTTAATACAGGTTAGTGCTATGGAGAATGAACAAGTTGCCCGAATAGAAAGAATGGAAAAGGTACAGGAAGAATTGCGATAACAGCTGGCAAAGTCTCAAGCAAAATCTAAAGATCAGATGATTAAATTGATGGAGCTAATGTCCACCGTATTCAAAGGATATACTGAAAACCTTGCCGCCAGAGAAGGGTTAGAGGCATGAAAGGGTCAGAATGAGGTCGTAATGATGGATGCCCAGAACACAGTTAACCCCGTCAATGTCTTAAATTCAGATGATCCAGCTGAACAGGCAAAGTTGAAAATGGTTAATAAGGTAGAGTTGGCATATTCCCAAGGGAAATATCAGTTGCTAGATGAAAGGCTCTGGGCAGTAGAAAATACAGACGTATTCGGGAGTGTGGAGGTGAAAGAACGATGCTTGGTCTTCGATTTAGTCATCCCTCCTAAATTCAAGGTCCTTGACTTTGTGAAATATGACGGGACGACTGATCCGTCAGCCCATATCACTATGTTCTGTCGAAAGATGACAAGTTATATAGATAATGATAAGCTTCTGATCTACTACTTTCAGGATAGCCTCAGCGGGTCCGTAATTAGGTGGTACAGTCAGTTGAGCAAGGATCGGATTCGCTCTTGGAATGATTTGGCTAGGGCTTTTCTAAACCAGTACAAACATGTGACCGACATGACACCTGACCGTCTCACCTTGCAAAATATGGAGAAAAAGGTTACTGAGAGCTTCAAAGAGTATGTCAGAGGTGGAGGAACATGTCTACCTAAGTACAACCACCTTTAACTCAGAAGGAAACCACTGTCCTTTTTGTGAATACACTACAGGCCCCATACTACGATAGACTTGTTGGCAACACCACGAAGAATTTTTCGGATATGGTAATCTCCGGGGAAATGATTGAAAATGCAATCAAGGTCGGGAAACTCGAAGGAGGTAAAATATTTAATGCAGAGAGAAACAGGTCACCCAAAAAGAAAGAGAAAGATGTCCAAGCTATGGGAGACTGTGCCCCGTATATTCTGGCTACTTCATACCCTCCACCCTGTCCTTCTATGAATTATGTACCCCAGGGTTCATACTTATACCTAATGGCCTCTCAGAATCCAGTAAATTTTCAACCTTTTGTCAGTCAAAGGAAATCAAAGAATATCCGAAAAAGAGATCAGTTTGAGTCACTCCCCATGTCTTACTCTGAACTATTGCCCCAGCTGGTCGAAGAGCAACTCCTCACTAAAGTTCCAGTGGAGCCTATCCAACCCCCATATCCAAGCTGGTATGATGAGAATGCATATTATGATTATCATTCTGGGATTCGAGGACATTCCACAGAAAATTGCTTATGTCTGAAGTGGAAGGTTCAAGCCTCATCAATAAAGGACAGTTAGGTGTTGGGAAGAAACAAAGGACAGACAGCGTGGAGAATCTGCTGAATGGGAATGATGAGACCATTATGGATGTCATAGCTAGTTTGAATTAGGGAGAACATGTCAAGGGGAAGTTTTTATGCATTTAGTTTTTATGCATTTAGTCTCATGTCGACATTCATAAGAATTAAATGAATTTTGATTTTTAAATGCTTTGTGCTCGTTGTGTTTTAACAATAATTGGAAAAAAGGAGCATTAAGGAAGTTTTAGTAATGGATAGTCTCAAGAATATTGATGATCATTGTTACAAATGACCCAATACCTTCTCCCCTCTCTTTTAGGTTTTCCCAAGCCTAAATCTCTTAAACCAAGAACACTTGAAAGACCTAATGCTTCAAGGAATATGAATGATTGAACTTCATAAAACCATTGTCATCATAGAATAAGCAAAGATGTAGATCCTAGTCTAGGTTATGAACAAATGAACAAACTTTTCAAAAAAATTTCGAACTCCTTGAATTTCAAACAAATGAGACTTTCTTTCAAGAATTTAGATCATGGTAATTTGGTCTGTGTCAAGGTTGTGCCAAAACCATTCATGTCATTTTCAACAAACCACAAAACACTAACTACCCAAACATCACTTCATGATTGACAACCTGGGGCACAATGATGAAACTAGATTATCCCATGTCCAGAGAAAACCCATTTTTAGGTCATATTTTCTTTCTCTCTTCAAACGAACCCAAGATTTAAACTTATTCTTTTCAGTACAGACCTAGACTTGCGATGTTCCTCGTAATGACACAAATTCTCATGGTTAATCAAATTGGGGCATCATATGTGGAAATGATGGATACATGGTGAATAAGGATGGACTAACGCATGAATCATTGGGGCATGCGATGAAAAATGAAAAATGAAAAAATTTGTGATGTCATGCATATGAGAATTCGGATGATTCCAAAGTGTAAAATGAAATTCTGAATATCTATTTCCCCTGGGGATTGCGGTTCAATGTGAATATGTGTGCTTGACATGAGAAATGACCATCTTTAATATCCCTTTCGCATAAAAAGAAATTATCCATAGTCACCCTTTTTGAGCCGAAAGAATTCTTTTTTCTTTAAACCCTGATCAAGGATTACCCTCTACACTGGGGGGCAAATACGAGGAAAGATCTTCTCAAAGATCATAGAAAAATGAGTCCTAGCTCAAAGACAGATACAAAGCAAATGAAGCCCCGAAGAAATATGGGCTCACTCTGTCAAAGAAAAAGAAAAAGGAAAAGATGGCGAAATAAAAGCCAAGAAAAACAAAAAATATGCGAAAAAGCAATGGCAAATGAAAGCCAAAAGCAAGGAAGAAAATGAGCAAAGTTAAAAGGAATGAAAAGTCCAAAAGGGATAAACGCTTCAAAAAGAATTCTCCTCAAGAAATGATCCTTTGATCTGATTACCCTCAAACACATATTTTGGGCCTATTTATCCTTTCTTTTTGAACCCTGAGCCATGGCCTACATTATGTGCTTTAAAAGTCCATTTTGATCAAGCATGAATATTTAACTTGAAGGGTTTTTCCTCAGATTTTATCCCATCTCATCGAATTATCATTTCACTAAGGAAGAATTTAGAATTCTCAAATGAATGGGAAAACAATGAAAAAGAAAAAAGAACAAATTGGAGAGAATGGGACTCTAGGGCGAAAATCTGAAAACGGGCGATCTAGGGTAAAATGGGAATTTTCGATGCCATCTATGATAGTGCCGATACCACAAAAGAGAAGATCATCTTAAAGAAGTGGTCATCGAGGAACATCTAGGAATTCCTGAACCTCCCAAAGTGTCAACTCTCATTTGGATGATTGATTTCAAAAACTGAAACTTTTTTCTCCTAAATCAACTTTCCAGTTTAAACATCCCAGCCAATCTTGACGTTTGTCAAAATACCTTGATACGAAAACTAAAAGAAAGTTGAATTTGTTTGGTTCTCGTTGAATTCATGATTTATAAAATCTGTTCCATTTCTGAGCCTAGAAAGGACATACATTTTTTGTTGTGAAGCTTTCCTGAAAAAAACCAAAATCATGTTGTACCAAGCCTTGTCAATTCAATTTGAAAAACCCAAATTGACACTTAGGAAAATTTATAACCATGATCATCAGTCTTCAAAAGATTTGTACATTACATACTGTGGGGTTAAAATTTTTGACTCAGAAGTTTTCATTAAAAAAGCAAAATTGTTTTTCAAAAAAGGAAAATAAAAAATACTTTTGATATACCCATTTTTTATGTTACCATGAGATAAGATTTTTTCTAACTCAAAGGTGTGGAACTATTAGGGTTAACCTTGACTTCCAAATATGAGAAGAAGAAATAAAACTCAGCAAGCAGACTACTGTCAATAAGAGTTTGAAAACTGTTGGGGTAAAGAGAATAGCCAAAGGTTGAAAAATGAATTGAAGATATACTCTGATTTTAAGGGGGAAAATGAATTGAAAAGGCTGAGTCAAAATCTAAAAAAGTGATCAGGGGCATTTGCATCACTCATGAGCATTCATCTATTTATTAAACTTCGCATCTGCACTGTGTCAGCAAGCATTTGCATAATTCATGAGTATTCGTATTTGCACTATTCCATGAGCATTTGCATGCGCATCATCTCAAGCAAGTGCATCATTTCTAGGACCATTGCATCTTCATTGTAGCTGCAATTACACCATTCATGAACCACTCACATGAATATGATTCGTAGGGACATTTGTATCTGTATTTAGAAGCATTTGCATCAATCCAAGATATTTGCATTTACAACATGAAGCATTTTCATCCTCTCTCAAATCCTTCAGGTTAATATCCAGATCTTTTTCAAATTTATGGTTTCACCCATGCCTTCAATTTCCTTGGTTTCATCCAGATCTCTTTCAATTTTATGGCTTTATCCATGGATTTCAATTTCCTTGGTTTCATCCAGATCTCTTTCAATTTTATGGTTTCACCCATGCATTTCAATTTCCTTGGTTTCATCCAGATCTCTTTCAATTTTATGGTTTCACCTATGCCTTCAATTTCCTTGGTTTCATCCAGATCTCTTTCAAATTTATGGTTTCACCCATGCCTTCAATTTCCTTGGTTTCATCCAGATCTCTTTTAATTTTATGGTTTCACCTATACCTTCAATTTCCTTGGTTTCATCCAGATCTCTTTCAATTTTATGGTTTCACCAATGCCTTCAATTTCCTTGGTTTCATCCAGATCTCTTTCAAATTTATGGTTTCACCCATGGATTTCAATTTCCTTGGTTTCATCCAGATCTCTTTCAATTTTATGGTTGCACCCATGCCTTCAATTTCTTTGGTTTCATCCAGATCTCTTTCAATTTTATGTTTTCACCCTGCCTTCAATTCCCTGGTTTCATCCAGATCTCTTTCAATTTTATGGTTTCACCCATGACTTTAACCTCTGGTTTCATCCAAATCTCTTTCAATTTTATGGTTTCACCCATGCCTTTAATTCCCTGGTTTCATCCAGATCATTTTCAAATTTATGGTTTCACCCATGCCTTCAATTTCCTTGGTTTCATCCAGATCTCTTTCAATTTTATGGTTTCATCCATGCATTTCAATTTCCTTGGTTTCATCCAGATCTCTTTCAATTTTATGGTTTCACCCATGCCTTTAACCTCTGGTTTTATCCAGGTCTTTTTCAAATTTCATGGTTTCACCCATGCCTTCAAATTCCTTGGTTTCATCCAGATCTCTTTCAATTTTATGGTTTCGCCCATGCCTTCAATTCCCTAGTTTCATCCAGGTCTTTTTCAATTTTCGGTTTCACCCATGCCGGTAAGGTTAGCACAAGACAGGATAAAACCTCGAGACATCGTCGAGGTCTTTTCTTCTCTTGTAAATCGAACCCGTTTCCCTACGACGGGTCGAGCCTTGATTAGTCAGGGAATTCAATTTAAGGACAAAATCTTCAATTTACAGCTTTTTCAAAAAAAAAATGATGGAAAAATGAAAAAAAACCCCTCTTCCTTTCCTTCACATGTGATTTCACTAACTGTACAAAATTAGTGTTTGTTTATCTTTGCCTGATTCCTGATTCTCAGTAATAGCCAAAGAGGGGCAGCTGTAGACACCTAATTTTGTCCGGACCACTAAAACAGGTATGTTTTCTTCCTAAGTTGATGTTTCAGAATGTAAAAAGACTTTTTTCATCCTACAGGTGGTACTCCGAGACTTAGTTTAAGAGGGCGAGCATAAAAATTCAAACTCCTAAAAAGTCAACCCCGAAAAAAGTCAACCCCGAAAAAGTCAACCTCAAAAAGTCAACAACTGAAAAAGTAAACCCACTTTTAAAATCAAGATATGAACCTCAATTGAAAAATGGCGAAATAATTTTGATAATCCGAGGTCTACATCAAAAGATATGGAGTTCGAAAGTTGGGATTTGGAGATTTAGTAGAAAGAAAACCCTAATCCGAGAAATTTGGGGAAAAGTGCTTAAACGATCGAATTGGTCAAAATTGAAGGTTCCAAATGAAAGATAAGCACTGAATACGGGTAATAGAGAAGCCACTTGAAAGAAAAATTGAAAGAAAAGTCAATCCGGGAGAAAACCGAGAATTAGGGTTTTTGGTGGATTTCGATGAAATCGGGAAGAATTACAGAAATGGCCCGACTTGGTAATACTAAAGCCCCAATGGATGAGGAATGATTAAAAAGGGATAGCCCAAGGCTCATTTTGAAGAAAATATGAAAATCGGACTTGTTTTGAGCAAAACCGGGTTTCGGAGGCAAAAGGGCAAAATTGGAAAATTTGGGAAAAATAGCAAATGGACTCCGAAAATTCTGAAAATTTGCAAATATAATTCTTAAATAATTTGGAAGAGATTGGTGAAAGAAAATCTTGATTCGGAGTTCGTTTGCAAAATGGCCAACTCCCGGGTCTCTAATGCAGAAATTCAAGAAGGAAAATCTCGGAAAAATAGCAAATGAACTCCAAATCTTCTGAAAACTTGCAAATCTTATTTTTAAATTATTTGGAAGATATTAATGAAAGAAAATCTTGATTCAGAGTTCGTTTGCAAAAATGGCCAAATCTCGAGCCTCCTATGCAATAATTCAAGAAGATAAATCCCGAAAAAATAGCAAATGGACTCCAAAAATTCTGAAAATTTGCTCATTTTTAAATTATTTAGAAGAGATTGGCGAAAGAAAATCTTGATTCGGAGTTCGTTTGCAAAATGGATAAATCCCGAGCCCCTATGCAGTAATTCAAGAAGATAAATCCCGAAAAAAGATTTGGAGCTCATTTAAAATATTTGGAAGATATTGGTGAATAAAAATATTGATTTGGAGCTCATTTAAAAAATGGTAAAATGTGGGGGCATGAAAGGGCATTTTTGGAAAAAAAAAATCCAAATAAATAGAAAACGGACTCGAAAATTTTTGAAAACTTCTAGAATTCAATATTTTATTATTTTGAAAGTATTAAAAAAATAAAATTTGAATTTGGAGTCCGTTTGCCATTTATTTGCATCCGGGGGGCAAAATGGTCATTTTACCCAAGCAACCGAAAAGAGCTTCTTTTGGCCTTTCAAAAAATAAGACTTGGGCTGGAAAAGAGAGTGCTGGCCTGCCAAGGCCCAAAGGAAGAAGGAAGCTTCTGATTTTTCAATCAAAAGGCCAAGAATTAAGAGTTAGTTAGAGATTTTTTTTGATCAAGCCATTGTGATTAAGCCACATTGGCCAATGCATGAAGAGGGAGAGTGTCAACACTATTCTTGAACAGCTGTAATTATGGATTGGAATCAAAATGACAACATCCTTGGAGGAGAGAGGCGTGGTTCGGCCAGCACTAAAAGAGGCAGAATTTTCATTTTTTTGGACTTCAATTTTTAGATTTCTTCTTGGTTTTGCTTAGTTTTTTCTCTCCTTGGTTGAAAGCAAAAAGAAAAAGTTTAGAAAAGAAAGGAAAGTTTGAAGAGATAAAGCTTGAAATATAGTTTCTTGAGGTTGCTTTTAGCACCAACTCTTGCACTTTCTTGATTTTCCATTCTTATTTTTGCTGTTTTTAATTATTATTTGGTCAGTTTTCTTTTTAAATAAGTTTTTTTTTATGTTCTTCTTAAGTTCTTTCTTCATCTCTTTCTTAAATAATTTTTACAATTTTTTTTCCTTATTTTTCTCACCACGACCGAATGGCCCAGATTTTTTAGTGTTGCTGTTTTGTTTGATTTATCATGTTATTCATGCTATTTTCTTTAGTCTTGATGCTTTAAGTGTTATTCTACTTCATATATTTGAAGCATGTTTTAATTTGGTTGCTTGTTTGTTGTCATTTATGAGTTTATTATCATATTCTTGCATTTTCAATTTTCTGTTTTCATAATGTTTAAATTTGTTGATGTTTTATATTTAGTATATCAAGTGTTTGTGAAAATGCTTGTTAGTTTTAATATCTCTACTTTGTGTTTGCATGATTTGAGTGTTATATTTTAGTTGAGCATGTTAATATATCAAGTGTTTGTGAAAATGCTTGTTAGTTTTAGTATCTCTACTTTGTTTTTGCATGATTTGAGTGTTATATTTTAGTTGAGCATGTTAGTATATCAACTGTTTGTGAAAATGCCATGCTTGTTGGAAACCTTAGGCCATTCGGCCACTTCATGTATCTTGCATTGTATGTGCATTTTTGCCATGTTAGTTGATAGGTTTGCATTTGCATGACATTTGATTGAGTATTTAGTTTAAGTATACCAAGTGTTTGTGAAAATGCCATACTTGTTTGGAACCTTAGGCCATGCGGCTACCATGTTATTTTGCATTGTGTGTTGCATTTTTGCTATGTTAGTTGATAGGTTGGCATTTGCATGATATTTGGTTAAGCTTTTGGTTTAAGCATGCCTTGTGTTTGTGTTATTGCCATGCATATTTTAGATGTTAGGTTAGGTTTATCTTGCCATGCATGTTCATGCATTTTAGACCTAGGTTGCATTAAATGCCATGCAAGTTCATTTAGGTCTAGGTCACTATATTGATGCCATGCATTTTTTCATGACATTTAGGTTTAAAACCATGCATTTCATGCATCATATTTGCTGTATTATTTCATGCATTTCATGTCCATGCCACTTGACTAATGACTTAGGCCAATTAATGGTTCAAAGTCATGCTTTCTTGAGCACACTTGTGGAAAATTAAGGTTTGTCAGATTAATTATTCTACCTTCGTGATTTTTTTTACTTAGCCAATTTTGGTCTAACTTTTAAAAAGTCCTAGCTACTATTTGTGAGTCATTTTTTGAGTCTTAAATATTTTTACTTTGATTTTTAAATGATTTTATCAAAGACAAAAATGTATTTTGGCAAAATAGTTTTTTCACCCAGTACTCGTACTTTCCCGATTTTTCTGGGCATTCATCTTTAATAAAAAAATTAAGCTGATTTTTTTTCGTGTAGTTTTACATATCCTGAGTCTCCAGTATTGTTTTTATATTTTTTTGAATTTTTAAAAATAGGATAAAAATCGTGGCTTAAAACTGGACAGTGGAGTCAGAATTGAATTTGAAAGAAAATCATTTTTCTGTTTTGGTTAAGTTACCTAGAGGGGGTTGATTAGGAAGTTTAGCTACTGACTTAGGATAGTTTCTAAGCCTTTTTAAAATCTAAAAATGATTTTTTTTAAGTCTCGGGTTAAGGGTGGTCAAGTCCGGGATTTTAAACTTAGAAAATTAGAGCCATTTTAAAAAAGGGTTTAGCTAAGTTGTTATTTTTAATCTAAGCTTTTCAAAATTGTTTTCAAACAATCACAAAGTATTTTGGTTTTAGAATATTTAATTTGACATATTTTCCTAAGGTAACCGGATATCTTTTTAGATATACGGATTTCCTTAATTAAAGAAAAAATACATTTTCATGCATTGCATTTTTCATATTCATGCATTTTATATAATATATGATTTTCGCTATGATAATTTCTATGATATTGTTATGATTTTGAGTTATGTTATATTATTTATTATATGATTTGAAAAATTTCATGATATCCTATGCTTTTTATTGAGTTATTTTTTGTCATATTATTTAGCATATATTATGTTCATGCATTATTATTTTTATTTTTAATTTCATGCATATTATATGATAGCATTATTTTATATTTTATGTCATTTAAATTATATGTCATATCATTCATATTTGCCATGTCATTCAAATTATTTCATCTCATATAGAATATATTATGTTACCTAGGTCATTTCATGTAGAATATATTATGTTACCTAGGTCATTTCATTTAGGATATATATTATGTCATTTAGGATATTTTATTTCATTTAAAATATATCATATGATTTAGGATATTACATTTCATATAGAATATATTATGTTACCTAGGTCATTTCATTTCATTTAGAATATGTCATATAACTTAGGACATTTCGTTTCATTTAAAATATGTTAAGGCATTTAAATTATATCATATCTTTTAGGATGCATTATATTATTTAGATTTTGCCATGTCATTTTATTTATGTCATGCATATACATATTCATATCTTTTAAAATGTTTTCAAAAGGATAATGATTTTTCAATAAAAAATAAAGATATTCCTGAGTTAAAATAATTCATGAGTTCTCTACCGGGTTTGCTGGAGGGAATATCATCAATTATCATTAATAATGGAATATATTTCTTTCAAAAGAAGAGAATGATTCAGAAAGTTTTCCAAAACTAATAAAAATTTCTATATTTTGCCACGTTTGTTAGGGAATATATAAAAATTTTGAATTTATAAATTCCGGATCATTTTCAATTAAAAAATGAAATTATTTTTCTTTAAATTGGGAATTAACTTGAAATACTAAATTTAAAACCTTTTTTTTTACCGAGACTTGAGATAACACACGATTAATAGGGTACCGTTTTATACGGGCGTTGTGGGGGTGCTAATCCTTCCCCACACGTAACCGAGTCCCGAACCCGTTTCTTTAATTTCTCTGGTTTAAAACGCAGACTTGAAATTGGTTTTAAAAATGTTTTAATTAATTTTTAAAATATTTTATAAAACCGATTTTAATAGGTGGCCGATCACACCTAGCTAAAAAAGATTAGTGGCGACTTCATGTCTTTTTCAAGGTCATTTTCAAAACCTTCATTTATCTAGAGGAATTAAGTCGACTTTTCCTCGATTTTTTTAATGTCACTCTTAACGAATAATAAAGTCTTGCGATGAGACTCGTTATTTTTTAGGTTGCGACAACATTTATATGCAACCTCTTATTCAAGAGTTGAAGCAGTTATGGGAAGGGGTTGAAACATATGACGCATCAAAAAAGGAAAACTTTAATTTGCGTGCAGCTTTGTTATGGACTATAAACAATTTTCCTGCTTATGTAAATCTATCTGGTTGGAGCACCAAAGGTCGTTATGCTTGTCCTTGCTGTGCTGCCCAAACATGTTCGAAATGGTTATATAACGGAAAGAAATTCAGTTATATGGGACATCGTCGGTGGTTAGATGAAAATCATAGATTTAGATTCCAAAAACATGTATTTGATGGCACTGAAGAGTTAAGAGAAACACCTGAGACCACGACTAGGTCGGATATCTTCTTGATGTTGAAAGATATCAATTTCAGTTATGGAAAGATGAATGAAATAAGTAGCACACAGTCAAGGAAAAGATCGAGGGAGATGTTTGAAGGTGATGTTGATATTCAGAGTGATGAGGAGGAAGATGAAGAAGATGATCCAAATGAGGCAAATTTATGGAAAAAAAAAAGAAGTATTTTTTTTTTAGTTACCTTATTGGGAGCATAATTTATTGCGTCATAACCTTGATGTGATGAATATAGAGAAGAATGTTTGTGAAAATATCATCGGGACAATTCTTAATGTGGATAGAAAATCAAAAGACAACTTAAAGAGTCGGCTTGACCTAGTTCACATGGGAATTCGTCGTGATCTTCATCTGGAGTGAATTGAAATATTCTGATGGAAGAGTACGACTCTCTTTTGCCAGAAATTCAATTGATCCTAGGGAGCTTTGGTATCAGAGCCAAGGGAGAAGTAAATCTGTGAACTTCAAGAAGTAAGTAACAAATTATTGTTTCCAAAATTGGTTTTTAATTATTGTTTTCTTCTGTATTTTGCTGAGATAGCTGATTGTGGTAGTAAGACCTTAGGTTTGGCAGTTAATCCACTTGACCGTAGGCATAATCCAGATGAAACCTTAAGAGAAGAATCAATTCTGTTTACATAATTTGTTAAGATGAGTTTTTTATTTAGGACTTTTAGTTCTAGATCTTCAAACAGTTGCTCAAAATCCCAAGATTTCCCAGAATCTTCAAGAAATAAAGAACAAAAAAGAGATAAACAAATTGTTAATGAGGAAGAACATGAAATAGAGAACGTTCAAAAATTCTTAAAAGATTTAAATGATTGGCAATTACCAAAAATTGAACAAGATAAAATTTACAAAAAATCAAATTTTATAAAAAATTTAACAAGAACTGACTATTCGGTTAAAATTACAGAGAAAGATTTATCTTTAACAAGTTCTCATCAAACTATACAACTTTTAAATCATGATTCAATACAAAAAACGTAAAAAAGAAGGATTTAATTATATACATTTTGGATTAGTTCAAGTTGCTGTAAAACCTTTATCACACACTGCTTTAAACACTTCAATATTAATGATTCTTAGAGATTGTAGGTTCAAACAATTCAATGATTCTCTCTTAGGAACTGTTGAGTCTAGTCTTTGTGCCGGACCAGTTTACTTCAATTGTTATCCAAATTTTCCAGTCTCTTTACAAGATAAAAATATTTTAAAAGCTTTAACATTACAAATTCAAACTAATAATTATCAAATGGAAGAAGGTTCTTTTCCCATAACAATAATTTACAGGGTTTGTTACAAAGCACTTTGCTCTGCTGCAATCCCGCCAAAAAACCTTACCCCAAGACTAGAACCTGGTCAAACCATGTTTTTCCAAACTGACCTCAAAAGAACCAATGTCATAACTCCTAAAGCCATAAAATGGCAAGATATTTCCTTACCTGAATATTGGGATATGGAAGAAGCTGTAAACCCCATTCAACCTACTCCAGCAAGGAGCACAGAAATTCAAAAAATAGAACAATATTCTGATGGAAGAGTACGACTCTCTTTTGCCAGAAATTCAATTGACCTAGGACAAGCTTCTAGGAGAAATGAAAACCAACCAATTATCTTACCTTTTGAAAACTTCAGTTCTATTTCAAATACTTCCAGAAGATATTACCAAAACCCAGCAACGACTTCTATTTCTGATCCAAATTTCCATTCTGCCAGAGCTTCTATCTCTTCAATACCCACTACCACTAGAACAAATCTTAGAGGAGTTGACAATACCTCTAGTATTCCTAGACCAATATATACTTCTAATCAAGACATAGAAAATTCACCCCCAATGTCACCAACCTACTCTTCTATGACAGATAATCCTAACATCAACCAACAACAAAATGAAGAATCTGAAATTCATATGCTTAAAAAACCTTTCAAGATTAATAAACAACAATGTAATAAAGATTTTCTTTCTGATAAAAATAAAAATAAGAGGAAACAATTTTGGGAAAACTATTCTGAACAAAAAACAGAAATACAAGAAGAATATTACAAATTTTTAAATCAACATGAAATTCACATAACATTTTTTGATTGGTTTGAAGAATATTACTAAAATAATAATCAAACAATAAATATGGCAAAAAATAACAATCAATGGCAAACATCACAAGGAATATTAATAGAATCAATCCATCCACCTTTTTGCACCATTAAACACATTCATCAAGAAAATATGATAAAAGCCTCTCCAATAAAAGAAAGAAAAAATCTAACAGATCCTATTAGTACTACTGATATAAAAAATATTTTTGAACAAAATAATTATACAAATTTAAATCTTAAAACTATTGGAAAACAATTAGAAAAAATTGAAACATTAGTTGATAATAAAACAACCCAACAAACACAAGTTTCTAAATTTAAGCCTGTTGAAAACCAAAAATCATTTTTTAAACCTTTTGAGATACCTAAAACATATCATAATGATTATAAAATTGATCTTTTACAAGAAATCCAACAAAGATTAAAATCTATAGACCAATCCGAACTCACTCAACAAGTTCCTGATACACCTAAACAAATTTCTCAATCTTCAAGAACTATTAATATGATGAACCAACAAACAGAATCTGAACAAAACTCAGAATCTGAACAAGAAATTAATAAAATTGAATGGAAACAACCCCAAAAATTATATTATCCAAAAGCCACGGCTCCTGACATAACTTTAGAAGAAAAACCTAATTTTCAAAACAAATATAATGCTAATGCTGTTTATGAATGGAACATTGATGGAATGTCAGAATACAATATACTTAATACATTACACCAAATGACAATGGTTTCAAATGTTTATAAAACACAATCACAAACTTCAGATCATGCAATAGCAAATTTACTAGTAGCAGGATTTTCAGGACAACTTAAGGGCTGGTGGGATAATTACCTCACCATACATGAACAAAATGAAATCTTAAAAGCTATTAAAAAAGATAGAGATAACCAACCAATTATAGATGAACAAAACAATCACATACAAGATGCTGTTTCTTCTTTAATATTTTCAATTTCAAAACATTTTATAAGAGATCCCTCACATTTAAAAGATAAAAATTCTGAATTACTTTCAAACTTAAAATGTAAAAAACAAACAGATTTTAAATGGTATAAAGATACTTTTATGACTAGAATCATGCAAAGAACAGATAACAATCAACCTTTTTGGAAAGAAAAATTTTTAGCAGGATTACCAATATTATTAGGAGAAAAAGTTCGAAATCAAATTAGGGAAACTTTTAAAGGAATTATACCCTATGAAAATTTAACATATGGAGAAATTATAAGCTTTACCCAAAAAGAAGGATTAAAAATTTGTCAAGATATGAAACTTCAAAAACAATTAAAAAGAGAAAGATTTCAAACGAGAAAAGAATTAGGATCTTTCTGTGAACAATTTGACATCAAACAAGATTCCAAACAAACAAAATGTTGCCAGAATAAAAATTCAGAAAAAGTAAAAAGAAAATTCAATAAACCTACATGGAAACCAAACTATGATAATTATTATAGAACAAAAAGAAACAATAACTATAATATAAATTATAATAACAGAAAAAATAAACCTACAATTGAACCTGTAAAAATCAAGACAGAGAAAAAAGATTTAAAAGATATTACATGTTACAGATGTGGAAAAAAAGGTCATATATCAAAATATTGTAAAGTCACAAGAAAAATAAATGAATTACAATTAACAGAAGAAGTACAGGATAAAATTAATCAACTACTTCTCAATACTTCTTCTGAAGATGAACTTGAAACTTCAAATAATGAATTACCAGATGATGAATTACAAACCACATCTACTTCTGAATCTGATTCAGACCAAGAAATAAACGTATTAACAAAAGATCAAGAATTCATGTTAGAAATTATTGATAAAATTCAAGATTCCAGGATAAAAAGAGAGTATTTAACGAAATTAAAAGAAAATTTAGAAGAAAAACCAGGATCTTCATCTCATAAATCACAAATGTATAATATAAAAGATATAATTTTCCAAAAATACAATGACCAACCCAAAGAAGTAACAATCCAAGATTTACAAACAGAATTAAAACAAGTTAAAAAAGAATTAAAAGAATTAAAATCAAATCAAGAAAAAGATAGAGAACAATTAAAACAATTAATACAATTAAACAAAGATAGAAATAAATCTGATTCAGACTCTGATAATACCATACAAAAATCTGATGAATTTTTATTAATGTTACAAGAAGTTACAATAAGAAGATATACTATAAAAATTTCAATATTAATAAATAATGAATTTCAAATCAACAAAATTGCACTTTTTGACACAGGAGCAGATCAAAACTGTATAAGGGAAGGCTTAATTCCTACAAAATACTATGAGAAAACAATAGAAGGACTAAAAGCAGCAAATTGTGATAAATTACACATTAAATACAAATTAACAAATGCAATAATTCAAAATAATCAAGTACAAATTAAAACTCCTTTTTTATTAATTAAAAACATAATGCAAGATGTAATATTAGGAATTCCTTTTATTAATTTATTAGAACCTTATACAACATCAAGAAAAGATATCTCTGCAAACATTCTAGGAACAATAGTTTCTTTTAAATTTGCTGAAAAATCTAAGAAAAGAAATATCAATTTACTCAAAGGTTTATCAATTCAAAATCAACAAATAAATTTGTTAATAAAAAACAAAGAAAAACAAATTAATTATTTAAAAGAAGACATATCTTTAAAAAGAATTGAAAAACAATTTCAAGAACCACAGAATATTAACAAGATAAAAAATTTACAAAAAGAAATTGAATCTACAATATGTTCTGAGATTCCTAATGCATTTTGGGAAAGAAAAAAACATGTTGTTGATTTACCTTATGAGAAAGAATTTAACGAAAAAGAAATCCCAACAAAAGCAAGACCTATTCAAATGAATCCTGAAATGGAACAAATTTGTCGACAAGAAATCAAAGATTTAGAAAACAAAGGCTTAATAAGAAAAAGTAAATCACCATGGAGTTGTTCTGCATTCTATGTTATAAAAAATGCTGAAATTGAAAGAGGAACACCAAGACTAGTAATAAATTATAAACCTTTGAACAAAGTATTAAGATGGATTAGATACCCAATACCTAATAAAAGGGATTTACTTCAAAAACTAAACAATGCAAATATTTTCTCAAAATTTGATATGAAATCAGGATTTTGGCAAATACAGATTCAAGAAAATCAAAGATACAAAACTGCTTTCACAGTCCCTTTTGGTCAATATGAATGGAATGTTATGCCTTTTGGTTTAAAAAATGACCCTTCAGAATTTCAAAGAATAATGAATGAAATATTCAATCCCTATTCTCAATTCACAATTGTTTACATAGATGATGTATTAATTTTTTCATCCAATTTAGAACAACATTACAAACATTTAAATATTTTCATTAAAATTATTAAACAAAATGGATTAGTTCTTTCTAAAACAAAAATCAATCTTTTCCAAACACGAATTCGATTCCTAGGTCAGTACATTACCCAAGGAACAATAACACCAATAGAAAGATCTATAGCCTTTGCTGATAAATTTCCTGACCAAATTCTTGACAAAAACCAACTTCAAAGATTTCTAGGTAGTCTAAATTATGTCCTAGATTTCTACCCTGACATTAACAAATTATGCAAACCTTTACATGATAGACTAAAAAAGAATCCACCAAAATGGACTGAAGCCCATACCAAATTAGTTCAACAGATAAAAGCCCAAATCCAAGAAATCCCTTGTTTACACTTAGCCAATCCTACAGCCCAAAAAATAGTAGAAACAGATGCTTCTGAATTAGGATATGGAGGAATATTAAAACAAATTCATAATGGTAAAACACAAGTTATCCAATACACATCTAAACATTGGAACCCTGCTCAGCAAAATTACAGTACTGTCAAAAAAAAAAATTTTAGCAATTGTTTTAGCAATAAACAATTTTCAAAGTGATTTGTTAAATCAAAAATTCCTTTTAAGAGTCGATTGTAAATCAGCAAAAGATATTTTACAAAAAGATGTTCAAAACATTGCTTCAAAACAGATTTTTGCCAGATGGCAAGCAATTTTAAGCATATTTGATTTTGAGATTGAATTCATCAAAGGAGAATCTAATTCTCTTCCCGACTTTCTTACCAGAGAATTTCTTCAAGGAAAATGCCTAAAAAACGAGGGAAAGGCAAAAAACAAGAGAGTTCCAGTGACTCAGGTTCTTCAATCCAACCAATTTCAGCCCAACCAATCAAAACTTGGACCCAAATCTTCGAAAAAGAATATGAAAGACAAGACCAAAAAGCCAACCAAAATCCTTCAACATCTTCCCCAAATCCCCAATTTATTCCAAATGAATCCCAAATGCAAATGATCAGTCAATGGATCAATTCCCTTTCCCAATCACCCCAAGGTGAAGAAATACAAAAAACCTTATCCACAGTCAAAACAGATTCTCCTCTCAAGAAAGCTATTTTAACTGTTCCAATTTCAAAAACCCAGGAAATAGCCCTTCAAAAACCTATTTCCACACAAGCTTCAAAAGAAAAATATTTTTCTAAAAAACATTTTGAAATTTTATGGCTGATTGAGGAAGGTTTTAATTATCAAAATCCTTATCAAATCATTAATCATGTTTTTAATGGATGGCATTTCCAGCCATTAGATTTATCAAAACCTCAATTATTCTATGAAAATATTTTGATTGAAACAGGTTCTGCCCTTTTCAAACATTATCCTGCCAAAGAGAATCCAAATTCAATCACACATTCCACATGCCAAATACTCCGAGTTCTCTCCCCAACTCAGTGGGAAATTCCACCAAACTCACCCAGAAAATTTCCTGCACAATTCACTACAAGATTAAACCATTCTGGTTCCTTCAATTACTGGGATTATCTACAAGCCTGGTACAAAACCTTTTTCCTCCAAAATGAAAATAACCGTCATTCATGGTTATTATTTTTCAAATACAATACCCAATATACTTTCCCAAATTGGTTCTCTCATTGGTGGAAATGGTTTGGACCACTTAGAGAAATCTTACCACCATCAGTAGACAAAGCTTACCAATGTTTTCTGGACAACTTCCAGTCAACAGACAATATCCATCATCAAATATGCTTGAAATTGCTTGCCATCTGGCAAAAATCTATTTTGAAGCAATGTTTTGAACATCTTTTTGTAAAATATCTTTTGCTGATTTACAATCGACTCTTAAAAGGAATTTTTGATTTAACAAATCACTTTGAAACTTGTTTATTGCTAAAACAATTGCTAAAATTTCTTTTTTGACAGTACTGTAATTTTGCTGAGCAGGGTTCCAATGTTTAGATGTGTATTGGATAACTTGTGTTTTACCATTATGAATTTGTTTTAATATTCCTCCATATCCTAATTCAGAAGCATCTGTTTCTACTATTTTTTGGGCTGTAGGATTGGCTAAGTGTAAACAAGGGATTTCTTGGATTTGGGCTTTTATCTGTTGAGCTAATTTGGTATGGGGTTCAGTCCATTTTGGTGGATTCTTTTTTAGTCTATCATGTAAAGGTTTGCATAATTTGTTAATGTCAGGGTAGAAATCTAGGACATAATTTAGACTACCTAGAAATCTTTGAAGTTGGTTTTTGTCAAGAATTTGGTCAGGAAATTTATCAGCAAAGGCTATAGATCTTTCTATTGGTGTTATTGTTCCTTGGGTAATGTACTGACCTAGGAATCGAATTCGTGTTTGGAAAAGATTGATTTTTGTTTTAGAAAGAACTAATCCATTTTGTTTAATAATTTTAATGAAAATATTTAAATGTTTGTAATGTTGTTCTAAATTGGATGAAAAAATTAATACATCATCTATGTAAACAATTGTGAATTGAGAATAGGGATTGAATATTTCATTCATTATTCTTTGAAATTCTGAAGGGGCATTTTTTAAACCAAAAGGCATAACATTCCATTCATATTGACCAAAAGGGACTGTGAAAGCAGTTTTGTATCTTTGATTTTCTTGAATCTGTATTTGCCAAAATCCTGATTTCATATCAAATTTTGAGAAAATATTTGCATTGTTTAGTTTTTGAAGTAAATCCCTTTTATTAGGTATTGGATATCTAATCCATCTTAATACTTTGTTCAAAGGTTTATAATTTATTACCAGTCTTGGTGTTCCTCTTTCAATTTCAGCATTTTTTATAACATAGAATGCAGAACAACTCCATGGTGATTTACTTTTTCTTATTAAGCCTTTGTTTTCTAAATGTTTGATTTCTTGTCGACAAATTTGTTCCATTTCAGGATTCATTTGAATAGGTCTTGCTTTTGTTGGGATTTCTTTTTCGTTAAATTCTTTCTCATAAGGTAAATCAACAACATGTTTTTTCCTTTCCCAAATGCATTAGGAATCTCAGAACATATTGTATATTCAATTTCTTTTTGTAAATTTTTTATCTTGTTAATATTATGTGGTTCTTGTAATTGTTTTTCAATTCTTTTTAAAGATATGTCTTCTTTTAAATAATTAATTTGTTTTTCTTTGTTTTTTATTAACAAATTTATTTGTTGATTTTGAATTGATAAACCTTTGAGTAAATTGATATTTCTTTTCTTAGATTTTTCAGCAAATTTAAAAGAAACTATTGTTCCTAGAATGTTTGCAGAGATATCTTTTCTTGATGTTGTATAAGGTTCTAATAAATTAATAAAAGGAATTCCTAATATTACATCTTGCATTATGTTTTTAATTAATAAAAAAGGAGTTTTAATTTGTACTTGATTATTTTGAATTATTGCATTTGTTAATTTGTGTTTAATGTGTAATTTATCACCATTTGCTGCTTTTAGTCCTATTCAAGAAAATCAAAGATACAAAACTGCTTTCACAGTCAATCTAATTATATCTTTTATATTATACAATAACTATTTCAAATTCTCCCTTGGCTCTGATACCAAAATTTAGGAGAAATGAAAACCAACCAATTATCTTACCTTCCCAAGGATCAAAGGAGAATAAAAGGAAGTAAAGAAATATGAAAACAAAGTTTTGAATTGAAATTTGGAGTGAATTGAAATTTGGAATTGATATTGAATTGTGAAACGAAATTACAAAAATAAGAAATTGAGGGTTACAGAGAATTCTCAACAGTATCTTAAACTTGCTAAAATTTTCGAATGCTTTCTAAGTCTCAGAGTACTCCTTATATAATGGAGTTCTGAATTACATTTGAATTTCATTTGAAGTACATTTGAATAATATTTGGGAAAACCGGATTGCTTTCCAGCTTTGGATTCTCAACCGGATTGCTTTCCAGCTTTGGATTCTTTGCTTTTGGCTTTTCTTTTGGCAGAGTAATGATTTTGTTGATGCTTTTGCTTTTTGCTTTCGGTTGCTTTTGTCAGCTGTCACTTTTTTGTCGATTGCTTTTGTCAGCTGTCACCTTTTTGTCGATAATCATCATTTCTTTTTTGGAATTGGAGGGAAAATACCAAAACAGTCATCTTCATTGTCGTTTCCTAGATTGACAGATGGAGTTGAACTGGAACTTGCTTCTTCATCTTGTTCTTCATCTTGTTCTTCTTCTGAATCAACAGATGCAAGAATTTGCTTCATGATCTGTTTGTATTCATCTTTTGTTTTTGCTTGTGCTAGCAAGGTGCTGGCATTTGATTTTGCTTGGAGGAATTGGGCAGTATCTGGCCTAGTTCCTTTGATACAGAATTTTGGATTTTTGTCGAACCATTGCAGGACATTTTGAGCAGTGATCTTGTCTGTCTGGAATTTGTCCCACCATTTTGTGTTGAAATGTCTGGATACTTGAGGACCATTTGTTTCTGGATCAGTTGTGATTTTGTACTCCCATGAAGTTATCCATGAAAGATAGAATTTTGATGAAAAATGAATCGAAGGATGGATATTGTCTGTTCACTGGAAGTTGTCCAGAAAACATTGGTAAGCTTTGTCTACTAATGGTGGTAAGATTTCTCTAAGTGGTCCAAACCATTTCCACCAATGAGAGAACCAATTTGGGAAAGTGTATTGGGTATTGTATTTGAAAAATAATAACCATGAATGACGGTTATTTTCATTTTGGAGGAAAAAGGTTTTATACCAGGCTTGTAGATAATCCCAGTAATTGAAGGAACCAGAATGGTTTAATCTTGTAGTGAATTGTGCAGGAAATTTTCTGGGTGAGTTTGGTGGAATTCCCCACTGAGTTGGGGAGAGAACTCGGAGTATTTGGCACGTGGAATGTGTGATTGAATTTGGATTCTCTTTGGCAGGATAATGTTTGAAAAGGACAGAACCTGTTTCAATCAAAATATTTTCATAGAATAATTGAGGTTTTGATAAATCTAATGGCTGGAAATGCCATCCATTAAAAACATGATTAATGATTTGATAAGGATTTTGATAATTAAAACCTTCCTCAATTAGCCATAAAATTTCAAAATGTTTTTTAGAAAAATATTTTTCTTTTGAAGCTTGTGTGGAAATAGGTTTTTGAAGGGCTATTTCCTGGGTTTTTGAAATTGGAACAGTTAAAATAGCTTTCTTGAGAGGAGAATCTGTTTTGACTGTGGATAAGGTTTTTTGTATTTCTTCACCTTGGGGTGATTGGGAAAGGGAATTGATCCATTGACTGATCATTTGCATTTGGGATTCATTTGGAATAAATTGGGGATTTGGGGAAGATGTTGAAGGATTTTGGTTGGCTTTTTGGTCTTGTCTTTCATATTCTTTTTCGAAGATTTGGGTCCAAGTTTTGATTGGTTGGGCTGAAATTGGTTGGATTGAAGAACCTGAGTCACTGGAACTCTCTTGTTTTTTGCCTTTCCCTCGTTTTTTAGGCATTTTCCTTGAAGAAATTCTCTGGTAAGAAAGTCGGGAAGAGAATTAGATTCTCCTTTGATGAATTCAATCTCAAAATCAAATATGCTTAAAATTGCTTGCCATCTGGCAAAAATCTGTTTTGAAGCAATGTTTTGAACATCTTTTTGTAAAATATCTTTTGCTGATTTACAATCGACTCTTAAAAGAAATTTTTGATTTAACAAATCACTTTGAAACTTGTTTATTGCTAAAACAATTGCTAAAATTTCTTTTTTGACAGTACTGTAATTTTGCTGAGCAGGGTTCCAATGTTTAGATGTGTATTGGATAACTTGTGTTTTACCATTATGAATTTGTTTTAATATTCCTCCATATCCTAATTCAGAAGCATCTGTTTCTACTATTTTTTGGGCTGTAGGATTGGCTAAGTGTAAACAAGGGATTTCTTGGATTTGGGCTTTTATCTGTTGAACTAATTTGGTATGGGGTTCAGTCCATTTTGGTGGATTCTTTTTTAGTCTATCATGTAAAGGTTTGCATAATTTGTTAATGTCAGGGTAGAAATCTAGGACATAATTTAGACTACCTAGAAATCTTTGAAGTTGGTTTTTGTCAAGAATTTGGTCAGGAAATTTATCAGCAAAGGCTATAGATCTTTCTATTGGTGTTATTGTTCCTTGGGTAATGTACTGACCTAGGAATCGAATTCGTGTTTGGAAAAGATTGATTTTTGTTTTAGAAAGAACTAATCCATTTTGTTTAATAATTTTAATGAAAATATTTAAATGTTTGTAATGTTGTTCTAAATTGGATGAAAAAATTAATACATCATCTATGTAAACAATTGTGAATTGAGAATAGGGATTGAATATTTCATTCATTATTCTTTGAAATTCTGAAGGGTCATTTTTTAAACCAAAAGGCATAACATTCCATTCATATTGACCAAAAGGGACTGTGAAAGCAGTTTTGTATCTTTGATTTTCTTGAATCTGTATTTGCCAAAATCCTGATTTCATATCAAATTTTGAGAAAATATTTGCATTGTTTAGTTTTTAAATTAAATCCCTTTTATTAGGTATTGGGTATCTAATCCATCTTAATACTTTGTTCAAAGGTTTATAATTTATTACCAGTCTTGGTGTTCCTCTTTCAATTTCAGCATTTTTTATAACATAGAATGCAGAACAACTCCATGGTGATTTACTTTTTCTTATTAAGCCTTTGTTTTCTAAATCTTTGATTTTTTGTCGACAAATTTGTTCCATTTCAGGATTCATTTGAATAGGTCTTGCTTTTGTTGGGATTTCTTTTTCGTTAAATTCTTTCTCATAAGGTAAATAAACAACATGTTTTTTCCTTTCCCAAAATGCATTAGGAATCTCAGAACATATTGTAGATTCAATTTCTTTTTGTAAATTTTTTATCTTGTTAATATTCTGTGGTTCTTGTAATTGTTTTTCAATTCTTTTTAAAGATATGTCTTCTTTTAAATAATTAATTTGTTTTTCTTTGTTTTTTATTAACAAATTTATTTGTTGATTTTGAATTGATAAACCTTTGAGTAAATTGATATTTCTTTTCTTAGATTTTTCAGCAAATTTAAAAGAAACTATTGTTCCTAGAATGTTTGCAGAGATATCTTTTCTTGATGTTGTATAAGGTTCTAATAAATTAATAAAAGGAATTCCTAATATTACATCTTGCATTATGTTTTTAATTAATAAAAAAGGAGTTTTAATTTGTACTTGATTATTTTGAATTATTGCATTTGTTAATTTGTATTTAATGTGTAATTTATCACCATTTGCTGCTTTTAGTCCTTCTATTGTTTTCTCATAGTATTTTGTAGGAATTAAGCCTTCCCTTATACAATTTTGATCTGCTCCTGTGTCAAAAAGTGCAATTTTGTTGATTTGAAATTCATTATTTATTAATATTGAAATTTTTATAGTATATCTTCTTATTGTAACTTCTTGTAACATTAATAAAAATTCATCAGATTTTTGTATGGTATTATCAGAGTCTGAATCAGATTTATTTCTATCTTTGTTTAATTGTATTAATTGTTTTAATTGTTCTCTATCTTTTTCTTGATTTGATTTTAATTCTTTTATTTCTTTTTTAACTTGTTTTAATTCTGTTTGTAAATCTTGGATTGTTACTTCTTTGGGTTGGTCATTGTATTTTTGGAAAATTATATCTTTTATATTATACATTTGTGATTTATGAGATGAAGATCCTGATTTTTCTTCTAAATTTTCTTTTAATTTCGTTAAATACTCTCTTTTTATCCTGGAATCTTGAATTTTATCAATAATTTCTAACATGAATTCTTGATCTTTTGTTAATACGTTTATTTCTTGGTCTGAATCAGATTCAGAAGTAGATGTGGTTTGTAATTCATCATCTGGTAATTCATTATTTGAAGTTTCAAGTTCATCTTCAGAAGAAGTATTGAGAAGTAGTTGATTAATTTTATCCTGTACTTCTTCTGTTAATTGTAATTCATTTATTTTTCTTGTGACTTTACAATATTTTGATATATGACCTTTTTTTCCACATCTGTAACATGTAATATCTTTTAAATCTTTTTTCTCTGTCTTGATTTTTACAGGTTCAATTGTAGGTTTATTTTTTCTGTTATTATAATTTATATTATAGTTATTGTTTCTTTTTGTTCTATAATAATTATCATAGTTTGGTTTCCATGTAGGTTTATTGAATTTTCTTTTTACTTTTTCTGAATTTTTATTCTGGCAACATTTTGTTTGTTTGGAATCTTGTTTGATGTCAAATTGTTCACAGAAAGATCCTAATTCTTTTCTCGTTTGAAATCTTTCTCTTTTTAATTATTTTTGAAGTTTCATATCTTGACAAATTTTTAATCCTTCTTTTTGGGTAAAGCTTATAATTTCTCCATATGTTAAATTTTCATAGGGTATAATTCCTTTAAAAGTTTTCCTAATTTGATTTCGAACTTTTTCTCCTAATAATATTGGTAATCCTGCTAAAAAATTTTCTTTCCAAAAAGGTTGATTGTTATCTGTTCTTTGCATGATTCTAGTCATAAAAGTATCTTTATACCATTTAAAATCTGTTAGTTTTTTACATTTTAAGTTTGAAAGTAATTCAGAATTTTTATCTTTTAAATGTGAGGGATCTCCTATAAAATGTTTTGAAATTGAAAATATTAAAGAAGAAACAGCATCTTGTATGTGATTGTTTTGTTCATCTATAATTGGTTGGTTATCTCTGTCTTTTTTAATAGCTTTTAAGATTTCATTTTGTTCATGTATGGTGAGGTAATTATCCCACCAGCCCTTAAGTTGTCCTGAAAATCCTGCTACTAGTAAATTTGCTATTGCATGATCTGAAGTTTGTGATTGTGTTTTATAAACATTTGAAACCATTGTCATTTGGTGTAATGTATTAAGTATATTGTATTCTGACATTCCATCAATGTTCCATTCATAAACAGCATTAGCATTATATTTGTTTTGAAAATTAGGTTTTTCTTCTAAAGTTATGTCAGGAGCCGTGGCTTTTGGATAATATAATTTTTGGGGTTGTTTCCATTCAATTTTATTAATTTCTTGTTCAGATTCTGAGTTTTGTTCAAATTCTGTTTGTTGGTTCATCATATTAATAGTTCTTGAAGATTGAGAAATTTGTTTAGGTGTATCAGGAACTTGTTGAGTGAGTTCGGATTGGTCTATAGATTTTAATCTTTGTTGGATTTCTTGTAAAAGATCAATTTTATAATCATTATGATATGTTTTAGGTATCTCAAAAGGTTTAAAAAATGATTTTTGGTTTTCAACAGGCTTAAATTTAGAAACTTGTGTTTGTTGGGTTGTTTTATTATCAACTAATGTTTCAATTTTTTCTAATTGTTTTCCAATAGTTTTAAGATTTAAATTTGTATAATTATTTTGTTCAAAAATATTTTTTATATCAGTAGTACTAATAGGATCTGTTAGATTTTTTCTTTCTTTTATTGGAGAGGCTTTATCATATTTTCTTGATGAATGTGTTTAATGGTGCAAAAAGGTGGATGGATTGATTCTATTAATATTCCTTGTGATGTTTGCCATTGATTGTTATTTTTTGCCATATTTATTGTTTGATTATTATTTTGGTAATATTCTTCAAACCAATCAAAAAATGTTATGTGAATTTCATGTTGATTTAAAAATTTGTAATATTCTTCTTGTATTTCTGTTTTTTGTTCAGAATAGTTTTCCCAAAATTGTTTCCTCTTATTTTTATTTTTATCAGAAAGAAAATCTTTATTACATTGTTGTTTATTAATCTTGAAAGGTTTTTTAAGCATATGAATTTCAGATTCTTCATTTTGTTGTTGGTTGATGTTAGGATTATCTGTCATAGAAGAGTAGGTTGGTGACATTGGGGGTGAATTTTCTATGTCTTGATTAGAAGTATATATTGGTCTAGGAATACTAGAGGTATTGTCAACTCCTCTAAGAATTGTTCTAGTGGTAGTGGGTATTGAAGAGATAGAAGCTCTGGCAGAATGGAAATTTGGATCAGAAATAGAAGTCGTTGCTGGGTTTTGGTAATATCTTCTGGAAGTATTTGAAATAGAACTGAAGTTTTCAAAAGGTAAGATAATTGGTTGGTTTTCATTTCTCCTAGAAGCTTGTCCTAGGTCAATTGAATTTCTGGCAAAAGAGAGTCGTACTCTTCCATCAGAATATTGTTCTATTTTTTGAATTTCTGTGCTCCTTGCTGGAGTAGGTTGAATGGGGTTTACAGCTTCTTCCATATCCCAATATTCAGGTAAGGAAATATCTTGCCATTTTATGGCTTTAGGAGTTATGACATTGGTTCTTTTGAGGTCAGTTTGGAAAAGCATGGTTTGACCAGGTTCTAGTCTTGGGGTAAGGTTTTTTGGCGGGATTGCAGCAGAGCAAAGTGCTTTGTAACAAACCCTGTAAATTATTGTTATGGGAAAAGAACCTTCTTCCATTTGATAATTATTAGTTTGAATTTGTAATGTTAAAGCTTTTAAAATATTTTTATCTTGTAAAGAGACTGGAAAATTTGGATAACAATTGAAGTAAACTGGTCCGGCACAAAGACTAGACTCAACTGTTCCTAAGAGAGAATCATTGAATTGTTTGAACCTACAATCTCTAAGAATCATTGGGATCCGTTGATACTCTGATTTGGCAATTAGAAAAGAATGGAGTGTATACTGTGAAGAGTGCCTACAGACTATTATGCCAACATAAGAATTAGGCTAATGGGGAGCAATTCAGGGCTGATCATGCAATTCATAGTGGAATGTGGAAAAGGCTATGGTCATTGCACATACCACCAAAAATAAAAATCTTCGCATAGAGGATGTGTCATAACATATTACCTGTGTTTGCAAATCTGATTAAAAAGGGCTAATGAATTTTGCCACTTGGCCCAGATGCAACCTGGAAGATGAAACTCTAAAGCATGCTGTTGTGGATTGTGTGAAACTAGGAGAGATCTGGGAAGCTGCTGCATTAGGCAACTACTGGAACAGGTCGGAACAGGAAAATATGACTGACTGGCTTCTCTGGTTAGGAAATGATGCTAACACAAAGGCATTGGAGGAAGGATTAGTCTTAGCTTGGGCAGTATGGTATGACAGAAACAAATTGATCAAGAGCCCAGAACAGCAAAGAACTCAGTCCTTAGTAATTTTTGCTAAATCATACCTCTCAGAGTTCCAAGCAACAGCAGCCCGCGTTGCAACAACAATATCAAATACAAGCCCAGCATATTGGTGTCAAAGTGAATTTTGATGGGGCATTCAAATTACAGGAGAATATAGGGGGGATTGGAGTTGTAATAAGGGATTATTCTGGTGGAGTGCTTGCAGCAGCAACCGCTATCGTCTCACATACCCGAGACCCTAACACAGTTGAAGCCTATGCTGGCCTGAAGGCTGTCAAGCTCGCGGCAGAAATGGGTTTTACCTGTATCTTGTTAGAAGGAGATGCTATGCAGATTATACAGCATTTGCAGATGAAGGGACCTGACTTTTCAGAATTGGGAAATATTTTTGAGGAGACAAAAATGAGACTACTTGACTTTTCTGTTGCCCAAATCCAGCAAACCAGGCGTGAGGCTAACCAAGCAGCTCTTCTACTTGCTAAATCAGCTATAAGAACTCAGGAGGGGTGTTTATGAGTTGGAATTGTTCCTGATGTTATTAAAGTTGTAGTTGATACAGATTGTACCCATTTCACTTAATGAAAGTGCTACTATTTAAAAAAAAAAGATTGCGGGTTTGAGAGAATTTATGTGTGTAACATTCTTTTCAAGTGAGTTAAGCAAATAGAGATTGATGATTAAGTCTCCGTTTAGCTTTGTGAAGGGTATAATTTTTGAGGTTAAAAGTTAAGTTTTATCGCAATCACAATGTTAAACGGATAAAAATAATAATAATTTTTTGTATTAAAATTATGGTTTGACAATCCAATCAAAAAGCCAAAAATAATGTTTTTGCGATTTGAAAATTGACTTTTGACATAAAATAATTTTATTATCTTCAAAGTTCAAATCTCTAAACTTTTATTATTTTATATATATCTTTTTTTATATTTCAATTTAACATTGTAATTTTTCACAACAATATCAAATATTTGAAAATTCTTAAATCACATTTTTTACCATAATTTTTAAACAATTTTTTCAATTCAATTTTTTTCAACAACAATATTAAACCAACTTAAAGCTAAATGACAATAGTAAAAATTTAAAAAAAAAAAATATTCAAGGACGTGTCAAAAAAAAGTTTCAATTAAATAATTTTCAAATATACATTTTTTTGTTAAGAGACATATTAATTACATTGCAATGATGAAAGAAGAATTTAGTTATCAATCAATTGGATTTTTGCTTAGGCATCCAACACACTCTTCCAAGTCATGTCTTCATCAATGAGGCCCCACATATTTCATGAATGATTACAATCATATGATGCCATTTCCTTTTGCAATTATGGAGAGTTTTTTTTTTTCCCAATGAATGTGAGGACACATCTATATTTATTATAATTTTTTTTTATTGAAGTAATGTCACGAAAGTGAGTTAAAAAATTAATTTAAAATTAAATTATAAAATAAAAATAGTATATATTAATAAAATTTAAAAGAAAAATAGTATATATTAATAAATTTTTTAAACAGTGAAAAAAATAACTTTATCTACTTTTTTCCATTTAAAAAACTAAAATATATAATTACTTAAATATTTCATTTTTTTTATCAAATTTTTTTTTCATCCAGGACGTGTTATAATCTAATATTTTTTTAAATATCTAAGATAGTCAAAACTCTCATTTATTAGATAAAATTTTTGTCATTTTTGTGTCTAAAATTGTGTAATGATATCTGTTTTTAAAAGAAAAGTGTATATTATTTTAAAAGAGTATAAAAATTGTTAAGATGATATATATGAAAAAAATGTTATAATTGATACATTATCTTTTTTAATTTAATAAAAAAGTGCATTAAATAAAAAAAAATTATTTTTTAAAATAAAAATTAACTAAAATTTTTGTATAAGTTATCTATACTAGATTCCTATTAACTTAAAAAAAAAAAAATAACGAGTACTTTAAAAACATTTGTTAAGATGATTTTATTATAAAAAGTTTATAAATAATGCATTAACCTCTTTTTATATTTGGTGAGAATAATACATTAAATAAAACAATATTTTTTCAAATAACATTTAAATAGTCTTAACAAATGTTTATAAACGTTCATTAATTTCTTATTGTGTAACGCAAAATTCAAATAGAAAAAATGAATAAGAAAATAATATGTTTTTCTTAAAACCAAAAAAAGTTTTTTTTTTTTTAAATTGAAAGATTACATTAACTATCTTTACAACTTTATCTATCTAGTCATCATTTTTTAAAATTTATAATCAAAATTTTGAAAATATGATTTTAAAAATTTTGATCCATTGATTGATGCATTATTTTTTATTCAAACATTTGATTCAATAATTGATGTATGATTCTTTATTCTCTTAACAAAATTCATAATTCCCTTCCTCAAATCTAAAAAAAAAAAAAATTACGTGTCAAAAACATTATTATAAAATAAAAGTTTTTAAGATTAATTAAATTATTATTTATAATAATATTTTATATTAAATACAAAAATTAATAATTATTTTAATATATTAAAAATTATAATTTATCCTTTAAAAGAACTCTTATAACACTAATTAGTAAAATATTAAAATAAAATACATACAACCAAATAAGCAAATGAAAAAGAATGATAATAAAAAAAAGGCTGGCTTTGGGTTTTGGCCAGTTCATGCATCCTTATTTATATTAAACATAATAATTAATAATTATTTTAATGAACTTTAATATATTAAAAATTATAATTATCCTTAAAAAGAACTCTTATAACACTAGTTAATAAAATCTTAAAATAAAATACCTACAACCAAATAAGCAAATGAAAAAGAATGATAATAAAAAAAGGTTGGCTTTGGTTTTTGGCCTGTTCATGCATCCTTATTTCCTCCTCCAAAAAGCTAAGAAATTGTCCTCTTTCAACAAAGTAATAATAATAATAATAATAATAATAATAATAATAATAATAATAATAATAATAAGCAATATTCCTCTAGCCTAGAGAGAGATAATAAACTAATAAAAACCAAGATGCAAACCTATGTTTCTAGGAAACTTTAAAATAAAAAGATAGAGAAATTTTAAAAGTAAACAAAAAAAAAAAAAATACTATACTATACTTTATAGAGAAAGAAACCTAAAAGATATCCATAACAAAAAACTCAAAATGGGTTGTGTTATTTATTTGTTATTATTTGTTGTTTAGTTTAAAATAGATCTCGTTTTGGGCTTTTTTATTACAATATAGCCACACAAAAAAAATTATCAAATTACCGTTACTTTTTGATTATTTCCCAAAATACGGATCTTTTTTTTTCAGCTGGGAAATCGCCATCCCCCATGGCGATTTCCCAGCGTGTTTTTTTGCAAATTTGCAAAAAAATACCAAGGGAAATCGCCACCCCCCATGGCGATTTCCCTTGGTAATTTTAGCAAAATTTGCTAAAACCATGAAGGGAAATCGCCATGGGGGGTGGCGATTTCCCTTCATGTATATTTTTTTTTTTAATTAATAAACAAAAATTATATTAAAACAAAATTTTATTTTAATTTGATAAATTTATTTTTAAAAATTATAAATTAAATTAAAATATTTTTTTTATAATTTAAAAATATTTAAAAATTCGTAAAATATATTTTAGGTTTTTTTATAATTTAATATTTTGAATTTTTTTTTTAAATTTTAAATTTCAAATAAAAAAAATTAAAAAAAAAAAAAAAAAAAAAAAATTCAAAGGGGGCAACGGTCATATGACCGTTGCCCCCATCCCCCCTCCCCCCACCCCCCACGTCCCCCCTCCCCCCCACACCCCTCACCCTCTATAAATACCCCTCTCCTCTTCTTCAAATTTTCATTCCTCTCATTCAAATTTTCATTTTTTTTCAAAAAGTTTTCATTTTTCTACCAAAAAAAATTTCTTTCTACAAATTTTTTTTTCTACAACAATACTTTGAAATGGCTTCACTATTGAGGTTACAAGAAAATCACATCTCGGAGGTTATATTTAACGAGGTAAGTAAATTGTTATATTATTATTGTTTTTTATATTATTATTATTTTTTATATTATTATTGTTTTTTATATTATTATTGTTTTTTATATTATTATTGTTTTTTATATTATTATTGTGTTATATTATATTATTATTGTTTTTTATATTATTATTGTTTTATATTATATTATATTATTATTGTTTTATATATTATTATTGTTTTATATATTATTATTGTTTTATATTATATTATTATTGTTTTTTATATTATTATTGTTTTATATTATATTATTATTGTTTTTTATATTATTATTGTATTATATTATATTATTATTGTTTTTTATATTATTATTGTTTTAAATTATATTATTATAGTTTTTTATATTATTATTGTTTTATATTATATTATATTATTATTGTTTTTTATATTATTATTGTTTTATATTATATTATTATAGTTTTTTATATTATTATTGTTTTATATTATATTATATTATTATTCTTTATATTATATTATATTATTATTGTTTTTTTATATTATATTATTATTGTTTTTTTATATTATATTATTATTGTTTTTTTATATGAAATTATTGTTTTATATTATATTATTATTGTTTTATATTATATTATATTATTATTGTTTTTTTATATTATATTATTATTGTTTTTTTATATTATATTATTATTGTTTTTTTATACGAAATTATTGTTTTATATTATATTATTATTGTTTTATATTATATTATATTATTATTGTTTATATTATATTATATTATATTATATTATTATTGTTTTATATTATATTATATTATTATTGTTTATATTATATTATATTATATTATTATTTTGTTATTTTATAGTTTTATTTATTACTTTTTAATTGTTATAGTTTTATAATATATTAATTTTTATTATTATAATAGGAAACTCGTCGCGTATTACGTTCGAGGAAATTTACATTGGAGGACCCGCATCCTTATATTATCGACCACTTAAGAAGAGCCGGATTTTATCACGCAAGTCAAATTCGACGACTTGTGATACAACCCGATTTAATCTCTGCGTTGGTCGAACGATGGAGACCCGAGACGCACACTTTTCATTTTCCATGTGGTGAATGCACGGTCAGTCTCGAAGATGTTGCGCTGCAACTTGGACTTCCGATCCATGGCGATGCAGTTACAGGCGGAAGCCTGCTAGATTGGAATGAACTGTGTGAAGATCTATTGGGTGAGGTACCTCCAGAAGACGTCGTATCTGGCTCAACGGTGAGACTGACTTGGTTGAAAACGTTTCAAAATCTGCCATTACATGCAACCGAACAACAAATACAATATGCTGCTAGAGCATATATTTTACGTTTGATTGGAAGATTACTGATGCCTGACAAATCGAGCAGTCGGGTACATTTAATGTATCTTCCATTGCTACGTGATTTAGAGGAAGCAGCAAATTATAGTTGGGGTTCTGCGTGTTTGGCAGTTTTGTATAGAGAACTTTGCCGAGCTACAGTTCCAAAAAACCATGACATAGGTGGATGTCTAGTGCTTCTACAATCATGGGCTTGGTATCGGCTACCATTTCTTGCTCCGCGCGTGGATATTTCGGCTGTATACCCCCTTGCAAGCAGGTAATAATCTTTACTATTTTATTAATTTTGTACGAAATTGTATTTTTATAGGTCATTAAGATATTATATGCATTTTAATAGGTGGAGTAGGAGTACGGGTAGAGATTTTACAGAGACTCCGAGCGATCTTGCAAGTATAAGACTACGACTAGATCGACTAGGATATGATAAGGTAAATATTTCGATTGTTACATTGAAGTTTTTTTTTTTTATTTAATCCTTATGAAACTAATAATTTGTAATAATTATTCGCAGTTTCTGTGGATGCCATATTCCTCGAGTGAAATTATGGCATGCCTCCCATCGGATGCCTACAATAATTTCAATATATGGAAAGCAAACACAGCATTGATATGCTTTTCATATGTAGAGTGGCACCAAACTGACCGGGTGTTGCGACAATTTGGGATGCAACAACCAATTCCTGCAGCCCCGATGAACCTTGATAAGCTTCACAAGGTCGACATGCGTGGTCGTAATGATGAATTCTGGCCTGCGAAGCATGAACGTTGGATCCAATGGTGGAACATACGTTTTCAACGAATTCCGACAGGTTACCCGATTGTTGGTAATAATTTCAACCCGTCTGCTGATTACATAAGATGGTATAGAAATGAAGGTCGGCCTTTCGTTTGTCCACCGTCGATGCACGAGGATGTTAGGAGTATGCCATTTACCGGACAAACTTCAGCTCCAGTCCCTCCTACACAGGATATGGATGCTCCTAGACCTCGCCGACAACGTGGGCGAAGGCGTCAACCGACCTCATCGGAGTTCACAGCACCGAGGATGTCATTTGATCATCCTGAACCTGAACGGGATCATGGAGTACCATCCAGCCATCGTTATTCCGTAAGTCACCCCGGATATGACGTTGATGAGTGTTACCGACCATCACCGCCAAGAACGAGGTTAGATGACCAGCTCCCCGTCCTAAGTCCAAGTTCAGCATATTTAACATCCATGTATCAGTTTGGAACCCCTTCGTCAGCATTTGATGCTACATCATTTATGGGTGCATCTAGTAGTCAAGTTCCCGTTATGGGTGAACTAGGTGTTAGCTCATCCAGCAGTGGGTTTCAAATTTTTGATACGGATGAAACGACTGATGACATACAACCGGAACCAGTGGCGGTTATAGCAAGAGGTCGTGGTGGACCGCGAATACGTGCCACTGACGAGGTTGAACGACGGGTGCAACCACCACGCACTAGAAGAACTCGACACTGTTGCTTTACACCACGCAATAATTAGAATAATTGTAATGTGTTTTAAATTTCTAATATAAATTTATATGTTTTGCATTTCATGTAATTTGTTCGGAAATTAATTGTTATATTTTATTTTAATTTATATCTTAATGTTGTTATTTAATTTTAATATAATAATCCAAATTACATGATAAGTTGCTTTTCTTTTTTTTCATTTTAATTTAATTTTCTTTTTAAATTATAATAAGAAAAAAAAATTTAATCAAAAATTAAATTAAATTTTTTTTATCAAATATCCAGTTTTAAACTGTAACAATCTATATTATTATTAAAAACAATGATTAAATTAATGTCACGAGTTAATCGAATACCAACTCAAAAAAACTAATCAAATTAAAAAAATTATTTTACGATACCAACTTAAAAATAACTTCTTTATTTAAAAAAGTGACTCGATAAATTTCTTTTAAAAAAAATTTATTTACATTTTACATCATTAAATTATTTTTGATATAAATTAAATTTTATTTTTTATAATATTACAAAATTATAAAAAATAAAATTTTTGATATAAAAATTTAATAAAAAATATAATCTTCTTTTTAAATTTTAATAAGAAATATATTTTTATTTTTTATAAAATTGTAATAATAAATTAAATTACATTTTTAATATATATTTTAAAAAAATAAATAACCAAACCTATAAAAAAATATTTTAATTTAATTTATAATTTTTAAAAATAAATTTATCAAATTAAAATAAAATTTTGTTTTAATATAATTTTTGTTTATTAATTAAAAAAAAAATATACATGAAGGGAAATCGCCACCCCCCATGGCGATTTCCCTTCATGGTTTTAGCAAATTTTGCTAAAATTACCAAGGGAAATCGCCATGGGGGGTGGCGATTTCCCTTGGTATTTTTTTTGCAAATTTGCAAAAAAACACGCTGGGAAATCGCCATGGGGGATGGCGATTTCCCAGCTGAAAAAAAAAAGATCCGTATTTTGAGAAATAATCAAAAAGTAACGGTAATTTGATAATTTTTTTTTTGGCTATATTGTAATAAAAAAAGCCCTCGTTTTGTTCGAATTGTGTCGGGTTTGAATAAAAAATTTTGTAATTCAAATCGATTTGACTCAAATTATTATTTATTAAATAAAAAATATTTTTATTTAAATTTAATTATAAAATATATAAAAATATTAATATTAATATAAAAATTAAAATAATATTTGAATAATTTATGAACAGTAAATCAGACTTACGGGTCTGCCTGAGTCCAATGATAAACTGGTTAAGACAATCAAAAATTTCGCGCCTCGACCCGGCCCGACCATGAGGTTTTAGAAAAGAAAGGTGAGTTGTAAAAGTTAAAAGAAAATATTTGGCAAAAAATGTAAAAATTACTATCAATTTTCCAAAAAAAAAAACTTCAAATATATAAGAGGAGAACTAAAAAAAAACTATAATCTATAATTTATAATCTATATTTATCTATAAAATATATATATATATATATATGATATAAAAACAAGGATATTGATAAAAAAAATTATTAACGAAAAGGAATATATATGTTCATTATTTTTAAACTAATAACATTTTAAATATTTTTTTATTATATTAATAATATTTATTCAATTTATAAATAAAAATTTTAAATTTATTAAAATATTTTTATTAAATGAATTTATCTATATAATATATATAAAAGCATGAATGAAAAAATCTTTTGAATTGACGAAAATAATCATTATTTTTCATTATATTTCTAAGTTGCTATTATAAATATTTTTTATTATTAATAAGATTTATCTATAAGTAAGAAATTTAATTTTATTAAAATACTTTTTTAAATGGATTAATTTGATAATACACAAAAAATGATTAAAAGTTTATATGCTTTATCTTAAAAATTTTAATTCTTACAAACTTTAAAAAGTAAATCGATTTGTTTGATGTAAATACAAAAAATTTAAAATTTACATTAAATTTTTTATCTTCATAATTAATTTTATATTAATATTAAAAATAATAAATTTTATAATAATTTGCATATAAAACAAACTTTATATATTAATATAAATTTTAGTTAATATATATTTTATTTATTTTAAATAATGAATTTTTACGTGCGAACACACGTGATAACAACTACTAATAATAAATAAATAAAATTTATATTTATATTGAATTTATTTATTATTATGGAGTTTTAATTTTACATTAATATTAAAAATAATAAATTTTATGTTAATCAAGTATATTTTACACACAAGATAACTTTAGAGTGAATTTAAGTTAATATACATTTTATTAATTTAAATTATTTGTATAATATAAAATAAATATAAATATAATGCATTCATGATAAATATTATTAATATGAATTTAAAAAATTAAATATATATATATGTTTTTTCATATCTATTTATACTATTATAAAAAAAAATGATTGAATTGAAATCACAAGTCAAGTGACATCAGTTCAATTAATGAAAGTATAAAACAACCAAATCAAATTATAAAATCAAAAAAATAAATAAAAATAATTATGTCTCTTATATTTTAATAATATTTTTAATAAAAAAAATCTATTTATTAAAAACCACTTAATGTTTTAAAAAAACTATTCACTTGAAAAAAAAATCACATTTTTACCTATTTTTTTTTTTAAAATACCACTTAATTTTTTAAACATAATTTATTTGTTTTTAAAATATATGTTTTTCCATATATCAATTTAAAGAGAGCGAAATATTCCATTTTTTTTTTCTTTTGTCTGTGTGTCAAATTTACGTTTCAAAACCAAAAGCGAAAAAAAAAAAAAAAAAGCCTTAAAAAATCATAAAATTCTTCCCATTTCGGTCTGTTTGTCTCTCCAACTCAAACACACACTCAATCCCTTCCCACAGAAACCGAAAAAACTAATAACAAACGAACCCTAGAAAGAGAAACAGAGCAGAATTTTTAACAATCAGAAAGAGAAAGAAAATAGAGAGAAGAGCAAGGTATTATTATAATATATAATTTTTTTTTTTGTTTTTTTTTCAAATTTTATCCATTTTAATCCTTTTATTTCGGTTTCGATCTGAAAGCTGTTTTTCCGTGTGCTTATCTGTCTCTCTTGTTTTCTTCAACTATTATTTTTACCCCTTTTTCCTCATTTTGAAAACAAAATTTGAGGGTTTCATTTATGTTTTGATCCTTTGATTTCCTTTGTGAATTCTCATCGACCCATTTTAGACTTGGGGCTTAGTTTTTCTGGGTTGTCGTTTAATTTTTGATTTGTTTGTGTTTTGATCTTTAATTTCTCTGTTTTTGTTTAATGGAAGATGAGTATCATCGGCAAGGCTTGGTGGTAAGGCTTAATGTGCCTCTTTTTCTCCTTTAATTTTATATGAATTCGAATGTTTAAGATGTAACTTTCATTGAACATTCATCTCATAACGTTTAATTAATAATTATAATTAATTCAATTGTATTTTAGCTTCTTTTTTTTCGTGGTAAATTGTAGGATATATTGCCTTTTGATCAGTAGTTTCTCTGGATATATATGGAATTGTTGATTTTTCTTTTGGTACATACATCGAGGTGGTGTTTTATATATCATGAGGTTAACGAAATGCAATCCACATTTTTTTTGTTGCCCAACTTTTAAAATTCCTTATCGATTTTTGTCCTAAATTTCCAGAATTGGTATAGGATGATAGGCCAAGCTTGTGTTCGTCATGTTTTGTTGCTTTACTGATATTGGGATTTTGACCTCTTGCAATGTTGGATGCATGTTGAATCTCTCTTACATGTGTCATATCCTTTTTCAGCTTGTTTCCAGTCCTGGCATTAGGCAAATTTGGTTGCAACCATGTTCTGCATAGATATTTGTTTTGATTATCATAGTTTAATTTAATTTTACAATATGTTCATTGGGTTATGAATGAATGTATAAAAAATTTGCAGGCAAATGCACCTCCTCCTGGCTACTTTGTTCGACTAGAAAATACTGACAATTTGTATTTGAAGAAAAGAACAAGGATGCGTCGGTGGCTTTGCTGTTCCTGTCAGGTTGAGGAGAATTACCAATCACATGAAAATGAGCACTTGAAGATCCCCAAGCATGATATGGATGGTATGTTACTTTGATGCTAACTTGATTTGGTAATTCTGATTTTCTGTTAGGAATCTTTTGGCTGTGTGAGATGTGTAGTTATGTTCGTGCAAATGTAGATGTTACTAAATTATATTTTGCAGAACACCTTATAGGTATTTACCTTAATCTGGTGAATAGAAATGCGAATTGGGCATATTTTTGCATATTTAGTCTTGTCCATCACCTATTTTTTACTTTGTATAGAAAGTCTGAAGTGCTATACCTGTTTTTTTATGGCTGTTCTTTGACTCTGTCTCTATGTCTCTTTTTCTGCCTCTTCATTCCTATAATGTGACTAAGCCATATATATGTCTTTGTCATTTTGACTTTTGAACTATTATTGGACTATTCTTTATATATGAGAAGAGATGAGGAAATTCATTATTTTCTCTTAATTTGCCTTTTGTTTTGGTCTCATGACATCTCATATTTTGGTTTAAATAAACCTTGCACTAATCATTTAATTTTCACAGTGGAAGCTTTTGCATTTCTAGTCCTACGTGAGCATATTAGGCTTTATGTTTGTTTATTTGCATAGCATGTGCTTCTAGGAGGGAAAGGCACGAGAGCAAAATAACAACTTCCAAAATATTTCATTTATTGTTCAAATTTGGACAACAATAACCTTTTTGTGGGGGGGTTATTCTAGCTTGTTATGAGTTAGGCAAGAATTAGGGATCCATTTAGATTGCCTTAATTGTTTTATATTTGGCTTTTACTTGCTAAGATAAGAAGATTATGTTGAGTTGTTTTTCTTTTTTAATTTAATTTTACTGTTCCCCAAAAGAAGAGAGATTTACATAAAATTTAAGACGATTGGCGTATGTTGTGCAATATTCTAATCTTGGTATTTGAAATATGAATGTCTCTGACAAAGGTTCTTTACAAAAAAATTTCTTATTAATGTTCAATTGTTCAATTTCTGCCATTTTTCTGTTTGCATGCTTATGTTGTTTGAATAATTTCTCATTGCTGATGCTATGTTCTTTCAGGGAATCAAAAAAACTCAAAGGTGGCAGCTCCTGTCAAACCTGAAGTGCAAAAATCAGCACCACCTATCGAAGTGCCTGCACTATCATTGGAAGAACTGAAAGAAAAGACTGACAATTTTGGATCAAAGGCTTTGATTGGTGAGGGTTCCTATGGAAGAGTTTATCATGCAAACTTGAACAATGGAAAAGTTGTGGCTGTGAAAAAGCTTGATGTTTCCTCTGAGCCTGAGTCAAATGTGGAGTTTTTGACCCAGGTGTGTGAGCAATTTGACAGAAGGGTCTTTTTTAATTAATTTTTTAATTCTTATTGATAATGGAAATTTATGTTGTTGTTATGTCACGTGTTTCCCTTTTCTCTTAGCACTCTGACTTTATGAATTTTCTTTGTTCAGGTTTCCATGGTTTCAAGATTAAAGCATGACAATCTTGTCGAGTTGCAAGGTTACTGTGTCGAAGGAAATCTCCGCGTGCTTGCATACGAGTTTGCAACAATGGGATCACTACATGACATATTGCATGGTTTGTGAAGCCATCATATTATACATTAGTTCCTGATAGAGATTTATCGGACAAAAATCTTGTTGTACAAAATAGATGCTATTAGTTTGACTTTTTCTTTTTGGCAATTATAGGAAGGAAGGGAGTTCAAGGGGCACAACCAGGTCCAGCGCTTGACTGGATGCAGCGGGTAAGAATTGCGGTTGATGCGGCAAGGGGCTTGGAATACTTGCATGAGAAGGTTCAACCCTCTATTATACACAGAGATATCAGATCTAGCAATGTCCTTCTCTTTGAAGAGTTCAAAGCGAAGATTGCAGATTTTAACCTCTCAAACCAGGCTCCTGACATGGCTGCTCGTCTTCATTCTACTCGAGTTTTGGGGACCTTTGGCTATCATGCTCCAGAGTATGCTTTCTAAGCTCCTTTATATTATGTTTATCTTTTTTCTGAACCAACCAGCCATTAGCAATTGCTGTGTGTTTATTTGACTTCTTGTATATGGTTGGTTTTGTTTAATTCCATTCTCGGGTAACAGCTAGGAAATTATGCAGATGCTTGTAGCTGGTCTGACGTCCAGATTTATGTATTTATTTATTTTTGCATAAATATAACTTTTTTTTTTCCTCAAATGATGCTGCTATTTGGACTCCCTATATTCTTTTCCACCTCTTTCACAATAGATAGTCAAATGCATATAAGGTCCAATGGGCTGTATGTAGAGTCCAGTGTCTGTGTTGCTAGAACTAAGGACATGAATTTGAGGGAGTGTCAATAAATTTTTTTTTTTTTTTTTTCTGAATGCATCACTATCCCAGAGGAGCTGCACAGATAATGTATGATTTAACTGATTATGGCTCTAATTTTTTTCCAGGTATGCAATGACTGGACAGTTGACACAGAAGAGTGATGTGTACAGTTTTGGGGTTGTCCTTCTAGAGCTTCTGACTGGGAGGAAACCTGTTGACCACACAATGCCCCGTGGACAGCAGAGTCTTGTTACCTGGGTGAGTTATTGCTTTCACTTCTTTCTGTCAATCTTTTCCCTTTTCTTTATCTAGTTGATGGTTATGTTACTCGGACTCGGGGGTGTGTTGAATACGGGTATGTGTCTGATACGGGTATGCTTAATTTTTTTTTTAAGTTTTTCCATATATTTGGAGGATCATGCTCCCATACCCTTGTCCGAATATGTGTCGGACATGAGTACTTTAGGGAAAATGAAGAGTCAGATTAACATAGGTTTATGGTGCATTTCTGTTTCTTTCATATAGTGCTTGATCTTTTGACTTCACTTTAAATTTGATCAACTGTTTAACAATTTTTTTTCTCCATTTAGGCTACTCCAAGACTGAGTGAAGACAAAGTTAAACAATGCGTAGATCCAAAACTGAAGGGAGAGTATCCTCCTAAAGGAGTTGCTAAGGTACTTTTATCCTGTGTCTGCTTAACTTGCACGAGTTTAATTTTGTAACTTAGAGATGGTGGCGGGTTTCGGGTGTTTGAACTCTGGAAGAATGTACAGGCACATCGAACTAGCAGTTAATGGTTTTTGTTACATTTTTCTGGATGCAGTTGGCAGCTGTGGCAGCATTGTGTGTGCAGTATGAAGCTGAGTTCCGTCCAAATATGAGCATCGTTGTTAAGGCTCTCCAACCACTGTTGAAGGCTCCGGCTCCAGCTCCAGCACCCGCACCAGCACCAGAGTCATAAAAGCAGATGAACTCAGTTTCTTCACCTTTTATCGAAATTTCCGCAACCTATGCATGGTTTGGTTTCATTCGACTGCAGATTTCATCAGATCACTAAATATTAATGATATTTTTTTCTTTCCAATTTTTCGCATATGACATCGATGTGTAGGATTGGGTTGTGGACTGTTTAATGTCACTGATATGGTCTGTCTGTCGATGGTTTTTGGAACCCTAGGTGCTGAATTTTTAGAGTTGTAGTCATAAAATTGGCCAAGGGATTGGGTTGTGAATGTTACTGAGTATTGTTTGCTTCATATTTTTACTTTTTTTTTTGTGCTGAGTTAATGATTTTTATTCTCCCAAAGTGTAGGCTGTGACTTGTTGATGGTTAAGTTACGCTTTCATATCTATATCTCTATGCAAAAAGGTTTGATTTTCTGAGTTCTTTTCATTTGGCAACCATGTCTTGTCTGCTGTCTTTGATCTGAAAACATTACTTGCTATAATACTATTCCATTTTGCTTGTAATCTGTTCAACATCTATGAGTTCGTTTTAGACACTTTAGTGAAAATTTTTTAATTTTAAAAACGGGTTAAGATGTTGTCATGTGTAGGGGTGTAATCGAGAAACTTGTGCTCGCAAGCTATTCGGATTCGGCTAAAAAAAACTCGAATTCAGCTCGGTCATTGTTGAGTCGAACTCGAGCAGTTCGAGCGAGCCGAATTTGAGTATCCTAATTCTTGACTAGAGTAGTTCGCGAGCCCAATCGAGCTTTTTTATTTTTAATTATTATTGAAAAATCTCAATTCAAGCGGTCGAGCACTAATAATCGAGTTTGAAGTCGAGTATGAAAATCAAGCTCATTTTTAGTAGTTAAACGAGCTTAATCGAGCGAGCTCGAGTAGTTCGATTTTTATCTCGAATCGAGCTCGAGCTTTAAAAGTAAAACCCGATCGAGCTCAAGCCGAGCTTCGAGCCTCGAATTTCGAGTCGAGCTTGAGCTTCTTACAGCTTGAGCTCGGCTCGAGCTCGGCTCGGTTCGATTACACCCCTAGTCATTTGTTTCATTCTTTTCTTTTAATTTTTTTTTTTTTTAATTTTGAAGGTATTTATTATTTTATTAATCTTATTTTTTAAATTTAATAAATACACTATCATTGGATGTGGTAAATTCTTATTGTTTAGAGTTCGTTTTTTATATGTCAATGGTGAAATTTTTTGAACTTCATAAGCCGATTAAAAAAGCTTATTGGTTAAACCTAGAATTGGTAAAATGAAATTGAATTCAAAAATTTGTTGGAAAAAGCTTGAATCTAAATTTTATTTGACAAAAAAACTCAAAGATCTAAATTTGAAAAAATTTGAATTCGATATAACCCATTCTCGGAAAAAATCAATCCCGATAGGAAGGATGATGAGACTGAATATATAAATTGTTTGGATCTTAATTGTACTCATGATGTTGGAGTTGAAGATGATGATGACAGTGGTGAAGATTACGCCATCGTTCTTAGGCCTGCTTTCACGTAGAAGGGAACCTGAATTTTGATTCTGGTCCTCTAATCATAAAACGGCACTAAGATTTAGAGGTATTTATGGATTGGGTCGGATACGGGCCTATTCATGGTATCAATATTATAAATGTTTGTTCAAGTTCGGATCGACTCGAAATATTGGTTTTAAATTTTGCTCAAGTCCGCTCATATTTGTAAATATATAGCACAAACACGTTTAGATCCATCCATATTATTTTTATTTTTTTATTTAATCTTTAATGCTTTTAGATTTTTTCTTTTATTAAATTATTAAACATGAATAATTTAACATATTTTTTAATGTTTACATTATAATATTATATATATTTAATCTTTATATGACATAACTTACATAATATATATAAAAATAAAAATAATATATTATATTATATTATTTAATTAAAAAATGGGTCGGGCTCGGGCCTTAAAAGTTGGAGCCAAAGCTCTACCCATTTTTTAAACGGGCCTAATTTTTTGCCTAAACTCATTTTTCGAGCCTAATATTTTTGTCCAAACCCTCCCAAATATCGAGCAGGCCTTCGGACTTGGATAGATAGCCCGACCCTTGGACAAATCTACTAAGATTTAAATGAATCCTAAATGAACAAATCCGTGATCTTAGACAAAGTGTTAACAAGATACATGAACGCTTATAATTTTGTTATCAGAATTTTTGTTTTTCTTAAAATATTTATGTTCGATATATATTCGAATATGAATAAAAAGTATAATTTTTTAAATATATATTTATATCGAACACATATTTATATTTTACATTCATTCGAATTAATTCGAGTAACATAACCTTTAATTGTTAGTTTACTTGGTGCTATAATTTAGGCATTTAGAATTCGTTTTGATTATAGCTTTTGCTATCATTAAGACAACTCATGCTAATCTTAATTGAAAATATTAAGAAAATTATTAATTGTACACTTCAGGTTTAAATAAAAAAGAAGTTTCTTCTTTAAAAGTAAATCTAACAATATATTTATACAATTTTATTTTTACTGTCTTTGTCTTCCCTTTTATTTTTACTTTTAAATTTAAAAAAAAAAATTAAATATAATAAAAAAATAATTAAAATACGATCCGTAATAAAAAATAATGAGAACATAAAATGAATGTACGAATATAAAATAATGATAAAAGAATAAATAAAAAAAAAATGTTTTAGGTTTTTTCCTCTACCTTTACACCTAATTCATTTAAAACTTTCTTACCAAATTTTCCTTCTCATTTCTCACCAAAGCTTTATTTTTTTCCTCTCTCTCCATCCAAACAAGACCTTGTCGTCTTAGGTTGTCGGGATGGAGTCGGAAGAGGAAATGATTGACGACTCGGTTTCCATGGAAGACAATTTTTACAGCGGCGATTTTAGCGAGTATTACGACTACCCTAACGATAACGACAACGATTATTACTCTGACGATGACGATGATTACGGCTTACTTGAAGACGACGATGATCAAGACGCCGTCGTTTCTCGGCGCCCCCAGGTAATCCTTTTTCAATTCCACAAAGAAGAAAAAGCTTTCCTTTTGATCATTAGCTCAGAAAAAAAAATGAATCTTTTTAATTAAATTGACTTTAGTGTGTGTTATTGAATTTGAAGCTTATAAATAAATTTCATGGAACTAAGGAATAAGGATAGTTTAATTTTGAATATAAAGACAATTTAGACAAAACAAGGAAAAATATAGAATTTTTGATGAAATTAGTCGCAAAAAGTAAAGGCAGCAACACCCGAAAATACTATTTAAAGTAGAAAGAATAAAGATAATCCAAGGTAATGTTTGGAAATTTATATCCCTTTGCTAATTAGATCAGTGGTAAAATGATGAAAAGGGATTTTATGTAGCTATCATCGATTATTTTCAGGCCCGAGGATTTTTGAATGATTTGGTAGTTGCCATCACTAAAGAGGCAGTGATTGGCTTAAGGGGTTGCCAATGCTGATGTTTTTCTTGATTTTTGTTTAATTTTATTTATTTGGAATTTAAATAGGTTGTTGAGTTAGTTCCTGATTACATCTTGATTTTGATATAGTGATGAAATAGGTTTGAGGTTTAATCATGGGGTTTGTGTTGTTATTGATGAATAGAACTGGAAAGTGGGCACTCGTTACTTGCTCTCGACGTTCTTTCTAGTCAATAGTAGAATTGCCGGGCTTCAAATATTTGAAGTTTGGAAGATCAAAAACATTACGCATTAAATTTAATACAACTATTTCCTTATCTATTACCATTATTAACATGCTTTTGTTTTGTGTTTCAGCTAGGTTATACTGTTTTGAAAGAAGCAGATATAAAACAACGACAAGAGGATGATATTTCTAAAGTTTCTACTGTTCTTTCAATATCAAGAGTTGACACAACCATTTTACTCCGTCACTATAATTGGTAATATGTTTGTTCTCCATTGTTTTGTTCTTTTGGTGGTATTGAGGTTACTATTGCATTATTCACATAAACAATGACAGAAAAGGTTACTTGCTGTTTGTATTATTAGTTTTTGGAAATTTGTTTTCCTGAACATGGTTGGTTATGCAGGAGTGTCAGTAAAGTGCATGATGAATGGTTTGCTGATGAAGGAGGAGTACGACAATCTGTTGGATTGTTGGAGAGACCAGTTGTTCGAGCATCCAATGCTAGAGAAGTAAGTTCTATAGATTTATGGATTTGCTTTCTTTTGGAAACTTGTTCTTTTCTGATTGTTCATCTTTGTGAATTACGTACCTATGACACATCTTGTTGCTTCCCAACCAGCTTACTTGTGGGATTTGTTTTGAATCTCTTCCGTGTGACAATATTACATCAGCTGCTTGTGGTCATCCTTTTTGCCGGGCTTGCTGGCGAGGTATCTCTCATATGCTGTTTTGATAGGCTAATTTTCTATCTAATCTAAGTCAGTGTTGTCAAGGGCGCTAGGCGCACTCTAGGCGCTAAGACCTCTATATAGCCTGAGGCGCAAGGCGCAAAAAAAGCGCTCATCCGAGCAAAATAAGGCGCATATATACAAATAAATATATATAATATACCAAATAAAATTTAAGTAAAATTTAAGTATTATATGTAACTAATAAACTTCCGGTAACAATTTAAAAAAAAGTTATTATAATAAAAAAAGATAGCTAAAAATTTATAATAATTCTATAAATTATTATAAAAAAAGCAAACGTTGTTTTGTGATTAATAATTTTTTATAATTATTATAAATTAATAATATTTTTTTATTAAAAAAAAAAAATCAAACGAGTTTGTTTCTGAACACAGAAACAGAGCAACGTCTGTTTCTGTGTTCAGAAACAGAGTTGTTTGCTCTGTTTCTGTGTTCAGAAACAGTACATAGAAACAGATCAAACGAGTCTTTTTTTTTTTTAAATATAGAGAAGAAAGAAAATTGAAACGAAGAAGAAAAGGCAGTAGAGCCAAAGAAGAAAATAAGTAAAATATAAACGTACCTTAGCCAACAGTGACCAACCAAACTTGAGTACTTGGCTGAGTTGAAAGTCTTTGAGGGCTTCCAATACTTTATTTTAACTTAATAATATTGGTGGCAGGGTTTGTTTTGGAAAAAGGAAAATCGAGATTGAATTTTGAATTTTGAATATGGAAACTTTGACTTCTATAATTAAAAAAAATAAAATAAATTGAAACTTCACTGAGGCGTGCTTTTTTGGCGCCTAGGCTTGCAACAGAAGGCGCAAAAAAGCTTGATAAGCGCTCGCCTCTTTGAAGTGGCTTCGCCTGGTATACCCTGAAGCGTTTTCCTGTTCTGGCGCCTCGCCTGGGCACCTAGGCGAGCGCCTTGACAACACTGATCTAAGTGATGGTTGTATGCAATGCTTTCCCTTTTGTTTGAAATTAAAGTTTCTGATGAATATTGCCTTAATAAGATAACACCATTTGGTTTTGGTTATCAAGGTTTTGATTTTCATATATTAGGTATCTAATATATACTAAATTCAGTGTACTTTGTTGTTCTAAGTACTTGACCTTTGTCTTTCTAATGCTTTTTGACACAAAAGCTTTGCTTATACTTTTGTTGCTATATTTGGTTTAATATGGTAGGCTACATTTGCACAACCATCAATGATGGTCCTGGATGTTTATCGCTGAGATGTCCTGATCCATCTTGTAATGCTGCTGTTGGCGAAGATATGATTGATAAATTAGCAACTTGTGAAGAAAAGGAAAAGTATTCTCATTATCTACTCAGGTCTTATATTGAAGGCAACAGGAAGGTATGTTTTGTATTAAAACCCTGAGATATACCAATAGGATACAATGGATGATTCCCCCCCCCCCCCTCTCTTAAAATAGCCATCAATAATTAGAACTTTTGTGTTTGCTGACAACTGGACTATTGAAAGTCGGGTAGACTCTTTGCAATGCATGTATGCTTGCATGTGTCCCTTTTTATGTAGCACTTGTGCGTGCAATGCATAAATGAGCATGAATTGCTGGTTCTCTTAGTTTTAGTGGGTTATCTCGTTTTGCTTAAAGTTCTTATCTTTATTGTCCTTGTCACTGCTAGACCAAGTGGTGTCCTGCTCCGGGGTGTGAATATGCTGTTGATTTTGTTGTCGGCAGTGGGAATTTTGATGTCTCCTGCTTCTGCTCACGTAGCTTTTGTTGGAATGTAAGTTTCTTCTGATTTTTTTGTATTTTATTAAATTATATTTCATGTGCATTACTCTCTTCCAGATGTCTAAGTTCTACCAAATCTTGGTCGCAGTGTACTGAAGAAGCTCATCGTCCTGTTGACTGTAATACTGTGGCAAAGTGGATTTTGAAGAATGGTGCGGAGTCAGAAAACATGAATTGGTAAAGATACATTGTACATCTAGAAGAAGCATTCTGCTAATGATTACGATTGCTGGGTTTCTATTATGTAATCTGAATTTATGATGAAGTGCTACAACTGTTTTTCTCTGGTGTTGCATATGCTATATATTTTGGTTACTGAGAGAAATGAAAAAGGTTCTATAAGAAACCTCTTTTCTGTTTTTTGCACGTCTGCATTATTCCATGTTCTTGTTAGTATTTTAACATGGCTATCTTGTTTTCTTAAGAAAAGTTGCAAGGGGAGGTTGAGGAGGTATTTGAACTAGGTTATGATGCATGAATTGGTTTGGAAATAGTGAAACTAAGTTCATTTTTACTTTGCTGATAACATGTACTAATGATACATTATTAACCGTTATATAACTGAGTGCTAACTTTTTTTAATTAATATTTTTTATTGCAAAGCGAGTGCTACTGATTGTTATTCTATTCCACATATTATCCCCTTCATTCATTTAAATAGTCTGTTCTCTTGTAGCTCGGAATAAATATGGTGCAAATCTTGCTATCTTGTTTACCACTTTTGTTGTATGCTATGTTCAGGATACTAGCTAATTCCAAGCCTTGTCCCAAGTGCAAGAGGCCAATTGAAAAGAACCAAGGGTGTATGCACATGACATGCACGCCGCCTTGTAAATTTGAGTTCTGCTGGTAAGCTTCATTTCTTTGTTGGTCCAGGAAAAAAGACATTGCTTGATAAATGGGACATTTATAGGAAAGCCTGTGTCCTTAGAGTTTATAGTGGGATAGGGTTAGAGCTGCGGATTTTAAAGCTTATGGCTACAGTAGGAATATGGGCTAGGATTCAGTAATCAATCAGCGTTTGATTCAATCATAAATCTCAAAAGAAGAATGAAATTGAGGGGAAAGATTGCTGGAAATTCTAGGTAGTCTGCTGTGAATGGTAAAGCAAGAATATTGTAACAATAAAGAAAAAGTAAGAAGGGGGAAAGAGAAAGAGAGAAGAATCCAAAAGTGTTTTAGGTATCCATGCCATAATAATCTCTATTCTCGTGATTCATTGATTAAAAAGATTAGATTAATTTCTATTCTTATAATTTCATTGATTAAGAGCCTACTAAAATATGAAGATTAACAAAAAAATCCAAGGCTACCCCAAAATTTACTAGGAGTATGACTATGATTGTAATCGGAAACAAACTAGTAAACACAGTAACTAAACAAACTTGGACTTGGAGAAAATGAGACTAAACTCCTAGAATAATTTGAAATTCTCCAAGTAACATAATTTAATTAATCCTAGGGTGCATTATTTGCTGAAATTATAATTCTGTCCTTGAAAAGTAATCCACTCAAAATTCATGTTAGGTAATCCTAAATTCCTAAAAGCAAATTACATAAAAATTGGGATTAAATTGAAGTCATCAGCTGCTGTATCTCTCTTTATATAACATTTGTAACCTTTGTGTGATATCAATTATGTGTAAATGTAGGTTATGCCTTGCTGGATGGGCAGAACATGGTGAGAGAACTGGTGGTTTTTATGCTTGTAATCGTTATGAAGCTGCTAAGCAAGACGGAGTGGTATGGCTATTAGTCTTTTTTGGTCATTGTCTTTTTAACATCTGCTTGAGTAATGGTTGAACTTGTGACTCATGATTCATATTCTTGCTTGCAGTATGATGAGGCTGAAAGAAGGCGAGAAATGGCAAAGAACTCGTTGGAGAAATACACTCATTATTATGAACGCTGGGCAAGCAATCAATTGGTATGCAGATACTACTTTGAAGTCTTACTCTTTTCCCTGATTTTTCATTGCATAGGTCCTGAATAAATTTTTCTTCTTCTTACTTTAATATTTTTCTTAAATCAACTCCTATGTTCTGGCTTTTATCTGCTTTATGATTAGTGCTACTGACTCAAAATTTACATGTTTCCTGTCAAACCTTAACCTTCCTATGCCTGTGTATCAAATAATGGTATTTGACATGTCAAGGATTTCTAAAGTTGCTTTTATACGAGCTAACAACTATATTTATTATATGTAAAAAAGAAAAAGACAGAGCAGGCAATGAAGGGGGGAAGAAAACAATGTGAATGGCCAAGCCGTTTTACTGGAATGCTAAGCCTTTGGTATCCTAGATATAAGAATAGAAGTCATTATCTGGTTATTGTTTTCACATAAAGTGGCACTCTTGAGACTTTTACTCTTTGATGTGCCACCAAATGCTTAACCTTTGAAATTACACTTGGAATAGAGGATCCCGTTGTCTGCTTCAGATTGTAGTAACTAGTAACTACACTCTATTGGCAAGTATCTTTGGAGAAAGTTATAGTTTTAGTAGAAAACAACGAGTTGGCATTTTTTTATAAATGTTATTTTGGATGTTATATGCTTCTGTGATTGGTTCCATCTTAGCTTTGTCTTTTGTTTCCTTGTCTTGATTACATTGGTAAAATTTTAACTTTTTCTGTTGATAACAAATTTGCATAACCTGAAAGTTCCTATTTGCAGTCAAGACAAAAGGCTCTTGCAGATTTAAATCAGATGCAACCTGTGCATGTAAGTTCTTACCTCCTCTCTTTTTAATTTTGAGATATGCATCTAGGTATTCTTTTTTGCCCCTTTTGTAAGTAGTATTTTTTTGCTTGATTCTGCATTTTCATGTTTTTGCTCAGATAGCTGGTTCACTTGTCATTTATATTGGCTTCTGTATTTTTTTTCTTTCTCAAGTGAAGATTAAAAACTTATTCTCAACAAAAGCAGCTCTTTAAAATGATGTTATGGAGTTTTGAGTGTAGAATGAAGTGGGTTCAATTTATGTTAGAAAGCAGCTTTAAGATGGTTACATGGTTTCATTCAAATTGATAGTGACCTCATAGCTACATTAGGACTATCTGACGTATACCTCTTTTTCTTCATTTTAATTTTTTATTTCTGAGCAAATTTCTTAAATTTTGCCAGCTTGAGAAGCTTAGTGACATACAATGCACGCCTGAGTCTCAGCTTAAGTTTATAACAGAGGCATGGCTTCAGGTAAATCATGGTCATATGAAAACCATTTGTTCATCTCTTTTTCAGAAAAAGAGTTAATTCATTTTTCTTGCCGATACTTAAATTGTTGCAGATAGTTGAATGTAGACGAGTTCTCAAATGGACTTACGCATATGGGTATTATCTTCCTGAGCATGAGCATGCTAAGACACAGTTTTTTGAGTACTTGCAAGGTATATATATTTATTTTCAAAAATGCTTGGAGGAAGTACATATGTATTACAAATTTATTTTTCCAAGTGGACCATTGGTGACATGACCAACTTTTGAGTTTTGTTTAGGGGAGGCGGAGTCTGGTTTGGAAAGGCTTCATCAGTGCGCTGAGAAGGAATTAAATAAATTTGTTACCGGTGATGGCCCATCGAAGGACTTTGATGACTTTCGTGCAAAGTTAGCTGGGCTAACTAGGTATGTTTTATCTGCTTTTGAATGAACGACTTGGTGTTTATATTAAATAAAACTCTAGGGTAATCTGGCTCTATATTACTCAGACTCGGGTGTGAGTGTCGGATAAGTGTATGTGTCCGACACGGGTATGCTCAATTTTTTAAAATTTTTCCATGTATGTGGAGGATCCTTGGAGGGTCATATCCCCGTACCCTTGTCTAGATATGCGTCGGACACGGGTACTTCAAGAAAAATGAAGAGCCGGAGCAACATAGATCTGACTCTCTTTTTCTCATCTTGAATCTGTGGGGAAAAAAAACTGAAACCTATGTTAACTACATTGGAGGGACTTGTGATGATTTTGTTCATTATATATTTCTCTCTCTCTCTCTCTCTCTCTCTTAAATTTTCCCTTTGTTCATTATCTTTGTACCTTTCTCGACATGCACAAACTTCTTTCTTGTACTTCTAAAAATTTAGCCAAAAAAAATTCTCGAGAGGGGCAGGATCTTCAATGATTGGAGTGCCTTGACTGATTCAGTTTTTCGTACATTTCTCTATTACAGCGTGACAAAAAATTACTTTGAGAATTTGGTTAGAGCGCTTGAGAATGGCCTAGCAGATGTGGACTGCCAGGCTGCTGCAGCTTGCAGCAAGACAACGAGCTTGAAAAATACGGGAGGGACTAGTAAAGGGAGAGGGGGCAGCAGGCAGGGGAAAAGGGAGTTCTAAAACTGGTAATTAGTCTTGTAACTGCTGTGCCTTCTAGTTTCTGGGTGAAAATACCAATCCTTTATTTTCATCGGGGAGCCTACCGTATTTCTAGAGCATATCCTTTTGCTGTATATATACACATATACTTATACATATAGTACACTATATATTAACATAAATATATATATATATATAACCTGCCAACTTGTCTTTGTTACTACTTATGGTATATTTTTATTACATGTTGAATGGCTTTGAATGCAAATATGTTCATTAAGGGGACTCAAGAAAAGAAAAGAAAAATAGAAGCAGGTATAGCTTGAATGATGAATTGATATATTGCCTTGTTTATCTTTGTATTGAATCTCTTTGATAAGAGTATGGAGAATATGATTTGACTATATGGGTTCAAAAGTATGGATTCAATCTTTTTAGATATGGTAAGAATTGCAAATTTGATCAAGGATATAAATCATACTTTCATGATTTAATGATTTTGATGAAAATTTCAGTATTTAACAAAGAGATTTGGTAGAAATGATATATTGCATTGTTAAATGTCTAGAGTATTATTAGAAGGATGTTTTTATATAACACATGCAATTTGTGTGTTATATATGAAGTTTCATTATGTAACACAAGAAATTTATTACAAAAATCAACCCGATGAATCCTTCAAAATTTTACTGCCTGGAATTTAATTTTAAATAGCTATGGTTTTAGTTTTTTCCGGGTCGATATTTACTTGCACGTAGGCTTATCGATTTTTGTGCCTTTCGTGGTGGAAACGTGGATGTTTGGATTTTGTTGACAATAATATTTTTTTGATATTAGACGCTTGTAATCCTGTCCTGCTCGAATTGGATTTGAATAATGATTTTTGTAACAAAAGTTGGTTCAGCTTAAATTATTATTTATTAAATAATTTTTTTAATTTAAATTTAATTATAATATATATAAATATTAATATAAAATTAAATTAAATTTTGAACAGTAAAATAAATTTACGGGGTTCGGCTTGAAACTGGCTTGGGTAAAAAATAAATTAAATTAGGTCGATCTAGCTCATGAGCAGGCTTTAGATCTACTAGTTTCGTTGGCAGCGACAAAGATGATGATGGCGATTACAATTGAGTTAATTAAGGTTGATTTGGATTGTCAATGTTTTAGATCATAATCATCCGAATTAGGGTTGATTTGGATTGTCAATGTTTTAGATCATAAACATTCGATGGGAAGAACGACAATTTTCTGATACAGGTCGTAACTAGCTGTTGGGATTTAAACTCCAGATTTGGTTGTATTATTTTCTTTTTGGTCAGAGAAGGAAATATGCAAACCCTAGCAATGAAAAGAGGGAAAAACCCTAAATTTGGTTTACTAGAGGAATTGAAGGAGTTTGAGAAGACAGTTATTGATTTTTGTTAGATTTGTTCCGCCATTTTCTTAGAACAGTTTAAATACTGTTATCTTTAACATTAATGCCATTGATTTTGGTTATAAATACAGCTAAATTTTGGGATTTTAATGCTTTATTATAAGAACCGCTCAAATGTAGGGATTTTATTTCTTTTTTTTTTTTATGACAATTCAAATTTCCTTTTTAGATATATATACTTTTGATGTCAAGCCAAATTAATATTTTGTGTTAGCTTAATTGGTACGCACCGTTAAAGATTATTTAATTATCACTTTAATATATTTTTTTCTTAAATTTAAAAAAAATGCACTTGTGAGTAAATAAGTGAATTGTTAAAACCCTAAAGAGATCAATATGTTAAACGTGCCCATGAGTTGGGCTTGACTAAGGTCTCGTTTAGCATTGCTTCTAGCACAGCTTTTGAGGTCAAAAACTGCTTTTCACCGCAAACGCAATGCTAAACAGATAAAAAAATTTGGCTTCTGCTGTTGAAACCATGGTTTGAAAAGCCAAACCAAAAAGCCAAAAAATATAGCTTTTGGACTTTAAAAGCTGGCTTTTGGATAAAATGATTTTATTATCCTCACATCTCTACACTTTTATTATTTTAAACATATCTTTTTGTTTACATTTCAATTTCCTACAACACTTTTTCACAGCAATGCTAAACACTTAAAAGTTTTTAAACCACACTTTTTCACCACACTTTATAAACACACTTTTTTCAACTCGAGCTTTTTCCAATATAAGTTTTTTCCAACAGCAATGCTAAACTAGCCCTAAATCCAATTGGATCCAATTGGTGCCTCTAAAAGCTTGCCTAAGATCTGAATCGATCCACCCGTTAAAGCTTATTTAAACTTTTTTATTATTTGTAATTTTATTAAAATATTAAAAATTATTTTTATATTAATATTTTAAAATTTAATTTAATTAAAAATTTTCAAAATCAATTTAAACTTAAAAAATCCTATCCAAGGCCCATGGGCCTGCAGGCTTCCATGGACAAGTCTACAATATGTAGGTAATAATCTCTAAGCCTATGAAAGAATAGAACACAAGCACAAAATTAAATCATTTTCAAAGTATTTTTACCATCAAAGATTTGATAATCTAATGGTTTGAGATTTATTAAAATTTTAAATTAATCAAGTCGATATAAGATATCCCGATGGTATTAACCCAAAATTATTTCAAGTTATTCACCCAAAGTTAACAAATAGATGCCCTTAAATGAAATTTATCAAGTTAATCCTACTCCCAAATTGTAAGAATAAAAAGGAGAAATCAATTTTAACAAATTAAATTCTCGATTAATAGTTCAAATTTCTTCAAGAATTAGCTAAAGAAATGGAGAATTAGTCATTTCAACATGCATTTTGTGAAGCTAATACTATAATTAGTTAACCCCAAATTTCATTAATATATTTAGGGTTTATCATCAAAATTATAACCATATTAAGGGATTTAACAAACTCATAAAAGTAAATTTAACTATGAGTTGAATGAGTCCATTGCTAATTGATAACATTCATCAAATTAATTATTAATAATGACGATTATAATCAGAACTAAAAATTGGGGGGGGGATGAAGCTATCCAATGGATGGTAATAAAATTTTCTTCATCAAAATTTAATTTAAATTGAAACCTTAATCAAAACTTTGGATAAACCTACAAAGCAAAAGCATATATTGAAACATTTCTTCTTCTTTTTTTGGCTTATAGCTATGCTATGCAAGCAAATTGGTGAGGAAAAAAGGCTTCATTCTCCCAACACATTTGACATATTAGAATCACTTACTAAACCCAATTTTGTATAGTATAACGACTTGAGTATTTTCGATGGAATATTTCGTCGAAAATACTCATTTTCGACAGATTTTTTCATCGAAAAAAATCTTCTCTCTTGTAGTGGATGGCATTGGGAAGCAGCAGTCTTGAGGCAAGCAAGAATGAACTCCTTTGTTGTTCCATTGAGACTCCAAGAAAACCAAGAAAAGGTAAATGAAAACAAGAAGTGAGATTGCAAAAGAGAGAAACATTTCTTGTGAGAAAAAACAAGATGAAATAATTGATGAAACACTCATTTTTATTTTATTTTTTGTTTGGTTCAAAGAGAGAGTTGATGATCAAAGATGAGATGAGAAAAGAGGGTAGTGAAAGGTTTTTAAATAGGGAAAAGATGGTTATATCAAATTCAATGAATGGTTAGTTAATTAGAGAGAATGTGAGAGAAAAAACCAGAAGAAATTTGAGGTGAAATGAAAGGATTGAAAGGTATGGGAAATGGGAAATGGGGGGAGGATAGCGTGTTTTTGTTTAATCATTGGGGGGATGCAATGCATTGAATCTATTCATGCAATGCAACATATCCAATTTGGCTCATGTGGTGTGTGGCTGCTGCTTTCTTGTTTTACTTTAATCTATAAAATTCTTTTCCAAGTTCATGCATCCAGGGACCCATAAGTATGCATGTTTTCTGAATCAGATTAGGGATGTGTTTTAGGTCCCATCGCTTTTAATATAATAAATGTTATCGCGACCAATTACGATAAATATGGATGATAAATATCAACGATAAAAAGAGTCGAAACCGTATAATAACAATCATAACACTGTTATTTAAATCCCGTTCTAAACCTATTTTTTAAAAGCTAGTTTAGCATTGCTATTAAAAAAAGTTTGAGTTAGAAAATGCTTGAGTTGAAAAAAGTGTATTTTAAAATTTTAAGAAAAAAAATATAATTTAAGAACTTTTAAGTATTTAAACTACGACCTCTTTTGTAAAAAAAAAAAAAAAAATCAAAACTTTCCTTTATAAGCTATTCAAAAAAAAAAAGTATTTGACATTGTTGTGAAAAAGTGTTATGAGGAATTGAAATGTCAAAAAAAGATTTGTTTAAAATAATTAAAGTTTAGAGATTTGAGGATAATAAAATCATTTTATCCAAAAATCAGCTTCTAAACTGCAAAAGCTTCATTTTTTTTTTTTTTGACTTTTTTGTTTTGAGTTACCAAACCATGATTTTAACCGTAAAAACTAAAAAAAAAAAAATTACCCGTTTAATGTTGCGCTTGCGATAAATCACAATTTTCAACCTCAAAATAATACGAAACGGACCTAAATAATGTTGGGTAAATCTGAAAAACATGCTCTCAATAGGTAAAATTGTTAAATGGTCTAATGGGTAAGAGTTATTTGAAAATGAAAAATGAAAAAGTTAAAAATTGTTAGGAAGGATATTGTAAAGACAAAATTACCCTTAATGAAAAAACTTTTTTTTTCCTTTCTCCCATTAAGGAAATATTATTTTTTAAAAATTTTAATTGAGAATAAATTAAAAAAATAATTTTTTAAATTTAAAAAAATAAAAAAATTAAATTTTAGAAATATTATTTTTATTATTTTTAAAAAATTTAATTAAAAAAACTAAGACATAAAAATATTTAAATATTTATTGTTAAAATTAAAAAAAAAGTTTAATTAAAAAATTAAATTAAAAAATAAGAGGAGAAAGGAGGAGAAGGTTTTTTTATCAAAGATAATTTTGTCTTTACAATTTCATTTCTAACATTTTTTTTATTTTTTTATTGTTTTTCAAATAATTTTTATTTATTATATCATTTAATAATTATTATATTATTGATGGTATGTTTTTCAAATTTATCCAATAATGTTTCTAGTTTGTTCTCCTTTTTATTTTTATGATAATTCTATGTTTTAGGACTTGAAAATGACAAGTTCAACCATACATATGAATCCTAGCCAAGAAAATCTTTACATGCAAATGGGTTCAACTTGGTCCACTATATTCGAACAAGTTGTTGAAATTCGAGTTTGGATTCGCGATAAATTATAAATTCAAAAAAGATATAACAAAATATTTGATTTAATAATAAATATATTTTTTATTAAAAAATAATTGAAATCCCCAATCCCACTCTTTAAAAATTCTACATTAATGTTTTTCAATTTTCTTTTACTAATAAAAGAAGAAAACTAATTCTCCACATTTTAAAATTGTAAATTAATTAATCAAGAGTTGGGTATAAAGTTGTCCAAGGGTCGGACTATCCGTCTAAGACCGAAGGTCTGCCTATATTTGGGAGGGTTTGGACAAAAATATTAAATCCAAAAAATGGGTTTAAAAAAAATGAGATCCGTTTAAAAATAGGCCGAGCCTTGGCTCCAAAATTCAAGACTCGAGCTCGACCCGACCCGTTTTTTAATTAAATAATATATTATGTAATTTATATTATATAAAGATTAAATATATATATATAATATTATTGTGTAAATATTAAAAAATATTTTAAGTTATCAATGTTTAAGAATTTAATAAAAGAAAAAATATAAAATTACTAAACATTGAATAAAAATAATATATTTTTAAAAAAATTTAAAAAATTAATATGGGTAGATCTAAACAGGTTTGGACTATCCATTTACAAATATAAACGAACTTGACCAAAATTTAAAATTTATATTTCGGATCAGATTAAACTTAGACAAACATATATGATATTAATATTATATATAAATCCGATTCAAATTCAATCCGATCCGGTCTTCATCACCTCTAGTTGGGTACATTGCATATACTTTCATGTTCCATGAACAATGGGCAAAATTGAGATAAAATACAGCAGCCACGTGTTTAGTCAAACAAACCTGTGGGCTTACTATGATTAGGAAGATGTTGCTCTAGCATTGAACTGTATAAAATAGAAGATTTTTTCTTATTTATTTATTAGGTGTCAACTGTCAAGCTGAAATCACAAACTAACCAATGCCATAGGTCATGCAGAAAAAAATCAACTATTAGAACATTAGATATAAAGCTGTCAAACGGGTTGAGTGATTCGTTTGGTTCAATAGATTTGAGATAGATTTTCAATAATTTAAATTGATTTGATTCGATCTAAATTATTATTTAAATAATAAAAAATATTTTTTGTTCAAATTTAATCATATAATATTAATAAATATATTTTAAATAATAAAATAAACTTTCGAATCGAGTTGGATCTTAGGCAATCAATTTTCTTTTATTAAGTCGGTTCCACCCAACTTGATTTATGAACAGTTTTAATTAAAAACATCTCTCGCCACCCACCTTTTTGATACGGACACATTTCTAAATCCACGGATTTAGAAGTTAGATACAATATGAAATTTTCTAGAAAAGTACCCTGTTTGATTGCAATTGGTTATCATCAAAATGCAGTGAACCAGGAGGGGGTCAGAAGATAGTTTTAAATCATGATTACGGATTTCGTTGTGGATGTGATTACGGGTATTATGGACATTACGTAACGTATCGCGATTGTCGCGGACGTAAATTTGATAATGTTTCAAAAAATTTAATAATATTACGGGTGTTACATAACGAATAAAATGCGATACAAAAATTTCAATTTCTGTTACGTTACGATCATTACGTTGTATAACGATTGTATTTTAGATCTATGAATCAGACGATCTAAAACTGAATCATTTAAGTTATATTTTCAGCCTTACATTAAAGTTAAAAGAGTTGCATGTTGGAGCTTGTTTTGGGAGCCATCCCAATCCACCAAAGCCTCCACTTTTCCTAATTTCTTGTTTAATTTTTAATCATAATGCCCACAAATGCCAATGGATCTGCTTTTCCTTGAAGACAGCCAATATCGAAATGACACTAATTAGCTTTTACAATTGCCTATCATTTAAAATGTATTAGCCAAGTAATAAATCAATAAATCTCAAGCAAAATTAGTCATAAGACAGTCCGGAGATAGAAAAAAGAAATGTAAAGTTAGGATTCAAATTTACCCGAACGTCACTTTTTTTTTTTTTTTTAAGATAATAGCATAAATTAATTGAATTTTTTTTAAATAATTATATAAATCAACTCAATTAAACTCGATTCTATATTACATCTTTACTGCCTGTCATAAATCACTTTGTGGGGGGTATTTTCTTTCAAACCATCAATGCATATAATTATATAATGCTAAAAATGCAACCAGACTGAGGAACAAGAAAGTCCCACCACTCACATGTTATTTCCAACACAGTATTTTAGGAAAGGTAGACTAACTGCAACAACTTAAAAAAAAAAAAAAAAATCGGTAAATATAAAAAATATGTTCTTAATAATTAAATAATTGTTAAATGATTTAATAGTTAAGAGTTATCTGAAAAAGAAAAATAAACAGTTATAAATTATTAGAAAGAATATTGTAAAGAGAAAATTATCCTTAATGAAAAACTTTATTTTCCTTTTTCATTCCATTAAAAATTTATTATTATTTTTTAAATTTTAATTAAAAATAAATTAAAAAATAAAATATTTAAATATTTATTTTTTAAAAATTTTAAAAAATAAAAAAAATTAATTTTAGAAATATTATTTGTATTAGTTATTATTTTTTTAATTCTTTTAATTAAAAAAAAAAGTAAATCAAAAAATTATGTTTTAAAATTAAAAAATTTATTTTTAGAAAAAATTATTTTTTAATTAAAAAATAAGAGAAAAATAGAAAAGAAGGTTTTTTTTTTATCAAAGGTAATTTTATCTTTATAATTTTTTTCTAACAATTTTATATTTTTCATTTCTTTTTTGTAAATAATTCTTACTCATTATATCATTTAATAATTATTGTATTAGAAAATGCATGTTTTTCAAATTTACCCAAAAATCTTCTTCTATCCTTTCCTCCACAATCGTGAACACAGACAAAGGTCTAATCGAGTCGAGCTGAGCTCAAGTTATAAAAAGTTAGAACTTGATTCGAGATAAAAATCGAATTGCTTGAGCTCGCTCGATTATGCTCGTTTACCTAGTAAAAAATGAGCTCGATTCACATGCTCGACTTCAAACTTGATTATTTGTGCTCGAACTTGAGTTCGAGTTCAAATTGAGATTTTTCAATACTAATTAAAAATATACAAAAAAGTTTAATTAGACTCGCGAGCTACTCAAGTCAAGTATTAGGATACTCGAATTTGGCTAACTCGATAGCTTGAGCTGCTCGAGCTCGACTCGATAATGACCGAGCCGAATTCAATTTTTTTTCGAATCGGACTCGAATAGCTTGCGAGTATAAGCGTCTCGTTTACACCCGTACTCTTCACCAAGTAAATATTCATTCATTCAACCAGGATACAGACAAATCAAAAAATTTAGGAAAAAAAGCCCACTGCTCCTCACATTTCAACCATGTCTATTAGATGTTCTTAGTTATTTTAATTTTTTATTTTTTTAAAATATTCGTATATAATATTTGTATGCAATACATATTCAAACATATGAATATGAGGGTATAATTTTTTGATACTAATCTTCGAATCCGAGTAATATATATAGTTGACAAACGATTTGACTTAGTAACATACCAGAAAACCTTAACAAGAAAAATGTCAATTGAACACCATAATTATTTTTAAATTTACAAGAAAAATATTTATTTATTTTTAAATTTTATTTGAGTTTTTAATTCAAGCCCAAACTCGAGACCTACAATGAATTTCACACTCTTTATTAGATCCGGTAAATTTGTATATTCGTGTCCTATTCGTTTTATTTTTTGTGTCATAATCGTGTTTAAGGTGTTATATATTTATATAAATTTTGACACGTTAATAATTCGTATTATATAAATTTTGACACATTCATATATTCATATCATGTTCATGTTATTTTTTCGTATCGTACCATATTTTATATTGATAGTTAGAGATTAAGATGTTAATGTTTTATTTTTTTATCGTGTAATCATGTCATATCTAAAATTTTCAGATCTACTCTTTACTTAAACTTGAGTTTTTAACCAAACCCAAAATTCATAAAATAAAATAAATTTAAATAAGTTTTATGTATTTTAGTAATCAAGATTAAATCTATTAATTTAAATTTAAAGATAAATAATTTTTTAATATTAGAAAGAATCCATCAATTATTATAAAAAAGCATGAAAACATAATTTAACAGAAAACCTAACATCGAAATTAAAATTTTCATTATTTTTAATTAGAATCGAAAATATTATCCTAAATTGAACCTAAAGATAACTGAACATTATTGATATCATGAAAACCTAAGTTTAAGCTCAGGCCCGATCTCATCTGTTCATCTATTTTATATTTATTATTAAAATATTAAAAAAATATATTAATATGTCAATATTTTAAAATAAATAATACAATAACCGAAAGTATATCTATACCTATCTATACCTATAATATCTATACCTATATATATATTTTTTAAGATAAAAAAAATCACCTAAAGGATCTCAGCTTGACACGTGTCCGAGCTTTTTTGCACGACACGTGACAAGTTTTTTTTTTTTTTAAATGATGTATTTAAAGGGATTGACCTACATGTTGACTAGTAGATTGATTTAGGATCCGTACCCGATCCGTTCGAAAAATTTATTTAAATTTATTTTATTAATTATTTTTAGTTTTAAGTCGGATCGCTAGGATCCGTACAAAGGGATTGATCTGCACGTTCACTCGCAGGTCGATTTAGGAACCGTACCCGACTCGCTCGAAAAATTTATTTATTAATTATTTTTAGTTTGAAGTCAGATCGATTTAGAATCCGTACCCAAGCCAATAAGAAAATTTTAAAATTTTTTTAATATATATATTTTTTAGTTTTTATTTTTATTTTAGTTTTAAATGATGTATTTAGAGGGGTTGATCCGAACGTTGACTCGCGAGTCGATTTAAGATCCTACCCGAGTCACTCGAAAAAAAATTAAAAAAAAATATTTTATTAATTATTTTTACTTTTAAGTTTTTTATTTTTATTTTATTTCTAAATGATGTATTTAAAGAGGTTGTTCGACACATTAACTTATGGGTGGATTTAAAATCGGATCCAACCCGTTCAGAAAAAAGTTTAAAAAATTATTTTATTGATTATTTTTATTTTATTTTTAAATGATGTATTTAAAGGGTTGGTCCTCACGGTGACTCGCAGATCAATTTAAAATCCGTACAACTCGCTCGGGAAAAAAGTTAAAAAAAATATAAAAACGAACTTCCTGCTAATCAATGTAACACATGTGTTAAGCTCCTTTGTTTGACGACATGCTTTTTTTATTACTTTTATTTTTTTATTTTTTAGTTTTAAGTCGACCCAACAAGAGAATAAAATACAAATTATAATTTTATTTTGTTATTTTTTACCTTCTATAAATAAAAATATACACTATACAATAAAATCTAAATATTATAAAAAAATGCATATAAAGAACATTTAAAAATTTATTTATATTACGTAATTTATAAATAAATAAATATCATAAATTAATTTTTGTAATTAATAAAATATAATTATATTGTTATTATTTATATTATTATAATTTAAAAATAAAAAAAATATTATTTAATAACATTAATTTAAAATTAATTATTATTATTAATTAATAAAAAAAATTAAAATAACCGAGCGGAGCGGGGGATTTAATTATAGTTTGTTATCAAAACCTTACCCAAAAGGATACCTTAATCAAACTTAATTGGTAAGATAATTGTTTAACCATTTATTTATGATATTATTATATATAGATCGTCGTTAAAAATTTTAAACTCAATGATTAAAATTAGAATTTTATTTATCCAAAAATAAAAAATTATCATATGTCTTATTATTTATTATATGAATTTATTAAGTTTTTAATTATATTTTAATGAAAATGTGATAGTTTCTTTTAATCTCACTTATTATGCAAACTTGACCATTTTGTTTCCCATCTTTTTATTTGGATCAATTTAGTAATTATACTATTATTTTTATCAATTTAACCCTCGCATTATTATTTTTAATCAATTTAACTTAAATTTAACGAAAATTTAAAATTTTGATCGATTTTTTACCTATATTTTAATCAATTTTTGGTTAATTTGACATAATTTTAATGAAATTATTAGCAACATACTCGCATGTAATTGATTTCGTTAAATTCAAATGAAATTGAAAAAAATAATAAAAATAAAATCAAATTGATTCAAATAAAAAATAAAGCCAAAATAACATGGATTGTATATTTAGAAAGTTAAATTTGTATTTATATATTTTTTAAATTAATAAATGAGAAAATCCAACAGTGTTGGCGCCCTTTTGAAATAATGAAAGAACCCAATAAAACGACGTCACATGATAATCTTCCGTTACTTGAAAGGCAAACGCTTCAAATAATAATCTTCCGTTACTTGAAAAGCAAACGCTTTCTTTGCTTTCCTGGATTCTAAGAGAAGGAAAAAAGTGGCAAGTAAGAGAGCTCACTTTTTAAATTTATCGGTTTTCTATATAAACAAGACCCAAAAAAAACCCTTAAAATCTGTTTGCGTCTCTATTTTAAAGTTCGGTAAATTCTCAGTTTCCTCTCTGTTTTTAATCATTATTTTCCATTTTTCCGGGGGGTTTCTACTTTCTTGTTTATTTAACAGATTTTTTTTCTGGGTATATTTTAATCAGATTTTTTTTTTTGTTCTTAAATATATTAGTTTCTTTGAAAAGTAAACAAAAAAGCGTATACGTTGTTAGAAATTTTGGGTTTTGTTAAAAAAGTTGTAAAATTTTTTGGATTGCTTTAATGGGATTCTTTGTTACAATTCTTTTTATTTATTTTTTTTGCTTAAAATTTTTCGTGGGGGGTAAAAATTTGATTTTCTTGAACGTGTGTGGAAAATGAAATTAATTCAAGACATAATTATTTTTTCAAGTTCTGATGCAACATTTTAAACTTGGGTTTTCTTTTTTTCTTGAATTGCTTTAATTTGCTTTGTAGATAGTAGATACATGAAGTTATAGGGTTACAATTTGTACAGTTGGATAAGCCTTAGAGAAGGAAACACCCTTGTCTTAATTTTGTTATGTGATTTTTCTTGTTTAATGTTTGAGCTTGTTAGTGACTTAGAAGAAACCTTAAGAATGGAAATCATATCTGTAAAGTATATGCATTTTGGCATAAGGTGTTGTTTTGTGTTTGCTTGGACCGTTATCAAATGTGTAATTCAATAGGTTTCTTTTGATAAATAAACCTTAAAGAGACTAACATGTTGATTTCCACAATTTTTGTTTGCTGCTGTATACAATTAGTAATTCGAGGAGAGTAGTGCATAGACAGTCATGGACACCTCAAATGTGTGTCCAACTGAGGATGCTATTCAAGCATTTATGGACTACTTGGTTGATCCTATGCTACCTGCTAAATATTCGATTCGGGAAACTCCAACACTAGATAATCAAGGGGCAGTCGCAAAACAGGTCCCTTTCCTTACTTCGCATTGAATTTATATTCCAAATTTATTTTTTACATGCTCACCTGTGATCTGTTACATGCTCTTCATGGCAGGGGATTTACCTTCTTTTAATAAGTTGAATTGCTTTATCTAACCAGTGAAGGAGGATTTTTATGCTTTTCCTCTATTATGTTCTTTCCCGTATTAGTGGATTCTGGACAAAGTTTATAGGGAAGAAGAATGAGCAGAAGCAATTAATTTAGTGCAAATTTTGGAGTTCTAATAGTATTATATTGAAATGGGAGTATTTCTTTTGGATTATACACTTTTAATGCTTTGTTTACATACAATGTGTATTTCTTTTGGATTATACACTTTTAGTGCTTTGTTTACATACAATGGGCATTCATCCTAAATTTTTTGTTGGAGAGGAGGTGCGAAAAGGTTCAAGAATTGTCTAGTAGTGATTTGTTTGGAATGAGCTAGGACCATGTAGGAATGACTAGAAGATAATATAAAAAGTTTGGTCCAGAGTTCATGTCCGCACTAGAGGATTGTGGAAATGCTCTCATGTAACCACTTTCCTGAATAGATGCATAAATGTGTGGTCATATAATCCACTCTCTTATATTTCGTCTTTTGCTTTTGCAATTCTCCTTTAGGTACATGCCGTTGTGTTACTATACAACTATTACCACAGAAAAATATACCCTCACTTGGAGTATCTAGGTTTTGAGCCATTTTGCAAGTTAGCTTTAGTTTTGAAGCCAAATTTGAAGTCGCATATGAAGCTCATGCTAAGGACAGATGATACTGAATTGAGTGACCTTGAGCAGCAGCTTTCATTGACAGAGAAAGCCATGAAGGATGCATGTGATATATCTACAAGTTTAGATGCATCAACGAATGTTCCAAGCACAAAGGGGTGGCCAGTTTCAAAAGTTTCTGTTCTTATAGTTGACTCGACAAAAGAGAATTGCATCTTGCTGGATGGTAGCATCACAAAGGGTGTACGGTCAGTGATTGAAAAAGATGTGAATGAGTTCTGTTGCAGTTCAGATGGTTCTATCGAGGCAAAACATATGAACAAAAGAAAAAGAATCCCTAATAAACGTTTGCAAGATGAATTGGGTGCTGATGAATGTCGCTTCCAGCAATTTGCTTTCTCAGCTGTTAAGGAAGCAACAAATGATGGTAAACCACCGACACTTTATGTTAATTGTTGAATAAAATTGTTAAATATGGATTTCCAGGCAGTTAGTGGTAAAGGATCTCACTGTTAGCCTTTTATTGTGACTAATATTAAAAGCTTTAAAATTTGAATTTAAAGTGGTTGCATGACTTGCATCGATTAAAGTCTCGAAGAATTAGCATTAAGCAGTCTAGACTTTAGTTGACTATTGTCGTGTGTACCGCTTGTTTGACAGATAAATCATGTTCCTTGTTGGGAAAGATTTGATGGTTACCTCACTGAAAAGTTTATTCACTTTGAAGACTTCTTGTTTTCTCCCAACAAACCAAGTTAGATGTTGGCTTTGACATGATATGTTTAAATCATCTAGCAGTACAATTACAGTCATAAAATTACTATTAGTAAAAATGCTGTAACCATTATATTAGCAGCTTGGATGTTGACTTCTTGTTTTCGCCCAACAAACCAATTTAGATGTTTGCTTATATACATTTGACGTGATATGTTTAAATTATCTAGCTTGTTTTAGGTTGTATTAAACTTAATTAATTTCATTCATGCTGTTTGTATTAAGGAATGTGATAAAGGACTGATTCAAGAAATTAACAGTTAGGTCTATAGTTGCCTAGGGTTGGAAAAGTAGGTTTTAGGTTTGCGAGTTAGAAAATGGAGTTTACCGTTAATATTTGGATATGGTTTAAACTGAAAGGATTTAATAACACAAAACTGGCTGGAATTTAATGAAGTTGTTTGTTGGAGATTGTGAGCTGTGGAAGACTAGAATACAGCAGGTTCATGGGTGCTATTCATGTTTTATCAACAAAAGCCCAGATACTGTAACCATAGAAAGTTGAAAGAAGAAAAAGTATGAAGAGAGAAAATAATTTGTGTTTGAATATGTGTTCTGTGTGTAATATATATAAATGCTAATGCTAAATCGGAGCAGGTTTCCTAAAATCATTGATAAAAGAATAAAGCTCTATTTAAATAAATTAAAAGACTTAAAATATCCTTATAACTAACTGCACCCTGGAAAAGACCTAGTGGACCATAACGAAAAGCTATCAAAGTAACACTTGAATTGAAACTTGATTAAGCTGATAAATAACTAGACTAATGACCCAGCAACTTCCAGTGATACTTCCTAGGATCAGAAAGACTTCTTTGTTATTGAAGAATTCATGATTTTGGCTAAGCTTGTATATTGCTACTAGCCTGATGCCTCGACTGTGCTGTCCTTTTAGTGTCCCCATGCACTTAGCCAAAAGAACCAATAACCCAATACAAGCACATGCATACATGTTTATACACTCAGACCAAGTATTTTTGTGGCCATGCTGCACAATCTGCATCTGTTAGACTGAGGAATAGCTTTTACATCAATTATTATCAAGTTTAGTAATTAATTACTTGTTTATAGAACAGGCATCAGTCAAAACAATCTCACCATTATAGAGAGCCATGTTGTATGTTCTTTGAGTAAAGTAAAGACAGCCACTCGCTTTTATATCATGCAGTGCGCTCATGCAGAAAAAGCTCGTTGGATTCCTATTAAGGATGTTATTGACAGGTTTGGTTCTAATCAATGCCTTTTATTTTTACCTTTACTTGCTTGTAAGATGATCTCTGTTTTCTGGTATTCCCTCTCTGGTTGGTGTCAAAGGGATGTTTTCTAGATATTAATTGGGTAAGTGGAATTCTTATCCCAATGGATTATGTTGTTAGTTTGGTATTGTACATGAGCATATGATAGAGTTCACCTTACTACATACTTTTAACTTCTAGAATCCAGCCTGGTTAGTGAATATTCATTTAGGGAGCAAGATGTGCATGGTTGAGAGTGATACCATTTACATCATTAGGATGATGTGCTTACCATAGAGATCAAGATGAACTGATGAAAATAATGAAAAGTTGAAAACTACCATGTTAGATTGCACTTTAATGTTTTCAATATCTATGAGGTGTCATAATAGGAAGTTGGAACCTGGATAATGCACATTTTCATGGTTGTTATATGTATGATTGTGCTATGTATGGTTGTGATTATACTTGATACCATTGACCTTATTATGTATTTAGTCTTGTTGAATGACGACTAGCTAGCTTCCATGGCATGCACTAACACTTCCTATTATGATTGTCATAATGGGAAGTTGGAACCTGGATAATGCACATTTTCATGGTTGTGCTATGTATGATTGTGATTATACTTGATACCATTGACCATATTATATATTTAGTCTTGTTGAATGACGACTAGCTAGCTTCCATGGCATGCACTAACACTCCACTTGGTCATTGCTTTTGCTGCTTGTTTTTGCTTCCAAAAGCAATAAGTGTGTTAGCATATGGAAGCAAACAATATTTTTGGAAAATTGAGAACCTAACATTGGGCTTTCATGTATAAAAAATGTGTAATTTTACTTTTAGATATAACTATATTTTTAAATTAGTATAGTTGCTCATTTTTAATCAAATATGATTTTGCTTTTTACTACTATTTGCTTTTCTTTATGACAAGTCTTTTAAATGCAAAAAGTAAGTAGTAAAACCAACTAACTGGAGCCTAAGTGTGTACCAGCAGAATTCTTAGAAATAATACAAATGGTAAAAAACCAATAAACAAGTACTATGAAGGGGGAAAAAGGACAAAAGAAAGAGGTAGGAAGTTAAACAAAGAAAAGGTTTAAAGTTAAATGGTACTTGATAGAAATTGGTAGACAAAACATAGGAGAGTGACGGTTTGTAAGTACTTACTCGCAGAGGAGGGAAAAAGTAGGGTGCCAGTTAGTTTAGTAAAATAACAGATCGAGCTGGTAAGAGACCAACTCAGCCAACCTCTTTATTTGTAGTATAAATAATGTCCAATAGAGCTGAAAGAACGTGGATGAATTGGTTAAGAAATCAGTTTTTTGTTTTGTTGCATATTTTACCTTTTTGATTAAAAAATTACACTGTAAATTTGCTGATGAAGCTTCTTGTATTATTAGCTTGCAGGGTCCGTTAGTGCAAAAGATTTCCTCCAGATGGATGCACTCTTCTGTTGTTGAATACTTCCACCTGCTTCCTTATGCACGGATCATTTCTCAATGGTTCTCGAGGTTTGTCATACTTATTCCCTCCAATCTATTATTTTCCCACATCATGGTATCAGAGCTAGTTCTACCATGATGTGCAAAAAGAACCGGATGGAGAAAACTTGAGAGCTACCAATGTGGTATTCTCCTGTGTATTTATATTAAACATTAAGTGCTAAAGGACCTATTTATTTCTTAGACGTTACACCTTTGGTTGACTGCTTCATACATTCACAAAGAGTAGTAATGCTGAAATCCTTGAAAACAGTTTTCTATTAGTGAAAGCATTTACCTGCTTCTTTATGGAGTTCTAACAGTCCTAGCCTTATAAGGGCTTGAGATCAAAAATAAAAAAAAAAAACTATCAAAATTGACTTAAAACCATCTCCTTAACTGTAAAAGCAATAACTTTAGAAATGCCTAAAGTAAGACACTCAGACTCAAAATCTTGTGTTTATAGCAACTCTGAAGTTACCAGAATATCCGTAACACTTGAAACTGAAGAAAAAGGATAAATAAGATAAAGCCAACAATGTTATACTCGAAATATAAAATGACACGACAATATAAAATAATAATGTCCACTGCAGCTCCCAGCTTAGCATACCTTTGGTGTCTGCTTTCAGTTTACTTGAGTTCGCTTACCTCCCAAGTTCCTATTCAATCATATACTTCTTGGCTCTTGCTAAATTTTACATAATTCACTAATAATGATAGAACAACCATATTTAGAAACTAAAAGCAAAACTATACATGTAGTACATGATTGAGTTTGAGTAGGGCTTAGATGGATAATTATCAATTTTCTCATTTATGACCAATCAAGTGTCCACGTTATATTCGTACCTAAACCAACCAACCTGTTTTACCTTGTCTGATCCAGTTATTCTTTCTTTTTCAAATATATATATATATATATATATTTATATATATATAGAAGAACAAGAAACTAAACTAAGACTTTAATGTCAAGTCAAAGCCCCCTTCCCCTATCATATTTAGCACATTTAATGTAGTCAGGAAATGTCTCTCCCACAGTTAGGGCAAAACCTATTAGTCTAAATTCAATTTCTTTTTTTTTAGTATGCTAAAAGATAAACTCTGTAAATAGAAAATTTATCTTTCTTCTTTCTATTTTTACTGCTTGATGTTATCTATCTTTTCCTTTTTCTTGTTTGGTAAAAAAGAGTAATTTGAGTTTAATTTGGTTTCTCTTTTTGTGTGTAAGTTGAAAGATTGGGTAGGAGGTGCAGCATCAAAAAATATTTGTAACCTGCATTTTTCTTTTTGATCTGAGATTTTATTTTAGAAATAATGAAAGCATTCATAAAAAAAAAAAAAAAAAATGAAACATAAAATAGGCAGACAGATATTTTGATGAATGACATCTTAAAGTTGGCTAAAACCTGTCAGCCAATGTATGTCCTTGTGTCTGGTTGGAAAAAAGTCTTAGGTGGAATGATATAAAAATTATGTGCAAAAATGTAAATACTGATAAGTGTAAGTTTGATTCTAGATAAGTAGTGCCACAGTTATAATTATTTGATAAAAGATTATAACTAATCAATAGAAAATTGTAACTGGTTAGGTATATATTTACCATGCCACATGTCAATATTTATTTTCTCCATATAAGTTGACTGGCACTCCCTAAGGTTTTACAAAACAAGAACAGGTAATAAGCTGCCATTTGTAAATAACTTAATTTAGGTTAACACTTTTTCGACTCTTACCCAACCCTTTTATGGGGATAATCCATGTACCACCCATTTTTATTAGTGGTTAAGTACAGGTCAATATGTGTTTGTTTGGATTACTTCTGCCATCTCTAACTAACATTATTTATGTTTGTGTGCCTGTGTATGTATGCATGCGTTTTTTTGTTGTTGCTAATTATCTCTGTACAAATTGTGTTGCAGGGATGTGTTTCCTAACAGTTTCCAGGATCAGGAGTCAGTACTGGAAGTTGTAAATGTAAATGGCCCTGAAATGACAGAAGAACCTTGTGAACCAGAAGTTCGTAATAACAGGAATAGCGGTCAGTTTAATGGTGGTGCAGTAGAGGCTTCCAGAAACACCACCAGTGCTGAATCAGAAAAGCAGAATGAGAAGAATGAGCATTGCACAAATGACTTCTTGGATGCTATTGGTGGGCCTTGGAATATGGATGTGGACAACCATTCTGTGGTTCTATCTGAAAAAAAGTCGACATCCGAAAATGTTGCTGAGAAAGTCCAACATGATTCTCAGCTAAAGAAGATGAATTCTTGTGCTGAGAGCAATTTAAATGGCATGACTAATGTTGCTAAGGTGTGTCCCAATAACTGCTTTTGATTTGTTAACAGTTGAAAAATGCTAATTAGATTAGAGAATTTTGTTCTTTAAGAAAGGAACTAGATACTGTATTTCTTTATGCAGTCTACGTGCTTCACTAGGAATATTTCATTTATATTGTCAAGTTCTGGAATTTTTCAGCACTTAGTCATACTGAGTTAACCATTGAAAATTGTTAATTAGTTAGAGAGTTTTTATTATAAAAAAAGGAACTATTCTTTTGTGGTTTTTTTTATTTAATTCTTTTGTGGTTGCACAAGGTTCAGTAAGAATGTTTTTAATAACTATATCAACTTACTGCAATTTTTTAGGCACTCCGCACTGAGATATGTTGAGTGTAACTGCTGATGCCTACCAAAATAACATTATATTTTAACAAAAACATGAGCTTGTCATATTTTTTTGGGTGAGTCACATTGGCAGAAGTCCAGTCCCCTGTTTGATTCCCTTTAAGCTCCTCTGTAAAACAATTTCTTAGTTAAGAAAAAGCCTGGGCTATGGGTTGAACAGTCCAAAGAAGCCAGGCTTTTTTTATCCTTCATTTGTTTGTTGGTACTTTGTTTAACCTTTTAAGCTTTATGTTCTTTTGTCTACTCTTTATTTATTGTATCAAATGTAATCTTAAGTTTCGGTGCAGTTTGAGGTGGTCAACTCAACATTTCAAAACGTTAATCATCTTAAGGGTCAAAATGTTACCAATCGAAAAGAAGCATGGAATAATATGCCTTGTCAAGATGGGATACCTGCGGGTAACCATGCTCCGGTTATTCATGAGTCCAACTCCAAATTTTCAGCCAAACTACATAAAGCCATAGCCTCAAAGGAACACATCTTGTCGGAAACTGCTTTGAGAGTTCTACTTAGTAAAAGGGATAAACTGGTATGTTTTTTTTCTTCTTTCTTTTGTTCAAATGATGCTCAAGATGCATGCCTCCTTTGAATAATTGATCACACAAAGACAGTTGAACTTTTTGTAGTATGCAGCTGGCCACATTTATTCTGTAGCTGAGATTGGTAACATGAACATCTAGTAAGATAGCCTGTGTATAGGCTGCAGCCTTAAAACATTTGAATTGAATACATAACCTATAATCCATCCTTTAAAGTCCCATTTTGAAGTGATTCATACTCCTTTCTATCATATTTGTTGTTGATGGATTCCTTGATCATATATTTTCTCTTTCACGTTAGAACTCTAGCAAAATTTTACATTACAGTTTGTATCTGCAGGTTTTTCAGCAACGCAATATTGGAGATGAGATTGCTCAGTGCGATAAAAAGATCCAAACAATTTTGAATGGTATTTTAAAAAACTTAATAATTCTTACACCGGTGTAAGTGGATATATATAAAATTTCATATGATCTACAGAATACAAATGAGAAAAGAAATGAGACTGCAGTATGAAAGAAGCATTGGTCAAGACATTATTTTCTTTTAATGTATTATTAGGTGATTTTACATTAATGCAATTACCTTTGTGCTTTTCTATAGTGAGAGTGGATTTATGCATGAAACCATTACCCTTTTTAGATTAATACATGGTGTTGGACATCCTTGAAAGCATTACTGTTTTTAGATCAATAGTTCTTAAGTCTCTACTTTTTCTCACTTTCATAGATGGATTAATAGTTAGTCATTGGCTTTCTTAGCTCTTGTTTCCTTACTGTAATTACTTTTAGAGTGAAACCATATTTCTTTTCAAGTGTTGACTCAGTTGTACAATATAATCTATAATGAGAGTTCCATATTGTGTGAGGTTCATTCTGCTTTTAGGTTTTATTTGATGTCACGAATACTTGTTCAGAAAATTGGTCTGTCAAAAACAAGGTGAGCTGTAATGTGTTATGGAGTTCTAATTGCTTTAAGGGGGAATAATTCCAGTTCAATCACCCAACTTAATAAATCAGTTGTGCTGAGCAACTCATTGACTGCAAGTTCTTTTATTTGAACTCAAAGAGGTGCACATGCTTAGTAATTTCATACTATGTTGCTCCGGCTCTTCATTTTTCTTGAAGTACCCATGTCCGACATATATCCGGACATGACATGGAAAATTTAGAATAAATCAAACATATCTTTGTCGGACACATATACGTGTCCGACACTCACACTCGAGTCCGAGTAACATAGATTTCATATTCCATATTAATTGACCCTTTGTTATCTGAATGGAACTGTTAAGGCGAGATCAAAGGCTACAGGTTACAAAGTTGCAGGTTTCTTTACTCCATTACTTGGGATAAGCAACTCAGAGTTGGGAGTAAATTTAATTAACTCAAAGCTGATTCGGTAATATATTTTGTGATTTTGTTTAGGTGACGAAGATGATTTGGAATTAAAGATAGACTCGATCATTGAAGGTTGTAATGATGTGTGTCTAAAAAGTGCTAGCCTAGGGAGGACTTCCCAAGATTATGAAGACCAATGTTCAACTCAATACATCAAAAGAAACAGATTGTCAGAGGAAGCTCTCAGCAAGCAAAATCCATGTCAGGCAAGTTTAGTCAAAAGTCCTTTACTTTTCTTTCCATTGTGGGTTGAGCATCATTTTATTCTAGAAAGTGATTGCTTTTGATACAAAATATCTGTGAATGTCAGTAAATATAAGCTACGTTGCTCCGGTCTTCATTTTTCTTGAAGTATCCGTGTCCGACGCATGTTCGGACATGGGTATGGATATGACCCTTCAATGATCCCCCAAATATATGGAAAAAAACTGAACATACCGTGTCGGACACATATCCGTATCTGACACTCGCATTCGAGTCCGAGTAACATAGAAATAGGTACCTCGTTCAGCTAGAGATCTCTTGTGTACTATATCACAGAAGTTATAATCCCTCTGTCCATAATCATTGTCTCCATAAAGAATGACACAAACTCTAAAAAGAAAATTTTGAAGTTATCTTCCAGAAACAATCTTTAGTGAGTTGAGTATAAGAATACAGACATTCAATGTGATCTTTTGATAGGTAAATAAGAAAGTAAAATAACCAAAATTAGCTCTGGGTAAGTAGTAAGACATTCATTATGGGAAATCCGAAATCCGAAAATCGAAAAGTGGTAACTTATTATGGGGGTAGTGTTTTAGTATTGACCAGTTTTCATATGCTCCAAGGCTATACATAAAGTCGTAGCTGAGGCCATAAGTCCTAATTGGGACTTTTAAGCTTTTCCCCTGTTTAGCATATAATGGTTAAATTTTTTCTCATCCAGCAGGAGTTGGATGGTATATGCAAAGACAAGAATTGGATATTACCAACTTATCAAGTATTCCCCTCAGATGGTAAGATCTTTTAACTTCAATGTGCAGTCAGAAATGTTATGCAATTTAATACCAGTATAAACTGTGATAAACACGAAGTAATCGAAAATGCGTCCGAGATCGCAATTTAAATCTCTAGCCTATGTTGCTCTAAACTCTTATTTTTCTTGAAGTACCGTGTTCGACGCATATCCGGACATGAGTATAGAGATATGATCCTCTAAGGACCTTCCAAATACATGGAAATCTTGAAAAAAAAAATTGAATATACCCGTGCCCGACACTCACACTTGAGTCCGAATAACATAGTCCCTAGCTATAGCTACTCGTCTCTCATCTAGAAATGATGAGATTTTTGAGGAATGATTGTACTGTGACAGGCTTTTCATTGTTTCTTCAAGTTTGAGTCATGGTTCTCTAACTGTAACATGTCCTTTAGAAATCTGCTATTAATTTTTTTTATTTAAGCAATGGCCATTAATTGTCTTTATAATGCAGTGTTGAAGAAACAAGAAAATCATGCAAGAACTAACAAATTCTATTAATTTTAAAGGTGGATATCAAGCCGAGGTAATTGTAAAAGGGATGAACTTTTTTGAGTCTTCGAGTGTGGGCGATGTTTGTCCAAAACCCCCCGAAGCAAGAGGCTCAGCTGCATCAGAGATGTTGACCAAGTTGCTTAGTATGTCGACTGCAGACCTTTAGTTCTATGCATCGAGTATGTCGAGGGGGGCAAAGAGCTATATCTGTCTTTATTGTTTGTTCCCATGTAATTAACGGACGAAACCAAGATTTTTATGTTGGGGGCCGAGATAAAAGAGGATAAAAAATTATAAATTTTTGGGAGGCTAAAATAGGTTTTTACCATTTTTTAAGTTAGACAATTGTTAAAAACCTAAAGAGTTTAGAGGAGTTAAAAGGGGACCAAGGTTCTTGCTTGTCCCCCTCCTTTAAGTTACTCATATTAACTGCTTACATAGTATGGTAAGTAAGTTCTTTCAGTTCTTTAGTTGTGCCTTGAATGGAGCACTTGCTGATAAATCGTTGCCCTAGTGCTTGCTCTCTTCGGTCCATTAGTTTTGGGGTCCAAGTCGATGGTACAAGGAGAGCCGGTAATTTTGGACATGACATAAAAATAATAATAATAAAAACACGATATAATATAAAATAACATAAACACGATATTAATATATGGATGTGTTAAAATTTATATAAATATATATCATTTAAACACGATTATGACTTGAAAAATAATAAATGATATGAATATTTGCCTCCTCTATTGCAAATTTCAACAAAAACTTCAAAATTGAAGGTTTGGGATCATCTCCAACTCCTTTGTTCCTAACTTCAAATTTGTCCCATAGTTAGGATCTTCTCCAACTCCCACATATTCTCCAAAGTGTCCAATTTTTTTATTTTCTTAAAAAATTCTTATCTAAACCACGCTTCTTCAACTTTAGCAATTCTAAGCAAGGATTAATGGAGGGAAAAATATGGAGTCACTCAAAATTTAAAAAAAAAAAAAAAAACATAATAGCAAAAAGAATTGCTCTTTTTTTCAAATAAAAAAAAAAGATTTTACTAACGACCTATTAAAGACATTTTTTTAGATTATTATATATAGTAACTAGTTTTTTTAACCCGTGCAATGCATGGGATTTTTTTTTTTTTATATTCATAATTTAGTTTGTTTTCTTTTTATTTCATGCTATTTTTTATATTATATTATATTAAAGAATATAATATACATATGTATTTTTTATCTGTTATATATAATCATTCAAAATGTCAAGGTATAAATATTGGTATATTGATCTTTAAGATATTATTGTAACAAACAACTCAATTACATATAATTTGTTTCATTTCTATTTCTCTTCATATTTTTATGAATTACACACAAAAAAATATAATTTCATGTTAAAAAATTTATTAGTAAATAAATCAAGATAATTTGAATAATATTTAGGTTAAATAGTAGTTTGACTACTTATTTTGAGTCCTTTTTTTGCAATTAAATTGGTAACTTGTGCGGTCATGATAATTTTTTGGTAAATTATATATCTATTCAATTATATTACTTTCAATAGTAATTTATGTTATTCACCAATCATTTAATACAAAAAAAAACTACTCTTGAATTAATTTTACAGAGAATTAATGAAAAATGAAATAAATTGTCGAACTAAAACTACTCTTGCATTGCTTTCAATTGTAAATTATATATGTTATTCATCAATTTTAAATATATTTTTTGAATTCGTTTGAATTTTTATATTATCCTAATGAAGAATATGCATATTCTAATTGATTTACTCTGATTGATCTACTCTATATAATCATACATTCATAAATACTAAGATACAACTAAACCATAGTTTGCATATGTTGTATTAAAAGCAATACTTATTTATCTAAAAAAAAATTCTATGTTTTTGCAAATTTTCAAAGAATAATAAAACTCATTTCTTTTTATTAAAAAAAAAAAAATTTGCTACCGATTCTTTCTTATTTGATCAAAATGCAAAGATTCAATCACTAGATAATCAAGATTAATACTCATTTTTTAAGATAATATTTTTATAAAAGTGCGATTTAGTCAAAATGATTTAATATTTGATTTATTTAATTTTTAAATTAGATTTTGATTTAAAAAATTTAATGATAAGAAATTTAAAAAAATTAAATTTATCTTTTAAATTCAAAATAAAAAGAAGTAAATGTAATTAATTTTAATCAAGATAAGCATTCCAAATTTATTATGCATATATATTTATATATTCTTAAAACTATGATTAAATTAAATTAAATATATATATATATTATGAAACCCGTATGTAAACATTTGCTTTAAGTTATAATATTTATTCAAAAAAGAGAAAAGAGAAAATATAAGGTAAAATATAACCATGCAAGCATTATGTTGAGATTGAAAAATTAAAAATAAGACATGTAAAATCAATTCTTTAAATTACTGAGGCTCCATTTGATTATTTCTTTATTTAAGAAATTTTATTACTATATATATATATATATAACACCTATAAAAAGGAAGAAAACAAAGATGATTATCGCCGACATGTCTACTACAATAATTTTTAGCATTATTTCTTGATTCTAAGCAAACACCCATCTTTAAAACTTTGCCACCCCTGTCTCCTAATAAGCTTGATTCCATCTAAAATAAAATGAACTTATTAAAAGAAGAAATTCAATTTACTCATTTGTATTTCATATAAGAGTAATGTTTTGATTAATTATTTCTTCCTATCAAAAGTTGAAAAAACAGAAACAACATTACAGTAATGAAGGTTAACAATTTGTGCAATGGCAACATTTTTATATAATTTTCAGCATTATTTCTTGATTCTAAGGAGGCACCCTGTCTCCTAATAAACTTGATTCCATCTAAAAATAAAGTGAAAAACTCAAAGTTTTGAACTTAATTAAAAGAATGAGAATAGAATTAATTGTGACACCATTGCCATGGGATCCATAAGTAAAACTCTTCTTCAAAGGAGGCTTTTGGTTACTCGTTGAAGACTGCAGACAGCAGACATGGCAAAGACTTGGTCTTCTGATACTTCTTCTGCCTGTGATCCATAATGTAGTTTGATTTTAAATCTTAAATTTTAATTATTTAAATATTAGATAACAAATTATTTAAATGGATAATTTAAAGACTTAAACCATCCGAAATAATTTGATTTTGAATTTTGCAATATAATTATTTAAATGGATAATTTTAATGATTTAAGTATTGGATAACAAATTTAATATTGATTTTGAATTTTGAGGTTAAAACACTCAATATTTTTCCCACATGAGGGGATGGAATAGTTATGTTTAAATTGTAAAATCTTGACATATCGTTTAGTAAATTATGAGATCTAAAAAATTTCAATTTTGAATAGATTTCAATCTTGAATTTAAATAATTTATTAAATATAATTATCTAGTTATTAATATACATTAAATATTATCCTATGTGTCATTAAAAGGAGATGTCCATCTAGACATCCACGTCAGTAAACACTTACCTAGTCAGCATGTACCATGTTATTATATATATATATATATATGAATGATATCTTTACTTAATGCATTGAAATTAAAAAATAAAATTATCAATCATTGCATTTAATACAATATTATTACTATAAATAGTATATTAACTAACCTTAGTGTCGCACTTGTTAGCAAAATCCAAAAAAAGAATGAACCCAGGGTTTAGCCTTGTTAGTTGATTGAATCACCCTTAAGATGTGACATTCAACAAGTTTGGATTCGAATATCAGTATTTGCAATCTCATCCTCTATACTCAGACTGAGACATCTTTTTATAAAAAAAAAAGAAAAAATCTAAAAAGTAAGAAGATTTAAAATTTTCAAAAAAAAAAAAAAAAACCATTTAAATTTGACGTTATCTAATTCAATAACAAGTAAACAAGTAAGGTTGGACTCAAAGCCCAAATTTCAACCAAACTCCAATATAGAGGTGCTCATGGGACGGGTAGGGTTTGGGCCGAGTTTAGATATGGTATTAACATCATATACATTTGCCCAAGCTCTGCCCTACCCGAAATATGGGTCTCAAATTCTGCCCAAACCAGCCCATATTTGTAAATGGGTGGTCCAAGCCCGTTTAGGCCCGTCCATATTATTATTATTTTTAAAAATTTAAACAAATATTTTTTTATTATTTAATTTTAGTAATTTTATCTCTTTTTTTCTTTTATTAAGTTCTAAAACATGAATAACTTAGCATATTTTTAAATGTTTACATTATAATATTATACATATTTATATTTTATATGATATAAATTATATAATATATAAAATATATTATATAAATAAAAAATGGGCCAGACTCGAGCTTTGATTATTGGAGCCAAGGCCCGGCCCATTTTCTAAATGGGCCTCATTTTTTTCCAAGTCTATATTTCGAGCCTAATATTTTTGTCCAAACCCTCCAAAATATGGGTAGGCCTTCGGGCTTGGACGGATAGCCCGACCCTTGAGCATGTCTACTCCAATATCCCAATATTATATTTTCGAATTCGAATTTTAAAGTAAGGATAAAATACACTTACCTAGGGGTGTGCATAATTCGGTTTTAACCGAATTAACCGACCGAATTTTAATTCGGTTCGGTTAATCGGTTAACCGAATAAAATTCGGTTCGGTTAACGGTTAATGGTTTTGAGAAATTTCGGTTTTCGGTTAATTCGGTTCGGTTAAGCGAAAATAACCGAATTACACGAATTAACCGAAATGCTTAAAACAACAAGATTTTATGAGTTTAGATATATATATATATATATATTTTAAAAAATTAATTTATATATTAAAAACTAAAAACCCTAATAACCTTTCCTATTTAATTTATATATTAAAAACTAAAAATTAATTTATATATTAATTTAGATATATTTTTGAGTCTTTGAGACTATGTAATGTTCATGTTTTATCATTTTTTTAGCTGTGTTTGTTTCATATTTGGATTTTATAATATGCTTTGCTTTTGGATTTTGATTGGTTGGACTTGGATGGATAATTTGGATACAAAATCATGTAAAAAAATAGGTAAGCAAAATAAATTTTTTATTTATTTCGGTTAATTTGGAAACCGACCGAATTAACCGAAATAATTTCGGTTAATTAACCGAATTAATTAACCGAATTAATTATTCGGTTCGGTTAACGGTTAATTGGAAAAAAATTTCTGTTAATTCGGTTTTGGGTAATTTGGTTCGGTTATTAACCGAATTAACCGAATGAACACCCCTACACTTACCCCTCTCAAGTTTGATAGAACAAAAACTTACTTTACCAAATTTGAAAAATATTCACTTACCCATAAAGTTTGGCACAAAATACATTAACCCCTAAGATATTATTTTTAGGTTAATTTTAAATGAAAAGATAAATACGTCTTTGTTAATTATTAATCATTTATTTTTGTTTTTTTTTTTCATTCTTTTTTTATTCAATTTTTTTTAACTACAAAATAATGAGAATTTATTTAGTCGTGCATGTTAAATGTTTTAAACTTATCTTTAATTCAATTATATATTAATTTTAAAATGAATTTATTAAAATATTTTTAATTAATTAATTACCGTTATTTAAAATTTTTAATAATAATGAAATTGGTTAAAGAAAAAATGAAAAAAAGGAAAGAAAAGATAATAAAAAAATATATAATTATTTTTCATGAGATTTTATCGAAAATAAACTTACACTTATTACTTTGAAAAATATATTTTATCTCTTAAAAAATAACTATATTAGCATTTTATTAATCAAATTAATATTTATTTAAATTTTATTTTAAATATTAAAAATACTATCATTTTTTTTATTTTTTCTATCTATTTTTCATTTTTTAAAATCAATTCTTATTCATTAAACTTTTTTTAGAATAAGGGCAATTGATTTTTTTTAAATAACAATAACATAATATATGTTAATATATAATTGAATTAAAAATAAGTTTAAAATATTTTTTGATACAAAAAAGTTTATGAGAGGGGAGGTTATCCAGTCTAGGGTCAGAGCATGTCATAGGTATCAGAGAGGGCTAATAGTGATAATTACAGATCACTCACCATGTAGAACTGCTGACGAGACTCGAACCTTGATGCTTGCCAAGACTTTAATGAGTACTAAATCAAATGAACCAATCTACGTTGACATAAGTTTAAAATATTTAACTTGTATACTTGAATTAGAATGTAATTTAATTACAATTTAATTTGATAGTAATTAAAGATAATTTCATAATTAAAAAAAGTTGAGTAAAAAAATAAAAGAAAAAACATAGAAAATAAAATAAAAATAATAATTAACAAAAAAAGTATATTTATTTTTTTTATTTAAAATTAATTTAAAAATAATATTTTAGGGGCTAGTATATTTTGTAGGGTAAAGGTGTGTTTTTCAAAACTTAAGGGATAAGGGTATTTTTTATCCAATCTTAGGGGTAAATATACTTTTCCCTTAAAATAAAACTGAAAACAAAGCAAAACCTAGGGTTTCTCTTCTCTGTTGTTGTTTTCTCTTCATATCTTTTGCTAACAGAGCTTTCCGTCGAAGACAACCACAAATTCACCAATGGCGAACTCAATGGCAAGGTCTTTCCTTCAGGTTGCAGCAACGGAAGAGGTTGCTTCTCCTCTCCGAGTTGTCCAGATCGAAGGGCTGGTATTCCTCCTTTCCCTCTTTTAATCTTTTTTTTTTTTTTTTTCCTTTTAATTCTATTCTTATCAATAAATTTTGAAATTTTAGGTGATATTAAAAATAATCAAGCACTGCAAGGAGTTTTCACCGGCTTTGGTCACAGGCCAGCTTCTTGGATTAGATGTTGGCAGTGACCTCGAAGTTACTAATTGTTTCCCTTTCCCGGTAATTTGGCAAATTTCCTTTTACTTTTTTGAAATTTGTTGTTATGTTTTTGTTTTGTTTTGTTTTGAATTAGAATGTTTTATGTTTTAAACATTGTGGCAGATCCGCGAGGAAGACGAGGAGATTGAAGCTGATGGAGCTAATTATCAGCTTGAGATGATGAGATGTCTAAGGGAGGTTAATGTTGATAACAACACTGTTGGATGGTAATGTCTGCCTTTTCTGTATCGAACGCCATTTGTTTCTTTTTTCGTGTTTGATTGTTACTTTTTTAAATGCCTTTTCGGTTCAGTAAAATTTGCTAAAATGTATAAGTAAAGTCTGAAAGTTAAACTACTAGAAACACCTCGTATGAAGCTGAGCCTAACATTTTGTACTAGTTGATGGATGTTTTCTTAGATACTTAAGGAATTAGGAATCAATCACAATGCTTTTTATGATGTTAAGTTCCTAACAATTCTGGTACAGTTAATAACCAATTATGATACCATTGTTGCAGTATGCATAGTATCTTAATACTTATATTTATTTGAGTAATTTGTACCTTAGTTAATGGTTAAATACTTAAATATGTACTCTTCTACTTTTTATTTCATGCAGTGATCTTTGCCTTATTTTCAGGTACCAATCAACGATTTTGGGTTCATATCAGACAGTTGAGTTGATTGAGACCTTTATGAATTATCAGGTACTGGATTTAAAGTCGCTGCTTCACCTTTGTTTTATTCCTTGCTATACGGAAATTGCTGTAAATCTCTGCTTCGTATGTATGTGTTCATGATGCAGGGTAGAAACTAGAACAGTAAACAAGATAGAAAGTAGGCTGCGATTGAGTAGGACTTTTAGGTTTAGAGGCAAATCTGCCAATACCTTTATTGAAGAGTTAAAACTCTGAAAAATAATAATGATAAGCTGATCGACTGCTACCCTATCTTAGGGTATTTATAATAACCCTATTTTATTTAAAGTCACATGCCTAAATAAAATACCTAAATAGCATAAGACTCCTACTTAAAATAAACTAAGTAAACAAGCATAAACTTGAAGACTTCTACTTAAAATAAACTAAGTAAACAAACATAAAACTTTAATAATTAAATCGATGCTCCTGCATCAATCTCCCTTGGTTAAAAAGGAGCTGACTCCGTAGAATAAACCTTGGCCACTTCAGCATACACCTCAGGGTCGATCTTCCTTAGTTCTTCTTCGGCAATCCATGTACTTTCACAAGCTGGTTTGCCCAACCACTTTATTAGGAATCGTCTATAAGCATTACCTCTTCTAGACTTCACTTCCCTCACATCTAGAACTTCTTGGACAACATCAGCTTGCTTAGTAGGAAGTTGATCAGCTTGGTCTTCAATTGTGGTCACATTCTCTTCATCAAACCCCTCAAAAGAATATAAATCAGAAACATTAAAAATGGGACTGATTTGTAACTCACCAGGCAGCTCAATTAAATAAGCATTTGAGCTAATCTTCTTCAATACCTTACATGGACCAAACTTCCGAGACTTTAGCTTATGATAAGTACCTTTAGGAAATCTATCCTTCTTCAAGTGGACCAACACTAGGTCTCCTTCCTCAAATTCTTTGAAACGTCTATGCTCATTGGCAGCATCAGCATATGCGGCATTGCTGGCTTTTAGGGCTGTTTGCACTTCCTCATGAAGCTTGCGGACATGGTCAGCAAAGGCTTCTCCATCTTCACTCACCCTAGCTTCTTGTGGCAATGGAACTAGGTCCAACACATGTTGAGGCTTGAGACCATAAGCAACTTCAAATGGAGTCTTCTTGATAGTTCTATTAACTGAGTTGTTGTAAGCAAACTCAGCTTGTGGTATAACTGAATCCCAACCCTTCACATGGTTTTTAACCAAACACCTTAGCAAATTACCCAAGCTCCTATTAATGGCTTCAGTCTGACCATCTGTTTGTGGATGACAAGTGCTGGAATATTTTAATTCAGTCCCTAACTTCCGCCACAAAGTCCTCCAAAAATGACCCACAAACTTGACATCCCTGTCTGAAACAATCGAAGTAGGAACACCATGCAAACGCACCACTTCTTTAAAAAACAAATCAGCTATGTGGGAAGCATCTGCTGTTTTGGAGCAAGGAATAAAATGTGCCATTTTAGAAAACCTATCCACTACAACAAAAATCGAGTCATACCCTTTGGATGTCTTAGGAAGGCCCAACACGAAATCCATGCTCAAATGAATCCAAGGTGCCTCTGGTTCTGGTAATGGCGTGTACAACCCAGTGTTTTGGGATGTCCCTTTGCCGAACTGACAAATAGAACACCGTTGCACAAACCTGCTCACATCTTTATACATTCGCGGCCAATAATAGCGATCTGACACCAGCGCTATTGTCTTGTCCCTGCCAAAATGTCCTCCTAAACCATTCCCATGAAGCTCCCTGATAATCTGTTCTCGAAAAGACCCTCCAGGAATGCAAAGCTGATTTCCCTTAAAAAGGTACCCGTCATGCAACCTGTAGGGCAGCTGCTGGTCAGCTTCTGTCCCCTGCAAATCTGCCACAATCTGCTTAAAATCAGAATCAGTAACATACTGATTTTTGAGTTCTTCGAAGCCAACAACTTGGGAACTCATCGTCGTTAAAATTAACGATCGCCGACTCAAGGCATCCGCCACCACATTAGTCTTCCCTGTCTTATACTTCAAGGAAAAATTAAACTCATCTAAATATGAACTCCATTTAGCATGACGATCATTGAGCTTCTTTTGCGAACTCAAATACCTTAGGGCTTGATGGTCTGAATAAACCACGAATTCCCTATAGGCTAGATAGTGCTGCCAGTGCCGAATGGCCCTCACCAAAGCATAAAATTCCAGATCATAAGTGGAATACCTTCGCTTAGAATCTGACAATTTCTCGCTAAAAAATTCCAAAGGCTTTCCTTCCTGACTAAGAACAGCCCCAATCCCGTTATGGGAAGCATCACATTCAACAACAAATAATTTATCAAAATCTGGTAACGCTAGAACTGGTGCGGCTGTCAACAGGAGTTTAATTCGCTCAAAAGCTTTCTGAGCTGAATTGGTCCATTCGAATTGCTCTTTCTTCAAAGTTTCTGTAATAGGACTCATAATGGAGCTGAAATTCCTTATGAACCTCCTATAAAATGAAGCTAAACCATGGAAACTCCTTACTTCTTTGGCTGACTGTGGTGCTGGCCAGTCTTGGATTGCTAGGACCTTACCCGGATCTGGTTTCAGCCCTTCGGCAGAAACAATGAACCCCAGAAATACCACTTCTGTTTGTAAAAAGGAGCATTTCTTCAAGTTTACAAAAAGCTTCTCCTTTTGTAGGACTTCCAATACTTGCCGCAAATGTACTAAATGCTCTTTTTCACTATGACTGTAAATCAGAATATCGTCAAAATAAACGACAATAAAACGTGTCAGAAAAGGTTTAAGTACCTCAGTCATGATGCGCATGAATGTGCTAGGAGCATTTGACAAGCCGAAAGGCATTACTAGCCATTCATATAAGCCATCCGGGGTCTTGAAAGCAGTCTTCCACTCATCTCCTTCTCTCAATCTGATTTGGTGGTAACCACTTCTCAAGTCAATCTTAGAAAATACCTTAGAACCTGCCAATTGATCGAGCATGTCCTCCAATCGCGGGATTGGAAACCTGTACTTGACCGTGATTTTATTTATGGCTCGACTGTCCACACACATCCTCCAAGAACCATCTTTCTTAGGGGCTAACAAGGCCGGACAAGCACAAGGACTTTTGCTTTCTCGCACTAACCCTTTTTCCATCAACTCTTCAACCTGTTTTTGCATCTCAAGCCGCTGTGCAGGCGGTATTCTGTATGCTGGCAGATTTGGTAGAGAAGCTCCCGGTACTAAATCCATGGCATGTTGAATGCTCCTCATTGGTGGTAGGCCTTGAGGCAAGGTATCACCTACCAAATCAGCAAACTCCTCTAATAATCGCTGAACTGCCATAGGTTGTTCCTTGCTGTCCCCATCACTGTCGACACAATTAGCAACCTTGCTGATAACAGCGAACATCACTCCTGCTTCCCTTCCTTCATCCTCCAACTCTTCAGCTGTTAAAAACCCATTTAATTTGCTGGTGTTAGGTGCCGCAACCTCTCTATGGGGATGTAGAGTGTACTTTTTACCCGCTCTATGGAAGGAATATGTATTTTCCTTAGTGTAGTGTTGCATATCATGGTCATATAACCAAGGTCGACCCAAAAGAATATGACAAGCATCCATTGGCACAACGTCGCATAGCGCCTCATCATCCACATTACTGCCCATAACAAATTTAACTAAGCATTGAGATTGTACCGGTATCTCAAAGCCTTTTTTAACCCATTGGATCTTGTATGGGTGAGGGTGTTTCTCTGTAGGCAAGTGCAATTTGTCGACTGTTTCCTTGGAAATATAATTTTCCGAACTCCCATTGTCGATAATGGCGTCACATACTTTGGTACCACAAAGAACACGGGTTCGAAATATGCTTCGCCTCCTCCAATCTTCCTTATCATCTTTGGTGGTTGTTGTCATGACTCTCCGAACCATCAACGACTCTCCTTGTACCGGATAAATATCCACATCATCATCATCCTCGTTATGGTCATCATAGATGGGTTCCGACAAGTCTAGACCATCCTCTTCTATCTCAATCAGATTCACCCTTCTTTTCGGACATGTGTAAGAAGCATGTCCCTTTTCTCCACAACTGAAACACCGAATCTGACTTCTAGCCCCTGTTTTGTTAGGATTTGGCTGTGTGTCGCCTCCTGTTTTGCCATAACCTGCTTGTGTGCCGCCCCTGTACTCATTCTGCCCCTTGTAACCCTTGCTACTGCCCATGGAGTTGCTGCCAGTCAGTTTACTGGTTGAGGCAGCCCCTTTCCCACTGAAATTGCTGTGGGAGGCAGATTCTGACTTGTTAAAAATAGGCCTCCTAGCACCATAGCGTAGTACCCTTTTCTCAGCTTGCAAGGCTGCTTGTCTCGCATCTTCTAAGGTGAACAACCGAACCACCCCCAACTCATCTCTAATGCTTAGATCCATTCCCGCAAGATAGCGAGATGTTAACTGCTCATTGGTTTCCTTCAAGCCGACCCTAATAGACAGATTGTTAAAGTCAGATGTGTATTGGTCAATCGACCTACCATTCTGTCTGAGTAGATGGAATTTGCGATAAAGATCCATGGCATAATCTGCTGGTAGGAACTGTTTCCGCATCTTGCTCTTCATGTGTTCCCAACTACCAATTTTCAGCTTTCCTTGACGTGCCCGCTGCTCTTCAACTCTCTTCCACCATTGAAGTGCCGCCCCTTTCAAGTGAAGCTTCACAAACAATACCATTCGATGCTCTACCATGGGCTTCCATTCGAAATAATTATCCACCGTGGCTTCCCAATCTAGATAATCTTCAGCGTGTAGATCCCCATGGAAATCATTTACTTGGATCCTCACTCCTCCTCCATTCAAATCCAAGGCATGTAGCAACCTATCTTCCAATCCACCTCTTGCTGCCAGATTCGCAGGTCCAGCGTTATGGAAGGGGTTCTCAGCCTCTCCATCATCCGATTCTTCCTCCTGACCACCTTCCGGTAAATCAAAAGGGTTGTGGTCACCTTCCGGAATCTCCATTCGGGCTCCCACTAGTCCTGGTCGCTGCAAGGCTTGAACAGCCCGCGACAAGTCTTCAATCATCTGCCTCATCTCATTCAAGTCAGTTTGTTGCCCTTGATTTCCCCTGGCACGACCTCTACCTCGCCCAACCATGGCTTCTGATACCAATTTGATGCAGGGTAGAAACTAGAACAGTAAACAAGATAGAAAGTAGGCTGCGATTGAGTAGGACTTTTAGGTTTAGAGGCAAATCTGCCAATACCTTTATTGAAGAGTTAAAACTCTGAAAAATAATAATGATAAGCTGATCGACTGCTACCCTATCTTAGGGTATTTATAATAACCCTATTTTATTTAAAGTCACATGCCTAAATAAAATACCTAAATAGCATAAGACTCCTACTTAAAATAAACTAAGTAAACAAGCATAAACTTGAAGACTTCTACTTAAAATAAACTAAGTAAACAAACATAAAACTTTAATAATTAAATCGATGCTCCTGCATCAGTTCACTTCCTGCTTCTGTTGACCCCGCATAAGCATTACAGATAGAATTAAATCTGAGGGCAGTGAGGTAGACATGCCTGCCTTAAAAAAAGAACATGTACCCAGCTTTTTCTTGAACAGGAATAAAGGAAACATCCTTGGCACTATTTGGTGGCCGTTTTATTGTGAAACTCCTGAATTGTGTATAGATGTGTGCGTAATGATGAACATGAGGTTTCTCTCCAATCTGTGGATAAAAAGAAAAATAAAACTAAATAGAAAAAAGTTGTTCATCATTTATTTATTTATTTAATCTTTATTTATCTGCTTAATTGTTAAACTGTGCAGGATAATATTAGGAGGTGTGTTTGCATTATCTATGACCCTTCAAGGTCTAATCAAGGTGTCTTGGCTCTCAAGGCTTTGAAGCTATCTGATTCTTTTATGGAACTTTACCGGGCTAATAGCTTTACCGGAGAGAAGTATGGTTTCTCCTTGCTGTAAAAAAATTTATGAATGTGAATTTTGTGTGATCTCATATTGATGGTCTCTTTCGCTGTTATAGGTTGAGGGAGAAAAACTTGTCATGGGTGGATATTTTTGAGGAAATTCCTGTAAGCTTCGAAGGCTTTGACTGTTTACTATTTTGATGAACTAATGTAATCTATCATAGAGACTGCATTATCCTTTATTATCGTTTTGTATGAAATAACCATTAGTCCAGTGGTACCTTTGATCATGCTGCTCCAAATTCAAACAAGTGAAGCCTCCTAATAATTACTCTACATATGATGAATGACCAATTATTTCAGCTGTGTTAGAATGTGATATGAAAAGAAACCAAAAATATACAGTGTGTGGTCCTTGAGGATTTATCGTAATGTTTTATCTTACAATACTTGGAATGTCACGGATTCGACAATTGAATGGATGAGCTTGTAGATTGGGCCGGCCTTATGTGTAGCGGAGCTAGTGTATTTGCAAATGAAACAATCATGGTTCCTACTTTCATCTTAATGTTTGTGCTGCTTTTGTATGACAGATCAAAGTCTCAAATTCTGCCCTTATCAGTGCCTTTATGACTGAGCTGGAATCTGATACACCAGTCACACAGGTGAAATATAAAATGTTGATTAAATAATTTTTAGTATTACCATAGTAAAAGACTTTGTATCTGTGAAATTTGCCTTCCTTCTAACTGTAAATTTTCTGTTTTAGTGTGATTATGACCGTCTGCAATTGTCAACTAATCCATATATGGAGAGGAATATGGAATTTTTGATTGAATGCATGGATGATTTGTCAATGGAACAGCAGAAGGTATGTATTCCCCTTTCTCTGATATTACACTGCTGTCATTAGCTGTTATTTTATTTTTAACATAAATTGCCTTTTTATTTTCTTTTTGTAGTTTCAATTTTACTACAGGAGCCTGTCACGTCAACAAGCCCAGCAACAGGCATGGCTTCAGAAAAGAAGGTAGTAATAGTATACTTGAGTTATCCATGTTATTCAAATGAACTCCATCTGTTAACCTTAATAAGTGATTTCCCTGGGAAGTGAGGGAAAAGGAAAAGAAAAATGTAAAATAATAAAAAATAAAAAGAAAGTAAACAAAATTGTTTTCCAATTTATGGCGAGCTTGAAATTTCTGGGGCACAAAGTTTTCAAGTAGAATTGGTTGAAGGTTGCTCATCTTTCTTAAGGATTTTGAGGGTCATAATTAAAAGTTAAAAGTTTGAAACCTCCTCCTCTCTTTTCCTTTTTGGATAGAGTGGATTTTGTTTTATGAAAAGGCTTCATATTCTGCTTTTGCTTTCTTAATTCACCTAGTTTTATGTGTTATATGGTTATGCATGTTTGTCTCTTTTGCATCTGTAGGGCAGAGAACATGGCACGAAAAACTGCTGGGGAGGATCCTTTGCCCGAGGAGGACCCCTTAAATCCCATCTTCAAGCCACTCCCTGAGCCATCACGGTTGGAGAGCTTTCTCATAACAAATCAAATTGCTAATTACTGCAACCAAATCAATGGGTACGTTGTCTGTTTTCGTTCTTACCTATTTATTTTTTCAGGGTAGCATGACATCTCAAAATCTCCTGCTAGTTGACATTTTGAAATCTATGGAGGTTCTTATGTACCTTTTCAACCTGTTTCTCTGGTTTTTATTTCACTCGATGCTTAGCGGAACATAATCGAAAAAGCATGCCCCTCTGCCTTGATTTCCCTTGACCAATCTTTTTGTAATACTACTTTATTTACTTATTATCCTTAATGTTTAAATCATGTGATTGCATTATGGTTTGTCTTCTGCAACCATCAGATCTTGTTCCGCCAAAAGAAAAAAAAAATGAGAGAGAGAAGGGAAGATATTACAGGTTCTCTGTGGAATAATTATTCTTGATTTTTGTTTTCATGCTGTTAAATTGTTCAATTATTTTATTGCCTCAAATCATAGGCCTGATTATTTGTGCTTAAACTCGATCTCGAGTTCGAATTGAGATTTTTCAATACTAATTAAAAATAATATATATATATATATATATTAAAAACAAAAAGCTCGATTAGGCTCGCGAATTACTCGAGTCAAGCATTAGGATATTTGAATTCGGCTTGTTCGATAATTCGAGCTGCTCGAGCTTGACTCGGGTATGACCAAGCCGAATTCGAGTTTTTTTTCGAGTTTTAACTCAAGTAGCTTGCGAGCACTATTGTCTCGTTTACACCCCTAAGATTGACATTACGAAAACTTACCATTGTTGAATAATTTTGCAGGGTTGCTGGGCAGAGCTTCAACAGATTGTATTTAATGAAGTCCTTGCACGATAAGTGATTCAAAACTTGCAATGTTTGTTGTCTGCATTTTTGCCGGTATAGATGATGTGAACTATTCAAAAATACTGTTGGCTTTTCTGAGTTTCTTTCAGTTAGGAAATTATTTATTTTACTTCACCTTTTACCTTGAAAGAAATAGACTTGGTAGTTCATGTATTCGTGTCGTGTTCGTATTTTTTTGTGTCATAATCGTGTTTAAGGTATTATATATTTATATAAATTTTGATACGTTAATAATTCGTGTTATATAGATTTTGATATGTTTGTGTATTCGTGTCGTGTTTTAGTTATTTTTTCCATGTTATGTTTTTATCATGTAATTATGTGTCAAAAAAAAACAATGTACCTTCACAAAACCATACAGAACTTGTAGATGGTTTCCCTTGTCTGCTCGTGGGCAGGTCGGAATAGACAAGAAAAACATATTACTATTATCAAAAGTCAATCAATCATGGTAAAATAAATCTTCTGATATAATGAGTGATTCATGTCTCAGTTGCTTAAAAATATGTGGTTAAGTCATTGGAACGGGATTTAATAAATACGAAAATAATATAATTGATAAGATATGATTAATATGGTTAATATAATATGTTTAATATTTATCATATTTGTGTTTATATTTTTGACATATTTAATAATTTATTTTGTGCTTATGATTATATAATTGACATGAAAAAACATGAAATATAATATATATACACGGATTTTTAAGCTTACAAATCATTTACTGCACAACTTGAAGGTATAATTTTGGAGTAATCAGTAATCACTAATGTTATTAAAGGGGAAATGTATAGATATTGTAATTCTAAATGATGTATCAAAATTTTCATGATCATTTTTACAAGCTTAAATTTATGGGATATTGAACAGGGGAAAAAGAAAAAATTAAGCTTCTATTTAAGATATTATCCAAATTTATAAATGAATGTGTGATGCAGCCAAAAAATTATAATTGCATTCTCTCATTGATAGGGATGATAACGGCTCAATTTTGATCAATTTTGAAAAAAAAAATTACGGTTAATATGGTTAATATGTAGTATTTTTTATTTTTTTAAAAATCGAACCGAATAGTATTAAAAACTGAATTGATCCGACCCGAATTTCATTGGTTCGGTTTATTGGTTTTTAAAATTTTTAAAAATTATCTTTTTTTTAATAGTATTTTAAAGTTTTTTTTCATTAATTTAAAAATAAAATATTTATTTTTTTATATTATAAAAAATAAAAAGTAATTAAAAAATAAAATTTGGTTCAATTCGAATATTTACGTTTTTTTAACTTAAAGAATCAAAAATTGAATCAAATAAACCTAATTAATTATTACTCAGACCGAATTCAATAAAAACCGAATCGAAACTAAGCAGAACACTACAGTTCGAATTGACTTTTGATTTTTTGCTCAGCCCTACTCATAGACTTGAGGAAATCTAATCAAGGACAATATGAATATATAATATTGATGAAGTAAAAGGAGAATTTCAACAACTGATAATAGAAATCTTGCTAATTAGGTGTAAAAAGCAAGAATTAAAGAAATAGTTTTTGAGAATCCGGACTTAACTCAGTTATTTCATGCAATCATTTTTAAGAGACGATATCTAATAGGTTGGAAATTCGAATTCCAATATCTGTAATTTCTTCCCCATCCCTAGCCTGTGGCGCTGTGCCCATTTGTACTAAAAAAAGAAAAACAAAGAAATAGTTTTTGACAAGCGAGGAGGCAAAAGCTCTGAAGAGTCATATGAAAAGCATTGTTCTTAGAATGTTTCCATTCTATGTGGGACTGGGGTCTTGATAACCTGAAGTATTTGCACCACTTCTGCCATGGAAGGCCTACTGGAAGGTATCTGAGAGGTGCATACCAGTGCCAATTTGAGCACCGGCAACACTTCATCTTCTGGATAATCACCCATACTTAGATCAACACAATCTAACACATTCCCTTGCTCGAGCAAAACTCGAACGTGATCGCTTAGTATCACGATATTATCCTCCCCATACTCGACCGGCCTTCTTCCGGTCACAAGCTCCAAGATTAACACCCCAAAACCATATACATCACATTTCTCATTAACCCTTAAGCTCTGGCATGCAAGCTCTGGTGCTACATATCCTAGTGCACTCTGAAACCTGTTGCTGATGATCGCATGCTTTTCGAGCTTCATTAGAAGCCTTGCTAGTCCGAAATCCGAAATCTTCGGATTGTAGTTCTCATCAAGGAGGATGTTACTTGGTTTTATGTTGTAGTGAATTATTGGTGGCCTGAAGGAATGATGCAAGTGAGCAAGTCCCTTAGCTGTTCCAAGAATTATTTTGATCCTGTTGGACCAAGAAAGTGGTGGGACAGAACCTAGTCTTTCATGGAGCTTTGTTTGCAAGTTCCCATTAGTTGCATACTCTGTTACCAGAAGCTGAGATCGAGGAGTCCAGTAGTATCCTTCTAGTGATATCAAATTCGGATGCCTTGCTTTTCCCAAAACTCGAACTTCTCGATCAAATTCATCTGGAAACCGGATTATGTTCGATGTCACAAGCTTTTTGATTGCTACAATTCTTCCTTGAGGACACAATGGGACCTTGTAAGTGGTTCCAAATACTCCTTCACCGATCTCAGCAGCTTTGTTAAGGATGACTTCAGGATTGCCAATCCAATCAGGTGATAGCTTTGAATCAAACAGAATGAGCTTGTGTGTGGGCAGATTTCCTGATCTTGTAGAACTTGAGCATATGCTTTCGAGCGCAGTCTCCACAAATGCAAGTCTCCTTCGAGCCGAAACATTTACGAGGCTTATAATTATCACCCCAGATACAATCAGAATAGCTGCTGAAATTGCAACAATTGCAGAAACACTAAGGGACATATGACGATGGAATCTTGTCGGATTGGAGGATTCATTTCTTTGCCTATGACCACCCATTTGGCTGTTGTAGGCATCTGGATCAAGAACTAAAGGTTTTGGCACGTTCATCTTACATGGTCCTTTCAACAAAGGTGAACAAATTCCCAAATTTCCCTGCAAAGCACTTTGGTCCAAGCTTGGAAATATACCTCCTACAGGAAGCCTGCCTATAAGTTGGTTGTATGATATATTTACAGCAAGAAGATTTTCCAACAGTCCAAGCTCTTTTGGTATTTCTCCACATAGCTCATTGAACTCCAGTTTGAGAATCTTAAGTTTGCTCAGTTTCGAAATGGATTCGGGGATGGAACCACTTAGATTGTTGTGAGACAAGCTCCTACAACCAAGATATAATTTCAAATAACCTTAGTCCAAGAAAGCAGAAGTAAGATATTATGAGAATATACAGTGAGAAATGAATGAAACTTACAGCGAGTAGAGAGATGAACAGTTTCCAATCTCATCTGGAATTGGCCCTGTCAATGAATTCCCATCCAATTGAAGAATAGCCAAACTTCCAGATTCACATAAATCCCCCGGAACAGCACCGGATAAAGTATTGTTTCGAAGATCTAACACGGTTAGGTTCTGAAATAACCCGAGCTCTGGTGGTATCTTTGATTGAAGATTGTTCCATGATAAGTTCAAGTACCTCATGTTGGCAAAAACACCCATTTCTGCAGGAACAATAATAGTTCCTTCAAGACTGTTTCTAGACAGATCTAAGTCTTGAAGAGACTCAAAGAGTCTACTTGAACCTCCTGGAATTGAACCTGTTAACCCATTATTGGAAAAATCAATATCTTCCAATCCCAAGTCAAATAAACCAGCTGGGATGCTACCATTGAATCCATTATCCCTTAAATGGATACTTGATAACTGGAAGCAGTAAGCTAGTGATGTTGGCATATTGCCAGTGAGCTTATTATTTGACAAGAACAAATATTTTAGGGCTTTCAGGTTACCAATTGATGATGGCAGGCTTCCTGTTAAACTATTGCTTGAGAAATCCAGGTATGCCAAGTTGCTCATATTACCAATCCATTGAGGAAAATTGCCTGTAAACATATTATTTGATAAACTGAAGAAAGACAAGGAATTTAGCCTCTGGAGAGAATCTGGAAGTGGTCCAGTGAAAAGATTATAGCTGAAATCCAATGTATTTATATGTGGGCATAGTCCAATATCTAGAGGCATTGATCCTGAGAAGCCATTACCCTGTAAATGAAGCTTTTTCAAGTTATGCAGGGCTAATACCCCCTCTGGAACAGCCCCAGAAAATGAATTATTGGATAGATCCAGAGTTCGAAGCCGATTCATCGACCAAATCCCAGAAACAAAATTTATGTTTCCAGAAAAATGGTTTTTGGAGAGATCAAGGGTGTTCAAATAGGAGCATCTAGCTAGTGTGCTAGGCAATTGGCCTTCAAGTGAATTCTCAGCTAAAGAGAGAAATCGAAGTAATAAGCAAGTTTGAAAGAAATCATCAGGGATTGAACCTGAGAGAGAATTCCCAGAAAGATCAAGGAACCTAATTGAATTCATATTGACAAAAGTGCTTGAAATTGGTCCTGAAAGACTATTATGACTAAGATTAAGCCTTTCAAGACTGCCAATAAAACCAAGCTCTTGACTAATTCTACCACTGAAATTGTTATGAGAAAGTGATAATACCTTCAAATACTGCAACTTTTGAAGCCCTTTACCAATCTTTCCTGAAAACCCCAAACCATCAAGAGAGACCTCGGAAACTCGACCATTGACAGGATTGCATTGTATGAATCTCCATGAACAAGGCGAGTTATCATCTTCATTCCATGATTCAAGATAAGAAGAAGGGTCTTTGATATCAGATTTGAAGACTATGAGGCCAAGAACATCATCATTAAGTTGAATATTAGAAGCATCACCATAATTTCCCATGCAGCTAATGGAAAGAAGCAAGCAAATCAGCAGGTGAAGAGATCCCATTATCCCCATTCTTCTCATCATTTTTTCTTTCTTGACCCTGAAATTATTAAGCTAGCATTGCCAAGACTATGAAATCCTGCATAGTTTTTAGTAAAGAAATCAGTGATATTACTGTACTCACAAGAGAGTTTTGATATAAGGGGTCTATCTATCTATCTGGCTGGCAGTGGTGGTTCTTGTTTATAAAAGTTAAAGCCAAGATTAGGGTCTTCATTATTCGGTTTTAACCGAGTTAATTGATTGAAATCGAATTTGATTTGGTTAATCGGTTAAAAAAAAAAATAGTTTGGTTATCGGTAAATTTTTTTGATAAATTTTGGTTATTGGTTAATACGGTTCGGTTAAACGAAAATAACTGAATTTATCATATTAACCGGAGTGTGGATTTAGGGTTTTATTATGATTTAGTATGTTTGATATTTGAATTTTATTATTGTTTTGTTTTTGGATTTTGGTTGGTTGGATATATTATTATGGATGGAGTACAATCAACTTGTTTTGATATTTTGGTTGGATATATAAAATCATGTATTAAAAATAGGTCGTGAAATAAATTTGGTATTTATTTCGGCTAATCGAAAACTGATCGAATTAATCGAAATAATTTCAGTTTGGTTAATTTACATTTCTTTATCTTCGGTTCGATTAACGATTAAGATAAAAAAAATCGATTAATAACCAAATCGACCGTTTGAACACCCTTGCTCCTCGCTGTGACAAAATCTGTCGCTCCTTTTGTGCCTCGTTCATTCACTTTTTTCTCTCGTGCCTTCGCTTTTCGTTTTCTGAATTGTCAATTATTTTTACTATTTTGGATGCTATTATTTTTCCACACTAGCAAACCACTCAAATAATTAATGACGGGAAACATCAAAGTTTGTCAGATGCGGAAGAATCTTTAGGGGAAAATGATTTGTTATATATGATAATTTCAAACATGATACAAACATATAACATGTTTAATTATAAAAATAATGTAATAAATACGATATATTTAATATATATATATATATTATATTTGTGTTTAAAATTTTGATATGTTTAATAATTTGTATTGTGTTAATGTTATAATGTTGACACAAAAAAATATGAAATATATAGTACACATAGATAGATTATCAATTCTACTTATTGTTTTGAGGTCCTCTTTGAAATTTTTGGTATGAAAAAGAGTACATTAGAATTCAAATTTTTGGGAGGATATATATAGCTATGAATTATATCTATCACCATTAGATCTATCCAATTCTGATCGAGTTTAGAACATAAAATTTTAAGTTTAAGTTTGATTCGAATTATTAATTAAACAATAAAATTATTTTTATTTAAACATAATTATGCAAAAAATATAAAAATATTTTTTAAATAATGAAATGAATTTTTCAAATTCAACTAATTGAGTCAGGTTTTAAACAAATAAATTTTTTATTATTCGAATCTGATTTGATCAATCCAACCCATAAACAACTCAGATCACCGTTCCCTCCACTCATTTTATAGTAATCATCAAATTTTAGGTTGCGGTCAAACCTAAAACAAAATAGTGAAGATTTTAAGATAATCAAGCTTAATTCATACGAATAAAATTAATATTATCTTCCTTTATCTTTTACCTCATTCATAGAGTAAAAAATCTATTCTTCCCAATAAATAAATAAATATTATTAAATCAAAAACCTATTACATATCAAATCACTTGTAGACATCCAACAAAAAGGTCCATCAAGTGGCATATATATATATATATATATATATATATATATATATATATCTTTACAATTATTAGGCATATTATTTTTTTTTGGAATTATTAGGCATTATTGGATTCAGAAGTATATATTTTTTATTTCAGATTCAGCAATAATAGGGGGAAAAAAACTAGGAGATGGCAATTAGAATTGTATGATAATTTTATTTTGGAATTAAGCTTTAACTATAATGACATATCCATATATTTTCTTGAAGTGATTTTTTCATTCCATAATATTAATAATAATAATAATAATATGGTTAGAATATAATGCCACTTTTTCTTAAAATTTTGTTGGAATATAAATTTCATTTGTCATTAAAATTACATTATCATATTTCTTATCAAATTTTAATTAAAAACTAATATAAAAACCATTCATGTATCAGCCCTTCCTTTTATTTTTAAATTATTATTATTTTTATATTTAAGGCTATCAAAGATTAAATCTAAAAATTTAAAACCCGAATTAATTCGACCCGATCCAAACCCAACCCGATTTGTCCAATTGAAAGATACAGTTAAAAATAAAAATTTAATATTTTATCAACAAATTTTATGGCCGTTAAATTATTCATGGCTACTAAATTTATAATATTGTTGTAAAAAGAAAATTTCTTCAAAACAATTTTAATGTCATTTTACCAAAAGAAAACAATTATTATATATATATATATATTAAAGATAAATATTATAAAAAAGAAAGAAAGAAAGAAGCCGACATATTATCCTGTTAATGAGAATCATTGCAGAAACACCCGTGATTTTTCCTGACAGTTGAGTTAACATGGTCGGTCATGTTTTCTACATTAATAAAACAAAAGCCCTAAAAAAGTACATTACATGACCTAATTATTTAGCTTAAACTTTAGGTTATAAAATTGTTTTGATTATAGAAAATCCTCTTTAATTTATATATATATGAAAATATAAATTATGAAAATATAGATATATATTATTTAAAAATCAGTAATTCTTTTATTAGATTGCAGATATTGGATAATTGCTTAAAATAAGCAAAGAGATCTATCCCTTTTTTCCCGAATAAAATTACATTGATAAATCATAAGTATAAATTATAAACAACTTTCACTATATCTGATATAATTATTGATAAATCATAAGGAATTAATGTATGAAAAATACATGAATTCAAACATTTATCAATAAGTTTCTAAAAGCAAAATTCAAATTAAAAAAAAAAAAAAAATCCCACCGTCATCTTTTCCTGTAGAATTTTGACGGAATTTCGTTGCTAATAAGAAATTTAACAACGAAATTTTAGCCTGAAAATTTTTGATCACCAAATAAATAAAATTTTGGGCGGAATCGAAAAGTCACGAGTCATAAATACAAAATAAAAGAGAATGTAATTTCAGTGTTCACAAGATCCAAACCATGGGTCACGGGTTGCATTAGGCTTTGGGCAATTGGGACCCAACCTCTTCCCTCCTTTTGTTTTCTTTTGCCCCATTTTCCTTTGCAATTGCAATAATTTGTGGCCTTTCTTTGGCTTTTATTGAGTTTTTTGGGTATTGAAATTACATTAAGAATTGACCACTAGGTACACTTGCTAGTGTTAAAAAAAAAAAAAAAAAAAGACATAAATTTGTCTCTGGTTGGAAAAATCAGATTAGATCGATCGAATTGATTAAATTGAGAATCAATGGTTTGCCCAATCCGGATAGTATATTTAAATCGAACATTAATCAGACCGAGACAAAATCAAAGTTAAAATACAATTTCTTTTACTTCCGATCCAATTTTTTTAACGTTCTTCTTGGCATTCATCAAGGTTAAAATACAAATTCTCCTATTTCCAACTATCAAATTATTAGTATATATATATATATATATATATATATATAAAGTAATGAAAATTTTACTGAGTACTATTACATAAACAAAAATGAAATCAAAGTTAAAATACAATTTCTTTTACTTCCGATCCAATTTTTTTAACGTTCTTCTTGGCATTCATCAAGGTTAAAATACAAATTCTCCTATTTCCAACTATCAAATTATTAGTATATATATATATATATATATATATATATATAAAGTAATGAAAATTTTACTGAGTACTATTACATAAACAAAAATGTTTATGTAATAATTTCTCATCAATTTATAAATTAATGTCTTGTTGAATCTCATTAGCACGTTAAGTTTAGGTAAATTTAGCAATTTGTGTATGTGTCATTATTTTGTGTTTTTTTTTTTTAATATTAATCATGTAAACATAAATACAACATAAATTATTAAATGTGTCAAAATTTTAAACACGAATATCATACGTATATTAAACATGCCATGTTAATCGTATTTAAATTATCATCTCGTATTTATTATATTATTTTTATATTTATTAAACATATCATATCGTATCATAATTTTCGTGTTCAAAATTTTCAAATTTAGCTTTAACTATCCAATTTATATATTATTTTAGTAGTCACTAGTCAATAATGAAAAACATCATGTTTTATTATAACTTCTTTGCAATTTTGTTTTTCAATATTTATATATATATACATATTGTTTTTTTTTTTTTTTTTTAATTTTTTATTGTTGGATTCGGTTGATTTCCAGAACCATTAAACTTGTCCCTTCAACTAGCTGGCTTGACCCTCCTTAGGAAGGTGAGTCCTTGCAAGTTGAGGTACGAATCTTTTTTCCTTTTTTTGGTCTTGCTTAAGCTTATAATCTAAAAAAAAAAATAATAATAATAATCATTCAGTTCGAGTATGCATGAAAAATCAAAGATTAATTGGATTTTACTTGGAGACATCAAATCAAGTCACGGGCAAACAACTAATGATGTAAGGCTTGAGAGTTTAATCAAATCAAATAAAAATGGGTTTATCAATCCGGATTTAATTTAGTTAATTCATTTAATCGTTCTTAAAAGATAACATTTAATATGTTTGAATTCAGATCTCAACATTTTTAATCCTTTCTTTAACTACAATCTCCGTTATATCAAAAAATAAATTTATAATAAATCTATTCAAAAATCGAATTATTAACCTTAAACTTGAAGGTTTATATTCAATTAATGTATCAAATACAAACAATAAATAAAATAAAAGACAATCCTCCCGGATTCAGTTAGAAAACGATTGTGAATGCTTCCCACCATACTCTTTGAATAAAGCATTATTCAATAGACTGAGGTCCATGTCCACTAGAAGTGTTCATGAATCGAATCGAGTTAGATCTAAGTATGATATCAACATCACATATATTTGTTCAAATCCGGTTCGACTCAAAATATGAATCTTAAATTCTATCCAAACTCACCTATATTTATAAATAGATAATTCAAGCCAGTTTAGGCCCGCCCTTATTATTATTATTATTTTTAAAAATTAGATAAATATATTATTTTTTATTTAATTTTTAGTAATTTAATTTTTTTCTTTTATTAAGTTCTAAAACATGGATATCTTAATATATTTTTATTTATTTACACTATAATATTATATATATATTTTTATATAATATAAATTACAAAATATATATAAATATAAATATAAAAATAAAAATAAAATAAAATATTATATTATATTATATAAATGAAAAACTGATCAAGCCAGACCAAGCTCAAACTTTGATTGTTGGAGTCAAAATCCGACCTATTTTTTAAACAAGTCTCATTTTTTGGATCCAAACTCATATTTTGGGTCTAATATTTTTGTTCAAACCCTCCTAAGTATAAAGCGAACCTTCGGACTTAAACGAATAACCCGACTATTGAACAGGTCTAATGTCCACTATCCATATTCAGTATTTCCAAATCTAATTAATCTCATTTTGATCCTTAACCTCTTTAATTAATATATATATATATATTATGTTTAATCATAATGTTCCAGTTTCCACATATATATATATATATATATATATATATACCCAATGGATCTCTTATCAACCCATCTCAAGTCCACCATCTAGGATTTAATCTAATTGGTTCATACAATCACCTTTAAAAACTAACATCTAATAGATCTAAAGTTCGAATCCTGCTTAAAAAGAAATTTTTTTAATAAATCTTAAAATTCGAATCTCAATATCTACAATTTTTTTTTTGTAAAAATAAAAAAAAAAACAAAACGTGCCCTGACCTTGCTGCCTTAGCTAGAAGTATGGAACAGAAAGAACTTATAGTTGTAAAGACGTTTCATTTCAAGGATGATATTGTACTATACAAGCTCCTAGCAAAGTCCTAATAAAAGGATACCACTTATTCTATTGTCCACAGCAGCACGCAGCAAACTCTCGTTTAAAGAGGAATCATTGACATAAAACATAATCACATGTAAGAATCTAAGTAGCCATAACTGTGTGTTTTGTTATACTGCAGCAAACTAGCATAAGTTCTGTCCCATATTCCTATATACAGAGATTCATCATCTGGACTCACAGATATACCTGAAATCTCACCGAAGAAGTCGATTTCTTGCCTTTTCTGGTAATCGGCCCTCGTACTATACACATGAACAAAATCTGCTGGTTCAGCAAATACCATGAATTGGCCATCGGATGAAAAACGGATCGATCGTACAGCGCCCAAGTTTCCTTTGAGAGTCGCGACTGGCGATGAGAGGTTTCTTATGTCCCACACTCGGCAGGTCTTATCCTGATTTCCTGTGGCAAATACGCGTCCATCTGGGTGCCATGCGGATGCAAAGGAGTAATCTAAATGACCTACTGCGGTGGCTACAGTCTGAGACCACAGAAAATGTGATTCAGTATCAATAGCACTAAATAATCCTTACTTTTCTACACTAAAGAGGTAGCACACTTTCTAACTATGTTACTCCGACTCTTTATTTTTCTTTAAGTACCCGTGTCTAACGCATATCCGGACATGAGTATGGAGATATGATCCTCCAAATACATAAAAATCTTGAAAAAAATTGAACATACCCATGTCCGACATTCACACCGGAGTCCGAGTAACATAGCTTTCTAGTGATTAAAATACGATACACAAATCATTGGTTAAAGCTTGGATCAAGATAGTAGTAAAGAACAAGCATATGTAATGATGCTTGCACCTGGTTTTGTGCAGGCCCTTTCATTTCTTCTCAAAGTCACAAATGGAATTATAAATGACTATTTACTAATATCAGAAAAACTACAGATGATCAGAGACTTTATTTTTGTACCTTTCCATTTTGCGAATCCACAAGCAACCCATCCAAGTGATCTCCAACAACAGTAATAAGCCTTCGATCGGGGCTGACTGATGTATGCTGCATCAGAATAAACAAGTTTAGTCATGTGATTAGAAATTAAGGTACTCTGTGAATAAGTCATAGATGATTTAGTTTTGCTTTTTTTTGTTTATGAAGCAACAATCTCTATTGCATTTGAAGCGCAGACCCCATAAGTCAAATTCACAATTTACTTCAAATGACCATAAAACTACCCCTAGACCATTGCCTCTCTTACTTTAATACACATGTGAATATAAGATAGAACATGAGGGGTTAAAAACTATGTTGCTCCGAGTCTTCATTTTTCTTGAAGTACCCATATCCGATGCATATCCGAACATGGTTATGAGAATATAATCCTTCAAAGACCCTCCAAATACATGGAAATCTTGGAAAAAATTGAACATACCCATGTCCGACACTCACACCCGAGTCCGAGTAACATAGGTTAAAAAAAACAACTGAATTAAGACTGTAGGCATCATAATGGCAATTAGAAGGGCTTACATTTACTGGCCATGGGAAACGGAAATGATTCAAAAGTTGAAATCTCTCAGTATCATATTCTCTCACACTACAGTCGTTATTGGAGGCAATAAAATTAATACCACCCCTGCAAAACAGCTTCAAAAATTCAATCTATATTTGATTCAATATATTGTGGCCAGTCAAACAGCCAATCAGCAATTATCAAGCTACCTCAAGCTGTCATATATCTCAATAGCGTTTGTAATTGCATTATCATCATACATTGTCCGGGTACAGAAGGTTACTCCTTTTCTGTCCAAGTGCTGCAGCAACAGGAATATGAAATTTGTACAAATATCAATAAAAGAAATGGGTAAAAAGGCTAAAAGCAACCAAGTATGCCAAAAATTTATATTTGTACAAAAATTCGAATATGAGGAAGCAACAAGTAAATAAATGATAGAAAGAGAACCAACAAAAGATATGCAGCCATTAAAGCATGCATGACGATCCATGTCACTCTTTCTAGAAACATGCCAGCATTTCGATTTCTAGGATTTTCTTGAATTCTATCAGAATTCGAAATCATAATTAAAGAATACTTATCTGTAAAAAAAAAAAAAAAAAAAAAAATTATGGTTACTAGGAATGCAATATATCCCAGATTGTGGTATGGGAAGGAGATCGGGATGCAGTACTAGTAATATTTTAGGAAATGGTAAATTTTAAAGCATTTCATGATACAAAAGGGGTAGGCTTGGTGGGTTGCCAATTGCCATTTTAAATCATGGTAAAATTTAAAGTAATATTACTTTGATAAGTGTAACATTACACATGCTAACATAAGGAATAAACCTTCAAGAGCATAATTTTCAACTAAATTATTTCTTTAAGATTTTATATCTTAGAAAATGAAGGCAGTTGGTATTACATTTATTACAACATGGACTCCAAGAAATTATCTCAGCACAATGAGTAATAAAATAAATTTATACTCAAAATTATTCCAGTTATATATCACCTCTCTCTCTCTCTCTCTCTCTCTCTCTCTCTCACATACACACACACAGAGACTGCCTCTTCTACCCATCACATGAAAAGTTCCTAAAAAGGAGATAGCTGACCACAGACACACTCTCCATCAATGTTGAAAAACCAGACCGAAGGTCGAACTCTCAGACCTCCGGTTTCCAGTCCAACCGATTTAATAAAAATGATTTTAAATATATATAAAAATAGTTTTAATGTTAAATAAGTAATAAATATAGTAAATAATTAATAAAAATATGTATTTAACTTAGTGGTATGACCTTTATTATAAAACCAAGAGATTAAGGGTTCAAATCTCACCATTTACAAACAAAAAAAAAGTTTGAAAAAAAAAAACGGTTTTTTACCGGTTAAATCGCTTTTTCACCGGTTCAAGGAAAATCCGGTTTTATGTATAGTAACGGACCGGAAAGACCACTGGTTCCCGGTTCAACCGGCCGGTCCGATCCGGTTTTTTATTCCATGCTCTCCACAAACTATCTGATTCACACCATAACACCCACAATTATTCCAATTCTCTCTCTCTCTCTCTTGCACACACACACAAACACTGCCTCTTCTCCCCGTTGCAACCATGGAAACTTTCTAAAAAGGAGATAGTTGATTACACACATTCTCCCCAATATTACCTGATTCACACCATAACACCCATATGTTCCAATTACATATCACATATCTCTCTCTCTCTCTCTCTCTCTCTCTCTCCTAAAAAAGAGATCGTTGACCACACACACTCTCCCAGTTTAGTAAAACAACTGTTCAAATGTTTATCGTTTTTGCAAGATGATTAAGACTCTAACCATGAACAATATACAGTTCCTCTAAGAATAATTACATATAACAAGTCATCACATAACTAATAAAGGATCAGATGATTCCTAGATGGAGTTCACATTATTTTGAGTATATATGCAAATGGTAAGGGTTTCAAAGTCATCTCAAATACCGTCATTAGCTTACTTAAATCAGAGAAAGAGGGAGAGGAAAACTGGCTGGGGGTAATTCTGATTCTGTCCCCCAAAGAAATGCCAATGAATAAAAAAAATAACAGCCATCAATCAGAAAATTAGCATTTCCATGTCATAAGCAGCAGATCCAGAAGAAATAAATATTAGCAAAAATAGGAAAAGGCTGCAAATAATCAAATTACCTTAAAAGTAAGCTCTCCCTGGAAGCCTCCTGCAACCATAAAATTATCCTTGACTGCTAGCGTGCTTATTTGAGTTTGCGTAAAACCTTCTAATAAACTTCCCGGATGTTTCTAGTTACAAGGAAATAGAAGTTAGCAGATAAAAGTAGAAAGGAATTACTAAAATAACTAACTATTCGTAAAAAAAACTCATGCTGATAAGGAAAAGATAAGAAGCAATAAGTACAACTATAATACCTCGGTAGGTGCTACATGCCCAGCAAAATTAAGGATCTCGGACAGATTGCATGATAAGGATGACCAATGCATAACTGAATAATTGGACATAAGGTAAACATCATGCTTTGAGGTAGCCCAAACCAAGTTTCTGAGCTGCAAATTCATTCCACAACAGATTATTTAAGCTCAAAAAACAGGTGTCTTGATACACTTTCAATAACAAAATACAAAACCAATTAATGCTTCTCCAAACTACAGACCAAAAATATATCATAATACTGAAATCAATATACAGAAAAAAATGAGCATTTTGCTTGAATAATGTGTTATATAATAAACCTTCAGAAACAGAATGTAGCACAACACACGTCTCCAAACTGGAGATACCAGAAATATATCATACCAAAATAATGGGATTCTATTACTGGAATTTAAATGTATAGAAAAAAAAAAAAAAAAAAGAGTTACCGGCTTTTTCTCCACTGGGCATTTTCTGTCTATGATAAAAGTCTCACAAAGGATATGAGGTAAGCAATGTGAGATTTTATGGTTTAAAGGGTAGTTTTTAGTGATATTTGAGAGATTAAGACTATAACAATTATGATATATCAAATGAAGGGTATTTGATGCAGGGTAGAAACTAGAACAGTAAACAAGCTAAGAAAAATAGGTTGTAGATCGAAAAGGACTCTAGGTTTAGGTGCAAATCTGCTAAACCTTTATTAGAAAGAGTTAAAACTCTGAAAATAATATCAATAATCTGATCGGCTGCTACCCTAAGTTAGGGTATTTATAATAACCCTAAGTTATTAAAAGTCACATGCCTAAATAAAATACCTAAATAGCATAAGACTTCTACTTAAAATAAACTAGGTAAACAAGCATAAACTTGAAGACTTCTACTTAAAATAAACTAAGTAAACAAACATAAACTTTAATAATTAAATCGATGCTCCTGCATCAATCTCCTTTGGTTAAAAAGGAGCTGACTCTGTAGAATAAACCTCGGCCGCTTCAGCATATACTTCAGGGTCGATCTTCCTTAATTCTTCCTCGGCAATCTATGTACTTTCACAAGCTGGTTTGCCCAACCACTTTATTAGGAATCGTTTATAAGCATTACCTCTTCTAGACTTCACTTCCCTTACATCTAGAACTTCTTGGACAACATCAGCTTGCTTAGTAGGAAGTTGATCAGCTTGGTCTTCAATTGTGGTCACATTCTCTTCATCAAACCCCTCAAAAGAATATAAATCAGAAACATTAAAAATGGGACCGATTTGTAACTCACCAGGCAGCTCAATTAGATAGGCATTCGAGCTAATCTTCTTCAATACCTTACATGGACCAAACTTCCGAAACTTTAGCTTATGATAAGTACCCTTAGGAAATCTATCTTTCTTCAAGTGGACCAACACTAGGTCTCCTTCCTCAAATTCTTTGAAACGTCTATGCTGATTGGCAGCATCAGCATATGCGGCATTGCTGGCTTTTAGGGCTGTTTGCACTTCCTCATGAAGCTTGCGAACATGGTCAGCAAAGGCTTCTCCATCTTCACTCACCCTAGATTCTTGCGGCAATGGCACTAGGTCCAACACATGTTGAGGTTTGAGACCATAAGCAACTTCAAATGGAGTCTTCTTGATAGTTCTATTAACTGAGTTGTTGTAAGCAAACTCAGCTTGAGGTATAACTGAATCCCAACCCTTCACATGGTTTTTAACCAAACACCTTAGCAAATTACCCAAGCTCCTATTAATGGCTTCAGTCTGACCATCTGTTTGTGGATGACAAGTGCTGGAATATTTTAATTCAGTTCCTAACTTCCGCCACAAAGTCCTCCAAAAATGACCCACAAACTTGACATTCCTGTCAGAAACAATCGAAGTAGGAACACCATGCAAACGTACGACTTCTTTAAAAAACAAATCAGCTATGTGGGAAGCATCCGCTGTTTTGGAGCAAGGAATAAAATGTGCCATTTTAGAAAATCTATCCACTACAACAAAAATCGAGTCATACCCTTTGGATGTCTTAGGAAGGCCCAACACGAAATCCATGCTCAAATGAATCCAAGGTGCCTCCGGTTCTGGTAATGGCGTGTACAACCCAGTGTTTTGGGATGTCCCTTTGCCGAACTGACAAATAGAACACCGTTGCACAAACCTGCTCAGATCTTTATACATTCGCGGCCAATAATAGCGATCTGTCACCAGCGCTATTGTCTTGTCCCTGCCAAAATGTCCACCTAAACCATTCCCATGAAGTTCCCTGATAATCTGTTCTCGAAAAGACCCTTCAGGAATACAAAGCTGATTACCCTTAAAAAGGTACCCGTCATGCAACCTGTATGGCAGCTGCTGGTCAGCTTCTGTCCCCTGTAAATCTGCCACAATTTGCTTAAAATCAGAATCAGTAACATACTGATTTTTGAGTTCTTCGAAGCCAATAACTTGGGAACTCATTGTCGTTAAAATTAACGATCGCCGACTCAAGGCATCCGCCACCATATTAGTCTTCCCTGTCATATACTTCAAGGAAAAATTAAATTCATCCAAATACGAACTCCATTTAGCATGACGATCATTGAGCTTCTTTTGCGAACTCAAATACCTTAGGGCTTGATGGTCTGAATAAACCACGAATTCCCTATAGGCTAGATAGTGCTGCCAATGCCGAATGGCCCTCACCAAAGCATAAAATTCCAGATCATAAGTGGAATACCTTCGCTTAGAATCTGACAATTTCTCGCTAAAAAACTCCAAAGGCTTTCCTTCTTGACTAAGAACAGCCCCAATCCCGTTATGGGAAGCATCACATTCCACAACAAATAATTTACCAAAATCCGGTAACGCTAGAACTGGTGCGGCTGTCAACAGGAGTTTAATTCGCTCAAAAGCTTTCTGAGCTGAATTGGTCCATTCGAAATGCTCTTTCTTCAAAGTTTCTGTGATAGGACTCATAATGGAGCTGAAATTCTTTATGAACCTCCTATAAAATGAAGCTAAACCATGGAAACTCCTTACTTCTTTGGCTGACTGTGGTGTTGGCCAGTCTTGGATTGCTAGGACCTTTCTCGAATCTGGTTTCAGCCCTTCGGCAGAAACAATGAACCCCAAAAACACCACTTCTGTTTGTAAAAATGAGCACTTCTTCAAATTTACAAAAAGCTTCTCTTTTTGTAGGACCTCTAGAACTTGGCGCAAGTGCACTAAATGCTCTCTTTCACTTCGACTGTAAATCAGAATATCGTCAAAATAAACGACAATAAAACGTGTCAGAAAAGGTTTGAGTACCTCAGTCATGATGCGCATGAATGTGCTAGGAGCATTTGACAAGCCGAAAGGCATTACTAGCCATTCATATAAGCCATCCGGGGTCTTGAAAGCAGTCTTCCACTCATCTCCTTCTCTCAATCTGATTTGATGATAACCACTTCTCAAATCAATTTTAGAAAATACCTTAGAACCAGCCAATTGATCGAGCATGTCCTCCAATCGTGGGATTGGAAACCTGTACTTGACTGTGATTTTGTTTATGGCTCGACTGTCCACACACATCCTCTAAGAACCATCTTTCTTAGGGGCTAACAAGGCCGGACAAGCACAAGGACTTTTGCTTTCTCGCACTAACCCTTTTTCCATCAACTCTTCAACCTGTTTTTGCATCTCAAGCCGCTGTGCAGGCGGTATTCTGTATGCTGGCAGATTTGGTAGAGAAGCTCCCGGTACTAAATCCATGGCATGTTGAATGCTCCTCATTGGTGGTAGGCCTTGAGGCAAGGTATCACCTACCAAATCAGCAAACTCCTCTAATAATCGTTGAACTGCCATAGGTTGTTCCCTGCTGTCCCCATCACTATCGACACCATTAGCAACCTTGCTGATAACAGCGAACATCACTCCTGCTTCCCTTCCTTCATCCTCCAACTCTTCAGCTGTTAAGAACCCATTCAATTTGCTGGTGTTAGGTGCCGCAACCTCTCTATGGGGATGTAGAGTGTATTTTTTACCCGCTCTATGGAAGGAATATGTATTTTCCTTAGTGTAGTGTTGCATATCATGGTCATATAACCAAGGTCGACCCAAAAGAATATGACAAGCATCCATTGGCACAACGTCGCATAGCGCCTCATCATCCACATTACTGCCCATAACAAATTTAACTAAGCATTGAGATTGTACCGGTATCTCAAAGCCTTTTTTAACCCATTGGATCTTGTATGGGTGAGGGTGTTTCTCTGTAGGCAAGTGCAATTTGTCGACTGTTTCCTTGGAAATATAATTTTCCGAACTCCCATTGTCGATAATAGCGTCACATACTTTGGTACCACAAAGAACACGGGTTCGAAATGTGCTTCGCCTCCTCCAATCTTCCTTATCATCTTTAGCGGTTGTTGTCATAACTCTCCGAACCATCAAAGACTCTCCTGGTACCGGATAAATATCCACATCATCATCATCATCATCATTATGGTCATCATAGATTGGTTCCGACAAGTCTTGACCATCCTCATCTATTTCAATCAGATTCACCCTTCGTTTAGGACATGTGTAAGAAGCATGTCCCCTTTCTCCACAACTGAAACACCGAATCTGACTTCCAGCCCCTGTTTTGTTAGGATTTGACTGTGTGCCGCCTCCTGTTTTGCCATAACCTGCTTGTGTGCCGCCCCTGTACTCATTCTGCCCCTTGTAACCCTTGCTACTGCTCATGGAGTTGCTGCCAGTCAGTTTACTGGTTGAGGCAGCCCCTTTCCCACTGAAATTGCCGTGGGAGGCAGAATCTGTCTTGTTGAAAATAGGCCTCCTAGCACCATAGCGTAATACCTTTTTTCAGCTTGCAAGGCTGCTTGTCTCGCATCTTCTAAAGTGAACAACCGAACCACCCCCAACTCATCTCTAATGCTTAGATCCATTCCCGCAAGATAGCGAGATGTTAACTGCTCATTGGTTTCCTTCAAACCGACTCTAATAGACAGATTGTTAAAGTCAGATATGTATTGGTTAATCGACCTACCATTCTGTCTGAGTAGATGAAATTTGCGATAAAGATCCATGGCATAATCTGCTGGTAGGAACTGTTTCCGCATCTTGCTCTTCATGTGTTCCCAACTACCAATTTTCAGCTTTCCTTGACGTGCCGCTGCTCTTCAACTCTCTTCCACCATTGAAGTGCCGCCCCTTTCAAGTGAAGCTTCACAAACAATACCATTCGATGCTCTGCCATGGGCTTCCATTCGAAATAATTATCCACTGTGGCTTCCCAATCTAGATAATCTTCAGCATGTAGATCCCCATGGAAATCATCCACTTGGATCCTCACTCCTCCTCCATTCAAGTCCAAGGCATGTAACAACCTATCTTCCAATCCACCTCTTACTGCCAGATTCGCAGGTCCAGCGTTATGGAAAGGGTTCTCAGCCTCTCCCTCATCGGATTCTTCCTCCTGACCACCTTTCGGTAAATCAAAAGGGTTGTGGTCACCTTCCGGCATCTCCATTCGGGCTCCACTAGTCCTGGTCGCTGCAAGGCTTGAACAGCCCGCGACAATTCTTCAATCATCTGCCTCATCTCATTCAAATCAGTTTGCTGCCCTTGATTTCCCCTAGCACGACCTCTACCACGTCCAACCATGATTGATGGTGAATCTCGACACAAAACAAGGATCTTGTTTAGCTCTGATACCAATTTGATGCAGGGTAGAAACTAGAACAGTAAACAAGCTAAGAAAAATAGGCTGTAGATCGAAAAAGACTCTAGGTTTAGGTGCAAATCTGCTAAACCTTTATTAGAAAGAGTTAAAACTCTGAAAATAATATCAATAATCTGATCGGCTACTACCCTAAGTTAGGGTATTTATAATAACCCTAAGTTATTAAAAATCACATGCCTAAATAAAATACCTAAATAGCATAAGACTTCTACTTAAAATAAACTAGGTAAACAAGCATAAACTTGAAGACTTCTACTTAAAATAAACTAAATAAACAAACATAAACTTTAATAATTAAATCGATGCTCCTGCATCAGTATTGGTTCTTAGTGTCACCTAAAACTTCAACAGCAGGTAAACAGAAGTGGAAATGAGTTTTGGAATCATTTCAGAGCAAAAAATGTGGGGTATTAGAGTTTTTATTTTTCATGATGTAGGATTAGGGTTGGAAAATGTTCATGAATATACCAATGAACAACAATGTGAACATCAAGAAATTTGTTTTGCGGACAAATTTTGGTTGTTAATCAATGAACATTTTGATGGAAAGTGAAAAGTACCTCTAGTGGTGATTGTAGAACTTGGAACGGATTTTAACTGCAGATAATAAAATGAAAAATAATCCTAACTTGATATCAATGTCCTTATACATCACACCTGATGTTGAATGTGGACACAACCGGATAAGAGTAAAATTGCTGGAAAACTGTAACTCACTGATTAATAGAAAGTGAGTGAGCATATTAATAGTCTTTAGTATTCTAGTCAAATAAGAACTTATAGTCTTGAACTCAAACCATAAAACTCGTACCAACTGTCAACTCTTGAGCCAAATAAAAGACTCTAAGAAATATCCAAACACTATTAGACAAACCAAAAATGCCTCTTAATTTCTAACAACTTACTAAGATAGGGAAAGTTGCAAATTAAGAATCAGTGCCAACAACTAAAACCATTATGTTAGGTCACTATTAGCAACTTTAAACTTATCCCTCAATCAGAAAAGAAAACCTTAAAACTTAAATACAATCATCATTTGGAAGTTTGAACAATATTCAAACAGACACATGCGTATTGCATCTATATGCATATGTGCACTAATAAACAAACAAACCAACAAGCCTTAATCCCAATATATTTGGGGTAGGCTACAAGAACCAAGACATAAAAACATTTACTCGGGTACACGAATCCTCCTCCAATTATTCCTATCTACCATCATCCTCTTAATTTCCCATTCAACCTTTTACCCTATGCAACGTCAATTTGCTCCTAACAAGAGCATCCCTCGATCTGGATCTGCATCCTATGTGGCCAAATCACCGTAAACGGTTTTCTCTCACCTTATCCTCTATAGGAGCTATCCCACCTTGGAAACAAATATCCTCATTTCTAACTCCGCCCTTCTTAGTCTTACCATACATCCATCCTAACATTCGCATCTCAGCAACACTCATCTTTTGTATATGTTGCTTCTTGTTAGCCCAACATTCCGTACCATATAGCAAAGCATGATTGATAGCCGTCCAATAGAACTTCCCCGTCAAACTTAAAGATATATTTCGATCATAAAAAACTCCTGTCGCACTTCTCCATTTAAGCTACCCAACCTTGATCCTATGGTTAACATCTTCATCAATCTTCCCGTCTTTCTGAATTATCATCCCTATGTACTTAAAGCACTCTGCTACTACTATCACTTGACCATCGAATGTAATCATGTCTTGGTCGTTAATGAAACAAACATGCATACACATGTATGCTAAGCTTTGAATCTCAAAGTAGTAGTTGTTGCCTACAAGAATCCTTTTACCAAACTATGTACGGATAAACTAATGTATGCATGGGTGAGCAGCTATCAAAATTCTTTATGTGTTCCTCTTCGTCTACTGAATTTCAATAATCACAGAACGTATTAAACTTTTAAGTCAAATCCATGACCGACTCTAAGTGTTCTTCCAGTAGAACTATTAAAGTGTACAATGAAAAAAGTAATGTGGGTGTGCAGGAGAGAAAGAGACCTAGAAGTTAATGAAACGAACACGCACACACACATGCTTGCATACACACACACACAAAGGGGCAGGTTCAAAAGTTAAATATCACTAATTAACTCCATACATGAGAAATGACACTACTGGATAAAATATTCAATACCAAAGAAGAATCAAGTCATTATAATTGCCTGTGCAACTGCAAACAACTGACCCAAGGAAAATGATGAGAAACGTAGTCTTTAAATGATTAAAAACATTAAAGTTATATCATCATCTAAAAAGAACAGAGAAATTCAAGAACAACATAGTTTGACACCAAAATTAAAAATCTTCTAAAAGCAAGTATAAATGACAACAACAAAAAAATAAAATAAAAGACTTTCTGACTTAAAAACCTGAAAATGGAGGATTGTAAGCTTAACCAATCTAGTGTTGTGGAAGAATTCATAGTAGTTCCCACCCTTTTCCATCTGTTTGCATTCCTGAAACAACAAATACCAATTACCATGGAGCTTAACATGCTACTCTCTTTAAGAAAAAGTAGTTCATTTAGAGATGGTAGGAGAAGAAACAAACCTTGTCGACAGCTTCACCAGAGGACGGGATATTCTCATAATTCTTGTACTGTTCAAGCCTTGTCAATCTATATTTTTCTCTAGTTATGTTCAATCTTTCCCACGGAATCCCCTGTATGTCTTTCCCCTTCCGTGCTTGTGCAGAAGACGTATCAGTCACCTTGGTCAGCTACACAAATTGTAGTTTGAAGCGATGAACATCATCATCCAATTATAAAATGAATTAAAAGTAACAACAAATATATATATATATATAACGAAAGGAAAAACAAACCATGTCATATTCATCAGCATCCATGTCTCCACCAGCTCTACCATAGCTGTCTTCATCCATGTCATCTACAAAATCTTCAGCCATGTAATAGAAATCCTCTACTTGCTGGTAGGACATGCTATATTTGCATTAAACTGCAAAATATCCATTATTACTATCTTTCTTATCCTATATTTTCCTTTTTTTACAAAAAAAATAAAATAAAAATTCTTTTGAAACCCTAAAGAGAATATATACTAATTGGAGCAAAAGGGAATTCCCAAAATTCATGGAAAGAAACTTATTTCCAAACAAACAAACAAACTAGCAAACAGATTACCTGCCTTACTTTTCCTTTTCTTAAAACAAATAAAAATAAAACCAAGTTTAATCCCTAAAAACAAATGGAATTTGGAGCAAAAGGGTATTTCTAGAATTCATAGAAAAAAACTTATTTCCAAACAAACTCCTAAAATATGATAAAATCATATCTAACATAAAAGTTCTACATGAACAAAGAATAAAAAACCCAAAATCCTTAAACCCATAAAGAGAACATTTCATACAAATATCTCTATGTTTCATTTTTCTACCAAAAAGAAAAAACAAACATTAAATTCAAAAGGAGAGATGGATATTCTTACCTGAAATTTGGTCTGGTTTTGGAAACTTTTTAGATAAATGGAGTGTCGATTTTATTTTATTTTTATTTTCTTTATAAGTAAAGAAAGAAATAGTAGTACTACTACAGTAGTAGTAGTGGTGGTACTGTAGTAGACTAGAGATAATAATAAAATGAGTTTTTGGGAGTTACGTTTTTTGTCGGCGAAAACCGTGTGTTTTTATTTGATGGTTTCTCGCATGCAAACGCAAAAGAAGCAGCATGTGCATGTTTTTGCGTATATTTTATTTTATTTTTTTTATACTTTTATTATTATTATTAAATAAAAAAATATTTGTTTTTGGTTACAAAAATTTTATTTATTTACTTTACTATGAATTAACTAAAGCTAGAAAGGATCTCAATTCTCAATTAAGATTTTATCTCATTAATTTGGAGTTTGAATATTGAGATAAATGAAAATTAACTTATGAAATAAAGAAAAATTATTTCTTACTTTTTAATTTAATGTTGTATATATACTTTAAAAAAAAAAGTTAAGTTTAGAAAAAGTAAATTTAATTTATATTTGTATCGTATTTATATTATTTTTATATCATAATAATGTTTAAGGTATAATATATTTATATAAATTTTTGACATATTAATAATTTATGTTATATAAATTTTAACATATTTATGTATTTGTGTTGTGTCCGTTTTATTTTTTATTTTGTATCGTGTTTATTTATTTTTCTTGTTCGTGTCTATATTATATTATAAAAAATAAAAATAATTAAAAAACTAATTTAAAATAAAATCCGATACAATTGAAATAATTACTATTTTTAATTTGTGAATCGAAAATCGAACCTAATCAAACCAAAAAGGTTTATTATTATCCTAATCGAATTCAATAAAAATCGAAATTGAACTGAACACTACGTTGAAATCAATTTTCGATTTTCTCGATTTTTTCTTAATCCTAACTCCATCTGATAAGACAAAAAAAAAATAATCTCCAAAATAACACATGCTGCTATTATAAATCTTAATTATTAGATTAAAAAATTTCATCCATCCTCCCTATTGAACATAACATAAAATAAATAAACAACATGATTATAACATTACAAACTAAAAGAATATGTATACAACTTCTCATCTTTGACCGGTGTCAGAACCATGTCCAATTAATTTTTTATTTTTTTTCGTATCCTGACATGTCCTATACATATTTTGATGATATCACCGACGCGTATCCGTGTCGGACACCGATACGAGGGGATTTCCCCGTCTCTGTGCTACATAGATTATAACATTACAAACCAAAAGAATATGCATACAACTTATTATTCAGTTCAATTGTCATAAGAACAGAGCTTAATAAAGAACCGTTTTGCGAATTTTTATCTCCAGAAAATGAAAATTGTTTGCTACTCTACATTTCATGAAACAATTACAAAACAATGGACACTGAATTCCACGGTAAGTTATTCACATATATGTTGAAGAAACTACAACATTGGACTCGTGTTCTGGAAAGACTTTGATTTTTGTCACAAACAAAACAACGTAGTATAGGATAGTAAAACTGACCTCAAGGAGATGTTATTGCAGGCTATGTTGTTCCGGCTCTTCATTTTTTTTTGAAATACCCGTATCCGACGCATATTCGGACATGGGGATATAATCCCCCAAAGACCCTCCAAATACATGAAAAAACTTAAAATAAATCAAACATACCGTGTCGAACATATACCCGTGTTTGACACTCACACCATAGCCCGAGTAACATAGATTGTAGGGCTCACTTTAAAAACCTCTGCGTTGAACCCGCAATCCAATAGAAGCAGCAACATGCTCTTTGTTATTCAGAGAGTTGATCTTTGGGGCCCTTAACCTCAATAAGCTTGGCTTCACCTTTGTAGTCTCCGTGGAAGCGCCAGAGCAACAAATCCGGCATTCCACTGGACCAACTGCGGTAATCCTGAGCGAGATGTCTGCAGAGAGAGGCCAAACAAGGACCTCCAATGCATGATACAGCTGCTCGAAGGTCATCGAGGGAGTGTCGGTCCCAATTAACTCCTCTGCAAGCTGTTCCATATGCAATTCCCATGAAGTTATGAGAATCTCTTCTGCCAAACCTTCATGAATTTTTTGTAGGTGAGACTCTATTGAGGCTCATTCTCGCTGGATAAAAATGATCAGTCTCCAAATCCAAGGGAGCAATCTGCAAAAGGAAATATCTTTTACTTCTTTGTAGAAACTAGAAACCCACTTAGACATAATTACACAAATATAACACATTGATTGACAATTCTATGCTGCTTCGACTCTTCATTTTTCTTGAAATATCTGTTTTCCACACATATCCGGATATGAATATGGAGATATAATCCTCCAAATACATGAAAATCTTGGAAAAAATTTAAACATACCTGTGTCCGACACTTACACCTGAATCCGAGTAACATAGACTGACATTGAGCATCATATACTTGAAATTTGGTGCGAAAAATATTTTGTACATCAGAAAATAAAATATCCCACATGAGAAGCCCAAAAATAGTCAACCAAATGTTGGTGTAAGCCCTACAAGCCAATCTAGTTAGGCTTGTAAAACACTATTTATATATTCATATATTATACATTATAGTTTATTAATTATAATTGAGTTATTTTTTTATCCATAAGTATTGTTATAATTGTTATAAATGACTTGTGAAGATAAAATCCATGAGACACACTGGCATTGTAAAGTGTTACAATTATAGGATCCTTATACATCAATGCCGTGTTTCTAAACTGTTCTTGATCATTGTATTGTCAAGACAGGGCATTGACAATGCTCAAAAACTGGCATATGTTAAGCCTTCATGCACTTAATGCATGCAACCGGTCTCATAGGTTGAAAGTATAGAGATACTTGAGGATAACATATGGGTGCTTATTAGTTGAACAAGTTCACTGACCCGCTATGAGAGTTCTGTTTGGTATTTCACTCAAGTGTCTATGGTAAATACTCTCATATGTCAATAGTGTATGTAATTCTTTGACTTGTGACACCAGGTCATCTTGTATGTGAACTGTCATACTTAGATTTCATCACGAACGAGTCCCGAGGATGCTTAAAGTAAGCTGCTATTGGGTATGACATGAAACATACGAAGATGAATGAGTGATCCAGAAAAGATTCATCACCCCAAGTGATTAATCTCACATGTATCTAGCTCATATTAACTTATGGAAGTCTTTGGCCAAGACAATACTTAAGGAGTTAATATTAAAATTACAGATCTAATATGGAATGAGTTAAGAATAGAAACTGAACCATACTCTTTCCTATCCCGAGATATTTGATGAAGGAATCGAATTACACAAACATATTGTACACGAAAAGCTAATCGAAACTTGATGACTTTCTTGGCATTTGGATAACCATGATGCATTGTTAGATGCCACTCATGATCTATAAATATAAAAGCAAAAAATCTTAATTGAATTAATTATATTTATTGTCAACATATTAAGGGCCTAATGAAATCACACACAAAAGATGATTAATGAAATTAAAATGAGATAAAGACAAATTAAATATTCATTAAGTGTTGTGAGCTTATTGTAAATATTTAATAATATTTATAAAAACTTTAATGCAAATAGTATAATAGTTGATATACATTAAACCTACTTATAAATAGTCTAATGTTGTTGCCACCTCCACCTACCCAAGAGAATTAAAATCGACGCCTCTCCCTAAGATAAAGGAATCGACCGAACACCTTGAGATAAGAGAGAAAACGATTCTTTTGTTTTCTTGAGGCTAATTAAAATAAATGATTAAAATAAAAGAGGAAGGTTTCTCACAACATAGACCACTAGCATCATCTTAGCAAAACATAATATCAACCTTGTGAAGGCTTTCAAATCACTTTTGTGAATTACTATTAGAGATCGGACAATTGGACGACTTTAGTCTTCGACAAGCGAGCATTGTGTACAACAACAAAAACATCAAAAATTTGTGATATGATATCTTCATTACAAAAGTATGAGATTTTGATTGTTATCTGTTCTTGACAACCTGATCGTTTTGAATTCATAAGCAGATCCATGTAGAGATTCAATATTCTCTATGTTTTATTTTATTTCGCTACGTTGCAAATTTAACTGTTAATTAAATTATACATTATCTCTATTTGAACATGAGCCGAATCCCAACACCAAATACCACTCTCTGAATGGACACCCTACCATCCACCTCCTTCCGTCGCATAATACTGCAGAATTCAATGGTCTCCCTTTAATATGAACCTGTAATAGTATTTGATTAGATAAACTTAGTAACTTGTTCAGAGTTCAAGGAGCATTTCAAGACCTTAAAATTTGAAACCCACAAAAGGATAAAATTAAGAAATACTTCTATGATCTTCCTCTTAATTGATTCTGAAAAGCTTGGCGTTTTCCAGCGCCTTGGTGGTTTTCCTAAGCGAAGAACTCTCCTTTGTAGCGCAATTCTTGAACCAGCACGAACCAAAGGATCTAATAATCCATCTTCAGCAACTAAAAGACTCTCATTGGGGTAGCCCATATGCTCCAAATCAACAGATAATCTTACAGCCCAATATCCTCTTCTTCTATCACATATTCACATGTGAAGCAATTAAGCAATCGCCTTAATAAATGTATTGCATCATTGTACCTGAGCCAAGTTAGAATTGTAAAGATATAAAAAATCAACAGTTTCCTTAGATGATGTTTTCTTATGCATCAGGATCATTACTCTTTCCACACAGATCTGGTTAATGAGAGTAAGGAGCACTATGCGCAATGAAATGTTAAGATTCACTTGTGATCCCTTTTAATGTCCTCTACATAGAGGTAAGACAAGTTGAAAAAAGATTAGGGGAATTTTACCAAAAGAAGCATGTGATCCTAGGTTCATAATCCATATACACTCATGCAATGAAACACAATGGCAAAACCTATAAAGGTAAAAGAGTTTTAAAGACAATTAGTTCCCTTTTAATGTCCTCTACATAGAGGTAAGACAAGTTGAAAAATAGATTAGGGGAATTTTACCATAAGAGGTATGTGATTCTAGGTTCATAATCCATACCTATGCTCACGCTCAAGGAAAGAAATTTCTAGCAAGACCACTTTGGAATACACCCACGATGTTGAGAAACATGATATAAATATAGCCATTAATTCATTAGTAGTGGAATCAATCAATTTCTCAGGAGAGCTGGTTATACGGGACTCAGCTATCATGATGCATCTTAAAACCAAGTCAAAGTTGTTTTCGTCTAGAGACTGATCCATTATTTGAGCCACTTCAATGGCCTGCAACACATCATGATTACATGTGGTAAAGGCAACATATAACTTTGGCCACATTTTGGCATAGAGAGAAACCAAGACCTCTTCGAAAGCAAGCAAGTCACTTTTACTTGAGAAAATCTGTTCTGAAATTATGCAGTTGTAAGTAGGATGCTTGACAATCCTCAGATCCAACAGTAGGAATGTTGACAGATCCTGTTCTCCATTTAGGAAGAAAAGCCTCTGCAGTAGAAAACAAGACTTGTTACAATTAATTGTTATAAACCATATGAAATGTCACTGCAGTATTGAAGGGCAGAACTGCAGTGCAAGCACCTCAGCGTGCCAAAAAAAGGATTCAGCTTCTGAAGATATCCTAATACAAATCTTAGTTCTTCCCAAAATCAAGTTTGGTAGAACGGGGCTGCAAATTATAAACCACCGATAGGAAATCAGAAATAACACATAAAGTTGGACTTGCAAAACACATAAAATTGATGAATTCCTGTTATGAAATCATATTACCATGATCCACCTTTATAGCAGGAAAGAATAGATGCAAGAAGATTTTGCTTTCTTGAACCACGATTACATTTCTGAAACCTCAACAGAATGCAGAGGACCATCAAAGGAACAAGAAGCACCTACTTCATATCACAACTATTAAACAGCAGCTAGAACTATAGGTCCATTGGACCTTTACTAAGAATTTCAGTACAACAAATGACTGCTTAGAACTACCAGAAATGAGGAGCATCAACAAGCAAATTAAGTGGATGATTAAAATAGCCAAGCATGCCTTGACTATTAAAAAACTTGTATTCTACTATGAATGTTTGATCTAAATGTGTTTATTTACTTATGCAAAATCACATGTCTATGTAATTGAGATTGTATTAAACATAAACAAAATGTTTGACCCGTATCTGTCCACACAGCAGATCTCTTAATGTGTAGTCATCGAAAGCCAATCCATCACTTTAGGAGCATTAACTATGGAATCAACCAAAATTAGAAAGACCCAACCAAAATGCTCCATTAACTGCTTGTAGTACATTCAAACTTAAAAGTGCTTTAACTACAGGTGTTGATCTCAGATCATGCTTGTGAATAATGACGAACAGTAAAATTACACGATCACGCTTGAAGAGAAATAAGATGGGATAAAGACAAAAGTTTTGGTGCCACATTATCTCAAAGAAAACATAAACAGTTATAAGATATAATCTGATAAAATTGGAAATCTTGCATAACAATAGCTTATAAGAGAAATGAAAACAACGTATGTAAGAAAAGCCTGTCTGGAATCTGGATTAGATCACACAGTTTAATTGATTTGTATGTACAGAAGACCTTAATATGTTTCAATTTCAATATCATACAGATATAGCTGTACAATTCACTATTAAATGCTTTAGCTACGTAAAAGTGTCACTTCATATGTACAAAAACATACACGATCAGATACAAAAGTTCCAGTGAAAAGTATTATCAAATTGAAAATAAATTATTTAAAGAGAAAACGGTAGTTGATTGCTCATGATCCAATAAACCCTTTTAGTAATAGAACTTTAGTGGCATCATTTTTCTTATATTCTATATAGTAAAAGAAAAAGAAAGAGTCAATGATAAATATATACCTTGTGGTATTGTACAGGCAGTTTTCTTTCCTTTTCTTTTTTATGGGGCAATTCAGTAGCTCAACTTTCTTATTTGCTTTCTCAAAAAAAAAAAAAACAGGCAACTACTGCGTGGTCTTTGGCCAACAACATTTACACGTGATAACCAAAAAGAAAGAGAAAAAAAAGAAAAGAATGTAAGTTAGAAATTCTGGTGAAATGCTAGATGACCGTGTTGCCAAATAACTAGGGCTATATCACATGACACTGACAGATATCACAATCAATGTTGTCAAGGGCGCAAGGCGCACTCTAGGCGCTAGAACACTTATATTGCCTCAGGCGCAAGGCGCAAAAAAAGCGCTCGCCTGAGTGAAGTAAGGCATAATATGTATATGTGTGTTTTTATATGTCTGTGTGTGTGTATATATATATATATATATATATATATATATATATATAAAATAAGCTTAAGATATATAGATATAATAATAAACTCTAAAGAGTGGTCCAATTTATCTACAAAACATGCAATTTTTTTGTTACCCAATATGCATGATTTCCTTATGGTCACATGTCTGTTGTTGAATACTCAAATATTGAGAAGTAGAGAGTTTGATACTATTCCCTTTCTTACTAGTAAAGGTATATCTAATGAAAAAAGTTAAAATAAAAAAAATTGAAGAGAACTTTAATCAGGCGGCTTTTTTTACGCCTATCGCCTTACAAAAAAGCGCATCTAGGCGCATTAGGCGTGCGCCTGATCAAATGCACCTCGCCCGAAAGGGTCTGAGGCGCTTTTGTTATCTAACGCTAAGGCGCAAGGCGTAGGCGCGCCTAGGCGCACGCCTTGACAACACTGATCACAATTACATTCCAAGCATGAAACACCACGCCAAGGATCACTAGAAATGCTTTAAAGAGTACACATGCAGTAGTGCCACAAAGAATGCTTTTAAAGAGTACACAAATGCAGTAGTGCCACAAAGAACAAAACGCAGTCAACATATAAAATCCAAACCTTCTCAAGTGTACATAAAATGTCACGAAGCTCAGAAACAGTGAGCAGACTCAAAAGGTCCTTCATGTGTTCAGTTATATCTTCAAAGAGACATAGATAGCCAGTTGCTGCAATGTCACATAAATAACAAATTTGCCATTAAGGAGTCAAATTCTATAGAAGCCATAACTAATATCTTCGTAAACTTGAATTACCAGATAGCTCCTTGACAGCTTGTTGAGGGTACAAAATGGTTGACAATCGAAACCATGGTCCTGAATTAAAAATAGCATGATAATGAAATGTATTGGCCATGGAAACAATGAGTAAGTGTTGGACAAGGTAAATTAGTAGATTAACCACTTGCTATAGCACAATGTTGAAGACTTTTTAAACTTGAGTATCACATATAAGCACATATTTCATACCAAAAGAAAATAATCTCTATAGAGACATTAGCTTATATTTCCATTTGAATGAGTTGAGTTTGGAGTAAATATGTGTATGTTTGTATGTATATGTAATATACTCAGCATATATTAGGAGGAAAACAAGATAAAATGCAATTATGTATATCCCCAACTAAGGAAACTACAAGGTCGGTCATTAAACTTTGCAGTTTTTTTTTTCCTAGGATTCATTTATTAAGATATGACTATAGTGTTATGCTAGCCACCAACCTATCACAAAACACTCCTCATAGAAGTGGAAGAAGAATAAAAAGGAATGAAGTGAGATACAAGCATATAGAAATACCACAGATAAATGTAGTTATGAAGACTCCAATTCTAACCATCTTATAGCAAGGCTTTATGTTGGATAAATCTAGGGAGAACCCACTAACAAACGGGGGACTAAGGCCTAGTCAAGTTGAGTGCACACAGCAGGCTGTTTCTGATGACAAATAGCTGCTAATTAAAGCACAAAATCAACTCAATGTGGAAAAGAATCCCAGTATGTTTAATGATTTTAGCCATTATACATCATCAATTCACAATAAATGAACTAGTAGAAACTTATTTATCAACGCAAAATAAACAAGCTAGTTATAAGAATCTAACGCATAAAAGCTTGAGTAGATCAATGACCAAAGTGATGCAATGCAACCAGTATATTCAATTTATAACTTAGCAACATTATATTTAACAAGTGATGAGGATCCAGTGCCTAACAGCTTAAGTTGATCTAAGTTCAAGGTTAAGCAGCCAATAGAGCCAATGTATAGGGACCAGTAATGAAGAATGCAGCCACACATACAAGGATAAAACAAAAATTAAATTTGGAGGGAGGATATTATAGAAACTTAATCTTGTAAATACAAACCTTTCCGTGTATAGAGCCGAACAAAAAGCCTCTGACTATCCTCTGATAACGAAGTGAATGATTCTGTCAAACAGATGATATAGACATTAAAATCAAGTAGAACTTTAAATGACAGGAAGAAATGTTAAAACCAAGAATTTGAATCAGTACCATTGAATTTCTTTTCATCATCCGTGAAAAGGTGAGGGCTACTTCTTAGAACCTCTTGTAGTAACAGACAAAAGTTTCGCTGATATTTTGTTGTATTAGGTGGGCGATTCTTTGCAAATTCAACTACTTGAAGAGCTTTTTGCCACAAATGTTTGAAAACAAAAAATTATCACATCCTTTTTCACCATTTAATACCATGTTCTGACACACAATCTGAATTGGAACAGCATCAAGAGAATGTCTAGGAACAGCAGTCACACATCCCTGGAATCCTATCAGTGTCCGTAATCTTAAAGTGAGATGGGCGAACTGGAATCCGATCAGTGTCCGTAATCTTACCAGATCTAAGAGTATGACAAGTTGAATGATTAAAAGAGTAAGTGACCATATGGATATTTCGAGAAAGAGAATAGAGCAGTCTGATACTTGGAACATTTTTATTAAGTTGATTATATAATGCATATATCAAATATATAGCCATTTTTTGTAGCCAGGTATATAGCCTATATAATGTTAATCAAAATATTTAAGAAAAGCAATACATATATTTGATGCAGGAAAAGCATGTCAAAGAAGTATTTTCTTCTCTATACTTAGAAAACTGTGATGACATGACACATGTGGAACTTTAAGAAAACAATGCAGTGAAAGATACCAAGATAGGGAAGAGAGTAGGGCGGAGGATAACTTTTTAGACATTAATCTAGGGTTCTTTCTCTCAAAAAAGGAAAAGAAAAGAATTCTGCTAAGTTGATTGACAACTTCGGTCCCTACAGCTGCTTCTCCAGTGTGACAAATTTAGCACTTAGGTCCAACAGGAACCAAAATAAACGAGTAGTAGAGTTCTTTTCATTCCTTTTTACACTATTAGTTTCTCTATTATTCTTCAATGATGCCAATAATCTTCTATGGCACCTCTTTTCCCACAGGACTCCCTTTGTCCATTGGTAGGTGAGGCTTTCTAGAGATGTTAGTTTGTTCACATTCTTTTCTTCACTTCCCTTTAAAGGAGTAATTTACTCATGTTTTTTGCTCATTCATTTTATAGTTCATGTAATACTGAAGATTTATGAATTATGAACATGCATACATAAGAATAACCAAAAAAAAGAAAAAAAAAGCTGAACATGTTTCTTTCAAGCTACATCACCTCAAAGCTCAAGCAGTACTTCTCAATTAGAGGAGATAAATACTGAGCTAGCTCTCGAGGGAGATAACCAAGCACTTTACAGCATGCCGAACTTGCAGAAAGAACCTGATTAAAAAACAAAACAAATAGGTGCACATTTGGAATCAGTAGGTTTTCTTTTAAAGGTAAAAAAAATTATGCAAAAGCAAGTAAACCTTGATAGCATTAGAATCCTTAATATTATCAGGGTCTCTCAGAAGAGATATGCTTGCACCAAGATTCACATCCTTTTCGTCACTAAACCTACGACCAACAATAAAAGTATCAATAGCCATCCCAGATATGCTGTCCACAGTTTCATCCATTCGATGCCTAGGCTCCTCATTATCAGTGGACAACGCAGGGAAGTCAACCATGATGTTTGCCCTTCCATCAGGGATTGGATTTTCAGTTGAACCAGCCAGGTCAATTTGTTTAACACTCTCAGTATGCGGCAATTGTCTCTGTTGATCATGGCTTTTTTCTTCGCCTGGACTGATTTTCCACAAACCACGAGTGTCATTCTCTTCCAAGTTGCAAAGACTCTTATTAAGGTCACTCTAGACAGCAACTGTTCTGATTCATTGGAAGAAATTCGAACTTTTGATTGAGAACAACCCAAGTTTAACTGAAGAAGCGTCCGCTGTGTTAACTTCTGTTTGGTTCTTCTAGAAAGACATCCATCTGATCCATTAATTCATATCAAAAGATCTAAAACCGGGGAAAAAAAAGAGAAGGTAATCTCTTTTAACCTAAAAGCAAATTGCAAGAGCAATAAATAATCAATAGCATTAAAAAATCGAAAATAAAAAATAAAATAAAATACCTAGATGAGAATTGATAGTATAATCTTCAACAGAAACTTTGTTCCCACAAACAGGGCAGGTTACCCAATCAGGATTGGAGATTTCAACCTTGCCTTTGGAACATTGGGTTTTAGCCAAGCTTCCATTTTTATCAGACAAGAGATTCAAAGAGCTCTAAAGAAAACAAAAAGAAAGAAAAAAAAAAAAAAAAACCCTTCTTTTTTAGATTTCTATGAGATAAAGAAGAAAATCAATGGAAAGAGAGGGAGAGAGGGCGGTGTGGTTTACCTGGATTGGCGAAGAGAGAATCGATTGAAGGTTGGGAAGAAACGGCGACGTTTGCCGATCAATCTGCTCAAACTTTCCCTTCCTGTTAGCATTGACGCGGATTACTTTGCCCTAATTATTGGCAGAGTGAGTCCACCATTATTTTTGAAGCCCTAGTTAGCTTCCCTTGTAAGCCGGGGTGCTGAGTCAGTGAGTCTCGACTCTCGAGCCTTGACCTGCTTCTCCCGCCAAGTCGGGGTTTATTTCAATATTGGATTGTTGGCTCATGCCAAAATGGTTCTCAGCCGTCCAATGCCCTCACTTGAAAATTACATTTCTAACGTCTAATTAATCATTAATCAAGAAATGTAAAAGGCAAATCCAAATCCTTCTTGCTTTCCTCCTAAATCCACGTCAGTATTTGATCGGACCAGATCAATTGCAATCACTTGATTTGGGATCGTCAACGATAGGTTAGCATTAAAGGCTTAAACGAGACACATGGCTCGCAAGCTATTCGAATTTGATTCGGTCATTGTGGAGTCGAGATCGAGCTATCAAGCGAGTCGAATTTGAGTATTTTAATGCTTGACACGAGTAGCTTGCGAGCCTAATCGAATTTTTTTTTTTAATTAATATTGAAAAATCTCAATTTGAATTCGAACTCGAGCTCGAGTACAAATAATCGAGTTTGAAGTCGAGCATGAGAGTCGAGCTCACTTTTTACTAGATAAACGAGCCTAATCGAGTGAGCTCGAGCAGTTTAATTTTTATCTCAAATCGAGCTCGAACTTTAAAAATGAAACTCATTCGAGTTCAAACTGAGCTTCAAGTTTCAAATTCGAGTCAAACTCGAGCTCGAATTTCAAATTTCAAATCGAACTCAAGTTTCTTACAACTTAAACTCGATTCGATTACACCCTAGTTAGCATTCAACCTTTTATTTTCTTTTCAGTTTCAGTCAACTTTTGTTTTATTTACGTCCGATCTATAAAACAGTCAATCCATTTTTGTCTGATTATTATTTCTAAAGAGCTGAATAATTTATTTTAAAAGAAACTAATTACAACATTCTGGTTTAGTAGTGGTTCAATTTTGCTTGACATTTCACAAGTTACAATTTCTACAAACCTTTTATCTAGCTTGGTACACACATAGAATTAGAGGTGCCAAAATAAATTTCAATCCAAAAATTCGTTTAAAAAATCCAAACCCTAATTCACCAAATTCAATTTGATTAAAAAAAAAGTAAAAAATCTGAATTCGAAAAAATTCGAACTTTCTCTTTAGCTTGGTATACACATGAAATCTTCTCTTTAGCTTGGTATACACATGAAATCTTCTATCAGTGGATAAAGACATGCATAAATTTATTTATTTTTTGCTTGCTTTTCATGGACTTTAATTATATTTTGAAACTTCATTTCCTTGCAAATTTGGTAGATAAATTTGTTTTGAAAATGTTAGTTTTGGGGAAAGTAGTTAGGTTTTAGGATTAACTTGGAGATTTGGCATCTGGCATCAAGTAGTTAGTTGGATCCTTTTCTGTTTCAATCCTTGCTTTCATCATGCTTATATGCATTTTCATCAATGTTGCTTTGATTTTTCATTTTTTTTTAAATAATTTTGTCCTATGTATATTCGGATATAGATATGGAGATATGACACTCCAAGGTCCCTCTAAATATATGAAAAAACTTGAAAAAAATTAAACATACTCGTGTCGAACAAACACACATATTTGACACTCACACTCGAATTCAAATAACATAAATTTTCATTGTGCAGGTTGGACAATTTATTATTGAGTACCGTGGAGAAGTAATATCTTTGCAAGAAGCAAAATGAAGGTCTCCAACTCATGAAAATTCTGGTGAACTATAAATTTATAAGAACTGCTGCTTTTCTATATATATATATATATATATATATATACCAAAAATTAAAAGTTAACCTCAAAGCAATAGAATTGCATAATTTGGAATTTAGAGGGGATGTTTATGGGACAACTAAGCAAATGAATAAATTAGAATTTAAAAGGTAATTAGGGTATTGAAATTTATAGGGTAATTAAGTAATTTCAAATTTGTTTTGGGATTAAACATTTATTTCCTTTTAAGATGGAGGAGAAAGGAGCAAAAAAGAGAAGAAAAAAAAAGTCGGCTTGGGTTGGGCGGATCCGATTTGCAAATATTTTTACTCAAGCTCGACTTACAAATATTCTTACTCAATTCAAAGTATTCGTGTTCATGTTATTTTTTCATGCATTCAAAGTATTATAAATTTATATAATTTTTACAAGTTATAATAATTCGTTTAATGTAGATTTTAACACATTCGTGTTCTGTTCCTGTTATTTTTTCGTGTATTCAAAGTATTATAAATTTGTATAAATTTTTACATGTTAATAATTCGTGTTATGTAGATTTTGAGACGTTCGTGTATTTGTTTTGTATTCATGTTATCATTCATGTCGTATTTTAATTATTTTTCATGTTGTATTCGTGTCGTTTTCAATTCATCCAATATTTTGCATAGTTTGTCATTGTGATTCAATTTAGAAAAAATTTTGTATGTACGTATTGTGTGTCAATACATCTCATATTTTGCATAATTGTCATAATGATTTAATTTAGAGAAAAAATGTATGTTCGTAAAGTGTTTGTGTTCGTGTATTTAAAGTATTATAAATTTATATAAATTTTTACACGTTAATAATTGATTTTATGTAGATTTCAACACATTCGTGTATTGTGTTGTGTTCATGTTATTTTTCGTGTCGTGTTTTAATTATTTTTTTCATGTTCTGTTCGTGTCATATAATCATGTTGTATTCGAAATTGTCAAGTCTAATTGACACTATTCAAATAACTTCGAATTTTGTGTCACGTATCGTCGTGTTCGTGTTATTTTTTGTGTCATAATCGTATTTAAGCTATTATATATTTATATAAATTTTGATACGTTAATAATTCATTTTATGTAGATTTTGACACGTTCGTGTATTTGTGTCATGTTCATTTTATTTTTCGTGTCGTGTTTTAATTATTTTTCCCATGTTATATTCATATCGTATAATTATATTATGTTTGAAATTACATAATTTAATTGATTATTTCAAATAACTCTCAATTTTATATCAAGTGTCGTATAATGATGGGATTATTTTTCTAAATTATCTTTAGTCATTTTATTTTTTTATCTTTCAAATTTATTATAAAATATTAATTCAAAGCCAATAACATTCTCGCAGCGAAGCGCGGACATTTATCTCACTTGATGCATGTCTTAGGATACATTTATAATTTCTCTAAATGATTTTGAATTATGTGATGCTAGCAAAAAGGGAAGTTCTATTGTATTCATCGACCACTTATGGTGAGTCATTCATGCATTAAGTTTTCATCTTTTAGGTTTTACTTGGTAGGGTGGAAAAAAATTGCAAAAGATGAAAAGTTGGAGTAGGAGAAAAGTGAAAAGATAGAAAATATATTTTTCCTTTCTATTGATGTGCTTGGTAGGAAAAATGAAAAAGTAGAAAAAAAATATAATTTTTTTTTTCATCCATTGCTTGGTAGAGTTAAAAAATTAAAGGAAATGAAAAATATATTGTTTTAGCATTATACTCATCGTAAGTTAAGATGACTCACACCACTCTCATTTTCTTTCCTCTTTTCTTTCCAATTTGGAATGATTTGTTTTTGTTAATAGGTGTGAAAAATGATAATATTTCCTATTTTTTTTCCTCTTACTTTTCTTTTCTATCAAACTAACTCAAAATTCATTTTCTTTCCATTTTTCCACACTTCTCTTTCCATCATTTCACTTTTCTACTCTACCAAGCACAACCTTAAGGTTTAAGTACCCATATAGTTCATGTACTATAGTGAAAAGAGTAAATTAGTCCATGTACTATAAAAATGAGTAATTTAATCCCTGTACAATTGAAATAGATGCAAATAAGTAAAATTGATAACGATTTTAATGAAAAATAATTAAAATGCTGACGTGGACTCGTAAAATCTAACAGATTTAGATATATTTCAAGTCATATTTTATTCTAAGTCATTAATTCTGTTAGATTTTACGAATCCACATCAGCATTTTAACAGTTTTTCATTAACATTGTTATCAATTTTACTTATTTGCACCTATTTCAATTGTACAGAGATTAAATTATTCACTTTTACAGTACATGGACTAAATTACTCTTTTTACTATAGTACATGGACTATGTGGGTACTTAAACCCAACCTTAATGTCCTTATGTTTAATATTATTTGGTTGTCTGTTATCAAAGTTGATATTGACTGAATTATTTTGTTTCAGTTTTCTGCCAACCAAACTATGATACAAGTAGATCTGCTCATGGGCCAGACAGCCCACTCGACCCGACAGGCCCGACCTGTATTGGATCGGATTTGAGTAAGAGTTTTTGTGATCCAGGCCGACCTGGTCCGAATCACTGTTTAACTAATAAATGTTTTTAAAATTTAATTATAAAAATATATTAATATTAATATAAAAAATAAAAATAAATTTTTAAGTTTTAATTTTTTATTAATATTGTGAACAATAAATCGGGTCGGCAAGGCCCGTCCAAGATCGAGCCTGTATAAAGATGAAAAAAAATTCGGTCCGCGGCCTTGCCCATGAGCAAGTCTAGATACAAGGAAGTGGAATGTTTTGGGAAAAATATTTATAAAACAAAATAAAGATGCTATTGGAACTAAACTTGCATATGATTATAACTTTGAATGGAATCATTCAAAGCACTTATTCCCCCCGATTCACCCTTTTGGATATTTCTTTGATAGCTTGCAGTCTGCAATCTTATTTGGTTTCTTTTGCATTTTATAATTATTTGCATATATTTTTTGGATAAATATGGGGATTAGAATTAAGTTTGATTCTGAAAGTTTCCATTTTTCTTCGGTTTTTTTATATAAATATAGCCAAAAAAAAAATCTCAAAATACCTATGCTTTTAGATTATTTCTCAAAATACGCTGGTTTTAAAATTAGCTGGGAAATCGCCACAATCGCCACCCCCCATGGCGATTTCCCAGCATCAAAATATTGATTTTGGCTAAAAATACCAAGGGAAATCGCCATGGGGGTGGCGATTTCCCTTGGTGTTTTTTAACCAAATTTGTAAAAAAGATGAAGGGAAATCGCCATGGGGTTGGCGATTTCCCTTCATGTAAATTTTTTTTTTAATTAATAAACAATTTTTTTTTTGCCATTTGTAAATTTTATTTTTTAAATTTAAAAATTATAAATTAAATTAAATTTCTTATTAAATTTAAATATGGAAAATTTTGTTTCTTATAAAAATTAAAAAAACAAAATAATATTTCTTCTTAAATTTGTATATCAAAAATTATATTTGTAAGTTTTGTTTTAATTTTAAAAATTTGTAAGTTTTGTTTTTTAATTTTAAAATTTATAAATTAAATTAAAATAATTTTTTTATAATTTAAAAAAAAAAAAAAATTCGTAAGGTAAATTTTATTATTTAAAATTTATGAACAAAATTTTTTAAATTTTGTTAATTGATTTGTATTAGATAAAACAAAAAACAAACAAAAAAAACTTGCATTACATTTTCCCTTATAATCCAAAGTACATGATAAGTTGAGAAAAACATGTAATTCATTTATTGTTGATGCGAAGTCTCCCCCAATTTGCCAAATCGTTGCGGACAATTTCGACGGTTATGACCTTCGTTTCTGCATAATCCACAACGTTTTGGTTGGCCTTTCTCCCTGAGGTCCATTTCATTACGAATACGACTTGATTTTGGCCGACCATGTGGATTTCTCCGCATTTCTTGATTGGGACACACTTCTGGACCATCATATTGAGGCCAGTAACCTTCATTTCCAACAGCTTCGAACTCATGTCTATAAACATTCAATATAGTTTCCAGTCTATAGACTTTGTCCACATATTGCATGCAATCTACATAGACATGTGCACAGGCAGCAACTACATGTGAACAAGGGAACCTTTGTGCTTGAAACTTTTCACAATCACACCACATGTCACTGAGGTTGACTTTGTACTTCATTGCAGAAACACCCTCTTGTGGAGCAACTAACTCTTCAACCAGAAAAGATTGATTTGCTCGCGTAAAATTACGAACAATGTGGGAGTTAGCTTTCCTGCGATTTTCTTGCATAGCTTGTGTGACTGTTTCACAATATGTGTGCCCTCCCTCCATCATGGCAATTTGCTTGTTCCCCATCTTAACAAAAAGCGCAGCCAACCTATAATATGTTGATTGCACTAAAGCAGTAATGGAAAGATGACGCGTTCCCTTCAACACCGAATTGATAGATTCAGCTAGGTTGGTTGTTATATGGCCATAACGCCTTCCTTGATCATATGACTGCGCCCACTTCTCCTTGGGGATCCTATCAAGCCAGTTAGCCGCCTCTGCATTTTCTCCACGAAGATTGTCATACATGAAATGAAAATTCGGTCGCCTAAACTCGTATCCTAATAAATTTTAAAACAAAAAACTTTTGAATTTCAATATTATTTTATATGCTAAACGAAATATAAGAGATAAAATAACAATGATTTGATTCCATACCCATGTTAACAATTTGTCGACGCAATTCCTTATTGTTAAACTTTTTCATAAAGTTCGTCGCAATGTGTCGAATGCAGTACACTGAATATGTATGTGGAGGATTCCATCCACCATCGCGTCTAATCGCAGCTTTGATGGCTTCATGTCGATCAGACATCAAGCAAATGCCAGGCTGTTTTGTCACGTGTCTGCGCAAGTTACTGAGAAAGAATGACCAAGCCTCTGTTGTCTCACCCTCCACAATGGCAAAGGCAATTGGCAGTATGTTTCGGTTGCCATCTTGTGCAATAGCTAACAATAATGTGCCTTTGTATTTTCCATATAAGAAAGTATCGTCTATTTGCACAATAGGTTTACAATACGGATACCCTTCAATGCACGACTTAAATATCCAAAATAGTCGATGGAATATTCTCTTACCCTGGACCAGTCGATCACCGTGATATGCAGGTACCGTTTGCAATTCCACAATTGTACCAGGCACGAAATGTTGCATTGCACCTAACCATTTAGGTAGCTCATTGTACGATCTTTCCCAATCGCCAAATACTCGAACAATTGCCTTTTGCTTTGCTTGCCATGTTTTCTTGTAGGAGGTGATGTATCCATACCGGATTCGCATCTCAGCGATCAAAACTGAAACGGAAATCTCCGGATTTACTTGGACCAATGACAAAATGCATGAACAGATCATGTTACAATCTAACTTGCAATGATCTTGTGAAATCCTCCCCGATGTGCAAGTATGAGGCCCTTCATATTTTCTAATCTCCCATAGATGTTTCTTCTTCATAAAAGTTGCCCTTATTCTCCAATTACACCCATTCCCATACATTACGCACTTGGCATAATATTTCGTCGGCTCAGATTCAATTACTCTGTAATCTACAGAGTTTTTGATGTTATAGTGCTTGATAGCTGAAAGCACAGCCTCTTTCGTTGGGAATTATAACCCAACACACAGATCAACTGCAAATGGATCAAATGTCAGAGGCATAGCTAATGTATGAGCATACTCTGGAAATTCCGGCACATGCATTGCCTCCAGATCCAGTGTATGCATATGGGATGCAGCCTGATATGGGGGAATATCTCGATGAGTGTTGATATCTCCATGAGTGTTGATATCTCCATGAGTGTTGATCTCAGCAGGGACGACGTCTGGGTCAGAATCAGTATTGTCATCACTTGCGAATTCAGCATCCTCTTCTTGCTCACTAAATTCACCAACATCTTCACCATGGACTCCACGTGGACGAACAGGATCAACACCAGCTGGCTCATCTTCGAGGGTAGTAGGAATTAGGGTTTGTGAGACTAATGAAGTCTGAAAAGTTGTAGCTTGAGATAAGGGCACGACTTCTTCTGTGGGAACGTCGTATGTAGTGTGAACATAGAACGACCCAGAATCATAATCTTCTATGGGAAAGTTTTCTGTTGTGCGAACATTTGAAGGGCCGCAATCATCGTCAACATCATCTATGTCAGCATATAACTCAAGGACACCAACATTTGCAAATGTCTCATGAGCATAAAACATGCATCTGACATCATCATCATCTTCAAGTGGAAATGTTCTATATCGGACACATCCTTCACCAATAGAAAGAGGATGCCTGTACTTAACCTCTGAAACTCTTTTTCTAATTCCAGCTTTAATTTTTGTATGAATTTACAGCTTCAGTTCCTCTAATGTGATGTCGTCTTCAACACGAAAACTTTTTGGACGTTCACAATCAAAGGTAGCACCTTCGTCAGTATTATGAATTTGGCCATTATAGTAGACCAATGCGATCACTCTATTGCTCATGTTGTGTAGCAAAAGAAAGAAGAAATATAGAAGGATGAGAATGAGAATGAGGAGGTTTTAGCACTCAGGAAAAATCTGATTGAAAAACTGTTGTAGGGGGTATTGTAAACCTTCATAAGTATTATGAATTTATAATGGTTCATTATGTTGTACCAGATGACAAATCCCATCCTGTGTAGGATGGAATCTGATTCTGATATTCTGCCTAGGACTATTTGACTGAAAAAGTTATAACTTATTCAATGCAAAATGTGATTGATAAATCCCATCATTTGTCTCATCCATTGCAAAAAGAATCAAGTTCCAATATTTTCTGCAGCATTTGATGGACTGAAATATAGCTGAAACCTGTCTAAAAACCTATATCATCAGTCTTATCCATTGCAGAAAGAATCAAGTTCCAATATTTTTTGCAGCATTTGATGGACTGGAAAATAGCTGAAACCTGTCTAAAAACCTATATCATCAGTCTTATCCATTGCAGAAAGAATCAAGTTACAATATTTTCTGCAGCATTTGATGGACTGGAAAATAGCTGAAACCTGTCTAAAACCCTAAATCATCAGTCTTATCCATTGCAGAAAGAATCAAGTTCCAATATTTTCTGCAGCATTTGATGGACTGAAATATAGCTGAAACCTGTCTAAAAACCTATATCATCAGTCTTATCCATTGCAGAAAGAATCAAGTTCCAATATTTTTCTGCAGCATTTGATGGACTGGAAAATAGCTGAAACCTGTCTAAAACCCTAAATCATCAGTCTTATCCATTGCAGAAAGGATCAAGTTCCAATATTTTTTGCAGCATTTGATGGACTGAAATATAGCTGAAACCTGTCTAAAAACCTATATCATCAGTCTTATCCATTGCAGAAAGAATCAAGTTCCAATATTTTCTGCAGCATTTGATGGACTGGAAAATAGCTGAAACCTGTCTAAAAACCTATATCATCAGTCTTATCCATTGCAGAAAGAATCAAGTTCCAATATTTTCTGCAGCATTTGATGGATTGGAAAATAGCTGAAACCTGTCTAAAACCCTAAATCATCAGTCTTATCCATTGCAGAAAAAATCAAGTTCCAATATTTTCTGCAGCATTTGATGGACTGGAAAATAGCTTAAACCTGTCTAAAAACCTATATCATCAGTCTTATCCATTGCAGAAAGAATCAAGTTCCAATATTTTTCTGCAGCATTTGATGGACTGGAAAATAGCTGAAACATGTCTAAAAACCTAAATCATCAGTCTTATCCATTGCAGAAAGAATCAAGTTCCAATATTTTCTGCAGCATTTGATGGACTGAAATATAGCTGAAATTTTTTTTTCTGCTTTCCAGAATTTCACTTGTTTGCTTATGAAAATGTAATGCAAGTTTTTTTGTTTGTTTTTTGTTTTTATCTAATACAAATCAATTAACAAAATTTAAAAAAATTTGTTCATAAATTTTAAATAATAAAATTTACCTTACGAAATTTCTTTTTTTTTTAAATTATAAAAAAATTATTTTAATTTAATTTATAAATTTTAAAATTAAAAAACAAAACTTACAAATTTTTAAAATTAAAACAAAACTTACAAATATAATTTTTGATATACAAATTTAAGAAGAAATATTATTTTGTTTTTTTAATTTTTATAAGAAACAAAATTTTCCATATTTAAATTTAATAAGAAATTTAATTTAATTTATAATTTTTAAATTTAAAAAATAAAATTTACAAATGGCAAAAAAAAATTAAAATTTGTTTATTAATTAAAAATATATATATATTTACATGAAGGGAAATCGCCACCCCCCATGGCGATTTCCCTTCATCCTTTTTACAAATTTGGTTAAAAATACCAAGGGAAATCGCCATGGGGGTGGCGATTTCCCTTGGTATTTTTATCAAAATTTGAAAAAAAAACACCAAGGTAAATCGCCACCCCCATGGCGATTTCCCTTGGTATTTTTAGCCAAAATCAATATTTTGATGCTGGAAAATCGCCATGGGGGGTGGCGATTTCCCAGCTAATTTTAAAACCAGCGTATGTTGGGAAATAATCTAAAAGCATAGGTATTTTGGGATTTTTTTTTTTTTGACTATATTTATATAAAAAAACCTTTTTCTTCTTGGCATATCAAATCAAGATTACTATGACAGAACAAAAAAATTGAAAAACGAGGTATTGAAAATGTAGTTTATCTGTCTTTTGGGTTTAAGCAAATTCAACTTTATAATCTTCTTGGGACTAGTTTAATATTGTTATGGGAAAAAATTTGGATTAAAAAAAAATGGATTGAAAAAATGTGTTGAAAAAATGTAGTGAAAAAATTAGATTTAAATTTTTTTCAGTGTTTGGAGGAATTGAAATGTAAAAAAAAAAAAAAAAATTGTTTAAAATAATAAAAGTTTAACGATACGAGGATAATAAATATTTTATCCAAAAATCAACTTTCAAATAGCAAAAGCTCAATTTTCTTGATTTTTTGGTTTGGATTATCAAATTATGATTTTAATCACAAAAATAAAAATAAAAAAATTTACCCGTTTAACATTGCGTTTACGATAAAAACTCATATATGGTTGGTTGTCTAGTTTGATGCATCCCTTAACCACTTAACTATGTGTTTATTTTGTGGCTTTTGGATTAAGAACTTTAATTTTAGGGCTAATTTGGCAACTGAGGGAAGAGGGGGAAGTAGATAATTAATATCAATGAAAGCAACAATCTTTTTCTAGAAATATTGAACCAACTTCTAATATCACCCTAACATAAATATGATAAGTAATCCACACATTAAAAAATATTTACATTTTTCACAATCATTTATCATTACCAAGGTTCTGAATCTCCACCCTCATCACCACTGGAAGCAAAGGAAACATCAGCAGTCCAAAACTCTCCAATCCCTCCATTAGCATGCAACTCAGTACTCTCATTATCATCATCATCATGAAAATCATACTCCAGGTCTGAATCTACAGAATCAAACAAATTCTCAAATCCGTCATCATAATCACCATCATAATGATCATAATCAGCATCTTCATCGTCATCTTCATCTTCATTTTTATCGCAGTCACCAACAATGGTGCCATTAATGCTAGCTTTTCGCCTTTCACGTCTTATCCTTTTTCCTTCTGCAACTAATGCCATCAGTTTATCTCTTATCACCATACTTTCATCTTTCTCTAAAAGTATGCCCTTGTCATCAAATCCCTCTACTAAGAAAACAGAATCCCTCAAGCCTTTCAAACTTACGTAGAACAACTCTGGGTGTCTTACAATCATTGCCCTCAACTTATTTGGTAGCCCAAATTCTTTCCTGAAATGTGTCAAGTGATCTATTAATGTCCTCTTCTCAACCATCATTCCTAACACCTCTCTCACCACTCCACAAGCTCTCTTCTCAGCTTCAATGGATGGCTTTGCAAAGTCTTCCAAAGGCGTATTATAAGGACAAACATCATGCAATTCATTGAACTTCATCAAAAACTCCCGGTGAGGTCTCTTTAAATTCAACCCTTTCCTAAGTCTCAGTTGCTTAAACTTCAAAGGCCTATCTACAATCAACCCACGGTTCACTTCAGGAAACTTTAACGGAACAGCCAACTCGGGATCCCAACTTACAAGCTCAAGTGCCCTACCATACGAGGTATCTACAATCTTAAACTTATGCGGATGATCATTACAAAGACGGGACCTAAAATTCGGAGATAACCCAAGATTTGGACCGAGATGAACAAGCTTAGACAAAAGAAGCCGCCGATGAGAAGAAAGCATGAGAAGTTTTTGTAACTTGTTGGCCAAGAAACCCGACATAGCTGACTTAAGATTCAATTCTTGCAAAGCAAGGGATTGAGCTGCAGGGGTCAAACGAACACAAAGTTGGTATCCTGATTTAGTAGCATTAAGAGGAGTAGGCGGCATGGGGATGGTAAAGAGCTCGAAAATCGTGGGGTAACGATGGATCATGGAGAGAATTGAACGAGGCTTGTGGATGGAAAGGTAAGCACGGCATTTGGAGAGAATGTGGATAGGAATGAAGTGTTTTGGTTTGGAAAGTAACAAAGTTTTCAGCTTTTGGATGAAACGGATTTTGTTTTGTTTCACTACATGTTTGTCTAGTGTAGGACTACGAACAATTTTGATAGAAGAACATGAAACTGAAGTAGATAAATTTTGGGGTTTACTAGAAATGTTTTGAAAGCTTTTTTTAGTTTTTCTAAGGGTAATGAAAGATGGGTTTGATGACTGAAGGAAGTTGGAGCTGAGGAAACTGTCATTTTGGCAAGAGACAGAGAGCAACATGGTCGGATCAAGATAATGCTGGTAAGTTGAAGTAAAGGCTACGGTAGAACAATTGAAACTTGTTCAGGCATAAAATCAAACATGTTGAGAGCACTGTGGTTGGCTCCTAATTACATCCGAAACAGGAAAATTCTATCAGACAGAATAGTGAATCAATGCCCTGGAGAAGAAAATGGAAGCAAATTACGACAAAATGAAGAGAAAATGGTTAGGCTCTGAGAAAGGTGAGGAATATTTGAAAGCGAAAAACAAGAGCAAGTGCGAAGAGAAGCAAAACAAAGAGCAAAGTGGGTAAGCTTAAGCTACGCAAAATAGGAAAATAGGAAGTAGGAAAGCCCTCATATTTACACGTGTTTATATATTAGAGTATCTATTTTGATAGTGGAAGATTTTTTTTTAAGTTTTTTTTTTTATTTTTAAATTAAAAAAAAAATTCAAATCAATATATATATTTTTTTTATGATAAGCATTGGTATGTGTTTTAATGTACCATTTTGAATTTATTGATTTTTTTAAATATTTTTTATATATTTTATTTTTAATTTTTTAAATAAAATATATATTATATAAACATGCAAATATATATTTATTATATACATTTATATTTTTATATGCAAATATAAAATTTCAAAATTATAAATATTTAATATCTAAATTTTTAAAAATCAAATAAATAAAATAAATATTAAAAATATAGTAAATTATTGTTAATCAAGTTTAATAGCTTAATTTAATGAACATATTTTATTTTTGAATGAAATTATATAAAAAAAATGATCATGGGATAAAAATATTAGAAATTTGTTAAAAAATCAAAATAAGTGAAAAGATTTAAAAAAAAAAATGAAAATGTTGTACAGAATGGTACGAGGTGGTATCTGTTCTATACGGACCAGTACAGATCAATATGATTGATACAATCGTTACGATCGATACAGATCGGTAACATCAAAACGGTACAATATTGATACCTTAAACTGATACGCATCGATCGATACTGATACCGATAAGTCGATAACCATGATTCAAACCTTTCTTTGAAAACAAATTATGTATTAATCAGTTAACCAAATAGTTGAATGTGATTTTTAAGTTTCATAACGATATAAAATAATAATTTTAGTAGACCTGACAATCAATCATATTTAAGGTATTATATATTTATATAAATTTTGACACGTTAATAATTCGTGTTATATAGATTTTGACACATTCGTGTATTCATATTGTATTCATGTTATTTTTCATATTTGTCTTGTTTTAGTTATTTTTTTCATATCTTATTCGTGTAGTGTAATTGTATCGTGTCCAAAACTATCAGATTTAAATCTTAGTCGGGTTAACATCCGTTTATGAAAAAAGAATGAGAGGTATTGTCATTTTACATGTTGAAAATAATAATTTTGAGTTTTTTTTTTTCTTGACATTAGGCCGAGTCTAGGTAAGGATTTTAATAATTCGAGTCGGCCCAATCCGAATTATTATTTATTAAATAAAAAATTAATTTTTATTTAATTATAAAAATATTAATATAAAAATAATATTTTATGAAAAGTAAAATGAGTTTTCGGACCGATCCGATCTAAATTTTAATAAAAAAATAAAATAAAAATTCAAATCACGACCCTGCCATGGACAGGTCTAGGCCGGAGAGAACCTGATTTTTATCTCATAAATCTCATTCCTTTCAACGTGAAGACTCAAGTACCACTACATTTTGAGAGAAATAGGTAACTAAAAATAGGAGGGAATTTCTTCAGAATGTTTTAAGTACTTGAAATTTCATTTCTATATAAGTTAACAATATATAGCAAACTGCCATACATGGATTACATATTGCCTTAAAAACTACAAAATCTGCTATTGCTCCTAAACTACTTGATACAAAATTGACAGTTTTGCTTATGTGACATCTGCAGAACTTTCAGCTAAGTTATATGAGCTTACAACCATTCAACATTTCTTCTTTTTTAAGTGCTTCAAATAGCTTGAAGCTGCCCATCCTGATCCCAGGAGCCAAGATATCCCATGTTCAGTGGGAATTTAGAAGGATCATCAACTAACCTCATTTTCACATATAGCCTGCTGCCTGCAGAAAAAAAGAAAAGAAAAAGAATGCATGCACAGCTTTATTCAACCTGAAAACCTATGTTACTCAGATTCGGATGTGAGAGTCGGCCACGGGTATGTTCAATTTTTTTTCAAGATTTTCATGTATTTGGAGGGTCTTTGGATGATCATATCCCCATAGCCATGTCCAGATATGCGTCGGACACAGGTGTCTGACACGGATACTTGAAAAAAAATGAAGAGTCGGAGCAACATAGCTGAAAACCACAGCTGTTGCAGATATCAAAATTCTTTTGTGTGTGTAACATTCTTATCACATACACAAAATTCTGAGATGGCAAAAACAATCATAAGGATCTATGACCACCTATGTTATCCGGACTCGGGTGAGTTAGATATGGGTATGTTCAATTTTTTCTATGTTTTTTCATATATTTGAAGTATCATATTCCATACTCATGTCCGAATATGTGTTGGACACAAGTGTCAGAGACGAATATTTAAAAAAAAATAAAAAGTCCGGATGACATAGATGATCACTTTCCTAGCATGCTGCTGATTATTACTTATTATTTTAGTACATATGCATAAAATCATGTTCAACTTGGCTGTTGAGAAAAAGTATGAGCACAGGAAAGAAATGACTTGTTTCAATTTTTTATAAAAATAATAAATATCAATTTAAAACTTGATTGCTTGTTCTAATTGCATCATCTGATCAGTAAAAATGACCTTTCCCATTCTTATGATAAAAATATTAAAATCTTATGTTCTTTCACTTTTCATTTCCATATATCACAGATGAGAAGCAGTAAATGGACTTAGGAAGTTAAGGTAAAAATAACTTAATAAGCATATAGGGTTCCTTCATCTTTTGTCATAGGTTCATAGCAGTTTTATTCAATCAAGTTGTAACTTCTATGTCATCCCTTGACTTAAATTTCAAATATCACTCCTGCTTTATGAAGACCTTGATACAAGTATGTTACCCAGACTCGAAGGTGAGTGTCGGATACGGATATGTGTCAAACACGAGTATACTCAATTTTTTAGAAAAGTTTTTTCATATATTTGGAGAATCACACCCCCATACCCATATTCAAATATGTATCGAACACGAATATTTTAGGGGAAATGAAGAGTCCGGGTAAGATAGGATACAACGATAATCATACAAATCAGGATGTTCACTCTGTGCTCAAAGCAGATAGAATTTTCCAAATCCACCGCAAACTTGTCAAAATAACCAATAAATCCCAAAGAATCCTTCATTTCTTTGTCAGCCATCACAATGAGAGCTTGCTATGTAACAATATTTTGGGATTCTTCTTTTCTAGTGATACTGGTATCAATCATGGATTCAGAAGAAGAAATAAAAAAGGAAATGTATATTCTGAGGGGGTACTTCTATGCTTATCAGCACTACCTATCCATCCTCCCCATTTTACCCTTTCCCATCTTACCATCTCAAAGGAACGAGACACTGTAGTGCTATGTTACTCGGACTCGGGTGTAAGTGTCGAATACAGGTATGTGTCCGACACGGGCATGTTCAAATTTTCTAAGTTTTTCCGTGTATTTGGAGGGTCTTTGGAGGGTCATATTCCCATACCCATGTCCGGATATGTGTCGGACAAGAGTACTTCAAGAAAAATGAAGAGTCGGAGCAACATAGATGTAGTGAACCCATAACATAAGAAGAATAATTACTGAAACTGGAAATACACAGCAGTTTCTTATAACCTAGATATATAGAAATAGATTTCAGTATTGGTTACTTTAGAAAGCTTTGTAGAATACAATTAGAATACTCACAGTTGGTGTAAATTATAGCAGGAAATAAAGCAGAAAATGTACCTTGAATATTGATAATCACTTTAACTAATGTTCCATGACTTGGATATGCATCCACCAAACATTATCTTGAGTAACCTACTATTTTTGCTTGACAAATTGTCATTACAGGCTTCATCATCATCTTTCAAATCCTCAACATGTGCCATCAGTCGACTACTTTCATCCACATCATTAGATAGGTTTATTGAGTTGCATCTAATTCTATAGAGATCCTCCAAAGTACATGGCTTTGCTCTTGCTAAAATATCCAACATTGACCTTTTCTTTTGTCTCCTTTTATGTTTTCTTTGCTTGTGTCTCATCCTCTTGGGGGAAACCGTATTGATTCTCTGATGAACATAGAGGTGAGAACCTTGTACAGAACTTGATTGTTGATTTACTGGATCAGAACTTAAGTTTCTTTCATCTTTATGTTTATTACAGCTATTATCCAGATGAGATTTAAGATAGCCATGGCAGGGGGATTTTGATAGCACCTCATCATAGTAAGAATTGCACTCATCTTTGATCAATTTCTCCTGCACAATCACTGGATTACATGGTTCAAAGGGTGGCAACACATTGCTAATACCATACTTGAGACAGATTTGCAAGTACTTCTGTGGAAATGGCCAACAATGAAATATATCTTTTCTCCTAGTATCAACAACAAACTGTCTGGAAAAGCAAAAGGTTTATATGAGAGTGAGATGCTAATCTCTTTAGTATAGAAAGAAAGGAACCCAACATTTTATCATTAAATTCCAAATTGAAGTTGTTATCATGCACTGGCTCTGAAGGGGGAAAAATCATTATACAACTATGAAGAACAAACAAGAAGAAACAAATTAAAGCTATGTTACTCAGATTCGGGGGTAAGTATCGGATACGAGTATATGTGTTCAGTTTTTTCTAAGTTTTTTCATGTATTTGGAGGGTCATATCTCCTTACCCATGTACGAATATGTGTCGGACACGGATACTTCAAGAAAAATGAATAGTCGGAACAACATAAAATTAAAGTACATAAACCTAAAAATAATACTATGCAAAAGTTAAAAAAATACACAGTTTCAAAACATAAAAACCCCAAGCATGGAATAGAAGAATCATAGATGATAGAACAGAGTTCATCAGCAACTGAGAAATTAATAAAGTCTCAAAATTTTAAATACAAGCAAATATTTCGTTTCATTTAAAACAAATTTGACTAGAAAACTAAAGTCTGGTAAAAAACCCACTCTTCTAAAACAAACTGCAGAAATCTTGCTGCTTTCATTTACTCAATCATAATTTCTAACAACAGTCTAAATAACAATGAAACAGACAAGAACAAAATAAAACTAGGTGAAGGTTTGATATATAACTTAAAAAAAGCTCGACCCAAATGCATAAAATGGAAGATTATAAAAGGTACATATATAGCCAAGATATAATGTAAATTTTGTAGTTAAGGACCATGAAATAACGATATAAAGAAAAGAAATAAAATCATAATAAGGCATTGGAAAATAGGAAAATCACCTTATGGAAAAGGGCTTGGTATCTGCTTCACCATTGACATAACTATCACAACCCATTTTGCTGCACAGAAAATGCTGAGAAACCAACCGTACGTTAAGAAACAACAGTAAGTACCGTTTAGATAACTCAATGAGAATCGAAACAGGAAGGAACCCAGTTTATATTATAGTCCCAAAAGTAGTCTGGAAGATAAACATGGCTGAAAAGTACATAAAATTATAAGCTTTTTTTGTCAATAGATTGAAGACCTAAGAGGGTAAACAAAAAGGAAAAAATGGAAGCAGAGGATGGAAAAGAAGGGAAATTTGGGAAATGGTTTTGAGAAAAACAACGTTCAAGAAGATGATTAAAAGAGAAATGGATGGAAAAGTTTAAAGAGAAAGAAGATGAAGAGGGAATGAAAACAGCTAGCAGGCTTTAGCAGAAGGAGAAGATGAACAAGAGCAACATATTAAAGGAGGGTTTCTTTTTTTTGGTAAATGGGGGACTTATTCATGGTGAAATCCAAATAGTAAGATTTGCTTCTAACATTCTAATTTCTTATATATAGTATCAAATTTGCTCAAAAACTATATAGGAAACAGGGAAGTTGAAGATGGAGAGGCACTTTTGTTGGCAGTGAATAGGCTTTCTCAAAATTTCTTAACATCGAGACAATTGAGCAAATTTTTAGAGAATTACACTTTAAAATTTTATAGTAATGTTAGATGTAAAGATTGTTGGACTGTGCTCGTTACGAGGTATTGTTCGTTTTAGAGGTTTAAAGATCGTTTTCACGGTTTTATCTATAGTCCAATCATTGGTCAGTCGATGAGGATCGATCTTTTTTTCCCGCAACACTAACCCCTAGTCAAGGGTGTGGATTGTGTTTTTGTTGAGGACTGATATGGATCCAGAACAGATTCTCACATACGGCATCATTGTTGATGCAAGGATTATTTGATTGCATCCGCTTTGGAAGTCTAAATATTGTTTTCACGATTTTGTTTTTTGAGAAAATACGTTTCGATAAGAAAATGGTGACTCTTGCTTTATAAAATCACAATTCAATCGTTTGAATTGAAATCGTTTTTCCTCTTAACCGGTACAATAGGTTTTTTTACCAAATTACTGTAACTTTTAAATACAAAAATTATAAATGTAAGATTGATTCTTATAGTAGTGAACTGAAAATAGAAGATTAAATGAATTTTTATCAAATTTTTTATAAGGTTGATTTCAGAAATATACATGTGATTTGAGGCAGATTGAGAATATCCATGAGGTTTAAAAAGTGACCAATAATTACCTCATCTCCATTAGAATTGTAAAAGAACTGAACTTGATGAAACAGATTTTTGTTGTTCGTATTTGTTCGTTTATTTGTCTTTTATTCGTATTCTTTAAGGATTTTTAAAATAATGTTTGAGCTCGATTTTTTCAAAATTAAATGTGATTGAACTCGATTCGTTTAAATTAAATGAATTTGTTCGCGAACATTAAACGAAGATGTTTATAAACATATAATTGAATATGCTCGCGAACAATTAAAAATCTTTTCATAAACAATAATAAATTTAAGCAAACAAGTAAAAATTGTAAAACAATAAACAAAAATGAATTTTAATTTAATGTGTATTATCATTTGAAAATTAATTTAATGTGAACAAAAATGAATTTTCATGATATATATATATAATGGTAATTAATATTAAGTTATATTAAAAGAGAGAACTCTTATATATAATTAGGTTCATTAAGTCAAGTTTGTAAGATTTTTCGTTAAAATGATCACATATAAATTTATTTTGAAAATCAAAATTTATAATGTTTAATGAAAAAATCAATAATATATAAAAAATTATTAAATATTACCATCTATAATCAAATTTAGATCACGACTTATTTAACGGTGAAAATTCTATCAAAAGTTTTTAGTAAAAATACCTATCTAAGAAATGTATAAATAATTTATAATTTTTTTTTTCAAAATTTGTACATTTTATCTATGTAACAAGATTGATTTTAATTTTTATTTGATCGTTTTTAATAATAAATCTCACGAATTTAATATAAAAGAACTTTACTTAAGTCTTGCTTTATTTATACAGAGTTTATAACTGATAAGTGATACTATGAGCATTAGATTAGATGTTATGTTATTCAGATTTTTTTTTTTTTTTAAGTATAAGTCTTTGATACATGTGTTCGACAAATATTTGGATATAGATATAAAGGTATGATCCTCCAAATATATAAAAAAATATAAAAAAATTAAGCATACCCGTGTCGAACAAATATTCTTATCCGACACTCACCCCAAGTTCTGAAAACAAAGTTCAGATGACATGCACGCTGACTAGATTCTTGAAAATTGTGGATTCAAGTGGATTTAACCGCATAAAGAGTTAAATTAAATTAGAAATTTCATAAAAAAAAAAAAAAAATGCTGATTGGTTATTACATTTGTTTATAAGTATTTTGAAAAAGTAAAAAACAAAAAAGGGTTTAGACTTTGGACTTTGATATAAAAGTAAATACATATTTTTAAATAAATTAAAATATAAATCCTTGAATTGAGAATAAAATAAATGATTTTATTTTTATATTAAATAATTATATTAGAAATGATGTTATATTTTAATTATTTAATCATTTTTAATAATTCTTCTTTCTTGATTTTGCCTTTTATCATTTTATATTACTCAAACTTTTTTATTTTTGGATGTTTTATCTGAATCAAGGTTTTCATTGATGTTCGTATAGCCAGTTTGACAAGCGGAGAGGATTGGTTCTATACCTTTGTGTATGGTAACCCGAGACGTGAAGGAATGAGAGAAGTTTGGCAACAACTAAAAAGCTTAAGAAGGAGTTTTGAATTAAAATGGTGTTGTATAGGTGATTTTAATGCTGTTGGCACTCAAGAGGATAAGAAATGGGGGCGACCTATTGATAGAAGACAAGCAGACTGGTTTAATACCTTCGAAAATGACATTTGTCTCATTCAAATGGGTTTGCATGGTGTTGGTTTTTCCTAGAACAGGGGAGCATAATGTTCTTGAGAAATTGGACAAGGTCCTGACTACTGTTGAGTGGTGTGAGCTTTTCCCCAGAGCCCAAGGTTACTGTGTGAAGCAACTTTGGCTTTTGACCACTGCCCAATTGTTCTTGTCCTTGAGGGGACGAGGAAATTCAAAAAGAGAGATTTCAAATTTGAATCTAAATGGTTGCTTGATCTGGAATGTGATGGGCTGGTTAAGGAAACTTGGAATTTTGACATTCAAGGGTCTTGTATGTTCCATATGCAAAATAAACTAAAGTCAACTGGGAAAACACTCAAAGCTTGGAGTAAACAGAAGTTCCTTCATCCTAAGCTGGAAATTGGGAATTTGATCAACAGAATTGCTGAGATCCAATCTTTGCCACTCACTGAAGAGCTCAAAAATGAAAAGCAAATGCTTACGAAGTAGGTGGACGAAAAATGGCAAACGGAGGAACGGTTCTGGCACCAACGTTCTAGAATTAATTGGATGCGTTATGGAGATAGAAACACGAGGTTCTTCCATTCAACCACTATTCAACGTAGAAGACGAAATGTGATTTTGAGCATAAAGAAAAATGATTTAAAGTGGCTTTACGAGGAAAGAGAGATTGTTGATTTTATTTCCTCTCATTTATAAGGAGCTTTTTCAATCCAAGTCTCTTTTGAATGTGGAGGAGGTTCTGGAGTCAGTTCAGGAAGTTGTTTCGGTACAGATGAATATTGATTTGTGCCAGGAGATCACAAACAATGAGATCAAAGATGCTGTTTTTAGGCTTGGACCTCTTAAGGCCCTAGGTTCTGACATCTTCCTTGGTATGTTTTATCATCACTTTTGGGATACGGTGAAAAATGATGTTTGCAATGCTGTTAAAAGTTTTTTTCGTAGTGGTCATTTGCTTGAAGAATTGAATAGGACTAATCTTGTTCTTGTGCCAAAACAAAAGAATCCTGAAGATATTTCTCATTATAGACCAATCTGTTTATGTAACTTTATTTACAAAGTTATTTCCAAAGTTCTTGCTAACAAGATGAAGGTGTTTCTCCCTGACATTGTCACCCCTTTCCAATATGCTTTTATTCCAGGACGACAAATTCAAGACAATATTTTGGTCGCCCATGAAGCTTTTCATGCTTTAAATAATAAGAAATGGGGTTCTAAAGGAGTTATGGCGATTAAACTGGATCTTAGCAATGCGTATGATCGGGTCTTGGAATGTCTTTTACTTAAAATGGGTTTCTGTTCTTTTTGGGTTCAAAGAATTATGGAGTGTGTTACCACTGTCCAATTCTGTATTGTCTTGAATGGCGAAAGTGGGGAGTTCTTTTATTCGAAAAGAGGTTTGAGACAAGGTGACCCTTTTCCCCTATCTCTTTATCTTGGTTGTTGATGTGCTCTCACGCATGTTTGGTAAGTCCATTCAACAGGGAAATTTTCAAGGCTTCAAAATCAATAGGAGATGTCCTATGTTGAGCCACTTGTTCTTTGCGGATGATTGTCTTTTGTTTGCTTCTGCAAACTTGCAAAATTGTGAATTTATTTTGGATTCTCTCCAAAAGTTCAAAAATTGTGAATTTATTTTGCAAAATTGTGAATTTATTTTGTGAATTCTGTATTGTCTTTTGTTTCCTTCATCTACTATTTCTCGGATAAAGTGGTAGCGAACATCAATATGCTTGGTTCGACTGTGATGAACTTGGTTCTTAGCTAGGCAAATGGCACTCTGGCTATCGCAGAAAACATCTACCTTTTCCTGTGCTATCCCCAAATCATCAATCAATCCTTGAAGCCAAATTGCTTCCTTGAAAGCTTCCGTTACAGCCATGTACTCTGCTTCTGTTGTAGAAAGAGCTACCGTTGACTGTAAAGTTGATCTCCAACTTACTGGTCCTCCTGTTATGGTGAACACATAACCAGTAGTTGAACGACGCTTATCAAGATCTCCAGCATAGTCTGAATCCACATATCCAACAAGATGCTTAAAATAGTTTTACTTCTCTCGAATTTTAAGCCTGTTTCCACAGTACCATGAATGTACCGTAGAATCCATTTCACAGCTTGCCATTGGCCTTTACCAGGATTATGCATGTACCGGCTTACCATACTGACAGCATGTGAAATATCAGGTCTCGTACACACCATTGCATACATTAGGGCACCTACTGCATTGGCATATGGAACATGATCCATTTGTCTCTTCTCACCATCTGTACTTGGTGACATCAATGCACTAAGTTTGAAATGTGCCGCTAAAGGAGTACTTACAGATTTGGTCTTATCATTAATGCCAAATCTCTGAAGTACTTTGCTCAGGTACTGAGCCTGGGTCAATTTGATTACACCATTTTTTCTATCTCTGCTGATTTCCATCCCAAGAATTTTCTTGGCTTCTCCAAGATCTTTCATCTCGAACTCTGAGCTCAGTTGAGCCTTCAGCCTGTCGATCTCCACCTTGCTTTTAGATGCGATTAGCATATCATCAACATATAAAAGCAAGTAGATAAATGATTCATTTTGGAGTTTCTGGAAATAAACACAATGATCAAATTTCCTCCTCTAAGGAACCATGGAGGAATGCAGTTTTTACATCAAGTTGAACTAACTCTAGGTCATACTGTGCTACTAAAGCCAATAATATTCGAATAGATGCATGCTTAACAACAGGTGAAAATACCTCATTGTAGTCTATTCCTTCTTTTTGAGCGTAACCTTTGGCTACCAGTCTGGCTTTGTATCTGATACTATCTTTGCCGGTAGCACCCTCCTTTTTGGCAAAGACCCATTTGCACCCAATTGATCTTTTGAGTGTTGGAAGTGGAACCAACTTCCAAGTCTGATTCTGATGAAGTGATGTCATCTCTTCATCCATCGCCTTCTTCCACTGGGCATGCTCGGGGCTGTTTACAGCTTCTTTGTAATTGGTCGGAACATCATCGTCAATTACTGGAAGGGCGTATGCCACCATGTCTGTGTACCGAGCAGGTTTCCGAATATGTCTTTTCGGTCTACTGGTGGCAATAGATTCAGATTGCTGAAAGATTTCCGGTGATGACTCCTCCACTTCAGTTAAGGTGTCATCAGATTCTGGTTCAGATTCATCAGAATTTTGACCAGCATCTTCAGATTCAAACTCCACCTGCTTTAGAGAATCATGGTTCTGATTCTCTGGAGTTGTCAGTTTCAGCATTACAGATTCGTCAAAGGTAACATCTCGGCTTACGATGACTTTCTTTGACTCAGGGTTCCACAGTCGGAATGCCTTTACTCCTTCACTAAAGCCCAAGAAGACAGCTTTCTTGGCTCTAAGATCCAGTTTTGATTCACTTACGTGAAAATATGCTGGGCATCCGAAAATACAAAACCGATCATAATCAGTGGCAGAATGTCCGGACCACACCTCTATGGGAGTTTTCCCATCAATTGCAGTGGAGGGTAGTCTGTTGATAATGTGGGAGGCATACAATAAAGCCTCCGCCCAAAATGCTTTGCTCAAGCCCGACTGGGATAACATGCAGCGAACTTTATCAACCAAAGTTCGGTTCATCCTTTCTGCAACTCCATTCTGCTGGGGAGTGCCAGGAACAGTGAAGTGTCGGATTATCCCATCATTCTGACAGATTTCCTTTCATAGAACCCTTCATTGCTAAGAATGCTCCACGTACAACCTTCAGGACTCCATTCTGAATGGTCATCTTGTAACCATTTGAGTCTAAGACCCCCAGTGATATGAGGTTCTTCTTCAGATCAGGGACATACCTTACATCTGTAAGTTGTCTAATTGTACCGTCATGCATTTTTAGTCGGATCGTTCCAATACCTCTAGTGTGACATCGTTGCCCATAAGGACAATTCTTCCATCAAGCTCTTGATAGCTTGAGAACCACTCTCGGTTCGAACACATCTGGTATGAACATCCGGAATCCCTTGATTAGAAGGATGTATCTCCACCTAAAACTGTGAAAGCAGAGTCTTCTTCTCTATCAGTCTTTTGAGCAACTATCACAATCGACCTCTCTGTCAGGACAGTCTTTCCTCCAGTGTCCAACACTAGGCACACTCGTCCTTTGCAGATTGTCGATGATACTTTTCCTGGACGGGATCTTCATCCATCTATCGGTCCTTCGCGGATTAACAGGATTCTTCTCCTGGATAGGATCTCCACCGCCTATTGGACGGGATCTTCACCGTCTACTAGACTGGACTGGACAGGATCTTCACCGTCTACTGGTCGGGATCTTCACCGTCTACTGGACTGGATGAGATCTTCACCTCCTACTGGACGAGATCTTCACCTCCTACTGGACGGGATCTTCACTGTCTAATGAACTGGATGAGATCTTCACCTCCTACTGGACGGGATCTTCACTGTCTACTGAACTGGACTGGACAGGATCTTCACCGTCTACTGGTCCTTCGCGGACTCACAGGTCCAGTACTTCGCACTGCCACATGCCAAAGTTACGTGGTGCCATCAAATTACTCCACCTCGAACTTTGCAGTGGTTATCGAGTTCTTTCTAACGTAAGAACTTGATGGTGCGCTGCTGGTTGTTTCAGTTGTCTCTAATGATTCTGCCATGGTAATAAAACAAAATTACCAACTTAGAGTTTTTCCGTTACCTGTATGGAAAAACGGATGCCGTGGTTGAGTCCGGAATAGTCGAAATAGCCAGGAACGGGTCCAACTGAGTAAATTTTGGACACACGGAGAATATTCTGCTGCAGGTGGCTCGAAATGGACTCGGTTTAGCTCAACCGGCTCGGAAAAGGCTCGGAATAGTGTTCTGAAATGGCTCAAAAAATGGCCCGAAAAAGTTGGTCGGAGCTGCGGCGGCGCGTGCGGCGCGTGCAGGCTGCTAGTGATCGGCGCGTGGGGCGCGTGGGGTGCGTGCTGCGCGTGGGTTTCACGCGTCTTCAACCTCCAGCGGCGCGTGCGGCGCGTGGGCGAGTGAGGCCCACTCTCGCTTCTTCTGGCGGCGCGTGTGGGCACGTGCGGCGTCCTTTGGCTCTCCGGTTGATTCTTCTGCACTCTTCTCGACGACCTCTTCAACCTGGTATTTTCAAAACACAAATTGGAGCACTTTTGAAAAACGGACAGAATAAAACAAATTCGGTTTTACGTAAAAGTTGGCTCTGATACCAATTTGTTGTGCGGAACTAAATCGAGATTAGTAAAACCGATAAAAACACACTGAAAAACACAGATATTTTACGTGGTTGAGCAAGTGTGCTTACATCCACGGGAGGAGGAGCTTGAAGCTTTTATTAATGGAGATGGAGTACAAACATATACAGAATTCAAGGTGCTATACTAGCACTGAATTCACAACTCACACAATACCAGAAAACTCTATAAATTTAGAGAATTTGCTTCAACTCTTAAACTCTCACACAATTTTTTTTTTCTCTCTCTACATGGCCTTTTATAGGCAACACCATTGGTGAGAACACATTTAATGTGGCAGCCAAAGTAGCCACCATCCAGCAGCCATGGTAGCAAAAATCATGGAAGCTTCCATGACTTTGGTGGTAAGCCTCCATTCTTGACTTTGGTGGCTATGGTGGAAGCTTCCATGGTTGGTGGATAAGCCACCATTGATGACTTTGAGCCAATATTCAACACCAGAGCTTCCTTCATTTCAGATCTCTTCTCCCCCTCCTTCAGATGAGAGGATTTTTCTTGTTAAGGATCTTATTGATCCTATTCGTAGATCTTGGAAAATGAATCTGCTGCAAATGCTGTTTAACAATGATGAGTGTAAGGCTATTGCCAAGATTCCTATTGGCCCTCCTAATGTTAAGGATAGTATGGTTTGGCATTTCTCTAAAGATGGGGTTTACAGTGTTCGTTCAGGTTACAAGCTTTTGCAACTTTCTTCTGTTCCTTCTTGTTAAACATGGCCTAGTTATGGTGGAGTTTCAAATGTGAATGGATGGAGAAGGATTTGGGACTTGGATGTGGCTCCCAAAGTGAAGAATTTTATTTGGAGAGCTTGCCATAATGCTGTTGCTTCTGGTGAGAATTTGGTTAGGAGACATCGGAGTTTTGTGTCTATTTGTCCCAGGTGTGATCAGGAGGAAGAGTCTTTGGAGCATGTTCTATTTTTTTTTTTTTGTTCTTTTGCGGAGGCTGTCTTGGGAGCTTCGGGTTTCAATTATAAGCCAAGACGAGAAGGTTTCTCTAGTTTAAAGATATGGTGGGATGATGTTGTTGCACTGGTCCCTGATTTTGGCTCTTTTAGTACGAAATGACTTATCTGTTTTTTTATGTTGGAATATTTGGAAATCAAGGAATGACTTTGTTTTTTAGGGGAAAGCTGGGGATTCCATTTTGGTTTGGCACCAAGCTGCCCAAGACTTTCATGATTTTTGTGAAGGCGGAATGGTTTATCCCTCTCTTTCTAGTAGAGGAAACAGAAATAATGCTGTATGGCAAAGATCTCCTTCTGATTTTCTAAAGTTGAATTCTGATGCTTCTTTTAATATTAAAACTTCAAATGTTGGGATTGCTTTGATTTGCAGGGACTCTAATGGCTTCTTGATTGGTGGTGTTACATTTTTTTATTCAGGCAGGTTCTATTGCGATTGCAGAAGCTAGGACTGTTGGACTGGCGTGTGAACTTATAAAGAGGAGAGGTTGGTCTCGAGTCATTATTGAATCGGATTGCTTGGAGCTTGTCAATAGATTAAAAAAGCCTTCTGATTTTAAATGTTGGGAGACTAATGCAATTGAGGAAGATATCAAATGCATGGTTGCCCACTTGCCTGAAATCTTTTTTAATCATATTGGCAGACAGGCGAATGGTGCTGCAGATTAGATGGCTAGAAAGATTAGATCCATTTAATTGGGCTATTCTTCCACCTACTGATTTGTTAAATCTCATGAATTTGTAACTTTTTGTAAGGTTTGGCTTTTTGCCGTTTTTTAATGAACAAAAAAAAAAAAAAAAAATTTATTTTTATTTTGAAAAAATTTCTATCCCACATATATTTGTGAGATCTAAACATGAAACTTCAACGCTCTAAATATTATATAAATTTTAAAATATATATATATTATTATATTCAATATCAAACAGACATTTACTTCTCAATTCGAATAATATAACTTGTATTAGCTTTTCATAATTATTCAAACAAATGCCTTACTAATAGTGGTAGTATTTTTTTTTATCAGGACGGCTTTCCGGATTCATTTCCCTTTTCCCAACTTCCCCATTTTATAATCCGGCGGCTAATTGCAATAGTAAATACTAGATAATAGTTCTGTTTATGAGTTGAATCGGATCGTAATATAATTTTTTTCATATATTTTATTCAATTTTGGTTTAGGTTTGTTTGTAAACCCGAATCACTGTTTAAAATATTAAAAATTTTATTTATATATTTTATAATTAAATTTAAATAAAAAATATTTTTTATTAATAAATAGTAATTTAGGGCGATTCGAATTGAAAAAATACTTGTTCAAACCCGATTCGGTATGAGTCAGGTCTGTCGGATCAAACGGATAATCCAATCCTTTAGCAAGTCTATTAGATGTACCAATTCCTAGCTCTTTTGTGCTATTATAAAAATAATAAAAAATAATTAATATTATATAAATTTTAATATGCTAATAATTTATTTTATATTTCGATGGTTAATTGCAATAGTAGATACTAGATAGTACCAATTCCTAACTCTTTTCCACTATTATAAAAATGAATTGAAAGTAATTGCATTATATATTTTTTGGCATTTTTATAATTTGTGTTATATAAATTTTGATACATTTATGTATTCGTGTTATTTTTCATATTTTATTTTGTATCATATTTCAGTTATTTTTATATTATATTTATGTCGTGTAATTATGTCATATCTAAAATTATTAGATTTAGACATTGATAACCAAACCTTGAATATAAATTTTATTAACGAATGATTTTAGGGTATTCTTTAAAATTAGTTAATATATTATTTATAGTAAAAGTATTGTATTAAATACAAAAATTGATATTTTTTTTATCATTTATAATATATTAAATAAAGATATTATTATATATACTAACTTAAAGAGTATCTTTAAACATTCGTTAGCAAAATCCATATATCAATAACATTGTACTAAATGCTGGAATTAATACTTTTATTTATTAAAATATTATTATATATAATAATCTTAAAATATAAATAGAAAACAAAAAAGAAAGTAAAAAAAATGTTCCATAATGCGTATAGCATAGGCTCTTACGTCTTCTGAGCCATTATATAGCATCGGACGTTTCGTCATCGGTTTCAATTTTTTCCAGTTTTTTAAGTCTCGATTTACCTTGCCAACTACTATTTAACACTACTGAAACCATCTTTCTTAAACACCACAAATCCTGGAACTGTGAGCAGCTTCAGCTAGGCTTAAACTATTCACATTTCACACTTAATCACAAGTGATTAATTCATGGCAACTACTGCAAAAGTTGGGAGGATCAAGTTGGGTTCTCAAGGCCTTGAAGTGTCAGCTCAAGGCCTTGGTTGCATGGGGATGTCAGCTTTCTATGGTCCTCCAAAGCCTGAACCTGAAATGATTGCTCTCATCCATCACGCTATCAACTCTGGGGTTACCCTTCTTGATACCTCCGATGTTTATGGTCCTCATACAAATGAAATCCTGCTTGGTAAGGCCTTGAAAGATGGTGTCAAAGACAAGGTTGAATTGGCTACTAAGTTTGGTATAGATTATACTGATGGGAAAAGGGAAATCCGTGGTGACCCTGCTTATGTTAGGGCTGCCTGTGAAGGTAGCTTGAAACGTCTTGGTGTTGATTGTATTGATCTTTATTATCAGCATCGGATTGATACCAGGGTTCCCATTGAAGTCTCGGTTTGTTTTTTTTTTCTTTGTTATGATAAATGTATTTACGAATTTAATGAGAATTCTTTGATCTTTTTATTGATTATTTGCTGGTTTTTGACCCAGATTGGAGAACTTAAGAAACTAGTTGAAGAAGGTAAAGTAAAGTACATAGGTTTATCTGAGGCTTCTGCTTCGACAATTAGGAGGGCACATGGTGTTCATCCTATAACTGCTGTGCAGTTAGAGTGGTCCTTGTGGTCGAGAGATGCTGAGGCAGACATCATTCCTACTTGCAGGTTATTTATTCATAAGACCTATGTTGTTCCGATTCTTCATTTTTTTGAAGTATTCGTGTCCGACATATATTCGGACATGGGTAGAGATATGATTTTTCAAGGATCCTCCAAATACATGAAAATCTTGGAAAAAATTGAAAATACCTGTGTCCGACGCTCATATCCGAATCCGAATAACATAGCATAAGACTAACAATTTTTTTTTTTTTAATTTCCAGGGAACTTGGGATTGGGATTGTTGCTTACAGTCCCCTGGGGAGAGGATTCTTTTCATCAGGGCCTAAAATCGTGGAAACTTTGTCCAATGATGACTTCAGAAAGGTTTGTAGCTATTTTTCACAGTTGGATACTGGTTGATAAGAGATGATTATATGTTACTTTTAGGCATATCAAAGTTAATGGTATTATAGGCCAATGAGGATGGTTGAGTTGGTAAGGATCGAATACTTCGCTTGTAATGTTTAGGTTTAATTCTTGCTGCCAATAGTTTCTTTTGGTGGACGATTTATAAGTCTAATGTAAGTCTTGCTGATGCATGCGACAAGTCTTGACCCTGCAATGGTTAGTCTCCCCTGATCTAAACTCTTGGTTGACCAAATTTTCTTTATGGTATTATAGATTTTCTAAATTATGATATATGAATCAGAGAAAATCAACATCAATACTAGCATAAGAAAGTTTAGGAGTTTGCTGGCATGACAACAATTTTTATTTATATTACTCGGATTTGGGTATGAGTGTCAGATAAAGATATGTATCCGACATGGGTATGTTCAGTTTTTTCTAAGTTTTTTCAAAGTCATATTTTCATACCCATGCCCGAATATACGTCGGACACGGATACTTAAAAAAAATTAAAAAAATAAAAATCAAGAGTCGAAGCAACATAGGTTTTTATTTCTGACAGCTAAATGAATTTTATGCTTAAGTTGTTCTGCAACATTTTCTTCTTTGTCAGCTTACTCTGTAATGAAAACCTCCCAATTTTAGTCTCTTCAGTGCCTCAATGCTAGCAACCTTGTTCTTTCTAATTTAGTGAGTCTCTCATTGTGAATTAGGCTTATTAATTAGATGTTGGTTTCTACTGTCTTAAGTATAAATTTTCCTTCACTCCAACTGTGCACTATGGTAAGGGTGGACTAGTTAAGAATTGAAGTTTGAGTATGTTCTAACATTTCCCCCTTTTCTGTCACATTCCACTAACATTATGTAGCTAAATCATATGCATCGGGCAATTATCTCATTGTGACTATACGTTTATGTCCCTAATCTATGTTGCTCCGACTCTTTATTTTTTTTGAAGTACTCGTGTTCGACATCCGTGTCCGTTACATATTCGGATATGGGTATGGAGATATGATCTTTCATGGACCCTCCAAATACATGAAAAAACTTAGACAAAAAATGAATATATCCGTATTTGACATTCACATCCAAATTTGAATAACATAGTCTCTAATATGGCTCCTTCTTTTGAGTTTTGCAAGACTGCAAGTGTCTCTTGTGATCCTTTGATTATACCCATTACTAAGGTGAAGTTCTCACTATAGCAGCAGTTTACAATTATCAAATGCATCTTTTAAATATTTAAACAAAACTTTGGGGAAGTTTGCAGAGGATATTTTGTTTATTTCAGCTGTTACTTGTATTTGGTAATTTTGTATCACACTTGTCAAGTGATGTATAACTTAGGTAATGAGCATTACTCCTTCACTCCGAACACGAGGCTTAGCCTAGTTGATTTATACAATTACCTTTAAGAGATGGCAGCCAACAGGTCTAGAATTCAAATCTCAGTATCTACCATACCTTCCCCTATTCACTTTATACTAAAAAAAATAGGCTTCACTCTCAATTTTTTACAAGTGAGGTTAATGATTGAACTCTGGAGTACAGGAATATACTCAAGGAATTGCATTGCTTATTTTTTTTTTTTTTTTGGTTTAAAAAATAGTAACCCCATTGAAATCTGTTAGAAAAAGTCATTTAATTAGCATTATCTTTAAACCAAATAGCATCATTTGAGGATAAAAGAACTTTCCTTTAGTTGGGCCATTAAGCAAAATGAGGTCCATTTTGACAACTAATAATTGCATCATGAGATGGCAAACACTTGCTGAAATGTCTTGAGTTTGGTGCTGGTTGGTTGGTTGTCTTTATTTTTGATGACACAATCATTTGAAATGAAATTGCAATTTATTTTCACAGCTTCTACCAAGGTTCCAGCCTGAAAATCTCGATCATAACCAACGCCTGTTTGAGCGAGTTAATGAGATAGCAGCAAAGAAAGGGTGTACCCCATCACAGCTTGCATTGGCTTGGGTCCATCACCAAGGGAATGATGTCTGCCCCATTCCTGGAACCACCAAAATTGAAAACTTCAATCAGAACGTTGGAGCTTTGTCTGTAAAATTAACAGCTGAAGAGATGTCTGAGCTTGAATCCATTGCTTCAGCAGATTCAGTGAAGGGAGACAGATATGGTGGCACTATTGCTACCCACCATGAATCTGAAACTCCTCCATTGTCTTCATGGAAACCTGAATGAGTTCATGCCACCATATTTGATGCAATCTTCATCATGATGAGTTATGGACTTAACGTAATGCCCTGGAGATGTGTTTCAAAACCACAGTGAGGGTCTACTTTGTTTTCATAGAATAAGTGTTCTGTCAGAAGCTATGTTACTCTGATTCGGTGTGAGTGTCGGACACAGGTATGTTTGATTTATTCTAAGTTTGTCATGTTGAGATTTGTGTATCAATAGGTCTTCTGGTGATAGATTGTAAACCTGGTAGTAGCTATCTAAGTTCGTTATGTTGAGATTTGTGTATTCCAGGGTAATGAAGCAAAAGTTTATGAGAAGCTATTTGAGTATATATTTTGAATGGTTTCTTTCTTCTAGAACGACCTTTTCTCTATAGCTTGAGTATATATTTTGAATGGTTCCTTCTAAAACCTTTTCTCTATAGCTTGCCAATATTTCAGCCTTGACATCATTCACAGCCTTACAGCCCTCTCCAAAGAGATTTTCTAAAGAATATAAACAGATATGTTGATTCATTGGGGATTGACCGGACTCTTCATTTTTTTTTAAATATTCATATCCAGGCCATCCGGTATATGTGTCTGACACATATTCGTACATAAGTATAGGGTATGAATAAATGATCCTCTAAATATATGAAAAAAACTTTTAAAAAATTGAATATATTCGTGTCGAACATATATCCATATCCGATACTCATCTCAAGTTCGAGTAACATAAGATGAAATTGGTTGCAAGGACTATGGACAGTGGTATTAAACTAAAGAACTTTTATACTAGTATTTAATATTTTTCATATGTATTAAAATTAAATTTTTTGAAATTAAAATATAACTTCGGGTTAAATCATGTTTAAAAATCTTAATCCAAACCTAATGTAAAAACTGGATCAAGCTTGAAACCTAGGCTAAAATGTCTTCTTGGGAAAAAAATATGGGCAATTTTTTTTTTGAGAGAGAAAGATTGAACAATTTGAATAAGGAATACATATGCAGGCATTAGTGAAACTAGACGCTTGAATGAACATAAATGTGATACTATTTATGAGCAATAAAGTTGATTCAATGGATAAGTTTTGTTTGTCTAAATTTTACCCTAATCTAATCTGAAATGAACATATTTTGTCTGATTTTGTAAAGCAAGAAATAAAGATTTGAAATGATTCACCTTATTGAAAAAGTTGATTGGAGAAGTGGGGTTATGACTTATGAACCCCACTCAAGAGTCACTTCAACACCATGGCTGCATCCATTCCTGCTGCTGTATAAGCTAAAAAAAAAAAAAAAGATAGAGAGCAGCAAAAACTCCATTGTTTAACCTGTTTGCTGCTAATTTTTTTCGTTACTGTTAAAAGAAAGAAGAAGAATGGAAACTACAAAGGTGGGGAGAATAAAGCTAGGCACCCAAGGCCTGGAAGTATCGGCTCAAGGCCTAGGCTGTATGAGCATGTCAGCTTTCTACGGTCCACCCAAGCCTGAAACTGACATGATCAAACTCATCCACCACGCCATAAACTGTGGAGTTACTTTCTTAGACACTTCCGATGTTTATGGTCCACACACTAATGAAATCCTTCTGGGAAAGGCCTTGAAATTAGATACAAGAGACAAAGTTGAATTGGCTACTAAATTTGGTGCTTGTTTTGTTGATGATGTTAAAAGGGAAATCCGGGGTGATCCTGCTTATGTAAGGGAGGCCATTGAAGGTAGCTTGAAACGCCTTGGTTTGGAGCAAATTGATCTTTATTATCAGCATCGGGTTGACACCAGGGTTCCTATTGAAGTCACGGTCAGTCGCTTTCTGTTCTGATCTGCTCTTTTATTTGTTTTTTTTTACTTGATATATGCTTCTTCTTCTTTTTTATGTTATTCAGATTCGGATGTGAGTGTCGGACACGGGTATGTGTTCGATACGGGTATATTTGATTTATTTTAAGTTTTTCTATGTATTTGGAAGGTCCTTGGAGGATCATATCCTCGTACCTATGTCCGAATATATGTCGGATACAAATGTCGAACACGAGTACTTAAAAAAAAATATGAAGAGTCGGAGCAACATAAGTTTTTTTTTATTCATTAGAACTTTTTTTTTTTCTTTTACAGTATATGTTATAAATTGGGTGTTTTCCTAGGTGGGAGAACTGAAGAAATTAGTTGAGGAGGGTAAAATAAAGTATATAGGTCTATCTGAGGCCTCAGCTTCAACAATAAGAAGAGCACATGCTGTTCATCCAATAACTGCTGTGCAGTTGGAATGGTCCTTGTGGGCTAGGGATGTTGAGGAAGAAATAGTTCCTACTTGCAGGTTAGCCATGGATATATAGGAGCTATGTTACACGGACTCGGGATGAGTGTCGGATACGGGTATGTTTCCGATATGGGTATGCTCAATTTTTTTTAAAATTTCCATATATTTGGAAAATCGTATCCCCATATCCATGTTCGAATATATGTCGAACACGAGTATTTTAAGGAAAATGAAAAGTCGGAGTAATATAGTATAGGAGTATCAGACCAACAATGTTTTCGGATCATTAGCAATTCCAAATTTCTAGTTTCTCATTCCTTTTCATCACTTCTCAGGGAACTTGGTATCGGTATTGTTGCCTATAGTCCTTTGGGAAGAGGATTCTTTTCCTCAGGGCCTAAACTGGTGGAAACCTTTTCTGATGGTGATTTCAGGAAGGTTGGTTCCCATAACATCTTTGATGCATTCATTAAACAATTTGTGTATGTTAAATGCTTAGGCACTATGTTACTTACTCGGATTTGGGTGTGAGTGTTGGATACAGATATGTTCCGACACGAGTATGTTTAATTTTTTTATTAGTTTTTTCATGTATTTGGAGGGTCTTATCCTCATATCCATGTCCGAATATGTGTCGGACACGGGTACTACAAGAAACATGAAGAGTCGGAGCAACATAGCTTAGGCACATCAAATTTTAGGAGACTCTTGATGTATCAGTGTATGATTTTCTTCTGTGGTAAAACATTGTAAGGCTGTTACTTGTTCAAATACATATCTCGAATGGCAGTATGGATTAGAGAATTAAACTTCAATCCAGCAGAAGAACTTTGAATATTTTTCAGACCAACTCTTACAATTTGACAACCAAAGTTTCTTAAGACTTAACAAGTTAAACCGAAATTTGGTCTTTCTTAGGCTTCTCTTGCAGTTCCGACAGCCTTAAACTGTGTTACTCGAATTCGGGTGTGAGTGTCGGACACGGGTATATTTGATTTATTTTAAGTTTTTTCATGTATTTGGATGGTACTTGGGGATCATATCCCCGTACCCATGTCCGAATATGTATTGGACATGAGTACTTCAAAAAAAATGAAAAGTCGGAGCAACAACCTTAAATGGTGTGCAGTTCCCACTGCCTCAATATTCTGCTCGGCTTTTCCAAAGTAAGAAATGTTTATTAGCTTCTTAAGAGACTAAAGAGACAACATTTGCTGATGAAACAAATCCATTTCCTTCTGTCATCAAAAAATTCTTCAAGGTTCTTTCTGCTTTTCACCCTGATTAGGATTTACAATCCAAAGTGCCTAAGTAGGGGATTTCTTGATTTGCTCTGTGTGGCATTTTAGTGAAAAAATTGGTTTTCTGCTACCTGATTTTAAATTGCTTCTTTTTTTTTTTAATTGTCACAGTTGCTTCCAAGGTTCCAACCTGAAAATCTAGAGCACAACAAACACCTCTTTGAGCAGGTTAATGAGATGGCTAGGAGAAAAGGGTGCAGCCCATCACAGCTTGCATTAGCCTGGGTTCATCATCAAGGGGCTGATGTCTGTCCAATACCTGGAACCACCAAAATTGAAAACCTAAATGAGAATATAAGGGCTTTGTCCATGAAACTAACACCAGAAGAGATGGCTGAACTAGAATCCATTGCTTCAGCAGATGCTGTAAAAGGAGACAGATATGGTGAAACTGTCCCAACCTACAAGAACTCTGATACCCCATCCTTATCTTCATGGAAACCTGTTTGAGAAGTTGCATTTTTATGATATATCTATACAATCTTATAAATGAGCCTTCATATTGACTTAGTGTACTACTGCCTTTTAAATGTTTTCGAACCATGCTGAGTTCCTATGTTCTAAGAATAAGTTCTCTGTCAAAAATATCAAATGTTGGTTAATGTATGCTTAAGGGCACCTTACTAAGTTTTTAGTTCTTTCTTGAGCTTTTATTTGTTACAGAATGGAGATGGTCTTTTTGGATCCATAGAACACTCTTATCTCGGTATGAATTGAATCCTATGTTACTCGGACTTAGGTGTGAGTGTCGGCATGTGTCCAACATGAGTATGTTTAGTTTTTTTTTTTATAAGTTTTTTCCATGTATTTGGAGGGTCCTGGGAGGATCATATCCTCATACCCATGTCCGAATATGTGTCAGACACGGGTGTCGAACACGAATACTTCAAGAAAAATAAAGAGTCGGGGCAACATAGATTGAATCACTCATTCATAGTCACATGCCTAGGGATCATTGACTTCCCTATGCCAATTATTATCATCCGACCTCTTGATTGGTAGACTCTATGGCAGTAGAATTCTCTACACCCGATCCGGTCTATCCATTGCCATCTCCAAAGGTTTATTCTTTAATTAGAAAAGCCAAAAGAAACTAAGTTTGAATGAGATTTCAATACCAATGAAACATAGCAACATATTAGATCAAAGAGCTATGACATTGGCTGCACCTATTTTTCAAAAACAGCTCAGGAACAGAAAGAGGATAAACAGATAATCAACCATATCAATTTATCCAATAAAAAAATTCAATCAAGGAAAAGAAAATAAACAATGGAGATCAAAGCAGGAGATTGTTTACTTTACTGCTCAATGCCAAGTCAAATAAGTAATGTACTAAGTTTTGTCTAAATCGTGTGTTTTTTATGTTCTTCTTTGTTCTCTAAAAGAATTGCTCCAATGGATGGTCTCCCACAATTCCAGATAATTTCAACTTCCAGCTGTTCCCTACAGCAAAATCAACACTGGGATCCTTTCCTTCCTTCATATATTTCCTAACTTTCTTCACTCTCTCAAGAACTCTTTTAACTGCAATGTCAAATGCATCCTCAAATCTCTCAAATCTGGATCTGGGATGTGCATAAATCACCTTGGGGATCAGCTTTACAACCTCTTTTCTCATAGCTAATACTTGGTCATTTGAAAACCGAGAAAGTGCCTTACTGATGCTGAGATTGCCATTTTTGATGTCATTTGCAGGAATATAGACAGAATATTTAGTATAATTCTTGGGAAAGTACCATATATATTGTGCATATGCAGAATAAGGATGGAAGAAAACAGGAATGCAGCCTGACAGGATCGAATCGAAAGTTGAACGTCGAGTGTATGAATCTCCTGGAGGCTGTAAGCAAAAAATGGAGTCCCTAAACACCTTGATTACTTCAACTGGTGTATCACATTTGTTTCCTTCAGTCTTACAATCAAGAAACTTGCATGTCTTTTCTGAGTCTGATAAACATTGGTTGATAATCTCACCCCGGATTGAGCCATTCATACTTGGACGTGGAGCACCAGCAAAAGAGAATAGATACCGCCTTTTTCGGCTTCGGATTCTTTTCTGCCAACGGATTAACTCACTTTCGGTTGATGCATGAAAGTAAGTTGGATACGGTATGGCAAATTCATTGCTCCAGGAGCTTGATTCTATAGTTAACATTGTCATGTTCGTGGATTCAGGCAAAGACATAAGATTGCTGCCCCAATCAGATTCATGATTTCCTGTTTGTCTTCGAAAATCCCAAGCAATCCTTCCTGCAACAAAGAAATGGTCTCTACCAAACATCCGTTTCCATTCAGGTTTTTTTCGAAGACAATCGACCATATCATATGATGAAGAATCTCTAACAGATGTGTTATAGCCCCAAAGGTAACGACCGACATCTAAGCCAGCATAAAAGGGTACAAAAATAGCTGAAGCCAACGATGAATCATTGGTTAAACACTTGTATTGCTTAATCCTGTGATGGAAAATGACTTCTAGCAGGAACTGGTTTGTTTCAAACCAGTTCTTGTCTGATAAAACACCTTGAGGTTTTTCAACCTTCGGACCAAGCCCTGAATTCATTACAGATGGACACATATCGAACCATTTGGTAAGCTTTCGACAATCCTTGAGCACATCAGTATTGAATCTACTTGGAAGATGATGAACATATATGTATTTACCTGAACATGGATCAGCCAAATCCTGATCCTGAACCACCTTGTTTTCTTCCTCTACATTACCTAATGTAACATTATTTTCCAGGATAGGAAAATCCTGGGTTGGGGCTGTAATTTCACAAGGTTTGTCAATGGCGACAAGCTGGCTAGTTTTCTGGGTGTTGAGAGAATCAGAAAAGCTGTGGATTACTAAGAAGGAGACTCCATTTTTGGCACCAGGTGGTAGAACTGAATAATCCAAGCAAAGCAATACTAAGCAAAAAATTACAAAGGAGACGAGAACAAAAAACCAGAGTCGATTATTATGGCTATGCTTGCCAATGATCAGCTTCTCCATTATTTGACAAAATTCTGAAACGAAAAATCACCGGCCACCAGGAAATACGAAGGAAAAAGAAGACAACAAACGACTAAAAAGGCAGCTGCGGCGACCAATGGGAAATCATATGGAGATTGGCTTTGAAAGTTGAAACAAGAAAAGAAAAACTGACAAAGTAGTAAGATTTTTCTGATATACTTATTATTAGGTCTGAGGAAGACATTAAAAGCAAAAGAATATTCAAGGTAAGGCTGCTTCCATTTATGGAAACTTTCAAACATGCAAATCCCACGTTTCCTTTATTACGTATACCAAAGTAATTACCATTTAATATGTTTCCATCTCTGGTTTTTTTTTTTTTTTTTTACTCTCTATATAGATAGTAAAAAAAAATTTATATAAAAGAAGTTATAGTCTAAAAATAAAATAAAAAATTACAGATATTAGGATTCAAACTCTAGACATATTGAATGATTAAATGTCACAATTTAAAAGTGGTTGAATGGATCAACTGAGCTAAGTTTTGTGTTCAATAAATAATTACTAGTTAGACCTAGTAATTTTGGACACGTTATGAGAAAAATAACTAATACATTACACAATACGAAAAAATAACACGAACGAGACATGAATACACAAACATATCAAAATCTATATAACATGAATTATTAACGTGTCAAAGTTTATATAAATATATAATACTTTAAATACAATTATGACACGTGAAAATAACACGAATGCAACATGAATACATGAATTATCAACTAATAAAATATTTTCATAAAAGATTGTAAAATATTTAAATTAATTTAAAGAGAGAAAATTTACTCTTCTTTCAAGTTAAGTTACATGACTGACCACCACGGTTTATGGATCTATATCACTTAGGAATTAAGGTTTTATAATTTAATTATTTGGATTAAATATATAACTTAATAAGTGAGTAATTTTCTTAACATTATTGCTTTATCTTAAGTCCTTCAATCAAGGTAGTCAGTACTGTACTGGTGGGCCTATCGTTTTTGTTCTGATACTGGTACGTATCGGTATCGGTATGTTTCGACGTACCGTTTCGGATTTATCAATATTTATCAAATATTTTTCATATATATATATATATATATATATATATATATAGCCTGTTTTCAAATTTCTTAATAAAATATATATTATATACACATGCAATTTATACAAATATAAAATTTAAATATTTAATATCTAATATCTAAAATTTTTTAAATATCAAATAAGTAAAATAAATATTAAAATGTTAAAAAAAATATAATTAATTATTATTAATTATGTTCAATAGCCTAATTTAATGAACATATTTTATTTTTAAATGTAATTATGAAAAAAATAAAAATGATCATGACACAAAAAATATTGAAATTGGTTTAAAAAATCAAATAAGTGATTTTTTTAAAAAAATTAAAAAAAAATCAAAATCTTGTACCAACCGATACGTACCAGTATTGACCGGTACAGACTGGTACGAGCGGTACGGACCGGTACAAAAATAAAAAAGATACGAGACTGGTACCATTTCGATTTATCTTAAAAACGATACGTACCGACCGATACGTCCGGTATCGGAACAATACCGATAACACTGCCTTCAATGCCATAAATTTGTTTTTTAATAAACAAGTTGATGACATAATTGATGGCATTTGATTTAGGGAAGATGCATGGATATCTAGCAGATTGGTGATAGGATTATATTTGCTCATGGATCGGCCAGTTCACTGTTCATCCGACCCAATACAGATTGAGCTTAAACATGTATTTTTGTGATCAGGTCCAGATCACTATTAATAGAATAAAATATTATTTTTTTATTTAAATTTAATTATAAAAATATATATTTTTTAATAATAAAGTGAACAGTAACAGTATGGGCAAGTAAAATAAAAACGTTTCGGGCTCCGGCCCGACCCATGAGCAAGATTGGATAGGATCAAGAATTCACAATTACGGATCATTGGACGAATTTTCTATATATTTTATGTATTTTTTTTTTTTGAAGTAGTATATTATTTTGTTGTTAAATCAGTGAACAAATATTTATTTTCATACTATGAAAAATAAAAATAAATTAAAAAACATTAATTAAAAATAAATTTCGACTCAATTATTATGACTCGATTCGAATAATTACGATTTTTTAACTTGTGAATTAAAAATCGAATTGAACCAAATAAATCTAATTACTATCAAAACGAATTCAATGAAAAATGATCCGATCCAAACACTATGATACAAATCGATTTTCGATTTTTTCAATTTTTTTCTCAGCCCTATTAGCAATTGTAACTCGGGGTGTAATTGAGCCGAGCCGAACTCTAAGTAATAAGAAGCTCGAGTTTGAGTTCAACTCGAAATCCGAAGCTCGAAACTCAGCTCGAACTCGATTGAGTTTCATTTTTAAAACTCGAACTCAATTCCAAATAAAAATCGAACTATTTAAACTCGCTCGATTAGGCTCGTTTACCTAATAAAAAATAAGCTCGATTCTCATTCTCGACTTCAAACTCGATTATGTGCTCGAGCTGAGATTTTTTCCAATACTAATTACAAATAAAAAAAAAAAACTTGATTAGACTCACGAGCTACTCGAGTCAAACATTAGAATACTCAAATTCGGCTCGCTCTATAGCTCGAGCTCGAACTTGGCTTGACATGATCAAACCGAATTTGAGTTTTTTTAAGTCGAACCCAAATAGCTTGCGAATACAAATATCTCGTTTACCTCCCTAGTTGCAACTAAAAACTGATATTCCCTTTGATTTTTTTTTCATCACTTTCATCTCCTACTAAACAAGCAAGTTACCACTTTGTTGTTAAGTGAGTAGAAAGCAGGTTTCATTAAAAACCGTTGTACCAAATTTTGGTGGCCTTAAACTGACTCAGATAAGTAAATATCTTTTCATTATACTAAAATCACTTCAAGTATAAACCCGAAATGTAACTCATTTGGTTCATGCAATCACCCTTAAAAAGTGACATCTAGCAAGTCTAAAGTTCGAATCCCAACATCTACAACCCCTTTCCCCTATCCTCAAACTGCAGCCTCCTTTGTACCCCAAAAAAAAATCACTTCAAGCATCAGCCTTTTACCATACAATGAGTCACTGAGAATCCGAAAATGGAGGGGACAGACTAGCCAAAAAGCAAGAAAAATTGCAGAACTTTACACAAATCTATCATTCACTTATATGTTATCTAAACTGTAAAGATGGAAACAAAGAGGGCAGCCTCGTTATACACAATTCTTCAAAGAATCTCCAGCTCCTTGGAAGAAGCAATACGAGAGTGCAAAATCAGCCATAAAAATACCAACAAGAGAAATAACCACAGCTGAAGTTGTCGACTCGCCAACACCTTTGGCTCCTTCCATGGTGGTAACTCCCCAAGCACAGCTCACAATAGATATAATCATACCAAAAACCTGAGACTTAATCATTGCACTAATTATATCCCATGATCGTAGAGCCCTTTGAGCTGAATCTAAGATGATATTAATGCTAATCCCATAAACACTATCAGCCAGAAAGGCACTTGATGCCATCGCTACTGTGAAACACATCAGAGTCAAAAATGGTAAAGCTAAAGAGGAAGCGATTACTCTGGGAGTGACCAAATAATCAACAGGGTTCGATCCAAGAACTCTCAGAGTGTCAGTCTGCTCAGAAACCTGCATCGTTCCTAATTCTGCAGCAAATGCACTTCCAATTCGCCCTGCAACCACAATTGATGTAACCACAGGACTTAGCTCCCTCGAGAATGCTAAGGCCAACACCCCACCAACTGATCGGTTCAAACCCAATCGAGTAAATTCTCTAACAAACTGAATAGTGAAGGCCATGCCAACAAATGCTGAGGTTAGAAGACAAACCCCAACTGATTTAGGTCCGACTCTCTCCAGTTGTTGGAGAGTATTCCTCCGGTGGATTTTACCCTTTAATGTTCTAATAAGAACCTGCCCCGCGAGGACAAGAACAGATAATCCTCTCCATAACCATCTTGGAGGAGACCATTTGCTAAAGAATGTCTCTGGTTCTGAAGAGGGTGCATGGTTTGTATTGCTGTCTTCTTCAAGCAAAGGGGCATATGCATGACCATCATCTGTGTTGGAAATCACAAAAAATCTAGTTTTGTGGATTGGTGTTAGAAATCTAAGATTCTGACCTCTTCCAGTGAAGCCAAGTTGACTTGAATTCCAACCTCCCAGTTTCATCCACCCATGAGATTTGATAGAGCTCCTTCTACAATATGTTTAAAGATATTAAATCTCACAGATAAAGCATCAGCTCTAATTTGATTTTGAAAGTATAGTAGATGTGCAGTGAAATTAGAAGAGAGAGCGAGTGAGACCTGCTAGAAAAGTAACATATCGGATAAAGTTGAGAAGCTGTTTGCATATTTGGCTCGTCGTCCTTGAACTTCTACAATAAGAAAAGTCATGTAAGACCTTAAAGTTTGTATACTACAGTACACCAATCAAATTCCAATTAGACTAAAGAATTACACAAAAATGTATCTTTTTGCTTTCCTGAAAAAGCATTTTCACCCAACAATTAGCAAAAATAAAAATGTTTGTCTAGAACCTTTACACAGATGAAAAATCAGCATTACAAACTCAAAAACAAATAAGCAAAAAATAAAAAAGATTCAAAATACAGAATAAAACTTACATGAAGCTGAAACAAGTTTTTTTCATATGCTATAGCAAGATAGCAATAAGTTCAGAAAGAACCAACTAAAGTCAATTTCGGCATTGTGCATATTTAAGCTAAAAAGTACTAATCTTGAATTTAGAGCTTAATCAAGTTGGTTTAGTCACCTAAAAGGTGGATTTCAACAAATTTGGGTTTCGAATTCTAACATCCGCAACCCTTCTATTCACAACCACGACATCCTTTGTACAAAAAAGAAGTTAAAAAGTACTAATCTTGAACCTGCCTAAGAAGTGGATTTCAACAAATTTGAATTTCGAATTCTAGCATCCGCAACACTTCTCCTATTCAAGCGACATTCTTTGTAAAAAAAAAAGTTAAAAAGTACTAATCTTTGTTTACAAGTTCATTTCTGTTGTTGAATTGCAACAAAAAAAAAAAAAAAAAAAAAGAAGCCAAAGTCTAGTGTTTTTTGACGGCTTTGTTCAAAATCTGAATTAAGAGCACCTAGTTTGAGATTGGATTGAAGAAAAAAAAAAACCCAAAAAAATCCGAGTTACCAGATCAAAGAAAATCACCAAATTTGCTAAAAACAATCTTTAAGTGACAAGTTCCTAAAGAGAGCAGCAGATAAAAACCCTAAAAATGAAGAAAAAAGAAAACTTGAAGGAAAGAATAGATATAAAATACCTCTGATTGAAGATAGAAAGTAACGATGGCTGTGGAGTATGGTGGCTGTTACAGTGAGCAGGTTTTTCGGTGAATGGCTTATAAATTTTTTCTTCAAAGAGAATGGAAATTCAAGTGTGAGAAATTAGGAGGATTCGAGTTTAACTTTTTTTTCTTTTTAATTTTCATAAACCAGTCTTTCACTCTTTTTGTAGCTCCAAATTACTAGCGTTGCTTTGTGTTTCCTAACAAATAACAAGGGTTGCAAAGGAGGGTTTGGCTTGGCTGTGCGTACAAGGTTCACGGAGTCGGGTCGGATCGAGTTCAGTTCAAGTTTAAATTATTTATATATATATATATATATATATATTTGGTTTAAGTTCTGTTTTAATTTTTAATTTATCTATATAATATAAAAGTATGAATGTGAATAATTTTTTGAACTAACGAAAAATATCTATTATTGTTTATTATATTACTAAACTGTCATTAAAATAATATTTTATTATTATATTATATATTATAAGATTTATGTAATTTTTTTTTATAATTAATACAAATTTCTCACATCCACGTTGAATTATATTTTCATTATAATTTAAATTATTCGAATTGGTGAATAAGCACAAACTTATAGTTTTAGAGTAATTCTCACTTAATTGATATTGCAGTTATAAATCAATTAAAACTAAAATTTTTCACTATAAAATAAATGCATTAGCATTCAATTATTCCAACATTTATGGGTTTGCATACCACATGAGGTTTGTTTCTTCTTTTAGCATCCAACGTTTCTTTCTTTATTTTTTTATTTTTTTATTTTTGTTAGAATTCACACTATAAAATAGATATATTAGCATCTAACGTTTAGGAGTTTGCATACCGTATGAAGTTTTTTGTTTATTTATTTTTGTTATAATAGTTTTGGTTTTTTCATTTACTATCATAACAACTTCTTTTGTATTTTTTGGATAGATTTCGAACATATTACAAATTCAATAGATTTACAAAAATTTTGTTTCAACAAAAAGGTATTTGACTATTTGGTAAGTTGTTATTTTTTTTATTACGTTTTCTTGCTTCTTATTACTTTCTTAGATTTGTTTTGGTATTTTTTTTGAATTTTTATCCAATTATTCTGTCAAAATAAGATACTAATATTTTCATTGATTTAAATTTAATCATTGATTTTTATATTTACTAAGTTTTGCTCTATTGGTTATTATTGTTTCTGATTTATCTATTTTTATTTTATTTTTTTAATACGTATTTGTGTATTTTTTTTTATGAATATTGAATCTGTTGAAAATAATTTTTTTTTTTTTTTATGATCAATACAAAATCATATTACCAATTATATAATGAGAGATCATTTATAATGAGGTGGAACAATTTTATGAAAATGATATGGATGAACATGACAGTGAAGAAAAGAGATCTACAAAAATGGTGACTGTAACTGGTTTGATTGAACCATTAGATGTTAACTCTGCTGCTGCAAGTGCTACCACTAATGATGATGGTCTCGATTTTCTTGATGATGATTTGATGGATTAGTTTATCTTTAGGCCTAGTTTAGCATTGCTGTTGGAAAAAGCTTGGGTTGAAAAAAGCTTGAGTTGAAAAAAGTGTGTTTATAAAGTGTGGTGAAAAAATGTGGTTTAAAAACTTTTAAGTGTTTAGTATTGCTGTGAAAAAGTGTTGTAGGAAATTGAAATGTCAAAAAAAGATATGTTTAAAATAATAAAAGTGTAGAGATGTGAGGATAATAAAGTTATTTTATCAAAAAATCAGCTTTTAAAGCCCAAAAGCTATATTTTGTGACTTTTTGGTTTGGCTTTTCAAACCATGGTTTCAACAGCAGAAGCCAAATTTTTTTATCTGTTTAACATTGCGTTTGCGGTGAAAAGCAATTTTTGACCTCAAAAGCTGTGCCAGAAACAATGCTAAACGAGGCCTTAATGTGGCTCATCAAACTTGGTGTAAGCCATGAGATAACTATTTTCAGTAAATGGATATTGATAGAAAAATGTAATTTAATATTGTAGAAGACCAATTCTTATATTGTAATTTGTTGTGCCATATATAATTATGAAAGTATTAATGTGATCAACATTGTTTCAAAAAAAATTTTAATTCATTATTTTCACACATTGTTTGCAATAGTATCAAATAATAATTATTTATATTATTGCAGATTAAATGACGGTCGTTATTATTAATAAATTAAAAATATCTAAAAAAAAAAAATTTGAGTATCAAAGTAATTGTTCTTTGAAAAGGAAATATGAAAATGGCACAGGGGAGAGATGAAAAATCATTTTAATTGATGATGGGGTAATATTATGATGTTTTAAATTTGAATTATCTTTTAAATTTAATTTTTATCCAAATTATTTTTTTGATAATTTATTTTTAAAATTTAAGGGAATCAAAAATTTAGGTTGTGATGTTTAATGATGCTGTGACAAAGTTCAAAGATCTTTTTGAAATGGAAAAGATTTACACTATTACAAATGGTGTAGTGAAAAGAGCATTTGATAAGTTTATTAATGTTCATAATAAACCTGAATTATCATTGACAGCATATACCATTGGTAATGAAGCAACTTTTTCAATCTACAAAAATATTGTGTTCTATGATTTTATTTCCTTTGATGATTTAAGAAAACATATAGACAAGGAAATAGATATGATTTAATTATAAAAGAAAATTACATTATATTAGTAATATGAACGACAAATGCAATAATATATTTGATTCTTTTTGCAGATGTTATAGGTGTGGTTGTTAATGCCAAACCAATATTTTCAATTAAAAAAAAAAAGAGAATGAAAGTAGGATGGACAAAAAAAGAAATTAATCTTTTGAATTGATAAAAATAATCATTGTTGTTCACTATATTTCTAAACTAGTTTGTGATCTGTGCAATGCACAAGATAGATTTATTTATTTAAATATTTGTAAACATATATAAAATTTATAAATATATTTTAAACTTTCAAAATTTACATATATGGTAAATAGTATTAAAATTATAAAAAAATACATGATAAAAATAAATAAAATTTTCATCTATAACTATATGTTTATATCAATTAATAAAAATAAATAAGTTTTTTATCTATAAAAATAAATAAAAATTTCATTTATAACTATATGTTTATATCAATTAATAAAAATAAATAAAATTTTTATCTATAACTAAATCACTTTCATTATTGTAAAGTAAAACCCTAACCTCTTATATTTATAATTTTAAATTTGTATTATAACGTTTTGATGGTAATTAAGATTGCATAGATGATTTTTAAATTGATAAGCAACTTTTTAAAACTTAAAATGAATATATATTTGATAAGAATGAGCTGAAACATTCTTTTTGTGTTTTAAATTAGGATAAAATTTATATATATATATTAAAAAACTTGGATAAAATTAATTTTTAAATATTAAAATTTTTGAAAATTAAGTGATTGATCTAATAAAGTTGTTTATAAACAATTTTTTAAATGTTATTTAATCTTATATGTCGTAAAAATAAGTTGTACATATGATATTAAGGTAAACGAACCTTAGAAGGTAACCATATAATATATATATATATATATGATTGGTTTGCAGTAATATTTTGTTGGTTGGCTCAATAATTTAACAATAATATAGAACTGGGGACTTATTTCATTCCCAAAAATGGTGCAACAATTAATTTATGCAATTAGTTAATTGCATTTAAATAACTCTAGAAATTAGTTTTAATTAGGATAATTGTTGGATAACAATTATCATGGATGAATTTTTGGTAGTTTTAAAATTTAGTTTTGATTTTCAATAGATAATTTATTTATTAATTAATTTTAAAAAAATTTAACATTATCACCTATCTATTACTTTGAATCTCAAATTTTTTTAAAAAAAAATCTAATATTATAAACTATTTTACTTTTAATGTAGTGATAAACATTTGTAATATTATCACCTATCTATATTTAATTTAGATTATTATCTATTATAATTAGATATTTAATTTAGATTGTGTATAATTTGTAACGTAGTGATAATGTTACAAATATCTATAATTGTAATATATAGGTATAATAAATTATATTTAATAATTTTTATGTAATATATATCATTATGAGAAGATTATGTAAAGTTTATGTCAGTAAAAGCTTACAAAATAAGCATATAACTTGCAATATTATATATATATATGATTAAATCAAAGATAATGTATATTTTTAATTATTTCTTTGATTTAATGTTAAGATAATGTATAATGTTTTAATTATTTTTAAAAATTGTAATTTTTTAGGATAATTGTTATTTATGATGAGCTAATTAAATATACAATTTATGCCTTTCTATCTTTAGTTTTTGTTATGTTTTCGATTTTTATCTTGTTTACTTATATTATATTTTTGAATTTTAGGTACAATAAGGAGAATGAAGTCAAAAAATATCAAATATGATGTTAAAGAGCTTATAAAGTCACAATCATAAGATGGAAGAAGACTTGGGAGTCAAAAAGATCAAATTCTTAGTGCTAAGTGATTAGGTAGATTTGACCTCCGGAACTTGTTGCTAAGAAATCATTATGTTAAATTCATTATTTGAAGAAACTTTCTCTTGACTTTTGAAGCTGACTTGAATACCTTTCCAACGATAGTTTACAGGCCTAAATCGGACAAGAAATGGTCATCCAAATCAGCCAATGAAATGCGAGACAGTGCAGCAGCCACGAAACCGAAGTCAGTGGGCAAAAATCACAAGTCAGTGTACTTGGCGTCGTGGCGCCGGCTCTACTGTCTTCAAATCCGAAAAAAAACTGCAAAACTTGTAAAACTTGCCTATTTTGCACTTTTTTGACTCCTAGCTTCCTTGACCAGCAAGAAAGAGTTTTCAAGGCCAAAAAGCTCTATAAATACTATCTTTTAAGTCACAAACTATCAACATCTTTGAGGAAACTCAAGGATCATCATTCTTCTTCTTCTTCTCAATTCTTTTATTTTCTTTTTAGTTTTATGTATATATTATCTATGCCTATGCTAGGCTAAACTTTTTTTTGGTTAAGGGTGATTTCAAAGCTCTAGACATGTTTTGAAATTGATTTTCAGATTCTATCTATCATTAATTTTTCATCAAAGTTGCTTATGTCCTTCCATAAGAATTATTTATGATTTTTCTCTTGATTTGTTTAGGTGCGCAATAAGATAGATCTTGATAATTGTCTAATGCTAGTTTAGGAGTCTTGATCCGTGTAACTGTCTTGATTTTCTATTCATAAGTGCCAATTTGTGATTAATGATTTTGGTCAAGTTTTCGCTAATTGCAAAGTGGAACATAACCTAAGTTAAACAATTCATGTTCATGCTTTTGTTGCTTAGATCAACCTATCTTTCTCATGATAAAGCTGCTGTCAAATTAAATTTAGAGATGTTTATCCTAAGTTGTTTGATAGTTAGAGATTAAGTAGTGGCGTTCGTCCTGCTTAACGACGAACTAAGGAAGAATTAGGGTAACACAGGATGTTGTTATCTACAGTTGTTAACTTTGATAGATAATTGATACTGATAAATCTGAATTTGATTCTTAATAATGTCTAGTGGTGGAGAATGAACCTTTAACCATATTTCTCACATCTGATTACTTCTTGTTTATTTGCTTATTGTTTGCTTAAGTTTAAACAGATTTTAAAAGCCCCATTTTATTTTGTTTTTCTTGAATTTAAGTATAAACTAATAATTCTTAAACTAAACACCAATGCCTATGGATTCGATCCTTGCTAACTACTATACTTTATAACTGATCTTTTTAGTGCAAGGTTTTAATTAAGATGCACTCTTTTGGATGCACCTAATTTTGTCCGGACCACTAAACAGGTATGTTTTCTTCCTATATTGATGTTTTCGAGTGTAAAAAGACTGTTTTCATCCAGCAGGTGGTACTCCGAGACTTAGTTTAAGAGGGCGAGCACAAAAAGTCAAACTTTAAAAAAGCCAACCCCGAAAAAAAGTCAACCCCAAAAAGTCAACTACTGAAAAAGTCAACCCACTTTCAAAATCAAGATTTTAAGTTCAATTGAAAAATGGAGAAATAATTTTGATAATCCGAGGTCTACATTGAAAGATATGGAGTTCGGAAGTTGGGATTTGGAGATTCAGTATAAAGAAAACCCTAATCCGAGAAATTTGGGGAAAAGTGCTTAAACGATCAAATTGATCGAAATTGAAGGTTCCAAATGAAAGATAAGCACTGAATACGGGTAATGGAGAAGTCACTTGCAAGAAAAATCGAAAGAAAAAGTCAATCCGGGAGAAAACCGAGAATTAGGGTTTTTAGTGGATTTCGGTGAAATCGGGAAGAATCACAGAAATGGCCCGACTTGGTAAGACCAAAGCCCCCAATGGATGAAGAATGATTAAAAAGGATAGCCCAAGGCTCAGATTGAAAAAAATCTGAAAATCGGACTTGTTTTGAGCAAAACCGGGTTTCGGAGGCAAAAGGGCAAAATTGAAAATTTTGGAAAAAATAGAAAATGAGCTCCAAATCTTCTGAAATTTTGCAAATCTCATTTTTAAATCATTTTAAAGAGATTGGAGAAAGAAAATCTTGATTAGGAGTTCGTTTTCAAAATGGCCAAATCCCGGGCTTCTTATGTAGTAATTCAAAAAGGAAAATCCCGGAAAAATAGCAAATGAGCTCCAAATCTTTTGAAATTTTGCAGATCTCATTTTTAAATTATTTGGAAGAGATTGGCGAAAGAAAATCTTGATTCGGAGTTCGTTTGCAAAATGGCCAAATCCCGGGCCTCCTATGCAGTAATTCAAAAAGGAAAATCCCGGAAAAATAGCAAATGAGCTCCAAATCTTCTGAAAATTTGCAAATATCATTTTTAAATTATTTGAAAGATATTGGAGAAATAAAATCTTGATTCTGAGTTCGTTTGCAAAATGGCCAAATCCCGGGCCTCCTATGCAGTAATTCAAAAAGGAAAATCCCGAAAAAATAGCAAATGAGCTCCAAATCTTCTAAAATTTTGCAAATATCATTTTTAAATTATTGAAAGATATTGGCGAAAGAAAATCTTGATTCAGAGTTCGTTTGCAAAATGGCCAAATCCCGGGCCTCCTATGCAATAATTCAAAAAGATAAATCCCGGAAAAATAGCAAATGGACTCCAAAAATTCTGAAATTTTGAAAATATCATTTTTAAATTATTTGGAAGAGATTGGCGAAAGAAAATCTTGATTCGGAGTTCGTTTGCAAAATGGCCAAATCCCGGGCCTTCTATGTAGTAATTCAAGCCGATAAATCCCGAAAAAATACCAAATGAGCTCCAAAAATTATAAAACTTCCAGATCACACTTTTTAATTATTTTGAAGAGATTGGTGAAGAAAAATCTTGATTTGGAGCTCATTTAAAAAATGGTAAAATTTAGGGGCATAAAAGGGCATTTTTGGAAGAAAAAAATCCAAATAAATAACAAACGGACTCGGATAATTTTGAAAACTTCCAGAGATCAATATTTTATTATTTTGGAAGTATTAAAAAAATAAAAATTGAATTTGGAGTCCGTTTGATATTTATTTGCATCCGGGGGGCAAAATGGTCATTTCACCCAAGCAACCGAAAAGGGCTTCTTTGGGCCTTTCAAAAAATCAGAGCTGGGCTGGAAAAGAGAAGTGCTGGCCTGCCCAATCCCAAAGGAAGGAGGAAGCTTCTGATTTTTCAATCAAATGGCTAGAAATCAAGAGTTAGTTAGAGATTCTCTTTGATCAAGCCATGGTGATTAAGCCACATAGGCCAAGAAAGATGTCAACATTATTCTTTAACAGCTGTAATTTGAGAGAGCTGAGATGCTAATCTAAAGGTGGTAATTTCATGATTTTTCACCTTGAATTATTAGCTATTTGATGGAAAATAAGTTACAAAAAAATGACAACATCCTTGAGCCATATTAAATCCCATTCGGCCAGCCCTTTGTTGGGGGGGAGAATTTCATTTTTTCATCTTCATTTTGCTGAGTTCTTAGAGTTTTTACTTAGTTTTTCTCTTCTTGGTTGAGAGCAAAAAAGAAAAGTTTAGAAAAAAAAAGAAAGTTTGAAGAGATAAAGCTTGAAAGATAGCTTCTTGAGTTTGCTCTTGAGCACCAACTCTTGCACTTTCTTGATTTTCTATTCTTGTTTTTGCTATTTTGATTTCTATTTGGTGAGTTTCCATTTTCAATAAATGTTTTTTTTATTGTTCTTTTAAGTTCTTACTTCATCTCTTTCTTAAGTATATTTTTTATATTTTATTTTTACAATAAACTCACCATGGCCAAATGGCCTACATTATTTATTTTAAGTTGCTGTTTTGGGTTCATTTTACCATATTGTTTATGTTATTTTCTTTGATTTTGATGTTTTAAATGTTATGTTACTTCATATTCTTGAGTTATATTTTAATTTGGTTGCTTTGTTTGTTGCCATTTATGTTTTAGATATCATGTTTTTGCATTTTTAATTTTCTGTTTTCATGTTGTTTAAATTTGAGCATATTTTAGATTTAGTATATCAAGTGTTTGTGAAAATGCTTGTGTGGTCTTTGCATGATTTTTTTTTTATATCTTAGTTGAGCATGTTTTAGATTTAGTATATTAAGTGTTTGTGAAAATGCTTGTGTGATTTTTGCATGATTTAAGTGTTATATTTTAGTTGAGCATGTTAGTATACCAAGTGTTTGTGAAAATGCCATGCTTGTTGGAGCTTGAGGCCATTTGGCTACTCCATGTGTTTTGCATTGTGTGATTGTATTTTTGTCATGTTAGTTGGTAGGTTTTTGCATTTGCATTTGCATGTCATTTGATTTAGTTTTGCATGCTAGTATGCCAAGTATTTGTGAAAATGCCATGTTTCTTGTTACATTATGTGATGGAGACTCAATTATGAGTTGTAAACCCAAGTGCAGGTTATGTTCAAGTAATAAATTCTCGGGTGTCCGAGGTCGAACCGCAGGGAAGCGTATTAGTAAGTATAAGTTTATAAATATATAAGAAAAAGAAAGTAAACAAGATATTAGGGAATCAACAACAAAACAAGATAAACAAGATATTAGAGAACAAAATAAACAAAATAACATAAAAGAAATTAAACAAGATATAAAAAAAAAAGAATAAGAAAAGATGTTGTGGTTAGAGAATCCACTCTTGGTGTTATGCTAAGATTAATCTTGTTTTATTACACAATTGAAATTCACACATAAGGGAGGTTCCAATCGGAAGGTTTAGCAATTCAGTCCAAATTGTCCAACGTCCATAGCATATGATATTATGTTCATTTGGTGTCCTCAAAACTCATAAAAAGAGTCCAAGCATTCCTTATGCCAAGGTATATGTCTACAACAAATCAAGGTTATGAAACCAAGCATTTACTGTGCCATTTTCATTGTCAATAATGAATCAAGATCCCTACTTTGCAAGTATGATTTTAAACCAAAAGAAAATATTATCTATACTCGTGTTTATAAATGATGATTCATTTTAGCTCATGTTTAAGAGACTAACCTTAGCATTTACCAAAAGCTTCACCTCATCACCTCAACAATATGATTAGCAACACATACTAGATATGAATAAAATGAAAAGAAATGTAAGAAGCATAAGTAAATAAAGAAAAAGAAAACTAGAGAAAGGAAAGAAGAAGAAAACTTAGAGAATTTTATTACAATGGCTAATATCCTACCAATGTACCACCCTCCTTTTACAATCATCCAAGGCCCTCTATTTATACACATTTTGGAGAGCTAAATGACAAGAGACAAGCTTTATAAATTTCAAAGGTAGGTATAATAGGTGGGTGCATTTTTCTAACAATTTTCGTCATATTGTATGACAATTCTGATCAGCCAGCTTGATGGTTGATTTTGTCAATGTTGGAGGCTTGATCTGATCAAATGGTCCTCTAGAAAAATATTCCCCTATCATTTTGTGATCCATAGCCGTTGGAGTCAGCTCATTTTCTCATGTGGATCAGAAGATATGATCAAAATACCAAAGCTGGTCAGAACAGACGGCATTGCACATCAGCCAACTTGATACCACATTTTGCTAGGGAAAACGACTCCGTTTCAAGAAGTGTAAAGCATGAAAAAGATAGATATGCCTCTTAAATTTGCACTGTAAAAATTTCAGCCTTAATGCTTCAGTGAAACTCCAGATATAGCTGATATGGCAAAAGGTGTCGGAACTGGAACTGAACTGGATTTGCAACTTGTGGAAAATTGTTCCTTTGTGTTCTTGCTTTTCTTCCTTCTTTGTCCAATTGCCAATTTATTAACTCATATTACAGTTTAGCACTCCAATGTTTTGATTTCTTCAATTTAGTCCTTGGATTTACCCTTAATTCTTGATTTAACCTAGTAATCTGAAATCACTCAAAGAAACTCGTGAAAAACACCAAATTACATAAAAATATAAAAGATCATAAACACAATTAGACTAAGCAATAATAACTCGTATTTGACACAAAACAATAATAAAACATAACTAAAAACTATATAATTATACGAGTTATCACACCCCCACACTTAGATTGTTGCTAGTCCCTAGCAACGACTCAATCCTAGAAAAAAAATAAACAGGAAAACAAGTTAAAGGGATCTCAAACAAACAAGCAAGATCAAGCGTAAGAATTGGCAAGGCATCTAATTAAGTATGATTGGCATATTAAGTTTGAGTAAAGGGTCAATGAGATTAAAATTGAAGGCATTACCGTACGATTGAGGAACTTCCTTCTTGGCGAGACTTTAGCTAGCCATGGAGGACTAGGCAAACTATAGCTTCATAAGTACACATGCTAAGATCCTTGTCACCGCAGTTCACGAGTGAACTCGACAAATCTGATCGGTACAGAGATGAATCTGAGGCTTATGGACAAGTGAGGGGTGGAATGTTCAAACATGATCTGAGGTTTATCACAAGTTAAGCTCAAGAAATATAATAATAATGTGATCAATCCTCTCACAATATTTCCATTCTCACTCATCCTTAGTCCTATGTTCAACATTAATATTTTGAAAAGAAAACAAAAAGCAAGAAAAGACTTGATCCAAAGAAAATAGAAAAGTAAAAACCTCTCTATAATGAAGAACCTCGAATCTTGAATTCTGATTTTTTTTTTAAGCACAAGTGATTTTCTTTTGATTTGTGCCTTCATTGAGACATATTTTATGCACAATCACATTTATTCATAATCATCATTCTTGTTTTTTGTTTTTTTTTAATTGATCAAACAAGACAGATTTTCATCAACTTTTTTTTTCAGCATCTTTTTCTCAACTCATTACAACATTGTTTTGGCATCAATAAGTTCGAAGTTCACGACTCTAAAAACAGTCACTCATTCTAACTACCCTCTTTTGCATTATTCCCATTTTTTTTTTCAGATTTCAAAAGATAACAAAATAAACAAGAAGGAAACACACAATCCCAAACCCAATGATCACAAATATTATCGTAAAAGTATAAAGAGGGAATGGGGGTCGGAATCGTATCCGTTCACTTTGGCATAATTTCTGGAGTTCATATCTAGGGATCCAACCCGAAGGTTTACAACCTATGGGCTCCTAATGTAAGGGGGCAAAGATAAGGGGCTTTCTGGATAGTGACTTTGTTCTAAGATCAGATCATGTATGGATGCAAGCATCTATGTGATGACTTAAATCTGCATGTGGAATGAAGAGAAAAAGTAAACTTACTATGTCTTCCCAGTTTTCCGTGGCTTTCCAAAGGCTCACCATGAATTCACATTCCAACAAAAATCGAACCGATCTGCCAAAAACAATCTCAAAGACATTTGATCATCAAAAATATTCAATTTTCAGAAAACCAAATTGAAAATAACCTAGATAACTTAATCAAAGCCTTTGTAACTCTATTGCTTTATCCACATGCTTGCCAAGATTATACTAATACTCAAAAAAAATTAAATCAAACTGACAAGGTATGTCTCAAGTCTCCCTTACTCAGACCTTGTTCAGAATGAATACTTCTAAATGGCTTAAAACACAACAATTTTTTTTTTTTTTTTTTTTTTTTTTTTTTTTTTTTTACAAATTAGCAAAATATGTCCCTTACCCCCTACTAAAATATGACATTGTCCCCAATGTCAAATTTTAAAGGTAGAATTTAGGAGATATTACCTGCAGAGGTTGCTAACCACTTATTATAACTGAGACACAACAAACAAAATGTTAGATAATGTCACAAAGACAAAGTGCAATCCACTCCTTGCTTGTCTATATCTCTTTTTCTTTTTCCGAGCGTTTGCTAAACAACCGTAGCAGGTAAATACTCATAAATTTGGAGCTTTTTGAGTAAATCTTCAATGGTTGTAGCAGAAATTATGGTTCTCCTTGCCTCTGAAAACATGAATCCATTTTCCACAGCATTATCTAAATATGAAAGCAAATTACTAAAATAACCATTAATATTAAGCAAACCAATGGGTTTCTTATTTGTGACCAAAGATGACCAAGAAGCCACGCAAGCTATTTCTTCCAATGTACCCAGACCTCCTGGTAAAGCAATGAATGCATCGGCAGAATGGTACATGATTGTCATCCGTTCAGGGATACTCCAGACTTGTATTTCCTTACCCAAGGTAGGTCCACAAAAACCTGTGAATAGTTTTGGCACGATTCCTAGAACTGGACTTCCTCCGACGTGTGCTGCTGTAGCGACTGCTCCCATTAAACCCGTACTACCGCCTCCATAAATCAACTGGATCTTTTGTTGGGTAAGTATTACTCCAACTCTTATGGCTTCATCAGCGAATATTTTATTTTTTCCTGGATAAGCACCTCCAAAAACACAAATTTTTTCAATGCGCTGGGACGAAGTACTTTCCATTTTTTTTCGAGTGCCTGAAAGAGAATGAGTACATGGTGTAATATATAGAGGACTGAGTAGTGAATCAGACAAGAGTAATAATGTCGCCGAAAGTGTATTTGACATGTCAGAAGAAAATGTTAACCTAACAAAAGATTTTTGCGTGATTTCAGGAAGAAAATCAAAAAGAGAAGAAAAATTAACCGTAAAAGACCAATGCAAAAAAAAAAAAAACGAGAATAATTACACAAATCGAACAACACGTAAATTAAACCGAAATGAAGTTATTGCAAATCAAACCAAAAGCTGAGAAGTCATTTATTGTAGTTGTGATTGTGGCTCACATCTTCCTCTGGTTTTACGTCCAGAAACGGCTTAAACGCCTTCTATGAGTCGAGGATATGCTTCCCATCCAGTTTTCTTACAAGCTAGCAAACAGGGTCTTTTAACATCAGATTCCCAAGATGTTGCCATTCCCTTTGGAATTGCGGCCATAAATCAAGAATTTCTCTTTGTACGTCTCCACTAGGATGCGTCTCAAGAGAAAGTTGGATATTACCCAAATTCTCCTTACTCAGTCCATCCTTAATGAATTCAATTTTATCATCTCGATTAGAGGACGAAATCCCAATAGAACGACATTTACTGTTACACGTCCATCGTGCATATTTGTGGCAATTTGAACTCATGCGCTTTGCTCGTCGCTTCTTTGCAAAAGTGCTTCTACCTGTACCTGGTAAATGCAAAACAGGAAGATATTCATCTTCACGTACCTTGGCTTCAATTATCCAACGTATGTCTTCAGGAATCCCTTTGTGCATAAGCGTTCTTAATCTTTCAAATCGAACTTGGTAAAGCTTCAGTAAAATATTTCGAGGAAGAGGAGGAAATCGTTTCTGCAATCTTGTGAGAATATCATCCATCCTGAAAAAAAAAATGAAAGAGAAATTGAAAGAGAAATTTATATACAATATCAGTTTTGTGGGTAGCTGATGGAACCGACTTAAATAATCACGGAGTACCGTTATCCGCCATTTAACCGGGGTTAAAAAAATGTATATTTTTTTTTTATTGAAGATTAGTAAAAATTATATTTACATCTAGTTATTTTCAAAACAAGGATCAGAAAGAAAAACAACCTCTTCTTGAGTAACATGATTTTCCAAAAAGAGTTTGAGTCTTTGTCCATTTACCTTGAATATGTTACCATTTTTAGGATTCTCAATGTCAACTGCTCCATAATGATACACATGCTTAACCACAAATGGGCCAGTCCATCTTGATCTCAACTTACCAGGAAATATGTGAAGTCTAGAATTATAAAGTAGAACTTTTTGCCCAACATCAAATGTTTTTCTTGAAATTAACTTGTCATGAAAGGCTTTAGTTCTTTCTTTATGAATTTTAGAATTCTCATATGCATCATTTCTGAGTTCCTCAAGTTCATTTATTTGTAATTTCCGTAAATTAGAAGCGTCATCAAGGTTTGAGTTGAACATTTTAATGGCCCAATATGCTTTATGCTCAAGTTCCACAGGTAAATGACAAGGTTTTCCATAAACTAGCCTATAAGGAGACATGCCCAATGCTGTTTTAAAAGCTGTTCGATAGGCTCATAATGCATCGTTAAGTCTAAGAGACCAATCTTTGCGATTTGGATTAACCGTCTTTTCCAAAATTTGTTTAATCTCCCTATTTGCTAATTCTACCTGTCCATTTGTCTGCCGGTGATAAGGGGTTGCAACTTTGTGTGTAATGGCATATTTCTTCATTAATGTTTCAAAAACCTTGTTGCAAAAATGTGTTCCCCCATCACTTATGATAGATCGAGGAATTCCAAATCGACTCAAAATATTTTCTTTTAAAAATTTAATCACTGTTTTGTGATCATTATTTCGACATGGAATTGCCTCTATCCACTTTGAAACATAATCTATTGCAACTAAAATGTATAAGAAACCAAAAGATGATGGAAATGCTCCCATGAAATCAATACCCCAACAGTCAAAAATTTCAATTACAAGAATTGGGTTCAAAGGCATCATGTTTCTTTTCGAAATGGAACCTAATTTTTGACAACTTTCACATGACTTGCAAAAATTATATGCATCTTTGAATAAAGTTGGCTAGTAAAATCCACACTGTAAAATTTTTGCAGCAGTTTTCTTTGATGAAAAGTGACCACCACATGCCTCGGAATGACAAAACTTAATTACACTACTTACCTCATTGTCGGGAATGCATCTTCGAAAAATCTGATCAAGACAATATTTGAACAAGTAAGGGTCATCCCAGTAGAACTTCTTTACCTCATTCAGAAACTTCCTTTTATCTTGGGGGCTCCATTGAGAAGGAATTTTTCCTGTAGCAAGAAAATTAGCAATGTCAGCAAACCAAGGTGTTGTGGAGACAATTAGAAGTTGTTCATCAGGAAAAGTATCATTTATTGGTGAGGTTCCAAAAGATTCATCACAAACAAGTCTTGATAAATGATCAGCCACCACATTTTCTACTCCTTTTTTTTATCTCGAATGGTGATGTCAAATTCTTGCAGCAAAAGGATCCACCTCAGCAACCTAGGTTTTGCATCCTTCTTAGAGAGAAGATATTTTAAAGCTGCATGATCACTAAAGACAACAATTGATGATCCAACAAGGTAAGATCTGAATTTATCCAATGCAAAAACAACTACAAGTAATTCCTTTTCTGTAGTGGAATAATTCATTTGGGCTCTATTTAAAGTTTTACTTGCATAGTAAATTACATGTGGTTTATTATCTTTCTTTTGTCCTAACACAGCACCAACAGCATAGTCACTAGCATCACACATTATTTCAAATGGTAAAGACCAATCAGGAGATTTCATAATAGGAGCAGTAATGAGCATATTTTTGAGTTTTTCAAAAGCATCTTCACAATCTTTAGTCCATTCAAATGCAGTGTCTTTCATTAAAAGATTACATAGAGGTTTAGATATCGTGCTAAAATCTTTTATGAATCTTCTATAAAAACCTGCATGTCCCAAGAATGACCTAATGTCCTTTACTGTCTTTGGTATGGGTAGATTAGCAATCAATTTAATTTTTGACTTGTCTACCTCAATCCCTTTTTCAGAAACAATGTGACCTAGTACAATACCTTTAGTGACCATGAAATGACATTTTTCCCAATTAAGAACAAGATTTTTTTCTTCACACCTAATCAATACATTTTTCAAATTGGCTAAGCAATCATCAAATGAATCACCAGAAACAGAAAAATCATCCATGAAAATCTCAAGATTACGTTCAATCATGTCACTAAAAATACTAAGCATGCATCTTTGAAATGTGGCAGGGGCGTTACATAATCCAAATGGCATTCTACGATATGCAAAAGTACCAAAAGGACATGTAAAAGTGGTTTTCTCTTGGTCCTCAAGTGCAATGGCAATTTGATTATACCCAGAATATCCATCTAGAAAACAATAAAACTCATGCCCTGCAACTCTTTCTAAGATTTGATCCATGAAAGGCAAAGGGAAATGATCTTTCCTTGTCACTGAGTTAAGTTTCCTATAGTCAATGCACATGCGCCAACCAGTAACAGTCCTAGTTGGAATTAATTCATTGTTTTCATTTTTAACTACAGTAACTCCAGATTTCTTAGGTACGACTTGAGTAGGACTTACCCATTTGCTATCAGAGATAGGATAAATGATTCCATTATCTAGAAGTTTAATGACTTCATTTCTCGCTACTTCTTTCATATTAGGATTAAGCCTTCGTTGCATTTGTCTAGAGGGTTTAGCATTTTCCTCTAAATAAATATTATGTGTGCAGATTAATGGGCTTATTCCCTTTATGTCAGCTAAGGTCCATCCTAATACATTTTTGTGCATTTTCAAAAGTTGTAACAACTTACCTTCTTGTAGTTCATCAAGATGTGAAGAAATTATGACTGGAAAAGTTTCATTCTCACCCAAAAAGGAATATTTTAGCTCGGATGGCAATGGTTTTAAATCCAGCTTGGGTGGTTCAATAGTTGATGGTACAGTGACATTTGTGAGTGATGGAAGTTCCTCAAACTTTTGTTTCCAACAATGCTTATCCTGAAAAGAATTCAACAAAGAATCAGTGTGTGAAATTTCTGAAGCATTATCAAACTCACATTCAATTAAATAAGCTTCTAAAGGATCATGGAATGTGGTAGTGGTGAGATGTTCATGAACAAGTTCTTCAATGAAATCCACTTCATGTACTTTTGAATCATCACCAGGTTGCTTGCAAATGTTGAACACATTTAATTCTAAAGTCATATTTCCAAAAGAAATGTTCAAAATACCATTCCTGCAATTTATCAGAGCATTAGAAGTTGCAAGAAATGGACGGGCCTAATATAACAGGAATTTGAACATTTGGATTTGAAACAGGATGTGTGTCCAAAACAATAAAATCAACAGGGAAGTAAAAATTATCAATTTGAACCAAAACATCTTCAACTATCCCTCGAGGAATTTTTACAGAACGATCAGCTAGTTGAAGTGTAACAGGTGTTTCCTTGAGTTCACCTAAACCTAACTGTTGATAAACAGAAAAAGGTAAAAGATTAACACTAGCACCAAGATCAAGCAATGCACGTTCTATTCTAGTGTTTCCAATGATGCATGAGATTGTTGGACATCCAGGATCTTTGAATTTTGGTGGAGTAAGGTGCTGAATGATTGAGCTCACACTTTCCGTCAAAAATGCTTTCTTTTGTACATTATGTTTCCTTTTAACTGTGCACATGTCCTTCAAAAATTTAGCATAAGATGGAACTTGTTTGATTGCATCCAATAAAGGAATGTTAATCTTAACTTGTTTGAAAAGTTCATAAATTTCTGCATTTTGATTCAAATTCTTTATTGTTTGCAACCTTTGAGGAAAAGGAGCAGGATGCATACCTTTTTCTTTGTCCAAATTTTCAAGAAGTTCAGACTTACCATTATCCTTACCATTACTTTTCGGAGGGGAAGGAGGATCTTGGTCTTTTGATGGAATGTTTTTGTCAATTGCCTTTCCACTTCGAAGAGTTGTAATAGAACTGGCATTTTCCTGTTGAGTTTCATTGGAGCAAGAAACAAGACATTGAGTAGAAGGGTTAGGCTGAGGTTGAGCAGGAAACTTACTTTTTTCCTGAGTGCGTAATGAAGCTGTCAATGTGGTCAAGGTGTTTTTGATCTCATTGATGTCCTGTGAAGTTTGGTTATTCACATTTGCTTGTGTTTGCATGAATGCTTGCAATGTCTCTTCCAAGGTTTGTACACGTGAAGGTTGATAGGAAAAAGTGTTGCCCGGCTTTTGAGATTGTGGTACCTGAACATGATTATTATTCCGCCAACTGAAGTTGGGATGATTTCTCCATTCAGGGTTATACGTTTCAGAGTAAGGAGAAGGAAAAGGCTTTTTAAATGTGTTTATGGAATTTACTTGATCATGCAACGCTTCTTTAAGAATGGGAATGTTTGGACATTCAGATGTGGGGTGTCCCATGATTTCACAAATTCCACAACTTTCTTCATTTTTAACCGTTTTGACTTCTTTTACTTCTCTAAGTTCCATGGCTTCAATCTTTCTAGCCAAATTAGCTACTTTAGCTTTTATCTCATCTTCTTGACTAAAATGATATTTACCTCTGTTGGAAACAAGATTAGATCTATTGGAACTTTTAGAGGAATTATCTGTGTGCCAGGCTTGAGAGTTATCTGCCAAATGGTCTAGGTAGTCAAAGGCTTCTTCAGTTTCTTTTTCTAGAAACTCACCGTTACACATTGTTTCAACAAATTGTTTAGTTTCGGGAGTTAAACTTTCATAAAAGAAACTAATAAGACGCCATTTTTCAAAACCATGATGTGGACAAGAACTTAACAAATCTTTAAAACGCTCCCAGCACTGAAAAAATGCTTCGTTTTGATTTTGATTGAAATTTTGAATCTGTCTTTTCAAAGCAGTAGTTTTATGTGCTGGGAAAAATTTCTTTAGAAACTCAGTTTGTAATTCTTGCCATGTGCCAATTGACCTTGGTTTTAAATTATGAAGCCAAATTTTTGCTTTATCTTTTAAAGAAAAAGGAAATAATTTTAGCTTGACAATTTCATTTGTACATTGTTGGTCATTAAAGGTGACACATACATCTTCGAAGTCTTTTAGAAACGAGTAAGCACTTTCCGATTCTAACCCATGGAAATTTGGAAGCAAAGCTATCATACCTGGTTTAAAACGAAAGTTGTTTGCATTGAGAGGAAAAATAAAACAAGAGGGTGATGAGCTTCGAGTTGGTTGCAAGTAGTCACGCATGGTGCGTACTTGTCTGTTCTCATCTTCAGCATGAACGCTTTCATTGTCAGCCATGGTAGGAGTTGTATTAGAAAGATTACCTGAAAAAGTTTCACAATAAAATCTAACTAAACGACGAGATCTAAAATCACGTCGCCAAACAAGCATAAAACAAAGTTAATATACAGATAATATATTTATATAAATATAAACTTTACAATATAAATATAAATATATAGAAAATTAGGCGGTATAACCAGCCAATAAAAATAAATATACTTATAAACTTATATACTTAGTATTGCCTCCCCGGCAACGGCGCCAAAAACTTGATGGAGACTCAATTAAGAGTTGTAAACCCAAGTGCAGGTTATGTTCAAGTAATAAATTCTCGGGTGTCCAAGGTCGAACCACAGGGAAGCGTATTAGTAAGTATAAGTTTATAAATATATAAGAAAAAGAAAGTAAACAAGATATTAGGGAATCAACAACAAAACAAGATAAACAAGATATTAGAGAACAAAATAAACAAAATAACATAAAAGAAATTAAACAAGATATAAAAAAAAACAATAAGAAAAGATGTTGAGGTTAGAGAATCCACTCTTGGTGTTATGCTAAGATTAATCTTGTTTTATTACACAATTGAAATTCACACATAAGAGAGGTTTCAATCGGAGGGTTTAGCAATTCAGTCCAAATTGTCCAACGTCCATAGCATATGATATTATGTTCATTTGGTGTCCTCAAAACTCATAAAAAGAGTCCAAGCATTCCTTATGCCAAGGTATATGTCTACAACAAATCAAGGTTATGAAACCAAGCATTTACTGTGCCATTTTCATTGTCAATTATGAATCAAGATCCCTACTTTGCAAGTATGATTTTAAACCAAAAGAAAATATTATCTATACTAGTGTTTATAAATGATGATTCATTTTAGCTCATTTTAAGAGACTAACCTTAGCATTTACCAAAAGCTTCACCTCATCACCTCAACAATATGATTAGCAACACATACTAGATATGAATAAAATGAAAAGAAATATAAAAAGCATAAGTAAATAAAGAAAAAGAAAACTAGAGAAAGGAAAGAAGAAGAAAACTTAGAGAATTTTATTACAATGGCTAATATCCTACCAATGTACCACCCTCCTTTTACAATCATCCAAGGCCCTCTATTTATACACATTTTGGAGAGCTAAATGACAAGAGACAAGCTTTATAAATTTCAAAGGTAGGTATAATAGGTGGGTGCATTTTCTAACAATTTTCGTCATATTGTATGACAATTCTGATCAGCCAGCTTGATGGTTGATTTTGTCAATGTTGGAGGCTTGATCTGATCAAATGGTCCTCTAGAAAAATATTCCCCTATCCTTTTGTGATCCATAGCCGTTGGAATCAGCTCAGTTTCTCATGTGGATCAGAATATATGATCAAAATACCAAAGCTGGTCAGAACAGACGGCATTGCACATCAGCCAACTTGATACCACATTTTGCTAGGGAAAACGACTCCGTTTCAAGAAGTGTAAAGCATGAAAAAGATAGATATGCCTTTTAACTTTGCACTGTAAAACTTTCAGCCTTAATGCTTCAGTGAAACTCCAGATATAGCTGATATGGCAAAAGGTGTCGGAACTGGAATTGAACTGGATTTGCAACTTGTGGAAAATTGTTCCTTTGTGTTCTTGCTTTTCTTCCTTCTTTGTCCAATTGCCAATTTATTCACTCATATTACAGTTTAGCACTCCAATGTTTTGATTTCTTCAATTTAGTCCTTGGATTTACCCTTAATTCTTGATTTAACCTAGTAATCTGAAATCACTCAAAGAAACTCGTGAAAAACACCAAATTACATAAAAATATAAAAGATCATAAACACAATTAGACTAAGCAATAATAACTCGTATTTGACACAAAACAATAATAAAACATAACTAAAAACTATATAATTATACGAGTTATCATTATGCTATTCGGCCCTCTTGGAATTTTTGCATTTTTTTGTGCATTCTTGCCATGTTAGTTGATAGGTTAGCATTTGCATGATATTTGATTGAGTTTTTGGATTAAGCATGCTTTGTGTTTGTGAAAATTCCATGCATATTTTAGTTATTAAGCTAGGTTTATTTGCCATACATGTTCATGCATTTTAGGTCTAGGTTGTATTAAATGCCATGCAAGTTCATTTAGGTCTAGGTTACTTTATGAATGCCATGCATTTTTTCATTACATTTAGGTTCAAATCCATGCATTTCATGCATTATGTTTGCTGTATTGTTCATGCATTTCATGTTCATGCCACTTGAATAATGACTTGAGCCAATTAATGGTTCAAAGTCATGCTCTCTTGAGCACACTTGTGGAAAATTAAGTTTGTCAAATTGATTATTCTACCTTTGTGATTTTTTTTATTTAGCCAATTTTTATCTAACTTTTAAAAAGTCCTAGCTACTGTTTGTAAGTCATTTTATGAGTTTCAAATATTTTTACTTTGATTTTTAAATGATTTTATCAAAGGTAAAAATGTGTTTTGGCAAAGCAGTTTTTTTTTTCACCCAGTTTTCGTTACTTTCCGATTTTTTCCCATGTAGTTTTACACGTCTTGAGTCTCCAGTATTTTTTTCAGAATTTTTTGAATTTTTAAAAATAGGATAAAAAATCGTGGCTTAAAACTGGACAGTGGAGTCAGAATTGAATTTAAAGAAAAATCATTTTTCTGTTTTGGTTAAGTCACTTAGAGTGGGCTGATTAGGAGGGTTAGTTACTGACTTAGGGTGGTTTCTAAGTTTTCTAAACTCTAAAAATGGTTTTTCAAGTCTCGGGTTAAGGGTAGTCAAGTCCGGATTTTTAAACTTAGGAAATTAGAGCCATTTAAAAAAATTAGCCCAGTTTTTATTTTTTAATTCTAGCTTTACAAAATTGTTTTCAAACAATCACAAAAGTATTTTGGTTTTAGAATATTTAATTTGACATATTTTCCTAAGGTAGCCGGATATCTTTTTAGATATACGGATTTCCTTAATAAAAGGAAAAAATACATTTCATGCATTGCATTTTTCATATTCATGCATTTTATATAATATGTGATTCTTGTTATAATAATTTCTATGATATTGCTATTATTTTGATTTATATTTTTTGATGTTATATGGTTTGTTATATGATTTGTAATATTTCATGATATCCTATGCTTTTATTTAGTTTTTTTTTTTTGGTCATATTATTTAGCATATACTATGTTCATGCATTATTATTTTCATTTTTATTTTTTCATACATAGTATATGATAGCATTATTTCATATTCCATCTCATTTAATTTATATGCCATATCATTCATGTTTGCCATGTCAGTTAAATTATTTCATTTTCATATAGAATATGTTATGTTACTTAGATTATTTTATTTCATTTAGAAATATCATGTTACTTAGGTTATTTCATTTCATATAGAATATGTTATGTTACTTAGGTTATTTTATTTCATTTAGAATATATCATATGACTTAGGATATTGCATCTCATATAGAATGTATTATGTTACATAGGTCATTTAATTTCATTTAGAATATATCATATAACTTAGGATATTTCATTTCATTTAGAATATGCTAAGGCATTCAAATCATGTCATTTCATTTAGGTTGCATTATATTATTTAGATTTTTCTATGTCATTTTATTTATGTCATGCATATACATATTCATTTCTTTTAAATGTTTTCAAAAAAGATAATAATTTTTCAATAAAAAAATAAAGATATTCCCGAGTTAAAATAATTCATGAGTTCTCTACCGGGTTTGCTAGAGGGAATATCATCAATTATCATTAATAAAGGAATATCTTTCTTTCAAAAAAGAGAATGATTCGGAAAGTTTTCCAAAACTAATAAAAATTTCTATATTTTGCCACGTTTGTTGGGGAATATAGGAAAATTTTGAATTTATAAATTCCGAATCATTTTCAATTAAAAATGAAACTATTTTTCTTTAAATTGGGAATTAACTTGAAATACTAAATTTAAAACCGATTTTTTACCGAGACTTGAGATAACACACGATTAATAAGGTACCGATTTATACGGGCGTTGTGGGGGTGCTAATCCTTCCCCGCACGTAACCGACTCCCGAACCCGATTCTTTGATTTCTCTGGTTTTAAAACGCAGACTTGAAATTGGTTTTTAAAATGTTTTAATTAATTTTTAAAATATTTTATAAAACCGGTTTTAATAGGTGGCCGATCACACCTAGCTAAAAAAGATTGGTGGCGACTCCATGTCTTTTTCAAGGTCATTTTCAAAACCTTAATTTTTTTTCTAAAGGAATTAAGTCGACTTTTCCTCGGTTTTTTTTTTATGTCACACTTAACGAATAATAAAGTCTTGCGATGAGTCTCGTTATTTTTTAGGTTGCGACAGCTTGGCGACTCCACTGGGGATTTTTTAGAGAGTCAGGCCTAGAATTTTTCGTATGTTATCTAAGTCTCGGTTTTGTTGGTTTAATTGGTATTTAATTTTAATTCCCATATTTTTTTAAAATAAAAGAGAATTTTGAAAAAAAAAAAAAGTTTTAATATGTACATATTCATGTGCATTCATATTATTATTTGTTATCTGGTTATTTTGTTGCGTATACTTATATGTTTGTTTAACTGATGCTTTACATTGTTTGATTTTAGTGGGGTATTTAGAATAAGGGTTGTAGTATAGGTGGTGACAGGTTTGTTTTGTTCCTCCGCACACACTGTATTTGCATTTGCATAACATGAATCCTCTACCCGGGTTCCGTCCTTTTAAGTGGAAGTAAAGTAACTACGCCTTCGTGATTGATCCTCCGTATGGACTAGTGAAACACTTCTGGAGTATAAAGTACCTAATGCCTTCGTGATAATCCTCCGTACAGGCATAGGAAAATTTACTCTAACGAATTGAACCCGCTTTTATCGAGGTGCCTTACTAGCCTTCACCGGCGACTGAGGAACAATTCGAGGCCTTAGAACCAATTCACCTTCATATAGTGAACCTAGGTGAAGCCATGCCGGATTTCTGTTAGATACCCGAAGTTTAAGAACACATGGAGGAACATTTCCAACCTTTTACCATCTTTCTATATGTTAGATACAAATTGGGTGATGATGAACGAACATCATACCACTCGTATTTTTTTTATTATTATTTTCTCCCAAAGGCGTCGTAATGTCGAAGCTCTGTTTAAATTTTTGGGACATTTTTTTTAAAAAAGCATGTTGTTATTTATGTTATATTTGTGAATTCATTTCCTTACTAATCTATTTCTTTCTGTTTTCTTTTCTTTTACATGCATCATAGACATCATCATACACTTGAAGTTTATTGGCCTCGGGATAGTTATCAACCCAAAGGACTTTCATGGAGTGTCAAGTTATTTCAATGATAGAAGATCATGCAGTAGTTAGGGCACGGTCGAAAAAAGATCAGAGGGAGGATGGTGATTGCCTCAAGAAAGATTATGTGTCAGTATTGCCGGATAGGGTCAAAGTGGATCTTAGACAGAATGATCTTCGAGGGTTAGCCGACATTTGGAATTAGTGGAATGTATCAGAGAAAGAAGCCTTCACTCAGAAATATGGAGACATAGCACTCTTAATTCCGATTCAGGTCAATAGTGGGTTGATTCAGGCTATGGTACAGTTTTGGAATCCTGCTTATAGATGTTTCACTTTTAACAAGGAGGATATGACACCACTGATCGAAGAATATTCGACACTGTTACGTATTGAATGTCCTAATCCTGATTGGATATATTTGAAGAAAATGAAACCTTCAGGTCTTAAGAAGAAAGTGGCTAGGATCACGGGATAGATACATCATGGGTTGAGAGTCATGTGGACACAAAGCAGAAAAATGGGTGCATTCCGTGGGAAACTCTCCGACAGTTGATATTGGGTTGTTCCGACAAAGCAAAAGCCAGTGACATCTTCGCTCTAGCCATCTACGGGTTAATCATATTCCCAAAGATATTGGGTCATGTGGATATAGCCGTGTTTGATTTCTTTGAAAAGTTGGAACAAAAGATCAACCTATCTCCGGCCATCATAGCTGAAACTATCCGACCCTTGAATTTTTGTAAAAGGGCCGGACAAGGAAGAATCAAGGGGTGTGTACAACTCCTTAATATTTGGATTCAAAGTCACTTTTGGAAGATAGAAAATGTTTCCTTCAAACCGTACATGAAGACTTTAGTTTCGATTAGGGAATTCCTTCAAAATGATTGGCCTAAGGACGAGAATAAAGAGAAATGGGTCAACATGTTCCGGAATCTAAAAGGGGAGATGGTGACTTGGAGAGCTCCATGGATGGTCCCTATGCCGATTATGTACAAATGTGGGGACAAGCCGGGAGTTCCACTGCTCAGAATTTGGGGGTCTGTGAGTTATGCTCCTTTGTTGGTGCAAAGACAGGTTGAGTCCCGGCAATTGACACCCATGACTCATAATATAGGATCATCAGAGTTCACTTATGGGGAAGACAGATATTTCGAAAAAGTGCGGGCAGCGATTGAAGCATGGAAGAAAACTCACCGGATAAAAGTGGCTAGATATGCCGACACCGTCACACCTGATTATCTGGTATGGAGGGAATTAAGGGTTAATGATAGAATATTGACATCAGATGGGGAGGAGGTCCAGTTCATGAATCCGCCACTGAGGGAAATGCCATCAGAGTTAGAAATTGCAAGAGCGGAATTTGAAAAAGAAAAGGCCCGGATGAGTAAGGAAATTGCCCGACTGCAAGAAGAGCTTGAGGACATGAAAAATTGGGAATCAGCTCGGGACAAAGAGAAGGAACAGATTAAGAGAGAAAGGGACACTATTAAGGACGACCTTCGGGAGTTACATTTGGAGAACAAGAGGCAAAACACAAGGAAGCCCGAGCAAATCAACTCGAGAAACAAGCTAGGGAGAGCTTACAGGGTGATGCTTCTGCTAACACGTCAAAGGGCCGTGAACAAGTAAGGATCAGATGGAAGAGCAAGGCAGTTAAAAGAGGACATTGAAGAAGGTCCAGGATCCGAGGGAGTTATTATAGGACTAGTATCTTGTAATAGCTTTTTAGGAGAGACAGATTATCATGTTGTCTTAAACAGGGATCTTTTGTTTAATGTATTTAGTTCCAGGAAATCAATGAAAGACCGTTTGGTTGGAATTATCTTGGGGCCAATACTTTAAATACATTCATCATTCACTAGCTTTTTTCTTTTATATATTTTATTTGTTCATATTCATATTCATAATCATTCATTCATTTATTCTTTATAAATTGTTCATACACTTAGCCATTTATTTATTTGTTCATTCATTTATAATTAGTCATCTAAGTTCATACACTTAGTCATTTACTTAGTTGTTCATTTATTAACACTGATTCATTTATTCATTCATTTATTTATTCATTTTTTTATAAAATAAAATAAGAAATGTGTCAATAATTCCTAATCCATGGTTTTCAAAAAATAAAGGTATAATTGGTCGCACTCAGAAAGAACCAGATTTCCAACACTCTTACAATACTCGATCTCGAACAAAAGCCATGGAAAACGATCAGCTTGCCAGAATTGAGAGAATGGAAAGAATCCAGAAAGAATTACAAGAACAGTTGACTAAGTCTCAAGAGGAGACACGAGAACAGATGACAAAGCTCATGGAGATGATGAGCAGTATGATGAAACAGAAGTGGCCCGGAGAGAATTCAGTTGCTGGAATGGGGGCAGTGAATCAGGAGGATAGACCAGAAGTGGTACAGAGAAATAGCCAGACATCCCACCCTGTGGGAAATGAAATCCCAACTGGGGCAGCATCCTACATCTACATCCAGCTGGCGGCCGAAGCACAGAATTTTGGTCCAAAAAGGGGTAACATCGGAGTTGATCCAATTGAGGTTGAGGTTCCAGACTTCGAAGAAATGGCAGAGAAGGAAAGGGCCAAAATGACTGAACTGAAGAGGGTCGAAACTGCTGAATCTGAGAAAAAATATCAGTTGTTGGAAGAAAGGCTAAGAGCAGTGGAAGGAGCAGAGTAGTTTGGCAGTCTAGATGCCAAAGAGATGAGCCTGGTACATGATCTAATAATTCCACCGAAGTTCAAAGTACTAGATTTTGAAAAGTATAATGGGACCACCAACCCATCGGCTCATCTGACTATGTATTGTAGAAGGATGACAGGGCATGAAGATAATGAAAAACTGCTTATTCATTGCTTCCAGGACAGCTTAACAGGGTCAGCCACCCGATGGTACAACCAACTCAGTCGTACCAAGATTCGTTCATAGACGGATTTGGCCAGGGCTTTTATGGAGTACTATAAGCACGTTTCTGATATGGTACCAGATAGGCTGTCATTACAGAACATGGAAAAGAGGTCCAATGAGACCTTCAAGGAGTATTCACAAAGGTGAAGGGATCTGGCAACACAAGTGCAACCCCCTTTAACCAACAAAGAAACCACGGTGCTTTTCATCAACACATTGAAAGCACCTTATTATGACAGATTTGTGGGAAATGCTACCAAAGATTTTGCGAATATGGTAATATCTGGAGAAATGATTGAGTCAGCCATTAAGAGTGGAAAGATGAAAAGGGGTGAGTCTGTTACCCCAAAGAGAGCTTTTCCTACAAAGAAAAAGGAGGAAACCCATGCAGTAAGCTTCAACCAATACCCTTATACACCTCCTACACCATACACACCACCGAGGCCTTATACCCCTACCACACCTTATACACCTCCTACACCATACACACCATACCCGGGGTATAATCCTTATTACCCTAATATCAACCGCCTTACCCAAAACCCGTTCCCCTACACCAATATACCACAACAGCCATTCCCAACTGGCATATCCCCTCAAATCACCCTTCCTAGAAATGCTATTCCCAACACACAAGGGCCTGCACGTAATGACCAACGTTCACCAAGGAACGATCAAAAAGCCCAATTTGATCCGATTCCCACTACTTACGGTGATCTATATCCAAAACTGTTGCAGGGTCAACTTGTTGCACCTGTGTACCTAAAACCTTTGACACCTCCATATCCAAGATGGTACAATGCAAACACCAACTGTGCATACCATGCGGGAATCCAAGGACATTCAATTGAAGATTGCCTGGCCTTCAAAAAGAAAGTCCAAAGCTTGATTAATGCTGGGGTAGTGAAGTTTGGATTAAAAAATGGGCCGAACGTAGCTGAAAATCCATTGCCCAATCATGCTGGGAATCAGGTGAATGCAATATTAACCGGAGAGGACAGAAGATTAAAGAGGGATATTAGAGAGGTTAAGACTCCGATGATGACAATATGGGCTGAAATGGTCAAGGCAGAATTGGTGGAAGGTAAGGAAGGTTTGAAAATGGTTGCAAGAAGGGTGCATAATTGGTGCCCGTTCCATAAAGTTGAAGGCCATGATATACAGAACTGCGGGGACTTCCAAGTTAAAGTCCAAAAGATGATGGATAATGGGGTAGCCCAGTTTTATGAGGAGATAGATAGGGAAATAGATTTCATTGAAAATATAGGTGGCTATGGGATAGGAAGACCCCTAATCATCTACTATGATGAACCGGAGGAAAAAGTTATGCCAGCCATGGAAGAAAATGCGCCCAAATTAATCATTGATTTACCTGTTTCCTTTCCATACAAGGAAAACAAGGCTACACCATGGAAATATGACTGCAGCATGGTTATGCCTGGGTCTTCAGACCAGCAGGATATTACAGGTGTGGGGCATTTAACCCGAAGTGGGAGGTGTTATGCTTCGGAGGTCGTTGAACAAGGGGTAGCAGGGAAAGACAGAGGAGTTGATAAAGGGAAGAAGGTCGTCGAGCCAATCCATATTGAGATGGATTTGCCAGAGGAAACAGAGAGGGGATCAGCCCCGGTTAACTGAATCAAAGAGCCAGTATGTGAGAAAGAAGCTTGTGAGTTCTTGAAATTTATAAAGCATAGTGAATATAACGTGGTTGAACAACTGCAACGTCAACCAGCTAGGATTTCAATCTTATCCTTGCTTTTAAATTCAGAACCACACATAAATGCTTTATTAAGAGTATTAAATCAAGCGTACGTGGCCAATAATATATCAGTGGAAAAGCTGGATAGGTTGGTGGGAAACATCGCAGCTGATGACTACATATTTTTCAGCTATGAGGAAATACCTCCCAATGGTATTGGATCAACAAAAGCTCTCCATATAACCACCACTTGTAAGGGGCACATATTACCGAGGGTCCTTTTGGATAATGGTTCTTCACTAAACGTGATGCCTTTAGCAACTTTATCCAAGTTACCAGTGGATTTATCCTATATGATACCAAGTTGCACGGTGGTCAGAGCTTTTGACGGAACAAGGAGAGAGGTTATGGGAACCATTGAAGTTCCTCTGGAAATAGGCCTATGCACATATACAGTGAATTTCCAGGTTATGGATATCAATCCATCTTATAACTGTTTGTTGGGAAGGCCATGGATACATTCAGCTGGGGCTGTACCCTCGTCTCTTCACCAGAAACTAAAATTTGTGATAAAGGGCCGGTTGATCACGGTATCAGGGGAGGAAGATATAATAGCCTCCGCATCCACTGAATCTCCTTATGTGGAGCCGAATGAAGAGGCCGTGGAGTGTTCTTTCCGATCTTTGGAATTTGTAAATGCAGTTTTTGTCGTTGAAGGACAGAAAATTCTGAAATCGAAGCTGTCCAAGAATACAAGGCTGGGGTAAGAACCACCGTAGGAAAAGGCTGCAGAGCTGGAAAGGGTCTCGGGAAATATCTTCAGGGGATGGTTCGAGCGATAGAGGTAAAAGGAAAGAAAGACCGATTTGGCCTAGGATATCTTCCGAAGGCCCATGAGAAAAGAAGACAAGTTGAAAAGAACCGACAAAGGAGGATGGCCCGTCTTACGGGTATGGATATTGAGTGGGAGCCTATGATATTCCCACCTATCCTTCACAGTTTCCGCTCAGCCGGTTCTCTGTTCGGAGAAAAGAATCCTGATGATGTGCTTGTAATGATAGAGAAAGCCTTCAAGAGATTTCAGGTGAATAGTGATGAGCAGATGTATGATGTGGAAATCTGCACGACCGAGAAAGACAGGATTGAAATAGAGAGTACTAGCTGGATGGTGCGACCTTGTCCACTAGGATATAGACTAACCAACTGGAGTGCGACTGAGTTGCCCATAGTCTTTAAGTCTATTCCAAAGTAATACATTTTAAAAGGCAATCTTAATTATCTTTACCCAGAGATATTAAGAGTTTTTTCTGTAATGGGCTTTTTAAACATTTTCATTCAATAAATAACAAGCACAATGCATTATCCATATTGTTGTGTCCATATTCTTTCATTTTTGTTATTTATTTTGTTTTCTATATATATTTTCCTATATTGTTTTTTCTCCACCTATTTACAGGTGTACGGAGGCAGAATATGAGGACCTTCCTGTCAGTAATTCTAAAATTGATTTTGAAAGACCAATTTACACGGGTGATTTTGAGGCTAATGAAGATACTGAAGATTATGGTCTACCTCCGAATCTATTGAGGAAAATAGAACAAGAAGAAAAGCAAGTACTTCCTCATAAGGAATTATTGGAAACAATAAATTTAGGAAACGGTGAAGAGATAAAAGAAGTCAAAATTGGAACTTCATTGTCACCATTAATAAAAGGTGAATTGATGGCTTTTCTCCAGGAGTATGTGGATGTATTTGCATGGTCTTACCAAGATATGCCAGGGTTAGATCCGGATATTGTGGTTCATAAACTCCCTTTAAGGCCAGAATGCAAGCCAATTCAGCAAAATTTGAGAAGAATGAGGCCTGATATGCTGTTAAAGATAAAAGAGGAGGTGAAGAAACAATTTGATGCTGGATTCCTAGAGGTGGCAAAATATCCAGAATGGGTGGCAAATATTGTTCCAGTACCGAAGAAGGATGGCAAGGTGCGGATGTGCGTTGATTATCGAGATTTGAACAAGGCCAGCCCTAAAGATAATTTCCCTTTGCCCCATATTGATACTTTGGTGGATAATACAGCGAAGAGTTCTTCATTTTCTTTTATGGACGGATTCTCAGGATACAATCAGATTAAGATGGCACCGGAAGATATGGAGAAAACCATATTTGTTACAATGTGGGGCACCTTCTACTACAAAGTAATGCCATTTATCAGTATTTGAAAGATCCATGGGTTGTGTTTTGGGGAAGCTTGATGAAACGGGAAAGAAGGAACAGGCAGTTTACTATCTCAGCAAGAAGTTCACAGATTATGAGTTGAAATATTCGTCGGTAGAAAAGTTGTGATGCGCCTTAGCTTGGACTGCTCGAAGACTCAGACAGTATATGTTGTACCACACAACGTGGTTGATTGCCAAGCTGGATCCAGTCAAGTACATGTTGGAAGCACCTTCTCTGTCAGGGAGGACGGCAAGATGGCAGGTTTTATTATCAGAATACGACATTGTATATGTAAGTCAAAAAGCTATCAAATGCAGTGCAGTGGCTGAATTCTTAGCAAGTCGGGCAGTGGAAGATTATGAGCCATTGAACTTTGACTTCCCAGATGAGGATTTGATGTATGTGTCGCAAGCAGATGAAATTCCCCTAAAGAAGAAAGCATGGAAAATGTACTTCGATGGCGCATCTAATGCCATGGGGCATGGAATCGGGGCAGTGCTTATATCCCCAGGAGAAGACTGTTATCCTTTCACTGCTAGATTGGATTTTGATTGTACAAACAATACTGCCGAGTATGAAGCATGTAATATGGGCCTTCGTGCTGCAGTGGATAGAAAGATCAAAGTATTGGAAGTTTATGGAGACTCAGCCTTGGTGATTTACCAGTTACGAGGAGAATGGGAAACCTGAGATACAAAGCTAATCCGATACCGAGAACTCATACTGAGTTTATTAGAGGAGTTTGAAGAAGTGAATTTCAATTACTTTCCTCGAGAAGAAAACCGAATGGCGGATGCTTTGGCTACTTTGTCATCAATGTTTAAAGTGAATAAAAGGGCGGAAGTTGTGCCGATCAAGATGAGCATATACGAGTCTCCTGCCCACTGTTTGAGTATCGAAGAAGAAGCAGATGGTCTCATTTGGTATAATGACATCTTACAGTACATCAAGAGTCAACAGTATCCAGAACAAGCAACAGAGAATGACAAGAGGACTCTGAGAAGGTTAGCAATGGGTTTTGTTCTAGATGGCGAGATTCTCTACAAGAAAGGAAAAGATCAAGTCTTGTTGAGATGTGTCAGGTCTTTCGAAGCTCGAAGAATCATAGAAGAGGTCCATGAAGGGATATGTGGCACCCATGCTAATGGTCACATGCTTGCTAAACAGATTATGAGGGTAGGGTATTATTGGCTGACTATGGAAGGAGATTGTATCAGTTATTCTCGAAAGTGTCATAAATGCCAGATTTATGCAGATAAGATTCATGTGTCGCCATCACCTTTACATTTCATGACTGCACCATGGCCTTTTTCAATGTGGGGAATGGATATGATCGGGCCTATTACCCCGAAAGCCTCAAATGGACATCGTTTCATCTTGGTGGCCATAGATTATTTCACAAAGTGGGTAGAAGCTGCTTCTTATGCAAATGTAACAAAGTCGGTGGTATGCAGATTCGTCAAGAAAGAAATCATATGCTGTTATAGGTTGCCAGCAAGAATGATTTCGGATAGTGCTCTCAATTTGAACAATAAGATGATGAGAGAAGTGTGTACTCAATTCAGGATCACACATCATAATTCGGCACCTTACCGTCCGAAGATGAATGGCGCAGTAGAAGCAGCTAATAAGAACATCAAGAGGATTGTTGAGAAGATGACCAATTTGTACAAAGATTGGCATGAGATCCTGCCTTTCGCTCTTCATGCATATCATACTTCAGTCCGCACATCTACAGGGGCAACACCATTTTCTTTGGTATACGGGATGGAAGCAGTGCTACCTATTGAAGTTGAGATCCCTTCACTTCGGGTTTTGATGGAAGTTGGTCTAGAGGAAGCATAATGGGTTAGAGCTCGTTATGAACAGTTGAATCTCATCGAGGAGAAAAGATTGAAAGCAATTTTTCATGGGCAGTTGTATCAGAAAAGGATGATTCGAGCCCGCAACAAGAAAGTTTGTCCCAGACAATTCCGAGAGAGGGAGTTGGTTTTGAGGAAAATTCTCCCTATAGTGAAGGACTCGAGAGAAAAATGGGCTCCAAATTGGGAAGGACCTTATGTGATAAAGAGAGCTTTTTCTGGAGGAGCATTGATTCTAACTCGGATGGACGGAGATGATTTTAGACATCCCGTGAATGCTGATGAACTGAAGAAGTATTATGCTTGAAAAACAAAAATTTGTGTGATGCTGTGCACATGAAAATTTGAATGATTCCAAGTGTAAAAATAGAAATTCTATATATCTATTTCCCCTGAGAATTGCTTTTCAAAGAGAATATTTATGCTTGATATGATGAATGGCCGTTTTTCATACTCCTTCCGCTAAGAAGAAATTATCCTTAGTCACCCCTTTGAGCCTTAAGAATTATTTCTTTCTTTAAACCTTGATCAAGGATCACCCTCTACAATGGAGGGCAAATGCGAGGAAAGATAATAAAAAACATGGCAAAAAGAAAGCCATCGAAAAATGTGGCAAATGAAAGCCAACAAAGCAAAAAAAAAAAAAGTCCAAAAAGGGACAAATGTTTCAAGAATGAGTTCTCCTCAGGAAGTGATCCTTGATCCAATCACCCTTAAACACATTTTGGGCCTATTTATCCTTTCTTTCTAAACCTAACCCTTGGCCTACATTACATGCTTTAAAAGCCCATTTTGATCAAGCATGGATATTTAATTTGAAAGGTTATTCTCAGAATCCATCCCATCTTTTGAATTGATATTTTTACCTTGGAAGCATTTAGAATTCTCAGATGCATGGTAGAATACAAAAAAAAAATGAAAATAAGAGGTTTAAGCCGAAAACCCGCAAAGGGCGACTTAATACCGAACGGAGGAAACTTGAGTTGAAAACCTGTAAAAGACGGCACAAGTACTAATCAAAGCTTGAATCAATGCTCCGTGTAATGGGGGAGAAAGTATCTAACAATCAGAGAAAAGGGGAATAATGCAGTCTGATGTAACTACAGAAGTTAAGAGGTTACCCAAGTGAATTGCTCATTCAAGATAAATTTCAGATGGTTTGAAAAAGGAGGGGTCCAAGATATTCCGCATCCGGGGCATCTATAGCCTATAACCTTATATTTGTTTCTTATATCCTTAATATTTATTTTTACCATTTTAAAACATTTCTTGCAATAAATTCTTGTTATCCTTTTCATGACAATTTTTGATTGATTCATATTCTCTTTCATCTACTTTTGAGATGCATTATGGTTGTTATTAAGTTGAATGATGTTTAGTAATAAAAATCTTTAAATAAAGGGATTTCAAAGTATTACTAAGGAATAGATTTAAATCTTGGGAAGGTTTGGAAAGTTCACCAAGAAAAGAAAACAGTGAACGTGGTGCCGTCGCGTAGTCAGAAAATCTGTGAACTTCAGCGAGAGACAGAAGCTCAGACTGTTTGACAAGATATCTTGAGTGAAGGATTCCTCAAGTGGGGCATCAATGAACAGTTGAAGACTCTGTCCTGAAGTCATATAATCTGTGAATCTCAAAGAAACCATGGATTAGAAATTATGGCACAATCATTTGATTGCATTTTTTTTAGGAAGCATACAAGCATTTGCAAAAGCATGGCATTCTCATAATTGCATTTAGCTAACATTGCAGAAATCAGGAAAGCTTGGACTTTCCCAAAGAGAAACTCGTTTTGTTTCTCAAAAGATTCAGAGTTTGAGATCGCTATCAAGGTATTTCCTGCTGTTTTAAATTGAATTCATTTTGTTTATCAGACAAATCAAGCATTGAGTCTGTCGTCAAGGTATTTTCAAACCAGTTTTTTCTAAAACCTCCGGGCACCAATTTTTTAAGACCTCCGAGCACAAGTTTTTAAGACCTCCGGGCACCAATTTTTTTAAGACCTCCGGGCACCAATTTTTTAAGACCTTCGGGCACCAGTTTTTAAGACCTCCGGGCACCAATTTTTTTAAAACCTCCGGGCACCAATTTTTTTAAGATCTTCGGGCACCAGTATTTTTTAAGACCTTTTGGCACCAGTTTTTTTAAGACCTCCAGGCACCAGTTTTAAGACCTCCGGGCACCATTTTAAAACCCTCCGGGCACCAATTTTTTTAAAACCTCCGGGCACCAGTTTTTTTTAAGACCTCCGGGCACCAATTTTTTAAGACCTTCGGGCACCAGTTTTTTTAAGACCTCCGGGCACCAATTTTTTAAGACCTTCGTGCACCAGTTTTTTTAAGACCTTCGGGCACCAGTTTCTTTTTAAGACCTCCAGGCACCAATTTTTTAAGACCTTCGGGCATCAATTTTTTTTAAGACCTCCGGGCACCATTTTCAAGACCTCCGGGCACCAATTTTTTAAGACCTTCGGGCACCAGTTTTTTTTTAAGATCTTCGGGTACCAGTTTTTTTTAAGACCTCCGGGCACCAGTTTTTTTTTAAGACCTCCGGGCACCAATTTTAAGACCTCCGGGCACCATTTTAAAGACCTTCGGACATTATTTTCAAGACCTCCGGGCATCATTTTCAAGACCTCCGGGCATCATTTTAAAGACCTCCGGGCACCATCTTTAAAGACCTTCGGGCACAATTTTTCTTTTGAAAATCGAATTCGTTTTCTTAAGACGGATCGAGCCTTGATTAGTCAGGGAATTCAATTTAAGGATAAATATTCAATTTACAGCTTATTTTAAAAAAAAAAATAGAAAATGAAAAATGATAGAAGAATGAAGAAGAAAACCCCTTTCCCTTTCCTTCACATATGATTTCACTGACCGTACAAAATTAGTGTCGGTTTATCTTTGCCTGATTCCTGATTCTCAGCAATAGCCAAATAGGGGTAGCTGTAGACACCTAATTTTGTCGGAACCACTAAACAGGTATGTTTTCTTCCTATATTGATGTTTTCGAGTGTAAAAAGACTGTTTTCATCCTGCAGGTGGTATTCCGAGACTTAGTTTAAGAGGGCGAGCACAAAAAGTCAAACTTGAAAAAGTCAACCCGAAAAAGTCAACTACTGAAAAAGTCAACCCACTTTCAAAATCAAGATTTTAAAAATGGCGAAAGAATTTTGATAATCCGAGGTCTACATTGAAAGATATGGAGTTCGGAAGTTGGGATTTGGAGATTCAATAGAAAGGAAACCCTAATCCGAGAAATTTGGGGAAAAGTGCTTAAACGATCAAATTGATCGAAATTGAAGGTTCCAAATGAAAGATAAGCACTGACTACGGGTAATGGAGAAGTCACTTGCAAGAAAAATTGAAAGAAAAGTCAATCCGGGAGAAAACCGAGAATTAGGGTTTTTAGTGGATTTCGGTGAAATCGGAAAGAATCACAGAAATGGCCCGACTTGGTAAGAACGAAGCCCCCAATGGATGAAGAATGATTAAAAAGGATAGCCCAAGGCTCAGATTGAAGAAAATCTGAAAATCGGACTTGTTTTGAGCAAAACCGGGTTTCAGAGGCAAAAGGGCAAAATTGGAAAATTTGGAAAAAAATAGCAAATGAGCTCCAAATCTTTTGAAATTTTACAAATATCATTTTTAAATTATTTTAAAGATATTGGCGAAAGAAAATCTTGATTCGGAGTTCGTTTGCAAAATGGCCAAATCCCGGGCTTCTTATGTAGTAATTCAAAAAGGAAAATCCCAAAAAATAACAAATGAGCTCCAAATCGTTTGAAATTTTGAAAATCTCATTTTTAAATTATTTGAAAGATATTTGCAAAATAAAATCTGGATTCGGAGTTCGTTTGCAAAATGGCCAAATCCCGGGCCTCCTATGCAGTAATTCAAAAAGGAAAATCCCGGAAAAATAGCAAATGAGCTCCAAATCTTTTGAAATTTTGCAGATCTCATTTTTAAATTATTTGGAAGATATTGGAGAAATAAAATCTTGATTCGGAGTTCGTTTGCAAAATGGCCAAATCCCGGGCCTCCTATGCAGTAATTCAAAAAGGAAAATCCCGGAAAAATAGCAAATGAGCTCCAAATCTTCTGAAATTTTGAAATTCTAATTTTGAAATTATTTTAAAGATATTGGCAAAACAAAATCTTGATTCGGAGTTCGTTTGCAAAATGGCCAAATCCCGGGCCTCCTATGCAGTAATTCAAAAAGGAAAATCCCGGAAAAATAGCAAATGAGCTCCAAATCTTCTGAAATTTTGCAAATATCATTTTTAAATTATTTTAAATATATTTGAGAAAGAAAATCTTGATTCGGAGTTCGTTTGCAAAATGGCCAAATCCCAGACCTCCTATGCAATAATTCAAAAAGATAAATCCCGAAAAAATAGCAAATGGACTCCAAAAATTCTGAAATTTTGCAAATATCATTTTTAAATTATTTGGAAGATATTGGAGAAATAAAATCTTGATTCGGAGTTCGTTTGCAAAATGGCCAAATCCCGGGCCTCTTATGCAGTAATTCAAGCCGATAAATCCTGAAAAAATACCAAATGAGCTCCAAAAATTATGAGAACTTTCAGATCACACTTTTTAATTATTTTGAATATATTGGTGAAGAAAAATCTTGATTTGGAGCTCGTTTAAAAAATGGTAAAATGTAGGGGCATAAAAGGGCATTTTTGAGAAAAAAATCCAAATAAATAGCAAACGGACTCGGATAATTTTGAAAACTTCCAGAACTTAATATTTTATTATTTTTGAAGTATTAAAAAAAGAAAAATTGAATTTGGAGTCCGTTTGATATTTATTTGCATCCGGGGGGCAAAATGGTCATTTCACCCAAGCAACCAAAAAGGGCTTCTTTGGGCCTTTCAAAAAATCAGAGTTGGGCTGGAAAAGAGAAGTTCTGGCCTACCCAAGCCCAAAGGAAGGAGGAAGCTTCTGATTTTTCAATCAAATGGCTAGAAATCAAGAGTTAGTTAGAGATTCTTTTTGATCAAACCATGGTGATTAAGCCACATAGGCCAAGAAAGATGTCAACATTATTCTTTAACAGCTGTAATTTGAGAGAGCTGAGATGCTAATCTAAAGGTGGTAATTTCATGATTTTTCACATTGAATTATTAGCCATTTGATGGAAAATTGGTTACAAAAAAAAATGACAACATCCTTGAGCCATATTAAATCCCATTAGGCCAGCCCTTTGTTGGGGGGGAGAATTTCATTTTTTTCATCTTCATTTTGCTGAGTTCTTAGAGTTTTTACTTAGTTTTTCTCTTCTTGGTTGAGAGCAAAAAAGAAAAGTTTAGAAAAAAAAAAGTTTGAAGAGATAAAGCTTGAAAGATAGCTTCTTGAGGTTGCTCTTGAGCACCAACTCTTGCACTTTCTTGATTTTCTATTCTTGTTTTTGCTATTTTGATTTCTATTTGGTGAGTTTCCTTTCTATAAATGTTTTTTTTATTGTTCTTTTAAGTTCTTACTTCATCTCTTTCTTAAGTATATTTTTTATATTTTATTTTTACAATAAACTCACCATGGCCAAATGGCCTACATTATTTATTTTAAGTTGCTGTTTTGGGTTCATTTTACCATATTGTTTATGTTATTTTCTTTGATTTTGATGTTTTAAATGTTATGTTACTTCATATTCTTGAGTTATATTTTAATTTGGTTGCTTTGTTTGTTGCCATTTATATTTTAGATATCATGTTTTTGCATTTTTAATTTTCTGTTTTCATGTTGTTTAAATTTGAGCATGTTTTAGATTTAGTATATCAAGTGTTTGTGAAAATGCCTGTTTGGTCTTTGCATGATTTTTTTTTTATATATATCTTAGTTGAGCATGTTTTAGATTTAGTATATCAAGTGTTTGTGAAAATTCTTGTTTGGTCTTTGCATAATTTTTTTTTTATATCTTAGTTGAGCATGTTTTAGATTTAGTATATTAAGTGTTTGTGAAAATGCTTGTGTGATTTTCGCATGATTTAAGTGTAATATTTTAGTTGAGCGTGTTAGTATACCAAGTGTTTGTGAAAATGCCATGCTTGTTGGAGCTTGAGGCCATTTGGCTACTCCATGTGTTTTGCATTGTGTGATTGCACTTTTTGTCATGTTAGTTGGTAGGTTTTTGCATTTGCATGTCATTTAATTTAGTTTTGCATGCTAGTATGCCAAGTGTTTGTGAAAATGCCATGTTTGCTTGTTACATTATGCTATTCGGCCCTCTTGGAATTTTTGCATTTTTTGTGCATTCTTGCCATGTTAGTTGATAGGTTAGCATTTGCATGATATTTGATTGAGTTTTTGGATTAAGCATGCTTTGTGTTTGTGAAAATGCCATGCATATTTTAGTTATTAAGCTAGGTTTATTTTCCATGCATGTTCATGCATTTTAGGTCTAGGTTGTATTAAATGTCATGCAAGTTCATTTAGGTCTAGGTTACTTTATGAATGCCATGCATTTTTTCATTACATTTAGGTTCAAATCCATGCATTTCATGCATTATGTTTGCTGTATTGTTTCATGCATTTCATGTTCATGCCACTTGAATAATGACTTGAGCTAATTAATGGTTCAAAGTCATGCTCTCTTGAGCACACTTGTGGAAAATTAAGTTTGTCAAATTGATTATTCTAACTTTGTGATTTTTTTATTTAGCCAATTTTTATCTAACTTTCAAAAAATCCTAGCTACTGTTTGTAAGTCATTTTATGAGTTTCAAATATTTTTACTTTGATTTTTAAATGATTTTATCAAAGGCAAAAATGTGTTTTGGCAAAGTAGTTTTTTTTACCCAGTTTTCGTAACTTTTTTATTTTTCTGGGCATTCGTCTTTAATCAAAAAATCGTGGCTTAAAACTGGACAGTGGAGTCAGAATTGAATTTAAAGAAAAATCATTTTTCTGTTTTGGTTAAGTCACTTAGAGCGGGCTGATTAGGAGGGTTAGTTACTGACTTAGGGTGGTTTCTAAGCTTTTTTAAACTCTAAGAATGGTTTTTTAAGTCTCGGGTTAAGGGTAGTCAAGTTCGGATTTTTAAACTTAGAAAATTAGAGCCATTTAAAAAAATTAGCCCAGTTTTTATTTTTTAATTCTAGCTTTACAAAATTGTTTTCAAACAATCACAAAGTATTTTGGTTTTAGAATATTTAATTTGACATATTTTCCTAAGGTAGCTGGATATCTTTTTAGATATACGGATTTCCTTAATAAAAGGAAAAAATACATTTCATGCATTGCGTTTTTCATATTCATGCATTTTATATAATATGTGATTCTTGTTATAATAATTTCTATGATATTGTTATTATTTTGATTTATATTTTTTGATGTTATATGGTTTGTTATATGATTTGTAATATTTCATGATATCCTATGCTTTTATTTATTTAGTTATTATTATTTTTGTCATATTATTTTGCATATACTATGTTCATGCATTATTATTTTCATTTTTATTTTTTCATACATAGTATATGATAGCATTATTTCATATTCCTTCTCATTTAATTTATATGCCATATCATTCATGTTTGCCATGTCATTTAAATTATTTCATTTTCATATAGAATATGTTATGTTACTTAGGTTATTTTATTTCATTTAGAAATATCATGTTACTTAGGTTATTTCATTTCATATAGAATATGTTATGTTACTTAGGTTATTTTATTTCATTTAGAATATATCATATGACTTAGGATATTGCATCTCATATAGAATGTATTATGTTACATAGGTCATTTAATTTCATTTAGAATATATCATATAACTTAGGATATTTCATTTCATTTAGAATATGCTAAGGCATTCAAATCATGTTATGTCATTTAGGTTGCATTATATTATTTAGATTTTGCTATGTCATTTTATTTATGTCATGCATATACATATTCATTTCTTTTAAATGTTTTCTAAAAAGATAATAATTTTTCAATAAAAAATAAAGATATTCCCGAGTTAAAATAATTCATGAGTTCTCTACCGGGTATGCTGGAGGGAATATCATCAATTATCATTAATAAAGGAATATCTTTCTTTCAAAAAAAAGAATGATTCGGAAAGTTTTCCAAAACTAATAAAAATTTCTATATTTTGCCACGTTTGTTGGGGAATATAGGAAAATTTTGAATTTATAAATTCCGGATCATTTTCAATTAAAAATGAAATTATTTTTCTTTAAATTGGGAATTAACTTGAAATACTATATTTAAAACCGATTTTTTACCGAGACTTGAGATAACACACGATTAATAAGGTACCGATTTATACGGGCGTTGTGGGGGTGCTAATCCTTCCCCGCACGTAACCGACTCCCGAACCCGCTTCTTTGATTTCTCTGGTTTTAAAACGCAGACTTGAAATTGGTTTTTAAAATGTTTTAATTAATTTTTAAAATATTTTATAAAACCGGTTTTAATAGGTGGCCGATCACACCTAGCTAAAAAAGATTGGTGGCGACTCCATGTCTTTTTCAAGGTCATTTTCAAAACCTTAATTTTTTTTTCTAGAGAAATTAAGTAGACTTTTTCTCGATTTTTTTTATGTCACACTTAACGAATAATAAAGTCTTGCGATGAGACTCGTTATTTTTTAGGTTGCGACAGCATCAATTTACTTAAATGGATAATTTACTTGAATTTTGATTTGAACTCTATTACTCTATCAACCATATCAGACATATCTAAGATTTAAAGATATTGTATGAGTTAATCTTTAATTATATTTTAAAATTTAATAAGTTGATAATTGTATTTATACTTGGCTTACATGTCAAAAAAATAAACTATTCATGTAAGCGTTCATATTAGTTGTGCTAAGCTAGTCAGCATGTACATGTTATATTATATTATATATATATATGATATGATTACTTTATTTAATTAATATATTGTCATATAACTCGTAATATTATTAATAATATATAATAGTAAGTAAAAGAAAAGCATTAATATAGTACAATGTTTAGTACTTTAAAGCTTTGTAAGTTGTAACAGCAGTCTAAAAAGCCTCTCTTTCAAAAACAAAAACCTCTTCAGCTGCCACATTTCATTTCATAAACACTTAAAAACTCTCTTAAAAAGGTTGTCTTCATTAGGGCTGTAAACGAGACACCTGTGCTCGCAAGCTACTCGGGTTCGACTCGAAAAAAATTCGAATTCGACTCGGTCATTGTCGAGCCGAGCTCAAGCTCGAGCAGCTCGAGCTATCGAGCGAGCCGAGTTCGAGCATTTTAATACTCGACTCGAGTAGCTCGCGAGCCTAATCGAGCTTTTTTATTTTAATATATATTTTTATTATTAAATTACAATCTTACCCTTAATACATATATATACTTAAAGCAAACCCTAAAATCTTAGTTTCTCTTTACTACTTCTCTGCTTTTCCGCCTCCTTCCTTCTTCTTCCAACAATTTTTTTTTCTCAGCTCATCTACAAACAGTCGTCACCCCTTGCAAGCCACCCTTTTCTCCCAGCCAACGGCAGCTAGCTCACTTGTAGCAAAAACTGCTTCTCCCCCGAGAGTCTTGATGAGCAGTTCTGTGAACACTGATGTGAGGTTGTGAGTTTTTGCTAGGAACAAGATTTGTGGTTCATACAGTGTTGCTGTGAATCTAACCAAGGCCCTCTAAGTAAACAGTTGCATGCCTGCTAGTTCTTGTTCCTCTTCTTTGGATTAGAAAGATTTTCTCAAGGATTGTGGGGGCGACATTCTTGTTCAGAAGAGCAAGGTTGAGTGTTAGGTTCTGTTGGGGGAGTTTTGCTAGAAATTTTGCTGAAACTAAATGTGAAAAAATTGTATATGAAACGAGCTCGAGCTCGAGTACATAAATTGAGTAAACGAGCTTTATCGAGCCGAGCTCGAATAGTTCGATTATATCTCGAGCCGAGCTCGAGCTTAAAAAATGGTGTTCGGTCGAGCTCGAGCCGAGTTTTGAGCAGCGAGTTTCGAGTCGAGCTCGAGCTCGAGCAGCTCATTATTCGAGCTCGACTCGGCTCGATTACAGCCCTAGTCTTCATAGCCAAAAAATAAAATAAAATAGAACTAAAGAAAATGGCTCCAAATCTTACAAAACCAAACAACAGCTTCACTTCAATACCATTATCGCTCTATACTTTTCTCTTCCTCGTAAATCGTAATCCTCTGCATTCTAGGTTTCTACACTGTCCATTACCCACCAAGAAATCCCAAAAATGCCATTCTTTTCCGGCAAATATTCCTCTCTTCTGCCGTCAACTACACATCTCCTCGTACCTCCGTTCCCTCACTTCCCACCCTCATCTCGCTGGCACAAAACCTTCCCTTGAAACGACCCGCTACGTTAAAACCCACTTTGAAAACCTTGGCTTGGAAACCCATACCGTGCCGTTTAAGAACCTTTTGTCTTACCCTGTTCATGTTTTAGTTTCAATGCATTTCAACAACGGCACCGTGTTAAACTTGCCTTTAAACAAAATGGGTATTGCCAATTATACATCTCTAGGCTTGACACAACCTTACCATGCATATTCTCCGTCAAGAACGACGCAAGGTAAGGTTGTTTTTGTGAACTATGGGAGCGAAGATGACTATCGAGCGCTGGGAGTGATGGGGGTTAACGTCAGTGGCTGCATAATGATAGTTAAAAAATTGTATTTGCTCAGCAAAGTATTTTCAGATATAAAATAGAAGTTCAGATAAAAAAAAACGGTTTTTTTATATAAATATAGCTAAAAAAAATCCCAAAATACCTATCCTTTTAGATTATTTCCCAAAATACGCTGGTTTTAAAATTAGCTGGGAAATCGCCACCGCCCATGGCGATTTCCCAGCATCAAAATATTGATTTTGGCTAAAAATACCAAGGGAAATCGCCACCCCCCATGGCGATTTCCCTTGGTATTTTTAACCAAATTTGTAAAAAGGATGAAGGGAAATCGCCACCCCCCATGGCGATTTCCCTTGGTATTTTTAACCAAATTTTTAATTTATAAACAAATTTTTTTTTTTAATTTGTAAATTTTATTTTTTAAATTTAAAAATTATAAATTAAATTAAATTTCTTATTAAATTTAAATATGGAAAATTTTGTTTCTTATAAAAATTAAAAAAACAAAATAATATTTCTTCTTAAATTTGTATATCAAAAATTATATTTGTAAGTTTTGTTTTAATTTTAAAAATTTGTAAGTTTAGTTTTTTAATTTTAAAATTTATAAATTAAATTAAAATAATTTTTTTATAATTTTAAAAATAAAGAAATTTCTTAAGGTATATTTTATTATTTAAAATTTATGAACAAATTTTTTTAAATTTTGTTAATTGATTTGTATTAGATAAAAATAAAAAACAAACAAAAAAACTTGCATTACATTTTCATAAGCAAACAAGTGAAATTCTGGAAAACAGAAAAAAAATTTCTGGATAAGACTGATGATATAGGTTTTTAGACAGGTTTCAGCTATATTTCCAGTCCATCAAATGGTGCAGAAAATATTGGAACTTGATTCTTTCTGCAATGGATAAGACTGATGATATAGGTTTTTAGACAGGTTTCATCTATATTTCCAGTCCATCAAATGGTGCAGAAAATATTGGAACTTGATTTTTTCTTCAATGGATAAGACTGATGATATAGGTTTTTAGACAGGTTTCAGCTATATTTCCAGTCCATCAAATGCTGCAGAAAATATTGGAACTTGATTCTTTCTGCAATGGATAAGACTGATGATATAGGTTTTTAGACAGGTTTAAGCTATATTTCCAGTCCATCAAATGGTGCAGAAAATATTGGAACTTGATTTTTTCTGCAATGGATAAGACTGATGATATAGGTTTTTAGACAAGTTTCAGCTATTTTCCAGTCCATCAAATGCTGCAGAAAATATTGGAACTTGATTTTTTCTGCAATGGATAAGACTGATGATATAGGTTTTTAGACAGGTTTCAGCTATATTTCCAGTCCATCAAATGGTGCAGAAAATATTGGAACTTGATTCTTTCTGCAATGGATAAGACTGATGATATAGGTTTTTAGACAGGTTTCAGCTATATTTCCAGTCCATCAAATGCTGCAGAAAATATTGGAACTTGATTCTTTCTGCAATGGATAAGACTGATGATATAGGTTTTTAGACAAGTTTCAGCTATTTTCCAGTCCATCAAATGCTGCAGAAAATATTGGAACTTGATTTTTTCTGCAATGGTTAAGACTGATGATATAGGTTTTTAGACAGGTTTCAGCTATTTTCCAGTCCATCAAATGCTGCAGAAAATATTGGAACTTGATTCTTTCTGCAATGGATGAGACAAATGATGGGATTTATCAATCACATTTTGCATTGAATAAGTTATAACTTTTTCAGTCAAATAGTCCTAGGCAGAATATCAGAATCAGATTTCATCTTATACAAAGGATGGGATTTGTCATCCGGTACAACATAATGAACCATTATAAATTCATAATACTTATGAAGGTTTACAATACCCCCTACAACAGTTTTTCAATCAGATTTTTCCTGAGTGCTAAAACCTCCTCATTCTCATTCTCATTCTCATCCTTCTATATTTCTTCTTTCTTTTGCTACACAACATGAGTAATAGAGTGATCGCATTGGTCTACTATAACGGCCAAATTTATAATACTGACGAAGGTGCTACCTTTGATTGTGAACGTCCAAAAAGTTTTCGTGTTGAAGACGACGTCACATTAGAGGAATTGAAGCTGCAAATTCATACAAAAATTAAAGCTGGAACTAGAAAAAGAGTTTCAGAGGTTAAGTACAGGCATCCTCTTTCTATTGGTGAAGGATGTGTCCGATATAGAACATTTCCACTTGAAGATGATGATGATGGTGTCCTTGAGTTATATGCTGACATAGATGATGTTGACGATGATTGCGGCCCTTCAAATGTTCGCACAACAGAAAACTTTCCCATAGAAGATTATGATTCTGGGTCGTTCTATGTTCACACTACATACGACGTTCCCACAGAAGAAGTCGTGCCCTTATCTCAAGCTACAACTTTTCAGACTTCATTAGTCTCACAAACCCTAATTCCTACTACCCTCGAAGATGAGCCAGCTGGTGTTGATCCTGTTCGTCCACGTAGAGTCCATGGTGAAGATGTTGGTGAATTTAGTGAGCAGGAAGAGGATGCTGAATTCGCAAGTGATGACAATACTGATTCTGACCCAGACGTCGTCCCTGCTGAGATCAACACTCATGGAGATATCAACACTCATGGAGATATCAACACTCATCGAGATATTCCCCCATATCAGGCTGCATCCCATATGCATACACTGGATTTGGAGGCAATGCATGTGCCGGAATTTCCAGAGTATGCTCATACATTAGCTATGCCTCTGACATTTGATCCATCTGCAGTTGATCTGTGTGTTGGGTTACAATTCCCAACGAAAGAGGCTGTGCTTTCAGCTATCAAGCACTATAACATCAAAAACTCTGTAGATTACAGAGTAATTGAATCTGAGCCGACGAAATATTATGCCAAGTGCGTAATGTATGGGAATGGGTGTAATTGGAGAATAATGGCAACTTTTATGAAGAAGAAACATCTATGGGAGATTAGAAAATATGAAGGGCCTCATACTTGCACATCGGGGAGGATTTCACAAGATCATTGCAAGTTAGATTGTAACATGATCTGTTCATGCATTTTGTCATTGGTCCAAGCAAATCCGGAGATTTCCGTTTCAGTTTTGATCGCTGAGATGCGAATCCGGTATGGATACATCACCTCCTACAAGAAAACATGGCAAGCAAAGCAAAAGGCAATTGTTCGAGTATTTGGCGATTGGGAAAGATCGTACAATGAGCTACCTAAATGGTTAGGTGCAATGCAACATTTCGTGCCTGGTACAATTGTGGAATTGCAAACGGTACCTGCATATCACGGTGATCGACTGGTCCAGGGTAAGAGAATATTCCATCGACTATTTTGGACATTTAAGTCGTGCATTGAAGGGTATCCGTATTGTAAACCTATTGTGCAAATAGATGGTACTTTCTTATATGGAAAATACAAAGGCACATTATTGTTAGCTATTGCACAAGATGGCAACCGAAACATACTGCCAATTGCCTTTGCCATTGTGGAGGGTGAGACAACAGAGGCTTGGTCATTCTTTCTCAGTAACTTGCGCAGACACGTGACAAAACAGCCTGGCATTTGCTTGATGTCTGATCGACATGAAGCCATCAAAGCTGCATATTCAGTGTACTGCATTCGACACATTGCAGCGAACTTTATGAAAAAGTTTAACAATAAGGAATTGCGTCGACAAATTGTTAACATGGGTATGGAATCAAATCATAGTTATTTTATCTCTTATATTTCGTTTAGTATATAAAATAATATTGAAATTCACAAGTTTTTTGTTTTAAAATTTATTAGGATACGAGTTGAGGCGACCGAATTTTCATTTCATGTATGACAATCTTCGTGGAGAAAATGCAGAGGCGGCTAATTGGCTTGATAGGATCCCCAAGGAGAAGTGGGCGCAGTCATATGATCAAGGAAGGCGTTATGGCCATATGACAACCAACCTAGCTGAATCTATCAATTCGGTGTTGAAGGGAACGCGTCATCTTCCCATTACTGCTTTAGTGCAATCAACATATTATAGGTTGGCTGCACTTTTTGTTAAGATGGGGAACAAGCAAATTGCCATGATGGAGGGAGGGCACACATATTGTGAAACAGTCACACAAGCTATGCAAGAAAATCGCAGGAAAGCTAACTCCCACATTGTTCGTAATTTTACGCGAACAAATCAATCTTTTCTGGTTGAAGAGTTAGTTGCCCCACAAGAGGGTGTTTCTGCAATGAAGTACAAAGTCAACCTCAGTGACATGTGGTGTGATTGTGGAAAGTTTCAAGCACAAAGGTTCCCTTGTTCACATGTAGTTGCTGCCTGTGCACATGTCCATGTAGATTGCATGCAATATGTGGACAAAGTCTATAGACTGGAAACTATATTGAATGTTTATAGACATGAGTTCGAAACTGTTGGAAATGAATGTTACTGGCCTCAATATGATGGTCCAGAAGTGTGTCCCAATCAAGAAATGCGGAGAAATCCACATGGTCGGCCAAAATCAAGTCGTATTCGTAATGAAATGGACCTCAGAGAGAAAGGCCAACCAAAACGTTGTGGATTATGCAGAAACGAAGGTCATAACCGTCGAAATTGTCCGCATCGATTTGGCACATTGGGGGAGACTTCGCATTAACAATAAATGAATTACATGTTTTTCTCAACTTATTATGTACTTTGGATTATAAGGGAAAATGTAATGCAAGTTTTTTTGTTTGTTTTTTGTTTTTATCTAATTCAAATCAATTAACAAAATTTAAAAAAATTTGTTCATAAATTTTGAAATAATAAAATATACCTTACGAAATTTCTTTATTTTTAAAATTATAAAAAAATTATTTTAATTTAATTTATAAATTTTAAAATTAAAAAACTAAACTTACAAATTTTTAAAATTAAAACAAAACTTACAAATATAATTTTTGATATACAAATTTAAGAAGAAATATTATTTTGTTTTTTTAATTTTTATAAGAAACAAAATTTTCCATATTTAAATTTAATAAGAAATTTAATTTAATTTATAATTTTTAAATTTAAAAAATAAAATTTACAAATTAAAAAAAAAATTAAAATTTGTTTATAAATTAAAAAAAAAATTACATGAAGGGAAATCGTCACCCCCCATGGCGATTTCCCTTCATCCTTTTTACAAATTTGGTTAAAAATACCAAGGGAAATCGCCATGGGGGGTGGCGATTTCCCTTGGTATTTTTAGCAAATTTTGAAAAAAACACCAAGGGAAATCGCCACCCCCATGGCGATTCCCTTGGTATTTTTAGCCAAAATCAATATTTTGATGCTGGGAAATCGCCATGGGGGGTGGCGATTTCCCAGCTAATTTTAAAACCAGCGTATTTTGGGAAATAATCTAAAAGGATAGGTATTTTGGGAATTTTTTTTTAGCTATATTTATATAAAAAAAACCAAAAAAAAAAAACACTTCTCATACTTTTTAAATTTTAAAATCTATATTATAATTTAATCTTGATTTTAAATAAATAGTGTTATCTATTTAATAACTCAAAATCAATTAATACTTTTTGGATAATAATTAAGATGGTGATTTTTATGTAGTTTTCAAATTTAATTTTGATTTTAAATGAATAATTCTATTTATTTAATTATTTTAAATCTAAACCGGTTAAAATAAATTTGATAAAGTATGACTAACCGATGAAAATTTAAATACCAAGACTTGTTGTAGAAAATCAGTAGAAAGGTAATGTTTAAAATAAAACCAACACTTACTATTGAAAATAACAAAAAGTTGATAATATTAGATTTTATTTTTAAATTTTGAGATTTAATTAATGAGTTGATAAATATAATTTAATTTAGGCTTATTCCACGTGTCATTAAAAAGAAATGTCCACGTAATCTGCCATGTCAGCAGTTCTTACCCAGTCAGCATGTATCCTGTTATATTACATATATATATATATATTTATGATTGCCATTATTAATAAGATTTACCTAATTTATAATAAGAAGTTTAGTTTAATTAAAATACTTTCATTAGATAGATTAATTTGATGATAAATAAAAAATTAAAAGTTATATGGAATATTTTATCTTAAAAGTTATAAATTTTCACTAATTTTAAAAGTAAATAAATTTATTTGATATAAATAAAAAAATTAAAATTTACAATGAATCATAATTAATTTAACATTAATATTAAAACTAATAAATTTTATAATAGTTTGATATAATTTTGACATGAAATAATTTTTACATATTAATGCAAATTTTACTTAATATACACTTTATTATTTTTATTTGTTTTTAAAATATACAAGTATATATTCGAAAATAAATAAATCAAAGAGATTTCACATGCGAACGCATTTGATAACAAATACTAGTATATATAAAAGCACAAATGTGGAGAATCTTTTGAACTGAAAAAAATAATTTTTATTGTTCACTATATTTCTAAATTGCCATTATAAATATTTTTTATTATTAATAAGATTTATCTAATTATAAGTAAGAAGTTTAATTTCATTAAAACACTTTTATTAAATGGATTAATTTGATAATAAATAAAAAAATTAAAAATTTATGTAGAATTGCTTTATCTTAAAAGTTTTAATTTTTCACTAATCTTAAAAAATGAATTAATTTATTTGATATAAATAAAAAGTTAAAATATACATTAAATTTTTTACCTTCATAATTAATTTTGCATTAATATTAAAAACAATATAATAATTTGATATAATTTTTACATGAAATAAATTTTACATGCAAATTTTAGTTAATATGCATTTTATTATTTTTAAAATATACAATTATATATTCAAATTTCAAATAAATAAACCAACGAGCATTCACATGCGAATGCATGTGATAACAAATACTAGTTAATATAAAAGTTTTAAATTCTGTCAAACCTCAATAATCCAAATTCTAAACTCGTTAATAGATCGGCTCAAGGATCGCGCTATCCGTCCAAGCTCGAAGGCCCGCCCATATTTCGAAAGGTTTGGACAAAAATATTAAGCTCGAAGTATGAGTTTGGGCAAAAAAATGAGTCCCATTTAAAAAATAGGCTGAGCCTTGGCTCTAACAATTAAGGCCCGAGCCTGGCCCGACCGTTTTTCATTTAGACAATATATTATTTTTATATTTCATATATTATATAATTTATATCATATAAAAAATAAATATATATATAATATTATAGTGTAAACATTTGAAAATATGCTGAGTTATCATGTTTTAGAACTTAATAAAATAAAAAAAGGTAAAATTACTAAAAATTAAATAATAAAAAAATATTTGTTTAATTTTTTTTTTATAAATATGGGCGGATCTAAACGAGTTTGGACTACCCATTTACAAATTTGGACAAGCTTGGGCAGAATTTGAGTCCCATATTTTGGACCAGACCGAGCTTGAGCAAGTATATATGATGTTGATACCATACCTAAGCGCAGTCCAAACACGGTCCGGCCTATGAGCACCTCTACTCGTTAACAATATATATTATTTTTATAAAAGTTTTTAATTTTTTTAATTTAATCTTTAATAATTTAATTTTTTATTATTAAACTTTGATGTATAAATAATTTAATATATATTTCAATATTTACACTATAATATTATATTTATTTTTTTTATAAATTATAAATTATAATATATATAAATCTAAAAATAATATATTATATAATTGAAAAACGGATTGAATTGAGCTCGAATTCAGATTTTGAATGTTGAAATTAAAGTTTAGTTTATTTTTTAAAAGAATTTTAATTTGTATTCAAATTCATTTTTGGATTTAATATTTTTATCCAAATTTTTTTCAAAGATTGAACGAATTTTTGAGTTTGGACAAACTAAATATTGCATACTGGCGAAATTGATTTTTTTTTTTTTAGTAAGTAATCTAATATATATATTTTTAAATAAAATAAAAATTTTATCTAATGATGTCAATTGTCACGTGTGAATTTTTTCTAAAAAGTAAATTACATAAAAGTTTGTAGTTGATAAATTGACAGTGTATAAATCTTATATATTCTCAGAATTTATAAATAAATATTAATTAGGTCCGACTCTCTCCGGTTGTTAGAGAATATTCGTCCAGTGGACTTTACCCTTTAAAGTCCTAATAAGAACCTGCCCCGCGAGGACAATGTTAAATTGTCCAATACCAGCCCAAAGAAAAAAATAAAAGCCTAACAATGTGTGGTTGCAATTGTGTGGTTTAATGTGTGGTTGTAGTTGTGTGATTTAAATGTGTGGTTGTTATTAAACAACAATGTGTGGTTGCAATTGTGTGGTTTAATGTGTGGTTGTAGTTGTGTGATTTAAATGTGTGGTTGTTATTAAACAACAATGGGTGGTTGTAATTTATTTAGATTTTATATTTGTGTGGCTTGTGTTTGTCTTGGTATTGTATAAATACCCCCCTCCCTTGCATTTGTAAATCATCAAGTAGTAAGCTTCAATAAGCAATAAAAGTTCTAAGTTTTCCTAAGGAGTTCTTCTCTAAAGAGTGTAGTCTAGAGTGAAGTGTGAGCATTTGTGAGTTTTCCTAAAATCTAAACTTTCTTCTTTGAGTGGTAAAATTAGAGTTATCTACTCTAAGTTTTTTTCTCAACAATTGGTATCAGAGCAAGGTTGTGAGTTACTACCATAGTTACTATTCACACGTGTCACTATATACTTTTATAGTAATTGTTAACATATACGAGATTTATTCAAGTATATGGTATACGATACTATTCACGTATACGGTACTGTTCACGGTGAAATAGTTATTCAGGTATTATTTTTGGTTTGAGCGTTCTTGAGTCGTGAGGAGTTTGTACTCTACAAGTTTGTGTCTCAAAATCAAGCTTGTTCGGTATTGTTAGAGTCTTGCCGACACGATGGGTGATCTTCAAGTAGTTGGAGGAATCAAGAAGCTCAATCACAAAAATTACAACACGTGGAAGACGTGTATGATGTCTTACCTACAAGGTCAAGACCTTTGGGAAGTCGTTAGTGGTAGTGAAGTTACGAAGCCCGAGCAAGAAGATGCTCAAGGAACCTTGCGCAAATGGAAGATTAAAGTGGGTAAAGCCATGTTTGCCCTTAAGACCACAGTTGAAGAAGAAATGTTGGAACACATACAAAAGCTAGAAACGCCAAAAGAAGCGTGGGATACTTAGATGCACTCTTTTCGAGAAAGAATGACACAAGACTTCAACTTCTTGAGAATGAATTGTTATCAGTTGCACAACGAGATATACCGATTGCTCAATACTTTCACAAGGTAAAAACGTTATGCCGTGAAATTTCTGATTTAGATCCTACAGCTGCTATTGGAGATACCAAGGTAAAAAGAATAATTATCCATGGTTTGAGGCCCGAATATCGCAGCTTCGTTGCCGCTATACAAGGATGGCCAACTCAACCATCACTTGTAGAGTTTGAAAATTTGCTTGTTGGTCAAGAATCTATGGCCAAGCAAATGGGAGGGGTCTCGTTGAAAAGTGAAGAGGAAACACTCTACACCAACAAAAGCAAAGGCAAATTCAAACAGCACGTCGGTGGTGGATCTAAAAAGTATGGTGACAAGACAAAAAGTCATCAAGGAGAAGGGAGCTCTCGTCCAGGGGGAGCTTCAAAGAATCGTAGCAACAATAAAAGATTTGAAGGTAACTGTTACAACTGTGACAAGAAAGGTCACATGGCAAAAGATTGTTGGTTTAACAAAAGGCCCGCTGAGAGCAATGCTGCTACTTCTAGTACAAAGGAGAAAAGCGAAGATGATTGGGACGCTGAAGCATTTTTTGCTATAGAAGAAGAAGAGTTAGCTCTCACAGTAACAACGGCTGACCGAATTGACTATGAGAATGACTGGATTGTCGATTCAGGTTGCTCAAATCACATGACAGGCGATAAACAGAAGTTGCAGAACCTGTCAGAATACAAGGGAAATCGCATTGTTGTGACAGCTGATAATTCAAGATTACCGATTACTCACATCGGTAAGACGATAGTAGCACCTCGATATAGTCATAATCAGGTACCACTACAAGATGTTTACCATGTCCAAGGCATGAAGAAAAATTTGCTTTCAGTGGCACAATTAACATCGTCAGGTCACCATATTCTGTTTGGTCCAAGGGATGTGAAGGTATATCGTGATCTCAAAATCTCAGGACAGCCGATGATGGAAGGACGACGTCTGGAGTCAGTCTACGTGATGTCAGCAGAGTCAGCATATGTAGACAAGACAAGAAGGAGCGATACAGCAGATTTATGGCACATGCGGTTAGGTCATGTTAGTTATTCCAAGCTAAGTATGATGATGAAGAAGTCGATGCTTAAGGGACTTCCTCAGCTTGACATAAGAACAGACACAGTTTGTGCAGGATGCCAATATGGTAAAGCACACCAATTGCCATACGAGGAGTCAAAGTTTAAAGCAAAAGAACCATTAGAGTTAGTTCACTCTGATGTATTTGGGCCCGTTAAGCAACCATCAATTAGTGGAATGCGGTACATGGTGACGTTTATTGATGATTTCTCCAGGTATGTGTGGGTTTTCTTTATGAAAGAAAAGTCTGACACTTTCTCAAAGTTTAAAGAGTTCAAAGAGATAGTTGAAGGAGAAGTGGGAAAGAAGATATGTTGCTTGCGCACAGACAATGGAGGAGAATATAGCTCAGGCGAATTCTCTCAAAACCTACGAGAATGCAACATACGTCATCAGTATACTTGTGTCAATACACCACAACAGAATGGTGTAGCAGAGAGAAAGAATCGGCATCTTGCAGAAATTTGTCGGAGTATGCTGCATGAAAAGAATGTACCCGGAAGATTTTGGGCCGAAGCTATGAGAACCGTAGCCCATGTGATCAACAAACTTCCTCAACCAAGGTTAGAGTTTGTTTCCCCCTTTGAGAAATTGTGGAAAATGAAACCTTCAGTCAGCTACTTTCGAGTATTTGGTTGTGTATGTTATGTATTTGTTCCTGATCATTTACGTAGCAAGTTTGATAAGAAAGCAACTAGGTGTATCTTTGTGGGATACGACAACCAAAGGAAAGGATGGAAATGTTGTGATCCTACGAGTGGAATATGTTACACTTCACGCAATGTGGTATTCGATGAAGCATCTTCTTGGTGGTCCTCAGAAAAGGAGGTGTTGTCAGATTCAAAAGAATTTGAAGACATGCTACAACAGAAAATGGGAGAGTATATTGTCCAACTTCAATCAACTTCAGATGAAGTAGAAGACCTATGTGATGATGACGATGACGAGCAAGTGTTAGTCCAGAGTCCTTGGCAAACTGGTGTGTATCAACCAGATGTTAGATCGAGTGAAGTGGAAGAACCATCTCCACAATCACAAATCCGAAGGACAACAAGAGCACGGAAGCCAAATCCCAAATATGCTAATGCAGCCATAGTGGAAGAACCAATTGCAACAGAACCTGAGACGTTTGAAGAAGCATCACAGAGTTCTGAGTGGATTATGGCTATGAAAGAAGAGATCACTGCGCTTGAGCAGAATCAGACTTGGGATCTAGTGCCAAAACCAAGAGATGTGAAACCCATATCCTGCAAGTGGGTTTACAAGATAAAACATCGTCCAGATGGGTCGATTGAAAGGTACAAGGCACGGTTGGTGGCTCGTGGTTTCTCTCAGAAATATGAGCTAGACTATGATGAAACGTTTAGTCCGGTGGCAAGACTTACAGCCGTACGAGTCCTACTTGCCCTTGCAGCCAACAAAGACTGGAACTTGTGGCAGATGGATGTGAAGAATGTATTCCTTCATGGAGAGCTAGATCGGAAAATCTACATGATTCAACGATTGGGATTTCAAAACCAAAATCATCCTGAGCATGTGTGTAAGCTGCGAAAGGCACTTTACGGATTAAAACAAGCACCTAGAGCATGGTATGGTAAGATTGCTGAATTTTTAACTCATAGTGGTTATTCAGTGACACCTGCAGATTCCAGCTTGTTTGTCAAAGCTAATGGAGGAAAGCTAGCTATCGTATTGATATATGTGGATGATTTAATCATAACTGGTGATTATGAGGCAGAAATTCTTCAAACCAAGGAGAATTTATCAGTTCGTTTCCAAATGAAAGAACTTGGACAACTCAAGCACTTTCTTGGTCTAGAGGTTGATCACATACAAGAAGGAATATTTCTCTGTCAACAAAAATATTCTAAGGATTTGCTAAAAAGGTTTGGAATGCTCGAGAGCAAGCCAATTTCAACACCGATGGAACCAAATGGCAAGATGTGTGCACTTGAAGGCAAAGACTTGGAAGATGCAACTATGTATCGACAATTGGTAGGTAGCCTGATCTACTTAACCTTGACTCGACCTGACATTTCTTATACAGTTGGTGTGATGAGTCGGTATATGCAAAATCCGAAGAAGCCTCATTTAGAAGCAGTTCGACGAATACTGAGATATGTGAAAAGTACAATAAATTATGGTCTTTTGTACAAGAAAGGTGAAGACTGTAAGTTAGTTGGTTATTGTGATGCTGACTATGCAGGAGATCATGACACTAGGAGATCAACAACTGGGTACATGTTTAAACTTGGTTCTGGAACAATTTCTTGGTGCAGTAAGAGACAACCAACGGTATCATTGTCAACTACCGAAGCTGAGTATCGAGCAGCAGCAATGGCAGCTCAAGAGTGTACGTGGCTGATACAACTAATGAGTGATCTACATCAACCAGTAGATTATGCAGTTCCGTTGTATTGCGACAACCAGTCAGCAATTCGTTTGGCAGAAAATCCAGTCTTTCACGCAAGAACCAAACATATAGAAGTGCATTATCACTTTATCAGAGAAAAGGTTCTACAAGAAGAGATTGAGATGAAGCAGATCAAGACAGATGATCAAATGGCAGATTTATTCACAAAAGGTTTGAGTATCAACAAATTTGAAATGTTTCGTCGTCAACTCAACATGGTGCAAAGAGGAAGAGCTGGTATTGAGGGGGAGTGTTAAATTGTCCAATACCAGCCCAAAGAAAAAAAATAAAAGCCTAACAATGTGTGGTTGCAATTGTGTGGTTTAATGTGTGGTTGTAGTTGTGTGATTTAAATGTGTGGTTGTTATTAAACAACAATGTGTGGTTGCAATTGTGTGGTTTAATGTGTGGTTGTAGTTGTGTGATTTAAATGTGTGGTTGTTATTAAACAACAATGGGTGGTTGTAATTTATTTAGATTTTATATTTGTGTGGCTTGTGTTTGTCTTGGTATTGTATAAATACCCCCCTCCCTTGCATTTGTAAATCATCAAGTAGTAAGCTTCAATAAGCAATAAAAGTTCTAAGTTTTCCTAAGTAGTTCTTCTCTAAAGAGTGTAGTCTAGAGTGAAGTGTGAGCATTTGTGAGTTTTCCTAAAATCTAAACTTTCTTCTTTGAGTGGTAAAATTAGAGTTATCTACTCTAAGTTTTTTCTCAACAGACAAGAACAGATAATCCTCTCCATAACCACCTTGGAGGAGACCATTTGCTAAAGAATGTCTCTGGTTCTGAAAAGGGTGCATGGTTTGTATTGCTGTCTTTTTCTAGCACAGGGGCATACCACATAGCCGTCATCTGTGTTGGAAATCATAAACAATCTAGTTTTGTGGATTGGTGTTAGAAATCTAAGACTCTGACCTCTTCCAGTGAGGCCAAGTTGACTTGAATTCCAACCTCTCAGTTTCATCCACCCATGAGATTTGATAGAGCTCCTTCTACAATATGTTTAAAGGTATTAAATCTCACAGATAAAGCATCAGCTCCAGTGTTGTCAACGTCTAGGCGTGCCTACGTCTTACACTTTAGCGTTAGATAACAAAAGCACTTTAGACCATTTCGGACGAGACGCATTTGATCAAGCGCACGTCTAGGCGCGTTTTTTTTAAGACAGTAAAAAAAAAACCCGCCTGATCGAAATTTTTTTAAATTTTTTTTCATTAGATGTACCTTTATTAGTAAGAAAAAGGATAGTATCAAACTCTTTACTTTTCAATATTTGAGTATTCAACAACAAACATGGAACCATAAGAAAATCATGCATATTGGACAACAGGAAAAAAATTACATGTCTTGTAGATAAACTAGATCACTTTTTAGAGTTTATTATCATAATTATATATCTTAAGCTTATTTATATATATATATATATATATATATATATATATATATATATATACATATTGCGTCTTACTCAAGCGAGTGTTTTTTTTGCGTTTTGCGCCTGAGACAATATAAAAATTTTAGCACCTAAAATGCATCTTGCGCCCTTGACAATACTGATCAGCTCTAATTTGATTTTGAAAGTATAGTAGATGTGCAGTGAAATTAGAAGAGAGAGCGAGCGAGACCTGCTAGAAAAGTAACATATCGGATAAAGTTGAGAAGCTGTTTGCATATTTGACTCCTCGTCCTTGAACTTCTACGATAAGAAAACTCATGTAAGACCTGAAAGTTCGTATACTACACCAATCAAATTCCAATTAGACTAAAGAATTACACAAAAACGTATCTTTTTGCTTTCCTGAAAAAGCATTTTCACCCAACAATTAGCAAAAATAAAAATGTTTGTCTAGAACCTTTACACAGATGAAAAATCAGCATTACAAACTCAAAAACAAATAAGCAAAAAATAAAAAAGATTCAAAATACAGAATAAAACTTACATGAAGCTGAAACAAGTTTTTTTCATATGCTATAGCAAGATAGCAATGAGTTCAGAAAGAACCAACTAAAGTCAATTTCGGCATTGTGCATATTTAAGCTAAAAAGTACTAATCTTGAATTTAGAGCTTAATCAAGTTGGTTTAGTCACCTAAAAGGTGGATTTCAACAAATTTGGGTTTCGAATTCTAACATCCGCAACCCTTTTATTCACAACCACGACATCCTTTGTACAAAAAAGAAGTTAAAAAGTACTAATCTTGAACCTGCCTAAAAAGTGGATTTCAACAAATTTGAATTTCAAATTCTAGCATCCGCAACACTTCTCCTATTCAAGCGACATTCTTTGTAAAAAAAAAGTTAAAAAGTACTAATCTTTTTTTACAAGTTCATTTCTGTTGTTGAATTGCAACAAAAAAAAAAAAAAGCCAAAGTCTAGTGTTTTTTGAGGGCTTTGTTCAAAATCTGAATTAAGAGCACCTAGTTTGAGATTGGATTGAAGAAAAAAAAAAACCCAAAAAAATCCGAGTTACCAGATCAAAGAAAATCACCAAATTTGCTAAAAACAATCTTTAAGTGACAAGTTCCTAAAGAGAGCAGCAGATAGAAACCCTAAAAATCAAGAAAAAAGAAAACTTGAAGGAAAGAATAGATATAAAATACCTCTGTTTGAAGATAGAAAGTAACGATGGCTGTGGAGTATGGTGGCTGTTACAGTGAGCAGGTTTTTCGGTGAATGGCTTATAAATTTTTTCTTCAAAGAGAATGGAAATTCAAGTGTGAGAAATTAGGAGGATTCGAGTTTTACTTTTTTTTCTTTTTAATTTTCATAAACCAGTCTTTCACTCTTTTTGTAGCTCCAAAATGCTAGCGTTGCTTTGTGTTTCCTAACAATTAACAAGGGTTGCAAAGGATGGTTTGGCTTGGCCGGGTCGGATCAAGTTCAGTTCAAGTTTAAATTATTTATATATATATATATATATATATATATTTGGTTTAAGTTCTGTTTTAATTTATAATTTATCTATATAATATTATATATATTATATAAAAGTACGAATGTGAATAATTTTTTGAATTGACAAAAATATCTATTATTGTTTATTATATTACTAAACTGTCATTAAAATAATATTTTATTATTATATTATATATTATAAGATTTATGTAATTTTTTTATAATTAATACAAACTTCTCACATCCACATTGAATTACATTTTCACTGTAATTTAAATTATTCGAATTGGTGAATGAGCAAAGATTTATAGTTTTAGTGTAATTCTCACTTAATTGATATTGCAGTTATAAACCAATTAAAACTAAGATTTTTTATTATAAAATAGATGCATTAGCATCCAATTATTTCAACGTTTATGAGTTTGCATACCACATGAGGTTTGTTTCTTCTTTTAGCATCCAACATTTCTTTTCTTTTTTTAATTTTTGTTAGAATTCACACTATAAAATAGATATATTAGCATCTAACGTTTAGGAGTTTGCATACCGTATGAAGTTTTTTGTTTTTTTATTTATTTATTTTTGTTATAATAGTTTTGGTTTTTTCATTTACTATGTAACAACTTCTTTTGTATTTTTTGGGTGAATTTCGACATGTTACAAATTTAATAGGTTTACAAAAATTTTGTTTCAATAAAAAGGTATTTGGCTATTTGGTAAGTTGTTATTTTTTTTTTAATACGTTTTCTTGGTTCTTATTACTTTCTTAGATTTGTTTTGGTAATTTTTTTGAATTTTTATCCAATTATTCTGTCAAAATAAGATACTAATATTTTCATTGATTTAAATTTAATCATTGATTTTTATATTTACTAAGTTTTGCTCTATCGGTTATTATTGTTTCTGATTTATTTATTTTTATTTATTTGTTTAATACGTATTTGTGTAATTTTTTATGAATATTTAATCTGTTGAAAATAAAATTTTTTTTATGTACAATACAAAATCATATTACCAATTTTATAATGAGAGATCATTTATAATGAGGTGGAACAATTTTATGAAATTGATATGGATGAACATGACAGTGAAGAAAAGAGATCTACAAAAATGATCACTGTAACTGGTTTGATTGAACCATTAGATGTTAACTTTGCTGCTGCAAGTGCTACCACTAATGATGATGGTCTCGATTTTCTTGATGATGATTTGATGGATTAGTTTATCTTTAATGTGGCTCATCAAACTTGGTGTAAGCCATGAGATATTATTTTCAGTAAATGGATATTGATAGAAAAATGTAATTTGATATTGTCGAAGACCAATTCTTATATTGTAATTTGTTGTGCCATATATAATTATGAAAGTATTAATGTGATCAACATTGTTTCAAAAAAAATTTTAATTCATTATTTTCACACATTGTTTGCAATATTATCAAATAATAATTATTTATATTATTGCAGATTAAATGACGATCGTTATTATTAATAAATTAAAAATATCTAAAAAAAAGAATTGAGTATCAAAATAATTGTTCTTTGAAAAAGAAATATTGAAACATATTCAAATGAAAATGGCACAGGGGAGAGATGAAAAATCATTTTAATTGATGATGAGGTAATATTATGATATTTTAAATTTGAATTATCTTTTAAATTTAATTTTTATCCAAATTATTTTTTTGATAATTTATTTTTAAAATTTCAAGGAATCAAAAGTTTAGGTTGTGATGTTTAATGATGCTGTGACAAAATTCAAAAATCTTTTTGAAAAGGAAAAGATTTACACTATTACAAATGGTGTAGTGAAAAGAGTATTTGATAAGTTTATTAATATTCATAAAAAAATTTGAGTATCAAAGTAATTGTTCTTTGAAAAGGAAATATGAAAATGGCACAGGGGAGAGATGAAAAATCATTTTAATTGATGATGGGGTAATATTATGATGTTTTAAATTTGAATTATCTTTTAAATTTAATTTTTATCCAAATTATTTTTTTGATAATTTATTTTTAAAATTTAAGGGAATCAAAAATTTAGGTTGTGATGTTTAATGATGCTGTGACAAAGTTCAAAGATCTTTTTGAAATGGAAAAGATTTACACTATTACAAATGGTGTAGTGAAAAGAGCATTTGATAAGTTTATTAATGTTCATAATAAACCTGAATTATCATTGAAAGCATATACCATTGGTAATGAAGCAACTTTTTCAATCTACAAAAATATTGTGTTCTATGATTTTATTTCCTTTGATGATTTAAGAAAACATATAGACAAGGAAATAGATATGATTTAATTATAAAAGAAAATTACATTATATTAGTAATATGAACGACAAATGCAATAATATATTTGATTCTTTTTGCAGATGTTATAGGTGTGGTTGTTAATGCCAAACCAATATTTTCAATTAAAAAAAAAGAGAATGAAAGTAGGATGGACAAAAAGAGAAATTAATTTTTTGAATTGATAAAAATAATCATTGTTGTTCACTATATTTTTAAACTAATTTGTGATCTGTGCAATGCACAAGATAGATTTATTTATTTAAATATTTGTAAACATATATAAAATTTATAAATATATTTTAAACTTTCAAAATTTACATATATGGTAAATAGTATTAAAATTATAAAAAATACATGATAAAAATAAATAAAATTTTCATCTATAACTATATGTTTATATCAATTAATAAAAATAAATAAGTTGTTTATCTATAAAAATAAATAAAAATTTCATTTATAACTATATGTTTATATCAAGTAATAAAAATAAATAAATTTTTTATCTATAACTAAATCACTTTCATTATTGTAAAGTAAAACCCTAACCTCTTATATTTATAATTTTAAATTTGTATTATAACTTTTTGATGGTAATTAAGATTGCATAGATGATTTTTAAATTGATAAGCAATTTTTTAAAACTTAAAATGAATATATATTTGATAAGAATGAGTTGAAACATTCTTTTTGTGTTTTAAATTAGGATAAAATTTATATACATATATATATTAAAAAACTTGGATAAAATTAATTTTTAAATATTAAATTTTTTGAAAATTAAGTGATTGATCTAATAAAGTTGTTTATAAACAATTTTTTTACATGTTATTTAATCTTATATGTCGTAAAAATAAGTTGTACATATGATATTAAGGTAAACGAACCTTAGAAGGTAACCATATAATATATATATATATATATATATATATATATATATATATATATATATATGATTGGTTTGCAGTAATATTTTGTTGGTTGGCTCAATAATTTAACAATAATATAGAACTGGGGACTTATTTCATTCCCAAAAATGGTGCAACAATTAATTTATGCAATTAGTTAATTGCATTTAAATAACTCTAGAAATTAGTTTTAATTAGGATAATTGTTGGATAACAATTATCATGGATGAATTTTTGGTAGTTTTAAAATTTAGTTTTGATTTTCAATAGATAATTTATTTATTAATTATTTTTAAAAAAATTTAACATTATCACCTATCTATTACTTTGAATCTCAAATTTTTTTTTAAAAAAAATCTAATATTATAAACTATTTTACTTTTAATGTAGTGATAAACATTTGTAATATTATCACCTATCTATATTTAATTTAGATTATTATCTATTATAATTAGATATTTAATTTAGATTGTGTATAATTTGTAACGTAGTGATAATGTTACAAATATCTATAATTGTAATATATAGGTATAATAAATTATATTTAATAATTTTTATGTATTATATATCATTATGAGAAGATTATGTAAAGTTTATGTCAGTAAAAGCTTACAAAATAAGCATATAACTTGCAATATTATATATATATGATTAAATCAAAGATAATGTATATTTTTAATTATTTCTTTGATTTAATTTTAAGATAATGTATAATGTTTTAATTATTTTTAAAAATGTAATTTTTTAGGATAATTGTTATTTATGATGAGCTAATTAAATATACAATTTATGCCTTTCTATCTTTAGTTTTTGTTATGTTTTCGATTTTTATCTTGTTTACTTATATTATATTTTTGAATTTTAGGTACAATAAGGAGAATGAAGTCAAAAAATATCAAATATGATGTTAAAGAGCTTATAAAGTCACAATCATAAGATGGAAGAAGACTTGGGAGTCAAAAGGATCAAATTCTTAGTGCTAAGTGATTAGATAGATTTGACCTCCGGAACTTGTTGCTAAGAAATCATTATGTTAAATTCATTATTTGAAGAAACTTTCTCTTGACTTTTGAAGCTGACTTGAATACCTTTCCAACGATAGTTTACAGGCCTAAATCGGACAAGAAATGGTCATCCAAATCAGCCAATGAAATGCGAGACAGTGGAGCAGCCACGAAACCGAAGTCAGTGGGCAAAAATCACAAGTCAGTGTACTTGGCGTCGTGGCGCCGGCTCTACTGTCCTTAAATCCGAAAAAAAAACTGCAAAACTTGTAAAACTTGCCTATTTTGACTCCTAACTTCCTTGATCAGCAAGAAAGGGTTTCCAAGGCCAAAAAGCTCTATAAATACTATCTTTTAAGTCACAAGCTATCAGCATCTTTGAGGAAACTCAAGGATCATCATTCTTCTTCTTCTTCTCAATTCTTTTATTTTCTTTTTAGTTTTATGTATATATTATCTATGCCTATGCTAGGCTAAACTTCTTTTTGGTTAAGGGTGATTTCAAAGCTCTAGACATGTTTTGTAATTGATTTTCAGATTCTATCTATCATTAATTTTTCATCAAAGTTGCTTATGTTCTTCCATAAGAATTATTTATGATTTTTCTCTTGATTTGTTTAGGTGCGCAATAAGATAGATCTTGATAATTGTCTAATGCTAGTTTAGGAGTCTTGATCCGTGTAACTGTCTTGATTTTCTATTCATAAGTGCCAATTTGTGATTAATGATTTTGGTCGAGTTTTCGCTAATTGCAAAGTGGAACATAACCTAAGTTAAACAATTCATGTTCATGCTTTTGTTGCTTAGATCAACCTATCTTTCTCATGATAAAGCTGCTGTCAAATTAAATTTAGAGATGTTTATCCTAAGTTGTTTGATAGTTAGAGATTAAGTAGTGGCGTTCGTCCTGCTTAACGACGAACTAAGGAAGAATTAGGGTAACAGAGGATGTTGTTATCTACAGTTGTTAACTTTGATAGATAATTGATACTGATAAATCTGAATTTGATTCTTAATAATGTCTAGTGGTGGAGAATGAACCTTTAGCCATATTTCTCACATCTGATTACTTCTTGTTTATTTGCTTATTGTTTGCTTAAGTTTAAACAGATTTTAAAAGCCCCATTTTATTTTGTTTTTCTTGAATTTAAGTATAAACTAATAATTCTTAAACTAAACACCAATGCCTATGGATTCGATCCTTGCTAACTACTATACTTTATAACTGATCTTTTTAGTGCAAGGTTTTAATTAAGATGCACTCTTTTGGATGCACCTAATTTTGTCCGGACCACTAAACAGGTAAGTTTTCTTCCTATATTGATGTTTTCGAATGTAAAAAGACTGTTTTCATCCTGCAGGTGGTACTCCGAGACTTAGTTTAAGAGGGCGAGCACAAAAACTCAAACTTGAAAAAAGTCAACCCCGAAAAAGTCAACCCCAAAAAGTCAACTACTGAAAAAGTCAACCCACTTTTAAAATCAAGATTTTAAGTTCAATTGAAAAATGGAGAAAGAATTTTGATAATCCGAGGTCTACATTGAAAGATATGGAGTTCGGAAGTTGGGATTTGGAGATTCAGTAGAAAGAAAACCCTAATCCGAGAAATTTGGGGAAAAGTGCTTAAACGATCAAATTGATCGAAATTGAAGGTTCCAAATGAAAGATAAGCACTGAATACGGGTAATGGAGAAGTCACTTGCAAGAAAAATAGAAAGAAAAAGTCAATCCGGGAGAAAACCGAGAATTAGGGTTTTTAGTGGATTTCGGTGAAATCGAGAAGAATCACAGAAATGGCCCGAATTGGTAAGACCAAAGCCCCCAATGGATGAAGAATGATTAAAAAGGATAGCCTAAGGCTCAGATTGAAGAAAATCTGAAAATCGGACTTGTTTTGAGCAAAACCGAGTTTCAGAGGCAAAAGGGCAAAATTGAAAATTTTGGAAAAATAGAAAATGAGCTCCAAATCTTCTGAAATTTTGCAAATCTCATTTTTAAATTATTTGAAAGCGAAAGAAAATCTTGATTAGGAGTTCGTTTGCAAAATGGCCAAATCCCGGGCTTCTTATGCAGTAATTCAAAAAGGAAAATCCCGAAAAAATAGCAAATGAGCTCCAAATCTTTTGAAATTTTGCAGATCTCATTTTTAAATTATTTGGAAGAGATTGGCGAAAGAAAATCTTGATTCGGAGTTCGTTTGCAAAATGGCCAAATCTCGGGCCTCCTATGTAGTAATTCAAAAAGGAAAATCCTGGAAAAATAGCAAATGAGCTCCAAATATTCTGAAATTTTGCAAATATCATTTTCAAATTATTTTAAATAGATTGGCGAAATAAAATCTTGATTCTGAGTTCGTTTGCAAAATGGCCAAATCCCGGGCCTCCTATGCAGTAATTCAAAAAGGAAAATCCCGAAAAAATAGCAAATGAGCTCCAAATCTTCTGAAATTTTGCAAATATCATTTTTAAATTATTGAAAGATATTGGCGAAAGAAAATCTTGATTCGGAGTTCGTTTGCAAAATGGCCAAATCTCGGGCCTCCTATGCAATAATTCAAAAAGATAAATCCCGGAAAAATAGCAAATGGACTCCAAAAATTATGAAATTTTGTAAATATCATTTTTAAATTATTTGGAAGAGATTGGCAAAAAAAAATCTTGATTCGGAGTTCGTTTGCAAAATGGCCAAATCCCGGGCCTTCTATGCAGTAATTCAAGCCGATAAATCCCGAAAAAATACCAAATGAGCTCCAAAAATTATGAAAACTTCCAGATCACACTTTTTAATTATTTTGAAGATATTGGTGAAGAAAAATCTTGATTTGGAGCTCGTTTAAAAAATGGTAAAATTTAGGGGCATAAAAGGGCATTTTTGGAAGAAAAAAATCCAAATAAATAGCAAACGGACTCGGATAATTTTGAAAAATTCCAGAGATCAATATTTTATTATTTTGGAAGTATTAAAAAAATAAAAATTGAATTTGGAGTCCGTTTGATATTTATTTGCATCCGGGGGGCAAAATGGTCATTTCACCCAAGCAACCGAAAAGGGCTTCTTTGGGCCTTTCAAAAAATCAGAGCTGGGCTGGAAAAGAGAAGTGCTGGCCTGTCCAAGCCCAAAGGAAGGAGGAAGCTTCTGATTTTTCAATCAAATGGCTAGAAATCAAGAGTTAGTTAGAGATTCTCTTTGATCAAGCCATGGTGATTAAGCCACATAGGCCAAGAAAGATGTCAACATTATTCTTTAACAGCTGTAATTTGAGAGAGCTGAGATGCTAATCTAAAGGTGGTAATTTCATGATTTTTCACCTTGAATTATTAGCCATTTGATGGAAAATAAGTTACAAAAAAATGACAACATCCTTGAGCCTAGACCTACTCACGGGCCGGGCAGCCCGCCCGGCCCAATACAGGCCGGGCCTGGGCAGGATAATTTATGTTCCGGCCCGGCCCGGCCCGGAACAGTGATTTTTATTATAATAATATTATTTTATTTAATTTTAATTATACAAAAAAAAAATAAAAAAATATTTTTTTTTATTCCAATGGCGGGCTTGGGCTACCCAGGGCCGGGCCTGGGCAGAGGAAAAAAAAAACCGGGCCGCGGCCCATGACCACCTCTACTTGAGCCATATTAAATCCCATTCGGCCAGCCTCTTGTTGGGGGGGAGAATTTCATTTTTTCATCTTCATTTTGCTGAGTTCTTAGAGTTTTTACTTAGTTTTTCTCTTCTTGGTTGAGAGCAAAAAAGAAAAGTTTAGAAAAAAAAAAGAAAGTTTGAAGAGATAAAGCTTGAAAGATAGCTTCTTGAGTTTGCTCTTGAGCACCAACTCTTGCACTTTCTTGATTTTCTATTCTTTTTTTTGCTATTTTGATTTCTATTTGGTGAGTTTCCATTTTCAATAAATGTTTTTTTTATTGTTCTTTTAAGTTCTTACTTCATCTCTTTCTTAAGTATATTTTTTATATTTTATTTTTACAATAAACTCACCATGGCCAAATGGCCTACATTATTTATTTTAAGTTGCTGTTTTGGGTTCATTTTACCATATTGTTTATGTTATTTTCTTTGATTTTGATGGTTTAAATGTTATGTTACTTCATATTCTTGAGTTATATTTTAATTTGGTTGCTTTGTTTGTTGCCATTTATGTTTTAGATATCATGTTTTTGCATTTTTAATTTTCTGGTTTCATGTTGTTTAATTTGAGCATGTTTTAGATTTAGTATATCAAGTGTTTGTGAAAATGCTTGTGTGGTCTTTGCTTGAATTTTTTTTATATATCTTAGTTGAGCATGTTTTAGATTTAGTATATTAAGTGTTTGTGAAAATGCTTGTGTGATTTTTGCATGATTTAAGTGTTATATTTTAGTTGAGCATGTTAGTATACCAAGTGTTTGTGAAAATGCCATGCTTGTTGGAGCTTGAGGCCATTTGGCTACTCCATGTGTTTTGCATTGTGTGATTGCATTTTTGTCATGTTAGTTGGTAGGTTTTTGCATTTGCATGTCATTTGATTTAGTTTTGCATGCTAGTATGCCAAGTGTTTGTGAAAATGCCATGTTTGCTTGTTACATTATGCTATTCGGCCCTCTTGGAATTTTTGCATTTTTTTGTGCATTCTTGTCATGTTAGTTGATAGGTTAGCATTTGCATGATATTTGATTGAGTTTTTGGATTAAGCATGCTTTGTGTTTGTGAAAATGCCATGCATATTTTAGTTATTAAGCTAGGTTTATTTGCCATGCATGTTCATGCATTTTAGGTCTAGGTTGTATTAAATGCCATGCAAGTTCATTTAGGTCTAGGTTACTTTATGAATGCCATGCATTTTTTCATTACATTTAGGTTCAAATCCATGCATTTCATGCATTATGTTTGCTGTATTGTTTCATGCATTTCATGTTCATGCCACTTGAATAATGACTTGAGCCAATTAATGGTTCAAAGTCATGCTCTCTTGAGCACACTTGTGGAAAATTAAGTTTGTCAAATTGATTATTCTACCTTTGTGATTTTTTTATTTAGCCAATTTTTATCTAACTTTTAAAAAGTCCTAGCTACTGTTTGTAAGTCATTTTATGAGTTTCAAATATTTTTACTTTGATTTTTAAATGATTTTATCAAAGGCAAAAATGTGTTTTGGCAAAGCAGTTTTTTTTTCACCCAGTTTTCGTAACTTTCCGATTTTTTCCCATGTAGTTTTACACGTCCTGAGTCTCCAGTATTTTTTTCAGAATTTTTTGAATTTTTAAAAATAGGATAAAAAATCGTGGCTTAAAACTGGACAGTGGAGTCAGAATTGAATTTAAAGAAAAATCGTTTTTCTGTTTTGGTTAAGTCACTTAGAGCGGGCTGATTAGGAGGGTTAGTTACTGACTTAGGGTGGTTTCTAAGTTTTTTAAACTCTAAAAATGGTTTTTCAAGTCTCGGGTTAAGGGTAGTCAAGTCCGGATTTTTAAACTTAAGAAATTAGAGCCATTTAAAAAAATTAGCCCAGTTTTTATTTTTTAATTCTAGCTTTACAAAATTGTTTTCAAACAATCACAAAAGTATTTTGGTTTTAGAATATTTAATTTGACATATTTTCTTAAGGTAGCCGGATATCTTTTTAGATATACGGATTTCCTTAATAAAAGGAAAAAATACATTTCATGCATTGCATTTTTCATATTCATGCATTTTATATAATATGTGATTCTTGTTATAATAATTTCTATGATATTGCTATTATTTTGATTTATATTTTTTGATGTTATATGGTTTGTTATATGATTTGTAATATTTCATGATATCCTATGCTTTTATTTAGTTTTTTTTTTGTCATATTATTTAGCATATACTATGTTCATGCATTATTATTTTCATTTTTATTTTTTCATACATAGTATATGATAGCATTATTTCATATTCCATCTCATTTAATTTATATGCCATATCATTCATGTTTGCCATGTCAGTTAAATTATTTCATTTTCATATAGAATATGTTATGTTACTTAGATTATTTTATTTCATTTAGAAATATCATGTTACTTAGGTTATTTCATTTCATATAGAATATGTTATGTTACTTAGGTTATTTTATTTCATTTAGAATATATCATATGACTTAGGATATTGCATCTCATATAGAATGTATTATGTTACATAGGTCATTTAATTTCATTTAGAATATATCATATAACTTAGGATATTTCATTTCATTTAGAATATGCTAAGGCATTCAAATCATGTCATTTCATTTAGGTTGCATTATATTATTTAGATTTTTCTATGTCATTTTATTTATGTCATGCATATACATATTCATTTCTTTTAAATGTTTTCAAAAAAGATAATAATTTTTCAATAAAAAAATAAAGATATTCCCGAGTTAAAATAATTTATGAGTTCTCTACCGGGTTTGCTAGAGGGAATATCATCAATTATCATTAATAAAGGAATATCTTTCTTTCAAAAAAGAGAATGATTCGGAAAGTTTTCCAAAACTAATAAAAATTTCTATATTTTGCCACGTTTGTTGGGGAATATAGGAAAATTTTGAATTTATAAATTCCGAATCATTTTCAATTAAAAATGAAATTATTTTTCTTTAAATTGGGAATTAACTTGAAATACTAAATTTAAAACCGATTTTTTACCGAGACTTGAGATAACACACGATTAATAAGGTACCAATTTATACGGGCGTTGTGGGGGTGCTAATCCTTCCCCGCACGTAACCGACTCCCGAACCCGCTTCTTTGATTTCTCTGGTTTTAAAACGAAGACTTGAAATTGGTTTTTAAAATGTTTTAATTAATTTTTAAAATATTTTATAAAACCGGTTTTAATAGGTGGCCAATCACACCTAGCTAAAAAAGATTGGTGGCGACTCCATGTCTTTTTCAAGGTCATTTTCAAAACCTTAATTTTTTTTTCTAAAGGAATTAAGTCGACTTTTCCTCGGTTTTTTTTTTATGTCACACTTAACGAATAATAAAGTCTTGCGATGAATCTCGTTATTTTTTAGGTTGCGACAGCTTGGCGACTCCACTGGGGATTTTTTAGAGAGTCAGGCCTAGAATTTTTCGTGTGTTATCTAAGTCTCGGTTTTGTTGGTTTAATTGGTATTTAATTTTAATTCCCATATTTTTTTTTAAATAAAAGAGAATTTTGAAAATAAAAAAAATGTTTTAATATGTACATATTCCTGTGCATTTATATTATTATTTGTTCTCTGGTTATTTTGTTGCGTATACTTATATGTTTGTTTAACTGATGCTTTACATTGTTTGATTTTAGTGGGGTATTTAGAATAAGGGTTGTAGAATAGGTGGTGACAGGTTAGTTTTGTTCCTCCGCACACACTGTATTTGCATTTGCATAACATGAATCCTCTACCCGGGTTCCGTCCTTTTAAGTGGAAGTAAAATAACTACGCCTTCGTGATTGATCCTCCGTATGGGCTAGTGAAACACTTCCGGAGTATAAAGTACCTAATGCCTTCGTGATAATTCTCCGTACAGGCATAGGAAAATATACTCTAACGAATTGAACCCGCTTTTATCGAGATACCTTACTAGCCTTCATCGGCGACAGTGAGGAACAATTCGAGGCCTTAGAACCAATTCACCTTCATATAGTGAACCTAGGTGAAGCCATGCCGGATTTCTGTTAGATACCCGAAGTTTAAGAACACATGGAGGAACATTTCCAACCTTTTACCATCTTTCTATATGTTAGATACAAATTGGGTGATGATGAACGAACATCATACCACTCGTATTTTTTTTATTATTATTTTGTCCCAAAGGCGTCGTAATGCCGAAGCTCTGTTTAAATTTTTGGGACATTTTTTTTAAAAAAGCATGTTGTTATTTATGTTATATTTGTGAAATCATTTCCTTACTAATCTATTTCTTTCTGTTTTCTTTTCTTTGACATGCATCATAGACATCATCATACACTTGAAGTTTATTGGCCTCGGGATAGTTATCAACCCAAAGGACTTTCATGGAGTGTCAAGTTATTTCAATGATAGAAGATCATGCAGTAGTCAGGGCACGGTCGGAAAAAGATCAGAGGGAGGATGGTGATTGCCTCAAGAAAGATTATGTGTCAGTATTGCCGGATAGGGTCAAAGTGGATCTTAGACAGAATGATCTTCGAGGGTTAGCCGACATTTGGAATCAGTGGAATGTATCAGAGAAAGAAGCCTTCACTCAGAAATATGGAGACATAGCACTCTTAATTCCGATTCAGGTCAATAATGGGTTGATTCAGGCTATGGTACAGTTTTGGAATCCTGCTTATAGATGTTTCACTTTTAACAAGGAGGATATGACACCACTGATCGAAGAATATTCGACACTGTTACGTATTGAATGTCCTAATCCTGATCGGGTATATTTGAAGGAAATGAAACCTCCAGGTCTTAAGAAGAAAGTGGCTAGGATCACGGGATAGATACATCATGGGTTGAGAGTCATGTGGACACAAAGCAGAAAAATGGGTGCATTCCGTGGGAAACTCTCCGACAGTTGATATTGGGTTGTTCCGCCAAAGCAAAAGCCAGGGACATCTTCGCTCTAGCCATCTACGGGTTAATCATATTCCCAAAGATATTGGGTCATGTGGATATAGCCGTGTTTGATTTCTTTGAAAAGTTGGAACAAAAGATCAACCCATCTCCGGCCATCATAGCTGAAACTATCCGATCCTTGAATTTTTGTAAAAGGGCCGGACAAGGAAGAATCAAGGGGTGTGTACAACTCCTTAATATTTGGATTCAAAGTCACTTTTGGAAGATAGAAAATGTTTCCTTCAAACCGTACATGAAGACTTTAGTTCCGATTAGGGAATTTCTTCAAAATGATTGGCCTAAGGACGAGAATGAAGAGAAATGGGTCAACATGTTCCGGAATCTAAAAGGGGAGATGGTGACTTGGAGAGCTCCATGGATGGTTCCTATGCCGATTATGTACAAATGTGGGGACAACCCGGGAGTTCCACTGCTCAAAATTTGGAGGTCTGTGAGTTATGCTCCTTGTTGATGCAAAGACAGGTTGAGTCCCGGCAATTCACACCCATGACTCATAATCTAGGATCATCAGAGTTCACTTATGGGGAAGACAGATATTCTGGAAAAGTGCGGGCAGCGATTGAAGCATGGAAGAAAACTCACTGGATAAAAGTGGCCAGATATGTCGATCGTCACACCTGATTATCTGGTATGGAGGGAATTAAGGGTTAATGATAGAATATTGACATCAGATGGGGAGGAGGTCCAGTTCATGAATCCGCTACTTAGGGAAATGCCATCAGAGTTAGAAATTGCAAGAGCGGAATTTGAAAAAGAAAAGGCCCGGATGAGTAAGGAAATTGCCCGACTGCAAGAAGAGCTTGAGGACATGAAAAATAGGGAATCAGCTCGGGAAAAAGAGAAGGAACAGATTAAGAGAGAAAGGGACACTGTTAAGGACGACCTTCGGGAGTTACATTTGGAGAACAAGAGGTATCGCTTTGAGCTCAGATTTGAGGGGACTCTCAAGACTTCCGGGGAATGGGAACAAGAAGTCAGAAACCTCAAAAAAAAAGAAGAACTATTGGGAAGAAAAGGAAAAACACGAGGAAGCCCGAGCAAATCAACTCGAGAAACAAGCTAGGGAGAGCTTACAGGGTGATGCTTCTGCTAACACGTCAAAGGGCCGTGAACAAGTAGGGATCAGATGGAAGAGCAAGGCAGTTAAAGGAGGACATTGAAGAAGGTCCAGGATCCGAGGGAGTTATTATAGGACTAGTATCTTGTAATAAATTTTTAGGAGAGACAGATTATCATGTTGTCTTAAACAGGGATCTTTTGTTTAATGTATTTAGTTCCAGGAAATCAATGAAAGACCGTTTGGTTGGAATTATCCCGGGGCCAATACTTTAAATACATTCATCATTCACTAGCTTTTTTCTTTTATATATTTTATTTGTTCATATTCATAATCATTCATTCATTTATTCTTTATAAATTGTTCATACACTTAGCCATTTATTTATTTGTTCATTCATTTATAATTAGTCATCTATGTTCATACACTTAGTCATTTACTTAGTTGTTCATTTATTAACACTGATTTATTTATTCATTCATTTATTTATTCATTTCTTTATAAAATAAAATAAGAAATGTGTCAATAATTCCTAATCCATGGTTTTCAAAAAATAAAGGTACAATTGGTCGCACTCAGAAAGAACCAGATTTCCAACACTCTTACAATACTCGATCTCGAACAAAAGCCATGGAAAACGATCAGCTTGCCAGAATTGAGAGAATGGAAAGAATCCATAAAGAATTACAAGAACAGTTGACTAAGTCTCAAGAGGAGACACGAGAACAGATGACAAAGCTCATGGAGATGATGAGCAGTATGATGAAACTGAAGTGGCCCGGAGAGAATTCAGTTGCTGGAATGGGGGCAGTGAATCAGGAGGATAGACCAGAAGTGGTACAGAGAAATAGCCAGACATCCCACCCTATGGGAAATGAAATCCCAACTGGGGCAGCATCCTACATCTACATCCAGCTGGCGACCGAAGCACAGAATTTCGGTCCAAAAAGGGGTAACATCGGAGTTGATCCAATTGAGGTTGAGGTTCCAGACTTCGAAGAAATGGCAGAGAAGGAAAGGGCCAAAATGACTGAACTGAAGAGGGTCGAATCTGCTGAATCTGAGAAAAAATATCAGTTGTTGGAAGAAAGGCTAAGAGCAGTGGAAGGAGCAGAGTTGTTTGGCAGTCTAGATGCCAAAGAGATGAGCCTGGTACATGATCTAATAATTCCACCGAAGTTCAAAGTACCAGATTTTGAAAAGTATAATGGGACCACCAACCCATCGGCTCATCTGACTATGTACTGTAGAAGGATGACAGGGCATGAGGATAATGAAAAACTGCTTATTCATTGCTTCTAGGACAGCTTAACAGGGTCAGCCACCCGATGGTACAACCAACTCAGTCGTACCAAGATTCGTTCATAGACGGATTTGGCCAGGGCTTTTATGGAGTACTATAAGCACGTTTCTGATATGGTACCAGATAGGCTGTCATTACAGAACATGGAAAAGAGGTCCAATGAGACCTTCAATGAGTATTCACAGAGGTGGAGGGATCTGGCAAAACAAGTGCAACCTCCTTTAACCAACAAAGAAACCACGGTGCTTTTCATCAACACATTGAAAGCACCTTATTATGACAGATTTGTGGGAAATGCTACCAAAGATTTTGCGAATATGGTAATATCTGGAGAAATGATTGAGTCAACCATTAAGAGTGGAAAGATGAAAGGGGGTGAGTCTGTTAACCTAAAGAGAGCTTTTCCTACAAAGAAAAAGGAGGAAACCCATGCAGTAAGCTTCAACCAATACCCTTATACACCTCCTACACCATACACACCACCGAGGCCTTATACCCCTACCACACCTTATACACCTCATACACCATACACACCATACCCGGGGTATAATCCTTATTACCCTAATATCAACCACCTTACCCAAAACCCGTTCCCCTACACCAATATACCACAACAGCCATTCCCAACTGGCATATCCCCTCAAATCACCCTTCCTAGAAATGTTGTTCCCAACACACAAGGGCCTGCGCGTAATGACCAACGTTCACCAAGGAACGATCAAAAAGCCCAATTTGATCTGATTCCCACTACTTACGGTGATCTATATCCAAAACTGTTGCAGGGTCAACTTGTTGCACCTGTGTACCTAAAACCTTTGACACCTCCATATCGAAGATGGTACAATGCAAACACCAACTGTGCATACCATGCGGGAATCCAAGGACATTCAATTGAAGATTGCCTGGCCTTCAAAAAGAAAGTCCAAAGCCTGATTAATGCTGGGGTAGTGAAGTTTGGATCGAAAAATGGGCCGAACGTAGCTGAAAATCCATTGCCCAATCATGCTGGGAATCAGGTGAATGCAATATTAACCGGAGAGGACAGAAGATTAAAGAGGGATATTGGAGAGGTTAAGACTCCGATGATGACAATATGGGCTGAAATGGTCAAGGCAGAATTGGTGGAAGGTACGGAAGGTTTGAAAATGGTTGCAAGAAGGGTGCATAATTGGTGCCCGTCCATAAAGTTGAAGGCCATGATATACAGAACTGCGGAGACTTCCAAGTTAAAGTCCAAAAGATGATAGATAATGGGGTAGCCCAATTCTATGAGGAGATAGAAGGGGAAATAGATTTCATTGAAAATATAGGTGGCTATGGGATAGGAAGACCCCTAATCATCTATTATGATGAACCGGAGGAAAAAGTTATGCCAGCTATGGAAGAAAATGCGCCCAAATTAATCATTGATTTACCTGTTTCCTTTCCATACAAGGAAAACAAGGCTACACCATGGAAATATAACTGCAGCATGGTTATGCCCGTGTCTTCAGGCCAGCAGGATATTACAGGTGTGGGGCATTTAACCCGAAGTGGGAGGTGTTATGCTTCGGAGGTCGTTGAACAAGGGGTAGCAGGGAAAGACACAGGAGTTGATAAAGGGAAGAAGGTCGTCGAGCCAATCCATATTGAGATGGATTTGCCAGAGGAAACAGAGAGGGGATCAGCCCCGGTCAATCGAATCAAGGAGCTAGTATGTGAGAAAGAAGCTTGTGAGTTCTTGAAATTTATAAAGCATAGTGAATATAGCGTGGTTGAACAACTGCAACGTCAACCAGCTAGGATTTCAATCTTATCCTTGCTTTTAAATTCAGAACCACACAGAAATGCTTTATTAAGAGTATTAAATCAAGCGTACGTGGCCAATAATATATCAGTGGAAAAGCTAGATAGGTTGGTGGGAAACATCGCAGCTGATGACTACATATTTTTCAGCTATGAGGAAATACCACCCAATGGTATTGGATCAACAAAAGCTCTCCATATAACCACCACTTGTAAGGGGCACATATTACCGAGGGTCCTTTTGGATAATGGTTCTTCACTAAACGTGATGCCTTTAGCAACTTTATCCAAGTTACCAGTGGATTTATCCTATATGATACCAAGTTGCACGGTGGTCAGAGCTTTTGACGGAACAAGGAGGGAGGTTATGGGAACCATTGAAGTTCCTCTGGAAATAGGCCTGTGATAACTCGTATAATTATATAGTTCTTAGTTATGTTTTATTATTGTTTTGTGTCAAATACGAGTTATTATTGCTTAGTCTAATTGTGTTTATGATATTTTATATTTTTATGTAATTTGGTGTTTTTCACGAGTTTCTTTGAGTGATTTCAGATTACTAAGTTAAATCAAGAATTAATGGCAAATCCAATTCAGTTCCAGTTCCGACACCTTTTGCCATATCAGCTATATCTGGAGTTTCACTGAAGCATTAAGGCTGAAATTTTTTTACAGTGCATAGTTAAGAGGCATATCTATCTTTTTCATGTTTTACACTTCTTGAAACGGAGTCGTTTTCCCTAGCGAAATCGACCATCAAGTTGGCTGATGTGCAATGACGTCTGTGCTGACCTGTTTTGGTATTTTGACCATATCTTTCGATCCACATGAGCAAATGATCTGATTCCAACGGCTATGGATCCGTAACTGATAGGGATATATTTTTATAGAAGACCATTTGATCAGATCGAGCCTCCAACATTGACAAAATCGACCATCAAGCTGGCTGATCAGAATTGTCATACAATATGACGAAAATTGTTAGAAAAATGCACCCACCTATTATACCTACCTTTGAAATTTATAAAGCTTGTCTCTTGTCATTTAGCTCTCCAAAATGTGTATAAATAGAGGGCCTTGGATGATCATTATACATTGGTAGGATATTAGCCATTGTAATAAAATTCTCTAAGTTTTCTTCTTCTTTCCTTTCTCTAGTTTTCTTTTTTATTTACTTATGCTTCTTACATTTCTTTTCATTTTATTCATATCTAGTATGTGTTGCTAATCATATTGTTGAGGTGATGAGGTGAAGCTCTTGGTAAATGCTAAGGTTAGTCTCTTAAACATGAGCTAAAATGAATCATCATTTATAAACACTAGTATAGATAATATTTTCTTTTGGTTTAAAATCATACTTGCAAAGTAGGGATCTTGATTCATTATTGACAATGAAAATGGCACAGTAAATGCTTGGTTTCATAATCTTGATTTATTGTAGACATATACCTTGGCATAAGGAATGCTTGGACTCTTTTTATGAGTTTTGAGGATACCAAATGAACATAATATCATATGCTATGGACGTTGGACAATTTGGACTGAATTGCTAAACCTTCCGATTGGAATCTCCCTTATGTGTGAATTTCAATTGTGTAATAAAACAAGATTAATCTTAGCATAACACCAAGATTGGATTCTCTAACCTCAACATCTTTTCTTATCGTTTTTTATATCTTGTTTAATTTCTTTTATGTTATTTTGTTTATTTTGTTCTCTAATATCTTGTTTACTTTCTTTGTTATTGATTCCCTAATATCTTGTTTATTTTCTTTTTCTTATATATTTATAAACTTATACTTACTAATACGCTTCCCTGTGGTTCGACCTCGGACACCCGAGAACTTATTACTTGAACATAACCTGCACTTGGGTTTACAACTCTTAATTGAGTCTCCATCAAGTTTTTGGCGCCGTTGCCGGGGAGGCAATACTAAGTATATAAGTTTATAAGTATATTTATTTTTATTGGCTGGTTATACCGCCTATATTTATTTTTATTGGCTGGTTATACCGCCTAATTTTCTATATATTTATATTTATATTGTATATTAACTTTGTTTTATTTTTATTGGCTGGTTATACCGCCTAATCTGTATATTAACTTTGTTTTATGCTTGTTTGGCGACGTGATTTTAGATCTCGTCGTTTAGTTAGATTTTATTGTGAAACTTTTTCAGGTAATCTTTCTAATACAACTCCTACCATGGCTGACAATGAAAGTGTTCATGCTGAAGATGAGAACAGACAAGTACGCACCATGCGTGACTACTTGCAACCAACTCGAAGCTCATCACCCTCTTGTTTTATTTTTCCTCTCAATGCAAACAACTTTCGTTTTAAACCAGGTATGATAGCTTTGCTTCCAAATTTCCATGGGTTAGAATCGGAAAGTGCTTACTCGTTTCTAAAAGACTTCGAAGATGTATGTGTCACCTTTAATGACCAACAATGTACAAATGAAATTGTCAAGCTAAAATTATTTCCTTTTTCTTTAAAAGATAAAGCAAAAATTTGGCTTCATAATTTAAAACCAAGGTCAATTGGCACATGGCAAGAATTACAAAATGAGTTTCTAAAGAAATTTTTCCCAGCACATAAAACTACTGCTTTGAAAAGACAGATTCAAAATTTCAATCAAAATCAAAATGAAGCATTTTTTCAGTGCTGGGAGCGTTTTAAAGATTTGTTAAGTTCTTGTCCACATCATGGTTTTGAAAAATGGCGTCTTATTAGTTTCTTTTATGAAAGTTTAACTCCCGAAACTAAACAATTTGTTGAAACAATGTGTAACGGTGAGTTTCTAGAAAAAGAACCTGAAGAAGCCTTTGACTACCTAGACCATTTGGCAGATAACTCTCAAGCCTGGCACACAGATAATTCCTCTGAAAGTTCCAATAGATCTAATCTTTTTTCTAACAGAGGTAAATATCATTTTAGTCAAGAAGATGAGATAAAATCTAAAGTAGCTAATTTGGCTAGAAAGATTGAAGCCATGGAACTTAGAGAAGTAAAAGAAGTCAAAACGGTTAAAAATGAAGAAAGTTGTGGAATTTGTGAAATCATGGGACACCCCACTTCTGAATGTCCAAACATTCCCATTCTTAAAGAAGCGTTGCATGATCAAGTAAATTCCATAAACACAGTTAAAAAGCCTTTTCCTTCTCCTTACTCTGAAACGTATAACCCTGAATGGAGAAATCATCCCAACTTCAGTTGGCGGAATAATAATCATGTTCAGGTACCACAATCTCAAAAGCCGGGCAACACTTTTTCCTATCAACCTTCACGTATACAAACCTTGGAAGAGACATTGCAAGCATTCATGCAAACACAAGCAAATGTGAATAACCAAACTTCACAGGACATCAATGAGATCAAAAACACCTTGTCCACATTTACAGCTTCATTACGCACTCAAGAAAAACGTAAGTTTCCTGCTCAACCTCAGCCTAACCCTTCTACTCAATGTCTTGTTTCTTGCTCCAATGAAACTCAACAGGAAAATGTCAGTTCTATCACAACTCTTCGAAGTGGAAAGGCAATTGACAAAAACATTCCATCAAAAGACCAAGATCCTCCTTCCCCTCCGAAAAGTAATGGTAAGGATGATGGTAAGTCTGAACTTCTTGAAAATTTGGACAAAGAAAAAGGTATGCATCCTGCTCCTTTTCCTCAAAGGTTGCAAACAATAAAGAATTTGAATCAAAATGCAGAAATTTATGAACTTTTCAAACAAGTTAAGATTAACGTTCCTTTATTGGATGCAATCAAACAAGTTCCATCTTATGCTAAATTTTTGAAGGACATGTGCACAGTTAAAAGGAAACATAATGTACAAAAGAAAGCATTTCTGACGGAAAGTGTGAGCTCAATCATTCAGCACTTTACTCCACCAAAATTCAAAGATCCTGGATGTCCAACAATCTCATGCATCATTGGAAACACTAGAATAGAACGTGCATTGCTTGATCTTGGTGCTAGTGCTAATCTTTTGCCTTTTTCGGTTTATCAACAGTTAGGTTTAGGTGAACTCAAGGAAACACCTGTTACACTTCAACTAGCTGATCGTTCTGTAAAAATTCCTCGAGGGATAGTTGAAGATGTTTTGGTTCAAATTGATAATTTTTACTTCCCTGTTGATTTTATTGTTTTGGACACACATCCTGTTTCAAATCCAAATGTTCAAATTCCTGTTATATTAGGCCGTCCATTTCTTGCAACTTCTAATGCTCTGATAAATTGCAGGAATGGTATGTTGAACATTTCTTTTGGAAATATGACTTTAGAATTAAATGTGTTCAACATTTGCAAGCAACCTGGTGATGATTCAGAAGTACATGAAGTGGATTTCATTGAAGAACTTGTTCATGAACATCTCACCACTACCACATTCCATGATCCTTTAGAAGCTTATTTAATTGAATGTGAGTTTGATAATGCTTCAGAAATTTCACACACTGATTCTTTGTTAAATTCTTTTCAGGATAAGCATTGTTGGAAACAAAAACTTGAGGAACTCAGAAATGATGCATATGAGAATTCTAAAATTCATAAAGAAAGAACTAAAGCCTTTCATGACAAGTTAATTTCAAGAAAAACATTTGATGTTGGGCAAAAAGTTCTACTTTATAATTCTAGACTTCACATATTTCCTGGTAAGTTGAGATCAAGATGGACTGGCCCATTTGTGGTTAAGCATGTGTATCATTATGGAGCAGTTGACATTGAGAATCCTAGAAATGGTAACGTATTCAAGGTAAATGGACAAAGACTCAAACTCTTTTTTGGAAAATCATGTTACTCAATAAGAGGTTGTTTTTCTTTCTGATCCTTGTTTTGAAAATAACTAGATGTAAATATAATTTTTACTAATCTTCAAAAAACAAAAAATCAATAAAACAAAAAAAAATACATTTTTTTAACCCCGGTTAAATGGCGGATAATGGTACTCCGTGATTATTTAAGTCGGTTCCATCAGCTACCCACAAAACTGATATTGTATATAAATTTCTCTTTCAATTTCTTTTTCATTTTTTTTCAAGATGGATGATATTCTCACAAGATTGCAGAAACGATTTCCTCCTTTTCCTCGAAATATTTTACTGAAGCTTTACCAAGTTCGATTTGAAAGATTAAGAATGCTTATGCACAAAGGGATTCCTGAAGACATACGTTGGATAATTGAAGCCAAGGTACGTGAAGATGAATATCTTCCTGTTTTGCATTTACCAGGTACAGGTAGAAGCACTTTTGCAAAGAAGCGACGAGCAAAGCGCATGAGTTCAAATTGCCACAAATGTGCACGATGGACGTGTAACGGTAAATGTCGTTCTATTGGGATTCCGTCCTCTAATCGAGATGATAAAATTGAATTCATTAAGGATGGACTGAGTAAGGAGAATTTGGGTAATATCCAACTTTCTCTTGAGACGCATCCTAGTGGAGACGTACAAAGAGAAATTCTTGATTTATGGCCGCAATTCCAAAGGGAATGGCAACATCTTGGGAATCTGATGTTAAAAGACCCTGTTTGCCAGCTTGTAAGAAAACTGGATGGGAAGCATATCCTCGACTCATAGAAGGCGTTTAAGCCGTTTCTGGACGTAAAACCAGAGGAAGATGTGAGCCACAATCACAACTACAATAAATGACTTCTCAGCTTTTGGTTTGATTTGCAATAATTTCATTTCGGTTTAATTTACGTGTTGTTCGATTTGTGTAATTATTCTCGTTTTTTTTTGTTTTGCATTGGTCTTTTACGGTTGATTTTTCTTCTCTTTTTGATTTTCTTTCTGAAATCACGCAAAAATCTTTTGTTAGGTTAACATTTTCTTCTGACAGGTCAAATACACTTTCGGCGACATTATTACTCTTGTCTGATTCATTACTCAGTCCTCTATATATTACACCATGTACTCATTCTCTTTCAGGCACTTGAAAAAAAAAATGGAAAGTACTTCGTCCCAGCGCATTAAAAAAATTTGTGTCTTTGGAGGTGCTTATCAAGGGAAAAATAACATATTCGCTGATGAAGCCATAAGAGTTGGAGTAATACTTGCCCAACAAAAGATCCAGTTGATTTATGGAGACGGGAGTACGGGTTTAATGGGAGCAGTCGCTACAGCAGCACATGCCGGAGGAAGTCCAGTTCTAGGAATCGTGCCAAAACTATTCACAGGTTTTTGTGGACCTACCTTGGGTACGGAAATACAAGTCTGGAGTATCCATGAACGGATAACAATCATGTACCATTCTGCCGATGCATTCATTGCTTTACCAGGAGGTCTGGGTACATTGGAAGAAATAGCTTGCGTGGCTTCTTGGTCATCTTTGGTCACAAATAAGAAACCCATTGGTTTGCTTAATATTAATGGTTATTTTAGTAATTTGCTTTCATATTTAGATAATGCTGTGGATAATGGATTCATGTTTTCAGAGGCAAGGAGAACCATAATTTCTGCTACAACCATTGAAGATTTACTCAAAAAGCTCCAAGCTTATGAGTATTTATCTGCTACGGTTGTTTCGCAAACGCTCGGAAAAAGAAAAAGAGATATGGACGAGCAAGGAGTGGATTGCACTCTGTCTTTGTGACATTATCTAACATTTTGTTTGTTGTGTCTCAGTTATAATAAGTGGTTAGCAACCTCTGCAGGTAATATCTCCTAAATTCTACCTTTAGTAGGGAGTAAGGGACATATTTTGCTAATTTAAAAAAAAAAAAAAAAAAATTTGTTGTGTTTTAAGCAATTTAGAAGTATTCATTCTGAACAAGGTCTGAGTAAGGGAGACTTGAGACATACCTTGTCAGTTTGATTTTAATCTTTTTATGTTTACTTGTTAATTTTTGTTTAGTATTTTAGGATTATTTAGGTTGCATGAGTTTGTTTTGTTTTGAGTCTTAGTTATTCCTATTCTTATGTTATTAGTTCTTTTCTCTTACACATGATTCTTTCATTTGGGTTAATAGACTTACATTGAGGACAATGTAAGAATTAAGTGTGGGGGGAACGATTTAGGATTTCTTTCATTTTTGTCTACTATTTTTTTTTTATGAGTCTTTATTATTATTATTATTATTTTAATGTGTTCTAGTTCATTTTTAATACAATGATGAGATATGAATTGCATAAGTCTAAAACAGATTTATTAGTGAGAAGATTTTCATGAGAATTGAGCTTGATGTCAACCTTTTTATGAGCCAATGTTAATATGATATGTTGATTGAGAAAGAAGCATGTTTAGATTTAATCTGACTTGTATAATCATCCTTGTGAGTTTTTGAGCCTATAATGATTGATGCATTATACAAATCAATCTAATTTCTTTCTTGAGTGCTCTTATGATTACATGATTCTCTAGAACTTGCTTTAAACCGTTTGAGACTATATTGATACATGTGACAACATGAATATGATAGAGGCATTAGGATTATAACCAGAGCCAAACAGCCATCCATTATTAATGTTCTAAGAGAACATCCCCACTAGTGAGCCAATTTGAGCCTACATTAGATAAGCTATTTTATTGGTAACCAGAACTTACACCTAGCCTAAATATACTTATATCATTACCCTTGTTCTAAAGATGGATTATATATTTTGAGACATATTGCAAAAACAAGGGATACTTTTTGAAAATTTGGGTTAGAACGAAAGATAAGTGTGGGGGAGGAGAGAGGCAAAAGTCAAGAGAAAAAGAAAAGGATCATTGTCAAATACATTCCCATATTAAAAAAAAAATCTTCTCTTGAACTTCTAGTTAAATTAAAGAAAAAGATGTTACAAAGTTGGTTAGAATGAAGCAAAGGCTCAACATGAATATTTAGCCTATGTTATTATTATGTGCTTTATAAGAGTTTTGAGAAGTTTTATTCGTATGATCTTATTATGTCTCTAAACTCTATGAACTCTTTGGAACCTTTGTGATATCTTTATCCTTTTGTTCTTTAACCACATTATAACCCTTTGGCCCCATTACAACCTTGAAAAAAGACCTCTTGATTTATGAAGTTGTATGATCTAAATAGTGGAGAATGGGTGGACAAGCAAGCATATGGTAGAACTGTTTTCATGAGATTGATTGAGTGTAAACACTTTACCACTACTTTAAAGAGTGAAAATCATGAGAGTATAGTGAGAAGTTGAGATTAAGTTGAATATGCACTATTTTGATTGAAATATGTTATGTTAATATTGGCTTAACTCATTTATTTACATTCAAGCATGAATTTTTGTGAAATTCTTTGAGCTATTGATTAGTTTATAAGACTTGTTCAAAGATTGTCTCTAATTTATATTGAAAAGATTAGGAGTAAATATTTTTAGTGTATGTAGTTTACTTATATTTTAGTTTTTCAATGTTTGTGGGTATCGTTCTAGCAAACCCTCACGAGACTAAACTCGTCCACTAGGGACACCTAGGGGTTTAAAGGCTTGTGTCACATGCTAAGTGCCACCGTGATTTCCAACGAAAATGGATTAGATTAGATTTTCTTATTTTATTTTTATTGAGTCGTTGCTAGGGACTAGCAACAATCTAAGTGTGGGGGTGTGATAACTCGTATAATTATATAGTTCTTAGTTATGTTTTATTATTGTTTTGTGTCAAATACGAGTTATTATTGCTTAGTCTAATTGTGTTTATGATATTTTATATTTTTATGTAATTTGGTGTTTTTCACGAGTTTCTTTGAGTGATTTCAGATTACTAGGTTAAATCAAGAATTAAGGGCAAATCCAATTCAGTTCCAGTTCCGACACCTTTTGCCATATCAGCTATATCTGGAGTTTCACTGAAGCATTAAGGCTGAAATTTTTACAGTGCATAGTTAAGAGGCATATCTATCTTTTTCATGTTTTACACTTCTTGAAACGGAGTCGTTTTCCCTAGCGAAATCGACCATCAAGTTGGCTGATGTGCAATGACGTCTGTGCTGACCTGTTTTGGTATTTTGACCATATCTTCCGATCCACATGAGCAAATGATCTGATTCCAACGGCTATGGATCCGTAACTGATAGGGGTATATTTTTATAGAAGACCATTTGATCAGATTGAGCCTCCAACATTGACAAAATCGACCATCAAGCTGGCTGATCAGAATTGTCATACAATATGACGAAAATTGTTAGAAAAATGCACCCACCTATTATACCTACCTTTGAAATTTATAAAGCTTGTCTCTTGTCATTTAGCTCTCCAAAATGTGTATAAATAGAGGGCCTTGGATGATCATTATACATTGGTAGGATATTAGCCATTGTAATAAAATTCTCTAAGTTTTCTTCTTCTTTCCTTTCTCTAGTTTTCTTTTTTATTTACTTATGCTTCTTACATTTATTTTCATTTTATTCATATCTAGTATGTGTTGCTAATCATATTGTTGAGGTGATGAGGTGAAGCTCTTGGTAAATGCTAAGGTTAGTCTCTTAAACATGAGCTAAAATGAATCATCATTTATAAACACTAGTATAGATAATATTTTCTTTTGGTTTAAAATCATACTTGCAAAGTAGGGATCTTGATTCATTATTGACAATGAAAATGGCACAATAAATGCTTGGTTTCATAACCTTGATTTGTTGTAGACATATACCTTGGCATAAGGAATGCTTGGACTCTTTTTATGAGTTTTGAGGATACCAAATGAACATAATATCATATGCTATGGACGTTGGACAATTTGGACTGAATTGCTAAACCTTCCGATTGGAATCTCCCTTATGTGTGAATTTCAATTGTGTAATAAAACAAGATTAATCTTAGCATAACACCAAGAGTGGATTCTCTAACCTCAACATCTTTTCTTATCGTTTTTTATATCTTGTTTAATTTCTTTTATGTTATTTTGTTTATTTTGTTCTCTAATATCTTGTTTACTTTCTTTGTTATTGATTCCCTAATATCTTGTTTATTTTCTTTTTCTTATATATTTATAAACTTATACTTACTAATACGCTTCCCTGTGGTTCGACCTCGGACACCCGAGAATTTATTACTTGAACATAACCTGCACTTGGGTTTACAACTCTTAATTGAGTCTCCATCAGCCTGTGCACATATACAGTGAATTTCCAGGTTATGGATATCAATCCATCTTATAACTGTTTGTTGGGAAGGCCATGGATACATTCAGCTGGGGCTGTACCCTCGTCTCTTCACCAGAAACTAAAATTTGTGATGGAGGGCCGGTTGATCACGGTATCAAGGGAGAAAGATATAATAGCCTCCGCATCCACTGAATCTCCTTATGTGGAGCCGAATGAAGAGGCCGTGGAGTGTTCTTTCCGATCTTTGGAATTTGTAAATGCAGTTTTTGTCGTTGAAGGACAGAAAATTCTGAAACTGAAGCTGTCCAAGAATACAAGGCTGGGGCTAAGAACCACCGTAGGAAAAGGCTGCAGAGCTGGAAAGGGTCTCAGGAAATATCTTCAGGGGATGGTTCGAGCCATAGAGGTAAAAGGAAAGAAGGACTGATTTGGCCTAGGATATCTTCCGAAGGCCCATGAGAAAAGAAGACAAGTTGAAAAGAACCGACAAAGGAGGATGGCCCGTCTTACGGGTATTGATATTGAGTGGGAGCCTATGATATTCCCACCTATCCTTCACAGCTTTCGCTCATCCGGTTCTCTGTTCGGAGAAAAGAATCCTGATGATGTGCTTGTAATGATAGAGAAAGCCTTCAAGAGATTCCAGGTGAATAGTGATGAGCAGATGTATGATATGGAAATCTGCACGACCGAGAAAGACAGGATTGAAATAGAGAGTACTAGTTGGATGGTGCGACCTTGTCCACTAGGATATAGACTAACCAACTGGAGTGCGACTGAGTTGCCATAGTCTTTAAGTCTATTCCAAAGTAATACTTTTTAAAAGGCAATCTTAATTATCTTTACCCAGAGATATTAAGAGTTTTTTCTGTAATGGGCTTTTTAAACATTTTCATTCAATAAATAACAAGCACAATGCATTATCCATATTGTTGTGTCCATATTTTTTCATTTTTGTTATTTATTTTGTTTTCTATATATATTTTCCTATATTGTTTTTTCTCCACCTATTTACAGGTGTACGGAGGCGGAATATGAGGACCTTCCTGTCAGTAATTCTAAAATTGATTTTGAAAGACCCATTTGCACGGGTGATTTTGAGGCTAATGAAGATACTGAATATTATGGTCTACCTCCGGATCTATTGAGGAAAATAGAACAAGAAGAAAAGCAAGTACTTCCTCATAAGGAATTATTGGAAACAATAAATTTAGGAAATGGTGAAGAGATAAAAGAAGTCAAAATTGGAACTTCATTGTCACCATTAATAAAAGGTGAATTGATGGCTTTTCTCCAGGAGTATGTAGATGTATTTGCATGGTCTTACCAAGATATGCCAGGGTTAGATCCGGATATTGTGGTTCATAAACTCCCTTTAAGGCCAGAATGCAAGCCAATTCAGCAAAAGTTGAGAAGAATGAGGCCTGATATGCTGTTAAAGATAAAAGAGGAGGTGAAGAAACAATTTGATGCTGGATTCCTAGAGGTGGCAAAATATCCAGAATGGGTGGCAAATATTGTTCCAGTACCGAAGAAGGATGGCAAGGTGCGGATGTGCGTTGATTATCGAGATTTGAACAAGGCCAGCCCTAAAGATAATTTCCATTTGCCCCATATTGATACTCTGGTGGATAATACAGCGAAGAGTTCTTCATTTTCTTTTATGGACGGATTCTCAGGATACAATCAGATTAAGATGGCACCGGAAGATATGGAGAAAACCACATTTGTTACAATGTGGGGCACCTGCTACTACAAAGTAATGCCATTTGGATTGAAGAATGCTGGGGCAACATACTAGAGAGCCATGGTGACCTTGTTTCATGATATGATGCATAAGGGAATTGAGGTCTACGTTGATGATATGATCGCAAAGTCACAAGGAGAAGAGGAGCATATTGCGAATCTTAAGAAGCTCTTTGAACGATTAAGGAAATTTAGACTCAAGCTAAATCCGGCAAAATGCACTTTTGGAGTCACCTCGGGGAAGTTGTTGGGTTTTGTCATCAGCAAAAGAGGAATTGAGATTGACCCGGATAAAGTGAAGGCCATTCAGAATTTGCCACCACCTCGCACTCAAAAGAAAGTAAGAGGCTTTCTGGGAGCTTGAATTACATTGCTCGGTTTATTTCACAGTTAACCGATAAATGTGATCCAATATTTAAGTTACTTCGAAAACGTGATCTAGGAGAATGGGATGAAAGGTGTCAGATTGCTTTCGAAAAGGTTAAGCATTATCTATCAAACCCATCAGTATTAATGCCACATATTCTCGATAAACCAATGATACTGTATTTATCAGTATTTGAAAGATCCATGGGTTGTGTTTTGGGGAAGCTTGATGAAACGGGAAAGAAGGAACAGGCAGTTTACTATCTCAGCAAGAAGTTCACAGATTATGAGTTGAAATATTCGTCGGTAGAAAAGTTGTGATGCGCCTTAGCTTGGACTGCTCGAAGACTCAGACAGTATATGTTGTACCACACAACGTGGTTGATTGCCAAGCTGGATCCAGTTAAGTACATGTTGGAAGCACCTTCTCTGTCAGGGAGGACGGCAAGATGGCAGGTTTTATTGTCAGAATACGACATTGTATATGTAAGTCAAAAAGCTATCAAAGGCAGTGCAGTGGCTGAATTCTTAGCAAGTCGGGCAGTGGAAGATTATGAGTCGTTGAACTTTGACTTCCCAGATGAGGATTTGATGTATGTGTCGCAAGCAGATGAAATTCCCCTAAAGAAGAAAGTATGGAAAATGTACTTCGATGGCGCATCTAATGCCATGGGGCATGGAATCGGGGCAGTGCTTATATCCCCAGAAGAAGACTGTTATCCTTTCACTACTAGATTGGATTTTGATTGTACAAACAATACTGCCGAGTATGAAGCATGTACTATGGGCCTTCGTGCTGCAGTGGATAGAAAGATCAAAGTATTGGAAGTTTATGGAGACTCAGCCTTGGTGATTTACCAGTTACGAGGAGAATGGGAAACCCGAGATACAAAGCTAATCCGATACTGAGAACTCATACTAAGTTTATTAGAGGAGTTTGAAGAAGTGAATTTCAATTACTTTCCTCGAGAAGAAAATCGAATGGCGGATGCTTTGGCTACTTTGTCATCAATGTTTAAAGTGAATGAAAGGGCGGAAGTTGTGCCGATCAAGATGAGCATATACGAGTCTCCTGCCCACTGTTTGAGTATCGAAGAAGAAGCAGATGGTCTCATTTGGTATAATGACATCTTGCAGTACATCAAGAGTCAACAGTATCCAGAACAAGCAACAGAGAATGACAAGAGGACTTTGAGAAGGTTAGCAATGGGTTTTGTTCTAGATGGCGAGATTCTCTACAAGAAAGGAAAAGATCAAGTCTTGTTGAGATGTGTCGGGTCTGTCAAAGCTCGAAGAATCATAGAAGAGGTCCATGAAGGGATATGTGGCACCCATGCTAATGGTCACATGCTTGCTAAACAGATTATGAGGGTAGGGTACTATTGGCTGACCATGGAAGGAGATTGTATCAGTTATTCCCGGAAGTGTCATAAATGCCAGATTTATGCAGATAAGATTCATGTGTCGCCATCACCTTTACATTTCATGACTGCACCATGGCCTTTTTCAATGTGGGGAATGGATATGATCGGGCCTATTACCCCGAAAGCTTCAAATGGACATCGTTTCATCTTGGTGGCCATAAATTATTTCACAAAGTGGGTAGAAGCTGCTTCTTATGCAAATGTAACAAAGTCGGTGGTATGCAGATTCGTCAAGAAATAAATCATATGCCGTTATGGGTTGCCAGCAAGAATTATTTCGGATAGTGCTCTCAATTTGAACAATAAGATGATGAGAGAAGTGTGTACTCAATTCAGGATCACACATCATAATTCGGCACCTTACCGTCCGAAGATGAATGGCGTAGTAGAAGCAGCTAATAAGAACATCAAGAGGATTGTTGAGAAGACGACCAATTTGTACAAAGATTGGCATGAGATCCTGCCTTTCGCTCTTCATGCATATCATACTTCGGTCCGCACATCTACAGGGGCAACACCATTTTCTTTGGTATACGGGATGGAAGCAGTGCTACCTATTGAAGTTGAGATCCCTTCACTTCGGGTTTTGATGGAAGTTGGTCTAGAGGAAGCAGAATGGGTTAGAGCTCGTTATGAACAGTTGAATCTCATCGAGGAGAAAAGATTGAAAGCAATTTGTCATGGGCAGTTGTATCAGAAAAGGATGATTCGAGCCCACAACAAGAAAGTTTGTCCCAGACAATTCCGAGAGGGGGAGTTGGTATTGAGGAAAATTCTCCCTATAGTGAAGGACCCGAGAGAAAAATGGGCTCCAAATTGGGAAGGACCTTATGTGGTAAAGAGAGCTTTTTCTGGAGGAGCATTGATTCTAACTCGGATGGACGGAGATGATTTTAGACATCCCGTGAATGCTGATGAACTGAAGAAGTATTATGCTTGAAAAAAAAATTTGTGTGATGCTGTGCACATGAAAATTCGAATGATTCCAAGTGTAAAAATAGAAATTCTATATATCTATTTCCCCTGAGAATTGCTTTTCAAAGAGAATATTTATGCTTGATATGATGAATGGCCGTTTTTCATACTCCTTCCACTAAGAAGAAATTATCCTTAGTCACCCCTTTGAGCCTTAAGAATTATTTCTTTCTTTAAACCTTGATCAAGGATCACCCTCTACACTGGAGGGCAAATACGAGGAAAGATAATAAAAAATCATGGCAAAAAGAAAGCCATCGAAAAATGTGGCAAATGAAAGCCAACAAAGCAAAAAAGAAAAGAAAGTCCAAAAAGGGACAAATGTTTCAAGAATGAGTTCTCCTCAGGAAGTGATCCTTGATCCAATCACCCTTAAACACATTTTGGGCCTATTTATCCTTTCTTTCTAAACCTAACCCTTGGCCTACATTACATGCTTTAAAAGCCCATTTTGATCAAGCATGGATATTTAATTTGAAAGGTTATTCTCAGGATCCATCCCATCTTTTGAATTTATATTTTTACCTTGTAAGCATTTAGAATTCTCAGATGCATGGTAGAATACAAAAAAAATGAAAATGAGAGGTTTAAGCCGAAAACCCGCAAAGGGCGACTTAATACCGAACGGAGGAAACTTGAGTTGAAAACCTGTAAAAGACGGCTCAAGTACTAATCAAAGCTTGAATCAATGCTCCGTGTAATGGGGGAGAAAGTATCTAACAATCAGAGAAAAGGGGAATAATGCAGTCTGATGTAACTACAGAAGTTAAGAGGTTACCCAAGTGAATTGCTCATTCAAGAGAAATTTCAGATGGTTTGAAAAATGAGGGGTCCAAGATATTCCGCATCCGGGGCATCTACAGCCTATAACCTTATATTTGTTTCTTATATCCTTGATATTTATTTTTACCATTTTAAAACATTTCTTGCAATAAATTCTTGTTATCCTTTTCATGACAATTTTTGATTGATTCATATTCTCTTTCATATACTTTTGAGATGCATTATGGTTGTTATTAAGTTGAATGATGTTTAGTAATAAAAATCTTTAAATAAAGGGATTTCAAAGTATTACTAAGGAATAGATTTAAATCTTGGGAAGGTTTGGAAAGTTCACCAAGAAAAGAAAACAGTGAACGTGGTGCCGTCGCGTAGTCAGAAAATCTGTGAACTTCAGCGAGAGACAGAAGCTGAGACTGTTTGACAAGATATCTTGAGTGAAGGATTCCTCAAGTGGGGCATCAATGAACAGTTGAAGACTCTGTCCTGAAGTCATATAATCTGTGAATCTCAAAGAAACCATGGATTAGAAATTATGGCACAATCATTTGATTGCATTTTTTTTTAGGAAGCATACAAGCATTTGCAAAAGCATGGCATTCTCATCATTGCATTTAGCTAACAGTGCAGAAATCAGGAAAGCTTGGACTTTCCCAAAGAGAAACTCGTTTTGTTTCTCAAAAGATTCAGAGTTTGAGATCGCTATCAAGGTATTTCCTCCTGTTTTAAATTGAATTCATTTTGTTTATCAGACAAATCGAGCCTTGAGTCTGTCGTCAAGGTATTTTCAAACCAGTTTTTTTTAAGACCTTCGGGCACCAATTTTTTAAGACCTCCGAGCACCAGCTTTTAAGACCTCCGGGCACCAATTTTTTTAAGACCTCCGGGCACCAATTTTTTAAGACCTTCGGGCACCAGTTTTTAAGACCTCTGGGCACCAATTTTTTTAAGACCTCCGGGCACCAATTTTTTTAAGATCTTCGGGCACCAGTATTTTTTAAGACCTTCAGGCACCAGTTTTTTTAAGACCTCCGGGACCAGTTTTAAGACCTCCGGGCACCATTTTAAAGCCCTTCGGGCACCAGTTTTCTTAAGACCTCCGGGCACCAGTTTTTTTTAAGACCTCCGGGCACCAATTTTTTAAGACCTTCGGGCACCAGTTTTTTTAAGACCTCCGGGCACCAATTTTTTAAGACCTTCGGGCACCAGTTTTTTTAAGACCTTCGGGCACCAATTTCTTTTTAAGACCTCCGGGCACCAATTTTTTAAGACCTTCGAGCATCAATTTTTTTTAAGACCTCCGGGCACCAATTTTAAAGACCTCCGGGCACCATTTTCAAGACCTCCGAGCACCAATTTTTTAAGACCTTCGGGCACTAGTATTTTTTTAAGACCTTCGGGTACCAGTTTTTTTAAGACCTCCGGGCACCAATTTTTTAAGACCTCCGGGCACCAGTTTTTTTTTAAGACCTCCGGGCACCAATTTTAAGACCTCCGGGCACCATTTTAAAGACCTTCGGACATCATTTTTAAGACCTCCGGGCATCATTTTCAAGACCTCCGGGCATCATTTTCAAGACCTCCGGGCATCATTTTAAAGACCTCCGAGCACCATCTTTAAAGACCTTCGGGCACAATTTTTCTTTTGAAAATCGAATTCGTTTTCTTAAGACGGATCGAGCCTTGATTAGTCAGGGAATTCAATTTAAGGATAAATATTCAATTTACAGCTTATTTTCAAAAAAAAAATAGAAAATGAAAAATGATAGAAGAATGAAGAAGAAAACCCCTTTCCCTTTCCTTCACATATGATTTCACTGACCGTACAAAATTAGTGTCGGTTTATCTTTTTTTTTTGATAATTGGATAGGGAGAGGGGTTGCTTGGGTTTGAACCCAAGACTTCATGCCCCCAAGACTCTTGGCCACTTAGCGAACTATTCTTTCGCCTTTTATCTTTGCCTGATTCCTGATTCTCAGCAATAGCCAAATAGGGGTAGCTGTAGACACCTAATTTTGTCCGGACCACTAAACATATATGTTTTCTTCCTATATTGATGTTTTCGAGTGTAAAAAGACTGTTTTCATCCTGCAGGTGGTACTCCGAGACTTAGTTTAAGAGGACGAGCACAAAAAGTCAAACTTGAAAAAAGTCAACCCCAAAAAGTCAACTACTAAAAAAGTCAACTCACTTTCAAAATCAAGATTTTTAAGTTCAATTGAAAAATGGCGAAAGAATTTTGATAATCCGAGGTCTACATTGAAAGATATAGAGTTCGAAAGTTGGGATTTGGAGATTCAGTAGAAAAAAACCCTAATCCGAGAAATTTGGGGAAAAGTGCTTAAACGATCAAATTGATCGAAATTGAAGGTTCCAAATGAAAGATAAGCACTGACTACGGGTAATGGAGAAGTCACTTGCAAGAAAAATTGAAAGAAAAGTCAATCCGGGAGAAAACCGAGAATTAGGGTTTTTAGTGGATTTCGGTGAAATTGGAAAGAATCACAGAAATGGCCCGACTTGGTAAGAAAGAAGCCCCCAATGGATGAAGAATGATTAAAAAGGATAGCCCAAGGCTCATATTGAAGAAAATCTGAAAATCGGACTTGTTTTGAGCAAAACCGGGTTTCAGAGGCAAAAGGGTAAAATTGGAAAATTTGGAAAAAATAGCAAATAAGCTCCAAATCTTTTGAAATTTTACAAATCTCATTTTTAAATTATTTTAAAGAGATTGGAGAAATAAAATCTTGATTCGGAGTTCGTTTGCAAAATGGCCAAATCCCGGGCTTCTTATGTAGTAATTCAAAAAGGAAAATCCCAGAAAAATAGCAAATGAGCTCCAAATCTTTTGAAACTTTGAAAATATCATTTTTAAATTATTTGAAAGAGATTGGCGAAATAAAATCTGGATTCGGAGTTCGTTTGCAAAATAGCCAAATCCCGGGCCTCCTATGCAGTAATTCAAAAAGGAAAATCCCGGAAAAATAGCAAATGAGCTCCAAATCTTTTGAAATTTTGCAGATCTCATTTTTAAATTATTTGGAAGAGATTGGAGAAATAAAATCTTGATTCGGAGTTCGTTTGCAAAATGGCCAAATCCCGGGCCTCCTATGCAGTAATTCAAAAAGGAAAATCCTGGAAAAATAGAAAATGAGCTCCAAATCTTATGAAATTTTGAAAATCTCATTTTTAAATTATTTGAAAGATATTGGCGAAACAAAATCTTGATTCTGAGCTCGTTTGCAAAATGGCCAAATCCCGGGCCTCCTATGCAGTAATTCAAAAAGAAAAATCCCGGAAAAATAGCAAATGAGCTTCAAATCTTATGAAATTTTTCAAATCTCATTTTTAAATTATTTGAAATATATTTGAGAAATAAAATCTTGATTCGGAGTTCGTTTGCAAAATGGCCAAATCCCAGGCCTCCTATGCAATAATTCAAAAAGATAAATCCCGAAAAAATAGAAAATGGACTCCAAAAATTATGAAATTTTGCAAATATCATTTTTAAATTATTTGGAAGAGATTGGAGAAATAAAATCTTGATTCGGAGTTCGTTTGCAAAATGGCCAAATCCCGAGCCTTTTATGTAGTAATTCAAGCCGATAAATCCCGAAAAAAATACCAAATGAGCTCAAAAAATTATGAGAACTTTCAGATCACACTTTTTAATTATTTTGAAGATATTGGTGAAGAAAAATCTTGATTTGGAGCTCGTTTAAAAAATGGTAAAATATAAGGGCATAAAAGGGCATTTTTGGGAAAAAAATTCAAATAAATAGCAAACGAACTCGGATAATTTTGAAAACTTCCAGAACTTAATATTTTATTATTTTGGAAGTATTAAAAAAAGAAAAATTGATTTTGGAGTCCGTTTGATATTTATTTGCATCCGGGGGGCAAAATGGTCATTTCACCCAAGCAACCGAAAAGGGCTTCTTTGGGCCTTTCAAAAAATCAGAGTTGGGCTGGAAAAGAGAGGTTCTGGCCTGCCCAAGCCCAAAGGAAGGAGGAAGCTTCTGATTTTTCAATCAAATGGCTAGAAATCAAGAGTTAGTTAGAGATTCTCTTTGATCAAACCATGGTGATTAAGCCACATAGGCCAAGAAAGATGTCAACATTATTCTTTAACAGCTGTAATTTGAGAGAGCTGAGATGCTAATCTAAAGGTGGTAATTTCATGATTTTTCACCTTGAATTATTAGCCATTTGATGGAAAATTGGTTACAAAAAAAATGACAACATCCTTGAGCCATATTAAATCCCATTAGGCCAGCCCTTGGTTGGGGGGAGAATTTCATTTTTTCATCTTCATTTTGCTGAGTTCTTAGAGTTTTTACTTAGTTTTTCTCTTCTTGGTTGAGAGCAAAAAAGAAAAGTTTAGAAAAAAAAGAAAGTTTGAAGAGATAAAGCTTGAAAGATAGCTTCTTGAGGTTGCTCTTGAGCACCAACTCTTGCACTTTCTTGATTTTCTATTCTTGTTTTTGCTATTTTCATTTCTATTTGGTGAGTTTCCATTTTCAATAAATGTTTTTTTTATTGTTCTTTTAAGTTCTTACTTCATCTATTTCTTAAGTATATTTTTTATATTTTATTTTTACAATAAACTCACCATGGCCAAATGGCCTACATTATTTATTTTAAATTGCTGTTTTGGGTTCATTTTACCATATTGTTTATGTTATTTTCTTTGATTTTGATGTTTTAAATGTTATGTTACTTCATATTCTTGAGTTATATTTTAATTTGGTTGCTTTGTTTGTTGCCATTTATGTTTTAGATATCATGTTTTTGCATTTTTAATTTTCTGTTTTCATGTTGTTTAAATTTGAGCATGTTTTAGATTTAGTATATCAAGTGTTTGTGAAAATGCTTGTTTGGTCTTTGCATGATTTTTTTTATATCTTAGTTGAGCATGTTTTAGATTTAGTATATCAAGTGTTTGTGAAAAATGCTTGTTTGGTCTTTGCATGATTTTTTTTTTTTATATCTTAGTTGAGCATGTTTTAGATTTAGTATATTAAGTGTTTGTGAAAATGCTTGTGTGATTTTTGCTTGATTTAAGTGTAATATTTTAGTTGAGCGTGTTAGTATACCAAGTGTTTGTGAAAATGCCATGCTTGTTGGAGCTTGAGGCCATTTGGCTACTCCATGTATTTTTCATTGTGTGATTGCATTTTTGTCATGTTAGTTGGTAGGTTTTTGCATTTGCATGTCATTTAATTTAGTTTTGCATGCTAGTATGCCAAGTGTTTGTGAAAATGCCATGTTTGCTTGTTACATTATGTTATTCGGCCCTCTTGGAATTTTTGCATTTTTTGTGCATTCTTGCCATGTTAGTTGATAGGTTAGCATTTGCATGATATTTGATTGAGTTTTTGGATTAAGCATGCTTTGTGTTTGTGAAAATGCCATGCATATTTTAGTTATTAAGCTAGGTTTATTTGCCATGCATGTTCATGCATTTTAGGTCTAGGTTGTATTAAATTCCATGCAAGTTCATTTAGGTCTAGGTTACTTTATGAATGCCATGCATTTTTTCATTACATTTAGGTTCAAATCCATGCATTTCATGCATTATGTTTGCTGTATTGTTTCATGCATTTCATGTTCATGCCACTTGAATAATGACTTGAGCCAATTAATGGTTCAAAGTCATGCTCTCTTGAGCACACTTGTGGAAAATTAAGTTTGTCAAATTGATTATTCTACCTTTGTGATTTTTTTATTTAGCCAATTTTTATCTAACTTTCAAAAAATCCTAGCTACTGTTTGTAAGTCATTTTATGAGTTTCAAATATTTTTACTTTGATTTTTAAATATTTTATCAAAGGCAAAAATGTGTTTTGGCAAAGTAGTTTTTTTTTTCACCCAGTTTTCGTAACTTTTCGATTTTTCTGGGCATTCGTCTTTAATCAAAAAATCGTGGCTTAAAACTGGACAGTGGAGTCAGAATTGAATTTAAAGAAAAATCATTTTTCTGTTTTGGTTAAGTCACTTAGAGTGGGCTGATTAGGAGGGTTAGTTACTGACTTAGGGTGGTTTCTAAGCTTTTTTAAACTCTAAGAATGGTTTTCAAGTCTCGGGTTAAGGGTAGTCAAGTTCGGATTTTTAAACTTAGGAAATTAGAGCTATTTAAAAAAATTAGCCCAGTTTTTATTTTTTAATTCTAGCTTTACAAAATTGTTTTCAAACAATCACAAAGTATTTTGGTTTTAGAATATTTAATTTGACATATTTTCCTAAGGTAGCTGGATATCTTTTTAGATATACGGATTTCCTTAATAAAAGGAAAAAATACATTTCATGCATTGCATTTTTCATATTCATGCATTTTATATAATATGTGATTCTTGTTATAATAATTTCTATGATATTGTTATTATTTTGATTTATATTTTTTGATGTTATATGGTTTGTTATATGATTTGTAATATTTCATGATATCCTATGCTTTTATTTATTTAGTTATTATTTTTTTTGTCATATTATTTAGCATATACTATGTTCATACATTATTATTTTCATTTTTATTTTTTCATACATAGTATATGATAGCATTATTTCATATTCCATCTCATTTAATTTATATGCCATATCATTCATGTTTGCCATGTCATTTAAATTATTTCATTTTCATATAGAATATGTTATGTTACTTAGGTTATTTTATTTCATTTAGAAATATCATGTTACTTAGGTTATTTCATTTCATATAGAATATGTTATGTTACTTAGGTTATTTTATTTCATTTAGAATATATCATATGACTTAGGATATTGCATCTCATATAGAATGTATTATGTTACATAGGTCATTTAATTTCATTTAGAATATATCATATAACTTAGGATATTTCATTTCATTTAGAATATGCTAAGGCATTCAAATCATGTCATGTCATTTAGGTTGCATTATATTATTTAGATTTTGCTGTGTCATTTTATTTATGTCATGCATATACATATTCATTTCTTTTAAATGTTTTCTAAAAAGATAATAATTTTTAATAAAAAAATAAAGATATTCCCGAGTTAAAATAATTCATGAGTTCTCTATCGGGTTTGCTGGAGGGAATATCATCAATTATCATTAATAAAGGAATATCTTTCTTTCAAAAAAGAGAATGATTCGGAAAGTTTTCCAAAACTAATAAAAATTTTTATATTTTGCCACGTTTGTTGGGGAATATAGGAAAATTTTGAATTTATAAATTCCGGATCATTTTCAATTAAAAATGAAATTATTTTTCTTTAAATTGGGAATTAACTTGAAATACTAAATTTAAAACCGATTTTTTACCGAGACTTGAGATAACACACGATTAATAAGGTACCGATTTATACGGGCGTTGTGGGGGTGCTAATCCTTCCCCGCACGTAACCGACTCCCGAACCCGCTTCTTTGATTTCTCTGGTTTTAAAACGCAGACTTGAAATTGGTTTTTAAAATGTTTTAATTAATTTTTAAAATATTTTATAAAACCGGTTTTAATAGGTGGCCGATCACACCTAGCTAAAAAAAATTGGTGGCGACTCCATGTCTTTTTCAAGGTCATTTTCAAAACCTTAATTTTTTTTTCTAGAGAAATTAAGTCGACTTTTTTTCGATTTTTTTTATGTCACACTTAACGAATAATAAAATCTTGCGATGAGACTCGTTATTTTTTAGGTTGCGACAGCATCAATTTACTTAAATGGATAATTTACTTGAATTTTGATTTGAACTCTATTACTCTATCAACCATATCAGACATATCTAAGATTTAAAGATATTGTATGAGTTAATCTTTAATTATATTTTAAAATTTAATAAGTTGATAATTGTATTTATACTTGGCTTACATGTCAAAAAATAAATTATTCATGTAAGCGTTCATATTAGTAGTGCTAAGCTAGTCAGCATGTACATATTATATTATATTATATATATATATATATGATATGATTACTTTATTTAATTAATATATTGTCATTTAACTCGTAATATTATTAATAATATATAATAGTAAGTAAAAGAAAAGCATTAATATAGTACAATGTTTAGTACTTTAAAGCTTTGTAAGTTGTAACAGCAGTCTAAAAAGCCTCTCTTTCAAAAACAAAAACCTCTTCAGCTGCCACATTTCATTTCATAAACACTCAAAAACTCTCTTAAAAAGGTTGTCTTCATAGCCAAAAAATAAAATAAAATAGAACTAAAGAAAATGTCTCCAAATCTTACAAAACCAAACAACAGCTTCACTTCAATACCATTACCGCTCTATACTTTTCTCTTCCTCGTAAATCGTAATCCTCTGCATTCTAGGTTTCTACACTGTCCATTACCCACCAAGAAATCCCAAAAATGCCATTTTTTTCCGGCAAATATTCCTCTCTTCTGCCGTCAACTACACATCTCCTCGTACCTCCGTTCCCTCACTTCCCACCCTCATCTCGCCGGCACAAAACCTTCCCTTGAAACGACCCGCTACATTAAAACCCACTTTGAAAACCTTGGCTTGGAAACCCATACCGTGCCGTTTAAGACCCTTTGGTCTTACCCTGTTCATGTTTCAGTTTCAATGCATTTCAACAACGGCACCGTATTAAACTTGCCTTTAAACGAAACGGGTATTGCCAGTTATGCATCTCTAGGCTTGACACAACCTTACCATGCATATTCTCCGTCAGGAACGACGCAAGGTAAGGTTGTTTTTGTGAACTATGGGAGCGAAGATGACTATCGTGCGCTGGGAGTGATGGGGGTTAACGTCAGTGGCTGCATAGTGATAGTTAAAAAATTGTATTTGCTCAGCAAAGTATTTTCAGATATAAAATAGAAGTTCAGATAAGAAAAAAACACTTCTCATACTTTTTTAATTTTAAAATCTATATTATAATTTAATCTTGATTTTAAATAAATAGGGTTATCTATTTAATAACTCAAAATCAATTAATAAATTTTGGATTATAATTAAGATGGTGATTTTTATGTAGTTTTCAAATTTAATTTTGATTTTAAATGAATAATTCTATTTATTTAATTATTTTAAATCTAAATCGGTTAAAATAAATTTGATAACGTATGACTAACCGATGAAAATTTAAAAACCAAGATTTGTTGTAGAAAATCAGTACAAAGGTAATGTTTAAAATAAAACCAACACTTGCTATTGAAAATAAAAAAAAATTGATAATGTTAGATTTTATTTTTAAATTTTGAGATTTAATTAATGAGTTGATAAATATAATTTAATTTAGGCTTATTCCACGTGTCATTAAAAAGAGATGTCCACGTAATCTACCATGTCAGCAGTTCTTACCCAGTCAGCATGTATCCTATTATATTATATATATATATATGATTGCCATTATTAATAAGATTTACCTAATTTATAATAAGAAGTTTAGTTTAATTAAAATACTTTCATTAGATAGATTAATTTGATGATAAATAAAAAATTAAAAGTTATATGGAATATTTTATCTTAAAAGTTATAAATTTTCACTAATTTTAAAAGTAAATAAATTTATTTGATATAAATAAAAAAATTAAAATTTACAATGAATCATAATTAATTTAACATTAATATTAAAAATAATAAATTTTATAATAGTTTGATATAATTTTGACATGAAATAATTTGTACATGTTAATGCAAATTTTACTTAATATACACTTTATTATTTTTATTTGTTTTTAAAATATACAAGTATATATTCGAAAATAAATAAATCAAAGAGATTTCACATGCGAACACATTTGATAACAAATACTAGTATATATAAAAGCACAAATGTGGAGAATCTTTTGAACTGAAAAAAATAATTTTTATTGTTCACTATATTTCTAAATTGCCATTATAAATATTTTTTATTATTAATAAGATTTATCTAATTATAAGTAAGAAGTTTAATTTCATTAAAACACTTTTATTAAATGGATTAATTTGATAATAAATAAAAAAATTAAAAATTTATGTAGAATTGCTTTATCTTAAAAGTTTTAATTTTTCACTAATCTTAAAAAATGAATTAATTTATTTGATATAAATAAAAAGTTAAAATATACATTAAATTTTTTACCTTCATAATTAATTTTGCATTAATATTAAAAACAATATAGTAATTTGATATAATTTTTACATGAAATAAATTTTACATGCAAATTTTAGTTAATATGCATTTTATTATTTTTAAAATATACAATTATATATTCAAATTTCAAATAAATAAACCAACGAGCATTCACATGCGAATGCATGTGATAACAAATACTAGTTAATATAAAAGTTTTAAATTCTGTCAAACCTCAATAATCCAAATTCTAAACTCGTTAATAGATCGGCTCAAGGATCGCGCTATCCGTCCAAGCTCGAAGGCCCGCCCATATTTCGAAAGGTTTGGACAAAAATATTAAGCTCGAAGTATGAGTTTGGGCAAAAAAATAAGTCCCATTTAAAAAATAGGCTGAGCCTTGGCTCTAACAATTAAGGCCCGAGCCCGGCCCGACCCGTTTTTCATTTAGACAATATCTTATTTTTATATTTCATATATTATATAATTTATATCATATAAAAAATAAATATATATAATATTATAGTGTAAACATTTGAAAATATGCTGAGTTATCATGTTTTAGAACTTAATAAAATAAAAAAAGAGGTAAAATTACTAAAAATTAAATAATAAAAAAGTATTTGTTTAATTTTTTTTTTTTTTAAATATGGGCGGATCTAAACGAGTTTGGATTACCCATTTACAAATTTGGACAAGCTTGGGCAGAATTTGAGTCTTATATTTTGGACCAGACCGAGCTTGGGCAAGTATATATGATGTTGATACCATACCTAAGCGCAGTCCAAACACGGTCCGGCCTATGAGCACCTCTACTCGTTAACAATATATATTATTTTTATAAAAGTTTTTAATTTTTTTAATTTAATCTTTAATAATTTAATTTTTTATTATTAAACTTTGATGTATAAATAATTTAATATATATTTCAATATTTACACTATAATATTATATTTATTTTTTTTATAAATTATAAATTATAATATATATAAATCTAAAAATAATATATTATATAATTGAAAAACGGATTGAATTGAGCTTGAATTCAGATTTTGAATGTTGAAATTAAAGTTTAGTTTATTTTTTAAAAGAATTTTAATTTGTATTCAAATTCATTTTTGGATTTAATATTTTTATCCAAATTTTTTTCAAAGATTGAACGAATTTTTGAGTTTGGACAAACTAAATATTGCATACTGGCGAAATTGATTTTTTTTTTTTTAGTAAGTAATCTAATATATATATTTTTAAATAAAATAAAAATTTTATCTAATGATGTCAATTGTCACGTGTGAATTTTTTCTAAAAAGTAAATTAAATAAAAGTTTGTAGTTGATGAATTGACAATGTATAAATCTTATACATTCTCAGAATTTATAAATAAATATTAATTAGGTCCGACTCTCCGGTTGTTAGAGAATATTCGTCCAGTGGACTTTACCCTTTAAAGTCCTAATAAGAACCTGCCCCGCGAGGACAAGAACAGATAATCCTCTCCATAACCACCTTGGAGGAGACCATTTGCTAAAGAATGTCTCTGGTTCTGAAAAGGGTGCATGGTTTGTATTGCTGTCTTTTTCTAGCACAGGGGCATACCGCATAGCCGTCATCTGTGTTGGAAATCACAAACAATCTAGTTTTGTGGATTGGTGTTAGAAATCTAAGACTCTGACCTCTTCCAGTGAGGCCAAGTTGACTTGAATTCCAACCTCTCAGTTTCATCCACCCATGAGATTTGATAGAGCTCCTTCTACAATATGTTTAAAGGTATTAAATCTCACAGATAAAGCATCAGCTCCAGTGTTGTCAACGTCTAGGCGTGCCTACGTCTTACACTTTAACGTTAGATAACAAAAGCACTTTAGACCATTTCGGACGAGACGCATTTGATCAAGCGCACGTCTAGTGCGTCTAAGCGCGTTTTTTTTAAGACAGTAAAAAAAAAAACCCGCCTCATCGAATTTTTTTTAAATTTTTTTTTCATTAGATGTACCTTTATTAGTAAGAAAAAGGATAGTATCAAACTCTTTACTTTTCAATATTTGAGTATTCAACAACAAACATGGAACCATAAGAAAATCATGCATATTGGACAACAGGAAAAAAATTACATGTCTTGTAGATAAACTAGATCACTTTTTAGAGTTTATTATCATAATTATATATCTTAAGCTTATTTTATATATATATATATATATATATATATACATATTGCGTCTTACTCAAGCGAGTGTTTTTTTTGCGTTTTGCGCCTGAGACAATATAAAAATTTTAACACATAAAATGCGTCTTGCGCCCTTGACAATACTGATAAGCTCTAATTTGATTTTGAAAGTATAGTAGATGTGCAGTGAAATTAGAAGAGAGAGCGAGCGAGACCTGCTAGAAAAGTAACATATCGGATAAAGTTGAGAAGCTGTTTGCATATTTGGCTCCTCGTCCTTGAACTTCTACGATAAGAAAACTCATGTAAGACCTTAAAGTTCGTATACTACACCAATCAAATTCCAATTAGACTAAAGAATTACACAAAAACGTATCTTTTTGCTTTCCTGAAAAAGCATTTTCACCCAACAATTAGCAAAAATAAAAATGTTTGTCTAGAACCTTTACACAGATGAAAAATCAGCATTACAAACTAAAAAACAAATAAGCAAAAAATAAAAAAGATTCAAAATACAGAATAAAACTTACATGAAGCTGAAACAAGTTTTTTTCATATGCTATAGCAAGATAGCAATGAGTTCAGAAAGAACCAACTAAAGTCAATTTCGGCATTGTGCATATGTACTAATATTGAATTTAGAGCTTAATCAAGTTGGTTTAGTCACCTAAAAGGTGGATTTCAACAAATTTGGATTTCGAATTCTAACATCCGCAACCCTTCTATTCACAACCACGACATCCTTTGTACAAAAAAGAAGTTAAAAAGTACTAATCTTGAACTTGCCTAAAAAGTGGATTTCAACAAATTTGAATTTCAAATTCTAGCATCCGCAACACTTCTCCTATTCAAGCGACATTCTTTGTAAAAAAAAAAAAAGTTAAAAAGTACTAATCTTTGTTTACAAGTTCATTTCTGTTGTTGAATTGCAACAAAAAAAAAAAAAGAAGCCAAAGTCTAGTGTTTTTTGAGGGCTTTGTTCAAAATCTGAATTAAGAGCACCTAGTTTGAGATTGGATTGAAGAAAAAAAAAACCCAAAAAAGTCCGAGTTACCAGATCAAAGAAAATCACCAAATTTGCTAAAAACAATCTTTAAGTGACAAGTTCCTAAAGAGAGCAGCAGATAGAAACCCTAAAAATGAAGAAAAAAGAAAACTTGAAGGAAAGAATAGATATAAAATACCTCTGATTGAAGATAGAAAGTAACGATGGCTGTGGAGTATGGTGGCTGTTACAGTGAGCAGGTTTTTCGGTGAATGGCTTATAAATTTTTTCTTCAAAGAGAATGGAAATTCAAGTGTGAGAAATTAGGAGGATTCGAGTTTAACTTTTTTTCTTTTTAATTTTCATAAACCAGTCTTTCACTCTTTTTGTAGCTCCAAATTACTAGCGTTGCTTTGTGTTTCCTAACAAGTAACAAGGGTTGCAAAGGAGGGTTTGGCTTGGCTGTGCGTACAAGGTTTACCGAGTCGGGTCGGATCGAGTTCAGTTCAAATTTAAATTATTTATATATATATATATATATATATATTTGGTTTAAGTTCTGTTCACGGAGTCGGATCGGATCGAATTTTGTTCAAGTTTGAATTATATATATATATATATATATATATATATTTTTGGTTTAAATTTGGTTATATTTTGAACACGAACCTAAACAAAATAGGCTAACCCAGTTGTTATTCAATTGGACAAACCAACGAAAAACCGTGAAAATCCAAAAATTAAGTCTGGTGATTCGTTTTTTCCCTCAAATAATCTCAAAGAAAAACTTAATTCCTTATGCAAATCACAAACCCATAAGCAAAACTCATAATTGAAATACCCAAAAAATACTTAAAATTTTGATAAATGCCTTTGCTGTGTTGTCATTAGAACATAGATTCAATTTCCTTAATCAGGCCTTATATTGATTCTAGGGATAGTTTTTATTATTTGTTATTTGTTATAGATAAAAGCTTTAAATTTTGTCAAGCCTCATATTTTCTAAATGAGTAATTTAAATTCTAAATTCGTTAATAGATCGACTCAAGGATCGAGTTATCCGTTCAAATTTGAAGGTCCGTTTATATTTTAAAGGGTTTGGACAAAAATATTATGCTCAAAATATGAGTTTGGATAAAAAAATGAGATCCATTTAGAAAATAAGTCGGGTATTGACTCCAAAAATAAAAGCCCGACCCGACCTATTTTTCATTTATATAATATATTATTTTTATATTTCATATATTATATAATTTATATCATATAAAAAATAAATATATATAATATTATAGTGTAAACATTTAAAAATATCTATGTTTTAGAACTTAATAAAAAAATTAAACTATTAAAAATTAAATAATAAAAAAAATTGTTTATTTTTTTAAAATATGAACTGGCCTAAACGGATTTGGACTATCAATTTACAAATACGGGCAGGTTTGGATAAAATTTGAGGCCCATATTTAGGGCCGGGCCGGGCTTAGGCAAGTATATATGGTGTTGATACCGTACCTAAGTCCAGCCCGAACCCGGCTCGGGCCATGAGCACCTCTACTCGTTAACAGTATACATTATTTTTATAAAAATGTTTATTTTTTTTAATTTAATCTTTAATAATAGTTTTTTATTATTAAAATTGATGTATAAATAATTTAATATATATTTTAATATTTACATTATACTATTATATTTATTTTTTATAAATTATAATATATATTAATCTAAAAATAATATATTATATAATTGAAAAACATGTTTGATTGGGCTCGAATTCGGATTTTGAATGTTAAAGTTAAAGTTTAGTTTTTTCTTTTAAACGAATTTTAATTTGTATTCGAATTCATTTTTGGATTTAATATTTTTATGCATTTTCTTTTTAAATATTGAACGAACTTTTGAGTTTGGACAAATTAAATATTGCACACTCACACTGAAGGTGAAATTGAATTTTTTATTTTTTTTAAAATAAGTAATCTAATAATATAAGATGTTGGTATTTTTTATTTTTTAAACAATAAAAAACTTATTTTTTTAAATAAAATAAAAAAATTTATCTAATGATGTCACGTGTGCATTTTTTAAAAAGTAAATTACATTACATTTTATATTTGATGCACTAGTTAATCATAACAAGATACTTTATTAATGAATAAAATAAAAAATAAGGAACGTTTTACAAATAAATATTAATTAAGTGTCTTATTTCTTTCTATATCAAATTTTTATATTTATTTATAAACTATTCATTATTTTTTTGTTTTACTCATTAACTAAATATTTTATTGTGATTTATTAATAGTGCATAAAAAAATTACATAAGACTTATCCACTGTCGATGCACAAAATATAAACTCATTACATAAATATTTATAATTATATTTTATATTATTATATTCAATTTTTTAAACATTTATTCAATTGAATTGGGATCCGATTAAGGGTTTTTTTTTTATCTAAATATAGCTAAATTTTTTATTTTTTACCAAAATACCGTTCTTTTCAGATTAATTCCCAAAATCCGCTCTTTTTAAATCAGTTGGGAAATCGCCATGGGCCATGGTGATTTCCCAATTGAAATTTTTTTTTTTTTTTTTTGCGATTTCCCAAGGTAAGTTTTACCTTTTTTTATTTTTAATTCTTTTAATAAATAATAAAATTTAAATAAAAATTATATAATTTAAAATTTTAAAAAATAAAAATTTAATAATTTTAATATATAATTTTTATCCATGGTGGTAGAAGTGTTCATGGGCCGGGCCGGGCTCATGTATGGTATCAACACCACATTTGCTTGCCCGAGCCACGGTGGTAATTTTTCAACATTTATTTATTTATTTTTTAATTTTATAAAATTATAAAAATTATATAATTTTTAATTTTAAAAAATAAAAATAAAAATATAACAATTTACCAAAAATTAAAAAATTATATTCGTAATTAGGCCTGCTCATGGGCCGGGCCGCGACCCGAAATTTTTCAATTTCCTTACCAAGGCCCGGCTCGCGGGCCTTAATTTAATTATTTTAATATATAAATAGTGATACGGGCCTGGCCGGACGGGCTGCCCAGCCCATGAGCAGGTCTATCCGTAATGTCAATCGAATTCTTTCAACTTGTATTCGTAATAAATGGACCTCCGGGAGAAAGGCCAACTAGAGTGTCGTATTAGTCCGGGCTTGGACAAGTGTTTTTGTAATTTTATTAAATAATAAATTTTAAATAAAAATTATATAATTTTTAATTTAAAAAAATTAAATAACAAAATTCAAAAAATTATAAAATATATAAAAATATATTTTTAATAGTGAAATGGGCTTTCGGGTCGGCACGACTCGAAATGGGCTTGGGCAAGGGAAAAAATTTCGAGTCGCGGCCCGGCCTATGAACAGGTCTAATTACGAATATAATTTTTTAATTTTTGGTAAATTGTTATATATTTATTTTTTTAAATTAAAAATTATATAATTTTTATTATTTTATGAAATTAAAAAATAAATAAATAAAGATTTAAAAATTGCCACCGTGGCTTGGGCAAGCAAATGTGGTGTTGATACCATACATGGGCCCGGCCCGACCCATGGACGCTTCTACCATCATAGGATAAAAATTATATATTAAAATTATTAAATCTTTATATTTTAAAATTTTAAATTATATAATTTTTATTTAAAATTTATTATTTATTAAAAGAATTAAAAAAAAGAAGATAAAACTTACTGAAATTCCCTGGCGATTTCCCAATAGGGAAAAAAAAAATTGAAAATTTTAGTTGGGAAATCGTCATGGGCCATGGCGATTTCCCAACTGATTAAAAAAAATAAATTTTAAAAATTAATCTGAAAAAAGCGATATATTGATAAATAAATTTTTTTTTGGCTATATTAAAATAAAAAGTCCTCCGATTAAGCCTGGCAGCCTGTGCTTTTTTTTTTCCTTTTAATAATTATAAAATTTTATACGAGATATTTTATTTCTGGTATCTCAAATTCTCAATCCTCAAGTTATCGTTATAAATGCAAGAAAAAGAAAAGAATCGTTATAGAGATTGGTCATTGGGATGTGTTGAGAACTCCACGTGGCACAAACCCATCACTTTAAACAATCCCAAAAATGGCGAAATCCCAATCATGATTCACTCAACTCTGAGAAATTCCTCTCATTTCTTTCTACTTTGCCAAAAGAATCTCAATTCCAAGACGATCAGCGAAACAAAACAATGGATTCTATTTCTCTACGCTCACTCCATTCCGAGTTTCTAGTTCGGAAGCAACTCAGATTCCTCCCAAACACCGCTATTTTCAATCCCAGGATTTCTTTTCCTTTTCCTTTCCCGCCGGGAATAAACCGCTGCCGTAAACACTATAATCCTCTCGTTTTTGCCGTTTCCTCTACTCCCACTAGGTACCCTTTTTCCTTTTCTTCTTAAGACTTTCATTGTTATGGGTTCTTACTGTTAATGTTATTATTTTTGCTGCTGAAGAACTGTCTGAAAAAGAAAATTTGAAGAACTCTACATAAAGTGTTATTCTTTTCAACATTTTCAACTGCTTTTCCTTTGAAAAATGTCTCAAAATGAAATTAAATGGAATGACCATTTCTGTTTTAGTATTTCCTATGATGAATACGTGTTCATTTAACTATAAGTAACTTTTGTCAATGAGAAATGTCTGAAAATGGAATGATTATTTGAGTTTTACTATTTGTTAATTGTTATGATTAAAAAGCAAATGCCATATTTTTTTTTTCCTGATTGATTGAATGAAATGCTATGCAATGCAATGCAATGCTGTTAAGATTGGAGATGACTAAAGTGGGTTTTTGCTTTTGGGAGCAGAGAAGAAGAAAAGAAGAAGATGAAAGGGTCTGGACGTGGCAAAGTATGCCTTAATATTTGTATAGATCTCCAAGTTGAATATGGTGAGCATGTAGTGATTTTGGGGTCCACAAAAGAACTAGGATCCTGGAAGAAGCAGGTGCCTATGAACTGGACTGAGGGTGGATGGGTATGTGACTTGGAGTTGAAAGGAGGTGAGTCCGTTGAGTTTAAATTTGTGACTGTTGGGAAGGATAAGAGTGCAGTATGGGAAGGTGGGGATAACCGTATTCTGAAACTGCCTGAAGGAGGGAGTTTTGGGGTGGTATGTCACTGGAACTCAACAGGGGTGGCTGTGGAACTATTGCCTTTAAGTTTGGAAGAATATGGAGACAGAGTGGAGGATGATGGTCATAATGAACCTACTGCTGATGCCTTGGAGGTGGAAACAAGTCCTTTTGTTGGACAATGGCAAGGGAGGCCTGCCTCCTTCATGCGGTCAAATGAGCATCACAATAGAGAAGTCGAGAGGAAATGGGATACAACCGGTCTTGAAGGGTTGGCTCTGAAATTAGTTGAAGGTGATAAAAGTGCAAGGAACTGGTGGAGAAAGGTACACATAGTTATTTTATGTTGATTGCAATATTCATATTAATGGAAATTGTTCTAGAGATGTCATAATCAATATACTTTCCATCCCTCCCTTGATGCTAGTAATTGAATTGCAATTTACTTATCTTATATAATTTTATGACTTTTAGCATTATGTTTATGTGTGTAGCACAATAGTATTAATGCATTCGATTGATTACCTATTGCATTTAACCTTGTATTGCTGAAATCCTTTTTCATAAGCTCTGAGTATAACGTTCCGTGCCATCTATGTTCACTTGCTTGCACTTACAGTAAATACATAACTGGTTGATGATTTTCATGCCTCAAGCCAGGCCAGCGGAAGTTATTAAGGTGTGACCAAGTTTTGGCAATAAGGAAATCCAAAACCATGGACTATTATTTTCTTTCCATGAACAAAATAACATGCTGATAAGTTTGAATGTATTTAAATATAACTTCAAAACTGAAGTAGGAAATTGGTTAAGAGAATTCTTCCCTGTTTCTATGTAAAGTTTTCGATTTCCTTCTCTTTTTCTTTGTTTTTTTTTTTTTGGGGGGGGGGGGGGGGGGTTGGATGCATGGAAGTTTGGCACATTTGGCAATTGGATAGTTGATAGCATGATATGTGTCTTCTCTTCCATGGCCTGTCTTCTTAACCAAAAGAAAAAAAATGCTTATTTATAAAAGGCTTGTCCATTCATTATTTTAGATCATTGCTCACCTTGTAAACATCTATCTTTGTGGGTAATGTTCATGGTTGATTTATATTTCTTTGACCATTAACATTTCTCTGTCTTTGTTTTCCTATTGCTAATGAAAGCTCGAAGTGGTTCGTGAGCTATTAGTTGGAAGTTTGCAAAGTGGGGAACAGTTGGAGGCTCTAATATGCTCTGCTATCTATCTGAAGGTCTTTTGTATATCTTTTGTTACATGTTTGTTTTGGCGTTTATTTTTCCATGCTGCTCTTAAATCTTCTTCTTATGCAGTGGATAAACACAGGGCAAATTCCTTGTTTTGAAGGCGGGGGTCATCACCGGCCAAACAAACATGCTGAGATTTCCAGGCATATATTTCGTGAATTAGAACAAATCTCTAGTCGGAAAGACACTTCACCTCAGGTGCTCTATTGCTGCAGTTTGCTGTATTGATAGTTTGCATAGTTACTAAAACTTAGTGTTTGTAGGCATTGGCTTATGTGGAGAATGGTAAACAAAAGACATAGCTTTTCCATTACTTGGGGTCATTTACATCAATTATATTTCACCATCCTGTTCAATTTAAATTAAATCCTGAATAAGATCTGTCAAAGCACACTCTGGCATCTTTTATGTGCTTCTTTTCATATCTCAGAATTGATATCATCATGGCACCATTACTCATTTCCCTAATTCTCTTGCTTGGTAAATCTATGTTTACTTATATTTTGTCCATCCTTTTAGCATGGTCTAAAGACTTTTTCTTGTAACCATATTTGAAAGTCTAGGAGATACAATGGGCATTTAGCACAGGATGATAAAAACTGACATGTTATATGTTATTTAGGATCTTTTTATTTGTGCTTATTATATAATGGATTACCATAAGCACTTTAGCAAAGTGAGAAAGGTGCATTCTGGCAGAAAAGAGGATAAGGTAATGGTTATCTTTGTCTTGGAATTGAGAGAATCAAAGAAAATATTGATGAGAGACATAGGAGTCCTTGTTCACTTTAGTGGTATTTTACTTTGCTCAGACTTGTCAAAAATGGTCTACTATGTTGATGTGACATGATCTGGTGTCTACTTTTGTCAGGGGCAGCTTAGATGTAAGAAGTGGCATAAAAAATGACTAGAAGGATAGTGGGTGTGAGGGAATGTTGAAGCTGGATGGGTGGCTTGGTTGTTGGAAAAAGAGAACAGGAAAGAAGTTCTTATCATTGTTAGCTATTCTGCTTGTTAGCCTCGTAATCGGTTCAAAACCTTAAATGATGCTCTAGCTGATCATGATGCATAACTTTTGCTAATAATTGTAAAATGTCAAAGCAGAAAGTGCTTACCTTGCTGTAAAAATTGTGATCTCTAACCACAGGGACCTTAAGGTACACTAGATGCTAAGACTTGTTTCAGTAGACAATTGTTAATTATTAACACTTCAATTAGCTTGATGAATGCTAGTCTCAGTTAATATTATCTAACGAGTAGAATGTATGTATTGCTTTATCATCCAGTTAGATATTCTGTAGTCTTGAGATTTTTTTCTATCAAAATGGGCTTTTGGGAGGAGTGCTTGGATGTGAACCTTTTAGGGTTTTGCAAAAGGGACTGCTCTTATTTCTTAAATAAGTAATTTTTCACTATGTTATATTAGGAAATTATAGTATATAACTATGTTACATGCAGCAAGCACCAAATGTTGAAGAAATGGACAAATAATACAAATTTCATGCACTTTCAACTACCAACCTTTTGTTTATGTTTTGAGCTTGTGTAGCACACCAGTCATGTTGTCTTTAATTTTCTCAGTTACCTTTTTCTTCCTTATTTCTAGGAAGTGCTTGTTATTCGCAAGATCCATCCTTGTTTGCCATCTTTTAAAGCAGAATTTACAGCGTCTGTCCCACTTACTCGGATTAGGGACATTGCTCATCGGAATGATATTCCTCATGATCTCAAGGTCAGATAAGCACATGGCAAGTTTTTTTTTTTTATGGAATTCATATTACTAACAATTTACATATTCCAGCAAGAAATTAAGCATACAATACAGAACAAGCTTCATCGAAATGCTGGCCCTGAAGACTTAGTTTCGACAGAAGCAATGCTTGCAAGAGTCACGAGAAATCCTGGAGAATATAGTGAAGCATTTGTGGAACAATTCAAGATATTCTTTCAGGAACTCAAAGATTTTTTTAATGCTGGAAGGTTCAATTCGAATAATTTGAATTTCTTACTTTTACTTATTCTTACCTCCATTGATATTAATGACAAATTCTTGTTGAAGATAGTATTAAGCAACATTACAGTAGCATAGAGTTCTCTGTGATACTGATATAGTAAATTGGCTGTTTACTTTTTAAGTAATTTAAAGTTTTAGAAATTCAAATGATCTTTGTTGAAACTTCTGTGAAGACATGAACTACTGTTACAACTTCTGTATATATTTCCCATCCTATCTATTTTTAACTCCTCTCTGTAATTTACTATGTAAAGTTGCCTTCACCAAGGAGAATGGATTCCTACCTATAAAAATGCAATTGTGAGGCAAAAATGCTGCTGACTCTTTAAACTTTTTGTATCATGTATGCATAATTACTTTGAGTTTTCCACTTCATGGAGTGATCCAGTTCTTTGCTTATTGCTATGTCTTGATTCTTAAGACTCCTTGTTGGACATTTATGCATCTATATAAGATTTTATGTTATTGCAGCCTCACTGAACAACTTGAGTCAATCAGAGAATCATTAGATGAGCGGGGCATTTCAGCTATTGCAGTGTTTCTAGAGTGCAAAAAGGTAGGTTGGTAATTTCTGCCTATTGTTTTCATTTATTACTATGGTTTTGTAGTTAGAGTTCTTATGTTGTGCTTAATGGAATTTGACAGACAGTTCATCTGTAAATGAACTATGCTCTTAATAAGATACCTTGCATATAGTAGCTGGCTTCATCCATGTCAAGAAAACACAGTTTCTATTTTTAATTTGATTATTTCATATGGTAATTATTGTGCCATATATGAGTAGATTTGTTTGGTCGATTAATGAAATTTCTTGCTGCTTCAGTGAATAATATGCAAGTTTTTATAGCCATATGAGATTTAGAATAGGGCTTGGAATATGCCTAGACACCTATTACGTTACTAATCTATGATTTTCCTTTCGAAGGACGAGGCTTGAATAGAAACTCTATTGTAGCAAATAAAGGGAACTATTTGTGCATAATAGGTCTTACTGCATCTGTGTAAGAGTGGAATTAATGGCTTTGATGGACTTGTAATATCTTCATAAAATACCAAGGCATTTTGGGTATGCTTGTTTGGATAAAGGGGAACTACGTGGGTGGTAGAGTGATCTATGAGGGTAGCCTAATAAATCTCTAACCTTGATGTCTATTCTAAAGGTTTGATTTCTTGGCTGTTTCAATGAAGTTGCAAAGACCTGGTTGGAACCTTCTAAATAGGAGAGTTGGGAGAAAATATGAGGTGATGTCCAAGCAAAGATTCATTTAAAATATATTTTTTCCTATTATGACATCCTCTGCAGTAACCTTGTTGAATAATTTAAACAAAGTTTAGAAGCGAAGAAATCGAACCTACCTTCTTTTTTTTGCAAATATTGCAACAACTTAAAAAATATTAGATCCAGTGTATCTCGCATTTAATTACATTGAGACTTCTAGAAAAGGAAAATTTGATCCATATTCATGAAGATTCAACATGTTTATTACGACGTCTTTTACCTAAGACAATCGTCCTGTATCTGGGCTTTAGAAGGGGGGAAGGGGAAAAACAAAGAAGACATGGGAGGAATCAGGAAACTATCAATAAAGATATTTCCTTTAATAATTTTACTTTGGATATGTTTCTAAATAGAGCACAATAGTGGATTCTGATCAATGTAGCCAATCCCATGTTAGTGGAAAAAGGCTTGTTGTTGTACTACAAATGAAAATTTTTACGTCAGTAGAAAAATGCTTTGTTGTTATTGCAAATTTATTTCTAAGTGATTAATTTTTGTTGAATTCCCCTAATTTCTCTATCGCATATTTATATTTCCAGAGTTTGGATGCTGCACAAGAATCAAGTATTGTTTTGGATTTAATCAAGACAATGCAATCCTTGAGTGCTTTGAGAGAAGTAATTGTGAAGGGCCTTGAAAGTGGTCTTAGAAATGATGCTCCTGATGCAGCTATAGCAATGCGACAAAAGGTCAGTCCAATTTTTATAATGTTTAAGCATAAGCTTCAAGTAAACAGAAATTTGACATGAAATTTTCTCCTTTTGCACTCATTCTTGTTTTGCTGGGCACTGTTGTTGTTTGCAACTGTTAGTGGCGGCTTTGTGAGATTGGCCTTGAGGACTATTCCTTTGTCCTCTTAAGCAGGTATGTATCTAATTTTTTTTTGGGTCGCTTTTGATAATTGTGCCTGAACTTATAAAGACAGAAAGCACTTTAGAAATATTCCAAATGTATATTTATTAGTTATGCGGTACTTAGTTTGGATGAACCATTGGCATCTTTGACAGTTGTTTACATAAGATCTTGTTCAACATGTGCATGAATCCAACTAAGACAACGATACTTCTTCATGCAGAAAACAAATTGGTCAGGGAAAGTCAAGATTATATTCCAAGAAGATTTGAATTTGGTCATAATTTGATGTGGCTTTAGGGTTTAGGTTTAAAGCCTGTATCTCATTTTCTTCTTTCTTATCCGTTAATTACAACATTGTTTTCTATTTGCTCCAGCAAAAACTAACCCTACTAATAACTACTATCAACACTAAACCCTAAAACTCTTATTTCATTGTTCACATATTTTCACTGTATCAAAACAGCCACTGAATAGCCTTTTAAACTCTTCATTTCTTCGTACACTCTGAACCCCATACCTATGCAAATTATAAAGTCTAATTTTTCTTCTAGCTTCCCCATTGTTTATAATCAGCCTATCAATTCACTTTAGTTACCAAATTCTTGTCAATTTGAGGCAACACCCCTTGATGTCCTGTGTCACTTATCTATATTATTTTGGTTGAAGAATTTGTACTAGGCGTCCATATCATGCTTAACGTTGGGAAATTTATAGAATATACTATTTATGATATCACGAATTCATATTAATAGGATGGAATGATGTCATATTAATGTGTTTCGGTAATCCTAAAGGGCCACAAAGTGAGCTAGAAGAAAGAAACTACATCATGTTTTGCTAGGGCTGGTTGGGCCAGTTAAAGTGAGCTTCTAACCTCAGAACAGAAAGTCATTTATGTTGCCTCATTTGTTTAACATTGTCGCATGGTATTCATACAATACAATCTGCAATATCATGCATGCAAAAAAAGCTAGTGATATGCTCAACCCTGCAAAGAGGTGCTTTATAAAAGGTGATTATGGTCATGCACATCACACCTATTCAGCCACAACAGAATGCCTTTATTGCATTTGTAATGACAATTTTTTTTTTAAATAATATAGTTTCCTATGGATGCAGGATCTTTGTACTTTCTGGTTTCTCATCTTTCTGTTTACACTTTCTCTGCAAGCAATATATTTTAGTGTTACGCTCCTTTTCTCTCCATTTTTCTTATGCATGCAGTACTGACTTGCATTGACTTAGGCTACTCAATACACATGAAGCTATGGGAGGAGCCAATTGGCTTGCAGATAATCTGGAATCAAAGAATACAGGCTCTTGGAATAATCCACTAGAGGCCCTAATTGTTGGTGTTCATCAGCTTAGTTTATCTGGTTGGAAACCAGAAGAATGTGCTGCTATTGAAAATGAGCTCACTGTGTGGCAAGAGAAAGGTCTCTTTGATAAGGAAGGTACCTTTCTCATCTTTTAATCTCTTAGTTCTGGAAATGTTTTGCATGGTTAGTAGAATAGCTGTAGGTACATTGGTTTATGTCATTTTCTTGGCCCCTTTTGTTTCTTATGAAGGAAGTGAAGATGGCAAAAGAATCTGGGCATTAAGACTCAAAGCTACACTTGACAGGACAAGGAGGCTGACTGAGGAATATTCTGAAGCCCTTCTGCAAATATTTCCTCAAAAAGTGCAGGTAAAGAATTTGATCTTCTTGTGAAAAGAAAAGTTTCGTGCTGTAGGATGAAACTTTTTTGAATGATAAATAGCAAAATGTTTCCTATGGAACCAAATGTTTAAATTTTTTTAAAGTTAATGAACTGTTTAGATCGTAACTTTGGAGGTAATGTCAGATAAACTCCGGAAGGAATATGCAATACTCAATGTATAGATAGATTTCTTCCTGGATGTTTCAACCTCCAACTGATGCAGCTTCATATTACTAGTAATTTAATATAAAATTTATAAATGAAGTAACTGGAATCCTAAATTGAAATTATTTTTCACTCTTGAAGATGCTTGGTAAAGCTCTTGGAATTCCAGAGAACAGCGTAAGGACATATGCTGAAGCTGAGATTCGGGCTGGGTATGGTGACATTTACCTTTCTGATAAATTTTTAAAGAATGTTATGCTCCTTAAGTTTGTGATTTGCTATTAAAAACTGTAGAAAAATATCATACTACTGGACATTGTTTACTTTTTTCTATGTTCCTAACTGGAAATATTCATTTGTAGGGTAATTTTCCAGGTTTCAAAACTTTGTACTCTTCTTCTGAAAGCTGTGAGAACAGCATTGGGTTCTCAGGGTTGGGATGTCCTTGTTCCAGGAGTGGCTTCCGGGACATTGGTTCAGGTACATCAATCACTTGAGCGACTGCATCTCATTACAAGGATAGCGATGTTTACACTTTGTTTCTCTCATTCCATTCCTTCCTTCTGAATCCATAAATACACTGTGTCACTGTCAATGAGCCCATAAATTAGTGAGTAGATCCTAGGCATGTTTTTGTTGTTGAAAATATGGTAGGTAGATGAGACATCGTGTATATCATTGTCCTAATAGCAACAATTCCAGTTAGTGCACTAAAAAATTTTACTGCTATCTGAAAAATTATTACTGGATGTTAAAAATCTTATATCTAATTTCAGAAATAGAGAAATAATAGAACAGTGATGTTCAGTTATTTTAAGATCAGTTAGAGTCGATTTTGATGCAACATGGATTCTTTATTGTGTCAGAATATAGCAATATTTAGTAATGGTCCTATAATGATATTTTTTGGCTAAAAGGATAAATGACTAGACTTGGAATGTTAATTTGGATCATGGATGCAGAATTTAGAAAATATAAATAATTTAGAATTCCAGGATTTTAAAAATTCTTTTTGATGATTGTTACCAAATTGGAATTTTTTACTTCAGCTACTTATAAGAAAATTCAGGCTAAGAAAACCATAGCCAACTGGTCGCGTTCTAAGAAAATTTGTTTTCTTGTTTCTATGCATCTGAACTCCTATCTATATCCATCTGTTCGTTACCATATGCTTTTACCCTTGTTGAGGTTTAACTCTGGCTCTTTTTTTTTTCTTTTTTTTTAAGAAATTTTTTTTGCTATCATTGACTTGTATTATTGAGAGCTATGTATAACCTCACAAATGCCAACTTTCACCCTTCATCTCTTTGATTTCATATGCTATTATCCTTATCACTCTTACATTACTGTTATATCCTAGAATAAGTTTAGTACTTGCAGCCAGCAAGTGCAAGTCTATTTTTTCTTTTGGATTGATAAACCTAAGTAAGACTAACTATCAACATTGTATGAAGTTTATAACATAGTAACCTGAGGTCAACTTTACTAGTTCCAGTAAGTACATGTGAAAGTCTGTCCCTTTATTTATATGTGATGCCTAACTAGTTTTGCTTCAGGTTGAGACCATTGTCCCTGGATCACTGCCATCATCTTTGGAAGGGCCTGTTATTCTTGTGGTCAATAAAGCCGATGGAGATGAGGAGGTTTCAGATAGTTCTTAATACACTATTTGTTCTGATCCTTGTATATCGCTTGTCATTTTCTTGTATACAAGCAAAGTGGTCATGCAGTCTCTCATTTGATACATTTGGCAGGTTACAGCGGCTGGATCTAATATTGCAGGAGTTGTACTTTTGCAGGAGTTGCCTCACTTGTCTCATCTTGGTGTGAGGGCCCGACAAGTAAGTTCTTTCTCTCTTATGACATCAAAGTTATTATAGTATTTGTGATAGAAACTTTGATAAATTACGTGATAGAGACTAATGAAGGACATGCTTTTATGCAGGAAAAGGTTGTCTTTGTTACATGTGAAGATGAAGAAAAAGTTTCTGATCTACAAAAGCTTGCAGGAAAATATGTGAGGTTATTTCTGAACCTACTCCACAGTCTAATCAACTTTTGGTCTCATCATTCAGCTTTGAAAGCTAGCTCTATTTACCATTGAGTCTGATACTTGAATGCTTTGTTTTGTTTGCTTCTTGTTTTTGTAAAATTTTGAAGACTGGAAGCATTGCCAAGTGGCGTAAACCTAAGTCCGTCTTCTTTAGATGATCGTGATGCTAATTCTGTTGAGAAGAATCTTTCAAGTAATGGTTCATCTGCTGCTGAAGTGCGTGGAGGTCCTCAAGATTTGGCTGGGGTGGCTGTTAAAGCCCCATACTCCAATCTGGCAAGTTTTGCTCTCTGCCATCGTAAATGGCAATAAACTAGCAATCTCACAGTTATTTTTGATGTTATTAATCAAACTGATAATGGCTTTTCTTTTTCATACAGGGTAGTTCTGCAGGTGTTATACTGCTTGCTGATGCAGATGCACTAACTTCAGGAGCAAAGGCAGCTGCTTGTGGCCGTTTAGCTTCCTTGGCAGCAGCTTCTGATAAGGGTAACATTTTCGTTCTTGGCAATGCCCTTCACCATCTCCCCCCCCCCCACCCCCCCCACACACAACATCAAAAGGAGTCTTCAGTCATAAGATGTATTACATGTGAATAATGTTCAAAAGATCTTTTTTCTTATGGTAAATGATAGAGGCTAATGAAGTATTATACAAAGATATTTTATTTGTCTAAGAGTTCCCATTCTAATTGTTTAACAAATTCATTTTGTATTAGTTGCATTGGACTTTGATTAATCTTCTATCTTATAAACTGTACATTCATATATTGTCATTTTGCCACATTTCTAATCAGTTTTTTGCTTTTTGTTTCTTTATGGCAGTCTATAGTGACCAAGGGGTGCCAGCTTCATTCCGTGTTCCTGCTGGAGTAGTTATACCATTTGGATCCATGGAGTTGGCTTTAGAGCAAAACAAATCCGCGGAAACATTCATGTCTCTTCTAGAAAAGATAGAAACAGCAGGACTGGAGGATGGTGAGCTTGACAAACTATGCCACCAACTCCAGCAACTGGTCTCTTCCCTACAGCCCTCAAAAGACATAATCGATAGCATAACGAGAGTATTTCCAGGCAATGTACACTTAATTGTTCGTTCAAGTGCAAATGTTGAGGATTTGGCAGGGATGTCAGCTGCTGGACTTTATGAATCAATCCCAAATGTCAGTCCTTCAAATCCAACAGTTTTTTCCAATGCTGTTAGCCAAGTATGGGCCTCGCTCTATACTCGAAGAGCAGTACTGAGTCGCCGAGCTGCTGGTGTGTCCCAGAAAGACGCTACAATGGCAATCCTGGTGCAAGAAATGCTTTCACCTGATCTTTCATTTGTACTCCACACACTCAGCCCAACAGATCATGACCATAACTACGTCGAGGCTGAGATTGCACCAGGGCTTGGTGAAACTCTCGCTTCGGGAACTAGGGGCACACCCTGGCGTGTATCGTCCGGGAAGTTTGATGGGCTTGTGCGAACACTAGCATTTGCAAATTTCAGTGAGGAGATGGTGGTATCAGGTGCAGGTCCTGCTGATGGGGAAGTAATCCATTTGACAGTAGACTACAGCAAAAAACCGTTAACAGTCGATCCTATATTCCGTCAGCAGCTTAGTCAGCGTCTATGTGCTGTGGGGTTTTTCCTGGAACAGAAGTTTGGCTGCCCGCAGGATGTGGAAGGATGTGTTCTCGGAAAAGATATTTACGTGGTTCAGACACGCCCTCAACCCCAGTAATGGCTTCTAGCTTTTATCAGGTAACCAATAAGATTGTCATCCACATAGAAACTAAGCGCTTTTGATCTTTGGCAATGCAAGCATTATTTTCATTTTCAAGCATTCCACGCTCTACGTACCCAGTATAGACCCGGTTTTAAGCTACCTATGTTCGCATATCCGGTATAGATTGCATAATCACAAGTTATAGATTAAAACACTCGTACATGGAGGCCGAAAGACGAGGGATGGATCTTGTGGTACTGCAAATATGTTAAAAGTAATTCATGTTTCATTGTTTGAAGACAGTGAAGGGTTGTCCCTGCGGTTTCAGTTGATTGTTTTGGCAGTCAGTTTACATTCATGTAAATCAGTGGAGCGCCATTGAATCGAGGAAATCTCGATGTTGTGGATGGCTTCAGCTTTGAGAACAAAAGGGAACCCATCATCTCTTCTATTGCAGTTTGCAGATAGGATCGATGTCCCTACTTTTGTTTACAGTTTAAGTTGGAATAGCAGCTTTGGATTTGGATCCTGTTTAGAATAAAGTTTGGAATTGTGCTTGTATTATGCATGTACTCTAGAAATAAAAATAATTAATAAAAGACTTTGAGATGTTCCACCCCTAATTGATTTGAAACAATACTTGTTTGCTCCTAGTTAAAGGATCTATGTTACCGGATTTGTAGTGAGTGTCGAATACGGGTATTTATTTGACATGAGTATACTTATTTATTTTTTTTATATGTTTTTTTATATACTTGATGGATCATACTCTTATAGTTGTATCCGAATATGTGTAGGACACATGTATCAGATACGAGTATTTAAAAAAAATGAAGAATTCGAATAACATAGGTTAGGATTAAGATGTTTTCAACACTCAACCGTGGAAAACTTCGTCGAAAACAAAGAAAATGATGCAATTGTTCATTTATTTATTCTTGCAATGGAATACTATGATAACATGAAGTCAAAATTTCTATACTCTTACCTTTATTTTCTTTTTCTTTTGTTAAAAGAGAGCTTTTACAAACATTTGATCCAGGCCAAGTGAATTTGTAAATTCTTATTATTAAAAAAATTCACATTCATTCTTCGTGGATAAAGATAACAATAGATAGTAAAAAATTGATATTATCCAATTCGATTTTTATGAATTTTGATATTGCAGATTCAACTATTAAATTTATTATCCGTAATGAATTTAGATAGACATCATTAGATATCCAATATCTAAATCTATTTTGGTTTGAATATTGTCGGATATCCGAATCCATTTTATTTATACGGATAACGGATTTGGATATCCGAATTCGATATCCGTTTACATATTTAATTTTATATTTTTATTTAAAAAAAATATTTAATAAATTTAAATATTTAACGGATTCGGATATCTGACGAATATTACTATTTAAATTGGATGTGAATTCGAATTGTAATATTTGAATAATAAATAATTGTAGACACCCGTTTTTGGTAAATAATATTTTATGCAGGAACAAATCTTATATGCAGCGGGACTGAATAATAGTCTCCCTGTCAGCAGCGCTCTTGGCACGTCGCTTGGCACGTCGTTTGGCACGTCTCTAGGCACGTCGCTTGGCACGTCTCTTGGCACGTCGCTTGGCACGTCGCTTGGCACGTCACTTGGCACGTCTCTTGGCACGTCGCTTGGCACGTCTCTTGGCACGTCGCTTGGCACGTCGCTTGACATGTCGCCTGGCACGTCTCTTGGCACGTCTCTTGGCACGTCACTTGGCACGTTGTTTCCTGGCACGTCGCTTGGCGCGTCGCTTCTTGGTAGCAGGACTTCCTGCAGTAATACACAAATACATGAAGACTGTGGAGCTAACCCGGGAAGGTTGGCAGGATTCTTGAGTTTGCTCCACTCTTGGGATGTCTTGGAGAGCATGGCTTGGAGGCTGAGATATGGAGATTGTTAAGAAGTTCGCTTCTTAACCTTTCCCTGGAACACAAGTGCTTCCCTATCCCGCTGAACAGACATTGCATTCTCAAGCGTGCTGTCAGTAGCCTTCATTCACTACATGTGACTGAAACACTTCTCCTAATATAACCTCCCATAACTGGCATTTCTCCCACTATCATATATAACCTCTCCACCACCATGATTGAGAGGAAGTTTATATAAAATAACTTCCCACTCTGTTAATAACTTCTCCTGATAACCTCTTTGAAGAGGCTATAAATAGAAGCTCAAAGGCTTCATTTAGGATCTTTTGGCCATTTGACAAACTTTCTGACGTTAAGAATTCTCTGCAACATTTTCTCTGCAATTTCTACAACCACCATACTTTCCACCATCCTCAGCCACTTACAGCCTTCATCACCACCACCTGCCACCGCACTTGTTCTCCAGGGTCTGCTCCAATCTTCCTCTCCGCCATCTCTCTACGACTTCTCGTTTTACTGATTTGCAACGTTTCCTCAACCGATCAAAAACACCCTCTACATTTTGGCGACTCCACTGGGGAGGAGCGATTGCAATTAATAAAACTTTCCTGACTTTATTTCACCGGAAAAAATGGAAGATTCTGTCGAAGATCAAAGCGTAACAGTTCCATCTTACATCCAAGATCTGATGAAGATGATGAAGGCTAACGAAGAAAGAATGCAAATGTTAGAAGAAAACAATAGAAAGATGATGGAATCCATCTCTCAATTTACCCCTTCCTCCAATGCTACTACCACCCAGGTCCAACTCGTGAACAACAGAAATGGGAACACCGCTGGTGGAAACACCCTTGCCACAAACGGCAATGGAGAGAACACATCTGACGCTTCCAACCCTGTGCCTACTGGAACCCTCGACATGACCAACACCTTAACCACCAACACCCTGATTACTCCCAATGGCAATCATGGCATGACGAACAGCCAAGCTGGAACCTCCACATCACTGGCACGTCCTACTGAAACCCAGGGCTATGTCACAAAGGAAGAACTTCAGAGGTTGCTTGAACAGAAAAATAAGAGCCTTAGTTTCTCAGAGTTTGATCTTAAGCTTCCATACCCAACCAGAGTAGCCGCTAAGCCATATCCTAAGGACTATACTAGTCCTAAATTCAAGCAATTTAATGGAAAGTCTGGTGATGCCCGTGAGCATGTGATGAAGTTTGTGGAGACATTAGGAGTTGCTGGGTTGGATGATGATTTGAAGTTGAAAGAATTCTCTAAGTCCCTAACAGAGAAGGCATACACCTGGTATGTCAACCTTACTCCTGGTTCTGTGGATTCATGGAGCCATATGTGCAGGATGTTCGGTGAAAAGTTCTTTTCCACCCAGGAGAAGGTTACTTTGATTGATTTGGGGAGGGAGCACCAGAAGTCAAGGGAGGATCTCATGGAGTTTATCCAACGCTTCAGGGAGAGGGTGTTGGACATCCAAGACTCACATGATGAGAAGGAGCTTGTGAAAGTGTGCATACAGGGGATGTTTGATGAGTATAGGGTGCATCTGGAGAATCTACCCCTGCCAACCTTTGCTACTCTTGTGGAAGCTGCAAGGAGAACCAATAATACTGTAATGAGACAAGGGGGGAGCAATAGATTCTTGCGAAGAAATACCCCTACAGTGAATGCCATTCAAGGAGGAGAAAGGGGAAGAAAAAGGGAAAGAAGAGGTCCAATGCGACCCAACATGCGTCCTAGGAGGGATGACACAAGAATGAGACAGAATGAAGGGGTTGATCTTCCACCTCCATTCCCAGTTCCAGTAGATAGAGTGAAAGTCCTTCTCCAAGAGTGGATTAGGGATGGCAACATAAACCTACCATATTTACCACGACCGCCAACAGCTGAAGAGAAAGCTAACCCAAGGTATTGTGATTTTCACAGGAGGGTAGGTCATCCAACTATGGAGTGTAGAAATCTTCGTAGAATGTTCCATCAAAGGGTGCAGGCCAGGGAGATAGTAATTGGGAATGACAGAGTTCAGAACAATCCACTTCCAGTCCACCAGAATGCAAGAGGACATGTGAACACTATTAGCCATGCTCAACATGATGATCCTACTTCCTCAGGTAATCAGGCTGAAGATGTACAAGCAGCTGGGATGGTTACGTCCTCCATTGCAAACTCTCTTATTAAAACACCAAATTTCAGACATTTCTTTGATCAGTTGGGGTTTTCAGAGGAATCAAGAAAAGAAGCAGCTCTGTCACTAGTTAAGATTGCGGGTGAACAGTATGGAGAGTGTAACCTGGTAGGAAAGCCTATGGGAAAGATGTCTAGTGGGTATGAGAATGCAATAGTGTTCACGGAGGCAGATATGTGCACTCCACATCCTTACCACAACAAGCCTCTTTATGTAGAGAGTAGCATTAATGACTATCCCATTAAGCGAACTTTCATCGATGATGGATCATCCGTAAACCTTATGCCTCTGTCTACTCTGAAGGCTGTGAAGATAGACGTGAAGAGTTTGAGGCGTCCTATGACAATTTCTTCTTTTGATAGCAAGGAGATTCAAACTCTTGGACAAGTGACTGTGAACTTTAAGATGGGTCCTGTTCAAGACCAGACCTGCTTCCATGTTATTGATGCCGATGTAGCCTATCATATCCTCGTAGGGAGAAAATTTCTGCACACCCACAATATCATTCCATCTTCACGCCACCAATGTATCAAGGGTCACTGGAAGGGGAAAGAAATTTTCATTCCTGCTACTAAGGCACCCTTTGAGCGAAATGAGGTGAATTATACAGAAGCTACTTTCTTTGAAGATCCAGCGGAAGAAGGAGAAACTGCTATTGCTAGACCCATTGGAGTGCCACTCCCAAAGTGGGAAGAGTATGTTGGGAAGAAAGATGGAGAAGGTAAGAAGAAGAAGCACCGGGGAAGAAAAAGGAAGCTTGAAAATGCAGGTGCAAGTAAGGAGGTGAAAGGAGTACAGGATACAGGAGTTCGTTCATACACACGTGATGATGGAAAGACAGTGTATTACTTATGATGGGACGCGGGGTCAGGAGAAACACCTTCTTCTGGCTCCGTATCATGGGAACCGCCTGATAAACAACCATCTTGTTCTCAGGTGGAATCAGTATGTGAGGAGATACAAGAGATAGTGCAAGCACCAGAACAGTTGCAAGATCAACCGAAGCCTCAAGGGGATGAGTTAGAAGAGATAAATATGGCAGGGGAAGGAGAATCAACTAGACCCTTGTTCATAAGTAAGAGTCTCTCAGAAGAGCAAAAGGTGAATTTGGTTCAACTTCTAAAGGAGTACAGAGATGTGTTTGCCTGGACCTATGAAGAAATGCCTGGGTTGGATGAGAATCTCGTTACTCATGAATTGCACATCTCTTCTGGAAGTAGGCCAGTTAAGCAGCAGGCTAGGGTATTTCGGCATGAAGTGGAGACTCAGATCAAGGAGGAGATTAATAAGTTGCTCAAGGTGGGATTCATTAAACCCATACATCATCCTACATGGCTAGCAAATGTTGTGCCAGTGAAGAAGAAGAATGGGACAATAAGGGTGTGTGTTGATTTCAGAGATTTAAACAAGTCATGTCCCAAGGATGATTTTCCTCTTCCAAACATTGATACTTTGGTTGACGCTACCGCTGGTCATGAGATGTTTTCCTTTATGGATGGGTTTAGTGGCTACAACCAAATTAAAATGGCACCAGGTGATGCAGAGAAAACGGCTTTCAGAACTCCATTTGGCAACTTCTACTACACTGTTATGCCGTTTGGATTGAAGAATGCAGGGGCAACTTATCAACGTGCTATGACAGCGATCTTCCATGATATGATGCATGACTGCATGGAAGACTATGTAGATGATATTGTTGTGAAGTCTAAAAAAGCCTCCAGTCATTTGGAAGAATTGAGAAGAGTGTTTGAAAGGTGCAGAAAATTCAAACTCCGTATGAATCCTCTGAAGTGTGCTTTCGGTGTTACTGCTGGAAAGTTCTTGGGTTTTGTAGTTCACAGAAAAGGTATAGATGTTGATCCTGCAAAGGTAAGAGCTATTCAGTCTATGCCATCTCCAGTAAGCCAGAAACAACTCAAAAGCTTCTTAGGAAAGGTTTCATACATCAGGAGGTTCGTTCCAGCTCTGGGAGAAATCATCACACCCTTTCAGAGTCTATTGAAGAAGGGAGTTTCTTTTGTGTGGGGTGGACAACAACACGAAGCTTTTGAGAAGATCAAACGGATCCTGAGTTCTCCAATGACAATGACAATGCCGGTTAAGGATCAACCAATGATGTTGTATCTCACTTCTACTCCTCACTCCATAGGTGCTTTACTGGTACAAGAAGTGGATGGGCAAGAGCGACCTGTGTACTACTTGAGTAGATGTCTACATGGTAGTGAGTTGAATTATCCGTCAATGGAGAAGCATTGTCTCGCTTTGGTATTTGCTACTCAAAAACTCCGCCACTACTTCCTAGCTCATAAACTCATAGTGGTGACCAAGTCAGATCCAATTAAATTCTTACTCTCTAGGCCAGCTTTGTCAGGGAGAATAGCGAAGTGGCTTTTGTTGTTAGGAGAGTTCGATATCTCAATTGTCCAGCCAAAAGCTATCAAGTCTCAAGCACTATCAGATTTGCTAGCATATTTCCCATCTCATTATGATGAAGTTGTACCCAATTCTATTCTTGGTGAATTGAATGAAGAGGTATGCTCTGTGAATGTAGAAGAAGGAGAATGGAAGTTGTATTTTGATGGTTCTTCAACTAGAAATGGAGGAGGCGCTGGCATAGTCTTAATTCCTCCAAGTAGAGAAGTCGATTCCTTGATAGAGAGTTCAGAGTTAACCTCCTCTTCTTCAAGTAGAAATGACATCTCTCTGGATGATGAGCCAAGTAGAGAACGGAGCTCCTTGATTCCGGGTCTAGAGTTAACCTCCTCAGAATTAGGTAGAGAACCAATCTCTTTGGCATTTAAGTTGGACTTTCCTTGTACCAACAATCAAGCAGAGTATGAGGCACTTATTCTGGGGTTGTTCACAGCTGCTACCATTGGGATTAATAATCTTTGCATCTATGGAGATTCTAATCTCATTGTTAAGCAGGCCAATGGTGAGTTTGCGTTGAAGGAACCTATGCTGGCTTCTTATAGAACTCTTGTACAAGCTCTATGGAAGAAGTTTCAGATTATAAGATGTGAACATAGTCCAAGATCCACGAATAGATATGCTGATGCTCTTGCTACCTTGGCTTCCAAAATTCATATTTCAGAGGAGAGCTTGAATATTGCTATGTCAGTGGTTAGAAGAAATTTGCCTTGCCCAGCTAGTGAATTGCTTCAGCCTCCAGATTATGAGGATGACAAAGATTGGCGTGCAACTATTATTAACCAACTGCTTCATCCTACTCTTGCTGATATTCCAAACTTGAGACATTTTGTTATGATTTATGGTGTGCTATACCATAGAAATGTTGGTGGGGTGTTAGCAAGGTGTATCTCTAAGGTTGAGGCAAAGGATGTGTTGAAAACATCTCATGAACAGTGGTGTGGAGAGGAAGGTCCACCATTATATCGTTTGATACAAAAGGCAGGCTACTTTTGGCCAACCATGGCCAAGGATGCTTTGATATTACAAGGGTCTTGCAAGAAGTGCTCTGAACCACCAGATGTACAAGAGTGTCATTTTGTTGGAAGTGCTGGAGATTGGCGTAGGCCTTATATTGAGTTTCTCAGAAATGGAGTTCTTCCTATTAATCGTCAAGATGCTAGACAACTCAAGAGGAGAGCTCAACGTTTCTTTCTAAGGGAGAATGACTTGTTTCGTGTTTCATTCTCAGGGAGGTCTTTGAAATGTGTCTCTCCAGCAGATGTAGGTTCATTGCTAGAAGAAGTGCATGGTGGGAGTAGTGGAGAACATGAAGGAGGTAGAAAGTTGTATCAGAAGCTCTTAGACTTGGGGTATTATTGGCCAACCATGGAAGCAGATGCTACACGTCATGCAAGGAAGTGCTATCCATGCCAGGTTCATGGCAACGCCATACATGCTCCAGCAGTAGAGCTCCATAGCATCACTACTCCTTGGCCTTTCCACACTTGGGCATTTGATCTAATCGGGCCTATCAATCCTCCTGCTAAAGGTTACACATGGATACTAGCAGCAACGGAGTGTTTTACAAAGTGGGTGGAAGCTATCCCTCTGAAGAAAGCAACAGGTCCAGCAGTGGCTAATTTCATTAAGGAGTACATTATATGTCGTTTTGGGATACCAAGGAGGATCTTGTCAGATAATGGAACTCCTTTCATTAATAGTAACGTAAGGGAATTGCTTGCCTTGTATGATGTAGATCATGTTAAATCAACTCCATACTACCCGAAAGGCAATGGCCAAGCTGAGGCAACAAATAAGACTTTGCTGAAGGTGTTGAGTAGGATGGTACATGAAGATCCAAAGATGTGGGGAGATGCATTGCCAGTAGCACTATGGGCTTACAGGACTTCTAAGCGTGGACCTACAAAGGCAACTCCTTTTTCACTAGTATATGGAACAGAAGCTGTACTTCCTGCCGAGATACTAGTTCTGTCTGCAAGGTTAGCGTTGGACGCTGAACTTGACAACGATAGCCTGCGGATGTTGGAGTTAGAAGCACTAGAAGAAAGGAGGGATAGAGCAAGGAAGAATTTGACAGTGTATCAAAGGAGGTTGAGTAGAGCTTATGACAAGCTAGTAAAGAGGAGAAACTTCGAAGAGGGTGATCTAGTTCTCCGCGCTGCCGAACACGTCAGAAGAGGAACTTCAGCTCCTAAGTTTAGTCCAAAGTGGGAAGGACCTTACATTATCCATGAAGTGAATGATAGTGGTTACTGCAAGTTGATCAACCCAAAGAATAATGCTGTTACTGCGCCTATTAACTTTCAATACGTCAAGAAATTCCATGTATGAAATTCGGACCCTGTCTCTAATTATTTGTAATACTTTCGTAATTAGAAGTTAATTGCATGTCCAGTACTTATCTTTTATTATCAGTTGACTACTATGTTCCTCTGTAAAGACCTATGACATGTATGAAAACTGATGAATTTCAGTCACAGCTTTATCACTTGAAATCTGGCTGTACTCTATTGTTCCTGTCATAGCGCAGCTTTAACGCTTACTTTGACTATGACATTGATTATAAACCAGCCGCAGCTTCATGCTTAAACTTTGGCTGTAATGTGATAATTATATTTTGGCCGCAGCTATAATCGCTCATACCTTGGCCACAAGTCGCTTATTGGGTTGAATGGTTTACTTCATTTAAGGTTGAGATACAATCTCCCTAATGAAAGCAGATAGTTCCCCTTGGCCGCAGCTCTAACGCTTATTTTAAAGGGTTGAATAGTTTACTTTATTTAAGGTTGAGATTCAATCTCCCTAATAAAAGTGAATAGTTCCCCTTGGCCGCACGACTCTATCAAAATTAAAAAGTGTGTGAAGAACGTATGACATTCACATAAGTACACAATTGCTATAAGAAAAATTTAGCATAATATATGTATGTTTTATTATGATATAAAAGTTCAAAGACAACTCCGATAAAAAAAAAAAAAGTTAAAAAAAAAAAAAAAAATGAAACAAGTCTACTCCCTTATGTTGTCCCATAGAGAAGAATTAGAGCTACGAAGATGATGAATATTATCTAGTTGGTTCTGCAACTCCAGGTTCTTGCGCTGATATATCTCTGTTTCCTGCTTAAGAGAATCAAGCTTCTTTCTAACTTCATCCAGACTCGTCTCTACCTGAGCTTTGTCTACCTCTATGTTAAGAATAGCTTTGGCCTTAGCCATACAAGAAGTAAGACATCCCAGTCTGAACCCAGTTTTGGTAACCGCATCCATGAGTGCAAACATCTCTTGTAACTTTGCTGGAGGGATATCCGACCATCGAGCATCAGCAATTACTAAAGCCTTACCAAACTGTCCCAGAAAAAATGAAATAAATCCTTCAATCTGAAAGGTGCAAGTAGTCCAGAATTCACCTTCTATTTTATAAATGTCTTCCAAATACCGCTGATATTGTGAGTCAACGGAGAAACCATGGAAATCCACTTTTGAAGTACCAAGAGAAGTATTGACTCCAATAGTCTGAGATGGAGTTGACCCAAGGATACTCGGTCCAAAGGCAACTGTTCCGAAGGAAGTGATTGTCCCAAAGGCGGATCCTGTTGCAAAGGTGACTGTTCCAGAACTTGTAGCTAGGTTAGAATCTCTAACTCCTAGTAATGGGGAGGAAGGAACAGGAGGAACACCTAGGGCGGTAGTAGAAACCATAGCATCACCAAATTCAGGCTGAGCGGTATCTCTGATATGTTCCCTCTCCTGACTGTGAACAGTAGCATCACCAAGTTCAGGCTGAGTGGTATCCCTGTTATGTTCCCTCTCCTGACTTTGAGCAGTAGCATCACCAAGTTCAGGCTGAGAGGTATCCCTAGTATGTTCCCGCTCTTGACTTTGAACAGTCTCTATGTCTTGCGAAGAAAAGAGAGCATCAATTTCAGAAGCACAATTCCTTGACCTAGAAGAAGCAGCATCAGTTTCTGGCTCAGAACGATTTGATGCATCATCATCATCGTTATCATCGTCATCGTCATCATCATCACTATCAGTATCAACCTGCTCATCTACCTCGTCTACTCGAGGATCACTAGCTTCAAAAGTTGATACACCCTACAAGAAACACAGGTAGAAAAGTGATAAGTGAAGGGTAAAGAGTGAGTATATAAAAAAAAAAAAAGGAAACTTACTTCTTGAGATGCATGAGATGAAGCACGACTCTTTTTTCGTCGATGAAGGATCAGAACATCATCTTCTTCTCCATCATCAATATCTACAACTGCAGAAGTTTTCGGTCTTGGTTTGTCGGGCATACGCAAGGATATGTCGCTAGTAGTAATATTTGGGGGCTTAAGTTCAGCTCTAAGATTAGTTAAGGGCCTCACAAAAACCTTCCACTCATCAAGGCATACACCCCAATAGGCCCGCCAGCCAGATGAACACATACCAACTCTATCAAGTGCTGGGGCAGTTACACTCTTAACTGGAAGACCCCTGACTGAATCTTTGAGAAACCATTTAGCACTAGTAGCAAATGTTTCACGGGACATAGAAGGGCCAGGTGGAACTCCTTGATCATACCCAAATTGACGTGCTACCCTAGAGGCCGAATATACTACTGCTGAATATAAGTCCCTAGTAACTCCTGAGCTAGAATTTTCAATCATGCAGGGTAGCGCACGACATTGAACCCACAAATAAAAATGCATTCTTTGTACACTCACGGAATCAGACAAGTTATAATAAAGAGTAGGACTTCCATACCCGTTGAGCGAGTTAACATATGGCCTAGGTTCGAATTCATCTGCCACGTCCATCACTTCAAGAACACTCTTCTTTGACGTTCGAGCGAGCCATGCCCAAGCTCTGTAGTCATTCCTGAGAACAGTCGTTGAATTAGAAGTCCCAGATGAGTTGTAAACATTAGGCTCAGGAGCGCAAGAGCCGAATCTCTCCCATAGGCACATCTGAATAAAAGTGGCATCCACAAAAGTCATGAGTTTGTACCGACCAGCTGAATCTTTGGTTTTAGATTGGTACAAGTCCAGTCGTTTATACAAGGACCCCAGGTAGTATGGAGCAAGAGGAAAGTCAAATCCCTTAGAAATCTTGATGGCCAGAGAAATTACACCTGGAGAAATCCCGTCGTCTGGACAGCCTGGAAACACATGTCGTGCCAACCACAGAATCAATAGTGCTATCAGTTCCCACTTATGATCTGGATAAGTAGGATCTGCAGTTTTATCCCCTTTAGAATTATATTTCTGGAAGAAAAGACCTATCCAATTGGAAAACCGTGCAACCTTAGAACTGTTAGTTTGACTCTGGAGTAAATTGCAAAAGAACCTGTAAATGTCTCTGTCTTCTTCAGCAAGCCTAATAGAAGAAATTTCATAACCGCCATAACAGGGAAGCTCGAGTAAGATATGCACGTCTTCTAGAGTAAATGTGAACTCACCCCAAGCTGTAATCATGGTATGAGAGAAAGTGCTCCATCTAGCAAGAATAGCACGCCACACCTCTAATTTCTTCTCCTTCTTTATTTGGAGAAGCTTGGAACTAATTCGGATAGCATGAAGTACTCCTGCCTTCGAAAGGATGCTCACATTAGCAGGTTTCGCCAAGATTTTATTTATCCACTCATCCCATCCTTGAACTGGACAGGTATTGGCAAGTTTGGTGATGGAAAGTGGAAATTGTCCTTGCTCAAATCTAAACTTCAAGATAGAATTGCCCGGGATATATTCTCTTTCACGTGACTCAGGATTGATATATTTGAAGGTGTATCCAGCTGGCGCAGGTGGATGTTGATCATACTCATTCTCATTTACATATTCCCAAAAACGATCAGCCCCACCCGCCTTGATGATTGAATCCTCCCAATGCCTGGGCACAGCAGGGACTAAACCATCTTTGTTCGTTCTAAGAGTAATCTTTTGAGTGAGAATTTTGCCAGCAGTCTGTTTCCTTTTCTTTGGAGGTGGAATAGCATCTCTGGAGGGTTGACCATAACTTGGCCGATGTATGTTCATAGTTTTCACCATGATGAGTGTGAAAATCCTGCAAAACAACAACAAAAAGTCAAGTAAGTATTTTTATTCAAGTAGCATAAAATATATATATATATATATATTATTTATTGCTTTTAATAAAACATGTTTGATTTTAAAAATATACATTTATTTATTAATCTGATTAAAATTTTTCTTTTCAAAAAAAATAAAAATAAAAAAAATAAAATAAAATACTGTAGACCCCGCCTGCAGGGCCCGCGCCTGCAGGCATTGCGCCTGCAGGCCTCGCGCCTGCAGGCATTGCGCCTGCAGGCATTGCGCCTGCAGGCATCGCGCCTGCAGGCCCGCCTGCAGGTATCGCCCCTGCAGGGCCCGCATTCGATATCCGTTTACATATTTAATTTTATATTTTTATTTAAAAAAAATATTTAATAAATTTAAATATTTAACGGATTCGGATATCTGACGAATATTACTATTTAAATTGGATGTGAATTCGAATTGTAATATTTGAATAATAAATAATTAATAAACGAATTCAAATATCATATAAATTAAACAAATTTGAATATTTCAAAAATTAAAGATATTCAATCTATTGTATCTATATTGATGGTATTCCCTATGAATCCAAGAAAATGAAATCATCAAAGAATTAAATGTTGATGGGATGTGTTAATAGATTCATTTCTTAAATTGATGATTTTTCATTTTTGGTAGAGGGTTGAATTTCTAAGCAAGTATGAATGTCTCCGTGGGCCAGTCAGAAGAGCTGGTCCAAGCCTAACCACTGTGCTGTAGCCAACCTCACTACCACAAGGGAATGGCTTGGACCCCAAAGCCTAACCACTGGTTCAATTCAAGCCCATAATTATTAATCTAAACTCTCAAGTCTCAAGAACCATTGATGCTTTAAACTTGAAAGGGGCTACAGAGCAAATTTTGGACAAGCTGACAGATCATAGATCTGATAACTTTGGACAAGAGATGAAAAAAATAATTAAAATATGACATAAAATATGATATGACACGAAAAAATAACACGAATACGATATGAATACATGAATATGTCAAATTTTATATAAATATATAAAACCTTAAACACGATTATAACACATAAAAAATAACACAAAAATAAAATAAATACACGAATTACCATATCTACAGCTAACTTTATCTCAACTGCCCAACTACAGAAATTTCTCATTCAAACTTTTAATAAGCATCCTTTTTGTTCCAACTGCCTTTCCTGTCAGGTCTTGTGTCATGTATCAATGCCATGTTTTCCATCTCAACCAAGGTGTTATCTATGTTATTCGAATTTGGGTGAGTATCGAACATGGATATGTGCTCAATACGTATATATTTAATTTTTTCCAAGATTTTTATGTATTTGGAGGATCATATCCTCATACTAATGTCCGGATATGCATCGAACACGGGTGTCAGACACGAATATTTAAAAAAAATAAAAAGTCGAAACAACATAAATGTTGAGGATAAAAAAAATCATCAACTAGCATCCAAAATTTTTTAGTTAGCATCATCTAAATTTGGTACAATTTCAAGCCCACAAACCAACTTTGAATGTGAAGCTTCCTTTTCAATTCCTACAATATTTATAACTGCTTTCCTTGGAGGTAGGTTCATAGGGGCAAAAAAAAAAGAAGAAGAAAAAGAAAAAAAATGTCAGCTGCTGTAGGAACTTTCTCAGCATCCAAACAAAATGGTTTCAACAAGAATGAAACAAAAAATGAAGATTTGAGAGATAACAAGAACAACAAGAAGTTTGTTGATGATGAAGCAGAGAACAATGACGATCACCATGAAGATGACAATGATGAAGATGATGATGCCAAGCTGAAACCTGAGAAGGAATTGGATCTTGGTCCTCAGTTTTCACTCAAAGAGCAGCTTGAAAAGGACAAGGTATATATATTTGCATGAAACTCATTTCTTTCATTTTTCTTATCTGTTTTACGAGGAAAAAACAGCATTTTCCACCTCTGTTAGTTCGCCAAGACCTATGTTGCTCCAAGTTTTTTTTTTTATGCATATCCGAACATGGGATATGATCCTCAAAAGACCTTCCAAATACATGAAAACCTTAGAAAAAATTGAATATACCCGTGTCCGACACTCACACTCGAATCCGAGTAAAATAAGTCAAAACTATCAAGGTATCAAACTAAGCCCAAAATCAAAGCATTGAAGCTAAGCTCAAGCTTGAATTTGCTAGCTTGAGCTTGTTCATCTGCTTATTTTATATATACTTGTTTATTTTTAGTCCAGTATATATACTTTAATCAAAGCCTAGCTAATCTCAAAACTTTTTTAAATGCTCCAAGTTCGAACCCAATCACCCATTTACAAGATCAAGTTCAAATTAATTGCTTATTACTCCTTTTTTATTTCAAGGATGATGAAAGTCTGAGGAAATGGAAAGAACAGCTTCTTGGGAGTGTTGACATGTCTGCAGTTGGAGGTATAGTTTGCTTTTCTTACATAAGTTCTACTCTACGTTTCCATTGCATAGTTTTGATTTATTTTCTAGGAATTTGAGGGAAAAAAAAAAACTCGTCTTAAATTGGCTAGCTCTCTCTTTTCCATTTTTGACAGTTCTTGGATCACATTGTACTTCAAGTCTGTACAAAATAATTTATGATATTCTTCAAACTTGAATCCTTTTTTTTTTTCTTCCCGAAAGACAATGTTAAATAGATGACATTTATCGATCTCTATGTTATCGGTGAGTGTCGAATATGGGTATATGTCTAGTACGAGTATTTAAAATTTTTTTCATATATTTGAAGTATCATACTCTTGTATCCATGTCCGAGATATTTCAAGTAAAATGAAGAATTGGAATAACATAGTCATAGTTTTAATTTTAAAACATAGAAACTAAAAGTTTATGTGTTGAAAGCAGAGAGTAAGGAAGCAGAAGTTAAGATAGTAAGGCTCTCAATCCTATGTCCGGGACGACCAGATATAGTTTTGCCAATTCCATTTGGTTCAAAGCCTAAGACTAAGAGCAGCCTGTTTATACTAAGGGAAGGAAGCCGGTATCGCCTCAAATTCTCCTTCACTGTCTCCGACAACATTGTCTCTGGACTTAAGTACACAAACACTGTCTGGAAGACTGGTGTTAGAGGTACAAAAAGACTTCAAAGCTACATCTGATTTCAATTTGATTTACATATTCATTAATAACCAAAAGTTATGGGTATTTTTGAAAGATCATATCCTTGTATTCATGTCTGAATATCTGTCAGACACAAATATTTTTAAAAAAATGAAGAGTCCGGATAAGATAGACCAAATATAACCAAAAGCTATATTATCTGGACTCGGGTGAGTGTTGGATATGGATATATTTGGAGAATTATATTCCCGTACTCATATCCGTATATGTGTCGGATACGGATATTTAAAAAAAATGAAGAGTCCGTAGCATAGACCAAATATAACCAAAAGCTATGCTATCTGAACTCGGGTGAGTGTCGGATACGGATATATTTGAAGGATTATATCTTCTTACTCATGTTCAAACATGTGTCGGACACAGATACTTTGAGAAAAATGAAGAGTCCGGATAACATAGACCAAAAGACATGATTGAGTTTCATAATCTCTTATTCTGATATGGTCATTCATGAAACTATTTGGCAGTGGACAACACAAAACTGATGTTGGGAACATTTAGCCCTCAGAAAGAACCTTACACATATGAATTGGAAGAAGAAACTACCCCTTCGGGCTTGTTTGCTAGAGGCTCATACTCTGCAAGAACCAAGGTACGTAATTATTGAACTAATAAAATATTAATACAAATTTAGCTCTATTTTTTAATTACTTATGAAAAATACTATTACTTTGAGTTGCACTGTCAATGAAGTTTTTTAATTTTATAAACAAATTAAGAAATTTTCATATGTTTTATTTTTTAAAATATACGTGAAAGGATATGTATCATCCTACTAAAAACTACCGATAAATAAGATAATTTCTCTTTTACTTTTGCATCTAAATAAAACAGCAAATAATAATATTTTTGAAAAATTGAAAATTAAGATATAATATTATTAGATTAAAATACATTTTAAAAAAACAATTATATTAGAATTTATCTTATTATTATTATTTTTGGTAATACGACCAGGGTCGGGCATTTCCAAAACTTTGTCATGACCTAATCCCCTTCCTTAACTATATGTGCAGTTAGACCTACTCATAGTCGAGCTGGGTCACGGTTCGAGAATTTTTTTCTTTCTGTCCAAGCTCATTTCAGTTCAAGTCCGAGTTGGCCTGTAAGCCCATTTTACTATTTATAAATTATTAAAAAATTATTTTATTTTATATTAATATTAATATATTTTATAATTAAATATAAATAAAAATATATATATTTTTATTTAATGAATAGTAATTCTGACAGGGCCGGTCCGGTTCGAATTATAAAATTTTTTATCTAGGCTCGACCTAGTTCGGGTTAAACCTATCGAGCCAAACGAACTACTCGATCCTTGAGCAGATCTATGAGGAGTCTCACGTACATTTTATTTATCACTTTTGAAGAAGAAAAGAAAAAACAATAATAAAAGGGAATTTAATTAATTATTGAAGCTTTCTTTTGATCATATTAATTATTGGCTTTTTATTTATTTATTTGTTTATGCAGTTTGTAGATGATGATGGCAAAGCCTATTTGGATGCGAGTTACCACTTCGAAATCCTGAAGAACTGGCCATCATCAAGTCCTTGAAACACCTTATTTTTACCTTTTTTTTTTTTTATTCCTTCAAATTAAGAGTTTGTAATTGTGCTTGATGTGTTTTTTTTTTTTTCTTACCATTTTTCTTGAAGCTTCAATTTGATGTTACTGTTTCATTGTTTTTTCTGTCTGTCTGAGTGTCTGTCTACAACTCATGGGCTCCACATTCACTATAATTAAGATTGCAAATTATACATAGAAAGTCCTTCCAAAGGAAGTTGCCCTCAAGAATTTGTGAAATTATTATCTTTGTGGGGGCTGAAAAGTGACAGGGAAATGGACTCCATGTGCCATGATTTAGCAGAAATGTGCATGGATCTGCTTTCAACTTTTTTCTGTATCCCTTCCATTGCAAGGTTTCCAAAGTAAAATGCCAAATTATATAGTGCTCCAACTTCCAAAACCCTTAATTTGTACTATATGACTGTCACATGCGCAATTTCAGGTATAATAAACAGGTTAAAAAATTATCATATATTTTATTTATTTTTTAAACATACCGTAAGGAGTATATCTTGTTAATCCTGTTTGTCCATTAATAGTGAATGAGATAATCTCTTTCATGTCTAGTGGACTTACCATGTAGAAATTTCAAACTCACTTTGTTTTCAATCATCATGGAATGGAAAAATCGAAAAACAAAATAATCTTATTTTTTATCTTCTTACATGTAAAATTTTACGGACGAGATAGGTCATGATTGTTAAAATAATAAGACATATAACAGTCTCTTAATTCTGCTTGTGAATTTAAAATATTCGATTGTCAATGTATCAAAACCGAAGTCTAATTAATAAGTTCAATATATCATCCATTTTTCATCCAAAATATTCCAAATTACACAAGTGGCATGAGGGGTTTTCTTAATTTTTTTTCTTTTTTCTTTTGTTTATGATACCCTAAGTTTCAGCAACAGTCTGGATTTGAATCATGTGAAATGAGATTTGAGTAAAGATTTTAATTCAAGCATAGTTTGATTTTAAAAAAAAAAAAAAGTATAATAAGTATATAAAAAGGAAATATGATTGAAAAAGCTGAATGCTAGCATACCAATTTGAAAAGAAGCATTGGCAGCTTAATTGGCAGTTGGAAAGCTAAAGCTTAATAATGAGAAAGGTCGTAGTCAGAACATACATTTATTTATTAATTTATAATGAAATATTAATTCGTATTATTGCTAGATATTAATTATATTCTCCCACTTTCCTTTTTTTTTTATTTTTTTTTTGTATTTATATCATGGCTTTCATGGCTTGCATGGCTCAGATAGCTCTCCAAATGTTCTTTTCTTTTCTTTTCTTTTCCCTGCAACAACCGAGCTTTAATTTGCACATATCTGATCCATAACCACATCCACCTCTTTTAATCATTACTTAACACTCATGCCTCTCTGGTCTCTGCTCCCTGCTATACCCCTTTTATAATTACACTTTTCTTCACCTTAATTGCTGCTTAATTTAAGCATTGAAAAATTTAAAAATAAAAAAACAGTACATAAACTATATATAAGGGAACCTTTCATTTTTAGATAATTTCTTCTTTTTTCTTTTTTGTTGTGATAGGATTATATGATTAAGTGGAGTGCCTTATTATTAAAAATGATCCTAAGAGGTAGATAGGATTGTAATTATTTAATATAAATTTCTGTGAACGTCCTCAAACAAACATTCTAACTATTAAAACTTGAGACTCAAATTTAAAAATCTTTCGAGTTCAAATTCTGAAATATACAAGGTGAAATTTGTGTAACCCAAAATCAATGAAACCGAATTGATTGGTCGGACCAATTCAACAAAAAACCAAAAACCTGTTCAGTCCACTTAAAAACAAGTTTTGATTTTTTAATTTTTTTTGAAAATATATCAATGTACAATAGAAAAATCAATTCAACATTCTTTTCCTTGTATGGTAAAAATAAATCAATCTCACTCTATATGTACAATAGAAGCTGAAATTCATGGATAGTCCAACAATGCAAACTTGACTTGCAAGCTAATCTTACCACCCTCATTGACTAGCTTGGCTGCAGTTACCAACCAATGTCCGGGAGCATCATGCGGTCCACGTACAACCTCGGATATATCTAAATATTTTAGCAGTTTTTTGGCTCGAACTGGTGCGGGTGGACCATCGGGATATACACCTGAATTAAGCGCAGTTGGAGCCGGCTTTTGTTGTCCGGTGACCGTCCGTTGAGTGAATGTGAAAGTTGTGCTAAGATTTGTGAGAAAACCGGTCTTACGAGAAGTTTCAGGCGCAGCTGCCCACTCGGTCTTCCGGATGGTGCAGTTGGGTATATGGGTGTAAAGCAGTCGGAGATGCAAAACTGTCTTTGGCCACTTCCCTTTGCTAAGGAGCTGTGCACCAGTTACAATAAAAACACCATTTGAAACTTCTTGCAACCAGTTACGATCATGCTTAACAACAGATGTGCACACATTTGAGTATCTCTTCCACCTGACCGGCTCTAAAAATTGATCACCGAACTTATAGTCGTCTGAACCTCGCCATTGGCATGGTCTGCCGGATGTGAATGTCATTATATTCGGAAGACTTGAGAGATGCTGCACGTGTAACGCCAGCCGGTTGCATTTCTTTCCTTCTAAGTACAGACGGAGGCCAACCACTGGTTTTAGATCACTTGAAACCTGAAATTGTAAAGAATATTTAAATTTATTTTTATAGTAACAACAGAGAATAGGACTGAAATATGGCTATAAAATCTTATCTAAAATAAATAAAGGATGAACCTTGATAGCAACTCTGAGAGGTCAAGTAATTTAAACCTATATTTACATATTTAACCTACGTTACTCGAACTCGGGTGTGTCGGATACGGATATGTGTTCGACACGGATATGTTCAATTTTTCTAAGTTTTTTCATGTATTTGGAGGATCATATCCCCATACCCATGTCCGGATATGCATCGGACACGGGTACTTCAAGAAAAATGAATCAACATAGCATTTAACACATCTGCATAACTATACATACATGCCTACATATACATATCTACATGGACTAGAAAGGTAAAACTACAGATATGTTAACCAACACTTGCTAATTTCACCAAAAGTTCATATTTAAAAGATTTTTGTTCATATTTTGCCCCCAAGAATAGTAAAGTCTGTTTGTTGTTAATTGTTACTGATAAGAAATTCGATTCAACATTAACGTCCACTTCCCGAAGTGGTAACTAAACTCCATTTTCTACCAGACTACCAGACAATTTGACCATGGAAAAATTGACACTTTAAATAGTAAAGATGTATCTGGTATCACCAATAAAAAATTGAAGGTAATTTCCACTTTCTAAGAGTAGTAACTCGACTCCACTTTCTACTACACACTTTGAACATAAAAAGTGGTATTTCAGTTATAATGTGACTACATCAAACCTTCTCGAACCCACCGACGTTATTAGTACTGTACATGTACAAGTCATACTTGCCATACTCATACTGGTTTCAAGCAAAACTGGTGCAGTAATATTAATCTTACTTTCAGGATTCTCCATGCTGGCATGTTGTTCATAGAATTTTTGTTAAGTTGGGTTCAGATGCTGTCATAAGATTTTAAACTATCTTGTGCTTTGCTTACAACAAGAACATAAAAGGTAAAGCATTAGCACAATTTCCCCTTGACTTCAGGAATTATACATTTTGGATCTTATGAGTCTTCGGTTCTAGATGAAAAGAAAAAAACACAATAATGCAGGTGACAAGACAATGTGATGACAAAAATAACTGATAAACCGACCTATATTACTCGGACTCGAGTGTGAGTATCGGATACGGTTATGTGTTCGACACGGATATGTTCAATTTCCTAAGTTTTTTCATGTATTTAGAGGGTCCTTGGAGGGTCATATCCCCATACTCATGCCCGAATATGTGTCGGATACGGGTGTCGAACATGGGTACTTCAAGAAAAATGAGGAGTCGGAGCAACATAGTACTATAAAATAATGCTTTATGTGCTGTTTGACTACCTGCATAGAGCTGACGTGTATCTTAGGACCCATGAAAGCGAATTGCAGGGAAGGGCAAGAAGCTTTTTTCGTATGATGCCTAAGAGGCAGCTCACAGAACATAGGGGCCCATTGTCGTGGAACTTGAAACTCCAAGAAATACCGTAAATCCTCTGGAGCAGGCTTGTCTACACACAGATTCAGCAAGTTAAAGAACTTTACTATCACATAAAACTAGAAAAATAGATAAGTATGATAAGATTAAATGATTTGTAAAATGATTGTTAAGAAGAAAAACAAGGCTAAACTCCTCTAACAGCCAGTACTTTAGCCAAATGTTTCAAGTTCTCCCTACATTTTTAATTATTTCCAATCAAGTAAAATGTTTAACACATTCATGTTTTTCTGCTAAATTTCTTGACTTGGCATTGACATGTCAGATTCAGTTTCAGACAACGGGATATGTGGCATATTTTTCCAGTGGGGACACAACAGAGGGCAAATCAATCCCTCTAATTTTCATGTGGCTTTTGATAGCCAATGATTTAAAAATAAAAGGAAACAGAGTAAAATCAAGTTAAAAAGAGAATTTGCTTCCATGGCAATCAAATAGAATCCCTTCGATCTTGAAGCACTTTCTCTCCAACCAAACATACTTCAAACTTCAAAATCACACAAAATATAAACCAGTGCAAAAGAAAGTAGTCAAACAAGTGCTTCAATTGATTTTGAACACATAATTATGTCTTTTTCTATAACTTTTGAATACTTATTTAGAATTAAAATTTTTAAATAAATCCAGTTTTTTGTGAGTTTCATTTTTTAATTCTTTCCAACCAAAAAGCTATAAATATATCCTAGTCTCACCCCAAACTGTTACCCTAGCCATGATATTTAGTTATATTTTTTACTAGAGAAGGATTCCAATCATCTTCAAAATCATATTTGAAGCATAATCACAGAACTGAAATTATCCCCATTAGTTGCGCACTATAGTACTTACAACGAAGATACAAGTTGATCGCATGACTAAGATACCCACTTCCTGGAATCCCAGTTAGAAGAGAAGTAATTGGTATGAACTTGAACAAAATTCCCTCAGGTTTAGCAGGTACAGTCTGGAGCCAGTTGGAGTGACCATGCAAGAACACATTTCCTCCTCTTTTTGAACAAATGATACTGAGTCCCTATTCAAGTTGAAAATAAAAGAAAACAAATAATTCGTGGATTTTAATGATTATTAAAAAAAAAAAATCACATAGAGTAACACTCAAGTTCTAGACTCACATCTTTGCTTGATGTTTCTGTAATGCTGGCCAACTGCAAGGTGTTTGACTGCAAAATGCGGTTAAAGACCTCGGGCACCTACATAAATAAATGGAATTTAGAAACAATATTGGTGTTTAAAAAAAACAAGGGCCCTTCAATCTCAAGGTGCTAATACTTTTTGTTTGCCGTCTCCCGTTTTTCTCTGTAGTAATGAAGGGCTTTTCCCATCTGAAAACATAACATCTCCAAGATCCTCCAAATACCCTCTGAGCTCAGAAGGAGGAATTGTAGAGGAATAGTTCTGTCTGACACATATTAAATCTTGACCTCCAATAGCCATGCCAACTATTATGTGTGTCCCATATGTCTGTATGAACCTGCCTAATACAATTTATTAGATATGTACTGCATGAAACCAATAATAATGATATTAATAGATGCCAAGTAACCAAAATGATTCTTGTTTTTCCCAGCATCCGAATTTGCAAATTTAGATACATCAACAGATACAAACAACACTATGACAGAAAACTTGGTCAGCGGGAAATTCTACATATATGTGTGTATGTGTGTGTATAAGGATTCCCAACCCCCTTTTTTTCATTGGAAAGTGATATTCTAACCAAAATGTTAGTAATAAACCTCTTCAGCATTCCTGTTTTAGTTTAAAATTCATCTGTTATCATAAGAACACTACTCTGGCTCAAAAAGGAAAAAACACACTAAATATAATAAATCACATAGGGCAGCTAAGGGTGGTTGATATTGTACGAGTGGATGGTTGATTAGGTTTTTGATGACCCTAGTCATGGGTACAAGAGATGGGAAACTATTACTAAATGAAGAAATCAAGGATTTAGAAAGCTATTTTTGGGCTGTACTGGTTCTATGAACAGAACTTGTAAACTGTTAATTAATGTTAAGGTTGCAAGTTGAATGTTAGTTTGATCTGAGATTGGTTAGAGTAGGGTAGGCGAGTATTCAAACTGAAAGATTTATAGTTGATCTTTAACCTAATAAAACTGGAACTGCAAGAAGAAATGAGGAGATATAGGCCTTCCAGATTAAACTTCCCAAAAGCTTCACACTGTCCCAAAAAGCATAATACTGCTGATATTCCTATAAACCTGTTCTCTATTAAATGAAATAAGTTACATTCTACCTATCCTATTTTTAGAAGTGTTTGAGATCCAAAACATGAACTATCAAAATTGACTTAAAAACAACTCCTAAATTAGGAGTAAAAAAAAACCTGATAACATCAGAAAAACATGAAGAGTGGTCCTTAGAATGTATTGATAATCTATAGAAATAGAATAGGGTGGAAAGACACTTTTAGAGTTCTCCTAAATACCAATTTGCACCACACCCATATAACTAATTCTACTAAATACAGATTCATACATTACCTAAATTATGATTAACTGGAAACCTTCAAATGTCAAACTCTTTATCCAAAATCTTACCTGAAAACTTATTTAAAATTTGTCCTGTCTGCTAAAACCAGAAAACTTCACATGAATAAACTGACTGTTTCACTAGAATTAACTGTATCAGGATATCTAAATGGGGATTTAAACAAAATTTAAGCCCAAGATACTAGAAATCTGCATGTTATGATGCAGAAGACAGCATGTTATACTATAAGTTATTGACAACAATTACAGCAATTTTATAACATTAAGATGGACTCAAGTAACTTTTCCTTGTATTGAAAACTTCCAGTTTGTCAGACATTTGCAATGTAAGCACAATTATGTCACAATTGGTTATATGTGGAAGATGATAGAACGCAAGCATGTTCAATCTAATGATTAATCAAAAGGATTGTACTACTTTGTGAGCAAAATGGTGACTAAGTAACATTTTCTAAACCAAAATGAATTGCACAAGAAAGTTGAAAACGAGTATTACAGCTCCTCCATCTCACAATTTAATTAGTTATACTATATTTTTTCCAGCATACGGACACATGATCAACCTAACCAGTTGAGAATCACGTTTAATTCTGCATAACCAGCAATATATTTCCTTTAACATAGACAAGAGTGTATAACATACAGTTGACAGTATTCTTTCTTAATATTTCTTTCTTCATGCAAACAGCCTCCACATAATCCCTATGATCTCTCATTCATATAACGATCTTAATGCCAAGAAATTGCACAAATAATATATCGAAAAGCTACCTAGACAACGCTGCTGGATCCCAGTGAGGTGGAACAGACTTCTTAACTCTGTCATGTAGTACAAGTGGAGATGCTGTAAGGTGTAAATGATACAACGAAATAAAGTAACCATCAAAAGCAAGATTTTTGGTGTCTTCAGCATCATGAAGCCAGTCTCCTCTCAAATCAAAAATAGCGTTGAGATACCCTGAAGGAACTTTTCCTTGTATTGAAGACTTCTGATTAAGTAATTCAGACATCTGCAAGAGAAGATTTGGGAGCAAAGATAAGGTACAACATCAATACAACATCAAATAAATTTATTCAAACCTATATAAGGCTCTTAAGCAGTACAGCATTGAACAGAGTGCATAATCCTCGATAATTTTCACATTAAATCTTGCCTTTTTGTTCTTTTCGCTTTCTTCATCATTAAGGTTCCTGTAGAAACCCCTTCAAGATATTTTGACATTAGGATTTTTAAGTATATTATCAAAGTGTTTTTAGTATATTAGACACTTGCTATCTCACTAATATCAGCTGTTATTATCAACTAGTAGAGTTCCTCGATCATGGAGCAGACATCAGGAACTCATGAATGCAGTTACTTTTTTATTTCTGAAATTGAGGTTCACTTCAAGTCTAAGTCAACTTTTTAATATCTATTTATTGCAAACCAAACGATTAAAGAAGAAACTTTGACAAAAAATAAACAACATTACTAGCAGATTGAAAACTCTTTGATAAATGAACTTCAAAATATTAAGCTTTTCACTGCAGCAGTCCATAAATGGTAAATGATCAAAGGGCAACCATGCTATATGCTACACATTTCATCTTGCACTATAAGTAATTCTATCTCTCATTTTTCTCTGTTTTTCCTATCAGAGTCCATTAACTTTCAGCACCTCAAGGCCAACACTTTTCTTGTGAATTCCATTCATACAAAGATGCTTTCACATAACCCCTAATAACTAGTAATGTGGTCTATCACATCAGATCCTTTTCTATTCTCATTTCATTTCAGTGAAGTAGGTAGGATTATATTAAAATGCACAAATCGCAATTAAAGTCAAAGAGAATATTATTCCCATTTAGTTTAAATAGGATTCACTTTAAGCTCCCAGGAAAAATGCTCTTTAAAACATGAATCAGGTAGAAACATCTTTTCCCAACTCTACTGAAATCCGAATCTAGATTATGGCTTACTTAAATTAAGAAACATCACATAAAAATAAGAGTAAAAAGAGGAAACAAATTGTTTCTTATCATCATTGACACCAGTAGACAGTAGTAGAGAATTAACTAGAGATGAACTCTTGACTGAGCTCCAGACTTTCAAAAGGTTGAGTTGTCCCAAAACATGCTCATAATCCCTAAGCTTGTTGCTTATTTTTATAGCAGAGTGTAGAGAAAACAGCACAGGGGAAAATCATTGATAAGACATAAAAGACAATCCTAGAAATCCATCCTTCAATTTCTCTATTTCTTTCCTTATTGATGTCAAAAATTCAGCGCAGAGGAAGAAGAGGAATTCCAAATAGTGAAAGTTTCATGAATTGAATTAGCCCCTTCCTACCTTCTTCACATGTAGGGGAGTAAAAGAATTGTTAAAGAAAAATCTAACTATCCATGCAAATACAACCCAAATTTCCTTTCCAACTTAAAAAGACATCATTAATACAATCCAATTATGCATGTAACCTAGCTTTGTTTGTTTTCCAGCTCTAAAACTTTGAAGTTGCATAAGAGGTGCCCTTAGTAAAAGGAGTTGAATGAACAAGTCTATCCAGATGTGACATAAAGGTAACTTTTCATCCCACAATTTTCAAGGCTCCTTCACCACAAACTAATGCCTATAAAACAGAAGGTATGGCGCTATTTTTAAAAATAAATACTTTTTCTTTTGAGATATTTATTCTATTCTTAGCCTCCTCCACCCCTTATCTACTTAACTATCCAGATGAGGATACTATGCGCTGAAGTATTCTCGAACCCACAACCTCTAAAAATCCGTCCAGCATGCATGCTATATGAGCTTAGTTGGCTAAAAATATGTACTTTAAATACAATGGAAAAATATTTCCATAAATAACACCTTTGCTAACCAAAGTAGCACTCATTAGCAGTTCCCTAGTCAAAATTTTATACTTTTTCAATCCCGCAAATTTCGGCAACCTTAGGACAGTTTGTAGTTAATACAAGTTTGGCCATTTCAGAGTACTATTAGCTCATTTTTTTTGGACCCATCCAAATGAACCATGAAAAACACAACAAAAACTAATTCATGAGTCAATCAGGAAACTGATAGAAATCAAAGTTTGAGAAAATTTTCTGAATTTGGTATCCAAAATAATCTTAATTATACTTTAAACACATAAAACCCCAATATACTTTATCAAATAAATAAAAGAGAAGAAGAAAAAAAAAACAGACCTGATTGAATTCAAGAACATCAGATTTGAATCGAATACGATCGCCTTTATCAAGACGAATATCTTGAGAAACAGCTTTGACAGTAAAAGCACCTGGAAATACAATGTCTCTTTTATTGGTTTCATCAAGCACCACCAACCTTGTTCCTTTAGCATATTTCAACCTAAAATCTCCACTTATATCAAATCCTTTTCCCAAAGCTTCCATAGCTCTTACCTCTATCGGCTTCTCAGTTTCCTCCATAACCTTAATTTTTTCTCCTCTACTCTCCTAGTTCAGAGCCTCAAAGCAGCAGCAACAACAACAGCTATAGAAATGGAGCTTTGGGTTGATTTATGTTTTGGAGAAAGAAATAGGAATAGTAGTACAAGATTTGACGGTCAGCTTTTATGATTGTACGCCATTTTAGACTAGTAGAAGGGCATAAAGAAAAGACAAATATATTTACCTGGGCTGGCTGGCTGGGATGATGAAGAAGAGACGTTTGGGAGTTGAAAAGCAGGATTTCTTTTTTACCCTTTTTTCATGGGTATTGATTATTGAATTTGAATGGAATAATTGGAAGGGGAATTTGAAGATTATTACCATGTAAAATAAAGTGGCAATTTCCAGGAAGAATGAAAGTTGTTTGTTTGGAGTAATTTTAATTTTATTTTATTATCAAGTATTATACAATTTAAACAAGGTTTTTACTAATGAGTACAATTTTTTTTTTAATTAATTAATATATTATTTATAATAAAAATATTATATTAAATATAAAAATTATCAACTTTATTTATTATTTTTTAATATATTAAATAAAGATAATATTATATATAATAATCGTGTCTTTAGCAAAATTCTTTAAAATGGAATTGGAAGGTTTCTTATTTTGGTGAATGAGTTGGAAGAGTTGAAAAAGTGGGAACACGTGGTGTTGACACCACGAAACCAAAACCTTTTCAAAGTCAACCTTCATAACCTAATGCTTACCTACTGCTATTAAAGTATAGTAAATACTAAATACTATAATTAACATTTTTCTTTTCATAATTTACTCAGTTGTTAGAATTTAGATTTTGGTAATTAAAGTTTAATTTTCAATATTTTAATTATAAACAATATATTATATTGTATTTAGAAGTGTTCATGAATCAAGTCAGATCGAATAACAAAATTTTATTTATCTTGATCTTATTCGAAAATTTATTTACTATTTTAAAAAAATTATATCAATATTTATATATTTTATAATTATATTTAAATAAAAATATTTTTATTTTTTCATAATAATTCAATAAATCAATTCGAATTATAATTTTTGTTTATCTTAAATCAACCCAATTTGAGAATTCTCGACCAAGACAAGTGAATAACACCCTTACGATACAAAAAAATTGACATTTCATATATTCATATCGTGTCAATATTATTTTCATATATCATAATTATATTTAAAATATTATATATTTATATAAATTTTGACATATTAATAATTTAAATTATATAAATTTTGATTCGTTTATACATTCGTATTATTTTTTTTATAAGGAAATAAGACCTTAAGCATTGTCTATCTCTGAGTGCATGATCACAATTCACATGTGAGTGCACATGCATGCATGTCTGCTCAAACACAATGGGAGAGAAAGAGAGAGACAGAGGCATCGTTGGCCAACTCAGTAATCACTAAATCAGTAGCGGGAAGTTTTAAGATAAACTCGTGAGCTTAAAATAAGTTTTATTACATATAAATTTGATAAAATTATATATAAACATGATAAATTATATAAAATTATCATGTTTATATATACTTTTTTTTTTATATATAAACATAACAAATTACATATATACATGACAGATTACATATAAATATGATAAATATGTCATATATTTATGTAATTTTTTTTTTTACATATAAACATGACACAAATTACATATAAACTTGACAAATTACATATAAACATGATAAATTACATATGTAATGGAGCTTACGGAAAACTCATTTTAAGGAGCTTTTCTTAAAAATTTTCGTCAGTAGTAGAGTTTTAAGTTTTAAGATACAAAATTGAAGCGGACAACACCTAGTAACAATGTTTAAAAAATGATTGAAAGTTAAATCGATGAAATCTTCTATTATCTGTTTAATCAGTTTGATCGTTGAACTAGTCAATTGTATTAAAAAAAAAATTAATATTAAATAAATAATTTTAATATTAAATAAGCATTAAATATAATAAATATTTAATAAAAATATGTATTTAACTAAATGATATAATTTTTAATATACATTCAAAAGATTAAACGTTCAAATTTCATCACATACAATAAATTTTTTATAAAAAAAATTAAAAATCGATTTTTTCAGGTTTTTATCAATTTTTTACTGGTTCAACCGGTTTTTTACTGGTTCAAAAAATTCCCGATTCTATGTATATACCGAACCGGACAGACCACCAATTTTCGATTCAATCGATCCGACCGACCAATCTGATCCGATTTTTTTTTAACACTGCCTAGCATATAAGTTTCATTGAAATCAAAGAGATGAATTGAACATTTCAAAAAAAAAAAAAAGAGATGAATTGAAGAAACATACAGATAAATAGAACTACAATGGATCTTACCTGCTTTTATATATATATATATATATATATATATATATATATATACACTAATGTAAAACTAAAATTATTTTACAAATTTTCATAACATTTTATACGATTTATATTTGTTTAATTCGATCGTCTTATTTTATGTTTTATTCACGTAAATCATGCACGTCGAGTTTCGAGTAAATTAAAAATGTCTAATTATTTGTTCGACGTTAAAAAAATTTCAACCGTTAAATATATATTGAAAAAGAAAGTATTATCCACCGATATGATAAAGATATCGGATCGATTCGAAATTTTACTTACACAACGAGTACAATTATATTATTAAATCCAACGGTTGATTTGTTAAAATATAAATCGTATAAGAAATTATGAAAGTATGTAAAACTAATTTAATTTTATATTAGTATAAATAAATCTCTCTTCGTGTGTATATATATATATATATATATATATATATATATATATATATATATATATATATATATATATATGAAAGATGCACCCATGTACTGCAAGAGACCAGATTAATGTGAACGGCCAGAGTTTGATATAGCAAGTGTGCCAACAACCAAGGACAAAGTACACCCGATATTTCATGCTCAGACCATTTTTGCTAGAGTTTTCATATTTTTTCAGGAACATATAAGACAGCTTTTTTTCTGGAATCAACTTTCCCAAAACCCTAGCTGAGTGAACTAGTGTAGCAGCATTGATTTGCAATGAGCAGGAGGAAAACCCAAAGAACATATCTTAATGAATATAAACATAAACAAGTATTAACAGTATACCTGCAAGATGAACAGATATATTGCAATATATAGCTAATGTTTGTAAACAACAATTTAGTACAGCGAAAGAAAAATAACAACATTCACAAGGGCTATTCCATTTGTTGTGTGTCATCCAGCCCAAGTAAGAGTAGCACATTATTGAAATCAGAAAGCATAAAGCAATGAACAAGATAGATCATATCTATGTTACTCGAATTAAGGTGTAAGTGTCGGATACGCGTATGTATCAAATATAGGTATGTTAATTTTTATTTTTTATTTTAAATTCTCCATGTATTTGGAAGGTCCTTAGAGGGTCATATTCCCATACCCATATCCGAATACGTGTCGGACACGGATACTTAAAAAAAAAAATGAAAAATCGGAACAACATAAGATCATATAGCTCTCTACCACCCTTCCTATCCACATAAAAGGGGCAAGTTACTGAAAATTCGATTTAATGGAAAACACTAAATCCAATTTGAAATCCCCACTATCATGTTCTGTCCTAGTAACATAAACAAATGTCATTTAAAACAGCCAAACAAGACCCAGCCTGTTTATATTCAACTGACCCATCCATACAGTCATATTCAGCATATAATTTGTTTGGAAAATGAAAATTCATTCTGAAAACACACATTTCAGCTATAATAATCAAGAAGAATAAATAAAGAACCTTGAACTAAAGCAATTCCTATAACTGACCTTTTTGTTCCTAGGACATACTAATTTTCCCTTCAAGGATAATCTCAAATCTTAATATAAAAATGGCTACTCTCAACTATCCTAGTACATATTTCTTGTAACTTTAACCCCATCATGAAGTAGAGATTTCCTTCATGACAACACTGATATAATCTTCAATGATAAAATAAGCATCTTCACTCTCCCAAATATCCTACCTCTAATGTGTTACCTAAATAAGTTTCATCCAAGCTGTTGAGGAATGCCTCAACTTCCACAAAGGTGGTAACTTTGTCAAGCTTTACTTAATATATCACAAGCATAATCAATGTTGAGGAATACCTCAACTTCTACAGAGTTGATTTAATATGTCGCAAGCATAATCGATGAAGGGGTAGTCATTCAAATTGTGATGCAAACCACTTATAATGTCTTTCATACATATCTAACTATAATAAATATATATAGCATATATTTCTTCTTCCTTTCTTCAGTTGCATTATGCTTTGATCATCATGTGGTTTTTCCTCCCAAATCTAAAAATTAATGTTTGCAAACATAATACAGTCAAACAAGCCACATAACATTATAGCAGTTATAAATGTTGCTATCCTAAAGAAGATATAAATAGAAATCAGTGATTTTCAAAAAGTTCACCATCTTCCTATTACCAAGTAATACTCCTCTAGTGACTAATTAGCATGGTAAGAGCAATACCGCAGCAATTAAAGTAAAGTCAGCAATTACCACTTTCAGATTCTACAATTGAAGCGCAAATGCAATTACTTGTCAGCGATGATCAATACTTTGGCAACTAAAATACCATAATAATACAGCTAAGCAAATTGGGGTCTTCAATTTTTACGTGCCCATAATAACTCTCAATGAACAAAAACAGTGTCATTGCGTCTTGGAGGTCTATCAGGAATCGTTCCTGGTTTAAACTTAGAAGCTTCATGCTTTGCCAGCTCAGGAGGGACAGGGCTGCCACTTTGAACAAGCATCTGCTTGAGATCATAGAAGACATCAGTGTCACGGAGAGTCAAAAATGTTGTGGCCACACCAGTCTTCCCTGCACGTCCCGTTCTTCCAATACGATGTGTGTACATTTCAATATTATTAGGCATATCATAGTTAATGACATGAGCCACATCAGGAATATCAATCCCACGCCCTGCAACATCAGTAGCAACAAGAACATTAAATCTCTTGGCTCTAAAACCCTCAAGGCTAATTTCCCTCTGCTCCTGCGACCTTCCACCATGCAAAGTTGTTACCTTATAACCAGCCTTGTCTAGATTCTTCGAAATAGTATCAGCATTCTTCTTAGTATTGACAAACACAATTGCTGTCTTATCCCCAAGATCATCAAGCAGCTTCTGCAATCTCGAAAACTTCTCTGATTCCTTCATCATCATCACATGCTGAGAAATTAAATCAGTAGTCTTTCCAGCAGTACCAATGTTGACCACAACAGGATTCCTCAAATACTTCCTAGCTAGCCGCTCCACAGCTGGAGGCATAGTAGCACTAAACATATAAGTAGTCCTATAAATCCTTTTTTCATCAAGCTCCTCATCTTCATTCTCCGGTTTCAAATTACTAGACGGCATAGCATCCAATGCACCCACAACTTGGGGCTCAAAACCCATATCTATCATCCTATCAGCCTCATCAAGAACCACATAATTACACTGGTTCAACACAGCATACCGCCTCTCTAAACAATCCAGCAGACGACCAGGTGTAGCAATAACAACCTCACACCCTTGTCTAATTTTAAACCCTTGTTCCTCTATTGACTGACCACCAACAATTGAAACAACTTTAATACCCAAATAATGTGCAAACTTCATAGTTTCATCCTCAATTTGCTGAGCAAGTTCACGAGTCGGGGCCATGACAACAGCATAAGGCCCCTCAGCTTCATTCTCTTCACACATAGGAGGTAATCTAGATATATAAGACAGCATAGGCAAAACAAAAGCAGCAGTCTTACCTGACCCTGTCTCTGCGATCCCAATTACATCCCTTTGCTGCAATCCCAAAGGAATCGCAGCCATTTGTATAGGGGAAGGCTTCTTATACCCAACTCTCTCCACAGCTTTCAACAACTCGGCACTCAATTTACTCTCACTCCAACTCCTCATTGGCCGTGGAATCTTCGACCCTTTATAGGACATATTAAAATCTTCCCTAAAAATCCTCCAATCTCGTTCAGTCATTTCTTCAAGCTTCTTTTCAGACCAATGCTTATCGACTCTCATATCGAAAGTATCATAAGTATCCGCTGCTTCTTCTTTTAACCTCTGCGCGGCGGCTTCCTCTGGTTTCTCTTCAACCCCTTCTTTTTTCCTAATATCTTCTCTCATTTCCTTCTCATTCTTTGCCGCGAGCTTCTTCTGTTCCCTCCGATCCATTCCAGCCCTAAACCCTCGTCCAAACAAAAGCTGAGCCTCGTGAGGGTTTTGGTACAAAGAATTCATGTCTCTCGAAGTATCTTCCGTGTTTTCCCAATCGAAAGAAAACCTAAATTTCTCGCTAGGTTTAATGACCCTTTTTTTAGGCTTTTTCGATCCGAGGTATTGCTCTTTAATCGAATCCAATTCTTTTTCCCTTTCCCTCTCAGCTAACTTCTCCAACCGCGCCCGTTCTCGAGCCTTGGCTTCCTCCTCTCGCTCGCGTTCCCTTTCCCGCTCCCGGTTTCTCCTCTCGTCTCTCTCCCGCTTCCGGCGGTCGTAGGAATCAAAGGAGGGTTTATTAGAAGTGGAATCGGAGTTACTGATGCTGCTGCTGCTGTTGTTAGAGCGGTGGAGCTCCTCGAGGCGGCGTTTCTGTTGGGCGCGCTGCTCTTCGAGGCGTTGGAGGGCTAACTCTTCGCGTTGGGCTTTGGTTAAAAACACGGGTTTTGGGGGATTGTTGCTGTTCATGATTTGGACGAAAGTAAAGATAAACAAGAACAAAAGGATTTCGCTTGGTTAATTGCAGGAGGGGAAATATGGAGATTGGAGATGTTCAAAGGATGGGAGGTTTTTAGTAAACTTCTGCAACTATTTTTTATTACTGCTCCAACCTTTTTGTTTTTCTTTCTGGTTGCAATTAATTATCATTTGATATTTTATATTTAAATATAATTTTTATTTTAATATATAAAAAGTTTGTAAATTATATATAAAATTAAAATAACGATGTAGATATGATAATTTCTGTATTCGTATATTTTTTCGTATTATAATCTTGTTTAAAGTATTTTATATTTATATAAATTTTAACATGTTAATAATTTGTATTATACAAATTTTGATATATTTATATATTCATATCTGTATTATTTTTTATCGTGTTTTAATTTTTTTTCATATCATGTTCATATCATGTTTAATATTACTAAATCTATAACTATGAAACATTATTTTATTTTGATATCATTCATAAATCTAACAATTATTACACATTAATTATTCATAAAATATAATATAATATAATATAATATAATATCATTTAATTAATTATTTATTTATTTATTTATCATAATAGATTTTTATTCAACACTTAAAATCAAAATATTCTATATACATCAACTCAGATTATTATTGAATGTTTTAAGTTTTATCAATATGATAATTTTTTTAATTCAATAATTATTATTAAATTTTAAAAATATCAAAATAAAAAAAGTTTTCAAAACAAATATAAATCTTAAGACTAATCCAAACCAACTTACCATGCAATCAATATAACGGTAACACTTATAAAAAAGAAGACTCAACAAGTTTAAAACAACTAAAATTAAAAAAAAAAAAAAAAATACCCATACAATAATTTTGTAATTCAACAACCATTATCAATTTTTTAGAAAATATCAAATATAAAACTTCAAAAAAAAAATCAAATTCCAATATAAAAAAAATAATACTCATCCAACCTTAATTTATTATAAAAATTACACTTACAAAAATTAGGATCTAACGGACCTATAACCACAAAAGACCAACAAATTTCACTTGTATAAATATCAAATAAAAAATCCAAAATAAACCCACTATAATTAATAATAATTCACACAAAAAAAATGTGTCAAAAACACTTTGTGACAAAAAAAAAAGTTGCCAAGTGTCTACTTACAAAATACCAAGTATTATTTAAAAATATCATTTGAATTAATTGCAATATATAACTTATAAATATAAATATTCTTATTATATAATTAAAAAAATATCTCCAAAACTAGTCATTAGTTGACATGTCATGTTCAACCAATGACCCTACACGTAAACTTGCTCATAATTTGAGTAGCCATTCGACTCGACAAATTCTGCATAACCGAGTTTGAACAAGAATTTTGATGATTCAAATTGATTCGAATTATTGTTAATTTATTAATTAATTTTAATTTTAATTTAATTATAAAATATTAATATTAAATTAATATCAAAATTAAAATTAAAATTAAAATTAATTTTTTTTTATTAATTTAAATAATGACCCAAATTAATTCAAATCGAATCTAAATAAAAAAAATTGAATCACGATCTTACACAGCTCATGAGCATGTCAACTTACATGAACAATTTTTATATACTAAATTTTGGTACACCTATTATCTAAGCGAAAGAAAAGAAAACAAAAAAATAAAAAAGTTGGGTAATTTGTTTTCATGTATGAATATTTAAAAAATAAAATTAATTAAAAATATTTATTTTCATTTCAAATGACATTTTTATACAGATTTAGTATAAATAAAATTGGGTATACATTTTTATTTTTTTTATCTTTTTATTTATTTTTTTTTGCTCTGAACAATGGAATAAGTTATTATAGATATATATTTATTTATAAATATGTTTTTATCATACAATTTAAATATGTTAAACTAAAAATAAAAATTCATAAAAAAAAAAAAAAATAACTCCCGCAACTAAGCACAGCATATTCTACTTAACAATTAATTTTGAATTGTGGCAAAAAGAAAACAATTAATTTTGAATGTTCTTTGAAGACCATATCAATGAATTTCTTTTATTTAAAAAAATTATGTTAGATTTGGTATCACATTTTAGTTGTTTACTCATTTTAATCAATTATTATAATTCTACTTTCTACTATATATCTAATTTCATTTTTTAGTTTTTAACAACTTTAAAGAAGTAAAAGTAAGTAAAAATGCAAAGTAAAAATAAATAAATAACTAAGTAGATAAAAGAAAATCTTAACCATATATTTATTTAATTAGAATTTAATTATCAAATGATGAAATCCATCCGTTTTTCTGCCACATCAAAGTTAAATTGTGTTGTAAAAACACATTATTCTAAATCTAAGTTGAACATATACTCATTACCCACTAATTAAATACTAAAAAAATGGTAAGATTTCACCATTTTACTTTTTTTGTGCAATTTTTTTTTTGGGTGCAATTTTATTATTTATATAATTTAAATTAAACGTGTTTATAAGTTGAATCAAACCGAATCAAACTTGGTTGGCCTTTTAAAAATTTTGTCCAAAATCCATTCGCCTGTGTTGGGTTTTAGGGCTCAATTTTTTTTAAAAATATATATTAAAATATTAAAAATTAATATTTTAAATATATTTTAAATTTAATTAAAAAATAATTTTATTAATTAGACAATATCTTGAATAATGCTCGAGCTTGAAAAAACTTATCTAATTAAGGTCCAGCGCGAGTCAACTCAATTCGATCCTTAGACAAATTTAATTCTAATCATCTATAAATGAAAATAGAATATTCCTTTTGGTAGCATTTGGTATCACTTGCAAGATCACCGTGCTGACTTAATTACCATGGTGATAAGACTACCAAGGTGATTTGATCATTAATAATTTTATATTACCATGATTGATATAACATTATAAATCACTAATGATCTTAAACCACAATATTTGATATTACAAGAAAAAAATCACTGAGTACAAAATATCCAAAATAACCTTCCAAAAAAACAAAATTATTATTTTTTTGTTTTTCTTATAGAGACATTTTTTCACTTATCTTTTTTAAATGTTCAAATTTTTTGCTTTTCAAAAAATATTTCTTGATAAAAATACACAAATTTATACCATATTAAGGATAGAGTACAAAAATTATAAGGCAAAAAAGTTACTGCTATCATCACCTTAAAACACAAAAATCACAAATTTTTGGCCAAGTTTAGAGGTTTACGCTAAGGATTAGCTAGCAGTTCTTCACACGTGTTTTTTTTCTGCTATTATCAGGGCAAATTAGTAATAAAATAACATAAAAGATTACTTAAGCTTTCCCGACAGTGATAAAACTTTTTCATCATTTTGAATGGAAATCAGATCACTCCTTAAGACAATGATCTTATCACCCTAGTGATTTAAGATTACTACCACGTAGAATTTTTAAATTATTAACAAATAGGGTGATGTAATTACTGAATGCAAATCATCGTGATTTTTGGGATGATCACCCATGCCAAACACCCTTTAAGATTGGTTTTTTTTTTGGGGGTTATGAGACATGAAAATTTTGTTTATTTTTTATTTTAAAGAATTAATGTCACCTAAGAAAATATAGATAAGATAAACTGGTTTATGCAATTTATAAAAAACTTATAGTTATTTATCTTCTATTTTCTTCCCAAATACCTTTTGATTTTTGCTTACAACTCCTAACTAGAAATGTTTATGGGTCGGGCCGCGATTGAAATTTTTTTTATTTTCTTACTCAAGCTCGGGTCAGACCAGCCCGAAAATCTATTTTATTGTTCACAAAATATCAAAATATTAAAAAATTATTTTATATTAATATTTAAATATTTTATAATTAAAAAAATATTTTTTATTTAATGAATAATAATTTCGAACCCGAATTATTAAAATCCTTACTCAAGCCCTACTATTCATATCGGGCTTATTGGGTCAGACAAATAATCCAACCCTTAGACATGTCTACTTCTAACCATTTAATGGGCTATTACCATTGCTTTTATTTTGACATTCATATTCAAATCTTGACAAATATCAGCTAAGCTTTTCTTAAAAACAAATTAGAAACTTTTGATGAATTTAAAGGTTTTGTTTAGTAACAAAGAATGAAATTTTTTTAATATAATGATTAAGTTATAAATTTTATTAATTAAATAATATTTTGAATCATGTTTGAGCTTGAAAAACCTTATTTAAGATTTGGTCTGAATCAACTCGATTCGACCTTTAAACAAATCTAATTCTAGTCGCCTATAAATGAAAATAGAATATTCCTTTTAATATTGTTTTTTTTTGGTTATGTGACATGAAAAATATGTGTATTTTTTATTTTAAAGAATTAATGTCACCTAAAAAATATAAATAATAAAAAACACAGATAAGATAAACTGGTTTATGCACACAAAAAAAAAATGTTTAAATTATAGTTAATTATCTTCTATTTTCTTAATCTCATCACATTCTACTTAAAACATCATGTCATATTCTATATATTTTGATCCATAAGTGATTGGAATATTTGTATAAAAAATATAGTAAAGTGGTAAAATTGCATAGTAAAAAATAAAATGATATATAAATATGAAATCCCATTATAATAGAGTAGTAATTTTGACTCATTGACAGTAAATCTTACACTGACACGTAATTAAAAAAATTAATCGTTAATCTTTAACCTTAACCCGAACTCTTAACCCATAATCCTAATCCAACATATGACATCATAGGATACACTATCAGTTTATAGATCTATACACTGACGATGCATCAAATATAAATAAAGAGTCGTTTACTTGTTCGGATTGATGGTGAAATAAGTCTGAAGAAGAGTAAGCACAAGTCCTGTTATGGCGCCCAGAAAAGCAAGAAAACTCCAGTTTGTATCAAAATAATTGGAATAGATACTTATGAACCAGGAGTTGCAGTACCTATCGATGTTGGTTTTAACATCTCCGTAAATCCTGGGATCTGGCACCAATTGCTTGCTCATTCTACGGAAAAGATCAGCCACTTCTTCATCAGAGCCGAAGAAATTATGAAGCATACCTCTAAGTCGCAACTCCTTAACATCTTCTGCTGTTTGAATGAGAGAACCAAGGAAGCATAAGTAAGTCCTTACCGTATTATCGTTCTCAAAATCTGGGCAACTTTCTAAAGCTACCAAGTTCATGAACTTGGAAGCTGTTGAGTCATCCACATGAAGGCGTGGCATTTTTAAGATTCCTGGAAAGTTGCAATAGAAGGAGATGTTTTTAAGGTTGTTTGTCTTGCTGGGTCTTACATGAATTCTTGATTGTTTAAGATCCATGATGCTAGTAACTGTCTTGTTGTCTTTCCCCCCACTGTCTCCTGATCCGCACCAGAAAAGGATCCCGCCAATCAGGCTACTCCCGCTAGACTCGAGATCTTTTTTTCCTTTCAGTAATTGTGACCGCATTTCATGCAGAAGGTGAGCGTAACCTTGCCCTTTTTCTTTTTCTTCTTCTGGGTCTTGGCTCTTCTTCTCATGTCTTCTATTTATCATAGAATCTATGAGATCTGCGATTGATTTTTCCCACATTTGAGGATTTTTGGCTGACCCAATCAATATCTTGAGGACTCGGTAAGGAAGTTGGTTTTCTAGCAAGAACAAATCAAGATGGAAAAATACCACTAGATCTGATCGAGTCTTCACAAACTTAGTAATTAAACCGTAGTATACGGCATACAACACTGCACAACCGTCCACGAAGAACATCCAAGCTAGCTTTTCATCGTTGTAATCTTTTATGTCCTTCGGATTGTAGCACTCCCTAAGATCTTTTATCTCTGCCTTAATCTTGTAGAATAGAACTTCATCACTCGTTTCGTTCTGCTCTGCGAACAGAGCTGCAAATTTACGCTTCGTCTGATCTGCCTGCTCCAAGTTCGGGTTACCATGATGCAAAGGACCGAAGGCTACCAGCCTCGGTTCAAAATATTTCTCAAAGTCCACTTTGAAAGCTCTTAGAGAAAGTGGAACTCTTTAAAAAAAATAAAATTTTCTGAAAATATTTTTTTTTTTAATTTTAAAAAGTAAATTTTTTATTTTTTTATTTTTTATTTTTTTATTAAAAAATAAAATTAATTTTTCTTTATTTTTTAAATTTTAAAAAAATAAACATTTAAATATTTTATTTTTTAAATTTATTTTTAATTAAAATTTTAAAAAAATAATATTTTCTTAATGAAAAAAAAAAATAAATTTTTTCTAATTTTATTTTTACAATATCTTTTATAATAATTTTTAATTATTATTTTTTTTTAAAAATAATTTTTATATATTAAATTATTTAATAATTATTTATTTATTGAAAGTATGTTTTTCATATTTACCCTTAAAAAAAAGAGGTTAAAGTTAGGTTTCTCTACTTCAGAGGGCTATATTCGGATATAGGGGCGTAAATATCTTGTATTAATCCATCTATCTACTATTATTAAAACAGAGTCATGAGAAGATTCAGTTTAAATTTTTTAAAAGTTAAAATATTTTTGTTCAATATTTTTGTTCTACTTTATTTTTTAATAAGGGTAAAAAAAACTTTAATCTTTTATATATTTAGTCTGTACAATAATTTATGGATCGATTTAAAATTTATACTCAATCCGTTCTAAAAAAGATTTATTTTATTAATTATTTTTAGTTATTTTATTTTTATTTTTTTAAATGATGTATTTAAATGGGTTATCCGCACGTTGGCTCGCGAGTCGATTTAGAATTCGTACCTGACCCGCACGAAAAAAAGTTAAAAAAGGAAAATTTTAATTAATTAATTTTTATTTTATTTTTAAATGATGTATTTAAAGGGATTGATCCGCATGTTGACTCGCGGATCTATACCTGACTCATTCGGGAAAAAATAAATAAAAAATTATTTTATTAATTAATTTATTTTATGTATTTAAATGGGTTAGTTTGCACGTTGACTCGCGGGTCGGTTTAGGATCTGTACCCAAACTATTCGAAAAAAAAAAGTTAAAAATAAAAAATTTATTTTATTAATTACTTTTATTTTAATTTTAAATGGAGTATTTAAAGGGTTGGCGGCCCATATGTTCACTCGCGGGTCGGTTTAGGATCCGTAATCGACCCACTTGAAAAAAATTAAAAAAAAAATATTTTATTAATTATTTTTAGTTTTTTATTTTATTTTTAAATGATGTATTTAAAGGGGTTGATCCGTACATTAACTCGTAGGTCGGTTTAGGATCCTTACCCGACCCGCACGAAAAAAAAAGTGAAAAAAATTAGTTTTAATTTTATTTTTAAATAATGTATTTAAAAGGCTTAGTCCGCACGTTGACTCGTGAGTTGATTTAGGATCCGTACCCGACCGACTCAGAAAAAAAGTTAAAAAATTTATTTTATTAATTATTTTAATTTTAAATGATGTATTTAAAGAGATTGGTCTGCACGTTGACTCGCGGGTCGGTTTGTGATCCATACTCGACCAGCTCCGGAGAAAAATTTAAAAATATATTTTATTAATTGTTTTTATTTTTATTTTAAATGATATATTCAAAGGCGTACGTCTACACGTTGAGTCACAGGTCGATTTGGGATCAGTACTCAATCCGTTCAGAAAAAAAGGAAAAAACGAATTTGCTGCTGACTTATGTGAGAAAATCAATCATACGAGAGAATAAAATACAAACCACAATTTTATTCTCTTATTTATTGTTTTTTTACCTTCTATAACTAAAAATATACAGTATACAATAAAATCTAAATATTTTTAATATATATATAATATTTGAAAATACATTTATATTATGTAATTTATAAATAAACAATTATCATAAATTTAATTTTTATAATTAACAAAATATAATTATTTTAATATTATTACAATTTAAAAATAAAATATAATAATTATTTAATAAAATATAATTTAAAAATAATTTATTATTATTAATTATTTAAAAAAATTATAAAAAAATTAAAAGTACTCTGGCGAAGTGGGGTCTTTTTTCTAGTTTTTATTAAAATTCAAGTCGTGAGCCTCGTGTTGACATCTATCAACATGTTATTGGTTAGGTCTTTCTTTTTTGCCCACTTGATCTTGCAAAATGATATCGTTTCGTGTCTCTTTTCATTAATTTTGGATGCTCGCTTGATGTTTTCGAGTTCTTATTACGCGTAAAATGTTTACTGCTTGATGTATTAAATGCTCACGCGTAAAATAACTGTCGCATTAAACCTCAAGTCGTGCATTAAATGCTTTTTCCCTTTTATCTATTTGGTTTTGCAAAACGACGTCGTTTCAAGTTTATCTGCATATTTACCGTCTTGTGCATTAAATATTTACGCGTAAGATAGCTGCGCCATCTCTTTTACGCGTGAGGGATTACCTCTATGCATTTAATTAGTGAGTTTTTTTTTTTTTTTTTTCACGTCTGAATTTGGTTTTATGCATTTGTTGTTTGTTGCAATATTTAATTCTCACGCCTATCATATTGTCTTTGTTTGGTCATCACTTAGAGAGAGAATATGAAAGGGATGAGAGAAGAAAATAAAGAAATAATAGAAGACAGATCGAGTTGAATTATGGGGTTTTTGCTCTTATTGCAACTATCATAGAACAGAGCAACTCCTAACATACAAATTAAAGGTTAAAAATTTGTTTGAGTGTAATAAAAATATAAGAACTTATTTAGATAAAGTGATAAATTTAAGAGATTTTTTTATTATTATTTTAACTTAAAAAAAAAATCATTTACACCAAAAAAATATTTTTACTTTCACTAACAAATAAAATTAGATTAATAAATCTTGTATTTTTTAAAAATACCAACTGAATCTTTCATGACTCAAACTGTCACATTAAAGCTCAAGTCGTGCATTAAATGCTCTTTCCATTTTATCTATTTGGTTTTGCAAAACGACGTCGTTTCAAGTTTATTTACATATTTACCGTCTTGTGCATTAAATATTCATGCGTAAGATAGCTGCTGTATCTCTTTTACGCGTGAGGGATTACCTTTATGCATTTAATTATTGAGTTTTTTTTTTTCACGTTTGAATTTGGTTTTACGCGTTTGTTGCAACATTTAATTCTCACGCGTATCATATTTATTTCACGCGTCTTTGTTTGGTCATCACACATAGAGAGAATATGAAAGGGATAGGAGAAGAAAATAAAGAAATAATAGAAGACATGTCTAGTTTAAGTGCATGGACTTGAATTATGGGGTTTTTGCTCTTATTGCAATTATCATGGAACAACAACCGCAAACATATAAATTAAAAGTTAAAGAGTTATTTGAGTATAATAAAAATATAAAAACTTATTTAGATAAAGTGATAAAGTTTAAGAGATTTTTTATTATTATTATTTTAGCCTCATTTTTTTTTAATCATTTAAACCAAAAAAAATGTTTTTACCTTCACTAAAAAATAAAATTAGATTAATAAATCTTGTATGTTTTAAAAATATTAACTGAATCTTTCATGACAGTTTTAATATATAATGAGCTTATGAGCCAATCCTGACCGACCTAGGCTTGAATAAAAAAAATATATATATATATATTTTGAACTGCGACCTGATCGGCCCATGAATAGATTTAGTTTAAGTGCATGAACTTGAATTATGAGTTTTTTCCTGTTATTACAACTATCATAAAACAGCAACTGCAAACATAAAAAAAGAAAATGTCAATTCATCACCCCATTGTTACACTGCCAAAGAACAAATAATAAGAAAAGTGAATACTAAACTTGGAGAAAGAATCCCTTTTTTTCGTAGGGTAAAATTTGCTAGCAAAACTGACTACTACAAACAACATTTGAATATCAATAACTACTAGTCTACTACTATGAAAGATTTTTTTCAAGGTTACTTGATAAACAAAAGATGCCATACAACTTTATAATCTTTAGGAATCCAAGAAAGGAAAAAAAAAAAAAATTCTTGTGGAGGACATTTTAATTTTCTCAAGTTTTTAAAAACATGTTCCTTTTCTTTTATTTCTAAAAAATCGAATTACATTAGAAATTTAAAAAGTAAAACTTTGTCTATTATAAAAAGACGATGCAGTTATTAGCATCAGGCACGTATCTATATCATATCTATATATATCTATCTATACTAATATAATGAGAATGATTGAGTTGGTGTCACGAGTCAAATGACATTAATTCAGTTGGTAAAATTACGTATAAACCAAAATAAAATAAAATAATAAAATAATTTGAAAGATATTTATGTCTTTTTATTTTTATTAAAAAAACATGTTTTTTTAAAAAAAACTATCTACTCTTAAAAAAATTACTATAATATTTTTACTTTGATAACTTCTCATCTCCTTTAATTTTTTTTTTCAAAATTACCTACCCATTAAGTAATTTTTTTTTAAAAATTTTCTTCACTCACATAGTGAGTGTGTAAAAATCTATTATTATTAAAAGCATTACTTGAGTACTTGAGTGTCAAGAGTTAATTAGATACCAACTCAGTTGTAAAAATATTAAAAAAATCAAAAAAATCAAATTAAAAATATAATATAAAATGGTATTAAAGATGTTTATTAAATTTTCTTAAAAAAAATTATTTTACATGTGACATCATCTAACTTTCTTATTTTAAAAAAATACCCACATCAGATAACTTCTTTTTAAAAAATTACCCACATCTTATATCGTTAAACTATTTATTTTAAAATATTTTTTAACTCATAATTTTTTTTTTTTTCATTTTCACCGGCATTTTGGGTGTGCAATATCTAATATAAAATGTCTGACTAAATTGATATCATAAATCAAATGATACAAATTCAATTAAAAAAATTACTTAAAATTAAAATAAAATTAAAACATAAAGTAAAATTAGGGATTTTCATTTTTTATATTATATAAAAACACATATATATATATATATATTTTTATGAAACTACCCATTTAAAAAAAAAAAAAAAACCCTACTATCAGACTTTTATTCATTAACTTTATCATCTTTTTTAAATAATTTTTTTATTGTATAAGAAGGTGGCTCATGTCAACATCATGAATCAAAGATGTGGACCAAATATTCAGCAAATGGAGTAAATGCCAATGGGAGGGAACATTAATTATTCATGTGATCCTCCTTAACTTACAACTACAAAATTCAGATGCTACGGTCTACGGCTACCCTACTGCTTTATAATGTCCAACTCAAATTAACATAAAAATTAATTATATATATATATATATATATGCATATTTTTCCGTTTCTTTTTCTCTTAGTATTATGTTGTTCAAGGGACCAGGGTATCCTTTTGGTTTGACATGTTCGATCCAAATTGAGTCGAGTTTGGATAAATTTTTTAATGATTCAGATTTGTTTGTTTCGGTCCAAATTATTATTAATTAAATAAAAAAATTATTTAAATTTAATTATAAAATATATAAAATATTAACATATTTTTTTTTAATATTTTAATATTTTGTAAACAATAAAATGAGCTTTCGGTCCGACCCGGATCCGGTCTGACATGAGTTTGGGTAAGAAAAAAAATTAGACCTCGACCCGACCTGACCTATGGACATGTCTAGGGGTGAAAGTTCGATCGAATCGAGTGAAAAAAATTCGAATTAGTCGAGTTAACGAGTCCTATTTTGTCAACCAAACTCAATTTGAAATTTTACCGAATCGAGTGAAAAAAAATTCGAATTGAGTCGATTCGAATAAATTATTCGAGTTAAGATAAATTTTCAATTATATTTAAACATGATAAAAAAATCCTATAAAATCTAAACATAAACCTTCAAAACTTAAAACAGTCATAAAAAGTCCTGCATGTGAATTGATTCTATTGCTAACAATGCCAATAGAAGAATAATAAGTTTCATCTTTAAGCTCAACAATTTACAATGTAAATACTTTCTTGTACCTGAAATATAACAAGAAAGAGAAGTACAATAACCCCACATACAACATTTTGTAAAACCTTTTTACCAATTACTTGAATAAACAGTTCCTTAATAAGGGAAACAGGTAGAAAATCAACAATAGAGAACTACAGGCCATTAAAGAACAAGAACCAAACACAACAATGACAACTGCAATTCTAATATTTTAGTCCATACTGAAAAGAAAATAAATAATACAATCTAATACTACTAAGAGTTCAGCTGCACATACCCGAGTTTACGAGCAAAAGGCATTACGTGCAAAGCCACCAAGACAAAGGTCAACATGGAAACAAATTCCATAGCTATAAGCTAATTTACCAAACTCCTATAAAAGAAATGCTATATCTTCTCCGTAAGAACCCAAGTAAAATATAACATTAACCAATTAAATTTACAAGCTTTTCATACCATGATGAAATAAGTGATGAGTAGCAGAAGATGAGGAAACCCAGGTGCAGATCCAACAATCTGCAGTGTCATAGGATTTTGGTCAGGCCAACTTAATAACAAAGACCTCAAGCTGCATAAAAAATACTAGAAACAATACACGCATGTAGACCAAGATTGTGTTTCTGTTAATATGTTATCTGATTTTTTTTTTTTCCTCTAAGCCAAGTAGATTTTATTAAAAACTCCAAAGGAGTGAAATCTAGCACTAAGACTAGCAGTCTCGAGGAGCTGAAAAGATAGCTCTGTTACACAAAGGAAAATAGAACTCCTAGAAAACAAATATCTAGCCAGAATCACCTTAAACCATAACCTAAAGAACAAAATAAAAAAAATCTGGACTCAACAAAACAGAAAACCAAAACTCCACTAGATAACAAGGAAACCAGAACCAATCCTTCATTGCCTCAAGACTTCAAGAACAGATCTTCACCAATCTGATACAAACTCAATAAAATGGTTATCTCCACAAAGCTCGATTAATATGTTGTCTGATTGCTTTCACATCTGCTTGAAAATCCCTTATTGACAGTGTTGATGTCTTTTTGTGTCGTGATGGTGCTCTTGAGGTCCTTGATGATCTGAGGTCCTGAAAAGGAGGAGAAATAGGTAAGAGGGCATCGGAGGTTGAGCTCCGGGACACACTCCGATGGTTAAGTTAGTGTTTGGAGAAGGGAGATGAGTGTAAAAGAGAGAAAGAGTAAGTAGTCTTAAGAGAGAGAAATAGAGCTTAACCGTGAGTAGCCTTGAGGAGGGCTATATATAGGGGAGGTTGGGCGAGCTGGTGCTCACCCTATTAGTTCCACGTGCCCTACTCTGATAGGTCGTTTGATGTAAAAAGCCTCGGGGGGCCTTATCGAGGAGACAGCTGCATTTAATGTCCGTCGTCTGCAGACTGTAGCATTTAATGCCTCGCACTACCCCAGGTGGACGCCGAGGTGACCAGAGATGTGACCTCTGGGAGAAGGGGAGTCGCCCACGTGTCCCAGGCCTCTGTTCCTGGTGATTGTTGGGCTGTTTAGCTGGGCCTTGTGCTTGGCACTGGGCCCACTCCTGGTGGGCCGAGTGGGTTCAACAATTGCCCCCCAGGCGAGGTGGAGGTTATAAAGTGACCGCCGACGAGCCTGTGGATAGAAGGTACCTCGTACTGCAAGGGTTGCCTTGTGATGGCGAAGAGTAAGAGGCTTCAAATTTTTTTTTTTGGGTTTTTTTGACTAAAGTAGATGCGGCAATCTTGTTTTTTTTTTGGAGTGTGCCGGAGATGTGTGTTGAAGTGACCTAGGTGTGGCGAGCGAGATTGGGCGAGGAGATGCTCTGCACTTACTGCTGTTCTTTGGTTGGTAGGAAATGACTTTTGACATGCCTGTCTCTTAATGACAGCCTTAAAAGCTAAGCGGGCCGTTCGAAATTGTACACGTGTCGAGCATTTTGTGGTGCGTTGGGCGGCCCTCGAGGTTCTTCTTTAGCTATAAATAGGGATGCCCGAGTCAGTTTCCTTTGTTGGCTTGTCGTTTTTGCTGTCAAAGTGCTGCCCATTTTGCTGTCGAATGTTCGATCTACTTGCACTGTTCTCCGTTCTGGTGGTGGATTGCTCCGTTGTGCTTGTTCGTCGGTTCGAGGAGGTTGATTCATGTCTGGAGAGGTACTTTCGGAGTTTGCTTTTGACTTTTTGCTGTTTGTGGTGGTTTGTGGGATGGGTTCGAGTGATAGTGGTGGCTTCGATGCACTAGAGAGGATGGAAGGTATATCCTACACCGGTGGTAGGAGCATCGATGAGGTGTGTGCTGATTTAGACCCCTGAAATCGAGGAGGGGGCCAGGGTGGCTGCTGGTTCTAGGGTTGGGACCAGCGGTGGGGGTGGAGTTGTTGGTGGTGGTGTCTCGGCGGTAGACAAAACTTCTTTTGGGGAGAGTGAGGAAAGTGGAGGAAGTGGGGAGAGTGAAGGGGTTGCTTGGGATGCTGGCATTCAGTTTTATGATAATATTCGCTGCACTATAACCGATGAGCAGGTTGGCGCTCTGATGCTGACCCGTGGTATCTTCATCCCCAATTATCACTGTGACTTCTATGTGCCCGAAACAGGACGGCGTCCTAGTCAGTTTAGGTGAGGTGGGAAAGACATGATCTTCTTCGAGCATATGTTCAAGGGGGTTTCACCTACCGTTACACCCTTTCTTCGCCACTTGTCTCGAAAGATTTGGGATTGCTGCTGCCCAGCTGACAGGTTCCTCTTGGCCTGTTATGGTGGCGTACTTCCTAGATTGTAAGAAAATGAATGTGGAGCCTCTATTCGCCGTTTTTCATAATCTGTATCATTTGAAGGTAAGGCAGGACAAGTTCTGCTATCTTAGTCCTCGCCATCGAGTGGCCGTGGAGAATGCTCCTTACAATCGCATTTTTTTGTTATAAAGCTGAAATTAGAGAACGATTGGGGCTTCCCCGTGAAGTGGTGTGAACCCCCGAAAGATCCACAGAAGGTGGCATTTCTCATGGACGATCTGGAGAAAAATCAGTTCGACCATTATATGTTGAACAAGATCTATTGGGAAAAGGTCGTGCCGGACTGTCTCATTTATAGGCACTGTTTGGAGAATATTAGTCCGAACAGGGTGGCCGCCAAGTTCACTGGTCTGGTCCCTCCTTCCAAAGATAAAGAATGGCTCGTGGGTGGTATTGATTATTACGCCGAAGTTTTGATGGGCATTATTGAGCCTAAGAAGAAGAAGAAAAGGAGCAGAAAGGCGGACACCTCTCATCGCCGTAGGGCTACTCCTTCGGGAAAGGCAAGTGCTGCCTCTCCTGGCGAGGTGGTTTCTGAAGAAGCGGTTGGCGTCGATGAAGGTAATGGTCCTGGATCGTCCAGCCATACGCTTGCTTTGGTGCCTTGGATTCCTGAGCCTACCCCCCTCGCTTCAAACCCCGCTGTAATAGAACTGCCATCCTCCCCTAGTTTGCCTGAGAGTGAAAGTGGTGATGGTATAAGAGTTAGACAAAGGCTAATTGAAGTTATTAGTATGGATGATAACAGTGATGAGAAGATGGAGTTTGGCGTGGGGGATTCTATGAGCTCCAATAGTTCTGATAACTCTGATAGCTCCGTCAATGAAGATAGTGTTTGGTGTGGTAGTTCTACTGCGGCGAAATTATTTTTAGATCTTTGACGAGCGAGTATACTTAATATGCTTCCTTTGCAGACTCTTTGATGAATTCTCATCTTGATCATTGTCTTCTGCGCAAGGATGTCAAGTGGTGCTATTGCTGAGAGGATTCTCCAAGCGGCGGAGAAGAATAAAGCCTCGAGTTTGAGCACGGGGCCTATCGTACCACCTACTCAGAATCCTCTCGCCAAAAAGCATAAGCGGGATAGTCTGCCCGTCGAACCTGCTTCTAAGAAGATGAGGGTTGGCGAAGACTCCAAAAAATAGAAGTTCATCCCTTCCTTGTCTGCGAAGCAAGCAGGCCTTGGCGTGGGCACGCAGAAGGTGGGTCAAGGCTCCTAACAGCCATTGGCTAGGATGGGAACAGAGGTCGCCCCAACCGATGTGGCTCTTCCACCCAAGAAGACCTCAGATTTTCCTAGAGATGGTAAAACTCTACCCCTCATACCAGCCTCGCCGGGTAGGGATGGGTCTTCTTCCACCCGTAATGACGCTGTGGGATATTCTGCGCGTTCTTCGCCTTCACCCCATGTAGGCGGTCTCTGAGATACACGTCAAGGGTCTCGCTCGTATTTTGAGTATCAAAGCCGTATGCCCGTTGGGTTCTTGCTTGGCGATGTTGACTCGTGCGTCAGCTGGGCTCGCAGCCATCTTCCCTTCCAGGAGGTGAAAATTATTGAAAACTGTAGTATTCGCACTGTGCAACGCGGGGTCATTTCGCATATGGTGGAGGTGAGCTTCATTCTTCAAACTCTTTATTGAGTTGGCGTTGGCTATTCTTTCTGACGTGATTTGCTGTCTTCTTTCAAAATTTTGCCAGGACCGTGGCCATATATAACCGGGTTGGGGAAACAGACGCCCGTCTTCATGACGTGGAGGCAGATCTCCAGTTCAAGGCCTTCCGCGCGAAAGAGCTGGAGGTCATTTTGAAGGCTGAGAAGACTTCAACTAAAGCCGCTGAGGACAAGGAGGCCTCCATCGAGCAGTCCTGCCTGGCCAAGGTGGCTGAGTCTGAGAAGCAGGTTATGCTGTTGCGCGAGAAACTCACTAAGTCAGAGGACCGTGTTAAGGCCATAGAGTCAGAGATTCAACGGTTGAAGCAGGATTTGGCTGCTAAGGACAAGGAAATGGAGGCTGCTATTGCCGAAGCTATGTCCAAAGCCGTGGAGGCCGCCGCTTCTGAGGCTGTAGCTAAAGCTATGGAGGCTGAGAGGGAAAAACATGCCCTGGAGCTGAAGAAATCCTTGGAGGCCAAAGAGGGTGAGGTGGTAGATATGGCCCTTGGGATGGTGGAGGAGTTTCAGGCGACCACCCTTACTGGGGTCCAGCTGTTTCACGGGCCCCTTGATTGTAGGAGAATTGATTTTGGGGCCATTGAGAACCCTCATGCGGATTTTAACCCTCGGTGCCTCGAAATGCCCTCGTTGGAGAACTTGAGGGTGGTTTATGAGATTGCTCTAGGGTCTGACGTTCTTGCCACACCCCAGGTTGAAGGCGTCCTCTCTCCTCAGCAGGAGAAACTTTTACCCCTCGCCACGCAAGGCGAGCTACCTCCGCCTGCTGCGGTCACGGAAGAGATTCACGCAGCTGATGCCCTTATTGTGGATCCTTTGAAAGATGGTGAAGTTAAGGACCCAGCTGTTGTAGCTGCTGGAGATTCTGTAACTGGGTTGGGTAGTGGTCCTGTAGGCGAGGACCTTGTATATATTAGTTAAAAAAATTTGTAATCTTTTTTATCAATGAAGAACTTGTTTGGTTTTCGTTTGTTTGTCTTATTTGTGCATATTGCTTGGTTTGTCTTTATTGTTTGTCTGGAAGTTTGTCCTTGTTGTTTGTCTGGGAATTTGCCTTTGTGCACATTGCTGGTGCATTGGTAGGCTATCGAACTTGTTGCAGGTTGCTACCTTGGCTGCTTGTTTGCGTGAGTGTGAGGGTTGGATGGAGACTAGTAGTCATGCTGTCATCCGTGGTGTCCGTGGACGGGTGGATGTATAGTCAGTGCGCATGGTGGGGTGATGGTGGAAGGGTCAGTTAGAGGTCTTTGGGCATGCAGCATGGCGTCTTATTGCGAGCGCACATGGTGGACGCAATGATGGATGGGCCAGTTAGAGGCCGTTGGGTGTGCAACATGGCGTCTTATTGCGAGCGCACATGGTGGACGCAATGGTGGATGGGCCAGTTAGAGGCCGTTGGGCATGCAGCATGACGTCTTATTGTGAGTGCACATGGTGGACGCAATGGTGGATGTGCCAGTTAGAGGCCGTTGGGCGTGCAGCATGGCATCTTATTGCGAGCGCACATGGTGGACGCGATGGTGGATGGGCCAGTTAGAGGTCGTTGGGCGTGCAACATGGAGTCTTATTGTGAGCACACATGGTGGACGCGATGGTGGATGGGCCAGTTAGAGGCCGTTGGGCGTGCAATATGGCGTCTTATTGCGAGCGCACATGGTGGATGCGATGAGGGGTGGGCCAGTTAGAGGCCGTTGGGCAAAGTGTTGGCTTTTTGTTATTTTTCTTGCAAAAGGTAAGTTGTCTTATTATTCTCGTGAAGGGAAATACAACTTGTATGTAAGATTACAAGAAATATTTCTTCTGGTGGATTGCGTTCCACGTCCTTGGTACAGGGCTTCCATCCATTCGCTCTAACACGTAAACTCCAAAGCCAATCTTCTCTGTTACTTTGTAAGGGCCTTCCCAGTTTGGGGCCATCTTCCCCTGTTCGCCTGTGGCCCTGCTGGCTTCACAACTTTTGAGGACAAGGTCGCCCACTTGGAACTGTCTCCCTTTGACCTTCGAGTTGTAGTACTGGGCGACCTGATGTGATCTGGCTGGCTGTCTGACTCGTGCCCAGTCTCTGGTTTCTTCTAAGAGGTCCAAATTTCTTCTAAGTTCTTCTTCGTTGGTGTCGGGGTCGTAGTGGGCTGTTCTCAAGGAATTGATGCCTATCTCGACTGGTGTCACAACCTCTGTTCCATACATCAGGTTGAAATGGTTCTTGCCTATGCCGGAGTGGGATGTGGTTCTGATGGCCTAGAGTATTCTTGGCATTTCTTCGAGTCATGCCCCCTTGGCATCGTCAAGCTTCTTTTTCAAGCCTTGGAGGATTTTCTTGTTCATTGCCTCCACCTGTCCATTTGTTTGGGGGTGCTTGACCGAGCTATGTGTGAGCAGGATTTTGAAGTTTTCATAAAAAAATTTAAACTTGCCCCCTGGAACTATGCACCATTATCCACCACGATGGTGTTGGGGACCCCGTATCTGCATACCATGGACTTCCAGACGAAGTTCTCAATTACCCTTTCCGTGATGGTCGCCACAGCCTCTGCTTCTACCCATTTGGTAAAGTATTCGCAGGATACAACCACGAACTTCTTTTGCCCTATGGCGACCGAGAAAGGTCCGAGGATGTCAATCCCCTACATTGCGAAAGGCTATGGGCAGTTGGTTGAGCAATTCTACTGGTTGCCTTGGAACGATGGCAAACTTCTGGCATTTGTCGCACTTCTTTACCATTTGTATGGCGTCCTTCTTCATTGTTGGCTAGTAAAAACCCTGTCTAAGTGCTTTCTGTGCCAAAGACCTGCCTCCAATGTGATTTCCACATACCCCTTCATGGATTTCCCGGAGGACGTATTCAGCTTCTGCGAGTTCTAAGCACCTCAACAAAGGTTTACTGAATGACTTCCTGTACAGAGTTTCCCCCGTTATGGTGTATCTGGCAGCTCTTCTTCTTAGCCTGAGTTGCTCTTTGGAGTTGGCGGGCAAGGTTTCGTTTGTGAGGAAGTTTGTGATGCTTGTTAACCAACTTTGTTCGTTGGTGATCGGGAAGACCTCTTCGCCTTCTTGGTGGCTTGGCAGAAGACAGTGTTCGAGGAGGACCTTTCCTCTTTGTCTTATTTCGATGGCAGATACGAGCTTGGACAAAGAGTCCGCACTGATATTTTCTTCTCTGGCTATCTACTGAATTATCAACTGACTGAAACGCAGTTTTAGGTACATGACCTTTTTGTGATACTTTACTAAAGCAGACTCTTTTATTTCGTATTCCCCGTTCATTTGTTTTGCCACTAGCTGGGAGTCGGTAGACACATATAACCTTGCGACCCCAAGTTTGAGTGCCAACTCGAGCCCTACCAGGAGGGCCTCATATTCTGCTGCATTGTTTCAGGCAGGGAAACCGAAAGACAAGCCGTACTGCCATTCATTTCCCTGGGGTCAGTCAACAGGATTCCAGCCCTCGATCCCTCATTTCCTGAGGATCCGTCCACATGCCAGTTGGGGCGACTTCCTGTTGTTGTGGTTTTTGTATCAGGGTTGGCTCTGGGGGTAGTGGTCGTTCCCCTCTTCAGGGTTCGGTGATGGCTCTTCGGGGTAGTGGATTGGAGTCGTGACGGTGCTGTCGAAAGAGCATTCAGCTATGAAATCTGCCAGAGCCTGGGCCTTGATGACCTTCTTTGGCTTATACTCCAAGCCAAACTCACTGAGTTCAACACTCCACTTGGCCATTCTGCCCGCCATATCCACTTTTTGCAAAACCTCCCTTAGTGGTTGATCCGTTAATACTATGATGGGATGAGCTTGGAAATACTGCCTCAGGCGTCTGGCGGCCACTATCAGAGCGTATGTAGTTTTTTTCGACTGAGTGTAATTAATTTCCCCATTTTGCAGTGCTCAACTGACATGATAAACTGGCGTTTGGCGGTCTTCTTCCTTTTTAAGGAGTACGGCTGCTACGGTTTCATCTAAAGCTGCAAGGTAGACATACAGCTGATCTCCTGGCAATGGGCTGGTGAGTAGAGGCGGCGAGCACAAATACTTCTTTAGTTCCTCAAAAGCCTTTTGGCAGTCTTTGGTCCATTGATACCTAGAGGCTCCTCTGAGCACTTTGAAGAAAGGTAGGCACTGGTCGACGAGCTTGGAGATGAAACTATTAAGGGCGACCACCTTGTCGACGAGTTTTTGCATTTCTTTGGTTTTTCTTGGTGGACACATGCCTAAGATTGCCTGGATTTTTTTCGGGTTTGCTTCTATCCCTTTGTCAGAGACCATAAAGCCGAGGAACTTCCCTGCTCCTACTGCGAACGCGTATTTTTTAGGGTTCAACCTCATGTTATTCTTCCTAATGATGCCGAAAGCTTCTTTCAGATCACGGACGTGTTGGTCTAGCGAAGAGCTCTTGACCAGCATGTCATCCACGTATACCTCCATACTCCGCCCGATTTAGTCCTTGAAGAGTCTGTTTACCAATCTTTGATAGGTGGCTCCTGCGTTTTTTTAGCCCGAATGGCATAACTTGGTAGCAGAATAGAACCTCCTCCGTCACAAAAGATGTCTTATCTTGGTCTGCAGGATTCATTTTGATCTGGTTGTAGCCGGAGAAGGCGTCCATGAAATTTAGGTATTTGTGGCCTACCGAGGAGTCGACCAATTGATCTATGGGTGGTAGGGGGAAGCTGTCTTTAGGGCAGGCCTTGTTCAGATCTGTGAAGTCAACACACATTCACCATTTACCACTGGCCTTTTTCACCATTACTACATTGGCGAGCCAGTCAGGGTAGACCACTTTTTTGATGAAGCCAGCGGCGAACAGTTTCTCAACTTCTTCTCTAACTGCCTTGATTCTTTCGGGGGTGAACTGGCGCTTCTTTTGTCTAACTAATCTTACTGCAAGGTTCACATTGAGGGAATGGATGATAATATTGAGGTCTATTCCAGGCATGTCAGCCGCCAACCATGCAAAGATATCGGTGTTTTCTTGCAGCATGGCCACCAGTGGTCGCCTTTCCTCACTTCCCAGGGAGGACCCGACCTTGGTTGTTTTAGATATTATTTTTGGATCCAAAGGGACTGTCTTTGTTTGCTCTGTAGGCTCCGCCTTATACTGATTTGTTTCTGCCCTGTTATCCAAGCTTTCCAGAGTGAGCATCATTTTGTCAATCAAATTGACCTGGGTCTCTATTAGTTGCCCCCTGTTTCTTCCTTTGCCCTCTGCCATGTCGTTGTCGTGCTCGATGTTTTTGTGTTTGTTTGCAATCTGTATGGACAACACGTGGCACTGCCGCGTTGTTTGCTGGTCTGTCTTCATGTAACCGATCCCCATTCATGTTGGGAATTTCACTATCAAACAATAGAAGACGGCCATTATTCTTGCGTTTCTCATCACAGGCCTTCCAAGGATGACATTGTAGGCTGAAGGCTGGTCAACCACTAGGAATTCCAAGATGACAGTGAGGGTGTGGTCGCCATCTCCCATTATTACTGGCAAGGTGATCGACCCTTTGACTGTGATTGGCTGGTTCGCAAAGCCGAAGATCGGACTTGCTGGTTTCAAATCTTTTTCAGGGATGCCCATCTTCTTGAAGGCCTCCCACTGAATAACTTCCACTGCACTGCCACTGTCAACAAGGACCCTTTTTATTCTTAAATTTTTTATTGTGACAACAATTGGGTCGTTACCATTGTCTTCCAAGATGTCGACATCGTTATCGGTGAAGTCTACTATCCAGTCTTCATTTTGCTTTACTCGCTTGGAAGTTGCACCGATTGCCATGATACTTCTTAAGTGAGCCTTTCTTTTAGAGTTACTAGCTGTCCATTCTTCTGTGCCCCCCACTATCATATTTATCACCCCCTTTATCAGTTTTTTCCTTTCTATTCTACCTGGATTTCTTTGAGTGTTTGCCGATGATTGCCCATGTTGGGCCTCTGAGTTCCTCACAAACTGTTTAATCTATCCTTTTTTGATGGCGGTCTCGATTGCGTCTTTCAAAGACCTGCAGTCTTCCATGCTATGCCCCACGTCGTTGTGGTAGTTACACCTTTCCTTGGAGTTAAAACGTAGGGGGTTATCTTTCATTGGGTAAGGCGCTCCCAAGATGCCCTCGTAGGCTACTGCATTCAAGATGTACGTATTTGAGGCATTGAGAGGGGTGTACTCGTCGAACTTAAAGTACGGGGCTCTTTCTCCTCTCTGCCCTCGATCCTAGACGTCTCTGTCTGTGTTACTCTATCTGATTATTCTTTCGTGTGAACTGGATTTATGGCGGTGTGAGTCAAGACCCAACTGTCTTCTGCTGTCTTGGTATCCCTGTTTATTTTTTGGTGGATGCCCCTGGTCCCGTTGGTAATTCGTTCTTTCTTCGATCCCCTCGGTCAGTTTCATCTCTTCTGTTTCGGCGTACCTCTGGACATTCTCATACAGATTATAGAGTTTTTCAGACTTCTCGTCCGTTAGAGAGTACCGTAGATGTTCGTGGTGGACCCCGCAGATGAACGCTTGGATGGCCCAGTCATCATGCAAGTCCTTGATTTTCATAGTGGCGGAGTTGAACCTACAGATGTATTCTCTGAGGGTCTCGCTTTCCTTCTGTCTTATTGCAAGAGGTTAGCGGGTGTTTTGAAAGTCGCCTTGTTGGCGAGGAAATAGGCGATGAAAGTTCTGCCGAGCTTCTGGAAGCTGTCAATGCACCCTGCTGGGAGTGAGTGGTACCAGGTTCTGGCGTGCACCTTAAGTGTCATAGGAAACACTCTGCACTTCTGGGCGTCAGTAGTCTCGAGCAAGTCCATGTAATTTTTATACTGAATGAGGTGATCCGTAGGTTCCCTGGTGCCATCGTAGGTTTCTTTGGGGAGCATGGTCGTCTTGGGTACCAGTTCCTACCGGATTTTCAGGGTTAGGAGATTGTTGTCGTTCGTCATCTACTTTGTTTCCTCATTCTTGTCTTTCATCATATTGTGGACATTTTTTCTTAGGGCCGCCATCTGGGCCTCCATGGCGAAAACAGTGGCCTCTTTATTGGCGAGTAGATTTTTTGGGTCCTGGGGTCTCTTCTCAGAGCGTTGTCCCCTAGTTTGTTGGAGGGCTCTACTGGCGGCTGTTCGGTGGCTGCCTCGATAAGATGAGGTGGCACTATTTTTCGTGGTTGTTGTGGTTGGCCCATTGGTTTGGGCCAGGTTTCTGGTTAGACTGTCGGGCGGCCTGCTGCTGCTCAGCCAATTGTGCTTAAAGGGTTTGTATGTGGCTCATGAGCATCTGGTATGTGGGGTCGACATAGGGCAGCATGGACGGGTGGAAGGTGGTGTTGGATGTTTGGATGATGGGGTTGATTGCCGGTGGGGGTTCGGAGGCGGCATTCTGTGGTAGTGTGGCTGGCGGGTTTTCTGTACCAGCTGGTGGAAGGTCTGCTCCGGGGCAAGGGAATTGCTTGTTTGTCTCGCAGCGTTAAACTAAGGTTCCAAGGGATTGGAGAGGGCTGCATGGGTGGTTTATTGGGTAGTTGGGGGTACATCTCGCAGTGGAGTTGTGAGGGTTGAGAACACTAGAGAGGGGGCTGTGAGTAAGTTTTGGTAGTAAGGCTGGTGGTAGAAGGGTTGTTGGGACCAGAAGTTGGGCACAAAGGGTGGTTGGTAGCTGGTGTCAGGTCCGGAGTGGTTGGGAAAGTTTCGGGGGAGAGGGGAATGAAAACTACCTGTGACCGGGGGTGTGGAGGAGTTGGTGATGGGGGGATGGTACCCTGGTCCTCAGGTGAGGAGGTTGCTAGGGACGATGATGGCAAAGACGTGGCTTGTCGTTTCCCACAGACGGCGCCAAATGTTGATGTCTTTTTGTGTCGTGATAGTGCTCTTGAGGTCCTTGGTGATCTGAGGTCCTGAAAAGGAGGAGAAATAGGTCAGAGGGCACCGGAGGTTGAGCTCCGGGATACACTCCGATGGTTAAGTTAGTGTTTGGAGAAGGGATAGGAGTGTAAAAGAGAGAAAGAGTAAGTAGTCTTAAGAGAGAGAAAGAGAGCTTAACCGTAGCCTTGAGGATGGCTATAAATAGGAGAGGTTGGGCGAGTTGGTGCTCGCCCTACTAGTTCCACGTGCCCGACTCTGATAGGTCGTTTGATGTAAGCGGTCTCGGGGGGCCTTGTCAAGGAGACAGATGCATTTAATATCCGTCGTCTGCAGACTGCAGCATTCAATGCCTCGCACTGCCCCAGGTGGGCGCCGAGGTGACTAGAGATATGACCTCTGGGAGAAGGGGAGACGCCCACATGTTGGGGCCCTTTGTTCCTGGTGATTGTTGGGCTCGTCTGGTTGGGCTGTTTAGCTGGGCCTTGTGCTTGGTGGACTGGGTCCACTCCTGGTAGGCCGAGTGGGTTCAACAGACAGGAACACGACGCAACTTGATGTTAAAATATCTATAGGTTTTGGATGGGTTGGAAAATAGGCAAACATTGAGTTAGTCAAACAATGAAACCTGAAATAGCAAAAGCGTAGATCAAACATCCAACGATGACAACAAACACTGGGTGATATGCAAGAATGGAAGAAATAAAATAGTAACTTACTGAGTCTGATTGAGGACAGCAAACATCCACCGAGTCACCGACCACCATTGCTTCTCTTGCAAAGGCATAGACTAACATACGTCCGCAGCAGGGCAGCAGGCTACTGAGCAGTGAGACTAGGGTTTTAAATGGCAAAATAGCAAAAAAGGGAAAAAGGAAATGGGTCAGTCAAATGTTGAAAGGAAAGTGTGAACACAAAACCCAGGCCTAACTCAAACGACGTCGTATGGTGTACTATTATTCGAATTTTCGGTTTATTCGAATTGCATAAATCAAATCATAGCTAAACTATATAACTCGAATTATTTAGTTGAATTGATTCAAAAACTCGAATAACTCGAACTATTTAATTTGAAATTTGAAATTTTTTTCGGTTTTTTCGAATCGAGTCGAATTTTGCTCACCCCTAGACATGTCTAGTCATGACGATAACCAAATGCATTTCTCAAATATAAAATGTTTTTCATGTAATTTTTTTTTTTTAAATTTTCTTTCTCTTTTTATTTTTTCACTGCAATAAAGGAGAAAAAGAATTAATGAACTATGTAAATTATTTTTTTTAAAAAAATACATGACATCTTTTTTTATTTGTGGAGAATTTGCATTTTCATGTATACTAGAAAAAAAAATCCACTTCGGCGGGGTATTTTTAAATTTATTTATAATTTATAATAAAAAATTTATAATAATAATAATTTATAATTTTTTTAATTTTTAAAATTATAATAATACTTATATAATAATAACTTTTTAATTATGAAAATTAAATTTATGAAAATTATTTATTTATAAATTACGTAATATAAATGCATTTTCAAATGTTATATCATATATATGTTAAGAAAAAAAATATTATATATATTTAAAAATATTTAGACTTTATTGTATACTGTATATTTTTATTTATAGGAGGTAAAAAATAATAAATAATAGAATAAGAAAATAAAATTGTGGTTTGTATTTTATTCTCTTAGAGGATCGATTTTCTCACATAATTTAGCAGCAAGTTCGTTTTTTCATTTTTTTACTTTTTGTTCCTGAGCGGATCGGGTACAGATCCTAAATCGACCCGCGACTCAAAGTGTGAACCTATCCCTTTAAATACATCATTTAAAATAAAAATAAAATAATTAATAAAACATTTTTTTTTTAACTTTCCCCTTAAGCTGATCGGGTATGGATTATAAACCAACCCGCGAGTTAACGTGCGGACCAACCCCTTTAAATATATCATTTAAAATAAAAATAAAAATTATTAATAAAATATATTTATTTTTTAACTTTTTCTCGAGCGGGTCGGGTCACGGATCCTAAACCGACCCGCAAACCCTTTAAATACATCATTTAAAATTAAAACAAAAATAATTAATAAAATATTTTTTTCTCGAGTGGGTTGGGTACGGATCTTAAATCGACTCACGAGTCAATGTACGGACAAATCCCTTTAAATAAATCATTTAAAATTAAAATAAAAATAATTAATAAAATATATTTATTTTAATTTTTTCCTGAGATGATCGGGTACCGATCCTAAATCGACCCGCGGATCAATGTGTGGATCAACTTCTTTAAATAAATAAATTAAAAATAAATTAAAAAACTAAAAATAAATAATAAAATAATTTTTTTAATTTTTTTCCCGAGTGGATCGAGTACGGATCTTAGATCAACCCACGAGTCAATGTACGGACCAATCCCTTTAAATACAACATTTTAAATTAAAATAAAAATAATTAAAAAATAAATTTATTTTTTAATTTTTTCCCGAGACGATCGGGTATGGATTCTAAATCGACTCGCGAGTCAACGTGCGAACCAACCTCTTTAAATACATCATTTAAAAATAAAATAAAAAACTAAAAATAATTAATAAAATAAATTTATTTTTTAATGTTTTTCCCTGAACGAGTCGGTTACGGATCTTAAATCGATCCGCGAGTCAACGTGCGGACCAACATGAGTTAAATTTTTTACATATGCAACATGAGTTATAATATTTGAAAATTAAAAATTTTTATTTTATTATAAGAAATTTATATATTGTTCATAATTTAAATATTATATAATATTTAAATTTAATGTTTTCATATCAAAGTTGATCATGGATCGAGTCAAGTCAAACTCCGATAGCAAAAAAAATTTGCTTGCCCAAGGCCCAGTCCAACCTTTAAGGCCTTTTTAAAAATAAAATTTTTATATTTTATTTTTAAAAATATTTTATAATTAAAATTAAATAAAATTATTTTTAAATTAAAAAATAAACCCGAGTCGGATGCGGATTTTAAAAGCCTATTTGAGCCTGACCTATCGAGCCAGATGAATAACCCTGCTTTTGAACAAATCTATTTTATAACAACTTTTATTTTACTTTAAATATATATATATATATAGGCCTTCCTTAATAGTATTTCTTGCTTCGCTCTTCTTCGGACTAGACCTGTTCACGGGTCGGGTAGCCCGCCCGACCCGGTAGGCCTGGCCCGTATTGGGCTGGGCTTGGACAAAGCATTTAGTAATTCGGGCCGACCCGAAGTACTATTTATTAAATAAAAAATATTATTTTATTTAAATTTAATTATAAAATATATAAAAATATTAATATAAAAATAATATTTTAATATTTTTAAATAGTGAAACGGACTTATACGGGCTGGCCCGAATGGGTTTGGACAAAAAAAAAAAATTGGACCGCGACCCGACCTATGAACAGGTCTACTTCAGACACCCTAGCTGCTGAATTTATGCCTTACACTAGTCGGAGAACAGTAGCTGGCTTCAGATTGATATGATCCTCTTTGTACTTTATTAAGGTAACAAGTTTGATATATATATATATATATATATATATATATATATATAAACTTGTTTTTTTTAACCCGTGCAATGCACGGATTTTTTATTATATTTTTTATAAATTTAAATTATTTTTAATTAACATTTTTATATTTTTTTAATATATTATAAAAATTAGTATGAATTACAAAAAAATACATAATTTCATGTTAAAAATTTCATTAGTTAATAAATCAAGATAAATTTAAATAATATTTAGGTTAATGGTAACTTGACTACATATTTTATATCCTGAAAATTAAATTGATAACTTTATGTGGCCATGATAATTTTTTCATTAGATTATATATTTATTTATATTGCTTTTAGTAGTAAATTATGTTATTGACAATAAATTGAAATCATTGGGAGTAATAGTGAGATGGGAAGGCCAATTAGCTACCTTAAAAATAGTTATATTGTTTTACTTTTCCTTTTATTATTGTAAGATTGAAGATTCTACCAAAAAAATAAAAAATAAAAAACTTCTCAACTTCCCTTGTTTTCTAAGAATCAATTTATTTTTTTATTGATATTATTAAGTTCATTAAAATTCTATTACCATCTCAATATACAACTAAAATTAACAAAAAAAAAAAAAATAGTATTGTTCATAACCTAAGAATGAATGATATGCTACTCCACTTCTTTGAAATTCTTTTCCTGTAAAAAAGAAAATAGTTGAAAAATTCGTATAGTAATTAGGTTGACCTTTGAGAAAGTTATTGAATTTAGTCGAAGAAAGTTACCTCAATATATGTAAAGCCTATACATTTGGATGTACTGAAAATTATAGGAAAAAAAAAATCATATAGTAAATGAAATAATTAAAATGGGTAGTAGTTAATATTGATTCATCAAAGTAATAGTATACCTTTCAAAGAAAAATTGAAAACTGAAAAAATAAAAATAAAATTATGCAACATTTTATAGGCTTATTGGATATCAATTAAGTGCATAGATAATTTTCAAATTGATAAATATGTTTTAACTGATATATGTGCTTTTAAATTTAAAAAAAAAAAAAGATTATAAGGAAAGTTATGAAGGTAAAAATATATTTTTTGAAAAAAATTTAAATTTAAAAAGAGATATCTCTACAAAGCAAATGAGAATCAAATAAGATTAACCATGGGATATGTGTTTTACTTTTCCTATTATTAATGTGGGATTAAAAATAACAAATGGGATAATTTTCAAATTGATAAATATGTTTTAAATTAAAAAAATAATAAATGATATATTTTTTTTGAATTTATAAAAGATAAAGGATTATAAAGAAATTTATGAAGGTAAAAATATTCTTATTTTTTAGATTTTTTTAAATTTCAAAAGAGATATATCTACATATGAAATAAGAATAAATTTTTAAATTTAACATTTCTATTACAATTTAATTTTGAGATAAGATCAATTTTCGAATCCAGAACTCATCAAAATTAAAACTCATATAAACAATTAAATTTTAAGAATTATTTTACATGTCATGATTATAAGTTATACACGTAGGCAGTCGCAGAATTTATCTGGTTTTTATATACCTTGTAATATTATATATATTTATATATATATATATATGATTTCCTTTTAAATATTTAGAATGCTTTAAAAGTTATTTGCTTTAATATTCATTAAGTTTTCCTAATCATATATATATATTATTAGGTTTACATATATATATATATATATATATTATATTTATACCAAACTTAGGAAAAAACTTAAGAAAAAAAAAAGGAACAACAAAAATTAAGTTAAAAACATTAGGAAAAAACTTAAAGAAAATAGGCGGTGTATGTTAACATTGCTTTAATGTTTTTTCTTTTTAAAATTTTAATTGTAATAACCTAAAAAAATGCATAATTTTATGATAAAAATTTCATTAATAAATAAATCAAGATAAATTTAAATTATATCTACTTAATTAAACTTTTTGCAATTCAATTGATAACTTTATGCTATTATGTTATTTTATTGGTATATATATATATATATATATTGCTATAATCTATGATATTCATCCATTTTTAATACAAATAAATAAAAAATATAAATCAATAAACTTCGATTTGGATTAAAAAAAAATAGAATTTAATGTACTGCCAACTATAAAAGCAACAATTTAAAAAAAAAAATCATATTTATTAAAATAATATGAATAATAGATTTACATAAACTGCAATCAAACATATTGATACATGCAAATAATATACTTCAATATGTGTAAAATTATAAACTTGATATATCATTTTTAAAAGAAATCATATAAATTAATAGAAAAGTCACCAAAATATATATATATATATATATATATATATATATATATATATATAAATTAAAGAATGAGTCACAAAATTTTCTCATTTTCCCATTAAAGAAACAAGAAATCACTAAAGCCAATTTCATTTTCACTACCCGAACGACTTATACAAAGCAATCCTCCAAAAAATCCATTGGAGGCAAGGCAAGGCACTAAGAAAACAATTAATCACAAAAGCAATTTGAAAATTAGCTCCAATCACTTGCAAAGTAGACCTGCTCACGGGCCGGGCAGCCCGCTCGGCCCGACCCGTATTGGGCCGGGCCTGGGTAGGATATTTTGTGTTTCGGCCCGGCCCGGAACAGTAATTTTTATTACAATAATATTATTTTATTTAATTTTAATTATAAAAAAAATAAAAAATTTATTTTTTTATTCCAATGAACAGTGTTTCGGGCCTAAACGGGCGGGCCGGGCCGACCCAGGGCCGGGCCTGGGCAGAGAAAATAAAAAAAATCGGGCCGCGGCACGGTCCGACCCGGCCCATGAGCAGCTCTATTGCAAAGTCAAAGAAGCTTCATAGGTTTAGTTTAGAAACTTTGATATTATGCTAAAGACGGAAGTATGTATCAAAAGAATACCGAAATCTTGATAAAAAAAACTCGAAAGACAATATTAACGGGGAAAGAGGCAATGAAAAAAAGGTAAAGAAATATAATGATATTTAGTAAATTTGCATTCTATGGGAAATGAAAAAGACCAGGAAACAAAAGTAGGGAAAGAGATAAAGGGAAATAATGATATTTAAGACTTTCAGAATAAATTCTATGTTATCCAGTTAAAATCAAAATTATTGGATAACAAATGTTGATAAAGTAAATTTATTTTGAAATTTAATTATTCAAATGAATAATTTTAATTATTTATTTGATTTAATATTAAGATAAAGTATAATTTATTTATTTAATAATGATTTATTTAGACTATCAATTTGTTACTGATAATGATTTATATTTATTTATGATTTCATAATTATCATAAAATTATGATATTAGGGTGATTATAATTTATATGGATATTTTCTATATGACTAACATGAGTCTAGACCTGCTCACGGGCCGGGCAGGATATTTTGTTATTATTTTATTTAATTTTAATTATAAAAAAATAAAAAAATTATTTTTTTATTCCAATGAACAGTGTTTCGGGCCTAAACGGGCGGGCCGGGCCGACCCAGGATCGGGCCTAGGCAGAGAAAATAAAAAAAAACCGGACCGCGGCCGCGGCCCGACCCGGCCCGGCCCATGAGCAGCTCTAAACATGACTATTATAGAATGAATTAGATAATTTGAAATAAACCATATGCACGAATTTAGATATAATTAGGTTACATATGTTATATATGTACAATACTATATATATAGAATTTTGTTAATTTCATATGAAGTAAGAGCATATGGTTTTTATTACCCTAATATAATAGTGTATTATATATATATATATTAAAAAGTATAAAATACATAATCATATGGTATCACATATCCGTGCAAATTGCATACAAATGAAATAATTATTATATAAAATATATTAGGTTAAATAAACACTATTTAATCCAAACTAATTTTAAAAAAATAATATTTAATAATTATTAAATTATATTTTAATAAAAATTTAAAAATAAAATTTGTTGTAAAAAGAATTACTTAAAAAATATAGTCTAAAGAGTTAATAATGTTATATTTTTAAAATTTGAAATTTGATAAGAGTAGTGTGAGATAAATAAGATATAATCTTATTTAACTTATCTTACGTGTCATCAAGAGAAAATATCCATGTAAACTTACATGTCAGCAATGCTCATGTACCCTGTTATATTATATATATATATATATATATATATATGCTTTATCTTTTTGGATTTTATATGCTTTATCTTTTTGAAAGAGTGATAGCTAGATTCATGCTTTGTACTTTATTAAGGTAATAAGTTTGGTATATATAAATTTTATATGCTTTTTCTTTTTGAAAGAGTGATATCTATAGCTAGATTCATGAAATTACTCTTACACAATTTTCAGGTTAGAGTACTGCGGTTAGAAAAAGTTTAGATTAAAAAATAATATGTTTAAAAGTGTAGTAAAAAACTGTAATTTAAATTTTTTTTAAGTGTTTGGTATTACTGTGAGTGAATTGAAATGATAAAAAAAAATACATAAAATAATAAATGTTTAGAGATATAAGGGTAATTTATATTTTAGGTCATTGAACTTAGTATCAACTTTTATGTAGGTTAAAAACCTTTAATTTCATCAAATTATATCACTGAACTTCTATTATTAATAAATTAGGTTACTTATGTTAACTTCGTTAAGTAATTCTAATGGAAAAGCTGATTCAGCATGCATACATGACTTATTTTTTACATCTCATCAAGATAATGCGTAGCTGACATTTTAGGTTAAAAAATTTCATGCTAGCATTGTGGGGTCTATTTTAGAAAGGAAAACAAATGATTTTGTAAGTCAAAAAATTTCTTTAGGGTTTTCTTAAAGCTTCGATTTGAGTAAATTATTAGGAAAATTAGTGTTTCTATCGCCTAATAAGTCATGTATGCATGCTAAGTCAGCTTTTTCGTTAGAATTACTTAACAGAGTTAGCATAAATGACTTAATTTATTAATAATAGAAGTTCAGTGATGTAATTTGATGAAATTAAATGTTTATAACCTACATGAAAATTAATGCTGAGTTTAGTGACTTAGAATGTAAATTACCCAAGATACAAAGATAATAAAATTATTTTATCCCAAAAGCCAGCTTCCCTAAATCACAAATTTCTTAATTTTTCTATTTGGATTGTCAAACTATGATTTTAACAATAAAAATCAAAATATTTTACCCATTTAACATCGAAACTGTTGTGAAACATTTTTTTTTACCTCTAAAGTTGTGTTAATAACAATACTATAGGTCTAATTACTTTCATTCTCTTCCTACTTTATTTTTCTATATCAAAAGGTTTTTTTTTTTGTACGAAAGAGGCTGAAGTCTAGAGATAAAAGAAGGATTATAGATTCTGATTTTAAATTTTAGATCTGTTGGATGTCATCTTTTAAAAATAACTCAACCAATAAGTAACATTAATAGAAAAATAAAAGAAATCAAAATTGACGTTAAAAAGCTTTTGAAATAGAGAAAAAAAACCGCAAAACAAAATTCGAGTAAACTTCACTAAAAATAAAATAAACAGATTAAAAATTAAAATTCACAACAATTAAAATAATATACCACCAAATCACTCCCAATTCCCAAACAGAACATCGTATTATCATTTTCTAATTCTCTTCCATTCTTTGGTATATTAAGATATATATAAAAAATTACCATGGTGCCAGCTTTGGCCAATTCATCTTGGTTAAGAAGAGTTATGCTTTAGTAGATTTGACAATACGTGTATTGTCGCAACCTAAAAAATAAATAACGACGAGTCTTATCGCAAGACTTTATTATTCGTTAGGCGTGACATTAAAAAAAATCGAGGAAAAGTCGACTTAATTCCTCTAGAAAAATGAAGGTTTTGAAAATGACCTTAAAAAAGACATGGAGTCGCCACCAATCTTTTTTAGCTAGGTGTGATCGGCCACCTATTAAAACCGGTTTTATAAAATATTTTAAAAATTAATTAAAACATTTTAAAAACCAATTTCAAGTCTGCGTTTTAAACCAGAGAAATCAAAGAAGCGGGTTCGGGAGTCGGTTACGTGTGGGGAAGGATTAGCACCCCCACAACGCCCGTATAAATCGGTACCTTATTAATCGTGTGTTATCTCAAGTCTCGGTAAAAAGTTGGTTTTAAATTTAGTATTTCAAGTTAATTCCCAATTTAAAGAAAAATAATTTCATTTTTTTTATTGAAAATGATCCAGAATTTATAAATTCAAAATTTTCCTATATTCCCCAACAAACGTGGCAAAATATAGAAATTTTTATTAGTTTTGGAAAACTTTCCGAATCATTCTCTTTTTTGAAAGAAAGATATTCCTTTATTAATGATAATTGATGATATTCCCTCCAGCAAACCCGGTAGAGAACTCATGAATTATTTTAACTCGGGAATATCTTTATTTTTATTGAAAACCATTATCTTTTGAAAACATTTAAAATAAATGAATACGTATATGCTAAATAAAGATAACTAAATAAAAGCATAGGATATCATGAAATATTCGAAACCATATAATAAACCATGTAACATCAAAAAATATAAATCAAAATAACAACAATATCATAGAAATTATTATAGCAAGAATCACATATTATATAAAATGCATGAATATAAAAATGCAATGCATGAAATGTATTTTTTTCCTTTAATTAAGGAAATCCGTATATCTAAAAAGATATCCGGCTACCTTAGGAAAATATGTCAAATTAAATATTCTAAAACCAAAATACTTTGTGATTGTTTGAAAACAATTTTGAAAAGCTTGAATTAAAAATAAAAACTGGGCTAATTTCTTTAAAATGGCTCTAATTTCCTAAGTTTAAAAAATCCGGACTTGACTACCCTTAACCCGGGACTTGAAAAACCATTTTTAGAGTTTGAAAAGGCTTAGAAATTACCCTAAGTCAGTAGCTAACCCTTCTAATCAGCCCACTCTAAGTAAATTAACCAAAACAGAAAATTGTTTTTTTTTTTTAAATTCAATTCTGACTCCACTGTCCAGTTTTAATCCACGAATTTTTATCCTATTTTTAAAAATTCCAAAAATTCTAAAAAAAATACTGGAAACTCAGAACATGTAAAACTACACGAAAAAAAATCGGCTTAATTTTCGAATCAAAGATGAATTCCCAGAAAAATCAGAGATGTACGAGTTTTTGGAGGAGAAAAAACTGCTTTGTTTTTTTTTTAAATTCAATTCTGACTCCACTGTCCAGTTTTAATCCACGATTTTTTACCCTATTTTAAAAAATTCCAAAAATTCTGAAAAAAATACTGGAGACTCACGACATTTAAAACTACACGAGAAAAAATCGGCTTAATTTTTTGATCAAAGATGAATTCCCAGAAAAATCAGAGATGTACGAGTTTTTGGAGGAGAAAAAACTGCTTTGTTTTTCTTTAAATTCAATCCTGACTCCACTGTCCAGTTTTAATCCATGATTTTTTACCCTATTTTTAAAAATTCCAAAAATTCTAAAAAAAATACTGGAGACTCAGGACATATAAAACTACATGAGAAAAAATTGGCTTAATTTTCTGATCAAAGATGAATTCCCAGAAAAATCGGAGATGTACGAGTTTTGGGTGGAAAAAAAACTGCTTTGCCAACACATTTTTTTTGTCTTTGATAAAATCATTTAAAAATAAAAATAAAAATATTTGAAACTCATAAAATGACTTGAAAGCAGTAGCTAGGACTTTTTGAAAGTTAGATAAAAATTGGCTAAGTAAAAAAAAAATCACAAAGGTAGAATAATCAATTTGACAAACTTAATTTTCCACAAGTGTGCTCAAGAGAGCATGACTTTGAACCATTAATTGGCTCAAGTCATTATTCAAGTGGCATGAACATGAAATGCATGAAACAATGCAGCAAACATAATGCATGAAATGCATGGATCTAAACCTAAATGTAAGGAAAATGCATGACATAAATAATATGGCCTAGACCTAACATGAACTTGCATGGCATTTAATGTAACCTAGACCTAAGACATGCATGGCATTTTCACAAACACAAGGCATGCTTAATTCAAAAATCCAACCAAATATCATACAAATGCAAAAACCTAACAACTAGCATGACAAAAAATACAACACACAATGCAAAACACATGGAGTAGCCAAATGACCCCAAGCTTCAACAAGCATGGCATTTTCACAAACACTTGGTATGCTAGCATGAAAAACTAAGTCATAACACAAAAATCACACAAGCATTTTCACAAACACCTAATATACCAAATCTAAAACATGCTCACTAAGATATAAAACAAGAATCATGCAAAGAATCACACAAGCATTTTCACAAACACTTAATATGCTAACTCTAAAACATGCTCAAATTTAAACAACATGAAAACAGAAAATTAAAAATGCAAAAACATGATATCTAAGACATAAATGGCAACAAACAAAGCAACCAAATTAAATATAACTTAAGAACATGAAATAACATAACACTTAAAACATCAAAAACAAAGAAAATAGCATAAACAATATGGTAAAATGAATTGAAACAACAACTTAAAATAAATAATGTAGGCCATTTGGCCATGGTGAGTTTATTGTAAAAACAAAATGTAAAAAAAATATACTTAAGAAAGAAAATGAAGGAAGAACAAGAAACATTATTTTAAAATGAAAACTCACCAAGTAGAGATTAAAATAGCAAAAAACAAGAATAGAAAATGAAAGTGCAAGAGTTGGTGCTCAAGAGCAACCTCAAGAAGCTAATATTTCAAGCTTTTCTCTTCAAACTTTCCTTTATTTCTAAACTTTTCTTTTTTTGCTCTCAACCAAGAAGATAAAAACTAAGAAAAACTAAGAGAAATCAGCCAAAATGGAAAAGAAGAAACCAAAATCTGCCTCCCTCTTCCTTAGGGCTAGCCTTAATGCATGGTTATATAGCCTCCAAGATGTTGTCATTTTTGTGTAACCTAATTTCCATCAAATGGCCAATAATTCAAGATGAAAAGTCATGAAATTACCACCTTTAGATTAGCATCTCAGCCCTCTCAAATCACAGCTATGCAAAAATAATGTTGACATCTTTCTTAACCTATGTGGTTTAATCACCATGGCTTGATCAAAGAGAATGGTTAACTAACTCTTGATTTTTAACCACTTGATTAAAAAAAAAAATTAGAAGCTTCCTCCTTTCTTTGGGCTTGGGTATGCCAGCACATCTCTTTTCCAGCCCAACTCTGATTTTTTGAAGGGCCAAAAAAAGCCCTTTTCGGTTGCTTGGGTGAAATGACCATTTTGCCCCTCGGATGCAAGTAAATATCAAACGGACTCCAAATTCAATTTTTATTTTTTTAATACTTCCAAAATAATAAAATATTGAGTTCTGGAAGTTTTCAAAATTATCCGAGTCCGTTTGCTATTTATTTGGATTTTTTTCCCCAGAAATGCCCTTTTATGCCCCTACATTTTACCATTTTTTAAACGAGCTCCAAATCAAGATTTTTCTTCACCAATCTCTTCAAAATAATTAAAAAGTGTGATCTGGAAGTTTTCATAATTTTTGGAGCTCATTTGGTATTTTTTTGGGATTTATCGGCTTGAATTACTGCATAGGAGGCCCGGGATTTGGCCATTTTGCAAACGAACTCGGAATCAAGATTTTATTTCTCCAATCTCTTTCAAATGATTTAAGAATGATATTGACAAATTTTCCATAATTTTCGGAGTCCATTTGCTATTTTTCCCAAATTTTTCCAATTTTACCCTTTAACCTCCGAAACCCGGTTTTGCTCAAAACAAGTCTGATTTTCAGATTTTCTTCAATCTGAGCCTTGGGCCATCCTTTTTAATCATTCCTCATCCATTGGGGGCTTTGGTCTTACCAAGTCGGGCCATTTCCGTGATTCTTCCAGATTTCACCGAAATCCACTAAAAACCCTAATTCTCGGTTTTCTCCCGGATTGACTTTTTTTTCGGTTTTTCTTGCAAGTGACTTCTCCATTACCCGTAGTCAGTGCTTATCTTTCATTTGGAACCTTCAATTTCGACCAGTTTGATCGTTTAAGCACTTTTCCCCAAATTTCTCGGATTAGGGTTTCCTTTCTACTGAATCTCCAAATCCCAACTTCCGAACTCCATATCTTTCAATGTAGACCTCGGATTATCAAAATTCTTTCGCCATTTTTCAATTGAACTTAAAATCTTGATTTTGAAAGTGGGTTGACTTTTTCAGTAGTTGACTTTCTGGGGTTGACTTTTTCGGGGTTGACTTTTTCGGGGTTGACTTTTTTTCAAGTTTGACTTTTTGTGCTCGCCCTCTTAAACTAAGTCTCGGAGTACCACCTGCAGGATGAAAACAGTCTTTTTACACTTGGGAACATCAATATGGGAAGAAAACATACCTGTTTAGTGGTCCGGACAAAATTAGGTGTCTACAGCTGCCCCTCTTTGGCTATTGCTGAGAATCAGGAATCAGGCAAAGATAAACCGACACTAATTTTGTACGGTCAGTGACATCACATGTGAAGGAAAGGGAAAGGGGTTTCTTTTTCATTTTAATTTTTTTCATTTTCTATTTTTCATTTTTTCATTTTTTTCTTCTTTCTTCTTTTTTTCTTTTTTCTTTTTTCCTTTTTTTTATTTTTTTTTATTTTTTTTTATTTTTTTTATTTTTTTTCTATTTTATTTTTTTTCATTTTTTTTTTAAAAACAATAAATTGAAGATTTTGTCCTTAAATTGAATTCCCTGCCTAAACAAGGCTCGATTCGTCTTAAGGGAATGAATTCGATTTCAAAAGAAAAATTTATGCTCGAAGGGCTTTAAAATTGGTGCCCGAAGGTCTTAAAATGGTGCCCGGAGGTCTTAAAAATTGGTGCCCGGAGGTCTTAAAAATTGGTGCCCGGAGGTCTTACCCCTGAAAAAAGTTATGCCCGGAGGTCTTAAAGATGTTGCCCGGAGGTCTTACCTGTGATTTGAAAAATTATGCCCGGAGGTCTTAAAAATTGGTGCCCGGTGGTCTTACCCCTGAAAAAAGTTATGCCCGGAGGTCTTAAAGATGTTGCCCAGAGGTCTTACCTATGATTTGAAAAAAATAATGCCCGGAGGTCTTAAAGATGTTGCCCGGAGGTCTTACCTGTGATTTGAAAAATTATGCCCGGAGGTCTTAAAAATGGTGCCCATAGGCCTTACCCCTGAAAAAAAGAGTTATGCCCGGAGGTCTTAAAGATGTTGCCCGGAGGTCTTACCTGTGATTTGAAAAATTATGCCCGGAGGTCTTAAAATGGTGCCCGGAGGTCTTAAAAATTGGTGCCCGGAGGTCTTACCTGTGATTTGAAAAAAATGCGCTGTATGCGACTTTAAAAATGATGCCCGGAGGTTTTAAGAATGGTGCCCGGAGGCCTTACCCGTGATTTGGAAGAAATGCGCTGTATGCGACTTTAAAAATGATGCCCGGAGGTCTTAAGAATGGTGCCCGGAGGCCTTACCCATAATTTGGAAGAAATGCGATGTATGCGACTTTAAAAATGATGCCCGGAGCTCTTAAGAATGGTGCCCGGAGGCCTTGCCCATAATTTGGAAGAAATGCGCTGTACGCGACTTTAAAAATGATGCCTGGAGGTCTTAAGAATGGTGCCCGGAGGCCTTACCCGTGATTTGGAAGAAATGCGCTGTATGCGACTTTAAAAATGATGCCCGGAGGTCTTAAGAATGGTGCCCGGAGGCCTTACCCATAATTTGGAAGAAATGCGCTGTATGCGACTTTAAAAATGATGCCCGGAGGTCTTAAGAATGGTGCCCGGAGGCCTTGCCCATAATTTGGAAGAAATGCGCTGTACGCGACTTTAAAAATGATGCCCGGAGGTCTTAAGAATGGTGCCCGGAGGCCTTACCCGTGATTTGGAAGAAATGCGCTGTATGCGACTTTAAAAATGATGCCCGGAGGTCTTAAGAATGGTGCCCGGAGGCCTTACCCATAATTTGGAAGAAATGCGCTGTATGCGACTTTAAAAATGATGCCCGGAGGTCTTAAGAATGGTGCCCGGAGGCCTTACCCGTGATTTGGAAGAAATGCGCTGTATGCGACTTTAAAAATGATGCCCGGAGGTCTTAAGAATGGTGCCCGGAGGCCTTACCCGTGATTTGGAAGAAATGCGCTGTATGCGACTTTAAAAATGATGCCCGGAGGTCTTAAGAATGGTGCCCGGAGGCCTTACCCATAATTTGGAAAAAATGCGCTGTATGCGACTTTAAAAATGATGCCCGGAGGTCTTAAGAATAGTGCCCGGAGGCCTTACCCCTGAAAAAAGTTATGCCCGGAGGTCTTAAAGATGTTGCCCGGAGGTCTTAAAGATATTGCCCGGAGGTCTTACCTGTGATTTGAAAAATTATGCCCGGAGGTCTTAAAAATGTTCTTTGAAGAATTGTTGAAAATTACCCTAACGATTTTGAGAAGATGCGAATGCTTTTTGATGCAGATGCAGGTGTTGAATAAGACACGAAATGACTTAAACTGGTGCAAATGTCTTTAATGCAAATGTAAATGACTTGGATTGATGCCCATGTTTCATGATGCAGATGCCCCTACTAATTGTGTTCATGTAACTGGTTTATGAATGGTGTAACTACAATTACCACACAGTAATGAAAATGCAATGATTCTAGAAATGATGCAATTGCTTGAGATGACACAAATACGAATTCCATGAAGAATGTAAATGTAAAGGTAAAATACAGATGCTTATGGAATAATGCCAATGCAAATACCCATGAATGATGCAAATGCTTGCCGACACTGTGCAGATGCAAAAGCTCGATAAAGAGATGAGTGCTCATGAGTGATGCAAGTGCCCCCGGCTGTTTTTCTAGACTTTGGCTTAGCCTTTCAAATTCATTTTTCCTCTTCAAATCAGAGTATATCTTCAATTCATTTTGGCTATTCTCTTTGCCCCAACAGTTTTTCAAACTTTCATCAACAGAGATCTGAACCGGGTTCTATTTCTTCTTCTCATATCTGGAAGTCAAGACCTATCCTGGCAGTTCTACACCTTTGAGTTAGAAAAATCCTTGTCTCATGCCAACATCAAAATGGGTATTTCAAAAAAATCTTTTTATTTGTTTTCGCATTTTGAAAACTTCTGAACAAAAAATATTAACCCCACAATGTGTGATGTACAAATCTTTTGAAGACTGATGATCATTGTTAGAAATTTCTCTAAGTATCAATCTGGGTTTTTTCAACTGGATTGGCAAGGCTTGGTATAACAAGATTCTGGCTTTTCCAGGAAAACTTCATGACAAAAATGTATATCCCTTCTAGGCTTACAAATGGAACAGGTTTTATAAATCATGAATTCATTGAGAACCAAACAAATTCAACATTCTTTTAGTTTCCATATCAAGGCATTTTGTCAAGCATCAAGATTGGCTGGGATGTTTAAACCGGAAAGTTTAATCTTGGGAACAAAGTTTCAGTTTTTGAAGACAATCCTCCGAATGAGAGCTGACAATTTGGGGGGTTCAGGAATTCCTAGATGTTCCTCGATGACCACTCCTTTAATAAGATCTTTTCTTTTGGGGTATCGGCACTATCATCGATGGCATCGAAAATTCCCATTCTACTCTAGTCGCCCGTTTTTTTGGGTTTTCGCCCTAGAGTCCCATTCTTTTCAATTTTTCTCTTTTTTTTTTTTACCATGCACTTGAGAATTCTAAATTCTTCCTTAGTGAAATGAGAATTTGATAAGATGGGATAAAATCTGAGGAAAACCCTTCAAATTAAACATTCATGCTTGATCAAAATGGACTTTTAAAGCACGTAATGTAGGCCATGGCTCAGGATTCAGAAAGAAAGGATAAATAGGCCCAAAATATGTGTTTGAGGGTAATCAGATCAAGGATCCTTTCTTGAAGAGGATTTTCTTTGAAGCATGTGTCTCTTCTTGGACATTTCTTTCTTTTTGATTTTGCTCTTTTTCTTCCTTGCTTTTGGCTTTCAATTTGCCATGTCTTTCACACACATTTTTTTTATTGTGTTTTTTGTTTGTTTTTCTTGGCTTTCATTTCGTCATCTTTTCCTCTTCTTTTTTTCTTTGACAGAGTGCGCCCGTATTTATTCGGGGCTCCATTTGCTTTGTGTCTGTCCCTGAGCTATCACTCATTTCTCAATGATCTTTGAAAAGATTTTTCCTCGCATTTGCCCCCCAGTGTAGAGGGTAATCCTTGATCAGGGTTCAAAGAATTAAGAATTCTTTTGGCTCAAAAGGGGTGACTATGGATAATAATTTTTTTCTTGTGAAATGGATATGAAAGATGGCCATTCATCATATCAAGCCCAAATATTCTCATTGAAAAGCAATCCTCAGGGGAAATAGATATTCAGAATTTCATTTTGCACTTTGGAATCATCTGAATTCTCATATGCATGATATCATGATTTTTCTTTTTCTTTTTTTTTCTTTTTTTTTGTTTTTTTCGTCGCATGCCCCCAATGATTCATGCATTAGCCCATCCTTCTTCACTATGTATCCATCATTTCCACATATGATGCCCCAATTTGATTATCCATGCGAATTTGTATCAACGAGGAACATGGCAAGTCTAGGTCTGTTTTGAAAAGGCTGAGTTTCCAATCTGAGTTCTTTGAAGAGACAAGGAAAACATGACCCAAAAGCAGGTTTTCTCTGGGACAAGGGATAATCTAGTTTAATCATTGTGCCCCAAGGTGTCAATCATGAAGTGATGTCTGGGCAATTAGTGTTTTGTGGTCATTGGGAAAGGTCATGAATGGTTTTAGCACAATCCTGACACACACCAAATTATCAAAATCTGGATTCTTGAAAGAATGTCTCATTTGTTTGATTTTCAAGGAATTCAAAAAATTTCAAAAAGTTTGTTCCTTTGTTCATAGCCTAGACTAGGATTTACATCCTTGCTTATTTTGCAATGACAATGCTTCTCTTTTTTCATTCATTTTTCCTTGAAGCATTAGGTCTTTCAAGTGTTATTGATTGAAGGTTTAGGTATAGAGAAGCCCAAAAAAGAGGGGGATGGTGTTGGGTCATTTCTAACACTGATCATCAATCTTCTTGAGACTATCCATTATTAAAACTTCCTTAATGCTTGTTTTTGTAAATTCACGTTTATTTAAAACACAACAAACACAAAGCATTTAAAATTCATTTAATTCATGTAGATGTTAACATGAGACAAGTGCTTTCATCATCACAGTGTATAAAACTACATGCGTCAAAAATGCTCCTATTGACATCCTTCAAAGGTAGTAATTCTCCCCTTAAAACCCTGAAAGAAACTGATTTAGGGCTAAGCGGCCTTCCATTGATTGATAAACTCCGGTGTCAAAATACCATCACGGATAAGACTTTCAATCCTTTCCTTCAGTTGTCTGCATTTTTCAGTTGAATGCCCAACTACCCCTAGGTGATAATCACACTTGCTGTCAGGGTCATAACTCCTTGCTGATGGATTCGGAGCTATTTTCAAAGGTACCGGGGTAAGGTACTGATTCTTTATTAGTAATGGCAGTAAGTCAGGGATGGGGATTGGAATTCTTTCTTGATTTTCTCGCGGTCGTTTTCTAGAAGTAGGCCTTGTTGCAAGGGCTGGTATAAGATTAGGTGTTTGGGTAGGTAGGTAAGGATAAAGGCTTGGAGATACCTCAGTAGGGTAACATGATTGGTATGAGGGAAATTGGGAATATGGGATGAAATCTTCCATAGTTTGGACATCTTCCTCTTTCTTTCTTGGTGCCTTATTTCTCTCGGTATTGGATGTTCCTTCTCTTTCAAGTTTCCCATTCTTGATAGCATTCTCAATCATCTCCCCTGAAATTACCATGTCCGCAAAATTCTTCGAAGCATTGCCGACAAGTCTGTCATAGTACGGGGCGTGCAGTGTATTCACAAAAAGGATAGTGATTTCCTTTTGTGTCAATGGCGGTTGTATTTGGGCAGCCAGGCTCATCCACCGTTGTGCATATTCTTTGAAGCTCTCAGTAGCTTTTTTCTCCATATTTTGCAAAGTGAGACGATCAAGTGTCTTGTCGGTCATATGCTTGTACTGGTTTAGAAAAGCCCCAGCCAAATCATTCCAAGAGCGAATCTGATCCTTGCTCAACTGACTATACCACCTAATTGCGGACCCGCTGAGGCTATCCTGAAAGCAGTGAATCAAAAGCTTATCATTATCTATCTGACTTGTCATCTTTCGGCAGAACATAGTGATGTGGGCTGATGGATCGGTCGTCCCGTCATATTTCACAAAGTCAGGGATCTTGAACTTAGGAGGAATGACTAAATCGAGGACCAAGCATCGTTCTTTTGCCTCCACACTCCCGAATACATCTTTTCTTTCTATTGCCCGGAGCCTTTCATCTAACAACTGATATTTCCCTTGGGAATCTGCCAACTCAACCTCATTTACTGCAACCCTTTTCAACTTTGCCTGTTCAGCCGGATCATCTGATTTTAGGACATTGACGGGGTTAACAGTGTTCTGGGCATCACTTATTGCTACCTCATCTTGGCCCTTTTGTACCTCTAACCCTTCTCCGGCGACAAAGTTTTCGATGTATCCTTTTCCCTTCATTACAGCAGACATTAGCTCCATCAGTTTAGTCATCTGATCCTTAGATTCTGCTTGAGATTTTGTTAGTTGTTCTCGCAATTCTCTCTGTTCCCTTTCCATTTTTTCCATTCGGGCAACTTGTTCATCCTCCATAGCACCAGCCTGTATTAAAAGTGTACTCAGTACTTCTTCTGATTTGAAATGGAAATTCTTTCAAAGACTCCTAAAGCCAAGCCAACTTCTATTTTATTTCCCCCAAATGTATGTCATGATGAATGAGCCATGAATGCAATTTGATGCATGTGAAGCCTAAACAATATGATGTATGGATATGTACAATGGAAACATGCTGACCATATATGTGATAAATGCAATCACAATGCCAACATGTTGCAAACAAAGAATAAACAGATCAACACATGAATATATGCAATGACTGCTCATGTATTTTAGCATGTTTCCCAATGAATGATCATATATCCTATGAATGCAACACGGTGTCAATTATGATACATGCAAACAATGAATGATTGATATAGAGTATATACAAAGAAAATCATGCTAACCATGTGTGTCATGAATGCGACCTAATGCTAACATGATGTATGTAATAAGCAAATTAATGCATGAACATATACAAAGAAATTATGCTGACTATGTTTGTTATGAATGCAACCTGACAAATAATTGATGGGATGCAAAATGCAAAGGGGAAGATATCACGGAGGAAATAAGAATCGGAGGAACTTAATCATCAACATCTTATAAATTTGAAGCATACTCAATTCATTCCCATATCAATGTTCACAATGGTATAAACCATGTTTTACAAAATTTGAGCAGTAGTTAAAACTGTCTTTACAAGCACTTTATTCTTCCTAGCATCCTAAGGCTATAAGAGCCGGCTACTGAAAAAGTGAAATCCTATTACATCATATAAGACCGAAGTCTTTCCACTTCAATGCTGTAAATCTCCCAATCCTAATGGCGTTTTCCCAGTCCTTTATCAATCAGTGTCGTTGGATCCAACCACTTGGCATCTATGAGAGCTTGTACTTTCCTTTTGACTGCTATACAATCTTCGATGCTATGGCCAACAATTCCACAGTGATAATCACATCTTTCATTTGGATTATACCACATTGGATATGGTGGTAACAGGGGTTTCAATGGGACACAGGAAACCATGTGATTTTGGATCAGTATAGGGAGGAGCTCTTGGTAGCTGATTGGAATGGGATCAAAATGCATTTGGGTCTTATTCTGGGATCGTTTCTTAGTCACATATGGCCTAGGAGTTGGGGCACTTGGTGGTAGCACTAAGGTTCGAACCGGAGTGTTTACATGGGGATGTGGCGGAACAGCATGGTAAGGGTATGGATTTGGACACGGGGCCTTTGGAGGTTGTACATAGCTCGAGGTTCCTATCTCAGGTACTGGATAAGGTGATTGATGAGGGAAATAGTATGAACTGGTAGTTGGTAATGATGGAGTCAGATTCAGGAATCCCGTAGTGGTCGTCCCAATGGACGATTGGACCATAGTAGGGTGGGGATACTGGTTTGGACCTAGAACAGTTTGCAGGTATGGTACTGGATTCGAGGTTTTTGTCTTTGGTATCAGGCTTTCAGGTTTAATTATTTTCATGATTTTGTCCACAATTTCATCAGGATTGCAACCTTTGTGGCATTGACAAGTGCAGGATCCAGCAAGGATTGTATGTTCTGGACCTAATGGTTTTGGTTGATCCGAAGATGATGCGAAGCCCTGAGAAAGTTCACCTTTACTGTTACCCATATCCTCAACCATTTTCAGCAATTTGGCAAGTTGTTCCTTCACCTCTCGGATTTCATGTCCATATTCATCTTGATTGCGTTCCAAAGCACCCAATCGTTCCTCCGATTCATTCCTCATATCTCGAACCCCTTTCATGCAAATGAAAATGTCATGAGATTAAGATTATGAATGTACACGCTCTATTCCTATGTGCATGAATAAATTGATGATTAATGCATGAACATATACAGAGAAATTATGATGACTATGTATGCTATGGATGCAATTTAATGCCAGGTATATACAGATAATGACTATGCATGTCATAAACGTGTCCTACAATGAATGACCATGCATGCTATGATGTCAAAATGATACATGCTATTAATACAAAGGTAGGTACAAAGAATGACCATGTATATCACAAATGTATTCTACAATGAATAATCATGCATGTTATGACTGTAACACGATGTCAAAATGACACAAATAAATTAACCAATGATTACACGAAATTGGTGGGACCTAAATCTTGATTATTCAAAAATCTCATTATGCAAGATTTGCCTCCTAATTTATGATTTTTTTTTTTAACATGCTTTTTTTTGTGTTTTTTTTTTTTTATTTATGAAAAACCAATCACATTATTTTCAAAAGAATTTCAGGGTGGATCCCACTATGGTACCATATGCAAATGTTCATGTGACACTACCGGTTTTATGAAATCATCAAATGAAATTACCAACTGTTTATTGCAAAGAATGAGATCAATAACACAACCAAAAATGTACATGCTCTATTCACACATGTATGAAATGTGCAACATGCAAAATGCTTGAAAAAAGATTTTTTTTTTTTTTATAAAAAAAACAGCTAATGAACATCTGCCCCAGCAATATCTGCTTATTTAGGCATCACGATGCCATCGAGGCGGAGTATCACATTTATTACGGGCGATGTACGTACATCGTTGCCCGATCTACCACACTTATTCGGAGTGTAAAATAGGTAACAAAAAGTTTAGAAATGTCCCTCCATGTGTTCCTATTTTCGGTATGTCTAACGGAAATTCGGCATGGCTTCGCCTAGGTTCACTATATGAGGGTGAATCGGTTCTAAGGCCCCGAATTGTTCCTCACTGTCGCCGGTGAAGGCTAGTAAGGCACCCCGATAAAAGCGGGTTCAATTCGTTAGAGTATATTTTCCTATGCCCATGCGGAGGATCATCACGAAGGCATTAGGTACTTTATACTCCGAAAGTGTTTCATTAGCCCATACGGAGGATCAATCACGAAGGCTTAGTTACTTTACTTCCACTTAAAAGGACGGAACCCGGGTAGAGGATTCATGTTATGCAAATGCACGTGTAGTGTGTGTGGAGGAATAACAAACCTTTCACTACCTATTCTACAAACCTTATTCTAAATGCCCTAGCAATTAAAACATTCAAGAATAGTGTAACGCATTAACCAACAAGCAATTATAATATACAACCTAAATAACTAGAGAACAATAATAAAATGCATGCACATGAGAATGAACATTTTTAAAAACATTTTATTATTTTCAAAATTCTCTTTATTAGAAAAATGTGGGAATTAAAATTAAATACCAATTAAACCAACCAAAACTGAGACTTTGATAACACACGACTATTTCTAGGCCTGACTCTCTAATATTCCCCAGTGGAGTCGCCAAGCTGTCGCAACCTAAAAAATAAATAACGACGAGTCTCATCGCAAGACTTTATTATTCGTTAGGCGTGACATTAAAAAAAATCGAGGAAAAGTCGACTTAATTCCTCTAGAAAAATGAAGGTTTTGAAAATGACCTTAAAAAAGACATGGAGTCGCCACCAATCTTTTTTAGCTAGGTGTGATCGGCCACCTATTAAAACCGGTTTTATAAAATATTTTAAAAATTAATTAAAACATTTTAAAAACCAATTTCAAGTCTGCGTTTTAAACCAGAGAAATCAAAGAAGCGGGTTCGGGAGTCGGTTACGTGTGGGGAAGGATTAGCACCCCCACAACGCCCGTATAAATCGGTACCTTATTAATCGTGTGTTATCTCAAGTCTCGGTAAAAAGTTGGTTTTAAATTTAGTATTTCAAGTTAATTCCCAATTTAAAGAAAAATAATTTCATTTTTTTTATTGAAAATGATCCAGAATTTATAAATTCAAAATTTTCCTATATTCCCCAACAAACGTGGCAAAATATAGAAATTTTTATTAGTTTTGGAAAACTTTCCGAATCATTCTCTTTTTTGAAAGAAAGATATTCCTTTATTAATGATAATTGATGATATTCCCTCCAGCAAACCCGGTAGAGAACTCATGAATTATTTTAACTCGGGAATATCTTTATTTTTATTGAAAACCATTATCTTTTGAAAACATTTAAAATAAATGAATACGTATATGCTAAATAAAGATAACTAAATAAAAGCATAGGATATCATGAAATATTCGAAACCATATAATAAACCATGTAACATCAAAAAATATAAATCAAAATAACAACAATATCATAGAAATTATTATAGCAAGAATCACATATTATATAAAATGCATGAATATAAAAATGCAATGCATGAAATGTATTTTTTTCCTTTAATTAAGGAAATCCGTATATCTAAAAAGATATCCGGCTACCTTAGGAAAATATGTCAAATTAAATATTCTAAAACCAAAATACTTTGTGATTGTTTGAAAACAATTTTGAAAAGCTTGAATTAAAAATAAAAACTGGGCTAATTTCTTTAAAATGGCTCTAATTTCCTAAGTTTAAAAAATCCGGACTTGACTACCCTTAACCCGGGACTTGAAAAACCATTTTTAGAGTTTGAAAAGGCTTAGAAATTACCCTAAGTCAGTAGCTAACCCTTCTAATCAGCCCACTCTAAGTAAATTAACCAAAACAGAAAATTGTTTTTTTTTTTTAAATTCAATTCTGACTCCACTGTCCAGTTTTAATCCACGAATTTTTATCCTATTTTTAAAAATTCCAAAAATTCTAAAAAAAATACTGGAAACTCAGAACATGTAAAACTACACGAAAAAAAATCGGCTTAATTTTCGAATCAAAGATGAATTCCCAGAAAAATCAGAGATGTACGAGTTTTTGGAGGAGAAAAAACTGCTTTGTTTTTTTTTTTAAATTCAATTCTGACTCCACTGTCCAGTTTTAATCCACGATTTTTTACCCTATTTTAAAAAATTCCAAAAATTCTGAAAAAAATACTGGAGACTCACGACATTTAAAACTACACGAGAAAAAATCGGCTTAATTTTTTGATCAAAGATGAATTCCCAGAAAAATCAGAGATGTACGAGTTTTTGGAGGAGAAAAAACTGCTTTGTTTTTCTTTAAATTCAATCCTGACTCCACTGTCCAGTTTTAATCCATGATTTTTTACCCTATTTTTAAAAATTCCAAAAATTCTAAAAAAAATACTGGAGACTCAGGACATATAAAACTACATGAGAAAAAATTGGCTTAATTTTCTGATCAAAGATGAATTCCCAGAAAAATCGGAGATGTACGAGTTTTGGGTGGAAAAAAAACTGCTTTGCCAACACATTTTTTTTGTCTTTGATAAAATCATTTAAAAATAAAAATAAAAATATTTGAAACTCATAAAATGACTTGAAAGCAGTAGCTAGGACTTTTTGAAAGTTAGATAAAAATTGGCTAAGTAAAAAAAAAATCACAAAGGTAGAATAATCAATTTGACAAACTTAATTTTCCACAAGTGTGCTCAAGAGAGCATGACTTTGAACCATTAATTGGCTCAAGTCATTATTCAAGTGGCATGAACATGAAATGCATGAAACAATGCAGCAAACATAATGCATGAAATGCATGGATCTAAACCTAAATGTAAGGAAAATGCATGACATAAATAATATGGCCTAGACCTAACATGAACTTGCATGGCATTTAATGTAACCTAGACCTAAGACATGCATGGCATTTTCACAAACACAAGGCATGCTTAATTCAAAAATCCAACCAAATATCATACAAATGCAAAAACCTAACAACTAGCATGACAAAAAATACAACACACAATGCAAAACACATGGAGTAGCCAAATGACCCCAAGCTTCAACAAGCATGGCATTTTCACAAACACTTGGTATGCTAGCATGAAAAACTAAGTCATAACACAAAAATCACACAAGCATTTTCACAAACACCTAATATACCAAATCTAAAACATGCTCACTAAGATATAAAACAAGAATCATGCAAAGAATCACACAAGCATTTTCACAAACACTTAATATGCTAACTCTAAAACATGCTCAAATTTAAACAACATGAAAACAGAAAATTAAAAATGCAAAAACATGATATCTAAGACATAAATGGCAACAAACAAAGCAACCAAATTAAATATAACTTAAGAACATGAAATAACATAACACTTAAAACATCAAAAACAAAGAAAATAGCATAAACAATATGGTAAAATGAATTGAAACAACAACTTAAAATAAATAATGTAGGCCATTTGGCCATGGTGAGTTTATTGTAAAAACAAAATGTAAAAAAAATATACTTAAGAAAGAAAATGAAGGAAGAACAAGAAACATTATTTTAAAATGAAAACTCACCAAGTAGAGATTAAAATAGCAAAAAACAAGAATAGAAAATGAAAGTGCAAGAGTTGGTGCTCAAGAGCAACCTCAAGAAGCTAATATTTCAAGCTTTTCTCTTCAAACTTTCCTTTATTTCTAAACTTTTCTTTTTTTGCTCTCAACCAAGAAGATAAAAACTAAGAAAAACTAAGAGAAATCAGCCAAAATGGAAAAGAAGAAACCAAAATCTGCCTCCCTCTTCCTTAGGGCTAGCCTTAATGCATGGTTATATAGCCTCCAAGATGTTGTCATTTTTGTGTAACCTAATTTCCATCAAATGGCCAATAATTCAAGATGAAAAGTCATGAAATTACCACCTTTAGATTAGCATCTCAGCCCTCTCAAATCACAGCTATGCAAAAATAATGTTGACATCTTTCTTAACCTATGTGGTTTAATCACCATGGCTTGATCAAAGAGAATGGTTAACTAACTCTTGATTTTTAACCACTTGATTAAAAAAAAAAATTAGAAGCTTCCTCCTTTCTTTGGGCTTGGGTATGCCAGCACATCTCTTTTCCAGCCCAACTCTGATTTTTTGAAGGGCCAAAAAAAGCCCTTTTCGGTTGCTTGGGTGAAATGACCATTTTGCCCCCCGGATGCAAGTAAATATCAAACGGACTCCAAATTCAATTTTTATTTTTTTAATACTTCCAAAATAATAAAATATTGAGTTCTGGAAGTTTTCAAAATTATCCGAGTCCGTTTGCTATTTATTTGGATTTTTTTCCCCAGAAATGCCCTTTTATGCCCCTACATTTTACCATTTTTTAAACGAGCTCCAAATCAAGATTTTTCTTCACCAATCTCTTCAAAATAATTAAAAAGTGTGATCTGGAAGTTTTCATAATTTTTGGAGCTCATTTGGTATTTTTTTGGGATTTATCGGCTTGAATTACTGCATAGGAGGCCCGGGATTTGGCCATTTTGCAAACGAACTCGGAATCAAGATTTTATTTCTCCAATCTCTTTCAAATGATTTAAGAATGATATTGACAAATTTTCCATAATTTTCGGAGTCCATTTGCTATTTTTCCCAAATTTTTCCAATTTTACCCTTTAACCTCCGAAACCCGGTTTTGCTCAAAACAAGTCTGATTTTCAGATTTTCTTCAATCTGAGCCTTGGGCCATCCTTTTTAATCATTCCTCATCCATTGGGGGCTTTGGTCTTACCAAGTCGGGCCATTTCCGTGATTCTTCCAGATTTCACCGAAATCCACTAAAAACCCTAATTCTCGGTTTTCTCCCGGATTGACTTTTTTTTCGGTTTTTCTTGCAAGTGACTTCTCCATTACCCGTAGTCAGTGCTTATCTTTCATTTGGAACCTTCAATTTCGACCAGTTTGATCGTTTAAGCACTTTTCCCCAAATTTCTCGGATTAGGGTTTCCTTTCTACTGAATCTCCAAATCCCAACTTCCGAACTCCATATCTTTCAATGTAGACCTCGGATTATCAAAATTCTTTCGCCATTTTTCAATTGAACTTAAAATCTTGATTTTGAAAGTGGGTTGACTTTTTCAGTAGTTGACTTTCTGGGGTTGACTTTTTCGGGGTTGACTTTTTCGGGGTTGACTTTTTTTCAAGTTTGACTTTTTGTGCTCGCCCTCTTAAACTAAGTCTCGGAGTACCACCTGCAGGATGAAAACAGTCTTTTTACACTTGGGAACATCAATATGGGAAGAAAACATACCTGTTTAGTGGTCCGGACAAAATTAGGTGTCTACATGTATCATGTTTTATATATAGTTTTTTATATCAGTCATGTAAATATAAGTATAATATAAATTATTAAATATGTTTAAATCTTAAATATAATGTGATATGTACATTAAAGGTATAGTATTAATCGTGTTTAGACATATTGTGTCATATTTATTATACCATTTTTGTATTTTCTAAACATGTCATATTCGTGTCGTGTTTTTTTTATCATGTCTAAAATTAATAACCTATGATAAGGTTTTCCCTTTTTATAAAAAAATAAATAAATTAAAGTGATATACTTTGGTTTACTAAAATGTCAAGTTTAGTATCATATTCTCAATTCACCTTGAAAAGAATACAAGATATATAAAAAAATTTCATGGTGCCAGCTTTGGTCACCTTGGTTTAGAAAAGTTATGCTTTAGAAATTAGGTTGATAGGGTTTTTTTTTTTTTTTAATTAAAGGAAAAAAAATCAAATTTACCACGATATATAATTATCATTCTATTTTTTGGTATAAATTTACCATTTTATCATATTTTTAATACAATTTTAATCACTTATATATTTATCATTCTATTTTTTGGTATAAATTTTCCATTTTATCATATTTTTAATACAATTTTAATCACCTATAATATAAAAGTAACATGAACGATAAATGCTAATATGGTTTGTAGAAAAGATAAAATTTTTGACCAATTACAAATTATCACGTGTCAATTGAAATTTCATTTAATTAGGAAATTTTCAATTAAATTATACATCACCATGTGAAATTGATGACATCATATGCAATGACATCATAGTTAATTAATTAAATATGCACACATGGCATTATCAATCATATTGTAAGGATTTATGGGTCACCCAATCAAATTTTGCTCATGTGTCATTATTATTTTATTTCTAATTAAATTAATTAATAAATAAATAAAGTGAAATTCTGTTAAAACTCTTTAATAAAACCAAATTTTTTAAGAATTATTTTATCTCTAATTGAATTAAATTAATTAAGAGATAAATAAAAAATATAAATTTTTTTAAAACTCTTTCATAAGGATACCATATACTTTAAGAATTCTTTTTCACTTGGCAGGCTAGCACTATAAATATGGACCTCCCCTAAATCATTCAAAACAATTTCACAATTTACAAGCCTAAAGAGAAGAAGAAGAAAAAGATTTTGAAAATCCTGTTCAAAATCTCAAGAAGAAATTTTTGAAGAATTGAAGAAATTTTGAAAATAACGTTGTGCTTGTTCTCAAGAATTTTCAAAAAGTCACTCTCCGATCTTGTTCCATCGAAAGAAAAGAGGTCAATTCCTTTTTCCAAAATCAAGTCTCAAAGACACTTGGATCAAAATTTTGCTGAAGAAAAGAATGAAAAGATTTTTTTATTTTAAGAACTTCAAGAGATTGTAACTTTTAATTATGATAAATAAAATTTTTATTTGTCTCCAATTTTTTTGTCATATTTTTGTCACGAAATTTGTGTAAAAATTTATGGCACGCCTGATGGGACAATCTGTGTCTTTCATATCTTTTCTTCAAAATTCAAGTTCTCAAGTTGCAAGGGCTCCCAAGAAGACCTTGCTAACAAACCAACTCTCAAAAACCTGCTTGAGCTAATCTTGCAGTCCACCCCGCTTCATCATCAAGCGTTGATATCCTTGCTCATCCGCTTCATCATTAAACATTGATATTTTCGCTCATCCTTATGACAATAGGAAAAAGACCAAAACTCTCCCTAAAGTGTATGATCGAACTTTTTCAGTGCTTAATCAAAACCCACTCTATGACATTTCTTCTCCAACTCAAGATTTGGAAGAAGTTTCTGTTGGACAAGTTGATTCTTCTCATAGATGAAGTGCAAGCCGCCAGTTATCATTCAAGGAGCAACATAGCCATTCAAACAGCAGCTCTATTCCATCATCTCCTTTGAAATCAAGTTATGGAGTAATGGTCCTCATGATAACTGGCACCACGTCATTGGAAGAACAAGTTGCGTTCTTCTGAAAAAGTTTGTCGAAACTCACTCAGCAAGCATCAAAAAGAAGGATAATCAGATAGCCTTCATGATGGATAAGATTGCCAATCTCACTAGAAAAAAAAAATGAAAGCTTCAGGCTAAAATCGCCAATCAGTCTTTCAAGATAATGCTAAGAATTCTAGCATGGAAGTTGCTAGGATTCTCAACAAAAGATCAATGAAATTGTCACTACCAATCAGCTCAAGGATCTTTTCAAAGAAACTATCAAGGATCAAGTTAATAGTATCACTCAACCTTCATACACATATGTCAAGCTACATTCTCAAAGAATCGATCGTCTGCAGATGCCTGAAAATTATCAGTCTCTAAAGTTCCAGCAATTTGATGGCAAAGGAAAGTTATGCCAACATGAAAGTTAAATGCTAATATGGTTATTTCAAAATGAAATAATAAGCACATGAAATCAGGAAAGATGAGTTGATTTTTTTTTTTTTTATATTTTTAAATAATAGGTTAAATTATGAATTAAGTCGAAAAATTACATTTTAAATAAAAAACAAACAAACTAATAAGATAAAAGAATAAATCAATTGAACAAAGAAAACCTAATACTAAAAAACCAACCTGATCTAATGAACTTATCAGCAATTATTAATCATAACTATTGTTGATGAATAAAATCAACTATTCACTCGATAAACAAACACAACTTTAATTTATATTTATTTTATGAAAACTAACTACAATAGTTTGTGGTTCATCAAATTTATATAAAAAAATTTACTCTTTTCTAATATAAAATAAAAGATCCACCAATATTCTAAATTACCGATATTTTATTATTATTTTTAATCCACTCACATTAGTCACATACTCTAAAATCTCTACATGCGATATATGATAATTTCCACGAAAAATTCGGTTAACAATTATAAACACTTGGGTACTTTTGTTTCGTGAAAATAACTTTCAAATTTTTTTTTTTATATTGTTCGTGTTTATTTCACGAAAATTAGTTTGATCAATAAAAAATAAATTTAGGGTTAATGAAAAATTAATTCATTTTTAAAAAACTAGATTATGGCTAGACCTTCTCACAGGTAGGGCAGGGGGCAGGGAATTTATCTTCCGGGCCGACCTTGTCCGGCCTGGCTCGAAATAGTGTTTTAGGTATTAAAATAATAATATTTAATTTAATTTTAATTATAAAAATATTAATAAATTTCTTTTTAAATGTAATGAATAATGCTCACGGGGCCGGGCCTGGGCAAGGATCTTCAAAAATTTTCGGGCCTCGGCCCGGCCTATGAGCACCTCTAATTATGGCAAACCCACTATGTGGGTGGATGAGAAAAAAAATTATGTTAAAAATAAATTGATTAGTGGGTAGTTATTTTTAAGAAGTTGGTAGTTTTCAAGAAAAATTGGTAAATTTTTTCACACTAAAAGTTATATAAAATTAAAAATACATCAATATCCTTTATTTTATTATTTGATATAATAATTAATTTGATCTTTTTGTAATTTCACCAACTGAGTTGCACTACAAACAAATTGTCATATAGTGACGGTCCAAAAAGCGTTAGTAAATCTTCAAAATCCGTCGCTAAAAGTCCTAAAACCCTATACCGACGGTCAAAATGACTATTCCGACAAAAAATTAAGCGACGGTAAAACCCTCGTCGGTATAGACCTATACCGACGGAAAAGGTGACCGTCGGAATAGGATGTATAACCTATACCGACGGTTTTAGGCGTCACTAATGTTACTACCGTCGGTATAGCCTATGTTGGGGTAGCCCCTTTTACACCTTACCTATACCGACGGATTTTGTATCCGTCGGTATAGATATCGCATCTATACCGACGGCTGTTGTAGCCGTAGGTATAGATACCGTATCTATACCGACGGATTCTGTAGCCGTAGGTATAGATATCGCATCTATACCGACGGCTTTTGTACCCGTCGGTATAGATACCGTATTTATACCGACAGATTTTGTAGTCGTAGGTATAGATACCATATCTATACCAACGGATTCTGTTTCCGTCGGTATAGATACCATTGATATACGTATACCGACGGTTTTTTTTTGTGTCCGTCGGTATAGATTAAAATGTAAAATATACAATTAACCTATAGCGACCGTTTGTCGTAAATTAACTGACGGTTTACTCCATCAGTATACTATACATTTTTTGTTGTTATGTGAACTGTCAGTATAGAGGTTAGTAAAAATAAATTTTTTTTCATATTTTCAATTACTAATATTGATATATTTATAATTTAATCCAAGATAAAAAATCCATTATAAGAAAGTACAAAAACCATTATAAGAAAGTACAAAATATTTCATAATATTAAAAATAAAATTACAAATAAGTTGTCTTAATTATATAACTTTTACAAGCTAAATAGAAGTCGCAAGCTAAAGTCATAATACAGTGAAATAAGCAATCCAAATCTCATGAATATTCCTATCGAGCAACATCTGCATAAAATTGACAAATATTAACCAATGTGCAGCAATTAAGTAATGAAGTCAATATAGAAGAATAAAATAATCAAGTAGTTTACCATCTTCATTTTCATTAACTTGATGACTAGAAGTTGAAGACCTTATTATTGGTGACAAATTTGGAGCACTACCAGCATCAGATACCTAAAAAGTATATGTTCTGTCAATATATATTTATTGAATTAAGCTCAAAAGGTAAAAATATAATTAAATAAAAATAGTAAAAAATTCTTCCTTTTCGATTATATCAATTCCAGACTTTGTCACCTTCTGATCTGAAAAACCCCAAAAACATGAAGTCATGAGAACTCACATCATCATTAGAAAGAGAGATGCAAAAACTATAAAAGAAAACTATGAAAACTCAGGATACATATACATAACTCAACTACTAATAATAAATTTAACAGCAAGAATATGATGAAGTACAGGTCATAACAGCAAGAAAATCTGTAAGCACCAATGCGGCTTTGAAAACTAAACACGAGAAACAGGAGATAGTGCAAGACACTATAGTAAAGTAAAGAAAAAGAATTGTAGCATTATAAGGCAAAAATAATGATAAGATACTTATCTAATAAGATAATGAGAAAGTAATTAAAAAAAAAACTCCATCCATTGAACTGATCTGTGTTTACAGGGGAGGATAAAATACTTAGCCAAATGCAAAGCCAAATTCGTGCAAACGCACAATACCTGTAATGCTAAAACTTTTAGCTCCAATTTGTTCATATCAACTACAAATGTATTAACAATTGTGAAGCATCAGATACAAATATTCGTACCTCATGGCGATATTCAGCTCTTTGGCATCAATTGTACCTGGACAGCAAATTCAAACTATAATTTAGTAAAATGCCGAAGATAAGGAGCTTTGTATCTGATGACAAAGAGGTTTACAATCTCAAAACCAAAGCATACAACTTGAAGGAAACACAATTTTCATGTCTTTATAGGTGACAAAGAGGACAAGATAATTAAACTTAAAACAAATTTTTACACATAAGATAAACTTAAGACCAACATATCTTGCAAAGCAAACCTCGGGTAAAAGTAAATGGGTTACACACCGCACATGCAGCTCCTATCAAAAGCAAGTGTTCCAGCTGGTGAACGGCAGTCCTCCTTTTGGACCTCATTCAATAAAAGGTAAAGCTTCACCAATCCCATATCCACTGGTCCAGGTAACAGTCATCTGTGAATCAACTTTCAATTGTATTATCTCCTCAAGAAAGTGTGAGCTCCAAAACAAAATAGTAATATTTAATCAACTTGGTGCAAATTTTGATGTTTGATGTAGTCCATATCTAATCTGGGAATACTACTCTCTCGTACATAAATTTTATGATATGAATGAACCAAATGCATTTTGCTGATAAGATGCGATGGCTGTGTATTCATCAAGGCTTCATCATTGACAATTAATCTCATATTAGGTTAATACTTGATACTACATGTTGAACATCTTTTAGATCTCAACAAATGGCTAATTTTCAAATATTTCCTCTGTTGAGAATTACATGTTCACAGGAAAAAAATGTCATTAATAACAGTAATCATAATTCAAGTAAAGACGAAACCACCACACATATAAAACAAGATTTGCAAAGGACTAAACACAATACAAGGATAATACAAGGAAAAACACAGTTGAAAATTTACACAGGTCCCATGAGAAAATCCAGGATCATCATCGTATCATCACATACCATTTTACAAAGCAGAACTAAAGCAAAATGCCTGGTATCCAACAAATCAATCGCATACAGTTAATGAAATCAACAATTGCGTGGGTAACTGGGTACTAACCCAAAAAAAACAAGTTGTTTGAGTAAAAGAGAGCAGGCATCATGAGTAAAGTACTTACACTATCAACCACAATTACATCTACAGATCCACTTTTGGTCAGTGTGTCAACAGCACAAAGCAAGTTCTCAGCAGAATCAGGAAATGAAATAAGAAGATTTTGTGTGTTTACACCTATTGATTCTGCAAGTGAAGGGTCCATAGCATTCTCCACATCAAAATATGCACAATACCCTGCCCAAACGATTCATTCAATGAGACAAAAATGAAAGTAGATGTAAAGAAACCAATATGGAACTTTAAAAACATACGAGTGCCCTCCTTTCGATAGAAAAAAGAAGAAGCTGAGAACACATCACTATAGCTTCTAAGTGTTCGTGCTGGGAATATAACTAGGACATTCAATAAAGCATGTTTCTATAGGATTCAAAATAAAAGATAATGTAGAGTATAAGCCCCAATATACAGGCAATTCCCAACATCATCAACTGAAAACCAGGCAGATGCTACAAATGAATGAGGATCCACTACAAGATGTGTCATTTATAGGAGACTTTTGAGTTAGAAAAGATCATTGCAATCTAGATTTCAGGCCAGCCATGGGATAAATTATTGCAAAAAATATATTTAAATCTTATTCAACATCAAGAGCAATGCAAGAGCAACTATTCAACAACCAGCATCAAGATAATGGGAAATACCAAAATGCTTAATCTTCCTAAAACGTTATCCTCAGAAGAAGTTGAATAAATTGCTTGCAAGTGATTCTGTAATTCATGGTTTAGGGAACAATCAGGACCTACAGATCATAGTTATACAACTCTCTGCTTGTGGGAGGAGGATATGCAAACACTTACCAAAATCACTAGAAAAGTTCTGAAACATTCCATGATTGGTTCTCACGGGTATCATCAAAATTATATTAGCATTACAGAGATAAAATATAATTAGAGGCTAAAAGAAAATGAATCAAAAGTAATGGTATAAATGAGTTCTTCCCAAATTCAGGCACAGAACATCAGGCGTTTTGACACAGGCCTACAGGTATAATATGGAAATTTCCAGTTTCTTTTACATTTGCCAATTATAAAATGTTTTTCAGCATTATAAAGCATTTTATATAAAATGTTTATTTTCCAGACATCAGCAAAAGATGGATGATATTGACAGACAACCAGAAATGTAGCCCATGGTCAATAAGCACAATACAAAAAGTAGACTTAAGTGGTAATAAGTTCCCACTGTAATTATAGAAGAAACAAAAACGACAAGTTAATATAAACTAAAAGGAGATCAAGGAAGTAGTAAAGAGTCAAAAATGTAATTGGCAATTTCCACTGTTGAAAAAATAGTAGTGTTACTATATGCATATTTAGACACAAAACCATAACTATAAAAAAAACATTGAAAAAATACATGTGATTTTAAATCCGTACAATAGACGTTCTATAAATAATTAAATCCAGGTCAAAGGAAATTTTCCCCTACCTTATCTCTTCCTGCACTTAGCAAAGTCCATCCATCTTCAGACACTGCCATAGAAGAAACTGCTGAGAAATGTTTTTCTAATACAGCAACACACTTATTCGCTAGAAGATCCCAGACTCGTACAGTAGTATCATCAGATCCGAAAAAAAGCTACAAAAACAAGGAAAAATGGTCAGTCCAAATTACATTAAAAAAGTATAAACCAATTACTAGCATAAGGGTAAAACAAACAAAAAAGCAGTTCTAAATAGACTTTGAAGTTAGAACTTACAAGGGTTTAGGGTTTTTGAAACAAACATAAAACCACCATCAACATCCCAAACAAGAACTTTCCTATGAATAGAAAAAGGGTTTTTGTTACTTACTTGTTGAAATGATTATATGACTTTCAACTTGCAAACTAAAGAGGAAATTTTGAAGTTTCCTGTGCTTGGAGTCTAAAAAGCCTTGTTCCCTGTGCAACATCAGTGTTTGAGAAAAATATAGGGATTTTAACAAATTACATATCACAAATCACAAATTTTGAAGTTGCAATACCGATTTTAACCTTGGTAGAGACTATTGAGCTGTTGGAGCTTTGCTTTCTTTGTGCCAGAGCTGCCGAAAAAAATATAGATTATACCTAAAACTGTCGAAGGAATAAAACAGAAGAAAGGGGAGAATGAAATCTGTCGAAGGAATAAAACTGAGGGGTTGAAATAAACCCTAAATATAAATTATACCTATACTGACGGTCATAAATTAATGATCCGTCGGTATAGGCTTAATTAAAATAAAAAAATAAAAAATAAATTTCCCCGCCATTTAAAAAAAAAGCAGGTTTTTTCAAATATACTGACGGAAGAAGAGAAACCGTCAGTAAAAAGCATAGTTATACCGACGGTCATTGAAAAACCGTCAGTATACAGAGTATCTATACCGACGGCCAATGAACTACTGTCGGTATATGGGGTATTTATAGCGACGGATAACAAAGTGTCGGTATATGTTAAACATATACTGACGGTAACAAAAATCCGTCGCAATAGATCATTTATACCGACGGATTTCTACCGTCAGTATAGATAAGTGTCAGTATATGGCAATTTGTTTGTAGTGTTGGTGTCACTTGACTTGTGACACCAACTCAATTATTCATTTTATAATAGTACTAGATAATGTCACACCCATTCTGTGGGTCAAAAAATATATAAAAAAATATATATAAATGATCAGTTTTTTTAATGGAGTGTTATTTTTTTTTTTAAAAATGATAATTTTTTTTTAAAGGAATGGTAGTTTTTTAAGTGAGGATAGTTTTTTGTATGGGAATGGTAGTTTTTTTTAAGAGAGTGGATGTTTTTTTTTTAATATATTATATTTAAAAATTGAAAGACATAAATGTCCTATAATATTTGTCGCAACCTAAAAAATAACGAGTCTCATCGCAAGACTTTATTATTCGTTAAGCGTGACATTAAAAAACCGAGGAAAAGTCGACTTAATTCCTCTAAAAAAATGAAGGTTTTGAAAATGACCTTAAAAAAGACATGGAGTCGCCACCAATCTTTTTTAGCTAGGTGTGATCGGCCACCTATTAAAACCGGTTTTATAAAATATTTTAAAAATTAATTAAAATATTTTAAAAACCAATTTCAAGTCTGCGTTTTAAACCAGAGAAATCAAAGAAGCGGATTCGGGAGTCGGTTACGTGTGGGGAAGGATTAGCACCCCCACAACGCCCGTATAAATCGGTACCTTATTAATCGTGTATTATCTCAAGTCTCGGTAAAGATTGGTTTTAAATTTAGTATTTCAAGTTAATTCCCAATTTAAAGAAAAATAATTTCATTTTTTTTATTGAAAATGATCCAGAATTTATAAATTCAAAATTTTCCTATATTCCCCAACAAACGTGGCAAAATATAGAAATTTTTATTAGTTTTGGAAAACTTTCCGAATCATTCTCTTTTTTTGAAAGAAAGATATTCCTTTATTAATGATAATTGATGATATTCCCTCCAGCAAACCCGGTAGAGAACTCATGAATTATTTTAACTCGAGAATATCTTTATATTTTTTATTGAAAACCATTATCTTTTTTTGAAAACATTTAAAAGAAATGAATATGTATATGCATGACATAAATAAAATGACATAGCAAAATCTAAATAATATGATGCAACCTAAATGACATGGCAAACATGAATGATATGGCATATAAATTAAATGAGATGGAATATGAAATAGTGCTACCATATAATATGCATAAAAATAAAAATGGAAATAATAATGCATGAACATAGTATATGCTAAATAATATGACAAAAAAAAATAACTAAATAAAAGCATAGGATATCATGAAACATTCCAAATCATATAATAAACCATATAACATCAAAAATATAAATCAAAATAATAACAATATCATAGAAATTATTATAACAAGAATCACATATTATATAAAATGCATGAATATAAAAATGCAATGCATGAAATGTATTTTTTCCTTTAATTAAGGAAATCCGTGTATCTAAAAAGATATCCGGCTACCTTAGGAAAATATGTCAAATTAAATATTCTAAAACCGAAATACTTTGTGATTGTTTGAAAACAATTTTGAAAAGCTTGAATTAACAATAAAAACTGGGCTAAATTTTTTTTAAATGGCTCTAATTTCCTAAGTTTTTAAAAATCCGGACTTGACTCTCCTTAACCCGGGACTTGAAAAACCATTTTTAGAGTTTAAAAAGGCTTAGAAATTACCCTAAGTCAGTAGCTAACCCTCCTAATCAGCCCACTCTATGTGAATTAACCAAAACAGAAAATTGGTTTTTCTTTAAATTCAATTCTGACTCCACTGTCCAGTTTTAATCCACGATTTTTTACCCAATTTTTAAAACTTCCAAAAATTCTAAACAAATTACTGGAGACTCAGGACATGTAAAACTACACGAAAAAAAATCGGCTTAATTTTTTGATCAAAGATGAATTCCCAGAAAAATCATAGATGTACGAGTTTTTGGAGGAAAAAAAACTGCTTTATTTTTCTTTAAATTCAATTCTGACTCCACTGTCCAGTTTTAATCCATGATTTTTTACCCTATTTTTAAAAATTCCAAAAATTCTAAAAAACATACTGGAGACTCAGGACATGTAAAACTACACGAAAACAAATCGGCTTAATTTTATGATCAAAGATGAATTCCCAGAAAAATCGGAGATGTACGAGTTTTGGGTGGAAAAAAAACTGCTTTGCCAACACATTTTTTTTTTTGTCTTTGATAAAATCATTTAAAAACCAAAATAAAAATATTTGAAACTCATAGAATGACTTGAAGACAGTAGCTAGGACTTTTTGAAAGTTAGATAAAAATTGGCTAAGTAAAAAAAAATCACAAAGGTAGAATAATCAATTTGACAAACTTAATTTTCCACAAGTGTGCTCAAGAGAGCATGACCTTGAACCATTAATTGGCTCAAGTCATTATTCAAGTGGCATGAACATGAAATGCATGAAATAATGCAGCAAACATAATGCATGAAATGCATGGATTTAAACCTAAAGGTAAGGAAAATGCATGACATAAATAATATGGCCTAGACCTAACATGAACTTGCATGGCAATAAATGCAACCTAGACCTAAGATATGCATGGCATTTTCACAAACACAAGGCATGCTTAATTCAAAAATCCAACCAAATATCATGCAAATGCAAAAACCTAACAACTAGCATGACAAAAAATGCAACACACAATGCAAAACACATGGAGTAGCCAAATGGCCTCAAGCTCCAACAAGCATGGCATTTTCTCAAACACTTGGCATACTAGCATGAAAAACTAAGTCATAACACAAAAATCACACAAGCATTTTCACAAACACCTAATATACCAAATCTAAAACATGCTTACTAAGATATAAAACAAGAATCATGCAAAGAATCACACAAGCATTTTCACAAACACTTAATATGCTAACTCTAAAACATGCTCAAATTTAAACAACATGAAAACAGAAAATTAAAAATGCAAAAACATGATATCTAAGACATAAATGGCAACAAACAAAGCAACCAAATTAAATATAACTTAAGAACATGAAATAACATAATATTTAAAACATCAAAAATAAAGAAAATAGCATAAACAATATGGTAAAATGAATCAAAAACAACAACTTAAAATAAATAATGTAGGCCATTTGGCCATGGTGAGTTTATTGTAAAAACAAAATGTAAGAAAAATATACTTAAGAAAGGAAATGAAGGAAGAACAAGAAACATTATTTTAAAATGAAAACTCACCAAGTAGCTTTTGAACGGATTAAGCTATAAACCCTCAGATTAGCTTTTGAACGGATTAAGCCACAAACCCTCTCACAAGTAGCTTTTGAACGGATTAAGCTATAAACCCTCAGAGTAGCTTTTGAACGGATTAAGCTATAAACCATCAGAGTAGCTTTTGAACGGATTAAGCTACAAACCCTCTCAACAAAAACACTATGACTCACCACCCGGATAATCCTAATACAAGTGTATAGACTGTCTCACAAGGGGTAGTGGGTGATCTCAACCAAAGGCCAAGACTCCTTATTTATAAGGTGAGCACCTCCTTGGCTTGACATTACAAAGGGATGTCGGATTGGGACTTAGGCTCAAAAATGAAAATCTCTAACTTAACTCTTGATTTTTAATCACTTGATTGAAAAAATCCTAAGCTTCCTCCTTCCTTTGGGCTTGGGCAGGCCAGCACTTCTCTTTTCCAGCCCAGCTCTGATTTTTGAAAGGCCCAAAGAAGCCCTTTTCGGTTGCTTGGGTGACACGACCATTTTGCCCCCCGGATGCAAAATAAATATCAAACGGGCTCCAAATTCAATTTTTATTTTTTTAATACTTCCAAAATAATAAAATATTGAGTTCTGGAAGTTTTCAAAATTATCCGAGTCCGTTTGCTATTTATTTGGATTTTTTCTTCCCAAAATGTCCTTTTATGCCCCTACTTTTTACCATTTTTTAAACGAGCTCCAAATCAAGATTTTTCTTCACCAATCTCTTCAAAATAATTAAAAAGTGTGATATGGAAGTTTTCATAATTTTTGGAGCTCATTTGGTATTTTTTCGGGATTTATCGACTTGAATTACTGCATAGGAGGCTCGGGATTTAGCCATTTTGCAAACGAACTCGGAATCAAGATTTTCTTTCGCCAATCTCTTCCAAACAATTTAAAAATGAGATCTGCAAATTTTCAAAATATTTGGAGCTCATTTGCTATTTTTTCGGGATTTTCCTTTTTGAATTACTACATAAGAAGCCCGGGATTTGGCCATTTTGCAACCGAACTCCGAATCAAGATTTTCTTTTACCAATCTCTTCCAAATGATTTAAGAATGAGATTGACAAATTTTTCAGAATTTTCGGAGTCCATTTGCTATTTTTCCCAAATTTTTCAAATTTTGCCCCTTTAACCTCCGAAACCCGGTTTTTCTCAAAACAAGTCCGATTTTCAGATTTTCTTCAATCTGAGCCTTGGGCCATCCTTTTTAATCATTCCTCATCCATTGGGGGCTTTTTTCTTACCAAGTCGGGCCATTTCTGTGATTCTTCCCGATTTCACTGAAATCCACTAAAAACCCTAATTCTCGGTTTTCTCCCGGATTGACTTTTCTTTCGGTTTTTCTTGCAAGTGACTTCTCCATTACCCGTAGTCAGTGCTTATCTTTCATTTGGAACCTTCAATTTCGACCAGTTTGATCATTTAAGCACTTTTCCCCAAATTTCTCGGATTAGGGTTTCTTTTCTATTGAACCTCCAAATCCCAACTTCCGAACTCCATATCTTTCAATGTAGACCTCGGATTATCAAAATTCTTTCTCCATTTTTCAATTGAACTTAAAATCTTGATTTTGAAAGTGGGTTGACTTTTTCAGTAGTTGACTTTCTGGGGTTGACTTTTTCGGGGTTTACTTTTTCGGGGTTGACTTTTTTTCAAGTTTGACTTTTTGTGCTCGCCCTTTTAAACTAAGTCTCGGAGTACCACCTGCAGGATGAAAACAGTCCTTTTACACTCGGGAACATCAATATGGGAAGAAAACATACCTGTTTAGTGATCCGGACAAAATTAGGTGTCTATAGCTGCCCCTCTTTGGCTGTTGCTGAGAATCAGGAATCAGGCAAAGATAAACCAACACTAATTTTGTACGGTCAGTGAAATCACATGGAAAGGAAAGGGGTTTTCTTTTTCATTCTTCTATCATTTTTTCATTTTTTCCATTTTCTATTTTTCATTTTTCATTTCTCCTTTTTTCATTTTTTTTTCAATTTTTCAAAATTTTTTTTTTTCAATTTTTTTTTTTCAAATTTTTTTTTACCATACAGTAAATTGAAGATTTTGTCCTTAAATTGAATTCCCTGCCTAAACAAGGCTCGATTCGTCTTAAGGAAACGAAATCGATTTGCAAGAAAGGAAATGACCTCGACGATGGTTTCGGGGCCTTAACCTATCTTGTTCTCAGCTGTGTTCAAAATTCTGGATATCTCCACCAGAAGCTTCGGCTATCACCACCAGAGTCTTGCTCATTTTTTTTTTTTAAATGTAAAAATTTTGGGTCTCACCTCCAGAAGAAGATTTCTCATGTTTCAAAATTATAAAACCCTGGATATCTCCACCAGAGGCTTCAGCTATCACCACCGAAGACTTGTTCACTTTTAAAACTGCAAAATTCTGGATATCACCACCAGAAGCTTTGGCTATCACCACCAAAGACTTGCTCATTGTACAATTCTGGGTAACTCCTTCAGAATAAAATTTCTCATTTTTCAAAATTATAAAACCCTGGATATCTCCACCAGAGGCTTCAGCTATCACCACTGAAGACTTGTTCACTTTTAAAGCTGTAAAATTCTGGATATCCCCACCAGAAGCTTTGAGAAATGATGCAGATGTACATGTCTTTTAACAAGGTGCTCATGCTTTGGCTATTGCTGAGAATCAGGAATCAGGCAAAGATAAACCAACACTAATTTTATACGGTCATTTGAAATCACATGGAAAGGAAAGGGGTTTTCTTTTTCATTTCTTCATTCATTTTTGCATTTTTGCATTTTTCATTTTCTATTTTTTTTCTTCTCTTTTTTCTTTTTTTTCTTTTTTTCTTTTTTTTCTTTCTATTTTTTTCTCTTTTTCAATTTTTCAAAATTTTTTTGATTTTTTTTTAAAACAATAAATTGAAGATTTTGTCCTTAAATTGAATTCTCTGCCTAAACAAGGCTCGATTCGTCTTAAGGAAACGAATTCGATTTTCAAAAGAAAAATTTATGCTCGAAGGGCTTTAAAATTGGTGCCCGAAGGTCTTAAAATGGTGCCCGGAGGTCTTAAAATTGGTGCCCGGAGGTCTTACCCCTGAAAAACGTTATGCCCGGAGGTCTTAAAGATGTTGCCCGGAGGTCTTACCTGTGATTTGAAAAAAATTAAGCCGGAGGTCTTAAAAATGGTGCTCATAGGCCTTACCCCTGAAAAAAAGTTATGCCCGGAGGTCTTAAAGATGTTGCCCGGAGGTCTTACCTGTGATTTGAAAAATTATGCGCTGTATGCGACTTTAAAAATGATGCCCGGAGGTCTTAAGAATGGTGCCCGGAGGCCTTACCTGTGATTTGAAAAAAATGCGCTGTATGCGACTTTAAAAATGATGCCCGGAGGTCTTAAGAATGGTGCCCGGAGGCCTTACCCGTGATTTGGAAGAAATGCGCTGTATGCGACTTTAAAAATGATGCCCGGAGGTCTTAAGAATGGTGCCCGGAGGCCTTACCCATAATTTGGAAGAAATGCGCTGTATGCGACTTTAAAAATGATGCCCGGAGGTCTTAAGAATGGTGCCTGGAGGCCTTACCCATAATTTGGAAGAAATTCGCTGTATGCGACTTTAAAAATGATGCCCGGAGGTCTTAAGAATGGTGCCCGGAGGCCTTACCCGTGATTTGGAAGAAATGCGCTGTATGCGACTTTAAAAATGATGCCCGGAGGTCTTAAGAATGGTGCCCGGAGGCCTTACCCGTGATTTGAAAAAAATGCGCTGTATGCGACTTTAAAAATGATGCCCGGAGGTCTTAAGAATGGTGCCCAGAGGCCTTACCCATAATTTGGAAGAAATGCGCTGTATGCGACTTTAAAAATGATGCCCGGAGGTCTTAAGAATGGTGCCCGGAGGCCTTACCCATAATTTGGAAGAAATGCGCTGTATGCGACTTTAAAAATGATGCCCGGAGGTCTTAAGAATGGTGCCCGAAGGCCTTACCTGTGATTTGAAAAAAATACGCTGTATACGACTTTAAAAATGATGCCCGGAGGTCTTAAGAATAGTGCCCGGAGGCCTTACCCCTGAAAAAAGTTATGCCCGGAGGTCTTAAAGATGTTGCCCGGAGGTCTTACCTATGAATTATGCCTGGAGGTCTTAAAAATGGTGCTGAAGAATTGTTGAAAATTAACCTAAAGATTTTGAGAAGATGCGAATGCTTTTTGATACAAATGCATATGTTGAATAAGATACGAAATGACTTAAACTGGTGCAAATGTCTTTAATGCAAATGTAAATGACTTGGATTGATGCCCATGTTTCATGATGCAGATGCCCCTACTAATTGTGTTCATGTAACTGGTTTATGAATGGTGTAACTACAATTACCACACATTAACGAAAATGCCATGATTCTAGAAATGATGCAATTGTTTGAGATGACACAAATACGAATTCCATGAAGAATTGTAAATGTAAAGGTAAAATGCAGATGCTTATGGAATAATGCCAATGCAGATACCCATGAATGATGCAAATGCTTGCCGACACTGTGCAGATGTAAAAGCTTGATAGAGAGATGAGTGTTCATGAGTGATGCAAATGCCCCCGGTTGTTCTTCTAGACTTTGGCTTAGCCTTTCAAATTCATTTTTCCTCTTCAAATCAGAGTATATCTTCAATTCATTTTGGCTATTCGCTTTGCCCCAACAGTTTTCAAACTTTCATCAATAGAGATCTGAACTGGGTTTTATTTCTTATTCTCATATCTGGAAGTCAAGACCTATCCTGGCAGTTCTATACCTTTGGGTTAGAAAAACCCTTGTCTCATGTCAACATCAAAAATGGGTATTTCAAAAATATTTTTATTTGTTTTCGCATTTTGAAAAATTCTGAACAAAAAATATTAACCCCACAATGTGTGATGTACAAATCTTTTGAAGACTGATGATCGTTGTCTAAGTATCAATCTGGTTTTTTTTCAACTGGGATTGTCAAGGCTTGGTATAATAAGATTCTGGCTTTTCCAGGAAAACTTCATGACAAAAATGTATATCCCTTCTAGGCTCACAAATGGAACAGGTTTTATAAATCATGAATTCATTGAGAACCCAGCAAATTCAACATTATTTTTTGTTTCCATATCAAGGCATTTTGACAAGCGTCAAGATTGGCTGAGATGTTTAAACCAGAAAGTTTAATCTTGGGAACAAAAGTTTCAGTTTTTGAAGACAATACTCTGAATGAGAACTGACAATTTGGGGGGTTCAGGAATTCCTAGATGTTCCTCGATGACCACTCCTTTAATAAGATCTTTTCTTTTGGGGTATCGGCACTATCATAGATGGCATCAAAAATTCCTATTCTACTCTAGACCGCCCATTTTTGGGTTTTCGCCCTAGAGTCCCATTCTTTTCAATTTTTTCTTCTTTTTATTTATTTATTTATTTTTTTACCATGCACTTGAGAATTCTAAATTCTTCCTTAGTGAAATGATAATTCGATGAAATGGGATAAAATCTGAGGAAAAACCTTTCAAATTAAATATTCATGCTTGATCAAAATGGACTTTTAAAGCACGTAATGTAGGCCATGGCTCAGGGTTCAGAAAGAAAGGATAAATAGGCCCAAAATATGTGTTCGAGGGTAATCAAATCAAGGATCTTTTCTTTGAGGAGGATTCTCTTTGAAGCATTTGTCCCTTCTTCGACACTTCTTTCTTTTTGATTTTGCTCTTTTTCTTCCTTGCTTTTGGCTTTCAATTTGCCATGTCTTTCACACACATTTTTTTATTGTGTTTTTCTTTTGTTTTTCTTGGCTTTCATTTCACCATCTTTTTCTCTTCTTTTTCTTTGACAGAGTGAGCCCGTATTTATTCGGGGCTCCATTTGCTTTGTGTCTGTCCTTGAGCTATCACTCATTTCTCAATGATCTTTGAAAAGATCTTTCCTCGCATTTGCCCCCCAGTGTAGAGGGTAATCCTTGATCAGGGTTCAAAGAAGAAAGAATTCTTTTGGCTCAAAAGGGGTGACTATGGATAATTTCTTTTTGTGTGAAAGGGATATGAAAGATGGCCATTTCTCATGTCAAGCACAAATATTCACATTGAAAAGCAATCCCTAGGGGAAATAGATATTCAGAATTTCATTTTGCACTTTGGAATCATCCGAATTCTCATATGCATGATATCACAAATTTTTTTTTTTTTTCGTTGCATGCCCCCAATAATTCATGCATTAGCCCATCCTTCTTCACTATGTATCCATCATTTCCACATATGATGCCCCAATTTGATTAACCATGCGAATTTGTATCAATGAGGAACATGGAAAGTCTAGGTCTGTTTTGAAAAGGCTGAGTTTCCAATCTGAGTTCTTTGAAGAGACAAGGAAAACATGAGCCAAAAGCAGGTTTTCTCTGGGACAAGGGATAATCTAGTTTAATCATTGTGCCCCAAGGTGTCAATCATGAAGTGATGTCTGGGCAATTAGTGTTTTGTGGTCATTGGGAAAGGTCATGAATGGTTTTAGCACAATCTTGACACACACCAAATTATCAAAATCTAGACTCTTGAAAGAATGTCTCATTTGTTTGAATTTCAAGGAATTCAAAAAATTTCAAAAAGTTCATTCCTTTGTTTATAGGCTAGACTAGGATTTACATCCTTGTTTATTCTGCAATGACAATACTTCTATGAAGTCAAATCATTCATATCCCTTGAAGCATTAGGTCTTTCAAGTGCTCTTGGTTTAAGAGATTTAGGCTTAGGAAAACCTAAAGAGAATGGAGAAGGTATTGGGTCATTTGTAACACTGATCATCAATCTTCTTGAGACTATCCATCACTAAAAATTCCTTAATGCTTGTTTTTGCAAATTCAAGTTATTGTTGAAACACAACAAACACAAAGCATTTAAAATTCAAAATTTATTTAATTCATGTAGATGTTAACATGAGACAAGTGCTTTCATCATCACAGTGTATAGAACTACATGTGTCAAAAACCTAATATGATCATGCACAATGTTTCTTATGACACTTGGCTTCCCCATCTTCAAAACTTATCGAACCAGCCTTGATGAGATCTCTGACCTTGTACTTCAAAGCGGGACAGTTCTCTGTTGAGTGACCTTGATTGCCAGAATGATACCCACAACACTCATTAGCATCATACCAGCTCGGATAAGGGGGCTTCAGAGGCGCTATTTGCATGGGTGTTGATAACTCGTATAATTATATAGTTTTTAGTTATGTTTTATTATTGTTTTGTGTCAAATACGAGTTATTATTGTTTAGTCTAATTGTGTTTATGATCTTTTATATTTTTATGTAATTTGGTGTTTTTCACAAGTTTCTTTGAGTGATTTCAGATTACTAGAATTAAGGGCAAATCCAGTTCAGTTCCAGTTCCGACACATTTTGCCATATCAGCTATATCTGGAGTTTCACTGAAGCAATAAGGCTGAAATTTGTAGCCGTGCAAAGCTAAGAGGCATATCTATCTTTTTCATGTTTTATACTTCTTGAAACGGAGTCGTTTTCCCTAGCGAAATCGACCATCAAGTTGGCTGATGTGCAATGACGTCTGTGCTGACCTGTTTTCGTATTTTGCCCATATCTGCTTATCCACATCAGCAAATGAGCTGATTCCAATGGCTATGGATCCGTAACTGATACGGGAACCTTTGTCTAGAAGACCATATGATCAGATCAGGCCTCTAATATTGACGAAATCGACCATCAAGTTGGCTGATGTGCAATGACGTCTGTGCTGACATGTTTTCGTATTTTGCCCATATCTGCTTATCCACATCAGCAAATGAGCTGATTCCAACGGCTATGGATCTGTAACTGATAGGGGAACCTTTTTCTAGAAGACCATGTGATCAGATCAGGCCTCCAACATTGACGAAATCGACCATCAAGTTGGCTGATCAAAATTGTCATACAATATGACGAAAATTGTTAGAAAAATTCACCCACCTATTATACCTACCTTTGAAATTTGTAAAGCTTGTCTCTTGTCCTTTAGCCTTCCAAAATGTGTATAAATAGAGGGCCTTGGATGATTGTAGAGGATCATATTGTACATAGGTAGGATATTAGCCATTTTAATAAAATTCTCTAAGTTTTCTTCTTCTTTCTTTTCTCTAGTTTTCTTTTTCTTTAGAGAGAGCAAGAGGTTGGATAATTAATATTCTTCCTCTTCTTCTTTCTTTCTTTTATTTTCTTCTTAGATTTTCTTTAATTTTATGTTTATGTTTACAATGCCTATGCTAGGCTAAACTTCTATTTGGTTAAGGGTGATTTCAAAGCCCTAGACATGTTTTGTGATTGATTTTCAGATTCTATCTATCATTAATTTTCTATCAAAGTTGCTTATGTTCTTCTACAAGAATTGTTCATGATGTTGTCTAGATTTATTTAGGTGTACAACTAGATAGATCTTGATAATTATCTATTGCTAGTTTAGGAGTCTTGATCCGTGTAATTGTCTTGATTTCCTATTCATAAGTGGCAATTTGTGATTAATGATTATGGTCAAGTTTTCAATAATTGCAAAGTGGAACATAACCTAAGTTGAACAATCCGAGCTTATGTGTTTGTTGCTTAGATCAACCTATCTTTCTCATCATAAAGCTGCCATTAAATTGAATTTAGAGAGCTTATTCTAGGTTGTTTAATGGTTAGAGATTAAATAGAGAGCTTGTTCTATTTAACGACAAACTAAGGAAAGATTGGGGTAACAGAGCTTGTTGTTATCTACGGTTGTTAACTTTGATAGTTGGTTGATATTGATAGATCTGAAATTGATTCTTAATGATGTCTAGTGGTGGAGAATGAAACCTTAACCATATTTTTCATATTTGATTCTTCTTACTTATTTGTTTTCTTACTTTTAGTTTGCTTATTTTTTATATTTATTTTTATTGGCTGGTTATACCGCCTAATTTGTATATTAACTTTGTTTTATTTTTATTGGCTGGTTATACCGCCTAATTTAGTATATATATTTTTATTGGCTGGTTATACCGCCTAATTTAGTATATATATTTTTATTGGCTGGTTATACCGCCTTGCATCTTATTCTTATTATTTACTTTAGTTTAAATCTGGCTTCAAAAACCCCTTTTCTTTTATTGTTCTTGAATTTAAGTTTTAAACTATTAACTCATAAACTAAAACCCAATCCCTGAGGACTCGACCCTTGCTAACTACTATACTTACAATTTATCTTTTTAGTGCGAGGTTAAATAAGATACACTCTTTTGGGTGCATCAAGTTTTTGGCGCCGTTGCCGGGGATTGTTTTCTTTAGTCTATTTGTTACTTGGTTTATTCTTGTTTTGAGTTCTAATTAGTTTTATTTTCTTGTACATACAAGTTTTTCTTATCAAATTTTGAAAAAAAAAAAAAAAAAAAAACGATGGAGTTGAGCAATCTAACGCTTGAAGAGTTGGTGGCATACATGAACATGGAGAATCAACAAGCCAATCTCACTTCCCTAGTTCAACAATTGGCCATGGGAGGATGTCAAGGCCATCAAGTGTTCCAAGACCAACAGTATGATCATTACTCAAACACTTACCATGAGGGATGGTGGGATCATACTAATTATGGCTACTCGAAAAATTACCAAGAAGTAGATCCTTATGCCAATTACACTCATCCATCTAGCTTCAATCAATCATGGTCCCAAGAACCAGATCTTTTTCAACCACCACATATGACTCAAAACTCAGGTACTTCTTTAGAAGATCTTGTCTATTCTCTTGTTACTGATACATTGCAATTTCAACAGGAAACAAGGGCAAGCATCCAGAGTTTGGAAAAGCAAATGATCCAATTGACTAGTAGTATGGTGGGATGGGTAGCACAAAGATCTGAAGAACTCCCTGCCCAAACGATGATTAACCCAAAGGAGAATGCTACGATTGTGACCTTGAGGAATGAGGAACAAGATGAGCATGAGACAAAATTAGAGATGGATTCTATTCTTGAGGATAATGAAGCCACAAATCCAAATAAGAGTATTTCGGCACCTGAGGTAACGTTTAAGGTTCCACTTTTTACTAATGTTTCTTCTCCACCTTTTCCTAGTAGATTTGCAAAGTTCATGGAGGAAGAACATGAACAACACATGCCAGAAACCTTAAACAACTTGTTTGTGGATGCCATTCAACAAGTATCAAAATATGCTCCATTCCTCGATGAGATATGCACCACAAAGGATGATGGAATAATACTTGTAATGGAGAATGCATCCACTGTTGTGCAAAGAAAGCTTCCTCTCAAACGCATTAATTTGGAAAATTTCATGTATGAACCTGACAAGCCTAAAAAGCCAAGAAGGGGTGTTGGTTAGGTTCAAAACATTAACTCAAGTGTTAATTGGGAAGGCAACCCAATTAAAGAAGAAATTGCCAACCTTCCATATTCAGATTTGCTTTCTCTTTCTTTTCATTTTTCTTTTCTTTTATTATTTTTATTTTTATTGTTTTTATTTTTATTTTTTATGTTTACTTGTTAATTTTTGTTTAGTATTTTAGGATTATTTAGGTTGCATGAGTTTGTTTTGTTTTGAGTCTTAGTTGTTCCTATTCTTATGTTATTAGTTCTTTTCTCTTACACATGATTCTTTCATTTGGGTTAATAGACTTACATTGAGGACAATGTAAGAATTAAGTGTGGGGGGAATGATTTAGGATTTCTTTTATTTTTGTCTACTATTTTTTTATGAGTCTTTATTATTATTATTTTTAGTGTGTTTTAGTTCCTTTTTAATACAATGATGAGATATGAATTGCATAAGTCTAAAACAGATTTATTAGTGAGAAGATTTTCATGAGAATTGAACTTGATATCAATCTTTTTATGAGCCAATGTTAATATGATATGTTGATTGAGAAAGAAGCATGTTTAGACTTAATCTGACTTGTATAATCATCCTTGTGAGTTTTTGAGCCTATAATGATTGATGCATTATACAAATCAATCTAATTTCTTTCTTGAGTGCTCTTATGATTACATGATTCTCTAGAACTTGCTTTAAACCGTTTGAGACTATATTGATGCATGTGACAACATGAATATGATAGAGGCATTAGGATTTTTAGCCAGGGCCAAACAGCCATCTCTTATTGATGTTCCAAGAGAACACACCCTTAGTGAACCAATTTGAGCCTACATTGAATAAGCTATCTCTTTGGTAACCATAACTTGTCCCTAACCTAAATATACTTATATCCTTACCCTTGTTCTAAAGATGGATTATATATTTTGAGACATATTGCAAAAAACAAGGGATATTTTTAGTTGAAAATTTGGGTTAGAAACAAAAGATAAGTGTGGGGGAAGAAAAGAAAAAGTCAAGAGAAAAAGAAAGGGATCATTGTTAAATACATTCCCATATTCAAAAAAAAAAAAAAAAAAAAAAAAAATCTTCTCTTGAACTTCTAGTTAAAGTAAAGAAAAAGATGTTACAAAGTTGGTTAGAATGAAGCAAAGGCTCAACATGAATATTTAGCCTAGGTGACTATGTACTTGTAAAGAGTTTTGAGAAGTTTCTTTGTATAATCTTTTTATGTCTCTAAACTTTATGAACTCTTTGGAACCTTTGTGATATCTTTATCCTTTTGTTCTTCAACCACATTACAAACCCCTTGGCCCCATTACAACCTTGATTAAAGACCTCTTGATTTATGAAGTTGCATGATCTTTTAGTGGAGAATAGGTGGACAAGCAAGCATATGGTAGAAGTGTTTTCATGAGATTGATTGAGTGTAAACACTTTACCACTACTTTAAAGAGTGAAAATCAAGAGAGTATCCCATGTGAGAAGTTGAGATTAAATTTGAACATGCACTATTTTGATTGAGATATGTTATGCTAATATTGGCTTAACTCAAACAATTTACATTCAAGCATGATTTTTTGTGAAATTTTTTGAGCTATTGATTAGTTTATAAGACTTGTTCAAATATTGTCTCTAATTTGTATTGAAAGGATTAGGAGTAAATATTTTTAGTATATGTAGTTTATTTATATGTAGTTTATTTATATTTTAATTTTTCAATGTTTGTGGGTATCGTTCTAGTAAACCCTCACGAGACTAAACTCGTCCACTAGGGACACCTAGGGGTTTAAAGGCTTGTGTCACATGCTAAGTGCCACCGTGATTTCCTACGAAAGTGGATTAGATTAGATTTTCTTATTTTATTTTTATTGAGTCGTTGCTAGGGACTAGCAACAATCTAAGTGTGGGGGTGTGATAACTCGTATAATTATATAGTTTTTAGTTATGTTTTATTATTGTTTTGTGTCAAATACGAGTTATTATTGTTTAGTCTAATTGTGTTTATGATCTTTTATATTTTTATGTAATTTGGTGTTTTTCACAAGTTTCTTTGAGTGATTTCAGATTACTAGAATTAAGGGCAAATCCAGTTCAGTTCCAGTTCCGACACATTTTGCCATATCAGCTATATCTGGAGTTTCACTGAAGCAATAAGGCTGAAATTTGTAGCCGTGCAAAGCTAAGAGGCATATCTATCTTTTTCATGTTTTATACTTCTTGAAACGGAGTCGTTTTCCCTAGCGAAATCGACCATCAAGTTGGCTGATGTGCAATGACGTCTGTGCTGACCTGTTTTCGTATTTTGCCCATATCTGCTTATCCACATCAGCAAATGAGCTGATTCCAATGGCTATGGATCCGTAACTGATACGGGAACCTTTGTCTAGAAGACCATATGATCAGATCAGGCCTCTAATATTGACGAAATCGACCATCAAGTTGGCTGATGTGCAATGACGTCTGTGCTGACATGTTTTCGTATTTTGCCCATATCTGCTTATCCACATCAGCAAATGAGCTGATTCCAACGGCTATGGATCCGTAACTGATAGGGGAACCTTTTTCTAGAAGACCATGTGATCAGATCAGGCCTCCAACATTGACGAAATCGACCATCAAGTTGGCTGATCAAAATTGTCATACAAGATGACGAAAATTGTTAGAAAAATTCACCCACCTATTATACCTACCTTTGAAATTTGTAAAGCTTGTCTCTTGTCCTTTAGCCTTCCAAAATGTGTATAAATAGAGGGCCTTGGATGATTGTAGAGGATCATATTGTACATAGGTAGGATATTAGCCATTTTAATAAAATTCTCTAAGTTTTCTTCTTCTTTCTTTTCTCTAGTTTTCTTTTTCTTTAGAGAGAGCAAGAGGTTGGATAATTAATATTCTTCCTCTTCTTCTTTCTTTCTTTTATTTTCTTCTTAGATTTTCTTTAATTTTATGTTTATGTTTACAATGCCTATGCTAGGCTAAACTTCTATTTGGTTAAGGGTGATTTCAAAGCCCTAGACATGTTTTGTGATTGATTTTCAGATTCTATCTATCATTAATTTTCTATCAAAGTTGCTTATGTTCTTCTACAAGAATTGTTCATGATGTTGTCTAGATTTATTTAGGTGTACAACTAGATAGATCTTGATAATTATCTATTGCTAGTTTAGGAGTCTTGATCCGTGTAATTGTCTTGATTTCCTATTCATAAGTGGCAATTTGTGATTAATGATTATGGTCAAGTTTTCAATAATTGCAAAGTGGAACATAACCTAAGTTGAACAATCCGAGCTTATGTGTTTGTTGCTTAGATCAACCTATCTTTCTCATCATAAAGCTGCCATTAAATTGAATTTAGAGAGCTTATTCTAGGTTGTTTAATGGTTAGAGATTAAATAGAGAGCTTGTTCTATTTAACGACAAACTAAGGAAAGATTGGGGTAACAGAGCTTGTTGTTATCTACGGTTGTTAACTTTGATAGTTGGTTGATATTGATAGATCTGAAATTGATTCTTAATGATGTCTAGTGGTGGAGAATGAAACCTTAACCATATTTTTCATATTTGATTCTTCTTACTTATTTGTTTTCTTACTTTTAGTTTGCTTATTTTTTATATTTATTTTTATTGGCTGGTTATACCGCCTAATTTGTATATTAACTTTGTTTTATTTTTATTGGCTGGTTATACCGCCTAATTTAGTATATATATTTTTATTGGCTGGTTATACCGCCTAATTTAGTATATATATTTTTATTGGCTGGTTATACCGCCTTGCATCTTATTCTTATTATTTACTTTAGTTTAAATCTGGCTTCAAAAACCCCTTTTCTTTTATTGTTCTTGAATTTAAGTTTTAAACTATTAACTCATAAACTAAAACCCAATCCCTGAGGACTCGACCCTTGCTAACTACTATACTTACAATTTATCTTTTTAGTGCGAGGTTAAATAAGATACACTCTTTTGGGTGCATCAGGTGTCACAAGGTGATTCTGGATGAGTTGAGGTAGTAGCTCACTGTATGTCACAGGAATCGGGTCAACCTGATTTATTTTTCGCTTTTTATGCCCCCTTCGATTATTCCCGAGGATGTTCGATTGATAGACAGATGTAAATTCTGGTGTAGTTGCAGTCATTGGTTGGTAGGGATAAAAACCTTGAGAGACATTGTTCAGGGTAGAGTTAAATGGCTGATACGAGGAGAATTGGGGAGATGGGGCAAAGTCTTCCACGACTTGGGTATCTTCTTTTTTATTTTCAGATGCCCTGTTCTTGGTATTGGATGTTCTTTCTCCTTTAATTTTCCCATCCTTGATAGCATTCTCAATCATCTCCCCTCAAATTACCATGTCCGAAAAATTCTTCATGGTGTTGCCGACAAGTCTATCGTAGTATGGGGTCTGTAGTGTATTCACAAAAAGGACAGTGGTTTCCTTATGAGTTAAAGGCGGTTGTACTTGGACGACCAGGCTCATCCACCGTTGCGCATATTCTTTGAAGCTCTCAGTAGCTCTTTTCTTCATATTTTGCAATGTGAGACGGTCAGGCGCCATGTCGGTCATATGCTTGTACTGGTTTAGAAAAGCCCTAGCCAAATCATTCCAAGAGCGTATCTGGTCCTTGCTCAACTGACTATACCACCTAATTGCAGACCCGCTGAGGCTATCCTGAAAACAGTGAATCAAAAGCTTATCATTACCTATATGACTTGTCATCTTCCGGCAGAACATAGTGATGTGGGCTGATGGATCGGTCGTCCCGTCATATTTCACAAAGTCAGGGATCTTGAACTTAGGAGGAATGACTAAATCGAGGACCAAGCATCGTTCTTTCGCCTCCACACTCCCGAATACATCTGTTCTTTCTATTGCCCGGAGCCTTTCATCTAACAACTGATATTTCCCTTGGGAATCTGCCAACTCAACCTCATTTACTGCAACCCTTTTCAACTTTGCCTGTTCAACTAGATCATCTAAGTTTAGGACATTGACGAGGTTAACAGTGTTCTGGGCATCACTTATTATGACCTTATCCTGGCCCTTTTGTGCCTCTAACCCTTCTCTGGCGATAACGTTTTCGGTGTATCCTTTTCCTTTGATTACGGCAGACATCAGCTCCATCAATTTAGTCATCTGACCTTTATATTCTGCTTGAGACTTTGCTAGCTGTTCTCGTTCCCTTTCCATTTTTTCCAGTCGGGCAACATGTTCATCCTCCATAGCACCAGCCTGTATTAAAAGTGTACTCAGTACTTCTTCTGATTTGAAATGGAAATTCTTTCAAAGACTCCTAAAGCCAAGCCAACTTCTATTCTATTTTCCCCAAAATGTATGTCATGATGAATGAGCCATGAATGCAATTTGATGCATGTGAAGCCTAAACAATATGATGTATGGACATGTATAATGGAAACATGCTGACCATATATGTAATAAATGCAATCACAATGCCAACATGTTGCAAATAAAGAATAAACAAATCAACACATGGATATATGCAATGACTGATCATGTGCATTTCAGCATATTTCCCAATGAATGTTCATATGTTCTATGAATGCAACATGGTGTCAATTATGATACATGCAAACAATGAATGATTGATACAGAGTATATACAAAGAAAATCATACTAACCATGTGTGTCATGAATGTGACCTAATACTAATCATGATGTATGTAATAAGCAAATTAATGCATAGATATATACAGAAAAATCATGCTGATTACGAATGCATGAATGCAACCTGACAAATAATTGATGGGATGCAAAATGCAAAGGGGGAGATATCACGGAGGAAATAAGAATCGGAGGAACTTAATCATCAACTTCTCATTAATTTGAAACATAATCAATTCATTCCCACATCAACATTCACAATGGTATAAACCATGTTTTACAAAATTTGAACAGTGGTTAAGACTGTCCTTACAAGCACTTTATTCTTCCTAACATCCTAAGGCTATAAGAGCCGGCTACTGAAAAAGTGAAATCCTATTACATCATATAAGACCGAAGTCTTTCCACCTCAATGATGTAAATCTCCCAATCCTAATGACGCTTTCCCAGTCCGCTATCAATCAGTGTCGTGGGATCCAACCACTTGGCATTTATAAGAGTTTGCACTTTCTTTTTGAATGCCATACAGTATTTAATGTTATGGCCAACAATTCCACAATGATAATCACATTTTGCATTTGGATTATACCACCTTGGATATGGTGGTAACAGGGGTTTCAATGGGACACAGGCAACCATGTGATTTTGGAACAGTATAGGGAGGAGCTCTTGGTAGCTGATTGGAATGGGATCAAAAGGCATTTAGGTCTTATCCTGGGGTCGTTTCTTAGTTACACATGGCCTAGGAGTTGGGGCACTTGGTGGTGGCACTAAGGTCCGAACCGGAGTGTTTACATGGAGATGTGGCGGAACAGCATGGTGAGGGTATGGATTCGGATACGGGGCCTTTGGAGGTTGTACATAGCTCGAGGTTCTTATCCCAGATGCTGGATAAGGTGGTTGATGAGGGAAATAGTATGAACTGGTAGTTGTTGGTGATGGAGTGGGATTCAGGAATCCCGTAGTGGTCATCCCAATGGACGATTGGACCATGGTAGGGTGGGGATACTGGCTTGGACCTCGAACAGTTTGCAGGTATGGTACAGGATCCAAGGTTTCTATCTTTGGTATCAGGCTCTCAGGTTTAATCATTTTCACGATTTTGTCCATAATTTCATCAGGATTGCAACCTTTGTGGCATTGACAAGTGCAGGATCCAGCAAGGATTATGTGTTCTGGGCCTAATGGTTTTGGTTGATCCGAAGATGATGCGAAGCCCTGAGAAAGTTCACCTTTACTGTTACCCATATCCTCAACCATTTTCAGCAATTTGGCAAGTTGTTCCTTCACCTTTCGGATTTCATGTCCATATTCCTCTTGATTGCGTTCCAAAGCACCCAATCGTTCCTCCGATTCATTCCTCATATCTCGAATCCCTTTCATGCAAATGAAAATGTCATGAGATTAGGAATACAATTATGAATGTACATGCTCTATTCCTATGTGCATGAATAAACTGATGATTAATGCATGAACATATACAGAGAAATTATGATGACTATGTATGCTATGGATGCAATCTAATGCCAGGTATATACAGATAATGACTGTGCATGTCATAAACGTATCGTACAATGAATGACCATGCATGCTATGACTATAATATGATGTCAAAATGATACATGCAAAAATAAATGAATTAACACAAAGGTATATACAAAGAAATCAATGATTACACGAAATTGGTGGGACTATTCAAAAATCTCATTATGCAGGATTTGCCTCCAATTGTTTTTTTTTTTTTTTTTGATTTTTTTGATTTTTTTTTTTTGATAAACCAATCACAACATTTTCAAAAGAATTTCAGGGTGGATCTTACTATGGTACAATATGCAAATGTTCATGTGACACTACCGGTTTTATGAAATCATCAAATTCAATTACCAACTGTTTATTGCAAAGAATGAGATCAATAATACAACCAAAAATGTACATGCTCTATTTACACATGCATGAAATGTGCCACATGCAAAAATGCTTGAAAAAGGATTTTTTTTATTATTTAAAAACAGCTAATGAACATCTGCCCCAACAATATCTGCTTATTTAGGCATCACGATGCCTTCGAGGCGGAGTATCACATTTATTACGGGCGATGTACGTACATCGTTGCCCGATCTACCACACTTATTCGGAGTGTAAAACATGTAACAAAAAGTTTAGAAATGTCCCTCCATGTGTTCCTATTTTCGGTATATCTAACGGAAATTCGGGATGGCTTCGCCTAGGTTCACTATATGAGGGTGAATCGGTTCTAAGGCCCCGAATTGTTCCTCACTGTCGCCGGTGAAGGCTAGTAAGGCACCCCGATAAAAGCGGGTTCAATTCGTTAGAGTATATTTTCCTATACCCGTACGGAGGATTATCACGAAGGCATTAGGTACTTTATACTCCGAAAGTGTTTCACTAGCCCATACGGAGGATCATCACGAAGGCGTAGTTACTTTACTCCCACTTAAAAGGACGGAACCCGGGTATAGGATTCATGTTATGCAAATGCACGTGTAGTGTGTGTGGAGGAATAACAAACCTTTCACTACCTATTCTACAAACCTTATTCTAAATGCCCTAGCAATTAAAACATTCAAGAATAGTGTAACGCATTAACCAACAAGCAATTATAATATACAACCTAAATAACTAGAGAACAATAATAAAATGCATGCACATGAGAATGAACATTTTTAAAAACATTTTATTATTTTCAAAATTCTCTTTATTAGAAAAATGTGGGAATTAAAATTAAATACCAATTAAACCAACCAAAACTGAGACTTTGATAACACACGACTATTTCTAGGCCTGACTCTCTAATAGTCCCCAGCGGAGTCGCCAAGCTGTCGCAACCTAAAAAATAACGACGTCTCATCGCAAGATTTTATTATTCGTTAAGCGTGACATTAAAAAACCGAGGAAAAGTCGACTTAATTCCTCTAAAAAAATGAAGGTTTTGAAAATGACCTTAAAAAAGACATGGAGTCGCCACCAATCTTTTTTAGCTAGGTGTGATCGGCCACCTATTAAAACCGGTTTTATAAAATATTTTAAAAATTAATTAAAATATTTTAAAAACCAATTTCATGTCTGCGTTTTAAACCAGAGAAATCAAAGAAGCGGGTTCGGGAGTCGGTTACGTGTGGGGAAGGATTAGCACCCCCACAACGCCCGTATAAATCGGTACCTTATTAATCGTGTATTATCTCAAGTCTCGGTAAAGATTGGTTTTAAATTTAGTATTTCAAGTTAATTTCCAATTTAAAGAAAAATAATTTCATTTTTTTTATTGAAAATGATCCGGAATTTATAAATTCAAAATTTTCCTATATTCCCCAACAAACGTGGCAAAATATAGGAATTTTTATTAGTTTTGGAAAACTTTCCGAATCATTCTCTTTTTTTGAAAGAAAGATATTCCTTTATTAATGATAATTGATGATATTCCCTCCAGCAAACCCGGTAGAGAACTCATGAATTATTTTAACTCGGGAATATCTTTATATTTTTTATTGAAAACCATTATCTTTTTTTGAAAACATTTAAAAGAAATGAATATGTATATGCATGACATAAATAAAATGACATAGCAAAATCTAAATAATATGATGCAACCTAAATGACATGGCAAACATGAATGATATGGCATATAAATTAAATGAGATGGAATATGAAATAGTGCTACCATATAATATGCATAAAAATAAAAATGGAAATAATAATGCATGAACATAGTATATGCTAAATAATATGACAAAAAAAAAAAAACTAAATAAAAGCATAGGATATCATGAAACATTCCAAATCATATAATAAACCATATAACATCAAAAATATAAATCAAAATAATAACAATATCATAGAAATTATTATAACAAGAATCACATATTATATAAAATGCATGAATATAAAAATGCAATGCATGAAATGTATTTTTTCCTTTAATTAAGGAAATCCGTGTATCTAAAAAGATATCCGGCTACCTTAGGAAAATATGTCAAATTAAATATTCTAAAACCGAAATACTTTGTGATTGTTTGAAAACAATTTTGAAAAGCTTGAATTAACAATAAAAACTGGGCTAATTTTTTTTTTAAATGGCTCTAATTTCCTAAGTTTTAAAAAATCCGGACTTGACTCTCCTTAACCCGGGACTTGAAAAACCATTTTTAGAGTTTAAAAAGGCTTAGAAATTACCCTAAGTCAGTAGCTAACCCTCCTAATCAGCCCACTCTATGTGAATTAACCAAAACAGAAAATTGGTTTTTCTTTAAATTCAATTCTGACTCCACTGTCCAGTTTTAATCCACGATTTTTTACCCAATTTTTAAAACTTCCAAAAATTGTAAAAAAAATACTGGAGACTCAGGACATGTAAAACTACACGAAAACAAATCGGCTTAATTTTCTGATCAAAGATGAATTCCCAGAAAAATCATAGATGTACGAGTTTTTGGAGGAAAAAAAAAAACTGCTTTGTTTTTCTTTAAATTCAATTCTGACTCCACTGTCCAGTTTTAATCCATATTTTTTACCCTATTTTTAAAAATTCCAAAAATTGTAAAAAATATACTGGAGACTCAGGACATGTAAAACTACACGAAAACAAATCGGCTTAATTTTATGATCAAAGATGAATTCCCAGAAAAATCGGAGATGTACGAGTTTTGGGTGGAAAAAAAACTGCTTTGCCAACACATTTTTTTTTGTCTTTGATAAAATCATTTAAAAACCAAAATAAAAATATTTGAAACTCATAGAATGACTTGAAGACAGTAGCTAGGACTTTTTGAAAGTTAGATAAAAATTGGCTAAGTAAAAAAAAAAAATCACAAAGGTAGAATAATCAATTTGACAAACTTAATTTTCCACAAGTGTGCTCAAGAGAGCATGACCTTGAACCATTAATTGGCTCAAGTCATTATTCAAGTGGCATGAACATGAAATGCATGAAATAATGCAGCAAACATAATGCATGAAATGCATGGATTTAAACCTAAAGGTAAGGAAAATGCATGACATAAATAATATGGCCTAGACCTAACATGAACTTGCATGGCAATAAATGCAACCTAGACCTAAGATATGCATGGCATTTTCACAAACACAAGGCATGCTTAATTCAAAAATCCAACCAAATATCATGCAAATGCAAAAACCTAACAACTAGCAAGACAAAAAATGCAACACACAATGCAAAACACATGGAGTAGCCAAATGGCCTCAAGCTCCAACAAGCATGACATTTTCTCAAACACTTGGCATACTAGCATGAAAAACTAAGTCATAACACAAAAATCACACAAGCATTTTCACAAACACCTAATATACCAAATCTAAAACATGCTTACTAAGATATAAAACAAGAATCATGCAAAGAATCACACAAGCATTTTCACAAACACTTAATATGCTAACTCTAAAACATGCTCAAATTTAAACAACATGAAAACAGAAAATTAAAAATGCAAAAACATGATATCTAAGACATAAATGGCAACAAACAAAGCAACCAAATTAAATATAACTTAAGAACATGAAATAACATAATATTTAAAACATCAAAAATAAAGAAAATAGCATAAACAATATGGTAAAATGAATCAAAAACAACAAATTAAAATAAATAATGTAGGCCATTTGGCCATGGTGAGTTTATTGTAAAAACAAAATGTAAGAAAAATATACTTAAGAAAGGAAATGAAGGAAGAACAAGAAACATTATTTTAAAATGAAAACTCACCAAGTAGCTTTTGAACGGATTAAGCTATAAACCCTCAGAGTAGCTTTTGAACGGATTAAGCCACAAACCCTCTCACAAGTAGCTTTTGAACGGATTAAGCTATAAACCCTCAGAGTAGCTTTTGAACGGATTAAGCTACAAACCCTCTCAACAAAAACACTATGACTCACCACCCGGATAATCCTAATACAAGTGTATAGACTGTCTCACAAGGGGTAGTGGGTGATCTCAACCAAAGGCCAAGACTCCTTATTTATAAGGTGAGCACCTCCTTGGCTTGACATTACAAAGGGATGTGGGATTGGGACTTAGGCTCAAAAATGAAAATCTCTAACTTAACTCTTGATTTTTAATCACTTGATTGAAAAAATCCTAAGCTTCCTCCTTCCTTTGGGCTTGGGCAGGCCAGCACTTCTCTTTTCCAGCCCAGCTCTGATTTTTGAAAGGCCCAAAGAAGCCCTTTTCGGTTGCTTGGGTGACACGACCATTTTGCCCCCCGGATGCAAAATAAATATCAAACGGGCTCCAAATTCAATTTTTATTTTTTTAATACTTCCAAAATAATAAAATATTGAGTTCTGGAAGTTTTCAAAATTATCCGAGTCCGTTTGCTATTTATTTGGATTTTTTCTTCCCAAAATGTCCTTTTATGCCCCTACTTTTTACCATTTTTTAAACGAGCTCCAAATCAAGATTTTTCTTCACCAATCTCTTCAAAATAATTAAAAAGTGTGATATGGAAGTTTTCATAATTTTTGGAGCTCATTTGGTATTTTTTCGGGATTTATCGGCTTGAATTACTGCATAAGAGGCTCGGGATTTAGCCATTTTGCAAACGAAGTCGGAATCAAGATTTTCTTTCGCCAATCTCTTCCAAACAATTTAAAAATGAGATCTGCAAATTTTCAAAAGATTTGGAGCTCATTTGCTATTTTTTCGGGATTTTCCTTTTTGAATTACTGCATAAGAAGCCCGAGATTTGGCCATTTTGCAACCGAACTCCGAATCAAGATTTTCTTTTACCAATCTCTTCCAAATGATTTAAGAATGAGATTGACAAATTTTTCAGAATTTTCGGAGTCCATTTGCTATTTTTCCCAAATTTTTCCAATTTTGCCCCTTTAACCTCCGAAACCCGGTTTTTCTCAAAACAAGTCCGATTTTCAGATTTTCTTCAATCTGAGCCTTGGGCCATCCTTTTTAATCATTCCTCATCCATTGGGGGCTTTGTTCTTACCAAGTCGGGCCATTTCTATGATTCTTCCCGATTTCACTAAAATCCACTAAAAACCTAATTCTCGGTTTTCTCCCGGATTGACTTTTCTTTCGGTTTTTCTTGCAAGTGACTTCTCCATTACCCGTAGTCAGTGCTTATCTTTCATTTGGAACCTTCAATTTCGACCAGTTTGATCATTTAAGCACTTTTCCCCAAATTTCTCGGATTAGGGTTTCTTTTCTATTGAACCTCCAAATCCCAACTTCCGAACTCCATATCTTTCAATGTAGACCTCGGATTATCAAAATTCTTTCTCCATTTTTCAATTGAACTTAAAATCTTGATTTTGAAAGTGGGTTGACTTTTTCAGTAGTTGACTTTCTGGGGTTGACTCTTTTGGGGTTGACTTTTTCGGGGTTGATTTTTTTTCAAGTTTGACTTTTTGTGCTCGCCCTTTTAAACTAAGTCTCGGAGTACCACCTGCAGGATGAAAACAGTCTTTTTACACTCGGGAACATCAATATGGGAAGAAAACATACCTGTTTAGTGATCCGGATAAAATTAGGTGTCTACAATATTATTATTTAATTTATTAAAATTTAGTTTTTTAGTCAATTGTCCAATTGAGTTAATGTCACTTGACTCAGTGACACCAACTCAGTCATTTTCTTTATAATAGTAGAAATAAATAATAGTATAGATATCTTATACTTTTCAAAAGCATAGAATAGTTTTGAAAAGTTAAGCGAAACAAAAATGAACGATTTTTAGAATTTTAAATTTAAAAATCAATGTCTGCTTAAAGCAAAGTAAAAAAATTGATGCTTTATATAAGATCAATTCCATAAGAATAAAAGGTAAAATAAAACAAAAAAGCATATCATCCCTTTAATATAAAAATTAATCGATTATATCAGTTTTAAAAAAATTAAATAATAAAAAATATTTTACATAAAATAATTCAAATATTAAAAAATCAACTTTCTAAAAAAAAACATTTTTAAAAATCATTTTCGAACTATTTTCCGCTAAACAAAAGATTAATATTTGATGCATTGATCATGTATAAGGTTATACACTGTCAATGCATCCTACGATACCACGTGTTAAAATTAGGTCGTAGGGTTTAAGGGTTAGAAATTAATGATTAAAGTTAAGAATTAGTGGTTAGTTTTTATGAGATGTCAGTGTAGAATTCACTGTAACTGTATAAAATCTATAATGCATCAAAAACGAACTCCTAAACAAATTTGTAACTAAATTTCGGAACTCAAAGGAAACGGACCTGTTCCTACTATAGTCTATAGCTGTCGAGAGAAGCGATGTTTGTAGCCACGTTATAAGAGCAACGAGGCCACGTCTATCATATACCCGGCACACGCGTAACTCTGCATGCAAAAGCAATTCTCCCAAACTCATGATCATGGCAGCTTAAAACCAGCAGCCGCTACGCAGCCTTCTTCACTCTTCAAAAACCCAACTCAAACCTCTAAGCAAAACCCAGGACATTAGCAATAAAACAATGTCGAATCATCCTCAAGTTCCAGGCGAGCCTACTCAGACCGCCACTTCCCTCCTTGAGACGGCCACCGGTACCATCCAAGACTTCCGCCCCATCAAACAAATCCATCAACATCTCTGCGCGTATTTACCCCTTCTAATCTTTTGCTTGTTAATTTCTTTCGAAATTCATCAAATTCATTGCTTATTTTCACATCGATTAGTTAAAGGAAATGTAGCTTTAAGAGTAATCTTTTTCTTATGAGGCGTCCTTTTTCTAAAGATAAAATTGTGAAGAAGACTTTTAGACTTTTAAAACAGAATCCTTACATCAACAATGATTTCGTAACAATGATTTTTTTTTAAAAGACAAAATTATGAGGATAATTTTTAAACTTTTAAAATCAATAATATCTTATGACGCAGTCCAACAATTCTTATATTAACAAAATTAATTAATTAATTAATTTTTTTTAAGATTTTATTTTCTTGCATGAACAAAGTTAATCACTTGTTATTATTATAGATTTCATTTCTATGGCTACGACATGACCCGTCAGCTCGAGGCTCACCATTTCTGTGCTCATCAAAACGAAGAAATGCGACAATGTCTCATATACGATAGCCCCGAAGCAGATGCAAAGCTGATCGGATTGGAGTATATGATATCGGAGAATTTGTTTTTGACGTTACCGGATGATGAGAAGCCGCTTTGGCATTCGCACTTGTACGAGGTGAAGAGTGGGGTGCTGTTCATGCCTCGAATTCCAGGGCCAATTGAGAGGCAGGAGCTTGACAAGGTTTGCAAGACTTATGGTAAGACCATCCATTTCTGGCAGGTTGATAAAGGTGATAATCTCCCTCTTGGGCTACCTCAGCTGATGATGGCTCTCACTAGGGATGGCCAGCTCTACGATGAACTTGCCCGAGGTAATCAATTTTCCTGTTTTTGTTTAATTAAGCTTTTAGAATTTGTAAATTTTATTTGTTTGCCAAAAATTAAGCATGCATTAAACCTAGGGAAAGTCTAGTTAGTTCAGCTTTTTATTTTTAAGGAGTAAGGAGTGATGTCTTGGTTTGGTTTGAATCTTAGTATATGTAAATTTGGTCTGTAATTTTAGTTTGGGTTCGAGTTTGAATTTCAGTCCGGCCCTGAATTTCAATCTTTGTAATTTTGGGTTCAAATCTTGATATTTGTAATTTTGATTTGAGTTTGAGGTCTGGATTTGAATCTTTCTCATATTTAATTTGACCATAAAAAAGAATTAAGCATGTATTAGTGGAATGTATGTATATGCAGATGTTGAGAAGCGATTTGGGGTTTCATTTGAGAAAGAGAGGGCGAAGCGAGCAGACTTGACTGGTCCAACACATGGGATTCATCCACTGGCCAATGGTGGTGGAAAAGGGCTTATCCCAAAACTGAGGGAGGTAGACTGCAAGCCTTCTGATTCTGTTCCCCGGCTTTTCGTTTGAATTCACATCTTGTAACTCAGAAATTGCCTGCACAGCACCTTTCTGAACAACAATTAGAAGGCAGAACTGTAATAAAAGAAGAAAAGTTAAACTAGTAATTAAAACCATTTTAATATCTCATGTGTATGAGTCTGCTATTAAATCGTTAATTTCTTGCTTTGTATTTCTCTTTGATCATGTTATTCGGATTCGGATCTTAACATATAATTATTGGTAACTTGAAATGAGATGAAACTCGAAAAATAAAATCTGAAGTTGGAACAATCTAAACTTGAGAAAAACCTGAACTTAAACCCCAAACTCGTAAAATCCTAAATCTGAAAAATATGTTGAAATGTATTACAATTTACATAAAATTTAAAAATTACTTAAATTAGTCACATGAGAACTCGAAAAACCTGATTTCGAATAGATTCAAATGTAGGAAAATATTCAAACTCGAAAATGATTCGAACCTCTGTCCATTTGCCACCTATATAATTCTTATCCCTTAAATCTGCTGAAGAGTAGAAGGCAAATAAAAAGAAAAGAATGTCGGGGGGAGATGACGCTTTGAATGAAAAAATAAAAAAGAAAAAGAAAAGAATGATGAGTATATGAATGTTGGGAGAAGAAGAGAATTGGGCCAGGCCTCTTTAGCTAACAAGACATGCTTAATAGTTCCATTGCTAGTCGCTAGTATACTATTCATAGTTCAAGTCGCGATTCAATTTTTTTTCACATTTTTTACTTAAATCTGTTCGGATCGGCTTGTAGACTCGAATTATTATTCATAAAATATTAAAAATTATTTTTATTTTTATTTTTATATTAATATTTATATATTTTATAATTAAATTTAAATTTAAATTTAAAATATTTTTTATTAATAAATAATAATTCAAATCGGCCTGAGTTGAAAAAATACTTACTCAATATGGGTCGGGTCTACCATTGTGACACTCCGTCTTACCATTACGAGCTTTTCCATCCTACCTACCCCGTCTTTTGAGGTGTTCGACGTGGAGTCACAATTGGCCCACCCTACCTACCCCTTCTGTTGGGATGCTTGACATGGAGTCAAACAATCAAGAGTTGACTCTATTACCACTTGTCACATGGCTATTACATTCTTTTCAAAAAAACAAATGTGCAACACATTCATTCAAAGATCTTTTATTTTTTATTCGACATAGAGGATTAATGCATCTTACTTGCTCTTTAAAAGCGTTTTGACATGACGCATGCATATATATATATATATATGATTCAATGTATCTAAAAATTGTTGTATTGAAAACTGTTTACCAAAGGATAGAAAGAGACAGAAAACAGTGGTTACTTCACCTTTGGAATCATTGTTGAAATGGAAAATTAGCCCAACCATTGTGCCAAATAATGTAAAAAAAAAAAAAAAGGTAAGATAAAGATCAGCAATCCTCTCCAGGAGATGGTAGGGCTAGCTAGACAACTAGTACTACATTATGTTATGTGCAAGTGGTGAATATTTTCATTGCTGTTTTGTGTTTTGACTTAGAGGGAGCCTGCCCAATCTACTGGCCTGGGTGCACTCAAGAAAGTGTTGGTTTGGCCAATGAAGATCAGAAATTGTGACCAGTTTGGCAAGGACAATTGTATGAGTGAATGAAACCAGGACCAAATAATGGATCACATCAAACTAGAAGTGCTTGTGACCCGGGCTGGGCCGGATCGGATTCGGGTTGGGCTTAGGTATGATATCAACACCATATATACTTATCCAAATCCAACCCGGCCCGAAATATGAGTTTCAAATTCTGCCCAAGCCAGCACATATTTTTAAATGGATAGTCCAAATCTGTTTAGGCCAATCCATATTTTTTTTTTCTAAAAAAATTTTAAACAAATTTTTTTTTATTTAAATTTTAATAATTTTATCTTTTTTTTATTATTAAATTCTAAAACATGGATAACTTAGTATATTTTTAAATATTTATACTATAATATTATATATATATTAATTTTTTATATGATATAAATTACATAATATATAAAATATATAAATAATATATTATATTATATAAATAAAAAAATAGGTCGGGCTGGGCTCGGGCCTTGATTGTTGGAGTCAAGGCCCGGCTCATTTTTTAAATAGGCCTTATTTTTTGTCCAAGCCCATATTTCAGGCCTAATATTTTCAAACCATCAAAAATATAGTCGAACTTTCGGACTTGGACGGATAGTCCAGCCCTTTAGCAAGTCTATATCAAACACAAATACAAAACATATCATGGGTCAATGAAAATGTCATGCAATGAAAATTGACAGAAAATCTACTCTTCACATCTATAACATAAACTAAAAAGTTGTCTCCAAACTTAATGAGGATGCTTAATTTGGAATTTTAGAAGCATGTTTTGGGGTAACTCAGCTTAGTCTTAAATTGTAATGTGAGGATTAATTATGGTATTGGAGATTTTAAAGCCAAAATTGAATATGGCCTGTTTTATGGAATAGGGGAGAGCTAAGGGAGGAAAAACGGAAGAAAAAAGGGTGAAAAAAGGAATAGGGTGAGTTGATGGTAACTGATAATGAGAGAAAATATTAAAGAAAAAAAAAGATTAGAAGGATGAGAGAAAGGGAAAGAGGGAGGGTGGGGAGGAAGGAGATGTCCGGCCAAGCTTTATGCCGTTTCCAGCTATGGCATCTGTCACAACGTGCCAAATACGAATTCAGCATACTAGACACAAATCATGGAGTCGCCACTAATCATCTAATCTAGGTGTGATTAGTCACCTTTATGAATCTATCCTATTTAAAGTAACCCTAAGCTTGACTAAGACACCTTAAAAAGAATAGTTTGTGGTCTGCTTATCAGAACTAGGTTCGGGAGTACAATTACGTGTGAGTAAGGATTAACACCCTTAGAACGCCTGTCTAAGAGATAGTACCTAATTAGTCTTGTGATACTTAAAAAGTCTTAATTAAATGGTCTTGTCTATCCTATCTTCATTTTAATTGTTAAAATTAGAAATCTCGAAAATCATTTTTTAGGTCTTCCTTCCATTCATTCTGGAGAAATTACTAAAAAATGTTTCTTCACCTTGAGAGTATTCAAAAGAAACCATTCATTCTATTGAAGAGGCTCCGTCGTCGGAAAAGTTAGATTATTTAACAAAGTTATTTCTCTTAAATTAATCTTCCAAAATTAATCCACATTTTATTAATGTTTGTTCGAAAAATAAATTCTGATCTTAATATCGAAAATTATCCCTTAGAATATTCTTCCATTCATTCTGGAGAATTTTTAAGAGAATTTTTCTCACCTAGAAATTTCTTAAAAGTCAACCATTTGTGACTCTCTTGAATTTCATCATCGGAAAAAATCTTAATTTACTCTTCAATTTTAATTAGGCATTTATTATGGAAAATTATTTTGAAAAAGAGACATTGTAAATTAATTATTTTAAAAGAATAAATTTTAACCTTTATTGATATCGAAAATAATCTCTTAAAAAATCCTTCCATTCGTTCTGGAGAATTTTTAAGAGAATTCTCTCACCTAGAAATTTCTCGGAAATCAACCAAACGTGATCTCCTCAAATTTCATCATTGGAAAAGATCTCCATTTATTATTTTAAAACTAATTAATCATCAATTAATAAAAAAACTTAATTAAAAAAATATCTTACTAATAATAATCAAATTAATAATTAATAAATAATAATCAAATATAATTAAAATAATAGTTAAAAATAATTAATAATAAATAATAATGGTTAAAATATATAAATATAATAGTATAAAATAATAGTTAATAAAAATAATATAATAGTTAAATAAAAAAATATAATAGTATAATAAAAAAAATATAATAGTAGTTAAAAATAATATAATAATCCAATCAAAGTTGATTCGTAAAAACATACCTGCAAGCATCAAAACTAAAAATATAATTAGTCACAATAAATAATTAATTGATATTTAAACAAATAATATATATATATATATATAAACTCAAATCAACAACAACAAAAAAACGTAAAAGGAATATAATAGATATAACAAAAAAAAAATATATACAAAAGGAAATAAAAGGAAAGGAAACAAAATAAAGAAAAAAAAAAACATAAGACAGCCAGCAACCGGCTCGGGCCCAAGCGTCGGCCGCGCGCGGGTTTGACCTGACCCGACTGCTAGCCCCCTCCCTTTTAAACAGAATTATTTTTGGTCCACTTTCTTACCTCTTTTAAAAAAAACACTCTTCTTTTTCTCTGATCTCTCTCCTCAAGAACACCAAGAACAAACCCAAAATTTCCAGATTTCGGTCACTGCCGCAGTCGCCATCGTCGTCGTCGCAGTCGATCTCCGTCGTCGTCGCTGGTCACCGAGTTCAGAAAAATTCTAAATATCACTAAAAATTCCTTTCGACCTCCTCTTTCCAAAAATCAACTTAGTTTTTCTCGAATCTAACCCGATAATCCTAGATTTGAGTTTGAAAGTCACAACTTCAACCTCTCCGATCTCCTCCGTTGGCTGTCGAACGATCACCAAACTTCAACCTAAGCTTCGTATAATTAAAACCAAGATTTCTCACTACTAAACATTCTTCGAAACAAATCCTAGCACTAAAAATCAAGAATATCGAAACTCACCAAAAAAAAAAATTTCTTCTATTGATCTTGCTTGCTTATTTCGAAAATTGTATATTTTTTTTTTATGTGTTTTTTATGCTTGAGGCTAGGTTCTTTATATAGGAAAAGAGTTTAGATTTAATCTACTTAGAAGTCTCAATCTGATCAAGAAGAGATTTTTGTTCCAACCACAACACCTAGAGTCCAAGTTTAATCCAAAGAAGAGTCTTAGTTTAACCCAAACTTGGTTTCATTTTTTTTATTTTTTTTTTATTTTGAATTTCTCCTCTTTTTTTTCTTTTTTTTAATTCGAAAATAAATAAAATTCAAATTACAAAATTAAAACCTGGATAAAATCCGGTGTCTACAGTTGCTCCTCTTTGTGCATTCCTTGAGAAACAGAGGATGTGCAAAGACGTAGACACCCTACTAAGTTCTCAAACATTAAAAAGACCTATGTACTTAAAGAAAATCCCATCGTAGAAAAGCTCCTCTAAGCGGGGTGTAAACTTTAAATAAACCCAACATGGAAACATACTCTGCCACCAAGGCTTCAACTTTAAATAAACCCAACATGGAAACATACTCCTCCACCGAGGCTTCAACTTTAAATATACCTAACATGAAAACACACTCCTCCACCGAGGCTTCAACTTTAAATACCCAACGAAAAAAACTCCTCTCTACGAGGCATCAACTTTAAATTTCCTACGATGAAAAACTCCTCTCTACAAGGCATCAACTTTAAATTTCCAACGATGAAAAACTCCTCTCTACAAGGCATCAACTTTAAATTCCCAATGATGAAAAACTCCTCCCTACGAGGCATCAACTTTAAATACCAAACGAAATTTGTAAATCCACCAAACGTAAATGTCTTCAAATAAACTTCAAAAATCTTACCTTGAATCCCAAAAGAAATCGCTAACCTCGCAAATTAGCATTCCAAATTAAAATTCATGTCCAAATCATACTGAATACCTGAAATAATCTTTCTTGGGTGCAAATGCATGAATGCAATGCAGTACATGAATGCCATGAATGCAAATGCATATCGTGTAATGGATGTCATGAATGCTCTATAGTAAATAATATCAACTCCCTGAATCTCTTAATCAAAATAAAAGATTCTCAAGCTCATAATTCATCTCTGTTTATACTTGGCTTCAAACTGGTAGAACGAATCTTACTATTGCTTTTCTTTTTCAAAATCTGCTGAATATGAACAATTTCTTTTCTTGAAAGTTTCAAAACGTCAATCATTCTATATCTCATCTTATGCCAGCTCAACTGGGCTTAACATTTCATCATGGAAATTCTCATCATAAAAAATTCTCACTTTTAAAATTTCTCATTTCATCTCATCTCCCTACTTTTCTGTTCAGTTATCCATAGATTTCTCATAAAAATAAATGCAGGGATCTCTTAAGATTATATTCCAATTTATCAATCATTATTCTAATTTCGTAACAAACGTAATGCATGATGCATTCCCTTTATTCAATGCAAAGGTATAAAATTGAGAATAACAAATGGAAGGCAAAAATAAGCTGGAAAGAAGATCTTTATTAACAAAATAAGAAAAAGAATTCATCTCAAGGAACAAAAGAGCATCTCAAAAGGTTTATCACAAAGGTGTTAGGATAACAAAACAGTATCCAAACAATGAATACTTAGACAACCTTAACAGTTCATTCAAAATTCTCATCCAAAAACCAATCCCAATCGATGTCTTCAATCCTTCAAAGTTCATCAAACTACATTGTCTCCATCTTTATGAAATTTTCTAAGCGACGTTGATCCTCCTTATATCTAAGCCGCCCTTTTGGGTTTTCAATTTGAGTCCTCATTTTTCTTTTTTTCTTTTTTTTTCAAGCAAAATACTTCTTCACAGCGTCTGAATTAATTGGGTTTGGCAAAGCATCCCCATCCATTTCAGCTAAAATCAAAGCTCCATCTGAAAAAGCTTTTTTCACCACATAAGGACCCTCCCAATTCGGCGTCCACTTCCCTCGATGATCATGCTGATACGGAAGAATCTTTTTCAAGACTAACTCTTCTTCCCTAAAATGTCTGGGATGGACTTTCTTATCATGCGCTCGCATCATTTGCTTCCGGTACAACTGACCATGGCATAATGCTGCAAGTCTCCTTTCGTCAATGAGATTCAACTGCTCAAAATGATCTCGTACCCATTCTGCTTCTTCCAAATCTAACTCCTTCAACACTCTTAAAGAAGGGATTTCTACCTCAACTAGTAACACAGCTTCCATCCAATATACCAACAAAAATGGGGTTGCCCCTTTGGATGTGCGAGTCGAAGTTCTATAAGCATGCAAGGAAAAAGGCAACTTCTCATGCCAATCTTTGTAGACATCAGTCATCTTTTCTACAATCTTTTTGATGTTCTTGTTGGCTGCTTCCACAGCTCCATTCATCTTTGGATGATATGGTGCTGAGTTGTGATGCTTGATCTTAAACTGTTCACAAACCTCTTTCAATATCTTGCTATTCAAATTACGAGCATTATCAGAAATGATTCTCTCTGGTAGTCCATATCGACAAATTATCTTTTTCTTTATGAACTTACAAACCACTCCCCGTGTTACACTCGCATATGAGGCTGCCTCTACCCACTTTGTGAAATAATCGGTCATCACAAAAATGAACCGATGCCCATTCGTCGCCTTTGGGGTGATAGGTCCAATCACATCCATGCCCCACATTGAGAATGGCCACGGAGGTGCCAAAACATGCAACTCATTTGGAGGAGCATTGATCTTATCCGCATAGATCTGGCATTTATGACATTTTCGGGCATAGTCAATACAGTCCTTCTCCATTGTCAACCAATAATAACCCGCCCTCATTATCTGTCTAGCCATCATGTGACCATTGTATGTGCCCCACAAATTCCATCATGCACTTCCTCTAGTATTCTCTTTGCTTCTACGGCGTCAACACATCTCAAAGGTACCATATCTCGGCTCCTCTTATACAATATTTCTCCACCAAGGAAGAAACCCATAGCTAATCTTCGGATAAGCCATTTATCATTATCCGAGGAGTATTTCGGGTACCGTTGATATTTGACGTATTGCATGATGTCAAAATACCAGGCTGACCATCAACTTCTTCTTCAACATCTAAACAATGTGCCGGAGATCCTTTCACATCCAACTTGATTGGTTGAATCCCGACTTTTGCATCTAGTTTAAACATCGCAGCTAAAGTGGCTAAAGCATCAGCCATCTGATTTTCCTCTTGGGGCAAGTGTTGAAACTGAATCTTCTGAAAATGCTTGATTAATTCAGTTGTGTATTTCTGGTATAGGATCAACTTTGAATCTCTTATCTCTCATTCTCCTTTCAACTGATAAATAACCAAAGCTGAACACCATATACCTCCAACACATCAATCTTTCTTTCAATCGCTGCTTGCAAGCCCATGAGGCATGCCTCATATTCAGTCATATTATTGGTGCAATTAAAATCCAATCATGCAGTAATCGGATAATATTGACCATCTGGGATATCAAGACTACTCCAATTCCATGCCCAAAAGCATTGGAAGCTCCATCAAAGAACATCTTCTAGGGTTTTTCTTCACATTCTTCATCATCTCTTCTTGAAATAGCCATCAAATCCTCATATGGAAAATCAAATTGCATTGACTCATATTCTTTAGAAGCCCGATCCGCCAGGAATTCGGCTATCACACTTCCTTTTATTACTTTTTGAGTCATATAAACAATGTCATACTCGGATAAAGTGACTTGCCATCTTGTAATTCTTCCTGATAACGACGACTTCTCAAAAATGTACTTCAGAGGATCTAACCTTGCTATGAGCCACGTTGTATTGTACAACATGTACTGTCTGAGTCTATGAGCCGTCCATGCTAGAGCGCAACACATATTTTCTAGCGATGAGTATCTAGATTCATAGTTAGTAAAATTTTTACTCAGATAATAGATGGCATGTTCTTTCTTTCCCGTCTCATCTCGTTGCACCAGAACACATCCCATGGATTTCTCAAACATCGTCAAATACAGAATCAATGGCTCTCTTGGAATCAGAGGAACTAACACTGGCGGATTTGACAGGTATTCTTTGACTTTATCAAAAGCTTCCTGACATTCTCTAGTCCATTCACCAGTATCCTGTTTGCGAAAAAGCTTGAAGATAGGATCACATTTGAAGGTGAGCTGGGAAATAAAGCGTGATATGTAATTCAGCCTTCACAAGAAACCTCTCACTTCTTTTTGCGTATGAGGGAGAGACAGATTCTGAATCGCTTTTATTTTATCTGGATCCACTTCGATTCCTCTATCGCTTCGATTCCTCTATCGCTAACCACAAAACCCAACAACTTGCCGGATTTGACACCGAATGTACACTTGGCAGGATTCAATCTCAGCCGAAGCTTTCTTAATCTTTCAAACAACTTCCTGAGATTAACCTATTGATCTTCACCTTCACGGGATTTTGCTATCATGTCGTCCACATATACTTCATTCTCTTTATGCATCATGTCATGAAACAGAGTTACCATTGCCCTTTAGTAAGTAGCCCCGACATTTTTCAACCCAAAAAGCATGACTTTATAACAGAAGGTTCCCCATATTGTAACAAATGTGGTTTTCTCCATATCCTCCAAAGCCATCTTAATTTGGTTATACCCTGAAAAATCATCCATGAATGAAAACGTAGAATGTCTAGTAGTGTTATCCACAAGGGTGTCAATATGAGGCAAAGGAAAGTTATCCTTTGGACTTGCCTTGTTCAAATCTTAGTAATCGACGCACATTCTCACCTTCCCATCTTTCTTAAGAACTGGGACTATGTTGGCTACCTACTCCGGATACTTAGCTACCTCCAGAAAGCCTGCATCAAACTTCTTTTTTACTTATTCTTTAATCTTTAACAGCATTTCTGGCTTTATCCGCCTTAACTTTTGTTGCACTGGCTTGCATTCTGGCCTCAAAGGTAATTTGTGCTCCACAATATTTGTATCCAAACCCGGCATGTCTCTGTATGACCATGCGAACACATCCACAATTTCTCTAAGCAAATCTTCTAATCTCTTCTTTTGAGCAGGTGGTAATAACGCGCCAATTTTTACTTCTTTCTTATTTTCCTCATCTCCCAAATTGATCATCTCAGTAACCTCTTGATGTGGTTCAATCAGTTTCTTTTCCTATTCCATTAATCTCAACAAATTCGGAGACAAAGTATAATCATTTGATTCCTCTTCATTATCAAATTCATCAACATGAACTGTGTTTTCAAAATCGAATCACAAATTGTTGTTAAGATTGTCTTTGTATTCATTACTTGGAATCCTGAAATTGAATTGAATTGAAAGAATATATATTGGTATACGAAGAAAGAATGGCAACAATGAAATAAAAGAAAAATGACGACCATGAATGAAATAGGGAATGAAAATGTATCTTGTTCCTAATTTATTAAAATAATAAGGAATAAACTAGCCTATACATAAAAGACCATCCCTAATGTCCTTGGGCATAAACAACTAGGGACTTGACTCACTGCATTACATTTTATGAGATTCAAGGATAACCGGCAGCTTCGTCACTTTCCAATTACCCAGCTCCATTTCAGGTGAGCATGGGTACACCAACAACTCTTCTTCAACATCAGACCTCACTCCTGTTTTCTCTACCATTTGAATAGAAAGCTCAGAAAACGCTTCTTCTAAATTTGGTGGAGGTGCATCGGGATAAATACATCCTCCCAAACGAAAAGTGGAATAAAGATAAGGAAAAACCATCTTCCTCGGTTCCCACTCATACCCCTTCACACGAGCCAATCTTTTCTTCTTCTTCTCAAACTCGACCATCTCCCAATCCCTTCTGGTTGGCCTGTAACCTAACCCAAACCTTTTTTCTTTTCTTGTATCTCTTGCATCTCCCTGATCCCTTGAAGATGCTTCCCCAATCCAAAACCAACTCGCCAACCCATTCCAATAGTCTGCTTGAACAACATGCTAACCGTTTGAGAAAAACGCGGAGTAGGCACTTTTGACCTTTCACCAACATATGTCACATTGATGAATTCAAACGATCTGAATGAACACTCCAATGCTTTATCAGCTGCCTCGACATAAGGAGTGGTTGGGGACTTGGTTACCAACAAATCCTCTTCCCCGTTAACACATACCAGATAATCCTCCATAATAAACTTGATTTTCTGGTGTAATGATGATGGAACTGCTCCTGCCATGTGAATCCATGGCCTTCCTAACAGACAACTGTAAGATGGTGAAATCTCCATAACATGAAACTTTATTTTGAAAGTGCAAGGCCCAATCTGCAGAGGCATTTCAATATTTTCCAAAATTACCCGACAAGTCCCATCAAAGGCTCTCACAATCATGTGACTAGGTTGAATGTGAGACACATCAATTGGCAGCTTGGATAATGTAGTCATCAGCATAACATTAATGGAAGAATCATTATCAATAAGCACTTTAGCCATAACATGACTTTTGCACTTGACCGTGATATGGAGGGCCTTAGTACTACCCCTGCCTTCCAGAGGAATCTCATCATCATTAAAAGTTATAAAATTGGTAGCTACCAGATTTCCTGCAATATGATAGATTTCCTGCAATATGATCCACATTCTCCACGGAAATATTGTGAGGCACATATGCCTTGTTCAAATTTTCAGCAAAGCTTCCCTATGAGGCTCGAAATTCAACAACAGTGGCAACAGCAAAATTCGAGCTGACATTTTATTCAACTGTTCAACCACACTATATTCACTGTGTTTGATCAGCTTCAAAAATTCACAAGCTTCCTTCTCAGTCACAGGCTCCTTATACTCCGTATCTCGAATCACCAATGGGTTCGTCTTGTTTCCTGGCTCTTCATTTTTTTCCTCTTCTCTTCTCTTGCCTTTCCTTTCCTGTCCCTATCAAGTATTTCAGGCGAATAACAATGCCCACTCCTAGTCACTCCCCCTACTCCAGTTAAATTCGTTGTTTTGGCATCTTCAGAATTAATCACGACTGAACTACCAAGCGTTTCTCGGGTTATGACGTCGTACCCATACCTCCACGGTATTGCCTTATCGCTTCGGTACGAAAATGGACTTGGGACACTGATTGTAACAACAGGTTTCTTGATCCCAACTGGCTTATCATCTTCAAACTGATTCATCCTTTTCTCATAAAAGAACGTGATTGGTTTCACAACAAGCAATTGAGATTCTTCAATTACCACATTAATTTCATCTGCCTCAAACTCTGTGTAAAACTCAATCCGGTGAGATCCATCAGTTTCTGCAACTCCTGTAGGAACTCAACATAACTCTGAACTAAATGGCCAACTATCCCTTGGTGATATTTGCAAACCTTTCTTGAATCATACGTGCCATGATAACTATCTGAATTAGCCGGCACAGGATGAATCATGCTAGCTTTGACCAAGACATCGAAAATGTAATCTATTGATGTCGTAACTTCATCTACCTTTCCCTTGATTACGGTAATCTTATCATCTCCCAAAGTATTTACCGCTGGTCCTGTATGGTTTGGTAAAAGATTACCGTTGACGTTCGGACCACCCTTCTCTTCAAAGTTTATCAACCCAGCCTTAACCAAACTTTGCACTTTGTACTTCAAAGCTATGCAATTTTCGGTGGAATGTCCAACGTTCCCCGAATGGTAGTCATACTTGGCATTAGGATCATACCACCTAGGGTATGGAGGTTTCAAGGGTTCTAAATGTACCGGTGCAACCAAATTGTTCTTGATAAGATCTGGAAGCAAGTCTGCATAGGACATGGGAATCGGATCAATAGGCGTTCTTTCCTGACCAACTCGTGGTCCCCTCAGATTCATTGGGGGTTGATTGGTTTGTACGGGTGGCCCGACTGGAGGAGCCAATGGTCTGGGGCGGAAATTAGGTTGGAATACCTGTGGTGGTGCGGGTGGATAAGCATATGAGCCTAGATTGATGGCATTGGTATTCGGGTAGTATGGCTGGTACACGGATTGTGGAAAATGCGAAACGTAACCTCCCATTTGTTGCCCTCCATATGCAACAGTCTGGACATCAGCTTTCTTCTTCTTCGTCACACTATTATTCTTTATAACAGATTCTCCTCCTTCAATCTTGCCATTCTTGATGGCATTCTCTATGATTTCACCGAAAATCACCATATCAGCAAAGTTTTTTGTGGCGTTCCCAATCATTCTATCGTAGTATGGAGCCTTAAGAGTACTAAAAAACATCACTGTAGTCTCTTTCTCAGTCAGAGGCTGTTGGATCTGAGCAGCAACATCCCTCCATCTCTGAGAATAGTCCTTAAAACTTTCGGTGGACTTCTTCTCTATATTTTGTAGAGACAAACGGTCCGGGGCCATATCAACAATGTGCTTATACTGGTTGATGAATGCCTTGGCCAATTCTTTCCAAGTACAAACCCGATTCCTATCGAGTTGAACGTACCACCTAGCAGCAGACCCTGTAAGACTGTCCTGAAAAACATGGACAAGCAGCTTGTCATCTTTGGTATGTGATGCACCCAAAAGAGTGTATCTTATTTAACCTTGCACTTAAAAAGAATCAATTGTAGAATATAGTGATTAGCAAGGGTCGAGACCTCAGGGATTGGGTTTTAGTTTATAAGTTAATAGTTTATCACTTAAAAACAAGTAAACAAAAGTAAAGGGGATTTTGAAATCAGACTTAAACTAAAGTTAACAATAAGAATGAGAAAACAAGTAATTAAGAAGAATCAAATATGAAAAATATGGTTAAGATTTCATTCTCTACCACTAGACATCATTAAGAATCAATTTTATATCTATCAACATTAATTAGCTATCAAAGTTAACAACCGTAGATAACAACAAGCTCTGTTACCCCAATCTTTCCTTAGTTCGTCGTTAAATAGAACAAGCTCTCTATTTAATCTCTAACTATCAAACAACCTAGAATAAGCTCTCTAAGTTCAATTAAATAGCAGCTTTATGATGAGAAAGATAGGTTGATCTAAGCAACAAACACATAAGCTCGGATTGTTCAACTTAGGTTATGTTCCACTTTGCAATTATTGAAAACTTGACCATAATCATTAATCACAAATTGCTACTTATGAATAGGAAATCAAGACAATTACACGGATCAAGACTCTTAAACTAGCATTAGACAATTATCAAGATTTATCTAGTTGGCCACCTAAACAAATCAAAACATCATCATGAACAATTTTAATGGAAGAACATAAGCAACTTTGATAGAAAACAATGATAGATAGATTCTGAAAATTAATTAGATAACATGTCTAGGGCTTTGAAATCACCCTTAACCAAATAAAAGTTTAGCCTAACATAGGCATAGATAATATACACATCAAACTAAAAAGAAAATAAAAGAATGGAGAAGAAGAATGATAATCCTTTGAGTCTCCTCAAAAGATGTCTAGTTTGTGGCTCAAAAGATGGTATTTATAGAGTTTTAAAACCCTGAGATAAGTCCTTGCCGCATAAGTAAGCCTGGAGGTGCAAAAATCACGTTTTTGCCTTTTTTTTTTTCAGATTTGCGGTTAGGGTTTTTTTGGCCGTAGAGTTCTTTAAGGGGATCTTCTAGCGCTATTATGAATGCCCATTTCTTATCCGATTTGGGACCATAATATATCGTTGGAAAGATAATCAAGTCAACTTCAAAAGTTAAGAAGAAAGTTTCTTCAAATAAAGAGTCTAACATCATGTTTTCCTTGCAACAAGCTTTGGAGGTCAAATCTGCCTTCTTGCTTTGCAACCAGAATTTGATATTTTTGACTCCCAAGTCTTCTTCCATCTTGTGATTATGATTTTGTAAGCTCTTTACCATCATTATTGACATCTTTTGACTTCATTCTCCTTATTGTACCTAAAATTCAAAAACATAATATAAGTAAACAAGATAAAGATCAAAAACATAACAAAAACTAAAGGTAGAAAGGCATAAAATGTATATTTTATGAGCTTATCAGTATGGGCGGCCATTTTTCGACAGTACATGGTGATATGGGACACTTGGACCCATCAAACTTTTCGAAGTCAGGAGTCTTGAACTTAGGCGGTATCACTACATCCGGCACTAAACAAAGCCCCTCAGTATCCATAGAACCATAGAAGTCTAACCCTTCAACAGCCTGAAGCCTTTCTTCAATCAATTTCATTTTTCGAGACTCGATCTCTTCTGTCACTTTCAGCTTCTCTATCTCTTTGGGATCGTCTAAGTCTGGAATTTAGACCGGGTCTATCTTTAACCCAGGAAAAGGAATGGTGAATCTCGGGATTTGAGGTTGGCCGTATGGGTAAGTGAATCCTTCCATGTATGGCACCTGTTGTGATTGTTCCTGTTGAGATTGAGATCGAAACCCGGGCGGACATAAAGATTCGCCCACATTCTGCTCTTTCTCTTGAGAACCATATTCATCTTCCTTATTTTTCCCTTTCAGACTCTTCATCATTTCCAACAAAGAACTTAATTGCTCTTTAATCTCATCCTGAGCTTGTTCTACCTTATCTATCCTTGAGGATTGCTCTTTGGCCATTTCTCTAACTCTTGATCTGGTATTGTAAGAGTGACAAGAAGACTGTCTTGAAGATTTCGACTGTCGAGCTATCCTTAAACCTTTATCAAAATTTCTTAAATCAGGATGATGTGTTTAAAATTTAAAACTAAACTGATGATGTTTATGCACATATGGATGAGGTGTATGAAAGAACACCAGCCACATAACAAATGTAGATAAAAAGAATCTTATAAAAAAATTACCAAATGCATAGAAATCCTAAAAACCAAAGCGATCCTAAAAACATAAAAATAAAAAGCTTCAACTGGTCTTAAAGCATGAAAATATGAAAATTCTAACAAAAGATCCTAAAAACATAAATCTAAAATCCTAACGTCTCCAAAGGAACTTGACAATCTGACCGTAATGAGGTTGAGCTTCATCCAAAAGTTCGAATATGAGCTGGCCGTTTTTATGGAACGGATGTACTTTCGCCTTAATCTCCATAATTCTATCATACATGTCTTCTGCCTTGCGGGATGCCACATCGAAGTGGTCAAACATATTCTTCAGAAGATTCTGCTTTTTAGAGTCCATATCTCGGAGTTGCGAGCATTCTGCCTTCAAGTTCATTAATTCGATAACCAATTCTTGGCAATCAGCTTCCTTCATTTCTTGATCAAACAATAACTCTCCATTTTCTTCTTCTAGGCATCCGACCTCAGTAGCCAAAAGCTAATATTTCTTTTCCATACTTGTCAAGGATTCTTTCAAAGTGTCACCATCTTCGGTAAGTTTCTGAATAATGCTATCTCTTTCCATTAAACTGTTCTCTAATTTTCAAACTTTTGATCGAAGTTTCTTGGCCTTGCCTTTTTCTTTGTTCAAACCCTCTTCTAACTCTTCTATCCTTGATTGCAGTTTCTGGTTTTCTTCTCCCAATTCATCTTTTTCTTCTTGTAACTTCCTTTTAGCCTTTTCTATCCTCAGCATAGGGTCCGAGCTGGGCTGGACCATCTGGACTTTTTTCACAAGAAATCACAACATCGTTTGCTCTTCTGGCCTGCCATACAGAGTATTTAGGAGTAGCGTTCCATGAGATACTACCTCCTTCAACTCTAATAGTTAGTTTCCAAGCCTTTTTAAGTTCCCCTATCTTGTTGATAACCCCTTTATCTGAATAAGAGAAATCCACCTGGTTAAGTCCATGAGTCATTGGTATGAACTGCTTATACCCCGCCTGTCTCCGTACCATGATGGGAGATTAGCTAATGACACCCCAAAGTCCTAAGAGAGGAACCCAAGGTTGATCACCACAGCTAAATAATATTAATCCATGGGGCAACCATGGTGCTTTCCAAATCACTTGTCGGCTCGTAAGTTCTCGCAACATCATTACCCAGTCTTCTTTTTACCTTGATTTAGGCCATGTACTCTTGTAGAACTCCTTGATAGGGATGCTAGTGGTGAAGTATGGTTTTCGAAACTTCGACTCTTGGCACTCAAAATGACTTTTCATCCAGATGTAGAGCAACTGTAAACATCCGATGAAACGTCCTTTTCCATTTCGCCTACAGTGATTCAGTGATCTGATAGTCTCGGCTAATATAGCTGGAGCCGTATTGATCTGGTGTTGAACTTGGTCCATGAAATTCACCACAGTTGTTGCAACAAATCCCAATATCTTCGGGAAAACCACAAGTTCGTAGATAGCCAAAGCCATCACCTTCAGACCTTTATCATCATCTAAGTGTTTGACAATGAAGTTTCGGAGAACACTCCATGGAATACAAGTACTCTTACCCTTTGTCTTCACAATTTTGTCAGTTTCTATCAAGCTGATTCCCATGATCTTTGCTAATTTCTTCCGATAACCCATCTTGTTTTTCCAGTAAACTTTGTCCGAACTCGGAGGATCCAAACGAAGTAATGCTGAATATTCTTCTATAGTTGGAACCATATCTACTTCATTGAACACGAAGCACCTGTATGATGGGTCCCAAAACTGTATCGTGGCCCTTACCAAGTTGTCATCGACTTCAATAGAGAGAAGCAAACCCAAGTCCCTATATTTTTCTTTGAATGCCTCTTGTCCAGTTGTGTCCCAAGACTTCCAGATACCAATCAAATCCTCTAGGTTGTTCTGTGTTAAGTCCATGTGAATCTTCTCAGGAAGAATGGAAACATACCCAGCTGGAAGGCAATCTCCTATACTTTGCTAGATCGCTTCAGATCTAAGCTTCAGACTATTGGCAGACTTATGCTTGGCGACTGTTAGGCTTTCCATGGATTTAGTGGACATTCTTTTTATCTAAACCGTTATGTGGCAAGATGACTTTATGAAGATGCATGATGTATGAAAAGAAAGAAAGAAACAGTTAGATAGTATATCAACAAATTTATGAAAAGATAAAAACACAACAACATGTGTAAGCATTACATCATAATGCTGAGTATATCAGTAAAACAAGCATTTAACATCATGTTAATAAAAAAGCTTAAGTATAAGGTAAGAAGTGTTCCTTCGTGTGTCTTAAGTTCGGGTTTTCCTCTATATAAGGGTGGGCATGGTTCTACCCTAAAGTTGGCCACTTAAGTGTTGTTTATATGCTGGGTCTAGGATACTTGACCAAGCTAAAAAGGTCCTCAAATTTCTCCTTAACATCATCCATGTAGAATGAGTAAGGCACCCCATTCCTCACCCATTATAGGCTCCAACCGGAAGGGTTCAATTCGGGTGAAAGTGTTTTCCAAAGTTTCTGCGAAGGTTATCACCTCACGAAAACTTTGGTACTTTACACTCTGAAGGTGTTTCGCTAGCCGTTGCTGAGGTTATCACCCCATTAAGGCGTAGGTACTTTACCCCTTCCTAAAAGGGATGAGCCCGGGTATAGGGCTTTATGACATGCAATGTGTCGTGTGTGCAAAGGAACATTCAAACCTTTTTTTTCCCACCAATGTATAAGAAACCCGAGTTATCACAAAAAAAAAAAGTAAACATTTAAGACCAATTATTAAAACCTAAGGTATCACAAGACTAATCTATGGCTTTACTCTCTAAATTCCCCAGTGGAGTCGCCAAACTGTCATAACGTGCCAAATACGAATTCAGCATGCTAGACACAAATCATGGAGTCGCCACTAATCATCTAATCTAGTTGTGATTAGTCACCTTTATAAATCTATCCTATTTAAAGTAATCCTAAGCTTAACTAAGGCACCTTAAAAAGAATAGGTTCTGGTCTGCTTATCAGAACTAGGTTCGGGAGTACGGTTACGTGTGAGGAAGGATTAGCACCCTCACAACGCCTATCTAAGAGATAGTACCTAAAGTCTTAATTAAATGGTCTTGTCTATCCTATCTTCATTTTAATTGTTAAAATTAGAAATCTCGAAAATCATTTTTTAGGTCTTCCTTCCATTCATTCTGGAGAAATTACTAAAAAACGTTTCCTCACCTCGAGAGTATTCAAAAGAAACCATTCATTCTATTGAAGAGGCTCCGTCGTCGGAAAAGTTAGATTATTTAACAAAGTTATTTCTCTTAAATTAATCTTCCAAAATTAATCCACATTTTATTAATGTTTGATCGAAAAATAAATTCTGATCTTAATATCGAAAATTATCCCTTAGAATATTCTTCCATTCATTCTGGAAAATTTTTAAGAGAAATTTTCTCACCTAGAAATTTCTTAAAAGTCAACCATTCGTGACTCTCTTGAATTTCATCATCGGAAAAAAAATCTTAATTTACTCTTCAATTTTAATTAGGCATTTATTATGAAAAAATATTTTGAAAAGGAGACATTGTAAATTAATTATTTTAAAAGAATAAATTTTGACCTTTATTGATATCAAAAATAATCCCTTAAAAAATCCTTCCATTCGTTCTGGAGAATTTTTAAGAGAATTCTCTCACCTAGAAATTTCTCGAAAATTAACCAAACGTGATCTCCTCAAATTTCATCATTGGAAAAGATCTCCATTTATTATTTTAAAACTAATTAATCATCAATTAATAAAAAAAATTAATTAAAAAAAATATCTTACTAATAATAATCAAATTAATAATTAATAAATAATAATAAAATATAATTAAAATAATATTTAAAAATAATAAATAATAAATAATAATGGTTAAAATATATAAATATAATAGTATAAAATAATAGTTAATAAAAATAATATAATAATTAAATAAAAAAATAGTATAATAGTATAATAAAATAACAATATAATAGTAGTTAAAAATAATATAATAATCCAATCAAAGTTGATTCGTAAAAATATACCTGCAAGCATCAAAACTAAAAATAAAATTAGTCACAATAAATAATTAATTGACATTTAAACAAATAATATATATACGATATAAAAATACTCAAATCAACAACAACAAAAAAACGTAAAAGGAATATAATAGATATAACAACAACAACAAAAAGATACAAAAGGAAATAAAAGGAAAGGAAACAAAATAAAGAAAAAAAAAAATAGCATAAGACAGCCAGCAACCGGGTCGTGCCTAGGCGAGGGCCGCGCGCGGGTCTGACCCGACACGGCTGCTGGCCCCTCCCTTTTAAATAGAATCTTTTTGTCCACTTTCTTACCTCTTTTTTTTTAAAAAAAAACTATTCTTTTTCTCTGATCTCTCTCCTCAAGAACACCAAGAACAAACCCAAAAAAAAATCTCAGATTCCGATCGCTGCCGCCACCGCCGTCGCCGTCGTCGATCTCCGCCGCTGTCGCTGGTCACCGGGTTCAGAAAAATTCCAAAAAATCACTAAAAATTCCTTTCGATCTCCTCTTTCCAAAAATCAACTTAGTTTTTCTCGAATCTAACCCGATAATCCTAGATCTAAGTTTGAAAGTCGCAACTTCAACCTCTCTGATCTCCTCCGTTGGCCTCCGAACGATCACCAAACTTCAACCTAATCTTCGTCTAATTAAAACCAAGATTTCTCACTACTAAACACTCTTCGAAACAAATCCTAGCACTAAGAATCAAGAATTTTGAAACTCACAAAAAAAAATTCTTCTATTGATCTTGCTTGCTTATTTCGAAAATTGTATATTTTCTGATGTGTTTTTTGTGCTTGAGGCTAGGTTCTTTATATAGGAAAAGAATTTAGATTTTAATCTACTTAGAAGTCTCAATCTGATCAAGAAGAGATTTTTGCTCCAACCACAACACCTAGAGTCCAAGTTTAATCCAAAGAAGAGTCTTAGTTTAACCCAAACTTGGTTTCATTTTTTTATTTTTTTTATTTCGAATTTCTCTTTTTTTTTATTTTTTTTATTTTTTGATTTTATCTTTTTTTGTTTTGTTTTGTTTTTAATTCGAAAATAAATAAAATTCAAATTACAAAATTAAAACCCGGATAAAATCCGGTGTCTACAGCATCTCCAGATCTGATAAATTTTCATTTTTTTTTCTTTTTTACAGAAAGATGAGATGGAGGGAGGGAGGAGAAATAGATTGATCCGGTCAAGTTTTATGCTGTTTTAGGTTATGGTAACTCCATTTCCGGTCTCAACTTGCAGGATCTATTTGTTAAAATTTCCTTTGTCTGTCTGTCTGTCTTTTTTTTTTTTTTTTTTTTGCTTTTTCTGGGTTTATTGGTTCATTTTTTCTATTTTTTTTATCCGATAACATGCTCCAATCGTTCTATCTTTTCCTTGCATTTTTTTTTTTTTATAGTTTTGGATGAGAATGATGCGTGGCTGATGAGAATAATGGGTGAGCTGATTAAATGGGTTTTAGTTTTGGATTTCTTCTTTTTGAATTCATTGTGCTTGCATGTTGGATTTTTTCTCAATTTTTGGCATGTAGAATTACTTTTGACATGTAAAAATGGTGCAAGATTATATTTCCTATTATTTCAGAGAATTTCAAATTAAATGGCTTTGAAATAACCTTACTGATCAAGGACTATTAGCAAATTATGTGTCAAAACACTATTATTAATGCTTGCACCATTTTTACATATGAGCTGTTATCCGTGCCTTGCAGATGCTTTACCTTTTAAGGTTCATTTTATTCAGTATTGGTACTAAAGAAAGGTTTTCCTATTGAGGTTTAATCACGGTTCTTGAAATTCCAAGAATAGCCAAGATTTGGTGACTCCAGAACATTGTACCAAAGAGAGTCAAAGGTTCCTTTAGTTGTCAATCTTCAGCAAATTGGAATGTAAGCATTCGTTGGTACTGTCTTCTTACATGCTAAATCAATTTTTATACAATTTACTTGCTTTTCGTTTTACTTTATTATATTAGAAAGTAATGTGTTAATTTTGAAATTGTGGAGATTGCTTCAGTAATGTAATTATATGCACTAAAATCACAGTAATTATACGCACTAAAATAAGTTTATTTGTTATATATTATTACTATTTTCAAAGACAATTTCAATTGTCATGTTTGTGTTTGGTTCATTATTTGAATTCCTTCCTTTTAATATGCTTGGTTATGGAAGATATGTTGCTCGCATGTATACCCCTGCCCTCTGTCTAAATGAAAAGCTTAAGGTAATTTTTATTGCACAAGAAGCATCTTATCTTTCTATTTTATTCTGTATGTTCTATAAAATTGATGGATATGGTAGGAACTCAAATCTATAACACTCTTTAAAAACTGTCCCCCAAATTAATCTCATGCAAGAATTTGAAATTTTAAGGCATGGATTTTAGGTCAGCTAAGCAATATCTCTGATCATATTTTGGGGGTTATTTTAGATATTTGATTAGATAATAAGGTGGAATAGGCTTACAAAGATCGGTTAGGGTTGTACTGTGTAAAACCATTAATTGAAAAAAAATGAAACGGAAGGATCCAGATTCCAGAAGCATACAAAGAAGAGAAGATGTTTGAAGAAAAAAGTGAAAGAAAAGGAGGAAGATGGGGAGACAAGGGGTGTTTGTTGCCGGACCCGATGAGTTGAGACCGTCTACGATCATATCAACTGAGGAACCGGTATTTGTTGCCTTTTTTTAGATTATTTTGTAGTTCTTTTAATGAAAAATTAACCAAATTCAGCCTGTTTGAGGTCGATTTTAGTGATTCTAACGTTGGGTTCAACTGATTTTTAGTTTTGTTTGTGATTCTCAGTCTTAGCATGGGTTGTTTCTTGCCTCAAACAGGCCGGCTTAATGCCAAATAATTTCACACCAATTTCATCACCGGATCGGACCTTGCCTCTCCAGGTCTGATTTATTTTTTTATTTTTCTTATGTGAGCTGAGGTAGTTGTCTTAAACTTTCTTCAGTGTACTCATTGAAACACAGTGAAGTTGATTGAATTCCAGTTCATGGAGCACATACTTCTTGGCCCACACTGATGACAAGGACAAACCCTCCTCGGTCCTCATACTTATGTTTTCATCCATTGACGTAACAAGTTTTAATGTATGTATGTATGTATGTATGTATGTGTTTATATGAATATATATTGCATGCATGTATTTAGGTATGTATGTTTTTTTTTTGTTTTTTTTTATTTTCTATGTTCTATTTATTTTAGCCAGCATGAGAAATACTACTGATAGGATGGTTCATGGTTGGTTGCAGATGGGATACAGGCATTTTGATACCGCAAAAATATACGGTTCTGAGCCAGTCGTTGGAAATGCTTTAAGAATGGCAATCGAGACTCAAAACATCTGAAGGGAAGATGTTTCTGTGACATCCAAGCTATGGAGCGGTGATCACCATGATCCTGTTTCAGCACTCAAACAGACTCTACGGTAATCAAACCGTACAAAAACGATCAAATTAACCACTGCCCAAAAGCTGTGGAAAACTAATAGTAACTGGAAACGTAAAAGATTAAAACTTCTAAACATAGAAATCTTCATTTAGACCTACCATCACTTGAAGTTGAAGTTGAAGTTGGTGAGTGTAGCAGCGTAGGTAGAGCATTTTCAGCTTTCAAAGCATATATATATTGCCTTGATTTACCAAGATCTTATGGATACTAATTTTTTTTCAATAGATTATTAACTATTGTAAGAACCTTGGATAAAGTATATAGACATGGACTTGGTGCACTGGCCGATGAAACTGAAGCCTTGGGCTTGAGATGCTGTACCCAAAGAAGAAGATTTTGAGCAGTTAGACATGGAGACCACATGGGCAGGGATGCATAAATGCTTAGACATGGGGTTGTGTACGTGCGTTGTTGCACCTTTGTTCTTCTATTCTTAAATTTTTTCGTTTTAATTTCGGGCTCTTCCCTGTTTATTTTCTTCGTTTGTTTGGGTTCTTCTTTTGGTTGCTGCTATTTTGTTTAGGCTATTTTCTGTTCCTGTTGTTGCATGGGTTTGTTGTCAGTTTCTTTCTTCATTTTTGGCTTGATTAATCGTGTACATTCTTCTTTGGTAAACATTTGTGATGCATTATTTTAAACAGTGGTTGTTTATGATTTTACATTGCTGTTAGCTAAGAGTTTGTTTCCTGATTTGGGGAGATTCGGTTGACACAGCAATTCTGATTTTCTGTGGATGCAGGTTAGCTGATATTGTGCTTTGGCAGATCTTGAATGCATGGTTTGTTTTAGCTGTGAGTGAACATCCTTTACAACTTTCTCTTATAATTACTGTTATGGATATGGTTCCAACATGTATATTTATCATAACAATCTATAGAAGCAAGGTTCATGACTTTCTACGTTCATACTAATGATAAAATTACTTATTTCTTCATTTTTTTAATGCATAATGTCGCAATCTAAAAAATAGCAAGTTTCATTGCAAGATTTTATTATTCGTTAAGTGTGACATAAAAAAAACCCGAGAAAAGTCGACTTAATTCCTCTTAAAAAATGAAAGTTTTGAAAATGACATTGAAAAAAAACATGGAGTCGCCACCATGTGATCGGCCACCTATTAAAATCGGTTTTTATAAAATATTTTAAAATTAATTAAAACATTTTAAAACCAATTTCAAGTCTGCATTTTAAACCAGAGAAATCAAAGAAGCGGGTTCGGGACTCGGTTACGTGTGGGGAAGGATTAGCACCCCCACAACGCCCGTATAAAACGGTACCTTATTAATCGTGTGTTATCTCAAGTCTCGGTAAAAAGTTGATTTTAAATTTAGTATTTCAAGTTAATTCCCAATTTAAAGAAAAACAGTTCCATTTTTAATTGAAACTGATTCGGCATTTATTAATTCAAAATTTTTCTATATTCCCCAACAAACGTGGCAAAATATAGAAAATTTTATTAGTTTGGAAAAGTTTCTGAATCATTCTCATTTTAAAGAAGATATTTCATTATTAATGATAATTGATGATATCCTCCCCAGCAAACCCGACAGAGAATTCATGAATTATTTTAACTCGGGAATATCTTTATTTTATTGAAAATCATTACCTTTTTGAAAACATTTAAAAAAAAAATATGAATATGTATGACATAAATAAAATGGCATAGCAAAGTCTAAATAATATAATGCAACCTAAATGATATGATATAATTTAAATGTCTTAGCATATTCTAAATGAAATGAAATATCCTAAGTTATATGATATATTCTAAATGAAATGAAATAACCTGGGTAACATGATATATTCTATATGAAATGTACGTAATAATTTAAATGACATGGCAAATATAAATGATATGGCATATAATCTAAATGACATGAAATATAAAATAATGCTATCATATAATATGCATGAAAATAAAAAATAAAAATAATAATGCATGAACATAACATATGCTAAATAATTTGACAAAAATAACTAAATAAAAAGCATAAGATATCATGAAATATTCAAAATCATATAACAAATAATATAATATCAAAAATTTAAATCAAAGATAATAATACCATGATGAAAATTAAACATAGCAAAAATTACATATTATATAATATGCATAAAATGGAAAATGCAATGCATGAGAATGTATTTTTTCCTTTAATTAAGGAAATCCGTATATCTAAAAAGATATCCGGCTACCTTAGGAAAATATATCAAATTAAATATTCTAAAATCAAAATACTTTGTGATTGTTTGAAAACAATTTTGAAAAGCTTAGATTAAAAATAAAAACTTAGCTAAACCCTTTTTAAATGGCTCTAACTTCCTAAGTTTAAAATCCCGAACTTGACCACCCTTAACCCGAGACTTAAAAAAATCATTTTTAGAGTTTAAAAAGGCTTAGAAACTACCCTAAGTCAGTAGCAAAACTTTGTAATCAGCCCCCTCTAAGTAACTTAACCAAAACAGAAAAATGATTTTCTTTCAAATTCAATTATGACTCCACTGTCCAGTTTTAAAGCACGATTTTTACCCTATTTTTAAAAATTCAAAAAAATATAAAAAAAAAATACTTGAGACTCAGAACATGTAAAACTAAACGGGGAAAAATTGGCTTAATTTTATGATTAAAGATGTCTGCCCAGAAAAATCGAGAAAGTACGAGTACTGGGTGAAAAAACTGTTTTGTCAAAACACATTTTTTTGCCTTTGATAGAATCATTTAAAAATCAAAGTAAAAATATTAAAGACTCTCTAAATGACTGACAAACAGTAGCTAACACTTTTGAAAAGTTAGGCAAAAAATTGGCTAAGCAAAAGAAATCACAAAGGTAGAATAATCAGTTTGACAACTCTTTAATTTTCCACAAGTATGCTCAAGTGAGCATGACTTTGAACCATTGATTGGCCTAAGTCATAAGTCAAGTGGCAAGGACATGAAATGCATGAAAAATACAGCAAATATGATGCATGAAATGCATGATTTAAAACCTAAATGACATGAAAAATGCATGGCATCAATAAAATGACCTAAACCTAAATGAACTTGCATGGCATTTAATGCAATCTATGTCTAAAATGCATGAATATGCATGGCAAAACAAACCAATCCTAAACCTAAAATATGCATGGCAATAACACAAACACATGGCATACTTAAATAAAATACTCAACCAAATATCATGAAAATGCAAACCTATCAATTAATATAACAAAAATGCACACACAAAGCAAACAATATGAGATGGCCGAATGTGGTAGATGCTTAAAATGAGCATGGCATTTTCACAAAAACATGATATACTAACATGCATAGCTAAAGAATAATGCTCAAATCATGCAAATAAAAAGTAAAGGCAAGAAAAGCCCTTTTCGGTTATTTGGGTAAAATGACCTTTTTGCCCCTGGAACATAAATAAATGGCAAACGGACTCCAAATTCAAATTTTATTTTTTCAATACTTTAAAAATAATAAAAATTGAATTCTGAAAGTTTTCAAAATTTTCCGAGTCCATTTGCTATTTATTTGGATTTTTTCTTTCAAAATCGCACTTTTATGCCCCTTAACTTTATCATTTTTTAAACGAGCTCCAAATTCAAATTTTCTTCACCAATCTCTTCCAAATAATTTAAAAGTGTGATCTGGAAGTTTTCATAATTTTTGGAACCCATTTGGTATTTTTTCGGGATTTATCTGCTTGAATTACTGCATAGGAGGCCCGGGATTCGGCCATTTTGCAAAAGAACTCCGGATCCATATTTTCTTTTGCCAATCTCTTCCAAATAATTTAAAAATGAGATTTGCAAATTTTCATAATTTTTGGAGTTCATTTGTTATTTTTTCGGGATTTATCTTCTTGAATTTCTACATAGGAGACCCGAGATTTGGCCATTTTGCAAACGAATACCGAATCAAGATTTTCTTTCGCCAATCTCTTTGAAATGATTTAAGAATGATATTTGCAATTTTTCAGAATTTTTGGAGTTCATTTGCTATTTTTTCCAAAATTTCCAATTTTGCTATTTTGCCTCCGAAACCCGGTTTTGTTCAAAACAAGTCCGATTTTTAGATTTTCTTCAAACTGAGCCTTGGGCTATCCTTTCTTAATCACTCCTCATCCATTAAGGGCTTTAGTCCTACCGAGTCGGGCCATTTCTGTAATTCTTCCCAATTTCACCAAAATCCACCAAAAACCCTAATTCTCGATTTTCTTCCGTATTTTTCTTTCAATTTTTCTTTCAAGTGGCTTCTCCATTACCTGTAGTCAGTGCTTATCTTTCATTTGGAACCTTCAATTTCGACCAATTCGATCGTTTAAGCACTTTTCCCCAAATTTTCCGGATTAGGGTTTCCTTTCTACTGAATCTCCATAACCCAACTTCCGAACTCCATATCTTTCAATGTAGACATCGGATTATCAAAATTATTTCGCCATTTTTCAATTGAACTTCAAATTTTGATTTTGAAAGTGGGTTGAATTTTTCAGTAGTTGATTTTTCGGGGTTGTCTTTTCGGGGTTGACTTTTTCAAGTTTGACTTTTTATGCTCGCCTTCTTAGACTAAATCCCCGAGTACCAACTGCAGGATGAAAAAAGTCTTTTTACATTTTGAAACATAAATTTAGTAAGAAAACATATATGTTTTAGTAGTCCGGACAAAATTAAGTGTCTACACATAATATTTCGATTTCAATAATATTGTATAATTCTTATTGTGTGAAGAAGGGTATAATAAGGTGCATTTTTTGTACGAAAAATTAATCCTTCCATTTAATTGTTATTGTGTTTTTCTAAATATGTTGAGAGGGGCTGTTGTAGATAATGCTGGGAAAAATGGTTGGGTTCTTTTAGACTTATACCTTTTTGTAATCAAGAGACGATGCGTTTTTTCTTTGCAGCATCTCTAGCATGGTTTTGGTACCTGCCAGTTGACTTTCGTGCTGCAGCTTTAAGAAATTTTTAGGTTTTTCATTATTCTTATGAAGTATTAACTTTTGGTAGTCCTGCTTAGGCTGATCTTTAATGGTCAATTCATGAAGTAGCTAGAAAAGAGTTGCTTAAATAATGTTTCATTGTTTTTTTTTTTTTTTTTTTTTCTACTGCTGCTTTTTTGTGCCTTTTGGATGGGGTGGATCACGTCAAGTAAGCTGAGCTGGTTATGTATTGGTTTTGCCCCCCAAGGTGTTTGTCAAAATGCTTTAATGACTGATCTTACTGATTTGTTTTGTTTGGTCTCTTGCTGGGCAGTTTTAGTTCTTAGGTTAGGGAGTGTGATTTCTGGGAATTACTCTAAAATTTCATATCTATTGTAATCTGTTAATGTAAATATTTCTGTATTTTTGATGCAACAATTTGATACTTTAGCTTATCTTCATTCACCCTTTCATATTTAAATTTATTGCATTACACTATCTAAATGTTCACTCTTTATATAATCTTATTTCTTTCATCTTTAATTTGTTGCATTATATTATTTAAATGTTCATTCTTTATATGTTCGCAGCGAAGTACGGGCATCCGACTATTATAAATAAAATTTATAGTAAGCATCTTATACTAGACATGTTCATGGATTGGGTCAGGTTGCGGTCTGAAATTTTTTTATTTCCTTTATTCATGTTTGGCTTTCGGCAAGTTCAGGTCGACGGTCGGTTTGTTACTGTTTAAATAATATTAATTTTTTTATATTTTATAATTAAATTTAAATAAAAATAATTTTTATTACATAAACAGTGATTCGGGTCGAGCCGACCCGAATAGAAAAAAATTCTATCCAAACCCAACCCAGTACGTGTCGGACCTGTTGGGCCGGACGGTCTACCCAACCCTTGAGCAGGTCTATGTTATACATGTAATAATATTCAGCAAAATGTGTCTAACCATATAAATTTTGTGTTTATGTAATTATTTTTCTTAATTAATTTCTTAATCGATCTTAACGAGTGATATCAAAATCACCTAATTTGTTATCCAAAATTTGAGGTTTGGATTGTTATATTAATACTAAACAGATTCAAAAAATTTAGCCTCCATTGAGGTTCCAAAAACAAAGAAAGAAAGGCTTTTTCACAGCAACTTTTTGGATCCAACATAGTTGCTAAGAACAATGTATTAGTTTATAAAATAAAGGAAATGAGTTGTTTTTCTCTTATCACAATCATAAATGATCATTTTTTTTTTTACAAAGGAGGTTAAAATTTAGGAATAGGGTAAGAAAAATTGTAAGTGTTAGAGATCGAAAATCAATCTTACGAGAAATAGAGTTGTTTATGGGTTGGGTTGAGTTAGGTTCGGATAACAAAAAAAACTGCTTGTCCAAAGCTCAACCGGACCCGTCAGACTTGAAAAGTTTGTTTTACTATTTAAAATATTAAAAAATATTAAAAAATTATTTTTATATTTATATTTTATAATTAAATTTAAATAAAAATATTTTTATTTATTAAAATGTAATTTGAGTCAGGCTCGACTAGCTCGGATTTAAAATGTCTTATTTCAAGCCATACCCAATTAGGGTCTGACCAGCTGATATGAACTCTAGGGGTTAAACCCTTTGAACCCACTAACAAATTGAAATAACCTAACCCCAAGAAAGCCAAGATTCAGGCAAAGAAAACTTAAACCCTTAGAAAGCCTGTTTCAAAAAACCTAGATTAAACATGTAAGCTAGACCCTAAGAACTCTCGTTTCAAGAACCTAAGTGTGATAGGTTGAACGCCACAAAGAAAGAATTTTTTGATAAGTTCCTAAGTTCTGTCAAGAACTAAAAAGAGTGAAACACTCACTTTGAATAAATTCAAACTCAATTGATCAAAAGATAATTGAAATAGGCAGCTAAGACATATATTTATAGCCTCCCTATAATAACCCTAATCTACTAAGTAATAATATGCAAAATATGGGCTGAACATGCTCAAGCCCAAACCTAAATCAAGGTGATGCACAATGTCGCTTTTGGGTGGCAACCCATCCTGCAACTCCTCCGAAAATAAATCTTCACAATCCTTCAACAAAGAAACAGGAAAAATTGGAAGAGATGGGTTAGGAGCATCAAGAATAAAAACCACACTCTCCTTTGCATCAGAAAAATTCTCAAATTCTTTGCTTCCCTTGGCAGGAATTGTCACCTTTTCCACTAGTGGCTCCTTTTTTACTTCTTTAATTTCAACCACCTCTATTTCTTTTTCACTTTCTTTTTTTACACTCCGTTTTCTCTTGTTTTTCTTTATTTGCAGCCACCTCACTTTTTTTTTCTTTTTTTCTTCTCTCTTTTTCTCTTTTTTTCTTCCTCTTGTTGCACAAACCTCCCAAACAATAATGTGAACTCTCTCATCTCTTGCAGAACCTGCTTTACTTCATGGCCACATGTGAGAGACATCTTAAATTGCTGCAAAACAAATTTGGTTAGAAAAAAAATGAATGTCGATTCTTTCCTCTTCTTTTCAATGTTTTTCGAATCTTTCTTTCTTTTTCTTGATGTTCGAACACTTTTCTTTTCTTTTTTTTTCAAGAACGAGACTTCTTAATTTTCTTGAAATCTCGAATAAACTTCTTTTTTTTCTTTCTTGGGACTGTTCGAATGCCCCTCTGAATTCTTGAATTTTTTTTTTCAAGATTCGGATCAAGAATCAATAAGAAGAAATTTTAATTGATCAAGAATTCAAGAAACGAAATCTTGATTTAAACCACTTTTCATGACTAAAACCCTAAACTTAGACTGCCTAAAAACTATAACCCTAGGAAAAATGCCTAAAGCGATAACCCCAATACAAGAATGCTGAAACCCCAAAATCTTATTAGATTGATTTGATTTAATTACAAGAATCGAAACCCCAAAGCAAGATTGCCTAAAAACTATAACCCAGGGCAAGAATGCCTAAAGCTATAACCCTAAGACAAGAATGCCTAAAACCCCAAAATCTTGTTATTGATTTTACTGTGATAGTATCTGAAACCCCAAAAAAAGTAACAAATAACAAATCAAAGCGATAACTATAAAAAACCTGATTGGAAGCCTAAGCTCTAATACCAACTGATGTGAACCCTAGGGATTAAACCCTTTGAACCCACTAACAAATTGAAATACCCTAACCCCAAGAAAGCCAAGATTCAGGCAAAGAAAACTTAAACCCTTAAAAAGCCTGTTTCAAATAACCTAAATAAAACATGTAAGCTAGACCCTAAGAACTCTCGTTTCAAGAACCTAAATTTGATAGGTTGAACGCCACAAAGAAAAAATTCTTTGATAAGTTCCTAACTTCTGTCAAGAACTAAAAAGAGTGAAACACTCACTTTGAATAAATTTAAACTCAATTGATCAAAAGATAATTGAAGTAGGCGGCTAAGACATATATTTATAGCCTCCCTACAATAACCCTAATCTACTAAGTAATAATATGTAAAATATGGGCTGAACATGCTCAAGCCCAACCTAAATAATTAAAAGATGTCCATGTTACATAATATAGGCCCAAATGCCTAAGTAATTATAAGAATTAAAATAAGCACTCTCTTAGGCGCCACATGGTTAAATGAATTGGTCCCCACTACTGCCATGTCAATTAATGAATGAAAGAATAGGCCCACTTCTTTAAACATGATGCCGCCACTTGTAAGCCCTCTAATGCCTCCATCTTGTGTTCTTGAATCAATGGACTAAACTTGGATGCAAGCCCATCTTGCATGTTGAAGCCTTTCTTGAATAACTTGCAACATGGCCCAAGCGAATTTCACCCATTCTTTCCATGTTTCCTAGATCTTCTTGGATCTTGGTTCATATAGAAATTGCTATGTGATTGGGCCATCTTGGATCTTATCATTCCTCCTTTCCTCGAAAAGATTCGCCCTCGAATCTTACCCTTGTGTGTGAGAATGACGGCGCTAGATACTAAATTAAGGTGATGCACAATGTCGCTTTTGGGTGGCAACCCATCCTGCAACTCCTCCGAAAATAAATCTTCACAATCCGTCAACAAAGAAATAGGAAAAATAGGAAGAGATTGGTTAAGAGCATCAAGAATAAAAACCACACTGTCCTTTGCATCAGAAAAATTCTCAAATTCTTTGTTTCCCTTGGCAGGAATTGTTTCCTTTTCCACTAGTGACTCCTTTAATTTCAGCCACCTCTATTTCTTTTTTACTTTCTTTTTTTACACTTTGTTTCCTCTTTTTTTTTTCTTTATTTGCAGCCACCTCACTTTTTTTTTTCTTTTTTTCTTCTCTCTTTTTCTCTTTTTTTCTTCTCTATCTTTCTTCTTCTTGTTGCACAAACCTCCCAAACAATAATGTGAACTCTCTCATCTCTTGCAGAACCTACTTTACTTCATGGTCACATGTGAGAGACATATTAAATTGCTGCAAAACAAATTTGGTTAGAAAAAAAAAATGAATGTCGATTCTTTCCTCTTCTTTTCAATCTTTTTCGAATCTTTCTTTCTTTTTCTTGATGTTCGAACACTTTTCTTTTCTTTTTTTTTCAAGAACGAGACTTCTTGATTTTCTTGAAATCTCGGATGAACTTTTTTTTCTTTCTTAGGACTGTTCGAATGCCCCTCTGAATTCTTGAATTTTTTTTTCAAGATTCGGATCAAGAATCAATAAGAAGAATTTTTAATTGATCAAGAATTCAAGAAACGAAATCTTGATTTAAACCACTTTTCAAGACTAAAACCCCAAACTTAGACTGCCTAAAAACTATAACCCTAGGAAAAATGCCTAAAGCTATAACCCCAAGACAAGAATGCTGAAACCCCAAAATTTTGTTAGATTGATTTGATTCAATTACAAGAATCAAAACCCCAAAGCAAGATTGCCTAAAAACTATAACACAGGGCAAGAATGCCTAAAGCTATAACCCTAAGACAAGAATGCCTAAAACCTCAAAATCTTGTTATTGATTTTGCTGTGATAGTATCTGAAACCCCAAAAAGAAGTAACAAACAACAAATCAAAGCGATAACTATAAAAAACCTGATTGGAAGCCTAAGCTCTGATACCAACTGATGTGAACCCTAGGGTTAAACCCTTTGAACCCACTAAAAAATTGAAATACCCTAACCCCAAGAAAGCCAAGATTCAGGCAAAGAAAACTTAAACCCTTAAAAAGCCGATTTCAAAGAACCTAGATAAAACATGTAAGCTAGACCCTAAGAACTCTCGTTTCAAGAACCTAAGTTTGATAGGTTGAACGCCACAAAGAAAGAATTCTTTGATAAGTTCCTAACTTCTGTCAAGAACTAAAAGAGTGAAACACTCACTTTGAATAAATTCAAACTCAATTGATCAAAAGATAATTGAAGTATGTGGCTAAGACATATATTTATAGCCTCCCTACAATAACCCTAATCTACTAAGTAATAATATGTAAAATATGGGCTGAACATGCTCAAGCCCAAACTTAAATAATTAAAAGATGTCCACGTTATATAATATAGGCCCAAATGCCTAAGTAATTATAAGAATTAAAATAAGCACTCTCTTAGGCGCCACATGGTTAAATGAATTGGTCCGCACTACTGCCATGTCAATTAATGAATGAAAGAATAGGCTCACTTCTTTAAGCATGATGCCACCACTTGTAAGCCCTCTAATGCCTCCACCTTGTGTTCTTGAATCAATGGACTAAACTTGGATACAAGCCCATCTTGCATGTTGAAGCCTTTCTTGAATAACTTGCAACATGGCCCAAGCGAATTCCACTCATTCTTGCCATGTTTCCTAGATCTTCTTGGATCTTGGCCCATATAGAAATTGCCATGGGATTGGGCCATCTTGGATCTTATCATTCTCGTTTTCCTCGAAAAGATTCGCCCTCGAATCTTACCCTTGTGTGTGAGAATGACGGCGCTAGGTACTAAATCAAGGTGATGCACAATGTCGCTTTTGGGTGGCAACCCATCCTGCAACTCCTCCGAAAATAAATCTTCACAATCCGTCAACAATGAAATAGGAAAAATATGAAGAGATTGGTTAAGAGCATCAAGAATAAAAACCACACTCTCCTTTGCATCAGAAAAATTCTCAAATTCTTTATTTCCCTTGGCAGGAATTGTCTCATTTTCCACTAGTGGCTCCTTTTTTACTTCTTTAATTTCTGCCACCTCTATTTCTTTTTTGCTTTCTTTTTTTACATTTTGTTTCCTCTTGTTTGTTTTTATTTGCAGTCACCTCACTTTCTTTTTCTTTTTTTCTTCTCTCTTTTTCTCTTCTCTATCTTTCTTCCTCTTGTTGCACAAACCTCCCAAACAATAATGTGAACTCTCTCATCTCTTGCAGAACCTGCTTTACTTCATGGCCACATGTGAGAGACATCTTAAATTGCTGCAAAACAAATTTGGTTAGAAAAAAAAATGAATGTCGATTCTTTCCTCTTCTTTTCAATTTTTTTCGAATCTTTCTTTCTTTTTCTTGATGTTCGAACACTTTTCTTTTCTTTTTTTTCAAGAACGAGACTTCTTGTTTTCTTGAAATCTCGGATGAACTTCTTTTTTTTTCTTTTTTGTGACTGTTCGAATGCCCCTCTGAATTCTTGAATTTTTTTTTCAAGATTCGGGTTAAGAATCAATAAGAAAAAATTTTAATTGATCAAGAATTCAAGAAACAAAATCTTGATTTAAACCACTTTTCAAGACTAAAACCCCAAACTTAGACTGCCTAAAAACTATAACCCTAGGAAAAATGCCTAAAGCTATAACCCCAAGACAAGAATGCTGAAACCCCAAAATCTTGTTAGATTGATTTGATTCAATTACCAGAATCGAAACCCAAAGCAAGATTGCCTAAAAACTATAACCCAGGGCAAGAATGCCTAAAGCTATAACCCTAAGACAAGAATGCCTAAAACCCCAAAATCTTGTTATTGATTTTGCTGTGATAGTATCTGAAACCCCAAAAAAAAGTAACAAACAACAAATCAAAGCGATAACTATAAAAAACCTGATTGGAAGCCTAAGCTCTGATACCAACTGATGTGAACCCTAGGGGTTAAACTCTTTGAACCCACTAACAAATTGAAATACCCTAACCCCAAGAAAGCCAAGATTCAGGCAAATAAAACTTAAACCCTTAAAAAGCCTATTTCAAAGAACCTAGATAAAACATGTAAGCTAGACCCTAAGAACTCTCATTTCAAGAACCTAAGTTTGATAGGTTGAACGCCACAAAGAAATAATTCTTTGATAAGTTCCTAAGTTCTGTCAAGAACTAAAAAGAGTGAAACACTCACTTTGAATAATTCAAACTCAATTGATCAAAAGATAATTGAAGTAGGCGGCTAAGACATATATTTATAGCATCCCTACAATAACCCTAATCTACTAAGTAATAATATGTAAAATATGGGCTGAACATGCTGAAGCCCAAACCTAAATAATTAAAAGATATCCATGTTACATAATATAGGCCCAAATGCCTAAGTAATTATAAGAATTAAAATAAGCACTCTCTTAGGCGCCACATGGTTAAATGAATTGGTCCCCACTACTGCCATGTAAATTAATGAATGAAAGAATAGGCCCACTTCTTTAAACATGATGCCGCCACTTGTAAGCCCTCTAATGCCTTCACCTTGTGTTCTTGAATCACATAGACTAAACTTGGATGCAAGCCCATCTGGCATGTTGAAGCCTTTCTTGAATAACTTGCAACATGGCCCAAGTGAATTCCATCCATTCTTGCCATGTTTCCTAGATCTTCTTGGATCTTGGCCCATATATTGCCATGGGATTGGGCCATCTTGGATCTTATCACCAGCTAGATCGAGTGAGTATTTTAACCCTTGGACAGATCTAACGAGAATTCATCTCTTAAAGAAATGGGTGAATCATTTGAATTCAACCCCGAATTCGATCACATTTTCCTTTTCATTCCAATATTAATACATGTTTAATTAAATAACTATTGTTATTTATCAACAGAATAAAGAGTAATAATTTAAGATTCGAATTTGCTCTTATCTTCTAAATTTTTCATCCAAAATGAAGCAATCTTAAGCCATGGAACATTATTATTGTAATTAAGCTTCGAACAGATTGGGAGTTTTTCATTTATAATTGTCGGATCATAATTTAAAATTTTAAGAATCTATTATTTATAAATGTGAATTTCATGTAAAATATTGATGAATTTCACATAATTTTAAATTATAATTAATTATAAATGATAGTTTGAAGAGCCTAATCAGATCTCAGTCGAGCCAAGTGACTCATATTTTTTCTATATCAGCCATATAAATATAACATAAATTATTAAATGTGTCAAAATTTTAAATAAAAATATGATACGTGTATTAAACGTGTTGTGTTAATTGTATTTAAACATATAGTGCCATGTTTATTATATTATTTTATATTTATTAAATGTATTATATTTATATCATATTTTCATATCGTATCTAAAATTAGGGGTAAGCAATTTTCGGTTAAAACTGAATTAATCAAATTAATCGATATAGTTTGATTAATTCGATTCGGTTAATCAGTTAATATCAGAAGTGTTTTCGACCAATTCGATTAACTCATTAGATTACGATTTTGATAAAATTTTATTGGTTAACCGAATTAATCGATTTAATAATTTACATTTTTTATAGTTTATAAAGATTTTAATAGTCCATAAAAGATGAAATATTTGTGTAGGACACTACAAGAGAAAGTATATTTAGCGACGGATTTATTTTCGACGGATTTTTTTCATCGGAAATAATCAACATTACCGACAGAATGTCCAACCACTAGAAGAGGATGGCGATTTACCGACGAAAACATCACCGACAGAATCTTTCCGTATGTAAAACATTTTTTTACTGACGGAATTCCATCAAGAATGTATTTGCGTATTACCCACGGAATTTTCAGAATTTCCGATGGAAAAAGAATACTACCGACGAAATATTAGCAACAAATTTATTTCTTCATGTAATTTCCATCGGTAAAAGTTTGACGGGAACGTCCTAAATTCCTGCCAAATTTTCACCGACGAAATTACTAGCATTACCGACGAAAATTTCGTCGGTTAAAATAATACACGGGTTTTGAAATCATTAATAAATAAAAATTAATAATAATAAAACTAAACGGTCAAAAAACTATTACCGACGGAATATGCGTCGGTAAGAAATCAATTCTGTCGCTAATACTTTTTGACCGTCCACTTTATTTACCGACGGAATTGGCTTATTACCGACGAATATTCTGTCGTTAATAGTTTTTTCACGATTTTGTATACATAATAAATGCAAATTTATTAAAAAATTAATTAAGGGTTTTAAAGTAAACGGTCAGAAATTATTACCGACGAAATTTTCGTCGGTAATACTTAAATTCCGTCGGTGAAATATTACCGACGGAAAATCCTAATACCGACGGATAAATTTTGATATCCCGCCAAAACTATTACCGAAGGAATATCCATCGATAATAAATCCATTCCGCCGATGAAAGTTTATTCTGTCGGTAATGTTTCACCGACGGAACATCCTAATACCGATCGAAATTCCATCGGTAATATCTTATTACCGACGGATGAAATTTGAAATCCAGCCAAAAGTATTACCGACGAAATTTCCGTCAGTAATAACCTTATTCCTTCGGTGAAAGTCTCAGGCATAACTAAATGCCCGAGACTTCTTTTCCCATTTTCTCTCAGATTCTCTCTTTCTCTCTTTGGTCTGTTCGACGCTCCCTGCCCTCCGACCCCTTTGCCATTGCCGTCCGACCGTCCCCCGCGAGCCACCACCGTTGCTGATCGCCACCTCCATCATCGTCCAATCATCGCGTCTGTTTCTCTCTTCTCTCTTTTCTTTTATTTCCATTCATAATGGGCTTGTTGAAATAAAGTACAGGTCAATACTTGCTAGTAATGAACCTTTTGTTTTAGCTCATCAATGTCAATAAGTGTATTACAGTTCTTATCCATCGAATAGAAGAGAACGTCGAGACTGGTGGGCTATGTTCAAAACAAAGGCTAGGAGTAGATTTGACATTGGATCTCATGGGGGAGAAATAATTGATCTAAACGAAGGGGTTTATCAACAAATGGATGTGCCTACTCCCACCATTGTAACATATTCAAAAGATCTTGACAATCCTCAACTTTTGTTTCATGGTGATTTCGAAGAAAAAGATGAAGATGAAGATGAAGACGAAGACGAAGACGAAGATGAAGAAGTAGATTATGATGACAGCGATGACAATGATGCTGATGAGAACGACGAGAATGATGATGATGATTAGAAAGTTAATATTATTTAATCATTTTGTAATTGCATGATGTGTCAAATAATATATTTTATATGTGTATGCAATATATATTTACTAATAAATTTAATATTTTTTATTTTACAGATAAAATTCGAGGAGGAGGGCGTAAACTAATGTAAAGAAGAAACAGAGTTCTATGTGGGATGTTTTTCGACCATCTGGAGGATTATCCTCGGGGCATGGTACACCAGTGTTGCCACATGTGTCTTCTCCCTCCTTACGACCTCCACCGAGATAGTTACCGCCTTATTCGACTCCATCGCCACATACTCCATCTGCAGTACCTCCATCGCCCCTGCATCCCTGTGCACTGCCTCCGTCTATAGTGGATCCGTCCAAATTGCCTCCATCTATAGTGGCACCGTCTACAGTTGCTCCATCCACATCGACTCCCGCTCCACTGCCACTGCCGACACTTACTCCAGCGACTCAGGCAGATCTCGCGTTACAGGCATCTACCTCATCGTTGGATGAAATTTCACAGTTTTTACTTAATGAGCCAGCACCGATGTATTTCACGGATGATGGCACGGTGCAGCAGACAGAGGTACCTGCATCACATCCTACGCCGTCTATCGGCATTGTCACTGAGCAAAGGAAACAAGGTAGATGTTGGACGAAAGGATTACCGAGATCGAGTAATCCGAATGACAGGTTTCGACTGTCAATTCTTCAAAACACATAAGTTAATAATATTTTGATAATTTCATTATTTGAGTAAAATAAATTATTGTCCACTAACACGTATCCTTGATTTTAGGACTTTCATGAAGAGTTGTGTAAAATCGACCATTGCTTCGATTATCAGACAACACTATAACAGACCGTGGCCTACTTGGTTGAAGATACTTGTTGACGTGAAACTGTCTATGTGGACTATATTTGAGGTATGATTTGGTTTAAAGTCAAATTATAATTTAATTGTGTTTAATAGTATATATTAATTCATAATGTCTCATTGTAGGGAAAATGTCAGTGGCTTCCCGAGCAAACACCACTGGTTAGGAAATTATGGGAGGCCACATGCAAGGATCGATTCAAGGACATGATGAATTTTGAGATGGACAATGCCATGCCTTTCTTTCAAACGAATCGAATAGAAGACTGCAAGGGTTACAAGTGTGATTGGATAACAGTCGATATTTGGGATCAACTAATTGATAGTGTCTGGAGTACTGACGCTTGGAAAAATAGGTCCCAAAAGGCCAAGGGTAATAGGAACATGGAGAAAGATGGCAGCATTACGAAGCACACTGGTGGATCAGTTCTTTTTCTAGTTACCGATGAAAGGATGGTAATATTTATTTTTGTTTTTCAATTTATTATTTAAAAGTTTCATCGTGTAAACTATGTGAATTTTTTTTTATTAACATAACTTTCTCTCTTCTTTTAATCTGTAGTCACAAAAATTGCAGCGCAACGTGACTTTCTTTGAGCTGTTTAACAAAACCCATAAACGTGCAAAGGGTCATGGTGATTACGTAGACAACAAGTCTAAAGCTGTAACTGTAAATATTTAACTTTATCAATAATTTATATATTACATTAATTGATTATACCAGATAATTGTGTTTATGTACACGTTCATTACAATGTCACATATTAATTGTTTATATATTTAAATATTAGTGATTGTAGGAAAATTATACTGCCTCATTGCAGCAAAAAATGAGGACGATACGTCTTCATATCCCGATTTCGACCCTCAGTCCTGGTCTAATGCTATTGGGGGCATTGAGACTACGCGGACGCATGCTTATGGGTTTGGAACGAGACCGAAGAGAGGGCAAATTTTCAATCCACCCGACAATCACCAAAGTTTAGATGCAGCCAGTTACGCTCCATGTGGTCCTAGTACTACACAGTAGCCGACAGCAGCGCCATCTGAGGAGAACTATAATGCATTGAGGTCCGATATCTCGTAAATCCAGACATCAATCGTGAGACTTGAGAATATCGTGACGAGCTGGAATACGATAATCGCACCTTTACTGCAGTCACAAATAGCAGCTGCATTAGGCGGGATCGAAACAAGTGCTGCCAGACTTAGTGCTGCCTTAGGCATGGGTGTTGGATCTAGTGCTACCGAAGTCGGTGTTGCTGGAGGTATGGCTGCTGGACTAGGATTGAGTGCTGCCGGTGCTGGACTGAGTGCTGCAGGAGTCGGTGCTGTCGAAGGCATGGATGCTGTCAGAGGATTGAGTGTTGCCGAAGGCAATGCCGAGGTAGATAGTGAAGCTGGTGACAGCAGTACCTTGTAATGACAACATTTTTTTTTATATTCGAGAGATACATTTGAATATTATTTTATTTATATTTTTACGGATTTCATTTTATGTTTTATAGTATAATTATATAAAATTTTCATTTTATTTTTAATTTTTTTAATAATTTAATTTTTAAATATTTATTTTAAATATTATTTTATTTTTCAAAAAAATAATTATCGACGGAATTATCCATCGATAAAGGATATTTACTGGCGGAATATTCCGTCGGTAATAATTTATTGCCGACCAAATCCATCCGTCAGTAATTAAATTACCGACGGAATATATCCATCGGTATATATATCCGTCGATATATCTATTACCGACGAAATATTTCGTCATAATATTTTGTCGGTAAAGAAATTTATGACGGAAGTATTCCGTCGGTGATAAAACAATACCGACGGAATTTTCTGTCGGTAAAATAAAACAATAATGACGGAATATTTCGTCGCTAAAGTTTCTTTATCGACGAATCTTTCTTTACCGACCGAATTAGTATCACCGACTTAAATGTTTTTGACTATTAACGACAAAATTTTTACGATTGAAAGTATCCGTCGCTAAATTCCGTCGTTAAAAGTTTGGAGGGAAGATTGTTCATTCGCGCCAAACTTTTTGCGACGGAAATTTCGGTCGAAAAAAAAAAATCAATTTCAATATATTTTTTTAACCAAAATTACTTTCCGTCGCTAATAAGCTTAACGGAAAATAGTTTTAATAATTAATTTTATTTATTATTTCCATAAAATTTTCAATTTCAAAATTCCTTCGCTAATAAGTATTAGCGACGGAAAATAGTTTTAATAATAAATTTTATTTATTATTTTCATAAAATTTACAATTTCAAAATTCCTTCGTTAATACTTATTAGAGACAGAAAATTTCGTCGGTAATAATCTTATTAGCAACGGAAAATAGTTTTGACCATATTAAATCGGGCCGAGCCCTCTTTTCTCCTTTCTTCCTTTCTTCCCTCTTCTCTTTCTTTTCTCTCTTCTCCTCGCATCACTCGACCCGGTCTAGCCTAGCTACCGCCATTCGTCCGCCTCACCGAGAAATTCGACTAGCCCCCCCTCCTCTCCAGTGCCGTCTGCCGCCACCCAGTTGGTATGCTCTCTCCTCTCTGTCTATAGTGTTTTGCAACGATTGGCTATGTAAAATTTGTTAGTTCAAGTCCATCTTTCAGCAACCTTTTCATTTTAATCAGTAAAATCAAAATTATTGTTTTGTTTTGTTTATATTTCGATTTAACATGCTCCGAAAAAGGAACCAAGCTATAAGGGAATGACCAACTCTACTGCGACAACGTGTTATAAGCCTTCCCTGACTGTTTTCTTGTATGGGCTTTTTTCCCTTTCATATTTTTCTTTTACCATATAAAATCAATTGCTTCTCGTTGTATGATAAATTTTATTTGTTAATAATATTTTCTATATTTGTAATATTGATTATTTCATTTAAATTAATTGCTAAGTAATTATAAATTTTAATATATTTGATTATTATCATTATCATTATATAAATGAATTTATATATTTTTTATAATTATAAAAAAATTGACAAAAATTTTCGTCGAAAATAACACAAAATCCGTCGGAAATACTATTTACGACGAAAAATTCCGTCAGAAATAATCTGTCGTTAATACCTATTTCCGACGAAATTTTTATTACCGACGGATTGAGTATCACCAACTTAAGATTTACCAACGGAATTTTCCGTCAAAAAATTTCGTCGATAAAAGGCATTTTCGACGGAATACAAACTTTTATCGACGAAAATTTCTGTCGGTAAAAGTCCGTTCTCTTGTAGTGGAACATGAAGAAGCATTCTTTCCTTCTCACTTTTAACATGTTTTTAGCATTTTTTTTTTTTAAGACATGAAGCATTGATTTAATGATAAATAGATCTAAAGTTTTTTTTATAAAATATAGAACTTTTGCTAAATCTCAATTAATCAATTAACCGATTGAATTAATTGATGTATTTCGATTAATCGATTTGCTAGTTAATTGAAGAAGTTCGACCGATTCGATTAGTTATTTTTATAACTTCGATTAATTCAATTTTAAAATTTTTTTAACCAAATTAACCGATTGCTCACCCACATCTAAAACTAACAAAGACAGCCACTCTTGGGATGGTGTTGATGATCAAGACCTCCTTACAATTATTATTTATTATTATTATTATTGGTGATCCACTTGAACTTCTTTCAATTCTTTTGGGTGAAATTCCACTTGAAACTTTGATAGTAACAAAGACTTCCACACAAACTAGCTAGAATTATTGATAAAGACTTGAGTCGACTCTTCGGTCAATGACTCAATATTATTTATTTATTACACATACATATCCCATCTTTTAGAAAGTGAAATCAGTGGCACCAATTATCCAAAAAACAAATCAGTGGCATCCTTCCTTCCTTTCTTCCATGGCCCTACACTTTAATCTCCAGGTTTTGACACGTCCTATTTCCAGACAGATTCTTCGGTTCTTTTGCTTTCTTCTCTCACAAAATTATGTGATTTTTTTTTTTTTTTTGCTATAAGAAACTTTTTAATATCAATTAGTATATTATTTATAGTAATAATATTATATTAAATATAATAATTGATAATTTTATTTATCATTTACAGTATATTGAATGAAGATATTATTATATGAGATTTTACTAACGAATATTTTTAGAACACTATTTAAAATTATTATATATAATAATAATATCTCAATCTAATGCAATATTGAGAACAATGAATAAAATTATTAACTTTTACATTTAATATAATATTATTACTATAAATAATATATTAATTAACCTTAAAAAATATCTTAAAATAATCGTTAACAAAATCCTACTATATATAATAATTTTAAAAATGTCATTAAGACATTTATTAACAAAATTCGAAAAAAGAAAAAATATTTGTGTAATTTCGAATAAAATAAATACCAATCTCTAAGTAGAGGTGTTCATTTTTTTTGTCAAAATTTATATTTCGAGCTTGATATTTTTTTCAAATCTTTTTAAATATCGAATGAACCTTTAAGTTTGAACATCCTCTGAGGCCAAGGGACATGTTTTTTTCCTTCCTCTCCTACTGACATGCTTCGCCCTTTTTCCATGGATTAAAAAAAACCAGATCAGATTGGCCGATTGAACCGAAAATCGATAGATTGTTTGACCCGGTACAATATATAAAACTAGATGATAATCGAACCGATAGAAAATCGATTTAATCGATAAAAAACTAGCAAAAATCAGAAAAACCAATAAAAACAGGTTTGATATATATATATATTTTTAATTAATGAGATTTAAATCTTTAACTTTTTAATTATATATTAAAGATCATACCATTAAGTCAAATACATATTTTTGTTAATTATTTATTATATTTAATATTTATTTAATATTAAAATCATATTTTAAATATTTAAATTCTTATTTAAGTGAATCGACTGGTTCAACCGGTTGAACCCACTACGAGAAAACTCACTTTTAACGATATTTATAAATGTCGGTAAAAGATAAAAAACTACCCCTAATGATATTACAAGAAATTCGTTAACCACCGGTTGAACGCCAATTAGGCGAGCGCGGGTAAAAAATTTCTGGTGGGCCTAACCATCGACGCTGGCAAATCAATTCATTTTTCCGACATGACTTTTACTTGCAATTTTAAATGCCCCTAAAAAGTTAAATTTTTTAAAAGCATTTTAAGCGCCCCTAAAAGTCGTGATTCATATTTTTTATAATTTTTTTTAACATTTTGCTGGCACTTATAAATGCCTTTAAAAATTTTAATTCTCCATAGGCATTTTAAACTACCGTTAAAAATTACATTTAAAAAAATAAATAAAAATATTATCATGTCAATATCTAAATTTGAAATTTTAAAAAACAAACTTTTCAACTTTTTTTTTTTTATTCATTGAAAAAAATGGCAAAAAAAATTGAAGAATATATATATATATATATTGATGTTTTATCAACTTTACATTAAAGACAAAAACTCGACTAAAAGTTTCAATATGGTTAACATATTCGTCCACTAGAAAAAATAGAATCTACAAATTGATTATTCATAACAAATGAACAAAAAGAAAATCTATTCATTTTTCATATGCATGCCATATTCCTAGTTACTTATTTGCATTTCTGATGAGCTTAACCAAGATGTTGTTGCCCTTTCTGAATTATTTCAACCATTCAACCCTGTAAAGATTGAAGCAAAACTCACAATCAGCCAGGAAATTAGAAAGGCCGAAAACAAATCCAATATAAGATGTTGCAATTGCAAGAAGTGAGAACACCTCAATTTTTGGCTGCAAATTCATTTCAAAAACAAAATTGGTGTCAGTTAAAAAGTAAGGATGCAATGACAGCTGAAACAAAGAAAGCAGGCACTGAAAATACTTGGAGTAACAACTAGTCTCATCCTTCGCCTTAAATTTTCATCATTCAGATTGTTGATGATCAAAACTAGTATTGGCAATATATTTGCTAATTTCAGAATCAAACAGAACAATGTAAAAAATGCTGTGGCCCCATGATAGAAACTGGATCATCAGATTCAAGATTAGCAATGTGCTAATATTTGACAGTGAAAAGAAAATGGTAGCGAAGGGAATAAAAGAAGACATAAGCATATAGTGATAAGTTCTGTTACCTTACTTTAGACATGTTTCCTTCAAGATATGTACAGAGAACTGGTACAACATTTTGAACAAAGTAGATACAAGATGTTACAACAACTTAATTAAATATTAGATTACTACAGATTAAAGATGTTACCTAGGAAACAAATGATAGTGCAATTATTGGTATCATGTGCCAAAATAACCATCTAGGGCTACTGATCTTGAGCTTAATTTATCCTACAGAATAAAATTCAAGTATTATAGTCTGACCAATTTTATTACACATGCGAGAGAAAATTTCCTCGATTTGAAAAGCTAAAATCATCTTATAGCTATTCTATTTTTAAGGCAGGTTTCTTAAATCATTAAAACATCTTTCACAAGGCTGTTGAGTCATAAAACAGGACTAACCATTTGCTGCAAGCCATCTGTTGAGTTTCTCTCACCATGCACCCATTACCGTGATGATGATCAGATGGATGTTTCCCCATGAGGAGGGAGTGTGCGGACTTATCCTTGCCGTTGATCGCCCTCGAAGTGGAGGGCGATGATCGTCCCAGTTGCTTATCAAGCGCCTCGTTGATCCGCTTCCGATCCCTCTCCCTTGGAGCCACCGGCCGCTCTCTCTCTCTCTCCTCTGTACATCTTCTTCTTCTTATTTGTCGGTGATATTAATCACTACCGTTATCGTGATTCATAGCAATGACGCAAATGACTCTAGCTCCCCAAAATCTAGGGTTTTCTGTTGTTCCTTTTTTTTTTTGGTTCGATTTCAGAGAAAGCAAAAAAGAACCATGGGTCTCCTTTCTATTCAAATGGAATTTGAATATGTAGAGAAATTAAAATAAGATGATATGTAGGGTGAAAGTTCTGTCATTGTGCCGTTTAAAGCTTTATTAATAGCGGCGATTTCTTTATGTCATTAAAATTCAATGAAAAAAAGGAAATCGCTGACAGTTTTTACAACCCTCCGAATGAAAGTGTCTTTATAAATCTCATTCTTTGTAGTGACCAAAAATCGCAAATTTAACTTGCCTTTTTCACATTTACTACAATTTTACCACAGCTTCAAAAATATTTGACTAAACTCGAGTTGAGTAGATCAGTCAAAGATCATGATATTTTATAGTAATAAAATGTATTTAGGGTCCAAAAAATAATTGGCAAGTTTAAATTGATTTGGGGGGCGTCATAATGTGGCTTGAAGCAAAAAACTTTTGAATATTGTTCCCCTAGTTGATACAAAAATGTTTATAGTGAGTCATATAAAAATTCGTTTTATTGTTTGTAATATATTAAAATATTAAAAAAAATATTTTATAATTAAATTTAAATAAAAATATATTTTTATTACTTAAACAACAATTCAAAACGAGTCAAATAAGATTATCAAAATATATTTTAAATTTGACTTAATTCAAATTAAATTTATTAAATTAAATAAATAATTTAATTCGTAAATCCTTTTTACACACACCAATAGCATAACTTTTTTTTTTAGTGTATATAAAAAATTAAATAATTGTATAAAACATTTTTAATTTTGTACTATTTACTTTTGAAGAAAAAAAAAAGCCAATCATATTATAAAAAATATAGTTTTTTTTTAAAATTTCATTAGTACTCTCTTATCCCTATAATTTATTTTGACACATATAGTACAATGGTTTTGTCTTTTATCGAAACTCAAAAGCTACCCAACTTTTATTTGATGGGTTATTAAAAATCCAAATTTGAAGTACCATTTTTTAAGTTTCTTATTTTATTAATATTTAATAGTAGTAAGTATATATGATAATTTATACATGTATATTATATTTTGTATTTTTTTATGTTAATTATATAAATATAAATTTTATATAAATTATTAAATATATCAAAATTTAATATGATATATATATTAAATGTATCATATTAATTATATTTAAATGTGTCACATAATACTTATTATATAATTTTTATATTCATTAAACTTGTTGTGTTTATATTGTATTTTATATTGTGTTTAAAATTATCAAATTTTCAAAAATTAATAAAACACAATTGACTATGACCGTGGAAAAATTATTAGTTAGGGGGGCAGCCCTAGGGTTGTAATCGAGCCGAGCCGAGCTCGAATACTGAGAAGCTCGAGCTCGAGCTCGATTCGAAACTCGAGGCTCGAAACTCGGTTCGAGCTCGATCGAGTATCATTTTTTAAGCTCGGCTCGAGATAAAATCGAACTATTCGAGCTCGACTCGATTAGGCTCGTTTACTCGAGCTCGAGCTCGAATTAAGAGTTTTTAAGTATGTATGTATATATTAAGGGTAAAATAGTAAATTAATAATAAAATATTATAAATAGAAAAAGCTCGATTAGGCTCGCGAGCTGCTCGAATCGGGTATTAAGATACTCGAACTCGGCTCGCTCGATAGCTCGAGCTGCTCGAGCTCGAGCTCGGCTCGATAATGACCGAATCGAATTCGAGTTTTTTTTCGAGTCGAACTCGAGTAGCTTGCGAGCACAGGTGTCTCGTTTACACCCCTAGGCAGCCCCCTTCCATTTTTCAAAGGTTGTTGGAAGGTGTTCTATCCTTATATGAAAAAAGTTAAAATTACATTTGGCCCCTTACATTTTTTAAAGGTTGTTGAAAGGTATTTTATATTTACATTAAAAAAATTGTAAAATTATATTTGGCCCCCAAATTTTTAAAACTTTTGAAGTACCTTATCCTTACTTAAAAATATGATAAATTTTCAATTTGATCTTTTATAAAATTTATAGTTTGATATGATAAATTTGATAACATTTTTAATTTATACATCATTCATTATTATTAATTTAATTCTTTCTACTTATTCAATCAATCAAATAGATATATTTACATTAATTATTGTGTTAATATTTTTCATTCTATAAAAAATAAATAAATAAAGTTAAACTATTACAATATTTAATATAAATTGTACATTACTTATTTTACTTTTTCTAAATGTATGTAATCTTATATTTTCTTTTGTAATATTAAATAATTCTATGCATATTTTAATTAGATTATAATTTCTTTGACATCGAAACTCAATTCTTATTAAATTTTTTACATATGCAACATGATTTATAATATTTGAAAATTGAAAATTTTTATTTTGTTATAAGATTTTTATATATTGTTTATAATTTTAATATTATATGTAATATTTAAATCTAATGTTTTCATAATAAAACTATTAATGGATCGAGTCAGACCAAACTCAGATAGTAAAAAATTTTGCTTGCCTAGCCTAGTCCAGTTCATCTGGCCTTTGATGTCCTTTTTTAATATTTAAAAATTATTTTTTATATTTTATTTTTAAAGATATTTTATAATTAAAATTAAAAAATAAATCTGAGTCGTGCCCAAAGCTTAAAAACCTTTCGGGCCGAGACATCGAACTAGACGAATAATTCAACTTTTCGACAGGTCTATTCCATAATAATATAAATATATATATATATATTTCGACTCTCCTTAATAATATTTCTGGTTTCGTCCTTGCCATCACGTTAGCGATGCGTCCAACCAATAAAATTAAACCACATCATATTCTTCTTTCACGTCATATATATATATATATATATTTTTTGTTATGTTCATTTTATTTTTTAAAAGAGAAAAAAAAAATGAAGAACATATATAACATATATATTTTTTTTTTTTGAAAATAATTTGAGTTTTACGTTGAAATGTATGTATGACATTAAATAAAATTTTACTATGATTTAATTTTATTGGTCTATTTAATAATTTTTCATGACTGCGAGTGGCATTTTGCAATTAAAAAATGTATTTTTTTTTCCCCTACAAAAGGTACAACTCAGATATTTCCCTCTAAACTTTAAAGAACACAAAGGGGTCCCTGCAAATCCAAGGCCAGCTAGCTAGAACAAGGCCAAGAAGAAGCACTTCATGGCCACATGTCAGTCATCAAATTGCCAAAATGGGTCTACCCCACTGCCACTACCCAGTACTCAGTTCTGTGTTTCACATTTTTTGGCACAGAAAAAACAAAAACCAAAGAAGAGTTAATAAAACGATAGTGGGTGGCTTTGCTGCTTTACAGTTTCCATGGTGTAATCTTCCAATTAATTCTTTGTTTGGCAATTTTTGCAAAAGCCCTGTTTGGCTGTTTGATCCTGGAAGAAAGAAAAGAGATGACAGGCGTACTCCTGGAGAAAGAAGGGGTTACCCTGGAAGAGCTGAAGAAGAAAATGGCTGAGTTTGCAAGGGAAAGAGACTGGGATCAGTTTCACAGCCCTAGGAATCTCCTGTTGGCCCTGGTAAAAATACCTTAAAACCCTAAAAATCTCAATTACCCTTTCATTCTTTTTTCTTGGTCACTCTTCTTCCTGCATCTATTATTTTGTTTATTTTTTTTTTTTTAAGTTGACTTTGGGTTTTTTTAGACTTTTTGGCCCATACCCATATTTTTTATTTTTCATTTTTGAGTGAATATACCTTTGCTTTGTATTTTAATAACCAAAGTAGTAGTAGTAGTAAACAGTTTTTGTCAAGTGCTTTATGACAGATTCGAGGGAATTAAGAAAAAACAATAAGAAAGTAGCATTGGTGTGTAGGGATTTAAATTGGGTGGAAGCTTTTTGGTAGTGTCGCAATTACGAATTTAATAAATATTATCACGTAATTTTTTTGGTTGCGTCGTATTTATGACAGACGGAGATGTAATAAATATTATCGCGATCAAAATATTAATTATAAAAAAATAGATATCATAAAATAATAATTGTAATATTTTATTGTGATCATTATTTAAATCATTTTATTGGTGTGAATCAATGAATAAAAAGATAGTAGAAAAGTAGTCCAGTAGAGTAAACCTTATCTACTTGTTCAGAATCTCTGTCCACACTCATGAGTCAACAACACCAAGAACACTAGCTTTTAATTTTCTTTACTTTGATATTGAAGAATGGTTTCCTGGGAAATCTTGTTCATTTTGTTGGGTATCAAAAACCAAAGAACTAGAGTACCCAGTTATATTAATAATCCCACTTAAAATCCATTTTTTTAACATTGTTTTCTTGAAAATTATAATCCCACATATAATAATCCTATTTGTTTGGATTCTGAGAGATTCATTCACTGCCATTCCATCAAACTGTACAACCAAGAATTAATGTCATGGAATTAATGCAAACAGTAGCATCTAGTACCAGTTGGTTGATTTCTCTTATATATCTTTTGTCTGCACCTGTTTTGAATCACTGTTGCAAGTGAATAAAGAAAGCCAAAGGAGTGATGTAAATCACTTTTTGGGCCACAAAAATCATAAGTAATACAAATAAATGAACCTTTATGCTGGTTGTTTCCTATGATATGTAACTCATGATCAAGACCCCACATTTTTCCTCAGCACCAGCAAAACACAATCTTGGCTGGTTCCAAGATATAAATTGTGGTGATGAACGTATTTTTTTCGATAATATCGTGTTTATTATGGTTAAAGATCATTATAAATATTATGATTACAGATCATAATAAATATTATCGTAATCAATTACAATAAATATCGACGATAAAGAAAATTGAAATCCCTGATAAGTTGTTTGTTCCTTAGTCAGTCACATTGTTTCCTATGATGTACTAATATTGTATGAACATATATATTTCAGGTAGGGGAAGTGGGGGAATTGTCAGAGATATTTCAGTGGAAAGGGGAGGTACCAAGAGGACTTCCTGATTGGAAAGATGAAGAGAAACAACACCTGGGCGAGGAGCTATCAGATGTTTTGCTATACCTTGTTAGGTTGTCTGATATATGCGGTGTTGATCTTGGTAAAGCAGCTTTGGAAAAACTGGAGATGAATGCCATTAAATACCCAGTCAAGCTCTGCAAAGGGTCTTCCAAAAAACACACGCAAATCAATGTGGATAAGAGCAGTTTTAATGGTGATGCTGATAGTGCTGCTACTGGTCAGTGACATCAAAAGTAGTAGCAGAAGTGATCATGTTTGATGTGGCTGTTTCTGAGTTTATTATTATTGTCCACTACCACTAAAGACTCCACCTCGACTACTTGGATTAGATTCTTAGCCATTTCTTTCTCTCATGTTATTTGAGTGCTTAGTCTCTACTCATCTCATGTTACTGGAATGATTAATCTCGATCTTCTCATATATTATAGTAAATTATTGCCTTTACAATTTTGTTAAATTCTAGACTTGATAATATTAGATATGAAATAATTATACGGTACAAATATAATATAAAAAAATAATAAAAATAAGATATGATATTAAAAAAATATGGACATAATATGAATAAATAAAAGTGTCAAAATTTATATAACACAAATTATTAACACGTCAAAATTTATATAAATATAAAATATCTTAAACACGATTATGACATAAAAATACACGAATTATCAAGTCTATTAGGTGATCTCTCTCTCAAGGATGATTTGGTGGGGCAAAGGACGAACATAATACAGCGATGCGAGATCGACTTTTTATTAATTTGATATTGATATTAAATTTATTTTGTAATAACAAACATACATATCATATTCTAGTTTAAATATATAATCAGAAGTATTCTAATAATACATCTCTATCCATGAAAATTTTGAATTAGAATTTAGGGTAAATTCGTTTAAAGAAAGACGATTAAAATTTAAAATATTTAAAAGAGCATTTTAAGAATTTTTTATTGCTGCAAGGATGATTTGGTGGGGCAAAGGTAACTTAAATAATACGAAAAAAAATATAGAATACAATATAAAAATATATAATTAATAAAACCACAAGATAAAAAAAAAAAAAAATTCCCTCAAATTGAGGGGGATTGCTTTAATCTATTGTTATAGACAAGTGTGCTATTTTTTTGTTGAATGTTAATTAATGAATAACATAAAACGTGATTAAGTTAAATATTTTATTTTAATATATAACATAAAACATAAAAAAAATAATTGAGATAAATATTTTACGTTAATTTTTGTACATCAATAAATTATAAAAATATAAAATTTGAATTTGAATCAAAAAGGGCTTAAGCGGTCAATCTCTGATCATTGCCCGCTTCTTCTCAGTTCTTCTAATTTCAATGGGGGACCTAAACCCTTCAAAGTTTTCAATTGTTGGTTGTCTGACAATAATCTTATCAGTAAGATTAGTAATGAATGAGAAGGGTGTCTTGGGAAGAGAATGGTCTTCTGGATACTAGAATTGAGTCTCTTGAAATGAAGTTGGATTTGTTGGACAAAAGAGAGAGAGCAGGGATCTTAATCTCGATGAAATCGAAGAATGGAAAAGTACGTACAAGGAGTTATGGAGTACCATCAAGATAAAGGAATCTATGTGGAGGCAGAAATCCAGAGCTTTGTGGTTAAAGGTCGGGAATAAAAATACAAGATTTTTTCATTGTGCTGCGAAGATCCGAGCTAGGAGAAATGGTATTGAAGGTCTGATGGTTGAAGGTAGATGGGTATCTGAACAATGAATCTTAAGATGTTGATCTTTAATTTTTTTTAAAAGCAGTTCGAGTCAGATAGGTGGGAGGACAAAGTGATGATCGATCTGGATTTTAAAAGACTTTCGGAGAGTGAAGCGGAGTTCTTAGAGTGTCCTTTCTCTGAGGATGAATTGAAGAATGCAATTTGGGATGGAGAGGGTTCCAAAGCTCCTGGACCGGATGGGTTTAATTTCAGTTTTTTTTAGGAAATCTTGTAATTTTATGAAGATCTCATGGAGTTTGTCAGCGAATTTTATAGTACAGGAAAGCTGGAGAAAGGCTTAAACTCCTCTTTTATTACTCTTATTCCCAAGGTGGATAACCCGGTGTCTATGAATGATTATCGACCTATAAGTTTGACCAACTCTTTGTACAAGATCATTTCCAAAATACTTGCGAATAGGTTGAAGGTTGTGTTGGGAAATCCGGTGAGTGACACTCAATCAGCCTTTGTAAAGGGTCGTCAGATTATGGATGGAATTATGCTGGCTAATGAAGTGATCGACTTGCTCAAAAAAGAGAAAAATAGAAAAGGTGGAATTATACTCAAATTGGACTTTGAAAAGGCCTCTGATAGTGTCTGCTGGGAATTTTTGGACCACGTTATGAGTTGTATGAACTTTGGAACCAAGTGGAGAGGGTGGATTTGGCAATGTATTTCAACAATCCAAGTGTCTATCCTGGTTAATGGATCACCCACTCCTGAATTTCGTATGTGTAAGGGGTTGAAGCAGGGGGATCCTCTTTCCCCTTTCTTATTCATTTTGGTAACCGAAGCGCTTCATCTCTTCCTTGACAAAGCTGAAGGTCTCCATTTCATCAAAGGTGCTGTTCAGTTCTCTAATTCATTATCCCTCTCTCATCTCCAATTTGCGGATGATACGGTCCTTTTTTCTGGAAGCCGAGAAGTGCTGCATTCGCAACACAAAATGTATCCTCAAGGTTTTTGAATTGTGTTCTAGCTTAAAAATCAATTTCGGAAAGTCGTGTTTATTCTCTATAGGAGTAGAAGATTCGCTAGTGGAGGAAATGGCCAGTATTTGTGAGTGCAAAATTGGTAAACTGCCTTTTAAGTATTTGGGTGTTCCTATGGGAGTTAATCCGAAAAGATTAAAAGTTTGAGAGCCTGTCATCTGCAAAATCCAAAATCGGTTAGGTCTTTGGAAAAGGAAGTATCTTATCATTTGGGGGCTGGATCACGTTAATTAACTCTGTCTTGGCTTGTCTACCGTTGTATTATATGCCCATTTTTAAGGCCCCAGTGGGTATGATTAAAAGAATTGATAAGTTAAGAAGGGCATTTTTATGGGGTGGTGGAGATTCTCAAAAGAAGCTAGCTAAGGTCAAATGGCTTAATGTATGTCAACCAAAAAGGTTGGGGGGTCTTGGCGTCTCTGATTTTAGTCTCAAGAACAGTGCATTACTTGCACAATGGTGGTGGAGGCATGTAACCGAACCAAACTCTTTGTGGCGTCGATTGATTGAGCTGAAATATGGGGCTAATTGCCCTAATTGGTTGCCTTGTACAAAAAAGATAAACAAAATGTCCAATGTTTGGAGAGCAGTCATTAATTTAACTCAGGATAACCACTTCAGTAAGTTCATTGGGCAAGATAGTTGTAGATGGATCGTGGGGAATGGGATGGATACATTCTTTTGGTTAGATAGATGGTGCTGCGACAAACCACTGAGGTCATTATATCCTCGGCTTTGGTGGAATTCTGAGGGATGCACAAGGCAAGGTGATAGCCACGTTCTCTTGCCCTCTTGGTACCATGGATGCTAACACAGCTGAACTGATGGCAATCAAAAAAGCTTTGGAAATGTTTGTCAGATCAAGGAGATTTCAGAATATGGGTCTGTTGATAGAAACTGATTCTACTATCGCTTTAAACTGGTGTAATAATATTGAGGCCAGGCCCTGGACGTTATGGAACACTTTCAATGAAATTGATGATTACTTGAAGAAGTGTATTAAAGAAGTTATGGTTTCTAAGATAAGCAGATAAGCAAGAATGGCGGATTCCCTAGCGAAAGCAGGAGTTGATCGGGACATTGAATTTACTGCCTGGTGGTGATTTGCGCACAGTTGTGCTTGCTGATATGCCTTTCAACTTGCTTCTGATGTTGTCATATGTTGTACTATGAAGCATGTTTTGTCTTCGGACTGTTATCTGTTTTCACCTTTATATCTTCAATAAAATCATCTGGCTTAGCAATATATATATATATATAATTAAAGATCATAATATAGTTAATTATTATTGATACTTGAGATTAAAAAAATGTGTCTTATATGTAAAAAAAAATAATAATGGATATCAAAATTTAATGGCATAAATACAAATTTGGCTCTCGAAGTATGTAACTTAAATCATTTTGGCCCTTATTTTTTTTTTTTTGGGATCATTTTAGCTCTCATGTTATTATTTTCAATCAATTTAGCCTAAAATTAATGAAAACGTTAAAATTTTGGTCAATTTTTTATCATTTTTTTTGTTTATTTATGGTTTTTTTTTAATCAATTTATTATAAAAATAGCTTAAATTTAATCAAATTGTTAGTCTCATACTCGCACGTATCAATTTTCGTTAAATTTATACGATATCGACAAAAATAATAGATTGAGGGCCAAATTGACTAAAAGAAAAGAATAAGGACCAAAATGATTTAAGTTGCATACTTCGAGGACCAAATTTGTATTTATGCCTAATTTAATTCATTTAAATTATGTTAATATTCATCTTTCGTGTCATATTAAGAGTTATAAAAAAAATAGTAAAAATAACTTCAACAACTATCATACAATAACCTATAACTTATAACATCATTTAATATCATTTTTTGCCATCATAATATTTTTATTTTGATTCAATACCTAAAATTTAAAAAAAAAAAAAAAAATCACTGACATCAATACATATCATATTATTATTCAATATTTTAATTCTTTTTCAATCATTTATCAGTACATTAATTTTTTTATTCAATAATATAGAAATAAAAAAATGAATATCGTCCATCTATCTCCAATTTTTATATAATGTATAGATGATATTTTTTTTTTATATATATTTTAAATATTTACAAAATTAAACAAAAAGTTGAAAGATTTAAAATAAAAAATGCCAAATAAAAAAAAAGTTATCTCTTACAAGCCCTTCATTTAGGTGAAAATATCAATCAATTAAGAGGTAATGTTAACATTTGGACGACAAATGTCAATCAATTAAAAGATTATATTAAAGGACAATTAATCGATAATAGTACGTTCACAAATTTTTATGACTTTAATTTTCAAAAAATAAAAAATAATTATCATGCGATAAGTGATATAAAATTGAATTTTTTTTTTTTTTTTTCATTTCATTTTCTCTCTTCGTTTTTTTTTTTTTCATAAATTGATGGGTATGGTTTGCTTTGGACATTTGCCTACATAAGAGAGAGGTTATTCTCCATGTTTATGTTCTTTGGCTTTGCTTAAAGGCTATATCCTAGTTGAGTTGATATACTATAATTGCCAGATTCGTGCTTGACTCCGATAAGTAAGTCAAAGAATTTTGAACTTGGAACCGGACTCGAATTCGATTGAATTTAATATTTAAATAAAATTAATAAATATATAAATACATATTATTATTATATATAATATATTAAAGCAATTAAAAGTTTAATTAAATTCGCAAACTATTTGAGTGAAGTGTTAAAAACAAATCTAATTGGATTTGATTTGTTATTTTTGAGCTTGAGTTGGACTCTGGCAGTATCTATCATGCTAAGTATCCATTTCAGCTGAGTATATTTGGCAATTTTTTATACAATATAATCGAATAATATATGAAAAAATAACCAAAACAAAATACGAGATAAAAAAATAACACGAAAATACGATTTATCAAACTTTATATGACACAAATTATTAATATGTCAAAATTTATATAAATATATAATATTTTAAACATAATTATAATATACAAAAAAATACATACAAACACAACATGAATATACGGATTCTTAAATCTACCATCAACTGAGTATTGAGTAAATTGTCTCATTTTCATTCCAAGCTCTGCTGTGAACTTTGGTTAAATCTTTTTTCGTGGGGGTAAAATTAGCCAAGAAACTATGTTAGGAGCATCAGATACTTGAGCAGGATTGTAATATTGAAAATAGGATAATAAATTTGCATCATGGTTTCTCTCACTAATTATATTGTAATTTTATAGTGTGATTTTTACTTTGGTTTATACAACTAAAGAAAATACACAGGTCTCTGAATTTTTCAAATCCTTATAGATCCTAAATTCAAGAAAGTAAAAAAAAAAATTAAAAAAAAATTTGAGTGAGATTAGCACAATGAATTGATATTTGAAATTCGAGATTTAATTCAGTTGATTTATGAAATAACCCTTAAAATATGGTATCCAGCAAACTTGAAATTCAAATCTCAATACCTGCACTATCTTTTTGGACTACACCTTTTTGTAAAAAAAAAAAAAAAAAAAGAGACATAAATATAAATTTGATCCTCGAACTATGCAATTTAAGTAATTTTGGCCATTATTTTTTTATTTGGATCAATTTGGCTCTCATTCTATTATTTTTGTCAATATCGTATGAATTTAACGGAAATTGGTTATGTGCAAGCATGTGACTAATAATTTCGTTAAATTTAAGCTAATTTTACCAAAAATTGATCAGAAATTAATCAAAAATAGACAAAAATTAATAAAAATTTGACCAAAAATTCAACGTTTTCATTAAATTTAAACTAAATTAATCGAAAATAATAGTATGGGGCTAAATTGACCAAAATTAATAACATGAGGATCAAACTGATCCAAATAAAAGAATAAGGACTAAAACGATTTAATTTGCATAATTCGAATGCCAAATTTATATTTATGCAAAATAATAATAATAATAATATTAGGGGGTTGTGAAAAGATTTGGACCCATATTGAAGTAAGTTTGTCAATTTCCTGTTTAGTTTCCTTGATAATGCAAAGCTTGTTAATCAACTTTCCATTGTGAATAAACATCTAAAATTGATTCACTCATTGAATCTCCATAAATAATGCTTGTTAGTGATTTCATGCATTGAATTTTGCTTTGAATAAATATTTGATTTTTGAAGAGATAGTGAAAGGAGGCTGATCAACTATGTACCAAAAATAAAAAAGAGGCTGATCAACTTGATTTTTACCAACCGCCAATTTCAAGTTATGAAAATGGGTTAGCATAATCTGTGTTTATAGTTAAGGATTATTTATTTATCATTTTAGAAATTTTTTTTGCATTTTTTTTATTGTCTTAAATCAATTTTTAATGTTTTCTCTATCATGATCATTTTTATTTTTTTCATAATTACATTTAAAAATAAATATATTTATTAAATTAATTTATTGAACTTAATTAATAATAATTTACTATATATTTTTATATTTATTTATTTGATGTTTAAAAATTTTGAATATTAAATATTTATAATTTTATATTTATATATATATATATTTTTTATGTACATAATTGAGGTATATTTACATATGAATATGATATATATTTTATTATGAAACTTGAAAATAGATTATATATATATATATGAAAAATATTTGAAAAATATTAGTAAATCCGAAACGATACATCGAAATATACCGATACCGGTACGTATCAGTATCAAAACAAAAACGGCACGTCCTCTGGTACGGTACTGACTATCTTGCTGCGAATTGTTCTTGAAATCTTTGGGTATCGTTTAATGAGATTGATGTTCTTATCTCTAAAATTGGGGTATTTTTATTGAAAACATATCCAGGCAAGCAAATGGATTGGCATATTCTTTGGCAAAATCTGAAGTCTGAAGATCCAGATGTTTGGTGCATGATGATAAATTATATTTTGGGTTTTTAATGTTAGATTGTTTACTGATTATCAGCTGATATTGCTATGATGTATTTAAAGCATCTTTGATTAGATCTGACAATTCTAGTATTCATATTGTATTTGTGTATTTTGCTTTGTCATAAATTATGTTTAAGGTATTTCATATTTATATAAATTTTGATAGGTTAATAATTCGTATTATATAGATTTTGAGATATTCGTGTATTTATATTGTATTCGAATTTTTTTTGTATCGTGTTTTAATTATATTTTTTGTATCGTGTCTAATATTACTAGATGTATTTTTTATGCTTGTTATATGAGTCTTACTGACTCTGCTTTCTTAATAAAATTCTCCTTAGCAATAAAAACAAAGCATATAGCAAACCAAACAGAATTTTGGCAATAGCTTTATTGCCTTAACACGTTTGCTCAAGTTGATGATCTTAATATTCAGCTGTGTTTAGATAGAAAGAAATCAACTTGCATTTATCCTCGAGCAATAATGAAGACATGCCAAGAAATTTATTTCATATACTGATAGTGCATGCATTAAGAAAGAAATCGTAACCTGAGATAAGGGAAGGGTTGCAGATGTTGATATTCGAACCGTAAACTTGTTGGATTACATTTCTTAAAAGCAATTATATGAACCAACTGAACTAAACTCCGGGTTTATAGAAGGAAGATCTTTAACAAGTGTTATATGTAGCTAAGGCCTATGTTGCTCCGAATCTTTATTTTTCTTGAAATATTCGTGTCCAACGCATATCCGGACATGGGTACGGGAATATGATCCTCCAAGGACCCTCCAAATACATGGAAATCTTGAAAAAATTTAAACATATCCGTGTCGGACACATACCCATGTCCGACACTCACACCCGAATCCGAGTAACATAGGCTAAGACCGTGCATCTAGTGACCAAGTTATGCTACTGTATGTGAATGAATTGGTTGAAGAAGAAGAAGCAACAGACCAAGGTTTGATTATTGTGTCTTTAGAATCTTCATCTTCATCTTCATCCTCATCATCTTTTTCAATAGCATGAGCTTCTTTCGACACTCTAATCAACTCCAGCTCCATCGCAACTTCTTTCGTTGTGGGTCTTTTCTTTCCATTAAGATTCAAGCATCTTTTTGCAAGTTTAGCAACTGCTTTGATCTCATCCATTGAACCATCCTTCATTATACATTGATCAAGAATATCAAACAATGAGTTATCTTCCATTGAAAGTAAAAAACATGGCACTAAGGTTCTCGCTTCCTCCTCCGTTTGGCTTGAAGAAGAAAGAGGTTTTCGCCCTGTTAAAAGCTCCACAAGAACAACCCCATAGCTATAAACATCACTCTTCTCAGTAAAATGGCTTGACTGGAAATACTCTGGATCCAAATACCCGAAAGTTCCTTGTACTTGAGTGGTCAGATGAGTTTGTTCAGATGCAATCGACCTGGAAATTCCGAAATCCGACACTTTGGCTCTATATCTATCATCCAAAAGTATGTTGCTGGATTTTATGTCTCGATGATAAATCGGAGTTGAAGCTGATGAATGCAAATATGCTAAAGCAGTGGCAACTTCTGCTGCAATTCGTATCCGCATCTCCCATCGAATTGGGAACAGTTCTTCTTCTTTGTTCTCCTCATGAATATGTTGGGACAAAGTTCCATTAATGATGAACTCATACACTAACAAAGGAACTTGTGTCTCCAAGCAACATCCTAATAACTTCACTACATTTCTATGGTTAATTTGTGATAAAATTATCATCTCATTAATGAATTCCTGCAGTTTCTTTTCATCCAATTTCTTTCCAAAACCCACCATTTTCGATTTCTTTATAGCAACAATGCTTCCATCTGCCAACATTCCTTTGTAAACAGTTCCTTGGCCTCCTTCGCCAAGCATTCGATTCAGATTAAAGTTATCAGTGGCATTCTCCAATTCCTCTGATGTAAACAATCTTATAAATTCCACCGATCCTTCATGAGTAGAAAGTTTTTTTTGCAGTAGTAAACCACCATTTCTTTTGAAGTATTTTTGCTTCAGCTTCATGTTCTTTCTTCTATTTGCTACTTTCCGAGACCAGAATGCACCAATTAGTAGAACTAGTGTGCCAATACCTGCACCGAAACCTAGAAAAAATTCTAAGTGTTTTTAATTGAATAATTCAATTCTAATAATTTCTACAAGTTTTATCCAATGAATAAAAATTGGATCATAAATAAAAACGATGAGACCTTTGGATCACCGGTTGAACCAAATGATTCAATTAAAAATAAATAAAATATTAAATATAGTAATTAATTAATAAAAATATGTATTGGTTTAATTATATAAAATAGTAAACTTTACATAAAACTGGTTTTTTAACTGTTGAATCGATTTTTTACCGGTTCATTAGATTCTCTATTTTTTATATGTGCTAGATCGAGTAGGCCACTGATTTTCGGTTGAACTGATCCGATCGACCGATCCGATTTTCCAACATTGGTTTTACTATGGATTTAAAATAATCAATAAAATAAATTTATCAAATAAATACATTTAAAAAAAAAAAAGCAAAACAAAAATTGAAACAAGAAACTTTTTATGCCATTTTTCAATAATTTTTTTTAACAAAACAGTTTAAACTTGAAAGAATTCCAAGTAACACAAGAATGTAGCTGCTTAAACAAATCAAAATTTATAAATTGATTCATCATTTAATAGATCAATTATATTTATGAATAATAAATCAAAAATAGTATTTAAGCACAAAATTTATGCCATTTTGTATTGAAAGATGTAAACTTATTAATTAACCATAATATTAGTTTAGTCTAGACTTGTTCATGGATCAAGTAGGGGTTCGGATAGCAAAAACAATTTATTTGTCCAAAAATCTGTTTTACTATTTAAAATATTATTTTTATATTAATATTTATATATTTTATAATTAAATTAAATTAAATAAAAATATTTTTTTATTGATTAAATAATAATCCAAACTGAGTTGACCTGATCCAGATTTGATATATCTTGATTCATATTTGATATATCTTATTCCAGATTCGATTTAATTCAGATCGGATGAATAATCCAATTCTCAGATGGATCTAGGATGATCTCAAAATTTACAAATTAAAAAAAAAAAAAAAAAAAAAAAAAAATTTGAAGCTTATAAAATCGAACTATACTTAAAACATATAAAAAGAGAAGTATTAGCAACGAAAGTGAATTCATTTCCTCACCTATAATGATCGTCGTCTTAGCCCGAGATTTTTCGCCATAAAATTGTTCTAAATCCTTGGGATAGCAAGTATCTGTGTAACTTTCATATCCATCCGGACACGGCCAATTACAATTAAATTTGCCCGGAGTGCTTAAACAAAGCATCTGACAAAATTTATGCCTCCGATCCCAACATTTGCCTAAAGCTGTTATTTAAGAGAAAATAAAGCCATATTTAGCTTACAAATTAAATAAAGCAAATTCACCCACATTCACACATGTATTATATATGTTACTTAGTTTTCCTAATCCTGTTTAGTAAACCTGTTCATGAGACTGATTTGATCAGATTAAACTCGAATAACAAAAAATTTTGCTTATCTATGATTTATCCGATCCTACGAAAAATCCATTTTATTGTTTAAAAATATATTTTTTTATTAATTGATTAGTGATTCGAATTAAACCGGGTCGATTCGGATTGAAAATATTCTATTTCAAGCTTGATTCAATTCGAATCGAACTGACGAATACTTTAATCTTTGAACAGATCTACTATTTAGTTTCAATTCAGTTTGTTCTCCTAGTTGTTACCTTTTTGTCAGGTTTTTCTGCCTTCACTCCTTTTATAAATGAAAATTAAATATTTTTGTTTATAAAATATATATATATATATAGCTTATACAACTAACCAAGGACTATATATATATATATATATATTGTCATTACAAAGCATTAGAGATTAATAACAGTTTTAATATTAAAAAAACACTAAATACTTAATTGATTCCTGTTTTTCAGTTTGGTACTAAAAAAAAAAATATTTATCAATTTGATACTTCAACTTTGATTCTGTTTAACACTTTACCTCAAAGTAACTCTTTTATGTCCAATAAAATGCATCTATTTGACGAATAAATTTACTATATTTTTTAAAACGAAAAGCCACGTTATATTTTAGTGGTAAGTGAACATTCAATGTAAGATCAAATCATAAGCAAGTGTTATTCTAGATGATAGAAGCAAAATAAAACAAGTACCCTGGCAGTCGTCAGAAAGTTGAGTTTGATCTTCATAAGACTTGCTGCAAACACAAAAATGGGTGGAGCTTAAGTTTGTCCAACAATAACTATCTCCATCACAAAAGCTGTTCTTCGAACCTGCTTGTTTCCAATTGCAAACGCTGTGTATTGGGATGCCCCATTGCAGCACTGCAGGAACATGCGTCTGATTCCTAATCTTACCAGGAATAGACCCGTCGGAGTTCAACATGTCGTCGGCAATCATGAAGGCAGATCCGCTGCAACCAGCAGTACTGTTGTAGCCATTATTATTACCCCAAGGAGGACTGTCAATCAGTTTTGCAACAAAGGAAGTGAGATTCGGAGGAATCGTGAGATGGCAGCCATTGATACGAGCTTTAGCATTATTACAAGCAGGTAACAGGCAGCCTCCAATATCAGTTTGATTATCAACAATTGTAATCCATTTGGCACAGCCTATAGATGCGAACCTGTTGTGGGCATTTGAGAAGAAAAATGGGCTTTTGCCGCATGCCAGATTGATTCTAAATCGAAAGCCGCCGTTATCCTTTTTGCTACAATTGAATTTAGTCACTGGATTGGAAACACGAACCGTGCCTAAGGAAAACGAAACACTGAGTAGTTCGAGATTAATACTAGTAATGAAAGGCTTCGGAACTCCTCCTCCTCCATCAATGCTTTTTTTGTTGCAACTCACTCTAAACCACTCATTCATATAACACCCAACTTCGATTCCAAATGGGAATGGGATACTAACATTACCACATCTATCAGAACAATTTATGTTGGTTATTTGTGGGTTTGCTGTGCTACTGCTTCTGTAATTAGCCATGGTTGAAACTGCAAAAAAATTACCAATACAACTACAAAGTGAACAGCCATCTTCTCTCTCTTTCTTTGGGGAAGATGAGAATTTTAGGCAGGTTTTAGAAGTAATGTCGGTTCAACCCATATCAATCGTTTTATCATCTGCACAAAACTCTATGAAATCCTCTCTTTGTTGCTGATTGTTTGATGATAAGCTTTTCTCTTGTGGTTGTTATTGGATGGATGCTTTGCTGATTTCTTTCTTCCGATTGTGACTTGAGGCGAGCGTTGGCTCTTTGCTTTTTGTGTGTACTTTGTGTTAGAAATATTTGCTATATATAATGTAAACAGAATATATAAATAAAGAAATTGAAACTTAATGTAAATACGTACTTGCATGTAATAACATATTACACATAATTGAAAAACAGAGACACTTACAAAAATTGATTTGAAAAAATCAATATCGAGTCAAGGTTTCACCTCTGACCTTAAGACGAATTTTGCCTGTCTTTAAGGTGCTTGCAGATTGATGCAAATCGTCTCCTAGGCCTGCTCGATAATGTTGCTCTAGAGGGCACACTCGAAGCAACACAGTGAACCATGAAAATGTTTGACTCTCTCTCAGCACAGCAAAGAAAATCAGAGGAAGAAAAGAAATTTTTTATTCTGAAAATAAGTTAATAAAACAGACACAAGATGTCTATATTTATAGATGTACAGAGGACTGTTCGGAACAGTCAAGATTGTTTGAACGAATCGGTTCAGCCAATAAACAGCAGATAACTCTATTGGAACAGACACGAATCGATTCGGTTCAAACCGAACAGACACAAACTGTTTCGGTCCTAGATCGAACAGACAGGGATTATTCGGACAAAATAAAGCTGGTTGGATGGATGGGCTGGGCAGCAAAAAGATAGAAACTAACCCAAGCTCGGCCCGGCTCGGCGAAGTTGTGTAGGTCCTCACCCACCACAAAACTTGGGTGCCCCTTGGGGCCCAACCCCACATTGAAACAAAGCCTATAAAAACAACTAGCATAAGCCATACTTTGTTCTATGTGGGATTGACTACCAATCACACCTTCAACCAACTTTCTTCCTCTTCAAGTGGGTGTTAAATGAGACTAATTTCTCATTCAAATTTAATATCAATTGTGTATGTAATTATACACTGTGTATGTAGTTACGACAACTACGTATTAGAATACATATTTCGTATATATATATATACACCCAAATAATACATTGATATCCAACAGTCCCCCATATGAATGGAAATTGTCTGAATAAACCGACAAACACTGACTCGAAAATAGAGAGAGTAGCTTTGAAAAGTAATTGTATCAGGATAGGTAGCTTTTGGCTTTGAACCTTCCATAGTGATTACTATCGGATTTACTCGGCTAACTAGTGAACATGATGTATTGAACTATTCAGCCTTTCGTATAAACCAAGACAATAGGTATCACGCAATTCCTCTTCGAACATCTTCGGTTCTCACTGTTGTGTCAATTTGGCCTCGAACACTGCCTGATTTGTATGAGTACTCTAGAGAATTTAGCCTGATCAATTCTCATAGAAGTGGCTACGTTTCTTACTCATAATAGGTGATTGCTTATTAAGAGTATCCTGCAATACCCCACTTGATTTTATCAAGTTATAAGAATCATTAAAAGCATAGCTTATCATAACTCCTTTGCAGGCAGCACTAATTCATCATAGGAATGGATTAGAGTGTTTAACTCTTTTAGTGCTCATACTAAGTTAACATAACTCGATTGTCCCTTTGAACCTAGATCTTGTGATCTCCAGTCAACTAGTTTGGGTTGCCATTATGTAACTTTAATTTATAGGCTTAATACCCATTCCCCTCAATGATTTATTTACTTACTCTCTTGTTAAACCTTTTCATAAGCGCGCTTCATTATCTTTTGATTTTTCATAATCAATAGAGATAATTTCATTTGAGAGCAACTGTCTAACGGTATTATGTCTTCGACGAAAGTGTCGAGATTTACCGTTATACAAACAACTTTGTGCCCTACCAATTGCAGATTGGCAATAGCAATGTATACAAATTGCAGGCACAGGTTTCGACCAAATTGGAATATCTTTTAAACTTTTGAAGTCATTCCACTTCTTCTCCAGCTTTATCTAAAGCTATAACTTCAGATACCATGGTAAATCTGGCTATTCACGTTTGTTTAGAAGATTTCCAAAACACTGCAGCTTCTCTAATAATAAAGATAAATCCGTTAGTGGATTTGAAATTTTTAGTATTGAATATCCATTTCGCATCTAGATATCTTGTATAGTGTAGTCCATAACTTTAGGTGTATCTTAAATATCTAAGTACCCCCACAATGGCCTTCTAGTGATCCTTTCCAGGATTATTTTTAAATCTACTCAGTTTGCTTACAGAGTATCTTATGTATTTACATTTATTGGTTTGCTTCCAAGTCCGTGCCACTATTGGCACCAACAGGGATCACCGGTCCTATGGACAAATTCTCATCCTCCGCTTTACAACGGGGTAGTCATGGTAGCACCAACGCATGCCGATACCATACCATGACACTCTTCCCCACTTACTATGTTGATACCCTAATTGACGACAAGATCATACCCGAGTACCCTTGTTGCATAAAGTTGACATTTTTCTCACATGTCTCTTGCCCTCAAGGACTGGGTTATGATCCTTTCGAATGAGGCACCAAACATAGTTATAGGTCCTATCATGACCTTTTAAGTCGGAGAAACTGATACCTTCACAAGACACCCCCACACTTTTGGGTATTTATAGGATGGTCATTGACCCTTCCATAATTCATACAGTGTCTTGTCTTATTTCTTGTGGGGTATTTTTATTTAAAATATAAATAGCTATTAAAATAGCCTCCCCCCACAAATAACCCTGAACTTATCAACAAAGCGATCATCATTTCTTTCAACGTTCGGTTCTTGCGTTTCACAATACTGTATTGTTGAGGTGAATAAGGAGAAGTAGTTTGAATGTTGATTCCATATTTTGAACAATATTCATTAAACATTGAATCATATTCACCACCTCTATCACTCCTTATTTTCTTGCTTAGTTGATTTTCGACCTCATTTTTAAAGAGGTTAAAAACTTCCAAGGCCTCGTCTTTGCTTCTTAGCAAATAGACATAACAATATTTTGTGCAATTATCAAATAAAAGTAATGAGATACTTTTTACCGCCTCCAGTTTGCATAAAATTTTAAATCACAAATATCAGTGTGAATTAATCTAGAGGTTCACTACTTCTTTCTATTGAATAGAAAGGAGCCTTAGCAGATTTGGATTTCAAATAATTTTTCGAAAGCAAATCCAAATTGCTAATACTTTACAAGGTCTTGTAATTTACATGACTTAATCTACCATGCCATAAAATAGAGGACACATTCAAAAAAATAGAAGAAATAATCTTATTATATTCTTTGTTCTTTGGCATAACAGTTATTACATTGAGCTTAAAAGGCCCATTACATAAGTATCCTCTACCCACAAACATCCCACTTTTAGTGAGTACAATTTTATCAGACTCGAAAACAAGCCTAAACTCGTTCTTGCTCAACAGAGAGCAAAAAACCAAATTCTTTTGAATTTCAGGAGCATAAACAACATTGTTCAAAGTTAGTTCTTTCCCAGAGGTCATCTTGAGTATCACCTTTCCATGGCCTCGTACCTTGCAAGCCATAGAGTTTCCCATAAATAGTTGCTCATCATCAGCAGCTTCTTTGTACTCGGAGAATCTCTTCCTTTCAGAACATACGTGACAAGTGGCCCCGGTGTCAACCCACCATGTCTTAGGGTTTTCCACAAAGTTCACTTGTGACATAACAACAGCAAGCTCAATCTCATAATCATCAACTAGGTTGGCTTGAACTTTTTTTTTCTTGTTCTGTCGGCAGTCCTTTGCACGACGTCCGGACATGTTGCATTTGAAACAAGTTCCCTTGAACTTCTTGAAATCCGTTCCCTTATTAGCTTGGGAAGAACTTGAACCAACATATTTTCTCTTGTTGGTCTTCTTGAATGTTCAACAACATTCGTCTTGGCTTCCATGATCTGAACCTTAACCCTCTTTTCTGATCCGCGGTTATCCTCCTCGATCCTTAACCAAACGATCAAGTCCTCTAGAGTTATCTCATTTCTTTTGTGCTTTAGATAGTTCTTGAAATCCTTCCACGAAGGAGGGAGTTTCTCTATCAAAGCTGCCGTTTCAAATGATTCACTAAGAATCATTCCTTCGGCAGTTATCTCATGGAGGAGCAGTTGATACTCTTGGACTTGACTAATCAAGGATTTTGAGTCCACCATTTTGAAATCCAGAAAACGGCCAACCATAAATTTCTTCGTGTCGACATCTTCGGTTCTGTATTTTCTCTCTAAGGACTCCCACAGCTCTCTAGCTGTCATAATCGGATTATACACGTTGTATAACGTGTTGTCCAACCCATTGAGGATATAGTTCTTGCATAGAAAGTCAGAAGAGTGCTTCCATGCTTCCATCGAGGCTACCACCGTAGGATCGGTCTCTCCCTCTTTGGGAAGGCCTCCTCCCGTAAAAACCTGGCTAGGTTGAGGGTGGTCAAATAGAACAGCATCTTATGCTGCCATCTTTTGAAGTCCAGACCACTGAACTTCTCATGTCTCTCACCATGTGTAACATGTAGAGGTTGTGGCGCTACAGACGCACTTGCACTATCGGTAAATCGTTCTGCCATCTGTTATTTAAAATAACAGGATCAACTTTATATATAATATATATATAAACACACATATATATATATAAATTACAAACATATATATACATATATATTATACAACCGTAACATGTATAATCACAAATATATGTATAATCACAAATATAACTATATATATATATATGCTGCCAAATATATATATTATACAAACGAAACTATATATATTACCAACTAATGTAATTATATATATCACAATATATATAAAATAAATCAACTTTATAAATTTATGAATAACGATCATATTATTTATATATATTACTAACAGTCAAATATATAAATATAATAACTAACATAATACATATATCACAATATATAAAAATATATATATATATAAAACAACAAGCCTTGACCCCCTCCTCTCAAGCGGCGGCTTTTTACTAGTTGTTCAATGTATTACCGAATTCAAAAACTTTTCACCCTTGCATGAAACGGCGGATTCAATCATGACTGAATCATTACAAAGCTAAAAGAGATTTTCTTTTAGTCATTCCTTGGTTGGGCCACAAAGTTTACAGAAACAAGTTTTATTCATGAATAACTTTTCCAAACACACGTTAATGTTTCATGCATGAAAAGTAATATAATATAATATAACATAATATAATATATGTTATCACTAGCATTATATTATAACAAATATATATATATGCCCAAACAGTATCTATATATATAAATTCGGTTCAAACAACAGTAGCAATATGAATGTATATATTATGAACAATATATTCAACAACAATATATATATATCTTAGTATATAACAAATAATCAAATTGAAAAAAATCCGTCTTAAGATTGTTAGAAATATTTGCTATATACTATAATATAAACAGAATATATAAATAAAAAAATTGAAACTTAATGTAAATACGTACTTGCATGTAATAACAGATTATACAGAATTGAAAAACAGAGACACTTACAGAAATTGATTTGAAAAAATCAATATCGAGTCAAGGTTTCACCTCTGACCTTAAGACGAATTTTGTATGCCTCTAAGGTGCTTGGAGATTGATGCAAATCGTCTCCCAGGCCTCCTCGATAACATTGCTCTAGAGGACACACTCGAAATAACACAGCGAACTAAGAAAATGTTTGACTCTCTCTCAGCACAGCAAAGAAAACCGGTGGAAGAAAAGTAATTTTTTATTCTGAAAATAAGTTAATAAAACAGACACAAGATGTCTGAATTTATAGATGTACAGAGGACTGTTCGAAATAGTCAAGACCGTTTGAAAGAACCGATTTAGCCAACAAACAGCAAACAATTTTGTTGGAACAGACACGAACCGGTTCGGTTCAAACCAAACACACACAAACTGTTTTGGTCCTAGATCGAACAGACAGGAATTATTCGGACAAAATAAAGCTAGTTGGGTTGGGCAGCAAAAAGATAGAAACTGACCCAAGCCCAAGCTCGGCCCGGGGGCGGTGACGCGCGTGTGTGGTTCAGCCCAAGTTGTGTAGATCCTCACCCACCACAAAACTTGGGTGCCCCTTGGAGCCCAATCCCACATTGAAACAAAGCCTATAAAAACAACTAGCATAAGCCATACTTTGTTTTATGTGGGATTGACTACCAATCACACCTTCAACCAACTTTCTTCATCTTCAAGTGAGTGTTAAATGAGACTAATTTCTCATTCAAATTTAATATCAATTGTGTATGTAATTATACACCGTGTATGTAGTTACTACAACTTACATATTGAAATACGTTTTTCGTATATATATATACACCCAAATAATACATTGAATCCAACACTTTGAAATTGGGATCACATGTTTTGGTCTCTTATCAAGATTGGGCACTTCTTGCCATGTCTTCTAATTGTTTGATGTATTGGGGCAATGGGATTTCTGTTGTGTTTTCAAATAATTTAAATGGACTGTTTTGACAGTTATTGAATACAATTGTAGTTGGAATATTGGTTCGTTTTGTATCTTGAAGAGATTGTCTACTTATTTCTTCAGCTAATAAAACTATCTTGTGTTTTTTTTTTTTTTTTTAGAAAGTAAAATTAGTTTAAAAAACTCATATCCAACCTCAAAAAATAACTTGTAAGAGGGAAAGTTTAATAGTATACATTCAAATATAAGAAGCAGGTAATATGAGATTTTTGACACCTCTTTCGATCAATTTTTGACGAAATAAACGTAGAAGAAGCAACCCGATGGTACAGATAAGAAACTTATAAGTATAAAAAAGTAGGTAATGTGAGATTTTTGACATCTCTCTCGATAAATATTTATATGAGTAAGAAATTTAAAAGTACAAGAGATAGGTAATGTGAGACTTTTAACATTCTTCTCGATAAATATCTAACGAAACAGATATATAACAGACAACCCAACGATACGAATAAAAAACCTTACTCTGAAATCAAATTAAAAGAACTCAAATCCAACTTCAAAAACTAATTTGTAAGATAGAAGAATTTAATAAAATATATAAACTACTTTCGAATATAAACGGTAAATAATGAGAAATTTTTGACAAAATTCTGTCTAGGTGTGAAACAAAAAAAAATTGTGCCAACAGTAAGAATAATGTGGAACAAGTGGGCGGTTCCAAATTTCCAATGCAACATATTCAGCTAGCATCATCAAACCTGAAGGATAATCCGTAATGTCGGTGGGCTTTCTTTATCTTTTTCCATGATCATGCAAATTTGATAATATTGAACGCGATATAATTATACGCTATGAAAAAAATTAATTAAAACACGATATAAATATGATATGAATATACGAATATTTTTAAATATATATAATACGAATTATTAAGATATTAAAATTTATATAAATATAATATTGATGTTTGTTAAGAAGCTTTTGTTTTGTCTTAGTATGTAGGAATTTGTTGTCTTAATCTGTAGGAGTTTGTTGGTAGTGGGGTAGTGGTGAGTTATTTTACAGCAAAGCTACTTTATTTTTGAAGTAGTGATTTGTTGTTATAAATAGTGATTTGTTATTTACCAAGTCTTTAACTTTTTTGTTTTTAGTGGGTCCTATTTTTATGTAATCATTTCGTTAGTTTTTGGTTTTATATAATGAGCAATGATTGTAAGTTCCAAATGTGAGCAATAAACATTATTCTTCTTCCATATATATATATATATATATATATAATATCTTAAGTATAATTATAATATAATAAAATATATAAATATGATAAGAATACATAAATTATCATGTGGTTTCTATCATAAAGTGCCAAAATTAATTGTCACCAAGGACGTACGTCGTAGTCACTCCTGCTAGTAAATAATGAGAGTTTTGAAGAAAATATATATCCTAAACGTTTTGGTTCAAGTTTTGAATATTAAACTCGTTGCTGATTTGCTATGGATGTATGGATGATGTTAATTATAATAGAGTTGTCTAATGGTTGAGTTGGATCGGACCAAATTTAAATAATAAAAAATTTGATTTGTCCGAAGTCTGGTTTAGTTCAATTATTTTTAATATTAAAAAATTAAATTATTTTTATATTTTAAATATATTTTATAATTTAAATTTAAATATAAAATATTTTTATTAAAAACTAAATTGAAACGGATCAAATTTGAATTTGGAAAACCTTATTCAAGACTCGATTTTAGATTGTGAATTAATTTATTGTTATGCTCTCTCTTTTCCACATTTTAAGTACAAGCCTCAGGCAGGTAGACCTGTTCAAAGATTAAGTTACCCGCCCGATTTGTATTAGATCAGATCTGGATAATTTTTTTTTTTAATTCGGATTGATTCGATCGAAATTATTATTCATCAATAAAAAATATTTTTATTTAAATTTAATTATAAATATTATTTTAAATAGTAATATAGCTTTCGAGCCGGCTCGACTCGAATTTGAGTAAAAAAAATAAAATTGGATTGCGACCCGATTCGTAATCAAGTCTACAAGGAAAGAAGGTGTGTCGAAAGTAAAAAAATGTGAAACATGTGGACGGTTAGATAACATATTCAACACCATGAAACCTGAAAGTTATCGATAAGGTGGTAAAATGATTATCGATAATGAGGATTTTTTTTTGGGCATAAAATCCAGTTTTAGATTAAATCAAGATGAATTTAATCTTTGAAGATTGCAAATTAATTATAGGAGATTACTCTGCATAACATAATGTAGAATTGATTGTAAGAGCTTTGCTACTGACCTTAATAGGATTTTCCAAGTAAGGAGAAGGAGATATAGGTGGGGAGTAACTAATAAGGGAATATGTAAAATGTTATGTTTGACTCTTTATTTATTTATTTTTAAATATTCGTGTTCAATGCATATCCGGACATGAGTATGGAGATATGATCCTCCAAGAACCCTTGAAATACATAGGAATTTAAAAAAATAATTGAACATACCTGTCGCAACCTAAAAAATAATGACGACGAGTCTAATCGCAAGACCTTATTATTCGTTAAGCGTGACATTTTAAAAAAAGACCGAGGAAAAGTCGACTTAATTCCTCTAGAAATGAAGGTTTTGAAAATGACCTTAAAAAAGACATGGAGTCGCCACCAATCTTTTTTAGCTAGGTGTGATCGGCCACCTATTAAAACCGGTTTTATAAAATATTTTAAAAATTAATTAAAACATTTTAAAAACCAATTTCAAGTCTGCGTTTTAAACCAGAGAAATCAAAGAAGCGGGTTCGGGAGTCGGTTACGTGCAGGGAAGGATTAGCACCCCCACAACGCCCGTATAAATCGGTACCTTATTAATCGTGTGTTATCTCAAGTCTCGGTAAAAGTTGGTTTTAAATTTAGTATTTCAAATTAATTCCCAATTTAAAGAAAAATAATTCCATCTTTTATTGAAAATGATCCGGAATTTATAAATTCAAAATTTTCCTATATTCCCCAACAAACGTGGCAAAATATAGAAATTTTTATTAGTTTTGGAAAACTTTCCGAATCATTCTCTTTTTTTTTTTTAAAGAAAGATATTTCTTTATTAATGATAATTGATGAAATTCCCTCCAGCAAACCCGGTAGAGAACTCATGAATTATTTTAACTCGGGAATATCTTTATTTTTATTGAAAACCATTATCTTTTGAAAACATTTAAAATAAATGAATACGTATATGCTAAATAAAAATAACTAAATAAAAGCATAGGATATCATGAAATATTCGAAACCATATAATAAACCATGTAACATCAAAAAATATAAATCAAAATAACAACAATATCATAGAAATTATTATAGCAAGAATCACATATTATATAAAATGCATGAATATAAAAATGCAATGCATGAAATGTATTTTTTTCCTTTAATTAAGGAAATCCGTATATCTAAAAAGATATCCGGCTACCTTAGGAAAATATGTCAAATTAAATATTCTAAAACCAAAATACTTTGTGATTGTTTGAAAACAATTTTGAAAAGCTTGAATTAAAAATAAAAACTGGGCTAATTTCTTTAAAATGGCTCTAATTTCCTAAGTTTAAAAAATCCGGACTTGACTACCCTTAACCCGGGACTTGAAAAACCATTTTTAGAGTTTGAAAAGGCTTAGAAATTACCCTAAGTCAGTAGCTAACCCTTCTAATCAGCCCACTCTAAGTAAATTAACCAAAACAGAAAATTGTTTTTTTTTTTAAATTCAATTCTGACTCCACTGTCCAGTTTTAATCCACGAATTTTTATCCTATTTTAAAAAATTCCAAAAATTCTAAAAAAAATACTGCAAACTCAGAACATGTAAAACTACACGAAAAAAAATCGGCTTAATTTTCGAATCAAAGATGAATTCCCAGAAAAATCAGAGATGTACGAGTTTTTGGAGGAGAAAAAACTGCTTTGTTTTTCTTTAAATTCAATTCTGACTCCACTGTCCAGTTTTAATCCACGATTTTTTACCCTATTTTAAAAAATTCCAAAAATTCTGAAAAAAATACGGGAGACTCACGACATTTAAAACTACACGAGAAAAAATCGGCTTAATTTTTTGATCAAAGATGAATTCCCAGAAAAATCAGAGATGTACGAGTTTTTGGAGGAGAAAAAAACTGCTTTGTTTTTCTTTAAATTCAATCCTGACTCCACTGTCCAGTTTTAATCCACGATTTTTTACCCTATTTTTAAAAATTCCAAAAATTCTAAACAAAATACTGGAGACTCAGGACATATAAAACTACATGAGAAAAAATTGGCTTAATTTTCTGATCAAAGATAAATTCCCAGAAAAATCGGAGATGTACGAGTTTTGGGTGGAAAAAAAACTGCTTTGCCAACACATTTTTTTTGTCTTTGATAAAATCATTTAAAAATAAAAATAAAAATATTTGAAACTCATAAAATGACTTGAAAGCAGTAGCTAGGACTTTTTGAAAGTTAGATAAAAATTGGCTAAGTAAAAAAAATCACAAAGGTAGAATAATCAATTTGACAAACTTAATTTTCCACAAGTGTGCTCAAGAGAGCATGACTTTGAACCATTAATTGGCTCAAGTCATTATTCAAGTGGCATGTACATGAAATGCATGAAACAATGCAGCAAACATAATGCATGAAATGCATGGATCTAAACCTAAATGTAAGGAAAATGCATGACATAAATAATATGGTCTAGACCTAACATGAACTTGCATGACATTTAATGTAACCTAGACCTAAGACATGCATGGCATTTTCACAAACAAAAGGCATGCTTAATTCAAAAATCCAACCAAATATCATGCAAATGCAAAAACCTAACAACTAGCATGACAAAAATACAACACACAATGCAAAACACATGGAGTAGCCAAATGGCCTCAAGCTCCAACAAGCATGGCATTTTCACAAACACTTGGTATGCTAGCATGAAAAACTAAGTCATAACACAAAAATCACACAAGCATTTTCACAAACACCTAATATACCAAATCTAAAACATGCTCACTAAGATATAAAACAAGAATCATGCAAAGAATCACACAAGCATTTTCACAAACACTTAATATGCTAACTCTAAAACATGCTCAAATTTAAACAACATGAAAACAGAAAATTAAAAATGCAAAAACATGATATCTAAGACATAAATGGCAACAAACAAAGCAACCAAATTAAATATAACTTAAGAACATGAAATAACATAACACTTAAAACATCAAAAACAAAGAAAATAGCATAAACAATATGGTAAAATGAATTGAAACAACAACTTAAAATAAATAATGTAGGCCATTTGGCCATGGTGAGTTTATTGTAAAAACAAAATGTAAAAAAAATATACTTAAGAAAGGAAATGAAGGAAGAACAAGAAACATTATTTTAAAATGAAAACTCACCAAGTAGAGATTAAAATAGCAAAAAACAAGAATAGAAAATGAAAGTGCAAGAGTTGGTGCTCAAGAGCAACCTCAAGAAGCTAATATTTCAAGCTTTTCTCTTCAAACTTTCCTTTATTTCTAAACTTTTCTTTTTTTCCTCTCAACCAAGAAGATAAAAACTAAGAAAAACTAAGAGAAATCAGCCAAAATGGAAAAGAAGAAACCAAAATCTGCCTCCCCCTTTAGGGCTAGCCTTAATGCATGGTTATATAGCCTCCAAGATGTTGTCATTTTTGTGTAACCTAATTTTCATCAAATGGCCAATAATTCAAGATGAAAAGTCATGAAATTACCACCTTTAGATTAGCATCTCAGCCCTCTCAAATTACAGCTATGTAAAAATAATGTTGACATCTTTCTTAACCTATGTGGTTTAATCACCATGGCTTGATCAAAGAGAATGGTTAACTAACTCTTGATTTTTAACCACTTGATTAAAAAAAAAAAAAAAATTAGAAGCTTCCTCCTTTCTTTGGGCTTGGGCATGCCAGCACTTCTCTTTTCCAGCCCAACTCTGATTTTTTTGAAGGGCCAAAAAAGCCCTTTTCGGTTGCTTGGGTGAAATGACCATTTTGCCCCCCGGATGCAAATAAATATCAAACGGACTCCAAATTCAATTTTTCTTTTTTTAATACTTCCAAAATAATAAAATATTGAGTTCTGGAAGTTTTCAAAATTATCCGAGTCCGTTTGCTATTTATTTGGATTTTTTCTTCCCAAAAATGCCCTTTTATGCCCCTACATTTTACCATTTTTTAAACGAGCTCTAAATCAAGATTTTTCTTCACCAATCTCTTCAAAATAATTAAAAAGTGTGATCTGGAAGTTTTCATAATTTTTGGAGCTCATTTGGTATTTTTTTTGGGATTTATCGGCTTGAATTACTGCATAGGAGGCCCGGGATTTGGCCATTTTGCAAACGAACTCGGAATCAAGATTTTCTTTCGCCAATCTCTTCCAAATAATTTAAAAATGAGATTTGCCAAATTTCAGAATTTTTGGAGTCCATTTGCTATTTTTCCGGGATTTATCTTTTTGAATTACTACATAAGAAGCCCGGGATTTGGCCACTTTGCAAACGAACTCGGAATCAAGATTTTCTTTCTCCAATCTCTTTCAAATGATTTAAGAATGAGATTGACAAATTTTCCATAATTTTCGGAGTCCATTTGCTATTTTTCCCAAATTTTTCCAATTTTACCCTTTAACCTCCGAAACCCGGTTTTGCTCAAAACAAGTCCGATTTTCAGATTTTCTTCAATCTGAGCCTTGGTCCATCCTTTTTAATCATTCCTCATCCATTGGGGGCTTTGGTCTTACCAAGTCTGGCCATTTCTGTGATTCTTCCCGATTTCACCGAAATCCACTAAAAACCCTAATTCTCGGTTTTCTCCCGGATTGACTTTTTTTTCGGTTTTTCTTGCAAGTGACTTCTCCATTACCCGTAGTCAGTGCTTATCTTTCATTTGGAACCTTCAATTTTGACCAGTTTGATCGTTTAAGCACTTTTCCCCAAATTTCTCGGATTAGGGTTTCCTTTCTACTGAATCTCCAAATCCCAACTTCCGAACTCCATATCTTTCAATGTAGACCTCGGATTATCAAAATTCTTTCGCCATTTTTCAATTGAACTTAAAATCTTGATTTTGAAAGTGGGTTGACTTTTTCAGTAGTTGACTTTCTGGGGTTGACTTTTTCGGGGTTGACTTTTTTTCAAGTTTGACTTTTTGTGCTCGCCCTCTTAAACTAAGTCTCGGAGTACCACCTGCAGGATGAAAACAGTCTTTTTACACTTGGGAACATCAATATGGGAAGAAAACATACCTGTTTAGTGGTCCGGACAAAATTAGGTGTCTACAGCTGCCCCTCTTTGGCTATTGCTGAGAATCAGGAATCAGGCAAAGATAAACCGACACTAATTTTGTACGGTCAGTGACATCACATGTGAAGGAAAGGGAAAGGGGTTTCTTTTTCATTTTAATTTTTTTCATTTTCTATTTTTCATTTTTTCATTTTTTTCTTCTTTCTTCTTTTTTTCTTTTTTCTTTTTTCCTTTTTTTATTTTTTTTATTTTTTTTTATTTTTTTTTCTATTTTCTCTTTTTTCATTTTTTTTTTTAAAAACAATAAATTGAAGATTTTGTCTTTAAATTGAATTCCCTGCCTAAACAAGGCTCGATTCGTCTTAAGGGAATGAATTCGATTTCAAAAGAAAAATTTATGCTCGAAGGGCTTTAAAATTGGTGCCCGAAGGTCTTAAAATGGTGCCCGGAGGTCTTAAAAATTGGTGCCCGGAGGTCTTAAAAATTGGTGCCCGGAGGTCTTACCCCTGAAAAAAGTTATGCCCGGAGGTCTTAAAGATGTTGCCCGGAGGTCTTACCTGTGATTTGAAAAATTATGCCCGGAGGTCTTAAAAATTGGTGCCCGGAGGTCTTACCCCTGAAAAAAGTTATGCCCGGAGGTCTTAAAGATGTTGCCCAGAGGTCTTACCTATGATTTGAAAAAAATTATGCCCGGAGGTCTTAAAAATTAGTGCCCGGAGGTCTTACCCCTAAAAAAAATAATGCCCGGAGGTCTTAAAGATGTTGCCCGGAGGTCTTACCTGTGATTTGAAAAATTATGCCCGGAGGTCTTAAAAATGGTGCCTATAGGCCTTACCCCTGAAAAAAAGAGTTATGCCCGGAGGTCTTAAAGATGTTGCCCGGAGGTCTTACCTGTGATTTGAAAAATTATGCCCGGAGGTCTTAAAATGGTGCCCGGAGGTCTTAAAAATTGGTGCCCGGAGGTCTTACCTGTGATTTGAAAAAAATGCGCTGTATGCGACTTTAAAAATGATGCCCGGAGGTTTTAAGAATGGTGCCCGGAGGCCTTACCCGTGATTTGGAAGAAATGCGCTGTATACGACTTTAAAAATGATGCCCGGAGGTCTTAAGAATGGTGCCCGCAGGCCTTACCCATAATTTGGAAGAAATGCGATGTATGCGACTTTAAAAATGATGCCCGGAGGTCTTAAGAATGGTGCCCGGAGGCCTTACCCGTGATTTGGAAGAAATGCGCTGTATGCGACTTTAAAAATGATGCCCGGAGGTCTTAAGAATGGTGCCCGGAGGCCTTACCCATAATTTGGAAGAAATGCGCTGTATGCGACTTTAAAAATGATGCCCGGAGGTCTTAAGAATGGTGCCCGGAGGCCTTACCCGTGATTTGGAAGAAATGCGCTGTATGCGACTTTAAAAATGATGCCCGGAGGTCTTAAGAATGGTGCCCGGAGGCCTTACCCATAATTTGGAAAAAATGCGCTGTATGCGACTTTAAAAATGATGCCCGGAGGTCTTAAAAATAGTGCCCGGAGGCCTTACCCCTGAAAAAGTTATGCCCAGAGGTCTTAAAGATGTTGCCCGGAGGTCTTAAAGATATTGCCCGGAGGTCTTACCTGTGATTTGAAAAATTATGCCCGGAGGTCTTAAAAATGTTCTTTGAAGAATTGTTGAAAATTACCCTAACGATTTTGAGAAGATGCGAATGCTTTTTGATGCAGATGCAGGTGTTGAATAAGACACGAAATGACTTAAACTGGTGCAAATGTCTTTAATGCAAATGTAAATGACTTGGATTGATGCCCATGTTTCATGATGCAGATGCCCCTACTAATTGTGTTCATGTAACTGGTTTATGAATGGTGTAACTACAATTACCACACAGTAATGAAAATGCAATGATTCTAGAAATGATGCAATTGCTTGAGATGACACAAATACGAATTCCATGAAGAATGTAAATGTAAAGGTAAAATACATATGCTTATGGAATAATGCCAATGCAAATACCCATGAATGATGCAAATGCTTGCCGACACTGTGCAGATGCAAAAGCTCGATAAAGAGATGAGTGCTCATGAGTGATGCAAGTGCCCCCGGCTGTTTTTCTAGACTTTGGCTTAGCCTTTCAAATTCATTTTTCCTCTTCAAATCAGAGTATATCTTCAATTCATTTTGGCTATTCTCTTTGCCCCAACAGTTTTTCAAACTTTCATCAACAGAGATCTGAACCGGGTTCTATTTCTTCTTCTCATATCTGGAAGTCAAGACCTATCCTGGCAGTTCTACACCTTTGAGTTAGAAAAATCCTTGTCTCATGCCAACATCAAAATGGGTATTTCAAAAAAATCTTTTTATTTGTTTTCGCATTTTGAAAACTTCTGAACAAAAAATATTAACCCCACAATGTGTGATGTACAAATCTTTTGAAGACTGATGATCATTGTTAGAAATTTCTCTAAGTATCAATCTGGGTTTTTTTCAACTGGATTGGCAAGGCTTGGTATAACAAGATTCTGGCTTTTCCAGGAAAACTTCATGACAAAAATGTATATCCCTTCTAGGCTCACAAATGGAACAGGTTTTATAAATCATGAATTCATTGAGAACCAATCAAATTCAACATTCTTTTAGTTTCCATATCGAGGCATTTTGTCAAGCATCAAGATTGGTTGGGATGTTTAAACCGGAAAGTTTAATCTTGGGAACAAAGTTTCAGTTTTTGAAGACAATCCTCCGAATGAGAGCTGACAATTTGGGGGGTTCAGGAATTCCTAGATGTTCCTCGATGACCACTCCTTTAATAAGATCTTTTCTTTTGGGGTATCGGCACTATCATCGATGGCATCGAAAATTCCCATTCTACTCTAGACCGCCCGTTTTTTTTGGGTTTTCGCCCTAGAGTCCCATTCTTTTCAATTTTTCTCTTTTTTTTTTTTTTTTACCATGCACTTGAGAATTCTAAATTCTTCCTTAGTGAAATGAGAATTTGATAAGATGGGATAAAATCTGAGGAAAACCCTTCAAATTAAACATTCATGCTTGATCAAAATGGACTTTTAAAGCACGTAATGTAGGCCATGGCTCAGGATTCAGAAAGAAAGGATAAATAGGCCCAAAATATGTGTTTGAGGGTAATCAGATCAAGGATCCTTTCTTGAAGAGGATTTTCTTTGAAGCATGTGTCTCTTCTTGGACATTTCTTTCTTTTTGATTTTGCTCTTTTTCTTCCTTGCTTTTGGCTTTCAATTTGCCATGTCTTTCACACACATTTTTTTTATTGTGTTTTTTGTTTGTTTTTCTTGGCTTTCATTTCGTCATCTTTTCCTCTTCTTTTTTCGTTGACAGAGTGCGCCCGTATTTATTCGGGGCTCCATTTGCTTTGTGTCTGTCCCTGAGCTGTCACTCATTTCTCAATGATCTTTGAAAAGATCTTTCCTCGCATTTGCCCCCCAGTGTAGAGGGTAATCCTTGATCAGGGTTCAAAGAATTAAGAATTCTTTTGGCTCAAAAGGGGTGACTATGGATAATAATTTTTTTCTTGTGAAATGGATATGAAAGATGGCCATTCATCATATCAAGCCCAAATATTCTCATTGAAAAGCAATCCTCAGGGGAAATAGATATTCAGAATTTCATTTTGCACTTTGGAATCATCCGAATTCTCATATGCATGATATCATGATTTTTCTTTTTCTTTTTTTTTTGTTTTTTCGTCGCATGCCCCAATGATTCATGCTTTTAGTCCATCCTTATTAACCATGTATCCATCATTTCCACATATGATGCCCCAATTTGATTAATCAATGAGAATTTGTATCAACGAGGAACATAGCAAGTCCAGGTCTGTTTTGAAAAGGCTGAGTTTCCAATCTGAGTTTTTTTTTTTTTTTTTTTGAAGAGATAAGGAAAATATGACCCAAAAACGGGTTTTCTCTGGGACAAGGGATAATCTAGTTTAATCATTGTGCCCCAGGATGTCAATCATGAAGTGATGTTTGGGCAATTAGTGTTTTGTGGTTATTGGGAAAGGTCATGAATGGTTTTAGCACAATCTTGACACACAAAATTATCAAAATCTAGACTCTTGAAAGAATGTCTCATTTGTTTGATTTTCAAGGAATTCGAAAAATCTCAAAAAGTTCGTTCCTTTGTTCATAGTCTAGACTAGGATTTACATCCTTGCTTATTTTGCAATGACAATGCTTCTCTTTTTTCATTCATTTTTCCTTGAAGCATTAGGTCTTTCAAGTGTTATTGATTCAAGGTTTAGGTATAGAGAAGCCCAAAAAGGAGGGGGATGGTGTTGGGTCATTTCTAACACTGATCATCAATCTTCTTGAGACTATCCATTATTAAAACTTCCTTAATGCTTGTTTTTGTAAATTCATGTTTATTTAAAACACAACAAACACAAAGCATTTAAAATTCATTTAATTCATGTAGATGTTAACATGAGACAAGTGCTTTCATCATCACAGTGTATAAAACTACATGCGTCAAAAATGCTCCTATTGACATCCTTCAAAGGTAGTAATTCTCCCCTTAAAACCCTGAAAGAAACTGATTTAGGGCTAAGCGGCCTTCCATTGATTGATAAGCTCCGGTGTCAAAATACCATCACGGATAAGACTTTCAATCCTTTCCTTCAGTTGTCTGCATTTTTCAGTTGAATGCCCAACTACCCCTAGGTGATAATCACACTTGCTGTCAGGGTCATAACTCCTTGCTGATGGATTCGGAGCTATTTTCAAAGGTACCGGGGTAAGGTACTGATTCTTTATTAGTAATGGCAGTAAGTCAGGGATGGGGATTGGAATTCTTTCTTGATTTTCTCGCGGTCGTTTTCTAGAAGTAGGCCTTGTTGCAAGGGCTGGTATAGGATTAGAGGCTTGGAGATATCTCTGTAGGGTAACATGATTGGTATGAGGGAAATTGGGAATATAGGATGAAATCTCCCATAGTTTGGACATCTTCCTCTTTCTTTCTTGGTGCCTTATTTCTCTCGGTATTGGATGTTCCTTCTCTTTCAAGTTTCCCACTCTTGATAGCATTCTCAATCATCTCCCCTGAGATTACCATGTCCGCAAAATTCTTCGAAGCATTGCCGACGAGTCTGTCATAGTACGGGGCCTGCAGTGTATTCACGAAAAGGATAGTGATTTCCTTTTGTGTCAAGGGCGGTTGTACTTGGGCAGCCAGGCTCATCCACCGTTGTGCATATTCTTTGAAGCTCTCAGTAGCTTTTTTCTCCATATTTTGCAAGGTGAGACGATCAGGCGCCATGTCGGTCATATGCTTGTACTGGTTTAGAAAAACCCTAGCCAGGTCATTCCAAGAGCGAATCTGATCCTTGCTCAACTGACTATACCACCTAATTGCGGACCCGCTGAGGCTATCCTGAAAGCAGTGAATTAAAAGCTTATCATTATATATCTGACTTGTCATCTTTCGGCAGAACATAGTGATGTGGGCTGATGGATCGGTCGTCCCGTCATATTTCACAAAGTCAGGGATCTTGAACTTAGGAGGAATGACTAAATCGAGGACCAAGCATCGTTCTTTCACCTCCACACTCCCGAATACATCTGTTCTTTCTATCGCCCGAAGCCTTTCATCTAACAACTGATATTTCCCTTGAGAATCTGCCAACTCAATCTCATTTACTGCAACCCTTTTCAACTTTGCCTGTTTAGCTGGATCATCTGAGTTTAGGACATTGACGGGGTTAATAGTGTTCTGGGCATCACTTATTGCAACCTCATCTTGGCCCTTTTGTACCTCTAACCCTTCTCCGGCGACAAAGTTTTCGGTGTATCCTTTTCCCTTGATTACAGCAGACATTAGCTCCATCAGTTTAGTCATCTGATCCTTAGATTCTGCTTGAGATTTTGTTAGTTGTTCTCGCAATTCTCTCTGTTCCCTTTCCATTTTTTCCATTCGGGCAACTTGTTCATCCTCCATAGCACCAGCCTGTATTAAAAGTGTACTCAGTACTTCTTCTGATTTGAAATGGAAATTCTTTCAAAGACTCCTAAAGCCAAGCCAACTTCTATTTTATTTCCCCCAAATGTATGTCATGATGAATGAGCCATGAATGCAATTTGATGCATGTGAAGCCTAAACAATATGATGTATGGATATGTACAATGGAAACATGCTGACCATATATGTGATAAATGCAATCACAATGCCAACATGTTGCAAACGAAGAATAAACAAATCAACACATGGATATATGCAATGACTGATCATGTGCATTTTAGCATATTTCCCAATGAATAATCATATATCCTATGAATGCAACACAGTGTCAATTATGATACATGCAAACAATGAATGATTGATACAGAGTATATACAAAGAAAATCATGCTAACCATGTGTGTCATGAATGTGACCTAATGCTAATCATGATGTATGTAATAAGCAAATTAATGCATGAACATATACAAAGAAATTATGCTGACTATGTTTGTTATGAATGCAACCTGACAAATAATTGATGGGATGCAAAATGCAAAGGGGAAGATATCACGGAGGAAATAAGAATCGGAGGAACTTAATCATCAACATCTTATAAATTTGAAGCATACTCAATTCATTCCCATATCAATGTTCACAATGGTATAAACCATGTTTTACAAAATTTGAGCAGTAGTTAAAACTGTCTTTACAAGCACTTTATTCTTCCTAGCATCCTAAGGCTATAAGAGCCGGCTACTGAAAAAGTGAAATCCTATTACATCATATAAGACCAAAGTCTTTCCACTTCAATGCTGTAAATCTCCCAATCCTAATGGCGTTTTCCCAGTCCTTTATCAATCAGTGTCGTTGGATCCAACCACTTGGCATCTATGAGAGCTTGCACTTTCCTTTTGACTGCTATACAATCTTCGATGCTATGGCCAACAATTCCACAGTGATAATCACATCTTTCATTTGGATTATACCACATTGGATATGGTGGTAACAGGGGTTTCAATGGGACACAGGCAACCATGTGATTTTGGATCAGTATAGGGAGGAGCTCTTGGTAGCTGATTGGAATGGGATCAAAATGCATTTGGGTCTTATTCTGGGATCGTTTCTTAGTCACACATGGCCTAGGAGTTGGGGCACTTGGTGGTAGCACTAAGGTTCGAACCGGAGTGTTTACATGGGGATGTGGCGGAACAGCATGGTAAGGGTATGGATTTGGACACGGGGCCTTTGGAGGTTGTACATAGCTCGAGGTTCCTATCTCAGGTACTGGATAAGGTGATTGATGAGGGAAATAGTATGAACTGGTAGTTGGTAACGATGGAGTCGGATTCAGGAATCCCGTAGTGGTCGTCCCAATGGACGATTGGACCATAGTAGGGTGGGGATACTGGTTTGGACCTAGAACAGTTTGCAGGTATGGTACTGGATTCGAGGTTTCTGTCTTTGGTATCAGGCTTTCAGGTTTAATTATTTTCATGATTTTGTCCACAATTTCATCAGGATTGCAACCTTTGTGGCATTGACAAGTGCAGGATCCAGCAAGGATTGTATGTTCTGGACCTAATGGTTTTGGTTGATCCGAAGATGATGCGAAGCCCTGAGAAAGTTCACCTTTACTGTTACCCATATCCTCAACCATTTTCAGCAATTTGGCAAGTTGTTCCTTCACCTCTCGGATTTCATGTCCATATTCATCTTGATTGCGTTCCAAAGCACCCAATCGTTCCTCCGATTCATTCCTCATATCTCGAACCCCTTTCATGCAAATGAAAATGTCATGAGATTAAGATTATGAATGTACATGCTCTATTCCTATGTGCATGAATAAACTGATGGTTAATGCATGAACATATACAGAGAAATTATGATGACTATGTATGCTATGGATGCAATCTAATGCCAGGTATATACAGATAATGACTATGCATGTTATAAACGTGTCCTACAATGAATGACCATGCATGCTATGATGTCAAAATGATACATGCTAAGAATAAATGAATTAATACAAAGGTAGGTACAAAGAATGACCATGTATATCACAAATGTATTCTACAATGAATAATCATGCATGTTATGACTGTAACACGATGTCAAAATGACACAAATAAATTAACCAATGATTACACGAAATTGGTGGGACCTAAATCTTGATTATTCAAAATTCTCATTATGCAAGATTTGCCTCCTAATTTATGATTTTTTTTTAACATGCTTTTTTTTTTGTTTTTTTTTTATTTATGAAAAACCAATCACATTATTTTCAAAAGAATTTCAGGGTGGATCCCACTATGGTACCATATGCAAATGTTCATGTGACACTACCGGTTTTATGAAATCATCAAATGAAATTACCAACTGTTTATTGCAAAGAATGAGATCAATAACACAACCAAAAATGTACATGCTCTATTCACACATGTATGAAATGTGCAACATGCAAAATGCTTGAAAAAAGATTTTTTTTTTTTTTTTTTATAAAAAAAAAAACAGCTAATGAACATCTGTCCCAGCAATATCTGCTTATTTAGGCATCACGATGTCTTCGAGGCGGAGTATCACATTTATTACGGGCGATGTACGTACATCGTTGCCCGATCTACCACACTTATTCGGAGTGTAAAACATGTAACAAAAAGTTTAGAAATGTCCCTCCATGTGTTCCTATTTTCGGTATATCTAACGAAAATTCGGGATGGCTTCGCCTAGGTTCACTATATGAGGGTGAATCGGTTCTAAGGCCCCGAATTGTTCCTCACTGTCGCCGGTGAAGGCTAGTAAGGCACCCCGATAAAAGCGGGTTCAATTCGTTAGAGTATATTTTCCTATGCCCGTACGGAGGATTATCACGAAGGCATTAGGTACTTTATACTCCGAAAGTGTTTCACTAGCCCATACGGAGGATCATCACGAAGGCGTAGTTACTTTACTCTCACTTAAAAGGACGGAACCCGGGTATAGGATTCATGTTATGCAAATGCACGTGTAGTGTGTGTGGAGGAATAATAAACCTTTCACCACCTATTCTACAAACCTTATTCTAAATGCCCTAGCAATTAAAACATTCAAGAATAGTGTAACGCATTAACCAACAAGCAATTATAATATGCAACCTTAAATAACTAGAGAACAATAATAAAATGCATGCACATGAGTATGAACATATTTAAAAATATTTTACTATTTTTCAAAATTCTCCTTATTAAAAAAATATGGGAATTAAAATTAAATACAAATTAAACCAACAAAACCGAGACTGAGATAACACACGACTAATTCTAGGCCTGACTCTCTAATATGTCCCCAGCGGAGTCGCCAAGCTGTCGCAACCTAAAAAAAAAAATAACGACAAGTCTAATCGCAAGACCTTATTATTCGTTAAGCGTGACATTTTAAAAAAAAACCGAGGAAAAGTCGACTTAATTCCTCTAGAAATGAAGGTTTTGAAAATGACCTTAAAAAAGACATGGAGTCGCCACCAATCTTTTTTAGCTAGGTGTGATCGGCCACCTATTAAAACCGGTTTTATAAAATATTTTAAAAATTAATTAAAACATTTTAAAAACCAATTTCAAGTCTGCGTTTTAAACCAGAGAAATCAAAGAAGCGGGTTCGGGAGTCGGTTACGTGCAGGGAAGGATTAGCACCCCCACAACGCCCGTATAAATCGGTACCTTATTAATCGTGTGTTATCTCAAGTCTCGGTAAAAGTTGGTTTTAAATTTAGTATTTCAAATTAATTCCCAATTTAAAGAAAAATAATTCCATCTTTTATTGAAAATGATCCGGAATTTATAAATTCAAAATTTTCCTATATTCCCCAACAAACGTGGCAAAATATAGAAATTTTTATTAGTTTTGGAAAACTTTCCGAATCATTCTCTTTTTTTTTGAAAGAAAGATATTTCTTTATTAATGATAATTGATGAAATTCCCTCCAGCAAACCCGGTAGAGAACTCATGAATTATTTTAACTCGGGAATATCTTTATTTTTATTGAAAACCATTATCTTTTGAAAACATTTAAAATAAATGAATACGTATATGCTAAATAAAGATAACTAAATAAAAGCATAGGATATCATGAAATATTCGAAACCATATAATAAACCATGTAACATCAAAAAATATAAATCAAAATAACAACAATATCATAGAAATTATTATAGCAAGAATCACATATTATATAAAATGCATGAATATAAAAATGCAATGCATGAAATGTATTTTTTTCCTTTAATTAAGGAAATCCGTATATCTAAAAAGATATCCGGCTACCTTAGGAAAATATGTCAAATTAAATATTCTAAAACCAAAATACTTTGTGATTGTTTGAAAACAATTTTGAAAAGCTTGAATTAAAAATAAAAACTGGGCTAATTTCTTTAAAATGGCTCTAATTTCCTAAGTTTAAAAAATCCGGACTTGACTACCCTTAACCCGGGACTTGAAAAACCATTTTTAGAGTTTGAAAAGGCTTAGAAATTACCCTAAGTCAGTAGCTAACCCTTCTAATCAGCCCACTCTAAGTAAATTAACCAAAACAGAAAATTGTTTTTTTTTTTAAATTCAATTCTGACTCCACTGTCCAGTTTTAATCCACGAATTTTTATCCTATTTTAAAAAATTCCAAAAATTCTAAAACAAATACTGGAAACTCAGAACATGTAAAACTACACGAAAAAAAATCGGCTTAATTTTCGAATCAAAGATGAATTCCCAGAAAAATCAGAGATGTACGAGTTTTTGGAGGAGAAAAAACTGCTTTGTTTTTCTTTAAATTCAATTCTGACTCCACTGTCCAGTTTTAATCCACGATTTTTTACCCTATTTTAAAAAATTCCAAAAATTCTGAAAAAAATACTGGAGACTCACGACATTTAAAACTACACGAGAAAAAATCGGCTTAATTTTTTGATCAAAGATGAATTCCCAGAAAAATCAGAGATGTACGAGTTTTTGGAGGAGAAAAAAACTGCTTTGTTTTTCTTTAAATTCAATCCTGACTCCACTGTCCAGTTTTAATCCACGATTTTTTACCCTATTTTTAAAAATTCCAAAAATTCTAAAAAAAATACTGGAGACTCAGGACATATAAAACTACATGAGAAAAAATTGGCTTAATTTTCTGATCAAAGATAAATTCCCAGAAAAATCGGAGATGTACGAGTTTTGGGTGGAAAAAAAACTGCTTTGCCAACACATTTTTTTTGTCTTTGATAAAATCATTTAAAAATAAAAATAAAAATATTTGAAACTCATAAAATGACTTGAAAGCAGTAGCTAGGACTTTTTGAAAGTTAGATAAAAATTGGCTAAGTAAAAAAAATCACAAAGGTAGAATAATCAATTTGACAAACTTAATTTTCCACAAGTGTGCTCAAGAGAGCATGACTTTGAACCATTAATTGGCTCAAGTCATTATTCAAGTGGCATGTACATGAGATGCATGAAACAATGCAGCAAACATAATGCATGAAATGCATGGATCTAAACCTAAATGTAAGGAAAATGCATGACATAAATAATATGGTCTAGACCTAACATGAACTTGCATGACATTTAATGTAACCTAGACCTAAGACATGCATGGCATTTTCACAAACACAAGGCATGCTTAATTCAAAAATCCAACCAAATATCATGCAAATGCAAAAACCTAACAACTAGCATGACAAAAATACAACACACAATGCAAAACACATGGAGTAGCCAAATGGCCTCAAGCTCCAACAAGCATGGCATTTTCACAAACACTTGGTATGCTAGCATGAAAAACTAAGTCATAACACAAAAATCACACAAGCATTTTCACAAACACCTAATATACCAAATCTAAAACATGCTCACTAAGATATAAAACAAGAATCATGCAAAGAATCACACAAGCATTTTCACAAACACTTAATATGCTAACTCTAAAACATGCTCAAATTTAAACAACATGAAAACAGAAAAATTAAAAATGCAAAAACATGATATCTAAGACATAAATGGCAACAAACAAAGCAACCAAATTAAATATAACTTAAGAACATGAAATAACATAACACTTAAAACATCAAAAACAAAGAAAATAGCATAAACAATATGGTAAAATGAATTGAAACAACAACTTAAAATAAATAATGTAGGCCATTTGGCCATGGTGAGTTTATTGTAAAAACAAAATGTAAAAAAAATATACTTAAGAAAGGAAATGAAGGAAGAACAAGAAACATTATTTTAAAATGAAAACTCACCAAGTAGAGATTAAAATAGCAAAAAACAAGAATAGAAAATGAAAGTGCAAGAGTTGGTGCTCAAGAGCAACCTCAAGAAGCTAATATTTCAAGCTTTTCTCTTCAAACTTTCCTTTATTTCTAAACTTTTCTTTTTTTGCTCTCAACCAAGAAGATAAAAACTAAGAAAAACTAAGAGAAATCAGCCAAAATGGAAAAGAAGAAACCAAAATCTGCCTCCCCCTTTAGGGCTAGCCTTAATATAGCCTCCAAGATGTTGTCATTTTTGTGTAACCTAATTTTCATCAAATGGCCAATAATTCAAGATGAAAAGTCATGAAATTACCACCTTTAGATTAGCATCTCAGCCCTCTCAAATTACAGCTATGTAAAAATAATGTTGACATCTTTCTTAACCTATGTGGTTTAATCACCATGGCTTGATCAAAGAGAATGGTTAACTAACTCTTGATTTTTAACCACTTGATTAAAAAAAAAAAAAATAGAAGCTTCCTCCTTTCTTTGGGCTTGGGCATGCCAGCACTTCTCTTTTCCAGCCCAACTCTGATTTTTTTGAAGGGCCAAAAAAGCCCTTTTCGGTTGCTTGGGTGAAATGACCATTTTGCCCCCCGGATGCAAATAAATATCAAACGGACTCCAAATTCAATTTTTCTTTTTTTAATACTTCCAAAATAATAAAATATTGAGTTCTGGAAGTTTTCAAAATTATCCGAGTCCGTTTGCTATTTATTTGGATTTTTTCTTCCCAAAAATGCCCTTTTATGCCCCTACATTTTACCATTTTTTAAACGAGCTCTAAATCAAGATTTTTCTTCACAAATCTCTTCAAAATAATTAAAAAGTGTGATCTGGAAGTTTTCATAATTTTTGGAGCTCATTTGGTATTTTTTTTGGGATTTATCGGCTTGAATTACTGCATAGGAGGCCCGGGATTTGGCCATTTTGCAAACGAACTCGGAATCAAGATTTTCTTTCGCCAATCTCTTCCAAATAATTTAAAAATGAGATTTGCCAAATTTCAGAATTTTTGGAGTCCATTTGCTATTTTTCCGGGATTTATCTTTTTGAATTACTGCATAAGAAGCCCGGGATTTGGCCACTTTGCAAACGAACTCGGAATCAAGATTTTCTTTCTCCAATCTCTTTCAAATGATTTAAGAATGAGATTGACAAATTTTCCATAATTTTCGGAGTCCATTTTCTATTTTTCCCAAATTTTTCCAATTTTACCCTTTAACCTCCGAAACCCGGTTTTGCTCAAAACAAGTCCGATTTTCAGATTTTCTTCAATCTGAGCCTTGGGCCATCCTTTTTAATCATTCCTCATCCATTGGGGGCTTTGGTCTTACCAAGTCGGGCCATTTCTGTGATTCTTCCCGATTTCACCGAAATCCACTAAAAACCCTAATTCTCGGTTTTCTCCCGGATTGACTTTTTTTTCGGTTTTTCTTGCAAGTGACTTCTCCATTACCCGTAGTCAGTGCTTATCTTTCATTTGGAACCTTCAATTTCGACCAGTTTGATCGTTTAAGCACTTTTCCCCAAATTTCTCGGATTAGGGTTTCCTTTCTACTGAATCTCCAAATCCCAACTTCCGAACTCCATATCTTTCAATGTAGACCTCGGATTATCAAAATTCTTTCGCCATTTTTCAATTGAACTTAAAATCTTGATTTTGAAAGTGGGTTGACTTTTTCAGTAGTTGACTTTCTGGGGTTGACTTTTTCGGGGTTGACTTTTTCGGGGTTGACTTTTTTTCAAGTTTGACTTTTTGTGCTCGCCCTCTTAAACTAAGTCTCGGAGTACCACCTGCAGGATGAAAACAGTCTTTTTACACTTGGGAACATCAATATGGGAAGAAAACATACCTGTTTAGTGGTCCGGACAAAATTAGGTGTCTACAATACCCGTGTCGGATATATATCCGTGTCTGACACTCACACCCCAATCCGAATAACATAGGTAAAATGTACCCTTTGATCTTTGAATATATTCAAAGTAATGATGAAAAGTACTCACTTTTCTGATAAATTGGTGAAAATTTTATTCTCATGTTTGGTATACTGAAAAATACTCATTTTTCTGTAAATGTAATTTTCTTTTGGAAATTACTTTATCACAAATATTGGAAATGTGATTCCTATGAGGAGAGGTGAGAAAGTAACTTTCTCATATAGTTGAAAAGTTAAAAAATGTTAAGATAAAATTACCTTTCTTTCTATTTGGTTTAAGATTATCAATTGAAATATTATTTTTTAAATATATAGTACAAATGTTATTGTTAATAATAAATATCATTGAAATATTTAAATAATATTTAATTTGAATCCAGCCTTTTAACTTTTCAACTACATTAGAGTAATTTCATAAATTTATTATTGACAAACATTTTTTTTAATCTTAAAAGTAACTCAAATTATCAATTGAAATATTATTTTTAAATATTTCGTACAAATATTTGTTAATAATAATTATCATTGAAAAATGTTAAAATTAATAAAATTTTTATTTTATTTGATAAGAGTAATTTTGAAAATTACTATCATTTTTTTTTTTGATCTATTACTATCACATTCTTAATAAAGTATTTAATGAACCAAACATATCAATGTAATTTTCTCAAAATTTTAATCAGTATTTTTTTATGTATATCAAACGCTATATTATTATTTTTTTCAGTAATCACATTCCATAAAAGCTTATATACGTGGCGTTTGATTAATGTTATAAGTTATTTATACATTACGCTGTTTAAGAAAGTTTGTATTTTTTTCATCTAGACAGTAAAAATGTTGTCCAAAATCGATGGATGTTAAATGACTAGATCTGTTCAAGGGTCGAGCTATCCGTTTAAAACCGAAGGTCCGCCCATATTTTGGAGGGTTTAAACAAAAATATTAGGCTCGAAATATGAGTTTGGGCAAAAAAATGAGGCCCATTTAGAAAATGGGTCGGCCCTTGGCTCCAACAATTAAGGCTCGAGTCCGGCCCGACCCGTTTTTCATTTATATAATATATTATTTTTATATTTTGTATATTATGTAATTTATATCATATAAAAAATAAATATCTATAATATTATAATGTAAACATTTAAAAATATGATAAGTTATCCATGTTTTAGAACTTAATAAAAAAAATTACTAAAATTAAATAATAATAAAATATTTATTTATTTAAATTTTTTAGAAAAAAATTAATATGGGCGGGCTTAAACGGATTTGGATTATCCATTTATAAATATGAGCGGACTTGGACAGAATTTGAGACTCATATTTCGAGGCGGGCCTAGCTTGGGCAAGTGATGTTAATACCAGAGCCGAACCCGACCCGGCCCATCAGCACCTCTATACATACGTGAAAATTTCATAAATGTTTAGCATTTTTAATAGATACATGACATACATACAGCATAGTTATACTAGTGAGTTAGATTAACAGTGTAAGAATTTGAGTTAACTTGATACACTAGAGTGAAAATTATACAATTTTTTGGCTTAAATATAAAAAAAAAATACCTGAATTAAAATTAAATAAGCATTCAAGTTTTATCATTTTATTGTAATTAAATTATTTTTATTTAATTAAACCTTTAAAACGTTTATTTTTATCCAATTGAACCATTAATTGGACGAAAATTGGTGACGATCATTAATTAATTTTTGTCCAATCAAGAATTTAATTAGATGAAAATAAATGTTTGAAAGTTTAATTTATTGCAATAAAACAATAGAGACTTTGATAATTATTTAATTTTAATTCAAAAGCTTTTAAACCATATTTTTTTTATACCAATTTGTACATTATATTAGAATTCAAGTTAAAATCTTGTTCAAGGCTTGATTTGGTCTGTCCACTTAAAGATATTTAATTTAAAATTATTATTATATAATATTAAAAATATTTATATAAAATATTTTAAATTTTTAAGTAGATTTTAATATATTTAAATTAAAATAATTATTATTATATAATTACAAAATATTTTCACGAATTGGATGAGTTGGTTTAAATAAACCAAATCAAAATAGATCGTCTGTTGGTAGATTGTTCGGTCCGTAAACAAATTTAATTATAATCATTACAGCCCAATTGGATGAAACTGCCATTGGCTTGAACCAGAAATCAGTTTCCTTCCTACCAAACATGCCCTGTAAGATGTCCCATATTCTTTCTATATTTGTCCTGCTGCTGCTGCTATTACTTTCGCTACTCTTGCCTCTAACTTCAACCAGAAACACACACTTTGGTAACTGTAAAAGTGTTAAGATTACTTATCTAAGTTATAAATTATAACCTAAGTTACCCGGATTTTTTATTTTTTAAAATATGTGTTTGATACATATTCAAAATCTGAATATGAAAGTATAATCTTTCAAATATATAAAAAAATATTTAAAAAATTTGAATATAACTATATAACACATATTTGTAGTAATATAAGTTATAACTATACATAAAACTTTCTTGATCATAAGTTCTATCTCACTTTTGATTTATCAATTTATTATTTTTTTTTGGGGTTGTTGTAGGAAACGTGAATGAAGAGATTCACAGAAATCTAATCGGAGTGCCAGATCGAAGTCATCCACAGAGTGGCTGTGTTCCTCCTTAATTTTAGTCGGGCAACCGATCGAGACCCAAGACCATATCTAATGGATACAACCCTTAGTATATATACATGTAATAGATCCGATAATTTATGTATTCGTATCGTATTTAAATTATTTTTTATTGTCATGTCACATTTAAGATGTTATATAGATTTTGGTATATTAATAATTTATGTTATATAAATTTTGACACGTTCATGCATTCTACATAATAATTGTGATTATGATGATTCCTGCTGTTATGAGTATTTACGATGATAGATTCCACACTAAACTTGGAATTTGCTAGAACAATGAATATCATATAGACTCCTTTTCTTTTTCTTTCTTTTTTTTTTAACAGGATAATTGAAGATAATATAGATTCCATCAAAAGAATTTTACAGTTTACACTACGTTTTAGATGCTTTCTTTGCACATGTTACAGATTTTATAAGCAGTATATGATGTATGTACTACTGGAAGACCTCTAACCTACTGGCCTTAAACAATCGAATTTGCGGATGATCCTCCGTAACTTGAGAAATTTTTCAGCGAACGCTTGCTCCTGTCAATTTTCGTTGTCCCAAAGTACGAAGCAACACATGATCCTGCATATTTCAATACATTAGAAGTGCTGATACAAGCACAACAGACAATTTCCATTTTCATTCTCCTATTGTAACTTGTAATGTAAGTATGGACTCATTGCCACCTATAAAACTCTCTTGGCATTATGGGTGTTCATTATTCGATTTTAACCGAATTAACCGACCGAAATTAACAAATATCGGTTCAGTGATCGGTTAAGGGTTTTGATAAATTTTGGTTTTCGATTAATTCGGTTCGGTTAAACGAAATTAACCGAAATGACCATATTAATTAATCGAAATACACTAAACCTAACTTCTTTATACTTTCTTAGTTGTTTTAGTATCTTTTATATTTGGATTTTATTATAGCTTTATTATGCTTTGCTTTTGGATTTTGGCTGGTTGGTTGGATATATTATTATGGATGGAGTACAATTAGCTTGTTTTGGCATTTTGGTTGGATATAAAATTATGTATTAAAAATAGGTTATAAAATAAATTGGCTATTTATTTTGGTTAATCGAAAACCGACCGAATTAACTGAAATAATTTCGGTTCGGTTAATTCACCTCTTATACTATTTGATCCGGTTAACGGTTAAGGGAGAAAATTTTCGATTAATTCGATTAATTGTAATTCGGTCGGTTAATATCCCTACCTGGCATGGTATACAGAAACAAGTTTGGCATCTAAAAAAACTAGTAATCTGAATTTTATGCAGGAAAATGGTGAAACTTATGCCCGAGCAGTTACATGACAGTTTAAAAGAATGCAAAAATTACCTTTAAAATAGACTGTGCACAAAGCTTCCCTGAGAGAACAGCACCTTCCATCGAAGCTAAATACTTTTGCTTTGTGTAATCGCCTGCTAGATAGAATCCCTCTATTGGAGATATATGCAAGGGTCGGCAGGGTTCACAATTTGGAACAGTTTTATATACAGATCAGAAATGATAATTTGCTTTAAGTTCCAGTAACAAGACCTAGTACCCAAGGTATAACAAATGTAAATTGACTGCAATCCATTTAAAACAGGCACAGTTCCACATAAAAAATTTAGACATAGATACAGATTCATGCATGTTATGGTGCTGAAATCCGGCTTAGAGATTGTTTGAAAGCTATGTCACACCGGTTTAATTTTCGGTCCGGTTTTCTTAACGTTATTGATAGGTTCTGTTTGATAATTCAAACAGAACCCTTCTGTTTCAATTTGATAGAATCCTAAGTTTAGGGTTTTCTCAGATTAATTACTGTCTTTGATCCAATTTGATAGAATCAAATTTAAAACATTTGGTTGCCTGTTGATTCATAATATATATATATATATATATATATTTATATTTTTGCACTATAGAGATGAATTAATTACTCATTTGGTACTTGAACTTTAGAAAAATGTACAAATTGATACTTGAAAAAAAAAATTACAATTTTACACCCTGAATTTTTAAATTATGTGTAATGTTAATCCAAAATTTAACACCTCTAACCTAGAAGTTAATGGGCCGAATTGGGTCTCGATCTGAATTGGGTTTGTAAATTCGTTTTACTATTTTAAAAATATTAAAAAATTATTTTTATATTAATATTTATATAATGTATAATTAAATTTAAATAAAACAATATTTTTATTATGTAAATATTAATTCAGGTCGGACTAAACTGACCCGAATTACTAAAACCTTATTTAGTTTCAACCTGATTCTAGTCAAGCGGATAATCCGATTAATGGTCAGGTTTACCTAACTAGTTTATTTACATTTGGTAAAATATCTAGACAGTAAGAATCTTGCCCAAAATTGATCCATTGTTGAATGCCACATGGCATTCATGTGAAAGTTTCATAAAATATTTACTAAATTAAAAAAAATATATATTAATTATACTTTTACTCATATATATATATCACTTTAACCAATGCCACTAGACACTAGTTAACATTTCTCTTAATATATACATATAACATAATTACACTAGTGTGAGTTAGATTAACAGTGTAAGAATTTGTGTTAACTTGATATACTATTAGAAAGTTTAGAGTGAAAATTATACAATTTTTTTCTTAAATATAAAAAACATTTGAACTTAAATTAAATAATCATTCAAGTTCTATCGTTTTATTGTAATTAAATTATTTTCATCTAATTAAGTCTTCAACATTTATTTTTATCCAATTGAACTATTAATTGGACGAAAATTGATCACGGTCATTAATCAATTTTAGTCCAATCAAAGGTTTAATTGGGTGAAAATAAATATTTTAGGGTTTAATTGATTGCAATAAAATAATAAAGATTTTGATGATTATTTAATTTTAATTCAAGAACTTTTAAACCATATTTTTGGATACCAATTTGTTAATTATATTAAAATTCAAGTTAAAAACTTGCTCAAGACTTTATTTGGTTTCTCCACTTAAACATATTTAGTTTAAATTTATTATTACTAGATAATGTTCGCGTTTCGTTGCGAAATATTATCAGATTTAAATTAATATTTTGTAATAAATTTGAAAGATAAAAAAGCAAGAGTAATAAATATAATAATTTAGAAAAATAATAATTCATATTCTTATAAGACACATGGTATAAAATTGAGAATTATTTGAATATGGTTAATTACATATGATAATTTCAGACACAATATAATTATTCGATACGAACATAACATAACATGGAAAAAATAATTAAAATACTACATGACACAAAAATAACATGAACACGACACAAATACATGAACGTGTCAAAATCTACATAAAACGAATTATTAACTTGTCAAAATTTATATAAATATATAATATCCTGAATACGATTATAACAAAAAAAACAACATGAACATATCGACGCGCGACATAAATTTGAGAGTTATTTGAATAGTGTCAATTAGACTTGACAATCTCGGACACAACATGATTATACGACACGAATACAACATGAAAAAATAATTAAAATACGACACGAAAAATAACATGAACACGACAAAAATACATGAACGTGTCAAAAATCTACATAAAACGAATTATTAACGTGTAAAAATTTATATAAATTTATAATACTTTATACGCACAATAAAATAACATGAATATGTTATGACATACAAATTTTTATCTAAATTAAATCATTATAACAAATTATGCAAAATATGGAATGAATTGAGACACGATATGAACATACACAAATTTTTTTTAAAATTGAATCACTATGACAAATTATGTAAAATATTTGGATGAATTGAAACATGACACGAACACATAGAAAAAATAATTAAAATACGACACGACACAAAAATAACATAAACACAACACAAATACACGAACGTGTAAAATCCACATAAAATGAATTATTAATATGTAAAAATTTATAAATTTTATAATACTTTGAACATACGAAAAAAATAACACGAGCACAACACAAAAAATAATATGAACACGAACGAATATCCGAATGTGTCAAAATCTACATAAAACGAATTATTAACGTGTAAATTTGTATAAATTTATAATATTTTGAACACACAAAAAATAATATGAACACAAAAATGACACGAACACAATTTTTTCTCTATTTTTTTTTTCCTTTCTTTTCTTTTCTTTCTTCCCTTCTTAATAAAAAATAAAAATACCTAAACTAACCCCCCCAACCCCCTTAATATCCATGCTTAGTCTTCAACTAAGCATGGATTCAAAATTCTTAATTCTCTTCTCCCATACATTTAGGCGATTACTTTTATAGTAGGTATAGATATAATAATACAAATATTTTATATAAATATTTTAAAAATTTTAAATACATTTTATATTTAAATTCAATGTTGAAAAATAGGATCTGACCGGTTCAACCAGAATCGATGGCCTGTCTGGTCTGATACATATCAAAGAATCGAGTATACAATGAACTGATAGAAAATCGATTCAACCGGTAAAAAACCGATAAAAACGGATTAACCGGGCAAAAAATTGGATTTTTGATATTTTTATTTTTTTATTAAAAATATTTTCGTAAGTGATGAGATTTGAACTTTTAACCTCTTAATCATATACTAAAAATCATACCATTAAGACAAATACATATTTTATTAACTAATTACTATATTTAATATCAAAATCATATATTTAATATTTAATTTATTTTTTAATTGAATAATCTGGTTTAATTGATTAGACTGGTTGAACTGAGCTGATTTTTGATCTGATTTTTTAATTCATTTTTTAAATTAAAATAATTATGATTATATAATTTCAAATATTTTTACAAATTGGATCAGTTTGGTTTGAAAATTTACTCAAAAGTTCAAATCAAGTCAGACTGGACCGTTGTAAACAAGTTTAATTATAGTCATCAAGCGCATCATCATTTGGAAATTTCAAAAAAGAGAAGACTAAGAAATTTTCCAAGCTGACAACTAGCAATTGTCAAAGAAAAAGAAAGAATAAAAAAACAAATCAAGAAAAAGACTTGGAATAAACAATTAGTGGAGCAGGCTCTCTATAATGGAGAAAGAAAACAAAACTTCTTATTTGTAAACAGTTATTAACAAATTGAGTACCAAAATCCTATTTGTCCTCCAAAGTAATCACAGCCCAATTGGATGAAGCTGCCATTGGCTTGAACCAGAAATCAGTTTCCTTTCTAGCAAACATGCCCTGTAAGATGTCCAAATTAGTTGATAAAAGAAGATTTTTTTTCGAGCGATTGTAAAATCTTTTAAAAATTATAGTCATCACTGACATCATCATTTGGAAATTTAAAAAAGAGAAAAAAATTTCCAAGCTTACAACTAGCAATTGTCAAAGAAAAAGAGAAAAAAAACAAAGCAAGAAAAAGACTTGGAACAAACAATTAGTGGAGCAGGTTCTCTATATAATGGAGCAAGAAACCAAATTTTCTTATTTTGTAACAAAATCCTCTTTCTCCTCCAAAATAATCACAGCCCAATTGGATCAAGCTGCCATTGGCAAAGAACCAGAAATCAATTTCCTTCCTAGCAAACATGCCCTGTAAGACGTCCCAGATTCTTTCTATACTTGTCCTGCTGCTGCTATTACTTTCGCTACTCTTGCCTCTAACTTCAGCCAGAAACACACACTTTGGTAAGTGTATAAGTGTTAAGACTACTTATCTTATGTTATAAATTATAACAGTACTTAGGAAGTCTTTGTACTATATCATTTCTTCTTTTATAAAATTGGGTAATTTAGTTCCTGTATTTTTAAAATTAAAGCAAAAAGGTAAAATCACTGACTAGTGTAACAGAAACTGTTAAAAAACTGGCGTGGCATTTAACCTTGTGTTTATTTGATGACATTGATTTCAAATGTTAACGTGACACCAATAAAATATATTATTTTAAGATGACATAGACAAAATAACAAACTAAGTTGGCAAAAATGCCACATCATATTATTTTTTGCCAACTTAGTTTATTATTTTATCCACGTCAGAATAAAATAATATATTTTATTGGTGTCACATCATCAAATAAACACAATGTTAAATGCCACGTCAGTTTTTTTAACAGTTTTCGTTACACTAGTAGTGATTTTACCTTTTTGCTTCAATTTTAAAAGTACAATGAGTAAATTACTCAGTTTTATACTAGAGTGACTAATTTGCATTAAATGGTATAGTACAGAGACTTACCAAGTACTTTGACCAATTATAACCTACGTTACCCGGATTCTTCATTTTTTCTAAAATATGTGTCTGACATATATAAAAATATGATTCTCTAAATATATGAAAAAAACTTTTAAAAAAAATCAAGAATAATTATATCAAATACATATCTGTATCTGACACTTATGTCCGAATCCGAGTAATATAAGTTATAACTATACATAAAACTTTCTTGATCTTAAGTTCTATCTATCTTTTGATTTGTCACTTTTTTTTTTTGGTTGTTGTGAAGAGATTCACAGAAATCTAATCGGAGTGCCAGTACCATATCCTGTTCATGCACCGGGAGGCAATGTTCCTCCTGCTCTTCATATTTAGTCGGGCAAACGATCGAGACCCAGGGCCATATTTAATGGCTACAACCCTTAATATACATACAGTAGATCTGATAAGTTATGTATTAGTATCGTATTTAAGTTATTTTTTAATGTCATATAGTATTTAAGATGTTATATAGATTTTGACACATTAATAATTTATGTTATTTAAATTTTGACACGTTCGTATATTCGTGTTATGTTCGTGTTACTTTTTTATATCATGTCGTGTTTTATGTCATGTTTTAGTTATTTCTTGTATAATGTTCGTGTTATGTAATCGTGTGTCCAAAATTATCAAATCTATATACATGTGCTACTACTCTCCATGTATGCCTTTCTTATTTTGATTGGTTGTGTAGCATTAATCGTAGTATAGGGATGGCAAAATTCAATCCGCCAAATTAATTCTGCAACGATCCGTTCTGACTCCGAATATGAGGTTTTTTTTAAAAAAACGGAGACGAGGTGGAGCGATACGGTTTTAGTAAATGCTTGCTCTATTCTATCCCGTTCTCGCTTTTTGAAATTATTATTTTATCCCTTAAATATTTTATACTTCTCGTTATATTTTTAGTGTGTATATATATATTAGATATATATACTAAAATCATATATACTAATATTTTATATATATACTTTTATTATATATATATATATTATATATATTAAAAAATTATATATACTAAAATTATGTTAATGAATAAATTATAATTTTTTTAATATTAAATTAAAATTAATTAATAAAAAATGGGTGAAACGATTACGAATGTAAGCGACATCCATGAAGGTGAGTGTTTCAAACATCCATGCAAGAACAGAACGAAAATAAATAAGACAATCCTAACTCCCGCCCCTCTCTATTGCTATCCTCATCTTAATATATATTTATATCAAAGCATAGAGTTGAGCTCTCTTAATTTCTGTTAGAAAATTAAACCAAATTTGATATTTTTCCCATTCATAATTAGTTTTACACATTAATTCATAAATATTTTTTTAGAAGTTAGCTTTTGGATCTCAATTTAAACCAATTCTCGCATTTATTAAAAATGAAAAAAAAAAAAATTGCAATCAGAATATAGATGTTGCAACCCTAGGCTCTAGGGTTCAATCAGGAAAATTTCCATGGGTCAACACATAAAATTCTCTAAAACCCTAATTTGCCTTTATTGATCAAATGTTCAACTTTGATTGCATTTTATTTTCAAATGATCATTCATTAAAATTTAAAAAATATTCCTTAAAACCTTTGAATAAAGTCATTTTCAAATTTATATTTATTAAAATATAATTTGATAAAATATTTAGAATAATTTGGATTTTGCAATAAGTAATTTTATTGATTCTTAAGAGTTTTTTAATAGAATATTTCTTTCTTGCATTTTGGTTGTATAAATATTTTTTGTTAATCATTTAAAAGTTGATTTTTTTTTTTTATAAAAGTGATCTTGTTGAAATTTTGGTATTTTCCAATTTTTATTTCTTGCATAAGATTTTGAATATTAATTTCTTCCTCATTTACTATTCTATCATTTGATATGGAGCTGGTTGAAGAAATAGATCTAAATAATGATTTGATTTTGATAGTTTTCTAGGTTGCCAAAAATGGTTCTAAATATATTCATATTTATTTATTTATTATTTCATTTGATTAATTATATTTAAATTATTATTTATTTGTGCAATTTAATATGTTTTTCTTTTTAATTTTGTCTTCTCCATAACGGATATGCTCAGTTTTTCATTCATCTACAAGTGTGTTTAAAAGTATATAATATGTCATTAATATGTGTATCCTACTCTAAACTTGACAATTTTGAATACGATACGACATGAACACAACACGTTTATTCAATACGAAAACATTGTAATAAACACTGAGGCGACATATTTAAACACGATTGACACAATGAACACGACACGTTTAATGCACGTACCCATATTTGTGCTTCTGATTTTGACACATTTATAACTTTTATTGTGTTTATACTTACACAGCTGATACGAAAAAACACAAGACACGACATGCATAAACGAATTGCCAAATTTACCCTACTCTTTATTTACCCTTTCAGTAATACCTTCTAGACAGCTAATGCATTCTATATAATAATTGAGATTATGATGATTCCTGCTGTTATGAGTATTTCCTATTAAGGATGACAGATTCCTCACTAAACTTGGAATTTGCTAGAACAATGAAAATCATATAGACTCCTTTTCTTTTTCTTTTCTTTTTTATTAGGATAATTGAAGATCATATAGATTCCATCAAAAGAACTTTACACTAAGTTTGTGATGCTTTCTTTGCACATGTTACAGATTTTATAAGCAATATATGATGTATGTTCTACTTAAAGACCACTAACCTACTGGCCTTGAACAATCGAATTTTCAGATGATCCTCCGTAACTTGAGAAATTTTTCACCGAACGCTTGCTCCTGTCAACTTTCTTTGTCCCAAAGTACGAAGCAACTCATAATCCTGCATAGTTCAATTCATTAGAAGTGCTGATACACTATGTTACACTCGGGTGTGAGTGTCGGACACGGGTATGTGTCCGACATGGGTATGTTCAATTTTTTTCAAGATTTCCATATATTTGAAGGGTCTTTGGAGGATCATATCCCCATACCCATGTCCGGATATGCGTCGGACATGAGTACTTCAAGAAAAATAAAGAGTCGGAACAACATATATAGTTGACACAAGCACAACAGATAATTCTCATTTTCATCCTCCTATTGTAACTAAGTAATGTATGGACTCATTGCCACCTATAAAACTCTCCTGGCATGGGTATACAGGAACAAGTTTGGCATCTAAAACAACTAGTAATCTGAATTTTATGCAGGAAAATGGTGAAACTTATGCCCGAGCAGTTACAGCGACATGACAGTTTAAAAGAATGCAAAAGTTACCTGTACAATAGACTGTGCACAAAGCTTCCCTGAGAGAACAGCACCTTCCATCGAAGCTAAATACTTTTGCTTTGTGTAATCGCCAGCTAGATAGAATCCCTCTATCGGAGATCTTTGCAAGGGTCGGCAGGGTTCACAATTTGGAACAGTTTTATATACAGATCTGAAATGTTAATTTACTTTAAGTTTCAGTAACAAGACCTACTACCCAAGGTTATAACAAATGTAAATTGATTTAACGCCTGCAATCCCATTTAAAACAGGTACAGTTAACATGAATTATGTACAAACATATGCATATAATGATGCTGAAATCCGGTTTAGAGATTGTTTGAAAGTGTGTTCAAGATAGCAATAAAAACTTCCATGAAAAAATTGAAATAAATATTATATTACATGTTTCTAGCACAATTATACTCTTTGAAGCATCACTTTATGAATATAAGAGGAAAAGATCCTTGACCAAATATTTTTCAGCCATAACATGATACTTAAGCAATAAATAGGATTTGATTTTTTTTTAAAAAAAAAAAGAATTAAAAATAGGGATTCTAAAAAGCTATGTTACTCGGACTCAGATGTGAGTGTCGGATACGGGTATGTTCAATTTTTTAAACGTTTTTCCATGTCTTTGGAGGGTCATATCCCCATACTCATATCCGGATATGCTTCGGACACGGATACTTCAAAAAAAAATGAAAAGTCAAAGCAATATAGCTAAAAAGAATGCACTCAGTCTAACCTTGGTGTTTTAACTATATGGTACTTTACGACTTTTGCTTTGCTCTGATCTGCAGAAATTTCGTCAGGAAAGAGCTTTGCAAGTTCCTTCATTGTAGCATCAATAATATCTGAGTCGCTTCGTGCAATCCATTCTTCTGCAGGGGCAAAAACTAACTCCAACATGGATTGGTTTGGATTGTAATATTCCTGCATTAAGCAACAAATCATTAATTAGTGGTCTCATGCATGAATGAGCAGACAAGAAGCTAATGCAGTTAGCCTCACTGATAGGATCCAAGATGGTCCAATCCCATGGCAATTTCTATATGGGCCAAGATCCAAGAAGATCTAAGAAACATGGCAAGAATGGGTGGAATTCACTTGGGCCATGTTGCAAATTATTCAGGAAAGGCTTCAACATGCAAGATGGGCTTGCATCCAAGTTTGGTCCATGTGAGTCAAAAACACAAGGTGGCACATTAAGAGGGCTTATTTGGGCTTATTTTAATTCTTATAATTACTTAGGCATTTGGGCCTATATTATGTAACATGAATATCTTTTAATTATTTAGTTTTTGGGCTTGAGCATGTTCAGCCCGTATTTTATATATTATTACTTAGTAGATTAGGGTTTTTGTAGGGAGGCTATAAATATATGTCTTAGCCGCCTACTTCAATTATCTTTTGATCAATTGAGTTTGAATTTATTCAAAGTGAGTGTTTCACTCTTTTTAGTTCTTGAAAGAACTTAGGAACTTATCAAAGAATTCTTTCTTTGTGGCGTTCAACCTATCAAACTTAGGTTCTTGAAACGAGAGTTCTTAGGGTTTAGATTACATGCTTAATCTAGGTTCTTTGAAACAGGCTTTTAAGGGTTTAAGTTTTCTTTGCCTGAATCTTGGCTTTCTTGGGGTTAGGGTATTTCAATTTGTTAGTGGGTTCAAAAGGTTTAACCCTTAGGGTTCACATCAGTTGGTATCAGAGTTTAGGGACCAATCAGGTCAAATATTTTTATCTTCTTTACCATAGGGTATTGAAGTTTTTCTCAACTTTTTTTTGTTTTGGGGTTTCAGACATACTTGTCATAGGGGTTATAACTTTAGGCTTTCTTTGTCTAATAGTTATAGTTTTTAGACAGTTTAGTTTGGGGTTTCATTCTGAGAGTTAGTTTAAATCAATATTTCGTTTCTTAAATTCTTGATTTATTAAAATTTCTTCTTATTGATTCTTGAAAAAAAAATCCAAGAATTCAGAGGGGCATTCGAACAGTCCCAAGAAAGAAAAAAAAGAAGTTCATCCGAGATTTCAAGAAAATCAAGAAGTCTCGTTCTTGAAAGAAAAAAAAAAAGAGTGTTCGAATAGGCAGAAAAAGAAAGAAAGATTCGAAAAAGATTGAAAAGAAGAAGAAAGAATCGACATTCATCTTTTTTTTTTTTTTTTACTAACCAAATTTGTTTTGCAGCAACTTTAAGATGTCTCTCACATTATGCGACGAAGTAAAGCAGGCTCTACAAGAGATGAAAGAGATCACCTTATCGTTTGAGAGGTTTGTGCAACAAGAGGAAAAAAGATGGATAAGAAAAAAAAGAGAAAAAGAGAGAAGAAAAAAAGAAAAAGAAAGTGAGGTGGCTGCAAATAAAGAAAAGCAAGAGGAAACAGAGAGTAAAAAAGAAAGTGAAAAAGAAATAGAGGTGGCTGAAATTAAAGAAGTAAGAGAGGAGCCACTAGTGAAAAAGGAGACAATTCATGCCGAGGGAAATAAAGAATTTGAGAATTTTTCTGATGCAAAAGAGAGTGAGGTTTTTATTCTTGATGCTCCTAACCAATCTCTTATTATTTTTCCTGTTTCTTTGTTGAAGGATTGTGAAAATTTACTTTCGAAGGAGTTGCAAGATGGGTTGCCACCCATAATCGGCATTGTGCATCACCTTGATTTAGTTCCTAGCGCTGTCATTCTCACACACAAGGCTAAGATTCGAGGGCGAATCTTTTCGAGGAAAGGGGGAATGATAGGATCCAAGATGGTCCAATCCCATGGCAATTTCTATATGGGCCAAGATCCAAGAAGATCTAGGAAACATGGCAAGAATGGGTGGAATTCACTTGGGCCATGTTGCAAATTATTCAGGAAAGGCTTCAACATGCAAGATGGGCTTCCATCCAAGTTTGGTCCATGTGATTCAAAAACACAAGGTGGCACATTAAGAGGGCTTATTTGGGCTTATTTTAATTCTTATAATTACTTAGGCATTTGGGCCTATATTATGTAACATGGATATCTTTTAATTATTTAGTTTTTGGGCTTGAGCATGTTCAGCCCGTATTTTATATATTATTACTTAGTAGATTAGGGTTTTTGTAGGGAGGCTATAAATATATGTCTTAGCCGCCTACTTCAATTATCTTTTGATCAATTGAGTTTGAATTTATTCAAAGTGAGTGTTTCACTCTTTTTAGTTCTTGAAAGAACTTAGGAACTTATCAAAGAATTCTTTCTTTGTGGCGTTCAACCTATCAAATTTAGGTTCTTGAAACGAGAGTTCTTAGGGTTTAGATTACATGCTTAATCTAGGTTCTTTGAAACAGGCTTTTAAGGGTTTAAGTTTCTTTGCCTGAATCTTGGCTTTCTTGGGGTTAGGGTATTTCAATTTGTTAGTGGGTTCAAAAGGTTTAACCCTTAGGGTTCACATCACTCACTTTGTATATGATGAAAGAAACAGTTAAAAAGGGGGGGTGAAAGAGTTATGTCTCTGCACCTTTCTTTTTATTCTTGTATAGTTATTACCTATGTTGCTCCGACTCTTCATTTTTCTTGAAGAACCCGTGTCTGACACATATTCAGACATGGATATAGGGATATGACCCTCCAAAGACCCTCCAAATACATGGAAAAAATTGAATATACCCGTGTTAGGCACATACCCGTATCTGACACTCACATCGGAGTCCAACATAGGTTATTACTTTCTGAAACTTTCCTTTTTCTCAATTTTCATGGAAGGTTGAGCCAAAATCACACTTTTATTTTCAAATGTTCTTTTGATTTGAAAATTAAGAACTAATAGGTTCCCCTACGAAGGCCAAGTCAAATTATGTCCATAGCATCTGCCGTTCGCGGTTTCACCATATCCCCTTGTTTCAAGATTTGGAACTCATCATGATATATTTCCCCTCACTCCATTTATTTTCTTTTTAGTGAAAACATAAAGATGTCAATCAACAATTAATAACTAAAGCATTTTTGTTAGATTTTTTTTTAGTCCGGCCGCGAGGTTTGAATATTAAGTATGAATCATAGTTCGAATACTTCGTGATCCATTTCATATATTCCATGCTCCAGATACTAGAATGACTATCCGACGGGATAAAACTATCTCGATCAAGATGACAAACCCATTTTCTGTACTATCAATAGGATCAATTATTACAAGCTATGTTACTCGGACTCGGGTGTGAGTGTCAGATACGGGTATGCGTCCAACACGGGTATGTTCAATTTTTTCTAAGTTTTCCATGTATTTTGAGGGTCCTTAGAGGGTCATATCCCCATACCATGTCCGAATATGTGTCGGACACGAGTGTCGGACATGGACACTTCAAGAAAAATGAAGAGTCGGAGCAACATAGATAACAAGTCACACGCTCATATTAGTTGATGGAAGAAGACATGCTCATGGTTACTGTGTCTCATCTAGGTGGTGCAACACTAGCATAATTATCCACACATCATCAAAACTGTTGAACAGACGCCATTTAAATAGTAAGTTTTTCTTTCTTTTTCTCTATTAAGCATTGATGTTATTAATAGATAAAAAAAAGGATTTTGAGATCCAATAATTTTGTTATGCAAAGAAAACCACATTGTAGTTAACACATGTAATTCTACCATATACACTGAACGATTCTTGGAAGATTGTAAATAATGTCACTGATATCCAATATGTCATAAAATATATGCAACATGGTAGCCTAAAGACCGTAAATTCAAACACAATAAAAAAGAAAGTTTTTACCTTGCATGTTAAAGACATGTCGGCATATACACTTAGAAGGGGACTTCTGCAAGCAAACAAGAAAAAAAGGTTAGGAGAGTGTAAAAGAAAGTAGTTGATAAGAGAGGGAGCTATGTTCATGAGATTCACCTATAAATGAAAATGAAAAGAGTGAAAAACTCTATTGTAATATAGTTTAATGCAAAGATGTCCCAATGACTTGGCTAGACAATGGAGGATAACCATTCTTCCTAAATCCGGCAATCCCCAATGGGATTATTTCAGGTCATTTGAATCTTGAAAAACATTATTACAATTTAATAATGCACCAGATGGTCAATTATGAAATATTTAATAAATAAATTGTGTTAAAAATAAAAGAATGCAACAGATAAAAAAAAAAAAAAAAACTTTTTCCTCCAAATTTATTCTAGTTCCACTTCTAAATGAATCTATGTTACTCCGACTCTTCATTTTCCCTGAAATACCTCTGTCCGACACATATTCGGGCATGGGTATGGGGGTATGATCTTCCAAATATATGAAAAAACTTAGAAAAAATTGAGCATGCCCTTATCTTACACTCACCCCCAAGTCCAAGTAACATAGAAATGAATATTATAATTCAGAAAGACAATTAGTAAAAAGTGATAAAACTACTAAGTGGCAGGCAGATAATAAACATTCAATTTGTATATTAGCAAATAGGGGGGAAAAGGGGGTGATAGATGAAGTAGGAAGACCTGCTGAAGAGTAGATGATCATAGGTGTTCTTCAATTTCCGATCAAACCTGCAGATGGAGATAATCTACATCACTCAAACCGGGGATTCTCATATTAGCTTTCGGTGGCAAAGGCATAAATATATGGACATTACAGTCCAAGAACCCAAGAAAGAACTGTGTTCATAGCTATAGAAATTAAAGCATCTGCTTATAATGGAAATAGCACACATGTATCAGTAAATTCATTTCATCAGTCTAGTGCAGTGAATTACTAGGAAATTAGAGACAAAAAATGCTTGTGTACAAGAAATCTGAGCACAAACAATGCTCCATTCTTATAGGAAATCTGTGAGGGGTGTTGGTGTTGGAAATATGCTGTAATTAGGCTATAAATCAGCTGTTATTAGGCTGTAAATCAGCATGTATATATTAGGAGTAATGGTAAATATTTAGTTTCCCTAGGTAGCAAATTCTGATTTAGTTTCCTAGTTTCTACTTTCTAAGTCAACTAGTAACTCCTTTATATTCTCTATTGTATTCCTAACCTAAAATATATGAGAAAGTGAATTTCCCTTCTCTTCAAATTTTTCCTGTTTAGAATTCTTCATCTTTTCCTCTTCAGAATTCTTCATGGTATCAGAGCAGGCCTTTCTTTAGGGAGATTCACAATTCCTTTTTGCCTTCATTGCCGTAGCTTAAACATCAACCTTCATTGTTGATATTTTTTTTATTTTTTTTTTAGCCTTCATTGCTAAATCTGTCCAATATCCAAAAAAAAAAAAAACCATGTCAGAAATATTCAAACCTATTGTCTTACCCAATGCTATTCATGCAGAAAATCCAACCCTACAGATTACTACTTCTAAACTCGACGGGAAGAACTTTATGGAGTGGTGCCAATCTGTTAAGATTTCTCTGAAAAGCAAGGGGAAGTTCAAGCATATTAGTGAAACCTCACCAAATGAGAGGGATCCTAAATATGAAAGTTGGGAGGCAGAAAACTACATGGTGATGTCATGGCTATACTTCATTCCATGGAACCTCGAATCAGGAAAACCTACATGTTGCTGCCTACTGCCAAAGACATTTGGGATGCTGTGAACAAAACATATTCTAAAATTGGTTTTGTTACACAGATATTTCAAATTAAAAGACAGATTTTCAACACCAAACAGGGATCCATGAATGTCACAGACTACTACAACACACTCAGAGGATTGTTAACTGAATTGGACTTGTATCAAAATGTGGAGTTAAAATCCTTTGAGGATGCAAAGACAATCAAACATCTCATGAAAAGGGAGCGTGTCATACAGTTCTTGTTGGGACTCAATTCTGAGTATGATCAAGCGAGAGATAGAGTTCTAGGGAGAGATCCTCTATCTGATCTTGATGAGGCATTTGCTATTATAAGAGGTGAAGAGAGCAACAAGGAACTAGTGGGAACAAAAACCATGGAAGGTGGAGATGCAACCGTTGAGAATTCTGCACTTGCAGCAACTAAACCTACAGACAATAGGAAATTCCAGGACAAGGATAAACTTTGGTGCGACTATTGCAATAAGCCAAGACACACACGGGCTAGTTGCTAGAAGATACATGGGAAGCCACCAAACATGAAGCAGTATGGCAACCGAGGAGGATCTGGGACCAATCGTTCAAGTCAAGCAAATCAGGCCACAACTGTGGATGGAAACAGTGAACCAGGGTTAGATGGTTTAATCTGGAAGATCTTCAAAAGCTTAGGCACTTGTTGAACCAGCTGGATAACCGTAAAACCAACTCTACTTCTGAGTCCACTGTTACAGGTTCTTGTTCTATGGCTCTCTCAGGTATAAAAGCCTTAAACTTTGACTCTAGCACATGGATCATTGATTCAGTTGCTTCTGATGACATGACCTCTATGTCCAATATTTTTTCTAGCTATTCACCATGTTCAGGCAAACAAAAAATTAAAGTAGCCGATGGAACTTTTTCCTCGGTTGCTGGTCAAGGAACTGTAAAAATCTCCAACACCTTAGTCCTACATTCAGTTCTTCATGTTCCTAAATTGGATTTCAACTTGTTATCCATTGGAAAACTCACAAAAGATTTGAACTGCTCAGTTAAATTTCTCCCATTTGGTTGTTGTTTTCAGGACCGATCGGGGAAGACGATTGGGCGTGGTAAGCTGATAGATGGACTTTACTACTTGGATACAACTTGGAATGGTGAAGAAGGGTCTCAATGTCTAGTTTCTCAGAACACAAGTTTAGATCAGATTTATCTTTGGCATAATCGCTTAGGTCACCCACCTTTTACCTTACTAAATAAACTGTTTCCTAAATTATTTCACAAAATTGATGTGAAGAGTCTATATTGTGACTCTTGTATCCTTGCTAAGCATCATCGTACCACTTTTCCAATAAAAGAGATTCAATTCTCTACTCCTTTTAATTTAATCCATTCGGATGTATGGGGACCGTCTCGTATTGCCAATATTTCTGGCACTCGGTGGTTTGTTACTTTTATTGATGATTGTACAAAGACTACATGGGTGTATCTAATGAAAAACAAGTCTGAAGTTCCAGCTATATTCTCAATGTTCCATAGGTTTATCAAGACTCAATTTGGAGTCAACATTCAAACCTTGAGATCTGACAATGGATGAGAATATTTTAATCAAGAGCTCCTGACATATTTATCAAATGAAGGCATTCTACAACAATCAACTTGCATTGACACTCCTCAACAAAACAATGTTGCTGAAAGAAAGAATAGACATCTTCTTGAAGTTGCTCGGTCTCTCATGTTTCAAGTAGGGGTACCCAAGTTTTATTGGGGAGATGCCATTCTTACAGCAGCTTACTTGATTAATAGAATGCCTACTAGAGTTCTCGAAAATCAGAGCCCCATCAAGAAATTGATGAACCTGTTCCCAAATTTCAAAGGGGTTGGATCTTTACCACCAAAGGTGTTTGGCTGTGTGTCCTATGTTCACATTCATTCTCGTCTGCGAAGTAAACTTGATCCTAGAGCTGTGAAATGTGTTTTCAGTGGATATTCTCCAACAAAAAAAGGCTACAAGTGCTATCATCCTCCCACTAAGAAGACCTATGTCACCATGGATGTAACATTTGTGGAGAATCAAAATTACTTTGGGAAGACCTATCTTCTGGGGGAGAATAATTCAAGAGAAGAAGATAGGTGTGATTGGCATATGAAGGAGAGCTCTCAAGAAAATTCTTCTTCATCTAGGATCTTCACTGAGACCATTGAATCTCTATCTTATCCAAGTCAATCCGAAATCACTGACATTGAACTAAACTGGAACCCGATGCCAACACCTTACAACCTGAAAACCATCCTTCCCAGAGTCTACCTGAATCCAAACCTGATGCAGAAACAGACATTGAGGCTCAGAAAACACCGATTCTGAAGGTGTATTCTAGGAGGAAAGCGTCTACTATCACTTCTCAGGCTCCAATTGTCAACCTTGAATCAGGTAATGAAAATAATGCACCAATTTCTTTCATAGTTCTGAAAATAATGTTGATTTACCCATTGCTCTAAGAAAGGGGGTTAGGAGTTGTACCCAACATCCCATGTCTCATTTTGTGTCCTTGCAGAACCTTTCTCCTCAATACAGTGCTTTCCTCACATCAAAAATTGTCCCAAAAAATTCCCACATCTATGCAAGAGGCCCTTGCCTCAAAACCCTGGAGAGAGGCCATGAATGAAGAACTAAGAACCTTGGAGAAAAATCAGACTTGGCAGATTGTAGATTTGCCCAAACATAAGAAGACTGTTGGCTGTAAATGGGTCTACACTATAAAATACAAGCCTGATGGAACATTGGAAAGATATAAAGCAAGGCTGGTTGCGAAGGGATACACCCAGACTTATGGGATAGATTATTATGAGACATTCGCACCAGTAGCAAAGATCAACACAATCCGAATCCTTCTGTCATTAGCAGTAACAAAGGAATGGCCACTACATCAATTAGATGTGAAGAATGCATTTCTTCATGGAGACTTGGAAGAGGAAGTTTATATGGATACTCCACCAGAATACCGAGAAAATTTAGGAGGGAACAAAGTGTGCAAGTTGAAGAGAGCTCTCTATGGCTTAAAGCAATCTCCACGAGCATGGTTTGGAAGATTTGCCAAAGCTATAAGAAATCAGGGCTATTTTCAAAGTCAAGGTGATCATACTCTATTTATAAAAAATTCTTTGAAAAAGGGGATTACAGCTTTGATTGTGTATGTAGATGATATCATTGTAACAGGTGATGATCAGGAAGAAATAGCCGCTTTGAAAGCCAAGCTTTCAAAAGAATTTGAGATCAAAGACTTAGGAAGCTTAAGATATTTCTTGGGAATTAAGGTAGCCAGGTCACAACATGGAATCTTCATTTCTCAACAGAAATATACTCAAGATCTACTTCAAGAAGTTGGAATGACTGGCTGCAAACCTATTGATAGTCCGATAGAGGCTAATCATCAACTAGGAGAATTAATTGAAGAGGTAGAAGCAGTGGATAAAGGAGAATATCAGAGAATGGTGGGGAAACTTATCTACTTGTCTCACACAAGGCCAGATATTACCTATGCTGTCAGTGTTGTGAGTCAGTTCATGCATGATCCTAAAAAAACCCATCTTGAAGCTGTCTTTAGAATACTAAGATACTTGAAGGGATCTCCAGGTAAGGGTCTTCTATTTAAAAAAGGAGAAGAGCTTAAACTAGAAGCCTATACAGATGCGGACTGGGTAGGTTCCAAGACAGACCGAAGATCAACTACTGAGTATTGCACCTTCCTGGGAGGGAACCTTGTCACTTGGAGGAGCAAGAAACAATCAGTTGTGGCACGCTCTAGTGCAGAGGCAGAGTTTCGAGCCATGGCTCATGGAATATGTGAACTATTATGGCTAAAAATAATTCTATCTGACTTAAAAATCATAATAGAAGGTCCTATGCTGCTCTATTGTGACAACAAGGCTGCAATAAGTATTGCTCACAATCCTGTTCAACATGACAGGATCAAGCATGTTGAAATTGATCGACACTTCATCAAAGAGAAACTTGATTCAGGGCAGATTTGTGTACCATATGTTCCTTCAAATGGTCAACTAGTTGATGTACTTACAAAGGTATTATCTAGTGCCATTTTCCAGAAATCAATCAACAAGCTTGGAATGCAAAATATCTTCGCATCCGCTTGAGGGGGAGTGTTGGAAATATGCTGTAATTAGGCTGTAAATCAGCTGTAATTAGGCTGTAAATCAGCATGTATATATTAGGAGTAATGGTAAATATTTAGTTTCCCTAGGTAGCAGATTCTGATTTAGTTTCCTAGTTTCTACTTTCTAAGTCAACTAGTAACTCCTTTATATTCTCTATTATATTCCTAACCTAAAATATATGAGAAAGTGAATTTCCCTTCTCTTCAAATTTTTCCTGTTCAGAATTCTTCATCTTTTCCTGTTCAGAATTCTTCAGTTGGCACATAGACCTGTTCAAGGGCCGGGCTACCTGCCCAAGCCCGAAGGCCCGCCCGATATTTGGGAGGGTTTGGACAAAAATATTAGGCTCGAAATATGGGCTTGGGCAAAAAAAAAGACCCGTTTAGAAAATGGGCCGGGCCTTGACACATTGTAAACCCCAAAGGTTTTAAAACATTGGTCTAAAAAGTGATCCATGAATCCTCCACTTCTCTTGCAATTCATCTAATGCAAGAAACAACTTCTAGCCATCTCCACTCACCAATTACCTCTTGCATGTGAATTTCAACCACATCAAGCTTTCAATTAAGCTCCGCTCCGCCTAGTATGAGTATGAATACACCACAATATCCCCCTTGCATTATGACTCTCTACACTATTGGCTAGGGATGGCAATGGAGCGGGGCGGGGGCGGATTTTGCAGTATCCGCCTCTGCCCCGCCATAGTACTGCTCTGCCCCGCCCCCCGCTCCGCCATGGATGTTGAAATTTCAATACCACTACCACCTCCATGGATGTCGGTTACATCCATAACCGCCCCGCCCCGCTCCGCCCCATTTGATATTTATTAATTATTTTTATTTTTTAAAAATAATAAAGCATTTTAAAAAAATTTAAATATAAATTAAATATAAACATGTTTCTAATATAAGAAGAGAAAAAAATAAAGTATTAGGTTTAAAGTTTTTAAAAATAAAAATAAAAATAATAAGTTTAATTATATTATTTTATTATTCATTTAAAAGCTAAATATGTAAGGGTAAAATTATAATTTCAGTATTCGGGGCGGGGCGGTGCGGAGCAGGCAATTACCACGACTGCTCCATCCCCGCCTTTCAAACAAAAAAAAACCGCACCGCCCCGCTCCGCCTCCATTGTTCAAAAAAAAAAAAAACCTCTCCATTCGGATCGGATCGGTTCGAAATCCATCGGTCGGATCGGGTTTTGCCATCCCTACTATTGGCCATGTTAGAACCTCAAATGAACTACCCCTTGTTTGTCCCCTTTCCAATGGGAGAATAAGAGCATACCACGGGATATTCAACCAAAAGCCAAAAGCTTATTAGTACCGCTTAACAATCCTGAGATGCAAATAACAAAGTTGCACCACGGCAACAACCATAGGAAACACATGCCTGCTCTTCTAAACTACTCTAAAAGTGGAGAAAAAACTAGGCAACCCTAGAGATTCATAACACATGGTCAATGCTCCTGCTTTTTGCTTAGAGGGTGTCCCCAATGAACGGCATAATGTAAATGATGAGCAATATCTTTTGTGAAGGCTTCAACTGGATTGTAATTCACCGTATGAGCACTCAACCATTCAACTCATGGTCAAGATTAGAACAAGCTTCCACATTTAATCGTTTCTTCCCCTATCAGTTCTTTTAAGTTTCCAGGTTAAATTAGTTGAAGAGATATCTATAGAAAGTCAATGAAATGTACTTACTTCAATGAACAGCTTTCTGAAGTTCAAAGATTTAGAAAAAGGTGGGGGAGAGAGAGACGGCAAATAACAATACCAACAAATTGTCTGAAACAATAGAATTTGTTACTAACCATATGTGAACGTTGATAACTGGAACTCCAACTAATTTCTCTAATTTCTTGAAGTATGAAATCTCTCTCCAGTCTTCAGGCAAAAGTAGCTTAAAGATATCAACTGAGAAGAACAACATCCATCACCCATTAACATCCATCACCCATTATTAAAGAAGCTGGTGATATAGTAAAGCTAAATATATTACTCAACAGGAAATAAAGTATACCTGGAGTTGCAATTACATAAGCATCTCCTTCAATTGTATTGCCATCATTTAGAAGAAAACTCTTCACAGTTCCATCATCACTAAGCTCTAGTTTCTTTATTCGTGAGTTCAGCCGGACCTCACCACCCAGTGATTCAATATGATTAACAATAGGCATGCAAAGCCTCTCTGGGGGATTGCCATCCAAGAATGCCATCTTTGATCCATTTTTCTCCTGTTGGTGGATTTTTTTCATACATTCTTAGCAAGCTAGTGTAATGTTGTAAATTTGTAATACCTTGTTTTCCTTCTATTTTATATAACCTTGACTGTATGTAAATAAGGTTAATATACCAATGAACCTTATTTGCAATACAAATTACAAAAGAATCACTATCTGAAGATGCTTCTAGTATATGAGAGTAACAAGAAAACATGTGATCTCAAAGTGACTCTAGAACATCCAGTGTATCAAAATAATAACTACATATCTGTTACTCAATCTATATTAACCTAATTCACCAAAAGGACCCAACAGATTACCCTTTATATATCAATCTCAAGCAGAAATGAGAAGGAAGAAGGAAGAAAAGGAAGTAATTTCCTTTTTTTTAAATTCCTGTTTTAATTTTATTTATCAAACAATGTAGAGGATTTTGTTCAGATTCATATTGACAACTTATACAACAAAAGTCATTTGAAAATACATACAAATATAGATAGCTGTTCACATATATGATTTACTAATTGATGATCACTTTGAAGCCAGTAAAGGTATATATTGCCAGCAACAGTATTAAATTGAGTGTGCCCAACCCTCTGTTGCCAAGAGAGGGAGAGGAGAGATAGATGCTGCCATAGAGATAGCTTTTCCATGGACATTGCTAGTGCCTTGAAAAATTCAGGCTAAAACTATTGGAACACCGAAAACTAGAAGGCCATACTACTCCTTTAAGTGAAAATGTGGCCACAATAAAGAAGAACGAATTATGATGTATTAATTGAGGTGTCCAAGTTTCATATTTATAGATTCCTTTGGCACGCAAATAATGTCATTACTAGTGGCATAAGGGTTCTGTTAAATGTTAACAGTCAGAGAAAAATTCAACCAAAGATCATTTTAATGATTTTGTTGCTGACCTTGTATCCAATATAAACAAGTTGGGAACCATACCTGAAGAAATCGATTTAAAGCAATCAATATACATTGCATTGAAAGTTCATCTGGGTTAATGAAGTTCAGTGCCTTTGACATGGCAATAAACACCTCATCGGTCACACGAGCAGGTACGCCCTCGAAACGAAAATGACAAAACCAATAGTCTTCTTTATTTTTAATTCATTTAACAAGTTTATGCTACTTAATGCAATTCATATTCATAACAATGACATATGGGCAGTATTTAAATGAATGCAGAGGGTAATGCATACATTAACTGATGGACATAACTCTGCACATGGCAACTTGGTTCCTAAAATTTTCTTTCGTTACACAATTCCATGAATTCACACCTCTCACCCTCCCTCTTCATTTTTCCACTTTCCTAGAAGCATTGGGCAATACTTTTCCCCCAACTAAAAATTTCCCATCATGATGTATCATGTTTTACTCATAAAAAAATGAAGATACTGAAATCAATGAACAGAATCGTCTACATGTATAATACTATGGACATAGTACAGAAATGAGACACCTTAGAGGCTCAGAGTGACTTCAAATTTCAAACAAAACTAGGTGCAAGCGTTGTTGCTCTATTATACTTGTGCTCTTATGCACCTTTCTTAAGCAAAGAAAGTGTCACCTTTCTTAAGCAAAGAAAGTGTCACTCTGAGCCTCTAAGGTGTCTCATTTTTCCACTTTCCTAGAAGCATTGGGCAATACTTTTCCCCCAACTAAAAATTTCCCATCATGATGTATCATGTTTTACTCATAAAAAAATGAAGATACTGAAATCAATGAACAGAATCGTCTACATGTATAATACTATGGACATAGTACAGAAATGAGACACCTTAGAGGCTCAGAGTGACTTCAAATTTCAAACAAAACTAGGTGCAAGCGTTGTTGCTCTATTATACTTGTGCTCTTATGCACCTTTCTTAAGCAAAGAAAGTGTCACGTTTGGTAAAGACTTAAAACTCTGTATCGGTCCCCATACATGCATGTAACCAGTACAAATTAATTGCCATTATATGAGCAGAACTTGACAAAGCTCTTTTTGGGAAGTTTTTCATCAGGATGAACTAAGCTCACAAGTCACAACTCAGAAGGCAGCCAAACTTGCAGCCTTACCATTTATGTACATGCTATTAGCCTCGAAACGAGAATTTTATCAAAAATAACCGGCATACCTGCTTTTTCATCCACTCTTTAACACTTAAACCATCTTGGGCCTCAACATAAGGTTGTCCACCAAGCATTGCTGGTAGGAGTCCTATTGCAAACTTCACTTTCTCTGGCCAAGTCAGCATTTCATTGTTCTTCAAAATGGCCCATATCCCTGTCAGTTTCAATTTACAGGAAATGTAAGCAAAGTAGATGCAAATTGTAATTTTTAATTTTGTAGGTGTTAGTGCTGGCATTCAGCGTCTGTAAAGCAAATTCCACATAAATTTAAATGATAAGGGAAAAACAAAAGTTTCCCTTCACCCCAATGGGTCCACCAATATTATGAATCAGACACATCCTATCAAAGGAACGTAATCCCCCAACAACATATACCTTCCTACATACCACCAGACAAAAAATAAAATAAATAATAACGAACGTTGTGATTTGGTCCTAGATTAAAACCTTACAGAAGGAAAATCCAAGCAAACGATCTAGGGATTTGAATCAATCACACAAGAAAAAGATTAAAGAATTGAAACAGGGAAAAAGCCAACATACAAAAATATAAAGTGGTTTGGCACATTTTCTATCATGGCCACAACAAGAAGAAAATCTACCATTCAAAGATCAAGAAATTACAAGTGGCTACTTTCCCAAAACCCCTTACACCCAACCGTCATGTGATTTTCCCACTCACATGCTCATTGGCAGACTTAGAAACACTAAAAGACTCCTTTCCTCAATGAAGAGCCTGGAAAGTTTATACACAAAATAGTAGTCCGCATGCACTAGAATCCCTCTTGATTTGAATATGCCGAAACAGAACCAATGTGTTGAATGAAACTTGGGATGTCAAACACACTCATGTTTTTATCATCTTACAGATGCTCAAAGCTTCATGAACCAAGGAAGTCAACATTCTGCCACAAGCTAGTGTCAAACAAAACTTTGAAGTGTGACTCCAAAAGTCCCAACTCTCAGAATTCAAAGTTTTACGAAAGCAAAACACTAATCTTCAATTAAATAGCATCCAACTTTAAAATAATTAGCAATAAGTGGAGACACTTGTCTTGAATTTAGGGTTGGTCCTAAGAAGCCCCAACTTAAGTGATCCGGGACTAACAGTAGCTAATGAGGACAACTAATGCTTCAGTCTTATGTTCTCTATTATAACAAACAATTAAAGGAAATTGATGGAAAGAGGGTGAGCAATTTGCATGGCTGGAATCATATAATATTTGTTGGAAAACATAATGACCAATATGTCAATTCTATAATATATATTACATAGAGTAGATATAAAGAAACTTAATTGGTACTTCACAATAAATACATAGAAATGGCAAGAACAAACATCAAAAGCAAACTGGAATACATTGACTAACTTATAAGTTAGAGTAGTGACAAGAGCGAAGAAACTTGTTCCAAATATTAATTAATCATATAGAACAAGTTCTTGTCTATATCCAACCAATTAAACAAAAACTGGCAAACAAGCAAGCATTTTTATTTTTCGTTTCAAACTTTGTTGACTTGAACTGTTTGTAAGAGCAAAAACAGATTTTCATAGATTTGTGCAAACATATAGAAACTTCAGTTACAACATATTTAAGTCGTTTACCATTTAAGGGTGCAGGTAGAACTTCAGGAAAATCAAATCGGCTGAACTCTCCAGGTTTACTTGGCATTGCAAATATCATAGAATGCTCCTTCCATTGCAGCCGATCATTGATGCCAAGTTCTCCAAACAGGTTTTGCACATTTGGGTAAGCCCCAACTTGCCAAAAAGAAAAGAAAAAAAAAAAAAAAGATGTTGCAATGTATCAGATAGTTTGGTACAATACAACAGTCAGGAGATGAAAAAGAGAAAAATAGGTGGATACTATTGTCCAAAATCTCCACAAGCCTATGTATTTACAACTTTCAATAAAATCAATGTACTGAACGCAAAATTCCAAGTACAAGGCTACAACCTTCAAAAGTGTAAAAGAGGAAGACTAGGTGGGGAAGGGTGAGAAAACAAAAATGGTATCTATACTTACAGAATATATGTAGGCCTGTCTCGTACCAATCTCCATCCTCATCTCTCCATGCAGCCACCTGTTAAAATAAGACAAAACTCTAATCTCTCACAAAAGACAAGGAAAAGGGCAAAGAACATCTTAAACCACATACGTAAGCATGTCAAGATAAAAGCTTAAAATATTTACAAGCAGCCATTTAGTAGATATTTTAATTGCTAAAAGATCAACAATTTAATTCAAAAAAAAAAATTGCAAATGTTTGGAGGCTCGAGAAAAGCTAGTTCAAAGAGATTATCTACAGAAACCCAAGTTAGTTATTATCACAGTTCAGTTTCTCATGGTAAACACTATTAAATTCATGCTGCATGCCATAATTCAGAAAATAACTAAAGCTTCCTTGAACAAATTCTTGCAGATTAAAATGTGTCTTCTTCATTAAAGATTAAATGTAAGATATCTCCGTATTATGCACAATAAGATTTTAGAAATGAGAAGTAAGATGATTCAATAATATAAAGGGGTGAAAGTTTCTATAAAACAGAGTTGTGCAAAAACCTTTCCACCTAGAACATCTCTTGCTTCTAGTAACAAAGGTTTGTGACCTGCATCCGCTAAATATTTTGCAGTTGACAAACCAGCCAAACCTGCAAAAATTCAAAAGTGGCAAGTCTAGTCTAGTAGCAAAAACAAACTCAAGTGATGGGTCATACATTAAATCTAGGACCTTGTAATGACCTAAGATATCATTCACAATACTAGTTCCCAAAACCAAATACAAGGCAAAGGCATGCAAAAAACACATAAGGAACAAAATTTTAGGTATTACAACAGTATCAACCTAAGGCCAAAGGGCTATATTTACATTAAATAATAGCTTTCAAGCATGCAGATTCTCCCTTATCCCTCAAACAAAAGCATATTCACACTTGAAAGCTAACCCCTCTGATCAGTAAATGAAAGGAACAAGATGTTTATATTCAAAGAGTCTGGACTCGTATGACCAAATTGTTACCTAATTCTCCTAGCATGCAAACCATCTAATTTTCACAAAGCACAGGGCCCTAAATTGACACAGCCTTCTAAATAATACTAGAAAATGTCACATCAAAAAAAAATGTAAAATGGGCACATCTTGAACACAAAATCACAATCCAATGACAGAGTATGAGATTATCAACTGGAAAACATGTTCAAAATTTAGCTTAAAACCAAGGCAGAATGAAGTCTAGGCAAAATCCAGTTCATCAGTATGGAAAAAAATATATATAAATTTAGCTACAGCAAAGGCACAAAGAAGCCATAAAAAATACAAAAGGGATAGAAAATGGATTTTCCAATAGACAAAGAAAACACAAACTAGAATTAAGTAAAACCCCATACCTGCTCCAGCAATTACAACTTTTAATGGCTTAGTTGGACGAGGAGCAGAACGAAAAGAAGCAGATAAAGAAGCAGCCTCCAAAAAATTAACAGTATTCTCAAGCTCCGGTCTTGGATAATCTATACAAACTACCTGGCTCATAATAATAAAACAAGTAAAAATTGTGTTTCCATTATTAAAAAGGGTGAAGTTATCCAAATATTTATCAACACCAACCAACCTGCAAAGGACAAGCACCTTTACTTGACCTCTTTTTAAAGGGAATTCTCAAGGTATTTCCCATGGATTCACCACTTCTAAAAGCTAAGAAACTTCTCATGCTTATTGAGTAGCTTTGGGGGTTCAAGTGCACAGCAGAAACACTCCCACATAGACTCATTTTCTTCAAAACCAAATTCCAAAGTTGAGATTTTTATGACCCAATTCAACTGCAGCTGTTGCAAATAAGCAACAAAATAAGAAATGGGTAATTGTAGTTTATCAACATCCAGAAACAAAAAGTAAAATAAACCCTTTTCTTTTTTGCCCTAACAAAGGGCAAAAACCCATTAAAACAAAACTACCTTGCTTTAGAAATAGAAGAAAAGGGTCTTGGAGGTGCTAATTTAACACCAAGAAAGCAACTAAAAAGAACCCAGAGAAGAAGTAGATTGAATTATTACAGAAAAAATGTCTAAAAACTTGATTTGCCTTGATGATAATAATAGAAAGTGGGATATGGAAAATTGGAAATTGGAAAGTGGAAAGTGGGTTGGGTTGGGTTTAGGACAGAGGCAGAGGAAGTGGTGGAGGTTATCAGTTAAACGTGTACTTGTATTTTTATGACATGACATAAAATCATATACGAAAAGGGTTTTGTCGGATTGCTAAGTTTTGATTTTGCTGACGGTATATATTTTAAAGTTATTAAATATAATAATATTTTTAATTAATATATTAAAAATAATGAATAAAATTATTAATTTTTATATTTAATATAATATTATTATTATAAATAATATATTAATTAATTTTAAAAAATAATTTAACAAAATTCTTTCTTTATTAATGACAATGACTCAACTCAACCAACTAACATCCAAGCCAGGCCTGGCCAGAGCTATTACCTCTAACTCTAAGAACTAAAGATATTGCCATCTCAAATCTCTTCACTTTTAGCCTTCAGTTTGCTACTTATTTTGTTTGCTGTAACGCAATTCAATCTTATTTGATTTTAATCCAAATTCATTAGTACCAGAATAAAGTATACAAATAAAAAGAATTATTCTAATTTCTTTCAAGTTGAAGAATTAAAAAAATTATCCTAATAATAGATTAGTAAAATTTTTATAAAAAATTATTAAATTATGATAAGAAAATGATCGAATAATGTTCTACGATGAAAATAAATTTTTTTTTTTTTTTTTTGGTTTTCTAGTTTCTTGCATATCGGATTAATTAAATAGAATAACTATCCTTTTTTTATGTTTTGTGTTTTATTTGACTCAAACATGGCATGTGGGTGACACTATACCATAGATTATTCTCACTTTTTTTTGTAAGAAGTTTAAGATTGAAGGAAAATTCGAACTATACAAGGGTTAACTTATTCGTTTTAAGTAAAAAAGTCCGTCAAATATTTGAAAAAAATTAAATAAAAATATTGGATCGAAAAAATAAGTTTAGACAAAAAAAATGATACTCATAAAAAACAGATCGTGCTTTGGATATGGTATTTTTGCTCAGGTTCGATCTTTTTACTATTACTAATATAGATTTTTAAAAGAGATTGATATTTTTAAAATGGATTGATCCTCTTTTAAAAGTGATCAATTTTTTTGGTGTATAAATTTGGATAGATCTGAGTAGTGTTTTTAAATGTCGAGCCAAATTTGAGAAAAAAAATTGCTTATATTTTGAGTTGGATCGGACTTTAACAAATATAACATTTATTACTACAAGGCTTAGGCCCGATCGAATCAATCTAACTGAACTCATACACAGATCTATTTATAAGTAAGTAGTATAATATTAGTTGAACTTTGTATAAAATTTAACCATTGACGATTTTATGATTGTAGGAACAAAATTTTCTATTCAAAAAATCAATAAAATTATGAAAATGGATAAAATTATGAGTCTTGTTTTTTATACACGGTTGTGGAGTTTAAAAACTCCATAAGCGGGATTAAAAAATTGATAAATATTTTTTTATTATATTAATTTTTTTAATATTTTTTACTATATCCTAAAACTCTACTAATAGTTATTAAATAATTTTCGTAAAATTATTCAAAAGGAAAAAAATAATACTTCATGAAGTTATAAAGAGAAACTTACACTTACGCCCTTTAAAACACTTAATTTATTTTTTAGATGTGAGATTGTCAATAATTAAATTATGATTATTGAAATTAAGAATCTAATAATATTTTATTAATTGACCACACCACTGGCTTTATGCTGGTCTTATAGACCAAATATAGGTTTCTAAGAGCTTAGTAGCTTTTACAATATTTGATTAAGCTTGGAATTGTTTTATGTAATTGTTGGATTTGTGTAAAAAAAAAAAAAGAGTTAGGTTAACTCAAATTTCAAGTTAGACTTTCAACAATGCATTTAAAATCCCCTTATGGATAAAATGGACCACAATACATTTATTTACTATGATCTAGAAATTTCAAAGAGTGTGTTTAAATTTTAAGAATTTAATTCTTTAATAGATTGAAGTAGACATGTTTAAAGGTCGGATTCGTATTAAGTCAGGTCTAGATATAGTTTTTTTTTTTTTTTAATTTGGTCCGACTTGAATTATTATTTATGAATAAAATAATATTTTTATATTTTATAAATAATAAAACAAATTTTCGAATTAATCCGATCTAAATAAAATAAAAAAAAAAAAGTCAACCGTGGCCGACTCAACCCATTAACAAACCTAGCTCAAAGTGGAATTACTTATAATTCATATATATATATATATATAAGTATTTATATTGCAATATATGAAAAAGGGAATTAGTGAATAGTGATCAAAGTTGGATTTTAAAGATCAAAGCTAATTTCAGTGATACCCCTTTCTAAGGGAGAAAAACTACCCTTAAAATAAAAATAATAAAAATAGTCGTAATAATTAGTAAATTAACATGTTTTAGTCTTAAATTTGACTTCATAATTTTGGACACGATATAAAAATATGTAATGTTTAATAAATACGACACAACATGTTTAAACACGCTTAACATGATTAATACGACACATTTAATACATATATTATATTTGTATTTAAAATTTTAATACATTTAATAATTTGTGTCGTGTTTATATTTACATAATTGATACAAAAAAATATGAGACACGATCCAGATTATTCTACTAATAAATTAAAATAGCAAACATATTTTAATGATACTAGATTTTGATATATTCACTATGTGAGTGAATAAAATAATATTTTAAAAACAAAAAGTTATTTAATGGATAGATAATTTGAAAAAAAAAAATTAAAAGAGACGAAGAAGTTATAAAAGTAAAAGTATAATAGTAAGAGTGGGTAGCTTTTTAAAAAACATGTTTTTTTATAAAAATAAAAAGACATAAATATCTTTTAAATTATTATTTTATTTTATTTTGGTTTTTTATAAATTCACCAACTGAGTTGGTGTCACTTGACTCGTGACATCAATTCAGTCATTCACATTATAATAGTATTAGAATTTGAGACACTTACTATGTGAGTGAAAATATATTTAAAAAAAATAAAAAAAAATTTATGTTTAAAAAAATTAAATATAAAAAATAGGTATTTTTTTAAGTGGATAAATTTTTTTAAAAAGTGAGTTAAAAATGGATTTATTTTTTTAAGTTGGTAGTTTTTTTTAAAAGAGTGAATGATTTTTTAAAAGTAAATAAATTTTTTTTATTAAAGATATTATTAAAAGACATAATTATCTTTATTTAATTTTTTAATTTACTTTGTTTATTTGTATTTTTTTCAACTAAATTAATATCCGATTAATTTGTGACACCAATGATTCTTTTAATATGGTAAAGAATAGTATATAGATTTTTTTAAGTAAACCATTAAATAAATATTCTATCAAAACCCTAAAATGCCCACGATCGAGTCAGAAAAGGGGAAAAAATACCCTCAAAATCTATCAAAATTCAAACTTCAATTAAAACCATCGCTCATGTGGCGGTTCGTGGCGTTCGGCAGCTCTGTCTCCCCTTTTCCTTGCTTTTGCTACGGCGGCGCCGTTCGCTAGAATCTGCACCAACAAAAAACAACGACGACGAAAGCTACCGTCTTTTTTTCCCCTTTAAAACTGCTCTGAAAACCCAAGCTTTGCTCAAATTTGCCAAAGGTATGTATAAATACTAACTCCTTTTTTTTTTTCTTTTTTTCCTGTCTTCGTTTTTATTTTATTATCCATTATATTCATCGTTTATTTGAATTTAATTTAATTCAGCAGAGTTTAAGTTGTATTTCAATGCTGAAAGTAAAGTACTTAGCTTAGCACTGTTTCTTTTTATTTAATTAATCTTTGAATATTAGTATTTGCTGTTTAAATTATATTTTCTAAAATGTTTTATACTTGGTTTAAGCTTTAAAGTGATTAAAGTAAAGAGATTTTTTATTCTGTAATTGATCAAATGTTAATGCATTTGTATAATCTGGAAAAACAAGAATAATCTGTACAAAAATATATAATAATAGAATAAATTATTTTACTAGGTTAGGATTTAGGGTCTTTGATCCTGCACCTTATTTGCAAAACCCTGCTAACCCTTGATCTGCTGCCAATTTTTCAGCAGATTAAAGAAGATGCCACGGAAACCAACCACGCATCGTAGATTGTTACCAGTTCAGCCTTTGACTTTCTCACCTTTTGCTCGTTCTGTTGCTCGAGTTGCCACTGCTTACCTGGTTAAACATCACATGCGTGATGCCACGCTGCAATCTGCAGGTTCTTTTAGCTGAATTGGCTTTTTGTTTTGTGTTTAAAGATATAAACATTTGCTTTTCTATTGATGTTATCTGCTTGATTTCTGTTGGTATTTTGGAGTTTGCGATCTTATTGTTTTCTGACCTGAACTGTAGGTGATGAATTTAAGAAGTTAGAAAAGGTAGACAGACAATCTGAGTCATCTGAGGACGAAGAATTTGATGTAAGTACTTAATTACGGTAACATTGAATATATGTAAATATGGTTTGAGTTAGTTTGTCCCTTTTCCTTCTTCCTTAAAAGGGAGATGTCCAAGCAGATTTTGCCTTCTTTGATCCAAAGCCTGATGACTTCCATGGTGTGAAAACCTTGCTGCAATCCTACCTTGATAACAAGCAATGGGATTTGAGTGATTTCGTAGACTTGATATTGGGACAAACCACCGTTGGAACTGTTGTTAAATTAGAGGATGATGAAGACAATGGAGTTTTTTCTGTAATTACTGTCCTTAACTTGGGGAGATATAAGGTAAGAAAGTTATTCTATCGATTTGAATGTTTTTCTTCCTACATGATTGCAGTGGCTAGCTTGCTTTTTGTTAGATTAGGCCCCAAAATTTTAGGATGTAGCCTTTCAGCTTTTGATTAATATATGAATGGCAGTTAACTCTTCTCTGTTGAACTGTTTCCTATTGGCTGGATTAATGGAATGACCCTAACTTGAAATTGATTTACTAAAAGGTAATACTTACCGTTGATCTGCTAAATTGTACCATTCTGTTTTTGCCATACTTGGAATAGATAAAATAGTCCCCTGGTATCTTATTGTATAGAGTCTGAGCTCAAGTCCCATAGAGAGAATGATAGGCAAGTTAAATGACAAATACTGTACTGAGCTCAAGTCCCATAGAGAGAATAATAGGCAAGTTAAATGACAAATACTGTACAATGTGATAGATTAGGTAGTAAACAAAATTTTAAATGAATCTTTCTTGTTATAGAATGATTTATATGAATAAAGTTCCCCAAACCTGAAGCCAACTTGGTCATGACATCAAGTTTTATCACTGGTTAGTGGTTACCTACCTCAATACCTTTTATATCTTCTCTAACCATGAGTGCTTTTGATAAATTTGATCTGTTGAGGTGCTATTTCTTGTGTGAACATGTGAAATTCTTATATATCAAATGGGGTAGCTAAAATGTTTTGAATGTTGTTCTCTAGGATCACAAGTGTATTACAGAGCTCAAGGAGTTCCTTCTTAACATATGCCTGGAGAAAGATAAAATAGGAAAGTTGAGATCACTTTTGGGAGACAAAGCACAGAGTGTGGGTCTCCTGGTTTCCCAACGCGTGGTGAATCTTCCTCCTGAACTCTTGCCACATCTTTATGATGCACTGTTTGATGAAGTCTCATGGGCTACAGAAGATGAGGTTTGATGTTTAGTAATATGTTGTACTTAATAAAAATACTATCTTCTTTAGCTATCGAAAACACCTATCATTGGTAGTTAACTTATATATTCTTGTTTCACTTTTTGAAGCCCACAGAGGAGTTGCGTAATTCCTTCCAGTTCAAGTTTTACATAGTAGTAAGCAAAATTTACAAGGTATAAGATCTTCCTTGTGATGATTTTACTTTTCATATCAGCATTCTGATGATTCTTTCCCTGACTTTGGAGGCAAAACTACAGCACAAGAATGCAAATCAGCAAAGGTCTTCAAGCACTGACAAAGATGAGGCTTTAGTATATATTAAGCCAGAAGATGAGATTTTACATAAGGTATTTGATTCTTTGAGGCATGTAATCCGCAATATTTTATGTGTCTATTGGCTTGTTTTGTTTTTACGTTTTAATAATTTCTTTTTAAAACACATTTCAGCTGAGCATGTGGTCCTTCCTTTTTCCTTTGCAAACTCAGCAGGTCGCAACTCATGAGGTTAGTAGGACTCAACATCAAACTTACTATCATCGATCCATTTTAGTTCAACTCTAAAAATGTTTCATGGGTAAACTCCTTTTGGGTAATTACCTTGTGGTTTTTGAGATTTTAACACCCCCACGCCCCGCGCCTCTTTCTGAAATTTCAAAAGTGAACCTTGAATATCTTGAGATACTCTCCTCTAGTAATAAGGGGTTATATTGTTAAACTTTAAATGAAGAGAACAAATTTTCTTGATTTCTTCAGAGGTCTAAGCCTCAGTTTAAAACCCTTATGGTTGTACTTGAAAAACTTGAACCAGAAGAGTGTAACCATAATTTGCTCTTAATGGATGTAAGATACTTTTTGAAATTGTAACTCCCTTTGATTATCTATGCATGTCTTAAGTAACTATTACTTCAAAAACCTCAGGGTCGTCTATTCAAAAATCAGAAAAAAGTTGAATTTAGGTTCCATTTGGTCTTATTTTTACTACTTGCTTCTTGCTTTATGAAGCCAAAAGGTAAAATGCTTTTTTGGATATCAAAGCCCCGCAATATTTTTAGAGAATTAAAAGTAAAAATTATATAACTTTTGATTTTTTTAACTTCATATAACCAAAGGCATGATTTTCACTTGATGGAACCTATTTTTGAATGGCATTCCTTTTTAGCCATGTACTCATTTAAATCAAGTATGATTTTGCTTTTTACTAGTTGCTTTTACGAACAGGAAACAGTAGGCAACATTGGGGACTTCTATTCTGCTTTACCCTTTTCTCTTTTTTTTTAAGTGTTTGACACATTAATTTTGTTGCAAGACATGTATTTGAACTCAAATATGACACATCTTTTCCTGAAATTATAATTTGGAAAACCAAACCTTTAATAACATCTTATTGTAGTTCTTTCAGTCATTTTTCTTTTCAATGATAAAGTTCCCTGCGGAAGGATTAAGGAACATTCTGGCATACATAGATTACAATTATCTTATGTTAATGCGTCTCTATTCTTTTTTTTTTCTTCTTTTTGATTATTGAACTAAAATTGACAGTCTTATTAGATAGTTCATTAAATTGTCGTTTATGGTTCTTCTTCAAACTAGTGGATATAATTACCTTCTTTTCTTCTTTTTTTTTTTGGCCAATACTATAATTATCTTCTGACTGTCAATCTTTTTGCAGCTAAAAAATTACCAGTTAACGGGGATTGTCATGGTTGTCAAAGCAGAAAACATTTCCTCATTCCGACAACAATTGCATACTTTGATAAATGAATCTTGAGTCTCGTCGGAAGAATGCAAAAGTTTTGATACTGTAACGACTGTGTTTTTAACTTGAAAGATTTTGCAACAAGTTTGCGGTTCTGGTAAATTTCAAGATGCAACCCGATAATGGCTGGTGATATTCTTGCACCAGTTGGGGGAAGGTTGGAATCATCCGTTTCCGGAGTCTCCAATTTTGTAAGTATAGCAGATGAACTCGGACCTGATTTAGGTGACTTTTTTGTTGGAATGAAATTTGTTGTGATATAAAGCCAGGATAGCCCCTTCTTCTGGTTCCATCTTTAAGGCTTTTGCTTCTTCCTCCACTTACCAAATTATGTGTTGTGTTGTTTGATTTCATGAAAGGTGCCACTTGATGTTTTTTAGCTTTGCTGTTTCCTCTCAATAGTGTTATGCTGCAGTCAGGTTAGATAGGTAATGACTTGATTGTGGGCTATGTTGTTCCGACTTTTTATTTTTCTTGAAGTACCCGTGTCTGACACATATCTGGACATGGGTACGGGGATATGACCTTCCAAAATTCAAATACATGGAAAACTTCGAAAAAATTGAACATACCCGTGTCGGGCAAATATCCGTATCCGACACTCGCATCCGAGTCCGAGTAACATAAATTGCGGGAGTGGAATACTAACTTGTCACCATGAGTCATGACCATTAACATGACCTGAATGAACCAGTTGTTAGTTGTAACCATTCTTTCATGGCTAGGAATATATGGCAATACCTAGGCTAGAAATTTTAAATCGTTTGAGAAAAACCTCATGAAAGAGCCAAAAATGTTGGAACTAAGCACAAACAGAAGAAATTCCTACTGCAATACTATTGAAATTTAGTTTGTAGCATTTTGCCAAGACTCATCTCCATCCATGCTCAGCTGTAGACTAGTAATGACTCCTCCCCTCAACTCCATTGCCATCCTCATGATCTTATGATTGGTAATTAACTCATTGCACTTTAGATTAGAGGTGTCCATGGGCTCATGATCTTATGATTGGTAATTAACTCATTGCACTTTAGACTAAAGGTGTCCATGGCCGGGCCCGGGTCTGGAACATTTTATATCTGTTTGTCCAAGCTAGGGTCGAGTTCGAAAGCTTGTTTATTATTTAAAAAATATTAAATATCAATATATGTATTTTTATAATTAAATATAAATAAAAAAGTATTTTTTATTAAATAAATAGTAATCCGAGTTGAACCGGCTTAAATTGCAAATTTTTTTATCTAAGCTTGATCCAATTTGGGCTGGGCGGGTAATTTGACCATGGATAGGTCTATTTTAGACCCATTTGATCTTTTTTTTTTTTTTCTTCCCTTTATTATTAAAAGAAAGAAAACCCTTAGGCCTCTATGGCTACGGGCAAAAAAGCCGAAGAGCTTGAAGAAATGGTTTCTCAAATACTGGAGGAGAGACCCATGGTTTTGACCCAAACTCTCACTACTATCAGCTTAGTCCTGGTAGCTAGCCGCATTCAAAACTCACTTTCTTCTTGCTTGTCAAATTAGGTTACGTTTTTCCTATTGGGTACATAGACCATCAGAAAAACACAAACATAATATTTTTAACTCTTTTTTCAGCACATTGTTCCACTAATAATAATAATAGTATTATTAATATAAAAAGTTATTTCATTTACCGTGAGTGAAATTTTTAGATTCTACAAATGAGTTAATAAGATAACACATATCTTTAAAATATATTTAAAAAAATAATAAGTTAATTTTACAAAATAAACAAAACATTTGATAGTCTCTTAATTTCATTTAGAATAAAAAAGAAATACATAGAATTAGAATAATTAGAATAATATAAATATGATAGAATAGAATAAATGGAAAAGGAGTCAAAGTGATATAATACAAAAAAAAAAAAGAACCGAGTTCTTTTTTTTTTTTAGTCTATCTAAAAAAAGAGGAGATCATATGAAAAATGTAATAGATTCTTTCGTTTCCTTGGGTCACTGGCCATCCGCTGGGAGTTTCGGGTTTAATACCGATATTTTAGCAACAAATCCAATAAATCTAAGTGTAATCCTTTGTGTATTTATCTTTTTTGAAAAAGGAGTGTGTGCGAGTTGTTTATTTCAAGAATAGGCTGGATTCACCGGGTTGTATTTTTTTCATTATAACTAGGAAGGAAAAGACACTATCAATATATCAAAAACTAACTCTTTTTGAAATCAAAACTAACTCTTAATAACATACCTACTCTCCACCTAAAAATCATTTGGAAATAAAATCCCATTTCAATCTACAAGTTTTTAACCAAATTTATCATCATAAACAAGCCAAACTCACAACAAGTAGGATAATACATAATTTTTATCCATTTTTTTCTTTTTATTGTTAGGGGCCCAATCAAATTCACCAGTCTCATGATCCAATCCAACAGACCCAACAATCCAGGTCAAAACTTGGATGAACACGTGAACGTCTCTTAACTTTTCAGAGGTCATATCGCCTGACATCTCAAAAATAACGTGGGACTCCAATTACTATGACGAGATCGCCCATACCGTTGACCACCAAATCTCAACCAAAAAAAGACACGTGGCACATGTCAGGTCACCCAAACAAATATAAATAAGCCCTATAAGGGCTAACCAACTATACACACTCTAAACACTATTCCCTCTTTTACTCTACCTTTCATCATTCTCCTCTTTCAAATACTAACTTAAACATCTGAGTACATCTCGAAAATCAAACTCTGACGCCCTTAACCCTTCTTCTCTACATAACCTCAAACTACCAAAACAATTACCTCAACTTTAAAAGACATCAACACTTGTCACAACTTAAAATAACTTTTTGTAAAGGGGCATGGAAGGGAAGGGTGAGTTTGGGATTGAGATTATAATATTGAAAATTAATTAATTAAAGTAATTAAAACTTATGATTAAGCGTAAAAGAAGGGAAGCATGCATGCCTGTTAGGTTAGGTTATATGCTTCCAACGTAACTATCAGCTTTGCTTTGTCTGGTCCCAATCGAATATTCTTATGCAAAGTGCAAAGCAACTTCTTCTTCACTTTAATCATCTTAATTCAATTTTTTTGGATTTAGTTTATAGTTTTTACTTGCCTTTAGTTATTTTTTAAGATTAGTTAATATATTATAAATATTATCAATAAATATATTTAAGATATTTTTAAAAATTAATTAATATATTATTTATAGTAATAATATTTAGATCTGATAATATGAATGTGTGTCGAATCTTTTATTTTTTTCGTATCAACAGTGTAAACGTAAACATAATAAAAATTATTAAATGTGTCAAAATCTTAAACACGAATACGATATACGTATATTAAAAATATCGTATTTAAACGTATGATATCGTTTTATTATATTATTTTCTTATTTATTAAACGTGTCGTGTTCGTGTCATATTTTTTATCATGTTTAAAATTATCAGATCTAATAATTTTATATTAAATATAATAGTTAATGAATTTATTCATTATTTTTAATATATTGAATAAAAATATTATTATATATAATAAATTTTAAAAATATTCAAAAAATACTCGTTAACCTATAATAATAACATTTATAATAATTAATAATTTTATTATTATTACAAAATCTTTACATTATTACTACAAGTTGCAGAGCTACTCAATCCATGTCATCTTTATTTTTATATGATATAATTTTTTCTTTCTTTTTTACTACTAGAAATTAGGAACTAAACAAGAAAAAATTTGTTAAAGGGTTTTAGCATTCCAAGGCCAAAGCTACGAAAGAATTAAGAAAAGTGATTAAAGTCAAGCCCACAATCATCAAAATAAATAAAGAAGAATCGCCCATAGTTATTATAGGGTAATTTATAGCCGCAAAAAAGCCATGACCGAAGTCGGTGAACATTGAACCAGGAATGGATTATAGGTTAACTTTTTTTTAGGTTTTTTCTTTAATTTTTTCTTCATCTTTTATCTTTATCTTTATGGGGTATGTATGTTCCAACTTTTTATTTTATATTTAGAATATCTTGCTTGGATTGAAGATAGAGTAAATAGTAATAATTATTATTTTATTAATGTTTAATGACATTGATGGAGAAGAAGCAGGTTCATTGTTTCAAAAGGGTATGGGGTTTTCTTTAAAAATATATATAAAACTTGTGAAGATACAATAGTAAAGTTAGAATGAGACTATTCACCAAGTGCATTAGAATTTAAAGGATATTTTAATGCATAAATGTTTACGAGAAGTATCTACCGTAAAATTAAAGTAATTTTACATATTTTATAATTTTTTATATTATGATTAATATTTATTTAATTTGATCATCGTTTTTATATTTTATTCACGTAAATCATGCATGTTGAATTTCGAGTAAATTAAAAATGTCTAACTATTTGTTCGATATAAAAAATTTTCAACCGTTAAATATATATTAAAAAAATAATATTTTCGATCGATATGATAGAGATATCGGATCGATTCAAAACTTTACGTGCACGATGAGTACGATTACATTGCTAAATCTAATAGTCGGTTGTAAAAATATTAATTGTATACAAAATTATTAAAAAAATATAAAACTAATTAATTTTACATTAGTGTAAGTGAATCCCTCTTCAATACTTATATATACATCCTGTACAGGTATTTAACAATTTGTTACATGCATGGAACAAACTAAATTTGGCTTATAAACAATTGTTATTTTTCCTTTAAGAAAGATCTATGCTTCAAATTAATCATTTCTATCTAGATTTATTTATAGATTGAGCTATACCGGATTTAAATCCGGCCCAAATATGATATTAAAAAGATTTGAGATGCCTGATTCGATCTTAATTATAGGCAAACTTTTATGCATAGACCGGTTTGATCTTATATAAACCTGTTTAGGTTCGATTAAATTTTTACATAAAGGGATCGACCTTTTTTAAGACGGACCAAGTTGTGTAATTTATATAACTAACAATAAAACGGATTAAGCTCGGCAAAAATGTTGTCTAAAGATCATATTGTTTCTAAAATGAGTTTATTTTTTTTACTCAAATTCATTTTTCGAACTTAATATTTATGTCCAATTTATCCCAAATATCAAACGGACTTTGGATTTAGCTAGTAACTCGATCCTTAAACAAATCTAATTCTATTTTCTTTGAATTTTTTCATATGTTACAAGAAAAAAGTTGTTAATTATTGAATACTTTTGAATAAGTATACTAGTAGATTTCCAAGTTGTTAGCTAAAATTAATATTAGTATTAATTTGTCAACCACTTGATTTACATGTTGTTAATATTTTTACATTATATACAATCACATCACCTGATATTGTGCAATTCGATGTGATTACCTTTCTTCAATCATTTTCATGCCAAAAAAAAAAAAAATATGAAAGATTCATGAATGTTTGGGAATTATAAAAAAATTTAATTGTTGACTGAACTCTCTAGATTTGACCTATAGTTAAGTTATTAATATATAAAAAAAATAAAATAAAAAACCAATTGGTGTGTTTGAGTTTGAACCACAAATTAAACAAGAAAAACAAAAAGAAATTTCTAAATTGGGGGGCTAAGCTATTATGTAGTTTCCAATTTGAAGGGTATATAGGCTTTGCCAATTGCAATTTTCTCAATTCAACTTGCCCATGGCTGATATATTTATATATATATATGGTTACTCAAAGTAGGCACAAAGCTCCCTCTTCGAAAGAGTGAAAACGTTATCTTCTTTAAATATTACTATTATTTTTTAAAATACATGTGATAAGATATTGATAAGTTATGTATATATTTATCCAAGTATCGAATTATTCGTCTAGTTTAATGAGTCTGGTATAATTCGAGTTAAGTTCCGAATATGATATTTTAGGTCTGAGTTTGAATTTCGTTTTGGACATGATATTTAGGTCAAGTTTGACCAGACTTGAATTAATATTTAATTAACAAAAAATATATTTATTTAAATTATTATAAAAATATATTAATATTAATATAATTTTTTTAATATTTAATATATTTTAAATAATTAAACGGTCTTTTCGAGTCAAACCTTGAATATGTAAATTTTTATTATATGAGCTTGATTCGACTCGACCGGATCATGAACAACTTTAATTATGAGAATGAATCTTGAATTTTTGGTATTGATAACTTTCTTTTCTTTTGTATGTAACTTTCTTTCTATTTCATAAATCTCATTCTTTTAATCAAACATAAAATTAAAATTTTAACAATTAAAATGTCGTCTCTGAAACAATAACCTTTTTTATATAAATATATATATATATATATATCATCTCCAAAACAATCATTCAAAATTTATAATTTTTTTTTTTCCAAAATAATTCTTCTATCATCAATTAAAAATCTATTGTTGTAAAAAACTTAAAAAATTATTTTCAAAATTACATGCATAAATTGATAAAAAGTATAATATTAACATTAAATCATTCTTAATATGTATAACATAACTATATAACATTCAATAAAATTATAAACCCATGGAGAAATTAAAATCCCGTCAACTTAAAAATGATTTAAAAAAAGAAAAACAAATAATACAAGTAATCAATTTTAATCAAATGGGAAGCCATAGCAACTTGCAAGAGAAGCAAACCAATGAAGTAAAATATTCTGAATACAAAAATATCCGGCAGAGAATATCTGACAAAACTGTTCCACATATAATAGATTAAATGATAAATTGAAAGGAAAAAAAAAAAAAACCTAAACCTAATCATTAACCCTACCATATATATATATATATATTATATGATTCTTTGATTCTTTCCAAGCCTTGATTGGAAGAGACTTAAATAAATAAAAATAAATAATATGTATAAATATAAAACAATAAAATGTTAGTTAAACTAGTATTTTAATTTTGAGTTTTGCTTAGGAGTATTTTTAGACTTTTTAAATATTAATTAATATATTATTTATAATAATATTGTATTACATGAATAATAAAAAAATATTAATCAATTTTTAGTGTTATTGGTTAAAATAACATTTTAAAAAAATTCAATTGATGTATTATTTTTTAAAAATTTAATAAAAATAACTTAATAAATTAAAAATCTGAAAATAATAATTAATTTTTTTAATTAATATCTATAATCATCGATTAATCAAATTTTATATAATAATTTTAATAATATCGTTAATAAAAAAAAATTAGTTTTTAAATATCAATAAACAAAGAATTTACCTCGGGGTTTGTTCCTTGTTGAAAAGTTAAAATAATAAAATTAGGTCAAATAGAGGAGGTTTGCATGTGAATGTGTTCATCAATGATTGAAGCTCACGTTGGTTCAACTCAACTTCAACATTAACAAATAACATTGGATTTGCAATTTGCCGACATCCAAAGTTGAATGACAAACTTCGTAGGAAATTATTTTTGGGGGTGGTCCAATTCTCCAATTTTAGGAAAAAAAAAAATAATTTACATTTTAAATATTCATCAACGTTTGTAATTATGTGAGACATTGATCTATTTAGGGTATATAAAATTAAAATTTTGTTAACAAGTGTTTTAAAGATACTTTTTAAAATTATTAGATATAATAATATCTTCATTTAATATATTGAAAATGATGAATAAAGTTATTAACTACTGCATTTAATACAATGTTATTACTATAAATAACAAATTAACTAATCTTAAAAAATATCCTAACGATATTCGTTAGCAAAACTCATAAAATTATGCTTTTATATCAGGAAAAAAGAAGAAGAAATTTTTATTACAATATTCCAGAACCTTGCTTGAGAGTTTAATCCCAATAGATAGGAAATTAAAAGGTAAAAATGTATAGCATTAATCATGTGTTTCTGCCATATTATTAATTCCTCTTATTTTGTTTGTTAATTTTGTGCTATGGGATTTTACAATTACATTGGCACTTAATTTTTTTTGGGAGGAGAGAGTAGATTTGGTAATTTTAAACATGATACGATTATACGACATAAAAAAAATTAAAATATAATACGAGACAAAAAATAACACAAACGAACACGACATAAATACACGAACGTTTCAAAATCTATATAATACGAATTATTAACGTATTAAAATTTATATAAATATATAATATCTTTAACATAATTATGACATATAAAAAATATATGAATACGTTATGAATACACTAATTATTAAATTAAAAAAGAGAGACGAATTTTGGTGTTTGGGAGAGAAGAAATTGCAATTAGCTTTATATTTGCAATGTCAAAAAATGCTTTTGACCCCAATGTAAAGTTAAACACGTTTCAGTTCGACTTAAACGTGTGTTTGTAGCAAATATTGAGTCAATTGTAAAAGCCTTTTAAGAGGTGCTTTTAGGGTTTACAAACCGGCTTTGCATATGAAATGATTATGATTAAAATACTCATTTATATTTATTTTGACTAATTCTTTACTTAACATTAGAAAATTTATCCACGCGATATTGTGTGAGTTATATTTTTAAAAAATATATATATATGATTTATTTTATTTTATTATTTTAAATCAAAATTATTTTTAAAAAAAATCAATGAAAGGAAGTGTAAATAAAGAAAAAGCAATAAAATAATATTTAACTCTCTTTTTTTCTTTATTAATTTTTTTCATTATCTTTTTTTACTTTTTAAATGTTTTTATTCAATTTTAAAAAAAAAGTTGATCAACTTCTAAAATTATTTTTAAATTATGATTTTAAAAAATATATATATTTAAAAAGCGATAAGAGAAAAATAAAAAAATATTGAAAATATCCATAACTTTTTTTCATACACAAAAGTCCAAATTTAGGGAAAAAGAAATTCACTAAATATGTATTTGTTAATTTTTTTTAATGTAACTATTATAAATTATAATTCATTGAAATTAAATTCTTTTTTTTATTCCTTGAAAAAATAAAACAACAATAATAAAAAAGAAAAATTAAATTCTTTTTCATATTCCTTTTTCTTTTTTCTCCTTCTTTTCTTCTTCTCTTTTTCTTTTCAGCCGGTTGCTACGCCGTCACCGACCACCTTGAAGCAGCCGGGTCGCTCAGTCTCCTCCTCCCCTCTCTTCGTCCGATTGCCGTAGAAAAAGACCAACCGGCCTCTCCTCCTCCCTTTCTTTTTCTCCTCCATTTCCTCCTCTCCTCCTTCCTTTTCTCAGCCACCCAGCCTCCGCTATCGTACACCCATCGTCTAAACAGTCACCTTCAACCACCTCTCTCTTCTCCCACCTTCAACCTCCATTTTCTCTTTCCTATCTCCTCTCCTCTCTTTTTTTTTTTCAAACCACATCAACCAAATGTCTATTTTACCCTTAGCATTTCAAAAATGTCTCCTTATCTCGAGACTCGAAAATAATAGATAATATTCTTTTTAGAAATTTTAGTTTTTTCAGATTTTTTTTCACAAAACACTAAACATTAAAAAACCTAAAAATACATTTTTTACAACATTTTCTCATTGTATTTTTCAAATGCATTTTTTTCAAACCGATTTTTTTTCAACCACAATAGCAATGCAAATTAGACCTTAACATGCAACAGAAAAAGTGTACTTTAGAGAAGTTTGACCTTACAAAACTATAAATTTCAATTGAAATAAAAATATATTGATAAGTTCATAAATTACACATTTTATGCCCTTTCTATTGTTAGTTTTTGTTATGTTTTTTATCTTTATTTTGATTACTTATGTTATGTTTTTGAATTTTAGGTATATTTAAGAAAATGAATCAAAAACATGTCAATTATGATGTTAAAGAGCTTACAAAATCATAATCACAAATTGGAAGAAGACTTGGAGTAAAAAAGATCAAATTTTTTGTGCAAAGCAAGAAGTCAGATTTGACCTCTGGAGTTTGTTGCTAAGAAAACATGATGTTAAAGTCTTTATTCAAAGAAACTTCCTCTTGGCTTTTGAAGCTGACTTGAATACCTTTCCAACAGTACATCGTACGCCCAAATCGGACAATAAATGGTCATCCAAATCAGCCGAGGAAGTGCGCAAAGATGAAGCAGAAGAGAGCCCGGCGCCGCGCCGCGGCGCCCCAAGGTCGAGAGTTCGGCGTCGCAGCGCCCCGATACCTGCCAAAACCACAAATATTGCCTCTAAACTTATTTGTGCGGCAAGAAAGGATTCTCAGGGTTTGAAAGCTCTATAAATACCATCTTTTGAGCCACAAAGTAGACATTTTTTATTATTATCAATCTACTTCTTCTTCTTCTCCATTCTCTTATTATTATTATTATTATTATTATTATTATTATTTTCATGTTTATGTTATCTATGCCTATGCTAGGCTAAACTTTTCTTTGGTTAAGGGTGATTTTAAAGCCCTAGACATATTGTATAATTGATATTCAGATATTATCATATATTGATTTTCTATCAAAATTGCTTATGTTTTTCTATAAAAATCGATCATGATATTTGTCTTGATTTCTTTAGATGGACAACTAGATATATCTTGATAATTATCTATTGCTAGCTTAGGAATCTTGATCTGTGTAATTGTCTTGATCTCTTATGCGTTAGTAGCAATTTGTGATTAATGATTATGTTGAGTTTTCAGGAATTGTAATGTGGAACATAACATAAGTTAAACAATCCGAGTTTATGTGTTTGTTGCTTAGATCAACCTATCTTTCTCATCATAAAGCTGCCGTCAAATTAAATTTAGAGAGCTTATTCTAGGTTGTTTGATAGTTAGAGATTGAATAGAGAGCTTATTCTATTTAACGACGATCTAAGAAAAGATTGGGGTAGCAGCGCTTGTTGTTATAATGGTTGATAGTTTTGATAGATTATTGATGTTGATAAATCTGATATTGATTCTCAATAATGTTTAGTGATGACGAATGACTCCTTAACCAACTTCTCTTATTTGATTTCATCTTATTTTTTTAAGTTAAATCTTATTTTTCTTGTTTCTTTACTTTCAAAATAATCAAAAACCCCTTTCACTTTTTTTAGAACTAAGGTTTTAAGTAAGTAACATCTAAATTAAGAACAATCTCTGTAGATTCGACCCTTACTTACTTCTTTACAAAATAATTGATCATATTAGTGTAAGGTTTAATAAGATATACTATTTTAAGTGCATCATATATTAATAAAAGATCAAATTTATCCTATTAAAATATATTTTTTAAAATCTATATAAATATAATCCAGTTATCAAATTAGAAAGGCTTGGGAACAAATTAGATTCAGTAATTCGTGTATTCGTCTCATGTTCATGCATTTTTACGTATCATAATTGTGTTTAAGGTAATATATATTTATATAAATTTTGATATGTTAATAATTCATGTTATATAGATTTTGACACATTCGTGTATTCATGTCATGTTCATGTTATTTTTTGTGTCGTGTTTTCTGTCATGTTTTAGTTATTTTTTTCGTATCGTGTTCATGTCGTATAATTATATTGTGTCCAAAGTTATCAAATCTAAAAAATATAATAGCGTTCAATATATATATATATATATAATATTATTTAACCCGAATTGTAATTCGAATTTAGTTAAAATGATAGAACTGAGAATGAGATCTGTGTAGAAATTATCGGTTCATGCAATAATGTTTGGCGTTGCACCAAAAATATCTAACCCGTGTATATATATATATATATATATATATATATATATATATATATATATATAAATTATCTCATCATCAGCGTGAAATTTTTAGATTTTATAAATGAATATGTGATAATTTTGTAATTCCACTTACGAAATTAAAAATTTTTATCGTTAGTGTATCAAACAAAACTCGTAAAAAAAATAAAAAAATTGTTTAAGGTTTCATTTTTAGTAGATTGGCATTGAAGTTTTTTAATTTCACAAGTAAGATTATCATACTGCTATATGTTTTATTTTTTTTATTTTTCAAATATATCATAAAAAAATATGTGTCATTATGTTAATTCAGTTTGTAAAGTTTAAAATCTCTATGATTATAAGATAATTATTATTGAATCATGTAAAACCTAATGATTGTTATGAACATGATATGCAGCCACTAGCATACATACATATATATATAATATATATATATATATATATGAAAATCATTTTTTATAACTATCACCAATTAGATTTAAATTGATTATATATATGCACACTCAATATGTTGGTGGAAGAAAAAAAATGTGAAAAAATATATTAGAAAAATTATATATGGGTAATTTTTTAAGAAATGTGCATAGTTTTTTATTATTATTATTATTATTTTTTTAAGGGAATGGGTAATTTTTTTAAAAACACACTATATAAAAAATTAAAAGACATAAATACTTTTATTGTATTAGTATTTGACTTATGATTTATTTATTTATTTTTGTATTTTTTTTCAACTGAATAATATCATTTTATTTATGACACCAAATTCAATCAAATATTTTATTATTAATATAAATTTCAAGGATTGAGAGAAAATTTCCATCGAGCAATAAATAAAAATTACAATACTGAATGGAGATGATAATTCATGAATACACATTGTGTTTAGTGTAGTTTCTAATGATTTACACTACCAATTAGGAAAAGCATATCCTTCCATTTAGATCTCTCCAAGGTCGAGCGGGTGGGTGGAGTCTGGATTGGGCTTTTTCAATTCTGTCCAATTCGATCTTACTCGAATTACTATTTATTTAATAAAAAAATATTTTTATTTAAATTTAATTATAAAAATAATTTTTTAAATGTTTTAATATTTATTAATAGTAAAACATACTTACGAATTTATGAACAATAAAACGGACTTCGGGTTGAGCTTTCAAATTTTGAAAGATCTTAAAAATATATATCTCTTGGACTAACTTTTTCTTGGAGGGATCTTTAAAATGCTTTAATTTGTATTTAAACATATTGTGTGGTGTTTAGTGTTTATTAAATATGTTACATTTGTATTATGTTTTTGTATCATGTTTGAAATTATCAAATTTATCAATTATATACAACTTTAAATCTTAATTAACAATGGTATGATCTGTTAATAAAATTTTAAATTCTTAATTTTAATAATTAAAATTTAATCAACAACAGCCTCAGAAATATATAAAAAGAAATTTGAATCTTAAAATATTGGATTTAAACACTCAAGATCTGGGGACCAAAACTCAAAAAAAAAAAAAAAAAACTATAAATATGAAATATTAACTGCAGCACCTAAAATATTAATATAAATATATAGTATAATATAGAATTAAAATAAGAAAGGATTAGGGATTTTTATGGCTCACAAAAAAAAATTCAAAGAAAAACTGAAAAAAATAAAAACCAAAAGAAAATTCATGGATCTGCCATAGTCCACACCTCTTCACGTTAAACCAAAATTTAAGATCCTTAACATCTCCAACTATTTATTTAAAGCAAAAATAAAAAAAAATTAATTTTCTCTCTCTTTCTGACATAGTAATTATAATGAATTAATTAAAATTAAAATTACTCTCTCTTTCTGACATTTTAAATTATAATGAATTAATTAAAATTAAATAAGATTAAAATAAATCTGACCCACCTTTTTCCTCTGTGCATTAATCATTGATCATTAGCACAAAAAGTTGTAGTGTTTTGTGCCCAACAAAATAAGAAAAAAAATTCATAAAAAACCCACTTTTCTATTCTTTTCTCAAAAATAAAAGAAAAAAGAGTTCAATCTACGTGCTTAAGAAATAAGAATATCAATTAAAGATAATTTAATTATTATCTTAAATTTTTTTATATTTAATATATTATTTTTAATAATTTTTTTTTATAAAAATAATACATTAATTATATATTTTTTGAATATTATTTTAATACATAATTATTAAACACGAATTAACATATTTTTTTTTAAAAAAAATTGACCAATAACCACGAACAAGGATTAATTTACTTGGGATTTGAAAAATTCATCTAATATTAACATTAGATGATTTTTAATATAAAAAGATTTTATTAAAGAATGTTTTAAAAATATTCTTTAAAAGTATTATTTAAATTATTTTTTTGATATTTACATCAAAAATTATAATAATAATAATAATAACAATCAACAATTGTATTTAATATAATGACATAGTATAAATAATATTTTAATTAATTTTAAAAGTGTCATAGAATACTCATTAATAAAATTTTAAAAAAATAAAATAAATTTTTTTTATGAACGATAATCTCAAATAATACGATTTTATATTAATATATGAACATATTTTTTGCTTGATCTCGAAAAATTAACCAACCATTTACCTAAGTAGTCTTATGTTAAAAAAAATTAATATTTTGCTCTTTCTTTCAAAAGTTTTGATTTATGTTACTCAAATTTTTATTTTTTAAATTATTTATATTTAATAAATATATTCGACACATATTTGAATATAAATATTAAAATATAATTTTTTAAATATATAAAAAAAATTTAAAATTTAAATATATCCGTATTAGACTTGTTCATAGACCGTGTAGTGGTCCGAAACTTTTTTAATTTCCTTATACAGGTCTGGCCCTAGATGGGCCCTGGTCAACCCGATTTATTGTTTAAAAAATAATAAAAAATTATTTATATAATTAAATTTAAATAAAAAATATTTTGTTATTATATGAACAATGATTCAAGTCGGGTTGGACCCGAATAGAAAAAACTCTACTCAAGCTCGATCCAATAATTCAATACGAGCCAGGTCTATCAAGTCAGACAAACTATCCGATTTTTGAGCACATCTAATCCTTATCAAATATATACTTACATTCGACACTCATTCGAATTCAAATAACATAAATTTTGATGTGATATATTCAAAAATTGGATGGTTTGACGTTAAAGGCCCCGCATTTCCTTCCTTCCTCCCACCGTCTATTTCGCAGTTTTAGGCTGAGATTTTTGTAATACTAACATTTAATTATATTTTTGGTAAAAAAAAAAATTCATATATGTTCTTTAAAAAAGAAAAAATAAAATAAAATTTTTGAATTTAAAAAAAAAAAAAAAATGTCAAACAGACAGTTCTCTTTATCTAGCTTTGCTTGCTCATCACTTTCCCTCATTTCCATCTCTCACTCTTTTCTTTCTTTCTTTCCTTTTGCTTTGCTTTTCTAAACTCCAAGACACTCTTTCTCTTTGCTTTCATTTTCCTTATTTGAGTGACATATCATCATTATTGTTTAAGAACAACTTCCCTTTTCACTCAATTCTACTACAAAACCTTTGCTTCTTCCTAAAAGAACATACTTTTTCTTTTTTGGAAAAAATTTCTGGGTTTTGTTTCTTGATTCTTCGTTTTCACTGTTATTATTGATCTGGGTGGGTCTTCAATTTTTCTTAGATTTTTTTTTTTTTTTTGTGGTTCTCATGGAAAAAGACAAGGTTTTTATGGCTGAGGGAACCAGAACAGCAGCGCAACAACCAACTTGGAATTCTTGCAATTTTGGGATGGAAATGCAAACAAATGAGCTGAATTGTGCAACAGAAACAGTGGGAAATTGTTTTTTCAATCCCAATTGGGATAATTCAATGGATCAGAGAGATCCCTTTGAGTCAGCATTGAGTTCCATGGTGTGTTCTCCCGCAGCATCCAATGCTGGTTCTGGAGATAATGTAATGATCAGAGAATTGATTGGAAGATTAGGAAACATTTGTAATTCTGGTGATATTTCACCACAATCTTTCATTAAACCAAATTACAACACTAACAGTGCTAACACTTCCTGTTATACTACTCCATTGAATTCACCACCAAAGCTCAATCTTTCAATGGTGGATTCACAGATCAGAGGGAATTTGAATTTTCCGGGCCTGGCACCATTTTCTGCTGACCCTGGATTTGCTGAGAGGGCAGCTAGATTTTCCTGTTTTAGTAGCAGCAGGAATTTTGGTGGCCTAAATGGTCAACTTGGATTGATTGAGGCTGAATTTCCTCAAACATTACTTCCTATAATGGATTCTTCTGTCAAGCTTTCAAGAGTTTCAAGTAACCAATCCATTAAGGTTACTGGATCTCAAGTAAATGTTCCAGAAAGCAACAACAAGAACTCACCGCAGGAAGGGAATTCAGGTTCTGATAAGAAAAACAGTAGGCTGTCAAGGTCTTCCTCGCCGGAGAATGCGGAATTTGGCGATTCCAAGGAAGAATCTTCAGTTTCTGAACAGATCCCAGGTTGGGATTCAAGCATGAAAGGCCAAAATGATGCCAATGCCAGGAAAAGGAAATCAATTCCGCGTGGGAAAGCAAAAGAAACACCATCTCCGGCGGCGGCTGCTGATGCCAAGGTAATGTAATTCTGTTTTGCAAATTATCAGAGGATTTGTTTGAATTGTCAAGTTCTCTTGAGAAATCTATGGTAAAACTAACTTTGGATATCCATTCAGATTGCGGCAGAGAATGAAGAATCCACCGCAAAAAGAAGCAAACAAGATGAAGCCGCTGGAAATGCAAAGGAGGCTAAAGCAGCAAATGATGGGAATCAGAAGCAAAGTAAGGAGAATTCCAAGCCATCAGAGCCACCAAAGGACTATATCCATGTCAGGGCCAGAAGGGGTCAAGCAACTGATAGCCATAGTCTTGCTGAAAGAGTACGAAACCTTAAAGCAATGATCTGTAATTATTCATTGCATGGTAATTAAGATTTGTTTTCATCTGGATATGTTTTGTCATTTTGTATTGCTCCAGGTCCGAAGAGAGAAAATAAGTGAAAGGATGAAGTTTCTTCAGGATCTTGTTCCAGGTTGCAATAAGGTAAGCAAAGCACTCTAAAGTTTGCACTTTGTACCATTTAGACCATTGTGAGAACTGAAATCTATGTTGCTCCGACTCTTCATTTTTCTTGAAGAACCAGAGTCCGACATCTGAAAAACTTAGAAAAATTGAACATACCCGTGTCGGACACATATCCATATCCGACACTCACACCCGAGTCCGAGTAACATAGCTGAAATATACCAATTACAATGAGTGTGGAATTACTAAATTGGGATTAAAAATTGTTGCAGGTGACTGGTAAAGCAGTTATGCTTGATGAAATTATTAACTATGTGCAGTCCTTGCAGCGTCAAGTCGAGGTAAACTGGAAATTTGTACCGTCTCTAATTTTGATTTCAGTTTTGGTTACATTATATAATTTCATACTTAAACCGATATCTTCTGCAGTTCCTATCTATGAAGTTGGTTACCGTGAATCCAAGGATGGATATTAACATGGAAGCTCTTCTGTCAAAGGATGTAAGTTAATCTCCATGATATTGTTCACTGTTTATAGTAACTCATCTGAACTTTCAAGTGAAAATATTGCATCCATTGCGTGCTGCAGATGTTTCAATCTCGTGGATCTTTGCCACATGCGCTTTATTCAACGGATTCTTCCGCGCCAGCATTCGCTTTCGGATATCAGCCCCAGCAAGGGCTGCCTCTGCACAGTGGCATATCCAATAATATAGAGACTCAATTCTCAGTGAATCCACTAAATGCGGCATTGCTTAAAACCCATGGCTTGCAGCTACCTCCTATTGATGGTCTTACTGATGCTAACCCTCAGGTAATCAATGGAAATCACTTGTCTAGTTAGTACTTAATTCCCATTTAGTATTTTTGAAAATCTCAATTGGAAGAAGCTGAACAAATTGTCTTCAGGTTGCATCATTTTGGGAGGAGGATCTCCAGAGCATTGTTCAAATGGGATTTGTCCAGAATCAGCCACAAAGCTATCAAGGTAATAATAATTCAACAAGACTCGGGCATTACGTGTAAAACAGTGTTATTAAAACCAGACCGGTTGAACCGGAAAACGGTGGTCTATCCGGTCCGGTGCATGTCATAGAACCGGATTTTTCCTAACCTGTAGAAAATCGGTTGAACCGATACCGGTAAAAGCTCGGAAAAACCGGTTTTAAACTTATTTTTTAAACCTTTAACCCCTTAAATCTATATTAAAAATCATACCATTTAACTAAATACATATTTTTATTAAATATTTACTATATTTAATACTTATTTAATATTTAAATTATTTTTTAATACAACTGGCTGGTTCAACCGGTCCAACCGATTGGTCCAGTTGAACTGGTAACCGGAGGTTTCACCGGTTCGACCTCCGGTACAGTTTTTTCAACATTGGTGTAGAATTGGCACATTCCAAAATGAAATGTTTGATCCAATTTTTGTCTGGTGCAGGCTCAATAGCTGAAGGGCAGGTGAAAATTGAGCTGTAATTACCATTAGACAACACTTTCTGATTCCCTTCAGGCCCTCCACGAGAGCAAAAGAGGCCTTTGTACATAGAGAGGAATTATGGCTTGAGTGAGAGAAAACTTATCTAAGTTTAATCTCATTTCCAAATTGTTTCTGCAACTCATTCTTTAGAGAATTCTTACAGGAATTCCTGATTTGTAATATGGATAGAACTAATTGCAATGAAGTGGTGTATAAACCACAATTTAAGATTTGATAAAAGGAGTCTTGGTGGCGTTGAAAGCTATGTTATCCGACAACGTCGGATACCGATATGTGTCTGACAAGGGTATATTCAATTTTTTATAAGTTTTTTTTTATATATATTTGGAGATCATATCTTTATACTCATGTCTGAATACGTATCAGACATAAGTGTTGGACATGAATGCAGGAAAAATGAAAAGTCCGGGTTCTGTTTCAACCGTGTGTATTGGCCTTACAAATTGAGAAAAAAGAAAGTTGATCTATCAATTCATTGAGAAACTTTTGGATATATATGTATCTTCTCTTTCTTTTTATTTTTTATTTTTATTTTTTTGCTTTTGATTACTGCCTATAATTTTGGCTAAGATCCATCCGCTGATTTTGGTTGGTTAAAAAGACAGATGAAAACTGAAAAAACTGCACATAATATCATCTGGAAAAACAGTTATGAACTGAGATCCCATGAATTTATCCATTTTCTCTTGCAATTCTTGGCAACCAAACAAATGCTACAGTTAAAATGAAAATGATAGCAATTCCCATTGCTTTCAAATTTAGCTGGAAATTCTGATGTAGGGTGAGGGGTTGGGGGGGACCCCAGGATTAGAATGACTATAACTAGTGGGAAAATTAAGATTCTTACTTGTAAAACAGCTGTTAAAGTGGGGACAAATTGTGTCTTAAGTCTAACTGATGATTAAGAATGATTTGTGTTTTTAGCTTGAATCCAAACTCAGTTGTTGACACGACTTTTCAGTTTACTGTATGCACTTTTTTTTTTAAAAAAAGTTATTGTCAAGTTTTGCATGTATTTATTCATTTTTGTAAACGATTTTAGATATTTATTTTTTCGTCATTGTTTATGTTGAAGGTTATCAGATGAAAGTTGTAAAAGAGTTTGTAATGATAAAAATGTTAGAGTATCGGAGTTAAATTTTTGAAATATGTTTCGATAATTAAATCAGTGAAATATAAAAAAAAAAAAGTTTTAGGGAATAAGCAAATAAATATCCGTAAGTTTCAGTATTTTTTTTTTCTTTTCGTCTACTCGGTGTTTACTTATATATACCCTGCTACTAGATGTTTGTGAACTTAACCGGTGTAAAAATCCAGTGTTTATTATAAATCTGCCAAATATTCTATATGCAATGGTCCAATTTGATAGTAAAGATAAATCCAACAATCATGTATTCAAAATTTTACTCTAAAAATGCTTCTATCAATCCGCCAATGCTTCCCAAAGAATCAAACTCTGTTTACTAAAAAGAAAGCTATGTAACTTATCAAATGCATTAACCCCAACAATTGACAGCTACAACTACTAGTACTTTATTTTTTTTCTTTTGTCATGGCTTTTTGGCATATATATATATATACATAAAGGAGGGATCTACTTACATTAGTGTAAAATTAAATTAATTTTACACACATCCGTAATTTTTTATATGATTTATATTTGTTAATCCAACCGTCGTATTTCATATTCTATTCACGTAGATAATGCACGTCTAGTTTCAAGTAAATTAAAAATGTCTAACTATTTATTCGATGTAAAAAACTTTCAACCGTTAAATATATATTGAAAAAGACAGTATTATCGATCGATATAATAGATATATCGGATCGATTCGAAATTTTACGTACACGACGAGTACAATTATATTGTTAAATCTAACGGTCGATTTGTTAAAACATAAATCATATAAAAGTTACGAAAATACAAAAAACTAATATAATGTAAGTGGATTCCTTATATATATATATATATATATATATATATATATATATATATATATATTGAAAGTGGGGGAATTGAGTAGAGAATGAAAAGCCCAGGTTGGCATTAGTGAACTTCTGACTTGGCTGAGGAATCAAAGGAGTCTTTACCATCCCATCTGCTTTAGAAAATTCTGAAAAAAAAAAAGGAAAATCTGTTAGGGGATATGGAAAGGAACTATAAAGTAATGGACTTCAGATGTAGATAGATACCCTTTGAAGATGGACAAACTTTTTCATGAAAGGCTGTCCTCAAATTTCCAAAGTCTACAAACACCCAGAAATGAAATCTACTCTGCTACCTTTTCCCCATGGTGATTGATCTAACTGATTTATTTTTTTAATATAAAAAGTCATAATTTGATAAATATAGCGATTATGATGTAATCGACATTTTTTTTAATATAAAAATTATGTTCATAAATAAATTATCATATATATATTTTTTTACAATATTAAATTAAAAATAATTAATAAAAAAATGAGGTGAAACATTGTAGAACGATTATGATATAATCGATATTCATGGATGCGGATTTTTCAACACTCATGCAATACTGGGACAAAAGTGGATAAGTCAATCTCATTTTCGTCCCGTTTTATTGTTATCCCTAATTGAGATTCGATCTCAAACTTATTAGATGTCACCTCAATTTAAAAATAAAGGATTGATCAAATTGAAATTGATCAATGCATTTATGTACAAATATTGGATAATATTCGATGCAAGTTATGGATAATTAAACAAGGCAACCAAGTACAAATTACAATATACAAATGATGTGTATTTATTAATCTGGTTTGAAATGTCACTTGTTTTTAAAACTTGAAATGAAAACGTGGGCAGGAGAATAAAAAAGCTGACTTTACAAGTGCATAATATTTTTGGGCATTCACACATGGTACATATTTAAAATTTCACAATTGTTTTTTTTTTTCTTTTACAAAATTGATTAAAGGGTTGTAAATATTAGAATTCAAACTTCAGATTTGTTAAATATCATCTTTTAAAAGTGACAACATGAACCAAATGAATTAAGTCTCGAGTTCAGCTGTTTTTTATGTTTTTCCCACTTTTTTTTTGGGTACTTTAGGGGAAAATGAAGAATATTTTCTAAATTTTACAAACAAGATTAATAAAATGACACATTTTTTAATGAATAAAACTAAAAAAAAAAAAATGAGATGTATGACGGATGCTTAATCTCATTTATAAAATTAAAAAATTTCATTGTATTATATCAAATACGAACTCAAACAAAAAAACTATCATATGATACAAACAAAACTTATTTCCTTGATTATATGTTCAAATTTTTTGATTGAATGACTCTGACGTAGAGTATGTCAATTGCAGAATTATTCTGTTAAAGAAAACTTCAAATCTCTTATGATCAGCTTTAACAATAAGATCTGAATTTCTAATCCTAATTTGGTGTATCTGTTTCATTTATTATTATTATTTTTGTATTTTTACCTATTAATGGATATAATGGTTGGTAGTTATGCTGAAATAATGACAGCTGATGAGTTGGATAATTGGCCTGCTTCAAAGGGATATTATATTGCTTTGATATTTAGTCAACAAAAAAGATTTAGCACCTGAAATTTGGGAAAATGTTAATTATTAGATATTGTTAACAACCAATGAGATTGGATACTTTGAATTAAAAAAAAAAAAAGTAGTTGATACCCGCCTTCCTCATCAATGTCACATTTTTACAATGATGCCAAAACAAATTATGTGACATTTATTTATTTTTTATTGTGTTTGATATGAAAAATGGAAAATAAAAATTAAAAAAAAAAAGAAGTTAAGAGTAAAATTATAAATAAAATTGTTGATTTAAGTTAAATGAGTATTTTGGTCTAATATTTGAAAATAATGGATTTGAAGGGAAGGGAAAGATGCAAATCCACTCGTTTTCCTTCCCTCTTTCTATTTCTCTCTAACCAAACGAAAGAAAGGATGAAAATAAAATAGATTTGGGGGGCAAGTGTCGGATATGGTATGTGTCCAACATAGGTATATTCAAATTTTTTTAAGCTTTTTCATATATTTAGATGATCATACCTATACACATATTCGAATATGTATCGGATACAAATATTGAATATGAATACTTTAGAAAAATGAAAAATTCGGATAATATAGACTCTGATTAATAACTGCCAACGGAAAGTAGATTCTCCAAGTCCAAATAACCCTAATAATTAATCTATGCTTTTTACAAAAGATGTATAGATTTAAATAAAAAGTTTATTGCAGTAAATTGAATCCTGTCATCTGAAGCAAAACTCTTCAGCTGGTAGTGAATTGTAAATTCCAACTTATATTTCAAAGTAAAAAAGTAAAAAAGAAAAAGAAAAGAAAAGTGTGAAAAACATTAATGTAGATAATTACTATCTAACTTCAAATGATTAGGTAAATTAATTGCAACATTGGATTCTTTCTGTTTCTGTTTTAAGCTTATTGTCCATTATTACAACTGCAATTGCATTATGAGACAGAACCGGATTGATAGAAACTTTTGGTTTGGTTTCTGTTAATGTCATCCACTTAAATAAGTAACTGAATTTTTTGATCAAGAGATCATATATTTACATTGAGTCAAATACTCAAGTCGGTTATTTATTTTAATGCTATTAGTTTCGTCCGGTATCGGTTGTATCGATCGATATGTATCAATTGGTTTAAAATTGGTACAACCAATTTTAAGTGTCGTTTCGGTTTGGGTATCAGTTTATACCGACCGTATTGATCGTTCCACTCCGTACCGATCATATTAATTGATATACGATTTTTTTTTATACATTTTTTAATATTTTCACTTATTTTATTCTTTTAATCAATTTTTTAATATTTTCACTTATAATCATTTTTATTTTTTCATAATTTTATTTAAAAATAATATGTATTCATTAAATTAAATTATTAAAAAATTTATATATTTAAAAAATATCAATAAAATTGAAGTGATATATCAAAATACATCGATATCAATAAATATCAATGTCAAAACATTATCCATCATGAAGACAAAAAAATTTACTACATTTACCAGAAAAGTTGAGGGAAGGGGAGAGGGGTACAAAGAAGGATGAATGATTAAGAGGAGAGATTGATGGAATCTTTGCTGTTTTAGCGTATATTATTCGAATTCGGATAAATATTAAATATGAATATTTGTTCGGTATGAATATATTTAATTTAAAAAAAATAAAAAAAAATCATACCTTGATTCATTTTTCCTTGTGTTCAACTCATCGTTACCTCTCAAAATTCAAACTGACACTTTTGTGATGGAATCTCAAATTTTAACCGTTAGGATATCCCTTTAGTGACGCTGCTTTGATTTTCTCCCATAATAATTCTACAGTCTTTTTTTCTTAGTGTCATTCTTCATCCTTCGTTGTAAATAATAAAAAAAAATAAAAAAAATCGTAACTTAAGTTTATTAAATGTATTAAAGATTCAGGAACTACCTAATCTTGAATATGAAATTGAAAGGCGGGAGTTTCTATTAGTATCTGTTTTATGTTTGATTTCCTCTTCAAAGAGAAATGGTAGAAAATACCTAGATGTCACTTTCAATCCTATTTATTTTCTTTCAAATTTGATGGCTTAGTCCTTTCTTATCTTTAAAAAAAAAAATAAAAAAATTGTGGATGTGTATGGCCAACGTTATACCTATCTAAGGATCGGGTTATCTGTCCGACTTGAATTGGATCGGATTTGGATAAGGATTTTTATAATTCGGATCGATCCGATCCAAATTACTCGTCATTAATTAAAAAATATTTTTTATTTAAATTTAATTATAAAATATAATTTTTTTTAATATTTTAATATTTTTTGAACAATAAAATGAGTTTTCGAACCGGCCCAAACTCGACCAAAAACGGGCTTGAGTAAGAAATTTTTTTTTTCGAACCACGACCAAGTCCAACTCATGGACAAGTCTAGCCAAGGTTTAGAACCTTATTTGTCCTATTTTATTACCGGCCAAAGCCATCCCCAAGTTTTGTAAATTGGGTCTCAAAGCGTGAAAAATGAGAAATCAAAGCTTAGCACAGTTAATTCATGCAAGCACTTTTAAAATATGATATTCAATAGATTTGAAATTCGAATATCAACATCTGCAATCCTTTTTTTATTTTCAGGCTACGATTTCTTTTATAAAAAAAAAAAAAATTGTAAAAAATGGTTAAGAGATAAGGATAGGTTGATGTCAGAGGGAAGGCAAAGCCACAAGCTTCTTGTATTATTATCATGAAGCTCTCAATGTTAAAGTACTTGTGGACTGTTGTTTTTGCTTTCCAAAAAAAGCAAAAAAAAAAAGGCTTGGAGTGGGGGGCCATAGACATACTTCTCTGATCCACTCGAGGGATTGCCTCCTATCCTATTGACACCAAAACCAAACAAATAAATGATCTAAGGCTTCTCAGATCTTCCTTCAGGTATATTTTGGAATGTGGAAGCAATATGGATAGCAAACATATGTGCCAATGCCATGATGTTCGTTTATGTGCTTCAATGTGTACTCTATACCCATGTCCGACTCTTCATTTTCTCTAAAGTATTCGTGTCCGACATCCGTGTCTGACACATATTCGGACATGGGTATAGAGTATGATCCTCCAAATATATAAAAAACTTTTAAAAAATTGAGTATAACTGTATTTGACACATACCCGTATCCGACAGTCATCCCAAATTCTAGTAACATAGGTAAAATGAAATAAGTATAGAAACAAAGATGAAAAATGAGAAATCCATGTGCTGACACAAGCAGGGCTAAGAAAGGGGGGGCGGGGGGGAAGAATATATCTCATTCATTCATTCAACTCTTATGAAATGAAAGAATCTGAATTTGATTACAAAGAACAAAAAGAGAACCAAGATAATGGTCCTCCTATATTGGCAACAACAAGAAACAGCTACAACTTTGGAGCTATATGTGAGAGAAACTATTAATAATACATACACTATTCTGCAGTTAAACGTGATCTATATATTGCAACGATCATATCCAGAGAACCATGAAGAGTTTTCTGCAAACTTTGATAACTCACCATTTTCACTGGAATAGAACGGTTCAAATTCTTCTCGCCATTGTTTATCGCTGGCATCATGGATCTCACCTGCATCACACGCAGGTGGTCGTATTGCTTCTTTAGTTAGACGCGATTCGGCAAGTAGCTCGTTAAGAGTGCCAATCTCATGTTCATGTTTTTGCTTTAATCTATCAATCATTCTGTGAGCCTTCTCAGTTTCTTGTTCTGCTTCCATTGCTCGCTTCTGCAATTATTTTAAAACAGAAGGAAATGAGAACAGTGCTAAAAGCTTCAACTACTGTTGAAGGTCACATTCACTCCCAAATGTGAACCGTTCCCTACCACATGCAAAACCAAGAAAACAATTTAATCAGAAGCCCTAAAAAGCAGTAATATGTTGATCCAACAGCCTATAATTTTGAAGCAAAAGACAGCACTATAATTTAAGACTTTTGGCCATCTAAAGTACACTCTTGCAAAGAATGACAAAAAAAGGATTTTTGGGTACTAATGGAAAACTATGAGATATTGAAGAAGATTAGTCTAACTAACAGCATTATGTTATTTGATTTTGCTAACGAGTGTCTTAAGAGCACTCTTTAAGGTTACTATATATAATAATATCTTCATCCAATGCATTAGAAATGATGAATAAAGTTGTCAAAATCCGCATTTAATACAATATTGTTACTACAAATAGTATATTAACTAACCTTAAAATGTATCCTAAGGTTATTTATGCATTATCTGATTTTTTAAAATTATGAGCGTTTAATCTGGAAATTCCTAGGTCTAAGTTTAGTACCATGCCTTCACCAAAAAGAAAAAAAGAAAGAATTTATAACTCAGCAAGACACATGTTATTTAGTTGCAAAAGTTCGTTGACATGCTCAAAAATAAAATTTAAATGCATTACCTACAGATGTAATTGACTAAATGGAACGTTTAAGTCCTAAATTTTTGCTACTTTACTGTACAATATGTGTAAATAAAATGTCCATTTACCTTTTCATTGTGACACTTTAATTTGTTTACCTTTCAAGATAAAAGAAGCAACCAGTAACCAGATGATGACTCAAGCATCATCAATAAGTTCTCTGAGCACCATTATATGCAGTAAAGATGTAATATATATATATATCCATCTCGATTTTAAAAGTAAACTTCTTGACATATTAGCTTGTGCATTCTAAACTTGAGGTTAAAGATCTGATTCAAACAGCATGACTGGGTGCCTTGTCACAAACAGCATGGTTGAAGGGTCTTTGCAAAGGCAAATACTAATACTAATATATGTTTGTTATAGACTTATAGTTGACTAGAAGGGATTACAACAAAGTTTATTTATCACAAAGCGATGTATAGAGAACATATATAAACATACATACATACATATATGTGATTCGGTACTAAGAGCAAGGTTAAAAAAACGGGACAGAAGGTCAAACCGGTCAGACCTCCAGTTCCCAGTCCAACCGGTTGGACTGACCGGTTTGATAAAAGTTTTTTTTTTAATATTTAAACACTGAGTTTAATGTTAAATAAATATTAAATATTATTAATAATTAACAAAAATAGACATTTGGCTTAGTGGTATGATCTTTAATATAAAATTAAGAGGTTAAAGGTTCAAATCTCATTCATTACAAATAAAAGTTTTACAAAAAATAATACATATAAAACCAGTTTTTTACCGGTTGAGCCGGTTTTTTACCGGTTTGGTAAATACCTGGTTTAATATTCGTCGGACCGGACAGGCCACCGGTTTCCGGTTTGACCGTCGGTCCGGTTTCTTAATCAATGACTAAGACTGCTTATTTGTGGAAGTGGAATGAAGGAAAACACAGATTTTCACATAGAAACTAATTTATACTCTATCCACTCATCTTGTCACTTTTGATTTATGATATTGTCCCATAAAAATTTTACTTCAAAAATCAATAAATTGCACAAAACTGTTTTCTGCTTGACTCTTCCATCAAAACCATTTAAAAGTAATATGACAGACTGAACAAAAACTTTAACATCTAAATTCCAATCTGATAGCTATCCCAGCTTCGCTACCAGTTTTTGGTTTGAGCAGAAAACTTAATATGTAACATCAATCTTAAATATCAAGCAGTGAAGTTAAAGTGCATGAAAACATATCAATAACTACACTTACTTGGGCAGCAGCCACAGCTTCTTCTTCTTCTTTTAGCCGTACAAGCAATTCGCCTGCAGCCTGGAGTGCCTCGGCAGTATCCCTCAACTGAGCCTGGAGTCCTTTGTTCTCATCCCTAAGATATCGTCTCTCCTTTTCCTTTTCCACTTTCAATGCAGAAATTTCAGCAGCAAGGGCATTTATGAACTTAGAATCAGCACCCCGGACCCCAGCCTTAGAAGCTGCCTTTTTAACATCATCTATCCCCTCTCGAATCTTCCTATGCCTTGCAAGCAGGTGAATGTGTTTTTCCTCAAGATCTGCATACTGTTCAAGCATTCTTGCATGTCCCACCATAGCCATCTGCATTGCTTCATTCAATTCTTCTGCACATCTCTTCTCCATATCTAGTTCATGCTTCCTTTTTTCAGCCAGCAACTGGCTAGCATCAAGTTTAATCCTTAATTCCTCTGCAAGAGAAATCCATTTGCTTTCTGCCTCGGTCCACCGAAGTCTCTCTTGTTCAAATTTCTCTTCAGCACTCTCCTCACTTGCCTCTGGTATTGCTCTAAGAGGTGGAGTTACATTGGGCTCACATGAATTTGTCAACTGCAGTAGAGAATTTCGTCTTCGAGCTGGTGTAGAAGAAGAGTCTATATAATACTGTAACTGGTTTCTTAAATCCTGAATTTCTTCAAACAACACTTCCCTCTCACCCAAATCATGAAAATTTCGGAAGCGCTCCAGCTCATCCTGAACTCTTTTCAACTCAATCTTTGTTCTTAAAACCTCAGGATGATTCTCATATTTCTCCTTCAGAAGCTGTAGGCTATGTGAGATATAGATGCATATAAAAATGTTAAAATAAAAAAACTTAAAGAACAAACATATACCTTGTGCTCATCTGTGAGGGAAGCTAGCTCTTCTTCCATGAATTCCTCAGTAGGTAAAACACCATCCATAAGGCTCTCAAGGCGAAGAATTTTATCCTCCCTTGTCTGCCCTATAATGGCGTTGCACTCTCTCTCATGTTTGTACTGTTGCACCTGTAAATATTAGCCAAACATATATCATCAACAATTTGCAATGATAATGGCCAAAATTAGTTGCTGGTAAAATTACTAAGAAACCTACCAAACGGTTTAACTGCATTATCTCAGAAGCTTGCTTGGCACAGAACTCTTCAAGAGCCATTTCTCTCCTGATAGATCCAGCCAAAACCTTCTCCACTGCCTTGCAATACAAAGGTAAAAAAAATGTCAATTATGTGGAAAAATAAATCTTAGAAGCCAGGAATTGAGACTTCTTACCTTTGGAACTTGCTTCTTGGTTTTCTCAGCAGACTCTGACTCATCAACAGGGACTAACTGCAGGTTTGAGCTTTCATTGTCCTCTTTGTCCTCCAGGTTTGTTCTCTGTTTACAATTACTACATAGAAATGCTACCAACTCTTCTTCTTGAATCTCATAATCTTGAGGAAAAGTTTGGACACCAACATCAACTTTATGAGCTGCAAGGATTGGCTTAGAATCAGCAGGTTTTAATGAAAAACGAAATGATGATCTCCTCAATGCTAAACTCCGACGGTGACAATCAATAATCTCAAGACCACGATGGAGGCTAGCTGCCAAATGTTCAGTTGGTGTGAAAGATATACGCATAGCCTCTCGGCCATCATTTTTAAGATCTTTCTCCGAAGCAGTGAACATTGATGATGTTCTCAGACTCTTTCTACTCTGGTTGACTATAGGTGAGACACTTGGTGTTGGAGATTTAAGAATCACAGAGGAATCCCCATCAGTTGTTTCAACAGTTAAATGGCTTGGATTCTCTTTGTTTGGGGTGTTTGAAGCAGGTTCAACACAATCAACAATCATAACTTCAGAGGTTTTAGGCTCTTCAGATATTTCTTCCTCCATTTTCACATCAGTATCCTCAGAGTCTTGTTCTTTGACACATTCAGATGTGTTAGGCACTGGATCACCAGCACATCCATTTTCAGAGGTGGTGTTGCCTGGATCTGATTCAATTATCTCTAGTTTGGTCGCTTCATTTGAACAGCGATATATATATGCTGATTGCAGACCTGCTTGAGCACAAAGATTCTCAACTGCTTCCATATCAATTTCCATCTCCTCGTCACCATCTTCATCAACATGAGGTAATGTCCTTGGATAATTGAGGCTAAACTTTAACAAATTCAAGCTCCTACGGGCATTCCATCCAGTTGAGTAACTTCCATTTGGATCAGTTTGATTGTTGCCATTAGCTTTCATTCGATGGAGTTCATCCTGCATGGTTCCGTCCACATGTGTCATATTCACACAACGCATAACTGATTTGGGGGGGGGGGGGAGATTAATAAACTACCTTCAGCTGTCGAATAACTTCACGCAGAAAATTTACATCATCCTGCATTACTTCATTAACAACCGCTTTGTTCTTGATTGCCTTTGCACGCTGAGCAAATCGTAATGTGCTGAATGTTTCACTCTTACAGCTGCATTACTGACTCGTGTAAACTTCCCTTGCAAAAGAAAGGGGGGGAGGGGGAGAGAGAGAGAGAGAAAATCTTAAATAAAATAAGGGCAGTTGTCTTATTACCTTGGTGCTGGAGAAATTGCACAGACCATTGCTAATTTTGCGTTGCCACCAAGTGATTCCTGCAATAAAAATGTCAACTTGGAGTCTCTGTAGGGGATATGCCTTTGCTTTCCAGTTTGAGAAACTTCAGCAAGAATATTTATCAAGTTCCTGAACTCCAAATATTAAGTAAAATTAGCAGAAAGCTAGCAGCGTGTGCCTCTTCACACATCCATGAAACTATGAAGCTCGGACACTCCTGTCAGGGGAGTGTCCAAGTGTCGGACACGTGTCTGATATAGACACGGCTCTGACACGGCAAAATACGTGTTGGACACATCAAAAAAAAATATATATAAAAAAATCGGATACGGTCAAAACATGGTTGTACACACCCGGATACAGCTAGACCCCCGACGAAGATTTTTTTTGCATTTTTTTCTCCCAAATATGGAATCAACAATGAGCAAAAACTCATATCCTAAGAAGACAGAGGTCGTCAAAAAGGGACAAGTATGAAAAGAAATCTTTTATTGAGTAATTTAGAATATGATAATTTAGAGCATGTTAATATTTGATTGAAAAGTATCAAATTTACATTTTTTTTGTATATTATTATATAAAAAATATTTTTATTGCTGTGTCCTACCGTACTGATGTCCTAATTTTTTAGAAATTCCCGTGTCGCTGTGTTTTTATCGTGTCGTACTTGTATTGCGTGTACATGTCCGTGCTTCCTAGCCATGAAAACATGATGCAACAAAGAAACAAGAAAACATGGTAGAATTGAATCTGAATTGAGCAATTGTCTCCCTATGTTTTGCGTATCACATTGTCTATTTATCCTCTGTAGCTTCATTTTTCTGAAACTGTAATATCGTAAATCAGGTTTTTATTTTATTTTATTTGTTATTTCAGCTAGGTAGACAATCACCATTTAGACAAATGTGCTAAAAGTAGTTTTCTTTAAAAGTTTGGACACGCATTTGCTCGATTACATTAACTTTTTTTTATTGTACTCCATGAAGCATCCCTTTTCTTTCCATGTAATACATGACGCATACAGTTCCCTGTATTCTGACCTGAACACTAAAGAGTAATTCTAAATTGTCAGATACGAAGCAACAGGTTATAAGTACCCAAAAGTAAAAGGTGATAGTGTATCACACAAATCCCAGAACTGTTGTATCTTTGTGCAATGTACTGTAAACCAGAATCAATCAACATGACATGACATGACATTTTGGAGCTCAACAATGTTCTATTCTATATTTGCCAACTACTTGAAATCTCAAGATTCTGAATTGCTGATGTATCACACTGTAGTCAAAGCTGGAAGATCTACCTTTTTGTACAGTAAAGTAACAACTTTAAGTTGAATCTAGAGTTTTAATAAAAGATGCACCTGAAATAAGATATGCATATGAAAGACAAGATACAAAAAGCATACCCAAGTTGTGAGAGTGAACGATTAATATTCCCTGCCTCCTTTAAGCGCTCCCCTGCTGCACCAGTTAATTTCTGTCGCTCTGAGCCTGCTAGATCAACGAGATTTATTCGGCTTGTTTTAAAGCTACTTACACCGTCAGCCACACTCTGTAAGAACATAAGTACTTCAGATTCCCTCAAGTATAATTGAAAGAGAAAAACCAATGATAATAGGAGATAGTTACCAATTGTTGTGCAGATCATCAGATACTTGTAATTTTATTATTATTTACAAAAATTAACAAATAAACAATGACATGGAATTTAAGAAAATTCATGTTTGCAGAGCTGCACAAATTAGTGAGCTGATGCCATGACTTGGTTTTGACCAACTTGTAATAGGAAAAGAAGTATACTTGCTCAAACCTAAATATCATAAACAAATAAAGCACATGAAATTCAGAGAATTATTACCTTACATTGAGATTCAACAACACAAGTAAAAACACTATGTGAACGGGAACTTTCAGCATTGATACTAGTTGCACCCATCCTTCTATTTGATAATCCCTGCATCATTTTTAGAGCAGCTTGTAAATATAATACCTTAAAAATTAGTCGATTCAAAATTAACATTCAAGTTTCAAAACCCACTTTTATTAAATTAAAATGGAATAAAAGGATCAAGCTCTTATAATAAGAAATCATAAATATAAGTATTCCATTTCTATCAAGAAAAGTTGAATGTTAGCATTCTAAACATAAAAATTGAAGATTTTTCTTCATGACAAAGTCTGTAGTGAGAAAACAATGAGCAGTCAAAGCATTGGCAAAGTAAAAAAACAAACCTTTATCAACAGCTGAGTCACGGCCTTCATCGAACTTACATACCCCTCTGTCAAATTCTCAACATAGACGCCAGATTTTACATCTTCTCTTATCTGGATGAAAAATCAAAAACCGTATTAAACCAAAAAATTCTGTCAAAAAAAGTAATTGAAAAGTTAAATGTAATTAACAGTTCTACCTGCAGGTTTCTTTGACTTGGATCTAACAAATCCGTGATTTGCTCATTATAGATCTGCAAAAGGAAATGAAAAGCAAGTGGTAAGGAATAAGGATAATACGAAGCTAAATAGTACAATTATATCAAAATTTAGAATCACAATAAGTCAATTAACTCTACCTCAAGAAAAGAACAGCGACATTGATACTTGAGTTGTTTATCAGCATGCTTAATTTGTTCCTATAAAATAAAAGGTCAAAGCACAAACTATTGAAAATGGTCCACTCTTAATATTAACATTCAGCGAATTCATTGATGAACTTAAATTGAAGATTTTTACCTCATTTATACGGGCAAAGAGTCGCTCAAACACACGGGGAGTTAAGCCTTGTTGATCACTAGATAAATTTTCTTCCAACAAGGCGTTGGCTGGACCCCAAATCGTATAAGTCTTTCCACTTCCAGTCTAGTGAAATCATTTTATTCAGACCACAAATTGAAAAGTTCCAAAACAATAGAAAAGTAATTCAAACATAAAATGAAGGAAAATGAAGAAGCAAGTACCTGACCATAAGCAAACACGGAGCTGTTAAACCCAGCAAGACAATTTTCAACTAGAGATGCTCCTACGAGCTGAAAGACATCTAGCTGCAGTTAAAAAAGAAACAAATTTAAAGGCTTTCAGTTATAATTTACCAAAGGGGAATTTTTTTTATTTTTTTTATTTTTTATTTATTTATTTATTTATAAAAGCCTATAAGTGCCTGAGTTGTATCCGTGTTGGCGACTGAGTCAAACGTGAAGGTTTGTCCATTGATACTCAAAGAATCACTAGTAATTTTCTGAACAATCGTTTCCCCCTCTTCCTCTTCTTTAATCGGTGGCCGCATCCGTACAAACACCTTTAAAAAAAATTTTAAAAAAAAAAGGTTAAAATTTAAAATATAAGAAATTAAATAATTAAGAAAAAAAGAAGAAGAAAGAAATACCTTGACACCAGAATCGGAAATTCCAGAGACGGCGGTTTCGGGGAGGGTTTCGGTATAAAGTTTGCGTTTGAGAGGGTTGGAAGAGGGGGGGCGAGGTGGCAACGGACTCTTGATCTTGGCCATTACGGTTGTGGTGGTGGCGGAGGCGGCGGGGGAGGGGAGGGCGTTGGGATCGGGAGGCGGTGCGTTTTCTTTGGAAGATTTTTGAAGTTTTCGTGAGGGTTTGGATTTAGAAGAAGGGGTAGGGTTTGGGGAAGAAGAAGGGTTGTCAATGGGCTCTCTGAAGACCGTGTTTCTTGGTGACATGAAATGCTTCATTTTCTCTCGAGACAGAAAGGAAAAGAGAGGAAAAAGGGGGAGAAACGGGAGATTACTGATTAGGGCAAGGAAAAGAAAGAGAAAAGAGAGAGAAATGGAGAGAAAGAAAGAGAGAAATGTAGCCGTTAGAGAGAAAAAGAGAGTTTGAATTTGGGATTTTAATTATTTCACATGTCTGTCTAGTGTCTACTCCTTTTCTTTTTTTTTTTAATTTTTTTTTTTTGGTTTTTAGGAAAAACAGTGGATTTGAAATTATTTTTGTATTGATGGGCCCACTTTTGGATACTACGACATTTTTTGAGCGGCCCGGATTATATTGGGCTTTTTTTTATTTTTTTTATTTTTGAATCCGAGTGTTTATAGGTAATAATTAAGAATTATTTAATTAATTTTGTTAATGAAAGTTTTTATACAATTTTTTAAAGTTAGTTAATATAATATTTATAGTAATAACATTGCATTTAATACATTAAATGCAATAGTTGATAATATTTAATACATTTTAGGGTTTTGCTAACGAGTGCCTTTAGGGCACTTTTTAAGGTTAGTTAATATACTATTTATAGTAATAATATTGTATTAAATGCAAAGATTGATAACTTTATTCATCATTTTCAATACATTGGATAAATATATTACTATATGTAGTAACCTAAAAAAAATGCTCTTAGGATATTTGTTAACAAATTTTTTTTATTTATCATTTATAATGCATTGAATAAAAATATTATTATTTAACTTTCTTATAAGATTGAGTACAAACCTATTTATATGATTGACACCTATCTAAAGAAAACAAAAAAGATATATATTTTTTTCATTTCTTAAAGGCATTCAAGGTTTTATAAATAAAATAATTAAAAAATAAAAAGAAGTTTCGGTAGAGGGGGGAGTACTTGGAAAAAAAGAAAAGCAAAGAGGAAGGGAGGAAGATGGGAGAAGAGAGACGAGAGAGAGAGACTCATGCCATTTGCGACCATATAATGGATGGCCTGTTCTTGCTTTTTTTTTTTTTTTTTTTTTTTTTTTTTTTTTTTTTTTTAAATCGAAAAAATAGAAATGAAAATAAAAAGAAAAAATGATGGGAGATCTGTTGAAAAAAAAATCTATTGAAAAAATGCGGACGAGGAGATTGCTGGCTAGATCGGAGAAAAGAGGCGAGGGAGAGCTGTTTCATCCATCAGTCCAGATTTTAGTGGCTAGATCGTCAACCGTTCAGCGTCGGGTGATTAGACAAAAGAGAAACGGGATGGTTTCAAATTAGTGTTCTCTCCAAAGTTTGGTATAATCTGTTGGATATCATAGTTTATAATTATGTGTATACATACGAAATACGTATTCTAATACGTAAATTATCGTAACTAGATACACGGTATATAATTAAGGTACACAATTAATATCAAAATTTGAATGAGAAATTAGTCGCATTTAACACCCACTTGAAGAGGAAGATAGTTGGTTGTAATTGTGTGTGATATTCAATCCCACATAGAACAAAGTTTGGCCTTTGCTAATTGTTTATAAAGACTTGTGTTCCATGTTGGGTTGGGTCTCAAGGGGCACCCAAGTTTTGTGGTGAGTGAGGACCTGCACAAACTGGGCTAGACCACACGCGCGTGCCGCTGCCGTTGGGTCGGGTTGGACCGTGCTTGGATCATCACTGTCTTATTTTTTTGTTGTCCAGCCGGACCAACTTATTTAGATTGTCAGGTTAATTCATGCCTTTTCGGTCCAGGACCGAACAAGTTCTTGTTGTTTTCAAAATCTATCTTTTCGCTAAAAACATGCCGGTTCGGCTTCCTGCCTGAACCGGTTCGTCACCAAATGGTTGTGTCTGTTCTGATCAAACAGGTTCCTTCCATGTGGTGTGTCTTTTTCGAATAGGCAGATTGCTTGCTTTAAATTCAGACATCCTGTGTATGTTTTTGAGTTACAAAATATTCACTCAATTTATTCTGTGTCATCCGAGAGAAACTTAAACATTCTTTTAGTTCGCTGTGTTGCATCCGAGTGTGTTCTCATTTGCAAACGTTATCGAGGAAACCTGGGAGACGATTTGCATCAAACTGTAAGCACCTTTAGACATGCAAAAAATGTCTTAAAGTCAAAGGTTCAATCTTGACTCGATATTCTAAATTTGTCTGCTTCTACGGAAACTGTAAGTCTTCGTATTTTCAATATTTTGTTTATATATATATATATATATCGGTATGCAGTAATGAAATATTTACTAAATGCTTATAAGATTGCCAACATAATCTTTATTCTTTTATTGCAAAAACAAAATAATGAAAATATATGATTTTATTTATGTTGTTGTTCAAATTTCTGCAAAATGTCATTATGAAGCAAATTGTTTTGCTTTTAGGTGGTTTCTACATTATTTCGAATTGTTAGTTACTAAATTCAATTCTGATCCATCCATCAAACTCTTACTATCCAATCAAATGTTCTCAAATGGGTGGCAAGAGAAGAGACCAATACAAAAACGGTCACCAGAGGAAAAATTAAAACCTCTTTCTCTTTCCTTAGACTTCTGTAACAAAGTGTTGCTTGCTTCCTCAAGAATTCTTCAAGATTTGTTTTTTATCTTGAGTTATTAGAATTAGATGAGGAATCATGAAATTTATTTCACTTCCAAAAACAAAGTACTAACCATTTCAAACTACTTTGTAATAATAATATTTAATGAATCAAGTTGTATTTTTCCCTTTTCAAAATCTTTCCCTTTTTTTCTGTAATTATCTTTAGTTAGTGAATAATCATTCTTTTTTTGGTTTTCTAAATTGGATGATGCAGCACCGTCCTTGAAGTGCTTTGAATTTCCCATTCTGGGCAACCAGTTCTGGCACTCCAGTTTGGAACAACAACTCATTACTCACGTTGGATCCAGAGGTATATAATGTTTTCCCCTTTTTATTACTATGAGGAAATTCATGATCTATTGACTGTCAGATTATTTGTCATGATATTTTATTGAGCAATTTTCTATTTACAGTCCTTCTTATTAACTGTTGTTTCTATCTACAACCCTTATTCTAATTTAGCTGCTTGGTGTTATGAAAATGTTGACTCAAAACACCCATTTTCAGGCTTATACATTTAGACACTAATGATTGCTTGACATGAGATTTAGCTGAGTTACCCCAAGGTGAGCAGCTAACAACATATATTGGCTTGCTTTCTTGGTTTTCTATTAGATTTCATTTACACTTTTCAAGATTAAATTAAACTATATATCATAAAGTGCAAGTTGGTTTTTAATCATATGTATTTTATCTTTTAACTCAAAACCTGTAGTAAGAAAGGAAATGAAGTTCATTTAATTTTGTTTTTGAATTGTCATGCTCGATTTATAAAATTGTTTATATGATTGAATGAAAGTAGACATTAGACAAGAATTGAAAATGTTTAAATTGATTATTTTGTATTTGTTTATTTAAAATGTATTATTGATTGGAATATTAATTAATCTATAGATTCATAGTATAACTTTAACATAGTGTGTTTTTATTAAACATGTGTCATTCTTTTTCAAAGTTGTTATTAGTACATTCTTTTTTTTTTTATATCAAATCTTAGAAAAAAATTAGAACATTCTTTTTCTTATATCAAATCTTAGAAGAAAAAAAAGAAAGAATGCATGGCATACCGTGATATTAGTAATTCAAGCTCAACTATTAGTAATTCATTTAATTCTTCATTCTTTTTTGATATTTTCTTCCAGTAAAATAAATAATGATAAATATTTAAGTATATTGTGGGAGAGTTATGAAAACACTATTGATAAGGTATGCCACCATTGCCGGAAAGTTTTAGGAATTATTAAGTTATTAGTATTTATAAATCTTCATGAAAAATTTGCTCCCATTTCTTTCATTATAAATCTACTCTAAGTTTGGGGCTTCGCATGCATGAATTTAGAGTTTGGAATTCCCTTTTCTTCATTCTAAGTCCAATATTTTATTTCATGAAAAATTTCTATATATAAATTTGTTCATTTAATATTAATAGACTATTTTGAAGTAGAGGATTCCTTTTAATTAGTTTATTATTAAAAATTCGTAATGGTTTTTAAATCTGTTTTAGTATCTTCATGCTAACAATGGCAGAGGAAAAGTTCTTGAATGGTCCACCATATTTATCATTAATGGCATTGGCAAAGGTCAGTTATCTTCTTGCTCATAAGATTGTACAAATATTTTTTGGTCAATCATTTTGATATAAACCAGTAGCACAACTCTACTAAAAACAGACTCCTAAAGATACCAGACACCATAAGAACATTGCTGTTACAGAGATAAGCAACCAGCAATCATTTGTAAATACCAGATATCACCTCTAAGCTGTTTTTACTTTCACCTACTATTCTTTAGACACGATGAAAAGACAAATGCAAATGACGAGCATAACTACAAATCAGTTTTGGAAGCCATTCCAGGTGTGTTAAATGTAGTCTATATGTTACTTATTTGTTTAATATCTAAAACACTATTTAGGCAGGAATTTTTTGTTCCGGGCCAATCCGGCCCGGTCCGAAATAGTGTTTTAGTCTTTTAGATATTAAAATAATATTATTTTATTTAATTATAAAATATATTTATATTAATATATATATTTTTAAAGGTAATGAACACTGCTCATGGGCCAGCGGATCGGCCCGAGCAAGGATCTTCAAAAAGATTCAGCCCTCGGCCCGGCCCATGAGCACCTCTAATTTAAGTATTCTTATATGCTGCAAAATCTTCAGTAGAGAAGCAACTTTTTGTACAAAACTGTTCTCCTCTTAAATGATTAGCTTACTTATCCTTGCTTTTTTAGGTTTGAAATTTGTTATTGTAAGATTTATTGCCACAGTATGCTTTAAAGTTTTAGAGTCCGAGAAGGTAATTATCAATTTACTTGCTACTTTATCCTTTAGTAATTTTATTTCAGTTTTGATTGCTTCTTCTAAATTATATTTTGTTGAAACCATAAAATACAAAGACTACATTTGTTGCTTCTAAATAATTTGTTTAATTGTTGGGAGATTATTTCTTTTTCTTCTAGTATTTAAATTTGTATTAACTATCAAAAGTTTCAAAAGGTTTGTTTTAGGTCTTTTGTGTAGTTCTTTAAAAAAAAAAATTCATGTTCTTTTGGTATACATACATTATATATCTTCTTACGGATATACATGATTTTTAGATACTATAGGAATGTTGACTATAAAATACAAGTGCATGCATTATTAAAGTCCTTATTTGGTTGTTCATTGAATTTTTGTTATTTGTCCTCTTTGTTAAATATTTTTGAATATATGTTTTCATTACTGCTTCTCTAATTTTTTTTTATATTTCTTTTGGATGTTTTTAGAAAATATCTGTCATTCATCTATTATTTGCTACAAGAGGTTTGATATCAATATGTTCTTTTTACTCCTTTTTGTTCGTAGAAAAATCAATGTGTTCGATATGTATGAAACTCAATCGACTTACCAATGTATTTGAAGACATTTAAACATTATTATGGCTTGCCATACTTTTATAATTCATTTGTCATTATAATGTAATCAATATAAATATAAAACGATAATCCTAACCCGAAGCGAAGCAAGGGCATAATACTAGTATATAATAATCTTAAAAAGTGCTCTTAAAGCACTCGTTAACAAAAATTTTATTTAATTATCATTTTAAAAATATTTTTCGCATTTAATATATATTTTTATTGAATTCAAGAAAAAGTAATACATTAATTATACTTTTCTTATATATATATATATATATATATATATCATCTTAACTAATATCAATAGACATTAATTAACATTTTTTTTTTCTTTTAACTCAAGTAGTTATTAAATTTGAGATTCGACCATAGTGTTTTTATTCTTTTTAATTAGCCATCATATTATTGTTGGCCGAGTAATTAACCCAATTTTTAATGGGTCTGTTAAATTATAATCAAGGTTATCTTACCAATGGATTGATGACATGAATAATTAGGGGTGTAATCGAGCCGAGCCGAGTTCAAGTTTTAAGAAGCTTGAATTCGAGCTTGATTTGAAATTCGAGCCTCGAAACTCGGCTCGAGCTAGATTCAAGATAAAAATCGAACTGCTCGAACTCGCTCGATAAAGCTCGTTTACCTGGTAAAAATGAGCTCGATTCCCATGCTCGACTTCAAACTTGATTATTTGTGCTCAAACTCGAGTTCAAATTGAGATTTTTGAATACTAATTAAAAATAAAAATAAAAACACGATTAGGCTCGCGAGCTACTCGAGTCAAGCATTAAGATACTCGAATTAGGCTTGCTCGCTCGATAGCTCAAGCTACTCGAGCTCAACAATGATCGAGCCAAATTCGAGTTTTTTCGAATCGAACCTGAATAGCTTACGAGTACAGATGTCTTGTTTACACCCTTAAAAACAACCTCGATCAACCTTTATCCAATGACTAAGGCATAATAATAATACTATCAAAACGACACGAAAAATGCACCTCACTCATGCTTCCTGACCACTTATATTTGCCTTAATAGATTTTCAGACACATTTCCAACGTCAACCTCTCTTTGCCTATGGATTTTATTGTCGCATGTGCAAATTTCCCCTATGGTCCTTGTTGATGTACTTTTGATAAGTACGTAATTGCATACATTTTCATGTATTATTTCCTTATACTTTGTGCTTTAATTCTTAAGTTCCTTGACAAATTATTATATTTTTATGAATTATAAGTATTTTGGAAGAGATGAAGTCAAATTATGTCAATTATGATGATAAAAAGCTTATAAAGTCACAATCATAAGATGGAAGAAAACTTGGGAGTCAAAAAAATCAAATTCTTAGTGTTAGATGATAAGGCAGATTTGACCTCTGAAGCTTGTTGTAAAGAAAACATTATGTTAAATTCATTATTTGAAGAAACTTACTTATTGACTTTTGAATCTGACTTGAATACCTTTCTAACGATAGTTTATAAGCCTAAATCGGACAATGGATGGTCATCCAAATCAACCGACGAAGTGCGAGACAGTGCATCAGTCGTGAAACCGAAGTCAGCAAGCAAAATTTCACAAGATAGCCCACTTGGCGCCGCGGCGCCACCCTTACTGCCTCCCAAACCTATAAATCCGAAAAGAAAAAAAAATCGCAAAACTCGAAAATCTTGCCTATTATGCACTCCTTTGCCTCCTAACTTCCTTGAAGAGCAAGAAAGAGTTTCCAAGACTTTAAAGCTCTATAAATACCATCTTTTGAGCCACCAACTATGACATGCTTTTGATTATTTATCAATCTTCTTCTTCTTATTATTATTCTTCTCTTAGTTTTATTTTATTTTTGTTCTTAGTTTTTTTTTAATATTCATGTTTATGTTGACAATGCCTATGCAAATCTAAACTTTTATTTGGTTAAGGATGATTTCAAAGCCCTAGACAAGTTGTGTAATTGATTTTCAGATTTATCTATCATTAGTTTTCTATCAAAGTTGAGTATGTTCTTCTATAAGAATTGTTCATGATATTGTTTTGATTTGTTTAGGTCGCGAACTAGATAGATCTTGATAATTTTCTAGGAGTCTTGATCCGTGTAATTGTCTTGATTTCCTATTCATAAGTGGCAATTCGTAATTCATGATTATGTTGGGTTTTCGAGAATTACAATGTGGAACATAACATAAGTTGAACAATCCGAGCTTACGTGTATTTTGCTTAGATCAACCTATCTTTCTCTTCATAAAGTTGTTATCAAATTGAATTTAGAGAGCTTATTCTAGGTTGTTTGATAATTAGAGATTAAATAGAGAGCTTATTCTATTTAACGATAAACTAAGGAAAGATTGGGGTAGAAGAGCTTGTTGTTATCTACGATTGATAATTTTGATAGTTAATTGATGTTGATAGATCTGATTATTGATTCTAAATGATGTCTAGTAGGGGAGAATGAAATCTTAACCATACTTTTCTCATATTTGATTACTTCCTATTAGACCTGCTCATAGGCCGGGCCTGGGAAGGATTTTTTTGGTCCGGCTCGAAATAGTATTTTTTATTATAATAATAATAATATTATTTTATTTAATTTTAATTATAAAAAAATAAAAAATATATTATTTTAATCCGATGAACAGTAAATTCGAGCTTAACTGCCCGGCCTGACCCAGGGTCGGGCATGGGCAAAGAAATTGAAAAAAAAGGGCCGCGGACGGCCCGACCTAGCCCGTGAGCAGGTCTACTTCCTATTTACTTATTTTCTTCTTTTAATTGTTTGCTTTAGTTTAAATTGATTTTAAAAACCTCCCCTTTCATTTTGTTTTCTTTGAATTTAAGTATAAATTAATAATTCTTAAACTAAACACCAATCCCTGTGGACTCGACCCTTGCTTATTGCTATATTTTACAATTGATATTTTTATTGCAAGGAATTAAATAAGATATACTCTTTTGAGTGCATTAACTTTTGGTGGCGAGTTGATTTGTTTGAGAATTTGGGTCCCTATTGAGGTGGAGAAAAAAGGTTAAAGGACACCAAAGTTTTACTTTCGGGGCATGCTTCGATGCTTAAGTCAGTAAATGCTCGAAGAAAGTTGGTAAGAGTGACTATGAAGCAATTGATTAGGTTAGATTGTATAGGGTGCGTAGTTGAGATTAACTCCTTATTGGACTATTATACCTCATCGGGCATCTTGGAGGACGCCATGTGTCGTCTACCTATTGAGGTTTGGTAGCTGAGAGTATAGGCTACATTCCTTCAGTAGATGGAGCTCGACTTGATCCCTAAACAACCTAGAGACGTCCACATGTCTTATGTGATGTTAACATGAGTTATCTTGAACATGCTGATTTGGACTCTAAATTTAATAGGCTTAAAAGCTCTATTCCAGAAATTTCAAAATTGTTGCAATAGCTTTCAAGAAAGAATGTTACGGCTGGTCTTTGATTTCATATAAGTATATTATATGTACATGAATATGCTTAAATTTTTTAACACGAATCCGATAAAACACATGAATTAATAAGATGAATCTATCTCGTCAAGTCAGATGCTCTTACAGAAGAAAGACGGATTATGTCTAAATTTGAGGGCATAAAATAGTGTGATACAATTAGAATTATTGAGTAGTCGATGCCATAAAGCAAAGTTGGAGGATTGGAAAAGGGCACTTCTCCATCTATGAATATAGGTCCCCTCCTTCCTCTCATTATTAGTGTATTCGTGTATTATTTTTTTTTATCATAATCGTGTTTAAAATATTTATATAAATTTTGACAAATTAATAATTTATTTTATATAAATTTTAACATATTCGTGTATTCATAATGTATTCGTATTATAATATCATATTTTATTATTTTTTAATATATATTTTATATCGTGTTCGTATGTATCATATAAACGTATAATATACAAAACCACTCAACAAATCTCCAACAGCAATGCAACAATGCCTGAGACAATAAGAATCAACTAAGATAGTCGGTACCGTACTAATACCGGCCGTATCAGCCGATACGTATCGGTTTTCAGGTAAAACGAAATGGTATCAGTAGTATATCATTTCGATTTTTGTACTGATCGTACCTACCTGTACCGGTCAATACCGGCACGTACCGGTTAGTACAAGATTTTAATTTTTAATTTTTTTTTCACTTATTTGATTGTCTTAAATCAATTTCTGATGTTTTCTCTATCATGATCATTTTTTTATTTTTTATAATTACATTTAAAAACAAATATATTTATTAAATTCTATTGAACTTAATTAATAATAATTTATTATATTTTATATTTATTTTATTTATTTGATGTTTAAAAATTTTAAATATTAAATATTTAAAATTTTATATTATATATATATAAAAAAAATTTAAAAAATATCGATAAATTCGAAACGAAACGTTAAAATAGATCGATATCGATGTGAACCATTATTAGAACAAAAATAATACGCTCTCCTCTACTATATTGATTACCTTGGAATCAACGCTCCCCCATTGATTTCATGTTTTCTCTTTTTCCAAAAACCAGCCGCATGCAGTCGATGTCATGTCGTTTTCCCTCGTTTCTAAAATACGCGGCAAGACGTTGATGCTCGCTTGCCTTGTCAACCCCATTTCACCACCCTTAATTTGCGTGTCGAAAACACTCCCCATTCATTCATTTGCCCACCGCTCTTCTTTTTTTTTTTTTTGTTTTTTTTCAGTTTTCTATCTATATATAACCAAAAAACAACCCTACCACCTCCGCTCACAATCATATCATTATTATTATTATTTTTATCATCAAAATAGAAGCACCAAAGAAATGGCGAAAACTGAGGTGAAAATGGTCTCTTTGTTGTTGTTGTTCCTGATGTTAACAGTGTCATTCACGGTGGTTAATGGGTATGGGACGATGGTGGGAGGGAAAACAGAGATAAACGACGTGAAGACGAACAAGGAGGTGCAAGAGGTTGGGAGGTTCTCGGTGGAAGAGTATAACAAGAGGCAGCAGGCTGGGAGTAATGGAGGAGGGATGGAGAAGTTGGTTTTTTCGCAGGTGGTGGAGGCTCAGAAACAGGTGGTTTCTGGGATCAAGTACTTTCTCAAGATTGAGGCCATGCAGAATGGGCTTACCGAGACGTTTGAATCGGTGGTTGTGGTCAAACCTTGGGTTCAATCCAAGGAGTTGCTTAAGTTTTCCCCTTCTATTCAATAAGATTGTGCCCGGGGCGGATCCGAGGAGGTAGGCAGGGGCGGATCCGAGTATGGTTTTTTCAAATTTCTTAGATTTTTAATAATTATTTAACTAAAAAAATGATAAAAATTTATTTTCATCTTTTAAAAATTTATAATTTGATCATCTTTTATTTCGATTTTTTTCTAACATAAAATTTACGCCTTTGGTTGTATTGAATCTGTAATGATGTAGTGGTTATTCCCCAAGTTTGTTTTTGTGTTTTAGAGAGCTTTGCTTTTGATTTTTTTTTTTTATGTTTGTAAGGTCTGATTTATGTTTTTTGCCTGTAATTTCATGTATTATTAATATGGGTCTTTGAACATGTAATCTTAATCAATAAGAGAATAAACAAAGCTAATTAAGTAATTTTTTTTTTACCAGAAATAAGCTATTATTTGTGCCCAAGGGATTTAAATCTTGCAGGGAAAAGAGAAGGGTTGTGATATGTGATAATGAGTCCTAAAAGGGATTCAAATGTGGGCTAGAGAACTCAAAATGCACAAGCTGCTCTTCCAAAGTCAATAATGAAGAATTGGCTAGTTATAATTACATCAAAATAGGGATGATAATGAGGAGTAAATAATTGAATATTCGGTATTATTCGATTTGATTTTTGTGAATTCGGATATTGCGGATTTAGATAATTTTCGAATTCAAATATTAAATTTACTATTCGTAGCAGATTCGAAATGAATTCAAATAAGAATCCTTGAATATCCGATATTTAAATTCATTTTATTTTTGATTCGGATAATATTGGATATCTAAATCCGCTTTATACAAATAACGAATTCGGATATCCGAATCCGATATCCGTCTAAATATTTAATTCTTATTTAATTTTATATTTTTATCTTTAAAAAAAATTGATTTAATGAATTCAGATATTTAACGAATTCAAATATCCAACGAATATTGCTATTTAAATTGTATGCGATTCAAATAATAATATTCGAACAGTAAGCGGATAATAAACAAATTCTAATATCATGTAAATTAAACGAATTCGAATTCAAATATTTAAGAAATTGAAGATATCTAATCCGTTGTCATCCCTAGTCCGAAATATAGCTCCAGGCATTCTCCATTTCCCCGCACATATAACCTTCCTTACCTAGCTATCCATCCACTTATCCTTAGACCTCTCTCATGGATCATATAACTTTTCATCAGCTTTCATTTCTCTCCTAAGTGTTAAAAGAAAAGGATCTAATCCATGAAGCATTCTTTACCTCACTCATCAAATAGCAGTGGAGACTGGAGATATCACAAATCTCTGTTGTACAAGCCGGTATTGGAACATTAGCTGTGTAAAAACAACTTATTGACATCTATGTTATCCGGACTCTTTATTTTTCCTTCAAGTACCTGTATCCGACATATATTCGGACATGAAAATAAGAGTATGATCCTTCAAATATATGAAAAAACTTTAAAAAAATTGAGTGTACCCGTATGGCCGTATCTGATGACACTCACCCGAATCCGGGTAACATAGATTTGGCATATTCAAATATCTGATAGTGGATTAGTAAATATGGTATGCATCCGAATGAAATTTCAATATGCAAAAATTGCTATCTGGCATAAAATAAGATGAGGGTTCACCACTCTTAAAGAACTTAGAATGAAAAGATAAGGTAGAAGACAAGTTGTATAACACATTCATATTTTAATATCCTTGCTAATAGTTTAACATAAATTAGGTATCTTAGTAAGTGAAAAGTGAGTATCCACAGCAAATAACTTTCTGGATGAACAATATCAAGCCCTAACATCTGAAGAACCTTTCTAGCCTATCATAATATCAAACTTAAGCCAATGGTCTTTGCGTTTACCTCAAATACCGTCTTTAGCTGTATCGATGCCTATCTATCATAAGGAAATTCTTGATCATTCTCTGTTACTTTAAAAGGTTGCGGTTGCTGACTGGAGCAGTACAGATTCCACATCTTAAAATATGCCCGTTCAAGGAATTTCTCACCTGAATTTATTTATGAATTAAAAGTCAAATTTTGCAAGCACTGATTAATTAGATTGTTACATGTTAAGCAGGAATACAGATCCAAAGTTTGTTGAGGCAAGCTTTACTTGGATGGCATGAAAAATCGAAATGACATCTCTATAGCAAATAAGCAAAATAAATACTCACCCAGCGTGCTGTGTCAAAAAGAGGGCAAGTCATACGGGCTGCTTTGAGTTTATTAGAAAGATCTTGGAGCTTCGGACGATTTAGAGCAAGTGACACAGCCTTCTCTTCATATTCTTTCAAACTTTGAATATTTTTGCAATATTTGAGATAGAAAAGGAACAGTCATCAGCCAGAAAAAGCAAAAATGAAAAAGCAATAGCACCAAATGCTTCTTAACTCAGACAAACAAGCATATGGATTAGAGAATCCTATTTGATCCTTAGCAAACCCTAAAAAATGTTTCCTTGCTGCTTTCCAACCCCTTTATTTTTATTTTTATCAACACCCGTTTTCATTTAGTGAACACAGAATGACAGAGTGCTAAGGTTTATGGTAATGGTTAACCATGTTGAATGCTAGCCTGACAAGAAGAAATTATTGGGCAGGTAGGTAAACCTTGCACTCACGTCAGCTTTTATCAATATTACAAGACTAAATTCTTTTTAATGTTACAGCTATCGCCTATGTTACTCCGACTCTTCATTTTTTCTGAAGTACCCGTGCCCGACACTTGTGTCCGACAAATATTCGGACATGGGTACAGGAGTACGATCCTCCAAATATATGAAAAACTTTTAAAAAAAATTAAGTATACCCGTGTCAGACACATACTTATATCCAATATTCATTCTCGAGTTCGAGTAACATAGGCCGCAACTTGTTATCATTATTATTTTTTGGGAGTGTGTTGGCTCTGAAGAAAAGGTAAGAAACCCTCGACTATCTTCCACAAAGAGAGCTAGGGAGATAAATCAATAGAACAAGTAAAACCTTTTTGATTCACCCTATTGTTGTTCCTGAAGAAAAATGTTCTTTTCTCCTTGATTAGATCATCAGTCACATACCTGCTAACAATCATCTCCTCCCCAACACCAGTGGCTAGACACAATGAACCAGCAACTCTAGTCGCCATCTTTACAAGTGGAAGGGTCACCATTGGAAGACCAGCCCATAGAACATCAGTGCCTGTTGTGTGCGCATTGCATAATGGTCTACTCAAAAACAAATAACAAGCAACACTACAATGAAATGTAAGCCATAACTGTACCTAGCAAATCAAAATTTAAGAGGAAATAAAAACCTACTGATCTCTCAAGTTGGGTTCTAGTATATATTAAATACTTACGTATCAAGAAAGAGATCTGCCAAGGCACTGCGTCTTATATGTTCACTTTTCATGGCAACATCTGTAAAAATAATCTGATTCGACTGCACCCCTTGCTGAATTGCATCTGAATTACACCAAAACCAGTTATTTTTATACTCATGACCAATAATCAGTGTATTAAATCGCGGTCGCGGATTTTGTCGCGGACGCGGTCGCAGTGTCACGGTTGCGGGTGTTGCGGACGTTACGGTTGTCGCGGACGTGATTTATTTTAAAAAAAATCACATTTTCTTACAAAACAATATATTTATACATTTTGATATCATATTTTATTATTCTAATATTCATAATAATTTTTTATAAGTTTTATTTAATTTATAAAAATAAGAACTCTAATTTTAAATATAAAATTTTCTTAAAAACGTAATATGGATGATTATACCATTCAAACATTATAAACTAAATCATACAAATAAAATCATGGACAATAACGACCATAAGTTCAATAAGTAGCATCAAAATAATTTCATAATTTCAAATGTGAAGAAATATCACTACCTCCCGAGTCCCGACAGCAATTCTACACCCAAAATCAGTTTCCGATATTTCTTCCACAATAAAGCACATTTTCGATATGGGTTCTTCAACAAAGTTAAGAGTCGCAGCCAGAGGCCATGGCCACTCGCTTCAAGGTCAGGCACAAGCTTATCAAGGCGTGGTTATCAACATGGAATCACTCGTTGAACGACGTCCAAGCATGTACGTTGAAACTGATAAGCTGCCTTATGTGGAACTTTCAGGCGGGGAGTTATGGATTAACATCCTGCATGAGACTCATACTATACATGCTGCAATCACCCGCCCCTGTTAGAAGCAAATTTGAAATTTATGTACCAACTACTTCTGGTTTTTAGCCCAACTATGTCATGACTTTTTTCTCCCACCTTTTCAAGCAAATATGATTTTCCATAATAATGAAAGTTTTAGATTCAAACCCGATTTTGATATTTCGATTTCAATGTTTTATATATCTTTTAACTTTTTGCCAAAGGCATCGTAAATAGTATGCTTGCAATTAGTATCAAAAAAACATAAAAGACAGAATAGAATAAAGTAGACAAAACATAACAAAACAGGTGTCGCGGGCGTTACACCGTTTTTGAACCATTGTCGCGGCGTTACGTAACGTGTTTCGGCCGTTTCGGTCGTGATTCGTTTTCTTCAACGCGTAACGCCGATATCGCGGTTCGGCAACCTCATTTTCCGTTACGATGCGGCCGTTACGTAACGTAACGGCCGCATTTTAATACACTGCCAATAATAGTTCAAGGCATATTTGACGGTTCAGAACTGATAAGTAGAAAATCTACAGAATACAGATACTGATATACTAGAGAACCTACTTGCGCGAAGTCTCATCTCGCCTGCAGCTGGGAATCTAAGAAGCCAAAGAGCGCTATTTGGAACACGCTTAAGAATAATGCACCTGAGTTTGATTGCAAGAAGACTTGAGAATGTAGATAAAACAAGTAAGCAGCAAAACATGATAAAAATCATAAATTTACCATGTGGTGAATATGTCAGGATCCATCTTGTACAGCTGATTGAAACATGCAAAGACAAATTTGTCTTCTGGTAGTCCATAATCAGATCTCTTTGGCAGGCAGTTTGGATCCAAGACATCAAGATTTTTCTAGTGATAATTACAATGCAAAGAAGCGAATTCAAGTAACCAAGACAAAAACATGATATCGATGAACTGATACAAAGACAAGGAACCAATTCTAACCTGTTTATAATCAGTTACAAAGTAACAATGAGGAAGGTGTACAAGCTTCTCGGAGTAGATATTAGAAAAACGAAGAGGTGAAACAAACTGCAACATGAAGATCAAATGATGTATAAAAACCGAATAGGATAAACTTGAAAGTATAATCCAATTAATGACATATGGTTCTCTAACCTCATTGGTGACCAAATAGTGTATATATGATGAACCAGTAGTTCCAGGAAATCCCATGTAAGAAATCTGTATAGGAGCAGGTTGCATTGCAAATATCTCATTCCTTGCCCCCTACAATATCAGATTCGATGCAATTAAACAAAGAAAATAAAATACAATAAAATCCTAATTCTTAATAAGATCGCAACAAAAACGACAAGAAGCATTTACAAGAGGTGGAACAGGTATCTTCATATAAATTTGGTGCACAAAGGCAGTCATCTAATTTCCACCCCCCTCAAGCGGAACCAAACGAAAGCAAACAAATATTTCTTTTCACCATATTTTTCAATTGAATTACCAAATAGCAAAAGTTGAAACCTTAGTATAGCCATTAAGATTGACAAGAATTTGTATTTTATCCTCATTTATCATCTTCGCAATCATGTCAGAGGACAAGGATGACACATCTATGAAGTGCTCTGCTTGTGACTGGATACTCAACCTCCATTCTGTCCCATCATTTGGACTCAGTGCATAGCAAAATACCTGCAAACACTTAAATCTAGCATGTAATGACAAAAACATAGAAAATTTTTGAAAAGCCAAATCAATTACTTAGGGTCATAAAAGAGGAGATCAATTTTAAAACCTCAACATTTTCTCTGTAGTGCATGCCAAACACTGAGCCCATGAGATGAGATAGGGGATGGTTGCCAAAATCACTACTCGCGTATCTGAAAAGACATAGTACCCATTAAAGGACCAGAGAGAAAGGGAGAAAAAGAGAGATGCAGAGGAAGAGAGAGATCTCAAAATATACCCAACCCTTAGGCGTCCATTCCCACTCTCAGCCTTCACAGGTAAGGGTGCAGGATAGTTGAAAGGAGGAAGGGAATAGCGGGATGCTATAACAAAGCAGTGTGCTACATATTTACGACTGAAAAAAATAGAAATTGGTCACAAATCAAATTTGTAAAGTTCATACTGAAATTACATCAAAAACATCACCCTACTTGCCTGATTTCTAGTGCAAGCATTGGATCAATCGGATAGGCTAGTGCATGGAAAGGCTGCACTCTAGGAATAACTGACATCTGAAGAGTAAAAGAAAACTGTCAATGGCAATGCTTCTAGGCGAGGAATCAACTAGGGAGAGAATTCAAAGCCAGAAACCAAAACAAAAGAAACAGGAGTATAGCTTATAGCAAATTGACTACGAACCTTAATCTGTCTCCTGAGTATGCCCTCAACTTCAAAAAAATTATTCTCCCGATCCTCCCAGTCACAAACACACTGACCAAGGGAATATCATATTATTAATAGCAAACAAACAAAACAAAAAAAAAAAAAATCAACTGAGTTAGCCAAGGCTGAAATAAATCTATGGTGAAATATATGGACAGTCTAACCTTAAGTCTATTTTGCATATAACCAGAAAACAGATAAAAGTGCACATCACTGTTTTCTTATTGTCATTTCACATTATCCAGGTACCATTTAATTAAATACCAACAGACAAAAGATAAGACAAAACAATGCAAGACAACAGGCATAAAGTATTTTGATCATGAACTAGGCATAAAGTACATATTTAGATGCTCTCTAGGGACCTCATGGTGAATGGTTAGTTTGCAGGGAGATGCATGGATCATCTATTTAAACTTTTTTGGGTCAAGAGAAAAGAACATTGGCTCAAACCTAAGATCCCTACTAAATCTAAACATGAAAAAGATTTTTTGAAGAACAAATCAAATAAATTAGTTTTACCTACATTTCAGTGACTAAATCAGGTAAGCTAGAGTTGAAAGATAAATCAAGACAGGATCCATGTCCTTAGGGAATATTGCATTAGTATCATTCTCTAACTTCTACACATGTGACTCATAATGTGGAACTTATCTACAGTTAAGATGCCAAAAATCAAGCTACACTCAAACTGCAGTTGCAGTCCTAATTTCATTCCTCGTTGGTGGTCTATAGTCTATACCTGTAATGTGTGCAGAAGGTTACAGGTTGTTTCTGGAAATCGGGCCGAAGAACCAGTGCTTGCTTAACAAGTGCATCAGCGGCCATAGGATCAATGCGGAGAACTTCATTGTAACAAGATAAAGCGTCTGCAAGATTACCCTGTAAATGAGGAGGAAAAAAAAGCCTGCATCAGCAGTGTATATAAAAATGAGTGTGTGAGAGAGAAGATACATACACCTACCTGCTGTTTGTAAATGATTGCTAAATTGTTGAAAGGAGCACAAAGTCCTGTTGTTACAGATAAAGTTGCCTTGTAGCATGAAGCAGCAGCACTCAACATATTCCTACATATAAGAATTATTATCTCACAATGGAATCTTACCAACAGTCCAAATCAACCAGAATGATTCAAAAAAACCATAATTGGTGCAGTACAAACCATTCCATATATATATTCCCAAGGTTTGTAAGTGCCTGGGGATGGTTAGGTTGTAGGGCAAGGCATTGCTTCATAACAGAAACGCAATCAGAGTGATATGTGGGAAATGTTGAAAAGCATGATAATTGATAAAGAAAGCAATCAAAAGGATAGCAGAACACGAAAAATAAAACAAGCCTACTCTGTAGCATTGCATTGCTTCATCAACTCTTCCAGCATCTTTCAAAGCATTACCCTGATGTTAACATGTCAAGAAAGCGTGAATTAGAAATAAAAGAGAGAGAGAGAGAGAGAGTTAATAAGTACTAAATTAGACACTAATCGAATGAAATAATAGGACCAACCAAATTGTTATATGCCTCCAACAATCCTGAGTCAAAAGCAATTGCTCTCCTATAATTGAGAATTGCCATATCCAAGTTACGCTGTTCGTAATCAATACTAGCCAAATTGCGTGCAAAAACGTATGATTGCAAAACATCATTAGTGATAAGTCAGAGAGCATTGTGTAATGGCACACACCACAGCATCTTCTCAGGTCTTTATTGAGAAGACATGCCAAAGCCAGTTTAAATGTGCATGCCTTAATTTGCAACTATTCATTATGAGTAAGAGACATGTTGGCCAAAAGGAAATTATGATAGACATAGTAAGGAGATTGAATAGGCACTTTATTGATGATAAAATTCTTAATTTAATGATAGTAAGCTGCGGTTCTATTTACTTATGTATTAGTCAGGTTTTAGGAGTTAATACTGTTTTGGTAGTTTCCATTTTGATAAACAAATTTTTGGTGTTAAATGTCCACACTCCACAATTTCCTTCATTAAGCACTCTAATCATTCAACTAATTAAAGGACTTTTCAACTAATCAACCATACACATGATCTATAAGGAAAATCTAGGTCTCTCTTACAATTCCCTAAGCTTAAGCATTGTTTTAGACCTGTAAACAACCTCAATTGTTCCCTATAAAAAAGACATAAACAAAACAAATTCCAATGTTAATAGGTTGCTATTTATAGGTCCCAAAACAGACTCATGATTCGATTCTCTACTTTCATTTCAGCCCAAACCTTGATCTTTCATTATGCTATCCAGTGACAACCTCCAAATAACGAATCAGCTATCTCCAAAGCCTCGAGAAAACCTCTACAGAGCTAACCTACATCATGTTCGCTTAAAGATGTTAACTTCAATTAGATGGATTTACTTAGCCCCAGAGACTCTTTATAATGCCTACACTTCTTAGAAGTTGCATTCAAATTCAATGAAAGAATGGCTAGCAATTAAGCACTAAAATCTCATCACAAAAAGTTAAAACCCCATATGTTTAGAGGGCCAGTAATGCTGCAAGATGTTCAAGATGTAACTTAAGAGCCAATAGTGAATAACAGTCATATAGATAAATACAAATTACAACTCACCGTAGGCCATAGCATAATCTGGTCGCACCTGAAGAGCACGCTGATAGCATACAATAGCCTCTTGAGGCATTCCCAAAGCCTGGAAAAGGCAAAAGAACGTGTTTTTCTCCAGATACCTATCCTGGCATTGCATCTACTGACCTTACTTGGATAATAGATTATAGCTTACCTTATAAACATTTCCAAGGTTTAGGTAGGCATCAAAAAATGTCGGTTTAAGTCTCACTGCTTCCTGTAAATTAATAAGATTACAAAAACAAAATCAGCTAAAAGAGCAGTAGCAAATAGAGGGATTACATCCACCATAGAATTCGAAAGACCTACAGTTTTCAATGCAAAATGACTTGGCAAATTGCATTTACATATACATAATCCAAAAAAAAAATACTCAACCTATGACTCAATGTTCCATGTGGTACAATGTGGTACCTAAATTATGTTGTTTTTATTCAATTTACTTATTTATCTCACATTTCTAGACCAATCATTTGGCAACACTAGCTCATTCTTTTAAAAAACATTTGACAGCAACTCTGAAAAGCAAGATAGTCAGTACCGTACTGGTGAGCATACCATTTTTGTTCTAGTACTAACACGTACTGGTACCGGTATGTTTCGGCGCACTGTTTCGGATTTACCGATATTTTTTAAATATTTTTTCATATATCTATATGTATAACTTATTTTCAAGTTTCTTAATAAAATATATATTATATACACATGCAAATATACATCCATTACATGCATATATATGTTTTTATGCAAATATAAATTTTAAATATTTAATATCTAAAATTTTTAAACATCAAATAGGTAAAATAAATATTAAAATGTTAAAAAATATAGTAAATTATTATTAATTATGTTCAATAGCCTAATTTAATGAATATATTTTATTTTTAAATGTAATTATGAAACAAAATAAAAATGATCATGACACAAAAAAATATTAAAACTGGTTTAAAAAATCAAATAAATGAATTTTTTTTTAAAAAAATTAAAATCTTGTACTAACCGGTACGGACCGATATCAAAATCGGAAAGGAACTAAAGGCTGCCTGTACTGATTTAGTTAAAACTATGACGTACCAGCCGGTACCATCGATACCGGTACGATACCGACCACCATGCTGAAAAGTCATTTTCTTTTCTTTTCTTATATCTTCTTTCTTATATACATAATCTTTTATGCTTAGAAACAGAAATTTCTACAATTTTGGGAGAATAATCAACCTCCATTGTTGAAAAATTAAAACCGAAGGCCTCAGTTTCAACTCAACATGTTACTTTATTATCTAGCCAATAAAGTTGTGTGATTAATATAATTAACACATAAATGCAACTTGATTACAATCAAGCCAAAAAAAGAAAATAGAAAACTTGATTTCCTACTTGCAAGTTTTTTAGACCTGTCCCTGCTGTCTTTTTGTTTCAATCCTGATTAGTCCACTTCTTAATTGTTCTTAAGAAACAATTTGCTTTCTCTTTCATATCCTACGTAAGCTCTTAGGTTTTTTGTCATCTGGATTCAGTTCCAACCTTCAAGATAACAGAGAAATGCTAGATCGAAGTCAAAAGGCGAGTGGTAACGACTCGTATTTCCAGATTTGACTTTGTTCTGTATCTTAAAGTTGATACTTGAAAAAAGGAGCTTATTTTTAGGTTTCTCCTACAACGATCAGAAACTAGTTTAAAGCCCGGAATAAGAAGTTGCAGTTTCAATAATTATGCTAATGATATCTTTTCCCCATAGTGATGCTATAATTTATCAACCAAGAAAATTGTCTTTTACGTTATATTTATGCAGTTGAAAATTTTCGAAATGTCAATATAGCAATTAGAAATTTTCAATTGACCTGAACCTAGTAGACACGATCTACATGAACCAATCACACATGTAACAGTTGGTTGAATAGTAAAAATATAAATTACACAAAAACACATGAAAGGGTTGTAAACTAAGTGACATGGACTCAAGTACGGATATTCGATATGAACATGTGTTTAAGGGTCTGACTTGTCATTTGCTCAAATTTTTGGATTCGTGGAGTCGGCTAAAAAGAGTCCAAAAGTGAGATATAAATATGTAGATACGTCTTATATAAGTATCATGAAAAACTCATATATTTATAAGTTTTTATATAAATAAAATTTCTTTTATATTTTACCCTTATAAAACCAAAATTCCTTTTTCTTCTGTTTTATCTAAAATATTAGTTTTAAATAAATTTTCCATTAAAAATAATGAATTATTTTTATTTTAATAACCTCAAAAAGCTCAAAGCCACCCACCAATTAATATGGACTAAATAATCAAGCAAGACACCAAACTACAAAAAGCCCAAGACGTGACCTTTTCTTTTTTTGACTATATAATCACTTGTTAAACCCAACATGGAGAAAGTATAAAAGTTCTTTTCGAATTGATTTGATTGAGCCCAAATTGGAATAAAAAGAAAGTCCTAATCCCTTTTAGGTAAATTCTTCTTCTTCTTCTTCTACTTCTCCATCACACAGCCACAAAAGACAAATCCTTCTCTCCCTCCCCCCTTGCCTCTCCCCCTCTCTCTCCTCTTTGTGAGAAATAAACTCACCATTGAACTCTCCATTGCTTTTCTTGAGCCAAGTGCTGAAAGCCAGCTTGCATCAACAACTTTCAGACTGTCACAGTGTGAAGGAGAACAAAGATTTTTTTTCCCTCTTCAAATCACCTACCAAACCAATCATCTTCCTGTTTCTTGTGAATTTATTTTTAGATTTTGTGCTTGAATTCCTTGAGGAGAAGAAGGTGAGTTCGTATAGCAGCCATGGCCTCTGGAACCATATATCATGTCCGTATCAGTGTTGTGTCGAAACAGATATGGTGGCCAAAAGTGCCAAGTCCATGCAACAGAGTTGTAACAATCACTTTCTTTTACGCAATGTAACAATCACTAATTGTTACACTACTGAATATATATATGTGTAGGCATGAATATATGCATGTACTAAACATGCATACTATGTTACCTAAGAAAGTATATACTAAACCGATACCATTCATAAATATGGAACACAAACCTTATAGTATTGAAGTGCCCTGTTAAGATCACCAGCCTCCATGAAAAGCTCAGCAAGATTGGACCATGCAATTGCGAAATTCGGTTGTATACGGAGAGCCTCAAGGTAGCAATTGTAAGCCTATACGTAGAAGTAACTGTACAATTAAAAAAAAGCGCGAAAAAGTACAAAATGAAATAAACATAAATCATGCAGGGCACTGCCCTGGCTTGTTAACATCAAAACAACATAAGTGAAGTGTATGTAAAAAGTACAAAAAGATTAACACAAATAAGCACAAAAGAGTGGAAATCAAAAAGACTTAAAAGTCTCCTTCATGTCAGCTAGGGTTCCAAGCACTTCAATCTTTCAAGCAGGAACTAAGTCACCATGATCAACAAAAAAAAAGTACATGGCATCACACCTTTTAACGTAAACATAAAAGGATCTAAATATTTCCCAAGGAAGGAAGAGAGACCAATTTCAGGAAGCAAGAACTTGCATCGAAATCAGTTCAGGAGTTCAATAAGAATAACTTAGTTGGAAAAACATGCAAATGGCACAACACAACATTCCAATCAATGTGAACAGCAATCTAAACATTGAATAAAATTTATGTAGTAGACACGACTTCATTCTCCTCGTGTCAATAAGGACTTCTAAATTAAATTAACAGAAAGGTTTAATAATCATGAACAAGTCAGAAATAATTTAGTTTATTAGCCAAAACTCAAAACAAACAACATTTGCAGTATAGGCCAGACACTAAACAGCTTGAGCACCTCAAAATAAACAACATTAAACAAACAATGACAGGGAAAACGATGAAATGATCAAGATGATGTGAGCTTTGCCTTACCTCTTGCACAAAACCTTGAATTTTCATTAAATTGCCAAGGTTACTGTGAGCATCAACTTGCATTAACGAGCAAAAATCCATAACAATCTCAAAGAATCTTTCCAACCCTATATGTGGAAAGAAAAATATGAGAAAAAACAAATAATGTACCAAACGGGGATTTAATGCAAGTGCCTGGCGGCAACATTAGGCTACCTCATTAAGCCTTCCTTTCCGCATGTACGCACTAGCTAAATTTGACCATGCATCAGCAAAATTTGGTCGAAGCTTTAAAATGAAAATTCAAACCAGAAGTGAATAAACCACTAAGGCTAATGAATAGCAAAAACTATCATTATGCAGTCATTACTAAAAAGACAAAAAATAAACGTAACAATGAATCATTCTGCTCGTGAGATTGCTTATCTTAGCTATTCTAAAGATATTTTGAGGGCAAGGAAAAAAAAAGTTCAATACATTTGATGTATTGCCATGACATGACGGTTAGCTAAGATTACAGCATGCTTTAAACCAATAATAAAATTCATTCATAAATATATGTAAAGTTTACAAATCATACATATTTTTTAACAGTTCAAATAAGAAAAATCAAAACACAATCTGCCTATTCTATGAACCAGCCCAACATTTAAACGAGAAGAATGGTGCACCAATAGCTCGTTAAATAAATTTTATGATCTTATCCTCTTTGGAAGCCAAAGGCAAAGGTCATGGCTTTTTCATCAGATGAAGGAGTTCTTTTGATCCCGGAGAAAGCGACCTTCCTATTAGTAGGTCATTAGTTTAATGAATTTATCAATTTTATTAAGCACACTAAAAGCATTTAAAATAAAATAGACTGAAAAGATATCTTGTTGATGATTGAAAATAAAAAGGATAAAGGTAAAACTCTACTATGCCCCATATAATCGATCATAGCCTTGTAGCCACAAATTAAAAAATAAGGGTCAAATTATGCAATTAACTAGAGGTGGCAATTGGGCGGGTTCGGGCGGGTTCGGGTCGGGTTCATTCGGGTTCGGGTTTATTCGGGTTCGGGCTCATTCGGGTTCGGGCTCATTCGGGTTCGGGTCCATCCGGGTTCGGGCTCATTCGGGTTCGGGTCCATTCGGGTTCGGGCTCATTCGGGTTCGGGCCCATTCGGGTTCGGGTTCGGGTTCGGTCTGGGTTCGGGTTCGATCTGGGTACGGGTATGTTTTACATTATTTTATTTTATATTAGATGTAATCATTTTTACGTAATTTAAATATTTATATCTAAAAACAAATTATTAATTTATTATTATTATTATTTTTATTTTTATACTTTTGCTATTATATGATATTTTTAATTATATTTATTTTTTAAAATTAATATTTGTTAGCAGCAAAAGAATAAGAAATTAATTTGTTATATAAAATCAAATTTTGAAATAATTTATTATAAAAAATATGATATATTATAAATTAATATATTGATATTTAAAATAATTGATTTGATGAGCTCGAATTTCAAAATATAAATACATTATAATTTATATTCACTATAAAATAAAAAACTTTTAAAAATAAATCCTGGCCTTCATCTATTCGTTTATATACTTATAAAATGCAAAAAATTTATGCTTATAATCAAGATATATATATATATATATATATATATATATATATATCGAGTACTTATATTTTTTTCATCAGTATAAAGTATAAATTATAAATTATAAACTAGTACTAAAAAATATAATTTATATTTAAATTATACGTAATAAATATATAATTAATATGATTATTTATTAATATATAATAAATATACCCAAAACCAAAAGGCCATAAAACCCAAAACCCCATTAAATCCACCCGCTAAAATAAAATCACATGAAAGCCATAATCCAATTAAACCCACCCTAACCTAACCGCATAAGTATAACTAGAGCTGCTTATGGGCCGGGCCGCGGCCCAGTTTTTTTTTTATTTTCTCTGCCCAGGCCTGGCCCTGGGTCGGCCCGGCCCGCCCGTTTAGGCCCGAAACACTGTTCATTGGAATAAAAAAATAATTTTTTTATTTTTTTATAATTAAAATTAAATAAAATAATATTATAATAAAAATTACTGTTCCGGGCCGGCCCGTGAGCAGGTCTAAGTATAACCCAAAAGGTCAAAATAATTGAATTATTGTCAATTTTTTTACCCTTATAGATTAATTGAATTATTGTCAAATTTTTTTTCACATCTTTAAAATTTTCAAGAATTTAAAATATTTAGATTGTAAATTCATCATGATATGAGACGTTAAAGTTATAACTTATAAGTACAAAATATAATTTACTTTTTGATAAAATTATTATTTCATCATATATATATAATATATTAAATTTTAAATTTTAATTAAATTATTAAAAAAAAATTAGAATAAAATTAATAATTAAAGTTATTGCTTTGTAAAAAAAAAATAATTGCAATTTGTTTATTTTTATTTTTAGTATTAAATTCGGGTTCGGGTTCGGGCCGGTCTCGGGTTCGGGTCCATTCAGGTTCGGGCTCATTCGGGTTCGGGCTCATTCGGGTTCGGGCCCATTCGGGTTCGGGTCCATTCGGGTTCGGGTCCATTCGGGTTCGGGCCCATTCGGGTTCGGGTCCATTCGGGTTCGGGCCCATTCGGGTTCGGGCTTTTTCGGGTTCGGGTTTTTGACTTTTTGGTCAAATCGGGTTTGGGCGGGTTCGGGTTCGGGTTTTCCTGGGCGGGTTTTCGGGTTCGGGTTCATTTTGCCACCTCTACAATTAACCCATGTACTAATACAAATTTGAGAATTAGTCCTGTCGCAATCTAAAAAATAACAAATCTCATCGCAAAACTTTATTATTCGTTAAGCGTGAATTAAAAAAAAAAAGAGAAAAAATCGACTTAATTCCTCTAGAAAATTGAACGTTTTGAAAATAACCTTGAAAAAGACATGGAGTCGCCACCAATCTTTTTTGGCTAGGTGTGATCGGCCACCTATTAAAACCGATTTTATAAAATATTTTAAAATTAATTAAAATATTTTTTTAAAACCAATTTCAAGTCTGCGTTTAAAACCAGAGAAATCAAAGAAACGGGTTCGAGACTCGGTTACGTGTAGGGAAGGATTAGCACCCCCACAACGCCCGTATAAAACGGTACCTTATTAATCGTGTGTTATCTCAAGTCTCGGTAAAAAGTAGATTTTTAATTTGGTATTTCAAGTTAATTCCCAATTTAAAGAAAAATAATTCCATTTTTTTAATTGAAAATGATCTGGGATTTATTAATTCAATTTTTTTATATATATTTCCCAATAAGCGTGGCAAAATATAGAAAATTTTATTATTTTAGAAAAAATTTCGAACCATTCTCATTTTAAAGAAGATATTTCGTTATTAATGATAATTGATGATATCCTCCCCAGCAAACCCGGCAGAGAGCTCATGAATTATTTTTACTCAGAATATCTTTATTTTATTGAAAATCATTACTTTTTTCAAAACATTTAAAAAATACATGAATATGAATATGTGTGACATAAATAAAATGACATAGTAAAGTTTAGATAATATAATGCAACCTAAATGGTATGATATAATTTAAATGACTTAGGATATTCTAAATGAAATGAAATGACCTAGGTAACATGATATATTCTATATTAAATGCAATATCCTAAGTCATATGATATATTCTAAATGAAATAAAATATCCTAAGTGACATAATATATTCTAAATGAAATGAAATGACCTAGGTAACATAATATATTCTACATGAAATGAAACGACCTAGATAACATAATATATTCTATATGAAATGAAACATCCTAAGTCACATGATATATTCTAAATGGAATAAAATGATTTAAATGACATGGCAAATATAAATGATATGACATATAATCTAAATGATATGAAATGACATGAAACATAAAATAATGCTAACATATAATATGCATGGATATAAAAATAAAAATAATAATGCATGAACATAGTATATGCTAAATAATATGACAAAAATAACTAAATAAAAAGCATAGGATATCATGAAATATTCAAAACCATATAACAATTAATATAATATCAAAAAATTAAATCAAAGATAATAACACCATCATGAAAATTAACATAGAAAAAATCACATATTATATAGTATGCATGAATATGAAAAATGCAATGAGAATTTATTTTTTCCTTTAATTAAGATCCGTATATCTAAAAAGATATCTGGTTACCTTAGAAAAATATATCAAATTAAATATGCTAAAACCAAAATACTTTGTAATTGTTTGAAAACAATTTTGAAAAGTTTAAATTAAAAATAAAAATTTAGCTAAACCCTTTTTAAATGGCTCTAATTTCTTAAATTTAAAATCCCGGACTTGACCACCCTTAACCCGAGATTTAAAAAATCAAATTTACAGTTTAAAAAGGCTTAGAAACTACCCTAAGACAGTAGTTAAACTTCCTAATCAGCCCCCTCTAAGTAACTTAACCAAAACAGAAAAATGATTTTCCTTCAAATTCAATTCTGCCTCTACTATCCAGTTTTAAAGCACGATTTTTTTACCCTATTTTTAAAAATTCAAAAACATCTAAAAAAATAATGGAGACTCGGGACATGTAAAACTACACGGGAAAAAATCGGCTTAATTTTCTGATTAAAGATCACTGCCCAGAAAAATCGAAAAAGTACGAATACTAGGTGAAAAAACTGTTTTGCCAAAACACATTTTTTTTCCTTTGATAAAATCATTTAAAAATCAAAATAAAAATGTTAGAGACTCTCCTAAAGACTCACAAACAGTAGCTAACACTTTTGAAAAGTTAGACAAAAATTGACTAAGTAAAAAAAAATCACAAAGATAGAATAATCAATTTGACAACTCTTTAATTTTCCACAAGTATGCTCAAAATGAGCATGACTTTGAACCATTGATTGGTCTAAGTCATAAATCATGTGGCAATGACATGAAATGCATGAAAATACAGCAAATATGATGCATGAAATGCATGATTTAAGACCTAAATGACATGAAAAATGCATGGCATAGAGAATATGACCTAGACCTAAATGAACTTGCATGACATTTAATGCAACCTAGGTCTAAAATGCATAAATATGCATGGCAAAGCAAACCAATCCTAAACCTAAAGAATGCATGGCCAATAACACAAACATATAGCATGCTTAAACAAAATACATAACCAAATATCATGAAAATGCAAACCTATCAACTAGCATGACAAAAATGCACACACAAAGCTTAAAAGAGAGGGTAGCCGAATGGTTAAGTGAACATGGCATTTTCGCAAACACTTAACACAATAACATGCATAGCTAAAGAATAATACTCAAATCATGAAAATATAAAGTAAAGGCATGAAAATAATAGGCATTTTCACAAACACATGGATTAACAAAATGTAAAACATAAACAAACTTAAACATTTTGAAAACAAAAAATCAAAAATGCAAGACAAGTAAAATAAACATGATAACAAGATAATAAACTCAAAAATGGAAACAAGCAAGCAACCAAATAAAAAAAAAAGCTTCATGTTTATGTATTTGAAGAAGATTTAAAGCATCAAAACTTGTTAAAGATCATGAATAACATGAAATAAAAATGCAAACAGCAAACACTAAAAAAAAAAACCATTTGGCCACCCCTCTAAGTCATGAAAAAAAATTTCTCAAAACTTTTTCCAAGAAAGTATAAAGAAGAACTTGAAGAAGAATATTAAAAACACTTATTTTAAAAAGAAAAATCAAAAGAAACTCACCAAAATAGCAATCAAAACAGCAAATCAAGAATAGAAAATCAAGAAAAGTGCAAGAGTATGGTGCTTAAAGCAACCTCTAGAAGCTATATTGCAAGCTTTTTCTCTTCTAACTTTCTTTTCTTTTCTAAACTTTTCTTTTTGCCTTTAAAAAATGGAGAGAAAATTAGCTAAACAAGAGTGAATAGCTTCAAAATGAAAGAGAGACCCCCCTTTCCCTTGTAGTGGCCGAATGGCCTTCTAAATGGCTAGCATGTTATCATTTTTTTCAACCAATTTTGATCCAAAGGCTATTAATCCAAGATGCTTAAAATGTGAAATTATCACCCTTAGATTAGGTAATCAGCTATCCACAATTACAGCTGTTCAAGAATCTTAAGCCATTATGTTGACATTCTCCCTCTTCATGCATTGGTCCATGTGGCTCAATTACAAAGGCTTGATCAAAAAAATAACTATCTTCATCTTCATTGTTGGCCTTTTGATTAAAAATCAAAAAATATTTGCCCACCATTGGGCCTTGGCCGGCTGACCCCTCATCTTTCAGCCCAAACTCCATATTTTTAAAAGGCAAGAAAAGCCATTTTCTTTTTCTTGGATAAAATGACATTTTTGCCCTCCGAACGTAAATAAATAGAAAACGAACTCCAAATTCAAATTTTATTTTTTCAATACTTCCAAAATAATAAAAAAAATTAAATTCTGGAGATTTTTAAAAATTTTCAAGCCATTTGCTATTTATTTGGATTTTTTCTTCTAAAATTGCCTTTTTGTGCTCCCAAACTTTACCATTTTTTAAACGAGCTCCAAATCCAGATTTTTATTCACCAATATCTTCAAATAATTTAAAAGCATGATCTGAAAGTTTTCAGAATTTTTGGAACTCATTTAGTATTTTTTCGGGATTTATCTACTTGAATTACTACATAGTGGGCCCGGGATTTGGCCATTTTGCAAACGAACTCCGAATCTGGATTTTATTTTGCCAATCTCTTCCAAATAATTTAAGAATGAGATCTCCAAATTTTTAGAGTTCATTTGCTATTTTTTCGGGATTTATCTTCTTGAATTTCTGCATAGGGGACCCAGGATTTGGCCATTTTGCAAACGAACTCCGAATCCGGATTTTCTTTCGCCAATCTCTTTGAAATGATTTAAGAATGAGATTTGCAAATTTTCAGAACTTTTGGAGTTCATTTGCTATTTTTCACAAATTTTCCAATTTTGCCCTTTTGCCTCCGAAACTCGGTTTTGCTTGAAACAAGTCCGATTTTCATATTTTCTTCAAACTGAGCCATGGGCTATCCTTGTTTAATCACTCCTCATCAATTAGGGGCTTTAGTCTTATCGAATCAGGTCATTTCTGTAATTCTTTCAAATTTCACCGAAATCCACCAAAAATCCTAATTCTCGGTTTTCTTCCGAATTGACTTTTCTTTCAATTTTTCTTTCAAGTAGCTTCTCCATTACCCGTAGTCAATGCTTATCTTTTATTTGGAACCTTCAATTTCGACCAACTTGATTGTTTAAGTACTTTTCCCCAAATTTTTCGAACTAGGATTTTCTTTCTACTGAATCTCCGTAACCCAACTTTCGAACTCCATTTCTTTTGATGTAGACCTCGGATTATCAAAATTCTTTAGCCATTTTTCAATTTAACTTCAAATCTTGATTTTGAAAGTGGGTTGACTTTTAGTGGTTGACTTTCCGAGGTTGACTTTTTGAGGTTGACTTTTTCAAGTTTGACTTTTTATGCTCGCCTTCTTGGACTAAGTCTCGGAGTACCACCTGCAGGATGAAAAAAAGTCTTTTTACATTCTGAAACATCAATTTAGGAAGAAAACATACCTGTTTTAGTGGTCCGGACAAAATTAGATGTCTACAGCTGCCCCTCTTTGGCTATTGCTGACACTCAGGAATAAAGAAAAGATAAACAAATACTAATTTTGTCCAGTTAGTGAAATCACATGTGAAAAGAAGGGAAAGGGGTTTCTTTTTTTTATTTTTTATTTTTCATTTTTTCAATTTTTTTGACAAAAGCTGTAAATTGAAGATATTGTCCTTAATTTGAGTTCCCTGACTAATCAAGGCTCGACCCATCTTAAGGAAACGAGTTCGATTTACAAAGTGATAATTTGGGTAGAACAAAAAATCGAAAAGTTATCTAGGGAAAACCGTAGATAATTTTCAAGGTGATGACTTGGGCGAAACTAGAAGTCGAAAAGTTATCTAGGCGAAACCATAGATAATTTTCAAGGTGATGACTTGGGCAAAACCAGAAGTCGAAAAGTTATCTAGGCGAAACCATAGATAATTTTCAAGGTGATGACTTGGGAAAAACCAGAAGTCGAAAAGTTGTCTAGGCGAAACCGTAGATAATTTTCAAGGTGATGACTTGGGCGAAATCAGAAGTCAAAAAGTTATCTAGGCGAAACCATAGATAATTTTCAAGGTGATGACTTGGGCGAAACCAGAAGTCGAAAAGTTATCTAGGCGAAACCGTAGATAATTATTAAGGTGATAACTTGGGCGAAGCTAGAAGTTGAAAAAGACTTGGGTGAAACCAAAGGTACTTTCTGAATATAGCGTCCGGAGGTTTTATCCATGATTTTGATTAATTGATGCCCAGAGATCTTAAGAATGATGCCCGGAGGTCTTAAAAATGATGCCCGGATGCCTTACCCGTGATTTAAAAATACCTTGAAGATGGTCTCCAGGCTCGACTTATTTGATAAGCAGAATGAATTCGATTTAAAACAAAAGGAAATACCTCGACGGTGGTCTCAAGGCTCAACTCATTTGATAAAACAGAATGAATTCGATTTAAAACAAAAGGAAATACCTCGACGGTGGTCTTAAGGCTCGACTCATTTGATAAAACATAATGAATTCGATTTAAAACAAAAGGAAATACCTCGACGATGGTCTCGGGGCTCAACTCATTTGATAAAACAGAATGAATTTGATTTAAAACAAAAGAAAATACCTCGACGGTGGTCTCAAGGCTCGATTCATTTGATAAAACAGAATGAATAATATTTAAAACAAAAGGAAATATCTCGATGATGGTCTCGGGGCTCGAAATCATTTGATAAAGCAGAATGAATTCGATTTAAAACAAAAGGAAATACTAAGAATGATTATGGGTTTGGTTCATTTAGAAAAAAAAATAAATTTAACTTGAAAATGAAAGAAACATACCTTGAAGGCGGTTTCGGGGCTCGACTCATTTGAGAAGCAAAACGAGTTTGATTTGGAAAGGAACGTACCTCGACGGTGATCTTGGGGCTCGACTCGTTTGAAAAGCAGAACGAGTTCATTTTGGGGAAGTCCAAGTTTTCCTGATTTCTGCAATGTTAGCTAAATGCAATGACGAGAATGACATGTTTTGCAAATGCTTGTATGTTTCCTAAGAATGAATGAAATCAAATGATTGTGTCATGATTTCTAATCCATGGTTTCTTTGAGGTTCACAGATTATTCGTCTTCATGACGGAGTCTTCAATTGTTCACTGATGCCCCACTTAAGGAACCCTTCACTCAAGATAACTTGTCAAACAGTCTCAGTTTCTGACTTTCGCTGAAATTCACAAATTTTCTGACTTCAGGATGGAGTCTCCAACACGTTCACTGTTTTCTTTTCTTGGTGAACTTTCCAAACCTTTCCCAAGATTTAAATCTATTCCTTAGTAATACTCTGAAATCCTTTTATTTAAAGATTGATTTTTTTTTATTACTAATCATCATTCAATTTAATAACAATCATGATGCATCTCAAAAATGTATGAAAGAAAATATGAATCAAGCAAAAATGTCATGAAAAGGATAACAAGAATTTATTGCAACAAATGTTTGTTTTAAAATTGTAAAAGTGAATATCAAGGATATAAGAAACAAATGTAAAGTTATAGGTTGTAGATGCCCCGGATGCGGAATATCTTGGACCCCTCCTTTTTCAATCCATCTGAAATTTCTCTTGAACGAGCAATTTACTTGGGTAACCTCTCGACTTCCGTTATTGTGTCAAACTGAGTTGTTCCCCTTTCCTCTGATTTTCAGATACTTTCTCCCCTTTTACACGGAGCATTGATTTAAACTTTAATCAGTACCTGAGCTGCCCTTTACGGGTTTTCAGCTCAAGTGTCCTCCATTCGGTATTAAGTCGCCCTTTGCGGGTTTTCGGCTTAAACCTCTCATTTTACTTTTTTTTTTCATTTTCATTTTTTTGTATTCTACCATGCATCTGAGAATTCTAAATGCTTCCAAGGTAAAAATATCAATTCAAAAGATGGAATAAATTCTGAGAACAACCTTTCAAATTAAATATCCATGCTTGATCAAAATGGATTTTCTAAAGCACGTAATGTAGGCCAAGGTTCGGGTTCAGAAAGAAAGGATAAAATAGGCCCAAAATGTGTTTAAGGGTGATTGAATCAAGGATCATTTCCTGAGGAGAACTCATTCTTGAAACATTTGTCCCTTTTTGGACTTTCTTTTCCTATTTTTTCTTTTTTGCTTTGTTGGCTTTCATTTGCCATTCTTTGATTTTCACATTTTCCGATAGCTTTCTTTTTGCCATGATTTTTTATTATTTTTTCTCGCATTTGCCCTCTAGTGTAGAGGGTGATCCTTGATAAAGGTTTAAAGAAAGAAATAATTCCTAAGGCTCAAAGGGGTGACTAAGGATAATTTCTTCTTAGTGAAAGGAATATGAAAGATTGCTATTCATCATATCAAGCATGAATATTCTCATTAAAAAGCAATCTACAGGGGAGATGGATATATAGAATTTCCATTTTTACACTTGGAATCATTCGAATTTCCATGTGCACAGCATCACACTTTTTTTTTCAAGCATAATACTTTTTCAGTTCATTAGCATTCACGGGATTTCTGAAATCCTCCCCGTCCATCCGAGTTAAAACCAATGCTCCTCTAGAAAAAGCTCTTTTTACCACATAGGGTCCTTCCCAATTTGGAGCCCATTTTTCTCGCGGGTCCTTCACTATAGGGAGAATTTTCCTTAGTACTAAATCTCCTTCCCGCAACTGTCTAGGACGAACCTTCTTGTTGTGGGCTCGAATCATCTTTTTTTGATACAACTGCCCATGACAAATCGCTTTCAATCTTTTCTCCTCGATGAGATTCAGCTGTTCATAACGAGCTCTTACCCATTCTGCCTCTTTTAGGCCAACCTCCATCAAAACCCGAAGTGAAGGGATTTCAACTTCAATAGGTAGCATTGCTTCCATCCCATATAAAAAAGAAAACGGCATTGCCCCTGTAGATGTGCTTGCCGAAGTACGATATGCATGAAGAGCAAAAGGCAAGATCTCATGCCAATTTTTGTACACATCAGTCATCTTCTCAATAATCTTCTTGATGTTCTTGTTAGCTGCTTCTACTGCCCCATTCATCTTCGGACGGTAAGGCGCCGAATTATGATGTGTGATCTTGAACTGAGTACACACTTCTCTCATCATCTTATTGTTCAAATTGAGAGCATTATCCGAAATAATTCTTGCTGGCAATCCGTAACGGCATATAATTTTTTTCTTAACAAATCTGCATACCACCGACTTTGTTACATTTGCATAGGAAGCAGCTTCTACCCACTTTGTGAAATAATCTATGGCCACCAAGATGAAACGATGTCCATTTGAAGCTTTCGGAGTAATAGGTCCAATCATATCCATTCCCCACATTGAAAATGGTCATGGTGCAATCATGACATGCAATGACGATGGCGGCACATGAATCTTATCTGTATATATCTAGCATTTATGGCACTTCCGAGAATAACTGATACAATCTCCTTCAATTGTCAACCAATAATACCCTGCCCTCATAATCTGCTTAGCAAGCATGTGATCATTAGCATGAGTGCCACATATCCATTCATAGACCTCTTCTATAATTCTCCGAGCTTCGGTAGATCCGACACATCTCAACAAGACTTGGTCTTTTCTTTTCTTGTAGAGAATCTCACTGTCTAGAACAAAACCCATTGCTAGTCTTCTCAGAGTCTTTTTATTATTTTCTGTTGCTTGTTCTGGATACTGTTGACTTTTGATGTATTGCAAGATATCATTATACCAAGGGAGGCCATCTGCTTCTTCTTCAATACTCAGACAGTGGGCAGGAGACTCATATATACTTATCTTTATTGGCACAACTTCAGCCCCTTCATTCACTTTAAACATTGACGACAAAGTAGCCAGAGCATCTGCCATTCGATTTTTTTCTCGAGGGAAGTAATTGAAATTCACTTCTTAAAATTCCTCCAATAAACTTAGTATGAGTTCTCGATATCGGATTAGCTCTGTATATCGGGTTTCCCATTCTCCCCGTAGCTGGTATATCACTAGGGCTGAGTCTCCGAAAACTTCCAATACTTTGATCTTTCTGTCCACTGCAGCACGAAGGCCCATAGTACATGCTTCATACTCGGCAGTATTGTTTGTACAATCAAAATCCAATCTAGCAGTAACAGGATAATAATCTTCTTCTGGGGATATGAGGACTGCACCGATTCCGTGCCCCATGGCATTAGATCCGCCATCAAAGTACATTTTCCATACTTTCTTCTTCAGGGGAATCTCATCTGCTTGCGAAACATACATCAAATCTTCATCCGGGAAGTCAAAGTTCAACGGCTCATAATCTTTCACGGCCCGACTTGCTAAGAATTCAGCCACTGCACTGCCCTTGATAGTTTTTTGACTTACATATACAATTTCGTTTTAAAAAAGATATTCCGTTATTAATGATAATTGATGATATCCTCCCGAGCAAACCCGACAGAGAACTCATGAATTATTTTAACTCGGAAATATCTTTATTTTATTGAAAATCATTACCTTTTTTCAAAATATTTAAAAAATATATGAATATTTGTGACTAAAATAAAATGACATAGCAAAGTCTAGATAATATAATGCAACATAAATGGTATGATACAATTTAAATGACTTAGGATATTCTAAATGAAATGAAATGACCTAGGTAACATAATATATTCTATATGAAATGCAATATCCTAAGTCATATGATATATTCTAAATGAAATAAAATATCCTAAGTGACATAATATATTCTAAATGAAATGAAATGACCTAGGTAACATAATATATTCTACATGAAATGAAATGACCTAGATAACATAATATATTCTATATGAAATGAAATATCCTAAGTCACATGATATATTCTAAATTGAATAAAATGATTTAAATGACATGGCAAATATAAATGATATGGCATATAATCTAAATGATATGAAATGACATGAAACATAAAATAATGCTAACATATAATATGCATGAAAATAAAAATAAAAATAATAATGCATGAACATAGTATATGCTAAATAATATGACAAAAATAACTAAATAAAAAGCATAAGATATCATAAAATATTCAAAACCATATAACAATTAATATAATATCAAAAAATTAAATTAAAGATAATAACACCATCATGAAAATTAACATAGCAAAAATCACATATTATATAGTATGCATGAATATGGAAAATGCAATGCATGAGAATGTATTTTTTCCTTTAATTAAGAAAATCCGTATATCTAAAAAGATATCCGGCTACCTTAGGAAAATATATCAAATTAAATATTCTAAAACAAAAATACTTTGTAATTGTTTGAAAACAATTTTGAAAAGCTTAGATTAAAAATAAAAACTTAGCTAAACCCTTTTTAAATTACTCTAATTTTCTAAGTTTAAAATCCCGGACTTGACCACCCTTAACCCGAGATTTAAAAAATCATTTTTAGAGTTTAAAAAGGCTTAGAAACTACCCTAAGACAGTAGCTAAACTTCCTAATCAGCCCCCTCTAAGTAACTTAACCAAAACAGAAAAATTATTTTCCTTCAAATTCAATTCTGCCTCTACTGTCCAATTTTAAAGCATGATTTTTTACCCTATTTTTAAAAATTCAAAAAAATATAAAACAAAATACTAGAGACTCGGGACATGTAAAACTACATGGTAAAAAATTGGCTTAATTTTTTTATTAAAGATGACTGCCTAGAAAAATCAAAAAAGTACGATGGGTGAAAAAACTGTTTTGCCAAAACACATTTTTTTGCCTTTGATAAAATCATTTAAAAATCAAAGTAAAAATGTTAGAGACTCTCCTAAAGACTCACAAACAGTAGCTAACACTTTTGAAAAGTTAGACAAAAATTGGCTAAGTAAAAAAAATCACAAAGATAGAATAATCAATTTGACAACTCTTTAATTTTTCACAAGTATGCTCAAAATGAGCATGACTTTGAACCATTGATTGGTCTAAGTCATAAATCATGTGGCAATGACATGAAATGCATGAAAATACAGCAAATATGATGCATGAAATGCATGATTTAAGACCTAAATAACATGAAAAATGCATGGCATAGAGAATATGACCTAGACCTAAATGAACTTGCATGGCATGTAATGCAACCTAGGTCTAAACTGCATGAATATGCATGGCAAAGCAAACCAATCCTAAACCTAAAGAATACATGACAATAACACAAACATATAGCATGCTTAAACAAAATACATAACCAAATATCATGAAAATGCAAACCTATCAACTAGCATGACAAAAATGCACACGCAAAGCTTAAAATAGAGGGGTAGCCGAATGGTTAAGTGAACATGGTATTTTCACAAACACTTAACACAATAACATGCATAGCTAAAGAATAATACTCAAATCATGCAAATATAAAGTAAAGGCATGAAAACCAAAATGCATTTTCACAAACACATGGATTAACAAAATGTAAAACATAAACAAACTTAAACATTTTGAAAACAGAAAATCAAAAATACAAGACGAGTAAAATAAATATGATAACAAGATAATAAACTCAAAAATGGAAACAAGCAAGCAATCAAATCAAAACAAGCTTCATGTTTATGTATTTGAAGAAGATTTAAAGCATCAAAACTTGTTAAATATCATGAATAACATGAAATAAAAATGCAAAAAGCAACTACACTAAAAAAAAACCATTCGGCCCCCCTCTAAGTCATGAAAAAAAATTTCTCAAAGCTTTTTCCAAGAAAGTATAAAGAAGAACTTGAAGAAGAATATTAAAAACATTTATTTTAAAAAGAAAAATCAAAAGAAACTCACCAAAATAGCAATCAAAAGAGCAAATCAAGAATAGAAAATCAAGGAAAGTGCAAGAGTATGGTGCTTAAAGCAACCTCTAGAAGTAATATTGCAAGCTTTTTTCTCTTCTAAGTTTCTTTTCTTTTCTAAACTTTTTTTTTTTTTTTTGCCTTTCAAAAATGGAGTGAAAATCAACCAAACAAGAGTAAATAGCTTCAAAATGAAAGAGAGACCCCCATTTCCCTTGTAGTGGCCGAATGGCCTTCTAAATGGCTAGCATGTTGTCATTTTTTTTTTCCAACCAATTTTGATCCAAAGGCTATTAATCCAAGATGCTTAAAATGTGAAATTATCATCCTTAGATTAGGTAATCAGCTATCCACAATTACAGCTGTTCAATAATCTTAAGCCATTATGTTGACATTCTCCCTCTTCATGCATTGGTCCATGTGGCTCAATTACAAAGGCTTGATCAAAAAAATATCTACCTTCTTCTTCATTGTTGGCCTTTTGATTAAAAATCAAAAAATATTTGCCCACCATTGAGCCTTGGCCGGCTGACCCCTCATCTTCCAGCTCAATCTCCATTTTTTTTAAAAGGCAAGAAAAGCCCTTTTCGTTTTCTTGGGTAAAATGACCTTTTTGCCCCCCGAACGTAAATAAATAGAAAACGAACTCCAAATTCAAATTTTCTTTTTTCAATACTACCAAAATAATAAAAAATTTAATTCTAGAGATATTCAAAAAATTTCGAGCCCATTTGTTATCTATTTGGATTTTTTCTTCTAAAATTGCCTTTTTGTGCTCCCAAACTTTACCATTTTTTAAACGAGCTCCAAATCTAGATTTTTCTTCACCAATTTATTTCAAATAATTTAAAAATATGATCTGAAAGTTTTCAGAATTTTTGGAACTCATTTGATATTTTTTCGGGATTTATCTGCTTGAATTACTACATAGTGGGCTCGGGATTTGGTCATTTTGCAAACGAACTCCGAATCCGGATTTTATTTCGTCAATCTCTTCCAAATAATTTAAGAATGAGATCTGCAAATTTTTAGAATTTTTGGAGTTCATTTGCTATTTTTTCGGGATTTATCTTATTGAATTTCTGTATAGGGGACCCGAAATTTGGCCATTTTGCAAACGAACTCTGAATCCGAATTTTCTTTCGCCAATCTCTTCGAAATGATTTAAGAATGAGATCTGCAAATTTTCAAAATTTTTGGAGTTCATTTGCTATTTTTCTAAATTTTTCAATTTTGCCCTTTTGCCTCCGAAACCCGATTTTGCTCAAAACAAGTTCGATTTTCAATTTTTCTTCAAACTGAGCCTTAGGCTATCCTTTTTTAATCACTCCTCATCAATTAGGCTCTTTAGTCTTACTGAATCGGGCCATTTCTGTAATTCTTTCAAATTTCATCGAAATCCACCAAAAACCCTAATTCTCGATTTTCTTCCGAATTGACTTTTCTTTCAGTTTTTCTTTCAAGTAGCTTCTCCATTACTCGTAGTCAATGCTTATCTTTCATTTGGAACCTTCAATTTTGACCAATTTGATCGTTTAAGCACTTTTCTCCAAATTTCCCGAACTAAGGTTTCCTTTCTACTGAATCTCCATAACCCAACTTCCGAACTCCATATCTTTTGATGTAGACCTCAGATTATCAAAATTCTTTCGTCATTTTTCAATTGAACTTCAAATCTTGATTTTGAAAGTGGGTTGACTTTTTTAGTGGTTGACTTTTTAGGATTGATTTTTTGGGGTTGACTTTTTCAAGTTTGACTTTTTATGCTCGCCTTCTTAGACTAAATCTCGGAATACCACCTGCAGGATGAAAAAAATTCTTTTTATATTCTGAAACATCAATTTAGGATGAAAACATACATGTTTTAATGGTCCGGACAAAATTAGGTGTCTACAAGTCCCTCTAGTTTAATTCATAAAAATCGAGTCCTCTTACTATTTCGATTTGGTAATGTAAGTCCAATCACTAACTTTGTTAACTCTCTTCTATCGTGTCCATTGACTTTGCTGATTATTGGATAGATTTTGCTGACGTGGATTTTTATGCCACATGACATAAAAAGTTCATGGGCAAGGCCATTTCCTACCCAATAAAATGCCAAGTTGGCGTTTCTTTTGTCAACCTTAATAATAAAAATATAACAAAACAAAATCGAAAAACTCCAAAATCTTTTTATTTCCAGAATTAAAAAGAAACCTAAAACCCTAATCAACGATTTAGTCGAAGAACAAAAAAAACCCCAATTCACTTCTTCCCCAAACTATTTCCAATCAAATCCCCATAGCAACAAAATCTCCCAATCTCAGTTCAATATTCAAACATGTCAGGAAGAGGAAAGTGACGCAAGGAACTGGGCAAGGATGGAGCAAAGCGCCACCATAAGGTCGTCTGCGATAACATCCAAGGAATCATGAACCTAGCAATACGGCGTTTAGCTCATAAAGGATTCAAGCGGATCCGCGGCTTAATCTATAAGGAAATTTGTGGAGTTCTGAAGATCTTCTTGGAGAACGTGATTCGTGATACCGTTACCTATACCGAACATGCGAGGAGGAAGACAGTGACCACTATGGATGTGGTTTATGAACGTGATTTACGGTTTTAGGTTTGAAGAAAGGTAGGTGAATGAGTGGGGATTTGGAGTCTTGCTGTCAAGAATGTTTGAGGTTAGGATTAGGGCTTCTAATTAGATGGTTTAATTGGGATTATTAGAAATTATAAGTTGGGTCGTGTTGTTTGCTTTTGGGATTTGTATTTCGTGCCCTAAATTGTAAATTTTAATGAAACTTGAAGTTCATTTTGTTAACTTTAATGCTTCTTTATTCATTTATTTTTTCTAGTTTATGGGTGTTTTAGGTATAATGCCAAATACATTTGTTTTTAATCTTTTAATTTTAAGTGGTAATTTAATAAGTCTAAGTGAGACTACAACATTTGTAACATTTTAATTAAGAGTTTCTTTTACAAGTTTTTCCCAAAATTTTGCATTATGTACAGAAATTAAGTTTGTATACCCCAAATCACTTTTTAATTCTGAAAACAAAAGATTTTGGGGTTTTTCGTTTTTGTTTTGTTATTTTTTTTAATTTTTAAGGTTGAAAAAAGAAATGCCAAGTTGGCATTTTATTGGGCGGTGAATTTTATGCCACGTGGCACAAAAATTTCTCGTCAACAAAATATACCCAATAAATTATCAAAGTCAACACTATGTCATCAAGGTCAACTGACATGCCAGCAAATTTAACGGAGAAAAGTTGACAGAGTTAGTGATTGGACTTGTATAACCAAATCGAAATTGTACAAGGACTCAACTTTTATGAATTATACTAGAAGGACTACATCTCAAATTTCGTATGAGTACAGTCAAATAAAGAAATCCAAAACCAAACATCTGTGCATACCAACCATAAATTGTTCCTTAATAATCTAAAGAAAATGTAAATGCACATAAGTTTTATAAATATCACAACAATATTTGGGTTCTATTTAATAGTCTTAATAATATTACTTCTTAGAAAAGTTATATCCACGTCCAAATATTTGAAAATGAACTTTTATATATTTATACATACTTAAGATCTAGACTGTCTTGGTTAAAGATGATTGGATAAAATTCAAAACCACTGACCAAAACTGAACTTAGACATAGAAAGGCTACCCAAGTTGGTTTCCTTTTATTCCCATGATGACAAAGTCAGCTGAATTGCACCCAAGTTTGCACTACCAAAAGGTAAAACAATATACTTCTACAAATCTAGGCCACATAAGAATAAAACCATTAAAAGTATCTATTTACCCCTATCCGTAGGGGATTCCCACATGTATGCATAAATACAACTATTAGATAGATTGTTTTGCCATAATGAATCTCAAACAAAACTTTGAAATATTCTCCTGGTCCTGGTAGGTATGATAATGTTAAGGTTCTAAATCCTACTTAAAATTTCTCTTACCACAATATGTTATATGCCAGTTACCATACTATCTTGTTATCGAAGCTCGGAAAAGGATAAATTTGAAGTGCAACTAACAAAAGACTTAACAAACTTAAAACCAAAAATAAAGAAGAAGACCAAAATTTTGATTGCTAAATTCTTGTTCATGAATGCTTCCAGTTAGAAAAAGATAATGAATGCATGATGGGGCCACTGAAGCAAACACATTAACCACTACATACTAACCTCAATAGCAAACAAATAATAGCGGATCGCGGCATCAATATTGCCTTTCTCCTGCAGCAGAAAACATTAGTAATACATATACCACCTACAAGGACAACAAATTGAAAAACAGCTACAATCAAAGACACTCAGAAGATACCTTCCAAGCATTTGCCATATTTCCGTAGCACTCTGCAAAATGTGGATTAATTCTAAGAGCTTCTTCATTCTTCACAATGGATTGATCATAATTATGCAACTAAGGTGAAACAAAGTGTCCATTGTCAGAGGCATATAAAGCTCCTTCATAATCCAAATAAAGCATTTACAACCTCATCTAGAAGCTAAACAGGAAAACTTTTTGTGATAAAAGAATAACGTCAGAAAAGTTCAAAACAAGGATGCAGAGTTAATAGTTAAATAAATGAGCAGAAAAAATCAACTTTATGAATCATCCAGTCATGACAATAAATCTTATGAACAAGTAAACTTTGTGGCAATAAGTACAAATTATACACAACAGGAATCAAGAAAGACTTATCAAACAACCTGATAATGAATTGCACCCAAGATAAGAAGATTATCAGTACGACATGGGTTCCTCTCATAGACTGCACTGCTATGTTCTAAAGCATGCTTGTAGTTCCCAGCCTTGTACTTTTGATGAGCCAATGCCATGAGTGTGTCATCATCGATTGAAAAGCATAAAAATAGATGCCTTCAGCATTCATTGAAAAAGACCTGTCCATATTAATTCCACTTCAACCAAAAAATGGGAGGCAAATAAAAAAGAAAAACCAAACAAATATGAAATGTTAACAAGGTCTCCCAGATTGAAATGTAGATCATATTTGCCACGCCCTCAAGCAAAATCCAATGTTGTCAAAGGGCAAGGTGCACTCCCAGCACTAGGTCCCTTACATCGCTTGAGGTGCAAAGTACCCAAAAAAAAAAAAAAAACACTCATCCAAGTGAAGGCACTAATTTTGAAAGATACATATTTAATACATAAGACAAAGAAACTTCTATATATTGTATTTAATAAGCTTTAAATTTACGATTTTGTTAACAAACGTTAAAGAATTTTCTTCATTCCATTGCTTAATGTGTTCCAAAGATCAAGATCATAATTAAAAGTCATCAAAAACCAAAGCTCAATGCATCCCTCACTTAAATCTCGAAAAAAAAATTGTGCATGGACTATATTACCCGACATTTTATTCTTTTAAAGATATCTAATATTATCCTTGTTTGGCAATTAAGATAAAATTGAAACTAAAGAAACCAAAAGCCTTTTTTTTTTTTGCTTTTGCCTTAAAAAACAAGTGTGCCTAGCACAAAAGGTGTGTGCCTGATAAAAGGTGCCTCACCCGAAGGGATGCAAGGCACTACTTGATTTGCAGTTTGCCTAAGGACGTGCCTTGACAACAATGGCTGAATATATATGCCACTCATTTAAATTGACATTTTTCAGCCAATAGTATACTGTAACATCTAGTTTACACAAGGAATATAGCTCTTTGAGAGAATGCCTCCCAAGTTTTGCCAAGTATACCCCTATAACTTTCTTCCCTTCTAACCACATTATATGTCAACAAACACAGGGAAAGACAAAAAGGCCCTGCCTTATCTCACAAGCATGAGTTTACCAATAGTTAACAACGTTTATACTAAAGCAAGTAGTCAACAAATGCAATGGAAGATAGATGTGATTATAAAATTTGACCTGCATGCCCTATCTTACCCAAGCAAATGAGCTACCTTATCATTGATAAACCTCCGACCATTACTCAACCAGAACCCTGATTTAAATGCATATTAACACCTAAAACTTATATAGGTCAAATTTTTCAAATTTTCCAAATTTTCTAATTGGTTCAAATTAAAGTATGATGGCAGTGATTATCATCATGCAAATAGGCACTCCTTATATTTATGAACTGAAAAGAGCCCTACCTCACGAGTCTAGCATCACAAAGGCAATGTTGTTAAGGAGTGCACTTAGGCACGCCTAGGCATTGCGCCTTAGCGCCAGACAACAAAAGCGCATCAGACCCTTTCGAATGCGGCTGGTGGGCCTAGGCACGCTTTTTTGTAAGGCGATAGGCAAAAAAAAAACATGTCTGATTGAAGTTCTCTTTAATTTCTAATTTTTTTTTCATTAATTGTACTTTTACTAGTAAGAAAGGGGATAATATCAAACTCCCTTCTTCTCAATATTTTAGTATCCAACTACAGACATGGGACCATAAGAAAATCATGCATATTGGCCAATAAAGGAAAAAGAAAATTTTACTTATTTTGTAGGATAAACTAGATCAATCTTTAGAGTTTATTATCACAATTATATATCTTAAGCTTATTTTATATATATATATATATATATATATATATATATATACACAGACACACATACAAAAATATGCACATATACTTATTGTTTCTTACTTCACTTAGGCAAGCGCTTTTTTTGCACCTTGCGCCTCAGGCAATATAAGAGTTCTAGTGCCTTGCACCCTTGAAAACACAGCACATAGGTGTTCAAATTTCATTTATTAATTGCAATTATTTATCATTCATCTAGTTCGTGCCGCATGATAAGCTTGTTAGTGACCTTTCCAAATCTGAAAGTATTCTTGATAGAAATTTTCCCCCATCCATTAAAAGTGAAAAAGAGGAGGTGCACCCTCTAATCTATAAAAGACAAATTTTAACACGAGTTCCTCAATTAATTGTAAGAAAATGGAGGCTTTTCAACTGCATGTAAAAGGCCCAATATAAATAAACAACGTAGTGTTTAACTCAGGATGTAATTTCAAGATCAGGACATACAAATTTCTAATTTCAAAAGATCATACCAATTGTAGGTGGATTCTACAACCATTGCTATAACAAAATATAAACAAAATTAAATATCTGCATACATATATCTGAAATGATAGTAGACTATTTACAAATCCTAGAACAGAAATCGCTTTCAAGGAAAAGGCAACTACTTAAGGCTCGCCTAGTTGTTGCTTTTTCTACTAGCTTTTTGCTTCCTCAAAAGTTCTAAAAGTTATTAAAGAGTTTATTACAAATGAGCACAAGGCTAATACATGACCTACATTCAATATAATCCTACCATATAAATATAAAATTTTGCATTTTGATACTCTCTATTTTTGAAGTTACAAAAATTATTACTACTTTTTCTTATCTCCAAATACACGTTTTTGTTTTCCTTTCATAAGTAAAAAGCAAGTAGCAAAACTAATAACAAAAGAAATCATAAAATTATATAAAAATAAAACGCCCAAAACCGAAGAATACACTCGAAATCCCTAAGCTAACACTCTCACTTGAGAAATTTATTTTTTTTCGAGAAGCTTTTTTTAAGGGAAAATTTAGCAAAGTGAAACATAAAAACAAAATTACAGGTAAATATATAGTATAGCTTTTTACATGAATCTGCAAGCGCGATATTGCGGTCAAAACCCAAGAACTGAAGAAACCAAACAAATTCCAAAATAGAAGGCATGAAAAAATGGCAAAAAAAAAAGTAAACAAACCTTCATGGGAATCCAAACCCTGAGAGAGCGTAAGATTAGCCAAAGAAGAAGAAAAAGAAGCAGCAGCGGCAACGACGCCTCCAAAATTCGAGTGCACGCTCAGTAAGTCATCTTTGTACGGAACCAATTGAACCTGTTGCTGTTGTTGAAGCTGCTGGTTATGATGGTATTGTTGCAGCCGAGGATCGCTCTGCAATGAGAGCATTTTTTTTCCTGCTTGGATCACTAGAAAACCTATTTTTTCTAGGAAAGGAAAAGAAAATTTTGATTTTTTTCTCGAGAAAATTCTGATTTTTGGAGAATCCCCGCTTTTCCGTTGAATTCTCTCTCTCTGTGTCTTGACTTCTGTTACCAAAAGCAACTACTTAGACCGTTAAACGTCGAGCTTCTTTTTGTTTGGTATTTATCATGTGTATACTCTCTGAGCTTATTATTAGACTGATGTCCAATGGATCTTCGCCACGTAGCCAATGTGATGTTCTAAAGAGGTTTCGAGAAAAAGTTTCATGTATCATAGGAATAGTATGGTCGTAGGGGATTTAAAGTTCAATTGTCGTTGTCCAGTTTTTTTTTGGGTAAAAGCACACGCGTTTTGAAGGTACACGTGTCGTAAATAAGAATTTAACTGTTTGGTGAGAGGTTGTATTTAAATGTTGTATTTACCTTTTATTTTTATTCCGAAGAGAAAATTTTACATGCACATGTGTCATAAAATTTAATATATACTAGTGAAAACCCGCGCTTCGCCGCGGGCGGTAAAATTTTTTAATTTATTTTTTTTGTTTTGGTATATTACAGCATTTCAGAAAAAATAATAATTATTAAAATTAATAAATTATTTCATTACTTTCACAGGTAAATATTCATTTTTATGTTTCTTCCTTACAAAATTAATTATAACACCTTTATTATTCGTTTTTTTATTAATCCACGGCAAAAATGGCGAAACTCCTGATGAAAATTTATAGACCAACCATCCAAGAATCGTTATGTTAACACCAATGGGAAAAAAGATTATCAATATCAAAACATGAAGATAAAGCTTAATAATAAATACCTTGTAACTAACCCTACAGGTTCAGACCAATATTATCTGGATAATACATGTATACTCATTGTCCACATTTAAACTACATGCATCCAAAAAGAAAAAAGCAAGAAAGAATGGAAACTTATGTACAATCTCACTCCTTATAAAGTCTTTTGGGGCCTTCTGTAAGCAGAACCTGAAACCATTAATGCAAATACATTGGATAGAAAATCATTCTTGTTATCTATTCATAGGTGAAAGGTCTGCCACATTTTCTAAATTTTAAATAAAACAACGTGTAACACATAGCATGACTCAGAAATAAAAAATTTCAAACTTTTAGAGGCCATATAAACCAACATTGAAAATGAGGTTAAATCTATAATCTCTAGCTTCCATCAACCCAAAAAAAAAAAGTAAGGGCCCAAGAAAATGACATATTTTTTCTTAGCAATTCTCTTTGCTTTCGGTAGAAGCTCTCTGCAACGCCACTATGTCCAACCTCAGTTCATATGGTTAAAACAAATAAAATATCCAGCAAGCCCCAGTGTATTAGCATATAACTAAAAAATGTGTATATGAAATAGTAGAAAACTTTGACAATAGCGAGAGACCAAACTTGATGGTGTAGCAGTTGGGAAATCTTCAATACAATAAGGCATAAATTCTGGATACTATGAACCAGACTATAAACATATAAAAGGAGAAAAGCAGAAGGGCATTAGGTTTCTCGTTCTCTTGGGATACCAAAGGCATGCTATATAGCTCTAGTGAGCACAAAATCATGTATTTAATTCATAGCATCAAAGGAAACTAATAAAAGTAAAAGAGACTTAAAAGTATAAAAAAAAAAAAACTTGAAGTGAAAAAAGGAACATATATATATAAACAATGATGAAGGGAATACATAAAAAGGCTCAAAAAATAAAATCAATTCAATACCTGATATGCATAATGAAGTCCATTTTTATGGCTTCCAACACTTTCTCGTTGCAACATAAGACGGATTTTAACCATGTCAATAGGTGCTGGTGCTTACCAAGCCAGCAATTGTACTTGACCTTCAAGAGATGCAAAAATACAGGAACAAATAGTGTCAAAAAGAAAAGCTTTCCTAACATAATGGTATATTCAGGCCTTTACATGAATTGAATTTTTTTTTTTTGAAAATTCATGAATAGGCAATACTTTAGAGCAGAAAAACTTATAAGAAAGCCAAAAAAAATTAAGCATGCCAAAGTAAGAGTAGCAAAATTTTCTAGTCGTAAAGGTTATTAAGGAATGAATTTTTTTTTTAAAAATTTTTGTTCGATTTATTAAAATGATCAGATTTGCATTTTCATCTCGTTTCTCTCAGATCCAAATAACTAAAAAAGATATGAAATTTGCTTTAAATTCACTTCTTTTCTCTTGAATCACCTCAAAAGAAAAATGTAATATTTTCTCACATTCAAATCAGTTGCTTATCATGCAATGCTTAAAGCAATATAATCTTAATTATTTATTTATTTATTGTGCTAACTAAAATGACAAAGAGAAGAAGACTGATACCATCAGAATCCCTCCTTGGAACAAAACAAGGCCTTGAATTAGTGCCTCCACAGCATCCAAATCCTAATTTTAACACCATTTTCAAAATCAAATGCCAGAGTTAGTAGTCATAAGCACTGTCAGCTGTTATAAAGCTCTCCAAGCAAAACCTGGAATTAATGAAGACTCAACCATGTCTTAATATCAAGAAATAAGAAAAAAAAAGTTAATGACTTACAAGATGATTGGATGGGAGCTGTAAAAACATCGGCTGAAGAAAAGGCCTTGGAGAGGAATACAAATTGCATTTACTTTCTTGCTTCCCCTTTAACCTGCAAAAAGGAGAAAAATATTAGATTAAGAAAAAAACATTAAAAGCATGACTGAAAGGAAGCGAGAAAAGAGAGAGTGTTTTCTTCTCTTTCTTCTATACGCGTTTTTGTTAAAGCTATTTTTATTTTAATACTGTCGTATTATCAATTGCAGCAGTTGAGCTTTCACCAACTGAAAACTTTTTAACTCTATCTTAAGCCATGTCCTAAACGTTGTCCTCATTGTCGTTGCCACTGATTCTTCCAAACGTCTCATGCTTTACTTCATTTTCATAATGGTTTGATCTATATATACTGAAAGCTTTTACCATTAAAATTTCGTGGTTGATTAGTGATCAGTATCCATGAAGGAAATTAAAATTGTTTTTTTTAAATATAAAATTGATTCTTGTCAGCTTTTTATAGGAAACATGCAACTAATTAACAATTTTAACATAAAATAACGTTCCTTAGCCTCAAAAACTTAGAGGAATCCTCCGGATAAAAGAAAGAATAAGACAATGCATTAAAGTATAGCTTTAATGAAGGAAACAGGTTAGGAAACGCGGTAGAATTTAATGCAAGTAGAGTTAAAGGCCGACGCGTATATATTTAATGCTGAACGCGTAAAAGGTTAGAAGAAAACAAGAAATAAATGCTCCCTCCAGTAGACGCGTAAAAACAAAGCCATATTAAATGCTCAGCCCAGTAAACAGAAACAAAAAGGGTACATTTGAAAAACATGCTGTCAATAACCAAATTATTGTTAAATGGTATAATGAGTAAAAATTATTTGAAAAAGAGAAATGAATAATTAGAAATTATTAAGAAGGAAATTGTAAAGACAAAATTACCCTTGATAAAAAAACCTTCTCCTTCATTTTTCTCTTAATTTTTTAATTAAAAAATAAAGTTTCTGAAAATAATTTTTTTTTTAATTTTAAAAAATATTATTTTAAAATATTTATTTACTTTTTTAATTAATTTTTTTAAAAAAATAACATTATTTTTTCTAAAATTATTTTTTCTTTATTTTTTTAAATTTTTTAAAAAATAAATATTTAAATATTTTATTTTTTTAATTTATTTTTAATTAAAATTTTTAGAAGGAGAAAGGAAAAATAGATTTTTTCATTCAGGGTAATTTTGTCTTTACAATATCTATGATAATAATTTCTAAATATTCATTTCTCTTTCTCAAATACTTTTTATCCATTATACCATTTAACAATAATTTGGTTATTGATAGCATGTTTTTCATATTTACCCAAACAAAAATAACACCAAAGCCACATTAAATGCTAAGCTCAGTAAAAAACGACAAAAACAACACCCAGCAATGTTAAAATATTTATTATACCACGTCTCCATTAACAATAACAACACCCAACACATTAAATGCTTAGGAGAGAATATTTAAGTTCAGAAACCCATTAAAAATGATGAAAGCATTTATTTGCAGCTGTTTGCATTTAATGACAAAGCATTTAATGTGGTGATAAGCATTAATGATTGGAGTTGAGTAATTGAGTTAAAGACAAGGAAAATTAACTGGAAGGCTAATTAGAAAGAAAGCCAAAAAAATTCGGTAGCATTTATTTGCAGCTGTTTGCATTTAATGACAAAGCATTTAATGTGCTGATAAGCATTAATGAAATGCGTGGAGCATTTAATAGCTTAAAAATTCAATGCTAGCCAAGTTAATTGGCAAGACATGTTAAATGCGCAAAAAATTTAATGACTTATGCGTAAAAGATATAAAAAGATATTGTAAAGATAAAATTATCAGAAAAAATTTAGCAAAGGAAATTTTTTTAAAAAAATTTTAATTGAAAATATATTTAAAGAATAAAATATTTAAATATTTATTTTTTAAAATTTAAAAAACAAAGCAAAATTAATTTTAGAAATATTATTGTTATTCTTTTAATTTTTGTAATTAAAACCGTGTTAAAATCTTACGCGTTAAAATCTGACGCGTTAGAAATCATGGAGAGAGAACATGCTTCGGACCGCTGGACAGAGAACACCCTTCGGACCGCTGGACAAAAAAATATATATGTACAATCTATCAAAAAAAAAAATATACGCGTCAGTAACAGGGTATTAATGATTTTAGGGTAAGTATGAAAAACATGCTTTGAATAGAAAAATTATATCTAAATAGTGCAATAAATAAAAGTTATTGGAAAAAGGATATGAATATTTTAAAATTATTATAAATGATATTATAAAGACAAAATTACCCTGAATGAAAACAAAGCCAAAAAAATTCGGTAGCATTTATTTGCAGCTGTTTGCATTTAATGACAAAGTATTTAATGTGCTGATAACCATTAATAATTGGAGTTGAGGAGTTGAGTAATTGAGTTAAAGACAACGAAAATTAAATGGAAGGATCGTTTTGCAGGATCAAACACGTAAAAAAATAATTCCTCAGCTGAAGTTAATGGATCAGACGCGTGAACATTTAATGCATCAGACCTTCGGAATCTTACGCGTTAAAATCTTACGCGTTAAAATCATGGAGAGAGAACACCCTTCGGACCGCTGGACCAAAAAAATATATATATATATATATGCTAAAAGATTTTAACGCGTTAGAACAGGGTAACCATTAATGATTTTAGGGTAAATATGAAAAAACATGCTTTGAGTAGGCAAATTATTTATAAATAGTGTAATGAGTAAAAGTTATTTGAAAAAGAAAAATGAATAATTAAAAATGATTATAAAAGATATTGTAAAGACAAAATTACCTTTAATGAAAAATTTACTTTTCCTTTCTTTTTCATTAAAGAGATATTTTTCTTTTAAAATTTTAATTGAAAAAAAAAAAAAAAAACTTTGTTGAGCATTTAAGATGAACATTTAAGGCGAGTATTAAATTATCACCCGTATGCCAGCTGCATAAATTTGCAGCATTTATGTTTGACGCGTTAGGGAATTTGACGCGTTTGCTAAGCTGTACTCTTCATTAAAACCATCTTTTAATGTATGGACTCATGATGCATTTTATCCGTTGGGCTTTTTTGGTTTCCAAAGGAAACATCCTTTTACCCAACGGGTTTTTCATGTCCCTCTTTGTTTTATTGTTTTGAACTCGTTCCTCCAATGTCTATTCCTTTGGGTAAATTTGAAAAACATGATGTCAATAATTAAATTATTGTTAAATGGTATAATGAGTAAAAATTATTTGAAAAAGAGAAATAAAAAATAAAAAATTATTAAGAAGGAAATTGTAAAGACAAAATTACCCTTGATAAAAAAACATTTTCCTTCTTTTTTAATTTATTTTTAATAAAAAAAATAAAGTTTTCTGAAAATATTTTTTTTTAATTTTAAAAAATATTTTTTTAAAATTTAAAATTTTTTATTTACTTTTTTTAATTAATTTTTTTTTAAAAAAATAACATTATTATTGTTATTCTTTTTAATTTTTTTAATTAAAAAAACTAAATAAGAAAATTAAAATTTATGTTTTAAATTTTAAAAAAATTTATTTTCAGTTTTTTTTATTTTTATTTTTATTTTAATTTTAAATTAAAAATTAAATTTATTCTTTTAAATTAAAAAAAAGGGAAATAATTTTAGAGGAAAAAATGTTATTTTTTAAAAGTTTAATTTTGAAAAGTTAATAGAAAAAATTAAATGTAAAAAAGTATTTTTAAATAAAAAAATCATTTATATATATATTATTTTTGTAAAAAATAATAAAATAAGAGAAAAAGAAAGGAGAAAGGAGAAAGTTGTTATATCAAGATAATTGTGTCTTTACAAATGCCTTTATAATAAATTTTTTTTCCTAAAATTATTTTTACTCATTATACCATTTAACAATAATTTGATTATTTAGAGCATGTTTTTCAAATTTGTCCAAAATAACACCGTTTCACGAGGAAGATGCTCACAAATGAATAGTGCGGGACCAGGTGTCAACATGAGGCAAGCTAGTTGAAAAATTATTTTAACTCAATATACCATTTAACAATAATTTTATTATTCACAGTATGTTTTTCAAATTTTTTTCAATAATAAATGCGCACCAACGGAAACAAAGAATATTGAAGCAAAACGGCGTCGTTTCACGGGGCAAAGTGAATAGTGCGGGACAGGTGTCAACATGGGGCTCATTACTTGAGTTTTAATATAGATGAATTATATATAATGTGAGTGACTAAGTTGGTGTCACGAATCAAATGACATTAACTTAGTTAATGAATTTACTTATAATTAAAAGTATATGATAATTGAATCAATTTGTAGTTTATTATACTTTTGTAGGTACCACATATTTCATATTGTTGTTATTTATAATTTCTATTTTAAATATTATTTAATATTATATAGGTAAATAAATTTTAATAAAAAATTTATCACACGCATACGCATGTGCCCAATTACTAGTTATGTATAATGTGAGTGACTAAGTTTGTGTCACAAATCAAATGACACTAACTTAGTTAATGAATTTACTTATAATTAAAAGTATATATATCTTTTAATGTCGTACAATTAATCATCCATGTAAATTTATTAATGAAGATGCAATTTTTTAACTTCTCACTCAGTCATTATGTTTTGTTGTATTTACCTTTTATTTTTTATTTACTTTTACATTTTTATTTTGGAGAGAAAATTTCACATGTATTTGCATGTGTCATAAAGTCTAGTATACTATATATAATGTGAGTGACTAAGTTGGTGTTACGAATCAAATGACACTAACTTAGTTAATGAATTTACCTATAATTAAAAGTATATGTGTCTTTTAATGTCGTGCAATTAATCATCCATGTAAATTTATTAATGAAGATACAATTTTTTAACTTCTCACTCAGTCATTATGTTTTGTTGTATTTACCTTTTATTTTTTATTTACTTTTACATTTTTATTTTGGAGAGAAAATTTCACATGTATTTGCATGTGTCATAAAATCTAGTATTTATAATAAATTTATTTGAATTTTTTTGGGTAAATTCACTAATTGAATTGGTGTCACTTAACTCGTGACATCAACTCAGTCACTCTCATTATATATAGTATAGATAATAAATTTATTTGAATTTTTTTATATAAATTCACTAACTGAGTTGGTTCACTTGACTCCTAACACCAACTCAGCCACTCCCATTATATATAGTATAGATAAAACTAAAGATATATGTGGCTTTCAATGTCATGCAATTAACTATCCATGTAAATTTATTAATGAAAGATGCAGTTTTTTTAACTTCTCACTCAACCATTATGTTTTGTTGTGTTATTTTACCTTTTATTTTTATTTTGAAGAAAATATTTCACATCCATTTACATGTGTCATTAAAATCTAATATCTAATATATATATATATAATGAACTACATAAATGATTTAGAAGCTGACACCTGTTTTTTTTTTTTAAGAAGAAATAGAGAAAAAGAGGAAAAGAGAGAAAGAAAGAAAGAAAGAGGAAGAAAGGAAAGAGAGAAAAAAAAATGAACAAAATTTATCTGTTCGTGTTATTTTTTGTATTTAAAGTATTATAAATTTATATAAAATTTTACACGTTAATAATTCATTTTATGTATATTTTCACACGTTAGTGTATTCGAGTCGTGTTCATGTTATTTTTCGTGTTGTGTTTTAATTATTTTTTCTACATTGTGTTCATGTCGTGTATCAATTCATTTCATATTTTGTATAGTTTGTCATTATGATTCAATTTATATAAAAAAAAAAGTATGTGTTCGTGTCGTGTCACAATTCATGACATATTTTGCATAATTTACCATAATGATTCAATTTAGATTTTTTTTGTATATCGTGTTCGTGTTATTTTTTGTGTTCAAAGTATTATAAATTTATATAAATTTTTACACGTTAATAATTTATTTTATGTATATTTTGACACGTTTGTGTATTCGTATTGTGTTCATGTTATATTTAGTGTTGTGTTTTAATTATTTTTTCTATATTGTGTTCATATCGTGTCTCAATTCATCTAATATTTTGCATAGTTTGTTTTTGTGATTCAATTTAAAGAGAATTTTGTATGTTTGGGTCGTGTCTCAATTTGATGACATATGTTGCATAATTTTTCATAGTAATTCAATTTAAAAAAATTTTATGTATTCGTGACGTGTTCGTATTTGTGTTATGTTTTGTGTGTTCAAAATAGTGTAAATTTATATAGTTTTTTAACATTATTAATTCATTTTATATAGCTTTTGACAGGTTCACGTATTCGTTCTGTGTTCATATTATTTTTCATGTCGTGTCGCGTTTTAATCATTTCACATGTTATGTTTATTTTGTGTCTCAATTCATTCCATATTTTGCATAATTTGTGATAGTGATTCGATTTTAACTCTAAATTTATTTACTTAAAATTTTATAAAACATAAAAAATTTATTTAAATAAATGATAATTCTTTAATATGTTTTAATTTAAAATTATTTGTGATTGTTAATTTAATTAAAAATTTATAAATATTAAAAACCCTCAACGAAACGGGAAAAAAATTTAGTTATATTATGAGAAATTAGTGAACAATTAGTTTTTTATACACTCGTGATGATATTTTTTTCAATTTCACAAGCGGATTAAGAAATTGTTATCTGACAATTTTGAACACGACACGATTATACGATACAAACACGACACGAAAAAAATAACTAAAACACGACACAACATGAAAAAATAACACGAATATGTTACGAATACACAAACGTGTAAAAAATTATATAACACGAACTATTAACGTGTCAAAATTTATAAAAATTTATAAAAATATTCTTGAAAGTCATATTTTCATTTACTTTATCACATAATTTTACTAAATTTGAAATCCAAATCTCTACTTTTAAATTCAAGTTACCAAATGCAAACTAAAAGTCATAACCTATCTAAATGCATACACATCTTCAGATTTTATTAGATAAATATAATTTATGCCAAGATTTTTCTTGGAAAACAAGCATGTATTAAGTATTTCACGCATAGTTGTTAAATCAATATACATATCATGAATTGAAATCTTATTTTTGAAAAACGAGTATCGAGTATCGTATCATAAGATACAGTCAATAATTTTAAAATTAATTATAAATAACATATATACTTGTAAAAAAAAAATACTATACATATTCATAAGATTGAGTGATGATTATGTGACATAAATAACAAATATGATTATTTTCAAATTCTACTCATATGCTCATTAATAATATATATTTTTAAATAAAAATTTTCTTATATTTTTCATGTTAATTTACTATCTAAAAGTATACAATTTTCATGTTATTTAAGTATAACATATTTAGAGAATAAAGTTATAAATTTTTTTGGGTCAAAAAAACTACTAAAATTGCATTTTTTTTAAGGTAATTGAGCATGACCATGTCACCTCATGTGTATCAAATTATATGATACACATTGATTCGCTTGTGTATCAAATACGCTACCAATTCATGATAAAATCAATTCTCTATATAAATAGATATCGATTTTGTAGTGAATTGAATCGAATCGTATCGTATACATATCGAATATCATACGATATTAAACTATGATTCTACGTATCATCCAACTTGTTTTTTTTAATGATTATTACAAAATTCATTTTACAATAATAAATACATAAAAAAAACCACCAAATACTTGAACACCATAACTGTAGTACCAGCTTTAATAGAGAGGGCAACTAATTTCATTAGGAAATGAAGTTAAACATTATAACTAAATGAAAATAAGATTAATTACCTAGGCCAAGCTTGAATTTAAAAGGAGTCCCCCTATCACGGCTGGAATCAAACTTGGTTCCATCCAGCAAGGTTCCAGTATAATGCACTGCAAAAAGAAACCAACAAATCCATAAACTCAAAATCAAGAAAAAGAATAAACAAATCAATGAAAGAAGAAGAAGACATATTACCTTCAACTTCATCACCATTGCTGGATTCTCCCATCCTTCACCTTCCTTAACCAGCTTCTTCTTCAGACCATTTTTCCCAATCTATTTTTCCTCACCAACTTTGAGGATTGAGCTACTGGCTCATCTTCTTCTGGAATATCCATCTCGTCTTCTTCAATGTTGTTAGCTGTTGGGAACTAGAAGTCGTCTTCCATGAGGGGTTTTGCAAGATTAGCTGAGAGAAAGAAAAAAAAATCGATATTTGAGGATTTCTGAGAAGGCAAATAGGCAATGCGGGAAGGTTTTTCTTGGTTTGCCGATTGGTTGATTGATGCAAACTGGAGTTGGGAATTTAAAGGTGACGTGAGAGAGAGAGAGAGTATAGAGAATTCTAAAGGCTAACAGACTGAAGAGAGTTCCAGAATTCTCCCTCTTTTTTTTTAGAGCTTTTGAAACTGTCTTTGAGATCTTCGCGCTTCGTATTGGATTCTTTGGGTTCATTTGGATCCCATCGAATCGCACCGCATTACATTTTCAGTGCGATGCGATCCAATGTTATTTTGTAAATATTTTTCCTACTAATTGACCTTTTTATTGAGGTGCACTCCATTTAAATTTTCTCTAGATTGGAGTTCTAGTGAATTATTGGATTTTTAGTGGAGGGAGAAATTCCTTTTTACTTCTCTCCATTACTTTTTATATAAATATAATTTTAATAATTTAATAATTATTTTATTTTTTAATATAAATATAATTTTAATAATTTTTAATTTTTTTATTATATATATATATATACATTTTAATCTAATATTTTTAATGATCATTTTTTTTCTCACTATAATTCACCTCATTGTCATAGTTAAGTTTAAATATAAATACATATACCACCATTGTTTTTAATCTCACTGCTACAATAACTAATATCATCGCTATCGCTGTTTTTAATCTTACCGGAACCAATCTCACTGTCCATCCAAATAGAGTCCAGTGATGCGTAGCCTTTCTTTTTTTAGACTTAATTATAAAAAAAATTCCTAAACTAAAATTAAATAATAATTAAAGCTTTTATTGTAGTCAATTAAGTTTTCCAATATTTATTTTTATCCAATTGAACTCTCGACTTGACAAAAATTAATTTAAAGGCATCATCAATTTTCATCCAATTAAGGGCTTAATTAGGTGAAAATATTATTTAAAAATTCAAATGGATGAAAATAAATGTTTGAGGGATTAAATAGATGATAATAAATATTTGAAAGCTCAATTTATTGCAATAAAACAATAAAAATTTAGATTATTATTTAATTTTAATTTAGGAGTTTTTTTATACTTAAGCTTTTTTCTTATTATTTTTGTTTTCTACCGTTGGCCAATCAAAGTTTTTTTTTTTTTTTTTTAAAATTAAAAATATTATAATATTGGGATTTGAACCAAATTTGTCAAATGTCATTTGTAAAAGATGATTATATTAACCTCGGATTTGATTAACCAAAGTTTTAAAATTCTAATACATTTAAATAATTTGATTTTTTTCTTAATATATTATATAATTTTAATTAAAACTTCACCAGTCGGATTAGCTGTTAAACCCATCGGGTCTTTATATATATTATTGTATATATAAATTTTAAAATGTACAATAATATATTTTATTTAAATTAATTAATATGTTAAAAATAAATACATGACAAATGGATAATGCAAGCTCGTGCACGAACACAAATTTTCAAAGTATCAACCAGACTCGATTTAATTTTATAAATACTTCTAAGTGAAATAAGATTACGTAATAAAAAATAATCATATTCTATGTCATAAATCACATTTTATATTTTTTTATTCAAATTCGAATTGAAATTTGACGTCTTCATTTGATAAAAAAACAATTAAGATTTAATGTAATCATAATTATCATATTAATTATTAACTATAATTCTTTCCCACTTCGTTGGATATTTTTTTAATATTTATAAAATTATAATTAAATTAATAATCATAAATAAATTTAATTTGAATCATATTAAATAATTATCATTTATTTAAATAATTTTTTATGTTTTAATATCTTAAATAAATGAATTTAGAGTTAAAATCGAATCACTATTATAAATTATACAAAATATAAAATGAATTAAGACACGACACAAACACAATATGATAAAATAATTAAAACACGACACGAATACACGAATGTGTCAAAATTTATATAAAATAAATTATTAACACATAAAAGTTTATAATATTTTGAACATACCAAAAAATAACACGAACACGTCACGAATATACATTTTTTTTTTTTAAATTGAATCACTATGATAAATTATGCAAAATATTTCCTGAATTGAGAAAGGACACGAACGTACAAAATTTTTCTCTAAATTGAATTATAATGACAAACTATGTAGAATATGAAATGAATCGAGACACGACAAGAATACAACATAAGAAAAATTATTAAAACACAACACGAAAAATAACATGAACATGATACGAATACACGAACGTGTCAAAATATACATAAAACGAATTACTAACATGTAAAAAATTATATAAATTTATAATACTTTGAACACACACAAAAATGAAACGAACATGAACACGCCAAGAACACACAAAATTTTCTCTAAATTAAACCATTATGATAAATTATGCAAAATATGTCATGAATTGAGACACGACACGATCACAAAAATATTTCTCTAAATTGAATCACAATGACAAACTATACAAAATATTAGATAAATTGAGATACGATACGAACACAACATAAAAAAATAATTAAAGCATAACACGAAAAAAAACATGAACACAACACGAATACATGAACATATCAAAATATATATATAAAATAAATTATTAATATGTAAACATTTATATAAATTTATAATATTTTGAACATAAAAAATAATATGAATACCAACACAATTTTTTAAACGAATATACAAATTTTTGTTATGTATGTTTTTTTTTCTTTCTTTCTTTCCTTTCTTCCTTCCTTCTCTTTTCTTTCCTTTATTTCTTCCATCCTTCCTTCCTCCTAAAAAACACGTGTCCTAAACAATGATATTTATAGAAGATGGATAATATAGATGTCAGATTTAATATAACTTTTTTAAGAATTATATATTAATTATCAATGTTAGAAATGTTTTTAGAGATAGAAACTTAATAAATATCATTGTTGGCAAATATATTGATTTTTTTCTTCTTTTAACGTAGTCATAAATATAACATTAAATTTTTTAAATATATATCACATTAAGTTCCTCAAAAGAAAAAGAAAAAAAAGATAAATCACCTTAATTAGTAATCATAATTCATAACTAAAGCACATTGCCATGTTTTTTTTATTTATTTATGAAGATTCAAGGTCTATTTGGATGGGCGGTAAGATTGATTTCGATGAGATTAAAAATAGTAGTGGCGGTGAGATTAGTTACTGTAGCGGTAAGATTAAAATCAGTGGTGAAATATATGTTTGGATGCAAAAGCAACGGTGGCGATGAGTTGAATTATAATAAGAAGAAAAAATGATCATTAAAGACATTAGATTAAAATATGTATATATATAATAAATAATTATAAAATATTAATTATATTTATTTTAAATAATAAAATATATATTAAAATTATATTAATGTCAAAAATTAATAAATTAAATAATAAATAATTTAAAAAGAATATTTTTCATTTTTCATTATTTATGTAATTACTTATTTTTAATTAATTATATAATAATAAAATATATGTTTGTTAATTTATTATATAATAATATAATTTATTAATTATATTACAAATTATTTCTTTTTTCAATAAAAAATCATAATAAAAATAAATAAATAAAAATTAAATAACATTTTTTTATAAAAAAGGCAGGGTCAAAATTGGTAACTACGACTCGATTAGGGCCAAAAATTGCCCTAATCGGGACGCACCATGGCTTCATTTGTTTCCAAACGAAGCCTCAATTAGCTCTTTGAGAAATAATCTGATAGCCTTAACGTGAAAATTTGATCGGATCAGATCCGATTTAAAACAAATTTTACTTGTCAAAGGTTTGGTTTGGTCTTATGAGTTCGAAAAAACGAAAAACACATTTTACTATTCAAATATTCAAATATTTTTATATTAATATTTGATATTTTATAATTAAATTTAAATAATTTTTTATTTATTAAATTAGCAATCCGAACTAGGCTAGTCCAGATTGAAAAAATATATTTCAAGCTCAACCCGAATCTATCGAGCCGTACAAATAATTAAACCCTTTAACATGTCTAATAAAAATAAAAATGTTTATTAAATGCATGAACTAAATCTCGAAAAAATAATGAATACATGTACTATAGTTTATTTATCAAATAAATGTAATTATATATTATTTTTTATATTCTTAATTTACCTTTAATTTCGAATAACTATTTACTGAACTTATTTAAAAATATATTATATTTTTAAATACACTCAAATTCGTAATTTTGAAAAATCTAATCAACATGCATACCATACGATTACTGCTTAGTTGACATATCACATATTTGTTTATATTAAAAATTAGGGAAAAATACACTAACTCACTGAGGTTTCATAAAAAATATATTTACTCTCCTATAGTTTGAAAAATATCCACTTATTCCTCTGAGGTTTGATGAAAAATGCACTAACTCCCCTGAGATTTATTTACAAAATGAATTTTAAGTAAAGATAAATTTACCCTTTATTAATTATTAATTATTCTATTTTTTCATTCTTTTTTATCCAAGATTTTTTTAACTACAAAAAAATAAAAATTTAATTAGTTTTAAAATTATTTTTAATTACTATTAAATTAAATTATATTCTAATGCATGTACATGTTAAACATTTTAAATTTATTTTTAATTCAATATATTAACTTTGAAATGAATTTATTATGTTTTTTATTTGAAATAAATTAATAAAATCGTTTTAAAAAGTTTAGTGATAAAGGAATTGATTAAAAAAAGGAAAATAAATAAAATTAGGGTCTTAATATTTAAAATCAAATTTAAACAAATATAAATTTGATTAATGAAATCCTAACATTAGTTACTTTTTTAGAGAGATAAAATGTACTTTTCAAGTTAATATATGTAAGTTTATTTTTAATAAAACCTCATGGATGATAATTATTATTTTTTCTTATTTTTTTTAATCAATTTTTATGCAAGTACATGTTAAATATTTTAAATTTATTTTTAATTCAATTATATATTAACTTTGAGATTAATTCATTAAATTATTTTTATTTAAAATAAATAAATTAAAATTATTTTAAAAAGTTTAGTGATATAAAAATTAATTAAAACAGAAAAATATACAAAAAATAAGGATAAATAAATAAAATGAGGGTATTTTAATATTAAAAGTAAAATTTGAATAATAGTTTGATTAATGAAATCCTAACATTAATTATTTTCTAGAGAGATCAAATATGGTTTTGAAACTAATAGATGTAAGTTTATTTTCAATAAAATCTCATGGATGATACTGATAGGTATATTTTCATTTTTTTCTTCTCCTTTATTTATCTCTTTTTATTTTTTATTAACATTTACTTGAATTAGAATATAATTTAATTAGGATTTAATTTTATAGTAATTGAAGATAATTTTAAAATTAATTAAATTTTCATTATTTCATAATTAAAAAATGAGTAAAATGAATAAAATAAATAGAAAAATATATCATTAATAATTAATAAGGGTATAATTATCTTTTTATTTAAAATTTACTTACTAAATAATCCTAGGAGGGTTAGTGTGTTTTTTATCAAACCTCAAGGGGATAAGTGGATATTTTTCAAACTATAAGAGGTAAGTGTATTTTCTATGAAACCTCATACGGGTAGTGTACTTTTTCCTAAAAACTAAAATAATATGCGCGCTTAGACTTGTCCAAGGGCTGGGCTACCGGCCCAAGCCCAAAGGCCCGCCCATATTTAAAAGGGTTTAGACAAAGATATTAGGCTCGAAAAATGGATTTAGGCAAAAAAATAAGACCCGTTTAAAAAATAGACTAGGGCTTGGCTCCAATATTAGGGCCCGAGCCTGGCCCGTTTTCCGATTATATAATATATTATGTAATTTATATCATATAAAGATTAAATATATAATATTATAGTGTAAACATTAAAAAATATGTTAAGTTGTCCATATTTAAGAACTTAATAAAAGAAAAAAATATAAAATTACTAAAAATTAAATAAAACAATATATTTATAAAAAACTAAAAAAAAATATATGGGTGGGCCTAAACGGGTTAGGACTATCCATTTACAAATATGAGCGGGTTTGAGCAGAACTTGAGGCTCATATTACGGGCCTGGTTTGGACAAACAAATATGGTGTTAATACCATACCCGAACCCGACCTGGCCATGGACACTCTATGCGCGCTTTGCTGCAAAGCTATTTTTATTTATTTATGAATATTCATTTTTTTTCTTCTTATTTTAGGCTAAAACAAAAGTTTTTTCTATTACTAAATATATATCTTGGGAGCGTTTGGTACTTTTCCATATCATGATTTCAATGGAATGTGATTTATGAGAATATAACTTTACAACGTTTGGTATACATAAAAAAATGTTGATTAAAATCCTGGAATGCGAAATTACCCTTATCAAGAAAATACAAATTTTATTAATTTTAAAATTTTCAATTATTATTAACAAATATTTGTATTAAATATTTAAAAATAGTATTTTAATTGATAATTTGAGTTACTTTTAGGATAAAAGTAATATTTGTTAATAATAAAATTTTGAAATTACTCTCATGTAGTTGAAAAATTAAAAAGTTGGATGCAAATAAAATATTATTTAAATATTTTAATGATATTTATTATTAACAAATATTTGTACTAAATATTTTAAAAAAATATTTTAATTGATAATTTGAGTTACTTTTATGATAAAAAAAATTTGTTAATAATAAAATTTCGAAGTTACTCTCATATAGTTGAAAAATTAAAAGACTGGATGCAAATTAAATATTATTTAAATATTTCAATAATATTTATTATTAACAAACATTTATACTAAAAATTTAAAAATAATATTTGAATTGGTAATTTGAGTTATTTTTAGGATAAAAAAATTTGTTAATAATAAATTTTCGAAGTTATTCTCATGTAGTTGAAAAATTAAAATACTGAATGCAAATTAAATACAAACTAGACCTGTGAGCCGAGCTATCTGCCCAACCCAACAGACTCGACCCGTATTAGGCCAAACTTAGACATAAGTTTTTCTAATTCGGACCGACCCGACTCGAATTATTATTTATGAAAAATAAAATATTTTTTTAATTATAAAAATAGTTTTTAAATATTTTAATATTTTGTTAACAGTAAAACATACTTTTAGATTAGTATAAAAAAATAAAAAAATTCGGGCTAAAATCCGGCGGTCTTTAGATAAATCTAATACAAATATATAAAATTTTATATAATATTAATTGTTAACCTATTAAAATTTATATATATATATATAATATTTTAAATAAAAAATATAAAACACCACAAAATGAGAGATTTGAATAAAAAAAATCGTAATCCATCGGTAACAAGAATGGAAAGCGCATAACCGTCTGTGATTACGATTTACAAATCTTCCCTTTAAATACCCACTTTTTAGCTCAAACCCGTTTCTCACTTTTCGTTTTCAAAAACATCTACTTCTCCCTTCTCTCTTTTGTCTCTCGGTGACCCCTTTCTCTCCAGATTCTCTTGGGGTCGCCCAAAATCACAAAATAAATAAATAAAAAAAAGAACCCAAAAAAGAAAAAAACCGAAAATTCTCATTCAATTCCTAAATTATTAATCAAATCTAATCCAAAAAAGAAAACCCAAAAAAAAAAAAAAGAATTGTTTTCAATTTTTTCAAATATTTTTCAACCATGTCGGAAATGGCGAACACGGATCCCGAAGGGGTAGACGCCGTACGGATGACGTGGAACGTTTGGCCGCGCACCAAAGTCGAAGCCAGCAAGTGCGTGATTCCGTTGGCCGCTTCCATCGCTCCGATCCGTCCTCATCCGGACATCCCGACAATCCCTTACGCTCCTCTACGGTGCAAGACCTGTTCAGCCGCTCTCAACGCCTTCGCCCGCGTTGACTTCACCGCCAAGATCTGGATCTGTCCGTTCTGTTACCAGCGCAACCATTTTCCGCCTCACTATGCCATGATCTCCGAAACGAACCTCCCATGCGAACTCTACCCGCAATACACCACCGTGCAATACACGCTCCAACCGAATCCCGATCCGAACAACCCTTCAAATGTTCCTCAATTGCCGCCGGTGTTTGTGTTCGTTTTGGACACTTGCATGATCGAGGAAGAGCTTGGGTTTGTTAAATCGGCGATGCAGCAAGCGATTGGGTTGTTGCCAGAACACGCGCTTGTTGGGTTCGTTTCGTTTGGGACTCAGGCGCAGGTCCATGAATTGGGGTTCTCGGATATGTCGAAGGTCTATGTTTTCAGGGGTAGTAAAGAGATTTCCAAGGAGCAGGTTTTGGAGCAGTTGGGCCTCGGTGCTGCTGGACGGCGGCCAACCGCTGGGTATCCGAAAGGCCTACAAAATGGGTACACAAATACTGGCGTTAACAGGTTTTTATTGCCTGCTTCCGATTGCGAATACACACTCAATTCGGTGCGTTTTTATTTATTTGTCCTGGGAAATATCTTTTAAATGGTGGATTTTTTTTTATTAAGTGGTTGGTTGATTTTAATGCAGTTGTTGGATGAGTTAGAAACGGATCAATGGCCTGTACAAGCGGGGCACAGAGCGTCAAGGTGCACCGGAGTGGCCTTGAGTGTTGCAGCAGGATTGCTTGGAGCCTGCTTGCCTGGTACTGGTGCTAGGATTATTGCTTTGGTTGGTGGTCCATGTACTGAAGGGCCTGGCACGGTAATGCCATTAAATTCATTGTTTAGCTTCTGAATTCTTACGTATTGCACAATTAAATGATACAAACCAAATTTATATAGCTGATAGTAAAGCATTTATCATTCGTTTTCTCATGAGTTGTACGAAGTTTATGGATGTTACACCTAATAATATGTCATGGTTGAGATGGATGTGGTTTGTTGCAAGTAGTATGACCTTTATTTTTGCTGCTATCCTGAAATTATATTCAATGTTACATCACTGATATATCTGTGCATATTACTTTTCTCTAAGGTTACAACTTCTTTTCTAAATAATGTAAAAGATTTCGTCCCATTTTCTTTAGGGATGGTATTAGATAAAAATTGCAGGCATCCAAACAGAAGCAAAATGGCTTTGTAGTTGGAGCACAACAACTGGTGCCCATCGTAATACGAAACAGGGCCATGTTTAAAACCCCGTTTTTGTTTGATTAGCATATAATGTTGATGCATTTACTTGTGCAATTATTTAAAAAGTGATTCTATTTCATAAAGATTATTCCTGTTAAGTACCTTCAATCTGTCTCCAAAATTATTGGCACAATTTTATGTTACCTTTATAGTTTCATATAGCTTATTGCCTTAATATTTACTGTTTCTTTGTGCGGGATGAGTGTCATTCTTAAATACATTGTAGTTGTAGGAATGACTCATAAGCAACAATGATTTAATTGAGGAAATGAAGATTAGGCAAATAATCTTAATTTGAGAATTGCTTCTTGTTTGATTTGTATTGACATTCTTGGTTGTCATCAAGATGATACTGATTTATAGATTTTTGCAGATTGTATCGAAAGACTTATCAGAACCTGTACGTTCCCATAAAGATCTTGATAAGGATGCTGCACCATATTTTAAGAAAGCAGTCAAATTTTATGATACTCTTGCAAAACAGCTGGTCAGCCAGGGTCATGTACTAGACCTTTTTGCATCTGCACTTGATCAGGTGTGTCTTGGCCACTCCACTTTTTAGGTTCTCTAATTATATTTAAACTCTTTTTTGTTTATAAATCTGTCCGTAATGTGTCTGCTTTCAATGTTCTGTCCAAACTAGTTCATTATTTTAATAAGGATGGATTCATTCGACAAAGTTTTCGGTTCTTTTCTGCCTTTTAACTGGTCCCATGGATTGAATTAAAGCATTGAAGAACCTGCTGCAGCGGATAAGATATAAGGACCCTAATATTTTTAGAAACTTGAACAACCCTATATGTAGTTCTTACTTTACAAAACTCTCTCTCTCTTGCATTTAGAATTTACTCATTGATTTTCAATGCATATAAGATGCAGTGGAAATATGAGGACATTAAGCCTTGTTTTTTCCTTGCTTCTTTGATTGGTGGCTTGTAATGTAAATGCTTTATGTTGTAAGAAACTATGGATGCTAATAGTTATTCTGTTTACCATGTGTGCAAACCTTTTATTTTAAATGAATGCTGATAACTCCAGACATTAATAATCTTCAAAATGTGAACTGTACATAAATATGTAATGGGTTTTTGTTTGTTCTCAGGTTGGGGTTGCTGAAATGAAAGTTGCAGTTGAAAGAACAGGTGGCCTTGTTGTTCTAGCAGAAAGTTTTGGTCATTCTGTATTCAAAGACTCTTTCAAGCGTGTGTTTGAGGATGGGGAACAGTCTCTTGGCCTATGTTTTAAGTTAGTTCTTGTTACACACCATTTCTTGTTCAACTTTTTTAGTTTACTTTTCTCTTCTCTTTTCCATGCTTGTTGATAAATAACTATTTAGTTGCATTCTTAATTGCTCAATTTACATTGTTGTTCCAGTTCCAGTTCCAGTTGGCCTTGTGCTATTTTTTTGAGTTCTAGATGTGCCAACCACCTAGCGTACCTTTAACTTAGTTGTGATATCATTCTGCACTAGGTGATACTGCTGTGAAAGAATGTAAACTTTTGACATTAAAGCTTGCTGACTTGCTATTCTGCTGGAAGCAGAGCTCAAATTTATCAAATTGCACAAAGCTGCATATGTGAAAATGATTAAACACTGGTATTCTGTGTTGGCATACTCTGTTGGCTTCATAGGTTTTTCTAAATGTTGCAAATGGGAGTGCTTGCATTATTGAAAGTAGTGTAGGTATTACCTTGCTGCAGTGGGAGTGTCATTTCTGATTTCTGTTAAATTTCTGAATTCAAATTTAATGCTGATTGCCATAAATGAACTCTCTCCATCACATGGGTACCCATGAAATTAATTTATTTGTTCGTGCTTTAGCTTAAGTTTTTGTATCCGCATGCATTATCTGTAACTTATGATTGGCTGTGGCATGGTTGGAGCACCCAGAAATATAAACTATTTTAGCTATAGTATACATTTCAAACTCATTATATGCTCATTTTTTTCTTTCTTTCTAGTGGCACGCTTGAGATCAACTGTTCTAAAGACATCAAGATTCAGGGGGTTATTGGACCTTGTGCATCTTTGGAGAAGGTTGGGCCATTTAAAAATTTAGTTACATCTCTCACTCTCTCTACACAGACACATTCTAAACTGTAGACTCAATTTACTTGTATTTATGGGGATTTAAGCTGAATGCTATGAGTGTTGCAGAAAGGACCTAATGTCGCTGACACGGTCGTTGGGGAGGGGAACACTGCAGCATGGAAAATGTGTGGCCTTGACAAGAGTACTTGCTTGACGGTTTTATTTGATCTTTCGTCAACTGAGCGATCAAATGCTCCTGGAGCTGCAAATCCACAGCTTTATTTGCAGTTTCTTACAAGGTTTGCTGCATGAACTATCAAAAGGGTCCTCTTTATTTACCTTAAAAATAGATATCTTTGATTTGTTTTTTACTTTGGTCTCTTAGTAATTTGATTGTGATATTGTTTATCTAATTGCAGTTATCAAGACCCTGAAGGTAAAACAATGCTTCGAGTTACGACTGTGACTAGACGATGGGTAGACAGTGCTGTTAGTTCAGAGGTTAGTTTAGATTTTGGTTAACTTGTCTAAATAACACCTAAATGTATCTTTTTCATTTCTTCCATTTCATCCCCTTTTGTGTTTTGTTATATACGTCCCATTTAGTCACGTTTAAGAGGGTTTTTTTTTTGGGTGAGGGGTGTTGGATTTAGACGTTGTTAGGTTAACTGATCTGTATAAATGTCACTGCAATGTGTCTTGGTCTGGATACTGTAATAATTGATTATGTTTATTGGAATTAGTTTATGCTAACTGTGAATAATATCTCCTTTCTAGGAATTAGTACAAGGTTTCGATCAAGAGACTGCGGCTGTTGTAATGGCAAGAATAACTTCCCTGAAAATGGAGACAGAGGTAATTTAGAAATTCTTTTGTTCAATTGTGTACCATTTGTTGTTTTTCTCGTTTGGATGTATTCACTGTCAACCTATAATTTATTAGCTGATACCTGCTGCTTAGTTCATCATGCTATTTTTAATTGAATAATTTCCACTCTTATTCTGTATTCATGTTATAAGATAAGAACTTTCTCTCTTAACCCTTTGCCCTAGTGTTTAGCGGTTCTCTCTCCCTTGTTCTAATTTCTATATATTATTTTTTGGCTCCTTGCCAATACAATAACACGTTTATCTGTTGCTTGTAATCACTTCTTTATTAGTTACTTAATCCCTTTCATGATTATGGCTTTTTGTTTCATATAGGAGGGGTTTGATGCTACACGGTGGCTAGATCGGAATCTCATTCGACTTTGTTCCAAATTTGGCGACTACCGGAAGGATGATCCATCATCTTTTACATTAAACCCTTGTTTTTCTTTGTTTCCTCAGTTTATGTTTAATCTGCGGCGGTCACAATTTGTACAGGTAACTGTTTCTTTTTCCTAATTGGCTGCCTTTTTTATAATATTTAATTGACCTATGCTCATAAACGGGCTTTCTTTTTTTCCCCCTTTCCTGTGACAGGTTTTTAACAACAGTCCAGATGAAACTGCCTATTTTCGCATGTCATTAAATAGGGAAAATATTACGAACGCAGCTGTTATGATTCAACCTTCATTAATATCATATTCATTCAACTCGCTGCCCCAACCAGCATTATTGGATGTGGCTTCCATTTCAGCTGATCGTATTCTCTTGCTGGATTCATATTTCAGTATTGTCATTTTCCATGGTATGACAATAGCGCAGTGGCGCAACATGGGTTACCAGAACCAGCCTGAACATCAGGTATGCTCATTTTGTTCATGCTACCTGAATGTAGAGCTTAACGTATATTTATTTAGAACCATTACGTTCATAATGTGCAAAAGTGACTTTCAGTCATGCCTGATGGTTGGGCTTTTCTACATTAAGATAATAGCTTTGTTTGATCACCTTGGGATATACTGAAGCTCTAGTAGTACTGATCCTGAGGTCCCTTTAAGGCAGAATGAATGTTTTATTATTCTTATTTTGATTTTACTGATTCTCTTGTGAATTTTATCCTAAACGACTGACAGAACCAAACTCTTGGTTCCACCACCTTGCAGCTCTGAAATTGAAACTACGAGGTTAATCATAATGATCTGCAACCTCTCTGATTATTGTAATGTAGAATATGGTGAAGTTTTTCTAAGATGGAGTATGCTTTGTAGGGAAGGCTGGTGCATAGTTGTGCTTGTTGAAATTGAAATAACTCCTAGCATCATATGTTGGATCAGTTTATAGGATTAATGAGGTGTTTCATGCATACTTTAGAATGCCTCATTTTTTAAAGCTAAATAATTGCTCATTTTATGTTTATTTGGCAATGCTTTGCTCTAAGCTACAGGAAGGGGATGCCAATAAGATAGTTCTATGTTTACCGGGCAATGGCTTTATTTAACCTGGTTTAACTGGTCTCCTTATTCTTCTAAAAGCCCGAGTGACCGAGTTAAGAACTTTTATTGGTCATTTTTGTATTTGCTACTGGCTTTCTCCAACCTCATGTAGTGGCTTATAACCTAGTAGCTGGTTCTGAACTTTTAACTTTCTTCTATGTGATGTGATTCTTCTACTTTTCCCACTTCTGTTATTTTGGAGAGTTAAAATTTGTCTTATAGAGGAACATGGGGGTCTTTTCCCTGGGGTGAGATATATGGTAATGGTATGTTTCTTTTGCAATATCCATTATATGTTTAGCTCAAACTTGCAATATATCAGATTGTTGGGAATTTACCGGTTCTTCAGTGAAGTTTCTAATGCGCTTCAGTTTCAGTGTTTACTACCCAATTTTTATGTACACAGTCTATGATTCTGTTGTCTAAAGCTTATTTTTTTCCCTCAGGCATTTGCACATCTTTTGCAAGCACCCCAGATTGATGCCCAAATGATTATTCGGGAACGCTTCCCTGTCCCTAGATTGGTTGTATGTGATCAGCATGGATCCCAGGTCAGTATATTTCAGTAAGACTGATATTTTTCTTAAAAGTATTTTTCGGAAATATAAAAGTGTCCTTGATTTACAATTGTGAACTTCATCATTTTCAAATATATACTAATATAAAGTATCGCTTCAGTCTGAATTATTCTTAAACTTTGCAACACAATCTTTAAAAAAATTGAGGAAATGTTTTAAATATGCTCAAATTAATTACATTTTTATAATTGTTAAACCAAGGGTGCAAGATATTTAGATTGCCTTTACTGCAAACTCTTTGCACCAAAATTATTTGAAGCTTGATAAATGTTAGTGAAGGTAGCAATCACAGATTGTTTTACTGTTACATTGATTTAGCTCGATTATTTAGCATTTCTGGTTTATAGTACCTTCTGTAGGTTTAGCTTGATAACGTTGTTTTTTTCCCGCTATGATGTGATCCCGACTGATCACTATATTCTTCTGTTCATATGGTTTCATGTTCATTCTACCTTTTCCTTCAGTCCGATGTTATAGATGGTTATCAGCATATGGTTATCTTAATATTTCCTTATTTCGTTGCTGTTCAATATTTATTGTGAGTTTGAACAAGTTAGATTAGGGACCTTACCAACTGTTTAGTTGGTTTTTTTTTTTTTTTTTTGGGTCCCGCTATGATGTGATCCCGACTGATCACTATATTCTTCTGTTCATATGGTTTCATGTTCATTCTACCTTTTCCTTCAGTCCGATGTTATAGTTGGTTATCAGCATATGGTTATCTTAACATTTCCTTATTTCGTTGCTGTTCAATATTTATTGTGAATTTGAACAAGTTAGCAGTAGATTAGGGACCTTACCAACTGTTTAGTTTTTTTGTTTTTGGGCCTATGGGTTGTGTTTTAAAGTTTGCAATATCATCACGCAAATTTATTCTTACATGTTAGCCAATAATGACTTTGAAAAAGCAAGGTTGTCTCGACTCTTGAGCTATCCTTGTCCCTTAGTATGAGTATTGCCCATCGTTTACAATTTAGCCGTATTATGTGCCTGCATGTTTTCCTATAAGCTTTTTTCTACAAATGCCGGTGATCTACGTTGTGAAGCCCTATTCATAATGTAACTGTTACTGTAAGCCAAAGATTCATAGGTTGGGTCTGAATTGAAGAATGCTGAATCCTTTGAATCAAATTCACAATAAAAGAGGGGTGTCATGATTGTGGCTTTGCCACTTCAGGTCCTTGAATGGAGCTTCTGCACTTGGTCTGCCAAGACAAAGTTTCTAATATTTGCCGACACAATAACCTTCATCCCTTCCCCTTTTTTGTTACTTCCCATAGTCAATTCTGTGTTTTACCATGTAGGCTTAAATCAGTTATTTGCTAATCTTAAATTGGTATTCTTTACCATTACCAAGAGGCCTTATTTTTTGTTTCCTTGAGCAGGCAAGATTTTTATTGGCAAAGTTGAACCCATCGGCAACATACAATAATGCCATCGATGTAGCTGCTGGATCAGATATAATCTTTACGGATGATGTAAGCTTACAAGTCTTCTTTGAGCATCTTCAGAAGTTGGCTGTGCAATCTTGATCATAGAAAATAGTTGGAAGACTTGGGTTTTTGGTTTGGTATGGGAAATTCATTCCTTCAGTGTGAGTGAGTTCTGTATCCTGTCTTACATCCTCTGTTCCATGTGGTTCTTTTACCTTTTCTTTCCATCAATCTTATGAATGAGAGGTTGAACTCGAACCCCGCGATATTTGAAAAATAAGGATGGCACATATCATTCTTTGAGGATTGCCGGAGCCGGAGAGGTATTAGCTTCCTTGAACGAATTAGGGACGCGGCAAAGAGGTCAGTTGAGTTGGTTTTTTATTTTATTTTTTTTAGGTAAATGAAGGTATGATAAGAATGTAAGTTGGTGGAGGATCCCTGTTTCAGTAGTAGTGGGGTCAATTAGGAATATATTTTGACAGAATTTTTTGTTTTAATCTTTTTGGTATTGAATCAGTTCACAGTGGATGTGTTTTGTGTACTGAATTTCAGGTCATATAGTCATTGGGGTTAAAGGCTCCATAGGTTGAGAAGAAGTTAATGAACATGGCATGGGTCATTTTGTTTTGTTTTGTTTTGTTTGTCTCAGCCCACAGTTGAAAATTCAGTCTCTCATTTATCTGACATTGCTTTAATTTTTTATGTATTTATCTACTATCTATTAATTAATTTTGAGTTCTAGTTCTAGGGGCTCAAAGGGGTATTTTTTTCAAAAGCTCAATTTTGTCTCTTCTTTTTTTGTCTATTAGTAAGAGCGAAAATGTCTTTTGCTTAAAATGGTTTGAAAAAAAGAAAAGAAAGGTTTGTCATGAGAGGAGGAGATGAGGGTTGAGGAGAGAAGAAGAAAGAGGTGGTTGAGGCCTTGAGGGGGGAGTTCTGGCAGTGATTGATCAACGGGATGGTTGGTCGAAGAGGAAGTGAAAGAGAGAGAAAGAAAAGGAAACAATAATAGACGGAGAAAGAAAAAAATAGAAAAAATAGTTTTTTTTTTTATTGTTTTAATTTTTTATAATTACGAAGGGAAAAGAAGAAAAAAAAAAAAAAATAGTTGTAGTTCTTTTAATTTATTATTTTCAGACAAAATAAACAAATATATATTTAGTAAAAATATTTTACATAATTTGAATTTTTATGTATTAAAAAAATTATTAACATTTTTTATTGTTCTCTTATCGATTTTTTTTTTTTTAAAAAAATGATTTAAAAATAATTATAGTAATTATTTATCATTTTGTATTTATCAAATTGAATTTAAAAAATATAAAAGGATAATAGGAAAAGAGATAAATTAAAAAAATAATGTTTTAATTTAAAATAATTTAATAAAATAATTTATGTATATTTTTAAAAAATATATAACTTTCAGCAACGAGTAAATTTTTTAGTTTTTTAGTTATTTTCCAATTCTAGTTTTCCTGGTGTGGTAAGCCAAAAGCTGATGGAATCAGGAGTTTTGTTTGATCATGGTTTATTTTATTTAATTTCATTTGCTTTTCAATCTTTTGGAAAATTTAATGAAAAGGTTGTATATTTTCTTTTTAATTCTTTTGGTACTTGTTCATGGAATTGGCAACGTTTCAATGGAAAAAATAAAAGAGAAATTAGATTAATATAAGAAAATTTATTTCATTCATTCGCAATAAAGTTTTGTGAAATTGTTTTTTCATTTCACAAGCAGATTACAAGTCAAACATAACATATCCCTCAAGCATAGTAAACAAAATAAAAAAAATTATTTTAAAAAATAAAATGTGATAGTTTTTTAATTTTATTTGTACGTTAAAATTTTTTGTTATCAATATATAAAAAATGATTTTTTGATAAAATGTGAAGAGGGATCAATTTACACGTGAAAAATTAATTAGATTTATATATTTTTATAATTTCGTATATAATTGATATTTTAACAAATTGGCGTTGGATTTAGCAATATAATTACACTTATCGTACACGTAATCTTTCGAATGCACGTAACGTTTTAAATTGATTCGATAAGTATATCATGTCGATATAATTGCTATTTTAACAAATTGACGTTGGGTTTAGCAATATAATCACACGATACTGTGCATGTAATCTTTCGAATGCACGTAAAGCTTTGAATCGATTCGATATTTATTTCATGTCTATCGGGAATACTATTAATATATATTTAACGGTTGAAATTTATTTACATCAAACAAATAGTTAAACACTTTTAGTTTACTCGAAATTTAACGTGCACAATTTATAGAAATTTACATGAATAAAGTATGAAATATAACGGTTGAGTTAAACAAATATAAATGATTTAAAAGAATTATAAAAACGTCTAAAATTAAATTAATTTTACACTAATATAATAAATATAGTAAAAAAAAAAATATATCTAAAAATGAAAAAAAAAAAAAAACCACTCCCGCTAAAATTCAAAATCATCTGCTCTCTTTCCGAAATGTTCGAAGATTCCCAAGAACTGGACGTTGCTTTCTTTCTCCGTCGATCACGATCTCGATTAAGAACCAGCTGTTATCCAATGCTCTCAAGGCCACCGGACCACGCTCTCCCTCCGCACCCAACAATGCTCTCGATCTGCCTCCTCGGCCTCTCCAACCCACGCGCTCCTACTCTCCACGTCTCCTACGCTCTCTCCCAACTCTCCCACGCCCTTTCTCAACCCCTTTTCCTCGACTCCCTTGAGTCCTCCTCTCATCCTTTCACCTCACTTCCTTATCTCCCCTCTCCTCCACGCTCTCTCTTCCTTCGACGACGATCCCATCGATCAACAACTCATCGATATAATCTCTGCTCTTTGCGCCTCTGCTAACGATTCTGTGACTGCCGATTTCGTTGCGCAACTGGCTGATAAGCTCTCTTCTGGCGCGTTGGCGTGGAGTCGGAGGCAGCTTTATATCGTAAGTATATATTTTGATGGTTGTTTCCGTTGTGGCTCTGTTTGGATGCTGAGAAAAATGAAGCCTAAGAAAGAATGGCTAGAATTTTTCTTATTGTTTTCTCTGATTTAATTAGGTGATATTATGCTTTGTTGTATAGTAGTGAGTTTTAACTTGTTTGCGTAGTTTGTGTTTGGTTGCTGAGAAAATTTAAGGAAAAAGAAGAGAAAGAACAAGAGTTTTTTTTTATAAATTTTTATATGCTGCTTTTCCTACGTTTGAATTTCATCCTTGTTTTTGTTACTGAATTTTCTTTTTATATTATTTCCCTTTTTGATTCTCAAAGCTACTATAAAGTTAAACAAAAGATAATTTTTTTTTTCATAATTAATTGAAAAGAGCAAATCATTAACATAGGATTACACAATCAATCGATTTTTTGAAAACTAACTTCTCAGTTGTCGGTTTACGTGCTGTTCTACCTGAGGCTCTGGACCGGCAAACTTTCCTCAAATCACCAAATATGATACAACCAGTTTCTACAATCAACATTCACTTCCACGATTTCTGCAGGCTGATGCATTTCGGGTCTCCAATGGTCTAGCTTGTCGCTTCATTTTGCCTGCTGGAGTTTCTTCTGTATACCGGAAAGCACGGACACACAATATGCAATACGGTTATGACACGACACGACGCGGACATGGCGACACGAAAATTTTTAAAAAATTAAGATACTAGGACATGATAATAAAAAATATTTTTTATATAATAATGTAAATAAAAATGTAAAATTAATACTTTTTAATTAAATATTAACATATAAATAGTTTTTCAATTTTTTAAAATTATTTTTGAATTTTAAAACTTGATCCTTAAAAAAATCATTAGATCCAAATTACTCATTGTTAATTCCATAGTTGGGAGAAAAATACAAAAAAAAAAAAAAAAAAAAAATTTAAAAAACCTCCATTGCGTTTTCGGATGTGTCTAAATAATATTTTGACCATATTCGATTTTATTTTTTTGACGTATTCTGACGTGTACGTGTCCTACACTCAGAAAACTCCCTAACAGAAGTGTTCTTGCTTCGTAGCTGTATTAGAAGGTCTGGTATTTTATGATGACATTAGGGTGGCAATGAACTGTTGCCTCTGCTTATCAATAATTTTAGGATGGGAAGAGCTTGACATGCAGAACTCAGGAGTTGCGAGAAGTAATTGGTTCAGGCGCCAGTCTTCATCATGTGCTCCAGGTAACATTAATTGTTATATAATTTCTGTTATTTTTTCTTTTGTTCTATGTTGCTCCGACTCTTCATTTTTCTTAAAATATCCGTATCCGACATCCGTGTCTGATGCATTTCCGAACATTAATATAAAAATACGATCTCCCAAAGACCCTCACAAATACATAAAAAAAACTTTAGGATACGACACACCCGAATTCGAGAGTAACATACTTTTGCTTATCATGATGGTTGGTTTCACACTACTAGAATGAAAATGAAAAAAAAAAGAGTATGTTTGTTGTTAAGTATAAAGAACGATAATCATTACATTGTCCAATACATGGTTTCATGTAATTTTCTCTTGCTGGGCAAGCGCCAATGACCATATACTATATTTATGTTCTTTTTCATGTTGCAGGCATCCAGAAAACGAATGTACAACAACAGTAAAGAACATATCATGGACAAGCATGTTCAGAAAGATTATTTCCTCGTCAGTTGATTTGGGAGAAGTTTGTGAGTATCTCATTTGCTTGATTTTGTCTGAGTCATCTTCAGACACCAATTCTGGGAACAAAAGACTGTTCGAAGAAATAGAAAATGTTTTTCAGCATTTTAACAGTAGAAGGTAATAGCTGAGCCTTAGCATAGTTTACAGTCTTCAAGTAATGTTTTTTGGTTTTCTGAACCTTTTTAACTGAGGTATTAATTGCTAACCTAGCTACGTGCTTCGCTCGAACAATAATACTATAGGAGAAAATTTAAGGTGAAATACCAAAAAGAAGCATACAAATAGCAAATCTATGTTATCTGAACTCTTCATTTTTCCCAAAAATATTCGTGTCGACACCTGTGTCCGACACATATTCAAACATGGATATGGAGATATGATCCTTCAAATATATGAAAAACTAAAAAAAATTGAGCATACTTATGTCGGACACATATCCATATCCGATACCCCCCGAGTCCAGGTAACATAGATTGAAATAGCTTAGTAATCAAATTGGATGGATCATTGCGTTAATAACTCGTTTCTAGTTCATCAACTGCGTACTCCCAACTCTGAATGTCATTACCTTGTAAAGCCTAAAAGGTGAAGTCACTAGTGAGGGGCATGGGTTCACATAGCATCAGGAAAACACGTGTTAGCTTGATAGCTAAGGAAAAGTAGTTGGACTTGAATTTGCCGCTCCAGAGTAGCAAACAACTTACCAATAAGAAGAACAATGAGTCAATGGCTTGAGATTGTTTGTTCTGGTGAAGTAGCCTCTCACCAGTCCAGTTACCTCTGCAAGATTACCAGGATCTCCACAACTGGTATCTCGCCTCTGCATATTAGGCACATTATGCTTAATCCTTCTATTATTCCTTTAAAAAAGTGTCCTAGGGATAAAGAAAACCACAATCTTGTCTCTCCTTCTGAAAGCATCAAGTAAATTCTGCAGGACTAGTGTTTCCTAACCTAATGGTTTGTATCTAAGAATGTTGCTAAATCTGTTAAGGTTGATTTCACTATAATACCAATGCCTACTGTTCCTATATTATGACTAGCTGCCACAACCTATGTCACAACCTATGTTGCTCCAACTCTTCATTTTTCTTGAAGTACCTGTATCCGACTCATATTCGGACATGAGTATGGGGATATAACCCTCCAAAGACCCTTCAAATACATGAAAAAACTTAGAAAAATTTGAACATACCCGTGTCGGACACATACCCATATCCGACACTCACCCCAGAGTCCGAGTAACATAGGCCACAACTGTTCAGCAAATCTACTAACAGAATTTAAGCACCGCTGTTCCTGACAGTGATTTGCTGCAGAGATTAATACTGATGGCACATGCTTGTAGGCCCTCAAGTAAAAGTTTAGGTTTACATCAATTGTTTTTAGACAAAAAAGAAAAAAAGAAAAAGAATTTACCTGAATTTAGAGCTTATGATCTGTGTGCAGAGTGTACATTAATTGTGTTCCCTTCACTTGTAACAAGAACAATTGTCAGAGGATGTCTAATGCGCAATACGGAACTGGAAAAGGGGTTACTAACGGCATGGCTAAACAAGGAGCTAATGTATTAGAAATTCATAAGACAAGCATCGGAAAAAACATACAAGCACATAGAAAAGGAAATTAAACATACCTAAATACCAGTAATGACAGCTTAAGCATGATATAAATCTATGTTGCTCCGACTTTTCATTTTTCTTAAAGTATCTATGTCCGACGCATATTTGGACATGAGTATGAGGATATGATCCCCAAGGACCCTCCAAATACATTAAAAAACTTAGAATAAATCAAACATACCCGTGTCTGACACTCACACCCGAGTCCGAGTAATATAGATATAAAAGATGAAATAATGATGGAGATATAGACTAAACTGACAAGGAACACGAAGATCAATATCTACTTTTGCAAACTATTTTTTCTTCAAAAAAGCAATGTGATCAAGGGGACTGAATCAAAATTTTTCATTACGATGGCAGCAGGTTTACTTTTACATAAGATACAGATGGGAAAAGTAGTGATGTAGAATCAAATAGATTTTATCCCATGAAGAATTCACCTCAGGTTTGGTTTCCATGATGTTACAAGAAGGTTTATCAGTTTTCATTGTAGAAGGCATGATGCTTCTAAATTGAGGTATAATATGCCTTGCAGTTTACCTTATCCGGACTTCATCGGACAGCCGTGCTCTATGACATATTTGCTTCGTGTTTAGTTACTAAATCAATAAGGTGGTGATATGTCCATCTTTTCTCTTCCCTGGCTTTAGGTTCAAGGGAGGTGAATATCTCTTCACAATCTCTAAGAAAATGCCCCTTTCCAAATGCAGTGAGAACCAGAGGATCGGTGTTCAATTCTACGGCTTGGTAAAGAAGCCCCATCTTTCTCCAAGTCTCTAAAGCTTCAGCCCCATCAAATCCAATCTCAATAGCATCAAATAAGATTCCAATAGTCGTTATATCGGGTCTTACTTGATGGCTTGGTAATTGAGAAAGTAAATTTCTCAAATGCTTGAAATCTTTCATCTTCAAATAAGCTAGCAAGATAATATTTGCTATTGTCACATTCCATGAAGCTTTTGCTTCATCCATCTCTTGGATAATGGAATCCATCCCTTTTCGACTCAAAAGACAAGCATGAGAAAGGAGGCGCAAACACCACACAAGATCATTTCTACCAGTTCTTGAAGAAAGATCAATACCCAGATTATCTAATCTTGAAAACATGTAGTTATTGATATAAACATTGGCTAATTTCCTAATTATATCCTCCTTTAAAGAAGTCGATTTCACAACTTTTCTATAAACCTTCTCCATCTTATCTAGAATCCCAAAGTTTGCATAAGCCTCAAGCATTGCAATCAAAGAAGAAGACTGCAAATTCATCTGTTTCGAGAGCACGATTTGATAAAATCGTTCCATTCTTTGGAGCAACCCAGCACGTGAAAACTCACGGATAAGCAAGTTATAGGTAAAATGGTCAGGTGGGCACCTATCCAATTCCATTGTCTTCAAGCATGTACCAATTTCATCATACATTTTATATTTTCCATATGCTTCAATTAGCCCATCATATGTGTCTGTTTCTGGTGCCAAACAAATTTCTTTCATCTCATTGAGAAAGAACAAAGCATCATCAAACTTTCCATTCCCGGCATACGAATGGATTAATGAATTGTAAATCTCTAAAGAAGGTTGAAGACCGTAATCCTCCATTTCTCGTAGTGCCTCGACTGCTTCTTCCACCATTCCCTCTTCACCTAACAATCCTATAATCTTCTCATAGTTCAATTCATTGATTCTTGATTTCTCTATGTTCTTCCACATATGAAAAACCTGTCCACAAATACTTAAACTTTTATAATTTCAATGATGAAAAAGAATAATCAAATTGGAAAACTAGAAAACATCCATGTTCTGCTGTATTCACCTATGTTGCTATGACTCTTCCATTTTCTTTTAAGTACCTGTGTCCGACACATATTCGGATAAGGGTATGAATATATGACCCTCCAAAAACCCTTTAAATACATGAAACAACTTAGAAAAAATTAAAATAACCGTGTCGGACACATAACCGTATCCGACACTGACATCAGAATCCGAGTAACATAGGTATTCACTGTATTTTCTCATCTATTTTCTAACCCAAACTTTTCTCTTTCCATCCCTTTTCTCAGAGACCAAACAAAGTGTAATTTTCATTCAGTTCAAATAAAGCATCATAATAAATCATTACATCCTTAAAACCCAACTTCCAATTTTAGTAAAAATCTGAACTTTAAGGATTAAATAATTAGAAAAAAAACAGAGAAAGAGAAAAAAGAAAGGCACCTGGAGGATTTGATTGGATCTGGAGGCATGCCTGAGAAATCTAATGGCAGCCCAGAAATCGTGTTTGGTCCAATCTCCATCATCTCGAAGAATTTGCAAAGGGCAAGAGTCGTCCTTCTCCAGCTTTTCAAGTAAGGCCTTGAGCCGCCGGTGGTGATGATAAGTCTCAACAAGAAGCGTTGTATGGGTTTTGGAAGAACAACCATCCGGCGGTGGCGGTGATGGGCGGAGAGAGGATAGACAACAATGCATGGTTGCTTTTGGGAACTGGGTTTTGATGAAAATCGTTTTCTTGTTGTTATTATTAAAGGAGGATTGCCATCTCAATGGAATTTTGCAGTCTAAATTCAGGGTTACTGCATTCTCCATCTAATAACATCTCAAACTTATCTGTAACTCTTCTCTTTCGTTTGAATGTGATGAGTTTTTTAGATATGTTGTTTTAGATACGTTAATTAGACCTATCCAACATTGGGTTGGATTTGAGTAAAATTTAAATAATTTGGATTCGGATTAAATAAAAAATAAAAAATAAAAAATATTTTTATATTTTTTAATATTTTTATAAAGATTTTATAATTAAATTTAAATAAAAAATAATTTTTTAATATTTGGATTTGGATTAAATAAAAAATATTTTTAATATTTAAATTATTTAAATATTTTTATTAAATAAAAAATATTTGGATTTAATTATAAATATTTAATTATAAAATCTTTATAAAAGAGAATGGGATTAAATATAAAATATTTTTAATTAAAAATAACTTGGATTTAATTATAAAATCTTTATAAAAGAGAATGGGCTTTTTTATTAATTTAAATATTAACTTTAAATATTTTTATTAATAAAAAATATTTTTTATTATAATCCAAATTATTTAAATATTTTTATTAAATAAAAAATAAATTTTTAATACTTTTATAAATGGAATTTTGAGTTAGTCCGGACCCGATCCATGAACAGGTTATTGATAATTAACTATTTGTTTTTATGTTAAAATCTTATTTTTGATATTATATATTTATATAAATTTTAATATATTAATAATTCATGTTATATAAATATTTACATATTATTCGTGTTATTTTTTATATCATGTCATATTTTATGTTATATTTTATTATATACAAATTGTGTAATTTTATTATGTCTAAAATTATCAAATTTAAATGAATATTATTTTTAGGTTAAATCGATTTTGATGGAGTTGGAATGTGGAAATTGTATAAAATTTTCAAATTTGAAGCAACGTTGCCTGCTCTTGTGCTAGTATAATTTTAGGTAAAATACATTTTTTTTTATTTTTTTAATTTTATATTTAAGTAAATTTTTATATTTTATTATTATATTCAAATAAACTTTTAATTTTTAATTTACATTCAAATAAAATCTTGACCTTTATTTTATACCAAAATAAGTCTTAATATAAATAAAATTTTAAATTGAAATAAAAGTTTACTTAGGTATTAATCAAAGATTTATTTGAATATAATAAAAAATATAAAAGCTTGCTTAAGAAATTAAAATAATTCTAAGATTGTTTAATATTGTATTTTTATTATTATAACTTTAATTTTAAGAAAATCATGTTTTAATTACACACCTTTATAAAATACTAGTATTTGTTATCACATGCATTCGCATGTGAATGGTCGTTAATTTATTTATTTTTAAATATATAATTGTATATTTTAAAAATAAAAAATAAAATAAAATGGATATTAACTAAAATTTTCATGTAAAATTTATTTCATGTAAAAATTATATCAAATTATTATATTATTTTTAATATTAATGTAAAAATAATTATGAAGATAAAAAAATTTAATGAAAATTTTAACTTTTTATTTATATCAAATAAATTAATTCACTTTTTAAGATAAGTGAGAAATTAAAACTTTTAAGAAGAAGCAATTCTACGTAAATTTTTAATTTTTTTTATTTATTATCAAATTAATCAATTTAATGAAAGTATTTTAATGAAATTAAACTTCTTACTTAAATTAGATAAATCTTATTAATAATAAAAAAATTTATAATGGCAATTTTAAAATATAATGAACAACGATAACTATTTTTGTTAGTTCAAAAGATTTTTCACATTCGTGCTTTATATCTATATATTATATAGATTAAGGTACTGATTATTAGGAGCTAGTTTAGCATTGCTGGTTGAAAAACCTTAGGTTAGAAAAAATTTGGATTGAAAAAATATGTTTAAAAAGTGTGATGAAAAAAATATTGTGAGAAATATTAATAGAGTTCATTTTTTAATATATTGATAATGTAGTTTTTTAACTTCACAAATGGGATTAAAAAATTATCATATGTTTTATTTATTTTTTATTTTTTTAAATACGCTCTAGGATATATTATCTTATTAATCCGACTTATGAAATCTAAATATTTTATTTATGATAAGTAAAATAATTTTTTATATTAATATTTATAAATATATATAATTAAAATATATAAATTTTCAAAATTAAGCGAGTAAAACAAAAAATTTCGAAAAGTTAGTAAGAAAAAAATGACTTTAAAATTTTACTTGAACTAGTCAAAAGAGAAAACTATTATAGATAATAATAGTAGTAATTTAGATTTCATAATAATTTACTTTAAAAATATACTCAAACTAGTAAAAAGAGAAAATTACATGAGATAATAATAGTAGAAAACATTATTTGAGATACTAGTAGTAGTAATTTAGATTCTGTTAGCTCAAGTGTAGAGATTAACCAAGATAGGGGTGAATTAGTTTTTAAAATTTTCACTAATAAATTTGAATTTTTAATTTATGAAAATTAAGAAATCAAATTTAATATGAAATAAATGATCAACACAAGTAATTAAAATAAAGAGTAAGGAAAGAGAATCAAACACTCAATTTATAGAGGTTCGGCACTTTCACTTTGTGCCTACGTCCTCTTTTCTTGGCACTTCCTTGCCAAAATGCTTCATCAATCCGCTAGTGAAAAATTATCTTTGAGGTTAAGGTATAACCTTACAATCACTATCTTTTGAGGCTAAGATAGAACCCTTTTGACTCCTTAAGAATTCTACCCAAATCCTTAAGAACAAGTCATTCAAAAACTCAAACCCCTTTAGAAAATGAAGATTTGTTTGCAAACTAAAAATATCCTCTAATAGGAAAGTGTTTGCTGAGTTTAAGCACAATAAATGAAGAGACTATTACAATGATAAAATGAATACAATATGAATTTGAGCTTAAGCACAATGAACACTTGAAAGCTTAGAGAGAATATGAAAATTCTTGCTTTGATTTGCTTCTCTTGGAGTCTCTTAGTGGTTGAAATGTTGAAATACCCTTTAATGCCTTCAATATCAAATATGGCCGTTTAGATCATTTAATGCGAAATAGAGCCGTTGTTTCCTCAAAAAATCGTACTTGGAAGTTAGTGCAGTACGCATGGGATCGATCCTATGATTGCAGGGATCGATCCCCTCCTTTTTCTCCTTTAAAAAATTTGACCGTTGGAGTCAAGCGATCGATCCTTTCCTTGAGGGATCGATCTTTAACTGTCGTCCAGAGATAAATAGCTACTGACTCTCGAGGGATCGATCCTAGGATTGATCCCATGCTTAGGGGATCGATCCCCTCTTCTTTAAAATGTTTTCTTTGCTTTTGAAGAGAGATCAATTTGTCTCAAAAATATATTAAACATATATATATATTTAAGAACATGTATTTTTGAGAAAAAGAAAAGAGTTTAAAATGTTTTAGCATTTTCCAAAGTATTATTAAAGTGATTAAATGAAAAATGCTAAATTATGAATAATTTAATCTCAAGCTAATTAAGCTTAAGAGTTTGTCATTTCAAAATTAAGATTAATTCGAAGCTAATATAGCTAACAATCTTCCACTTTTTGATATGACAAAGCTTAAGAAAAATTTGCTTGTAAAAATTCCCTCTTAATTAAAGAGATAAGGATTTTCAATAAAAACTCCCCCTTAATTAAAGCATTCTTTTTAACTTTGTAAATGACAAATAAGGGACAAGCAAGACAAACATTTAAGCACATATGAAAAATTGCTTTTTATCAAATGTTTCATTTTTGTTCACTTAAAGCAAATTTGGTAATGTGAATTTTCTCCCCCTTTTGTAATATCAAAAATAACATCGATTCAAAGCTAAAGGGTATACAATATAGCAATCCAAGAGCAATATATCAATATGTCAAAAAAAATATTGCAATTAAATGCCAACATATCAATATTGCCACAATAAAATTAGCATTCCAACAACAACAAAGCAATATCCAACAAAGCAAGAGCTAATCAACAAAGCAATATCCACCATTTGCGTAAAGTCTCAATAGCATAAACATATATATATGAGAAGGATAATTGTAAGTTCCAAGATAAAAACATGAGAATATCGAACTACATAGATAAAGTCCAAATAGAAAATACGAATGCATTAAGAACCTAAACATACCTAAACGCATCTATGCCTTAGTCGGAAAAACACCCTAGTGAGATGGATCATCGTGATCAGAGGGTGGAGGAGGTGGAGGTGGTGCAAAGAATGCGGACATGTCCGAAAATCGGGTATCCATATAATCCATCCTTGAATCGACATGTTGTTGAAGAGAGGCAAATTCGGTGGTGACATGGTGACGAATAGAAACAATTTGTTCGTCAAACCCATCCATCCTCGTAGCAAAATGGTGCAGCTGTGTATCAAAATGAGTCTGAAGAGAATCAAGCTTACCTATAATAGCATCAATGCCCGCTTGGGAGTTAAAGGGCACGGAAGAGGTGGAGGAGGCACCAACTACGGGTGGCACTTGTGGATCAACCGGTGGTGCATCACCATCATCAACATCATGGTCGTCTACGTGTTCGGCATGAACTCGGATCCATTCACCAAGGTCGTTTTGTCGATAGCCTATGTTGTGAATCGTTGAAAGTCCAATCATGGTGCTTTTGGAGGGCAGGACTCCCGGATCACATGAGACATCGATCCAATTGACTTGATGTAATAGCTTATGACCATACCAAAGACTAATGTGCGCATCGAGCCACTGATGACACGGAGGAGATCCATGAAGATAAAATGTGCAAGGTTTGGCCATTGATTTGAGCGAAACTGGTGGAGTCACCAATAGTCAGTGTTTCAGAGGGTTGAGTACTGGGTGCTGAACGATTGAAAAACGTGTGAGATAATGATGTAATGAAGCCGATCATGTAATGGAAGGAGTGAAACAACATTTTTTAGTATGCGCACGTCATTGGGAAAGAAACCTTCCTCATGGGTTTCTCCCCCGTTTGGAATTTCAAGAACCTTTGCCAAAGATACTTGTGTGATGATTATTTCTTGACCCATTAATAGGTCTTGCTTTCGTACACGATCCCATCGTTGGTGTCGTTGTCTTCGCGGTTGAATGTGGCATTGCTAAAGAATGCTCTGTGATTTAGGATTTCTTTTATTTTTGTCTACTTTTTTTTTTCTTTATTATTATTATTATTATTATTTTGTGAGTTTTAGTTCCTTTTTAATACAATGATGAGATATGAATTGCATAAGTCTAAAACAGATTTATTAGTGAGAAGATTTTCATGAGAATTGAGCTTGATGTCAACCTTTTTATGAGCCAATGTTAATATGATATGTTGATTGAGAAAGAAGCATGTTTAGACTTAATCTGACTTGTATAATCATCATTGTGAGTTTTTGAGCCTATAATGATTGATGCATTATACAAATCAATCTAATTTCTTTCTTGAGTACTCTTATGATTACATGATTCTCTAGAACTTGCTTTGAACCGTTTGAGACTATATTGATACATGTGACAACATGAATATGATAGAGGCATTAGGATTATAACCAGAGCCAAACAGCCATCCATTATTAATGTTCTAAGAGAACATCCCCACTAGTGAGCCAATTTGAGCCTACATTAAATATGCTGTTTTATTGGTAACCACAACTTACACCTAGCCTAAATATACTTATATCCTTACCCTTGTTCTAAAGATGGATTATATATTTTGAGACATATTGCAAAAAACAAGGGATATTTTTAGTTGAAAATTTGGGTTAGAAACAAGAAATAAGTGTGGGGGGAAAAGAAAAGAAAAGTCAAGAGAAAAAGAAATGGAATACTGGCAAATACATTCCTAAGTAAAAAAATATGAACCATCTCTTGAATTTGTGGAAAAAGAAAAAGATGTTACAAAGTTGTTTAGAATGAAGAAAAGGCCCAACATGAATATTCGGCCTAGTTGACTATGTACTTGTAAAGAGTTTTGAGAAGTTTCTTTGTATAATCTTTTTATGTCTCTAAACTTTATGAACTCTTTGGAACCTTTGTGATATCTTTATCCTTTTGTTCTTCAACCACATTACAAACCCCTTGGCCCCATTACAACCTTGATTAAAGACCTCTTGATTCATGATGTTGTATGATCTAAATAGGGGAGAATAGGTGGACAAGCAAGAATATGGTAGAACTGTTTTCATGAGATTGATGGAGTGTAAACACTTCACCACTACTTTAAAGAGTGAAAATCATGAGGGTATCCCATGTGAGAAGTTGAGATTAAATTTGAACATGCACTATTTTGATTGAGATATGTTATGTTAGTATTGGCTTAACTCAAACAATTTACATTCAAGCATGATTTTTTGTGAAATTCTTTAAGCTATTGATTAGTTTATAAGACTTGTTCAAAGATTGTCTTTAATTTGTATTGAAAGGATTAGGAATAAATATTTTTAGTATATGTAGTTTATTTATATTTTAGTTTTTCAATGTTTGTGGGTATCGTTCTAGTAAACCCTCACGAGACTAAACTCGTCCACTAGGGACACCTAGGGGTTTAAAGGCTTGTGTCACATGCTAAGTGCCACCGTGATTTCCTACGAAAGTGGATTAGATTAGATTTTCTTATTTTATTTTTATTTGATTTTGCTCGAGGACTAGCAAAAAGCTAAGTGTGGGGGTGTGATAACTCAAATAATTATATAGTTTTTAGTTATGTTTTATTATTGTTTTGTGTCAAATACGAGTTATTATTGTTTTGTCTAATTGTGTTTATGATCTTTTATATTTTTATGTAATTTGGTGTTTTTCACAAGTTTCTTTGAGTGATTTCAGATTACTAGAATTAAGGGCAAATCCAGTTCAGTTCCAGTTCCGACACATTTTTCCATATCAGCTATATCTGGAGTTTCACTGAAGAAATAAGGCTGAAATTTGTAGCCGTGCAAAGCTAAGAGGCATATCTATCTTTTTCATGTTTTATACTTCTTGAAACGGAGTCGTTTTCCCTAGCGAAATCGACCATCAAGTTGGCTGATGTGCAATGACGTCTGTGCTGACCTGTTTTCGTATTTTGCCCATATCCGCTTATCCACATCAGCACATGAGCTGATTCTAATGGCTATGGATCCGTAACTGATACGGGAACCTTTGTCTAGAAGACCATATGATCAGATCAGGCCTCTAATATTGACGAAATCGACCATCAAGTTGGCTGATGTGCAATGACGTCTGTGCTGACATGTTTTCGTATTTTGCCCATATCTGCTTATCCACATCAGCAAATGAGCTGATTCCAACGGCTATGGATCCGTAACTGATAGGGGAACCTTTTTCTAGAAGACCATGTGATCAGATCAGGCCTCCAACATTGACGAAATCGACCATCAAGTTGGCTGATCAAAATTGTCATACAATATGACGAAAATTGTTAGAAAAATTCACCCACCTATTATACCTACCTTTGAAATTTGTAAAGCTTGTCTCTTGTCATTTAGCCTTCCAAAATGTGTATAAATAGAGGGCCTTGGATGATTGTAGAGAATCATATTGTACATAGGTAGGATATTAGCCATTTTAATAAAATTCTCTAAGTTTTCTTCTTCTTTCTTTTCTCTAGTTTTCTTTCTTTTCTCTAGTTTTCTTTTTCTTTAGAGAGAGCAAGAGGTTGGATAATTAATATTCCTCCTCTTCTTCTTTCTTTCTTTTATTTTCTTCTTAGATTTTCATTAATTTTATGTTTATGTTTATAATGCCTATGCTAGGCTAAATTTCTATTTGGTTAAGGGTGATTTCAAAGCCCTAGACATGTTTTGTGATTGATTTTCAGATTCTATCTATCATTAATTTTCTATCAAAGTTGCTTATCTTCTTCTACAAGAATTGTTCATGATGTTGTCTTGATTTATTTAGGTGTACAACTAGATAGATCTTGATAATCATCTATTGCTAGTTTAGGAGTCTTGATCCGTGTAATTGTCTTGATTTCCTATTCATAAGTGGCAATTTGTGATTAATGATTATGGTCAAGTTTTCAATAATTGCAAAGTGGAACATAACCTAAGTTGAACAATCCGAGCTTATGTGTTTGTTGCTTAGATCAACCTATCTTTCTCATCATAAAGCTACCATTAAATTGAATTTAGAGAGCTTATTCTAGGTTGTTTAATGGTTAGAGATTAAATAGAGAGCTTGTTCTATTTAACGACAAACTAAGGAAAGATTGGGATAACAGAGCTTGTTGTTATCTACGGTTGTTAACTTTGATAGTTGGTTGATATTGATAGATCTGAAATTGATTCTTAATGATGTCTAGTGGTGGAGAATGAAACCTTAACCATATTTTTCATATTTGATTCTTCTTACTTACTTGTTTTCTTACTTTTCTAGTTTGCTTATTTTTAAAAGTATATTTATTTTTATTGGCTGGTTATACCGCCTAATTTGTATATTAACTTTGTTTTATTTTTATTGGCTGGTTATACCGCCTAATTTAATATATATATTTTTATTGGCTGGTTACACCGCCTAATTTAGTATATATATTTTTATTGGCTGGTTATACCGCCTTGCATCTTATTCTTATTATTTACTTTAGTTTAAATCTAGCTTCAAAAACCCTTTTCTTTTATTGTTTTCTTTGAACGTAAGTTATAAACTAATAACTCATAAATTAAAACCCAATCCCTGAGGACTCGACCCTTGCTAACTACTATACTTACAATTGATCTTTTTAGTGCAAGGTTAAATAAGATACACTCTTTTGGGTGCATCAAATTTTTGATGGGAAGCATATCCTCGACTCATAGAAGGCGTTTAAGCCGTTTCTGGACGTAAAACCAGAGGAAGATGTGAGCCACAATCACAACTACAATAAATGACTTCTCAGCTTTTGGTTTGATTTGCAATAACTTTATTTCGGTTTAATTTACGTGTTATTCGATTTGTGTAATTATTCTCATTTTTTTATTTGTCTTTTACGGTTGATTTTTCTTCTCTTTTTTATTTTCTTCCTGAAATCACGCAAAAATCTTTTGTTAGGTTAACATTTTCTTCTGACAGGTCAGATACACTTTCGGCGACATTATTACTCTTGTCTGATTCACTACTCAGTCCTCTATATATTACACCATGTACTCATTCTCTTCCAGGCACTCGAAAAAAAGAAAAAAAAAAGAAAAAAAATGGAAAGTACTTCGTCCCAACGCATTAAAAAAATTTGTGTTTTTGGAGGTGCTTATCCAGGGAAAAATAACATATTCGCTGATGAAGCCATAAGAGTTGGAGTAATACTTGCCCAACAAAAGATCCAGTTGATTTATGGAGGCGGTAGTACGGGTTTAATGGGAGCAGTCGCTACAGCAGCACACGCCGGAGGAAGTCCAGTTCTAGGAATCGTGCCAAAACTATTCACAGATTTTTGTGGACCTACCTTGGGTAAGGAAATACAAGTCTGGAGTATCCCTGAACGGATAACAATCATGTACCATTCTGCCGATGCATTCATTGCTTTACCAGGAGGTCTGGGTACATTGGAAGAAATAGCTTGCGTGGCTTCTTGGTCATCTTTGGTCACAAATAAGAAACCCATTGGTTTGCTTAATATTAATGGTTATTTTAGTAATTTGCTTTTATATTTAGATAATGCTGTGGATAATGGATTCATGTTTTCAGAGGCAAGGAGAACCATAATTTCTGCTACAACCATTGAAGATTTACTTAAAAAGCTCCAAGCTTATGAGTGTTTATCTGCTACGGTTGTTTCGCAAACGCTCGGAAAAAGAAAAAGAGATATGGACGAGCAAGGAGTGGATTGCACTTTGTCTTTGTGACATTATCTAACATTTTGCTTGTTGTGTCTCAGTTATAATAAGTGGTTAGCAACCTCTGCAGGTAATATCTTCTAAATTCTACCTTTAAAATTTGACATTGGGGACAATGTCATATTTTAGTAGGGGGTAAGGGACATATTTTGCTAATTTAAAAAAAAAAAAAAAAAAAAAAAAAAAACTTAAGAAGTATTCGTTCTGAACAAGGTCTGAGTAAGGGAGACTTGAGACATACCTTGTCAGTTTGATTTCTTCTTTTCAAAAAAAAAAAAAGAGAAAAAAAAAGAAAAAAAAAAGAGTTTGTTGTGTTTTAAGCAATTTAGAAGTATTCATTCTGAACAAGGTCTGAGTAAGGGAGACTTGAGACATACCTTGTCAGTTTGATTTTAATCTTTTTATGTTTACTTGTTAATTTTTGTTTAGTATTTTAGGATTATTTAGGTTGCATGGTTTTGTTTTGTTTTGAGTCTTAGTTGTTCCTATTCTTATGTTATTAGTTCTTTTCTCTTACACATGATTCTTTCATTTGAGTTAATAGACTTACATTGAGGACAATGTAAGAATTAAGTGTGGGGGGGAATGATTTAGGATTTCTTTTATTTTTGTCTACTTTTTTTTTTCTTTATTATTATTATTATTATTATTATTTTGTGAGTTTTAGTTCCTTTTTAATACAATGATGAGATATGAATTGCATAAGTCTAAAACAGATTTATTAGTGAGAAGATTTTCATGAGAATTGAGCTTGATGTCAACCTTTTTATGAGCCAATGTTAATATGATATGTTGATTGAGAAAGAAGCATGTTTAGACTTAATCTGACTTGTATAATCATCATTGTGAGTTTTTGAGCCTATAATGATTGATGCATTATACAAATCAATCTAATTTCTTTCTTGAGTACTCTTATGATTACATGATTCTCTAGAACTTGCTTTGAACCGTTTGAGACTATATTGATACATGTGACAACATGAATATGATAGAGGCATTAGGATTATAACCAGAGCCAAACAGCCATCCATTATTAATGTTCTAAGAGAACATCCCCACTAGTGAGCCAATTTGAGCCTACATTAAATATGCTGTTTTATTGGTAACCACAACTTACACCTAGCCTAAATATACTTATATCCTTACCCTTGTTCTAAAGATGGATTATATATTTTGAGACATATTGCAAAAAACAAGGGATATTTTTAGTTGAAAATTTGGGTTAGAAACAAGAAATAAGTGTGGGGGGAAAAGAAAAGAAAAGTCAAGAGAAAAAGAAATGGAATACTGGCAAATACATTCCTAAGTAAAAAAATATGAACCATCTCTTGAATTTGTGGAAAAAGAAAAAGATGTTACAAAGTTGTTTAGAATGAAGAAAAGGCCCAACATGAATATTCGGCCTAGGTGACTATGTACTTGTAAAGAGTTTTGAGAAGTTTCTTTGTATAATCTTTTTATGTCTCTAAACTTTATGAACTCTTTGGAACCTTTGTGATATCTTTATCCTTTTGTTCTTCAACCACATTACAAACCCCTTGGCCCCATTACAACCTTGATTAAAGACCTCTTGATTCATGATGTTGTATGATCTAAATAGGGGAGAATAGGTGGACAAGCAAGAATATGGTAGAACTGTTTTCATGAGATTGATTGAGTGTAAACACTTCACCACTACTTTAAAGAGTGAAAATCATGAGGGTATCCCATGTGAGAAGTTGAGATTAAATTTGAACATGCACTATTTTGATTGAGATATGTTATGTTAGTATTGGCTTAACTCAAACAATTTACATTCAAGCATGATTTTTTGTGAAATTCTTTAAGCTATTGATTAGTTTATAAGACTTGTTCAAAGATTGTCTTTAATTTGTATTGAAAGGATTAGGAATAAATATTTTTAGTATATGTAGTTTATTTATATTTTAGTTTTTCAATGTTTGTGGGTATCGTTCTAGTAAACCCTCACGAGACTAAACTCGTCCACTAGGGACACCTAGGGGTTTAAAGGCTTGTGTCACATGCTAAGTGCCACCGTGATTTCCTACGAAAGTGGATTAGATTAGATTTTCTTATTTTATTTTTATTTGATTTTGCTCGAGGACTAGCAAAAAGCTAAGTGTGGGGGTGTGATAACTCGTATAATTATATAGTTTTTAGTTATGTTTTATTATTGTTTTGTGTCAAATACGAGTTATTATTGTTTTGTCTAATTGTGTTTATGATCTTTTAAAAGATCAAGGTTAAATAAGGCTTGTGTCACATGCTAAGTGCCACCGTGATTTCCTACGAAAATGGATTAGATTAGATTTTCTTATTTTATTTTTATTGAGTCGTTGCTAGGGACTAGCAACAATCTAAGTGTGGGGGTGTGATAACTCGTATAATTATATAGTTTTTAGTTATGTTTTATTATTGTTTTGTGTCAAATACGAGTTATTATTGTTTAGTCTAATTGTGTTTATGATCTTTTATATTTTTATGTAATTTGGTGTTTTTCACAAGTTTCTTTGAGTCATTTCAGATTACTATAATTAAGGGCAAATCCAGTTCAGTTCCAGTTCCGACACCTTTTGCCATATCAGCTATAGTTGGAGTTTCACTGAAGCAATAAGGCTGAAATTTTAACCGTGCAAAGTTAAGAGGCATATCTATCGTTTTCATGTTTTACACTTCTTGAAACGGAGTCGTTTTCCCTAGCGAAATCAACCATCAAGTTGGCTGATGTGCAATGACGTCTGTCCTGAGCAGTTTTCGCATTTTGACAATATCGTCCGATACACATCAGCAAATGAGCTGATTCCAACGGCTATGGATCACTAACTGATAGGGGAACATTTGTCTAGAAGACCATGTGATCCGATAAAGCCGCCAATATTGAAGAAATCGACCATCAAGTTGGCTGATATGCAATGACGTCTGTGCTGACCTGTTTTCGTATTTTGCCCATATCTTCTTCTCCACATCAGAAAATGAGCTGATTCCAACGGCTATGAATCAGTAACGCATAGGGGAACATTTTTCTAGAAGACCATGTGATCAGATCAGGCCTCCAAGATTGACAAAATCGACCATCAAGTTGGCTGATCAAAATGGTCATACAATATGACGAAAATTGTTAGAAAAATGCACCCACCTATTATACCTACCTTTGAAATTTGTAAAGCTTGTCTCTTGTCATTTAGCCCTCCAAAATGTGTATAAATAGAGGGCCTTGGATGATTGTAGAGGATCATATTGTACATAGGTAGGATATTAGCCATTTTAATAAAATTCTCTAAGTTTTCTTCTTCTTTCTTTTCTCTAGTTTTCTTTCTTTTCTCTAGTTTTCTTTTTCTTTAGAGAGAGCAAGAGGTTGGATAATTAATATTCTTCCTCTTCTTCTTTCTTTCTTTTATTTTCTTCTTAGATTTTCTTTAATTTTATGTTTATGTTTACAATGCCTATGCTAGGCTAAACTTCTATTTGGTTAAGGGTGATTTCAAAGCCCTAGACATGTTTTATGATTGATTTTCAGATTCTATCTATCATCTGGCTTCAAAAACCCCTTTTCTTTTATTGTTCTTGAATTTAAGTTTTAAACTATTAACTTATAAACTAAAACCCAATCCCTGAGGACTCGACCCTTGCTAACTACTATACTTACAATTTATCTTTTTAGTGCAAGGTTAAATAAGATACACTCTTTTGGGTGCATCAAATTTTTGGCGCCGTTGCCGGGGATTGTTTTCTTTAGTCTATTTGTTACTTGGTTTATTCTTATTTTCAGTTCTAATTAGTTTTATTTTCTTGTACATACAAGTTTTTCTTATCAAATTTTGAAAAAAAAAAAAAAAAAAAAACGATGGAGTTGAGCAATCTAACACTTGAAGAGTTGGTGGCATACATGAACATGGAGAATCAACAAGCCAATCTCACTTCCCTAGTTCAACAATTGGCCATGGGAGGATGTCAAGGCCATCAAGTGTTCCAAGACCAACAGTATGATCATTACTCAAACACTTACCATGAGGGATGGTGGGATCATACTACTTATGGCTACTCGAAAAATTACCAAGAAGTAGATCCTTATGCCAATTACACTCATCCATCTAGCTTCAATCAATCATGGTCTCAAGAACCAGATCTTTTTCAACCACCACATATGACTCAAAACTCAGGTACTTCTTTAGAAGATCTTGTCTATTCTCTTGTTACTGATACATTGCAATTTCAACAGGAAACAAGGGCAAGCATCCAGAGTTTGGAAAAGCAAATGATCCAATTGACTAGTAGTATGGTGGGATGGGTAGCACAAAGATCTGAAGAACTCCCTGCCCAAACGATGATTAACCCAAAGGAGAATGCTACGATTGTGACCTTGAGGAATGAGGAACAAGATGAGGATGAGACAAAATTAGAGATGGATTCTATTCTTGAGGATAATGAAGCCACAAATCCAAATAAGAGTATTTTGGCACCTGAGGTAACGTTTAAGGTTCCACTTTTTACTAATGTTTCTTCTCCACCTTTTCCTAGTAGATTTGCAAAGTTCATGGAGGAAGAACATGAACAACACATGCCAGAAACCTTAAACAACTTGTTTGTGGATGCCATTCAACAAGTATCAAAATATGCTCCATTCCTCGATGAGATATGCACCACAAAGGATGATGGAATAATACTTGTAATGGAGAATGCATCCACTGTTGTGCAAAGAAAGCTTCCTCTCAAACGCATAAATTTGGAAAATTTCATGTATGAGCCTGACAAGCCTAAAAAGCCAAGAAGGGGTGTTGGTTAGGTTCAAAACACTAACTCAAGTGTTAATTGGGAAGGCAACCCAATTAAAGAAGAAATTGCCAACCTTCCATATTCAGATTTGCTTTCTCTTTCTTTTCCTTTTTCTTTTCTTTTATTATTTTTATTTTTATTGTTTTTATTTTTATTTTTTATGTTTACTTGTTAATTTTTGTTTAGTATTTTAGGATTATTTAGGTTGCATGAGTTTGTTTTGTTTTGAGTCTTAGTTGTTCCTATTCTTATGTTATTAGTTCTTTTCTCTTACACATGATTCTTTCATTTGGGTTAATAGACTTACATTGAGGACAATGTAAGAATTAAGTGTGGGGGGAATGATTTAGGATTTCTTTTATTTTTGTCTACTATTTTTTTTATGAGTCTTTATTATTATTATTTTTAGTGTGTTTTAGTTCCTTTTTAATACAATGATGAGATATGAATTGCATAAGTCTAAAACAGATTTATTAGTGAGAAGATTTTCATGAGAATTGAACTTGATATCAATCTTTTTATGAGCCAATGTTAATATGATATGTTGATTGAGAAAGAAGCATGTTTAGACTTAATCTGACTTGTATAATCATCCTTGTGAGTTTTTGAGCCTATAATGATTGATGCATTATACAAATCAATCTAATTTCTTTCTTGAGTGCTCTTATGATTACATGATTCTCTAGAACTTGCTTTAAACCATTTGAGACTATATTGATGCATGTAACAACATGAATATGATAGAGGCATTAGGACTTTTTAACTAGGGCCAAACAGCCATCCCTTATTGATGTTCCAAGAGAACATCCCTCTAGTGAACCAATTTTAGCCTACATTGAATAAGCTATTTATTTGGTAACCACATCTTACACCTACCCTAAACACATTTATATCTTTACCCTTGTTCTAAAGATGGACTAGAATGTTTGAGACATATTGCAAAAACAAGGGATATTTTTTGAAAATTTGGGTTAGAACAAAAGATAAGTGTGGGGGAGGAGAAAGGCAAAAGTCAAGAGAAAAATAGCGGGAATATTGCCAAATACATTCCCATGTGAAAAAAAAAAATATTTTTTTTAATCTCTTGAACTTCTAGTTAAAGAAAAGAAAAAGATGTTCGAAAGTTGGTTAGAATGAAGTAAAGGCTCAACATGAAATATTCAGCCTATGTGATTATGTACTTCTAAAGAATATTGAGAAAGTTTTATTTGCAAAATCTTATTTTGTCTCTAAATTCTATGAAGTCTTTGGAATGTTTGTGATATCTTTTCCTTTTTATTCTTTAACCACATTATTACCTCTTGGCCCCATTACAACCTTGATTAAAGACCTCTTGATTTATGAAGTTGCATGATCTTTTAGTGGAGAATAGGTAGACAAGCAAGCATATGGTAGAACTATTTTCATGAGATTGATTGAGTGTAAACACTTTACCACTACTTTAAAGAGTGAAAATCATGAGAGTATCCCATGTGAGAAGTTGAGATTAAGTTTGAATATGCACTATTTTGATTGAAATATGTTATGTTAATATTGGCTTAACTCAAACTATTTACATTCAAGCAAGATTTTTTGTGAATTTCTTTAAGCTATTGATTAGTTTTTAAGACTTGTCCAATGATTATCTCTAATTTGTATTGAAAGGATTAGGAGTAAATATTTTTAGTATATGTAGTTTATTTATATGAAGTTTATTTATATTTTAATTTTTCAATGTTTGTGGGTATCGTTCTAGTAAACCCTCACGAGACTAAACTCGTCCACTAGGGACACCTAGGGGTTTAAAGGCTTGTGTCACATGCTAAGTGCCACCGTGATTTCCTACGAAAATGGATTAGATTAGATTTTCTTATTTTATTTTTATTGAGTCGTTGCTAGGGACTAGCAACAATCTAAGTGTGGGGGTGTGATAACTCGTATAATTATATAGTTTTTAGTTATGTTTTATTATTGTTTTGTGTCAAATACGAGTTATTATTGTTTAGTCTAATTGTGTTTATGATCTTTTATATTTTTATGTAATTTGGTGTTTTTCACAAGTTTCTTTGAGTCATTTCAGATTACTATAATTAAGGGCAAATCCAGTTCAGTTCCAGTTCCGACACCTTTTGCCATATCAGCTATATTTGGAGTTTCACTGAAGCAATAAGGCTGAAATTTTAACCGTGCAAAGTTAAGAGGCATATCTATCTTTTTCATGTTTTACACTTCTTGAAACGGAGTCGTTTTCCCTAGCGAAATCAACCATCAAGTTGGCTGATGTGCAATGACGTCTGTCCTGAGCAGTTTTCGCATTTTGACAATATCGTCCGATACACATCAGCAAATGAGCTTATTCCAACGGCTATGGATCACTAACTGATAGGGGAACATTTGTCTAGAAGACCATGTGATCCGATAAAGCCTCCAATATTGAAGAAATCGACCATCAAGTTGGCTGATATGCAATGACGTCTGTGCTGACCTGTTTTCGTATTTTGCCCATATCTTCTTCTCCACATCAGAAAATGAGCTGATTCCAACGGCTATGGATCACTAACTGATAGGGGAACATTTTTCTAGAAGACCATGTGATCCGATAAAGCCTCCAATATTGAAGAAATCGACCATCAAGTTGGCTGATATGCAATGACGTCTGTGCTGACCTGTTTTCGTATTTTGCCCATATCTTCTTCTCCACATCAGAAAATGAGCTGATTCCAACGGCTATGAATCAGTAACGCATAGGGGAACATTTTTCTAGAAGACCATGTGATCAGATCAGGCCTCCAAGATTGACAAAATCGACCATCAAGTTGGCTGATCAAAATGGTCATACAATATGACGAAAATTGTTAGAAAAATGCACCCACCTATTATACCTACCTTTGAAATTTGTAAAGCTTGTCTCTTGTCATTTAGCCCTCCAAAATGTGTATAAATAGAGGGCCTTGGATGATTGTAGAGGATCATATTGTACATAGGTAGGATATTAGCCATTTTAATAAAATTCTCTAAGTTTTCTTCTTCTTTCTTTTCTCTAGTTTTCTTTCTTTTCTCTAGTTTTCTTTTTCTTTAGAGAGAGCAAGAGGTTGGATAATTAATATTCTTCCTCTTCTTCTTTCTTTCTTTTATTTTCTTCTTAGATTTTCTTTAATTTTATGTTTATGTTTACAATGCCTATGCTAGGCTAAACTTCTATTTGGTTAAGGGTGATTTCAAAGCCCTAGACATGTTTTATGATTGATTTTCAGATTCTATCTATCATTAATTTTCTATCAAAGTTGCTTATGTTCTTCTACAAGAATTGTTCATGATGTTGTCTTGATTTGTTTAGGTGTACAACTAGATAGATCTTGATAATTATCTATTGCTAGTTTAGGAGTCTTGATCCGTGTAATTGTCTTGATTTCCTATTCATAAGTGGCAATTTGTGATTAATGATTATGGTCAAGTTTTCAATAATTGCAAAGTGGAACATAACCTAAGTTGAACAATCCGAGCTTATGTGTTTGTTGCTTAGATCAACCTATCTTTCTCATCATAAAGCTGCCATTAAATTGAATTTAGAGAGCTTATTCTAGGTTGTTTAATGGTTAGAGATTAAATAGAGAGCTTGTTCTATTTAACGACAAACTAAGGAAAGATTGGGATAACAGAGCTTGTTGTTATCTACGGTTGTTAACTTTGATAGTTGGTTGATATTGATAGATCTGAAATTGATTCTTAATGATGTCTAGTGGTGGAGAATGAAACCTTAACCATATTTTTCATATTTGATTCTTCTTACTTACTTGTTTTCTTACTTTTAGTTTGCTTATTTTTCATATTTATTTTTATTGGCTGGTTATACCGCCTAATTTGTATATTAACTTTGTTTTATTTTTATTGGCTGGTTATACCGCCTAATTTAGTATATATATTTTTATTGGCTGGTTATACCGCCTAATTTAGTATATATATTTTTATTGGCTGGTTATACCGCCTTGCATCTTCTTCTTATTATTTACTTTAGTTTAAATCTGGCTTCAAAAACCCCTTTTCTTTTATTGTTCTTGAATTTAAGTTTTAAACTATTAAAACTTAATTTCAAAGTGAATGGTCATAGATTGAAGCCTTACTATGAGAACTTTCCAATACAAGATGTGGAGGAGTTTCCACTTTTTGAGCCAAAGTATGTTGAATAATAATGGCATGGGTCTAAGTCAAGCTGAGGACAATAAACCAAGCGCTTCTTGGAGAGGCAACCCAAAAGGATGGAGAGCATCTATTATATCAGATTTGCATATTCCTTACTCTCCATCATTCTATCTTTTATTGTTTTTCTTTTCTTTTGTTTAATAGTTCTTTCCTCTTACATATAATTCTTGCATTGGGGGATAATAGCATTACATTGAGGACAATGTAAAAATTATGTGTGGGGGGAAGAATTTAGGATTTTATTTAGAGTGTTTTGTTTTTGAGTCTTTTTATGTTGTTTTTCTTTTTGATCCTTGTTTTGAAAATAACTAGATGTAAATATAATTTTTTTTTAACCCCGGTTAAATGGCGGATAACGGTACTCCGTGATTATTTAAATCGGTTCCATCAGCTACCCACAAAACTGATATTGTATATAAATTTCTCTTCCAATTTCTCTTTCAATTTTTTTTTCATTCTTTTTTTTTCAGGATGGATGATATTCTCACAAGATTGCAGAAACGATTTCCTCCTTTTCCTCGAAATATTTTACTGAAGCTTTACCAAGTTCGACTTGAAAGATTAAGAATGCTTATGCACAAAGGGATTCCTGACGACATACGTTGGATAATTGAAGCCAAGGTACGTGAAGATGAATATCTTCCTGTTTTGCATTTACCAGGTACAGGTAGAAGCACTTTTGCAAAGAAGCGACGAGCAAAGCGCATGAGTTCAAATTGCCACAAATGTGCACGATGGACGTGTAACGGTAAATGTCGTTCTATTGGGATTCCGTCCTCTAATCGAGATGATAAAATTGAATTCATTAAGGATGGACTGAGTAAGGAGAATTTGGGTAATATCCAACTTTCTCTTGAGACGCATCCTAGTGGAGACGTACAAAGAGAAATTCTTGATTTATGGCCGCAATTCCAAAGGGAATGGCAACATCTTGGGAATCTGATGTTAAAAGACCCTGTTTGCCAGCTTGTAAGAAAACTGGATGGGAAGCATATCCTCGACTCATAGAAGGCGTTTAAGCCGTTTCTGGACGTAAAACCAGAGGAAGATGTGAGCCACAATCACAACTACAATAAATGACTTCTCAGCTTTTGGTTTGATTTGCAATAACTTTATTTTGGTTTAATTTACGTGTTGTTCGATTTGTGTAACTATTCTCGTTTTTTTTTTTTTTTTTTTTTTTTTTTTGTCTTTTACGGTTGATTTTTTTTTCTCTTTTTGATTTTCTTCCTGAAATCACGCAAAAATCTTTTGTTAGGTTAACATTTTCTTCTAACAGGTCAGATACACTTTCGGCGACATTATTACTCTTGTCTGATTCACTACTGAGTCCTCTATATATTACACCATGTACTCATTCTCTTTCAGGCACTCGGAAAAAAAAAAATGGCAAGTACTTCATCCCAGCGCATTAAAAAAATTTTGTGTCTTTGGAGGTGCTTATCCAGGAAAAAATAACATATTCGCTGATGAAGCCATAAGAGTTGGAGTAATACTTTCCCAACAAAAGATCCACTTGATTTATGGAGGCGGTAGTACGGGTTTAATGGGAGCAGTCGCTACAGCAGCACACGCCGGAGGAAGTCCAGTTCTAGGAATCGTGCCAAAACTATTCACAAGTTTTTGTGGACCTACCGTGGGTAAGGAAATACAAGTCTGGAGTGTCCCTGAACGGATAACAATCATGTACCATTCTGCCGATGCATTCATTGCTTTACCAGGAGGTCTGGGTACATTGGAAGAAATAGCTTGCGTGGCTTCTTGGTCATCTTTGGTCACAAATAAGAAACCCATTGGTTTGCTTAATATTAATGGTTATTTTAGTAATTTGCTTTTATATTTAGATAATGCTGTGGATAATGGATTCATGTTTTCAGAGGCAAGGAGAACCATAATTTCTGCTACAACCATTGAAGATTTACTTAAAAAGCTCCAAGCTTATGAGTGTTTATCTGCTACGGTTGTTTCGCAAACGCTCGGAAAAAGAAAAAGAGATATGGACGAGCAAGGAGTGGATTGCACTTTGTCTTTGTGACATTATCTAACATTTTGCTTGTTGTGTCTCAGTTATAATAAGTGGTTAGCAACCTCTGCAGGTAATATCTCCTAAATTCTACCTTTAAAATTTGACATTGGGGACAATGTCATATTTTAGTAGGGGGTAAGGGACATATTTTGCTAATTTAATAAAAAAAAAAAAAAATTTAAGAAGTATTCATTCTGAACAAGGTCTGAGTAAGGGAGACTTGAGACATACCTTGTCAGTTTGATTTCTTCTTTTCAAAAAAAAAAAAAAAAAAAGAGTTTGTTGTGTTTTAAGCAATTTAGAAGTATTCATTCTGAACAAGGTCTGAGTAAGGGAGACTTGAGACATACCTTGTCAGTTTGATTTTAATCTTTTTATGTTTACTTGTTAATTTTTGTTTAGTATTTTAGGATTATTTAGGTTGCATGAGTTTGTTTTGTTTTGAGTCTTAGTTGTTCCTATTCTTATGTTATTAGTTCTTTTCTCTTACACATGATTCTTTCATTTGTGTTAATAGACTTACATTGAGGACAATGTAAGAATTAAGTGTGGGGGGAATGATTTAGGATTTCTTTTATTTTTGTCTACTATTTTTTTTTATGAGTCTTTATTATTATTATTATTTTTAGTGTGTTTTAGTTCCTTTTTAATACAATGATGAGATATGAATTGCATAGGTCTAAACTGGTTATTAGTGAGAAGATTTTCATGAGAATTGAGCTTGATGTCAACCTTTTTATGAGCCAATGTTAATATAATATGTTGATTGAGAAAGAAGCATGTTTAGACTTAATCTGACTTGTATAATCATCCTTGTGAGTTTTTGAGCCTATAATGATTGATGCTTTATACAAATCAATCTAATTTCTTTCTTGAGTGCTCTTATGATTACAGGATTCTCTAGAACTTGCTTTAAACCGTTTGAGACTATATTGATACATGTGACAACATGAATATGATAGAGGCATTAGGATTTTTAGCCAGAGCCAAACAGCCATCCCTTATTGATGTTCCAAGAGAACACACCCTTAGTGAACCAATTTGAGCCTACATTGAATAAGCTATCTCTTTGGTAACCATAACTTGTCCCTAACCTAAATATACTTATATCTTTACCTTTGTTCCAAAGATGAATTAGCATGTTTTGAGACAAGTTGCAAAGACAAGGGATATTTTTAGTTAAAAATTTGGGTTAGAAATAAGAAATAAGTGTGGGGGGGAAAGAAAAGAAAAGTCAAGAAAAAAAAAATGAAATACTGGCAAATACATTCCTATGTAAAAAAAAAAATATATGAATCATCTCTTGAATTTGTGGAAAAAGAAAAAGATGTTACAAAGTCGTTTAGAATGAAGAAAAGGCCCAACATAAATATCTGGCCTAGGTGACTATGTACTTGTAAAGAGTTTTGAGAAGTTTCTTTGTATGATCTTTTTATGTCTCTAAACTTTATGAACTCTTTGGAACCTTTGTGATATCTTTATCCTTTTGTTCTTCAACCACATTACAAACCCCTTGGCCCCATTACAACCTTGATTAAAGACCTCTTGATTCATGAAGTTGTATGATCTAAATAGTGGAGAATAGGTGGACAAGCAAGAATATGGTAGAACTGTTTTCATGAGATTGATTGAGTGTAAACACTTCACCACTACTTTAAAGAGTGAAAATCATGAGGGTATCCCATGTGAGAAGTTGAGATTAAATTTGAACATGCAATATTTTGATTGAGATATGTTATGCTAATATTGGCTTAACTCAAACAATTTACATTCAAGCATGATTTTTTGTGAAATTCTTTAAGCTATTGATTAGTTTATAAGACTTGTTCAAATATTGTATCTAATTTGTATTGAAAGGATTAGGAGTAAATATTTTTAGTATATGCAGTTTATTTATATTTTAGTTTTTCAATGTTTGTGGGTATCGTTCTAGTAAACCCTCACGAGACTAAACTCGTCCACTAGGGACACCTAGGGGTTTAAAGGCTTGTGTCACATGCTAAGTGCCACCGTGATTTCCTACGAAAATGGATTAGATTAGATTTTCTTATTTTATTTTTATTGAGTCGTTGCTAGGGACTAGCAACAATCTAAGTGTAGGGGTGTGATAACTCGTATAATTATATAGTTTTTAGTTATGTTTTATTAATGTTTTGTGTCAAATACGAGTTATTATTGTTTAGTCTAATTGTGTTTATGATCTTTTATATTTTTATGTATTTTGGTGTTTTTCACAAGTTTCTTTGAGTGATTTCAGATTACTAGAATTAAGGGCAAATCCAGTTCAGTTTCAGTTCCGACACCTTTTTCCATATCAGCTATATCTCGAGTTTCACTGAAGCAATAAGGCTGAAATTTGTAGCCATGCAAAGCTAAGAGGCATATCTATCTTTTTCATGTTTTACACTTCTTAAAACGGAGTCGTTTTCCCTAGCGAAATCGACCATCAAGTTGGCTGATGTGCAATGACATCTGTGCTGACATGTTTTCGTATTATGCCCATATCTTCTTATCCACATCAGAAAATGAGCTGATTCCAACGGCTATGGTTCCTTAACTGATAGGGGAACCTTTGTCTAGAAGACCATGTGATCAGATCAGGCCTCCAATATTGAAGAAATCGACCATCAAGGTGGCTGATGTGCAATGACGTCTGTGCTGACATGTTTTCGTATTTTGCCCATATCTTCTTAACCACATCAGCAAATGAGCTGATTCCAATGGCTATGGTTCCGTAACTGATAGGGGAACCTTTGTATAGAAGACCATGTGATCAGATCAGGCCTCCAATATTGAATAAATCGACCATCAAGGTGGCTGATGTGCAATGACGTCTGTGCTGACATGTTTTCGTATTTTGCCCATATCTGCTTAACCACTTCAGCAAATGAGCTGATTCCAACGGCTATGGTTCCGTAACTGATAGGGGAACCTTTTTCTAGAAGACCATGTGATCAGATCAGGCCTCCAATATTGACGAAATCGACCATCAAGTTGGCTGATCAAAATCGTCATATACCTACCTTTGAAATTTGTAAAGCTTGTCTCTTGTCATTTAGCCCTCCAAAATGTGTATAAATAGAGGGCCTTGGATGATTGTAAGGATCATATTGGAGATTGGTAGGATATTAGCCATTTTAACAAAATTCTCTAAGTTTTCTTCTTCTTTCTTTTCTCTAGTTTTCTTTTTCTTTAGAAAGAGCAAGAGGTTGGATAATTAATATTCTTCTTCTTCTTCTTTCTTTCTTTTATTTTCTTCTTAGATTCTATTTAATTTTATGTTTATAATGCCTATTCTAGGCTAAACTTCTATTTGGTTAAGGGTGATTTCAAAGCCCTAGACATGTTTTGTGATTGATTTTCAGATTCTATCTATCATTAATTTTCTATCAAAGTTGCTTATGTTCTTCTACAAGAATTGTTCATGATGTTGTCTTGATTTATTTAGGTGTACAACTAGATAGATCTTGATAATTATCTATTGCTAGTTTAGGAGTCTTGATCCGTGTAATTGTCTTGATTTCCTATTCATAAGTGGCAATTTGTGATTAATGATTATGGTCAAGTTTTCAATAATTGCAAAGTGGAACATAACCTAAGTTGAACAATCCGAGCTTATGTGTTTGTTGCTTAGATCAACCTATCTTTCTCATCATAAAGCTGCCATTAAATTGAATTTAGAGAGCTTATTCTAGGTTGTTTAATGGTTAGAGATTAAATAGAGAGCTTGTTCTATTTAACGACAAACTAAGGAAAGATTGGGGTAACAGAGCTTGTTGTTATCTACGGTTGTTAACTTTGATAGTTGGTTGATAATGATAGATCTGAAATTGATTCTTAATGATGTCTAGTGGTAGAGAATGAAACCTTAACCATATTTTTCATATTTGATTCTTCTTACTTACTTGTTTTCTTACTTTTAGTGTGCTTATTTTTAAAAGTATATTTATTTTTATTGGCTGGTTATACCGCCTAATTTGTATATTAACTTTGTTTTATTTTTATTGGCTTGTTATACCGCCTAATTTAGTATATATATTTTCATTGGCTGGTTATACCGCCTTGCATTTTATTCTTATTATTTACTTTAGTTTAAATCTGGCTTCAAAAACCCCTTTTCTTTTATTGTTCTTAAATTTAAGTTTTAAACTATTAACTTATAAACTAAAACCCAATCCCTGAGGACTCGACCCTTGCTAACTACTATACTTACAATTTATCTTTTTAGTGCAAGGTTAAATAAGATACACTCTTTTGGGTGCATCAATCTATGACCAAAAATTTGATGCACCCAAAAAAGTGTATCTTATTTAACCTTGCACTAAAAAGATCAATTGTAAGTATAGTAGTTAGCAAGGGTCGAGTCCTCAGGGATTGGGTTTTAGTTTATAAGTTAATAGTTTATAACTTACGTTCAAAGAAAACAATAAAAGAAAAGGGGTTTTTGAAGCCAGATTTAAACTAAAGTAAATAATAAGAATAAGATGCAAGGCGGTATAACCAGCCAATAAAAATATATATACTAAATTAGGCGGTATAACCAGCCAATAAAAATATATATACTAAATTAGGCGGTATAACCAGCCAATAAAAATAAAACAAAGTTAATATACAAATTAGGCGGTATAACCAGCCAATAAAAATAAATATAAAAAATAAGCAAACTAAAAGTAAGAAAACAAGTAAGTAAGAAGAATCAAATATGAAAAATATGGTTAAGGTTTCATTCTCCACCACTAGACATCATTAAGAATCAATTTCAGATCTATCAATATCAACCAACTATCAAAGTTAACAACCGTAGATAACAACAAGCTCTGTTACCCCAATCTTTCCTTAGTTTGTCGTTAAATAGAACAAGCTCTCTATTTAATCTCTAACCATTAAACAACCTAGAATAAGCTCTCTAAATTCAATTTAATGGCAGCTTTATGATGAGAAAGATAGGTTGATCTAAGCAACAAACACATAAGCTCGGATTGTTCAACTTAGGTTATGTTCCACTTTGCAATTATTGAAAACTTGACCATAATCATTAATCACAAATTGCCACTTATGAATAGGAAATCAAGACAATTACACGGATCAAGACTCCTAAACTAGCAATAGATAATTATCAAGATCTATCTAGTTGTACACCTAAATAAATCTAGACAACATCATGAACAATTCTTGTAGAAGAACATAAGCAACTTTGATAGAAAATTAATAATAGATAGAATCTGAAAATCAATCACAAAACATGTCTAGGGCTTTGAAATCACCCTTAACCAAATAGAAGTTTAGCCTAGCATAGGCATTATAAACATAAACATAAAATTAAAGAAAATCTAAGAAGAAAATAAAAGAAAGAAAGAAGAAGAGGAAGAATATTAATTATCCAACCTCTTGCTCTCTCTAAAGAAAAAGAAAACTAGAGAAAAGAAAGAAAACTAGAGAAAAGAAAGAAGAAGAAAACTTAGAGAATTTTATTAAAATGGCTAATATCCTACCTATGTACAATATGATCCTCTACAATCATCCAAGGCCCTCTATTTATACACATTTTGGAAGGCTAAATGACAAGAGACAAGCTTTACAAATTTCAAAGGTAGGTATAATAGGTGGGTGAATTTTTCTAACAATTTTCGTCATATTGTATGACAATTTTGATCAGCCAACTTGATGGTCGATTTCGTCAATTTTGGAGGCCTGATCTGATCACATGGTCTTCTAGAAAAATGTTCCCCTATCAGTTACGGATCCATATCCGTTGGAATCAGCTCATTTTCTGATGTGGATAAGCAGATATGGGCAAAATACGAAAACATGTCAGCACAGACGTCATTGCACATCAGCCAACTTGATGGTCGATTTCGTCAATATTAGAGGCCTGATCTGATCATATGGTCTTCTAGAAAAAGGTTCCCGTATCAGTTACGGATCCATAGCCATTGGAATCAGCTCATTTGCTGATGTGGATAAGCAGATATGGGCAAAATACGAAAACAGGTCAGCACAGACGTCATTGCACATCAGCCAACTTGATGGTCGATTTCGCTAGGGAAAACGACTCCGTTTCAAGAAGTATAAAACATGAAAAAGATAGATATGCCTCTTAGCTTTGCACGGCTACAAATTTCAGCCTTATTGCTTCAGTGAAACTCCAGATATAGCTGATATGGCAAAATGTGTCGGAACTGGAACTGAACTGGATTTGCCCTTAATTCTAGTAATCTGAAATTACTCAAAGAAACTTGTGAAAAACACCAAATTACATAAAAATATAAAAGATCATAAACACAATTAGACTAAACAATAATAACTCGTGTTTGACACAAAACAATAATAAAACATAACTAAAAACTATATAATTATACGAGTTATCACACCCCCACACTTAGCTTTTTGCTAGTCCTCGAGCAAAATCAAATAAAAATAAAATAAGAAAATCTAATCTAATCCACTTTCGTAGGAAATCACGGTGGCACTTAGCATGTGACACAAGCCTTTAAACCCCTAGGTGTCCCTAGTGGACGAGTTTAGTCTCGTGAGGGTTTACTAGAACGATACCCACAAACATTGAAAAACTAAAATATAAATAAACTACATATACTAAAAATATTTATTCCTAATCCTTTCAATACAAATTAGAGACAATCTTTGAACAAGTCTTATAAACTAATCAATAGCTTAAAGAATTTCACAAAAAATCATGCTTGAATGTAAATTGTTTGAGTTAAGCCAATATTAACATAACATATCTCAATCAAAATAGTGCATGTTCAAATTTAATCTCAACTTCTCACATGGGATACCCTCATGATTTTCACTCTTTAAAGTAGTGGTGAAGTGTTTACACTCAATCAATCTCATGAAAACAGTTCTACCATATTCTTGCTTGTCCACCTATTCTCCACTATTTAGATCATACAACTTCATGAATCAAGAGGTCTTTAATCAAGGTTGTAATGGGGCCAAGGGGTTTGTAATGTGGTTGAAGAACAAAAGGATAACGATATCACAAAGGTTCCAAAGAGTTCATAAAGTTTAGAGACATAATAAGATCATACAAAGAAACTTATCAAAACTCTTTACAAGTACATAGTCACCTAGGCCGGATATTCATGTTGGGCCTTTTCTTCATTCTAAACAACTTTGTAACATCTTTTTCTTTTTCCACAAATTCAAGAGATGATTCATATTTTTTTTTTTTTACATAGGAATGTATTTGCCAGTATTCCATTTCTTTTTCTCTTGACTTTTCTTTTCTTTTCCCCCCACACTTATTTCTTGTTTCTAACCCAAATTTTTAACTAAAAATATCCCTTGTTTTTTTTTTGCAATATGTCTCAAAATATATAATCCATCTTTAGAACAAGGGTAAGGATATAAGTATATTTAGGCTAGGTGTAAGTTGTGGTTACCAATAAAAGATCATATTTAATGTAGGCTCAAATTGGCTCACTAGTGGGGATGTTCTCTTAGAACATTAATAATGGATGGCTGTTTGGCTCTGGTTATAATCCTAATGCCTCTATCATATTCATGTTGTCACATGTATCAATATAGTCTCAAACGGTTTAAAGCAAGTTCTAGAGAATCATGTAATCATAAGAGCACTCAAGAAAGAAATTAGATTGATTTGTATAATGCATCAATCATTATAGGCTCAAAAACTCACAAGGATGATTATACAAGTCAGATTAAGTCTAAACATGCTTCTTTCTCAATCAACATATCATATTAACATTGGCTCATAAAAAGGTTGACATCAAGCTCAATTCTCATGAAAATCTTCTCACTAATAAATCTGTTTTAGACTTATGCAATTCATATCTCATCATTGTATTAAAAAGGAACTAAAACACACTAAAAAAAATAATAATAATAAAGACTCATAAAAAAAAAAATAGTAGACAAAAATAAAAGAAATCCTAAATCATTCCCCCCACACTTAATTCTTACATTGTCCTCAATGTAAGTCTCTTAACCCAAATGAAAGAATCATGTGTTAGAGAAAAGAACTAATAACATAAGAATAGGAACAACTAAGACTCAAACCAAAACAAACTCATGCAACCTAAATAATCCTAAAATACTAAACAAATAATTAACAAATAAACATAAAAATGAATAAAGAAAAGCAATAAAAATAATAAAAGGAAAAAGGAAAAAGGAAAAGGAAAAGGAAAAGAAAGCAAATCTGAGTATGGCAGGTTGGTAATTTCTTCATTAATTGGGCTGCCTTCCCAATTAGTACTTGATTTATGTTGTCCAACCTAACCAACACCCCTTCTTGGCTTTTTAGGCTTGTTAGGCTCATACATGAAACTTTTCGAATTTGAGCGTTTGATAGGAAGCTTTCTTTGCACAAAAGTGGATGCATTCTCCATTACAAGTATTATTCCATCATCCTTTGTGGTGCATATCTCATCGAGGAATGGAGCATATTTTGATACTTGTTGAATGGCATCCACAAACAAACTGTTTAAGGTTTCCAACATGTCTTGTTCATGTTCCTCCTCTTTGAACTTTGCGAATCTACTAGGAAAAGGTGGAGAAGAAACATTAGTAAAAATTGGAATCTTAAACGTTACCTCAAGTGCCGAAATACTCTTATTTGGATCTGTGGCTTCATTATCCTCAAGAATAGAATCCATCTCTAATTTTGTCTCATCCTCATCTTGTTCCTCATTCCTCAAGGTCACAATAGTAGCATCCTCCTTTGGGTTAATCATCGTTTGGGCAGGGAGTTCTTCAGATCTTTCTGCTACCCATCCCACCATACTACTAGCCAATTGGCTTATTTGCTTTTCCAAACTCTGGATGCTTGCCCTTGTTTCCTGTTGAAATTGCAAAGTATCAGTAACAAGAGAATACACAAGATCTTCTAAAGAAGTACCTGAGTTTTGAGTCATATGTGGTGGTTGAAAAAGATCTGGTTCTTGGGACCATGATTGATTGAAGCTAGATGGATGAGTGTAATTGGCATAAGGATCTACTTCTTGGTAATTTTTTGAGTAACCATAATTAGTATGATCCCACCATCCCTCATGGTAAGTGTTTGAGTAATGATCATACTGTTGGTCTTGGAACACTTGATGGCCTTGACATCCTCCCATGGCAAATTGTTGAACTGGGAAGGTGAGATTGGCTTGTTGATTCTCCATGTTCATGTATGCCACAACTCTTCAAGTGTTAGATTGCTCAATTCCATCGTTTTTTTTTTGTTTTTTTTTATTTATTTTTTTCAAAATTTGATATGAAAAACCCGTATGTACAAAAAAATAAAACTAATTAGAACTGAAAATAAGAATAAACCAAGTAACAAATAAACTAAAGAAAGCAATCCCCGGCAACGGCGCCAAAAACTTGATGCACCCAAAAGAGTGTATCTTATTTAACCTTGCACTAAAAAGATAAATTGTAAGTATAGTAGTTAGCAAGGGTCGAGTCCTCAGGGATTGGGTTTTAGTTTATAAGTTAATAGTTTAAAACTTAAATTCAAGAACAATAAAAGAAAAAGGGTTTTTGAAGCCAGATTTAAACTAAAGTAAATAATAAGAATAAGATGCAAGGCGGTATAACCAGCCAATAAAAATATATATACTAAATTAGGCGGTATAACCAGCCAATAAAAATATATATACTAAATTAGGCGGTATAACCAGCCAATAAAAATAAAACAAAGTTAATATACAAATTAGGCGGTATAACCAGCCAATAAAAATAAATATAAAAAATAAGCAAACTAAAAGTAAGAAAACAAATAAGTAAGAAGAATCGAATATGAAAAATATGGTTAAGGTTTCATTCTCCACCACTAGACATCATTAAGAATCAATTTCAGATCTATCAATATCAACCAACTATCAAAGTTAACAACCGTAGATAACAACAAGCTCTGTTACCCCAATCTTTCCTTAGTTTGTCGTTAAATAGAACAAGCTCTCTATTTAATCTCTAACCATTAAACAACCTAGAATAAGCTCTCTAAATTCAATTTAATGGCAGCTTTATGATGAGAAAGATAGGTTGATCTAAGCAACAAACACATAAGCTCGGATTGTTCAACTTAGGTTATGTTCCACTTTGCAATTATTGAAAACTTGACCATAATCATTAATCACAAATTGCCACTTATGAATAGGAAATCAAGACAATTACACGGATCAAGACTCCTAAACTAGCAATAGATAATTATCAAGATCTATCTAGTTGTACACCTAAATAAATCTAGACAACATCATGAACAATTCTTGTAGAAGAACATAAGCAACTTTGATAGAAAATTAATGATAGATAGAATCTGAAAATCAATCACAAAACATGTCTAGGGCTTTGAAATCACCCTTAACCAAATAGAAGTTTTAGCCTAGCATAGGCATTATAAACATAAACATAAAATTAAAGAAAATCTAAGAAGAAAATAAAATAAAGAAAGAAGAAGAGGAAGAATATTAATTATCCAACCTCTTGCTCTCTCTAAAGAAAAAGAAAACTAGAGAAAAGAAAGAAAACTAGAGAAAAGAAAGAAGAAGAAAACTTAGAGAATTTTATTAAAATGGCTAATATCCTACCTATGTACAATATGATCCCTTACAATCATCCAAGGCCCTCTATTTATACACATTTTGGAGGGCTAAATGACAAGAGACAAGCTTTACAAATTTCAAAGGTAGGTATATGACGATTTTGATCAGCCAACTTGATGGTCGATTTCGTCAATATTGGAGGCCTGATCGGATCACATGGTCTTCTAGAAAAAGGTTCCCCTATCAGTTACGGAACCATAGCCGTTGGAATCAGCTCATTTTCTGATGTGGTTAAGCAGATATGGGCAAAATACGAAAACATGTCAGCACAGACGTCATTGCACATCAGCCACCTTGATGGTCGATTTCTTCAATATTGAAGGCCTGATCTGATCACATGGTCTTCTAGACAAAGGTTCCCCTATCAGTTACGAAACCATAGCCGTTGGAATCAGCTCATTTGCTGATGTGGATAAGAAGATATGGGCATAATACGAAAACATGTCAGCACAGACGTCATTGCACATCAGCCAACTTGATGGTCGATTTCGCTAGGGAAAACGACTCCGTTTTAAGAAGTGTAAAACTTGAAAAAGATAGATATGCCTCTTAGCTTTGCATGGCTACAAATTTCAGCCTTATTGCTTCAGTGAAACTCGAGATATAGCTGATATGGCAAAAGGTGTCGGAACTGAAACTGAACTGGATTTGCCCTTAATTCTAGTAATCTGAAATCACTCAAAGAAACTTGTGAAAAACACCAAAATACATAAAATATAAAAGATCATAAACACAATTAGACTAAACAATAATAACTCGTATTTGACACAAAACATTAATAAAACATAACTAAAAACTATATAATTATACGAGTTATCACACCCCCACACTTAGATTGTTGCTAGTCCCTAGCAACGACTCAATAAGAAAATCTAATCTAATCCATTTTCGTAGGAAATCACGGTGGCACTTAGCATGTGACACAAGCCTTTAAACCCCTAGGTGTCCCTAGTGGACGAGTTTAGTCTCGTGAGGGTTTACTAGAACGATACCCACAAACATTGAAAAACTAAAATATAAATAAACTGCATATACTAAAAATATTTACTCCTAATCCTTTCAATACAAATTAGATACAATATTTGAACAAGTCTTATAAACTAATCAATAGCTTAAAGAATTTCACAAAAAATCATGCTTGAATGTATATTGTTTGAGTTAAGCCAATATTAACATAACATATTTCAATCAAAATAGTGCACATTCAAACTTAATCTCAACTTCTCACATGGGATACCCTCATGATTTTCACTCTTTAAAGTAGTGGTGAAGTGTTTACACTCAATCAATCTCATGAAAACAGTTCTACCATATTCTTGCTTGTCCACCTATTCTCCACTATTTAGATCATACAACTTCATGAATCAAGAGGTCTTTAATCAAGGTTGTAATGGGGCCAAGGGGTTTGTAATGTGGTTGAAGAACAAAAGGATAAAGATATCACAAAGGTTCCAAAGAGTTCATAAAGTTTAGAGACATAAAAAGATCATACAAAGAAACTTCTCAAAACTCTTTACAAGTAAATAGTCACCTAGGCCGGATATTTATGTTGGGCCTTTTCTTCATTCTAAACGACTTTGTAACATCTTTTTCTTTTTCCACAAATTCAAGAGATGATTCATATATTTTTTTTTTTACATAGGAATGTATTTGCCAGTATTTCATTTCTTTTTCTCTTGACTTTTCTTTTCTTTCCCCCCTACACTTATTTCTTGTTTCTAACCCAAATTTTTAACTAAAAATATCCCTTGTCTTTGCAACTTGTCTCAAAACATGCTAATTCATCTTTGGAACAAAGGTAAAGATATAAGTATATTTAGGTTAGGGACAAGTTATGGTTACCAAAGAGATAGCTTATTCAATGTAGGCTCAAATTGGTTCACTAAGGGTGTGTTCTCTTGGAACATCAATAAGGGATGGCTGTTTGGATCTGGCTAAAAATCCTAATGCCTCTATCATATTCATGTTGTCACATGTATCAATATAGTCTCAAACGGTTTAAAGCAAGTTCTAGAGAATCATGTAATCATAAGAGAACTCAAGAAAGAAATTAGATTGATTTGTATAATGCATCAATCATTATAGGCTCAAAAACTCACAAGGATGATTATACAAGTCAGATTAAGTCTAAACATGCTTCTTTCTCAATCAACATATCATATTAACATTGGCTCATAAAAAGATTGATATCAAGTTCAATTCTCATGAAAATCTTCTCACTAATAAATCTGTTTTAGACTTATGCAATTCATATCTCATCATTGTATTAAAAAGGAACTAAAACACACTAAAAATAATAATAATAAAGACTCATAAAATAAATAGTAGACAAAAATAAAATAAATCCTAAATCATTCCCCCCACACTTAATTCTTACATTGTCCTCAATGTAAGTCTATTAACCCAAATGAAAGAATCATGTGTAAGAGAAAAGAACTAATAACATAAGAATAGGAACAACTAAGACTCAAAACAAAACAAACTCATGCAACCTAAATAATCCTAAAATACTAAACAAAAATTAACAAGTAAACATAAAAAATAAAAATAAAAACAATAAAAATAAAAATAATAAAAGAAAAGAAAAAGGAAAAGAAAGAGAAAGCAAATCTGAATATGGAAGGTTGGCAATTTCTTCTTTAATTGGGTTGCCTTCCCAATTAACACTTGAGTTAATGTTTTGAACCTAACCAACACCCCTTCTTGGCTTTTTAGGCTTGTCAGGCTCATACATGAAATTTTCCAAATTAATGCGTTTGAGAGGAAGCTTTCTTTGCACAACAGTGGATGCATTCTCCATTACAAGTATTATTCCATCATCCTTTGTGGTGCATATCTCATCGAGGAATGGAGCATATTTTGATACTTGTTGAATGGCATCCACAAACAAGTTGTTTAAGGTTTCTGGCAGGTGTTGTTCATGTTCTTCCTCCATGAACTTTGCAAATCTAATAGGAAAAGGTGGAGAAGAAACATTAGTAAAAAGTGGAACCTTAAACGTTACCTCAGGTGCCGAAATACTCTTATTTGGATTTGTGGCTTCATTATCCTCAAGAATAGAATCCATCTCTAATTTTGTCTCATCCTCATCTTGTTCCTCATTCCTCAAGGTCACAATCGTAGCATTCTCCTTTGGGTTAATCATCATTTGGGCAGGGAGTTCTTCAGATCTTTGTGCTACCCATCCCACCATACTACTAGTCAATTGGATCATTTGCTTTTCCAAACTCTGGATGCTTGCCCTTGTTTCCTGTTGAAATTGCAATGTATCAGTAACAAGAGAATAGACAAGATCTTCTAAAGAAGTACCTGAGTTTTGAGTCATATGTGGTGGTTGAAAAAGATCTGGTTCTTGGGACCATGATTGATTGAAGCTAGATGGATGAGTGTAATTGGCATAAGGATCTACTTCTTGGTAATTTTCCGAATAGCCATAAGTAGTATGATCCCACCATCCCTCATGGTAAGTGTTTGAGTAATGATCATACTGTTGGTCTTGGAACACTTGATGGCCTTGACATCCTCCCATGGCCAATTGTTGAACTAGGGAAGTGAGATTGGCTTGTTGATTCTCCATGTTCATGTATGCCACCAACTCTTCAAGTGTTAGATTGCTCAACTCCATCGTTTTTTTTTTTTTTTTTTTTTTTTTTTTTTCAAAATTTGATAAAAAAAACTTGTATGTACAAGAAAATAAAACTAATTAGAACTGAAAATAAGAATAAACCAAGTAACAAATAGACTAAAGAAAACAATCCCCGGCAACGGCGCCAAAAATTTGATGCACCCAAAAGAGTGTATCTTATTTAACCTTGCACTAAAAAGATAAATTGTAAGTATAGTAGTTAGCAAGGGTCGAGTCCTCAGGGATTGGGTTTTAGTTTATAAGTTAATAGTTTAAAACTTAAATTCAAGAACAATAAAAGAAAAGGGGTTTTTGAAGCCAGATTTAAACTAAAGTAAATATTAAGAAGAAGATGCAAGGCGGTATAACCAGCCAATAAAAATATATATACTAAATTAGGCGGTATAACCAGCCAATAAAAATATATATACTAAATTAGGCGGTATAACCAGCCAATAAAAATAAAACAAAGTTAATATACAAATTAGGCGGTATAACCAGCCAATAAAAATAAATATGAAAAATAAGCAAACTAAAAGTAAGAAAACAAGTAAGTAAGAAGAATCAAATATGAAAAATATGGTTAAGGTTTCATTCTCCACCACTAGACATCATTAAGAATCAATTTCAGATCTATCAATATCAACCAACTATCAAAGTTAACAACCGTAGATAACAACAAGCTCTGTTATCCCAATCTTTCCTTAGTTTGTCGTTAAATAGAACAAGCTCTCTATTTAATCTCTAACCATTAAACAACCTAGAATAAGCTCTCTAAATTCAATTTAATGGCAGCTTTATGATGAGAAAGATAGGTTGATCTAAGCAACAAACACATAAGCTCGGATTGTTCAACTTAGGTTATGTTCCACTTTGCAATTATTGAAAACTTGACCATAATCATTAATCACAAATTGCCACTTATGAATAGGAAATCAAGACAATTACACGGATCAAGACTCCTAAACTAGCAATAGATAATTATCAAGATCTATCTAGTTGTACACCTAAACAAATCAAGACAACATCATGAACAATTCTTGTAGAAGAACATAAGCAACTTTGATAGAAAATTAATGATAGATAGAATCTGAAAATCAATCATAAAACATGTCTAGGGCTTTGAAATCACCCTTAACCAAATAGAAGTTTAGCCTAGCATAGGCATTGTAAACATAAACATAAAATTAAAGAAAATCTAAGAAGAAAATAAAAGAAAGAAAGAAGAAGAGGAAGAATATTAATTATCCAACCTCTTGCTCTCTCTAAAGAAAAAGAAAACTAGAGAAAAGAAAGAAAACTAGAGAAAAGAAAGAAGAAGAAAACTTAGAGAATTTTATTAAAATGGCTAATATCCTACCTATGTACAATATGATCCTCTACAATCATCCAAGGCCCTCTATTTATACACATTTTGGAGGGCTAAATGACAAGAGACAAGCTTTACAAATTTCAAAGGTAGGTATAATAGGTGGGTGCATTTTTCTAACAATTTTCGTCATATTGTATGACCATTTTGATCAGCCAACTTGATGGTCGATTTTGTCAATCTTGGAGGCCTGATCTGATCACATGGTCTTCTAGAAAAATGTTCCCCTATGCGTTACTGATTCATAGCCGTTGGAATCAGCTCATTTTCTGATGTGGAGAAGAAGATATGGGCAAAATACGAAAACAGGTCAGCACAGACGTCATTGCATATCAGCCAACTTGATGGTCGATTTCTTCAATATTGGAGGCTTTATCGGATCACATGGTCTTCTAGACAAATGTTCCCCTATCAGTTAGTGATCCATAGCCGTTGGAATCAGCTCATTTGCTGATGTGTATCGGACGATATTGTCAAAATGCGAAAACTGCTCAGGACAGACGTCATTGCACATCAGCCAACTTGATGGTTGATTTCGCTAGGGAAAACGACTCCGTTTCAAGAAGTGTAAAACATGAAAAAGATAGATATGCCTCTTAACCTTGCACGGTTAAAATTTCAGCCTTATTGCTTCAGTGAAACTCCAAATATAGCTGATATGGCAAAAGGTGTCGGAACTGGAACTGAACTGGATTTGCCCTTAATTATAGTAATCTGAAATGACTCAAAGAAACTTGTGAAAAACACCAAATTACATAAAAATATAAAAGATCATAAACACAATTAGACTAAACAATAATAACTCGTATTTGACACAAAACTATAATAAAACATAACTAAAAACTATATAATTATACGAGTTATCACACCCCCACACTTAGATTGTTGCTAGTCCCTAGCAACGACTCAATAAAAATAAAATAAGAAAATCTAATCTAATCCATTTTCGTAGGAAATCACGGTGGCACTTAGCATGTGACACAAGCCTTTAAACCCCTAGGTGTCCCTAGTGGACGAGTTTAGTCTCGTGAGGGTTTACTAGAACGATACCCACAAACATTGAAAAATTAAAATATAAATAAACTTCATATAAATAAACTACATATACTAAAAATATTTACTCCTAATCCTTTCGATACAAATTAGAGATAATCATTGGACAAGTCTTAAAAACTAATCAATAGCTTAAAGAAATTCACAAAAAATCTTGCTTGAATGTAAATAGTTTGAGTTAAGCCAATATTAACATAACATATTTCAATCAAAATAGTGCATATTCAAACTTAATCTCAACTTCTCACATGGGATACTCTCATGATTTTCACTCTTTAATCTCAAACTAATTTTTGGCGCCGTTGCCGGGGATTGTTTTCTTTAGTCTATTTGTTACTTGGTTTATTCTTATTTTCAGTTCTAATTAGTTTTATTTTCTTGTACATACAAGTTTTTTTTATCAAATTTTGAAAAAAAAAAAAAAAAAAAAAAAACGATGGAGTTGAGCAATCTAACACTTGAAGAGTTGGTGGCATACATGAACATGGAGAATCAACAAGCCAATCTCACTTCCCTAGTTCAACAATTGGCCATGGGAGGATGTCAAGGCCATCAAGTGTTCCAAGACCAACAGTATGATCATTACTCAAACACTTACCATGAGGGATGGTGGGATCATACTACTTATGGCTATTCGGAAAATTACCAAGAAGTAGATCCTTATGCCAATTACACTCATCCATCTAGCTTCAATCAATCATGGTCCCAAGAACCAGATCTTTTTCAACCACCACATATGACTCAAAACTCAGGTACTTCTTTAGAAGATCTTGTCTATTCTCTTGTTACTGATACATTGCAATTTCAACAGGAAACAAGGGCAAGCATCCAGAGTTTGGAAAAGCAAATGATCCAATTGACTAGTAGTATGGTGGGATGGGTAGCACAAAGATCTGAAGAACTCCCTGCCCAAATGATGATTAACCCAAAGGAGAATGCTACGATTGTGACCTTGAGGAATGAGGAACAAGATGAGGATGAGACAAAATTAGAGATGGATTCTATTCTTGAGGATAATGAAGCCACAAATCCAAATAAGAGTATTTCGGCACCTGAGGTAACGTTTAAGGTTCCACTTTTTACTAATGTTTCTTCTCCACCTTTTCCTATTAGATTTGCAAAGTTCATGGAGGAAGAACATGAACAACACCTGCCAGAAACCTTAAACAACTTGTTTGTGGATGCCATTCAACAAGTATCAAAATATGCTCCATTCCTCGATGAGATATGCACCACAAAGGATGATGGAATAATACTTGTAATGGAGAATGCATCCACTGTTGTGCAAAGAAAGCTTCCTCTCAAACGCATTAATTTGGAAAATTTCATGTATGAGCCTGACAAGCCTAAAAAGCCAAGAAGGGGTGTTGGTTAGGTTCAAAACATTAACTCAAGTGTTAATTGGGAAGGCAACCCAATTAAAGAAGAAATTGCCAACCTTCCATATTCAGATTTGCTTTCTCTTTCTTTTCCTTTTTCTTTTCTTTTATTATTTTTATTTTTATTGTTTTTATTTTTATTTTTTATGTTTACTTGTTAATTTTTGTTTAGTATTTTAGGATTATTTAGGTTGCATGAGTTTGTTTTGTTTTGAGTCTTAGTTGTTCCTATTCTTATGTTATTAGTTCTTTTCTCTTACACATGATTCTTTCATTTGGGTTAATAGACTTACATTGAGGACAATGTAAGAATTAAGTGTGGGGGGAATGATTTAGGATTTATTTTATTTTTGTCTACTATTTATTTTATGAGTCTTTATTATTATTATTTTTAGTGTGTTTTAGTTCCTTTTTAATACAATGATGAGATATGAATTGCATAAGTCTAAAACAGATTTATTAGTGAGAAGATTTTCATGAGAATTGAACTTGATATCAATCTTTTTATGAGCCAATGTTAATATGATATGTTGATTGAGAAAGAAGCATGTTTAGACTTAATCTGACTTGTATAATCATCCTTGTGAGTTTTTGAGCCTATAATGATTGATGCATTATACAAATCAATCTAATTTCTTTCTTGAGTTCTCTTATGATTACATGATTCTCTAGAACTTGCTTTAAACCGTTTGAGACTATATTGATACATGTGACAACATGAATATGATAGAGGCATTAGGATTTTTAGCCAGAGCCAAACAGCCATCCCTTATTGATGTTCCAAGAGAACACACCCTTAGTGAACCAATTTGAGCCTACATTGAATAAGCTATCTCTTTGGTAACCATAACTTGTCCCTAACCTAAATATACTTATATCTTTACCTTTGTTCCAAAGATGAATTAGCATGTTTTGAGACAAGTTGCAAAGACAAGGGATATTTTTAGTTAAAAATTTGGGTTAGAAACAAGAAATAAGTGTAGGGGGGAAAGAAAAGAAAAGTCAAGAGAAAAAGAAATGAAATACTGGCAAATACATTCCTATGTAAAAAAAAAATATATGAATCATCTCTTGAATTTGTGGAAAAAGAAAAAGATGTTACAAAGTCGTTTAGAATGAAGAAAAGGCCCAACATAAATATCCGGCCTAGGTGACTATGTACTTGTAAAGAGTTTTGAGAAGTTTCTTTGTATGATCTTTTTATGTCTCTAAACTTTATGAACTCTTTGGAACCTTTGTGATATCTTTATCCTTTTGTTCTTCAACCACATTACAAACCCCTTGGCCCCATTACAACCTTGATTAAAGACCTCTTGATTCATGAAGTTGTATGATCTAAATAGTGGAGAATAGGTGGACAAGCAAGAATATGGTAGAACTGTTTTCATGAGATTGATTGAGTGTAAACACTTCACCACTACTTTAAAGAGTGAAAATCATGAGGGTATCCCATGTGAGAAGTTGAGATTAAGTTTGAATGTGCACTATTTTGATTGAAATATGTTATGTTAATATTGGCTTAACACAAACAATATACATTCAAGCATGATTTTTTGTGAAATTCTTTAAGCTATTGATTAGTTTATAAGACTTGTTCAAATATTGTATCTAATTTGTATTGAAAGGATTAGGAGTAAATATTTTTAGTATATGCAGTTTATTTATATTTTAGTTTTTCAATGTTTGTGGGTATCGTTCTAGTAAACCCTCACGAGACTAAACTCGTCCACTAGGGACACCTAGGGGTTTAAAGGCTTGTGTCACATGCTAAGTGCCACCGTGATTTCCTACGAAAATGGATTAGATTAGATTTTCTTATTGAGTCGTTGCTAGGGACTAGCAACAATCTAAGTGTGGGGGTGTGATAACTCGTATAATTATATAGTTTTTAGTTATGTTTTATTAATGTTTTGTGTCAAATACGAGTTATTATTGTTTAGTCTAATTGTGTTTATGATCTTTTATATTTTATGTATTTTGGTGTTTTTCACAAGTTTCTTTGAGTGATTTCAGATTACTAGAATTAAGGGCAAATCCAGTTCAGTTTCAGTTCCGACACCTTTTGCCATATCAGCTATAGCTCGAGTTTCACTGAAGCAATAAGGCTGAAATTTGTAGCCATGCAAAGCTAAGAGGCATATCTATCTTTTTCAAGTTTTACACTTCTTAAAACGGAGTCGTTTTCCCTAGCTAAATCGACCATCAAGTTGGCTGATGTGCAATGACGTCTGTGCTGACATGTTTTCGTATTATGCCCATATCTTCTTATCCACATCAGCAAATGAGCTGATTCCAACGGCTATGGTTCCGTAACTGATAGGGGAACCTTTGTCTAGAAGACCATGTGATCAGATCAGGCCTCCAATATTGAAGAAATCGACCATCAAGGTGGCTGATGTGCAATGACGTCTGTGCTGACATGTTTTCGTATTTTGCCCATATCTGCTTAACCACATCAGAAAATGAGCTGATTCCAACGGCTATGGTTCCGTAACGGATAGGGGAACCTTTTTCTAGAAGACCATGTGATCAGATCAGGCCTCCAATATTGACGAAATCGACCATCAAGTTGGCTGATCAAAATCGTCATATACCTACCTTTGAAATTTGTAAAGCTTGTCTCTTGTCATTTAGCCCTCCAAAATGTGTATAAATAGAGGGCCTTGGATGATTGTAAGGGATCATATTGTACATAGGTAGGATATTAGCCATTTTAATAAAATTCTCTAAGTTTTCTTCTTCTTTCTTTTCTCTAGTTTTCTTTCTTTTCTCTAGTTTTCTTTTTCTTTAGAGAGAGCAAGAGGTTGGATAATTAATATTCTTCCTCTTCTTCTTTCTTTCTTTTATTTTCTTCTTAGATTTTCTTTAATTTTATGTTTATGTTTATAATGCCTATGCTAGGCTAAAACTTCTATTTGGTTAAGGGTGATTTCAAAGCCCTAGACATGTTTTGTGATTGATTTTCAGATTCTATCTATCATTAATTTTCTATCAAAGTTGCTTATGTTCTTCTACAAGAATTGTTCATGATGTTGTCTAGATTTATTTAGGTGTACAACTAGATAGATCTTGATAATTATCTATTGCTAGTTTAGGAGTCTTGATCCGTGTAATTGTCTTGATTTCCTATTCATAAGTGGCAATTTGTGATTAATGATTATGGTCAAGTTTTCAATAATTGCAAAGTGGAACATAACCTAAGTTGAACAATCCGAGCTTATGTGTTTGTTGCTTAGATCAACCTATCTTTCTCATCATAAAGCTGCCATTAAATTGAATTTAGAGAGCTTATTCTAGGTTGTTTAATGGTTAGAGATTAAATAGAGAGCTTGTTCTATTTAACGACAAACTAAGGAAAGATTGGGGTAACAGAGCTTGTTGTTATCTACGGTTGTTAACTTTGATAGTTGGTTGATATTGATAGATCTGAAATTGATTCTTAATGATGTCTAGTGGTGGAGAATGAAACCTTAACCATATTTTTCATATTCGATTCTTCTTACTTATTTGTTTTCTTACTTTTAGTTTGCTTATTTTTTATATTTATTTTTATTGGCTGGTTATACCGCCTAATTTGTATATTAACTTTGTTTTATTTTTATTGGCTGGTTATACCGCCTAATTTAGTATATATATTTTTATTGGCTGGTTATACCGCCTAATTTAGTATATATATTTTTATTGGCTGGTTATACCGCCTTGCATCTTATTCTTATTATTTACTTTAGTTTAAATCTGGCTTCAAAAACCCCTTTTCTTTTATTGTTCTTGAATTTAAGTTTTAAACTATTAACTTAACTAAAAACTATATAATTATACGAGTTATCACACCCCCACACTTAGCTTTTTGCTAGTCCTCGAGCAAAATCAAATAAAAATAAAATAAGAAAATCTAATCTAATCCACTTTCGTAGGAAATCACGGTGGCACTTAGCATGTGACACAAGCCTTTAAACCCCTAGGTGTCCCTAGTGGACGAGTTTAGTCTCGTGAGGGTTTACTAGAACGATACCCACAAACATTGAAAAACTAAAATATAAATAAACTACATATACTAAAAATATTTATTCCTAATCCTTTCAATACCGGGGTAAGGTACTGATTCTTTATTAGTAATGGCAGTAAGTCAGGGATGGGGATTGGAATTCTTTCTTGATTTTCTCGCGGTCGTTTTCTAGAAGTAGGCCTTGTTGCAAGGGCTGGTATAGGATTAGGTGTTTGGGTAGGTAGGTAAGGATAAAGGCTTGGAGATACCTCAGTAGGGTAACATGATTGGTATGAGGGAAATTGGGAATATGGGATGAAATCTTCCATAGTTTGGACATCTTCCTCTTTCTTTCTTGGTGCCTTATTTCTCTCGGTATTGGATGTTCCTTCTCTTTCAAGTTTCCCATTCTTGATAGCATTCTCAATCATCTCCCCTGAAATTACCATGTTCGCAAAATTCTTCGAAGCATTGCCGACGAGTCTGTCATAGTACGGGGCCTGCAGTGTATTCACAAAAAGGATAGTGATTTCCTTTTGTGTCAAGGGCGGTTGTACTTGGGCAGCCAGGCTCATCCACCGTTGTGCATATTCTTTGAAGCTCTCACTAGCTTTTTTCTCCATATTTTGCAAAGTGAGACGATCAAGTGTCCTGTCGGTCATATGCTTGTACTGGTTTAGAAAAGCCCCAGCCAAATCATTCCAAGAGCGAATCTGATCCTTGCTCAACTGACTATACCACCTAATTGCGGACCCGCTGAGGCTATCCTGAAAGCAGTGAATTAAAAGCTTATCATTATCTATCTGACTTGTCATCTTTCGGCAGAACATAGTGATGTGGGCTGATGGATCGGTCGTCCCGTCATATTTCACAAAGTCAGGGATCTTGAACTTAGGAGGAATGACTAAATCGAGGACCAAGCATCGTTCTTTCGCCTCCACACTCCCGAATACATCTGTTCTTTCTATTGCCCGGAGCCTTTCATCTAACAACTGATATTTCCCTTGAGAATCTGCCAACTCAACCTCATTTACTGCAACCCTTTTCAACTTTGCCTGTTCAGCTGGATCATCTGAGTTTAGGACATTGACGGGGTTAACAGTGTTCTGGGCATCACTTATTGCGACCTCATCTTGGCCCTTTTGTACCTCTAACCCTTCTCCGGCGACAAAGTTTTCGGTGTATCCTTTTCCCTTGATTACAGCAGACATTAGCTCCATCAGTTTAGTCATCTGATCCTTAGATTCTGCTTGAGATTTTGCTAGCTGTTCTCGCAATTCTCTCTGTTCCCTTTCCATTTTTTCCATTCGGGCAACTTGTTCATCCTCCATAGCACCAGCCTGTATTAAAAGTGTACTCAGTACTTCTTCTGATTTGAAATGGAAATTCTTTCAAAGACTCCTAAAGCCAAGCCAACTTCTATTTTATTTCCCCCAAATGTATGTCATGATGAATGAGCCATGAATGCAATTTCATGCATGTGAAGCCTAAACAATATGATGTATGGATATGTACAATGGAAACATGCTGACCATATATGTGATAAATGCAATCACAATGCCAACATGTTGCAAACAAAGAATAAACAAATCAACACATGGATATATGCAATGACTGATCATGTGCATTTTAGCATGTTTCCCAATGAATGATCATATATCCTATGAATGCAACACGGTGTCAATTATGATACATGCAAACAATGAATGATTGATATAGAGTATATACAAAGAAAATCATGCTAACCATGTGTGTCATGAATGCGACCTAATGCTAACATGATGTATGTAATAAGCAAATTAATGCATGAACATATACAAAGAAATTATGCTGACTATGTTTGTTATAAATGCAACCTGACAAATAATTGATGGGATGCAAAATGCAAAGGGGAAGATATCACGGAGGAAATAAGAATCGGAGGAACTTAATCATCAACATCTTATAAATTTGAAGCATACTCAATTCATTCCCATATCAATGTTCACAATGGTATAAACCATGTTTTACAAAATTTGAGCAGTAGTTAAAACTGTCTTTACAAGCACTTTATTCTTCCTAGCATCCTAAGGCTATAAGAGCCGGCTACTGAAAAAGTGAAATCCTATTACATCATATAAGACCGAAGTCTTTCCACTTCAATGCTGTAAATCTCCCAATCCTAATGGCGTTTTCCCAGTCCTTTATCAATCAGTGTCGTTGGATCCAACCACTTGGCATCTATGAGAGCTTGCACTTTCCTTTTGACTGCTATACAATCTTCGATGCTATGGCCAACAATTCCACAGTGATAATCACATCTTTCATTTGGATTATACCACATTGGATATGGTGGTAACAGGGGTTTCAATGGGACGCAGGCAACCATGTGATTTTGGATCAGTATAGGGAGGAGCTCTTGGTAGCTGATTGGAATGGGATCAAAATGCATTTGGGTCTTATTCTGGGATCGTTTCTTAGTCACACATGGCCTAGGAGTTGGGGCACTTGGTGGTAGCACTAAGGTTCGAACCGGAGTGTTTACATGGGGATGTGGCGGAACAGCATGGTAAGGGTATGGATTTGGACACGGGGCCTTTGGAGGTTGTACATAGCTCGAGGTTCCTATCTCAGGTACTGGATAAGGTGATTGATGAGGGAAATAGTATGAACTGGTAGTTGGTAACGATGGAGTGGGATTCAGGAATCCCGTAGTGGTCGTCCCAATGGACGATTGGACCATAGTAGGGTGGGGATACTGGTTTGGACCTAGAACAGTTTGCAGGTATGGTACTGGATTCGAGGTTTCTGTCTTTGGTATCAGGCTTTTCGGTTTAATTATTTTCATGATTTTGTCCACAATTTCATCAGGATTGCAACCTTTGTGGCATTGACAAGTGCAGGATCCAGCAAGGATTGTATGTTCTGGACCTAATGGTTTTGGTTGATCCGAAGATGATGCGAAGCCCTGAGAAAGTTCACCTTTACTGTTACCCATATCCTCAACCATTTTCAGCAATTTGGCAAGTTGTTCCTTCACCTCTCGGATTTCATGTCCATATTCATCTTGATTGCGTTCCAAAGCACCCAATCGTTCCTCCGATTCATTCCTCATATCTCGAACCCCTTTCATGCAAATGAAAATGTCATGAGATTAAGATTATGAATGTACATGCTCTATTCCTATGTGCATGAATAAACTGATGGTTAATGCATGAACATATACAGAGAAATTATGATGACTATGTATGCTATGGATGCAATCTAATGCCAGGTATATACAGATAATGACTATGCATGTTATAAACGTGTCCTACAATGAATGACCATGCATGCTATGATGTCAAAATGATACATGCTAAGAATAAATGAATTAATACAAAGGTAGGTACAAAGAATGACCATGTATATCACAAATGTATTCTACAATGAATAATCATGCATGTTATGACTGTAACACGATGTCAAAATGACACAAATAAATTAACCAATGATTACACGAAATTGGTGGGACCTAAATCTTGATTATTCAAAAATCTCATTATGCAAGATTTGCCTCCTAATTTATGATTTTTTTTTAACATGCTTTTTTTTTGTGTTTTTTTTTTTATTTATGAAAAACCAATCACATTATTTTCAAAAGAATTTCAGGGTGGATCCCACTATGGTACCATATGCAAATGTTCATGTGACACTACCGGTTTTATGAAATCATCAAATGAAATTACCAACTGTTTATTGCAAAGAATGAGATCAATAACACAACCAAAAATGTACATGCTCTATTCACACATGTATGAAATGTGCAACATGCAAAATGCTTGAAAAAAGATTTTTTTTTTTTTTTTTTTTTTTTATAAAAAAAAAACAGCTAATGAACATCTGCCCCAGCAATATCTGCTTATTTAGGCATCACGATGTCTTCGAGGCGGAGTATCACATTTATTACGGGCGATGTACGTACATCGTTGCCCGATCTACCACACTTATTCGGAGTGTAAAATAGGTAACAAAAGGTTTAGAACTGTCCCTCTATGTGTTCCTATTTTCGGTATATCTAACGGAAATCCGGCATGGCTTCGCCTAGGTTCACTATATGAGGGTGAATCGGTTCTAAGGCTCCGAATTGTTCCTCACTGTCGCCGGTGAAGGCTAGTAAGGCACCCCGATAAAAGCGGGTTCAATTCGTTAGAGTATATTTTCCTATGCCCATGCGGAGGATCATCACGAAGGCATTAGGTACTTTATACTCCGAAAGTGTTTCACTAGCCCATACGGAGGATCAATCACGAAGGCGTAGTTACTTTACTCCCACTTAAAAGGACGGAACCCGGGTATAGGATTCATGTTATGCAAATGCACGTGTAGTGTGTGTGGAGGAATAATAAACCTTTCACCACCTATTCTACAAACCTTATTCTAAATGCCCTAGCAATTAAAACATTCAAGAATAGTGTAACGCATTAACCAACAAGCAATTATAATATACAACCTTAAATAACTAGAGAACAAAAATAAAATGCATGCACATGAGTATGAACATATTTAAAAACAATTTATTATTTTCAAAATTCTCCTTATTAAAAAAATGTGGGAATTAAAATCAAATACCAATTAAACCAACAAAACCGAGACTTTGATAACACACGACTAATTCTAGGCCTGACTCTCTAATATGTCCCCAGCGGAGTCGCCAAGCTGTCGCAACCTAAAAAAAATAACGACGACGAGTCTCATCGCAAGACTTTATTATTCGTTAGGCGTGACATTAAAAAAAATCGAGGAAAAGTCGACTTAATTCCTCTAGAAAAATGAAGGTTTTGAAAATGACCTTAAAAAAGACATGGAGTCGCCACCAATCTTTTTTAGCTAGGTGTGATCGGCCACCTATTAAAACCGGTTTTATAAAATATTTTAAAAAATTAATTAAAACATTTTAAAAACCAATTTCAAGTCTGCGTTTTAAACCAGAGAAATCAAAGAAGCGGGTTCGGGAGTCGGTTACGTGTGGGGAAGGATTAGCACCCCCACAACGCCCGTATAAATCGGTACCTTATTAATCGTGTGTTATCTCAAGTCTCGGTAAAAATTGGTTTTAAATTTAGTATTTCAAATTAATTCCCAATTTAAAGAAAAATAATTCCATTTTTTTATTGAAAATGATCCGGAATTTATAAATTCAAAATTTTCCTATATTCCCCAACAAACGTGGCAAAATATAGAAATTTTTATTAGTTTTGGAAAACTTTCCGAATCATTCTCTTTTTTGAAAGAAAGATATTCCTTTATTAATGATAATTGATGATATTCCCTCCAGCAAACCCGGTAGAGAACTCATGAATTATTTTAACTCGGGAATATCTTTATATTTTTTTTATTGAAAACCATTATCTTTTTTTGGAAACATTTAAAAGAAATGAATATGTATATGCATGACATAAATAAAATGACATAGCAAAATCTAAATAATATAATGCAACCTAAATGACATGACAAATATGAATGGTATGGCATATAATTTAAATGACATGGAATAAAATAATGCTATCATATAATATGCATGAAAATAAAAATAGAAATAATAATGCATGAACATAGTATATGCTAAATAATATGACCCAAAAAAATGACTAAATAAAAGCATGGGATATCATGAAATATTCCAAATCATATGATAAACCATATAACATCAAAAATATAAATCAAAATAATAACAATATCATAGAAATTATTATAACAAGAATCACATATTATATAAAATGCATGAATATAAAAATGCAATGCATGAAATGTATTTTTTCCTTTAATTAAGGAAATCCGTATATCTAAAACGATATCCGGCTACCTTAGGAAAATATGTCAAATTAAATATTCTAAAACCAAAATACTTTGTGATTGTTTGAAAATAATTTTGAGAAGCTTGAATTAAAAATAAAAACTGGGCTAGAATTTTTTAAATGGCTCTAATTTCCTAAGTTTAAAAAATCCGGACTTGGCTACCCTTAACCCGGGACTTGAAAAACCATTTTTAGAGTTTAAAAAGGCTTATAAATTATCCTAAGTCAGTAGCTAACCCTTCTAATCAGCCCACTCTAAGTAAATTAACCAAAACAGAAAAATGGTTTCTCTTTAAATTCAATTCTGACTCCACTGTCCAGTTTTAATCCACGATTTTTTACCCTATTTTTAAAAATTCCAAAACTTCTGAAAAAAATACTGGAGACTCAGAACATGTAAAACTACACGAGAAAAAATCGGCTTAATTTTCGAATCAAAGATGAATTCCCAGAAAAATCATAGATGTACGAGTTTTTGGAAGAGAAAAAACTGCTTTGTTTTTCTTTAAATTCAATTCTGACTCAACTGTCCAGTTTTAATCCACGATTTTTTACCCTATTTTTAAAAATTCCAAAAATTCTGAAAATATTACTGGAGACTCAGGACATGTAAAACTACACGATAAAAAATCGGCTTAATTTTCTGATCAAAAATGAATTCCCAGAAAAATCAGAGATGTACGAGTTTTTGGAGTAGAAAAAACTGCTTTGTTTTTCTTTAAATTCAATTCTGACTCTACTGTCCAGTTTTAATCCACGATTTTTTACCCTATTTTTAAAAATTCCAAAAATTCTGAAAAAATTACTGGAGACTCAGGACATGTAAAAATACACGATAAAAAATCGGCTTAATTTTCTGATCAAAGATGAATTCCCAGAAAAATCAGAGATGTACGAGTTTTTGGAGGAGAAAAAACTGCTTTGCCAGCACATTTTTTTGTCTTTGATAAAATCATTTAAAAATCAAAGTAAAAATATTTGAAACTCATAAAATGACTTCAAAGCAGTAGCTAGGACTCTTTGAAAGTTAGATAAAAATTGGCTAAATAAAAAAAATCACAAAGGTAGAATAATCAATTTGACAAACTTAATTTTCCACAAGTGTGCTCAAGAGAGCATGACCTTGAACCATTAATTGGCTCAAGTCATTATTCAAGTGGCATGAACATGAAATGCATGAAACAATGCAGCAAACATAATGCATGAAATGCATGGATCTAAACCTAAATGTAAGGAAAATGCATGACATAAATAATATGGCCTAGACCTAACATGAACTTGCATGGCATTTAATGTAACCTAGACCTAAGACATGCATGGCATTTTCACAAACACAAGGCATGCTTAATTCAAAAATCCAACCAAATATCATGCAAATGCAAAAACCTAACAACTAGCATGACAAAAAATACAACACACAATGCAAAACACATGGAGTAGCCAAATGGTCCCAAGCTCCAACAAGCATGGCATTTTCACAAACACTTGGTATGCTAGCATGAAAAACTAAGTCATAACACAAAAATCACACAAGCATTTTCACAAACACCTAATATACCAAATCTAAAACATGCTCACTAAGATATAAAACAAGAATCATGCAAAGAATCACACAAGCATTTTCACAAACACTTAATATGCTAACTCTAAAACATGCTCAAATTTAAACAACATGAAAACAGAAAATTAAAAATGCAAAAACATGATATCTAAGACATAAATGGCAACAAACAAAGCAACCAAATTAAATATAACTTAAGAACATGAAATAACATAACACTTAAAACATCAAAAACAAAGAAAATAGCATAAACAATATGGTAAAATGAATTGAAACAACAACTTAAAATAAATAATGTAGGCCATTTGGCCATGGTGAGTTTATTGTAAAAACAAAATGTAAAAAAAATATACTTAAGAAAGGAAATGAAGGAAGAACAAGAAACATTATTTTAAAATGAAAACTCACCAAGTAGAGATTAAAATAGCAAAAAACAAGAATAGAAAATGAAAGTGCAAGAGTTGGTGCTCAAGAGCAACCTCAAGAAGCTAATATTTCAAGCTTTTCTCTTCAAACTTTCCTTTATTTCTAAACTTTTCTTTTTTTGCTCTCAACCAAGAAGATAAAAACTAAGAAAAACTAAGAGAAATCAGCCAAAATGGAAAAGAAGAAACCAAAATCTGCCTCCCTCCCCTTAGGGCTAGCCTTAATGCATGGTTATATAGCCTCCAAGATGTTGTCATTTTTGTGTAACCTAATTTCCATCAAATGGCCAATAATTCAAGATGAAAAGTCATGAAATTACCACCTTTAGATTAGCATCTCAGCCCTCTCAAATTACAGCTATGCAAAAATAATGTTGACATCTTTCTTAACCTATGTGGTTTAATCACCATGGCTTGATCAAAGAGAATGGTTAACTAACTCTTGATTTTTAACCACTTGATTAAAAAAAAAAAAATTAGAAGCTTCCTCCTTTCTTTGGGCTTGGGCATGCCAGCACTTCTCTTTTCCAGCCCAACTCTGATTTTTTTGAAGGGCCAAAAAAGCCCTTTTCGGTTGCTTGGGTGAAATGACCATTTTGCCCCCCGGATGCAAATAAATATCAAACGGACTCCAAATTCAATTTTTCTTTTTTTAATACTTCCAAAATAATAAAATATTGAGTTCTGGAAGTTTTCAAAATTATCCGAGTCCGTTTGCTATTTATTTGGATTTTTTTCTTCCCAAAAATGCCCTTTTATGCCCCTACATTTTACCATTTTTTAAACGAGCTCCAAATCAAGATTTTTCTTCACCAATCTCTTCAAAATAATTAAAAAGTGTGATCTGGAAGTTTTCATAATTTTTGGAGCTCATTTGGTATTTTTTTGGGATTTATCGGCTTGAATTACTGCATAGGAGGCCCGGGATTTGGCCATTTTGCAAACGAACTCGGAATCAAGATTTTCTTTCGCCAATCTCTTCCAAATAATTTAAAAATGAGATTTGCCAAATTTCAGAATTTTTGGAGTCCATTTGCTATTTTTCCGGGATTTATCTTTTTGAATTATTGCATAAGAAGCCCGGGATTTGGCCACTTTGCAAACGAACTCGGAATCAAGATTTTCTTTCTCCAATCTCTTTCAAATGATTTAAGAATGAGATTGACAAATTTTCCATAATTTTCGGAGTCCATTTGCTATTTTTCCCAAATTTTTCCAATTTTACCCTTTAACCTCCGAAACCCGGTTTTGCTCAAAACAAGTCCGATTTTCAGATTTTCTTCAATCTGAGCCTTGGGCCATCCTTTTTAATCATTCCTCATCCATTGGGGGCTTTGGTCTTACCAAGTCGGGCTATTTCTGTGATTCTTCCCGATTTCACCGAAATCCACTAAAAACCCTAATTCTCGGTTTTCTCCCGGATTGACTTTTTTCGGTTTTTCTTGCAAGTGACTTCTCCATTACCCGTAGTCAGTGCTTATCTTTCATTTGGAACCTTCAATTTCGACCAGTTTGATCGTTTAAGCACTTTTCCCCAAATTTCTCGGATTAGGGTTCCTTTCTACTTAATCTCCAAATCCCAACTTCCGAACTCCATATCTTTCAATGTAGACCTCGGATTATCAAAATTATTTCGCCATTTTTCAATTGAACTTAAAATCTTGATTTTGAAAGTGGGTTGACTTTTTCAGTAGTTGACTTTCTGGGGTTGACTTTTTCGGAGTTGACTTTTTCGGGGTTGACTTTTTTTCAAGTTTGACTTTTTGTGCTCACCCTCTTAAACTAAGTCTCGGAGTACCACCTGCAGGATGAAAACAGTCTTTTTACACTTGGGAACATCAATATGGGAAGAAAACATACCTGTTTAGTGGTCCGGACAAAATTAGGTGTCTACACTAGGATGCGTCTCAAGAGAAAGTTGGATATTACCCAAATTCTCCTTACTCAGTCCATCCTTAATGAATTCAATTTTATTATCTCGATTAGATGACGGAATCCCAATAGAACGACATTTACCGTTACACGTCCATCGTGCACATTTGTGGCAATTTGAACTCATGCGCTTTGCTCGTCGCTTCTTTGCAAAAGTGCTTCTACCTGTACCTGGTAAATGCAAAACAGGAAGATATTCATCTTCACGTACCTTGGCTTCAATTATCCAACGTATGTCGTCAGGAATCCCTTTGTGCATAAGCATTCTTAATCTTTCAAGTCGAACTTGGTAAAGCTTCAGTAAAATATTTCGAGGAAAAGGAGGAAATCGTTTCTGCAATATTGTGAGAATATCATCCATCCTGAAAAAAAATAAAGGAGAAATTGAAAGAGAAATTTATATACAATATCAGTTTTGTGGGTAGCTGATGGAACCGACTTAAATAATCACGGAGTACCGTTATCCGCCATTTAACCGGGGTTAAAAAAAATAAAAATTATATTTACATCTAGTTATTTTCAAAACAAGGATCAGAAAGAAAAACAACATAAAAAGACACAAAAACAAAACACTCTAAATAAAATCCTAAATTCTTCCCCCCACACATAATTCTTACATTGTCATTAATGTAATGCTATTAATCCCAAATGAAAGAATCATGTGTAAGTGAAAAGAACTAATAAACAAAATAAACTTATGCAGCCTAAATGAACTTAGAAACACTAAACACAATTAGCAAAAAAAAAAAAAATATAAGAAAAAGATAAAGAAAGAGAGAGCAAATCTGAGTATGGAAGGTTGGCAATTTCATCTTTAATTGGGCTGCCTTCCCAATTAACACTTGAGTTAGTGTTTTGAATCTAACCAACACCCCTTCTTGGCTTTTTAGGCTTGTCAGGCTCATACATGAAATTTCCCAAATTTATGCGTTTGAGAGGAAGCTTTCTTTGCACAACAGTGGATGCATTCTCCATTACAAGTATTATTCCATCATCCTTGGTGGTGCATATCTCATCGAGGAATGGTGCATCTTTTGGTACTTGTTGAATGACATCCACAAACAAACTGTTTAAGGTTTCCAGCGTGTCTTGTTCATGTTCATCCTCCTTGAACTTTGCAAATCTACTAGGAAAAAGTGGAGAAGAAACATTAGTAAAAAGTGGAACTTTAAACGTTACCTCAGGTGCCGAAATACTCTTATTTGTATTTGTGGCTTCATTATCCTCAAGAATAGAATCCATCTCTAATTCTGTCTCATCCTCATCTTGTTCATCATTCCTCAAGGTCACAATAGTAGTATTCTCCTTTGGGTTAATCATTGTTTGGGCAGAGAGTTCTTCAGATCTTTGTGCTACCCATACCACCATACTACTAGCCAATTGGCTCATTTGCGTTTCCAAACTCTTGATGCTTGCCCTTGTTTCCTGTTGAAATTGCAAAGTATTAGTAACAAGAGAATCGACAAGATCTTCTAAAGAAGTACCTGAGTTTTGAGTCATATGTGGTGGTTGAAGAAGATCTGGTTCTTGAGACCATGATTGATTGAAGCTAGATGGATGAGTGTAATTGGCATAAGGATCTACTTCTTGGTAATTTTCTGAGTAGCCATAATTAGTATGATCCCACCATCCCTCATGGTAAGTGTTTGAGTAATGATCATACTGTTGGTCTTGGAACACTTGATGGCCTTGACATCCTCCCATGGCCAATTGTTGAACTGGGGAGGTGAGATTGGCTTGTTGATTCTCCATGTTCATGTATGCCACCAACTCTTCAAGAGTTAGATTGCTCAATTCCATCGTTTTTTTTTTTATATTTTTTTATATTTTTTTTATTTTTTTCAAAATTTGATAAGAAAAACCCGTATGTACAAGAAAATAAAACTCATTAGAACTGAAAATAAGAATAAACCAAGTAACAAATAAACTAAAGAAAACAATCCCCGGCAACGGCGCCAAAAATTTGATGCACCCAAAAGAGTGTATCTTATTTAACCTTGCACTAAAAAGATCAATTGTAAGTATAGTAGTTAGCAAGGGTCGAGTCCTCAGGGATTGGGTTTTAGTTTATAAGTTAATAGTTTAAAACTTAAATTCAAGAACAATAAAAGAAAAGGGGTTTTTTGAAGCCAGATTTAAACTAAAGTAAATAATAAGAATAAGATGCAAGGCGGTATAACCAGCCAATAAAAATATATATACTAAATTAGGCGGTGTAACCAGCCAATAAAAATATATATATTAAATTAGGCGGTATAACCAGCCAATAAAAATAAAACAAAGTTAATATACAAATTAGACGGTATAACCAGCCAATAAAAATAAATATACTTTTAAAAATAAGCAAACTAGAAAAGTAAGAAAACAAGTAAGTAAGAAGAATCAAATATGAAAAATATGGTTAAGGTTTCATTCTCCACCACTAGACATCATTAAGAATCAATTTCAGATCTATCAATATCAACCAACTATCAAAGTTAACAACCGTAGATAACAACAAGCTCTGTTATCCCAATCTTTCCTTAGTTTGTCGTTAAATAGAACAAGCTCTCTATTTAATCTCTAACCATTAAACAACCTAGAATAAGCTCTCTAAATTCAATTTAATGGCAGCTTTATGATGAGAAAGATAGGTTGATCTAAGCAACAAACACATAAGCTCGGATTGTTCAACTTAGGTTATGTTCCACTTTGCAATTATTGAAAACTTGACCATAATCATTAATCACAAATTGCCACTTATGAATAGGAAATCAAGACAATTACACGGATCAAGACTCCTAAACTAGCAATAGATGATTATCAAGATCTATCTAGTTGTACACCTAAATAAATCAAGACAACATCATGAACAATTCTTGTAGAAGAAGATAAGCAACTTTGATAGAAAATTAATGATAGATAGAATCTGAAAATCAATCACAAAACATGTCTAGGGCTTTGAAATCACCCTTAACCAAATAGAAATTTAGCCTAGCATAGGCATTATAAACATAAACATAAAATTAATGAAAATCTAAGAAGAAAATAAAAGAAAGAAAGAAGAAGAGGAGGAATATTAATTATCCAACCTCTTGCTCTCTCTAAAGAAAAAGAAAACTAGAGAAAAGAAAGAAAACTAGAGAAAAGAAAGAAGAAGAAAACTTAGAGAATTTTATTAAAATGGCTAATATCCTACCTATGTACAATATGATTCTCTACAATCATCCAAGGCCCTCTATTTATACACATTTTGGAAGGCTAAATGACAAGAGACAAGCTTTACAAATTTCAAAGGTAGGTATAATAGGTGGGTGAATTTTTCTAACAATTTTCGTCATATTGTATGACAATTTTGATCAGCCAACTTGATGGTCGATTTCGTCAATGTTGGAGGCCTGATCTGATCACATGGTCTTCTAGAAAAAGGTTCCCCTATCAGTTACGGATCCATAGCCGTTGGAATCAGCTCATTTGCTGATGTGGATAAGCAGATATGGGCAAAATACGAAAAAATGTCAGCACAGACGTCATTGCACATCAGCCAACTTGATGGTCGATTTCGTCAATATTAGAGGCCTGATCTGATCATATGGTCTTCTAGACAAAGGTTCCCGTATCAGTTACGGATCCATAGCCATTAGAATCAGCTCATGTGCTGATGTGGATAAGCAGATATGGGCAAAATACGAAAACAGGTCAGCACAGACGTCATTGCACATCAGCCAACTTGATGGTCGATTTCGCTAGGGAAAACGACTCCGTTTCAAGAAGTATAAAACATGAAAAAGATAGATATGCCTCTTAGCTTTGCACGGCTACAAATTTCAGCCTTATTGCTTCAGTGAAACTCCAGATATAGCTGATATGGAAAAATGTGTCGGAACTGGAACTGAACTGGATTTGCCCTTAATTCTAGTAATCTGAAATCACTCAAAGAAACTTGTGAAAAACACCAAATTACATAAAAATATAAAAGATCATAAACACAATTAGACAAAACAATAATAACTCGTATTTGACACAAAACAATAATAAAACATAACTAAAAACTATATAATTATACGAGTTATCACTCTGACTAGATTCTCATGCACAAAATAGTTTAGTGAAATGAAAGGCATCCAACCGAATGTCTCAAGGTTTGTGAGATATTCAAAACCGAATACCCGGAGGAAGTTCACATCAATCACACGAGTCCGTTTAATCGGAAATTTAGCGAACGAAACATAGTATTTGGTTCGAGCCCGTGGGTTTGGAAAGCACAAGTCAAAAACTTGTGGGTTGCAGGGTGTGGCTCTCTTGGAAGAGGATGCTCCGACGGTTGATTTTCGTTTAGCGGTTACTTTCGGTTTAGGAGCCATTTTAAAGAATGGATAATGTTTGAGGACTTTTGTCGAACACTTGGAGGGTATCGAATTTGGGTGGAGATTTTGACAAAATTGTTTTAAAGGAATTCGTGCCAAATGATGAAAGGAGGTGTTTGGAGGTGACCGAACTCGAAAACAACGGATTCGAATGGGTTTTCTTAGAGAGGGTCAAATTTGTGAAGAGTAGGATTTTTGGATGAGGCGTTTTGACAAACACTTGGTGGGTGGTGATTTTTGGAGTTGATTTGAGTGATTTTGAGTTGGTTTTTGGATGAAAACGTGTTGAGAGGTGAAAAAGAGGATGAATTTGTGTAGAAATTCGAAGAAAAACGTGAATGGAGGAGGGATTTTCGAAATTAGTTGAAAAAGGATGGGTTAAGGTTTAGATTGGGGATTTTCGAAATTTTGGAAGAGGTTGATGATTTGGTTGTTGAAATGAAGAGAAAAATGAAAAGGAGATGAAATTTTAATGAATTGAAATGTTGGAATGAAGAAGATTTGAAATAAAATGAGTGGGTTTTGAAATTTTGGGAGAGTGGGTTTGAGTGAGTTTGAGTGAGTGAGTGAAAAGAGAAGAGAAACTGACCAAAAGGGGCTGGTTGCGCGCAATATACGTGACCAGGCAGAGGGGGATCGATCCCTCGTTCAAATGGGATCGATCCTTTATTCAAAAGGGATCGATCCGTGCCTGGAAAAATCTGGGTTTTAGCTTTTGATTTTGCAATTTTGGCAGAGAGATCCATTTCATGCATATGGGATCGATCCCATATGCAATTTCATGCAAAAACACCTTCGAAAACTTGTGAATTTTCATTTCAAAACTTGTAATTTTCAAAAGTTGGACATTATTTATGCAATTTTTTAATTCTAAATGCATCTAAAAGTGTCCAAAATGAATGAACCAATCAAGCATACTCATCAAATACACATATAACACACAAGCACTAGTTCAAGTCCAACATGTGTATCATTTTCAACAATAAACAAACTTTGAAACAACAAACAATGCATTCAATGTTCAAACATCATTGAGACAAGTTTATAAACAAAAACAATATCATTAAACTTGCTCATACCAATGAAGAACAAAACATTAAATATAATCAAGGTGCATTCATTAGTCCAAGTTCACCTCTAATAGTGCAAAATCTATCTCTATCAAGTGGCTTGGTGAATATATTCGCTAATTGATGCAAGGTATCAACAAATTCAAGTACAATATCACATTTTTGAACATGATCTCTAATGAAATGGTGTCTTATCTCTATATGCTTAGTTCTTGAATGTTGAATAGGATTTTTAGTGAGACTAATAGCACTAGTATTATCACATTTAATAGGAATGTGATCCATGGTAAGTCCAAAATCCTCCATTTGTTGTTTGATCCACAAGATTTGAGCACAACAACTACCCGCGGATACATATTCTACCTCGGTTGTGGATAAAGCAACACTATTTTGTTTCTTGGAGAACCATGATATGAGCATATTCCCAAGAAATTGACAAGTATCGAAAGTGCTTTTTCTATCAATTTTACAACCACCAAAATCCGCATCCGATTAAGCATGCAAAACAAATGAGAATCCTTTTGGGTACCATAAGCCTAGACTAGGTGTGTCTTTAAGGTAACGAAATATTCGCTTAACAGAAAGTAAATGTGACTCTCTAGGTGATGATTGAAATCTAGCACATAAGCATACACTAAACATAATATCGGGTTTACTTGCGGTAAGATAAAGTAATGAGCCAATCATAGACCTATAAAGTTTAGTGTCAACACATTTACCTTCTTCATCCTTATCAAGTTTAGTTGAAGTGCTCATGGATGTTGAGTAGGGTTTTGAGCCATCCATGCCAAATCTCTTGAGCAAGTCCCTTACGTATTTTGCTTGATTAATGAAGATGCTATCTTTAGTTTGCTTAACTTGTAATCCAAAAAAAAATAAAAGTAAGCTCCCCCATCATGCTCATCTCAAATTCACCTTGCATAAGCTTAGAAAATTCTTGACAAAGAGATTCATTAGTGGAACCAAATATGATATCATCAACATAAACTTGAATTATTAGAATGTCTTTACCTTGAACCTTGATAAAAAGAGTAGTATCAACTTTACCTCTATTAAAACCTTTTTCAATCAAGAATTTTGAAAGTCTCTCATACCAAGCTCTAGGAGCTTGTTTCAAACCATACAAAGCTTTTGATAATTTAAAGACATGATTAGGAAAATGAGGATTCTCAAAACCGGGAGGTTGTTCAACATATACTTCCTCATCAATAAAGCCATTAAAAAAAGACTTTTAACATCCATTTGAAAAAGTTTGAAATCTTTAAAACAAGCAAAAGCTAAAAGAATTCTAATAGCTTCTAATCTAGCTACCGGGGTATAGGTTTCATCATAGTCAATTCCTTCTTCTTGACTATATCCTTGAGCAACTAACCTAGCCTTGTTTCTAACAATATTGCTATTTTCATCAAGTTTGTTTCTAAAGACCCATTTGATACCTATAGTTGGATAATCACTAGGTCTTTTTACTAAATTTCAAACTTTGCTTCTTTCAAATTGATTTAACTCTTCTTGCATGCCCATAACCCAATTATCATCTCCTAAGGCCTCATCAATGTTCTTAGGTTCAATTTGAGAAAGAAAACCAACATAATTACAAGTATTTCTAAGAGAAGATCTAGTAATTACCCCTTGATTTGGATCACCAAAGATTTCACCATCTTTGACATAGCCAAATTCTCTTGGATGGCTTACCTCCCTTTCAACTTGTATGGGTTCAAGAAAGTCATCTTCTTTTATATGTTCTTGATCTACTTTAACTTGATTTTGCTCCTTGGATAGTGATGTATCATCCATATTCTCTTGAAATATGCCTACATCATCATCATCAAAAGATACCTTTCTCGAAGGTGAATTAGTTTCAGCAAATATAACATGAATAGATTCTTCTACAACTAGAGTTCTCTTATTAAAGACTCTAAAAGCTTTGGAAATCATGGAATAACCAAGAAAAATTGCTTCATCACTATTTGCATCAATTTACCAAGGTTATCCTTTCCATTATTTAAAACAAAACATTTGCAACCAAAAGGATGGAAGTAGCTTATGTTAGGCCTTCTACCTTTAAAAAGTTCATATGGTGTTTTCTTCAAAATTTGCCTAATCATAGCTCTATTTATGATATAAGAAGAAGTATTCATGGCTTTCGCCCAAAGATATCTTGGTAAGTTGTTTTCAGAAAGCATGGTCCTAGCCATTTCCTCTAAGGTTTTATTTTTCTTTTCTACTACTCCATTTTGTTGAGGAGTTCTAGGTGCTGAAAAGTTATGACTAATACAGTTTTCATTACAAAACTTGTCAAAACCAAGATTTTCAAATTCTTTTCCATGATCACTTCTTATGCTAAAAATAGAATAACCTTTTTTCATTTTGCACAATTTTACAAAAAATGATGAACTTTTCCAAGGCTTCATCTTTAGAATTTAAGAAGAGAACCCATATGTACCTAGAGAAATCATCAACCAATACAAAACCATATTGTTTACCACCCAAGCTCAATGTCCTTGTTGGACCAAAAAGATCAATATGAATCATTTGCAATACTCTAGTAGTTGAAACAACATTTTTAGGTTTAAAAGAAGCTCTCCTATGTTTGCCTTTAGCACAAGCATCACATACTTTGTCATTTTCAAATTTCAATTTTGGTAAACCAACAACTAAGTCTTTTTTGAGCAAGTTTTTAAATAACATGCCTCCTAGCATGACCTAGTCTTTTATGCCAAATCCAAGAATCATTTTCATCTTTAGCCATAAGACAAACATTTTGTGAAGACAAGTCATTTAAATAAACAAAATAAATATTTCCTTGTCTATGACCAATAAAGACAAATTCATTTGTCTTTATGTTTATCACTTCACAACCTATAGATTCGAATATGACTCTTAAACCTTTGTCACACAATTGACTAATGCTAAGTAAATTATGCTTAAGACCTTTAACAAAGAGAACATTTCAACCTTCAAAGGACAAGATTGGATTGAATGACCTAATTTATGACAATATGTGCACAAGCTAGATGCTTCATATGACTTACTTGGTTTAACAAAGAAACTTTTGAAACGAGTTTCCTTTTTATCACCATCATAACCCAAACAATTTTTGTCAAAGAAAACCCTTTGTGTTTCAAGCATGTCATTAAGCTTTTGATTCCCATATAGAATTTAGAAAAGAAATTATGCAAGTTTACATTCTTTGTTGTCAAATCATCAATTTCAATTTTCAAATCATCAACTTTCTTTTCACAATCATTCTTGATTTTAATCAAAAAGTCATTTTCATCTTTCAACTTTGAAATTATTTTCTTATACCTTAGACTCATGGACTCAAATTCAAAAGATAAATCATCAAAGACATCTTGCAATTCATCAAAAGTATATGAACTCAAATTGGTAGAGTTAGAAGATACATTAGGCTCTTCAAAAGCCATGAGACATAGGTTGGCCACTTCATCATCATATGACTCATCATTGTCGGATGTGTCACTATCACTCTATGTAGCCACATAGCTTTCTTCATTGGCTTCTATGAGTTTTGTTTCTTCAATAAGAGACATTCAAACTTGATGTGACCTGGTTTCTTACATTCATAGCATATGATTTGGTCCTTCTCTCTTTTACTTGATTCACCTCTCACCATATCTCTTCTTTGAGGTATTCTTCCTTTGTTTATCCTCATGAACTTTTTGAATCTTTTTGCAAATATAACCATTTCTTCATCTTCATCAACCTTGTCATTTTCTTCATTATCTTCTTCTTGAATGGTTGATTTGAAAGCAACACCAAATTTCTTTGTTGACTCTTGCCCATGCTTGATCTTCATCTCATAGATTAAGAGAGAACCAATGAGTTCATCTAAGGAAAGAGTATTAGGATCTTTAGATTCTTTAATGGCGGTCATTTTAGCTTCCCAAGATTTAGAAAGACTATTTAACAACTTCTTGACCATTTCTTTGTTGGAATATGTCTTTCCAATACCCTTCAAGCCATTGATGACATCTGTAAATCGATCGGACATCTTTTTTATACTTTCCTCGGATTTCATCTTGAATAGTTCATAATCAAGAGTGAGCATACTAATCTTTGATTCTTTCACTTGGTTTGTTCCTTCATGAGTGATTACCAATTTGTCCCAAACTTGCTTAGCATTGTCGCAAAGAGAAACTCTATTATATTCACTTGGACCCAAAGCACAAAATAGAGTGTGCATTGCTTTGGCATTCGATTGAACCATCTTGGTGTCTACTTCATCCCATTCATCTTCATCCTTAGGCACTTGTGTTTCTCCAACTTTTTTCTTTGGAATGAGTGGACCATTCATGATGATCTTCCAAACTTCATAATCATTTGCTTGAATAAAAAGCTTCATCCTAGTTCTCCAATAGGAATTTTTCTCACCATTGAAGAGATAAGGTCTCATGGTGGAGTGACCTTCAAGACCCATGGATGTGGCGTTGGATTCAAAAGCCATCAAACAAGCTTCATGTTGGAATTCATCATTTTCCACTTTCTTCCACACTTGAGACATCTTTGAACTTAGAAGGATCTTTTCTCAAGATTGTTAGACCTACAAAAGAGACCAATAGCTCTGATACCAATTGTTAGCTCAAGTGTAGAGATTAACCAAGAGGAGGTGAATTGGTTTTTAAAATTTTCACTAATAAATTTGAATTTTTAATTTATGAAAATTAAGAAATCAAATTTAATATGAAATAAATGATCAACACAATTAATTAAAATAAAGAGTAAGGAAAGAGAATCAAACACTAGATGTATAGAGGTTCGGCACTTCCACTTTGTGCCTATGTCCTCTCTTCTTGGCACTTCCTTGCCAAGATGCTTCACCAATCCACTAATGAAAAATTACCTTTGAGGTTAAGGTATAACCTTACCATCACTATCTTATGAGGCTAAGATAGAACCCTCTTAACCCTTTAAGAATTCTACCCAAATCCTTAAGAACAAGTCACTCAAAAACTCAAACCCCTGTAGAGAATGAAGATTTGTTTGCAGACTAAAAAGATCCTCTAATAGGAAAGTGTTTGCTGAGTTTAAGCATAATAAATTAAGAGACTATTACAATGATAAAATGAATACAATATGAATTTGAGCTTGAGCAGAATGAACACTTGAAAGCTTAGAGAGAATATGAAAATTCTTGCTTTGATTTGCTTCTCTTGGAGTCTCTTAGTGGTTGAACTGTTAGAAGCACCCTTTAATGCCTTCAATATCAAATATGGCCGTTTGGATCATTTAATGCGAAATAGAGCCGTTGTTTCCTCAAAAATTCGTACTTGGAAGTTAGTGCAGTACGCATGGGATCGATCCTATGATTGCAGGGATCGATCTCCTCTTTTTTCTCCTTTAAAAAATTTGACCGTTGGAGTCAAGGGATCGATCCTTTCCTTGAGGGATCGATCCTTTACTGTCGTCTAGAGATCAGTAGCTACTGACTCTCGAGGGATCGATCCTGGGATCGATCCATGCTTAGGGGATCGATCCCCTCTTCTTTAAAATATTTTCTTTGCTTTTGAAGAGAGATCAATTTGTCTCAAAAATATTTTAAATATATATATATATATATATTTAAGAACATGTATTTTTGAGAAAAAGAAATGAGTTTAAAGTATTTTAGCATTTTTCAAAGTATTATTAAAATAATTAAATGAAAAATGCTAAATTAAGAATAATTTAATCTCAAGCTAATTAAGCTTAAAAGTTTGTCATTTCAAAATTAAGATCAATTCAAAACTAATATAGCTAACAGATTCCATAACCAATTAATTTAAATTAAAAAAAAAAAAGACTTTTCTCATGTGTTAAATTATTTTGGTATATTTCAAATATGAAAATTCAACTCTTGACCCCATTTTTCTTAAGCAAGAGAAATCGATGATTTCAACTTATTATGGACTTTAAAATCTGTCATTTGCGAATCCAGAGTTTAACCCGGTTGATTCATGCAGTCCTTCTTAAAAGTTAACATTCACCTGATTCGAAATTCGAATTTCAATATATATAATTTTTATTTATTTTCAAACTACGAACTCTTTTATATATACTAGTATTTGTTGTCACATGCGTTTGCACGTGAATACTCGTTAATTTATTTATTTTTTGTTATATAATTGTATTTTTAAAATAAATAAAATTAATGAAGTGTATATTAACTAAAATTTGCATTAACATGTAAAGTTTGTTTATGTGCAAATTATGTAAAATTATTATAAAGTTTGTTATTTTAATATTAATATAAAATTAATTATATCAAATAAAAAAATTCAGTATAAATTTTAATTCATTTTTATTTATACCAAATAAATGGATGTACTTTTAAGATTAGTGAAAAATTAAAATTTTTAAGATAAAACAATTTCATATAAAATTTTAATTTTTTATTTATTTATTATCAAATTAATCCATTTAACAAAAGTATTTTAATGAAATTAAACTTCTTACTCATAAATTAGATAAATTTTATTAATAATAAAAAATATTTATAATGTTAATTTAGAAATATAGTGAACAGTAATGACTATTTTCGTCAGTTTAAAAGATTTTTCATATATATATATATATATATATATATATATATATATATATATATATATATATATATATATATATATATATATATCGTTTCCTGAACTATGCATCCTTTTTCAAATTAAACCCTGTAAAACAATTTTATTACTTATTCCCGGCAAAGAGGAATTTTCGAAACTTTGAAATTTTAAGTTCAAGTTTTACTATCTGCGAATTTGATCCAATTTTATTAATAATTATCTTTAAAAATGGAAGATAATTGTTTGATTGAGAAATTGGCTACTTCTAAGTCAAATAAAGAAGAAAATTTCCTTAAGGCTGAGTCAAAGTCGCACATGAAAATAACAAGAGAACTATTTATAAAAAAAAAAAAAAAAAGTTGAAAAGTGAGAACACTTAATTAATTTGTGGAAGTCCTAATTTTAAAATAGTTTTATTATTTTTGTTATTTATATTGAAATATTTTGAGATTGAAAAAACCCTTGAATTTTATTAAAAAAAAAAATTAAAATAAGTCTTTAACATTTTATTGCTTGGAATTAATATTATAAACTTTTATTTCATTGTAATTCGAATCTTGGCATTATGAAATATTTCATATTTCTTTGAATTTTTCTTGGTTAGTTGATATAATCTTTAAAAATACTTACTTGAATTTATATAAATAAATTAAATAACAAATACTTAAAGTAATTCTATTTTAATAATTCTGAAAATTAAATTTATTCATCTAATTTCAAAATTAATGGGTAGAAGTCATAGATTTGGGAGTTCAATAAATAAAAAAATAATTCAAAAGAGGATATATAGTAGTAAACTAGTAATTTTGAAAAAAAAAAACACCAGCTAATAAATACAAAATTTACAAAAAACAAATAATCCTCCAATCAAAGAACACAACCTACATATATAAAAAGAATCAATTGAAAAGCTGCAGTCAGCAGACCCTTTCTTAACCTTATTTATAGTTGTCAATTAGGACAAGAAGAAAGCGAAATAGTTGACCAAATTCTTAGCTGGTTGAGAGAGGGGCAATCAAGCATAGGTAATAGAGTATTTTTTTTTTAAGAAAGAAAATCGTAATTTGAAGATAAGAAGGAGATTATAAAAGTTGAGATTTAAATTTTAGATTGTTGGATGTTATTTTTTTAAAGGTGTTTGTATGAATTAATTGGATTAAGTTTTGGATTCGAATAGAGAGAGACAATCAAGCAGAGAGAATAGAATACTCTTTTTTTTATATAAGGAAAGTCGTATCCTGAAAATAATGATCGAGATTGTAAAAGTCAGGATTCAAAACCTAGACTGTTGGATGTCACCTTTTAAGGATGACTGCATGAATCAATTGGATTAAGTTTCGAATTCAAATAGAGAGAGACAATCAAACAGAGGGAATAGAGTACTTTTTTTTATAAGAAAAGTCATAATCTTGAGATAGGAAACGAGATTATATATAAAAGTTGATATTCAAATCCCAGACTGTTGGATGACTGCATGAATCAATTGGATTAAATCCCGAATTCGAAAAAAGTACTTATTTTATTGTCGATTATATTTAATAAATATATGATGGGATTCGAAAAGAAATACTACAAGTACATATTCAAACAAAACCTACTAATAACAAAGCAAAAGCAAGGCGAATTACAGATATCAAACTTATTATAGGTTACACATTCAACTCATAATACGATCTTTCTTCTTTAGTCAAAGATAAAGGGGAGGAATACTTTGTTCATGCTTGAAGAAATTCTCTGGATCAATCATCTTCTTAACATATACCAACCTGTCAAAGTTGTTCTTGAAATATTTACGACCCCAAACACTTGCTTGTTCATAACTTGTATTACCGTCATTATTCGCTCCGATGTCAAGATCTCTGTAATTTATGTACGCTTCTCGTGGAGATTTCGATACGAAGGAACTCATGTAACTGTAAAGTTTCCTCATCCAGGTTATATACCTTTGAGAATTTATGTTGTCCTCCTCTCGCCATCGTATGCTGTAACTTATTTGGTACAAGTTGCCGATTCTGTGCGGGAAAGGGATTGCAGATTCTGAGATTTCATCCATTTTGCCTCCGTAAGCAACGAAGTTTAACGTAGCTCCTCTTGCTTCTTCTTCGAAAAGTTGGGACCATATCCCCTGGAATGCAATTTCTGGCATTGGTTTCTTGACATAGTCGGATTTTGATTTGAACGAAGGAGTTGCAACAAGAAAAGAAACTCTATAACTCCTGTCAAGCAAAATTTCCAAGTTTTGATTTGGAAGTTGGCCCATGACGATAATAGATTCAACCCAACTCATTTCATTGCAATCTTCCTTGACAAGTCCTAGTTCAGGGAATCTCTTTTGCATCAATGGAACGAGCTCATTTGCACGACCAAGAAACATGGAACTGAAGGTAGCTAGAACCGTCAGCTTCCCATCTTGAGTAGAGTTCATCGTTGATATCGTGATGGAAGGGTACATTTCATCTGGAAATTTGTGTGCAATGTATTGCCAACGATGAAGAAGTTTGGTTGCATTTTGCTCCAGGGTCTTGCTTATTGAGAATACAGTTACAGTTTCTGGAACAGGAACCAATTTTATTTTCCATGAAAGGACAATTCCGAAGCTTCCCCCTCCACCTCCTCGGATGGCCCAAAACAAATCTTCCCCCATCGATTTTCTGTTAAGAATTCTCCCATTAACATCAATAAATTGTGCATCAATTATGTTATCTGCTGCAAGACCATATTTTCGAAGTAGTAAGCCGTAACCTCCTCCGCTGATGAATCCCCCAAATGCCACAGCATGGCAAAGAGCACCTGGAAAGGCTAGAGTTTTGCTCTTTTCAGCAATTTTGTAATATAATTCTCCCATAATTGCACCTGATTGAACCCATGCCACTTTGTTTTCTACATCAACGTCGATTGATCGCAAATTAGCTAAATCAACGATGACAAAGGGAACTTGAGAGACATAAGAAAGACCTTCAAAATCATGACCACCACTTCGAGTTCTAAGTTGGAGCCCATGTTTTCTCGAACAACGAATTGTTGCTTGAACATGGGAAACATGCAACGGTGTTACAATCACCGAAGGTTTCGGGCTAGTTGGCGTAATGAATCGAGAATTATGAATGGTAGACTCCAAAACAGATGAATATGATGAATTTCTTTGTGTGTAAATAACTTTAGAAATGGAAGATGAGTCCTTAGAATGAAGTGATGAAGAAAGACAATGAAGAAAATCCTCATGGGTATTAGCTGAAGAAGAAGTTGCCCATGACAATGAGAAGAGAAAAACAAGAAGAAAATGAAGAAACTTCATTTTTAAAACTGGTTATGAAAATGATGATTTTGTGAAGAGTTGATCAAGAGTTCCCCATATTTATAGGGCAATGTTTTGAGAGGCCATGTGAATGAAGTTGAAAGTTTCCTGCCGCGCGCAGTATAAGTTTGATTTCAAAGCAGTTGTAGTCAATATATGTATAACATGTTGGGTTACCGACCGTCTACGCTATTCACTTACATACAGTATTTGGGTTTGAATCACTCAAAATTTGCGCTTGAGAACATCTCTATTCTCTAAAAAATACAAAAAACCCATAATTTCATAATAAGAGAAAAAAATTTGTAGATATTGAGATTTGAATTCAGATTTATTGAATATCATCTTTTAAGGATGATTATATTAGACTTGGTAATCTTGAACACGATACGATTACACGACACGACAAAAATAACTAAAATATGACATGAAAAAATAACATGAATACGACACGAATACACGAATGTGTCAAAATTTATATAATACGAATTATTAACGTGTTAAAATTTATATAAATATATAACACTTTAAACACGATTATGACACAAAAATAACACGAGTACGATATAAATATACGAATTGCGAGATCTAAATTATATGAATCAATTGGCTAAGTTTTAGATTCATTAATTGGTATTTTTATAGTTCGGATTAAACTAATTTTGTCTCTACTTGTAGCTAGCGAGTTCCTCTTGACCGGTGTCATCCAGAGCAATAGTTTTCACAATAAAAAAAATATTTAATGACTCATATTTTTAATTAAAATTTTAATATCCAGTCAGAGAAGACGACTCTTTCTTGTCTGCGATTACTTACAATTGAAAAACTATATATATATATATACGTAAAATAAAAAATCTTTGAATGCTAAATGATCATGATAGGAGGAATCTTGATTTTTAATTTCTATTGTATACCTTGACTGTTGACATCTAATACTTGGGTTCTGAGAGAGAGAGAGAGAGAGAGAGAGAGAGAGAGAGAGAGAGAGAGAGAGAGAGAGAGAGAGAGATGGATGAAAATTTTAGATTTGATAATCATTATTTTTATGTTTTCTAATCGTATTTAAAGTATTAATTATATATTTACATAAATTTTGATATGTTAATAATTTATTTTGTATAAATTTTATTATATTCATGTATTTGTGTCGTATTCGTGTTATTTTTTATTTGTGTCATATTTTGTGTTATATTTTAAATTTATTTTTTAATAATGTGTTTGTATGAGCAAAAAAGAGAGAATTTTTTTTTTTTTTTTAAGCCAAATCTTATCTATTGTCTATTTATTACTATATATTAAAGCAATCCCCTTACTTGGTATCCAATTGAAGGGAAATTGCTCTTCGTTTGCAACCTGTGTAGCAAATATTTTTTTTATTTGATGAATAAAAAAAGAGATTGAAAAAAAAATCATTTATTTGTGTCGCATTATCTTATACAATTAAATAAAAGTAATCCCATGAGGGATGCAAGTATTTTTTTTTATTTGATGAACAAAAAAAGGAAAGAAAAAAAAAATCATTTATTTGTGTCGCATTATCTTATACAATTAAATAAAAGTAATCCCATGAGGATTTCAATTTTGTTAAAGCAATCCCAAAAGCTTTATTATTGGCTTGCCACGCGGTAAATCAATATTTTTTTATTTAGTTAAAAAAAAATGAGAGAAAGAGGAAAAATAAAAGAAAAGATTAAAAAAAAAAATTGTGTGTTTGTATCGTATTTATGATATTTTTTTTGTCATAGTTGTATTTAAGATATTATATATTTATAATAATTTTTGGCACGTTAATAATTCGTTTTATGTAGATTTTGTCACGTTCGTGTATTCCTGTCGTATTTATATTATTTTTTGTGTCGTGTCGTATTTTAATTATTTTTCTCATGTTATGTTCGTGTCATATAATTATGTTGTATTCAAAATTTTCAGGTCTAATTGACACTATACAAATAACTCCCAATATTTGTGTCACGTATTGTCGTGTTCGTGTTTTTGTTACTTTTTTCGCGTCATAATCGTTTTCAAAGTTATTATATATTTATATAAATTTTGACATGTTAATAATTCGTTTTATAAGTTATGAGTTATTTTATGATAGTTGTTAGGTTTATATATTATTATTTTTTATTTCTTAATATGAAAAAAAATGATGGATATCAATATAATCTAAATGAATTAAATTTTTATATCTATTATAATTTTTTTTTGCATATAATGTACATATAATGAATTAGATTCGTTTATTCGTGTTGTATTTGTGTTATTTTATATCTATACCTTTAAAAGTTAACCTCAAGTTGAGATATTTTGTATAGTTTGTAATAGTAATTCAATTTTAACTCTAAATTTATGTTATTTTTTATGTCATAATCATATTTAATGTATTCTTATCAATGACAATAAAATCGAAGCAACGTTAAGATTCAAACACTAGTTATATATTAAAACAATCCCCTTTAATTGGTATCAATTGAAGGGGAGTTAATCTTTGTGAATTACTCTTTAAAGCATTTTTTCTTTTTATTTGATGAATAAAGAAAGGAAAGAAAAAGAAAGAGAGAGAGAAGGAAAGAGAAAAAAAATGGAGAGAAAGATTTGTGAATTCATGTCGTGTTCGTATTATTTTTTCGTATCATAATCATATTCAATGTATTATATATTTATATAAATCTTGATATGCTAAGTTTTATTTACGTTTGTGTATTCATGTCGTGTTCTTATTATTTTTTTCGTATCGTGTTTTAGTTATTTTTTCTGTGTCGTGTCGAAATTGTCAGGTCTAATTGATACTATTCAAATATTTCTCAAATTTGTATCATGTGTCGTATAATGATTATTTTTTATTTTTTATAAAAATAAGGTCATATTAATTTTTTTGTTTTTCTGTTATTGAATTAAAAAATCACTGTATTGATAAATAATCGGTAAAAATTAAAATATTGAATAATAATATGAAATGAGTTGATGTAAGTGATTTAAAAAAGAAATCTAATAAAAAAAATATTATGATGATTAAATAATAATAAAAACTATAAAATTGATGTTATAAATTATGAGTTATCTTATAATAATTATTAAATTTATATTTTACTATTTTTTTAAGACTGCATGTCATTCGCAAGTGTGGAGGAAATGGCAATGTCCTTAATGCAATCTGCAATGGATTCGAAACGGATACAGATATTAAATATCGGATATCCATTATCCGAATCTGCATTACTTCCGCATATTCGGATATCCGAATTCGAATTCATTATCCGTTTTGTAAAATGTAAAAATTTATGATCATGAAGAGAGTTGAACCTTGACTTGCAAGGTTAACTACTAAAGATTTTATCAAGTGAGCTAATCTTGAATTTTGAAATAATGTATTACTAAAATTAAATTATATCAAGTATAATGAAATATAATAATAATTTAAAAAATATTTTTCCAAAATAAAATATGATAATAAATTAATTAATTATGTCAAATACCTTTAAAATTTAAAGATGCATGGTACTTTTATAAAATAATATTTGATGACTTAATCAGCTTAATTAATTAAATCACTCTAATGACAAGATTTATTTTATTTTATTTTTTACAAAATGACCTTATAATAAAGTTATGTACTTATGTTAATTAAAATAAATATTAAAATATAAAATATTTTTTAATATGATATAAATAAGGCCCATCTATCCTAGTTAACATTTAGCTAAGCTCTGATCTGATTCCTCTTCGCTCCCAGAAAGAAAGTAACCCTCAGCCTTGCCTTGGACCTTTGGGTACGCTACTAGGCTATTCCAAGTATCTCTCCAACTAGAAAAAGGGTCATACCCACTCAAATCGGATCTAAACTAAACAGTGGTTTTTCGCTCCCTTGACTTTCTTGGCTTCCTTTCTTTCCTTTGTAAGAGATACTGAATCTACTGTCTCTAATTCAGAATCTGCTTTCAACTATTTCATAGCCTCCCGTCCCGAGCTAACTTGAGAGCTGGGTTAAGAGCAACTACGGAAAATCCATAGAGTTGGGAGCCTAGATTGCCTCCACTGGAACCTTGTCCTCTATCTAGAGGAAAGACTCTACTGGAATGTAAAACTCCACTGGAAATGTATCGAACCCGTAACCTATAACATCCTATGCATGGAACGCAACTACACTCAAGCCCTAAACCTCCAAAAAGGGTTAAAAAAATTAACTTACTGAATTCGAATTTTTAGCAGATTCGAATATCCGACAAATAATATTATTTAATTCGAATTCAAATAATAATATTCGAATTTAATACGAATAATAAATGAAATCAAATTTTTAAACAGTTATATAAATTCAAATTCAAATATTACAAAAATATATATATATCCGACCTGTTACCATTTTTAATGTCAAGAATCAGAATATGTCGTCAACCATAACCAACAATCGAGCTGCTGGTATAATTACTGTTGCATTGCGAAAAATTCCGAAGTTTCATGATTGCATAATCTGGATTCTGGATATGTACGTGGACTGGACGCGTAAGTATAAAAGTCCATCGCTTGCCCGTTGCCAGAGCTCTGCCTCATTTTTCAAACACCGATTATATTGACCAAAAAGTTCATAATTAACGTCAATGGGATTAAAGATTGTCACTTATGTAGGAGAAGATCTGTCCATGATCGAATTATTTTTATCCGACATAACTTGAATTAGATTGAATTTGAAATATATTTTTAATAATTTTAATCAATATGATTTGAATTATTATTTAAATAATAAAAAAATATTTTTATTTAATTTAGTTATAAAATATATAAATATTAATATAATAATAACAAATTTAAATAATAAAATAAATTTTCGAATTCAATTTAATCCAAAGCAAATATAAAAAATTTATTCAAACCGGACGCAATCCGAAACACTTCTACTCGAGAGCAACCCTTAACAAATTGGATTCAGCTCATCCAATACTAAAGCCTTGTTAAGACTTCAGAACGAACTTTAACATTTTTTATTTGGTATTTTTGTTTAACATTAACATTTTTTTATTTGGTATTTTGACAATCCAATAAACTTCTATATTTCATAACTGTTGTAGGTTGATTACTTGACTGTATGAAATTAGGACTTTGTAACCTTAATTACATTAAATAAATTATGGAAGGCTTAAAGACAATTTTTTTTTTTTGAATAAAGTTGAAGGGCTTTTTATGTATTATCCCATTGAAACATAATAGTAATTAATTTGACTTAAATACAAAAAATTAAAATTAAATACCTCTGAAATTAATTAAATCTATCACAAAATTCCTATCCATCTATTGCAAGCAATCAATTAAAGCCTCTAAATGTGTTGAGTTTCTCATTTTCTTGTAGATTATAAAGAAATTTAATAATAAATTTATTTTTATATAATATCACAAAGGACTTAGTCTTTTGATTGACTCAAACCTCCTTCTGTAGCTTTCTTATATAGAAATTAATTATTATTTAATTAAGGCAAAGTCGTATTCCAATGCCGTAATCGACCAAGGTACTCATTTTCCACTTAAAATAGCATCAACATATATATATATATATATAAATTTATATTGATGTAAAATTAATTATTTTTTACATATTTTAATAATTTTGTGCACGATTGATATTTTAATATATTGATAGTTGAATTTAGTAATATAATCGTATTTTTCGTGCACGTAAAATTTTGAATTGATCTATATCTATGTCATGTCGATTGAGAATATTATTTTTATATATATTTAATTGTTGAAATTTTCACATCAAATAAATTATTAAACATTTTTAATTTACTCGAAATTTGACTTACACGATCTATATGAATAAAGAATAAAATATAAGATCAGATTAAAAAATATAAATCATATAAAAATTATAAAAACGTGTAAAATAAATTAATTTTAAATTAATGTAAAGAACACTTCATTTTTGTAGCTGGGTTGTGCCCATTTGAACCAAGGTTATCGGTACCGTACCGGTCGATACGTACCGTTTTTAAGGTAAATCGAAACGGTATCAGTCTCATACCGTTTCGGTTTTTGTATCGGCCCATACTGGTTGTACCGGCCTGTATCGATTAATTTCGGTCAGTAACGGTACGTACCGGTCTGTACCGGTTGATACAAGATTTTGATTTTTTTTATTAAAAAATTCACTTATTTGATTTTTTAAACCAATTTCAATTTTTTTTTGTCATGATCATTTGTATTTTTTTATAATTACATTTAAAAATAAAATATGTTCATTAAATTAGGCTATTGAACATAATTAATAATAATTTACTATTTTTTTTTTACATTTTAATATTTATTTTACCTATTTAATGTTTAATAATTTTAGATATTAAATATTTGAAATTTATATTTGTATAAAAACACACACATATATATATATGCATATAATGGATTTATATTTGCATGCGTATATAATATATATTTTATGAAAAAACTTGAAAATAGGCTATAAATATAGATATTTGAAAAAATATTTGAAAAATATCGGTAAATCCGAAACGGTACGTCAAAACACACCGGTATCGATATATACTAGTACCAAAATAAAAACAGTACACCCATCGATAAAATACTGACTACCTTGATTGGAACTCTATAGATCCGAATGCTTGCTAAAGAAAATTTTCAAGGTTCATGGCCGCGTAACTGGTGATATAATTAGGGTCTAAACGAGTCAAACCAGGGTTATCGATATCGTACTGGTACTAATCGTATCAGTCGATACGTATTGTTTTTAAGGTAAATCGAAACAGTACCAAACTCGTACTGTTTCGGTTTTTGTACCGGTCCATATCGGTCGTACCGCCCTGTACCGGTTTGTACCTGTCAATTTTGGTCAGTAATGGTACGTACCGGTCTGTATAAGATTTTGATTTTTAAAAAAAAAAAAATCACTTATTTGATTTTTAAACCAATTTCAATATTTTTTATGTCATGATCATTTGTATTTTTTTTTTCATAATTACATTTAAAAATAAAATATGTTCATTAAATTAGGCTATTGAACATAATTAATAATAATTTACTATATTTTTTTAGATTTTAATATTTATTTTACCTATTTGATGTTTAATAATTTTAGATATTAAATATTTGAAATTTATATTTCTATAAAAACATATATATATATATATAGCATGTAATGGATTGCATGCGTATATAATATATATTTTATGAAAAAATTTGAAAATAGGCTATAAATATGGATATTTGAAAAATATTTGAAAATATCGGTAAACCCGAAACGGTACATCGAAACACACCGGTACAAGTATGTACCAATACCAGAACAATAACGATACGTCCACCGGTACGGTACTGACTACCTTGAGTCAAACTACTCATATAGGTTCGATTTAGTAAATGTATAAGCTTGATTCATTCATTATTGAGCCGAACTCGAATTCGAGTTACTCTAGTAATGAGTCAAATTCAAGTATTTTAATAGTCAATTAAAAGATTTTTATTTTTTAAAATATATTTTAATATATTTAATATGTATGTATAAGTAAATGGTGAAAATATAATTTTTAATACCAACATTTGGTTGCATGGAGTGATGAGCGACTCCAACCCCCAATATGAGGACAAAGATTCAAGTCTTGGGAGTCACCAATATTGGGAGGACTTTACCATCACGTTTCCCTATCCGAACAGGGATTAATCTTTCATCAACCATTAAAAGGGAATGGGGTCAGGGATGGCAGCGGGTCAGATATCTATCTTTTTCTATAATATCTGAATTTGCATAACTGCTTTAAAATTTGAATCCGCATATTATCCACATTAAATCCGAATATTACTATCCGAATCCGAATTAAATAACATTATCCGTCGGATATCCGAATCCACTAAAAATTCGAATTCAATAAGTCAATTTTTAAATAAAAATATAAAATCAAATAAAAATTAATTTTAAATTCAAAATCACTCAATATTAACAATAAATAATTTATACTTAAAAACATATATATATATATATAAATATTTATGTCATATTAGAAAAAAAAATCATATTTTATATTTTAATATTTATTTTAATTAACGTAAGTACATAACTTTGTTACAAAGTTATTTTGTAAAAAAAATAAATAAATATTGTCATTAGAGTGATTTAACGAATTAAAGTGATTAAATCGTCAACTATTTAATTAATTAATTATTTATTTTATTTTGAAAAAAAATATTATAATATTTCATTATACTTGATATAATTTAATTTTAGTAGCATGTTATATCAAAATTCAAGATTAACTCATTTGGTAAAATCTTTAGTAGTTAACCTTGCAAGCCAAAGTTCAATTATCCCGAAGAGCATAATTTTTTGTATTTTACAAAAAAAAAAGGGATAATGGATTCGGATATCCGCATCTGCTTCGAATCCGCAATTGATAATAATTATAATATCCGAATCTGCAAAAAACGGATCGGATAGTTGTGGATATCCGAATTCGCGCTATCCATTACCATTCCTTAGATGGGATACACTTTGGATTTAGGAATATATATATATATATATAATATAATACTACATTTATAATTTTATCGAAACTAATTAAGCCTTTCAAATCGAGTTCGAACTATTCGAGTAATTTACTCCGAGCTTGAGTTTGAAAAATGAACTCAGTACAACTCAGCCAGCAGCCAAACCTGCGTGTTAATTACTACATGAACAAAAAGTCTTTTTAGCAAAAAATTTTATAGATTTTTTTTTTTTTTTTACCATAGCTAACAAATGTGATAGCTAACAAATGTGTTGCTAACTTCAGCATTTATTCAAACATTGAAATAAATTGATTGTCATATTTTTGTGGAATTAAGGTGAAAATTTTCATTAGACTATTACTCAATATTGAATTTTTTACCACAATTCAATTTATTGCATTTTTTTCATTTCAATTTTGTTGTGTTTTGGAAAAAAATAATATTTTAGCCTATTTCACGAAATATTATTAATGCACATGATTTTTGTCATTATATTTTTAATTTTGTTGATTTTTGAACAAAGAGTAATGAAATTGAAATATTGCATGAAACATTTTTGTTAATATAAATGATAATTTTTACCAATTCAGTTATTCTGTTCAAAATTTAAAATAAAGTGACAAAATTTATCAAAATTAAATTACAATAAAAAATTCAATATTAACTCTAATAAAGTAAAAAAAAAAAAAAATTGACCTTGATCCCTAATTTTACAGTAGTCACACCACACCATCTAAACTATCCATCAATTGTTAAAAAAAACCTATCCCTTAGTTATAATACTTATTAGAAAATATTTACGTTACGCAACAGGTTCACATGTTTGATTTAGTGAGTTTATATGTTTGATTTAATTATCTATGTATGTTTTGAACATGATATATATATATATATATATATATATATATATATATATATATATGACAGATGCAATGATTCAATTTTTAAGTCAATGAGCCTAATTGAATCACTATAATAAACAATGCAAAACATGAGATGAATTTAAATGAATTTAACAAAATTTTTACAGCGTAAATTATTAAACAATCCAAAAGCCTTTAAACCATCAAAAACAGCTTCTATCATTTTAATCCATGAGAATATAATTGGATCAGTAATTTCGTCAAACATCTCAATAACTTCTACTTTACTTTCATATCTAGAATACATACTTATAATAGCATTGTTAAAATGAATCGAACTACCAGATAAAAATTTAATCTCCAAACCAATCTCATGAATCTGCTGCCTTTCTTTTAAACATCACATAAAAATATTTAAAAAATTTATTTAAATAAACTTTAATTTATGAAAAATTACTTTTGAAAACATTATATTATTTTGTAAATTTTAATATATGCGAATATCAATATAATTATATTTCGTTAATAATGATAATTCTATTAATAATGATAGTTCTAGTTATAAATTAAAACTGAAAATCAAATATATTGAAAATGATCATTCATAAACTATATAATTAATATTATGAACATACTTGTAGGCATAATTGATATATATTTATTTTTTTAAAATATTTAAATTTTATTAATAACTAATGTGTGTATATTGATATTCTTATTCTAAAAATATATATTAATGTTTATGTCAAACTATTCATTTGTATCATACTCTGTTCACATTTTTTTAAATGACTATATGTAAGTATATTATATTTGTAACATTGTAATATACAATATATATATTTTTAACATTATATATAACGTTCATAATATTCATATACTAATAATTAATATTAATTAAATATTTTTATTTTATTTATATTAATTTAACAATATGATTTTTTATTTATTCATTCTTTTTTGATAAAATTATTATTTTATTTCTTACATAATAAAAAATAATACGAATGTTTTTTTTAAAATATCACTTACAATTTAAAATAATGTTCATAATATTCATATAATATTAATTAAATTTTTATTTTTATTTTTATTCCTATTAATTATATTATTTTTTATATAATTTTTTTATTTATTCTTTATATTTAATAAAATTATCATTTTATTTACTTATATAATCAAAGTTAATAAGAATTTTGTTTAAAAAAACATATCACTTACAATTTTAAAAAATATATATTTTAATTTTTTTCAAATAATTTTTTTATTATTTATTTCTTCCTCTTTTTTCTTTCTTTTCTTTCTTTCTTTCTTTCTCCACCCTAAAGAAATGCGGCAATTTATGGCCTTCAAATTGGCCATTAATTGAGTTATCCCCACTTGAAAATAACATTAATAGTAAGTATAGAAGTATATATATAGAAATATAAATTATGGTTAGTAAAACTAAGTTCACAAATCATTAATCATAATTCATTAATTGCACCTTTAAATTCAACTATTTGATTAAGGGTCCGCTTAATCGGTGCTTATAGGTACCAGTTAAAAATTATTTTTTTACTTTTTTAGGAATTTTTTTTGCATTTAACACATTTTTTTTTTTTGAATTTTAAAAAAAGTAATGCATTAATTACATTTTTCTTTCTATATATATATCACCTTAATTAATGCCACTAGGCACTGATTAATATTTTTCTTTGATTAATCCATGTACACTAACAAGGAAGGATTGTATGAAACAGTTACGTCACATCAGTATATATCCCTTCCATTCAAATCATGTCACGTAATCAGATTTTAAAAAAAAGTCAACTATTTATTACACATTACATATAATAATTAAATGATAAATATTTATGTCAGCAATTCATATATGATTTTTGTAATAAATAATTAACTTTTTTCTAAAATCTAATTACGTAACATGATTTAAATGAAAAAGATATATGTTGACGTGACGTAACTGTTTTATACCATCTTTTCTCGTACACTAACAATAACAATTTTTTTGAAAAAAAAAAAAAAAACAAGTTTACCAGTTATAAATGTCCCAATTAATGGGGACACATTGGCACGTGGTTTCGAATCCTACTCTTAACCGGATGAGGATGTACCTTTTCAGGTTTATAGTATTTTTCAATTTTTTTATTTATATATAATTTATTTTCAAATTTTATAATAAAAAATATATTATTTACACATAAATATATTTTCGTTACATACTCTATATGTTTATATGTAACTATAAATTTTTTAAAATTATAAATATTTAAATCTAAAAATTTTAAACATCAAATAAATAAAATAAATATAATTTTTTTTTTAAAATATAATAAATTATTATTAATCAGATTTAATAGCCTAATTTAATTAACATATTTTGTTTTTAAATAAAATTATAAAAATTAAAAATGATCATGAGAAAAAAATATTAAAAATTGGTTAAAAGAATTAAATAATTAAGTAAATTTTTTTTTAAATTAAATTTTGTAACAGTCAGGTACTGACTGGTACCATCTAATATAGCTGATATGAATCAATACAAAAATTAAAATAATATCATACCAATTTTTTTAAAAATTAATATGTACGATGCCGATAACCTTGTTATAGAGCTCATGAAATATCGTGTGTGTATATCTATACCTACTATAAAAACTATCTCCAAATTCAATCAGACGAGAGAATTAAGGATTTTGAATTAAGGGTTAGTGGACAAGTAAGCATAGGTATTAAGGGGGTTGGGGACTTGGAGGGTTATTTTGGGTATTTTAATTTATTTATTTTTTGATTAGGAAGGAAAGAAAGGAAAAAAAAAAAGAAAAAGAAAGAAAGAAAGAAAAAGATGGAAAAAAAATTGTGTTCGTATTCTTTTTTGTGTGTTCAAAATATTATAAATTTATACAATTTTTACATATTGATAATTCGTTTTATGTAAATTTTGACACGTTCGCATATTCGTGTTCATATTATTTTTTCATCTGTTCAAAATATTATAAATTTATATAGTTTTTACATGTTAATACTATTACAGAATGATTATATTTATATGATAACAAAATCTCAACATATATTGTAAAGCAACACATGAGCTACTGAATCTACAGCTTAATGAGAAATACAAATAACAGTTCTTGGCCTTGATAATCTTCCAACTTCCTGTTAGATATCATAGTATATATTAAGTGCATATATACGAAATACGTATTTTAATACATAGGTTGTCATAGTAAGATACACGGTGTACATTTACGCACACAAATGATATCAAAGTGAATGAAAAATTAGTCTCATTATTTACCCACTTGAAGAGGAAGGAAAGTTGGTTGAAGGTATGTGTGGTAGTCAATCCCACATAGGACTAAGAATGGCTTTAGCTTATAGTTTATATAAGCTAGAGTGTCATGATGGGTTGGGCCCCAAGGGGCACCCAAGTTTTTGTGGAGGGTGGGGACCTACACAACTTGGGCTGGACCACACGAGCGCGCCGCCGGGCTGGGTCGGGTTTGGGTTAGTAATTAATTTTTTACTGCCGAACCAGCTCAACACCAACCAGTTTTATGTTTGCTCGAATAATTCATCTTCTGGAATGTGTCTGTTCGGTTTTTTTGCCTGTTGGATTGAACCAGTTCATTGTAACAGACTTGTCTTTTGACCGAACCGATTCTTGTCCAACAGATGTGTCTGACCGAACAGACTTCTCTGTATCTATAAATAGGAGTGTCTGTATCTGTTTCACTTCACTAATTCACTGAAAATATTCTTGTCTTCTGAGAGAAAGACTTCAACATTCTTCTGTTCCCTGTGTTGCATCCGGGTGTGCTCTCATTTGCAACGTATATCGAGGAAACCTGGGAGATGATTTGCATCGATACTGTAAGCACCTTAGACAGGCAAAAAACGTCTTAAGGTTAGAGGTCCAACCTTGACTCGATATTGATTTTTTCAAATCAATTACTGTTTAGACAGGCAAAAAACGTCTTAAGGTTAGAGGTCCAACCTTGACTCGATATTGATTTTTTCAAATCAATTACTGTAAGTGTCTTTGTTCGATTCTGCATATTTGTTGTAATCTGCTTGTATATATATATATATCTAGTTCTTCTTTTACTTTCTGTTTATATTTTACAGTATATAGCTTATTTATTCCAACATTGTTAAGAAGTTTTTTTTATATTTTTTGGTTTTTTGTTATATACTGTGTTTTGTTATATTCGGATATTTGTTACGGTGTTTGATATATATACTGTTTGTGTAATATTTCGCATACTCTTTGTGAGATATTACAAATTGTCTATTTGTTTAGTTGGAATCGACAGCAGGTTTTTATACATGACATATTTACTATTTGTTTAGTAACTTTTTTGGCTACTGTTTGTCTTATACATATATTGTTTTGGTTTCTTTCGTTCATACTGTTTGCTTTTATTATATATATATATATAGATTACATACATATATATTATTTGCTATTGTTCACGTGTTTTTTCATGATTTGTTTTAGAATATATTATATTTGTATATAGCATCTATATATATTTTTTTGTTTTAATATATTAGTGTTGTTCGATTATTATATATATTTATATATAATATTCATTTTGTTTGTTGCTTATATTATATATTGTTTATATATATATATATATATATTGTTTGAATATTTAGTTTTTGTGATATTTTTTATACTACAAGTGTTTATTCTTAGTTGCATTATTTTTGTAGTATAATTATTTTTGTATACAAGTTGATCCTATTATTCTTGAATAATAGATGGCCGAAACATCTACCGGTATTGCTAGAGCGCCCGTAGCGCCACAACCTCTACATGTAACACATGGTGAGAAACCCGAGAAGTTCAATGGTCAGGACTTCAAACGATGGCAGCAAAAGATGCTGTTCTATTTGACCACCCTCAATCTAGCCCAGTTCTTACAGGGGGAGGCCCCGACTTTGAACGAGGGAGAGACCGATACTACAATGGTAGCCTCGATAGATGCATGGAAGCATTCTGACTTCCTATGCAAGAACTACATCCTCAATGGTTTGGACAACACGTTATACAACGTGTATAGTCCAATAAAGACAGCGAGAGAGCTGTGGGAGTCCTTGGAAAGGAAATACAGAACCGAGGATGCCGGCACAAAGAAATTTGTGGTTGGCCGATTTTTGGATTTTAAGATGGTGGACTCGAAAACCATTATTAGTCAAGTCCAAGAGTTTCAATTGATTCTTCATGAGATCTTTGCCGAGGGAATGACTCTTAGTGAATCATTCGAAACGGCAACTTTGATAGAGAAACTCCCTCCTTCGTGGAAGGATTTCAAGAACTATCTAAAGCACAAATGAAAAGGAGATGTCTTTAGAGGACTTGATTGTTCGATTGAGAATCGAGGAGGATAATCGTAGTTCAGAGAAGAAGGTCATGGTCCAGACCATGGAAGCCAAAGCGAATGTTGTTGAACATTCGAAAAAGACCAACAAGAGAAAATTCGTTGGTTCAAGTTCTTCCCAAGCAAAGAAGGGAACAGATTTTAGGAAGTTCACGGGAAATTATTTCAACTGCAACAAGCCCGGACACCGTGCAAAGGACTGCCGACAGAACAAGAAGAAGAAAGCTCAAGGCAACTAGTTGATGATTTTGAGCTTTCTGTTGTTGTTTCACAAGTGAACTTGGTGGAAAACCCTAAGACTTGGTGGGTTGATACCGGGGCCACTTGTCACGTATGTTCTGAAAGAAAGAGTTTCTCCGAATATAAAGAAGCTGCTAATAATGAGCAACTATATATGGGAAACTCTACGGCTTGCAAGGTACGAGGCCATGGAAAGGTGGTACTCAAGATGACCTCCGAGAAGGAACTCACATTGAACATTGTTGTTCATGCTCCCGAAATCCGAAAGAATTTGGTTTCCGGCTCTTTACTGAGCAAGAATGGGTTTAGGCTCGTATTCGAGTCTGATAAATTTGTACTCACCAAGAGTGGGATATTTGTGGGAAGGGGATATCTTTGTGATGGGCTTTTTAAGCTCAATGTTATGACAATTGTACCCAAGAATAAGATTATTAATAATAATATTTCTTCTGTTTACCTGGTTGAGTCTCCTACTTTATGGCATGGTAGATTAGGTCATGTAAATTACAAGACCTTGCAGAAAATCAACAATTTGGATTTACTTCCGAAATTTGTCATTGACAAGAATCACAAATGTGAAATTTGTGTAGAATCCAAATTAGCTAAGGCTCATTTCTATTCAATAGAAAGAAGTAGTGAACCTCTAGAGTTAATTCACACTGATATTTGTAATTTAAAATTTGTGCAAACTAGAGGTGGTAAAAAGTATTTTATTACTTTTATAGATGATAGCACACGATATTGTTACGTCTATTTGCTAAAAAGCAAAGACGAGGCCTTGGAAGCATTTAAGCTCTTTAAGAATGAGGTTGAAAATCAACTAAGCAAGAAAATAAAGAAAATAAGGAGTGATAGAGGTGGTGAACATGATTCATTTTTTAATGAATTCTGTTCGAAAAATGGAATCATCCATCAAACCACTGCTCCTTATTCACCTCAACAAAATGGTATTGCAGAACGCAAGAACCGAACATTGAAAGAAATGATGAACGTTTTGTTGATAAGTTCAGGGTTACCTCCGAACTTGTGGGGGGAAGCTATTTTATCAGCTAATTATATTTTAAATAAAATACCCCAGAAGAAGTTAGACAAGACACCGTATGAATTGTGGAAGGGTCTAAGACCAAACTACATACACATGAAAATATGGGGGTGTCTTGCGAAGGTAGCCGTTCCTCCACCTAAAAAGGTCAAAATAGGACCGAAAACTATTGATTGTGTATTCATTGGATATGCAAACAATAGTGCTGCTTACCGTTTTCTTGTATTCAAGTTGGACATTCCTGATATTCATATCAATACGATAATGGAATCAAGGAATGCTTCGTTCTTTGAAGATGTTCTTCCTTATAAGGAAAAACAAGAAAACAAGACTGCAAAGAGAACTCATGAGTCCTCGAGTAGTAATCCACATAAGGATGAAGAGGAACAAGAGGAACCTAGAAGGAGCAAACGGGCTAAAGTACCGACTACTTATGGTCCTGATTTTCTAACATATTTGTTAGAAAATGAACCTCAAACTTTTAGCGAGGCTATGTCGTCTCCAGAAACACAATTCTGGAAAAAGGCCGTTAACAATGAAACAGAATCCATCATGCAAAATCATACATGGGAACTGGTGGATCTTTCTCTAGGGCATAAGCCTTTAGGATCCAAATGGATATTTAAGAGGAAGATGAAAGCAGATGGAACGATTGATAAATATAAAGTCTGGCTTGTAATAAAAGGATACAGGCAAAAGGAAGGGCTCGATTATTTTGATACGTATTCACCAGTTACGAGAATAACATTTATTCGAATGTTAATAGCTATAGCAGCTCTTAACAATCTCGTTATACACCAAATGGATGTTAAGACAGCTTTCCTAAATGGAGATTTAGACGAAGAAATCTATATGGAACAACCCGAAGGGTTCAAAGTTTCGGGATAGGAAAGGAAGGTGTGTAGACTTGTTAAATCATTATATGGTTTAAAACAAGCTCCTAAACAATGGCATCAAAAATTTGACAATACAATGTTGTCAAATGGTTTTCGTATTAGTGAATGTGATAAGTGCGTATACGTAAAAGATATGAATAAGGGATATGTCATTGTTTGTCTATACGTAGACGATATGTTGATCTTAGGCAGTAACTATGAGATCATAAAAGCTACCAAAATTTGGTTGACGAGTAACTTTGATATGAAAGATATGGATGTAGCTGATGTGACTTTAGGAATTAAAATTTCTAAAACACAAGATGGCTTGGTAATATCTCAAGATGATTATGTAAATAATATTCTTGAGAAATTCAGTAAGAATGATACCGATATAGCCAAAACACCCGTAGATGTTCATTTACATCTAAAGAAAAATACTGGTGACGCAATATCTCAATTAGAATATTTGCGAATAATTGGTAGTCTTATGTATCTTATGAACTGCACAAGACCAGATATAGCTTACTCAGTTAGCAAACTGAGTAGATTTACTAGTAATCCTGGAGAGGATCACTGGAAGGCCATTGTGAGGGTACTTAGATATTTGAGATACACCTCAAGTTATGGACTGCACTATACAAGATATCCAGCTGTACTTGAAGGGTACACTAATGCAAACTGGATATCCGATACTAAAGATTCTAAATCTACTAGCGGATTTATCTTTACTATTGGAGGAGCTGCAGTGTCATGGAAATCTTCTAAACAAACATGTATTGCCAGATCCACTATGGAATCTGAGTTTATAGCTTTAGATAAAGCTGGAGAAGAAGCAGAATGGCTTCGAAATTTTTTAGAAAATATTCCATGTTGGCCGAAACCTGTGCCGGCAATAAGTATACATTGCGATAGTCAATCTGCAATTGGTAGGGCACAGAGTAGTTTATATAACTGTAAATCTTGACACATTCGTCGAAGACACAATACCGTTAGACAGTTTCTCTCAAATGGAATTATCTCTATTGATTATATAAAATCAAAGGATAATATTGCGGATCCGCTTACTAAAGGTTTAACGAGAGAGCAAGTAAATACATCATCGAGGGGAATGGGTCTTAAGCCTATAAATTAAAGTTACATAGTGGAAACCTAACCTAGCTGACTGGAGATCCCAAGATCTAGGTTCAAAAGGGACAACTAAATTATGTAACTGTGTGTAAGCACTAAAAGAGTTAAAACACTCTTATCCATTCCTATGATGATTTAGTGCTGCCTGCAAGGTAGGATAAGCTATACTTTTAATGATTCTTATAGCTTGATAAATAATCAAGTGGGGTATTGCAGGATACTCTTAATGAGCAATCACCTATTATGAGTAAGAAACGTGGCCATTCTATGAGAATTGATCAGGCTAAATCCTCTAGAGTACTCATAAGAAACCAGGAAGTGTCCGAGGCCAAAATGGACACAACCGTGAGAACCGAAGATGTTCGAAGGGGAATTGTGTGATAATTATTGTCTTGGTTTACACAAAAGGCTGAATAGTTCAGGACATCATGTTCACTAGTTAGCCGAGTAAATCCGATAGTTATTCACTATGGAGGGTTCAAAGCCAAAAGCTACCTATCTTGATGCAATTACTCTTCAAAGAAAGTCTCTCTCGTACTCCGAGTCAGTTTGTCGTTTTATTCAGACAATTTCCATTCATGTGGGGGATTGTTAGATATCATAGTATATATTAAGTCTATATATACGAAATACGTATTCTAATATGTAGGTTGTTGTAGTAAGATACACGGTGTACATTTACGTACACAAATGATATCAAAGTGAATAAGAAATTAGTCTCATTATTTACCCACTTGAAGAGGAAGGAAAGTTGGTTGAAGGTATGTTTGGTAGTCAATCCCACATAGGACTAAGAATGGCTTTAGCTTATAATTTATATAAGCTAGAGTGTCATGATGGGTTGGGCCCCAAGGGGCACCCAAGTTTTTGTGGAAGGTGAGGACCTACACAACTTGGGCTGGACCACACGTGCGCGCCGCCGCAGCCGAGCCGAGCCGGGTCTGGTCGAGTTTGGGTTTGTGTTAGTAATTAATTTTTTACTGCCCAACCGGCTTAATGTTTTGTACAAATCGAACCAGCTCAACACCAACCAGCCGAACCAGCTCAACACCAACCAGCTTTATGTTTGTCCGAATAATTCATCTTCTAGAATGTGTCTGTTCGGTTTCTTTGCCTTTTCAGTTGTGTCTTTGCCTGTTGGATTGAACCGGTTCATTGTAATAGTCTTGTCTTTTGACCGAACCGGTTCCTGTCCAACAGATATGTCTGAACGAACAGACTTCTCTGTATCTATAAATAGGAGTGTTTGTATCTGTTTCACTTCACTAATTCACTGAAAATATTCTTGTCTTCTGAGAGGGAGACTTCAACATTCTTCTGTTCGCTGTGTTGCATCCGGGTGTGCTTTCATTTGCAACGTATATCGAGGAAACCTGGGAGGCGATTTGCATCGATACTATAAGCACCTTAGATAGGCAAAAAACGTCTTAAGGTTAGAGGTCCAACCTTGACTCGATATTGATTTTTTCAAATCAATTACTGTAAATGTCTTTGTTCGATTCTGCATATTTGTTGTAATCTGCTTGTATATATATATATATATCCAGTTCTTCTTTTACTTTCTGTTTATATTTTATAGTATATAGCTTATTTATTCCAACACTTCCAACCATCAGGTGGATCATTGTGGACTTAATTCTTGGCCCCACTAATATTCCAACATCAGCAGGGCCGCCATCTAGGCGACTATCAGAACAAATTTGTTTTTCTTAGTGCCCACTATAATCAACACTAATAACAGTTTTTTGTCTTATAATGTTCCCACCAGATGGGCCACAACCATATAAGAGAAAAGTTTGAAGGTAATCATGCTAGTGGAATGGAAGACTCTCGCTCGGGCCAACTTTCACATGAACCACCACCGATCATCCCATCACCAACAAGTGATCCATCCCACAAAAGTGATAGCCGCTCAATTCTTGGCAGAACTCGAACAACCAACAAGTAATCCCATCCCACAAAAGTGATAGCTGCTCAATTCTTGGCAGAACTTGAACAAGAGCTCAGTTCTTTCCAGCAGCAAGATTGAGTGCAATGCAATACAAGATTATAGTCTCTCTTTTCTTTTCTTTTTTATTATTATTTTGCTTAAATGGTGGTCTTATGTAAAAAAAAAAATGTTTGTTTGTGCACCAAATTAATGGAAAATAATGATAGACTTTTTTAGCATATTAATGAAAAAAATTATTAATTTTGCGGCGATTTACGTTTTTTTTAAAATTTATTCGCTTTATTTTTTAAAATTATATCTGGATTTTTTTTATTTTTTTATTTAGTTTGAATACTTTGATATATCAAATGCTTAGTATTTAAGTGCGGTATTTTATTTTAGGTGTATCAAATCTTATAAAAATTATATTTCAGCAAAAATAATAAATTTTGAAGATAAGATGTTTTTCTAATGTTTTGATATTTCTTTTTTTAATCCATGTGTCATGCAATTTTTTTTTTAGGTTTTAGATTTTTGTAATTTGTGTATGAATCTGAAAATTTGCTAGCGTGTTTTATTTTTATATTTATTATGATTTTTATATGATCTAAATTAATAAAGATTGAAAAATTTTGTATTTCAAGTTTGCTATTTTGTTTTCAATCTATTTTTCTTAAATCGCTATGTCAAAAAAAATTTGCAATTTTTTGTTTTACATACTTTTTTTTTATTTGATATTTTAAGAAAAAAATTAAAAAAATTAATTTCAAATAAATAATAAATAATTATTTTTATTTGATTATACCTTCTCACTATTTATGAAACAATTATTCATCCAATACTAAACATTTTTAGTTTTTTTAAAAAAAAGGCACTTATATAAGGTGCTCAACACTCAATACTAAATTAATAAAAAGAGATTTAAAGCAAGAGTATCTCCATGTCACTCTTCTACATTTTTGCATAAATGAGGGGTGAGGTGACCCTATTTATAAGACAAGTTCCCTACAAAGTGTGGATACTAATGAGCCAAGTGTGTGGTCTGCACATACTCTCTAGATCCTTCCAAGATTCTACAGTTTTTCTAGTATATATATTGAAAACGAAGCTGTCATCGTAAAATTTGAACATATAAATAGATTAATCTATAATTAGGCTCTTTCACATTATAAAGTATAAAATTGCACTTATAAATATGTAGAGGTGCTCATGGGTTGAGTTGCAGTCTGAAATATTTTCATTTTTTTTGCTTTGGCCCGATTTTGGACGGGCTCGGATCGGCCCGCGGATCCGAATTATAGTTCATCCCTTAATAAAAAATAATTTTTTATTTTGTTTATTAATTTTTATAATTAAAATTTAAAAAGATATTATTATTTTAATGTGTGAACAGTAATCTAGGCCGGATCGAGCCGGTTCAGATCACAAATATTCCTGCTCAGACCCGGTCCGACCTAATACGAGCCGGGCCAGACAGACTGTCCGACCTTTGAGCAGGTCTATAAATATGTTAATCCAACTAAATTTATGACAATTCGAATATAATTTATGATCTAGTATCCCCACAATATTATCTAATTCATTAATATGATCTAATCATTGATAAAGTCTTAGGACCCCTTTGGATCCCACCTTACCTTCATCAAATATAATTACTGTTTTTAATTTTACCATTACAGTATCCAATCTCACCGCTACAGTAATTAATCTCACCGTCACCGAGTTTTTAATTTCACCAGAATCAATCTCATCATCTATCTAAATGGATCTTAATAGCTAGTAATATTTAACAACTTTTTTAATGATTAAAGAAAAATAATGCTACAAAAGTTTTAAGCTTTAACCGGATTTATTTATTGTTTAGTAGTTATATAATAATGAGATAATGAAAAAGGTAGTTAAAATTTTTTTTTGATTTATTAAATACATTTGTCAATCCGTGTATGTGTATTTTTTATATTTTTTATTAATTGTATAAATATAAATATAATACAAATTATTAAAGATATCAAAATTTTAAATATGAACATAATACATATATTAAATATATTATATTAATCTTATTTAAGTTTATCATATTGTATTTATTACATTATTTTTAAATTTTCATATTATGTACAAAATTATCTAATCTAATATTAAACTAAGCCATCAGGAAAAGGCCACCTACCAGTGAACTCGGTCAAGAAAATGTTGATGTAATTTTTTTTTTTTGGCCCTCAGAAAAAGGATTGAATAATGTATTTAGGGTTAGACTTTGATTAAAAAGAATCTGACTTTGAATTGAAGTCAATAAAGTGTCACCTCCATCTTTTTTTCTTTTTTTTAAACAACTGCTTTCACTATCATTTAGTTGATTTGAGTGGTTAGTGGTTTCAATTCCCTTGATGAGAATTAAGATTCGAATCTTGAGAGTCTCTAATGTTGTGAGGGCTTTACCATTACACTCCCGGTCCGACCGAGATTAGTTTTCCATCAATCATAAAATGAGAGTGAGAAAACACCCTGGATTTACATCAAAAAAAAGAAATGTCTGCTTTCACTTCATGTCGGTTAAATAAAGGTCAAATTGTATTATTCATCTCTGTACTTAGATCAAAATACGAATTTAATCTCTTTACAATAATTTTAATACTGATAGTACCTTTATTTTTTGAAATTTGAAATTTCGATCCAATCAATAATAGCTTTAAATTTTTTCCATCAAATCTGCTTGCATGGATGTTGACCCAATTACGTGACATTGACTTTACTAATGATGTAGATTTTTTAATACACATGGCAAAATATACGGTGTTGCGGAATTTTGATGGCATTACAAGTGCTTAGTTGGAATTATTTAAATTTAAAATACCATGTGATTTTTTTGTGTCCATGTGGCATGTTTTGGATTGGTCCCACCATTACTTTCTGATTTTTTTTTTTCTAATACTTCTTATAATATCATATTATACATCTAATTCAAATAAAACACTTAAATTAACTCAAATTTATAGGATATATATATGGCCGGAATAATTCATCTAAATCGGGCTATATGGGTGTTGAAAATAAATTTGTAAAATTACCGAAGTAAATCGTAGAGTATTAAAAGAAAATTGAAAAACACTTTTTTTTTTTTTTTGTGTTTGCCAAAATTCATGTTTTAATGTTTAAAAAATTTTGGAGTACTGAAAAAATTTCTAAGAGATATTCAAAAAACAAGACAATAAAAAAAAAGTGATACTACCAAGCAATTGGGTTATTTCTTCTTATGCTCTCTTCTGCCAAGCAATAAAAGAAAAAAAATCTGTAAGAAATATCCAACATCAGGTTTGCACCATCAAATAGAGAAAGTAAAAGATCCATTAAGTCTTGCTCGTGAGCCTCATTGAAGCTCTCTTCTGCTTATGTTCCTCATTCTTCATTCACAGTCTCCTTTATGGTCTTTCCATGCCCATCCAAAGCCAAAAACCCAAAAATAGGTGCTGCATCTTTCAAGGCAAATACCCCTTTCGTAGTCTCCTCATTTTTCTTCCGTAGTCTCCTTCATGACTTGAGCCATTGTTTCTTTCAGTTGGGTTTCTTTTAGGGTTTTGATGTTGGAAGATGATGGATAAGGGATGAGGAGTAACCGAGGTTGTTTCCGGCAGAGCAACGGCAACAATAGTAGGCACTTGGTTTCTGGTCTAAAGCATTTTAGGGAAGTATTTTTGAAAACCAACCGGTAGAAAGGAAGAGCATGGTTGGAGGACAAACAAAGTAAAAAGTCAAGTTATTTGGAGTGACAAAAATGGGTATTTTTGGGTAGAGGAGTCGCGGCCTTGATCTTTAAATCTAGGCTTTCTGGGGTTGTTTTTGGCAAATCTAAGTCAGTAGAAGAGTAGGAAAGCTCGAGAGGAAATTTTGGGTAGCTTTTGGGTTATTTCTGACACCGACGACGGCGACAGGCGGAGGTTTGACGCCAGATTCTAGAGTTAGACGGTGGCTATGAATGATTGTTCTTGAGTTTGAGTAGAGACAGATAGATTTAGAGAGATATAAGAATAATAAATTTTTTTTTTTTTAAAAGTAAAAGAATAAGGAAATGAAAGAAGCCACTATCTGTCCATATGGATTAAAAAATCCACGTTAACAAAATCTCAAATGCTTTTCACCTCAAATGCTGATTAGGAAAATTTTTCCACTTTAGCATTTAATTTTTGATGAATTGGACCTGCCACATAAGTCAAATAAAAGCCACATAAGCAAAGTGAATGCCATATCACTAAAATTAACAGAGGAAACGAAAATCGTTTTTAATTGGATTTAAATTCAAAATCACGGAAAATAGAGGTGGTAAAATATTTTGAATTACAGTAAAGAGATTAAATCTGCATTTTGATTATAGTACTGGGATTAATAGTACAATTTGACCTTAAGTAAAAGGTTAAAATAACAAAATCATAAAATTTAAATTTTATGGCCATAATATTTAATTTGTGTTTAAATAAGTTAAACTTAACAATTAGGGATATTAATGAATAGTGCGAATTCGGATATTTACAATTATCCAATCAGCTTTTTGCGGATTCGGATAAAATTCGGATTCGAATATTATAATTACTATCCTCAGCAGATTCAGAATGGATGCTGATATGAAACCTCGAATATCCATTATCCGAATCAGCATTAATTATACAAATAACGGATTTGGATATCCAAATCCACTATCCGAATCCTCTTACTTCTACGGATTTGGATTCGGATATCTGAATCCATTATCCGTTTATTTGAATTTAAAATTAATTTTTGTTTGATTTTTTTTTTTACTTACAAATTCGGATATTTAACAGATTCGGATATTCGACAGATAATGTCATTTAATTCGTATTCGGATTCGGATAGTAATATTCGAATTTAATGCGGATAATAAACGAATTCGGATTTTAAAGCAGTTTGTGGATTCAGATTCGAATATTACAAAAAAAAAAAAAAAAAAAAAACAGATATCTAACCCGCGGCCATCTCTATTAACAATCCATGAATTTCTATTGTATTCGTATTACTTTTTCGTGTCATAATCGTGTCTAAAAGGTTATATATTTTATATTTATATAAATTTTGACACATTAATAATTCGTGTTATATAGATTTTGGCACGTTCATGTATTTATATAGTACTCGTGTTATTTTTTATCGTGTTTAATATTGCGTTTTAGTTAATTTTCACGTATCATGTTCATGTACAAAATGTCGTCCTTTTTTCATTTTTGCTTTAATCAATTACATTATTACTAAACTTTTTTTAATTAATTTATTTTAAATTTAAATAATATAGTATTACATTAATCTCAAAATTAATATATAATTGTATTAAAAATAAGTTTAAAATATCTAACATTTATTTACATTAAAATATAACTTAAATAAAATTTAATTTGATAATAATTAAAGATATTTTTAATGACTTTTAAAAAATAACATTCAACGAATCTAAAGTTCGAATTTCAACGTCTATAATTTATTCAATTACAACTATACACCAGCTGGAAATTCTCATCAACATGAAAAATTCGAGGCTAAAAAAAGTTGCTATTAAATAATGCACTGAGAAGGCATCCCCACTCAATAATGTCTAAAATAAAATAAAAAATCAGTCATTGGGGCATTGATAATCCTAATTTACAGATGAACAGCATACAAACTGTACCCAGAGTGGCTTACCCTTACCCTTACCCTTACCCTTAACTTTCCTTTTCTCTCTTTTAATATCAGCTGGATACCTTACAGGAGAATTCCATTCACTCACTGCTTTCATATTGGTTGGCTCAGCTACAGGGATTTCAGGGCCCAGAATTGAGCTAACTTTGGCTACTTTTTCCTCTCTTGGAGGAATTACAACAGCTGGGTTTTCTTTTGAGTTAGGGGACTTTGGTTTGGTTTCACTAATGGCTTCACCCAGTAGGCTCTTCGGAGGAATGTGCTGCTTTGCATTCCAGTTAGTTACCTTTGCTATAATCTCTTCATTCTTCTTTCTTCCTTGAGACTCGTTTGCCACATCGGCTTGCAGGGGGGCGGCTCTAGGGTGGTCGCAGCCTCCAGGTTCAACCAGTGTCATGAAAGATGGTGGCTCAAATTCATCTGATTTAACCAAATGTTGATCTCCAGATGCAACTTTTGGCTTCTTTATGTTGGCTTTCTCTGCTTCTAAAATTCCATGTGAACCAGTTGATGGGAAATTTTCAGTGTCGATTATAGCAGCTGGGTTATCTGATTGGGTTGAAAGAACTGTTCCATGCACAAAAAAACAACAAATGAACTTAATTCTTGGAACAAAATGCCCACACTTTTATGCTATGCAATAAATTAAGGTATTTATTAATGGATTAGTATCATATAAAGTCAGGGTTATATCCTAGATAAGCTTGCATAATCTACTGATGCACTGGAATATACCACACAAGCTCATCAATCAAAGTTCAAAGGGGGGAAAATACAATGATTCATTGATTAATAAAGCAAAATAACAGAGTCTCAACCTATGTTACTCGGACTCGGGTGTGAGTATCGGATATAGGTATGTGTCCGACACAAGTATATTCAATTTTTTCAAGATTTCTATGTATTTAAAAGGTCCTTGGAGGATCATATATTATACCCATGTCTGGATATGTCTCGGACACGGATACATAGGTCTCAGCCATCTAAGTCAAGACTATTCTTATAATATGATCACACACAAACACAAGAACACATTTAAACTAAATACATAATTGTCTAACCTACAACCTAAAGTAGCCTACTTAAGATCGAACTGGTTCTAAACTTCATAAATGGTTAGTTAAGCCAGATTAGAAATTCTTCATCATGCTAAGATAAGTTCAAATCACAAAAGTTCTCACTTCTCACCACATATTCAATGAGCAAGAAAATGCTAACATACCTGAAACAGATCCCCACTGACCTTCCAAACTATCAGTTTGACTACTTGATTTTGAAACATCACCTACCATTGTATCAAGTTTAGGTTTAATAGAGAAATTATCAGCATCCACTCCAGACTCTCTGGTATGGCTATCATCAACAGCACCAGAATTTTGACTGGTAGGCTCAGCATATGAAGGTGAAGTTCTCTCAAACTCATTTCCTCCACTATTGTCTACTGCAGAAGCCATAAGATCTTCACCAGCACACTCTCCTTGTTCCTTGTTATCCCTACTTATTTCGGATTCCTTTATGTCATCAAGACTGTTTGAAACTCTATTCAAGTGTGGGCCTTCAGTTTCAGGGAAGGTTCTCACATATTCATTATTCCCTTCCTCTGTTACAACTGGGGATTCAGTTGTAGAATTTTTAACTTCAAGTAAGTTGGATGCTGGATTAGTTTGGGACGACAGAGAAGAAACATTTGTAGATTCATTTGATGTTACTGTGTTTTTCACATAATTTTCATCATCAATTCTTCTTGTGTTGTCATCTCCAGCTATATCAAATACCCCAGTTCTAGCTGTTTCAGGAATACCCATATCATCACTGCCAACTACATTATTTAACTTTCTGGCCTCAACATCAGCATGAGAAACCAAAGGATTCACATTAGGTACAACAGTTATCATGCTTCCGGAAAAACCTGTCTGATGTACTTCATCAGAAACATAAACTTGCTGCTTTTCTTCAAGAGAGCAGACTTTCTGGCCCTTCTTATTCTCAGTTGTATCAGCGTCAACAAAAGACCCTAATGCATCAGAACCTTTATTGAGCTGAAGCACATCAGCTTTCCCCTCAACAAGCTCTTCTTTAACAATAGCCTCATTATTTCCACCAAGTTTATAGCTATCTTCAGCAACATGAATACATGAAGTATCTGCCTTGTTGTCTTCATCCACCTGATTTGATGGGAAAGTATCAGATTTCTCCTGAGACACACGGTCTCTGACTTCGTCTTCTTCCTTATCAACGATTATTTCTTCAGAAGCTAAGGCCTCCAATTGGGACAATTTCACTGTGTTATGATCTTTAAAACCCTCAACCTTGATTTCAGCATTCTCTACAACAGGAATATAATCAGGAACTGAAAGCACATAAACACTTTCATTTTCCTTTTCGTTTTTGTCGTAGACCTCATTTGAATTGAAACAAGTAGCAGACTCAATATCTTTTGCAGATTCAGCTTTAGGGGAAAGATCATTAATGACCATGTTGAGAGCCAATTTGTCACCATTCTCCTTAAATTCAACAATTTCATCAGCCAACCCAGTTTCTGAAGTTATATCCTCTGTCTTTCCCAAGTTTCCCTTTCCATCAGTATCTTGCTCAACATTTTCACTAATGGATGACTTAGAAGCCAACCTGTCACTAAACTCTTCCTCCAACTGAACCATATCATCTGTCAAAACCATATCCGAAGTTACATCCAGTCTCTTTCCAGACATAGATACTGTTTCAGATATTTCGCCAGCATGTTCGTTAGGCAGAATCAAGCCACCCGATAGGTTTTCGTTTATTTTGCCTACTTCATTTTCATTGGCATCAGTCTCCTGCCCAACAGAGCATTCTGCCACCTTATCACCACCACGGACTTTCCTACTCTCTTCCGAAACGTCCATTACTGGTTCTGTTTTAATTGGGATCATGTCACTAGCAGAACCATTTCTATCCTGAGGATCGCTCAAGCCAACATCTTGTTGCTCCGGTGTGCCCATTGACAGTATAGGCATACTCTTCAGAACCGTATTTTCCTTTTCGCTTCTGTCAGCTGAATTCTGTGCTGGTTGAAGGATATCTGCATACATGAATGAGACCAATTTGTTAAAATTAGATCAACAGTTATACTAGAAAATATACCAATTAGCACTTAAATCAATGTTATCCACCTGAAAGCACTGTGAATTTAGTAGAGTTTCTTTTCTTTTATCCGTGCTATCGTTCGGCAAGTTTAGCTTACTATAGACACTAGATTTCATATACAGGTAGGAAATTTATATAAAATCGTTGAAGCACTCAAAGCAGTAAACTCCAATACGAAACTTCATGGGAAGTAGGGCATAAACTGGTTCAGACAAAACTGCAAACAAACTGAATTATAAGCTTCTGCTTGGTTTGATGTGGTTAACTTTGCACCTTGCTTCATTTTTGTTGATGAAAAAAGAAAACTGTTAATATAGCTGACTTGAATCCTGAAAAATCAAACACCTGTTAAATGACATGTTAAAAATCATCTTTTGAAACTTTTGGATCTTCTAGTTATGCTTTGCACTTTGTTTGACAGACAATGCAGAGTTTTGACAAAAACTTTGGCTGTCTCATTCAAAACTTCAGTCGACTTTTGAATTTAAGTTACATCTCAATCAACATGGACAAGTTCCAAGGTCGAATTTCACAAATTGAAGTTGACACAAAACTTGTGAGAATCATCTTTCTGTATACCATCTTGTATGTACTTTTAACTTTAAGGAGTCTTTTAGGGTTTTCTTGGTACATAAGCAGAAATACATAAAATACATAAGTGACCTCCGGATCACCGGTTCAATTAAAAAATAAATTAAATATTAAATATATGATTTTGATATTAAATAAGTATTAAATATAGTAATTAGTTAATAAAAATATGTATTTGTCTTAATGGTATGGTCTTTAATACATGATTTAGAGGTTAAAACTTCAAATCTCATCACTTACAAAAATAATTTTAATAAAAAACCAATAAAAATAACAAAAACCGGTTTAATCCGATTTTTACTGGTTTTTTATCAGTTGAACTGTTTTTCTACCGGTTCATTGAATTCCCGATTCTTTGGTATGTGCCGGACCGGACAGGTCATCGATTCCCAGTTGAACTGGTCTAACCGACCGGTCTGGTTTTTTCAAGACTGCTTGCTATCTACAACAAAACACGTGGAAGCATCACTTTCCAGAGAGATGAAACTTCAAAAACAATATCATTTTTGAAACTTCAGTCAATCATCTTGAGTTAAGCACCAACTTGCATAATTTATATATAAGGGTAGTCCAATTGATCTCCATTGAATTGGTAGAGGTTAACTCAGTTTTGACCAATCAAAGAAATAAAAACTTACAAAAGTTTGAGCATATTGGTCATATAGTCAAAGCAAATTTGATCATCCTCACCTAAAAATTTTCTCTCTTTGAACAAAACAAAAAATATAACATACAATACCAAATTACTTTTTTATTCTAGTTTTTCTCCCTCTTTTTCTCTTCCAATCCTATTTGAACACTTTATTCTCATACTCTCACGTGTATGAGTATGTAGGAGGGTAGTAATAATATAATATAAGTTTGACTTTATATAATGTCTGATCTAATTTTACTAGACCTGACAAGTTTAGACACCACACGAACACAACACGTGAAAAATAATTAAAAACAGGATACGAAACATGACACGAAGAATAATATGAATAAGACACGAATACACGAACGTATCAAAATTTATATAAATAAATATCACCTTAAATACGATTATGACACAAAAAAATAACACAAACGAAACACGAATACACGAATTGAGAGGTCTAAATTGTACCATCAAGTCCATTCTTTTATATAATTACCAGAAACTAAAGGAATAGAAACATATTACTGCTAAGCTTTGTCCATAAGCAAATTGAGAAAGGATTGTATGAAACGATTATTCCACTTCAGCATATATCCCTTCTATTTAAATCACGTAATCAGATTTTAAAAAAAAAGTCAACTATTTAGATATGCCATTAAATTCACAAGCAACTTTTTGTAGACACGATTAAATTTCTCAGACAAACCATTAATTAGGGCTATCTAACATGCACACATGTCTACGCTCAAAATAACCGACATCAATTTATTGTCAAGTCTCATAAAAAACTTACCGGTATCTTCACAATCTTTAAAAGAAATGGTGGCAGTAAGATCCTTCTCAGCAATCTTGTCTGCTTTGCTAGCATTATCCAAACTATCTTGAAATTCCGTTGCAGCATCTGAAAAGACTTCATCTTCAGATCTGTTGGACATTGCTCCAATTACACCAATACTTTTCTCCAAACAACTGCTTTCCATAACCTTTGGAACTTGAGCAACTAGATTCACCAAAATTACACATTGGTTGATTAGTTCCTATGTTACTAAAATTTGGGTGTAAGTGTCGGACACGGGTATGTTTGATTTATTCTAAATTTTTTCATGTATTTGAAAGGTGCTACCTATTTCCGAATATAGGTCGGATATAGATATTGAACACGGGTACTTAAATTTTTTTTTTGAAGAGTCAGTAACATAGATTAGTTAAACAAAAACTCTTATTCTTCCCCTCAAACTCTTTACAATCCAACAAATTGCCCCCAACTAGCCCATTAATATAGATCAAAATTAAATTTTTTACCTTCTCCACATATATTGAAAGAGACCATAATTATGAAAAGAGTTGAATTCCGTACAATTAGGAAATGAGACGTGTTTACTTACTGGGGGTTTTGTGATCCTCATCAGAAAATGGTTCCTCATCAGAAGCAGTTGAATGGGTGATATCCCCTGAAACAACTAGCTTGTAACCCTCAATGGCTCCACAGATCTTCTTGTGAGCACGCCTGTGTTTTGCACTTGGATGTGGGTTTAGAAAAGGCCACCCACATTTGTGACACGAATGAAATCCATGGCTCTCATGACCTGCAAAATCAAGGAAATCCCATTAAACAGTTTTAAAAATATAAAAATAAAGAAATCATTGTAAAGCAGGACACGTTTTTTTTTAGTGTAAAATTAGAACCAAACGAGAAAACCAGAAGAAAAAGAAAACAAAAATGGTTACTTTTAGAAACAACAAAAAACCAACATAAACAAAATAGTTCCTGATGGGAAAGAAAATGAAATTAAAGGCAGAAGGAAGAAAAAAGTTACAGTTTTTTCAAGACACAAGAAAACGCAGAAATAGTTTTTCCCAGTAAAATGAGTAACCAAGAAAAAGTAGGAAAAAAAAAAAAAAAAACAACTTCAACCACCCCAAAAAATGATGACAAAGCCATGAACATAAAACTAAATCATACACAAAAAGGGGAGAGAAAAAAAGAAAGACCTGAGGAATGATTTCTCCCATGATCTTGATTGTCCATTACTAAAAAGATTCAGAAGAAAAAACAAAGTTTAGATTTTCAGAGACTGTTTAAAGATTAAAAATATATAGAGAGAGAAACAAGAAGAAGATGATGAACATGGAGAGACTTAAACCAAAGGAAGGGTTTTTCTACAACGAAAATTAAAACCAACAAAGGGAAGACTGACATTTATGAAGTGAGTTTAGACTAGAGTAAGCTAATAATAGTGAAAAAAGCCAAAGGGTTTTAGTAACAAAAAAAAAAATCTTTTATAATGCAATGTGTTATGTGTCAGTTTCCATGTGGGTCTTAACTCTTAAGAGGAATGTACGGAACAGTGATGACTCTGACAGTCTATGGTGATAACGGCTTATCCTGTTCCCCATGTGCGCTTTTTATCAACAACCTCTTTCCTCATGGATTTAATCGTATTTATCATAATTATGAATGTAATAAATATTATTATGATTAATTATGATAAATATTAATTATAAATATTGACGATAAAAAAAATTAAAATAATAATCATAATATCATGTTATAGTTGCTATTTAAATTCTTGATCTACCCCTTTTTTATAATTTGCTTTTTCATTGTTATTCTCTTCTTCTGCTACTAACTACTCCATGAATGATAATTATAAGAAGGTTGCTTGTAAAGGGTTGTACCTAATCTAAGCCAATTCTATAACATTCAAAGCATTTAGTTAAAGAAATGTTTCACCCTTTAAAGAAAGTTTTGATGGTCACCATGATTTGCTGATAATATTAATTGTTATAGAACAAGTTTAGAGTTCTTGAGTTCCATGTATAAACATGCAATTGGGGGATAAAAGATCGAGAAAAAGTTAAGAAATTAATCAACAAGCTAAAAGATTTGGGTATTCCAATTTTATTACCTACTAAGGATCCATTTGAATCCCGACAGAAAACAGTCTCATAATCTCATTGTACCGGGAATACCATTTTGTAATTAGATCTCAAAACAACATAAAATGATTAGGGTTGAGAAAAAAAGACGAGAAAACTAAAAATCAAACCATAATGTTCGGTTCGATTTTTATTGGATTTGGTTTGAATTCGATTCGCATAATAATTAGGTTTATTCGGTTTGGTTTTTAGTTCATAAGTTAAAAATCACAATTATTTGATTTGAATCGAACTTTTTTTTTAATAATATAAAAATAAATATTTTATTTATAAATTAATGAAAAAAAATACTATAGAAAATTATAATTTTTTAAAATTTTAAAAACCGATGAATCAGACCAATCCAAACCGATAGAATTCAATTCAACCGATTCGTTTTTGGTGCTATTCGTTTCAATTTTAAAAAAATCAAAATACTACATATTAATCATAATTTTTTTTCAAAATCAAATCAAATGAAACAATTATTACCGTAAAAGCAACTCTTCCCATACAATAAGATTTTTTTTTTTTCGGGATCTACATGAATCCTAAATTAAATGAATTAAAAAATTAAAGGTTAAAATCTTTTGCTATTCTCAATCAACAAACAAATTTTAACTTTAAGATCTTTCCATTCACGTCAAATTGTAATCTAATTATGCGAATTCAATTCGCTTTATTATTATTTTTGGCCAGAAATCGCTTTAATTCAATTTATACTTCCATTTTAATTCAACTAATATTTAAATATTATAATGCACATGAAAATTTTTATTTAATTTTTAATAATAATTATATAACATAATATTTAAAACTTATATTAATCAAGATTTACATTAACAGATAAAATTTTATCTCATGTGCAAAATATATCAGATTAAATCAAATTTATTTACTTTTAATATTAATGTAAAATTAAAACCATGAAGGTAAACATCTATTCTAATATATAAAATTAAAGTCTTTGGCAAAAAAAAATGTTCAATGTGTCCTATAATTTAATTTCACACTTAGAAATTCAAATTTGAAATCAAAACTAAATAAATTGTTCTTTTATGTCAAAAATAAAAATACACTATGATATGTTTGATAACACGTTAAAATTTTTTAAAGCATTGAAAAAGAAAATTTTCAATTATTTAATTTTTGTAATGTGTTTAATAATTCATATTAAAAGTTATTTAATAGAAAATTTTAACAAAAAAATATTAAATGAAATAAGTGGGTAGAGAGCTATTTATTACTTAATATAAAACATGTTTAGTCAAATTTATTTTAAGAAAATTATATTTTAACTAAATTATCCTTTTTTAGTTTAAAAAAATATATCTAAATAATCTCTTTTAAGTTTTATCAAAAACAATCGAGAATAATATAAAATATATTATTAGTTTATATTTGATGCAATGACAGTATATAAATTTATACATTATCAGTGAATCGCATGATGCCACTGCATTAGGAGTCTTTAAAAATAAATACAAATAACTTTATTTTTAATGGAGTGACATCATGTTGTTTACTGACAGTGTATAAATTTATACACAGTTAATGTATCATATAAATCCAAATATTATAATAATAAGGTTTAAATTATTAAATGAATATTTTTCAAATTCGTTATCAAACACTATAATTATATTTAGTACTTTATTTTCAATAATATATTAAAAAAATTATAATACAAATTTAATACTAAAAATTTAATATTTAAATTTTCAAATGAAAACCTGAACCCAAATATTTCATTATGAGAAGAGTGAACTTGGGCAATTAAACAGAACTCCTCATTATAAAATTCATAAATTTTATCAATATTTATAATAATTTTTTTTAAAGTACTTTTAAATTCGAATTTGGCCTGGACTCAACTCGAATAAAACCCTAAACAAATTATCTATGATCGATGTACAATCTGAAATTTTGTATGCATGTCGTATTTTTTTTTATCAATTATGTAAATAAAAATATAATATAAATTAATAAATATGTTAAAATTTTAAATATAAATACTATATATATTAAAAATATCGTATTAATTATATTTAAACTCGCATCGTATTTATTTAATATATTATATTCATATCATATTTTATTGTGTGCAAAATTATTCTATCTAATTTAAACCAACCGTGGAGGAAGAGGAACCCATGGCCATGACTACGTGCACCACTCTGACAAAATAAAAAAATAAAAAAAAAAAATCAGATTTTCTTTCAATTTTGGAGAAAACTATAAATTCACATAACGGTGAGCTGTGACTGTGACCCATCAATTTCCAACAGACAATGGGAAACGTAATATCGACTAAAAAAGCTCATCAATCAAAAATGCAAATGTAAGTAACAAATTAACAATTATGTTTGTCCAATCAGGAGCCGCTGTTACATAGATACGTTTCCCACATACGATACGACGCAATCCCAATCTTTCTTTACGCTTTTATTTTTCTTTTTGGATTTTGTTGTGTTTATATTATAAAATTGCCGTCATTTTACAAACTACAACCACTTTGACGACACCTAACCAATATGACACATATGTGCTACGTTGTACACGTGTACAAAAATATTAAATTTAATAATTTTAAATACAATATGATTATACGACATAAATATATAAAAAAAATTTAAAATACAATATGATATAAAAATAATATAAATATGATACGGATATATGAACGTGTCAAAATTTATAAAACACGAATTATTAACGTATTAAAATTTATATAAATATATAATATTTAAATATAATTATAATACATAAAAAAATATACGATAAAATATAAATACATAAATTGCTAGATGTAACAAACACCGAAACCTCAAATACGCCTTTGTCTTATGGGGAATGAGAAAAATATTAATTAATGTAACCCACCCCATGCTTGTAAATCATTACTATTAATACAGTGACGGAGGAGTTTGATGTCATTGAACAAAGTAATATTAATTCAATTGATAAAATAATACAAAATTTGAATTAAACTATAATAGTTCTATAAAAATAAAGGATAACAAATATCATTTAATATAAAATTTAAATATTTTTTTAATTAATTTTATTTTTTAAAATTATTCATGCATTCAATTAAAAAATTTCTCACTATTTTCATAATTAGATAACTTCTTTTTTTTTTAATACCTATTTTTCACTTTTTTTTTTCTTTCACTCGTATAGTGGGTGTGTCAAAATCTAAAAATAATTTATAGATTTTACTAACAAGTATTTTTAGACACTCTTTTAAGTAGATATGATAATTTGTTTATTAGTATTATATTTGTGTTGTTTTTTTTTTTTCATTATCGAGTTTAAAGTGTTATATATTTAATATAAATTTTAACACATTAATAATTTGTATTATATAAATTTTGACACGTTCATGTATTCGTATCGTGTTCTTATTATTTTTTGTGTCGTGTTTTAGTTATTTTTCTCTTATCGTGTTTATGTAATCGTCTTATATCCAAAATTATCAAGTCTACTTTAAAGTTAGTTACTCTACTGTTTATATTAATAACATTGTATTAAATAAAATAATTAACACATGTAGGTTAGGTTAGGCTGTTTCCATGTCTACATAGATTAATAAAGAAGAGAAAAAAAATGCAAAATAGTCTTTTTATTCCATTTAGGGATATATTATCTATTTATGTCAATAAAAACCTAAGTGCAAGTGGGTTGGATTTTTTTTTTTTTTTGGATAAGCTTATATATCCAAAAGAGCAGTAATAACTGCTACAAGAATACTTCTAGCTCAACCAGCTAGAATACAGTGATTCAAATGTATTAATTACAAATGGGAGAATCAAAAAGAAAAATTCAATTTGAAAACAAGATTTTGTTTAGTCCCCATGCTAAGTATAGTTGTTTATTTATAATGTTAGCTTTGATTCCTTTCATCCATGTTAATCTCAAGTTAACTTCCTAGAACTTGCATAGGAGAGAGTTGAGAATTCTCAAAGATACGGTTGTTTCGTTCCCTCCATATATGATAAATGAGAGCATTCCAAGCAATCTTAAGAATAGTTGTGATTAAGGACTTACCTTTGAGTTTACTCTTAGCCCACGGAACTCAACCCCTCAGCAACGGACATCCCTTTCAAGTTGGCAGAGCAGTAGGATTTCCTTCCATACTATTTTAGAAAAGTCACAGCCAAAGAAAAGATGATCTCTTGTTTCTTGATGTGAATTGCATAGAACACAGCCTCTATCAATCTCCTTTTCCCCAGCTCAACAGACGATCCTTAGTAGGGAGCCTGTTTAAGATGGCCATCCATGTAATAATGGAATGCTTAGGGATATGATATGAGAACCATACAAGTCTGTCCCAATCCACTTCTGCTGCTTGTGTCTTAGTTCATGTCAAACCTTAGCCACTAAGTACTTAGGCCCAGGAAATCTCCAAGCCATACTTTCATTCTGCTGACTAATAAATTGGGCCGCCAATGACCTCAATTGTAAGAGCTTCCTCCAGCTTCAGCTGTTTCCTTTGGATTCTGAAATCTGCCAGAAGGAATGCCCTTTTAACACATAGACTTGAGTCCAAGCAATCCACCAAGATCCTGCCTTGAAAAACAGTGACGATAAGTGTTGCATGATGCATGCCCTATTCCATGTGCTTAGATCTTTAAGGCCAAGCCCCCCCTCAGATTTTGGACAACAAACATTCTGCCAACTCATTCTAGCTCCTTTTAGTGACACATCTTTTCCTGTCCAAAAGAACCTGGAGCAAAGTGAAGTGGGTTGGATTGTTAAGGTAGTTGAGCTCAACTTTTGACATATGTGGTTGGTGCTCATGGGATTTGATCTGAGTCATATCATTGATTTATTTTTAAATTTAACAAGATTAGATTAACTGATATTTATAAACATTGAATAAAAATTAATTTTTTATTTTTATTTTAAGAAATTTTTTTGTACTTAATACATTATGTTTATTGAATTAAAAAAATCATTAATTGTAATTTTTTTCTTAAATATCACCTTAACCAATACTATTAGACACTGATTAACATTTTCTTTCTTAATATTTGTATCATAATTTAAGGATAGAGCTAGTTTAACATTGTTGTTAAAAAAAGCTTAAGTTAGAAAAAGTTTGAGTTGGAAAAAAGTTTGGTAAAAAAATATAGTTTAAGAACTTTTAAGTGTTTGGCATTATTTTAAAAAGTGCTATGAGAAATTAAAATGTCAAAAAAAGATATGTTTAAAATAATAAAAATTTAGAGATACGAGGATAATAAAATTATTTTATCAAAAAGTCAGCTTTCAAATCGTAAAAGCTCTATTTTCTTAGCTTTTTTATTTGAGTTGCTAAATCATGATTTTAACTATACAAATCAATCTTTTTTACCCGTTTAATATTATATTTGCGATGAAACGTAACTTTTAATATCAAAATCTATATAAACAGCAATGCTAAACGGGCATAAATTTATTTCCTCCAAATTTCATTAAAACCAAACAAAAGAAACCCAACATAGTGCATATGCGTGCATAATCAGGCTCGTCAAGTGCTTTCCTTGAGTCTCGAATAGTGAATCAACCACAGATTGGCCCAATTTCTCTCACTTCAAACACTTGGCCCACGTAGGATGTTTGGCCCAATGTTTGCTCTACTTACATTACAAACTTGGTTCAACTTGTTTGTTATTCACATACCATAAAAATAAGTAAATGTTTGTTATTTTGTAGATTTTCATAGATCTAGTAATTGGTATTAAAATCTTAAACACAAATAATATACGTCATACATATATTAAAAGTATCGTGTTAATTATGTTTAAACGTAAGGGTGAGTATTCGGTCGGTACAGTTCTAAAAATCTAAAAATCGAATAAACCGATTGAACTTGAAAAATCGATCGAACTCTATACAAGAAACCGAAATTAATCATTTCGGTTAAGTAGGTTATGTCGATTTAGATTTTGAAATTGTATAATATGATTATGGGTTGGGTAGGATAATTGAGTTGGATATGATTAATATAAATATAAATATATAATTTATTTATTTTTTAATTAGGTGTCGGTTTGTTCGATCGTTTCGGTTTGAAAAATAAAGAACCATAAATCGACTGAATAAATCTATTTAAATCGATTTTTATAACTGAATTTTATTGATATTGACTAAACCGAACTGAAATAAATCGATTAGAATCGGTTTAGTCAGTTTACCCGACTAGTGCTCACCCTTATTTAAACGTGTCGTATCATATTTATTACATCATTTTCATATTTATTAAATGTATTATATTCGTATCGTATCTAAAATTATCAACTTTAGATTTTAATACGAAGATGTGTCTTTTCACAAATACTAAATCAAACATTTATGCAACGAAAAATTCGAAAAAGCATTGTAAATTGTAATTACTTTGTGATTATTCCAGTGTCACAAATTGTGATAACAATGCCCATCTTTTTTTTTTTTTTTTTATATATAAAAAAAACTTTATTGTTATAGAATTTGTAAGACTAGACTCTTCAGTACTTGGGGCTTAATTAATTAACAATGTTGTTTACTGATAATTTTGTAGCAGAAGATTAGACAGTACAAATAATCTTTGCCAATTTGATTGTAGGGTACCAAACATATTTTTGCCTTAAAAGTTAAAACTAGAGATTCTGAAAATGCTTAGCTACAATAAACATGGATGTTTGGAAGTACGTATAGTTATCGTAATCGGATTGGATAATCAGATCGGATAATGACTCGTTCAAGATCTCGGATTAGGTTCAAACAATGGGTTATTTGAGTCAAATCATTGGGTCAATAACTTTAAAAAAAAATATAAATATATTATAAACTGCAATTATGTGAAAAATAATTAATAAGATTTTGGATAATTTAATAAACAAAATGACGTGAAATAAAACAATTAAAAAGTTTAAAGCAAGAAGAGATTAGATTAAACAACAGAAGGTATCACATTTATATATATAAAAAAAAGATATAACATGTATTATCCATATATCCTATATATGTATATGATTATATAACTCAATAAATTTTTTTTATACAAGTGCTATTATAGATTATACTAGATTTTGACACATCCATTATGTAGGTAAAAAAATATAGAAAAAGGTTACTTAAAGTATTTGATTTTTTTTTTCACGTGTGAATATTTTAAAAAATAAAAATAATTAAAAATATCTAAATTTCATACTAAATGATATTTTTATACTTTTTTATAAATATATTATAATCTAATTTAAATTTTTGTGTAATTTCATCAACTGAGTTGATATTACTTGACTAAGCGATACCAAATTCATTCAGTCACTTTTAATATATATATTTTTTGGTACATAGAAGATCGTAGTTTGAGAATAGGGAAAGGTGTTGCAGATACTGAAATTCGAATCTTATATCTATTGGATGTTACCTCTTAAGAGTAATTTCATAAATCAACTAAATTAAGTTCAATCAGCCACTTTATTAATAATGCAAAATTTGATAACTTTATTCATCATTTTCAATACATTAATTGAAGATATTACTGTATTTAGTAACCTTAAAAAGTGTCTTAGGGCACTTGTTAGCAAAATCCATTAATAATATAAATATAAGAAAAGGGTCTTTTGTTTTTATAAGCAAAATCCATTAATAATATAGCAATTTGTTTTTATAAATCTTATTTTATTTATTTTAAAATTTAAATTCAAGATTTTAAAAATGAAATATTAAATTTTAACCGTTGACTGTTCCATTGTAAACATATAACTCAACAAATTAACCGTAGTACTAGTAATTTTATTTAGCAAGGATCGAAATTTGTATACACTAAAATTAGTTTTTTCTTTTGGTGCATGGGTGTTGGTGAGGAAACTCAAATTGCAAGAATATGTTAGTCGTTGCTCTTCAATTAGATCTGTTGGGCTATCCGTCCGGTCCAATAAATCTACTTCGAATTAAATCGAATTTAAATAATTTTTTTTATCATTTTAAATTATTATTCATTTAATAAAAAATATTTTTTTATTTAATTATAAAATTAATATTTTAATATTTTTAAATAATTAATAAAACTGATTTTCAATACCAATCCGGATTGAACTTGAACAAATAAAAATAAAATTTTTTGAATTCAAATTTGATCCGACTCGATCTATGATCATCTTTTATCTTTAACAAAGGTATATATATTTATTAATAATGATGATGATGAAGGTGTTTTTGTTGGCATTGCCATTTCATTCAAAAGCATAGGAATCAGTCAGGAGCTCAATGTGATAGCAATTACAACTGGAAACTTTAAAGAAAGCAATCATAAAAGGGCCCCCGCTCTCACTCTCACCGCCGCGCTTGCTTGTTGGGTTGGTGAATCAGCCATCGCCAGTAATTTTTACCAACATTCATAAAATCTTTTTTTTTTCTTTTTTTGGATAATTTCCATAAAACATTCATTAAATCATATATATATATATATATATATATATATGCATGCATTGCACACCCAAACTTCTCTCAAGCATTTCTTCAACCACTTAATATACACACTATCTTCTCTTAGATACACTGCTGGGATTTCCCATAACGGCTACAGTTCATCTATATCTCTAGTATTCGAAAAAGATATATATGAAGAGGGATCTAGTTACATTAATGTAAAACTAAATTAGTTTTACAAATTTTCATAATTTTTTATACGATTTATATTTTAACAAACCGACCGTCGGATTTAAAAATATAATTGTACTCATCGTGCACGTAAAATTTCGAATCAATCCAATATATCTATCATATCGATCGAGAATACTGTATTTTTCAATATATATTTAACGGTTGAGAATTTTTTACATCGAACAAATAGTTAGACGTTTTTAATTTACTCGAAACTCTACGTGCATGATCTATGTAAATAGAACATGAAATACAACGATCGGATTAAACAAATATAAATTGTATAAAAAGTTACGAAAATGTGTAAAACTAATTTAGTTTTACACTAGTGTAAGTGGATTCCTCCTCTCTCTCTCTCTCTATATATATATATTATGTGCCAGGTTCGCATGCTGGGCCAGCTAAATCGAACGGATATCTCGACTCTTTAACATGTTTAAATTTAATATTATTATTCAGATAAAAGAAAGGGTTTATATTATTACTATTAATGTAGTAAAAATTTTCATCTGTAACTGCATGTATGTAGAGAAGCATTCAACATATCCTTATTCATTGTGCAGCCATTAGCCAACTATGGTCATCAAGATTTCATCTATCTTTATCAATGCCTCTAGCTAGCTAGCTAGCTCATGCTTTTATTTTGTTTACCAATAATTTGGTGCAAAACAATGGCGTTGGAGCAAGGGGAGCTCAAGCTTTACTATATATATATATATATATATATATATATATATATATATTGTTGATTGTTGGTGGTGGTGGTGGTCATTGCTCTTGTTAAATATTTCACTACCCCCATTTTTTTATATGTATTCTAGTGCACGGGGCATCTAGGGGAAATTAAGAAATTAACAAAGTCAGAAAGAGAGAGTAATCATGGAGTTTGGGGAATAAATATGCAACCTTTGGTCATTGTTTGTGAAGAAGAATAATTATAATAATAGATCTTTCAATGCTAATGTGAGTATAATTATGCAACACTAATTGCAGTCCAGCAGTACATCCTATTTGATCCTAGCTATATATAATTTTAGGTCTCAAAATTGGAACTCGAAACCTTAAAAATAAAATTTTATGCTCTATATAAGCTCGAAACCTTCTCTTTACAAATTATTGGAGCTGACAGCTGAGCAAATTCAGCACCATTGCTTTGCTATGAAAGCAATGTTATGATACAATTAAAGGTGGGTTCCAGGATTTAAATTACGATTGCGGAGATATTTTTGGTTGTGTTGTGTTTATTGTGATTGCGGACGTAATAGATATACTTGTGATAAATATCAATGATGATATCAATAATGAAAAGAGCCAAAATCATAAAATAACGACCATAATATCATATTACGACTGCTATTTAATCCTGGATGGTTTCCTCCTATAGCTTTCTATGAAAGTAACAATTTTCTCACTTTTCAAAATAGGTCCCTCTTTTTTATAACAATCAACCTTTCCCAAGTAAAAAAGCAGATAGGTGCATTGCCTCATAAAGATTATGTTACAGCTGTGAGTTCAACTCGTTTGTGATTTCACACCTCACCTAAATTGGTTCCGTTTTCATGAGGTTTAAAGCTTGTAAAAGGGTTGTCAACGTAGTTGATTCAGCTAGTTGAGTGATTCACTCAAAAGAGTATATCTTATTTAATTTTTACATTAAAAATATTAATTGTAAAATATAGCAATAAGCAAGGGTCGAATCCTCAGTGATTGGGTTTTAGTTTATAAATTATTAGTTTATAACTTAGATTAAAAGAAAACAAAGTAAAAGGGAATTTTTGAAAGAGTTTAAAAGTAAATAAAACAAAAAAAGTAGAAAACAAGTAAATAAGAAGCAATCAAATATGAAAAATATGGTTAAAGTTTCATTCTCCACCACTAGACATCATTGAAAATCAATAATCAGATCTATCAACTACAAAACTTGTCTAGGGCTTTGAAATCACCCTTAATCAAAGAGAAGTTTAGCTTAACATAAGCATAAATAATATATATATATATAATTAAAAAGAAAATAAAATAAAGAAGAAGAATAATAATAATGATCCCTTGAGTCTCCTCAAAAGATGATGATAGTTTGTTGCTCAATAGATAGTATTTATAGAGCTTTTTGACCTTGGAAACCCTTTCTTGTTGATCAAGGAAGCTAGGAGGCAAAATAAGGCAAGTTTAGATTTTTTTTTCCCAGTTTTTCTCGGTTTTGGAGGCAGTAAGGTCGGCGCCGCGGCCCCAAGTACACTGACTTGGTCATTTTGCTGGCTAACGTCGGTTTCGCGACTGCTGCACTGTCTTAAACTTCTTCGGCTGATTTGGATGACCATCCGTTGTGCAATTTAGGCGTCTAAACTATCGTTGGAAAGGTATTCAAGTTAGCTTCAAAAGTTAAGAAGGAAGTTTCTTCAAATAATGAATTTAACATAATGTTTTCCTTGAAACAAGCTCCAGAGGTCAGATCTGCCTGATCATCTAGCACTAAGAAATTGATCTTTTTGACTCCCAAGTCTTCTTCCATCTTGTGATTATGATTTTGTAAGCTCTTTACCATCATTATTGACATCTTTTGATTTCATTCTCCTTATTGTACCTAAAATTCAAAAACATAATATAAATAAACAAGATAAAGATCGAAAACATAACAAAAACTAAAAGTAGAAAGGCATCAAATGTATATTTTATGAGCTTATCATTGAGTTCTTATTAGTATCTTGATAAATATCAGAATTCGAGTTTCATTAACAGTCTCGCTTGATGAGTTATCTGTAAATACCACTGTTAATTAACCATATCTCTGAAATCTATAACGTGCCCTGACCTTGAACTAGGATAACTTCCGCTCACCTAATTCTTTTCTAACAAAAGGTTTTGCTAACGAATGTTCTTAGGGCACTATTTAAGGTTAGTTAATATATTATTTATAATAATAACATTGTATTAAATGCAAAAGTTGACAACTTTATTCATCATTTTCAATGCATTGATGAAAGATATTATTATATTTAATAACCTTAAAAAATACCTTTAGGACACTTGTTACCAAAATTTATAAAAAAAAAAAAAACGTGTAAAAGGGTTTAGGAATGTGATGAATGGCCTACGCCTAATTTCGTGTAGCTGAGGTTAGCCCACTATTAAATTACTATTTCTTCAAAGAAAGAAAGAAAAAAAAAAATCACATTGTCTCAACAAGCAAGAGATCATAAAAACTTTAAATTTCAAGATTAAGTTTCTTTCATGTTTGGATTCAATCTAATTTTATGTTAATTTATTAATTTATTTGTTTGATTTATTCATTTTCATATCATATACGTTAACAATGATTTGATCGTGATTGTAATTTTTACAATATTTATAATTTCATAAAATAAAAAGAAAAAACACACACTTATTTTTATAGAGTTGGCTATTTGATTTTATCCACAATGTTAAATTGTTTTATTCGGGTTGAGATCCTATTCATTATTTTTAATATATTTATCATTATCATTTACATATGAATTTTGAAAATTATATTTTAGATGTGATTAAAGTTATATTAAACAAAAATAGACTAAAAAGCAATGAATAAAAAATCAATTTGCAGGTCAAGTTGGTGTGACTTTCGGGTTATCGGTTCAACCGGATTATTCAATTAAAAAATAAATTAAATATTTAATATTTAATTTTGATATTAAATAAGTATTAAATATAATAATTAATTAATAAAAATATGTATTTATTATGGTATTTAATATATGATTGATTAAATGTTTAAATCTCATTATTTTCAAAAATAATTTTAATAAAATAATAAAAAAATCAATTTTTACTGGTTTAATCTAATTTTTTATCGATTAAATCTGTTTTCTATCAGTTCATTGAATTCTTGATTTTTTAATATGTGACGGACCGAACAAGTAATCAATTTTCGATTGAATTGGTCCAATTAATCTATTCAATCCATTTTTTTCAACACTGCTAAAAAAGTAATGAAAAAAACCGAACCCGTTCTACTCTTGCCATTTGATAGTTTCATGTACATATACTTACTTCCAAACTTTCTCACTTTCCTTTTAAAAGAGAATCTGTAAATTTTGTAAAACAGGTTGCCAAATTAAAATTTTATCTGTTTTTTGTGCGTACAAGTGCAAGTCATGCAAAGCCTGCTATGCACCTAAATTGAGGACTTTTTCATGCCCTAGAAATTATCACCTTGGAATTATAGAGGAAACAATTTCCATGATTCTAGGAAAATTGAATTCAAGCAATATTGCCTAGCCTAGCCTAGCCTAACATATATTTTATTTTGCAATTGTGTTAATTTCAAAACTCATTTTGTCCTTATCTTTGTTGATTAGCTATTTCTATCAATTAATCAATGTATCCACTTAAAATTCACTTTCAATCATATCAACAAGAACAATTACAACACTAGACAAATTTCAACTCTTTTTATAAGTCAATAATTGCCTTAATGATGGGATTTTATGATCTTAGAGCAAAGATTTTTTCTTCTCCCTCTCAACTTACTGTATTGGTATTTTAATAGCTTTTGAGGGGTAAAAAATGACGACCTATTAATCTGGCTTGGTCCATTATAAATGTATTCATGGATCGAATCCGAATAAAAATAAAAATTTATTTATTCAAATTTAATCTGATTCAAAAATTTTATTATTTAAAATTTTATTTTTAAATTAATATTTAAATATTTTATAATTAAATTTAAATAAAAATATTTTTTATTATTTAAATCATCTAAACTGAATCGGATCAATTCGAATTATCAAAAACATATCTCAAACGCAATATTCCTACAGAAAATCACTTCTTAATCACGAAAGCCTCCCGTTTTTTATAAAAAATATTGACAATTTAAGTTTGAAATGTGACACATTTAAAAACAAAAACCACAGGCAACCGTGAGAGACAATGGTACATTACATATTATCTACAAAACCTTAGTGTTCTCGTGACTCTCTTGATTCAAAAGATTATTCCCAATTTGAAAGAAAACAACATTAAAACCAATAATAATTCTAAATCAAGCAAAATGCATATTAAAGCATGGTTGAAAAAATCAGACTGAATCGATCGATCATACTGGTTCAATCAAAAATTGAAGGTCTGTCTGATTCGATGTTATATAGAGAATCGGAGATCATTTGAATCGGCCTAATCGATAGAAAACCAAAAGAATTAGAAAAAAACCGGTTATTTATTTTTTAATTAAAAAAAATGTAAGAAATAAGAGTTGAATTTATAACCTTTTAATATTATAATAAAAATCATATCATTAAACCAAATGCATATTTTTATTAACTATTTACTATATTTAATATTTATTTAATATTAAATCATTTAAAAATATTATTTAAATGAATCGGTCAATCAAACCGATTAGACTAATTAGATCGAGAATCGAAAACCTCCGATAACGAGTCAAAAATCATTTTAGACACATGGAAAAACGTTGAACGGCTAAAATCATATATAATTGGTAGGGATGGCGATGGATAGTGTGGATTCGGATATTTGCAATTATCCGATTCGTTTTTTTGCGGATTCAGATAGTATAATTACTATCCGCAACGGATTCGAAGAGGATGATGATATGAAACCTCGAATATCCATTATCCGAATCCGCATTAGTAATGCGGATTAGGATAATGGATATTCGAATCCGCTATCTGAATCTGCTTGGATTTGGATATCCAAATCCATTATCTGTTTATTTGAATTTAAAATTAATTTTTATTTGATTTTATATTTTTATTTAAATTTTTTTACTTACTAAATTCGGATATTTAACGGATTTGGATATTCGACGGATAATGTTATTTAATTCGAATTCGGATTCAAATAATAATATTCGAATTTAATACGAATAATAAATAAATTTAAATTCGAATATTAAAAAAAAAATCCGACCCATAGCTATTGTTAATAATTAGTGGTCCCTTAATTTACTAAAACACTTATTCTCTCATGCCAAGATCAAGTTGTCATCCACCACCCTGTTTTTAAGCAATCATAGTGAAGGATTTTATATAATCATTATAATTGATAATTTTAAACATGATATAAATATAATATAAAAATAATATGTTTAATAATTATAAAAATATTATAATAAATACGATATGATATATTAAAATATAATTAACATAATATATTTAATATATATATGATATTTATATTTATATTTAAAATTTTAACATATTTAATAATTTATATTTATATGATTGACATAAAAAATTCGAAATATTATATATATATATAACCCAAATTCGGATGATCGAATCTAATCATTTTACATAATTTCTCTCATAAAAAACCAAACTAAAACCCATGTTTTAATTTTATTTTACTTTATTTATATAGTATTAATTTCCCTTTTGCTAAAAACCAAGAAAAGTTTCAAAATCACCCCCTCTCCTAGAGGGGCTCAAAGAAAAGCTTCCAAAGTTCCAGCTTTGATTGTATGCTAAGCTGGCTGGCACCAGCTTTCGATTTGGCTCTCCTTCACAGTTATTGCCTCACGCATTACCCCACCCCCATAACCTCCCAAATCCCAATCTCTTTTATAAAATCAGCATTTTCTTTTCCTATATAAATCTCTCTCTTTGAAACTCTTAACCCCACTCACAATATTTCACAAAAAAAAAAAAAAAACCCCTCTAATTCTCTCTCTTTTCTCCTTGTGTCCCTTAGTTTTGATAATTCTGCATAGGTGAGAAGAAATGGGTTCTTCTTCTAATGGGGTTTCCATGCTTGTGCTGGTTGGTTTGGTGGTAAACTCTTTGGTAGTTGTTGCCATTGCTGCTGGTGATTTCTACCAAGATTTCGACTTAACCTGGGGTGACAACAGGGGTAAGATTTTCAATGGTGGGAAGCTCCTGTCTTTGTCTTTGGACAGGGTTTCAGGGTCAGGTTTTGAGTCCAAGAAAGAGTATTTGTATGGGAGAATTGATATGCAGCTCAAGCTTGTTGCTGGCAACTCTGCTGGCACAGTAACTGCTTATTATGTATGTTTTAATAAAAAAACAGTTCTAATTTCTTCTTTCTTTAACTACCTTTTTTTAGCCTTCCAACTTCATGATAAAATCCCTAGTAGAATGATTAGTCTGCTGGCCTACTTGAAAACATCTTTAAGAATTATTAGTGGTGAAAAAGAAGTGAAAGGTGAAGGGCATCTATCAACTTTCAAGAGCATGGATTTTATACGGGAAAAAAGAGAAAAAAAAAAAAAAACTATTCATTCACAAGAATGAACTTATTATTGTCTGCCACACTAAAAAAAGTCATAAAAATATGGTATGGTCATACTATTTTGCTTTGAACCATCCTTACCTTTTGACCTTTTCTAATGAGGCAAAAGACTTTAGGTTAGATACCATGCTCCCCCTTTTAATAATTTTTATAAAAAGACTTTAGGTTAGATACCCTGCTCCCTCTTTTAATAATTTTTATATATTATTTGAATTTTTTTTTTTTTTTAAATTATTCGTGTATGGCACTTATATTTAACCCATATTCGAACACATGTTATATTTGGTATTATTCTTTAAATATATAAAAAAAAATTTTAAAAATTGATATACTTGTTTACAGACACGTATTCACATCTAACATTTACTCCAAATCCGGATAACATAAATTTTTACATTTTTTTTTTTCAATTCCTTTCTCTTTTTCACCTCTATTTATCACTTTCATGGTCGAACATCAACTTTTCTCTTCCCCTAAAATGCCAATTGCCATGTGGGGTAAAAAAAGGTTTGTCCTGCCTGCCTATTGAAACTTCAAAAATATAAAGCCATATTTGCCTTGTAAAAAATAATAGTATGTCATAAAACTTGTATTACATATTTACATACATATAAAAATGTGACGATTTGAAAAGCATTTCTCTTACATTTACAAATAAAATTTAACTATTATTTGTTCTGTTTTGCAGCTGTCTTCTCAAGGGCCAACTCATGATGAGATCGACTTCGAGTTCTTGGGGAATCTTAGTGGTGACCCCTACATTTTGCACACCAATATCTTCACTCAAGGCAAAGGGAACAGAGAGCAGCAATTTTATCTCTGGTTTGACCCCACAAGAAACTTCCACACCTATTCCATTATTTGGAAGCCCCAACACATAATGTAAGAGCAACCCACCAATGTCTTGTAACATTTTTGTCTGTTGTCTTCGTCGATATTTATCGTAATTGATTGTGATAGCATCTATTATGATTGCAATTATGATAAATACGACGCAATGCTAAAAGCTTTCTTAACTGTAATTTAAATCCCTAGTTCTAACATTAGATATTTGTTGGTTTTGTCTTGTCAGTTTCTTGGTAGATAACACTCCCATTAGAGTATTCAAGAATGCTGAATCAATGGGTGTGCCTTTCCCTAAGAGCCAACCCATGAGGATTTACTCTAGCCTGTGGAATGCTGATGACTGGGCTACAAGGGGTGGATTGGAGAAAACTGATTGGACAAAAGCACCCTTTACAGCATATTACAGGAACTTCAATGCCAATGCTTGTACTTGGTCTGGAGGTGCTTCATCTTGTGCTTCTTCTACAAGCTCAACCTCGGATGGTGCATGGGAAACCAATGAGCTGGATGCCCCTGGCAGAAGAAGATTGAGATGGGTTCAAAAATATTTCATGATCTACAATTATTGCTCTGATTTAAAACGTTTCCCTCAAGGTGTTCCTCCTGAGTGTAAAAGCCCAAGGTTCTGAAAGAAAGAAACAAGTTCTGGTTGGTTAAGTCTGAAGGGGTTTTTGTAATATAGTTAATGGTTGCATACTTTTTATGTATTCAAGTTTCACTCAGCTTGATGCTTAGGGGTTGAATAAGTTATATTCTTTGTTTCTGTTTCTGTTTCTGTTTTTTCTTTTCTTTTTTTTTGTTGGTTTTAATCATCTTGTGAGGTTGAAAATGTCTGTAAATTCTGTTTCAGATAATAAAATTTCCTGTTTTGTTAATTAACATATATGTTACTCGGATTCAGGTAAGAGTTTGATACGGATATGTGTCTGAAAGTGGTATACTTGATTTTTTAAAAAGTTTTTTCATATATTTAAAGTATCATACTCATACTCATGTCCGAATATGTTTCGGACACAGATGTCGAATACAAAAATTTTAAAAAATAAAAAATCTAGATAACATATATTAATGTACCTCTACAAAGATTACATTTGCTTTGTTTTAATTGGTTGGTTAAGGGTCAGAGAATTATCCTCATGACTATAAATATCCAAAGAACCATTTCTAGTTTCTTGAAATTGAAAAGATTAATAGCTTTCCTTATGCTGCTTATGATTTCAACCTAGAGCACATTTAGAACAATGGTCAAAACTCAAAAGTAATTCCCCTAGCACAAGTTAATTTCCCGTGAGCAATGCTAGACTTTTGATCACATTTCTTCTACTTTTTCCTCAAATTGAACATTCTATTTGTAATCTAAAATCAATAGTCCAATGCTATATTATCCGGACTCGTAAATAAATGTTGAATATGAGTATACGTCATATATTTGAATAATCATACTCCTATACTCATATCCAAATATATATACATATATCTAACATAAATGTTTTAGGAAAAATAAAAAGTTCGGATAACATAGATCTTATTTGATTTTAATGTCAATTTCAAAAAAAAAAAAAAAAAAGAACAAAAAAGAATTAAGATTTATTCATTCAATAAGATAACCTTTTCTCAATCTCCAAAATTTAGTTTTGAACTTGTAACTATCAAACTAAAATGTCTATATTTGATACATTAACATTGTATATATCTATACATTATCAGTGTATCAAATGATATCAACTCATTAAAATTTTTTAAAAATAAATATAAATATAAATAATTTTATTTTTAATAAAATAATATAACTGATTCATGAATAATATATAAATTTATATACCGTCAATATATCCAATATAAATCCCAAAATAAAACCTTAAACTCTAATATATGGAACAATATTTCTCATGCCATAAATTAAAATTTAATGAGTTTTGACTATAAAAAAAAGAAAAAGGTAGGCCGTACACATTATGGGCAAACTGATGGAACTAAAGAAGTTGTGTCAAAGAATACATTATAGAATTATAGTCTTACAGAAATAGAAGGATAAGTAGATATAATCAAGAGTCAAGTTATTCGTTTAAATTCGAAAGTTCGTTCATATTTAAAAAAGTTTAATAAAAATATTAAACTTGAAAAATGAGATTGGAAAAAAAAATAAAATTCATTTAAAAAATGAGTCAAATCTTAATTTTAACATTTAAAACTCAAATTCAATCCGATTTATGAACACCTGTAAGGATAAGGCTGTCCCGAGGGGATGCATCAGCAATGCATTGAGCAACTTTAGATGGCCAAACTGTGGAAGCTGCCGCTACAATCCAAACATTATCTTGAAATAATAAGTAATAAGCCATCAAACACGTGAAGAGAGTGTGGTCTGAGTATGACTTATCATCATCGTGAATTTGATCCATATTTATGTCTTTTATGAGTTTAAAATAAATTTCATCACATATAAATATAATAAATTATATAAAATTATTATGTTTATATATATATATTTATATAAATATGATAAATTACATATATATATATATGATAAATTATATATAAACATGATAAATATGTTATGTATTTATGTAATTTTTTATAATATGTAATTTTTTTTTAAATGTAATTTTTTATACATATAAACATGACACAAATTACATATAAACATAATAAATTATATATAATAAAATCTAAAAAAACTCATTTTAAAAAGGTTTTTTTAGAATTTTTCATATCTTTTAATTACAATAGTTTTATTTTTATTCCCAATCAATTTCTCTTCTTGACCATTTCGATTCCTCCAAAAAGTAACCCATTATTATTATTCACCCCCTTTCCCAATTTATCCTCCTTCCCCACACCTCAGCCGCCTACCCCACACCACCCCATGCAAAACCAAAAAAAAAAAACCAAAAAAATGTGTTGATGTGTTGCGAGCAGAGTCAGTTGTTGGATTGTTAGACGAAAGTTAAAACTTTTTGAAAAAATAAGATGTCAGAGTATTGAATTTTTTTTCGGAATATATTTTGATTTTTAAGTTAGTAGATTTTAGAGAAAAAAAATATGTGAGAAGAGAATTTGACAAATTTTTAATAAATTTTAATGTTTATTTATCTTGAATCAATTTTAACAATGATTATTTATGCATGTTTGTGGTATGTGCTAAAAGTTTCAAGTTTCGACATATATAAATCATGAATTTCAAATCAAATCAAACCGATCAATTGAATCGATTGAATTAAGAATTGACATGTTATCCGACCTGATACATTATATAGAACCAACTATTTATTGAACCAATAAAAAACCAAAAAAACTAGTTTGATATATATATATATATATATATTTAATTTTTTTCAATTTTTTTTAATAATTGATGATATTTAAACCTTTAACCTCTTAGTTTTATATTATAAACTAGTTTGTAACTCGTGTGATGCATGAATTAGTTTTACATATGTATCAAACACATAGATTAATCTTATATAACCATTTACATGTTTAATATTTATATATACATATAATATAATGAAGATATTAAATCATAATAAATTTTTTGATTAAAAATTTTAACAAAATTTAAAACATATGATAAATAATATTTGAAGAAAAATAAAAATATCCAAAAGATAGTATAAATATTTTTATTGAGCATACCAATAAAATGTTAAAATATAAAATAAAAGTTTTCATCATTTTAATTTTTTTTTATTTGCAGCATCTCCATCTTGTGTGATTATTTTTATACACATATATTTTTAAGATAAGTTTAATTTATTTAGGAGAACCAATAATTTTAAATGTTTTAAATAATTTACGTGATAACTGATGAGAACCAAGCTGGTATTGGACTTCAAGATCCATTGCATGTTCCAATTGGGCCTATTACAAGTTCAAGATCCAAGAAGCTCAAGGAAGCTATGTAAGGATTGGTGCAAAGGACTTGGGAAGAATCTACAAGTCTTTTAAGCAATGTCAAGCCATTCAAGTTGGGCTGCTTGAATGAGGAAGACCAAGAATTGGTCCATGTGATCCAAGCTTCACATGATGGGACTGTAGAAGGAGAAAATTTGTAACCAATTACAAATAGCCACATGTCAATTGGAATTTCTTTAATTAAGAAATTTTCAGTTAAATTATACATTACCATGTGAAATTGAGAATATCATATTATAATTAATTATTTTATAATTAATTAAATATGTACACATGGTTTGACCAATCAAATTGCAAGGATTCATGGGTTATCCAATCAAAGTTCACCCATGTGTCATAATTATTTTACCTCTAATTAAATTAAATTAATTAAGAGATAAATAATAAAATTTTATCTCTAATTAAATTAAATCAATTAAGAGATAAATAATAAATTTTTATCTCTAATTAAATTAAATTAAATTAATTAAGAGATAAATAAATATTTTATCTCTAATTTAATTAATTAATTAAGTGATAAAAATAAATATTTTATCTCTAATTTAATTAATTAATTAAGGGATAAATAATAAATTTTTATCTCTAATTAAATTAAATTAATTAAGAGATAAATAAATATTTTATCTCTAATTTAATTAATTAATTAAGTGATAAAAAATAAATATTTTATCTCTAATTTAATTAATTAATTAAGGGATAAATAATAAAGTTTTATCTCTAATTAAATTAAATTAAATTAATTAAGAGATAAATAAATATTTTATCTCTAATTTAATTAATTAATTAAGTGATAAAAATAAATATTTTATCTCTAATTAAATTAAATTAATTAAGAGATAAATAAGAAGATATTATCTCTAATTAAAATAATTAAGAGATAAATAAGGAGGATGAGTTCTTTTAAAACTCTCTTTCACCTGGCTAGCTACCACTATAAATAGAGACCTCCCCTTAACACAAATTCACAATTCAGAAAGCCTGAAGAGAAGAAGATTTTGAAGAGCCAAATCCTCTCAAAATTCTTAAGAAGAAATTAGAGAAATTCTAAGAACGCGGTGCTTGTTCTTGAGAATTCTCAAAGAAGCTGCTCTCCGATCTTGTTCATCGAAGGAAAGGAGATAATTCCTGTTTTTCAAGACCAAGTCTAGAAGACCCTTGAAGCGGATCTCACCGATTCAAGATCAAGTTGTGAAGACCCTTGAATCAAAATTTTACTGGAGAAAAGAATCAAAGGATTTCTTTCTTTAAGAATATTCAGAGATTGTAACCTCAAAGTTTGATTAATAAAATTCTTATTTGACTCCAAATTTTCCTTGTCATATTTTTGACGCAAAATTTGTGTGTACAAATTTTGGCACGCCCAGTGGGACCATCTCTGCCTTTCATCTCTTTTCTTCAAAACTCAAGTTATCAAGTTGCAATGGCTCCCAAGAAGAACCTTGCTAACAAACCAACTCTTAAGCCTGCTCGAGCTAATCCTGCAGTCTACCCCACTTCATCATCAAGCGTTGATATCCCTGCTCATCCTTATGGCACTAGGAGAAAGACCAAAGCTCTTGCTGAATTGTATGAGCAAACTTTTCCGGTGCTCAATCAAAACCCACTCTATGACACTTCTTCTCCAATTCAAGACTTAGAAGAAGTTTCTGCTAGACAAGTTGATTCTCCTCGAGGATCAAGTGCAAGTCGCCAGTTAACATACCAAGAACAAGATAACTACTCAAGCAACAAGCTTATCCCATCATCTGCTCCAAAATCAAGTTCTGGAGTAATGACTGTCATGACAACTGGCACCACATCATTGGAAGAACAAGTTGCACTACTGGCAAAATCTGTTGAAATTCTTTCAGCAAGTATCAAAGAGAAGGATAACCAGATCGCTTCCATGATGGACAAGATCGCCGGTCTCACTGGAAAAAGGAACGAGGCTTCAAACCAAAATTGGCAATCAATCTTTCAAGATGATGGTGAGAACTCTGGCAAGGAAGTTGCTAAGGATTCTGAAGAAAAGATCAATGAACTCGTCACTACCAGTCAGCTCAAGGATCTTATCAAGGAGGCTATCAAAGATCAAGTTGAAAGCATCACTCAACCTTCATATACATATGCAAAACCATATTCTCAAAGGATCGATCGTCTGAGGATGCCTGGGAACTATCAACCCCCAAAGTTTCAGCAGTTCGATGGAAAAGGAAATCCACGCCAACATGTTGCACATTTCGTGGATACTTGCAATAATGCTGGTACCTATGGGGATCTCATGGTGAAGCAGTTCGTTCGCTCCCTAAAAAGCAACGCATTTGATTGGTATACTGATCTTGAGCCTGGGACGATTGACAGCTGGGAACAACTTGAGCGTGAATTCCTTAATCGATTCTACAGCACTCGTCGCTTAGTCAGCATGATCGAACTCACAAGCTCACGTCAATGGAAGGATGAGCCAGTCATTGATTACATTCACAGATGGATAAATCTGAGCCTTAATTGCAAAGAAAGACTGTCTGAGTCTTCTGCCCTTGACATGTGCATCCAAGGCATGAATTGGGGCTTGCGTTACATTCTTCAAGGCATCAAGCCTAAGACCTTTGAAGAATTAGCCACTCGTGCTCATGATATGGAGTTGAGTATGACAGCTGCTGGAAATCAAGAACCTCCGGTGCAAGAGCCAAAGAAAGCCAAGGAAAAACAAGATACCCGCAAAGGGGGCAAAACCTTTACCAACAAGGGAGAAAGCAAACAGTCCATGGCCGTGACTACCAAGCCTCTTAAGATATCTCCCAAGTCAAAACAATCTCAAGAGACGAAATCTTCTCCTATCCAAGACAAAGGTAAAGGCAAGATCACTTTGAAGGAGAGGCAAGAAAAGAAGTATCCTTTTCCTGATTCTGATGTTTCAAGCATTCTTGAAGAACTTTTAAAGACTAAGCTGATTCAGTTGCCAGAAATGAAGCGACCTGAAGAAGCTGATAAAGTAGAAGACTCCAATTATTGCAAGTACCATCGCTTGATTAGCCATCCTCTGGAGAAGTGCTTTATTTTGAAGGATAGAATTATGCGACTCTATGAAGAAGGGAAAATCGAGTTTGAAGAAGAAACGGTGTCGTCAAATTTGGCATCAGTCAATATGGTTTCTCAATCCAATTTGCTGGATAGAACCATAAAATTTGGCTCTTTTGATCCTATCATACTGGATCCAAGTACAAGTACGATAGTGGATCTTCAGGGAAGTGGGGGCAACTATTTGCTTCAAAGACAAAATCAAGATTACGATGGTTGGACTCTAGTCACACGCCGAAAAAGCAAAAAGAAGAATCTTCCAAAAGTTGTGAAAGTGCCTACAAGAACTAAGATGATCAAACAACCATCTAAATTTCCAAAGCCCAATGTGCCTCAAGAAGCAAAAATGCCATCTCGGGGCAAAAATTCAGTAGGGAGGAAGTCAAGGAGGCAAATCACTTTAAACGAATTCATGCCAATTCAGCTTAGAAATGAAGATTTGGTTTTCATAACTTGTTACCATAACGGTGGCAATGAAGATAATGAAAACAACACAGACTCAGTGGCATTTGAAGTTGATGAGCATTCTTGTGCTACGAAAATTAACTTTTCTGATGAGGATCTGTTGCTAGGGTCAACCCCTCATAATCGGCCGTTGTTCGTCGTAGGATATACCCGGGAACAGAAGATCAATAGAATCTTGATCGATGATGGTTCTGCTGTCAACATACTCCCGTTGATGACAATGAAAGAATTGGGAGTTCCTTTGGATGAATTGATGCAAAGCCGCTTGATGATCCAAGGATTCAACCAAGGGGGACAAAGAGCTCTTGGAAAACTTAGACTTCAACTTTTCATTGGAGATATGGAGTCAAGTCCACTTTTCCATGTAATCGATGCCAAAACGACGTACAACATGTTGTTAGGACGACCGTGGATACATCAAAATGGTGTAGTCTCCTCAACTCTGCACCAATGTCTCAAGTATTGCAGAAACAGTCAAGTCAAGACGATCCTTGCAGACGCTAAGCCATTTACTATAGCAGAAGCACATTTCGCAGATGCAAAGTTTTATCTAAAAGATGCATTTATCGAAGAAGTAATGCCCAACCCGATGCAAGAATTAAAGCAAAAGGGAAAGAATTTGGCTTCTTCCACAGTTGGAGAAGATGAAATTGCTCAAGGTTTAAAGGATCTGACTCTTCCCCTCACTAACTTGGAAGAATCAAGAGGCCTTATACCTCCACTGCAAGGATTTGTTAGACCAGTAGAAGAATCTCTTTGCGAACATCAGGATCTTCCTACTCATCGAGCTAAAGATTTTGATCCTAATGCTTATAGGTTGCTTGTCAAAGCTGGATATAAACAAGAGGATGTTGCAAAATTGGCTCACGAGACAAAAGAGCCTAGCAAAGAAAAGCCGCAAAGTTCATTCAAGATCCGACAGGTCTGGCAAAAGAAGATTGATCACATCGGAACTTCTAGAGAGGGGCTTGGATATTCTCCATTAAAATTGAAGATTCATAAACAAACTTCGAGGTACATAAATGTGGAGGAAGTTCCCGAGGAGCAAGAAGATGCAGTGAAGCCACCGGGACTTTCAGTGTTTGATCGCTTGGGGGCACGCTCAACACGATGTTCAGTGTTTGATCGTTTGAGCATTCAATCATCACGAAGGTCAGTTTTTGAACGAATGGGAGAAAAATGCAGTGAAGTTTCTGTAAGTAAACCAATTTCCATTCAGTCAAGGCTTGGAAGTCTGTACTCTGAAGAAGTTAACTGTAGTCGAAAAAGAAAGTCTTCCACTTTAAAGGAATCAAGAGATTTTCACAGCAAAATTCCTTCTCGAATGAAAAGGCAAAGCGAATGGAAGGTAACTACTGGTGAAGTTTTAAAGGCTAGAAAGCACACAGTGGTTATAACCAAATCAGTCTCATCCTCAGAGGAAGAAGAACTTGAAGAAACAGAAATCTTTACTTCTAACCATGTATCTGTAAAGGAAACTGGTGAGAAATCTCAAGAGGAAAAAGCCCAAGAAGCCCATTCATCTTTTGAAGAAGGAAATCAAGCTACTATTGACGAACTAAAGGAGGTTAACATCAGTACTAGTGAAGATCCACGACCGGTCTTTATTAATGCTTGCTTACCACCAGAAGAAGAAAAAGCCTATCTTGATCTTTTGATAGAGTATCGAGATATCTTTGCTTGGACTTACAAAGAGATGCCGGGACTTGATCCAAAAGTAGCTATGCATCATCTGGCTGTCACGAAAAGTGTCCGACCTATCAAACAAGCTCAACGACGTTTCCATCCTGACTTGATCCCCCAAATTGAAGCTGAGATCAATAAGCTCATCAAAGCTGGCTTTATTAGAGAAGTCAAGTATCCCACTTGGATCTCAAATATTGTTCCAGTGAGAAAGAAAAATGGTCAACTTCGAGTTTGTGTAGATTTTCGAGTCTTGAACAATGCTTTTCCAAAGGACGACTTTCCCTCCCTATAACAGAAATAATGGTTGATGCTACAACTGGCCATGAAGCTTTGTCATTTATGGATGGATCGTCTGGTTATAATCAAATTCGTATGGCTCCAAGAGATGAAGAACTTACCGCATTTCGAACTCCAAAAGGAATATACTTTTACAAAGTTATGCCGTTTGGGTTAAAGAATGCAGGTGCTACTTATCAAAGAGCAATGCAAAAGATCTTTGATTATATGCTTTACAAAAATGTCGAATGTTATGTTGATGACTTGGTAGTGAAGTCAAAGGAAAAATCCAATCATCTCGCTGATCTTCGCCAAGTGTTTGAAAGATTGCGTAGATACCAATTGAAGATGAATCCGCTCAAGTGTGCGTTTGGAGTATCCTCGGGCAAGTTTTTGGGGTTCATCGTACGACATCGTTGGATTGAGATCGATCAATCAAAAATAGATGCAATCATGAAAATGCCTGAACCGCGCAATCTGCATGAACTTAAAAGTCTGCAAGGAAGATTGGCATATATCCGACGTTTTATCTCAAACTTGGCTGGTCGATGTCAACCATTTAGCCGGCTAATGAAGAAGGATGTCCCTTTTGTCTGGGATGAGGCCTGCAGTAATGCTTTTAAGAGCATTAAGACCTTTTTGTTACAACCACCTATTCTGAAGGCACCTATACCAGGACAGCCGTTAATCCTTTATATTGCTGCACAAGAACGTTCCTTAGGAGCATTATTGGCACAAGAGAATGATGAAGGAAAAGAAACTGCACTCTACTATCTTAGTAGAACTCTTAATGGTGCTGAATTAAATTATTCTCCCATTGAAAAGACTTGCTTGTCATTGATGTTTGAAGTTAAAAAGCTGAGGCATTATTTGCAAGCTCATTCTGTTCGTTTGATTTCGCGAGCAGATCCCCTCAAATATCTCATGTCCAAGTCTGTGCTCAGTGGAAGATTGGCAAAATGGGCTCTTTTGCTACAAGAGTTCGATATTACTTATATTCCACAAAAGGCCGTTAAACGGCAAGCACTTGCCAATTTCCTTGCAAACCATCCGATTCCAGATGATTGGAAATTCTCTGAAGATCTCCCAGATGAAGATGTTCTTTTCATCGAAATTCCCAGGGCCATGGAAACTATTCTTCGATGGGGTTGCCCGTCAAGATGGAGCTGGAGCAGGTGTTGTCTTTGTCACTTCAGAAGGAGATGTATTGCCTTATGCATTTACTCTCACTGAAAATTGTTCCAACAATGTAGCAGAATACCAAGCTCTGATCATTGGATTGGAAATGGCAGTGGATATGAAGATCACTCAACTTAAAGTGTTTGGGGATTCCAAATTGGTCATCAACCAACTTCTTTCACTTTATGAAGTTAAGAAGCCTGACCTCTTACCATATGTCGACTATGCGAAGAAAATTTTGGAATGGTTTGACAATGTAAGCTTAGAACATGTACCAAGAAGAGAGAACAAGCAAGCAGATTCTCTAGCTAATCTAGCATCAGCTCTTGCCATTCCAAGTGTAGAAGTAAAAGTCCCTCTTTGCAAACGATGGATTTTGCCTCCAGTTGATTTTAAAGATAACAATACGGAATCCAATGTTGTTTCAGTTTGCGAAGTTGAAAAAAAAAGATTGGAGACAACCATTGATTGATTATTTAGAGCATGAGAGGCTACCCAATGATCCAAGGCATAAAACAGAAGTGAAACGTCGAGCTCCTCGATTTATTTACTTCAAGGGTACGCTCTATCGCCGCTCTTTTGATGGTGTCTTCCTTCGATGTTTAGGAGAAGATGAAGTATCCAAAACATTACAAGAAGCTCATTCAGGAATTTGTGGTGCACATCAGTCTGGAGCTAAATTGCAATTTCAAATTAAAAGAATGGGATACTATTGGCCAACAATGGTAAAGGATAGCATGGACTACTCCAAGAAATGTCAAGCTTGTCAGTTTCATGCAAACTTCATCCATCAACCTCCTGAACCATTACATCCGACAGTCACATCTTGGCCGTTCGATGCTTGGAGACTTGATTTGGTAGGACCATTACCTAAGAGTTCACTAGGGCATATGTACATACTTGCCGCTACAGATTACTTTTCAAAGTGGGCAGAAGTGGCACCTTACAGGGAAGTAAAAAAAAAAAGAAACTGTTGCAACTTTTATCAGGACAAACATCATTTATCGGTATGGTGTACCTCGTCACATCATAACTGATAATGGGAAGCAGTTTGACATGAGCAAATTATGTGCACAGTTTGACTTCAAGCAGTACAAGTCTTCAATGTACCATGCTCCAGCAAACGGATTAGCAGAAGCTTTTAACAAGACTTTGTGCAATCTTCTCAAAAAAGTTGTTAACCGTTCAAAGAAAGATTGGCATGAAAGGATAGGAGAAGCTCTGTGGGCTTATCGAACTACATATCGCACACCAACTCAAGCCACTCCATATGCACTTGTTTATGGTGTAGAAGCTGTTCTACCACTTGAGCGACAAATTCCATCATTGAGGATTGCAATCCAGGAAGATCTTTCTAGTGAATACAATGTACGCTTACGTTTGGAAGAATTAGAAGCACTGGATGAGAAAAGGTTGGAAGCCCAACAACGCTTGGAGTGCTATCAAGCTCGACTATCCAAAGCTTTTAATAAGAAAGTCAAGCAGCGATCTTTCCAAGTTGGAGATTTAGTCCTTGCTGTAAGAAGACCCTTAAATACTTCACATCGTATTGGCAACAAGTTCCTTTAAAAATGGGATGGACCATACGTTGTTCGAGAAGTTTATACCAATGGTGCATACAAGATCGTTGATCAAGATGGTGTCAAAGTCGGACCGATCAATGGAAAGTTTTTGAAGCGTTACTATGCTTAAAGAAGATACTGCTCATAAGCACGAGCTTAAACTGCACAATCAAAAAAAAAAAAAAAGGCCCGCTATGTTGAAAATCCTTTCTAGGACAACTTAGGCAAAAGTTAGGGCACAAAAAAAAAATGATGAACTACGTTATGACTTGATCCTTCAAATTCGAGGGTACGTAGGCAGCTTGGTTTCATTGCCAAGTTCAGTCCAAAAAAAAAAAATATTTGATTCAAATATTATCTTTTGTTCACTTGAAAGTATCATGATAATTCTCCATTCAAATTTCATGATTCAAATTATTTTTCAAGTAAAACAAATCTTTTGCAAATTAAAGATCTTTGGGAATTTAATTTGTAGTCCATACATGATGCAAAAATGCTTCAGAAAGTGCAAAAGAAAGATGATAAATGGAGAAAAAGAAATTTAACTTCATTTCAAACTTGAAAAGAACTTACAATAAAAAATAAAATAAAATAACTAGCAAGCCTAAGAACTAATATAAATTTCAAAAAAAAAAAGTTACATCAAAAGGGATTCAGGGCTTCCATTTGAAATTCTTCAAGTCGTCTCGAGAGGCTTCCAACATATTTCGCAACAAATCTAAGTTTTTGGCTTCATCCTCAGTAAGGGTAGTAATAGACTCAACAGAATTCATCTCTTCACGAATCTTGGAGGTGTCAGTTCTTCTTCTTTTCAGTTCATCTTCAGTTTCTTGGAGCGAAGACTCAAGTCTATGTTTTTTGCGTTGCAAAGTAATGAACTCTTGCTCTATATCTGCCAAGTTCGACTGCAAGGTGTTAAGGTTCTCAACAGTCTTATGTTCAAGTAACATTGAATCTTTAAGTCGAATTTCAAGTGCTTGAAGTCTTTCAATTCTATCCTTGGATGAAGAAATGGAAGATTCAAGCTCATTAAACTTCTGGACTTGTGTAAAGTAGTCTTCCACCATGCCTTTTAATAAGGATGAATCAACGGACTTGATTGCTTCTATTGCATCAAAGATCTTGTGAACATCACCACTAAGTGAAGAAACCCGATCAAAAGAAGCGCGAATAATCCTTGGTTGAATGCTTTCCCACAAAATAGTTGCAAGCTTCAACTGACTATCGGATATCACTTTTTCAGCACTAAACTTAGAAAATTCTGGAAGGGCGAGATGACTAGCTTCAACAAGAGGGTCTGTGGAAGTCTTCACTATAAGGGAAGTATTATTAACAATCACATTAGGGCAAGCATCTTCTTGGTTGGAAATGGTACTTGAAACATTATTTCTGATCTTAGCTGCAAGTTTGTTGAACTCATGCGAACTAGAAACTGAAGCTTCACTTTTGGCGGGGGATATATCACATTGAAAGGATTTCCTTGGCCTGGTTCGCTTCCAATGTCTTTCATGATTACTCTCATCAATTGAATCTTCAACGATCGCATTATGCTTCCCTTCGATGACTTTCGGTAAAACCCTTTGTCCTTCATCAACTAATGACACTGATCGAGGAACTTCTTGTGAAGTCTTCACATGCTCCTCTGTTAAATCTATGGTGGACGAGACTTTGGCTTTATTGGATTTGTCTTGCGAAATCTCTAAAGACTTTTTCTTAACATCTTTTGGAGGTTTTCTTCTCTTTGACGGTGATGTACGGATGCTTGAAATCAAAATATCAATAGAATGCTCAAGATATGCCTCATGAACTTTGGACCACCATTCCATGTATCTTGCGGTTGCATGATCATTAGGATTTAGGGAACGAGCTGGAGAGATCAATCTGGACTTTGTATGAGAACGAGTGCAAATTCTCCAAAACCTACATAGATCATCCACAGATCCAGAACGAATGTCTTCCTTAAGAGCTCCGGGAATATCTTGACAAAACCCAAATTGTCTCCCAAATCGATGAGGACTGTAAGGTTCCACAATGATGGCTTGGTTACATCGGGCAGGCAAATAGCTCGAACGAACATTAACAAGGTAGCCATGATTGATCTTACTAAGAGCGTCATCATCAACAATCACTTCATCTCTATTCCTGGGATATAAGTTAGCATTCCACACTATGCCACTATGAATCAACTTGCGGGCGTCATAATCCTCAAAGTATTTGGCTCCACCTTCTCCTGAAAACTTGCTCATCAAAGGCCCATATACATCATCTGGATTTTGAAAGTGAGTCCGGAAGTAATAACTTAGCCACCCATAAATATAGTGAATTAGAAAACACGCATCTGAAGAGCCCGCTTGAGCAGAAAGTGTAATTCGGTTTAGTCCATGGTAAATATTGGCTAACACTGGGACCGCGAGATTAATAGTTCTCCCAATCGCCATCAGGCTGGCTATCTTAAATGTCTCTGGCCGAACAAATTCTGAATCTTTACTTGGAAAAACGAAAACACAAATCCAACAAGAAAGTAAGGCAGCTAAATAAGTGTCTGTTGTTAAACTGTCTTTGATTCCAAGAGCAGTGAATGCTCCATCTCCTGCCATTCCCCGACCTTGGTATTTCCGAAGAATCCCAGTAGGGTTATGTGTAGCTTTTGGACGAACAAGCTTCTTTGCTTTTCGAGCAGGTGGTTTGGTGTAACGCGATTTCCCTTGAAACCAAAAATTGATCCAATCCTCAATAGACACCTTATCCTCCTTGCCTTGCTTCAAAAGATGGAATGCAGCAAATAGATATTCACAACATCTCGGGATGAATCTTCCCTTGTTATCAAAGCCAGTCAATTCGGCAGCACAAGGAATGACTTCATCATAAAATATGCCGTGAATAGGTAAACCGCCTAGCCTATGCAAATCCCATAAGGAGATGGAAGCTTCCCCAGTAGCAAGGTGGAGAGTGTTGGTAGCTGGGCACCAAGCTTCACAAAAAGCGCGAATGACGTCCTTGTTGTGATCATAAGTGTATAATGATGCATAAACAGCATCATATATACTAACAGTCGTTAAATTTTTGTTGAAGTGGTACAACACATCTTCAGTCCATTCCCAGTACTTTGGTATGTAACCAAACTCTCCAAAAATCTTGAAGGAAAATCCCCAATAGGACTTTTCGGAAGTGATACGGCTTCCCAACGTGTCAAACTTCTCATGATTAAAAGTATTGACGTGAAGATTAGATTGAAGAGATCTCGCCTTTGGAGAAGATTGTGAGGTTGGAGAAAGTTCTATCGACCAATCTTCCAAAGTGGTAGGAAAATCAAGTGATTTCCAAGCGGACTTATATCTACCCGATATGGGCTTGTCGGTGGAGAGATATAATCCTTCTTTTATGTCTTCGTCTTCCTTGGAAAGAATCACAAGATAATCTTTGTGATCTTTGAAGTACACCATGACGATTCTATAAAAAAAACAAAAACAAAATAAACAAAAAAAAATGTCAAAGTAGGTAGAGAAATAAATAAAAAATAAAAAAATAAAATAAAAACTTTTTTTTTGTTGAACGAATTAATATTTGTTGATATTTGTGGGAATTTAGGTGAACTATATTCTGGGAGACAATCCTCTAGGGATGTCCTACATGGTTGGCTACGGTTCACGCTTTCCTCAAAGGATTCATCACAGGGGCAGCTCACTGCCATCGGTGGAGGCCCAGCCGGCCCACATCGGCTGCAAAGCGGGGTCTCGCTATTACCTAAGTCCAAATCCCAACCCCAATTTATTGGTCGGAGCGGTGATGGGTGGGCCCAATGTGTCGAATGCTTTTCCAGATTCGAGGCCTTATTTTCAAGAGTCTGAACCAACAAGCCACCAGGCAACTAGGATGATGGCTGCAAAAGCGACGAGGATGATGCAAGGGCCTCATGAACTACAGAATTTGAAGAAACTGAGATGGGATTGCCTTCTAACTGCAGCATGATGCTCCCCAGGATCTCTGTCATTAGTTTCTTGAACTTGTCTTCTTTAACCATCTTCCCATCATCCGCATTTATCATGTTGAAAACATCAGCAACAACCTTGTCGATCTGTTCAACTGCCCCGATTGGAGGTAGACCAGCTGATGGAGCCACTACATCAAGCACCACACGTAAATACTCCTTTGATATTTTCCCATTGCGATCTTTTGGCACATTTTCTAAAACTATATTCAGTGATTTGTCAAGTTCAAACTTGTTGGATAGTAAGCTTTTAATGCCACTTCCATCAAAGGTGTTTTCACTATAGGCAACAATTACAGGCTGCTCCTTGAGATTTTGAGCCACACACTCTGCTACTTTCTTGAATTCTTCCAAGAATGTTTCTTGAGAGACAGTTTTCTCTTGATCATTGCCATCCCATGATTGCAAAGCTGGTTCCACTATGTTGCTCATAACCCAAGAATCTGAAGAAGGGGGCATTCCTTGATCAACCGTAAGTTTCTCCAAAGTCTTAATAATGCAATCACGCAGCGATGCATCGTCTGACCTTATCTGTGAAAATATGGACACCATCTCTGCTTCATAACTTGGATTATTGATGAACTCCAAGAGGTCTTCTCCATCAATACGGAGGATCACAATAGGATCTCGCTTCAAACCCGCGGCCATACCTAGTAGAATATCTGAAAGAACCTCTTTAAACTCTGTCTTGCTCACTTTTTCTTGTTTTCCATGGGTGAATTCGTTCAAAACCTCGGAGTAAATATTGTCAGACCCAGGAGAAGAACTCTGAGCAGGCAAGCCAAGAGCAGCACCAATATCAGCAACAGCAGGCTGTAACTCTTTCACAGAAAGCTGACTATCGCTGTCCTTATCAAGCTCCTTGAACTTATAATCCACGAAACCACTAAATACCTCCTCGTTCTCAACCAACTCCATTATATCCGAACCGTCTACCACTTGCTCACTTTTCTTCTTTAGGGAGGTTCCTGTTGTTGCTCTACTTGTATCCATTAATTCTTTGCCTCCCTCTTTTTTTTTTTCCCTTCCTTTTTTGGACCAAAAGCCGGTGGTTTTCTTGTGAGTCACAGCTAGCCCTATGTTTTTGTTGTGAGTCCCGTGAGTAAAACACGAGTTAAAGTGATGAGAGGTTTAGCTTTGGCCTTTGATGAATCCGCAGCCAAGATCACCACTCGCACCACCAGCAAAATCCGGGAACCGAAACCCACTCGGATGATGATGCTCCATGTTAGGGAACTGAAACCCTTCCCCAGTATCCCCTTGAAACAGGTCAAAAAAAAAACCGGTCCCGAAATCCCGTACCCGATATTAGGGGAGTTGGAAACGCGATAGATGGAGGTTGGGTTCCTAGGGATCATCTGGCTAGACATCGTTTAAAGGTAAAAAAAAAAATTATTTCGATCTTCTGCCGTGGTTAGTTTCGCTTACGGTTTTGTTTCCTTTTGGCAACAATGGAACTATTATTCTAAAAGAAACAAAATGAATTAGTGCACTCACGATACCTCAGTGTTAAGTTTCGATCTTATTACAGCAGCTTTAGTTTGTAGCGTCTCGATCCCTGGTATAAAAAGACAAACGCTTTCGAATCTTCAATATAAAAAATCAGAAAAAAAAATAAAGAGGGAAGTGATTTCAAGAAGTTACGAACCTCGGTCAAGAGAATTGCTGATGCTTGTTGAAAATACAAAAATTCAAAGAGCCAGGAAGTATATATAGTGCATCAGTTTAAATCCCAATAGGACTACAAATCTCAATTAGACTTTGAGTAGATATGGAACCGACCTAGTTTCTATTCTAGAAGGTCTGCGTCTCTATATATCAAACTGAGAATTATGTTCTGCATGAGTTGTTGGGATCCTTTACCAAGTCAAACTCTTTGAAAAAAAAAAATTAAGTTTGGCTTAAAACCATTTTTGTTACGTAGGCCAACATTGGCCTATATTTTCTTTTACGTAGGCCAATGTTGGCCCAATATCCATTTTTTGCTAAACCATTTAGGGTGGGCCAATCTTCCATTCATGGTCCATTTTGATGCATAGAAAATTATATTTGCTAAATCAATTTTTTTTTTTTCGTCTCATATACAAAATTATATGAGGATAATTAATTGGTGTAAATAAATTCTGGTATCAAAAGCAAATTAAATTTCAAGACTTGTCCACTTGCTACACTTAAAAAAAAATTCGTGTACGTAACCAAGTCTTGAGGGGGCATTTGTAGAAGGAGAAAATTTGTAACCAATTACAAATAGCCACATGTCAATTGGAATCTCTTTAATTAAGAAATTTTCAGTTAAATTATACATTACCATGTGAAATTGACAATATCATATTATAATTAATTATTTTATAATTAATTAAATATGTACACATGGTTTGACCAATCAAATTGCAAGGATTCATGGGTTATCCAATCAAATTTCACCCATGTGTCATAATTATTTTACCTCTAATTAAATTAAATTAATTAAGAGATAAATAATAAATTTTTATCTCTAATTAAATTAAATTAATTAAGAGATAAATAATAAATTTTTATCTCTAATTAAATTAAATTAAATTAAATTAATTAAGAGATAAATAAATATTTTATCTCTAATTTAATTAATTAATTAAGTGATAAAAAATAAATATTTTATCTCTAATTTAATTAATTAATTAAGGGATAAATAATAAATTTTTATCTCTAATTAAATTAAATTAAATTAATTAAGAGATAAATAAATATTTTATCTCTAATTTAATTAATTAATTAAGTGATAAAAATAAATATTTTATCTCTAATTTAATTAATTAATTAAGGGATAAATAATAAAGTTTTATCTCTAATTAAATTAAATTAATTAAGAGATAAATAAATATTTTATCTCTAATTTAATTAATTAATTAAGTGATAAAAATAAATATTTTATCTCTAATTAAATTAAATTAATTAAGAGATAAATAAGAAGATATTATCTCTAATTAAAATAATTAAGAGATAAATAAGGAGGATGAGTTCTTTTAAAACTCTCTTTCACCTGGCTAGCTACCACTATAAATAGAGACCTCCCCTTAACACAAATTCACAATTCAGAAAGCCTGAAGAGAAGAAGATTTTGAAGAGCCAAATCCTCTCAAAATTCTTAAGAAGAAATTAGAGAAATTCTAAGAACGCGGTGCTTGTTCTTGAGAATTCTCAAAGAAGCTGCTCTCTGATCTTGTTCATCGAAGGAAAGGAGATAATTCCTGTTTTTCAAGACCAAGTCTAGAAGACCCTTGAAGCGGATCTCACCTATTCAAGATCAAGTTGTGAAGACCCTTGAATCAAAATTTTATTGGAGAAAAGAATCAAAGGATTTCTTTCTTTAAGAATATTCAGAGATTGTAACCTCAAAGTTTGATTAATAAAATTCTTATTTGACTCCAAATTTTCCTTGTCATATTTTTGACGCAAAATTTGTGTGTACAGGAACATAAAGGAATTCAAGGGGGCAGCAATATTAATGAATTATTGGGCCTGTTTTTAGTTCATTATTTAATATGAAGTGGGGACCAATTCATTAATGATGTGGCACCTAAATTAGAAGTTTTAGTTGGATCTTTTAATTACTTAGGCTTTTGGGTCTGATTTATGTATTATGTCCAATAAGCTTATGGGGACTATCTTCATTAAAACTATTGGACATCTTTTAATTATTTAGGTTTGGGCTTGAGCATGTTCAGCCCATATTTTAAGCATTCTTTCTTATTTAATTAGGTCTGGCCGCCTATGATCTTTTAGCTAGGAAAGTAGTGCTTGGTCGATTGGTATTCTAGTTAGGCTAGTTGAATTAGGATTAGTAAGGAGGCTATATGAACAATGTTTACCCGCCTATACCATTTTATGAATTAATCTATTGAGTTTGAATTTATTCAAAGTGAGTGTTTCACTCTTTTTAGTTCTTGACAGAACTAGCAAACTTATCAAAGAATTCTTTTCTTTGTGGCATTCAACCTATCAAACTTAAGTTCTTGAAATGAGAGTTCTTAGGGTATAGCTTATATGCTTAATCTAGGTTTTTTGAAACAGGCTTTCTAAGGGTTTAAGTTTTCTTTGCCTGAATCTTGGTTTTCTTGGGATTAGGGTATTTCAATTTGTTAGTGGGTTCAAAGGGTTTTAACCCGCAGGGTTTACATCAGTTGATATCAGAGCTTAGGGACCAATCAGGTCAAATCTTTTATCTTCTTTACCATAGGGTATTGGAGTTTCTTTCAACTTTTTTGTTTTGGGGTTTCAGACATACTTGTCATAGGGGTTATAACTTTAGGCATTCTTTGTCTAATAGTTATAGTTTTTAGGGCAGTTTTCGTTTGGGGTTTCATTCTAAGAGTTGGTTTAAATCAAGATTTCGTTTCTTGAATTCTTGATTTATTATTAAAATTTCTTCTTGTTGATTCTTGATCCGAATCTTAAAAAAAAAAATCAAGAATTTAGAGGGGCATTCGAACAGTCCTAAGAAAGAAAAAAGAAGTTCATTCGAGATTTCAAGAAAATCAAGAAGTCTCGTTCTTGAAAAAAAAAATGTTCGAACATCAAGAAAAAGAGAGAAAGATTCGAAAAAGATCAAGGAAAATAGGAAAGATTTGATTTCTTGGTAATCTTGTTCTTGATTTTTACTTGTTTTACTTTCTTACTAATTGTTTCTTGTTTCTTGAGTCTTTTGCTATGTAGAATTAAGCAAGTGGAGTTCTTGAATAGTTCTTCTAGTTCCTAAAGAACCTGAAAGAGGAAATAGAGTGGTAAAAGGCAAGAGTAAGTAAGTTTATTAAAGAAAAAGCCTAAAAGAGTGCAAACAAGAGTTGGAGTGATATCATAATTGAGTGTAAACACTAAGGGAGTGTGTGAGTTTATTTTTATCACTAACATTTTGTTTTGCAGCAACTTTAAATGTCTCATCATAGTGAATCATCACACAAGGGGGATGAAAATCCATTCTTTACATGGAGAGCTATGCAACAACAGTTTGAGAGGATGAATTTTGCGATGGCACAGATGTCAGACAAGATAGAGAGGCAATCGGCAGCCATTCAAACCCTACAAGGTGGGTGAGATAGAAGGGCTAGGCGTGAGCCTAGTTTTGTTGATGAACATGATATAGAGGAGGCAGATGATGAAGAAGTTGATATGGGTAGACCTAGAGGAGTTAGGCATGGAGGAAGGCCTAGGAGAAACACTAGGGATCATGATTGAGAAAATAGAGAATATAGGAACCTTGGGAATATTAAAATGAAAATTCCACAATTCCAAGGTAGAACTAAATCCTGAGGTGTATTTGGAGTGGGAGAAATAGATAGAGTTGATCTTTGATTGTCACAACTATTCGAAAGAGAAGAATGTGAAGTTGGCAGTCATTGAATTTACTAATTATGCCATAGTTTGGTGGGATCAACTAGTAATCAGTAGGAGGAGAAACCGTGAGAGACCTATAGAGACATGGAGGGAATTGAAAGCTCTCATGAAAAAGAGGTTTGTACCTAGCCACTATTATAGGGACCTTTACCAAAAACTTCAAAACCTTACCCAAGGGTCTAGGAGTGTAGAGGATTACTATAAGGAGATGGAGGTGGCTATGATTAGAGCTAATGTAGAGGAGGATCGGGAAGCCACCATGGCTATATTTTTGAGTGGCTTACATAGAGACATAGCTAATGTTGTGGAGTTGTAGCATTATGTGGAGGTAGAAGACATGGTGCACATGGCTATGAAGGTGGAGAGGCAATTGAAAAGAAAATGGGCAGCAAGGTATTCTTTGGTTTCTAGCACTCATTGGAAACCAAAGTGGGACAAAGACTGGCTGTTGTCAAGGGCAAAATCGAACCACCAAAGGGGAAAGAAGAGAACATTAACAAAGACAAACCCAAGGTATTTCAAAATTCCAATTTTTCAAGGAATAGAAATATTAAATGCTTTAAATATTTGGGTTCAGGACATATTGCATCTCAATGTCCAAACAAAAGGGCGATGATCATGCATGCTAATGGTGAAGTCATGACCGAAAGTGAGGATGATTGCGATGACATGCCAGAATTGGAGGATGCTAGTGATTGTGTTGGTGATGATGCTGACTTGGACTACCCCGTGGAAGGTAAATCTCTTGTTGCTAGGCGTGCTTTGAATGCACAAATAAAATAGATGATGTAGAGCAACAAAGGGAAAATATTATTCATACTAGATGTTTTGTGAACAATAAAGTATGTAGTATGATTATTGATGGGGGGAGTTGCACCAATGTAGCTAGTACTACCTTAGTAGAAAAGTTGGGTTTACCTATGCTTAAACATCTTAAGCTTTACAAATTGCAATGGTTGAATGATTGTGGGGAGGTTAAGGTAAATAGGTAAGTAAGGGTAGCTTTTACTATTGGGAGGTATAGTGATGAGGTGCTTTGTGATGTAGTGCCTATGCATGCTGGCCATCTATTGTTGGGGAGGCCATGGCGGTATGCTGGAGGGTTACACATGATGGGTTTAGGAATAGGTACAGCTTTGTAAAAGATGGCAAAACCATCAACTTTGTTCCTTTAACACCAAAGCAGGTCTATGAAGATCAATTGAAATCTGTTTTTTAGAAGAAAAAAAAATTGAGTGTGGCCGAATCTAATAAGGAAAAAAGGAGAGAACAAAAAAAAAAGATTGGTCGAAAAAGGGAAGGAAAAAGAAAGTGACAAAAACAGAGAAGTGGCTGAAAAAAAGAAAGTGATGCCACAAGAAAGAAAAGCAAAAACAAAGATGAGCTTTTATGCAAAAGAGAGTGAGGTTAAAAAGGCTTTTTTAGAAGATCAGCCTATGATCTTCCTTGTTTATAAAGAATAATATCTTAATCTTGATGAATCTAACTAAGCTCTTCCTAGTGTTGCTGTTTCTTTGTTACAGGAATTTGAAGAGTTATTCTCGGAGGAGATGCAAGTGGGTTGCCTTCCATAAGAAGCATTGAGCATCAGATTGATTTTGTACCCGGAGCAGTCATTCCAAACTGACTAGCCTATAGAAGTAATCCGGAGGATACAAAAGAACTTCAAAGGCAAGTTGAAGACTTGATGAGTAAGGGGTACATAAGAGAAAGCATGAGTCCATGTGTTGTTCCAGTTCTTCTAGTGCCAAAGAAGGATGGGTCTTGGAGGATGTGTGTTGATTGTAGAGCAGTCAACAATATCACGGTAAAGTATCGTCATCCCATTCCTAGATTAGATGATACGCTAGATGAATTGTATGGATCTTGTGTTTTTAGTAAGATAGATCTTAAAAGTGGTTACCATCAGATTAGGATGAAAGAAGGTGATGAATGGAAAACAGCTTTTAAGACTAAGTATGGGTTATATGAATGGTTAGTCATGCCATTTGGACTTACTAATGCACCTAAAACTTTCATGAGATTAATGAATCATGTTTTGCGTGAGTTTCTAGGTAAACTTGTAGTAGTCTACTTTGCTGACGTTTTAGTGTACAACGAAATCTTAGATGAGCATGTTGAACATTTGCGGTTTGTGTTTAATGTGTTGAAAACTGAAAAGTTGTATGCTAATTTTAAGAAGTGTACCTTTTGCATGGATAGAGTTATATTTCTTGGATATGTTGTTAGCTCAAAAGGTATTGAGATGGATGAAGAGAAAGTCAAGGCCATCAACGATTGGCCGACGCCTAAAAGGGTAAGTGAGGTAAGAAGCTTTCATGGTTTAGCTAGTTTTTATAGGCGTTTTGTTAAAGACTTTAGCACTATTGCTGCACCACTTACTGAAATTATTAAAAAGAATGTTGTCTTTCATTGGGGCAATGAACAAGAGAAAGCATTTGTTAATCTTATAGATGGGTTATGTTCAACACTTGTTTTAACATTACCTAACTTTGACAAAGCTTTTGAGATTGAATGTGATGCCTCAGGAATAGGAATTGGAGCTATTTTAATGCAGGAAAAGCGTCCAATTGCATTCTTCAGTGAGAAGCTTAGTGGAGCGGCCTTGAACTATCCAACTTATGACAAAGAGCTCTATGCGCTTGTTAGAGCCTTGGAGACATGGCAGCATTGCTTATGGCCTAAGGAGTTCGTGATACATACTGATCATGAATCATTGAAACATCTTGAGGGTCAAGGTAAGTTGAATAAGAGACATGCTAGGTGGATGGAATACATAGAGACCTTTCCTTATGTCATTAGATACAAGCAAGGTAAGGAAAATATTGTGGCTGATGCTTTATCTATGAGGTATGTATTTCTCACATCTATGAATGCTAAGATGCTTGGATTTGAATATATAAAGGATGAATATGCCATTGATGCTGATTTTAATGATGTATACATAGCATGTGATAAGGCAGAATTTGGTAAATTTTACAAGCATGATGGCTTTTTGTTTAGAAAAGATAAACTATGTGTGCCTAATTGTTCTATGAGAGAGTTATTAGTAAGTGAGGCACATGGAGGTGGTTTAATGGGACACTTCGGTGTCAAGAAAACCTTAGAAATATTGCATGAACATTTTTTTAGCCTAAAATGAAAAGGGATGTTATTCGCATATGTGATAGATGCATTACATGTAGAAAGGCCAAATTTAAAGTTTTACCTCATGGGTTGTATACACCCTTACCAGTTCCTAGTGAACCATGGGTAGACATATCTATGGACTTTGTATTTGGTTTACCTAGGACAAAAAAGGAAAGAGATTCAATTTATGTGGTAGTGGATAGGTTTAGCAAGATGGCACATTTTTTTCCATGCCATAAAACTGATGATGCAACTAACATTGCTGAATTGTTCTTTAGGAAGATAATGCGCCTACATGGTGTTCCTAGAAGCATTGTGTTTGATAGAGATGTTAAGTTCCTTAGTTACTTTTGGAAGATTTTGTGGGGGAAATTGAGTACTAAACTTTTGTTTTCTACTACTTGTCATCCACAAACTGATGGGCAAACTGAAGTAGTTAATAGGACTTTAACACAACTTTTGGGAACTGTTATACAAAAGAACTTGAAAACTTGGGAAGACTGTTTGCCATTCATAGAGTTTGCATAAAATAGGACTGTGCATTCTACTACTTCTTATTCTTCATTTGAGATTTATGGTTTTAATCCATTAACTCTTTTAGATTTAATGCCTTTACTTGTTGATGCAAGGAATAGTTTGAATGTGAGTAAGAAAGCTAAATTGGTAAAGTCTCTTCATGAGAAAGTAAACTTCAAATTGAGAAAAAGAAAGCAAAAGTTGTTTCACAAGCAAACAAATGGAGGAGGCGAGTTACTTTCAAACCAGGTGATTGGGTCTGGGTTCATATGCGCAAGGAAAGATTTCCAGCCCATAGGAGAACCTAGTTGCATCCTCGAGGAGATGGGCCTTTCCAAATCCTTAAGAAAATTAATGACAATGCTTACAAAGTGGACTTACCAAGTGAGTATAACGTTTCTGCTTCATTTAACGTTTCTGATCTTTCCCTTTATGATGTAGGTGATGATTCGAGGTCTAATCCTTTTGAGGAAAGGGGGAATGATAAGAACCAAGTTGGTATTAGACTTCAAGATCCATTGCATGTTCCAATTGGGCCTATTACAAGGTCAAGATCCAAGAAGCTCAAGGAAGCTATGCAAGGATTGGTGCAAAGGACTTGGGAAGAATCTACAAGTCTTTTAAGGAATGTCAAGCCATTCAAGTTGGGCTGCTTGAATGAGAAAGACCAAGAATTGGTCCATGTGATCCAAGCTTCACATGATGGGCCATAGAGGAATTCAAAAGGACGGCAATATTAATGAATTATTGGGCCTGTTTTTAGTTCATTATTTAATATGAAATGGGGACCAATTCATTAATGATGTGGCGCCTAACTTAGAAGTTTTAGTTGGAGCTTTTAATTACTTAGGCTTTTGGGCTTGATTTATGTATTATGTCCAATAAGCTTATGGGGACTACCTTTATTAAAACTATTGGATATCTTTTATTTAGGTTTGGGCTTGAGCATGTTCAGCCCATATTTTAAGCATTCTTTCTTATTTAATTAGGTCTGGCCGCCTATAGTCTTTTAGCTAGGAAATTAGTGCTTGGTCGATTGGTATTCTAGTTAGGCTAGTTGAATTAGGGTTAGTAGGGAGACTATATAAACAATGTTTAGCCGCCTATACCATTTTATGAATTAATCTATTGAGTTTGAATTTATTCAAAGTGAGTGTTTCACTCTTTTTAGTTCTTGACAGAACTAGCAAACTTATCAAATAATTCATTTCTTTGTGGCGTTCAACCTATCAAACTTAGGTTCTTGAAACGAGAGTTCTTAGGGTCTAGCTTACATGCCTAATCTAGGTTCTTTGAAACAGGCTTTCTAAGGGTTTAAGTTTTCTTTGCCTGAATCTTGGCTTTTTTGGGGTTAGGGTATTTCAATTTGTTAGTAGGTTCAAAGGGTTTAACCCCTAGGGTTCACATCAATAACTTATTTATGTGTACATATTTTTTTTTTACAGAAATTATAATAATATCTTGATTTTCAGCATTTATATAAAATACAATGTTTTAAGAGTTTAAAATAATTGTTTGTTTTGGAAACCTTTTGTTTTCTCACTAATTAAATCACTGATTGGGTAACCCATTACTATTGGAAAGATTTGAATCGGTTTTCATGTTAATATTGAGAGCTTGGACCGTGGTTAATATGGATGGCGAATATGTAGTTAATTATTCTCTTTGATTGATTAAGTTGAGAATACAATTGAAAGCATGATCTTGTTTCTTATGTCCTAATGGGCATGATGATATATATAGCATTTGCTATATGACATTCTTTGTGATTATAATTAAAATTTTATTGCAATTAATATGTTTGATTTTCTATGTGAAGCATTTTTTTTATTATACAAATTGTGTTGGCACTTGGAAGATTATGAAATACAAAGTTAATTTTACCTCGTGAATTATTTATTATATTTTTATACGTAGTTATTATAAAATTAAAATTAAATAAGATAAAATTATATTTTTCACAATGATTGGTAACATGCATAATCTTTCCTCCCAACATCACATTCCCCTCTCCCACCCCCATGCAACAAAAATTTCCCTTTCTTTCATGTGAATCACTGACCCAAACTTTTTTCCAAGCAATTGCCCCCATTATACCTACCATTCTTCTATCATTTAGTATACCACTTGGAAAAATGATTTAAGAAAATGACAACTTGCTACACTTGGGTTAAAACATTGGAAGTGACTACCCCGTTGCTTCCGGGAGAGCCTTATAAAGCAGTTTTATATTTTCCTTGAGGCATATTAGTGACATTGACAACCAAGAACTGAGACCCCAATGTACCTGTCAGTTCCACCCCTTTATGTTTTGACAAATCAGCTTTATCACTCGCACAATCTTTTACAACTTTTTCATCAACAAGACCTCTGATCCTATTTTTCTCTTTACCTACAAATCATAATACTAAGTTTGCATAGACACAGATTCACATATACCTATAAAAAACTAAAACTTAACTTATCATATGCTAGCATCAAAAGCCTTTTTTGGACTTGTAACTACTGATTTACGTGGTCTTCTCCTCTTTTTTTATAGATCACTTACTCCAATTTTATGCTCTTTTATTTCCTATATCATAAAAGACCAACAGTTAAAAGAACTACTACAGGAATAAAATATATAGGAAAATAAATGACTAAAGGAGATTCCCATTCCATGTTTGATACCATCGTTAGGAGTGAGCAATTGATCGGTTCGATTTCCTAAAATCGATAACCGATTAAACTGACACAACCACAAGAACCGACTAAATCGATCAACATATATTGGTCAAACCGAACCGATCGAACCGAGTTTAATCAGTTCGGTTCTGTCGGTTTAGATGTTGTTGGTTTAGGGCCTTGGTTCAAGTTGCCTCCAACCTTGCTGGGAAAACCTATCAATGACATTTAAACAGTAAACGACCCAATTAAGCAATCTGTATACATTTTTTGTCTACATTTTTCAATTTGTATAGTGTTCAAAAGATGCTGATGGATGAATTGAAAAAGGAAATTAAGCAAAACATATTCAGGAAACGACCCAATCAAACAAGGATTACTCCCAATCAAACAATTAAACAAGAAACGACCCAATTAAACAATTTAGAAAATTACTCCTATGACTAGCTCTGATATTAACCAATCCCAACTCATTAACCAGCAACATTTAACAATACAAACAGATTCAGGAATGTAGACACCTAATTTTTTCCGGACCACTAAATAAGGTATGTTTTCTTCCTAAATTGATGTTTCAGAATGCAAAAAGACTTTTCTCACCCTGCAGGTGGTACTCCGAGACTTAGTCTAAGAAAGTAGACAGAAAAAGTCAAACTAAAAAAAAGTAAGCCTTGAAAAAGTCAACCCCGAAAAAGTCAATCCCAAAAAAATCAACTACTAAAAAAGTCAACCCACTTTCAGAATCAAGATTTGAATTTCAATTGAAATATGGTGAAAGAATTTTGATAATCCGAGGTCTACATTGAAAGATATGGAGGTCAAAAGTTGGGTTACGGAATCTCAATAGAAAGAAAACCCTAGTTTGGAAAATTTGGGGAAAAGTGCTTGAACGATCAAATTGGTTGAAATTGAAGGTCCCAAATGAAAGATAAGCACTGACTACGGGTAATGGAGAAGCTACTTGAAAGAAAAACTGAAAGAAAAGTCAATTCGAAAGAAAACCGAGAATTAGGGTTTTTGGTGGATTTCGATGAAATTTGGAAGAATTACAGAAATGGCCCGATTCGGTAAGACTAAAGCCCCTAATTGATGAGGAGTGATTAAACAAGGATAGCCCAATGCTCAGTTTGAAGAAAATCTAAAAATCGGACTTGTTTTGAGCAAAACCGGGCTTCGGAGGCAAAATGGCCAAACCCCGGGTCCACTATGCAGAAATTCAAAAGGATAAATCCCGGAAAAATAGTAAATGAGCTCCAAAAATTCTAAAAAATTGTAAATCTCATTCTTAAATTATTTGGAAGAGATTGGTGAAAGAAAATCTTGATTCGGAGTTCGTTTGCAAAATGGCCAAATCCCCGGGTCTACTATGCAAAAATTAAAGTAGATAAATCCCGAAAAAATAGCAAATGAGTTCCCAAAATTATGAAAACTTCCAGATCACACTTTTAAATTATGTGGAAGAGATTGGTGAAAACAATTTTGGATTTGGAGCTCGTTTAAAATTGGTGAAAGTTCGGGTGCACAAAAGGGTAATTTTGGAAGAAAAAATCCAAATAAATAGCAAATGGACTCAGAAAATTTTGAAAACTTCCAGAATTCAATTTTTTATTATTTTAAAAGTATTGAAAAAAAATTGAATTTGGAGTCCTTTTGCTATTATTTTAGGTTCGGGGGTCAAAAAGGTCATTTACCGAAGAAACCGAAAAGGGCAAATTTGTAATTAAGAAAAATATGAAAGAAGAAGGAATTGCTGGGATTTTACCTCCTTTGATCAGCCAGCATAGAGGAGAAGAAGGAAGCTTGATCAATTTAATTTCTTAGTCACTATCAAGCTACCACTAGTACCTTGCAAATGGTCCCCCCTTCATCCAATGGCTTAGGTGCCTTGTAAAAAAGTTGAATACACCATTCAATGGACAAGATTAAATGTCAAGAAAAAATTTTTATTTGTCATGAAAGAACCCTCATCTAATGGCCAATAATGGAAGAGCACAACTCATCCAAAGGTGGACATCCATTTGGCCAAGCAAGGAAATGCATGGATTCTTCCTTTTCATCTAATGGCTTATGCCATGTACAAGGGCTGAGTACACATGTAAAGGGCTGGGATTAAATGCCAAGATGACATTTTTATGTTGTCATGAAAGAATTCTCATCTAATGGCCAAGAATAGAATAGCACAACTCATCCAAGGGTAGACACTCAAAGGGCCAAGCAAGGGAATGCATGGGATTGGTCCTCTTATTCATCTAAGGGCTGCTATCAATTGGCAAGATGACATTTTTATGTTTTCATGAAAATATCTTTATCTAAGGGCCAAGATTGGAGGAGAAAAAGTGCAAAAATCATCCAATGGTAGGCATGCCAATCGGCCAAGCATGAAAGAGGGGGGGAATTTTTTATTTTTCCTTAAGTGGCTGAGCATTTGAGAGGGGAGGTCAGTAGCTAATGGATAAAAAGAAAAGGTTTTTGAAAAAAAGAAAGAAAGCTTTTGTTAAGGTAGCTATTCTACCATTTCTACTACATTTTTTCTTCTTCTTCCTCATGCTTTATTTCTTGTTTTCCATGTGATTTCCTACTATTTTTTTTACAACTTTCTTGTTGTTCTTGCTTTTCAAAAAATAAATAAAATAATAGTTAGGCTTCATGATCTTGATGAAAATCAAGTGATAATGGTTAGGGTGGGCTTTGTCCAATATACCAACCATGGAGCTTATCTCCATTTTTTTTTTTTACCTTAGTTATTTTTTATGATTTTGAGATTGAAAAGGCTTCATGACCTTGATGAAAATCAAGAGATAATTGTTGGGGGGGCTTTTCCCAATGTACCAACCATGGAGCTCATTTCTTTGTTATTTATTTGTTTACTTTAACTTGCTTATTTCTATTATTGTTTATATTTATGTGTATTATATTCTTGCTAACCATCTTGTTCTTTTGACTTATATCATATTTTTGCATCTTGGGGCTATTGTCATATAGTTTAGGCCATATCCATTTTTCATATCATCTTCCATAGCATTTAGTTAGGTCATTTTACATGACATTTCTCACAACACTTTGATTCCTAGGCCATTCGGCCATGTGTATTTTCTCTAAGCTTTATGTCATTTTTCTAGGCCATGATATTTGCTATTTCATTTAGACATCTAGGTCATTTTACATGTCATTTAGCTTTAGGCCATTTTTATTATTCCATGTCATTTAAGTTTAGGTCATTTTATTATTCTATGTCATTTTACATGCCATTTAAACTTTAGGCCATTTTCATATGCCATGTTATTTTTCCATGACATTTAGACATTAGGCCATTTTCATATGCCATGTCATTTCACATGTCATTTAGCTTTAGGCCATTTTTATTATTCCATGTCATTTTACATGTCATTTAAGAATTGCGCTATTTTCATATGCCATGTTGTTTTTCCATGACATTTAGACATTAGGCCATTTTCATATGCCATGTCATTTCCCATGTCATTTAGGCACTAGGCCATTTTCATTATTCCATGTCATTTGCCATGTTATTTAGACACTAGGTCATGCATATTAAGTTAGGATAGCATTTATTGTCATGCAAACTCATGCTAGGCATTTAGGTTATTTATGCCATGCATTTTCCATATCACTAGACTTTAAACCATGCATTTCATGCATTCACTTTGCTGTATTTTCATGCATTCCATGTCATGCCACATGATTTATGACTTAGGCCAATCAATGGCTCAAAGTCATGCTCACTTGAGCATACTTGTGGAAAATTAAAGGGTTGTCAAACTGATTATTCTACCTTTGTAATTTTTTTACTTAGCCAATTCTTGTCCAAGATTTTTAAATGTTTTAGCTACTCTTTGTAGGTCTTTAGGAGGGTCTCCAACATTTTTACTTTGATTTCTAGATGATTTTATCAAAGGCAAAAAGACGTGTTTTGGCAAAACAGTTTTTCACCAAGTACTCGTACTTTCTCGATTTTTCTGGGCAGTTGTCTTAAAATTAAGCAAATTTTTTTCGTGCAATTTCACCTGTTCTAAGTCTCCAATTTTTTTTTATTTTTTTTTATTTTGAATTTTTAAAAATAGGCTAAAAAATTATGTGTCAGAACCGGACAGTAGAGACGGATTTGAATTCAAAAAAAAAATAATGGTTGAATTTGGCTAAGGCATTTAGAGCGGATTGGTTAGAAGATTTAGCTACTGTCTTAGGATAGTTTCTAAGCCTTTTTAAACTTCAAAAATGATTTTATAAACCTCGGGTTAAGGTTGGTCAAGTCCGAGATTTTAAACTTAGAAAATTAGAGCCATTTTAAAAGGGTTTTGTAGGATTTTAATCTTCTTTCAAGTTTTTCTTCAAAATTGTTTTCAAACAATCACAAAGTTTTTTTTTTAGAAAATTTAATTTGACATATTTTCCTAAGGTAGCCGGATATCCTTTTTGATATAAGGATTTCTTTATTTAGAGGAAAAAATACATTTTCATGCATTGCATTTTTCATGTTCATGCATTTTATTTAATATGTGATTTTTGTTATGGTATTATTATTATTTTGATTCACTTTTTATGATGGTTATTGTTTGTTATATGATTTTGAATATTTCAAGTTATCCTTTTTTTTTTTATTTAGTCATTTATTTTTGTCACATCATTTAGCATATAGTATATTCATGCATTATTATTTTTATTTTCATGCATATTCTATAATAGCATTATTTTATGTTTCATGTCATTTCATGTCACTTAGATTATATTCCATGCCATTTAGGTTTAATTACCTAGAATATGCCATGTCATTTAAAGTATGTCATGTCATTTAAATTTGCCATATCATTTAAATCTTATTCATTTCATTTAGAATATCATGATATTTAGGATATTTCATTTCATTTAGGATATGCTATGCCTTTTAAATTATATCACATCATTTAGGTTGCATTGTATTATCTAAACTTTGCTATATCATTTTATTCATGTGCCACATTTTCATATTCATATGTTTTAAAATGTTTTGAAAAAGATAATAATTTTCAATAAAATAAAGATATTCTCAAGTTAAAATAATTCATGAGTTCTCTCTGAGATTTGCTAGGGAAGATACCATCAATTATCAATAATAATGAAATATCTTTTTTAAAACGAGAATGATTCGAAAAAAATTTCGTACTAATAAAAATTTATATATTTTGCCAAGATTGTTGGGGAATATAGAAAAATTTTGAATTAATAAATTTCGGATCATTTTCAATTAAAAATGAAATTATTTTTCTTTAAATTGGGAATTGACTTGAAATACTAAATTAAAAATCGATTTTTTACCGAGACTTGAGATAACACATGATTAATAAGGTACCGTTTTATACGGACGTTGTGAGAGTGTCAATCCTTCAAGGCACATAACAGAGTCTCAAACCCGATTCTTCGATTTTCTCTGGTTTATAACACAAACTTGAAATTGATTTTAAAAATGTTTTATTTGATTTTAAAATGTTTTATAAAATCGATTTTAATAGGTAATCGATCACACCTAGTTAAAAAAGATTGGTAGCGACTCCATGGCTTTTTCAAGATCATTTTCAAAACCTTCATTCGTGTTTATAGAGAAATTAAGTCGACTTTTTCTCGATTTTTTTATGTCATGTCTAACGAAAAATAATAAAGTTTTGCGATGAGAACTCGTTATTCTTTTAGATTGCCACAAGTGACTTGAACATTTGAACAATATTTAATTAAACAAATATAGATAGTTCCGTAATTTACCAGCTGACTCAAAAACAAAACCATTTAAAACATGCAATCTAAAAGTAGATTCAGAAAACAGATTCTGTATTCAAATCCATTAGCTGATTCAAAAACCATTAAAACAGATCATTTATCTCTCTCTTTCTACAAACTTCTCTCTTGAAAAGACCAAGTATTCAAATCCATGAAACAAGAAAAATAGCAAGAAAAGGATGCTACTAAAAACATGCAGTCTCAAATATGTAGTAATACCACATAGGACTGTAAATAAACCGGACTTGAACAAACAAGCTTATGTTCGTGTTCGTTTATTTATTTTTGAACTTGTTTGTTTTCGGTTCGTATTCGTTAAGGATTTTAAAATTGTGTTCAAGTTTTGTTCGTTTAAAATTGTGTTCGAGTTCGTTTGTTTATTGTTCATGAACAAGTCATTTAAATTAAATGAATTTATTCGTGAACACTAAATGAACATATTCATGAACATATAATCGAACATGTTCGCGAACAATTAAAATTATGTTCATGAACAATAAACAAACAAATCTAAACAATTTTAACAAACAAATAAAAAAATAAATCAATTTTAAATTATTATTATTAAATATAAAATAATAAAATATAAACGTAATTAAATTAAATTTATTATTAAATTTAAATTATTAAATAATATTAATTATATTATAAGTAAATAAAATAAAATAAACGAGCATAAACGAGCTTTAAACAAACTAATAAACGAGTTTTAAATGAACGATAAACGAGCTTATTCGTGAACAAACGAACCGAACACACATCTGTTCGAACTCGGTTCGTTTAATAAACGAACATTAAAATTGTGTTCATAATCGTTTATTTAGCTTAATAAACGAACATAAACAAACAGATTTCAAACTGTTCACGAACGGTTCGTCGAACGCTCTGTTCGTTTACAGCCCTAATACCACAGTCCACAGGGTCCTAAATTCTAACCAAAGAATAAGCAACTAATATACACCTACACCCAGCTTCAAGAAAATTCCAAGAATTTCTCCAAAAGACGGTAAAGGAAAAGGTTCATCAAGAAGCAAAAGCCATGAATCCAAAACCCTAAAACCTAAGAAAGGTCATATACTTGTCCAATTCCCATCAAGACTTATATTCCACAAAGAAAAACATGTATCCATTTTATAAGAATATGTATAGCAACTTTGCACAAATTAGTGCACAACAAAAAATTCAATCAATGTCAGTATCATAGTAAGTGATAAGTCTCTTACAAGTGAGTAACAAGTCCAAGCAAATCTCTTGAACGATTTTCAGGCAATGCTAAGTCCCGTGAGAAGTGAGATAAACCAGGGAAAATAAATTCAAAATATAAGAATGATAATATTAAAAAAAAAAAAAAAAGGATCCAGCTGAAAAAAATATATAAAACCCTGCAGATGAATCATCCGATGCAAAAAATTTAAGATTGATAAAAAGAACAAACCTTGACAGAGTATAAATCAATTACAGTTGGCGTGTGCTGTATAGCCTCATCAATTTTTGAAAGAGCAACATCATATTGTCCTCTTCTATCATAATGCTGCATCAATAAATCCAAAGAGAGAAAAAAGTGCAAAGAAAGCGCCAAATCTATCATCAGAATTCTGTTTTCCGGTTTTCCCCATCCATCTACAAGCCTTTCAACACTCAATTCATCATGGGATAACCTTGGAAAGTGATTGCATAAAAGCAACAAGCTCAAACATTGATAACATCAGTAAGCTCAAACATTCAAGCTAAGCATAATTGCATAAAGTTTAAACACTCATAAACAAGCTAAGCTAACTTAAAGTTTATGAATCATAAACAACTTAAAGTTCAATCATAAAGTTCAAGCTAAGCTAACTTAAATTTTAAACATTCATAAACAACTTAAAGTTCAAACATAAGAAATCGTCCTCAAGTAGTCGAGTTAAACAAATCAACTCTCAACATCATGTCATTCCGAACCAAGTGCAAAGCTGAAAGCTCAAAACATCCATCCCTGAACAAATCAACAACTTAGTTTATTAGAATATGATTTATTGATTTTGGCAATAAATTATAGATTAAGAATAAAAAAATTAAAACCATACCTGATCCATTCAACTTTTCAATTTTCACTTATCAATTATAGGTTCCAATGCAATCTTGGACAAATCTAAAAATATACATAAACAACAAATAAATAAATCAACTTTAAATAAATAAGTAAAAAATTTAAAGAAACAAACTTGTAAAAAGAAAAACATAGGAATAAAATAATTATCAATATCAAAATTGTCAAGTTGTGTCACTTTTTCTTCGAGGGCATTTGGGTCGAAATGTGAAGATTTACCACGTAACCAATCTTGAGCACATAGAAGGGCTTGCACGAGCTTAGGAGTTAAAGAACTCCTATATGCATCAAGTACACGACCACTGGTACTAAAAGCAGATTCATAAGTGACTATGGATATTGGAATCGCCAATACGTCACGAGCTAGCTAGGAAAGGATAGGAAACCTATGACTATTGAGTTTCCACCAAATAAGAGCATCAAACCTCTCTACCTTAATATCATCAGGCGCCTCATTCAAATATTTATCCAATTCTGTTTTGTTCTTATCTTTCCCAGTTTCAAACCAATACTTCTGAAAATCAGCTATTGGATTAAAAGTAAAAACCCCCCTCAAGTTCATCGGTGGATTCTAAAACATGGCTCGATTGACTATTTTCTCCAACTTGTTCACATTGAGGGTGCGACATAGCTTTATATTCATTAAACAACTCAACTAATGCTTCTCGCAATTTCTTCATCATCAGTATTGTTTCCTCACGAGAATATATTTTAATGAAGCAAAATTCCATAAGTGCAATTTTCTTCCTAGAATCAAGAACAGAAGCAATATAAAGCAACATATTCATTTTCTCCACATTCCCTCAATACTTGTCATATTAATCTTTCATTCTTTTTGCCACTGAATTCAACTCAACATCAGGATTTAATTGCCAATCTCTTAAAGTAGATAAACACCACAAATATGATTAAGAAACTTGTTAGAGGTGATATAAGAGCACTCTGAAACTTTTACTGTGAGGTCATAAAAGTTTTTCAAGAAACGACATAACCTCCTAAAACATACCCAATCATTTTGATCTGGCACCCCATTTCCCATCAAGAGCTCACCTCTATAATAAGGATCAATATCATCAAAAGCCTCAAAAGCTCTTTCAAATTTTTGAGCTTGTTCCAACATCAAGTAAGTAGAATTCCATCTAGTGCTAACATCAAGACACAACAAACTCTTGCTTTCAATATGCTCATTAACAACACACTCCTTAAACTTGGCTAACCTAGAGGGAGATTGTCTAACATATTTCACCGCCCCTCTAACACGAGCAATTGAGTCATTCGTTTCCTTCAATCCATCATTGACAATAAGATTAACTATATGTGCAATGCATCTCAAATGAAGATATTTGCCTTCTACAACACTAGTTCATGCATTATTACATTTCTTCCTCAAGTATGAGATGGCAACATCATTAGAACTAGCATTATCAACTGTAACGGTAAAAACCTTATCAATTCCCCAATCCCACAAACATTTCTCAATCGCCTTGCCAATGGCCTCATCTTTGTGACTAGAAATGGGACAAAAGTTCAATATTCTCTTATTTAGCTTCCAATCATTGTCTATATAATGAGCTGTAAGACACATATAATTTATTCTTTGCAATGAAGTCCATGTGTTGGTGGTAAGAGACACTCTTACGGTAGATGATTTCAAGAGTTGCCTTAACTTTTTTATCTATATAAAGTTGATAAACATCCCTAGCAACAGTCCATCTAGATGGTACACGAAACCTAGGACATGCAAGTGCCATGCAACGTATAAATCCCTTCCCTTCTACAAATTTAAAAGGCAACTCATCTATAATAATCATCTCAGCCACACCTCTCCTAATGGCATCCTGATCAAATTTCCAAGTACTTAAAGACCCATCTCCCGGTTGCAAAACTAATTCTGTTTGGGTAGGTTCACCACTACCAAAATGGCTTTTGGCACAAGAACTCATGTGATGTTTTAATGCAGTTGTCCCATTTCTTTTAGGATGAGCATAAAATTGTCTAGAACAGTGATTACATTTAGCTTTGATATTACCTTGCTCATCAGAGAATTTGGTGAAGTGGTCTCATACTTCAGACCTTGGGTTAGGTCGTTTCCTTTTCACTTTAGAGCAGGCAACTTCAGTTTGTGCTCCATCATGTGTGTCACCTTGAAGAGGGGTTGGTTGTGTATCATCAACTGCAGGACTGGCATTACTGGCTTCAATTTCATTTGACATCTTCAAGAAAAAAAATAATAATTAGATTACTAAATATATATTAAACAAAAGTGAAAAGAACATGACGATTATATTTACAAATTTAATAATTATCTACATTTTTACATGTAATTAACTACAGATGAAGATTTGAATATGGCATTTTCCTCTAGGCATATCAACTACTTATGAGTCGCATGCACACACTTCTAGATGCTTGCAAATGCTTGCACATGTGCACACACACGCATACATATTCATTAACTAATGGTTTAAGACACAAATGTCTTGATGCATACATTTATCAGTTAGTTCCACTGCTGGCTTTTGTTTCATAAGCCTCTCTGTAGCCTTCTCTGCTGCTAGAAGAGCTTTTTCCCTACTAAAATTTATCAGTTTCACCATGGCCGTCAAACGGGTCTATAGTAATATATAATCATATGTTCTCATTCCCTCTAACAAGAATCGACACATATTGAAAGGAACTAAATAGCTCAAGTCTTTAATCTTTATAGCAACTAGTCATGGGCATCGATTCCATTATTCAGACCTTCTTCACTACAGCCAAGGGCATTGATACAGCAAGATATGCCACAGCTCAACTTGAGCGCACTAATTAACAAACAACCCAAGTCCTTAGATTTATTTTAAAAAAGTTTGCTAATTAACCATATTTTAGCATATGGATACTATATCAACATAATCATCATTACTAATTAAGCACAAATAGGTTTAGGGTTCCAACAAACATAGATATATTTAACATTAAAAACAGAAAGAAAAAAAAGGAGAGTGAACGGGATACCTTGAGAGAGAAAGGAGGCAGCTGGAGGCTGTAGGGGGAGCTAGGGACTGGTCCGGCTGGAGTCGCACGATCGATTTAAGGTTTCTGAATCGGGAGGCTGTCAGTTGAATCGAGACTCAAGAGAGTGAAAAAGGCTGAATCGATTTAGGGTTACTGTGCTGAATCGGGAGTGAAACTAAAAGTGAAGATTGAAAAAGGCTGCTGTGCTGAAAGGGGAGGCTGTCAGGCTGAATCGACTATCGAGAGTCGAGAGAGTGAAGATTGAAGAAGGTTGCCCGCTGCTGTGCTGAATCGATTTAGCTGTTTAGGGTTTGGGATTTGGATAATTGGGTTTGGGATTTGGGATTTGGTAATTGGTAATTGGATTTGGGTTTGGGTTGGGTATGTTGGGGCCGGGATAATTGGGTTAGGGCTTAGGATTTGGGTTGGGTTTTTGGGTTTGGGTATATTGGGTAATTGGGTTAGGATTTGATTTGATTTGGATTGGGTTGGGTTGGGTTTTTGGGTTTAATATAAATGTTATAAATAATTTTATTTTTTTTTATTTTAATTAAACCGTCGGTTTAATCGGTGATTTAAAAAAAATTAAACTGCAAATAGACCGATTAAACACGTTTTAATCGAACAAAGCTAACCGATATAGATTTAAACCGATAAAATTGAATCGACCAAACCGAATAGTGTCAGTTTAGTCGGTTCTCCAATTTTTTTGCACACCCCTAACCATTGTAAAGATACTACATATATTTAAAGATTTTTGTTTATATTGGATAAGTTAATAGATAAAAGTTATTAATTATAAATATTAACTTATACGAAAATTTAAAATTAGGTAATTCATAGCAAATCAATTATATATATATATATATATTTATGAATCGTAAAGATACTAAATATATTTAAAAAACTTAAAGATTTTTTGTTTATATTGGATAAGTTAATAGATAAAAATTATTAATTATAAATATTAACTTATCCAAAAATTTAAAATTAGATAATACATAGCAAATCAATTATATATATATATATTTATATTTATAAATCGTAAAGATACTAGTAGATCTGTCCAAGGGCCGGGCTACCTGCCCAAATCCAAAGACCTACTCATATTTAAAAGGGATTGAACAAAAATATTAAGCCCGAAAAATGGGCTTAGGCAAAAAAATTAAGTCCGTTTAAAAAATAAGTCGGGCCTTGGCTCCAACATTCAAGACCTGAGCCCGGCCCGACCCATTTTCCAATTATATAATATAATATAATATTTGATTTTATATATATTATGTAATTTATATCATATAAAGATTAAATATATATAATATTATAGTGTAAACATTAAAAAATATGTTAAGTTGTTCATGTTTAAAAACTTAATATGAAAAAATATATAAAATTATTAAAAATTAAATAAAAAATCTTTTTTTTAAAAATAGAAAAATAAAATATGGGCTGGACTAAACATGCTTGAACTATCCATTTACAAATATGGACGGGTTTGGGCAGAACTTGAAGCTCATATTTGGGGCCGGACCGAGCTTGGGCAAACAAATATAGTGTTGATACCATACATAAGCCCGGCCCGAACCCAACTTGGCCCGCCCCATGGACACCTCTAGATACTACATATATTTAAAAACTTAAAGATTTTCTATTTAAATGGTAAAAACTTGACATATCATTTAGCAAATTAATATTTTGCTATGGTTAAATTTAAAATTTATCCCAAAAATTTTAATTTTGGATAGATTTCAATCTTGAATTTAAATATTTATTAAGTAGAGTTATCTAATAATTAATATATTTTAAATATTATCCTACGTGTCATCAAGAGTAGATGTCCACGTTGCTTGTCCATGTCAGCACACACTTACCCGGTCAGCATATATCTTGTTATATTATATATATATATATGATTATACCATTAAACTAAATGCATATTTTTATTAATTATCTATTATATTTAATATTTATTTAATATTAAAATTATTTTTTAAATATTTAAAATTTTATTTAAATTAATCAAATGATCCAACCAATTGAACTAAAAATCGAAAGTTTTGTTGATTTAACCTCAGGTTTGATTTTTTTAACCTTGATATAAACTAAATATCCACTATCACTAGAACTTGTTGGAACTGTTAAGAAATTAAAAACTCGCCAAGTGTCTTTTACATGTCGAGCCTAACAGAAGGGATATCCGGTATCCATCATTCCCTTTGAGCCCTGTTACTATCACCTAAATTGTTTTCATATAATTGGGTTTCTGGTTGTGCTAATAAAATCAAACCAATTGTATACAATTGTTAGACTTCAGTTGTTTAACATACGGATTTATCCAATTGGTAATAAATAAAAAACCTTTTCTTGTCAATCAAAATTCAATTCTTATATATATATATATATATATATATATATATATATATGATCCTGAAAACACCATATTATTACAAAAACTTCCAGCATTTACATTTTTGAAGTTCAATCGATGGCCATAAAGACAATTGAATATATGGCATAAAAGATCCAACATTCTTTTACTCAAGCTAAACCTGGAGTTTTACATAACTATAAAAGCTTTAAAAAAAAAAAAAAAAGCAAATCCTTAAAGATACCTATGAAACTAGAAGTTCTTAAAACCTTTTTCTTAGCCTGATTTTTCAATCCCATTCGAGTAGGATGCTGACTCTTTCTCTTACATGGACAAATGATGAACAAGTTCTAATGCTGTGTACAATGATTCCAGTATCAATACAAGCAGCTATTTGGCATGGAATGGGATATTTTCAAAGCTGACTACAAAGTAACAATCACAAAGAACTCCTCACTTACTTTGAAACTATTTGCTTGATGAGCCTGCTATTGGAATGACTTGTTCTTCAACATAATTGGCAAATCTCACGCTTGGCCGCTGCCCACACTACATGAACAAGATGGAACTAAGATTGCTGGACAAGCATGAGCTAAAATGATGCTTAAAGTATAATTGAGAATCTGTAGTGATTCGGCAGGAGGGGATTTTTTTGGGGGGGAGGGGGGGGGGGGGTTGATTGACAGATGGTTCAGAGATGCTCTTCTATGGAGTGCAAAGTGCAAATTACTTACTGGGATTCTGCAGTGAATGTTTAGATGATTGTTCATTTCGCTGAGACGAGTTTTGGCAAGTTCTTCAGCATCGGAGGCTTTTTTGCAAGCTTCTTTAACCTGAATTGAGCATATTAGGGATTTAGCATGAATTTCTGTAGTAATGTCAATCTATAGCAAGTATATGGATAGTAGTGAAATAAAAACAAACTAGTAAGAACACTAAACATCATGTCTGAGAGAAGGATTCAACATTTGCGCTATTAGTGTGTAAGATAATATGGCGAGATATTAATGCAGTAATGGCAGGTGCAACATAGCTGAATATCTCAAACATTCGGCCATTTTGGTTTTTTATGATAGTTGCTAATGATTTTTAATTGATTTCTAGAAACCAGGGATCATGAATTACTTCAAACATAAGTACATAAACATTAATGATTATCAACGGAAACTCTCTGCTGCTATTCTTCGGGATATTCTGCTACAGAATGACCATTAAAAAATGAGTGAATGGCCCTTCCCCATAAGCTTCAAGCATATCAAATCTGGTACTAGTGTTGATATGCAGCATGATAAATAGGCCTCTGAGTTAGAAGTAATTTTAATTTAGTGGAACTACAAATACAGGAACATTCCAGTATTATCAGGCAAGAAGATATACCACTTTGATGCAATGATTTTATTTTAAAGTATTATAAGAGGCTCTAAATCATTGATAAAGGATACTTTGTTTGTCATACAAAGTGTGCTTTAGAGCCCCTATCAATGAAGTAAAGCATCCGAAACTTTTAAGCTAGTAATAAGCTATCTGTGGAAGAACCAAGTTATGAAAAACTTCCACCAGATTTTGTATAATTCTAGCCAAGTCATGTGGGACAAACAGGGAAAAAAGGTGAAGAAATTGGAATTTTGTTTGATTCCTATAGATTGCATTTTCCCTTTTCTCCCTTTCACCATGCATACAAAATGTTGACTGAACCTATAACATGATTGGCCTGAATCAAGAAAGCATGCAGTAGGGTCAAGCAAATCTATAAATTACCAACCATAAAGTTCTTAAAAGGAGATCAAAGTGCAATTTTAGCTCACTATATTTGAAAGCAAAGCAAAGTATGAAGGATAAGAGTTCATGTCATATTCACCTGATTGATGCAAATACTAGTCTGATCTTTGGAACCAAAAGCAGATTTTTCCAACATATTCCGTACGTACGATAACTCTTTAATCAAATCTAAAGCCACTTCTTCAGCATCTTGCATCTGATTTCTTGAGAATTCAAATGACCGATGTGCATGAAGCCGAAACGAAGAACAGTTCAGACAAGTACAAATACCTCTGCATCCACGTGGATTTCTTTTAAGGATTCCCCTTTTGAGACCAGCAGAAGGAATTCCAAAAGGAATAGAGGCTTCAACAAAGCTATCAGCTTCAATTTGCTTTTCATGGTTTGCACATTTCTCGGTAGACTTTATGCAGTCCTCTTCAGTTTCAAGAGGTAATTGATAAGCCACCAATTTAGCACCTTCTCTTGGCAATAATCCAGAATTGATAAGAGAGCTTGATGACATGGCTGGTGACTCAACCACATTTTTGGGGCTAGTTTCTAACTTCTGATTTGTATCCAATGCAGCAGGTTTAACAAGTGATCCCTGTTCCTGTTGTGAATCCATTATCATTGGGGACTCAACCACAGGCAGCATAATATCATCACCAGTGCGACGCTCTACGGGACAAATTTTGCCATTCAAAGTTTCCATGCATGTGCCTTTGCCAGAAGTAAAGAATGATGAAAGAGGCTGTTCTTTGGAACTGTTCTCAACTTTCAGTGACTGATCATTTCCAGAAGCACCTAGTAAAGCATCAAAGAAAAAGGTTACAAATACTTAGGCTCCAATTTAATTCTAAAACAATAGAATTTTGCGAATGGGAGAGTCGGGAAGGAGTGGGGAAGATAGCCAAGGAAATAAAACAGGACTCACAGGAGTAATCACTTGTTATGTCCATCAAAAACGGAAGCAATCTTCTATAACTGAATGAGCCCGGAATTTTAGATAACTTCAGATGCAAGCGCGGGTTTGGAACCTATTCAACATCACACGCTCAATGACATTAGCATGAAATGTCTTTAAACTTTTATCATTAATTAGTGTAACATGCACTATATTCAGCAACGTAGACACTGCAGATGAGCTACCATAACTGGAAACACTGGAAGGTTGATAGAAACTTACCAACTTGTTCTTAGGACTCGAGTCTGGGCTTTTATCACTGCCTTGACCATTGTTTCTGTGAAAGGTTTCATTTGTTGACTTTGGAAAAACGTGACTTATGCCTTGTGAAACATAATCCACTCTGTTGCCTCTGCTATCATCAGTCTCATACTTAGAGGACGTGTCAGAACCAGGTGGTATCGTAGACATACATTCTCCATTCAAGTCTTCAACTTGTTCCACGACTTCACCATCATTGTCAACTCTCTGCTGTAAACTGCATTTTCTGTTTCCTCCCATTTCAGACAACGCAGGATCCGCAAAATTCAGGTGCTCACCTTCAAAGGAATCACAAATGGTGGCTTTTGGCATCCCTTGAATCTCAAACTTCTTTGCGTCATCATTAGAATTTTGTGTAACTTCATAATCACAAGATTCTAAATTATCGTTAACTGTAGACAAAGTCTGATCCAAAACTTCTAGACTTTGAGCATTGCAAGGAGATTCAACATTAATTTTAGCAACCTCACCATCATCTGTCAGTGTTTTATCACTAGAAACCACACCAACTAAATTTTCCTCATTGAAATGAGAAACCTCTATAGTTGAAGATGAATCATGTTTTGAGCCATTCAAGTTCTGGTCTTCACAAGAAGCTTGGAACTCAAGTTTCTGAATTTCTCCATTAACAAGTGGCATTGAGGAAGACTCATTGTCCTGAGAGGTGAAGGACTCAACTGATACTGCAGTCAAATCCTTACCAGAATCAGTGTTATGACCCTCCAAGGAGCAGCCAGTTGTCTTAGGTTTATCTGACAATGTTTTTTGACCATTTGAAGCCAAAAGTTGCTTCTCTTCGAAACCCTTCTCGGTTTTTTGACAGTGACCCATTATTTGGGAACCTGTAAAGATCATATACAAGAATGTTTGCCATAGTTTTAACTACACTTGCCATTTTGGGATGTTGTGCAACCAAAGTTTGAAAAGAGAACAAAAAAGCAAAGAGAAAATGGGCAGAGAATTTACGACAATGGTCTTTTCCAATATCCATCAAATAAGGAAGCAATCTCCTGTAGCTGAATGAGCCTGGGGTTTTGAAAAGCTTCACACGAGAACATGGTTTAAGAACCTAGACCACAACACATAGGCAACCGGCATTACTAAAAAAAATCACCAATATATGTATAGGCATTAGTAATCGAGCTGAATTGAGCTCAAACAATAAAAAGCTCAAGCTCAACTCGAAATTCGCAAATAAAGACTATGTTCGAGCTCGATCAAGTTATATTTTTAAAGCTCAAACTCGATTCAAAATAAAAACCAACCTACTCGAACTCATTCGATTAAGCTCGTTTACCTAGTAAAAAATGAGCTCGATTCACATACTCAATTTCAAACTTGATTATTTGTGCTCGGTCTCGAGCTTGATTTCGAACTGAGAATTTTTTAATACTAATTAAATATATATATATATATTAAAAAAAAAACCCTCGACTAGATTTACAACCTACTTGAACCAAGCATTAAGATACTCAAACTCAACTCGCTCGATAACTTGAGTTACTCGAGTTCGAGCTCAACTCGACAATGACCGAGCAAAATTCGAGTATTTTACGAGCCAAACTCGAATAACTTGCAAGTACGCAATGTCTCATTTACACCTTTAGGCATTACATAAAATTATAAAACACTATGCTCAAACAGAAAGATTAATTTATTCAACTTATGCAACAACTCGAACATTTTTTAACATATATAATTGCATAGAGGAAAACACATACTAAAAATTTAAGATTTGCTCTCTTGTTGCTTTTCCTACTTTTTTTTAATCGAAATTAATAAATGACTAAAACCCAACATCAGTTCTAACATAATTGCTTTATACAAAATTAAAATCATGCATTGTTTCTCTCTAAGACAAAATTATTTCCTTCTGTATCTAAATGGGTTCCTTTTTTTTTCGATGTATTTGAGAAGGAAATTCCAAAAATAGAAACAAAACCAATAGCAAAAGTGTCAACCAACCGTTATATTAAACGAAAAAAAAATCCATATTAGAATCTTACTGATTTCATTGAATAATTCATGCCATTTCTCTGCTCATGAAAGCCCTTTTCCGTGCAATCATCATTTCTCTGCAGGATTTCACCTGGCTTCTTCTCTAAGAACTGATCTGAGAAGTCGCTTCCATTTCTTTCAACCACTAGTTTAGCTCCAAAGATCTCAGCATCTGGTGGAGTTGACTGCACGAAGTCCTCATTCGACATATCCAACTTTTGAAAACCCCCATTTTCACACGGTTCTTGACTTCCACCCAAACAAATGCCAGCAACCTCACTCTTTCCCAGATTCTCAGTATCATTCAAACAGTTAGGAATCACCCCATCAGAGGGAGAGAAGACCCGTCTTAAGCGGAGATCTTTGATGGAAACGGAAGATAAATCGTATCCCATCGATGAATCTTCAGCTGGTGAGCTATTTTTCAGTTTTTTGACAAAGGGTTGCAGATCTTGGTGGTTTCTGCCGCGGTAGCAGTCGGGTCGGGATTGGCCTGACCTGTTGCGGTGGAGATAGATCTGGGATTTGCTACGAGTGAAGATTCCCATTAACGAATGGGTGGCCGGAAGGGATAGTCGCTTCCGCTTCTTAGAGATTTCCTTTACATCTGCCATTGGTAAACCCTCAGCCAGAAACTGTGAAAGAGAGAGAGTGGAGATGAAAGGGTGGCGGGAGAACTGAGATGATAAGTATATGCTGTAGGGCGGGAAAGCATGTCAGAGTTTGGCGGGAAATATTATGGGTTTGGGCCGTGCATTTTATGGGCTGGTTCCAAGCAGGGTTTTAGTGAGAGAAAAAAAGCCCTAATTTTCGTTGAATTCATTTACTACTTATTTTTCTATATAAATTACATTTTAAATGCATTTCATTATCATTTTATAAATTATAGTTATTATTTTTTTATAGAAAAAAAAAGTCATAATTTGAGGATAAAAAAGATATTGTAAATATTAGAATTCGAATCCAAATTTATTAAATGTTATCTTTTAAAGATAATTACATTAATCAATTGAATTAAATCGCGAATTCATAAATTATAAATAGTAAATATAATTCATAGTATATAATTTAATCTGTATATATAATTATATATACATACATGAAGGCGTAGCGAGGTTATTTGTGGCCAATAGGATTGAGCATGACCCAAAATTATAATGTTTAAAGAAATTATAACTTCAATTAACATCAATATATTCTACCAATTCAAGTTAGTTGGAAAAAATGACTATAGCAAAAGTTGCATATATTAGTAAAAAAATCAGAACCCATGACTAGATTTGTTTATAAGGTCGCGGTTAAAAAATTTTATATTTTTCTTATTCAAGTCTAGCTCTAGATGGATCCGACCCGTTTAAATAATATTAAAATTAAAAACATATATATTTTTAATTTAATATTTTTATTATTTAAGTAAAAAACTCTTCCCATGACTTAGCTTAGTAATTATTCATACAAACACCTTTAAAACATGGTTATCAACAGGTATGAATTTGAATTTCAACATCTACAATTCTTTCTTTTGTTTTCAAATTATAATCTCTCTTAAAAAAAAATTAACTACAACAGATCTTCTTAGCATCCAAAACAACTAGAGGCTTTGTAGACCTATAGATATAATGGATCGACCGAGACTTAACTCTTTTTCTGGGCTTGAAATATTGCTCATCTTCAATAATCATGGCAGACGATGCACCAAATTCATCGTCTTGAACCCTTCTTCGCTTCCCTGTAATTAGACCGATATTGTCACCAATGTTGTCGTCGTTGTCGCTACAAAGTTTAATAAGCTGCCGAGCCACATCTATCTCCGATTCTGAAAAACTCAACGTAGTTCCTTCATGTTTGAATACAGATGAAAGCTTCGCCATTAAAGCTTCGATGTCTAATTAACAAGAAGAGAGAAACAAAAAAGGTTTTTTATACATAGATGGAGGGTGTAATGAGAGGGAAATTGCGTGGCTGCGGCTGTGGGAAGGAAAAAGCTAATCAAAGACGCGTATTAAGAATAAAATATGGCTTGCTTACGAAATTTAAGGGGATTTGACAATAGTGTATTCGTCGTATTTTTTGTTTTTTCTCATATCAGTTATGTTAATATAAATATAACATAAATTATTTATTTATTTATTAAAATTTTAAACACGAATATAATATATATATTGAATGTGTCATGTTTATTATATTATTTTTATATTTATTAAATATATCATGTTCAAAATTATCAATTTTAAATTTAAAGCACTTTTGTCAAAGATGTACACGACTAGGCTATCGTGATTTGTTTTGTATTTGTTCCTTATTTGGAACGTCTGTGTTTCTTTACTCGTTAGATTTCATTATTTGAAACTTTATTGCTGATACTGATGTTTCATATATACTATTCGTCTCTTAGCGAACAAAAAAATAAAAGTCTATAATTTTTTTTCGATTTTAAAGGTTAAAATATATTTTAAAAAATCCTGAATTATTTTATTTTTTAAAGTAAGTTCTATATTTTTATTATATTCTAATAAACTAATTTTTTAACCCATGCGATACACGGATTTTTATTATATTTTATAATTTTAAATTTAATTTAATTCATTTTAATAAAAGAAAATATATATTTTTAGTGTTTCAGTATATATAATTATACATTTAAAATGGTAAGGTAAAAAATTAAATCACAATTTGCACATGATTTTGTATAAGAAACAATACTCATTCATCTAGAAACTTGATCTTTTACAAATTTTCAAATAATTATAAAAAACATTTTTTTTTCTTTTTATCAATTTTTTTTTTTTTTTCAATTCATTTGCTAAATGCCAATAATTTTGCTATTGATTCTTTCTTATTTGATTAAAAAATAAAGATCCAATTATTGAATAATCAAGATTAATAGTTGTTTTGTATGATAATATTAATATGGATATGTAAAAATAAACTTCAGTGATTAAATTGAAAAAAGTGTTTGTATAATAGAGCATTCTTAAACCGTTAAACCTATTTATACAGCCGAAAAAAAAATCAAAAAATAATAAATCAATTCTTTTTATATAAATATCGGGTTGAACAATAAAGGATAATTCTTTTAATTTAATCATAACTATTTTTTTCTATTATCTTTTATGTTTGGTATAATTTAAGTAATTATTAAATAAAAACTGGTTAATTATATAACCTGTTATATTATATATATATATTATTTTTATTCATTGATTTGTATTCAATTTCAAATGAAATATTGATTTATATTAAGAATTTATTTAGATATAACTTAAAGGTTAAGGGTTTATTTGGATACAAAAAGAAATGTCCACATAATTTGTCATGTCTGTCGCAACCTAAAAAATAACGACGTCTCATCGCAAGACTTTATTATTCGTTAGATGTGACATTAAAAAATCGAGGAAAAGTCGACTTAATTCCTCTAGAAAAATGAAGGTTTTGAAAATGACCTTAAAAAAGACATGGAGTCGCCACCAATCTTTTTTAGCTGGGTGTGATCGGCCACCTATTAAAACCGGTTTTATAAAATATTTTAAAAATTAATTAAAACATTTTAAAAACCAATTTCAAGTCTGCGTTTTAAACCAGAGAAATCAAAGAAGCGGGTTCGGGAGTCGGTTACGTGTGGGGAAGGATTAGCACCCCCACAACGCCCGTATAAATCGGTACCTTATTAATCGTGTGTTATCTCAAGTCTCGGTAAAAAGTTGGTTTTAAACTTAGTATTTCAAGTTAATTCCCAATTTAAAAATAATTCCATTTTTTATTGAAAATGATCCGGAATTTATAAATTCAAAATTTTCCTATATTCCCCAACAAACGTGGCAAAATATATAAATTTTTATCAGTTTTGGAAAACTTTCCGAATCATTCTCCTTTTGAAAGAAAGATATTCCTTTATTAATGATAATTGATGAAATTCCCTCCAGCAAACCCGGTAGAGAACTCATGAATTATTTTAACTCGGGAATATCTTTATTTTTATTGAAAACCATTATCTTTTTGAAAACATTTAAAATAAATGAATATGTATATGCATGACATAAATAAAATGACATAGCAACATCTAAATAATATAATGCAACCTAAATGACATGGCAAACATGAATGATATGGCATATAAATTAAATGAAATGGAATATGAAATAATGCTACCATATAATATGCATGAAAATAAAAATAGAAATAATAATACATGAACATAGTATATGCTAAATAATATGACCAAAAAAATGACTAAATAAAAGCATGGGATATCATGAAATATTCCAAATCATATGATAAACCATATAACATCAAAAATATAAATCAAAATAATAACAATATCATAGAAATTATTATAACAAGAATCACATATTATATAAAATGCATGAATATAAAAATGCAATGCATGGAATGTATTTTTTCCTTTAATTAAGGAAATCCGTATACCTAAAAAGATATCCGGCTACCTTAGGAAAATATGTCAAATTAAATATTCTAAAACCAAAATACTTTGTGATTGTTTGAAAATAATTTTGAGAAGCTTGAATTAAAAATAAAAAACTGGGCTAGAATTTTTTAAATGGCTCTAATTTCCTAAGTTTAAAAAATCCGGACTTGGCTACCCTTAACCCGGGACTTGAAAAACCATTTTTAGAGTTTAAAAAGGCTTATAAATTATCCTAAGTCAGTAGCTAACCCTCCTAATCAGCCCACTCTAATTAAATTAACCAAAACAGAAAAATGGTTTTTCTTTAAATTCAATTCTGACTCCACTGTCCAGTTTTAATCCACGATTTTTTACCCTATTTTTAAAAATTCCAAAAATTCTGAAAAAATTACTGGAGACTCAGGACATGTAAAACTACACGATAAAAAATCGGCTTAATTTTATGATCAAAGATGAATTCCCAGAAAAATCAGAGATGTACGAGTTTTTGGAGGAAAAAAAACTGCTTTGCCAGCACATTTTTTTTGTCTTTGATAAAATCATTTAAAAAATCAAAGTAAAAATATTTGAAACTCATAAAATGATTTCCAAACAATAGCTAAGACTTTTTGAAAGTTAGATAAAAATTGTCTAAGTAAAAAAATCACAAAGGTAGAATAATCAACTCGACAAACTTAATTTTCCACAAGTGTACTCAAGAGAGCATGACTTTGAACCATCAATTGGCTCAAGTCATTATTCAAGTGGTATGAGCATGAAATGCATGAAACAATGCAACAAACATAATGCATGAAATGCATGGATCTAAACCTAAATGTAGAGAAAATGCATGACATAAATAATATGGCCTAGACCTAACATGAACTTGCATGGCATTTAATGTAACCTAGACTTAAGACATGCATGGCATTTTCACAAACACAAAGCATGCTTAATTCAAAAATCCAACCAAATATCATGCAAATGCAAAAACCTAACAACTAGCATGACAAAAATACAACACACAATGCAAAACACATGGAGTAGCCAAATGGCCCCAAGCTCCAACAAGCATGGCATTTTCACAAACACTTGGTATGCTAGCATGAAAAACTAAGTCATAACACAAAAAATCACACAAGCATTTTCACAAACACTTAATATACTAGATCTAAAACATGCTCAATTAGGATATAAAACAAGAATCATGCAAAGAATCACACAAGCATTTTCACAAACACCTAATATGCTAGATTTAAAACATGCTCAAATTTAAACAACATGAAAACAGAAAATTAAAATGCAAAAAACTATGATATCTAAGACATAAATGGCAACAAACAAAGCAACCAAATTAAAATATAACTCAAGAACATGAAATAACATAACATTTAAAACATCAAAAAAAAATAGCATAAACAATATGGTAAAATGAATCAACACAACAACTTAAAATAAATAATGTAGGCCATTTGGCCATGGTGAGTTTATTGTAAAAACAAAATGTAAATAAAATATACTTAAGAAAGGAAATGAAGGAAGAACAAAAAAAAAAAAAAAAAAAAAAAAAACATTATTCTAAAATGAAAACTCACCAAGTAGAGATTAAAATAGCAAAAAACAAGAATAGAAAATGAAAGTGCAAGAGTTGGTGCTCAAGAGCAACCTCAAGAAGCTAATATTTCAAGCTTTTCTCTTCAAACTTTCCTTTTTTTCTAAACTTTTCTTTTTTTTGCTCTCAACCAAGAAGATAAAAACCAAGAAAAACTAAGAGAAATCAGCCAAAATGGAAAAGAAAAAACCAAAATGTGCCTCTCTAGGGTTGGCCTTAATGATGTTTATATAGCCTCAAAGATGTTGTCATTTTTGTGTAACCTATTTTCCATCAAATGGCTAATAATTCAAGATGAAAAGTCATGAAATTACCACCCCTAGATTAGCATCTCAGCCCTCTCTATGCAAAAATAATGTTGACATCTTTCTTAACCTATGTGGTTTACTCACCATGGCTTGATCAAAGAGAATGGTTAACTAACTCTTGATTTTTAACCACTTGATTAAAAAAATAATAATTAGAAGCTTCCTCCTTTCCTTGGGCTTGGGCATGCCAGCACTTCTCTTTTCCAGCCCAACTCTGATTTTTTGAAGGGCCAAAAAAAGCCCTTTTCGGTTGCTTGGGTGAAATGACCATTTTGCCCCCCGGATGCAAGTAAATATCAAACGGACTCCAAATTCAATTTTTATTTTTTTAATACTTCCAAAATAATAAAATATTGAGTTCTGGAAGTTTTCAAAATTATCCGAGTCCGTTTTCTATTTATTTGGATTTTTTCTTCCCAAAAATGCCCTTTTATGCCCCTACATTTTACCATTTTTTAAACGAACTCCAAATCAAGATTTTCCTTCACCAATCTCTTCAAAATAATTAAAAAGTGTGATCTGGAAGTTTTCATAATTTTTGGAGCTCATTTGGTATTTTTTCGGGATTTATCGGCTTGAATTACTGCATAGGAGGCTCGGGATTTGGCCATTTTGCAAACGAAATCGGAATCAAGATTTTCTTTCGCCAATCTCTTCCAAATAATTTAAAAATGAGATTTGCCAAATTTCAGAATTTTTGGAGTCCATTTGCTATTTTTCCGGGATTTTCCTTTTTGAATTACTCTATAAGAAGCCCGGGATTTGGCCATTTTGCAAACGAACTCGGAATCAAGATTTTCTTTCGCCAATCTCCTTCAAATGATTTAAGAATGAGATTGACAAATTTTTCATAATTTTCGGAGTCCATTTGCTATTTTTCCCAAATTTTTCCAATTTTGCCCTTTTACCTCCGAAACCCGGTTTTGCTCAAAACAAATCCGATTTTCAGATTTTCTTCAATCTGAGCCTTGGGCCATCCTTTTTAACCATTATTCATCCATTGAGGGCTTTGGTCTTACCAAGTCGGGCCATTTCTGTGATTCTTCCCGATTTCACCGAAATCCACTAAAAACCCTAATTCTCGGTTTTCTCCCGGATTGACTTTTCTTTCTGTTTTTCTTGCAAGTGACTTCTCCATTACCCGTAGTCAGTGCTTATCTTTCATTTGGAACCTTCAATTTCGACCAGTTTGATCGTTTAAGCACTTTTCCCCAAATTTCTCGGATTAGGGTTTCTTTTCTACTGAATCTCCAAATCCCAACTTCCGAACTCCATATCTTTCAATGTAGACCTCGGATTATCAAAATTCTTTCGCCATTTTTCAATTGAACTCAAAATCTTGATTGTGAAAGTGGGTTGACTTTTTCAATAGTTGACTTTCTGGGGTTGACTTTTTCGGGGTTGACTTTTTCAAGTTTGACTTTTTGTGCTCGCCCTCTTAAACTAAGTCTCGGAGTACCATCTGCAGGATGAAAACAGTCTTTTTATACTCGGAAACATCAATATGGGAAGAAAACATACCTGTTTTAGTGGTCCGGACAAAATTAGGTGTCTACAGCTGCCCCTCTTTGGCTATTGCTGAGAATCAGGAATCAGGCAAAGATAAACCAACACTAATTTTGTACGGTCAGTGATATCACATATGAAAGAAAGGGAAAGGGGTTTTCTTTTCTATCATTTTTTTTGTTTTTTTTGTTTTTTGTTTTTTTTTTGTTTTGATAATAAGCTGTAAATTGAAGATTTGTCCTTAAATTGAATTCCCTGACTAATCAAGGCTCGATCCGTCTTAAGAAAACGAATTCGATTTTCAAAAGAAAAATGGTGCCCGGAGGTCTTTAAAACTAGCGAAAATATATTGACGATAGTCTCAGGGTTCGACTCATTTGATAAAACAGAATGAATTCGATTTAAAACAAAGAAAATACCTCGACGATGGTCTCAAGGCTCGACTCATTTGATAAAACAGAATGAATTCGATTTAAAACAAAAGAAAATACCTCGACGATGGTCTCAAGGTTCGACTCATTTGTTAAAACAGAATGAATTCGATTTAAAACAAAGAAAATACCTCGACGGTGGTCTCAAGGCTCGACTCATTTGATAAAACAGAATGAATTCGATTTAAAACAAAAGGAAATACCTCGACGGTGGTCTCAAGGCTCGACTCATTTGATAAAACAGAATGAATTCGATTTAAAACAAAAGGAAATACCTCGACGGTGGTCTCAAGGCTCGACTCATTTGATAAAACAGAATGAATTCGATTTAAAACAAAAGGAAATACCTCGACGGTGGTCTCAAGGCTCGACTCATTTGATAAAACAGAATGAATTCGATTTAAAACAAAAAGAACTACCTCGATGGTGGTCTCAAGGCTCGACTCATTTGATAAAACAGAATGAATTCGATTTAAAACAAAAGGAAATACCTCGACGGTGGTCTCAAGGCTCGATTCATTTGATAAAACAGAATGAATTCGATTTAAAACAAAGAAAATACCTCGACGATGGTCTCAAGGCTCGACTCATTTGATAAAACAGAATGAATTCGATTTAAAACAAAAGAAAATACCTCGATGGTGGTCTCAAGGCTCGACTCATTTGATAAAACAGAATGAATTCGATTTAAAACAAAAGGAAATACCTCGACGGTGGTCTCAAGGCTCGACTCATTTGATAAAACAGAATGAATTCGATTTAAAACAAAAAGAACTACCTCGATGGTGGTCTCAAGGCTCGACTCATTTGATAAAACAGAATGAATTCGATTTAAAACAAAAGGAAATACCTCGACGGTGGTCTCAAGGCTCGATTCATTTGATAAAACAGAATGAATTCGATTTAAAACAAAGAAAATACCTCGACGATGGTCTCAAGGCTCGACTCATTTGATAAAACAGAATGAATTCGATTTAAAACAAAAGGAAATACCTCGACGGTGGTCTCAAGGCTCGACTCATTTGATAAAACAGAATGAATTCGATTTAAAACAAAAAGAACTACCTCGATGGTGGTCTCAAGGCTCGACTCATTTGATAAAACAGAATGAATTCGATTTAAAACAAAAGGAAATACCTCGACGGTGGTCTCAAGGCTCGATTCATTTGATAAAACAGAATGAATTCGATTTAAAACAAAGAAAATACCTCGACGATGGTCTCAAGGCTCGACTCATTTGATAAAACAGAATGAATTCGATTTAAAACAAAAGAAAATACCTCGACGATGGTCTCAAGGTTCGACTCATTTGATAAAACATAATGAATTCGATTTAAAACAAAAAGAACTACCTCGACGGTGGTCTCAAGGCTCGACTCATTTGATAAAACAGAATGAATTCGATTTAAAGCAAAAGAAGTACCTTGATGGCGATTTCAAACTCTGAATCTTTTGAGAAACAAAACGAGCTTCTCTTTGGGGAAGTCCAAGCTTTCCTAATTTCTGCACTGTTAGCTAAATGCAATGATGAGAATGCCATGCTTTTGCAAATGCTTATATGCTTCCTAATAAATGCAAACAAATGATTGTGCCATAATTTCTAATCCATGGTTTCTTTGAGGTTCACAGATTATATGACTTCAGGACAGAGTCTTCAACTTTCCATTGATGCCCCACTTGAGGAATCTCTCACTCAAGATATCTTGTCGAACAGTCTCAGCTTCTGTCTCTCGCTGAAGTTCACAGATTTTCTGACTACGCGACGGAGTCTCCACCACATTCACTGTTTTCTTTTCTTGGTGAACTTTCTAAACCTTCCCAAGATTTAAATCTATTCCTTAGTAATACTTTGAAATCCCTTTATTTAAAGATTTTTATTACTAAACATCATTCAATTTAATAACAACCATAATACATCTTAAAAGTATATGAAAAAGAATATGAATCAATCAAAAATTGTCATGAAAAGGATGACAAGAATTTATTGCAAGAAATGTTTTAAAATGGTAAAAATAAATGTCAAGGATATAAGAAACATATATAAGGTTATAGGCTGTAGATGCCCCGGATGCGGAATATCTTGGACCCCTCCTTTTTCAAACCATCTGAAATTTCTCTTGAATGAGCAATTCACTTGGGTAACCTCTTAACTTCTGTAGTTACATCAGACTGCATTGTTCCCCTTTTCTCTGATTGTAAGATGCTTTCTTCCCCATTACACGGAGCATTGATTAGTACTTAAGCTGCCTTTTACAGGTTTTCAACTCAAGTTTCCTCCGTTCGGTATTAAGTCGCCCTTTGGGGTTTTCGGCTTAAACCTCTCCTTTTTTTTTTTTTTTTTTTTTTTTTTTTTTTTTGGTTCTGCATTTGAGAATTCTAAATGCTTCCACAGTAAAAATATCAATCCAAAAGATGGGATGGATTCTGAGGAATATCTTCCAAATTAAATATCCCTGCTTGATCAAAATGGGCTTTCAAAGCATGTAATGTAGGCCAAGGTTTAGTTTTAGAAAGGAAGGATAAATAGGCCCAAAATGTGTTTAAGGGTGATGGGATCAAGGATCACTTCATGAGGAGAACTCATTCTGGAAACATCTGTCCCTTTTTTTTTTTTTTTTTTTTCTTTTTTTTTTTGATGGCTTTCTTTTTTGCCATGATTTTTTATTATCTTTCCTCGCATTTGCCCTCCAGTGTAGAGGGTGATCCTTGATCAAGGTTCAAAGAAAGAAATAATTCTTAAGGCTCAAAGGGGTGACTAAGGATAATTTCTTCTTAGTGGAAGGAATATGAAAAACGGCCATTCATCATATCAAGCATAAATATTTTCTTTGAAAAGCAATTCTCAGGGGAAATAGATATATAGAATTTCTATTTTTACACTTGGAATCATTCGAATTTTCATGTGCACAGCATCACAAAATTTTTTTTTTTTTTTTTCAAGCATAATACTTCTTCAATTCATCAGCATTTACGGGATGTCTAAAATCATCTCCGTCCATCCGAGTTAGAATCAATGCTCCTCCAGAAAAAGCTCTCTTTACCACATAAGGTCCTTCCCAATTTGGAGCCCATTTTCCTCTTGGATCCTTCACTATAGGGAGAATTTTCCTCAATACCAACTCCCCCTCTCGGAACTGTCTGGGACGAACTTTCTTGTTGTGGGCTTGAATCATCCTTCTCTGATACAACTGCCCGTGACAAATTGCTTTCAATCTTTTCTCCTCAATGAGATTCAACTGTTCATAACGAGCTTTAACCCATTCTGCTTCCTCTAGGCCAACTTCCATCAAAACCCGAAGTGAAGGGATCTCAACTTCAATAGGTAGCACTGCTTCCATCCCGTATACTAAAGAAAACGGTGTTGCCCCTGTAGATGCGCGGACCGAAGTACGATATGCATGAAGAGCAAAAGGCAGGATCTCATGCCAATCTTTGTACACATTGGTCATCTTCTCAACGATCCTCTTGATGTTCTTATTAGCTGCTTCTACTGCGCCGTTCATCTTCGGACGGTAAGGTGCCGAATTATGATGTGTGATCTTGAATTGAGTACACACTTCTCTCATCATCTTATTGTTCAAATTGAGAGCATTATCCGAAATAATTCTTGCTGGCAACCCATAACGGCATATGATTTCTTTCTTGACGAATCTGCATACCACCGACTTCGTTACATTTGCATAAGACGCAGCTTCTACCCACTTTGTGAAATAATCTATGGCCACCAAGATGAAACGATGTCCATTTGAAGCTTTTGGGGTAATAGGCCCGATCATATCCATTCCCCACATTGAAAAAGGCCATGGTGCAGTCATGACATGTAAAGGTGATGGCGACACATGAATCTTATCTGCATAAATCTGGCATTTATGACACTTCCGGGAATAACTGATACAATCACCTTCCATGGTCAGCCAATAGTACCCTGCCCTCATAATCTGTTTAGCAAGCATGTGACCATTACCGTGGGTGCCACACATCCCTTCATGGACCTCTTCTATGATTCTTCGAGCTTCGGCAGACCCGACACACCTCAACAAGACTTGATCTTTCCCTTTCTTGTAGAGAATCTCGCCATCTAGAACAAAACCCATTGCTAACCTTCTTAGAGTCCTCTTGTCATTCTCTGTCTCTTGTTTTGGATACTGTTGACTCTTGATGTACTGCAAGATGTCGTTATACCAAGGGAGACCATCTGCTTCTTCTTCGATACTCAAGCAGTGGGCAGGAGACTCGTATATGCTCATCTTGATCGGCACAACTTCTGCCCCTTCATTCACTTTAAACATCGATGACAAAGTAGCCAGAGCATCCGCCATTCGATTTTCTTCTCGAGGAAAGTAATTGAAATTCACTTCTTCGAACTCCTCTAATAAACTCAGTATGAGTTCTCGGTATCGAATTAGCTTTGAATCTCGGGTTTCCCATTCTCCTCGTAACTGGTAAATTACCAAGGCTGAGTCTCCATAGACTTCCAATACTTTGATCTTTCTGTCCACCGCGGCACGAAGGCCCATAGTACATGCTTCATACTCAGCAGTATTGTTTGTACAATCAAAATCCAATCTAGCAGTGAAAGGATAACAGTCTTCTTCTGGGGATATAAGCACTGCCCCGATTCCATGCCCCATGGCATTAGATGCGCCATCGAAGTACATTTTCCACACTTTCTTCTTTAGGGGAATCTCATCTGCTTGCGACACATACATCAAATCCTCATCTGGGAAGTCAAAGTTCAATGGCTCATAATCTTCCACTGCCCGACTTGCTAAGAATTCCGCCACTGCACTGCCCTTGATAGCTTTTTGACTTACATATACAATGTCGTACTCTGACAATAAAACCTGCCATCTTGCTGTCCTCCCTGACAGAGAAGGTGCTTCCAACATGTACTTGATTGGATCTAGTTTGGCAATCAACCATGTGGTGTGGTACAACATATACTGTCTGAGTCTTCGAGCTGTCCAAGCTAAGGCGCAGCATAACTTTTCTACCGACGAATATTTCAACTCATAATCTGTGAACTTCTTGCTGAGATAGTAAACTGCCTGTTCTTTCTTTCCCGTTTCATCAAGCTGCCCCAAAACACAACCCATGGAACTTTCAAATACTGATAAATACAGTATCATTGGTTTATCCGGGATCGGTGGCATTAATACTGGTGGGTTTGATAAATAATGCTTAACCTTTTCAAAAGCAATCTGACATCCTTCATCCCATTCTCCTGGATCACGCTTTCGAAGTAACTTAAATATTGGATCACATTTGTCGGTCAACTGTGAAATAAACCGAGCAATGTAATTCAATCTCCCTAGAAAGCCTCTTACTTCCTTTTGAGTGCGAGGTGGTGGCAAATTCTGAATGGCATTCACTTTATCTGGGTCAATCTCAATTCCTCTTTTGCTGACAATAAAACCCAACAACTTCCCCGAGGTGACTCCAAAAGTGCATTTTGCCGGATTTAGCTTGAGTCTAAATTTCCTTAATCGTTCAAAGAGCTTCTTAAGATTCGCAATATGCTCCTCTTCTCCTTGTGACTTTGCGATCATATCATCAACGTAGACCTCAATTCCCTTATGCATCATATCATGAAACAAGGTCACCATGGCTCTCTGGTATGTTGCCCCAGCATTCTTCAATCCAAATGGCATTACTTTGTAGCAGAAAGTGCCCCACATTGTAACAAATGTGGTTTTCTCCATATCTTCCGGTGCCATCTTGATTTGATTGTATCCTGAGAATCCGTCCATAAAAGAAAATAGAGAACTCTTCGCTGTATTATCCACCAGAGTATCAATATGGGGCAAAGGGAAATTATCTTTAGGGCTGGCCTTGTTCAAATCTCGATAATCAACACACATCCGCACCTTGCCATCCTTCTTCGGTACTGGAACAATATTTGCCACCCATTCCGGATATTTTGCCACCTCTAGGAATCCAGCATCAAATTGTTTCTTCACTTCCTCTTTTATCTTTAACAGCATATCAGGCCTCATTCTTCTCAACTTTTGCTGAATTGGCTTGCACTCTGGCCTTAAAGGGAGCCTATGAACCACAATATCCGGATCTATCCCCGGCATATCTTGGTATGACCATGCAAATACATCCACATGCTCCTGGAGCAAAGCTATCAATTCACTTTTTATTAATGGTGACAATGAAGTTCCAATTCTGATTTCTTTTATCTCTTCATCATTTCCCAAATTTATTGTTTCCAATAATTCCTTATGAGGAAGTACTTGCTTCTCCTCTTGTTCTATTTTTCTCAATAAATCCGGAGGTAGACCATAATCCTCAGTATCTTCATTAGCCTCAAAATCACCCGTGCAAATGGGTCTTTCAAAATCAATTTCAGAATTACTGACAGGAGGGTTCTCATATTCCGCATCCGTACGCCTGTAAATAGGTGGAGAAAAACAATATAGGAAAATATATATATATAGAAAACAAAATGAATAACAAAAATGAAAGAATATGGACACATCAATATGGATAATGCATTGTGCTTGTTATTTATTGAATGAAAATGCTTGAAAAGCCCATTACAAAAAAAAAAACTTAATATCTCTGGGTAAAGATAATTAAGATTGCTTTTTTTAAAAAGTATTACTTTGGAATAGACTTAAAGACTATGGGCAACTCAGTCGCACTCCAATTGGTTAGTCTATATCCTGGTGGACAAGGTCGCACCATCCAGCTAGCACTTTCTCTTTCAATTCTGTCTTTCCCAGTCATGCAGATCTCCACATCATTCATCTGTTCATCACCATTCACCTGGAATTTCTTGAAGGCTTTCTCTATCATCACAAGTACATCATCAGAATTCTTTTCTCCGAACAGAGAACCAGCTGAGCGGAAGTTGTGAAGGATAGGTGGGAATGTCATAGGCTCCCACTCAATATCCATACCCGCAAAACGGGCCATCCTCCTTTGTCGATTCTTTTCAACCTGTCTTCTTTTCTCATGGGCCTTTGGAAGATATCCTAAGCCAAATCGGTCCTTTTTTCCTTTTACCTCTATGGCTCGAGCCATCCCCTGAAGATATTTCCCGAGACCTTTTCCTGCCCTGCAGCCTTTTCCTACGGTGGTTTTTACCCCCAACCTTGTGTTCTTGGACAGCTTTGGTTTTGGAATTTTTTGTCCTTCAGCGACAAAAACTGCATTTACAAATTCCAAAGACCGGAAAGAACACTCCACAGCCTCTTCATTCGGCTCCACATAAGGAGATTCAGTGGATGCGGAGGCTATTATGTCTTCCTCCCCTGATACCGTAATCAACCGACCCTCCATCACAAATTTTAGTTTCTGGTGAAGAGACGAGGGTACAGCCCCAGCTGAATGTATCCATGGCCTTCCCAACAAACAGTTATAAGATGGATTGATATCCATAACCTGGAAGTTCACTGTATATGTGCACGGGCCTATTTCCAAAGGAACTTCAATGGTTCCCATAACCTCCCTCCTGGTTCCGTCAAAAGCTCTGACCACCGTGCAACTCGGTATCATATAGGATAAATCCACTGGTAACTTGGATAAGGTTGCTAAAGGCATCACATTTAGTGAAGAACCGTTGTCCAGAAGGACCCTCGGTAATATGTGCCCCTTACAAGTAGTGGTTATATGGAGAGCTTTTGTTGATCCAATACCATTGGGTGGTATTTCCTCATAGCTGAAGAATATGAAGTCATCAGCTGCGATGTTTCCCACCAACCTATCCAGCTTTTCCACTGATATATTATTGGCCACGTACGCTTGATTTAATACTCTCAATAAAGCCTTTCTGTGTGGTTCTGAATTTAAAAGCAAAGATAAGATTGAAATCCTAGCTGGTTGACGTTGCAGTTGTTCAACCACGCTATATTCACTATGCTTTATAAATTTCAAGAACTCACAAGCTTCTTTTTCACATACTGGCTCTTTGATTCCATTAACCGGGGCTGATCCCCTCTCTGTTTCTTCCGGCAAATCCTTCTCAATGCGGATTGGCTCGACGACCTTCTTCCCTTTGCCAGTTCCTCTGTCTTTCCCTGCTACCCCTTGTTCAATGGCCTCCGGAGCATAACACCTCCCACTTCGGGTTAAATGCCCCACACCTGTAATATCCTGTTGGCTTGAAGACCCGGGCATAACCATACTGCAGTCATATTTCCATGGTGTAGCCTTGTTTTCCTTGTATGGAAAGGAAACAGGTAAATCAATGATTAATTTGGGCGCATTTTCTTCCATGGCTGGCATAACTTTTTCCTCCGGTTCATCATAGTAGATGATTAGGGGTCTTCCTATCCCATAGCCACTTGTATTTTCAATGACTTCTATTTCCCCTTCTATCTCCTCATAGAATTGGGCTACCCCATTATCCATCATTCTTTGGACTTTAACCCGGAAGTCCCCACAGTTCTGTATGTCATGGCCTTCACTCTTATGGAACGGGCACCAATCATGCACCCTTCTTGCTACCATTTTCAGATCTTTCGTACCTTCCACCAATTCTGCCTTGACCATTTCAGCCCATATTGTCATCATCGGAGTCTTAACCTCCCCAATATCCCTCTTTAATCTTCTGTCCCCTCCGGTCAATATTGCATTCATTTGATTCCCAGCATGATTGGGCAACGGATTTCCAGCTACGTTCGGCCCATTTTTTGATCCAAACTTCACTACCCCTGAATTAATCAAGCTTTGGACTTTTCTTTTGAAGGCTAGGCAATCTTCAATTGAATGTCCTTGGATTCCCGCATGGTATGCACAGTTGGTGTTTGCATTGTACCATCTTGGATATGGAGGTGTCAAAGGTTTTAGGTACACAGGTGCAACAAGTTGACCCTGCAACAGTTTTGGATATAGATCACCGTAAGTAGTGGGAATTGGATCAAATTGGGTTCTTTGATCGTTCCTTGGTGAACGTTGGTCATTACGCGCAGGCCCTTGTGTGTTAGGAACAGTATTTCTAGGAAGGGTGATTTGAGGGGACATGCCAGTTGGGAATGGCTGTTGTGGTATATTGGTATAAGGGAACGGGTTTTGGGTAAGGTGGTTGATATTAGGGTAATAAGGATTATACCCCGGATATGGTGTGTATGGTGTAGGAGGTGTATAAGGTGTGGTAGGGGTATAAGGCCTCGGTGGTGTGTATGGTGTAGGAGGTGTGTAAGGGTATTGGTTGAAGCTTACTGCATGGGTTTCCTCCTTTTTCTTTGTAGGAAAAGCTCTTTTTGGGGTAGCAGACTCACCCCCTTCCATCTTTCCACTCTTAATGGCTGACTCAATCATTTCTCCAGATATTACCATATCCGCAAAATCTTTGGTAGCATTTCCCACCAATCTGTCATAATAAGGTGCCTTCAATGTGTTGATGAAAAGCACCGTGGTTTCTTTGTTGGTTAAAGGGGGTTGCACTTGTGTTGCCAGGTCCCTCCACCTCTGTGAATACTCCTTGAAGGTCTCATTGGACCTCTTTTCCATGTTCTGTAATGACAGCCTGTCTGGTACCATATCAGAAACGTGCTTGTAATACTCCATAAAAGCCCTGGCCAGATCCGTCCATGAACGAATCTTGGTACGACTGAGTTGGTTGTACCATCGGGTGGCTGACCCTGTTAAGCTGTCCTGGAAGCAATGAATAAGCAATTTTTCATTATCCTCATGCCCTGTCATCCTTCTACAGTACATAGTCAGATGAGCTGATGGGTTGGTGGTCCCATTATACTTTTCAAAATCTGGTACTTTGAACTTTGGTGGAATTATTAGATCATGTACCAGGCTCATCTCTTTGGCATCTAGGCTGCCAAACAACTCTGCTCCTTCCACTGCCCTTAGCCTTTCTTCCAACAACTGATATTTCTTCTCAGATTCAGCAGTTTCGACCCTCTTTAGTTTAGTCATTTTGGTCCTTTCCTTCTCTGCCATTTCTTCGAAGTCTGGAACCTCAACCTCAATTGGATCAACTCCGGTGTTACCCCTTTTTGGACCGAAATTTTGTGGTTCGGCCGCCGGCTGGATGTAGATGTAGGATGCTGCCCCAGTTGGAATTTCATTTCCCATAGGTTGGGATGTCTGGCCATTTCTCTGTACCACTTCTGGTCTATCCTCCTGATTTACTGCCCCCATTCCAGCAGCTGAATTCTCTCCAGGCCACTTCTGCTTCATCATATTGCCCATCATCTCCATGAGCTTCGTCATCTGTTCTCGTGTCTCTTCTTGAGACTTAGTCAACTGTTCTTGTAGTTCTTTCTGGATTCTTTCCATTCTCTCAACTCTGGCAAGCTGATCATTTTCCATGGCTTTTGTTCGAGACCGAGTATTGTAGGAGTGTTGGAAATCTGGTTCCTTCTGAGTGCGACCAATTGTACCTTTATTTTTTTTTAAAAACCATGGATTAGAAATTATTGACACAATTCTTATTTTATTTTATAAAAAATGAATAAATGAATGAATGAATCAGTGTTAATGAATGAACAACTAAGTAAATGACTAAGTGTATGAACTTAGATGACTATTTAAAGTATTGGCCCCGGGATAATTCCAACCAAACGGTCTTTCATTGATTTCCTGGAACAAAATATCATGATAATCTATCTCTCCTAAAAACTATTACAAGATACTAGTCCTATAATAACTCCCTCGGATCCTGGACCTTCTTCAATGTCCTCCTTTAACTGCCTTGCTCTTCCATCTGATCCCTACTTGTTCACGGCCTTTAGACGTGTTAGCACAAGCATCACCCTGTAAGCTCTCCCTAGCTTGCTTCTCAAGTTGATTTGCTCGGGCTTCCTCGTGTTTTGCCTTTTCTACCCAATAATTCTTCTCCTTTTTGAGGTTTTTGACTTCTTGTTCCCATTCCCCGGAAGTCTTGAGAGTCCCCTCAAATCTGAGCTCAAAGCGATATCTCTTGTTTTCCAAATGCAATCCTCGAAGGTCGTCCTTAACGGTGTCCCTTTCTCTCTTAATCTGTTCCTTCTCTTTTTCCCGAGCTGATTCCCTCTTTTTCATGTCTTCAAGCTCTTCTTGCAGTCGGGCAATTTCCTTACTCATCCGGGCCTTTTCTTTTTCAAATTCCGCTCTTGTAATTTCTAATTCTGATGGCATTTCCCTCGGTGGCGGATTTATGAACTGGATCTCCTCCCCATCTGATGTCAATAGTCTGTCATTAACCCTTAATTTCCTCCATACCAAATAATCAGGTGTGACGGTGTCGGCATATCTGGCCACTTTTATCCGTTGAGTTTTCTTCCATGCTTCGATCGCTGCCCGCACTTTTCCAGAATATCCATCTTCCCCATAAGTGAACTCTGATGATCTTAAATTATGAGTCATGGGTGTGAATTGCCGAGACTCCACCTGTCTTTGCACCAACAGAGGCGCATAACTCACAGACCCCCAAATTCCGAGCAGTGGAACTCCCGGGTTGTCCCCACATTTGTACATAATCGGCACAGGAACCATCCATGGAGCTCTCCAAGTCACCATCTCCCCTTTTAGATTCCGGAACATGTTGACCCATTTCTCTTCATTCCTTTCCTTAGGCCAATCATTTTGAAGGAATTCCTTAATCGGAACTAAAGTCTTCATGTATGGTTTGAAGGAAACATTTTCTATCTTCCAAAAGTGACTTTGAATCCAAATATAAAGGAGTTGTACACACCCCTTGATCCTCCCTCGTCCGGCCTTTTTACAAAAATTCAAGGATCGGATAGTTTCAGCTATGATGGCCGGAGATGGGTTGATCTTTTGTTCCAACTTTTCAAAGAAATCAAACACGGCTATATCCACATGACCCAATATCTTCGGGAATATTATTAACCCGTAGATGGCTAGAGCGAAGATGTCCCTGGCTTTTGCTTTGTCAGAACAACCCAATATCAACAGTCGGAGAGTTTCCCACGGAATGCACCCATTTTTCTGCTTCGTGTCCACATGACTCTCAACCCATGTTGTATCCATTCCCGTAATCCTAGCCACTTTCTTCTTAAGACTTGAAGGTTTCATTTCCTTCAAATATATCCGATCAGGATTAGGACATTCAATACGTAACAGTGTCGAATATTCTTCGATCAGTGGTGTCATATCCTCCTCGTTAAAAGTGAAACATCTATAAGCAGGATTCCAGAACTGTACCATAGCCTGAATCAACCCACTATTGACCTGAATCGGAATTAAGAGTGCTATGTCTCCATATTTCTGAGTGAAGGCTTCTTTCTCTGATACATTCCACTGGTTCCAAATGTCGGCTAATCCTCGGAGATTATTCTGTCTAAGATCCACTTTGACCCTTTCCGGCAATATTGACACATAACCCTTCTCGAGGCAATCTCCATCCTCCCTCTGATTTTTTTCTGACTGTGCCCTGACTACTGCATGATCTTCTATCACTGAAATAACCTGGTCCTCCATGAAAGTCCTTTGGGTTGATAACTATCTCGAGGCCAATAAACTTCAAGTATATGATGATGTCTATGATGCATGCCAAAGAAAAGAAAACAGAAAGAAATAGATTAGTAAGGAAATGAATTCACAAATATAACATAAATAACAACATGCTTAAAAAAATGTCCCAAAATTTAAACAGAGCTACGGCATTACAACGCCTTTGGGACAAAATAATAAAAAATACGAGTGGTATGATGTTCGTTCATCATCACCCAATTTGTATCTAACATATAGAAAGATGGTAAAAGGTTGGAAATGTTCCTCCATGTGTCTTAAACTTCGGGTATCTAACAGAAATCCGCCATGGCTTCGCCTAGGTTCACTATATGAAGGTGAATTGGTTCTAAGGCTCCGAATTGTTCCTCACTGTCGCCGGTGAAGGCTAGTAAGGCACCCCGATAAAAGCGGGTTCAATTCGTTAGAGTATATTTTCCTATGCCCGTACGGAGGATTATCACGAAGGCATTAGGTACTTTATACTCCGAAAGTGTTTCACTAGCCCATACGGAGGATCATCACGAAGGCGTAGTTACTTTACTCCCACTTAAAAGGACGGAACCCGGGTAGAGGATTCATGTTATGCAAATGCGCGTGTAGTGTGTGTGGAGGAACAAAACAAACCTGTCACCACCTATTCTACAACCCTTATTCTAAATACCCCACAAAACTTAAACAATGTAAAACATCATTCAAACAAACATATAAATATACGCAACAAAATTAACAGGGAACAACTAATAATATGAATGCATATGAATATGGACATATTAAAACATTTTTTTTTATTTTCAAAATTCTCTTTTTTTTTTTTTTTTTTTTTTGATCCAAAGAAATATAGGAATAGAAATTAAATACCAATTAAACCAACAAAACCGAGACTTAGATAACACACGATTAATTCTAGGCCTGACTCTCTAATATTTCCCCAGCGGAGTCGCCAAGCTGTCGCAACCTAAAAAATAACGACGTCTCATCGCAAGACTTTATTATTCGTTAGATGTGACATTAAAAAATCGAGGAAAAGTCGACTTAATTCCTCTAGAAAAATGAAGGTTTTGAAAATGACCTTAAAAAAGACATGGAGTCGCCACCAATCTTTTTTAGCTGGGTGTGATCGGCCACCTATTAAAACCGGTTTTATAAAATATTTTAAAAATTAATTAAAACATTTTAAAAACCAATTTCAAGTCTGCGTTTTAAACCAGAGAAATCAAAGAAGCGGGTTCGGGAGTCGGTTACGTGTGGGGAAGGATTAGCACCCCCACAACGCCCGTATAAATCGGTACCTTATTAATCGTGTGTTATCTCAAGTCTCGGTAAAAAGTTGGTTTTAAACTTAGTATTTCAAGTTAATTCCCAATTTAAAAATAATTCCATTTTTTATTGAAAATGATCCGGAATTTATAAATTCAAAATTTTCCTATATTCCCCAACAAACGTGGCAAAATATAGAAATTTTTATCAGTTTTGGAAAACTTTCCGAATCATTCTCCTTTTGAAAGAAAGATATTCCTTTATTAATGATAATTGATGAAATTCCCTCCAGCAAACCCGGTAGAGAACTCATGAATTATTTTAACTCGGGAATATCTTTATTTTTATTGAAAACCATTATCTTTTTGAAAACATTTAAAATAAATGAATATGTATATGCATGACATAAATAAAATGACATAGCAACATCTAAATAATATAATGCAACCTAAATGACATGGCAAACATGAATGATATGGCATATAAATTAAATGAAATGGAATATGAAATAATGCTACCATATAATATGCATGAAAATAAAAATAGAAATAATAATACATGAACATAGTATATGCTAAATAATATGACCAAAAAAATGACTAAATAAAAGCATGGGATATCATGAAATATTCCAAATCATATGATAAACCATATAACATCAAAAATATAAATCAAAATAATAACAATATCATAGAAATTATTATAACAAGAATCACATATTATATAAAATGCATGAATATAAAAATGCAATGCATGGAATGTATTTTTTCCTTTAATTAAGGAAATCCGTATACCTAAAAAGATATCCGGCTACCTTAGGAAAATATGTCAAATTAAATATTCTAAAACCAAAATACTTTGTGATTGTTTGAAAATAATTTTGAGAAGCTTGAATTAAAAATAAAAAACTGGGCTAGAATTTTTTAAATGGCTCTAATTTCCTAAGTTTAAAAAATCCGGACTTGGCTACCCTTAACCCGGGACTTGAAAAACCATTTTTAGAGTTTAAAAAGGCTTATAAATTATCCTAAGTCAGTAGCTAACCCTCCTAATCAGCCCACTCTAATTAAATTAACCAAAACAGAAAAATGGTTTTTCTTTAAATTCAATTCTGACTCCACTGTCCAGTTTTAATCCACGATTTTTTACCCTATTTTTAAAAATTCCAAAAATTCTGAAAAAATTACTGGAGACTCAGGACATGTAAAACTACACGATAAAAAATCGGCTTAATTTTATGATCAAAGATGAATTCCCAGAAAAATCAGAGATGTACGAGTTTTTGGAGGAAAAAAAACTGCTTTGCCAGCACATTTTTTTTGTCTTTGATAAAATCATTTAAAAAATCAAAGTAAAAATATTTGAAACTCATAAAATGATTTCCAAACAATAGCTAAGACTTTTTGAAAGTTAGATAAAAATTGTCTAAGTAAAAAAATCACAAAGGTAGAATAATCAACTCGACAAACTTAATTTTCCACAAGTGTACTCAAGAGAGCATGACTTTGAACCATCAATTGGCTCAAGTCATTATTCAAGTGGTATGAGCATGAAATGCATGAAACAATGCAACAAACATAATGCATGAAATGCATGGATCTAAACCTAAATGTAGAGAAAATGCATGACATAAATAATATGGCCTAGACCTAACATGAACTTGCATGGCATTTAATGTAACCTAGACTTAAGACATGCATGGCATTTTCACAAACACAAAGCATGCTTAATTCAAAAATCCAACCAAATATCATGCAAATGCAAAAACCTAACAACTAGCATGACAAAAATACAACACACAATGCAAAACACATGGAGTAGCCAAATGGCCCCAAGCTCCAACAAGCATGGCATTTTCACAAACACTTGGTATGCTAGCATGAAAAACTAAGTCATAACACAAAAAATCACACAAGCATTTTCACAAACACTTAATATACTAGATCTAAAACATGCTCAATTAGGATATAAAACAAGAATCATGCAAAGAATCACACAAGCATTTTCACAAACACCTAATATGCTAGATTTAAAACATGCTCAAATTTAAACAACATGAAAACAGAAAATTAAAATGCAAAAAACTATGATATCTAAGACATAAATGGCAACAAACAAAGCAACCAAATTAAAATATAACTCAAGAACATGAAATAACATAACATTTAAAACATCAAAAAAAAATAGCATAAACAATATGGTAAAATGAATCAACACAACAACTTAAAATAAATAATGTAGGCCATTTGGCCATGGTGAGTTTATTGTAAAAACAAAATGTAAATAAAATATACTTAAGAAAGGAAATGAAGGAAGAACAAAAAAAAAAAAAAACATTATTCTAAAATGAAAACTCACCAAGTAGAGATTAAAATAGCAAAAAACAAGAATAGAAAATGAAAGTGCAAGAGTTGGTGCTCAAGAGCAACCTCAAGAAGCTAATATTTCAAGCTTTTCTCTTCAAACTTTCCTTTTTTTCTAAACTTTTCTTTTTTTTGCTCTCAACCAAGAAGATAAAAACCAAGAAAAACTAAGAGAAATCAGCCAAAATGGAAAAGAAAAAACCAAAATGTGCCTCTCTAGGGTTGGCCTTAATGATGTTTATATAGCCTCAAAGATGTTGTCATTTTTGTGTAACCTATTTTCCATCAAATGGCTAATAATTCAAGATGAAAAGTCATGAAATTACCACCCCTAGATTAGCATCTCAGCCCTCTCTATGCAAAAATAATGTTGACATCTTTCTTAACCTATGTGGTTTACTCACCATGGCTTGATCAAAGAGAATGGTTAACTAACTCTTGATTTTTAACCACTTGATTAAAAAAAAAATAATTAGAAGCTTCCTCCTTTCCTTGGGCTTGGGCATGCCAGCACTTCTCTTTTCCAGCCCAACTCTGATTTTTTGAAGGGCCAAAAAAAGCCCTTTTCGGTTGCTTGGGTGAAATGACCATTTTGCCCCCCGGATGCAAGTAAATATCAAACGGACTCCAAATTCAATTTTTATTTTTTTAATACTTCCAAAATAATAAAATATTGAGTTCTGGAAGTTTTCAAAATTATCCGAGTCCGTTTTCTATTTATTTGGATTTTTTCTTCCCAAAAATGCCCTTTTATGCCCCTACATTTTACCATTTTTTAAACGAACTCCAAATCAAGATTTTCCTTCACCAATCTCTTCAAAATAATTAAAAAGTGTGATCTGGAAGTTTTCATAATTTTTGGAGCTCATTTGGTATTTTTTCGGGATTTATCGGCTTGAATTACTGCATAGGAGGCTCGGGATTTGGCCATTTTGCAAACGAAATCGGAATCAAGATTTTCTTTCGCCAATCTCTTCCAAATAATTTAAAAATGAGATTTTCCAAATTTCAGAATTTTTGGAGTCCATTTGCTATTTTTCCGGGATTTTCCTTTTTGAATTACTCTATAAGAAGCCCGGGATTTGGCCATTTTGCAAACGAACTCGGAATCAAGATTTTCTTTCGCCAATCTCCTTCAAATGATTTAAGAATGAGATTGACAAATTTTTCATAATTTTCGGAGTCCATTTGCTATTTTTCCCAAATTTTTCCAATTTTGCCCTTTTACCTCCGAAACCCGGTTTTGCTCAAAACAAATCCGATTTTCAGATTTTCTTCAATCTGAGCCTTGGGCCATCCTTTTTAACCATTATTCATCCATTGAGGGCTTTGGTCTTACCAAGTCGGGCCATTTCTGTGATTCTTCCCGATTTCACCGAAATCCACTAAAAACCCTAATTCTCGGTTTTCTCCCGGATTGACTTTTCTTTCTGTTTTTCTTGCAAGTGACTTCTCCATTACCCGTAGTCAGTGCTTATCTTTCATTTGGAACCTTCAATTTCGACCAGTTTGATCGTTTAAGCACTTTTCCCCAAATTTCTCGGATTAGGGTTTCTTTTCTACTGAATCTCCAAATCCCAACTTCCGAACTCCATATCTTTCAATGTAGACCTCGGATTATCAAAATTCTTTCGCCATTTTTCAATTGAACTCAAAATCTTGATTGTGAAAGTGGGTTGACTTTTTCAATAGTTGACTTTCTGGGGTTGACTTTTTCGGGGTTGACTTTTTCAAGTTTGACTTTTTGTGCTCGCCCTCTTAAACTAAGTCTCGGAGTACCATCTGCAGGATGAAAACAGTCTTTTTATACTCGGAAACATCAATATGGGAAGAAAACATACCTGTTTTAGTGGTCCGGACAAAATTAGGTGTCTACAATGTCAGCAGTGCATATCCAGTCAGTATGTACCATGTTATATTATATATACTAGTTTGTGACCCATGCGATGCATAGATTAGTTTTACTTAATTAATTATGTGATCGTGCTTTAATATCATACGATGTTAATTTTATTTTTATATTATTAATATATTATATAAATATTTATATAAATTTAAAAAATAAAATTATTAATTCATTAAAAAAATATTTTAACTTTGAGTTTGACAATCCTAAATATGATTTATGTATTGCTTAATAATTTTTTTATATATATTTGAATACTTGGATTGAAATTTTATTAAAATTTTAGCTAGCTACTAAGCAATAAAATTGATCCTAAAAAGAGTTCAAAGATATATGAAAATAAACTGAAAAGAATTGATTATTTATTGTAAAACAAAAGTACATATAATTAAATTAAAGGAGATAAAGGGGATATGCATATTTTGAAGTTAGAAAGATTGTAAAACAAATTAAATTTAATGGATAAAATAATTTTAAATTTATAATAATTTAGAAAGATCAGATCATCCATTTTATTTTGACTTTGGTAAGTTATAAAACTCGCATTTTTAAATTCCAAATATAAAAATTTAACTTTTATTTAAATTTGAAATATAAACAAATTTATGTATTATCCTGCATGTCATGAAAAAAATACTATCCACGTCCACATCAACACACCTTATACGATAATATTATATCTTGTAATATAAAATATATTATCTTGTCACTTCGATTAGTTTTGCTAAATTAAATCTTTAAATATTTAACATTTGATATAATTAAGTATTCAAAATTTATGACATATATCAAATACATATATCAAAGTACATGAAAAAAATTATTTTTTAAACACCTTTACAAAATTTTAAATATATGATAAGTAATACTACAAAATAATAAAATGCATGATAAAATATCAGATGAATATATTAATGAAAATTACTTCATTTTGCATAATTTTTTAAAACATGATAAATCTTAAAACATCTTTTTAAAAAAAACATTTTTCATTTGTGATACTCGTAAAAGGGAAATGTTAAAACATTACTTCCATCAGATCTTAATTAACATTACTTCCATTATGTCTTAATCAAAATTACTTCATAAAATTCTTTAAAAAAAATACTTAAATTAATTTGCTAATCCTAAAATGATGAAATAAAAATATATATTGTAACATACTTTTATTAGACTACATTTTTTATCAAAACGCTGAAAAGAAATTAAAATGATTAGGAAATGTGTGTAAGGAAAAAAAACTAAAAAATAATATCGAAAAATGAAATTAAATCACCCAAAGTATTAACATATTTTTATTAAATTGTAATCTTGGTCAAAATACAGTAAAAGAAAATGAAAATAATTAGGAAAGTGTGTAAAAATAAGAATTGAATAAACAATAATTTTGAAAGATGAAATTAAATTATAAAAAAGCATTGACAAACATTCGTATAAATTTCAAAATAGTATATGAGTTGGATTTATATATAATTAGCAACCAAGAAGATGGAGTTAACTTGAATCTTGTATTTGCTCAACAATTTAACTATTTTCAGATATATAAATAGAAGTTCAGATAAGGAAAAAAAAACACTTCCCATACTTTTTAAATAATTTAATCTTGATTTTAAATAAATAGTGTTATCTATTTAGTAACTCAAAATCAATTAATAATTCTTCGATAACAATTAAGATGGTGATTTTTATGTAGTTTTCAAATTTAATTTTGATTTTAAATGGATAATTATATTTATTTAATTATTTTAAATCTAAATTAGTTAAAATAAATTTGATAACGTATAACTAATTAACACATGAAAATTTAAAAACCAGTAAAAAGATAAAGTTCAAAATAAAACCAACACTTACTATTGGAAATAACAAAAAGTTGAAAATGTTAGATTTTTTTTTTAAAATTTTGAGATTTAATTAATGAATTGATAAATATAATTTTATATAGGCTTATTGCATGTGTCATTAAAAAGAGATGATGTAATCTGCCATGTCAGCAGTACTTATCTTGTTATATTATATATATATATGTATTATTTTTATTCATTGATTTGTATTCAATTTCAAATGAAATATTAATTTATATTAAGGATTTATTTAGATATAACTTAAAGGTTAAGGGTTTATTTGGATACAAATTAAAGATCAATGAAATTATTTGGATGCAAAATAAATATTAAGAACTTATTTGGGTGTAATAAAAATATAAAAATTTAGGTAAAATGAAAAATTTAGGAGTTTTTTTTTTTTTTTTTTTTCATTTTAACATTTTACAAATTTGAGGTAAATAAATTGTTTAGTTTGATGCCAAAAACAAGATATGTATACTACAAGGATTTACATTAGAAATTAATGCCAACAAAAGATCATTCATTTACATCAAGACGAACGAACTTATTAATTGAGTTAATCTCTTATTGATTAAATACATAATTCCAAATTTAACTACTAAAAAGAAGAGACCGGGTTATCCACCCTATTCGGAGGCTTGGCTCGAATGGGTAGGGTCTAAGATAGAGATGAACTTGGTTTAAATTATTATTTAATTAATAAATTATTTTTATTTAAATTTAATTATAAAAAATATATAAATCAATATAAAATGATATTTTTAATATTGTAATATTTTAAAATAGTAAACAAACTTTTCAGATTCAACGAATCGAATCGAATCTTGAACAAGCAAATTTTTTACTAAACTTGACTCAATCAGACTTAACCATAAACATTCTACTTGTTAAGAAGTTCAATGCATGTTTCTAAGCGCCTAATATTTATTTTATCTTATAAGATAAATATAAAAGTAGATAACATCCTAACAATTAAAGGAACAAAATTTGATGCATGTGATTGTGGGCAATTAGTTCATAATAAGTTTATCTCTATAGTCAAAAGAGTTGAGTTTTTTTTTTCAAATTTTTTTATTTAAAAAGGTTGGAAATTTATAAGTTTCCCTGAAAAAGTATTTTTGTCTTTCAGAATTAAAAAAAAAAAGCATGTGTATATAGTAAACTAAAAGAAAAGAAACGAAAATTAAATTAAATTAAATTCTTCACATAAAAAAATTGTATGAAACCGGTACTCTATTTTAATATATATTCAATATTCCATTCAAATCAAGTCCCTTGTTCACATTTAAAAAATAAAAATCAACTATTTATTAAACATTATATGTAATAATTAAATAATAAATATTAATTTCATTACTCATCGATGATTTTTGTAATAAATAATTGATTTTTTTTTCTTCAAGAATATAAACATGTGACATGATATGAATGAAGCAAATATATGTTAACATGGAGTAGTGTTACATACAATCTTTTATCTTGTTCTTCACAAGGCTCTAGCAAAAGAAAGTGATTGTGCGTTATTGGTTTAAATTTTAAAGCTCAATTCTACAAAATCGGAACAATAGATATCAATCTTGCATATCTATTTCTTCAAACTATATGGGAAAAAACAAATAATGATTCATTTTTCAAGTCTTACATAGAATCAAATTCAAGAAATAAAAGGAACTAAAAACAATAATAACTTCTTCTCATAAGAAATGAGAACTAGATATCTGCTAGACCAAGATATGTTGATCAATCTAATAAATGATATCTAGAGATCCTCAAAATTTTCTAAGTTTTTTCATATATTTGAAAGATCATATTTCGTACCATATCCGAATATGTGTCGGACATGAATACTTTAAGAAAAATGAGAATTCAGGCAACATAGCTAGCAATTAAAAGCAAGCAGCAAATATGACAATCAAATTGAACCTAAATAATATATATTTTTTTATATATATATCCATCAAAAAGAAAATAAAGAAATATAGCTTAGCTTTTACCTCTGTTACTCTGCCAGACAAGATGGTGAATGATCTGGAAGAAAATCCAGTTGTGAGCAATCCTGCAGATTGCAAAGGCCATCCCCAAATCCTGACCTCTTCCATTGCTGATTTGTACACTATACAGTGCGAATTCAGGAGCAAATTACTACCCTATTATTAATCCACGTTAGTTTTAGCCCATATAAATTAAATTGTCATAACAAGTTCTTAGTAAAAACAAAAAATTTCAAACCTGATCAATTTCCCATATAGAATCTGTATTGCTGCAATTTGAAACCTTTCCATTAGCAAATCCCTTCAACTCATTATGCAAGAACATCAATTTTCCATTCAAATCTTGCACAACCATAGCTCTCTCGCCAATGCTTTTCACAGTATCCATTCCCAAAATCAAGCTCAAACCCAATAAAAACTTCCAAAATATACCCTCAAAACTACCCTTTTTCCCCTTCTTTTCTCTCATATTTAATCTAGCAATTGATTCCAAAGCTAGAGAGAGTCCTGATACACTACAGAATTGCCACAGAGAAAATAGAGAAGAAATATAGGGAGAGTTAGAGAGAAAAGAGAAGAAATGAGAATGAGAGAGAGAATTCAGAGAGAATTTGGGAAAACACGAGGAAGATGACTCTCAGTGTGTATATTCCCTTTGTCGCAATCTAAAAAATAACGACGAGTCTCATCGCAAGACTTTATTATTCGTTAAGCGTGACATTTAAAAAAAAACCGAGTAAAAGTTGACTTAATTCCTCTAGAAATGAAGGTTTTGAAAATGATCTTAAAAAAGACATGGAGTCGCCACCAATCTTTTTTAGCTATGTGTGATCGGCCACCTATTAAAACCGGTTTTATAAAATATTTTAAAAATTAATTAAAACATTTTAAAAACCAATTTCAAGTCTGCGTTTTAAACCAGAGAAATCAAAGAAGCGGGTTCGGGAGTCGGTTACGTGTGGGGAAGGATTAGCACCCCCACAACGCCCGTATAAATCGGTACCTTATTAATCGTGTGTTATCTCAAGTCTCGGTGAAAAGTTGGTTTTAAATTTAGTATTTCAAGTTAATTCCCAATTTAAAGAAAAGTAATTCCATTTTTTATTGAAAATGATCCGGAATTTATAAATTCAAAATTTTCCTATATTCCCCAACAAACGTGGCAAAATATAGAAATTTTTATTAGTTTTGGAAAACTTTCCGAATCATTCTCTTTTTTTTGAAAGAAAGATATTCCTTTATTAATAATAATTGATGATATTCCCTCCAGCAAACCGGTAGAGAACTCATGAATTATTTTAACTCGGGAATATCTTTATTTTTATTGAAAACCATTATCTTTTTTGAAAATATTTAAAAGAAATGAATATGTATAGGCATGGCATAAATAAAATGACATAGCAAAATCTAAATAATATAATGCTTGAATTAAAAATAAAAACTGGGCTAAATTTTTTAAAATGACTCTAATTTCCTAAGTTTAAAAAAAAATCCGGACTTGGCTACCCTTAACCCGGGACTTGAAAAACCATTTTTAGAGTTTAAAAAGGCTTAGAAATTACCCTAAGTCAGTAGCTAACCCTCCTAATCAGCCCACTCTAAATAAATTAACCAAAACAGAAAATTGGTTTTTCTTTAAATTCAATTCTGACTCCACTGTCCAGTTTTAATCCACGATTTTTTACCCTCCTTTTAAAAATTCCAAAAATTCTGAAAAAATTATTGGAGACTCAGGACATATAAAAATACACAGAAAAAAATCGACTTAATTTTCTGATCAAAGATGAATTCCCAGAAAAACCAGAGATGTACGAGTTTTTGGAGGAGAAAAAACTGCTTTGTTTTTCTTTAAAATCAATTCTGACTCCACTGTCCAGTTTTAATCCACGATTTTTTACCCTATTTTTAAAAATTCCAAAAATTCTGAAAAAATTATTGGAGACTCAGGACATGTAAAAATACACGGGAAAAAATCGACTTAATTTTCTGATCAAAGATGAATTCCCAGAAAAATCGTAGATGTACGAGTTTTGGGTGGAAAAAAAATGCTTTGCCAACACATTTTTTGCTTTTGATAAAATCATTTAAAAACCAAAGTAAAAATATTTGAAACTCATAAAATGACTTGCAAAGCAGTAGCTAGGACTTTTTGAAGGTTAGATAAAAATTGGCTAAGTAAAAAAAATCACAAAGGTAGAATAATCAATTTGACAAACTTAATTTTCCACAAGTGTGCTCAAGAGAGCATGACTTTGAACCATTAATTGGCTCAAGTCATTATTCAAGTGGCATGAACATGAAATGCATGAAATAATGCAGCAAACATAATGCATGAAATGCATGGATCTAAACCTAAATGTAAGGAAAATGCATGACATAAATAATATGGCCTAGACCTAACATGAACTTGCATGGCATTTAATGTAACCTAGACCTAAGACATGCATGGCATTTTCACAAACACAAGGCATGCTTAATTCAAAAATCCAACCAAATATCATGCAAATGCAAAAACCTAACAACTAGCATGACAAAAATACAACACACAATGCAAAACACATGGAGTAGCCAAATGGCCCCAAGCTCCAACAAGCATGGCATTTTCACAAACACTTGGTATGCTAGCATGAAAAACTAAGTCATAATACAAAAATCACACAAGCATTTTCACAAACACCTAATATACCAAATCTAAAACATGCTTACTAAGATATAAAACAAGAATCATGCAAAGAATCACACAAGCATTTTCACAAACACTTAATATGCTAACTCTAAAACATGCTCAAATTTAAACAACATGAAAACAGAAAATTAAAGATGTAAAAACATGATATCTAAGACATAAATGGCAACAAACAAAGCAACCAAATTAAATATAACTTAAGAACATGAAATAATATAATATTTAAAACATCAAAAATAAAGAAAATAGCATAAACAATATGGTAAAATGAATCAAAAATAACAACTTAAAATAAATAATGTAGGCCATTTGGCCATGGTGAGTTTATTGTAAAAACAAAATGTAAGAAAAATATACTTAAGAAAGGAAATGAAGGAAGAACAAGAAACATTATTTTAAAATGAAAACTCACCAAGTAGCTTTTGAACGGATTAAGCTATAAACCCTCAGAGTAGCTTTTGAACGGATTAAGCTACAAACCCTCGGAGTAGCTTTTGAACGGATTAAGCTACAAACCCTCTCACAAGTAGCTTTTGAACGGATTAAGCTATAAACCCTCAGAGTAGCTTTTGAACGGATTAAGCTATAAACCCTCAGAGTAGCTTTTTGAACGGATTAAGCTATAAACCATCAGAGTAGCTTTTGAACGGATTAAGCTACAAACCCTCTCAACAAAAACACTATGACTCACCACCCGGATAATCATAATACAAGTGTATAGACTATCTCACAAGGGGTAGTGGGTGATCTCAACCAAAGGCCAAGACTCTTTATTTATAAGGTGAGCACCTCCTTGGCTTGACATTACAAAGGGATGTGGGATTGGGACTTAGGCTCAAAAATGAAAATCTCTAACTTAACTCTTGATTTTTAATCACTTGATTGAAAAAATCCTAAGCTTCCTCCTTCCTTTGGGCTTGGGCAGGCCAGCACTTCTCTTTTCCAGCCCAGCTCTGATTTTTGAAAGGCCCAAAGAAGCCCTTTTCGGTTGCTTGGGTGAAACGACCATTTTGCCCCCCGGATGCAAAATAAATATCAAACGGGCTCTAAATTCAATTTTTATTTTTTTAATGCTTCCAAAATAATAAAATATTGAGTTCTGGAAGTTTTCAAAATTATCCGAGTTCGTTTGCTATTTATTTGGATTTTTTCTTCCCAAAATGTCCTTTTATGCCCCTACTTTTTACCATTTTTTAAACGAGCTCCAAATCAAGATTTTTCTTCACCAATCTCTTCAAAATAATTAAAAAGTGTGATCTGGAAGTTTTCATAATTTTTGGAGCTCATTTGGTATTTTTTCGGGATTTATCGGCTTGACTTACTGCATAGGAGGCTCGGGATTTAGCCATTTTGCAAACGAACTCGGAATCAAGATTTTCTTTCGCCAATCTCTTCCAAATAATTTAAAAATGAGATTTGCCAAATTTCAGAATTTTTGGAGTCCATTTGCTATTTGTTCGGGATTTATCTTTTTGAATTACTGCATTAGAAGCCCGGGATTTGGCCATTTTGCAAACGAACTCGGAATCAAGATTTTCTTTCGCCAATCTCCTTCAAATGATTTAAGAATGAGATTGACAAATTTTTCAGAATTTTCGGAGTCCATTTGCTATTTTTCCCAAATTTTTCCAATTTTGCCCCTTTAACCTCCGAAACCCGGTTTTGCTCAAAACAAGTCCGATTTTCAGATTTTCTTCAATCTGAGCCTTGGGCCATCCTTTTTAATCATTCCTCATCCATTGGGGGCTTTGTTCTTTCCAAGTCGGGCCATTTCTGTGATTCTTCCCGATTTCACCGAAATCCACTAAAAACCCTAATTCTCAGTTTTTTCCCGGATTGACCTTTCTTTCGGTTTTTCTTGCAAGTGACTTCTCCATTACCCGTAGTCAGTGCTGATCTTTCATTTGGAACCTTCAATTTCGACCAGTTTGATCATTTAAGCACTTTTCCCCAAATTTCTCGGATTAGGGTTTCTTTTCTACTAAACCTCCAAATCCCAACTTCCGAACTCCATATCTTTCAATGTAGACCTTGGATTATCAAAATTCTTTCTCCATTTTTCAATTGAACTTAAAATCTTGATTTTGAAAGTGAGTTGACTTTTTCAATAGTTGACTTTCTAGGGTTGACTTTTTCGGGGTTGACTTTTTTTAAGTTTGACTTTTTGTGCTCACCCTTTTAAACTAAGTCTCGGAGTCTCACCTGCAGGATGAAAACAGTCTTTTTTATACTTGGAAACATCAATATGGGAAGAAAACATACCTGTTTAGTGGTCCAGACAAAATTAGGTGTCTACAGCTGCCCCTCTTTGGCCATTGCTGAGAATCAGGAATCAGGCAAAGATAAACCAACACTAATTTTGTACGGTCAGTGAAATCACATGTGAAGGAAAAGAAAGGGTTTTTTTTTTTTTAAACAACAGTAAATTGAAGATTTGTCTTTAAATTGAATTCCCTACCTAATCAAGGCTCGATTCGTCTTAAGGAAACGAATTCGATTTGCAAGAAAGGGAACGACCTCGACGATGTTCTCGGGGCCTTAACCTTTCTTGTTCTCAGCTTTGTTTAAAAATTCTGGATATCTCCTCCAGAAGCTTCGGCTATCACCACCAAAGTCTTGCTCATTTTTTTAAAATGTAAAAATTCTGGGTGTCACTTCCAGAAGCTTCAGCTATCACCACCAAAGACTTTTAACCTTTTCAAAGGATTTTAAAACTCTGGATATCTCCACCAGAAGCTTCGGCTATCACCACCAAAGACTTGTTCATAATAAAAAAAAGTACCTCGACGATGATCTCGGGGCTCGACTCATTTGAGAAGCAAACGAGTTCGATTCTACATGACAGCTTTAAGAGATGATGCAAATGCTTCATGATGCAAATGCAAATGTCTTTAGTTGATGCAAGCGCTTCTTGATGTGGATGCACATGTTGAATAAAATTCTGGATAACTCCTTCAAAAGAAGATTTCTCATTTTTCAAAATTATAAAACCCTGGATATCTCCACCAGAGGCTTCAGCTATCACCACCGAAGACTTGTTCTTTTAAAACTGTAAAATTCTGGATATCCCCACCAGAAGCTTTGGCTATCACCACCGAAGACTTGCTCAATGTAAAATTCTAGGTAACTTCTTCAGAAGAAGATTTCTCATGTTTCAAAATTATAAAACCCTGGATATCTCCACCAGAGGCTTCAGCTATCACCACCGAAGACTTGTTCTTTTAAAACTGTAAAATTCTGGATATCCCCACCAGAAGCTCTGGCTATCACCACCAAAGACTTGCTCATTGTAAAAATCTGGGTAACTCATTCAGAAGAAGATTCCTCATGTTTCAAAATTATAAAACCCTGGATATCTCCACCAGAGGCTTCAGCTATCACCACCGAAGACTTGTTCACTTTTAAAAACTGTAAAATTCTGGATATCCCCACCAGAAGCTTTGGCTATCACCACCAAAGACTTGCTCATTGTAAAATTCTTGATAACTTCTCCAGAAGAAGATTTCTCATGTTTCAAAATTATAAAACCCTGGATATCTCTACCAGAGGCTTCAGCTATCACCACCGAAGACTTGTTCGCTTTTAAAACTGTAAAATTCTGGATATCCCCACTAGAAGCTTTGAGAAATGCTGCAGATGCACATGTCTTTTAACAAGGTGCTCATGCTTTGGCTATTGCTGAGAATCAGGAATCAGGCAAAGATAAATCAACACTAATTTTGTATGGTCATTTGAAATCACATGGAAAGGAAAGGGGTTTTCTTTTTCATTTCTTCATTCATTTTTGCATTTTTGCATTTTTCATTTTTTATTTTTTTTCCTTCTCTTTTTTATTTTTTTTCTTTTTTTTTCTATTTTTTCTCTTTTTCAATTATTCAAATTTTTTTTTTGATTTTTTTTTTAAAACAATAAATTGAAGATTTTGTCCTTAAATTGAATTCCCTGCCCGGAGGTCTTACCTGTGAATTATGAAAAATTATGCCCGGAGGTCTTAAAAATTGGCGCCCGGAGGCCTTACCCCTGAAAAAGTTATGCCCGGAGGTCTTCAAAATGTTGCCCGGAGGTCTTACTTGTGAATTATGAAAAATTATGCCCGGAGGTCTTAAAAATTGGCGCCCGGAAGCCTTACCCCTGAAAAAGTTATGTCCGGAGGTCTTAAAAATGTTGCCCGGAGGTCTTACTTGTGAATTATGCCCGGAGGTCTTAAAAATGGTGCCCAGAGGTCTTAAGAATGGTGCCCGGAGGCCTTACCCCTGAAAAAAGTTATGCCCGGAGGTCTTAAAGATGTTGCCCGGAGGTCTTACCTGTGATTTGAAAAATTATGCCCGGAGGTCTTAAAAATGGTGCCCGGAGGCTTTACCCCTGAAAAAAGTTATGCCCAGAGGTCTTAAAGATGTTGCCCGGAGGTCTTACCTGTGATTTGAAAAATTATGCCCGGAGGTCTTAAAAATGGTGCCCATAGGCCTTAAGAATGGTGCCCGGAGGCCTTACCCCTGAAAAAAGTTATGCCCGGAGGTCTTAAAGATGTTGCCCGGAGGTCTTACCTGTGATTTGAAAAATTATGCCCGGAGGTCTTAAAAATGGTGCCCATAGGCCTTAAGAATGGTGCCCGGAGGCCTTACCCGTGATTTGGAAAAAATGCGTTGTATGCGACTTTAAAAATGATGCCCGGGGGTCTTAAGAATCGTGTCAAGAGGTCTTAAGAATGGTGCCCAGAGGCCTTACCCGTGATTTGAAAAACATGCGCTGTATGCGACTTTAAAAATGATGCCCGGGGGTCTTAAGAATGGTGCCCGGAGGCCTTACCCGTGATTTTAAAAAAATGCGCTGTATGCGACTTTAAAAATGATGCCTGAAGGTCTTCAGAATGGTGCCCGGAGGCCTTACCCGTGATTTGGAAAAAATACGCTGTATGCGACTTTAAAAATGATGCCTGGGGGTCTTAAGAATGGTGCCCGGAGGCCTTACCCGTGATTTGAAAAAAATGCGCTGTATGCGACTTTAAAAATGATGCCTGAAGGTCTTCAGAATGGTGGTGAAGAATTGTTGAAAATTAACCTAAAGATTTTGAGAAGATGCGAATGCTTTTTGATGCAAATGCATATGTTGAATAAGATACGAAATGACTTAAACTGGTGCAAATGTCTTTAATGCAAATGTAAATGACTTGATTGATGCCCATGTTTCATGATGCAGATGCCCCTACTAATTGTGTTCATGTAACTGGTTTATGAATGGTGTAACTACAATTACCACACATTAATGAAAATGCAATGATTCTAGAAATGATGCAATTGTTTGAGATGACACAAATACGAATTCCATGAAGAATGTAAATGTAAAGGTAAAATGCAGATGCTTATGGAATAATGCCAATGCAAATACCCATGAATGATGCAAATGCTTGCCGACACTGTGCAGATGTAAAAGCTTGATAGAGAGATGAATGCTCATGAGTGATGCAAATGCCCCCGGTTGTTGTTTTTTTTTCTAGGCTTTGGCTTAGCCTTTCAAATTCATTTTTCCTCTTCAAATCAGAGTATATCTTCAATTCATTTCGACTATTCTCTTTGCCCCAACAGTTTTCAAACTTTCATCAACAGAGATCTGAACTGGGTTCGATATCTTCTTCTCATATCTGGAAGTCAGGACCTATCCTGGCAGTTCTATACCTTTGAGTTAGAAAAATCCTTGTCACATGTCATCATCAAAAATGGGTATTTCAAAAATATTTTTTTTTGTTTTGGAAAAACAATTTTGCTTATTTAAGGAAAACTTCTAAGCCAAAAATTTTAACTCCACAGTGTATGATGTACAAATCTTTTGATGACTGATGATCACTGTTAGAAACTTCCCTAAGTATTAATCTGGGTTTTTCCAACTGGGATTGGCAAGGCTTGGTATAACAAGATTCTGACTTTTTCAGGAAAACTTCATGACAAAAATGTATATCCTTTCTAGGCTCACAAATGGAACAGGTTTTACAAATCATGAATTTATTGAGAACCAAACAAATTCAACATTCTTTTAGTTTCCATATCAAGGCATTTTGACAAGCGTCAAGATTGGCCTGAATGTTCAAACTGGAAAGTTTAATCTTGGAGAAAAAAGTTTCAGTTTTTTTTTTTAAGACAATCCTTTGAATGAGAATTGACAATTTGGGGGTTCAAGAAATCCTAGATGTTCCTCGATGACCACTCCTTTAATAAGATCTTTTCTTTTTGGGGTATCGGCACTATCATAGAGGGCATTGAAAATTTCCAAATTTACTCTAGACCGCCCATTTTTGGGTTTTCGCCCTAGAGTCACATTCTTTCCTTTTTTTTTTTTACCATACACTTGAGAATTCTAAATTCTTCCTTAGTGAAATGATAATTCGATGAAATGGGATAAAATCTGAGGAAAAACCTTTCAAATTAAATATTCATGCTTGATCAAAATGGACTTTTAAAGCACGTAATGTAGGCCATGGCTCAGGGTTCAGAAAGAAAGGATAAATAGGCCCAAAATATGTGTTTGAGGGTAATCAGATCAAGGATCATTTCTTGAGGAGGATTCTCTTTGAAGCATTTGTCCCTTCTTGGATATTTCTTTCCTTTTGACTTTTGTGTCTTTCTTTCCTCGCTCTTGGCTTTCAATTTGTCATGTATTTCACACATTTTGTTTTCTTTTTTTATTGTGTTTTTTGTTTTTCTTGGCTTTCATTTCGCCATCTTTTCCTCTTCTTTTTTCTTTGACAGAGTGCGCCCGTATTTATTCGGGGATCCATTTGCTTTTTGTCTATCCTTGAGCTGTCACTCATTTCTCAATGATCTTTGAAAAGATCTTTCCTCGCATTTGCCCCCCAGTAGAGGGTAATCCTTGATCAGGGTTCAAAGAAGAAAAAATTCTTTTGGCTCAAAAGGGGTGACTATGGATAATAAATTTTTTTTTTGTGAAAGGGATATGAAAGATGGCCATTTCTCATGTCAAGCACAAATATTCACATTGAAAAGCAATTCCCAGGGGAAATAGATATTCAGAATTTCATTTTGCACTTTGGAATCATCCGAATTCTCATATGCATGATATCACAATTTTTTCTTTTTCTTTTTTCTTTTTTTTTTGTTTTTTTTTTTGTTTTTTTCGTCGCATGCCCCCAATGATTCATGCATTAAGTCCATCCTTATTCACGATGTATCCATCATTTCCACATATGATGCCCCAATTTGATTAACCATGAAGAATAAGAGACAAGGAAAACCTGTTTTTGGGTCATATTTTCCTTGTCTCTTCAAAGAACTCAGATTGGAAACTCAGCCTTTTCTCTGGGACAAGGGATAATCTAGTTTAATCATTGTGCCCCAGGGTGTCAATCATGAAGTGATGTCTAGGCAATGAATGGTTTTAGCACAATCTTGACACACATCAAATTACCAAAATCTGGATTCTTGATAGAATGTCTCATTTGTTTGATTTTCAAGGAATTTGAAAATTTTCAAAAAGTTCGTTCCTTTGTTCATAGCCTAGACTAAGATCTACGTCTTTGCTTATTCTGTGATGACAATGGTTTAATGAAGTCAAATCATTCATATTCCTTGAAGCATTAGGTCTTTCAAGTGTTCTTGGTTTAAGAGATTTGGGCTTAGGAAAAGTAAAGAGAGGGGAGAAGGTATTGAGTCATTTGTAACACTGATCATCAATATTCTCAAGATTGTTCATTATTTCATGTGAAAACCACTTATTTATTGTGTACCACAAATTTTCTCAAAGTTTCATTTTTTTTTTTTTGCAATTTCAAATTTATTGCTAAAATAAAATGAACACAAAATATTTAAATTCAAAATTTATTTACTTCATGTAGATGTCATCATGAGACAAGAGCTTTCATCATCAAAGTGTAGAAATATATGCATCAGAATGCTCCTATTGACATGCTTTCAAAGATAACAAATCTTATCCTCAAAATTCTTCAAGAGGAAATCAATCTATGGTAAAACAAATTTCCAATGTTTGATAAGCTCTGGAATCCAAATGCCATCGTGGACAAGACCCTCAATTCTTTCCTTCAGTTTTTTTTTTTTTAGTCGAATGCTCAATTGCCCCAATATGATACTCGCACTTGCTGTTGGGGTCATAGCTTTTAGCTGACGAAGAAAACTCTTCAAAGCTAAGCCAATTTCTATTTCATCTTATTAATGTGTTTCATGATGAATGAACTATGAATGTCATGAGTGCAATTTGATGCATGTGAAGGATAAACAAAGTTATGTGTGGTCATATACAGTGGAAACATGTTGACCATGTATGTTATAAATGCAACACGATGCCAACATGATACATTTAAAGAATAAGAAAAATCAATGCATGGATATATGCAATGAATGACCATGTATGTTCCAAATGCATTTCTCGATGAATGATCATATACACTATGAATGCCACACAATGTCAATTATGATGCATGTGAAGAATAAATGATTGACACATAGTATATACAAAGAAAATCATGCTGACCATGTATGTCACAAATGCAACCTGATGCCAATATGACAAATTAATGTATGAGCATATCATGATGACTGTGTATGCCATGAATGCACCCTGATGCCAACATGATGCATGTAAAAAATAAGCAAATTAATGCATGGATATATACAATGAATGACCATGTATGTTCCAAATGCATTTCCCAATGAATGATCATATACACTATGAATGCCACACAATGTCAATTATGATGCATGTGAAGAATAAATGACTGACACAGAGTATATACAAAGAAAGTCATGCTGGCCGTGTATGTCATGAATGCAACCTGATGCCAATATGAAAAATTAATGCATGAGCATAACATGACGACTATGTATGCCATGAATGCACCCTGATGCCAACATGATGCATGTAAAAAATAAGCAAATTAATGCATGGATATATACAATGAATATGTATGATGACTATGTATGCTATGGATGCAATCTAATGCCAGGTATATACAGATAATGACTATGCATGTATTCTACAATGAATGAACATGCATGCTACGATGTCAAAATGATACATGCTAAGACTAAATGAATTATCACAAAGGTATACACAAAGAAATCAATGATTACACGAAATTGGTGGGACCTAAATCTTGATTATTCAAAAAATCTCATTATGCAAGATTTGCCTCCAAATTTATGATTTTTTTTTTCGTGATAAACCAATCACATCATTTTCAAAAGAATTTCAGGGTGGATCTTACTATGGTACAATATGCAAATGTTCATGTGACACTACCGGTTTTATGAAATCATCAAATTAAATTACCAAATGTTTATTGCAAAGAATGAGATCAATAATACAACCAAAAATGTACATGCTCCATTCACACATGCATGAAATGTGCAACATGCAAAAATGCTTGAAAAAGGATTTTTTTCTTTTTTTTAAAAACAGCTAATGAACATCTGCCCCAGCAATATCTGCTTATTTAGGCATCACGATGCCTTCGAGGCGGAGTATCACATTTATTACGGGCGATGTACGTACATCGTTGCCCGATCTACCACACTTATTCGGAGTGTAAAATAGGTAACAAAAAGTTTAGAAATGTCCCTCCATGTGTTCCTATTTTCGGTATATCTAATGGAAATCCGGCATGGCTTCGCCTAGGTTCACTATATGAAGGTGAATTGGTTCTAAGGCCCCGAATTGTTCCTCACTGTCGCCGGTGAAGGCTAGTAAGGCACCCCGATAAAAGCGGGTTCAATTCGTTAGAGTATATTTTCCTATGCCCATGCGGAGGATCATCACGAAGGCATTAGGTACTTTATACTCCGGAAGTGTTTCACTAGCCCATACGGAGGATCAATCACGAAGGCGTAGTTACTTTACTTCCACTTAAAAGGACGGAATCCGGGTAGAGGATTCATGTTATGCAAATGCACGTGTAGTGTGTGCGGAGGAATATCAAACCTTTCACTACCTATTCTACAAACCTTATTCTAAATGCCCTAGCAATTAAAACATTCAAGAATAGTGTAACGCATTAACCGACAAGCAATTATAATATACAACCTTAAATACTGGAGAACAAAAATAAAATGCATGCACATGAGTATGAACATATTTAAAAACATTTTATTATTTTTAAAATTCTCCTTATTAAAAAAATGTGGGAATTAAAATTAAATACCAATTAAACCAACAAAACCGAGACTTTGATAACACACGACTAATTCTAGGCCTGACTCTCTAATAAGTCCCCAGTGGAGTCGCCAAGCTGTCGCAACCTAAAAAATAACGACGAGTCTCATCGCAAGACTTTATTATTCGTTAAGCGTGACATTAAAAAAAAACCGAGGAAAAGTTGACTTAATTCCTCTAGAAATGAAGGTTTTGAAAATGACCTTAAAAAAGACATGGAGTCGCCACAAATCTTTTTTAGCTAGGTGTGATCGGCCACCTATTAAAACCGGTTTTATAAAATATTTTAAAAATTAATTAAAACATTTTAAAAACCAATTTCAAGTCTGTGTTTTAAACCAGAGAAATCAAAGAAGCGGGTTCGGGAGTCGGTTACGTGTGGGGAAGGATTAGCACCCCCACAACGCCCGTATAAATCGGTACCTTATTAATCGTGTGTTATCTCAAGTCTCGGTGAAAAGTTGGTTTTAAATTTAGTATTTCAAGTTAATTCCCAATTTAAAGAAAAGTAATTCCATTTTTTATTGAAAATGATCCGGAATTTATAAATTCAAAATTTTCCTATATTCCCCAACAAACGTGGCAAAATATAGAAATTTTTATTAGTTTTGGAAAACTTTCCGAATCATTCTCTTTTTTTTGAAAGAAAGATATTCCTTTATTAATAATAATTGATGATATTCCCTCCAGCAAACCCGGTAGAGAACTCATGAATTATTTTAACTCGGGAATATCTTTATTTTTATTGAAAACCATTATCTTTTTTGAAAATATTTAAAAGAAATGAATATGTATAGGCATGACATAAATAAAATTACATAGCAAAATCTAAATAATATAATGCAACCTAAATGTCATGACACATAGAAATTATTATGGCAAGAATCACATATTATATAAAATGCATGAATATAAAAATGCAATGCATGAAATGTATTTTTTCCTTTAATTAAGGAAATCCGTATATCTAAAAAGATATCCGGCTACCTTAGGAAAATATGTCAAATTAAATATTCTAAAACCAAAATACTTTGTGATTGTTTGAAAACAATTTTGAAAAGCTTGAATTAAAAATAAAAACTGGGCTAAAATTTTTAAAATGACTCTAATTTCCTAAGTTTAAAAAAAAATCCGGACTTGGCTATACTTAACCCGGGACTTGAAAAACCATTTTTAGAGTTTAAAAAGGCTTAGAAATTACCCTAAGTCAGTAGCTAACCCTCCTAATCAGCCCACTCTAAATAAATTAACCAAAACAGAAAATTGGTTTTTCTTTAAATTCAATTCTGACTCCACTGTCCAGTTTTAATCCACGATTTTTTACCCTCCTTTTAAAAATTCCAAAAATTCTGAAAAAATTATTGGAGACTCAGGACATATAAAAATACACAGAAAAAAATCGACTTAATTTTCTGATCAAAGATGAATTCCCAGAAAAACCAGAGATGTACGAGTTTTTGGAGGAGAAAAAACTGCTTTGTTTTTCTTTAAAATCAATTCTGACTCCACTGTCCAGTTTTAATCCACGATTTTTTACCCTATTTTTAAAAATTCCAAAAATTCTGAAAAAATTATTGGAGACTCAGGACATGTAAAAATACACGGGAAAAAATCGACTTAATTTTCTGATCAAAGATGAATTCCCAGAAAAATCGTAGATGTACGAGTTTTGGGTGGAAAAAAAATGCTTTGCCAACACATTTTTTGCTTTTGATAAAATCATTTAAAAACCAAAGTAAAAATATTTGAAACTCATAAAATGACTTGCAAAGCAGTAGCTAGGACTTTTTGAAGGTTAGATAAAAATTGGCTAAGTAAAAAAATCACAAAGGTAGAATAATCAATTTGACAAACTTAATTTTCCACAAGTGTGCTCAAGAGAGCATGACTTTGAACCATTAATTGGCTCAAGTCATTATTCAAGTGGCATGAACATGAAATGCATGAAATAATGCAGCAAACATAATGCATGAAATGCATGGATCTAAACCTAAATGTAAGGAAAATGCATGACATAAATAATATGGCCTAGACCTAACATGAACTTGCATGGCATTTAATGTAACCTAGACCTAAGACATGCATGGCATTTTCACAAACACAAGGCATGCTTAATTCAAAAATCCAACCAAATATCATGCAAATGCAAAAACCTAACAACTAGCATGACAAAAATACAACACACAATGCAAAACACATGGAGTAGCCAAATGGCCCCAAGCTCCAACAAGCATGGCATTTTCACAAACACTTGGTATGCTAGCATGAAAAACTAAGTCATAATACAAAAATCACACAAGCATTTTCACAAACACCTAATATACCAAATCTAAAACATGCTTACTAAGATATAAAACAAGAATCATGCAAAGAATCACACAAGCATTTTCACAAACACTTAATATGCTAACTCTAAAACATGCTCAAATTTAAACAACATGAAAACAGAAAATTAAAGATGTAAAAACATGATATCTAAGACATAAATGGCAACAAACAAAGCAACCAAATTAAATATAACTTAAGAACATGAAATAATATAATATTTAAAACATCAAAAATAAAGAAAATAGCATAAACAATATGGTAAAATGAATCAAAAATAACAACTTAAAATAAATAATGTAGGCCATTTGGCCATGGTGAGTTTATTGTAAAAACAAAATGTAAGAAAAATATACTTAAGAAAGGAAATGAAGGAAGAACAAGAAACATTATTTTAAAATGAAAACTCACCAAGTAGCTTTTGAACGGATTAAGCTATAAACCCTCAGAGTAGCTTTTGAACGGATTAAGCTACAAACCCTCCGAGTAGCTTTTGAACGGATTAAGCTACAAACCCTCTCACAAGTAGCTTTTGAACGGATTAAGCTATAAACCCTCAGAGTAGCTTTTGAACGGATTAAGCTATAAACCCTCAGAGTAGCTTTTGAACGGATTAAGCTATAAACCATCAGAGTAGCTTTTGAACGGATTAAGCTACAAACCCTCTCAACAAAAACACTATGACTCACCACCCGGATAATCATAATACAAGTGTATAGACTATCTCACAACGGGTAGTGGGTGATCTCAACCAAAGGCCAAGACTCTTTATTTATAAGGTGAGCACCTCCTTGGCTTGACATTACAAAGGGATGTGGGATTGGGACTTAGGCTCAAAAATGAAAATCTCTAACTTAACTCTTGATTTTTAATCACTTGATTGAAAAAATCCTAAGCTTCCTCCTTCCTTTGGGCTTGGGCAGGCCAGCACTTCTCTTTTCCAGCCCAGCTCTGATTTTTGAAAGGCCCAAAGAAGCCATTTTCGGTTGCTTGGGTGAAACGACCATTTTGCCCCCCGGATGCAAAATAAATATCAAACGGGCTCCAAATTCAATTTTTATTTTTTTAATGCTTCCAAAATAATAAAATATTGAGTTCTGGAAGTTTTCAAAATTATCCGAGTCCGTTTGCTATTTATTTGGATTTTTTCTTCCCAAAATGTCCTTTTATGCCCCTACTTTTTACCATTTTTTAAACGAGCTCCAAATCAAGATTTTTCTTCACCAATCTCTTCAAAATAATTAAAAAGTGTGATCTGGAAGTTTTCATAATTTTTGGAGCTCATTTGGTATTTTTTCGGGATTTATCGGCTTGACTTACTGCATAGGAGGCTCGGGATTTAGCCATTTTACAAACGAACTCGGAATCAAGATTTTCTTTCCCCAATATCTTCCAAATAATTTAAAAATTAGATTTGCCAAATTTCAGAATTTTTGGAGTCCATTTGCTATTTTTCCGGGATTTATCTTTTTGAATTACTGCATTAGAAGCCCGGGATTTGGCCATTTTGCAAACGAACTCGGAATCAAGATTTTCTTTCACCAATCTCCTTCAAATGATTTAAGAATGAGATTGACAAATTTTTCAGAATTTTCGGAGTCCATTTGCTATTTTTCCCAAATTTTTCCAATTTTGCCCATTTAACCTCCGAAACCCGGTTTTGCTCAAAACAAGTCCGATTTTCAGATTTTCTTCAATCTGAGCCTTGGGCCATCCTTTTTAATCATTCCTCATCCATTGGGGGCTTTGGTCTTACCAAGTCGGGCCATTTCTGTGATTCTTCCCGATTTCACCGAAATCCACTAAAAACCCTAATTCTCGGTTTTCTCCCGGATTGACCTTTCTTTCGGTTTTTCTTGCAAGTGACTTCTCCATTACCCGTAGTCAGTGCTTATCTTTCATTTGGAACCTTCAATTTTGACCAGTTTGATCATTTAAGCACTTTTCCCCAAATTTCTCGGATTAGGGTTTCTTTTCTACTGAACCTCCAAATCTCAACTTCCGAACTCCATATCTTTCAATGTAGACCTCGGATTATCAAAATTCTTTCTCCATTTTTCAATTGAACTTAAAATCTTGATTTTGAAAGTGGGTTGACTTTTTCAGTAGTTGACTTTCTGGGGTTGACTTTTTCGGGGTTGACTTTTTCGGGGTTGACTTTTTTTTTTTAAGTTTGACTTTTTGTGCTCACCCTTTTAAACTAAGTCTCGGAGTCTCACCTGCAGGATGAAAACAGTCTTTTTTATACTTGGAAACATCAATATGGGAAGAAAACATACCTGTTTAGTGGTCCGGACAAAATTAGGTGTCTACACCCTTTTCATCATAGCACAACCTTTTGTAGGTTGTTACAGAATTTTCCCTTTCCCGAGATAACCGCCTCCAGCAGAAAAGAAGAAATAACAGAATATCAAAATAACAAAACGATAGTTCAGCACTACTAACATAGTGCTTTAAACGCAGCGTTTAAATACTGACAAGGAAAAACAACAGAATTAACTAACTGTAAAACAACCCTGCATCAATACCCTCCCTTTCAAATAATCCTTGTCCTCAAGGATTAAATCCAGGAAACCGTTGCTGAAGATCATGAAGAATCTCCTATGAAGCATCCTCTGGAAAAGCATTCGACCACTGCACTAAAACTTCTGTCATTGCTCGATTACCACGCTTAATCATTCTTCTATCCAGCACCTTAGTAGGTTCTTTGACCATAGTACCATCAGTACCTATCACAGGTAAGTGGGATTGAGATGGACTTGAACCAATGTGTTTCGTCAACTGCGACACATGGAAGGTCGGATGAACCTTAGAGCCAGGAGGTAACTGCAGCTTATAAGCCACTTTGCCGATCTGTTCAAGTACTGGAAAAAGGCCAAAATACTTCGGGGCTAGTTTATGGCAACTTCTGTGTTGTACAGATTGCTGCCTGTAGGCTTGTAACTTCAAATAAACTAAATCCCCTGGTGCAAATAGCCTGTCACTCCTCTTCTTATCAGCAAGAGTCTTCATTCTATCCTGGGCTCGCTTCAGATAAAACTTGAGCATTGAGAGGGTTGTTTCTCGTTGCTGCAGACTTTGATCAACCGTAGCCACCAATGATTCACCAGCTAAATAGGGTAGATGCATAGGTGGTTCCTGCCCATACACTGCCTGATAAGGTGTAGTGTGAATGACAGAGTGATATGAAGTATTATACCACCATTCTGTCAAAGGCAGCCAATGGCTCCATTCCTTTGGTTTCTCTCCTGTCATACATCTGAGATAAGTTTTAAGGCACCGATTCACCACTTCCGCTTGTCCATCAGTCTGAGGGCGATAAGTTGTGGACATCTTCAAAGTTTTACCAAACCTTCTGAACAATTCTTGCCAGAATGTACTCATGAAAATCTTGTCTCGATCAGAGACAATACTGGTGGGCATACCATGGAGCTTGAAGATTTGATTCATAAACTCTTGAGCCATAGTGATAGTAGTGAAGGGATGAGATAATGCAACAAAGTGAGTATTTGGTTAACTTATCAACCACCAGTAGTATAACCTCCTTCCCTCCGGATTTGGGCAAGCCTTCTACAAAGTCCATACTAATGTCTGACGAAGCCCTGTCAGGGATAGGAAATGGCTGCAACAGGCCAGGGCTGGCTGAATTACCATATTTGCAGCTCTGGCAAATATGGCATTCCCTCACCATCATTGGAACCTCCTTTCTCAACCCCTTCCAATAAAAAACTCTAGACAACCTATTGATAGTAACATGAACTCCTGAATGACCTCCAGTTGGACTTGCATGAAAATAGGTGACAAGTTCTTGTTTCAACCCAGGCTGATTTCCCACCAATAATTTGCCCTTCCTCCTCAATTACCTACCATCCCATGTGTACTTGGGATGTAGTTTAGGACAATTCTTCAAATATGCATTCCATAATTACTGTGCAGGGGTAAAAGCTTGGTGATCCAGAAGAAACTTCAAACTTTGGTGATCAGTTCGAATTTTGAAATGCTTGCCAACCAAATATGCATTCCATTTTTTAATAGCCATAAGTACAGCCAACATTTCTTTGTCATATATGGACAATGCCTGGTGCCTGGTGCTAATGCCTTGCAGAAACAAGCAAGTGGCCTGCCCTTCTGTGTCAAAACAGCACCTACACCAATTCCAGAAGCATCAATTTCCACTATAAATTCAGAAGAAAAATAGGGCATTGCAAGTACTGGTGCAGTAGTCATCTCAAGTTTTAACTGATCAAAAGCTTGACCCGTATTCTCATCCCACTTCCAGCTTATCTTCTTTAAGAGATCAGTGAGGGGTTTAGCAATGACCCCATATCCCTTAATGAATCGTCTGTAATAACCAGAAATCCCAAGAACCCTCTAAGCTCTTTCAAGGACTTAGGAACTAGCTATTCCAAAACACATTGTATCTTGCTTTGATCCATGGCGATGCTTATTTTGGAAATAACATGGCCCAAATAATCAATTTCGGTGGCACCAAACTCACATTTTGATGTGAACCCTAGAGGGTTAAACCCTTTGAACCCACTAACAATATGAAATACCCTAACCCCAAGAAAGCCAAGATTCAGGCAATGTAACTTAAACCCATAGAAATCTTGGATCAAAGAACCTAGATTAGCTAAGCTAACTAAACCCCAAGAACACTTGTTTCTAGAACCCAAGTTTGATAGGAAGAACGCCATAAAGAAATGAATTCTTTGATAAGTTCGCTAGTTCCGCAAAGAACTAAAAAGAGTGAAACAATCACTTGAATAAAATCAACTCAATAGATTAATAATGGTTGCTGAAGTAGATGGCTAAACAAGGGTATTTATAGCCTCCCTACTAACCCTAATTCAACTAGCCTAAGAACTTTTAGTACAAATGAAACTCTTTGGCAGCCAAGGACTCTTATCCTAAGTGCAAGACTTAATAATCAGCCAAGCACACTTCTAATCCCATTACAAGTGTAAATTCGGCTAGTCCTAATCTAAATAAGAAAGACTACTTAAATTATGGGCTGAACATGCTCAAGCCCAAACCTAAAAATTAAAAAGGATGTCCAATAAGTAGCCTAATGGACATATTACATAAGTTACATAAGTTAGGACCAAATGCCTAAGTAATTACAAGACTTAAAATAAGCCCAAATAAGCCCTCTTAATATGCCACCTTGTGTTCTTAAATCACATGGACCAAACTTGGATGCAAGCCCATCTTGCATGTTGAAGCTTTTCTTGAATAACTTGCAACATGGCCCAAGTGAATTTCACCCATTCTTGCCATGTTTCCTAGATCTTCTTGGATCTTGGCCATATAGAAATTGCCATGGGATTGGGCCATCTTGGATCCTATCATTCCCCCTTTCCTCGAAAAGATTCGCCCTCAAATCTTAGCCATGTGTGTGAGAATGACGGTGCTAGGTACTAGATCAAGGTGATGCACAATGCCGCTTATGGGTGGCAACCCATCCTGCAACTCCTCCGAAAATAAATCCTCACAATCCTTCAACAAAGAAACAGAAAAAATAGGAAGAGATTGGTTAGGAGCATCAAGAATAAAAACCTCACTCTCCTTTGCATCCAAAAAATTCTCAAATTCTTTGTTTCCCTCGACAGGAATTGTCTCCTTTTTCACTAGTGGCTTCTCTCTTACTTCTTTAATTTCAGCCACCTCTATTTCTTTTTCTTTTTTTCTCTCTTGTTTGTTCTCAGTATTTCTTCATCTTGTTGCACAAACCTCCCAAACAATAAGGTGAGATCTTTCATCTCTTGTAGAGCCTGTTTCACTTCATCGCATAATGTGAAAGACATCTTAAATTTGCTACAAAACAACTTTGGTTAGTAAAAAATATATAAAATGAATGCCGATTCTTTCCTCTTCCTTTTGATCTTTTTCGAATCTTTCTTTCTTTTTCTTGCTGTTCGAACACTTTTTTTTTCTTTCAAGAACTAGACTTCTTGAAATCTCGGATGAACTTCTTTTTTTCTTTCTTGGGACTGTTCAAATGCCCCTCTGAATTCTTGAATTTTTTTTTCTTTCAAAGATTCGGATCAAGAATCAACAAGAAAAATTTTTAATAGATCAAAAATTCAAGAAACGAAATCTTGATCTAAACCACTTTTCAAGACTGAAACCCCAAACTTAGACTTCCTAAAAACTATAACCCTAGAAAAAATGCCTAAAGCTATAACCCCAAGACAAGTTTGTTTAAAACCCCAAAACCTTGTCAGTGATAGTTCAGAGGAAAACCCTGCTTGGAAAAATTACTTTTCAAGACTGAAACCCCAAAACTAAACTGCAGAAAAACTATAACCCTAGGAAAAATGCCTAAAGCTATAACCCCAAGACAAGTTTGTTTGAAACCCCAAAATCTTGTCAGTGACAATCCAAAAAAAAAAGCATGATTGAAACCTGAGCTCTGAATACCAACTGATGTGAACCCTAGGGGCTTAAACCCTTTGAACCTACTAACAATATGATATACCATCACCCCAAGAAAGCCAAGATTCAGGCAATGGAACTTAAACCCATAGAAATCTTGGATCAAAGAACCTAGATTAGCTAAGCTAACTAAACCCCAAGAACACTTGTTTCTAGAACCTAATTTTGATAGGAAGAACGCCACAAAAAAATGAATTCTTTGATAAGTTCATTAGTTCTGTCAAGAACTAAAAAGAGTGAAACACTCACTTGAATAAAATCAACTCAACAGATTAATAATGGTTGCTGAAGTAGATGGCTAAACAAGGGTATTTATAGCCTCCCTACTAACCCTAATTCAACTAGCCTAAGAACTCCTAGTACAAATAAAACTCCTTGGCAATCAAGGACTCTTATCCTAAGTGCAAGACTTAATAATCAGCCAAGCACACTCCTAATCCCATTACAAGTGTAAATTCGGCTACTCCTAGTCTAAATAAGAAAGACTACTTAAATTATGGGCTGAACATGCTCAAGCCCAAACCTAAAAATTAAAAAGGATGTCCAATAAGTAGCCTAATGGACATATTACATAAGTTAGGCCCAAATGCCTAAGTAATTACAAGACTTAAAATAAGCCCAAATAAGCGTTCTTAGTGTGCCACATTGTGTTCTTGAATCACATGGACCAAACTTGGATGAAAGCCTGTCTTGCATGTTGAAGCCTTTCTTGAATAACTTGCAACATGGCCCAAGTGAATTCACCCATACTTGCCATGTTTCCTAGATCTTCTTGGATCTTGGCCCATATAGAAATTGCCATGGGATTGGGCCATCTTGGATCCTATCATATTTGCTCATCTTAGCAAATAGTGTGTTGGTTCGAAATACATCAAAGACTTGTCTGAGATGAACCAGATGAGTGTCCCAATCCTCAGAATAAACCAAAATGTCATCAAAGAAAACCAATACAAACTTCCTGAGGTTCAGTTGAACAGAGTGTTCATCAGGCTTTGAAAGATTGATGGGGCATTGGTGAGGCCAAAAGGCATCACTAAGAATTCGTAGTGGCCCTCATGAGATCGAAAAGCTGTCTTATGAACATCTCCTTCCTACATTCTAATCTGGTGATATCCGGACCTCAAATCCAAATTAGAGAAGCAAGTGGCATTAACCAACTCATCGAACAGTTCTTCAATCAGAGGAATAGCGAACCTATCCTTAAGTGTCAATTGGTTAAGTTGCCTATAATCCACAAGAGTCTCCAAGAACCATCTTTTTTTTTTTTAACCATGACTATGGGAGAAGCGAAAGAGCTACAGTTGTTTCTGATGATTCCATCTTCCAACATTTCCTGAATCATCTTCTCCAATTCAGTCTTTTGTATGGCAGGATACCTATAGGGTCGAATTCTGATTGTCTTGGATTCATCCTGCAAAAGTATCTTATGATCATGATTCCTGCATGGAAGGAGACCCCTTGGCTGTTCAAATATGTCTTTGAATTCTTGTAGCAACTGCTGCAAGTTAGTGTCAACCTGCAAGGATACCAGCTCACCTCTAGAGCTCATAACTAACTGTGATTGATGTTCAGCAGCCAGTAAGAAAGCACAAGGCCGATGGCCTGTTCCAGTACCCAAAGGCCTTAATAACTTCGAAGAATGCTTATCATCCATGACCTACACCAACCCAGGCTGTATGCCTCGGAGCAGACATCACTGAAAAGTCCATTGGAATTGCATAGTTAGAGCAACAAAATCCCATAGAATAGGACCCAAGGTGGTTAACCACTGTATTCCCAACACCAAGTCACACCCCTTCAAGGGAAGAACCATCAAATCTGTTGTGAAGGTGGCTTCATGTACTAACCAAGTCACCTCCTTACATATTCCCAGGGTAAAAATGTTGCCCCCATCAGCTATAGGGGCCCTCATTTTATAATTCTTCCACACTGGCAACCCCAACACCTTAACTACAAAGCTATCGTTTGAAATCCTAATGTGCCCAGCATTGCATGAAGAGACAAACAGGGGATTCACCAATGTCCCCTTCCTGCATCATCAATTCAGAATTGTCAAGACAGTCTGAAAACTCCTCTGGTTCTCCTTCCTTCTCAAAACTTTTTGTCAAAATCTGATACAATTGGGACTTCATACAGCGGTGTCCCACTGTATATTTGACCCCACACCAATAACACAACCCTTTCCTCTTTCGATCCTCAAACTCAGCATCGGTAGGACCCTTAACAGGTGGTCTATAAGTATTGGTAGGTATGGTTCTGGGATTACTAGGAATATAAGGTTTATTATTGTGTAAGGTTAATAGGTTGGAATTAAGGGGGGGCTTTGGGTGTTGGTAGTAAGGGAGGTAAGAGGTTAGGCTTCTGGTATTGGTTTTGGTGGTTAAAGGCAGTGTTTATGAACGGTTGTTTGGTGAATGGTGTTGGAAAGTTCCTCCTCACATTGGGATATAATATGGTTTCGATCTGTTTGGTTTGGTGTAAGGCTTCATTCAAGGTCTTGGGTCGAAATAACTTGAGAGTTTGTGATATGTCAAGCTTCAAATTGCTAATGAGTATATTTAAAGCATAAGAATTAGAAAGATGAAGAGGGTTGAGTATACCTAGAAATTCTTCATGGAAACGATCAACATTTCCAATCTGTTTCAAAGCCACCAATTCAAACATTAGGTCCTTATACTCCTCAGATCCAAAACGGTCCTTCATAGCAACAGAATAAATGTCCCAGCTCAACGTCTCCAAACCTCCTTGGTTCTTCACATAATACTAGTGCCATTGTAAGGCCTTTCCTTCCAGATGCAACATAACCGTTTGTACCTTGGTTGTTTTAGGTACCTTTTCAGCCACAAAATACTGTTCCAACTTCATGATCCATCCATTGAAATCCTCTCTAGAGAATTTTGGACAGTCAAGCTTATAAGCTCTGTAACAACGTTCCTCCTGCTGCACAAATTTCACAGGGAAATCACCAGTCCCAATTCCTTCGATAAGATCTGGATTGGATCACCTTCAGACGAGCCACTGTTGGAAGGTAACTCTCCCAAAATGTCTTTCCCAGATGCAATGCTTCATTTCCCAGTTAGCAGCTCAAAAAGATTTTTGAACTCTAACTTCATCTCCTCACGGAAGCCCGTAACAGAGCCATCGTTACGGGTCATTTTTAAATGATAAGTTGGTGTCACTAGTTGTTAGTAAGTAACAGATTAGGTCTACTGGTATTAGCCTATGATGGGCAGGCCCGAGTCGTATGTCTGTTATAATTAGTGTTATTTTCATTATTTTTCTTTATGGTTTATTATTGTATAAAATAGCAGATGTTACTCTGGTAGCAAGCATGAATGAAAATTATCTGAAATTCCTCATCTATCTCTCTCTCTCTCTAATTTCTCTTCTTTTCTTCTTCTTCTTCTTCTTCTTCTTCTTCTTCTATAATCATCTATTTTCTCTACTGTTCTTCTCTTCTCTTGTTCTTCTACAGGTTGGTGCATAACATTGGTATCAGAGTTGTCGCTCTTGGCCATGGCTGCTGGTGTGATGGTGCTGTCGGATGAGGACATGACTCAATTACGAGAAGGGCTTACACGTTTGGAGTCCAAATTGAAAAACTCACTGGAGTGGCAGCAAACGGACATACATGCTGATGTGGCAAGCTTTCGCACAAAAGCAACGCAAGTGTTCGATCAAATGCTGGTGAGATTGGACACTGTCGCAACAGGATTGGAAATCATCGAAGCATTGGAACCCAAATCTGTTGATAGTTGGGGACAAAGTGTGATTGGGTCTTGTGGGTTGGTTTCCTCTGAAACTCAAGAGGGTTCACCTGTAATTGATGGCCAGCTAATGGTGGGAGCAAAGGTTTTTGAGGCTGATAAAGTTGAAGAGGAAGGCAAGGTGTGTAAACTGATTACATATTTGGAAAGAAAAGCTCTCAAGTGGCATCAACCCTTCATGAAGATCAGTGAAAAACTCAGTGAGGTAAATTCGACTCCTTACTTAACAAAATTGAAATCTCGGGTTAGTGAGAATGAGTGGGTTGAGATCCATAACCCTTATGGGTTTAGGCTCTTGGTCATGGGAAGGGTGAGTTATGATGTTGATATGGGGAGGACGGTGTTTATTATGAAACTTATCAACAATGTTGCTAAAGCTCATGGTGGTTTCTCAGTGTTTGCTAATGTTGGTGAACGTACTAGGAAGGGTAATGACTTGTACATGGAAATGATTGAGAATGGTGACATGAAACTAGGTGACAAGCAAGCTAACAGCAAGTGTGCTATTGTCTATGGTCAAATTAATGAGCCCCTTGGTGCTCATGCTCGTCTTGGCCTTATTGGTTTGACTGTGGCTGAACACTTCCGTGATATTGAAGGGCAAGATGTTCTCATTATTGACAACATTTTCCATTTTACTCAAGCAAACTCAGAAGTCTCTGCCTTTCTTGGTCATATTCCATCTATTGTTTTTTATCAACCAACTTTGACTACTGATCTTGGAAGTCTTCAAGAGCATATTACCACCACCAAAGAAAGGTCTTATCACTTATGTGCAAGCCATTTTTGTGGGTTTTAGTCAAGAAGGATTTGAACTTATGTTGAAAAGCTTATGACAAGTGAACTTTATGGAAATGTAATTGATATCTACCATGTCGGAGCCTTTACCTCTAAACCATTTGCAGTTAAGGCTATGAGCTGGCATGATGATTTGACTATTATTGCTGAGATTGCCCTTCGAGTTAAACCAAAGGAAATTGTTGGAATTGTTGGTCAACCTTATGACGTTGAACCCATGATGCTACTAAAAAATTTGATTGGTACCCAACCAAGGGTTGAAGCTGCTGTGGTTAAAGCAACATATGCCGTTTGTTTTTATGCTATTATCCAGATAGTTCTTCAGAGTGATGACCACAGGGAAATGCAAAAGGCAACAGGAAGTTGGGCATCTTTTGTATCTGATGGAAGACAAGAAGTTCTGTTACAAAAGCATCAGCGTTATCACTGGTATGAGGAGGCTGTCAAGAGAGCTGGGCTTTTGGGCATTTCAGGAGGAATTTGGGAAACCTTGAAGATTGCGTTAGGATGCAGTAAAACTCCATCAAACTATCTTACTTATAATGGTGTTGAAAGTCTTCTTACTAAAGTGATTGGAGTTGTGAAGGACAAGGACTGTCTTGTCAGTGGGCCAGGTACTCTCATCGAGGTGGATACTACTATCCCTGTTATTGTCATGAATTTTTTATTGCTGACCCTCATATTCATACAGTGGTGGCTTCCACTATTTTATGTTCTGGCTTTGGTGGTTCTGCCACTTTGTGTTAGAGATATTCCTACTTCTTCAAGCCTAAAGATGTGCTTCATCATAATGGGAGGATGGTTAGCTTCATTTTCTGTTGCGGGTTTTACAGCTAGTACCGTTCAAAAAATTATGAAGATGGCAATGACAGATGCTGAGCCTATGGCAAAACCTTTTCTATTTTCTCCTATAGAATTCTGGACTTGGGGCAATATCTTTCTTGTATCATTTGTTAGTGCAACATTTTATCCCACAACATTGAGAACAAGTGCCAGAACATGTCTTCCCTTCCTACTTACCTCTACTGTGCTAGGCTACATGGTTGGTTCTAGGTTGCTGTCTAATGTAAAAAGGGTTTCTCGCCCAAGTTTTTGCTGTGCACTCTCAACATTTTTGCTAGCAGTGGATTTTGGGTATTTTTCACGTTCGGAAGTTGATACAGTCTTAGGAGATTACCTTACAAAGGTGTTATCTAATCCTGGAATTGAAGATATTGTCATGGGAATTTTGGACTCTGTTATTCTTCCTTTTGCTCTCTCAATGTTTAAACAGAGAAAGATTGTTAAGAAAAATGCAGCTGAGATTTTCTTATCTGTCATAGTCTCCAGTTTGTTTTCCTTGTATTCATCTACTCTTGTTGGATTAGAACCAAGTCTGATTCTTTCAACTCTACCAAGAAGTATAACTGTGGCATTAACTCTTAGCACTGTTTCTCTTAACTGTGGCATTAACTCTCATCCTTGAGGACAAGGATGTTTTAAAGGGTGAGGTATTGTTACGGGTCATTTTTAAATGATTAGTTGGTGTCACTAGTTGTTAGTAAGTAACAGATTAGGTCTACTGGTATGATGCGTAGGCCTGAGTCGTATGTCTGTTATAATCATTGTTATTTTCGTTATTTTTCTTTACGATTTATTATTGTATAAAACAACAGTTGTTACTCTGGTAGCAAGCATGAATGAAAATAATCTGAAATTCCTCATCTATCTCTCTCTCTAATTTCTCTTCTCTTCTCTTCTTATTCTATAATCATCTATTTTCTCTACTGTTCTTCTCTTCTCTTGTTCTTCTACAGGTTGGTGCGTAACAAGTCCATCAGACAGCAAGAACTCGATTTGGGTGTTGATACAGTCCAAGGATCGAAACAAATTGGTGTGTAGTCTACAAAGTTAGGCTTTGAAACTGAGAGTTTAGTGAAGGAGCTTTTCTGGATGCTAGCCGGCATGAGATCAAGAATAGCATTGATGCTGGCCAAACAAATTTCACAATTGCCTGCACTCAGATGGGGGGTTTCTTCGCTTCTTGTCTCTGGTTTACTGTTTCTCTGTTTTCTTTGGAGATGTTACAGCGTTAAATTAAATGAGATTTGAGGGATAGTATGACAGGGTTTTTATATTTTGACCTTCACCGACCATATTATTAGAGCTGTCCAAGGCCATCCGTCTGGTCCGATCTGAATTGGCCTTCGTTTATATAAAGATTTTCTTAATTTGGATCGATTCGGTTCGGTTCGAATTATTATTTATTAAAAAAATTATTTAAATTTAATTATAAAAAATATATAAAAATAAATTTTTAATATTTTTTAAACAGTGAAACGGACTTTCGATCAGACTCGGGCTCGATCCGAAACGGATTTAAATAAGAAAAAGAAAAGTTTGGATTGCAACTCAGCTCATAACAGATCTACATATAATGTGCAATGTTATTTTTTTTTTAATGAGGGATAAGATTAGTAAATGATTGAAATAACCTTCTTGACCAAAGTAAAGCTAACGTGCTAAAAGTAAAAGGTAAACTAAATGTATTGAAAGGTCAAATAAATTGTAATAAAGCAGAAAGGTAAGTGTAATTGTATTATATTTGTGGTTTATGAACTTTTTTACATATTCAAAACTTTTGTATGTTATACTTACATGAATGGAACATAAAACAAAAATTTTAGAAAATTTTTAAGCCTAATTTCTGTCCAGTAATGGATGAAAATTACTTCACAACCGCTCTATGTTTCATACCACTGTTAGTTGAATTTCAATTTCAATCACTCTAAATTTATTTACTTTCAAATCGAAATACTTTCTACCCGAAATTGATAACTGCTCCAGTTGAATGTCGAAATATCTTCACAATTTACTAATTTTTTATAACACTAATCCTTATACTCAATATTCTCTTAGCACAAAGCAAACAATCGTTGATAACAATCACTATTTATTTATACGAATTTCCATCAAAGACTAGTTATCATAGAGTCTCATTTAACTTGGATTATTTTAGGTTTTCATATGTGGGTTCAGCCTACACGATTATGGGTTCTCTTCTTTCTACAATCATCCTTTAACCCAAGGCTGTCGAGTTCTTAATGAATTGAACATCTAACTAGACTCATTACCTTTAATTAATTATTAACTAATTAATTTTAACCTAATTTAACATTAATTATTTGAATTGAACTGGATCTAATTTAGACTTTGTGGCTAATTTCTTTAACCCAGATTCTATGAATTATTTTGGATGTCAAAGAGTTTCATGAAAAAGATAAAAACACACTTATCACTATGTCTATTTCATTTAAAACTAAAGTACAAATGAACTTAAATCTGAATACAGATGATTCGGTCAACCACCTCTTTTTAGAAGGTGGAACCACGTAAATTTTGGAGTTTTATTCTCATCATTTGCATTTCTTCTTCCCCATGATCATGGATTTTTTACCATCTGTATCAAAAAAAATAAATATCATAAATTGATTAAAGTAAAACAAATAGTTAAAATATAAGACAAATTACTATACAAATTACTCGATAGATTTGCTCATGGGTTGGATAATCTGCTTGATTCGGCCCGTATTAGATCGGGTCTGGATAGGAGTTTTAGTGATTCAGGTTTGCTCGATCCAGCTCGAATCACTATTCAACCATTAAAAATTTATTTTTTATTTAAATTTAATTATAAAAATATTTAAATATTAATACAAAAATAATTTATTATTATCATGAACAGTGAACCGAGTTTAGGGATGATAATTGAGCGGGGTAGGGACAGAGTTTGCCTTATCCACCTCCGTCTAACTCTTGTATGAATGTTGAAAATCTCCACCTCCATGGATGTTGTTTATATCCATAGCCGCTTCACGATGTTCCACTATGCTACACCCCAATTTTTATTAATTAATTTTAACTTAATATTGCAAAAAATTATATTATATATAAAAAATTTAAAATATACATATATATATATACACTAAAAGTATATATATATATATAATATTAGTATATATATGATTAATATATATATCTAATATATATTAAAATTATAAGGGAAAATATAAAATATTTTAAAGAGTAAGATAGTAATTTCAAAACGCGCGGCGGAGCCGTACAAGTATTTACCAAAACCACCTCACTTCACCCCGCTCCTTTTTTTTTTTTTTTTTTATAAGAAAAAACTTCTCCATTCAGAAAGGATCGATGCGAAATCCATCGGTCAAATCGGATTTTGCCATCCCTAACCGTGCCTGAATAAAGAAAAATTTTCGGATCGCAGTCCGACCCGACCCATGAACAAGTCTACTACTCAATTAATCTATATAAAGTAAAACCTTACACTTTATTATCAATAAAAATTTCATATTTCATCTATGATATTTTTTAACAAAAAAATAAAAATAATCAAATCATAAATTTGTATATAACTCTATCTGTTTGTAGCACCAAGAAGTTCAAAATAGTGAGTTACTAAATAAAGAGTTACAACCATTTTAACATTATAATTATATTATTAATATAAAAATAATTGCATACCAACTTAGTTAGTAATTTTATAATTAGTATAAATATAACTAAATATCCAGATAATTATTTAAAAATTATTGCCTGCAACAAATTATCAGTACAATAAAATCTGAAATTATGGAATGGACGGTTTTTATTCTTTAATTTTGGTAAAGTCTCTTTATATATAGGAAAATGTTAACACTTGTTTACCGACATTGGTTAAATACTATTTTAAAAAGTATAATTATTATTTTTTTTTAAATTTAATAAAATATTATTTAGGTTGTCTTATTCTTTAATTTTGGTAAAGTCTCTTTATATATAGGAAAATGTATTAACACTTGTTTACCGACCTTAGTTAAATGATATATTAAAAAAAGTATAATTATTTTTTTAAAATTTAAAATTTAATATATTAAATATAAAAAATGATAATGATTAAAATAATAAAAAACTTCAATTTTATCATTTTATTTAGATAATCTCTTATATTTTTATTATATTCAAATAAACCCTTAATTTTTAACTTATACTCGAATAAATCTCTAACCTATAACTTATATATAAATAAGTTCCTAACATTTAATTTATACTTAAATAAATTTTTAACATAAAGCAAAATTATCTCATACATTGTCAATGGAGTTTTTAGACTCTACCAGCAGGATTAAAAAGGTGACATATACCCTTTAGTATATAGTAAACAATAAAAAAAAAAAACTAAATAAAAAAATAAGACATGTGACAATTTTTTAATGTCGTTTGTGAAGTAAAAAAACTCCACTTCTAGAGTATCAAACACGAACCCTATTATAAATTAACCTTTAATTTTAAAAAAAAACTTATTTAAATACAAATCAAAAATAAAAGTTTTATTTGAATATAATAAAAATATAAAATAATATTATAAATATTTTAATTTTAAATAATTTTTAATCAATATTTATAGACACAAGTTAATCGAACCATATAAAAACTAAAATAAGGTAGTCTCTAATCTCTAATTCTCTATAAACAAAACAAACTAATAACAGATAAATAAAAAATAAAAAAAAAGGGAAAAAGAGAAAACCTAATTGAATAAATACAACTAAGAAAATTCCTTTTTTCATTATTCTTTTCTCTCTCTTTCCCTCCAACTATTCTCTTTAATTCTTAAACACTGTTCTTTCTTCATTTCGCCATATTCATTCTTTCAGCTCTTCATCCCTAAAATAGTAAAAATAAGAAGGAAAAAAAAAAACAGCTAACGTTATTCAAACAACAGCAAACCCAAACACCTACGTTGTCGGGTAATCAAACTTTCTTGGTTTCCAAAAAACCAAAATGCCCAACCACCACCACCACCTCCTCCTCCCTCTCCTCCTTATCTCAGCCATCCTTGCCGCTGCGGACGATGGCGCAACGATTCTGAAAATAGCTTCATCCTTCCGTTCTGTTCCCAGTGGGTGGTCTTCCATCTCGTCAGACAACTACTGCAACTGGCCAGGCATAGATTGTGACAAATCCAACCGTGTTACTTCCATCAACCTGTCTTCCAAATCCCTGTCTGGAACCATTGCACCCGACATCTCCGCTTTATCCGAACTCCGTATTGTATCTCTTCAACGCAACTTTTTATCTGGGACCATCCCATCTTTCGCCAACCTCTCCAGCTTACAATCCATTTACCTTGACGGCAACGCGTTCACCTCAGTCTCTCCTGACGCGTTCTCGGGATTAACCAGTCTACAAACGTTGAGTTTGAGCGAAAATACGAAGCTAAGTCCATGGACTTTCCCAGATTTATCCCAATCCACAAGCCTCGTCGAAGTTCTACTAGACGACACCAATTTGTATGGTACCTTGCCTGATATCTTCGAATCTATGAACAGTTTACAAAGTATAAGGTTGTCTTACAACAATTTGAACGGTACATTGCCGGCTTCTCTAGGTGGTTCGATGATTCAGAATCTTTGGATCAACAATCAGAATGGTGGGTTAACGGGTACTTTAGAAGTTTTGTCCAACATGACACAGTTGTCTCAGGTTTGGCTTCATAAAAACATGTTTACGGGCCCGATCCCAGATTTGTCTAAATGTATGGGTCTGTTCGATCTGCAGCTTAGAGAAAACCAGTTGACAGGGCCTGTTCCGGAATCCTTAATTAATCTTCCGATTTTGAAGAATGTTTCATTGTCTAATAATAAATTGCAGGGTCCTTTACCCAAGTTTCCTATCTCAGTTGAGAAAGTTGCTGTTAATGGAACCAATAATTTCTGTACGGATAATGGGGATCCTTGTGATCCTCAAGTTACTACATTGCTTGAGATAGCGGGTGGTTTTGGGTACCCTGTTTTTCTTTCTGATGATTGGGCTGGAAATGATGCTTGCCAATGGTCTTTTGTTACTTGTGATACACAAAAGAATGTGATTACAGTGAATCTTGCAAGCAAAGGTTTGGTTGGGACGATTTCTCCTGCTTTTGGGAACCTCAAGGCCTTGAAGAATTTGAATCTGAATGATAATAAATTAACAGGTTCGATTCCTGATGGTCTGACAAAGTTGAGTAGTTTGCAGCTTCTTGATGTGTCTAATAACAACCTTAATGGTGACATCCCAAAATTTTCGAGTTCAGTAAAATTTGCTTACTCTGGGAATAGTTTACTTGGAAAATCCGGTGGTTCTGGTGGAAGAACTTCAGGTTCTGGAGCATCATCAGGTGGAGGTTCAGATGGTAACTCAAAAAGTGGTGTCAATGGTAAGAATTCGATTGCTCTGATTGTAGGTATTGTTGTTGGTGTATTGATTTTCATTGCTGTTGTCTGCTTTGTTTCTTACAAGTATATTATGAATAAGAGGGATGGGAAATTTGGTATGATGGAGGGTAATGATGCTGAGAAGGGAGTAGTTAAGAATGGGGCAATGGGTGGTGGAAATGGAATGAATGGTTATGGGGGAGTTCCTGATGAAATGCAAAGCCAAAGGTATGCTAATCATAGCGACCGCCATGTCTTTGAGGGTGGAAATGTTGTGATCTCAATGGAAGTCCTAAGACAGGTGACTGATAATTTCAGCGAGGCGAATATTCTAGGAAGAGGGGGGTTCGGGGTTGTGTATAAAGGGGAATTGCATGATGGCACACAGATTGCTGTCAAGAGGATGGAGTGTGTGGCAATAGGTACTAAAGGACTGGATGAGTTTCAGGCTGAAATTGCAGTGCTTACAAAGGTTAGGCATAGGCACTTGGTTGCTCTTTTGGGTTACTGTATTAATGGTAATGAGAGGCTCTTGGTTTATGAGTATATGCCTCAAGGTACCCTTGGTCAGCATCTGTTTCAATGGCGGGGAAATGGCTATGATGCTCCACTCACCTGGAAGCAGAGAGTCACCATTGCACTGGATGTGGCACGGGGGGTGGAGTATTTGCACTCTCTCGCGCAACAAAGTTTCATCCACCGGGATTTGAAGCCTTCCAACATACTCCTTGGGGATGACATGAGGGCAAAGGTTGCAGATTTTGGACTGGTTAAAAATGCACCTGAGGGCAAATACTCTGTGGAGACAAGATTGGCAGGAACATTTGGATATCTTGCTCCTGAATATGCTAGTAAGTGGATCCTCTTCTGGATATTCTTTAAGATTTTATATGAGCTGCTTAGTTCTATATATTCTATAATAATTTGCTCTAGTCTAGGCAAATTAAACCTTTCAAAGCAATTTAGGTGTATCTTAATGTCTTGATGTTACTATAGGTGTTCCAATTCCTTTATAGTAGCTAAGAAATTAGCAGTTTATATGATTGGGGCTCTTAGTGGTGTTATCTGCTTTAGATATGTCAAAAATGGTGCTAACAAGCCATTTTTTAGACTTAATTTGACACTTAGGGAGGGAAAAAGGGTGGCAGACTTGGGGACAAGGTCTTAAACAACATGCTTTATAAGTAATGAGGCCCCAAAGAAAGAATATTCAGTATTCTTATGAGATGACTGAAAGAATTGTCTTCCTATTAGCACCAGAATAGGTGACATTTATAGAAGCATATTTTAGTAGGCATGGTATGAAAGGCATTGGTTGTTAAATTATGTTCTTTGGGTTTATTTAACCAGTCTTTTTGGTAAAACCAATAAATATTTTCTTTTGTCTTCTCCTTTTGTCTGGTTGTTCTCTTCAAAACATTGTCATATCTTTAAATTTGCTCAATTTATTTTTACCTAGGCCTTTGCATTTTAGCCAACTGATGTTGAATGTGAATCATCCTTCTATAATTTGATGAATTTTGCTAACTGGAACAGCTAGAAAGTAAGTCTATAACTAATAAAATAGGTCAATTTACTGGGAAGATATGGACTATATGCCCTTTGTTTGGTTAAATGTTAAATTTTCTAAACAGATATACTTTTTTCTTTTATTTTCTTAAATCTTAACAGCAACTGGAAGGGTGACTACTAAGGTGGATGTGTATGCATTTGGAGTAGTCTTGATGGAGATAATCACTGGCAGAAAAGCTTTAGATGAAACCTTACCTGAGGAGAAGTCACATTTGGTCACATGGTTCCGCAGGGTTCTAATTAACAAAGACAACATTCCAAAAGAGGTTGATGAAACAATCAACTGTGATGATGAAACAATGGCGAGCATCTTCAAGGTAGCTGAGCTTGCAGGACACTGCACGGTTCGCGAGCCATATCAGAGACCCGACATGGGGCACGCAGTCAATGTGCTGAGCCCTCTTGTTGAGCAGTGGAAACCTAGCAGCCAAGAGGGTGATGAGAACTCAGGGATTGACCTTAACATGAGCCTTCCTCAGGCTCTACGAAGATGGCAAGCAGATGAAGGTACTTCAACGACGTATGGTGACATATGGTACTCCGAAACGCAGTCAAGCATTCCTGCTAAACCCTCGGCATTTCCAGACACGTTAAGCTCAACCAATTGCCGGTGATGGAAATGGAATGACTGACATAATTTTGAAGAGGTATGCACTGTAAAAATTGTGAGGAGGGCGAAAAAGCCAGGTTGAACTGCTTTCGAGTTGATAGCGAATTGTTTATGGTATATTATGTTTATTAATTCAGTTTGTTCTCTTATCTTTGTTGTGCTAAACCTGAGCCAATAGAGCTATTGTTGGTTCTTACTAAATTCTTCAAAAGCTAACCAATTGATTTGTTTGGTGGAGCATTTATACAGGAAAAAAGGGTTTTGGGGGGAAGATGGGGGAAGGGGAGGGAGAGAAAAATTGTACCATATTCTTTTTAACCTTTTGTAATGTATACTTGTTGGTTTCAATCATGTTTGGTGTTGGTGCATAACTTACTTTCTTTGCCAACTTATTTTGTTCTTTATGTTTTGATTTACTTTTTTTTTTCTTTTGTAAGAAGAAAGAAAAATTCGTATGCTTATGTGTTTGATCTGTTTGTATTTCATGCTTTAGCTTGTAAACTGTTTGGTGGGTCTTAAAGCTTGAGAAAGTCATCTCACATGGCCAAGTTGGAAGTTGGGAACTTTTCATTGAAAGGATGACTTTTGTTAGTGCAACTGCACATGTTTTGGGGGCCTTTTTTTCCTGATAAAGTATCTAATCTAAAAGTTACATGAATTAAAATATGGGCTGATTTGATGCTTTAGATACTTAACAATGGCCAGCTGACCAATTAAATTAGGGTTTGAAATTATGAAAATGACAGGACATTTTTTTTTTTTATATATTAAGTAAGAAGAATCTATGTTATTCAGATTCGGATGTGAGTGTCGAATATGAATATATATTCGACATGAGTATTTTTGATTTATTTTAAATTATTTTATGTATTTAGAAATCCTTGAGAGATTATATTTTTATACTTATATTTAGATATGTATCGGATATGAAAAACGTACTTAAAAAAATAAAAAGTTAGAGTGACATAAAGAAGAATATAAACTGATTTGTTGACAACTTGATATGAATATTGAGATCATCTGTTTTAAGCTGTCACAACTCACTGCCCACAAAACCACAATGTGGTTGTTGAAAATCCATTCAGGATTTCTTTAAATTTGACTTCTTAAAAAAAGATTTTTGATTAATCAATTTAGGTTTTAGGTTTATTTTTGTCTTGGCAGTTGGCAGCAAGCAACTGCAATTTTTAACACCCCCAGACCTGTCTTTTCCTTGACTTGTGCTTGGAGATCTTTGATTTTTTTTTTTTTCTGTGATAGTCTTAATTAAGTATGTTTGACATTAATATAAATTGGATTATCTAATTATACATTCAAAACTTTACTTTTAAAATTGCTTCTAACAAAAATCGAACTCTGATTGATTAAAGGAATTCATGTTTTACCAATTAAATTAATAGTAAATTTGCTAATTTTAAAAATAACATGAACATGTTACATTTAATAAACACAAAAATAATGTAATAAATACAACACGATATGTTTAAATACGATGCGTTTAATATAAGTATTCTATTCGTGTTTGGATTTTAACATATTAATAATTTGTGTTGTATTTATATTTACACGATTGATACGAAAAAAAAATATAAAACACGACACATGTACAAATCAATTCAGTTATTATTTGAGAATATAGACATTTTTTTTATGAAAATAATTGTAAAATTAATTTTCCTCTAAATCATTTTGTAATAAAAAAGAAAAACTATTGATTAGCATCTGTATAAGTTAAGTGAACATAAATTGAGCGTCTTCATTTGTTTAGCTTCAAAGATTAGCATGGCTGCGCTGTCTCCAACACAATTATTTTTTTCTATATTCGCTGTCTAAGGGTCCCTTTGGATCAGGCGCGATGAGATCTTCGGGATATTGGGGGGTTCCCTCACTGGGGTGGTATCTGGAGCTCCAGTCCTGGAGGGGATAATTTTTTTTTTTTACACCTTCCATTTTTTTTAAAAAAAATTAATTTTTTTAAAATTTTTAAAATCATTTATTTTTATATTTTAAGTTTTTAATTAATTAATTTTTTATTTTTTAATTTATTTTTTAACATAAATTTATTTTTATTTTTTTTAATTATTATTTAACATAAATATAATTTTAATATATATTTTATTATTTAATATAAATATAATTTTAATTATTTATTATATATATATACATATTTTAATCTAATGCCCTTAATGGTCATTTTCTTTTCCCATTATTATTCACTTCACCGTCACCGCTACGTTTGAGTCTAAACACATATCGCATCAATGATTTTAATATCACCTCTACAGTATCCAATTTCACCGCCACCGCTATTTTTAATCTCACCGGAGCCAATCTCACAGCCCATCCAAATAGACCCTAAGGATGGGCGGTGAGATTGGTTCCGGTGAGATTAAAAACAACGATCGATGTGAGATTAATTACTGTATAGGTGAGATTGAGTACTGTGCGATGAGATTAAAATCAGTGGTGGGATATGTGTTTGGATTCAAAAGCAGCGGTGACGGTGAGGTGAGAATAGAAAATGACCATTAAGGACATTAGATTAAAATGTGTATATATATATAAATATATATATATATAATAAACAATTAAAAATATATTTATATTAAATAATAAAATATAAATATAAATTATATTTATATTAAATAATAATTAAAAATTTATTAAAATTATATTTATATTAAAAAATAATTAATATTTATATTTATATTAAAAAATAAATTAATAAAATAAATATAAATAATTAAATAAATAAATAAAAAACTAAAGGGGTAAAAGGGTAAATTAACTCCTTCATTAGGGTCTAGTTGGTTAAATGAACCCTTGCCACTCCAGTGAAACTGGAGGGGTCGGTGGGGTGAGATTGCCCAATTGGGGGTGATCCAAACACACCCCCAGTGGGGCATCAATCAATTGAGAGGAAATTTTTCCCTAAAATCTTTTTGGATTCGGATGCGATGGAATCCAAATGGACCCTAAATCTATACCAAACTTGAAAACCTTTCTTTCTTCTTTATTTTTTTGGGTAAAAGACACTTACTCCTTCAAGTTTGTTAAAAAATTCACTTACCCCATTTAGTTTGAAAAACAACCACTTACCTCCTAAGGTTTGGCATAAAATACATTAACCCTCCTAAAGTATTATTTCTAGTTTAATTTTGAATAAAAGACAAGTATGCCCTTTGTTAATTATTAATCATTTGTTTTTTTTTTTCATTCTTTTTTTTTACTCAATTTTTAACTACAAAATAATGAAAATTTATTTAGTCTTAAAATTATCTTTAATTACTATTAAATTAAATTTTAATTAAGTTATATTCTAATTCAAGTGCATGCTAAATATTTTAATTTTATATTATTTAATTAATTAATTATAGTTATTTAAAAATTATAAAATTATTTTTCATGAGATTTTATTGAAAATAAACTTACCCCTATTACTTTGAAAAACACATTTTATCTCTTGAAAAAGTAACTATGTTAGCATTTTTGTTAATCGAATTAATATTTCTTCAAATTTTACTTTAAATATTAAAAATATAATAACTTTTTTATTTTTTTGTCTATTTTTTATTTTCAATCAATTTTTTTATCATTAAACTTTTTTAAATAATGGCAGTTGATTATTTTAAATAAAAATAACATAATATATTAATATCAAAATTAATATATATAATTGCATTAAAGATAAATTTAAAATATTTTTTTGCTACAAAAAAATTTTAAGTGAGGGGAGGCTAACCAATCCAGGATCAGGGTATGCCACAGGCCCGAGAGAAGGCTAATAGTGGTACTTATAAATCACCCAACAAGTGAAACTGCTGGCGAGACTCGAACCCTGGTGCTTGTCAAGATGCTAATGAGTACTCAATTAACTGAACCAATCCAAATTGACATAAAAAATATTTAACATGTATACTTGAATTAGAATATAATTTAATTAGAATTTAACTTGATAGTAATTAAAGATAATTTTGTAGTTAAAAAAATTTTTGAGTAAAAAAAATGATTAATAATTAATAATTAACAAATGATATATTTATCTTTTTATTTAAAATTAATTTAGAAATAATACTTAGGAGGTTAGTGTATTTTGTTTCAAATCTTAGGAGGGTAAATGAGTGTTTTTCAAATCTTAAAAGTATAAATGTATTTTTTAGCAAACCTTAGGAGTAAATATTGGAAAACAAGAATCAGTTGCCTAATTATAATTAAAAATGAAAATTGAAACATTTTTTAGAAATCCTTCTATGAGACAATATCTCTAGTCTACTAAGGCTCAGTTCCATAAAAACACACCGATACAGTAAAAAGGCTTCTCACCGGATCAAAGCTCTCATCGCATTAAAAATCTGACCTTCCACTTCGGTTAGATTTGATAATTCGTATATTCACGTCATATTTGTATATTTTTTATGTCATAATTGTAGACACCTAATTTTGTCCGGACCACTAAACAAGTATGTTTTCTTCCCATATTGATGTTCCCAAGTGTAAAAAGACTGTTTTCATCCTGCAGGTGGTACTCCGAGACTTAGTTTAAGAGGGCGAGCACAAAAAGTCAAACTTGAAAAAAAGTCAACCCCGAAAAAGTCAACCTCGAAAAAGTCAACCCCAGAAAGTCAACTACTGAAAAAGTCAACCCACTTTCAAAATCAAGATTTTAAGTTCAATTGAAAAATGGCGAAAGAATTTTGATAATCCGAGGTCTACATTGAAAGATATGGAGTTCGGAAGTTGGGATTTGGAGATTCACTAGAAAGGAAACCCTAATCCGAGAAATTTGGGGAAAAGTGCTTAAACGATCAAACTGGTCGAAATTGAAGGTTCCAAATGAAAGATAAGAACTGACTACGGGCAATGGAGAAGTCACTTGCAAGAAAAACCGAAAAAAAGTCAATCCGGGAGAAAACCGAGAATTAGGGTTTTTAGTGGATTTCTCTGAAATCGGGAAGAATCACAGAAATGGCCCGACTTGGTAAGACCAAAGCCCCCAATGGATGAGGAATGATTAAAAAGGATGGCCCAAGGCTCAGATTGAAGAAAATCTGAAAATCGGACTTGTTTTGAGCAAAACCGGGTTTCGGAGGTTAAAGGGCAAAATTGGAAAATTTTGGGAAAAATAGCAAATGGACTCCAAAAATTATGGAAAATTTGTCAATCTCATTCTTAAATCATTTGAAAGAGATTGGTAAAAGAAAATCTTGATTCCGAGTTCGTTTGCAAAATGGTCAAATCTCGGGCTTCTTATGCAGTAATTCAAAAAGATAAATCCCGGAAAAATAGCAAATGGACTCCAAAAATTCTGAAATTTGGTAAATCTCATTTTTAAATTATTTGGAAGAGATTGGCGAAAGAAAATCTTGATTCCGAGTTCATTTGCAAAATGGCTAAATCCCGAGCTTCCTATGCAGTAATTCAAGCCGATAAATCCCGAAAAAATACCAAATGAGCTCCAAAAATTACGAAAACTTCCAGATCACACTTTTTAATTATTTTGAAGAGATTGGTGAAGAAAAATCTTGATTTGGAGCTCGTTTAAAAAATGGTAAAAAGTAGGGGCATAAAAGGACATTTTGGGAAGAAAAAATCCAAATAAATAGCAAACGGACTCGGATAATTTTGAAAACTTCCAGAACTCAATATTTTATTATTTTGGAAGTATTAAAAAAAATAAAAATTGAATTTGGAGTCCTTTTGATATTTACTTGCATCCGGGGGGCAAAATGGTCATTTCACCCAAGCAACCGAAAAGGGCTTCTTTGGGCCTTTCAAAAATCAGAGCTGGGCTGGAAAAGAGAAGTGCTGGCCTGCCCAAGCCCAAAGGAAGGAGGAAGCTTAGGATTTTTTCAATCAAGTGATTAAAAATCAAGAGTTAAGTTAGAGATTTTCATTTTTGAGCCTAAGTCCCAATCCCACATCCCTTTGTAATGTCAAGCCAAGGAGGTGCTCACCTTATAAATAAGGAGTCTTGGCCTTTGGTTGAAATCACCCACTACCCCTTGTGAGATAGTCTATACACTTGTATTAGGATTATCCGGGTGGTGAGTCATAGTGTTTTACTCTGAGGGTTCGTAGCTTAATCCGTTCAAAAGCTACTCTGAGGGTTTGTAGCTTAATCCGTTCAAAAGCTACTCTGAGGGTTTGTAGCTTAATCCGTTCAAAAGCTACTCTGAGGGTTCGTAGCTTAATCCGTTCAAAAGCTACTCTGAGGGTTCGTAGCTTAATCCGTTCAAAAGCTACTCTGAGGGTTTATAGCTTAATCCGTTCAAAAGCTACTTGGTGAGTTTTCATTTTAAAATAATGTTTCTTATTCTTCCTTCATTTCCTTTCTTAAGTATATTTTTTTTTACATTTTGTTTTTATAATAAACTCACCATGGCCAAATGGCCTACATTATTTATTTTAAGTTGTTGTTTTTGATTCATTTTACCATATTGTTTATGCTATTTTCTTTATTTTTGATGTTTTAAATATTATGTTATTTCATGTTCTTAAGTTATATTTAATTTGGTTGCTTTATTTGTTGTCATTTATGTCTTAGATATCATGTTTTTGCATTTTTAATTTTCTGTTTTCATGTTGTTTAAATTTGAGCATGTTTTAGAGTTAGCATATTAAGTGTTTGTGAAAATGCTTATGTGATTCTTTGCATGATTCTTGTTTTATATCTTAGTGAGCATGTTTTAGATTTGGTATATTAGGTGTTTGTGAAAATGCTTGTGTGATTTTTGTGTTATGACTTAGTTTTTCATACTAGCATACCAAGTGTTTGTGAAAATGCCATGCTTGTTGAAGCTTGGGGCCATTTGGCTACTCCATGTGTTTTGCATTGTGTGTTGTATTTTTGTCATGCTAGTTGTTAGGTTTTTGCATTTGCATGATATTTGGTTGGATTTTTGAATTAAGCATGCCTTGTGTTTGTGAAAATGCCATGCATGTCTTAGGTCTAGGTTACATTAAATGCCATGCAAGTTCATGTTAGGTCTAGGCCATATTATTTATGTCATGCATTTTCCTTACATTTAGGTTTAGATCCATGCATTTCATGCATTATGTTTGCTGCATTGTTTCATGCATTTCATGTTCATGCCACTTGAATAATGACTTGAGCCAATTAATGGTTCAAAGTCATGCTCTCTTGAGCACACTTGTGGAAAATTAAGTTTGTCAAATTGATTATTCTACCTTTGTGATTTTTTTTACTTAGCCAATTTTTATCTAACTTTCAAAAAGTCCTAGCTACTGCTTTCAAGTCATTTTATGAGTTTCAAATATTTTTATTTTTATTTTTAAATGATTTTATCAAAGACAAAAAAAATGTGTTGGCAAAGCAGTTTTTTTTCCACCCAAAACTCGTACATCTCCGATTTTTCTGGGAATTCATCTTTGATCAGAAAATTAAGCCAATTTTTTCTCATGTAGTTTTATATGTCCTGAGTCTCCAGTATTTGTTTTAGAATTTTTGGAATTTTTAAAAATAGGGTAAAAAAATCGTGGATTAAAACTGGACAGTGGAGTCAGGATTGAATTTAAAGAAAAACAAAGCAGTTTTTTCTCCTCCAAAAACTCGTACATCTCTGATTTTTCTGGGAATTCATCTTTGATCAAAACATTAAGCCGATTTTTTCTCGTGTAGTTTTAAATGTCGTGAGTCTCCAGTATTTTTTTCAGAATTTTTGGAATTTTTTAAAATAGGGTAAAAAATCGTGGATTAAAACTGGACAGTGGAGTCAGAATTGAATTTAAAGAAAAACAAAGCAGTTTTTTCTCCTCCAAAAACTCGTACATCTCTGATTTTTCTGGGAATTCATCTTTGATTCGAAAATTAAGCCGATTTTTTTTCGTGTAGTTTTACATGTTCTGAGTTTCCAGTATTTTTTTTAGAATTTTTGGAATTTTTAAAAATATGATAAAAATTCGTGGATTAAAACTGGACAGTGGAGTCAGAATTGAATTTAAAAAAAAAAAAACAATTTTCTGTTTTGGTTAATTTACTTAGAGTGGGCTGATTAGAAGGGTTAGCTACTGACTTAGGGTAATTTCTAAGCCTTTTCAAACTCTAAAAATGGTTTTTCAAGTCCCGGGTTAAGGGTAGTCAAGTCCGGATTTTTTAAACTTAGGAAATTAGAGCCATTTTAAAGAAATTAGCCCAGTTTTTATTTTTAATTCAAGCTTTTCAAAATTGTTTTCAAACAATCACAAAGTATTTTGGTTTTAGAATATTTAATTTGACATATTTTCCTAAGGTAGCCGGATATCTTTTTAGATATACGGATTTCCTTAATTAAAGGAAAAAATACATTTCATGCATTGCATTTTTATATTCATGCATTTTATATAATATGTGATTCTTGCTATAATAATTTCTATGATATTGTTGTTATTTTGATTTATATTTTTTGATGTTACATGGTTTATTATATGGTTTCGAATATTTCATGATATCCTATGCTTTTATTTAGTTATCTTTATTTAGCATATACGTATTCATTTATTTTAAATGTTTTCAAAAGATAATGGTTTTCAATAAAAATAAAGATATTCCCGAGTTAAAATAATTCATGAGTTCTCTACCGGGTTTGCTGGAGGGAATATCATCAATTATCATTAATAAAGGAATATCTTTCTTTCAAAAAAGAGAATGATTTGGAAAGTTTTCCAAAACTAATAAAAATTTCTATATTTTGCCACGTTTGTTGGGGAATATAGGAAAATTTTGAATTTATAAATTCTGGATCATTTTCAATAAAAAAAATGAAATTATTTTTCTTTAAATTGGGAATTAACTTGAAATACTAAATTTAAAACCAACTTTTTACCGAGACTTGAGATAACACACGATTAATAAGGTACCGATTTATACGGGCATTGTGGGGGTGCTAATCCTTCCCCACACGTAACCGACTCCCGAACCCGCTTCTTTGATTTCTCTGGTTTAAAACGCAGACTTGAAATTGGTTTTTAAAATGTTTTAATTAATTTTTAAAATATTTTATAAAACCGGTTTTAATAGGTGGCCGATCACACCTAGCTAAAAAAGATTGGTGGCGACTCCATGTCTTTTTTAAGGTCATTTTCAAAACCTTCATTTTTCTAGAGGAATTAAGTCGACTTTTCCTCGATTTTTTTTAATGTCACGCCTAACGAATAATAAAGTCTTGCGATGAGACTCGTCGTTATTTTTTTTTTAGGTTGCGACAGCTTGGCGACTCCACTGGGGACATATTAGAGAGTCAGGCCTAGAATTAGTCGTGTGTTATCAAAGTCTCGGTTTTGTTGGTTTAATTGGTATTTGATTTTAATTCCCACATTTTTTTTAATAAGGAGAATTTTGAAAATAATAAATTGTTTTTAAATATGTTCATACTCATGTGCATGCATTTTATTTTTGTTCTCTAGTTATTTAAGGTTGTATATTATAATTGCTTGTTGGTTAATGCGTTACACTATTCTTGAATGTTTTAATTGCTAGGGCATTTAGAATAAGGTTTGTAGAATAGGTGGTGAAAGGTTTATTATTCCTCCACACACACTACACGTGCATTTGCATAACATGAATCCTATACCCGGGTTCCGTCCTTTTAAGTGGGAGTAAAGTAACTACGCCTTCGTGATTGATCCTCCGTATGGGCTAGTGAAACACTTTCGGAGTATAAAGTACCTAATGCCTTCGTGATGATCCTCCGCATGGGCATAGGAAAATATACTCTAACGAATTGAACCCGCTTTTATCGGGGTGCCTTACTAGCCTTCACCGGCGACAGTGAGGAATAATTCGGAGCCTTAGAACCGATTCACCCTCATATAGTGAACCTAGGCGAAGCCATGCCGGATTTCCGTTAGATATACCGAAAATAGGAACACATAGAGGGACAGTTCTAAACCTTTTGTTACCTATTTTACACTCCGAATAAGTGTGGTAGATCGGGCAACGATGTACGTACATCGCCCGTAATAAATGTGATACTCCGCCTCGAAGACATCGTGATGCCTAAATAAGCAGATATTGCTGGGGCAGATGTTCATTAGCTGTTTTTTTTTTTAAAAAAAAAAAAAAATCTTTTTTCAAGCTTTTTGCATGTTGCACATTTCATACATGTGTGAATAGAGCATGTACATTTTTTGTTGTGTTATTGATCTCATTCTTTGCAATAAACAGTTGGTAATTTCATTTGATGATTTCATAAAACCGGTAGTGTCACATGAACATTTGCATATGGTACCATAGTGGGATCCACCCTGAAATTCTTTTGAAAATAATGTGATTGGTTTTTCATAAATAAAAAAAAACACAAAAAAAAGCATGTTAAAAAAAAATCATAAATTAGGAGGCAAATCTTGCATAATGAGATTTTTGAATAATCAAGATTTAGGTCCCACCAATTTCGTGTAATCATTGGTTAATTTATTTGTGTCATTTTGACATCGTGTTACAGTCATAACATGCATGATTATTCATTGTAGAATACATTTGTGATATACATGGTCATTCTTTGTACCTACCTTTGTATTAATTCATTTATTCTTAGCATGTATCATTTTGACATCATAGCATGCATGGTCATTCATTGTAGGACACGTTTATGACATGCATAGTCATTATCTGTATATACCTGGCATTAAATTGCATCCATAGCATACATAGTCATCATAATTTCTCTGTATATGTTCATGCATTAATCATCAATTTATTCATGCACATAGGAATAGAGCGTGTACATTCATAATCTTAATCTCATGACATTTTCATTTGCATGAAAGGGGTTCGAGATATGAGGAATGAATCGGAGGAACGATTGGGTGCTTTGGAACGCAATCAAGATGAATATGGACATGAAATCCGAGAGGTGAAGGAACAATTTGCCAAATTGCTGAAAATGGTTGAGGATATGGGTAACAGTAAAGGTGAACTTTCTCAGGGCTTCGCATCATCTTCGGATCAACCAAAACCATTAGGTCCAGAACATACAATCCTTGCTGGATCCTGCACTTGTCAATGCCACAAAGGTTGCAATCCTGATGAAATTATGGACAAAATCATGAAAATAATTAAACCTGAAAGCCTGATACCAAAGACAGAAACCTCGAATCCAGTACCATACCTGCAAACTGTTCTAGGTCCAAACCAGTATCCCCACCCTACTATGGTCCAATCGTCCATTGGGACGACCACTACGGGATTCCTGAATCCGACTCCATCGTTACCAACTACCAGTTCATACTATTTCCCTCATCAATCACCTTATCCAGTACCTGAGATAGGAACCTCGAGCTATGTACAACCTCCAAAGGCCCCGTGTCCAAATCCATACCCTTACCATGCTGTTCCGCCACATCCCCATGTAAACACTCCGGTTCGAACCTTAGTGCTACCACCAAGTGCCCCAACTCCTAGGCCATGTGTGACTAAGAAACGATCCCAGAATAAGACCCAAATGCATTTTGATCCCATTCCAATCAGCTACCAAGAGCTCCTCCCTATACTGATCCAAAATCACATGGTTGCTTGTGTCCCATTGAAACCCCTGTTACCACCATATCCAATGTGGTATAATCCAAATGAAAGATGTGATTATCACTGTGGAATTGTTGGCCATAGCATCGAAGATTGTATAGCAGTCAAAAGGAAAGTACAAGCTCTCATAGATGCCAAGTGGTTGGATCCAACGACACTGATTGATAAAGGACTGGGAAAACGCCATTAGGATTGGGAGATTTACAGCATTGAAGTGGAAAGACTTCGGTCTTATATGATGTAATAGGATTTCACTTTTTCAGTAGCCGGCTCTTATAGCCTTAGGATGCTAGGAAGAATAAAGTGCTTGTAAAGACAGTTTTAACTACTGCTCAAATTTTGTAAAACCTGGTTTATACCATTGTGAACATTGATATGGGAATGAATTGAGTATGCTTCAAATTTATAAGATGTTGATGATTAAGTTCCTCCGATTCTTATTTCCTCCGTGATATCTTCCCCTTTGCATTTTGCATCCCATCAATTATTTGTCAGGTTGCATTTATAACAAACATAGTCAGCATAATTTCTTTGTATATGTTCATGCATTAATTTGCTTATTACATACATCATGTTAGCATTAGGTCGCATTCATGACACACATGGTTAGCATGATTTTCTTTGTATATACTCTATATCAATCATTCATTGTTTGCATGTATCATAATTGACACCGTGTTGCATTCATAGGATATATGATCATTCATTGGGAAACATGCTAAAATGCACATGATCAGTCATTGCATATATCCATGTGTTGATTTGTTTATTCTTTGTTTGCAACATGTTGGCATTGTGATTGCATTTATCACATATATGGTCAGCATGTTTCCATTGTACATATCCATACATCATATTGTTTAGGCTTCACATGCATGAAATTGCATTCATGGCTCATTCATCATGACATACATTTGGGGGAAATAAAATAGAAGTTGGCTTGGCTTTAGGAGTCTTTGAAAGAATTTCCATTTCAAATCAGAAGAAGTACTGAGTACACTTTTAATACAGGCCGGTACTATGGAGGATGAACAAGTTGCCCGAATGGAAAAAATGGAAAGGGAACAGAGAGAATTGCGAGAACAGCTAGCAAAATCTCAAGCAGAATCTAAGGATCAGATGACTAAACTGATGGAGCTAATGTCTGCTGTAATGAAGGGAAAAGGATACACCGAAAACTTTGTCGCCGGAGAAGGGTTAGAGGTACAAAAGGGCCAAGATGAGGTAGCAATAAGTGATGCCCAGAACACTGTTAACCCCGTCAATGTCCTAAAATCAGATGATCCGGCTGAACAGGCAAAGTTGAAAAGGGTTGCAGTAAATGAGGTTGAGTTGGCAGATTCCCAAGGGAAATATCAGTTGTTAGATGAAAGGCTCCGGGCAATAGAAAGAAAAGATGTATTCGGGAGTGTGGAGGCGAAAGAACGATGCTTGGTCCTCGATTTAGTCATTCCTCCTAAGTTCAAGATCCCTGACTTTGTGAAATATGACGGGACGACCGATCCATCAGCCCACATCACTTTGTTCTGCCGAAAGATGACAAGTCAGATAGATAATGATAAGCTTTTGATTCACTGCTTTCAGGATAGCCTCAGCGGGTCCGCAATTAGGTGGTATAGTCAGTTGAGCAAGGATCAGATTCGCTCTTGGAATGATTTGGCTGGGGCTTTTCTAAACCAGTACAAGCATATGACCGACAAGACACTTGATCGTCTCACTTTGCAAAATATGGAGAAAAAAGCTACTGAGAGCTTCAAAGAATATGCACAACGGTGGATGAGCCTGGCTGCCCAAATACAACCGCCCTTGACACAAAAGGAAATCACTATCCTTTTTGTGAATACACTGCACGCCCCGTACTATGACAGACTTGTCGGCAATGCTTCGAAGAATTTTGCGGACATGGTAATTTCAGGGGAGATGATTGAGAATGCTATCAAGAATGGGAAACTTGAAAGAGAAGGAACATCCAATACCGAGAGAAATAAGGCACCAAGAAAGAAAGAGGAAGATGTCCAAACTATGGAAGATTTCATCCCATATTCCCAATTTCCCTCATACCAATCATGTTACCCTACTGAGGTATCTCCAAGCCTTTATCCTTACCTACCTACCCAAACACCTAATCCTATACCAGCCCTTGCAACAAGGCCTACTTCTAGAAAACGACCGCGAGAAAATCAAGAAAGAATTCCAATCCCCATCCCTGACTTACTGCCATTACTAATAAAGAATCAGTACCTTACCCCGGTACCTTTGAAAATAGCTCCGAATCCATCAGCAAGGAGTTATGACCCTGACAGCAAGTGTGATTATCACCTAGGGGTAGTTGGCCATTCAACTGAAAAATGCAGACAACTGAAGGAAATGATTGAAAGTTTTATCCGTGATGGTATTTTGACACCGGAGCTTATCGATCAATGGAAGGCCACTTAGCCCTAAATCAATTTCTTTCAGGGTTTTAGGGGGAGAATTACTACCTTTGAAGGATGTCAATAGGAGCATTTTTGACGCATGTAGTTTTATACACTGTGATGATGAAAGCACTTGTCTCATGTTAACATCTACATGAATTAAATGAATTTTAAATGCTTTGTGTTTGTTGTGTTTTAAATAAACGTGAATTTACAAAAACAAGCATTAAGGAAGTTTTAATAATGGATAGTCTCAAGAAGATTGATGATCAGTGTTAGAAATGACCCAACACCATCCCCCTCTTTTTTGGGCTTCTCTATACCTAAACCTTGAATCAATAACACTTGAAAGACCTAATGCTTCAAGGAAAAATGAATGAAAAAAGAGAAGCATTGTCATTGCAAAATAAGCAAGGATGTAAATCCTAGTCTAGGCTATGAACAAAGGAACAAACTTTTTGAAATTTTTTGAATTCCTTGAAAATCAAACAAATGAGACATTCTTTCAAGAATCCAGATTTTGATAATTTGGTGTGTGTCAGGATTGTGCTAAAACCATTCATGACCTTTCCCAATGACCACAAAACACTAATTGCCCAGACATCACTTCATGATTGACACCTTGGGGCACAATGATTAAACTAGATTATCTCTTGTCCCAAAGAAAACCTGCTTTTGGGTCATGTTTTCCTTGTCTCTTCAAAGAACTCGGATTGGAAACTCAGCCTTTTCAAAACAGACCTAGACTTGCCATGTTCCTCGTTGATACAAATTCGCATGGTTAATCAAATTGGGGCATCATATGTGGAAATGATGGATACATAGTGAAGAAGGATGGGCTAATGCATGAATTATTGGGGGCATGCAACGAAAAAAAAAAAAAAAATTGTGATATCATGCATATGAGAATTCGGATGATTCCAAAGTGCAAAATGAAATTCTGAATATCTATTTCCCCTAGGGATTGCTTTTCAATGTGAATATTTTGTGCTTGACATGAGAAATGGCCATCTTTCATATCCATTTCACACAAAAAGAAATTATCCATAGTCACCCCTTTTGAGCCAAAAGAATTTTTTCTTCTTTGAACCCTGATCAAAGATCACCCTTTACACTGGGAGGCAAATGCGAGGAAAAATCTTTTTAAAAGATCATTGAGAAACAAATCCTAGCTTAAAGACAGATGCAAAGCAAATGGAGCCCCGAACAAAGACGGGCTCACTCCGTTGAAAAAGAAGAGGAAAAGATGGCAAAATGAAAGCCAATGAAAAAAGAAAATAAAATATGTGAAAGACATGGCAAATTGAAAGCCAAAAGCAAGGAAGAAAAAGAGCAAAATCAAAAAGAAAGAAATGTCCAAGAAGAGACACATGCTTCAAAGAAAATCCTCTTCAAGAAAGGATCCTTGATCTGATTACCCTCAAACACATATTTTGGGCCTATTTATCCTTTCTTTCTGAATCCTGAGCCATGGCCTACATTACGTGCTTTAAAAGTCCATTTTGATCAAGCATGAATGTTTAATTTGAAGGGTTTTCCTCAGATTTTATCCCATCTTATCAAATTCTCATTTCACTAAGGAAGAATTTAGAATTCTCAAGTGCATGGTAAAAAAAAAAGAGAAAAATTGAAAAGAATGGGACTCTAGGGCGAAAACCCAAAAAAACGGGCGGTCTAGAGTAGAATGGGAATTTTCGATGCCATCGATGATAGTGCCGATACCCCAAAAGAAAAGATCTTATTAAAGGAGTGGTCATCGAGGAACATCTAGGAATTCCTGAACCCCCCAAATTGTCAGCTCTCATTCGGAGGATTGTCTTCAAAAACTGAAACTTTGTTCCCAAGATTAAACTTTCCAGTTTAAACATCCCAGCCAATCTTGATGCTTGACAAAATGCCTTGATATGGAAACTAAAAGAATGTTGAATTTGTTTGGTTCTCAATGAATTCATGATTTATAAAACCTGTTCCATTTGTGAGCCTAGAAGGGATATACATCATGAAGTTTTCCTGGAAAAGCCAGAATCTTGTTATACCAAGCCTTGCCAATCCAGTTGAAAAAACCCAGATTGATACTTAGAGAAATTTCTAACAATGATCATCAGTCTTCAAAAGATTTGTACATCACACATTGTGGGGTTAATATTTTTTGTTCAGAAGTTTTCAAAATGCGAAAACAAATAAAAAGATTTTTTTGAAATACCCATTTTGATGTTGGCATGAGACAAGGATTTTTCTAACTCAAAGGTGTAGAACTGCCAGGATAGGTCTTGACTTCCAGATATGAGAAGAAGAAATAGAACCCGGTTCAGATCTCTGTTGATGAAAGTTTGAAAAAACTGTTGGGGCAAAGAGAATAGCCAAAATGAATTGAAGATATACTCTGATTTGAAGAGGAAAAATGAATTTGAAAGGCTAAGCCAAAGTCTAGAAAAACAGCCGGGGGCACTTGCATCACTCATGAGCACTCATCTCTTTATCGAGCTTTTGCATCTGCACAGTGTCGGCAAGCATTTGCATCATTCATGGGTATTTGCATTGGCATTATTCCATAAGCATCTGTATTTTACCTTTACATTTACATTCTTCATGGAATTCGTATTTGTGTCATCTCAAGCAATTGCATCATTTCTAGAATAATTGCATTTTCATTACTGTGTGGTAATTGTAGTTACACCATTCATAAACCAGTTACATGAACACAATTAGTAGGGGCATCTGCATCATGAAACATGGGCATCAATCCAAGTCATTTACATTTGCATTAAAGACATTTGCACCAGTTTAAGTCATTTCGTGTCTTATTCAACACCTGCATCTGCATCAAAAAGCATTCGCATCTTCTCAAAATCGTTAGGGTAATTTTCAACAATTCTTCAAAGAACATTTTTAAGACCTTCGGGCATAATTTTTCAAATCACAGGTAAGACCTCCGGGCAATATCTTTAAGACCTCCGGGCAACATCTTTAAGACCTCCGGGCATAACTTTTTTCAGGGGTAAGGCCTCCGGGCACTATTCTTAAGACCTCCGGGCATCATTTTTAAAGTCGCATACAGCGCATTTTTTCCAAATTATGGGTAAGGCCTCCGGGCACCATTCTTAAGACCTCCGGGCATCATTTTTAAAGTCGCATACAGCGCATTTCTTCCAAATCACGGGTAAGGCCTCCGGGCACCATTCTTAAGACCTCCGGGCATCATTTTTAAAGTCGCGTACAGCGCATTTCTTCCAAATTATGGGCAAGGCCTCCGGGCACCATTCTTAAGACCTCCGGGCATCATTTTTAAAGTCGCATACAGCGCATTTCTTCCAAATCACGGGTAAGGCCTCCGGGCACCATTCTTAAGACCTCCGGGCATCATTTTTAAAGTCGCGTACAGCGTATTTCTTCCAAATTATGGGCAAGGCCTCCGGGCACCATTCTTAAGACCTCCGGGCATCATTTTTAAAGTCGCATACAGCGCATTTCTTCCAAATTATGGGTAAGGCCTCCGGGTACCATTCTTAAGACCTCCGGGCATCATTTTTAAAGTCGCATACAGCGTATTTCTTCCAAATCACGAGTAAGGCCTCCGGGCACCATTCTTAAAACCTTCGGGCATCATTTTTAAAGTCGCATACAGCGCATTTTTTTCAAATCACAGGTAAGACCTCCGGGCACCAATTTTTAAGACCTCCGGGCACCATTTTAAGACCTCCGGGCATAATTTTTTTCAAATCATAGGTAAGACCTCTATGCAACATCTTTAAGACCTCCGGGCATAACTTTTTTCAGGGGTAAGACCTCCGGGCACCAATTTTTAAGACCTCCGGGCACCAATTTTTAAGACCTCCGGGCACCATTTTAAGACCTTCGGGCACCAATTTTAAAGCCCTTCGAGCATAAATTTTTCTTTTGAAATCGAATTCATTCCCTTAAGACGAATCGAGCCTTGTTTAGGCAGGGAATTCAATTTAAGGACAAAATCTTCAATTTATTGTTTTTAAAAAAAAATGAAAAAAGAGAAAATAGAAAAAAAATAAAAAATAAATAAAAATAAATAAAAATAAAAAAAAGGAAAAAAGAAAAAAGAAAAAAGAAGAAAAAAATGAAAAAATGAAAAATAGAAAATTAAAAAAATTAAAATGAAAGAGAAACCCCTTTCCCTTTCCTTCACATGTGATGTCACTGACCGTACAAAATTAGTGTCGGTTTATCTTTGCCTGATTCCTGATTCTCAGCAATAGCCAAAGAGGGGCAGCTGTAGACACCTAATTTTGTCCGGACCACTAAACAAGTATGTTTTCTTCCCATATTGATGTTCCCAAGTGTAAAAAGACTGTTTTCATCCTGCAGGTGGTACTCCGAGACTTAGTTTAAGAGGGCGAGCACAAAAAGTCAAACTTGAAAAAAAAGTCAACCCCGAAAAAGTCAACCTCGAAAAAGTCAACCCCAGAAAGTCAACTACTGAAAAAGTCAACCCACTTTCAAAATCAAGATTTTAAGTTCAATTGAAAAATGGCGAAAGAATTTTGATAATCCGAGGTCTACATTGAAAGATATGGAGTTCGGAAGTTGGGATTTGGAGATTCACTAGAAAGGAAACCCTAATCCGAGAAATTTGGGGAAAAGTGCTTAAACGATCAAACTGGTCGAAATTGAAGGTTCCAAATGAAAGATAAGAACTGACTACGGGCAATGGAGAAGTCACTTGCAAGAAAAACCGAAAAAAAGTCAATCCGGGAGAAAACCGAGAATTAGGGTTTTTAGTGGATTTCTGTGAAATCGGGAAGAATCACAGAAATGGCCCGACTTGGTAAGACCAAAGCCCCCAATGGATGAGGAATGATTAAAAAGGATGGCCCAAGGCTCAGATTGAAGAAAATCTGAAAATCGGACTTGTTTTGAGCAAAACCGGGTTTCGGAGGTTAAAGGGCAAAATTGGAAAATTTTGGGAAAAATAGCAAATGGACTCCAAAAATTATGGAAAATTTGTCAATCTCATTCTTAAATCATTTGAAAGAGATTGGTAAAAGAAAATCTTGATTCCGAGTTCGTTTGCAAAATGGTCAAATCTCGGGCTTCTTATGCAGTAATTCAAAAAGATAAATCCCGGAAAAATAGCAAATGGACTCCAAAAATTCTGAAATTTGGTAAATCTCATTTTTAAATTATTTGGAAGAGATTGGCGAAAGAAAATCTTGATTCCGAGTTCATTTGCAAAATGGCTAAATCCCGAGCTTCCTATGCAGTAATTCAAGCCGATAAATCCCGAAAAAATACCAAATGAGCTCCAAAAATTACGAAAACTTCCAGATCACACTTTTTAATTATTTTGAAGAGATTGGTGAAGAAAAATCTTGATTTGGAGCTCGTTTAAAAAATGGTAAAAAGTAGGGGCATAAAAGGACATTTTGGGAAGAAAAAATCCAAATAAATAGCAAACGGACTCGGATAATTTTGAAAACTTCCAGAACTCAATATTTTATTATTTTGGAAGTATTAAAAAAATAAAAATTGAATTTGGAGTCCTTTTGATATTTACTTGCATCCGGGGGGCAAAATGGTCATTTCACCCAAGCAACCGAAAAGGGCTTCTTTGGGCCTTTCAAAAATCAGAGCTGGGCTGGAAAAGAGAAGTGCTGGCCTGCCCAAGCCCAAAGGAAGGAGGAAGCTTAGGATTTTTTCAATCAAGTGATTAAAAATCAAGAGTTAAGTTAGAGATTTTCATTTTTGAGCCTAAGTCCCAATCCCACATCCCTTTGTAATGTCAAGCCAAGGAGGTGCTCACCTTATAAATAAGGAGTCTTGGCCTTTGGTTGAAATCACCCACTACCCCTTGTGAGATAGTCTATACACTTGTATTAGGATTATCCGGGTGGTGAGTCATAGTGTTTTACTCTGAGGGTTCGTAGCTTAATCCGTTCAAAAGCTACTCTGAGGGTTTGTAGCTTAATCCGTTCAAAAGCTACTCTGAGGGTTTGTAGCTTAATCCGTTCAAAAGCTACTCTGAGGGTTCGTAGCTTAATCCGTTCAAAAGCTACTCTGAGGGTTCGTAGCTTAATCCGTTCAAAAGCTACTCTGAGGGTTTATAGCTTAATCCGTTCAAAAGCTACTTGGTGAGTTTTCATTTTAAAATAATGTTTCTTATTCTTCCTTCATTTCCTTTCTTAAGTATATTTTTTTTTACATTTTGTTTTTATAATAAACTCACCATGGCCAAATGGCCTACATTATTTATTTTAAGTTGTTGTTTTTGATTCATTTTACCATATTGTTTATGCTATTTTCTTTATTTTTGATGTTTTAAATATTATGTTATTTCATGTTCTTAAGTTATATTTAATTTGGTTGCTTTATTTGTTGTCATTTATGTCTTAGATATCATGTTTTTGCATTTTTAATTTTCTGTTTTCATGTTGTTTAAATTTGAGCATGTTTTAGAGTTAGCATATTAAGTGTTTGTGAAAATGCTTATGTGATTCTTTGCATGATTCTTGTTTTATATCTTAGTGAGCATGTTTTAGATTTGGTATATTAGGTGTTTGTGAAAATGCTTGTGTGATTTTTGTGTTATGACTTAGTTTTTCATACTAGCATACCAAGTGTTTGTGAAAATGCCATGCTTGTTGAAGCTTGGGGCCATTTGGCTACTCCATGTGTTTTGCATTGTGTGTTGTATTTTTGTCATGCTAGTTGTTAGGTTTTTGCATTTGCATGATATTTGGTTGGATTTTTGAATTAAGCATGCCTTGTGTTTGTGAAAATGCCATGCATGTCTTAGGTCTAGGTTACATTAAATGCCATGCAAGTTCATGTTAGGTCTAGGCCATATTATTTATGTCATGCATTTTCCTTACATTTAGGTTTAGATCCATGCATTTCATGCATTATGTTTGCTGCATTGTTTCATGCATTTCATGTTCATGCCACTTGAATAATGACTTGAGCCAATTAATGGTTCAAAGTCATGCTCTCTTGAGCACACTTGTGGAAAATTAAGTTTGTCAAATTGATTATTCTACCTTTGTGATTTTTTTTACTTAGCCAATTTTTATCTAACTTTCAAAAAGTCCTAGCTACTGCTTTCAAGTCATTTTATGAGTTTCAAATATTTTTATTTTTATTTTTAAATGATTTTATCAAAGACAAAAAAAATGTGTTGGCAAAGCAGTTTTTTTTCCACCCAAAACTCGTACATCTCCGATTTTTCTGGGAATTCATCTTTGATCAGAAAATTAAGCCAATTTTTTCTCATGTAGTTTTATATGTCCTGAGTCTCCAGTATTTGTTTTAGAATTTTTGGAATTTTTAAAAATAGGGTAAAAAAATCGTGGATTAAAACTGGACAGTGGAGTCAGGATTGAATTTAAAGAAAAACAAAGCAGTTTTTTCTCCTCCAAAAACTCGTACATCTCTGATTTTTCTGGGAATTCATCTTTGATCAAAACATTAAGCCGATTTTTTCTCGTGTAGTTTTAAATGTCGTGAGTCTCCAGTATTTTTTTCAGAATTTTTGGAATTTTTTAAAATAGGGTAAAAAATCGTGGATTAAAACTGGACAGTGGAGTCAGAATTGAATTTAAAGAAAAACAAAGCAGTTTTTTCTCCTCCAAAAACTCGTACATCTCTGATTTTTCTGGGAATTCATCTTTGATTCGAAAATTAAGCCGATTTTTTTTCGTGTAGTTTTACATGTTCTGAGTTTCCAGTATTTTTTTTAGAATTTTTGGAATTTTTAAAAATATGATAAAAATTCGTGGATTAAAACTGGACAGTGGAGTCAGAATTGAATTTAAAAAAAAAAAAACAATTTTCTGTTTTGGTTAATTTACTTAGAGTGGGCTGATTAGAAGGGTTAGCTACTGACTTAGGGTAATTTCTAAGCCTTTTCAAACTCTAAAAATGGTTTTTCAAGTCCCGGGTTAAGGGTAGTCAAGTCCGGATTTTTTAAACTTAGGAAATTAGAGCCATTTTAAAGAAATTAGCCCAGTTTTTATTTTTAATTCAAGCTTTTCAAAATTGTTTTCAAACAATCACAAAGTATTTTGGTTTTAGAATATTTAATTTGACATATTTTCCTAAGGTAGCCGGATATCTTTTTAGATATACGGATTTCCTTAATTAAAGGAAAAAATACATTTCATGCATTGCATTTTTATATTCATGCATTTTATATAATATGTGATTCTTGCTATAATAATTTCTATGATATTGTTGTTATTTTGATTTATATTTTTTGATGTTACATGGTTTATTATATGGTTTCGAATATTTCATGATATCCTATGCTTTTATTTAGTTATCTTTATTTAGCATATACGTATTCATTTATTTTAAATGTTTTCAAAAGATAATGGTTTTCAATAAAAATAAAGATATTCCCGAGTTAAAATAATTCATGAGTTCTCTACCGGGTTTGCTGGAGGGAATATCATCAATTATCATTAATAAAGGAATATCTTTCTTTCAAAAAAGAGAATGATTTGGAAAGTTTTCCAAAACTAATAAAAATTTCTATATTTTGCCACGTTTGTTGGGGAATATAGGAAAATTTTGAATTTATAAATTCTGGATCATTTTCAATAAAAAAAATGAAATTATTTTTCTTTAAATTGGGAATTAACTTGAAATACTAAATTTAAAACCAACTTTTTACCGAGACTTGAGATAACACACGATTAATAAGGTACCGATTTATACGGGCATTGTGGGGGTGCTAATCCTTCCCCACACGTAACCGACTCCCGAACCCGCTTCTTTGATTTCTCTGGTTTAAAACGCAGACTTGAAATTGGTTTTTAAAATGTTTTAATTAATTTTTAAAATATTTTATAAAACCGGTTTTAATAGGTGGCCGATCACACCTAGCTAAAAAAGATTGGTGGCGACTCCATGTCTTTTTTAAGGTCATTTTCAAAACCTTCATTTTTCTAGAGGAATTAAGTCGACTTTTCCTCGATTTTTTTTAATGTCACGCCTAACGAATAATAAAGTCTTGCGATGAGACTCGTCGTTATTTTTTTTTTAGGTTGCGACAATAATCATGTTTAAGGTGTTTTATATTAATACAAATTTTGACGTGTTAATAATTTATGTTACATAGATTTTGATACATTCGTGTATTCGTATGGTATCTTTTTTTTTTGTCGTGTCGTATTTTAATTATTTTTTTGTATCGCGTTCGTATCGTATATGATATAATCTTATCATCTCTAATATTATCAGATCTAATTTCGAGTGTAGAGAGAAGCCTTTCTACCGCATTGGTATGTTTCATTGAACGAAATCTGAAGTCTCGTTTATTGAGACCTCTCGTACTCATTCTCCCTGCATGGGAGTTTCGATTGGGGTCAAAACGTCATTGGTACTTCATTAATTATTGAAGGCAATTATTGTTAACAACTAATTTAAAGTTATTAGATAAGTGGCCAACAAGCTCCTAGTCGAGTGGCCAAGAGACTTGGGGGCATGATGTCTTGGGTTCAAACCCAAGCAACCCCTCCCCTTACCCAATTATCAAAAAAAAAAGTTATTAGATAAGTGAGATTTGCCAAACAATATCAAACTTGATATATTTTAACAAACTTCAGCTGTATATTACCTTTACAACTTTGCATGAACTAGTAGCATAAATAGTGGTCCCTAAAGACATTTTATTAATAAATATATAAATATATAGTTAGTTTTTTAGATGAAATTTGAACATAAGTTTACACTAATCGACGAAATCACTGTTGGTATATTGAGTCTAAGTTTCACATTGAGTAACTTGATTAGTTAAAGGGAGCGTCATCCCATATTTTTTAACTTGGTTAAGTCAAGTAGAGTACTCATCCAATATTGAGTAGTTATGTTAAGCCAAGGAGGGTGCTCACCTATAAGTAGGAGCTTTAGCTTTTGAGGAAAGACTAGCACCACCCCTTGTGAGAGAGGGTCTATACTCTATACACTTAAGTAGAAGTTGTATTAGGATTCTGGGTGGTGAGTCAAGTTTGTTTGTAAGAATGTTTGTAACCTTATCCGTGCAAAAGTTACATTATTTGTGAGGAGGGTTTGTAACTTTATTCGTGCAAAAGTTACATTATTTGTGAGGAGGGTTTGTAACTTTATTCGTGTAAAAATTACAATATTTGGGAGGATTGTTTATAGCTTTATCCGTGCAAAAGCTACAAGTGTGTTGTAAGAAAGTTTGTAGCTTTATCCGTGCAAAAACTACAAGTGTGTTGTAGGAGGGTTTATAGCTTTATCCATCCAAAAGCTACAAGTGTATTGTAGAAGGGTTTGCAATTTTATCCGTAAAAAAACTACAAGTTGCAATTCTTCCTTAATGAAGTATGTTATCCCTATGCGATCATGGATGTACGCCAAGAAGGGCTAAACCACGTAAAAAATAGTCTCTTTTTATTTTCTTATTCGAATGCTTGTTGTGGGTAAATGCTTGCTATTGAGCTGCCACGCTATTCCCAACAACTGGTATCAGAGCTATTGGTTTGAGCGAGGGGAATTGTTGCCCAGAAGAGTTGCTGCCCAAGAGCTTTTGGTTCAAGGGAGGAGTTACCTAGAAGCTTTTGCTTCAAGCGAGAAGAGATGCTGCCAAGAGTTTTTTAGTTCGAGCGAGAAGAAAAGCTTTGTTCGAAGAAGAAGAGTTGTTGAGTTCCTACCAAGAGGTAATTGGGACTTTGACTCAAGGAAAGATTTGTTGGGTATATTGAGTCTAAATCTCACATTGAGTAACTTGGTTAGCTAAAGGTAGTGTCATCCCACATTGTTTAACTTGGTTAAGTCAAGTAGAGCACTCATCCCACATTGAGTAGTTATGTTAAGCCAATAAGGGTGCTCGTCTATAAGTAGGAGCTTTAACTTTTGAGAAAAGACTACCACCACCCCTTGTGAGAGAGGGTCTATACACTTAAGTAGAAGTTGTATTAGGATTCTTTGGGTGGTAAGTCAAGTTTGTCTGTAGGAAGGTTTGTAACTTTATCTGTGCAAAAGTTACATTTTTTGTGAAGAAGATTTGTAACTTTATCCGTGCAAAAGTTACAATATTGGGAGGATGGTTTGTAGCTTTATCTGTGCAAAAGCTACAAGTGTGTTGTAAGAAGGTTTGTAGCTTTATCCGTGCAAAAGTTACAAGTCTATTGTATGAGGGTTTGTAGCTTTATCCGTCCAAAAGTTACAAATGTGTTGTAGGAGGGTTTGTAATTTTATCCGTCCAAAAACTACAAGTTTGAAATTCTTTCTTAGTGAAGTATGTTATCCCTATGGGATCGTGGATGTAGGCAAAAAAGAACCATGTAAGAAATATTGTCGCTTTTTCTTTTTTTCTTCGAATGCTTGTTGTGAGTTAATGCTTGCTATTGGGCTGCCATGTTATTCCCAACAATCACTTATAGTATAAGGAGAAGAGGAGGATATTGCGTATGACGTTGCATTACATTACCTTATCAATATTTTAGAATTTAATTTGGTGAAGTATATATGCAAGAAAATACTAAATAGCGAGAAATGACATCCTCCTTTATAACACACATTTACCATTAGTGGCGGCTCTTAATAGGAGTTAGAGGGGGTCTTGACTTCCCCCAAAAAATTTAAATTCCTTTCAATATAAATATATATATTAAATAGATTTAAATATTTTTTTAAAAATTAACATTATTAATTTTGCTTATTTATGCGATTTTTTATTATTTAAGTTTACGCATTGATGGTTAAAATAAAATTATTATTTATCTATTTCTTGTACTAACTAATCATAACTCACAAATTCTTAAAATCAAGAGATTTGTCACAAAGGTTAAATCACATTTATGTAAATTTAACAAAAGTTAAATTAATTTTCTAATTTCTTCAATAAAACTTTAAGTCTCCAACTAAGTACCATATATATTTTTTTTTAGTTGACTACAATTTTTTTTTATATATAATTTTTCACTTTTAATTTTATCTTAAGATCTTTTTCTCCTGTTACCATACAACTTTTCATTAACACAAAAGTCGGATTGGAACCACTTTATAAAATATTATAAAAATATCCTAACTTTTAAACTCAAACGTTGAACTTTATTATTTTTTAATAGAATATTTTATTTTTCTTGTTTTGATAAAAAAATATATTGTTTAATAATTGATATATTTATATATTTTTTAAAAGAAAGTTGTCCCTAATTTTAAATAAGATTGTTTATTTGATATATTATGCATAAAATTATTTATTTTATGTATTATGTTTCTTTATACATTTTTATGAATTATAAATTTTATAATTTTGAAAGCGTGTTTATTTTTGTTAATATATTGCTTGCATATATATATATTTATATATTAATAAAATAAAATAAATTTTATAAAAAATTAAGATTTAATAGTATATTAATTAACACTTTCAAAATCAAATGTCAAAATCCGACACTAAATAATATCCTCATGTTTGTAAAACAAAACAAATCTAACACATTTGTGACAAGTGACATGCAAAGAAGGCATAAACTCTCCTTTATTATAGAAGGTATTACTATGTAGCTATAATTCCCTTTTCTTTTTACCTCGAGTAAAAAGGTATGGATGGAGGGTGATACAATTACTCCATACAATATATAGTAGAAACTCAAAATGATTTAAAACGAAAAATATGGCAAGCTTGTCATATTCATATCTTGAAGGTAATGCAAAAAACCTTGATTTGCTAGGATTTTAGATGGTTAAACAGCTCTTTGTAATTATATTATAACATGAGTTTAAGATTTCGTTCTAAACATATGGAGTTTAAATCTTGAGAAAGCCCATACGAAACTTATGAGATGAGAGAGGATTATCTTCTTTTATGTGCTTAACATTACATGTACTAGCTAATTACATGTTCTAAACATATGGAGTGCTAGACTCTTGCACTATTTTTTATAGGAATGATGAAAATGAAAAAAGGTGAGGAAAGAAAACAAAAAAGAGAGGAAGGAAATTCATTTTTCTTTCATTGTATTTAGAATGAAAGATGAGAAATAGAAAGAAAGAAAAAGATTTGGGATAAAATTATAAATAAAATAAGTTCAATAAGTGTTTTTCGGCCACATTTGCAAATATTGAATTTGGAGGAAAATAGATGTGTTCATGGGTCGGGCCGAGTCTAAATATGGTATCAACACCACATATACTTGCTCAAGTCCGGCTCGGCCCGAAATATGAACTTCAAATTCTGTCCAAATCCCTTATATTTGTAAATGGGTAGTCAAAAACCGTTTAGACCCGTCCATATTTTTTTTTCTAAAAAAATTTAAACAATTATGTTATTTTTATTTAATTTTTAGTAATTTTTATCTTTTTTCCCTTTTATTAAGTTCTAAAACATGAATAACTTAACATATTTTTAAATGTTTACACTATAATATTATATATATAAAAATAAAAAATATATTATATAAATAAAAAACGGGTCAGACCGAGCTCGGGTCTTGATTGTTGGAGTCAAGACCCGACTCATTTTCTAAAGGGGCCTCATTTTTTTTGCCCAAACCCATATTTCAGGCCTAATATTTTTGTACAAACCCTCCCAAATATCGAACCGGCCTTCGGACTTGAGCAAGTAGCCCGACCCTTGAACATATCTAAAGGGAAAGGAAAGAATTTAAATTTATCCATTTTTTTTCCTCTTTTTATTTTTCTCCTATCAAACGAAGAAAAGGATGAAAAGAAAATAATATTTTCTTCCACACTCTTTTATTCCTTCCTCTTTCTCTGCTACCAAACACAAATCTAGTGAAAAGGATTCAATTTTTAACACCTCAAATACCAATAATAATATCACATATGTATTAAAAAAATTCAGCGAACTTGCATGATAATGGGATTTTGTATATATCACATACATGCTAAAATGTAGCTCAATCACTTATTAATTATGCGAATTTTGATTTTGTAAATTTTATGTGTTTGAAATGGTAATAACCTTACATGTATATGGAACCCTAAATTTTAGGCATGACAAAATCATGCTTCTCTCTACTATATGATTATATATGGGATTAATTTTACTTTATACCCTTTGGTTTATTCCACTTCTCGCCAATAATTTCTAGAGTGAAATTTTCTTACAGATCAAATGTAGATAGCATGCTAAAATATTTGTGTTATAAGTGAAAAATAAGTGTTATCAAAACAAGTTTTTGTCAATTTGTGTTCATGTTCGAAACATTTCGAGAATAAAATCTTGAATGCATCAAGTCAATTTGAGAAAGTGCACCCTTAAAATTATAGGTGAGCATTTGGTCGGTTCGATTCTAAAATTCTAAAAACTGAATAAACCGATCGAACTTGAAAATTGAACGAACCGACCAAACTTTATACAAGAAACCGAAATAATCGAACCAAAATTAACCGGTTTCGTTCGATCAATTATGTCGGTTTGGATTTTGTTTTGAGCTTATGAAATTGGATAATATGATTATAGGTTGGGTAGGATAATTGGGTTGGGTATAGTTAATGTAAATAAAAATATATAATTTATTTATTTTTTAATTAGGTACCGGTTTATTCGGTCGATTCAACTTGAAAAATAAAAAATCGCAAACCGATCGAATAAATTTATTTAAACCAAATTTCTTAACCGAATTTTACCGAAATCAATTAAACTGAACTAAATAAACCGATTAAAATCAATTTCGATCGATTTAATCGGTTCATCCGACTAATACTCACCCCTACTTAGAATCGTCTAGAGAGGGAGGGTTAGTGTTGCAGGATCTTGCCAGCCGAAAGCGAAGGAAAGTCCAAAGGCTGAGAATCCAAAAACAATCAAACCTTCAAGGCCCAAGTTACAAAAGGACAGGCTGAACTCGAAAACATTAAACCAGAAAGTCAATGTGTGAAATGAGTTAGAAAATTATTTATAGTCTAGTATTTTCTTTTAGATTTTTATAAATGGCACTCAAGACATTCAAGACGAAATCTTTAATATCCAACCTTTGGTAAACCTGGCTTAAAATTAAAAGTATAAAGTATAAACACTGATTGATCACAAGTTCATAACATTGGCCTTATCTATTTTCTCACTTTTTGTAATTAACTGCCTAGCTTGAAATGGTAAACAAAACATATATTCAATCCAGGAGACAACAACACCCCATTTATACTTTTCCTTCATAATCTCTATAGCTTTTGCTTTACAAATTAATAAACCATCCTTGCTTTATTATAGCTGATATATATTTATAATTTCGTATATATTTGATATTTTAATAAATGGATAGCTGGATATAGAAATATTATCGCACTCGTCTTGCAAGTAAAGTTTCGAATCGATCTGATCTTTATATCATATCGATCGAAAATACCATCTTTTTTATATATCTTTAACGGTTGAAAATTTTTATAGTAAATAAATAGTTAGATATTTTTAATTTATTCAAAATTTGACGTGTACGATTTACTTGAATAGATTATGAAATATAACGATCGGATTAAACAAATATAAATCGAATGAAAGCATTGTTGGGAATAAACTAAAGATCCTCACTTTGTTTTGGAGGCACTCGCAAATTATATCATTGAAATAAACAAAGCTAGCTTCTTGTGTATATGGAACAATCTAGCTACTTTCTACTTAATTCATCCATGTTCTTGGGGCCTTGGCTCTCATCTCTTTAAAAGCTGAGTAGTTTGGGGGCAAAACCATTCCATTATACAATTGAAAAAGAAGCTTCTTCTGATCAGTAATTGCTCTTCTTGCTCTCCTCTCCTCTCCTCTTCTCTTCTTGTTGTTTCTTGTAAGTTAATATTCCATACCAAATGTTCAATTTTTTATGTTGTTATCAACAGTTTTATTCTATGTTACTCAGAACCGGATGTGAGTGTCGGATAAGGGTATATTTTCAACACGGGTATATTTGATTTATTCTAAATTTTTTCATGTATTTAGAGGGTCCTTGGAGGATCATATTCTTATACCCATGTCCAAATATGCATCGGACACGAGTACTTCAAGAAAAATAAAAAGTCGTAGAAACATAGGTTTTATTTACACTGCTTTCTTTTATGCTTAACAGTGGCAGAAATCTCGAGCAAGATTGGAATAAACTATGGTTGAGAAGGGGACAATTTGCCATCTGCTTACCAATCCATTGAGATCATGAAATCCAAGAAAGCTGGCCGAATAAAGCTCTATGATTCTAACCCTGAAATATTGAAACTCCTGTCAGGAACCAAGATCCATGTGGCCATTATGGTTCCTAACAATGATATAATCCAAATTTCTTCAAGCCAAACAGCAGCTGAAAAATGGGTTCAAAACAATGTCCTAACTTACTATCCGAATACCATGATCCGATTCGTTTTGGTTGGCAATCAAGTTCTCAGTTACAACTCGGATTCAAATCAGACAATTTGGCATAACCTTGTGCCTGCAATGCGTAGAATTAAGAATTCTCTCACTGTTCATGGTATTAAAAATATCGAGGTCGCTACCCCTCTAGCAATGGACGTATTGCAATCGAGTTTTCCACCATCAAATGGTATGTTTCGGTCGGATATTTCGGATACTGTAATGACTCAGTTGCTGAAATTCTTGAATGGGACCAAATCGTTTTTTTTCCTTGATGTTTACCCTTATTTTTAATGGTCTTCTAATCCAATAGACATCAGCTTATATAGATTTTGCTCTTTTTGGAGGAAATAATGTAAGCCAAACTGACCCTGGAAGTGGCTTAGTTTACACAAATCTCCTAGACCAGATGCTTGACTCGGTCACATTCGCCATGGAAAAGCTTGGATACCCTAATATCCGACTAGCAATATCTGGAACAGGTTGGCCTACTTCAGGAGATATTGATCTGGGGGTAAATATCTACAATGCAGCAACTTATAACCGAAATCTCATTCGAAAAATGACTGCAAAACCACCATTAGGACCCCAGCTAGACCTGGTTTAGTCATACCAACATTTATTTTTTCACCATATGAAAAAAAACCAAAAGAGGAACAGAAAGGCACTGGGGCATGCTGCAGTTAAATGGAACATCTATTTACGAAATCGATCTCGCCGGCTGCAGCTCAAAATAATGTGCCTTATAAAGGGAAGATTTGGTGCGAGGTGGCTCCATGAGGTCAATCTGATGAACTTGCCATCAGCATTGTCCTATGCTTGTAGCCAGGATAATCAGACTTGTGCAGCATTGGCTCCTGGAAATGAGTTTTATGAGCCAATATCAGTATTTTAGCATTCAAGTTATGCATTTAGCTCATACTGGGCAAAGTTTCGAAGCCATGAGGCAACTTGCTACTTCAATGGATTAGCTAGAGAGACAACAGTAAACCCAAGTAAGTTTTCTTAATTTTAGGAAAGATACAAGACAGTAGGATGAGTACAAATTCGGATATCCGACATTATTCACGAATTTGGATATTGTGGATTTAGATAATTTTCGGATTCGGATATTAGGTTTACTATCAGTAGCAGATTCTGATATGGACACTTGGATATCCGTTATCCGATCCTCTTTGATCTTGAGATGGATAGTGTCGGATATCCGAATCTAATATCCGTTTATTTATTTATTTTTATTTTTTTAAAAAAATTGGTTTAATAAATTCGGATATTTAGCGGATTCGATTATCTAACGGATATTGTTATTTAAATCGGACGCGGATTCGCATAGTAAGCGGATAATAAACGGATTTGGATATTGGATAAATTAAACGAATTTTAAGTCGGATATTTCAAAAAATAGTAAATATCCAATCCGTTGTAATCCCTATAAAACAAGTTGGACAAAAAAAGGAAATTGGTAGTACTGATTTTCTCTTTATTTTGTCGGATATGTCATTTTATTCTTGTTAATGAATAACTAATTGATTCTTTTGAGCAGGTTATGGACGCTAGTGTGACTCTGTGAAGATGATTTAAAGCTTAAGCTTCTGTCAAGAAATACATAGCTGGTGAAGTTAATATATATATATATTTATATATAGGATTTGGTCTTAATGTTTCTTCTGTTAGACTATTGTTAGCTAGGGATGACAATTTGTAATGTGGATTCGGATATCTGCGGATATCCGATCCGTTTTTTACGGATTTGGATTTGCGAATTCAGATAAAAGTCGGATTCGGATATTATAATTACCATCTGCAGCGGATTCGGAACGGATGCAGATATGAAACCTCGGATATTCATTATCTGAATCCGCATAAGTTATGCGGATTCGAATAGTGGATTCGGATATCCAAATCCGAATCCGGTTATTTGTAAAACACATAAATTTTTCCTATTGGAGGCCTGCAAAATTATCCACCAAAGACTTAACCAAGTGAGCTAAACTTCAATTTTGAAATAATATGCTACTAAAATTAAATTATATCAAGTATAATGAAATATAATAATAATTTAAAAATATTTTTTCAAAATAAAATATAATAATAAATTAATTAATTATGTTAAATAGCTTTAATTTAAAAAATACATGGTACTTTTATAAAATAATATTTGATGACTTAATCAGCTTAATTAGATAAATCACTCTAATGACAATATTTATTTTATTTTTTACAAAATGACTTTGTAACGAAGTTATGTACTTTAGTACTTATGTTAATTAAAATAAATATTAAAATATAATTTTGTTTTTCTAATACAATATATATATATATGTTTTGAGTATAAACCTTAAGAATCAAACTTTTATTAGCTTAAAAAATTATGTATAAAATCCTTTTTCGTCTTTTATTCTTTAATTTCATTGGACAATATAAAAGTAAATTTTGTTTAATACGACATAAATATTTATATATACATATATATATATGCTTTTAAGTATAAATCTTAAGAATCAAACTTTTATTAGCTTAAAGAATTATACATAAAATCGTCTTTCATCTTTTATTCTTTAATTTCATTGGACAATATAAAAGTATAATGATAAAATAATTATAAAATTAAATTAGTTAATATATGTTAAACATTTATAAATTCTAAATATACATGATATTTTTATATAAATGTATAAACCTTAACAAATTATATACATATAGGTATATATATATTTCTTTGAAACCCTTTACACGATATGAATACGACTAAGGATGGCAACAAGTTGAATAATTAAAACCCGATATAAAAATAACACTAACACGACATGAATACACGAACGTGTCAAAATCTATATAACACGAATTATTAATGTGTCATAATTTATATTAATATATAATACCTTAAACACGATTATGAAACGTTAAAGTACATGATCATGAACGATATGAATACACGTATTGACAGGTCTAAATAAATACACATATCATTCTCAATTACCTATTTTATGTATTTTATTCTAAATTGTATGAAAAAAAAATATTGTATGCATTTCGTCTAATCGTGTTCCACGTCAACGTGCTTGACTTGATTCGGATCAAAGTTTTGAACATAACTTTTTAAATCATGTTTGATTTGACTTGAATATTAATATAAAATATTTTAATAATTTAATAATTTTTATCAATATTTTTACTATTTTAATATTTATTAATATATTTATATAAAAAGATAAAATTTAAAGATTTATTTATTTATTTTTAACATTATAAAATAGCATAATAAAAGAAACATTCAATATAAAATAGCATAATAAAAAGAAACATTTAATTTTTTATTTAAGGATTAAAAAAAGAAACATAGCATAATAAAAAGACAAAAATCCCAAAAGCAAGAAACTATGTCGTTTTCATTATGTGGCTAAAAGCCTAAACTGAACATTCACAACAGACCCTAAAAATCTAACCAACAGCGCCTCTCTACTTCTCTCCCTTTCTGTTCTCTCATTTTTTCCCAGTAAGCAGCGCAATTTAATTCTCCGGTGGTCAAGCAAATCCTTCTTCCCAAAATTAGTTGAAGAATGAAATAAACGGTAAATAATACACTTGTTATATTTTTATTTTCATTTGTTTTTTCAAAAATAAAATCTATTATATTTCATCTCAAGAGTTAAATGAATGTTTAATTTTTTCTTTATGTAGTATCCAATTGAATTGGAGATTCAGCTAGCACATGTGTTGTTGAGAAAAAAGAGTAATCTTTCATATTTGATATAACTAAGTTTTATGTTTGTTTTTAGTTTATGGAACTAATTCCTTGTATTACCTAAGTTATTTTTTGTATTTTGAAATTGTTATTTTCTTATTTAAGTTGTTGTTCTTGTATTTTAGAATTTGTTTGTTGTTAATTATGAGTGATTTTGAATTTAAAATTAATTTTTGTTTGATTTTATAATTTTTTTTTAAAATATTTGACTTATCGAATTCGGATTTTTTACGGATTCGGATATCCGGCGGATTATGTTAATTAATTCGGATAGTAATATTCGAATTATTGCGGATAATAAACGGATTCGGATTTCAAAACGGATTTACGAATTTGGATAATACAGGCTGTCCGGCCATGAGTAGGTCTAATTTCAACTCTTGGATGTATGTTAATTACCTTCTACTTTTCTACCTCATTGATACTAACACTAAAAGAGGAAGATTCATTTTCCACGGTATTTTCTGTCGAAAAAGATGTTAAAGTCGCTAATACTCATTCATGAAAAAATAAACTTGGGTAAAATTTGAAAAACATGCTGTAAATGACCAATTTATTATTAAATGATATAATGGATAAAAATTATTTGCAAAAAGAAAAATAACAATTAGAAATTATTATAAAGATATTGTAAAGACAAAATTATCTTTGATAAAAAAACATTTTCCTTCATTTTTCTCTTATTTTTTAATTAAAAAATAAAGTTTTTTGAATTTTTTTTTTAATTTTAAAAAATATTTTTTTAAAATTTTAAATTTTTTATTTACATTTTTTAATTAAATTTTTTTAAAAAATAACATTATTTTTTCTTTATTTTTTTAAATTTTTAAAAAATATATATTTTATTTTTAAAATTTTTTTTAATTAAAATTTTAAAAAAATAATATTTTCTTAATAGAGGAGAAAGGAAAAATAAATTTTTTCATTAAGAGTAATTTTGTCTTTACAATATCTTTTATAATAATTTCTAATTATTCATTTTCTCTTTTTCAAATAATTTTTATCCATTATACCATTTAACAATAAATTGATTATTGACAACATGTTTTTCAAATTTACCCAATAAACTTTTTCGGCCAACGAATAGTAATCCTAGGCTTTGCCCGTATCAAGCATCAAAAAATTAATTGAGACAAAGTAAAACTAAACCCCACATCAATCAATTGGGTTTTTTTTTTTTTTTTTTTTTTTTCTTTTTTCAATAGCATATAGATTGTTTGATTTAATAATAAATTGATCGATGCTTCATTTAATGCGTAATGTTATCGTGTAATAATGTTGTTTTATGATTGAATCTTTAAGATCCAATTATAAAACACAGTTACAGCTAGCATAATGAAAGAGACTCCTACCACACATTCAAATGAAGTATGAGTAAGACTTATAGTACTGTTCCATGGAGAGTTAGCCCATGATTTTGTCATGTTTTGGTATAGAAATGAACAATTAATCTGATGGGAAGAACCAAGGAAATGAAGATGATAAGAACTTTGTTTTTGCTTCAAATTCAGATCATTTAGGCATTTGACTTCATTTACTAACATATTTTCAGTCAACAGGAAGGTATGAACAAGTTGGATAAAGATTAACTAGAATTTCATACATGTGAGTGAAATTATATTTTTTTTAATATAATAAATTGTGTTTTAAAAAAAATTAAATGTACAAAAAATGGGTAATTTTTGTAAGGGGATAATTTTTGTAAGTGAGTAGTTTTTTAGAAAATGGGTCTTTTTTTTTAGAAGTAAATAGATTTTTTTTTGTAAAAAATTATTATATAAAATATAAAAAGACATATATATCCTTATTTAATTTTTTATTTTTTAATATTTAATATTTAATAATTTTTTGTATTTTTAATTATTGAGTTGGTGTCACTTGACTGAGTGACATCAACTCAATCATTCCTTTAATAATAGTAAAAAAATCATGCACCAATCACTTAATAAATGTGGAATGCAAAACATTCTAAACTTAAAAGCACTCAAAATACTTCAACTCAAGCCTTAAGGCAATACCAATTCATAATTGGTTTTCAGGATTTGTTTTTTAGGTTGAGATAAGAAAAACTTATGCTCTCGTCATTGAATAAAAAATCTGATCAAATTTACTGGTCGAATTGAGAATCAATTGTTTGATCAGTTCGGATAGTATATTTAAGTCCGGCATTAACCAAAACGAGACAAAATCGATTCAATCGATAAAACCGATTATATATATATTTAAAATTTTATTTGTAATTAATAATATTTAAATTTTTAATTTTATATTAAAGATCATATCATTAAATTAAATATATATTTTTATTAATTATCAATTATATTTAATATTTTAACATTAAACTTAGTGTTTAAATATATAAAAAAATATATTTATCAAATCGATAGATTCAACTAGTTAAACGAATTAAACCGAAAATTGAAAGTTTAATTGGTTCGACTTTCGATTCATTTTTTTTTTTTACATTGCCACCCCGATTGTAGGTTGTCTTCGGATCCCACATCGGCAATGTGTGTTTGAGTTAGTAGTTTATAAGAGATTTTATGATAGTTAAAATCAGCTAGCTTTTAACTATCGCTGTGTTCCTTAGAAAAATAAAAATAAAAAAACAAAAACAAAAAATACAATTTGTTTGGAAAATAAAAGTCTTTTGGAGAGGAGTAATTTTGGTACAATTCACGAGGTCATTTTGTACCCTTATATTTCAACCAGGAATATTATTTAAGTTGGGCTTTTTTATCAAGACATTGCTAAAAAATAAAATTATCAAATTACCAATGTTTTTAATTATATATTAAAATACGCTCATTTAAAAATCAGTTAGGAAGTCGTCATATCATATGGCGACTTCCCAACTAAAAATTTTATTTTTAAAAAAAAAATCTTGCTCGGAAGTTGCCATATGATATGGCGACTTCTAACCTATATTTTGTAAATATTTTTAAAAAATTAGTTCGGAAATTGCCATATCATATGGTGACTTCCGAACTAGTTTTGTTTAAAATTTTAAATTTTAAACGTTTACAATGGTAAAATAAAATAAAAAATTAAATTTTTAACCGTTATAAAACGGATAATTTTTTTTTTTGAAACCGTTGCCCACCCCCTATAAATACCCCCTTCCCTTCATATTTTTTCACACAAATTTTTATTTACTACTCTCTCTCTCTCTAAATTTACTACTCTATCTCTCTCTAAAATTTTCTCTTAGTGTACGAATTCAAATGGCTTCATCGTTATTGAGGTTGCAAGATAAGCACATATCCGCAGTTATATATGAAAAGGTTAGTACTTTTTTTATAATTTTTTATAATTTATCATTATTAATTTTTTATTAATTTTGTTATTAATTTTTATAAAATTATAAACTGGATATTTATAATAATAATTTTATAATTAATTATATTTCAAAGAGATTGCATTATTAATTTTTTATGATTTTATAATTATTTAATTTAATTAAATACGAACAGGACCCTGTTCGCGTCTTACGATCGAGGAAATTTTTTTTCGAAGATCTGCATCCATCTATTATCGATCATTTAAAGAGTGCCGGATTTTATTATGCAAGTCAAATTCGACAATGTATACTTCTGCCGGACTTAATTAGCACGTTGGTTGAACGATGGAGACCCGAGACGCACACTTTTCATTTGCCGTGTGGTGAATGCACAATCACTTTAGAAGATGTTGTGCTCCAACTTGGACTACCAGTGGATGGCATGCCAGTTACAGGCGCAAGTCTTCTAGATTGGAATGAAGAGTGCCAAAATTTATTGAGCGTTGTACCTCCAGAAGAGTGTTTGAAGGGCTCAATGGTGACAAAAACGTGACTACAGTCATTGCAAAATCTCCCTGAACACGCAAGCGAATAAGAGGTAAAATATGCTGCTAGAGCATATATTTTACGTTTAATTGGAGGAATGCTAATGCCGGACAAATCGAGCAGTCGGGTACATTTAATGTATCTTCATTGCTTCGTGATTTAGGGCACGCAGCAAATTATAGTTGGGGTTTTGCGTGTTTGGCAGTTTCTGTATAGAGAACTGTGCCGGGCTACAATTCCAGACTGCCTGACATAGGTGGATGTTTACTGCTTCTGTAGTCATGGGCTTGGCATCGACTGGCATTTCTTACTCCGCGCGGGAATTTTCCGTCTGTATACCTCCTTGTAAGTAGGTAATAATCTTGACTATTTTTATTAATTTTGTACGAACTTGTATTTTTATTAAGTCTATTAAGATTTTATATGCTTTTTAATATGTGGAGTCATACTAAAGATTGTAGCGAAATTTCGCTCGACCTTCAAACTATAAGATCACGACTAGATCGAGAAGCATATCAAAAGGTAAATGTTTCAATTGTCACATTCAAGTATTTTTGTATTTAATCCATATGAAACTAATAATTTGTAATAATTATTCGCAGTTTGTGTGGATGTCGTATTCTTCAAATCAAATTATGGCATGTCTTCCATCGGATACAACTAATAATTGCAATATATGGATAGCAAACACAGCAATGATATGCTTTGCATATGTAGAGTGGCACGCTACTGATAGGGTGTTGCGACAATTTTGGATGCAACAATCAATTCCGTAACCACCGGCGAACCTTGATAAGGTTCACAAGATTGATATGCGTGGGCGCCACGAAGTATTTTGGCTTACGAAGCATCGACAATGGATCCATTTGTAGAATGAACGTTCTGAACAAATTTCGACAGGTATACTCATTGTTCGTAATAATTTCAACCCATCTGCTGATTACATAAGATGGTTTAAAAATAAAGGTCGGCCTTTTGTTTGTCCACCATCAGAGTTTGAGGATATTAGGAGTATGCCATTTCCCGGATAGACTTCAAATCCAGTCCATCATACACAAGAAATAGAAGTTCCTACACCTAGCCGACAACGTTGGCGGACGCGTCAACCAGCCTCATCACATGCGGCGGAGTTCATTGCACCGAGGATGCCATTTAGTCATCCTAACCTCAACTAGAACATGGCGTAGCATCCCGTCATCGTCATTCCTTCAGTCACCCCGGATTTGATGTTGATGAGTGTTACCGACCAGAACCGCCAACGACGAGGTTAGATGACCAGCTCCTCACCCCAAGTCCAAGTTCGGCATATCTAACTTCAATGTATCAGTTTGGAACCCCTACGTCAGCATTTGGTACTACATCACTTATGGGTCCATCTAGTAGTCAGGTTCCCTTTATGGGTGCTGGCTCCTCGAGCAATGGATTTTCACTTTTTGATGCAGAACATGTGGGTCCCTCTAGTAGTGCGTTTCCATCGACTGACGTGGGTAAGCATGAGGATCACATAGAACCAAAACCAGTGACGGGAGGACGAGGTCAAGGTCGACAACGAATAAGTCCAACTGACAAGGTTCAACGACAGGTGCAACCAGCACGCAATAGGAGAGCTCAACATTGTTGCTCAACACCACGCGATACGAGAGCTTCTCCGTAAATAATTAGAATAAACGTACTTTTTGTATAATAATCATGTATTTTTTAGAAGATATTTTTAATAATGTACGTTTTGTATAATAATCATGTACTTTTTGTATTTTTTTTTCATTAAATGTAAAAATTAACCGTTATTTTAAAATTTAAAATGATTATTTATTAATTTTGTTATTTAAATTTTATTATTAATTTTGTTATTTATTATTTAAAATTTTAATTTTGTAAAATTAAATTTCAAAGTTAATTTTTTTTATCGTTTTAAAACAGTAACATACTTGAATGTATAATTAATTAATTAATCAAAATATAAAAAATATATTTAGAATTAATTAAATAATGTAAAATTAATTAATTAGTTAATTACATATAAAAAATATTATTTAGGCTTTTAAAATAATTTTAAAAAATTAATTTTTTACAAAAATACTTTAATAATGTTAATTTTTAAATTTTAAAAATATAATTTAATTACAAAATTTAAACTTTAAAAATTAAAAAAAAAAATTGTATTGGGAAGTCGCCATATGATATGGCGACTTCCCAACATTATAAAAAAAAATTTACAAATTGCACTTGAAAATCGCCATATCATATGGCGACTTCCAAGTTCAATTATTTAAATTTTACAAAATTTAAAGTTCGAAAGTCGCCATATCATATGGCGATTTTCGAGCAAAATTTTTAAAAAATATATAAAATTTTTAGTTGGGAAGTCGTCATATAATATGGCAACTTTTCAACTGATTTTTAAATGAGCACATTTTGATATATAATTTGAAAACGTTAATAATTTGATAAAAAAAAATTAGCAATATCTTTAAAAAAAAATCATTATAGTTGAAGCCAAAGAAAGAGAAAATGACATCTCTATCATTGAGACTTTGTTGTTTATATTTTCTCAGAAACTCACGTCAATCAAACAGTGCATACCCCTCAATAAAAATGTTGATAATCGGATTAGATCAGGTTTGGATCGGATTTAATTAAAATATTAATATCAATCAAATTAGTTCGAAATATAAATCTTAAATTTTGTTTAAATTCGTTCATATTTGTAAATAAATAATCAGAATTCATTTAAACCCACCCATATTATTTTTTAAAAAACATTTAAATAAATATATTATTTTTATTTAAATTTTAATAATTTTAACCTCACTCTTAAACACGTCTACCTACCGTCGATTACAAGCCTCCCCATTAATTTCCACGAAAACCATCAATCCAATAACAAGGGTCAGCTTGTGAACGCCTTCTTGCTCTCTAGAAGGAAAAATCTCAAAACCCAAAAGCATTGAGCAAAAAATCCGATGAATTAATCCGATTCGATTTTTTCAACACCGATTAAAAGTGAGTGTCAGATATGGCAAAATCGAATGCAACCCCACAGGAATCCCATAACACCATTGGTCACCACACATTAGAGAAAAAAAAAATATTCAGAATACAAAGGGAAACCAAGACCTGACAATCACTCCAATAATGATTAAAGTGATTTCAACATATAAGATTGGGAATTGTCTACAAAAGCTGAAACCCAAGCTTGAAAGAGAATTTGTTTTCACCCCACACCCCCTTCCAACCAGAAAAAAAATGAAAAGAAAATGGAAGAAAACTTATTCCATGTCTTGTTTACTTTCATTCTTATTACTAATGCTGCTGCTGCTTCAAGAACTTAGCCCCCATTACAGAGTTGCTGCTACTGCTACTGATAACAGACAATGTGATGGTTCGATTGCAGAATGTGGTGGTGACATTGATGAAGAACTTGTAATGGAATCCGAGTCAAGTCGAAGAATTCTTCAAGCTAATAGGATCAGTTATGGAGCTATCAGGCGTGATTTACCAGCCTGTGGTGGTTCTGGAGGTAAGCCTTACAGCATAAGTTGTCTACCTCCATCTTCAAATCGATATACTAGAGGTTGCTCTAAGATTTACAGATGCAGGCATTGACCCTTTCTTTATTCATCCAATGTTGATCATGAGGAATAAAATGTACTTTGAATTTCTGGTTTTTCTTACTTCCAATATAATTTTGCTCTTTCTTGCTTATATAAATTATGATTGGTGTCTATGTTACCCGAATTAGGATTGATTGTCAGATATGTATATGTATCCGTCACGGGTATTTTTAATTTTTTCATATATTTGTAAGATCTTATTTTTATATTTATGTCCAAATATATGTCGGATATAAGAATTAGATACAAATATTTTAGAAAAATGAAGATTTCGACTAATGTTAATTGATCCATGCAAGTGATCCACTGAATTATGCTACATTAGCTTTTTATTTATTTATTTCCAATTTTCCACCGAGATTGTCACAGTAGAGAGTAGAGCTTAATGCTGAATAAATTTAAGATTAGCTTAGATATGTCACACAATCCCATAGTTATAATTACTTACTACTGCTGGTACTAAATGAGGGTATGGGTAGTTTTTTTTTTTTTTTTTTTTTTTTTTTAGAAAAGAAAATTTGAACTCAACTTTTAAATAGAATATTTATGCACCTATCATTGAATCAAATATTCAAAATGCCATTGATTCTCATATAAAAATAGAGATAAAAGATTAATGTTGTCATCTACTGTTAATAAATACTGAATTTTGTCGTTGTATTTGATTTTTTTTTTTAATTGTCATCACATTCTCAATTTCATTGATTTTTGGCGTACTGTATTTTGGACATGAAATAACATTTACTATTTCTTATTTACAAAATATTCTTCTGAAATATTTTAATTTCATACTTTTATTCTAAAATCAACCAAATTAAAAGTATAACGAAAAAATTTACCATTTATATTAACAAAATATTCCATGAATATTTTGATTCTATTATTTTTGTCCAATAATAAACGAATTTGAAAGTATGGCAATAAAATTAATAAAATTAAAAGTACAATATTAAAATTCAACGAAGTTAAACTATACTAGTAAAATTTAATATTAACACATAATACATGAGTTTGAGTAAAGTGGCTAAATAACAATGACAAAATTCACCTTTACACCCCTAAAAAAAATAAATCACAAACTTTGAAGCTAATTTAATCCAAATTCTATTATCAAATTATCTCCTTATTTTCCATGTTTGGCATTAGCATTTTAGCAGCATCATTACCCATTTGTGATGAATTTTCAGCTGCCTACAGAAAATAGATACTATTTGATTTAGTAATTTTTTATTTTATTTTTTCTCATCTTTTCCTTTATAAGAAGAAAAAAAAAAACCCAAAGATTACTGACATTATATTCTTAATTCATTTGGTTGGTTTGAAAAGGACACAGAAATGGAACATGCCACTTTCATCAATGTCCATGCCTATAAATAACAAGCCCATAAAATCATTAATTTGCAACAACAATCAGTATGGTATACTTCATTAATTTTTGGTGCCACAATGTTATAAAATCATGACTTTATCCTAATCAATCAAGTAGACCTGTAATATTATATATATGACATGATTATACAATACGAATACGATACGAAAAAATAATTAATACACGACACGATGCGAATACACAAACATGTTAAAATTTATATAACACAAATTATTATCACATCAAAATTTATATGAATATAAAATACCTTAAACAAGATTATAACATGAGAAAATACACGAACACGATACGAATACACGAATTATCAGGTCTACAATCAAGTCCTATTCACGAGTCGAGTTACCCATCCAACCTGACAAGTCCAACTCGAATTAAGTCGGATTTGAAATAAATTTTTGACAATTTGGATCGATCCATATTACTTTTTAAATAATAAAAAAAATATTTAAATTTAAATATGAAAATATATAAATATTAATATAAAATTATTTTTTAATATTTTAATATATTTTAAACAGTAAAACAAATTTTCAAATCAAATCAAATCTGGACAAACAAAAAAAAATTATTCGAACCCGACTCGACCGATGAACACCAACGCAACTACTATTGTACAAATTTATTCGCATCTTTCATTGCGTATATCAATACTTTTATCCTATTGCTCAAATTCGAGAATAATTATCAAACATAGGTATGTATATATCACAATGCATTCAACTTTTCTTTTTCTTTTGTAAATTTTCCCTTCTATTCCAAGGGTCAAGGTACTATAATATTGTCTAATTTGATGTATCACTTGAAGAAAAATAAAGAGTTAAAGAGTTGGAAGAAACATTCTACTTACTAGCAGTGAGATCACCATTGTCCCCGTCTAAGGATGGTAATGGAATGGAACAGAAACCGAAATTGCTTTATTGACTTTCGTCCCACACTTGCATAAATGTTGAAAACATCCGTCTCCATAGATATCAATTACATCCATAACCGCTTCACATTGTTTCACGTTGTTTCACCCCACTTTTTTATTAATTATTTTTAATTTAATATTATAAAAAATATATATCATAATTTATTCAAGAACATAATTTTAGTATATATAATTTTTTAGTATATATATATATATAATATACACATATATAACAAATATATATATATATATCTAATATTAGTATATATATCTAATATATATTAAAAATATATAAAATATTTTAAGGGATAAAATAATAATTTTAAAAGCTTTTTCACTTGAAACGGATCGATACAAAATCCATGCAGCGGATCAGATTTTGTCATTTCTAAAGCAGTGAGCAAATGAAGAATAAAAAAAATTGAGTGGCATCATATAGGTTAGGTGAAGTGCGGTCCCTCAGCTTATCCCTATTGCCATTTCCACTACCGCCTTTTCAGAAAAAGAAAAATGCACCCTCATATTATTTATGCTCTATAAAGTCCTCAACATCACTTAAAACCAATGGCAACCATAGGCAAAAATCAAAAAAAATGAACATCATGAAATCTCTTCATTTCTTCATCCTTGTGTTCTTCTTTAACTTACTTTGCCTCAGCAACAGTGCTTTGTCGCCGGCTAGCGATGCATTCATGTCATGCAATGGATCAATAGGAGAGTGCAATGAAGCAAATGAGATGTTAATGCAATCAGAAATAAGCAGAAGGTTTCTTGAGCAGAAGAGGTATATATCACCTGGGGCACTGAAAAGAGATCAACCAGTTTGCAATGGAGGCTCTAATGGTGAAGCTTATAGTAAAACTGGAGGCTGTCTCCCTCAACCATCCAATCCTTACAACCGAGGCTGCTCCAAATACTATCGTTGTAGGTCTGATTCCTGATCCGAAGATGTATTTTCTTTCTTTTCGTTTTGTGAAATTTAATCAAATTTTCATAGGCTCAATGTTCTGAAGCTTCATGTTTGTTCTCTGCCTGGCTGTTGTCATTGCTTGATATGATTTTTCCAATCCATCCAGATGCTAAACAAGGAAAAGAAGATAAAAAAAACTGATACCTGAATTTTTCCTCTGCAAATAATAAGCCCAAGAAATTTTGACAAAGTATTCATTTCCAAGCTATGTTATTCAGACTCGGGTGTGAGTGTTGGACACGGGTATGTGTTCGACACGGGAATGTTTGATTTATTCTAAGTTTTTCCATGTATTTGGAGGGTTCTTGGGGGATCATATTCCCATACCCATGTCCGAATATGCGTCGACACGGATACTTCAAGAAAAATGAAAATGGGAGCAACATAGTTTCCAAGTGTAGTTGAGTCTTACATCATTTTTCTTTTACAAAGGTCAATAGTTTGGAGAGATAGAGAAAGGGATTGTAGATGTTGAAGATAGAGGAAGGGATTGTAGATGTTGAGGTTCGAATCTCAAATCTGTTGGTTACCATCTCTTAAAAGTGACTGCATGAACTGACTGGACAAAACCCCGGTTCGAGTCTTAATGATTTTTGTATGATCATAATTAACTCAAGAATTTTAACATATTTTGTCAACAAGAGTGTTTATCATCATTTTTAAATTATCCAGCCCCATCTTTCTTTTTGTTGCTACTGATTTACCATCCTTAAGCTTGATAAATCTTTTATGTTCCAATTTAGTGGTAAATGGTAGCATAGCCATTAGCTACCCAAACTCCACATTGCTAATCAAACAATGAAATCACAGAGCAAAACAGTTTTGGATCCTAGAGGAACCTAGAGTTTTTCAATTCAAAGTATAGCAGTAAAAATAATTAGACAAGACAGCCAGTCATCAAATTATATAATTGTCCATGACCCGGTTGAGTGACTAAAGTTCAAAATTCTCACTCAAATCTGAAAATTATTTGATAATATAGAAGTAATATTTCTAAGTTCCAACCCAGAAAATTGAAAAGAAAGAAAACTATAATCATCAGCTGAGGGAGGCCTACCTGTTGAGTTTCCCTTCAGTTTATGCAATATGTCAGAATTTAGTCAAGAAAGGAGCATTCCTTTACTGGGAAAAAATAAGTCAAAAAGCAAATCAAAAGCCTTGTTGTAGTTCAGTCAAGTTTATAAACTATAAATGCAATAAAGAAAATAAAGTTGATCTATGTTACTTGGACTCGGGAGTGAGTGTTAGATACGAGTATGTGGTTGACACAGGTATGCTCAATTTTTTAAAAGTTTTTCCAAATATTTGGAGGATCGTGCAATATCCATGTCCGAATATGTGTCGGACACGGGTACTTCAGGGAAAGTGAAGATTCGGAGTAACATAGAAGTCGGTACACATGCAAGGCACATTGGGTGAAGAATCTCACATGTAGGCAACAAAGTCGAGCAATGTTTTTATACTTGAAATAAAAAGAGCGGTTTGAGAGAGTTAGGGTAAGACCAGTCATTGGAAAGCAAAATCAAACTTACATTTATAATTGAATCAGGGGAAGAAGCATTTTGAAGTCGTCTCAACATCAGAAAAGGAAAACATAAAGTTGCAATCGGTAGAAAATGAGAAGAAAGAAGCCAAAAACAGATACAGGGTTAGGTCATATCATACATAGCTATCACTAACAATTAACTTGTTAATGATTATTTGAGAAGATCAAGTGAAAGCCAGCTAGCACGCATGTCAAACTTTGACAATGTGCAAAGATAATAGTAACTGATTTAATTCTTCTCAATCTTTCAATTCTTATGTTGCTCCGACTCTTCATTGTTCTTGAAGTATCTGTGTCCGATGCATATTCGGATATGGGTATGAAAATATGATCTTCCAAGGATCCTTCAAATACATAAAAATCTTAGAAAAATTGAATATACCCGTGTTGGACACATCCGTGTCCAACACTCACACTCGAGTCCGAGTAACATAGTTCAATTCTGTTTTTGTCACCATTAAAACTTTGGAAAAAGATCTTGTCCCACGGGCACCAATGTTGCTGTCTCAAAGCAATTGTAAAGTCAATATCAACTTGTTCCACAAGGTCTATCAGCCAGAAACAAATGCTAAAGGAGAATACAGATGCTAAAGCGGAGTATCTTTTCTTTTCATGTCTTCACATCCAAAATTTTGACCAGTCCACTAAGCCTATTGGTTCAAGAAGCCAAAATTCTTCTATCAAACAGGACCAGACAAGAGACTTCACAACTGTGGTGATGGATGGTTCTTCAATTTCCTGTCAGGTAGAATTTATAGCATAGCCCTGATTAAAAAATGTTTAAACTATTACCTTCCTAGTACTCCCTTCCATTACCATTTAGCTAGCAGCCAATCATGGTATTGCATACAAACAGCACGAAGTTCAGCTACTTCAAACATTTGATAGGCTTAGTCTATTGATACGATAACCTTCCACTACAATGGTTAGGCCACCAAATGCAGCTTTCTATATGAAGCCGTTTTACAGGAAATAAAGATGAATACCTTGGTTCTTTTATGCCAACATTAATTGTCGGTTAAAACTTAAATGTTTATAAAAATAATGCAAAGGCAAAGGCCAACCGTGATTTAACGTGCAGAATTCCCCAAGGTATAAAGCTGGAATGAATCCGGAGCTTAGTTAGTTGGTTCATACAGCCACCCTTAAGAGGTGGCATCCAGCAGCCAATAGTCATATGATCTGTTGGTAGAGGCTGGACTCTTAGTTCTAGTGACCAGGGACCAAACCCTGACAACCTCAAATATCAAAAAAAGGTATAAGCTGGAATGGTATCAAATACCAAGTTCAACTTTTCAAGAACTTGTGACTGCAAAATTACCATGCCAAGAGGGAAAGAAAAGAAAGAGCCTGACCTTTACACCGAAAGGTCTGCATTCACAGTCCATTTCTCACCAGTCCTTAGAAGTTTTTTAGTTTTTTTTTATACCAGCCAACTAATTTTCAATCACAGAGGGAAGTTATTTAACTTAATCAAGAATACGATAGTCAATGAGGAGTAACTTGAAGCTGCACGGACCACAAACAAAGACTGGATTGAAAACTAAAGGAAAATGTTCACAGAAAATTTTATATAGAGTAACATTTCTAGGATTTGATCATGCTATCACTGATATCCACATTTAGAGTAGCATTGCAGCATAGCCAATATCCCAATGGGCCAAAATTGTGGATCTACTTATATAAAAGCTTCCATACCTCCCGTACATTAGACGAACCATCAGCAACTTCAGTAACAAGACTTGCAGCCATAACACCTGTAGGGCCAAAAACAAGCACTTAATCAGCATCTTGCACCCTATAACCTATATCTCATACATGGACAGCCTCAAGAAACAAATGAAATGCAGCATACTTGGTGTGCATCCTCCATAAAAGTATGTTACCCACAAACTGAACATATGCGTAAATAGACATGCATACAGATTAGAGGCAAAGCAGATTTCACAAACCTGTCTACAGAGGATTTGTGGTGGTAGGCTTCAGAAATTTTGGGGATTTACAGTCTAAGGTTGTGTAAAAAGGCTTTAAAGATTAAAGGAATAGAACTTAAATCAATTGAGCTTTGATTGTGGAAAAGTTTTCTAAGATTGAATAATTAGCTAGCTTGCATTTTCTGGCAGCATCATTGATTATTTGAGAAGTTAGACAGACAGAATAGGTGTCCTAGGGTGAGCAAACGCCAAATGTTTAATTCGGTTAAAATAATTTGGAAAATCGAATTTATATATTTTATTAGCGGAATCGGTTGAATTGTATGCATTAACTAACTAACTGAATTAGTTGATTAATTAGATAGGCTAACCGAACTAGCCGAAATTTTGGTTACAACATGTTTGAAATGAACAAAATGTTCATTTTCTTTAGTTAGAATTTATTTGATGGATATGGTAACATCAGCTTATAATATAATTATATGATGGGCTTTTTTATTGGGTTATATAAATAGTTACATATATTGGTAGGGGTGAACAATTCTCGGTTAAAACTGAAGTAACCAAATAAAAAAAAAAACAATTCGGTTGTTATTCAGGTAAATTTGAAAGTAGGCTCATTAAATCGACTAACTCGATTGGTTACGGTTGAAATTTTTTGGTCAGTTAACCAAATTAATTGATTTAACATTATATATTTATTTTCCCTATAGGCTATAACCCTTCAAATATAAAGCCCAATATATAAGTAACCATTTATATAACCCAATAAACAAGCCCACCATGTCATCATGTTGTAAGCCCATGCTACCATGCCCATCAAATAAGTTCTAACTAAAGAAAATGGTCATTTTGTTCATTTCAAACATGTTGCAACCTAAATTTCGGTTAATTTGTTTAACCAATCGAATTAACTAACTAATTCAGTTAATCGGCTAGTCAATTAATGCATAAAAATTCATCGGTTGATCAAATATATATATATATATTAGGTTAATTAGGTTTTCCAAATTTTTTAACCTAATTAACTGTTTTCTCACCCCTATATATTTGGCTTTACATTTTAAGGGTTATGGCTCATGGACAAAATAAATATATAATTTTAAATCGGTTAATTCGGTTAAACGATCAAAATTTTCCAAAACCGAGTTAATCAATTTAACTGAGCTTACTTCCAAATTTAACTGAAATAATTGAACTGTTTTAACTGAATTGCTTCAATTAATTCGATTACTTCAGTTTTAACCAAGAATTGCTCGCCCCTAGTGATGTAGGATCATCGAATTAAGATTATTAAGCTATGCCCATATTATTTAGTTATTACTTTTGAGTCAATGTTTTATGCTTTCTTAATATTTTATTAGGTCATGTGATTAACATGTGACTTTTAATGAGAAAACTAGTATAAATACCCCAGTAAGGGTTAGTAGTCGATTAGCTTTTTATCATTATCGACTAAGACTCTTATAATAAAGGTTTTTGAAGATCTTACACCTAATACTCTTATCCTGTTTCAATTAGAGTTGGTATTTCTTTCTCTTTATTTGTTGTTATTGATCTTACTCTGCATCACCTAAGTGTCCTACATTTACAAAGAGTTTAGAATTTCTCCACATGGAACATGAAGAACTAGAAAGGTTATAATAGGATTAAGTTTAAGGCTACAAAATTATTTAAAAAATGGAGCTGTTCCTTCACTGCAAAGAGTAACTTCAGATACTCCATCAATGGAAGATTAAAGAACAAAAAAGGAGAAACTAATGAATCACTCAACCTTGAGTTCTCAAAGAACTCATGCATATTGCAAATTTCCAAAGAAATAGATATCAGTAAGTCTAAGAATTGTGGAGAGACATAATCATTAAGCATGTTAGAAGGATCACTCTTGTTTCTTCAGTTTTCATACTGCCTTCATTTTGTTTTAATTTCAATTTTTGAATTAAAAAATTGGCAAAAGCAATCAAAAGTGAAGGTGTTTTATAATAAATCATAAACATGAAATACTACTATAATGATCACTATTGGTAGATTTTTTTATTATTTTTTGGCCATGATAATTTTTGGTAGATTCACATGACATGAGCAAACCAACAAAATCAATTAATTTCTTTTTGCTTCTTTTTTCCAAGCAATGCTAAATCAGCTTTTATTCTAAACTTCTTGTAAAATTGAACCCAATTGAGCCACTAACACACGATATCATAGTAACAAAAGACAAGACAAATTAACCAAAGACCACATAAAAATTAAAAGAATTAATAAGTTAATTAGACCCAATATAAGACAAAAAGACCAAAACAGAGGCTCATTCCATTAAAATAAAAAATTATCAAACTATCCCTGGAAACTATAACCCCAACTAAATTATAGTTGTTTAACTAATGGCTCAATAACAATGAGACTTGAGAACAATTTCCTAGACCTGGCAATTTTGGACACGATACGAGAAAAATAACTAAAAAACAACACGAAAAAATAACACGTACACGACACGAATACACAAATATGTCAAAATCTATATAACACGAATTATTAACGTATCAAAATATATATAAATATATAATACCTTAAATACAATTATGACATGTGAAAATACATGAACACGATACAAATACGCGGATTGCCAGGTTCCCTTGTCCCAAAATGGCTTCTTTGATGTTTTATAATCTCTCTTTAATTATAAAATTCCTATGAGGAAAGCTCTTTGCAAATCACTCTCTCTAACCATGCCCACTGATGGAGACTCAATTAAGAGTCGTAAACCCAAATGCAGGTTATGTTCAAGTAATAAATTCTCGGGTGTCCGAGGTCGAACCACAGGGAAGCGTACTAGTAAGTATAAGTTTATAAATATATATGAAAAAGAAAATAAACAAGATATTAGGGAATCAATAACAAAGTAAACAAGATATTAGAGAACAAAATAAACAAAATAACATAAAAGCAATTAAACAAGATATAAAAAAACAATAAGAAAGGATGTTGAGGTTAGAGAATCCACTCTTGGTGTTATGCTAAGATTAATCTTGTTTTATTACACAATTGAAATCCACACATAAAGGAGGTTCCAATCGGAAGGTTTAGCAATTCAGTCCAACGTCCATAGCATATGATATTATGTTCATTTGGTGTCCTCAAAACTCATAAAAAGAGTCCAAGCATTCCTTATGCCAAGGTATATGTCTACAACAAATCAAGGTTATGAAACCAAGCATTTACTGTGCCATTTTCATTGTCAATAATGAATCAAGATCTCTACTTTGCAAGTATGATTTTAAACCAAAAGAAAATATTATCTATACTAGTGTTTATAAATGATGGTTCATTTTAGCTCATGTTTAAGAGACTAACCTTAGCATTTACCAAGAGCTTCACTTCATCACCTCAACAATATGATTAGCAACACATACTAAAAATGAAAAGAAATGTAAGAAGCATAAGTAAATAAAGAAAAAGAAAACTAGAGAAAGGAAAAAAGAAGAAAACTTAGAGAATTTTATTACAATGGCTAATATCCTACCAATGTATATTGTATCCTAATACTCATCCAAGGCCCTCTATTTATACACATTTTGGAGAGCTAAATGACAAGAGACAAGCTTTATAAATTTCAAAGGTAGGTATAATAGGTGGGTGCATTTTTCTAACAATTTTCGTCATGTTGTATGACAATTCTGATCAGCCAGCTTGATGGTCGATTTTGTCAATGTTGAAAGCTCGATCTGATCCAATGGTCTTCTAAAAAAATATGCCCCTATCAGTTACGGATCCATAGCCGTTGGAATCAGCTCATTTGCTGATGTGGATAAGAAGATATGGGCAAAATACGAAAACAGGTCAGCACAGACGTCATTGCACATCAGCCAACTTGATGGTCGATTTCGCTAGGGAAAACGACTCCGTTTCAAGAAGTGTAAAACATGAAAAAGATAGATATGCCTCTTAGCTTTGCACGGCTACAAATTTCAGCCTTATTGCTTCAGTGAAACTCGAGATATAGCTGATATGGCAAACGGTGTCGGAACTGGAACTGAACTGGATTTGCCCTTAATTCTAGTAATCTGAAATCACTCAAAGAAACTTGTGAAAAACACCAAATTACATAAAAATATAAAAGATCATAAACACAATTAGACTAAACAATAATAACTCGTATTTGACACAAAACAATAATAAAACATAACTAAAAACTATATAATTATACGAGTTATCACACCCCCACACTTAGATTGTTGCTAGTCCCTAGCAACGACTCAATAAAAATAAAATAAGAAAATATAATCTAATCCATTTTCGTAGGAAATCACGGTGGCACTTAGCATGTGACACAAGCCTTTAAACCCCTAGGTGTCCCTAGTGGACGAGTTTAGTCTCGTGAGGGTTTGCTAGAACGATACCCACAAACATTGAAAAACTAAAATATAAGTAAACTACATACACTATAAATATTTACTCCTAATCCTTTCAATATAAATTAGAGACAATCTTTGAACAAGTCTTATAAACTAATCAATAGCTCAAAGAAATTCACAAAAAAATCTTGCTTGAATGTAAATAGTTTGAGTTAAGCCAATATTAACATAACATATTTCAATCAAAATAGTACAAATTCAAAGTTAATCTCAACTTCTCACATGGGATACTCTCTTGATTTTCACTCTTTAAAGTAGTGGTAAAGTGTTTACACTCAATCAATCTCATGAAAACACTTCTACCATATGCTTGCTTGTCCACCTATTCTCCACTATTTAGATCATACAACTTCATAAATCAAGAGGTCTTTATTCAAGGTTGTAATGGGGCCAAAGGGTTATAATGTGGTTAAAGAACAAAAGGATAAAGATATCACAAAGGTTCCAAAGAGTTCATAGAGTTTAGAGACATAAAAAGATCATACAAATAAAACTTCTCAAAACTCTTATAAAGCACATAATAACATAGGCTAAATATTCATGTTGAGCCTTTGCATCATTCTAACCAACTTTGTAACATCTTTTTCTTTACTTTAACTAGAAGTTCAAGAGAAGATTTTTTTTTTTTTTTTTTTGAATATGGGAATGTATTTAACAATGATCCCTTTCTTTTTCTCTTGACTTTTTCTTTTCTTTTCTTCCCCCACACTTATCTTTTGTTTCTAACCCAAATTTTCAACTAAAAATATCCCTTGTTTTTTTGCAATATGTCTCAAAATATATAATCCATCTTTAAAACAAGGGTAAGGATATAAGTATATTTAGGCTAGGTGTAAGTTGTGGTTACCAATAAAACAGCATATTTAATGTAGGCTCAAATTGGCTCACTAGTGGGGATGTTCTCTTAGAACATTAATAATGGATGGCTGTTTGGCTCTGGTTATAATCCTAATGCCTCTATCATATTCATGTTGTCACATGTATCAATATAGTCTCAAACGGTTTAAAGCAAGTTCTAGAGAATCATGTAATCATAAGAGCACTCAAGAAAGAAATTAGATTGATTTGTATAATGCATCAATCATTATAGGCTCAAAAACTCACAAGGATGATTATACAAGTCAGATTAAGTCTAAACATGCTTCTTTCTCAATCAACATATCATATTAACATTGGCTCATAAAAAGGTTGACATCAAGCTCAATTCTCATGAAAATCTTCTCACTAATAAATCTGTTTTAGACTTATGCAATTCATATCTCATCATTGTATTAAAAAGGAACTATAACACATTAAAAAAATAATAATAATAATAAAGACTCAAAAAATAGTAGACAAAAATAAAAGAAATCCTAAATCGTTCCCCCCACACTTAATTTTTACATTGTCCTCAATGTAAGTCTATTAACCCAAATGAAAGAATCATGTGTAAGAGAAAATAACTAATAACATAAGAATAAGAATAACTAAGACTCAAAACAAAACAAACTCATGCAACCTAATTAATCCTAAAATACTAAACAAAAATTAACAAGTAAACATAAAAAGATTAAAATCAAACTGACAAGGTATGTCTCAAGTCTCCCTTACTCAGACCTTGTTCAGAATGAATACTTCTAAATTGCTTAAAACACAACAAACTTTTTTTTTTTTTTTTTGAAAGAAGAAATCAAACTGACAAGGTATGTCTCAAGTCTCCCTTACTCAGACCTTGTTCAGAATGAATACTTCTAAATGGCTTAAAACACATCAAATTTTTTTTTTTTTAAATTAGCAAAATATGTCCCTTACCCCCTACTAAAGGTAGAATTTAGGAGATATTACCTGCAGAGGTTGCTAACCACTTATTATAACTGAGACACAACAAACAAAATGTTAGATAATGTCACAAAGACAGAGTGCAATCCACTCCTTGCTCGTCCATATCTCTTTTTCTTTTTCCGAGCGTTTGCGAAACAACCGTAGCAGATAAATACTCATAAGCTTAGAGCTTTTTGAGTAAATCTTCAATGGTTGTAGCAGAAATTATGGTTCTCCTTGCCTCTGAAAACATGAATCCATTATCCACAGCATTATCTAAATATGAAAGCAAATTACTAAAATAACCATTAATATTAAGCAAACCAATGGGTTTCTTATTTGTGACCAAAGATGACCAAGAAGCCACGCAAGCTATTTCTTCCAATGTACCCAGACCTCCTGGTAAAGCAATGAATGCATCGGCAAAATGGTACATGATTGTTATCCGTTCAGGGATACTCCAGACTTGTATTTCCTTACCCACGGTAGGTCCACAAAAACCTGTGAATAGTTTTGGCACGATTCCTAGAACTGGACTTCCTCCGGCGTGTGCTGCTGTAGCGACTGCTCCCATTAAACCCATACTACCGCCTCCATAAATCAACTGGATCTTTTGTTGGGCAAGTATTACTCCAACTCTTATGGCTTCATCAGCGAATATGTTATTTTTCCCTGGATAAGCACCTCCAAAGACACAATTTTTTTTTAATGCGCTGGGACGAAGTACTTTCCATTTTTTTTCGAGTGCCTGAAAGAGAATGAGTACATGGTGTAATATATAGAGGACTGAGTAGTGAATCAGACAAGAGTAATAATGTCGCCGAAAGTGTATCTGACCTGTTAGAAGAAAATGTTAACCTAACAAAAGATTTTTGCGTGATTTCAGGAAGAAAATCAAAAAGAGAAGAAAAATCAACCGTAAAAGACCAATGCAAAAAAAAAAAAAAAAAAAAAAACGAGAATAATTACACAAATCTAAAAACACGTAAATTAAACCGAAATAAAGTTATTGCAAATCAAACCAAAAGCTGAGAAGTCATTTATTGTAGTTGTGATTGTGGCTCACATCTTCCTCTGGTTTTACGTCCAGAAACGGCTTAAACGCCTTCTATGAGTCGAGGATATGCTTCCCATCCAGTTTTCTTACAAGCTGGCAAACAGGGTCTTTTAACATCAGATTCCCAAGATGTTGCCATTCCCTTTGGAATTGCGGCCATAAATCAAGAATTTCTCTTTGTACGTCTCCACTAGGATGCGTCTCAAGAGAAAGTTGGATATTACCCAAATTCTCCTTACTCAGTCCATCCTTAATGAATTCAATTTTATCATCTCGATTAGAGGACGGAATCCCAATAGAACGACATTTACCGTTACACGTCCATCGTGCACATTTGTGACAATTTGAACTCATGCGCTTTGCTCGTCGCTTCTTTGCAAAAGTGCTTCTACCTGTACCTGGTAAATGCAAAACAGGAAGATATTCATCTTCACGTACCTTGGCTTCAATTATCCAACGTATATCTTCAGGAATCCCTTTGTGCATAAGCATTCTTAATCTTTCAAATCGAACTTGGTAAAGCTTCAGTAAAATATTTCGAGGAAAAGGAGGAAATCGTTTCTGCAATCTTGTGAGAATATCATCCATCCTAAAAAAAATAAAAAAAAAATGAAAGAGAAATTGAAAGAGAAATTAATATACAATATCAGTTTTGTGGGTAGCTGATAGAACCGACTTAAATAATCACGGAGTACCGTTATCCGCCATTTAACCGGGAAAAAAATGTATATATATATATATATATATTTTTTTTTTTTTGAAGATTAGTAAAAATTATATTTACATCTAGTTATTTTCAAAACAAGGATCAGAAAGAAAAACAACCTCTTCTTGAGTAACATGATTTTCCAAAAAGAGTTTGAGTCTTTGTCCATTTACCTTGAATACGTTACCATTTTTAGGATTCTCAATGTCAACTGCTCCATAATGATACACATGCTTAACCACAAATGGGCCAGTCCATCTTGATCTCAACTTACCAGGAAATATGTGAAGTCTAGAATTATAAAGTAGAACTTTTTGCCCAACATCAAATGTTTTTCTTGAAATTAACTTGTCATGAAAGGCTTTAGTTCTTTCTTTATGAATTTTAGAATGCTCATATGCATCTTTTCTGAGTTCCTCAAGTTTTTGTTTCCAACAATGCTTAACCTGAAAAGAATTTAACAAAGAATCAGTGTGTGAAATTTCTGAAGCATTATCAAACTCACATTCAATTAAATAAGCTTCTAAAGGATCATGGAATGTGGTAGTGGTGAGATGTTCATGAACAAGTTCTTCAATGAAATCTACTTCATGTACTTCTGAATCATCACCAGGTTGTTTGCAAGTGTTGAACACATTTAATTCTAAAGTCATATTTCCAAAAGAAATGTTCAAAATACCATTCCTACAATTTATCAGAGCATTAGAAGTTGCAAGAAATGGACGGCCTAATATAACAGGAATTTGAACATTTGGATTTGAAACAGGATGTGTGTCCAAAACAATAAAATCAATAGGGAAGTAAAAAATTTCAATTTGAACCAAAACATCTTCAACTATCCCTCGAGGAATTTTTACAGAACGATCAGCTAGTTGAAGTGTAACAGGTGTTTCCTTGAGTTCACCTAAACCTAACTGTTGATAAACAGAAAAAGGCAAAAGATTAACACTAGCACCAAGATCAAGCAATGCACGTTCTATTCTAGTGTTTCCAATGATGCATGAGATTGTTGGACATCCAGGATCTTTGAATTTTGGTGGAGTAAGGTGCTGAATGATTGAGCTCACACTTTCCGTCAGAAATGCTTTCTTTTGTACATTATGTTTCCTTTTAACTGTGCACATGTCCTTCAAAAATTTAGCATAAGATGGAACTTGTTTGATTGCATCCAATAAAGGAATGTTAATCTTAACTTGTTTGAAAAGTTCATAAATTTCTGCATTTTGATTCAAATTCTTTATTGTTTGCAACCTTTGAGGAAAAGGAGCAGGATGCATACCTTTTTCTTTGTCCAAATTTTCAAGAAGTTCAGACTTACCATCATCCTTACCATTACTTTTCGGAGGGGAAGGAGGATCTTGGTCTTTTGATGGAATGTTTTTGTCAATTGCCTTTCCACTTCGAAGAGTTGTGATAGAACTGGCATTTTCCTGTTGAGTTTCATTGGAGCAAGAAACAAGACATTGAGTAGAAGGGTTAGGTTGAGGTTGAGCAGGAAACTTACCTTTTTTTTGAGTGCGTAATGAAGCTGTCAATGTGGACAAGGTGTTTTTGATCTCATTGATGTCCTGTGAAGTCCGGTTATTCACATTTGCTTGTGTTTGCATGAATGCTTGCAATGTCTCTTCCAAGGTTTGTACACGTGAAGGTTGATAGGAAAAAGTGTTGCCCGGCTTTTGAGATTGTGGTACCTGAACATGATTATTATTCCGCCAACTGAAGTTGGGATGATTTCTCCATTCAGGGTTATACGTTTCAGAGTAAGGAGAAGGAAAAGGCTTTTTAAATGTGTTTATGGAATTTACTTGATCATGCAACACTTCTTTAAGAATGGGAATGTTTGGACATTCAGAAGTGGGGTGTCCCATGATTTCACAAATTCCACAACTTTCTTCATTTTTAACCGTTTTTACTTCTCTAAGTTCCATGGCTTCAATCTTTCTAGCCAAATTATCTACTTTAGCTTTTATCTCATCTTCTTGACTAAAATGATATTTACCTCTGTTAGAAACAAGATTAGATCTATTGGAACTTTCAGAGGAATTATCTGTGTGCCAGGCTTGAGAGTTATCTGCCAAATGGTCTAGGTAGTCAAAGGCTTCTTCAGGTTCTTTTTCTAGAAACTCACCGTTACACATTGTTTCAACAAATTGTTTAGTTTTGGGAGTTAAACTTTCATAAAAGAAACTAATAAGACGCCATTTTTCAAAACCATGATGTGGACAAGAACTTAACAAATCTTTAAAACGCTCCCAGCACTGAAAAAATGCTTCATTTTGATTTTGATTGAAATTTTGAATCTGTCTTTTCAAAGCAGTAGTTTTATGTGCTGGGAAAAATTTCTTTAGAAACTCAGTTTGTAATTCTTGCCATGTGCCAATTGACCTTGGTTTTAAATTATGAAGCCAAATTTTTGCTTTATCTTTTAAAGAAAAAGGAAATAATTTTAGCTTGACAATTTCATTTGTACATTGTTGGTCATTAAAGGTGACACATACATCTTCGAAGTCTTTTAAAAACGAGTAAGCACTTTCCGATTCTAACCCATGGAAATTTGGAAGCAAAGCTATCATACCTGGTTTAAAACAAAAGTTGTTTGCATTGAGAGGAAAAATAAAACAAGAGGGTGATGAGCTTCGAGTTGGTTGCAAGTAGTCACGCATGGCGCATACTTGTCTGTTCTCATCTTCAGCATGAACATTTTCATTGTCAGCCATGTTAGGAGTTGTATTAGAAAGATTACCTGAAAAAGTTTCACAATAAAATCTAACTAAACGACGAGATCTAAAATCACGTCGCCAAACAAGCATAAAACAAAGTTAATATACAGATTAGGCGGTAACCAGCCAATAAAAATAAAACAAAGTTAATAGACAATATAAATATAAATATATAGAAAATTAGGCGGTATAACCAGCCAATAAAAATAAATATACTTATAAACTTATATACTTAGTATTGCCTCCCCGGCAACGGCGCCAAAAACTTGATGGAGACTCAATTAAGAGTCGTAAACCCAAGTGCAGGTTATGTTCAAGTAATAAATTCTCGGGTGTCCGAGGTCGAACCACAGGGAAGCGTACTAGTAAGTATAAGTTTATAAATATATATGAAAAAGAAAATAAACAAGATATTAGGGAATCAATAACAAAGTAAACAAGATATTAGAGAACAAAATAAACAAAATAACATAAAAGCAATTAAACAAGATATAAAAAAACAATAAGAAAGGATGTTGAGGTTAGAGAATCCACTCTTGGTGTAATGCTAAGATTAATCTTGTTTTATTACACAATTGAAATTCACACATAAAGGAGGTTCCAATCGGAAGGTTTAGCAATTCAGTCCAACGTCCATAGCATATGATATTATGTTCATTTGGTGTCCTCAAAACTCATAAAAAGAGTCCAAGCATTCCTTATGCCAAGGTATATGTCTACAACAAATCAAGGTTATGAAACCAAGCATTTACTGTGCCATTTTCATTGTCAATAATGAATCAAGATCTCTACTTTGCAAGTATGATTTTAAACCAAAAGAAAATATTATCTATACTAGTGTTTATAAATGATGATTCATTTTAGCTTATGTTTAAGAGACTAACCTTAGCATTTACCAAGAGCTTCACCTCATCACCTCAACAATATGATTAGCAACACATACTAAAAATGAAAAGAAATGTAAGAAGCATAAGTAAATAAAGAAAAAGAAAACTAGAGAAAGGAAAAAAGAAGAAAACTTAGAGAATTTTATTACAATGGCTAATATCCTACCAATGTATATTGTATCCTAATACTCATCCAAGGCCCTCTATTTATACACATTTTGGAGAGCTAAATGACAAGAGACAAGCTTTATAAATTTCAAAGGTAGGTATAATAGGTGGGTGCATTTTTCTAACAATTTTCGTCATGTTGTATGACAATTCTGATCAGCCAGCTTGATGGTCGATTTTGTCAATGTTGAAGGCTCGATCTGATCACATGGTCTTTTAGAAAAATATGCCCCTATCAGTTACGGATCCATAGCCGTTGGAATCAGCTCATTTGCTGATGTGGATAAGAAGATATGGGCAAAATACGAAAACAGGTCAGCACAGACGTCATTGCACATCAGCCAACTTGATGGTCGATTTCGCTAGGGAAAACGACTCCGTTTCAAGAAGTGTAAAACATGAAAAAGATAGATATGCCTCTTAGCTTTGCACGGCTACAAATTTCAGCCTTATTGCTTCAGTGAAACTCGAGATATAGCTGATATAGCAAACGGTGTCGGAACTGGAACTGAACTGGATTTGCCCTTAATTCTAGTAATCTGAAATCACTCAAAGAAACTTGTGAAAAACACCAAATTACATAAAAATATAAAAGATCATAAACACAATTAGACTAAACAATAATAACTCGTATTTGACACAAAACAATAATAAAACATAACTAAAAACTATATAATTATACGAGTTATCACCCACCACCTATCAAGTGCATGAGAAGGAAAAAAAAAAAGAGTAAAACCCCATCTTCCACGCCCGAAAAAAAAAAAAAAAAAAGAGGAAAACCTCATGAATCTCAATGCTCCTAAGTCCTAACTTACCAATGCATTTTTTAAGTTATTCTATCCTACAATACTCTGTTCCAATTCAATCGACATAATTACAGCTATAAAGGATCAGCTTACCATCTTTCTCAAGCATAGAAAGAAATTGCCGAGTTCCCCCACCTACGCCAAAATAATGCTTCTTTCCAGCCATGTATACAACTCCATGTGAGTGGCTCATGCACTGTAAATTTAGAATCCTTAGAGCTCATGAATCCATGAACTAGCTAATGAGAAGAATCAGGAATAACTCAATAAAAAGACCTTCTTTATTAGTCCATAGAGGTTCCTTTGAGCAGAGATTGAATAAATCGTCTCAGCCATTAGAATAACATCATAACCAGTAGCTTGGCCATGTTCTGAGCCGGAATTCAGGGTCATTTCACTTTCACGTGCATGAGGAAGTAGTTGCTGAATCTCACCCCAGTCACCAGCAAAGAAGCGTGCTTCTGTTGCATGGTCAGGCTGAGACTTCTCTGAAAGGTTCGCATTCACATTTGGAATGGTGAGACATCGCAGGACCTCAGCATTGAAGTCCTGGAAATGCACAACAGCTGCACCCTAAAGACAAAAATAATAATAATAACAATGACTTTTTACCATATACTCCCAGTCACTAAACAGTGTAGTCAAGCATGCATGAATTTACCTCAAGACATGCAAATATCCCAGGAAGTTCGTGACCACATCCAAGCTGCAAAACAATTAGAGGAAACTCAGCAGGTAGTGGCAAGAAAAGACAAGCCAAGATATTATCGACATTTGTAAATATAAATTCACTATTTCAAGGCATTTCCATTAGAAGTTAAATCTATTGGACAGATAATAGCAACTTCTTCACCAGTCAAATCTCACGGGTTGACAAGAGCTAACCAGAAATCAAAGCTGAATATCATGTATACTAGAAATCATATTCTGTAAAAAATGTACAACAAAAGTTCATATGCCACTCTAGTATCTCATAAGTCTACTTGCCACATTCAAACAATCAAGAGACCTGAATAACCACAGTTATAAAGCGGATCTTGTGATTGATTTATGCTGAAAGTTAACAATACATAGAACCAGTACAAAAGAAAAAACTTCCCTGAACATAAATGTGGGTGTAACTAGTAAGCTTACTAACACATAAGTCAACTAATCGAGCACATTAGTGTGTCAACAAGGAGGTGGTAAAGTCCTATGATTTCGTGCAGGCTTGCAATTGCCTGTGCATTTTTGAAAAATATTCAGTTTGCACATAGACACATAGCCTTTCACTAGGAACATTAATAATAACACATAATCTATCAAGTCAGTTAGGCTGACAAACAGGATTCCAGAAGTGAAGCCAATATCTGGCTATGCCAAGTATAATTGTATTTTTGCATTGTTGAGCCATATACAATCACCTGAAAATAAGGAGCCCACCTCTAACACTCGCTTTCCCTCAAATGACAGATGGTCATTCTGAACCTCAGCGCACAGAGCTTTAACAAGGTCTAATGAACCTTCCCATAGCTTAAGTCCTCCTAAGCTCCCAAAAACAAAAACAAATGAAAAAACAACGATTACCACGTTTGAATCAGTCGGGAGCATCCTCAGTATGCTTTAATCATGATCATGAAAAACCAATGTGAAGCAAAACATTAACTAAAAAGAGTAAAAGATGAAGATTGTTGCACACCTTCGTAAATTCCAGGGACTAAATCCGAGTTAGGCAACCCGAAAACCTCTTTAGTACTCACTCGCCCCTAAAAAGAATGGCAAAATATAGTTTAGCAATTTAGAATTTCAAATACTATTAATCTTACAAGAGCACCCCTTTATCAAAATATATATATATATATATATATATATTTGAGCAATTCTATGGGTTCTTATTCATTTCTAAAACTACCTAAAAAAGAAAGCTCCACTCTTTTTTTTTTTTTCTCTTTTTATAAACAGATATTAAATAAGCAAATTCACCTTGAGTAAAGTAAGGCCACCCAAGTTGACAGGCTCCAAAGTGCATTTCACAGAAGAGGAAACCTACTTCAAATTCAAAACCAACCAATCAAAAAACGTTTACTCAAAAATCAGAAGACAAAAAGCTTATTGTTACCTCTAAGGAGAGGACTTCGATGGAGAGTGGAGGAGGTGGAAAATGAGGCTCTGACGATTCCAGAAACCCTAACCCCAATTTGGGTTTATCGTTGGATGACGAAAACAGTTGAAAACTTGAGTTGGCTGCCATTTGCTACTAACTTCAGAGTTGCAGACCAACAATGGCGGTTTATTATTTTTTTTTTTGTTTACTGCGTGGGTTATTATGGTGTTGGGCCTTGATATTGGGCTATAGCCCATGAGATTAAGGCTTTGTTATTAGAAAACAAATCCACAAAGTCGGACATTACTTTCGTTATTAGCAAATTTTAATAGATATACAAATGACCCAACAATAAATTGCATTTGAATGGTCTTAAGATATTTAAACAATGTAATATGACATTGTACATTGTAATAAAAATCCTTTGGTAATAGAAGGATAGACGAATGTAAGTTTGATTACCAATCAGGGTTGAGTATTAATCGATTTGAATTTATTTAAATGATCGAACCGATCAAATTTGGTTAATTCGGTTTTGAAATTAATCGATTTTGAAAATAGATTTATTCGATTAGTTTGTACGGTTATCGATTTTTAAAATTGATAACCGAATAGACCGAACTAACCGATCATTTTAATTTAATTTTAATTTTAATTTTAATTTTATTTTATATAATATATCATTTATATTATATAATATATAATATGTAATGTATAATATATAATAAATAATAAAAAATTTATTTGTTAAATAGTTAAAACAGATTAAATCGACCGAATCGACTGACTTAAGTCGATTTTAGTTTTTCGATTTTAAGATTTTTTTTTTATCAGTTCGATCTGTTTTATAAATTTAATCGATTTAATCAATTTTCGAAATTTTAAAACTGAACCAACTAAATGCTCACCCCTATTACCAACATGACATTTAAATTTATCAACAAATGGATTGACTTTCATGATTGGTGGGGTAATGTTTTTTGGTATTCAATTAAACAAAAATGCATTAAAGTTCTACTATTACTGCGGAATTCATAGCATTGGATATGGCAAATAAAAAATTAAGAAAATTTATAATATGAAATTCCTTTAAGACCTAAGTCAGTGTCATAAAATTTAATTTGAATGTGAAGTTACATTATCAAGGGCTAAAAGCCAAGTATACATTGAAAATCTAGACACATTGACAAGAAAAACTTAACAAATTTTTTACAAAAGAAATTATAAAGAAATTAATGTCAAAAACTTCCAAGGGAATGAATTCAAACTCATTTATTCAAGTCACATATGATAGAACCTCAACTCAACGATTAATAAAATTTTAAGTCTTTGAATTTTAATGAGTCAAAGTACACCATTTGAATATGGTTGCAAGCATTATCATATAACTAATACATCCCAAGCAATTTAAGTGTATAGACCAGTGTGTTTAAGGAATGGGGTGAGTTAATATTCTTAATGAACCCATAACATGTAAATAAAGTTGTTGAAATGCCTTGTACGAGACATTTCCGATAGAATTCATCTATATGAGTAAAAGTGGTGTCGCTTCTAGAAATAAAGGGCTTGACTCTGATAGCACTTATGAAAAGATACATACAACATGATCAATTATAGTATCAAACATTGCTAAACGATATTTAAAATGTTATGGGTGAATTAATGCATGACTAATCACATAAATTTATTGGTTCAAATATTTAAAATGTACCATGCAATTTTGATTAGTTCAACAATACATTTTCACTTATGCCAAAAGTGCAATCAAATAAAGATTTCATTCTATTTTATAACTTATTGATTCATCCGTTTAACACCATTAATGACGAGGGTGAAATAAATTTTAAAAAATTATATTTATAGCACGCCTTCAAATCATATTCTCTTGTATTATGATTTTTCTCTTTATATCTATCAAACTCAGTGTAGTCGATATCATACCAGTATCAGTTGATACGTATCAATTTTAAGATAAAACAAAACGACATTAATATTGTACCATTTCGATTTTTGAACCGGTTTTACCTGCCTATACCGGTCAGTATTGATATGTATCGATCCGTACCGATTGGTACAAGATTTTGATTTTTAAAATTTTTTATATAAAAAAATCACTTATTTGGTTTTTTAAACCAATTTCTATTTTTTTATTTTTGTCTTGATCATTTTTATTTGTTTCTTAATTACATTTAAAAATAAAATATATTAATTAAATTAGATTATTAACTTAATTAATAATAATTTATTATATATTTTAAATATTTTTATATTTATTTTATTTATTTGATATTTAAAATTTTTAGATATTAAATATTTATAATTTTATATTTGCATATAAACATATTTATAAGTACGTAATTGAGGTATATTTGCATCTATATATAATATATATTTTATTAAGGAATTTGAAAATAGATTATATGTATGAAAAAAGTATTCAAAAAAATATCGATAAATTTGAAATAATACGTCAAAATATATCGATACCAATAAGTATCAATATCAAAACAAAAATATACGTCCATCGATACGAAATCGACTATTTTGATCGAATTTAAAAAAAAATGACATTTAGTGATCTATTTTAATGAATGGTTGAAATTTTAGAATTGAAACTTAAAAAAAAAAAATAAAGGCGAAGGAGGGACTAACTGACAAGTGGAGAGGAAAATAATAATCTACTAATATTTTTACTTTAAAAACAATATACTATTTTTGGAAAGTCAAACAAATATTAACGCAGGCAAAAATTAGTGTCATTGACTCAAGTGATATCAACTAAATTAATAAAATTACAAAAAAAAATTATTAAATGTTAAAAAATAAATAATTAAATAAGACTATTTATGTTTTTTAATATATTTTATATAATAATCTTTTACAAAAAAATTAATTATTAACTTCCTAAAAAACTACCCACTTACAAAAATTACCTACTTACAAAAACTATTCAATTTTTTTCTACATTTAATTGTTTTTAAAACACAATTTATTATTTTTTTAAAAATATATTTTCACTCACATGTGAGTGTGTGGAATTCTAGTAATAATAAATGAAATAGATATCTTCTTCGGTTTTTTGTGTCTCTATTGGTGCCCCTCCAATAATTATTTGATATGTGTTCATGATAGAGTTAGTTTTAACTTTAAATAATTAATTATATTAAAAATATGACATGATTATAATGAAAGAATACCAAACGAGATAAAAAAATAAAAGGAGAGGATATTTGTTCAAATGAAAAAAGAAGTTCAATTTAATTATTACCTTGTAAGTATTTGAACTAAAAATGTCAAATTAATTGCGAATTAGTTCAATTACTATAAAAGTAGTATATTAACAAAAGTCATGCAAAATAAAACTAATTTACAAGCCAATAATTACCTACGTAAATTAATTGAATACTTTTTCTAAGAATTTTTTTTTTCCAACCATATGCTTTATAGGAGGAGAACAATATATTCTTTTATATATAAAAATTAAAAAATATAAAAACTTAAAATTGTGTGCACTAGACCAAAACCAATCTATTGCTCTATTATTATAATATTGATCTGTAGATCTCTATACAAATATATAAATAAAAAAGAAATTAGATATTAAAGAGTTGGGTATGAATGAATATTAAAGAAGTAAAGAATTGGCCAAAATATTTTGTTTATATAAGGCAACAAACACAATGTTTTTTGTCAGGTTAAAATAATAATAAAAAATTTGATCTAAATAAATGATTTATTTTGATATAATAAAAATATAACAGTTTACTTAATAAAATTAAAATAATTCAGAATTTTTTTTAATAGTTTAACTTTTTTATTAAGATTTTAAAAGATTCTTATTTCTTCCCTCTAATTAACCTCCCTTAGTAGCAACCTAAATAGCTAAAACCTAAGCGAGATATCAACATCTTCTCTTTTGTTATTTCTTCGAACTCTTTCTCTACCACTTTTTTCAACATTCAACAATATAAAAAATAAAAATAAAAAAGTCTTTAGCCACAATTAAAATTTATTTGATTTAGCGATAATTATATATATATAAAAAGAGATTTAGCGACGGTTGCTTGTCCCCAACTTCACATATGCCTATGATTCTTCAAATTTTTTTCTAAATATTTTTCTTCAAGCCATCCACGGTTTTTACCAAACCTTATACTCTTGAAAACGAAACGATTATATAACACACAAAAAATAATTAAAATACGATATAAAACATAATATGATACAAAAAAATAACATTATCAAAATATAAAAATACGAATTTGTCAAAAAATATATAATACGAATTATTAACATATCAAAATTTATATAAATAAATGATATTTTAAACACGATTATAACACAAAAAATAATAAAAACACACTATTAGTAGGTTTATCAATCTGTTTTCTTTCTTGTCTAAATAAACAATTAGTATTTTCAAATAATTTGTTTTTCTTGATTTGTGAATCACCCTAGCTTTTACATGGATTGGCCATTTTTTTCCTCGATCGACCCCATTAAAATCTTTTGCTCCATGATCAAGTTGCCTTTGTTTTTTATTTTATATTTAGTATAGTTGCCTTTTTCAATATCTTATGGCAGCTTGAAGTTTATGAACGAGCTTTCATTCATTCATTTATTCATTCATTCTCTTTCTTTTTCGGTTTTTTTCTTAAATTTCTCGATTCCTCTGGCTGCAATGAAATTTCATGTATTGATAACAGAGTTTTGTGCTAGAAAGCCCACCAAGATCAAATCGAAAAACCAATCAGGAAGAAAATATTGCAGCAATCAATTCTGGTTTGTCATGTTCTTTTTCATTGTTTTATTCTTCATATTACTCTGTTTTCATCATCTCTTCTTCTTTGAGAAGATGGAGGATTTCGTTTATTTCTCTAGCAGTAATAGCTCAAAGTATCAGCCAATTTATTTTCCTAGAAATTCAATCGATGCTACAACTTCATTAGACAACTCAAAGAAGAATATTTCTAGCAGAAAGTTAAAGAAGAATAAAGATTTATGCTCGGGTCGATACATTTATATTCATGATCTTCCTAAGAGATTCAACGAAAATGTGCTCAAAGATTGTCAGCTGCTTACCAGGGCCACTGATAAATCTAGTATGTGTAAATATGTAGAAAACTCCGGTTTAGGCCCTCAGATTAAAAGCTCGGATTCTTTGGATTTATGGAAGAACAATTGGTTTTCGACTAACCAGTTCTTGCTAGAGGTTATTTTCCATAACAGAATGAAGAAATACAATTGTTTAACCAATGATTCTACCCTTGCTTCTGCCATTTTTGTGCCATACTATGCTGGTTTGGATCTTCGTCGATATCTATGGGGATTCAATACATCAGTGAGAGATTCATCAGGTATTGATTTGGTTAAATGGCTTGCAGGAAAACCTGAATGGAAAAGAATGTTGGGTAAAGATCATTTCTTGATTTCAGGCAGGATTGGTCGGGATTTCAGAAGGAAATCAGACAGGAAATCTGATTGGGGAAGCAAGTTCAGGTTCTTGCCAGAATCTGAGAACATGTCAATGTTAACAATTGAATCAGGGCCCTGGAAAAACGACATTGCTGTACCATATCCAACATATTTCCATCCTTCAAAAGATAACCAGGTTTTTCAATGGCAGGAATTGATGAGAAGACAAAACAGGGATTACTTATTCTCTTTTGCTGGTGCACCAAGATCAAGACAAAAAGGTTCAATCAGGAGTGAGATTATCAGCCAATGCCAAGCTTCAAACAAGTTATGCAATCTACTAGACTGTGATTCTGTTGGCCATAAATGTGACGATCCAGTTCATTTGATGAAACTGTTTCAAAGTTCAACCTTTTGCTTGCAGCCTCCAGGGGATTCATTCACCAGAAGATCAACTTTTGATTCCATTTTGGCTGGTTGTATTCCAGTTTTCTTCCATCCAGGGAGTGCTTATTCACAATATGTATGGCATTTACCAAAGAAGTACACCAAGTATTCTGTGTTTATTTCACCAAAGAATTTGAGACTTGGAAAAGTTAGCATCAACCAGACATTGCTCCAAGTTTCCAAGGATGAAAAATTAGCAATGAGAGAAGAGGTGATAAGATTGATTCCAAGGATTATTTATGCTGATCCAAGGTCTAGATTGGAGACTGTTGATGATGCATTTGATTTAACAATCAAGGGAATTCTGAAAAGAATAGAAACATTAAGAACAATGAATTTCAAAAGTATTAAACTATAGTAGGTGAAGATTTTTTTATTGTAAACCCAAATGGGAACAGATGGTCAATAATATATCTTAGGTGGAGGCATGTAAAGGTTTCAACTATGTTACCCATTTTTTTTTTAAGTATTCATGTTTGATATATGTGTCTGATACATATTCAGATATTAGTATGTTATATGATGTTCCAAATATATAAAAAAACATTTTAAAAAATTCAATATACCCTTCTCGAATACGTACTTATATCCGAGATTCATCTAAACCTGAATAATATTCAATTTATGGCAAGAGGAAGAAAAAGGATGAAATCTTATCCTAAGTCTGATTCAAAACACATGTAATTTGGTGATCCAAATTAAACCCCACATAGAAGTTATGGAAAAGAGTATAGCACAATCTCAATTAGCCCTCCAAAGTTGACTTGAATTTTTTTTTTTATTTTTTGCCAATGAGGAGGACAGTTCGAAGAGGCCAAAACTTCAATTTCGGAATACAAAAATCTGAGCGTGGCAAGAGTTTTGCAAGGCTCCAGCAGGAATCTATTTGGTCAGGTATCAGTCACGGCCGCCTTGGGCCCTTTGACGTTTGATTGCTTCTATTAGGATTAAAGATGTTGATGGATCGAGGAAGGTCAGATTTAAGTATGGTATCAAAATTATATATATTTATTTAAATTCGATCGGGTTTAAAATATAAGTTTCAAATTTTGTCTAAATTCGCTCATATTTGTAAATGAATAGTCCAAACCATTTAGATTCATCTATATTTTTTTTCTAATTTTTTTTAACAATTATGTTATTTTTGTTTAATTTTTAGTAATTTTATCTTTCTTTTATTAAATTCTAAGACATAAATAACTTAACATATTTTAAAATATTTACATTATGATATTATATATATTTTTTATATGATATAAATTATATAATATATAAATATAAAAATAACATATTATATAAATGAAAAATGGGCAGAGCAGGACGGGGCTTGAACCTTGATTGTTAGAGTCAAGGGTCGACTCATTTTTTAAACGAGCTTTATTTTTTTGTCCAAACCCATATTTTGAGTCAAATATTTTTTCCAAACCCTTCTAAATATTGGATGAACCTTCGAGCTTGGACGAGTTGTCCGATCTATGAACAAGATTTATGACTAATTACAGTCTATTTTCTTCGGAGGAGGGCTTACCAGAATATATATATATATATATATATATATATATATATATCCAATTCCTGAGGACATCAAGGATTTTTTTTTTTTTTTTTTGGGTACAAAGCATCTTGCGAGAATCTATTTTTAAAGAGAGGTGAATGAATTATTTGAGTTAAATTTCAGATTAGGACGTAAAGGATTTTAATTATGTGCTTAGTAGAACACATTGGATTGATCTAAAGAAGAAAAAAAATAAAAGGGACGAAAAGTTTCACTCACCAATCACAATCCAATCTCCACAAAAATCACAATAATTGTCACATTTTTTCATAAAATTGATATGTCCAATTGTCGAATTATTCATCGGTCTGATTTAATCCGAATTATTATTTAATTAATAAAAATATTTTTATTTAAATTTAATTATAAAAATATATAAATATAATTTTTAAAATATTTTAATATTTTAAAATAATAAAATAAATTTTTCAAATCCGTCAAACTGAATCTTCAACTAATAATTTTTTTTTATTATCCGAACCTGTCCAACCATGGACAGTTCTATGTAAAACTACATTACAGGTTTAATTGCAAAGGAGACAGATCTATGTAAAACTACATTACAGGTTTAATTGCAAAGGAAAAATAATTAACCATAAAAAAATGATTGTGACGATATACCAAAAAAAAAAAATGAGAAAAAAATGGTAGATCTGAATATCATAAGGCATCTTTCTTTTATTACAGCATCTGATTAATTGGTGTTAAGTGTCAACATGCATTAGTTAAAAGTTACTTAATTATTAATTTTTTTTGTAAAAAAAATGATTAAGATGATATATAAATTTAAAAATATTATTTATAATTTAATAAAGATAAAATGAATAAAATAAATATTTTTTATTTAAATATTTTTTTTACTTCTTTCCTTTTCTTTCTCAGGTTTTTAAAAAATGAATATATAAAAAAAAAAACTTTTTTTATTAATCTTTTTAATCCAAATAAATAAAAAAAAATATTTTTATTCTCCATTATTTTACTTTCTTTTCCTTCCCTCCCCCATCCAAAGGTTTTTTTATTGAGATATAGCCAAAAAAAAAAATACCAAAATACCGTTGTTTTTTTATTAATTCCCAAAATCCTTTTTTTTTTCTAGCTGGGAAATCGCCATCCCCCATTACGATTTCCCAGTGTAAAAATTTCAAAATTTGTAAAAAATACCAAAGGAAATCGCCATGGGGGGTGGCGATTTCCCTTGATGTATTTTGCAAATTTTGCAAAATTAACCAAGGGAAATCGCCACCCCCCATGGCGATTTCCCTTGGTTAAATTTGCAAAATTTGCAAATTTGATGAAGGGAAATCGCTAAGGGGGTGGCGATTTTCCTTCATGTATAATTTTTTTTTAAATTAATAAACAAATTTTAAATTTATTTTTTAATTTGTAAATTTTATTTTTTAATTTTAAAAATTATAAATTAAATTAAAATATTTTTTTTAAAATTTTGTTAAAATATTAAAACAAATTAGATAAAAACAAAAAAAAAAATTTTGAATGAAGGCAACGGTTGCCTTCCGTCCCCCCCTCCCCCCACCCCCCACACACACACCACTCTTCTCTATAAATACCTCCCTCCCTTCATTTTTTTCATTCTTCTTTCAACAATTACATATCTTTCTACCAAAAAAATTTCTTTCTACAACAAATTTTTTTTTTCTACAACAATATTTAGAAATGGCTTCATCATCACTATTGAGGTTACAAGAAAATCACATATTGGAGGTTATATTTAACGAGGTAAGTAAATTGTTATAATATTATTTGTATTACATTATACATTTTTAGTTATTTTTTATTGATTAGAATTTTGTAAATTTATAGTTTTATTGTTTTATAATTTTTATATTTTTAATGTTATAGTATTCAATTATAGTTTTATCATTTATTAATTACTATTGTTTTTTGATTTCATAATTATATAATTATTTATTTTTTATATTGTTTAATTTTTTATTATTATAGTTATTTAATTTGTTAATTATTTTTGTTTTTTCATTTTATAGTTTTATATAATTTTAATTTTTATATTATAATGGTCTTTTTATTATTATATAGAATAATAATTTTGTAATTTTTACTATTTTTTTATTTTATAGTTTTATATAATTATAAATTTTATATTATATTATTTTGTATTATTATAGTTTTATAATTGTTTAATTAATATTATTTTTTTCATTTTATAGTTTTATATAATTTTAAATTTTATATTATATTATATTATTATTGTTTTATAATTTTGTAATTATTATTGTCTTTTAATTTTAATTTTATAGTTATTTATTTATTATATAATTGAATTATTTAATAATTATATAAAAAAATTAAAATTTTTTAATATTATTGTTTTGTTATTTTATAGTTTTATAGTTTTATTTATTAATTTTTAATTGTTATAGTTTTATAATATATTAATTTTTATTATTATAACAGGAAACTCGTCGCGTGTTACGTTCGAGGAAATTTACATTGGAGGACCCGCATCCATCTATTATCAACCACTTAAGAAGAGCCGGATTTTATCACGCAAGTCAAATTCGACGATTTTTTATACAACCCGACTTAATCAGTGCGTTGGTCGAACGATGGAGACCCGAGACGCACACTTTTCATTTTCCATGTGGTGAATGCACGGTAACTCTCGAAGATGTTGTGCTGCAACCTGGACTTCCGATCCATGGCGATGCAGTTACAGGCGGAAGCTTGCTAGATTGGAATGAAGTGTGTCAAGATCTATTGGGCTCGGTACCTCCATATGAGTATGTATCTGGCTCAACGGTGAGACTAACTTGGTTGAAATCGTTTCAAAATCTTCCATTACATGCAATTGAACAACGAATACAATATGCTGCTAGAGCATATATTTTACGTTTGATTGGAGGATTACTGATGCCTGACAAATCGAGCAGTCGGGTACATTTAATGTATCTTCCATTGCTACGTGATTTAGAGCATGCGGCAAATTATAGTTGGGGTTCTGCGTGTTTGGCGGTTTTGTATAGAGAACTTTGCCGGGCTACGTTCCAAAAAGCCATGACATAGGTGGATGTTTAGTGCTTATACAATCATGGGCTTGGTATCGGCTACCATTTCTTGCTCCGCGCGTGGATATTTCGGCTGTATATCCCCTTGCAAGCAGGTAATAATCTTTACTATTTTATTAATTTTGTACGAACTTGTATTTTTATAGGTCATTAAGATATTATATGCATTTTAATAGGTGGAGTAGGAGTACGAGTAGAGATTTTACAGAGACTCCGAGCGATCTTGCAAGTATAAGAGTACGACTAGATCGACTAGGATATGATAAGGTAAATATTTCGATTGTTACATCGAAGTTTTTTTTTATTTAATCCATATGAAACTAATAATTTGTAATAATTATTCGCAGTTTCTGTGGATGCCATATTCCTCGCGTGAAATTATGGCATGCCTCCCATCGGATGCCTACAACAATTTCAATATATGGAAAGCAAACACAGCATTGATATGCTTTTCATATGTAGAGTGGCACCAAACTGACAGGGTGTTGCGACAATTTGGGATGCAACAAGCAATTCCTGCAGCCCCGGTGAATCTTGAGAAGCTTCACAAGGTCGACATGCGTGGTCGTAATGAGGAATTATGGCCTGCGAAGCATGAACATTGGATCCAATGGTGGAATATACGTTTTCAACGAATTCCGACAGGTTACCCGATTGTTGGTAATAATTTCAACCCATCTGCTGATTACATAAGATGGTATAGAAATGAAGGTCGGCCTTTCGTTTGTCCACCGTCGATGTATGAGGATGTTAGGAGTATGCCATTTACCGGACAAACTTCAGCTCCAGTCCCTCCTACACAGGATATGGATGCTCCTAGACCTCGCCGACAACGTGGACGAACGCGTCAACCGACCTCATCGGAGTTCACAGCACCGAGGATGTCATTTGATCATCCTGAACCTGAACGGGATCATGGAGTACCATCCAGTCATCGTTATTCCGTAAGTCACCCCGGATATGACGTTGATGAGTGTTACCGACCATCACCGCCAAGAACGAAGTTAGATGACCAGCTCCCCATCCTAAGTCCAAGTTCAGCATATCTAACATCAATGTATCAGTTTGGAACCCCTTCGTCAGCATTTGATGGTACATCATTTATGGGTGCATCTAGTAGTCAGGTTCCCGTTATGGGTGAACTAGGTGTTGGCTCATCCAGCAGTGGGTTTCAAATTTTTGATATGGAAGAAATGACTGATGACATACAACCGGAACCAGTGGCGGTTATAGCAAGAGGTCGTGGTGGACCGCGAATACGTGCCACTGACGAGGTTGAACGACGGGTGCAACCACCACGCACTAGAAGAGCTCGACACTGTTGCTCTACACCACGCAATAATTAGAATAAATGTACTTTTATCAATATAACGAGAATAATGTGTTTTAAATTTCTAATATATAAATTTATATGTTTTGCATTTCATGTTATTTATTTTAAATTTGTTCGGAAATTAATTGTTATATTTTATTTTAATTTATATCTTAATGTTGTTATTTAATTTTAATATAATAATCCAAATTACATGATAAGTTGATTTTCTTTTTTTCATTTTAATTTAATTTTCTTTTTTAAATTTTAATAAGAAATAAAATTTTAATCATAAATTAAATTAAAATTATTTTATCAAATATCCAGTTTTAAACTGTAATAATCTATACTATTATTAAAAACAATGATTAAATTGATGTTACGAGTTAATCGAATACTAACTCAAAAAAAAAAAATCAAATTAAAAAAATTATTTTATGATACCAACTTAAAAATAACTTCTTTATTTAAAAAAAGTTACTCGATAAATTTATTTTAAAAAAAAATTTATTTACATTTTACATCATTAAATTATTTTTGATATAAATTAAATTTTGCTTTTTATAATATTAAAAAATTATAAAAAATACAATTTTTGATATAAAAATTTAATAAAAAATATAATCTTCTTTTTAAATTTTAATAAGAAATATATTTTTATTTTTTATAAAATTGTGATAATAAATTAAATTACATTTTTAATATATATTTAAAAAAATAAATAACCAAACCTATAAAAAAATATTTTAATTTAATTTATAATTTTTAAAATTAAAAAATAAAATTTATAAATTAAAAAATAAAAAATGAATTTAAAATTTGTTTATTAATTTTAAAAAAAATATATACATGAAGGGAAATCGCCACCCCCATGGCGATTTCCTTCATCAAATTTGTAAATTTTGCAAATTTAACCAAGGGAAATCACAATGGGGGTGGCGATTTTCCTTGGTTAATTTTGCAAAATTTGCAAAATACACCAAGGGAAATCGCCACCTCCCTTGGTGTGTTTTACAAATTTTTACACTGGAAAATCGCAATCGTAGAAAAAAAAATTTAAAAATTAATGCAAAAACAACCATATTTTGATTTTGATTTTTTTTTGCTATATCTCAATAAAAAAAACCCATCCAAACGTAGGCTTAAGTAAATATATTTTCTCCGAGCTTAAAACTTCAACAAACAAAACAGTCGGAAATTCTCCTTTAGGCAACTCGACGCTTCTCCCATTGACCCACTTTCCATAAACTCCTTTCTCTACCAAGAAAAAAGCGCCTCTCAAAATGGACCCAACAGCATCCTCCGCATCGGCCGCCGGCAGCGTTGGCGGCGGAGGAGGGCTTGCACCTTTCCTTCTAAAGACATACGACATGGTGGACGACTCTGCGACCGACGAGATCGTGTCATGGAGCTCCAACATAAAGAGCTTTGTGGTTTGGAACCCTCCTGAATTTACACGCCTGTTGCTTCCCACCTATTTCAAGCACAATAACTTCTCCAGCTTCATCAGGCAGCTTAATACCTACGTGGGTTTCTTTTCTTTTGGCTTTTCTTTTTTTTGCTGGGTTCTTTTATTTATTTATCTTGACTGAATTCTTTGATAATTATGGGAAATTATGGGTTTTGTTTACCGTTTAACGTAATTTCTTTCCGGGTTTTCGTTTGTATCTGTAACAATTTTGTGATAGCAAACATATGGAGTAAATTAGTTAGTATATTTTTGTTTCTCAGAAATGGGAATTTTATCTATTTTCTGTTCTTTCCTGAAATTTGATTAAACAACTTTTATTTCAAACTGATTATGAATATCAATCTTGGCTTAATGCCGGCACAAAAATTTAAGATCAACCAAAGTCTTCTGTTGTGGTGAATTCTATGATTGTTGGGTTATTTTCTTAGTCAATGAACTATTGAGTGTAAAGAACAAGTGGGGATTGTAATAAGTCTTTTCTACTTTGGAATTTAAGAATCTTCTGTGTCATTGTTTCAGATTTTCATTTTTCTTTGTTGTGATTTTCTCCTAAGAACAAAAATTCCCTTTTTTTGGTAACCCTCAGCCAAAATTTCATCTTTTCTATTGAAGAACTTTGCTAAGGTATCACTTGTGTGTTTATCTGGTAGGGCTGTTGAAAGAACAAATAAAATAGATTTCTATTGCCTATAGTTTGCTTAGGTTAGATATATGAGGATTGGAGTGCCTAAGCATGATCTGATTGCATATGAATTTAATTTGTTGACAGGGATTCCGAAAGATTGATCCTGAAAGGTGGGAATTTGCTAATGAAGATTTTGTGAAAGATCAAAAGCATCTTCTTAAGAATATCCACCGTAGAAAACCTATTCACAGCCACAGTAATCCTCAGGGTTCTTTGATAGATCCTGAAAGAGCTGGATTTGAAGAAGAAATAGAAAAGCTTTCACGTGAGAAAACTGCACTCGAGGCTAATGTTTTGAGGTTTAGACAAGAGCGATCAGCTGCGAAGCATCATATGCAAGAGCTGACACTGCGAGCTGATCAAATGGAGCGGAGGCAGGAAACTTTGTTTATCTTCTTAGAAAAGGCTATTCAAGACCCTACTTTTGTTGAACATCTTGTTCGTAAGATCGAATCTATGGATTTTGCAGCATATAATAAGAAAAGACGACTGCCTCAAATTGATCAAACCAAGCCAGTTGGTAGTTCTAGACCTGAGTTTGGCAATATTTTCCACCAAGATTTCTCAAACAAGCTAAGACTAGAATTATCACCAGCTGTTTCAGATATTAACTTGGTTTCTCAAAGCACACAAAGTTCCAATGAAGATGGAGCAAGTCCACAGAAAAGGATATCTGAAGCAGAACCAAATGATGCTCATACCAGACCAGAGGGGCTTTTATTCGTTCCCGAAACATTAGACCTTTCAGATACGGGCACATCTTTTACATTCAAAATGGATTCATCTTTCACTCAAAGAGTATCGATGAATGAAAGCCCAACAGTGCATTCCCTGCAACAGAGATTAGATTCTAAGGAAGAACCTGATAGTCATATTTCGTGTCTATTGAATCTAACTCTGGCATCTTCTTCATTGCAAGTAAATAGAAGTCCTAGCTTAACTAGGATGTCCCAACTAGGTCAGGAAGTTGGAGAAGTCCCTGAGTCAAGGTCTAATGCCAACACTAAAGACTCTGATACTAGAGCTTTTGAGAACAGCAGAAACATGATTGATGGGGAAGCAACATTATCTTTACCAAAAGCAGGCCCTAATACAAATCAAGAGCCTGCAGCTCCTCCAGTTAGAGTGAATGATGTATTTTGGGAACAGTTCCTCACTGAAAGACCAGGTTCCTCTGACAATGAAGAGTCCAGTTCCAACTATCGAGCAAACCCTTACGAAGAAGAAGACAAAAGGTCAAGCCATGGACTAGAAAGGAATGCTAAGAACATGCAGCAGCTTAGTCTTTGAGCGGCAAAGTTGCCAACTTTCCATAAATCCAATGAAAAGTCTATAAAGGTCTCTCTTATACTCCTTTTATTGCTATATGATATTTATAGTTAATACATATATAGGATACAATTTTATATGTAACTGCCTAAAATTGGTTTGAATGAAATAATGTTGAATTCCATTTGTTTGGTTGCATGTTAATATAAGTGCTCACATTGGAGAGATAACAACCTTTTGGCATTAGTAAAATCAAATTATGTTGTTGTACTGTCTAGTTTTCAAGGTTTCAGTAACTAAGCAACAGGCACTTATCTTGAGAAACTGAAGTAATCTGTTTTTTCTTATTCCTGTATCGAAACTGAAGTCTCCTCTTAGTGTTGTATTTCACTTTCTTAATTTTCTTGAGTTTTCAGCTATGTTGCTTCGATTTTTCATTTTTCTTGAAGTACCTGTGTCCGATATCCGTGTCCGACGCATATTCGGACATGGGTATGGGGATATGATCCCCTAAGGATCCTCCAAATACATGGAAAAACTTAGAATAAATCAAACATATCTGTGTCCAACACTCACAACCGAGTCCGAGTAACATAAGTTTTCGGTACCTAGAACTTTCATTTTTGGCAAATTGACACAGAACCGATGTGTCTGTTTTAAGATGTTCAACTGACAATTCATCTCATACATTTGGGTGGTGTTTTTATTTTTTTTGTTACATCAGTCTTGAGATGAGATATCATATTAATTTGTTCCTTTTGACCGATTGATTTATGAGTTCATGTGAGAATGTTATGCATGATGTAAGATCTTAAATCTTTTTAGAAAGTAGGATTCATCTGAAAATTACATTAGCATAATACAGTGATAATGTGATTGGTAAAATAAAAAAATGGAAGACTACCTTACCGGACTGATGACACAGTGATAATTCATCTGAAAATTACATTACCGGACTCGAGAGTGAGTGTCGGATACGGATATGTATCCGATATGTGTATGCTTAATTTTTTATAGTTTTTTTTTCATATATTTGAAGGATCATATTCTCTGTCAGATACATGTGTCGGTAGGGATGGCAAAACCCGATCCGACCGATGGATTTCGAACCGATCCGATCCGAATGGAGAGGTTTTTTTTTTTGAACAATGGAGGCGGGGCGGGACGGTTTTTTTTGTCTGAAAGGCGGGGATGGAGCAGTTGTGGTAATTGCCTGCTCCGCACCGCCCCGCCCCGAATAGTGAAATTACAATTTTACCCTTACATATTTAGCTTTTAAATGAATAATAAAATAATATAATTAAACTTATTATTTTTATGTTTATATTTAATTTATTTTTAAAATGCTTTATTATTTGAAAAAAATAAAAATAATTAATAAATATCAAATAGGGCGGAGCGGGGCGGTTATGGATGTAACCGACATCCATGGAGGTGGTAGTGGTATTGAAATTTCAACATCCATGACGGGGCGGGGCGGGGCGGGGCGCGGAGCAGTACAATGGCGGGGCGGGGGCGGATACTGCAAAATCCGCCCCCGCCCCGCTCCATTGCCATCCCTATGTGTCGGACACGGATATTTTAAGAAAAATGAAAAGTTCGAGGAATTTAGAGAATTAATACTGTATAATCTTGCCTCCTTGTGAAATGCCCGAGTAGAAGATATCCAAGGAACCATTGGTCGAGATGAAATTACGGTGCTTGAAGAATATATAGCTGTTGAGAGGGTGGTTATGGTGGACATCAAGGGATACAATGGAATTTATGACTGTTGAAGCTACTATTTAGATAGTTATAAAGCAAACTTGTACGAAAGAAGAAATAGTCGGATGATTACACCATGATTTAACGTTCAAAGGTTTTTTTTGGAATCAGGGAAACAAAATTTTATCATTAATTTAAGAACAAACTTAGAGGACTGGTTTCAATAACTCTCACAAGATGGGTTTTTTTTTTTTTTTTCTGTAACAAAAAAGAATTCCAGCAACTCAGTCGATGCTTAGCTCTAGGCTTGACAATTCGTGTATTCGTATTGTGTTCGTGTATTTTTCTGTTTTATAATCGTGTTTAAAGTATTTTATATTTATATAAATTTTGATACTTTAATAATTCGTATTATATAAATTTTGAGGCATTCGTGTATTCATATAGTGTTTGTGTTATTTTTTCGTATCGTGTCATTTTTTTTTTTTGTCGAATAATCATGTCATGTCTAATATTGGTACGTCTACATAACTCTTACAAGCCAAATTGCCAGCTCAATCTTTGTTAATGTCCAGTTTTATTGAATCTTGGAATTAAAGCTGGCAAAGCATAGAGTTGGTAAAGTTTATCCGAATGTGTCAAATCCGATGTTAAAATGGATCAAATTTAATTTGATTTGATAAAAAAAGAATAACAATCTGAATTAATCCAACTTAAACAGGAAATGATAATGATTTTAACTCGAACAACTTTAAAAAATAACATGAAATGATAATGATTTGAAATCGAACGACTTTAAAAAATATGAATTTAAATTAATTTAATTTTAAAAATCAACTATTTGGACTAAAAAATGATCTGACTTTAATCAACTGAATCCAAATAGTTCAAGTATTAAATTTAAATAATATAAACTTGAAATGATATAAATCCAAATGATTTTAATTTGAAGTGACGTGAATATTTTTTAACCTAAAATAACCCAACCTAATTGCCACCCCTACTTCAAGTTAATATTACATTCACAGCTCAAGAAATGATGAAAAAATATATATATTTAATAATTGAGATTTATAATAACATGTAATATTGTGTAACTCAACCGATTAAATTAAAATTTGTTCTTTGCTTTCTTACAAGACGGAAAATTGTTAGGAAAAAAGTTATGTCATAATAAGCTTTAGATCTAGTAATCCATATATTCATATTGTATTCATATTTTTTTATGTGTCATAATCGTGTTTAAGATGTTATATATTTATATAAATTTTAATACGTTAATAATTCGTATTATATAAATTTTGACATTCATATATTTTTATCATATTCATATTAATTTTTTGTATTGTGTTCATATCATATTTAAAATTATCAAATTTAATAAGACCTAATAAAACAAATAACCGACAAAAAAAACAGTTACAGATACTCACTACTCTAATAGGATCGAATGTCAGTGAGCTAGCACCATTGGAACATATGATTTTGCCTAATTAATGCAGAACACACTGGAATCCCATGGTTAAAAAATTGGATGTGAATCGATCGATTGGATAAGTTTAATCGAAAATTGAAAATTTGTACGGTGTTATATAGAAAACTTGGAATCATTTGAACCGATCTAAAACCGGTTCAACTTATACAAAACCGGAAAAAACCCTTTTTTTATTTATTATTTTTTTCAAAAATATTTTTTTGTAAGTGATGAGATTTGAACTCATAAACTCTTGGAGTTATACTAAAAACCATATCGCTAAATCAAATGCATGTTTTTATTAATTATTTACTATATTTAATATTTATTTAATATTAAAATTATTTTTAAAATATTTAAAATTTTATTTAAATGAAGAGACCGATCAATCGGTTGAATTGAAAATCGAAAGTCACACCGATTTAACCTTCGATCCAATTTTCTTAACCTTGATAGGAATCAGTCTTAGCTACACAAGACATCTATTCAAACACAGCTTGTAATATTGTTTTAGCATAATGAGTTTGAACCGAAAATCTGCCTGCCTTAAAACTTGCAAATCAAGATTTACAGAACTCAAATGAAAGAATTTAAACTAGAAGGTATAACATGAGATATAATTATTACATTGATGAAACAAAAAAAGAACATTCTTTCATGGAAATGTTAAATGGGTTGCAACGATAACTATCTCACTGCCTACTAAAGGTGCTAAATATTGCAGTTGGTCAGTGAGGTTCCTGTTTCTGGTTATATATTTATAACTGTCGGTCAGTGAGGTTCCCATGGAATTAAGGTGGTATTAGGGATGAAGTCAAAAATTTTATGGAGGGGGATCGAGATAAAAAATAATCAAATTATAAATTTTTGAGAGATCAAAATAGATTTTTATCATTTTTTAAATTAAACAATTCTTAAAATTTAAAGAGTTTGGAGGAGCTAAGAGGGGCCAAGGCCTTTGCCTACCCCCTTGGCTCCGCCCCTGGGTGGTAGTGTTAGTCACGTTGTTGACTATGTGATCCATTATCATTGACAGTTAATTTCTCTTAGACGTGGGGATAGTGGGACATGTGACAAGGGGTAACTTCCCATGAATTATAACCTCACTTCTTTTGATGGAAAAAAAGACACGTAAAAAAAATAGTGAAAATTGTTCAAAAAAAAGAAAAACAATGTCTCTGATCTAACAAGAAAGTATGTGATTTCTCTATCAATTGCATGGATTAAGGTCTTTGATAGACTAGACAAAGATTTCTTAATTCTTTTTCTACAATTTAGTATTTGTGTTTTTCTCACAATTGAAATCTGATTGCTATCGCTGGAGGTATGTGTTCTTGGGCTTCCGCTTAAGCTCATTGAAATTCTTGATGATATATATTGCTAACATTTGGTATCAGAGTCAGGTTCTCTAATCTAGTTTTCGCTTCCGTTGAAATTCCTATTTGTTTGATTGCATTATCCATGATTATGATTTGTTGCAATAATGTGTTTTCATTCATTAAGGTTTTGTAATTCCTTCGTATTTAATTTTGGGAAGAGGCTTTTTGGGTACCTACAACACACTATTTTCTTTGGAGATAACTATTTTTACAAAATGTATTTAGGATTTTTTTTTATACATACTTAATTTTTTATTTTTCTAAATATAAAAGAATTGATGATTGACATAAAGTTTAGTCAATAATTTTGATGTCATATTTAAGTTTACATTTGAGTAATTAAGTAATAGCCACAACATTCTTAATTATGAAAATGTTTAGTGACATTAATTTTAGTCGCATAAGTTAATGACATCAATAATTGTAATTAATCATGGAAACATAATAATTCAACCTCATAGGGTAATTATTATATATAAGTGCTTAATTAGGATGGGATAGAAATATTTTGTTAATAAAATATATATATATATATTATCTAGTTGCCCACTAGCTTAGAAAATTCCTTTAGAGATAAAATGCTAGTCCTATCATAAAAAGTAATATAAATTGTTTGTGTGTTATAATCTAAGCCCACAGGAAAGATTATGATGACATGTTGATTTATTTGTTTGGATTAATTTACATGGGTAAATATTCCATATTTGGCTTCATTATATGTTTTAGTAAGCTTGTTGTTTATTAGCAGTTGTTCAAAATTTATATGTTCAAATTTTGATTCCTCCAATATTACTCCTCTGAGTGGTGATAACTATGCTGATTGGAAGGAGAAAGTTCTCCTTGCGTTAGGGTGCATGGACCTTGATTTGGCACTCCGAGTGGATGAACCTCCAAAGTCTACAGAATAAAGCACCCAAGTTTAGAAAACATCATATGATCTTTGGGAGCGATCCAATCGCTTGATTTTGATGTTTATCAGGTCTAATATTGAGAAAAGTATTCGTGGATCCATCCCTGAGTGTGCTAAAGCGAAAGAATATCTCAAAGCTTTTCAGGATCAGTTTGAGACTTCTGACAAGGCATCAGCGAGCACCCTGATGACAAAAATGTATTCCATGAAATTTAATGACATCAAAAGTGTGCGTGAGCACATCATGCAGATGCGGGACATAGCTGCTAGACTAAAATCGTTGGAGATTGAGATGTCTGAGTCATTTCTGGTTCACTTCATCCTTTACTCGCTCCCGTCTGAATATGGACCTTTCAAGATCTCTTACAACACACATAAGGAGAAATGGTCAATCAATGAACTTCTGACCATGTGTTTGCAAGAGGAAGGGAGGCTGAATCAAGAAAGGATTGAAAGTGCACATTGGGCGACTCATGACAAGAAATCATCCAAAAAAAAAGGGAAAAAGCGCCTATTAATCAAGTTTATAAGGACGATGTCAAATGTTTCTTTTGCAAGAAAAAAAAGACATATAAAGAAGATTTGTCCCAAATTCAAGCATTGGCTTGAAAAGAAAGGTAATCTAATCTCTTTAGTGTGTTTTGAATCTAATATGGTTCATGTTTCTCATTCTACAATCTATGTTGCCAATACCATGCAGGGCTTCCTAAACCAAAGGAAACTGACAATAAGTGAATGTTCCATCTATTCAGGAAACAAGATGCGTTCACATGTAGAGGCGGTTGGAACCTATAGGCTTATCCTTAGTTCTGGCTTTGTTTTAGACCTTGAAAGAACCTTTTATGTTCCATCCTTTTCAAGAATTCTTATTTCGATTTCAAGACTTTTACCTTGTGGTTTCAGTATCAATTTCGTTGGTACTTTCCTTCGTTTGTATAAAGACAATGTTCTTGTTGGTAATGGTATTATGGATGATGGGTTATTTAAACTTCATTTAGATTCTACCATTGACTGTAGCCTTACGACTGTGCATGGTAATAATATTGGCATTAAGCGTGGTGTTATCAATGAGAAATCCTCCATGTTATGGCATAGGAGATTATGTCATATCTTCATTGATAGAATTAAGAGATTGGTAAATGATAAAGTCCTTGAGGCTCTTGACTTTACTGATTTTAGTACTTGTGTGATTGCATTAAAGGAAAGCAAACTAACAAGTCCAAGAAAGGTGTCAAGAGAACTTCTGATGTTTTAGAGATTATACACATTGATATTTTAGGTTTTTATGATGCGTGCTTTAATGGTCAGAAATATTTCATTACCTTTATTGATAACTATACACGATATATGTATCTTTATTTGCTTTATGATACAAGTGAAGCACTAGATGCTTTTAAAGTCTATTTGCTTTACAATATATGTATATGTATCTCTGTTTTCTTTGTTGCCTCTATGGAAGGTACCTTTTCTTTTATGCACCCCCATCTTCCATGGATAATATTAATTTATGTTATCTGAAATTTTTTATTTTTAAAAAAAATATTTGTGTTCGATATCTATGTTCGACACATATTCGAATATAGATATAAAGATATAATATTTCAAATATATGAAAAAACTTTTAAAAAATTAAATATACTCGTATCGCATATACCTATATCTGACACTAATCCAAATTCAAGTTAAGATAACATAGATATTAAGTGAGGGTTTGCTCATAAGATCAGGCTGGAAGGATATTTCAGATTGTTATTTATAAAATAGGTACACTTCTAATTTGAAGTTTTATTGATTTTTTATCTGATGCCTTATGGTTTGATACTAATTTACAAATCAAACCTTAAAAATTCTTCCTTTTTTTATCGAAGAAATGGAGATTCGAACCTAATTCTTTAACTAAAAAAAATAGTAAAATAGCCGACCTACCTTTTCAATTGAAAACTTTTCGAAAGAGTGTTTAAATGGTTGGAATTTGAAAGTTAAGATAAAAATTATAATAACTTTAAAAACAAAGTTTTAATAAATCCCATTTGAATTAAATCTGTCCATGGATCAGATCTAAACAAGATTATTTCGATTCAAATTGATCCGGTCCAAACTTTTATTCAATCAATAAAAAATTATTTTTTATTTAAATTTAATTATAAAATATATAATTTTTAATATAATTTTTTTAATATTTTAATATTTATAAATAGTAAACCGAACCTACGGCCCGACTTAAGCCACGCTTGGGTAAGAGAAAAAAATCGGGCCACGACCCGACCCAACCCATAGACAAGTCTATTATTTTTTTCCCTTTATCCTCCTTTCACACTTCATATTTCCTTTTCATTGAGAAGTTTTAGGCCCCGTTTGGATTCAAAAAGGATCACTATTTAGTGAGATTGAGTATTTTTTTTTCCCCAATCGCACTATTAAATGCATTTGGATAACACAGTCCGTGCTGGTGCTGTTTTTCCCCACTGGAGCTTGGACATATTTGTATTTACCCTTCCAACTTTGTCCTTGCTTTTTATACTATATGAATAGTGCAGGAACACTTAATTTTTTTAAATTATTATTATGATTTTTATTTAAAAAGAAAATAATTTTTAATTTAATATAATTAATAAATTTATTGTTATATAATAAATTAAATATTATATATTTAATATGATTCATAAAAATAAGTAATTACATAAAAATACAAAAGTTTATTTTTAAAAATTTTAAACTATTTATTTTTTATTTTATTAATTTATTTTTTGACATAAATATAATTTTAACTATTATATTTTAACATAAATATAATTTTAATAAATATTTTATTATTTAATATATATTATTATTTAACATAAATATAATTTTAATATTTTGTAATTATTTATTATATATACATATTTTAATTTAATGTACTTAATGATCATTTTTTCTCATTATAATTCACCTCATCATCATCACCACGTTTGAATTCAAACACATATCTCACAATTGATTTTAATCTCACCTCTACAGTATTTAATCTCACCTCTACAGTATTTAATCTCACCTCTACAATAACTAATTTTACCGTCACCTTTATTTTTAATCTCACCGAAAATAATCTTACCGTCCATTCAAATGGAGCCTTATGAAAGAGAGACTGTTGTTGAATGCTAAGAGATACCTAAATACTACATTTTAACACAATTTCAAAAGCCCAAGTCACTGGCAAATTATAGCCCATTTGGTTCCTTGAAGGGGAATTGGCTGCTCAGTAAAGTTGGTTTGAAATCTTGTCCATTATTTTTTAATATATATATATAATAATTAAAATTGTATTAAAAATAAAGAAAGGAAGCTCGAAACATTTATATATTATTATAATTAAATTTAAATAAAAAATATTTTATATTAATAAATAATAATTCGAATCAAACTAGATCAACCCGAATTGACAAAATGTATGTTCATGTTCGACTTAATACGAATCAAACCTAATCAAATCAAATTTATCGAACCAAATGAATAATCCATCCCTCGTTTAGCCACCAACCGCAACTATGAAAAAGATCTCATAATAAAATAAGAAAAACCTACCACCACCGACTTTTTGTCCAAAACTCACTCCCCAAATATCCTAATCTAACTATGGAAAAGATCTCATATAATAAAATAACCAAAACCTACCACCACCAATTTTTTGTCCAAAACTCACTCCCCAAATATCCTAATCTAAGGTCAAACATCAACTTCTTTCCCCCACTAAGAAATCTCCTATACCATAAAGAAAGATATGGTTAGTCGCAGTGTTGGTGTGTCAAGTCTTGTATAATTTCCAATCAGCCAAAGAGAATAAATTCGTTTATATAGTTTGTTTAGTAGTAGTATATAATTGCATCATTTTAAAAGCATTGTCACGAGCTTTGAGTGAGTATCAATAAAAAAAGTGAAATTGAGAAAGTAAATTGGTTCTCTTTTTTCTGTTTTTTTATAATTGATAGATAACCAGAGATGCAGCAAAACTGGACTGCATCAATGGCAAATACTATCTCCCACACAACCCAACACATTATTCAAACCCATCTGGTCTTCTTCAAAGAGAGACCAATCCAAATTTTTTTCCCCCAAAACTTTCCAACCACCCAAACAAAAACCCCCTACAGAAATCAAAACCTAACCATCTAACCACAAATCATAAAGAAATTGTAGTTAAATGAAATAATCAAACCATGCTCTCAAGTACTCTCTCCTCAGTACCTGTAGTGAGGAGGCTTGTAAGGACCTTCAATGGGCAAACTAATGTAATCAGCTTGATCCTTGGTGAGCTTTGTGAGCTTAGCTCCAAGCTTGCCAAGGTGAAGAGCAGCAACCTTCTCATCAAGGTGCTTGGGCAAAACATACACCTTCTTTTCGTACTTTCCGGTCGCCTTCTCCTTCCACAGCTCAAGCTGAGCAATCACCTGGTTTGTGAATGAGCAGGACATGACAAAGCTAGGGTGACCAGTGGCACAGCCCAAGTTCATGAGACGCCCTTCAGCCAACACAATGATGCCTGTGTTGGTTTCAGGGAAGACCCATCTATCAGTTTGAGGCTTGATGGTGATTCGCTTGACACCGGGATAGTTCTCAAGACCGAGCATGTCGATTTCGTTGTCGAAATGACCAATGTTGCAAACAATGGCATTGTTCTTCATCTTCCTCATGTGATCAACCATGATGATGTCCTTGTTACCGGTTGTGGTGACAAAGATATCAGCCTCAGAGACAACATCTTCGAGAGTCAAAACCTGAAGTCCTTCCATAAGAGCCTGAAGGGCACAAATGGGATCAATCTCAGTGACAATAACGCGAGCACCGGCTTGCTTCAAGGCAGAAGCGCAGCCCTTGCCAACATCACCATAACCAGCGACAACAGCAACCTTGCCGGCAATCATGACATCCGTAGCTCTCATCAAACCATCAGGAAGAGAGTGACGGCATCCATACAAGTTATCGAACTGTTCCAAGAGATCAAATCAAATGACAATTAAAACTCAGAATTCAATTACTCAACAAAAGACTGTTAGAGCTTACTACTTTGCTTTCCAAATAAACAAATTTGTGCATCAATTCTTATAACCAAGATCTTAAGGAAAAGTTTACAAGAAAGTAGAAACCAAAGTTTCAGATCAAACCAAAACATTACTAACAGTTAAAACAGAGCAAGCAAACACCAGATCTGAAGCGATTTACAAACAAAAAAAAAAATTGAATTTCATCAGATCTGCATCAAAAAATAACAGATCAATTGGAAAAAAGAAAATACCTTGCTCTTGGTGACAGAGTCATTGACATTAATAGCAGGGAACAACAAGGTTCCATTGGCCTGCATCTGATAAAGCCTCTTAACTCCAGTTGTAGTCTCCTCAGAAACACCAACCAATCTCTCCTTCATCCTCGCATACTTCTTGGGATCTGTCTTCAACCCATCTCTAATTATGGTCAAAACAATCTGAAACTCTGCGTTATCGGTAGAAGCCGGATCTGGGAGCTGCCCAGTTTTCTCATAAACCTCCTCGGCTTTAACACCTTCATGGATCAACAAAGTAGCATCCCCACCATCATCCACGATCAGATCAGGCCCACCAGTTGGACCCCAATCAAGGGCTCTCTCAGTACACCACCAGTATTCCTGGAGGGTCTCACCTTTCCAGGCGAATACGGCAGCGGAGTCACGAGCGATGGCGGCTGCGGCGTGGTCTTGGGTTGAGAAGATATTGCAAGAACACCAACGGACTTCGGCTCCGAGGGCAGTTAGTGTTTCGATAAGAACAGCGGTTTGGATGGTCATGTGAAGAGAACCGGTGATTTTGGCTCCTTTGAAAGGTTGGGCAGGGCCGAACTCGGCTCTACAAGCCATGAGACCGGGCATTTCGACCTCGGCTAACTCAAGCTCGAGACGACCGAAGTCGGCCTGAGACATGTCCTTGACCTTGTACTCACGGCCGCTGGAGGTTTTCTCGACGAAAAGAGCCATGGCTAAAAGAAAAGAAAAAGTACAAGAGGGAAGAATAACACACTTTCCCTTTGAGGAGGAGGAAGGAAGTGATTATAAGGAAAGAGTGGGAAGCGACGAGAGATATGCGGCGGAGTAAGGATGTTATAAATAGGTTAGAGAGGTGAAATTGAACGGTCAAGATTGGGTGGAGCGGGGCGGGGTTGGTGGATCTCGCTAAAGAAGATTTTGGGAAGGAGGAAATGATTAAACGAGGTAATAATAGAAATGAGAGTAGGTCAGATATTATTTTTTTTATAATATTTGAATTCATAAATCTATTTTAAAATTTAAATTCATTTATTATTCTCATTAAATTCAAATATTATTATCCAAATTTAAATTAAATAATATTATACATCGAATATTTGAATCTGTTAAATATTCGAATTCAATAAGTAAAAAAAATTAAATAAAAATATAAATCAAACAAAAATTAATTTTAAATTCAAAAAAATGGATAATGGATTCGGATACCGAATCCGTAAAAATAAGCTGATTTGGATAGCGGATTTGGATATCCGAATCTGTTATTCGCATATGTAATACAGATTCATATAATGGATATCCGAGATTTCATATTCGCGTCTACTCTGAATCTGCTACAAATAGTAATTATAGTATCCGAATCCGTAAAAAAACAAATTGAATAATTATAAATATCAAAATCCGTATTATCCATTTCCATCCCTAAGCAAAAAGGTCGTCGAGTAGATTTGAGTTTGTATCAGATTAATTTGAGTTCTAAAAAAATTTTAGTTAATTTTGAGTTTGCATCATTTTAAGTTCTTATTATTTTTTTTCAAATTATTTTGAATTTAATTCATCTCGACTCTCGAGTCTAGTTCAAAAAGTTCAGATTTAACATTCAGATTATTAAACGGACTAATATTATCTAAATCTCATAATAAGACATTATAAATTTGAAGTTAACATGTTGACATGGTGAACTCAAGAAATTTGGTAATTTCTTATACTTCGGCAGTTTGGCTAACTTGCTGGCCATAAGAGACACGACAGACAGACGGTAATTTTTAGTAGGTTATGAAAGAGTAAATAGCATAATGGTTTTAAATTTTAGAGCATATATTTTATATTAATTTTTAAATTTTAAAATTTATCAATTAGATTTTCGATTTTATAGTTTTGTATCAATTTGGTCTTTCCGTTAATAAAATTGTTAGAGTAGGCGTTAAATGACAGATGACATGTGACGTGTAAATCACAAAAATGACATCTGCTGATGTGATCCTTCTTTTTGTCTTTATTCTTTTATTCTTTTTCTTTTTCAAATTTTATATTTTCCTTTCTCTTTTTTATAAATAAATAAAAAAATAACAAATAATTTAAATTAATTTTTTGAAAATATAATTAACTTATAAACATATAAAATATTTATTTAAATTAATTTTATAAAAACTATTTTTTTTCTTTCCTTTTTCTCTTTTTTTTACTTTTATATTCTTTATAAATAAACCAAAACATAAATAATAATTTATATTATATTAAATTAATTTTATAAATATTAAATAATTTATTAAAAATATAAAATATTTATTTACATTAATTTTATAAAAAATATTTTAAGTTTGTTTTTACTTTTTTCCCTTTTTTTCTTTTTAATAAATAAAAACAAAGAAAAAAAATTTATAATATAATTAAAACTTTAAAAAGTAAATAATTTACAAAAAATTATAAAAATATTTATTTACATTAATTTATAAAAATAACTTTTTTTATTGTTATAAATAATTAAATAAAAGTTCATTATTTTGTAATAATTAAATAAATTATAAAAAATAATATATTTATTTTAATTAATTAAAAAATATATTTTTCTTTTTCTTCTTTCTTTCCTTTTATAAATAAATTAATTTTGTAAAAGATTAAATAATTTATCAAATATAAATATTTATTTACATTAATTTTTTGTAAATATATTTTATTTTCCTTTTTCTTTTCTTTTTTAATTTTTTTTCTTTCTATTCTCTCCACTTAACTCATGTCGATCGAAAAATGAAAATTTGAATCCCCACCGCCAGTTCGACCCTGCGAAGGATTAGACTGTCATTCATAAAACTCGATAGGCATTGCAAGAGGCCAAATTTGATCCCTTGCGCTAGATCGAGGAGGATCCGATTTGGCGCTTTATAGCAGATTCAGTCAAGGTAGTTGCCGTCTCAACTTCAATATTGGAGTCGACATAAAAAATATAAAAATTTTATTGTTACGTTTTTATAAAATTAATTTAACTAAATATTTTATATGTTTATAAATTAATTATAAAAAAATTAATTTAAATTATTATATAAATTATTTTTATTATTTTTATTTATTTATAAAAAATAATAGAAAGCTGCTGCTCTGCTGGTGTCTACATCATTCAACCAAACAATTAAAATGCCAAAAAATAGTTAATAGTAGACCTGCTCACGGGCCGGGCACCCCGCCCGTTTATGTTTCGGGCCGGCCCGGTCCGGAACAGTAATTTTTATTATAATAATATTATTTTATTTAATTTTAATTATAAAAATAAATAAAAATAAATAAAAAAATTATTTTTTTATTCCAATGAACAGTGATTCGGGCCTAAACGGGCGGGCCTGGGCAGGAAAAAAAAACCGGGCCGCGGCCCGGCCTAGCCCATGAGCACCTCTAGTTAATAGCACCAATGATTCTCAAACTTTATGGTATATTTTATATTGGTCCCTAAACTTCAAAACGTATCAATCAGATGGACCAAATCAGCAGGATGATATTTTTGTTACACGTCACATGCCATCTATTATTTAACGCCTATTCTAACGGTTTTGCTAACGAAATGACCACATTGATACAAAACTATAAGATCAAGAATCTGATTGATATGTTTTGAAGTTTGGGGACCAATATAAAATATGCGATAAAATTTGTAGATTATTTGTGCTATTAACTTTTTATGGAAAGAAATGAAAATTTGAACCTCATTTTTGTGCAAGTATATGATTTTTTTTATTTTCCTTCTTATGATAGAAGGAAAATAAAATGAGAGAAGAAAAACAGGTGAATTTGTATTTTTTTTTTCCTCTAAATTATATCATTTCAAATGTGAGAGTAAAACATTCATTCAACTTAAATTAATAATTTTATTTATAATTTTATCCATAATATTTTTCTTTTATTTTATTTTTCATCATTCATATCAAACACAATGAAGAAAGAATAATTTTTTTCCTCATCTTTTTTTTTTTCCCTTTCTTCATATCAAGCATAGTGTTACACTATATTTATTAGTAAGGAAAGAAGTATAAAGGAAAAGGGTCCAAGTAAAAATTATTTTCTTTTCATCTTTTTCTTCATTTGATAAGAGAAAAATAAGAAGAAAAAAAATGAGCAGATTTGTACATTTCTTTTACTTCAAATTGAATTTTTCTAAGGCTTATTTTGGATGCATGGTGGGAGGAATTCCTATCGTATCGTAGATGTCATTTTATGATTGGACTTATCTTACATGTGAAAGTAAAATGCATTCAACTTAATTTAATAATTTTATTTACAATTTTAATCTTAAGTTCTTTTTTTCTTTTCTTTTATTCTTTATACCAAAAATTAAAAGAAAATAACTTTGTTTCTTTTTTTGTTTCTTTTTTTCATTTTTCTTCCTTCCTAACATACATAGTAAAATATTCATATGAACCAAAATTTAATTTTATTTGCTTCAAAGGGATATATAATACTCAATAGACTCGAGGAGATATTCGACCTATGGAAAGGTTTACCGCGAACACTTAACGACTTGAGTGCTTGAGTGAGTGTTATTCTAATGCCGTTTTATAGGAATCAAAAAATTAAAATGTCTTGATTCCTATAATTCTATAGATGCCAACAGATCGGATATGCAAATTTTTAAATTTTTAAATTCATTTAATTTATTCAAAATTAGAATTCATTTATTATCCGAATTTTATTATCTCAATAAGCATTCGATTTAAAAAATAATATCTGTCGGATATCCAAATATGACAAATATTCGAATTTATTAAATTATTTTTAAAAAAATTATAAATATAAAATTAACAAGAACTAAATATGTAAATGGATATAAGATTTGGATATCCAAATCCGTTATCCGTATAAATAAAACGGATTCGAATATACGATACTATCCGAATCAAAACCAAAACGGTTCGAATAACGAATATCTAAAGATTCATATCTAAATCCGCTCTAAATCTACTGTTGATAATAAATTAAATATTTGAATCTATAAATTATTCAAATCCGTAATATCCGAATCAAATAATATCAAATATCTTATTTTTTTACTGTTTATCGTCATCCTTATATAATTCCAATTTTTTTAAAACTTTCCTTTTTTTTTTTATTTGGAATTTTTTTTAAATGAAGGAATTTTGGACCTAATTGAGTACTCTAAGGTAGTACTCCTACATCAAATATTATTGAATCAAGCTAAGATTTTTCTTTTTTTTTTGGCAATTGGCTGATTGAGTGGGACCCTTATGCTTAAAACAGCTTAGATCCCACTTGTATAAAAAAGCAAAGCTTGCGTCGGTGGTCATTTGATAAATATTAAAAAACATCTGTAAAAATATGTAAAAAGTAGTGAACAAAGATTTATAATTATTTTTTATTTTGTAATTTAATTATTAATTAATATTTTTTTCATCTTTTTACCAAACAAAGCTCTCGAAAAATGTGAGCATGAAGATTGGATTGGATTTCATTATTTTTAATATATTTATTAACATAATTTATATAGTATAATATTTATTAACATAATTTATATGTATAAAATTTATTTATGAATTAAGAAAATAATATTTACGAATATAATGATTAAAATTATAGCAGATAATAATGAAGAGAAAAAATAGTGGAAGAGATCCTAACCGTGAGCATGATCAGGAGTGGTCCCACCAAAGGCCGTAGAAACAGGGGAATATTGCCATGTGCTTGTGGGGTTGTACCGTTGTGGATCTCACGGTTGCTTTAAAGAAGGGACCTTCTTACCATGAGGGCGATTCTATTTTTTTCAAATATGAGCTCATTTTCCTTTTTGATGGAGAAATACAAATACAGAAATAGTAATTTTATTGATGTTCCTTCGCCCTTACTGGGAAAATAATAAAACATGTTATTGAGTTAATTTTAATTGCTTAAAATATTAAAAAGTTTTTGAATTATTTTATATTTTTCTTATATTCAAATAAATTCTTATCATTTGATTTGTATTTAAATAAATATTTATTTTAAATGTTACGGGCTTATTTGAATACAAATTAAAAATTAAAAAATTATTTGAATATAATAAAAATATAAATAAAATAGTAAAATTTAGGATTTTTTTTTTTGTTATTTTACCCATTTTAATTAATTGAAGAAAGCTTATGGCCAAAAAAAAAAAATTAATTGAAGAAAGCGTACGTACGCACATAAATAAATTGTTGTCCCCTCTTTTCTTAATATTTCTTTTGGTTAGTGCAATCTTTGTTGAGAATTGAAATTGCAATATATTAAATCTTACCCAATATTATATCTTAGTATTTGTCTGAGTTTACAATTACAAAAAAATCAAGTATAAAAGGTAGATAAACATTATACCAAACAAAATTTTCGAAACACATGCTATGTTTTGAATAGACCTGTCCATAAGCTGGGTTACGGTCCGATTTTTTTTTTTAATTTCATGCCTAAGCCCATTTGGGTCGGCTCGTATAAGCCCATTTCACTATTAAATATATTAAAATATTAAAAAATTATTTTTTATTAATATTTATATATATTTTATAATTAAATTTAAATAAAAAATAATATTTTAATGCTTAAACAATGATCCGAGCCGGGCCTGCCCAGGTAATAAAAAACCATGTCCAGGCCCGGCTCAATACGATCCGGGCCGACTGGGCTACCCGACCCATGGACAGGTCTAGTTTGGAAACATGAATTTAAAAATTTGGATTTTATTTTCTATATAAATTGTGAGAATAAAATGTATAAATTAATTAAGATTCAATATGATTATATATTTAAAAGGTATAAAAACATGAATTTCAAATTCACAAATAGCTATAGGTATTTTAAATTCACTAGTAAATAGGCATCTAACAAATTTATGAATTTGAAAAATAATCATCAATATTACATTTACATGTGTTTTATTACACAATTTATACTATTTTTGAAATCCAAAATTATATTTTAAAATCTAAATTTTCAAACGCAACCTAACATTCATTCTACTTATTCTTTCTGCCTACTCAAAAAATTCTTTAAACCTTTGGTCAACTTAAGTATCGAAACGCATCTCAAAATCTAAATTTTGATGTGCTTGTATTTACGCGTCCAACTCTATCTCTTCCCATCAACTTCTCTAACTCATCAACTTTTTCAACAAAATAAGACCTCAACACCTAACAAATAACATAATATATAATTATAATTTTTTGTTATAATAGAAATGTAGAGGAGTTGGCCGCAGATCTAGATCAAAGTTGGAGCCCCCAAGTGGAGGAAACATGATGAAACATAGTCATAGATTTTTTTTCTATATTTTTGTTGAAACCAAAAACAAGTTCATAATTAAGCAACCCAAATTGTAGTAGTAGTGGTGGGTGGAGTAAGGATGACAATTTTTGCTTGTTTAATGTCCACATTTTCTTAAAGTAAACTAAATGTTGAACCATTAGTAATTTAGTAATGGCCAATTAGAATCAAATATAGAAAATAATAAGGATTCATGATCTTTATTCTTTACTAGGACTCCAAATTATTGAGGTTTCCAAAATCCAACTATTTTTTTAGACAAAATATTACTACAATTCACCAATCTCATATTTTAGTGATTGAAAGTACAAACACATGGATTAAACAAATGAGAAATTATCGTTCAACATCAGTGAAATTTTCAAAATTTACAAACAAAATTAATAAAGTAATACATACGTATATTTAAAAAATAAAAAATTAATTTTAAAAATTTTGAAATATGTGTCAATTTTTCAATTCCTTTTATAAAATTAATTTTTTTTATTATCAGTATATCAAAAACGAATTCTTAAACAATTTGCTTTGATGACAAAAATTCTCTAAGTTAAATGCGCACGTAAAAAAGGACTTGTCATCTTTTAGTTTTGAATATAATTTTCTACTTTGATAACAACATTTATAAACTACTCTAGAATTTTCAACTTTACGTTTCATTTATAAATTAGATTTTGTGTAGAACAAACAAGCAGAGATGATAAGAATTTTCTGCCTTCCTTAGACTCGAACTCCTACTTGGGTTGGTGAGGGTTGGTAAGACTAGCTTTTCCATCTTACTTAATATTAATGAATAAATAAATCCCATTATTTTTCTTTGTGTTGATGTCTTTTTTGAAAATGAAGTTGACGAAGTTTTGGAGGTGTTGGACAGAATTAGGAGTTGATCTGTAGGTATAAAGAGGATAAAAAAAAAGTAGGAGTTTGATTTTTGAATCACGTTTTAATGCTTAAATTAGACCTCGTTTAGCATTGCTTCTGACACAGCTTTTGAGGTCAAAAGCTGCTTTTCACCACAAACGCAATGCTAAACAGATAAAAAAATTTGACTTCTGCTGTTGAAACCATGGTTTGAAAAGCCAAACCAAAAAGCCAAAAAATATAGCTTTTGGGCTTTAAAAGCTGGCTTTTGGATAAAATGACTTTATTATCCTCACATCTCTACACTTTTATTATTTTAAACATATCTTTTTTTGACATTTCAATTTCCTACAACACTTTTTCACAGCAATACTAAACACTTAAAAGTTTTTAAACCACACTTTTTCACCACACTTTATAAACATACTTTTTTTAACCCAAGCTTTTTTCAACCCAAGCTTTTTCCAACAGCAATATTAAACTAGGCTTTAGTATGTGTTTCAAAAAGTATTGAGAAAATAAAAGGAGTAAACAAAAAATAAGCAGAGAAATTGAATTTTTTAATTTTTTCTTATTTCGGACTTATGTTTATTTACTATTTTATATTTGATAAACTGTGAATCTGTCAAGTGTTTACTTATAATAGAGAAAACACTTGGCACATTCAAAATTTGGTTGATATCCTCTAATTTTTTTTTTTTATTAATAAAAATGGGAATTGGTAAAACTTTTGGGCGAGTTTTGAAATTAGTCAACAATGGTTGAAACTTGAAAGGTGTTTGCAGCATGCCACCAACCCCGAAAAGGTTCGATTTAAATAAAATTGATAATTTTGAATACGATAAAAATATGATATAAAAAAAATTAAAATATAATATAAAATATGATAGGATATAAAAAAAATAACACGAATATGATACGAATATTTGAACGTGTCAAAATCTATATAATACGAATTATTAACGTATTAAAATTTATATAAATATATAATACTTTAAACACGATTATATATCATATATATATATATAATATAACAGGATACATGCTGACTTGGTAAGTTTTTTCTGATATAGCTGTCTACATGGACATCTTCTATTAATGACACGTAAAAAAACTTAATCTTTAATTATATATTATTCAATTTTCAAAAAAAAATCTTGCTCAATTATTTATTACAAATTAAATTGTAATACAAATTTAAAACTTAAAAAGTTCTATCTTATTGAATTCAAATTCTATATATATATATATATATATATATATATTTTAAGTTTAAAATCTCAAAAAGGTAAAATAAATTAATATAGCAAATTAATTATGTCAGAAGAGTTTTTAGTAGTTTAATTTTATCATATCAAATTGTGCATAGTAAATTAATATAGCAAATTATTTATTCATATCAAACTAGATTTATTTACTCAATATTGATTATATGTATTTTATACATAATTTAAATAGAAAAGTAATTAAATAATATTAATTAATATGTCTATACACTCACATTAAAATAAATAAAAATAAAAAATTAATTCATGTATCACACGGTACACAAACTAATTTTAATTTTTAAATATATAACACAGACTGGCAAATCTAGATTTCATGAAAAAAAGGGGTGAAGTGGAGGAAATTCGAAAAAGAAAAGGGTCGAGTTTCAGGCGGGGGTTGGTGGGTCTTGAACCGACAGAGTTGGCCACTCAACAACCCCATTAGCCACCAAAAATTGAGAGTAAAAGAGTGAAACTTTTCTACGATTCCTAACGTTTACCAACCCCTAACTAGCGACAGATTGAGGACATCTTATAAGATACATCATCATCCACTCATTTTCAGTCATCCAGAAAAAAAGGGAGGCGAGTATTTTTTTATTAAAAATAATTTTGTTTTTACATTATCTTTTATAATAATTTTTAATTTTTTTTTTCATATAACTTTTATTCATTATATCATTTAACAATAATTTTTTATGCAGTGCATGTTTTTCATATTAACCCAAAATATATTGACAAATTGCCATGGCTTTACGGACATGGTTGGTGTGCTTACCAAAACAGATGATTATAGTCACTACTACATTTAAGGACGAAGCCAAGAAATATTGTTAGGGGATCGAAATATATATATATATATAAATTTAAAATAAAAATAAATTATTATGAAATAGATTTATTTAAGAGTTGGGTTATAAATCTAGTTCGATGGCCCAGTCTGAATAGGTTTTTAAACTTTGAGCTCGATTCGGATTTATTTTTTAATTTAAAAATACTTTTATTTAATTTTAATTATAAAATATAAAAAATAATTTTTTAATATTAAAAAAGGATATCAAAGGCCAGACGGATTGGACTGGGCTAGACTAGACTAGGCAAGCAATTTTTTTTACTATCCGAGTTTGGTCTGACTCGGTCCATGAACAACTCTATTGAAAATATTATATATAATATTAAAATTACAAGCAATATATAAAAATCTTATAATAAAATAAAATATTTCAATTTTCAAATATTATAAATCATGTTGCATATGTAAAAAATTTAATAAGAATTGAAGTTTCGATGTCAAAAAAATTATAATCTAATTCAAATATGCATAGAATTATTTAATATTACAAAAGAAAAATATAAAATTACATACATTTAGAAAAAGTGAAATAAGTAATGTACAATATGTATTAAATACTATGATAGTTTAACTTTTTTTATTTATTTTTTATGAGCATATAATAAAAAATATTAGAGCAGTAATTAACGTAAATGTATATTGATTGAAAAGATAAAAAATAATTAAGTTAATAATAATGAATGATATATAAATTAAAAATATTATCAAATTTATCATATCAAACTATAAATTTTAAAATAAAAAAGCCCAAATTAAAAATTCTTGGAGGCGACATATATTTTTTTACTTTATTTTCAAGTAAGGATACAAAGGTATTTTAAAAGTTTTAAAAAATTTGGAGAAACCAAATATCATTTTATCTTATTTTCAAGTAAAGCATACAATATATTTTAAAAGACTTGAAAATTTTAGGAGGCCAAGGCCTCTTGCCTGCCCCTTAGCTACGCCCCTGATTACATTTAGGATTCAGTGATAAATTGATATGGTTGGCCGATGAAAACAACTTCCACCAGCCATCCAAATTAATGAAGTATTTTAACAATAATTAGGTGTTGGCTTGATTAGATCCTATGGCTCCATTTGGATGGGTGGTGAGATTGAATCCGACGGTGAGATTGGATACTATAGCGGTAAGATATGTGTTTGGATACAAAAATAGCGGTGGCAGTGAGGTGAATTATAGGGAGACGAAAAAATGACTATTAAAAATATTATATTAAATTTTGTATATAATAAAATTGATAACATATTTGAAAATTTAATAAATTATTTAAAATATTTAAAATTAAAATAAATAAAATAAAATTATATTTACACATTTAAAAATAAAAAATAATATTAAATGAATACATAAATAATTTATTTAAAATAATAATTGTATAAATAATTTGTTAAATAATTATAAATTTATTTTAAATATTTTAAATAAATAAAGCTAAAACAATAAATAAAACTAAAACTAATGGTAAAATAAAAAAATAAATAATGCAGAGTTAAAGTAGAAAATAAAACCACCAGTGAAATTTTTTATTTTTCCTATTAGAGCTTTTTTCATCAGTGAAATTTTTTCTCTCCACTAGTGGCCATGTAGATAATTTACACTGAAATATTGTTATCCAAACGGATAACTCCAGTGTGTTTATATCAAAAAAATGGTATAACGCACCGAATCGAGGCTTCAGTGAAGCATTAAACAATAAGTAGGTGTTGGCTTGATTAGATCCTCTAATACCGAATCAATTTTTGTTTACCTTGTTTGATTACAAGCCTGTTGAAGCGTCTACTCTTTCTTCAACTCATTTTTTAAGGCAGTTTTAACTTTTAAGTTTTGTTGTGGGAGTAAGCATTATTGTTAAAAAAAAAAAAATTGGGTTAGAAAAAAAGTTTGTTTAAAAAGTGTAGTAAAAAAATATGAATAGAAATTTTTTTTTTTCTTTCTTAATGTCTTTCAATATCTTTTTGATACGTATCTAAAGTTATATTTTATTTATAAATAATTAAACATTAATATTTTTTATTTGAACATTAAAAAGAAACTAAAAGGGAAAGAGGATATCTATTCTTTATAAATTCAATATAAATCCTCAAAAGAGACATGTGTCTTATCTTGGAATTAGAAAAATAGATATCTTTCTACTCCTAAATCGGTCGGACCAATTGATCTAGTGATCTAACTCTTTATATAATCGGTTTCTTATTTAGATGTTTAAGAAATTGATTCGAGAAAATTCGAATTGATCTGTTGGATTTATGAAAAAACTCTTGACTTCTAATTTTGTTTTATCTGGGTCAATTAAATATGAATTTTCAAAATAATTTAAAATTCATATGTAACTTAATTTTTGCATACTAATTATCGATTTTTTTTTCTTTCACTAAAACATTATTTTCATTCAAATAAATTAAAAATAATACATTTTAAAAACTAAAAACTAAAAAAATATATATTTGTAAGCTTAGCTTTCTTTATAATTTTTGTAAACGATAATGAATATTTTTAATTCTTATATCATAATTTTTAGTTTATACAAGTAAGAAAAATATTTATATAACCTAAAATTTTGTTTATAATATTTTACAAATATTTTTATTAATCCAACATTGACTTAAATGATCCTACGGTTAAATCATTTGACTCATGATATGAAACCTTGAACGAATTAATGTTTGATCTAATTTTGGTAATTATGGTCATGAGTATTTATCAAATATCTTATTTAATAATAATAACTTAAATAGTCGATAAAAACTTGTTTATATATGATAAAAAGAATTAAAACCATTAGTTATTAAATTCAAATTTTATCGTGAATGAAGAACCTGATATAATTTTATACTAATTGATATGTAATATCAACTTATGAATGTAACTCTAAAAACATTTGAATATCAAGTTTATGATGAATATGATATAATTTTATACTAATTGATATGTAATTTCAACTTATGAATGTAACTTTTAGGGTGTGCTTGGCAGTTGATAGATTGAAAAAGTGAAAGAATGAATAAAGAAGAGTGAAAAAGTGAAAATAAAATGAATTTAAAAAAAAAAATGTCAATGAATATGCTTATCTTAATTTCATGGTCTTATTGATCAATTGAACTATAGACTATAGAAGAGCTATCAATATAATGAACTTTTTTAGGTTTGATGTAACTATTTGAGGGCGTTTGGTATGGTGAAAAGTGATCACTTTCCATGAAAAGTAATTGGTGGGAATGTGATTCTCATGTTTGGTATGCTAAAAACTGCTTACTTTCCTTGGAATGTAACTTTTCTTGGAGAGTTACTTTCCCACAAGCATTGGAATGTGATTCGCATGAGAAGTGATGGGAAACTAACTTTCCCATATAGTTGAAAAGTTAAAAAAATATTAAGACAAAATTATCCTCTTCCTATTTGATTTAAAATTATCAATTAAAATATTATTTTAAAATATTTAGTACAAATATTTATTAATAATAAATATTATTAAAATATTTAAATAATATTTAATTTACATCCAGCCTTTTAATTTTTCAATTACTTGAGAGTAATTTCGAAAATTTATTATTAAAAAATATATTTTTTATCATAAAAATAACTCAAATTATCAATTGAAATATTATTTTTAAATATTTAGTATAAATATTTGTTAATAATAAATATCATTGAACTATTTAAATAATATTTAATTTTTATACAGCTTTTTAACTTTTCAACTATATGAAAATAATTTCAAAATTTTATTATTAACAAATATTTTTTATCATAAAAATAACTCAAATTACCAATTAAAATATTATTTTTAAATAATTAGTATAAATATTTTTTAATAATAAATATTATTAAAATATTTAAATAATATTTAATTTGTATATAGTCTTTTAATTTTTCAATTACATGAAAGTAATTTCGAAAATTTATTATTAACAAATATTTATTATCATAAAAATAACTCACATTACCAATTAAAATATTATTTTTAAATATTTAATACAAATATTTATTAATAATAAATATCATTAAAATATTTAAATAATATTTAATTTGCATCTAGCCTTTTAATTTTTCAACTACATGAGAATAATTTTTAAAATTTATTATTAATAAATATTTTCTATCCTAAAAGTAACTTAAATTATCAATCAAAATATTATTTTTTAAATATTTAGTACAAATATTTATTAAAAATAAATATCATTGAAAAATTTTAAAATTAATAAAATTTACATTTTTTTTATAAGGATAATTTCGAAAATTACCATCACATTCTTAGGATTTTAATCAGCACTTTTCTATGTATATCAAATACTGTAAAGTTACATTCTCAGGAATCACATTCTCAAGAATCACTTCTCATGAATCACATTCCATGGAATGTGATTTCTGGGAAGGTACCAAACGCCTCCTTAAGGTTCGTTTAATATTGTTGTTGGCACAACTTTTGAGTTTAAAAATTGTGTTTCACCTCAAATGCAATACTAAATAAATAACAAATTTTGGTTTTTTGTGGTTAAAATCATAATTTGGTAACTCAAACCAAAAAGCCAATAAAATTGAGTTTTTGAGGTTTGAAAGCTGATTGAAGAAGATATTTCCTCTTCCCCTTTTTTGTGTCTTTCAATGTATTTTTGACATGTGTCCAAAATTATTTTTTATTTATAAACAGTTAAACATTAAATTTTTTATTTGGACATAAGATAAAAAGACATTAAAAAAACAACAAAAGAAAAACCAAAAGGAAGTAGAGGATATATATTTTTTATAAATCCAATATAAATCCTCAAAAAAGACATGTGTCATGCTCTTATCTTGAAATGAAAAAAATAGATATATTTTTTCTCCTAAATCGATGAGACCGATTGATTCAGTGATCTAACTCTTGGTATGACCAGTTTTTTATTGGGACGGTTTAAGAAATTGATTCGAGAAAATTCGAATTGATTAAATTCCTACCATCGAAAAATGGTTGTCAGCGAAAATCGAATTTTAATCTATCTCAACGAAGTGCTCGCATATATCTATTTATACTGATTATTATAATATCATTGATATATCACAATACATATGTTTCATTCATTATTTTAGAACATTTTGAACAAAAAAACCCATATATTTTAAATCATCAATAAAATCTGTCAATAATCAATATTACGAAGTTTCAGGTATAAATTTTAAATCATAAAAAATTATGAGTATCTTAAAAGCTACTATTTTTTTTTAATTATTTAAACTTGAGATCTCTTTTCTCAATCTTACCTCTATTTGGATTGGGATAAGAGGAAGAAAAGAAAAAGAAAATAAGAGAAAAAAGAAAATATTTTTCTTATTTGAAAAAAAAAATTAAATAAGAGAAAGTGAGGAGAGTTGAGTATCCCTTACTTTTCCTGCTATTTTTTATATACTCTAATTTGGGATAAATAAAAAATATAGAAAAGTTAAAATATGTTTAATATGTAAATTGTCATGTTTTATATAAATTAGGATTTTTTTATTTATCTTTGTATCTTATAAACCTAGTCGTTAAATTTTTTCTACATTCTCTTGGCTTTTAGCAGTCGATTTTTTTTTCTACACTATTTGTTTCATATATATATTTATATTTTTCATTTTATTTTGTACTTTTTGATTGATTTTTGTTTTCTGCAATTGAATATATATATATATATCCATCATTATGAAAATTTATTTTTTTTCTTTTTGATTGATGATCATATTTATTTTTTTATTTTGATAAAATAAACTTTTGTTAGACAAGTATATGTTGATATGTTTTTTGTCAACATACTCTCTAATTATGAATTATTATTAATAGCTTATTATAATTTTTATGAACAATTCTGTATTTGGTATACTTTTTTATTTTATTTTATAAATAATTTTGATATTATATGTTATTTTATAATAAAAATTATAATGAAAAAAATTATTATTATAAATTCTTTCCTTTTGTTTTTACTCTTTAACCAACTAATCATTGTTAGAATTCTTTTTCTTTATTAATTTTAATAATACAAATAAGAGGAAAATGTATCTTTTCCTTTCCTCAACTTTCATTTCATTTCATTTTATTTCTTTTTTTTTTTTTCCCTTTTCTTTATTATTTTCTATCCAAACATAGTGTTAGATGATTTTAGATAATTTCAAGACCAATGACTTGCTTTTCGAATGTCCTTTTCCACTATTACATATCAAGATATTAGATACATAAAGGAAAATGTTAATTATTATCTGATGGATCGATTAAAATGATATTTAAAAAATATAATTAAAGTGTTATTTTTTAAAATTTAATAAAAATAATGTATTAAATATAATTTTTTAGTCAATATTTATAGACACTTATTAACATTTAACTCAATAATTTACAAATCTAGATAAAATATTCATTATCTTTTAATAATTTTTGGTATAAAAATAAAATATACTAAGTATTAATTTACATATTTATAAAATTTATTTAAATTGTCGAACTCAAGTTTAATCCAAATTTAAATAAAGAAAGAAAAGATTAATTAAATACTAGAATAAGCACATTCGCTATGTGGATGAAGAAAATGGTTAAAAATAGATAAAAGAAAATAAATTATTTTGTGGTTATTACTTATTGGTTAAGAAGTGGATAGTTTTTAAAAATATTTATTTTTAATTTTAAAAAATAGCAAAAGACATTAATATCCTTATAAATATATATTTTATTTTATTTTTTGATTTTTGTGAAATTTTTTTAATTGAATTGGTATCAGCTAACTCGTGATACTAAACTCAAATAGAAATTTTATAATAGCAAAGATATAAAAAAATTCCTTATAACCAAGTAATTAGAGCCAATTACAACCACTTAAAAATTTAGACATGATAATTTTGCACACGACATCAACACTATACAAGAAAAATAACTAAAACATAAAATATAATACGACATAAAAAAATAATACGAACATAATATGGATACACGTATATGTTAAAATCTATATAAAATAAATTTTAAAATTTATATAAATATATAATATTTTAAACACGATTATGACATAAAAAATAATATAAAAAAGATACAAACACACGGATTACTAAAAACCATCATTAAAATATCTAAAAGTAAAATTAAAATAAAATTAAAAAATAGAAAAGGTCATAAAAGTACTTTCACCAACCACAGCAAACTCTTTTATAAATACCAAAAAGAAAATCCACTTCTTCTGCCACCTATCCTCACCATTTTCGCCATTTCCAACTTCCTTCATTTCTCACAAAAAAAATGGATCCAGTGAACACTTGGGGCAACTCCTCCCTGGAATCCGTCGACCCAGAAATCCACGACCTCATCGAGAAAGAGAAACGTCGTCAATGCCGCGGCATCGAGCTCATCGCTTCCGAAAACTTCACTTCCTTCGCCGTAATTGAAGCCCTCGGCAGTGCCCTCACCAACAAGTACTCCGAGGGCATGCCTGGGAACCGTTACTACGGAGGCAACGAATTCATCGATGAGATCGAGAATCTCTGCAGATCTCGCGCTCTGCAGACTTTTCATCTCGACCCAACCAAGTGGGGTGTCAATGTACAGCCGTACTCGGGTTCACCGGCAAACTTTGCCGCTTACACGGCTGTTCTTCAGCCCCATGATAGGATCATGGGGCTGGATTTACCCTCTGGAGGTCACTTGACTCACGGGTATTATACCTCCGGAGGGAAGAAGATTTCTGCTACTTCTATTTACTTTGAGAGTTTGCCTTATAAGGTGAACTCGAGTACTGGATACATTGACTACGATAAGTTGGAAGAGAAGGCCTTGGATTTCAGGCCCAAGCTTATCATTTGCGGTGGGAGTGCTTATCCTAGGGACTGGGATTACGCCAAGTTCAGGGCTGTTGCAGATAAATGTGGTGCTCTCTTGTTGTGTGACATGGCTCACATTAGTGGCCTTGTTGCTGCTCAGGTATATTGTTTTACTTGGATCTTATCTCATCTCATTTTGTTTTTCTTTGATCTTGCATGTTATTGATTGGTGGTGTTAGATCTGAGTTTTTAGTTGGGATTTCAATGGGTTTATTTGATATTAAATTTTTTATGGAATGAATCTGGGGTTTGTGAGATTTAGCATGATTTTTACAATCTGGATTCAGGGTTTGAAAGTTTATTTGTATAAATTTATTTTGGTGGTAGCTTTGTTTTATTTCTTGCGAGACATTTGCACTATAATCATAGTTTATAAAAGATTTTTGGAGCAATATATGGATTCATTTTATGTCTTTTAATGCCTATGCAGTGCATTTTTAGTTTGTGCAATGGAAAAAAAGAATGAGTTCAACTTACTACTTCTGTCTTGTATTTTGGCTTTGGGTTGAAAAATATAAGCTGTCTTGGAGATCAAATATTGGAATGGATTTTATAAATGAAATGTGTTTTAATTAAACATGAATAAGATATGGGAATTCTTAGGCTGATTTTAGCATTGTTGCTGGCACAGCTTTTGAAGAGGTCAGATTATGCGTTTCATCTCAAATGCTGTTAATTTTTTTGGCTTTTGCGGTTAAAATCATGGTTTGGCAACCCAAACTAAAAAGCCAAAAAAATGAAGCTTTTGCGATTTAGAAGCTTTCTTTTGAATAAAATAACTTTATTATCCTCTAAACTTTTATTATTTTAAACATATATTTTTTTAATATTTCAATTTTAAACAAGCAATGTCAAACACTTAAAAATTTTTAAATTATTTTTTTCACCACACTTTTTTTAACCCAAACTTTTTCCAATAACAATGCTAAACTAGTTGGGTTCAATTTGGATTCTAATAAAATCTTTTGGCTATAATAATGGGGATGGGGAGGAAAATTTGAGTTGATCTAAATATGACTTCCCATCAAATTATTTAATTTGTTAGGTCCTTTTCAAAAGTTTTCTTTTTGTATGTAAAATATGTTGCACAATCTGTGTTTCAATATGAAGTTGCTTAGATATGAAGAATGACAAAATTTCATATCTAATCCAATCTATATTTCAGCATTATTAGATTCCTTTATGTAGTAGTTCTGGAATGTAGGCCTTGTCATTCTTTTTTCCTCTCATGGATTATTGAATTAAAATTTCAATGATGTTAATTCTTTCTGGTTTTATTGTTGGAGTAGGAGGCGGCAAACCCGTTTGAGTTCTGTGACATAGTCACAACCACCACCCACAAGAGCTTGAGGGGTCCTAGGGCTGGTATGATCTTCTACCGCAAGGGACCAAAGCCGCCAAAGAAGGGCCAACCTGAAGATGCAGTTTATGACTTTGAAGACAAGATCAACTTTTCAGTTTTCCCATCCCTTCAGGGTGGTCCTCACAATCACCAGATTGGTGCTCTGGCTGTTGCCTTGAAACAAGCCATGTCACCTGGGTTCAAGACTTATTCTAAACAAGTTAAGGCCAATGCAGTTGCCCTTGGAAAGTACCTTATGAGCAAGGGATACCAGCTTGTTACTGGAGGGACTGAGAACCACCTTGTTCTTTGGGATCTCCGACCTCTCGGATTGACCGGTATGTCGGTTGAATTACTTGGCCTCACGGTTATCGAATAATTGCCATTGATTCAATTCTGATCTTTTTATCATTGTTCTTATAGGCAACAAGGTTGAGAAACTTTGTGACCTGTGCAACATCACTGTCAACAAGAACGCTGTATTTGGTGACAGCAGTGCCTTGGCTCCCGGAGGAGTACGAATTGGTAAGAGCTGCTGCATTAATTAATTTCTCGATCTAGAATTACTCTGAAGCATCAAATCTTCTGGAGGTTTATAGAAGTGAAATTAAGGTTGCCAAATTTGCTTGTAAAAGAATGACTTTAACAGAGAAGTGGCTTGAAATTACTTACTCCTGATTTTTCTTGTGCTTCAGTGTATAGGCATAGTTTAGAAACGAAAAAATAACTTAGAAGTTGTTTTCTATGCATCTTCTCTTGTGTGCCTCTATTGGTTTTTGTGAAGGGGATCTCTGCTATGTTACTCAAACTCTTCATTTTCCCTGAAGTACCCGTGTCCGACACATATTTGGACAAGGGTATGGGGGTACGATCCTCCAAATATATGAAAAAACTTAGAAAAAATTGAATGCTGTATTTGGTGACAGGAGTGCCTTGGCTCCCGGAGGAGTACGAATTGGTAAGAGCTGCTGCATTAATTAATTTCTTGATCTAGAATTACTCTGGATCATAAAATCTTCTAGAGGTTTATAGAAGTGAAATCAAGGGTGCCAAATTTGCTTGTAAAAGAATGACTTTAACAAAGAAGTGGCTTGAAATTACTTACTCCTGATTTATCTTGTGCTTCAGTGTATAGGCATAATTTAGAAACGAAAAGATAACTTAGAAGTTGTTTTCTATGCATCTTCTCTTGTGTGCCTCTACTGGTTTTTGTGAAGGGGATCTCTGCTATATTACTCCGACTCTTCATTTTTCCTGAAGTACCCGTGCCCGACACATATTCGGATAAGAGTATGGGGGTACGATCCTCCAAATATATGAAAAAACTTAGAAAAAATTGAGCATACCCGTGTCAGACACATATCCGTATTCGACACTCACTCCCGAGTCCAAGTAACATAGGATCTCTGTAGTTGAATCCTTTGGTACTGTGAGATGAACAAACTGTTACAAGTTTGGTCAAATGGCCTGATTTTAATTTTGACGCCGACGAGCTTGATTGCTCTTGACAGGTACCCCTGCCATGACTTCAAGAGGTTTGGTTGAGAAGGACTTTGAACAGATAGGAGAGTTCCTCCATCGAGCTGTGACCATCACCTTGAACATCCAAAAGCAGTATGGGAAGCTCTTGAAGGACTTCAACAAAGGTTTGGACAATAACAAGGAGATTGAAGAGCTCAAGGCTGATGTTGAGAAGTTTGCATCCTCATTTGACATGCCTGGCTTCCAGATGTCTGAAATGAAGTACAAGGATTAGATCTAACTACTATTCTTGCTTATTGCTGTTATTATCAGCATCTGGGTCTTAAAGTTGCCTCAGCTGATGTCCAATGAGTGGAAAAACAGAAGGAAAAAATGGAATATATGGTGCCATTGTAAAGGTCGAGAATATCCAAACAGAAAAAATGATGCATTAATTATATATATATATATTTATATATATCATCTTAACCAGTGTCATTAGATACTAATTAACAATTTTCAATTATTAAAGACCATGAAATATTAGTGTCAGATTTGAGTTCCTACATCACTGCCTTATTGGCTGGCAACAATACAATGAGATTATAGGAGCATGTAGTGTATGTTATTTGGATTCGGGTGAGTGTCGGATACGGATATGCGTTCGATATGGGTATTTTTAATTTTTAAAAAAATTTTTTTTTTCATGTAGCTTGAGGATTTTTAGAGGACCATAATTTTAAAAAAAAATAAAAAATCGGAAAATAAAAAAATTTAAAAAAAAAAATGAAGAATCTAAGTAACATAAGATTTACAACGAACTTGCCATCTTTGCCATCTCTGATTGAAAGAGGCTTTAAGAAAATGATTTTGGTTGCTACAACAGCTGAGGGATACCTCCCTCAGTTGTCTGTCATAAAACATTCAACTTAATAATATAATAACATAATAAAACAGCATTATATTTATTATAAAAAAAAAATGCCACCTTAAGCTGGATTAGCTAATCAAAATACCGTTTTTCAATGTCCTTGTATTCTGCTTGTTTAAGTTCAGCTTTATTCTTTGAAATCTTACTCTGCTAAGCAGCCATTGTTCCTTGGCACCTGTTGGTCTGTGGTGAAATAGAAGCATCTTAAACTCTCAGCCAGATAAAGATGAATGCCTTTTAAAAAAAGGCTTAATGTGAAAAAGGCAAGAAGCTGAAAACATTAATTCAGAGCTTTTAAATGTTAAAGAAGTTATTATAAAAGCATTTTAAATGTTATTGCATTGCTATATTGTTTTATCTTACGTACTCGTAAACGGATTAGAATCTAATCTATTGTTTTTTAATATATTTATTATTATCATTTAAATCTGTAAAATTTATTTATTAATTGTAAAAATTATACGTGTAAATGATGATTAAAAATAATGAATTGAAAAATAATCAAAGAAAACCGAACCCTCATAAACACACCTAAACATTTGGATTTTGGTTTTTTTCTTTTCACCGGTACATTTAGAGGTGTGTTTCGTTTCGGCTTAAGTACTGGGTTGTATCGTACTATATCGCCCCTACCGGCCAATTTTGGGGTGTTCCGACGAAATATGTTGTCTCGGCCGGTACATAAAGCTTAACCATCACGGGTTTTGGTTTTTTTCTTTATTTGTCATAAACTTCCATTTTTAATTTATTTTTGCAAAATCTTTTCAAAATAGAAGACAAATAAAAATTAATCAAATTAAAAGCAAAGAAAGAACAAAATAAAGACAAATACAGTAGAATGGCAGAAGCATAGAGAAAAAAAATGAGAGGTTGAAGAAGACGAGTGAGTGATTGGAGACTCAAAGTTTTAAGAAATATTAGAGTAAAAAAACAGTAAAAATTATGTTAAAAATAAATTGATTAGTGGGTATTTTATATGTATATGGGAAGTTTTTTTTAAAGAAGTGGGAAGTTTTTAAGAAAAAATTGGTAAATTTTTAAAAATAAAAATTATATAAAAAATTGAAAATACATAAATATCCTTAAGAGGAGTGATCCATTTATATTAGTGTAAAACTAAATGACTTTTACACACTTTCATAATTTTTTATACTATTTATATTTTAACAAACCGACCATTAGATTTAACAATATAATTGTACTCGTCGTGCACGTAAAATTTTAAATCGATCTGATATCTCTATCATATTAATCGAGCAATACTGCATTTTTCAATATATATTTAACGATTGAAAGTTTTTTACATTAAACAAATAGTTAGACATTTTTAATTTACTTGAAACTTGATGTGCGTGATCTACGAGAATAAAACATGAAATACGACGGTCGGATTAAACAAATATAAATCGTATAAAAAGTTACAGATGTGTATAAAACTAATTTAATTTTACACTAGTATAAGTGGATCCCTCCTCTATCCTTAATATGTTATTATTTGTTATAATAATTTATTTAGCCTTTTTGTAATTTTACTAACTGAGTTGGTATCATTTGATTCAGTGACACCAACTCAGTCATTTATTTTATAATAGTATAGATTTTATAATTGGATTGGCCAATATATTTGGGTTGTTTATATTTTATTGTTATTGTGTTTTTGGGCCTAATGAGATTTAAATGACAGATTTGTATCATTTAAAGCAAAATGAATGCATGCACTAAAAATTTAAAATTTATTTAAAATTAAAATTTATTTCAATTTACTTAAAATCATGAAAAATAATAATTATAAAAATATAAATAAATAGAAAATGAAATTATAATAACAATAAAAAACTAATACCACTCACCACTGCATTGCGCTCGAACAGTTGAGCGCTTTTTGCTCATATTAAATTATAAAAGAGGTGATATTACATCAAGTTTTATACATTAAATAAATATTATGATCATATATATATATATATATATAAATTTGCTCATGAGCCGAGCCGCGACTCGAAATTTTTTTTTTTGTTTGTCCAGACCCATATTTGGGCAGGTTTGGGAGTTTGAATTTACTGTTTATCATTAATAATTTTTTTTTAATAATTAAATTAAAAAAATATTTTTTTAATTATATGAATAGTGACCTAGGCCGATCCCTTGAGCAAGTCTCATATACATGATTTTGATTTTAATTTTTTTTTTTAAATCACTTATTTGATTTTTTAAAATCAATTTCTAATGTTTTTTTCTATCAATGATCATTTTTAATTTTTTTCATAATTACATTTAAAAATAAAATATATTTATTAAATTAATCTATTGAACCTAATTAATAATAATTTATTATATATTTTTAATATTTTTATATTTATTTTATTTATTTGATATTTAAAATTTTTAGATATTAAATATTTAAAATTTTATATTTACATATAAGTATATACATTTATACATGTAACGAAAGTATATTTGTCTATGTATATAATATATATTTTATTAAAAAAGTTGAAAATAAATTTTATATATATATGTGAAAAAATACTGAAAAATATCGATAAATCCGAAACGATATGTCAAAACACATCGATATTGATACGTACTAATATCAAAACAAAAACGATACATCCACCGATAAAGTACTGACTACCTTGAATTATACTCTATGTCTATGTCCGAATGTGTTGGAAAATAAAGACCATTAACACCAGCTTTAGAATCACCTCATCCAGTTCCGATTCTGAAGATATCGATCAAACACATCAGAAAAAAGTGATTTATTGAACTCTAAACATTATTGAAGAGCTAAAAGGGGAAAAGAAAAAAACTCCACCAAAATTTTGTTTAGAAATTCAACTAAGTTAATACCAAATGAGACATTGCAATTCCAATCACATAAACTTGCCGATACAAATGTGCAAAGCAAGTATGATGCACCTCAGCCATCATTTTGATTTTTTTCCTTGTTTCTTCTTGATAACTTCATCAATGTACATTATACCTTTGCCTTTGTAAACTTCTGGAGGCTTGCAACTTCTAACGGTAGCAGCAAATTGATGTACCCTTTGCTTGTCGAGTCCAGTGCAGCAAACGACGTTGTTTTTGAAGCAGAAAACGCGGACGGCTGGAGGAACAGTGAGTTCAACCTCATGACTGTATCCCAATTTGAGAAATAAGAGTCGTCCCTCAGCTTCAGCTCTAGCTTTGTACCCGACTCCCACAATTTTAAGAAAGCGAAAGAATTTAGCCTCCATGATGATTGAAACAACAACCTGATAAGTTATAGTCATTTAAAAAACAATTGAAGTAAAAAAAATAAAGAAAAGAAACAAATATCCATGGAAAGGAAGTAAAAGTAAAGGGATGACATTGCAGTCAAGTAACATCTAGAGCTCCTGAATTGTCTAAGGATCTTAGATGTAGCAATAGCAATGACAGGGTAGATTCACAGATATGATAGAATTCAAAAGAAACAAATTTAAGAGTTAAATTAAATGGCACTTCCAAAAGGTGGAACTAAGAGCAGATTCCATAAAAATACATCATTTTGAGTTTTTGACATCCATACTAGTGGTCATGAGACTACCAGCTGGTTAAGAATGTTTACAATGCCAAAGCTCCCTACACAATCCATTTCGACGAATCAATAACTGCGCTGATTTCATCAATTTCTTATCCACTAATTCCACCAAACGAACTGTCAAAATTTAGTAATGCTATCAAATAATCATGCAACTACCTTTTCTGGTGAGGGGCTGCAGGCAACAGGTGGTCGGTGCTGGGGAGGCACAGGCTGGGTGCGGGTGTCGCGAAGCCGGAGGCAGGTAGATGGCTGAGGCAGTGAGGCTGACGGGTGACGGGTGACGGCTGCTGGTAGAATTAGAAAATAAAGAAGAAATTTATTAGGATTAGGGTCATATACATTATAAACTAAGCCTTATAGGGTTTACTGCATTATTACATTAGTAAGCTTCTAAACTAATTGTTCAAGATAATTTATATTTACGGCTTCTCTATCTCTCTCTCTCTTTTTTTTTTTTTCCTACAAAAAAGTAAAATCATCCATTTTGTCATCTAAGCAGTATTGTCAAGGGCGCAAGGCGCATTCTAAGCGCTAGAACCCTTATATATTGTCTCAGGCGCAAGATGCAAAAAAAAAAAAAAAACGCTTGCCTGAGTGAAGTAAGAGGCAATATGTATATATGTGTGTTTTTGTATGTGGGTCTGTATATATATATATATATATAAATATATATATATAAATATATATATATTAAGCCTAAGATATATAATTGTGATAATAAACTCTAAAGAGTGGTCCAGTTTATATACAAAACATGCAATTTTTTTTGTTGGCCAATATGCATGATTTTCTTATGATCCCATGTCTGTTGTTGAATACTCAAATATTGAGAAGTAGAGAGTTTGATACTATCCCATTCTTACTAGTAAAGGTACATCTAATGAAAAAAGTTAAAATAAAATAAAAAAATTACAAAAAAACCTCAATTAGGCAGGCTTTTTTTACGCCTATCGCCTTACAAAAAAGCAAGCCTAGGCACACCAGGCATGAGCTTGATCAAATGCGCCTCGTCCGAAAAGGTCTGAGACGCTTTTCTTATCTAGCGCTAAGACGCAAGGCGCGTCTGAGCGCACGCCTGGACAACACTGCATCTAAGACCATTAGTTCTTCAAAATTGCCTTCAGCTTCTGGAAGCAAAAAAACCAAAGCAACAAATGGCACCAAACTAAGAAGCAGAAATTAAGAACTAATTTTCATACTCTAACCATCAATACAACAGTGGTGACTTAAATGAAACCTGGAAGCTTTCAAAATGAAACTACCAATCCATTAACAAGAAGATTTTTTTTTTCCTTCATTAAAATCCCATAAACAAGAGTTTTCCCGATAATCTTGCTTCAAAATGAGACAGCTTATGACCCAACAAAATCATACTAGTAATTATCGGTCTATGCCAATCGAGCTTTTATGAAAGAGAAAAAGCAAAGAAAGGCAAAGAAGTAAGACTAACATGGTTATCGCGAAGCTATCGCAGATTATCTCACCAAAAATCAGACGAAGAGAAAGGGAAATGCTGGGTTTCCATGAGAACGAAAGGGTAAAAGGTCGGGCATTACATACTATCCAACAAATGGTTTCACAATGACAATTTTCAAGCAATCAACTATATTGGCATTCTAGTAAAAGCTATGACACACCAGAAAACATGAAGACGTGTTTTTTTACCTAATAATTAGACAAACAATAGTGTAGGGCATATTTCGGGAAGGTTTCCTACTTATATTCATGGTGGGCTAGGGCTAGAAAACTTGGGATTTTTTCAATACCTAAGTTGAGATTTCTACTGATATGCTCTGAAAATTAAAATCAAACAAAAAGTAAAAAAAAAAAAAAATGGTGATTAGACTATGGCTTTACCTTCAAAGGCAACGATTACTTGAAAGAGTCTGTCTTAAGGAACTGATGAAGCTTTGATGGGCGAAGAGAGAGAAGCGAAAAAGAAAGAGTCTGTAGGAACTGATGAAGGCGGAAGCAACCCCGATCCTAAGCACATTCAAATCTTTTGCTTCTCCAACAAAAGATAAAGGCAGGAAAGGAAGGTGGAAACGGTGGCTGGGTCTTGGAGTGGGGGACTGCGCCGCTGCCTGGGAGAGGGAGAGGGAAGAATAAAATTGAAGGTTACGTTTTTAGGGTTTAAAAATAAGAGGGTAAATTCGTAAATAATTAATAAAAGAATTCAGATTAACCTCTCAAAGGACGGATAGGGACAGAAGTTTTAATAATTCGAAATGATCCGAATTGAATCATTGTTTAATTAAAAAAAATTATTTAAATTTAATTATAAAAATATTAAATAAAAATAATTTTTTAAATTTTTTATTATTATTTGAACATCGAACTAGGCCAGTGGGCAGGCCCAAGGTCTGATCTTGGTAAGAAAAATAAATTCGGGCCATGGCCTAGTTCAATTCGACTCATGAGTAGGTCTATCTCTAACTATTCGAGTAGGATATAATTAAACATATTTAAATTTGACTTTATTCGATAATTTATACTGTTCAAGCTAAGTTCGATTACAATAATCGAATTGAATTCATTTTTTTTTCTAATCGAGCTCGACTAGCTCGTGAGTGAATCTGGCAATTTGTATACTCATATCGTATTCGTGTTATTTTTTTGTGTCATGTCGTATTTAAGATGTTATATTAATTTTATATATAAATTTTAATATATATATATATTCATATTATCTTGATATTATTTTTTTTATATCATATCGAATTTTAATTATTTTATATAATATTTATGTCGCGTAAATATATGGTATTCGAAATTATCAATTCTACTCATGATGACGAGGTCATTGGTTTAATTTACGCCCTAATTTTGAGTTCAACTTGCCAAGTAAAGAAGGGAAAAAAAAAAAAAAAAAGCTTTATATAGGTTGCCCCATTTAAAGCCCGAACTGGTTCAACCCATCCCAGTTTTGAGTTCCCTCCACCTTCGTTTCCATTTCAAAGCTCGAAATGGAATTCAAAGAAACTAGTTGTTTTAGTTTGGATTGTGACCAGAGTTTCACTGAAGAAGCGATCCAATCAGTGGACGCCATTGAAGCCACTCTTCAGTCTTCTTCGTCGTCTTCTCTCGTCAAGAAACGCAAGTCCACCACCACCAGCCATCAAGAAAATAACCCCAAAACCCGCCGCCAATTACCTGATTCCGTTGTCTCTCCACCACCTTCTTTTCCATTTTCCTACTCACGTCGTCAAGGTATTTCTATCACTTATTGTACCCTTTTTTTTCTTTCATAATTTTTAATTAAATAAAGAAATTAGTAAACCCTTTTTTTGGAATGTTTTGATTTGGCAGCTTATTCAAGGTTTAGATATCCGCCATTGAGATTTGAAGGTCAAATTTTGTATAGCAGGACCAAAGCTAAGGTAGAAAAAGCTGCAATGGAGCTTTTGAAAATTCTTGAAATTAAGAAAAAAGAAATGGGTCAAGTTACTGTAGGGTTTGATATTGAGTGGAAACCCTCCTTCCAAAGAGGTTTGCTTCCCTTACCCTCCTTGTCTTGCTACATTCATTTCATAACATCCTTTTTTTTAACTAAAACATTTATGAAAACCATTAAACTGAGAAACTTATTATGTTACTAAGAAACCTCCCTAAGGTATTGTCTGGTTACTACTTTTTGCTGTTCCCTTCTGCTTTTGAATGTAAAAAGAAAGAAAAAAAAAAAGTAATGCTTTTGAAGAACTGAGAATTAAACTTGTAATCTTTTTGGCACAAAATACATGATTTTATTTAAGATAGAGCAGTTATGTTAGAATTGGTATTGTATTTTAGTAATTTCTTTGTTTTAGAGTAATTATGATTTTCCTTTTTACAGGTTCTGTTATGCTGCTATGCTATGTTTCTTCAAACTAAATGTTTGTCTGTTGCACAATGTCCTTGCCTTAATTAAGACCTTTTGATTCATCCATTGATCTGCATTGCTATAATTGATTTTGATTCAGAAGCTAAGCTCTTTACTCACTGTTTCATGAGTCAGTGTGGTCATTATCATCATTTCATCTTAATTGAAAGGAGAACCTAAATGGTTGTCTAATTGCAAATTTTTTATTCTATGTTTTTGATTCTTCTTGTCTTCTTGTCTACCTTCTGGAGAACCTAAATATGAACACTTTGAATGGGATTTACTGCGCTGAATTTGGTCAAGTATCCATTGTTTTTTGTGTCTAGTGACTGACTTGGTCGAGAACCTCCTAATTTATCAATTTTCACTTGTTTATCTGGTTCCTGTTTTATGCTCTTGACCTTTCATCACTAGTAGTATTTGTCTGGTACTATAGACATTGGCTCTTTATCCATTTCAGTAGTTAAGGGGAATAGTTATAGCTTTATGGCACTTCCCAGAGTATGGGACTAGATAATAGGAACTGTTTGCTAATTTTTCAATTTAAGTATATTACACACCCTTAGAACTTCTTCCTGCATCTTGTTGGATAGAGGGATTTCAGTTACAATGCTGCCTAGTGGTTTATGAACCGAAACTATGGTTGATTCCTTGCATCCAATTCAATTATATATAAGAGTTTCTTATTCTGAGTAAAAATCAGTATTCTCATTTTTTAAGCTTTTTTGCATAGGGTGGGGGAGTTTGTTAAGCCAAAATTGCATTAAATTATACAGTATATTGTATAGATAATCATTTATAATTGGAATTTTGACTCTGCAGGAATTTTGCCCGGGAAGGCTGCAGTCATGCAGATATGTTGTGATACTAGATATTGTTATGTGATGCATATTATTCATTCTGGAATACCTCAAAGTTTGCAGGTTCTTCTCGAGGATTCCACAATTATAAAAGTAAGTAATGTCTTTACTTTAAGGTCTGTTTATTGGCTACCAAAATTCCTGAATATTTAGTTTTTAGCATTTTGGAATAATGTTGAACAGGTTGGTGCTGCAATTGGTGGTGATGTTGTCAAGGTGTTAAATGATTATAATATATCTGTTAAAGCTGTAGAAGATCTTTCATATCTAGCGAACCAAAAGCTCAATAGAGATTCCAAAAATTGGGGTCTTGCCTCTCTCACTGAGACACTTGTTTGCAAAGAGGTATCCATCTAATTATCTATTGAAAGCCTGGAGTTCACTGATGCAGTTTTTCATCTCTTACTAGATACTTATGGCAAACAGTTATCTATCAGAATAGTTGTGCTTATTATCTCATTGTTCCTATTTGTTTCCGGATGTTCATATAGACATTCTCTGAAAATAACGAAGTAGTTGGTTTGTCTCTTGTGTTTATCTGCTGCATTTTAACTTTGATATGTTCTGCCTTTTCTGCTGTAATAACCATGTGTAACAGCTCAATTCCTACACTCTGGCTTCAGTGATATCAGAAAATTACTTAGTAGTTGCTTTATCTGTTGTGTTTATTTGCGCTTTTAACCTCAAACAGTTTCTGGACTAAATGACAATGTCCAAAAGCTTTAGTTCCTACTTGCCGGATTCTTTGTTCGGTAGGATTACAACTCCCTATCCCATACCATATTCCAGTTTAATTGCCTTTTCCAATTTGCTGTCCATCCTTTTGTATACCTCTCTGGTTATTTTTATTATTATTTTGATACATACCTATGTTACTTGGACTCGGGAATGAGTATCGGATACGGATATGTGTCCGAATGGGCTATGTTACTCGGACTCGGGTGTGAGTGTCTGACACGGGTATGTATCCGACATGGTTATGTTCAATTTTTTCTAAGATTTCTATGTATTTGGAAGATCTTTGGAGGATTATATCCCCGTACTCATGTCTGGATATGCATCGGATACGGGTGTCGGACACGTGTACACTTGTGTTGGCAAAATCTTAGTAAAGCTTTGAGTTTTGCAGCTTCCGAAACCAAAGAGAATTAAGCTCGGAAACTGGGAGTTATGTCCTTTATCCAAGGAGCAACTACAGTATGCTGCAACAGATGCTTTTGCTTCATGGCACTTATACCAGGTAACATTACAAATACAATATCATCTTCTATCATAAATGTAGAGAGGCTTGGATATTGTTTCTGACTTCATTGCTGTTATAATTGTTTATACTTATGGCACTATCTTTTGCTTTTTTATTTTTTATTTTTTATTATTGCATTGCAGATATTAAAGAGCCTCCCTGATGCAGTAAAGGATCCGGCAGATAAAAGAAGCGAAGGCAACCAGTGTTGAAAAAACCGGACCTGACCGACTGGTCGGACTGGTTCAACCGAGAACCAGTGGCTTGTCCGGTCCTACACATACCAAAGAACCGGTAAAAAACCGGTTTAACTGATAAAAAAGGGGCAAAAAACTGTATTAAACCGGTAAAAAACTGGTTTTTTGTTATTTTTATTAAATTTATTTCTGTAAGTGATGAGATTTGAACCTTTAATCTTTTAATCATATATTAAAGACTATACCATTAAAACAAATACATATTTTTATTAACTAATTATTATATTTAATATCAAAATCACATATTTTATATTTAATTTATTTTTTAATTGAATAATTCGGTTTAATCCGGAGGTCATATCAGTTTGATTTTCGATCCGTTTTTTATTCATTGATTCCAACATGATGATTTTTGTTCATAATGTCCTTACTAAGTTAAAGATATGGGCTTTACCACCATTCTGTTTTTCATCGAGGCAGGTAGAGTTCTCTTAGTTTCTTAGAGAGATAGGGATGGCAATTTGAAATACAGATTTGAATTTGCGGATTCGGATAAAAGTCGGATTCGGATATTATAATTACTATCCGTATTGGATTCAGAGCGGATGCGGATATGAAACCTCGGATATGCATTATCTGAATTCGTATTACTTCTGCGGATTCGGATAGCGGATTCGGATATCCGCATCCGTTTATTTGTAAAATATCTTGAACCTTGGCTTGCAAAATCAAAGACCAAATACTTAACTAGATGAGCTAAGCTTGAATTTTGAAATATTATGCTATTAAAATTAAATTATATCAAGTATAATGAAATATAATAATAATTTAAAAATATTTTTTAAAATAAAATAAAATAAATATGTTAAATACCTTTAAATTTAAAAAATACATGATACTTTTATAAAATAATATTTAATTATTTAATCAGCTTAATTAGTTAAATTATTTTAATGACAATATTTATTTTATTTTTTATAAATGATCTTGTAATGAAGTTATATACTTTAGTATTTCTGTTAATTAAAATAAATATTAAAATATATTTTTTTTTTAAAAAGACATATATATATATATATAGATATTTTAAGTATAAACCGTAAGAATCAAACTTTTATTAGCTTAAAAAATTATATATAAAATCTTCTTTCATGTTTTATTCTTTAATTTCATTGACAATATAAAAGTAAATTTTGTTTAATACAACATAAATATTTCCATATATATATATATATGTTTTTAAGTATAAATCTTAAGAATCAAACTTTTATTATCTTAAAAAATTATACATAAAATTTTCTTTCATCTTTTATTCTTTAATTTCATTAGACAATATAAAAGTATAATGATAAAATAATTATAAACTTAAATTAGTTAATACATGTTAAATATTTATAAATTTTAAATATACATGATATTTTATATAAATGTATAAACCTTACCAAATTATATACATATATGTGTATATATGAGGAGGGATTCACTTACACTAATGTAAAACTAAATTAGTTTTACACATTTTCGTAACTTTTTATACGATTAATATTTTAACAATCCGACCGTTATATTTCATATTATATTCACATAGATCATGCACGTCAAGTTTTGAGTAAATTAAAAATGTTTAACTATTTATTTTGATATAAAAAACTTTCAACCGTTAAATATATATTGAAAAAGTATATATTCTCGATTGATATGATAGAGATATCGGATCTATTTGAAACTTTACATGCACAACAAGTATAATTATATTGCTAAATCCAACAGTTGGTTTGTTAAAATATTAATCGTATAAAATATTATGAAAATGTGTAAAACTAATTTAGTTTTACACTAGTGCATGTGGATCCCTCCTCTTCTTAAGAATAAAAAAAAATTATATAAATCATATTATTAGATTATCATAAGTAATAAAAAATATATTAATTTGTTTAACATTAAATTATATTATAAAATTATCATAAGTAATATAACATATAATTTTATTAAATTTGCCCAGCTTTCTTTTCTTTCCTATTTGTGTATTTGTATGTGTTTTTTTATTGATTAATTAGATATATAAGTTAAAAGCATAAGAAAAAAATAAAATAAAAAGGCAAATCTAATAATATGGTAACAATAATAATAACTATTATAATAAATAAAAAAAATAATGAAATAATAATAAAAATAACATAGAAATAAAAATAGATAATAAAAAGAATAAACATAAACAATAATAAAATACAATAATAATAATAATAAATAAATTCATTGGACTATAAAAGTCTTTTTTTTCTTCATTATTCTCTTCTCTTTTTTTTTTTTTTTCCGACGACGGAGCCTCTCTCTCTTCCTTCCTTTCTTTCTAAACACTCTCATTTCTCTCTAAAAAACAACAGCCAGCCCAATCCAGAATTCGACGGCCGGCCATCGTGCCGGCCACCGTGCACCGGTGGTTGCCAAAAAATCCCAAAATTTTTAGATTTACTCTTCTCGTCCTTCTCTTTCCTTTTCGGCCTTGATTTTCCCGGAAGATGTCCCAATTTTTCTAGATCTAACCTAAAAGTTCACGGCTTCAAATGTAAATCCGGTCGCCATCCACCGTTGGATGGAGGCCAAATTTAAATATGTTATTCACCTCCCCATCCTCTACATTTTCACCGTTGGAAATTGAAAACAAACACCTGAACCCTATGAATCCTAGAAAATCCGATTTTTTTTTTTTTTTTTGTGTTTGTTATTTTGTTATCTAAGTTATTAATATTTTTGTATTTTGTTTGTTGATAATTATGAGTGACTTTTAATTTAAAATTAATTTTTTATTTTTATTTTTTAAAAAATTATTTATTGAATTTAAATTTTTAGCGGATTCGAATATTCGACATATATGTTATTTAACTCGGATTTAGATTTGGATACTATGCGGATTAAATGCGGATAATTTGCGGATATGAATTTTAAAATAATTTTACGAATTCGGATTCGGATAATAAAAAAAATTGCAGATATCCAATTCGCTGTCATCCCTAAGAGAGATAACCAGCCAAAGGTCAAGAAACAAAGAGGTTCAGTATTTATTTCCCTATCTGAGAATTCCTTCGTTTAGATGCAGTTATTGGGGGTGCATTTTACCTGCAATCCTTCAAATCCCTTATCAAATCCAGTGGGATTATTAAATCTTGAATAGGCATGCCTATTGCCTAACCTATTAAGCTACCAAATGTTATATTGATTTCTTTCTTAATTTGTTAAACAAAAAGATTAAAGTATTGGTGCAGTCGTTTCTCTTCACTTTTGAATATAGACCGAAGAAATCTCCACTTTATGAGGACAACAACATAGATATTATAATTTTATATATAGAATGAGGAATCCACTTAATATATTAATGTAAAGTTCAAATAATTTTACATATTTTTCTAACTTTCTATATAATTAGTATTTTAATAAATCGATTATTGAATTTAGTAATATAATTGTACTCGTTATGAGCGTAAAATTTCAAATCGATTCGATATTTATATCATATCAATCGAGAATACTGTTTTCTTCAATATATATTTAACAGTTGAAATTTTTTTACATTGAACAAATAGTTAGACATTTTTAATTTACTCAAAACTCAACATGCATGATCTACGTAAATAAAACATGGAATACGACGGTCGAATTAAACATATATAAATCGTATAAAAAATTATAAAAGTGTAAAACTATTTTAATTTTACATTAGTGTAAGTGAAACATTCCTCATATACATATATATATATATATATATGCTTTGAGGCAAATTTATCAAGATATTGTTTTTTTTTTTAATTGTCAAATTACCTATATTTTGTAATTATTTATCAAAATGCACTGATTTTTTTATCTGTTGGGAAGTCGCCATATGATATGGCGACTTCCCAAATTCATTTTTTTTTTTTAAAATTAGGCTCGGAAGTCGCCATATGATATGGCGACTTCCGAGCTTGAAAATGAAAAAAAAAAATTAAAACCACTGGGAAGTCGCCATATGATATGACAATTTTTCAACACCTTTTTTTAAAAATTATTTAATTTAATTTTAAAAAATATTTTTTAAATTATTTTAGAAGCCTAAACAATATATTTTTTATAATACTATTATTTTTATATATAATTATTTATTTATTTATATAATGATAAATAAGAATGTAATGGTAAAATAAGAATAAATCAGCATATGGAATGTGAAATATGTAAATATTACAGGTGCAGAATATGTAATTGGTTCATTGTTGATGAGAACTCTCCCCCAATGTGCCAGGCTGATAAGGACATTTTCGACGGTTATGACCTTCATTTATGCATAATTCACAATATTTTGGTTGGCCTTTCTCCCTAAGGTTCATTTCATTACTAATACGACTTGATTTTGGCCAACCATGTGGATCTCTTCGCATTTCTGGATTGGGACACACTTCTGGTCCATTATATTGAGATCAATAACCTTCATTTGCAACTGCTTCAAACTCATGCCTATAAACATTGAATATAGTGTCAAGTTTATAGACATTGTCCACATATTGCATGCAATCTACATGGACATGTGCACAAACAGCAACTACATGTGAACAAAACTTTTGTGCTTGAAACTTCCCACAATCACATCACGTCTCACTAAGATTTACTTTGTACTTCATTGCAGCAACTCCCTCTTGTGGTCAAGTAACTCCTCAATCAAAAAAGATTGATTTGCGCGCGTAAAATTACGAACCGAGTGGAAGTTAGCTTTCCTACGATTTTCTTGCATTGTCATTATGACTCTTTCATAGTATGTGTGCCCTCCCTCGATCATTGTTTGTTGCTTGTTACCCATCTTAACAAAAAGTTCAGCCAGCCTATAATATGTTGCATGCACCAAAGTAGTAATGGGAAGATGGCGCGTCCCCTTCAATACTGAATTGATAGATTCAGCTAGGTTGGTTATCATATGCCCATAGCGTCTTCCTTCGTGATATGATTGGGCCACTTCTTCTTGGGGATCCTATCAAGCCAATTAGCCGCCTCTGCGTTTTCTCCACGAAGAATCTTATACATCCAATGAAAATGGGGTCGTCTCAACTCGTATCCTGATAAAATTTTTATAAAAAAAAAAAAAAACTTGTTAATTTCAGTATTATTTTATATATTAAAGGAAATATAAGAGATAAAATAACTATGATCCGATTCCATACCCATGTTGACAATTGTCGATGCAATTCCTTATTGTTAAAACTCTTCATGAAGTTAGTTGTAATGTGTCGAATGCAGTACACAGAGTATGCATTTGGATGATTCCATCCACTACCATGGCGTCTAATTGCAGTTTTGATGGATTCATGTCGATCAGACATTAAGCATATGCTAGGTTGTGTTGTCACATGCGTAAGCAAATTAGTGAGAAAGAAGGACCAAGCCTCCGTTGTCTCACCCTCCACAATGGCAAAGGCAATTGGTAGTATATTTCGGTTGCCATCTTGTGCAATAGCTAACAACAATATTCCTTTGTATTTTTCATATAAGAATGTACCGTCTATTTGCACAATAGGTTTACAATACGAAAACCCTTCAATGCACAACTTAAATGTCCAAAAGAGTCGATGGAATATTCTCTTACCCTGGACCATTCCATCACCGTGATATGCAGGTACCGTTTGTAATTCCACAATTGTACCAGGAACGAAATGTTGCATTGCACCCAACCATTTTGGTAGATCATTGTACGATCTATCCCAATCGCCAAAGACTCGAATAATTGCCTTTTGCTTTGCTTTCCATGCTTTCCTATAAGAAGTGATGTATCTATATTGGATTCGCATATTAGTGATCAAAACTGAAACGAAAATCTCCGGATTTGCTTGGACCAATGACATAATGCATGAACAGATCAAGTTAGAATCTAAATGTTCCTGTGAAATTCTTCCCGATGTGCAAGTATGAGGCCCATTATATTTTCTAATCTCCCATACTTGTTTCTTCTTCATGAATTTTGCCTTTATTCTCCAATTGCACCTTTTCCCATACATTTGACACTTGCCATGATATTTGGTTGGCTCGGACTCAATAACTCTGTAATCTACAGAGTTTTTGATGTTGTAGTGCTTAATAACTTAAAGCATAGCCTCTTTCATTGGAAATTGTAACCCAACATAGAGATCAACTATAGATGGATTCCAACTTAGAGGTGCAGCAAATGTATGACCATATTCAGGAAATTCTGGCACTTGCTTTGCATCCAGATCCAAGGTGCGCATATGGGATGCAGGCTCATAAGGGGGAAGAACTCCATAAGTGTTGATATCAGGGCCAATGTCTTGGTCAGAATCATTGCTCTCATCACTGTCATTTGCGAATTCAGCATACTCTTCTTCTTACTCACTAAAGTCACCAATATATTCACCATGGGCTCCACATGAATGAACAGGATCATCACCAGCTGGCACATCATCCAGGGCAGTAGGAATTGCTGATGAGACAAATGAATTATGAAACGTTGTAGCTTGAGATGGCACTTCTTCTGTGGGAACGTTGTATGAAGTGGGAACATAATACAATGGCTGAGAATCATCATCTTCTGGAAGTCCGCAATCCTCAATGTCAGCATATAACTCAAGTACACCAACATTTTGAAATGTCTCGTGAGCATGAAACATTCCTCTCACATCATCATCATCTTCTACTGGAAAAGTCCTATATCGGACATATCGTTCACCTATAGAAAGAGGAAGCCTATACTTAATCTTTGAAACTCTTTTTATATTTTCAACTTTGATTTTTGTATGAATTATCACCTTCAGTTCCTCTAATCTGACGTCTTCACCAATACGAAAGCTTTTAGGACGTTCACAGTCAAAGGTAGCACCTTCATCAGTATTATGAATTTGGCTATTATAGTAGACCAATGCAACCACTCTGTTGCTCATGTTGTGTAGTAATGAAAGTGAGAAGGATGAGAACAAAGGTATTATCACTCAGCAAAAGAAATAAGAAATAAAGAAGGATGAGAATGACAAGGTATTATCACTAACATCAGAAAATAACAACTAAGATTGAGAATGAGGAAGGAAGTATCAAATTTATAATGGCTTATTGAGTAAAATATGGTGAAAATTTGTTGAATCTGATTCCTATTTTTCTGCTGACAAGTCCCATCCTTTGAAACTGTTGAATCAGGTTCTCATTTTGCTGCTGATAAATCAAATCAGGGTGAAAAACTGTTGGTTCTGATTTCTATTTTTTTGCTCATAAATCCCATCATGGTGAAAAATTATTGAATCTGATATTTATCAGCTGATAAGTCCCATCATTTGAAACTGTTGAATCTGATTCCCATTTTTCTTCTCACAAGTCCCATCCTTTGAAACTGTTGAATCTGATTCTCATTTTTCTGCTGATAAATCCAATCATGGTGAAAAATTGTTGATTCTAATTCCCATTTTTCAGCTGATAAATCCCATCCTTCGAAACTGTTGAATCTGATTATCATATTTCTACAAACTCTTTATTGACTGAAAAATAGATTAATGACTCAACAAAAATCTACTGATATATCCCATCCTTGAAACTGTTGAATCTTATTCTCATTTTTCTGCTGATAAATCCAATCCTTTGAGACTGTTCAATCTGTTGATAAATCCCATCATTTGTACCAAATGATCAATTTTAAAATTTTATATATATTTTTATTTTTAATTATATATAAAAATAAAAAATATTTATTTAGGCTAATAAAAAATAAAATTAATAAAATTTTTATTTTTATATATAATTAAAAATTAGAAATAAATGCAAAAAAAATTTGCATTTTGAACAAGGGAAGTCGCCATCCTTGAAACTGTTGAATCTGATTCTCATTTTTCTGCTGATAAATCCAATCCTTTGAGACTAATAATCTGCTGATAAATCTCATCATTTGTACCAAAAGATTAATTTTAAAATTTTATATATATTTTTATTTTATATATATAAAAATAAAAAATATTATAAAAAATATTTATTTAGGCTTATAAAAAATAAAATTAATAAAATATTTATTTTTATATATAATTAAAATAAAAATTAGAAATAAGTGCAAAACAAATTGCACTTTGAACAAGGGAAGTCGTCATCCTTGAAACTATTGAATCTGATTCTCATTTTTCTGTTGATAAATCCAATCCTTTGAGACTGTTCTATCTGCTGATAAATCCCATCATTTGTATCAATTTTAAAATTTTATATATATTTTTATTTTTTATATATAAAAATAAAAAATATTTATTTAGGCTTATAAAAAATAAAATTAATAAAATTTTTATTTTTATATATAATTAAAAATTAATATAATTAAAAATTAATATAATTAAAATAAAAATTAGAAATAAAATGCAAAAAAAAATTGCATTTTGTGCAAAATGCAATTTTTTTTTTGGCAAATGAAGCACAGAAGTCGTCATATCATATGGCAACTTCTGTGCTTCATTTGCCAAAAAAAATTGTATTTTGCAGTTGAAAAATAGCCATATCATATGACGACTTGTCAACAGTAAAAACTAATGTATTTTGATACATAATTTGAAATATTTGGTATTTTGATCAAAAAAAAATTCATCAGTATTCAAATAAAAAAAACAAAAAAAAAAACCATGCTTTGATGATTGTATTTTATATAGATAGTTGAAAGAGAAAATTTAATCAAATTAATTGGTATATTATATTTATATATATTACTTTGATTATATATGCAAATGAAACTTTTGCAACATATATATATATATATACACACGAGTATAACCTAAAATTTAACATCTAATTAAGTTACGACTTTGGTTGAAGAAAAGGAAATGAATAAACCCTTAAATTTAAAAGGTTGAAGTAAGGACTTTGAAGCATAAAAGAAGCACAAGGAACCCATTTAATGATCAAAGCAAAGATCAAGGAAAAAGTGAAAAATTAACGAAGCCCCCCTTGGGGTAGAAAAAAAAAAATGAAGGGATTATTATAAAGTGGACCTTGAGAGAATAAAATGGGCAAAAGGACTGCATCTAAATGACTTAATCAAAGAAGAAAAAGTGACCAAAGGGAAAAAAAAAAACCCTCTACAAATGAGTTATACAGTGCCATCAGCCATGTGAGAACTAAATATTATGTTAATTGACATCAAAAATTTGCATTGTCAATTTCCAATTTTGAGTTATTAATACAATTTTTTTTTTAATAGTCATTATTACAAATAAGGTTACAATTCAAATTTCAAGCACCGTGAGACAATAAAGTATAAATAAATAAATAATATAATGGAGAATAATAAGAGATTTGATAAGTTGAACATAGCAGGCAGCATCTCCTCTCAAAGATGTTCAAAAGCAGCAAAAATATCACCAGCCATGTAATCGTTATCTACCAAGCTGACCAAATAGTAGCTGCTCTGAATCTGCAAAAAATGGAATGGAAAGGAAAGCATTATATTATAGATTATTTTTTGTGCTTAATCCTAATAAAAATGAAGTGCAAGAGTCAGCATGAAAGCTATGTTATTTGGACTCAAGGTAAGTGTCAGATACGGATACGTTTCCGACACGGGTATGCTCAATTTTTTCTAAGTTTTTCCATATATTTAGAGGATCATATCCTCATACCCATATCCAAATATGTGTCGAGCACAGGTGTTCGGACACGGGTAAATGAAGAGCCCGAGTAACATGGCATGAAAGTAACCAATTACTGTTCAACAGATTGGGATAAGTTCATTGATTAACTAACCTCTTCGAGCAATTTTTTCGATGGATCGCCGGCCTCTGGGTACAAGGCGGCCCATGATCTTGACCAAATTTCGAATGCTTCATCCTTCCACACCATGAAGCTGGCAGGATCCACCACAGTTGGCTGGATTATTTCTTTAGCTGGGAAGACTCCCCAAGTTACTGCATTAACATTTGTCAGGCCAATGTTTGATACCAAATTCCCATTTTTGTTGACAGCAAAGTAGGTAACAGTTGACAAGGCCTTGCACTTGTTGACAAGTGCATCTAATTTTTCCATTGAGCAGAAAAACTCAAGATAAGCCTTCTGGTAAATATACCCTCCAGGGCCACCCCAACCTGCAAGTGCAGTCATATCAGAACAAGTTAGAGGTTTAGAGCAGACATCCTATGTTACTCGGACTCGGTGTGACTGTCGGATACGGATATGTGTCCGACACGGATATGTTCAGTTTTTCTAAGTTTTTTCATGTATTTGGAGGGTCATTTCCCTATACCCATGTCTAAATATGCATCAGACACGGGTACTTCAAGAAAAATGAAAAATTGGAGCAACACAGGACATAGCACCGGCTTTTACAATGAGAAGTGGAAGCTAAGGGAAGGGTGAAGGGAGAGCTTAAGGAGTTGTCCTGCCCAAAGCACATAAAGCTTTGTATCCCCTCCCACCCTCAACCAACTACATACTCAAGCCAACTACTATCCTGAACCTGTATATATATGAACAAAGAGCAAAAATCCAACACTTGGTACAAATAAGGAAATAAAAATTCAAAAATCAAAGGCTCTTAATTCTTAAACTCAACACAGCTGTCTGTTTCTTCATAATATCTGCCGACTCTGTGCTCGATAAATCCATAAACCAGTTCCTTTTAACTTAATTATCCAATAAGACCTATAATATCTCATAAAATTAACTCAAAAATGAGACAAAACCGGATAGCAGTATTCAGGGGCAAGAGAATTATTCTGTTCAACCAAATTTAGAGGAAACATAAGAAAACATAAGTCAGAGACTGTACTTACCAACAGATGGAGAATCAGAGCGCTCCCCATTGACAGCTGGTTGGCTATTGATGGTAAGGAAACCCTTCAAATTGATCCTTCCTAGCTGTTCATCTATGATCTTTGTCTCTGGCTGAAGCCCATCCAACTCTGACCAAGGACTACTTCTCAACTTACCCAGACAATAATTTTTAAATTTCTGATAAACAACAGTTCCAGAAGAACAATATCATAATTAAATCCGATTGACATGAAAATAGAAAAGAGAAAAGACCAAATAGATCCCAAGCTAGAAATTTCACCTCTTGAATATCATCAATGCTTTTCAATGGGGTTGCCCATTCTTCATGAAGTTTCTTGTCACGTGCTCGGGGCCTCATGAACTATTGAGAAATTAAATCACTTTTGGTCATACACAGGTAATACCATCCAAAAGAGGAAGTAAAGTGTCCTCAACCAAACAATAGTTCTCATTTCTCAACATATCACCACTTGAGCATAAAAGGATATCATAAAAACAAAACAAACAAAAAGGGAACTTCTTACATGGATTGCAAGAATAAATACATAAAAAAAATAAAATATTTAACTATTTATTAAATTCATATTGACAATTAGCATTTACTATTCAAATGGAGGTTCAATTATGGTCTACAGGGTCTCCATTCCAAATCCACACAAACAAGGAACAATAAATTTTCATCATGAACTTCTTAACAGGTTTTCTTTTGTTCGCCAGATTCCCAAATCTACTAGTTAACATGTTAAACCAGTTAGTTTCAAGTCATATTCGTACAACCAACAGAATCGATTTATTATTGTTGAAGGTGCAAGGTGCACTGTAGTCACTAGGACCCCTATATCGGTCAAGGCACAAGGAGTAAAAAAGTTCTCACATGACTGAAGTAGGTGATAATTTCAAACAAATAATCAATACATACATAAAACAAAGAAGATCCAATCTAATATATAGTAATTAATAAGCTTAAAAATATGATTTTGTTAATAAGTGTTAGGGATTTTGCTTCATTTAATTGTCTAATGTATTGCAAAGATACTAAAAAAATAAGCTGAATCATTCACCATTCCTTCCATTTTCAAGAAAAAGTTGTGCATGGAGTGTATGACATTTTTTTTTTTTTTTGGTCCCTCATTATGATGAGACTTGTGATACATCCTCTAGTAATAACAGCTGGGATCCCTAGGAGCCTACATGAACTGGCATAGGAACACTATCCCTTCTCCTTTGCTTTTCTCCTCCACTTCTTCTTCATGTTTGTTTGTCGTGTTCCAGAACTCAAGTACCAACTCTTCAGAATCCAATCCAAAAAACATTCTCCAAATTCCACTAAAAGTTAATCTTTGTCATAGCCTGCCCATTAAACAACCCCCTACATTGATTAAACCCACCCCTAAATCCTACTTTTCCTAATGTGCTTATTGCTGAAATAAGATCCCATGGCATTTAGGTACCATTATCATCATTTAAGCTCTAAAAGAAACTATTAGCACCAAGTTCATTGCCATACAATCTACCATCAAATGAACATGTCAATTTTATGCACCCATAACAGATGAAATAATTAAAAAGGATGCCATGAGCAGAAAAACCACCTAAACCATAACATAATCTACACGAATATAAATGTGCTGTCATACATTCATCAAATTTGCAGTTTTCTATCAATGAAAGGATATGACACATCAAATTGTTATTGTGCAAGCCAAGATTGAAGAAGAAACAAATTGCACTTTCGCACTTTCGCTTCCTCCAAGAGAAATGGAATGGATCAAAGATATTTTGAATATCATCAATAAGAAACAAAGAAAGAGCAAAGTTCAACCATTTTGTATACCTGATAGTCAGATAGTGCACCATATGATGGATTTCGAGAATCACCCCATCGCCCATGTGGGTATTGGTCCCAACCAATAGTCCTGGATATATAACTCTTTGGACGGTTAGCCCTGCCATCATTAGCTAGATCAGATATCCAGGAATATTCAACCATTATAGTACAACCCGGTAAACTGCAGACATCTAGTCAAGAACATGGATGTTCAACATTTATCACATACCAAAATATTGGGCGAACATCTTCTTTAAGACGAAAAACATTTGCAGGGCGTCTCCAAGGTAAACACCTGGAAATTTTGGACTCTTCAATCAATCCAAGATTCTGCCAACATAAGCATATGATTAGTACGGGGCAAATGAATAAAGAGGAATATAGCTAGACCCAAAACTATTGCCAAAGTTCATTTCTCATTTACTTTCAATTGAGGAAAAGAAAGTTCCTGACAGATTATCTTAATTGATTGAACAACAATAGGTCACTAAAATGAAATTTACGAGTAAATCCCAATCTTATTTTGTACTTGCATGTCTTTCCTTTCCTTCATTATTTCAACTGATATTTACTTAATTATTTGAAAGTAATCTATGAGAAAGTATGACACTGAAACCAATAGATAGTTCAAGGTTTTTTTCTTAAATAAGTGAATAACAAAAACATAAAGTTCAAGAGTTTTAGTTGACCCTGTAAATGTTCAATTTGAGGAAGAAATCTTGAACTATATATTTATTCAATAATTTTCTTTTTTAAATTTCAAAGTTCAAGAAGTCAAATGATATTCTGTAACAACATCTTTGACATGCAAAAGTAATGATGAGAGATAGGATAATAAGAAACAACCATTAGTATAGCTAATGCAGATTTCTCCATGTTTAATGTATAAAGGTGCAATGTCTTAATCCCATGAGCTAAAATCTTGCGGCACATTTCTGTTCCAAGGTGAATCCCGTAGGATTTGACAGCTTCTTCATTGTCCTTGATAGGCTCTAAGGCAGCAGTAATCTCATCTGGTATCTACAATGAGCCATTAAATGCAGATGTTACATTTGAAAAATATTAACGGAAATAACCACCAAATAGCCTTTCATATCCACTCTTCTAAGCAATCATAATGAATATATTAAATCACTAGTCAAGAAAAAACAGCCCAAACAGTGCATTGTGATGACATGGGATACCCATCCAAATTAGGGGGACCTCCAAAATCTGAGAACTTTTGGCCTATGAGAAGAGTGACACCGCATTCATTTCCTTTATGCAAAAAATGCACCAAGGAAATGCTTGCATTATTCTTCTATAAGCCTGGGTTTACCTCAATGAGCATCTCCACTGCTTATGGAATTATTTGAAAAACTAGTTAGTACCTTTTCCAAAAAAGAATTCTGTAAAGTAGAATACCCAACTAGTACATACACCTTTTCAATAAAATTTACGAATCGATACCTGTCGAAAGGCTCAAAAATACCTGAGCATAATTTTCTCAGACTAAATGGAAAAGAGGGACAAATGCATGATAAGAATCGAAACGTTTGTTATAGAAAAGTGAAACAGGTTATACCACATACCTTAGTTTTGCAAAAGCCAGTCATACGCAAGAAACCCTTGTAGTTATTAATGGGCATAATACCCGGCACGATAGGGCATGTAATCCCAATTTGGCGACAGTCATTGACAAATTTGAGAAAGATATCAGTATCATAAAACAGTTGAGTGACAATCAGATCAGCTCCCGCATCAACCTAAGGATTAAAGAGGTTTTAGCACTAAAATTAACTAATACATGGAAATGGAAACAATAAAAATTAGAAAAAAAAATTCCAATTAATTAATGAGTTAAGAGTAACACCTTTCTCTTCAAATAAGCAAGATCATTCTGATAAGCTTCAGGTGTAGCTACACCATCATTTCCTATAGCATCAGGATGTGCCTCTGAGCAAAAAAGCAAACCATTAATAATCACAAGCCACAAGAACAAGCCTCTTGATAGCAGACAATTAAAAGAAGATGAAAAGCACCTGGATAACCAGCAACTGTTATGCCAAAGTAGTCACCATATTGGGCTCTAATATGTTTCACCTAGAGTTTTGAAAGAAAACTTAGTAACATATTTATTAAAAGTATTTTGTTAATAAGTGTCCTTAGAGCATTCTTTTAAGATTAGTTAATATACTATTAATAATAATAACATTGTCAAAAGTTGATAACTTTATTCATTATTTTCAATGCATTAGATAAAGTACTATATATAATAACTTTAAATAGTAGCCTAAGACACTCGTGAGTAAAAATCCTTACTAAAAAAACGAAAACAAAGTAAAAAGAAAAATGCTTTACCAGATCAAGGGCACAGGCGAAGCCACCTTCGACCTGGACAAACTTGTCCTGGCCATGAGGAGGGTCACCTCGAAGGGCAAGAACATTCTGAATGCCATTGGATTTGATGGTCTGAAGAGCATGGTCGATCTTCTCTACAGGCATGTTGGTGCAAGTGAGGTGCATCATTGTCTCCACACAGATGATATTCTGCATCTTATTAGCAATGTCCAGAGTGAGATCCGCAGTGGATCCACCTGCACCCCATGTAATGTCACAGAATGATGGATTATGAGCAACCATTCGATCCATCCTCTCAAACATGTTGTCTACTCCATCCTCAGTCTTTGGAGGGAAGAACTCAAAGGAAAACACCACTTTCCCTTGGTCCTCTTGCAAAGACTGGATCTTCTCTATCACCTTCATCTTTAACTGGATCTCCAACTGTCAGCTGCAAGTGGAAATTAAAGAATTGAATATCAAAACCCAGATGTTTGAAGAAATAAACAAGAAAGGAACATCAAACCCAAACCCGAATCTGAAAGAAAAAAACTGATAATTCGGAGCAAAAACCCAAGTTTCACTTTGAAAAATAACACAGAAGAAAATAAAAATGAACAATTTACATCAATCATTTCCAAGTAAATCAGATCAGCTAAAACATAAATGATATACGACATTGTTAAGAATCTAACAGCAAACAAATATTGACAGAATCTTCCAAATCTAATATCCGAGGTTTGTTGTAGTACATTGTCCCAAATTCATGGAACGAAAATACAACATACATGTCAAACAAAAAATTCCCATAAAATATGAAGAAGAAAGGAAACTCACAAAAGGGATTTGGGATCAAAAGAGAGATGGGAGGGGCGAGAATGGGTTGGGAAGCTGAGCCTGAAAGTATTTGAGAAATAGTCGGGTGGGGGGTTGGTGACTTGGTGTGGTTGAAATGACAAAGTTGCCATTCAACCACCCAAGAACCAGTATTGGCCCACCACGCACCAACTTCCGAGAGTGAAACTTTTCTACAATTATACGATACGATACGATGGCTCCAATCTGCTATCATTTACATTTACCAACCATAAACAACGACATGTTTGAGTCAGCTTGAAACATTGACAAATGTTGGAAGTGCTATTTCTGACAAGCTCTAAAGATTATCGGTCACTTAGTTTAGCACTGCTTTTCAAACAAAAATTGGGTTAAAAAAATATGTTTAGAGAGTATGGTGAGATTTTTTTTTTTAAGTGTTGGTGTAAAAAGATGTAGTGGGAAATTGAAATGTCAAAAAAAAAAAATGTTTAAAATAATAAAAATACAGAGTTATGAGAATAATAAAATCATTTTTATCAAAAAATCAACTTTTAAAGTCCAAAACTATAATTTGGCTTTTTGATTTGATTTTACAAATCATGATCTCAATTGTAAAATTTAATTTTTTTATTTGATTAACATTATGTTTGCAATGAAAAATAATTTTTGACTTTAAAATTTATTCAAAAATAAACGCTAAACAAAACCTTATAAGGTGGTTTTATTTGATTTGATTCTTCCTGTTATACCGAATCAGGTTTTGACCTTGTTTGCATTTCTCACGGTAGTTTTTGGTGAGAGTTAAGTAAATGCTATTTTTTCTGATTATTATACTAAAAATTTACAAATTTATCATATGGTGGAAATTTTTAACTTTATGCTTAAAAAATGGTGTATTAAATCCGAATTTAATTCCGTTGGTTTATACAATCACTTTTAAAAAATAATATCTAATAAATCTAACAATTAAATTTTAATATATGTAACATCTTTTTTTATTTCCAGGTTGTGATCCATTTTGTAAAAAAAAATGGTACATTATAAGAATATAATTATGTATATATAGAATAATGAAATGAGCTGTCCATCAATAGCATAAATTGATCTCAGATAAAGATTTACCTCATTTTATTTTAATTACTACTCTGTCTGAAGTAAAATTTAATATTAGTGCAAGTTAAGTATAAAGAGATTAATGAATGGATTCATTATTAGTCCATGTTGCTGTTTTCATGGCATTTTGGATGGTAAATGACCTTCCAACACAATATTGGGATGAAATTGGCAGACCCCAGTTGTTGGGTTGTTCTAAACAAATAAGGCCTCTCCAAGGCCTATGGGCTTAGAACTGTGTTTAATTAGATTTGTTCATAAATATAATTAAATTAAATTTAAATAATAAAAAAATAATTTTTAAAACCAAACTGAATCTGATGGACTAAAATATCTATTTTATCATATAAAAATATATTTTTAAATTAAAATTTATGTTAAATAAAAAATATTTTTTATTAATTAAATAATAATTCAAACTCAACTAAACCGATTCGATTAAAAATGTTGTATTTCAAACCCGATTCAATTCGAACCGAATCGAACAGATAACCCAATCCACCTGGTTTATGTTTTTTTTTTTTTTTTAAGTGTTAGGGGCAAATGGAAGATATCTTAATTAAAGAAAGACAAATGATTTAAAATCAAATGGTTAAGGGAGACAACATTATGTTAAAAAGAGAAAAGGAAAGTGTAATTTGACATCTGCCTAAATGTAAATAGGAATTACACATCCATTAACTCGAAAAAGAATGTGAAATACTTGGTAGAACAACAACTTCACATCTGCCTAAATGTAAATATTTGACAAAAACTTGAGCTTTCTCTCTTACTTCTTCTCCCTTCAATCATAAATAATTCATCCAAGGAAAAGAATCCCACCTTCAATTGGTTATCCTTTTTCCCCACTCACTTAAGTGTCAAGACCAACATAGTATAAAACTAAAGAAATAATCATCATATTTTGCACCCTCCTAAGGAAGCACGAATATGAACATTCAACACGATACGAATACAATAATACAAGAACTTTTTAAAAAAAATTTACACAAATACAACAAAATACGATAATAAAAAATAGTTTTATATAATAATATATAATAAAAATATAAAATTAATAGTTTTCAGTTAAATATTAACATACAAATAACTTTTTAATTTTTTTTAAAATTATTTTTGTATTTAAAAACTTGAACATTAAAAAACCTATTAGAACCAAATTAAAACCTATTAGAACCAAATTACTCATTGTTGATTTCATATCGAGAGAAAGCAAGAAAAAAAAAAAAAAAAAAACCTTTCATCACATAGCCAACCATGTCCGGATGTGTTGGATTGTATCTTGACTATATTTTAATCGTGTCCGATTTTATTCTTATTTTTTTGACGTGTCCTCTCGTGTTTGATATGTATTCAACCATGTCAAAAACATGTCTATGTCCGACACATGTCCGACACTTAGAAAACTACCTGACAGAAGTGTCCGTGTTTTATAAGCACCCTCAAACTAGGCTGTGGCCAGTGATCCATTCCTACCTGTAATTAAGTTTGCATTAACCATAAAGCAAGCAGACATCATGAAATTCCCCTGCAATAAACAAGATACTTTAACCACAATACATGCAAATGACGAGCACGTTAGAATCGCACCAAGGGATGTCAAAAGCTTACCTTGCCAATACAAATATAAGGTAATAACATGCAACAATGAGCAAAAATTGACCCAATACACCTAATGGCATAAAAACATCCTCAAATCTAAACAACTACTAGCTATGGATAGATTCGAAGAGAGAGCCTAGTAGCCAGAATCCCCTCTAAATCCACCTCCAAAGCCTCTATCACCACGGAAACCATCGTTGCCACCAAAAGATCGAGAACCACTAGGTCTTTCAGTGGCATAACTTACTCGAATATTTCTCCCATTGAGTTCCTGCAATTTCAGTACAAAACAGTCAATACGTAATTCACCAGAAACATGTTTCACGTATCAATTTTTTTCCTCACCTGACCATCCATGGCTGACAAGGCATTGCTGGCAGATTCATCATCAGCAAAGTTCACGAAACCAAAGCCCCTAGACCTCCCAGTGTCCCTATCGATAATAATCCTAGCTGATCAATAAAAATCATAGAATGAGAATGAACAGAAGCAAGCACTATAATAGATACCATCCTCAACACCATAAAAATGCGAAGTTCATGGGCCAAAATCATCAACCAGACAGACAAGGCAAACTTGTTATAATTTCAATTAAAACACAATGCAACAGCTCACTTGCACTCGTCATTATTCAACTTCTTCCATGAGAAAAACTCTGAGAAAGATAGAGATATACCATGCAACAATCTACAAGATAAATTATTAACCACATATAGCTTAGAGCCCAGAAATACCTAACTATGAATTCTGTATCCAAGACACCAATAAATGAAGAACAACCTAAAAATCACCTAAAAACACATTAACAACGCTAATCACTATTTGTTCGCTATTACTAGTAACTCGTGGCTGATAAAAGACAGAACAAAGGACACACATTTCTGCTTGGTACTACTTAATCTGTTGGACCGAAAAAAAAATTTCCGTTCATCTGGTTGACAAGAAATGCAAGCTACCATTTCATATACTTGACTAAAATAGTCAACTTAATAACAATGTCAAAAACTTAGAAGTATCATTAGCATTACCAATACAACTCACCTTCAGTGACATCACCAAATCCGGAAAATGCTTCCTTGAGATTCTGATCATCAGTTCCAAATGAAAGACCTATGAACCATAGATTCAGGTCAAATACACAACAAATGATAGCCACATCTAATCTTCTACCAAGAATCCAATATGTATCAATACCTCCAATAAAAAGTTTTTTGCCTGATGTTGACATGTAGCGAATAGAGTTAAGCATGGATGTCATTGGGATTTGCCCATTTTGCCTCAGAAGGCTTCCAAGTTTGCTAGAAAATGCCATTACAATGCTTGACTGTATCAATTTTTATTTATTTTTTTGCAACAGCACCACCAAGCCACACAAACAAAAACAAAATGCAAGTTAGTTCAAAGCTAGATAGTCCAATTAATAACCAAAACAAACCACACACAACAAAATGCAGCTTTAGCTCGAGAAGCATTGACGGCATTACACACAATGGCATTATATATGTTATAAATTGACCCGGTTGTATTACAGTGATGATGGAATTAAAAAGCTTGAAATTCTTTTCTGGAAAAAGAATGGAAGCTGGAAGCACTGTGATTTACTTAAAATACGTTACAATTCCATCGAAGGAAAAGAAGAAAATATGTTACAATTCACAGAATTCCCTTCCTGAGCCCCTAATACCTCGACGCATCAGAAACAATTAACTTTCTTGTTAACAAAAAAAAAAATCCTGAATAGCAATGCTCCCTCAAGAACCCCATCAACGTTCATAGTAACTACATGAGTTAACTAGACTCTCAAGTTCAACACAGAGCAAATAAGTTTCCATCAGAGCTGAAGCAATTGAACAAATAAAAAGGCATTTTCCCCTCATACAATAACTCAAATAAAGCCCTCTCCGTACTTTAATAAGAGAAATCAGCAGTAATTCAGGAATAAAATGATAAAAACACTACCAGTCAAAGAGATGGAATTAACGATCCACACTAGTTCTGATACAAATAAAATGAATAAAACAAGACAAATTAATTCAAAAAAACAAACAGATCCGAACAAATCAAAACCATAAACCAAAAGAAAATCATCATCTTAACTTTAAAAAAATTAAGAAAAATCCAATAAATGGATGCAAAGAATCAAATCCATATAAGCAACAGCAATAATCTTTACCTTTAAGAAGAGAGGAAATAAAAAAAAAAAACAAGGAAATTTGTGAGAGAGACAGAAATGAAGAAGCGTCTAGGGTTTAAGAATTCGATCTTCCGATTTTAATAACGAGGAGGTTTAAGGAGTTTTGTTCAGATGCGGTGAGGTGTATTGCAATCCTTTTTTAATTTTGTTTTGTAATTAGTTGTACCTTAGTGACGATTTGGTCAAACATTAGTTTTGAGTGAAGAAAAAAAAGTACATTCCTAGATGCGTTAAATTGAGGAACCGTAGAGAAAGAGACCGTACATGAATGAGGCGGAGTAAAAAGTAAATATTGGGCCGCGTCCCCGTCAGCCAAAATATTATAGGATTGGATTGGGCTCATCAATCCTAAACCTTAAACCTGAATTTGGACATAACTTTAAGATTATGTTTAAAAATTTAAATTTCAAATAATGAATTTTGATTTAAAAAATAGTATAATTGTGTAGTCTAATACATATAAATATAACATTCATGATTATTTTTCAAATTCATGGATTTGTTGGATGCCTATATAGTGGTGAATTTGAAATACCTATAGGTATTTGTGAATTTAAAATTCATGTTTTTATACCTTTTAAATATACAATCATGTTGAGTTTTAACTAATGTATGCATTTCATTATCACAATTTATATAGCAAATGAAATCTAAATCCAAATTCTCAAATATAAAAAATATATATTCTTTTTTTTTTTGAAAAAGAGAGATTCAAACCCGACTTTTAATATATAATATAATATTTTCAACTCTCTTCTCGAGTAAATAGAGATAATTTAGGTATTTTAAATTAAATAATATAATATTTTTATATATTCTATATAATATAATTTGTTAATAATAGATATAGATTATGTTGTTACATTTTAATTTAATTGAGTTTTAGTGTAAATCTGTCCATGGGCCCAATTTTTTTTCCTTACTCAAACTTGACCCATAAGCCTATTGATTAAAATAAGAAATATGACGTGGCAATGTCACGTGTTATTTGACCTATGATGTGGCATTATCACATCATCTAATCGTTAGTTTCTAATGAGTAAGTGAACAAAAAAAATGAATTTTTATAATGTGCGTGATTAAATTGGTATTTTTTATAGTTGAATGATCAACATAAAAAACCTCTACTAATTGAATGATTATCTGTGTACCCAATTTTTAATCACTTGAAAGAAATCAATAACTCAATAATAAATATTAGTACATACAAGAACAATTATATAGTCTAATTTTAAAAAAATAGAAAAATATTTACTAATTCAATAAAAAGGAAATCTGCCAACGAAGCAACGCAGCCAAATTTGTAGTTACTACTACGTAAACCTTTTGTAGTTACTACTACGTAAACCTAATCCCAGTACTACCAGAACTTGGAATTCCATTACCGACTTAAACACTAACCCTATATATCTCCTCTTCTGATCTCAATTTTCTTATCAATTCTCTTCAAGAAAATCCATCGATCCTAAAACCCGTAGTTTCTCAAATCTCCTTCTTCCCAAAACCCAAGTTTTCTTTGATCTTTCTTCTTCTTCTTTTTTTTTTCCCCCCTTTCAACATATCTTCACGTAAAAACCCTAGCATTAGCAACTCCAAGAAACTTTGTTTAAGCAATGGCTTCAAGACGTTTTCGCGTTATCCGTTTACCGAGCCTAGGCAAAATGGGTCTGTTTAATCAGATCATGCCTATAGAATCTGAACCTCGGCGGCCGGTATTGGAGCGCCCAGCTATGGACTATCCAGCTGCAAGTAGAGCTCGAAAGATGGTTAAAATGGAGTCATCGAAGAGTATATTTACGTTGGGGACACCCGAGCGAGAAAACACGACCAAAAAGGATGAAGGGTTCGGGGTTTTTCTTCAGGCTTGTTCTCTGTGTAAGAAGAAGCTCAAACCGGATATGGATATCTATATGTATGGCTACCTAGGCGCGTTCTGCTCTGCTGATTGCCGAGATGATCGGATTGCTTTGGACGCGTTGGACAAGGAAGTTCCGAAACTACCGATAAATATGAGACCCTCAAAGAGGTTCTGACTCAGAAATTTCACCCTCAACCAACCTTAAGTAAGGCAGATCAACTTCAGAGATTCACCGGGACTGTTGGATTTTTGGCATTCACCTAGATGAACATAGTCTGCAATATTTGTAAACTGATTTAATTTGAATCGTTTTAACATTGGCAATTTTCATTCTTTTTCTAAATTAATTTTACTAGTATTGTTTTTTTTTTTTTTTTTTTAAGTTTCTGATGCATACTGATAACTCGTATAATTATATAGTTTTTAGTTATGTTTTATTATTGTTTTGTGTCAAATACGAGTTATTATTGTTTAGTCTAATTGTGTTTATGATCTTTTATATTTTTATGTAATTTGGTGTTTTTCACAAGTTTCTTTGAGTGATTTCAGATTACTAGAATTAAGGGCAAATCCAGATCAGTTCCAGTTCCGACACCTTTTGCCATATCAGCTATATCTCGAGTTTCACTGAAGCAATAAGGCTGAACTTTGTATCCCTGCAAAGCTAAGAGGCATATCTATCTTTTTCATGTTTTATACTTCTTGAAACGGAGTCGTTTTCCCTAGCGAAATCGACCATCAAGTTGGCTGATGTGCAATGACGTCTGTTCTGCACCGTTTTGGTATTTTGACCATATCTTCCGATCCACGTGCGCAAATGATCTGATTCCAACGGCTATGGATCCGTAACTGATAGGGGTATATTTTTCTAGAAGACCATTTTATCAGATCGAGCCTCCAACATTGACAAAATCGACCATCAAGCTGGCTGATCAGAATTGTCATACAATATGACGAAAATTGTTAGAAAAATGCACCCACCTATTATACCTACCTTTGAAATTTGTAAAGCTTGTCTCTTGTCATTTAGCCCTCCAAAATGTGTATAAATAGAGGGCCTTGGATGAGTATTGGGATACAATATAGATTGGTAGGATAGCCATTGTAATAAAATTCTCTAAGTTTTCTTTTTCTTTCCTTTCTCTAGTTTTCTTTTTTTTCTTACATTTCTTTTCATTTTATTCATATCTAGTATGTGTTGCTAATCATATTGTTGAGGTGATGAGGTGAAGCTCTTGGTAAATGCTAAGGTTAGTCTCTTAAACATGAGCTAAAATGAATCATCATTTATAAACACTAGTATAGATAATATTTTCTTTTGGTTTAAAATCATACTTGCAAAGTAGAGATCTTGATTCATTATTGACAATGAAAATGGCACAGTAAATGCTTGGTTTCATAACCTTGATTTGTTGTAGACATATACCTTGGCATAAGGAATGCTTGGACTCTTTTTGTGAGTTTTGAGGACACCAAATGAACATAATATCATATGCTATGGACGTTGGACAATTTGGACTGAATTGCTAAACCTTCCGATTGGAATCTCCCTTATGTGTGAATTTCAATTGTGTAATAAAACAAGATTAATCTTAGCATAACACCAAGAGTGGATTCTCTAACCTCAACATCTTTTCTTATTGTTTTTATATCTTGTTTAATTTCTTTTATTTTATTTTGTTTATTTTGTTCTCTAATATCTTGTTTATCTTGTTTTGTTGTTGATTCCCTAATATCTTGTTTACTTTATTTTTCTTATATATTTATAAACTTATACTTACTAATACGCTTCCCTGTGGTTCGACCTCGGACACCCGAGAATTTATTACTTGAACATAACCTGCACTTGGGTTTACAACTCTTAATTAAGTCTTCATCAAGTTTTTGGCGCCGTTGCCGGGGAAGCAATACTAAGTATATAAGTTTATAAGTATATTTATTTTTATTGGCTGGTTATACCGCCTAATTTGTATATATTTATTTTTATTGGCTGGTTATACCGCCTAATTTTGTATATTAACTTTGTTTTATGCTTGTTTGGCGACGTGATTTTAGATCTCGTCGTTTAGTTAGATTTTATTGTGAAACTTTTTCAGGTAATCTTTCTAATACAACTCCTACCATGGCTGACAATGAAAGTGTTCATGCTGAAGATGAGAACAGACAAGTACGCACCATGCGTGACTACTTGCAAACAACTCGAAGCTCATCACCCTCTTGTTTTATTTTTCCTCTCAATGCAAACAACTTTCGTTTTAAACCAGGTATGATAGCTTTGCTTCCAAATTTCCATGGGTTAGAATCGGAAAGTGCTTACTCGTTTCTAAAAGACTTCGAAGATGTATGTGTCACCTTTAATGACCAACAATGTACAAATGAAATTGTCAAGCTAAAATTATTTCCTTTTTCTTTAAAAGATAAAGCAAAAATTTGGCTTCATAATTTAAAACCAAGGTCAATTGGCACATGGCAAGAATTACAAACTGAGTTTCTAAAGAAATTTTTCCCAGCACATAAAACTACTGCTTTGAAAAGACAGATTCAAAATTTCAATCAAAATCAAAATGAAGCATTTTTTCAGTGCTGGGAGCGTTTTAAAGATTTGTTAAGTTCTTGTCCACATCATGGTTTTGAAAAATGGCGTCTTATTAGTTTCTTTTATGAAAGTTTAACTCCCGAAACTAAACAATTTGTTGAAACAATGTGTAACGGTGAGTTTCTAGAAAAAGAACCTGAAGAAGCCTTTGACTACCTAGACCATTTGGCAGATAACTCTCAAGCCTGGCACACAGATAATTCCTCTGAAAGTTCCAATAGATCTAATCTTGTTTCTAACAGAGGTAAATATCATTTTAGTCAAGAAGATGAGATAAAAGCTAAAGTAGCTAATTTGGCTAGAAAGATTGAAGCCATGGAACTTAGAGAAGTAAAAGAAGTCAAAACGGTTAAAAATGAAGAAAGTTGTGGAATTTGTGAAATCATGGGACACCCCACTTCTGAATGTCCAAACATTCCCATTCTTAAAGAAGCGTTGCATGATCAAGTAAATTCCATAAACACATTTAAAAAGCCTTTTCCTTCTCCTTACTCTGAAACGTATAACCCTGAATGGAGAAATCATCCCAACTTCAGTTGGCGGAATAATAATCATGTTCAGGTACCACAATCTCAAAAGCCGGGCAACACTTTTTCCTATCAACCTTCACGTGTACAAACCTTGGAAGAGACATTGCAAGCATTCATGCAAACACAAGCAAATGTGAATAGCCGGACTTCACAGGACATCAATGAGATCAAAAACACCTTGTCCACATTGACAGCTTCATTACGCACTCAAGAAAAAGGTAAGTTTCCTGCTCAACCTCAGCCTAACCCTTCTACTCAATGTCTTGTTTCTTGCTCCAATGAAACTCAACAGGAAAATGCCAGTTCTATCACAACTCTTCGAAGTGGAAAGGCAATTGACAAAAACATTCCATCAAAAGACCAAGATCCTCTTTCCCCTCCGAAAAGTAATGGTAAGGATGATGGTAAGTCTGAACTTCTTGAAAATTTGGACAAAGAAAAAGGTATGCATCCTGCTCCTTTTCCTCAAAGGTTGCAAACAATAAAGAATTTGAATCAAAATGCAGAAATTTATGAACTTTTCAAACAAGTTAAGATTAACATTCCTTTATTGGATGCAATCAAACAAGTTCCATCTTATGCTAAATTTTTGAAGGACATGTGCACAGTTAAAAGGAAACATAATGTACAAAAGAAAGCATTTCTGACGGAAAGTGTGAGCTCAATCATTCAACACCTTACTCCACCAAAATTCAAAGATCCTGGATGTCCAACAATCTCATGCATCATTGGAAACACTAGAATAGAACGTGCATTGCTTGATCTTGGTGCTAGTGTTAATCTTTTGCCTTTTTCTGTTTATCAACAGTTAGGTTTAGGTGAACTCAAGGAAACACCTGTTACACTTCAACTAGCTGATCGTTCTGTAAAAATTCCTCGAGGGATAGTTGAAGATGTTTTGGTTCAAATTGATAATTTTTACTTCCCTGTTGATTTTATTGTTTTGGACACACATCCTGTTTCAAATCCAAATGTTCAAATTCCTGTTATATTAGGCCGTCCATTTCTTGCAACTTCTAATGCTCTGATAAATTGCAGGAATGGTATGTTGAACATTTCTTTTGGAAATATGACTTTAGAATTAAATGTGTTCAACATTTGCAAGCAACCTGGTGATAATTCAGAAGTACATGAAGTGGATTTCATTGAAGAACTTGTTCATGAACATCTCACCACTACCACATTCCATGATCCTTTAGAAGCTTATTTAATTGAATATGAGTTTGATAATGCTTCAGAAATTTCACACACTGATTCTTTGTTAAAATCTTTTCAGGATAAGCATTGTTGGAAACAAAAGTTTGAGGAACTTCCATCACTCACAAATGTCACTGTACCATCAACTATTGAACCACCCAAGCTGGATTTAAAACCATTGCCATCAGAGCTAAAATATTCCTTTTTGGGTGAGAGTGAAACTTTTCCAGTCATAATTTCTTCACATCTTGATGAACTACAAGAAGGTAAGTTGTTACAACTTTTGAAGATGCACAAAAATGCATTAGGATGGACCTTAGCTGACATAAAGGGAATAAGCCCATTAATCTGCACACATAATATTTATTTAGAGGAAAATGCTAAACCCTCTAGACAAATGCAACGAAGGCTTAATCCTAATATGAAAGAAGTAGTGAGAAATGAAGTCATTAAACTTCTAGATAATGGAATCATTTATCCTATCTCTGATAGCAAATGGGTAAGTCCTACTCAAGTCGTACCTAAGAAATCTGGAGTTACTGTAGTTAAAAATGAAAACAATGAATTAATTCCAGCTAGGACTGTTACTGGTTGGCGCATGTGCATTGACTATAGGAAACTTAACTCAGTGACGAGGAAAGATCATTTCCCTTTGCCTTTCATGGATCAAATCTTAGAAAGAGTTGCAGGGCATGAGTTTTATTGTTTTCTAGATGGATATTCTGGGTATAATCAAATTGCCATTGCACTTGAGGACCAAGAGAAAACCACTTTTACATGTCCTTTTGGTACTTTTGCATATCGTAGAATGCCATTTGGATTATGTAACGCCCCTGCCACATTTCAAAGATGCATGCTTAGCATTTTTAGTGACATGATTGAACGTAATCTTGAGATTTTCATGGATGATTTTTCTGTTTCTGGTGATTCATTTGATGATTGCTTAGCCAATTTGAAAAATGTATTGATTAGGTGTGAAGAAAAAAATCTTGTTCTTAATTGGGAAAAATGTCATTTCATGGTCACTAAAGGTATTGTACTAGGTCACATTGTTTCTGCAAAAGGGATTGAGGTAGACAAGTCAAAACTTGAATTGATTGCTAATCTACCCACACCAAAGACAGTAAAGGACATTAGGTCATTCTTGGGACATGCAGGTTTTTATAGAAGATTCATAAAAGATTTTAGCACGATATCTAAACCTCTATGTAATCTTTTAATGAAAGACACTGCATTTGAATGGACTAAAGATTGTGAAGATGCTTTTGAAAAACTCAAAAATATGCTCACTACTGCTCCTATTATGAGATCTCCTGATTGGTCTTTACCATTTGAAATAATGTGTGATGCTAGTGACTATGCTGTTGGTGCTGTGTTAGGACAAAGGAAAGATAATAAACCACATGTAATTTACTATGCAAGTAAAACTTTAAATAGAGCCCAAATGAATTATTCCACTACAGAAAAGGAATTACTTGCAGTTGTTTTTGCATTGGATAAATTCAGATCTTACCTTGTTGGATCATCAATTGTTGTCTTTAGTGATCATGCAGCTTTAAAATATCTTCTCTCTAAGAAGGATGCAAAACCTAGGTTGCTGAGGTGGATCCTTTTGCTGCAAGAATTTGACATCACCATTCGAGATAAAAAAGGAGTAGAAAATGTGGTGGCTGATCATTTATCAAGACTTGTTTGTGATGAATCTTTTGGAACCTCACCAATAAATGATACTTTTCCTGATGAACAACTTCTAATTGTCTCCACGACACCTTGGTTTGCTGACATTGCTAATTTTCTTGCTACAGGAAAAATTCCTTCTCAATGGAGCACACAAGATAAAAGGAAGTTTCTGAATGAGGTAAAGAAGTTCTATTGGGATGACCCTTACTTGTTCAAATATTGTCCTGATCAGATTTTTCGAAGATGCATTCCCGACAATGAGGTAAGTAGTGTAATTAAGTTTTGTCATTCCGAGGCATGTGGTGGTCATTTTTCATCAAAGAAAACTGCTGCAAAAATTTTACAGTGTGGATTTTACTGGCCAACTTTGTTCAAAGATGCACATAATTTTTGCAAGTCATGTGAAAGTTGTCAAAAATTAGGTTCCATTTCGAAAAGAAACATGATGCCTTTGAACCCAATTCTTGTAATTGAAATTTTTGACTGTTGGGGTATTGATTTCATGGGACCATTTCCACCATCTTTTGGTTTCTTATACATTTTAGTTGCAATAGATTATGTTTCAAAGTGGATAGAGGCAATTCCATGTCGAAATAATGATCACAAAACAGTGATTAAATTTTTAAAAGAAAATATTTTGAGTCGATTTGGAATTCCTCGATCTATCATAAGCGATGGGGGAACACATTTTTGCAACAAGGTTTTTGAAACATTAATGAAGAAATATGCCATTACACACAAAGTTGCAACCCCTTATCACCCGCAGACAAATGGACAGGTAGAATTAGCAAATAGGGAGATTAAACAAATTTTGGAAAAGACAGTTAATCCAAATCGCAAAGATTGGTCTCTTAGACTTAACGATGCATTATGGGCCTATCGAACAGCTTTTAAAACAGCATTGGGCATGTCTCCTTATAGGCTAGTTTATGGAAAACCTTGTCATTTACCTGTGGAACTTGAGCATAAAGCATATTGGGCCATTAAAATGTTCAACTCAAACCTTGATGACGCTTCTAATTTACGAAAATTACAAATAAATGAACTTGAGGAACTCAGAAATGATGCATATGAGAATTCTAAAATTCATAAAGAAAGAACTAAAGCCTTTCATGACAAGTTAATTTCAAGAAAAACATTTAATGTTGGACAAAAAGTTCTACTTTATAATTCTAGACTTCACATATTTCCTGGTAAGTTGAGATCAAGATGGACTGGCCCATTTGTGGTTAAGCATGTGTATCATTATGGAGCAGTTGACATTGAGAATCCTCAAAATGGTAACGTATTCAAGGTAAATGGACAAAGACTCAAACTCTTTTTGGAAAATCATGTTACTCAAGAAGAGGTTGTTTTTCTTTCTGATCCTTGTTTTGAAAATAACTAGATGTAAATATAATTTTTACTAATCTTCAAAAAAAAAAAAAAAATCATTTTTTCCCGGTTAAATGGCGGATAACGGTACTCCGTGATTATTTAAGTCAGTTCCATCAGCTACCCACAAAACTGATATTGTATATAAATTTCTCTTTCATTTTATTTTATTTCATTTTTTTTCAGGATGGATGATATTCTCAAAAGATTGCAGAAACGATTTCCTCCTTTTCCTCGGAATATTTTACTGAAGCTTTACCAAGTTCGATTAGAAAGATTAAGAATGCTTATGAACAAAGGGATTCCTGAAGACATACGTTGGATAATTGAAGCCAAGGTACGTGAAGATGAATATCTTCCTGTTTTGCATTTACCAGGTACAGGTAGAAGCACTTATGCAAAGAAGCGACGAGCAAAGCGCATGAGTTCAAATTGCCACAAGTGTGCACGATGGACGTGTAACGGTAAATGTCGTTCTATTGGGATTCCGTCCTCTAATCGAGATGATAAAATTGAATTCATTAAGGATGGACTGAGTAAGGAGAATTTGGGTAATATCCAACTTTCTCTTGAGACGCATCCTAGTGGAGATGTACAAAGAGAAATTCTTGATTTATGGCCGCAATTCCAAAGGGAATGGCAACATCTTGGGAATCTGATGATAAAAGACCCTGTTTGCCAGCTTGTAAAAAAACTGGATGGGAAGCATATCCTCGACTCATAGAAGGCGTTTAAGCCGTTTCTGGACGTAAAACCAGAGGAAGATGCCAAATACACTTTCGGCGACATTATTACTTTTGACTTTTACGGTTGATTTTTCTTCTCTTTTTGATTTTCTTCCTGAAATCATGCAAAAATCTTTTGTTAGGTTAACATTTTCTTCTGACAGGTCAAATACACTTTCGGCGACATTATTACTCTTGTCTGATTCATTACTCAGTCCTCTATATATTACACCATGTACTCATTCTCTTTCAGGCACTCGAAAAAGAAAAAAAAATGGAAAGCACTTCGTCCCAGCGCATTAAAAAAATTTGTGTCTTTGGAGGTGCTTATCCAGGGAAAAATAACATATTCGCTGATGAAGCCATAAGAGTTGGAGTAATACTTGCCCAACAAAAGATCCACTTGATTTATGGAGGCGGTAGTACGGGTTTAATAGGAGCAGTCGCTACAGCAGTACACGCCGGAGGAAGTCCAGTTCTAGGAATCGTGCCAAAACTATTCACAGATTTTTGTGGACCTACCGTGGGTAATACAAGTCTGGAGTATCCCTGAACGGATAACAATCATGTACCATTCTGCCGATGCATTCATTGCTTTACCAGGAGGTCTGGGTACATTGGAAGAAATAGCTTGCGTGGCTTCTTGGTCATCTTTGGTCACAAATAAGAAACCCATTGGTTTGCTTAATATTAATGGTTATTTTAGTAATTTACTTTCATATTTAGATAATGCTGTGGATAATGGATTCATGTTTTCAGAGGCAAGGAGAACCATAATTTCTGCTACAACCATTGAAGATTTACTCAAAAAGCTACAAGCTTATGAGTGTTTATCTGCTACGGTTGTTTCGCAAACGCTCGGAAAAAGAAAAAGAGATATGGACGAGCAAGGAGTGGATTGCACTTTGTCTTTGTGACATTATCTAACATTTTGCTTGTTGTGTCTCAGTTATAATAAGTGGTTAGCAACCTCTGCAGGTAATATCTCCTAAATTCTACCTTTAAAATTTGACATTGGGGACAATGTCATATTTTAGTAGGGGGTAAGGGACATATTTTGCTAAAAAAAAAAAAAATTTGTTGTGTTTTAAGACATTTAGAAGTATTCATTCTGAACAAGGTCTGAGTAAGGGAGACTTGAGACATACCTTGTCAGTTTGATTTAATCTTCTTCTTCAAAAAAACAAAAAAAAAAAAAACAAAAAAAAAAACAAAAAAAAACAAAAAAAAAACAAAAAAAAAAAAAAAAAAAAAAAAAAGCATGTTTAGACTTAGTGTGTTTTTTTTTAGTTACTTTCAATACAATGATGAGATATGAATTGCATAAGTCTAAAACAGATTTATTAGTGAGAAGATTTTCATGAGAATTGAGCTTGATGTCAACCTTTTTATGAGCCAATGTTAATATGATATGTTGATTGAGAAAGAAGCATGTTTAGACTTAATCTGACTTGTATAATCATCTTTGTGAGTTTTTGAGCCTATAATGATTGATGCATTATACAAATCAATCTAATTTCTTTCTTGAGTGCTCTTATGATTACATGATTCTCTAGAACTTGCTTTAAACCGTTTGAGACTATATTGATACATGTGACAACATGAATATGATAGAGGCATTAGGATTATAACCAGAGCCAAACAGCCATCCATTATTAATGTTCTACGAGAACATCCCCACTAGTGAGCCAATTTGAGCCTACATTAAATATGATGTTTTATTGGTAACCACAACTTACACCTAGCCTAAATATGCTTATATCCTTACCCTTGTTCTAAAGATGAATTTTATATTTTGAGACATATTGCAAAAAAACAAGGGATATTTTTATTTGAAAATTTGGGTTAGAAACAAAAGATAAGTGTGGGGGAAGAAAAGAAAAGAAAAAGTCAAGAGAAAAAGAAAGGGATCATTGTCAAATACATTCCCATATTAAAAAAAAAAAAATCTTCTCTTGAACTTCTAGAAAAAGATGTTACAAAGTTGGTTAGAATGATGCAAAGGCTCAACATGAATATTTAGCCTATGTTATTATGTGCTTTATAAGAGTTTTGAGAAGTTTTATTTGTATGATCTTATTATGTCTCTAAAATCTATGAACTCTTTGGAACCTTTGTGATATCTTTATCCTTTTGTTCTTTAACCACATTATAACCCTTTGGCCCCATTACAACCTTGAATAAAGACCTCTTGATTTATGAAGTTGTATGATCTAAATAGTGGAGAATAGGTGGACAAGCAAGCATATGGTAGAAGTGTTTTCATGAGATTGATTGAGTGTAAACACTTTACCACTACTTTAAAGAGTGAAAATCAAGAGAGTATCCCATGTGAGAAGTTGAGATTAAGTTTGAATATACACTATTTTGATTGAAATATGTTATGTTATTATTGGCTTAACTCAAACTATTTACATTCAAGCAAGATTTTTTGTGAATTTCTTTAAGCTATTGATTAGTTTTTAAGACTTGTCCAATGATTATCTCTAATTTATATTGGAAGGATTAGTTATAATTATTATTTTTAGTTTTTCTTATGTCTTCAATGTTTGTGGGTATCGTCCTAGTAAACCCTCACGAGACTAAACTCGTCCACTAGGGACACCTAGGGGTTTAAAGGCTTGTGTCACATGCTAAGTGCCACCGTGATTTCCTACGAAAATGGATTAGATTAGATTTTCTTATTTTATTTTTATTGAGTCGTTGCTAGGGACTAGCAACAATCTAAGTATGGGGGTGTGATAACTCGTATAATTATATAGTTTTTAGTTATGTTTTATTATTGTTTTGTGTCAAATACGAGTTATTATTGTTTAGTCTAATTGTGTTTATGATCTTTTATATTTTTATGTAATTTGGTGTTTTTCACAAGTTTCTTTGAGTGATTTCAGATTACTAGAATTAAGGGCAAATCCAGATCAGTTCCAGTTCCGACACCTTTTGCCATATCAGCTATATCTCGAGTTTCACTGAAGCAATAAGGCTGAACTTTGTATCCCTGCAAAGCTAAGAGGCATATCTATCTTTTTCATGTTTTACACTTCTTGAAACGGAGTCGTTTTCCCTAGCGAAATCGACCATCAAGTTGGCTGATGTGCAATGACGTCTGTTCTGCACCGTTTTGGTATTTTGACCATATCTTCCGATCCACGTGCGCAAATGATCTGATTCCAACGGCTATGGATCCGTAACTGATAGGGGTATATTTTTCTAGAAGACCATTTTATCAGATCGAGCCTCCAACATTGACAAAATCGACCATCAAGCTGGCTGATCAGAATTGTCATACAATATGACGAAAATTGTTAGAAAAATGCACCCACCTATTATACCTACCTTTGAAATTTGTAAAGCTTGTCTCTTGTCATTTAGCCCTCCAAAATGTGTATAAATAGAGGGCCTTGGATGAGTATTGGGATACAATATAGATTGGTAGGATAGCCATTGTAATAAAATTCTCTAAGTTTTCTTTTTCTTTCCTTTCTCTAGTTTTCTTTTTTTTCTTACATTTCTTTTCATTTTATTCATATCTAGTATGTGTTGCTAATCATATTGTTGAGGTGATGAGGTGAAGCTCTTGGTAAATGCTAAGGTTAGTCTCTTAAACATGAGCTAAAATGAATCATCATTTATAAACACTAGTATAGATAATATTTTCTTTTGGTTTAAAATCATACTTGCAAAGTAGAGATCTTGATTCATTATTGACAATGAAAATGGCACAGTAAATGCTTGGTTTCATAACCTTGATTTGTTGTAGACATATACCTTGGCATAAGGAATGCTTGGACTCTTTTTGTGAGTTTTGAGGACACCAAATGAACATAATATCATATGCTATGGACGTTGGACAATTTGGACTGAATTGCTAAACCTTCCGATTGGAATCTCCCTTATGTGTGAATTTCAATTGTGTAATAAAACAAGATTAATCTTAGCATAACACCAAGAGTGGATTCTCTAACCTCAACATCTTTTCTTATTGTTTTTATATCTTGTTTAATTTCTTTTATTTTATTTTGTTTATTTTGTTCTCTAATATCTTGTTTATCTTGTTTTGTTGTTGATTCCCTAATATCTTGTTTACTTTATTTTTCTTATATATTTATAAACTTATACTTACTAATACGCTTCCCTGTGGTTCGACCTCGGACACCCGAGAATTTATTACTTGAACATAACCTGCACTTGGGTTTACAACTCTTAATTGAGTCACCATCACATACACATAAGCTCAAATATGAGTTTATTTAGCGGCGTTTACAGATAAAAATGCCGCTAAATCATCTCAATTAGCTCCATTTGACGTCGTATACCGGCGTTCAAAAACGCCGATACATATCGCATGAAATGCCGTTAAGTCACTTTTTACGGTGTTTTATTCGAACGTCACTAATTTTTTAACGATGAATATGAACACCGCTAATAATAATATCCAATAAAAGCGTCGCTAAAAACATGATTTGCTGTAATGAATCATGCTTCTGATCTCATTAAAACAGCCTTAATTTTGATAATTAATTATTTTGTTTTACCTTATTACAATAGTAAATATACTTACCATTTCAATTCCTACAAACTTAATTTATACATTATTTATTGTAACTTTGTCCTAAATTTATATATAAAATTTCGATATTAAGACTTTATAAATTGCTCAAGCATGCATTTAAATCCAAAGTGACAATGATTGACTTAATTATATATTAATGCCACTAGCTAGTTATTAGTTCTTTATTTTTTCGCTCGCAAAAATTTATGTAAGAAGTCTTTTATGAGATTCATGCATTTTATTAGCAATTCTTAATTGCTTGTTCAATCAAAACTCCTCCCATTCATCCTTTTTTGACCTAAGAATGTGGCAAAGTAGTACTTAGAAAATTTTAAAAGAAAAAATTGCATAAAAATAAAGTGACAAATACAACTTAATGTTTTGTCTTTAAATAATTAAAAACAAGAATTTTTGGAATTTATGTGGAATTGGAGATGAAAATAGTGATGATTTTTGCAACATATATAAATTTTGTTAGGGTTAAAGGGCATATAATATAGACCCCTAAGGAATGGTAAAACCTTGAATTTTATTATTCATGATGATTTGCAGATTATATCCTCTCCTATCTTATAAAATATAAATATCACCTCGTCCATTTTAAAATTCAAATCCAATGAATTCTTAAATATTAATCGTTAAAATGTTTTTTAGTTTAAAAACATTTTTTTTGTTTAATGAAATAAATGTCAATCGATTTTTTAAATTTTTTAAATTTCGATAATAAACTCTCTTTTTTTCTTTTATAAAGTCTAAGATCTATGGAATAATTGGGAAAGAAAAATTTACAAGTTTTGGGGATTGAATCTCAACCTTGGAAAAAAAGAGATGGATGAACCATTTAAGTTAAGCTTAAATTCTAAAACAAAAATAATTTTTTTAATAAACTTTCTTTTTATTCTTACTCTAATTGTGAGCACACTTTGTAATATATATTATTAAAAAAATATCCCATGCATGGTTGGTGAAGGTTAAGAAATTCTACCAACAAAATTAGAAAATTGTCATATATTAATAATAATAATAAAAAAAGTACGCATGACAATATTTTAATTTTGTTTGTAAAATTTAAAAAAGTTTAAAGATATTATTATATATATATATATATATATATATAAACAAAGCCAAGTTTTATCATGTATGAAATGATAAAGAAATCAAATTCGAAGTTTAACTAATATAATTAAAGATTGCATTCAATTGATTTGAGATTCAAATTTTAACAGTTACAATTAATTTTTTTTTATAAAAAAAAATGTAAAGGAATGGCCTTCCAAAATCTTCCTAAAAGACCCACTATTGGTGATGCAATGCAAGAATCTTCTTTTTTGCTCATTGAAGGGGCAATAATTGTTGGGTTCAAAAGAAATGGGGGATCTTGGACTTTGCCATAGAAAAAAAAAAAAAAAAACTAGTATTTAGGATAGAAACCACCACTCGACCTAGAAAAAAGGCAAAACTGCACCTTACACTTTGGGTTTTTTTTTTTTTAAAGTTTAAGTAACGACAGATTATTTCAGTTCAAGATCAGAATATGTTACAGATTTTAAAAAAGATTAATAATAATATTTACAGATTATTCATCAAATAAAATTAATGATAAAATTCAAATTTAAATATTTATCAAAATACTAATAAATATTCAATCAACTCAACCAATCTAAATAGGGTGAGTTGGAATCTTTGGCCATTTGAGATTTGAAGGAAGCAATTGAGGAAATACAAAAAGCAGGAAAATGCAAAAAAAACAGGTTCACATGGGAGAGTCGAGAGTGTCTGTCAATCATCAACATCTTCATTCTTCATCTTTTTTAAGGTGAAGTTATAGGATTACACGTGTACGGACAGAGAGATATCTGATAAGCTGGGGTGGTGCCACGTGGTGATTCTTCACTAGTTGAGAATTGGCTAACAGGCAAGAGGGAACCTACCCACATGTGGTTCCCCAAATGGCTTCCAACATGCAGACTTTTTTTTTTAGTGTATCTTCTCAGTTTAAATATCCATATAATCTTTGTATTATAATAAAAAATAAATTAATTTTTATATTATAAAAATGAATAATTTAATTTTTATACAATTAAAATAGATACAAATAAATAAAATTAATAACGGTTTTCATGAAAAATTATTAAAATGCTGACGTAAACTCGTAAAATCTAACAGATTTAGATATATTTCAAGTCATATTTTATTCAAAGTCATTAATTCTGTTAGATTTTACGTGTTAACATTAGCATTTTTAACGATTTTTCATTAACACCATTATCAATTTTACTTATTTGCACCTATTTTAATTATATAAGGATTAAATTATTTATTTTTATATTACAATATTTAAATTACTTTTTTCATTATAATACAAAAATTATGTGATACTGTAGCTTCTTCTATCATGCGCGTCACCAGAGCGTGGAATTTTTTCATATCGATAATCTATTTATAATCTATAATTTATAATCTATGACCACTAATAAAAACTATCCCAATATTTAATAAGATTGTTTAATTTAAAGGCATTGCTTTTTATACAACTCAGGTTTAATTATAATTTAGGGTTATTAGGGAATCTACTAATAATTATTTGTTAGTTTATGGGATTCAAGTGGTATTTTTAAATTAGATTAGGGATAATTTCGTTCTTCTCTATAATAAAAAACAATTTTTAAAGTTTTTTAGATTTTTATTTTTAAATGATGTATTTAAAAGGGTTGGTCCGCAAGTTGACTCGTGCATCGATTTAGGATTAGTACTCGACTCGTTGAAAAAAAATTAAAAAACAAATTTATTTTAATAATTATTTTTAGTTTTCTTTTAGTTTTTTATTTTATTTTTAAATCATATATGTAAAGGGGTTGGTCCGCACGTTGACTCACGGGTCGATTTAAGATCCGTACTCGATCCATATGAAAAAAACTAAATTTTTTATTATTTTAATTTTAAATGATGCATTTAAAGAGGTTCGTCCGCATATTGACTCGTGGGTCGATTTAAAATTCGTACCCCAACCCGCTCAGGAAAAAATATAAAAAGAATTATTTTATTAATTATTTTTAGTTTTTTATTTTATTAAAAAGGTTGGTCCGCACGTTGACTCGCATGTCGATTTAAGATCTCTACTCGACTGTCTCGAGAAAAAAATTAAAAAATATTTTATTAATTATTTTATTTTAATTTTAAATGATGTATTTGAAGGGGTTGATCTGCAAATTGACACGCGTGTCGATTTAAGATCCGTACCCGACCCGCTCGGGATTTTTTTTTTAAAAAATATATTATTTTTTTAATTAATTTTCTTTTAATATTAAATGATGTATTTAAAGAGGTTGGTCCGCACGTTCGGGAAAAAGTAAATAATATATTTATTTTATTAGTTATTTTAATTTTAATTTTAAATGATATAATTAAAGGGGTTGGTCAGCACGTGGTCGATTTAGAATCCATGACCCAACCCGTTCGGGAAAAAGTAAATAATAAATTTATTTTATTAATTATTTTAATTTTAATTTTAAATGATGTAATTAAAGGGGTTGGTCAGCACGTTGACTCTTTGGTCGATTTATGATCCGTACCTGATCCGCTTGGGGAAAAAAGGAAAAAAGTTAAAAAAAAATATGAACTTGCTATCTATATGAGAAAATCAATCCTACGAGAGAATAAAATGCAAACCATAATTTTATTTTCTTATTTATTATTTTTTACCTCCTGTAAATAAAAATATACACTGTACAATAAAATCTAAATTTTTTCAAAAATATATATAAATAACATTTGAAAATATATTCGTATTATGTAATTTATAAATAAACAATTATCATAAATTTAATTTTTATAATTAAAAAATATTATTATATTAATATTATTATAATTTAAAAATAAAATAAAATATTTAAATAAATAATTATTATTGATAAAATATAAACTAAAATTAATTTATTATTATTAATTAATTAAAAAAATTATAATTTTTTTTAAAGTACCCGACGAATCGGGTTTTTTTTTTCCCTAGTATATATAAGGGTAAAATATACATACCCCGAGCTTTCAGATAAAATACATTTATCTTTTTTTTTTTTTTTAATTTGAAAAATGCTGATTTATCTTTTTAAGATTTGATAAAAATAAAATTATTTTTGAAGTAAAATTTAAATGAAAAACAATTATATTAATTATTATTAATGCATTTCTCTTTTTATTTTTATTTTTTTAATCATTTTTTTAATTATAAAACAACGAGAATTAAATTAGTTTTAAAACAATTTTTAATTATTAATTTTAAGTAAATTGTATTCTAGTTCAAATACATGTTAAATATTTTAAACTTATTTTTAATTCAATTATATATTAGCTTTGAAATTAACTCATTAAATTATTCTTATTTAAAATAAACTAATTATCATTATTTTAAAAAAGTTGTAGTGATAAAGAAATTGATTAAAAAAAAAGAAATAAAGGATAAGAAAAAAGAAAAATATAATTATAATCCGTGAGATTTTATTGAAAATAAATTTACTTTTATTAGTTTAAAAAGTATATTTTATCTCTCTAAAAAATAACTAATGTTAGAATTTCATTAATCGAACTAATATTTGCTCAAATTTAACTTTAAATATTAAAAATACCCTCATTTTATTTATTTATTTATTGTTTTAATTATTTTTTTATCACTAAACTTTTTAAAATAATTTTAATCAATTTATTTTAAATAAAAATAATTTAATGAATTTATCTCAAAGTTAATGTATAATTGAATTAAAGATAAGTTTTAAATATTTAACATGTACTTGCATTAGAATTTAATTTAATAATAATAAAAAATAATTTTAAAATTAATTAAATTTTCATTATTTTGTAGTTAGAAAAGTCTTGGATAAAAAATAATGAAAAAATAAATAAATAGAATAATTAATAATTAATAAAGGGTAAATTTATCTTTTTATTTAAAATTCATTTAGTAAATAAACCTATGGGGTTAGTGCATTTTTCATCAAACGAGGGTAAGTGAGTATTTTTCAAACTAAAGAGGGATAAGTGTATTTTCTCTTAAATCTTAGGGTGTGTGTACTTTACCCTATATAAAAATATGAGTATGGAAAAAAAATTTAAACTGATAAAAATGGTTATTATTGTCTAATATATTTTAAAATTATCATTGTAAATATTTTTATTATTAATAAAATTTATCCAATTTATAAGTAAAATTTTTAATTTTGTTACAATCATTAAAAAAAATTATTTGATAATAAATAAAAATAGTTAAAATTTATGAATTGCTTTATGTTTAGAGTTTTAATTTTTTATTAAGCTTAAAAAATAAATGAATTTATTTGATAAATAAAAATAATTAAAGTTTACATTGAATTTTTTTATTTTTCATTATTTTTAATTTTATAATTTGCACATGAAACAAACTTTACATGTTAATGTAAAATTTTGTTAATATATACTTTCTTAGTTTTATTGTTAGTAAATATACAACTATATATTCAAAATAAATTAAACAACGAGTATTCACGTGTGACGCACCTGATTACAAATATTAGTATAAATAAGCTTAAATAATTTTCTTTTAGAAATGTTAAAGGGATTATCATTGGCATAATGGCATTGGTTAAAGAAATATTTATTGAATTTTTTTTGTAACTAATGTAATTTTTTTTAATTTAATGAGAATAATGTATTAAATAGAAAAGTACATACCTATTTTAATTAACCTTAACTAATTTTATAAACACTTTTTAATCAGATTTTTTTACCTAAATTTATTTAGGGCAAAATTTATTGCATGTTCTTGTTTTGCCTTGCAAATTTTCTAAATATACGTTTGATATGATGTAAAAGCTTAACACTACATTTTTTTTTTTTTTTTACTTTAATGAATGGTAAAAAGAATATCTGACTTCAATCTACTTACCTTTCTAAAGTTAGAATAAATGCTACACTAATTTTAATTTGATTGTTGAATTTGCAACTTACCTTGTTCTTAATTTATATTATCAAATTTATGATTTTATAAGTATGGTTATCAAACAAGCTTTTATAGATAATAATTAATTATTATTCATCATTAAATGAATCACTAATTTAACATATATTTGGAAAATGATTTATATACTTTTTAAAATCACTTTTAAAACATACATAACAAAGATTAAAGGGTATTTTGGAATTTGAGGATCATATGATGGGCTTTTCCTAAGTTATTGTAAAACTTATGTGTTTTTAATAAGTGTATGTAGTATTATCCTATTTTCTTACACTTTTCTTTTCTACAAAACACTAATAATAATCGTTTTTAAATATAAAAAAAAAAATCATTTTTTTTTCATTTTTTCACCCACTTTTATCCATCCTCTCGCTTTTTCACTTTATTAAACACACTCTTTAATTTTTCTTTTATTCGAAGTACCTATTATTATTTCAAAAGAGCCTTCACGGCATCTACGATACAATGAAAGATAGTTAATTCTCCAAAAATAGAACTTGCATTAAATATAAAATACAGATAGAAGTACTAATAATAAATAAATTAGAGCATTATTGAAAAATCAAACTTTGACCTTGAAAACCGAACAATTATACATATCCACTAAACTAAATTGGTAAGAGATATGTGGGTGTAGATTAAAAAGTCCTATGTGCACAACAAATTAATATTTTGTAGCATACAATAAATATGAATAAAATATAGTATGACATTGTTGCGACCGTTGAAAACAAACAATAATTAAAAAAGTGCGTTTCAAAAATGTTATGAAAAATCATTATAAAAATTTAATTTAAAAGTTTTCAAGTGTTTTGATATTATTACGAAATTTTTTTTGGAGAGTCAAAATGTTTGAAAATGATATACTGTTATAAAAAAATGAAGAATGTTATAAAATATAAATAAAGATTTTTGATATTTTACACACAAAAAGTATGTTTGGAAATTCCAAAAGCACCTCTTGAAAGGCTTTTGATGTTGACTCAAAGTGTGGTGCAAATACATTTTTGGCATTGTGCGTGGGCTAAAAACATTTTTTGACACCGCAAATATAATGCGAAACGAACTTTATATAATAATAATAATAATAATAATAATAATAATAATAATGGATTAAGGTCAAAATTTTTATTGTATCATTAGTCAATATTGAATGTACTTAAATTTCGTAGAATTTTGCTAGTATAATTTTAATTTTATTTATTGTTTGACATATAATAACAAAATTGATGAAATTTATCATTTAATTGATAATTTATGAGATAATCTTTTTTATATTATTTTTTAAAGCAAGAGCGGTGAGGTTTTTTTTTTTTTTTTTTTTTTTTTTTTTTTTTTTTAAAACAGTTAAAGATATCCTCAGATTTTATTTAAACCTATTTTTTTTCCCATAACGCTTTATTTTATACCAATTTAATAAATTTAAGATTTTATTTTCGAGATTCTATTACAAAAATTGAACTCTTATTATTGGAGTAACCCGATATTAGACCTAACAATTTATAATTTATATATTTGTATTATATTCAAGTTATTTTTTTATCATAATCATGTTTAAAATATTATATATTTATATAAATTTTGATACGTTAATAATTTATATTATATAAATTTTGATATATTCGAATATTCCTATCGTGTTAATAATATTTTTTCATATATTATAATATTATAATTATTTTTTTATATTATATTTATATGTTCAAAATTATCAAATTTATCCTTGTCAGTAGCGAAGACTTTACGCGCACACAAAACTAAACAAACGTAGACACACACTTTCTCTCTCTCTCTCTCTCACTTGCTTGTCTATCAATCTAATCTAATTCTGATGTCTCACAATTTAATTTATTACTTGGGCCATTCTTCGGCCTCTCTTTTCTTTTCCTTATTTGTTTGGTTTTGGTTTTCCTCTCATTCTCTCTCGCGTGTAACTTCCGAACAAAATAATAAGAGGCCTCCTTCTATCAAAGAATAGCTCTCTTTTTCTCCCCTTCTTCTCTCAAATACCCAGACCCCTACCCCCCCCCCCCAAAAAAAAAACCCCAAAAAAGAAACAAATTACCAGAGAAAAAAATCATATAATAGAAGAAAAGAAAAGAAAAGAAACTGAGATTAAACTTTTTACTTCTTCTTCTACTTATCTCTTTAATTTTTATTTTATAATCTAATTTTTATTAATCTGAGAGCAAAAAAAGAGAAAAGAAACAAAAAACGATCTTGTTCTTTTCTACAATGCCCACTTTGTAGCGGGCAAGGTAATAATCTCATCTTCCCATCACCTTCAAATTTCATTTTTTTTTTTCAAAAGCTGATTTTTTTGATATAAAAACATTTACGCTTTGAATCAAAGCTTTCTTTTTGGTTTTTGATCGATACCCATTTACTCTGAGGCACTCAGAAAAGTGTTTCTTTTTAAACTTTTCCTTTTTCTTTGACTTTTTTTTTTATTTAATTGTTCTTAGATAAAATTGGGGTTTTCTTTATTTTTATATCTTTGTATTTAATGGGTGTACTTAATATTTGCATAGTTAAAGTTTTTGTTTGATGGATTTTTTTCTAGGGTTCATCCGGATCAACAAATTGGGGGGAAATTTCCCAAATTGGAACTGATGAGGGTTCTGATCAGAGTATAAATGGTCTCAAGCTCTCGTTTTTGGAGTATCGGATTGAAGAGCTATTTGTCTCAAGCTTTAGTTTTTAAACAGATTGCTTAAGAGAAATGGTGATTGCAAAGCTTTTGGGCATGGAAGAAGATTGCTTTCATATAGAATTGTGTAGATAGTGATAAAAAAAAAAAAGCTTGAAGATTCAGTTGTTTTAGAGAAAAGGGTATTTGGGTTTTAGTGAGTTTTTATGTGTTTGATCTCAATTGGGGGATGGTTTTGGTATTGGGTTATTATTGGAAGGAGGAGGTAATGGTTCTTTGTTTTCCCGGCTGGCAACATAGAACTTCAGATTGTACTGGACCATTTTTGTTTCCTAGAAAACCGTTTGGTTTAACATAGTTTTTGAGCTAGAATTCTTGATCGAAAGAGCATTTCTTTAAGTTTTCTTTCTATTTGGGGCATTGTTGAAGTAGCTTAGTGTAAGACAACAGTAGGTTTAGTAAGTGATTGCTGACTTGCAGTGGTGATTTTCGCATTTGGAGTGATTTGGTTAGTGATAGCTAGTTGACTTGGGGTTACATCTGAGGTTACGGATATTAAAGGACTTGGTGACTTTTTGAGCTGTTAAGAGTGACAGGAGCTCATGGTGGAATATTGAAGCTGGAAATGTATGCAAGGATATGGTGCATGGACTGGAGCATAGTTACTGGTTGTTCCCTTTCCGGAACATTGCTACTAGAAGATAATCCAAGTGTTTTTGCTTTTGGAAGGCATTTGTGTTTCGTGTTCTGAACTTCTGTGAAATGTCGCGTTGCTTTCCTTTCCCACCACCAGGGTATGAAAAGAAGGCTAGGACCGAATACGTTGACTTACTAAAAAAGGTTAACACCATTTACTTATATTCTATAACATTTTATGGTAAAATTAGCATTCAATAGGATCATGAGAACTAATTCTGTGATTTTGCATTGGATTTGAGTTGGTGCTTTTCAGTTTTTATTTCCATGCAGTATTAAATGCTTTATAAAGTTTCTGCTGTCTTGTCTCAAAATGCATTTTATGTATGCATAATATTTCTGTGATTGCTTAGAAAAATGCCATGTCTTGCTGAATGAAGCACGTTTGTAATTTCATGGATTAGGTTGATAGGCTGTATATTCTGAAGAGACAAGATCTTAATTATATACGAATAAGTAGTTGAACTGGAAGCTTATTTGAAATGGTAGAGTAGTATTTATGGTGTCTATTTTATATACTCACCATTAGGCTATATTTGTGATATTTATGACTGAATGAATGTTTAGGATTTTGGAGTTCATTTCATGTATCCCCAACTATAACTGAAGGATATTGCATCACAAGGTGGTTTCAATAATCTTGTATATGAATATATCTCATTTTTTGCATTACACTATTTTCTAATGATTCTTTTAGTTCATAGAATAATGGATTGAGGAGCTTGTAATTTCTAAGGATACCCTGCACAAAATAGTGCACACATCCTGTTTCCAGCTAGCTTCACTAATTCAGTTCATAGAATAATGAAACACTAAGTTGGGTTAAATCCAGCCAACTTCAATAATATCTCTCCCTTTTTCCCATCATTAAAGAAAAGCTTCTACTAAATGTTGTTGGACTTGATCTAGGAATCAGATGTGAAATTAGATTCATGTTTCTTCCTCGAGATTCAGTGGATTGGTTAAGTTTTTATTTTCAATCATTCTTTCTTAATTTGTTACTTTTTCCTTTCTGTTATTACAGAGGGTGATATTCTTGTTTCCAGCCTGTGATAAGTGATGGAGTTTTGTGTCTATTGGTTTGTCCTGTTGGTTTGAGTTTAAAATTATTAATTAGTTAAGAATAGATTCATTAACTTTGGTGTCTGTTTTTACGATATCTTGAAGAATCAGTTGCTTCCCAAGTTTCGACATTTTTAGTATCTGTTAGAATAGTGGAATAAGCCCTGTAGACTTGTGTTTGAACTAAAATTTATTTCTGTGCATAAGAAGCTTGGCTATGACAAAAGAATGGGGATGCACTAAAGGAATTGGGAATTTTGTACTGTTCAGATTAAGTGATTTGAACTGGCAGAAATGGAGTTAGATTTTTGCAGCTTTACCAGCCAGATTGAGAGTGAACTGAGAAGCTCTTTGAGGATATGAGAATAAATTTCTTTAAAAGGTCAGGAAAACAAGTTGCATTTCTTGTGGTTGCAAATTGATATACAATTTAGTTCCAACTGTTTGAAACATGATTAATCTGGTTACGCTTTCTATCTAAGACGCTTGGATGTCTGAAAGTCAATGATAAAGCTACAGATTTGTACTTACTTTGACTAAATCTGAAAGTGCAGAGCAAGGAGGAATCTAAGGGCTCTGAGTTTCTTTTAGTTACACTCAATAAATCAGTCACAATTTTCTTTTTTGTATCATTTTACGCTTGCTAGTTAGGTCATGCTGACAATACTTGAAGGTAATTGTTTGATGAAGTATTAATGTTAATTGGTGTATGCATGATCCATCCTTCTTTTTCCCTCTTCCATATTCTTTTAATATTTATATATGAACCTGTAATTATTGTTTTGACATGATTTTAATTTAGAAGTACATTCACAAGGAAAATTTTATTTTCAAATGATGAGTTTAGGGTTGTCAACTATCTTTATGAGTAACTCAATAGTTTTTTCCTTTTCTTTTGCTGCATTTGGTAATTTTGATATGGAGAATTCATATCTTCCGCTTTACCAGGGTGCAATATGAGAAATATACCCACTTCAGTGGGAGAGATATATACAGTAAGCTCCATAATTTTTTACATATCCACATCTAAGAATTTTATTCTTCTACGGTGTCCCAAATTCGGCTTCCCTCATGTTTTTGTTTCAAATTCCCACTTCCCTTGTGTTTTCTCCTAATTTTGTTGCTAGGATATGTCTCTGAATGAATTTTTAGTAAGTGTACTAGGACTCTAGGAGTACCTTGGACATAAAGTAATAATCCAGATTAATTCCTTGTAGTAAATCGCCTGTCTTTGCATCTCTCTTAGTTTAAGTGCATATAAAAGAAGTGTGATGGCTTTGTGATTCTTGTGTTACCACTGTCCTGTATAATTTTTATCTTTCTAAAACGAATTTAAGCTTCAAATGCAAAACACTGTACCAATTTGACAATTCCTATTGCTGCTAGTAGAGGGCACTCTCAATCTTGTGTGGTTTCTTATCTTCTTCGCCAGATTTGAATTCTCTTAACCCCCTGCCACCTTTTGTGCTTCTGTGCATTTGTTTTGTTTTAAAAAAAAAACTCAATATGCATTCAAAAGTTATTGTGGTGTATTAACTGTTTATTGTAGTCATTTTGTTTCAAATGGCTGAAATATTATTTAACTTGAGTCTGTGCTGTGAGGGAATGCTGACATGATCTATATACTGCTGATGCATCCTGGTTCTGTCGATATTAGAGATTGAATGACTGTGTGAAGCTGTCTCTCTCTCACATGCGAATAAACATCTTTATATATTTTAAGTTGTTATTGTAGTCTCCTGTGGTGTTGAGCTTCTCCGTAGTTCTTATTACTCTGTTCCGGTGCTCCCCTGCTTGTTTGTATCTTCGTGCAGTTTCTTGAATTCTTTATACCCAATTTGCTTTTGGTAGCTCATCTTGGTGACCTCATTTTTTTTTTTTTACTGTGATGCAATCTTTTTAGTGTTTTCTCCATCAAGGAGTAATGGGCGTTGATTTGGGAAGGATATTTGTATCTTCCTGCAGTTTTTTTTCTTGATTTCCTTATTCCCTACTTAGTGTCGGCAGCTCATCTTGGAGAGCTTATTTCTTCACCATGAAGCTTTTTTTATAGAGTTTTCTTCATTAAGGAGTGTTATCTTGTTGACTTTTCATATGTTTTCCTGTTCCAAATCATGTGTGTTTTAATCCAAGTATTAATTCTTTTGGTGACATTTCAGCACCTAAGTTTTAGACATTCATTTTAGTGTGTGACTCAGATTGATAAATTTGAATTTATTCACTAAAAAGCATATGCTGAAAAAAATATTCCAATAACAAAAGTATTAGTTGTAGGTGTAAAGTTGCTGGTTTGGTGTAGTCACTTTTAATTAGTTAGTTAGTTGATATATTGATTTGGGAGGATCATAGTAACTTGTGGAGGGTTTATATGGGATGAGAGCATCAGAAATAGATTTCTCTTTGTACTTTGTAGAAATCCATTGCTATGCTGTCATTAAGTTGATTACTATAAGTAGGGGTGAGTAAAATCCGACTCGACTCGAAAAAATCGAAATTTTTTTCAAATTTCGAATTACATAGTTCGGTTTATTAGAGTTATTCCGATTTTCGGATCAACTCGACTAAGTAATTTGAGTTATATAGTTTAGCTAGGATTTGATTTATACAACTCGAATAACTCGAAAATCCGAATAAGATATTTCTATACGACGTCGTTTTACTCATTTGAGTTTGATACTAAGCTTGAGTTTTGCGTTTTCCTTATTTCGTCTTCCCTTTTTACTCTTTAGCCCATTTTTGTTGGGTCATTTATTTTTGTTGTTTGTCACCATTCAGTAGAAAAATAAATCCACATGAGCTGTTGACTGCATACTTATTGTCTTAATAATTTATCATTCATTTTTTTTTTTTCCTTTGAAATTGACAAGTCTAGATTGAAAGTTTACATTGAATTTTTTGAGTTTCAAAAGGGGAAGGCTATCACTCAATGCTTCATTCAGTTAAAGATTGAAGCTTTTGGTTGATATCATGCACATTACCAAGCTAACCAAACGATGAAATTCAAAAGATAATGAATTCTCTTTTTTTAAAGGTCAATAGTAGGCTATTTATTTAGTATGACAAGTCTTTGATAGTTATATTTATAAGAAAAGATAGAACACAAAAAAATATATATATATATATATATATATTTGTAATTTCATAGAACTAAATTTCAAAATTATAGATATACATGCATTTACAAGATAACAGTAACATGATCTAATCAATCAACATTTACAAGATAACATTTTAACTCGAATAAATTATTCGACTCGACTCGACTCGAATTTGTTTTAACTCGACTCGATTCGCTAAAATTTCAAATTGAGTTTGATTGTCAAAATAGGACTCGTCAACTCGACTAATCCGAATTTTTTTCACTCGACTCGATCAAACGCTCACCCCTAACTATAAGAGAAAAGCTCTTGTATTGTTTGCTATAGAGTAGCATGAGGTTGATATAAAGAGAATAGTTTGGACTTTGCTGAAGGATAAAACACAAATTAAACTATAAAAAACTCAAATAATCAACATAACATAGCACAATGAAAGAAAAAGGAACTTTCTAGGCTCTTTGCACCTTGGGTTTGGGGTGGTAGTTTATTATTGGTTTGGGCATTAATGTATTTTATCAATTGAGTTAAAAAAAAGTCGAAGAAGCATGTAAAAATTGAATTTTAAATGATTTAATTTAAAATTCCAGTTTTACTGAATTTTCTGGTTTAAAGATTCTTGGTTTTCCGGTTTTAACGGTTCAAATCTCATCCATTTTTTATATGATTCAGAACCTGATTACCTTTTGGTTCCCAGTCCAACCAGCCGGTCCGGTCCGGTCCGGTTCTGACAACATTGGTTTCATCTAGGTCATAATTTTCAACCAAGTATGACTGTCACCTTGGCCAAGATTTCCTCCTACTTATGTTTGCTTTAATTGACTGTGTCACACCTTAAAGTTCGTCAACTTGAAAGCACATTTGGCCAAGAGTCTTGGTGCTTTTGGTTGGAAGAGTAGGAATATTTATGCTTTTATCACTTCAGAGAATGTGGCAGCAATGCGTGATACTAATCTCTTCTTTAAAAATTATTTATTCATATGTATATGTCGCAGTTTTGCTTTCCTGAGTGTGATTGTAGAGGAAACTGAGTGCTAAATTGATACAATAACCATTCTGGTCAGCACATGAAAGATTCCCTTCCTTCTGTCTTTCACAAAAAAACACCAATTTCTCTAAAGAAAACAAAAAGAGGAAGCCGGAAAGTGCCTGAATTACTGCATTGAGAATGAAACTTTTTGAAGTGATTATTTAAGCAATGTTCATTGGGATTCAGAAGTTCATGGGTTACTTCTTGCACGTCTACCAAGAGTGTTTGTTGCTTTAGTGAATAATATTTGGGAGGACAAGAGTATTTTCAACTTTGGCATTAAATACAGTGATGAAAGCTATCTAGAATTGCAAGTGAATTTGCTATAAGGAGAATGAAGTTTGTTGGTGCTGACTTTAATTTTTTTTTTTTTCTTCTTTCTCATGTTTTAAAACACAATTAGTTAAGTTTGTTTTGAGCCCATTCATAAATTTCTTTCTCTTATTGATCTAGCTTGGGTTATTGTGAGCTGGGGTTGAGAGAATAGAGTAGGTAAACTATATTTCCTTATCCTATGGAAAATGCTGAATGCATTAGGAAGCTCTTTTTTTAAGAACTTAAGGAAATTCTATTCCGCTAAGCCTTATTCAAGTACAATGCAATATGTATATCAGCTTTGTTAATGATGAATGCATGTTTTTAAGTTAAATGGGACAATGCGCATGACTAGGTAAATTGTGGCTCAAGAATTTCTTGTTTAAAGGATGAGATTTTGTGTGAATAGATTTTTTCTAGTACTTTACTACCACGTTCTAATTTTTCTTGGAAGTGTCCAGTGTTGGTAATGCAAATCTCTGTTTAACTGCATTCCTATATCTTAAGAGCCTTTTTCTACGGCTTGTATACCTAATAATTAAGGTTGAGAAGTGCCTCATCACCTATGCAGCCAAAATATAGAAGACATTTTTAGAACATTAGGTGTAAAGGCAGTACTGTGTGGATTTGGGTATCATTTTCTATACTCACTTTAACTAGTAGAAGTTGATGTGGTTTTCCTGGTTCTTTTTGCATGGTTAAGCTCTTTGGCAAACATAATCGGAGAGTTTGCTCATTAATTTGGTATGTAGCATGTTACCTGAAAGTTATTTTGTCTGATATTTAAATCTCGGTATTTTATGATTCTTATAGCATACAAGATTTTATGGTAGAAGTGTGTGGAAACTAAGATTCTATTCTAGCTTTCCAGACATAGTACTTTCTGTTTGCTGAGTGGTTGTATTGGTGATGGTGGTTCAGCATTGTCTGCCATTTACTAGTTGCATTCTTTTTGTGTTTTGTGTTTATGTTGTGTTGTTTGTTTTTTTTCTTTTTTTTTTTTTGAAAAAAAAAAAAACTTTGGCTCTTTCCATTGTTTGGCTATAAATGTTTATCAGATTCCCTTTAATTCCCTTGTCATAACTTTTTAAGACAGAATACAAAGGGAATTATCAGAGAATATCCTCTGTGATAACCTTTAAGTAATCTTTTGGAAATTTTTTTGATGGATGATGGTGTGTCATTTGTTGATAAGAATATTTACTCAGTCAGTATTAGAGGTGTTCATGGGCCGGGCTGGGTCTAGTATAGTATCAACATCACATATACTTGCTCCAGCCCGAACTATGGGTCTCAAATTCTGCCTAAGCCCTTCCATATTTGTAAATAGATAGCCCAAGCATGTATAGGGCCGCTATTTTTTTTTTTTTCTAAAAAAAAATTAAACAAATATATTATTTTTTATTTAATTTTTTAGTATTGTTTTTTTTTTAATAAGTTCTAAAACATGAATAACTTAACATATTTTAAAATATTTATACTATAATATTATATATATTTATTTTTTATATGATATAAATTACATAATATATATCAATATAAAATAATATATTTTATAAATGAAAAATGGGCTAGGCCAGGCTCTGGCCTTGATTGTTGGAGTCAAGGCCCGACTCATTTTCTAAATAGGTCTCATTTTTTTGCCTAAGCCCATATTTCGGGCCTAAAATTTTTGTTCAAACCCTCCCAAATATTGGGCGGGTCTTCGGGCTTGGACGGGTAACCCGACCCTTGAACAGGTCTAGTCGGTATGCTTAATATCTGCAGTATTTGTAACTTGGTGCAAAATGGATCTTAGTATAACTTTCAACTTTTGGGGGTTACTGAAGATTTGTTTGATTGGTTCGTGGTTATGTAAATAACTAAATATTCTTTTGAATTTGATTTGTGAATCTATGTTTTTTCTAACATCATTCTTGATTTTCAGGAGAAGCAAAAAGAGAAGAAGCATAAGGACAAGGAGAAGAGAGAAAATAAAGAAAAAAAGGAGAAAGATAGAAGTGATGGAAAGCATAAAGATAAGAAAGACAAAAAGGAAAAACACAAAAACAAAAAGAAGGAAAAGGATAGAGATAAAGAAAAAGATAGAAGTAATATCTCAGAGGAGAAGAGATTTCCTGGTCTTCCTGAGGGTCATAATGGGGAGAAAACCTCGGATGAGAAGAAACTTCCCGGTAAATCTGAAGGTCACAGTGGGGAGAAGTTTATTCAGAAAGAGAAGGGTAAGGATAAAGATCGAAACAGTTTCTCAGGTGAGAAGAAACTTGCTGGGCAATTTTCAGGTTATAATGGGGAGAAGGTTAGCCAGAATAGCCATCTGGCTGAAGATTTCAGGGTTTCTAAATTTGTGCAGGAGAGGAGGGTGAGAGATGAAGGTGCAGGAGCTGGAAACCAATTGGCAGATAAGTTTATGGGTACCGACAGGAAAAGAGACGAGGGAATGGTCAGATTGGTGGCTAAGACTGCCAACACATTGGCTGAAGAGAAGGAAAAGAACAAGAGAAGTGATGATAGGAGGTTGGATGTGCAAGGAATCAGGGAAGAGACAAGTTCTGGTGGAAATGCTAGGGTTCAGAACCATGCTGGCGCATTTAAAGCTAGAGCGGAAGGGATCCCCCGACAAGTGGAGAATAATACTGAGTGGCAGGGGGAAGGGAAAGAAAAAACCAAAGAAAAAGAAAGTGATGATAAAATCAAGGATAAGCGCAAGCATAAGGACAGGGAGAAAAAAAGTCATGGGAAAGATAAGGATAGGGACAAAGAGGAGGAGGAGAAGGCTAAGGCGAAAGGTGAACATAGGAATTTGGAGCAGGATAACTTAAAAGGAAGCAACAAAGATGACCCTGTAGGTACCGTTAATAAGAAAACATCGCCTCCTTCCAAGGAGGGCAACAAGGGTGCTGTTGCTGAGGAAAATCTCCGAAAGCGGAAGGACATGGAAAAAAATGGATTTTTTCATGGTGAGTTTTATACCATGATTGTATGTATCAATCCCGCTGATCACTTGAAACTCTTTTTTCTAGTTTAGGTAGGTGATCACTTGAAACTTGATGCCTCTTATCTGTTAGAAAACCTGCAGTAAAAACCTGTGCAATTGCTTTCATTGCAATAAAATATCCATTTTTCTTAGCAGGGATTAAAAGTTCTAGAGCTTTATAACCATCTCGGTAACGAGTTCTGCTTTCTTTTTTCTTACAGTTGATGACATTAAACCCAGTAAGTTGCGAAGAACTTCTTCCTCTCATCCATTGACGGACAATGGAAGGACATTGGAATCTTGCCAAGCTCCCATCCCACTTACTTCAGATAGCCAGGGGGCAGGAACCAGTCTTAAAGCGGATAATAAAGAACGCAAGGTGAACGGTATCATTGAAGCTCAGCTGTTATCTATCCCCCCAACAAAGCATTTATCAGTAAGTGCACAAGCTAGTCAAACTGATGAAGTGTCTACGGAACCATCCCATCCGGATACCAAGTATTTAAGCCAGGTACTTTCAGTTCCCAAAATGGAAGAATGGTTTGATTTTGATAACCAAGTATGGCTATTTCACAGCAATCAATCTCAATCAAAGAAGCCCAAGGTGGGATTTTCTGAGATTGATGAAGCACCGCAAGTGTGGGCAGAGGCTCTGCAGATAGAGTCAGCTGATGTTTGTGCTCTCCCATATGTTATTCCATACTGATTTTGTCTTCATTAGTGGGCACATGGTTAGCCCTCCTACACTGCAGCACGATTTCGCCCCTTTGGGCGGATTGTTTGATTTCTGTTCAGCATTCTTTTGTCGTCAAACTCGGGTGTTGCAGTGAATGTTTTTGCATGACTGAATGCCAAACTTTGTCACAAGGAACTGATCTGTAGCTGCAACGATAACATGCTTTATCATGTCATCAAACTGCTGCTGGAAGTGGAGGGTGGGTATTTTGCCTTATGGTACCAAACAACTAATTCATTCAAAACCGATGCCATTAAAGAAAAGGGAGATGTATAAGCTTGTGCAATTCTTATTTTAATTGCTTAAAGCTGAGAAGCTGTTTCTAATTGAGAATGTAAAGAGAAACTAGCTGTGGGTCTTTGCAACTCCACTGCAATTTTGATTTGTAACATACAACCCTTATTTGCAAGTAATATAAATATAAAGATAAGAGGGAAAAGTAAAGAAAGTAGTCTCATTCATTTATTCACCTCTCTTGTTTCGTTTTGATTTATGTATACACTTATCATCTTTCTGTTTTCCGATCAGATTTATAGTACGGTACCGATAACTATGGTTATGGTGAAAATAATATCCACCGTGCCACACTCACCGGTGCTAATCGGACATTCAAATAGAACTTAAAGCTCAAAAATAATTAAGCTTTATTTCATGGCACCCAAATGAATGCATGACGCGGTTGGGTGACTAGTAGGTACCTGTATCGGTCGTATCGGCCAATATGAAGAAAAACGAAATAGTATCAATATTGTACCATTTTCGATTTTATATTGGTTCGTATTGATTGTACCATTCTGTATCGATACGTATTGACTCATCGATTGGTACAAGATTTTGAATTTTGAATTTTTTGAATTTTTTTCATTAACTTGATTTTTTTAACCGATTCTTAATATTTTTTAATCATAATAATTTTTATTTTTTCATAATTTTATTCAAAAATATATGTTTATTAAATTAAGCTATTGATTCTAATTAATAATAATTTATTATATTTTTTATAATATATCTTTTATTTATTTATGATTAAAAAGTTTAGATATTAAATATTTATAATTTTAAAAATTTATATTTGTATATAAACATATATATGTATATAATTGAGATATATTTATACATGTATATAATATATATTTTATTAAAAAACTTATAAATGAGCTTTAATATATGAAAAATATTTAAAAAATATCGGTAAACTTAAAACAGTACGTCGAAACTCATCAATACCTGTACGTATTAGTATAAAAAAATAATATATCTATCGATAAGGTAATGACTATTTTGATCTTAATCGCACCCCGTTAATCGGATATTCAAATGAAACTTAAAGCTCAAAAAGAATTAAACTTTTTTTTATTTGATTGGTACTTTTATTATTTATTTTTTAAAAAATAAATAAAAATTATAAAGCAAATTCTGTCATTTATCTCCAACTCCAGCATTTGATCGAAGACTTCAAAACCAATTTGGTGTTTAGACCAGGAATTTGATTGCCACCATTTCCAAAGTACAAAAAATTAGTTACAAGTACAAATAAGTTGGGCCTTTTAAATTATATGATGACCCGAATCAACTTTACCAAATTACTTACAATTTACAGCAGAAACTCCAACTTGGGGTTGGGCTTGGGGGCTCATTTTCAGTGTCTTCTTTTGCAAGGAGCAGGGGGTGACTAATAATAAAGTCACTACGAAACCTGTTAAAGGGTCGGATTATATTATAATAACCTGCAATCCAAATATATTGTCTTTGGAGGTACAAAATGAAGTTAGGTATGACGTTTATTTTGCCAACAGTCGTGTGTTCTATTGGTAAAGGGCTGGACTCTTAGTTCTAATGATTAGGGATCAAACCCTGACAACTTCAACTATATAAAAAAAGAAGTTAGGTATGGTGAAATATCCGACCAATGCATATATATATTTTTTACATTTGAGATTATCAAAAATTAAAATTAAAAATTTAATATTTTATCAACAGACCACATTATTATTGTTAACCAACATATATATATATATATATATATATATATATATAGAGAGAGAGAGAGAGAGAGAGAGAGAGAGAGAGAGAGATTTACTTATACTAATTAAATTAAATTAGTTTTACATACTTTCATAACTTTTTTATACGATTTATATTTTAAAAAACCGACCATTGGATTTAACAATATAATTGTACTCGTCGCGCATGTAAAGTTTCGAATCGATTCAATATCTCTATCATATTGATCAAGAATTTTTTTTTTCAATATATATTTAACGGTTGAAAGCTTTTTATATCAAATAAATAGTTAGGCATTTTTAATTTACTCAAAACTTGACGTGCATGATTTACATGAATAGAACATGAAATACGACGGTCGGATTAAACAGATATAAATCGTATAAAAAATTATGAAAGCATGTAAAACTAATTTAATTTCACACTAATATAAGTGGATCCTTCCTTTTTTATATATATATGAGGAAGAAAAATCTATTTGGATAATGTTAAAGGAGGAGAATATTTTTGAGTTTGAAAAGTGAAAATGCATTGCAGAAGAAGTAATTAGTAAAATAAAATAAGTTTATGTGAATAATTTCATCTCCCAAAAATTGTCCTCAACCTTAAGCCATTCATGTTTCAGAAGCAATATTTCTTGATTTGGAGGGCCTTTCAAAATATTATTAATTATATGTTTAACCCTAACACTCAGTTTGATAGAAAAGAAAAGGAAAAAGAAGGAAACACTTTTAATTTAATGGTTGAATTAAAAAAATAGCTTATGTTGTTATGAATCTCAACTATTAGATTATTATTATTATTTTCTTTCCTTCTTATTAAATGGAGCCTAAATGCCACCTAACAAGGTTAGACTGATGGTGTTAGTTATTAGATTAAACTTGATCCACATTTTGAAAGATGAGGGTGCATATTGCTTATTTTGTTAGATCAATTATCAATTTGTATAATTTGATAAAGTTTGGGTACTAAATGTATAATTAACTGAGCATAAAAAATGAGAGAACCTTGTTTGAGTAATCAGAACATCAGACACTTTAGGGTATCTTTTGGACAATATAAGCTCATTTTAATTGGATCCATTATTGCAATTTTTAGTTTATTTAGCATTACATTTATTGCTAAGCACAATATTTATGGTTATATGCATCTTTAATTGAGATGCTAAAGATATATAAGTTTGGAAAAAAAAAAAAAAAATCCAAATTTATGTACTTGTCAATAACACAATTGGATTCAATCACAAAATAATACCCGATGCGGTGAAGGTGTCTTTCACTGGGATCAGGGGCGGATCTAAAGAGGGTTGGCAATGCCTTCTCAAAGTTTCTTTGATCCATAAAAATTGTCTAATCTAAAAAATGATAAAAATTTATTTTGATCCCAAAATAAATATAATTTGAACCCTTTTTATCCCGGACCCCAATTATAATTTTTTTGCTTCGTCCCTGAAATTCAAATAGACCTATGAAGAGAGCATATCTTTCATAAAAAAAAAAACTGAAATGAAGTAGGTACTTGAAGCTACAAAAAATTAAATAGAACAATAAATTGCTATAAATGAATTACTAAAACCACTTCCTACTTCCTACATCTTCAATGCTTTGAGAGTTTGTAAATATTTTACAGATATAAGATTTTGGGTTTAAAATTTTCACACAAATAGAAGAATTTTTTGGTAAAAAAAATTAAATTTTTTACCATATACTTGAGTTAAAAAGTACATACCAGACAACAAAGATATGCAAACACATGTGTGCATAGCTGGACGGAGCAAAAATAGGGTGGGGGTGGTAGGGAGGATCAAGCTCCCAATTCTTTAATTTCATTTAAATTTTCAAAGTTTTAAATTAATTACTTTATTTATGTAAATTATTAACTTAAACAAACATTGATAATAAAATTTTAAACTTCACAAATAGATTTCAAACATTGATAATAAAAAAAGATAAATTAAAATAAATTGACAAAATCCAATTTGAATATAAGATTACCAAAATTCGGGATTTAGTAGATGTGAGATATAACTACTTTAACATGTCTCCAGCACGTATATGCGAAAATATAGGAGATTATCATGCGACAATCTTAGAAAGGGTAACATGCAGGAGAACAGAATAAACCTGGATTTTGATACTAGACTTGACAATTTTGAACACGACACGAGAAAAATAACTAAAACATGACACAAAACAAAACATGATACGAAAAAATAACATGAACACGATATGAATACATGAACGTATCAAAATCTATACAACACGAATTATTAACATGTCAAAATTTATAAAAATACAAAATAACTTAAACATGATTATGACACGAGAAAATAACACGAATACGATACGAATACACGAATTGTCAAGTCTATTTGATACCATATTAAGCAACCAACCTAAAATCAATTGATAATAAATAAAACATTTCAACTTAAATATAAAATCACAAAAATCCAAAATTTAACAAATACGAGATATAACCACTTTATCATCAATATTCTTAAAGGTGGAAAATAGCAAATGTTTCATTAGTTCACCCCAAACAAGAAAAAGTTTGATAAGCTTAGGGGAGCAATGGCCCCTCTACTTTCTCAGTGGTTTACTCCAAAGGGTCCATGTTTCTCAATCGTTCCCTTATATCGACGATAAAAAAACATTGGTAAAATAAAAAAAATTCGTCGCTATAAGTCCAAAGACCTTATATCCACATTCAAAATGGCTATTGCGAAAAAATTCAAAGCGTCAGTATAACTCTTGTGAGTATAGATCTATATCGACGAAAAAGCGATCGTCAGAATAGGATTTATGGTCTATACCTACGATTGTATGTGTCACTAATGTTATCACCCTCGATATAGACTTTGTTTTGTTAGTTAATTTAATTTTGTCTATACCGACGACGCTTCCGACGGTATAGATATACCAACGGTAAGGTCCATCGGTATACGTCTAATTGTTAAATATGTAATTAAACGTATAGCGACGGCTTTATCGTAGCTTTACTGACGGTCCACTCCGTCAGTATACTACACATTTCTATTGATATATGGCCTGTCGGCATAGAGTCCAAAGCGTCGGTAAAAGTAAAATTTTACTATATTTTCAATTACTAATATTGATTTATTTATAATCTAATCCAACATATTTCATATAAAGTAAAAACATCATAAGAAAGTATAAAATGTTTAATAATATTAGAAATAAAATTAGAAATAAATTGTCTTAATTATATCACTTTCACGAATTAAATAGAAGTCACAAACTAAAGCCATAACACAGTCTTCAAATTGAAAATAAGTAGTCAAAATACATAAAGTAAATAAACAATTCAAATTCCATGCATATTCCTATGGAACAACATCTGCATAAAATTGACAAATATTATACAATTAAAAGCAATTAAGTAGTGAAGTCAATATAAAAGAATAAAAGAATGAAGTAGTTTACCATCTTCATTTTGATTAAGTTGAATATTGATTTATTGCACGTGATGACAAATTCGGAGCATTAGCAGCATCAGGTACCTAAAAAGTATCACAAAGAAAATTTAGGAGTTCAAGATTCATGGTTTTGCATTAAATTATACATAAAAGCCTAAAATATATTACCTCTCTATTGATCATGCGAGTAGCAATAGCCAAAACATATGTTATCGTTAGGAAATTATCTTTGAAGTAATGATAAAACAATATCCAAAACTTCCTTCAAATCTCAAACATCTGTCTTTAACCCTTGTACCTCTTCATTATGCTGCACTGATTGAGAATATGAAGGAACAAATTTATGAGATGAAGTAGATATTGTTCTCATACATCGAACATGCCTTTTTTTCTCTAGTTTTTTTAACTTTTGAATACACATCATTTCTTCATGAGCTTCGTTGAGAATTTTCAGAACTAATTTCAATCAAACCTCTCTTCATGAGTTCTTAAAAAGTAAATAAAAATTTATGATATAATAAACATAAAAATATCACATCAACTTACATCATAAAAACTATAATCAAAGAAAACATACACAAATTGCCTGATCTCATTACTAAAAGGTTAAGGACAACCACAATTCTAAAGATGTTAAGGTTTTGATTGTTCTTGCAATTTCACAAGCCACCCTCACTTTCACACTCAAGAAGAGCCAATGTGATTAACCTTTACGATTTACTGAAATAGTTTCCTTGTCATACTAAGAAGAATTCGATTATTCATTCATCAAATTGGTGGTAGCTAGCAAATGTAGAGATTAAAAAAATAAAACAGATAATATGAATTAACGTACTAGCAACAAGTATGTTGGGCAATTGTCCCTCACTACTACAAAGAAGAAAACATGAAGAAACATATACAAAAGAAGAAAATATGAAGAATACCAACATCTATAACACGATGTTTGAAAGGGTTTGGATAAAAATATTCGGTTCAAAATATGAGTTTGGACAAAAAAATGAGGCCCGTTTAAAAAATGGGTCGGGCCTTAGCTCCAACAATCAAGGGCCGACCCGATCCATTTTCATTTATATAATATAATATATTATTTTTATTTTTATATATATTATGCAATTTATATCATATAAAGAATAAATATATATAATATTATAGTTTAAACATTTAAAAATATATTAAGTTATTCATGTTTTAGAACTTAATAAAAGAAAAATTAAATAAAATTATTAAAAATTAAATAAAAAATAACATATTTGTTTAATTTTTTTTAGAAAAAAAATATTGACGGGTCTAAACGGGTTTTGACTATCTATTTATAAATATGGGTGGACTTGGATAAAATTTGAGACTCATATTTCGGGTCGGATTGGGCTTGGACAAATATATGTAGTATTGATACCATACTTAAGTCCGACTCGAACTCAGCTTGATCCGACTCATGAACACCTCTACTGACAACATCATGAATGAACAAAACGCAGAAGATTCCAATAAAACGATAAATAAACCTTCCTATAATCTTCAAGAAATATAGCCAACTATAAGCCTAAGGATAGTAAAAAATAGTATAAAAGTTCATATTTAAATGGTATAAAACAGTAAAAAGTATTCGCAGCATCAATACAGGCATAGGAGAAGAATGTTAAAGGCAAAGGTAAAATGTCACAGGCAAAAAGGCAGAAATTCAGCCAGCAGATTTCCACTAAAAAAAAAAAATAAAATATGGGAAAGTTAAGTAAGGTTTTAAGTAGATTTGTTCAAGGGTTGGGTTATGTCTAAGTTTAAAGGTCTCTTGACATTTGAGAGGATTTGGATAAAAATATTAGGCTCGAAAAATAAGTTTGGACAAAAAAATGAGGCCCGTTTAAAAATTGGATCGGGTCTTGGCTCTAACATTCAAGGTCCGAGCTCGGCCCGACCCGGCCCATTTTTCAATTATATAATATATTATTTTTATTTATATATATTATATAATTTATATCATATAAAGATTAAATTTATATTATATTATTGTGTAAACATTAAAAAATATGTTAAATTGTTCATGTTTAAAAATTTAATAAAAACAAAAAATTACTTAAAATTAAATAAAAAAAACATATTTTTAATAAAAAATTAGAAAAAATAATATGGACGGATCTAAACGGGTTTGGACTACCCATTTACAAATATAGTCGGCCTTAGGCAGAACTTGAGACCCATATTTTGGACCAGACTTGGACAAATATATATGATATTGATACCATACATAAACCTAATTTGAACCTGACTCGACCCGATCCATAAACACCTCTAATTTTAAGATTCCAAAATTTCAAGAGTAATGATCAATGTCCTATTACTATCGGATCAGAATTAAAGAACTATCTAAGAATGTTTGTTGCAAAATAAAAGTACCATAAATAAATATAAAATGCATTTTCGAGGACAAATATTCATTTACTTCATAAGGTCCGACATATTAAAGCAGATTGTTGGGAAGATGTGCATTATTGAATTGTAATTTAATGTCGACCAAGCAACTATGTATTTTAATGCCTACATTCGAATGTTCCTTTAATAATTATAACTCAATTGAATCACATATTGATTAACTTCAACTTTTGGGATAAAGATTCAATATTGAATTTCGTTGTTGTATTTTAATTTGTTTGAATTTTATAATTGTATTTTTAATTTTGTTGATTTTTTACACAAATAAAATTTATAAAAATTTATCATTTGCATTAATAGAATATTTCGTGAAACATTTTAATTTTATCATATATATTGTCCAAAATCAATTGTAAAAATATTTACTTTTATTTTTGTATAAAAACCAATAAAATTGAAAGTTTATCTTAATCTTTTAACTTTTTGAATAAGGGATATATATGCTTACCATTAAATTAAATAGCTATATATACATCTTTTTAACTTTATTTAATAAATGTTAGATACGATGAATATCATAATAACATTACATGGATGCAGAAAATTTTGAAACAAGCTGACTAGCAGTGGGTCAAATGAATTACACTATAAAAGAAAAGGTTTTTAGCGACGAAAGTAGTTGCAATAGAATATCGTGTCATTATACAATTTCTTTTACGGATTTTTCCGTGAGAAAAAGTATCGATTTTATCGAAAAAATTCCGTCGAAAATGTCAGAAGTTTTGACGAAATTTTTATTTTCGATAAAAAACTATCAATCACTTGAGTATTTTTAACAAAAAATTCCATCGAAAATACTCATTTTTGACAGAATTTGGATTTTTTCGACGAAAAATTTCATCGAAAAAAATCATGTAGTGTTATTACTTACATAAATTTAAATCTCTTGATTAGCAAATTAATTTTAAGTAAAAAAGAAAATAAAGATATTTCTAAATTTGCATGAAAGTTGAAATCTTCTAAACCATATAAATAAACATCATTAAAGGGAGACCAATGTTGATGACCAAAAAATAGGAAACCAAATATTATCAAACTTCAACTTACAATCTTAAAGTACTATTTCCTCTAAAAAAACATAAGAATATCAAAAGATTTTTTAATTTGCAAATCATTTCTTGGTCTTTCCATGACACTTGAAAAAAATAAAACACATTTTTACGATTAACCTAATTGAGTCGAGTCAGAATAGTTCAATTAACCTAATTAAACAAACATCTTCAGAATATTCTTTAATTAAATCAATCTAGATTAGAATTTAACATTTTTAACGTTGATTTTTTTTTTTTTTTTTTAATTTGAGGTCGAGGAAATTTTATCTAACGTTTTTGAGCAGGGTATATATATATATATATATATATATATATATATATATATATATATCATGAAATCAAATACTCAACATAATCCGAATCTAACTAATTTTGCACATAATACATTGTCTTTACAAAGATTAACCCTAATAATCCTTTCTAATTTGGTTAATTAGAAAGGGAGTTCCTACCCATTTCAAAGTAGGGTGAACTTTTAATGCAAAACCAAAGTGGCCAACTGCTTTACATCCAACAAACCAACAAAGAAAGAAGCAAATAAATGTTACCCATTAAATCACCCACCGGTATTGATTTGAGAATAGACCTGTTTAAGGGTCAGTTTTTGCTCAAATTTGAAGGTTAGTTCGATATGTAAAAAAATTTGAACAAAAATATTAGGCTTGAAATATGAACTTGAGCAAAAAAATAAAACCCGTTTAAAAAATAGTCGAGTATTGGCTCCAACAATCAAGGCCCGAGTCCGATTTGTTTTTCATTTATATAATATATAATTTATATATTTATATTATGTAATTTATATCATATAAAAAATAAATATATAATATGATAGTATAAATATTTAAAAATATTTAAGTTATCTATGCTTTAGAACTTAATAAAAGGAAAAAAAGATAAAACTACTAAAAAATAAATAAAAAAGAACATATTTGTTACTTTTTTTTTTTAAATGAATGAGCCTAAACAGTTTTGGACTATCCATTTACAAATATGAGTAGGCTTGGATAGAATTTGAAACGCATATTTTGAACCGGGCTGGGCTTGAGCAAGTATATGTGGTGTTGATATCATACTTAGGTTTCGTTTAGCATTGTTGTTGGCACAACTTTTGAGGTCAAAAGTTGCGTTTCACCGCAAACGCAATGCTAAACCGGTAAAATAATTTGGCTTTTGCGGTTGAAATCATGGCTTAGCAATCCAAACTAAAAAGCCAAAAAATAGAGCTTTTGAGTTTTAAAAGCGGACTTTTGGATAAAATGATTTTATTATCCTCACATCTCTACGCTTTTATTATTTTAAACATATTTTTTTGACATTTCAATTTCTCACAACACTTTTTAACAACAATGCCAAACACTTAAAAGTTTTTAAACCACAATTTTTCACCGCGCTTTTTAAACACATTTTTTTCAACCCAAATTTTTTTTTTAATCCAAATTTTTTATAACAACAATATTAAATTAGCCTTTAAACCTGACCCGAACCCGACCAGGCTCTGAATACCTCTATTTGAGACCCAATTTATAAGCCCCCAAGGCCAAAAGCCATGTCCAAAAAGATACCAATGTATCCAATCCTTTTAGAAAATTTTTAGCTAATTCTTCCCATTTTTCATCTCTTTTCTCCACTGCTTTCAATCATCAAAACATGGTTTTTCCAGAACAAGAACAACTAGTCTATAACATTAGGCTCTCATCCGTCGGTCCGGGTCGGGCAACCGGTTCGGATGTGGTTCATGACCTTACCGGCCTTGACTTAGCCATGAAACTTCACTACCTCTAAGGGGTTTACTTCTTTAGCAGCCAGGCAGTGGAAGGGCTAACTATAATGCACATGAAGGAAACCATGTTCTGCTGGCTCAACGACTATTACATTACCTGTGGGCGGATCAAGCGAACCGAGTCAGGCCGACCCTATATTAAGTGTAACGATTGTGGGGCAAGGTTTGTCGAAGGAGTTTGCGATAAGACTATCGATGAATGGCTAGAGATTGGCGATGAATCTCTGCACAACCTACTTGTTTACCATCGAACCATTGGTCCAGAGTTATCATTTTCTCCTTCAGTCTACATACAGGTAATATGATGCTCTTTCGTTTCATAAATCTCATTCTACAGGCCGATTTCAGAATTCAATAATTTTCTCTCTTTTTTATTTTTTCATTTCCTTTATGAAAAATTCATTATCTAATCTGAAAACGAGATGCATGTAATAGCAATGTTAATAGAAATGGTCGTATTAAATTAATATCACTATACCAAACAATATGAACCCAAAGTTTAGTTCAATTGTTTTATGCAATTGTTACGTGGTCATTATCTTTTCTTCGTGGAGTGTGCAACGTTAGAGCTGGTAATATTAGATACGACACGAAAAAAATAACTAAAACATAACGTGAATATATGAATATGTGAAAATCTATATAACATAAATTATTAACACGTCAAAATTTATACATATATAAAAAACCTTAAACACGATTATGACACGAGAAAATACACAAACACAACACGGATACACGAATTGCCAGGTTTAGCTCACGCTTATATGTTCGAAGACTCTCCATTTCTTTATGATGTGTGATTAATGCATCCTGCTTATTTTTTTTAGAGCGCTTGCCATGATATTCTCTTCCACTCAATCTTATGACATCCCGTCACGGGCTTTTCTACCTTGCCTACTTCCTCCTAGGGATGCTCAGTGTGGAGTCACGGCTGACCCACCCTACCTATCTCATTCGTTGGGATGCTCAGCGTAGAGTCGAATAGTTAGCTTTGATATTGCTTGTCACGCGGTCATTATCGCTTCTTCCAACAAAACCGACTCATTGAAGTGTGAAGCGCTCACGTTTATATGCCAAAAAACCTCTTTCCTTTCTAATAATGGATTAATGAATCCTGTTTAGTTTTTTAGAGAGCTTAATGTGACACAATTATCCTTAAAAGATGACATTCAATAAATTTAAAATTTGAATTCTAGCATTTATAATTTTTTCTTTTATTCTCAAACTACGATATCTTTTACATAAAAAAAAAATATACGAAACGATTAATGAAATCAACCATGATGTAAAAAGAGAACTATACGATCTGAGTTCTATTTATAGTTGGAGGCTTGGAGCACATTCCTGCCATTACTAATTGTTTTCAGCTACACTCTTTTGCTAGACTTTATATACTAAAATTAACTACAAGTTTATAAATTACAAACTGAAAAGTTTTCTTAGAGTTAAATAACTTTTGACTTGATTTAATTATATCTTGATCAGAAGCAGTAATACTTTAAATATTTAACTTTTTTTTCCAGTAAAAGTAAAGTTTACTCCAACAAAACTTTCATTTTTTCACTAGAATTAATTGAATAGGATAGGATTGCAGGTTGGATTGGATCAAGTCAGAAGCCACCATTTTCCCAAGGGTTTTAATTTCTTGTACTTCAAATTAGTAATGGGGGGGGGGGGGGGGGGGGCAATTGGCTAGCATGGTCACCCCACCATGGTTTTATCATTTATGGCACACCAATATTCCCTACCTTGTACTGCATGCATGTGCATTAATTTTTTTTTTTTTTTAAACATTTGTATGTGTTTTGTTTGGTTTCAATTAATGTTGCAATTTGAGGGAAATGCATTGGAGTTTTTTAGTTTCATAAATTAGTTAAAAATTATTATATATTTTATTTATTTTTTAAATATATTTTAAAAAGTATATATTATTTTAATAATTTCGTTTATGAAATTTTTAATTTTTATTTTCAGTGTATAAAATAATAATCTATATTGTATTACGTGATGCTAATTTAAAGAAATTAACACGTGACTTAATAATGCTTTTAAAAGAGAATGTGTTGGGAGATAGCACATTAGACAGGTTAGAATATGCATCCAATATTTAGTTTAATGATAAGTGTATAAATCTCCTATTAAAAACTTTGGGTTCATTTCTGTTACTTTTAAAATAAAATAAAAAGAGAGAGATAGGAATACTGTTCTTTCAACATGACAACTTATATTTCAAATATTAAAAAAGAAAAAGAAAAAAGGTTGACTCTTTTGAGATATTGCAAGTTCTAATTTCCTAATCCTAAGTAGCTAAGAGGAAAGAAAGGACATAAGTAAAGAGAATAATTGATATTTGATAATATCTTTGCAATAATTGTCCTGTCCCTAGAGGTCTAGATATCGGTTTTTTTATATTAATATAGCAAAAAAAAATATTTACCAAAATACCGCTCTTTTCAGATTAATTCTCAAAATCCGCTTTTTTTTTTATCAGTTGGGAAATCGCCATGGCCCATGGCGATTTCCCAACTAAAAATTTTCAATTTCTTTTTTCCCATTGGGAGGGTGGTGATTTTCCAAAGGGTTTTATTTTTTTACTTTTTTTTATTAATTCTTGGGAAAATATGAAAAACATGACTCAATAGTGAAATTATTGTGAAATGGTATAATGAATAAAAGTTATTTGAAAAAGAGAAATAAATAATTAGAAATTATTATAAAGGATATTGTAAATAGGGCTGTAATCGAGCCGAGCCGAGCTCGAATACTGAGAAGCTCGAGCTCGATTCAAAACTCGAGGCTCGAAGCTCGGTTCGAGCTCGACCGAGTATCATTTTTTAAGCTCGAGCTCGGCTCGAGATAAAATCGAACTATTCGAGCTCGACTCGATTAGGCTCGTTTATATACTCGAGCTCGAGCTCGAATTAAGGGTTTTTAAGTATGTATATATATATATTAAGGGTAAAATAGTAAATTAATAAAAAAATATTATAAAAAAAAGCTCGATTAGGCTCGCGAGCTGCTCGAATCGGGTATTAAGATACTCGAACTCGACTCGCTCGATAGCTCGAGCTGCTCGAGCTCGAGCTCGGCTCGATAATGACCGAATCGAATTCGAGTTTTTTTCGAGTCGAACTCGAGTAGCTTGCGAGCACATGTGTCTCGTTTACACCCCTAATTGTAAAGACAAAATTACCCTTAATGAAAAAACTTATTTTTCTTTTTTCTTTCATTAAGGAAATATTATTTTTTAAAAATTTTAATTGAAAATAAATTTAAAAAATAAATATTTAAATAAATATATTTTTTTAAAATTTTAAAAAAATTAAAAAAATTAATTTTAGGCATATTAATTTTATTTTTTTAAATTTTTTAATTAAAAAAAGTAAATAAAAATTTAAAAATTTATTTTTTAAAATTAAAAAGTTTTTATTTTCAGAATATTTATTTTTTAATTAAAAATTAAATTAAAAAATAAAATAAAAAGGGAAGAGAAGGTTTTTTTATCAAGGATAATTTTGTCTTTACAATATCCTTTATAATAATTTCTAATTATTCATTTCTCTTTTTCAAATAACTTTTATTCATTATACCATTTCACAATAAGTTCACTATTGAATCATGTTTTTCATATTTTTCCAAGAATTAAAAAAAAAAAAAATGAAACCCTTTGGGAAATCGCACAGTGGCGATTTCCCAATGGGAAAAAAAAATTGAAAATTTTAGTTGGTAAATCGCCATGGGCCATGACGATTTTCCAGCTGGTATTTTAAAAAAAATTAAAATTTTCAGTTGGGAAATAGCGATTTTGGGAATTATTCTGAAAAGAGCGGTATTTTGGTAAATATTTTTTTTGGCTATATTAATATAAAAAAACCTCTAGATATCTATCTATATAATAATAATAATAATAAAATAAATAAATAAATAATAAAATAATTTTAAAAATCCGTAAAATACACAAAAATAACAACACAATAAAATAGTCAAATAATTCAAAATCACGATGAATTGAAAATACAATGAATGAAATAAAAAATAAATAGAGTTTATATTTGATGTATTGACAGTGTATATGTTTATACATAATTAAGTAAATCAAATGATGTCAGTTTATTAAAATTTTTTAAAAATAAATACAGATAATTTTATTTTTAATAAAATGATATAATCTGGTTTACTGTCAATGCATCAAATATAAATCCAAACAAAAATCATAATACACAAAATAAAAAATATACAATTATAAAAGTAATAATTCAAATTTAAAAAATTAAAAAAAATCAGCAAAAAATTTATTAAATAAAAAAAATACCCAACTGGCAACATTCTAGTGCACATAAGGACCAATCTGGGTCTTGAAAACTCTAGTTTCCTTTATTATTATATTCCATCTCTGATTAGTATTTTTGTTGAGCTTTGCTGTGCAGGTTACTCGGTTCAAATGTGGAGGAATTTCATTGGGAATGAGCTGGGCTCATATCCTTGGAGATGCATTTTCAGCCTCTGATTTCATCAACAGTTGGGGCCAATACATGGCTAAGCTTAAGATCAATGAGCCACTCACCTTCCCAAACTCACTTGCTAAGCCTAAGATTGAAATACCTAAAGAACCAACCCAACTTTCCATGCAACTACTTTCTGCAAAGCAGGTTAACCCTGTTGAAGACCTTTGGGTAGTTGCCAATAATTGCAAAATGCAAACTTTTTCCTTCTATTTTACCACTCTACATCTATCAAGCTTACAAGCAAAGGTATCAGATAAAGATGGAAGCAAAAGAATTTCGCCTTTCGAGTCCATTTGTGCTGTCATTTGGCAAGGTATAGCCAAAGTTAGACAAGGATTTGAGCCACAAATTGTGACAGTTTGTAGAAAAAATCCTAACTATGACAATAATGTTCCTAGCAACAGTCAAATTATAAGTGCAATCAAGGCAGATTTCTCTGTCAGGGAAGCAGATTTGAAGAAGTTAGCATTGCTGCTAGCTGATGAAGATCAGGGACTGGATGAAAGAAAAAAGATTGAAGCAGCCGTGGAGAAAGATAATGGGGTGATAGATTATGTTATTTATGGGACAAATTTAACATTTGTGAACCTGGAAGATGCAAATTTATATGAATTGGTGTTAAAAGGACAAAAACCAAAGTTTGCATATTATTCAATCCAAGGTGTGGGAGATGAAGGAGCAGTTTTATTCCTTCCAGGGCCTTCAAAAGAGTCCACCATCGAGAAGAATGAAGGAAGAAAGATTGGTCGTCATAACTTTACCAGAGGATCAAGTTTTGAAGCTGAAGATTGAGTTAAAAAAGAGTGGTTTACTTCTTCCAACTGAACTTGAATGAGTGCATGCAGAAAGTTCAAACATTTTCTGTAACTATTAGCATTGATCGATGTCTGTGTGCAAGTTTTTTTTTAATCACCTTTAAATTTAAAATATGAGATTCAATAAGTTTGAGTTTTGAATTACAATATTTGTAATATTTTTTTATTATCGAGACTTTCTTTACATAAAAAAACATAATATTTTCTTCAATTCCATAGGACAACAAAATAAAGGAATTATACAATATTGGAAAGAACCATTTTTTTTAGATCATTCATCAAAATACATAATTATATATGAATATTCATCAAAATATTCATATTATATATATATATATATATATATATATATATATATATATATATATATATAGATCTCAAAATGTTTGTTCCTTTGCACCTTGGCTTTTACAACATTCTTTTGTACCTATTTTACTTAGAATCTTGATTATGCAGTTGAACCTAATTAGTCAAAAACAACTTTAATTAACTATTATTGGCTTGATATATTTTATGTTCAAAAACTCTTTTCTGCATTAATGATACTTTGGCTTCAAATCATCCTTTGAGATTTATTTATTTATTTATTAGTAATTGAAGTTTTATTTCATCTACAAGCAAGAAGCGGTTTTTTTATTTGAATATTGATAAAAAAAATTATTGATCAAACTATCTATATTTCAGAATTATTTACCAAAATGCGCTTTAAAAAAAATACCAAAGGAAGTCGCCATATCATATGACGACTTCCCTTCATGGTTTTAAAATTTTTTTGAAAAATTTAGGTCAGAAGTCGCCATATCATATGGCGACTTCTGACCTTTGTTTTTCAATTTTTTTTTTACAAATTTAGTTCGAAAGTCGCCATATGATATGGCGACTTCCGAACTATTTTTTTTTTAAATTTTAAAATTATAACCGTTTTAAAACGGTAAAAAAAAAAATTGAAAAAAATACAAAGAAAGTTGCCATATCATATGGCGACTTTCCTTGTACTATATAAAAAACGTTTTGTTGAAATGGTATGGAAGTCGCCATTTCAAATGGCGACTTCCATACCATTATATATATAATATATATTATATATATATATTAAATATTTATATATATATATATATAATATTTTAAATATTAAATAATAAAATTAAAATTAAAAATTATTTAGTTTATAATTTGAAAAATAAAAATTTTTTTAAAAAAAAAATTTACAAAAATTGTTAAAAATATTGATGATTTATCGTAATATCAATCGGATTCTTTCAACTCGTATTTGTAATGAAATGGACTTCCGAGAGAAAGACCAACCAAAACATTATAGATTATGCAGGAATGAAGGTCATAGCTAAACCTATCCACGGGCCAGGTAGCCCGCCCGGATCGTATTGGGCCGGGCTTGAAAAAGTGTTTTTGTAATTCGGGGCCGACCCGGCCTAGCCCGAATTACTATTTATTAAATAAAAAACACTTTTAATTTAATTTAAATTTAATTATAAAAAATAAAAATGTATATATAATATTTTAATATTTTTTGAATAGTGAAACGGGCTTTCGGGTCGGCCCATCCTGGCCCGAAATGGACTTGGAAAAGGGAAATTAAAAAATTCGGGACTCGGCCTGACTCGACCCATCGAGACCTCTAGTTATAGCCGTCGAAAATATCCTTATCAATCTTGTATATAGGGGGAGAGTTCGCATCAATAATAAGACTGTTATACATACAGTTATTGTATACATTGCATTAAAAAAATATAAATTATATACATACAGTTAGATCTGACAATTTGTGTATCCGTGTCATTTTCGTGTATTTTGTCGTGTCATTATCATGTTTAAGGTTATATAAACTTTGATACGTTAATAACTCGTATTATATAGATATTGAGACGTTCGAGTATTCGTGTCGTGTTCGTGTTATTTTTTCGTGTTGTGTTTTTAGTTATTTTTTCTTTGTAGTTTTCGTGTTGTGTAATCGTGTCTTATCTAATATAATTAGGTCTGCATACAGTTAAAAAAAATATAAATTGTATAAACAAATTTTATATAAAAATTTTATTTAATTTTTAAAATTTTTGTAAATTATTTTTTTAACTTTTTATTTAAAATTTATTAAATTTATATTTTTTAAAATTATAAATTATATAATTTTTATTTTATTTTATTTTATTATTTAATAATTAAAATATATATTATATATAAATATTTAATATATAATATGGTATGATATGGAAGTCGCCATTTGAAATGGCGATTTCCATACCATTTCAACAAAAGTTTTTTTTGATATAGTACAAGGCAAGTCACCGTATGATATGGCAATTTCTCTTGTATTTTTATCATTTTTTTTACCGTTTACAACGATTATAATTTTAAAATTAAAAAAAAAAGTTTATGGTGACTTTCGAACTAAATTTATAAAAAAAAGTTGAAAAACAAAGTACAGAAGTCGCCATATCATATGGCGACTTCTGACTTAAGTTTTTCAAATCTTTTTAAAATCATGAAGGGAAGTCATCATATGATATAGCGACTTCCCTTCTTAGATTTTTAATTTATTAAAAATACACTATGAAAAATCGCCATATCATATGTCGACTTTTTTTGATATTTTTTAAACATGTTTTGATAAATAATTTTAAAATATAAATAATTTGATCAATAATTTTTTTATCAGTATTCAAATAAAAAAACCACAAGAAGCAGCAAGACCTTATAAAAAAGCAACAGTTTAATTTAGCCAATCAAATTGCTCTCAAATTTAACAACCATCTTTTCAGTTTTCACTGACCTAACCTAATAATATCTCTTTATTTGTTGTTATTGATAGAGTTGCCTATTCCCACCACACCAATACAAACTGCCCTAATTACTTCATCACCACCCACCCTTCAATTGTATTAAGGATAGTTTGTATCGATCTATATCGATCGTTATTTTAATTTGTTTTTAAAATGGTGTATCGATATTGATATATTTTAATGTATCGTTTTATATTTATTGATAATATTTAGTTTCTTTTATAAAATAAATATACACATACAAATAAACATATATTACATATATTTATAAGTTTATATATTAATTTTAAAAATTTTAAATATCAAATAAATGAAACAAATATAAAATATAAAATATTAAAAATATAATAAGTTATTATTAAATAGGTTTAATAATCTAATTTAATGAATATGTTTTATTTCTAGATCAAATTATAAAAAATAAAAATGGTAGTGAAAGAGAAAGAATTAAAAATTGATTGAAAAATCAAAGAAAAAATATTAAAAATAGAAAAATCTTATATTAATTGGTACGATCGATACTATTCAAACTAATCGATACAACCAATACAGACTGATGTAACTGATATGAATCAATAAAAAAAATAAAATGATGTATAATCTTATTTGTAATATTATTTTTAATATTAATACATCGATCAATACAATCGATACCAGTACGATATTGACAACATTATTTGCAATGGTTGTGATGAAAAGAGTAGAGAAAAGGAGTTTTTGATGCATCACTATAGTTTTGGACAAAGTGCACTTTCTCATCATTTTAAAATAAATCAAAAATCAAAATCGATAAATGAACAAAATTCAATGAAAAGATTAATAATATGTAAACAATTATTTCATCAATACCTCCTAAAATTTGTGAATATATCAATTTTTTTTTGTGTCTCTCAACCTCTTATCCAATCATATCAGTCATTAGTGAACCCCCTTTGTTAGAAACTTGGAATCAAATGATCTTCAAAGTTAGAATTCAAATAAAATCATAGTCTGGCATAAGTAAGAGGTTCTTCAATTGAATAAGCAACTAAAATAGCACAAAAATGAGTATTGGTACATGTTTTTTTCTTCAAATTTTGCAACTTGTACTCTAATGTAAGCATATGGTATGATTTTAGCAAAAGGCTGACATAATGTTTTTCTGTTTTTCCTACTTCTGAGTGAATCTAAATTTTTGCAATACAAATTAGACCTATTCACAAGTAAAGCTGTAAGCTCAAATTGCGAAATTGGTTCAATTTGAACTGAATTATGGATAAGATTTTTTAAGTTCATGCTCAACCCAACCTAACATGAGATATTATTTAATTAATAAAAATATTTTTAATTTTAAAATACATATTTAAAAACATCAAATCAATGATAAAAAAAACAAATCAATTGATTCAACCGGTTCAACCAAAAACCCGATAGGTCTGACGATTCAACAATATTCATAGAATCGCAAAAAATTTGAAATTGTAAGAACCGGTTAAAAACCAAAAATCGAAAAAATTCAATAAAACCGAAAATAATAATAATTTTTTTTTGGGTTTTTTTTTTAACTCAATTGGTTAAAAATTAAAAGGCTCAAAAATTAGATTAAAATCGAAAATAATAACTTGTATAACTTATTTGTGTTTTTTATTTTATTTTATTTATTTTAAATTTTAGAACTTTTTTCTAATTTGTCTTGATTTTTTCTGCTTTTTATTAATTGTTTTTAATTTTAATTTTTTGTTATAATTGAACAGAATGATTCAACTGATTGAACCGAAAATCAAAGATTCGATTGAGACCTCCGAACCAATTTTTTATTCCTTGATCAAAATATTAAGAATTAACTTGAGACAGATTAAGATGTTCTTGAAATTTATAAAGTGACCCATAACCACATGTGTTACACTAATGTTAAAACTTATCTCAACTTCCATTAACTTAAACACTAATACTGCTATTTTTTTTTCTTTTATTTACCAACTGTCTTTTTCCCTTCTTTCTAATCAATCTTCTAAATGCCTTTTTTCTCAACCTCAAGGCCAACGCTGCCTGCAAACTAAAGCTCATTTCTTTTCTTCTTTTAGTGTCCTTTTCAAGTCCAAGTTTTCGTCTTTTATAGAGCTTTTCTTAGGGTTGAAGATCGAAGATGACCACTATGGAGAGCTTGATCGGCTTGGTTAACAGGATCCAACGAGCTTGTACGGTGCTAGGTGACTCTGGGGGCGGCGATAACGCTTTCTCTCTTCTTTGAGAGGCTCTTCCCTCTGTCGCCATTGTCGATGGCGAGGTTTTTCTTCTTCTACATCTTTCATTGAACAATCATAAACCGTCATCTATAAAAGGGTAGAATGATATATATATACAAAAGATAAAATCAAAAACTTACCATTCATATTTGTATGGACAGAGGGAAAGAGGAAGTTTGCTTATTGTTCTTTAGACAATTTATCCATTTTCCGGCGCATTCGAGCTCCCCCATGATATATTTCCTCTGGCATCCATGTTCATGCTTCTTCTTCTCTCCAGCTCTGATAGCTGAGACTGCCATCGATTTCTCCACTCGCTCTGCTCTTCTAGTTCTTGGTAGCAAAGAGAATGTAAGAATTTAAAGCAAACAAAACCTATGTTGTTCTGACCGTTGGATATCAATGATTAATTCAAGTGTATAAATATGAAATACGTATATCAATGCGTAGGTTGTTGTAAGTAGATACACAGAGTATAATTTGTGTACACAATTGATATCATGTTTGAATGATAAATTAATCTCATGGTACCCACTTGAAGAGGAAGAAGTTGGTTGATGTTGTGTCCAACCGATATGTTTTTTCGGTCTAAACCGAACCGATATAACCAACCGACCAAGAGATTTGTTTGATTAAGACATGTCTGTTCGGACAGATTTTTTGTTCCAAAAACTGTGTCTGATCGAACCAAAAGGTTATGTCTTTTTTCCAACAATTGTGTTTTGTTCGAACAGTCTCCTGCATTCTTTTAAATACTTAGAAACATTCTATTCCTACTCAGTTTTTTTTTTTTTTTTATTTTATTTGCATACTGTCTTGTGAGAGAGGCTACTTCATCTTTTCTAGTTTTCCGTGTTGTTTCGAGTGTGCTCTCGTCTGCAGCGTTATCGAGGAGGTTTGAGAGACGAATTGCAATATACTGTAAGCATCGTAAGGATATGCAATAATCGTCTTAAGGTCAGAGGTCCAACCTTGACTCGATATTTTATTTTCTGGTTCTATCGAAACTGTGAATATATTCGTATTTGAATATTTTAAATATTCTGTTCATGTTCTCTTATATTTATATGTTTAACAAGTAATGAAATAATTGTTAAATATTTTTAAGACATATTATTTTGTTTCCTGGTTTTGTTTCATTACTGCTTGTTAATGTATATATTACTAAACACATATATATGTGAATTGTTGTTCATCGTGAATTGTTTAAAAGTCATACCTGTGAATTGTTGTTCATCGTGTCAATTAGAATTTTCTTGGGATTGATCCCAGTTCGTATTTCCAAATTGGGATAGGTAATATTCTTACTAACAGCACAATATTTGTTATATTGTTGGTAATTCATTGTAGAATATGTTTATGACATGCATGGTCATTATTTGTATATACTTGTGCATCAATTTATTCATTTTTTTTAAAAAATACATCATGTTGGCATTAGATTGCATTCATGGCATACATAGTTATTATAATTTCTCTATTTATGTTCATGCATTAATTATCAGTATATTCATGCACATAAGAATAGAGCATGTACCTTCATAATTGTATTTTTAATCTCATGACATTTTCATTTGCATGAAAAAGGTTCGAGATATGAGGAATGAATCGGAGGAACCATTGGGTGCTTTGGAACGCAATCAAGAGGAATTTGGGCATGAAATCCGGGAGGTGAAAGAACAGCTTGCCAAAATGATGAAATTGTTTGAGGATATGGGTAAGAGTAAGGGGAAACTTTCTCAGGGCTCTACATCGCCTTCGGATCAACCAAAACTATTAGGTCCAGAACATACAATCCTATCTAGATCCTGCGCTTGTCAATGCCACAAAGGTTGCAATCCTGATGAAATTGTGGACAAAATCGTGAAAATGATTAAGCCCGAGAGCCTGATACCAAAGATAGAAACCTCGGATCCTGTACCATACTTACAAACTGTTCTAGGTCCAATCCAATATCCCCACCCTAATATGGTCCAATCGTCCATTGGGATGACCACTACGGGATTCCTGAATCCCACTCCATCACCACCAACTGCCAGTTCATACTATTTCCCTCATCAATCACCTTATCAAGCATCTGGGATAGGAACCTCGAACTATGTACAACCTCCAAGGGTCATTTGTCCAAATCCATACCCTTATCATGCTATTCTGCTACCTCTCCATGTAAACATTTCGGTTTGAACCTTAGTGCCACCACCAAGTGCCCCAACTCCTAGGCCATGTGCGACTAAGAAACAACCCAAAAACAAGACTCAAGAGCAGTATGATCCCATTCCAATCAGCTACCAGGAGCTTTTCCCTATACTGATCCAAAATCACATGGTTGCCTATGTCCCGCTGAAACACTTGTTACCACTGTATCCCAAGTGGTATAATCCAAATGCAAGATATGATTATCACCATTGAATTACTGGCCATAGATTGAAGACTGTATAGCCTTAAAAAAAAGTGCAATCTCTTATAGAGATCAAGTGGACCGATCCAACGACTTTGATTGGTTGGGAGATTTACAGCAATGATGTAGAAAGACTTCGGTCTGATATGATGTAGTAGGATTTCACTTTTTTAGTAGCCGAGCAGGCTCTTATAGCCTTAGGATGCTAGGAAGAATAGAGTGCCTGTAAAGACAGTTTTAACCACTGCTCAAATTTTGTAAAACATGGTTTATACCATTGTGAACGCTGATATGGGAATGAATTGATTATGCTTCAAATTTATGAGATGTTGATGATTAAGTTCCTCCGATCTTATTCCTCCGTGATATCTTCCCCTTTGCATTTTTCATCCGATCAATTATTTGTCATATCATACTTTCATATATGCTTCCTGGTAGCATCAGGTGGTGTTCCTGACAAACATAGTCAGCATGATTTTTCTGTATATGTTCATGCACTAATTTGCCATTACATACATCATTTAAAATTAGGTCGCATTCATGAGACACATGGTCAGCATGATTTTCTTTGTATATACTCTGTGTCAATCATTGATTGTTTACATGCATCATATTTGACATTGTGTTGCATTCATAGTGTATATGATCATTCATTGGGAAATATGTAAAAATATACATGATAATTCATTACATATATCCATGCGTTGATCTGTTTATTCTTTGCTTGCAGCATGTTGGCATCGTGATTGCATTTATTACATACACGGTTAGCATGTTTCCACTGTACATGTCCATACATCATATTGTTTAGGCTTCACGTGCATCAAATTGCATTCATGGCTCCTTCACCATGACATACATTTGGGGAAATAAAACAGAAGTTGGCTTGTCTTTAAGAGTCTTTAAAAGAATTTCCATTTCAAATAAGAGGTATAAGAAGTACTGAGTACCCTTTTAATACAGGCTAGAGCTATGGAGAATGAACAAATTGCCTGAATGGAAAGAATGGAAAGGGCACATGAAGAATTGCGAGAACAGTTGGTAAAGTCTCAAGCAGAATCTAAGGATCAGATGACTAAATTGATGGAGCTGATGTCTGCTGTAATCAAGGGAAAGGGATACACTGAAAACTTGGCCGCCAGAGAAGGGTTAGAGGCACAAAAGGGTCAGAGTGAGGTCATGATGTTAAATGGACAGAATACAGTTAATCCCAGCAACATTCTGAATTTGGAAGATCCAGCTAAACAAGCAAAACTGAAGATGGTTGAGTCGAACGAGGCTGAGTTGGCAGATTCCCAAGGAACATATCAGTTACTAGATGAAAGGCTCCGGGCAGTAGAAAATACAGACATATTCGGGAGTGTGGATGCGAAAGAACGATGCTTGGTCCTCAATTTAGTAATTCCTCCTAAATTCAAGGTCTTTGACTTTGTGAAATATGACGAGACGATCGATCCATCAACCCACATCACCATGTTCTGCCGAAAGATGGCAAGTCACATAGATAAAGATAAGCTTTTGATTCACTGCTTTCAGGATAGCCTCAGCGGGTCCGTAATTAGGTGGTATAGTCAGTTGAGCAAGGATCAGATTCGCTCTTGGAATGATTTGGCCAGTGCTTTTCTAAACCAGTACAAGGATGTGACCGACATGACACTTGACCGTTTCACCTTGCAAAATATGGAGAAAAAGGTTACTGAGAGCTTCAAAGAGTATGCTCAGAGGTGGAGGAACATGGCCACCCAAGTACAACCGCCCTTAACTCAGAAGGAAACCATTATCCTTTTTGTGAATACACTACAGGCCCCATACTACGATAGACTTGTTGGCAACACCACGACGAGTTTTTTCGGATATGGTAATCTTCGGGGAAATGATTGAAAATGCTATCAAGGTTGGGAAACTCGAAGGAGGTAAAACATTTAATGAAGAGAGAAACAGGACGCCCGAAAAAGAAAGAGGAAGATGTCCAAGCCATGGGAGACTTTGCCCCGTATATTCTCGCTACTTCATACCAACCACCCTATCCTTTTATGAACTATGTACCCCAGGGTTCATACTTATACCCAATGGCCTCTCAGAATCCAGTAAATTTTCAACCTTTTGTCAATCAGAGGAAATTGAAGAATATCCAAAAAAGAGATCAGTTTGAGAAACTCCTCACTAAAGTTCCAGTGGAGCCTATCCAACCCCCATATCCAAGCTAGTATGACGAGAATGCATATTGTGATTATCATTCTGGGATTCGGGGATATTCCACGAAAAATTACCTATCTCTGAAACGGAAGGTTCAATCACTCATCAATAAAGGGCAGTTAGATGTAGGGAAGAAACAAAGGTCAGACATCATGGAGAATCTACTGAATGGGAATGATGAGACCATTGTGGATGTCATAATAGGAGAAGTAGATGGAAAGGTCGAAAAGAGTATCGAGGAATAGCTAGTTTGAATTAGAGAGAACATGTCAAGGGTTTTTTTTTTTTTATTTATTTTTTATTTTTATGCATGTAGTTTCATACCTCATGATGAAAACACTTATCTTATGGTGACATTCATATGAATGAAATGAATTTTGAATTTTAAATGCTTTGTGTCTGTTGTGTTTTAACAATAATTTGAATTTGCAAAAAAAAAAAAGCATTAAGGAAGTTTTAATAATGGACGATCTCGAGAATATTGATGATCATTATTAGAAATAACCCAATACCCCCTCTCTTTTGGGCTTCTCTATGAGTGTTTCCTTGAATCAAGAACACTTGAAAGACCTAATGGTTTAAGGAATATGAATGATTGAACTTCATAAAAAAAAAAAAACATTGTCATCACAGAATAAGCAAAGATGTAAATCCTAGTCTACGCCATGAACAAAGGAACAAACTTTTTGAAATTTTTTCGAATTCCTTGAAATTCAAACAAATGAGACATTCTTTCAAGAATCTAGATTTTGGTAATTTGATGTATGTCAAGATTGTGCTAAAACCATTCATGACCTTTACCAATAACCACAAAACACTAATTGCCCAAACATCACTTCATGATTGACAACCTGGGGAACAATGATTAAACTAGACTATCCCATGTCCTAGAGAAAACCCGTTTTTGGGTCGCTTTTCCTTGTCCTTTCAAAGAACTCATATTTGAAACTCAGCCTTTTAAAAATAGACTTGCTATGTTCCTCGTTGATACGAATTCTCATGGTTGATCAAACTGGGGCATCATATGTGGAAATTATGGTTATATGGTGAAAAAGGATGGACTAACGCATGAATCAGTGGGGCATGTGACAAAAAAAATAAAGAGGAAAATTATGATATCATGCATATGAGAATTCAGATGATTCCAAAGTGTAAAATGAAATTTTGATTAATTATTTCCCCTGGGGATTGCTTTTCAATGTGAATATTTGTGCTTGACATGAGAAATGGCCATCTTTCATCTCCCTGTCACAAAAAGAAATTATCCATAGTCACCCCTTTTGAGCCGAAAGAATTCTTTCTTCTTTAAACCCTGATCAAGGATCACCCTCTACACTGGAGGACAAATGCGATGAAGGATCACTGAGAAATGAGTCCTAACTCAAAGACAGATACAAAGCAAATGGAGCCCCGAATAAATATGGATTCACCCTGTTAGAATAAAGATGCAAAAGAAAAACAAAAACAGAGAAAAGCGTGAAAAAGTATGACAAATGAAAGCCAAAAAGCAAAGAAGAAAAAGAGCAAAGTCAAGTAAAAAGAAAAGTCCAAAAGGGGCAAATGCTTCAAAGGGAATCTTCCTCAAGAAATGATCCTTGATCTGATTATCCTTAAACACATATTTTGGGCCCATTTATTCTTTCTTTCTGAACCCCGAACCATGGCCTACATTACGTGCTTTAAAAGTCCATTTTGATCAAGCATGAATATTTAATTTGAAGGGGTTTTCCCTAGATTTTACCCCATCTTATCGAATTATCATTTCACTAAGGAACAATTTAGAATTCTCAAGTGCATGGTAAAACAAAAAAAATGAAAAAAGAAGAAAATTGGAGAGAATGGGACTCTACAGCGAAAACCCAAAAACGAGCGGTCTAGAGTAAAATAGGAATTTTCGATGCCATCTATGATTGTGCCGATACCACAAAAAAGAAGATCATCTTAAAGAAATGGTCATCGAGGAACATCTAGGAATTCTTGAACCTCCCAAATTGTCAACTCTCATTTGGATGATTGATTTCAAAAACTGAAACTCCTTTTCTCCAAAATCAACTTTCCAGTTTAAACATCCTAGCCAATCTTGACGATTGTCAAAATACCTTGATATGGAAACAAAAAGAATACAGAATTTGTTCGGTTCTCGATGAATTCATGATTTATAAAATCTGTTCCATTTGTCAACTTAGAAGGGACATACATTTTTTGTTGTGAAGTTTTCCTTGAAAAACCAAAATCATGTTGTACCAAGCCTTGTCAATTCAAGTTGAAAAACCCAAATTGACACTTAGAAAAATTTCTAACAGTGATCATCAGTCTTCAAAAGACCTGTATATTACACACTGTGGGGTTAAAATTTTTGACTCAAAAGTTTTCATTAATAAGCAATTTTTTTTTGAAATACCCATTTTTGATATTGTCATGAGAGAAGATTTTTTCTAATCCAAAGGTGTTAAATTACTAGGGATAACCTTGACTTCCAAATATGAGAAGAAGAAATAAAACTCAGCAAGCAAATTTCTGTTGATAAGAGTTTGAAAACTGTTGGGGCAAAAAGAATAGCCAAAGATTGAAAAAGGAGTTGAAAATATACTCTGTTTTGAAGAGGAAAAATGAATGGGAAAGGCTAAGCCAAAGTCTAGAAAAACGATTGGTGGCATTTTCATCATTCATGAACATTCATCTCTCTATTAAGCTTTGCATCTGCACCGTGCCAGCAAGCATTTGCATCATTCGTGGATATTTGCATTTGCACTATTCCATGAGCATCTGTATTCTACCTTTACAAGTACATCCTTCATAAATTTTTGCATTCGCATCATCTCAAGCAAGTGCATCATTTCTAGGATCGTCGCATCTTCATTGTAGCTACAATTACATCATTCATGAACCACTTACATGAACATGATTTGTAAGGACATATGCATCTGCATCAATCCAAGACATTTGCATTTACACCATCAAGCATTTGCATCCTTTCTCAAATCCTTCAGGTTAATTTCCAATCCATTTCAATTTCTGGTTTCATCCAGATTTTTTTTTTTTTTGGTTTCACCCATGTTTTTCAATTTCTGGTTCCATCCAGATCTTTTTCAAATTTCTGGTTTCACCCATGTTTTTCAATTTCTGGTTTCATCCAGATCTTTTTCAAATTTCTTGTTTCACCCATGCTTTTTAATTTATGGTTCCATCCATATCACTTTCAAAATTTTGGTTTCATCCATGCCTTTTCTAAACTCTAGTTTCATCCAGATCTTTTTCAATTTCTGGTTTCATCCATTCTTTTCAATTTTTGGTTTCATCCAGATCTTTTTCTGGTTTCACCCATGTTTTTTAATTTCTGGTTTCATCCAGATCTTTTTCAAATTTTTGGTTTCACCTATGCTTTTCAATTTCTAGTTCCATCCAGATCACTTTCAAATTTCTGGTTTCATCCATGCCTTTTTTAATCTCTGGTTTCATCCAGATCTTTTTCAATTTCTGGTTTCATCCATGCTTTTCAATTTCTGGTTCCATCCAGATCACTTTCAAATTTCTGGTTTCATCTATGCCTTTTTTAATCTCAGGTTTCATCCAGATCTTTTTCAAATTTTTTGTTTCACCCATGCTTTTCAATTTCTGGTTCCATCCAGATCACTTTCAATTTTTGGTTTCATCCAGATCTTTTTCTGGTTTCACCCATGTTTTTCAATTTTTGGTTTCATCCATATCTTTTTCAAATTTCTGGTTTCACCCATGCTTTTCAATTTCTGGTTTCATCGAGATCATTTTCAAATTTTTGGTTTCACCCATGTTTTTCAATTTTTGGTTTCATCCAGATCTTTTTTAATTTTCGGTTTCACCCATGCCAGTAAGGTTAGCACAAGACAGGATAAGTCCCCGAGACCATCATCGAGGATTTTTCTTCTCTTGCAAATTGAACCCGTTTCCTTAAGGCCGGTCGAGCCTTGATTAGTCAGGGAATTCAAGTTAAGACAATATCTTCTATTTATAGCTTTTCTTTCAAAAAAAAAATGAAAAATGAAAAAAAAACCCCCTTTCCCTTCTCTTCACATGTGATTTCACTAATCGGACAAAATTAGTGTTTGTTTATCTTTGCCTGATTCCTGATTCTCAGCAATAGCCAAAGAGGGGCAGCTGTAGACACCTAATTTTGTCCGACCACTAAAACAAGTATATTTTCTTCCTAAATTGATGTTTCAGAATATAAAAAGATTTTTTTTCATCCTGTAGGTGGTACTCCGAGACTTAGTCTAAGAAGGCGAGCATAAAAAGTCAAACTTGAAAAAGTCAACCCACTTTCAAAATCAAGATTTGAAGTTCAATTGAAAAATGGTGAAAGAATTTTGATAATCCGAGGTCTACATTGAAAGATATAGAGTTCGGAAGTTGGGTTACGGAGATTTAGTAGAAAGGAAACCCTAGTTTGGGAAATTTGGGAAAAAGTGGTTAAACGATCAAATTGGTCGAAATTGAAGGTTCCAAATGAAAGATAAGCACTGACTACGGTAATGGAGAAGCTACTTGAAAGAAAAACTGAAAGAAAAGTCAATTCGGAAGAAAACCGAGAATTAGGGTTTTTAGTGGATTTCGGTGAAATTTGAAAGAATTACAGAAATGACCTGATTCGGTAAGACTAAAGCCCCTAATTGATGAGGAGTGATTAAATAAGGATAGCCCAAGGCTCAGTTTGAAGAAAATCTGAAAATCGAACTTGTTTTGAGCAAAATCGGGTTTTGGAGGCAAAAGGGTAAAATCAGAAAATTTGGGAAAAATAGCAAATGAACTCCAAAAATTTTGAAAAATTGCAGATCTCATTATTAAATCATTTCAAAGAGATTGGCGAAGAAAAATCTTGATTCGGAGTTCGTTTGCAAAATGGCCAAATCCCGGGTCCCTTATGTAGAAATTCAAAAAGATAAATCCCGAAAAAATAGTAAATGAACTCCAAAAATTCTGAAAATTTGCAGATCTCATTCTTAAATTATTTAAAGATATTGGAGAAAGAAAATCTGAACTCGGAGTTCGTTTGCAAAATGGCCAAATCCAGGCCCACATGCAGTAATTCAAGTAGATAAATCTCGAAAAAAATACCAAATGAGTTTCACAAATTATGAAAAAATCCAGATCATACTTTTAAATTATTTGGAAGAGATTGATGAAGAAAAATCTAGATTTGGAGCTCGTTTAAAAAATGGTAAAGTTTGGGAGCACAAAAGGGCAATTTTGAAAGAAAAAAAATCTAAATAAATAGCAAATGTGTAACAACCCAGGTTACGTACAATCATGTAAAGTTAAATCCCGAAAATTTTAAGGACAAACTTGGAAATTGGTAAGAAGTTATAAATGAAGGAAATAAAAGAAGAAAGGATCAAATTGATCATATTAAAAAAGTTTAGGGGCTTAACGGTTATTTATAAAAAGTTGAGGGACCAATGTGCAATTATACCAAAAATTCAAAAATATCTTTAAGTTCATTTTATCTCTTGAAAACTCTAGAATTTTTCATTCTATTATTCAAGTGGCAGCCGGCCTTCCTTCTCCATATTCTCCCAAAAATTTTCTTCAAACATCTTACACCAAAATTTCTTCAACAATCACATTCAAGGTTAGTTTCTTGATTTATTCTTCCTTTCTTTAGATATTCTACATAGCATGCTAAGGTCTGAAATCCATAAACATGTTAAGGTCTGAAATCCATCTATTAAGTATGAATATTACTCATTTTTGGTAAGAATTAAAAGGATTTGAAAGCATGAACAAGAAAATGGGAAGAAAAAGCAAAACAAGGGAATTTGAGCATGCTTTTGTTCGGATCTTCTGGGTTCGGCAAATATGGGTTTGTATTTTTTTGATATTTTTCCTAGAAACTAGACTTCAATACGAGAATTTTGGTTTTTGAATCACCCAAAACCGATAAGCGGTTAAAAAGATAAAATTCGGTGAAGTTGGCTGTTCTGTGTTGACCCCTGTTTCAGCATAGTTTCAGGATTTATCAAATTTGATCAAGATTTTATTCTAATTGTCTAAGTTAGACTTATTGGTTGAAATAAACCAATTGGAATCACTACAAAATTCCTTACAAACTCAAGTTATGATAGTAAGGAATTTATTGCTTAAGTAAGGAATTTATTGCTGAAGATAAGTTATGGATTATGAAAATCTCTAAGGCATGGAGTACTAAAAAGGAATTTGATAAGGACATGAATATGGAGTTGAATTTTGGAGAAAATGATAATGGAAATGATATTAAAAATTTGGGATATGTTGTTTTGAATATGAGAAATTAGTATTAACTTTGAGGGAAGATTATGAGATTTAAGATGCATTCATAATTGTGTAATGCTTTGAGCATGTATAGATACTAATTATTGTTAATCTCTAGGCCACGTAGATTCGACGTCACTTGTGGATCCCGAAGTTTCAGATCGAGGTGCACAGTGAGATCATCTCAAGGATTGTGAGTAGACGACAACTATAATTATTTGAAATTTCTTTAATTATAATTATATATATATTTTTAGCATAATATTTATTTTACGTATTAAAGGTATATACGATATTTAATCATATGAATTGATTTGTTATTAAAGTATATTTATTTCAAGAAATAATATATCGAGTAAGTTTGTTGATTTATTAAATATGATTATACATAGAATTTGATGTACATGGTTTTGGCTCCACCTGACTTAATGTATGAGATTATACCCTTGATCGGAATACGGGAGCTACGTGCTACGCCTTTGTGGCGGGAGCCACCTCCAGAGTCCCAATTCTGTGATATTAGACTGGGGTATGGGAGCTGGGTGCTACGCCTTTGTGGTGGGAGCCACCTCCAGAGTCCCTATCCCTTTATATTAGCCTTTCGGGGGCACATCATAGTGACACATATGCCTTTGGGGCATCTTATGGTGGTATTGGCCTTTGGGGCCGGTTACTAGTATGCCTACATGGATATTTCCTGGTTATTTCATGGATGTATTCTTATGCATGACAGTAAGTTGGAGCCCAGTTATACGAAACTTGATTTACTTTACAGATTTTTATACATTGATTTGATATTATAATACTGATATATATTTGAAAACTTCGCTACATCTTCGAATTATTCATTATGGTTTTACTATTATTTATTTTGAAAACGTCTATTATGTTTTAAAGGATTATAATCATAGTTTTCAAATGTTTTAAAAGTTGTCTACTCACTGAGATATTCATATATCTCACCTTTTCATATTCTCATTTTCAGGTGACAGTTAGGTGTCGGGATTGCAACCTTCCTCTATTCTCTGCTTCAAATAGTATTTTGACGTGGTGGGCATCATACTAAAAATTTATTGAAGTCTTGATCTTTTGATGTTTTTATCTAGTAACCTTGCTGAGATAGGTTTACTTTTGGATATATTATATATATTTGAAGATATGAGACAATAGATCAATATGTTTTGACTTGAGGATAAATTGATCATGGATAATTTTTGAATATGCATGGATATATGTGATAATAGTATTGAGAAATATTGCTGGTTGAGGATATGAATTGAGTGTTATTTGCAGGAGGGTTATAGTTGTGATAGAAAGGAAACTCTGCCGGATTTTAGGTATATTATCCGGATAGGGTGTTACAATTTGGTATCAGAGCAAGGTTATGGGTCTTGTAGACTTAGGAACTGTTTGTTGAAGTATTAAAATATTGTCACTTGTGTAGGAAATCAGACACGATGCCACCACATCGAAGAGGAAGGCCTAGAATCAATCCCTTATCCTAAAATAGGGATAGGAATAGAAATGAGAATATTGATGAGCAAATTGGAGAACAAGCTTCAGCTGCTGGTTCATCTTCTGTTGCTGCACCCTCAGCAGCACCTCCAACAGCTGATCTTAATTTAGCTGAGGCAGTTACGGCCTTGGCAAGAGTAATTCCCGCTTTGACTGCCCCTACTGAAAATGGGATAGTTGATTACTGTAAAGATCTGAAGAATATGAGTTGCAAGATTTTCACGGGATCTTTGGAATCAGACTTAGCCTTGTCATGGCTACAGAAAATTGAGACTACTTCCATTACTTTTCAGATTCCCGAGCCTATGAGATTACCATGTGCGGTACAATTTTTGGAGGATCATGCACACACATGGTGGAAAACTATAGTGCAAAGGTATGCTGGACATCCTGCCATAACCTGGGCAGACTTTCGAAGAGAGTTTGGAGAAAAATACTATTCTCGGGCTTTGCGGGAAAAGAAATGGACTGAGTTTATGAATTTAAAACAGGATAGCATGTCAGTAGAAGAGTATGAGCAGAAATTTAGCGAACTATCAGAATTTGCTCCATCAGTAGTAGCCAACGATGCTGACAGATGCAAGAAATTCCAAGATGGGCTACATGTTAGTATTCGAGATAGGTTGACGACTTTGGATACAGATGACTTTAATAAATGGGTCAACATGGCAATCAAAGCTGAACAGAATCTGAAAGAAATGAAAGATAGAGAAGAGAAGTTCAGAAAAAAAAAGAGCAGTCCTCCAGTGAGGACGTGAGGCCTAAGAAAAGTTATGTAGAGAACAGTGTCAATGGTTACAAACCCTCGAGATTTCAAGAGGGATTAGACCGAAAACCTTTTAGTGGTTCTTGTAGTAGACCTACTATCGGACCTTAACAGCAGACTAGATCGCTACCTGGGAGGTCAGAAGGACCTCGTACATTGACTTATCCTTAGTGTCCCCATTGTGGGAGAAATCACCTTAGTGAATGTTGGAGACTACAGGGTGTATGTTTTTACTGCAAAGAACCGGGACGCATGAAACGAAATTGTCCCAAGCTGGAGAACAAGGGAGTTACTAGTCAGTTATCAGTGGGTCAAAGGGAAAGGATCCAACCTACTGCTGCACCTCAGCCGACAGTAGTTAGAGATAGAACTGGGGCACAATCTTAAGTTGGTTCATCTACTGTCCCTCGACAGAGTGGACAGCCTGGTAAACCTCGAACTGCAGCCATAATTTATGCTATGACCCAACAACAGGCTCAGGCTACTCCTGAAGTGGTTACAGGTACTCTCCCAATTTCTAAGGTAAGTGCTAGGATCTTAATAGATCCGGGTGTAACTCATTCTTTTATTGCTAATTCATATCTCATGCATTTGGGTAGAGAGTCTAGGAGGTTAGACATCCCTATGGTCGTTAGTACCCCAGTGGGAAAAACTTTGAAAATTGATGTGGTTTATCTGGATTGTACTGTTATGGTTCAGGAGCATGAATTACCAGTTAATTTGTTTCCATTAGGAATGTATGATTTTGATGTGATTTTGAGAATGGATTGGTTGTCTAAACACAATGCAGTGATAGATTGCTTTTCCAAAAACTGTGACTTTTAAGAAGTCGGGAGACTTGGAGTTTACCTTTCAAGGAGAAAGGAAAGTTTTACCTTCTTGCCTTATCTCCAAGATGGCAGCCAATAGATACTTGCAGAAAGGGTATTCTACTTACCTTGCTTATGTGATTAACAAGGACATACATGAGGCAAAGTTGGAAACTATACCTGTGGTCAAATAGTTTCCTAAGATCTTCCCTGAAGAATTGGTCGGTTTACCTCCTGACAGGGAATTGGAGTTTATTATCGACTTAATCCCTGGCAGTACTCCTATTTCTCAAGCACCCTATAGAATGGCACCTTCGGAGCTAAAGGAATTGAAAGTGCAGTTGCAAGACCTAGTTGACAGAGGTTTCATTCGGCCTAGTAATTCACCGTGGAGAGCAACCGGTTGAGATTTTGGATAGAAAGGACCAAGTTCTAAGGACTAAGACTATTCCATTAGTGAAAGTTCTTTGGAGGAATCATTCATATGAAGAAGCTACATGGAAAAGGGAGGAAGATATGCATACTCAATATCCTCACTTGTTCAATCAAGTTGGTAAGTAAATTTCAAGGATGAAATTTTTCTAAGGGGGGTAAGTTGTAACAACCCAGGTTACGTACAATCATGTAAAGTTAAATCCCGAAAATTTTAAGGACAAACTTGGAATTTGTTAAGAAGTTATAAGTAAAGGAAATAAAAGAAGAAAGGATCAAATTGATCATATTAAAAAAGTTTAGGGGTTTAATGGTTATTTATAAAAAGTTGAGGGACCAATGTGCAATTATACCAAAAATTCAAAAAATATCTTTAACTTCATTTTATCTCTTGAAAACTCTAGAATTTTTCATTCTATTATTCAAGTGGCAGCCGGCCTTCCTTCTCCATATTCTCCCAAAAATTTTCTTCAAACATCTTACACCAAAATTTCTTCAACAATCACATTCAAGGTTAGTTTCTTGATTTATTCTTCCTTTCTTTAGATATTCTACATAGCATGCTAAGATCTTAGCTCCATAAACATGTTAAGGTCTGAAATCCATCTATTAAGTATGAAATTACTCATTTTTGGTAAGAATTCAAAGGATTTGAAAGCATGAACAAGAAAATGGGAAGAAAAAGCAAAACAGGGGAATTTGAGCATGCTTTCTGTTCGGATTTTCTGGGTTCGGCACATATGGGTTTGTATTTTTTTGATACTTTTCCTAGAAACTATACTTTAATATGAGAATTTTGGTTTTTGAATCACCCAAAACCGATAAACGGTTAAAAAGATAAAATTCGGTGAATTTAGCTGTTCTGTGTTGACCCCTGTTTCAGCATAGTTTCTGGATTTATCAAATTTGATCAAGATTTTTTTCTAATTGTCTAAGTTAGACTTACTGGTTGAAATAAACCAATTGGAATCACTACAAAATTCCTTACCAAACTCAAGTTATGATATTAAGGAATTTATTGCTTAAGTAAGGAATTTATTGCTGAAGATAAGTTATGGATTATGAAAATCTCTAAGGCATGGAGTACTAGAAAGGAATTTGATAAGGACATGAATATGGAGTTGAATTTTGGAGAAAATGATTATGGAAATGATATTAAAAATTTGGGATATGTTGTTTTGAGTATGAGAAATTAGTATTGACTTTGAGGGAAGATTATGAGATTTAAGTTGCATTCATAATTGTGTAATGCTTTGAGCATGTATAGATACTAATTATTGTTAATCTCTAGGCCACGTAGATCCGACGTTACCTGTGGATCCCAAAGTTTCAGATCGAGGTGTACAGTGAGATCATCTCAAGGATTGTGAGTAGACGACAACTATAATTATTTGAAATTTCTTTAATTATAATTATATATATATTTTTAGCATAATATTTATTTTACGTATTAAAGGTATATACGATATTTAATCATATGAATTGATTTGTTATTAAAGTACATTTATTTCAAGAAATATTATATCGAGTAAGTTGGTTGATTTATGAAATATGATTATACATAGAATTTGACGTACATGGTTTTGGCTCCACCTGACTTAATGTATGAGATTATATCCTTGATCGGAATACGGGAGCTGCGTGCTACGCCTTTGTGGCGGGAGCCACCTCTAGAGTCCAAATTTCGTGATATTAGAATGGGGTATGGGAGCTGCGTGCTACGCCTTTGTGGTGGGAGCCACCTCCAGAGTCCCTATCCCTTTATATTAGCCTTTTGGGGGCATATCATAGCGACACATATGCCTTTGGGGCATCCTATGGTGGTATTGGCCTTTGGGGCCGGCTACTAGTATGCCTACATGGATATTTTCTGGTTATTTCATGGATGTATTCTTATGCATGACAGTAAGTTGGAGCCCAATTGTACGAAACTTGATTTACTTTATAGATTTTTATACATTGATTTGGTATTATAATACTGATATATATTTGAAAACTTCGCTACATCTTCGAATTATTCATTATGGTTTTACTATTATTTATTTTGAAAACGTCTATTATATTTTAAAGGATTATAATCATAGTTTTCAAATGTTTTAAAAGTTGTCTACTCACTGAGATATTCATATATCTCACCTTTTCATATTCTCATTTTCAGGTGACAGTTAGGTGTCGGGATTGCAACCTTCCTCTATTCTCTGCTTCAAATAGTATTTTGACGTGGTGGGCATCATACTAAAAATTTATTGAAGTCTTGATCTTTTGATGTTTTTATCTAGTAACCTTGCTGAGATAGGTTTACTTTTGGATATATTATATATATTTGAAGATATGAGACAATAGATCAATATGTTTTGACTTGAGGATAAATTGATCATGGATAATTTTTGAATATGCATGGATATATGTGATAATAGTGTTGAGAAATATTGCTAGTTGAGGATATGAATTGAGTGTTATTTGCAGGAGGGTTATAGTTGTGATAGAAAGGAAACTCTGTTGGATTTTAGGTATATTATCCGGATAGGGTGTTACAAAATGGACTCGAGAAATTTTGAAAATCTCCAGAATTCAATTTTTTTATTATTTTGGAAGTATTGAAAAAATAAAATTTGAATTTGGAGTCCGTTTGCTATTTATTTATGCTCGGGGGGCAAAAAGTTCATTTTACCCAAAAAACCGAAAAGGGCTTCTCATGCTTTTTGAAAAAAATGAAGATTGGGCTGGAAGATAAGGGTCAGCCGGCCAAGGCCCAAGGTTGGGCAAATATTTTTTGATTTTTAATCAAAAGGCCAACAATGAAGAGGAAGGTAGTTATTTTTTGATCAAGCCTTTGTAATTATGCCACATGGACCAATGCATGAAAAGGGAGAATGTCAACATAATGGCTTAAGATTCTTGAACTACTGTAACTGTGGATAGCTGATTACCTAATCTAAGGGTGATAATTTCACATTTTAAACATCTTGGATCAATAGCGTTTGGATCAAAAATTGGTTGAAGAAAAAATGACAACATCCTAGCAAAATGAGACCATTCGGCCACTACAAGGGAGTGGTGGGTCTCTCTTTCATGGGGACTCTCTATTCACTCTTGTTTGGCTGTTTTCTTTCCACGATTGAAAGGAAAAAAGAAAAGTTTAGAAAAGAAAAGAAAGTTAGAAGAGAAAACGCTTGCAATATAGCTTCTAGAGGTTGCTTTAAGCACCATACTCTTGCACTTTCTTTGATTTTCTATTCTTGATTTGTTGTTTTGATTGCTATTTAAGTGAGTTTCTTTTGATTTTTCTTTTGAAAATAAGTGTTTTTAGTATTCTTCTTCAAGTTCTTCTATATACATTTTTGGGAAAAGCTTAGAGAAATTTTTTTTCATGACTTAGAGGGGTGGCCAAATGGTTTGTATTTTTAGTGTAGTTGCTGTTTTGTTTTTATTTCATGTTATTAGTGATATTTAACAAGTTTTGATGCTTTAAATCTTCTTCAAATACATAAACATGAAGCTTGTTTGAATTTAGTTGCTTGCTTGCTTCCATTTTTGAGTCTATTATCTTATTAATATGTTTATTTTACTTGTCTTGCATTTTTCATTTTCTGTTTTCAAAATGTTTAAGTTTGTTTATGTTTTACATTTTGTTAATCCATGTGTTTGTGAAAATGCCTATTGGTTTTCATGCCTTTACTTTATATTTGCATGATTTGAGTATTATTCTTTAGTTATGCATGTTAGTATATCATGTGTTTGTGAAAATGCCATGCTCATTTCAAAGTATGAGACTATTCGGCCACCCCTCTCTTTTAAGCTTTGTGTGTGCATTTTTGTTATGCTAGTTGGTTGTGTATTTTGTTTAAGCATGCTATATGTTTGTGTTATTGCCATGCATTGTTTATGTTTAGAATTGGTTTGCTTTGCCATGCATTTTCATGCATTTTAGACCTAGGTTGCATTAAATGCCATGCAAGTTCATTTAGGTCTACGTCATTTTATTAATGCCATGCATTTTTCATGTCATTTAGGTTTTAAATCATGCATCATATTTGTTGTATTTTCATGCATTTCATGTCATTGCCACATGATTTATGACTTAGACCAATCAATGGTTCAAAGTCATGCTCATTTTGAGCATACTTGTGGAAAATTAAAGAGTTGTCAAATTGATTATTCTACCTTTGTGATTTTTTTACCTAGCCAAGTTTTGTCTAACTTTTCAAAAGTGTTAGCTACTATTTGTGAGTTTTTAGGAGAGTCTCCAATATTTTTACTTTGATTTTTAAATGATTTTTTCAAAAGAAAAAAAAATGTGTCTTGGTAAAACAGTTTTTCACCTAATACTCGGACTTTCTCGATTTTTTTGGGAAGTCATCTTTAATCAGAAAATTAAGCCAATTTTTTATCGTGTATTTTTACATGTTTTGAGTCTCCAGTATTTCTTTTATATTTTTTTGAAATTTTAAAAATAGGTTAAAAAGTCGTGTTTTAAAATCGGACAGTAGAGGCAGATTTGAATTCAAAAGAAAAACAATTGTTAATTTTGGCTAAAGCATTTAGAGGGGATTGGGTAAAAACTTTAGCTACTGTCTTAGGGTAATTTCTAAGCCTTTTTAAACTCTAAAAATGATTTTATAAACCTCGGGTTAAGGGTGGTCAAGTCCGGGATTTTAAACTTAGAAAATTAGAGCCATTTTTAAAGGGTTTGGCTAGGGTTTCAATATTCATTCAAGTTTCTTTCAAAATTGTTTTCAAACAAATCACAAAGTATTTTGATTTTAGAAAATTTAATTTGATATATTTTCCTAAGGTAGCCAGATATTTTTTTAGATATACGGATTTCCTTAATTAAAGGAAAAAATACACTTTCATGCATTGCATTTTTCATATTCATGCATTTTATATAATATGTGATTTTTGTTATGATAATTTCTATGATGTTGTTATTATTTTTTATTTATATTTTTGATGTTATGTTGTTTATTATATGATTTTGAATATTTCATGACATCCTATGCTTTTATTTAGTTATTTATTTTTGTCACATTATTTAGCATATACTATGTTCATGCATTATTATTTTTATTTTTATTTTCATGCATATTATATGATAGCATTATTGTATGTTTCATGTCTTCTAGATTATATGCCATATCATTTATATTTGCCATGTCATTTAAATGATTTTATTCCATTTAGAATATATCATGTTACCTAGGTCATTTCATTTCATGTAGAATATATTATGTTACCTAGGCATTTCATTTCATTTAGAATATATTATCTCACTTAGGATATTTCATTTCTTTTAGAATATATCATATGACTTAGGATATTTCATTTCATTTAGAATATGTTAAGACATATTAAATTATATCATACCATTTAGGTTGCATTATATTATCTAGACTTTGCTATGTCATTTTATCTATGTCACACAAATTCATATTCATATTCTTTTAAAATGTTTTAAAAAAGGTAATGATTTTCAATAAAATAAAGATATTCCCGAGTTAAAATGATTCATGAGTTCTCTGCCGGGTTTGCTAGAGAGGATATCATCAATTATCATTAATAACAGAATATCTTCTTTAAAACGAGAATGGTTCGAAAATTTTTCCAAAATAATAAAACTTCCTATATTTTGTCACGCTTGTTGGAAAATATAGGAAAATTTTGAATTAATAAATTCCGAATCATTTTCAATTAAAAAATGGAATTATTTTTCTTTAAATTTGGAATTAACTTGAAATACCAAATTAAAAATCGACTTTTTTACCGAGACTTGAGATAATACACGATTAATAAGGTACCGTTTTATACGGGCGTTGTGGGGGTGCTAATCATTCCCTACACGTAACCAAGTCCCGAACCCGTTTCTTTGATTTCTCTGGTTTAAAACGCAGACTTGAAATTTGTTTTAAAAAAATATTTTAATTAATTTTTAAAATATTTTATAAAACCGGTTTTAATAGGTGGCCGATCACACCTAGCAAAAAAAGATTGGTGGCCACTCCATGTCTTTTTCAAGGTTATTTTCAAAACCTTCGTTTTTCTAGAGGAATTAAATCGACTTTTCCTCGGTTTTTTTAATGTCACGCTTAACGAATAATAAAGTCTTACGATGAGACTTGTTATTTTTAGGTTACGACAATATATTTTTTTAACACTTAAAATTCTTCATTTTTTACATTTAAAACTATAAAACATCAAATTTATAAATAAAAAATTAACATTAAAATCAAAACTTTTTTTTCTTACACCCATAAAAATAAAAATAAAAATAAAAACAAGCAATTTGGGATGGAAATTAGTAATTCTGCTTTTTTTTTTTAATTGTTAGTTGAATTCTGCTTTTGGGGCATTTTTAAGTGTAATCTTGATAAAGGGGTGGCTGTTCTATATTTTAGCTAGGGCTCTCTGCGGAGTGTTTGTTTTTGTATTAAAAAAATGAGGATCATGAGCTGGAATATAAGAGGCTTAAGTTCTAAGATAAAGCAAAGAGTATTAAAGAAGTTGATTGTCAAGAATAAGGTGGAGATGGTCCTAGTCCAGGAAACGATGATGGAAGAGTTACGACCTACAGTGCTTTAGGGAATATGGGTAGACGATAATTATGATTTGATTTTCTCAGCTTCAAATGGGAAATCGGGGGGTCTTTTGATAGTATGGGACAAGTCTTCTTTTTCGAGGGAGAGTGCTGTAGTTAGGCAGAATTTTATTATAATCAGAGGTAGGTGGACTCGAGATAGTTTTTGTTGTATAGTATGTAATGTGTATGCGCCCTGTGATAGGAATGGGAAATCAGTCCTGTGGGATGAATTGTTGATGGAAAAGACACAGATATCTGGGAATTGGTGTTTAGGTGGAGATTTTAATACGGTCAAAGTACTAGGCGAAAGAAAAAGATGCATTCAGGGGGTGTTGGTATGGAAGAGTTTAACGACTTCGTGTGAACGGGGGAGTTGATTGATCTGCCTTTACAAGGGAAAAGTTATACATGGTTTGGGTATGGGAATAAGAGGAGTCGTCTGCACAGATTCTTAGTGAAGATTGATTGTGTGAATTCCTTCAAAGATGTGTGCCAAAGAGGGCTAAAAAAATCGGTGTCAGATCATACACCCATCTTACTGGAGTCAGGAGCAGTCAACTGGGGGCAAAAACCGTTCAAGTTTTTGGATTGTTGGTTCTAGCATACAGGATTCATGAAGGAGGTGGAGCAAGCTTGGGGTGGGTTGAGTTCAATTGGTACTAGTGGGCATTGCCTAAAGGTCAAACTGAGTGGATTGAAAATATTCCTAAAGAAACAGAACAATGAGGTTTTGGGGGTCATCACTGATAGAATTGATACTCTCGAAGAAAGGATTGATCGAATAGAGGAATTGGGCAATGAGAGGGACCTGTCAATCTCAGAGATCGAAAGGAAGAAATCTGATACTCAAGATTTATGGAGGGTCCTAAGGCAGCGGGAATCGATTTGGAGACAAAAATCAAGGGTGCAATGGCTAAAAGAGGGTAATCAAAACACAAAATTCTTTCATGCTATGACTAGAGTTAGAGCAAAAAGGAATGCATTACCCGACTTTATGAAAGAAGGGGAGTGGGTATCCGAACCAAATGAAGTTAAAAAAATGGTGTTTGATTTCTATAGAAACCACTTTGACTATATGGATGGTGGGTATGATTTTAAGTTGTCTCTACAGCTCAAGAAACTATTATTGGAAGAGTCGAAAATGTTGGAAAAACCTTTCTCAATGGAGGAGTTAAAGGAGGCAATATGGAGTTGTGAGAGTAAGAAGGCGCCTGGGCCGGATGGCTACAATTTTGGTTTCTTCAAGAAAGGTTGGGAGTTTTTAAAAAATGAGCTATTTGATTTTGTGGTGGAGTTTCATAAGAAAGGAAAGTTAGAAAAAGGATTGAACTCCTCTTTTAACCAAAAGTTGATAGTTCGGCAAGCTTAAATGACTTTAGGCCAATTTTTTTGGTGAACTCACTTTATAAGATCTTAGCAAAGATCCTCTCATGGAGGCTATGGGAAGTGGTTGGATCGGTGGTAAGCGATACACAAACTGCCTTTATTGCGGGTAGGCAAATTCTTGATGGAATTCTCTTAGCAAATGAAATTGTGGATTCATTGAAGAAGCTCAAACAATCAAGAGGCAGCTTTGTGGTGAAACTAGACTTTGAGAAAGCATACGACTATGTGGACTGGAATTTCTTAATGCAAGTGATGGAAAATATGGGGTTTGGGGTTATATGGAGAAAGTGGATTATGGAATGCATCTCTACGGCGTGGGTCTCGGTGTTAGTGAATGGGTCCCCTACTTCATAATTCTCGATGAAGAAAGGATTAAGGCAAGTGGATCCTTTATCTCCGTTTCTGTTCTTGTTAGTGGTCGAAGCGCTTCATCTCATGCTTCTAAAGGGCGAAAGTTCAGATTTAATAAGAGGTGTTTCCTGTTTTTCTATGAATTTAACAGTTTCAGATCTGCAATTTGCAGATGATACAATTATTTTTATGGAAGCAGATGAAGGTGTTGTGATGAATCTGAAAAAAATTTTGAGGTGTTTTGAACTTGTGTCGGGCCTAAGGATGAACTATTCTAAATCCAGTATCTCTGCTTTGGGGTTGAGGAGAGGCTTCTGAATGTTTGTGCTGGTGTTATGGGATGCAGAACGGGGACAATTCCATTTAGATACTTGGGGATTCGTTCGGGGTCTAATCCGAGGAGTGTGAATACATGGAAGCCAGTCATTGAAAATATAAAGAAAAAATTAGCATTATGGAAAATGAGATTCTTATCATTTAGGGGAAGGGTTGGTTTGATCAACTGTCTTATCATGCTTGCCAATTTATTACATTTCTTTGTTTAAGGCTCCTAAAAGTGTCATTAAGAAAATTGATCAATATAGGAGGAATTTTCTGTGGGGGATGCGAAATTGAAAAGGAGTATGGCAAAGGTGAAATGGTTGAGGTATGTTTGTCTAAAAAAGCGGGAGGCTTAGGGATTGTAAACTTAAAATAAAAAAATATAGCATTACTAGCTAAGTGGTGGTGGAGGTATGCAAATGAGGATGATTCATTATGGAAAAAGGTCCTGATTGCTAAGTATGTGATGAATGATCAGAAATGGTTGCTAGTTGAGAAGAAGACAAATCAAATGTCACTTGTATGGAAGGAGATTGTGAAACTGTAGGGTGATTGTGGGGCTAAAGAATTTATAGGGGAGGCTGGTTGTAGGTGGATGGTGGGTGATGGCAAGGATGTTCTGTTCTGGTGGGACAAGTGGCGTGGAGAAGGTGCATGGAAGGATCGCTACCCTAGGCTTTTTCTGCTTGCAGTTGATAAGTTGGCTAAAGTTGAAGACTATTTGGTAAATATGTCTTTTTGACATCAATGTTGGGAAAGGTTCTATAGGAGACAATTATTTAAATGGGAGTTGGGAATTCTTCAGGAATTAATGGGAGAGTTAAGGTCCTTTAAGGTGACCCCAAGGAAGAGGATAAAATTATATGGGAACATGATGCGCATGGGAATTTCTTAGTTAAGAAGATGTCAATCTTGCTCAATCAGGGGCATGAAGCAAACCTGATGTTCGAATGGAGTAAGCTATGGAGGTTTAGAATCCCACCAAAAGTGCATTGCTTTCTGTGACTGCTTGTTCTTGACAGATTACCCACAAAAGTATTTCTTCAAAGCAAAGGGCTTCCTTTGGATGATGCTCAGAGCTGTTGTCCATGGTGCAAGGTTAGTAAGGAAGATGCAAATCGTGTTTTCTTCAGTTGTGAGTGGATTCAGAACTTCTGGTGTTTGTTCTTTAGCTGGTGGGAGATTAGTTGGTGCCAACCTTGTTCTCTCGCATCATTTATGCTAAATTGTTTTGATCCTTTGTTTTCGGGATGCTTGAGAGACTGGTGGTAGCAGCCGCTCTATGGTCAGTATGGTTAGCTAGAAATGAGGTTGTCTTTGAAAACAGGAGCTGGTCTATATCATGTCTTTTGTTTATAGTCAAAATGAGGTATTTCCAGTGGATTAAAGCTTTCAAGGAGGATAGTGGTATAGAGGAGACTATGTGGTGGAATGATCCAAGAAATTGTAGCAGAGGTGACTCAAACTTTAGGAGAAGAATGGTGACAAACTGGATTCCCCCGGAGGAAGGTTGCTTAAAGTTTAATGTTGATGGCTCGGCAAGAGGTAAACCCGGCCCTGCTGGGGTGGACGGAGTGCTTAGAAACGATGTTGGGGAGATTATGGCGTTATTCACGGGTCCTGTGTGTTCACTAGACTCTAATGATGCAGAATTAATGGCTATTAAAGTAGCGTTACCGGTATATACTGGGAGTAAGATGGAAAAAAGGTTAATCATCGAATCTGATTCTAAAATTGCTGTGACATGGTGCTTTCAGTTGAATATGAGACCTTGGCATTTGGCAGAGGTGTTTTCAGAGATCGATGCTATGATAGAAGCTATTGGACAGGTTCAATTTCAGAACGTGTTCCTAGAAGCTAACAACATTGCTGATTCCCTGGCAAAGAGTGGAGTGGACAGAAGGAACATGTTATGGCTTGGTGGTAAACTGTGACCGGGTACCTGAGCAAAGTGGTTGATATGATAAACTGTTTTTTCTTAGACCAGTATGGTGGGAAGACCTGCACTATGGGCGGGATTCTCTCGTTTTTGGTGTTTTCTACTTAGCTGCTAAGTGTATGTGACATACTGACTTGAGGTCATGTTTCAGGGGCATTTGCTTCGGGGGGTGGGGCTAGGCGTTTTTCTGATGATTAGGTGTCTAGGAAGCGAATTGCTGTCCTACTTTGTAAACTCTCAAGTTTTTTCTTTAATGAAATGCTTTGGCTTATCAAAAAAAAAAAATTACAAGGTTCTGATCATTACAGTTCAGAAATTTTACATCAAACAATTAATAATGACTTACAAGGGGCATAGCATGTTGTTCTCATACAAGTCTCATAATCAGACATGTCAAAAACAAACATATCAAGTCGATTTGAATCGAATCGAAATAATTTCAACTCAAAAACTCGAGCTTGATGGAGTCATTTTTAAAGTTTGAGTTCAATTCGAGATGAAAAATCAAATTATTCGAACAAGCTCGATTATGAACATTTACCTAGTAAAAAACAAGTTTGATTCTCATGCTGGACTTCAAATTCGATTATTTATGTTCGAACTCGAGTTCAAATTGAGATTTTTTTTTTTAATATTAATTAAAAATAATATATATATTAAAAATAAAAAACTATTAAACTCGCGAACTATTCGAGCCGGACATTAGTATACTCGAACTCGACTCGCTCAATAACTCGAGCTGCTCGAGCTCGGCTTGACAATAATCGAGCTCGAACTCGGCTTGCCAATAATTGAACCGAATTCGAATTTTTTTAGAACCGAACTCGAATAACTTGCGTGCGCAAGTATCTTATTTACACCTCTAATCATACACCTTTATTTTAATGATAGGAAATTAGAAAATCCAATCAAAATTTGTAATTGAATTCATATTGAACCTAGTCTACTTATTTTCAGGATATATGGGAAATGATCTGTGAGTTGCTGTTGCATCCACATGGATGGTTGCGCAATGTATCAAATCGACTCATTGCTTTGCATTTTACTTGCGTGAATGAGTCTAGAAGAGGAAGTATTGGGAAGTCGTATGGAGCTTTATTTCTTATGACGCGAAGTAGACTTTTTAATTACGATAACTGTTTCTCTTTGCTACCAACTGAAAGTACCTATTAATGATGATAAGGCTGCTGCAAAGGATGTAAGGCTTGGTGCTAAGGAAAAGCAAAAGAACCATTATCACCGGAGCGACCTGATTATAAAAGATCTTGTGCTCGCAATTTGCGGTTTGAACTCCTTACTGAGAGAGTGGGCTGGTGTGAACCATACTTGTCTACCCTCTATGAAGCATAAATACTTTTTTCAAGGGAGTGTTTAAGTGTTGGACACGGTTCCAACATGGTTGAACATGCGAGGATACGTTAAAAAAATAAAAATAAAAATAAAATCGAACATGGTCAAAACATGATTAAGACATGGCTGGACACGCGATGAAAATTTTTTTTTGTTGCATTTTTCTTCCAATATGAAATCAACAATGAGCAATTTGATTCTAATAAATTTTTTTAATGTTCAAGTTTTTAAATTTAAAAATAATTTTAAAAAAAATTAAAAAGTTATTTGGATATTAATATTTGATTGAAAAGTATTAATTTTTCATTTTCATTATATATTATTATATAAAAATATTTTTTATTATCGTATCTTGCCAAACCTATGTCCTGATTTTCTAAAAATTTCCGTATTGTTGTGTCCATATCGTGTCGTACCCGTGTTGCGTATTCGTATTCATGTACATGCTTCTTAGTATACCCTTGAATGGCATGAGCATGAGCGTTTCTTAAAGCTTTTCGATTGCTCAATTCAACGAAAACAACAGGAATATTATTATCCATTACTGTTGCTACACATGACCAAAATGATATAGACTATTCTGAGGGCCTTCAATATCTTCTTGTTTTTAATCTGCTTAAAGAGCTGGGCAAGCTTGCTCTTCAAATGGAGGCTATTCAGGTTGATCAGAATAATGGTGTTTATTTAAATTTTGAAAAAGCATTGAACTGAAATTCCTTCTAACCTTACTTGTTAGCTTGTTGCTTGTCAATTATGTTTTGTTATTATAGAAAATATTGTGCTGATAAATGTAAAATGCTGCATACAGATGAGGATTGTGTTCAATAGTTTCCAGAAAGTTTTACCAGAAATCAGTCAGGATGATCCCCAACATTATGCATCTCATATGATGTTTCGTTTGTATAAATTAGTTTATAACGGATTTGCTGGAAAAATTGTCACTGGTGAGTTCAGACCAGAGATTTAAATTGTGGTCCAAGAACGTTTTTCGATCGCGTCGAGTTTATCGTGACTGCGGACGTAACAAATACTATCGCAGTCAATTACGGTGAATATCGATGACGGAGAGAATCGAAATCACAAAATAACGACTATAAGGTGGAGTTGCTACTGCTGCTATTGAAATCCTTGGTTCAGACATTGCCATACTAGATTTATTCCATATAACTTTGGACCTTCCTGGTTTTGATTGAAATGTATATGCTTTTGCAACTGTTGGAAGTATTTGGACAAAAGTAAACAAATATACCAAGTACAAACAAGATTAACTTGATATGAATGATGTATGATGATGGTAAACTAGCAAGGAGATGAGATAAGCTTATGGAAGCATAAGGAGCTCAAAGTGAAAGCTTACTCAGCTCAAGGTAGCTGGACACTAGCTAGCTCAGCTCAAAGAGCTGACACCAGCTCATTCAGCTATATGTAGCTGAAGGGTAGCTAGGTGAGTGACACTCTATGAGGTAGAGTGACACTAGCTAGTGGCAGCTAGGTGGGCTACATGATGTGGCACATAGGTGTGACACATCAGCACCATCATGCACAAGTGTCACCAATGGGATTGTGACATGTATCATCATTCATTATATGACTGCCACATGTGATCGAAACATCATGTTGTATATGGTTGAGAGGTTATCTCCCTTTAGCCGAATGGTTGTGATCATTTGGAAGGGAATGGTTCAGTTGATCGAACCATTGTGTCCAAATGAAGGGTGCTGTCCTTGAAAGGGTTATATCCTTTGACCTTTTCATGAAGCAACCCTTAAAGGCTATAAATAGGAGAGATTCGGCCAAGACAAGACACCAATAATCAGACAATTGTGTAAGACACAATTGAGAGGCAGATTGCTAAGTGCAATTGCTAGTGAGTGAGGAGTTCTTGATTGCTAAGTTATCAAGAGACAAGGCACAAAGCATTCTGGTTTGGACGAGCAAGATAGGTTGTGGAACGGTTTCTTGTAGTTGCCTTAATCGGTTGATTACAAGAGTGCCTAGCCATTCAGTTGAGTTCATTACTCAAATCCACAAAAAAAGTGATCTGAACTCTTCCTCTTTGTTCTCGGATTTCATAAGTCAAAATCCATCAGTGGTATCAGAGCTTATAGGTTGTTTGATATGCATGCTTTAAGGTTGAAAGAACATATAAATGCATGTTGATTAGGGTTCTAAGCCTTTTCCCCTATTTGGCTGTTTGAAATGCATGTTCATGTTCTTTGATTTTTTCAACCTTTGCTAGTTAGAATAATAAGTTATTCTATGCTTGATAATTAAACCAAATGCATGCCTTTGATAAACTTGTAACCTCATAAGGTATTTCAAAACAAATGAATATGATAGTTGTTGTCGGATTTACCTTCAAGTGCACGTATCGTTGACAAGTAATATAATGAGAAGTTGAGTGTCGACCCCATGAGGAATTAGTATTAAATTTGCTAAGTACTAAAATTCACACACACTTAATCTTATCTAAACAATTAAATAAAGATGGTAATTAAAAACTAAAATTAAAATAAACTAATATGAAAGCAAGTAAATTATAAAGATGAATTCAATTAATTAATAAAAGCCTAGGATTACAACTTTCCTCAACACTTCAATTGAATCTCTCTCTATCTCTTCACTTGATTAATGATCCTGAGTTGTTAACCTAGAGTTCTAATCTATTTATAAGTATCTATTGATGGTCTTATAAAAACATTCCTCTTAACCATTTAACTATATGTCTATGATAATTGAATTAAAGAAGAACTCATTAAGCTTAGGCTCTAACAATGGTTTCACATGACAAGTAAGTATATTTCTACCCTACCTGCAGATCAATTCATCCTAATAAATAAATATGAAACATGTGCCATTCAATCCATGTCTAACACTAAACTCCCTATGTCTAGTTGTATTTAGGTTAACAAATCAAATCTAATTGGTAGCTAAGCAATTAGAAGCATTAAGAACAAGAATGAACAAACAACTCAATAAATCATTAAATCAAGCTAGAGAGAGAAAGTAAATTCAAACTATGTGTTGAGTTCCATTGAAATCCTAGTAAAAGAAATTTAGTTCATGATAGTTAATGAAAACAAATAATAAAATAGTTTAACCATCATCAACTACACAAGAAAAAAAAAGAAAAAACTAAGAGTTGTCAGTTATTGAGTCTTCAATCTTCAAATCTTTTTGAGAGAAGTTGGTGGCTACTATCTTCTTGAGAGAGAATTAGGTTTCTAGGTCTCTAATTCTCTTTATTCTGACCTAAAAGAGTCCTATTTAAAGTGTCCAAGGCCTCCTGGAGTCCGAAACTTTGTTCCCAAGCAAAACAGGTAAGTTTTATATTTTTTTTACGTTTTTGTGATACTGTTCACAATCTCCTGGCGCCACTGCTACTGCCTCCTTGGTGTTTCTCCTCCGTTTGTCTGAATTGGTTCCTGTTGGCTTTTCGAACTTTGTCAGCTGTTTTGACTAGGAGAATATTGTCCAATTTTGACGCGCATTATACCGTTGGAAAGGTATGGAAGTCAGATTCAAAAGTCAAGAAGGTAGTTTTCTCATTTGAAGTCTCTAAGATCGAGTTTTTCTTGAAAGAATCTCCAGAGGTCGAATCTGCCTGCTCATTGGAATGCTCCGATTTTTGTCGTTTTGCACCTCGAAGCTCCAGATCACCTTGGACCTATAAAAACACATAAATAACAACTAAATAACTATTTTTAAACATAAAATGGACAATTAAAATAAATATACAAATATCTAAAACTAATCAAATCCTAATAAAATCCTCAAGGACTTAGCCGATTCAAAAGCATAAAAGGTGGCAAAATAACTATATTTCCTAGAGTTATCAATAGTCACTCTTATATCCGAATGGATTTGATTGCAATCTATAAGTTTGTTTTTGGTACATTTTGACATAATGATATTATCTTATTTTATTTGTGTTTGGAAATATCTTGTTGTGATAAATATGCTAATTTGGGTACACAATTGCATGATGTAGATGGCTAGTGCCACTAAGGGCATAATAGCCTAATTAAACAAAGACCTTAAGTTTGATGGTGATAATTACACCATATGGTAGCAAAAGGTTCAATTCATTCTCACCGAGCAAGATTTATTGGATTTAATATCCAAAGAGGTCGTTGAACCAAATTCTGAATCTACATTAGAGGAAAGAGAGGTGTATGATGCCTTTAAAAAGAAAGACACCATGGCTCGGGTTACATTGTTGAGTACAATGACCGATGACCTTTAGTGGACTTTGCCATGCTTGAAACTGCCAAGGCCATATGGGACAAGGCAAAGAATAAGTTTGGTACTGTTTCTCTTGAGAAACAAAGGGCTTTAATTCTCAAATTTGAGAATTACACAAAGAAGGTTGATCATAACATGAGTAGACACTTGCAAGAAATGTCTCGTATGATCTCTTCTTTAAAATCAGCTGGTCATACTCTCACGATAAGCAATAAGTGCAATCCGTAATCCGGTCCCTACCTGATGATGAGTGACAATTGATGAAGGTCAATTTACACCACAATATTGAAATTAAGACCTTTGATGATATCACTTGACATTTGCTTCTTGAGGTAGAAGTTATGGATATCAAGAATCCATCTAAGGCATATGTTGCCGAGACTTTTTTTCCATAGGGAGAAAGAAGAAAGGGTTCAAGAAAAAAACAATTCAACATTAGGGATGGAACCTCTAAGAGGAAATTCAAGAAATATTGGAAACCAAAGAACAAAAGCAAAGTTAAGTGCTTTAATTGCAATAAGAAGGGGCACTTTGCAAAAGAATGCAAAATTCCTATAGTACGTATCTCTTTTTCTACTTTATTTGTGCATGTTATGACATGTACTTTTATGGCTGAATCTAACTCTTCGTGGGTTATTGATTCAGGTGCCACCGACCACATCAAAATGGATCATGGCTTGTTTGTCAATTATAGAAAGATACCAGCTCAGACTAAATAGGTCTATGTTGGCGACAACTCAAGACTTGAAGTAGAAGGCAAATGAACTTGTTTAGTACCTTTGATGAGTGGACACAATCTGATTTTAATTGATGTCTTATATGCACCAAGTATTCAGAGAAATTTAGTCTCCGTTACTAGTTTATTGCGTTTTGGATTCCAATTAAATTTCCATGACAATGTACTTGATATTTATCTCAATAAAGAAAGAATAAGTTCTTGTTTTCTAAATGGTGATTTCTTTGTGTTAAATACTATTATGAGTAATAGTAGTTGTCTTATGGCCAATGCAAATGATAAGTTCATTTGGCATGCAAGATTGGGTCATATAGGACAAGAAAGGATGAAGAAGTTAGCTAAAAGTGGCTTACTTGGTTCTTTATCTAATGTATCCTTCCCAACTTGTGAGATATGTCTCGCGGGTAAGACAACAAGAAAACCATTTGGAAAGGCTCAAAGAAGTGAATATCCATTGCAAATTATACATTCTGATGTTTGTGGTCCCTTAAATGCGACATCTAGAAATGGTTTTAGATACATTATCATATTCGTGGATGACTATACTCAATTCACCTATATCTATTTGATAAAGTACAAAATGGAAGCATTAAGGTGTTTCAAGACTTATGTGACTTTAGTAGAGAATCAAATAGAAATGAAGATTTTGTTTCCAAAAAAGATAGAAAGGAAGATTAAGTCATTAAGGACTGATCGGGGTGGAGAGTATTTATCAAATGAATTCAAGGGGTTATGTGATGAGAAAGGAATATCAAGGCAATTGACTATTCCTAGAACACCCTGAAAAAATGGAGTGACGGAGAGAAAGAATAGAACTCTCCTAGACATGGTGAGATGCATGATGGCTCAAGCCAACATGGATATTTCCTTTTGCGAAGATACATTACTCATGGCTGTCTACATATTGAATAGAGTGCCATCCAAATCCGTTTTGTCTACTCCTTATGAGTTATGGACTAGAAGAAAGCCGGATTTGAGTAATCTAAGGCCTTGGGGCTGTGCAGCCTATGTCCATAATCCAAATCATATTCTTGGTAAATTAGGACCAAGAGGGAAGAAATGTGTTCTTCTCGGTTATTCTGAACACTCTAAGGGTTATATGTTCATGGATTTGGATAGACAAGTTGAATTCGAGTCAAGGGATGCAACTTTCTTAGAAAATGGGTTTCCTAAGAAAGGGAATGGTGAAAAGAATTATCCATTATATGAAGTTAATGAATTTGGACTATTTAACACTAGTGATGTGCTAATATCACTTAATGAAAGTGATAGTGGTATTGGACCAAGTGGGAGCTTAGTGCCTCTACAAATTGTTGGTCATAGTGGAAACAATGACCAAGATCAGCCTATAGAAAAAATAGGTAATCAAAATGATCAAAACGTTGATCAAGTGATGGTCCAACAACATGAGGATGTGTTACCTCATGAAGAACTTAATGAGAATGCAAATGTGCTTGATCAAGAAGAACATGTTGCTTCTACTGTTCTTAGACGTTATTCTAGAAAATTCAAACCTCCCAATAAGTGGTGGATTTTGGATGAAAGTGAGGTTCATTTGGTGTCATTTATGGATGATGAACCTCAAAGTTTGAAAAAAGCTCTCGAAAGTCCAGATTGTGATAAATGGATAGTTGCAATGGAAAATGAATTGGAATCTATGCATTTGAATAAAGTATCGGACTTAGTTGATCTTCCTAAAGATAGAAAAACCCTTGGGAACAAATGGGTTCTCAAGATCAAGAGGAATATGGGTGGTACCATTGAAATGTACAAGGCACGTTTGGTTGCCAAAAGGTATACATAAGTAGAAGGTATTGATTATAAAGATACTTTCTCACATATTGTGAGATTCAACTCCATCAGGTTGATACTAGCTATTGTTGCTAATCCTGACTTGGAATTACATCAAATGGATGTTAAGACTTTCTTCCTCAATGGTGATTTGAATGAAGAGATCTACATGAAACAACCAGAAGGTTTCATTGTAGAAGGTAAGGAACACAAGTATGTCGACTAAAGAAGTCGATATATGGTCTTAAACAAGCTTCAAGACAATGATATTTTAAGTTTCATAGATTAGTCTTGAACTTTGGTTTCAAGATGATGGATAAAGACCATTTTGTTTATGTCTTAAATTCCAAGAACAAGTTTATAATTATGTCATTATATGTTAATGATATACTTTTAGCTAGTAATGATTTGAGTTTTGTGCACATCATTAAGAGATGGTTGTCTTCCACCTTTTATATGAAGGATATGGGAGAAGCGACTTACATTCTTGGAGTTAAGATTCTAAGAGAAAGGTCCAAAAGGTTGTTAGCGTTGTCTCAAGAACCTTATATTAATAAGATTCTTGAACGCTTCAACATGAATGACTCAAAGCCTATGAATATTCCTATTGCTCACAATTCTAAAATTGTTGAAGCAATGTGTCCACAAACTCTTGAAGAGAAGGAAGAAAACAAAAGAGTTCCATATCTAAATACCATAGGAAGTCTAATGTATGTCATGTTGTGTTCTAGGCCGGACATTAGTCAAGCTCTTGGTTTGTTAGCTAGGTATTCATCTAACCATAGTCAACAACATTAGAAGTGTATCAAAAGAGTATTTCGTTATCTTAAGGGTACGAAAGACTATTGGTTATGTTACCAAAAGGGTAATATGAGGATGTAAGGATACACGGATGCTGATTGGGGTGGTGATAGAGATGAATACAAGTCTACATCAGGTTATATTTTTCTGCTTAATAGTGAGAAGCAGACTTGCAAGGATTTGTTGCCAAATTAGTTGCTGTGCAAGAAGCCTTGTGGCTTGGTCGTTTCCTTGGTCACTTAGGTGTTGTAGCACCTAATGAAAATCCAACCACTATCTTTTGTGATAGCATGGCGGCTTTGGCTTATATTAAGGATCCGAAATATAATGGAAAGATCAAGTATATAGGGATAAAGTATAACTTTATGAGAGATGCAATTGAAGGAAAGAAGTTCAAATAGAATACATCTCTACGGATGAGATGGTGGTGGATCCTTTAACTAAACCAATTCCACCAATCTTGTTTGCGAAACATGTTAGGGCAATGGGTCTCCGTAGATTATAATTCATTTGGATGAACTTCTTGATGTCATGTACTTGTACCTTAGTATGATTGAATGAATGAATTGTGTTTTATGAGTTTAATACAATTCTATGCATATTCTATATGTTTCACAACGAATAAAAATTGTATGTCAAACATAGGTAGAGGATTGGTTCGCTCATACGAACAATCTGCCTCTATTCTTTGTGTAAGAATAGAGATGAGACTGCTCAAGTGAATAAGTATGGACATTTGTTGTCTTGAAATGAGAGTATATTTATTCTAGTGGGAGTCACATCTTCCAAACATGTGACAACTTGAGCATATTGGTCGCCTTGATTAAGAGAATCAAGATGAGGTAATTTGTGATTTACCGAACATGTATGACCACACATACATGAATTAAACCTATGTAGCCAGGTGTGAATGTTCAAGACGTGAATATTCAGGTTAATCAATGTGTTTGATTAATTAAGACCTGTACGGTATTTGAGTATTATTGAATTGGCATATACTCCAAATGGTTGATAATTCCATATGGGAATTATATAGACTTGTTTATTCAAGTGGGAGTCCATTGAGGGGATGTCCACAATTAAATGATTTAAGTGGGAGTTGACAAACCCATGTTGTGAAGTAAATCATTTAAGTGGAAATAATACCATAGCACATGCGCATATCATGTGTGTATAAGTTGACCAAAAAGAAAACAATGAATAATCCCTGTCTCCTTGTGGTGTGAGTTTCTTTGATCGAATAAGTTTTGATCAGCTTGGATGCTTTTAGTGACTATTGACTAATATTTGATAATTTGAAAGCATTGTGTTTACTTTGATGGGATTTCCTATGACTATGGAAAATGCGGTTCGTTGGAACCTTGTTGGGTAAATGCATAGTTTCAAATTGTTAGATAGTTAGTGCAAAAGGAAAAACAATGTTAAGATACATATGGCATTTATACTTGAAAGATGAGCGCATATTACTTTGTGTAGTATAAATGAGTTCAAGTATAAGAATATCTTGAAAAACGAGTGCACTTGGTGTTTGGTATGTTTCATGAGTTTGAAATGTGTTTTCAACTCACATAAAAGGGATTGAAAGTAGCCAAACTATGTATCGACAAGTCTTAGAGCACATGAGGCAGTTAATGATGTATGGATCACTAACGTGAATAACTTAAGAGATATTCTGATTTGACATCTATGATAAGTCATGGATGAGTTATATGGATTGAATAAGATCTCTTATGTATAACTTAACAGTTGCATAATTGAGATGAATTCAATTGCATGCCTAGGGTCACACGACCTACTTACATATGTTATTCCAATGAATGAATGCATTGCTTTGATTATGCCTTTGGTCTAAATATGTGTGTATATGGTAGCATCAAGTTTATATAGTGCGAGTGGGAGCTGTTGGAAGTATTTGGACATAAGTGAACAAATACACCAAGTACGCACAAGATTAACTTGATACGAATGATGTATGATGATGGTAAACTAGCAAGGAGATGAGATAAGCTTATGGAATCTCATAAGGAGTTCAAAGCGAAATTTTACTCAGCTCAAGGTAGCTGGACACCGGCTAGCTCAGCTCAAGGAGCTTGACACCAGCTCATTCAGCTATATGTAGCTGAAGGGTAACTAGGTGGGTGACACTCTATGAGGTGGAGTGACACTAACTAGTGGTAGCTAGGTGGGCTAGATGATGTGGCGCATAGGTGTGACACATCAGCACCATCATGAACAAGTGTCACCAATGGGATTGTGACATGTATCATCATTCATTATGTGGCTGTCACATGTGATCGAAACATCATGTTGTTTATGGTTGAGAGGTTATCTCCCTTTAGTCGAATGGTTATGATCATTTGGAAGAGAATGGTTCAGTTGACCGAACCATTGTGTCTAAATGAAGGGTGCTGTCCTTGAAAGGGTTATATCGTTTGACCCTTTCATGAAGCAACCCTTGAAGGCTATAAATAGGAGAGACTCGGCTAAGGCAAGACACCAATAATCAGAAAATTGTGTAAGACACAATTGAGAGGTAGATTGCTAAGTGCAATTGCTAGTGAGTGAGGAGTTCTTGATTGCTAAGTTATCAAGAGACAAGGCACAAAACATTCTGGTTTGGACGAGCAAGATAGGTTGTGGAACGGTTTCTTGTAGTTGCCTTAACCGGTTGATTACAAGAGTGCCTAGCCATTCAGTTGAGTTCATTACTCATATCCACAACAAGTGAGCATTGCATAGGAAGACACGTAAGTGATCTGAACTCTTCCTTTATGTTCTCGGATTTCATAAGCCGAAATCTATCAGCAACTTTGACCATTTTTATTTGCAACGTCTCACAGATGATCTAAAACAATTAGCGCAGGAAGTTTTAGGGAATATACGAAACATATTAGGCAGCCAAGATTTCAGACATGTTTATAGTGAGATCAAGAAGAAACTAAAATCGAAGAGGGCTACGAGGAACCGAGAGGAGAAGCGCATGGTTGTTATTAACCCTCGTGCCAACAAGAAAAGGAAGATAATGGCAATGGAAATGGAAATCTGGATGCATTGAGAACTAATGGTGTAAATGGTCCTCTTGAAATATTACAACTTCCCCAATAGGCATAAAAAAACCCATTGTCTTTTTCATTACTAAATCATTAGGAAATTGTATAGAAAATAAGTATATCATCAATTTTTGCCATTTTCATCAAGTTGTATAAAACCCAAGATTTAACTCAGTTGGTTCATGCAACCTGACATCAAGTAGGTCTGGATTCGAATCTCAACATTTATAATCCTTTCTCCTCTTTCAGGTTACGACCTCTTTTAAAAATATATATATATATATATCATCAATTTTGAAGCCATCTTCTCATTGGTTTTGCCCCATGAAATTTTGAGAAACTTACATGTTTCTCTCTATTCTGATCATTGAGGGATCTCCTTTCCTTGTAATACAAGAATATATTTGTATTTCTATTTATATTTCAAATAGAAAAGGTTAAATAAGATTAATTATGTACGAGTTTGGTTTAATTTTATGTTAGATTTATTAATTATATGTTGATTTATTGATTACTTTATTTTATTTAATTTAATTAATCGGTTTTTGTATGAGATATGTATAATATAAGATCGTTATTAGAATTTTTCTTTATATTTATAAATTTGACAAAAAAGAAAAAGAAAATGTTGAGGATGGTGATAGTAAATTTGGAATGCATTTTTTATTGGTTTTAAGGATCATAAGACTTAATCTTCTCATTCTAACAAGTTGGATGTAACTATAGAATCCTCAAATGCCTAATTTCAAAATTAAGAAAAGATGTTTAAAACAAAAGTTACCCACTCTTAAGAATCTTCAAATCTTAATATATTGACCTCATGCTATTTTTAGACTGTTCACGGTTTAGGTTGACTCGTTTGACTTGATAAGTTCAGTTTAAATTGAGGCGATTTTTTATACGATTTTTGTATTTCAAATCGATCTGGATTATTATTTAATCAATAAAAAAATATTTTTATTTAGCTCGATGTGCCGAATCTAAACAAATAATCTTTTTACTATTTAAATCTGGTCTAATCTTGCCCAAACCAACCCATGATCACTTATGTTCCCATTAATTACAACATCTTCTTCAAATCCCAAATAAAGTTTTTCTTTCTTAAACTATTATTAAAACCTATTAAGCTCATGCTTTTTCTCTAAGAATTAAGAAAAAAAAGAGAGAAAGAAAGATGGGCGTTATAGTAAAATGATGAAAATAGATGGAGAAAAAACCAAAGAATCGAAGATAACGCGGGATTCGGAAGCTACCTTAAATTGTAGTTGTTTCTCTAACGTTTATGTAACGAACTTAATTACCATTTACAACTTCTTCAATCTCTCTCTCTTTGCCTTTTTGTTTATCTTTTCATTTTTGCAAAAGAAAAGAAAGTTTTTTCCTTTTTATTTTTTTTTTCCTTCAATTTTTGATTAGTATTATGGACGTAGGTTTCTTGCTTTGTCCCATTCATATCCCTTTTTTGTAGTGTGCCAAGAAAAAGATCAAGATTAAAGATATATGAATTATAAAAAAACAAAAAAATATTGTTTCATGCAAAATATATGCATAAAATTTCATGTAGGGTTTTTTCTTTGTTTTAATTGTTTATTTTTTAATTTTTAATTTTATATGGATACAGGGGAATTTGGATTGGAAGTCTTGGCTCTGGAAAAGAAAACTTTTTTTTTTTTTGGTTTATGATCAATGGGGATTTCTTCAGATAATATTTGTGGACTTGTTTTGGTTGTGTCTTCAAGCATTTTTATTGGATCTAGCTTTATTATCAAGAAAAACGGTCTTAAAAAAGCTGGAGCAACTGGAACAAAAGCTAGTTTGTTTCTTCTAATTTTTAATCTCATTGCTTTAATATGTTCATACTTGTTAGCTCAAGTGTAGAGATTAACCAAGAGATGAGTGAATTGGTTATTAAAAATTTTACAAGTAAATTTGATTTTTAATATATGAAAATTAAGAAATCAAGTTTAATATAAAATAAATGAACAATATGAGTAGCTAAAGTAAAGAGTAAGGGAAAAGAAAGCGAACGATCGATGTATAGAGGTTCGACACTTCCACTCGATGCCTACGTCCTCTCTTCTTGGCATTTCCTTACCAAGGTGCTTCACCAATCCACTAGTGAAAATTACTTTTGAAGTTAAGGTATAACCTTACAATCCTTATCTTTTGAGGCTTTGATAGCAACCTCTTGACCCCTTAAGAATTCTACCCAAATCCTTAAGAACAAGTCACTCAAAATCTCAAACCCCTTTAGAGAATGAAGATTTGTTTGCAAACTAAAATGATCCTCTAATAGGAAAGTATTTGCTGAGTTTAAGCACAATATATGAAGAGACTATTACAATGATAAAATGAATACAATGTGAAATAAAGCTTAAGCACAATGAAACACTTGAAAGTTTAGAGAGAATATGAAAATTCTTGCTTTGATTTGCTTCTCTTGGAGTCTCTTAGTGTTGGAAGTGTTAGGAACACCCTTCTATACCTCCAATCTCAAATATGGACGTTGGGAGTGGTTAGAGATAGAATAGAGCTGTTCTTTCTTCAAAAAATCGTACTTGGAAGTCAGTGCAGTACATATGGGATCGATCCTATGATTGCAAGGATCGATCCCCTCCTTTTTCTTCTTTAAAAATATGACCATTGGAGCCATGGGATTGATCTCTTACTGTCCTGCAAAGTTCAATTAGCCATTTACTTGTATGGGATCGGTCCGAGACTGATTCTGATGGAAATTTTTACACTAAGGGATCGATCCTATATATAGGGGATCGATCCGCTCCTTAGAAAAATGTTTTCTTTGCTTTTTAAAAGAGGTTAACTTGTCTCAAAAATATTTTAATCATTTATATATAATTAAGAACATGTATTTTTGAGAAACTAAAGAAATTTAAAATATTTTAGCATTTTCAAAATATTTTCCAAATAATTCAAAGAAACATGCTAAATTGAAACATTTAATTTCAAGATAATTAAGCTTAAAAGTTTGTCATTTCAAAATTAAGATCAATTCAAAGCTAGTATTGCTAACAATCTCTCCCTTTTTGATATGACAAAACTTAAGATAAATTTACTTGTAAAAACTCCCCCTTAATCATTTAAGAAATAAAGATTTTCAATAATAAAAAAAAAAAAACTCCCCCTTAATTAAAGCATTCTTTTCAACTTTGCAAAAGACAAATAAGGAACAAGAAAGGATACTCTCAATTCACAATGTCCACAAACATTTAAGCATTGATATCCAAAATAATTCATATTAATAAAAATAGAAACATTTAAGCACATATGAAAAATTCTCACTTTTTCCTTTTTATTTAATTTTTCATTTTTGTTCACATAAAGCAAATTTGGTAGTACGAACTTTCTCCCCCTTTTTTTAATATCAAAAATAACATTAAGGGGATGCAATATAGCAATCCAAGAGCAATATAGCAATATACCAAAATAATATAGCAATTCAATACCAATATATCAATATAGCCAAAAAAAAAATATCATTCCAACACAAATCAATATCCAACATATGCACAAAGTCTCAATTGCATAAACATATATATATATATATATATATATATATATATATATGAAAAAGATAGTTTTAAGTTCAAAGATAAAACATGAGAAATATCGAAATTACATAGATAATGTCCAAAGTGAAAATACGAAAGCATTGAAGTTCAAATACATGTAGTAATGTGCAAAAACCCAAAACGAGACCTAAACATATCTATGCCAAGCCCAAAACACCCTAGTGTGATAAATCATCGTGATCGGAGGGTGGAGGAGGTGCAAAGAATGAGTGCATGTCCCGAAACCGGGTGTCCATATGGTCCAGCCTTGAATCGACATGTTGTCGAAGAGAGGAAAATTCGGTGTCGACATGTTAACGAAGAGAAACAAGTTGGTTGTCAAACCTATCCATCCTTGTAGTGAGATTATCCATCCTCGTATCGATATGAGTTTGGAGCGAGTCAAATTTGCTCATGAGAGCATCGATGACCGCTTGAGCGTCTAGAGGCACGGACGAGGAGGAGGAGGCACCAACCGAGGGTGGCACTTGGGGAGCATCCGGCACATCAACATCATCACCATCATGCTCTTCTACATGTTCGGCATGAACTCGGACCTATTCTTCTACCTTTGTGATTTTTTTTATTTAGGCAATTCTTGTACAAATTTTTAGAAATTTTAGCTACTGTTTGTAGGTCCTTAGAAGAGTCTCCAATATTTTTACTTTGATTTTTGAATGATTTTAACAAAGACTTAAAAATGATTTTTGGCAAAATAGTTTTTTCACCCATGTTCTGACTTTCGTGATTTTTCTAGTAGGTTATCCTTTAGTCTAAAAATTAAGTCAATTTTTTCCCATAGAGTTAGACATGTTTTGAGTCTCCTATATGTTTTTCAAATTTTTTTGAAAATTTTAAAATAGGTTAAATAATCACATTTTAAAACTGGTTAATAGAGTCAGATTTGAATTTGAGGGAAAAACAATTTTCTGTTTTGGCTAAGGCATTAAGAGGGGGCTGATTAGGAACCTTATCTACTGTCCTATGTTGATTTCTAAGCCATTTTTATCTTAAAAAATAATTTTATAAAGCTCGAGTCAAGGGTGGTCAAGTCTTGGTTTTCAAAGTTAGGTAAATAGAGCCATTTTAAAAGAGGGTTTCGGCCATGTCATGTTTTTATCCAAGGTTTTCAAAATTGTTTTTAAACTAATCACACAGTATTTTTGATTTTAGAAAATTTAATTTGATGTCTTCTCCTAAGCTAGTCGGATTTCTTTTTAGGTATACGAATTTCCTTATTTAAAGAAAAAAAATACACTTTCATGCATTGTATTTTCCATGATCATGCATATTATATGATATATGATTTTTTCTATGAATATTTCTATGGTAATGTTACTATTTTGATTTATATTCTATGGTGTTATATTTGTTTGATATATGGTTGTGAAATATTCTATGTTATCCTATGATTTTTATTTAGTCATTTATTTTTTTCACATCATTTAGGATTTATTATGTCCATGCATTATTTTTTATTTTCATGCATATTTCATGATAATGTTATTTTATGCTTCATAACTTTTCACGTCATTTAGATTATATTGCTATGTCATTTATATTATATTATGTTATTTAGAATATATTATGTCATTTAAAATATGTCATGTCATTTAGATTTGCCATGTCATTTAAATTAAGTTAGGTTATATCATTTCATTTAGAATATATTATGTCACTTAGGTTATATCATTTCATTTAGAATATATTATGACACTTAGGTTATATCATTTCATTTAGAATATACTATGCCATTTAAACTATATCATGTCATTTAGGTTGCATTATATTATCTAGATTTTGCTATGTCATCTTTATTATGTCACACATGTTCATATTCATTTTTTTTTAAATGTTTTAAAATAAGATAATGATTTTCAATAAAATATATTCCCGAGTTAAAATAATTCATGAGTTCTCTGCCGAGTTTGCTGGGGAGGATATCATCAATTATCATTAATAAAGGAATATATGTCTTTCAAAAAACGAAAATGATTCAAAAAAATTTCCAAAATAAATAAAAATTTCTATATTTTGCCGCGTTTGTCGGGGAATATAGGAAAATTTTGAATTAAAATATTCCGGGTCATTTTCAATTAAAAATGAAATTATTTTTCTTAAAATTGGGAATTAATTTGAAATACCAAATTTAAAACCGACTTTTTACCCAGACTTGAGATAACACACGATTAATAAGGTACCATTTTATACGGGCATTGCGGGGGATGCTAATTCTTCCCCGCACGTAACCGACTCCCGAACCCGCTTCTTTGATTTCTCTGGTTTAAAAACGCAGACTTGAAATTGGTTTTAAAAATATTTTAATTAATTTTAAAATGTTTTACAAAACCGGTTTTGATAGGTGGCTGATCACACCTAGCCAAAAAAGATTGGTTGCGACTCCATATCTTTTTCGAGGTTGTTTTCAAACTCTTATTTTATTTCAAGAGGAATTAAGTCATCTTATCCTCTGTTTTCCCCCAATGTCACGTTTAACGAGTAAAAGTCTCGCGATGAGACTTGTTATTTTTTAGGTTGCGACACCCACATGGCCCAAAATCAAAATAACACAAATAGACCCAATAAATTTAATTTAATCAAGCCCAAATCAAATTGAAGCCCGACGCAATGTGTTTAATTCAAAGTTCATTGTCCAAATAGCAAAATGAGTCTAATTGATGACTTCGAATTTAAAGCGAGTTGAATCCAAGTATCAACTTATCGAGCTTGAACAATTAGACCGACGGAGTAAAGGACTAAGTAAAAAAAAGGCCGATTTAAAATCCAACTTGAAATGCTTGACTCAGAATTGAACGGGACTTAACTCGGGGCTTGACTCGAGTGTGAGTCGGACCTTTATCCGGACAAAATTAGGTGTCTACATGGATATCATTAGATTCGTAAAAATATATAGATATTATTAATAATATAAAAATAAAAAATATATATCATAATCAAATAAAATGATTATTTGTTTTTTTTTAGTTTTGTATTTTATAATGGACAATGTTGGAATAAAGTGATATGAGATTTGGAGGAGTTTTGAAAAACCACCTCTTTAGGTGGAATTTCTAAAGTGAATTTGAAGTTCTCAAATTCCTTCTTGAAATTCTCTCTTATTTTTATCCAAACAAGTAAATTTATTTTAAAATTTTTGAAAACTTTGATTGAAATAAAATCCTTCTCCAAATACCCCATCCAAACACAGCCATGCGCGTTGTTTGGTTGAATTTTAAATTGCTTAATTTGGTTGTAAATGTTTATTTGTGCAATTAGACTACCCTCATATACAAAAAAGCAAATATTAAAAATAATTAAAAAATAAACATTAAATATAATTTCAACATGTCATTCATTAGAAATGAAAAGTTTTAAAAATAAATAAATAAATAAAGTTATGCACATTGTTTGAGATTTTTGCGTTGTTTGGTTAATGATATTTACAACCGGCATCATTATAATACATTAAAAAAAATACTAATTACATAACTTTATTTTCTAAACATACTAAGTGCAAAATTAAAAAGAAAATTATTGAAAATAAATATAAATAATAATACATGTTCAATAGAAAAATATGAAATTATTTCATATTTGAATACATTGATTATAGTACCCGGTGGGATCTGAATTAACAAAAGTTGGGTATTAACTTATTTTATAAAAATACAAGAACTATAACAAACACAAAGGTTAATAAAGAAAACAATTACCAAAAAAAAAATATATACACAGAGCATAATAATGAAAAAAATTGCAAAAAAACCCCATAATGTTGTTTGAAATGTAAGAATCTCAAACAATTTCTAGGTTTTTAATTTTAATTTTATTTATTTTCTAAATTTTCACTCTAACGAACGCGGATCTTGAAATTATATTTAATCTTTTTTAATATTTGCTTATTTTATTTATATAGGATCCAAGTGTGTAGTCAGACAACCAGAATCAAATTCAGTAAAATTATCAAGTTCAAAAATAGTCTGACCTAAAGATATAAATTTGATAAATGGTGCGAGGTTAGATGGTCGAAGATGGTTAATAATAAAGAAAAACAAATTCAGACAGCCTAAAAAGATTGAATTTGTCCTGAATAATTGATGGAATACGTTATTGATGATAACAATTATCAATGCAAGAAACAGGATTTCAAAAGACATTCTTGATTAAGTCAGGGAAATAACTAACAGCTCGGTGGATGGAAACAGACAATTATGAGAGTTATAGAATTGTATTTTTTCCCTTTTTATATCTACGACATATAGGTTTATTATTTACCCGTAAGACATATAGATTTGTATTTATCGCTTTTGTAATTCTCTCTTAACATAAGACTTTTTATTGAGACATATAGATTTGGATTTTTAGTGAAAGACACTCTCGATTTTAAATTAACAAGCATATGTTCAAGTTACTAATATACCATTCAATCATTTCTTTTTTACAAAATAGGAAAAAAAACTATATTTTAATTTTTAAAAATAGGCCTTATAAAGATAATGTTCTGCTTTTGCAATTTGCAAAAATTCCTTAATTATCTTTCTGCTCGACACGTGTCGAATTCCTTTGCTCTACACGTAACGAGCTCATTTGCTCGAAGCGTGACATGTGTTTTTTTTTTTTTTTTTAAGTTTTAGTTTCTTTTTTGTTTTAAGTTTTCTATTTATATTTTATTTTTAAATGATGTATTTAAAGGGGTTGGTTCGCATATTGACTCGCGGGTCGATTTAGGATCCGTATCCGATCCGTACGTTGACTCGCAAGTCTATTTAAGATTCGTACCCGACCTGCTCCAGAAAAAAATTTAAAAAAATGTTTATTTTATTAATTATTTTTAATTATTTTAGTTGTAAGTTTTTTTATTTTTATTTTATTTTTAAATAATGTACTTAAAGGAGTTGGTCCACATGTTGACTCGCGAGTCGATTTAAGATTCGTACCTGATCAATTCAAAATGATGTATTTAAAGGGTTAGTCCGCACGTTGACTTGCTGATCGATTTAAGTTCCGTACCCAACTCGTTGAGAAAAAAAAAACGAGCTTGTTGTTAATCGGTGTGACATACGTGTTAAGCTCTTTTGTTTGATGAGAACTTTTATATTTACTTTTAATTTAAAATTAACCCAATAAAATTATAAAATACAAACTACAATTTTATTTTAAGTTATTCCTCATAGTTGATGTTACTAATTTTCTTCTTTTTGGATTCATATCGCCTACCACAAGTCAAACCCTATAGAACTTAGCAACATACATAACCCTTCCTTTAAGCATAATTGCATTTTTATTTATAGGTATCCACAAAACCTAACCCCACTTGGATTAAGAAACTTAATTCAAATTTTAAATTATTTTAAGTTTTTTCCTAAGTAAATTTGACTACCAAACAAACTTACCAAGTTAGATCAATTATATTCCAAATAGAATTGTGAATTTGTGATTTGAGTTAAAATATATAACAAATGTTTAAAAAATACTTTTGAGAAAATAATCATGTCACTAACTTGCCAATAATTCAATTGAGCTATATATGGCAAACGTTCCATTATCTCATTGATTCGACTTGAAAAATTCCAACAAACGCTTACTAAAAACCCACTTACTTTCTTAACAGATGATTATAAAGTAGTTAGAGAACGAGTATGGGAGTATTATACTCTAAATATATGAAAAAAATTTTAAAAAAATTAAGCGTACCGTTTGAGACACATACTCATATCTTACACTTACTTTTGAATTCTGGTAATATAGATCTATATACCATATATTAAACTAATCCCCTTAAATTGAGGCCTAATTGAATGACGTTTGTCATCCAATTAGGCATTTTCAATTATTATTTTTGCTTTTTTGTTTGATTTTTTTTAAAATAATTTATTTATTTACTTTTTGATTATTATGTATATATTTTTATTTTTATAAAATCAATTTAAGAAACACCAAGTATTTGTTATCACATGTGTTTACATGTGAATACTCGTTGTTTTATCTATTTTTGAATATATAGTTGTATATTTTAAAAATACATAAAACTAATAAAATGTATTTAACTAAAATTTGCAAATTATATAAATAAAACTAATAAAATGTATATTAACTAAAATTGGTAAAATTTGTTTCATATGTAAATTATATCAAATTATTATAAAGTTTATTAGTTTTAATATCAATGCAAAATTAATTATGAATATAAAAAAATTTAATGTAAATTTTAATTATTTTTTATTCATACTAAATAAATTGATTTGCTTCAAGGTTAGCGAAAATTTAAACTTTTAAGATAAAGAACTTTCATATATATATATATATATATATATATATTTTTAACATTAAGGAAATTTTATTAACAAAGGAAAAATATCCAAGAGTAAAGACAACCATCTAGAAACTAGAACCCAATAAAACCCCATAATAGAACCGGAAAAAAAAAAAAAAAAAAACCTTGAGCAATATGGTCAGACCTATTTGTCTGTTACAAGCAAAAACATAAATGTTCACCCTCATAACAAAAGCCTGAGTAGAGACTTCCTTATCAATTAGCACCGTTGTTCCATAATTGGAACTATGTCTGTTCAATGCAGAAATCTGTTTTGATATAAAAAACAAACTGAAGAAAAACTCACTGCATCCTTGATCTGAGATTGCCGAAAACCGCTACTATTGCATACACTATTTCCTTTCCATAAAAGACTAGAAACTTCACGAGCCCGAGATCGCTGCCTGCTGAATTAAAAATCAAAACCAACGCCACGGCACAAGAAACATGCCGTGGCGCAATGTTTCTGTCTGTATAAGAATAACGGTTACACTATTAAAACTATTCCTCCATAAATGAGCATGAAGCCCTAGACAACCCTATTGACACCATTAGTAGCAATGTCCAAGTGCATAATAAGAAAAAAAAACCTGTAATATGCTACCCAATCAAAAGTAGAAAATGTGCTTTGACCCTACCATCCCCCAAAAGACTTGTAGATAAATAAAACCTAATGTTGTTGTACCCCAAACTTGTAAAAACATACAAGTTCCCTTTTTTCCCCAAATTTTGCACTTGTTACTGTTTAAAACTGAAAAATATCACCAAGATTCACCTATACTTGCAAAACAAAAAACGTCAGAAATTTTTTTCATTCCAAACACCATCACCCCCTGGAAACTATTAATTCTCAATCCATGCTACAAAGTCTGGGACTCTGCTAACACCTTGTCTAGCAAGAGAATCCACAAAAGAGTTGGCAGATCTGCCCATATGTACAATCTTACACTCTTGCAATTTGCTCCTTATCTTGTCAATCATCATAAAAAGCGAATTAAGACGCCAAGGTCTAATCTTTCTAGAATTACACCACACAACAGCTGTCGTTGAGTCACTTTCTATTTCCAAATTAATGGATGATAATTGCTTTGATTGAATCACCTCAAAAGCTTCTATAATAGCCTTCATTTCTGCCTCATTTGAATCCATTTCCCCCACAAACTTTGGAAACATAGCCAAGACTATCCCTTTATCATTTCTCAGTACCCCTCCGATCCTTGTTGGACCTAGTTTTCCAAAAACAGATGCGTCAACATTGAACTTCCACCAATTTAAAGCAGGTGCCTTCCATTGTAAAGAACATTTAACGTTAGCCTTTTTTGCAGGAAAAATTATAGGATTATGAATAAACTCTGTCATAGATGAAAAATCCGACAGCCATTTTGCACAACACCACTATGCTAATCTAGCTTTAATCATGAAAATCAAAGAATTTTTATCAAGCACCTTGTTATTGAACACTAACCCATTTCGCCACAGCCAAGTAGTCCACAATACATCTGCAAAAATCATAAACCATACCTCCTCTTTTGCTGTATTAGGCGTTAACTCCATCCACTGTAAAATCCAGTCCGAAATTGAATTCGGTTGCACTATACTCATTTTCCACCATGCGCATACTGACGTCCATATCGCCCAAACACATCTGCACTATACGAACAAATAGTCAACAGTTTCCACCTTTATTTTACAAAATGGACAATTGAGATTTTCATCAGATACGATTTTGCATTTAAACAAATACATGGGAACAGGCAATCTTTTACGCAAAACAGTCCATAGAAAAATCTCCACTTTAGGTGGAATTAAGCCTCGCCATTTGTAGAAGTTAAAGCCTTCACTGTCTGCTACTTGACCTTCAACTACTTGCCTGAACAACTTCGTTTTATAATTACCGTCCAAAGCAGGTTTCCAAATAAGCCTGTCATTTTTGTTTTCACCCAACTGGACATCACTGAGTTTTTCGTGTAACCTCTGCCATTGTGTAATTTCCCAATTAAAGATATCTCTTCGCAAAGTAATTCTCCACCTCCAAAGTTCTCTTTCCCACCACCTAAAATTGTTGACCACTGCATTTTTTTCCACTGACAACACATAAATTCTTGGAAACTCCTCTTTTAAAACCCCCCATCAATCCACCTATCCTCCCAAAACAAAATTGATCCACCACTCCCCTATAGAAACCCTATGTTATTTGTAAAGCAATTATGGAATTTCCTTCCCTCAGGAATTGGATCTATAATACCTTTCCATAACAAAGAATAGTTAAGCCGTGGAATTGGAATAAGCTCTTTCCCCCCATTTTGTATTTGGCACATATGACCCTCTTCCAGCTACTTTCATGTTCCTCCGAAAATCTGAAAATCCATTTGTTCAATAAAGCTATGTTCTGGATCTCTACTAGTATTATACCTAAACCTCCACTACTACCCTTTCGACATACTTCAGACCATCTAACAAAATGCAACTTATGCTTTTCATTGTTCCCATCCCAAAAAAAAATCTCTTTGAATTCTCTCAATCTGCTTGACCACTGGTAACGGTTCTTTAAACAACTACAAGAAATACAACGGCATGCTGGCCATTATTTATCAAAGTTAACCTTCCTCCTGATGAAAGATATCTCTTCTTCCAGTGACCCAGTCTCATCTCAATTTTTTTGACCATAGGCTCCAACGTAGTTGTATTTCTGGTGTCAATCCCCAGAGGCATTCCCAAATATTTTAAAGGCTAATTAACAGTTCTGCATGCTAACATATCACCCCACTTTTTTAAATCCTCTAAATCCACGTTTATGCCCGCCATACAACTTTTCAAAAAGTTGATTTTCAAACCCGACATTAATTCAAAACACCTGAGAGTGCGCTTTACATTCCTCAACGAAGTACCCACTACTTCACAAGATATCATGGTGTCATCAGCGAACTGTAAATGAGTTATTTCGATACTTTGATGACCTACCACAGGTCCTCTGAAAAGATTCAAATCATTCGTCTTCCTCAATAACACATTGAGGCTTTCAGCCACTATATTAAAAAGAAATAGAGATAACGGACAACCCTGTCTTAATCCCCTCTTCATGTCGAATTGAGCAGTAGGCGATCCATTCACCAAAACAGCCAATGGTACTGCTTGAATGCATCCCTTCATCCATCTTCTCCATTTATCACCGAAACCATTCTTCCCATAACATAATCAAGAAACTCCCACTGTACACAATATAAGCTTTTGCAAAATCAAGCTGTAAAACACATGTTTTTTGCTTCTGTTTTTTCACCAATCTACAGTTTTATTGGCAATTAGCACACTGTTAAGAATCTGGCATCCAGCAATGAAAGAAGACTGTGACTCCCCAATAACTTCTATCATTACTTGCCTCAATCTATTTGCCAAGATCTTTGCAACAATATTTCAAAGCAGTTTGATATAAACTTTATTTTTTATTTATTATCAAATTAATTCATTTAACGAAAATATTTTAATAAAACTAAATTTCTTCCTTATAAATTAGATAAATCTTATTAATAATAAAAAATATTTTAAATGATAAATAAAAAATATAATGAAAAACAATGGGTATTTTCGTCAGTTCAAAAGATTCTTCACACTCGTGCTTTTAAATATATTAGTAATTGTGTCACATGCATTACATGTGATATTACACGTTTATTATCTTGTATTTGTAAAATAATTTATGTTTAATAATAAAAAGATCATGAAAATAGTTATCACATTATATATCCTAGTTATCCTAATTTTTTTTTTTTTTAAAAAGATGCAAGCAATATTCTTAACTCTTTATAATCAAAACATCTAGCAATTGCATAAACAAACCTTTAATAAATAAAAACATGATCAGAAAATATATTTTGTAGCAAGCTATTTGACATTTTTTTTATGATAAAATGTTTATTTATCCAAAAAAAAAAAAAAGATAATTAATAAGGACTATATTTTTATGAATTGATTAAATCCTGTGAAAATAAAAGATTTTTCAAGGTGTTATAAGATCACGTTATTTCACCTCTATAAACTAATACACATTTAATTCCATATATATGTTTCAATACCTTAAGCCCATTGACAAATAGTACTACTAATATGTTACGGTAAAATAGCTTTTCAAATAGAATCACCACACTGATAATATTAATCAATCAACCAACAAAAAATGATGCAAAGCAAACCAAACCTTTAATATAAATAGACCGATAAAAAAATCAAAGGCAATAGCGTAAAACAAAATATAGTTATTAAAATATATAGAGAAAGTGACAAAACTCTTTATCTTTAAATAAATTGTAATATTTTCGGATGATAACCCTACTGTTTTGAAATTTTTAACTTATTTTCAAGGCATAAAGTTTTTTAATCTAAAACCTAACACCATTTTTTATAGGATAAAAGTAAAAACTATATTAAGTCTCAAAAAAATATATTGAAGTATTTGGTAAAAATAATGAAGTTTTTGGTAGAAGTAAATTAAAATTATAGTAGGATTATAATCTGATTATGATAGATAATAAATACTTTAAAAATAATTCATCATTCATTAATTGACACTAATTTAAGAAAATTATAAGACTGATAAAATAAAATAAAAATAATTAATAGTATAAAATGATAGAAATTAATAAATTTCAAATGAATAAAATGAAATATTATTTTATTATATGTAGATATATTTACCAATCAATTTTGTTAACCAACAAAATAATTTTCTCAAATTTCTTGAAAGGTGCAAGCTCATTAACAGTGCAAATGTTCAATAACTTTTTGTTGAAAGGTGCAAGCACATTAATAATTTAATGCATAATACATTAAAATATGTTAAATAAGAAATTGCTACATCTATTTATATAAAAAAAATAAATTTTATCATAATAAAAAATACTAATAAAAGATAATACTATGACAATATAAGTTAAAAAATATTATAAAACCTTTAAAAAAAGCAAGAAAAAGTCACAAAATCATCTTGAGTAATTTGACCACGATTATGATTTAAGTTGATGAAAATTTCCTGCCAACCAAAAAAAACACCATGAGCATTTATCAATTCTAAAAAAATTATAGTTCTCAAACCTTTTTCACACCTTATGTGATGAATATATTAAAATCAAAAGTTGACATAAATATATAATAACATGAGATTTAGTTACTTAGTGAACCTTAATTTTGCAATTGTTGTTTGATAAAATTGAACTATTTAATAGTTCTACACATAATTTAATTATAAAAAAATTATCTAAAATGTTCTAATAATTAAATTCTCATCATGATATTGAAATTTTCAATAATAAATTTTATTAATATTTATAATACAAAATCGTAAATAAAAATGAAATAAATCTTATTACAATTTGTAATATATTATAAAATATTTATATTATAAAAACTTATGTATTTATAAAAATATATATATTGAAAATAAAATTACATATTATATAAACAATCAAAATTTATATTAACATTTAAAATTAGATTAATATAACTTTTTTTTTTTACTTTTTAAGGTTAATAATGAAAATTTTTAACTTTGAAGATAAAGTAATTGAATGTAAATTTTAACTTTTATTTATTATCAAATAAATCCATTTAACTAAAGTCTTTCAATAGAATCACAATTTTTATTTATAAATTGGATAAGTTTTATTAATAATGAAAAAAAAGTTAAAATGGCAAATTAGTAATATAATAAACAATAATGGATATTTTCATCAATTCAAAAGATTATCCACATTCGTGCTTTTATACATATTATAGATTATAGATAATTAAAAAAATTAATGAAAATAAATAATTCTTACATGTTTAATTTTTGTAATTAACATAAAATTATTATATTAATATGACAAATGTCATCCAATTAAGCCTTAGATTTTTTTTATATATATTTGCTTGATTTAAAAAAACAAAACAAAATAAATAAATAAATAAAAATGTAGTTATTTTATTTGTTTATTTGCTCTCAAATTATTATGTTTAATCAATATAGTAAACAATATTTTAAAATTTTGATAAAAATAAATTATTCTTACATATTTAATTTTTATAATTACCATAAAATTATTATATTAATATTAAAGATACATAATTCTAAATTATAATATATGTTTTTATTTATATTTTAAAAAAATTATGACTTCTAAATGCATTTGTATTATATAATTTATAAATAAATAACTTTCACATATTTAATTTTTTTAATTAACATAAACTTATTATATTAATATTAAGGATACTTAATACTATATTATAATATATTTTTCTTTTTGTTATTTTTTCCTTTTTATTTTTTTCCTTTTTTTATTCGAATCAAGTGAGGTGCGTTCAGTTACTTAATTGAAATGAATATATTATTTTATAAAAATAATTTCCAGCATAACATGATCTCATCCTAGTAATATATTTATTAAAAAAAAAAAAAAGTGATAAAAAAACTCACTCCCTAGAATGACTGGGATTGGTTTCTCCCAACTTTCTATATTGAAAACCTGGTTTCCCTCCATTGTTCTATGCAACCAATAGACACAACTATACACATATTTAATAATGAAGAAATGTTCAGAGATGCAATTAAGTTGCATTTTTTTTGTTTCTATTCATATATATTTGTTACGGTTGCATACTCAATAACCATTTGAACTTTGCTGAGATGAGATCATATAACACTAAATTCCTAATGGTTGCTATTTTAGATCTGTTCATGGATCGGGTCGGGTCGAAATTTTTTTATCAAGAACCAACTCAACTCGGACTGGGCCTACCCGACCCTTGGACATGTCTATATCCTACTACTAGCTTCGAATTTTTTGGCCACGAATATGGATTTTCTGTTGCCTGCTAGCTAAGTGGCAGATCTTAATTTGATTTCGAAGCTGCAATTCATCTTTTGTCGACCATGTTTTGATGTTTAGAAACTAAAATTATAAATTCAGTTGACATGATGGAAACTGGATTTTATATTTCAAAGTTCAAACCTATAGTTCACTTACTTAGTAAATAGATTAATTAACAAGGCTATACTTCAATTTCCAAAATAGGCTTTTTAAAGATAATATATTGCTTTTGTAATTTACAAAATAGGCTTGAAGATCTGTCTTGATTGCAATCTTATTGGTCAGAAAGTCAAAAGCTTATTTAGCTTATTTATAGTTAAACAAGCTACAAAGATTGACAATAAAAAGTAATGATAAACAAAATTATACAAGTAATGGTGGCAAGAAGATTTGTTGAGGGTGTATAAAGAATCTTTTAATATTTATCCTTCTTTCAACCTTAGAATCTTCAATATTGCACAATTTTGGAATAAGGGTTGGCAAAAAAAGGTAAACCAAGGACCGAGATACAAACCGAAGGGATACAAACTGAAAGTAACTTTAATTTTCTTAAAAATATCACTAGGTGATTTGCCTAGAGTGTTTCATAGGTTTTTGGAAAATTGTACTATTTTTCAATAATATGAATAATATAAATATTCCAATGCGGGATTTAAATAGCGATTGCAATACGATATTATAACTGTTATTTTGCGATTTCGACTTTTTTTACGCCGATATTAATGGGTTAAGGGGTAAATTTGCCACTATACTATAGGTGGCCGGATATTGAAATTTGCCGCTATATTTTATTTTGATTGATATTTATCATTGTACTTTTGGGATTAAATGCAAATTTGTCACTATACTTTAACTCAATATTGAATTTTGCCACTCTACTTTTGTTTGATTGAATTTTGCCACTAGATTTTGATTTTTGATTAAATTTTACCATTTAACTTTAATGTTGGATGATTTTAAGAGAAAATTTAATTAAAAAAATTCTTTTAAATATTTTATTTTAATAATTAGGGTTTAATAAATTAATTAATAAAAATGATAAACAAAATTTAAGCTTTAGTTTTTTATAAAATAAAAATTTTCTCAATTTTTAATATTTTTTATAAATTAATTTTATCTTCAAATCTTTCAAAATCAAAGTTGAGTAACAAAATAAAATCAAAAATCAAAGTTTGATGGTAAAATACAATCAAATAAAAGTATATTGACAAATTTGCTCTAATATCAAAATTACAATGACAAATATCAATCAACATAAAGTATGGTCGCAAATTTCAATATCTACCTATAATATAGTGACAAATTTATCTATTAACCCGATATTAATTATCGATATTTACTGTTATAATTGTCAACAACCTCTTGGCCAAGTGGCCAAAAGCTAGTGAGGCATGTAAAGCTTGGGTTCGAGCCCAAACAACCCCTTCCCATTCCCCAAAAAATTATAAATGATCAAAAAAGATATTTACCGTCATAACATTCGTCACAACCGTAATCACAATAAACATGACCCGATTAAGCAATTGAAATCACGATCGCCCGTAATTTAAATCCTGATCCAACGACTTTGAGCATTGAGCAGAAATCCATAAAAAGTAATAATTATTACCATATTCAATAACAAAAGGTCAAAAGCGAGGTCTTAAATCTTAAATTTTATAAGTAGGTTCCAGAAAAAACAAATTATGGTGCTTCCTCCAACATACTACTTCAATTTATGAAAAGAGTACTGGCCTGAACTTCATCCACCATTGGCTGCAGATTGCAGATTTAGCACACTTGAACTCCCGTTTCCCTGCCTCTAAAGATCTAATTCCTTGGATTTTGAGGCCTTTTGCTTTCTCCTGCTTTCCAGTTTTCTCGAATGTTTTGACATCCTAGTACTGCAACCAAGTGAAACTAGGCTCTCCACATATGAAAATGCAGCATCCATCTTATTATAACTGACATAACCTGCAGGAATTTGCCCAATACTTAACTTCTTTCGACTTCCGTTTTTGTGATTATATAAAAATAAACGTCCGTCGGCTAGGAACAAAGCTTCTTCGCTCATTGGAAAATTCAGTGGTAAATTCAGTGGTGTCAAGCTATTTCCGAACGTTAAACTGATTCTTTTCCAAGAATCTTTTACGCCATATATTTCCATTACCCAAACGTCACGGATTTGTTCGAAAGTTCGAACATGCACTATACAAAGACATCCTCCCATTGTATACAACTGACACCAAACTAAATCATAACCGGAAACTGGTGTAAGGATACTGAAGAATTCTTCCTTCGTTAGATCAAAAGCAGTGATGCAGGCAGGTTCTGGTTTTGAACCATTTACAAGTTCATGACAAGCAATCCAATGGATAGCTCCATTCAAGTGTCGACTTTTATGACCTCTGATTGAAACAACATCGTGAGGAAGATTCCCACGGTAACTCCATGAACAGTTTTTTAAGGAATAAACATCAACAGTACGGATATGAGAGTTGATTTTGACAACCTTATAATCATCATGGAAGGCATCATATCCAAACCCACCTCCTAATGAACTTGAATCAATTGTATGGCGTCTACTTTTAGGACCATAACTGCAAAAAATGGTCTTGGTTTCTCTGGTTGATGGATTGGCCAAGACTAGAATTCTTGGAGCAGCAAAAATGCACAACAAGCCATTACATGAACCCCATACCTCCATCTTTCGAGTAAGATGGATGTTTTTATCCTGACCCCTGATTTTCGGACCAAACAAAGAGTCATCCGCTGTCGGCTTTGCTTCATGTCCACTAACCAACGATTCATAATCTAACTCTAATCTACGAGGAAAATCGAACCTACCGTACAGAACATATGTAAGTCTGTTGGCTTGAATAGACTGGTTTAGCTGCAATTTCACGAACAAAGAGTCTGCCATTAGGTTGCACCACGATTTGCATATGCACTTGAATCGGCAAAGAGACTTAACGGACAGTCTGGAAAGAATCTCCACAACAATATCGTCAGGAAATTGTTTGATAGTATTTGATTGCTGCTTCCTCTTTTTATCTTGGAAAACTTGTTCAAAATATGATTGGCTTTTCACATTATTCCTCCTTGTTGCTGTTACTAGTTTTCTTCTTTTTGGATTCATATCGCCGCCTACCATATCGATCAAAGTCACAAGTCTGTCAAACCCTATAGCAGCTTCGCAACATACATAACCCTTCTTTTATAGGTGTCCACAAAAACCTAATCCCACTTGGATTAAAAAACTTAATTTTAAGTTTTTTCCTTAATTAAATAAATTTGATTACCAAGCAAACTTAATTCCCAAGTTAGATCAAACTATGCAATTCTATTCGAAACATAATTGTGGTTTGAGTCAAAATATATAATAATTGTTTAAAAAAAACTTTTGAGTTTTGACCGAAAAATTGAAGTTCAAGTTCTGACATTGAAAAGAGATATTGGTCCGAGTAAATCTATGTTATTGTTGTAGGTAGAGGTATTCATGGCCGGGTTGGGTCGGGTTTGGGCTTAAGTATGATATTAATATCACATATACTTATCCAAGCCTGGCCTGAAATATGGGTCTCAAATTTTGCCTAAATTCGTCTATATTTGTAAATAGATAGTCCAAACCCGTTTAAACCAGCCCATTTTTTTTAAAAAATAAAGAAATATGTTATTTTTATTTAATTTTTAGTAATTTTATCTCTTTTTTTTTTCATTTATTAAGTTCTAAAACATAGATAATTTAACATATTCTTAAATATTTATACTATAATATTATATATTTTTTTATATGATATAAATTATATGATATATATAAATATAAAAATAATATATTATATTATATAAATAAAAAAATGGATCGGGTCGGGCTCGGGCCTTGATTGTTGGAGCTAAGACCCAGCCTATTTTCTAAACGGGCCATATTTTTTTACCCAAGTCCATATTTCGAGTCTAATATTTTTGTACAATCCCTCCCAAATATCGGGTGGGCCTTTGAGCTTGGAAGGGTTGCCTGACCCTTAAATAGGTCTAGTTGCAAGTAGAAGAGAAGCTCTACGAACTAGTGCCAATACCATAGCATAAAGAAGAGAGCACATATATAGAACCCGAAGTTTAGTCCAGTTGGTTCATGTAGTCATCCTTGAGAGTTGGCATCTAATAGCTCTAAGAAATATAGTTATTTTGTCACCTTTTATCATTCAAATCGACGAAGTCCTTGAGGTTTTTATTTGGATTTGATTAGTTTTAGATGTTTTTAGATTAATTTTATTTGTCTATTTCATGTTTAAAATAGTTATTTAGTTAGTATTTATGTGTTTTTATAGGTCCAAAGTGAGAAGGAGCTTCGAGGTGCAAAACGACGAAAAATGGTGCAAAGCAACGTGGAGGCAGATTCGACCTCCGGAGCTTGTTGCAACAAAAACATGATCTTAAAGTCTTTATTTAAGAAAAACTTCCTCTTGACTTTTTAAGCTGACTTCCATACCTTTCTAACAGTAGTTTACCCGTCCAAATCGGATAAGATTTTTCCATCCAAATCAGCTAACGAAGTTCGAGAAGACAACAGAAGCAACAGGCAGCCACCCGAGAGGTCGGCGCAGCGGCACCGAAGCGCGGAAAAAAAAAATTGATTGCGTGCACACGAAGTTTCTGAATCCAAGGGTCTAAGGCACTATAAATAGGACTCTTTAAGGCTGAAATAAAGGAGAATTGAGTTCTAAAAACCTAATTCTCTTGAGAGGAGGGTAGCCACCAAAAGCTTTCAAGAAGATAAGAAGATTTGTGAAGATTGAAGACTCAAGACTTGACACCCCTTAGTTTTCTCTATTCTCTTTTCTCTTCTTTATTTTTCTTGTATTGATGATGATGGTGAAACTCCTTGGATATTTTTTTTCTTTAATTATCATGAACTAAATTTATCTTTCTAGGATTGCAATGGAACTCAACATGTAGTTTCAATTTATTTTCTCTCTCTAGCTTGATTTAATGGTTTTTGAGTTGTTTGTTCAATCTTGTTCTTAATGTTTTTAGTTGACTGGCCACCAATTAGATTGATTTGGTAACCTAAATACAATTTGGAAAAGGAAGTTTAGTGTTAGACATGGATTGAATGACACATGTTTCATATTCATTTATTAGGATGAATTGCTTTGTATGTAGGGTAGGAATACACTTACATGTCATGTGTAACCATTGTTAGAGCCTAAGCTTAATGAGTTTCTCTTCAATTCAATTATCATAGAAATATAGTTAATTGGTTAAGAGAGATATTTTATAAGATTATTGGAAGATCCTTATAAATAAATTAGAACTCTAGGTTAACAACTCAAGGTCATTAATCAAGTTAAGAGGGTAGGAGAGGTTCAAGCAAAGTGTTGAGGGAAGTTGTAATCATAGGCTTTTATTAATTGATTGAATTCATCTTTTTAATTTACTTGCTTTTATTATTAGTTTCTTTTAATTAGTTTGATTACCATCTTTTATTATTTGTTTAGATAAGATTAGGTTGTTTTAATTTTAGTACTTAGCGAATCTAGTGACAATTCTTCGTGGGTTCGACTCTTTACTTTAGACTATATTACTTGTTACGATACGTGCACTTGCGTGGTGAAAATCGACAACAGCATCCAACAGATCTGAGATTTGAATCTTAATACCTGTAATCTCTTCCCTTATCCCAAGTTGCGATCTCTCTGTACCAAAAAGAAAAAAAAAACAAGAGAGCACGTATCATATAATGGTGTGGGGATTTCAGGAGATTGCCTTTGCCTAGCTACCCCGTTCTATGGCTGCGGCATGAAACTATTTTTGAGGCATGGATGTTGAAGGAACATGGCGTCAAGTTCTCATGGACTACACAAAAACCGGTAAAGTTGTAATAGATTATGTTACCGAATTCTTTATTTTTTGTAAGTTACTCATATTTGACATACGTGTTCATCACATATTTGAGAATGAGTATAAGAGTATTATCTTTTAAATATATGAAAAAATTAAATAAATAAAAAATTAAGCGTACCCATTCGAGACACATACTCATATCCGACACTCATTTTCGAATCCTGGTAACATAGATCTATACGATTAGTTTTACACACTAGTGTAAGTTAAGCGTACTCGATCGGTTTGTTAGAATATAAATAGTATAAAAAGTTGTGAAAATGTGTAAAATTAATTTAATTTTATAGTAGTGAAAGTGGATCCCTCCTCATATAGCATATATTAAACTAATCCCCTTAAATTGAGGCCAATTAGGCCTTTTCAATTTTTTTTGTTTTTGTTATTTTTTTTATGTTTAAAAAATAAAAAGCAATTATTTTATTTATTTACTTTTTAGTTATTATGTATATATTTTTATTTTTATATTTATTTAATCAATTTAATAAAAATAATTAAAAAATTAATGAAAATAAATAATGCTTACATATTTAATTATTATATTAATATGACAAATCTCATCCAATTAGGCCTTCGATTTTTTTTTATTTTTATATTTGCTTGATTTAAAAAACCAAAAAATAAAATAAAAATGCAATTATTTTATTTTTTATTTTCTTTCAAATTATTATGTATATATTTTTATTTTATTAGTAAACAATGATTTAAAATTTAATAAAAATAAATAATTCTTACATATTTAATTTTTATAATTAACATAAAATTATTATAAAATATTAAAGATACATAATGCCAAATTGTAATATATGTTTTTGTTTATATTTTTAACAAATTAAGACTTCTTAATGCAATTTTATTATATAATTTATAAATAAATAATTTTTACATATTTAATTTTTATAATTAACATAAAATTATTATATTAATATTAAGGTTATTTAATACTAAATTATAATATTTTTATTTTTTATTTTTTTATTTTTTCCTTTTTTCCTTTTTTTATTTCTTTCATCTTCGAACTAGGTGAGGTACTTCAGTTACTTAATTAAAAAGGATATATTATTTTATAGGGTAAAGTACACAAGCCCCTGAGGTTTAATAGAAAATACACTTCTCCCTATAATTTGAAAATCATCCACTTACCCTTTTAAGTTTTGATGAAAAACATACTAACCAGTAACCCTTTAGGTCTATTTAGTAAGTAAATTTTAAATAAAAAAGATAATTATATCCTTGTTAATTATTAATCATGTATTTTTCTATTTATTTTTATTCATTTTTTACTAATTTTTTCAATTACGAAATAATGAGAATTTAATTAGTTTTAAATTAACTTTAATTACTATAAAATTAAATTCTAATTAAATTATATTCTAATTCAAGTAAATATTAAATATTTTAAACTTATCTTTAATTCAATTATATATTAACTTTGAGATAAATTCATTAAATTATTTTTATTTAAAATAAATTAATTATCATTATTTAAAAAAGTTTTAATCATAAAAAATTGATTAAAATAAAAAAATAAAAAGGAGAGAAATAAAGGAGAAGAAAAAATGAAAATATAACTATCATCCATGAGATTTTATTGAAAATAAACTTACTATTATTAGTTTGAAAATCATATTTTATCTCTCAAGAAAAATAACTAATGTTAGGATTTCATAAATTAAATTAATATTTATTCAAATTTTACTTTAAATGTTAAAAACACCCTCATTTTATTTATTTTCTCTTATTTTCGTATTTTTTCTTTTTTCTTTTAATTAATTTTTTCATCAGTAAACTTTTTAAAACTATTTTAATTTATTTATTTTAAATAAAAATAATTAATGAATTCGTCTCAAAGTTAATATATGATTAAATTAAAGATAAGTTTAATATATTTAACATGTACTTGCATAAAAATTGATTAAAAAAAAAAAAGAGAAATAAAGGAGAAGAAAAAAGAAAATATAATTATCATCTATGAGATTTTATTAAAAATAAACTTACATATATTAACTTGAAAAATACATTTTTCTCTCTAAAAAAGTAACTAATGTTAGGATTTCAGTAATCAAATTTATATTTGTTAAAGTTTTTCTTTAAATATTAAGTATTCTCATTTTATTTATTTTCTTTTTTTCGTCATTTTTTCATTTTTTTTATTTTAATCAATTTCTTTATCACTAATTTTTAAAAAAATAATCTTATTAATTTATTTCAAATAAAAAAATGATGCATTCATCTCAAAGTTAATATATTGAATTAAAGATAAGTTTAAAATATTTAACATGTGCTTGCATTATAATATAATTTAATTAGAATTTTATTTAATAGTAATTAAAATTAATTTTAAAATTAATTAAATTTTTATTATTTTGTAGTTAAAAAATATTGGATAAAAAATAATGAAAAAAAATATAAAAGAATAAATAATTAATACAGGATAAAGGATAAATTTTTTTTATTTAAAATTCACTTAGTAAATAAACCTCAAAAAATTAGTGTATTTTTCATCAAATCTCAGGAGGTAACTTGGTATTTTTAAATTATATGAGAGTAAGTGTATTTTTTATTGACACTCATGGAGTTTGTGTACTTTATTTTATAAAAATAATTTCCAACGGGATCTCATCCTAATAATAGATTATGATGGACGGTAATTAGTCTATTTTAAAGAAAGCAACCAATGTACACAACTATACACATATTTAATGAAGAATTTAATGTTCAAAGATGCAATTAAGTTACATTTTTTTGTTTCTATTCTTATATATATTGTTATCGTTGCATACTCAACAACCATTTGAACCTTGTTGGGATGAGATCATATAACACTAAATTCCTCATGGTTGCTATCCTATTAGACTTGTTTAAAGGTTGGGCTATTTGTTCAAACTCGAAGGCTCGTTCGATATTTGGGAGGGTTTGGACAAAAATATTAGACCCAAAATATGAGCTTAAGCAAAAAAAATGAGGTCCGTTTAGAAAATGGGTCAAGCATTGGCTCCAACAATCAAGACCCGAATCCGATCCGACCCATTTTTTATTTATACTATAAAAAAAGACCCCGCTTTGTTGGGGTACTTTTATTTTTTTTTATAATTTTATAATTAATTTTAGTTTATATTTTATTAAATAATATTTATTTATTTAAATGTTCTATTATTAAATTGTAATAATATTAGTATAATTGTATTTTTAGATTATCAAAATTAAATTTATGATAATTGTTTATTTATAAATTACATAATACAAATACATTTTCAGATTGTTATTTATATGTATTTTTTAGAAACATTTAAACCTTGTTGTATACTGTATATTTTTATTTATAAGAGGTAAAAAATAATAAATAAGAAAATAAAATTATAGTTTGTATTTTATTCTCTCGTAAGATCGATTTTCTTACATAGGTTAGCAACAAGTTCGTTTTTTTTTTCCGAGTGAGTCCGGTACGGATCTTAATCGACCCGCGAGTCAACGTACGGATCAACCACTTTAAAATCATCATTTAAAAATAAAATAATTAATAAAATATTTTTTAATGGGTACACATCCTAAACCGACTCGTTAGTCAACGTGTAGACTAACACCTTTAAATCCATCATTTAAAATTAAAATAATAAAATAAATTTATTTTTAACTTTTTTCCCGAGCAGGTTGGGTACGGATCCTAAATCGATTCGCGAGTCAATGTGCGAACAAACCTTTTAAATACATCAGTTAAAATAAAATTAAAATAATTAATAAAATAATTTTCTTATTTTAACCTTTTTTTCTCAGGCGGGTCGAGCACTGGTCCAAAATCGATCCGCGAGTCTACATGCAGATCAATCCATTTAAATTTATAATTTAAAAATAAAATAAAAACTAAAAAAAAATAGAATAAATTTCTTTTTTAATTTTTTTATCGAGCGAGTCGAGTACGGATCCTAAATCTACCCGCAAGTCAACATGTGGACCAACTCTTTTAAATACATCATTTAAAAATAAATTACTTTTTTTAACTTTTTCGTGTGGTTAGAGTACGGATCCTAAATTGACATGTGAATCAACGTGCTGACCCATCTCTTTAAATACAACATTTAAAAATAAAATAAAAAACTAAAACTAATTAATAAATTTATTTATTTTTTAATTTTTTTTCGAACGGATCGGGTACAGATCTTAAATCGACCCGTGAATTATCGTGCAGACTAACTCCTTTAAATACATCATTAATTTGGTAGTGAAAAGTGACTCAACGACTGCAGTTGCTTGGTGTAAGAGTAGCAAAACAAGACCTTGGCATCTTAATTCGTTATTTACGGTGATAGATCGGATATTGAGAGAACTGAATGGGTGTAGAGTTGTTCATATAGGGCGTTCAGCTAATTCTTTTGAGAAACAGATTTGATGGCTTGGGTAAACGATTAATGGATTGCAGGGGCGGTTTGAAGGAAGTTGCAGGGGCGGTTTTTGATGGAACACTTGTAGTGATTGATTGACGTTTATTTGTGTCTTTTTGTAGGTATTCGCGGCTTTTGACTTCTGTGTTTGTGGTGGTTTGTTTGTGTTCTTTTTTCAATAATGACCAAGTGATAATTTTGGGTATTAAGGGTATCTTGTATTATCACGCAAGACGGTTAGTACATTATAGGTTTCTTTCTATATTAAATTTTTTGGGAAGGTTCTGGGTGCAATGTAAGTGTAATGCATATTGGGTAGAACAATGCAGGTTTTTCTTTTATTAAGGGTCCTTGGTCACCATTGCAGTTTACCTCGAGGTTTAGGGGGTATCATGTCAGTTTTGGATTAGGTTCACTTTGTGTCTACTTAATTGGTTTTTTCATTATTCTAGTCACTACAGGTTCGGCTTTTGATTTGGATGTTTCAGCAAATCAGTGATAAGGGTTCATGTTTTCTTTACAAGCAAGATGGGTAGTAACACTATAGGTATATTTCCGATTTAAAGTATCTTTTGGGATGTTAAGTTGGGAGCCTAGCATCTTTTTTGTTAGATGGGTAGATCATAAATAGGTTTTCTTTAATTTATGTATTTGGTCATTCTACAGTTTCAAAGGGGTTTCTTGGGGGGACAAGTCCACTTTTGACTTGATGGGTAGATTATATTGGGTGTGTGTCAAGAGGTACAGGATCGAGAACATCATCTGCTTTTTGTGCTTGTATTAATAATTGTTTGATCCGAATTGTGCTTCATTCGGATATATTGCAGGACCTAAGATAGTGCTTCAAATGCATTTATTCGGATAGCAATAATCAGCTTGCAATATGCGGGATTTTTAGCGATCAGTTTCATGTTTGATGACTTGCGGATTTACACAGATTGATGCTTGCAATGCAGTAATACGGATTCGGCAGATTCTTTTTGCAATATAGGGAATCTTTAGGGGATTAAGCTTCTTTCACTACAGCAGAAAAGGCCTTTAGCGGCGTTTTTTTTTTAATAATAGCGGCGTTTTTAAATGTCGCTAAAAATTTAGCGGCATTTTCGAAAAAAGCTGCTAAAAGTGTCGAGAAAAACGACGTCGGGAATTTTCCCGACGTTTTAAACAAAAACGCCGCTAATGTATCGGCGTTTGTAGGGATATTTGTCGGCTTTTATAAACGCCAGAGTAGGACTGCAGCAGATGGTATTTGAGAATAAATTAGCGGCGTTTGTGAATAAAAAACGCCGCTAAATTGAAACATTTAGCGGCGTTTGGCTCAGGAAACGCCGCTAAATTGAAACATTTAGCGGCGTTTTTCTCGAGAAACGCCACTAATTTTAGAATTTCGTTCTTTAATATTCACAAATATAGCGGCGTTTGTGTTATAAAAACGCCGCTAAATTTCCAGAATTTGTAAAAAAAATATATAATTTTTTTTATTTAAAAATTATAATTAATAATATTATTCAATAAATTTACATTATAGTTTACAATCAATACATAACAGAAATATATTAAAATTTAATAGTATATTATAAAGTATCATTATACAACAATTCTATTAAGAAAGCACAAAATAATCAACATATAACAATTGGAATAAAATTTAAATTAAACAAGACAAGGTAGTATAAAATTTAATTTGTACCTGTAAATATATAACAATTGCAAGGTCCAAAACTCCTATTGCCAATCCTGCACTAAAATTACAAGTTATTACAATTTACAAAAAAAAATGGAAAGAGATTAACAAAATGCTATTAAATTGTTACCTTCAAACAAGAATCTTCTAGGAATGGAAAGAGATTAACAAAATTTTGCTTAAATCTTTGACCTAAAAGCTGGTGGGTGTGAGAGGATGGACAGAGAGAGGGAGAAAAAAAGAGTTTTGTGTTTTGGGTAAAGAGGAAGAGGGGTCTGTTACTGATTATATTTTCAGCAAATAGAGGCGTTTGTTTCGACAAACGCCGCTAAATTGCAAATCTATTCATCTCCTTTTAAAAAAAAGCGGTAAATTTTGCCGCTCGATTTTTTTAATATTTAGCGGCGTTTGTATACTAGAAACGCCGCTAAATTTAGTCATTTAGCGGCGTTTATGGAGATAAACGCCGCTAAATGTTTTCCTTTGATTTTTTTAAATGTCATACATTTAGCGGCGTTTCTCAGAAAATGCCGCTAAATTGCAACATTTAGCGGCGTTTATAGAGACAAACGCCGCTAAATGTTCTGCTCTGATTTTTTTTTTTAAATGTCATATATTTAGCGGCGTTTATAGAGACAAACGCCGCTAAATGTTCTCCTCTGATTTTTTCAATGTCATACATTTAGCGGCGTTTGTCTGAGAAACGCCGCTACATGAGAACATTTAGTGGCGTTTCTTATAACAAACGCCGCTAAATACACTAATAAAAACGCTGCGTTTCTTTTAATAGAAATGGCGGGTAATTTTTTAGCGGTAAAAAAAAAATCCGCGTAATTTGAGAAATATTTAGCGGCGTTTTTTATTTTAAACGCCGGTAATTGATCTCATTTAGCGGCGTTTCTTCCTTACAAACGCCGCTAAATTAATTTTTAGCGGCGTTTAGGGTAGAAACGCCGCTCCGTTTACAAAAACACGGTACCTGCCGGCGTTTTTAAGTAAAACGCCGCCAGTAAAATGCCACTAAAACCCAAAATTGCTGTAGTGTTTATGCTTAAAGGGTAGTTATTTAGGTTTATGTTTTTTCTATTTGCTTTGTTTGTGGCTAATAAGGTCACATTGGTATTTCTTTGTATCATCGGGTTTCATCGAGGATTCAAGTTTCTTTTAACTTGAAGGGAAGGGTTGTTTAGGATGAGTTTATCAGTGATTTTGTCAGAAGGATAGTCCCACTATTAGCTTTCGGATTCTTGTTGGTAAATCAAACTCTTGTGACTCACTCTTTAATTCAATAAAATTATTTTGCTGTTCTAAAAAAAAAAAAAAAAAAAAAAAACTAAAATCTAAAAACCTAAAATAAAACTCATCACGTGTCGAGCAAAAGAACTCGATATGTGATGAGTAGACCCATTAGATATTTTTTGTATGTTATATGGAAAGACAAAATTGTCCCTAGAATAATTTTAAAAAATCCCTTGAGTCCCTAAGACTCAAAAATAATATATAATAGATAATATATTATTTTTATAATTATATATTAGGTAATTTATATCATATATAATATTATAGTCTAAATATTTAAAAATATTTTAAGTTATCCATCTTTTAGAACTTAATAAAAGGAAAAAAAAAAAAAGATAAAATTACTAAAAAAATTAAATAAAAAATATCATATTTGTTTAAATTAAAAAAAAATGGACGGACCTAAACAGGGTTAGACTATCCATTTACAAATATGGTCGGATTTGAACAAAATTTGAGACTCATATTTTGAACCGAGCCGGACTTGAGCAAATATATATGATTTTGATACCATACTTAAACCCGATCCAAACCCTACCCATGAACAACTCTATATCCTACTACTAGCTTGGAATTTACACTACAAACAATTTGCCATTTACTGACGCTTACCTATACTGACGGTAAAAATCCGTTGGTAAAAATGATCTATAGCGACGGATTTTGGTCACCGTCAGAATATACATAACCTATACCGACGCTCGAATTAACCGTTGCTATAGACATACATATACCGACGGATAATGAAAACCGTTTCTATAAGTGTAACTTTTACCGACGGTTTTTTCCTTCCGTCTGTATATTTCCCAAATAACTCGCTCTTTTTTTTTTAATTGGCGGTGAATTTGATTTTTTCTTTATTTTTTTATTTCATTTTTAATTTATTGAACCTATAGCAACGGATCATTTATTTCGTCCGTCGGTATAGGAACAAATGATATTTAGGGTTTTGTTTGTTTTGTTTCGTCAGTTCTGTCTTTCCCTTTACCTTTGTTAGGTTTTGTTTGCTGAAGCTCAGTCGACCCATCGTCCATAGGTATGTTCTCTTTCTCTAATTTGCGAATTGTTTTGCTAATCTTTACCAATTTTGTCAGGAAAATCCCTTTTTCTCTTTGCAGTTTTCGTCACAACGCCGAAAACCCCTCCGACTGTTCTGACTTCCTATTTCAAAACCAATTTCGTCACAACGACGAAATCATCCTTCACTTCTGACTTTCTACTGTTCATTACCCGGTAAACTCTTACTCTCCATCATATCACTTCTGACTTCTAACTTCCGACTATTCTATTCACCAATTCCTTTTGATTTGGAAACAACCTCTTCTTTGCTCATGGACAGAATCTGTAACTTTCAATTATTACAACAATTGTAAGTGATGGCCAGAAATTAATTTTAATATATTTCACATTTTTATCGTGCCAATTTTCCATGTTCCTTTGTTAATGCATATGCATGTCTACATGTGATTGTGAGAGTTTCTTTTTCTTGTGTAAAATGATGGCATTAATTCAAACTCCAAGTTATTCTTAGCACTCAGATTTAAGTTGTCTAGTCAAATTATATATATATATATATAGATATATAGTACTCATTATTATTTGGATCGGGTTTTTCAACTAAGGCAGACAGACTCTGTAAATTTCAATTTTCTTATCATTCCAGGATTCTTTGTAAAATGATGGCATTAATTCAAACTCCAAGTTATTTTTAGCACTCAGATTTAAGTTGTCTAGTCAAATCATATATATAGTACTCATTATTATTTGGATCGGATTTTTCAACTAAGGCATGCAGACTCTGTAAATTTCAATTTCTTATCATTCTAGGATTCTTTGTAAGTTCTTTGCTCATGGAGCCTCTCTCAAAGACAGAATCTGTTGGATTTTTAAAAAGAAATTTTGATCTATAATGATTTTATGATTTAATGAGCATAAGTCATTTTAGTGAATGCTGAATCTAAGATTTGTGAGTTTTTGAAGCAATTTTTCTTTTTCTAACTAGTAAATCTATTTTTATATTGTTTTTTCACCCCTTGCAGCTGCAGGTCAATAGATTGCAAGCACTTCAAACTGTCATTTCGAGACTAGTTGTTTTTACAAGGTAAAATTAATTTTTTATTTATTCTTCAGCTCATTGTGAAACACAAAAACTCCTTCTCTTCATATTTCTAAATGTGCATCTTTTTGGATCTTATCAACTATAAGCTGTTTAGATGTGAAGTTTATGCTATAATATATTTAATCTCATACGAGCATATTCCCCTTTACCTATATTCACTTCCTCGATACATCTTTAACTTCACTAGTAGAATTAAACTACTTCATTATTTTAGGTATTTTGAATTCAAGGTGAGAAATAATGCATTGCTTTTCACGTCAACAGATAGGGCTTTACATTACAATATATGTTGTTATTTGTTTGTATCCAATACATTTCTTCTCCCTTTTTGCTTCCTATGAATATAAGTAGATGAATAGTGCCCTCATTTTTTTCCAATTATTTTCTTTAGCAGGAAAAGAGGACAGCAGATATGGTTTTGTGCATTTTACGGAGAGGTCAAATGCTATGAAAGCATTGAAGAACACAAAAAAATATGAGATTGATGGTAGGATATGCTTCTTATACCATATAGCTGTTATCAACTTCCTGTATTTTCCATGGAGATAAAAGGCATTATTGATGATATTTTTTCGGATTTTCTCTTATTGACGGGTCAAGTATTGGAGTGTTCTCTTGCTAAACCACAAGCAGATCAGAAGTTTCTGGAGGATCTGGCTCCCAGAAGTCAACCTTAAATTCAAGCTTCCCACCTCTTCTAGGATATGGTTTAGTTGGGGGAGCATATGGTGGTCTTGGAACAGGATTTGGTCCTGCAAGCTTTGGACAGGTGAGATGCCTTTTTTCACTTTGTCATCCAGACTTCAGCTTTTTTATGTTAATTTCTTATTGTTTCGGTGGAGATAGTTGGGAAACGAAATAGTTTGACAGAGTTTTTCAGGGAAACAATTTGAATGTTGCTTAATGTAGGACCAGCAAGATTTGCTCTTGTGTTGAGAGGTTCAGATCACTATAGTTTGAATTTGGGTTCTGGTAAACTAGACATTCCCTTTATAATGAGATGTAGTAATCTTTGATCTGTGGACATACTTCTGTTCTTTGTAATCTATGTACAGTGGGCACTAGTTCTGCCTGCTACTTCTCTCTTACTCCCTTCAAGAACGTAAAATAAAAAAAACATCATTGTTTCCTACATCAGAATTCCTTTCTTATAATAAGTTAACCGATATCCTATGATAAACAATATTTATGTGAGTTGACCTTATTTGTAATTAATAGCAAGACATACATTGCCAGTTCTTAATATAATGTGCCAATATTAATTTTTGAAAGAGGCCAGAGTTTTGGAAGGTTCTTCTCCGTATACCTGATTATTTGTTTATTTTTTCAAATTTAGTATCATTTTATAATGTTTTGCGGATATTTATGTTAAAACATGTGAAGTTTATGCAAAAACATGTATCTTGATCCTCTAAATTTTCTATTAATATCTTTTAGGTACCTGATGCTGGTAGTGCTCCAAATTTGTCACCACATCCAATAATAAGGTCTTCATCTTCTAGTCATCAAGTTAATGAAAATGAAGATGGTAAACTACATTATTTTATTCTTTTATATTGACTTCACTACTTAATTGCTTTTAATTGTATAATATTTGTCAATTTTATGCAGATGCTGCTTCATATGAATATTCATGAGATTTGGACTGCTTATTTCACTTTATGTATTTGGATTGCTTATTTACTTTGTGTTTGGACTGCTAATTTTCAATTTTAAGATTGTATTATGACTTTAGTTTGCGACTTCTATTTAGTTTGTAAAAGTTATATAATTAAGACAATTTATTTGTAATTTTATTTTTAATATTATTAAATATTTTGTACTTTCTTATGATGATTTTTTTTTATATGACATATGTTGGATTAAATTATAAATATATCAATATTAGTAATTGAAAATATGATAAAATTTTATTTTTACCGATGTTTTGACCTCTATACTGACAGTTCATATAACAACAAAAAATATATAGTATACTGATGGAGAAAACCGTCGGTAAAATTATGATAAACCGTCGCTATAGGTAAATTATATATATTTACAGTTTCATCTATACTGACGGACGAGGAAAAAAATCTGTCGGTATACATATACCGACGGACATAATGATCGTCGGAATATGTATATTTACGGTATATATACCGACGGAAACTAAATCCGTCGGTATATCTATACCGACGGACTGCAGTGCCGTCGGTATAGGTCAAAACAAAAGGAACTAACCCAACATAGGCTATACTGACGGTAGTAACATTAGTGACGCCTAAAACCGTCGGTATAGGTTATACATCCTATTCCGACAGTCGCTTTTTCCGTCGGTATAGGTCTATACCGACGAGGGTTTTACCGTCGCTTAAATTTTTGTCGGAATAGCCAATTTTACCGTAGGTATAGGGTTTTAGGACTTTTAGCGACGGATTTTTGGGTTTTACCAACACTTTTTGAACCGTCACTATATGGCAATTTGTTTGTAGTGTTACTGGCCACGATATGAATTTTCTTTTGCCTGCTAGCTAGCTAAGTAGCATCTTATTTTGATTTCCAAGCTGCAATTCATCTTTTGTCGACCATGTTTTGATGTTAAGAAACAAAATTATGAATTCAGTTTAGTTGGCATGATGGAAACTGGATTTTACATTTCAAAGTTCAAACCTATAGATCACTTATGTAGTAAATAGAGTAATTAACAAGCCTGTACTTCTGTTTGCAAAAGATGTACAGAGTCATAAGATTTGGGTGCATCTCTTAAAAGCAGCAATTCAAAATTTTATTATCCAAACAATTGTATTATCTATAAAATTAATCTTATTATTAAAATTCAAAGTTACAATAAATAAAAATTAATTTCAAATAATAATTTCAAAATATAATAAAAATAATAATTTAATTACTCATAAACTCTAATTTTATTTTTTGTTAAAATTTAACCATTAAGAGTTATTTAAAAAACTATTATCCAAAAATTTATTATAATTAAAATTCTTTTTTATCTATAAAATAATTTTATTAAGGGTTGGACAGTTCGAGAATAAGAATTGGCAAGAAAGGGTAAACCAAAGATTGGGAAACAAACTGAAAGTAACTTCGGTTTTCTTAAAAATATAACTAGGTGATTTGGCTAGGGTGTTTCACAGGTCTTTGAAAAATTATACCATCCTTCAATAATATTAAATAATATTAATAGTATAAATACTCTAATATAGGATTTAAATAATTATTACAATGCGATATTATGATCGTTATTTTACGATTTTAATTTTTTTTACACAAATATTCATAATCGATATTTACCGTAATTAATTATAATAATATTTGTTACATTCACAATTACTATAAATACAACGCCATAAAAATGAATTTTCATGCGACAGCAATTTAAATCTTGCTCCAACGATTTTGAGCAGTGAGCACAAATCCATAAAAGGTAATAATTATTACCATATGCAATAACAAAAAGGTCAAAAGCAAGGTCTTAAATCTTAAATTTCATAAGTAGGTTCCAGAAAAAACAAATTATGGTGCTTCCTTCAACATACTAGCATAAGCAAGTAGGCACTTCAATTCATGAAATTAAGGAGTACTGGTCTGAACTTCATCTACCATTGGCTGCAGAGTGCAGATTGAGCACACTTGAACTCCCGTTTCCCTGCCTCTAAAGATCTAATTCCTTGGATTTTCAGGCACTTTGCCCCCTCCTGCTTTTCAGTTTTCTCGAATGTTTTGACATCCCAGTACTGCATCCAAGTGAAACTAGGCTCTCCACATATGAAAATGCAGCATTCAGCTTATAACTGACATAACCTACAGGAATTTGTCCAAGAATTACCTCCTTTTGACTTCCGTTTTTGTGATTATATAAAAATAAACGTCCGTCGATTAGGAACAAAGCTTCTTCGCTTTTTGGAAAATTCAGTGGTGTCAAGCTATTTCCATAACTGAAGGTTAACTGATTCCTTTCCAAGACTCTTTTTACGCCATATATCTCCATTACCCAGACTTCAGGTTCGAAAGTTCGAATATCCGCAATACAAAGACATCCTCCCATTGTATACAACTTACACCAAACTAAATCATCACCACCGGAAATTGATGTAGGGATACTGAAGAATTCTTCCTTTGTTAGATCAAAAGCAGTGATGCAGGCAGGTTCTGGTTTTGAACCATTTATAAGTTCATGACAAGCAATCCAATGGATAGCTCCATTGAAGTGTCGACTTTTATGACCTCTGAGTGAAACTACATCGTGAGGGAGATTCCCATGGTAACTCCATGAACAGTTTTTTAAGGAATAAACATCAACAGTACGGATCTGAGAGTTGATTTTGACCACCTTATAATCATCATGGAAGGTATCATATCCAAAATGAACTCCAATCAATAATATGGCGTCTACTTTTAGAACCATAACAGCAAAAAATGGTCTAGGTTTCTCTGGTTGATGGATTGGCCAAGACTAGGATTCTTGGAGCAGCAAAAATGCACAACAAGCCATTACATGAACCCCATACCTCCATCATTCGAGTAAGATGGATGTTTTTATCCCGACCCCTGATTTTCGGACCAAACAAAGAATCATCCGCTGTTGGCTTTGCTTCATGTCCATTAACCAACGATTCATAATCTAACTCTAATCTACGAGGAAAATCGAATCTACCGTACAAAACATATGTAAGTCTGTTGGCTTGAATAGACTGGTTTAGCTGCAATTTCACGAACAAGGAGTCGGACATTAGGTTGCACCAGGATTTGCATATGCACTTGAATCGGCAAAGAGACTCAACGGGAAGTCTGAGAAAAATCTCCACAACAATATCGTCAGGAAATTGTTTGATATTATTTGATTGCTGCCTCTTTTTATCTTGGAAAACTTGTTCAGAATTTAATTGGCTTTTCACCTTCCTCCTAGTTCCTAGTTTTCTTCTTTTTGGATTCATGTCGCCTACCATCGATCAAAGTCGCAAGTCAAACCCTATAAAACTTAGCAACATACATAACCCTTCCTTATAAGTGCATATTTATTTATAGATATCCACGAAACCTAATCCCACTTGGACTAAGAAACTTAATTCACTTTTTAAATTATTTTAATTTTAATTTTTTGCTTAGGTAAGTAAATTTGATTACCAAGCAAACTTAATTACCAAATTAATTTAGATCAAACTATGTAATTCTATTCCAAATAGAATTGTGATTTGAGTCAAAATATATAATAATTGTTTAAATTTTTTTTTTTTTTTTGGAGTTTTGACAAAAAAATTTGAAGTTGAAGCTCTGACTAACCTTGCTCAAGAGTTGGATAGCGGCTCGAAATTTTTTTTTTTGTCCAAGCTCGTTTTGAGTCGGGCCCGGATCGATCCGAAAATATGTTTTACTGTTCATAAATTATTAAAAAATTATATTTATTTTTATATTAATCTTTTTATATATTTTATAATTAAATTTAAATAAAAAAGTATTTTTACCTAGTATTTGTTATCACATGTATTTGCATGTGAATACTTGTTATTTTATCTATTTTTGAATATATAGTTGTATATTTTAAAAATAAATAAAACTAATAAAATGTATATTAACTAAAATTTGGTAAAATTTATTTCATATGCAAATTATATCAAATTATTATAAAGTTTATTAGTTTTAATATCAATAAAAAATTAATTACGAATATAAAAAATTTTAATTGTTTTTTATTCATACTAAATAAATTGATTTACTTCAAGGTTAGTGAAAATTTAAACTTTTAAGATAAAACAGTTTCATATAAACTTTATTTTTTATTTATTATCAAATTAATCCATTTAACGAAAGTATTTTAATAAAATTAAATTTCTTCTTTATAAATTAGATAAATCTTATTAATAATAAAAAAAATATTTAAAATGATAAATCAATAATATAATGAAAAACAATGGGTATTTTTGCTAGTTCAAAAGATTTTCCACACTCGTGCTTTTATGTATATTAGTAATTATGTCACATGCATTACATGTGATGTTACACGTTTATTATCTTGTATTTGTTAAATAATTTAAGTTTAATAATAAAAAGATCATGAAGTTTAATAATAAAAAGATCATGAAATAATTATCACATTGTATATCCTAATTATCCTAATTTTTTTTTTTTTTTGAAAAGATGCAAGCAATCTTAACTCTTTATAATCCAAACATCTAGCAATTGCATAAATAAACCTTTAATAAATAAAAACATGATCATAAAATATATTTTGTAGCAAGCTATTGACATGCTTTGTTATGATAAAAAAAAAATTATTCAAAAAAAATTCAATTAATAAGGACTATATTTTTTATGAGTTGATTAAATCCTGTGAAAATAAAAGACTTTTCAAGGTGTTATAAGATCACGTTATTTCAGCTCTATAAATTAATACACATTTAATTCCACATATATGTTTCAATACCTTAAGCCCATTGACAAATAGTATTACTAATATGTTACGGTTAAATAGCTTTTCAAATAGAATCACTACACTGATAATATTAATCAATCAACCAACAAAAAATGATACAAACCAAACCAAACCTTTAATAAAAAATAAACTGATAAAAAAATCAAAGGCAATAACGTAAGACAAAATATAGTTATTAAAGTATATAGAGAAATTGACAAAACTCTTTATCTTTAAACAAATTGTAATATTTTCGGATGATAACCCTACTGTTTTGAAAATTTTAACTTATTTTCAAGGTATGAAATTTTTTAATCTAAAACGTAACACCATTTTTATAGGATAAAAGTAAAAACTATATTAAGTCTAAAAAAAAATATATTGAAGTATTTGGTAAAAATAAAGAAGTTTTTGGTAGAAATAGATTAAAATTATAGTAGGATTATAATTTGATTATGATAGATAATAAATACTTTTTAAAAAAAAAAAATCATCATTCATTAATTGACACTAATTTAAGAAAATTATAAGATTGATAAAATTAAATAAAATTAAAAATAATTAATAGTATTAAATGTAGAAATTCATAAATTTTAAATTAATAAAATAAAATATTATTTTATTATATATAGATATATTTACCAATCAATTTTGTTACACCAACAAAATGATTTTCTCAAATTTCTTGAAAGATGCAAGCACATTAACAATGCAAATGTTCAATAACATTTTATTGAAAGGTGCAAGCACATTAATAATTTAATATATAATACATTAAAATATGTTAAATAAGAAACTGCTACATCTATTTATATAAAAATAAATAAATTTTATCATAATAAAAAATACTAATAAAAGATAATACTATGATAATATAAGTTAAAAAATATTATAAAACCTTTAAAAAAAAAATCACAAAATTATCTTGAGTAATTTGACCACGATTATGATTTAAGTTGATGGAAACTTCCTGCCAACCAAAAAAAAAAACACCATGAGCATTTATCAATTCTAAAAAAAATCATAGCTCTCTAACCTTTTTTACACCTTATGTGATGAATATATTAAAATCAAAAGTTGACATAAATATATAATAACATGAGATTTAGTTACTCAGTAAACCTTAATTTTGTAATTGTTGTTTGATAAAATTTAACTATTTAATAGTTCTACACATAATTTAATTATTAAAAACATTGTCTAAAATGTTCTAATAATTATTATTATTTTTTAAAATTCTCATCATGATATTGAAATTTTCTATAATAAATTTTATTCATATTTATAATACAAAATCGTAAATAAGAATGAAATAAATCTTATTACTATTTGTAATATAATATAAAATATTTATATAATAAAAACTTACGTATTTATAAATATATATATATATATATTGAGCATAAAATTACATATTATATAAAAGATCAAAATTTGCATTAACATTTTAAATTAGATTAATATAATTTTTTTTTATAACTTTTTAAGGTTGATAATGAAAAATTTTAACTTTGAAAATAAAGTAATTCAATGTAAATTTTAACTTTTTATTTATTATCAAATAAATCCATTTAACTAAAGTCTTTCAATAGAATTACAATTCTTATTTATAAATTGGATAAGTTTTATTAATAATGAAAAATATTTAAAATGACAAATTAGTAATATAATGAACAATAATGGGTATTTTTGTCGATTCAAAAGATTATCCACATTCGTGCTTTTATACATATTATGGATTATAGATAATTAAAAAAAATAATGAAAATAAATAATTCTCACATATTTAATCTTTATAATTAACATAAAATTATTATATCAATATGACAAATGTCATCCAATTAAGCCTTCGATTTTTTTTTTTTATATTTGCTTGATTTAAAAAAAATAAAGAAATAAAAATGTAATTATTTTATTTGTTTATTTGCTTTCAAATTATTATGTTTAATCAATTTAGTAAACAATATTTTAAAATTTAATAAAAATAAATAATTCTTACATATTTAATTTATATAATTAACATAAAATTATTATATTAAAGATACATAATTCTTAATTATAATATATGTTTTTATTTATATTTTTAAAAAAATTAAGACTTCTAAATGCATTTGCATTATATAATTTATAAATAAATAATTTTTACATATTTAATTTTATAATTAACATAAACTTATTGTGTTAATATTAAGGATACTTAATACTAAATTATAATATATTTTTCTTTTTGTTATTTTTTCCTTTTCCTTTTTTATTTTTTTTCTCTTCATTTATTCGAATCAGGTGACTGAGGTGCGTTCAGTTACTTAATTGAAATGAATATATTATTTTATAAAAGTAATTTCCAGCATAACAGGATCTCATCCTAGTAATATATTTTAAAAAAATGATAAAAAAATTTTCACTCCCTAGAATGATTGGGATTGGTCTCTCCCAACTTTCTATATTGAAAACCTGGTTTCCCTCCATTGTTCTATGCAATAGACACAACTATACACATATTTAATAATGAAGAAATGTTCAAAGATGCAATTAAGTACATTTTTTTTGTTTCTATTCTTATATATTTGTTATGGTTGCATACTCAATAACCATTTGAACTTTGCTGAGATGAGATCATATAACATCAAATTCCTAATGGTTGTTATCAGATCTGTTCATGGATCGCGTCGGGTCGAGTCAAATTCTGAAATTTTTTATCAAGAATCAACTCAACTCGGACCGGACCTGCCCGGCCTTTGGACATGTCTATATCCTACTACTAGCTTCGAATTTATTGGCCACCAATATGGATTTTTTGTTGCCTGCTAGTTAAGTGGCAGATCTTAATTTGATTTCCATGCTGCAATTCATCTTTTGTCGACCATGTTTTGATGTTTAGAAACTAAAATTATAAATTCAGTTGGCATGATGGAAACTGGATTTTACATTTCAAACTTCAAACCAATAGATCACTTGTGTAGTAAATAGATTAATTAATGTCTTGTAGTGAAGGCTATACTTCAGTTTCCAAAATAGGCATTTTAAAGATAATGTATTGCTTTTGCAATTTACAAAATAGGCTTGAAGATCCGTCTTGATTGCAATCTTATTGGTCAGAAAGTCAAAAACTTATATAACTTATTTATAGTTAAACAAGCTGATTGACAATAAAAAGTAATGATAAAAAAAATTTTGTACAAATAATGGTGGCAAGAAGACTTGTTGAGGGTGTATAAAGAATCGACTTGTTGAGGGTGTCTAAAGAATTTTTTAATATTGCACAATTCTGGAATAAGGGTTGGCAAAAAAGGGTAAACCAAAGACAGAGATACAAACCGAAGGGATACAAACTGAGAGTAACTTCAATTTTCTTAAAAATATAACTAGGTGATTTGCCTAGGGGTTTTTGGAAAATTGTACTATTTTTCCATAATATGAATAGTATAAATACTCCAACGTGGGATTTAAATAACGAAGTGACTGCAATGCGATATTATAACTGTTATTTTGCAATTTCGATTTTTTTTTTGCACCACATTAATATTCCATAATCACAATACTCACATCCACATCCACAATCACAATAAACGCGACACAATCGAAAATACGATCGCAACTGCAATTTAAATCCTGCTCCAACGACTTTGAGCAGTGAGCACAAATTAATCCATAAAAGGTAATAATTATTACCATATTCAATATCAAAAGGTCAAAAGCAAGGTCTTAAATCTTAAATTTTATAATTCCAGAAAAACAAATTATGGTGCTTCCTTCAACATACTAGCATAAGCAAGTAGGCACTTCAATTCATGAAAGGAGTACTGGTCTGAACTTCATGCACCATTGGCTGCAGAGTGCAGAGTGAGCACACTTGAACTCCTATTTCCCTGCCTCTAAAGATCTAATTCCTTGGCTTTTCCGGCCTTTTGCTTCCTCCTGCCTTCCAGTTTTCTCGAATGTTTTGACATCCCAGTACTGCAACCAAGTGAAACTAGGCTCTCCACATATGAACACGCAGCATTCAGCTTATAACTGACGTAACCTGCAGGAATTTGTCCAATATTTACCTCCTTTTGACTTCCGTTTTTGTGATTATATAAAAATAAATGTCCGTCGATTAAGAACAAAGCTTCTTCTTCGCTCTTTGGAAAATTCAATGGTGTCAAGCTATTGAAAAAACTGCAGCTTAAACTGATTCTTTTCCAAGACTCTTTTACACCATATATTTCCATTACCCAAACTTCAGGTTGGAAAGTTCGAATATTCACTATACAAAGACATCCTCCCATTGTATACAACTGACACCAAATTAAATCATCACTGGAAACTGGTGTAGGGATACTGAAGAATTCTTCAGTTGTTAGATCAAAAGCAATGATGCAGGCAGGTTCTGGTTTTGAACCATTCACAAGTTCATAACAAGCAATCCAATGGATAACTCCATTCAAGTGTCGACTTTTATGACCTCTGATTGAAACAACATCGTGAGGGAGGTTCCCACGGTAACTCCATGAACTGTTTTTTAAGGAATAAACATCAACAGTACGAATCTGAGAGTTGATTTTGATAACCTTATAATCATCATGGAAGGCATCATATCCAAACCCACCTCCTAATGAACTTGAATCAATTGTATGGCGTCTACTTTTAGGACCATAACTGCAAAAAATGGTCTTGGTTTCTCTGGTTGATGGATTGGCCAAGACTAGGATTCTTGGAGCAGCAAAAATGCACAACAAGCCATTACATGAATCCCATACCTCCATCTTTCGAGTAAGCTCGAAGTTGTTTTTATCCCGACCCCTGATTTTTGGACCAAACAAAGAGTCATCCGCTGTCGGCTTTGCTTCATGTCCACTAACCAACGATTCATAGTCTAACTCTAATCTACGAGGAAAATCGAACCTACCGTACAGAACATATGTAAGTCTGTTGGCTTGAATAGACTGGTTTAGCTGCAATTTCACGAACAAAGAGTCTGACATTAGGTTGCACCACGATTTGCATATGCACTTGAATCGGCAAAGAGACTTAACGGGCAGTCTGAAAAGAATCTCCACAACAATATCCTCAGGAAATCGTTTGATAGTATTTGATTGCTGCTGCCTCTTTTTATCTTGGAAAACTTGTTCAGAATTTGATTGGCTTTTCACGTTCCTCGTAGACGTTGCTGTTACTAGTTTTCTTCTTTTTGGATTCATGTCGCCTACCATCGATCAAAGTCACAAGTCAAACCCTATAGAACTTAGCAACATACATAACCCTTCCTTATAAGTGCATATTTATAGGTATCCACAAAACCTAATCCCACTTGGACTAGGAAACTTAATTTACTTTTTAAATTATTTTAAGTTTTTTCTTTGGTTTGAATTTGATACACTGTCTATACACTGACAGTAAATCCTATAATGACACTTTACTAAAAAACTAATCCCTAACCCCTAACCCTAATCCTAATTTTAACCTTAACCCTACAATTTAATTTTTAACAGATGGCATCGTACGATGCATTGTCAGTGTATAGACCTATAAATTGACAATGCATCAAATATAATTTTTTTTTTGGCTTAGGTAAATAAATTTGTTTACCAAGCAAACTTAATTACCAAGTTAGATCAAACTATGCAATTCTATTCCAAATAAAATTGTGAATTTGTGATTTGAGTCAAAATATATAATAATTGTTAAAAAATACTTTTGAGAAAATAATCATGTCACTAACTTGCCAATAATTCAATTTAGCTATATATCTCAAACGTTCCATTATCTCATTGGTTCGACTTGAAAAAATTACATCAAACGTTTATTAAAAAAACCCACTTACTTTCTTAACAGATGATTATGAAGTACTAAGAGCAGTCGCCTTTCTTCCACTAATGCTTCTGAGTCCGGATAGTTGGTATCGGTTGATAATATCGGTTTTAAGATAAATCAAAACGATACCATTATTATACTATTTCAATTTTTGTCTGGATTCGTACTGATCGTATCGACCTTTACGGTCAGTACCAGCACGTACCAGTCCATACCGATTGATACAAAATTTTGATTTTTTATTTTTTATAAAAAAAAAATCACTTATTTAATTTTTAAAATAAATTTCTAATATTTTTTCTGTCACGATCATTTTTTATCTTTTCATAATTATATTTAAAAATAAAATATATTTATTAAATTAGTCTATTGAACTTAATTAATAAAATTTACTATATGTTTTTAATATTTTTTATTTATTTTATTTATTTGAAATTTAAAAATTTTGGATATTAAATATTTATATTTAAAATTTTATATTTGTATATAAATATATATTTATGTATGTAATGGAGGTATATTTGTAATTTTGTATATGTATATAATATATATTTTATTAAAAAACTTGAAAATAGATTATATATATATATATGAAAAAATATTTTAAAATACCGATAAATCTGAAATGACATCCAAAATATACCGATATTAGTACGTACTAGTACCAGAATAAAAATGATACGCTCAACGATACGGTACCGACTATCTTGTTTTGAGTTTTGACAAAAAAATTGAAGTTGAAGCTCTGAGCCTCTAACATTGCAAAGAGAAATTGGTCTGAATAAATCTATTTTACTGTCACAAGTAGAAAACACTACATTAAATTTGACATATAACAATATTTGTGAAGTGCTGTGAAAACTAAAAAATATGCTGTTGTAAGATAAGACAACATTTTTTTCGTGTGTTGTATATGTGGCCGCAGCCTTATGTCTTTAGTAGCATTTTTTTATATGTATAATAACACTTATTAAAATGCTGCTATTTTTACTTTATAATAGTTTTTCAAGACCTTTTGCATGCTTTTTTCAATTGCTGCAAAAAATCTCAATGATAGTAATTATAAGTGCTGCCAAAAGCATTTTTATATGATAACATATATAATAGCACATGTCAAATGCTTCTAAAATTATTTAAAATGTTGTAATTATTGGCCATTATAATCTATAACAGCAAAATGCAAAATGATGTCAAAATGTTGCCTTTGTTATTTTTAACTACATTTGAGAAATGTTATAAAAAAAAAAAAAAAAAAAAAAGGCTATCTAACACTAGTTTTGGTGTAGTGAAAGAAACTCTATGAACTAGTGCCAATACTAGCATAAAGAAGAGAGCATATAGAATTCGAGATTTAATCCAGTTGGTTTATGTAACTATCCTTAAAAGGCGACATTCAATAGGTTTGAGATTTGAATCCTAATATCTACAGTGTGTTGAGGATTTAATGTGATTGCCTTTGCCTAGCTACCCTGTTATATGGATGCGGCATGAAACTGTTTTTGAGGCATGGATGTTGAATAAGGAACATGGCATCAAGTTCTCATGGACTATACAAAAATGTTTGAGTAGATTTGGCAATCTATGCATATGTATCGTGTTTTATATTTTTTCATGTTAATCGTGTAAATATAAATATAATAAAATTATTAAATATGTTAAAATTTTAAATACGAATATAATATATTTATTAAGCGTTTCGTATTAATCGTGTTTAAATATTTAGTGTCGTGTCGCGTTTATTAAACGTGTGTGCTCGTATTGTGTTTTTGTATCGTGTAAAAAAATTATCAAATCTAATTTGAGGATAAAATAATTAACAAATAACAAATACACTTGTGACTATGAGTAGGTGATCGTTTTCAATTTCCCTCTAATATGTGAAAGAATAAGAATTTATGCATGTAAAGAGACCAAATTCATCCATTTTTATTTTCATTCATTCCCCGTCAAGAAAGGAAAATTATTGTTCTTCTTAATTCTTTATAATCTATAACAAACCTTAAAAATTATCCCTAGACTTAATCTCATGCTTTGATTGAGGAAATTAAATTCATGTTTTTTGCCAACTTGGCAATGGCATTAATCATCTTTTTTTAATGGTTTTTTGGGTAACTGAGACATGTTTCACTTATAAGTTTTAATTAAATAAAAGAGAGAGAGAAAATTGAAGCCAAAAAGCTTCCAGAGGAAAAGAAACGAAAAAAAAATAGGATTGGGAGCAGAGGGAAGAAAGCTTTTCAGAGAAAGAATAAAAAAACAAAGAAGATAGATAGGGAAAGTGAATGGGGGAAAATTTGAGAAACCCGATCTAGCACCTCTAGCTGATTTTGCGTAATTAGTGGGGATAGAATACAAAGAAGGCCTTCTGACCGATCTGGCGATCGGTTGCCAAACCGGATGGTTTTGTACATCAATTGGCGTGGATTGTTACACCGACGGACATACCAGTGACCAGGTAAGAAAATAGTTTGATTTTTGCTTGAGAAATATGCTTAATGGTTGTTATGGATTTTAAAAAGCTTGAGAAATTTGATCTGAAAAAAAAATCTTCAGAATCAATCAAAGGTATTTGATTTGAAAAGTTGTTTTTATGGTTTAGTTTTTTTATTGTTTTAAATATGCAAAGTTGGACTTTATTTTTGTGTTAAGTCTCAAGTCTTATCACTTATGTGATTTTTATTTTTTTATTTATTTATTTTTAATGTTTCAAATATGTATATTGGGATTTGTAATTCACACTTCATGAAATCGAGCACATTGAATCCTGTAAGACCATACTAACTAGATTTCGAATTCTGACCTGCTATTATAGATAGTAATAAACTGACTGCAACAAAGACTAAGAAAATGTTATCAAAAGCCATTAGCCTAGTAAAGAAAGAAAAGTGAGAGGACAATTACTGGCATTCTATCTAACTTCCCAGCTCAAATTCAAAAACTTCGAAAGCCAAATTTGAACTATGCATGATGACCTAGGTTGAGATAAGCTCATAAAGGCAAGGCAAAGCAAAGAGACTATGCACTTAGTCACTATGTTACTCGGATTCGGGTGGAATATAGGATATGGGTATATGTTTGACATGGATATGTTCAATTTTTTAAAGTTTTTTCATATATTTAGAGGATCTTTGAAAAATTATATACTCATACTCCTGTCCCGATATGCGTCTGGCACAAATACTTCGAGAAAAATGAAAAATCGGAATAACTTAACTTAGTCATGCTTAGATTCTGCCAACTTCCCAATTTGAACTCCCAGAAAGGATGCTGCAAGCCATTAGTAAGAAATTGACACTATTAATAGCAACCATATATTCCAAACATAAAAGAAAATAGTTAGCAAAAGCTTATCATGTATTTATTAAAATATGATCACAATGAATTCTCCAAAGTATAGACATACTAAATTCTTTTGATACTTCTCAGTAAGTCTCCTCAGTGTATTTAACAAAAACAGGTGATAGAACATCCACTTGTCAATTAATTTAATCCATCTAAACCAAAACTAACACAACTGCTAGAGTCAGAGACCTGACAACAGATTTTTGATATTGCTCTACCAAGGACCATGGGTATATTTTTTCAGCCCCTTCTTTTCAACCTCCAGCTCATCCTCCTACTGCCACCTTTAACAATGTTTATCCAGAAAAAATGTCATTGGATTTCACTCACATGACAAATGGTGTCCTTCAGTCATTTAGTTGGCCATTGATGTCATTGCTATATTGCCTTCTAAAGCTTCTTCCACCTATAAGGCTATAACTGATCTGATTTTCAATCCCATTAACAAGAACTTAGTCATTCTCGTAGCAGTTGTATAGCTAAAGCTAGTTTTAACATTAATACAAGCATCTCAAAGCAGCCCAGGGTAACCTACCCACATCTTCGTGCCTCCAACTACTGTATTGTCAGTTATCACAGTTATGTAAAATCAAACTTTTCACACAAGCAAAGAGACGGAAAACACACTCATACTGACTTGTTCAACAGAATGGTAATGATTATGTTGCATAAACCAAACAGCAAAGAGCGGTCTTCTTGATCTTGTATTTCATTTCAGGGTCCATAAATCACTGCTTCCCAAGCGTTCTAAAAACTGAGTCTGCAGCTCTTTTGCTCTCACAGCTACAACAACAAAACAGGGAAAGGTTTGGATGTAAAGGAAGGGGAAACACTAAAAATAGAGCAGAATAAAGAGATTGGTATAATCATGAGTAAGGAAGATGGGATCGATCAACTACCAAGCATGTTGTTGAAGACAAACAAAACAACAGGAAAACCAAAATAGTTTTGGACTTTTAGTCGGCTCAGACAGACACAACGACAGCAACAATCTAGCTATTCCTGTAGATTGAGTTACAACTACTACACTAGGAATTAGCGATCTAGCATGAATAGAATCCAATACACCCATCCCTTTCACTTATACCCTGAGAATCTGAAGTTTGGTGGAGAAGGCGATTGCAACCCAATCAGGCTGGGAAGAAGACCACTGCAACTGCTCAATTTCAGCCCCAGCAGTGTACGCAAGAATGGGGTCAAGCCCGCCCTCCACAGGCTGACCCATGGAGGATAAGTCCCAAATCAAGGCCTGGGAATCATCCCCGGCGGTGCAAATGTGGCAGGAGCTGTGGGGAGCCCAGGCAATGGCATTGACACTTGCCTGGTGCCTCTGCAGCTCAACTACTGGCAGTGTCGGGAAGCGGATATCCAGAACAACCACCTTGGTGCTGTCCATAATGATGGTGGCCATGTATCTGGGGTCCTGCTTGTTCCACCCCAACCGGACAACTGGGGTATCGGGCTCCGAACTCTCATAAATGATGGTGGAGTGCTCCTTGTCACGCAAGTCAAAAACCCTAACGGAACCGTCAGCGGAGACAGAAGCAAAAACACCAATGCCACCCCAGGCGATATCATAAACCTCCTTGTCATGGGCAATAAGCTGAGTGTCCACAGTCTCCCGCTCGATGTCCCATATAGTGCAAGTTGTGTCGATGGAGGAAGTGCCGATGCGCTTGGGATCCGCCTCATTCCAGTCAAAGAGGACCACAGAACTCGCTGTTCTTGTTGCCGTTAAGGAGAGACTTGAGGTCGACGCGGGAGTGATCATCGGAGATGCGCCAAATGCGGAGGAAGTCGGAGGAGGTGGCAAGAAGGTCAGGCTTCTGGCAGTCCTTATCAGGAATGAAGATGGTCTTGGTGGGGAAATAGGGATGGTCGAATGAGAGATTAGGGTCAGACCGGATCTCACCATTGGAGTCGTCGAGCTGCACAATCTCGAGGCGGTTGGGGTACTGCTCCAGCAGGCTGGCGATTGCAAGGCGGTATTTCTTGTCACGACGGACACTCCAGTTCAAGGCGTAGATGTGCCAAGGGGCCTCGTACGTGTATATCTCGGATCGTTTCTGCTGCTCATCTGAACCCTCCGGGTTGGGATCGCTGCTAGCTCCCATCCTCGGCCGCCACTCTCTTTTCTTATTTCTAGCTGATACCAGAGAAAGGTTGGATTAGATGAAGATTATAGAAGATAATGTGTGCTATTTTCTTTTCTTTTTGACGAGATTTTTTTCCCTTTGAGTTAATGAAAAAAAAAATGGTACTTGAACAATAGTTGAATGTTCAAATTGGTATCTAAACAAATCAACAACAATCAAACAAATTTAAACAAGCAAACAAAGTTGACAACCAATTACCAAATCTTTAACAACTTTATAATCTAATATAACCTAAATACAATTTTAAACAAAAATTCATCTCAAATAATTGTTCACAAAAAAAATTACAACCAATTACCAAATCTTTAACAACTTTATAATCTAATATACTGTAAACACAATTTTAAACAAAGTGCCATATGATAATAATCCTGTTTCACAAAGATAAAAAAAATTCAAAGAAATGGTACAACAAAAACTGAGAACAATATATGAAACAAGAAATTTGCACAACGATAAGAAATTAAGGACTGAAACTAAGAATAAATAAATATTCACCTTAAAAAATTTCACACTAAAAAATCTTTAAAGTAGTGAATATTATATAAAACCTCAAATCTAAAACAAGTAAAAGGAAAACATGAAACTTGAGCTATTTGGAGTGAAGATTATAAAATTTTTTCAAATCCACGTTTAAAGTGTGCACTCATAAGCTATTTGGATGGTAATCACCGACTTGGAAAAACAAATGTCAAAGAGAATCCAAGGAAGATCATGTTCATCATTTGACAAAAAGGAACATTCTTGCTTTGCTCAAAAAATAAAAGGAAGAAGGAAACTAACCTGCAATTTTAGGGATAAGCAGCTTCAATTTTGTTCTCCTGAAAACAAACAAAGCATAATTTGGATTAACCCAAAATTTTCTAGAATTTTTTTAAAAAAATACTATCAGATATTTCAAAAGCAACTTAACCAGAAGAATTTAAAGCCCTAGAATTTTATAATTCTCTAAACAAATCACTAAAAAATTTCGTAAATAAAAAAAAAAACAGAACCTTGGTGGGCGACGATAGAGAGATGAAAAAGAAAATGAGCGGTCAGCGGTGCCTGCGACCGCTGCGACTGGCTTAGGCCAGAAAAAGAATGTTATTAGGAAGAGAGATTTAATTATTTAAGAAATAATAATAATAATAATAATATCCTTATAATTAATTATTTAAAATTATTGTTAAAAGATTAAATAATCTTGAAAAAAGTATTTATTTACTTATAAAATTGAAAAACATATCTATATAAAAAATTTATATCCATAATCTATCTATAATCTATAATATATATAAAAATACGAATCTGGAGAATTTTTTGAAGTGACAAAAATAGTTATCGTTATTCATTATATTTTTAAATTATAATTATTATTAATAAGATTTATTTAAATTATAAGTAATAAGTTTAATTTCATTAAAACACTTTTGTTAAATAGATTAATTTAAAAATAAATAAATAAATTAAAAATTTATGTATAATTGCTTTATCTTAAAAGTTTTATTTTTTTCATTAATCTTAAAAAGTGAATTAATTTATTTGATATAAATAAAAAGTTAAAATTTACATTAAATTTTTTTATCTTCATAATTAATTTTACATTAATATTAAAAATAATATAATAATTTGATATAATTTGTACATTAAATAAAGTTTAAATAAAAATTTTAATTAATATGCATTTTATTATTTTTATTTATTTTTAAAATATACAATTATATATTCAAAATAAATAAATCAATGAGCATTCACATGCAATGCATGTGATAACAAATATTAGTAATATATAAAAGTAGAGAATTTTTTTGAATGGATGTAAACTTACATCTTCTTTTATTATATTTTTAAATTATCATTTTAATTTTTTATTGTAATTTTGAATTTTAATTAATAAAATTAGTTTTATAGATAAAGAAGAATTTTAATTATAATGAATTGTTCTAATTGTTACAAAAATTTTTTGGATAATAATTTTTTAAATAACTTTTAACCGGTTAAATTTCAACAAAAAAAATATAATTAGAGTTTATGAGTATTATATTTTGAATTATTATTTTACTTATTATAATTTTGAATTTTAATAATAAAATTATTTTTATAGATAGAAAAGAGATTTATTTATAATAGAACTAGTTTGTGACTCATGCGATGCATGGGTTGATTTTATTTATTTAATTATGTAGCATGTGTTATAGTTTTATTTTTATATTTATTATATAAATATTTTTATATATAAAATAAGATAAACTTATGAATTTATTGAAATTTTAACTTTTGGTTTGAGAATATTGGGTATGATTTATTTCTTGCATGAAAAAAATATTTTATGTATTGAGTAATAACTGGATCAAAATTCAAAAATTTATATTAATAAAAAGTATTCATTATTTCAAATTTTATTTAAAAATATTTTTTTAATAAATTATCTCACGGACTTTATTCAATATTTTAGTAAAGGTTACCATTCAAATTTTTTAATTGATTTAATAATAAACATTTATTTTCGAATGAATTATTATATTGAAAAGTTTATTGTATTCAAATATTTAGCTAATAAAATAATTATTATAAGTATTTTAGTAGATGATTATTTTTTATTATAAAATAAAGAATAATTTATTAGTTATTACATTAATTAGAGTATATACTTATTAGAGGAAAGAATTAAAAAAAAAAAAAAAAAAGATAAATACATTTTTATGTAGGCATTCAAAAAATTAGAAGATGTGTTAAATTAGTCTTTATTTAACGGTACTCTTTATTTTTGTATGCTAAAATTGAATAATATAAGATTAGTTTGTGACCCATGTATTTGAATAACATAAATAAAACAATCAAACCTAATTGTATGCTAAAAATTAAGAGAAGTGTTTTTGTATGCTAAAATTAGGAGATGTGTTAAACCAACCCATACATTGAAAAAATTAGGAGATGTGTTAAACTTTAAAAATTAGGAGATGTGTTAAAAAATCAGAAGATGTGTTAACGACGTATTTTAAAGATTCCTTTTCACGGAACACTAATTTCTTTTAGATAATGTAATATTTTTTTTAAAAATTTTGAGATTTAATGCGATAAGATATAATTTTTTAGGATAATTATTTTTACTTCAAATGAATAATTTATATATTGATATTAAATTTTAAAATTTAATAATTTCATAATTGTATTTATACTTAACTTACATGTTTATCTACGTAGACATCTATATCAGCAGAGTTTATACAATTAGCATGTACCTTGTTTTATATATATATATATATATATATAAATATATATATATATATGATTCTTTGGATAATAATTTTTTGAATGGTTGCTTTTAAGAGATGGCATCTAGTAAGTTTGGAGACTCAGAACTTAACTCAGTTAGTTCATGCAGTCACATTTAAGAGATGACATCCAGTAGGTTTGGAGTTCAAATCTTAGTATCTGCAATCCATTCCCTTATCTCTAGACTACGACCTCCTTTGTACAAAAAAAATTCTAGTAAGCTTGGAATTCGAATCTCAACATCTGCAATCTCTTTCAATATAAATAAAGCCTTTTTCATAGAAAGGAAGTCACAGCCTAGGGATAATAGAATGGATTGTAAATGCTGTGATTCAAACCTCAGACCTATTGAATATTATTTTTTAAGAATGATTGCATGAATCAATTGAATAAAGCTCCGAATTCACAACCTATTTTGCATATTGCAAAAGCACATTTATTTTGTTAGTTTTTTTTTTTTCCTTCTTTCTTTCTTTCCATTGCTCCATTCAATCTCAATACAGACTGCACCCAAATCTTATGACTTTGTACATCTTTTGCAAAACTGAGTACAGGCTTGTTGAAATATAAAATCCAGTTTCCATCATGTCAACGGACAGAATTCATTATTTTGGTTTCTAAACATCAAAACATGGTCAATAAAAGATGAATTGCAGCTTGGAAATTAAATTAAGATGCTACTTAGCTTAGCTAGTAGGCAAAAGAAAATCCATATTCGTGGTCAATTAATTCTAGTTAGTAATAGGATAGCAACTAGAGGTGTATATGAGTCGGACTCAATCAGGTTTGAGCCGGACTTATGTATATGGGGTGTTGATATCATACTTAGGTCCGATCTATAAACACTTCTAACAATGTGATAACTGTTTCCATGATTTTTTTATTATTAAACATAAATTATTATAATAAATACAAAATAATTATCGTGTAATCACGTGCAACACATGTGATACAATGAGCGAGTCTAATAATAATCATGAGAAATTTTTAGGATAGGTTTGATTTGGAGAATGTTTCATTACCGGCTGGAATCTAAGATTCCGTCATGAGATTACTGTATTTAGTTCACAAACATTCCTCAATCTCGGTAATATGATATTACCTACAGTGCCAAAATTCGATAATATTGGGGGTAATTTCATACCCGTCTCTTTCTGAGTTATTTTACATTTCGTCTGGAATATAACATTTGAGTCACTTTTGCCCCCCCAATTTTAATATTTTGGGTTCCTTTTGCCCTTATAACATAATGAAATAACAACTGATATCACGACATTTATTTTTGTCGACAATACCTCTTCCTCTTGTCTCGACTTCTCTCTAAACCAGTGTCTCTCCCATTCGACGCTGCAATAAACCATTTTCTTCCCCTTTGTTGATTTCATCGGTCAATCCAGGTATGATTTTATTTCCAAATCTTCGATTTATATATTTTTAGCTTATGAATTTTGTGTGTGCATATCAGATTCAAAGGTTTAGAGTTTTGATTCGGGGTTCAATTTTTGAGGTTTCGATTGTTCTCTCATCATATTTGTCAATGTGTTCTTGAGAAATGCATTCCTCTCTTAATCTCTTGAATGCTTATAAACCAATGAATTCTGGACCATGCTTCTGGTGCTTGAAACCTTTTAACGCAGATACTGCTATAACTTATGTTCAATGTTCCCCTCTCATGTTTGATTGACAAGTGCCATCACATTACAATTAACTGTAATGAAAAACCTTCAAATTAATAAACTCACAAGGTTTAGATTAAAATCTCTATTTCTGAATTCTCACCTGATAATTAAAAGTATTTAGTTGATTCGAACCAAAAATCTCTAATTTTCTACCAAATCCTCACTCATGTAAATAACTGGAACCAAATCTAAATTAGCAGGTTCAATTTGAACTATGGGTTCTAATTATATTCAATTTGATAAGTTCAATGATCGATGATGACTGAGATGAAGAGTGAATATGGAAGATATATGAGAGATACATTAATTTGAGAGTGAGAATAATCTGCAATGTTCAAAAAAGAAATATATATTCTTGTCGATGCCTGTCTGCTTTCTCTCCCTGTGTGCAATGCATATGTAGGCTTACTGAAAATGGGGTCTGGATTGGAGTAGTCATTTCAGTCAGCTAAAAGAAAACAAACTTGAATATGTTTGAGAACAAGCTAAAAGTTTGGTAATATATACATATATATATATATATATGTATGTATTTCTTTTAATAAAACAAGGAGTTGATTCTAGGAATACTGCTGCAACCTTTGGAATTATCTGGTGAAAGCAATAAAGAACTTAAAAATTTGTAGTTTCATATATAGCTTAAACTCCATAGTGAAATTGTCTGTCTCCATTGAAGATGAATATATAAACAATGGATACATTTTTTTTTATGGTGGAGATTTAGCATACTGGTTTGTTCATGATTTTCTTGTCCGAGATATCTTTTTTTATGGTGGAGAATTACATTTGGTTTTAAAACTATTCCTTTCTCTTTTTCTTTCTCTTTAGATTTAATGTATCAGATTTGAGCTTTTAAAGGACACAAATGTGGATGTGGTGCGAGAGCTAGTGACATGCAATGAAACCTTTTATGTTCTGAAATTTACAGCCACAAAGTTTTTGGTAACAATACATAATGAAAAGCATTTTAAAATTAGTTTAATTGAAAAATAAATGTTATTGAATTAATGTCAAAGAAGTTATTATAAATATCTATTAAAAAAATATGATATTTTGTCACTCAAAGTGCATATATTAAAATAATAAAAAATACACAAAAGTATCAGTAAAAACTATAACTCTCACGCTGCAGGTTATCATCTAATATTGGCTTGTAGAAAGCTAAGGGTATTTTAGTAATGTGACGATTCCGGAATGTTGCATTTATGCCAACCAAACATGATTATTTTCAATGAAGGGACGGTCAACCAAACGCATGCATGTACGATTAACAGGAATGTAATTTCGTCATCTTGTAAGAAAAAATCCTATTACTAACGGTAATGAAACATTCTCCGAACCAAAACCCCTCTTAGTGTTATATGATCACATCTCAGCAAGGTTCAAATGGTTGTTGAGTATGCAACCATAAAAAAATATAAGAATAGAAACAAAAAAAAAAAATGTAACTTGATTGCATCTTTGAACATTTCTTCATTAAATATGTGTATAGTTGTGTCTATTGGTTGCATTATTGCATAGAACAATGGAGGGAAACCAGGTTTTCAATATAGAATGTTGGGAGAAACCAATCCCAATCATTCTATGGAGTGAAAGTTTTTTTTATCACTTTTCTTTAAAACAGACTAATTACCCTCCATCGTAATCTATTATTAGGATGAGATGTTCGTTACTTTATGAATTATTTTTACAAAATAATATATCTATTTTAATTAAGTAATTGAAGGTATCTTACCTGATTCGAATAGAAAAAGAGAAAAATAAAAAATAAAAAAAATATTATAATTTAGTATTAAGTATCCTTAATATTAATATAATAATTTTATGTTAATTATAAAAAATAAATATGTAAAAATTATTTATTTATAAATTATATAATACAAATACATTTAGAAGTCTTAATTTTTTTAACAATATATATAAAAACATATATTATAATTTAGTATTATGTATCTTTAATATTAATATAATAAATTTATGTTAATTATAAAAAATTAAATATGTAAAAATTATTTATTTTTATTAAATTTTAAATTATTGTTTACGAAATCGATTAAATAATTATAGAAATGAAAATATATACATAATAATTTGAAAGCAAATAAAAAATAAAATAATTGCATTTTTATTTTTTTTAAACCAAGCAAATATAAAAAATAAATCGAAGGCCTAATTGGATGTTATTTATCATATTAATATAAAAAATTTATGTTAATTATAAAAATTAAATATATAAGAATTATTTATTTTTATTAATTTATTAATTTTTTCTTTTTAAATTTATTAAACAATTACTAAAATAAAAATACATACATAATAATTAAAACGTAAACAAATAAATAAAATAATTACTTTTTATTTTTTTTAAATCAGACAAAATAGCAACAACAAAAAAATTGAAAAGGTCTAAATGGATGACAAATGTCATCCAATTATGCCTCAATTTAAGGGATTAGTTTAATATATGGTTTACAGGAGATCTAAGTTACCAAAATTCGAAAATTAGTGTCGGATATGAGTATGTATTCAAAAAAATACTTTTAATTTTATTAAAAAAATTTCATATATTTAGAGAATAATACTCCCATACTGATACTCGAATAAATATCAAACACAAATAACTTAAAAAAATAAAGAATTGGAGTAATATAATCCATTACAACTTTATCGATTTTTGTATACTCCATGAGAACTTGATGCCATGTTCCTTCAACATCCATGCCTCAAAAACAGTTTCATGCCGCATCCATAGAACAACGTAGCTAGGCAAAGGCAATAACATGAAATCCCCAAAAGAGATTCAAATCTCAAATTTATCGAATGTCATCTCTTAATGATAACTACATGAATCAATTGGATTAAACCTCGAGTTCTATGTGCTCTCTTCTTTATGCTACGGTATTGGCACTAGTTCTTTGAGTTTCTTTTCTACTTGCAACAATAACACTTATTGAGACCAATTTCTCTTTTCAATGTTAGAGGCTCAGAGCTTCAACTTCAATTTTTCTGTCAAAACTCAAATTAAGGTAGTCGGTATCATATCGGTGGACGTATCGTTTTTATTCTGGTACTAATACATATTAGTATCGGTATATTTTGGCGTACCGTTTCGGATTTATCAGGAATTTTAAATATATTTTCATATATATATATATATAACCTATTTTCAAGTTTTATAATTGTCGCAACCTAAGAAAAAAAATGCCCTGTAGCGGGACATCGCTCGTTAAGTGTGACATTGGGAAAAAAGAAGAGAAAAAGACGACTTAATTTCTCTTAGATTAAAATGAGGGTTTGAAAACAACCTCGAAAAAAAATGGAGTCGCCACCAATCTTTTTTGGCTATGTGTGATCGGCCACCTATTTAAAATCGATTTTTATAAAATATTTTAAAATTAATTAAAATATTTTTTAAAACCAATTTTGAAGTCTGCGCTTTGAACCAGAGAAAATAAGTGCGGGTTCGGGAGTCGGTTACGTGTGGGGAAGGATTAGCACTCCCACAACGCCCGTTTAAAACGGTACCTTATTAATCATGTGTTATCTCGAGTCTCGATAAAAGTCGATTTTAGGTTTGGCATTTGAAATTAATTCCCTTTTAAAAAAAATTATATTATTTGAGAATAATTCGGAATTTATTGACATAAATTTTTCCGTATTTCCCGACAATCTCGGCAAAACATGAAATTTTTTCCTTTATTTTGAAATTCTCCGAATCACCCTCGTTTTTGAAGAAAATATATTTCGTCGTTAATGGTAATTGATGATATCCTCCCCGGCAAACCCAGCAGAGAACTCATAAATTATTTTAACTCGGGAATAACCTTGTTTTATAGAAAAAATCATTAATAATTTTTCATGCGTTCTAAATCATAAAAAATTGGTCATGAATATGTAAATCAATACTGAGATACAAATGTAATTTAAACAACATGTACAATTATCATGGCATTGCAAACATTTATTATGAAATGGTAAAAGAATTAATGACATGGCAAAATCTAAATGACATGGGACTAACCCTTTAAATATATCATTTTGAACGGGCCGGATATGGATCTTAAATCAACTCGCGAGTCAACATGTGGATCAACTCCTTTAAATACATTATTTAAAAATAAAATAAAAAAACTAAAAAAATTAAAATTAAAAAAATAATTAATATAATAAATTTATTTTTTTAATTTTTTGCTCGAGCGAGTCGGGTACAAATTTTAAATATACTCGTGAGTCAACATACGGACCAATCCCTTTAAATATATCATTTAAAAATAATTAACAAAATTAAAAAATTAAAAATAATTAATAAAATATTTTTTCGAGCGGATCAAATATGGATCCTAAATCGACCTACGAGTCAACATACTAACCAACCTCTTTAAATACATCATTTGAAAATAAAATAATAATAAAACAAAACTTAAAAACAAAAAAACAAAAAAACAAAAAAACAAAAAAAAAGCTTAAAAAAATATCGTCACGTGTCGAGCAAAGGAGCTCGTCACGTGTCGAGCAAAAGAGCTCTTTAGGTATCGAGCAGAAACCCAATTAGTAGATTTTTGCAAATTATCTTTATAAAGCCTATTTTTTAAAATTAAAATATGGTATTTTTTAATTTGCAAAAAAAAGGTTGAATGGTATATTAGTAACTTAACATATGCTTGTTAATTTACAATCTAGAGTGTCTTTCACTAAGAATCCAAATCTAAATGGAGAACGACAAAAGAGATAAAATCCAAATCTATATATCTATATGTTTTACGGATAAAGGATAAACCTATATGTCTTAGGTATATATCGCAATCTAAAAAATAACAAATCTCATCACGAGACTTTATTCGTTAAGTGCGACATTTGGAGAAACAGAGGAAAAGACGACTTAATTTCTCTTGAAATAAAATGAGGGTTTGAAAACGACCTCGAAAAAAAAAAGAGTCGCCACCAATCTTTTTTGGCTAGATGTGATCGACCACCTATTAAACTCAGTTTTGTAAAATATTTTAAAATTAATTAAAACATTTTTAAAACCAATTTCAAAGTCTGCGTTTTAAACCAGAGAAATCAAAGAAACGGATTCAGGAGTCGGTTACGTGCGGTGAAGAATTAGCACCCCCACAACGCCCGTATAAAATAGTACCTTATTAATCGTGTGTTATCTCAAGTCTCGGTAAAAAGTCGATTTTAGATTTGACATTTCAAAATAATTCCCAATTTAAAGAAAAATAATTTCATTTTTAATTAAAAATAATCTGAAATTTATTAATTCAAAGTTTTCCTATATTTTTCAGCAGACCCGGCAAAACATAAATTTTTTTATTTATTTGAAAAATCTCCGAATCATTTTCATTTTTTGAAAGAAAGATATTCCTTTATTAATGATAATTGATGATATCATCTCTAGAAAACCCAACAGAGAACTCATGAATTATTTTTATTGAAAATCATTATCTTTTTTAAAACATTTTTAAAAAGATGAATATGAACATACATGACATAGTAAAGATGACATAGCAAAAATCTGGGTGACATAGTATAATCTAAATAACATGGTAAAATCTAAATGACATAGTATATTCTAAATGACATACTATAATCTAAATGATATAACAAAATCAAAGTGACATGGTATATTCTAAATGACACAATATAATCTAAATGACATAGCAAATCTAAGTGACATGGTATATGCCAGATGACGTGGCATAATTTAAATGACATAGCAATAGAATTAATAACATGAAATGATATGATATGAAACAAAAAATAATATTATCATGAAATATGCATGTGAATAAAAAAATAATGCATGAATATAATAAACCTAAAATATATGGCAAAACAATTTATGACTAAGCAAAAAAGCATAGAATAACATAAAATACTCACAACCATATAACAATCAGTATAACATCATGAAATATAAATTAAAACAATAACATAGCCATAGAAATATTCATAGCAAAAATCAATTATCATATAATATGCATGAACATGGAAAATGCAATGCATGAAAGTGTATTTTTTTTCCTTTAAATAAGGACATCCATATACCTAAAAAGATATCCGACTACCTTAGGAAAAGACATCAAATCAGATTTTTCTAAATCAAAAATACTTTGTGATTGAATTGAAAATAATTTTGAAAATTTTGGATGAAAATGGCACTAAGGCTGAAACCCCCCTTTAAAAAAGCTCTATTTTCCTAACTTTGAAAATCCGGGTTGACCTCCCTTGATCCGACCTTTATAAAATCATTTTTTAGGATTAAAATAACTTAGAAATCAACCTAGGATAGTAGCTATTGTTCTAAATTAGCCCTCTCTTAATGCCTTAGCCAAAACAGAAAATTATTTTCTCCTTGAAAACAAATCTGACTTTTCTGACAAATTTTAAAATGTGATTTTTTTACATATTTTAAAATTTTCAAAAAATCTGAAAAAATTATGGGAGACTCAGAACATGTCTAACTATTTGGGAAAAAGTTTTCTTAATTTTTAGACAAGGATGACCTACCAGAAAATTCGTGAAAGTCAGAACACTGGGTGAAAAACTGTTTAACCAAAAAACAATTTTAAACCTTTGATAAAAACACTCAAAAATCAGAATAAAAATATTGGAGACTCCTCTAAGGTCCTAAAAACGGTAGTAAAAATTTCTAAAAAATTGGACAAGGATTTCCTAATGAAAAAAAAAAACACAAAGGTAGAAAATCTAACTTAACAACATCTTAATTTTTCACAAGCATGCTCATGAGAGCTTGGCTTTGAGCCATTGATTGGCTTAAGTCAAAAATCAAGTGGGATGATATGAAATGCATGAACAAACAGCAAGTTAAATGCATGAAATGCATGACCTAATGCCTAAATGACATAGAAAACATGTATGGCATGAAAGATAGCCTAATGCCTAAATAGAAAATGCATGGCAATAATATAACCCTAGACCTAATTATGCATGAAACAATGCATGGCAATAAATATGGCCCTAGACCTAAATGAACATGAAGCATGCATGGCAATACAAAATGACCTAAGACCTAATAAGCATGAAAATATGCATGGCATACAAAGATGACCTAAGACCTAAAATGTCATAAGAATATGCATGGCAATATAACATGACCTAATGCCTAAAATGAACATAAGATATGCATGGAAGTAACATGAACATATAATGACCAAATGAACATAAGAATAATGCAAGAACATGGCACAACAATTACACAATCACATGGCATAAAGATGCAAAGCATGAATGAAAGCATGATAACCAAACAAGATGAAAATGCAGACACACACAAGGCAAACAAAATGGTGGAAACCGAATGATCACATAAACAATATGGTGAAATCTTAGCAAGGCAATAACACAAACACATGGCATGATAAATATGCAAGACATAAATGAAAACATGTTAGACAAATAACCATGATGAAAATGCAAAGATATAGCTAGGCAAATACATAAACACATGGTATGGCAATAATACAAAGCATGAACAACTTGATGTAGTAAAACAAAAAATTAAAGTTAATAAATAAAATAAGTAGACATGAAAATAAATGATAAAAACAGCAAAATAAGAATAAGTAAGTAAAGAGAGTTTGTAATAAGCTCCATATCTTGATTATTATAGAAAGCTAAAACATCAAAACAAGCTATATTGCCACAATCAACATAGGAAATAAATCAAACACAACACAAGCACACTAAGAGGACCATTCGGCCACCATGAAAAAGAGAGTAAATTTTTTTATTTATTTATTTCTTTTATGAGAACATAAGATAAGAGCCTTAAAAGGAAGTTTTAAAAACTTTTATTACATAATAAAATAACAAGAAATCATAAAATCAAATGGAAAATAAGCAAATCAAGCATAGAAAAAAAAAATGCAAGAGTTAGGTGCCAAAAGGCTACCCTTTAAAGCTATTTTTCAAGCTTTCTTCTCTTCTAAATTTTTCTTTGCTTTTCTACACTTAGCTATTGCTTCAACATGAGAAATGATCTACCAAAAGAACCCCCTTGAAGGATGAAACCCCCCCTCTAAATAGGCTAGCGGAATGGTCATTATGGTGTAAGGATGTCATTTTTTCCCTAGCTAATTTGATCCAAAGGCCACTAATCAAAGATGCTAAAAATGTGAATTTACCACCCTTAGTTGATGTGATCAGCTCCTAACAAATATAACTGATATAAAATATGTAACCATAATGTTGACATCCTTCCTCTTCATTTATTTGACCATGTTGCAAAATCACAAATGCTCAATCAAAAAATAACTACCTTACTATCATTTTTGGCGTTTGGATGAAAGAACTCAGCAAAACCTCTCCTCATCTTAGGCTGGCCGAATGGCCCTTCAAATTCTAGCCATCTCTCTATTTTTTAAATTACAAAAATGGCCCTCTTCAGTTTCTTCGGTAAAATTACACTTTAGCCCCCAAACTTGATTAAATTGCAAACGGACCCCAAATCCGGATTTTCTTTTTCCAATACTTCCTAAATAATATAAAATTGAGTTCTGAAAGTTTTCATAATTTTTTGAGCCCGTTTGCTATTTTTTTCGGATTTATCTTCTGGAATTTCAACTTAGTGCACTCGAACTTTTGCCATTTTTCAAACGAGCTCCAATTCCGGATTTTTCTTAGCCAATCTCTTCCAAATAAGATAAAATTGAGATCTAGAAGTTTTCATAATTTTTTGAGCTCATTTGCTATTTTTCCGGATTTATCTTCTAGAATTTCAGCTTAGTGGCTCGAACATTGCCATTTTTCAAATGAGCTCCGATTCTGGATTTTTCTTGGCCGGTCTCTTCCAAATGACATAAGATTGCGATCTAGAAGTTTTGGTAATTTTTTGAGCTCATTTGCTATTTTTCCTAGATTTTCCAAATTTGCCCTTTAATCTCCGAAGCCTTGGTTTTACTCAAAACAAGTCTGATTTCCATATTTTCTTTTTCCATACCTTTGTTATATATTGAATTGGAGTTGGTCTAAAAATGCTCAATTTTTATGATCAAATTCCCCTCCGATTTGATTTTTTCTTTTTCCAATATGGGGAATTTCCTCGTTTCTCCATTTTTCCTCCAACCGGCTCTTTTCTCGGAATTACTTCAAACTGAGCCTTGGGCTATCTTTGTTACCCACTCTTCATCAATTAGGGACTTTGATTTTACCGAATTGGGTCATTTCTGCAGTTTTTCTCAATTTCGCCAAAATTCACCAAAAACCCTAATTTTTTATTTTCTTCCAAATTGACCCTTCCTTTGGTTTTACTTCCAAATGGCCTTTCCAATACCCGTAGTCATTGATTATATTCCATTCAGAACCTCCAATTTCGACCAATTTGATCGTTTAACCACTTTTTCCCAAATTTACCGAATTAGGGTTTCCTTTCCACTAAATTTCCATAACCTATCTTCCGAACTCCATATCTTTCGTTGTAGACCTCGGATTATCAAAATTCTTTCACCATTGTTCAATTAAACTTTGGATTTTGATTTTGAATGAGGGTTGACTTTTCAGTGATTGACTTTTTATAGTTGACTTTTTTGGGGTTGACTTTTTCCAGATTGACTTTTCGTGTTTGACCTCTTAAACAAAGTCTTGGAGTACCACCTGCAGGATGAGAAGAGCTTTTCTACATTCTAAAATATTACAAGGAAGAATTTTACCTGATTTAGGGATCCGGACAAAATTAGGTGTCTACAGTATAGAAAGAGAAAAAAATACAATTCTACAACTTTTATAGTTGTCTATTTCCATTCACCAAGCTTTTAATCACTTCCCTGACTTCATCAAGGAGGGTTTGTGAAAATTTGTTGTTTACATTAATAATTGTTATGTATTCCATCTATTCTTAAGGATAAATTCAGTCCTTCTAGACTGACTGAAGTTGTTTTTCTTTATCATAGACCACCTTCGACCACGCACCCTCACACCATTTATCAGATTTATATCCTCCAGCTAAACCCATTTTTGGACTTGATCATTTTGCTACATCTGATAATTGATTGTCTAACTACACACTTAGATCTTATATAAAATAAATAAGCAAATATTAAAAAAGATTAAATATCATTCCAAGATCCGCAATCGATAGAGTGAAATGTTTAGAAAATAAATAAAATTAAAATTAAAAATCTGCACTTGAGATTCTTACATTTCAAACAACATTATGGGTGTTGTTTGATTGAATTTCAAATTGCTCAATCTGGTTGTGAATGTCTATTTATGCAATTAGACTACCCTCCTATACAAAAAAAGCAAATATTAAAAACAATTAAAAAATTAACATTAAATATCATTTGAACATGTCATTAATTAAAAATGAAATTTTTTGAAAATAAATAAATATATAAAAAAGGTTATGCACATTGTTTGAGGTATCTGCGTTGTTTGGTTGAACTTTATTATGCTTACAACCGGCAACATTATACTACATGAAAAAATGTACTAAGTACAATAAAAGCAAAATTAAAAAGAAAATTATTGAAAATAAATATAAATAAAAATATTTGTTCAATAAAAACTATGAAATTCTTTCACATTTGCGTACATTGATTATAGTACCAGGTGGGATCTAAATTAACAAAAGTCAAGTATTAACTTATTTTGCAAAAATAAAAGAATTATAACAAACACAAAGTATAACAAAAGAAAACAATTACAAAACAGAAATCCACAAAGCAGAATAATGAAAACAATTGCAAAAAATTCTAAGGCTGTGTTTAGATGGGGTATTTGGAGAAGGGATTTCATTTCAATCAAGATTTTCAAAAATCTAAAAATGAATTTACTTGTTTGGGTAAAATAAAAAATAAAAAAAAAAAGAGAATTTTAAATTTTATAAGGAAATTCAACAAGGGATTTGAGTACTTCAAATTTCCTTTGAAATTTCACCTAACGAGGTGGTTTTTCAAAACTCCTCCAATATAAAATACAAAACTAAAAAAAAAAATTATCATTTTATTTGATTATGATATATATTTTTTTATTTTTATATTATTAATAATATTTATATAATTTTACGAATCTAATGATACCCATATAGCCACCTAATTTTATCTGGATAAAGGTCCGAGTCAAGCCCCAAGTTAAGTCCTGTGTCAATTCTGAGTCAAGCATTTCAAGTTGTATTTTAAATCTTCCTTTTTCTTTTTTTTTTACTTAGTCCTTTACACCGTCTGTCCAATTGTTCAAGCTCGATAAGTTGATACTCGGATTCAACTCGCTTTAAATTCGAAGTCATCAATTAAACTCGTTTTGCTATTTGGACAATCCATTTTGAATTAGACACATTGTATCAGGCTTCAATTTGATTTGGGCTTGATTAAATTAAATTTATTGGGCCTAATTGTGTTATTTTGATTTTGGGCCATGTGGGTTTGGCCAAAACCTCTCTGTCAAGCCCACAGCCACCCTAACCCTACCCCCTATCCGTCCACCACATACTGCCACAGCCACCCACTACCCTAGCTACACCCACTTTCCTGACCCCTGCAGCACCGCCCCACTTCCATGCATACTGCCACCTCTATCTCCCAACTTACCTACTTGCCCCACTTGCACATTACACCAGCAAATAGACCTATCACGAGCCGGGCAGTCCGTCCGGCCCGGCCCGTATTGGATCGGATCTGGACAAAATATTTTGTGTTTCGAACCGATTCGGAACAGTAATTTTTATTATAATAATATTATTTTATTTAATTTTAATTATAAAAAAAATAAAAAAATTATTTTTTTATTCTAATGAACAGTGTTTCGGGCTTAAACGGACGGGCTTGAGCGACCCAGAGCCGGGCCTAGGCAGAGAAAAAAAACCGGACCGCGGCCATGAGCAGCTCTACCAGCAAACCACTACAACACTGCCCCACTGCCTCTGCTAGCACCCACTTGCCCCAGCAAACCATCACCCCAATGTCCCCTATAAAAACCAACCCGAAACCTCCTCAAGGGGGCTCTCTCTCGGTTCTCCTACCATTGAACCCCCTCGACAAGAACAAAAACCCGCCCACATCAATCTGTAGAAAAAAAAAAAACAGTAGCAAGCAACAAAGAACCAACAAACCAACAAACAAAAAAAGTCTTAGAGATTCAATTCTTTGGGGTTTCGAGGAATTTGAGAAGTGACTTTGGAGATCCAAACAGTGAAAAGGTCGAGGGTGAGGAGAGGAAGACTCGAAGGTGAAAAGAAAGAACGAAATTTTTTTTTTTTTTTTTTGGGTTCTTGTTATTACAAGAAAGCAGTAAATGCGAGATGCTAAAATTTATGTGCTTTGTGCTTTGTGGAGTGGTTTGGTTGGTCGAGGATTTTCTTGTTTGGAGTTTGCTATTACTTCGCATACGTGTAAGGTGTTACATGTTTTAAAATCTATTTTTCTTTATTTCTTTTTATTCTAATGAACTTTTTTTAGCAATAATATTAGTTATAATTTTTAGTTTTTTTAAATATTCTTTTTTATGAAATAATTTTAAGTACTTTTTTATTATCAGTAGATTGTACGTAGGGATCATGAAAAGAATTTATGATTTTAATTTAATTGCAATAATAATAATAATTGGACAAAATAACATGGTTTACTCTTTTTTATTATTATTATTATTATTATTATTATTATTAGATGGTTGCCCACGCTTCGCTGCGGATAGTCTATCAAACTAAAATAATTTAAATTCATGTAATGATATGTTTAATCAAGAGAATTGGATAAGAAATTAAGCAAAAGGCATATTCTAAGCATTCATTACATTAAAAATTATAATGGAGGCAATAATAAAAATATTTAAGAGCATATGTTTTCAATCTAAAAGTAAAAAATATAAACATAAATACCAAAATGCATATAATTCAATCAAGAAAGGGAAAAATCGAAACTAATAGCAATCTAAGACTATTATGATGGAAATGATGTTGTATTCAAAGAGCCCAAATGCATAAACTACCTCAAAAAGCCTAAGTTGATAAACTCATTCAGTATTGCATAAACCCATGAAAAAGTTCATAAACCCAGATGCATAAACCCATCCAATATTACAACTGTTGCAAAAAAAAGGAACTTTTTTCCCAAAGAAACAACAAACTGCACCTTCAAACTTGCAATCGTTTGACCATTTTTGACATTGGAATTGATAGTTAGATATAGAGGTTACAATTTACTTGACTTTGTTCCTTGTTGCTCTGAGTCTTTAGTAATCTACAAAAGATATTATGACTATAGAAGATAAATGGCCAAAGTAAATAAATCATCAAAGAAGCATCACACTGAGTTATTGGAAGATGGGAGGAATTGAAAGAGGAAAACATACTCGAATCATATTCAGTTCTTTTTCTTTTGGCACTACTGCTACAATTTGCAGCTAACTAAACTGCTGAAAAAGAATGAATAAATGTTGGCAATCAATTTCTGAATGTTCAATGACAGTTTTGAGCTAAGTGTATCACAATTTTAAGCAAAACTAACCCAAAAGAAAATAAAGATAAAAGAAAATATTTTTTTGAATCTACCCCAATTCAAAAAAAACGAATGAAGATCTTGATGAATCTCATATGATTAAAGGCGATACACATGGCCATGGCATGAAGCTGGTGACATAACCAATTAACTTCAATCAAAATTATGAGAAAAATTCTTTATCAAAACTTGCTATTTATTATGTACTTATTTTATCTATGTTCCAAGGGTTCAAAGCTGCAAATTAAAAAAAAAAATCTAAATGAAATTGAATAACTAATCACTCAAATAAAGAATCAATTAACATTCTATAGACGTTTGTTGGATTGCCAAACTCTACCATTCCTCCAAACATAGCATGATTAATACAAAACTCTAATAATTACAATTAACTGTAAAGAAAAAAATGAGGCACCTGAGAATCCAAGCTGTCAAAAACAAAACATGCAAAAGTAAAAATTAAAATGAAATATCAGTGTCAGTCAAAAAAAATTAAATATCTGTAATCGATAGAGCCAAAGGCCTATAAACCTGAAAGTAACCCAAAAATAAAGTTATAAGCAAAACAATAAACAATTAAACACATTACAAAGCAAAATCATAAACATGTAAAAGAACCGACGATGAGAGAGAGGTATCTTACAACATCAGATTCATGAGACCCCACAGCCTTTTCAAGCTCCTATTCACTCATACTAAGAAGCAACCGTAATCGTAGTTCCTTTAATTTTTCCAATATCTATGTGGTAGATAATGTTCATTGTTGTAATTACTTCACACCTAATTTTGACAAAGTCATAAAAATTCCAGGATCTTCCAATCTCTTGAAAACAATTAATTATATGAAGCCCCAAAAGAAAAGAAAGGTAAAAGAAAATATTTTGTTGAACCTACCCCAATTTAGAAAAAGGAATGAAGAACTTGATGAATCTCATATGATTAAAGGCAGATACACATGGCCATGGCATGAAGCTGGTGACATAACCAATTAATATAATCAAGACACACTATCCTTTGTACCTTAACTTCAATCAAAATTATGAGAGAAATTCTTTATCAAAACTTGCTATTTATTATTATATACTTAACTTATCTATGTTCCAAGAAATTCAAAGTTGCAAATTAAAAAAAATCTAAATGACTAAAATCTAAATGAAATTGAATAACTAATTACTCAAATAAAAGTTCCACCAAGCTGAAGTTAAGAGGTGAAATTGGAAGGTTCAAGGACACCCTTGCTATAAAAAGTATGCAAGATTCATAAAAAAGTATACAATCGACAACCAAAAAGCATGTATCAAACTGTAAACATATTGAAAAAGAAGAATTACCTACCTATAACCAGAATCAAATGATTAAGATCAGAATAGTGCGTCTTTGCGACTCGAAAAACCCAATGCCCATTTACTGCAATAAGGAACGAAAAAGGAAGAAAATATAATACTCAAGCAAGGGAATTCTTTTAAGAAACTAAAACCGTTATAAGATACAAACAAAAAAATACAATAATAATGGATGCTTTCACTCAAATTTAACAATAGCATCCCGTGAATATAACAGGGAATGGATCAGCAAGTAGAGAAATAAGACAGGTAGTCAGTCATGCAAAAGATCAAAAAATTTCTCATTATACCTGCACCAGCAGTGTTTCCACCAATTGCATCCATAACCTGACTGAAAAAGGTTGTGACTGACTGTAATATAATATTTAGGGTCAGTTCCAGCAAGAAATGCAAACATATAATAGTTATTGTACTAATAATAAGTGTAGAGTAAAACCTGTTCATTTGCTGCAGGAGAAAGCCCTTCAACATAGATGCGAGGAGCAGGTCTAGTAGCCTAAAATTAGAAGATAAATATTGTGTGTATAATCCTTCGAACTTGCTAACCCATTGCCTGAATTGGCATAAGAGAAAGAGCACCAAACTGCTGCAGGAGTGAGAGTCGGATACGGGTATGTGTCCGACACAGGTATGTTTAATTTTTTCTAAGTTTTTCCATATATTTAGTGGATCATACCTCAAAACCCTTATCCGAATATGTGTTGGACATGGGAGTCGGACACGGGTACTTAAGAGAAAATAAAGAGTCGGAGTAACATAGCTTAAAACTCCTCTTGCAGTTTCTTTTTTTAGTATTCATCAGTTCCATACGTGTTATTACAATCAGAGTGCCTAAATCAAGAAATAGTTCATATCAGTTCCATACATGTTATGTTTTATTAGTTCTTAAATATCTCAATTTAGTATCTGTGCTGACTGTTGACATTTTTAATCAATCTGATGATTTGTTGCAGCGATACTTGCTTCTTTTGGAGACTCAAATGAGGTAAACTGTATTTCATAACCTATGTTATTCGGACTCGGGTGTGAGTGTCGGACACGGGTATATTCAATTTTTTTTAAGATTTTCATGTATTTGAAGATCCTCGAAGTATCATATCTCCATACTCATGTCCGGATATGCGTCGAACACGAGTACTTCAAGAAAAATGAAGAATCAAAACAACATAGTTCATAACATCTCTCTCCTAGTTCTATTGCAGCCCGAACAGTTTAGAGATTGTATGTATTTATCTGTAACATGCCCACGAATGTAAATTTTTTAAGTGTTCATACAGTTGTGAATCGTTTATTGCGCAAATGTACATAAATATGCAGACTGAAAATTAATCATAAGAATTTGTCTTTCTAGGTACTTGTGCACATTTAAGATACTTAAATACATGCATGTGTCGAGATTCAAATTCTAAATTTGTGCGGCTCTTGAATACGGACCGTGACACATGCACGCTTTCAAAATATGTACTATTGATATCAACTTTGGATGAATGTGCGGGTTGTTGGAATTCTCCAAAAGCTCAAAACTTCATTGAGTTATACTATACCAATTAAAGAAGATGGTATAAAGAAAGAGCAATTTTGGGGAATTTGGATGGATTAGAATATTCATTGTTGAATGCTTTAATAGTAGAGGGTAAAGTTTGGGTGGATTTGAATATTCATTGTTGAATGCTTTCGTAGTAGAGGGCAATGTTATCGAGACTCGGAAATAAGTTTCGAATATGGGTATACATTAAACAGGGATTTGTTTAAATTTTTTGAAAGTTTTTTCATATATTTGGAAGATCATATTTTCATACTTATATCCAAATATGTGTCGGGCATGGATATTTTAGGAAAAATAAAAAGTCCGAGTAAAAAATTAGATTTCATAAACCAAATTTTGCATTATCTATAATATATATAAAAACATAAATGTAGAAATTTTTTGAACTGACGAAAATAATCATTATTGTTCATTATATTTTTAAATTATCATTATAAATATTCTTTTATTATTAATAGAATTTTTTTGAACTGACGAAAATTTTTTTTCCTTGTTTAAGCTCGTTTCGAGTCGGGCTCGGGTCGATCCATAAATCTGTTTTACTGTTCATAAATTATTTTTAAAATATTTTTATTTTTATATTAATATTTGTATATATTTTATAATTAAATTTAAATAAAAAAGTATTTTTACCTAGTATTTGTTATCACATGTGTTTGCATTTAAATACTCGTTGTTTTATCTATTTTAAATATATAGTTTTATATTTTAAAAATAAATAAAACTAATAAAATGTATATTAACTAAAATTTGGTAAAATTTATTTCATAAGCAAATTATATCAAATTATTATAAAGTTGATTAGTTTTAATATCAATGCAAAATTATTTATGAATATAAAAAAATTTAATGTAAAATTTAATTATTTTTTATTCATACTAAATAAATTGATTTACTTCAAGGTTAATGAAAATTTAAACTTTTAAGATAAAGTAGTTTCATATAAACTTTATTTTTATTTATTATCAAATTAATCCATTTAACGAAAGTATTTTAATAAAATTAAATTTTTTCTTTATAAATTAGATAAATCTTATTAATAATAAAAAAATATTTAAAATGATAAATCAATAATATAATAAAAACAATGGGTATTTTCATCAGTTCAAAAGATTCTCCACACTCGTACTTTTATATATATTAGTAATTGTGTCACATGCATTACATGTGATGTTACACGTTTATTATCTTGTATTTGTTAAATAATTTATGTTTAATAATAAAAAGATCATGAAAATAATTATCACATTGTATTTCCTAATTATCCTAATTTATTTTTAAAAAGATGCAAGCAATCTTAACTCTTTATAATCCAAACATCTAGCAATTGCATAAACAAAACTTTAATAAATAAAAACGTGATTAGAAAATATATTTTGTAGCAAGCTATTTGACATGCTTTTTTGATGATAAAATGTTTATTTATCCAAAAAAAAAGATAATTAATAAGGACTATATTTTTTATGAATTGATTAAATCCTGTGAATATTAAAGACTTCTCAAGGTGTTATAAGATCTTGTTATTTCACTTCCATAAACTAATACACATTTAATTCCATATATATGTTTCAATGCCTTAAGCCTATTGACAAATAGTACTACTAATATGTTACAGTTAAATAGCTTTTCAAATAGAATCACTACACTAATAATATTAATCAACCAACCAATAAAAAATGATGCAAAGCAAACCAAACCTTTAATACACAATAGACCGATAAAAAAATCAAAGGCAATAACGTAAGACAATATAGTTATTAAAATATTTAGAGAAATTGACAAAACTCTTTATCTTTAAACAAATTGTAATATTTTCGGATGATAACCCCATTGTTTTGAAAATTTTAACTTATTTTCAAGGTATGAAATTTTTTAATCTAAAACCTAACACCATTTATATAGGATAAAAGTAAAAACTATATTACTTCTCAAAAAAATATTGAAGTATTTGGTAAAAATAAAGAAGTTTTTGGTAGAAGTAGATTAAAATTATAGTAAGATTATAATTTGATTATGATAGATAATAAATACTTGAAAAACAATTCATCATTCATTAGTTGACACTAATTTAAGAAATTATAAGTTTGATAAAATAATTAATTGTATAAAATGATAGAAATTCATAAATTTTAAATGAATAAAATGAAATATTATTTTATTATATATAGATATATTTACCAATCAATTTTGTTACACCAACAAAATAATTTTCTCCAATTTCTTGAAAGGTGCAAGCTCATTAACAGTGCAAATGTTCAATAACTTTTTTATTGAAAGTTACAAGCACATTAATAATTTAATGTATATAATACATTAAATATGTTAAATAACAAATTGCTACATCTATTTATATAAAATAAATAAATTTTATCATAATAAAATATAATATAATATTATGAAAATATAAGTTAAAAAATATTATAAAACCCTTAAAAAAAAAAAAGCAAGAAAAAAACACAAAATTGTCTTGAGTAATTAATTTGACCACGATTATGATTTAAGTTGAAGGAAACTTCCTGCCAACCAAAAAAAAAACACCATGAGCATTTATCAATTCTTAAAAAATCATAGCTCTCAAACTTTTTTTACACCTTATAATTTAATTATTAAAAACATTATCTAAAATGTTCTAATAATTATTATTTTTTAAAATTCTCATCATGATATTGAAATTTTCAATAATAAATTTTACTCATATTTATAATACAAAATCGTAAATAAAAATGAAATAAATCTTATAACTATTTATAATATAATATAAAATATTTATATTATAAAAACTTATGTATTTACAAATATATATATATATTGAGCATAAAATTACATATTATATAAAAAATTAAAATTTGCATTAACATTTTAAATTAGATTAATATAATTTTTTTTTTAACTTTTTAAGGTTGATAATGAAAATTTTTAACTTTGAAAATAAAGTAATTCAATGTAAATTTTAACTTTTTATTTATCATCAAATAAATCCATTTAACTAAAGTCTTTCAATAGAATTACAATTCTTATTTATAAATTGGATAAGTTTTATTAATAATGAAAAATATTTAAAATGACAAATTAGTAATATAATGAACAATAATGAGTATTTTTGTCGATTCAATAGATTATTCACATTCGTGCTTTTATACATATTATAAATTATAGGTAATTAAAAAAATTAATAAAAATAAATAATTCTTACATAATTAATTTTTTATAATTAACATAAAATTATTATATTAATATGACAAATGTCATCCAATTAAGCCTTCGATTTTTTTTATTTTATTTGCTTGATTTAAAAAAAATAAAGAAATAAAAATGTAATTATTTTATTTGTTTATTTTCTTTCAAATTATTATGTTTAATCAATTTAGTAAACAATATTTTAAATTTTAATAAAAATAAATAATTCTTACATATTTAATTTTTATAATTAACATAAAATTATTATATTAAAGATACATAATTCTAAATTATAATATATGTTTCTATTTATATTTTTTTTTAAAAATAAAACTTCTAAATGCATTTGCATTATATAATTTATAAATAAATAACTTTTACATATTTAATTTTTATAATTAACATAAACTTATTATGTTAATATTAAGGATACTTATTACTAAATTATAATATATTTTTCTTTTTGTTATTTTTTCCTTTTCCTTTTTTATTTGTTTCCTCTTCTTTTATTCGAATCAGGTGAGGTGCGATCAGTAACTTAATTGAAATGAATATATTATTTTATAAAAGTAATTTCCAGCATAACAGGATCTCATCCTAGTAATATATATATAAAAAAAAAAGTGATAAAAAAACTTTCACTCCCTAGAATGATTGGGATTGGTCTCTCCCAACTTTCTATATGGAAAACCTGGTTTCCCTCCATTGTTCTATGCAACCAATAGACACAACTATACACATATTTAATAATGAAGAAATGTTCAAAGATGCAATTAAGTACATTTTTTTTTTTTGTTTCTATTCTTATATATTTGTTATGGTTGCATACTCAATAACCATTTGAACTTTGCTGAAATGAGATCATATAACATTAAATTCCTAATAGTTGTTATCTGTTCATGAGTCGGGTCGAATCGAATTCTAAAATTTTTTATCAAGAATCAACTCAACTCGGACCGGGCCTGCTCGGCCTTTGGACATGTCTATATCTTACTACTAGCTTCGAATTTATTGGCCACCAATATGGATTTTTTGTTGCCTGCTAGTTAAGTGGCAGATCTTAATTTGATTTCGAAGCTGCAATTCATCTTTTGTCGACCATGTTTTGATGTTTAGAAACTAAAATTATAAATTCAGTTGGCATGATGGAAACTGGATTTTACATTTCAAAGTTCAAACCAATAGATCACTTATGTAGTAAATAGATTAATTAATGTCTTGTAGTGAAGGCTATACTTCAGTTTCCAAAATAGGCTTTTTAAAGATAATGTATTGTTTTTGCAATTTACAAAATAGGCTTGAAGATCCGTCTTGATTGCAATCTTATTGGTCAGAAAGTCAAAAACTTATATAACTTATTTATAGTTAAACAAGCTGATTGACAATAAAAAGTAATGATAAACAAAATTTTGTACAAATAATGGTGGCAAGAAGACTTGTTGAGGGTGTATAAAGAATCGACTTGTTGAGGGTGTCTAAAGAATCTTTTAATATTTATCCTTAATATTGCACAATTCTGGAATAAGGGTTGGCAAAAAAGGGTAAACCAAAGACAGAGATACAAACCGAAGGGATACAAACTGAGAGTAACTTCAATTTTCTTAAAAATATAACTAGGTGATTTGCCTAGGGGTTTTTGGAAAATTGTACTATTTTTCCATAATATGAATAGTATAAATACTCCAACGTGGGATTTAAATAACGAAGCGACTGCAATGCGATATTATAACTGTTATTTTGTAATTTCGATTTTTTTTTTGCACCGCAATAATATTCGTCATATTCACAATCACAATATATCACATCCACAATCACAATAAACGCGACGCGATCGAAAACACGATCGCGTCCGCAATTTAAATCCTGCTCCAACGACTTTGAGCAGTGAGCACAAATTAATCCATAAAAGGTAATAATTATTACCATATTCAATATCAAAAGGTCAAAAGCAAGGTCTTAAATCTTAAATTTTATAATTCCAGAAAAACAAATTATGGTGCTTCCTTCAACATACTCGCATAAGCAAGTAGGCACTTCAATTCATGAAAGGAGTACTGGTCTGAACTTCATGCACCATTGGCTGCAGAGTGCAGAGTGAGCAAAGTTGAACTCCTATTTCCCTGCCTCTAAAGATCTAATTCCTTGGCTTTTCCGGCCTTTTGCTTCCTCCTGCCTTCCAGTTTTCTCGAATGTTTTGACATCCCAGTACTGCAACCAAGTGAAACTAGGCTCTCCACATATGAACACGCAGCGTTCAGCTTATAACTGACGTAACCTGCAGGAATTTGTCCAATATTTACCTCCTTTTGACTTCCGTTTTTGTGATTATATAGAAATAAATGTCCGTCGATTAAGAACAAAGCTTCTTCTTCGCTCTTTGGAAAATTCAATGGTGTCAAGCTATTGAAAAAACTGCAGCTTAAACTGATTCTTTTCCAAGACTCTTTTACACCATATATTTCCATTACCCAAACTTCAGGTTGGAAAGTTCGAATATTCACTATACAAAGACATCCTCCCATTGTATACAACTGACACCAAATTAAATCATCACTGGAAACTGGTGTAGGGATACTGAAGAATTCTTCAGTTGTTAGATCAAAAGCAATGATGCAGGCAGGTTCTGGTTTTGAACCATTTACAAGTTCATGACAAGCAATCCAATGGATAACTCCATTCAAGTGTCGACTTTTATGACCTCTGATTGAAACAACATCGTGAGGGAGGTTCCCACGGTAACTCCATGAACTGTTTTTTAAGGAATAAACATCAACAGTACGAATCTGAGAGTTGATTTTGATAACCTTATAATCATCATGGAAGGCATCATATCCAAACCCACCTCCTAATGAACTTGAATCAATTGTATGGCGTCTACTTTTAGGACCATAACTGCAAAAAATGGTCTTGGTTTCTCTGGTTGATGGATTGGCCAAGACTAGGATTCTTGGAGCAGCAAAAATGCACAACAAGCCATTACATGAATCCCATACCTCCATCTTTCGAGTAAGCTCGAAGTTGTTTTTATCCCGACCCCTGATTTTTGGACCAAACAAAGAGTCATCCGCTGTCGGCTTTGCTTCATGTCCACTAACCAACGATTCATAGTCTAACTCTAATCTACGAGGAAAATCGAACCTACCGTACAGAACATATGTAAGTCTGTTGGCTTGAATAGACTGGTTTAGCTGCAATTTCACGAACAAAGAGTCTGACATTAGGTTGCACCACGATTTGCATATGCACTTGAATCGGCAAAGAGACTTAACGGGCAGTCTGAAAAGAATCTCCACAACAATATCCTCAGGAAATCGTTTGATAGTATTTGATTGCTGCTGCCTCTTTTTATCTTGGAAAACTTGTTCAGAATTTGATTGGCTTTTCACGTTCCTCCTAGACGTTGCTGTTACTAGTTTTCTTCTTTTTGGATTCATGTCGCCTACCATCGATCAAAGTCACAAGTCAAACCCTATAGAACTTAGCAACATACATAACCCTTCCTTATAAGTGCATATTTATAGGTATCCACAAAACCTAATCCCACTTGGACTAGGAAACTTAATTTACTTTTTAAATTATTTTAAGTTTTTTCTTTGGTTTGAATTTGATACACTGTCTATACACTGACAGTAAATCCTATAATGACACTTTACTAAAAAACTAATCCCTAACCCCTAACCCTAATCCTAATTTTAACCTTAACCCTACAATTTAATTTTTAACAGATGGCATCGTACGATGCATTGTCAGTGTATAGACCTATAAATTGACAATGCATCAAATATAATTTTTTTTTTGGCTTAGGTAAATAAATTTGTTTACCAGGCAAACTTAATTACCAAGTTAGATCAAACTATGCAATTCTATTCCAAATAAAATTGTAAATTTGTGATTTGAGTCAAAATATATAATAATTGTTAAAAAATACTTTTGAGAAAATAATCATGTCACTAACTTGCCAATAATTCAATTTAGCTATATATCTCTAGGGCTGTAAATGAACCGAGCTTGAACGAACAAGCCTTTGTTCGTGTTCGTTTATTTATTTTTGAGCTTGTTCGTGTTCGGTTCGTGTTTGTTAAGGATTTTCAAATTGTGTTCAAGCTCTGCTCGTTTAAAATTGAGTGTGTTCGTGTTCGTTCATTTAATGTTCACGAACAAGTTCATTTAATGTTCACGAACAAGTTCATTTAATGTTCACGAACAAGTTCGTGAACATTAAATGAACATGTTCATGAACATATAATTGAACATATTCGCGAACAATAAAAAAAAATGTTCATGAACAATAAATAAACAAACAAATATAAAACAAGTCAATTTTATATTATTATTAAATATAAAATAATAAAATACAAACATAATTAAATTAAATTTATTACTAAATTATTAAATTTAAGTTATTAAAAAAATTATATTATAAATAAAATACAAATAATAATAATATTAATTATATTATAAATGAACATAAACGAGCTTTAAACAAACTAATAAACGAGCTTGAAACGAACCATAAACGAGCTTGTTCGTGAACATAAACGAACCGAACACACATCTGTTCGAACTCGGTTCGTTTAATAAACGAACATTAAAATTGTGTTCATAATCGTTTATTTAGCTTAATAAACGAACATAAACGAACAAAAATCGAACGGTTCACGAACGGTTCGTCGAACGCTCTGTTCGTTTACAGCCCTATATATCTCAAACGTTCCATTATCTCATTGGTTCGACTTGAAAAATTACATCAAACGTTTATTAAAAAAACCCACTTACTTTCTTAACAGATGATTATGAAGTACTAAGAGCAGTCGCCTTTCTTCCACTAATGCTTCTGAGTCCGGATAGTTGGTATCGGTTGATAATATCGGTTTTAAGATAAATCAAAACGATACCATTATTATGCTATTTCAATTTTTGTCTGGATTCGTACTGATCGTATCGACCTTTACGGTCAGTACCAGCACGTACCAGTCCATACCGATTGATACAAAATTTTGATTTTTTTATTTTTTATAAAAAAAAAAAATCACTTATTTAATTTTTAAAATAAATTTCTAATATTTTTTCTGTCACGATCATTTTTATTTTTTTTCATAATTATATTTAAAAATAAAATATATTTATTAAATTAGTCTATTGAACTTAATTAATAAAATTTACTATATGTTTTTAATATTTTTTGTTTATTTTATTTATTTGAAAATTAAAAATTTTGGATATTAAATATTTATATTTAAAATTTTATATTTGTATATAAATATATATTTATGTATGTAATGGAGGTATATTTGTAATTTTGTATATGTATATAATATATATTTTATTAGAAAACTTGAAAATAGGTTATATATATATATATGAAAAAATATTTTAAAATACCGATAAATCCGAAATGGCATGCCAAAATATTTCGATATTAGTACGTAATAGTACCAGAATAAAAATGATACGCTCATTGATACTGTACCGACTATCTTATTTTGAGTTTTGACAAAAAAATTGAAGTTGAAGCTCTGAGCCTCTAACATTGAAAAGAGAAATTGGTCTGAATAAATCTTACTGTCGCAAGTAGAAAACACTACATCAAATTTGACATATAACAATATTTGTGAAGTACTGTGAAACTAAAAAAAAAAATGCTGTTGTAAGATAAGACAATTTATTCATGTGTTGTATATGTGATCGCAGCTTTATGTATTTAGTAGCACTTTTTTTATATGTATAATAACACTTATTAAAATGCTGCTATTTTTACTTTATAACAGTTTTTCAAGACCTTTTGCATGCATTTTTCAATTGCTGCAAAAGATCTCAATGATAGTAATTTTAAGTGCTACCAAAAGCATTTTTATATGATAACATATATAATAGCACATGTCAAATGCTTTTAAAATTTTTAAAAATATTGTAATTATTGGCCATTATAATATATAACAGCAATATGCAAAATGCTGTCAAAATGTTGCCTTTGCTATTTTTAACTACATTTGAAAAATGTTATATAAAAAAAAAAAAAAAAACTGTCTAACACTAGTTTTGGTGTAGTGAAAGAAACTCTATGAAGTAGTGCCAATACTAGCATAAAGAAGAGAGCATATAAAACTCGATATTTAGTCCGGTTGGTTTATATAACTATCCTTAAAAGGTGACATCCAATATGTTTAAGATTTGAATTCCAATATCTACAATATGTTGGGGATTTAATGTGATTGCCTTTGCCTAGCTACCCTGTTCTATCGATGCGGCATGAAACTGTTTTTGAGGCATGGATGTTGAATAAGGAACATGGCATCAAGTTCTCATTAGAGGTGGCAAAATGAACCCGATCCCGAAAACCCGCCCAGGAAAACCCGAACCCGAACCCGCCCAAACCCGATTTGACCAAAAAGTCAAAAACCCGAACCCGAAAAAGCCCGAACCCGAATGGGCCCGAACCCGAATGGACCCGAACCCGAATGGGCCCGAACCCGAATGGGCCCGAACCCGAATGGACCCGAACCCGAATGGACCCGAACCCGAATGGGCCCGAACCCGAATGAGCCCGAACCCGAATGGACCCGAACCCGAGACCGGCCCGAACCCGAACCCGAATTTAATACTAAAAATAAAAATAAACAAATTGCAATTATTTTTTTTTTACAAAGCAATAACTTTAATTATTAATTTTATTCTAATTTTTTTTAATAATTTAATTAAAATTTAAAATTTAATATATTATATATATATGATGAAATAATAATTTTATCAAAAAGTAAATTATATTTTGTACTTATAAGTTATAACTTTAACGTCTCATATCATGATGAATTTACAATCTAAATATTTTAAATTCTTGAAAATTTTAAAGATGTGAAAAAAAATTTGACAATAATTCAATTAATCTATAAGGGTAAAAAAATTGACAATAATTCAATTATTTTGGCCTTTTGGGTTATACTTAGACCTGCTCACGGGCCGGGCTTGGGCAGGATATTTTGTGTTCCGGGCCGGCCCAGCCCGGAACAGTAATTTTTATTATAATATTATTTTATTTAATTTTAATTATAAAAAAATAAAAAAAATAAAAAAATTATTTTTTTATTCCAATGAACAGTGTTTCGGGCCTAAACGGGCGGGCCGGGCCGACCCAGGGCCAGGCCTGGGCAGAGAAAATAAAAAAAAACTGGGCTGCGGCCCGGCCCGGCCCATAAGCAGCTCTAGTTATACTTATGCGGTTAGGTTAGGGTGGGTTTAATTGGATTATGGCTTTCATGTGATTTTATTTTAGCGGGTGGATTTAATAGGGTTTTGGGTTTTATGGCCTTTTGGTTTTTGGTATATTTATTATATATTAATAAATAATCATATTAATTATATATTTATTACGTATAATTTAAATATAAATTATATTTTTTAGTACTACTTTATAATTTATACTTTATACTGATGAAAAAAATATAAGTACTCGATATATATATATATATATATATATCTTGACTATAAGCATAAATGTTTTGCATTTTATAAGTATATAAACGAATAGATGAAGGCCAGGATTTATTTTTAAAAGTTTTTTATTTTATAGTGAATATAAATTATAATGTATTTATATTTTGAAATTCGAGCTCATCAAATCAATTATTTTAAATATCAATATATTAATTTATAATATATCATATTTTTTATAATAAATTATTTCAAAATTTGATTTTATATAACAAATTAATTTCTTATTCTTTTGGTGCTAACAAATATTAATTTTAAAAAATAAATATAATTAAAAATATCATATAATAGCAAAAGTATAAAAATAAAAATAATAATAATAATAAATTAATAATTTGTTTTTAGATATAAATATTTAAATTACGTAAAAATGATTACATCTAATATAAAATAAAATAATGTAAAACATACCCGTACCCAGATCGAACCCGAACCCAGACCGAACCTGAACCCGAATGGGCCCGAACCCGAATGAGCCCGAACCCGAATGGGCCCGAACCCGAATGGGCCCGAACCCGAATGAGCCCGAACCCGAATGGACCCGAACCCGAATGAGCCCGAACCCGGATGGACCCGAACCCGAATGAGCCCGAATCCGAATGAGCCCGAACCCGAATAAACTCGAACCCGAATGAACCCGACCCGAACCCGCCCGAACCCGCCCAATTGCCACCTCTAGTTCTCATGGACTATAAAAAATGTTTGAGTAGATTTGACAATCTATGCATATGTATCGTGTTTTATATTTTTTCATGTAAATCGTGTAAATATAAATATAATAAAATTATTAAATATGTTAAAATTTTAAATACGAATATAATATATTTATTAAGCGTTTCGTATTAATCGTGTTTAAATATTTAGTGTCGTGTCGCGTTTATTAAACGTGTGTGCTAGTATTGTGTTTTTGTATCGTGTAAAAAAATTATCAAATCTAATTTGAGGATAAAATAATTAACAAATAACAAATACACTTGTGACTATGAGTAGGTGATCCTTTTCAATTTCCCTCTAATATGTGAAAGAATAAGAATTTATGCATGTAAAGAGACCAAATTCATCCATTTTTATTTTCATTCATTCCCCGTCAAGAAAGGAAAATTATTGTTCTTCTTAATTCTTTATAATCTATAACAAACCTTAAAAATTATCTCTAGACTTAATCTCATGCTTTGATTGAGGAAATTAAATTCATGTTTTTTTGCCAACTTAGCAATGGCATTAATCATCTTTTTTAATGGTTTTTTGGGTAATTGAGACATGTTTCACTTATAAGTTTTAATTAAATAAAAGAGAGAGAAAATTGAAGCCAAAGAAGCTTCCAGAGGAAAAGAAACGAAAAAAAAAAAAAGGATTGGGAGCAGAGGGAAGAAAGCTTTTCAGAGAAAGAATAAAAAAACAAAGAAGATAGATAGGGAAAGTGAAAGGGGGAAAATTTGAGAAACCCGATCTAGCACCTCTAGCTGATTTTGCGTAATTAGTGGGGATAGAATACAAAGAAGGCCTTCTGACCGATCTGGCGATCGGTTGCCAAACCGGATGGTTTTGTACATCAATTGGCGTGGATTGTTACACCGACGGACATACCAGTGACCAGGTAAGAAAATAGTTTGATTTTTGCTTGAGAAATATGCTTAATGGTTGTTATGGATTTTAAAAAGCTTGAGAAATTTGATTTGAAAAAAAAATCTTCAGAATCAATCAAAGGTATTTGATTTGAAATTTGTTTTTATGGTTTAGTTTTTTTATTGTTTTAAATATGCAAAGTTGGACTTTATTTTTGTGTTAAGTCTCAAGTCTTATCACTTATGTGATTTTTATTTTTTTATTTATTTATTTTTAATGTTTCAAATATGTATATTGGGATTTGTAATTCACACTTCATGAAATCGAGCACATTGAATCCTGTAAGACCATACTAACTAGATTTCGAATTCTGACCTGCTATTATAGATAGTAATAAACTGACTGCAACAAAGACTAAGAAAATGTTATCAAAAGCCATTAGCCTAGTAAAGAAAGAAAAGTGAGAGGACAATTACTGGCATCCTATCTAAATTCCCAGTTCAAATTCAAAAACTTCGAAAGCCAAATTTGAACTATGCATGATGACCTAGGTTGAGATAAGCTCATAAAGGCAAGGCAAAGCAAAGAGACTATGCACTTAGTCACTATGTTACTCGGATTCGGGTGGAATATAGGATATGGGTATATGTTTGACATGGATATGTTCAATTTTTTAAAGTTTTTTCATATATTTAGAGGATCCTTGAAAAATTATATACTCATACTCCTGTCCCGATATGCGTCTGGCACAAATACTTCGAGAAAAATGAAAAATCGGAATAACTTAACTTAGTCATGCTTAGATTCTGCCAACTTCCCAATTTGAACTCCCAGAAAGGATGCTGCAAGCCATTAGTAAGAAATTGACACTATTAATAGCAACCATATATTCCAAACATAAAAGAAAATAGTTAGCAAAAGCTTATCATGTATTTATTAAAATATGATCACAATGAATTCTCCAAAGTATAGACATACTAAATTCTTTTGATACTTCTCTGTAAGCCTCCTCAGTGTATTTAACAAAAACAGGTGATAGAACATCCACTTGTCAATTAATTTAATCCATCTAAACCAAAACTAACACAACTGCTAGAGTCAGAGACCTGACAACAGATTTTTGATATTGCTCTACCAAGGACCATGGGTATATTTTTTCAGCCCCTTCTTTTCAACCTCCAGCTCATCCTCCTACTGCCACCTTTAACAATGTTTCTCCATTACAGAAAAAATGTCATTGGATTTCACTCACATGACCAATGGTGTCCTTCAGTCATTTAGTTGGCCATTGATGTCATTGCTATATTGCCTTCTAAAGCTTCTTCCACCTATAAGGCTATAACTGATCTGATTTTCAATCCCATTAACAAGAACTTAGTCATTCTCGTAGCAGTTGTATAGCTAAAGCTAGTTTTAACATTAATACAAGCATCTCAAAGCAGCCCAGGGTAACCTACCCACATCTTCGTGCCTCCAACTACTGTATTGTCAGTTATCACAGTTATGTAAAATCAAACTTTTCACACAAGCAAAGAGACGGAAAACACACTCATACTGACTTGTTCAACAGAATGGTAATGATTATGTTGCATAAACCAAACAGCAAAGAGCGGTCTTCTTGATCTTGTATTTCATTTCAGGGTCCATAAATCACTGCTTCCCAAGCGTTCTAAAAACTGAGTCTGCAGCTCTTTTGCTCTCACAGCTACAACAACAAAACAGGGAAAGGTTTGGATGTAAAGGAAGGGGAAACACTAAAAATAGAGCAGAATAAAGGGATTGGTATAATCATGAGTAAGGAAGATGGGATCGATCAACTACCAAGCATGTTGTTGAAGACAAACAAAACAACAGGAAAACCAAAATAGTTTTGGACTTTTAGTCGGCTCAGACAGACACAACGACAGCAACAATCTAGCTATTCCTGTAGATTGAGTTACAACTACTACACTAGGAATTAGCGATCTAGCATGAATAGAATCCAATACACCCATCCCTTTCACTCATACCCTGAGAATCTGAAGTTTGGTGGAGAAGGCGATGGCAACCCAATCAGGCTGGGAAAAAGACCACTGCAACTGCTCAATTTCAGCCCCAGCAGTGTACGCAAGAATGGGATCAAGCCCGCCCTCCACAGGCTGACCCATGGAGGATAAGTCCCAAATCAAGGCCTGGGAATCATCCCCGGCGGTGCAAATGTGGCAGGAGCTGTGGGGAGCCCAGGCAATGGCATTGACACTTGCCTGGTGCCTCTGCAGCTCAACTACTGGCAGTGTCGGGAAGCGGATATCCAGAACAACCACCTTGGTGCTGTCCATAATGATGGTGGCCATGTATCTGGGGTCCTGCTTGTTCCACCCCAACCGGACAAGTGGGGTATCGGGCTCCGAACTCTCATAAATGATGGTGGAGTGCTCCTTGTCACGCAAGTCAAAAACCCTAACGGAACCGTCAGCGGAGACAGAAGCAAAAACACCAATGCCACCCCAGGCGATATCATAAACCTCCTTGTCATGGGCAATAAGCTGGGTGTCCACAGTCTCCCGCTCGATGTCCCATATAGTGCAAGTTGTGTCGATGGAGGAAGTGCCGATGCGCTTGGGATCCGCCTCATTCCAGTCAAAGAGGACCACAGAACTCGCTGTTCTTGTTGCCGTTAAGGAGAGACTTGAGGTCGACGCGGGAGTGATCATCGGAGATGCGCCAAATGCGGAGGAAGTCGGAGGAGGTGGCAAGAAGGTCAGGCTTCTGGCAGTCCTTATCAGGAATGAAGATGGTCTTGGTGGGGAAATAGGGATGGTCGAATGAGAGATTAGGGTCAGACCGGATCTCACCATTGGAGTCGTCGAGCTGCACAATCTCAAGGCGGTTGGGGTACTGCTCCAGCAGGCTGGCGATTGCAAGGCGGTATTTCTTGTCACGACGGACACTCCAGTTCAAGGCGTAGATGTGCCAAGGGGCCTCGTACGTGTATATCTCGGATCGTTTCTGCTGCTCATCTGAACCCTCCGGGTTGGGATCGCTGCTAGCTCCCATCCTCGGCCGCCACTCTCTTTTCTTATTTCTAGCTGATACCAGAGAAAGGTTGGATTAGATGAAGATTATAGAAGATAATGTGTGCTATTTTCTTTTCTTTTTGACGAGATTTTTTTCCCTTTGAGTTAATGAAAAAAAAAAATGGTACTTGAACAATAGTTGAATGTTCAAATTGGTATCTAAACAAATCAACAACAATCAAACAAATTTAAACAAGCAAACAAAGTTGACAACCAATTACCAAATCTTTAACAACTTTATAATCTAATATAACCTAAATACAATTTTAAACAAAAATTCATCTCAAATAATTGTTCACAAAAAAAATTACAACCAATTACCAAATCTTTAACAACTTTATAATCTAATATACTGTAAACACAATTTTAAACAAAGTGCCATATGATAATAATCCTGTTTCACAAAGATAAAAAAAAAAAAAAAAATCAAAGAAATGGTACAACAAAAACTGAGAACAATATATGAAACAAGAAATTTGCACAACGATAAGAAATTAAGGACTGAAACTAAGAATAAATAAATATTCACCTTAAAAAATTTCACACTAAAAAATCTTTAAAGTAGTGAGTATTATATAAAACCTCAAATCTAAAACAAGTAAAAGGAAAACATGAAACTTGAGCTATTTGGAGTGAAGATTATAAAATTTTTTCAAATCCACGTTTAAAGTGTGCACTCATAAGCTATTTGGATGGTAATCACCGACTTGGAAAAACAAATGTCAAAGAGAATCCAAGGAAGATCATGTTCATCATTTGACAAAAAGGAACATTCTTGCTTTGCTCAAAAAATAAAAGGAAGAAGGAAACTAACCTGCAATTTTAGGGATAAGCAGCTTCAATTTTGTTCTCCTGAAAACAAACAAAGCATAATTTGGATTAACCCAAAATTTTCTAGAATTTTTTTTAAAAAATACTATCAGATATTTCAAAAGCAACTTAACCAGAAGAATTTAAAGCCCTAGAATTTTATAATTCTCTAAACAAATCACTAAAAGATTTCGTAAATAAAAATAAAAAAAAACAGAACCTTGGTGGGCGACGATAGAGAGATGAAAAAGAAAATGAGCGGTCAGCGGTGCCTGCGACCGCTGCGACTGGCTTAGGCCAGAAAAAGAATGTTATTAGGAAGAGAGATTTAATTATTTAAGAAATAATAATAATAATAATAATATCCTTATAATTAATTATTTAAAATTATTGTTAAAAGATTAAATAATCTTGAAAAAAGTATTTATTTACTTATAAAATTGAAAAACATATCTATATAAAAAATTTATATCCATAATCTATCTATAATCTATAATATATATAAAAATACGAATCTGGAGAATTTTTTGAAGTGACAAAAATAGTTATCGTTATTCATTATATTTTTAAATTATAATTATTATTAATAAGATTTATTTAATTTATAAGTAATAAATTTAATTTCATTAAAACACTTTTGTTAAATAGATTAATTTAAAAATAAATAAATAAATTAAAAATTTATGTATAATTGCTTTATCTTAAAAGTTTTATTTTTTTCATTAATCTTAAAAGTGAATTAATTTATTTGATATAAATAAAAAGTTAAAATTTACATTAAATTTTTTTATCTTCATAATTAATTTTACATTAATATTAAAAATAATATAATAATTTGATATAATTTGTACATTAAATAAATTTTAAATAAAAATTTTAATTAATATGCATTTTATTATTTTTATTTATTTTTAAAATATACAATTATATATTCAAAATAAATAAATCAATGAGCATTCACATGCAATGCATGTGATAACAAATATTAGTAATATATAAAAGTAGAGAATTTTTTTGAATGGATGTAAACTTACATCTTCTTTTATTATATTTTTAAATTATCATTTTAATTTTTTATTGTAATTTTGAATTTTAATTAATAAAATTAGTTTTATAGATAAAGAAGAATTTTAATTATAATGAATTGTTCTAATTGTTACAAAATTTTTTGGATAATAATTTTTTAAATAACTTTTAACCGGTTAAATTTCAACAAAAAAAATATAATTAGAGTTTATGAGTATTATATTTTGAATTATTATTTTACTTATTATAATTTTGAATTTTAATAATAAAATTATTTTTATAGATAGAAAAGAGATTTATTTATAATAGAACTAGTTTGTGACTCATGCGATGCATGGGTTGATTTTATTTATTTAATTATGTAGCATGTGTTATAGTTTTATTTTTATATTTATTATATAAATATTTTTATATATAAAATAAGATAAACTTATGAATTTATTGAAATTTTAACTTTTGGTTTGAGAATATTGGGTATTATTTATTTCTTGCATGAAAAAAATATTTTATGTATTGAGTAATAACTGGATCAAAATTCAAAAATTTATATTAATAAAAAGTATTCATTATTTCAAATTTTATTTAAAAATATTTTTTTAATAAATTATCTCACGGACTTTATTCAATATTTTAGTAAAGGTTACCATTCAAATTTTTTAATTGATTTAATAATAAACATTTATTTTCGAATGAATTATTATATTGAAAAGTTTATTGTATTCAAATATTTAGCTAATAAAATAATTATTATAAGTATTTTAGTAGATGATTATTTTTTATTATAAAATAAAGAGTAATTTATTAGTTATTACATTAATTAGAGTATATACTTATTAGAGGAAAGAATTAAAAAAAAAAAAAAAAAAAAGATAAATACATTTTTATGTAGGCATTCAAAAAATTAGAAGATGTGTTAAATTAGAAGATGTGTTAAATTAGTCTTTATTTAACGGTACTCTTTATTTTTGTATGCTAAAATTGAATAATATAAGATTAGTTTGTGACCCATGTATTTGAATAACATAAATAAAACAATCAAACCTAATTGTATGCTAAAAATTAAGAGAAGTGTTTTTGTATGCTAAAATTAGGAGATGTGTTAAACCAACCCATACATTGAAAAAATTAGGAGATGTGTTAAACTTTAAAAATTAGGAGATGTGTTAAAAAATCAGAAGATGTGTTAACGACGTATTTTAAAGATTCCTTTTCACGGAACACTAATTTCTTTTAGATAATGTAATATTTTTTTTAAAAATTTTGAGATTTAATGCGATAAGATATAATTTTTTAGGATAATTATTTTTACTTCAAATGAATAATTTATATATTGATATTAAATTTTAAAATTTAATAATTTCATAATTGTATTTATACTTAACTTACATGTTTATCTACGTAGACATCTATATTAGCAGAGTTTATACAATTAGCATGTACCTTGTTTTATATATATATATATATAAATATATATATATATATATGATTCTTTGGATAATAATTTTTTGAATGGTTGCTTTTAAGAGATGGCATCTAGTAAGTTTGGAGACTCAGAACTTAACTCAGTTAGTTCATGCAGTCACATTTAAGAGATGACATCCAGTAGGTTTGGAATTCAAATCTTAGTATCTGCAATCCATTCCCTTATCTCTAGACTACGACCTCCTTTGTACAAAAAAAATTCTAGTAAGCTTGGAATTCGAATCTCAACATCTGCAATCTCTTTCAATATAAATAAAGCCTTTTTCATAGAAAGGAAGTCACAGCCTAGGGATAATAGAATGGATTGTAAATGCTGTGATTCAAACCTCAGACCTATTGAATATTATTTTTTAAGAATGATTGCATGAATCAATTGAATAAAGCTCCGAATTCACAACCTATTTTGCATATTGCAAAAGCACATTTATTTTGTTAGTTTTTTTTTTTCCTTCTTTCTTTCTTTCCATTGCTCCATTCAATCTCAATACAGACTGCACCCAAATCTTATGACTTTGTACATCTTTTGCAAAACTGAGTACAGGCTTGTTGAAATATAAAATCCAGTTTCCATCATGTCAACGGACAGAATTCATTATTTTGGTTTCTAAACATCAAAACATGGTCAATAAAAGATGAATTGCAGCTTGGAAATTAAATTAAGATGCTACTTAGCTTAGCTAGTAGGCAAAAGAAAATCCATATTCGTGGTCAATTAATTCTAGTTAGTAATAGGATAGCAACTAGAGGTGTATATGAGTCGGACTCAATCAGGTTTGAGCCGGACTTATGTATATGGGGTGTTGATATCATACTTAGGTCCGATCTATAAACACTTCTAACAATGTGATAACTGTTTCCATGATTTTTTTATTATTAAACATAAATTATTATAATAAATACAAAATAATTATCGTGTAATCACGTGCAACACATGTGATACAATGAGCGAGTCTAATAGTAATCATGAGAAATTTTTAGGATAGGTTTGATTTGGAGAATGTTTCATTACCGGCTGGAATCTAAGATTCCGTCATGAGATTACTGTATTTGGTTCACAAACATTCCTCAATCTCGGTAATATGATATTACCTACAGTGCTAGAATTCGATAATATTGGGGGTAATTTCATACCCGTCTCTTTCTGAGTTATTTTACATTTCGTCTGGAATATAACATTTGAGTCACTTTTGCCCCCCAATTTTAATATTTTGGGTCCCTTTTGCCCTTATAACATAATGAAATAACAACTGATATCACGACATTTATTTTTGTCGACAATACCTCTTCCTCTTGTCTCGTACTTCTCTCTAAACCAGTGTCTCTCCCATTCGACGCTGCAATAAACCATTTTCTTCCCCTTTGTTGATTTCATCGGTCAATCCAGGTATGATTTTATTTCCAAATCTTCGATTTATATATTTTTAGCTTATGAATTTTGTGTGTGCATATCAGATTCAAAGGTTTAGAGTTTTGATTCGGGGTTTCAATTTTTGAGGTTTCGATTGTTCTCTCATCATATTTGTCAATGTGTTCTTGAGAAATGCATTCCTCTCTTAATCTCTTGAATGCTTATAAACCAATGAATTCTGGACCATGCTTCTGGTGCTTGAAACCTTTTAACGCAGATACTGCTATAACTTATGTTCAATGTTCCCCTCTCATGTTTGATTGACAAGTGCCATCACATTACAATTAACTGTAATGAAAAACCTTCAAATTAATAAACTCACAAGGTTTAGATTAAAATCTCTATTTCTGAATTCTCACCTGATAATTAAAAGTATTTAGTTGATTCGAACCAAAAATCTCTAATTTTCTACCAAATCCTCACTCATGTAAATAACTGGAACCAAATCTAAATTAGCTGGTTCAATTTGAACTAGGGTTCTAATTATATTTAATTTGATAAGTTCAATGATCGATGATGACTGAGATGAAGAGTGAATATGGACGATATATGAGAGATAAATTAATTTGAGAGTGAGAATAATCTGCATTCTCCAAAAAAGAAATATATATTCTTGTGGATGCCTGTCTGCTTTCACTCCCTGTGTGCAATGCATATGTAGCCTTACTGAAAAGGGGGCCTGGATTGGAGTAGTCATTTCAGTCAGCTAAAAGAAAACAAACTTGAATATGTTTGAGAACAAGCTAAAAGTTTGGTAAAATATATATATATATTTATATATATATTTCTTGTAATAAAACAAGGAGTTGATACGAGGAATACTGCTGCAACCTTTGGAATTATCTGGTGAAAGCAATAAATAACTTAAAAAATTGTAGTTTCATATATAAACTCCATAGTGAAATTGTCTGTCTCCATTGAAGATGAATATATAAACAATGGATACATTTTTTTTATGGTGGAGATTTAGCATACTGGTTTGTTCATGATTTTCTTGTCCGAGATATCTTTTTTTATGGTGGAGAATTACATTTGGTTTTAAAACTATTCCTTTCTCTTTTTCTTTCTCTTTAGATTTAATGTATCAGATTTGAGCTTTTAAAGGACACAAATGTGGATGTGGTGCGAGAGCTAGTGACATGCAATGAAACCTTTTATGTTCTGAAATTTACAGCCACAAAGTTTTTGGTAACAATACATAATGAAAAGCATCTTAAAATTAGTTTAATTGAAAAATAAATGTTATTGATTAATGTCAAAGAATTTATTATAAATATCTATTACAAAAATATGATATTTTGTCACTCAAAGTGCATATATTAAACTAAAAAAAAAAATACACAAAAGTATCAGTAAAAACTATAACTCTCATGCTACAGGTCACCATCTAGTATTGGCTTGTAGAAAGCCAAAGGTATTTTAGTACGATTAACAGGAATGTGACTTCGTCATTACTAGCGGTAATGAAACATTCTCCGAACCAAACCCCCTCTTAGTGTTATATGATCACATCTCAGCAAGGTTCAAATGGTTGTTGAGTATGCAACCATAAAAAATTATAAGAACAGAAACAAAAAATGTAACTTGATTGCATCTTTGAACATTTCTTCATTAAATATGTGTATAGTTGTGTCTATTGGTTGCATTATTGCATAGAACAATGGAGGGAAACCAGGTTTTCAATATAGAATGTTGGGAGAAACCAATCCCAATCATTCTATGGAGTGAAAGTTTTTTTTATCACTTTTCTTTAAAACAGACTAATTACCCTCCATCGTAATCTATTATTAGGATGAGATGTTCGTTACTTTATGAATTATTTTTACAAAATAATATATCTATTTTAATTAAGTAATTGAAGGTATCTTACCTGATTCGAATAGAAAAAGAGAAAAATAAAAAATAAAAAAAATATTATAATTTAGTATTAAGTATACTTAATATTAATATAATAATTTTATGTTAATTATAAAAAATAAATATGTAAAAATTATTTATTTATAAATTATATAATACAAATACATTTAGAAGTCTTAATTTTTTTAACAATATATATAAAAACATATATTATAATTTAGTATTATGTATCTTTAATATTAATATAATAAATTTATGTTAATTATAAAAAATTAAATATGTAAAAATTATTTATTTTTATTAAATTTTAAATTATTGTTTACGAAATCGATTAAATAATTATAGAAATGAAAATATATACATAATAATTTGAAAGCAAATAAAAAATAAAATAATTGCATTTTTATTTTTTTTAAACCAAGCAAATATAAAAAATAAATCGAAGGCCTAATTGGATGTTATTTATCATATTAATATAAAAAATTTATGTTAATTATAAAAATTAAATATATAAGAATTATTTATTTTTATTAATTTATTAATTTTTTCTTTTTAAATTTATTAAACAATTACTAAAATAAAAATACATACATAATAATTAAAACGTAAACAAATAAATAAAATAATTACTTTTTATTTTTTTTAAATCAGACAAAATAGCAACAACAAAAAAATTGAAAAGGTCTAAATGGATGAAAAATGTCATCCAATTATGCCTCAATTTAAGGGATTAGTTTAATATATGGTTTACAGGAGATCTAAGTTACCAAAATTCGAAAATTAGTGTCGGATATGAGTATGTATCTTAAATAAATACTTTTAATTTTATTAAAAAAATTTCATATATTTAGAGAATAACACTCCCATACTGATTCTCGAATAAATATCAAACACAAATAACTTATAAAATAAAGAATTTGAGTAATATAATCCATTACAACTTTATCGATTTTTGTATACTCCATGAGAATTTGATGCCATGTTCCTTCAACATCCATGCCTCAAAAACAGTTTCATGCCGCATCCATAGAACAACGTAGCTAGGCAAAAGCAATAACATGAAATCCCAAAAACACTATAGATATTGAGATTCAAATCTCAAATTTATCGGATGTCATCTCTTAATGATAACAACATGAATCAATTGGATTAAACCTCGAGTTCTATGTGCTCTCTTCTTTATGCTACGGTATTGGCACTAGTTGTTAGAGTTTCTTTTCTACTTGCAACAATAACACTTATTGAGACCAATTTCTCTTTTCAATGTTAGAGGCTCAGAGCTTCAACTTCAATTTTTCTGTCAAAACTCAAAATAAGGTAGTCGGTATCATATCGGTGGACGTATCGTTTTTATTCTGGTACTAATACATATTAGTATCGGTATATTTTGGCGTACCGTTTCGGATTTATCAGGAATTTTAAATATATTTTCATATATATATATATATATAACCTATTTTCACGTTTTATAATTGTCGCAACCTAAAAAAAAATGCCCTGTAGCGGGACATCGCTCGTTAAGTGTGACATTGGAAAAAAAGAAGAGAAAAAGACAACTTAATTTCTCATTAAAATGAGGGTTTGAAAACAACCTCAAAAAAAAATGGAGTCGCCACCAATCTTTTTTGGCTATGTATGATCGGCCACCTATTTAAAATCGATTTTTATAAAATATTTTAAAATTAATTAAAATATTTTTTAAAACCAATTTTGAAGTCTGCGCTTTGAACCAGAGAAAACAAGTGCGGGTTAGGGAGTCGGTTACGTGTGGGGAAGGATTAGCACTCCCACAACGCCCGTTTAAAACGGTACCTTATTAGTCATGTGTTATCTCGAGTCTCGATAAAAGTCGATTTTAGGTTTGGCATTTGAAATTAATTCCCTTTTAAAAAAATTATATTATTTGAGAATAATTCGGAATTTATTGACATAAATTTTTTCGTATTTCCCGACAATCTCGGCAAAACATGAAATTTTTTCCTTTATTTTGAAATTCTCCGAATCACCCTCGTTTTTGAAGAAAATATATTTCGTCGTTAATGGTAATTGATGATATCCTCCCCGGCAGACCCAGCAGAGAACTCATAAATTATTTTAACTCGGGAATAACCTTGTTTTATAGAAAAAATCATTAATAATTTTTCATGCGTTCTAAATCATAAAAAAATTGGTCATGAATATGTAAATCAATACTAAGATACAAATGTAATTTAAACAACATGTACAATTATCATGGCATTGCAAACATTTATTATGAAATGGTAAAAGAATTAATGACATGGCAAAATCTAAATGACATGGGACTAACCCTTTAAATATATCATTTTGAACGGGCCGGATATGGATCTTAAATCAACTCGCGAGTCAACATGTGGATCAACTCCTTTAAATACATTATTTAAAAATAAAATTAAAAAAACTAAAAAAATTAAAATTAAAAAAATAATTAATATAATAAATTTATTTTTTTAATTTTTTGCTCGAGCGATTCGGGTACAAATTTTAAATATACTCGCGAGTCAACATACGGACCAATCCCTTTAAATATATCATTTAAAAATAATTAACAAAATTAAAAAATTAAAAATAATTAATAAAATATTTTTTCGAGCGGATCAAATATGGATCCTAAATCGACCTACGAGTCAACATACTAACCAACCTCTTTAAATACATCATTTGAAAATAAACTAATAATAAAACAAAAAAAAAAGATAAAGCTTAAAAAAATCTCGTCACGTGTCGAGCAAAGAAGCTCGTCACGTGTCGAGCAAAAGAGCTCTTTAGGTGTCGAGCAGAAACCCAATTAGTAGATTTTTGCAAATTATCTTTATAAAGCCTATTTTTTAAAATTAAAATATGGTATTTTTTAATTTGCAAAAAAAAGGTTGAATGGTATATTAGTAACTTAACATATGCTTGTTAATTTACAATCTAGAGTGTCTTTCACTAAGAATCCAAATCTATATGGAGAACGACAAAAGAGATAAAATCCAAATCTATATATCTATATGTTTTACGGATAAAGGATAAATTTATATGTCTTAGGTATATGTCGCAATCTAAAAAATAACAAATCTCATCACGAGACTTTATTCGTTAAGTGCGACATTTGGAGAAACAGAGGAAAATACGACTTAATTTCTCTTGAAATAAAATGAGGGTTTGAAAACGACCTCGAAAAAAGAAAGAGAGTCGCCACCAATCTTTTTTGGCTAGATGTGATCGACCAACTATTAAAATCAGTTTTGTAAAATATTTTAAAATTAATTAAAACATTTTTAAAACCAATTTCAAAGTCTGCGTTTTAAACCAGAGAAATCAAAGAAACGGATTCAGGAGTCGATTACGTGCGGTGAAGAATTAGCACCCCCACAACGCCCGTATAAAATAGTACCTTATTAATCGTGTGTTATCTCAAGTCTCGGTAAAAAGTCGATTTTAGATTTGACATTTCAAAATAATTCCCAATTTAAAGAAAAATAATTTTATTTTTAATTAAAAATAATATGAAATTTATTAATTCAAAGTTTTCCTATATTTTTCAGCAGACCCGGCAAAACATAAATTTTTTTATTTATTTGAAAAATCTCCGAATCATTTTCATTTTTTGAAAGAAAGATATTCCTTTATTAATGATAATTGATCATATCATCTCTAGAAAACCCAACAGAGAACTCATGAATTATTTTAACTCGGGAATATCTTTATTTTTATTGAAAATCATTATCTTTTTTAAAACATTTTTAAAAAGATGAATATGAACATACATGACATAGTAAAGATGACATAGCAAAAATCTGGGTGACATAGTATAATCTAAATAACATGGTAAAATCTAAATGACATAGTATATTCTAAATGACATACTATAATCTAAATGATATAACAAAATCAAAGTGACATGGTATGTTCTAAATGACACAATATAATCTAAATGACATAGCAAATCTAAGTGACATGGTATATGCCAGATGACGTGGCATAATTTAAATGACATAGCAATAGAATTAATAACATGAAATGATATGATATGAAACAAAAAATAATATTATCATGAAATATGCATGTGAATAAAAAAATAATGCATGAATATAATAAACCTAAAATATATGGCAAAACAATTTATGACTAAGCAAAAAAGCATAGAATAACATAAAATACTCACAACCATATAACAATCAGTATAACATCATGAAATATAAATTAAAACAATAACATAGCCATAGAAATATTCATAGCAAAAATCAATTATCATATAATATGCATGAACATGGAAAATGCAATGCATGAAAGTGTATTTTTTTTCCTTTAAATAAGGACATCCGTATACCTAAAAAGATATCCGACTACCTTAGGAAAAGACATCAAATCAGATTTTTCTAAATCAAAAATACTTTGTGATTGAATTGAAAACAATTTTGAAAATTTTGGATGAAAATGGCACTAAGGCTGAAACCCCCCCTTTAAAAAAGCTCTATTTTCCTAACTTTGAAAATCTGGGTTGACCTCCCTTGATCCAACCTTTATAAAATCATTTTTTAGGATTAAAATAACTTAGAAATCAACCTAGGATAGTAGATATTGTTCTAAATCAGCCCTCTCTTAATGCCTTAGCCAAAACAGAAAATTATTTTCTCCTTGAAAACAAATCTGACTTTTCTGACCAATTTTAAAATGTGATGTTTTTACATATTTTAAAATTTTCAAAAAATCTGAAAAAATTATGGGAGACTCAGAACATGTCTAACTATTTGGGAAAAAAATTTCTTAATTTTTAGACAAGGATGACCTACCAGAAAATTCGTGAAAGTCAGAACACTGGGTGAAAAACTGTTTAACCAAAAAACAATTTTAAACCTTTGATAAAAACACTCAAAAATCAGAATAAAAATATTGGAGACTCCTCTAAGGTCCTAAAAACGGTAGTAAAAATTTCTAAAAAATTAGACAAGGATTTCCTAATGAAAAAAAAAATCACAAAGGTAGAAAATCTAACTTAACAACATCTTAATTTTTCACAAGCATGCTCATGAGAGCTTGGCTTTGAGCCATTGATTGGCTTAAGTCAAAAATCAAGTGGGATGATATGAAATGCATGAACAAACAGCAAGTTAAATGCATGAAATGCATGACCTAATGCCTAAATGACATAGAAAACATGTATGGCATGAAAGATAGCCTAATGCCTAAATAGAAAATGCATGGCAATAATATAACCCTAGACCTAATTATGCATGAAACAATGCATGGCAATAAATATGGCCCTAGACCTAAATGAACATGAAACATGCATGGCAATACAAAATGACCTAAGACCTAATAAGCATGAAAATATGCATGGCATACAAAGATGACCTAAGACCTAAAATGTCATAAGAATATGCATGGCAATATAACATGACTTAATGCCTAAAATGAACATAAGATATGCATGGAAGTAACATGAACATATAATGACCAAATGAACATAAGAATAATGCAAGAACATGGCACAACAATTACACAATCACATGGCATAAAGATGCAAAGCATGAATGAAAGCATGATAACCAAACAAGATGAAAATGCAGACACACACAAGGCAAACAAAATGGTGGAAACCGAATGATCACATAAACAATATGGTGAAATCTTAGCAAGGCAATAACACAAACACATGGCATGATAAATATGCAAAACATAAATGAAAACATGTTAGACAAATAACCATGATGAAAATGCAAAGATATAGCTAGGCAAATACATAAACACATGGTATGGTAATAATACAAAGCATGAACAACTTGATGTAGTAAAACAAAAAAATTAAAGTTAATAAATAAAATAAGTAGACATGAAAATAAATGATAAAAACAGCAAAATAAGAATAAGTAAGTAAAGAGAGTTTGTAATAAGCTCCATATCTTGATTATTATAGAAAGCTAAAATATCAAAACAAGCTATATTGCCACAATCAACATAGGAAATAAATCAAACACAACACAAGCACACTAAGAGGACCATTCGGCCACCATGAAAAAGAGAGTAAATTTTATTTATTTATTTATTTCTTTTATGAGAATATAAGATAAGAGCCTTAAAAGGAAGTTTTAAAAACTTTTATTACATAATAAAATAATAATAAATCATAAAATCAAATGGAAAATAAGCAAATCAAGCATAGAAAAAAAAAATGCAAGAGTTAGGTGCCAAAAGGCTACCCTTCAAAGCTATTTTTCAAGCTTCCTTCTCTTCTAAATTTTTCTTTGCTTTTCTACACTTAGCTATTGCTTCAACATGAGAAATGATCTACCAAAAGAACCCCCTTGAAGGATGAACCCCCCCCTCTAAATAGGCTAGCGGAATGGTCATTATGGTGTAAGGATGTTGTCCTTTTTTCCCTAGCTAATTTGATCCAAAGGCCACTAATCAAAGATGCTAAAAATGTGAATTTACCACCCTTAGTTGATGTGATCAGCTCCTAACAAATATAACTTATATAAAATATGTAACCATAATGTTGACATCCTTCCTCTTCATTTATTTGACCATGTTGCAAAATCACAAAGGCTCAATCAAAAAATAACTACCTTACTATCATTTTTGGCGTTTGGATGAAAGAACTCAGCAAAACCTCTCCTCATCTTAGGCTGGCCGAATGGCCCTTCAAATTCTAGCCATCTCTCTATTTTTTAAATTACAAAAATGGCCCTCTTCTGTTTTTTCGGTAAAATTACACTTTAGCCCCCAAACTTGATTAAATTGCAAACGGACCCCAAATCCGGATTTTCTTTTTCCAATACTTCCTAAATAATATAAAATTGAGTTTTGAAAGTTTTCATAATTTTTTGAGCACGTTTGCTATTTTTTTCGGATTTATCTTCTGGAATTTCAACTTAGTGCACTCGAACTTTTGCCATTTTTCAAACGAGCTCCAATTCCGGATTTTTCTTGGCCAATCTCTTCCAAATAAGATAAAATTGAGATCTAGAAGTTTTCATAATTTTTTGAGCTCATTTGCTATTTTTCCGGATTTATCTTCTAGAATTTCAGCTTAGTGGGCTCGAACATTGCCATCTTTCAAATGAGCTCCGATTCTGGATTTTTCTTGGCCGGACTCTTCCAAATGACATAAGATTGAGATCTAGAAGTTTTGGTAATTTTTTGAGCTCATTTGCTATTTTTCCTAAATTTTCCAAATTTGCCCTTTAATCTCCGAAGCCTTGGTTTTACTCAAAACAAGTCTGATTTCCATATTTTCTTTTTCCATACCTTTGTTATATATTGAATTGGAGTTGGTCTAAAAATGCTCAATTTTTATGATCAAATTCCCCTCCGATTTGATTTTTTCTTTTTCCAATATCGGGAATTTCCTCGTTTCTCCATTTTTCCTCCAACCGGCTCTTTTCTCGGAATTACTTCAAACTTAGCCTTGGGCTATCTTTGTTTACCCACTCTTCATCAATTAGGGACTTTGATTTTACCGAATCGGGTCATTTCTGCAGTTTTTCTCAATTTCGCCAAAATTCACCAAAAACCCTAATTTTTTATTTTCTTCCAAATTGACCCTTCCTTTGGTTTTACTTCCAAATGGCATTTCCAATACCCGTAGTCATTGATTATATTCCATTCAGAACCTCCAATTTCAACCAATTTGATCGTTTAACCACTTTTTCCCAAATTTACCGAATTAGGGTTTCCTTTCCACTAAATTTCCATAACCTATCTTCCGAATTCCATATCTTTCGTTGTAGACCTCGGATTATCAAAATTCTTTCACCATTATTCAATTAAACTTTGGATCTTGATTTTGAATGAGGGTTGACTTTTTAGTGATTGACTTTTTAGAGTTGACTTTTTTGGGGTTGACTTTTTCCAGATTGTCTTTTCGTGCTTGACCTCTTAAACAAAGTCTTGGAGTACCACCTGCAGGATGAGAAAAGCTTTTCTACATTCTAAAACATTACAAGGATGAATTTTACCTGATTTAGGGGTCCGGACAAAATTAGGTGTCTACAGTATAGAAAGAGAAAAAAATACAATTCTACAACTCTTATAGTTGTCTATTTCCATTCACCAAGCTTTTAATCACTTCCCTGACTTCATCAAGGAGGGTTTGTGAAAATTTGTTGTTTACATTAATAATTGTTATGTATTCCATCTATTCTTAAGGATAAATTCAGTCCTTCTAGACTGACTGAAGTTGTTTTTCTTTATCATTGACCACCTTCGACCACGCACCCTCACACCATTTATCAGATTTATATCCTCCAGCTAAACCCATTTTTGGACTTGATCATTTTGCTACATCTGATAATTGATTGTCTAACTACACACTTAGATCTTATATAAAATAAATAAGCAAATATTAAAAAAGATTAAATATCATTCCAAGATCCGCAATCGATAGAGTGAAATGTTTAGAAAATAAATAAATTAAAATTAAAAATCTGCACATTGTTTGAGATTCTTACATTTCAAACAACATTATGGGTGTTGTTTGATTGAATTTCAAATTGCTCAATCTGGTTGTGAATGTCTATTTATGCAATTAGACTACCCTCCTATACAAAAAAAGCAAATATTAAAAACAATTAAAAAATTAACATTAAATATCATTTGAACATGTCATTAATTAAAAATGAAATTTTTTGAAAATAAATATATAAAAAAGGTTATGCACATTGTTTGAGGTATCTGCGTTGTTTGGTTGAACTTTATTATGCTTACAACCGGCAACATTATACTACATGAAAAAATGTACTAAGTACAATAAAAGCAAAATTAAAAAGAAAATTATTGAAAATAAATATAAATAAAAATATTTGTTCAATAAAAACTATGACATTCTTTCACATTTGCGTACATTGATTATAGTACCAGGTGGGATCTAAATTAACAAAAGTCAAGTATTAACTTATTTTGCAAAAATAAAAGAATTATAACAAACACAAAGTATAACAAAAGAAAACAATTACAAAACAGAAATCCACAAAGCAGAATAATGAAAACAATTGCAAAAAATTCTAAGGCTGTGTTTAGATGGGGTATTTGGAGAAGGGATTTCATTTCAATCAAAATTTTCAAAAATCTAAAAATGAATTTACTTGTTTGGGTAAAAAAAAAATTAAAAAAAAAAAAGAGAATTTTAAATTTTATAAGGAAATTCAACAAGGGATTTGAGTACTTCAAATTTCCTTTGAAATTTCACCTAACGATGTGGTTTTTCAAAACTCCTCCAATATAAAATACAAAACTAAAAAAGAAATTATCATTTTATTTGATTATGATATATATTTTTTTATTTTTATATTATTAATAATATCTATATAATTTTACGAATCTAATGATACCCATGTAGCCACCTAATTTTATCTGGGTAAAGGTCCGAGTCAAGCCCCAAGTTAAGTCCTGTGTCAGTTCTGAGTCAAGCATTTCAAGTTGTATTTTAAATCTTCCTTTTTCTTTTTCTTTTTTTACTTAGTCCTTTACACCGTCGGTCCAATTGTTCAAGCTCGATAAGTTGATACTCGGATTCAACTCGCTTTAAATTCGAAGTCATCAATTAAACTCGTTTTGCTATTTGGACAATCCATTTTGAATTAGACACATTGTATCAGGCTTCAATTTGATTTGGGCTTGATTAAATTAAATTTATTGGGCCTAATTGTGTTATTTTGATTTTGGGCCATGTGGGTTTGGCCGAAACCTCTCTGTCAAGCCCACAGCCACCCTAACCCTACCCCCTATCCCCTGCACCCTAGCCGTCCACCTAGGGGTGTAAATGAGACACTGGTGCTCGCAAGCTATTCGAGTTCGGCTCGAAAAAAATTCGAATTCGATTCGGTCATTATCGAGCCGAGCTCGAGCTCGAGCAGCTCGAGCTATCGAGCGAGCCGAATTCGAGTATCTCAATACTCGATTCGAGCGGCTCGCGAGCCTAATCGAGCTTTTGATTTTATAATATATATTTTTATAATAATTTACTATATTACCCTTATTATTTAAATGTAAAAAAATTGTATATGAAACGAGCTCGAGCTCGAGTACATAAATTGAGTAAACGAGCTTTATCGAGCCGAGCTCGAATAGTTCGATTATATCTCGAGCCGAGCTCGAGCTTGAAAAATGGTATTCGGTCGAGCTCGAGCCGAGTTTCGAGCAGCGAGTTTCGAGTCGAGCTCGAGCTCGAGCAGCTCACTATTCGAGCTCGGCTCGACTCGATTACAGCCCTACGTCCACCACATACTGCCACAGCCACCCACTACCCTAGCTACACCCACTTTCCTGACCCCTGCAGCACCGCCCCACTTCCATGCATACTGCCACCTCTATCTCCCAACTTACCTACTTGCCCCACTTGCACATTACACCAGCAAATAGACATGCTCACGGGCCGGCAGCCCGTCCGGTTCATATTGGATCGGGTCTGGACAATATATTTTGTATTTCGGATCGATCCGGCCCGGTCCGGAACAGTAATTTTTATTATAACAATATTATTTTATTTAATTTTAATTATAAAAAAAAAATAAAAAAATATTTTTTTATTCTAATGAACAGTGTTTCGGGCCTAAACGGGCGAGCCTGAGCGACCCAGGGCCAGGCCTAGGCAGAGAAAAAAAACCGGGCCGCGGCCATGAGCAGCTCTACCAGCAAACCACTACAACACTGCCCCACTGCCTCTGCTAGCACCCACTTGCCCCAGCAAACCATCACCCCAATGTCCCCTATAAAAACCAACCCGAAACCTCCTCAAGGGGGCTCTCTCTCGGTTCTCCTACCATTGAACCCCCTCGACAAGAACAAAAACCCGCCCACATCAATCTGTAGAAGAAAAAAAAAAACAGTAGCAAGCAACAAAGAACCAACAAACCAACAAACAAAAAAAGTCTTAGAGATTCAATTCTTTGGGGTTTCGAGGAATTTGAGAAGTGACTTTGGAGATCCAAACAGTGAAAAGGTCGAGGGTGAGGAGAGGAAGACTCGAAGGTGAAAAGAAAGAACGAAATTTTTTTTTTTTTTTTTTTGGGTTCTTGTTATTACAAGAAAGCAGTAAATGCGAGATGCTAAAATTTATGTGCTTTGTGCTTTGTGGAGTGGTTTGGTTGGTCGAGGATTTTCTTGTTTGGAGTTTGCTATTACTTCGCATACGTGTAAGGTGTTACATGTTTTAAAATCTATTTTTCTTTATTTCTTTTTATTCTAATGAACTTTTTTTAGCAATAATATTAGTTATAATTTTTAGTTTTTTTAATATTCTTTTTTATGAAATAATTTTAAGTACTTTTTTATTATCAGTAGATTGTACGTAGGGATCATGAAAAGAATTTATGATTTTAATTTAATTGCAATAATAATAATAATTGGACAAAATAACATGGCTTACTCTTTATTATTATTATTATTATTATTATTATTAGATGGTTGCCCATAGTCTATCAAACTAAAACGATTTAAATTCATGTAATGATATGTTTAATCAAGAGAATTGGATAAGAAGTTAAGCAAAAGGCATATTCTAAGCATTCATTACATTAAAAATTATAATGGAGGCAATAATAAAAATATTTAAGAGCATATGTTTTCAATCTAAAAGTAAAAAATATAAACATAAATACCAAAATGCATATAATTCAATCAAGAAAGGGAAAAATCGAAACTAATAGCAATCTAAGACTATTATGATGGAAATGATGTTGTATTCAAAGAGCCCAAATGCATAAACTACCTCAAAAAGCCTAAGTTGATAAACTCATTCAGTATTGCATAAACCCATGAAAAAGTTCATAAACCCAGATGCATAAACCCATCCAATATTACAACTGTTGCAAAAAAAAGGAACTTTTTTCCCAAAGAAACAACAAACTGCACCTTCAAACTTGCAATCGTTTGACCATTTTTGACATTGGAATTGATAGTTAGATATAGAGGTTACAATTTACTTGACTTTGTTCCTTGTTGCTCTGAGTCTTTAGTAATCTACAAAAGATATTATGACTATAGAAGATAAATGGCCAAAGTAAATAAATCATCAAAGAAGCATCACACTGAGTTATTGGAAGATGGGAGGAATTGAAAGAGGAAAACATACTCGAATCATATTCAGTTCTTTTTCTTTTGGCACTACTGCTACAATTTGCAGCTAACTAAACCGCTGAAAAAGAATGAATAAATGTTGGCAATCAATTTCTGAATGTTCAATGACAGTTTTGAGCTAAGTGTATCACAATTTTAAGCAAAACTAACCCAAAAGAAAATAAAGATAAAAGAAAATATTTTTTTGAATCTACCCCAATTCAAAAAAAGGAATGAAGATCTTGATGAATCTCATATGATTAAAGGCGATACACATGGCCATGGCATGAAGCTGGTGACATAACCAATTAAAATAATCAAGACACACTATCCTTTGTACCTTAACTTCAATCAAAATTATGAGAGAATTTTTTTATCAAAACTTGCTATTTATTATGTACTTTATTTATCTATGTTCCAAGGGTTCAAAGCTGCAAATTAAAAAAAAAAAAAAATCTAAATGAAATTGAATAACTAATCACTCAAATAAAGAATCAATTAACATTCTATAGACGTTTGTTGGATTGCCAAACTCTACCATTCCTCCAAACATAGCATGATTAATACAAAACTCTAAATAATTATAATTAACTGTAAAGAAAAAAATGAGTTACATGAGAATCCAAACTGTCAAAAACAAAACATGCAAAAGTAAAAATTAAAATGAAATATCAGTGTCAGTAATCACAAACCCAAAAAAATTTAAATATCTGTAATCGATAGAGCCAAAGGCCTATAAACCTGAAAGTAACCCAAAAAATAAAGTTATAAGCAAAACAATAAACAATTAAACACATTACAAAGCAAAGTCATAAACATGTAAAAGAACCGACGATGAGAAAGAGGTATCTTACAACATCAGATTCATGAGACCCACAGCCTTTTCAAGCTCCTATTCACTCATACTAAGAAACAACCATAATCGTAGTTCCTTTAATTTTTCCAATATCTATGTGGTAGATAATGTTCATTGTTGTAATTACTTCACACCTAATTTTGACAAAGTCATAAAAATTCCAGGTGTTGAATATTGGCTCAAAGTCAAGAATAGTGGCTTATCCACCAACCATTGAAGCTTCCACCATAGCCACCAAAGTCAAGAATGGAGGCTTACCACCAAAGTCATGGAAGCTTCCATGACTTTTGCTACCATGGCTGCTGGATGATGGCTACTTTGGCTGCCACATTAAATATGTTCTCACCAATGGTGTTGCCTATAAAAGGCCATGTAGAGAGAGAAAAAAAAAATGGTGTGAGAGTTTAAGAGTTGAAGCAAATTCTCTAAATTTATAGAGTTTTCTGGTATTGTGTGAGTTGTGAGTTCAGTGCTAGTATAGCACCTTGAATTCTGTATATGTTTTGTACTCAATCTCCATTAATACAAAGCTTCAAGCTCCTCCTCCCGTGGATGTAAGCATACTTGCTGAACCACGTAAAATTTCTGTGTTTTTTCAGTGTGTTTAAATCGGTTTTACTAATCTCGATTTAGTTCCGCACAACAAATTGGTATCAGAGCCAAATTTTACGTAAAACCGAGTTTGTTTGATTCTGTCCGTTTTTCAAAAGTGCTCTAAATTGTGTTTTGAAAATACCAGGTTGAAGAGGTCGTCGAGAGGAGTGCAGCAGAATCAACCGGAGAGCCAACGGACGCAGCACGCGCCCACACGCGCCGCCATAAGAAACGAGAGTGGGCCTCACTCGCCGCACGCGTCGCACGCGCCGCACGCGACATCCAGAGGTTGAAGACGAGTGAGCCTCACGCGCCCCACGCGCCCCACGCGCCGGCCACTAGCAGCCTACACGCGCCCCACGCGCCGCCGCACGCGCCGCCGCCGCTCCGACCAACTTTTTTGGGCCATTTTTTGAGCCATTTCAGAACACTATTCCGAGCCTTTTCCGAGCCGGTTGAGCTAAACCGAGTCTATTTCGAGCCACCTGCAGCAGAATATTCACAAAATATTCTCCGTGTGTCCAAAATTTACTCAGTTGGACCCGTTCCTGGCTATTTCGACTATTCCGGACTCAACCGCGGCATCCGTTTTTCCATACAGGTAACGGAAAAACTCTGAGTTGGTAATTTTGTTTTATTACCATGGCAGAATCATTAAAGACAACTGAAACAACCAGCAGCGCACCATCAAGTTCTTACATCAGAAAGAACTCGATGACCACTGCAAAGTTCGAGGTGGAGAAATTTGACGGCACCAACAACTTTGGCATGTGGCAGTGCGAAGTACTAGACCTGTGACTCCGCGAAGGACCAGTAGACGGTGAAGATCCTGTCCAGTCCAGTTCAGTAGACAGTGAAGATCCCGTCCAGTAGGAGGTGAAGATCTCGTCCAGTCCAGTAGACGGTGAAGATCCCGACCAGTAGACGGTGAAGATCCTGTCCAGTCCAATCCAGTAGACGGTGAAGATCCCGTCCAGTAGGCGGTGGAGATCCTATCCAAAAGAAGAATCCTGTTAATCCGCGAAGGACCGATAGATGGATGAAGATCCCGTCCAGGAAAAGTATCATCGACAATCTGCAAAGGACGAGTGTGCCTAGTGTTGGACACTGGAGGAAAGACTGTCCTGACAGAGAGGTCGATTGTGATAGTTGCTCAAAAGACTGATAGAGAAGAAGACTCTGCTTTCACAGTTTTAGGTGGAGATACATCCTTCCAATCAAGGGATTCCGGATGTTCATACCAGATGTGTTCGAACCGAGAGTGGTTCTCAAGCTATCAAGAGCTTGATGGAAGAATTGTCCTTATGGGCAACGATGTCACACTAGAGGTATTGGAACGATCCGACTAAAAATGCATGACGGTACAATCAGACAACTTACAGATGTAAGGTATGTCCCTGATCTCAAGAAGAACCTCATATCACTGGGGGTCTTAGACTCAAATGGTTACAAGATGACCATTCAGAATGGAGTCCTGAAGGTTGTACGTGGAGCATTCTTAGCAATGAAGGGTTCTATGAAAGGAAATCTGTCAGAATGATGGGATAATCCGACACTTCACTGTTCCTGGCACTCCCCAGCAGAATGGAGTTGCAGAAAGGATGAACCGAACTTTGGTTGATAAAGTTCGCTGCATGTTATCCCAGTCAGGCTTGAGCAAAGCATTTTGGGCGAAGGCTTTATTGTACGCCTCCCACATTATCAACAGACTACCCTCCACCGCAATTGATGAGAAAACTCCCATAGAGGTGTGGTCCAGACATTCTGCCACAGATTATGATCGGCTTCGTATTTTCGGATGCCCAGCATATTTTCACGTAAGTGAATCAAAACTGGATCCTAGAGCCAAGAAAGCTGTCTTCTTGGGCTTTAGTGAAGGAGTAAAGGCATTCCGACTGTGGAACCCTGAGTTAAAGAAAGTCATCGTAAGCCGAGATGTTACCTTTGACGAATCTGTAATGCTGAAACTAACAACTCCAGAGAATCAGAACCATGATTCTCTAAAGAAGGTGGAGTTTGAATTTGAAGATGCTGGTCAAAATTCTGATGAATCTGAACCAGAATCTGATGACACCTTAACTGAAGTGGAGGAGTCATCACCGGAAATCTTTCAGCAACCTGAATCTATTGCCACCAGCAGACCGAAAAGACATATTCGAAAACCTGCTCGGTACACAGACATGGTGGCATACGCCCTTCCAGTAATTGACGATGATGTTCCGACCAATTACAAAGAAGCTGTAAACAGCCTCGAGCATGCCCAGTGAAAAAAGGCGATGGATGAAGAGATGACATCACTTCATCAGAATCAGACTTGGAAGTTGGTTCCACTTCCAACACTCAAAAGAACAATTGGGTGCAAATGGGTCTTTGCCAAAAAAAAGAGGGTGTTACCGACAAAGATAGCATCAGATACAAAGCCAGACTGGTAGCCAAAGGTTACGCTCAAAAAGAAGGAATAGACTACAATGAGGTATTTTCACCTGTTGTTAAGCATGCATCTATTCGGATCTTATTGGCTTTAGTAGCACAGTATGACCTAGAGTTAGTTCAACTTGATGTAAAAACTGCATTCCTCCATGGTTCCTTAGAGGAAGAAATTTATATGACTCAACCAGATGGTTTTAGAGTCCCCGGTCATGAAGATTGGGCATGTAAGTTGAACAGGTCTCTATACGGTCTGAAGTAGTCACCGCGACAGTGGTACAAGCGGTTTGACAACTTTATGTTGGATCAGAAGTACACACGCAGTCAATTTGATCACTGTGTTTATTTCCGGAAACTCCAAAATGAATCATTTATCTACTTGCTTTTATATGTTGATGATATGCTAATCGCATCTAAAAGCAAGGTGGAGATCGACAGGCTGAAGGCTCAACTAAGCTCAGAGTTTGAGATGAAGGATCTTGGAGAAGTCAAGAAAATTCTTGGGATGGAAATCAGCAGAGATAGAAAAAATGGTGTAATCAAATTGACCTAGGCTCAGTACCTGAGCAAAGTACTTCAGAGATTTGGCATTAATGATAAGACCAAATCTGTAAGTACTCCTTTAGCGGCACATTTCAAACTCAGTGCATTGATGTCACCAAGTACAGATGGTGAGAAGAGACAAATGGATCATGTTCCATATGCCAATGCAGTAGGTGCCCTAATGTATGCAATGGTGTGTATGAGACCTGATATTTCACATGCTGTCAGTATGGTAAGCCGGTACATGCATAATCCTGGTAAAGGCCATTGGCAAGCTGTGAAATGGATTTTACGGTACATTCATGGTACTGTGGAAACAGGCTTAAAATTCGAGAGAAGTAAAACTATTGGTAAGCATCTTGTTGGATATGTAGATTCAGACTATGCTGGAGATCTTGATAAGCGTCGTTCAACTACTGGTTATGTGTTCACCATAACAGGAGGACCAGTAAGTTGGAGATCAACTTTACAGTCAACGGTAGCTCTGTCTACAACAGAAGCAGAGTACATGGCTGTAACAGAAGCTTTCAAGGAAGCAATTTGGCTTCAAGGATTAATTGATGATTTGGGGATAGCACAGGAAAAGGTAGATGTTTTCTGCGATAACCAGAGTGCCATTTGCCTAGCTAAGAACCAAGTTCATCACAGTCGGACCAAGCATATTGTTGTTCGCTACCACTTTATCCGAGAAATAGTAGATGAAGGAAACATTCTACTACAGAAGATCGGGACTGCAGATAATCCTGCAGATATGCTAACCAAAATAGTTTCTGGGATCAAGTTTCAACATTGTTTGGACTTGATCAACATCTCTCGAGTTTAAAGCATCTGAAGGAGGAATGAAGGAAGCTCTGATCAGTGAATTCTCTCTGTGGATTCTCGCCAAGGTGGAGATTGTTGAATATTGGCTCAAAGTCAAGAATAGTGGCTTATCCACCAACCATGGAAGCTTCCACCATAGCCACCAAAGTTAAGAATGGAGGCTTACCACCAAAGTCATGGAAGCTTCCATGACTTTTGCTACCATGGCTGCTGGATGGTGGCTACTTTGGCTGCCACATTAAATATGTTCTCACCAATGGTGTTGCCTATAAAAGGCCATGTAGAGAGAGAGAGAAAAAAAAATGGTGTGAGAGTTTAAGAGTTGAAGCAAATTCTCTAAATTTATAGAGTTTTCTGGTATTGTGTGAGTTGTGAGTTCAGTGCTATATAGCACCTTGAATTCTGTATATGTTTTGTACTCAATCTCCATTAATACAAAGCTTCAAGCTCCTCCTCCCGTGGATGTAAGCATACTTGCTGAACCACGTAAAATTTCTGTGTTTTTTCAGTGTGTTTAAATCGGTTTTACTAATCTCGATTTAGTTCCGCACAACACCAGGATCTTCCAATCTCTTGAAAACAATTAATTATATGAAGCCCCAAAAGAAAAGAAAAGAAAGGTAAAAGAAAATATTTTGTTGAACCTACCCCAATTCAGAAAAAGGAATGAAGATCTTGATGAATCTCATATGATTAAAGGCAGATACACATGGCCATGGCATGAAGCTGGTGACATAACCAATTAATATAATCAAGACACACTATCCTTTGTACCTTAACTTCAATCAAAATTATGAGAGAAATTCTTTATCAAAACTTGCTATTTATTATTATATACTTAATTTATCTATGTTCCAAGAAATTCAAAGTTGCAAATTAAAAAAAATCTAAATGACTAAAATCTAAATGAAATTGAATAACTAATCACTCAAATAAAAGTTCCACCAAGCTGAAGTTAAGAGGTGAAATTGGAAGGTTCAAGGACACCCTTGCTATAAAAAGTATGCAAGATTCATAAAAAAGTATACAATCGACAACCAAAAAGCATGTATCAAACTGTAAACATATTGAAAAAGAAGAATTACCTACCTATAACCAGAATCAAATGATTAAGATCAGAATAGTGCGTCTTTGCGACTCGAAAAACCCAATGCCCATTTACTGCAATAAGGAACGAAAAAGGAAGAAAATATAATACTCAAGCAAGGAAATTTTTTTAAGAAACTAAAACCGTTATAAGATACAAACAAAAAAATACAATAATAATGGATGCTTTCACTCAAATTTAACAATAGCATCCCGTGAATATAACAGGGAATGGATCAGCAAGTAGAGAAATAAGACAGGTAGTCAGTCATGCAATAGATCAAAAAATTTCTCATTATACCTGCACCAGCAGTGTTTCCACCAATTGCATCCATAACCTGACTGAAAAAGGTTGTGACTGACTGTAATATAATATTTAGGGTCAGTTCCAGCAAGAAATGCAAACATAATAATAATTGTACTAATAATAAGTGTAGAGTAAAACCTGTTCATTTGCTGCAGGAGAAAGCCCTTCAACATAGATGCGAGGAGCAGGTCTAGTAGCCTAAAATTAGAAGATAAATATTGTGTGTATAATCCTTCGAACTTGCTAACCCATTGCCTGAATTGGCATAAGAGAAAGAGCACCAAACTGCTGCAGGAGTGAGTGTCGGATACGGGTATGTGTCCGACACAGGTATGTTTAATTTTTTCTAAGTTTTTCCATATATTTAGTGGATCATACCTCCAAACCCTTATCCGAATATGTGTTGGACATGGGAGTCGGACACGGGTACTTAAGAGAAAATAAAGAGTCGGAGTAACATAGCTTAAAACTCCTCTTGCAGTTTCTTTTTTTAGTATTCATCAGTTCCATACGTGTTATTACAATCAGAGTGCCTAAATCAAGAAATAGTTCATATCAGTTCCATACATGTTATGTTTTATTAGTTCTTAAATATCTCAATTTAGTATTTGTGCTGACTGTTGACATTTTTAATCAATCTGATGATTTGTTGCAGCGATACTTGCTTCTTTTGGAGACTCAAATGAGGTAAACTGTATTTCATAACCTATGTTATTCGGACTCGGGTGTGAGTGTCGGACACGGGTATATTCAATTTTTTTTTAAGATTTTCATGTATTTGAAGATCCTCGAAGTATCATATCCCCATACTCATGTCCGGATATGCGTCGAACACGAATACTTCAAGAAAAATGAAGAATCAAAACAACATAGTTCATAACATCTCTCTCCTAGTTCTATTGCAGCCCGAACAGTTTAGAGATTGTATGTATTTATCTGTAACATGCCCACGAATGTAAATTTTTTAAGTGTTCATACAGTTGTGAATCGTTTATTGCGCAAATGTACATAAATATGCAGACTGAAAATTAATCATAAGAATTTGTCTTTCTAGGTACTTGTGCACATTTAAGATACTTAAATACATGCATGTGTCGAGATTCAAATTCTAAATTTGTGCGGCTCTTGAATACGGACCGTGACACATGCACGCTTTCAAAATATGTACTATTGATATCAACTTTGGATGAATGTGCGGGTTGTTGGAATTCTCCAAAAGCTCAAAACTTCATTGAGTTATACTATACCAATTAAATAAGATGGTATAAAGAAAGAGCAATTTTGGGGAATTTGGATGGATTAGAATATTCATTGTTGAATGCTTTAATAGTAGAGGGTAAAGTTTGGGTGGATTTGAATATTCATTGTTGAATGCTTTCGTAGTAGAGGGCAATGTTATCGAGACTCGGAAATAAGTTTCGAATATGGGTATACATTAAACAGGGATTTGTTTAAATTTTTTGAAAGTTTTTTCATATATTTGGAAGATCATATTTTCATACTTATATCCAAATATGTGTCGGGCATGGATATTTTAAGAAAAATAAAAAGTCCGAGTAAAAAATTAGATTTCATAAACCAAATTTTGCATTATCTATAATATATATAAAAACATAAATGTAGAAATTTTTTGAACTGACGAAAATAATCATTATTGTTCATTATATTTTTAAATTATCATTATAAATATTCTTTTATTATTAATAAGATTTATCTAATTTATAAGTAAGAAGTTTAATTTCATTAAAACACTTTCGTTAAATGAATTACTTTGATAATAAATAAAATTAATTAAAATTTTAACGGAATTACTTTATTTTAAAAGTTTTAATTTTTCACTAATTTTAAAAAGTAATTCAATTCATTTGATATAAAAAAAATTACATTGAATTTTTATTTTTTTTAATTAACTTTACATTAATTTAAATATAATAATTTAATATAATTTACACATAAAATAATATTTACATTAACATATAAATTTTAATTAATAAGTCTTTTATTAGTTTTATCTATAATCTATAATATATATAAAAGCATGAATATAGAAAATATTTTGAACTGACGAAAATAAAGGCAAATTTATTAAGATATTGCTAAAAAAATTTTTTATCAAAGTACCTACAGTTTCAAATTATATATCAAAATACACTAATTTTAAAATCAGTTGGGAAGTCGCCATATGATATGGCGACTTTCCAACTAATTTTTTTTATTTTTTTAAAAAAATTCTGCTCGGAAGTCGCCATATCATATGGCGATTTCCGAGCTTTAAATTGTTTAAAAAAAAATTGCACTTGGAAGTTGCCATATGATATGGCGACTTCCAAGTGCATTTTGTTAATTTTTTTTTATATTGTTGGAAAGTCGCCATATGATATGGCGACTTCCCAACACCATTTTTTTTATTTTTAATTTTAAAATTTTAAAATTTGTAATTAAAGTATTTTTTAATTTTAAAAATTAACATAATTAAATTATTTTTGTAAAAAAAGTATTTTTTTTTAAAATTATTTTAAAAGCCTAAATAATATTTTTTATATATAATTAATTATTTATCTATATATAAAATAATAAAATATATATAAAGATAAATAATATTTTTAAATTATGTTACTGTTTTAAAACGGTAAAAAATATTAACTTTTAAATTTAATTTTACAAAATTAAATTTTTAAATAATAAATTAAAAATCTAATTTTACAAAACTAAAAAAATTTTAAAAATTTATACTGTTTTCGAAACTAATTTTTTTAATAAATTTAAAAATTAATAATAAAATTTAAATAACAAAATTAATAAATAATCATTTAAAATTTTAAAATAACGGTTAATTTTTACATTTAATGAAAGAAAAATACAAAAAGTACATGATTATTATACAAAACGTACATTATTAAAAACATCTTCTAAAAAATACATGATTATTATACAAAAAGTACGTTTATTCTAATTATTTATGGAGGAGCTATCATATCGCGTGGTGTTGAGCAACCATGTCGAGCTCTCCTATTGTGTGCTGGTTGCACCCGTCATTCAACCTCGTCAGTGGGGCGTATTCGTTGTCGACCTCGTCCTCGACCTACCGCCACTGGTTCTGGTTCTATGTGATCCCCATGCTTACCCACATCAGTCGATGGGAACGCACTACTAGAGGAACCCACATGTTCTGTATCAAAAAATGGAAACCCACTGCTCTAGGAGCCAACACCTAGTGCACCTATAAAGGGAACCTGACTACTAGATGGACCCACAAATGATGCAATACCAAATGCTGACGTAGGGGTTCCAAACTGATACATTGTAAATAGATATGATGAACTTGGACTTGGGGTGAGGAGCCGATCATCTAACCTCATCATTGGCGGTTCTGGTCGGTAACACTCATCAACATCAAATCCGGGGTGACTGACGGAATAACGATGACTGGATGCTACGCCATGTTCTGGTTGAGGTTCAGGATGACTAAATGACATCCTTGGTGCAGTGAACTCCACCGCATGTGATGAGGCCTGTTGACGCGTCCGCCCATGTTGTCGGCTAGGTCTAGGAACTTCCATTTCGTGTGTAGGACGGACTGGATTTGAAGTTTGTCCGGAAATGGCATACTCCTAACATCCTCAAACTCCGACGGTGGATAAACAAAAGGCCGACCTTCATTTTTAAACCATCTTATGTAATCAGCAGATGGGTTGAAATTATTACGAACAATGGGTATACCTGTCGGAATTTGTTCAGAACGTAGATTCCACAACTGGATCCATTGTCGATGCTTCGTAGGCCAAAATATTTCATGACGCCCACACATATCAATCTTGTGAACCTTATCAAGGTTCACCGGTGGTTGCGGAAATGGTTGTTGCATCCCAAATTGTCGCAACATCCTGTCAGTAGTGTGCCACTCTACATATGCAAAGCATATCAATGCTGTGTTTGCTATCCATATATTACAATTATTAGTTGTATCCGATAGAAAACATGCCATAATTTGAATTGAAATATATGGCATCCACACAAACTGCGAATAATTATTACAAATTATTAGTTTCATATGGATTAAATACAAAAATACTTGAATGTAACAATCGAAACATTTACCTTATGATATATCCTTCTCGATCTAGTCGTGATCTTATAGTTCGAAGGTCGAGCAGAATATCACTACAATCTTTAGGATGACTCCACCTGTTAAAAAACATATAAAATCTTAATAGACTTAATAAAAATACAAGTTTGTACAAAATTAATAAAAATAGTCAAGATTATTACCTGCTTGCAAGGGGTATACAGGCAGAAAATTCTCGCGCGAAGTAATAAATGGCAGTCGATGCCAAACCCATGACTGCAGAAGCAGTAAACATCCACCTATGTCATGGCAGTTGAGAACTGTAGCCCGGCACAGTTCTCTATACAAAATCGCCAAACACGCAGAACCCCAACTATAATTTGCTGCATTCTATAAATCACGAAGCAATGGAAGATACATTAAATGTATCCGACTGCTCGATTTGTTGTGCATTAGCATTCCTCCAATTAAACATAAAATATATGCTCTAGCACCATATTTTACCTCTTTTTTGCTTGCGTGTTCGGGGAGATTTTACAATGACTGCAGCCACGTTTTTGTCACCATTGAACCCTTGAAACACTCTTTTGGAGCTACAACGCCCAATAAATTTTGGCACTCTTCATTCCAATCTAGAAGACTTGCGCCTGTAACTGGCATGCCATCCACTGGTAGTCCAAGTTGGAGCGCAACATCTTCTAAAGTGATCATGCATTCACCACACAGAAAATGAAAAGTGTGCGTCTCGAGTCTCCATCGTTCAACCAACGCACTAATTAAGTCTGGCAGAAGCATACATTGTCGAATTTGACTTGCATAATAAAATCTGGCACTCTTTAAGTGGTCGATAATAGATGGATGCGGGATGCGAACAGGGTCCTGTTCATAATTAATTAAATTAAATAATTATAAAATCATTAAAAATTTAATAATGCAATCTCTTTGAAATATAATTAATTATAAAATTATTATTATAAATTATAATTTTATAAAAATTAATAAAAAATTAATAACAATTATAATGATAATTAATTAAATTATAAAAAATATGATAAAAAATTTACTAACCTCTTGATATATAACCGCGGATATGTGATTATCTTGCAACCTCAAAAACGATGAAGCCATTTGAAATCAACACTAAAAGAAAATTTTAGATTTTTTTTTTTGTATTAAATAAGAGGAAGAGAAAAGAATTTGTATGAAAAAAAATGAATGTAAGAGGGGTATTTATAGGTGAATTAGGGGGTGGGAATGGCAACGGTCACTTGACCGTTGCCTTTGAATTTTAAAAATTTTTTTTTTACCGTTTTTCAACATTCGAATTTTAAAATTTTAAAAAAAATATAGTTCGGAAGTCGCCATATCATATGGCGACTTCCGAACTATATTTTGAAAAAAAATTCAAAACAAATGTCAGAAGACGCCATATGATATGGCGACTTCTGACCTATAAAATTCAAAAAAAAAAAATTAAAATAAGAAGGGATGTCACCATATCATATGGCGACTTCTCTTCTTATTTTTTTTTTTAATTTTTTTTTAAAAATTAACCATGGGAAGTCGCCATATGATATGGCGACTTCCCATGGTATTTTTTTAGCACATTTTGATATATAATTTTAGATTATAGGTAGTTTAAAAAAAAAATAGCAATATATCGATAAATTTGCCGAAAAAAGACATATATGTTTATTATATTTCTAAATTGCCATTTAAAATAAATAATAATAAGATTTATCTAATTTATAAATAAGAACTCTACTTTCATTAAATAAATTTATTTGATAAATAAAAATGAGTTAAACTTTACATTAAAATTTTTGGAATTTTAAATTAATATTAAAAGTAATAAATTTATGTTAATTAACATATGATATATTAATATACATGAAATAAAATTTACATGTTAATATACACTTTATTAATTTAATTATTATTTTATTTTTTATTTTTTATTTTTAAAATTTTAATTTTATATTAACATTACAACTTTATATTACTCTTATATATTTTATACATGAGACAAATTTTACATATTATTATGCATTTTATTAATTTTAAATATTTACAATGTACAACTACTTATATAATATATATTATTATTTAAAATTAAGTATTTACGTACAAATATTTCGAAATTGTCATTATAAATATTTTTTTATTATTAATAAGATTTATCTAATTCATAAGTAAGAAGTTTAATTTCATTAAAATACTTTTGTTAAATGTATTAATTTGATAATAAAAAAATAAAAAATTTATGTGAAATTGTTTTATCTTAAAAGTTTTAATTTTCACTAATCTTAAAAAAATGAATTAATTTATTTGATATAAATAAAAGTTAAAATTTACATTAATTTTTTTTATCTTCATAATTAATTTTGCATTAATATTAAAAATAATATAATAATTTGATATAATTTGCGCATGAAACAAATTTTACATGCAAATTTTAATTAATATGCATTTATTATTTATTTTTTAAATATATAATTATATATTCAAAAATAAATAAACCAACGAGCATTCACATGCGAATGCATGTGATAACAAATACTAGAATATATAAAAGCACGAATATGGAGAATCTTTTGAACTGACACAAATAGTAATCGTTGTTCTTTATATTTTTAAATTGCCATTATAAATATTTTTTATTATTAATAATATTTATCTAATTTATATGTAAAAAATTTAATTTCATTAAAACACTTTCGTTAAATGAATTAATTTGATAATAAATAAAAAAATTAAAAATTTATGTAGAATTGTTTTATCTTAAAAGTTTTAATTTTTCACTAATCTTAAAAAGTGAATTAATTTATTTGATATAAATAAAAAGTTAAAATTTACATTAATTTTTTTATCTGCATAATTAATTTTGATTAATATTAAAAATAATATAATAATTTGATATAATTTGTATATGAAAACAATGTTATATGCAAATTTTAATTAATATGCATTTTATTATTTTTATTTATTTTTAAAATATATAATTATATATTCAAATATAAATAAATTAATGAAAATGCATATAATAACAAATACTAATTTATTTTTAAATATTCAATTAATTAACGGAAAAAAAAGGAAATGAGTCTAAGAAAAAGCTAACTCTACCTTAAAAAGGCTTAACCCAATTTATATCATCAATCAATCTAATACAGCGACCGTACAATTTCACTTCTAAAATAAAGATCTCAACCATTCAGCATTCTAATTTGGGTAAAATTAAAAAACAAATAATCGACAATATAATAATTATTAAATGATATAATAAATAAAAATTATTTTAAAAAATAAAAAATTATTAAAAAGTAAATTGTAAAAATAAAATTATCTTTCATAAAAAAAAATTTCCTTTCCTTTCTCTCGTATAATTTAATTTACTTTTTTAATTAAAAAAATAAAATTTTTGAAAATAAAATTTTTTAATTTTAAAAAAATAAATATTTAAATATTTTTTAATTTATTTTTATAATTAAAAAATTTTAAAAAGTTTTAAAAAATAAAAAGTAATAAAAAGATATTTCTAAAATTATTTTTTTATTTATTTTAAAAAATAAAAAATTTTATTTTTTAAATTTATTTTTAATTAAAATTTTTAAAAAATAAATTTTTTTAATGAGAGAAAAAAAAGAATAAATTTTTTTATTAAATATTTTTATAATATTTTTATTTTTTTAAAAAAATTTATCCATTAAATTATTTAATAATTCTGAGAGCTTGTTTTTTTAGATTTACCCTTCTAATTTCTAATCCAACCAACGTGCCTTTCCCCATAAATATTCTTCCCCACGCGCCCTTTGCTTCCTTCCACCGCCACCTTCCCCCAGTTCCCTCACGAATCTTTCTTTCTATTTTGAAAGCAGCTTAGATTGGTTTCGTTGCAACACCAGATCTGATTTGTTTTTAAAAGGTTAGTTTCAATTTCACTCTCCTGTCATTTTCTCTTTTATCTATTTTGTGTTTTTCAAGTTTTTTTTTTTTTTTTTGCTTCTTTCTTTGGTAAAATATGTGGGCAATTTTGTTATTAAAAAGGCTTTTGTTTTACTTTTTGAGGAATGGGTCTTAATGGGTAATGTCAAATTTCAAAGGGATGTTTCTTTGGGTTGAGGGTTTTGGAGGGTACTACATTGTGATTTTATGGGTTGTTGAAAGATATTTTCTTCCCTCCAATTTCTAATTTTTGGTATTAATTTGCTGCCAAAATTTTATTTTCTAATGATAGAAGAATAAAATAGCAAGAAATCTGATTGATTGGCAATGCTATGGTGTTTAAAGAGGGATTTAAGTGCACTATTTGTAGGGTATCTTCTGGGGATTAGTTTGGATTTGGGGACCTTCTTATGAGATATTCAGTATGGTGAGGCTGTTTTTGAACTTAGGCTCAAGGTTTTGGTTAAAGATTGAATGGAATTTTAAAGTGTTGGATCTTTAAGAAGACTGCTTCAGTCAGATTCTTTAGGCGAAATGGCTTTAGGGGAGGTTTTAAGGTGATGAAAATGGGATTTTAGTGGTTAATGGATTAACTAGTTAATCAAAGAGCAGTGAAGTATTTTTCGTTATTTGTTAGAGGTTTAATGCCTTCCATGAGTTTAATAGATAGATTCAAATAGGTAGCGATACTATCTAATACCTCGATCTCAGCTTTCACATTGGAACCCTTGAGCTAAAATAAGATGCAGTTGCTATTGCTTCTGTAGTATCAAAAGCTTATTGGAATTTGATAAGATTGGTGTCAATTGCAGGCTTATAGGAGTCTGTTTATGGTCTGAAGTGTCTAGATCATCTGGCATGTGCTATGTAGTATGTAGCTTATTGCTGCATGACAGCACTGTTTCGGTATTAGATAACGGTAGCAGACAGGACATGGAAGTAGAATGATTTTATAGCTCATTCCATCTTAAGAAAAGAAATTCTGTAGGAGAATAAGCAGTTTTACTTTTAGTTCATTTAAATATAGATAACTGTTCTGGAGTATAAAGTTATATTTTCCTGCAGAGAGATCAGTGGACCTAAATATAGATGGAACAGCTAGAAACTAAGTTTAAAAAATTCTCTTATTGAAACTTATAATGGGGCAAGCAGCTGTTACATGCATTCTAGGTAGTAATTCTGGGATTGCTGTTTCTGACTTATTCCCTAGATCTACACCTGTCTGTGGATGCCCAGTCTGTGTTGGTGATCTCTTTAAATCAAAAGAGTTTGCCATTGAATAACTTGAAAAGGGGTTGAAAGGCAAGAATAACTTAATTGCGTCAGGTAGGTGCAGGGAATCCTGAATACAGCTAGCATAAAAGATTTTACAAGTTCCTTAATGTGGAGTTCTGCAGAAGCTAATGTTAAAAAAAAAAATTACCTTATATTGGAGTTGTGTGAGAACACTTTGCTCTCATGAAAATAAATGCTAGAATATCAATTGCTTTGATTCTTTTCTATTCTTATTTTTCCCTTTTTTGCTATGCCCAATGGCTCTTGGTCATCTGGCCAACTAGTAAAAGGGTTGCTTTATGTTCATATCTGTATTGGTGTACATATGCTGTAGTTTAACGTGTTGTGGCATTTGTTTTTTTGGTTAGCTTGTTTATTTGGCTCTTCCTGATAAAAGAATATTTTAGTCAGCTAAACATGGCACTTCTTGTTTACTTGGTTGTCATTTTTCATGTGATCTTATATTCTCAATTCTTTATGGACACTAATTGCAGGTTTTATGACAGTTACAACAGTTTAGCAAAAGGTGCATCAGTTGAACAATCATACGTTTTTGGTATATTCAGTATAGAATGGAAGATGGATTGTCAAGCTTCTGGGGTCCTGTCACATCCACTGACCGGTGTGAGAAAAACTATGTTCACTCATCTTACATTGCAGAGTTTTTTAACACAATATCCAATGTCCCAGGCATTCTTTTCGCACTCATTGGCCTTATAAATGCCTTAAGACAACGATTTGAGAAGAGGTTTAGTGTCCTTCACATATCTAACATGATACTTGCCATTGGGAGCATGCTATACCACTCCACACTACAACGCGTGTAAGCATTCTTTTCACTTCTTACACTTGCATTACCATTCCCCCAAATGCTTCTGACATTAGATGAATGTCTCTGCAACAGAGATGCAATATTAGAAAATATTGTTTCTGTATGTCTGATTGGAAGATCATTTTTTCCTTGTTTGATTGGTTTAAGGAGTTTGTTATTTTACTTGAACAGCAGACACCACAACTAACAAATACTACAGTTAGCTGAAGGATTTTATTTTTACTTGTACTTTCTATAATAAATATTCCTTCTGTTATCATTCTTAAACTGGAATTGGGCGGAAGAAATGTTTCACTCCTGTCTCCTGTCTTAAATTCAAAAGCTAAGTAAAAGAAGTTATGCCTAAAGCTTTCTTTTGATGCTTGCTCCTCAGTCTCAGTGTACGGCTCCCTTTGTTCCATGGTTCCTTTAGCACATTTTTTCAAGGAGATGTATTGGACTAATGCCTAAATTTTGGCCTTTCCCTCATTTTTCCTTTCTCAAGGTCAAGTTGACATGAAATTTTGAAAGGTTCCAGAGGCAATATTTTCAATATCTTATGGAGAATTTTCTCTTACTCTTCTGCTACATTTCTTCTGCCTTTTACGTCCTTTCTTAAGCTTCACTAGTGTATTGGATATTTGGGCTTTAATTCATTTATATTTCATCAGGTTGCTATTGAATACTTCTTATAAATTTGTACCCTTCTTAGTGTCATTTTAAATGCATTTATTACTTGAAAAGAGGTTTTATGTTTTTTACTTTGGTCTTTTTCCCTGAAGACTTACGAATAGCTTTAGCTCTCGTTTATTTCCATCAAAAGTGATCCTGCTTTGCCTATGGTTTGGTGTATGATACTGATTAGGGGTCCTAGGAACTTAGACTGTTTGTTTTCTTTAAGACTTTATGCACCGAGCACATTTGGCTCAATGTTGGTGCATGTTTCCCTTCCCAACTCAAAGAGCTGGGTTCAAATCCCCCATTACCCAATATATATATATATATACATATATATATATTCAAGACTTTCTGGTTTTGGGACTATTTTATATTTACTAAATCTTAGTTTCTAATGCTTGGACGTCTTTTTGCTGCTTTGCTTCCATTCTGCCTTTGCAGTTCACCTATAACTTCTTTTGACAATGTCAGCATGTGTGTCTGTTTTCCCTCCAGAATGAGAGCAATGAGACATTAACACTGAAAGAGAAAGAAAAGATGCTGCACTGCTGCAGTACTCATTTTAGTTTGATATGTAGCTAAAGGCATTTGAAGGTGTTGAAAAACTTGAATGGGTAATGTAGATAATACATAATCGAATGGAAGGTGTTCATTGGTAATATTAAAAATTTTCCTTTGCTATGACTCATATTAAGTTGCATAATGGAGGGTCTATTGTACAGGGGCACTGAAGAGGCAGATCCTATAGACACATTTGATTGTTGTCTGTTAAAGTTCATTGCGCTCGGGGATGATTGTTGCTAGGCAGCTAGGCCCTTAAATATTTCTGTGGCATGAAATTATGTCAACAAATGAACAATTTCTTTTCTTTTCCTCTTTTTTTTTTTTTTTTGCTTAGCAGAAACAATGACTAAATTGAGGGTTTATTTGATAATTCTTCACTGCTTCTGGTATCTTCTCTTTTTGCTTAAAACCTTTTACTCTGGAGGGAAAATAGGCACACCTATGGAAAATGAACTTGAGAAAACATTGCTCATTTTATGTAGCTTTGAGAATTAAGAACTTAAAAAATTTTATCAGTTATTGTTTTGCCAATTTGATTTGGAATGTGAAAATTTTCAAATTTATTTTCAGGCAACAGCAAGGTGATGAAACTCCAATGGTGTGGGAAATGCTTCTATATTTTTACATCCTCTACTCACCGGATTGGCACTATCGGAGTACAATGCCTACTTTCCTGTTCTTTTATGGAGTCGGATTTGCAGTCGTCCATGCTCTCTTCCGCATTGGAATCGGCTTCAAGGTGCATTACATCATTCTCTGCCTTCTCTGCATCCCGCGCATGTACAAATACTACATCTACACTAAAGACGTATCAGCAAAGGGACTTGCCAAGTTATATGTAGCAACATTGTTCCTGGGGAGTATTTGTTGGCTTTCGGACCGGGTGTTCTGCAAGGAGATATCTCATTGGTACTTTAACCCTCAGGGTCATGCTTTATGGCATGTCTTCATGGGCTTCAATTCATATTATGCCAACACATTCCTGATGTTTTGTCGGGCTCAGCAGCGAGGATGGGATCCGAAAGTTGTCCACTTCTTGGGTGTTTTCCCTTATGTCAAGATTGAAAAACCAAAGAGGCAGTGAAAGCTTTCTTGCTGAACGAGTTATTCTCTTTTCCACCACCTTAGTTCTTACTCCCTCGGTCTGATTTTGGGCACTAGCTGTTGTTTTTGGCAGGTCACAGGCTTAGGATTCACAATTCTTTTTTTTTTTTTTTTACCTTTGTGTCTTTAGAAAAAAGGATGTAAATGATAATTTAATGTTGATATTAGTGGTGGGACATTGGTATTTTTGACTATAACACTAGAGTTTTTGGCCAGCAAAGGAGAATGAAAGTTGTTTGTCCCATATTTTAACACCCCTCTCCCCCTCTCTTCAAATCATGTATGGCTTTTACAGGGTATAGGGACGGCAATGGAGCAGGGCAGGGTAGATTTTGCAATATCCGTTTTTTTCTCGTCATTGGAATACTTTGTCCGGTCTCTCGTTCCGTTTTGTTATGGATGTTGAAATTTTAATATCATTATCATCTCTGTGGATGTCGGTTATATCTATAACCGTCTCGTTCTATTTGATATTTATTAGTTTTTTCTAAAATTTTCAAATACTAAAGTATTTTAAAAAAATTAAATATAAACGGATTTTTAACCTATGGAGAGAAAAAAAATAAAGTATTAGGTTTAGGTTTTTAAAAAGAAAAATAAAAATAATAGGTTTAATTGTATTATTTTATTATTTTTTAAAAAGTTAAATATTTAAAGATAAAATAGTAATTTTAATATCGAGGTAGGGAGGAGCAGTCAATTATCATAATTGTTTCATCCCAGTTTTTCAAACAAAAAAAATCTTTCCGTCCCGTTCCGCCTCCATTGTTCAATAATAAAAAATAAAAAAAACATCTTCATTCAAAACGGATCAGTTCGAAATCTATCGAATGAAATCCATCGAACAATTCAAATTTTGCCAAACTTAATAGGCTGTCATGGATTTGAACACTTTACAGCGTCTGTAATAATCAACCTAATATTTGAAAAATCTTATCTTCACAATCTTTTTTTAAAATTCCCATCTATAAAATTTTCGTCTTTAAAATTCTCATTTTTATATATTTCATAATATTATTTTAACCATATTTGCTAACCTAAAGACTTTTGCTTTAAGGATTCATAATAATCTCAAACCCAGAAATTGAAGCTAGGCTTATTTATGATAAACCAAAAGCCCAAGAACTAAAAAGCCTAAGATATAGTTACTACTATCGTTGTTTTTTGGGCCTAAACACTTCTAAACCGAATTGGAATTCTATGAAAGTCCTAATTTATTCAGTTGTCCTCTTGTTCTTCCTATCTCCTTCTAGTTCTAGGCTTCTAGCTGCCAATTGCCAGTCGCGACCGAACTCTTCCGTTGCCATTTTAAAGTGCCGCCGAGTTCTTGTAACATAGATCAATGGCCACGGAAACGCCCAAAAAATCTGGGCCTCCAAAAATAGTTAAGCTTAATAACGCATTGAAACTGGTAAAAATCTCTTTCGCTTTTGCTTTTAATAGTAAATGATATTGTGGTTTTTCATTGGTTTCGATGAACTAATCATGATGATCTGGGTTTCTTGTTTTGACTATGTTAAAGTCTTATTCATCATTGAAAAAATTATATTTGGTGATTAGCTTGCTAGAAGAAACTTTTTTATGTTTTTGGGTCTGAATAGTTGTGATTGAATCGTTCTTGGCAAGAAAATAGTAGCTGTTTGAGCAAGAAAATGTACTACTTTTGTTACTAATATATAACATGAAGATGTAGAGATTTTCGGGAAATTATTGATGTTTCTCTTATTTTTATGACTGTGCTTTAGTTAATCCTAGTAACATGCATTGTGCCGATAAGGCCTTGTACCAATTGCAAGAAGGTCTTGGAGTCTTTAGGCTAAGGGTTTAAGGTATGTTACTCGGACTAGTGTCGGATACGGGTATATGTCTAACACGGTTATGTTCATTTTTTTCTAAGTTTTTTCATATATTTAGAGGGTCCTTAGGGTCATATCTTCATACCTATGTCCTAATATGCGTCGGACACGGGTACTTCAAGAAAATTGAAGAATCGGAGCAACATAGGATTTAAATCCTACCCTGTTTTAGTTTAGTCCAATCTATATACTGGTTGGTTGGATTTTTTCATTTGTTTCTGGATGTAATAATTTGTAGTATATATTCAGGATTGTGTCATTATCTTTGCTACATGGATTCTTCGATAATAACTGCCGTATCTGTGTCCAACACTTTATCAGTAGGATAAGACACAGAATATGTGTCCGACACTTCATTAGAAAAATGGACATTGTTATAAGATGTATTCATATACCCGTATCTAATTTTTGGATCTTTTTTAGCCGATTCTACTTGTAGATGTTAACTAATTGAAAAAGAAAAGGCTTTGGTAATAATTGTGTCATGATGGAATCCAAGAGTCATTGTTTGTTCTTTCATTTTGCAACCATCGTCCAGTTTTTTATTGACATGAGTGAAATGCAGGCTGAGCAATGGGTTAGTAAAATGAGTGGATCTGCTGAATATGAAGCAGTGGAAGTAGAACCAGAAGGTCGGCCAGATAGGTCAGTGTGGCTCCCTTCTATCATAGCTGTTTCTTGTATTCATGCACCATCTATTCTTTAGTAATATTTCTGATAGGTTTTTAACAGGCTTGGACTAGGAGCAAAAGTTCCGCGACAATCAAAAGTTGGACCCTCGAACGACCCTGTTGAGAGAAAACTATATGCTAAGTTGAATGTTGGAAAAAGAAAAGCATCCAAAAACCGGGAATCCACCACGCCTTCTGGTAGAGACGGAGTCGATGAAGATGATGATGATGAGGATTTAGAAAGCAGAAGTAGTGCATTTTCTAGGAAGAGAGCAGTTCATCTGGCTTCACAATTACAGGAAAAGAAAAAACAAAAGTGACTTGCTGCCTTGAAAGGCCTAAATGTAGCAAAATACTATATGCTTACTCTTGGACTTGCACTTTTCTCCAATGGAAATATATGTAAGAAAGATTAAAGCTTTTGTTCTTGAGATCAATGTATTAGCAAATACACATAATTCTTGTATGTTAAGAAGTTATATTATCATGGACCATGTGTTTCTCTTTGGCCTCTTTTTAGTTGAATCCCTGATGGCATATGAATTGAACTAATAGCATTCATTAAGAAATCAGAACTGTAACTACTGGGTGTCTAAATAGTGGAGAATGCTGCATCTCTTGACTGGGAAGATGCCCCTCTCCCCTTGAGCAGGGCATTTGGTGAAATTTGACTTGGTTCCTCTTACTCAAGGAATAAAAAATCGGACTGGCCGGTTGAATTGGTTGAACTAGGAACTTGTGGTCCGTCCGGTCCGGTATTATACATAAAACCGGATTTTCTTTGAACAGGTGAAGAATCGGATAAAATCGGTAAAAAATCATTTTTTTTTTTTTTGTATGTGATTAGATTTGAACTCTTAATCTCTTGGTTTTATAATAAAAGATATACCATTAAACCAAATACATAATCTTATTAATTATTTACTATATTTATCACTTATTTAACATTAAAACTATTTTTATATATATTTAAAATCATTTTTTATTAAATTGGCCGATCCATCGTTGGATTGAAAATCGAAAGTCTAACTGGTTCGACTTTCGATCCGATTTTTTCAACATTTCTCTTAGGTAATTCAAGGAGGTTCACTGTTCTTGGTTGTTCAAAATGAATGATTTTGTTTGAAAACGTTTTAGATGCCAGTTTCCACCATTAGTGGCTTGAATTTCATGGGTATAGTTGCAAGATATTGACAATGGGTAGATAAAGACTAAACCAATCTATGGTGGTTATGGCAGTTTTAATAAATAACCGGTTTGCACTTGTTTGATACAGGGCCAATGCTTTCCCACTTTAAAGTTGAGGTTGAGAGCTTCTTAGTTGTCAACGAGGGTTTGATGGCATCATGATGATGCCCTGCTCCTCGATAGAAGACTGTTACTTGGTTCTCCACCGCTATGGTCAAAGCAAAAAGCTGGAAACCATTTGCGGTAAAAGCAAAAGCTTAAGTTTACTTCTGCTCTGTCTCTCATGATTAAGTAAAGCAATAGATAGTAAATAATTAAATATATGATATTATTTGAAATCTTTTTTTGTATTCTAATAATTTTAAGATTCGGATATTAAATTTATTATTCGTAACGATTTTGTATATAAATCATTGAAAATTCGTTATCCGAATCCGTTTTGATTTTGGTGCAAATAAGATCGGATATCCAAATCTATTATCCAAATCTACTTTATTTACATAAATAACGAATTCGGATATCCAAATCAATTTACATACTTAATTCTTGTTTAATTTCATATTTTTATCTTTTAAAAAATCATTTAATAAATTCGGATATTTAAAAAATTCGAATATCCGATGAATATTACTATCTAAATCGAATGCCGATTCGAATAATAAGCAGATAATAAACATATTCAAATATCGAACAAATTAAACAGATTCAAATTCAAATATTCTAAAAACTATAAATATCTAATCCGCTACCATCCCTACACATAATTGCATTCTTACAAGATGTTCAGTGTTATTATTATTTTCAGCAAAGCATAGCTCGTACAGGTACATATATCAGGCATATGAAATCCTAGCTCATTATCAAAGTAGTCATTACTCCACTCATAAACACTCATAACTCTAAATACCCAATCACACAGATACAACAAGAAGGAAGAAAACCAGTTTAACCAAACCCAAGAATGAATGAAATCAATCGAAGTGAAGAACAAACCATATCCACACACAACCATTACACACAAAACTCTACAAATTCTACAATGAGAAAACTAAACCAAGAAAGGGCTCTGAAATCAGGTGTTTCTTTGTTAATTCTTGTGAGAAGCAGTTGCAAAAGGATCACTCTGCACATGAACTAGGAATCACTTGATGGTTGCTGCTTGTAAGATCTCCTGGTTAATGGTTAATTGATGTGGGAAGATTTCTACATCCCTGACATGATTTGAATGGCAATGTTACAGAAAAAGCCATTGGATCATGCGATAAAACACTTTAAGGAGAGTTAAATGAAGCCCTTCTTGCTTGTTGGGATGTCACTGCCCGTCCTTCGACGCAGAGGACTTGATTAGCTTGCTTTTCTCCAACTCCGACCCAACAAGAGGTGCATTATTGGTATGAAGTATGAACAAAACAGAGTCAGTTGCCTTTATTGTAGCCCTTCAGCATTGATATTCACATTCCAGACTTTCATTTATGTAGCTTGTTATGGTGTCTTCCACTAAATCTTCAAGGATGGCTTCACCCATCTCAACACCAATACAATCAGTGTCAAGTCGAAGGTCCATCCATGTTCCTGTCTTAGCCATGTCTTTTCTGACTATCTGGTCCAAAGTACGAGGCAGCGGCATTGGGAGCAAATGCCAATAAACTCCTTGCCTGACCTCTTGAATGGTATTTTTCATGTTTGGGATAGGACGCATATTAGTTTTAACAAATGACACACCAGGGGAACCAAAATAGTACCCACAAACCTCCATCAGAACTTCATTAATGCAATCAAAGAGCAGTTTTTGGTCATGACAAAGCTGGTTTGGCAAGTATTCTACCTCATCAAGCAACAACGGGTCAAGAATCAGGTCTGAAGAAAGTGACCTGATGTAGAGTTCATCCCAGTTGAAAGTTGAAGCTTGCAGCACTGCCTTTATGTGCTCGAATATTGATTCCTTATCATCCATACAAGTTTTAATACGATTACTGTGATTTGTGGCTATAGAGCCATGTTCTTCGAATCGAATTCTTAGTGGTTGTATGGATGTTTCACCTGAAGATTGGTGAAAAATTGGCATTAAACGAAATGTGGAACATCGAAGTTAAAAACAAACGTGAAATAAACAAAAGGCTTTTCTCATATGCCTACCAGAATGAGATCTGATGCTAGCAGGGCTGATAACATCCTCTGCAAATATTAGCTCAAGAACAGATACGGGACTTGGCCGCTCCTGTTTATCATTAACACTCTCTAGACCTTCAACCTTTTTGGTGACTGATGAGTTTGGTGGAGACGCTAATGGAGAAAATGGCTGTTGGTCCTTCTCAGATGAATCCTGGAGAAAAAAAAAAATTAAAAAAAAAAAATTGGTTGGATGAGACATAACATATATAGTGCAGACAACAAAATGGAATAATGGCATGATATGTGGAAGAGCCTCTATTTTTCTTATGGAGCTTTAACTCTGCCTTCAACATAATAATAGAAAATCAAGAGAAAATCAAATGTGCCATATCTTTTTCCATCTTCTTGGTGGAAGATAGGATTAATCGAAGGGCATAAGCAGCCTGTATTCATCGTTATGAGCTACTTGTTAATCACATCACAATATATATACCAGCAAGTGGCATCACTATACCTGTTCCAAGCATTGAGGATATTGTTTTTCTTCACAAACTTCAGTTATATCAACATTTATGTCATCTCTAGTAATTGAAGAGTCACTTGTCTCAGAAGAAGCATCCAAGTGCTTGCTTTTTTCCTGAACCATCATTTCAGTTTCTTTAACAATACTCACAGCACCTGCATAAATTTTATGAAGGTTAAATATAAATAAACCTGGATATTCATGATTGCCATTATAAAATAAACAAATGCAAAATAATACCTTCGGAACTCATTTCATCTTTAGTAGAACAATAATTTTGATCCTCTTTGTCATCATTCACACAAGTGTCAAAGTTGTTTGAAATTGCATTATCACCTTGGACTTCATCACTGGTTTTGTTATCAGAAATGCAAAGCTGGCTCTCTGGTTCCTCTGCTACTTGACTTGAATGGCTGACATAGTTGTGTTGATTGTTTTCATTCACCTTCTGAAATTTGTCAGAGCCAGCAAATCTCATCTGTGCAGTTATAAAACTAGGCTCCGAGTTCCTCCCAGGGCTGCCAAAAGGGGATGAGTTATACTCCGGGAGAGAAAGAATCCTCCCTAAGGTTTTTGGAACCTGTCTGCAGGAAAGATCCAGATTTTCATCCCCACTTGTTATCATCTCAGAGAGATGTTTCTTTGCCTCAATATAGATGTTTGAATGCCTGGAAAAATCAGTAGTCTCATATTCTGTACTTAGTTCAGAGCCTTTTAGCTTGCTTGTCTTTTCTCCTTTTTTGACACCGATAGACGGTCTGGCAATTCTTTCAATAAAGAAGTGGTCTTTAGTTGGAGAATTCATCCCAATATATTCCTTAACTCCTCCACTGTCCCGTGAATTTTGTCGATCACCAGAAAATCTTTTGGATATACCGTCAGTGGGGATTCTATGTTGCTCCCTTCCCATAGCATGTTTCAACTTTCTTTTTATTTCAGCAAGAAAAAAGTGGGAACCAACTTTCTCATTCGGCTCTCTATGTCTAATGGTGTACTGAGATTCTGGTGATGAGCCAAGGCTGCTTCCAGTTTCAGGAGTTTGCAAGCATGTCATCCCAGGCTTCAAAATTACAATTTTACTTGAAGCTTCAGAAACGTTATTTCCATCTGCTAAGTCTCTTTCTTGAGACTTGGGCTTTCTTCTAAAGATATTACGCTGTTTTCTATTAACAGGCTCATCCAATCGTCTTAAACCAACAGGCTCCTGCTCTGAAAAGTTGGATCCAGCAAGAGGCTTAGACTCTTCATCCTTTAATTGAGCATCTTGAACATATTTCACCAACAATGAGTTTGGATCTCGTAGAAGTTTCAAAAACAACTCCTCATTTAAACTTAAAATTTGAAGTGCATCCATGACTTCTTTTGAGGCTTGGAATTCCCCATCTTCTGTAAGTTGATTCCTGTTAATAAGCTTCTGACTCACTAAGAACTTGATTGCCTCACTTAATCTTTCTTCAAAACCAGAACTCTTCTGGTTTGGCTGCATATGACCTACAGCAGGCTGGTCATGATTCACACAGTTGATTCTTTTCCGATGGATTTGCCGACAAAACTCTTCCATTAGATTGTCAATATCAAGATTGCTTGTAGTTTGTTGTTGCTCTGATTTATGCTGACAAGATACTTCTGATAACAAGTTCTCAGCAGCATCCATATCAAGACTGTTACCAGAACTTTTCTTGCGAGTTTTGTTTTTTCTTTTTCGGTTCTTCCTTCCATTGTCTCCTTGCCCAGAATCAAACTGCTTTGCTTCAACTTCACTATTATTTACCTCTTTCTTTGCAACTTGCTCTCCGGACATTTCTTCTTCTAGGAGTTTCTTCACACTTGGCTTACATGCATCAGTCGCTTTTGTTTTCTCTTCACCATCCTGTAAAAGAAAAAAAGAAATAGTAATATCAATAACAAATGAAAAGCTTACTCCATTTATGAATATCTTCAGCTCTAAATAGTTCTACCCTTCTAATGAATATATACTGCAATTTTCAAAAATATGCTGGATTTGGGTTAAGTTTCCAAAGCTTACAGGAGTTCCTGGACAATTGTCGCCAGAACTAGTCGACATGTCAAGTTTATTTCCTGAATTTCCCACACCTGCAAAGTTAAAGAGAAAATGCAGCATTAACAGAATACTTAGAACAATGTGGACCAAAGAAAAGCAACCCAAATTTCTAAGTACAATGAAAAGAAGGATCTTAGATTTTAATAACACAAACAAGCCAAATGATCTTTTAATGCTATAAGGACAAACAACATGATTGCAAATGCTTCAAAGTTCCTTAGAGAACTTACCAATTGCATTTTTGTTCCCACGCCTTCTATCAGAAAGCAGTCTCTGAGTTGATCTACCATGGCGGAAGTCAAACATACTAATCAAGCCCGACATACAGCCCAACTGATCCTTTTCATTTCGCACAGGGCGTCTATTTGATCTTTTGGCCATGATAAATGTGGTTTATATTAGAGATTATAATGCTTTGGTAATCGAATTTTTTTTGTCGAAAGGTGACTTGGAATCTGATAAACAGACAAATCAACAGTTAGAAGGATATAAAAAAAGATAAGAACAAGGGAGACAAAGGGCATCTTCATCCTAGAACTCTAAGAGCTGTTGTGAAGAAAAAGAAAAGACATTGATATGTTGATACCAGAAATGTAAATAGACTATGTCAGAGTTCATGTAATTGCAGAAAAAATTAGCATTCACAACAGATGAACAATAAGTAAAACAGGTAGATTCTTATTAAATAAACAAAAAAGTCTCTCTTGAATTGTTAGCCTCAACTATTTACAGAACTTCCTGTGACAATCTCTTTAACTGAATGTTTCCCACAAGAAAACAAGCTAAGTAGTTAAGAATCGTGACTGTCGGCAGAAACTGGAAAACAGACTATCCCTACAATCAGATCAGCCCAAATTTCACATGGTCGTGAGAGACTCTTGTTGACATTAATGATTATGCAAAACCAGACATTTCCTTTGACATATCAGCTTTTAGATTCATCAGTTCTTAACTTTCCTAAAACATTGCTAAACCCATTTCTTAGGCCTTTTTGATACAAATATGGCTCTTATATCTCTCATGCAGCCACCTAAATCATAGTCCAGTAGTGTAACATAAACTCTAATCTTTTCCCCCCTAATTTGATTTGCTTTATTTGTACTGTCAAGTACCTCATCCCCTTTAAATTACAAAAAAGAAGTGCAAAATTATAAAGCTGGTTGATTTGATAAGAGAAGAAGAAGAAGAAATGAAAGTACCTGAAATAAAGAGTTTCTCAAAATTGATACCACCAAGAACTAGGAGAGAGCAGCAGCCAAAATGTAGCTGGATATGTTACCATAAAAGTTTAAAAAAAACAACAAATTCCAATTTCAACAACTCAAGTTTCCCAAGCAGCGTAAAGCACAAGGTTTAAAGCCAAATCTTTCATTGGATGCCAAGGTATCAAAACCTGTCTTTTTGCTTCCACAAGCCAGCCTTAACCAGTGCCTCAAATTCCTCAATAAAGGACGCAGAGAATTTTTTTTTTTTTTTTCTTCTTGGATCTTCACTTCAACGAAAAGATCAATTGCATTTCAAGATTACAGATTGATGATATCTCAAGAGTTCCTTTCCCAACTCTTCAATCAACAAAGAACATGCAAAACCATCAACTTGGGAAGCGATCAAAGCCTTGACACTCCTCGAAGCTGTGCCTTTTGCATGATTCCCATACTCATAAACACAAGGGAGAAGAATAAAAATAAAATAAAAAAGGCAGAATTATACTATTTCTGTACGACAGAATTGAAGTCCTGAAAAAACTGAATAGTTTCTTTTGTCATTTTCAGTAAAAAAAAAAAAAACTCTCCTTGAATGCCATATCTCCAACTACTTGAAACAACCAAATTACCACTTCTTCCACGGATAGCAACCAAGAACCAAGCTTTCTATAAACACCCAAATCAGTTCTCTTGAAAATTCTAATGGAAAACAAATTAAGTTAGTATTTTTTATTTTTTTTTGGAAATTCTACTTCATATCAGAAGCTAGCACCAAGCTCCTACCAATAAAGAAACAAAGGGGAAGCTTAAAAAAAGAGTAAAAACTCAGCAAAATCTGAGATATAGGAAACAAGGACTTTTAGCTGGAGGTGGCATCTTTTGACAACCAAAAAAGAAAAAGAGGGAAGAGAGAAAATGCTTTATCTGGCACCGACCCTTGATTTTTTATGAAGAAAACTGAAATGGGCAGGCGTTATAGACCGGGAAAAAAGTGAAGAAAGAGCAGAGGGATAGAAGAGAGAGAGAGAAAATGGGAACGAAAGTGAAAGTAGAAAAGAAAGAAAAAAAAAAAATAGAGTATTAGTCATAATCAGTGATTTTGTATTGTTGTTGGCCAAAGACAAGAGAAGGACGAGAATACGTGACAGTTGGGATATGTCATATCTGTGATATTAATATAACAAGAGATGCACGTATCATTTTTATTTTGATATTAATATATTTTAATATATTATTGATAATTTTTAAATATTTTTTTATACAAATTATCTTTATGTATAATTTATTTTTAAATTTTTTAATAAAATATATTATATACACATGAAAATATATATTTATTATATGCATATATATATATATGTTTTTATGTAAATATAAATTTTAAATATTTAATATTTAATATTTAATATTTAAAATTTTTAAATATCAAATAGATAAAATAAATATTAAAATGTTAAAAAATATAATTAATTATTATTAATTATGTTCAATAGCTTATTTTAATGAATATATTTTATTTTTAAATGTAATTATGAAAAAAAAAATGATCATGACACAAAATTTTTTAAAATTGGTTTTAAAAAATTAAATAAGTGATTTTTTTTTTTTAATTAGAAAATTCAAAATTGTATACCAATCAGTACGGACCGGTACTTACAGGTACTGACCGGTACAAATCGATACAGACCGGTATCAAAATCGGAACGAAACTAAAGGCTACCTATATCGATTTAATTAAAAACTGAGACGTACCGATTAATACCATCGATATCGGTACGATACCGACCATTATGAATTAGACCCCACTTTCAAAGCAAAATTGAGAGAGAGAGAAGAAAAGTACGCTCTTTTTATAAGATATAATTATGAATTTGTATTTGATCCACTATAATATATAGGTTTATATATTGAAAGTGAATTCTACATTGACATTTTATTAAAATTTTAACCCTAATCATTAACCCTTAAACTCCTAATTATAACCCCTAACCAGTCAGATAATATCGTAGGATGCACTGACAGTACATCAAATATAAATCCTATAATTATATCATAAAAATATAATGTGATAAAAAAATAATATAAATACAATATAAATATATAAATGTGTTAGAAATATATATAATATTTTAAACACACAATTATAATATAAAAAAAATCACAAATAGGATATATATATATATATATATATATTCCTCTCTTTTTTTTATTTATTTATTGGGTTTTTGTTTTATCTCTCTGCTACACTGCAGTTTCTTCCACATTGAAACATCATCAAAGCCACCACCAGTCCAGCAGTACTCTATCCTCTTCTATAAGTATAACTTTCTGTTTCTGGTAAAAAGTGTACAACTCTGCCTCAAACGCTTTATTTTTTGGGTTAATTTAAAAAATATATCCTCAATAATCATTTTATTTTTAAATAATTTAATATATTAGAATTATTTAAAAAATTAAAAATTATTAAAAAATGTATTATAAAGATAAAATTACTTTTGATGAAAAAAAAAATTCTCTTATTTTTTAATTTATTTTTTTAATTAAAAAATAAATTTCTTTAATTTTAAAAAATAAATATTTAAATATTTTTTAGTTTTTTTAATTAAAAAATTTTAAATAATTAAATTAATATTTTAAAATTAAATTTTTTTATTTTTCAAAATTTTAAAAAAATAAATATTTAAATATTTTATTTTTTAAATTTATTTTTAATTAAAATTTAAAAAAATAATAATATTTTCTTAATGGGAGAAAAAAAAATTCATTAAGGGTAATTTTATTTTTACAATATCTTTTTTAATAAATTTTAATTTTTTTTATTTTTTTGAATAATTTTAATATATTAAATCATTTAAAAATAAAATAACTATTGAGGATATATTTTTTAAATTAACTTTTTTTTTTTTTTGTACTCTCTCTCTTTATCTCTTGCTGCCAATTTCCCAGAACTTGTCTAGAATGGCATGCGTGGGGGTGGGTTGGTGTCCACTTTTTCTTAGGGCCGGAAAAAGTTTGGGTTGAAAAAAGCTCGAGTTGGAAAAAGTGTGTTTATAAAATGTGGTGAAAAAGTGTGGTTTAAAAACTTTTAAGTGTTTAACATTGCTATGAAAAAGTGTTGTAGGAAATTAAAATGTCAAAAAAAGATATGTTTAAAATAATAAAAGTGTAGAGATGTGAGGATAATAAAGTCATTTTATCCAAAAGTCAGCTTTTAAAGCTCAAAAGCTATATTTTTTGGCTTTTTGGTTTGGCTTTTCAAACCATAGTTTCAACAGCAGAAGCTAAATTTTTTTATCTGTTTAGCATTGCGTTTGCGGTGAAAAGCAGCTTTTAACCTCAAAAGCTGTGCCAGAAGCAATGCTAAACGAGGCATTAGTCTTCTAGAGACCGGAAACTTAAGTTGAGGCCTGACTCAGCAGTCAGCATGCCTGATTATGTTTAGAAAAGAAAAATGCAAAGGCATAGTACATTTTCCAAAGCTTTGAAAGGGAAAATGGAAGGAAGGGTGAAAAATGTACAAAATTGATGTGAGCTATTCACTGTACTCGTATCAACTTCAGCTAGTTTAAGAACTTCATATACCAAAGTTTTAATTTTTTTTATTTTTTTTTTGGTTTTGAGAAAAATTAAGATAAATAAGTTTTTTTATATTTTAAATTATTGAATATTGAATTCTAACCACAAGATAAATAAATATTCACGATTCATTTGGAATCCAATCATAAAATTGATAAATTAAGTGACCAAATTATATCAAAAGCTTAAGTTGATAGGAGTGGTCCAACTATTATATTTAAGTTTTAATACGTTTTTTCACATACAAGTCGAATAAATGATTAAACTTGCACTTGGATCTAAGTATAGAAAAAAAAAGTACAAGCAAAAGAAAGATTATAACAACAACGCAAAGCTCGATGAGCAATAAGACACTTAATGAAAAAATATTAAAAAAAAATAGGTTATGAGGATTCGAATTAAAAATGTCAAAATAAATTAAATGATCAATTATTTCAAAAATTTAAACTAACAAAAAAAATTTTAATTATTATATTTAAATTTCAATAAAAACGACACTATTAATGTGATGGGATGCCTTCTACCGAAATTCAAATGCACCCTCAATCTCTTAAGTTGGAAGAAAATATGTTATATCTCAAGATTAATACTAACAATGGACATTATTTCAAAATCCCTTGCTGTTGAGATGGATGAAATTTTAATTTATTTATTACATTTATTTTACCATAAGATACAAAAATACACACATAAAATACAAATGGAAATTGTAAGTACAAAGAAGTTTATCAAGAGTCAAATACTAACCAAAAATCTTAAATTTATAAAGTAAAAAATTCTTTCTATACTTAACTATAACTCCAATTAAATATTATATATTTAACATTTTGAATCAAAATGTTCAGGTTTGTCTTGAAACGATATTATAAAAAATAGAACAAAAAGAATGTTGACACAGGAAGAGCATTAATTAACTTTTGGGTGAACACAAAATATTTAAAGAAAATATATATAAAAATAGAAAGTACGGATTTTCCCTCTTTCTATTTTGCTACACATGAATCACATAACAAAATAAAATGAATAATAAATATATAAGAGGACAGAGTGAATATTTGTAATTTTTGAAATATATAAATTTGAATTCGATTAATTTATATGAAATCTGAATTTATTTATTATCCGTTCATTATTTGAATCTAAATTTGAATTAAATAATAATATCCGTCGAATATTCGAATTAGTTAAAATTTTGAATTCTTGATAATAAAAGTTGTTCGGATCTCTACACAAACATAAGTTTTTTTATATTTTATAAATATGTAAGCGAATATCGAATTCGAATATTCGATTGATAATATTCATATAAATAAAGCAGATTCAGATAACAAATTCGAATATCTGAATCAAAATTAAAACAAATTCAAATATCTAAGTGTATTTATCGGAATTGGTCATTGATAATAATTTGAATATTTGAATTAAAAAATTATCCGAATCTTTAAAAACTCAGATCAAATAATATCAAATATTTATAAAATATAAACTTATTCAAAGATCGAATTATGTAATTCTATGAAAGAGGAGCTGCATATTATGTTATATTAATAAAGTAGTAGTAGAATATTAATGCAAAATAAATGATAAAGCGGTGGAAGCCACCCTTGCCTTGCCTTGCTTTGCTTTTGCTTTGTCTGCCTTTTGTTTCTTGTTTTTGACTCAATCAATAACCATTATGATGGTAATGATACTTGGATTTTTGAATTCAAAATTTTCTTTTTTTTTTCTTCTAATTATTATTAGGAGGGAAGAAGAGGCTTTGTTGTGTTGCCAAATCTTGAAAACCCTTCCTCTTGCCGCGGTTTGGATACAAATTTATATTCAAAAAAAGTATAGTACCAAAAAAAAAATTAATGGAGGGAAAATGGAAACACAAATTAATTAATGTGCCCAAAACAATAAATATATGAAAGGAACCCTGACAGATGCTGAGTAGAGTAATCTTTCCATTTCCCTTTGCTAAATTATGCATGCATATGTTATGACTAGAGGTGAACCATGAGCAGGGTCGGATCGGGTCAGATTTAGGTTGGAGATAATATGATATCAATATTATATGTATTTGTTTAAACTCGACTTGACTTGAAATGTGGATTTTAAATTCTGTTTAAGTCAGTTTATATTTGTAAATGAATAATCAAAATCAATTTAGGTCCGTCTATTCTTTTTTTCCTAAAATTTTAAATAAATATTTTATTTTTTATTTAATTTTTAGACTTTTAGCTTTTATTAAATTTTAAAACATGGATAACTTAACATATTTTTAAATGTTCTACACTACAATATTACATATATTTTTTATATAATATAAATTACATAATAAATATAAAAATAATATATTATATAAATGAAACGGATTGGGTTGGGTCGGGTCTTGATTGTTGGGGCCAAGACTCGGTTCATTTTCTAAACGTATCTTATTTTTTTGTCCAAACCCATATTTCGGGCCTAATATTCTTGTCCAAATCCTTCCAAATATTGGACGAGCCTTTGGACTTGGACGAATAATTCGATCCTTAAACAAGTGTAGTTTTGACATTTTTTTATTATTATTTATGGTATATTTAGAAGAAGAGTGGTAAAATCTGATCCAACTTGAAAAACCATTCATCCAATACCAAACTGTATTTAATCCAAATTGATTAAAAAAATCAAAGATTTGAATCTTAAAAGCTTTAAACTCCCAGCAATTTGAATTTGAATTGAAGACAATTTAAAATCTGAAATAATCTGAATTTGAAATGATTTAATTTAGAATTTAAAGTAATCTAAACTCGTAATAACCTTAATCTAAGATTGATTGGATTCGAACCTATAAAATTTCAAAATTTTAATCTTAAAAAACATGAACTTTAATTAATTTGAAAGTGATTCAACCCGAAAGGGATTGAATTTGAAATAAACCGAAACCGAAACTGAAATGATTTTAATCTAAAATGATTCAAATCCCAAATAATTTGAGTTCAAAATTTGGTGAAGATAAAGTAAAAGAATCCCAAATAATTTGAGTTCATAATTTGGTGAAGATAAAGTAAAAGAGCTGAATTCTGTTGTCTTAATCTTGGCAGAGCAGCTGAAAAAAACCAAAATAAAACAGCATCGGTAAGGGACTCAGGATTGGTCGTAGCATAGTTCGTTACGCAACGTACGGAAAATTAAAATTTTTGCATTTTAACGTGTTATGTAATATTTTCGATATTATTAATTTTTTTTTTAATCCACTCCTTTCTTTGTATATATATCAAAAGATACTCTCATAAATATTCTACGATGCAGTTAAAACTTAAATATAATAATATAATAATTAATTTTTTTTTTAATTTAAAATTTTAAAATAATTAAACATTTAATTGGCATCGAGTTAAAAGTCTCAAATTCAATTCCTAAACTATAATTTGATGCATACGTGAATGGATATGTTAAAATTTTAATATATTAATTAAATATTTTTATTATTTTAAAATTTTGAGATAATTAATCATTCAATTTAACAAATACTAATAAGAAGCATATACTACATAACAAGAAAAAAAATGCTAAATTTATGATTATATGTAGAGAATAATTATGATAATTATTTTTTTGTACGAAAATCGTAGTCTGGAGATAAGAAAAACGATTACAGATGTTGAGATTTGAACTCCAAACTTGCTAGATGCTATTTTTAAAAGTAATTGCATAAACTCGACTAAATTTTATTTCATTATGATAATAAAAAATAAGCTATTCACAAGTGTGAATTAATTAATTAATTAATTAATAATAATATGTGGAGTGGTCATTAATTAGGTGGTAAGGTGGCCAAATATAGTTATTTCTCTCCAACCCCAAGCCTTTGGAATCTATTGGCATCATCGAAATTGTTTTTGTTTTTGTGTTTGAAGTGACTTTTTGTATGTAAATGAAGAAAAAGTTTTTAATTTTACGATGCTTTATTGGGGGACCATTAATCACTATAGAAACACCGGATTGGATGCATGCAATTTAACAACGATACTGATATATAGAAAATGACTGGTTAACACCAATTTTTGTTTTTATTTTTATTCCTAGCACATTTAAGAAATTGGTGAAAATAACATCCAAAAACACAATTTTTTTTTTCTTTTTTTTTTTTAAGAGATGACATGGGATTGAGAGTATTGCTAATTTTGAATAAAAAACATTATGCGAACATAATATATTTAATAAATATGATATGTCACGTTTAATACGTATCTCGTATTAATATTTAAAATATTTATATTTTTAATAATCTATATAAAATTTATTTTTATACAATTGACATAAAAAAAAATATGAAACATAATACACAAATTATCAAACCGATTGGAGAGAGTTTTTTTTTTTTTTTTAATTTGCATGCTATAATTGTGGCAGCTTTTTTTTCTTGCTTGGTTTAAAAGATATTGAAGATGATTAAAGTGAAGGGCGTTCTTGGGTGGAATAAGATTCACATAAAATAGAGGACCACATAAAAAAAAAAAAAAAGCATACGTTCCAAATTTCAATAATTTTTAAACCAAATTTTCATCAAAACATTATGTTCCAATTTCAAAGCAAAAATCAATGTATAACTTGATTGGAAAATTTTGCCCAAGTTTGATTCAACATTTTTAATTAGATATACCAAACTTCATAAGTGGATTAGTTTTGGTCGTTTTAAGTTCGCCCAATACTCCTTTTTTTAGATGCTAATATATATTATTATAAAAAAAAAAAATTTGTAATTAGACCTGTTCATGGTCACAGCCCGAAATTTTTATTTTCCTTTTTCAGGTTCGGGCCGGTTGACTCGAAAGTCCATATCATTGTTTAAAATAATATTAAAATATTAAAAAAAATATTTTTATATTAATATTTATAATTAAATTTAAATAAAATTTATTTTTTATTGATGAATAATAATTTAAGCCGAATCGATCCGAATTAGAAGATGTAATCCAAATATCCAGTATAGAGTTGGTTGAGATTTAGATTATCAGATTAGGTCATTAGATTACAAGATTCAATTTAGAACTATGCTTTTATGATCAAGACAGTTCATTGGGTTGGTGGTTGTCATGTAGGAATTGATATCAACTTGCTAAAGCATATTTCTCTAAAGTCTAAACAAACCCTCCCCTTTATTTATTTATTTATTTTTTTTTTTAATAGAAGAAATAGCTAATCCACTTTTGCTTTAGATTTTAGCATAAGGAGGTTATGTAATATCCATCTAGATTCCAAAAGATAATGTAGCATTTCTCCTTCTAACCATTTTGGAGCAATTTGTTTTTGTTAAGTATTTGGTGGTGATGGTGGAAATAATTATCAAATTTATCTTCTAGATTTTTAATAGGATGTTTGACTTAATAGTCCAAGTTATAACATATAACAAAGAGTATACAAATCTTGATTTCAATATCTATAAGTTTGTTTAGCACAATTAAATAAGGTAGAGATAGGCAATAAAAATATTAATTTTTTGTTTTTTTATGGTTATATTAGACCTATTGACCGAGCAACTTCTCAAGCTCGCAATTTGGGCAGACTCTCATCCAACCTTAAATATGAATTTTCAAGTTCGGACTTAGCTAGTAAAAATATTTTTATTATTAGATAACTAGTTCTATTTTAATTTAAAATACTAATATAAAATATTTTTTAATAATAAATTTATATGAAATGAATCTAAATAGATGGATCAAGTCTTGAGCGAGCATTTTAAATTCTCGGTCAAGCTCGATTCGATCAATGAACATATTTACGGTGAGATAAGTGATAATTGTTAGATTAAACTAGAAATATGCCCTCATCACGCAATAGGTTTTCATATTTATATGTTTTGTTTAATTATTTGTGTAAGTTTTAAACATGATATTTATATTAATATATGGTATATGCAATGATCTAATTCTTAAATCAATGAACTTAAAGTTTAAATGGAATCATTATGACAAACTATGCAAAATATCACCATTTGAGAACAATTTTTAAAGTAAGGTATAGATGTCTAAAATTATCAAATTTAATTTGGACAAACAATAACTTTCAATCATTATATGACACATAATATAAATTTGAGAGTTATTTGAATAATGTCAATTAGACATGGTAATTTTGAAAACAATATAATTATACGACACGAATACAATATGAAAAAAATAATTAAAACACGACACAAGAAATAACATGAACACGACACGAATACACGAACATGTCAAAATCTACATAAAGCGAATTATTAACGTATCAAAATTTATATAAATAAATAATATCTTGAATAAAATAATGACATAAAAAACGAACACTATACGAACATACAGATCTTTCTTTTTCTTTTCTTTTTTTTTTCTATTTCTTTCTTCTATTTTTCCTTCCCTCTTTTTTTTTCCTCTCTTTCTCTTTCTCTTTCTCTTTCTCTTTCTCTTTCTTTCCTTTCTTTGTTTCTTTCCTTCACCACCAAAAAAAAAATTGGCTTGGCTCGCGGCAAGCCAAGGAAAGCAATCCCTCTCAATTGACAATGCAATTGAGGGGATAGCTTTTGGTATATAGATGTGTATGAGTAAAATTTTGTATTAAAAAAACTAAAAAAGTAAAAGGAAAGGACAAAATTAAAAGAAAAAAAATACCCTTCTTTTATCCTTTGGCAATGTAACATTTTGTAAAGGTTAGAAATTTGGACATTCCCATTCCACCATTCTCTTTAAGCATTGGATGCTCCCTCTTTTGAGTACCCAAAGTCTTTTGAAAGGAATCCCAACTCATACCCAAACCTAAGAGAAAAAAAAAAGCAAAAGCTCTCAAAAGTTGCATTATACTCAACAAAGAAAATAATGAAAGTTAAAGGGGTTGAAATATACTACAGCTTTTCTTTATTATTATGCATGAATGATTATGAGTTGGCTAATGGGAGAGAGAGCAAAGTGGAACCATGACTCATCGAAATCTGATGCCACAAGCAGGTTCTTAAGATATGATAATATGTGTATTTATATTGTATTTGTGTTATTTTTATATATTATAATCGTATTTAAAATATTATATATTTATATAAAATTAGATATATTAATAATTCGTGTTATATATATTTTTTAACATATTCAAATATTTATATTATATTTTAATTGTTTTTTATATTATATTCATATTATATAATTATATATTTTCAAATGATCAATTGTAAATTATTTTTAAGCTATATCGACAAACATCATCGTTTGATATTTTGCTTTCAACATATCAAATTATCAACGTAAAATCATGCAGAACTTATGTGACGGGGGCTTTCTACCATTGGACAAGCTAACTTTGTTGTTCATTCATGTTCACGGGAAGTCTGAGGAGATTTATTTCGAAATTATAAGTGTTTAAAAATAATAATAAATTTGTAATCGGATCGATCATTTAGAATTTAGATGAATTTCGAATACTTTAAATTTTTGTTAAGAACAATAGTTTGTAAGTTTGCTTTGCAAAGTACTTTGGTAGATGCTTTTATCCAGACGTCAACATCACTCAGAAAGAAAAGAAAAAAAAAAAAAGAATGTGTTGATCTTCCTTATAAGACAAGACAGCTATCCGCTTAGGCGAAAAAACCAAGGGATTGTGCAGTGTGCAAACAATTTTTTATCAATCTAATCATTGTTTCGGAAGAATAGAAAAATATTAAAGAAAACCCTTTACTAAGCTTTGGCTTTGGCTATGGCTATCTATTATTACCCATATAAACAAGGTTTTTTTTATTATAATATAGTTTAAAAAATTTATTTATTAAAATATTATTATTTTTAGATTAATTATCAAAATTCGTTTGTTTTAAAATCAGTTGGAAAATCACCATGGGAGATGGCGATTTTTAACATAAAATTTTCAAAAAACACAAAGAGAAAGCGCCATGGGGGTGGCGATTTCCTTTGGTGGTATATTGTTTTTTAAAATTTTTTTATTTAAATTTAAAAGTTCAATGATTAAAAAAAAAATTGCAATTTTTTTTTTTAAATTTGTATTTTAATTTTAAAAATTGCAAATTAATAAAAAAATATATCTTGGTTCGTTTTTTATTTTTTTTAAATATATATTAAAAATTTTCAATTTTTTTATTTTATAAAAAATAAATTTTAATTTATTATTAAAATTTTAAAAAGAAAATTATATTTTTTATTAAATTTTTATACAAATTTTTTTATTTAAATTTTAAATTTTATGAATTTCTTTTAAAAATTTTTTAGTTAAATTTTATTCTATAACCTTTTGAAACAAAAAAAAAATACAAAATTTTAAAATTTTAAAAAATCAAAAAAATAATACTTTTTGATTTTTTAAAATTTTGTATTTTATTATTTACATTGGAGGACCCATATCCATCTATTATCGACTACTTAAAAAGAGTCAGATTTTATCACGCAACTCAAATTCGATGATTTTTGATACAACTCGACTTAATCAGTGCGTTGATCGAACGATGGAGACTCGAGACGCACACTTTTCATTTTTCATTTGGTGAATGCACGGTAACTCTAGAAGATGTTGCGCTTCAACTTGGACTTCCGGTCCATGGCGATGCAGTTACAGGCGGAAGCATGCTAGATTGGAATGAAGAGTGTCAAAATCTATTGGGCGCGGTACCTCCAGATGAGTATGTATCTGGCTCAATGGTGAGACTAAATTGGTTGAAATCCTTTCAAAATCTTCCATTACACGCAACTGAAGAACATATATAATATACTGCTAGAGCATATATTTTACGTTTAATTGGAGGATTACTAATGCCTGACAAATCGAGCAGTCGGGTACATTTAATGTATCTTCCATTACTACGTGCTTTAGAGCATGCGGCAAATTATAGTTGGGGTTCTGCGTGTTTGGCAGTTTTATATAGAGAACTGTGACGGGTTACAGTTCCAAAAAGCCATGACATAGGTGGATGTTTAGTGCTTCTACAATCATGGGCTTGGTATCGGCTACCATTTCTTGCTCCGCGCGTGGATGTTTCGGCTGTATACGCCCTTGCAAGCAGGTAATAATCTTTACTATTTTATTAATTTTGTACGAACTTGTATTTTTATAGGTCTATTAAGATTTTATATGCATTTTAATAGGTGGAGTAGGAGTAGAGATTTTACCGAGACTCCGACCGACCTTGCAAGTATAAGATTGCTACTAGATCGAGTAGGATATGATAAGGTAAATATTTCGATTGTTACATTCAAGTATTTTTGTATTTAATCCATATGAAATAATAATTTGTAATAATTATTCGCAATTTCTGTGGATGCCATATTCCTCAAGTGAAATTATGGCATGCCTCCCATCGGATGCCTACAATAATTGTAATATATGGAAAGCAAACACATTGATATGTTTTTCATATGTAGAGTGGCACCAAACTGACAGGGTGTTGCGACAATTTGGGATGCAACAACCAATTCCGCAAACACCGGTGAACCTTGATAAGCTTCACAAGATCGACATGCGTGGCCGTCATGAGGAATTCTGGCCTGCAAAGCATGAACATTGGATCCATTGGTGGAATATATGTTGTCAATGAATTCCGACAGGTTATTCGATAGTTGGTAAATTTTCAACCCATCTGATGATTACATAGGATGGTATAAAAATGAAGGTCGACCTTTTGTTTGTCCACCGTCGGTGTATGAGGATGTTAGGAGTATGTCATTTATCAGACGACCTTCAACTTCAGTCCCTCTTACACAGGATATGGAAGCTCCTAGACCTAGCCGACAATGTGGGCGGACACGTCAACCGGCCTCATCGGAGTTCACTGCACCGAGGATGTCATTTAGTCATCCTGAACCTGAACGGGATCATGGAGTATCATCCAGTCATCGTTATTCCGTCAATCACCCCGGATATGACGTTGATGAGTGTTACCAACCATCACCGCCAATGACGAGGTTAGATGATCAGCTCCTAATCTTAAGTCCAAGTTCAGCATATCTAACATCAATGTATCAGTTTGGAACCCCTGCGTCAGCATTTAAAGGTACATCATTTTTGGGTCCATCTAGTAGTCAGGTTCCTTTTATAGGTGAACTAGATGTTGGCTCCTCTAGCAGTGGGTTTCAAATTTTTGATACAGAAGAAATGGCGGATGACATACAATCGAAACCAGTGGCGGTTACAGCAAGAGGTCGTGGTCGACCGCGAATACGTGCCACTGACGAGGTTGAACGACGGGTCCAACCACCATGCACTAGGAGAGCTCGACACTGTTGCTCTACACCACACAATAATTAGAATAAATGTACTTTTATCAATATAACGAGAATAATGTATTTTAAATTTGTAATATATAAATTTATATGTTTTGCACTTCATGTTATTTATTTTAAATTTGTTAGGAAATTAATTGTTATTTTTAATTTTTTTATTCAGCATATCTAACTAAAATGTTAATGTTGTTATTTAATTTATAAAAATGTAATAAAATATATTATTCAATATATTTTTATAAAATTTCTTAATTTTATATAAAATAATAATCCAAATTACATGATAAGTAAAAAAAAACTTGCATAACATTTTCTCTTAATGGAAAATATGTAAATATTACAGGTTATGAAAACATGTAATTCCTTTATTATTGATGCGAACTCTCCCCCAATGTGCCAGATTGATGCGGACATTTTCGACGGCTATGACCTTCATTTCTGCATAATCCACAACGTTTTGGTTGGTCTTTCTCCCTGAGGTCCATTTCATTACGAATACGACTTGATTTTGGCCGACCATGTGGATTTCTTCGCATTTCTTGATTGGGACACACTTCTGGACCATCATATTGAGGCCAATAACCTTCATTTCCAACTGCTTCGAACTCATGTCTATAAACATTCAATATAGTTTCCAGTCTATAGACATTGTCCACATATTGCATGCAATTTATATGGACATGTGCACAAGTAGCAACTACATGCGAACAAGGGAACCTTTGTGCTTCAAACTTCCACAGTCACACCACATGTCACTAAGCTTGACTTTGTACTTCATTGCAGAAACACCCTCCTGTGGATCAACTAACTCTTCAATTAGAAAAGATTGATTTGCTCGCGTAAAATTACAAATAAAGTGGAAGTTAGCTTTCCTGCGATTTTCTTGCATAGTCTGTGTAATTGTTTCACAGTATGTGTGCCCTCCATCCATCATTGCAATTTGCTTGTTCCTCATCTTAACAAAAAGTGCAGCCAACCTATAATATGTTGATTGCACTAAAACAGTAATGGGAAGATGACGCATTCCCTTCAACACCGAATTGATAGATTCAGCTAGGTTGGTTGTCATATGGCCATAACGTATTCCTTGATCATATGATTGGGCCTACTTCTCCTTGGGGATCCTATCAAGCCAATTAGCCGCCTCTGCATTTTCTCCACGAAGATTCTCATATATGAAATGAAAATTCGGTCACCTCAACTCGTATCCTAATAAAATTAAAAACAAAAAACTTGTGAATTTCAGTATTATTTTATATACTAAAGGAAATATAAGAGATAAAATAACTATGATTCGATTCCATACCCATGTTAACAATGTGTCGATGCAATTTTTTATTGTTAAACTTCTTCATAAAGTTAGCTGCAATGTGTCGAATGCAGTACACTGAATATGCATGTGGAGGATTCTATCCACTACCATTACATCTAATCGCAGCTTTGATGGCTTCATGTCGATCTAGGGATGGCAATGGAGCGGGGCGGGGGCGGATTTTGCACTATCCGCCCCCGCCCCGCCATTGTACTGCTCCGCGCCCCGCCCCGCCCCGCTCCGCCATGGATGTTGAAATTTCAATACCACTACCACCTCCATGGATGTCGGTTACATCCATAACCGCCCCGCCCCGCTCCGCCCCATTTGATATTTATTAATTATTTTTATTTTTTCAAATAATAAAGCATTTTAAAAATAAATTAAATATAAACATAAAAATAATAAGTTTAATTATATTATTTTATTATTCATTTAAAAGCTAAATATGTAAGGGTAAAATTGTAATTTCACTATTCGGGGCGGGGCGGTGCGGAGCAGGCAATTACCACAACTGCTCCATCCCCACCTTTCAGACAAAAAAAACCGCCCCGCCCCGCCCCGCCTCCATTGTTCAAAAAAAAAAAACCTCTCCATTCGGATCGGATCGGTTCGAAATCCATCGGTCGGATCGGGTTTTGCCATCCCTATGTCGATCAGACATCAAGCATATGCCAGGCTGTTTTGTCACATGTTTACGCAAATTAGTGAGAAAGAATGACCAAGCCTCTGTTGTCTCGCCCTCCATAATGGCAAAGGCAATTGGCAATATGTTTCGGTTGTCATCTTGTGCAATAGCTAACAATAATGTTCCTTTGTATTTTCCATATAAGAAAGTATCGTCTATTTGCACAATAGGTTTACAATACGGATACCCTTCAATGCATAACTTAAATGTCCAAAAGAGTCGATGAAATATTCTCTCACCCTGGACCAGTCGATCACCGTGATATGCATGTACCATTTGCAATTCCACAATTGTACCAGGCACGAAATGTTGCATTGCACCTAACCATTTAGGTAGCTCATTGTACGATCTACCCCAATCGCCAAAAACTCAAACAATTACCTTTTGCTTTACTTTCCACGCTTTCTTATAGGATGTGATGTATCCATATCGGATTCGCATCTCAGCGATCAAAACTGAAACGGAGATCTCCGAATTTGCTTGGACCAATGACAGAATGCATGAACAGATCATGTTAGAATCTAACTTGCAATGATCTTGTGAAATCTTCCCCGATGTGCAAGTATGAGGCCCTTCATATTTTCTAATCTCCCATGCCTGTTTATTCTTCATAAAAGTTGTTCTTATTCTCCAATTACACCCTTTCTCATACATTAGACGTTTGGCATAATATTTGGTCCGCTCAGATTCAATTACTCTATAATCTACAGAGTTTTTGATGTTATAGTGCTTAATAGCTGAAAGCACAGCCTCTTTCGTTGGAAATTGTAACCCAACACACAAATCAACTGTAGATGGATCAAATGTCAGAGACGTAGCTAATGTATGAGCATACTCAGGAAATTCTGGCACTTGCATTGCCTCCAGATCCAGTTTATGCATATGGGATACAGCCTCATATAGGGGAAGATCTCCATGAGTGTTGATCTCAGCAGGAACGACGTCTGGGTCAGAATCACTGTTGTCATCACTGTCATTTGTGAATTCAGCATCCTCTTCCTGCTCACTAAAGTCACCAACATATTCACCATGGACTCCACATGGCGGAACAGGATCAACACCAGCTGGCTTATCTTCGAGGGTAGTAGGAATTGTTTGTGAGACTAATGAATTATGAAACGTTATAGCTTGAGATAGCGGAACGACTTCTTCTGTGGGAACGTCTGATGTAGTGTGAACATAGAATAGCCCAGAATCATCATCTTCTATGGGAAAGTTTTCTGTAGTGCCAACATTTGAAGGCCCACAATCATCGTGAACATCCTCTATGTCAGCATATAACTCAAGTACACCAACATTTGCAAATGTCTCATGAGCATAAAACACGCATCTAACATCATCATCATCTTCAAGTGGAAATGTTCTATATCGGACACATCCTTCACCACTAGAAAGAGGATGCCTATACTTAATCTCTGAAACTCTTTTTCTATTTTCAACTTTAATTTTTGTATGAATTTGCAACTTCAGTTCCTCTAATGTGACGTCTTCATCAACACGAAAATTTTTAGGACGTTCATAATCAAAGGTAGCACATTCGTTAGTATTATGAATTTGGCCATTATAGTAGACCAATGTGATCACTCTATTGCTCATGTTGTGTAGTAATGAAACTAAGAAGGATGAGAATGAGGAGGTATTAGCACTAAAAAAAAATATGATTGAAAAACTACCGTAGGGGGTATTGTAAATCTTCATCAGTATTATGAATTTATAATGGTTCATTATGTTGTACCGGATGACAAATCCCATCCTTTGTACAGGATGGAATCTGATTCTCATTTTCTGGCTAGGGTTAATTGATTGAAAAATTGATAACTCATTCAATGCAAAAACTGATAATAAATTTCATCCTTTGTACCAGACTGTCCAATAGTCCCATTCATTGCAGAAAGAATCCAATTTCAATATTTTCTGTAGCATTTGATTGACTGAAAAATAGCTGAAACTTATCCCTAACCTTAAATCATTAGTCTCATCCATTGCAGAAGGAATTCAATTCCAATATTTTCTGCAGCATTTGATTGACTGGAAAATAGCTGAAACCTATCCCTAACCCTAAATCATTAGTCTCATCCATTGCAGAAGGAATCTAATTTCAATATTTTCTGTAGCATTTTATTGATTGGAAAATAGCTGAAACCCTAACCCTAACCCTAAATCTGGTTAATAGTCTCATCCATTGTAGAAGGAATCCAATTATAATATTTTCTGCAGGATTTGATTCACTGAAAAATAGCTGAAACCCTGACCCTAAATCATTAGTCCTATCCATTGCAGAAGAAATCCAATTTTAATATTTTCTACAACATAAAATTAAAACAATAAATAAAATTTAATTTAATTTTATACAAAATTCAAATAAGAAATTAATTTAATTTTTATATAAAATTTAAATAACAAATCAAATTTTAATTTATATAAAATTTAAATAAGAAATCAAATTTTAACTTATATAAAATTTAAATAAGAAATACATTTTTTAAAAATAAAATTGTATTTTATATAAAATTTAAATAAGAAATAAAAAAAATTATATAAAATTTTATTAAGAAATATTTTTTTATAATTTTAATAAGAAATAAATTCTACTTTTTATAAAATTAAAATAATAAATTTTATTTTATTTTTTATAAAATTTCAATAAAAATTAAATTAAATTTTTTATAAAATTTAGGATATATATTTTTAAAAAATAAAAACAAAACAAGATAAATTTTTTTATACCTGTTTGCTACAGATCTCAAATATAAAATTTAAATAAGTAATCAAAATTTTTATTTATATAAAATTTAAATAAGAAATAAATTTTTTTTGTATAAAAATTTAATAAGAAATATAATTTTATTTTTTAAATTTTAATAAGAAATAAAATTGTAATAATAAATTAAATTTTATTTTTTATAAAATTAAAAAATTAAAAAAATTTAATATATTTATTTAAAAAAAATAAAAAACAAACCAAGATAATTTTTTTATTTAATTTGTAATTTTTAAAATTAAAATACAAATTTTAAAAACAAATTTGCAATTTTTTTTTAAACCGTTGGACTTTTAAATTTAAGTAAAAGAATTTAAAAAATATATATATACCACCAAGGAAAATCGTCACCCCCCATGACGATTTTCATTGGTGTTTTTTAAAAATTTTGAAAATTTTACATTGGGAAATCGTCATGGGGATGGCGATTTCCCAGTTGGTTTTAAAATAAGTGGATTTTAAGAATTAATCTGAAAACAACGGTATTTTGATAAATAATTTTTTTTAACTTTATTGTGATAAAAAAACCATGTAAACAGCCCCTTTGAAAAATCAGATCAAAATAATATCCGCTAATTTATGTGTACGAAAATTTGTGTTTTTATATATTAATAATATAAATATATATTAAAATTATGATATGGATATTAAATATAGACTTAAATATAAAAAATATCCTTAAACTAAAATTAAATAATCTTCCAAATTCTTATTGTTTTATTGTAATCGATTAAGCCCTCAAATATTTATTTTCACTCAATTGAACCATTGATTAGATAAAAATTGGTTAAAGGTCATCATCAATTTTCGTCCAATCAAGAACTCAATTATATGAAAATAGATATTTGAAGGCTTAAATTGATGAAAAAAGATGCTTGATGGCTTAAATGGATAAATATAAATGTTTGATAACTTAATTGATTGTAATAAAATAATAAGAGTTTAGATGATTATTTAATTTTAATTTTGAGATTTTTTTATACTTAAATATATGATGTTAATCATATTTAAACATATAATATAATATCATATTTATTATATTATTTTTATATTTATTAAATATATTATATTCATTTTGTATTTTCATATAACGTTAAAATTGTCATTCTAATCAAAACTTTATTTATTTTGTCGCCTTTAGAGTTGAAAAGGATGATGAATTGCCCTTTGGTGCATTGAGGACAAAATCTTTTACACTATTTCATTTGCTTTTTATTTCTAAGATGAGATAACAATGATGATTTATCATAAATTAATGGTTAAGCAGCACCTGTCGGTTCAAGAGTGGTCAAAAACAAAACTTTTGAACATATATCCTACAATATAGGTATTTGCTGCCCTAAATTCAACACCAAATAAGTAAAAGAATGGAGAAGAAATCTCAAACAAGTTCTTGTCATCATGCTACAATGACTATGTACCCCAAAAAAAAAAAAAACAATTTCCATGCTACAACTTGGGACATTGTCATTAATTCTTATGTTAAGGAATTTAACTTTGTTTGCCTGAAGTGTTTAAAATGAAAAGTTTTTAATCAAACTTTCTTTTGGCAGAAGAAGCTCATTTCATTTATTTATTTATAATATGATTAGGGTTTCTTTACGTGTTGTCTAAATCTAATATTCTTTTTGGATGATCTTAAAAACATATTTCTTGTTTCGTTTACTTTTCAATATTGATATAGAGGGCTGAGTATTATTTGGTTAAAATCGAAAAATCAAATCAAATCAAATCAACCAATTATTTGATTTGGTTTGAAGTTAAAAAAATTCGATTTAATTTTAAAATCAAATTAACCAAATTAAAATTTAAGTAAAAGAAGTAATCTCAAACTTTTGGAGTATTCTGTTAAGGTTCAAGCTGCAGCAAATTTGTTGGTTTTAATCTTGCTCCTTATTCTTTATGCTTTCGCGTAAACTCATAATCTTTGCTTGCTGAACTAATTCTTCTGATCACATAATGTTATACGTACGCCCAGAATTCCACTGCTTATTTGCTGTTATTGTTGTCTATATTGTTCCGACTCTTCATTTTTTTTAAAATACTCGTGTCCAACATCCGTGTCCGACGCATATCCGGACATGGGTATGGGGATATAACCCTCCAAGGATCCTCCAAATACAAGAAAAAACTTTAAAAAATTGAACATACCCGTATCCGACACTCACACCCGAATCCGAGTAACATAGGTTGTTGTTGTTGTTTTCAGGATTGTTATATTGCATTAGCATTGTGATGTCTGCCATGACAGTATTAGTTCTACAATTTGACCACCAGCAGATTATTCATTTTAGTAATGCAATGGAAGGAATATGGTTTTTTTTTTTTGTGTCTGTGTGCATGATTCTCTTGGTTTCTTTAATGATTCCTTTATTGTGAATTGCCATCAAATGGTAAACAGAATATATGCTTTCCTGCAATTTTTTTCTGCAGTTCCCTGATTGTTTGCTGCATTTCAGTTAGCTAAATTTTCAAATTCACAGCAACTCAAGCAAAGTTGGTGTTTCTCACTATGTTACTCGGACTCGGGTATGAATATCGGATACAGGTATGTGTCCGATACGAGTATGTTCAATTTTTTTCTAAGTTTTTTCATATATTTGGAGGGTCATATCCCCATACTCATGTCCGAATATGTGTCAGACACAAATATTTTAAGAAAAATGAAGAGTCGGAGCAACATAGGTCTCAAACGAGTAACCCTATTGTCAGTCAATCAGGCTTCTCATTCATTGGAAGTTTTGTTTTATTACATTATTTCCCGGATATCTTCAATATTGTAATATTCCAAACTACAGTAATAAACCAATTCAAAGGTAACATGAAGTAGATCATAATGAGAACAAAATTCTCATTGATCAGCTATAAAATTTGCTCTTGGTGGCATTGGCCAAAGATTTCCTCTGCTAAATTTCCCAAGTTCAATCTTGCTTTTCAAATGAGTGCTAGAACTATTTTCTCCCTCCTCTTTTAACCCATCAAAGGTATGATTGGGATTATGTCTAGGGAGCACCTCACAGCAGCAAATGGCAATAAAGCCTATATATATATATATATATATATATAAATGTTCAAAATAACATATTGACAACAGCAAGAAGGATCAGAATTGGAAGGGGTAAGAGTATATTTGATGAGGAAACTATCTGCACAAGCTTCCCCTTGGTCCCATCTTCATTGAATGGAGGTGTAAACCCATCATATGATCTATTTGCCCTGCATTTCAAATGTGATCAGTTGTATTACAGATTAGGATTTGAGAACAAGTTGTGTTTTAAACATAAACACAAAACAAATTACTAAATGTGTCAAAATCCTAAACACGAATATGATAATTATATTTAATAAGTTGTGTTAATCGTATTTATTAAACATGACATACTCGTATCTTATTTTCGTATTGTGTTCAAAATTATGAGTTTTACTTTTATGATAATAAAGGAGAGAAATACCTTTGAGAATTTGGGCAGAAAAGGATGAGATAATCATAGGCCTTGCAAGTGAAAGTGCTTGTACCATCATCATAAGCATAGCTGTAAGCCCTGGGGCAAGCCCTTTTGAAAATACTTGAATAGAAGGAAGGCCTGCATGTTGTTGGGTTAGCAAATTCCCCACTGCAGCAGTATTGATCCAGCCCAAATGCTTCACATGCACTTTTGCATCCAACTACTCTCCCTTCCCCTTCCCCACCCCCATCTCCTCCCACCACTTGAAGTTCTTTAGGGCAACCTGTTTTTTTATATACCAAATTAAAAAGTAAGATTTTGTTAACAAGTGTTCTAAATGCATTTTTTAAGGTTACTATATATAATAATATTTTTATTCACTATATAAGAAATAATGAATAAAGTTATCAAATATTGCATTTAATATAATTTTCTTTTTATAAATAATATATTAACTAACCTTAAATAATATCCTAAGGGTACTCGTTAACAAGATCCTAAAAAGTATAATAGTAAAATTGTACGTATAAAGACGAAAGGATTTTCTTAATCGATGTCTATAAGTATCAGTTAAAAATTATTTAATTACAAGTTTAAGAAAAAAATTTGTATTTAATACATTACTTTTACTGAATTTAAAAAAAAAAAAAAGTTATTAATTTTACTTTTCTTTTTATATATAAATGCCTATGGTTAACATTTCCCAAAATGAAATAATAAATTTTAACCTTATCCTGTTTTTCTTTAAAATATATACAACACATACATAAAACATAAAAGTGAGATTTTTTAACTTATTCTCAAAATCTTAGCATGGCATGTCAGTCTTTTGATTTTAGCTTCTTTTGGGTGTTAAGATAAGTGTATGTTGAAGTAGGGACGGAATTGAAGTAGGGTGTCAAGTGTCCGGCATGCAGAAAAAGTTCAAATAGTATTGGGTATAAGAACTAACAAGGTTATGAAAGTGAGTCTTAGTTCTTACCCATATTGAGATCAGAAGAACAGCCAGTGGCATTACATGAACCATAAACTCCACGAGGTGCAGCAACAAGAGGCAAATTATAGCCATCAACAATGCTAACATCGTAGAAATCTTGGTCATCATTTCCAGAACCAAGAGTTATTTCAAAAAGAGATGCAGGTGGAGTAGCACCATTGCCATCACATTCAAGCCTTCCCCCACAATCACCAGTCTGACAAGACCCAACTCCATAGGCATCAAATGAGCAACCTGTCCGTCCCCAAATCCGACCTGACCAACCTGGAACTGATGATGGGATTCTAACACTTTGGCCTGAATCCAACCGGAACCCTGTTGTCGGAAGCTGTGGAGTCCCTGAACCAGCAAGTGTTCCAGGCCATATTGTGTAAGGGCAGTTGTTTGTTATTGTGAAGGTGCAAGAATGAGAGCTGTAAACGCACAATGTAAGGAAAATTAGGAAGAAATGAGCAGGAAACATGGGGCGATGACTGATCTTTAACAAAATATATAAATATATTGGTTTTCTCTATTAATTTTCAAGAGAAATTAAGGGGTTTCCCCATCATTAAATATGTTTTGGTTTGGTGTAGGTTTGGACTTTGGAGATTCTGAAAGGGGAAAAAAGGATATACATTGTACAAGAAAGCCTAAAGCCTAAAGCCTAAAGCCTAAAGCCTAAAGGGCTACGACTACGTTGCTTTGCTGAGGCTGTACATTAGCCGCATGATTGTCTTTTTGGGTTTAGGATTTCTTTTTTGTCAAGGGGTGACCTGGCCTCTTTTAGAAGCAATTCCTTGCTTTAGTGCTCGTGCAGGGCATATTATACAGTTTCAAATGTTGGATTATTTGTTTAAGTTTAAAAATTTATTCGATATTTAAAAGGGTTTTAATAAAAATGTTAGGTTTGAATTATGATTTTAGGTAAAAAAAAATAACGTCCATTTAGAAAATGAACGAGATTTTGACTTTAATAATTAAGACCCGAGTCCGACTCGGTCCGTTGTTCATTCATTTAATATATTATTTTTATATGACATAAATTATACATAAATTATTTTTATATTTATATATTATGTAATTTATATCATATAAAAAATAAATATATATAATATTATAACGTAAACATTTTAAAATATGTTAAATTATCCATATCTTAGAACTTAATAAAAAATATATATAAAATGACTAAAAATTAAATAAAAATAACATATTTGTTTATTATTATTATTTTTTTAATATGGTTGGACCTAAACGGGATTGGACTACTCATTTACAAGTATGGACGGGTTTGGGCAGAATATGAGACTCATATTTCGGGTTATACTTATTTACGTGACAGATTATTTGTTTAGTTCGAATTTGATCATATTTGAAACAGATTTTTTTATAATTTAAGTTGATTCAGTTCGTTCGAATTATTATTTAAATAATAAAAAATATTTTATTTAAATTTAATTATAAAATAATTTTAAATAATAAAAAGGATTTTTAAACCGAATCAAACCTATGCAAGCAAAATTTTTATTATTCGAGTTTAACCGGACTCACCTGACCTATGTACACTTTTAATCTTGATAAACCAATGTATAAATTAGTACTTATAATAGTTAGATATCCTCCTCAATGTGAATAAAATCAAGGGAAGAATTCCTTGCCTTTGTCATGGCTATTAATATTATTGATAAATGATATACATAAATATTTGTGAATAAAACATTAGGTGATTTATGCTACCAATTTATGTAGGTAAAGAAATAAATAAGAAGAAGATTAGAAAAGATTATTTAAATTATTAATGTTTGGGATTTCTTACGGGGAAAGAGGAGAAAACAATAGGGAGACTATGTGTGATTGAGAGAAAGGAAAGGTTTGATTATATATATATATATATATATATATATATATATATATATATATATATATATATATTGAGAGATAGTATTTTGTATATTGATCGTGAATTTTTTTTAATTTCATAAGTAGATTAAAAATTTGTCACATGTTTAATTTTTTTAATATATCCTAAAAGATATATGCCACCCTATTAACTTCGTTTGTAGAGTGTAAAAACTCCATTGCATCAAATAATTTCTCTATATAATGGATTCATTATGCTGGTTTAAAATTAATTTAGTTTTATATTATTTTATAATTTTTATATGATTTATATTTGTTTAATTTGATCTATGTATTTTATGCTCTATTAATGAAGATTATTTACGTCGAATTTCGAGTTAATTAAAAATGTTTAACTATTAGTTTCATATGAAAATAATTTTCAACTGTTAAAGTTATATTGAAAAAGATAATATTTTTTATCGATACGATAGACATATCGAACCGATTCGAAATTTTTCACACACGATAAATACGATTATGTTGTTAAATCTGACAGTCAATTTGTTAAGATATTAATCGTTCATTAAAGTTCTAAAAAGGTCTAAGACTAATTAGTTTTTGCATCGGTGTAAGTGATCCACATATATATATATATATATATATATATATATATATATATATAAATGGATCCACTTATATCGATGTAAAAATTAATTATATTTTGTTAATCGAATTATTAAATTTTATACTTTATTCACATAAATCAAGAATACTAAATTTTAAATTAATTAAAAACATTTAATTATTTTTTTGTAATAATAAAATTTCAACCCTAAATATACATTGATAAATATATATTATTCTCAATCGAAATAATAAGATATTTAATAAAATTTTACATATATGATGAATACAAGGAGATTGTTAAATATAATGGTCAATTTGTGAAAATATTAATTTTATATGAAATATATAAAATAAATTAATTTTACATCAGTATAACTTAATACCTTCTCAAATGGATAAAATATAGAATCATTTGCTAATGCATTAAAACTTAAAAGTATTGAATTATTATTTTATAAATAAGTGATTAAGTTTTTTTTTTTTAAAAAACTATTAAATGATTAAGTTTTTAAACTATATAAGTGAGTTTATCTAATTTACACATATCCATTTCATAATTGTTACTTTTGTTTATTAATTTTTTATTATAATCAATGTAAATATGGCAACTAAGTAAATCCCGTTGGAGTATATTTATTATCTAACAAATTTTCTACCTACTAAAATGTTTTTCAATCTTTGTTTGGAGTACTAGATTTTACTAAAAGGATTGATTTGATAGTTAATTATAAATATTGAGAATTTAAAATTTATTATTTATAAAAATAACAAAAAAGAAAAAGTACATAAATATTAATTTAATCTAATTAATAAATAGTAACGATTATAATATGCATAAATAAAATTTTAATTAGAATGAATGAAATTAAAAGGTTAATAATAAATATTAATTATTAAGTATAAAATTTATAAAAAAAAAAAAAAATATCGCAAGATAAATGAACTTTTTACTTGATGAAAACAAATCATATTTTAAATTCAAATTGATAGTAATTTTCCTGGAAATAAGAACGAACACTCAACTTACAAAAATCCCACTCTGTCTGTCAGCCGCGTCTCTCTCACAGACCTTCTCTCCCTCACCAAAACAGCCGCGCCTCTGACAGAGACAAAGAGTCTCAAGTCTCACCTTCTCAGAGACGTTGTTCACCACAATCTGACCAAACCAAGTTGATCAAACGATCCTTCAGATAGAACGCACCTTTTGCTAGTTCGAATCCCATCATTCTTTTACTCTCTGCTTGTCACAGCCGCGCCTCTCATCTTCGGATCTTTTTCATCGTGCATCAAGGGAGTCACCTAAGGGAATCAGGCTCGCAGCCGTCTCTATTTCACTCTTTTAATTTTCAGGTTTGTCTCCTTTTATAAAAATTCAATAGTCTTTTCTCTTTTTATTTCGAATGGATTTTAATCAAAACAGGAGTCAATGTTTTAAGTTGAAATTTGGTTGAGAAAGAACTTTTCAGTTTTATGAACTTGCGAGTTGCGATGGGCTTACCAAAATTGTTTTTGCTTTGAAGTTTGAACGGTATTAGAAAAAACCCTCTAAAAGCAAAACATAGGAAAACTATGCTAAATTTATAGTAATTTTGTATCGATATGAATATGATGAAATGGAGGTTAAAACTATATATATATATATATGATTGGATTCACTATATATAGATATGATTAAGCATGCAGATTGCAGCCTGCCTATAGAATATGAAATCCTAATGGTATGATTTAAAAGCACTTCTTGTTCACCTAAGTCTTTTGAGAGCAACTAAACTTGAATGTAGAAAAATATGATAAAGAGCTCCGGCATATTTTCCTCACAGTTAGTTACACCAATACACCAAGTTCGGCTGCACTAAAATTTGGATAGAGCCTTTGTAGTTTATTTATCTCAGTCATATTTCTGTAATATGAGATAGTCCTTTGGCCCTTTATTCTGATATCACTTTGTTGAGTCCATATATTATGGCTTTCTTTCTTGGAAGCTAGCTTAATTTATCACTGCTATCACCACTCACCAGTGTTCAAGGTTTTCTGTTTGCTGGATTTAATAAATGAAAAAGACTGTTGATTGTGCAAAAGTGAACCCATTTGCTGGTTGTCCTCTGGTTCGCCTTTTCCAAATGATAACCTCTTTGCTGTTTTGATTTGGCATCTATTATCAATTCTTTGTTTAGGCATTGGATTGTTAGGAACTAGCTATATCTCTCTCTTGGAGCACAACTTGCATTAATGTATATACGGAGAGAGATATTGATGTGGTAATGTTATGGAGAAGTAAATCTCATACCAGCTTGAAATTTACATAATAATTCTAGACAAGAACTTTAAAAAATTGTGTAATTAAATGCGGGTTCTTTACATTGTTGATTTCAGAGGATATTCATATGGCTATAGTCACGTAAAGTAGCATCTCTTATTATCCATACTAGGGAATTTTTCATAAACTTTGTAATAGTAGTATTCTAACGTATAGATTTCGTGGTCATTATGGTTTTGAATAATTTGTTTCAGGGAATTTTTAGCATCATAGTGTGCCAAATGCCTTGTACTACATCATTCATCGTGACTCTGCATAGACAATCTTCTCACTCTGACCTGTTTGTACTTAATACAGTTTTGCTATAAAAACCTGATTGTTGTATGCAGTAGCTGGTATATAGTAAGGTTCTGTTTTGGTTCAATGGTTTAGTGATTCCGACACTTGAAATATGACAGTGAAATTATCCACTGTGAATATGACAGTGAAAATTATCGTTATTTGTTCGAAGGAGATGTCCTTCATTTTGGTGTAGATAAGTGACATTACCATTCTTTAAGTACACTATTCGGACTTGGTTCGGCTCGATTACAGCCCTAGTTACAAGCTTATGGGTTTAGACATTTTTGAGTTAAAATACAAGTTTATATCGAAAAATCCGACCGAATCCGCTATGTAAATTGTGAGAATAAAAGTCATACATTATGTATAAATTAGTTAAGATTCAATATGATTATATATTTGAAAGATAAAAAACATGTATTTCAAATTCACAAATATCTATAGGTATTTCAAATTCACCACTAAATAGGCATCCATGAATTTAAAAAATAATCATCAATGTTATATTTACACTAATTTGAAATCCAAATCCATATTTTAAAATCCAATTTCCGAAACGCAATCTTGAAGAATTACTATCCAAAAATGTTATCATAATGACATCAACTTAATATAATTAAAAATATTTTTATAAAAGTAATCTTACTATTAAAATTCAATATTATAATAAATAAAAATTAATTAAAAATCAAAATTTAACAATTTTATTAGTTCATTTTGTTTAGATATTTCAGATTCATTTTTTGATATATATTATACATATACATAATACAAATTATAGATATATTATAGATTAAGATTTTTATGAAGGTTTAGTAAATTTTAGGAATTCATTAATTTATAACTTTAAAAAAATTATACTATAATTTACAATAGATATGTTCATGGGCCGGGTTGGACTACGACTCAATTTTTTTTATCTCTTACCCAAATTAGACCTGGGTCGACACAAATTAAAAAAATAATAGTCTAGGCCAATTCCAATACGGATTAGGCATGTCCGTTCGGCCTTTGACCAGGTCTAATTTACAGTTAATTAATTATATCATTCACATAGAAATTGCACGTGAAGTAAAAAAATATGTTAAAACGACTATGTAATTTTGTGTTTTGTAGCGTTCCAATTGAAAATAAATAGAAACACTTTTAAAAGTCACAAACGCTATAGTTCTACTTTACTGCTATCACCTGCACCATCGTCCCAGATCAGCAATTGGTGAGTCTGGTACTCTAATCCGAAATATGTTTACTGAAAATTTTGATATTTTATTTCTGTGTTTATGGTTAGCTTTATTAATTTGCATTAAAATCATGAGCTTTGTTCAAATATTGTGAATGGATCCATAAATTTCTTCTTACTATTATTGTTACTATTATTGTTTACCAGGTTAACATAAGATTAAAGATGAGTTTTTTCTTTTGGTAGTACACTGGAAAGATGAAATTTGACTAAAAAATTATTAGAAAAAGAAATCCATGGATTATCAAAATTAGCTTTTTGTTATAAGCTGAACGAAGTCATTTGATGAGATTGTTATAAAACAGGTAAAAGATAATGGTGGGATTCAAAAATAGGTACATGGTGATGGAGGTGTTTTTGGACCCAAATAAAGGAAATTTGGGGGATGAGTCGGATGACTCCATTGTAATTACCCAATTTAACATCTCAAAAGCAATCAAGGATAGCATTCTTGTTAATTTTGGTCAATGTGGTTTAGCTTCTTCACTTGGATCCTTCCAAGGTATAATATAAACCATGGTCTTTGTTCTTTTGTTAGCTTGTTTTCTCTTGATTGTTGAATGAAATTTCTTGCTTCTAATGATCTTTGACTCTTTTTTTTTTATTATTTTTTATTTTGCATGTAGTTAAATATGTCAATCCCATTACAAAATTGTGTGTTATCAGAGCTTCAAGAGAGGATTACCAAAAAATTTGGTCTGCAATAAGCATGGTTAGGAGTATTGGAAAGTGCCCTGTGCTATTTAACTTACTGGATCTTAGTGGTAAGTACTGCAAACTATGTTATTCGGACTCGGGGGTGAGTGTCGGATACGGATATATACAATTTTTTCTATGTTTTTCTATATATTTGGAGGATCATACCCCTACACCTTTGTCCGAATATGTGTCGGACATGGGTGTCGGACACAGGTACTTCAGGGAAAATGAAGAGTCGAAGTAACATAGACTGTAAATACGAAGCCAAAGTGGCATGTTAGTAATATTTTAGTTGGCCTACTCATTATTAGAAAGAAAATGGTTTATTTATTTCCTCCAAGCTTGAAGTTCATTTTTGCTAAACTATAAGGGATGGTAATCAACAATTATTATAGAAAAAATTTTAGTTTGAGAAGATTTTTATGAGTATTGATTTTCTAATGCGGAAAATGATTAAGCATACAATTTTGCTTCTTAGCTTGCCACATTCTTGTTTTACCCTTCTTCTTTTTACATGATGTGTATGTTGAAATTTTTTTGTAATTCTAAACAAAGTTAATACTTCAATAATGTGCATAATTTGGTATGAATATTTTGAAATGTTTGAAAAAGATTTTTTTTTGTTTTTGTTTTAGGAAGTATAAAAGTCTGTAAAAATTCTGCTCTGAAGTGTGATGAATTAAAATTTGAGAAGTACAAGCTTATGGTTGGAGCACGCCTCTCAGCTGATGTTACCCAGCACATGCAAAACTGTCTTGAGAAGATCAAAATTTTGGAACATTAAAAGGGCTCCACCTGTAGTGGTTGACTGCTCAATGATGTTGGTATGCTAGTTTGCACCTGAGCACAAATTGTTTGTATTTTGAGGGGGCATACAATTTTTTCTCAATATTTAAAGTATTATCTCTAGTTGATTCTCGTGCAATATCTTACATGTTATTTTGCTCTGATCTTGATTTTTCTTAAAGTATCTGTATCCATTGCATTTTCGGATATGGGTATGGGCAGTGTTGTCAAGGGCGCAAGGCGCACTCTAGGCGTTAGAACCCTTATATTACCTTAGGCGCAAGGTGCAAAAAAAGCTCTCGCTTGAGTGGAGTAAGGCGCAATATGTATGTGTTTTTGTATATATATATATATAAGCTTAAGAACTATAATTATGATAATAAACTCTAAAGAGTTGTCCAGTTTATCTACAAAATATGCAATTTTTGTTGTTGCCCAATATGCATAATTTTCTTATGGTCTCATGTTTGTTGTTGAATACTCAAATATTGAGAAGTAGAGAGTTTGATACTATCATCTTTCTGACCAGTAAAGGTACTTTAAATGAAAAAAGTTAAAATAAAAAAAATTAAAGCAAATTTTAATCAGGCGGATTTTTTTTTTAAGCCTATCGTCTTACAAAAAAGCACACCTAGGTGCACTAGGCGTGTGCCTGATCAAATGAGCCTCGTCCAAAAAGATTTGAGGCGCTTTTGTTATCTACTGCTAAGGTGCAAGGTGTAGGCGCACGTTTTGACAACACTGGATATGGGAACATGATTCTTCAAAGATCCTTCAAATATATGAAAAAACTTAAAATAAATCAAACATATCCGTGTTAGACGCATACTTGTGACCGACACTTACACCCGAGTCTGTGTAACATAGCTTACATGTAATCTGATAAGTTCAATCAATTGTTATGCAGCTGTAGGAAGTAATTATGAGAGTCCTGTTCACATTTGATGCTTCGATGTCAGTTTGTGACAAGTTTGGATCAAGGCTGAATGTGGTGGTTGCAAATTTAAATGGATCATGTCTTGATTATCGGGGAGTTTGATTAAGTTTGACTATCTTAAAAATGAAGTGAAGAAAGCTACTGACCAAAGTATTTGTTTAGAGGTGAAATTGAATTTGCTATATGGGTCATGGACAACCAGTGTCACAATCCCAAAGAAAAAATGCCATTGAACTACATCGATTAGTCTCATGTATCCAAGTGATGCTTCTGCATCTTATGAAATTTTTATGTCTATGTTCAAATAGAAGAAATATAAAGGATGTTACCGTCTAAGCAAATCCTTCCTTTTTTTATTTAATGTTATAGCTGCATGTTTAATGAGAAAAACTAGTTACTTTTGGACAAGTGAAGATTTTGTGCATTGTTCTATGCGATTTTCCCAATCTCTTCATCTTTGCATCATTTATGTCTTCTGAGTGATAGTCGAATTTAATAAACTCCCAAGAATCAAGATAGGATACATTTAAATTTGTGACAACCACATTTAGCCTTGGTCTAATCTTGTCACAATCTGGCATCGAAGCATCAAATATGAAAAGAATTTGCATAATTAGTTCCTACAGTTGCATCAACTGATTAAACTTATTAGATTACATGTAAGCTATGTTACTCGGACTTAGGTGTGAGTATCGGACACAAATATATGTACAATACGGGTATATTTGATTTATTTTAAGTTTTTCCATAGAATTGGAGGGATTATGTTTTCATGTCCAAATATGCGACGGACACGGATATTTCAAGAAAAATGAAGAATCGAAACAACATAGCATGTATTGCAAGAGAATCAACTAGAGTTAGGGGTAAGATGATACTCTTAATATTGAGAAACAAATGTATGCCCACTCAAAATGCAAACAATTTGAGCTCAGGTGCAAACTAGCATACCAGCATCATTGTGCAATCAGCCACTACAGGTGGAGAACTTTTAGTGTTTCAAAATTTTGATATTCTCAGGACAGTTCTACAAGTGTTGGGTATCATCAGCTGAGAGGCGGGCTCCAACCATAAGCTTGTACTTTTTAAATTTTAATTCGTCATAGATCAGAGTAGAAATTTTATAGGCCTTTATACTTTCTAGAACAAAAAAAGAAACTAGAATTTAAAAAAAATGATGTTTTTTAGACATTTCAAGATATTCATACCAAATTATGCACATTGTTGAAGTCTTAGTTTTGCTTAGAATTACACAAAATATTTCAACACATATATCATGTAAAAAGAGGAGAGGTAAAACAAGAATGTGGCAGGCTAAGAAGCAGAATTGTATGCTTAATTATTCTCTACATTAGAAAATTAATACTCATAAAAATTTTATCATACTAAATATTTTTTTTTTTGGTAATAATTGTTAAGTACATTCCCTCATAGTTTAGCAAAAATGAACTTCAAACTTGGAGGAAATAAATAAATCATTTTCTTTTTAATAATGAGTAGACCAATTAAAATATTACTAACATGCCACTTTGGCTTTGTATTTACAGTCTATGTTACTCCGACTCTTCATTTTTCTTGAAGTACTCGTGTCCAACATTCATGTTCGACACATATTCGGACATGAGTATAGGGGTATGATCCTCTAAATATATGAAAAAACTTTTAAAAAAAAAATTGAATATACCCGTATTCGACACTCACCTTCGAGTCCGAGTAATATAGTTATAGTACTTACTACTAAGATCCAGTAAGTTAAATAGCAAAGGGCACTTTTCAATACTCCTAACCATGCTTATTGCATACCAAATTTTTTGGTAATCCTCTCTTAAAGCTCTGATAACACACAACTTTGTAATGAGATTGACATATTTAACTACATGCACACACAAAAAAAAAAAAGAGTAAAAGATCATTAGAAGAAAGAAGTTCCATTCAACAATCAAGGGAAAAACAAGCTAATAAAAGAAAAAGGACCATGGTTTATATTATATCTTGGAAGGATCCAAGTGAAGAAGCTAAACCACATTTACCAAAGTTGACAAGAATGTTATCCTTGATTGCTTTAGGATTTTAAATTGGATAATTACAATGGGGTCATCCTCCAAATTTCCTTTATTTGGGTCCAAAAACACTTACATTATCATATACATGTTCTTGAATCTCACCATTATCTTTTACCTGCTATATAACAATCTCATCAAATGATTTCGTTTAGCTTATAACAAAAGGCTAATTTTGATAATCCATGAATTTCTTTTTCCAGTAATATTTTAACCAAATTTCATCATTCCAGTGTACTACCAAAAGAAAAGAAAAAACTCATCTTTAATCTTATGTTAACCTAGTAAACAATAATAGTAAAAAGAAATTTGTAGGTTCATTCACAATATTTGAACAAAGCTCATGAATTTAATGCAAATTAATAAAGCTAACCCTAAACCCAAAAATAAAATATCAAAATATTTAGTAAATATATTTTGGATTAGAGTAGACTCATCGATTGCTGATCTGTGACGGTGGTGAGGGTGGCAGCAGTCAAGTAGAATTATAGCGTTTGTGACTTTTAAAAAGGTTTCTATTTTTTTTTTTTCAGTTTGAACGCTACAGAACGTAAAATTATATAGTCGTTTCGACATTTTTTTTACTTCACATGCAATTTGTATGTGAATGATATAATTAACTGTAAGTTATAGTATTTTTTTAAAAGTTAAAAATTAATGAAATTCTAAAATTGACTGGACCTTTATAAAAATCTTAATTTATAATATGCATATGTATATATCTATAGTATATATAAAAACACGAATGTGAAAAATATTTTGAACTGACAAAAATAACTATCATTGTTCATTATTGTTTTAAATTATCATTATAAATATTTTTTATTATTACTAAGATTTATTTAATTTTTAACTAAGAAATATAATTTCATTAAAATATTTTCGTTAAATGGATTAATTTGATAATAAATAAAAATTTATGCAGAATTGATTTATCTTAAAAGTTTTAATTTTGACTAATCTTAAAAAGTAAATTAATTTATTTGATATAAATTAAAATTTACATTGATATACACTAGTGTGAATGGATCATTTCTTATATATATATATATATATATATATATATATATTGTAAAAGACAATATTTTCGATCAATATGATAGAGATATCGGATCGAGGCGAAACTTTACGTCCATGATTAGTATAATTATATTTTTAAATCCAACGGTCGGTTTGTTAAAATATAAATCATATAAAAAGTTATGAAAGTGTGTAAAACTAATTTAGTTTTACACTAATATAAATGGATCACTCATATATATATATATATATATATATATATATATGAGGAGGGATAAGTTACACCGATGCAAAACTAATTAGTTTTACACTCTTTTAGAATTTTAATGAACGATTAATATCTTAACTAATCGTTTGTCGGATTTAACAACATAATCATATCTATTGTGTACAAAAAATTTTGAATCGGTTTGATATGCTTATCTTATCGATAAAAAATATTATCTTTTTCAATATAAATCAAACTGTTGAAATCTTTTTTCATATCAAACAAAAAGTTAAAAAGTTTTAATTAACTCGAAATTCAACGTGAATAATCTTCGTGGATAGAGCATAAAATACATGGATAAGATTAAACAAATATAAATCACATAAAAAATTATAAATAATATAAAACTAAATTAGTTTTAAATCGGCATAATGAATCCACTATATAGAGAAATTATTTGATACTGTGAATTTTTTACACTTCACAAACGAGATTAGCACGATGACACATTTTTTAGGATATATTAAAAAAAAAATTAAAAAAAAAGACATATGTTAAATTCTTAACCAGCTTATAAAATTAAAAATTTTTATCGTCAGTATAACAAATACAAACTCTCAAAAAAATATATATATATATATATAACTAACTATAAAAGTTGTTCCCTAAGCCATGAGAATTAGGGCTGTAAATGAACAGAGCGTTCGATGAACCGTTCGTGAACAGTTCGGTTTTTGTTCGTTTATTAAGTTAAATAAACGATTATGAACATAATTTTAATGTTCGTTTATTAAACGAACCGAGTTCAAACAGATGTGTGTTCGGTTCGTTTATGTTCACGAACAAATTCGTTTATGGTTCGTTTAAAGCTCGTTTATTAGTTTGTTTAAAGTTCGTTTATATTCGTTTATTGTTCGATAATAATATTATTATTTGTATTTTATTTTATTTACTTATAATATAATTAATATTATTTAATAACTTCAATTTAATAATAATTTAATTTAATTATTTTATTTTATTTTATATTTAATAATAATTTAAAATTGACTTATTTTTTATTTGTTTGTTTGTTAAAATTGTTTAGATTTGTTTGTTTATTGTTCATGAACATATTTTTAATTGTTCGCGAACATGTTCGATTATATGTTCATGAACATTAAATGAATGAACACGAATACCCTCAATTTTAAACGAACTGAGCTTGAACACAATTTTAAAATCCTTAACGAACACGAACCGAACACAAACAAGCTCAAAAATAAATAAACGAACATGAACAGAGGCCCGTTCGTTCAAGCTCGGTTCATTTACAGTCCTAATGAGAATGCTTAATTTGAAATCAAGAGACATAGCTAATTTATAAGGAAAGAAAAAGGAAAAGAAAGGGAGAAAAAAAAAGTTTGTGTATTCGTATCGTGTTTATATATTTTTTTTTGGCTAAATGCTCAATTTAAGACTAAATCCATTATTATTTGAATGAATCAAAATTAAATATTTTATTTGAGTCTATTAAAGATGTAACTTTTCAAATTGTGACAATTAAAATATTTTAACAATTAAAAAATGAGTTTGAAAGGCACGCATTTAATTTATCAATAATAAATGTTGACGTATAATTATTTTATACATGTGGCTTAAAATATAAAAGCCCAAAAAAATTTCCAACCTTTCATCCTCAGCTTTCTTTTCTCACACTAGCTTCTAAAAATCTTTGTCTTCTCTCTAAAATTTTCAGCCGCCAACATTAAGGAACCCAGAAATCCCACTAGCTGCATTTTATCCTTTTTCTTCTTCCCAATCTCCCCTAAAAAACCTTTAAACCTCAAATCAAAACACTGAGTCTTTACTTACTTTTTCCACTGTTGTTCTTAGCCACCAAAACTCTCTATCTTTTCCTTCTCCTTTTAAAGACACCAAGAAATCTTTTAGAACCGAAATCAACCTCAAACTAGAACAGGATCCGAAACCTTTCCCTAAAAAATTCAAGAATCGAAACCAGATAAAGAGGACATAAGGGACAAACCGAGATCCTTAACCAGCAATGCCTAGCAAAAACAACACCGCAGCCTGATACACCTAATCAAAATAAAGCTAAAACCCATATCATCCAAGTAAAGCTAAAACCCAAATATATATTTTTTGTAATCCCGTCTTTGTCTTTCTCAATCCTTGATATTTTGCAGGTTTTATTTTTTGTTATCAAACATGAAAGGATTTGGATTTTTAATGAAAACAAATTTGGATTTCCGATAGGAATGGGATTTCTACTCAATTAGGATTCAAAATAGGGTTTAAAAATTTTGCAGGTTTTGTTTTTTGTTATCAAACATGAAGGGATTTGGATTTTTAATGAAATTGGATTTGGGTTTTCGATAGGAAAAGTTTCTACTTAACTAGGATTCAAAATAGGGTTTCAAAATAGGGATTTGGGATTTTAGATAGAAATAAAAAAGGTAATTAAGTTAGGGATTCTGATTTTGGGATTATAATTTTTTTTTTTTAGTTTCACATACTTATTTAAATTTTAGGCTTAATTCTAATATTTAAATGCCACATGTCATGCGACATATGCAAAAATATTACATGTAAGCATTCATTTTATAACCCACTGATTTCTTTGGCATGTGCATTTCAAATTTGTATTTTAATTGTCACAAGTACTTATGTGTCATAATTAGAAAAAGCTAAATTCTTAATAGATTGAAATAAAAAATTTGATTCTGATTCATTCAGGTGCTAATAGGTTTGATATTAAATTGAGTATTTAGATTTATTTTTTGTGTCATAATAATATTCAAAGTATTTTATATTTATGTAAATTTTGACATGTTTATAATTCGTTTTATGTAGATTTTGACATGTTTATATATTCGTGTCATGTTAATGTTATTTTTCATGTCATGTTTTAAATATTTTTGTCATGTTGTGTTCATGTCATATAATCATGTTGTGTTTGAAATTAGCAAGTCTAATCGACACTATTCGAATAACTACTAATTTTGTGTCACTTGTCATCGTGTTCGTGTTATTTTTTCATGTCATAATCGTATTCAAAGTATTATATATTTATATAAATTTTGACATGTTAGTAATTTATTTTATATAGATTTTGACACGTTCGTATATTCGTTTTGTGTTTTAATTATTTTTTCAATATTGTATTCGTATCGTATAATTATGTTGTGTCCAAAATTATCATGTCTAGTTGATACAATTCAAATAACTCAAAATTTTATGTGAGGTGTCATAATGATTGGCGTTATTGTTTGTTTATATTAATCTATAATAATATATACCTCTATACCTATCTATAATCTATAACAATACATAAAAGTTGTCCCAAAGCAAAGAGACTGCTCAAATTTTAATTTTGGGTGTTCTTGTTTGGAGACAACAAAGCTTGGGTATTAAGAAGGTTGGGGGGTAGTTAGGGTATTTTCAAGTATTTTTTTATTTTATTTTATGAAGAAAGAAAAGAAATAAAAGAGAAAGGAAAGGAAAGAAAGAAGGAAGGAAGGAAAGAGAAAAAAATGTGTTTGTGTCGTTTTCATATTATTTTTTCGTGTGTTCAAAATATTATAAATTTATATAATTTTTACATGTTAATAAATCATTTATGTAGATTTTGACATGTTCGTGTATTCGTGTCGTGTTATTTTTGGTGTGTTCAAAGTATTCGTGTTCGTGTTATTTTTTTGTATGTTCAAAGTATTCTTCTTCGTGTTATTTTTCATGTGTTTAAAGTATTATAAATTCATATAATTTTTACAAGTTAACAATTCGTTTTATGTAAATTTTGACACATTCGTGTCATATTCATGTTATTTTTTCATGTCGTGTTCGTGTTATTTTTTGTGTGTTCAAAATCTTATAAATTTTTATAATTTTTTACATAATAATTTCTTTTAAGTAAATTTTGACATGTTCATGTATTTGTGTCATGTTTATGTATTCGTGTCGTATCGTATCGTGTTTTAATTATTTTTTTCATGGTATGTTCGTATCGTATAATTATATTGTGTCCGAAATTACCGGATCTAATTGATCATATTCAAATAACTCTCAATTTTATATCAGGTGTCATTTAGTGATGGAAGTTATTATTTTTCTAAATTATCTTTAGTCATCTCATTTTTTTATCTTTCAACTTTATTATAAAGTATAAATTTAAATCCAATGACATACTCGCAGTAAAACACGAGCATATATCTAGTATGTAATCATTTTCAACCCTTTCCTTTCTCTCAATCACACAGTCACACGGTCACAACACATTCTCCCTATTGTTTTCTCCTCTTTCCCCGTAAGAAATCCCAAACATTAATAATTTAAATAATCTTTTCTAATCTTCTTCTTATTTATTTCTTTACCTACATAAATTGGTAGTATAAATCACCTAATGTTTTATTCACAAATATTTATGTATATCATTTATCAATAATATTAATAGCCATGACAAAGGCAAGGGATTCTTCCCTTGATTTTATTCACATTGAGGAGGATATCTAACTATTATAAGTACTAATTTATACATTGGTTTATCAAGATTAAAAGTGTAAATAGGTCAGGTGAGTTCGGTTAAATTCGAATAATAAAAAATTTGTTTGCACATGTTTGATTCGGTTTGAAAATCCTTTTGATTATTTAAAATATATTAAAAATTATTTTATAATTAAATTTAAATAAAATATTTTTTATTATTTAAATAATAATTCGAACGAATTGAATCGACTTAAATTATTAAAAAATCTATTTCAAATCAAATTCGAACTAAATAGATAATTTGTCACATAAATAAGTATAACTCGAAATATGAGTCTCAAATTTTGTTCAAGTTTGTCCATATTTGTAAATGAGTAGTCTAAGCTCGTTTAGGTCTAGTCATATTTAAAAAAAGAAAAACTTAAACAAATATGTTATTTTTATTTAATTTTTAGTCATTTATTTATTTTATTAAATTTTAAAAACATGGATAATTTAACATATTTTTAAATGTTTACGTAATAATATTATATATATATTTTATATGATATAAATTACATAATATATATAAAAATAAAAATAATATATAATTTATGTCATATAAAAATAATATATTATATAAATGAACAATAGGTCGAGCCGGGTCCGGGTCTTGATTATTAGAATCAAAACATCACTTACTTTCTAAACGGATTTTTTTTGTGTGCCTAAAGTCATAGTTCGAGTTTAACATTTTTGTTCAAATTCTCTCCAATATTAGTCGGATTTTTGGACTTAAACTTATAATTCGATCTTTGAAATGTATAATATGTGCTGCACGAGCACTAAAGCAAGGAATTGCTTCAAAAAGAGGCCAGGTCACCCAACAAAAAGGAAATCCTAAACCCAAAAAGACAATCATGCGGCGAATTACAGCCTCAGCAAAGCAACGTAGTCGTAGCCCTTTACGCTTTCTTGTATATGCATCCTCAATTCCCCTTTCAGAATCTCCAAAGTCCAAACCTACACCAAACCAAAATATATTTAATGATGGGAAACCCCTTAATTTCACTTGAATTAATAGAGAAAACCAGATTTTTTTGTTGTTGTTGTTAAGGACCAGTCATTGCCCCATGTTTCCTGGTCATGTCTTCCTTATTTTCCTTACATTGTTTGTTTACAGCTCTCATTCTTGCACCTTCACAATATCAAACAACTGCCCTTACACAAAATGGCCTGGAACACTTGCTGGTCAGGGACGCTATAGCTTCCAAAAACAGGGTTTCAGTTGGATTCTGGCCAAAGTGTTAGAATCCCATCAGTTCCAGCTGGGTGGTCGGGTCGGATTTGGGGCAGGACAGGTTGCTCATTTGATGCCTATGGAGCTACTCCACCTGCATCTCCTTTTGAAATAACTCTTGGTTCTGGAAATGATGACCAAGATTTCTACGATGTTAGCGTTGTTGATGACTATAATTTGCCTCTTGTTGCTGCACCTCGTGGAGTTTATTGTTCATGTAATGCCACTGGCTGTTCTTCTTATCTCAATATGGGTAAGAACTAAGACCCACTTTCATAAGCTTGTTATACCCAACATTATCTGAACTTCTTCTGCATGCTGGAAACTTGACACTCTACGTCAACTTCGCTCGTCCCGTTTCATTGACATCCTTACTTCAATATAAACCTATCTTACAAAAAAACACGCCTTTATGCACCTGATCAAATGCGTCTCATCCAAAAGATTCTGAGACGCTTTTATTATTTGGTGCTAAGGTGCAGCGTCTAGGCACGCCTTAACAACACTGCATTATACCCCTCCCTTTTAATATTGATATCTTTCGCTAGTAGCTAATGTTCTTAAATTCCTATTTTTAGGTACTTTCATCCTGCACATCCCACACACGGACACTGTTTTTCTCTCCTTGCTTTTCATTTTTTTGCTAGGGAGCTTTCTTGCATGCTTTTCAAGTACTTGGTTAGCTCCTCATTTCACTTCCTGTCATAAATTCTATAATATATGCAAAAAATGTGTGTTTTTGCAGTTGAAAACAGTGTTTGAAGATATAAAGAATGCATAAATAACTAAAAATTGGTAATAGCTTAGTGGTCAATGGCTAGCTTATTTCCTGCTACAGATTTTTTAGTTCCCATGATCGGGAATTCCATATAGCATCCCTTCCATACAAACCCGAGTTCAAGGTTATGCCCGAGGGTTGGGATGGCACCATCAAGGATCTAGATGAAGTTCATTAGAGATCTCTGTTATACCAAACAGGCCTGGGCCCGCCATGTGGACACAGCGCCCAGTTCGCCAAGACACTCTTATAGCCTTGCGCAAGCCCAACGAGTTGGTCCAGAACCAAGGCACAGTATAGCAAAGCCCAACGGCCAACGAAAGCTAAGGCCCTTGGACATGTGGTCGCCTCCCCATTCTCAGTAGTCAAGTCAACAGTCACTTCGGCGTCCACTTGGGGCAGTGTAGGGCATTAAATGCGGCAGCCCCTCCTCGACATGCATTAAATGTAGTCGTCTCCTCGACAAAGCCGTCCAAGGTCGCCTACTCCCAATGACCAACCAGAGTGGACACGTGGATTCGACAGGTCGCCCGAACAGGTATATATAGCTAGGGGTGTGCATTCGATCGATTCGGTCGGTTTGGTTGCTAAAAATCGATTACTGATTAAACCGACTAAAGCCATTCAACCGATCGAACTGACCGACGTAAGAGCTGCCAACAGAACCAAAATTTATCGGTTCGGTCGGTTGGTTCGATTTTAGGTTTGCTGGTTCATGTTGTTGGTTCTACACTTGACACTTCCACTTGCCTCTATCCTAGCAGTAACCCTCATTTTCACCAGCTTTTCTATATATTCAAGAGTATAAAATTCTAGATAATTGACAATAATAAAGACCACCACAATCAACCATCAAACTTCAATTCCAATAATTATTTAACAATAATAAGACAGCCATGCTGATCATAATTCAATTATTCAAAGGTAAAATATAGGTAATGCATTTGAAAATTGAATGTCTAAAGATGATATAAACCTTGGCAGCTCCAGTGCTGCTGGGAATGATATTGAAGGAAGCAGCTCTACCACCTCTCTAGTCCTTCGAAGATTGAAGACTGGGAATGTAAAATACAGGAGGCTGACTGTGGCGGTGGTGGTCGAACCGTCGAAGACTGAAGCGCCACTGAGGGGAGATATGTTTCAGACACAAAACATTGTGAAGATTGAAGAAATCGTAGAGGAGATGTGTTTCTTGGTCGGCTGTGTAAAGAGAAGGAGTAGAGTGGCTAGGGTTAGGACCGATTTGGATTTCATAATTTGGCCTTTGGAATTTCAGAATCAGGGCTGGGTATTGGCATAATGGGTATTTGCCGATTTGGATCAGGGTGTCTAGGGTTGGGTATTGGGCCTATTGGCAAAATTTGGTATATTGGATTATTCGATTATTGGGTTTGGGTTTGGGTTGGGTTATGGGTTTACTTTAAATATTATTAATAATATTATTTTTATTTTTTATTGTCGGTTTAATCGATCGATTCTGTTTATAAAAATTAAACCGCAAACCGATCGATTTAACACGTTTAAACCAAACAAGTCAACCAATGTTACCGTAAATCGAACTGAAAAAACTAAATCGAGTCGGTGTCGGTCGGTTTAATCGACCAACTGACTATTTGCTCTCCCCTATATATAGCCTATCGAGGACTGCCCAAGGTCTCTCTCCTAAAAAAACTACTCTCTCTCTGACTTCTTTCTCCTTCTCTAGACACTAACTTAAGCATCGGAGCGTGTCCCGACGCTCAACCTTCGGTGCTCTCTGACCTACTTTCCTTGCTCGCAGGGCCTTAGACCACCAGGAGCACTACCTCGACACAAAAAGACATCAACATTTGGCGCCGTCTGTGGGAAACGACAAGCAATGTCTTTACCACCAACCCAACAAACCACCCCACCTGGAGGCCCAGGTATCATCCTCCCCAACACCAACTCCTGACCCCCGGTTACAAGCAGCTTCCATTCTCCTCCCTCGCGAACTTTCCTCAATTCACCAGGACCTGGCACCAGCTACCAAACACCTTACATACCCAACTTCTGGCTCCAACAACCGTACAACCCCCAGAACTACTAACAAAACTTACTCACAGCTGGCTCCCTGGCATTCTCCACCTTCCCAACCCCGACGCGGGATATTCCCCCAACCATCCAACAAGCTACTTACATAGCCCCATCCAACCCCCTAGAGGTTCAGGTTGGCCCATGGGACAAACAAGCATTTCCTTTATTCCCGGAACAGACCCCCCACCAGTTGGCTGAGAAAACACACTAGCCACGCTACCACCTGATAACTCGTATAATTATATAGTTTTTAGTTATGTTTTATTAATGTTTTGTGTCAAATACGAGTTATTATTGTTTAGTCTAATTGTGTTTATGATCTTTTATATTTTTATGTATTTTGGTGTTTTTCACAAGTTTCTTTGAGTGATTTCAGATTACTAGAATTAAGGGCAAATCCAGTTCAGTTTCAGTTCCGACACCTTTTACCATATCAGCTATATCTCGAGTTTCACTGAAGCAATAAGGCTGAAATTTGTAGCCATGCAAAGCTAAGAGGCATATCTATCTTTTTCATGTTTTACACTTCTTAAAACGGAGTCGTTTTCCCTAGCGAAATCGACCATCAAGTTGGCTGATGTGCAATGACGTCTGTGCTGACATGTTTTCGTATTCTGCCCATATCTTCTTATCCACATCAGAAAATGAGCTGATTCCAATGGCTATGGTTCCGTAACTGATAGGGGAACCTTTGTCTAGAAGACCATGTGATCAGATCAGGCCTCCAATATTGAAGAAATCGACCATCAAGGTGGCTGATGTGCAATGACGTCTGTGCTGACATGTTTTCGTATTTTGCCCATATCTGCTTAACCACATCAGCAAATGAGCTGATTCCAACGGATATGGTTCCGTAACTGATAGGGGAACCTTTTTCTAGAAGACCATGTGATCAGATCAGGCCTCCAATATTGACGAAATCGACCATCAAGTTGGCTGATCAAAATCATCATATACCTACCTTTGAAATTTGTAAAGCTTGTCTCTTGTCATTTAGCCCTCCAAAATGTGTATAAATAGAGGGCCTTGGATGATTGTAAGGGATCATATTGGAGATTGGTAGGATATTAGCCATTTTAACAAAATTCTCTAAGTTTTCTTCTTCTTTCTTTTCTCTAGTTTTCTTTTTCTTTAGAAAGAGCAAGAGGTTGGATAATTAATATTCTTCTTCTTCTTCTTTCTTTCTTTTATTTTCTTCTTAGATTCTATTTAATTTTATGTTTATAATGCCTATGCTAGGCTAAACTTCTATTTGGTTAAGGGTGATTTCAAAGCCCTAGACATGTTTTGTGATTGATTTTCAGATTCTATCTATCATTAATTTTCTATCAAAGTTGCTTATGTTCTTCGACAAGAATTGTTCATGATGTTGTCTTGATTTGTTTAGGTGTACAACTAGATAGATCTTGATAATTATCTATTGCTAGTTTAGGAGTCTTGATCCGTGTAATTGTCTTGATTTCCTATTCATAAGTGGCAATTTGTGATTAATGATTATGGTCAAGTTTTCAATAATTGCAAAGTGGAACATAACCTAAGTTGAACAATCCGAGCTTATGTGTTTGTTGCTTAGATCAACCTATCTTTCTCATCATAAAGCTGCCATTAAATTGAATCTAGAGAGCTTATTCTAGGTTGTTTGATGGTTAGAGATTAAATAGAGAGCTTGTTCTATTTAACGACAAACTAAGGAAAGATTGGGATAACAGAGCTTGTTGTTATCTACGGTTGTTAACTTTGATAGTTGGTTGATATTGATAGATCTGAAATTGATTCTTAATGATGTCTAGTGGTGGAGAATGAAACCTTAACCATATTTTTCATTTTTGATTCTTCTTACTTGTTTTCTTACTTTTCTAGTTTGCTTATTTTTAAAAGTATATTTATTTTTATTGGCTGGTTATACCGCCTAATTTAGTATATATATTTTTATTGGCTGGTTATACCGCCTTGCTTAGTATATATATTTTTATTGGCTGGTTATACCGCCTTGCATCTTATTCTTATTGGCTGGTTATACCGCCTTGCATCTTATTCTTATTATTTACTTTAGTTTAAATCTGGCTTCAAAAAACCCCTTTTCTTTTATTGTTCTTGAATTTAAGTTTTAAACTATCAACTTATAAACTAAAACCCAATCCCTGAGGACTCGACCCTTGCTAACTACTATACTTACAATTGATCTTTTTAGTGCAAGGTTAAATAAGATACACTCTTTTGGGTGCACCAAGTTTTTGGCGCCGTTGCCGGGGATTGCTTTCTTTAGTTTATTAGTTTATTGGTTTATTCTTATTTTATGTTCTAATTATTTACTTTCTTATTTTTTTTTTTTTATTAGTGAATGTTCCAAGCTCCCGAAAAAGACTTACGACTTAGAAAAATTCGGGAATTTATAACTTCTCACCAACAACCAATCGAGGAGTTGATCCAAAACATCCAAGAGAAGCAAGGAGAGATGGCAGCAGCTGACAACCGAACTCTCAAGGAGCTAGCCGCTCCGGACTTGGGTCAACAACCATTATGCATTGAATATGCTAATCTTGAGGTAGCTTTTGAATTAAAATCTGGTTTGATTCACCTTCTCCCAACTTTTCATGGTTTTGCAGGAGAGGATCCAAATAAGCACCTCAAGGAATTCCATGTAGTTTGCTCAAGCATGAGACCAACAGGGGTCACGGAAGAGCAAGTTAAGTTGAGAGCCTTCCCATTCTCTCTAGCTGATTCAGCAAAGGAATGGCTCTACTATCTACCATCTGGGACCATCACTACATGGAATGATTTGAAGAAAGCATTCTTGGAAAGGTATTTCCCAGCATCTAAGGCTGCCAACATTAGGAAAGAGATATGTGGGATTCGGCAATACAACGGAGAGTTCTTATATGAATATTGGGAGAGGTTCAAGAAACTTTGTGCATCATGTCCACACCATCAGATAAGTGAACAACTTCTCATCCAATACTTCTATGAAGGTCTCATGCCCATGGAGAGAAGTATGATAGATGCCGCTAGTGGGGGAGCTCTAGTTGATAAGACTCCCAGGGCTGCTAGAACATTAATCTCCAACATGGCAGCCAATTCTCAACAGTTCTCAATGAGACAAGATCCACCACCACAATCCAAGAGAGTTAATGAGGTAAGTATATCATCCCTTGAACAAAAATTTGATAAACTGACTTCTCTTGTTCAACAATTGGCTGTAGGTAAAATACAACAAATAAAGGCTTGTGGCATATGTTCAAACATAGGGCACCAAACTGATATGTGTCCAACACTTCAAGAGGATACCAATGAACATGTGAATGCCATGGGTGGATTTCAGAACCAATCAAGGAAATATGATCCCTACTCAAACACATACAATCCAGGATGGAGGGATCATCCAAACTTCAATTATGGAGGGAACCAATCACAAACTATTCCTCCACCATTTGACCACAGGCCACCGGGTTTTCAGCAAAGAGTGCAACAACCATACCAAACCCGACAACAACTACCACCCACCCAAAATTCAGGTACTTCTCTTGAAGATCTTGTTAAAGCTCTTTCTACTAATACAATTCAATTTCAACAGGAAACAAAGACAAGTATTCGAAATTTGGAGACTCAAATAGGGCAATTGGCAACAACCATGAGTCAAATGCAAGCAAGGGATTCTGGGAAATTACCTTCCCAAACCATAGTGAATCCAAGAGAGAATGCCAATGCTATAAATTTAAGAAGTGGGAAACAGCTAGAGGCACCACAAAATGATAGTGCTCAAGGGGAGAACAATACCATGGCATCCTCTTCACATCCCAACGAGCCACTAAAAAAGGCAATTCCTAAACCATCCTTTCCTTCCTATATAACTCCTCCACCTTTTCCTAACAGGTTAGCAAAGTCCAAGAAGGAGGAGCAAGAGAAGGAAATTTTGGAAACCTTCCGGAAAGTAGAGGTGAACATTCCTTTACTAGATGCTATCAAGCAAGTGCCAAGATATGCCAAGTTCCTAAAAGATTTGTGCACATCTAAACGGAAGTTGAAATGGAATGAAAAGGTAAGTGTGGGGGAGAATGTGTCAGCTGTTCTTCAAAAGAAACTCCCACCTAAATGCAAGGATCCAGGTATGTTTACCATTCCTTGTAAGATAGGCAACACCAGGTTTGAGCGTGCTATGCTAGATCTAGGGGCATCTATTAATGTCATGCCATATTCAATTTATGCTTCATTGAATCTAGGACCATTAGAGGAAACCGGTGTTATAATACAACTTGCTGACCGTTCTAACACTTATCCAAGAGGAGTTGTAGAAGACGTTCTTGTACAGGTTAATGAATTGGTTTTTCCCACTGACTTTTATGTTATTGAGATGGAAGATGAGATGTCTTCTAATCCCACACCTATTCTATTAGGGAGACCATTCTTGAAAACAGCAAGAACTAAAATAGATGTACATGATGGCACTTTAACTATGGAATTTGATGGTGAAATAATTCGCTTTAACATTTTTGAGGCCATGAGATATCCTAGTGATGTGCATTCTGTTTTTAATATTGATATAATTGACTCACTAGTGCAGCAAGCTTATGAGCTAGATGGTGAAGATAGTGTGGAAATAGTCCTTAGCAACCATCTCGGAATGGGGAATGCTAAACTAGCCTTGAGTGACCATGTGGAAGGGGCACTAGAATCTTTACACTCGCTGCAACCTAAAGATGCAAGGTTTGATGTTTCATTTATTAATTTGCCTTTATCTAATGAGAAACTTCTACCTTCCATTTTGCAGGCACCAACTTTAGAGTTGAAACCACTACCGAACCACTTGAAATATTTGTTCTTAGGGGAAAAGGACACACTACCTGTCATCATTGCCAAAGAGCTCACACCTTTGCAAGAAGAGCGACTTATCCGGGTGCTTAGAGAGCATAAAACAGCAATTGGTTGGGCAATTGCCGATATCAAGGGAATAAGCCCATCCATGTGCATGCACCGGATTTTGTTAGAGGAAGGGTCTAAACCAACAAGAGAAGCACAAAGAAGATTGAACCCTCCTATGATGGAGGTTGTGAAAAAGGAGATACTGAAGCTCCTAGATGTTGGAGTGATCTATCCTATCTCGGATAGCAAATGGGTGAGCCCAGTCCAAGTGGTTCCAAAGAAATCAGGTGTAACGGTGGTAACAAATAATGAGAATGAACTTGTTCCTACTAGGATTCAAACAGGATGGCGAGTTTGTATTGATTATCGTAAACTTAATTCCACAACTCGCAAAGACCACTTTCCTTTACCTTTTATTGATCAAATGCTTGAAAGGTTAGCTGGCCATTCTCATTATTGTTTTCTTGATGGTTTTTCAGGTTATAATCAGATAGCCATTGCTCCGGAGGACCAAGAGAAAACAACATTCACATGTCCATTTGGTACTTTTGCATACCGGCGTATGCCATTTGGTCTTTGTAATGCACCAGCTACATTCCAAAGGTGTATGGTTAGCATATTTTCAGATTATGTAGAGAATATCATAGAAGTGTTTATGGATGATTTTAGTGTCTATGGTGATTCTTTTGATAGATGTCTAGAGAATCTTACACTTGTACTTGAAAGATGCATGGAAACTAACCTTGTTTTGAATTGGGAAAAATGTCACTTTATGGTAGAACAAGGAATAGTTTTGGGCCATGTTATTTCTTCTAGAGGGATAGAGGTTGATAAGTCTAAAATAGATATTATGCATTCTTTACCACCTCCCACAAATGTGAGAGAGGTTCGTTCTTTTCTTGGACATGCAGGTTTCTATAGGAGATTTATCAAAGACTTCTCAAAGATCACATTACCTCTTTGCAAGCTACTACAAAAAGATGTGGTTTTCCACTTTGATGATAAATGCAAAGAGGCGTTTGAAACATTGAAGGGACTCTTGACATCAGCTCCTATCATCCAACCACCAGATTGGAATGTACCTTTTGAAATCATGTGTGATGCTAGTGACTATGCCATTGGAGCTGTTTTGGGCCAACGGGTTGGCAAAGCCTCACATGCCATTTATTATGCCTCAAGAACTCTTAATGATGCTCAATTGAACTATTCCACTACTGAAAAAGAACTTTTGGCTGTTGTATTTGCTTTAGAAAAATTTCGATCTTATTTAATTGGTACTAAAGTAATTGTATTTTCTGACCATGCAGCCCTTAAGTACTTACTCACTAAAAAGGAGGCCAAACCAAGGTTGATTAGATGGATACTTCTCTTACAAGAGTTTGATTTGGAGATAAAAGATAAGAGAGGTAGTGACAACCTGGTTGCGGACCATCTTAGCCGTTTAGTTCATGAAGATGATGCACTACCCTTGAATGAGAACTTTCCGGATGAGCAACTTCTTTTTATAAGAACAACAACTCCTTGGTATGCTGATATTGTTAATTACTTAGTTACCAAGAAGTTGCCACAAGAGTTGACACAAGCTCAAAGAAATAAGATCAAGAGTGATGCCAAATACTACATATGGGATGATCCTTACCTTTGGAAGCATTGCTCCGATCAGATTATAAGAAGGTGTGTACTCGAAACTGAATTTCAATCTATTCTCACCTTTTGTCACTCTTATGCATGTGGAGGACACTTTGGATCCAAAAGAACAGCCATGAAAGTTCTTGATTCTGGATTTTATTGGCCTACCATATTCAAAGATGCATACCTCTTTTGCAAGTCATGTGATCGTTGCCAAAGAACTGGTAACTTAGGTGCTAGAAATCAAATGCCTCAAACTCCAATACTTATTGTTGAAATTTTTGATGTATGGGGCATGGATTTCATGGGACCTTTTCCTCCTTCTTTTGGTAATCTTTATATTTTACTTGCCGTTGATTATGTTTCAAAGTGGGTGGAAGCAAAATCCACTAGGACTAATGACTCTAAAGTTGTTTCAGATTTTGTCAAGACTAACATCTTTGCTAGGTTTGGAACGCCAAAGGCCATAATCAGCGATAGAGGTACTCACTTTTGCAATAGGACTATGGAAGCACTTTTGAGGAAGTATAACATCACACACAAGGTCTCCACCTCATATCATCCTCAAACTAGTGGGCAAGCTGAAGTGTCAAACCGAGAAGTTAAGTCCATCCTTGAAAAGACAGTTAATCCAAATAGGAAGGATTGGAGTTCACGACTTGATGATGCACTTTGGGCTTATAGGACAGCATATAAGACACCCATTGGTATGTCTCCTTATCGACTTGTTTATGGTAAGCCTTGTCATCTTCCGGTTGAATTGGAACATAAATCATATTGGGCTATCAAACAATGCAACATGGAGATGGATGAGATAGGAAAGAAAAGAAAACTTGACCTACAAGAATTAGAGGAGATAAGGAATGATGCCTATCAGAATTCTAGGATTTACAAGGAAAAGACTAAGGCATTCCATGACAAGATGATATCAAGAAAAGAATTTGTTGTTGGACAAAAAGTTCTTCTCTTCCATTCACGCCTTAAGTTATATCCAGGTAAGTTACGTTCTCGTTGGGTTGGACCTTTTGTTATTACTAATGTATTTACTCATGGTGCAGTTGAAATCCAAAGCCCAAAAACAGATAAGACATTCAAAGTGAATGGTCATAGATTGAAGCCTTACTATGAGAACTTTCCAATACAAGATGTGGAGGAGTTTCCACTTTTTGAGCCAAAGTATGTTGAATAATAATGGCATGGGTCTAAGTTAGGCTGAGGACAATAAACCAAGCGCTTCTTGGGAAGCAACCCAAAAGGATGGAGAGCATCTATTATATCAGATTTGCATATTCCTTACTCTCCATCATTCCATCTTTTATTGTTTTTCTTTTCTTTTGTTTAATAGTTTTTTTCTCTTACAAAGATGTAAATATAATTTTTAATTTATTTTTTTTAACCCCGGTTAAATGGCGGATAACGGTACTCCGTGATTATTTAAATCGGTTCCATCAGCTACCCACAAAACTGATATTGTATATAAATTTCTCTTCCAATTTCTCTTTCATTTTTTTCATTTTTTTTCAGGATGGATGATATTCTCACAAGATTGCAGAAACGATTTCCTCCTTTTCCTCGAAATATTTTACTGAAGCTTTACCAAGTTCGACTTGAAAGATTAAGAATGCTTATGCACAAAGGGATTCCTGACGACATACGTTGGAGAATTGAAGCCAAGGTACGTGAAGATGAATATCTTCCTGTTTTGCATTTACCAGGTACAGGTAGAAGCACTTTTGCAAAGAAGCGACGAGCAAAGCGCATGAGTTCAAATTGCCACAAATGTGCACGATGGACGTGTAATGGTAAATGTCGTTCTATTGGGATTCCGTCCTCTAATCGAGATGATAAAATTGAATTCATTAAGGATGGACTGAGTAAGGAGAATTTGGGTAATATCCAACTTTCTCTTGAGACGCATCCTAGTGGAGACGTACAAAGAGAAATTCTTGATTTATGGCCGCAATTCCAAAGGGAATGGCAACATCTTGGGAATCTGATGTTAAAAGACCCTGTTTGCCAGCTTGTAAGAAAACTGGATGGGAAGCATATCCTCGACTCATAGAAGGCGTTTAAGCCGTTTCTGGACGTAAAACCAGAGGAATATGTGAGCCACAATCACAACTACAATAAATGACTTCTCAGCTTTTGGTTTGATTTGCAATAACTTTATTTTGTTTTAATTTACGTGTTGTTCGATTTGTGTAATTATTCTCGTTTTTTTTTTGTCTTTTACGGTTGATTTTTTCTTCTCTTTTTGATTTTCTTCCTGAAATCACGCAAAAATCTTTTGTTAGGTTAACATTTTCTTCTGACAGGTCAGATACACTTTCGGCGACATTATTACTCTTGTCTGATTCACTACTCAGTCCTCTATATATTACACCATGTACTCATTCTCTTTCAGGCACTCGAAAAAAAAAAATGGAAAGTACTTCATCCCAGCGCATTAAAAAAATTTGTGTCTTTGGAGGTGCTTATCCAGGGAAAAATAACATATTCGCTGATGAAGCCATAAGAGTTGGAGTAATACTTGCCCAACAAAAGATCCACTTGATTTATGGAGGCGGTAGTACGGGTTTAATGGGAGCAGTCGCTACAGCAGCACACGCCGGAGGAAGTCCAGTTCTAGGAATCGTGCCAAAACTATTCACAAGTTTTTGTGGACCTACCCTGGGTAAGGAAATACAAGTCTGGAGTGTCCCTGAACGGATAACAATCATGTACCATTCTGCCGATGCATTCATTGCTTTACCAGGAGGTCTGGGTACATTGGAAGAAATAGCTTGCGTGGCTTCTTGGTCATCTTTGGTCACAAATAAGAAACCCATTGGTTTGCTTAATATTAATGGTTATTTTAGTAATTTGCTTTTATATTTAGATAATGCTGTGGATAATGGATTCATGTTTTCAGAGGCAAGGAGAACCATAATTTCTGCTACAACCATTGAAGATTTACTTAAAAAGCTCCAAGCTTATGAGTGTTTATCTGCTACGGTTGTTTCGCAAATGCTCGGAAAAAGAAAAAGAGATATGGACGAGCAAGGAGTGGATTGCACTTTGTCTTTGTGACATTATCTAACATTTTGCTTGTTGTGTCTCAGTTATAATAAGTGGTTAGCAACCTCTGCAGGTAATATCTCCTAAATTCTACCTTTAAAATTTGACATTGGGGACAATGTCATATTTTAGTAGGGGGTAAGGGACATATTTTGCTAATAAAAAAAAAAAAAAAAATTTAAGAAGTATTCATTCTGAACAAGGTCTGAGTAAGGGAGACTTGAGACATACCTTGTCAGTTTGATTTCTTCTTTTCAAAAAAAAAAAAAAAAAAGAGTTTGTTGTGTTTTAAGCAATTTAGAAGTATTCATTCTGAACAAGGTCTGAGTAAGGGAGACTTGAGACATACCTTGTCAGTTTGATTTTAATCTTTTTATGTTTACTTGTTAATTTTTGTTTAGTATTTTAGGATTATTTAGGTTGCATGAGTTTGTTTTGTTTTAAGTCTTAGTTGTTCCTATTCTTATGTTATTAGTTCTTTTCTCTTACACATGATTCTTTCATTTGTGTTAATAGACTTACATTGAGGACAATGTAAGAATTAAGTGTGGGGGGAATGATTTAGGATTTCTTTTATTTTTGTCTACTATTTTTTTTTGAGTCTTTATTATTATTATTATTTTTAGTGTGTTTTAGTTCCTTTTTAATACAATGATGAGATATGAATTGCATAGGTCTAAACTGGTTATTAGTGAGAAGATTTTCATGAGAATTGAGCTTGATGTCAACCTTTTTATGAGCCAATGTTAATATAATATGTTGATTGAGAAAGAAGCATGTTTAGACTTAATCTGACTTGTATAATCATCCTTGTGAGTTTTTGAGCCTATAATGATTGATGCATTATACAAATCAATCTAATTTCTTTCTTGAGTGCTCTTATGATTACAGGATTCTCTAGAACTTGCTTTAAACCGTTTGAGACTATATTGATACATGTGACAACATGAATATGATAGAGGCATTAGGATTTTTAGCCAGAGCCAAACAGCCATCCCTTATTGATGTCCCAAGAGAACACACCCTTAGTGAACCAATTTGAGCCTACATTGAATAAGCTATCTCTTTGGTAACCATAACTTGTCCCTAACCTAAATATACTTATATCTTTACCTTTGTTCCAAAGATGAATTAGCATGTTTTGAGACAAGTTGCAAAGACAAGGGATATTTTTAGTTAAAAATTTGGGTTAGAAACAAGAAATAAGTGTGGGGGGGAAAGAAAAGAAAAGTCAAGAGAAAAAGAAATGAAATACTGGCAAATACATTCCTATGTAAAAAAAAATATATATATATGAATCATCTCTTGAATTTGTGGAAAAAGAAAAAGATGCTACAAAGTCGTTTAGAATGAAGAAAAGGCCCAACATAAATATCCGGCCTAGGTGACTATGTACTTGTAAAGAGTTTTGAGAAGTTTCTTTGTATGATCTTTTTATGTCTCTAAACTTTATGAACTCTTTGGAACCTTTGTGATATCTTTATCCTTTTGTTCTTCAACCACATTACAAACCCCTTGGCCCCATTACAACCTTGATTAAAGACCTCTTGATTCATGAAGTTGTATGATCTAAATAGTGGAGAATAGGTGGACAAGCAAGAATATGGTAGAACTGTTTTCATAAGATTGATTGAGTGTAAACACTTCACCACTACTTTAAAGAGTGAAAATCATGAGGGTATCCCATGTGAGAAGTTGAGATTAAATTTGAACATGCAATATTTTGATTGAGATATGTTATGCTAATATTGGCTTAACTCAAACAATTTACATTCAAGCATGATTTTTTGTGAAATTCTTTAAGCTATTGATTAGTTTATAAGACTTGTTCAAATATTGTATCTAATTTGTATTGAAAGGATTAGGAGTAAATATTTTTAGTATATGCAGTTTATTTATATTTTAGTTTTTCAATGTTTGTGGGTATCGTTCTAGTAAACCCTCACGAGACTAAACTCGTCCACTAGGGACACCTAGGGGTTTAAAGGCTTGTGTCACATGCTAAGTGCCACCGTGATTTCCTACGAAAATGGATTAGATTAGATTTTCTTATTTTATTTTTATTGAGTCGTTGCTAGGGACTAGCAACAATCTAAGTGTGGGGGTGTGATAACTCGTATAATTATATAGTTTTTAGTTATGTTTTATTAATGTTTTGTGTCAAATACGAGTTATTATTGTTTAGTCTAATTGTGTTTATGATCTTTTATATTTTTATGTATTTTGGTGTTTTTCACAAGTTTCTTTGAGTGATTTCAGATTACTAGAATTAAGGGCAAATCCAGTTCAGTTTCAGTTCCGACACCTTTTACCATATCAGCTATATCTCGAGTTTCACTGAAGCAATAAGGCTGAAATTTGTAGCCATGCAAAGCTAAGAGGCATATCTATCTTTTTCATGTTTTACACTTCTTAAAACGGAGTCGTTGTCCCTAGCGAAATCGACCATCAAGTTGGCTGATGTGCAATGATGTCTGTGCTGACATGTTTTCGTATTCTGCCCATATCTTCTTATCCACATCAGCAAATGAGCTGATTCCAACGGCTATGGTTCCGTAGCTGATAGGGGAACCTTTGTCTAGAAGACAATGTGATCAGATCAGGCCTCCAATATTGAAGAAATCGACCATCAAGGTGGCTGATGTGCAATGACGTCTGTGCTGACATGTTTTCGTATTTTGCCCATATCTGCTTAACCACATCAGCAAATGAGCTGATTCTAACGGCTATGGTTCCGTAACTGATAGGGGAACCTTTGTCTAGAAGACCATGTGATCAGATCAGGCCTCCAATATTGACGAAATCGACCATCAAGTTGGCTGATCAAAATCGTCATATACCTACCTTTGAAATTTGTAAAGCTTGTCTCTTGTCATTTAGCCCTCCAAAATGTGTATAAATAGAGGGCCTTGGATGATTGTAAGGGATCATATTGGAGATTGGTAGGATATTAGCCATTTTAACAAAATTCTCTAAGTTTTCTTCTTCTTTCTTTTCTCTAGTTTTCTTTTTCTTTAGAAAGAGCAAGAGGTTGGATAATTAATATTCTTCTTCTTCTTCTTTCTTTCTTTTATTTTCTTCTTAGATTCTATTTAATTTTATGTTTATAATGCCTATGCTAGGCTAAACTTCTATTTGGTTAAGGGTGATTTCAAAGCCCTAGACATGTTTTGTGATTGATTTTCAGATTCTATCTATCATTAATTTTCTATCAAAGTTGCTTATGTTCTTCGACAAGAATTGTTCATGATGTTGTCTTGATTTGTTTAGGTGTACAACTAGATAGATCTTGATAATTATCTATTGCTAGTTTAGGAGTCTTGATCCGTGTAATTGTCTTGATTTCCTATTCATAAGTGGCAATTTGTGATTAATGATTATGGTCAAGTTTTCAATAATTGCAAAGTGGAACATAACCTAAGTTGAACAATCCGAGCTTATGTGTTTGTTGCTTAGATCAACCTATCTTTCTCATCATAAAGCTGCCATTAAATTGAATCTAGAGAGCTTATTCTAGGTTGTTTGATGGTTAGAGATTAAATAGAGAGCTTGTTCTATTTAACGACAAACTAAGGAAAGATTGGGATAACAGAGCTTGTTGTTATCTACGGTTGTTAACTTTGATAGTTGGTTGATATTGATAGATCTGAAATTGATTCTTAATGATGTCTAGTGGTGGAGAATGAAACCTTAACCATATTTTTCATTTTTGATTCTTCTTACTTGTTTTCTTACTTTTCTAGTTTGCTTATTTTTAAAAGTATATTTATTTTTATTGGCTGGTTATACCGCCTAATTTAGTATATATATTTTTATTGGCTGGTTATACCGCCTTGCTTAGTATATATATTTTTATTGGCTGGTTATACCGCCTTGCATCTTATTCTTATTGGCTGGTTATACCGCCTTGCATCTTATTCTTATTATTTACTTTAGTTTAAATCTGGCTTCAAAAAACCCCTTTTCTTTTATTGTTCTTGAATTTAAGTTTTAAACTATCAACTTATAAACTAAAACCCAATCCCTGAGGACTCGACCCTTGCTAACTACTATACTTACAATTGATCTTTTTAGTGCAAGGTTAAATAAGATACACTCTTTTGGGTGCACCACCACCAAACACCCCTACAGGGCCCCCACCGATGCTCGATCCCACCATCCAACACCACCTTTCACCCCCAACGCTACCGTATGTCTACCCAATATACCAGATGCTCATGAACCAGATACAAACCCTCTAGGCTCAGTTGGCCGAGTAACAGCAGGTCGCCCGACAGGCCAACCCGACAGGCTTAGTTGGCCGAGCAGCAGCAGGTCTCCAAAAGACGTAATCGAAACCGCCATCAGAAAGGAGCAGATCAAACAATTTGTAAGAAAGTCAGAAACCAATCAGGGACAGTCGTCGGTGAACAACCAGAGAAGCATAGGCAGGGCAGAAGGGAAGAAACCCTACAAAAGGTAATAAACATGATAGTAGAGAGCACGGAAGATTGGACCGCCAGCAACTCCAAGAGAAAAGCCCACCTCAGAAGTATAATGGCAGTCGATATTACCCCCAACTAGTAAAACAGACTGATGACTGGATGGTAGACTTCACTGATAATGATGTCGATATCCTAAAGGACAATGGGAATGACCCGATTGTTGTGGCGGCCATGATCAGAAATTTCAGAGTAAAAAATGTCTTCGAGATAGTGGCAGTGTAGTAGAGGTTATCCAATGGGAAGCCTTCAAGAAGATGGGCATCCCTGAAAAGGACTTGAAGCTAGCAAGCCCGATTTTCAGCTTTGCAAATCGGCTAATTATGGTCAAAGGATCAATAACCCTATCAGTAACAATAGGAGATGGCGACCACACCCTCACCGTCATTTTTGATTTTTTGGTGGTCGACCAACCTTCGACCTAACGCCATCTTTGGAAGGCCCGTAATGAGAAAAGTAAGAATGATGGCCGCAGTCTACTGCTTGACAGTGAAATTTTTGACACCAATGGGAATCGATTACATGAAGACAGACAGCAAACGGCACGACAATGCAACATGTTATCCATAAGGCTCGCTAAAAAGAATCAGAGCATCAAGCCCAACCTCGATATGACAGGAACAGGGGGGCAAACGGAAGGAACTGGAGGGCATTTAAGCTAGAAAGCCTGGACAACAGGGCGGAGACAAATCAGTATAAGGCGAAACCCGCAGAGCAAACAAGAACAATTCCACTGGATCCAAAAAAACCCGTCTAAAACAACCAAAGTCGGGTCTTCTTTGGGGAGCGAAGAAAGACGGCCCTTGGTGGCCATGTTGTAAGAGAACGCCGACATCTTTGCATGGTTGGCGGCCGACATGCCTGGCATAGATTCGAGAATAATCACCCACTCTCTGAATGTGAACCCAACAGCAAAACCACTCAGGAAAAAGAAGCACCACTTCGCCCCTGAATGAGTCAGGGCGATCAGAGAAGAAGTTGAGAAACTACTCGCTGCTGACTTCATCAAAGAGGTGGTTTAGCCAAACTTGCTCGCCAACGTGGTGATGGTGAAAAATGCTAGTGGAAAATGGCGAATGTGTGTGGATTTCACGGATTTGAACAAGGTCTGCCCCAAGGACAGTTTCTCCCTTCCAGCCATAGATCGATTGGTAGACTCCTCGGTAGGACACAAGTATCTGAGTTTCATGGACGCCATCTTAGGCTATAATCAGATCAAAATGAACCCCGACGATCAAGACAAAACGTCATTTGTCACGGAGGATGGTCTATTTGTTACCAAGTGATACCCTTCAGGCTAAAGAATGCGGGAGCCACTTACCAGAGGTTGGTAAACAGACTCTTCAAAAATCAGATTGGGCGGAGTATGGAAGTATATGTGGACGACATGCTGGTCAAAAGCTTCTCGCTGGAACAACACGTCCAAGACCTAGAGAAAGCCTTTGGTGTCATCAGAAAGCATAACATGAGATTGAATTTGAAAAAATGCGTATTTGCAATAGGGGTAGGGAAGTTCCTCGGCTTCATGGTCTCTAACAGAGGAATAGAAGCAAATCCAAAAAATATTCAAGCAATCCTGGGTATGTGCCTGCCGAGAAACACCAAAGAGATGCAAAGACTCACCGGCAAGATGGTCGCCCTTAACAGGTTTGTTTTCAAGCTCACCGACAGGTGCCTACCTTTCTTCAAAGTACTCAAGGGAGCCTCCAAGTATCAATGGACTAAAAATTGCCAGAAGACTTTTGAAGAATTGAAGAACTATTTGTGTTCGCCATCTTTGCTCACCAGTCCTCTACCAGGAAATCAGCTGTACATCTACTTGGCAACCTCAGATGAAACCGTGGTCGTTGTGCTTCTTAAGGAAGAGGAAACCCACTAAACAACTGTTTATCATGTCAATCGAGCCCTGCAGAATGGGGAGATCAACTATACTCGGCTATAAAAAACCATTTTTGCCCTGATAATGGCGGCTAGACGTATGAGACAGTATTTCCAAGCCCACCCCATCACGGTATTAACAGATCAACCGCTCAGGGAAGCATTGCAAAAAGTAGACACGGCGGGCAGGATGGCTAAGTGGAGTGTCGAGCTAAGTGAATTTGTCTTGGAGTATAAGTCGAGGAAGGCTATCAAGGCCCAAGCTTTGGTGGACTTTATAGCTGAATGCTCATTCACCAACGCTATCACGACGTCGATCCACTACCCGAAAGAATCACCATCGAATGAGGAGGCACTGCCACCACCTCCAGAACCAACCTTAATACAGAAGCCCCAGCAGCTAGAGCCCGCCCCAAAAGACATGTGGACGCTGTATGTAGACGGATCCTCAAGAAAAGATGGATCAGAGGCTAGAATCCTACTAACTGACCCTCAGAAGAGTGAATGGCAATACGGGTTATCTTTCGATTTCCCCGCCTCAAACAACGCAGCAGAGTATGAAACCCTTCTGGCGGGGCTAGAGTTGACGCTCAAACTCGGTGCCATAAAACTGTTCGTGTCAATCGACTCCTAACTGGTGGAGAAGCAGGTGAACGAGGAATATGAAGTAAGGGAGCCCGTCTTGATAAAATACCACAAAAAGGTCACGAACCTGAAACAACGGTTCAGCCACTTGATAATCCAACAGATCGCCAGAGAAGAAAATATCAGAGCAGACTCCTTGTCCAAGTTCGCCTCTGCCATTGAAATAAGACAAAGAGGAAAGATCCTCCTTGAGCACCGCCCTTTCCCGAGCCACCAGGAGGGCAAAGAGGTCCTCTAAGTAACCAATGGGCAGACTTGGTTGACAAGCCTCACAGATTTCCTTACAAAAGGGACTTCTCCTGACGACCCCAAAGAGAAACTTAGACTGAGAAGAAGAGCAGCCAAGTACACGATGATGGGCGATACCTTGTACAGAAAGTCATTTAGTGAACCCTTGCTAAGGTGCCTAGAGCTGACAGAAGCTGAGTACGTTCTCCGAGAGATCCACGAAAGGGTTTGTGGAAACCACATGGGGGGCAGGCCGCTAGCACAGAAAGCACTCAAACAAGGTTTCTACTGGCTAACAATGAAGAAGGATGCCACAGAACTGGTGAAGAGGTGTGACAAGTGCCAAAAGTTCGCCACCGTCCCAAGACAACCGGCGGAATTGCTCAACCAATTATCGAGCCCATGGCCTTTTGCAATGTGGGGGATCGACATCCTTGGACCTTTCCTCATCACCATAGGGCAAAAGAAGTTCGTAGTTATCACCTGCAAATATTTCACCAAGTGGGTAGAAGCAGAAGCTGTGGCGACCATCACAGAAAAGTTAATCAAGAATTTCGTTTGGAAGTCTATGGTGTGCAGATACGGGGTCCCCAACATTAACGTGGCGAACAATGGTGCACAGTTTCAGGGGGCAAGTTGAAGAAATTTTGTGAAAACTTCAAAATGTTGCTGACTCATAGCTCGGTCAAACACCTCCAAACGAACAGACAAGTGGAGGTGATGAACAAGAAAATCCTCCAAGGCCTGAAAAAGAAGCTTAACGATGCCAATGGGGCATGGCTGGAGCAAATGCCTGGAATACTATGGGCTATCAGGACCACGTCCCACCCAGGCATGGGTGAGACCTTTTTCAACCTGATGTACGGTACGGAGGCTGTGATACCAGTCTAAATCGGCATAAACTCCCTAAGAACGGCTCATTATGACCCCGCAACCAATGAAGAAGCACTAAGAAGAAATCTGGACCTCCTAAAAGATAACAGAGACTGGGCATAAGTTAAACAGGCCTCCAGATCACATCAGGTCGCCCAGTACTACAATTCGAAGGTCAAAGGCAGACAGTTCCAAGTCAGCAACCTCGTCCTCATAAGTTGTGAGGCTAGCAAACCTACGGGCGAACAAGAAAAGATGGCCCCAAGCTAGGAAGGTCCTTACAAAATAACAAAGAAAATTAGCTTTGGAGCCTATGCGATGGAGCGAATGGATGGAAGCCCCATACCGAGAACCTGGAATGCAATCCACCTGAAGAAATATTTCCTGTAAAATTGTACATAAGTTGTATTTTCCTTCATGACAATAATAATACAACTGGCTTTTGCAGGAAAATCAAATCCAATACACGCCTAACGGCCTCTAACTGGCCCATCCACCACGTGCGCTCGCAATAAGACGACGTGCTGCACGCCTAACGGTCTTTAACTTGCCGCGTCCAACACGTGCGCTTGCAATAAGACGTCGTGCTTCACGCCCAACGACCTTTAACTTGCCCATCCACGTGTCCACCACGTGCGCTCGCAATAAGAAGCTGTGCTGCACACCCAACGACCTTTAACTCATAATTTATTAATAGAATTTTACCTTATTTAATATTATAAAAAAATCTATTTACATGAAATTGGAAAATCTTATATTAAAAGAAAATCTTAATTATAAAATAAACTTTTTATCAAAATAAATATTTTAATATGAAAAAAGTATAATTAATATTAACTCTTGAGTATATCAATAAAAATATTTGAAAGGCATGCAAACTAAATAATGATTGATTTATCATATTTTGAACTCGAATACGTATCTATCTTCAAAATCATTAAGATCATGAATTCATGATCATTAAAATAAAAAATAAAAATATATACATGCAATATTCATTGAATAAACGAAAGATAAAGAGGTTCTTTAAAAATTTAAGATCATCAATTGTGTAGTTTGAAGAACTCTTACTTACCACATTAGGAAAAAAATAGCTTATATCTCATTAATTTTTAAGCCATATCCATTAAAAATTCGTAGTTACCTAACCTTTTTCATTAAAATGGTGTTCAAACCAAAGTTATCATATATTTAATGGCTTGAGAAATGATCACTCATGACTCTACCTTTATATATGATAAAATTTCACCAATTAAGAGTTATCTAAAATTTATTATCCAAAATTTTTTATGATGACAGCAATTTAATATAATTAAGAGACTTTTATATCTATAAAAGTAATCCTATTATTAAAATTTAAAAGTATAAGAAATAAATAATTTAAATAAATATTAATTTAAAATTTTAATAAAAGATGATAATTTAATTACTCATGCACTCTAACTTTTATCTTTATTTTATGAAATTTAATAGAATCAATTGAAGAATTATTATCCAAAAATGTTATCATAATGATATCAACTTAGTATAATTAAGACTTTTTTATTTATAAAATTAATCTTATTATTAAAATTCAAAATTATAATAAATAAAAATTAATTGAAAATAAAATTTTAATTAATCCATTTTTTCAAAATTTTCACATTCATGCTTTTATATATACTAGTATTTGTTGTCACATTCGTTTGCATGTGAATACTCGTTGATTTATTTATTTATTATTAATAATTGTATATTTGAAAATAAATAAAATGTATATTAACTAAAATTTGCATTAACATGCAAAGTTTGTTTATGTGTAAATTATATCAATTTATTATAGTTTATTATTTTAATATTAATATAAAACTAATTATATAAAATAAAAAAGTCAATCTAAATTTTAATTCTGTTTTATTTATTACAAATAAATGGACTTACTTTTTAAGATTAGTGAAAAGTTAAATTTTTTAAGATAAAACAATTTGATATAAAATTTTAATTATTTTTATTTATTATTAAATTAATTCATTTAACAAAAGTGTTTGAATGAAATTAAACTTCTTACTCATAAATTAGATAAATTTTATTAATAATAATAAAATATTTATAATGGCAATTTAAAAATATAGTGAACAATAATGACTATTTTCGTCAGTTCAAAAGATTCTTCACATTCATACTTATATATATATATATATATTATAGATTATACATATACATATACATATTACAAATTATAGATTAAGATTTTTATGAAGGTCTAGTAAATTTTAGGAATTCATTAATTTATAACTTAAAAAAAAATTATACTGTAATTTTCAGTTAATTAAATATATCATTCACTAGGGGAGAGCAAAAAGTCGGTTTACCAATTAAACCGATCGACACTGACTCGATTCGGTTTTTTCAGCTTGATTTTTTTAGTTACGATGACATCGGTTGATTTGTTCGGTTTAAACGTATTAAATCGATCAGTTTGCAGTTTAATTTTTATAAATCAAACCGACCAATTAAATCGACAATAAAAATTAATAATAAAAGTAATATTATTAATAATATTTAAACTAAACCCATAACCCAATAATCGGATAAATATACCAAATTCTGCCAATAGGCTCAATACCCAACCCTAGCCACCCTTATCCAAATCGGCAAATACCTATTATGCCAATACCCAGCCCTGATTTTGAAATTCCCAAATGCCAAATTCTGAAATCCAAATCGGTCCCAACCCTAGCCACTCCACTCTTTCTCTTTACACAGTCGACCAAGAAAACCTTAGTCTCCCATTTGATTTCTTCAATCTTCACTGTGTATCTGTGTCTGAAACACATCTCCCCTTAGTGGCGCTTCAATCTTCGACGGTTCAACCACCACCGCCACAGTCAACCTCCTGTATTTTACATTCCCAGTCTTTAGTCTTCGAAAGACTGGAGAGGTGGTAGAGCTGCCTTCAATAACATTCCCAGCAGCACTGGAGCTTCCAAGGTTTATATCCATCTTTAGACTTTCAATTTTCAAATGCACTACCTATATTTTACCTTTTGAATAATTGAGTTATTATCAGTATGGCTGTCTTTATTATTGTTAAATAATTGTTGGAATTGAAGTTTGATGGTTGATTGTGTTGGTCTTTATTATTGTCAATTATCTAGAATTTTATACTCTTGAATATATAGAAAAGTTGGTGAAAATGAGGGTTACTGCTGGGATGGAGACAGGTGGAAGTGTCAAGTGTGGAACCAGCAACCCTAAAATCGAACCAACCAACCGAACCGATAAATTTTGGTTCGGTTGGTTCGGTTGGCAGCTCCTACGTTGGTCAGTTCGATCGGTTGAATGGCTTTAGTCGGCTTAATGGTAATCGATATTTAGCAACCGAATCGATCGAATGCACACATTCACATACAAATTGCACGTGAAGTAAAAAAAAATTGTTGAAACAACTATGTAATTTTGTGTTCTGTAGCGTTCCAACTGAAAATAAAATAGAAACCATTTCAAAAGTCACAAACCCCATTGTTCATCTTGACTGCTGCCACCCTCACCACCCTCGCTGATCAGCAATTGGTGTCTCATACTCTAATCCGAAATATGTTTACTGAATATTTGATATTTTATTTATGGGTTTAGGGTTAGCTTTATTAATTTGCATTAAATTCACGAGCTTTGTTCAAATATTGTGATTTTTGAATGGATCCATAAATTTCTTTTTACTATTATTGTTATTATTATTGTTTACCAGGTTAACATAAGATTAAAGATGGGTTTTTTTCTTTTTCTTTTCTTTTGGTAGTACACTAGAAAGATGAAATTTGGCTAAAAAATTTGCTGGAAAAAGAAATCCATGGATTATCAAAATTAGCCTTTTGTTATAAGCTGAATGAAGTCATTTGATGAGATTGTTATAAAGTAGGTAAAAGTTAATGGTGGGATTCAAGAAAATGTACATGGTAATGGAGGTGTTTTTGGACCCAACTAAAGGAAATTTGGGGGATGACCCTAATGTAATTATCCAATTTAACATCTCAAAAGTAATCAAGGATAGCATTCTTGTCAACTTTGGTGAATGTGGTTTAGCTTCTTCACTTGGATCCTTCCAAGGTATAAATAAACCATGGTCCTTGTTCTTTTCTTAGTTGGTTTTTCTCTTGATTGCTGAATGGAATTTCTTGCATCTAATGATCTTTGACTCCTTTTTCTTTTTTGGATTTTGCATGTAGTTAAATATGTCAATCCCATTACAAAATTGTGTGTTATTAGAGCTTCAAGAGAGGAGTACCAAAAAATTTGGTCTGCAATAAGCATGATTAGGAGTATTGAAAATTGCACTGTGTTATTTAACTTACTGGATCTTAGTGGTAAGTACATTAAATACGAAGCCAAAGTGGCATGTTAGTAATATCTATGTTACTCTGACTCTTCATTTTCCCTGAAATACTCGTGTCTGACACATATTCGGACATGGGTATGAAGGTACGATCCTCCAAATATATGGAAAAACTTAGAAAAAATTAAGCATACCTATATCCAAAACTCACACCTGAGTCCGAGTAACATAGGGTAATATTTTAGTTGGCCTACTCATTATTAGAAAGAAAATGGTTTATTTATTTCCTCCAAGCTTGAAGTTCATTTTTGCTGAACTATAAGGATGGTAATTAACAATTATTACAGAATTTTTTTTAGTATGAGAAGATTTTTACGAGTATTGATTTTGTAACGTGGAGAATGATTAAGCATACAATTCTGCTTCTTAGCTTGCCACATTCTTGTTTTACCCCTCTTCTTTTTACATGATGTGTATGTTGAAATATTTTGTGTAATTCTCAGCAAAACTAAGACTTCAACAATGTGGATAATTTGGTATGAATATCTTGAAATGTCTAAAAAAAATCATTTTTTTTTTAAATTTCTAGTTTCTTTCTTTGTTCTAGGAAGTATAGAGGCTTGTAAAAATGCTGCTCTGAAGTGTGATGAATTAAAATTTGAGAAGTATAAGCTTATGGTTGGAGCACACCTCTTAGCTGATGTTACCCAACACATGCAGAACTGTCTTGAGAAGATTAAAATTTTGGAACACTAAAAGTGCTCCACCTGCAGTGGTTGTCTGACTGCCCGATGATGCTGGTATGCTAGTTTGCACCTGAGCTCAAATAGTTTGCATTTTGAGTGGCCATACATTTTTTTTCGCAATATTTAGAGTATCATCTTACCCCTATCTCCAGTTGATTCTCTTGCAATACCTTGCATACTATGTTGCTCCGACTCTTTATTTTTCTTAAAGTACCCGTGTCTGACGCATATTCAGACATAGGTATGAAGATATGAACCCCAAAGACCTTCCAAATATATGGAAAAAACTTAGAATAAATCAAACATACCCGTGTCCGACACTCATACCCGAGTTCAAGTAACATAGCTTACATGTAATCTGATAAGTTTAATCAGTTGTTATGCAGCTGTAGAAAGTAATTATAAGAGTCCCGTTCATATTTGATGCTTTGATGCCAGGTTGTGACAAGTTTGGACCAAGGCTAAATGTGGTTGTTGCAAATTTAAATCGATCTCGTCTTGATTCTTGGGAGTTTGATTAAGTTCGTCTATCTTAAGAACGAAGAGAAGAAAGCTACTGACCAAAGTATTTGTTTAGAGGTGAAATTGAATTTGCTATAGTTCAAGGGCAACCAGTGTCACAATCCCAAAGAAAAAAATGCCACTGAACTACGTCGACCAAGTCTCATGTATCCAAGTGATGCTTAAGCATCTTATGGAATTTTTATGTCTGTGTTTGAATAGAAGAAATATAAAGGATGTTATCGTTTCAGCAAATCTTTCTTTTTTTTTATTTTTTTTTATTTTATGTTATAACTGCATGTTTAATGAGAAAAAACTAGTTACTTTTGGACTAGTGAAGATTTTGTGCATTCTTCTATCGAATTTTCCCATCTCTTCATCTTTGCAGCATTTATGTCTTGAGACTTTATGAAGCCTCTCTCTTATTTCTTGATTTTGTTTGGTCTAGCTAGCTCTAGCATTACTCTTGAAAAAAAGTTTGGGTTAAAAAAAAATTGTGTTGGAAAAAATATGTTTACAAAATACAATGATAAAAGGTAATTTAAAAACTTTTAAATATTTAGTTTGGGTTTTTTTTTATCATAATATAGCCAATTTTTTTTTTACCGAAATACCATTGTTTTCAAATTATTTTCTAAAATCCGCTACTTTTAAAATCTGATGGGAAATCGTCATTACTCATGGCGATTTCTCAGCGTGTATTTTCAAAATTTTTGAAAAAACACCAAAGGAACTCACCATGGTGGTGGCCATTTCTCTTGGTGTTTTTTTTTTTAATTTATATACTTAAATTTTAAATTTTATTAAATTTTTTAATTTTATAAAAAATAAAATTCAATTTCTTATTGAAATTTTATAAAAAATAAAATTTAATTTCTTATTTTAATTTTATACAAAATAAAATTTTATTTCTTATTTAAATTTATATAAATTAAAATTTTATTTCTTATTTTAATTTTATAAAAAACAAAATTTTATTTCACATTTTAATTTTATATAAAATAAAATTTTGTTTCTTATTTTAATTTTATATAAAATAAAATTTTATTTCTTATTTTAATTTTATATAAAATAACATTTTATTTCTTATTCTAATTTTATATAAAATAACATTTTATTTCTTATTTTAATTTTATGCTGCAGAAAATATTGGAATTAGATTCTTTCTGCAATGGATGGGACTAATGATTTAGGGTAAGGGTTTAAGCTATTTTTCAGTCAATCAAATGCTACAGAAAATATTGGAATTGGATTTTTTCTGCAATGGATGAGACTTTTGACCAGATTTAGGGTTAGGCTTAGGATTTCAGCTATTTTTCAGTCAATCAAATGTTGCAGATAATATTGTAATTGGATTCATTCTGCAATGGATGGGACTAATGATTTAGGGTTAGGATTTCAGCTATTTTCCAGTCAATCAAATGCTGAAGAAAATATTGGAATTGGATTCCTTCTGCAATGGATGGGACTATTGACCAGATTTAGGGTTAGGGTTTCAACTATTTTCCAGTTTGTTGCAGAAAATATTCGAATTGGACAGTCCGGTACAAAGGATGGGATTTATCATCAGATTTTTCATTCAATGAGTGATCAGTTTTTCAGTCAATTAACCCTAGCCAGAAAATGGGAATCAGATCCCATCCTGTACAAAGGATGGGATTTGTCATCCGGTACAACACAATGAACCATTATAAATTCATAATACTGATAAAGGTTTACAATATCCCCTACACCAGTTTTTTAATCAGATTTTTTCTGAGTGCTAATACCTCCTCATTCTCATTCTCATTCTCATCCTTCTCTATTTGTTTTTTCTTTTGCTGAGTGATAATACCTCCATTCTCATCCTTCTCAGTTTCATTACTACACAACATCAGCAACAGAGTGGTAGCATTGGTCTACTATAATGGCCAAATTCATAATACTGGTGAAGGTGCTACCTTTGATTGTGAACTTCCTAAAAGCTTTCGTGTTGATGAAGACGTCACATTAGAGGAACTGAAGCTGCAAATTCATACAAAAATTAAAACTGGAAATAGAAAAAGAGTGTCAGAGATTAAGTATAGGCTTCCTCTTTCTATTGGTGAAGGATGTGTCCGATATAGAACATTTCCACTTCAAGATGATGATGATGTCAGATGCATGTTTGATGCTCACGAGACATTTGAAAATGTTGGTGTACTTGAGTTATATTCTGACATAGAGGATGTTCACAATGATTGTGGGCCTTCAAATATTCACACTACAAATAACTTTCCCACAGAAGATGATGATTCTGGGTCGTTGTATGTTCACACTACATACGACGTTCCCACAGAAGAAGTCGTTCCGCTATCTCAAGCTACAACATTTCATAATTCATTAGTCTCACAAACAATTCCTACTGCCCTGGAAGATGAGCCAGCTGGTGTTGATCATGTTCCGTCATGTAGAGTCCATGGTGAATATGTTGGTGACTTTAGTGAGTAAGAAGAGGATGCTGAATTCACAAATGACAGTGATGACAACAGTGATTCTGACCCAGACGTCGTCGCTGCTAAAATCAACACTCATAGAGATCTTCCCTCATATGAGGCTGCATCCCATATGCACACCCTGAATCTGGAGGCACTGCAAGTGCCAGAATTTCTTAAGTATGCTCATACATTTTCTACGCCTCTGACTTTTGATCCATCTACAGTTGATCTGTGTGTTGGATTACAATTTCCAACGAAAGAGGCTGTGCTTTCAGCTATTAAGCACTATAACATCAAAAACTCTGTAGATTACAGAGTAATTGAATCTGAGCGGACCAAATATTATGCCAAATGTCTAATGTATGGGAAATGATGCAATTGGAGAATAAGGGCAACATTTATGAAGAAGAAACATGCATGGGAGATTAAAAAATATGAAAGGCCTCATACTTGCACATCGGGGAGGATTTCACAAGATCATTGTAAGTTAGATTCTAACATGATCTATTCATGCATTCTGTCATTGGTCCAAGCAAATCCAAAGATCTCCGTTTTAGTTTTGATCGCTGAGATGCGAATCCGGTATGGACATATCACCTCCTATAAGAAAGCGTGGAAAGCAAAGCAAAAGACAATTATTCGAGTGTTTGGCGATTGGGATATATCGTACAATGAGCTACCTAAATGGTTAGGTGCAATGCAACATTTCGTTCCTGGTACAATTGTGGAATTGCAAACGGTACCTGCATATGCTGACTACTAGATGGACCACCATATGCTGACGCAGGGGTTCCAAACTGATACATTGTAGCTAGATATGTTGAACTTGGACTTCGGGTGAGTAGCTGGTCATCTAACCTCGTCACTGGCGGTGATGGTCGGTAACACTTATCAACATCAAATCCGGGGTGACTGGTGGAATGACGATGACTTGATGGTACTCCATGATCCCGTTCAGGTTCAGGATGACTAAATGACATCCTTGGTGCAGTGAATTCTGTTGCATGTGATGAGGCCGGTTGACGCGTCCCTCCACGTTGTCGGCTAGGTCTAGGAGCTTCCATTTCCTGTGTAGGAGGGACTGGATTTGAAGTTCGTTTGGTAAATGGCATACTCCTACCATCCTCATACCCCGACGGTGGACAAACGAAAGGCTGACCTTCATTTTTATACCATCCTATGTAATCATCAGATGGGTTGAAATTATTACCAACAATCAGATAACTTGTCGGAATTCGTTGAGAACGTATATCCCACCAATGGATCCATTGTTGATGCTTCGTAGGCCAGAATTCTTCATGACGCCCACGCATGTCAATCTTGTGAACCTTATCAAGGTTCACCGGTGCTTCCGGAATTGGTTGTTGCATCCCAAATTGTCGCAACACCCTGTCAATGTGGTGCCACTTACTTATGAAAAGCATATCAATGCTGTGTTTGCTTTTCATATATTACAATTATTGTAGGCATCCGATGGAAGACATGCCATAATTTCATTTGAAGAATATGGCATTCACAGAAACTGCAAATAATTATTACAAATTATTAGTTTCATATAGATTAGGATAAAAAATACTTGAATGTAACAATCGAAACATTTACCTTATCATATCTTACTCGATCTAGTCGTAATCTTATACTTGCAAGGTCGGTCGAGTCTATGTAAGATCTCTACGATGACTCCACCTGTTAAAATGCGTATAAAATCTTAATAGACCTATAAAAATATAAGTTCGTACAAAATTAATAAAATAGTAAAGATTATTACCTGCTTGCAAAGGGGTATACAGCCGAAACATCCACGCGCGAGGCAAGAAATGACAGCCGATACCAAGCCCATGATTGTAGAAGCACTAACATCCACCTATGTCATGGCTTTTTGGAACTGTAGTCCGACACAGTTCTCTATACAAAACCATCAAACATGTAGAACCCCAACTATAATTTGCAGCATGCTCTAAATCACGTAATAATGGAAGATACATTAAATGTACCTGACTGCTCGATTTGTCAGGCATTAGTAATCCTCCAATCAAACGTAAAATATATGCTCTAGCAGCATACTGTATCTGTTCTTCACTTGCATTTAATGGAAGATTTTGAAAGGATTTCAACCAATTTAGTCTCACCGTTGAGCCAGATACATACTCATTTGGAGGTATCGCGCCCAATAGGTTTTGACACTCTTCATTTCAATCTAGAAAGCTTGCGCTTGTAACTGCATCGCCATGAACCGGAAGTCCAAGTTGAAGCGCAACATCTTCTAGAGTTACCGTGCATTCACCAAACGGAAAATGAAAAGTGTGCGTCTCGGGTCTCCATCGTTTGATCAACGCACTGATTAAGTCGGGCTGTAGCAAAAATCGTCGAATTTGAGTTGCGTGATAAAATCCGACCCTTCTTAAGTGGTCGATAATGTATGGATGCGGGTCCTCCAATGTAAATTTCCTCGAACGTAAGACGCGACAAGTATCCTGTTGATAATTAATTAAATTAAATATAAAAATTAAACAATTAAACAATATAAAAATTATAAAACTGTAAAATGACAAAACAATAATAATTATAAAACTATAAAACTATAATAATTAAAAAAATTATAAAAATTTAATAATGTAATACAAATAATATTACAAAAATTTACTTACCACTTTAAATATAACCGAGGATATGTGATTCACTTGCAACCTCAATAATGATGATGAAGCCATTTTTAAATTAACAAGAAGAGATTTTGTATGGAAGAAGGAAGAAGGAAAAATTTGGGATTTTTTGTAAAAAAATATGAGGAAGAGGAGGGGTATTTATAGGTATTTGGGGTGTATGGGGGGAATTTGAATTTTTTTTTTCAACCGTTGCAATTTTAAAAATTAAAATTCAAAAAAAAAGTTGGGAAATCGCCATGGGCCATGGCGATTTCCCAACTGAATTTTTGAAAATTTTATAAAAATACAGTTTGAAAATCGTCATGATCCATGACGATTTTCCAACTGTATTTTTAAAAAAAATTCAAAATTTCATGGCGATTTCCTAACTAGTAAAAAAAAACCGGATTTTGATACTAAATTTTAAAAAAATGGCATTTTGAGAATTAAAAAAAAAAAAAAAAAAGCAATATTATGATAAAAAAAACCCTTTTGTGTTACTATGAGGAGTTGAAATATCAAAAAAAAATATATATTTAAAATAATAAAAATTTTAAAGTTCAAAAGTTTTATTTTTTTAATTTTTTGATTTGGACTTTCAAATCAAAATTTCAATCTTTAATATTGCATTTGCGGTAAAAAAAAAATTTTTACTTAAAAAACTATGCCACAAACGAGACGTTAGACATGACATGCCTTGTTTTGTAATTTCAAGGCAAAGGGAAATTAAATTTTTGATTGGCTATCTTGTTTTGTAATAATCCCATAAGGCACATAAAATTATACTATTTATTGGTGGATGAATGGATGGAGAATGCATAAAACAAGCATGCCTTCGTACATGAGTTTTCATAAGGGCTACTCAACTTTCAAATTCTTAGGGAATCAAATTTAATCCAAACTTACATTGTAAAAAGTAATTATTGGAAATGATGCGATGGAAATTCTCTCAAGAGAGCAAATTTTCATATCCTGAAACTGGAATACCCTGCAACAAACATGGTGAGCAGATTTGCTCCCAAAAGATACAAAGATGATACCAGCTCAGACTCAAAATCATGTAGGCACAAGTTGTCAAGAACTACCACAATCTGTATTCGATGCAAAACAGAGGCTTTAACCATCATGGCAGAATCCTACGTCTGCGGCGTGGTGTCTCTCGTTTTACATACATTTTCTCCGTTTCATTGAGCGGTCGACTTGATCCATCAGGTAAACTTACAAACTTCCACCCGCCACCACCTCCACGCTTTCCTTTCGATCCCATTTTCTCTACTGTGAAGTTCCAACCATCGGAGGGGCGCCTCCTGCTATACTTGTGGCGCTTTACTTCGCCTGCAAACTGTATACAAGCAAGATCACATTGGCATTAATTGTAAACTAAACAGTTACACATTTCCCATATAAACTCATCACTTAGCTATTTGAAAGTAAATCCAGCCAAACTAGAGCAGTCTGTGCACAAACACCAGGATAAGAGAGAGAGAGAAACAAAGAATGTGACAGTGACAAAAGCTGCAACATAGAAAATGGCAATGATGACAAAAATTATATCACAGATTCTAATTCTTGTTTCTTCTTTGAAGGCAGAGGCAGGGAGTAAAGCAACATACCTTCATTTTGTTAAAGTTCAGCCTCTGAACAAATTCTTGATACAGCATTTCATCCTCTTTCTTGGAGATCTCGTAATGAACTTCATCTAGATCCTTGATGGTGCCATCCCAACCCTCGGGCATAACCTTGAACTCAGGTTTGTATGGAAGGGATGCTACATGGAATTCCCGGTCATGGGAATTAAAAAATCTGCAGCAGGAAATAAGCTAGCCATTGACCACTAAGCTATTACCAATTTTTAGTTATTTATGCACTCTTTATATCTTCAAACACTGTTTTCAAGTGCAAAAACACACTTTTTGCATACTACATAGTACATATGATGGAATTTATTACAGGAAGTGAAATGAGGAGCTAACCAAGTACTTGAAAAGCATGCAAGAAAGCTCCCCAGCAGAAAAATGAAAAGCAAGGAAAGAACAACAGTGTCTGTGCATGGGATGCGCAGGATGAAAGCACCTAAAACTAGGAATTCAAGAACATTAGCTAGCAGCGGAAGACATCAATATAAAAAGGGAAATGCAGTCTTGTTAAGGCGTACGCCTTAGAACGAAACAATAAAAGTGCCTCAGAACCTTTCGGACGAGACACATTTGATCAGTCGCACGAAGGCATTAGGCACAAAAAAGAGCGTCTGATTGAAGTTCTCTTTAATTTATTTAATTTTTATATTTTAATTAACTATACCTTTACTAGTAAAAAAAGGATAATATCAAACTTCCTACTTCTCAATATTCGAGTATTCAACAATAGACATGGGACCATAAAGAAATCATGCATATTGGTCAACAAAAGAAAAGGAAAATTTTGCATGTTTTGTAGGATAAACTAGATCACTCTTTAGAGTTTATTATCATATTTATATATCTTAAGCTTATTTTATATATATACACAGACGGATATACAAAAATACATATATATACATATTGCGTCTTACTTCACTCAGGCGAGCGTTTTTATTCCGTCTTAGGCAATATAAGAATTTTAGTGACTAGAGTACACCTTACGCTCTTGACAACACTGGTATAATGCAAGAGAATCCCCTAATCCTTTAAAAGTTCAATTATTTCTCTCCCCTTATCTTAGATCACCAAACATGAATATATGACTGAGTAATTTCAACAACCCAAAACAATCACCGCCTTGGAACCAGAGAGAACTCAAAGGAAAACGCAAGCAAAAGTAGTTGCGGTCACACTCGATACCTATCAAGATTAGCTTAACAATCAAAAAGAAAAGATGAAAGAAAGATAGCAAAAAAAACCCAAAGACCCACAAGTTATCATATAAGAGGCACTAATGTTGCATTTCTATCAATTTCAATACGATCATTCCTATTTGAACATACCAGCTGCATCTAGTTTATCAGTAAAAAGTATTTACAATTCAATGCATCAAAGAGTCATTTTTCAATGCAGAAATAAATCAGGATATCACCTAAAACTCATCAAACAAACACTTTCAATCACGAAACAAGTTTCAAATATAACAACAAGCAACTCAAACCAAAAAAGAAAGGAGGAAATTACTCAGGGCAAGTGTCAAGAAGTTGCTCGACAGAGTCGTCAAGAGGATGACCAAGCTTTTTCTCCATTTCCTCCTCATCTTTCTTAAGCCAAAGAATAGCTTCCACTCTCTGTCTCATAATCCTAAAATCCCTAGCCAATTTCTCAACTGTATTAACCTCGGGATTCTGTTTATGCAAACGGTACATTTCAGCCTTTTCGGAGTCTTTAAGATAAGACCCTCTAGCACCAGGCTCAATCACTTGCTTTAACCACACGCTCATGTCAAGCATTCGCTGTTCCCATCCATCGACGAAATCCTTGAACTTCTTGTTCTCAGCGTTCAACTGTTTCAACGCATCAGCTTCTTTTTGAAAATCCCAAATCAGTTCAGATTGATTGGCATCTCCACTACCCGCCTGGGGACTCATGGTTCCGTCGAAATGGTCCTTGGTCAAGCGACTCGACCAGGAGGAAGAAGTGCCCCAGCCCAGATCTTCGGAATCGCCGGAGTTTGCAGAAAAAGAACGTGACCCAATGGCTCGAAACGGCTCATTTCGAAGGGATATTGGTTTCTTTGTGGACGAGAGACGGGATATCAGGTGACGAAGAGTATTCATTTTCGCATCAGTTTTTGAACAAGCGTAGCTGCACCCAAACAAAGATTCAATAAGCAAAATTTCTTTGTACCCTGATTTTCTTATTTGATTTGCGAGTCTAAAATAATTAGAAGAGGAGAAGGAAGTAGAAATCAAAATTACCCGGAGGAAATCGACGGCAAAACGAGAGAGAAAGTAATTTTGGGAGAGCGGAGCCGATGAAGACTTAAAACAAGAAAAATAATAATAATGATAAATTGGATAAAGGAAAAGCACAACGCTTCAAAACCCTATTACCCTTGGTGGGAGCCACGAGTCTGCAAGATAGGCAGAGAGACATCACATGTGCAACTACGGCGTCGTTTTATCTAGATTTTACAATTTTGAACCCAACACTATTACGTAATACAAACACCACGAAAACACAATACAAAATACGCACAAATAGGTTACGAATATTCGAACACGTCAAAATTTTATATAATATAAATGATTAACGTATCAATATTTATATAAATATATAATATCTTAAATACAATTATGATACGAAAAAATAAAATAAAATTACATGAATATATGAATTGTCAAATTTACTTTTACCTACTTATTTTATGTTAAAGATAAATTTAATAATTTTGAACATAATACAAAAACTCGTAGATATCACATGTTTAATAAATAAAAAAATATATATAATAATTATGACATAATAAATTTAAATACGATTAAAATAATATATTTAATACACATTTTGTATTTATATTTAATTTTTTTATACACAATTAATAATTTTATTATATTTATGTTTACACTAATAAAAAAGATATGAAATATAACACCCATTTGTTTGTACTAAATATCATACCAAACGGCCTCCTAATTGTTTTGATGATGCGTGCAAAAACAATCTCATGTGGTCGGTATGGATAATCTCTTATTTGGTTTTTGAAATCTCCATATAACTCATGCATTGAACTATTAATTACATGAAAATTCATCAAAGTAGAAATGCTTTATCTATTGCTTTAGTCTGGCATTATGCTAATTTGCAAGGATGAGAGGATCATGTGGGTTAACTCGAAGAGGCTCATTTGTCAGTTTTCAGAGACTTTACGTGTTTTTATGCATGGTTCCTCAATAACCAGATTTGTTGATATGTTTTTGCTACCTTTATAGGGAATGTTTTGAAATAAGCATAATATAACCGGTGCTCTGTACTCAGATAATGGTGAGACTGGTTGTTATATTAATTTGAACTGTATGCATGTGTGAGCTGAGCCAGTGATTAGGATTTATTCTCACCCTTTTCCACTTTTAGTGATTGGTCATCATTATCGATCAGTCTGACCTTTGACCATTCTTTCTTCTGATATGTTTATTCAGATCAATGCAGAAGAACTTTGGGAAAGTGCCAATTCTGGTGGTTGGAGGCCATTATCTGCTCCACGATCTGACTGGCCCCGTAACTACTCGTAACTTTCTCAAAGAAAAGCAAATCTGTTTTGAATTGATTTTTGCTAAAGAAGTAAGTTTCTTAGAATTCTGATTGTTTTATTCTGGCAGCTCCTCCAAAGGAAACTAATGGTTATCTTAGAGTTCGTTGCAATGGCGGTCTGAATCAGCAACGCAGTGCGGTTTGTCTTAACTTTTTGCCAATAAACTCTTGTCCGACATATACTGTTAATTGGCTTCTTCCATGAAAATTAAGTTGGTGCAAACCAGCTTGAGTTTTTATATTTTGTTTTAGATTCTTAGTGTACCTAAAAAGGCTTATGAATCATTACCTAAGTTTAAACTAGAATTAGATGGTGGTACTACTGCTTCAATGGTTTATTTGAAATAAAATAGAAAGTTTACCTCTTTTGGTGTTCTAGATCTGTAATGCGGTTCTTGCTGCACGAATTATGAATGCCAAGCTCATACTGCCTGAGTTGGATGCAAACTCCTTTTGGCATGATGACAGGTAGTCTTGTATTTTTGTCAATTTATTTGAAATTAACTGGTTACTCTTCTATAACAGAAGCAGAATAATTCCATTATTATTTACAGAAAGATTTTAGATGGAAAATTTTCAGATAGAAATTTAAAACTTTTATAATAAACAGTACAAACACTTAATTGGGTTGGCAATTCTGGAGGAGAATTTTAGGATATTAATTTTTCATAGGCATTTTCCTTCCACGGTTTGGAAGCCATACTTTAGTGAGTGAAATTCTGATTTCTTGAATTTGGTAGCTCAGAAGAAAGGCTAATGGAAGGTTATTAAAATTTTGTGACTGATTGTGATATTTTCCTCTGGATTTGTGAAGATTAATATGTGTTTATGCGCTGCATAGCTTTAGCTTTTCTAATAATCTGTTCTCTGGGGTGTAGGTGGCTTCCTCCCTTTGGTACACTTCTATATGAACTTGCTATGGTTGCAGCAAGTTTGTGTTTATTTGGTTGGTCAACTTAAGTTGAATCATCTTCATTTCAATTTATTATAGTTCAAGTTGGCTGTAGTTGATTTTTTTGTATTTATCATCTCTTAGTTTATTGGGTGAAATGGCTCATAGACTAGGAATTCCAAGCGTAGAGAACCCACTAGTAGTTTTGGATGACTCGAATCATTAAGTTATATTTTTTGGATGAAATTTATTATATGTGCTTGCCGATGAAATTACAAATTTTTTGGATGACTCGAATCATTAAGTTATATATATATATATATATATATATTTTTTTTTTTTTCTGTATTTTGTGGTTAAGAATATGTGCTTTATCTTCTAGGAGCTTTCTCACCGCAATGTGATTGAATTCTCTGTTCTGGAGTGATGATTACTGTATGATTTACTCAGGCCAGCATTTTTGTTCTTTTGCATATCAGAAATTTTCAGACTGATGTTTTTGAATTAGTTCTTTAATTAATTTCATTTCTAGTAGAATGTTTTTCCCTGTTGCTTCTCCCTAAAACTTGAACCACCATTAATGCAAAGATCTTTACAGAGTTTACATCGATTTGCTGCAGATATATTTTATGTTTTATTTGCTTTGGTCGCAGAGCATTAATTGTTCACCTGTCTAACAAAGAATTAGAAAGATACACATTTATATCACATGGAATGTGTTTCCCTGCTCTTCATTGAGGCCAGTTATCTATGTTTCTTGTTGGATCTTTTGCAATTAAATGTACTGATACCATCTTTATTTCTCCACTGGTTTCCAAGGTATCTATTATGACGTTGAACATTTTATCCAGACACTAAAGTATGATGTACGAATTGTGGAAAGCATACCTGAAATTCGCAAGAATGGTAAAACCAAGAAGATGGTGCCATTAATTATACAAATAATTTTTAAGTTCTTTAAAAGTTGTTGAAACTTATGTGTTCTCTGTTGTTGCTTCTTTCTCTATTCGTTTAGCTTCGCCCCCCTAGGGATGCTCCTATCACTTGGTATACAATACAACAGTTGCTTCTAAGAAAATGCAGGAACATGGTGCTATTTATCTAACTCCCTTTTTCACATCGTCTTGCTGAAGAAATTGACAATCCTGAGCATCAATGGTTGAAGTGTAGAGTTAACTATCATGCTTTAAGGTTCAAGCCAAACACTATGAAGTTAAGTGAGTCAATAGTTGATAAAACTCCGTGCACAAGGTCATTCATTTCATGTCGATACATCTTCGTTTTGAGATGCATATGCTGGCATTTGCTGGGTATGTTCTTTTTCTTGTCTTATTGTATCTAAGTTACTTCATTCGGAGCTGCCATAGGTTCTGGGCTATGCACATTTTTTTTGCTTGGGCTTTGTGCCTGAATAGCTTTAGCTGTAAGATTGAGAAGTGAAAGATATGGTTTTTTTTTTCTTCTAAAAGTACATGAGACTGCAAGGACAGTGCACACATACATATCATTTGTTGTTCAAACATATAGATACTGTCGGTTGAAATGATTATTATTGCTTTAATAATAAACAAATTTGGGGGATTTTTGCTGTATAAACATGTACAATCTGTTAAGTTTTATGCTAGGATGAAGAAGTGTTGATCAATGGATCTACAAAGCTATATTTTCTGTTGTAAATGCCCACCGGATAATGTTTTGGAAATTTTAGACAGTCGTTTGGAGAATGAAGTGGCCAGTGACCTAGAAGCCTTGGCAGAAAAAAATTCAACAAGTAGGACAGAAATATGAGAATTTTGTTTTAAACTTTTGCTATGGTATATATCTTCCTAGAAACCAGAGAAAGGAATTGGTTTGTCTGGCCTTCTTCAGCTGTTCAGGTAATCTTCATAACTGATATCTGTTTCTTAATGCAGCATTGAAGTAATTTTTGTTAGTTCCATAAATAATTCCTAGAGTTTTCAACATGTGTTTTTATAGTATTTTATCAGTTTTGACAAAACATCCTGGGAAAATTACCGTGGCAGAGTAGCTAAAATCGAAAGCTGTTCAACTTAAACCACTTTGAATAGATAAAACAGCCAAGTAATTTATGAACATTTTCTAGGAGATGCTAAAAGATCATTTGGTTGTGCAGGTTTTTTTACTTGCAGTTTGGACTACACTGACAGGTGTCATAGGAACAAATTGGTTGGAGCACATGAACCTAGCTTGTAATTGAGAAGGTATTTACTACAAATTAGATTGTGTCGTTTTACTACTGAACTCTAGCACTGTATTTTTCCGCCAAAAAAAAAATGAGAAGAAAAAAAAAACTCCATTGTTGTGTGATAACTGGTTGACCTAAAAGATCATGAGAGGAAAGATGGTGCTTCTTAGTTGTTATTTTCCTTGAATGCCAATCTTTATTGAGTTGTATATTACCAACATGCTATCTTAGATTTTCAATAGATTATCAATTTTTAATACAAAAGCAATGCACTTCAAAAATGATGAGGTGCTCAAGATGAAATCAAGTAAAATTTGGATGCAACATTTAGCCTCTTTCTGCATCAGGTGTACAAACAGAGAGGACTTGATAGCAAAATCTTCTTGAACTTTTAGAATCTGTACAATCAATCAACAACCAAGCATGTGATGGAGTTGAGAGGATTGCGACAACGCTTGATTTTCCTGTAAAACATGCTTCAGGTTGTGGGTTCTTGTAATGGCTTGTTACTAGCTTACTATATTACTCGAATTTGGGTGTGAGTGTCGGATACGGGTATGTGTCCGACACCGGTATATTCAATTTTTTTTAAAGTTTTTTCATGTATTTGGAGGGTCCTTTGAGGATCATATCCTCATACCCATGTCCAGATATAGTGTCGGACACGAATACTTCAAAAAAAATGAAGAGTCGGAGCAACATAGTCTAGTTATGTCAAAGGATTCTTCCATCATCCTTATGGAATCCATGCATTTGTGAATTTAATTATTAGTAACAAGGCCAAAACTCCTGCTGCTATCTATTCACTGAAAACAAAAACCTGGAAAAGAACCCAAAACTTACCTTGTACTATGTTAATTGCTAGTGATGTTTCTAAGCCAGGGACCCTTGTTGATGTACTTTATTGGCCATGTCTAAGTAAACATGTTATTGGATCTGATTTAAAAGATGACAAGTTTAAGTCTGTAGAGGTAGTTAATTTGGAGGTAATTGAAAGGTTGGGCTCCTTCGTTGATTGGTTTTGAGTTAGATGTTTAACATGGTATTAGAGTAAGGTTTTATTTTGTTATTCGTACATGTTACTTATGTTTGTTATTCTTTCCGAATTTGTCACATGGTAAGCTCTTTTATCTCCGTCTACACGTGATGAAATCTGTTAAAATGGTGTTATTTCACATTTGCTAAATCTTAAAATTTTTGTGATTTTATATTCAGGTTGAGTCTCCTCACCTATAACCAATTAATTTTTAATTGAATGCTTAGCGTTTTGGAAGTTGCAAAAGGTTGAGGAGGAACAAAAATGGACCAAGTTGATCACAATTTCCCGGTTGAACCTAGAGGGATTGCCATAGCGAGGAACTCTGCTACGGCTGCGTTTTTGTAAGAATGGCCAAATTTCGGTGAATTATCAAAGAAACAAAGTTCTTGACATTTATGGTAATAAACAAAGTTCTTGACATTGATGAAAAAATCGGATAAGTCAATCGGACCGATTCAATCGAGAGAATTGGTGTTATATATAAAATTAAAAATCATTTAATTTGGTTTAAAACCGATTCAATCGATAAAAGAATCAGTAAAAAATCGAAAAAAAATATTTTAATTTATTTTTAATCATTTTTTCAAAAATATTTTTTTTTGTAAGTAATGAGATTTGAATCTATAATTTCTTAGAATTATATTAAAGGTCATATCACTAAATCAAATGCATATTTTTATTAATTATTTATATCGATTTGACTTTTGATTCGGTTTCTTAATCTTGGTTCTTGAACAAGAATTTATATAATATTATTCATCTTTGTCAACAATTAGTGCATAAAGAGTGATTTTTTTTTTTTTTTTGTGACTGAATGAACTGATTGGATTAAATTTTAAATTCATAAGGGGTGAAATTGTGTTCATCTAACATAATTATTAATTATTTGCTTGCTTCAAATGATCATCATCTTTGGTTTGGTTTAATAAAATTGGATGAACCTCCTAATCTTTTAGTTCCTTTAGTGCAAGAAGATTGTCCGGAAATTGATAGGTTTAGAGCTTGTGTTTCTTAGTGGGTATTACCAAAAAAACATTTTTTTTGAAAAAATATATTGTTGTTTAATTTTAGCTGGATGATTTTTTTTTTTTCTCTTTTTTCTAGCTTTTTTAATAAGAAAATCAATTTAATTAAGAGCATTGGGTCATATTAGACAATCCATAATTTCTTGATAGGTCTAATTTATGGTAATTAATAATAAAATTGTTTTAGTCCAAAATATAAAACCGTTTTTGCTATAAATCCATGAGTATCACATTGATAAATTTAGGGTCCATTATCATTTTTTTTAAATGCTACAGTATAATAGATATATATATATATAATTTTAATACTAACTTAACTTAAAAATTAATGTTTGATAAAGTGAAAAAGTGGAAGGATAAATAAAAATAGATAAAAAATGAAAAAAATAATTTTTATTAGTGTTTGATAAGAAAGATATATATATTTTTTATTCATAAAATCAAATGATTACAAATTAAAAAAATTAGTGAAAAAATTTTATGTGTAGATTTATAATATTATTCATCATTTTTAAATTTTTTTTTGTTATCTTTATTTATTAAGTATAATAGTAAAATTATATTATATTTATTTTTAAATTATATCAAATAATGGATGAAAAAAATATATACTTTTAAATTTTCCATATTTCTTATCAAACACACAAATAAAAAGAAAACTTTTTTATCTTTTCACTTTTTTTTTTTTAGTCTTTTCATTTTCATTTTTATAATTTTATGTTTATTAAAGTATATAACTAAAACTAAGAATTTACATTTTAAGAAAACGAAGAAGACGTCGCAAGAAAAGTAAGAAAGAACAAAGAAAACTTAGGGGATCCAAAAGGTATACCAAAAACACGCGAAATTTTTTTTTTCTTCTTTCACCCCTCTGCGTTTTTCCGAGAAAATTACCCCTCGCTAACAATTTTTCCCGAGAAAATAATTCGATCGTTGTGAAAAGACAACAAAAACTCTAACCGGGCGAGGCCCAGTACGATGAGGTCGACCTATGACCTCTTCTTAAACTTACAAAATAGAAAGCTTTCCTCTTCAATTCTTTCATGGAAAACCGAGAACAACAAGACCGAGATAAAACCCTAATTTCCGACCTGAAGCAAATCAATGCAACACAAGAAAATCTGCAAGTAATTGAATGGGAAGATTTCGAGCATGAGCTTGCTAGATTGTGGAGTTTAACTTCTGCCCTTAAAGAAGCTAATGAGAAGAAGCAAAGTCTTCAAGAAAAGCTCCAGTCATTTATTCAGGTAAAGGCTTTTTATGATTAAAATATGGTTGTTTTTTTTTCTTTCGGAAAAGTATGTTGCTTTTAGCAAATCGCCTTTGGGTTTTTGTTTATAACCTGAATTTGAAGAGAGACAAAAATGGGTTTTGATGGGAAAGGAATTTTTGGGATTTTGTTTGTTGGTTGGCTGGTAGTGGCTTGAGATAAAAGGGCATTGCTGAAATTTTAGAAATTTGTAGTAGTAATTCAGTTTTTATGTTAGTAATTGTTTTCTTGATTTAGAACATAAGGAAAAGGACAAAGAAGAGAAGAGAAGAAATGAAGTTTCTAAAATAGTGGGATCAAATATTGAAAGAAAGGTTTAGGGGTTTTGTGGATTCTAGAGGTAGTGATGTTCAGTAAATTCTATAAGAAGTTGGAAGAGACCCTAATATACAAAGTATTTTAGTTGTATGCTGGTGCTCGATGTTGTTATTTTGAAAGATAGTAGGATGAAGTGATAGTTTTTCGATATATATAATATTTTCCCATTGAAATTTTATTAGCTGTGTTTGATAGCTGATAGGCTTCTTAATCCTAGAGCAGAAGAAAGTAGATTTCTGGTGTCTGTACTTAAATTTTTAACTAGGTTGGCCATTGTAGGTTTTGAACTTGGTAAAGCCAGTCATTTTAGTTTGGAATATTATGACTTCTATTGGGTTGCTCAAATGCTTCACCAAGAAGATGAGAAAGAAGACTTGTCTGTTAAGCTTTACTGTGAAAAATTAAAAAGGAGAAGAGAATTTCCTTGGTGAATGAAACTTTTTCCTTAAGAAAATCTTAAATATTCAATCTGTATTTTTTTAGTACCAAAATAATGATGCTGATTCACTTCACTTCAGTTCCTTTCTGTTTCATTTATTTTCTATTTGCTCTTCAAAATGGTAAGACAAACTAAGTACATTTTTTGCATACTTATGTCCCAATTTTTGGAAATTGAGAATATCCAGTTTTTTACTACTATGTCAAAAAGTTGAAATGGCAGTCATCTTTTATTTGGCTGGTTGCCTTTGCTTAATTGTGCCAAAGCCCTCTTATTTCAAGATTTGTTGCCGTTTGTACCTGATAGATTTATTGTTTCTATTCAATTCCTTTTCGCTCCTTTCAAATTCTTTTTCTTTCCACTTTTCTGTTTTTTTAGGTCCCTTAAATTGCTTTATATTGTAATTTAAACATATCATTAGAAGGCGGTTTAAAAATTTTTGCATTTGCAATTTTCTCTTTTCACATTAATTTTAGATAATATTAAAAGTTGAATTGATAAAGCCATATCACGCTTGAAGAACCTGATGGAGTAAATTGATATTGTTTTGTGTGCACCACATTCTTCTCTGGCTCTGGCTCTGTCTCTCTTTCTCTCTCTCTCTCTCTCTCTCTCTCTCTCTCTCTCTCTCGATGGGATATCTTGGACCTAATTAATTAGCCCGCCGATTAGCGGGTGGGAACATGCTGCGCAGGTTAAAACTGAGTCATTGAATCGACTGAATGAGCTTGAGGAAATGCGTGAGAGACTAGTGGTGAGAAAAGTAGTCATGGGAAACATGTCAACGCATTGCAAGGTTGCAACAGAGGATGCTAAAAAGCAGGAGGAAATGCTTAGTACTGAAGTGAGATCATTGTTGGTTGCTGGTACCTCTCTTTCTGTAGCAAGGAAGCGATTGCAGGTGAAGTATTTTTATTCTTACTTAATGTCAATTATCTTCATTTGATGTTTGGAGGAAGGTTGAATTTTATGATAATTTACAAGTTTTCTGCTTATTCAGCTTTAGATGTTAGATATTCACCCCTCCAATGCAAGAAACCCTTCTCTCTCTCTCTCTCTCTCTCTTCCCTGTCCACCCAGGATGGATGAGGAGATTAGATGGGAAAGATTCTCATTCTATAATTTCCTTTGAATAGTCATGGTTTATCCCCTTCTTGCTCTCCTATTTCTTTCCCTCCTTTTTCATGTAATTGTCCAATAGTATTCTATCACGGCATGATTGATTATCTGATGTTTTTATTACAGGAATCAAATAGGATTCTCAATGAAGAAAGGGATTACGTTAAGCTCAAAAATGTGCAGAGGAAGCTTCGAGCAAGGCAACAATATATGATATCACAGGTTTCATTGCTCTATCCTGTAAAGATCTTGGTTGGACCCGCACAAGAGCAGGAACTTGAATCCTATCCAAGCAGTAGTAGACTAGGTAATGTGCTAGTAGTTTTGGGTTACTAAACCATTTGCAATAAAGCCCAACATATGGTTTGATTTGACAGTCAATCTCCAAGTAAACAATAATTCTTTCTTGTTTAGTTCCTGGTGTATGTGATATTCTTAATTTATGTTTATCCTTCCTCATATATCATTGAAAATCACAGTGATGCATGCTATAGTTTGCACCTTATTTTTGTGCTTAAGATTTCGGATGTTCAAAATGGTTTGAGGAAAACTCTGCCAACAACAGCATCTTGTGTTTTTTCCTTGATGATCATTGAATTAGCACACGCTCTTCTTTCTCTCGAACAGTTCCATCTTGCAAAATGTTGGAAAATCTCTATAATATATATATATATATATATATATGTATACTTTTTTTACATTATTAATAATATCTATACATTTTTACAAATCTAATGATACCATATTGCATATTTTTTTATACATATATGTTTTTTTTTTTTTTAAATATCATTATTCTTCTTTTATAAATATCTTTTTATCTCATGAAATTCCAATAGCCCAAATTTCCTTCTAAGAAATTTTTATCCAAACAAAACAATTACAAATGCTAGCATTTTGAAATGATGCATTTTAAAATGCCTTTATTTTAAACTTCTTCAAAAATTTAAAATTCCCATCCAAACGCACTCTTATGGTTCCTAAGTAGCTTAAGAGTTCCATTACCCATTACTCCACATACTTCACATGTACTTCAGTAATTCCCTTTTTAGCAATCTATTTTTTGATTATCTTTGTGTGTCAAATGTATTTTTTGTATGCACTGGAATATTATGGAGTTTTGGTATATTTTTACTTTCATGGGTATATTTTATTGAATATTATTTTGACTTCCACAAATGGTGCTGCCTGGTGATGTGTTGATGCTAAGTTCGTTTTGTTGTTGTCTTCACCAGGGAATTCTTCTGTATCCAAGCCCATTAGTCAAGGATCCTTGACAATATTGGGTCTGCATCTCACCATGCTTCCTTTTACAAAGATGAATTTTTTCACTGACAAAAAGGAGGTTCAAAGATCTGCAACTGCCTTAGGATATGTTGCACATGTGCGTTCTATTTCTTTGCTTAATATAAAATTATCCTTTATTACTGAATTTGTTTTTTGATAGTATCAAGCTGTATGCATCAAGTTTTGTATACCACCTGCAGTCCTTTGTTGCTCGAGGATGCTTTAGTTATTTTATATTGCTAGGATGGAAATTTAGTATCTTGGGCAGTTCTGATAGCTTGTTTCTCTTGCTGAGGCAATAATTTTAGTTTACCTAATTATTTTTTCTTGTTTGTCCTTGTTCCCTTGTTTGCAGGCTGTTTCACTAATTGCTTCCTATTTACAAGTTCCCTTGCGTTATCCTTTGCGCTTGGGTGGTTCCCGCTCACATGTTAACGACAATGTACCTTCAGTAGAGCCTACATCTTCTGATTTGTCATGGAATACAGCAGCTTCTGCAAATGTGAAGCCTGCAGAATTTCCATTGTTTTTAGAAGGTCAAGAGACAACAAGAGCTGCGTATGCTGTATTCTTGTTAAACAAGGTGAGTTTTCACGTACTATCATTTCTTTTTGGTGAATTATTCTCCTTTTGCATTTTTTTGTATGTTATTGGATTCAAACTACTGCAAAGTTGGCTTGTCCTTTACTATTACTATAAGATGCTCTTCATCCACAGCTTGGAAAAAGAGTGCTTGTTTGTCCTTTAGCCTTTATTTTCTGGTAGTGGCTAATCATGGTTCAGCATCATCATCATCATCATGGTTGAATAATTCAGTAGGTTTGGATTTACTTTCATCCAATTTCATGGGATAGACTTTTAAGACTGTCTATAAACTTCACCGACCACATCAGAGTGTCACATGAAATCCTTATTTTTAAATATGAGCTGAGATGAAGGATTATCAACAAATTCAAAAAATGTGATGATACCCACACCATACATCAAAAAGGAGCAAATCCCATTCTCCATAACTAAACTAAAAATTTAAATAGAAAAGGTAAATGACCGAACTTTTGTCATTCCAGTTTTTGGCCCCTTTTCGTTCTCTTCACTTGGTTCCCTACTTTGGAAATTCTTTCCAGAAGTTTGTTCTTTTGTTTTCTTGTGTTTATAATGCCTTAGTTGCAAATTCTTTAAGAAGAAATGCTCTCTTCTAATCCACTTACATTATTGTAATAAGTTTACACTGCTTCCTAACTTTCTATGTGGTTGATCTTTTACTAAGTTTACTCTAATTCTTGCACATCATGAATGTTAATTCGCTTAGTCCTTATTCTTAAATGTTAGATATAGGATTATTAACTAATTAGGAAAAACCATGATGATAGTACCTTATATCCAGAAAGGAGATCTAGACTCAAAATCTTCTGTCCCCTAACTTATTATCAGAAGGCTAATTAGGAAAGTACTGGCAAAATATTTGAGTTTCTGTTCCCAATTCTTCAATAAGAAATATACTCTCCCAATCCACTTGTAATTGTAACATTCTCTGCTTGTTTACTTTTTTTTACCATATATCTAATATTATATTCATGCATATCATGCATGTTAATCTTCTAGCTGTTCTAATATCTGTAACATTTTAATGAAAGAAATTGACATTTACTGTTAGTAACTATTGAAGTTTTTATGATGTTTAATAAATTTCAAATATAACAAGCATTGAATCTGAACACTGATTACTATACACATTTTATGGAAGGGAGTTCAGCCAATCATTGGTAACTATGTTACTCAGACTTAGGTGTGAGTGTCGGACATGGGTATGTTCAATTTTTTTTTATGATTTCCATGTATTTGTATGGTCCTTGGAGGATAATATCCTCATACCCATGTCCGGATATGCATCGTATACCAGTACTTCAAGAAAAATGAAGAGTCTGAGTAACATAGATTGATAGACCAGTATAAGTTGCTTTTCCCTTGGTCTTGTAATGTTTTACTGGAAATGGTTATGGCCAAATATCATTTTAGGTTGAAAGGGGGTTGTAAGGAAGAGCAAATGGTCAAAGTAGAGAAAGGATGGATATTTTGCAAGAATGAGACTAACCTTTATAAATTATCTGTTAAGGAATCTTGAAATGTTAAGTTTTGTTATCTTGATTATGAGGTGACCTATTATCTACTCCGAGCACAGAAGGCCAACATACCAAAAACGGGTCCAAATGTATGAGTAAGCAAATTCATATACATATCACATATGCATGTAATGTAATGTAATGTAAGGGTGCTTAGCTTAGCAAATCTCAACGAGTCTAACTAGCCTTTTTCTTAATTTGTTGTACTGATGTTTTCAGGTTTAGTTAATGTTCCTTTTGGCAAAATGTTTGTTGAGATTTTTTAATCGTCATTTTCGTTTTTAATACTCTTTTTGCAATGAATTCATGGTCTTCCCTGTGTTTCCAGGATATCGAGCAAGTTTTGAACTTCATCGGTGTCAAGAGTTTAGGACCACGACATGTACTAGCAAATTTGAAGGAGCTTCTGAGGTGTGTCCAATCTTCAGAATTTATAGATACCTGAATTTTGATTTACTAGGGTCAACTGTAATTAGCTACTTACAGTTTAAATGGACAACTCTGTATTCTTCACACATGACATGGCACGGGTGCGAATTTTCGACCAAAGCACCTTTCATAAAGCCTTCAAAGGATCATCACATTTTGGTTGATACAAAAATCAAGCTTAGAGTCGGATTTGTAATGAACAGATTGGTTTGGTTTTACAGTAAAAATTCGGGTTCGGAGGTTTTTGAATATAGGTTTGTTGGAGAGAATATAAGTTGAGAAGATTTGGAAATTAGATTGCTGTGTATAAATGTTACTACATGATAATATGAAGTTCTTAAAACCTGAATTAAACTTGGGAAGATTAACCAAAGTTTATTAGGTTTGGAATCAAACCTTTGGTAAAAAATGATGGTTGATTTGCAATTACAGACAATACTCGTTAGATTTTGTATTTGATAATATATATATATATATATATTTATTTATATGCTTTTGGTTTCGTACAAAATGAATTTTTCTATTTTACTTGGGTGAGGAAAATTTACATGAGACTTAAGAGAGTTGAAACACCATCACCAAGCCTTGAACGAACTTGAATGAAACTGAAAACAGAGACCAAAACTTGAAGTTGTTATCAGTATATTATTGTTTTGGGAAATAAATAAAGCATAATGTGAGCAGATTTTTAAAAATTTGTTAAATGAATCAAAGTTTTCTCTGGAAAAACCGATATTGGGCTAATAGCTATATATTGTGATAGGCTTGGAGGAAAGACATAATATGGATTTTTGTAATAACTGCCTGATGCCAGTGAAGAAACTAACTAACTACCCTTTTCATCAATAACCATAAAAGTAATCCTTCTAATAATAAAGAAAGAAAACCACATACGACCATTATTCCCCCCACTCAACCAACCATGAGAGTATATAAACAGCCCAGAAAAGTGAACCCAAAGTTTAACCCAATTGATTCATACAATCTCTTAAAATGTGACATTCAATAGGTATGAAATTCGAATTTCAACATCTGCAATTTTTTTTTTTTCTCAAGCTGCGACTTCTTTTGTATCAAAAAAACAGCCCAGAAAAGTAGAGGCAAAGGAGACACAAAATAACATCACTATTTGTCTCAGGAGTCGGGACCCAATTTATGGTGTGCAACTTCAGGTTTAAGAATTTTGTATCAAGGAGGGAGGCTCCATTGGAAACAATTTATGAAAAACCAGTTCCATAGATTATTAGGTACAGAAGGCTATGATATACAAGAAACCAACAAAAGAGGAAGGGGAAGAAGAAGAATAATAAATTTTCATAAAATGAATACAAGGAAAACAAAATTCATGGTAGTATGCAACATTTTATGTGTAATATACATAATGGTACATTATACCTTGTAAAAAAAAGGGAAGTTTTAGCCAAATTTTTGAAGTATTTTCTAACTACTTACACTTTGACAGAAGCATCCTTGTGAGAACTATTCCTATTATCTAACTAATTTAAAAAATTCCAAGCATTGTCTTGGCTCAAGAATCCATGTCAAATATTTACCTCACATTTTGCAGTAGTTTGCTCTGTACTTATCACCTGTCAACATTGGTGGATATCCAAGTTGCAACACCATCAATAGAGGCATTTCAGGTTAAATGATTTCCAAACCTGTAACATACATGTAATGATTATATTATTCTCAACTGCATTCTCTTTTACCAACTGGCAAACATAAAAATAATATCAATCACATAACTGGCTTTTCCTTTTTCCCTTTCCTTTAACTAGCAGACAAAAAGAACGTAAGACACGAGTTAAGCTTCAAACCATTTTAAAGTTCATAGACTACTAGGTAGCATACCTTGTTGGTGAAGTTCGTACCGCCTACTTTTCAACTACGATAAATAATTATTTATAAGTTCAATTACCCCAAGCTAAACAGTGGAGGGATCAAGATAAATGCCAGCAGCTTGTCAACAATCATTTACATTGATACCAAATAAAAAATAAAAACAGACCCTGAAAAAAGAAAAGGAAGAAGGTAATAATTCTTCATTGACAATCAAGCACACATAACAAAGGCTAAAAGGTGTAGAATACACAGAGACAGGTAAAATTTTAAATTCATAGTAGCAAGCTCTCTCTTCTCTCATTTTTTCTTCTACCTCGACCTTCTAAGCTGCTTTGCCATCTATCACCTCAATTTTTTAGAAGCTTTTAGAAAATCACCTTGCCATTCTAAGCAAACAAAATAAATAAGTTCCCTATTTAGCTAGTACTACATAAGGAGAGCCATGTTAAAAGATTTCAGTAAGCAAGGCTAAGTAATACTTCACCGAAAAGTATTCAATTCTAAGAAAATGTGCTACATGGATTTTATCACTTCTAAATCCAGGGAGGGAGGGACGGGATTTGAAAAGCCACATTATAATTCAATAGTCTACTGGCAATAAGCCCCTTATCCTCGCACCATGGTACCACTTTGAAACTGGATCCTCCAGAAAAGCCAAAGGTAACCAATTACTGGCTTTCAGTCTGAATACTCATTTATAATCCATTAAAATTAAATCCAAATACATCCAGGGAACTATTCCTGTATGTACCGAGAGATATCAGTGAAAGCATTATATAAGCAAAAAAAAGAGAACACTCTCATTTTGTCCTATTTATGCATGCTATCTTAAATACCAAGTGATTTCCTCATTGACTCATAGCTATAAGGTGGACCATTTAACATAATGATCGAGGGGGGACACTGACCTCCAAATAGAGTGCAGGTAGAGCCACTGAAAGAAGCTACATGAACAAACAACAAATATCAACCATCAGCACAAAATGATTACTTACTAACAAATCTGTTTCAGTTTTGTTTCTTAACATTTTAACAAAAAAACAATAAGAATGATTAACTGAATTTCAAAAGTAGAATAAGGGATTCAAAGATCGATTAAGGGAATGGTTATCAAGTCTTTTATGTTTTGTTTGCACTGAGATATAGCAGATTTTATTTTATTTTATTCTTTTAGTTTTGTAGTTCAGCCAGTAGCTTGACTGCTATCAGCAGCTTATCTCAAAAGGAGGTTTGAACTTTGGGTTTCCCCTACCTAGAAATGAACTTTGAGTTTTCCTTACCTAGCAATCAAAAGGAAAAGAACCTTTAGAATTATATGGCTTAAAGGTGATTTACCAGTTTCCAGGTTTCTGAAAAATCAAGAAGTCTTATTTTGTTGGCCAAAACACGTCTTATGTTAGGTCTTTTATGTTATCAGGTTTCTTTTTAGTCTATCAGATTCCCAGCAACTTCTAAACATACAACTACTCAGGATCTGCTTGCTTAAACCTCACAAGATCTTCTTTAAGACCCTAATCAACAATTCAATTTCTAGCTCACTGTTCATGTTACTCGGTCACCAGCAATGTTCAAAGTACCAGGCAGTGTCTGCAACTTTAGAGTATATGATCCAAATCTAATTCACCATGTTTCTTTTCACATATTAAAGCCCCATGGTTCCCTACCTTTCACCCATAGTTAACTCCAAACTTTTGACCTCTAAATGTTCCTCCCTGATCATACCAATACATTCCAACATTGAATGTCGCCTCGTCTATAATTTTAGAACTACCATGTTCACCAAGCATTCTATACGATGCATCTGAGTTTACAATCTTAGATAAAATTTTAAGGAATGCATAAGCAGTATGCAAAAGATTCATTCACCAATTTCCCCCCACCTCATCTTCAGAATTATTACACTTCAATTTCCACTAAAACCTCTAACATTAAGTGAGGTTTTCTATCTTCAAAAGGGAGTAATAGCCCCCCACTTCATGAAATTCTTCTTTAGCACCAAAAAGATCACTGAGCTCAGATTTGGTTCTATCAAATTAGACCAATTTCCATGCATTAGCATGGTATTACTCTACCACTATTTGGAAATATCTGCTTAAAATTTTGCATAACATGAAAGTCCAGAAAATGTAAAATATTTTTTCATCAATTCCTCAATGGTTCTATATGAAAGACTAATACTACACTGTTCAAAAAGACTTGAGATAAACTGTGATGCTTAGAACAGTTGTAAAACCTCAAGGACCTCAAGCTGCAAAGGTAATCATACAGTTAAATTTTATGCAGGATAAACAACCGAAATCACCCTTCCAGTTGCACCTGCCAATATGCCCTATGTAAGCCCTTCCTCTACCCCCACTGCCAGTCCACCACAGCCAACAATGATGCTAGTAAAATACAGAAAAAAAAATGGGAAAAAGATCAATATGAAAACTTATTAGTAGCAAAGCAATTCCCAAAATCTGATTCCTTTGCATAATTTCTGTACAAGAGTCATTTGAAGAAGAAGCCCTCGTTCAAAGGAGATATGAGAAAAAAAAAAAAAAACATTGTTGCAATGGACAAACCACAAACAATAATAATGCCTGCATTTTTGAATTAGTTACAACCAATAAAGTACTGCTGTTTCAGTATCTAGAAATTCGGTCTGCGAGTCAATTGCAACAAAAAGTAGCTGCAATATTTAATAATGTTTTCAAAAATAGGACCAGGATAAACGTCTTGATTCTTCTTTCTTTCCTAATTCCATTATTGAACTAAATAAATAAAGTCAAAAAAATTAGGATTCAGCATTAATAGCTTCCTATGGCTGCACTCAAGGACTAAGGCAGGCTATATTGTTAAAAACTGGCTCACATAATAAGATGCAAATTTTATCAAGAAAGGACTTGGTTGATGAATTGCAACAAAGCTCAAGAATTTCCAAAAAAAACCATGCAAAGATGCATGCCATTTAGTACCTATATATCTAAAGATTCTAAACCATGCCCATCCGAACAAGCATCACATGTGAAGCAGCCACCAACTACATGTACAAGTTTACACATCTCAATGGCAATGTAGGAAGAGATAGCATAAGGTTTACTACTTCTTTTCCTGCAAGAATCCAAATAAGCACTCCTGCTAAATGCAGCCTTCAGTCTCCAAGGCATAGATCCCAAGTTGCTAAATCCAGCTGTCAAAGTCCCTAGACTTCAAAGGAATAAATCCCAAGTCCTATAAAATAAGAAAATGTCTCAACTGATCTCCATCTCCAAATGTGAAGAGACTGAAGATGTATGCACCTCAGCAAGAACTAGGAATGCCTTACTCCCTCTGTTCTATTCTATTTGCCCCTCTTTCCCTTTTTTAGATGTCCCAAAACTATATCCTATTTTCAGTCTTTAGCACCTATTACAATTTACTTTTTCTACCTTTTATGTTAACCTTAACCTTTTTGGCACTAAACTCATTGAACATGAATACTATTAAAAGAAAGAGTTAAGTTTTATATAAAACACACTAAGGGTCAAAAATCTTTTTTAATTTCCACGCCAAGTAAATAAGACGGATGAAGTAGAACTTTCCCAAAACTATATCAATTCAAGAGCCCCAAAATAAGATTTGATGATTAAGGAACCTGAAAGAGAAGAGAAATAAAAAGACCGAAATTATGCTACCACCACTAACAACATAGACAGTTCAGGAGCTGATGCCCAATTTATCATCATTTAGGATCACCACAAGTTACAAGGAGAATGCCTAAACCATTCCAGCACATGGCCTTTCACAGCTTAAATTATCGCAGCTTGAAGTTTTATACATAGTTGCTTAAAGTATCTCTGCTTCTCTTAAGTAGGTGGAGGGGGGAAATCTGGAAATGGATTCAGTGCCTAAACAAGTTCACCCTTCTTCCAAAAGAACATAAAAAGGATTGACATGTGTAGCAATGAACCACAGTTGTATCCAAACAACAAATCAGCAATGTCACAGCTATGTTCAGATACAACTGTGCTTCCTAATTCCTATAGAAAACAAGAAAATAATCACTAAACATGAGCTCAATGAATGTACAAAACCGCTTATGTGAATGTCGCTCCAAATAAAGTGAAAGCCAGCATCACATGCAATAAACTCAACAAAAAGCACTTAACAATTTTTGAAAAAGAGAATCAATGAAAATGCCTTAAAAACAACTAAGCTGACCAGAGTTAAAATTTGTAACAAGAAACAAATTTCTTTTATAGTCAGTATAATTACAGAAGCTAAGAAACAGATGTACTAACCAAGTCAGAAATATGGGCCTACACTCAGAAGCAAATGTTCCCGGGATACATTTGTCAGGAAAAATTACAATATACACAATCCTGCCAAGAGTCTCCGCAAGTTATCAACACTGCCTTCATGTGGTAGTTGTATTTTGTCCACAAATTGAACCACCCTTTCATGTAACTTGTCTCGCAGCCAACTACAAAAAAAAACATCAATCAATGTAACAAACAAAGCAAGAATTGATCAATATGTGGAAAGGACAGGGAGAGAGGGTCATTAGTTTAGCATCCTTCTTCTACCGTGAAAGAATAAACTTCCCTATTTTTATAGCAGAAAATGGAAATGAAAGAAAAAATTGTAAACTTAAGCAAGAAGATTACATGTGAGAAAAACAAAAACAATAACAAATACTCTCCATTCTTGCAATAAAAGGGGCACAAATTTAACAAAATGGTAATTTACCAGAAAAATCAACAAAAAGATGAACAAATTCCACAACAGAAATTTTCATTTTCACTTCAATAACAAAGATGAAATGTTCTATTCATAATAGTAATAATAATAATAATAAAGATGAAATGTTCAGGCTGAGATTCATTAACAAATATGAATATGTACCAAGTACCTAATGAGACTATTTCTTTATTCTCGAGCTGGCCTCCAACAGTTAATGGCAGACATGTCTGGTCGGCATGGCAACATTTGCGAAACACCATGACCTGAAGGATACAACCATGAAGTCATTCTCTGGTTTAATAGGTGCTTGATTATTTAACTGGCAAAAGAAGGAAATTACAAGCAAACCAAGACAATTAAAATTGCAGTACCTGAATTTGGAGCTCCAGCTGGAATAATAATATTGGTGGAAGCAATCGGAAAACCCATATTACTTGAGGGTGGTCTCTCAACAGGTGTTCTAAAGTAACCTGCCAAAGAATTAACAGAAGTGTCATCAAAAAGTGGAGACTATGGCTCAATTTTTCAACAAAGGAAAGAGTATAGAGCAACCATAGATACATCTTATCAACACTTTAAGCCCTCTACACAAGAAAGAGGAAGCTGTGCACGTGAAATATGCATGAAGAAGTACAAACAAAAGAACATCTCACATACTTATTCATGGACTTAAGACTGAGCTCTTAAAAGTGTTTCCATAGAGGCAAAGTCTCATCAAAAAGAAAGAACTTAGCTTATATGACAAGAGTTCAAAACAAGATAATAAGTGGATACTACCAGTTGCAATGAAAATTTTCAGATACTGCATAAGGCATGCTTTTCATATTTATATGGTCGACATGTTCTATAGTTTTTGGATTTTTCTCCTTTAGTTCAGTAGAGCATCCATAACAACCATGCAACACTTGAAATCGGTAGAAGTTTGACTGCCACCACCATAGAAGGGCATATGTTTAATTTGCAGGTGACAACAATATGATCAGATCAAAAACAGAAATTAATGCCCCTAAACATCCATCTTTTTGATCATGCAAGCTTCATGAGGATTAGGCATACAAATTTCATTAAAGTAAATTTACAATGAGTCAAACCAAAAATTTGATTGAAGGACAGGGTAATGCATACCTTCCTGGACAAACAATGGACCAGCAGATGGTGGATTTCTTCCTGCTATCCACCCACTCTGATTATCCGTGTTATATTCTCCTGCAGGCATTCTCCACTGTTCATCAGCAACAAATGGCCTGCGGCCATCATGTTGCGACAGCAGCGAGTATTGAGGAGGATATGAATGCTGAGGATGTGGTGGCATGGCAGGCTTTGTGAATGAGAAATGGCTAGATGAAGTTTGTGGCAGACTAGGGGGTAAAGGTCTTTGCACAAAGGCCGTATTACCAGGTTGAAACTGTTGACTTGGTTGAGAGGATTGGGCATTTAAGTACATTTCATTATGTCCATATTCCAATTGCCTTGAAGAATTATATCCAGAAGGCTCCCTAGAATTGCAGACTCCTGTTGGAAAGCAAGGTGATTGCTGTGGAAACAATTCGCTTTTCACAGCAACATCTATATGGCCCCCATGAGGAATATTTCCAGCCATTTGAACTATCTGATTACCCTGCATACAAAGGCATAGGTTTAATAAATAAATAAAGCATGACATACTCCGTAACAAGCAAAGAAACATCTAGGAGTCTTACATTTGGTATGCCCCGGAATTCATGAGGTACAGGTGGTTGATATGCCAACTGCGGTGAAGACTGTATTGATGACTGGGGTGGTAGCATGGGTTGAGATAGCAGTGAAGGTTGAGTTGGCACTGGTGGTTGGGGTATGAAGGGTGGAGGAGGGCATGAAGGCAGTGCAGGGGGAGGAGGTGGTTGTGTTGGTAGAGGTGGAGGAGGTGGAGGTGGTGACGGAGATGATGGAGGTGGGGGCAGGGGCAGGGGCAGGGGCGGGGGCGGTGAAGGTGGCAAAGGTGGTGGGGGTGGAGGAGAATCTGGGGGCAATGGCGGGGAGCCCTCTGGTAGAGGAGGGAATTCATTGGAGCTATTTGAAGCCGGTTCCATAATCCTATCAGTGCCCTGCCCCTCCAAGTCTATTTCAAGACTATCATTAGTGAATGATGGTCGGTCATCCTTTGGGTGTGCAGAAACATCTTCCATTTCGAGCTCACCATCCACGTCTTCTAAGATGCAATGACGCCTGTCACTTTGAGTAACTGTACACGCTTCTAACTCTCCTAAAGCCTGAGCTGGTTCTAAAGGTGATGCGTCAGCAGCTTCTCTGCAAGGACTGCTTGAAAGATCTTCTTCCTCTTCATCTTCAAATGCATTAGAAGACAAAAGGCCAGGCAGCTGAAATGTAGCATTACTGGTTACAAGAACCAACAAAATTGGTGTCAGAAAGTTGATGTTCCTCTCAAGTGACAAATACTAGAAAGAAGAGGATGGGACACAAATGCTACAACAAACACCGGAAACAACTTCAAATTTAGTAATTTAAGAAAACTACTATATGAGATAACTCAAAAAGTAGTAGCTGTTTATTCCAATCAGATCACACAACAGTGGCGAAGTAGTGAAATGGAGTATTGATAATTTGGTCTAAGCCGAAAATCAGATTAGAGTAACCGATTTGGTTGGTTTGGTTTGAAAAGCAAAATGATAAGTATATTTGGTCTTAGTTTGGTTTCAAATATATCTGAAACCAAACCAAAACAAAAACCAAACTTCAATAGGATATAGTAGATATTATATTTAATGTCATTATAATAATTTGGTTTAGATGGTTGAAAGAGTTTTCAGACCTTCCATACTCATCCACAAGCATGCCTTCCATTTCTCTTATAGGATCATCTATAGCACGTTCAGCTCGAGACGGGCGCCTTAGGGAAAATCCTGAGATTGTATCATCATTTGAAACTCCAATATCATCCATATAACGCCGCAGAATAGATTCAGGTAAAATTTTCCTCTCAAGCCACAACCGTAAAACCTGGTATAGACAATAGATCCCTTTATCCTTCAGAGAGAGAGGGGAAACGAAAAAAGAGAAGAATACTTTCTTACATTAACAATAGTATACCTTGAGACATTGACGACGATTTTCACGAGCACTTGCTCCAGGTGGAGCAGCTGCACCAAGGAGACGGGGCAATGCTGTTTGAATCGTAGGGATATATGAAGCACCAGCAATGCCTAAATAAACATTAACCACAACCATTTAATTGCTGCATTAATAAATCACAACTATTTCAGTGTGTGTGCACGCAAGTTGAAGAGCAATTATAAGAGTGTTCTTGTTAAAATAAACAAGCACTCCTTAAAAGTCTAAAGGAGATCTGACCCAGTACGAATACTCTATATCATAACAAATAAGGAAATAATGCTAAACCAGCAAGAAAAAAGATAAACTAAACATTTTTCTTAATTGCCTGCACCAAATAAATTCAGTATTAGAGAGTAATTGAACACATTCATAATCAAGATAGGAGAACCAACCTTTCTGATTATGTGAACATTGGGTGATTGAATCAACAAGAAAGAACAGGTCAACTTTACGATGAAAACTGGGCTCACTTTCCAGCTTCCAGATGAGAAGTTCAACAACCTGCATACAAATTATGTAATCTAAAACTCCCTCCAAAAAGTAGTCTTCAAAAGGATTTTGACATCATGAACATCATATGCAATAATGACCATTTAGTTTAAAATAAAATTACAAATCATAACATATAAGTTAGGGGTTGAACAAGCTCATCTTGCACCAAACAAAAATAAGCATATTATTTAACTTACTTCATTTGCAATGCCATACTTGGCACAATCAATAGCAAGGCGAGTTGCACGTCCGATACTTTCTTTAGTCCTCGATAAAGTCTCTATCATTCCTTCAAAAGCATCTCGTGCAACAGCTGCTTCAGTACCACCACTGAGAGAGCCTCCAGCTGCCATGTGTCCTGAACTAGCTCTTCTCTCTTCGATCTCTTCAGTATCCTGTTGATTTTGGGATCCTGACTGGCGACCAAGAGTTGATGGAGAAACTACATTTGTTAGATGAGCAAATCCCTGCACATCAGCCTGCATTTCATTGTTGATCACAGAAGGAAAAGGCTGAACTGCAGGACTGGGGCTCGCCCCCTGAACCTCAGACATCGGCAGAAAAACAGAACTAGGATTTCCTAGAGAATATTGTTGAGAGTGAGCTTGTCTCCTTTTTGCCTGAGCAGCGGCAATAAGATGCTTCATAGACATAGCAGAATACGGATTTTTGGAATCAATCAACGAACCACTTCTATCTTCTCTAAAGACATCAAATCTGTACAGAAAGAGATTAGTCTACAATATGCAATGAAGATTAATATAATACCTCAAAAAAAAAGATTAACTAAATGTAATAAAAATAACAAGGATAATGCAGAGCCATACTCCATTGAAGTTTCGGTAACAAAAGCAGTGTCATTTACATGCAAATTTGCTTTTGGAGTAGATTTCAGTCTTTCTACAGAAGAAGCTGGCCTATATCTTTGACTCAAAACCTGATTTTGAGAAGACTTTGAACCATCAGAAGTCACACCCGATCCCTTAACAGAGCCAGATGGAGCCTTTTTCTGAGTTCCATTACTGGAAACCTTGACAGTAGCTTTAGTAGTTCTGTGTTGTTCAACTTGTTTAGTGGCAGAAACCAGATGAGGAGACTTTCTTGGGGAAATCAAGACTGGTTTAGCCTCCTTGGAAGACAACTGCTCCGATTCTGATCTTTCAGGAGTGATGGAGGCATGAGTAGAAGACCTCCTTTCGACAGTTTGTGGTCGAAGAGGTGACACAAAATCATTTGCTAATTGTGAAGAAGCCTCCTTGGGAGCACTATTCTCATATCGGGTGGAATCTCCAACACTACGTTGAGCATTGATAGCACTCGAGTGATTTACATCAATGCTCTTTGAAGCATCAGAAACAACAGAAGTTACCTTAACATTCCGGGCAGATCCTCCATGAACTGGAGTTTTGGGATCTTCTTCTTCATCATCATCAAAAAGGCAAACAGCTCTACGCCTTTTGGACAATTGGGTACCTGGAATTTTCACATTACTAGAACTTGAAGTGTCATTCTTCAATTCAACAGGAATTTTTCCAATTTTATCATCGGAATTAATAGAGGCAGAATCAAACATAGCCTCCAGAGCCCGCCGGTGGCGCTTTGATAAGGGCAGCACAGCTTCATCACCAGAAACATCAGAAATAATGGACGTTGGGGCTCTTAATGCTAAAACATGAGATGCAGATTTTTTCGACTCTGATTGTTTAGCTGCTTTGTCATTGACATTGTTAGAGCTTGGAGAATTACTTTTCATGTTTTTGACAAGATTTCCCTTGGAAGCATCATTTTTCATATCTACAACCTTTGACTTTTTGGCAGGATGTAAAATTTCATCTGTTCCCAATTTTGGCTTTCCAAGTCCAGGTTCACCCCTTTTTTTCTTGCCAGTAGTCTCACCTTTTGGATTGGCCACAGCGTCCCGCACATCATCAGTAGCCTTGAAGTTGCTTTTGCTATTCAGCAATTCCTTGGCTTTTTTACCACCAGTGTAATTAGAATCTGATTTCAGAGCATCTGGTGAGAATTTTCTTACAGCGCTACCAGAGACTTTGCCTTTTACTCTATCTTTCAATTGCTCCTCAGAATCAGGCCGATCAAGACAACCACCAGATTTATCATCCCTCGATAATGTTGCAGCTGAGTTGCTGCTTTTGCGTCCTTCCTCAGTTCTTTTCTTTGGCCCAGGAGCCATCTTCCTTGACTTCTGATCATCCCTCAATGTTTTCTTAGTACAACTGACAGTAGCAATTTTATCATCAGAGAATTCCTCCTTTATATGAGAAGGCGCATCTAAAGATGATGGCGATAACACCTCCTTTTTAGGTTGTTCACCATTTGATATTTTATGTTCCCCCTCAGAAGACATAAGCAGAGATGAGCTATCATCCGCATGACCAGAAATCAGTGGCTTTATATGTTTGCTATTATTCTCACCTCTGCGTGAACAGCACCCCAATTTAGAAGTAAGATCACCTTTTCCCTCACTAGTGGTTTCTCCACCAGGTGCTACTGCACCTGTTCCATTCTTTAAGTCAGCCTCTGCAACATCATCCTCAACCCCGTCAACAGATGAAGCCTCACGGCCAGGTGTTGATCTATCAGTTTCATCTCTCAAACCACTGGACTTCTCATTATGTAATTCATCAAATGCCACACAGATTTCCTTAACAGCTTGGACAAAGTACTTAGTTTTAACAACTTGACACTTAGCAGACAATTTACTCTTTGTCTCACTAGTAAACGCTTGAATATCGCCAGGGGCAACAAAAGCTCTGTAAAAGACGAAAAAAACATAAGGGGGAAAGTAAGCAACTAGAACACAAGTTAACTTTAGTTCAAAGAGTACTCAAGAGAAAATAATGATGCATGCATGCATCTCTTGGCTGGGAATGAAAAGCATTGCTCCTTTTTTATTACACTAAAAATGCATTGTCGAAAACTTCAATAATGAAATATGAAACCAATTACATAAACACTAGCTTTAAGAAGAAAAAAAAAAGGATGGAGATTTTAAATTTATCAACTTGCTCACATGTGCATGAACATGATGCACTGAAGGAAAATGAAAATACACCACCAAGTATTAAAAAGTAAACAAAAGACAGAAAGAGCAGATTGTGAGTTTCAACAAATTTAAAGATGTCTGCTACATAATTTAGGAGCAGAAGCATCATCATCCAACCATTATAATCCAAAGAGGACTAAAGTTTTCCATTCAAGGTTTAAGGTTTAAGCCTCACAGCTTAAGCATGATTATAGATATGCAAATACGGATGCAACAAGAAGGTCAAGAATTTAGAAGAAAAAAAATCCCAATAGAGGCCCTGAACAGATGGACCATTTACAAAAACAAAATACATATTCCCAGAACCACTTCAATGTTTCCACATAAATAAACCATTTATGCAAATGCTACCAAGGATAACTCCAGCTGTACTCGTTTTCAGGTCATTTAAAATACACTTACTAGAAGGCCTGCAGGTATACCATATGTAAACCAGCACACATTGACGCTTAACAAACTTCAGCTAAAATCTCAAACTGCTAAACTATAACATATAGAATATGATCAGAACTATAGATGCTCCTCTAATTCATGGTTAGAAGTTGGGAAGCTATTCGGACACAACTTAAGTTATTTATTCAAGACAAACCTTAACATGATAGTAAAACTGGAAACCTTATGTCCAAACAGTTTCCAAATAAATACAAGATTGGTTTGAACTTCATTTCTTCTCAAGATGTTTTTAGCTGCAAAAACTGTCCATCCAACATTCAAGAAGAAAAGCAGACAACGAACTGCTATCAGTCAAACATAAAAGTTCAATTGTACAAAATAAAGATCCATTATTGCGCCCTAAATGCTACAGCAATAAATTATGAATAAATCCTTCATCATGATTGGTCATTAGAAAGAAAATATTTCTAAATTTCTATGTTAACATAAATGTGAGAATAAAATCTCACATAGCATACAAAAATACCTAAATCACAAATCCATTTAACACCAACAATAAAAAAAATGGAAAATTGCAATGCCATTCAATTCAACACCAAATAAGCTACACCAACATTCAAATTCAGCACAGTTACAATTAAGTGATAAAGAAATGATCATGACTACTAATTAAGCTAAATACCATTGCTTCCTTGAAAAGTATGACTTCTACATTCGCTACAAGCCACAAATACATCTATATTAAGAGCCTAAGCATTGTTAAAATAGAGTATTTAAGACAATAATAATAACAAATAAAATTATTTAAAACAGGTGTTTTGCTCTGTTAAAAAAATTTCGTTATATAGATCTATCACCTTCTACAAGCAGAAATTTTGATTTGGAGCTTCACTGTTAGCTGTTACAAGCTCATTCCATCGGCTATAAAAGATAAAAAAATACAAATCCATGTTTCGCCTACTTCAGTTTTCTAAAGTAGAGAAGATAGTTCAGGAGCTAAAGTGCTAAACAACAAGAGTAAAGCACCATAATTTCCCATATAAGTTGACATCAACATTGAAAAAAAATTGCTTAAATTAAGAGAAATGGTTGCAAAATGGTCAGAGAAGCCATTAAACAGATTTTAAAACTTTTAAATGCCATTAACAATTATCAAATTCAACAACTACATAGTATCTTAACTCCTTTTGTAACAGACTGGAGAATGGAGATTCGGAATAAACTTGAACCTCCAATCCTAAGTAACCCACATATGCTATACCAATACTCCTGAGGACAACACAAGTCCAAGAAAGCCTCTTCAACTACCATCGGCTACTTAGCTAACAACCACCACAAAAAATAATAACTCTATTAAAAATTACATTAAAAAGATTAATTAAGCAACCTATGATGCACATGCTATATCAAGAACCTGCAGAAGTAGAAAAATATTGCACCATTTGTCATTTTATCAGTGTTTTATTTTCTGCATCCTAGAATGAAAAGCTAGGTTACCTAAAGGACAACTCACTATTTCTCAAACTATCATACGAAGAAATATAAGATGTAAAATTCCCAGATAATCTGCATGACTTATCACATCTGCCAAATAGTATTCCCTGAATATTAGAATGGTGAGCTCCTTGAGTTTATACTATGCAACCTAAAGCTAAATGACAGAGCTGCCTACAGTTTAGTACTGTTACACATAGAGGACTCAGCATAGAGTCATCCATATTACAATTTTTCCCCTGTTATTATTACAATGTGCATCCTACAGTCTCTTGATGACAGAAGCTGGATGGAGAGAAAAGCAACAACGTTTACAGACAGCACAGGAGATAGAATAAATAAAAGTCAGTTTCAATGTATCCTCTAGTAAGCAAGCACCTAAGGAGAACAACATTGACAGGAAAGAAAAGACTTCAATTAGCAATTAAAGACCACATCAAGGTTTATCTTCTTGGATTGGCATCAGTGTTGTCAAGGGCTCAAGGCGCACTCAAAGCGCTAGGGGCAAGGTGCAAAAAGAGCGTTCGCCTAAGCAAAATAAGGCGCATATATATATATATATATATATATATATATATATACATATATATCAAAGAAATTTTTTGCATTATATGTAATAAGCTAGACTTTAATTAATATAGTTCATTTAATAAACTCAAAAGATTGTTTTAAGTCTAATCCATTCCCTAATAAAACTGAAAATTTTCAAAGGAAAATGCTTTGGTTATGAAGGAAAACACAAGAGCAAGGTTTGCTCTGTTTTTGAACACAAAAAAAGAGTAACTCTCGCTCTCTTTTTTTTCTTTCATAACAGAGCATTTATCCTCTGTTTCTTAAAGGAAAAACAGAGCTATAGAGTATAGACAGCCCAAAGTCAAAGAAGAAAAAAGAAGAAAAGAGTAGAAATAGAGAAAAGAGAAGAGAGTCAAGAGCCAAAGAAGAAGAAAAGAGTAGAAAGCTTATAACATACCTTAACATATTCCACGTTAAGATTTGCAGCAGCCTTTGTTGAAGAATTTTTTAACCCTAATAAAATTTGAGTGGCTGTGGCTCTAATTTTTAAGAAAAATCTTTTGATAGACTATATTGCCCTTTTTTTTTATGAAGATTAAATGTGGGTCTTTTATTTTTAAAATAAAAACTAATAAATTTTTTTAGAAAAAGGTAGAAACCCAAGAAGCATTTTACTCAGACGTGCCTTTTTTGTGCCTTAAACTTCAGCAAAAAGCACGCCTAGGCGCAAAAAGCCCTCGCCTCATCAAAGGGGCCTCACTTGGAGGTTCTTGAGGCGCTAACTGGTTCTGGTGCACTGTGCCTTAGCGCCTAGGCTTGCGCCTTGAGCCCTTAACGGATCAGCATACGTAACACGTTATTCAGAATACAACAAAATAAATATTTTTTGAAGGAAATTATGCAGTAACACCTTTCATGTGTTTATCTCATGTTCCATCTTATTGTAAAATGTGTTTCCCTCCTACCAGAAAACAAATGCAAAACCTAAAACAGACACATCACCTCTCTTTATTCATCATGTTGTAATCTCCCTCATTCAACAAATATAATACAAATTGAACGTGAAATACTTACATTTCTTGTGTTCCAAAGAATTGGACAAAATGTTTCTTAGGGTCAGGTTCTCGCTCCCAATCTTCAGGCCGGCTAATCTGAAATTCATAACCCACAGAATCTACCTCAATAACCAACCGTAAACCAAAATCACAAAAAACCAACTGAGTTCTAAGTAACAAAATAATAAAAACAAAAAACTAAATCAAAATCCCTAAATAAATTTTTGATGCACTTGCTAGGATCAAATCAATCTAGCATACAATAAAAAATATATATTTGTCCTATTTCTTTCAGTCCCAAAATAAAGAACTTGCATAGTTGCATTAAGTAACCAATCCAGAAACAGAGCAAAGTACCAAACCTGAAACACTAAAAACACAATCAGCTAACATAAGCATGGCAAAACATTGAATCCAAAATTAGGACTTTCACAAAATAAAACAAAATTTACTAAAAATAAACAAACTGAGTATAAAACCAATAAATATACTACAAAGTAAGACAATGTAAGCATAAAATAAACTTACCAACATCATGCAAAGCTTTTTTTTTTTAAATCCCAAACTCATCATGGATTTATTCAAATTTCATAAGTTCAAATAAGCATATAAGAAATTAAAAATATAATCATCAAAACATGAAAGTCTCAGAATTCAGGCTAAAAAAAGCAATAATAGTAATAAAAGAAAAGGGAAAAGAAAAAGGAAGAGAGACCTTGGCAGGCCAAGCAGGGAAACCCTTGACTTTGGCAAGAACAAGATCGCCCAAACTTAAATTCTTAACTTTTGCTTTGTTCCCTCCCCTTTTACGGCTCCCAGCCATCAAGAATAAAACCCTAACAGATCCTTGGACGCCGTCGTTTTCGTCGTTCGTTGTTATTCCTTTTTGCGTGATCAAATCCAAATTCAAATACAATTCCAGAATCCAATCCTAAAAGAAAAAAGAAAAAACCAAACCCTAGAGAGAGAAAGAGAAGGATTTGGAAGTTAGGTGCCACAGATATCGCCGGCGGCGACGACGCGCCCTGGGGAGTTCCGGCGAGGGCAGGTGACTAGGGCATCGAGAGAGAGAGATGGAAAAATACGTGAAGAAGAAAAGGCTTTGTTTGGTGTCTTTTTGGGGATTTGGGGGGGTTCAAAGTGGAGACGAGAAAAATGAGAATATGGAGACGGTCGAAAGAGAGAGGAGACGAGTGAAAGAAAGCGGAGATGGTTTTGTTTATTGGATTTGGGGGTAAAATTTTGGTTGAGTTTGAAGGGATTTGATTATTTGTTGCAATTCCCTTTTATTACTATTTACTACTATATTTTTATATTAAAATGTAAATATATTTGAGAAATTTTTTTAAAAAATATATATATTTTTCAACAAATGTAAGTTTTTTTGTTTTTGTTTTATGAGTTAAGATTGGGTCGGAACTTGAAACTTTTGATTTTGGAGTCGATTCCAATGTCACTAAATTAGGAGTATAATTGAGTCGAGTTTAAATCGAAATTCGTGGCTCAAAATTTAATTCGAACTCGATCGAGTTTTATTGGTAAAGTTCGAGTTCAATTCGAGTTAAAAACCGAATTATTCAAGCTCACTCTATTAGGCTTGTTTACCTAGTAAAAAGACGAGTTGAATTTTCATACTCGACTTTAAACTCGATTATTTGTGCTCGAACTCGAATTCGAATTGAGTTTTTTCAACACCTATTAAAAATATATATTATAAATAAAAAAGCTCGATTAGGTTTGCGAGCTATTCGAGTTGGTCATTAGGATACTCGAATTTAGCTCGTTCGATAACTCGAACTGCTTGAGCTCAACTCTTTATTTTTTTTCGAGGCCAAATTCGAATAACTTGCAAGCACAAATATCTCGTTTATATCCTATAATAAACTAAAGACAAAAATAATAATTTCTAAGCCCAAAATTTGGAACAAAAATGACAATTCAAAATTTATTAAAAAAATGGCAAAAAAAAAAAAAAAAGAAAAGAAAGAAACATGGATCGATTTCTTTACCTCTATCCTCAATTCCACACGTCATGGCCATTTTTTAGCAATGGGTCCAAAATAGATTGGTTCAGAAACAAAATTTTAGTAAATTCGATTCGAATTATTATAAAAATATTTTTTATTTTAAATTTAATTATATTATATAAAAATATTTTTTTAATAATAAAATAAATTTTCAAATCAATTCAAACTCAATCCAAAACAAACTTAAATAAAAATTTAAAAAATAAAATAAACGAGCCGCGATCTGGCAATAAACAAACCTACTCCAAAGAGTTCTCTTTTAAACCAAAGACAATGCTACTATGATCATGGTTTCCATTCCATACTCAAGGCTGCAACCCCAACCAACCACTCTAAAGATCACACATATGATAATCTTCAGAAAATTCACCATCTTTTTGCCTTTTTAAAGTTTTTAAACTCCACAACATAATTTAGGTATTTGATATGCATTTTATTTGAATAATTATATTAGTTTTATGATTTCTTTATTTATAGTTTAGTGAATATTTATAAATTATTAAGTTAAAGAGTATATTTGTCACCTTGATATGTGGAATATTATAATTTATCATTATATTTTATTTTGATTAATATTTATTATTGTATTTTAATTTATTAATGATTTTTTTACATCACTAATAGACACTGACAAATACTGATCTATATTTTTTTTATATGGCAACCAAATATAAATACAAAAATACATGTAACTGACGGGAAAAAGTAAAAGAGCTTTGTTCAACTTTTTTTGGAATTTAAGTTTCTATTTATCAAAAGGAGCAAATTTTCTTCAGCCCAAAAAAAATAATAATAATTATTATTTGTTTAATCTGATAAAAATGATTTTAGAGACTATAAACACATGATAAAAACATATTTAAGAAATTAAAAGGGTTATGACTGGTTCATAGCAACTTCACTTTTAGAGGACGTTTGGTACTTTCTCAGGAATCACATTCCATGAAATGTTATTCTTGAGAATGTGATTCCTGATAATATAACTTTACAGCGTTTGATATATATGAAAAAGTACTGATTAAAATCCTGAAAATGTGATTTAAAATTACCCTTATCAAAAAAATGTAAATTTTATTAATTTTAAAATTTTTCAATTATATTTATTATTAATAAATATTTGTACCAAATATTTTAAAATAATATTTTAATTGATAATTTGATTTACTTTTAGGATAAAAAATATTTATTAATAATAAATTTTCGAAATTATTCTCATGTAGTTGAAAAATTAAAAGGCTAGATGCAAATTAAATATTATTTAAATATTTTAATGATATTTATTATTAACTAACATTTGTACTAAATATTTAAAAATAATATTTTAATTGATAATTTGAGTTATTTTTATGATAGAAAAATATTTGTTAATAATAAATTTTCAAAATTACTCTCATGTAGTTAAAAAATTAAAAGACCGTATGAAAATTAAATATTATTTAAATATTTCAATGATATTTATTATTAACAAGCATTTGTACTAAATATTTAAAAATAATATTTTAATTGGTAATTTGAGTTATTTTTATGATAAAAAAATGTTGTTAATAATAAATTTTCGAAATTACTCTCAAATAATTGAAAAATTAAAAGGCTGGATGCAAATTAAATATTATTTAAATATTTCAATAATATTTATTATTAATAAATATTTGTGCTAAATATTTTAAAATAATATTTCAATTGATAATTTTAAATCAAATAGAAGAAGATAATTTTGTCTTAACATTTTTTTAATTTTTCAACTATATGGGAAAGTTACTTTTCCACCCCTTCTCATGGGAATCACATTTCAATGCTTGTGGGAAAGTAACTCTCCAAGGAAAGTTACATTCCTAAAAAAATGAGCAGTTTTTAGCATACCAAATATGAGAATTATATTTCCACCAATTACTTTCCATAGATTTTCATCATGTTCAAATCTCATTTCCAAGCCACTATAATATTTGAGTGGAGGGGAGTAAGAATTGTTTCGTAGAATTCTATAGATTTTTTTGATAAATTAGAATTAATTTTTTTTAAAAATTATTTTAAATTTAATATTTGATAAATACATATTATAGTATGAATTTCATAAAAACAATTTTTTTTTGAAATGTGATATATCATGTCTATATTTTTACACTTGAATATTCATATTATATTTCTTATTTTTTACAAAATTAATTTTAAATACTAATCCTTGACACTCACTATGTGCGTAAAATGATAAATAATTTTATTATTTAAATAAATATTAAAAAACTGCTATATATCTAAAATATAAAAGGGAAACAGTAAAAAAATTAATGTATAGTTTTGAAGGGAAAAAAAAAAAACATAATTATCAAATTTTAAAAAAAGATGGTTTTATATCATCATTTTCAAGGAAAAAAAGATTAACATATCCTCAATCATTTATTTTTATTATTACATGATGAGGTATATTTTTGTCAATTCTTCAATTGAGTTAGTGTCATTTGACTCGTGACACTGAATCAGTCAGAATTTTAATATTACTACTAGAATTTGACACATCCATATATGGGTGAATTTTTTTTAATTGTTTTTTTTTTTTTTTGAAGAAATAACGCATTAAAAAGCATGAGTATCATTTTCAAGTAAAAAAATGAGTAGTTTTCTTTTTAAGTAAAAAAGGTGGATTTTTTAAAAGTGAAAAAGTGGATAGATTTTTTTAAAAGAAAATGGATAGTTAATTATTATTTTAAGTAAAAATACATAAACACTTAATTTTATATTTATTAAAATAACTTTATTTAGTTTTTTTTGTCAATTTTTCAACTGAGTTGGTGTCACTTGACTCGTGACATTAACTTACTTAGGAATTTTATAATAGTATAGATAAATACTAACGAAATATTTAATGGAATATTCCATTTCCATTAAGTGTGGTAAAAAAATCATTGATAAATAAAAGCATAATGATAATATTAATAAAAAAATAAGTATAATGATATATTTCAATATCTACTTATATTACGATGACAAATTTATCCTTTAATCTTAAATTATTTAAATATATTTATCTTTACTATTATAAAAGGAGTGATTGAGTTGGGGTCACGAGTCAAGTGACAACAATTCAATTGGTGAATGTCGCAACCTATAAAATAACAAGTCTCATCGCAATACTTTATATTCGTTAAGCGTGATATTAAAAAAAATCGAGAAAAAGTCGACTTAATTCCTCTTAAAAAATGAAGGTTTTGAAAATGACCTCAAAAAAGACATGGAGTCGCTACCAATCTTTTTTAGCTAGGTGTGATCGGCCACCTATTAAAACCGATTTTATAAAATATTTTAAAATTAATTAAAACATTTTTAAAACCAATTTCAAGTCTACGTTTTAAACCAGAGAAATCAAAGAAGCGAGTTCGGGACTCGGTTACGTGTGGGGAAGGATTAGCACCCCCACAACACCCGTATAATCGTACCTTATTAATCGTGTGTTATCTCAAGTCTCGGTAAAAAAGTCTATTTTAAATTTGGTATTTCAAGTTAATTCCCAATTTAAAGAAAAATAATTTCATTTTTAATTGAAAATGATCCGAAATTTATTAATTCAAAATTTTTCTATATTCTCCAACAAACGTGGCAAAATATAGAAATTTTTATTAGTTTGGAAAACTTTCCGAATCATTCTTATTTTAAAGAAGATATTTCATTATTAATGATAATTTATTATATCCTCCCCAGCAAACCGGCTGAAAACTCATAAATTATTTTAACTCGGAAATATCTTTATTTTAGTGAAAATCATTACCTTTTTCAAAATATTTAAAATAATATGAATATAAATATGTGTGACATAAATAAAATGACATCGCAAAGTTTAGATAATATAATGCAACCTAAATGGTATGATATAATTTAAACGTCTTAGCATATTCTAAATGAAATGAAATATCTTTAGTCATATGATATGAAATGAAATGGCATAGGTAACATGATATATTTTATATGAAATGTAATATCCTAAATGACATAATATATTCTAAATGAAATAAAATGACCTAGGTAACATAATATATTCTATATGAAATGAAATGACCTAGGTAACATAATATATTCTATATGAAATGAAATATCCTAAGTCACATGATATATTCTAAATGGAATAAAATGATTTAAAAATGACATGGCAAATATAAATGATATGGCATATAATCTAAATGATATGAAATGGCATGAAATATAAAATAATGCTATCATATAATATGTATGAAAATAAAAATGAAAATAATAATGCATAAAAATAGTGTATGCTAAATAATGTGACAAAAATAAATAACTAAATAAAAAGCATAGGATATCATGAAATATTCAAAACCATATAACAATTAATATAATATCAAAAATTTAAATAAAAAATAATAACACCATTATGAAAATTAACATAGCAAAAATCACATATTATATAGTATGCATGAATATAGAAAATGCAATGCATGAGAATGTATTTTTTCCTTTAATTAAGAAAATCCGTATATCTAAAAAGATATCCGGCTACCTTAGGAAAATATATCAAATTAACTATTCTAAAACCAAAATACTTTGTGATTGTTTGAAAACAATTTTGAAAAGCTTAGATTAAAAAAATAAAAACCTAGCTAAACCCTTTTTAAATGGCTCTAATTTTCTAACACCACGTTTGGTTCACAAGAATGTAATAGAGGAGGAATGGAATAAAGAAAGAATGAAATAAAAAGGGAATGGAATAGAGTAGGAGTAACTATTACATAGTTTGATTGGTTAAATGGAATAAAAAAGGAATACTATTATTTTGTTATAAAAAGACCATTTTACCCTGGATTTAAATAAATAACATTTTATTTATAAAATTAAACTTCTTCTCTAATCATATTATATATAACATTATTAATATATAAAATAATTAAATAAATTAAAAAAGTAATATATTATAAAATAAAAATATATTTATAAAAAATAATATAAAATTATTATTATAAATTAAATTTAATAATCATATTTAAAACTATTTTTAAAATAATATTTTAAAAATAGCTTAAGCAATTAATATTTAAAAATAATTTATATAAAATGTTGTTATATTTCGAAAATATAAATAGGTTTTTTTTCTTTTCATTTTAACTTTCTTCTATCCCACCTTTCCTCTCTCTCCCTCCTCAATAACCAGACCTCGAAATCTTCATACTTACCCAGATTCCGACGATGCACCGCCACCAGCTGTCGCTGCCTCCGTCGGTCGCCACCGTCCACCAACCCATAAATCTTTCAAACTTCATCCAAATCATCCTTTCAACACCCTATTTCCATTTTTCAACTTGGTTTTTCTTTAAAATGACTGGAAAAGCCTAGATCTACAACAAAAAAAAAATCCCGCGACTTCCACCCCTTTTCGTCGTCCTCCGCCGCTCCAAAAGCCACCAATATTTGATTTGTTCTATCCTCTTCTTTATCCCCAAACTTGAAGCCCCAAAACCCCCTATAAGTATCCTTACTCGAAAACCTATGAGAGATAAACTTTCTCTCTCTCTATCATTTTTCAATTTTTGTTGTTTTTTATTTTTTATTCTGCCTTGAGTTTTTGTGGCTATAATAGTGTTGAAATCGTCGAGCATGTAGCCGGAAATGGAGTTAGAGGTTATGGGTGGTCTGGAAATTAATGAATGATGAAGGGTATTTTGGGAAGTAAAATTTTTGGGCTATTCCTTGTGACTATCGAATAGCCATTCTGAGGGGTAGCCCAGAATAGCTATTCGGTGATTTTGCCGAATATAGCATGAATGGTATTCTGTGGAATACCCATTTTTTTAAACCAAGCAAGCGAATAAGAGAAAAGAACCGAATACAGCGTGATTTGGTTGGCATTACAGTCAACCAAACAGGCTGTAAGTTTAAAATCCCGGACTTGACCACCCTTAACCCGAGATTTAAAAAATCATTTTTAGAGTTTAAAAAGGCTTAGAAACTACCCTAAGTCAGTAGCTAAACTTCCTAATCAACCCCTTCTAAGTAACTTAACCAAAACAGAAAAATGATTTTCCTTTAAATTCAATTCTGCCTCTACTGTCCAGTTTTAAAGCACGATTTTTTACCTTATTTTTAAAAATTCAAAAAAATCTAAAAAAATACTGGAGACTCCTAACATGTAAAAATACATGGAAAATAAATCGTCTTAATTTTCTGATTAAAGATGACTGCCCAGAAAAATTGGGAAAGTACGAGTACTGGGTGAAAAAACTGTTTTGCCAAAACACATTTTTTTGCCTTTGATAAAATCATTTAAAAATCAAAGTAAAAATGTTAGAGACTCTCCTAAAAACTCACAAACAGTAGCTAACACTTTTGAAAAGTTAGGCAAAAATTAGCTAAGTAAAAAAAAATCACAAAGGTAGAATAATCAATTTGACAACTATTTAATTTTTCACAAGTATGCTCAAAATGAGCATGACTTTGAACCATTGATTGGTCTAAGTCATAAATCATGCGGCAATGACATAAAATGCATGAAAATACAACAAATATGATGCATGAAATGCATGATTTAAAACCTAAATGACATGAAAAATGCATGGCATCAATAAATATGACTTAGACCTAAATGAACTTGCATGACATTTAATGCAACCTAGGTCTAAAATGCATGAATATGCATGGCAAAGCAAACCAATCCTAAACCTAAATAATGCATGGCAATAACACAAACATATAGCATGCTTAAACAAAATACACAACCAAATATCATGAAAATGCAAACCTATCAACTAGCATAACGAAAATGCACACACAAAACATACAAGATGAGGGGTGGCCGAATGGTCCCATAAAAATGAGCATGGCATTTTCACAAACACTTAATATACTAACATGCATAGCTAAAGAATAATACTCAAATGATGCAAATATAAAGTAAAGGCATGAAAACCAATAGCCATTTTCACAAACACATGGATTAACAAATTGTAAAACATAAACAAACTTAAACATTTTGAAAACAGAAAATAGAAAATGCAAGACAAGTAAAATAAACATGATAACAAGATAATAGACTCAAAAATGGAAACAAGCAAGCAACCAAATCAAAACAAGCTTCATGTTTATGTATTTGAAGAAGATTTAGAGCATCCAAACTTGTTAAACATCACTAGAATCATGAAATAAAGAAGCAAAACAGCAACTACCAAAAACAATAGGCCATTTGGCCAACTCAAAAATAGGAGAAAAAAAAATTTCAAAAGCTTTTTACAAGAAAGAATCAAGAAGGAACTTAAAGAAGAATATTAAAAACACTTATTTTACAAAGGAAAATCAAAAGAAACTCACCAAAATAGCAATCAAAACAGCAAATCAAGAATAGAAAATCAAAGAAAGTGCAAGAGTATGGTGCTTAAAGCAACCTCTAGAAGCTATATTGCAAGTTTTTTCTCTTTTAACTTTCTTTTCTTTTCTAAACTTTTCTTTTTGCCTTTCAACAATGGAGAGAAATCAGCCAAACAAGAGTGAATAGAGAGTGATTAGCTGAAAAATGAAAGAGAGAGACCCCTCCCTTGTAGTGGCCGAATGGCCTTCTAGATAGCTAGGGTGTTGTCATTTTTTTTCCAACCAATTTTTATCTAAATGCTATTAATCCAAGATGTTTAAAATGTGAAATTATCACCCTTAGATTAGGCAATCAGCTATCCACAATTACAGCTTTTTAAGAATCTTAAGCCATTATGTTGACATTCTCCCTCTTCATGCATTGGTCCATGTGGCTTAATTACAAAGGCTTGATAAAAAAATAATTACATTCCTCTTTATTGTTGGCCTTTTGATTAAAAATCAGAAAATATTGGCCCACCCTTGGGCCTTGGCCGGCTGACCCCTCATCTTCCAGCCCAATCTCTATTTTTTCAAAAGGCAAGAAAAGCCCTGATAGGATCCAAGATGGCCCAATCCCATGACAATTTTTATATGGGCCAAGATCCAAGAAGATCTAGGAAACATGGCAAGAATGGGTGGAATTCACTTGGGCCATGTTGCAAGTTATTTAAGAAAGACTTCAACATGCAAGATGGGCTTGCATCCAAGTTTGATCCATGTGATTCAAGAACACAAGGTGGCACATTAAGAGGGCTTATTTGGGTTTATTTTAATTCTTATAATTACTTAGGCATTTGGGCCTATATTATGTAACATGGATATCTTTTAATTATTTAGGTTTGGGCTTGAGCATGTTCAGCCCATATTTTACATATTATTGCTTAGTAGATTAGGGTTATTGTAGGGAGGCTATAAATATATGTCTTAGCCGCCTACTTCAATTATCTTTTGATCAATTAAGTCTGATTTTATTCAGTGAGAGTTTTCTCTTTTTAGTTCTTGAAAGAACTTAGGAACTTATCAAAGAATTCCTTCTTTGTGGCGTTCAACCTATCAAACTTAGGTTCTTGAAACGAGAGTTCTTAGGGTTTAGATTACATGCTTAATCTAGGTTCTTTGAAACAGGCTTTTAAGGGTTTAAGTTTTCTTTGCCTGAATCTTGGCTTTTCTGGGTTAGGTATTTCAATTTGTTAGTGGGTTCAAAGGGTTTAAACCCTAGGGTTCACATCAAGCCCTTTTCGATTTCTTGGGTAAAATGACCTTTTTGCCACCCGAACATAAATAAATAGCAAACAGACTCCAAATTCAAATTTTATTTTTTCAATACTTTTAAAATAATAAAAAATTGAATTCTGGAGGTTTTCAAAATTTTCTGAGCCCATTTGCTATTTATTTGGATTTTTTCTTTCAAAATTGCCCTTTTGTGCTCCCAAATTTTACCATTTTTTAAACGAGCTCCAAATCCAGATTTTTCTTCACCAATATCTTCCAAATAATTTAAAAGTATGATCGAGAAGTTTTCATAATTTTTGGAACTCATTTGGTATTTTTTCAGGATTTATCTGCTTGAATTATTGCATAGTGGCCCCGAGATTTGGCCATTTTGCAAACGAACTCTGAATTTGGTTTCTTTAGCCAATCTCTTCCAAATAATTTGAAAGTATGATCTGGAAGTTTTCATGATTTTCGGAACTCATTTGGTATTTTTTCGGGATTTATCTGCTTGAATTACTACATAGTGGGCTTGGGATTTGACCATTTTGAAAACGAAATCCGAATCTGGATTTTCTTTCGCCAATCTCTTCCAAATAATTTAAGAATGATATCTGGAAATTTTCAGAATTTTTGGAGTTCATTTGCTATTTTTCTGGGATTTATCTTCTTGAATTTCTGCATAGGAGACCCGGGATTTGACCATTTTGCAAACGAACTCCGAATCTGGATTTTCTTTCCCCAATCTCTTCGAAATTATTTAAGAATGAGATCTGAAAATTTTCAGAACTTTTGGAATTCATTTGCTATTTTTCCCAAAATTTCCAATTTTGCCTTTTTGAGTCCAAAACCCGGTTTTGCTCAAAACAAGTCCGATTTTCAAATTTTCTTCAAACTGAGCCTTAGGCTATCCTTGTTTAATCACTCCTCATCAATTAGGGGCTTTAGTCTTACCGAATCGGGCCATTTCTGTAATTCTTTCAAATTTCACCGAAATCCACCAAAAACCCAAATTCTTGGTTTTCTTCCGAATTGACTTTTCTTTCAATTTTTCTTTCAAGTAGCTTCTCCATTACCCGTATTCAATGCTTATCTTTCATTTGGAACCTTCAATTCGACCAATTTGATTGTTTAAGCACTTTCCCCCAAATTTCCCGAACTAGGGTTTCATTTATACTGAATTTCTGTAACCCAACTTTCGAACTCCATATCTTTCGATGTAGACCTTGGATTATCAAAATTCTTTCGTCATTTTTCAATTGAACTTCAAATCTTGATTTTGAAAATAGGTTGACTTTTCCAGTAGTTGACTTTTTGGGGTTGACTTTTTCAAGTTTGACTTTTTATGCTCGCCTTCTTAGACTAAGTCTCGGAGTACCACCTGAAGGATGAAAAAAGTCTTTTTACATTCTGAAACATCAATTTAGGTACTTATAACTTTAATGTCTCATATCTTGATGAATCCACTATCTAAAAATTCTAAACTCATGCAAATTTTAAAAATGTAAATTTTTTTGACATAAAATATTACTTGTCCTTTATTTATGCTATTTTAAGAACACCCTTATAATAGTATAATAGTATTTTCTATATATTAAAATTAATTAATAGCAATTCATTCATTTTAATTTATTTCTAGTATAATAGTATTTCTTATATTAAAAAAATTGATAAAATTACTTTTAAAAAAAATGTGTTGCTCTTTGCAACATATATATAGTTTTCTTAGGCATATTATTAAATTAAGTCATCCACACCATATTCACTTGCCCAAGCCCGGACGGATCCGAAATATAGGCCTCAAATTCTGCAAAAACCCGCCCATATTTGTAAATGGATAGTCCAAGCCCGTTTAGGTCTCAAAGTTGAATGCCAGGGTTCGTCCCTAAAAATCTCTTATTTTGTAGTGAATATAAATTATAATGTATTTATATGTTGAAATTCGAGTTCCTCAAATTAATTATTAGAAAACATACATGTTTTAGTGGTATGGACAAAATCAAGTGTCTACAGTGAAATCACAAAAATATCAAATAAATTATTATATCAAATAATAACATATTAAGGGTATTGATGTATTTTCAATTTTTTATATAATTTTTATTTTGAAAAAAAAATCAATTTTTTCCATAAAGATTACTCACTTCTTAAAAAAAAAAAACTACCTATATACATACAAACTACTCACTAATCAATTTATTTTTAACATAATTTTTTCTATTTTTTTTTTCTCATCCACCAATCTAGTTGAGTTTAAAAAACTCTATTGTAGTGTAAATGTTAAATCTCCACGTAATAATATAATCTCAGTCATTTATAGGGTGAGATTTACGTAAGTTTTGTATTAATCTCATTTGAATCTCACACAATTCATTATTTTTAACTAGTTTTTGGCTCGTGCGATGCATGAATTTTTAATATTTAAAATAATATATAATTGATTTATTATTTTGTTATAGTTCCTTTTTATTTGAAAATTTGTTATTTAACAATAATATTTACAATAATATATTTGTTATTTAATGATAATATTTACAATAATATTTAATTGATCATCAATTAATGTCGAATTTATTGAACTTTTCAATTACTTAACTTTTCTTGTAATTTTTTTATTGTTAGTTTTAAGAGTCATTCTGAATTTTAAATTTAATAATATTTACAGATAAAATTAGGATAAAGAATAAAAAACAAAATAAAAGTGATAAAAATGCTCTTTAATTACGAAGAGTAGCCAGAACCTGAGAGTATAATATTAAATTAATCTTATTAATTTTAATTGATAATAATAATAATAATAATAATAATAATAATAATAACTATTGTCAATGTATATAGCTTAAAAAATTATTCTCAATAATATGAATTTAATAGAATGAATCACGCATACAAATTTATATATTCAAGGAAAATTAATCCCAAAAACTAAAATGTGTTAATGATTTCCAACATATTTTTTTTACTTATTTGAAAAGTCCACAATACAAATAACCAACATTAGTACTTAAAAAAAAAAAAATTATTTTCAAATAACCAACAATACAAATAACCAACATATATATATATATATATATTTTACTTATTTCCAACATTAGTACTTAAATTATTAATGATGACAATTAAACTTTTATTACCTTTAATATGATTTTAATTGAGAAGTATTTAAGGTAAACAAAAAAAAAAAATGTAATCAATTTAGTTTTTTTTAATTAAAAATAAATCAATTATTATAACTTGCATTTATTAGAGGACACATGACGATTTTTCAAGATTGTCCACATGTCAAAATTTTAAACCATCCACCTAGGATTTTTTCCTTTTAGGCCAAAGACTTTGACTTTTATATATTTATATAAGATTGTTAATATACGTGACATCATTGTGTGATGTCACGTATATTGATAATTAACGGTGTTAAAAGTATGTATTACATTAATTTACAAAATTATAATATAAAAATCACATTATTATGTACAACATTAAACATTTTGTTATAATTCATGCGCTAATATATGACATTATCCATTTCTTAAATATAGTAAAATTGCAATGAGCAAGGAAATATATGACAAAGCAAGCACAATAGTAAACGAAATTTGAAAAATGTGACAAGTGAAAAAATCTTTCGAAATCCTTCATAGAAAAAAAGAACTATTATAAATTGTGAATGGTAGTTTGGTAACTTTTCCATTGAGAGCTCCTTATGTCTTGAATGCTTCTTGTTCCCTCTTGTTCTTTCTTATTTCTTATCTTGAAAAGTTTTATATATAGAATTTGATTGCTTACACTCTTTAGATTCTAAAAGTTCTAATTGGAGATGTAATTGACCTAAATCGAGTTGGGTCTCGTTTAACGTTGCTATTGACACAGTTTTTGAGGTTAAAAATTGCATTTTATCGCAATCATAATGCTAAATGGATTAAAATTTGTGGCTCTTGTGGTTAAAAATATGGTTTGACAACTAAAATAAAAAATCCAAGAAAATTGAAGTTGTTGCGGTTTGAAAGCTGATTTTTGAATAAAATAATTTTATTATCTTCACATCTCTGAACTTTTATTATTTTAAACATCTCTTTTTTGAGATTTCAATTGCTGACAATATTTTTTCACAATAATATTGAACACTTAAAAAATTTTAAATTATTTTATTTTACCATATTTTTAAAACATATTTATCCACCCAAGTTTTTTTTCTAAATCAAATTTTTTCAGCAATGCTAAACTAGCCTTTGATATAGACTTAGGAAGGAGTTAAGATACCAAAGCTAGGGGCCAATATATAATCCTTATATAAAATTGTAAATAAAGATAACATGTTATTATTTTATTATTTAAATGCAAAATTGTTTTATACTTGTTTTTAATAGGTGTAAAACAAGTTTTATAAATTATTAAAATAAAAAAATTAGAAAAATAAATAATGAGATTGATTCTAGTAAGATTGAAAATAGCGGTGAGATTAAAATCAATGGTGAGATATGTGTTTGGATAACAAAACAACGATGAAGGTGAGTTAATAATGAAAAATGACCATTAAAGATATTAATATAAGAGTGTATTAAATTATTTTTATATATTTAAATAATATTTAACATTTAAAATTTTAACACATATTATTTTATCTATTTACGTAAGTATTTTAATTAATTAACTAATTGTTATATAATTATATAAATTAATTTAAATGAATAAATAATTTGAAAACCTTTCAATAAAAAAAATAAAAAAGAAACTAACAAAATAAAAAAATGAAAGAGTTAAAAATATTTTTAAAACTTTTAAATAAAAAATAAATTTTGAAAAAAAGGGCAAAACAGGATAAAATTTCCACTACATGGTCCAATTGCCCAACTGAACCCTTATCCCTATAGTCTCCAATCGGATGGACAGTGAGAATGAACTACAACGATGTAAATTTAGAATGCACCCACGGCCCACAGTACAGTTGAAGCTAGACCTGCTAATGGGCTGGGCTGCGACCCGAAAATTTTTCAAGTCTTTTGTCCAAGCCCAGCCCGCAGGCCCGAATCACTGTTTATAATTAATAAAATAATATATTTTTAATTTTTTTATATATTTTTATAAATAAAGTTAAATAAAAAATAATATTTTATTTCATGAACAATAATCCTGGCCGGCCCTTGAGTAGGTCTAGTTGAAGCTAAAAAACTTCATATTTTTAAAAAATTCCATCACACCAAAATGCAATGGAATCCATATGAACTCTCCCTTACACCATGTTTGGTTCACTGGAATGAAATAGAGAATGAATGAAATAGAGGGGGGAATGGAATAGAGGGGAGAATTGAATAGAGAATGAATGAAATTGATAGAGAATAAGTATTACATAATTTAGTTGGTTAAAATAATATTAAGGAATAGGTAAAAAAAAAGACACAAAAAGACTATTTTACCCTTAATATAAATATAACATTTTTATTTAATAAAAACTAAAATTATTTTATTAATCTCTTAAATTATACTATATATTAAAATATAAAATTAATAATAAATCATAAAAAAAAATAATAATCATTTTTATATATTTTAATTAAAAATAGTTTTATATATTATTTATTAAATTTTTTGTTTTTTTCGAAATTATATAAAGCCGTTATATTAAGACATTCAAATGCCCAATAAAAGGCACCCGAATACCCAAACTGTAAGGCCATGCTGTTTGAAAAATTGTCTAAGACATCAACTGCTCTCACCGTGAGATTGGAATACTTCACTTTAATACTTCTTTTGGACAACATCCATTCATTCATCAGAAACAAAAGTTAAACAAAATTTATCAAACAACTAATTTCATTCATTCATCACATACAAAAATTTACACAACTTGCATGTCTATATGCATTATACAAAGGGTATACAAACGAAATAGTCATGACTATTGCAATTTATCAAACAAAAGAGAATATCCAGCTTTACATCTTCATCTATATAAATATGTATGTGTTCTAAACCTCCATCTTCAACGGGTAGAAAGAAATTATCGAACCCATGCCATGCCATGCCATGCCAGGGTAGGTGCAAGATTAAAAAATACAAGCATTTGCAAAGGATGATCAGAAACATTATAGCCATGCTTGGTTAACTGCAATAGTTGAAGAGAAGGCATTGTTGAAGGTGGACCTCTGCATGGTAGCAAAGATTAGCTACCAAGCAAGGAGGGAAGAATCTGGAATGCATTAACAACAATTGTTAAACAATAATGCTTCAAGCTTTTGGATTTCCCCACAATCAATATTAGGAACCAATAAATAGTAAAAGGGACAAATAGTACTAATTACTTTCTAAGAATAAGTGAAGAATCTTCACTAGAAATATACATATATGTTATTATATAAGACAATATGTATACCCCTATAATGTGATTTGTTATACATGACAACACTACAACAATTTTGAGTTTTACTGGCGGTGTTTCACTGAAACAAAAATAGAACATATAATGCAAACAATAGAACATACCAAATCTTTCCCACCCTTTCCCCAAAGAAAAAATCTCCATAATTTAGTAAGCAGGGTAGTTGCAACACCATATAATGCAATAAGTAGCAAAAGATAATGCTCTACAGAAGGAAAGACCATTATAACAAATTCATATTATAAGAGAACATAAGATGATTCTCCAAAAGACAGATCATGTTGTTTAACGAGATAAAACAAATATTTGTCTAGAAAACAAGACAAATTTACATTCTGACTATTGTCTTGTGTTGAGCTCTTACGATTCCAATTCAAAAGCCAATAGTGTTAACCATGCTTTATCAATAGTAGATGTTGGCAAGAGTGCATACTTCAATTTGTCTTAATATGAAAACTTTTAAGCCCACTATCCAACATGCAATGACAAAAGCAAATAACCCATTGTCAAACACAGGATAATGACAAAAACAAAGAAAATCGAAAGAGGCAAAAAAAAATTGAAAAACTACCTGAAGATTGTAGGCCCAAAAATGAAAGAGCTTCAACGGGTATTCAGATTTTCTTTACTAATGACGAGAGAAGCAAAAAAAAAAAAAAAAAAATTGAAACATCAATATACAACAAAATAACTAAGATCTTAAAACCCTAATTTGTTTCATTTAAAAGAAATTTTAGTTGGGAGGAAGAAGGGTGAAAAGAAAAACTTACCGTCAAATCAAACTTAAGTGAAATATAATGAAGATTGAGAAAATGAGGGCAAAGATTCATGGCAGTTCACTGGGTAGTAGAGAGATGAAGAGCATAGATTTGCAGAGGGATGAAAACATAACAGGTTTCAGCAAAGATAAATTGCAAAGGCATCTATATGCTTGTAATTTTTTGCAAAAATTTTAAGAGTACGCTGGGAACAAAAACATTTTAGCTATTCCTTCAAACCGTCCAATGGCTAATACTATGGGCTACTAAAGAATTGCAATTCTGTGTTTTTAACGAATAGCCAATGAATACGAATTGCAATTTTGTACTAAAAAATGAACCAAACTGAAGAATAAGTGGTACCGCCCGGAATTGAGGTGGAATGAAATCCCAATTACATAGTAATTTTGAGGGAGGGTCTTGAATAGCTATTCAGATCATATTTCAATTCTGGACTAAATAAACTATTCAATGGAAGATTTGGTAAGTTTGGACTCGATACGATTACACAACACGAGAAAAATAATTAAAATACGACACAAAACACGATACGACATGAAAAAAACACACGAACACTACACGAATACACAAACGTGTCAAAATCTGTATAACATGAATTATTAATGTATCAAAATTTATATAAATATATAATACTTTAAATACGATTATAACATGTAAAAATACACGAAAATGATATGAATACACGAATTATCAGTAAATATAACATTACAGCCAAACAAATAATTGAATCACCGTTGTAGACACCTAATTTTGTCCGAACTACTAAATCAGGTATGTTTTCTTCCTAAATTGATGTTTCAGAATGCAAAAAGACTTTTCTCATCCTGTAGATGGTACTCCGAGACTTAGTTTAAGAAAGCAAAAAAAAAAAGTCAAACTTGAAAAAATCAACCCCGAAAAAATCAACCCCAAAAAGTCAACTATTGGAAAAGTCAACCCACTTTCAAAATCAAGATTTGAAGTTCAATTGAAAAATAGTGAAAGAATTTTGATAATCCGAGGTCTACATTGAAAGATATGGAGTTCGAAAATTGGGTTACGAATATTCAGTAGAAAGAAAACCCTAGTTCGGGAATTTTGGGGAAAAGTGCTTAAACGATCAAATTAGTCGGAATTGAAGGTTCCAAATGAAAGATAAGCACTGACTACGGGTAATGGAGAGGTTACTTAGAAGAAAAATCGAAGGAAAAGTCAATTCGAAAGAAAGCCGGGAATTAGGATTTTTAGTGGATTTGGTGAAATTTGGAAAAATTGTAGAAATGGCCTGAGTCGATAAAATTAAAGCCCCTAATTGATGAGGAATGAGTAAACAAGGATAGCCCAAGGCTCAGTTTGAAGAAAATTCGAGAAAAGAGTCGATTAGAGGAAAATTGAAAAAAACGAGGAAATTCCCGATAGTAAAAAGGAAAAATCAAATTGGAAGGGAATTTGATCGTAAAAATTGGGTGTTTTCGGGCCAACTCCAATTCAATATATGAAAAAGGCCCAGGAAAAGAAAATCTGAAAATCGGACTTGTTTTGAGCAAAACCGGGCTTCAGAGGCAAAAGGGCAAAAATTGGAAAATTTGGAAAAAATAGCAAATGGGCTCTGAAAATTCTAAAAATTTGCAGATCTCATTCTTAAATCATTTCAAAGAGATTGGCGAAAGAAAATCTAAATTCGGAGTTCGTTTGCAAAATGGCCAAATCCCGAGTCCACTATGCAGAAATTCAAGCAGATAAATCCCGAAAAAATAGCAAATGAGTTACAAAAATTATGAAAACTTCTAGATCACACTTTTAAATTATTTGAAAGATATTGGTGAAGAAAAATTTAGATTTGGAGCTCGTTTAAAATTGGTGAAAGTTCGGGTGCACAAAAGGGCAATTTTGGAAGAAAAAATCCAAATAAAAAGCAAATGGACTCGAAAAATTTTGAAAACTTCTAGAATTCAATTTTTTATTAATTTGGAAGTATTGAAAAAAGAAATTTTGAATTTGGAGTCAGTTTGCTATTTATTTAGGTTCGGGGGTCAAAAAGGTTATTTTATCGAAAAAACCGAAAAGGGCAAATTTGTAATTAAGAAAAATATGAAAGAAGAAGGAATTACTGGGATTTTACCTCCTTTGATCAGCCAGCATAGAGAATAAGAAGGAAGCTTGATCAATTTAATTCCTTAGTCACTATCAAGCTCACATGCTACCACTAGTATCTTGCAAATGGTCCCCTTCATCCAATGGCTTAGGTGCCTTGTAGAAAAGCTGAATATACCATTCAATGGCCAAGATTAAATGCCAAGATGACATTTTTATTTGTCATGAAAGAACCCTCATCTAATGACCAAGAATGGAAGAGCACAACTCATCCAAAGGTGGACATCCATTTGGCCAAGCAAGGAAGTGCATGGGATTGTTCCTTTTCATCCAATGGCTTAGGCCATGTACAAGGGCTGAGTACACATGTAAAGGGCTGGGATTAAATGCCAAGATTACATTTTTATGTTGTCATCTAATGACCAAGAATAGAAGAGCACAACTCATCCAAGGGTAGGCACTCAAAGGGCTAAGCAAGGGAGTGCATGGGATTGGTCATCTTTTTCATCTAAGGATTGAGGTTATTACAAGGGCTGAGTACACATCTTAGGGGCTGCTATCAATTGGCAAGATGACATTTTTATGTTGTCATGAAAATATTTTAATCTAAGAGCCAAGATTGGAGGAGAAAAAGTGCAAAAATCATCCAATGGTGGACATGCCAACCGGCCAAGAGGAAGGAGGAAAAGGAATGTTTGATTTTTTTCCATATAGGCTAAGTCATTTGAAGAGCAAGGAGTAGCTAATTTAGAAAAAAAAAAAAGGTTTTTGAAAGAAAGGAAGAAAAGGTTTTTGAAAAAAGCTTGAAGTTAGCCATTTTTACCAAGCTTTAGCATTGTTTTCTTCTTGTTTTCTATGTTGATTTCTTGATTTTCCATTTGTTTTCCTACTACATTTTTCATATAAATCAAAGTTTTAAATGTTTACTTAAGTTTTCATCTCTTCTTCTTCATCAAAATGGTTGAAAATAAATTCTACAAGGTTTTTGCCATAGCCGAATGACATGTTTGTTTGCCTTAATTTTTTTTTTCTTTTTTCTTCTTTGCATGTTGTTGTGGGAAACATGGTTTTAGAAGGTTTATTCAAGTATTCTAAGGTTCTGATTTTTACAACAAAAAAAAAAAATGAAAAGGCTTCATGATCTTGACAATGTCAAGTGATTATGGTTAGGGGAGAGGCTATGCCCATTTTGTACCAACCATGGAGCTTAACTTTCTTTGTTTTATTTACTAGTTTTGCTTGTTATTTGCTTTGCATGTCTATGCTTAATTTTTTTACATGTTCTTTACATTATTTTTATGATATATTTGCTTTTATATTTCCTTTTTATGAAATAATATTCCCTTGTTGTTCTTCTTGATTATATTTTGCATTTTTGTTCATGTATCATACCTTGCATGTTGCCATGTTTGCATCTTATTATTTTGTCACATGACCATTCGAATGCCTTCATTTCGTTTACCTTGCATGTGTTTTTTCATCTTGCTTATTGACTTGTTTGCATTTCCATGCCATGAGTTAGCATATCTTGATATTTAGTATGCCATATGATTGTGGAAAATGCCATGATAAAATGCCATAATTTGGAGTATATGACCATTCGACTACTTCCACTTTATTTGCCTTGCATGTGCATTTTCATCTTGCTTCTTGACTTGTTTGCATTTCCATGCCATGAGTTAGCATATCTTGAGATTTAGTATGCCATATGCTTGTGGAAAAATGCCATGATAAAATGCCATCATTTGGAGTATATGACCATTTGGCTACTTCCACTTTGTTTGCCTTGCATGTGCATTTTCATCTTGTTTCTTGACTTGTTTGCATTCCCATGCCATGAACTTGTGTATCTTGATTTTAGCATGTCATATGCTTGTGAAAATGTCATGACATTATGTATTTTGATATGATTTGCCATGTACTTGTGTTATTTACTAGATAGGATTGCATTAGAGTACCATGTGACCATTCGACCTCTTCATGCATTCCTTGCCTTGTGTGTGCATTTGCATTTTGTTTAGGTACCATGTTAGCTAGGATTATGCCATGAAATTGTGTATTAGTTGTTGTTTGTTCAAGCATTAGTATTAGGTTTATTGGTCATTGTATGTTCATAGTATTGCCATGCATTCTCATTACATTTTAGGTCTAGACCATATTGGTATTGCCATGCATATTAGGTCTTAAATTATATTGGTATTGCCATGCATTGCAAAGCTACATAGGTCTTAGGTCACATTAGCATTTTCATGCATATTCGTAACATATTAGGTCTAAGCCACATTTGCATTATCAAGCATTTCATGCATATTAAGTTAGGTTAGCATTTATTGCCATTCAAACTCATGGTAGGCATTTAGGTTATTTTGAATTGTCATGCATTTCCTATATCATTTAGGCTTTAGATCATGCATTTCATACATTTCATTTGTTGTATGTTCATGCATATCATGTCATACCACTTGATTTATGACTTAGGCCAATCAATGGCTCAAAGTCATGCTCACTTGAGCATACTTGTGAAAATTAAAGAGTTGTCAAATTGATTATTCTACCTTTGTGATTTTCTTTACTTAGCCAATTTTTGTCTAACTTTTTAAAAGTGTTAGCTACTATTTTTAGGTCTTTAAGAGAGTCACCAACAATTTTACTTTGATTTTTAAATAATTTTATCAAAGGCAAAAAATTTGTGTTTTGGCAAAACAATTTTCACCTAGTTTTCTAACTTTCCCGATTTTTCTGGGAAGTCATCTTTAATCAGAAAATTAAGCCAATTTTTTATCGAGTAGTTTTACATGTTCTGAGTCTCCAATATTTTTTTTAGATTCTTTTGAATTTTTAAAAATAGGTTAAAAATCGTGTATCAAAACGAGACAGTAAAGGCAAATTTGAATTCAAAAGAAAAACAATTATTCAATTTGGCTAAGGCATTTAGAGGGGGTTAGTTAGAAGTTTTAGCTACTGTCTTAGGATAGTTTTTAAGTATTTTTAAACTTTAAAAATTATTTTATAAATCTTGGGTTAAGGGTGGTCAAGTCCGGGATTTTAAACTTAGAAAATTAGAGCCATTTTTTAAGGGCTTGGTTAGGGTTTTAATCTTCATTCAAGTTTTTCTTCAAAATTATTTTCAAACAATCACAAAGTTTTTTTTTTTTTTTTTTGTTTTAAAAAATTTAATTTGACATATTTTCCTAAGGTAGCTGGATATCTTTTTAGATATACGAATTTCCTTATTTAAAGGAAAAAAAATACATTTTCATGCATTACATTCACCATGTTCATGCACTTTATTTAATATGTGATTCCTGCTATGATATTTTTCATGGTATTATTATTATTATTTTGATTTACATTTTATGATGTTATATTATTTGCCATATGGTCTTGAATATTTCATGTTATCCTATGCTTTTTTATTTAGTTATTTACTTTTGTCGCATCATTTGACATATATTATATTCATGCATTATTATTTTTATTTTCATGCATATTCCATGATAGCATTATTTTATATTTCATGTCATTTCATGTCACTTAGATTATATTCCATGTCATTTAGGTTTAATTATTTAAAATATGCAATGTCATTTAAATCATTTTATTTCATTTAAAATATATCATGTTACCTAGGTCATTTCATTTCATATAAAATATATTATTTCATTTAGGATATTTCATTTCACTTAAAATATACCATGATACTTAAGATTTTTCATTTCATCTAGAATATATTATATCATTTAAATTATATCATATCATTTAGGTTGCATTATATTACCTAAACTTTGCTATGTCATTTTATTTATGTCACACATGTTCATATTCATTTTTTTTAAATGTTTTGAAAAAAGATAATGATTTTCAATAAAATAAAAATATTCTCGAGTTAAAATAATTCATGAGTTCTCTGCTAGGATTGCTGAAAAAGTTATCATCAATTATCATTAATAACGAAATATCTTCTTTAAAATGAGAATGATTCGAAAAATTTTCCAAATTAATAAAAAAAATTATATTTTGTCACGTTTGTTGGAAAATATAGGAAAATTTTGAATTAATAAAATCCGGATCATTTTCAATTAAAAATGAAATTATTTTTTTTTTAAATTGAGAATTAACTTGAAATATTAAATTAAAAATCGACTTTTTACCGAGACTTAAGATAACACACGATTAATAAGATACCGTTTTATACGGATATTGTGGGGATGCTAATCCTTCCTCGCACGTAACCCTATCCCGAATCCAATTCTTCGATTTTCTCTGATTTATAACGCAGACTTGAAATTGGTTTTAAAAATATTTTAATTAATTTTAAAATGTTTTTGAAACCAATTTTAATAGGTGACCGATCACCTAACTAGAAAAGATTGGTGGTGATTCCATATCTTTTTCAATGTCATTTTCAAAACCTTCATGTTTCAAGAAGAATTAAATCGACTTTTTCTCGATTTTTTTAATATCACGCTTAACGAAATATAAAATCTTGCAATGAGACTTGTTATTTTTTAGGTTGTAACAACCGTATCTTATAAAATAAAGCCTTAATGAATAACTATTACAATCAACCAAACATTTATTTTCCTACCATATCATTTTTTTTTTTAGTTTCAAAACTTTAATCTCATATTGAATAATGTATCCGAAAACATATCAAAGTCAAAGTTTAGGTGCAAATGACAATTTAGTGGCATTTTCCTTTTAAACCGCCGAAAGATTGAGTTGTCAGCAGAGTTTTGTCGGTAATAAAACAGTTAGTGAACCTTTACATCTTATCTTATAATCTTATAAATAAATACAATAAAAATTATCACCTAGGATAATTTTTTTATTGCTCTCAATTGTGTGTCAAGCAATTCCTTACAAAAAAAATTATATTTAAAAATTTAAGTATTTATTTTATATTTATATTATTTTTTTTTGTTATAATCGTATTTCATATATTACATATATATAAATTTTCACACGTTAATAATTCATATTATATAAAATTTGATATATTCGTGCATTTGTGTCGTGTTAGTATTATTTTTTCGAATAATATTTGAAATTGTCAGGTTTAATTGTCATTATTAAAATAACTCTTAATTTTGTGTCACATTCGTTTTATATAAATTTTGACACGTTTGTATGTTCATGTCGTGGTTATGATATTTTTTCATGTCGTGTCATATTTTAGTTATTTTTTCATGTCATGTTTAAAAAGATCTAAATATTTGTGTCGTGTTCATAATATTTTTTCGTGTTACAACCATTTATTACATATATCTAAATTTTGACACGTTAATAATTCGTATTATATAGATTTTGACATATTCGTGTATTTGTGTCATGCATCAGTGTAAAATTTATATCATTTTATAATTTTTTAAGAATAACATTTTAAAAATAAATCGTTGAATTTAATAAAATTTAACAATTATATATTTATTTATCGTACACTTAAATTTTCAAGTCAATTTGACATTTATATTATATCGGTTGAGAGTATTTTATTTTATAATATAATATTTAAGGATTGAAAGCATTATATTATAAAAAAATAATTATGTATTTTTAATTAATTTAAAATTTTAGCATACATGGTCTATATGAAATAACATGAAAATCAATTGTTGGATTAATAAAAAATAAATCCTATAAAAACATATGAAAATATGTAAAATTTAATTAATTTTACACCAATGTAAGTGGATCAATTCTTAAATTTATGATATAAGATTGGCTTATTTTTTATTATGTAACTTTAACTTTATGTATAAATTTAAAAACACTAATAAAAATGCAAAGGAAAAAAAGTCGTGTCAATTGAAAATTAAAACTTTTTACTTCCTTATTACCAAATAACATTTAACTTGAAATTGGCAACTATATAATAATGTATACTGAATAGAATGGTGGCTGCTTCAGTTATAGAAGCAAACAAACTTGCACAAAATAAGTATGTTATGTGTATTTTTCATTAAAATATTTCTTTTTTATTATCTACTTAATTTTTTTATTTATTAAAATAAGTTAGAGTTTAAATATGATTTTCTTAAAACTAAATGATATGCATTCAATTTTTGGAATATAAAAAGTAAATTTTAGTTTATAAATTTATTATTACTATTAATTTATAAGTGTGTAGATTGTAGAATATAATTAATAAAAAGCCTAGAGTTTGAGTTTAGTTTTAAATAAATTATTTACTGTCTCCCATTTTATAATATACTAAAATTCTTTCATCGCTTTGCTGGGGATTTTTTAAATATTTATAAAGTTTTAATTAAACTAACAATTATAAATAAATTTAATTTGAATCATATTAAATAATTATAATTTATTTAAATAATTTTTTATGTTTTAATATCGTAAGTAAATGAATTTAGAGTTAAAATTGAATCATTATGATAAATTATGCAAAATATGAAATGAATTGAGACACGACGAAAACACAACTTGAAAAAATAATTAAAATAAGACACGACACGAAAAATAACATGAATATGATATGAATACACAAACGTGTGAAAATTTATATAAAACAAATTATTAATTAACATGTAAAAATTTAAAAAAAATTTATAATACTTTGAACAAAAAAAAAAAAAACTAAAACACAAAATTTTCTCTAAATTGAATTACTATAACAAATTATGAAAAATACGTGATGAATTGAGACATGATACGTACACACAAAATTTTCTCTAAATTGAATCACAACAACAAACTATGCAAAATATAAAATGAATTAAGACACGACACGAACAGAACATAAGAAAAATAATTAAAAAACAACACGAAAAATAACATGAACACTACAAGAATACACAAACGTGTCAAAATATACATAAAACGAATTATTAACATGTAAAAATTTATATAAATTTATAATATTTTAAATACACACAAAAATAACATGAACACTAAAACACAATTTTTTCTTTCTTTTTTTCTTTCCTCCTTTTCTTTTTCCTTTCTTTCTATTTCCCTTTTATTTCTTTTCTTTATTTCCTTTCCAAAAAAAAAAAAAAGCCACGTGACTACATCATATTTTTGCTCTTTCCTTTCTTTCCTTTTTTTTTTTTCTTTCTAAAAAAAATTATACGAGTCGACACCAAAACAATGTACACGTTTCAACATCAGAGGAGTTTATGTAGTTAAAGTTATATATATGTTAGATACATCAAAATAATTAGAACTAAAAAAAATCATGTAAGGCCTTGATTTTAATGATAAAAGTATAGAATGGGAGGTGTTCAAGGCTAGGTCAAGCAAAATCAAACTCGATTAATACCATGATCCAAAACAGTACCAAAAAAATTTGAATATAAGAATTTAAAATTATTCCAAACAAGTAACCAAAATAAATAATATTTCCAATCTCACCTCAATAGAATCGAGATCTTTGGTCTCCAAGCAAAAGAAAACAGTAGAAGAATAAGCAAGACACCATTTATGTACTATAAATGAAAGTAATCCCCGTTTAATTGAAGGTCTAATTAGATGAAAATTTCTATTTAATTAGTAACTCAACTCTCTTTTTTCATCTTTTTAGTTGGATTTTTTTAAACAATTAAAATATACTTATTTAATTAATTTAGTAATCAATAATTAAAAATATATAAATCATATATAAAAGAGTCTGACAATTGAAATATAAGGTGAAATGTGTGCCCTTTAATTACTCTCTAATTTTTATTATATTGAAATGTGTGCCCTTTAATTACTCTCTAATTTTTATTATATTTTGATTAATTAAATTCTACAAAAAACTAAAAGTATCTCACTATAAAAAATGGTGAACCTAAAATTAAAAAAAAAAATTAAGAAACTATATGTTATACTGGAAATCTATTTAAAGTAGACCCAAATAAAAGCTAAATCTAAAAATACACCCAAAATGAACAATGTAATCAAGATAAAAAAAAAAGAAGCTAATACCTCTTGAAGCTTTGTACAGAGGTGAAATGAGAGTCTGAGTCAGATAAGGAGTTCCATAGAAAGAGCGAGGAAGAGAAAGAGAGAAAATCTAGAATTCTTGATTCTTATTGGGTTTTTTTTTAGAGATGAAAAATAAGTGGGAGAGAGGAGAGGTAAAAAAATATGGAGGAATAAGTAGAAGTGGCGGAATGGGGAATTTCTTCTAAAGATTCAAGAACAGATGAAATGTTCTTGTGAGACAGACGTAGTAAAAAAAAAAAAAACTTAATTGAACTAAGCGACAGGTACATGAGCTCAGAACCAAAACTTTATCCCATTGTTTTAAAAAAAATAAAAAAAAACCAACATAAAAATTTAAAAAATAATAATATCAAAAGTTTTTTCTCTAAAAATATTTCTGAACAAAAATTTATGGAAATTTGATTAGAATATTTACAATCATGAGAATAATAGCAAGCATAAACCTTTACCTCTATAGATGGGTTGCTTCCAGACTGATACTCAGAAATCTTATTATAGATCGTAGACCCTTAATCCAATAAAATAAATAAATATAATAACCAAAAGAAATAATGTTTCCAATCTTACCTTAATAGAATCCAGATCTTTAGTCTCAAAGCAAAAAGCAACAGCAGAAGAATAAGCAAATACTATTATCTGATTTTGAGCCATAGCCATAAATCAAATAAGAATATGATAAAATACGAGAAAGAGAGAGAAGGAGAGTGATGAAGTTGAAGCTAAGGAAAAAGCAAAGAATGAAATCAGAGGCTGAGAAAGAGAAAGGAGCGACGGCTAGAACGAAGGGGAAAGAGGGAAAATTCTAACAAAAGTTTCTTAACGTACGGTTTTGGTAAGCTTCAACAAATTATGGCCGTTAGATGAAAATAATTTAATCTAAACCGTTGAAACCAAAAAAAAAAAAACTAGCAACCTGTTTACCGGGTCTCAAAATATCCAATCCTGAATTTTTTCTCTCAAATAATAAAACCCTAAAATCTGAAAAGCTTTCTTTCGTTTGAAAGCCGAAACCCTTCAGCCGCACCTCCTTCATCTTCTCAAACCAGCGCCGCCTCCATTTCATAAACTACTCAAGTTTTCTAATTCTCAGTTTTCTAAAATATTTCATTTCTCTTTCTTTCTTTTTCTTGAGAGACAGCCGACGGGAAGGCGTCGAGATCGGTAAGATTAACCACTCCCCACTCCCCAATTCTCAGTTTTATCGCCCTTATCTAACATTTTCAACTTTTTATTTTTATTTTTTTATAAATAGATATTGATTATAGAAAGACAATAGAAACCCTAAGAGAAGACACCGAGACGACGACGCCCTCGACCTTGAAAACGTCGATGACGAAATTGATGTTTGTAAGTTCACTTTCACTGTATTTTTCGTAAATCATTTATATTGCTACTCATATTTTTCTTTTTCTTTTTTAAATTTATTTATTTATTCTTTTTGCAGTTCATAAGCAAAGGGATGTTGTTCCATTAGATATGAATGGGGATGTTGGAGATTCAGATGAAGACGATGAGCATCCTGTTTTTGATCTTCAGGTTCTCATTTTCCTTTTCTTTTTTTCATTATCAAACTTTGAATGTTAAAATATTCTAATTTAACTAAAAATTTAACTTTAGGTATTCGGTGTTGGTGTCTGTTTAATAAATTGAAGCTGCATTTTCATAATTTTAATGACTTTTGTACTATGAAGAAACGTTATGAATGAAACCGGTAAAAAAGAGGAAATTTTATGTTAGGAAATAATTCAAAAAGAATTGGTTTGGAAAAAAGAAAACAAATATTGAAAATGATTGCATGAGGATGGCTAGTTGTACTTAATAGTCAAATGTTAAAAGAACTGCTATCAGCGACATTATCAAGAATGCTGGTAGAATATTGTTCATTTCTATTACATATTCGTCAAGTTGATATGTGGTATTCTGCCCCTGAAACATAAGTACTGCACTTTACATCTTCTATTGTAGTGCAAATTTGTTCTGCAAGTTATTGTATATTTTGTCTATTTGTGAATGTTGTTATTCTGGACTATAGCTCCAAATTCGTCCTTTTCTTGCTTTTAATCTTCTAATTTGCATCACTATTTTTAGTTTATTTTGGTTGTCTAAATTAGGAAGGTGGTATTCTTGATGGGACTATTGGGTGGTCAAATTCATCTGTTGTGGAAATCATCTCCTGCTCTGGCAGCAGTTTCACTTCCATTCTGGTACTATTAATCTCTCTGTGGCTTTGGATAATTTGAATCAGCTCACTTTGTTGGAACAGATAATTAGGACATTCCATATATGTCAGATTGTGAATGATAACACTTCTTCTTTTATGCTTGTTTAAAATTTAGGAGATTGCACAAATTTAATATTAATTTAAACATAATGCCTAATGTATATACCTACCCAACAAAATTAATGGCAGAAATCAGCTATGTTGCTCCGGCTCTTCATTGTTCTTGAAGGACCCGTGTCCGACATCTGTGTCCGACGTATATCTAGACATGGGTACGGGGATATGATCCTCCAAGAACCCTCCAAATATATGGAAATGTTAGAAAAAATTGAACATACCCGTGTCCGACACTCACATCCAAGTCCGGGTAACATAGGAAATCACTTAATAGGAGTTAGGAACTCTTATCAGTATTAAGTAAATTGATGATCATTGAATGTCTCCACATTACCAATGGAAGGGGTCAATTTCCATTGGATTTTAATATTAATACTGACCAGTGGACATTACTAAGAGTGCTTGTAGTTTGCCTGCTCCATGATTCAAGATGGTTGTAACTGGCATTGCAGGTCAACCTTATTTAGACTTTACTTGAGTGAAATAGAGACTCAGTTCAAAGGAAAGCCTTCTACCATGAGGTTTGATGTTTGTAAATCAAATTTAATTCTTCATTATAATGTCTCATTGTTTTGAATCTTTTGATCCTTCCATGACAGCATTTACATCTCAATTCCTATATATATATTGTCTTGTAGATGCTGCAGTTGTATTCAAGACAGGAATGAGCATAAAGACTGTGAGTATATTAGGTCTCCATATCCATGTATTCCTCATGCATGCTTTTATACAGACTCCACGACTTGCATGTAAATGTTACATTCCTTGCTGAGTCAGGAACCTTAAAATGGCTATATACCAAATGCCACAAGATTAACTTAGCTGTTAGCTAGTGCCTTATGGTATTGTTTCAAGCAGAGAGCTTGAGAAATTACTTTGTTGAAATACAAGCCTACAACCTAGAATCGAAGTTACTTCCTGCATATACATGGTACGCATACAAATTTTGTCATTGTTGTCAGTCAACCCTCACTGTCAAATATGATATCCCTATTATTATTATTATTATTATTATTTTTTGGATAATGATCTCCCAATTATAATTGCTTTGCTTGTAACCTGCGGGTGAAAATTAAAAAAAAAAGTAATTAAAGTTTTTGCTTAGAATCTGCCTATCTGATAGCTTTGACATGAGCAGTTATTTAAGTAGATAGTGTGATGTATTCCCAGGTGAACTTGCTGAGATAATTTGGTGTCTCTGAGGCTTGCTTGCTACCCTGTTATTTTGACGTTGAAAACTTTGTTTGCTTGAGGAAAGGATATGAACTTTAAATCACCGAACCAATGTTTCTGGTACAGGAAATTTCAGCGAAAGGAAAGGGTGGAAAATTATCCCTAGTAAGTGAAGAAGCTGTGGCTGACCTCGCTACATTTGAGGAGGTCAAGAAGGATGTGAATGCTTTGTCAAAGACAGAGAACATGTTGTTATATTTCCTTATCTGTATGTGCAAGGTGTATGTATTGGCAGAGTGAGGATGAGGAGGGGAATTTTTTATATTACTGAAATGCAATATAGGTATTAAAAATTTGTTACCATTTTATCAATTTACTAGTACCTTCAAACCAGGAAAGATTTTCCAAAACCAAAAATCAGACGTACCTTTGTTATTTTGAACATCCCCATCTTGTTTGTTCTTTCATTTTCTCTGCATTACTATCACCTGTAGAACAAAAATGACATTTAACTTTTTGTAGCTAATTGGTTTTACAAATAACTACTTACCAAAAATATTATTAGTTAGGATAGTCTGTTTTAATTCGCTTAGAAAAAAATCAAGTAAATATGAGATGTTTCTTTTTTATATATATGCATATTTTTATGTATATAATCTATACAATTTAATTAATTAAAATTTAAATTATTTTTTAAAGTACAAACACCAATTAGAGGATAAAATTCTCACCTTCCATCATTAAACATTTTAATTAACTCTTTAAAAAAAAAAAAACCCAGATTACATGAAAGAAAAAAGAAATTGTAAGATTATCCAAATGTTTACATCGCTACCGATTCACGATTGAGACCACACGATTCAATTCGAAAATCGTTGCATAATTAACGAATTATGATAACATAGGCAAAGAAGTAAGTTCCAGGAATCAAGTCTTTATGTTAATGATAACATAGGCAAAGAAGTTGGTTATTAAATTTGTACTATGAACATCTTCATATTAGTGTATAATTTAATATAGGTTTTCCTTTTAATTTAAAGGCGTACCTATCAACTTAAGGACTCATAACTGGATGAAGTTGAATATGCATGATATGCATCTATTACGTAATAGTAACTCTTATATATATTTAAAAAGTCTTAAATACATAACATATCACAAAATTTTTAAATTAAAGTTATAATTTGTGATTTGAATTGGTAATTAATAACCTGAGGTAATTATTGTGTTTGCAATACATAGCCATTGATTTTGTGCATTTTACTTGGATGAGATTAAAGCCCCTGTAAAAGAAGTTGGAACATATCTACAAATATTATGATGGAAATGCAATGGTATCATAGACTTGTCAAGTTGAAATTTTATAAATATGGAAAGATTAGCAGATTGAAGTCTCACAATTGTATCTTAGACTTCACCTACCCATCAAAATCATCAAAATAACCGGTAAAATAACCTACTTAAACATTCTATTCACTAACCCATCAAAATCACTACCCATGCAAATATGCAATTATGAATATTATATAATTTATAACAAGTAAAATAACCGGTTCCATGAAAATTGTATTAGTTAAACATTCTATTCACTAACCCATTAAAATATTTATGAATATTACACATTTTATAACAAGTCAAAAAACTGATTCCATGAAAATTATATAACTTAAACATTGTATACTAACATTTGTATGGAATATTTGGTTCAATAATGTGCTTGAAAAAAACGCAAAGTATCAAACATTGTATATTAATGTAATTCTCCAAGTTCAGATGTAATTTTTCATGTCCATATGTAATTCGGGAATTTTTCAAGTTCATATGTAATTTATCAAGTCCATATGTAATTCTCCAAGTTCATATGTAATTTTCCATGTCCATATGTAATTCGGGAATTTTCCAAGTTCATATGTAATTTATCAAGTCCATATGTAATTCTCCAAGTTCATATGTAATTTTCCATGTCCATATGTAATTCGGGAATTTTCCAAGTTCATATGTAATTCTCCAAGTTCATATGTAATTTTCCATGTCCATATGTAATTCGGGAATTTTCCAAGTTCATATGTAATTTATCAAGTCCATATGTAATTCTCCAAGTTCATATGTAATTTTCCATGTCCATATGTAATTCGGGAATTTTCCAAGTTTATATGTAATTTATCAAGTCCATATGTAATTCTCCAAGTTCATATGTAATTTTCCATGTCCATATGTAATTCGGGAATTTTTCAAGTTCATATGTAATTTATCAAGTTCATATGTAATTCTCCAAGTTCATATGTAATTTTCCATGTCCATATGTAATTCGGGAATTTTCCAAGTTCATACGTAATTTATCAAGTCCATATGTAATTCTCCAAGTTCATATGTAATTTTACATGTTCATATGTAATTCGAGAATTTTCCAAGTTCATATGTAATTTATCAAGTCCATATGTAATTCTCCAAGTTCATATGTAATTTTCCATGTCCATATGTAATTCGGGAATTTTCCAAGTTCATATGTAATTTATCAAGTCCATATGTAATTCTCCAAGTTCATATGTAATTTTCCATGTCCATATGTAATTCGAGAATTTTCCAAGTTCATATGTAATTTATCAAGTCCATATGTAATTCTCCAAGTTCATATGTAATTTTCCATGTCCATATGTAATTCGGGAATTTTCCAAGTTCATATGTAATTTATCAAGTCCATATGTAATTCTCCAAGTTCATATGTAATTTTCCATGTCCATATGTAATTCGGGAATTTTCCAAGTTCATATGTAATTTATCAAGTCCATATGTAATTCTCCAAGTTCATATGTAATTTTCCATGTCCATATGTAATTCGGGAATTTTCCAAGTTCATATGTAATTTATCAAGTCCATATGTAATTCTCCAAGTTCATATGTAATTTTCCATGTCCATATGTAATTCGGGAATTGTCCAAATTCATATGTAATTTATCAAGTCCATATGTAATTCTCCAAGTTCATATGTAATTTTCCATGTCCATATGTAATTCGGGAATTTTCCAAGTTCATATGTAATTTATCAAGTCCATATGTAATTCTCCAAGTTCATATGTAATTTTCCATGTCCATATGTAATTCGGGAATTTTCCAAGTTCATATGTAATTTATCAAGTCCATATGTAATTCTCCAAGTTCATATGTAATTTTCCATGTCCATATGTAATTCGGAAATTTTCCAAGTTCATATGTAATTTATCAAGTCCATATGTAATTCTCCAAGTTCATATGTAATTTTCCATGTCCATATGTAATTCGGGAATTTTCCAAGTTCATATGTAATTTATCAAGTCCATATGTAATTATCCAAGTTCATATGTAATTGTCCATGTCCATATGTAATTCGGGAATTTTCCAAGTTCATATGTAATTTATCAAGTCCATATGTAATTCTCCAAGTTCATATGTAATTTTCCATGTCCATATGTAATTCGGGAATTTTCCAAGTTCATATGTAATTTATCAAGTCCATATGTAATTCTCCAAGTTCATATGTAATTTTCCATGTTCATATGTAATTTTTCATATGTAATTTTCCAAGTTCATATGTAATTTATCAAGTCCATATGTAATTTTTTAACTTCTCAAGTTGATATGTAATTTTTCATGTTTGATATGTAATTCGTCCAAGTTGATATGTAATTTATCAAGTGTATATGTAAAAATTTGTGACCTGTTAACCTGCTACACAGGTTTCCCAATTTGGAGCTTACCACAACCTTACCGTAAGAAACTTACGGTAGAACTCCCCGGGAAAGAGATGCGATGAGAGATTGCAAAAGTAGGGTTTTTTTAAAGTAGGGTTTTTTTAAAGAATTTGATAGGAAATATTCTGGTGTAGGAGTGTGCATGATATTTTGACTCTTTTTAATTGGTTTTTTTTTTTTAAACAATTCAAATATGCTTATTTAATTAATTGAGTAATCAATAATTAAAAATATATAAACCATATAGAAAAAAAGATAAATTTTAAAAACATACCATCAACAATACAATAATTGTTAAATGGTATAATAAGTAAGAATTATTTGAAAAAGAAAAATAAAAAAATTTTAAGAAAAAAATTGTAAAGACAAAATTACCCTTGATAAAAAAACTTCTTCACTCCCTTTTTCTATTATTTTTTAATTTACATTTTAATTAAAAAATATTTTTTTCTAAAAATATTTTTTTTAATTTTAAAAAATAAATATTTAAATTTTTTATTTACTTTTTTTAATTAAAAAATTTTAAAAAATAAAAAAAATTATTTCTAAAAATAATATATTTTTTTATTTTAAAAAAATAAATATTTAAATATTTTATTTTTTTAAATTTATTTTCAATTAAAATTTTAAAAAAATAATATTTTCTTAATGGGAGGAGAAAGAAAAAGTAAGTTTTTTCATTAAGTACAATTTTGTCTTTACAATATCTTTTATAAAAATTTTTAATTTTTAATTTTTTTTTTCAAATAAGTTTTATCCATTAGACTATTTAACAAATATTTGACTATTGAGAGCATGTTTTTCAGATTTACCTTAGAAAAAAATCTCCCTAATTGAAATATAAAGTGACATGTGTCCCCTTTAATTACTCTATAATTTTTTTATTATATTTTGATTAATTAAAAAAATTAAATTGACTAGGTCTAAATTGGTGATGGGTTTGAAGTTTGGTAATGGATTAACTTTTTATTGGTTATATAGACAATAATATATTTGTTGGATTTCTTTGGGTTTATATTAGTTAGTCCCTATGTATTTAATATATGTATTTTTAGATTTCAATTAATGATTTAAATGACTATGTATTTAATAAAGCTGGTTCAACTCTAATTTATGAATTAAACTATTAATCAAAGTAACAGAAATTTAATAAAAAAAAACCATGAGTCTAAAATTTTACATTAAATTTTACTTTTTAAAACTATTTTAATTGTAATTTAATTGATGGGTATAACACCATGAACGGCTTTTTTACTACAATATAGCAAAAAAAAAAAATTCTCAAATTACCGTTGGTTTCGGATTAATTCCCAAAATATGGCTTTTTTTTTCCAAGCTGGGAAATCGCCATCCCCCATGGCGATTTCCCAGCGTTAAAATTTAAAAATTTGTAAAAAATACCAAGGAAAATCGCCATGGGGGGTGGCGATTTCCCTTGGTGTTTTTTGCAAAATTTGCAAAAAAATACCAAGGGAAATCGCCACCCCCCATGGCGATTTCCCTTGATATTTTTAGCCAAATTTGCTAAAAGCATGAAGGGAAATCGCCATGGGGGTGGCGATTTCCCTTCATGTATATATATTTTTTTTTCAATTCTTAGAAAAATTTAAAAAACATGACTCAATAGTGAATTTATTGTGAAATGGTATAATGAATAAAAGTTATTTGAAAAAGAGAAATGAATAATTAGAAATTATTATAAAGGATATTATAAAGACAAAATTACCCTTAATGAAAAAACTTATTTTTTTTTCTTTCATTAAGGAAATATTATTTTTTAAAAATTTAATTGAAAATAAATTTAAAAAATAAAATATTTAAATAAAAAAAAGTAAATAAAAAATTTAAATTTTTTTTAAAATTAAAAAGTTTTTATTTTCAGAATATTTTTTTTTAATTAAAAATTAAATTAAAAAATAAAAGAAAAAGGGAAGAGAAGAGAAGAGAAGAGAATGTTTTTTTTATCAAGGATAATTTTGTCTTTACAATATCCTTTATAGAGGTGCTCATGGGCCGGGCCGCGGCCCGTATTTTTTTTCTATTCTGCCCAGGCCCGGGCCTAGGTCGCCCAGGCCCGCCCGTTTAAGCCCGAATCACTGTTCATTGGAATAAAAAAATATATTTTTTTATTTTTTTAATTAAAATTAAATAAAATAATATTATTATAATAAAAATCACTCTTCCGGGCCGGCCCGGAACATAAATTATCCTGCCCAGGCCCGGCCCAATACGGGCCGGGCCTGCCGGGCTGCCCGGCCCGTGAGCAGGTCTAATCCTTTATAATAATTTCTAATTATTCATTTTTCTTTTTCAAATAACTTTTATTCATTATACCATTTCACAATAAATTCACTATTGAGTCATGTTTTTTAAATTTTCCTAAGAATTGAAAAAAAAATATATACATGACGTGGCGATTTCCCTTCATGTTTTTAGCAAATTTGGCTAAAAATACCAAGGGAAATCGCCATGGGGGGTGGCGATTTCCCTTGGTATTTTTTTGCAAAATTTGCAAAAAACACCAAGGGAAATCGCCACCCCCATGGCGATTTCCCTTGGTATTTTTTACAAATTTTCAAATTTTAACGCTGGGAAATCGCCATGGGAGATGGCGATTTCCCAGCTTGAAAAAAAAAGCTGTATTTTGGGAATTAATCCGAAACCAATGGTAATTTAGGATTTTTTTTTTTGTGGCTATATTGTAGTAAAAAACCCCACCATGAACTTACAAGCTTTATTGTTGAAAAGTCGTAACTTATGGGGAAAAAAATGTATAATGATAAATCGTTAATTTGGTTAATTGATTTAAAATTTTCAAAATCGTAATCAATTGAATTTATTAAATTAATCAAGCATGCTTTCAAATTTAACCAAATAATCTAAATAATTAACCATTTTAATCAAATTGCTTTAATTAACTTAATTAATTTGATTTTAATCGAAAATTATTCATCCTAAAACTAGTGATTAGTCATTGTTCTTTCTTATTTCTTATCTTGAAAAGTTTCTTATAGAGAATTCGATTGCTTACACTCTTTGATTCTAAAGTTCTAATTGAAATGCTTGATTCAACACATAAGAAGATAAAAAATGAAGCAGCACATATGTTAGCTCGTTTTAACCTTACGAGCCCAAAAAAATCTATATTGGATGGAGGAATATCCGGTTTTTCTCTATCAAACAATAATATCATATGCTATTAATATTTAATATGCAATGAAATTTTACATTTAAAAAAAATATAGTTCTAATTGGATATGCAATCGATCCAATCGAGTTGATATAGACTTAGGAAGGAGTCAATATCTCAAAGCAAGGGGTCAATATATAATCTTTATATAAAATTGAAATAAAGATAACATGTTATTATTTTATTATTTAAATGTAAAACTATTCTATACTTGGTTTTAATGTTGTAAAACCAGTTTCAATTATAAATTAATAAAATAAAAAAATTTGAAAAAAAAATAATGAGATTGATTCTAGTGAGATTGAAAACAACGGTAGCAGTAAGATTAGTTACTGTAGCTGTAAGATTAAATTCTATGATGAGATATGTGTTTGGATAACAAAATAACGGTTACGGTAAGAATGAAAAATTACCATTAAAGACATTAATTTAAGGGTGTATTCATAAATATTTTTTATATATTTTTAATAATATTTAACATTTAAAATTTTAACATATATTATTTTATCCATTTATTTAAATATATTAATTAACTAATTTTCATATAATTATATAAATTTATTTATTATATTAAATGAATAAATAATTTGAAAACCTTTAAATAAAAAATTGAAAAATAAACTAACAAAAAAATGTAGAGTTTAAAATAATTTAAAATTTTTTAAATACAAAATAAATTTTTAAAAAATAGCAAAGCGGGATAAAATTTCCACCGCATGGTCCAATTGCCCAACTGAACCTTTGTCCCTTCAATCTCTAATCGGATGGATAGTGAAAATGAATTACACCAAGGTGCATTTAGAATGCATGCCACAGTACAGTTGAAGCTAAAAAACTTCATAATTTTTTTAAAATTTCGTCACACCGAAAGTGCAATGGAATCTATATGGATTTTTAAGCCTCGTTTGGATTCAAACGGGACTGTGGTGAGGCACGATTGAGACACTTTATGTTGGATATGTTTTCATTATTTTGTATATTTGTAAGAACCTTATTGAATTTTCAACAATTAAACAGCACGCCCTTAAACAGAATTTTAGAGAATTTACTTGTTTCAAGACAAAATTGAAGAATAAAAAACTTTACGTTGTTGCCAAGGATTGAACCCTTTGTCTTTAAGGCGAAATTGTCTGTCACTTGGTGCACACAGATTCAATGCAATTGTCTCCCAGGATTTCAACAATACCATCTTGAAAAGTTGCACAACTTTTCAAAATTTACGAACTTAAAGAATTTGACTAAATTTTCTCTGTATAGTGATAGATTTCTAAGTTTTAGAGTAGAATGAATAAAAATGACAAGAGCCTTAAAAACCAGAACAACAAAGGAATAATATGAGCTTAAGAATTGTTGAATCTCTTAATGAATTTTCCATCCTATTAAAGCACCAATTTATAAGATTTGGAGGGCCAAAATATTAATCACCTATAATACATTAATGTCCACAATTCATAAATGTTCATAATTCATGAATATCCATAATTAATAAATGTTCATAATTCATTAATGTCCAAAAATAACATTCATGTATATCACATAGAGGTATCCATGGGTCTGGCTAGGGCCAGGCCTATATATGGTATCAACACCATATATGCTTATCCAAGCCTGGCCCGGTCAGAAATATGGGCCTCAAAATTTTTCCAATCCCCTACATATTTATAAATGGATAGTCTAAGTCCGTTTAGGCCCGCCCATATTATTTTTTCTAATTTTTTTTAAATTATTTTTTATTTAATCTTTAGTAATTTTATATTTTTTTATTTTATTAAATTTTTAAACATGGACAACTTAACATATTTTTTTCATGTTTACACTATAATATTATATATATATATATTTAAACTTTATATGACATAAATTACATAATACTTATAAACTTAAAAATAATATATATTTAATTAAAAAAAAGGCCCGGGCCGAGCTAGGCTTGGGCCTTGAATGTTGGAGCCAAGGCCCGGCTCATTTTTTAAACGGGCCTCATTTTTTTGCCCAAGTCTATTTTTCGGGCCTAATATTTTTGTCCAAGCCCTCCCAAATATGGGCAGGCCTTCGGGCTTGGGCTGGTAGCCCGACCCTTGGACAGGTCTAATATCACACCATAATTAATGTTTTGGATCATGTCCTAAGACATTTAGGGACTAAAATGTTACTGATCATATAGGAATTAAATAGCAAAATATTTTTCCATTAGTCGAACCCGATTCCACGAGCCTGAACCACAAGACAAGTTTGTAATCTATCAAATAATTGATAATTTTAGAGTTTAAAATTTTGCCATTCAAAGGTTCTTTGAGATCAATTTCTCATTTACTTATAATTGGTTTTAAACATGCTAATGTTCCATGTTAAATAACTCATGTTGGAGTAAAAAATCCAACAAAATTTTAACCATAAACGTGAGTGATCCCTCACAAATAATTTGGCCTCAAAAAGTGTCTATTACCATATTTTATAAAACCAAATCCAACATTTTATTGCTCCAATTTGCCATTTTGTATCTTTGACACACAAGAGTAGCATGAGACTGTGCTGCCCCCAATTTCTCCACTTGAGTTTCAAGCTTTAGTGGAGAAAAAAGCCCTCAAATGGAAGGGCATTTTTCTCTTTTAACCCTGTGGAGCTTTGAGCTCCAGGTTGTTTTTTTATTATACTTTATTATTATTATATAATAAATTAATAAATATATAAATTTTATTATTATATAATTAATATGAATTAATTTAAAATAAATAGTTACATGAATAATAAAATATATATATACAAAAATATTATTTGATATATTCTTATCATTTTTATTAAATTTTAATTATCAATTATCAAATAATAAGATATAAATATAAATATAATTTTTAATTATTTATTAATTTCATAAATATCAAAGAATCTAAAATTTTCATTATATATATACACATTTTAATTTGATATCCTTTATGGTCATTTTCTCTTTTCACTATAATTCACCTCACCGTCACCGTTGCTTTTGAATCTAAACACATATCCACCATTGATTTTAATCTTACCGTTACAGTACTCAATCTTATCGCTATTGTTGTTTTTTATCTCACTGAAATCAATCTCACTGCCCATCCAAAAAGACCCTTAGTGGGTGTTGCCCATGGTGAAGCACAAGGCAAAATAAATATCGAGCGCTTCATGATATTTATTACAAAATCATTTTTTTAAGGAAAAAACATGATAAATACTTTTTCTAAGCAAAAAAGGAAGTGATAATTTGTGAGTATTAATTTTATTTTAAATATAATAAAAAAAAAGATAATTTGTGAGTATTATGTACAAAAAAAACTCATTTACTTATTTGTTTTATTTATTTATTTTTTTATTTTTATAGTGAGAGCTGTGAAAAAAGAAAAAGAAAAAAAAGTATAGTACTTATTTTTAACAAAAAGATATGGTAATTGGGCTGGTCGAATTGGTTTAGATAGGATCAATTCGGATGTTAAAAAATTTGGATCAATTTTGGGTTTGGACTTTGGGTTATTTCAGGTTCGAGTAATTTGAGATTGACACTCGAGTTATTCGAGTTTAAATCATTTCATGTTCAATTCATTAATCTTTAAAATAAAATCAGACTAAAATTTAAAAAGATTATTTGATCGAATCATATTTTATTAAAATTTTATTAAAAAATAAAATAAACAATATTTTAAAATAAATATAAATATTGTAATTTGTAAGCTTTAAATTAAAGTTTTTTTTTTCTTTCTATAAATGAAGACATTATGTGATTTTACTTTTATATCAAATTAAAATGTTTTTACTTAATGTTTCATCGTATGTAGTCATTGGTTCACAACTTAGCTTTTTAATTAAATTCTACAAAATCATCTCAATTTTTAATTTTTATGCCAAAAAGATTTCAGTTTCAAACTTTCAGAAGTTATCATTTTTCTTAAGTTAATATAATATTAGTGGATTATTAATAATTAAGAGCCAGTAATACTAATATGCTCTAGGCCATATGAATCCATAATATTTACGATATGAAATTATGAATTATATGATGAATGATATTATTATTGAAATGAAATTATTATCTAGTAAGTCAAATACAACAATATTAGGATTTATATTTTAAATTTTAAAGTTTAATATGTGGATTTGTAATTCGAAATCTTGAAATATTTTGATTATGTATTAAGTATAAGCATCTATTATTATGTTTACCATCTATTTTTTACTTAGATTTTAAGATAGGATTTTTTTTTAACTATTTTTAAAAGTAATGATTAAAATGTTTAAAAATGTCATAACTAGTGTTATTTAATTGTTGTCGATTATTTTTTATTTTAGCATGATTATTATTGATTTATTTAATTATTTTATTAAAATAAAAAAGGAAAATAAAAACCTTATTTATAATATATATATATATATATATATATTAATGAACATAAAAATTAAATTCCTTTTATAATAATAATAATAATTTATTTTTTTATTATTTTTTAATCATAGTTAAAACGGATAATTTTTAAAATTATATAAAATTGAAATATTATTATTTTTTTAAAAGATAATGTAAAGTTATAGGATTAAAAATTAAAATTAAAAATAAATTAATAAATTATGTTATATTTATTATTTAATTAAATTAATATTTTTTAAATAAAATTACAATTAATTTAAATTTGGATAATTTTGAGTGATTCTAATACTGGTCATTTCGGATTTAAGTCGAGTTCGAGTTATTTTTTATTCAGATTGAATGGTTTAAATTGTTGATTTTTATGATCAAATCAAATTAAATCGAATTCAGGTTCGAGCGGGTTAAACAGATTTTTTAGATTAATTAAAATTTAATCATGATTTAAAAAATTAAACCGAATTATAAATATTTAAAATTTTATTTAAGTAAATCGGTAGATCCAATAAGTTGAATCTAAACCGACGATCTGATTTTCTTAACTTTGGATTTAACATGAATAGTTGAATACCCATAACCAAAGACCCTGGTCCATAGAAGTTGAAAGTGACGCACTCTCAGCTAATCTGGGAAAGTCTTCTAAATTGATTCGCTTTAACCTTTTGCATGTCATAGTATCAAGTATGAATTATCCATATCTTTTCTCTAAACTGGGGAAGAGCTGATCTTCCTTTTTTATTCTCAGGTTTCTTTTAAGCACAAAACAAAAAATAGACCACTGCCCACTTTTACTTGCTTCTTTTCATCACCTATCTCCCCTTTCAGTTCACCACTCTCTCTCTCTTTGCTTTCACAGTTTTCTCTCTTTTTCTGCATTCTAAACGTTTGAAGAGTGTTGAAGGAAAATGTCCCAGCCTGCTGCTGCTGCTGGAAGTAGTCAAGCCAATAACAATGCTAACCATCAACCTGAGAAAAGAATCAAAATTTACATGAAGAGTCAGGTGCATTTCTTGCTCCCTTTCTTCTTCCTATTTCGTGTTTTCTTTTGGGAATTGGGAATTCTTTTCTCATTAGTTGAAAGCTTTTTGTGACTCTGTTTTCTAATACCTTGTTTCTATCATCTACATTATGGTTTTCTAGAAATAGTTTGTTTTTCAATAAAGTACAGCTTGTTTTGGATCCGATTTAGTCTAGTTGATTCATGCAATCACTCTAAAAGGTGGCATCCAATAGTTTTGCTGTTCTAATCCCACTTCTAATTCTTTCCTCTAACCCTATCCAAGTGATTTTTGAGATGTTTAGAGTGTAGATAGAAATAGAAGCAACTTTTTGTCTTTCTGGGTTTTACTTGTTTCATGAAAATTTGTCTTGTAGTGAGTGCATGAATGCTCTTGGGTCATGCAATAGATCATCAAAACTGTTCCCTGCTATAGGTTAATTTCTCAGTTTGTTGCTATTGCCAGCATTGCGTTCAGGCTCAGAATCCATCCCACAATTGGTCAAACCAAGTTCTTAATTTGTAGATTCCTAGGAGAAGAAGACAAAAAACTGATAAAAGAATAACTAAGATGTACACCTTGTTAGGCATAAAACCTAAGTGGTTTATCTCTTAAAGAAGATGAAAATTTTCAATAGGTAGTTTAGTGATCATTGAGACCTGGGGTCCAAATTACATGTATTTGAACCCATGCATCAAGTCCCAGTACTTACATAATTTGAGGAAGTTGAATGAAGTGAGTTTCATGGGGATATCCATAATATAAGTTTTGGATTTTTTGTGCAGCCACGTTGCACACTCCATGAGTGGCCACGTCGCTTTTTTTAGTGGATCCCTTCATTTTTTTTGGATTGTTGAAGGTAAAAAAAAGAAAAAAAACAAAAAAATTTGTGTTCGTGTTTTTTTTTTATATTTAAAATATTATAAATTAATATAAATTTTTACACGTTAATAATTCATTTTATGTATACTTTTAAACGTTTGTGTATTCTTATTGTGTTTGTGTTATTTTTCGTGTTGTGTTTTAATAATATTTCTTATGTTGTGTTCGTGACGTGTTCGTGTTCATTTTTTTTTTGTTTTTCAAAATATTATAAATTTACATAAATTTTACACATTAATAATTCATTTTATGTATATTTTTACACGTTCGTATATTCGTGTAGTGTTCATGTTATTTTTCGTGTTGTGTTTTAATTATTTTTTCAATTTTTGTGTTCGTGTCGTGTCTTAATTCATCTCATATTTTACGTAATTTATCATTATGATTAAATTTAGAGAAAAATTTGTGTGCCGTGTCTCAATTTATGAAATATTTTGCATAATTTATTATAGTTATTCAATTTAATGAAAAAATTGTGTTTTTTTTTTCAAAGTATATTAACTTTATATAAATGTTTATACGTTAATAATTAGTTTTACCCAATAATTTATATAAACTATTATAAATTTATAAAAAAATTTACACGTTAATAATTCGTTTTATCTATATTTTCACACGTTCGTGTTTTCGTGTCGTGTTCATGTTATTTTTCGTGTTGTGTTTTAATTTTTTTTCCTATGTTATTCAATTTAGAGAAATTTGTGCTCGTGTTCGTGTCTTTTTTTTTTTGTGTGTTTTTAAAGTATTAAGCTTTATATAAATTTTTACACGTTAATAATTTATATAAAGTATTATAAATTTATATAAATTTTTACACGTTAGTGTATTCGTGTCGTGTTCATGTTATTTTTCGTGTTGTGTTTTAATTATTTTTCTATGTTGTGTTTGTGTCATGTCTCAATCATCTCATATTTTACATAGTTTGTCATTGTGATTTAATTTTTTAAAAAAAATTGTGTGTTCTTATCGTGTCTCAATTCATGACATATTTTGCATAATTTGTCAGAGTGATTAAATTTAGAGAAAATTTTGTGTTTTCATAACGTGTTTGTGTTATTTTTTTTTTTTTTATGTTTCCCAAAATATAATAATTTCATATTAGATTTTTCATGTTAATAATTAATTTTATACGTTATTAATTTTTGTGTTCATAATATTGTTGCAATTACTATTACAAAAATAAAAAACAAATCGTTTCATCCGCAGCGTAGCGCGGTTTTTTTTTCTAGTGATGATAAAGTTAAGTACTGATTTATAACAGCCTACAAAAGCTTGATGATATGAAAAGCAGATGACTTCTGTATTGGCTACAGGTTGCTGAAAATCTGGTTAATGACTCACTTAGTATGATGAAAATGTGGAGAGCTTCTGCTTCCTATATTAACAATCATAATTGTGGTATTTAGGCACTTGTTTCAGTGTGTGTGCTCATTGCCATTTACCACCTTCTGGCTTGAAGGTTAATACTCATTTCAAAGAGGTTTATAGAAGCAAGTTTGTGATTAGATTAAGCAAATGTCTTTAATGTGAAGTTGTTGCAAGTAATAATTTTTTGTTTTACTTACGTGAATGATTTAATAAGTCATTAATAAGTCATTAACCTAATATATAACTTTATCCTAAATCTGATTGGCAAAAAGATTACAGACGGTTTCGGATATCAGAAAATATTGGAGAATTACAACTTTTATTATTATTATTATTATTTTATAGAGAATATTGCTTTAAGATGCTTAACTACATTTGAGTGTATGAATGACAAAATGATTTCCAGTGGTGGATCTCATTTATGTTATGACTTTCCTTGCTAGTTTGAAATTTTGAGTTATCGGCTGAGACAATGAATTAGGAGCCATTGAACTTAGGTTGGCTTCTCACTTTGCTTGAAAAAAAAAAAGAAAAGAAGGTTGGCTACTGGCTATGCTTGGCGCACAATAGACCTGCTCATGGCCGGGCCGGGTTAGGCCGTGACCCGATTTTTTTTCAAAATCTTTAACCAGGCCCGGCCCTGGGTCAGGCCGGGCTGGCATGCCCGAATTCACTGTTCATAATATTAATTTTTTTATTATATATTTTTATAATTAAAATTAAATAAAATAATATTATTATAATTAAAAAAATACTATTTCAGGCCAGACGAGCTGCCCAGCCCATGAGTAAGTCTAGCGCACAAGCCTTGATTCAGTGGATCTATGGTGAATAGAAACACTTATTTTTTTGTCATATAAGAATACAAGAAAAATGTCAGGTTCAGTGTTGCCTTAGAGCTACTAACCTAAAAAATTTGGTTCCAGAAATTTCACAGTTTGTTTAGTTGTATTTTTGCAATCCAACTTACCAAAGTTGGTATGATTACCAATCCATTCTAGTATGATGTAAATCTCATAATTTTTCTTTTTGCTGCATATATTACATTTTCTTGTCTTTTGTTGATATTATCTATGTTGCTCCGACTCTTTATTTGTCTTGAAGTACCCGTGTCTGACACATATTCGGATATTGGTACGAAGATATGATCCTCCAAATACATGAAAAATTTTAGAAAAAACTGAAGATATCCGTGTCAGACACATACCCATATCCGACACTCACACCCGAGTCCGAGTAACATAGGATATTACAATTCAGCAACTCTTGTAATCATTCTTAGATGTCATTAACTAGCATGATGTGCTGCACTTAAACTCTTTGTGTGTGTGTGTGTGTGTGTGCGTGTTTTATGTAGGATGGGAGTACGATGACATATAGGATTGGGTGCAAGGTCAAGTTAAGCATACTGCTTCATGATTACTGCAAAAAGAATCAATTCGATTTTCGGGCTGCGCGATTTTTTCATGAAGGTCGTCGTGTTCATGGGAAATATACGGCAGCTAAGGTACCTTTTTGATTCTTTTCCATCCCCCAGTGTGTTAAATGTGCTATAAATGGAGCTTTCTTTCAACAACACAAGAATTAGAGAAACAGTTCACTGAACTGTTATTCAGTATACGTCTTTGGAATTTCTGATCAGGTCAAGAACTTGCTAGACAATCTCTCTATAGGTCCAAGTTGGCTTTCTCTGAATTACAGTAAAATGTGTAGGGTAACCCTGCAATCCTATGATTCTAGTGGATAAAGGTTTTTGGAAATGAATGGTGCAATACTATGTTACCCGAACTCGGAGATAAGTGTCGTGTATGGATATATATCTGACACGGATATACTCGATTTTTTTAAGTTTTTCCATATATTTGGAGGATCGTATCCCATACCCATGTCCGAATATGTGTTAAACACATATGTCAAACACGAGTATTTTAAAGAAAATGAAGAGTCTGGGTAACATAGGTGCACTATGTTAAAAGTTTTAGGTTTACTCTTAAATGCAGGGAATCAACAATTAGAAAGTCCTCCTGAATAATCATGTTCTACATACAAAAAAAGTGTCCCACAAATTTCATAAGATTATTTTTTTTTTTCGTTTTCTCTTAAATTCTCATATCCTGTCAAATATTTCTACCCAATTCTAAATTCCTGCATCATAAGAACAGATTTTTCGTTGATTGTGTTCTTGATGATTATTTTCTCTACTTTCTGTTTACTCATGCATGCTGGAAACTGTTTCCTAGCTATTTCACATGACTTTATGCCTTAGGTGGTAAATTATGTTGAACTCTCTCCCTTCCAGAAAAGAAGAATAATACAAGCGCATAGTCATAGAAACCATTTCCCTCGGAAACTCAGATGAGCTGGGAAGTGAATAACAGATTCGATGTCGAACTAATTTGAGCTTAGCTCATTTTCACCCTGAATTTTCGGCATGTTCATATCTGAAACTAGTTGGTACCCTTGTCAAGTGCATTAATGTTTTTCACCATCATTTGCTGTTACTTTATGATATTCCAGCAATTTCAACGTGGTGATTTATGGCTTTTAACTGTCAATCTTAATCTGTAGCTAAAATTGGAGGATGGAGCTGAAATTTATTGCATGTTTCCCCAAATGGGAGCTGGCTTCTATAATATGCCAAAGACTACTTAGGCTTTCACCTTATTGTAACAGCTGAACCTCTTTAATATAACAGTATCTGACTGAGAGTGAGATCAATATTTGAGGGAAGTCTAATTAGTTTTACTATGTCGAATTTGTAATGATCGATGTTGTTCCTTTTTGGTTTACATATTGATCATGAACTTATGTTGCTAAACACTATGGTTTATTGAAAGGTTAAATATATCAGGGTTTTTGAACTTTTTTGCATCTTCGTTCAACTACTTGGACATTTAATTGTTCCATTTTGGTTGACATATTGATCTGAACTGTTGGTAATGTGAACTTTTAACTCTCCGTAGCTATATTGTTCCGACTCTTCATTTTTCTTGAAGTACCCGTGTCCGACGTATATTTGGACATGGGTATGGGGATATGTTCCCCCAAGGACTCTCCATATATATAGAAAAACTTAGAATAAATCAAACATACTCGTGTTGGACACATATCCGTGTCTGACACTTATACCCGAGTCCGAGTAACATAGCTCCCTAGAGGTAAAGGAAATTATTTGAGTCTAAATATGAAGGAAAAAGAGCTTATTTATAGAGTTTGCTTATCCATTTTGAAATACTCAAAAATAAATTAATAAACAAGAGCTCTATTTTAGAGGACAGCCAAAGAAGTGAAGCAGTTGAAAGAACTAAAAACCGAAGAATCTGTTATCCAAGAGAAAGAATCATAAAATTGCAGTTTGGGTACTAAATTTAGAAGTAGTTGATATTTTATGTCTTGCAAGGATTTAGGGGTTAGAGCAATATGTGCATTAATTTGAGTATCTACACTTGCCCACAAGATTGCTTTGGTGACAGGCAATCATGCTTGGAACTTGATGGGAGCCAATAGTCATATGCATAAATCTTCTCTTAATGGGAGCCAATAATCAGTTGCTCCAGGGAGACTAGTACCACCTAAACGGGTTTGGGATAACCCAAAAGTCTAGCCTACTAGGTGAGTGATGATCTCACGCTCTCGGCGTTATTAAACGTGCTGTGTTCGTATCGTGTTTTTATATTGTGTCCAAAATTATCAGGTCTATTGAGCATAGGGCTGTAAACGAACAGAGCGTTCGACGAACCGTTCGTGAACAATTCGATTTCTGTTCGTTTATGTTCGTTTGTTAAGCTAAATAAACGATTATGAACACAATTTTAATGTTCGTTTATTAAACGAATCGAGTTCGAACAGATGTGTGTTCGGTTCGTTTATGTTCATGAACAAGCTCGTTTATGGTTCGTTTCAAGCTCGTTTATTAGTTTGTTTAAAGCTCGTTTATGTTCGTTTATTGTTCGTTTATAATATAATTAATATTATTATTATTTGTATTTGTATTTTATTTATTTATAATATAATTAATATTATTTAATAACTTAAATTTAATAATTTAGTAATAAATTAAATTAAATTATATTTGTATTTTATTATTTTATATTTAATAATAATTTTAAATTGACTTGTTTTATATTTGTTTGTTTGTTTATTGTTCATGAACATATTTTTAATTGTTCGCGAACATGTTCGATTATATGTTCATGAACATGTTCATTTAATGTTCATGAACAAGTTCATTTAATTTAAATGAACTTGTTCGTGAACATTAAATGAACAAACACGAACACACTCAATTTTAAATGAACAGAGCTTGAACACAATTTGAAAATCCTTAACGAACACGAACCGAACACGAACAAGCTCAAAAATAAATAAACGAACACGAACAAAGGTTTGTTCGTTCAAGCTCGGTTCATTTACAGCCCTAATTGAGCACGCACCCACCGCGCCACAACTCTATCTCTCAGTTTGGTTTATGTTGAGGGATGATGATCAGGTTATATGCCATGAAGAATTTTCAGTCTTTCTTTATATGTTGCTGCAGAAAGACACAGTCTTTGGTTTAATTTTTCTCAAGCCACTTTGTCTGCATTTTGGATCCAATCTCGAAAGCAAGAAGGTTACAAGTTAATTTTTTTAATATAAACCCGACTTTTCCCTTGCTCTGAAGCTTCTAAATCCAACCTAGAATCTAGATTAACAGTGAAGTCGTTAAGTAATAAAGGCCATGTATCTGACAGGAAGGCATCCATGAGAAAATTAGAAGGAAAAATAGCAGAGAACACATCTTAAATGGAATTAAAGGACATTGATTTTTGCATATACGTGTGCTCGCTTGTCGATCATTTCAAAATCATGAGCCATTATGCTGAGGCATTTGAAACCATTAATCAGGACCCTACATGTCTTCCAATGGCCCAGACATGCATGCTTGTCCCTCCTTCAGGTTTTGCTCTACTGGTTTGTATTTTTTTATGTGCAAGAAATCTCAATCAATCGAGTTGCCTATGCCGATTGAAGTTAATGCATTAAACACCATGGATCTCAAAGAACTGAGATTAGGCATAGCCCATAGGGTAGTATTTTTGTTTACTAAGAGTCAGAAAGCAGTGCTGCTTCATGCCTGAGCAAAACTAAACATGAAGTCAAAGGTAAAACTTCGATATTTTAACATGTCAGTTCTGGTTGACCATAATCTCTGAATGAACTTCCATCAGTGAAAAATACAGCTAAATTCCTCATGTTTTCATGTTTCGATCCTTCGTTTTTGTTTGACTGATCATATACCCAATAAAATGTAGTATAATATTGTGATGGGCAATGAAACTTAATACAACAGGATGCAAATACAAAAGGGACAGTCCCTTGAGGCAATGCTGCTTGTACAATAGACAGCTTTAAAGTGGTGCCTCTAAGCTCTACTGCAATGGATGCTATTGCCATTAGTGCCGATCCTGCGATAAACTTAGCTAGCAAGCATCCCATTACCCATATAAAGCCAGCTTCTTTCCACAGGCTATGATCCTCGGTTGCAAAGCCATGAATAATCCTTATAATTAAGAAATTCTCAGTTTAAGTTTTGCACAACTTAATTACAGATTAATGGGGTTAAGCAAAAGCAAGAACCAGAAAAATAGATCTTACCAAGGCTAAACATTGCCATTCCAAGACCTGCACTTGATAATATTTTGACTGAATTTTCCATTATATTGTAATCAAATCAAATCAAATCATTTTTTTTTTTTTTTTTTGTATTTGAGGTTAAAATGTTGAATTCAATTCTAAAATTTAGAGTTCAGCACTCTATCAATAAGTCACGATGTTATTGGCCAAATCAAACCTTTAAAAGGATTAGTCTCCACCTAAAATGCCTTTCACATGAAAATTTGATTGACCTATTTATTTATACTAGTGTTGATGTCTCTTGTGTTGCACGCGATATTATGTGTCGATCATGTTTTATTTTTTAAATTATAAAATTTGGTTATAATTTTATATTTGAAATTTCTTTAATAAATTTTTTTTATTTCTTTAAATAATGTATTAATTTTTAAAATAACATTTAAAATAATATATTTGAACTTTTTTAACAATTAATACATTTTAAATAATGTATTAATATGAAAAAACTTAAACAATTATTTTTTTGATTTCTTTAAATAATGTATTCATTGTAATTCCTAATGTTTTTCGATGATTTATGTTTATATTTGTTGTACTGATTATCAATTGATAATTAATAATATATGAGAAAGTTTAAAATACAACGATGTGAATTTCAAACATTAATCAAAGAGATAGTAATTATTAGACTAAAAAACTTAACAATGAAAATAAAATTGTAATTAGAATAATCATTTTTGTTAAAATAATATTAAAAATTATAATATAATATCAGAAACCATATCGTAATCCCTACTACATTTATTACAATAACATTATTAAAGGAAAGAACTATAATATTTCACCCTATTCCGAGCATCTTAGTCTATTTTCCTACCAAGCATCTTATAGCCACTAAATAGTAATTCTGTGGGAGGGTTTCGAATAGCTATCCAAAACATATTCTAATTTTGGCCTGAATAAGTTATTCACCGGAAGATCTGATAAATTTGAATACAATATAATTATACGATAAAAAAAAATAAAATACGATACAATATGAAAAAATAATATGAACACAAACACAAATATATGAACGTATCAAAATTCATATAACACAAATTAATAACTTATCAAAATTTATATGAATATATAATATCATAAATACGATTATGACACATAAAAATATATGAATATAATATATATACACGAATTACCAATAAAATGGCATTACAACCAACCAAACAATTAAATCACCGTGCCTTATAAAATAAAGCCTTAATGGAATGACTATCACAGCAACCAAACTTTAATTTCTCATTGAATAATGTAGCAGAAAACATATCAAAGTCAAAGTTTAGGTGCAAATGATAATTTACTGACATTTCACTTTTCAACCGCCGAAAGATTGAGTTGTCAGCAGAGTTTTGTCGGTAATAAAACAGTCAGTGAATCTTTATATTTTCATTAAATTTTTTTAATAATTTGTGTATTTGTATTATATTCGTATAATTTTATGTTTCATAATCGTGTTTAGATATTATATATTTATATAAATTTTGAAATATTAATAATTTATGTTATATAGATTTTGACACGTTTGTATATTCGTATCGTGTTTTAATTATTTTTTATATCATATTCGTGTTGTATAATCGTATTATATTCAAAATTATCATATTAAAAAAACCCTAAGATTCTGTCGCCACTGTATAGTCGGTAAAAAGTAACATCATCCATGCCCATTTGTCGCTTTTGCATCACTAAAAATATCATTTACTATTACACTTTTTTTTTTGTTTTTGCTTTGCCACTAATAACCACCTTGTTTTATTTAACCATGGAAGTGATGGCTAATAACTTAATTAAATGATATGTCGGAATAAAATAAAAGTGGAACAAATATTATAGATTTATCGTAGTGACTTTGTCTTAAGGTTATTAAAATTTGAGGCTCCATTTGATTTTAAATTTTAAGATGATTCGGATAAAATTCATGAAGAAAAATTAAATTATATTGGCGTAAAATTTACATCATTTTATAAAATTTTTAAAGAATAATATTTTAAAAATAAACTGTTGAATTAAATAAAATTTAACAATATATATGTTTATACTTATTGTACACTTAAATTTTCAAGTCAATTTGAAGTTCATATTATATATTTAAGGATTGATTATAAAAAAAATAATTATATATTTTAATTAATTTAAAATTTTAGCATACATGGTCTATATGAAAGAACATGAAATCCAATTGTTGGATTAATAAAATATAAATCCTATAAAAAGATATGAAAAGATGTAAAACTTAATTAATTTTACATCAAATCTTTATGTATAAATTTAAAAACAAAGTTGCACAAAATAAGTATGTTATGTGTATTTTTCATTAAAATATTTCTTTTTTATTAAAATAGATTAGAGTTTAAATATGATTTTTGTAAAACTAAATGACAGCATTCAATTTTGGAATATAAAAAGTAAATTTTAGTTTATAATATTTGTTATTACTATTAATTTATAAGTGTGGAGTATATGCTTAATAAAAGCCTAGAGTTTGAGTTTATTTCAAAAAAAATTCTTTACTTTCTGCTTTTTATAGTTTATACATCAAAGTAATTACAATTAAAAAAAAAAAAAATCATGTAAGGCCTTTTTTTTATAGTTTATACATCAAAGTAATTAGAATTAAGAAAAAAAAAAATTATGTAAGGCCTTTAATTTTAATGATAAAAGTATATGATGGGAGGTATTTAGAGTTAGGTTAGGCAAAATCAGACTCATCAATATTTTTAAATTTTAAATCTAATCATGTTAATTTAAATTATAAATACTATTAAAATATAAAAGATATTTTATATTAATTATTTAATATTTTAAATATATAAATTTAAATGAAAAATAAATACTTATTAACAAAATAAAATTTTAGGTTAAATCAAGTTACTCAGAGTTTAAAAACTTTTATCCAAGATTCAATTTTGAATCAAATAAGGTTCATTCACCTGGATAAATCTAAATAAAATATTGGAATATATCAAATTTATTTATAATATAAATAAATTTTGGATGAGAGTTAAATAAATAATAAAAAAGAAAAAGAAAAAAGAAATTACTTTTAATAAAACTTTGGTTTTTTCAAAGTAAACAAGTCAATTTAAATGCATGGAACCAAGAGTTCACGGGCGTACTTACATCATTCAAAAAAACAATGAAAAAAAGTGTTATACTTAGAACTTTCTTCCTAAAATTCGAAGTTCAATGGAAGTTAATCTCTTAGAATCATGGTTACTTTGTTTATAAATTTATAAATCTTTGTATTGCACCAATATATATATATATACATAGTTAATTCAACTTTTCTCTCAGATTATTCTCTGTTTCTATCTGACTTTGTTTTAATCCTTGCTTTCCTCTCAGATTATTCTTTGCTTTCCTCTCAGATTATTCTCTGTTTTTCTCTGATTTTGTTTTTAATCCTTTGGCACTTTTTGATAACTTTGCAACTTTGTTACTTTGTTTTTTTTGTTGCTAAAACTCAATAATGGTTTTGGCTATAGTATTTTTAAACGGACTATTACGTTGCTTGATTCTGCTAAGCTTGATATTTATAGTTAATGGGCAATTTCCAACAACCCTTGAAGGACCCTTCAAGCCAGTAACTGTGCCGGTAAACTATAGCATTCTTGGAAAGGTTACTAGCTTGCCAGTCGATAAGAATCCTTTGCTAAGGCCAAAGACTGAGTTTCAGCCTGAACAAATTTCACTGTCTCTCTCTTCAAACTCTAGCTCAGTTTGGGTTTCATGGATCACTGGTACTTTTCTTTTCCTTTTTTTAAACTGCATTATATTGTTGATGTATTCTTTTATCTAGTCTTTACTTTCTCAGTTGTTTTTTGTTTTTTTGTTAAGGCATGGCATATATGGATATGCAGTTAAAAACTTCAATTTTAACAAATTACTTATCAGTTTATGGTGCTTTAAGACAAATTTTGCTACCATACAAGAACAGTTATTGTTAGGAAAACAAGAAACAGGAAAAACAAATTTTCTTGAGTCATTGTGCCATTGTGAGATTTGGGTTTCTTTTATATACCCTTTTCAGTCAGGAGTTTAAGGAGTTCATCAATTGCCCCTTTGTCTTCCTCAACTTGGCTTATGGGTTTTGCTTTCTTTTGCTTTTTATTAACTTTTTATGAACTAAATTTTCAGGGGAATTTCAAATTGGTGATGATATAAAACCACTGGATCCTCAAAGTGTAGCAAGTGTTGTTCAATATGGAATCTATAAATCGGGCCGGAATAATCAAGCTACAGGCACTTCCTTTGTTTACAATCAACAATATCCTATTGAAGGCCTCAAAAACTACACTTCTGGAATTATACACCGTGTTCTTGTCACAGGTATACATAATCCTTCTTATTGATACTAGAACTATACACTTTTTTTACGCTCTTCAAGTGTTTGTTTGGTTTTCAATCAAAAGTTCATCAGCTGTAGTCTATTCTGTTTCCTTTATTTTGCTTTTTATGAACAAGGAAGCATTGAGGTCTTCACTGGATTCTCATGCATAGCCAATTCTTTTGCAGTTTGCATTACCTTAGTTTCTATTTTCTTAGGGCTTATACGAATTATAGCAGGATATCTGCTCCTTGTTACCAAGTGATCGATCATCAAATGTCGAACTATGGAAGATTGTTGATTGTTCTTAGGACTGTATTTGTTTAGTTTTTCTTTCACAAGTTTTCATGTTGCAGTAGCATACTCATTGATTCAAAATTCCTATGCAATAATTTTGATGATCTTAAACAAATATGTCAATCTAAATGAGGCTTAATGCTCTATTAGTCAAAGAACAAACATTTTACATATTGATGGTTTCAGTCGAGTGAGAATGATATTTTGGTCCATTATCTGAATTGAATTTCAAGATAATTATGCCCAATTTGGCGAGACATGATGTAGTATTCTCAAAGACAAGCAATAGTAAGAACTGCTTACCTGAAAGTAAATATAGGCATAACTAAACAAGCAATTTTCTAACATAATATTAGTCCTCCATGTATGGAGGGGGAGGGATATGTGTGCATTGGGTTGCACATGGATATGCATATAATCTTGAATCTTTTCAGTTAGTTTGACATTACATTCATGTATTTCTGCAGGATTGGATCCTGATACTATGTATGAATATCAATGTGGAGATCCTTCAATACCAGCAATGAGTGGTGTTCATTATTTTAGGACAATGCCTTCCCCACCTGGGGACTACCCAAGCAGAATAGCGGTGGTTGGAGACCTGGGTCTTACTTATAATACTAGTACAACAATTAGTCACATGCTAGCCAATCATCCAGATCTTGCTTTGTTGGTTGGGGATTTAAGTTTTGCCGACTTATATCTTACAAATGGAGCTTTGTCTGACTGTTGCAATTGTTCATTTCCTCAAACTCCTCTGCAAGAAACATATCAGCCTCGTTGGGACCACTGGGGAAGGTCAAACTTCAATATCTTGCTTGATTACCTACTATTTTCTTCACTCTATCCTGTCAAATTGATTTTTTTTTTGAATGATTACTGCGTAGCAGTAGCTTATGAAAGGTGAATTGATTACCAAATGGTCAATATCAAAGCTGTAGTATCTATCTCTAATATAGTTGTGTTGAGAGCAACTGGTATTTGCTTTAAATGAGACACTAAATTACTATACTTTAATGCGAACCAGCTTTAAGCTTGATATAGGAGACATGTGGTAGGCATGGAACTTAACTTAGGTAGCCTTCCTCTTTGGTAGTTCTTTTGGACTTTTCAAATTCAGTGGTTCTCTATAAATTTACAAATGCAAAAAAAAAGCCAAACCCTTGTTGGGAGCTAGTGTGAGTGTCCACAATATAATATTGTGATTTTGTTTAACTAAACCTAGGATTATGATGCTCTTGCCAATTTATCCAATTTATTTTCTAAAGCTTCTCTATAGTATTAGAGATTAAATCAGCAATGAAGGTGGGATATTTGTTGGCAGGTTTATGCAGGTTCTAACAGCTACTGTTCCAACAATGGTGATAGAAGGGGATCATGAGATTGAAAAACATGCTGATAATCAGACGTTCACTGCTTACAGTTCTCGATTTGCATTTCCATCCAATGAAAGTGGGTCCACTTTGTACTATTCTTTTAATGCTGGTGGAATACATTTTGTCATGCTCGGTGCATATGTTTCCTATGATAAATCATGTAAAGTCATCAATTCCTTTCTTATTTTGTATATGGTCTTTTCTTGTTCTTTTTTCCTCATCATGTAATAATGACAATCTATGTTACCCGGACTCGGGGGTGAGTGTCAGACACGGATATGTGTCTAACGCGGGTATGTTCAGTTTTTTCCAAGATTTCCATGTATTTGGAGGGTCCTTGGAGGATCATACCCTATACCCATGTCCGGATATGTGTCGGACACGGATACTTCAAGAAGTATGAAGAGCCGGAGCAACATAGATGACAACCGTTATTTTTATATCCCCCAATCATGTTTACTTTCCTCATAATGAGATATCTTGCTCTTTGGATTGCAGCTGATCAGTATAAGTGGCTGGAACGAGACCTGAGTAATGTGAACCGAAGTGTGACACCATGGTTGGTAGCTGCTTGGCACACTCCCTGGTACAGCACCTACAAGGAACATTATAGAGAAGCAGAGTGTATGAGATTGGAAATGGAAGAATTGCTATATAAGCATGGTGTCGACATTGTTTTCAATGGACAAGTAAGTGCAGTTTAACATGTTTGTGATAAGCCTATGATATACAAATGTTACAAACCGTACTATTGCATTGTTTTTGACTAAAATTAAGTTTATTTGATTTAGCATATTAGGGGCACTAAAACAAAAAGGAAATTCTTTTTCCTTGTCTGGACAGCTACTAACTTTAGCATAGTAATGTCAAAACTGTACTTATTAGCTTGGATAATTATGTGTTCTTCACTTCTCAAATTAGTGTCAAAAGTAATGCACAAATAGTGGTAGAGTGGATATATATGTACTCAGGAGCTATGATATCCGGACTCTTCGTGTTGCCTAAAGTACCCGTATCCGACACATATTCGGATATGGATATGGGGGTATGATCCTCTAAATATATGGGAAAACCTAGAAAAAAATGAGCATACTCATGTTGGACACATACCCGTATCCGACACTCATCTCGAGTCCGGGTAACATAGCTCAGAAGATAAAACCATTAAGGCTCATGGAGTTCTTAATCGGTCACTTCAAGTTGCCCATTAAAATATTCCCTCCCAGCTGAACATGGGAGGAAGCAAACTAGTTTTCTGCTAATGTTGATTAAAATCTATGGTATTTTAGGTTCATTTGCATGCCTGTATCAAAAAACAATGATCATGTGTTGTATGTAGCACAAGGTTTTTGAGGGCAACAGTTCCTCATTGAACAAGAACAGGCCTAGTTAGAGAAACATGTAGGGTGCAATACTGCCTAGTTCTTATCCCTGACTTATCTGTTTCGTGCTTTAAAGATTGTTTTATCGCAAATAAAATAAATTGAGAAGAAATTTGGTGACAATGAATCAGGTTAATGCGTATGAGAGGTCAAACCGAGTATACAACTACACTCTGGATCCGTGTGGTCCTGTTCATATCACGGTTGGTAGTGGTGGAAATGAAAAGAACTTGACACTTGAGCATGCTGATGAACCTGGTAATTGTCCACATCCCTCTACCACCCCAGACACACCTATGGGTGACTTCTGCGCGTTCAATTTTACATCGGGCCCGGCAACTGGTAATTTCTGCTGGAACCAACAGCCTGAATATAGTGCATATAGAGACAGTAGCTTTGGCTATGGAATTCTTGAGGTACAACACATAAACTCTCTCTCTCTCTCTCTCTTTTACACACACATCAAATGCACATTAAAATACATGAGTGCATATACACATTGCCATGCTCTGCACTGTCATTTACAGCTACTCTTTGGAAAAGGTCACAAAGCTCTGAATATGAAAACCTGAATGGAACTTTAAACATTCATCTTCAATCGGAAAAAAAACAGTTAGCAAGATTTTCCATATAGGAAGTGTTTTACCTTCTTTTTTCTTTTCGAAAAAGCCTAGAAAACTGGAGCACCAGCATTGAAGTTTCAGTTTGTATCACTACATTTTTTACTGGACACCATGAATTTCTTATGTAGTGACATCCTAACAGAGTTTCATGTATCCAATTAAAATCTAGCTAGCCTTCAAAATATACCAAGGAATCAGCTATATCTAGTAAAATTAAACTATGTAGAACCATCTACAAGTAGGTATTCAATTTCTGAATAGTCATATAAGAGTGCCAACTGATGGGTTATTGTTTTGTGGCTTACAGGTGAAAAATCAGACTCATGCCTTGTGGGTTTGGTACCGTAACCAGGACTACTACTGGGCTGGTGCGGATGTAATTTACATAGTAAGGCAGCCAGATCGGTGCCCCAGTTGACCCAAAGGTGATTAAGCTTTTGAGTTTTGATAGCTGAAAGTAAAGAAACTGAGAGTGAAGAGTGGCATGATTTTAAATCTCAAAAATTAAGTCCTTAACAGTCATAACCTCTAAATGACAATATATTTGCCGGAACATATATTTCTTAAATTCATGAAAAAAATTGATGATAGAGTATGAAAGTGTGACTAAATGATGCAAAATAAAAAGAAAAAGGTCAATTCCATAGGAAAACTGTAGCTTTATATTGAAGGTTAAAATGATGTTACTATTTTATTAATGAAACCGAGGCAGGTGTGATGACTTGCTGTGCAAACAACTGAATATAGGTAATGTTAGCCAAACCATGAAAAGAGAAACCTTCCACTATGATGAGTTAATTGTGTTAACTCATAACTGTTACCATTTTAGCAAAGAATTTCTTTGCAGCTTGTTTCTAACCTCTGCCACTTATTTAAGGTTTATGAATCATGACTTTTATGATGATATTTAGTTAATGCAGTATATCAGTAACAAACATTGTCAAACTTTTATGTTTAATTGAACCAAGGGCTTAACCCAGTTAGTTCATAAAGCCATCCTTAGAGGTGGCATCTAACAGGTCTGTCTGGAGTTCAAATCCCAGCATCTGCAACCCCTTCCCTTATTCAGAAGCTGCGGCCTCCATTGTAGCAAAAAAAAAGTTTTATGTTTAACTTTATTTCCCCCTCACAATCTGCCCGTTCCCCAATATTTTTCTTTCTTATTATATACAGGGTGTTTCTATCTCAGGTGTAGAAGTCCCAGACTCATTCACTTCAAGGAAAGAGAAGACTGAGGTGAAAGTTCAAAATGTACAGAAAAAGGCTTATGCTACCATGTCCAAGACTACCAGTTTTTTTTTTTCTCTCTCTAACTTGCACAATTTATATGGCTAGAATAATCTTTGTTATTTAGGATCCATTCATATGTAATTCAGGAAGATTACTACATTAGGGTTTTATCTTCATCCATGTTAAGTTCATATTCTTCAGGGGCTTATTTATAGAGTTAGGCAGATATAACAGTGTTGCTAAATTACTAGTTACCATAATTTATGAGAGAAGTTGACTTTTTAGAGCAGTTTGGTTTCTACACTGGGTTAATTTCACCCTTTGATGTGGCATTTGACTCTTAAATAAATTTGCATGTTAGCATTATAAGAACTTCATCTCGACGTCTCCAGATCTAAGATTGCCAATAAACAGGTGGTGATTAAACATGCTTGTTAAGGTTTCATTGGTATATCCTTTTCCCCAATAGCCCATTTTCCATTGGTATATCCTTCTAATAGAGTAGTAGTGCTTATCATTCCAAGTTCCAAATTTCCCATAAATAAGGAAAAAGCATGCTTGAAAAATGAAGCAAATACAATTAGAGCTGAAGTGGAATCTAATTAAAGTAATAGTAATTGTATTTTTAAGTGACATTGGTTGTAATTACACATTAGTTAAGGTTTCAAATTTTTACAATCTTATATTCAACTTGAAGCTCTTCATTTATTATCAATTGATTTTAGATCAAATTTATGAATTATAATTCTCGGTTTTTTTTTTTCTTTTTTTAAATTAAAAAGTTTCAAATTTTTTTCTTTTTGATTTTTCAATAAAAAAAAATGATTTGATATTTTTATCATATCTCGTGATTTTATTAGATATTTTTATACTGTCAATCATTTGACTAATGATATTAATTAAAAAAATATATTTAATGGAAGTAAATTTCAAATGCCTAATTGTGAATTTTTATTCTTTAAGTACCATTTTGAAAAAATTAGTATAATTCAAGTGCCAAATAAATATTTAGCCCAATGTTGAATTTAATAATTAATATAATAGTAGTTTCTAAACCTGAAATTTAGTTCTTAAATACTGATAAAAGAAACTAAAATTAAATACATCGAAGAGTACATTTTAACATTTAAATTATAGAAAAGATAATACAAACTATATTTATATTCCACATCATTTTCTTTAAAATTCTTTAAAAAAAGGTTAAAAAAGTAGGTAATATTACAGGCTAGCCATAATGATGAGCAAATGTTATCATAAGATCATGAAGAACTTCAATCCAAGTTCATATTTGCCAACTGCAATTCAAAACTTTAGCCCCAGCTTCATCATAAATAGGACACAAAACCCTCACAGAATATCCATTAGATAGATGACTCAAAACATTCATCTGGAAAACAATCAATGTAATAACTTTGACAAGTAAATTCCTACAAAAATAACCTCAATTAATCGGGAACTAAGGTTTTGAATGATGGAACGGGGTAAAGATGAAAAACATATTAATGGTTAAACTTTAATGCAGGAATATGGTTATGAATCTTAATCATTGGATTAACAAGTTTTTCATTTTTACCTCTTTTCACCATTCCTACCAAGCAAAACTTAAATTCTCGAGACGGTAGGACCAATTAAAAAAAGAATACTGAAGCTTTTCTGAGGATAAAATTTCATGGTATACATCTTACAACTCATTTACATGTAAAAAATGGGTATCAATATATGGTAATTGTTTTTGTACACTCACCTCTGCCTGTCATGTATTTCTGTCTCTCTCCTCTAGGGGCGCCATACTAACTTTACCCTCTGGTATCATCAAGAAACAGAAGAAGTATGGAACAAAACTCTTATCTCAAACTTTTTCATAGAATAAAATGTATGCATCGCAGCGAAGAACTTCTTCAATTGATACTTGGCGCACATCATGATCACTCGCATAATACCACGGAGAACTGACAAGTTCAGTCTCTGCCTTCTCTTTCCTCTTCTCACCTCCTCTCACATATGCAATGTAGTGGCCGCCTCTCATTGTTCCCGAATGCTCCACAACCCCGACCAGATGGTAAATACAATTATCTCTGTCTTCACACCTGCAAATTTTAAACATGTTTGTAAATAATCAATGCTTTTCTTTTGCTTGTTATTCATAATGTCTTTCATTAGCATAGCCTATGTTGCGTCGACTCTTCATTTTCTTTGAAATATCTGTATCTGACACATATCCGGATATAGGTATTGGAATATGATCCTCCAAAGACCCTCCAAATACAAGGAAATCTTGAAAAAATTTGAACATATCCATGTCCGACACTTACACCTGAGTCCAAATAACATAGAGCATAGGCTCATATTTTAACTAACAGATTTAACACAATGTGTTTATATCATTTAACATTCTGCTGGCAAAGTTGACAGAACTTAAAAGAACTGATCAGAATTACATTTCAAGGTTTGTTAGAGACATTATTAAGAGTTCAAAAATTTCATGGCATACAAAAGACAGCTAGATGCTTTATGCCAGAATACACCATTTCTTTCCCTTAAACCACTTTGCAGGAGGTCTAGCTGCCTTGTGGAAAAAGTATTGAGACTTAAGAGAACTTGATGCATAAGCAATCAAGTGTAATGTACTAGTTATATCATGTAAATCTCCAACAAAACTTGGTATACCATGTACATAGAAAACCATCCCTGGTTTCCATATGGATATTATGGCTTCTATGTGTCTAAGCTATTTCTATAAAAACAGCTATTTCAAAAGGATGCTTTGGCATTCATCCAAAAAAGCCTATGCATATCTTCAAAGTTGGACTTAAGCATAATTAACTTAGAAAGAAAATAGTGGTTTTTTGAAATTAAAACATATTAAGATAAATATACAGAGGTTCCTTGAAATTTTCGAACTCTAGCTTGAAACCAAAAGTAGTGACGGACTATTATGTAGTAATGTACCATCCAAAGCAAGTAGCAAGGACTTCAATATCCAAATACATGCATAAATGCCAAGAAACATGTACAAGCGTAGACACATGTGATAAACCGTACACACATGCAAACAGACACAAAGATTGAAACAAAGAAAAGCAGGTGATAAAGAGAGACACAACCCAGAAATAGCTTACTTCTGGTATGTATATATATATATATATATATATATATATATATATAGCACAAGGAAGAGCATTTAGTGAACACATAGAAGACAAAAAAGAAAATATTTTTCACATGTTTCCAAAAGAAATTTAAAAAGAAAGATTTTTGGAAATATCACTAGCTAGGATAGGTCTCCTGATTTCTTGTTTCGAACTTCATCTAAAAACAAAATCTCTGGCCACTGTTTCAGATCTCTCAATGTTTATTAGAGTTTAGACCATCTCAGCCACTTACCTAATTTGCAGCTAAATCATTATGTCTCCCATCCACAATATAGTTCAGTAGAGCAATTACTACAGATAATGTTCAATAGTAAAACAATAGAGCTTCGAGGTGGAAAATATTAGAATTTAATTTATAAGGAGCATCTTGAAATTTTGTCCAACTATAATCCTCACCATCAATGTCCAATTGCCATTTAGTATGGTATGATAATCATTATTAAGCAGAACCTTTGTAATAATACTGGGGATGCTTAGAAGCTCAAGAGAGAGAGGCTGGCACATCCATGCCCAGTAGTTCTTACATTTCCAGCTAGGTTATGATACTGCTATGGGCTCGTGTTGACATTCTTATAACATTAACTCTTAACAAAATTAATGAAATAGATAAATAGCCAACCTTTTGCTTTCAAAAGGCACATAAGTGAATAAATTTAGAGCTGCCATGCAATAAAACTCTAAGGAATAAAATGAGCTTTGAAAGGAAAAGATATCAGCCTTTTCTAACAAAAGCTAATATTACTTTAATGAAATAAACCACCCATTCAGATAATAAGGTCAAAATAGGATATTGCTACGTTAATGTTTTTCGTCATAGAACCATCCTATTCTATTTCCCAAACTCACTCTTTCAACTTACTTCTGGTTCAGTTCACTTTTTTAGCTTACTTACTGCATCAGACAAAGCATTTTATGAAAAGGGCAAACGCATAAAAATAATGACATCCCACTATAGGTGAAACAATAATTAATATAAACAAGCCAAATATTACTGAACTCTAAGATATTCCCAAAATTGTGTTCTATAGAGATCATGCATTTGTATCCTAAAATGCTTGAGTGTTTCTCGCCATCTTAAACATCAGAGAGTTCATCATTCCTATATAATAACTCTGCTACAAGGGGCCATTTCATGTAATTTCAGAAAATCATGTATTAACAAACAGGAAATAAATTGATCAAGAGTATAAGACTGCAGCGACTAAAAGTAAATACTACCAGCTATCTGCAAATCAAAACAGAATGAGGCAACGAAAATGAAAAGAATAAAAGAGATAACTAAAATATAATAGCTATCAGAGAGGTAAGGAAAAAAAAAGGAAGCAATAGAGAAAAAACTTGACAAGAAGCAAGGCTATGACTTTAAGACATATGGAAAGGTACCTGGAATCCACATACGGTCTAAGATCCATTGTTTCTCTGAAATTGACATGGCCATTCAATTTACTTAAGCGACCACGAGCATCTTGACTGAACCTCTTCAAATGAATAGTCAGAATAGGGGGCACCTTGTTTATGAGGACCCTCTTTGTTGCATTTCTCTTCAACTTCACGTTTTCAGGGTCTATCTCTTCATCATCACTTTCACCTGATTGACAGTTTTTGTCCATCTCTGAATTACTCTGCTGAAATTTATCATTACCACTATGATTTTCAACATTGCAAGAATCAACAGATTGGATACCCCCAGATTGTTCTTGACCACAAGATTTATAGGAGACTAAAGAATTTGATTTCATCAGACTTGCATCTTCTATCTGAGATTTTCCTTCTTCACATTTAGATACAACTGAATTTAGCTCACCTGTTTGACCATTTCCAACTTTTGTACAATTTTGATTCAAAGAATCAGTTATCTCGTTACGTAAAACCAAGCTTTCACTAGAACTACCAATATCGCCTTTAGTAATGGTTCTAACTCCACTAGGACAGGGGAGTTCCTTATCTAAACTTGGTGGTTCACATTGGCTTTGAGTCTCACCTTCATTGCTTAAATTCTTTGATATCTTAGCCTGCTTCTTCTTTGCTTTCAACTTCTGACGTTGCAGAATTTTTGTACAATTCTCACAATTCCAAGCATTATCATCGGAAAGAAGCTCGGACTTTATGAAGTGAGCCAAACAGCTTTCTACAGATACTGGAGAATCACTATCATCAACCTCATCAGGATCAGAATCACTGATAGTCCCAGCCAAAAAACCAGTTTCAGCAACTTCATTTGCCAAAGACGGCCCAATGCTAGGCCATGCAGCAATTTCAGGCTCATTAAACATGTCACCAAAGCAATCAAACTCCACTTCCTCTTGCCCACGGCCATGACCTGCATTTGCCTCAGTACTGGTACTTTCTTCTTTGTAAGGAAGCAATTGAACCTCGGAATCTTGAACCAGCAAGGGAAGCTCCTCTTGGTTTCCAGAAGAATCATGTGGTTTTTTCTTTGGTTCCCCCTCGAGTAAAGAAAACTGACAACTTTCATTCAGAACCAGATCCTTGTCCTCAGAATCTTGAAAAAGGGAAATATCGTTATTTTGAGAAATCAAATCATTCTCATCAGCTACGTATACTTGTTGAAGGTAATCCATCCAAGTAAAATCATCTGCCCCAGCGGCATTTTCCTGGATTGTATTCTCCATTACGATGTAATCCATCCAAGCAAAATCATCTGTCCCAGCTGCATTTTCCTTCACTGCATTCTTCATTACTTGCTCATTCTGAGACTCTGCAACGTCTAAGAGATTCTGTGAAGCAGGATTGATTTCATTGGCTTCGGTGCTTGGGCCAATAGCACTTGATCTTGGAAAATCATCAGAAGGTGCCACCTTGGTTTCTGTTTGAGGCACAGCTATATTTTCTAGGCCTGGAGATTCACTGCTTGGCAATGGAGTCGTAACACCTAGAGCTGGTGCTTGATCTGCATCTTTGTTAACTTTTCCTCCAGCCATGCCAACTTTTTTTGGTGGCAGCTTTGTTTTCTTAGTTGGAACAGAAAGTGAGAGATCTAAAAATGGTTCGTACACTGTTGAGGAGTGCCCACATTCCTCACAACAGAGAGTACTAGAAATTTGACCACCAAATACAGCATCCACAAAAGTAAGATCCTGATTTGCCGTAACTGCATCATTTTTAGAAGCATTAATGTGTTTTTTCAAAGCCAACTCTTCCATATAAAGCGCATCAAGCAAGCAACGAAGCAATTCATGACTATCATGTTGCTGATAGCCACTAAACTGGGGAGCCTTAGCGCAAATGCACTCAAAAAAGGGTTTTGGATTTATAGCATTTTTCAAACCCATCTCCGGTTTTGTTTCAGCAAAAAGCTTTTTCAAAGAAATAGTTAGCTGTCCCATGGATGCATCCAGGTTCAAGAAGTAGTCCCTTAGCCTATCTAGAGCCAGAAGATTCTGCATTACTGAATTAAAGAAGCATGTATTCCCAAGATTAACCAAACCCCAAACCACATAGCCACTTTTCCCATCCAAAGAATTTGATATAGTTCCTTTTGATTTGATTGCTCTCGTAACACTGCCACTTCCAGACCAAATATCCTTAACATCAGCTGCTGATGGCTCAGATGATCGTTCCTTAATCAATTTTACAACATCATAAAAAGCATCTTTACTTTCACCATTTTCTTCCATTTTCTCAACTGGAATGAATGTACTGCAAGCAAAGCACCACCTCAATTGAGGATTATTCCATTGAATCATCAAGTGGTGACGGGTTAGTTTAATATGACGAATAGCATGGGTGGTAGAAGTAGTTGGCAAACCAACTCCAGCACACACATAATGTCCACATTCCAAACAAACCCAAATGGCTTTCGACTCGGATTTTGAATCAACTGAGGCACTTCCCTGCTTCTTCCCATGTTTATCCTTTCCCTTACTTCCTCTCCTATCATTTCCGCCTTCCCTGCAATCTTCACACCTAATAGGCTTTGAGGACCTAAGTTTAGTCGACAATTTTTCCATGTCAATACCTATATCAAAATGAGGGCATGCTTTCCTCTCTTTTACTACTGTAGCTCCATCATCAACATTATCAATACTAGCATTTTTCTCCTGAGGTAAAACTTTGGGAGATTGGGCTGCCACAACCCTTTTCTCTTTAGGAGATACTCGACGATTCCTCTTAACCCTTTTCCCCATTTAGTTCCTTAAAAACCAATTCCAAATAACCATAAACCCTCCAAGCAATACCAAAAATAATCACAGAAGCAACCAAAAAAGAAATAAAAAAAACCATGAAAAATTATATATAAAAAAAATCCAAACTAATAACTATCTACTTTCATGTGCATATATGATGAAGATTAGTATCTATGGAAATACCCGAACTAAGTATATAGTAAACATAAGCAGAGATTGAAAGAAAAAAAAAAACAATAAGAATGCAAATTTAGAAGATGACCCAGATGATGAGTTGGATCGATAAATGCAAACAGAAGCTTCCAAATTATCATTAAGGAGAAAGCAGGTCAAGCAAAGAAAGCCAAGAAAAAGCGTGCAAACTATAGAAAAATCGAAAAACAAAGAATAGAGAAAAAGAAAGTATGAAAGAAATATTACCTGAAAATCAGGAAGGAAAGGACCAATAAAGATTGGTTTAGAGAAATCTTGTAAGAAAGGGTTTGTTTACATGGGGAAGTAATAAGAAAATATACAAAAAAAAATGGGGTTTTGGAGATTTAGGATCTAAGTAAGGAAGGAAGAAAAAGAAGAAGAAGATGAAAGCGTGGCGTGGGCATTGTAAGGGGTTTGGCTGGCACACCCTCGAAGTTTACTCTTCTCTCCCTCTCAAATCATCAGGAAAGACAGAAGGAAAGCAATGGAGGTGGAAAAAAAAACTGCAGAAACTTGAAAAGAAAAACGAAAAAAGAAAAGAGTTCGTTTTTGGTAACCGTCAGTGTAAAACTGTAAACTTTTTAACGTTTTTCGATCACTTTTTTTTTTTTGTTGTTGATAATTCGATCACTTTTTTATTATTATTATTATTATTATTATTATTTCTTTATGAAGGAGTTCTGAATTCTGATCCGAATTTGTTTTTTTCTTTGGAAGTTGTACTTTAATCATAATTATAAAATTAAAACTAAAATTTAATAAATATTAAATTTATTTAATTAAAATATTTAAAACAAAATCTATATATTTACTATGAGTTAGATTTTGTGATTATAGTTAAGTAAAAAATATGTGGTAATTTTCATATAATCAAATCTATTATAACGCCAACAATCATGTTATCTGTTGGTAGAGTGCGAACTCTTAATTTTTTTGATCAGAGATCGAACTCGAATAACCTCAAATATATATAAAGAAAATAAGGATTAGTTTTATATATTTAAATGCGTATGTAAACATATAAATTAATCTATAATCTATCTATTCTTAAAAGGAATTCTTGAGTTGATGTCACGAGTTAAAAAATACCAACTCAGTGGAGGAAATATCCAAAAAAAATCAAACTATAAAAATTAAAAACAAATGAAATTGAATTGAATTAAAAAAGTAATTTAATACATTTTTAAATCTTATTTTTAAAAAAAAAAACACTCACTCACAAAATCACTCACGTAATTAAAAATCCACAACTCTCTCACACAACTACCCACTCATCTTCTTCTCCACAAAAACTACCTAATTTTCTGCACAAAACTATCCAATTATAAAAATCACCTACTTTTCACTCACATGGTACGTGTCAAGAAATTCTAGTCATATTTAAAAAGAATAGTTGAGTTAGTATCACGAATCAAGTGACACCAACTCAGTTGAACAATTGACTGAAAAACTAAATTTTAATAAATTAAATAATAATATTACAAGGCATTTATATTTTTTTTAATTTTTCAATATAATATATTTAAAAAAAAAAATTTATCCATTCTCTTTAAAAAAAACTACCACTCCTTTGAAAAACTATACTCAGTTAAAAAATTAAGTTTTCTTAAAAAAATTACCACTCTCTTAAAAAAATTATCATTTTTTCTAAAAAAACAACTACCATTTCATTAAAAAAAATGGATCATATATATTTTTTACAAAAAAAAAAAATCACTTATAAAGTGATGTGATATTATCTAGTATTTATAAAGTTTTTAATAAAATTTAGTGTCATAAGTCAAGTAACACCAACTCAATTAATGAAAATACAAAAACACCAAACATAATCATAAAATAAAAAAATCACCAATAAAAAAAAGGCAATTTGGGGATAATTTTCATTTTCTTAACATGCTATAAATTGGTGGTCACTCCAAAAACATAAACATAGTCTACAATTCTTTTTCCCACAAGCATGAGGCTGTGTAGAAGTCGGTTCAAACCGATTTTCCCTATCAAAACCGATATAATTCAGTTGTATCGATTTGGTTAAATCGGTTTCGATCTTGATTGATTAGAGGTGTCATTTATTAGATTAATTCGATCAATTTTTTATTTTTAAAATGAATAACCGAAATAAACCAATTTAACCAACATATAATTATATACTTTTTAAATAAATTTATATTATATATTAATAAATATAATATATTAATCTATTTAAAATTTTAGTAAGAAAAGTTAATGCCATTTCCCCTCTGCAATTGAGAATGTAGTTTCTCATATCTGCAATTCAGTTGAATGCTTGCTAGGAAAAAAAAATTGGCCATTTTTTTTTCTTTGGCAAAGCCCTTTTTTTTCATCTGAAGCTGGTGAAAAAAATGGTTGAAAAACGCAGAAACCGATAGATCTGACCAAAGTAAGTCGGTTTCGGTTAATTTCAGTTATTTATATTATTTTGGTAGGTTTCGGTTATTTTTGAGCGTCGGTTAAGTCAGTTTTTGGATTTTTTTGGACCGAATTGACAGACGACTCACTCCTATTCTTAAGATCATATCTCTGTCGATCTTACCTGAATTCGAAAAACCTATTCGACTATCTGAACTCGACCTCATTCAATCCGATTTGATCATAAAAATTCAATAACTTGAACTCGTCCAATCCAAACCTGAAAACAATCCAACAAAAAATAATCCGAATTAATCCAAAACAAAATCTACAATTTTTTTTCCCCTAAGAATGGATTGGTTTAGACTATTGAAAGCTCTTAGACGACCCAAAGCTAATAGCCAATCTGCCTTGGCTTATGAGATTAATGTAAAAGCTTGACTGGATTGTAGCGGATGGTTCTTACAAATGTGTTACTCGGATTTTTTTTTATAGTATCAATGTTTGATACTTATTTTCAACACATATTCTCGTATATGTTTACGAGAAATAATTTTTCAAATATATGAAGAAAAAAAAATTAAAAATTAATATACCCGTGTAAGAGACATATTCGTATTCGACACTCTATCTTGAATCTGGACAACATAAGTTAGAACACTTATATGTTGCCGTATCGTTATTCGTAGTTCTTTTCTCTGCTATTTGTGCGATTTAACAGCTTGAGTAATGAAATTTCCTGCACCAGCTGGGGGGATAGCTACACCAACAACGCCAACAACAGTGACGAACAACCCGAATGTACCAACAACTACGACAAGTACACCAATCAATGGCGATGGCATACCCACAACAGATGAATCTAAAGCTTCATTGGATTGTATGTCTGTCGTGCTCTTACTTGTTCTATCATTTATTTTGCACCCAATATTCCATCTTCTAGACCCTGCTGCATCACCCAATGACGGGAAGAGGCGTTTTCGTTAGAAGTTGGAGATGGTTTCAATCAAACCTTTTTAGCTCTCATAAATTCAATTCAATATTTCAATATTGTTCTTGTATGTTTCCTGGCGTATATATATATGAGTGTAAACAAACAGCCATGCATCTATGGATTTTCTTTGGATGAATCTAGATCTTTCTGCTTTGATCACCACCTGTTTATTGGCTATCTTAGATCTGGAGACGTCGAGATGAAGTTCTTATAATGCTAACATGGAGGTAACATGCAAATTTGAGAGTCAAATGCCACATCAAAGGGTGAAATTAACCCAGTGTAGAAACCAAACTGCTCTAAAAAAAAAAATCAACTTCTCTCATAAATTATGGTAACCAGTAATTTAGCAACACCGTTTATATCTGCCTAACTCTATAAATAAGTAAGCCCCTGAAGAATATGAACTTAACATGGATGAAGATGAAACCCTAATGTAATAATCTTCCTGGATTACAAATGAATGGATCCTAAATAACAAAGATTGATTTTAGCCATATAAATTGTGTCAGTTAGAGGAAAAAAAACTGGTAGTCTTGGACATGGTACCATAAGCCTTTTTCTGTACATTTTGAACATGCACCTCAGTCTTCTCTTTCCTTGAATGAGTCTGGGACTTCTACACCTGAGATAGAAACACCCTTTATATAATAAGAAAGAAAAATATTGGGGAAGGGGCAGACTATGAGGGGGAAATAAAGTTAAACATAAAACTTTTTTTTTTTTTGATACAAAGGAGGCCGCAACCTGAGGAAATGAGGAGTTATAGATGCTGAGATTTGAACTCCATACTCGCTGGATGCCACCTTTTAAGGGTGGCTGCATGAACCAACTGGGTTAAGCCCTTGATTCAATTAAACATATAACTTTGACATTGTTTGCTACTGATAAACTGCATTAACTAAATATCATCATAAAAGTCATGATTCATAAACCTTAAATAAGTGGCATAGGTTAGAAACAGGCTGCAAAGAAATTCTTTACTAAAATGGTAACAGTTATGAGTTAACACAATTAACTCATCATAGTGGAAGGTTTCTCTTTTCATGGTTTTCGAAAAGGTTTGGCTAACATTACCTATATTCAGTTGCTTGCGCAGCAAGTCATCACACCTGCTTCAGTTTCATTAATAAAATCATAACATCATTTTAACCTTCTATATAAAGCTACAGTTTTCCCATGGAATTGACCTTTTCCTTTTTATTTTGCAAAAAAAATCTAGGACTCTTTCGTACTCTATCATCAATTTTTTTTAATGCATTTAAGAAAACATATGTTCCTGCAAATCTACTGTCATTAGAGGTTTGTGACTGCTAAGGACTAGATTTTTGAGATTTAAAATCATGCCACTCTTCACTCTCAGTTTCTTTACTTTCAGCTGTCAAAATTCAAAAACTTAATCACCTTTGGATCAACTGGGGCACTGATCTGGCTGCCTTACTATGTAAATTACATCCGCACCGGCCCAGTAGTAGTCCTGATTACGGTACCAAACCCACAAGGCATGAGTCTGATTTTTCACCTGTAAGCCACAAAACACTACCCATCAGTTGGCATTCTTATATGACTATTCAGAAATTGAATACCTACTTGTAGATGTTTCTACATAGTCTAATTTTACTAGATATAGCTGATTCCTTGGTATATTTTAAAGGCTAGCTAGATTTTAATTGGATACAAGAAACTCTGTTAGTATGTCACTACATAAGAAATTCATGATGTCCAATTTTGTAGGCTTTTCGAAAAAAAAAGAAAGGTAAAACACTTCCTATATGGAAAATCTTGCTAACTGTTTTTGCCGATTGAAGATGAATGTTTAAAGTTCCGTTGAGATTTTCATATTCAGATCTTTGTGGCCTTTTCCAAAGAGTAGCTGTAAATGACAGTGCAGAGCATGGCAATGTGTGTTTGCACACATGTAATTTAATGTGCATTTGATGTGTGTGTAAGAGAGAGAGAGAGTTTGTGTGTTCTACCTCAAGAATTCCATAGCCAAAGCTACTGTCTCTATATGCACTATATTCAGGCTGTTGGTTCCAGCAGAAATTACCAGTTGCCGGGCCTGATGTAAAATTGAATGCGCAGAAGTCACCCATAAGTCTGTCTGAGGTGTTAGAGGGATGTGGACAATTACCAGGTTCATCAGCATGTTCAAGTGTCAAGTTCTTTTCATTTCCACCACTACCAACCGTGATATGAACAGGACCACACGGATCCAGCGTGTAGTTGTATACTCGGTTTGACCTCTCATAGGCATTAACCTGATTCATTATCACCAAATTTCTTCTCAATTTATTTTATTTAAAGCACGAAACAGATAAGTCAGGGATAAGAACTAGGCAGTATTGCACCCTACATGTTTCTCTAACTAGGCCTGTTCATGTTCAATGAGGAACTGTTGCCCTCAAAAACCTTGTGCTACATACAACACATGATCATTGTTTTTTGATACAGGCATGCAAATGAACCTAAAATACCATAGATTTTAATCAACATTAGCAGAAAACTGGTTTGCTTCCTTTCCTCCCATGTTCAGCTGGGAGGGAATATTTTAATGGGCAACTTGAAGTGACCGATTAAACACTCCATTAACCTTAATGGTTTTATCTCCTGAGCAATGTTACCCAAATTCGGACTGAGTGTCGGATATGGGCATGTGTCCCATACGGATATGCTCAATTTTTTAAAGTTTTTCCATATATTTGGAGGATCATACCCCATGCCCATGTCGGACATAGGTGTCGGACACGGGTATTTTAGGGAACATGAAGAGTCCGGGTAACATAGCTCGTGAGTACATATATATCCACTCTACCACTATTTGTGCATTACTTTTGACTCTAACTTGAGAAGTGAAGAACACATAATTATCCAAGCTAATAAGTACAGTTTTGATATTACTATGCTAAAGTTAGTAGCTGTCCAGACAAGGAAAAAGAATTTCCTTTTTGTTTTAGTGCCCCTAATATGCTAAATCAAATAAACCTAATTTTAGTCAAAACAAAGCAATAGTATTGTTTGTAACATTTTTATATCATGGGATTATGACAGACATGTTAAACTGCACTCACTTGTCCATTGAAAACAATGTCGACACCATGCTTATATAGCAATTCTTCCATTTCCACTCTCATACACTCTGCCTCTCTATAATGTTCCTTGTAGGTGCTGTACCAGGGAGAGTGCCAAGCAGCTACCAACCATGGTGTCATACTTCGGTTCACATTACTCAGGTCTCGTTCCAGCCACTTATACTGATCAGCTGCAAGGCAAAAGAGCAAGATAATCTCATTATGAGGAAAGCAAACATGATTGGTGGAAATTAAGGGAAAAAGGGTGAATTAATGAGTTTACATGATTTATCATAGGAAACATATGCACCGAGCATCACAAAATGTATTCCGCCAGCATTAAAAAATAGTACAATGTGGACCCACTTTCATTGGATGGAAATGCAAATCGAGAACTGTAAGCAGTGAACGTCTGATTATCAGCATGTTTTTCAATCTCATGATCCCCTTCTATCACCATTGTTGGAACAGTAGCTGTTAGAACCTGCATAAACCTGCCAACAAATAACCCACCTTCATTACTGATTTGATCTCTAATACTATAGAGAAGCTTTAGGAAATAAATTGGCAAGAGCATCATAATCCTAGGTTTAGTTGAACAAAATCACAATATTCTGTTGTGGACACTCACCCTAGCTCCCAACAAGGGTTTGGTGTTTTTTTTTTTTTTTGCATTTGTAAATTCATAGAGAACCAGTTGTTCTCAACACAACTATATTAGAGATAGATACTACAGCTTTGATATTGAGTTAAATTTCAAGCAATTTTATTATTTGTGTGATTAAAAGGACCATACCACTCATCTTTACCATTTGGCAATCACTTCACCTTTCATAAGCTACTGCTACACAGTAATCATTCAAAAATAGTAGGTAATCAAGCAAGATATTGAAGTTTGACCTTCCCCAATGGTCCCAACGAGGCTGATATGTTGCTTGCAAAGGAGTTTGTGGAAATGAACAATTGCAACAGTCAGACAAAGCTCCATTTGTGAGATATAAGTCGGCAAAACTTAAATCCCCAACCAACAAAGCAAGATCTGGATGATTGGCTAGCATGTGACTAATTGTTGTACTAGTATTATAAGTAAGGCCTAGGTTTCCAACCACCGCGACTCTGCTTGGGTAGTCCCCAGGTGGGGAAGGCATTGTCCTAAAATAATGAACACCACTCATTGCTGGTATTGAAGGATCTCCACATTGATATTCATACATAGTATCAGGATCCAATCCTGCAGAAATACATGATAGTAATGTCAAACTAACTGGAAAAAATTCAAGATTATATGCATCCATGTGCAACCAATGCATACATGGAGGACTAATATTATGTTAGAAATTCCTTGTTTAGTTATGCCTATATTTACTTTCAGGTAAGCAGTTCTTACTATCGGTTGTCTTTGAGAATAGTACATCATGTCTCGCCAAATTGTGCATAATTATCTTGAAATTCAATTCAGATTCAAGGAAAACTGGGTAGAAGTTGTTCTGGACTCAAACATAATGAACCAAAATATCTTTCTAACTCAGACTGAAACCATCAATAAGTAAAATGTTTGTTCTTTGACTAATAAAGCATTAAGTTTCATTTAGATTGACATGTTTGTTTAGGATCATCAACATTCAAGCATAGGAATTTTGAATCGTATGTTAGTGCAACATGAAAACTTGTGAAAGAAAAACTAAAATATACAGTCCAAAGAACAATCAACAATCTTCCATAGTTCGATATTTGATGATCAATCACTTGGTAACAATGAGCAGGTGTCCTGCTATAATTCGTGTAAGCCCTAAGAAAATAGAAACTAAGGTAATGCAAACTGCAAAAGAATTGGCTATGCATGAGAATCCAGCGAAGACCTCAATGCTTCCTTGTTCATAAAAAGCGAAATAAACGAAACAGAATAGACTACAGCTGATGAATTTTGGTTGAAAACCAAACAAACACTTGAAGAGCATAAAAAGTGCATAGTTCTAGTATCAATAAGAAGGATTATGTATACCTGTGACAAGAACACGGTGTATAATTCCAGAAGTGTAGTTTTTAAGGCCTTCAATAGGATATTGTTGATTGTAAACAAAGGAAGTGCCTGTAGCTTGATTATTCCGACCCGATTTATAGATTCCATATTGAACAACACTTGCTACACTTTGAGGATCCAGTGGTTTTATATCATCACCAATTTGAAATTCCCCTGAAAATTTAGTTCATAAAAAGTTAATAAAAGGCAAAAGAAAGCAAAACCCATAAGCATATTTGAGAAAGACAAAGGAGCAATTGATGAATTCCTTAAACTTCCGACAGAAAAGGGTATATAAAAGAAACCCAAATCTCACAATGGCACAATGACTCAAGAAAAATTGTTTTTCGTGTTTCCTGACAATAACTGTTCTTGTATGGTAGCAAAACTTGTCTTAAAGCACCATAAACTGATTAGTAATTTGTTAAAATTGAAGTTTTTAACTGCATATCCATGTATGCCATGCCTTAAAAAAAAAAAAAAAAAAAAAAAAACAACTGAGAAAGTAAAAACTAGATAAAAGAATACATCAACAATATAATGCAGCTTAAAAAAGAGGGAAAAAAAAAAGTACCAGTTATCCAAGAAACCCAAACTGAGCTAGAGTTTGAAGAGAGAGACAATGAAATTTGTTCAGGCTGAAATTCAGTCTTTGGCCTTAGCAAAGGATTCTTATCGGCCGGCAAGCTAGTAACCTTTTCAAGAATGCTATAGTTTACCGGCACAGTTACTGGCTTGAAGGTCCTTCAAGGGTTGTTGGAAATTGCCCATTAACTACAAATATCAAACTTAGCAGAATCAAGCAACGTAATAGCTTGTTTAAAAACATCATAGCTAAAACCATTATTGGGTTTTAGCAAAGTTGTCAAGGATTAAAAACAAAGTTACAAAGTTATCAGAAAGTGCCAAAGGATTAAAAACAAAGTCAGAGAGAAACAGAGAATAATCTGAGAGGAAAGCTGAATTAATTATTTATATATATATATATATATATATATATATATATATAGGTGCAATACTTGTAGAGGATTATAGTAGATGATACAATGGAAATTTTCTTCACTTGTATTGATGTATTTAGAATGTTATTTATACAGATTACATACTAAAGTAAGAATTTACAGCAGTCTAAGTATAGAAAGAATGGAGAGATTTACAACGGCTAGCAAGAATCAAGTTGTATCATCTATTTACATTAATGATAGAAATCTGTATCACTAATCTTGGTAAGAATACTGGCGTGATCTTAGACTAGAAATCTGGGTGATTGGCTTTGACAGAATCTGCCTTGATACATCCCCTCAAAATTGAGCTGCCATCAGCAAGGGCAATTTTGTTTCTGAGAGCTTCTGTTCTCTGCCGGGATAGTGGTTTGGTTAATAAATCAGCAAGTTGGTCTTGAGTGTGGACATGTCGGACTTGAACTGTGCCTTGTTGAACTAGATCCCGAACAAAGTGAAGATCAATTTGGATATGTTTCATCCTGGAATGTTGAACAAGGTTGAAACTAAGATGTGTAGCGCCAAGATTATCACAAAGCAGCGAAGGGGTTGAGGTGAGCTTGAAACCAAGTTCTTGAAGAAGAGATTGGATCCAAACAGTTTCAGAGGCAGCATTAGCAAGAGCTCTGTACTCAGCTTCCGTGGAAGAGCGTGCAACTGCACGTTGTTTCTTGGAGCTCCAAGAGATGGGATTGGAACCAAGGAAGCAAATATACGCTGAAGTGGAAGTGCGATCATCAAAATTTCCATGCCCAATCAGCATCTGAAAAGGTTATTAGAGTTGGAGCTGCCCTGCATGTCAGTTTAACACCATGAAAGATAGTTTGCTTCAAGTAGCGCAAGAGCCTCTTTGTTGCTGTCCAGTGTGTCTGAGTGGGCTTGTGCATGAATTGAGACAATTTATTCACAGCAAACGAGATGTCCGGGCGAGTAAGGGAAAGATATTGTAGACTGCCAAGAACCTTTCGATATTCAGTGCTATCAAAAGAAGCAGTTCCATCATTGAGTTTGAGAGGTGTTGATAACTCGTATAATTATATAGTTTTTAGTTATGTTTTATTATTGTTTTGTGTCAAATACGAGTTATTATTGCTTAGTCTAATCGTGTTTATGATTTTTTATATTTTTATGTAATTTGGTGTTTTTCACGAGTTTCTTTGAGTGATTTCAGATTACTAGGTTAAATCAACAATTAAGGGCAAATCCAGTTGAGTTCCAGTTCCGACACCTTTTGCCATATCAGCTATATCTGGAGTTTCACTGAAGCAATAAGGCTGAAATTTTAACCGTGCAAAGTTAAGAGGCATATCTAACTTTTTCATGTTTTACACTTCTTGAAACGGAGTCGTTTTCCCTAGCGAAATCGACCATCAAGTTGGCTGATGTGCAATGACGTTTGTGCTGACCTATTTTCGTATTTTGCCCATATCTTCTTATCCACATCAAAAAATGAGCTGATTCCAACGGCTATGGATCATTAACTGATAGGGGAACATTTTTCTAGAAGACCATGTGATCAGATCAGGCCTCCAATATTGACAAAATCGACCATCAAGTTGGTTGATCAAAATTGTCATACAATATGACGAAAATGGTTAGAAAAATGCACCCACCTATTATACCTACCTTTGAAATTTGTAAAGCTTGTCTCTTGTCATTTAGCCCTCCAAAATGTGTATAAATAGAGGGCCTTGGATGATTGTAGAGGATCATATTGTACATTGGTAGGATATTAGCCATTGTAATAAAATTCTCTAAGTTTTCTTCTTCTTTCTTTTCTCTAGTTTTCTTTTTCTTTATTTTCTTCTTCTTCTTTCTTTCTTTTATTTCCTTCTTAGATTCTCTTTAATTTTATGTTTATGTTTACAATGCCTATGCTAGGCTAAACTTCTATTTGGTTAAGGGTGATTTCAAAGCCCTAGACATGTTTTGTGATTGATTTTCAGATTCTATCTATCATTAATTTTCTATCAAAGTTGCTTATGTTCTTCTACAAGAATTGTTCATTATGTTGTCTTGATTTATTTAGGTGTACAACTAGATAGATCTTGATAATTATCTATTGCTAGTCTAGGAGTCTTGATCCGTGTAATTGTCTTGATTTCCTATTCATAAGTGGCAATTTGTGATTAATGATTATGGTCAAGTTTTCAATAATTGCAAAGTGGAACATAACCTAAGTTGAACAATCCGAGCTTATGTGTTTGTTGCTTAGATCAATGATAACTCGTATAATTATATAGTTTTTAGTTATGTTTTATTATTGTTTTGTGTCAAATACGAGTTATTATTGTTTAGTCTAATTGTGTTTATGATCTTTTATATTTTTATGTAATTTGGTGTTTTTCACAAGTTTCTTTGAGTGATTTCAGATTACTAGAATTAAGGGCAAATCCAGTTCAGTTCCAGTTCCGACACCTTTTGCCATATCAGCTATATCTCGAGTTTCACTGAAGCAATAAGGCTGAAATTTTAACCGTGCAAAGTTAAGAGGCATATCTATCTTTTTCATGTTTTACACTTCTTGAAACGGAGTCGTTTTCCCTAGCGAAATCGACCATCAAGTTGGCTGATGTGCAATGACGTCTGTGCTGACCTGTTTTCGTATTTTGCCCATATCTTCTTATCCACATCAGCAAATGAGCTGATTCTAACGGCTATGGATCAGTAACTGATAGGGGAACATTTTTCTAGAAGACCATGTGATCAGATCAGGCCTCCAAAATTGACAAAATCGACCATCAAGTTGGCTGATCAAAATTGTCATACAATATGACGAAAATTGTTAGAAAAATGCACCCACCTATTATACCTACCTTTGAAATTTGTAAAGCTTGTCTCTTGTCATTTAGCCCTCCAAAATGTGTATAAATAGAGGGCCTTGGATGATTGTAGAGGATCATATTGTACATTGGTAGGATATTAGCCATTGTAATAAAATTTTCTAAGTTTTCTTCTTCTTTCTTTTCTCTAGTTTTCTTTTTCTTTATTTTCTTCTTCTTCTTCTTTCTTTTATTTCCTTCTGAGATTCTCTTTAATTTTATGTTTATGTTTACAATGCCTATGCTAGGCTAAACTTCTATTTGGTTAAGGGTGATTTCAAAGCCCTAGACATATTTTGTGATTGATTTTCAGATTCTATCTATCATTAATTTTCTATCAAAGTTGCTTATGTTCTTCTACAAGAATTGTTCATGATGTTGTCTTGATTTATTTAGGTGTACAACTAGATAGATCTTGATAATTATCTATTGCTAGTTTAGGAGTCTTGATCCGTGTAATTGTCTTGATTTCCTATTCATAAGTGGCAATTTGTGATTAATGATTATGGTCAAGTTTTCAATAATTGCAAAGTGGAACATAACCTAAGTTGAACAATCCGAGCTTATGTGTTTGTTGCTTAGATCAACCTATCTTTCTCATCATAAAGCTGCCATTAAATTGAATTTAGAGAGCTTATTCTAGGTTGTTTAATGGTTAGAGATTAAATAGAGAGCTTGTTCTATTTAACGACAAACTAAGGAAAGATTGGGATAACAGAGCTTGTTGTTATCTACGGTTGTTAACTTTGATAGTTGGTTGATATTGATAGATCTGAAATTGATTCTTAATGATGTCTAGTGGTGGAGAATGAAACCTTAACCATATTTTTCATATTTGATTCTTCTTACTTACTTGTTTTCTTACTTTTCTAGTTTGCTTATTTTTAAAAGTATATTTATTTTTATTGGCTGGTTATACCGCCTAATTTGTATATTAACTTTGTTTTATTTTTATTGGCTGGTTATACCGCCTAATTTAGTATATATATTTTTATTGGCTGGTTATACCGCCTAATTTAGTATGTATATTTTTATTGGCTGGTTATACCGCCTTGCATCTTATTCTTATTATTTACTTTAGTTTAAATCTGGCTTCAAAAACCCCTTTTCTTTTATTGTTTTCTTTGAACGTAAGTTATAAACTAATAACTGATAGATTAAAACCCAATCCCTGAGGACTCGACCCTTGCTAATCATTATACTTACAATTGATCTTTTTAGTGCAAGGTTAAATAAGATACACTCTTTTGGGTGCATCAAAATTTTGGCGCCGTTGCCGGGGATTGTTTTTTTTAGTTTATTTGTTACTTGGTTTATTCTTATTTTCAGTTCTAATGATATTTATTTTCTTGTACATACGGGTTTTTCTTATCAAATTTTGAAAAAAAAAAAAAACGATGGAATTGAGCAATCTAACACTTGAAGAGTTGGTGGCATACATGAACATGGAGAATCAACAAGCCAAGCTCACCTCCCCAGTTCAACAATTGGCGATGGGAGGATGTCAAGGCCATCAAGTGTTCCAAGACCAACAGTATGATCATTACTCAAACACTTACCATGAGGGATGGTGGGATCATACTAATTATGGCTACTCGAAAAATTACCAAGAAGTAGATCCTTATGCCAATTACACTCATCCATCTAGCTTCAATCAATCATGGTCTCAAGAACCAGATCTTTTTCAACCACCACATATGACTCAAAAGTCAGGTACTTCTTTAGAAGATCTTGTCTATTCTCGTGTTACTGATTCTTTGCAATTTCAACAGGAAACAAGGGCAAGCATCCAGAGTTTGGAAAAGCAAATGAGCCAATTGGCTAGTAGTATGGTGGGATGGGTAGCACAAAGATCTGAAAAACTCCCAGCCCAAACGGTGATTAACCCAAAGGAGAATGCTACTATTGTGACCTTGAGAAATGAGGAACAAGATGAGGATGAGACAAAACCAAAGATGGATTCACTTCTTGAGGATAATGAAGCCACCATTCAAATTGAGAGTACTTTGACACCTCAGGTAGCTTTTAAGGTTCTTATTTCTACTAATGTTCCTTCTCCACTTTTTCCTAGCAGATTTGCAAAGTCCAAGAAGGAGGAACATGAACAACAATTTTTGGAAACCTTAAACAGCTTGCTTGTGGATGCCATTAGACAAGTACCAAGATATGCACAATTCCTCAAAGAGCTATACCCCACCAAGAATGATGAAATAATACGTGTGGGGGAGAAGGCATTGGCTGTTTTGCAAAGAAAACTTCCTCCAAAACGCAAAAATCCGAGAAGTTTCATGTCTAAGCCAAAAGATCCTAAAAAGCCAAGAAGGGGAATTGGCTAGGTTGAAAACAATCAATCAAGTGCTAATTGGGGGAGGCAGCCTAATTAGTGAAAGCATTGCCAAACTGCCATCCTCAGATTTGCTCTCTTTTTCTTTATCTTTTTCTTATGTTTCTTTGTTAATTGTGTTTAGTGTTTTTAAGTTCATTTAGGCTGCATAAGTTTATTTTGTTTAATAGTTCTTTTCACTTACACATGATTCTTTCATTTGGGTTAATAGCATTACATTAATGACAATGTAAGAATTATGTGTGGGGGGAAGAATTTAGGATTTTATTTAGAGTGTTTTGTTTTTGAGTTTTTTTTTATGCTGTTTTTCTTTCTGATCCTTGTTTTGAAAATAACTAGATGTAAATATAATTTTTTTTAACCCCGATTAAATGGCGGATAACGGTACTCCGTGATTATTTAAATCGGTTCCATCAGCTACCCACAAAACTGATATTGTATATAAATTTCTCTTCCAATTTCTCTTTCAATTTTTTTCATTTTTTTTTTCAGGATGGATGATATTCTCACAAGATTGCAGAAACGATTTCCTCCTTTTCCTCGAAATATTTTACTGAAGCTTTACCAAGTTCGATTTGAAAGATTAAGAATGCTTATGCACAAAGGGATTCCTGGAGACATACGTTGGATAATTGAAGCCAAGGTACGTGAAGATGAATATCTTCCTGTTTTGCATTTACCAGGTACAGGTAGAAGCACTTTTGCAAAGAAGCGACGAGCAAAGCGCATGAGTTCAAATTGCCACAAATGTGCACGATGGACGTGTAACGGTAAATGTCGTTCAATTGGGATTCCGTCCTCTAATCGAGATGATAAAATTGAATTCATTAAGGATGGACTGAGTAAGGAGAATTTGGGTAATATCCAACTTTCTCTTGAGACGCATCCTAGTGGAGACGTACAAAGAGAAATTCTTGATTTATGGCCGCAATTCCAAAGGGAATGGCAACATCTTGGGAATCTGATGTTAAAAGACCCTGTTTGCCAGCTTGTAAGAAAACTGGATGGGAAGCATATCCTCGACTCATAGAAGGCGTTTAAGCCGTTTCTGGACGTAAAACCAGAGGAAGATATGAGCCACAATCACAACTACAATAAATGACTTCTCAGCTTTTGGTTTGATTTGCAATAACTTTATTTTGGTTTAATTTACGTGTTGTTCGATTTGTGTAATTATTTTCGTTTTTTTTTATTTGTCTTTTACGGTTGATTTTTTCTTCTCTTTTTGATTTTCTTCCTGAAATCACGCAAAAATCTTTTGTTAGGTTAACATTTTCTTCTGACAGGTCAGATACACTTTCGGCGACATTATTACTCTTTTCTGATTCACTACTCAGTCCTCTATATATTACACCATGTACTCATTCTCTTTCAGGCACTCGAAAAAAAAAAAGAAAAAAAAAATGGAAAGTACTTCGTCCCAACGCATTAAAAAAATTTGTGTTTTTGGAGGTGCTTATCCAGGGAAAAATAACATATTCGCTGATGAAGCCATAAGAGTTGGAGTAATACTTGCCCAACAAAAGATCCAGTTGATTTATGGAGGCGGTAGTACGGGTTTAATGGGAGCAGTCGCTACAGCAGCACACGCCGGAGGAAGTCCAGTTCTAGGAGTCGTGCCAAAACTATTCACAGATTTTTGTGGACCTACCGTGGGTAAGGAAATACAAGTCTGGAGTATCCCTGAACGGATAACAATCATGTACCATTCTGCCGATGCATTCATTGCTTTACCAGGAGGTCTGGGTACATTGGAAGAAATAGCTTGCGTGGCTTCTTGGTCATCTTTGGTCACAAATAAGAAACCCATTGGTTTGCTTAATATTAATGGTTATTTTAGTAATTTGCTTTCATATTTAGATAATGCTGTGGATAATGGATTCATGTTTTCAGAGGCAAGGAGAACCATAATTTCTGCTACAACCATTGAAGATCTACTTAAAAAGCTCCAAGCTTATGAGTGTTTATCTGCTACGGTTGTTTCGCAAACGCTCGGAAAAAGAAAAAGAGATATGGACGAGCAAGGAGTGGATTGCACTTTGTCTTTGTGACATTATCTAACATTTTGCTTGTTGTCTCAGTTATAATAAGTGGTTAGCAACCTCTGCAGGTAATATCTCCTAAATTCTACCTTTAAAATTTGACATTGGGGACTATGTCATATTTTAGTAGGGGGTAAGGGACATATTTTGCTAATTTTTTTTTTTAAAAAAAAAATTAAGAAGTATTCATTCTGAACAAGGTCTGAGTAAGGGAGACTTGAGACATACCTTGTCAGTTTGATTTCTTCTTTTCAAAAAAAAAAAAAGTTTGTTGTGTTTTAAGCAATTTAGAAGTATTCATTCTGAACAAGGTCTGAGTAAGGGAGACTTGAGACATACCTTGTCAGTTTGATTTTAATCTTTTTATGTTTACTTGTTAATTTTTGTTTAGTATTTTAGGATTATTTAGGTTGCATGGTTTTGTTTTGTTTTGAGTCTTAGTTGTTCCTATTCTTATGTTATTAGTTCTTTTCTCTTACACATGATTCTTTCATTTGAGTTAATAGACTTACATTGAGGACAATGTAAGAATTAAGTGTGGGGGGGAATGATTTAGGATTTCTTTTATTTTTGTCTACTATTTTTTTTTTGTTTCTTTATTATTATTATTATTATTATTTTTTTAGTGTGTTTTAGTTACTTTCAATACTATGATGAGATATGAATTGCATAAGTCTAAAACAGATTTATTATTGAGAAGATTTTCATGAGAATTGAGCTTGATATCAACCTTTTTATGAGCCAATGTTAATATGATATGTTGATTGAGAAAGAAGCATGTTTAGACTTAATCTGACTTGTATAATCATCCTTGTGAGTTTTTGAGCCTATAATGATTGATGCATTATACAAATCAATCTAATTTCTTTCTTGAGTGCTCTTATGATTACATGATTCTCTAGAACTTGCTTTAAACCGTTTGAGACTATATTGATACATGTGACAACATGAATATGATAGAGGCATTAGGATTATAACCAGAGCCAAACAGCCATTGATAACTCGTATAATTATATAGTTTTTAGTTATGTTTTATTATTGTTTTGTGTCAAATACGAGTTATTATTGTTTAGTCTAATTGTGTTTATGATCTTTTATATTTTTATGTAATTTGGTGTTTTTCACAAGTTTCTTTGAGTGATTTCAGATTACTAGAATTAAGGGCAAATCCAGTTCAGTTCCAGTTCCGACACATTTTGCCATATCAGCTATATCTGGAGTTTCACTGAAGCAATAAGGCTGAAATTTGTAGCCGTGCAAAGCTAAGAGGCATATCTATCTTTTTCATGTTTTATACTTCTTGAAACGGAGTCGTTTTCCCTAGCGAAATCGACCATCAAGTTGGCTGATGTGCAATGACGTCTGTGCTGACCTGTTTTCGTATTTTGCCCATATCTGCTTATCCACATCAGAAAATGAGCTGATTCCAATGGCTATGGATCCGTAACTGATACGGGAACCTTTGTCTAGAAGACCATATGATCAGATCAGGCCTCTAATATTGACGAAATCGACCATCAAGTTGGATGATGTGCAATGACGTCTGTGCTGACATGTTTTCGTATTTTGCCCATATCTGCTTATCCACATCAGCAAATGAGCTGATTCCAACGGCTATGGATCCGTAACTGATAGGGGAACCTTTTTCTAGAATACCATGTGATCAGATCAGGCCTCCAACATTGACGAAATCGACCATCAAGTTGGCTGATCAAAATTGTCATACAATATGACGAAAATTGTTAGAAAAATTCACCCACCTATTATACCTACCTTTGAAATTTGTAAAGCTTGTCTCTTGTCATTTAGCCTTCCAAAATGTGTATAAATAGAGGGCCTTGGATGATTGTAGAGGATCATATTGTACATAGGTAGGATATTAGCCATTTTAATAAAATTCTCTAAGTTTTCTTCTTCTTTCTTTTCTCTAGTTTTCTTTCTTTTCTCTAGTTTTCTTTTTCTTTAGAGAGAGCAAGAGGTTGGATAATTAATATTCTTCCTCTTCTTCTTTCTTTCTTTTATTTTCTTCTTAGATTTTCTTTAATTTTATGTTTATGTTTATAATGCCTATGCTAGGCTAAACTTCTATTTGGTTAAGGGTGATTTCAAAGCCCTAGACATGTTTTGTGATTGATTTTCAGATTCTATCTATCATTAATTTTCTATCAAAGTTGCTTATGTTCTTCTACAAGAATTGTTCATGATGTTGTCTAGATTTATTTAGGTGTACAACTAGATAGATCTTGATAATTATCTATTGCTAGTTTAGGAGTCTTGATCCGTGTAATTGTCTTGATTTCCTATTCATAAGTGGCAATTTGTGATTAATGATTATGGTCAAGTTTTCAATAATTGCAAAGTGGAACATAACCTAAGTTGAACAATCCGAGCTTATGTGTTTGTTGCTTAGATCAACCTATCTTTCTCATCATAAAGCTGCCATTAAATTGAATTTAGAGAGCTTATTCTAGGTTGTTTAATGGTTAGAGATTAAATAGAGAGCTTGTTCTATTTAACGACAAACTAAGGAAAGATTGGGGTAACAGAGCTTGTTGTTATCTACGGCTGTTAACTTTGATAGTTGGTTGATATTGATAGATCTGAAATTGATTATTAATGATGTCTAGTGGTGGAGAATGAAACCTTAACCATATTTTTCATATTTGATTCTTCTTACTTATTTGTTTTCTTACTTTTAGTTTGCTTATTTTTTATATTTATTTTTATTGGCTGGTTATACCGCCTAATTTGTATATTAACTTTGTTTTATTTTTATTGGCTGGTTATACCGCCTAATTTAGTATATATATTTTTATTGGCTGGTTATACCGCCTAATTTAGTATATATATTTTTATTGGCTGGTTATACCGCCTTGCATCTTATTCTTATTATTTACTTTAGTTTAAATCTGGCTTCAAAAACCCCTTTTCTTTTATTGTTCTTGAATTTAAGTTTTAAACTATTAACTTATAAACTAAAACCCAATCCCTGAGGACTCGACCCTTGCTAACTACTATACTTACAATTTATCTTTTTAGTGCAAGGTTAAATAAGATACACTCTTTTGGGTGCATCAAAATTTTTGGCGCCGTTGCCGGGGATTGCTTTCTTTAGTTTATTTGTTACTTGGTTTATTCTTATTTTCAGTTCTAATTAGTTTTATTTTCTTGTACATAAAGGTTTTTCTTTTCAAATTTTGAAAAAAAAAAAAAAAAAACGATGGAATTGAGCAATCTAACACTTGAAGAGTTGGTGGCATACATGAACATGGAGAATCAACAAGCCAATCTCACCTTCCCAGTTCAACAATTTGCCATGGGAGGATGTCAAGGCCATCAAGTGTTCCAAGACCAACAGTATGATCATTACTCAAACACTTACCATGAGGAATGGTGGGATCATACTAATTATGGCTACTCAAAAAATTACCAAGAAGTAGATCCTTATGCCAATTACACTCATCCATCTAGCTTCAATCAATCATGGTCCCAAGAACCAGATCTTTTTCAACCACCACATATGACTCAAAACTCAGGTACTTCTTTAGAAGATCTTGTCTATTCTCTTGTTACTGATACTTTGCAATTTCAACAGGAAACAAGGGCAAGCATCCAGAGTTTGGAAAAGCAAATGATCCAATTGACTAGTAGTATGGTGGGATGGGTAGCACAAAGATCTGAAGAACTCCCTGCCCAAACGATGATTAACCTAAAGGAGAATGCTACTATTGTGACCTTGAGGAATGAGGAACAAGATGAGGATGAGACAAAATTAGAGATGAATTCTATTCTTGAGGATAATGAAGCCAATGATCCAAATAAGAGTATTTCGGCACCTGAGGTAACGTTTGAGATTCCAATTTTTACTAATGTTTCTTCTCCACCTTTTCCTAGTAGATTCGCAAAGTTCAAGGAGGATGAACATGAACAAGACACGCTGGAAACCTTAAACAGTTTGTTTGTGGATGTCATTCAACAAGTACCAAAAGATACACCATTCCTCGATGAGATATGCACCACCAAGGATTATGGAATAATACTTGTAATGGAGAATGCATCTACTGTTGTGCAAAGAAAGCTTCCTCTCAAACGCATAAATTTGGGAAATTTCATGTATGAGCTTGACAAGCCTAAAAAGCCAAGAAGGGGTGTTGGTTAGATTCAAAACACTAACTCAAGTGTTAATTGGGAAGGCAGCCCAATTAAAGATGAAATTGCCAACCTTCCATATTCAGATTTGCTTTCTCTTTCTTTTCCTTTTTCTTTTATTATTTTTATTGTTTTTATTTTTATTTCTTATGTTTCTTTGTTAATTGTGTTTACTGTTTTTAAGTTCATGTAGGCTGCATAAGTTTCTTTTGTTTAATAGTTCTTTTCTCTTACATATAATTCTTGCATTGGGGGATAATAGCATTACATTGAGGACAATGTAAAAATTATGTGTGGGGGGAAGAATTTAAGATTTTATTTAGAGTGTTTTGTTTTTGAGTCTTTTTATGTTGTTTTTCTTTCTGATCCTTGTTTTGAAAATAACTAGATGTAAATATAATTTTTATTTTTTTTAACCCCGGTTAAATGGCGGATAACAATACTCCGTGATTATTTAAGTCGGTTCCATCAGCTACCCACAAAACTGATATTGTATATAAATTTCTCTTTCAATTTTTTTTTTTCATTTTTTTTTTCAGGATGGATGATATTCTCACAAGATTGCAGAAACGATTTCCTCCTTTTCCTCGAAATATTTTACTGAAGCTTTACCAAGTTCGATTTGAAAGATTAAGAATGCTTATGCACAAAGGGATTCCTGAAGACATACGTTGGATAATTGAAGCCAAGGTACGTGAAGATGAATATCTTCCTGTTTTGCATTTACCAGGTACAGGTAGAAGCACTTTTGCAAAGAAGCGACGAGCAAAGCGCATGAGTTCAAATTGCCACAAATGTGCACGATGGACGTGTAACGGTAAATGTCGTTCTATTGGGATTCCGTCCTCTAATCGAGATGATAAAATTGAATTCATTAAGGATGGACTGAGTAAGGAGAATTTGGGTAATATCCAACTTTCTCTTGAGACGCATCCTAGTGGAGACGTACAAAGAGAAATTCTTGATTTATGGCTGCAATTCCAAAGGGAATGGCAACATCTTGGGAATCTGATGTTAAAAGATCCTGTTTGCCAGCTTGTAAGAAAACTGGATGGGAAGCATATCCTCGACTCATAGAAGGCGTTTAAGCCGTTTCTGGACGTAAAACCAGAGGAAGATGTGAGCCACAATCACAACTACAATAAATGACTTCTCAGCTTTTGGTTTGATTTACAATAACTTTATTTCGGTTTAATTTACGTGTTATTCGATTTGTGTAATTATTCTCATTTTTTTTATTTGTCTTTTACGATTGATTTTTCTTCTCTTTTTTATTTTCTTCCTGAAATCACGCAAAAATATTTTGTTAGGTTAACATTTTCTTCTGACAGGTCAAATACACTTTCGGCGACATTATTACTCTTGACTTTTACGGTTGATTTTTCTTCTCTTTTTGATTTTCTTCCTGAAATCACGCAAAAATCTTTTGTTAGGTTAACATTTTCTTCTGACAGGTCAGATACACTTTCGGCGACATTATTACTCTTGTCTGATTCACTACTCAGTCCTCTATATATTACACCATGTACTCATTCTCTTTCAGGCACTCGAAAAAAAGAAAAAAAAAAGAAAAAAAAATGGAAAGTACTTCGTCCCAACGCATTAAAAAAATTTGTGTTTTTGGAGTTGCTTATCCAGGGAAAAATAACATATTCGCTGATGAAGCCATAAGAGTTGGAGTAATACTTGCCCAACAAAAGATCCAGTTGATTTATGGAGGCGGTAGTACGGGTTTAATGGGAGCAGTCGCTACAGCAGCACACGCCGGAGGAAGTCCAGTTCTAGGAATCGTGCCAAAACTATTCACAGATTTTTGTGGACCTACCTTGGGTAAGGAAATACAAGTCTGGAGTATCCCTGAACGGATAACAATCATGTACCATTCTGCCGATGCATTCATTGCTTTACCAGGAGGTCTGGGTACATTGGAAGAAATAGCTTGCGTGGCTTCTTGGTCATCTTTGGTCACAAATAAGAAACCCATTGGTTTGCTTAATATTAATGGTTATTTTAGTAATTTGCTTTCATATTTAGATAATGCTGTGGATAATGGATTCATGTTTTCAGAGGCAAGGAGAACCATAATTCCTGCTACAACCATTGAAGATTTACTCAAAAAGCTCCAAGCTTATGAGTATTTATCTGCTACGGTTGTTTCGCAAACGCTCGGAAAAAGAAAAAGAGATATGGACGAGCAAGGAGTGGATTGCACTTTGTCTTTGTGACATTATCTAACATTTTGTTTGTTGTGTCTCAGTTATAATAAGTGGTTAGCAACCTCTACAGGTAATATCTCCTAAATTTTACCTTCTTAAAAAAAAAAAAAAAAAAAAGTTTGTTGTGTTTTAAGCAATTTAGAAGTATTCATTCTGAACAAGGTCTGAGTAAGGGAGACTTGAGACATACCTTGTCAGTTTGATTTCTTCTTTTCAAAAAAAAAAAAAAAGAGTTTGTTGTGTTTTAAGCAATTTAGAAGTATTCATTCTGAACAAGGTCTGAGTAAGGGAGACTTGAGACATACCTTGTCAGTTTGATTTTAATCTTTTTACGTTTACTTGTTAATTTTTGTTTAGTATTTTAGGATTATTTAGGTTGCATGAGTTTGTTTTGTTTTGAGTCTAGTTATTCCTATTCTTATGTTATTAGTTCTTTTCTCTTACACATGATTCTTTCATTTGGGTTAATAGACTTACATTGAGGACAATGTAAGAAATAAGTGTGTGGGGAATGATTTAGGATTTCTTTTATTTTTGTCTACTATTTTTTTTTATGAGTCTTTATTATTATTATTATTTTTTAGTGTGTTTTAGTTCCTTTTTAATACAATGATGAGATATGAATTGCATAAGTCTAAAACATATTTATTAGTGAGAGGATTTTCATGAGAATTGAGCTTGATGTCAACCTTTTTATGAGCCAATGTTAATATGATATGTTGATTGAGAAAGAAGCATGTTTAGACTTAATCTGACTTGTATAATCATTCTTGTGAGTTTTTGAGCCTAAAATGATTGATGCATTATACAAATCAATCTAATTTCTTTCTTGAGTGCTGTTATGATTACATGATTCTCTAGAACTTGCTTTAAACCGTTTGAGACTATATTGATGCATGTGACAACATGAATATGATAGAGGCATTAGGATTTTTAGCCAGGGCCAAACAACCATCCCTTATTGATGTTCCAAGAGAACACACCCTTAGTGAACCAATTTGAGCCTACATTGAATAAGCTATCTCTTTGGTAACCATAACTTGTCCCTAACCTAAATATACTTATATCTTTACCTTTGTTCCAAAGATGAATTAGCATGATTTGAGACAAGTTGCAAAGACAAGGGATATTTTTTGGTTAGAAACAAGAAATAAGTGTGGGGGGAAAAGAAAAGAAAAGTCAAGAGAAAAAGAAATGGAATACTGGCAAATACATTCCTATATAAAAAAAAAATGAATCATCTCTTGAATTTGTGGAAAAAGAAAAAGATGTTACAAAGTTGTTTAGAATGAAGAAAAGGCCCAACATGAATATCCGGCCTAGGTGACTATGTACTTGTAAAGAGTTTTGAGAAGTTTCTTTGTATAATCTTTTTATGTCTCTAAACTTTATGAACTCTTTGGAACCTTTGTGATATCTTTATCCTTTTGTTCTTCAACCACATTACAAACCCCTTGGCCCCATTACAACCTTGATTAAAGACCTCTTGATTTATGAAGTTGCATGATCTTTTAGTGGAGAATAGGTGGACAAGCAAGCATATGGTAGAAGTGTTTTCATGAGATTGATTGAGTGTAAACACTTTACCACTACTTTAAAGAGTGAAAATCAAGAGAGTATCCCATGTGAGAAGTTGAGATTAAATTTGAACATGCACTATTTTGATTGAGATATGTTATGCTAATATTGGCTTAACTCAAACAATTTACATTCAAGCATGATTTTTTGTGAAATTTTTTAAGCTATTGATTAGTTTATAAGACTTGTTCAAATATTGTCTCTAATTTGTATTGAAAGGATTAGGAGTAAATATTTTTAGTATATGTAGTTTATTTATATGAAGTTTATTTATATTTTAATTTTTCAATGTTTGTGGGTATCGTTCTAGTAAACCCTCACGAGACTAAACTCGTCCACTAGGGACACCTAGGGGTTTAAAGGCTTGTGTCACATGCTAAGTGCCACCGTGATTTCCTACGAAAGTGGATTAGATTAGATTTTCTTATTTTATTTTTATTGAGTCGTTGCTAGGGACTAGCAACAATCTAAGTGTGGGGGTGTGATAACTCGTATAATTATATAGTTTTTAGTTATGTTTTATTATTGTTTTGTGTCAAATACGAGTTATTATTGTTTAGTCTAATTGTGTTTATGATCTTTTATATTTTTATGTAATTTGGTGTTTTTCACAAGTTTCTTTGAGTGATTTCAGATTACTAGAATTAAGGGCAAATCCAGTTCAGTTCCAGTTCCGACACATTTTGCCATATCAGCTATATCTGGAGTTTCACTGAAGCAATAAGGCTGAAATTTGTAGCCATGCAAAGCTAAGAGGCATATCTATCTTTTTCATGTTTTATACTTCTTGAAACGGAGTCGTTTTCCCTAGCGAAATCGACCATCAAGTTGGCTGATGTGCAATGACGTCTGTGCTGACCTGTTTTCGTATTTTGCCCATATCTGCTTATCCACATCAGCAAATGAGCTGATTCCAATGGCTATGGATCCGTAACTGATACGGGAACCTTTGTCTAGAAGACCATATGATCAGATCAGGCCTCTAATATTGACGAAATCGACCATCAAGTTGGATGATGTGCAATGACGTCTGTGCTGACATGTTTTCGTATTTTGCCCATATCTGCTTATCCACATCAGCAAATGAGCTGATTCCAACGGCTATGGATCCGTAACTGATAGGGGAACCTTTTTCTAGAATACCATGTGATCAGATCAGGCCTCCAACATTGACGAAATCGACCATCAAGTTGGCTGATCAAAATTGTCATACAATATGACGAAAATTGTTAGAAAAATTCACCCACCTATTATACCTACCTTTGAAATTTGTAAAGCTTGTCTCTTGTCATTTAGCCTTCCAAAATGTGTATAAATAGAGGGCCTTGGATGATTGTAGAGGATCATATTGTACATAGGTAGGATATTAGCCATTTTAATAAAATTCTCTAAGTTTTCTTCTTCTTTCTTTTCTCTAGTTTTCTTTCTTTTCTCTAGTTTTCTTTTTCTTTAGAGAGAGCAAGAGGTTGGATAATTAATATTCTTCCTCTTCTTCTTTCTTTCTTTTATTTTCTTCTTAGATTTTCTTTAATTTTATGTTTATGTTTATAATGCCTATGCTAGGCTAAACTTCTATTTGGTTAAGGGTGATTTCAAAGCCCTAGACATGTTTTGTGATTGATTTTCAGATTCTATCTATCATTAATTTTCTATCAAAGTTGCTTATGTTCTTCTACAAGAATTGTTCATGATGTTGTCTAGATTTATTTAGGTGTACAACTAGATAGATCTTGATAATTATCTATTGCTAGTTTAGGAGTCTTGATCCGTGTAATTGTCTTGATTTCCTATTCATAAGTGGCAATTTGTGATTAATGATTATGGTCAAGTTTTCAATAATTGCAAAGTGGAACATAACCTAAGTTGAACAATCCGAGCTTATGTGTTTGTTGCTTAGATCAACCTATCTTTCTCATCATAAAGCTGCCATTAAATTGAATTTAGAGAGCTTATTCTAGGTTGTTTAATGGTTAGAGATTAAATAGAGAGCTTGTTCTATTTAACGACAAACTAAGGAAAGATTGGGGTAACAGAGCTTGTTGTTATCTACGGTTGTTAACTTTGATAGTTGGTTGATATTGATAGATCTGAAATTGATTATTAATGATGTCTAGTGGTGGAGAATGAAACCTTAACCATATTTTTCATATTTGATTCTTCTTACTTATTTGTTTTCTTACTTTTAGTTTGCTTATTTTTTATATTTATTTTTATTGGCTGGTTATACCGCCTAATTTGTATATTAACTTTGTTTTATTTTTATTGGCTGGTTATACCGCCTAATTTAGTATATATATTTTTATTGGCTGGTTATACCGCCTAATTTAGTATATATATTTTTATTGGCTGGTTATACCGCCTTGCATCTTATTCTTATTATTTACTTTAGTTTAAATCTGGCTTCAAAAACCCCTTTTCTTTTATTGTTCTTGAATTTAAGTTTTAAACTATTAACTTATAAACTAAAACCCAATCCCTGAGGACTCGACCCTTGCTAACTACTATACTTACAATTTATCTTTTTAGTGCAAGGTTAAATAAGATACACTCTTTTGGGTGCATCAGCCATCCATTATTAATGTTCTAAGAGAACATCCCCACTAGTGAGCCAATTTGAGCCTACATTAAATATGATGTTTTATTGGTAACCACAACTCACACCTAGCCTAAATATACTTATATCCTTACCCTTGTTCTAAAGATGGATTATATATTTTGAGACATATTGCAAAAAAAAACAAGGGATATTTTTAGTTAAAAATTTGGGTTAGAAACAAGAAATAAGTGTGGGGGAAAAGAAAAGAAAAGTCAAGAGAAAAAGAAATGGAATACTGGCAAATACATTCCTATGTAAAAAAAAATATATATGAATCATCTCTTGAATTTGTGGAAAAAGAAAAAGATGTTACAAAGTTGTTTAGAATGAAGAAAAGGCCCAACATGAATATCCGACCTAGGTGACTATGTACTTGTAAAGAGTTTTGAGAAGTTTCTTTGTATGATCTTTTTATGTCTCTAAACTTTATGAACTCTTTGGAACTTTTGTGATATCTTTATCCTTTTGTTCTTCAACCACATTACAAACCCCTTGGCCCCATTACAACCTTGATTAAAGACCTCTTGATTCATGAAGTTGTATGATCTAAATAGTGGAGAATAGGTGGACAAGCTAGAATATGGTAGAACTGTTTTCATGAGATTGATTGAGTGTAAACACTTCACCACTACTTTAAAGAGTGAAAATCATGAGGGTATCCCATGTGAGTAGTTGAGATTAAGTTTGAATATGCACTATTTTGATTGAAATATGTTATGTTAATATTGGCTTAACTCAAACAATTTACATTCAAGCATTATTTTTTGTGAAATTCTTTAAGCTATTGATTAGTTTATAAGACTTGTTCAAAGATTGTCTCTAATTTGTATTGAAAGGATTAGGAGTAAATATTTTTAGTATATGTAGTTTATTTATATTTTAGTTTTTCAATGTTTGTGGGTATCGTTCTAGTAAACCCTCACGAGACTAAACTCGTCCACTAGGGACACCTAGGGGTTTAAAGGCTTGTGTCACATGCTAAGTGCCACCGTGATTTCCTACGAAAGTGGATTAGATAAGATTTTCTTATTTTATTTTTATTGAGTCGTTGCTAGGGACTAGCAACAATCTAAGTGTGGGGGTGTGATAACTCGTATAATTATATAGTTTTTAGTTATGTTTTATTATTGTTTTGTGTCAAATACGAGTTATTATTGTTTAGTCTAATTGTGTTTATGATCTTTTATATTTTTATGTAATTTGGTGTTTTTCACAAGTTTCTTTGAGTGATTTCAGATTACTAGAATTAAGGGCAAATCCAGTTCAGTTCCAGTTCCGACACCTTTTGCCATATCAGCTATATCTCGAGTTTCACTGAAGCAATAAGGCTGAAATTTTAACCGTGCAAAGTTAAGAGGCATATCTATCTTTTTTATGATTTACACTTATTGATAACAACAAGCTCTGTTATCCCAATCTTTCCTTAGTTTAGAGAGCTTATTCTAGGTTATCCCAACCTATCTTTCTCATCCTAAAGCTGCCATTAAATTGAATTTAGAGAGCTTATTCTAGGTTGTTTAATGGTTAGAGATTAAATAGAGAGCTTGTTCTATTTAACGACAAACTAAGGAAAGATTGGGATAACAGAGCTTGTTGTTATCTACGGTTGTTAACTTTGATAGTTGGTTGATATTGATAGATCTGAAATTGATTCTTAATGATGTCTAGTGGTGGAGAATGAAACCTTAACCATATTTTTCATATTTGATTCTTCTTACTTACTTGTTTTCTTACTTTTCTAGTTTGCTTATTTTTAAAAGTATATTTATTTTTATTGGCTGGTTATACCGCCTAATTTGTATATTAACTTTGTTTTATTTTTATTGGCTGGTTATACCGCCTAATTTAGTATATATATTTTTATTGGCTGGTTATACCGCCTAATTTAGTATATATATTTTTATTGGCTGGTTATACCGCCTTGCATCTTATTCTTATTATTTATTTTAGTTTAAATCTGGCTTCAAAAACCCCTTTTCTTTTATTGTTTTCTTTGAACGTAAGTTATAAACTAATAACTCATAGATTAAAACCCAATCCCTGAGGACTCGACCCTTGCTAATCATTATACTTACAATTGAACTTTTTAATGCAAGGTTAAATAAGATACACTCTTTTGGGTGCATCAAATTTTTGGCGTCGTTGCCGGGGGATTGTTTTTTTTAGTTTATTTGTTACTTAGTTTATTCTTATTTTCAGTTCTAATGAGTTTTATTTTCTTGTACATACGGGTTTTTCTTATCAAATTTTGAAAGAAAAAAAAAAGAAAAAAAAACGATGGAATTGAGCAATCTAACACTTGAAGAGTTGGTGGCATACATGAACATGGAGAATCAACAAGCCAAGCTCACCTCCCCAGTTCAAAAATTGGCCATGGGAGGATGTCAAGGCCATCAAGTGTTCCAAGACCAACAGTATGATCATTACTCAAACACTTACCATGAGGGATGGTGGGATCATACTAATTATGGCTACTCGAAAAATTACCAAGAAGTAAATCCTTATGCAAATTACACTCATCCATCTAGCTTCAATCAATCATGGTCTCAAGAACCAGATCTTCTTCAACCACCACATATGACTCAAAACTCAGGTACTTCTTTAGAAGATCTTGTCGATTCTCTTGTTCCTAATACTTTGCAATTTCAACAGGAAACAAGGGCAAGCATCCAGAGTTTGGAAAAGCAAATGAGCCTATTGGCTAGTAGTATGGTGGAATTAGTAGCAGAAAGATCTCTAGCACTCCCTTCCCAAACGGTGATTAACCCAAAGGAGAATGCTACTATTGTGACCTTGAGAAATGAGGAACAAGATGAGGATGAGACAAAACCAAAGATGGATTCACTTCTTGAGGATAATGAAGCCACCATTCAAATTGAGAGTACTTTGACACCTCAGGTAGCTTTTAAGGTTCTTATTTCTACTAATGTTCCTTCTCCACTTTTTCCTAGCAGATTTGCAAAGTCCAAGAAGGAGGAACATGAACAACAATTTTTGGAAACCTTAAACAGCTTGCTTGTGGATGCCATTAGACAAGTACCAAGATATGCACAATTCCTCAAAGAGCTATACCCCACCAAGAATGATGAAATAATACGTGTGGGGGAGAATGCATTGGCTGTTTTGCAAAGAAAACTTCCTCCAAAACGCAAAAATCCGAGAAGTTTCATGTCTAAGCCAAAAGATCCTAAAAAGCCAAGAAGGGGAATTGGCTAGACTGGAAACAATCAATCAAGTGCTAATTGGGGGAGGTAGCCTAATTAGTGAAAGCATTGCCAAACTGCCATCCTCAGATTTGCTCTCTTTTTCTTTATCTTTTTCTTATGTTTCTTTGTTAATTGTGTTTAGTGTTTTTAAGTTCATTTAGGCTGCATAAGTTTATTTTGTTTAATAGTTCTTTTCACTTACACATGATTCTTTCATTTGGGTTAATAGCATTACATTAATGACAATGTAAGAATTATGTGTGGAGGGAAGAATTTAGGATTTTATTTAGAGTGTTTTGTTTTTGAGTTTTTTTTTATGCTGTTTTTCTTTCTGATCCTTGTTTTGAAAATAACTAGATGTAAATATAATTTTTTTTAACCCCGGTTAAATGGCGGATAACGGTACTCCATGATTATTTAAATCGGTTCCATCAGCTACCCACAAAACTGATATTGTATATAAATTTCTCTTCCAATTTCTCTTTCAATTTTTTTCATTTTTTTTCAGGATGGATGATATTGTCACAAGATTGCAGATTCGATTTCCTCCTTTTCCTCGAAATATTTTACTGAAGCTTTACCAAGTTCGATTTGAAAGATTAAGAATGCTTATGCACAAAGGGATTCCTGGAGACATACGTTGGATAATTGAAGCCAAGGTACGTGAAGATGAATATCTTCCTGTTTTGCATTTACCAGGTACAGGTAGAAGAACTTTTGCAAAGAAGCGACGAGCAAAGCGCATGAGTTCAAATTGCCACAAATATGCACGATGGACGTGTAACGGTAAATGTCGTTTAATTGGGATTCCGTCCTCTAATCGAGATGATAAAATTGAATTCATTAAGGATGGACTGAGTAAGGAGAATTTGGGTAATATCCAACTTTCTCTTGAGACGCATCCTAGTGGAGATGTACAAAGAGAAATTCTTGATTTATGGCCTCAATTCCAAAGGGAATGGCAACATCTTGGGAATCTGATGTTAAAAGACCCTGTTTGCCAGCTTGTAAGAAAACTGGATGGGAAGCATATCCTCGACTCATAGAAGGCGTTTAAGCCGTTTCTGGACGTAAAACCAGAGGAAGATGCCAAATACACTTTCGGCGACACTATTACTCTTGTCTTTTACGGTTGATTTTTCTTTTCTTTTTGATTTTCTTCCTGAAATCACGCAAAAATCTTTTGTTAGGTTAACATTTTCTTCTGACAGGTCAAATACACTTTCGGCGACATTATTACTCTTGTCTGATTCACTACTCATTCCTCTATATATTACACCATGTACTCATTCTCTTTCAGGCACTCGAAAAAAAAAAAAGAAAAAAAAAATGGAAAGTACTTCGTCCCAACGCATTAAAAAAATTTGTGTCTTTGGAGGTGCTTATCCAGGGAAAAATAACATATTCGCTGATGAAGCCATAAGAGTTGGAGTAATACTTGCCCAACAAAAGATCCAGTTGATTTATGGAGGCGGTAGTACGGGTTTAATGGGAGCAGTCGCTACAGCAGCACACGCCGGAGAAAGTCCAGTTCTAGGAATCGTGCCAAAACTATTCATAGATTTTTGTGGACCTACCTTGGGTAAGGAAATACAAGTCTGGAGTATCCCTGAACGGATGACAATCATGTACCATTCTGCCGATGCATTCATTGCTTTACCAGGAGGTCTGGGTACATTGGAAGAAATAGCTTGCGTGGCTTCTTGGTCATCTTTGGTCACAAATAAGAAACCCATTGGTTTGCTTAACATTAATGGTTATTTTAGTAATTTGCTTTCATATTTAGATAATGCTGTGGAAAATGGATTCATGTTTTCAGAGACAAGGAGAACCATAATTTCTGCTACAACCATTGAAGATTTACTCAAAAAGCTCCAAGCTTATGAGTGTTTATCTGCTACGGTTGTTTCGCAAACGCTCGGAAAAAGAAAAAGAGATATAGACGAGCAAGGAGTGGATTGCACTTTGTCTTTGTGACATTATCTAACATTTTGCTTGTTGTGTCTCAGTTATAATAAGTGGTTAGCAACCTCTGCAGGTAATATCTCCTAAATTCTACCTTTAAAATTTGACATTGGGGACAATGTCATATTTTAGTAGGGGGTAAGGGACATATTTTGCTAATTTAAAAAAAAAAAGTTTGTTGTGTTTTAAGCAATTTAGAAGTATTCATTCTGAACAAGGTCTGAGTAAGGGAGACTTGAGACATACCTTGTCAGTTTGATTTTAAATTTTTATGTTGTTAATTTTTGTTTAGAATTTTAGGATTATTTAGGTTGCATGGGTTTGTTTTGTTTTGTTTTGAGTCTTAGTTGTTCCTATTCTTATGTTATTAGTTCTTTTCTCTTACACATGATTCCTTCATTTGGGTTAATAGACTTACATTGAGGACAATGTAAGAATTAAGTGTGGGGGGAATGATTTAGGATTTCTTTTATTTTTGTCTACTATTTTTTTTTATGAGTCTTTATTATTATTATTATTAATTTTTTTTAGTGTGTTTTAGTTCCTTTTTAATACAATGATGAGATATGAATTGCATAAGTCTAAAACAGATTTATTAGTGAGAAGATTTTCATGAGAATTGAGCTTGATGTCAACCTTTTTATGAGTCAATGTTAATATGATATGTTGATTGAGAAAGAAGCATGTTTAGACTTAATCTGACTTGTATAATCATCCTTGTGAGTTTTTAAGCCTATAATGATTGATGCATTATACAAATCAATCTAATTTCTTTCTTGAGTGCTCTTATGATTACATGATTCTCTAGAACTTGCTTTAAACCGTTTGAGACTATATTGATACATGTGACAACATGAATATGATAGAGGCATTAGGATTATAACCAGAGCCAAACAGCCATCCATTATTAATGTTCTAAGAGAACATCCCCACTAGTGAGCCAATTTGAGCCTACATTAAATATGATGTTTTATTGGTAACCACAACTTACACCTAGCCTAAATATACTTATATCCTTACCCTTGTTCTAAAGATGGATTATATATTTTGAGACATATTGCAAAAAAAAAGGGATATTTTTAGTTAAAATTTTGGGTTAAAAACAAGAAATAAGTGTGGGGGGAAAAGAAAAGAAAAGTCAAGAGAAAAAGAAATGGAATATTGGCAAATACATTCCTATGTAAAAAAATATATATGAATCATCTCTTGAATTTGTGGAAAAAGAAAAAGATGTTACAAAGTTGTTTAGAATGAAGAAAAGGCCCAACATGAATATCCGGCCTAGGTGACTATGTACTTGTAAAGAGTTTTGAGAAGTTTCTTTGTATGATCTTATTATGTCTCTAAACTTTATGAACTCTTTGGAAACTTTGTGATATCTTTATCCTTTTGTTCTTCAACCACATTACAAACCCCTTGACCCCATTACAACCTTGATTAAAGACCTCTTGATTCATGAAGTTGTATGATCTAAATAGTGGAGAATAGGTGGACAAGCAAGAATATGGTAGAACTGTTTTCATGAGATTGATTGAGTGTAAACACTTTACCACTACTTTAAAGAATGAAAATCATGAGAGTATCCCATGTGAGTAGTTGAGATTAAGTTTGAATATGCACTATTTTGATTGAAATATGTTATGTTAATATTGGCTTAACTCAAACAATTTACATTCAAGCATGATTTTTTGTGAAATTCTTTAAGCTATTGATTAGTTTATAAGACTTGTTCAAAGATTGTCTCTAATTTGTATTGAAAGGATTAGGAGTAAATATTTTTAGTATATGTAGTTTATTTATATTTTAGTTTTTCAATGTTTGTGGGTATCGTTCTAGTAAACCCTCACGAGACTAAACTCGTCCACTAGGGACACCTAGGGGTTTAAAGGCTTGTGTCACATGCTAAGTGCCACCGTGATTTCCTACGAAAGTGGATTAGATTAGATTTTCTTATTTTATTTTTATTTGTTTTGCTCGAGGACTAGCAAAAAGCTAAGTGTGGGGGTGTGATAACTCGTATAATTATATAGTTTTTAGTTATGTTTTATTATTGTTTTGTGTCAAATACGAGTTATTATTGCTTAGTCTAATCGTGTTTATGATTTTTTATATTTTTATGTAATTTGGTGTTTTTCACGAGTTTCTTTGAGTGATTTCAGATTACTACGTTAAATCAACAATTAAGGGCAAATCCAGTTCAGTTCCAGTTCCGACACCTTTTGCCATATCAGCTATATCTGGAGTTTCACTGAAGCAATAAGGCTGAAATTTTAACCGTGCAAAGTTAAGAGGCATATCTAACTTTTTCATGTTTTACACTTCTTGAAACGGAGTCGTTTTCCCTAGCGAAATCGACCATCAAGTTGGCTGATGTGCAATGACGTCTGTGCTGACCTGTTTTCGTATTTTGCCCATACCTTCTTATCCACATCAGCAAATGAGCTGATTCTAACGGCTATGGATCAGTAACTGATAGGGGAACATTTTTCTAGAAGACCATGTGATCAGATCAGGCCTCCAATATTGACAAAATCGACCATCAAGTTGGTTGATCAAAATTGTCATACAATATGACGAAAATGGTTAGAAAAATGCACCCACCTATTATACCTACCTTTGAAATTTGTAAAGCTTGTCTCTTGTCATTTAGCCCTCCAAAATGTGTATAAATAGAGGGCCTTGGATGATTGTAGAGGATCATATTGTACATTGGTAGGATATTAGCCATTGTAATAAAATTCTCTAAGTTTTCTTCTTCTTTCTTTTCTCTAGTTTTCTTTTTCTTTATTTTCTTCTTCTTCTTTCTTTCTTTTATTTCCTTCTTAGATTCTCTTTAATTTTATGTTTATGTTTACAATGCCTATGCTAGGCTAAACTTCTATTTGGTTAAGGGTGATTTCAAAGCCCTAGACATGTTTTGTGATTGATTTTCAGATTCTATCTATCATTAATTTTCTATCAAAGTTGCTTATGTTCTTCTACAAGAATTGTTCATGATGTTGTCTTGATTTATTTAGGTGTACAACTAGATAGATCTTGATAATTATCTATTGCTAGTCTAGGAGTCTTGATCCGTGTAATTGTCTTGATTTCCTATTCATAAGTGGCAATTTGTGATTAATGATTATGGTCAAGTTTTCAATAATTGCAAAGTGGAACATAACCTAAGTTGAACAATCCGAGCTTATGTGTTTGTTGCTTAGATCAACCTATCTTTCTCATCCTAAAGCTGCCATTAAATTGAATTTAGAGAGCTTATTCTAGGTTGTTTAATGGTTAGAGATTAAATAGAGAGCTTGTTCTATTTAACGACAAACTAAGGAAAGATTGGGATAACAGAGCTTGTTGTTATCTACGGTTGTTAACTTTGATAGTTGGTTGATATTGATAGATCTGAAATTGATTCTTAATGATGTCTAGTGGTGGAGAATGAAACCTTAACCATATTTTTCATATTTGATTCTTCTTACTTACTTGTTTTCTTACTTTTCTAGTTTGCTTATTTTTAAAAGTATATTTATTTTTATTGGCTGGTTATACCGCCTAATTTGTATATTAACTTTGTTTTATTTTTATTGGCTGGTTATACCGCCTAATTTAGTATATATATTTTTATTGGCTGGTTATACCGCCTTGCATCTTATTCTTATTATTTACTTTAGTTTAAATCTGGCTTCAAAAACCCCTTTTCTTTTATTGTTTTCTTTGAACGTAAGTTATAAACTAATAACTCATAGATTAAAACCCAATCCCTGAGGACTCGACCCTTGCTAATCATTATACTTACAATTGATCTTTTTAGTGCAAGGTTAAATAAGATACACTCTTTTGGGTGCATCAGGTGTGCTGGTGGAGAGAGGAGTAGATAATTCTTTGGCCCCAAGCATGTTGGTATTTGACAGTAAATCCCGGAAATATTTTTGTTGGGAAAGAAAAATTCCATCCTGAGTGGGTAAGACTTCCACTCCTAAGAAATAATGTAAGGACCCCATGTCCTTTAATGAAAATTTACAGCCGAGTTGCTCAATGATGGAAGTCACAAATTTTGAATTATTTCCATTAAGCACTAAATCATCCACATAAACCAGAAGATAACAGATAATAGAATCATGCTTATAAATAAACAATGAAGAATTTGCTTGTGAATTTTTGAAACCAAACTGGAGCAGGGCATTCTTCAGGGCCGAGTACCATGCCTGAGGTGCATGTTTTAGGCCATAAATGGCCTTGCGAAGACGACAGACATGGTCAGGTTTGGTTAAGTCTTTGAAGCCCGGGGGTTGCATCATGTAAACAACTTCGCCAAGTTCCCCATGTAAAAAGGCATTATTGATGTCCATTTGCCTTAAACCCCAACCATTCATCACAGCAATGGATAAAACAGTCCGAATCGTGGTTGGCTTAACCACAGGACTGAAGGTCTCCTGATAGTCCACTCCCAGACGTTGATGATACCCTTTAGCCACAAGACGTGCTTTAAATCTGTCCACAGACTCATCAGGTTTGCGTTTTACTCGAAAGACCCATTTACAGCCTACCGGATTACAGTGACTTGGAGGAGGAACCAAGTCCCATGTCCTATGCCGCATGAGGGCAGTTAATTCGTGAGACATGGCCGTATGCCAGTGAGGTTGAGAGATAGTTGTACTCACACAGGTAGGTTCTATGAGCTCGGGTAGGGGATGCTTTGTGACATTGTGCAACTGTTTGGGTTTGAATATCTGATTCATGGATCGGGTGGTCATATGATGGGTCCGCGAGATGGGTGTGGGTGGATTTGGTGATAAAGTTTGGGATTCATGCTTAGATGGGTGAGGATTTTGGTCTTGGACAGAGATGTTTGAGGGTTGATGTGGATTCGGTAATGGGTTGGGAAGGTTAGGGTTTATAGTGGCCGAATTTTCAACATTGAAATCAGAAGTAAAAGGAGCATGAAAATCAAAGGAAAAAGAGATTTGAGGACTACCTGGAGGTGCCGTGACCATGGTGGGAGCATCAGCCGGAGACACTGTTGGCATAGGAGGCATGATGGGTGGCACGGCAACAGGGACCGAAGGAAGAACCTGCGTGGGAGTCGAGTGAGAGTGTGAAGGGGAAGGCTGTTTGGTCAGTGGGTTTTGGGCCTCGTCAAATAAGACGTGCCGTGAGATGTAGAGCCGGTGCGTATTTGGATCAAGGCACCGGTAAGCATTTTGAGTGAGCGAATAGCCCAAAAAAAATGCAGGGGATGGATTTGGGCTCCATTTTGTGTTGATTGTATGGTTTAGTGAGAGGATAACACAAACAACCAAATTTTCTCAATTTGAGATAATTGGGTTGTTGACCAAAAAGAGCCTGGTATGGTGATATATTTTGCAGCAAGGGTGTGGGTTGACGATTTATAAGGTATGTTGCCGTTTGAAAAGCATGAGGCCAATATATGAGAGGTAAATTGGCATCATGAAGTAATGTGAGACCGATTTCCACAAGATGACGGTGACGTCATTCCGAGACACCATTTTGTTGTGGTGTGTGTGGAGCGGTGGTTAAATGACTTATGCCATGAAGAGAGAAAAAAGATTTTAAGCGCACATATTCTCCTCCATTATCCGAGTATATGGTTTTAATTTTGCATTGAAACCGGTTTTCAACAAGCTTTTTGAATTGGGGAAAAATTGTTGCAACCCCGGATTTTGTTTCCATAGGATAAAACCACATATATTTGGTATGATGGTCAACAAAAAGAAGATAATAGCGGGAACCATCTAAACCAACACAATGGGCGGGACCCCAAACATCAGTATATATAAGTTCAAGAGGGGCATTGCTCAATAGACTATTAGAAGCAAAGGGTTGTTGATGAGCTTTATTGATGGAGCATTAAGAACACAAAAGAGATTCTTTATTTGTTGTGACTGGAAGTGAAAAATTACGAACAACATTGTGAACAATTTTGGAGGACGGATGACCAAGACGTTTGTGCCACCCGGCAATAGAGGTTCTTTCATGCACATTTGCAACCTTTGGAGAGACCGCCAGTGTTTCCGGAAAGATGTAGACACCATTTTCACATGCACCTCTTAGCAGGGTCACCCCCGTGCTCTTGTCCTTCACAAGAAAATGAGAAGGGTGAAATTCTATAAGCACATTATTTTGAGATGTAAAATGATGCACAGATATGAGATTTTTGGAAATGCTTGGAACACAAAGTGTATCGTTAAGAATAAAAGTCTTTTGTGGTGATTTTAGTGTAAGGGATCCTATGTGTGAGACAGCCAAACCTGAACCATCACCAAGTACGACTTCATCGGTACCACCATATTCAGAATGGATGGATAAATTGTTGAGATCTCCAGTGATATTATGGGACGCAGCGGAATCCATAAGCCGTTTATTTTCTGTAACATGAGAAACTGAAGTACAATTGGCAGTTACTGCATTAGAGTTTAATTGAGAACAAAACTTGGCCGTATGACCAATCTGATCACACAATTGGCATTTGGGCTGATATCTAATCTGATTAGAGTTGGGCCGGCCCATGTATTTGGTATTCGGTCGGTTATCTTTAGTTTGGCCCTGATTTCATGAGAAACCAGAGGGCTTGCCGTAATGCTTCTGTGAAGAATTTCCAGAAGTTTGCTTTCGGTTGGTGTAGTTTGCCGACACCACAAGCTGTTGAGTGGCTGACTCTAGCCGTCGGAGGTAGCTGTCATGTCCAACCAGAAGGTCATGAAGCTCTTCGAAGGTCAGGGATTTCTCCCTTGCATGGATTGGAGCGGCTATTTCCCTGAAATCAGAACCCAAACCGTTAAGAATGTAAAGGGTGAGATCATCTTCAGATATGGGATGGTCGATTAGAGCTATTTCATCAGCCAGCGCCTTTACGGCATGAAGATACTCTGGAATCGACCGATTACCCTTTTGAATCAAGGTAATTTCTTCCTTGAGTTGCATTGCCCTCATTCGGGACCTGCTAGCATACATTTGATTTAGTTTTTTCCATGCCTCGCATGACGTTTTAGCGGTAGCAATGAGAGGAGTGATCGTGGTGGAGGTGGAGGCAAGGAGGGCGGAGAGAATTAATTTGTCCTGCCGAACCCAATGGGTTGTTTGTAAGGTAGATGATGGAGTGCCATCAGATTCAGGACATAAGGAAGTACCTGTGACATAATCCATAAGGTTGTACCCAATTAGAAGAGCTTCAAATTGGGCACACCATTGGGGAAAGGTGGAGGAAGTTAATTTCTCATTGATTTGGGCTGTAACGTTGAGAGCAACTAGTGGGATTTCGGTGGGAGAGAAAGGTTGATTGTTTGGAGAGGAAGACATGTCGGAAGAAGGGATCGTATTGCCGTTTGAGTTTTGGTCGTCTGATACCATGTAGAGGATTATAGAAGATGATACAATGAAAATTTTTCTCACTTGTATTGATGTATTTAGAATATTATTTATACAGATTACATACCAAAGTAAGAATTTACAGCAGTCTAAGTATAGAAAGAATGGAGAGATTTACAACGGCTAGCAAGAATCAAGCTGTATCATCTATTTACATTAATGATAGAAATCTATAGCACTAATCTTGGTAAGAATACTGGCGTGATCTTAGACTAGAAATCTAGGTGATTGGCTTTGACAGAATCTGCCTTGATAATACTAAGATAAATTAGTTTATAAGTTTTTTAAACAAGAGGTAATGATGATTCTAAGATTTTAAGTTCGATTCAACTTCGAATTGTTAGCAATTTTTGTCTTAAATTAACAAGTAGAAATATTAATCCAGCTTCAAAACTGAGAAAGTATTGTCATACATTAACAAGGAAAAATATTAATCCAGCTTTAAAACAGAGAAAGTACAAATATAACCCATTTTTTCATTGCTTCTTCAATTATGTGAAGGATTCTGAGTTTCTCACTCACTTCTTTTTGTTAAACATTTCACTATCATTAGGCCCGTGACCTTGGTTGCATGCATGGGAGAAAATATTCCTTTTTTACTTTTCGGCTAAAATACTAAAATCTTATGACTTTTTAAATAAATTTTTACATTTTTTTTTCTTAAATAATTTTTTTTTTTGAAAAGAGTGGTTGATTTATGTTAAGAATTTATTTAAATGTAAATTAAATGTTAAACGTTATAAATTAAAGATTAAGACATGCAAATTAAAAGTTAAAAGTTTATTTAAGTATAATAAAAATATAAGATTTTTTTAATAAAGTTCAGTATTTTTTTGTTATTTTAATTTTTACTTTTATATAGTTACAAAAATCAACTATTATTAAACATAAAATATATATATATATATATTTTATTTATGTTAAGTTCTTAAATCAAATCGGTTTTGGATAAAAGTTTGTAGACTCTGACTCAGCTTGATTTAATTTAAAATTTTATTTTGTTAATAAATATTTATAATTTTATTTAAATTTAATTTAAATATTAAATTATTAATATAAAATATTTTTTATATTTTAATAAAACAATTTTAAATAGATAATAGAAAAGAAATATTTTAATGAAAAATACTTTTAAAATGCTTATATTTGTGCAACTTTGTTTGCTTCTATAACTTAAGCAGCCACGTTATTCGGTATCCATTATTATAGGTGCCAAATTTAAGTTAAATGTTATTTGATAATTAGGAAGTAAAAGTTTTAATTTTCAATTGACATAATTTATTTCTTTTGCATCTAATTACAAAGTTAATATTTTTTTTTTAAAATTTATACATAAAGATTTCAAGTTACATAATAAAAATAAGCCTCTTTTATATCATAAATTAAGAAAAAATTCACTTATACCGGTATAAAATTAATTAAATTTTACATCATTTCGTATTTTTTATATGATTTATATTTTGTTAATCCAATCGTTAGATTTTATATTCTATTCATATAGACAATGCATGCTAAAATTTTAAATTAATTAAAAATACATAATTATTTTAATATAAAAGTTTCCAATTAAATATTATATTATAAAATAAAGTATTCTCAATCGATATAATATAAATATCATATTGACTTGAAAATTTAAATATATTATTAAATTTTTTTAAATTCAATGAGTGATTTTTAAAATATTATTCTTACAAAAAGTTATAAAATGGTGTAAATTTTACATCAATATAAATTAATTTCGTTTCATTAATTTTATCCAAATCACCTTTAAGACAAAGTCACTGTAATAAATCTATAATATTTGTTCCACTTTTATTTTATTACTACATATCATTTAATTAAGTTATTAGCCAACCCTTCCATGGTTAAAAATAAAACAATGTGATTATTAGTGGCAAAGCAAAAAAAAAAAGTAATAGCAAAATGGTTTTTTTAGTGATGGAAAAGCAGACAAATTTTGTTACTTTTTACCGACAATACTGTGCCGTAGAGTTGTTCATGTATCGGGCTAGGTTGGGTTCGGACTTGACTTCATCAACATCACATGTATTTATTCAAACACGACTTGAAATATGAGTTTCTCAAATTTTGTTCGAGCTTATTCATATTTGTAAATGGATAATCAAAATCCGTTTAAACTTGTCCATATTTTTTTTTAATTTTTGAAAAAATAAATGTGTTATTTTTATTTAATTTTTAGTAACTTTAATTTTTTTATTTTATTAAATTTTAAAATATGGATAACTTAATATATTTTTAAATGTTTATACTATAATATTATATATATTTATTCGTTATTCGATATAAATTACATAATATATAAATATAAAAATAACATATTGTTATATAAATTAAAAATAGGTCGGGTCGGACTTTGATTGTTGGAGTCAAGATCCGATCTATTTTTTAAACGGGCCTTATTTTTTGCTCAAACTCATATATCGAGCTTAACATTTTTGTTCAAACTTTTTCAAATATTTAATAACTTTCGAGCTTATACGAATAATTCGATCTTTGAATAAGTCTACTTTGATTAAAGAACAATGGGATTTCTTTCTTTAACGAAAATGTAAAGGTTCCGTGACTGTTTTATTACCGACAAAATTCTGCTGACAAAGTATCTTTCGGCGGTTGGAAAGTAAAATGCCACTAAATTGTCATTTGCAGCTAAACTTTGACTTTGATATTTTTCTGCTACATTATTCAATGAGAGATTAAATGTTTGAAACTTAAAAAAAAAAAATTAGTGAAAACCCGCGCTTCGCCGCGGGCGGTAAAATTTTTTAATTAATTTATTTTGATATGGTGTATTATAGCATTTCAGGGAAAATAATAACTTGACTGAACTCTTACTAAATTACAAATTACAAAAAAAAAAAAAAAAAAACAATAGATTTTTTTATATATATATTGAGGATGAATTTTTAAAAAAATTTGTAAATGAGACAAAAAATAAATACAAATATTGTGTTTTTTCAAAATTTATAAAAAGATAGACCTGTTATTTTATCTTTACTCCTCTAAACATAAAGCATCTATGAATATAAACAATCTGTAATTATCTATTAAACAATATAAGCACATTTTATTTATTTATTTATTTACTTTGCTTTGACTTATCAAAGTCCATAATAATCATAGAAGTTATTTATAACATCTAAACTCAAAAGTCCAAAAAAAAAAGTCATACATGATACAAAGACTACCAACATAACATATAAAACACACACACATACACATACAGATATATATATATATATATATATTAATAGCTCCCAAAACAAATGATGAATCATATTATTTTTACTTATACCACAATTCATTAGATACCAGAGAAGGTAACATTACTTTACTGATGATTTCTTTTAAGAACAAATTGAGAAATTCGTTTATATGCCTAAGATCTAAGGTTTTATTAGTGGACAGTATTTAATTAGGAAGAGTAGCAGCATAATGCCAAGTTGGTTAGTGTTAATTAAAGCTTTGTTAGACTAATGGTTACCTCATTTTGCTAGATGATGCAAAGCTCTTCAACCGAGCTTCCACGTCATCATGGACTGAAGCAAACCAAGGAAAAAGTGAAGAAAAAAAAAACCATCCCTGGCATTCTCATTACACATTTTAGTTTGGGAAAATATAAAAAACATGCTATGCAAGTAGATTAATTGTTCAAAGGTCTAATAGGAAAAAATAATTTAACAAAAGGAAATGAAAAAGTTAGAAATTGTTTAAAAGAAAATTGTAAAGACAATATTACCCCTAATCATCTAAACCTTTCCTTCCCTGCCCCATTCTCCTCCGACAAAAACGTGTTATATATTTTGTAAATATTAGAATTATTTAACATAAAGGAAATATATAAAGCTATCAATATTTTTTGCATTTATCTATGAAAAAGTTGATGCCTAAATTGGATATTCATTTATTTTAAATAAATAATTTCTTATAATTATTACATCCTTATATTTGTTATTTTTGAAGTCAGGTAAATATTAACAGAACTTAATCTATATTTTCCAAGCTTATTAACCTTACTTATCATGAAGGGGACATATTGAGTTCCTAAAAGGAACGATATATATATATATATAATTAATATAATAATGTTTCATAAAATGTTTGATAAAAATTCATATTGGCAATTTTGTTTAAAAAGGTTAAATTGCTCACAAAAATTACAAAATAGATCAATCAACACAAATTTTTTAATATACGATCATTATAATAAATAATAATTAATGTTTTTTTGTTTACATGCAGTATAAGCCAATTAAATAGCTAACTGCAAATACTAATAATCAAATGGTAAAAACTTTTTCAGTATTACCTGCAAAAGACGTCTCATATAATATGCCAATTCTTGTCCCTTCCAAACAACAAATCACCTGTTCACTTATAAATCTGAGCTCCCAAGAAATGACTTCACAGATACAACAATAACAAAGCACATAATAAAGAGTTGCTGCAATATTAATCACTTAAAAACAAATTTACTGATAGTTACATGTACTCTTCTGAAGCTGGCCTGCCAAACTATAACTAAAACAAAATTCTTTTTCTAACTCCCGTATCTTACAATTCTATGAAAATTACAAGCACTTTCCCATGAAACTTTAAATCCTAGATTCCTATCCAAAAAACTGTTAGAAAACTGCCCAAGTCTTCCCTCATCTTTGAGTTGAGTAACCTTTGATGATATTAAATTCAATCACCTTCTTCCATATCAACTTTTTAAAAGGAAGATTTCAGTATCAATTATAATCTCTACAGATTACCCCAGAAAACAAAGAGAAGGAAATAGCTGCTAGTCGCCGGACCTGTTTGCCTGCATTAAGTCAAAATGAAAAAAAAAAAAAAAACAAATAACCATTCATCAAACTTCAGCACCAAAATAACAAAAGAAATTCATAACTATTAACGAAAAAAAAATATGGCATCAAGATTCCATAAAGAACGAAGGCAGAAAAAAGGTAGAGAAAAGAAACTTTTTTTTTTTGCTAACCTTTCTATTGCTGTAAATCTAACCAATATATATCTAACCAATATAAGAAGATGAGTTGTTTTGGTATGAAGCTCGACTACTAACAACCTTGTTGCAGATGATCTGCAAGCAAGGGGCTATTTATAGATTTTTTATATGTGGGTAAAGGAACGGAACTAAAGCCAGAGGAAGAAGGAGATGAACAAAGAGAATGTGGGTATTTGATGGTGGAGACGGGGGAGAGAGGTAAAAACAAAACACACCGTTCGGACCGCTGGACAGAGGACACCGTTCGGACCGCTGGACAAAGGAAAAAATATGCTGAAAGATTTTAACGCGTCAACTATTAATGATACCAAACCAAATATAAAAAACATGCTTGGAAGAAGCAAATTATTTCTAAATAGTGTAATAAGTAAAAGTTATTTGAGAAAAAGAAATGAATAGTTAAAAATTATTATAAATGATGATATTATAAAGACAAAATTACTCTAAATTTAAAAAGTATTTTTCCTTTATCGTACATTAACGATTTTTAAAAAAAAAAAAGAATTATAATTGGAAATATATTTTAAAAACAAAATATTTAAATAGTTCTTAGTAAAAAAATTTAAAAAAAACAAAGCAAAATTAATTTTAGAAAAATTACTGTTATTATTTTTATTATTTTAGTAGAAAAACTAAATAAGAAAACTAAAATTTATGTTTTAAATTTAAAGAACTTTGTTTTTTCAGATTTTTTTAATTAGAAATTAAATTAAAAAATAGAAGGAAAAGGAATGAAACAATTTTCTTGATAAAGATACTTTTGTTTTTACAACATCTTTTATATTTATTTTTAATTGTTCATCCCTTTTTTTAAATAAATTTTGTTAATGAAACTATTTAACAATAACTTAGTTATGCTAATATGTTTTCCATATTTACCAACCAACCCAGCATTTATTCTCCCTGGTGTCCAACGCGTTGATTTCTTTCTCCTTAGGAAATTAAATGCTATACACGTTTTAGTAAATGCATTGCGTGTTTTAATGCTTTGTCAGTAAATTTTTTTTTTTGGTCGAGCTTTGTCAGTAAATTCGAATATTTAGTCTGAGAGAATATTTGTAAATCTTCCTCCCTTCAACAGAAAAGTAAGATAGGAAAGAGAAAGGCAGATCTTGGATATAAAATTTTATGGAAAATATTTAATGTGGTTATAATCATTAATAATTAATATTAATTGATTAATTTTAATTAATAAAATAATAACTTGTATAGATGAAAAAAAAGGGAACTATACAATATTTAATGATAAAGCAATTAATTATGTGTGTAGACATCCCTTTAAAAATTAAAATAAAATATTGAAATGGGTTCATATCTTATAACGTCATTTGCAATAATAAATCTCATGAATTCTATCTTAACAAACCAAGAATTTTTTTTTTTAATTTTGATAAAAAGCATTTAATGACAAAGCATTTAATGTGCTGATAAGATAGAGTTGAGTAATTGAGTTAAAGACGAAACCATTTAGTCCGAACAAAGCTGTATAAAACGCGTTGATTTCGTATTTTTTATTGCTATATAAAACAATAAATTATTTGTTATCTCAGTTAATAATGGGAATATTTTTCATTGATTTCGTATTTTTTACTGCATTCATTGTTTTTTTAAATTTTGATCAAAAAGCATTTAATGACAAAGCATTTAATGTGGTGATAAGATGGAGTAAAAAAAAAAAAACAGAAAAGTAAGATAGGAAAGAGAAAGGCAGATCTTGGATATAAAATTTTATGGAAAGTATTTAATGTGGTTATAATCATTAATAATCAATATTAATTGATTAATTTTAATTAATAAAATAATAACGTGTATAGATGAAAAAAAAAGGGAACTATACAATATTTAATGATAAAGCAATTAATTATGTGTGTAGACATCCCTTTAAAAATTAAAATAAAAGATTGAAATGGGTTCTTATCTTATAAAGCCATTTGCAATAATAAATCCCATGAATTCTATCTAAAAAAACCAAGTTTTTTTATTTTATTTTTAATTTTGATAAAAAGCATTTAATGACAAAGCATTTAATGTGCTGATAAGATAGAGTTGAGTAATTGAGTTAAAGACGAAACCATTTAGTCCGAACAAAGCTGTATAAAACGCGTTGATTTCGTATTTTTTATTGCTGTATAAAATAGTAAATTATTTGTTATCTCAGTTAATAATGGGAATATTTTTCATTGATTTCGTATTTTTTACTGCATTTATTGTTTTTTTAAATTTTGATTAAAAAGCATTTAATGACAAAGCATTTAATGTGGTGATAAGATTATTATAAATGAAATGAATAGTTAAAAATTATTATAAATGATGATATTATAAAGACAAAATTACTCTAAATTTAAAAAGTATTTTTCCTTTCTCTTACATTAACGAATTTTTTTTTTTTAAAAAAAGAATTATAATTGTAAAAATATTTTAAAAACAAAATATTTAAATAGTTCTTATTAAAAAAATTTTAAAAAAACAAAGCAAAATTAATTTTAGGAAAATTATTGTTATTATTTTAGTTGAAAAACTAAATAAGAAAACTAAAATTTATGTTTTAAATTTAAAGAACTTTGTTTTTTCAGATTTTTTGTTAATTAGAATTTAAATTAAAAAATAAAAGGAAAAGGAATGAAACAATTTTCTTGATAAAGATACTTTTTTTTTTTACAATATCTTTTATATTTATTTTTAATTGTTCATCCCTTTTTTTAAATAAATTTTGTTAATGAGACTATTTAACAATAACTTAGTTATGCTAGTATGTTTTCCATATTTACCAACCAACCCAGCATTTATTCTCCCTGGTGTCCAACGCGTTGATTTCTTTCTCCCTAGGAAATTAAATGCTATACACGTTTTAGTAAATGCTTTGCGTGTTTTAATGCTTTGTCAGTAATTTTTTTTTTTGTCGAGCTTTGTCAGTAAATTCGAATATTTAGTCTAAGAGAATATTTGTAAATCTTCCTCCTTTCAACAAAAAAGTAAGATAGGAAAGAGAAAGGCAGATCTTGAATATAAAATTTTATGGAAAGTATTTAATGTGGTTATAATCATTAATAATTAATATTAATTGATTAATTTTAATTAATAAAATAATAACGTGTATAGATGAAAAAAAAGGGAACTATACAATATTTAATGATAAAGCAATTAATTATGTGTGTAGACATCCCTTGAAAATTTAAAATAAAATATTGAAATGGGTTCGTATCTTATAACGCCATTTGCAATAATAAATCCCATGAATTCTATCTTAAAAAACCAAGAATTTTTTTTTTAAAATTTTGATAAAAAGCATTTAATAACAAAGCATTTAATGTGCTGATAAGATAGAGTTGAGTAATTGAGTTAAAGACGAAACCATTTAGTCCGAACAAAGCTGTATAAAACGCGTTGATTTCGTATTTTTTATTGCTATATAAAACAATAAATTATTTGTTATCTCAGTTAATAATGGGAATGTTATTCATTGATTTCGTATTTTTTACTGCATTCATTGTTCACGCGTAACTCTAATACCAATACTCGGCTACAATAAAACGATATTAGTATAAAATGGCTACAATAAAACGATATTAGTATACTCGGCTAAAATAAATAAATAATCTACAACACAGTTTTTAGTATTTAAAAAATAAAAACATTTTTTTCCTTCGAATGAGTTAATATTCCAAAAAAATATATACGTATTAGTATAAAATGGCAGTAATACCGACTATAATTTTTTTTTATATATATATATGTAATACAGTAAAAATGATTTTTTAATATCCTACTAAATTATTTGTCTGGTGATTAAGTAACATACTCCATTTCTTAGATTAATTGCGATGTATTAATAATTGAAATTTTTTAATTTTATAAACGAAATTAAAAAAATTATATTTTTTTATTTTTTAAATATATTTAAAAAAATATGTTATTTTATTAATTTTACTTATAAAATTTAATTTTTTATCAAGATAAAATAATTTCTCATAAACTGAAATTGATTCACATGTCAACAATCTTTTGAGTTAGTGGCAAGAGATTTTGTGTGGCATGTAAGTTACTCTCCATTCCCAAACATAAAAATAAAAAAAATAATAATAATAATTAATCCACATGAAATAGTTTTACAGTTTTTAGTTTTACTTACTTCCCAAACAGGTTGTAGAGCGTGTGATGAACGCGTGGAAGATTACAGATACACCTACTTAATTTATTCGCACCTTTGTGTCGGTACACGTGGCATATTCTCTATCATTTCTGAACAAAGCTGTATAAAACGCATTGATTTCGTATTTTTTATTGCTGTATAAAACAATAAATTATTTGTTATCTCAGTTAATAATGAGAATATTTTTCATTGATTTCGTATTTTTTACTGCATTTATTATTTTTTAAAATTTTGATTAAAAAGCATTTAATGACAAAGCATTTAATGTGGTGATAAGATGGAGTTGAGTAATTGAGTTAAAGACGAAACGATTTAGTCCGAAGAAAGCTGTATAAAACGCGTTGATTTCGTATTTTTTATTACTGTAAAAAACAATAAATTATTTGTTATCTGAGTTAATAACGCCATTTGCAATAATAAATCCCATGAATTCTATCTTAAAAAATCAAGATTTTTTTTTTGTTTTTAATTTTGATAAAAAGCATTTAATGACAAAGCATTTAATGTGCTGATAAGATAGAGTTGAGTAATTGAGTTAAAGACGAAACCATTTAGTCCGAACAAAGCTGTATAAAACGCGTTGATTTCGTATTTTTTATTACTGTAAAAAACAATAAATTATTTGCTATCTGAGTTAATAATGAGAATATTTTTCATTGGTTTCGTATTTTTTACTGCATTTATTGTTCACGCGTAACTCTATTACCAATACTCGGCTACAATAAATGCGGATTAAATGCGGAAATTATTTGTTATCTGAGTTAATAATGGGAGTATTTTTCATTATTTGTTATTTTTTACTGCATTTATTGTTCACGCGTAACTCTATTACCAATACTTCGCTACAATAAATGCTTTGCGTGTTGAACCAGAAATAATAAATGTCGGGTATAATGTAGAGAACAAAGGATAATTTTGAAAACATGCGGTTAATAAATAAAGTATTATTAAATCGTATAATGGATATTAAATTATGATGTTTTTATATAACTATTAAAAAGGGTTCAAAATCAGTAAAAATTTGCTTTAGATTTGATAACTTTGAACATATTATGATTACACGAAAAAAAAAAACATAAACACGATACGTATATACGGATAAATACATGAATTATTAAATCATGTAATGGATCTTGTAATGTGTTTAGGAAAAAATGTTACTTTTTAAAAAGTTTAATTTGAAATAAAGTTAAAACGTAAGATAATTAAAAATTTTAGGGAAAAGAAAGGATTCAAGAAAGTAAAGGGGAAAAAATTGTTGGGAAAAAATATTTTTTAAAGACCTTAATTTAAAAAAGTAAATAAAAAAAAATTATAAGTGTAAAGAAAAATTGTAGAGGATAAACAGTGAGGTAAGAGGTATGAAAATGGGGCAAGAAATGAAAAACTTATTTTAACTCATTACACTTTTGAACAATAATTTAATCATTTATAGCACGTTTCTTAAATTTTCCATAAACAGCAAAAGCACCGACGCAGAAACGATGTCGTTTACGTGGCAGGTGGTCTAAAAATTGTAAAAGATGAACAGTAAGAGGACAAGTGTCATGTTGGGGCAACATGTAAAAAAAAAAATATTTTGACTCATTATACTATTTAACAATAATTTGATTATTCATAACATTTTTTTGAAATTGTGTCCAACAATAAATGATCAGGAAGGAAAACAAACGTTAGGACGCAAAACGGCGTCGTTTTACGGGACGGATGGTGCAAAAGATGAACAGTACTGGACAGGTGTCAAGGCATGGCTCATTACTTGAGCTTTAATATAGATGAATTAATGTTATGGTAGGAAAATAAATTAACCACATGTTTGGTTGATTGTAATAGTTATTTCATTAAAGTCTTATTTTATAAGATACGGTGATTCAATTGTGTGGTTAGCTGTAATATCATTTCATTGGGTAATTTATGTATTTGTATGATGTTTGTATATTTTTATATATCATAATTGTATTTAAAGTATTATATATTTATATAAAATTTGATACGTTAATAATTCGTGTTATATAGATTTTGACATATTCGTGTGTTCGTATCGTATTTGTGTTATTTTTTTATGTCGTATCATATTTTATTTCGTGTTTTAATTATTTTTTCGTATCATTTAATCATATATATATATATATATCTGTACAAACTTGCTAGGTCTTCCACTGAATAGCTTATTTAGGCCAAAATTGAAATATGATCTGAATAGTTATTCGAGGCCTTCCCTCAAAATTATTATTTAGTGGCCTAGGTAGGAAAATAGAATAAGATGCTTGGAATGGGGAGTGAGATATTGTTCTTCAATTTGTGCTTTCAATAATGTTACTGTTATAAATATATAGTCAACTATAATTAAAATAGCCAATTTTTTTAAAGTAATATTAGGGATTACTTTATAATTTATTATAATATTATATTATAATTCTAAATATTACTATAATAAGAATTGACTATTTTAATTACAATCTTACTTTCATCGCTAAATATTTTAGTCTAATAATTATTATGTCTTTGATTAATGTTTGAAATTCATATCGTTCTATTTTAAACTTTCTCATATATATTATTAATTATTAGTAAAATCAAGCAACGTAGTAACTTGTTTAAAAACACCATAGCCAAAACCATTATTAGCTTTTGCTTGCATGGAAAAAGAATAAAGTTACACGAAAGTAGCAAAGGATTAAAAACAAAGTAAGAGAGAAACAGAAAACTAAATTAACTATTTATATATATATATAGGTGCAATACAAAGATAAATTAGTTTATAAATCTATAAACAAGAGGTAAACATGATTCTAAGATTTTAACTTCGATTCAACTTCAAATTGTTAGCAATCCTTGTCATACATTAGCAAGAGGAAAAATTAATTCCGGCTTTAAAAAATAGAGAAAATACAAGTATAACACTTTTTTTTAATTGCTTTTTGAATGATGTAAGTACTCCCACCTTGTTTTTGGTTTACTAATTATTTCAATACATACTCCAATTTAAATAAAAGTAAATATTTACTTTTATATATTTGAAAAAACCAAGTTTTATCCAAGTTAATAGTTTTATATTTATCTTTTATATTATTTATTTAACTCTTATCTAAAATTTAAAACTCTAAATAAATTTGATATATTCCAATGTTCTATTTAGATTTGTTTATGAGTCAAGCTACATTTTAGGTTAACGAGTCTCACTTGATTCAAATCGAAACTTGGATAAAACCTCTTAGATTTTGACTCGGCTTAATTTAACCTAAAATATTAATTTTTTTGATAAATATTTATTTTTCATTTAAGTTTAATTTAAATTTATATATTAAAAATATTAAATTATTAATATAAAATATTTTTTAAACTTTAATAGTATTTATAATTTAAATTAACATGATTATTTGAAGGTATTAATCGAGTTTGATTTTGCCTGACCTAGCACTCAATACCTCACGTCTTATACTTTTATGCTTAAAATTAAGGCCTTACATGATTTTATTTTATTTCTTAGTTCTAATTACTTTGACGTATCTAATATATATATATATATATAATTTTAATTACACAAACTCCTCTGGTGCTAACACGTATCTACTACTTTGGTGTCGACACGTGTTTTTTTTTTTTTTTTTAGAAAGAAAAAAGAGAAAGAGAAAGAAAAGAAAGAGGGAAGAGAGGAAAGAGAAAAAAATAGATGTCTTTTTTTTTTTTTCGAGGAAGGAAAGAAAAGAAAAAAAAAAAACAAAAACAAAAGAAAGAGGAAGAAAGGAAAGAGAATTTTTTTTATGTTTTTGTGTTCATGTTATTTTTTCGTGTGTTTAAAGTATTATAAGTTTATATAAATTTTAACACGTTAATAATTTATTTTATATATATTTTGACACGTTCGTGTATTCGTGCAGTGTTCATGTTTTTTTTTCGTGTTGTGTTTTAATTATTTTTTCTATGCTCTTTTCTTGTCGTGTTTCAATTCATTTCATCTTTGTCATTGTGATTCAATTTAGAGAAAAATTAGTGTGTTCGTGACGTGTTCATGTTATTTTTTTTGTGTTCAAAGTATTATAAATTTATATAAATTTTTACACGTTAATAATTAGTTTTATATAGATTTTGACACGTGCATGTATTCGTGTCATGTTTATATATTTTTGTGCTTGAATTACTAAAACTTCTATCCAAATCCAATTCAATACGGACTGAATAGATTACCCTATTCATGAACAGGTCTACTTGGAACATAACATTCAATCTAAGTTTTATTATAGTTCGACAATACATATTTTTATTCTTTAAAAAAAATAATATTATGTACATATATGTGAAACAGACAAACAGTGAAAGTAATAACAATTCTGTCTTAACAAAGATCGGAATATTTTCTTTTAGTTGGAAACGGAAAATTTTAAGGAAAGTCACTTAAAATAAGTTTTTCGTAGGCTCCAAAAATTTATGTAATTTGTTATGTTTATATGTAGTTTATGTCATATTTATATGTAAAAAAAAAATACATAAAGACATGACAACTTTCATTTTACATAAATATATGACATATCCTTTAATGATTTATGTAATTTGTCGGGTCCGGCTCTCCTCTATTACTTTTTTAATCAATTACTTTCTAATACATTTTAATCATCATTCACAAGTATGACTTTCACAATTAACGAGTGAGTCATAAATATGTGAATGGTAATGATGAGTGTATTGAAAAGTAATAGACTCGATCTTAACTCTCATTTGTCATGTTTATGTAAAAAAAATTACATTAATACTTGACAATTTTCAGTTACATAAATACATGATAATATCCTTTAATGATTTATATAATTTTATCATGTTTATATGTAACGAAACTTACCGTAAACTTATCATAATGAGCTTACTCTAGAACTCTTTGTTAGAAACCTTTAACATTCGTGTAGGATGAGTAAAAAGGATGGAAGATTTCATTTTCTTTCAGTGGAGTCTGTCCAAGTATTAAATTTGAATTAAATAGAAGTTAATTGATTTTACATATTTAGAATAAATGAAAATTTTTATTTAATGTGTTTTTTTAAAAATATTTCGGTCATTTTAAGATATAATATATATATATATAAAAGCACGAATATAGAGAATATTTTGAACTAACGAAAATAATTATCGTTGTTCACTATATTTCTAAATTGTCATTATAAATATTTTTAATAAGATTTATCTAATTTATAAGTAAGAAGTTTAATTCCATTAAAGCACTTTCATTAAATGAATTACTTTGATAATAAATAAATAAAATTAAAATTGATGTAAAATTGTTTTATCTTAAAAGTTTTTTTTTTCATTAATCTTAAAAAGTGAATTAATTTATTTGATATAAATAAAAATTTAAAATTTACATTAAATTTTTTTATTTTCATAATTGATTTTGCATTAATATAAAAAATAATATAATAATTTGATATAATTTGTATACTACACAAAATTGACATATAAATTTTAGTTAATATACAATTTATTATTTTTATTTATTTCTAAAATATATAATTATATATTCAAACATAAATAAACTAAAGAGCATTTACATGCTAATGCATGTAATAACAAATACTAGTATATATATAAGCATGGATATGAAAATCTTTTAAACTGACAAATATAGTTATTGTTGTTCATTATATTTCTAGATTGCCATTATAAATATTTTTAATATTAACAAGATTTATCTAAGTAAGAATTTAATTTCTTTAAAACACTTTTTTTAAATGGATTAATTTGTTAATAAACAAAAAAAAAGTTTATATGAAATTATTTTATCTTAAAAGTTTTAATTTTTCACTAACTTTAAAAAGTAAATCGATTTATTTGATATAAATAAAAAAGACTTAAAATTTAAATTGATTTTTTTATCTTCATAATTAATTTTGAAATAATATTAAAAATAATAAATTAATATAATTTACACATAAAATAAATTTTATATTTTAATGTAAATTTTAATTAACATGTATTTTATTAATTTTATTAATTTATAATTATATATTTAAAAATAAATAAAATAATAAATATTCAAATATTAACACATATAATAACAAATCTACTATAATGAAAACTGAGTCCTGAGGGACTCAGTTGTCATTTTGAATTATTTTTTTTTGGTTTTGTTTGATGGTGGAGGTAAAAAAGTAATTTGATTTTAATTTTTTTTTTGGTTTTTTTTGGTAGTGTAAGAAAAAGATAATTTGAGTTAAATGATTTGAAAAAAAGAGAGTTAATTACATCAATAGTCCTCAAAATATAGAGCATATTTTATATTGGTCCTCAAATTTTAAACGTAACAATCAAATCTCGATTTCATAATTTCGTATCAACTATCAATGTGGTTTGTCCGTTAGCACAACCGGGAAAATAAGCGTTAAATGAAAGAGGACATGTAACGTGTAAACTACAAAAATATCATCTACTGATGAAGTGGTCATTTTTTTTCTTCTTCAAATTTTATATTTTCTTTTCTCTTTTTCTTTATAAATAAATACAAAAAATAAAAAATAATTTATATTATAATTTAAATTAATTTTTTAAAATATAATTAATTTATAAACATATAAAATATTTATTTAAATTAATTTTATAAAAACTATTTTAATTTTTAATTTTTTTTCATTTTATCTTCTTTATAAATAAACTAAAACAAAAATAATAATTTATATTATAATTTAAATTAATTTTATAAATATTAAATAATTTATAATTTATAAAATATAAAAGATTTATTTACATTAATTTTATAAAATTTTTATTACTTCTTTATTATATTTTCTCTTTTTTCGCCTCTTTATAAATAAATAAATAAAAAATAATTATATTATAATTTAAATTAATTTCATAAAATTAATAATTTATAAAAAAATATAAAATATTTATTTGCATTTATATTATAAAAATATATATTTTTTACCTTTTACCTTTTACTTTTTACTTTTTTTCTCTTTCTTTTTTTTTTTATAAAAAATATAAAATATTTACTTTTTTCTCATAAACCGGCGGCAGGAGGAAGAAGAAGAAAAAAACTATAGTTTTATTAATTTGTTTTAATTTTTATAATTAAGAAGAATAAAGCAAAAATAGAAAGAAAATAAAAAAAAAGTTTTAGTTTTAGTTTTAGTTGTAGTTTTTGTTTTTTTTTTTATTATTGTTGTTTTAATTTTTGATAGTTTATTATTTTTATATAAATAAATATATATTTAGTGAAAAAAGTACATAATTTTATATTTTTATATATTCAAAAAAGTATTAATATTTTTTATTATTCTCTTATCAATTTTTTGAAGAAAATATGATTTAAAATAATTATAATAGTTTATTTATCATTTTGTATTTATCAAATTAAATTTAAAAATATTAAAAAATATAAAGATATAATCGAGAAAAAGAAAATTTATTTTACTTTATTTTATATTTTAAAAATAATTTAATAAAATAATTTTTATATATTTTAAAAAATATATAACTCCCGCAATATATGCGGATAAATTTACTAGTACTAATTACTTTTAAGATCGTATCTCCTCAATATGATATTATTTCATTTAGCATATATAATATTTACTAAAAAACATATTGAAATTAGTGATCACTTGTTCATCGTATTGGGATTCTTTAAAAAAAAACATATCTATGTGTACGGTCAACATTTTAAAAAAGTCAATCCTGAACCCTAAAAATGTCAGTGATTAAAGCATAATCTAACATATATATATATATATTTTTGATTATACAATCTCTTCCTTGCATGACACCTGGCTTTTTAGGATAGGAAGAGAATTGTTTAATTTGTTAAGAATATTTGTGAGATTTCACAAGGGTAAAGAAAAAAGAAAAGCTTATGGTGTAAAAGAAAGGAAGAGAGACGTTGAGAAAATTTGAAGAAAAAGGCCTTGGAGAGACAAAAATTAAAGAAGGAACGGGAGGAATGGGAGATTAATGGAGGAAGAAGAAAGAGTGGGAGAGGAGGGTTGTTGAGAGAAGAAGTTCTTGCCTTAAAATCCAAAAAGAAAGAAAGAGAAAGGAAAGCTCTTCCATATGGAGTGAAAAAAATTTGGGGATGTTGAAAAAATTGGTGTTGTTAGAGTTATGATTTAGGGTTTTTTTTGGAAGAAAACGAACAATAGAAGGCTAAAACGGAAAGAAGAATGAAGAGAAGGAAAATGGGTTATCGACTGGTAAGATTTATAGTTAATTTTCTATGACTAATTTTTTCCTTTCTTTTTATGTTAATATTTTGTATTTTTTTGGTTTCTTTATAGATTGAATATTTTTTGATATGCCAACTCACGAGCAATCATAATCCTTTAATATGTAAACCTTGAATTTGTCGACTATGGGGCGCCCCTGATTTTTTTAAGTCATGATTAATCTCCATAGCAACTAATTTGAATAATTTTGCTGGCTTTGCTGACACCAACTATCCAATGACTACTCCAATAATTGGTATGGTTGGCCAAATCCTTTTAATTGTTCCTTTTCAGTTTTGATTGATTGGAAGGTTATTTTTTGGCTTTACTCTCTGATAGCAAGCAGATTTTGGTTCTTGATTGAGCATCATGATGTTATATTTGTTTTTTGCTTTCTATAGATAGAGAAATTTGAACATGTGAGGCTCTCATTTAAGAAATCTTAATTATAGTATTTCATTTCTTCTTTGAATAGCAACTAAAACGTGTTTGCAACTCAAATATGTTGGTAGGTGCCGATCTGAAAAAAAGAAGTCAAAACTTAAAGGAATAAGAGGGAAAAAGAAAAAAAGAAGCAAAAGGGGAAATTTGAAAAAAAAAAAATGGTGAGTGAATTATTCATATATCCTTCTTCTACTGTAGTTTTCATCTTTGAGTTGATGAGTGAGTTATTCATATATCCTCACATTCAAAATCAATGGTACTTTCTAGCAGCGTGCAGAGAGCCTTCTCCTCAAAAGGTAATTGGTTATTTTTTTTTTTAATTTATAATAAATTTGATTTGTCTTTATTCTAGAGCCGAAGCGAAGAGAGAGACAATTACTAGTTTACTAATAAAGTTCTAACTTCTAACTCAAGAAGTTAAAAATAAAACTAAAACAATAAAAAACACATTTTACCATTTTTATAACTTGTAAGCGTTGAAATGAAAAAAAAAAAAAAAGATTCACAATATGGTAGTCGGTATCATACTGTTACCTAGAGGTGGCAATTGAGCGGATTCGGGAGGGTTCGGATCGGGCCCATTCGGGTTCGGACTCATTCGGATTCGGGTTCGGGCTCATTAAGGTTCGGGTCCATTTGGGTTTGGATTTTTTTGGGTTCGGATATGTTTGAGATCATTTTTATTTTATATTAGATGTAATCTACTGACATAATACAAGATCAGGCACTTGATTATGATTTTTTTTCTTTAGATATCAAATGGTTAAAATGTGTATAATTTAAAGCTTAATTTACATATTAACCCCTTAAATTTAAAAGGATATGATAAGTGATAAAGGTAAATCCAATTCTTTGCATCACCGTACGTATTTGAAATATAAATATGATATTCTTAGTTGAGATGGACATAATGCTTTTGATAGTTTTTATTATTTAGAAATTTTAATATGAAATGATTATTTGAATTTTTTATGCCTTACATATATTTTTGAAAAGATATTTTTGTTTGATTTAAATCAACTCATAAGAAATGTGGATTTGGTAGCTTTTCAAATTTAGGATAAATATATAATACTTTTGATATTTTTGCTAGTATTTAGGGATTTAATATGAAAAAATTCTTTGTTTTTAAATTAAAAATGTTGTACATATTTGAAGAGTGAGCGGAGAAATAATACTTGTTAGGTATAGAGATTAAAATATTAGATAAATTTTTTATTTTGAAAGACGTGAAAGTTAGCTCTAATAAACAATTAAATTTGATGGCAAAAAAAAAAAAAAAAAAAATTGAATAAACTTAATTTTTATAATTTTGAAACAATGAATAATTTATTGAATATATAAAGTTATTTGATAAACAACTAAAATTTAAGAACTACCATACGTGTCAATAATATAAGTTATTCACATAAGATTACACATAAACAAATCTTATCTTGTAATAATGTATCAAATTTAGGTTGTAGTTTATATACTTTCTTTTAATAGTTATAAATTTATTAGGCTTCCTGTTATGAGGCTAATTTTTTTCTTATTTTCTAGGTCGATAAAATGTGGGGGTTTTTTTTTTTTTTTTTTTAATATTAAATTTGGCCTTTAAAATTTAGATTTTAGTTTATATACCTTCTTTTAAGACCATTTAAAATCAATTTCAGCCTGCATCTTAATTAGGAGCATTTTATTTACAGTTCTTTTTATTAAATTCTTGTAATTGTTGAATGTTTTCAAAATAAGTGTGGGATACAATTCCACATCGAAAAAAACAAAAAAAAATGATGTTCTTTAAATATTTAAAGAGAAGTAAAAGTTCTTAGTAGTCGGACATATGTGAACTCAAGTGCTGATTGGATCATGATTAGGTTTTCCAAGCTTATGATGGTCTTGTAATTACTTAAATTAATAATATATATTAATATATTATTATTTAATAATGACACTTGACATTTGGACACGTGATACATGCAGGTGCAGCTAATTAAACTAATTTTAAGATAATTTTGTCTGATTCAAATGGTTAGATTTGTTCAGACAAATTATGCATGTACAAACAAATTATGCCTGCACAAAAACTTCTGTGCCTGTTACGAACAGATAGATTATTTTAGGTAAGTTATGCTTGTACAAGCAGACATTTATCTATAATATATATAAAAGAATGAATGTGGAGAATATTTTGAACTAACGAAAATATCCATTATTGTTAATTATATTATTAATTTACCATTTTAAATATTTTTTATTATTAATAAGATTTGTCTAATTTATAAGGAAAAATTTTAGTTTTATTAAAATACTTTAGTTAAATGAATTAATTTGATAATAAATAAAAAGAAAGTTTATATGAAACTGGTTTGTCTTAAAAGTTTAAAATTTTCACAATTCTTAAAAAGTAAATCAATTTATTTTGTATGAATAAAAAAAATTAAAATTTACATTAAATTTTTTATATTCATAATTAATTTTGTATTTGATATTAAAATAATAAATTTTATAATAATTTGATATAATTTACATGTGAAACAAATTTTATCAATTTTAGTTAATATACATTTTATTAATTTTATTTATTTTTATAATATACAACTATATATTCAAAAATAAATAAAATAATGAGTATTCACATGCAAACGCATGTGATAATAAATATTAGTTAGTCTATAAATACTTCTAAGATTTCCTGAACATTTATATTTGAATTCTCTCTCCTTCAAAACATTTTTCAGATTCTTCGATAACGTGTTGTTGCAGAAATTCTTTATAGAAGTTTGATAGTTTTGTTACACATAGGTCAATGCTCGGTGGATTGATTTCGTCAGTACAAAACACAAATCAATTACTAGGCTTCATTGCCATCAACCCTTTTGCATACCTACTAAATAATACGATTTGGACAAATAAAACTTTAAGAAAAGTGACATTGATACACGCTTTGGAGTTTTTCTTTATTGTTTGGTTTTCAGACGTTTAATCTAACAGTAATTATACAATTACAACAAAAAATTATGTACGAATCAACCACTTATAAGTGTGGGATTCATATTAGATCTTAGACAATTCTGAATTGTGATTAGTTGATTCTAGTTGAATCATCTCTACTATTATAAAATTAAATTCCTGATTGAGTTTGGTGTCACGAATCAAGTGACACCAATTTAGTTGAAGAAAATACGAAAAAAATCAAATTAATAATATCAAATTATATAATAGAGATATTCATGTTTTTTCAATCTTATATTTTTTTGAAAAAAGAATTTCCTAATTTTTTCTTAAATAACTTTATAGTATAAAACACTTTTTTTTCAATCCTAATTCCCAATGTAGCTCTACAAATTTTTATTAGAAAATATCTTTGGATGTAAAACATCTCTCAAACCCTAGGAAACATTCATGTTAAATCACTAAGAATCAACATATTAAAATGCAGAAGCGTACTTGAATCCATGACAATCAATTATCCTCCAGAGCCGTGCGATATGTCTTTCAGATCAACACGTTCTCTTAGATAATCTTTTTGTTTTCTCTCGCTCTCTTTTTGATGATGGGATGTCAGAGAAGAATAGAATCATTAACGTGTGATCTGGGGATCATAACTACTATTCAAAGAAAACTACCCTGTTATTTTTTGGTATTTCTATTTTAGTCAATCATAAAAATAGAAATTAACTTAAGACTCTACACATTAAAGGCCCACACCCTATTAGATACATTGAAACCCAAATTATCCAAATTTCAGTAGATCACTTTAAATGGGCTTAACCTTATTCGACAGTCTACGACACATAATTATTCACATATAAACCCAATGTTGGATTAAGGATCCAACAATCTCTCACTTGGGCTATATGAGTAACTTTATAATTATGCATTGCAAAATAATCATATGAGCTCAACTTCGCTGTCATTACTAAAATGTATCTATAACCAATCCGGTCCATCAATCATACTAACATAGGATCAAAGCGGCCTTTGTTACATCTTTTGTAACTCGACCTATCAATGATCACGTACGTTGATACAACTGAATGACATGGATCATGATATGGATGTGTAGCATGGAAATTTCATGCAGTGTGATCCTAACATGTCTATTTCCAACTGGTCCAACCTTAAACTTTAGTGAGATCAATCCATACCAAAATTAAAGTGTAAACAAACCAAAACTTTATTTCTGCAAAAAATAACTTTAAAATATCCATAAATTGAAATAACTTTAAAGCATTTAAAATTTCAAACTCCCACTAAAACTGAATACCTTCAAATGACATGACATCCATATGAACAGTGTGCTCATGAAACACTTTGGGTGGCAATCCCTTAGTAAGCGGATCCGCAACCATAAAGTTTGTACCAATGTGCTCTATAGATAATTGTCCACTATAAACTCTTTCTTTAACAAATAGGAACTTGATGTCTATATTCTTTGACTTCGTCGAGCTCCTGTTGTTGTTGGAATATAGAACTGCTGACTTATTGTCACAAAATAACTTGAGTGGTCTTTCAATACTGTCCACTATGCGCAACCCCGTGACAAAATTTCATAGCTGACGCATAAGGAATCTTCTGCATTTTCTTTCCCTCAAAATCATTCTTAGGGCACTGATTGAGACTAAACTTGTCTCCCTTTGCCACAATGGTATTATCTGGTTTGCAATCTTGCATGCCATATCTCTTGAGAACCTGTTCGATATAGCTCTTTTGCGATAATCCAAGAATACACTGAGAGCGATCTCGGTGTATTTTTATGCCTAATACAAAAGAGGTGTCACCAAGATCTTTCATCTCAAAATTCTTAGCTAGAAATCTCTTGGTTTCGTGCAATAAGACTATATCGTTGCTAGCAAGAAAAATGTCATCCACATATAAGATCAAAAAAATATACTTGCTCCCACAGAACTTATGGTATATACAATCATCGACCAAATTCATCTCAAAACCGGACGAGATGATCACTTGATGAGACTTGAAATAATTGTCAAGATGCTTGCTTGAGCCCATAGATGGATTTCTTAAGTTTGCAAACCATATTCTTTGGGTCTCCCAACACAAAGTTTTATTGTTGCACCATATAGATCGTCTCATCAATGTTACCATTGAGAAACGTTGTTTTTACGTCCATCTGATATAGCCCAAGATCGAAATGCGCCACCAATGCCATTATAGTCCTGAAAGAGTCTTTTGAAAAAACTGGAGAGAAAATCTCTTTATAATCGATGCCTTCTTTCTGTGTAAAGCCCTTAGTGACAAGACGACAAACCTTTCCACATCGCCTTTCGAATCCTTCTTGGTCTTAAATATCCATTTGCAACCAATGGGTTTCGCACCTTCTGGCGATGGACAAGATCCCACATGTCATTGTCCTTCATGGACTTAATCTCTTCATTAATGGCATCAATCCACTTTTGAGAGTTAAAACTTTACATGGCTTGACGAAAGTTAATCGGATCATCTTTCATCACTCCAATGTCAACCTCGTGTTCTTGGAGAAATACAATGTAGTCATCAGGCACTGCACTTCTCCTTTCTCTAGTGGATCTCCTTAATGGCATAGGCTCTTTCGGTGGTAGAGTTTGTTCTTTTGGAATAATTTCTTGAATGGGAGGTTCATCGACATCGTCTTGATCTATTGTGCCTTGAACAAAGTCAGGAATGGAATCCTTATCAACGCCAATAACACCTGGGAATATCAACATATTCCTTTTAAAAGACAAAGTCTCTAACTGTATCTCCCCCCGCAAACTCAACATCCTCAAAGAACCGGGCATTTCCCGACTCGAAAATTGACTTAGTCATGGGATCATAAAACTTGTACCCTCTGGATCTTTCAGAGTATCTAATAAAATAGCAACTCACAGTTCTTGAGTTCAGTTTCTTTTCATTAGGCCTATAAGGCCTTGCCTCAGCTGGACATCCCCAAATGTGTAAGTGCTTTAAACTAAGCTTTTTGCCCGTCCAAAGTTCATAAGGGGTTTTTGCAGTTGCTTTAGTTGGAACCCTGTTAAAGATATATGTTGCAGTTTTAAGCACTTCTCCCCATAGTGATTCTGGTAAGGTAAAATGATAAATCATACTCCTCACCATGTCTTTAAGTGTCTTGTTTCGTCTTTCAGCAACACCATTCATAGTGGGCGAACCCAGCATAGTGTACTGTGGGACGATACCACATTCCTCTAGGAATTAAGCAAACGGTCCTGGATGTTGTTCACCTGAACTGTCATATCTACCATAGTACTCACCACTACGGTCAGATCTGACGGTTTTGATCCTTTTGCTGAGTTGGTTCTCAACTTCAGCCTTATAATTTTTGAACACATCCAGTGATTTTGACTTTTCATGAATGAGATATATGTAGCCATATCTAGAATAATCTACTATGAACGTTATAATATATTGTTGACCATTCCAAGCAACCGTAGGGAATGGCCCACAAATGTCTGTATGTATAAGTTCTAAGACATCCAAAGTCCAGTTGGCTTCAAATCTCCTTTTATTGGTTTGTTTCCCTTTTATACAGTTACCCCAAACATCAAAATCTGCGAAATCTAAGGGGTCTAGAATTTCGTCTGACACAAGTCTCTTTATTCTCCGTTTAGAGATATGACCTAGTCTCTTATGCCACAACGCAGCCGAATTCTCATTGGTTAATTTTCTCTTTATACCTCCTGTACTTAATTGTAGGGATTCATTAAATGAAGCAATTGTATTAAACAAATAAATATTATCATAACCTGACAAAGAACCAGAAGCAAGCAATTTTGAATCATGAAACAAACTAAATTTTCCATTCCCAAATGAACAAGAATAACCAGATTTGTCCAAAACAGAAATAAAAATCAAATTCCTTCTAAAATACGGTACAATAAATGTCTTATTAAGATCTAAATAAGTTCTAGTCTTTAATAATAATCTAAATTTTCCTATTGCCTCAACTTGAACCGTCTTGCCATCGCCCATATAGATGTATTTTTCACCATCACTTGGCTTTTGGCAACTCAGGCAACCTTGTATAGACACACTGATGTGGGTTGTTGCACCATAATCTATCCACCACGGGTGTCTAGGTACCGAAGTTAAATTAACCTCAGAACAAACCAAATTAAGAAGCATACCTTTCTTAGCATGCCATGCGTGGTAGTTGGTACAATGCTTCTTCTGATGCCTTTCAACTCCGCAGAAGAAACAACCAAAACCTTCCGGTTGAGCCAATTTCTTTTGTTGTTTTTTTTGAGGTGTTGTATCTGCAGCTTCTTTATCCTTCTTCCTTTTGTATCTCTTGTCCTTGTTCTTAGAGGTTGAGGCCAGATGAGCACTCTCAGTCTTATTTTGCTTCAATCTTTCCCCTTCCTGAACACAGTATGACATGAGCTCATTCAGAGACCAAGTCTCTTTCTAACAGTTGTAGCTCACCTTAAACTGGCTAAACTGTGTCGGAAGAGATATCAGAACCTAATGCACTAGCAAGTCCTCAGAAAGTTCTAGCTTAAGTTCTTTCAACTTTGAAGCAAGATGAGACATCTCCATGATGTACTCCCTGATATTGCTTTTGCCTTTATATCTCATTGAAAGTAGACTTGTCAAGAGCGTACCTATTTAAGCCTTTTCATTCTTGACAAACCTCTTTTCAATGTCTGCAAGGAACTCCTTAGCCATAGTAATCTTTTCAAACATTGTGCCCCTGAATGCTTTCGGAATAGCTTTCTCCATGATCATCATACACATGCGATTTGATTTCTCCCACTTTTTCATATCCCTCTTTTCATCAGAGGTACTCTTATCCGTAAGTGGTGCAGAAGAATCAGCCCTTAACGCAAGGTCGAGATCCATGACTCCGAGAACTATCAAGAGGTTCTCTTGCCATGACTTGAAATTTGTGCCATTGAGCATAGGAATAGAGTTGATGTTGGCAGAAATATTAGTAGGAGTGGTTGTAGCTAAACACAGAGAACAGTAAACAAACAAAACAAGCTCACATAAGTCTCATAACAGAAATAGCAATAAAATTTAAATAGAGGTAAACCCCATTTCAAGATACCGGGCACTCTATTAATGTTTTGTCTTTGGACAAAAATATAAATTTGTAAGTGACATCTTGGCTTAGTAATCAAACACTGATAATAAGAAACATATCGAACAATAAATCTTTCTTTGGGCCGATGTATTGTTCACATGTAAAATCGAATAATCATCACATGTTTATTACCATAGGTGCCAATGCAATTCTGTTAAATATCAACCTTCCTTTGGGCCTGTCAATATTCACATAAGTTACATGCACAAAATTTTTTATATTCCAAAACAAATTAATTTTCACAAGAGAGGTCAATTTGGTGACATGTCGCTTCAATTAATTCATCCAATATATATAAACATACCAATATTCAAATTTAAATTGTACCAAAATTGGCCCAATTTTTTTTATTGTGGCGGCGGCCTTGGCCGCTGCTATTTTGATGCCTTAGTGGTGGCTTTCCTTGGCGGCGACCAACAGGCCGCGGCTGTCTTTGGCCACCGCTTATCTTGCCGCAGTGGCCAATAGGCTGCGGTTGTCCTTGTCGGTGCTACCTTACAACCGTCGGTTAAAATTTATTTATTTTATAAAAAAACCCTTAATGATTTAACATGAAGAGGCTCTGATGCCAATTGATAGAAAATATCTTTGGATGTAAAACATCTCTCAAACCCTAGGAAACATTCATGTTAAATCACTAAGAATCAACAGATTAATATGCGAAAGTGTACCTGAATTCATGACAATCAATTACTCTCCAGAGTCGTGCGGTATGTCTTCCAAATCAACACGTTCTCTTAGAAAATCCTTTTGTTTTCTCTTGCTCTCTTTCTGATGATGGGATGTCAGAGAAGAATAGAATCATTAACGTGTGATCTGGGGATCATAGTAATTCATAAATAACTACCTTATTATCTTTTGGTATTTCTATGTTAGCCCATCATAAAAATAGAAAATACCCTTAAGTCTCTACACATTAAAGGCATACACCCTATTAGATACATTAAAACTCAAATTGCCCAAACTTCAGTAGACCATTTTAAATGGGCTTAACCTTATTCGATAGTCTATGATACATAATTATTCACATATAAGCCCAATGTTGGATTAAGGATCCAACAATTTTTAGTAGTAGGTGATACGCTATCTCTTAGCAAACTTTTTATATTAACTAGAAAACTTCCCCGATTTTTTTTAATATATATAAAATTTTAATTAAATTAATAATTATAAATAAATTTAAATTGAATAATATTAAATGATTATTATTTATTTAAATATATATTTTTTATATTTAATATCTTAAGTAAATGAATTTAGAGTTAAAATCGAATTATTATGACAAACTATGCAAAATATGAGATGAATTGAGACACGACACAAATGCAATATGAAAAAATAATTAAAACACGGCACGACACGAAAAATAACATGAACACGACACGAATACATGAACCTGTCAAAATCTATATAAAACGAATTAATATGTAAGAAATTATATAAATTTATAATGTTTTGAACAAACCAAAAAACAACACGAACAAGTCAAGAACACAAATTTTTTCTAAATTGAATTACTATGGCAAATTATGTAAAATATGTAATGAATTAAGACACGATACGAACACTCAAATTTTTCTCTAAATTGAATCGTAATGACAAATTATGCAAAATATGAGATGAATCGAGAAACGACACGAACACAACATAGGAAAAATAATTAAAACACAACACGAAAAATAGCATGAACACGAAATAAATATACGAACATGTCAAAATATACATAAAATAAATTATCTACATGTAAAAAAGTATATAAATTTATAATACTTTGAATACACAAAAAATAACACGAACAAAAAAAAATTTCTCTTTCTTTTTTTTTTCCTCTTTCTTTTCTTCCTTTCCTTCTTCTTTTTCTTCAAAAAAAAAAAGCCACATGTCAACGCCTAAGTTATTCTTGTAGTCAATATTAAAAAAAATTATATAAATTTATAATACTTTGAACACAAAAAAAATAACACTAACACAAAAAAAAAAATTCTCTTTCCTTTCTTCCCTTTTTCTTTCTTTTCTTTTCTCCTTTTCCTTCTTCCTCAAAAAAAAAAAAAAAAAAAAAAGCCACATTTCAACACTTAAGCTATTCTTGTAGTCAATATTATATAATGTTATAGATGAGGTAAGGAATAACCTGTTACACCAAAAGATACGGTCAACACAGCCAGAACCACGTCTGTAACCCAAGTCAATTCGCGAGGTTTTTTAAAACCACCAGTGAGATAGAAACGAAATACGTGCAGGATCATCATTAAGACCATCATACTTGCCGACCATCGATGAACTGATCGGATTAACCAACCAAAGTTAGCTTCAGTCATTATGTATTGAACAGAAGCAAAAGCCTCAGTAACGGTTGGATGATAATAAAAAGTCATAGCAAATCCTGTAGCTACTTGTATCGAAAAACAAGTAAGCGTAATTCCTCCTAGACAATAAAATATGTTAACATGAGGAGGAACATATTTACTAGTTATATCATCTGCAATCGCCTGAATCTCGAGGCGTTCTTCGAACCAATCATAGACTTTATTGAGATAGATAATTAAAGAGTGGATAGAGAAAGAACCCTAGCCTTATTAGGTGACCACGAATAACTTTTTTCTGTCTTTTTCTTAGATCATATTATTTGTATTAAAATGTAGTTTTAATTGTTTTACACTTTTGCAATATCATTTCATTAATTAGGTGAATTTGAGATCTCAACCTTTTCATTTTTATTCCCATCCTATTTGGCTGTAACTTTTATAGTGTCAAATAACGTTGAGCTTTAATTTAAGGGTTAATGCAAAAATTGGACCTTGTACTATATCTCTTTTTACAATTTGGTACTTAAATAACAAAAATTCACAATTAAGTACTTGAACTTGTATTTCGTCAATCCCGTTACCCCAAATGATTAACGGTGCTGACGTGACTTGATTTGACCAATAAAAAACTGACACGTGTCCCAATCAATGCCATGTCAAGATTTTCAGGTCAGTAATTTTTTTTTTTCATTTTTTAAAATAAAAAGTAAAAGCTTGAAATTAAAAATTAAATAAAAATAGAAAAATTTGGAAAAAATAAAAAAATAAAACAAAATTTTGGAAAATAAATATGAAAAAAAATGCAAAAATCTGCAATTTTTTTCATTTTAAAAATAAATATTAAAAATAAATAAAAAATTTTGGAAAAATAAAAAATTTTGATTTTTTTTTCATTTTTTAAAATAAAAACAAAAAAATTTGAAATTAAATAAAAAAATTGGAAATAAAAAATTTTTTGCAAATTTTTTCATTTTCAAAATAAAAATTAAAAACTTAAAATTAAATAAAAGAATTCTAGAAAAAAATATGGGAAATAAAAAAAAATTTGGAAAATAAAAAAATTTCTAGAAAAAAAAAAGGGAGGAAGAGAAGGAAGAGAGAGAAAGGGAAGAAGGGAGAGGAAGAGAGAGGATAGGTCGGTCGATCGTCGGTCTACCTCGGGTCGACGAGATCGGCGACAGGCCGAGAAGAGAGAGGAAGAGAGAGGAGAAGAAGGAAGAGAGACAAAAGAACGAAGGAAAAAGAAAAAATAGGATGGGTCGACCGACAGTCGGTCTCTCTCGTGTCGGCCAGCTACCGGCAGGCCGAGGAAGAGAGGGGAAAAGAGAGGAAGAGAAGACAGAAAGAGGAAGAGAAGAAAGAGAGAGAAAGAGATGGAAGAGAGAAGTTTTTTAAATTTTTATTTGTAATTTAGAAAAAAAAAATTTAATTTCAAAAAATATATATTTTTTAGTTTTAAATTTTTTTAATTCAAAAAAAGAAATAAAAAACTTTAAAAAAAGTAAAAAAAAAAATCTAAAATACTGACGTGACAAAATTGTCACGTGTCATATTTTTATTGGGTAAAAATGTACATGTCAGTATGCCATTAGACATTGGACCAACGTGTGTGATGGAATACAAGTTCATATACTTAATCATGAATTTGTTTTCTTTAAGTATCAAATGATAAAAAAGAGTATAGTACATGGGCTAATTTGTGTATTAACCTTTAATTTAATTGAGCTATGCTATAAGACAGCTCGAAAATGAAACATGAAAGTGAGAACAAATTCCTTGAAAATATGCATTAGGATCAACTATTATGAAAATTGAGTCCATAAGAACTCATAGGGAATTTTTGAATTTTATTAGAGGGTTTTTTTTGTCCTATTTTGTCATTTTTATGGATATTTTTGCCTTGTCACAGAATTTTTAGGGATCCAACTCCAAGAGGTATTTCTTTAAATGTCCAAAAGAAGTTAATAAATATATTATTAATAATAAATATATATTTCAAAAAAAATTTTGTTTTCTTAGGTCGATATAGGATCTATATCCGACTTGGAAAAAATTAAATTTTTTTATTTAAATTTTAAATGATGTATTTAAAGTGGTTATTTAGCACGTTGACTCGCGAATCGATTTAAGATCCGTACTCGACCCTCTCGGAGAAAAAGTTAAAAAATTAATTTATTTTACTAATTATTTTATTTTAATTTTAAATGATGAATTTAGAGTGGTTAATCCGCACGTTGACTCGCGAGTTGATTTAGGATCCGTATCCGATCCACTTGGAGAAAAAGTTTTAAAAAATATTTTATTAATTTATTTTTATTTAAATGATGCTTTTAAAGGGGTTGGTCCGCACGTTGACTCGATGGTCGATTTATGATCCGTACCCAAACGGCTAGGGTAAAAAGTTTTAAAAAAATTATTTTATTAATTATTTTTATTTAAATTTTAAATGATGTATTTAAAGGTGTAGTTTTGTGCGTTGAGTCACTGATCGATTTAGGATTCGTACTTGATCCGTTCGGGAAAAAAAGTAAAAAAAGAGAGGAAAAAACGAACTTGCTACTAACTTTTATGAGAAAATTGATTCTACGAGAGAATAAAATATAAATCACAATTTTATTTTTTTATTTTTTATTTTTACCTCTTATAAATAAAAATACACAGTATACAATAAAGTTTAAATATTTTTAAAAAAAAAATATAAATAACATTTGAAAATATATTTATATTACGTAATTTATAAATAAATAATTATTATAAATTTAATTTTCATAATTAATAAAATATAATAATTATATGAAGATTATTATAATTTTAAAATAAAAAGATTGAATAAATAATTATTATTTAAAAAATATAATTTAAAATTAATTTATTATTATTAATTAATTAAAAATTTATATAAAAAAATTAAAACTATCCCGACGAAGCGGAGGTCTTTTTCTAGTTTTATGTAACAAAGCTGTCTTCTCTAATCAAATCGAGCCGAATTGAAATGTTGCAAAATTTAACTTGATTAGAAACTCGCGTTTTAAAGAATGGTTCAAACTCATTGTGGCTTTATCTTTTTAAATCGTGCTTGATTTAAGATAGAAAATAAATTATTTGAGTTTTGATTAAATTTTCAAATTTAGATAAATTATCATGCTCGAACTTTTAACTCGATCATATATTCAAGCTCATTCTAATAGAGAGAAAAGTAGAGCTTTCTCTACAAGTATAATGAAGATAAAATTGAAAATAATTAATTTAAAATATATATTATATAATATAAAATATTAAAAATAAAAAACTCGAATAGGCTTGTGAGCCACTCAAGCTGAGCATTAATATATTAGAATTCGATTCGTTTGATAACTCGAATTGCTCGAATTCAACTCAACAGTGATCGAGTTGAGTTTGAATAATTCTCAAACAAAATTCGTGTAGCTCATAAGTATATAAGGTCATTTATACTCCTATCCATGGGTTAAGTTCGGCATAAATGTTTAGATTTGGATTCGATTTGATTAAAATATTTTATTAATAAATACAATTTTTTATTTTGATAAATAAAATAATAAGCAAATAAACAAATCGAACAAAAATTAAAACTTGACTTCAAAAAATAAACAATTTGAACGCGATCTAACCTATAAACATTTCTAATATATACCTTTTTCATACGACACGTCTCATATTCGGTGTTCCAAGCATGGGTCAGCATTAATTAGTTATAACCAACTTAATCGATAGAAACCGATCAATTTGGTTAATTCGATTTGATTTTAATATTAATGGATTAAAAAAGTAGTTTATTCGATTAGTTCGATCGATTTTTAATATCCAAAATCGATAATCGAATTGATCGTATTAATTTAATTTTTTAAAATATATTTTGTACATAATATAAATATAAAATGGTTTAAAATGATATATAATATAATATAATTTATTTTATGTATTATACATTTTATATAATATAATATAAATAAGCTACATAATTCATTTTTAAATAATTAAAATTGTTCAAATCGACTGAATTGATGATTGATTTCGGTTATTTTCAGTTATTCATTTTAGTTAAGTCAATTGAATTATTTTTTTAAATGAATTCGATTACTTCAATTTTTGAATTTTTAATATCAAATAGATCGAACTCATCGAATGTTCCACCAAATTCCAAGGTAAAATTCATTTGAAATAAACTATTTTCGGCAGCACCAAGATGGGCTTTGAATAGGTCCAGTTGTCTAATGGAGTTCTGATTAAATGAGCCCAGACAGTAAGTTCCAGGTAACTCTTCCTAGAAGATTTTCCAGATTTAAGCGTCCGTACAGTATCCAGCTCGTGAACACTATACGACACGAAAAAAATAATTAAAATATGACATGAAACGTAACGGATAGGACACAAATATGTCGAAATCTATATAATACAAATTATTAACACATCAAAATTTATATAAATATAAAATAATTTAAACATAATTATTATATAAAAAATACCCAAATATAATACGGATATATAAATTATCAGATCTCTCAATCTCTCTCACAAAGGGCTAAAGCAGTGCACAGTTGTGGACATGCATGTACGCTGATGGCTTTGGATTCCCGAGATGTTCACCTTCAGCATTTGCTGAAATAATACTTGGACAAGGATATGAACAGCCTTTTGAACATAGAGAAATAGGTAAAATACAGACGATTTTGAGATTAAAAGAAAATATATATATATTTTTTTAGTTTGAAAAATGCTTTTTTACCTTGTAAGATTTAATAAAAAATACATTAACTCGAGATTTATTTATTAAATAAATTTTAAATAAAAAATGTTTCGTTTATTAGTTATTAATATTTTATTTTCCTTTTATTTTTTTCCAAGATTTTTTTAACTATAAAATAATAAAAATTTAATTAATTTTAAAATTATATTTAGTTTGCTCTTACATAGAAACGAAGACTTTCGAGAACAAAAATATTGAACCGGGAAGAATAAGGGGGAAAAAGTCAAGCCTAAGCGCATATGGCAAGAAAAGGAAATCCGATTTCAGTAAGACTTGAGAAGAATCGTAGTTCAGATTCAAGTAGGCTCAGTGAGGGCGACCGCAAAAGTCACCGAATGGGTCAATCTTTTCCTCCAGTTTGTCCTATATTTAAAATAAAAAAGCGTGGGAGGATGTTGCAGATGTTCGGGATGGACACGACATCTTCTAACGTTAGAAGACCACTGGAAAACACCCGGAACCAGAGCATGTAGTGAAAGAAGCACACTGGGCGGGTGTGCTTCGACCGTGTCTCCGAGGCATAGTTGAATGTAGATATCATGAACGCGAGGTGCAGGATACCAGGTCGAGAAACCCGGGCAACCACCCTCCCCCTATGCGCCGATCGCTAGCGCATCTAAAATTAAATTCTAATTAAATTATATTCTAATATAAGTACATATATTATACATTTTAAACTTATCTTTAATTCAATTATATATTATCTTTGAGACGAATGTATTATGTTATTTTTATTTAAAATAAATTAATTAAAAAAATTAGTGATAAAGAAATTGACGTAAGAAAAAATAATTAAAATGAGGGTATTTAATATTTAAAGTAAATTTAAACAAATATTAGTTTGACTAATGAAATGTTAATATTAGTTACTTTTTTACAGAGATAAAATGTGCTAAGTTTATTTTCAATAATATTTCATGGATGATAATTATATTTTCTATTCTCTTCTTCTTCTTTTTTTTTTAATCAATTTTTATGTAAGTACTTATTAAATATTTTAACGTATCTTTAATTTAATTATATATTTTTCATTCTCTCTCAATCTATATATCTATATATACGTGTGTGTTGGATAAGTAATACTCCATTTGAGAATGATGAATGAAAGCATCCACCGCATTAAAAGTGTCGTTTTATAACTGAACCCAAATGAAGCCTAAGATATATACATATTTACCTTCTTATTCTTTTGATATCCTTATGGCCAATTCACTCTGTTTATATAGGCTAAAATGAACATCATAATTAGTCAAACTTCCTTTTTTTTTTTTGGTTAAAAAAAATCCAGTTTTAATACTTACCTTTTTTAGATCTTTTCCCCTTTAGTTTATGAATAGTCTGAGAAGAGGATTTGATTAATCCATATGTACATATGTAAATTCTTCAATAAATAATTAAATAATCAATGACCATGCATGTAGCTCCGACTAATTAACTGATATATATATATATATATATAGCAACATTTATTAAAAAAAATAGTAACATTTCTCTTTGAATTAAAGCAGAGACTAGATCTAGAATTTAACCCTAGCTTGTTCTTGGAACAAATATTCTGTCAAGCTATTTATAACAAGCATAGGAATTACCATGACTTTTTTCTTGGCTTAATAGAAATATTTGAGCTATATATCACATTTCTTCTTTACACGTTTATTTCGAGAAAGTAAATAACCTTTCTATTTGAATCCGGGATTTAGCTCAATTGGTTCATATAACTACCTGTCGTAACTTAAAAAATAACAAGTCTCATCGTGAGATTTTATTACTCGTTAAGCGTGACATTGAAAAAACAGAGAAAAAGACGATTTAATTCCTCTTGAAATAAAATGAGGGTTTAAAAACGACCTCGGAAAAAGACATAGAGTCGCCATCAATCTTTTTTGGCAAGGTGTAATCGGTCACCTATTAAAATCGGTTTGTAAAACATTTTAAAAATAATTAAAAATATTTTTAAAATCAATTTCAAGTCCGCGCTTTTAAACCAGAGAAATCAAAGAAGCGGGTTCGGGACTCGGTTACGTGTGGGGAAGGGTTAGCACTCCCACAACGTCCGTATAAAACGGTACCTTATTAATCGTGTGTTATCTCAAGTCTTGGTAAAAAAAAGTCGGTTTTAAATTTAGTATTTCAAGTTAATTCCCAATTTAAAGAAAAATAATTCTATTTTTATTTGAAAATAATTCGAAATTTATTAATTCAAAATTTTTCTACTTTTTTCGAAAATTCGGCAAAATATAATTTTTTTATTTATTTAGAAAATTTTTCGAATCATTCTCGTTTTAAGAAAGATATTCCGTTATTAATGATAATTGATGATATCCTCCTCGGCAACTCGGAAGAGAACACATGAATTACTTTAACTCGAGAATAACTTCGTTTTATTTAAAATCATTATCTTTTCCAAAACATTTTAAAGAAGAATATGAATATATGTGACATAAATAAAATGACATAGCAAAGTCTAGATAATATAATGCAACTTAAATGATATGAGATAAATGACATAGCATATTCTAAATGAAATGAGATATCCTAAATATCATGATATATTTTAAATGAAGTGAAATGATTTAAATGACATGATATTTTAAATGAAATATCCTAAATGAAATGAAATATCCTAGGTAACATAATATATTCTATATGAAATGAAATAACGTAAGTAACATGAGATATTCTAAATGAAATGATATGATTTAAATGACGTGATATTCTAAATGAAATAAAATATCCTAAATAAAATGAAATATCCTAAATGAAATGAAATGTCTTAAGTGACATAATATATTCTATATGAAATGAATTAACCTAAATAACATGGTATATTCTAAATGGAATGATATGATTTAAATGACATGAAACATAAAATAATGCTATCATGAAATATGCATGAAAATAAAAATAAAAATGATAATGCATGAACATAGTAAATGCTAAATATTATGACAAAAATAAATGACTAAAAAAAAAAGCATAGGATAGCATAAAATATTCAAAACCATATAACAAACAACATAACACCAAAAATACAAATCAAAATAATGACAATAACATAGAAATTATCATAGCAAAAAAAATCATATATTATACAATATGCATAAATATGGAAAACGCAATGCATGAAAGTGTATTTTTTCCTCTAATTAAGAAAATCCGTATATCTAAAAAGATATCCGGCTACCTTAGGAAAATATATCAAATTAAATTTTCTAAAATCAAAATATTTTGGGATTGTTTGAAAACAATTTTGAAAGAAACTTGAATGAAGATTGAAATCCTAGCCAAACCCTTTAAAAATGGCTCTAATTTCCTAAGTTTAAAATCCCGGACTTGACCACCCTTAACCCGAGGTTTATAAAATCATTTTTGGAGTTTAAAAAGGTTCAGAAACTACCCTAAGACAGTAGCTAAAGTTTTTAACCAATCCCCTCTAAGTAACTTAGCCAAAACAGAAAAATGATTTTCTTTCAAATTCAAATCTGCCTCTACTGTCCAGTTTTAAAACACAAATTTTTAACCTATTTTTAAAATTTCAAAAAAATCTAAAAAAAATACTGGAGACTCAGAACATGTAAAACTACACGCGAAAAAATGGCTTAATTTTATGATTAAAGATGACTTCCCAGAAAAATCGAAAAAGTTCAAGTACTGGGTGAAAAACTATTTTGCAAAAACACATTTTTTTTTGCCTTTGATAAAATCATTTAAAAATCAAAGTAAAAATGTTGGAGACTCTCCTAAAGACCTACAAACACTAACTAACACTTTAAAAAAGTTAGAAAAAAATTGGCCAAGTAAAAAAAAATCACAAAGGTAGAATAATCAATGACAACTCTTTAATTTTCACAAGTGTGCTCAAGTGAGCATGATTTTGAGCCATTGGTTGGCTTAAGTCATAAATCATGTGGCATGACATGAGATACATGAACATACAGCCAATTGAATGCATGAAATGTATGATTCAAAACCTAAGTGGTATGGAAAATGCATGGCATACATAATATGGCCTAGAGCTAACAAACTTGCATAGCAATAAATGCAATCTTAACCTAAGCATGCATGAGATGAATAATAATGCAAATGAGACTTAGACCTAAAGTGACATGAAATGCATGGTAATACAAAGTGACCTAAGACCTAAATAGCATAACAATGCATGGCAATACCAACATGATTTAAGGCCTTATATGCATGAGAATATGCAGGACAATACAAGGATGACCTAGACCTAACAAACTTGCATGGCAATAAATGCAATCTTAACCTAAGTATGCATGAGATGCATAATAATGCAAATGAAACTTAGACCTAAAATGACATGAAATACATGGCAATACAAAGTGGCCTAAGACCTAAATAGCATAACAAATGCATGGCATTACCAACATGATTTTAGACTTTATATACATGGAAATATGCATGGCAATACCAATATGATTCTAGACCTTAAATGTCATGAGAATGTATGAAAATGTCATGAACATATAGTGACCAATAAACCTAATACTAAGGCATGAACAAACAGCAACTCAAACACAATTTCATGGCATAATAACACAAGGCAATGGTACCTAAACAAAATGCAAATGCACACACAAGGCAAAAACATGAAGAGACCGAATGACCCTTAAATGACCTAATGCAATCCTATCTAGTCAATAACACAAATACATGACAAACCAAATCAAATTACACAATGTTATGGCATGAAATGCAAACCTATCAACTAGACAAAATGAAAATGTAGACACAAAGCAAAAAGGACCCTAATGGCCGAATGGTCATAAAAACAAAACAAGATATAATCCTAGCCAAACAATAACACAAACACATGGTAACAAACATGATAATAATGCAAACATGGTGACTACCATGACTCAAACATATCAATGACAATATAACAAACACAAGGCATGATCTAAATCTGTAAACATGAATGGAAACATACTAAGAAAGTTAATACACAAAAAAAAAAATGGTAATTTAAAAGCTAGCATGGCTGAATGGTCATATGTTGTTTAGCAAGGTATTTCCTCAAACACATAGTATATTATATTATTAAACTACCACAATCAGGCTAACCTACCACAAATCAGGCTAATCTAATACAAGTAAGCTAACCTACCACAATAAATCTCATGAACAAAATAAAAAATCCAAAAGAAAATCATCTAAAAACAAAGAGAACCATTCGACCATGATGAAAACAAGAATGAAAGCTTGTTGTTTTTTATTTTCTTTAAAAAAAATAAAAGCTCTTTAGAAACAAGTTTATTTCATAAAAAAGAAGAAAAATCAATCACCAAGCAAGATCATGTCAATAAAATATGAAAAATAAACATGAAAGAGTATAGCTACCTTGCTCTAGCTTCCAAATCAAGAAGAAACAAGCTAAAACCCTTCATATCTTCCTCCTTTTTCCTTTCTTTTTTCTTTATTTTTCTCCTTAGCTACTGCCTCTTTTCAGCCTCTAAGCCTTAGAAAAAATTGCTCAGTCCCCCTTCAATATAGCCTTGGCCGAATAGCCTTCCTTCTAGAAGAAAGGAAGTTATTTTTCATCCAATGGCTATTACTTAAGATGCCTTCTATGTAAAAAACCCACCATTAAATTAGAATCACCAGCCCTTGAACTATGATGTCATAAAGATATCATAAATAGGATCCTTCTCCAACCATTGGTCCATGTGTTGTAAATTCAAAGGCTTGATCACAAAAAATAACTACCTTCCTCTTCACTTTTGGCCCTTCGATTAAAAAATCAAAAAAATATCTGCCCATCATTGGGCCTTGTCCGGCTGACCCTTTCTCTTCCAGCCCATGCTTCAATTTTTTAAAAACAAGAAAAAGCCCTATTCAGTTTCTTCGATAAAATGATATTTTTGACCCCCGAACTTAAATAAATAGCAAACGGACTCCAAATTCAAAATTTATTTTTTTAATACTTCCAAAATAATAAAAAATTGAATTTTGAAAGTTTCAAAAAAATTTCGAGTCCATTTTCTATTTTTTTGGATTTTTTCTTCCAAAAATGCCTTTTTGTTTACCCGAACTTTTACCATTTCTTAAATGAGCTCCGAATCCAGATTTTTCTTGACCAATCTCTTCCAAATAATTTAAGAATGAGATCTAAAAATTTTCAAAATTTTTGGAACTCGTTTGCTATTTATTTAGGATTTATCCTTTTAAATTTCTACATAGTGGGCCCGGGATTTGGCCATTTTGCAAACGAACTCCGAATCTAGATTTTATTTTTCCAATCTCTTCCAAATAATTTAAGAACGAGATCTACCAGTTTTTAGAATTTTTGGAACTCATTTGATATTTTTTCGGGATTTATCTCTTTGAATTTCTGCATAGTGGGCCCGGGATTCGGCCATTTTGCAAACGAACTCCGAATCAAGATTTTTCTTTGCCAATCTCCTCGAAATGATTTAAGAATGAGATCTACAAATTTTCAGAATTTGTGGAGTTCATTTGCTATTTTTCCCAAATTTTCCAATTTTGCCCTTTTGCCTCCGAAACCCGGTTTTGCTCAAAACAAGTCCGATTTTCAGATTTTCTTTTCCTGGGCCTTTTTCATATATTGAATTGAGTTGATGGCGAAAATGCCCAATTTTTATGATCAAATTCCTTTCCTTTCCGATTTGATTTTTCCTTTTTCTCACTATCTAGTATTTTCTCGTTTTTCCATTTTTCCTCCAATCGGCTCTTTTCTCGGATTTTATTCAAACTGAGCCTTGGGCTATCCTTGTTTACTCACTCCTTATCAATTAGGGGCTTTAGTTTTACCGAATCGGGCCATTTCTGCAATTTTCCTGAATTTCACCAAAATCCACCAAAAACCCTAATTCTCAGTTTTCTTCCGGATTGACTTTTCTTTCAGTTTTTCTTCCAAGTAGATTCTTCATTACCCATAGTCAGTGCTTATCTTTCATTTGGAACCTTCAATTTCGACAAATTTGATCGTTTAAGCACTTTTCCCTAAATTTTTTGAACTAGGGTTTCCTTTCTACTAAATCTCCAAAATCCAACTTCCCTACTCCATATCTTTCAATGTAGACCTCGAATTATTAAAATTCTTTCGCCATTTTTCAATTGAACTTCAAATCTTGATTTTGAAACTGAGTTGACTTTTTAGTACTTGACTTTTTGAGGTTGACTTTTCCGAGGTTGACTTTTTTAACTTTAACTTTTTATGCTCGACTTCTTAGACTAAGTCACGGAGTACCACCTGCAGGATGAGAAAAGTCTTTTTGCATTCTGAAACAACAGTTTAGGAAGAAAACATACCTGTTTGAGTGGTCCGGACAAAATTAGGTGTCTACACTACCTTTAAGAGATGATATCTAACAAATTTGAGATTCGAATTTCAACATTTGCAACTTCTTTGCTTATCTAAGACTACGATATCCTTTATATATATAAAAAAACCCTCTCTGATTGTTGTTTCATGTCCATAGGCTGGCAAGGAAGGATCAGTTTACCTTAAAGGTAAAATGCAATGCCATGCATGTAACAGTTTTACGTTTTATGTTTTTTGCATTAAACCTTTGCATTAAACCTAAATAGTTTTAAGTTTTTTTTTGCATTAAACCTATTAATAGTCCACACTTATTTTTCTGTTACAAACTTATGTAACCTATGTAACCATTTTTTTGGTTTTATGGCACCATTAAGTCTAGCCATAAAGCTTGATGGGAGCTTGGCTATAAAAGGATGGTTTGGTCCCTAAGCTCACTCACCTATTTAGAAATTATTACACCATCTCAAGAGTGTGTTAAGAGCTTAGAAGAGCCAAAACAGAAAGTGAAAAGCAAGTTTGTAAGTGTGTTTTCAATGGCTGGAGGTAATCTTTGTTTCATGATTTATAGTGTTAGAACATTGCGTTCCTTACTTTATTTGTTTAGAATGCATATAGGATGCTTACAGTTGGTATCAGAGCCTTTTATGTCTCTGCCTTGAAGTTTTACAATGCTTTTCAAAACTCTCTTCCATGGTCATTTGAAATTTGTTTTTCAAAATTAAGTTTATTTTGAGAAAAAATTCAAATTTTGGAAAATATTACATGATTAAGTTATTTATTTAGTATGTATAATCTATGGTTTTATTATACATGCATTTTTTGTGTGAATAATTTTTAAATTATTTAATTTTGTTGTATTATACAATATTATGGTAAATAATTTTGGTTATTCTTTTATGCTAAGATTATTTGTATGTATAAATTGTGCTTATTATACATGCAATATTATGTTTTATAATTTCTATTATGTGAAAATTATTCTCATATGTTTAATTCATTAGATAATTTTTTTTTTTGTTCAAGTTTAGAATGTATAAATTATGTTTATTATACATGCTAAATTAAAGATGAATAGTTTAAATATAATGAAATTATTTTTGGATTTAAATGTTTTGCACAATATCATGTTTTAAATTATGCAATTACTTAGGTTTATTTAGGAGAATTATTAAGTGCAAAATTTTCATAATATACATTTAATTGTGATTTTAATTATGCTATATAGGAAAATTCTCATAAAATTCGTATAAAATTTTCATCAAACTTAAAATGTCTTGTGATCCATATAATCTTATTTAATTAAGGATTAGCCATAGCATCTTTAATTAAATAAAATTATATATTATGTGTTTAGGATCACATAAGGAATTAAAGACATCAATTGTAATTAATTATACTTAATATAATAAATTTTATCCCACAGTAATTTTTGTTATATTTATATAATTAATTAGGGTAGAATATAAAATTATATTTCTTAATTTACCCACATGAATTAAGAAAAGGAACATAGTTTGATAGTTTTATCATGAAAGATAAGATAGTATATCAAATTATTTTCATAATATACCCTCTAATTATGAATCAAGTACATAATTTGATAATTCTATCATAAGCTTTACTTGAATCTACTAGAATTAAAATTTTAGCCCACAAGCAAATTTTATGTCATTAGATTCAAATTCTACATGTTTTGCATTTGGTAAAACATGCAATTTTTAGTTAGGCCTCAAATTTTGACATAAGCAAATCCAATGCAGCTTCACAACCTGCAAATTACTTTGATATTCGTTGCGACATCCCTGAACTCGAAGGGGACAATTTTAAAGTATGGAAAGAGAGAGTTCTCCTCCATTTAGGGTGGATGGATATAGATTATGCTATTAGGAAAGACGAACCACGGCCCTCACTGATACCAGCACTCCAGGGGAATTGCGCTTTATGAAAAATGGGAGCGATCTAATCGCCTCAGCATAATGTTCATTAAGACCAAAATATCTGCTGGTATACGTTGTTCCGTCGATTAGCATGAAAAGGTTCGGGACTTGCTGAAAGCCATTAATGATCAATTCGTCACTTCGGATTAGGCATTGGCAAGCACCCTAATCATGAAGTTTTCATCCATCCGACTCACCAATGTGAAAGGTGTGCGTGAGCACATCATGCAAATGAGAGACATTGCGGCTCAACTAAAGAAACTCGAGGTTGAGATGTCTGATTCCTTCCTGGTGCACTACATCCTGAACACCCTCCCACAACAGTATGGGCCTTTCAAAATCTCGTATAATACACATAAGGACAAATGGTCCATTAATGAATTAATGACCATGTGTGTTTAAGAAGAAGGGAGACTTGTGATGGAGCTTGGTGAATGTACAATGCTAGAAACAAAGCGCGGGAAAGGCAAACCTCAAGCCAATCAAAAGGGGAAAGGTAAAATAATGCCCCAAGCTGATATAAAGAAAGAGGCCAAGTGTTTCTTTTGTAAAAAGAAGGGACACATGAAGAAAGAATTTGCCAAATTTCAGAAATGGCTTCAGGATAAAAGTAATCCAACCTCGTTTGTTTGTTATGAATCTAAAATGGTTGATGTTAATATTAACACCTGGTGGATTGACTCTGGATCTACAATCCATATTGCAAACTCCTTGCATGGTATGCAAAACCTAAGGAAGCCAATGGGAAGTGAGCAAAGCATCTTATCCGAAAACAAGATGGGCTCACATGTGGAGGCTATAGGAATGTGTCTTTTAACTTTGAGTAATGGCTTTGTATTAGAATTAGATAGGACCTTTTATGCTCCAAGTTTCTCACGAAACTTGATTTCAATTTCAAGACTTGTACCTTTGGGATATTTCTTTAATTTTACAAACACATCATTCAGTTTATTTTATAATTCAGATTGTGTTGGGAATGTTATTTTGTCTTATGGTCTTTATCGCATTAATTTACAAAACAATACTACTTATAGTTCAATGCATGTTCACACTGGCACTAAGAGGTATATTATTAACGAGGACTCCTCTACATTATGGCATCAGAGATTAGGACATATCTCCATAGAAAGAATTAAGAGATTAGTGAACGATGGAGTACTTAGCATTCTAGATTTCACTGATTTTGAAACATGTGTGGGCTGCATTAAGGGAAAGCAGACTAACAAATCTAAGAAATGTGCTAATAGAAGTTTGGACTTATTAGAAATCATACACACTGATATATGTAGTCCAAACATGGACTCACATGGTCAGAGATACTTCATCACTTTTATTGATGATTACTCACGATATATGTATCTCTACTTACTTCATAACAAAAATGAATCATTAGATGCGTTTAAATCCTTTAAGGCTGAAGTAGAGAAACAATGCTGGAAGCAAATTAAGATCGTGAGATCAGATAAATATGGAGAGTATTATGGTAGATATACTGAGAATGGACAAGCACCTGGTCCGTTCGCTAAGTTTCTTCAAGAACATGGGATAGTTGCCCAATATACCATGCCTAGTTCACCGAACCAAAATGGTGTAGCGGAAAGAAGAAATTGAACATTATTGGACATGGTGAGGAGTATGCTTAGCAGCTCCAATCTTCCTAAGTCCTTGTGGACTGAAGCACTTAAGATGGTTGTGTATATATTAAACCAAGTTCCAACCAAGGCTGTCCCAAAGACTCCATTTGAGTTATTGAAATGTTGGAAACCGAGTTTGCGACATATGCGCGTTTGGGGATGCCCATCTGAAGTGAGAATCTACAATCCACAAGAGAATAAGCTGAACCCAAGGACCATTAGTGGGTATTTCGTTGGATATGCTGAAAGGTCTAAGGGATACAAATTTTATTGTCCATCTCATAGCACTAGGTTTGTGGAATCAAGAAATGCCAAGTTTCTTGAGAATGACCTGATCAGAGGGTGCGATCAAATCAGGAACAAAATTCTTGAACATGATCATTCTGGACCTTCCATTTCAAATGATAGATTGATTATAGTTCACAACACCCCTCAAGTTCAAACTAGTGTTGAACCACCAATCACTGAAGTTCCACAAACTGTTGATAATATTCCAATGGATCAAATAGTTCAGGAATTACCAGGACCTCCTGAACAACTAGTTGAACCATAAGCTTCTCAGGAAGATGATGGTACAACATTAAAGAGATCCACTAGAACTAAGATGTCATCTATTCCTAGTGATTATGTAGTGTACCTACAAGAACCTGACTGTTGTATTGGAGCCAAGAATGATCCCGAGTTTTTTTCACAATCCATGAGTTGCAAAGAGTCAGAATTATGGTACGATGCCATGAAGAAATAGATGAGTTCTATGAAGAGTAACGAAGTCTGGATCTTGTTGAGTTGCCTGATGGTGCTGTAGACACCTAATTTTGTCCGGACCACTAAACAAGTATGTTTTCTTCCCATATTGATGTTTCCGAGTATAAAAAGACTGTTTTCATCCTGCAGGTGGTACTCCGAGACTTAGTTTAAGAGGGCGAGCACAAAAAGACAAACTTGAAAAAAGTCAACCCGAAAAAGTCAACCCCAAAAAGTCAACTACTGAAAAAGTCAACCCACTTTCAAAATCAAGATTTTAAGTTCAATTGAAAAATGGCGAAAGAATTTTGATAATCCGAGGTCTACATTGAAAGATATGGAGTTCGGAAGTTGGGATTTGGAGATTCAGTAGAAAAGAAACCCTAATCCAAGAAATTTGGGGAAAAGTGCTTAAACGATCAAACTGGTCGAAATTGAAGGTTCCAAATGAAAGATAAGCACTGACTACGGGTAATGGAGAAGTCACTTGCAAGAAAAACCGAAAGAAAAGTCAATCCGGGAGAAAACCGAGAATTAGGGTTTTTAGTGGATTTCGATGAAATCGGGAAGAATCACAGAAATGGCCCGACTTGGTAAGACCAAAGCCCCCAATGGATGAAGAATGGTTAAAAAGGATGGCCCAAGGCTCAGATTGAAGAAAATCTGAAAATCGGATTTGTTTTGAGCAAAACCGGGTTTCGGAGGTAAAAGGGCAAAATTGGAAAAATTTGGGAAAAATAGCAAATGGACTCCGAAAATTCTGAAAAATTTGTCAATCTCATTCTTAAATCATTTGAAAGAGATTGGTAAAAGAAAATCTTGATTCGGAGTTCGTTTGCAAAATGGCCAAATCCCGGGTTTCTTATGCAGTAATTCAAAAAGGAAAATCCCGGAAAAATAGAAAATGGACTCCAAAAATTCTGAAATTTTTCAAATCTCATTTTAAATTATTTGGAAGAGATTGGCGAAAGAAAATCTTGATTCCGAGTTCGTTTGCAAAATGGCCAAATCCCGGGCCTCCTATGCAGTAATTCAAGCCGATAAATCCCGAAAAAATACCAAATGAGCTCCAAAAATTATGAAAACTTCCAGATCACACTTTTTAATTATTTTGAAGAGATTGGTGAAGAAAAATCTTGATTTGGAGCTCGTTTAAAAAATGGTAAAAAGTAGGGGCATAAAAGGACATTTTGGGAAGAAAAAATCCAAATAAATAGCAAACGGACTCGAAAAATTTTGAAAACTTCCAGAACTCAATATTTTATTATTTTGGAAGTATTAAAAAAAGAAAAATTGAATTTGGAGTCCGTTTGATATTTATTTGCATCCGGGGGGGGCAAAATGGTCATTTCACCCAAGCAACCGAAAAGGGCTTCTTTGGGCCTTTCAAAAATTAGAGCTGGGCTGGAAAAGAGAAGTACTGGCCTGCCCAAGCCCAAAGGAAGGAGGAAGCTTATGATTTTTTTCAATCAAGTGGTTAAAAATCAAGAGTTAGTTAGAGATTTTTTGATCAAGCCATGGGTATTTTTTCCCAATCCCACATCCCTTTGTAATGTCAAGCCAAGGAGGTGCTCACCTTATAAATAAGAAGTCTTGGCCTTTGGTTGAGATCACCCACTACCCCTTGTGAGATAGTCTATACACTTGTATTAGGATTATCCGGGTGGTGAGTCATAGTGTTTTTGTTGAGAGGGTTTGTAGCTTAATCCGTTCAAAAGCTACTCTGATGGTTTATAGCTTAATCCGTTCAAAAGCTACTCTGAGGGTTTATAGCTTAATCCGTTCAAAAGCTACTTGGTGAGTTTTCATTTTAAAATAATGTTTCTTGTTCTTCCTTCATTTCCTTTCTTAAGTATATTTTTCTTACATTTTGTTTTTACAATAAACTCACCATGGCCAAATGGCCTACATTATTTATTTTAAGTTGTTGTTTTTGATTCATTTTACCATATTGTTTATGCTATTTTTTTTATTTTTGATGTTTTAAATATTATGTTATTTCATGTTCTTAAGTTATATTTAATTTGGTTGCTTTGTTTGTTGCCATTTATGTCTTAGATATCATGTTTTTGCATTTTTAATTTTCTGTTTTCATGTTGTTTAAATTTGAGCATGTTTTAGAGTTAGCATATTAAGTGTTTGTGAAAATGCTTGTGTGATTCTTTGCATGATTCTTGTTTTATATCTTAGTGAGCATGTTTTAGATTTGGTATATTAGGTGTTTGTGAAAATGCTTGTGTGATTTTTGTGTTATGACTTAGTTTTTCATGCTAGCATACCAAGTGTTTGTGAAAATACCATGCTTGTTGGAGCTTGGGGCCATTTGGCTACTCCATGTGTTTTGCATTGTGTGTTGTATTTTTGTCATGCTAGTTGTTAGGTTTTTGCATTTGCATGATATTTGGTTGGATTTTTGAATTAAGCATGCCTTGTGTTTGTGAAAATGCCATGCATGTCTTAGGTCTAGGTTACATTAAATGCCATGCAAGTTCATGTTAGGTCTAGGCCATATTATTTATGTCATGCATTTTCCTTACATTTAGGTTTAGATCCATGCATTTCATGCATTATGTTTGCTGCATTGTTTCATGCATTTCATGTTCATGCCACTTGAATAATGACTTGAGCCAATTAATGGTTCAAAGTCATGCTCTCTTGAGCACACTTGTGGAAAATTAAGTTTGTCAAATTGATTATTCTACCTTTGTGATTTTTTTTACTTAGCCAATTTTTATCTAACCTTCAAAAAGTCCTAGCTACTGCTTTGCAAGTCATTTTATGAGTTTCAAATATTTTTACTTTGGTTTTTAAATGATTTTATCAAAAGCAAAAAATGTGTTGGCAAAGCATTTTTTTTCCACCCAAAACTCGTACATCTCCGATTTTTCTGGGAATTCATCTTTGATCAGAAAATTAAGTCGATTTTTTCCCGTGTATTTTTACATGTCCTGAGTCTCCAATAATTTTTTCAGAAGTTTTGTAATTTTTAAAAATAGGGTAAAAAATCGTGGATTAAAACTGGACAGTGAAGTCAGAATTGAATTTAAAGAAAAACAAAGCAGTTTTTTCTCCTCCAAAAACTCGTACATCTCTGGTTTTTCTGGGAATTTATCTTTGATCAAAAAATTAATCCAATTTTTTCTCGTGTAGTTTTACATGTCCTGAGTCTCCAGTATTTTTTTTTAGAATTTTTGGTATTTTTAAAAAAGAGGGTAAAAAATCGTGGATTAAAACTGGACAGTGGAGTCAGAACTGAATTTAAAGAAAAACCAATTTTCTGTTTTGGTTAATTTATTTAGAGTGGGCTGATTAGGAGGGTTAGCTACTGACTTAGGGTAATTTCTAAGCCTTTTTAAACTCTAAAAATGGTTTTTCAAGTCCCGGGTTAAGGGTAGCCAAGTCCGGATTTTTTTTTAAACTTAGGAAATTAGAGTCATTTTAAAAATTTTAGCCCAGTTTTTATTTTTAATTCAAGCTTTTCAAAATTGTTTTCAAAAAAATCACAAAGTATTTTGGTTTTAGAATATTTAATTTGACATATTTTCCTAAGGTAGCCGGATATCTTTTTAGATATACGGATTTCCTTAATTAAAGGAAAAAATACATTTCATGCATTGCATTTTTATATTCATGCATTTTATATAATATGTGATTCTTGCCATAATAATTTCTATGTGTCATGACATTTAGGTTGCATTATATTATTTAGATTTTGCTATGTCATTTTATTTATGTCATGCCTATACATATTCATTTCTTTTAAATATTTTCAAAAAAGATAATGGTTTTCAATAAAAATAAAGATATTTCCGAGTTAAAATAATTCATGAGTTCTCTACCGGGTTTGCTGGAGGGAATATCATCAATTATTATTAATAAAGGAATATCTTTCTTTAAAAAAAAAAGAGAATGATTCGGAAAGTTTTCCAAAACTAATAAAAATTTCTATATTTTGCCACGTTTGTTGGGGAATATAGGAAAATTTTGAATTTATAAATTCCGGATCATTTTCAATAAAAAATGGAATTACTTTTCTTTAAATTGGGAATTAACTTGAAATACTAAATTTAAAACCAACTTTTCACCGAGACTTGAGATAACACACGATTAATAAGGTACTGATTTATACGGGCGTTGTGGGGGTGCGAATCCTTCCCCACACGTAACCGACTCCCGAACCCGCTTCTTTGATTTCTCTGGTTTAAAACGCAGACTTGAAATTGGTTTTTAAAATGTTTTAATTAATTTTTAAAATATTTTATAAAACCGGTTTTAATAGGTGGTCGATCACACCTAGCTAAAAAAGATTGGTGGCGACTCCATGTCTTTTTTAAGGTCATTTTCAAAACCTTCATTTCTAGAGGAATTAAGTCAACTTTTCCTCGGTTTTTTTTTTTTAAATGTCACGCTTAACGAATAATAAAGTCTTGCGATGAGACTCGTCGTTATTTTTTAGGTTGCGACAGCTTGGCGACTCCGCTGGGGACTATTAGAGAGTCAGACCTAGAAATAGTCGTGTGTTATCAAAGTCTCAGTTTTGGTTGGTTTAATTGGTATTTAATTTTAATTCCCACATTTTTCTAATAAAGAGAATTTTGAAAATAATAAAATGTTTTTAAAAATGTTCATTCTCATGTGCATGCATTTTATTATTGTTCTCTAGTTATTTAGGTTGTATATTATAATTGCTTGTTGGTTAATGCGTTACACTATTCTTGAATGTTTTAATTGCTAGGGCATTTAGAATAAGGTTTGTAGAATAGGTAGTGAAAGGTTTGTTATTCCTCCACACACACTACACGTGCATTTGCATAACATGAATCCTCTACCCGGGTTCCGTCCTTTTAAGTGGAAGTAAAGTAACTAAGCCTTCGTGATTGATCCTCCGTATGGGCTAGTGAAACACTTTCGGAGTATAAAGTACCTAATGCCTTCGTGATGATCCTCCGCATGGGCATAGGAAAATATACTCTAACGAATTGAACCCGCTTTTATCGGGGTGCCTTACTAGCCTTCACCGGCGACAGTGAGGAACAATTCGGGGCCTTAGAACCAATTCACCCTCATATAGTGAACCTAGGCGAAGCCATGCCGAATTTTCGTTAGACATACCGAAAATAGGAACACATGGAGGGACATTTCTAAACTTTTTGTTACCTATTTTACACTCCGAATAAATGTGGTAGATCGGGCAACGATGTACGTACATCGCCCGTAATAAATGTGATACTCCGCCTCGATGGCATCGTGATGCCTAAATAAGCAGATATTGCTGGGGCAGATGTTCATTAGCTGTTTTTAAAATAAAATAAAAAATCTTTTTTCAAGCATTTTTGCATGTTGCACATTTCATGCATGTGTGAATGGGGCATATACATTTTTGGTTGTATTATTGATCTCATTCTTTGCAATAAACAGTTGGTAATTTAATTTGATGATTTCATAAAACCGGTAGTGTCACATGAACATTTGCATATTGTACCATAGTAAGATCCACCCTGAAATTCTTTTGAAAATGATGTGATTGGTTTATCAAAAAAAAAAAAAATGGAGGCAAATCTTGCATAATGAGATTTTTGAATAACCAAGATTTAGGTCCCACCAATTTCGTGTAATCATTGATTTCTTTGTATATACCTTTGTGTTAATTCATTTATTTTTGCATGTATCATTTTGACATCATGTTATAGTCATAGCATGCATGGTCATTCATTGTAAGATACGTTTATGACATGCATGGTCATTATTTGTATATACTTATGTATCAATTTATTCTTTCTTTACATGCATCATGTTGGCATCAAGTTGCATTCATGCATTCATAGTCAGCATGATTTTTTCTGTATATATCCATATATCAATTTATTCTTTCTTTACATGCATCATGTTGGCATCCAGTTGCATTCATGCATTCATAGTCAGCATGATTTTTCTGTATATATTCATTATCAATTTATTCTTTCTCTATATGCATCATGGTAGCATCAAGTTGCATTCATGCATTCATAGTCAGCATGATTTTTCTGTATCTATTCATATATCAATTTATTCTTTCTTTACATGCATCATGTTAGCATCAGGGTGCATTCATGGCATACATAGTCATCATGATATGCTCATGCATTAATTTGTCATATTGGCATCAGGTTGCGTTCATGACATACACGGCCAGCATGACTTTCTTTGTATATACTCTGTGTCAATCATTTATTCTTCACATGCATCATAATTGACATTGTGTGGCATTCATAGTGTATATGATCATTCATTGAGAAATGCATTTGGAACATACATGGTCATTCATTGCATATATCCATGCATTGTTTTTTCTTATTCTTTAAATGCATCATGTTGGCATCATGTTGCATTTATAACATACATGGTCAACATGTTTCCACTGTATATGACCACACATAACTTTGTTTATCCTTCACATGCATCAAATTGCACTCATGACATTCATAGCTCATTTATCATGAAACACATTAATAAGATGAAATAGAAATTGGCTTAGCTTTGAAGAGTTTTCTTCGTCAGCTAAAAGCTATGACCCCAACAGCAAGTGCGAGTATCATATTGGGGCAATTGGGCATTCGACTAAAAAATGCAGAAAACTGAAGGAAAGAATTGAGGGTCTTGTCCACGATGGCATTTGGATTCCAGAGCTTATCGAACATTGGAAATCTGTTTTACCATAGATTGATTTCCTCTTGAAGAATTTTGAGGATAAGATTTGTTATCTTTGAAAGCATGTCAATAGGAGCATTCTGATGCATATTTTTCTATACACTTTGATGATGAAAGCTCTTGTCTCATGATGACATCTACATGAAATAAATAAATTTTGAATTTTAATATTTTGTGTTCATTTTATTTTAGCAATAAATTTGAAATTGTAAAAAAAAAAAAAAAAAAAAAAAACAAATGAAACTTTGAGAAAATTTGTGGTACACAATAAATAAGTGGTTTTCACATGAAATAATGAACAATCTTGAGAATATTGAAGATCAGTGTTAGAAATGACCCAACACCATTCCCCTCCTTTTTGGGCTTCTCTATACCTAAACCTTGAATCAATAACACTTGAAAGACCTAATGCTTCAAGGAATATGAATGATTTGACTTCATAAAACCATTGTCATCACAGAATAAGCAAAGACGTAGATCTTAGTCTAAGCTATGAACAAAGGAACGAACTTTTTGAAAATTTTCAAATTCCTTGGAAATCAAACAAATTAGACATTCTTTCAAGAATCCAGATTTTGAAAATTTGGTGTGTGTCAAGATTGTGCTAAAACCATTCATGACCTTTCCCAATGACCACAAAACACTAATTGCCCAGACATCACTTCATGATTGACACCCTGGGGCACAATGATTAAACTAGATTATCCCTTGTCCCAGAGAAAACCTGTTTTTGGGTCATATTTTCCTTGTCTCTTCAAAGAACTCAGATTTGGAATTCAGCCTTTTCAGTACAGACCTAGATTTGCTATGTTCCTCGTTGATACAAATTCACATGGTTAATCAAATTGGGGCATCATATGTGGAAATGATGGATACATAGTGAAGAAGGATGGGCTAATGCATGAATCACTGGGGGCATGCGACGAAAAAAACAGCAATAAAAAAAGAAAAAGAAAATTTATGATATTATGCATATGAGAATTCGAATGATTCCAAAGTGCAAAATGAAATTTTGATTATCTATTTCCCCTGGGGATTGCTTTTCAATATAAATATTCGTGCTTGACATGAGAAATGGCCATCTTTCATATCCCTTTCGCACAAAAAGAAATTATCCATAGTCATCCCTTTTGAGCCAAAAGAATTCTTTTTTCTTTGAACCCTGATCAAGGATCACCCTCTACACTGGGGGGCAAATGCGAGGAAATATCTTTTTAAAGATCATTGAGAAATGAGTCCTAGCTCAAAGACAGATACAAAGCAAATGAAGTCCCGAATAAATACAGGCTCACTTTGTCAAAGAAAAAGAAAAATAAAAAGGAAGAGATGGCGAGATGAAAGCCAAGAAAAACAGTTGAAAAAAAAAAACAAAAAAAAAACAACAAAAAAGTGTGTGAAAAAGCGATGGCAAATTGAAAGCCAAAAGCAAGGAAGAAAAAGAGCAAAGGCAAAAGGAAAGAAATGTCCAAGAAGGGACAAATGCTTCAAAGAGAATCCTCCTCAAGAAATGATCCTTGATCTGATTACCCTCAAACACATATTTTGGGCCTATTTATCCTTTCTTTCTGAACCCTGAGCTATGGCCTACATTATATGCTTTAAAAGTCCATTTTGATCAAGCATGAATATTTAATTTGAAAGGTTTTTTCCTCAGATTTTATCCCATTTCATCGAATTATCATTTCACTAAGGAAGAATTTAGAATTCTCAAGTGCATGGTAAAACAATGAACAAAAAAAAAAACAAAAAAAAAAGGAAAGAATGGGACTCTAGGGCGAAAACCCAAAAATGGGCGGTCTAGAGTAAATTTGGAAATTTTCGATGCCATCTATGATAGTGCCGATACCCCAAAAGAAAAGATCTTATTAAAGGAGTGGTCATTGAGGAACATCTAGGAATTCCTGAACCCCCCAAATTGTCAGCTCTCATCCAGAGGATTGTCTTCAAAAACTGAAACTTTTTTCCTCCAAAATCAACTTTCCAGTTTAAACATCCCGGCCAATCTTGACGCTTGTCAAAATGCCTTGATATGGAAACTAAAAGAATGTTGAATTTGTTTGGTTCTCAATGAATTCATGATTTATAAAAACTGTTCCATTTGTGAGCCTAGAAGGGATATACATTTTTGTCATGAAGTTTTCCTGGAAAAGCCAGAATCTTGTTATACCAAGCCTTGCCAATCCCAGTTGAAAAAAAACCAGATTGATACTTAGACAACGATCATCAGTCTTCAAAAGATTTGTACATCACACATTGTGGGGTTAATATTTTTTGTTCAGAAGTTTTCAAAATGCGAAAACAAATAAAAATATTTTTGAAATATCCATTTTTGATGTTGACATGAGACAAGGGTTTTTCTAACCCAAAGGTATAGAACTGCCAGGATAGGTCCTGACTTCCAGATATGAGAAGAAGGAATAGAACCCGGTTCAGATCTCTGTTGATGAAAGTTTGAAAAACTGTTGGGGCAAAGAGAATAGCCAAAATGAATTGAAGATATACTCTGATTTGAAGAGGAAAAATGAATTTGAAAGGCTAAGCCAAAGTCTAGAGGAACAACCGGGGGCACTTGCATCACTCATGAGCACTCATCTCTCTATCAAGCTTTTACATCTGCACAGTGTCGGCAAGCATTTGCATCATTCATGGGTATTTGCACTGTCATTATTCCATAAGCATCTGCATTTTACCTTTACATTTACATTCTTCATATTCGTGTCATCTCAAACAATTGCATCATTTCTAGAATCATTGCATTTTCATTAATGTGTGGTAATTGTAGTTACACCATTCATAAACCAGTTACATCAACACAATTAGTAGGGGCATCTGCATCATGAAACATGGGCATCAATCCAAGTCATTTACATTTGCATTAAAGACATTTGCACCAGTTTAAGTCATTTCGTATCTTATTCAACATATGCATTTGCATCAAAAAGTATTCGCATCTTCTCAAAATCTTTAGGTTAATTTTCAACAATTCTTCAGCACCATTTTTAAGACCTCCGGGCATAATTCATAGGTAAGACCTCCGGGCAACATCTTTAAGACCTCCGGGCATAACTTTTTTCAGGGGTAAGGCCTCCGGGCACTATTCTTAAGACCTCCGGGCATCATTTTTAAAGTCGCATACAGCGCATTTTTTCCAAATTATGGGTAAGGCCTCCGGGAACCATTCTTAAGACCTCCGGGCATCATTTTTAAAGTCGCATACAGCGCATTTCTTCCAAATTATGGGTAAGGCCTCCGAGCACCATTCTTAAGACCTCCGGGCATCATTTTTAAAGTCGCATACAGCGCATTTTTTTCAAATCACGGGTAAGGCCTCCGGGCACCATTCTTAAGACCTCCGGGCATCATTTTTAAAGTCGCATACAGCGCATTTCTTCCAAATTATGGGTAAGACCTCCGGGCACCATTCTTAAGACCTCCAGGCATCATTTTTAAAGTCGCATACAGCGCATTTCTTCCAAATCACGGGTAAGGCCTCCGGGCACCATTCTTAAGTGTCACACCCCAAATTCAGGGCATGTGACCGGCTAGAGACAAGGTATGCCCCAGCCTCCGAAGCCTGACTATATTTATTAAACCAAATTAAAGAAAATTTTGGCATAATCTCGCCCTACATGGGCGTTTTCCGCTCAATCATCAACATTCATAATGTAATAATTCATCAACACATGACATCTCGGTTTGGACGCCTCCGATAGGGAGTAACCGAAATGCCCCGCAGCAGACTCAACCTTTATGACATCTTATACACAAACATACATTTTTACTATATCATAACAAAAAGAACATCACCATGTCATACCAGGCCTCTAAGATTGATATACATCATACATCACTTAATTACATCCGCTTATAAATATACAGAACATATTCAACATAAAAAAAATACAGAGGACCCATGATACCCTAGTGACTGCAAAATGTACCCTACCATCGCCACTGCTTAACACATCTTGGGTCAATTCGCTCACCACAAGTATGTGAGCAGCTAGCTATCCGGAATATGAGAAGAGCTAGGTCTGTTAGAATCTGAAAAAAAATTTGAAAATAAACAGAGTCGAAAAACTCAGTGAGCATAAGGTAACTAGGAAGAGTACTTGGAAATTTCATGCTTCTTTTCTTAACCATTAAAGCATAAACATGACATATCAAGTACGACTAATTAACCGAAAAGTAATATTTAAATATTGTTCTGGGAATTATAAAAATTATTTGTCCCATATGAAATCTTCTATACTGAGTGTTGAATATAAATAAGTCATTGGCTAGCCTAACTTGATAGCCAAAAATATTTAACAATCGATTTTACGTGTATACCTCCACAATTATTAATGAAGAATTTCTCATGTCTATATCATCAAAACATCCCGGACTTATACCAGTCCGTAATATTTGTCATCTTAGACTATATTGTCCATATCATCCCGGACTCATCTTGCCCGTACAACAATAGCATCCCGGACTTCACCTTGTCCGTACAATATTAGCATCCCGGACATCACCCTGTCCGTACAATAATAGCATCCCGGACTTCACCTTGTCCGTACAATATAATAGCATCCCGGACTTCACCTTGTCCGTACAATATTAGCATCCCGGACATCACCCTGTCCGTACAATAATAGTACCCCGGACATCACCCTGTCCGTATAATAATAGCATCCCGGACTTCACCTTGTCCGTACAATAATAGCATTCCGGACATCATCTTGTCCTTACAACAATAACATCCCGAACATCATACTGTCCGTATAATAATAGTATCCCGGACATCACACTGTCCGTATAATAATAGTATCCCGGACATCACCCTGTCCGTATAATAATAGCATCCCGGACATCACCCTGTCCGTATAATAATATCAACATGATATATTAACTCTCTTATATCGTGGAGTAATATATATATATATATATATATATACTGTACTAGGAAACAATCTCTACACTAATATATTTCTACTTATGTTTCTCAAAGCATTACAAATAGCTAACATTCATTATTATTCAACTCCACAACACTTACCTCATGTAACCATACTAATACCACACTTACGCCTTTGATCCGCGTAAGGTTCGAAACTCACCATTTTCGTGATTCCAGCAATCTTTCGTGTTTCAATATCCATATCAATCAACAATGCATATAAGGCAATAACTACCTCCTAGATTAACCTAAATACTCACAGTGTTATTTCGAGTATTAAAGCGGCACTTTCGTGACTTTGTCGCGATCCCAGGTGAACTCCACGATACGGGTACCTACGACATCGTCAGGATATTCTGTAAATATTTTACAACTACGGGACACTCAAATTCCCATTATTTATAATAGTTAGCTGCTATCCAAAAAATTTCAGCTTAAAAATTTTTACAAATAAATTCCTACACTTAGCTCGAGTCAAAATTCGGAGTAACAATCAACTGAAAAGTTGCTCACACAATAACAATGAAGCTAACGGTGGCCTCGGACAACCAAGGAACGTGGCGACACCATCTCAAGGCAAGCTAGGGTTTCAACCAAACTCATTTTAGCCTCTAACTTTTGATTCAAAGCTATTCGATACTAATTTATGGATTAAGGAGGCAGAGGAACGTTCACCTCCTGTGGCGAAAAAAATGGTGGCAACATGGTGGTTCACCACCACCAATTTTTTTTTTTTTTTCGACATGGTTTCTCATAGTTAAAGGCAAAATTTTCAAAATATAACATCAAAATCAAGCTTAGAACATGAAGTTACCTTTGGGTTTGTGAAATCTTTGAAGATTTTGGTGATATGCCTAGTAAACGGAAGAGAGAGAAAGCTTGGAAGCAAGCTTCCATGGCTTCCTTTCTTTCTTTCACACTTTTCTGGTTCCTCCCGTGAAAATTGGGGGAGGAGAAGTCTGATTTTCAGACTTAACAAGTGGGCTATGGTCAAATGACCATTTTGCCCCTATTTTGTCTTTTAGTGCCTTAATAGGCCAACATGAAATTTTAACGTTCGGAAGCCCGTTTTTCACTTTTCTTGACACGGATATGTTCCAAATATGATAATATACTGATCTACATGTTCGGATAATTTTTTTGATATCCCAAAACCCAAATCCGGGCCTCGGAGCGCCAACGGGTCAATATTTTGACTTTTTCGGTTTTAGCTCCGATTTTTGTTCTGATTTCACCAGTAGCTTTCTAACATCATTTTATGTCTATATTAATCTATTGATCCATTTAAAACCTTTTTCGGACCTTCCCGCGGTTAGTTTTCGGTTTTCATTCCTTTAGGTTACTTAAGGACTAATCCGATTTCAACTCCGTTTTTGACTTTTCTTGTCATATTCATAATCCTCATATGTTATAACATATGTCCATGTGTTCGATTAGTTTCAAAAAAATTCCGAACCATATTTTTACGGCAATTTACGTCAAATTCACTAAATGACGAATTAGACAATTTTAGCTATCAGATTTTATTTTAATGTCCAATTTTTGATCTAGACATCATATTATGATCCTATAGGATCACTTAGTCCATTGGTACCATTTACGGACTAAAAACAAAATTTTTGGTAAAATTACCAAAATACCCCTGTTCACATTTTACCGATTTTTCTGTCGATTCATGTTCTAACACTCCCAAATAATGTTATATCACATATCAACACGATGTGAAGTTAACTTATCACATTTCAAAGACTTTCTCCTATCCCGACTTTTAGTCAATTTGGGGTTAAATCACTTAATCACTCGATTAAACCCCCAACTCTATAATTTATCATACAACATGTGTACCACATGGTAGCCCATCCTTTCTTTAGGCATTTCAAAGTTTAACCTCGAGCCATCCGCATGTTATAATTGTCTCGAATTGATCTCGTACTTACGAGAGTCTTACAATTCTTCCCCCCTTAATAAAATTCGTCCTCGAATTTTGCATAAAGTCAACTTATATAAAAGTACAAGCACTATCTTTGGCTGTATCACATGAAAATCGTCTGACATGAATCTCCACATCATAAGTACATGAAACACAGAGTATACACCACTCATATCAGGTGATAGGTCTCACTCAATATCTGAAATGGTCTGATATACCTTGGACTCAGCTTGACTCATCCGCCAAAGCTCATAACACTCTTGAAAGGTGAAACTTTCAAGAATACTTAGTCACATGCTATCGGCATACGACTTTTGCCTACTCTAGCAGTTACTAATATATCTTTGATTAACTACACCTTTTTCTAGGTGTACCGTACCATATCTGAACTGGACAACTGATATCCTCCTGTCTTAAATTAACTGACAGGATATTGGCACATCCGGCCATACAATGTCTCGGTCCTAGTTTTGCAATGATCAACAATAAATACACTCAGATCGCAATCCCAAATAATCAATAAGATAAGCCCGAAACTAGATCGAAATACCAGAAATGGTATCATTTGAATACTATACTGAAAACTGTTAATATATACAAACTCAATCAATGATAGGTATCGATCCCGATTCTCCTCCGAATCTAGTATATTAACACATAACATGTCCTCAAGGACTGTTCATCTGTCCGTAAATTAAATACGGTACTAAATCGCAACTGTATTTCAGAAGCTACCTGGAATGATCTCCAGAATTTAACTATAAACTTGATGTCTCAATCAAGTACAATAAACACAAAAACTTCACGAAGACCCAATCTGGTCTAAAAAGAGCCTAGCACACTGACTTATGTTATACGTAATTTAACCAGAATCAAGTGTGCTAATTTAGTTAGTCTATCGACAATCACTCAAATAAAATCACATTCCTTGCCTACCTTAGACAAGCCTATATCTAGGCCCCATAATGACTTTATCTCAATCCCATTATTATGTATTCAACTTTATAACCTATTGAATCTCATTATTGTATATTAAACTCTGTAGCATTACTGTTGGCTTCTGATGCTTAGCTTAAACCTACTAGCATAGTAAACATTTAATCACCACTCCGTAACAATGTGTTCCATACTCTATCACTATTATAACTATTTAAACTCAGGATAAATCATAACTTTATCGAGGTAAAACACATAAGAAAAATTGGGTGCCACTTCGAGGATTTTACCTCGAACACCTTTTATCTCGAGGACTACTAATTGATTATATAAATGGGGGGTTTCCTTTACTATTAACTATCAGTAATATTTTAAAACATTGCCATATATTGGCTTTATCCAATAATAGAAAAATAATATACTCATAGTCTTTTAATATTTCCAAAATCAATCCTGTTTCAATCAATTTTTTTTTTTTTTTTATTACACTATACTTTCGCTCCATAGCTCTGACTTATTCTTTCAACTATACATGCTTAATAAATAACATTGTGTCTCGTACGTTCACTACATTCGTTCAATAAACCATTCATTTATACCATATAAATAGATGTAACTTCAGACCAACACTATCATCAAATTATACTCAAGTATCCCCTGCACCGAGTCCCGTATACTATATAATTTTAGACAAAGTCTATAGTATCTGTATAATTTTGCATACAGTTTGCGATATCAACACACGTCCCGGGCATAGCCCGTAATACCATTAAACATTTTGAATACAATCTAAATGTTAAATAACCAGTACTAGAGCAATATGTCTCAATCACGTACAATAACCAGAAAACTCCATATTTCACATAGTCGCGAGATTAATGTGATAATTCATGATTAAATCCATCACATCTCGTTCCACGTGCTAGCACATAACCCGGACAAAGTTCGTGTGGTGATGATCTGCCAGGCATAACCCCTCATGTCATCTAAGATATATGATGATCTCCGCCTGTTAAGGCCCATCATCTTAAACTCAGGAACTAGTGCGAGAATGAAATCTCAAAACTCCCTGGTGCATAGGGAAAACTTAAACATCCCCATCCGTATATTTATCCGTATAGATTACTACTAGGCAACAACAACCATATAATCAATATAACCCACTTAGAAACTATACTAGGCTATCATGACTATACCATCAGTTTTATCTGCCTAGGAACGCTACTAGGCTAGCCACAATAAATATACATCAATCTTACGACATTGGAATCCATGCCAAATCATATTCTTATCTTGGTTACTTAGGATCTTCCAAGGCTATATATTTTCATTCAAGCATTAAACCAAAAACCTTGTAGGCATAATAATCACCTTCCTCCTAGGCATTTTCACAAGCACCTTGTGTGTGATTTATAATCCAACTTAAAATATATCCTTTAGCACTAAAATATTAGCCAGCCTACAAGTTCAGTTTAATATCCAACCACCACCATTTCACAACATCCTCAACATCAATAACAAATATCGAAACTAGGTTAAAATACTTCAAAGTTTCTTGAAATACAACTCAATACATAGTGCTCAAATTAAATAAAATCAGTTTGCCAAAATCAGACTAAAGTTATACCTGTCACCATGGCAGTAGATGCAAAATCACGGGCTTGTCCTCTATTGCCCATAGTATCTTCTCTGCCCACAGACTGTTGTTCCCTACCCTAGGAACCCTGACCCGTCTGTAATTCTACTAACCCTGCTGATTGCCCTGGATATGCTGTAGCTGGATGTGGAGCTCGCACTGATGGGGATAAACCTGGACCTAATGGGCGATCTCTCCTGAAATGCCCTGGCCTGCCACATCTATAACATACACCAGTAGATCTCCTCCTCCAACTACTGACTTCTCTATCCCTCAACATCCATGATTCTAGGGTTGTTCTAACCCTTAGTCCATATGGCCTTGTTTGCCTAGATGTTTGTCTTTCATATCTCGCTCTCTCCTGTGACCTATCCTCGAATCGCCTTAACCTCTCGTATTCATGAATTCCTAAATCCCTTTCATTTTCTGGTAAAAATTCTCGAAGAAGCTCAACACTAAATTCTGACTACTCGAGGGGAGGGTCATCAATCCACCTTCTGGCTACTAAAGATATATACCATGCATGTGCCCTACCATACAGCTGAAATCTCTCTAATTGTATGGCTCTAGTCGGCGAGCACCCTAAGCCTACACACCGTTGGCCGTACTCTTCTAAAAACCTTATAGGATCAAAATCGAATTCCACCCCTGCAAAACTAGGTGGTAATGTTCCTCCAAAGTAGGTAAGGTTATATGTTGATAGGGTGTACGTTATTCCAACAACAACTCATTACTAACAACACCTGGTTGAAGGAATTTGGTCGAACAATCGTGGCTGTCATTGTTCTATCACTAGCCCTACCAGGGCCTGAATATATTAAAATGTTCTGTTTACCATATCCAATAACTATTCATATGTGTCGTCATCTAATACTACTCCAGCAATCCTATCTATTTCCCTAGTAGCAGACCTACTACTATCCTCACTCTGGCCTCTAACCTCAAGGCCAATAAAAATATTATCCAGGACCTCAAGCTCTCGGTCCCCCAGTACGTCTCTATATCTATGAGATCGTGATCGTGACAACATCATATTTAGAAAATAAATATATTATCAGTAATTCCACAATATTCCCGACACAATTCTATATATACTAGCTGGCTTATAGATTAACCGGTGTAACCGCATGTGACGATGGACATCTGTAGGGGCAGTACACTACTTACAGATACCTTAAGATAACCTATAAGCAATGCACTACTACCCTACCTTTTTTGCAGTCACTGACCTCTAGACCATGCTCTGATACCACCTTTGTCACACCCCAAATTCAGGGCATGTGACCGGCTAGAGACAAGGTATGCCCCAGCCTCCGAAGCCTGACTATATTTATTAAACCAAATTAAAGAAAATTTTGGCATAATCTCGCCCTACATGGGCGTTTTCCGCTCAATCATCAACATTCATAATGTAATAATTCATCAACACATGACATCTCGGTTTGGACGCCTCCGATAGGGAGTAACCGAAATGCCCCGCAGCAGACTCAACCTTTATGACATCTTATACACAAACATACATTTTTACTATATCATAACAAAAAGAACATCACCATGTCATACCAGGCCTCTAAGATTGATATACATCATACATCACTTAATTACATCCGCTTATAAATATACAGAACATATTCAACATAAAAAAAATACAGAGGACCCATGATACCCTAGTGACTGCAAAATGTACCCTACCATCGCCACTGCTTAACACATCTTGGGTCAATTCGCTCACCACAAGTATGTGAGCAGCTAGCTATCCGGAATATGAGAAGAGCTAGGTCTGTTAGAATCTGAAAAAAAATTTGAAAATAAACAGAGTCGAAAAACTCAGTGAGCATAAGGTAACTAGGAAGAGTACTTGGAAATTTCATGCTTCTTTTCTTAACCATTAAAGCATAAACATGACATATCAAGTACGACTAATTAACCGAAAAGTAATATTTAAATATTGTTCTGGGAATTATAAAAATTATTTGTCCCATATGAAATCTTCTATACTGAGTGTTGAATATAAATAAGTCATTGGCTAGCCTAACTTGATAGCCAAAAATATTTAACAATCGATTTTACGTGTATACCTCCACAATTATTAATGAAGAATTTCTCATGTCTATATCATCAAAACATCCCGGACTTATACCAGTCCGTAATATTTGTCATCTTAGACTATATTGTCCATATCATCCCGGACTCATCTTGCCCGTACAACAATAGCATCCCGGACTTCACCTTGTCCGTACAATATTAGCATCCCGGACATCACCCTGTCCGTACAATAATAGCATCCCGGACTTCACCTTGTCCGTACAATATAATAGCATCCCGGACTTCACCTTGTCCGTACAATATTAGCATCCCGGACATCACCCTGTCCGTACAATAATAGTACCCCGGACATCACCCTGTCCGTATAATAATAGCATCCCGGACTTCACCTTGTCCGTACAATAATAGCATTCCGGACATCATCTTGTCCTTACAACAATAACATCCCGAACATCATACTGTCCGTATAATAATAGTATCCCGGACATCACACTGTCCGTATAATAATAGTATCCCGGACATCACCCTGTCCGTATAATAATAGCATCCCGGACATCACCCTGTCCGTATAATAATATCAACATGATATATTAACTCTCTTATATCGTGGAGTAATATATATATATATATATATACTGTACTAGGAAACAATCTCTACACTAATATATTTCTACTTATGTTTCTCAAAGCATTACAAATAGCTAACATTCATTATTATTCAACTCCACAACACTTACCTCATGTAACCATACTAATACCACACTTACGCCTTTGATCCGCGTAAGGTTCGAAACTCACCATTTTCGTGATTCCAGCAATCTTTCGTGTTTCAATATCCATATCAATCAACAATGCATATAAGGCAATAACTACCTCCTAGATTAACCTAAATACTCACAGTGTTATTTCGAGTATTAAAGCGGCACTTTCGTGACTTTGTCACGATCCCAGGTGAACTCCACGATACGGGTACCTACGACATCGTCAGGATATTCTGTAAATATTTTACAACTACGGGACACTCAAATTCCCATTATTTATAATAGTTAGCTGCTATCCAAAAAATTTCAGCTTAAAAATTTTTACAAATAAATTCCTACACTTAGCTCGAGTCAAAATTCGGAGTAACAATCAACTGAAAAGTTGCTCACACAATAACAATGAAGCTAACGGTGGCCTCGGACAACCAAGGAACGTGGCGACACCATCTCAAGGCAAGCTAGGGTTTCAACCAAACTCATTTTAGCCTCTAACTTTTGATTCAAAGCTATTCGATACTAATTTATGGATTAAGGAGGCAGAGGAACGTTCACCTCCTGTGGCGAAAAAAATGGTGGCAACATGGTGGTTCACCACCACCAATTTTTTTTTTTTTCGACATGGTTTCTCATAGTTAAAGGCAAAATTTTCAAAATATAACATCAAAATCAAGCTTAGAACATGAAGTTACCTTTGGGTTTGTGAAATCTTTGAAGATTTTGGTGATATGCCTAGTAAACGGAAGAGAGAGAAAGCTTGGAAGCAAGCTTCCATGGCTTCCTTTCTTTCTTTCACACTTTTCTGGTTCCTCCCGTGAAAATTGGGGGAGGAGAAGTCTGATTTTCAGACTTAACAAGTGGGCTATGGTCAAATGACCATTTTGCCCCTATTTTGTCTTTTAGTGCCTTAATAGGCCAACATGAAATTTTAACGTTCGGAAGCCCGTTTTTCACTTTTCTTGACACGGATATGTTCCAAATATGATAATATACTGATCTACATGTTCGGATAATTTTTTTGATATCCCAAAACCCAAATCCGGGCCTCGGAGCGCCAACGGGTCAATATTTTGACTTTTTCGGTTTTAGCTCCGATTTTTGTTCTGATTTCACCAGTAGCTTTCTAACATCATTTTATGTCTATATTAATCTATTGATCCATTTAAAACCTTTTTCGGACCTTCCCGCGGTTAGTTTTCGGTTTTCATTCCTTTAGGTTACTTAAGGACTAATCCGATTTCAACTCCGTTTTTGACTTTTCTTGTCATATTCATAATCCTCATATGTTATAACATATGTCCATGTGTTCGATTAGTTTCAAAAAAATTCCGAACCATATTTTTACGGCAATTTACTTCAAATTCACTAAATGACGAATTAGACAATTTTAGCTATCGGATTTTATTTTAATGTCCAATTTTTGATCTAGACATCATATTATGATCCTATAGGATCACTTAGTCCATTGGTACCATTTACGGACTAAAAACAAAATTTTTGGTAAAATTACCAAAATACCCCTGTTCACATTTTACCGATTTTTCTGTCGATTCATGTTCTAACACTCCCAAATAATGTTATATCACATATCAACACGATGTGAAGTTAACTTATCACATTTCAAAGACTTTCTCCTATCCCGACTTTTAGTCAATTTGGGGTTAAATCACTTAATCACTCGATTAAACCCCCAACTCTATAATTTATCATACAACATGTGTACCACATGGTAGCCCATCCTTTCTTTAGGCATTTCAAAGTTTAACCTCGAGCCATCCGCATGTTATAATTGTCTCGAATTGATCTCGTACTTACGAGAGTCTTACATTAAGACCTCCGGGCATCATTTTTAAAGTCGCATACAGCGAATTTCTTCCAAATTATGGGTAAGGCCTCCGGGCACCATTCTTAAGACCTCCGGGCATCATTTTTAAAGTCGCATACAGCGCATTTCTTCCAAATTATGGGTAAGGCCTCCGGGCACCATTCTTAAGACCTCCGGGCATCATTTTTAAAGTCGCATACAGCGCATTTTTTTCAAATCACGGGTAAGGCCTCCGGGCACCATTCTTAAGACCTCCGGGCATCATTTTTAAAGTCGCATACAGCGCATTTCTTCCAAATTATGGGTAAGGCCTCCGGGCACCATTCTTAAGACCTCCGGGCATCATTTTTAAAGTCGCATACAGCGCATTTCTTCCAAATTATGGGTAAGACCTTCGGGCACCATTCTTAAGACCTCCGGGCATCATTTTTAAAGTCGCATACAGCGCATTTCTTCCAAATCACGGGTAAGGCCTCCGGGCACCATTCTTAAGACCTCCGGGCATCATTTTTAAAGTCGCATACAGCGAATTTCTTCCAAATTATGGGTAAGGCCTCCGGGCACCATTCTTAAGACCTCCGGGCATCATTTTTAAAGTCGCATACAACGCATTTCTTCCAAATCACGGGTAAGGCCTCCGGGCACCATTCTTAAGACCTCCGGGCATCATTTTTAAAGTCGCATACAGCGCATTTTTTTCAAATCACAGGTAAGGCCTCCGGGCACCATTCTTAAGACCTCCGGGCATCATTTTTAAAGTCGCATACAGCGCATAATTTTTCAAATCACAGGTAAGACCTCCGGGCAACATCTTTAAGACCTCCGGGCATAACTTTTTTTTCGGGGGTAAGGCCTATGGGCACCATTTTTAAGACTTCCGGGCTTAATTTTTTTCAAATCACAGGTAAGACCTCCGGGCAACATCTTTAAGACCTCCGGGCATAACTTTTTTCAGGGGTAAGACCTCCGGGCACCATTTTAAGACCTTCGGGCACCAATTTTAAAGCCCTTCGAGCATAAATTTTTCTTTTGAAAATCGAATTCGTTTCCTTAAGACTAATCGAGCCTTGTTTAGGAAGGGAATTCAATTTAAGGACAAAACCTTCAATTTATTGTTTAAAAAAAATAATAAAAAAAATGAAAAAAGAGAAATTAGAAAAAAAGAAAAAAAGAAAAAAGAAAAAAGAAGAAAAAAGAAGAAAAAAATGAAAAATAGAAAATGAAAAAAATGAAAATGAAAAAGAAAAAGAAACCCCTTTCCCTTTCCTTCACATGTGATGTCACTGACCGTACAAAATTAGTGTCGGTTTATCTTTGCCTGATTCCTGATTCTCAGCAATAGCCAAAGAGGGGCAGCTGTAGACACCTAATTTTGTCCGGACCACTAAACAGGTATGTTTTCTTCCCATATTGATGTTTTCGAGTATAAAAAGACTGTTTTCATCCTGCAGGTGGTACTCCGAGACTTAGTTTAAGAGGGCGAGCACAAAAAGACAAACTTGAAAAAAGTCAACCCGAAAAAGTCAACACCAAAAAGTCAACTACTGAAAAAGTCAACCCACTTTCAAAATCAAGATTTTAAGTTCAATTGAAAAATGGCGAAAGAATTTTGATAATTCGAGGTCTACATTGAAAGATATGGAGTTCGGAAGTTGGGATTTGGAGATTCAGTAGAAAAGAAACCCTAATCCAAGAAATTTGGGGAAAAGTGCTTAAACGATCAAACTGGTCGAAATTGAAGGTTCCAAATGAAAGATAAGCACTGACTACGGGTAATGGAGAAGTCACTTGCAAGAAAAACCGAAAGAAAAGTCAATCCGGGAGAAAACCGAGAATTAGGGTTTTTAGTGGATTTCGGTGAAATCGGGAAGAATCACAGAAATGGCCCGACTTGGTAAGACCAAAGCCCCCAATGGATGAAGAATGGTTAAAAAGGATGGCCCAAGGCTCAGATTGAAGAAAATCTGAAAATCGGATTTGTTTTGAGCAAAATCGGGTTTCGGAGGTAAAAGGGCAAAATTGGAAATATTTGGGAAAAATAGCAAATGGACTCCGAAAATTCTGAAAAATTTGTCAATCTCATTCTTAAATCATTTGAAAGAGATTGGTAAAATAAAATCTTGATTCGGAGTTCGTTTGCAAAATGGCCAAATCCCGGGTTTCTTATGCAGTAATTCAAAAAGGAAAATCCCGGAAAAATAGCAAATGGACTCCAAAAATTCTGAAATTTTGCAAATCTCATTTTTAAATTATTTGGAAGAGATTGGCGAAAGAAAATCTTGATTCCGAGTTCGTTTGCAAAATGGCCAAATCCCGGGCCTCCTATGCAGTAATTCAAGCCGATAAATCCCGAAAAAATACCAAATGAGCTCCAAAAATTATGAAAACTTCCAGATCACACTTTTTAATTATTTTGAAGAGATTGGTGAAGAAAAATCTTGATTTGGAGCTCGTTTAAAAAATGGTAAAAAGTAGGGGCATAAAAGGACATTTTGGGAAGAAAAAATCCAAATAAATAGCAAACGGACTCGGAAAATTTTGAAAACTTCCAGAACTCAATATTTTATTATTTTGGAAGTATTAAAAAAAGAAAAATTGAATTTGGAGTCCTTTTGATATTTATTTACATCCGGGGGGGGGCAAATTGGTCATTTCACCCAAGCAACCGAAAAGGGCTTCTTTGGGCCTTTCAAAAATCAGAGCTGGGCTGGAAAAGAGAAGTACTGGCCTGCCCAAGCCCAAAGGAAGGAGGAAGCTTATGATTTTTTTCAATCAAGTGGTTAAAAATCAAGAGTTATTTAGAGATTTTTTGATCAAGCCATGGGTATTTTTTCCCAATCCCACATCCCTTTGTAATGTCAAGCCAAGGAGGTGCTCACCTTATAAATAAGGAGTCTTGGCCTTTGGTTGAGATCACCCACTACCCCTTGTGAGATAGTCTATACACTTGTATTAGGATTATCCGGGTGGTGAGTCATAGTGTTTTTGTTGAGAGGGTTTGTAGCTTAATCCGTTCAAAAGCTACTCTGATGGTTTATAGCTTAATCCGTTCAAAAGCTACTCTGAGGGTTTATAGCTTAATCCGTTCAAAAGCTACTTGGTGAGTTTTCATTTTAAAATAATGTTTCTTGTTCTTCCTTCATTTCCTTTCTTAAGTATATTTTTCTTACATTTTGTTTTTACAATAAACTCACCATGGCCAAATGGCCTACATTATTTATTTTAAGTTGTTGTTTTTGATTCATTTTACCATATTGTTTATGCTATTTTCTTTATTTTTGATGTTTTAAATATTATGTTATTTCATGTTCTTAAGTTATATTTAATTTGGTTGCTTTGTTTGTTGCCATTTATGTCTTAGATATCATGTTTTTGCATTTTTAATTTTCTGTTTTCATGTTGTTTAAATTTGAGCATGTTTTAGAGTTAGCATATTAAGTGTTTGTGAAAATGCTTGTGTGATTCTTTGCATGATTCTTGTTTTATATCTTAGTGAGCATGTTTTAGATTTGGTATATTAGGTGTTTGTGAAAATGCTTGTGTGATTTTTGTGTTATGACTTAGTTTTTCATGCTAGCATACCAAGTGTTTGTGAAAATACCATGCTTGTTGGAGCTTGGGGCCATTTGGCTACTCCATGTGTTTTGCATTGTGTGTTGTATTTTTGTCATGCTAGTTGTTAGGTTTTTGCATTTGCATGATATTTGGTTGGATTTTTGAATTAAGCATGCCTTGTGTTTGTGAAAATGCCATGCATGTCTTAGGTCTAGGTTACATTAAATGCCATGCAAGTTCATGTTAGGTCTAGGCCATATTATTTATGTCATGCATTTTCCTTACATTTAGGTTTAGATCCATGCATTTCATGCATTATGTTTGCTGCATTGTTTCATGCATTTCATGTTCATGCCACTTGAATAATGACTTGAGCCAATTAATGGTTCAAAGTCATGCTCTCTTGAGCACACTTGTGGAAAATTAAGTTTGTCAAATTGATTATTCTACCTTTGTGATTTTTTTTACTTAGCCAATTTTTATCTAACCTTCAAAAAGTCCTAGCTACTGCTTTGCAAGTCATTTTATGAGTTTCAAATATTTTTACTTTGGTTTTTAAATGATTTTATCAAAAGCAAAAAATGTGTTGGCAAAGCATTTTTTTTCCACCCAAAACTCGTACATCTCCGATTTTTATGGGAATTCATCTTTGATCAGAAAATTAAGTCGATTTTTTCCCGTGTATTTTTACATGTCCTGAGTCTCCAATAATTTTTTCAGAAGTTTTGGAATTTTTAAAAATAGGGTAAAAAATCGTGGATTAAAACTGGACAGTGAAGTCAGAATTGAATTTAAAGAAAAACAAAGCAGTTTTTTCTCCTCCAAAAACTCGTACATCTCTGGTTTTTCTGGGAATTCATCTTTGATCAAAAAATTAATCCAATTTTTTCTCGTGTAGTTTTACATGTCCTGAGTCTCCAGTATTTTTTTTAGAATTTTTTGTATTTTTAAAAAAGAGGGTAAAAAATCGTGGATTAAAACTGGACAGTGGAGTGAGAATTAAATTTAAAGAAAAACCAATTTTCTGTTTTGGTTAATTTATTTAGAGTGGGCTGATTAGGAGGGTTAGCTACTGACTTAGGGTAATTTCTAAGCCTTTTTAAACTCTAAAAATGGTTTTTCAAGTCCCGGGTTAAGGGTAGCCAAGTCCGGATTTTTTTATAAACTTAGGAAATTAGAGTCATTTTAAAAATTTTAGCCCAGTTTTTATTTTTAATTCAAGCTTTTCAAAATTGTTTTCAAACAATCACAAAGTATTTTGGTTTTAGAATATTTAATTTGACATATTTTCCTAAGGTAGCCGGATATCTTTTTAGATATACGGATTTCCTTAATTAAAGGAAAAAAATACATTTCATGCATTGCATTTTTATATTCATGCATTTTATATAATATGTGATTCTTGCCATAATAATTTCTATGTGTCATGACATTTAGGTTGCATTATATTATTTAGATTTTGCTATGTCATTTTATTTATGTCATGCCTATACATATTCATTTCTTTTAAATATTTTCAAAAAAGATAATGGTTTTCAATAAAAATAAAGATATTCCCGAGTTAAAATAATTCATGAGTTCTCTACCGGGTTTGCTGGAGGGAATATCATCAATTATTATTAATAAAGGAATATCTTTCTTTCAAAAAAAAAGAGAATGATTCGGAAAGTTTTCCAAAACTAATAAAAATTTCTATATTTTGCCACGTTTGTTGGGGAATATAGGAAAATTTTGAATTTATAAATTCCGGATCATTTTCAATAAAAAATGGAATTACTTTTCTTTAAATTGGGAATTAACTTGAAATACTAAATTTAAAACCAACTTTTCACCGAGACTTGAGATAACACACGATTAATAAGGTACCGATTTATACGGGAGTTGTGGGGGTGCGAATCCTTCCTCACACGTAACCGACTCCCGAACCCGCTTCTTTGATTTCTCTGGTTTAAAACGCAGACTTGAAATTGGTTTTTAAAATGTTTTAATTAATTTTTAAAATATTTTATAAAACCGGTTTTAATAGGTGGTCGATCACACCTAGCTAAAAAAGATTGGTGGCGACTCCATGTCTTTTTTAAGGTCATTTTCAAAACCTTCATTTCTAGAGGAATTAAGTCAATTTTTCCTCGGTTTTTTTTTAAATGTCACGCTTAACGAATAATAAAGTCTTGCGATGAGACTCGTCGTTATTTTTTAGGTTGCGACAGGTGCAAAAGCCATTGGATGTAAATGGTTAAAACAAAGAAAGACTCATTAGGCAACATTGATAGATACAAGGCGAGACCCGTTGCTAAGGGATTCACTCAAAATGAAGGAATTGATTACACGAAGACTTTTTCTTCTGTATCTAAGAAAGATTCCCTACGCATCATTTTGTCATTAGTAGCCCATTTTGACCTTGAATTGCAACAAATGGATGTGAAAATGGCTTTTCTCAATGGAGATCTAGAGGAGGAGGTTTATATGAAACAACTTGAAGGATTCCCCTCTAGTGATGGTGAGCACTTGGTCTGTAAGCTCAAGAAATCTATATACGGTTTAAAACAAGCATTCTGTCAATGGTATTTTAAATTCCATGGAGTAATTTCTTCATTTGGTTTTATTGAAAACCCCATGGATCAATGTATATACCAAAAGGTTAGTGGGAGTAAGATATGCTTTCTTGTTTTATACGTGGATTATATTTTGCTTGCAACCAGTGATAAGGGTTTGCTATATGAGGTAAAACAATTCATTTCTAAATATTTAGATATGAAGGATATCGGTGAGGCATCTTATGTCATTGGCATTAAGATACATAGAGACAGATTATGAGGCATCTTGGGTCTGTCTCAGGAAACCTATATCAATAAAGTTTTAGAGAGATTTCGGATGACAGATTGTTCACCAAGTGTAGCTCCCATTGTGAAGGGTGATAAGTTCAATTTGAACCAATGCCCGAAGAACGATTTTGAAAGGGAACGGAAGAAAAACATTCCATATGCTTCTGTTATCGAAAGCCTGATGTATGCTCAGGTCTATACAAGACCTGACATTGCATTTGCTGTTGGAATGTTGGGACGATATCAGAGTAATCCATGTATAGACCACTGGAGAGCTGCAAAGAAAGTAATGAGGTACCTTCAGGGAACCAAAGACTACATGCTTATGTATAGACGGACAGACAATCTGAAAGTAATAGGCTATTCAGATTTAGACTTTGCTGGCTGTGTTGATTCTCGCAAATCATCATCAAAATATGTTTTCATAATGGCTGGTGGAGCTATATCTTGGAGAAGTGCCAAGCAGTCCTTGACTTCTACTTCCACTATGGAGCTGACTTTGTTTCCTGTTTGAGGCTACTTCACACGGTGTATGGTTAAATAGTTTCATAACTGGGCTTAAAGTTATGGATTCCATTTCTAAGCCATTAAGAATGTGCTGCGACAATTCAACTGCTGTCTTCATGGCTAAGAATAACAAAAGTGGAAGTCGAAGTAAACACATTAATATTAAGTACTTAGCCATAAGAGAACGTGTTAAAGAAAAGAAAGTGGTCATTGAGCACGTTAGTACTGAATTGATGATCACTGATCCTTTGACTAAGGGCATGCCACCATTAAAATTCAAGGATCATGTAGAGAAAATGGGACTTGGTTCCACTATGTAATTTTATATAAAAATTATGGATGAAACTTTTACTTATTGTGATATTTTCTCATATTCAGGTGCACCTTAAGTTTTTTTGAGAAAATTCATCTGTAGGACCAAGAATAAACATAGGGTTTTTTCATTAAGTAAGGTTGCCATATATATAGTAAACTTAAGAAAACAAATGCATTGTAATACATGGAAGATAATACTCGTTATTAGAGGACCTGTCGCCATGATTCATATATTTGTTTCTTAAGATAATAATGGTTTAATCGTGTGGACCAAGTGGGAGAATGTAACAGTTTTACGTTTTATGTTTTTTGCATTAAACCTATTAAATAGTTTTAAGTTTTTTTTTTTTTTTTTTTTTTGCATTAAACCTATTAATGGTCCACACTTAATTTTCTGTTACAAACTTATGTAACCTTATGTAACCATTTTTTTTGGTTTTATGGCACCATTAAGTCTAGCCATTAAAGCTTGAAGGGAGCTTGGCTATAAAGGATGGTTTGGTCCCTAAGCTCACTCACCTATTTAGAAATTACTACACCATCTCAAGAGTGTGTTTAGAGCTTAGAAGAGCCAAAACAGAAAGTGAAAAGCAAGTTTGTAAGTGTGTTTTCAATGACTGGAGGTAATCTTTGTTTCATGGTTTATAGTGTTAGAACATTGTGTTCTTTAATTTATTTGTTTAGAATGCATATAGGATGCTTACAATGCATGCACTCTTCACAAACTTCATTTGCTATTTTTTATTTTTGTTATCTGGATTCAGAATGAGTGTTAGATATAAGTATGTGTATGACACATGTATGCTTATTTTTTTTAGTTTTTTATATATTTAGAAGATCATATCCTGACCTAGATCTCAATATATGTCGGATACAGAAGTCAGTCACATATATTAAGAAAAATATAGAGTTCGGGTAACATAATTTGTTATAGTATATTTCTTATGTTTGGTCACATTAATAAAATTAAATTAAAGCTTTATAATTAAAACTTTGTGTGAATATTGTTTAGACTATCCAAAGGCCTATGATGTTGGGTGTTGGAAAACACATCATAGGAAGCTTATTCTTCTGCAACTACTGCTGCACGCCAGAGATGTTTGTGCGTTTGGTCACATTAATAAAATTAAATTAAAGCTTTATAATTAAAACTTTGTGTGAATATTGTTTAGACTATCCAAAGGCCTATGATGTTGGGTGTTGGAAAACACATCATAGGAAGCTTATTCTTCTGCAACTACTGCTGCACGCCAGAGATGTTTGTGCGTTCCTTCTGGTACATATGACAATAGAGAGGAATGGCTACAACAACATCAAAACAAAAGAATTAGGCAAGAATATATAAATATCCATGAAATTATTTAGGAAATTAGGGTTTCCAATCAACTTTTCATTTTTGGCAGTGCCTTGTAATTTTGCTCTCAAATCTTACATTGATGTTAGAATAAAGGTGGTGAATGAAACATGGGAATTTCAGGTCTTCCCATGTTCTAATAAGTTAATTATAATTTAAGTATTAACTTTTTTTTTTTCTATATGAGAAATGTCAGAACTAAACCTGTTCAAGGATCGGGTTAATTTCTCAGCTCGTATTGGACTGGACCTGAACATAGAATTTTCTAATTCAAATCTGTCCGAGTTACTGTTTATGAACAAAAAAAATTATTTTTTAATTATCAAAATATATAGACATTAATATAAAATAATATTTTAATATTTATGAATAGTGAAACGAATTTTTGAACCGATCCGACCCAAACTTAAGTAAAAAAAATAAAAATTTTGGACCGCAGCCCGACCTGATCCGACACATAGACAGGTTTGGTCAAAAGTCAAAACTTCTTCATTAATAGAAACTTAAAAGTTCAAACGTTATGGTCTTTAAAACCATCAATATTTATAGATTGCTTAAAGGAACTGGGAGGAGAATTCGAAGTGTTCATTTTGTATAAAACATATTTATTTAACACGCTTTAATCTATTTATCTATCTAATTATTTGTCTCTGTATCTAATATATATATAAATATTCGATATATATTTTTTTCGTTTAAAATTTATGTTTGGTCGAAATCAAATGACTATCACGCCAATTACCTAAAACTTAATAGAATAATTATGCCAATTGGGGTTTTCCCATGTACTAAGTCTTAATCATGGGCCAAGTGATGAGTTGCAAAGAATGAGTACATCATGTAGCATGCCATTTACAACAAATCATGAGTGCATGCATCATCTAGCTAAGAACAAGCCACACAATATATATATATATATATATATATATATATATATATTATATATATATATATATGTATGTATATATATCTCAAAATCTCATGGACTTAACTAGAACAGTATAATTAGACCTGACAATTTGTATATTTATGTCATGTTTTTGTATTAATTTTATCTTGTCATAATTGTATTTAAGATATTTTATATTTATATAAATTTTGATAGGTTAATAATTCGTTTATATAGATTTTGAGATATTTGTATATTCGTGTCGTATTCGTATTATTTTTTTATGTCGTGTTGTGTTTGTATCGTGTTTTAATTATTTTTTTTCGTATCGCATAATCGTATAGTGTCCAATATTATCAGATCTAAGTAAAATCCTAGACTCAAGGTGGAGCTGCTAGTATGAACACCAGAGAGGAGAGAACATGATGGTGCATGGTTGCCTCATCCCACCAATATTTGTTTTAGGTTTAATTAATTAAGCTGATATATATCCTTAATCACAACTTCACTAACGTAACTATAATAAATTAGTTTACATTCAAGCTATGTTATCTGAACTTTTCATTTTTTTTAAGATATTGATGTCTGACATTTGTGTTTGACATATATTCGGGTATGGTACGAAGACATGATTTTTTAAATATATGAATTTTTTTTTAAAAAAAAAATAAGTATATCAATATGAAATGTATATCCATATTCAATATTCAACTCCAAATCTTATTAATTATGTTCTTTTGTTTAGTTTTATTATTATTATTTGAGTTAATAGCACCAATGGTCCCCAAATTATAGGGCATATTTTATATTGGTCCCTAAACTTCAAAACGTATCAAATTGGTCATTGATTACAAGTATCATAATAAATTGATCCATTCCGTTAACTTTTCCATTACATTTACTGTAGCAATCAGTTTAGTGACACGTGTGACCCGCTGATTGCTCCAACTTGCTTCTTCATTTTTTTTCCTTTTTTCTTTTTCTTTATTATTTTTTCTTTGATTTCTTTTTATAAATAAATACAAAGAAAAAATAATTCATATTATAAATTAAAATAATTTTTTTTTAAAAATATAATTAATTTAAAAAGTATGAAATATTTATTTACTTTAATTTTATAAATTTTTTTTTTCGTTTCTTCCTTCTTCTTTTTTTGTTGCTTTTCTCTTCTTTATAAATAAATATTAAAAACTAAATAATAATTTACATTATAATTTAAATTAATATTGTAATAATCAAATAATTGAAAAAAATAAAAAACTATTTATTTACATTAATTTTATAAAAATATTTTTTTTCTTCCCTTTCTTCTTTTTTCTCTTCTTTATAAACAAATACAAAAATATATATAAGTATATAATATTATATTATATTTTAAATTAAATTAACTTTCTAAAAATTAAATAATTTATAAATATAAAATATTTATTTTATATTTATAAGTTTTTATTTTTTCCTTTCTTATCTTTTCCCTTTTTCTCTTGTTTGTAAATAAATATAAATATAAATAAATAATAATTCATACTATAATTTAAATTAATTTTTAAAATAAAAAAAATATTTTATTTACATTAATTTTATAAGAAAAGAGGAAAAAAAGGAAAGAAAAACAAAGAAAGAAAAGGAAAATAAAAAAGTAAAAAATATATTTTTAATAAATTAATGTAAATAAATATTTTATATTTTATAATTATAAATTATTTAATTTTTACGAAATTAATTTATTTATAAAAAGAAGAAAAGAAAGAAAGAAGAAAAAGTAAAAATATTTTTTATAAAATTAATGTAAATAAATATTTATATTTTATAAATTATTTAATTATTAAGAAATTAATTTAAATTATTATTTATTTTTAGTATTTATTAATGTTTTCACTTTCTCATTTTCTTTATTATTCTTCATAAATAAATACAAAAAATAAATAATAATTTAAATTAATTTTTTAATAATTAAATAATTTATAAAATATAAATATTTATTTATATTAATTTTATAAAAAAATATTTATTTACATTTATTTATTAAAAAATATCATAGAAAAAAATAAAGAAATAAAGAAAAAGGAAAAAATGAAGAGAAATATGGTGCAATCAGCTGGTGACATGTGTCACTAAGCTAATTGCTATAGTAAAGGTAACGAAAAAACTAACGGAAGGGACCAATTTGTTATGATACTTGTAAGTAAGAACCAATTTGATACGTTTTGAAGTTTAAGAACCAATATAAAATATTCCCTATAATTTGAAAACCATTGATGCTATTAACTCTTATTATTTTACAGCAATTATTGTTTTTAAGTACCTTCATCTCAGGTCTAGAACTGTCTAGACTGTATTATTCTATAAATGTTGAAAGGTTTGGCTTGTGTACAAAGATATATAATGCTAGGTCTTTCAATAAAAAAGGCAAATTATAATTAAGTATATAATATAGCGTATAGACAAATATTTTAGGAATGGGACCTTCCTTAGTTCCTTTTGCCCTATCATGCTTTTTTAATAAAAAATTAAAGAGAAAATCATTTCATTAATTTAGAGGAATTTGAAAGAAATTGTTCTTTTGGAAATTTGCATACATCTTCTTAGAGCAAGCATGCACAACACGAAACAATTATAATTGGAAGCTTGACTCAAAAATTTTTCCTTTTGTTTCAAAGAAAGAAAGATTGAAATTGAGATTCTCGATCTGCTGAAATTTAATTCAGTTAATTCATGCATTCATTTTTAAAAAGTGATATTCAATAAATTTAAAATTTGAATCTCATCATCTGCAATTTCTTCCAACTTCCTAAACTATGATTTTTTTATATATAAAAAAATTAAATTCCATTGAGTTGTGACTCTTGCAAAAGAGGGAAATTCAATAGTTCTTCACCATTTGGCTTGATAAAGAAGAAAATAAAAATAAAAACAATTAGTTTAGGTTAAGTGAAGGCAGTGGTCCACTTGTAGTAGTAATGATGAAGATGTTCAAATGACGTGCCATCCACGCCGCTTTCCAAGCACGTTATAGTTCTAACTTCTATAAACAAACCCTAAATTTAAGCCATGCGCCCTTCATTCTCCGCCCACTCTCACATTTATTTATTTATTTATATATTATTCGGATTTTTTATTTTTTTAAATATTTATATTCGACATCTGTGTTCAACACATATTCGGATATGAATATGAGGTATAATCCGATTTTTTATCCAAATATAGCAAAAAAAATTATATACCAAAATACCGTTGTTTTCAGATTAATTTCCAAAATCTGCTTTTTTTTTAGCTGAAAAATCGCCATCCCCCATGGCGATTTCTCAGCGTAAAAAATTGCAAAAAAAACCAATGGAAATCGCCACCCCCATGACGATTTTCCTTGGTGTTTTTTGCAATTTTTACCAAGGGAAATCGCCATGAGGGTGGCGATTTCCCTTGGTATATATATATATATATATATATATATATATATATATATATATATATATTACTTAAATTAAAAAAAAATTATAAATTTATTTTTAAATTTTGTATTTTAATTTTAAAAATTGTAAATTAAATAAAATAAATTATCTAGGTTTGTTTATTTATTTTTTAAAATATTTTTTTATTTTTTAAATATATATTAAAATTTTAATTTATGATTAAAATTTTATAAAAAATAAAATTTTATTTCTTATTAAAATTTAAAAAAGAAAATTATATTTGTTATTAAATTTTTATATAAATTTTTTTATTTCTTATAATTTTTTAATTTTATAAAAAATAAAATTTAATTTATTACTAAAATTTTATAAAAAATACAATTTTATTTCTTATTAAAATTTAAAAAAGAAAATTATATTTCTTATTAAATTTTTATATAAAAAATTTTATTTCTTATCATTTTTTAATTTTATAAAAAATAAAATAAAATTTATTATTAAAATTTTATAAGAAAATACAATTTTATTTCTTATTAAAATTTAAAAAAGAAAATTATATTTCTTATTAAATTTTTATATAAAAATTTTTATTTCTTATTTTAATTTTATATAAATAAAAATTTTGATTTCTTATTTAAATTTTATATGTGAGATCTGTAACAAACAGATATAAAAAAATTTATTTTCGATTGTCTTAATTTTTTTAAAAATATATATACTTAAATTTTTTATTATTTTAATTTTATACTATAGAAAATATTGGAATTGGATTCCTTCTGCAATGGATGGGACTAATGATTTAGGGTTAGGGAGAGGTTTCAGCTATTTTTCATTCAATCAAATGCTGCAGAAAATATTGGAATTGGATTCCTTCTACAATGGATGGGACTAATGATTTAGGGTTAGGGATAGGTTTCAGCTATTTTCCAGTCAATCAAATGCTGCAGAAAATATTGGAATTGGATTCCTTCTGCAATGGATGAGACTAATGGTTTAGGGTTAGGAATAGGTTTCAGCTATTTTTTAGTCAATCAAATGCTGTAGAAAATATTGGAATTGGATTCTTTCTGCAATGGATGGGACTAATGATTTAGGGTTAGGGATAGGTTTTAGCTATTTTCCAGTCAATCAAATGTTGTAGAAAATATTGGAATTGGATTCCTTCTGCAATTGATGGGGCTATTGGACAGTCCAGTACAAATGATGAGATTTATCATCAGTTTTTGCATTGAATGAGTTATCACTTTTTCTGTCAAATAACCCTAGCCAGAATATGAGAATCAGATTCCATCCTATACAAAGGATGGGATTTGTCATTTGGTACAACATAATGAACCATTATAAATTCATAATACTGATGAAGGTTTACAATACCCCCTACAGCAGTTTTTCAATCAGATTTTTTCTGAGTGCTAAAACCTCCTCATTCTCATCCTTCTATATTTCTTCTTTCTTTTGCCGAGTGATAATACCTCCATTCTCATCCTTCTTAGTTTCATTACTACACAACATGAGCAATAAAGTGATCGCATTGGTCTACTATAATGGTCAAATTCATAATATTGACGAAGGTGCTACCTTTGATTGTGAACGTCCTAAAAGTTTTCGTGTTGAAGAAGACGTCACATTAGAGGAACTGAAGCTGCAAATTCATACAAAAATTAAAGCTGGAAATAGAAAAAGAGTTTCAGAGGTTAAGTATAGGCATTCTTTTTCTATTGGTGAAGGATGTGTCCGATATAGAACATTTCCACTTGAAGATGATGATGATGTTAGATGCATGTTTTATGCTCATTAGACATTTTCAAAAGTTGGTGTACTTGAGTTATATGCTGACATAGAGGATGTTGACGATGATTGTGGGCCTTCAAATGTTCACACAATAGAAAACTTTCCCATAGAAGATGATGATTCTGGGTCGTTCTATGTTCACACTACATACGACGTTCCCACAGAAGAAGTCGTTCCGTTATCTCAAGCTACAACGTTTCAGAATTCATTAGTCTCACAAACAATTCCTACTACTCTTGAAAATGAGCCAGCTGGTGTTGATCCTGTTCCGCTACGTGGAGTCCATGGTGAATATGTTGGTGAATTTAGTGAGCAGGAAGAGGATTCTGAATTCGCAAGTGATGACAACAGTGATTCTGACCCAGACGTCGTCCCTGCTGAGATCAACACTCATGGAGATCTTTCCCCATATGAGGCTGCATTCCTTATGCATACCCTGGATCTGGAGGCACTGCAAGTGCCGAAATTTCCTGAGTATGCTGATACATTAGCTACGCCTCTGACATTTGATCCATCTGCAGTTGATCTGTTTGTTGGGTTACAATTTACAACGAAAGAGGCTGTGTTTTCAGCTATTAAGCACTATAACATCAAAAACTCTGTAGATTACAGAGTAATTGAATCTGAGATGACCAAATATTATGCCAAGTGAGTAATGTATGGAAAAGGGTGTAATTGGATAATAAGGGCAACTTTTATGAAGAAGAAACATGCATGAGAGATTAGAAAATATGAAGGGCCTCATACTTGCACATCGGGGAGGATTTCACAAGATCATTGCAAGTTAGATTGTAACATGATCTGTTCATGCATTCTGTCATTGGTCCAAGCAAATTCGGAGATCTCCGTTTCAGTTTTGATCGCTGAGATGCGAATCCGGTATGGATACATCACCTCCTACAAGAAAACGTGGAAAGCAAAGCAAAAGGCAATTGTTCAAGTTTTAGGTGATTGGGAAAGATCGTACAATGAGCTACCTAAATAGTTAGGTGCAATGCAACATTTCGTGCCTGGTACAATTGTGGAATTGCAAACGGTACCTGCATATCACGGTGATAAACTGGTCCAGGGTAAGAGAATAATATTCCATCGACTATTTTGGATATTTAAGTCGTGCATTGAAGGGTATTCGTATTGTAAACCTATTGTGCAAATAGACGGTACTTTCTTATATGGAAAATACAAATGAACATTATTGTTAGCTATTGCACAAGATGGCAACCGAAACATACTGCCAATTGCCTTTGCCATTGTGGAGGGTGAGACAACAGAGGCTTGGTCATTCTTTCTCACTAATTTGCGTACACACGTGACAAAACAGCCTGGCATATGCTTGATGTTTGATCGACATGAAGCCATCAAAGCTGCGATTAGACGCGATGGTAGTGGATGGAATCCTCCACATGTATATTCAGTGTACTGCATTCGACACATTGCAGCTAACTTTATGAAAAAGTTTAACAATAAGGAATTGTGTCGACACATTGTTAACATGGGTATGGAATCGAATCATAGTTATTTTATCTCTTATATTTCGTTTAGTATATAAAATAATACTGAAATTCACAAGTATTTTGTTTTTAATTTTATTAGGATACGAGTTGAGGCGACCGAATTTTCATTTCATGTATGAGAATCTTCGTGCAAAAAATACAGAGGCGGCTAATTGGCTTGATAGGATCCCCAAGGAGAAGTGGGCCCAATCATATGGTCAAGGAAGACGTTATGGCCATATGACAACCAACCTAGCTGAATCTATCAATTCGGTGTTGAAGGGAACGCGTCATCTTCCCATTACTGCTTTAGTGCAATCAACATATGATGCACCCAAAAGAGTGTATCTTATTTAACCTTGCACTAAAAAGATCAATTGTAAGTATAATGATTAGCAAGGGTCGAGTCCTCAGGGATTGGGTTTTAATTTATGAGTTATTAGTTTATAACTTACGTTCAAAGAAAACAATAAAAGAAAAGGGGTTTTTGAAGCCAGATTTAAACTAAGTAAATAATAAGAATAAGATGCAAGGCGGTATAACCAGCCAATAAAAATATATATACTAAATTAGGCGGTATAACCAGCCAATAAAAATATATATACTAAATTAGGCGGTATAACCAGCCAATAAAAATAAAACAAAGTTAATATACCAATTAGGCGGTATAACCAGCCAATAAAAATAAATATAAAAAATAAGCAAACTAAAAGTAAGAAAACAAGTAAGTAAGAAGAATTAAATATGAAAAATATGGTTAAGGTTTCATTCTCCACCACTAGACATCATTAAGAATCAATTTTAGATCTATCAATATCAACCAACTATCAAAGTTAACAACCGTAGATAACAACAAGCTCTGTTACCCCAATCTTTCCTTAGTTTGTCGTTAAATAGAACAAGCTCTCTATTTAATCTCTAACCTTTAAACAACCTAGAATAAGCTCTCTAAATTCAATTTAATGGCAGCTTTATGATGAGAAAGATAGGTTGATCTAAGCAACAAACACATAAGCTCGGATTGTTCAACTTAGGTTATGTTCCACTTTGCAATTATTGAAAACTTGACCATAATCATTAATCACAAATTGCCACTTATGAATAGGAAATCAAGACAATTACACGGATCAAGACTCCTAAACTAGCAATAGATAATTATCAAGATCTATCTAGTTGTACACCTAAATAAATCAAGACAACATCATGAACAATTCTTGTAGAAGAACATAAGCAACTTTGATAGAAAATTAATGATAGATAGAATCTAAAAATCAATCACAAAACATGTCTAGGGCTTTGAAATCACCCTTAACCAAATAGAAGTTTAGCCTAGCATAGGCATTATAAACATAAAATTAAATAGAATCTAAGAAGAAAATAAAAGAAAGAAAGAAGAAGAAGAAGAATATTAATTATCCAACCTCTTGCTCTTTCTAAAGAAAAACAAAACTAGAGAAAAGAAAGAAGAAGAAAACTTAGAGAATTTTATTACAATGGCTAATATCCTACCTATATACAATATGATCCTCTACAATCATCCAAGGCCCTCTATTTATACACATTTTGGAGGGCTAAATGACAAGAGACAAGCTTTACAAATTTCAAAGGTAGGTATAATAGGTGGGTGCATTTTTCTAACAATTTTCGTCATATTGTATGACAATTTTGATCAGCCAACTTGATGGTCGATTTCGTCAATGTTGGAGGCCTGATCTGATCACATGGTCTTCTAGAAAAATGTTCCCCTATCTGTTACGGATCCATAGCCGTTTGAATCAGCTCATTTGCTGATGTGGATAAGAAGATATGGGCAAAATAAGAAAACAGATCAGCACAGACGTCATTGCACATCAGCCAACTTCATGGTCGATTTCGTCAATATTGGAGGCCTGATCTGATTATATGGTCTTCTAGACAAAGGTTCCCGTTTCAGTTACGGATCCATAGCCATTGGAATCATCTCATTTGCTGATGTGGATAAGCAGATATGGGCAAAATACGAAAACAGGTCAGCACAGACGTCATTACACATCAGCCACTTTCATGGTCGATTTCGCTAGGGAAAACGACTCCGTTTCAAGAAGTGTAAAACATAAAAAAGATAGATATGCCTCTTAGCTTTGCACGACTACAAATTTCAGCCTTATTGCTTCAGTGAAACTCCAGATATAGCTGATATGGCAAAAGGTGTCGGAACTGGAACTGAACTCGATTTGCCCTTAATTCTAGTAATCTGAAATCACTCAAAGAAACTTGTGAAAAACACCAAATTACATAAAAATATAAAAGATCATAAACACAATTAGACTAAACAATAATAACTCGTATTTGACACAAAACAATAATAAAACATAACTAAAAACTATATAATTATACGAGTTATCACACCCCCACACTTAGATTATTGCTAGTCCCTAGCAACGACTCAATAAAAATAAAATAAGAAAATCTAATCTAATCCACTTTCGTAGGAAATCACGGTGGCACTTAGCATGTGACACAAGCCTTTAAACCCCTAGGTGTCCCTAGTGGACGAGTTTAGTCTCGTGAGGGTTTACTAGGACGATACCCACAAACATTGAAAACATAAGAAAAACTAAAAATAATAATTATAACTAATCCTTCCAATATAAATTTGAGATAATCATTGGACAAGTATTAAAAACTAATCAATAGCTTAAAGAAATTCACAAAAAATCTTGCTTGAATGTAAATAGTTTGAGTTAAGCCAATATTAACATAACATATTTCAATCAAAATAGTGCATATTCAAACTTAATCTCAACTTCTCACATGGGATACTCTCTTGATTTTCACTCTTTAAAGTAGTGGTAAAGTGTTTACACTCAATCAATCTCATGAAAACACTTCTACCATATGCTTGCTTGTCCACCTATTCTCCACTAAAAGATCATGCAACTTCATAAATCAAGAGGTCTTTAATCAAGGTTGTGATGGGGCCAAGGGGTTTTAATGTGGTTGAAGAACAAAAGGATAAAGATATCACAAAGGTTCCAAAGAGTTCATAAAGTTTAGAGACATAATAAGATCATACAAAGAAACTTCTCAAAACTCTTTACAAGTACATAGTCACCTAGGCCGGATATTCATGTTGGGCCTTTTCTTCATTCTAAACAACTTTGTAACATCTTTTTCTTTTTCCACAAATTCAAGAGATGATTCATATTTTTTTTTTTACATAGGAATGTATTTGCCAGTATTCCATTACTTTTCTCTTGACTTTTCTTTTCCCCCCACACTTATTTCTTGTTTCTAACCAAAAAAATATCCCTTGTCTTTGCTACTTGTCTCAAATCATGCTAATTCTTCTTTGGAACAAAGGTAAAGATATAAGTATATTTAGGTTAGGGACAAGTTATGGTTACCAAAGAGATAGCTTATTCAATGTAGGCTCAAATTGGTTCACTAAGGGTGTGTTCTCTTGGAACATCAATAAGGGATGGCTGTTTGGCCCTGGCTAAAAATCCTAATGCCTCTATCATATTCATGTTGTTACATGCATCAATATAGTCTCAAACGGTTTAAAGCAAGTTCTAGAGAATCATGTAATCATAAGAGCACTCAAGAAAGAAATTAGATTGATTTGTATAATGCATCAATCATTATAGGCTCAAAAACTCACAAGGATGATTATACAAGTCAGATTAAGTCTAAACATGCTTCTTTCTCAATCAACATATCATATTAACATTGGCTCATAAAAAGGTTGACATCAATCTCAATTCTCATGAAAATCTTCTCACTAATAAATCTGTTTTAGACTTATGCAATTCATATCTCATCATTGTATTAAAAAGGAACTAAAACACACTAAAATAATAATAATAATAATAAAGACTCATAAAAAAAATAGTAGACAAAAATAAAAGAAATCCTAAATCATTCCCCCACACTTAATTCTTACATTGTCCTCAATGTAAGTCTATTAACCCGAATGAAAGAATCATGTGTAAGAGAAAAGAACTAATAACATAAGAATAGGAACAACTAAGACTCAAAACAAAACAAAACAAACTCATGCAACCTAAATAATCCTAAAATACTAAACAAAAATTAACAAGTAAACATAAAAAGATTAAAATCAAACTGACAAGGTATGTCTCAAGTCTCCCTTACTCAGACCTTGTCCAGAATGAATACTTCTAAATTGCTTAAAACACAACAAACTTTTTTTTTTTTTTTTGAAAAGAAGAAATCAAACTGACAAGGTATGTCTCAAGTCTCCCTTACTCAGACCTTGTTCAGAATGAATACTTCTAAATGGCTTAAAACACATCAATTTTTTTTTTTTTTTAAATTAGCAAAATATGTCCCTTACCCCCTACTAAAGGTAGAATTTAGGAGATATTACCTGCAGAGGTTGCTAACCACTTATTATAACTGAGACACAACAAACAAAATGTTAGATAATGTCACAAAGACAAAGTACAATCCACTCCTTGCTCGTCCATATCTCTTTTTCTTTTTCCGAGCGTTTGCGAAACAACCGTAGCAGATAAACACTCATAAGCTTGGAGCTTTTTGAGTAAATCTTCAATGGTTGTAGCAGAAATTATGGTTCTCCTTGCCTCTGAAAACATGAATCCATTATCCACAGCATTATCTAAATATGAAAGCAAATTACTAAAATAACCATTAATATTAAGCAAACCAATGGGTTTCTTATTTGTGACCAAAGATGACCAAGAAGCCACGCAAGCTATTTCTTCCAATGTACCCAGACCTCCTGGTAAAGCAATGAATGCATCGGCAGAATGGTACATGATTGTTATCCGTTCAGGGATACTCCAGACTTGTATTTCCTTACCCACGGTAGGTCCACAAAAACTTGTGAATAGTTTTGGCACGATTCCTAGAACTGGACTTCCTCCGGCGTGTGCTGCTGTAGCGACTGCTCCCATTAAACCCGTACTACCGCCTCCATAAATCAACTGGATCTTTTGTTGGGCAAGTATTACTCCAACTCTTATGGCTTCATCAGCGAATATGTTATTTTTCCCTGGATAAGCACCTCCAAAGACACAAATTTTTTTAATGCGTTGGGACGAAGTACTTTCCATTTTTTTTTCTTTTTCGAGTGCCTGAAAGAGAATGAGTACATGGTGTAATATATAGAGGACTGAGTAGTGAATCAGACAAGAGTAATAATGTCGCCGAAAGTGTATCTGACCTGTCAGAAGAAAATACTAACCTAATAAAAGATTTTTGCGTGATTTCAGGAAGAAAATCAAAAAGAGAAGAAAAAATCAACCGTAAAAGACAAATAAAAAAAAACGAGAATAATTACACAAATCGAACAACACGTAAATTAAACCAAAATAAAGTTATTGCAAATCAAACCAAAAACTGAGAAGTCATTTATTGTAGTTGTGATTGTGGCTCACATCTTCCTCTGGTTTTACGTCCAGAAACGGCTTAAACGCCTTCTATGAGTCGAGGATATGCTTCCCATCCAGTTTTCTTACAAGCTGGCAAACAGGGTCTTTTAACATCAGATTCCCAAGATGTTGCCATTCCCTTTGGAATTGCGGCCATAAATCAAGAATTTCTCTTTGTACGTCTCCACTAGGATGCGTCTCAAGAGAAAGTTGGATATTACCCAAATTCTCCTTACTCAGTCCATCCTTAATGAATTCAATTTTATCATCTCGATTAGAGGACGGAATCCCAATAGAACGACATTTACCGTTACACGTCCATCGTGCACATTTGTTGCAATTTGAACTCATGCGCTTTGCTCGTCGCTTCTTTGCAAAAGTGCTTCTACCTGTACCTGGTAAATGCAAAACAGGAAGATATTCATCTTCACGTACCTTGGCTTCAATTATCCAACGTATGTCTCCAGGAATCCCTTTGTGCATAAGCATTCTTAATCTTTCAAATCGAACTTGGTAAAGCTTCAGTAAAATATTTCGAGGAAAAGGAGGAAATCGTTTTTGCAATCTTGTGAGAATATCATCCATCCTGAAAAAAAATGAAAAAAAATGAAAGAGAAATTGGAAGAGAAATTTATATACAATATCAGGTTTGTGGGTAGCTGATGGAACCGATTTAAATAATCACGGAGTACCGTTATCCGCCATTTAACCGGGGTTAAAAAAAAATTATATTTACATCTAGTTATTTTCAAAACATGGATCAGAAAGAAAAACAACATAAAAAGACTCAAAAATAAAATCCTAAATTCTTCCCCCCACACATAATTCTTACATTGTCATTAATGTAATGCTATTAACCCAAATGAAAGAATCATGTGTAAGTGAAAAGAACTATTAAACAAAATAAACTTATGCAGCCTAAATGAACTTAAAAACACTAAACACAATTAACAAAGAAACATAAGAAAAAGATAAAGAAAAAGAGAGCAAATCTGAGGATGGCAGTTTGGCAATGCTTTCACTAATTAGGCTGCCTCCCCCAATTAGCACTTGATTGATTGTTTTCAGCCTAGCCAATTCCCCTTCTTGGCTTTTTAGGCTTGTTAGGCTCATACATGAAACTTCCCAAATTTGAGCGTTTGATAGGAAGCTTTCTTTGCACAAAACTGGATGCATTCTCCATTACAAGTATTATTCCATCATCCTTTGTGGTGCATATCTCATCGAGGAATGGAGCATATGTTGGTACTTGTTGAATGGCATCCACGAACAAACTGTTTAAGGTTTCCAGCATGTTTTGTTCATGTTCCTCCTCCTTGAACTTTGCGAATCTACTAGGGAAAGGTGGAGAAGAAACATTAGTAAAAATTGGAATCTTAAACGTTACCTCAGGTGCCGAAATACTCTTATTTGGATTTGTGGCTTCATTATCCTCAAGAATAGAATCCATCTCTAATTTTGTTTCATCCTCATCTTGTTCCTCATTCTTCAAGGTCACAATAGTAGCATTCTCCTTTGGGTTAACCATCGTTTGGGCTGGGAGTTCTTCAGATCTTTGTGCTACCCATCCCACCATACTACTAGCCAATTGGCTCATTTGCTTTTCCAAACTCTGGATGCTTGCCCTTGTTTCCTGTTGAAATTGTAAAGAATCAGTAACAAGAGAATAGACAAGATCTTCTAAAGAAGTACCTGAGTTTTGAGTCATATGTGGTGGTTGAAAAAGATCTGGTTCTTGAGACCATGATTTATTGAAGCTAGATGGATGAGTGTAATTGGCATAAGGATCTACTTCTTGGTAATTTTTCGAGTAGCCATAATTAGTATGATCCCACCATCCCTCATGGTAAGTGTTTGAGTAATGATCATACTGTTGGTCTTGGAACACTTGATGGCCTTGACATCCTCCCATGGCCAATTGTTGAACTGGGGAGGTGAGCTTGGCTTGTTGATTCTCCATGTTCATGTATGCCACCAACTCTTCAAGTGTTAGATTGCTCAATTCCATTGTTTTTTTTTTTTTTTAAATTTGAAAAGAAAAACTTGTATGTACAAGAAAATAAAACTAATTAGAACTGAAAATAAGAATAAACCAAGTAACAAATAAACTAAAGAAAGCAATCCCCGGCAACGGCGCCAAAAACTTGATGCACCCAAAAGAGTGTATCTTATTTAACCTTGCACTAAAAAGATCAATTGTAAGTATAATGATTAGCAAGGGTCGAGTCCTCAGGGATTGGGTTTTAATTTATGAGTTATTAGTTTATAACTTACGTTCAAAGAAAACAATAAAAGAAAAGGGGTTTTTGAAGCCAGATTTAAACTAAGTAAATAATAAGAATAAGATGCAAGGCGGTATAACCAGCCAATAAAAATATATATACTAAATTAGGCGGTATAACCAGCCAATAAAAATATATATACTAAATTAGGCGGTATAACCAGCCAATAAAAATAAAACAAAGTTAATATACCAATTAGGCGGTATAACCAGCCAATAAAAATAAATATAAAAAATAAGCAAACTAAAAGTAAGAAAACAAGTAAGTAAGAAGAATTAAATATGAAAAATATGGTTAAGGTTTCATTCTCCACCACTAGACATCATTAAGAATCAATTTTAGATCTATCAATATCAACCAACTATCAAAGTTAACAACCGTAGATAACAACAAGCTCTGTTACCCCAATCTTTCCTTAGTTTGTCGTTAAATAGAACAAGCTCTCTATTTAATCTCTAACCTTTAAACAACCTAGAATAAGCTCTCTAAATTCAATTTAATGGCAGCTTTATGATGAGAAAGATAGGTTGATCTAAGCAACAAACACATAAGCTCGGATTGTTCAACTTAGGTTATGTTCCACTTTGCAATTATTGAAAACTTGACCATAATCATTAATCACAAATTGCCACTTATGAATAGGAAATCAAGACAATTACACGGATCAAGACTCCTAAACTAGCAATAGATAATTATCAAGATCTATCTAGTTGTACACCTAAATAAATCAAGACAACATCATGAACAATTCTTGTAGAAGAACATAAGAAACTTTGATAGAAAATTAATGATAGATAGAATCTAAAAATCAATCACAAAACATGTCTAGGGCTTTGAAATCACCCTTAACCAAATAGAAGTTTAGCCTAGCATAGGCATTATAAACATAAAATTAAATAGAATCTAAGAAGAAAATAAAAGAAAGAAAGAAGAAGAAGAAGAATATTAATTATCCAACCTCTTGCTCTTTCTAAAGAAAAACAAAACTAGAGAAAAGAAAGAAGAAGAAAACTTAGAGAATTTTATTACAATGGCTAATATCCTACCTATGTACAATATGATCCTCTACAATCATCCAAGGCCCTCTATTTATACACATTTTGGAGGGCTAAATGACAAGAGACAAGCTTTACAAATTTCAAAGGTAGGTATAATAGGTGGGTGCATTTTTCTAACAATTTTCGTCATATTGTATGACAATTTTGATCAGCCAACTTGATGGTCGATTTCGTCAATGTTGGAGGCCTGATCTGATCACATGGTCTTCTAGAAAAATGTTCCCCTATCTGTTACGGATCCATAGCCGTTTGAATCAGCTCATTTGCTGATGTGGATAAGAAGATATGGGCAAAATACGAAAACAGATCAGCACAGACGTCATTGCACATCAGCCAACTTCATGGTCGATTTCGTCAATATTGGAGGCCTGATCTGATTATATGGTCTTCTAGACAAAGGTTCCCGTATCAGTTACGGATCCATAGCCATTGGAATCATCTCATTTGCTGATGTGGATAAGAAGATATGGGCAAAATACGAAAACAGGTCAGCACAGACGTCATTACACATCAGCCACTTTCATGGTCGATTTCGCTAGGGAAAACGACTCCGTTTCAAGAAGTGTAAAACATAAAAAAGATAGATATGCCTCTTAGCTTTGCACGACTACAAATTTCAGCCTTATTGCTTCAGTGAAACTCCAGATATAGCTGATATGGCAAAAGGTGTCGGAACTGGAACTGAACTCGATTTGCCCTTAATTCTAGTAATCTGAAATCACTCAAAGAAACTTGTGAAAAACACCAAATTACATAAAAATATAAAAGATCATAAACACAATTAGACTAAACAATAATAACTCGTATTTGACACAAAACAATAATAAAACATAACTAAAAACTATATAATTATACGTGTTATCAACATATTATAGGTTGGCTGCACTTTTTGTTAAGATAGGAAACAAGCAAATTGCAATGATGGAGGGAGGGAGGGCACACATACTATGAAACAGTCACACAGGCTATGCAAGAAAATCGCAGGAAAGCTAACTCCCACTTTGTTCATAATTTTACGCGAGCAAATCAATCTTTTCTGGTTGAAGAGTTAGTTGATCCACAAGAGGGTGTTTCTGCAATGAAGTACAAAGTCAAGCTTAATGACATGTGGTGTGACTGTGGGAAGTTTCAAGCACAGAGGTTCCATTGTTCACATGTAGTTGCTGCTTGTGCACATGTCCATGTAGATTGCATGCAATATATGGACAAAGTCTATAGACTGGAAACTATATTGAATGTTTATAGACATGAGTTCGAAGCAGTTGGAAATGAAGGTTATTGGCCTCAATATGATGGTCTAGAAGTGTGTCCCAATCAAGAAATGCAGAGAAATCTACATGGTCGGCCAAAATCAAGTCGTATAAGTAATGAAATGGATCTCAGGGAGAAAGGCCAACCAAAACGTTGTGGATTATGCAGAAATGAAGGTGATAACCGTCGAAATTGTCCGCATCAATCTGACACATTGGGAGAGAGTTCGCATTAACAATAAATGAATTACATGTTTTCATAACCTGTAATATTTACATCTTTTGCCATTAAAGGAAAATGTTATGCAAGTTTTTGTCAACTTATCATGTAATTTGGATTATTATTTTATTTAAAATTAAAAAATTTATAAAAATATAACTCAATAATATATTTTTTTACATTTTTATAAATTAAATAACAACATTAAGATTTTAGTTACATATGCTGAATAAAAAAATTAAAAATAACAATTAATTTCCCAACAAATTTAAAATAAATAACATGAAATGCAAAACATATAAATTTATATATTAGAAATTTAAAATACATTATTCTCGTTATATTGATAAAAGTACATTTATTCTAATTATTGCGTGGTGTAGAGCAACAGTGTCGAGCTCTTCTAGTGCGTGGTGGTTGCACTCGTCGTTCAACCTCGTCAGTGGCACGTATTCGCGGTCGACCACGACCTCCTGCTATAACCGCCACTGGTTTCGGTTGTATGTCATCAGTCATTTCTTTCGTATCAAAAATTTGAAACCCACTGCTGGATGAGCCAACACCTAGTTCACTCATAACTGGAACCTGACTACTAGATGGACCCAGAAATGATGTACCATCAAATGCTGACGAAGGGGTTCCAAACTGATACATTGATGTTAGATATGCTGAACTTGGACTTAGGATGGGGAGCTGGTCATCTAACCTCGTTGTTGACGGTGATGGTCGGTAACACTCATCAACGTCATATCTGGGGTGACTGACGGAATAACGATGACTGGATGGTACTCCATGATCCTGTTCAGGTTCAGGATGATTAAATGACATCTTCGGTGTTGTGAACTCCGATGAGGCCGGTTGACGCGTTCGCCCACGTTGTCGGCTAGGTCTAGGAGCTTCCATATCCTGTGTAGGAGGGACTGGAGCTGAAGTTCGTCCGGTAAATGGCATACTCCTAACATCTTCATACACCGACGGTGGACAAACAAAAGGCCGACCTTCATTTTTATACCATCCTATGTAATCATCAGATGGGTTGAAATTATTATCAATAATCGGATAACCTGTCGGAATTCGTTGAAAACGTATATTCCACCAATGGATCCAATGTTCATGCTTCGCAGGCCAGAATTTCTCATGACGACCACGCATGTCGATCCTGTGAAGCTTATCAAGGTTCACCGGGACTGCAGAAATTGGTTGTTGCATCCCAAATTGTCGCAACACCCTGTCAGTTTGATGCCACTCTACATATGAAAAACATATCAATGCTGTGTTTGCTTTCCATATATTACAATTATTGTAGGCATCCGATGGAAGGCATGCCATAATTTCACTTGAGGAATATTGCATCCACAGAAACTGCGAATAATTATTACAAATTATTAGTTTCATATGGATTAAATAAAAAAAATACTTGAATGTAACAATCGAAATATTTACCTTATCATATCCTACTCGATCTAGTCGCAATCTTATACTTGCAAGGTCGATCGGAGTCTCTGTAAAATCTTTACTTCTACTCTTACTCCACCTGTTAAAATGCATATAAAATCTTAATGACCTATAAAAATACAAGTTCGTACAAAATTAATAAAATAGTAAAGATTATTACCTGCTTGCAAGGGGGTATACAGCCGAAACATCCACGCGCGGAGCAAGAAATTGTAGCCGATACCAAGCCCATGATTGTAGAAGCACTAAACATCCACCTATGTCATGGCTTTTTGGAACTGTAGCCCGGCAAAGTTCTCTATACAAAATCGCCAAACACGCAGAACCCCAACTATAATTTGCCGAATGCTCTAAATCACGTAGTAATGAAAGATACATTAAATGTACCCGACTGCTCGATTTGTCAGGCATCAGTAATCTTCCAATCAAACGTAAAATATATGCTCTAACAGCATATTGTATCTGTTCTTCAGTTACGTGTAATAGAACATTTTGAAAGGATTTCAACCAACTTAGTCTCACCGTTGAGCCAGATACATACTCATCTGGAGGTACCGAGCCCAATAGATTTTGACACACTTCATTCCAATCTAGCAAGCTTCCGCCTGTAACTGCATTGCCATGGACCGGAAGTCCAAGTTGAAGCGCAACATCTTCTAGAGTTACCGTGCATTCACAAAATGAAAAATGAAAAGTGTGCTTCTCGGGTCTCCATCGTTCGATCAACGCACTCATTAAGTCGGGTTGTATCAAAAATCGTCGAATTTGAGTTGCGTGATAAAATCCGGCTCTTCTTAAGTGGTCGATAATAGATGGATGCGGGTCCTCCAATGTAAATTTTCTCGAACGTAACACGCGACGAGTTTCCTGTTGATAATTAATTAAATTAAATCAAATAATAATAAAAATTAATATATTATAAAACTATAACAATTAAAAATTTTAAAAAACTCTAAAACTCTAAAATAACAAAACAATAATAATAAAAAATTTAAAATTTTTTATATAATTATTAAATAATTAAATACTATAAAAAATAAATAACTATAAAATGAAAAAAACAATAATAATTAAAAAATTATAAAACAATAATAATAAAAAATAATATAATATAAAAATTAAAATTATATAAAACTATAAAATTATAAAACAATAATAATTATAAAATTATAAAACTCTAATAATAAAAAATAATATAATATAAAAATTAAAATTATATAAAACTATAAAATAAAAAAACAGTAATAATTAAAAAATTATTATTGTATATAATAATAATAAACAATATAATATAAAAATTAAAATTATATAAAACTATAAAATGAAAAAACAAAAATAATTAAAAAATTAAATAACTATAATAATAAAAAATTGAACAATATAAAAAATAAATAATTATAAAACTATGAAATGAAAAAACAATACTAATTAATAAATGATAAAACTATAATAAGCACTCTAACATTAAAAATATAAAAATTATAAAACAATAAAACTATAAATTTACAAAATAATAATAATTAAAAAATAACTAAAAATTGATAATGTAATACAAATAATATTACAACAATTTACTTACCTCTTTAAATATAACCTTCGATATGTGATTTTCTTGCAACCTCAATAATGATGATGAAGCCATTTTTAAATATTGTTATAGAAAAAAAATTTGTTGTAGAAAAAAATTTGTTGGTAGAAAGTAATTTGATTGTAGAAAGAAGAAAGAAAATATAAATAAGTTGTAGAAAATGAGAGGGGTATTTATAGAAGAGTGGTGTGTGTGGGGGGGAGGGGATGGAATTTTGAAGTGACCGTTGCCTTCAAAAAAATTTGATTTTTTTTTTTAATTTCTTTGTTTTTAAAGTTTATATAGTAAAAATCAACTAAAAATTTTTTTAAAAAAAAGTTTCATAAATTTTAAATAAGAAAAATATACCGTTGGACTTTTAATTTTTTTTTTTTAATTTTTTTATTTAATTTACAATTTTTAAAATTAAAATACAAATTTTAAAAATAAATTTACAATTTTTTTTTAAATTGCAAAAATTGCAAAAAAACACCAAGGAAAATCGCCATATGGGGTGGCGATTTTCCTTGGTGTTTTTTGCAATTTTTACGCTGGGAAATCGCCATGGGAGATGGCGATTTCCCAGCTAGAAAAAAAAATCGTATCTGGAAACAACGGTATTTTGGTATATAATTTGAAAACAACGGTATTTTGGTATATAATTTTTTTTGGCTATATTTGGATTAAAAAAATCATATAATCCTCCATATATGAAAAAAAAAAATTTAAAAATTGAACATACTCATATCGGATAAATATTGTATCTGACACTCATCTTCAATCTGAATAACATAATTCTTACTTGTTTAAAAACACTTTTTTTATGAAAAAAAATCAGAACACTTTTTTTTCTTTCATGTAATTAATAACCTCTTTTAGCTACCCTAAAAACAATTGTAACACTTTTAATTATTTTCATGTTCACTTTTGTTTTTCCCTACCAAATTTTTGTTTGTGTCATTGCCTCATTGGCAAACAAAGACAAAATAAAAATAGGAAAAGAACAAGTCAATGACATAAAGCAAGTGATTAAACACTTCTCCTTTGATGGAGTTGTTGAGGGGTTGCTTATATTGTACTATATATCGACTATTAAAAGGAATTTTTATTTTATTTTTTGTGTCATTTGAAGAGACAAGGTTGATATAAACAAACTTATCCTAGGATTTTTTATATATGCCAAAGGGGAATGAATATGCCCAAATACAACAGTTAGAGTTTTTTATTTTTATTTTTTATCTTCATATTTAAGTTCATCGTATATAAATTTGGTTCAATATTATATTAGATTTTCTTTAATATATGTTGGTTTGTTTATTTTTATTTGTTAATTAAATTTTTTGCGGTATAACTAGAGATGGTAAAATTTGATTTGACATGAAAAATTCGATTTGATTAGTACAAAATCAAATTCATTTATAGCTCGATCGATTATAAAAATAATAAAATTTAATTATAATTACAATCTTTTTAAAAAACCTCAATTAATCTCATATTCATAGAATAAAATTTATTTGTGGTCAACAATCCACGACCACAAACATTTTGACAAGTGGAAGAGCCTAATTGGTCTGTCATTTTCTCTTTTTAACCAGTTCCTTTCGTTCATGAGTCGAGTCAGGTCACGGCCTAAAATTCTTTTAGTTTCCTTACCCAGGTTTGAACCTATTTGAAAGTTCATATCACTATTTAAAATAATATTAAATTATTATTTTTATATTAATATTTATAATTAAATTAAATAAAAAATATTTTTTATTGATAAATAATAATTCAAACCGGATTGGACCAATCCGAATTAAAAAAAAAATTCATCTAAATTTGATCTAATACAAACCAAACTTACCAATCAAATAAATAATCTGACTTTTGAATAGATCTACTTTCATCCATCTAATAAGCCTCTTAGATTCCATTGTCGGCCCCTCAAACATTTTCTCGAACCCCATTATTTTGTCTATTATAGCCATCATTAAACTAATCAAATGATGATGATAAGGTGTAACGACATTGATAATAATGGGTTGCTAAAATAAGCATAAAAAGTTCAATTTCAATCCTAATTTTTATTTTTTAACTTACTTGTATTGGTGGAGGTCATGATGATTATCATGAGGAGAGATACATATAGGTAAGTACAACTTAGTTTTTCAAGGACAAGATAAAGTTTTTTATTATATCTTCTTCAAAGTTTGATGGGATATTATATAATTATATGATATAAATATAATAGGAAAAAATTAAAATATAATATAAAATATGATAGGGAAAAAAAAAACGAATAGAAGGATTTTTGCTTTACATTGTTAAAATGAGTTTGTCAATGTAAAAAATAAGTTTTTCTTGTATTAGTTTTGAGTCAAAATAGAATTATTTTCAAAGATTGGAATCAAATGGAATAATGTAGAAGTTCAAGACCGAAGTGGAATCAAAATAAAAGATTAAGGGTTAGTTTAGTATTACTGTTGGAAAAAGTTTGGGTTGAAAAAAATGTGGTGAAAAAATATGGTTTAAAATATTTTAAGTCTTTAGTACTACTGTGAAAAAGTATTGTGGAGAATTGAAATGTCAAAAAATATATATTTAAAATAATAAAAGAGTAGAGATGTGAAGATAATAAAGTCATTTTATCCAAAAGTCTGTTTTTAAAACTCAAAAGCTATATTTTTTGGCTTTTTGAGTTAGTTTTTCAAATTATGGTTTCAACAACAAAAATCAAATTTTTTTTCTCTTTAGCATTACGTTTGCGGTGAAAAATAATTTTTGATTTCAAAAATTGTTCCAAAAGCAATGTTAAACAATGCCTAAAGACCATATGAATGAAATTTATCAATTTTGAACCAGTACCTTGATAGCTTAGATGGTAATGTCAATGATGATAATTGGTTTTTGTAGATAGGTTCGTTTAGCGATTGTTTGTAATCACAAATTAAAATTATTTATTTATTTATATTTAATATATTATTTTTATTAAATTAAATAAAAAATAATATATTAATTAATTTTTGATATAAATATTGCCTTAATTAATGACTAATAATAGGCATATGGGAGAGATTCTTACATAAAGATATATTCTCTATCCTGCCTAGACAAGGTGTTATTTGAGCTAGAGATCAAAAAAAAGAGAAGAAAGTGGGTGGTGCGTAAAACAAAAGAGAGAATCATTTGTAAAAGAAGGATTCCATTTTGATGCTGTTCTTTTCACCTTTTTTTTTGTAGTAATTATTGTGTTTTTTTTTATTTTTATCAAACTGTGTGTTAGATCATGTTAGGAATATCATTTATTTGTGAGCTGTTTTAATATAGTCGGAATTTAAATAATAATAGTTTAGTATTTTTTTAAGAGTTTTTGAGATAATTAATCATTTAATTTAATATGATATCATAATTTTTGAGTTCAAATTCTAATGACTATTTTTCCCTTTGATATTTCTTCAAGTAATGTTTTATTGCTCCTCGGGCTTTCAATTGTTATTTTAATTTTTTTCAGCTTACACCTTTATTTTATATTTGAATTTACGTGTAAGTTCATTAATCATTTATCTGATTTGCACGTAAAAAATATTTTAAAACTTAAATATAATAATTAATATATTTTTTTATCAACTTAAACTTTTAAAATAATTAATCACTTAATTTAACGAATTAATAATTAATCACTTAACTTAAACTTTTAAAAAGATGTTAAAGGAAGAATTCCTCCAAGAAAACAAAAGGTTAACAAAATCCTAGAAATAAAGAAAAGTTGGAATGATTAAAAAAGCAAAAGGGGAGTTATTTAGTCAAAATGCAAGAAGTAGTTGCACTAGACAATGAAGAGGTTACTTTGTGTTTTAATGTTAAGCTTAAGCCCCCCAAAAGAGCAAATAGTTTATTGGTATTGTCATCAAACTTTAACCAAAAGGCTTTGAGGGTAGTTGTGAAGGTTGAGAAGCCACATCCCAGAACTGTTAACAAAAGACAGAAGTTCCTCTCTCTCTCTCTTTCATACATCAGACCACAGGTGTAAAATATTTTTTTATTATTTCGAATTCACATTTTCTTAAGTATCTAGGTGATATATATTCGAATATAAATATGATAATACGATCTTTCAAATATATATAAATTTTTAAAAAAAATTAAATATATTCGTATCAGATATATATATATATATATTCATATCTAATACTCATTCAAATCTGAGTAACATAAAAATATTCACCATATTATTATAAATAAAAAAAAAAGACTAGATCCGTTGCTTATGCAATACACTCCCAGTTGTATGTACAGTTAAATTATTCTATTCTTTTGGGGTCAGCCATGTCCCTTTTAGCCTTAAACTTTTGAATCAAAAGAATTTGCTGTTTGAGTTAGCAATCCCAGCAAGTTATAGACTTATCTATATGTTTTATGACTAGGAACTCTTAGGAGTAATAATCTTTTAAAAACTTCTATGTATAATTAATTGAATTCGCTTTTAGTACATCGACGGTGTAAATTTTTTAACTCCACAAGCAGATTAAGAGGTTGTCACATGTTTTACATTTTTTTTAATTAATTTTTATTTTTTATTATACCTTAAAAATATGTGTCGTCCTATTAATCTTGCTTGTGGAGTCTAAAAACTCCAATAATGATGTAACAGATAATAATCCTAATTCAATTCACAAGACATAAGTTCAAGTTGATAAGATCAAACCATCTAGGTAGATAGGAAAAGGAACATCAAAACAAACAGTTATTTAACTCGTTTGTGTCTTTGTCTTGGCTTAGATAAAATTCACTAGGTATAAGAGATTTAAATTTTAGTTACATATATGTTTTTGGTTACGTTGCGTTTATTGTGATTGCGGAGATAACGAATGCTATCCCGATTAATTAAGATCAGTGACGGATCTTGACATTAGATTTTGGGGAAGCCAATTAATATTATATATATTTGAACTTATTTTTTTTATAAGATGTACATATCGTATTATATTGATTAATATAAAATATATATTTATGCATATGTAGGGAATATACTAATAAAAAAGAGTAAGTTCACAAAATTATATGAAGAGAAGAAGTTATAATCAGCTTAAAAAAATACATTTTGTACTTGGTTGGAGACTTGAATTATTATTGAGAAAGTTAAAATGTAAATTTGACATTTGCTAAATTTACATGACTTTTATTTAACGTTTGTGATAAACCTTTTGAATTTTTAAGTAATTATAGGTGAATATAATAACTAATAAATTACAGTGTAATTTTAAATCTTTTTAAATTATATACATACAATTCAATAATGAAATTGCATAATAAATGAATAATATAATAATTTTAATTTACAAAATATTAATTTAAATTATTCAAAATCAATATATGTATATATATGTATAGGGTTTTTCAAAAAAAAAATGAGGGGTCAAGGCCCCTCACGCTCCTATTATCCTCCGCCTCTGATTACAGAAAATATCTATGGTAAATATCGGCAACGGCAAAAGCCGCTACAAAATAAAAATCATAATATCATTTTACGGCCGTTATCTAAATCCGTATATTAATTGAAAATATTCACAGAACAAAAAGGAGGAAGACAAACACTGAGCTATCAGTTTGCATTAGATAATTATTAAGTGAAGAACAAGCTGCCCCAACAAGGCAAAATCTTTATAAACTATCAGGCCTCAAGATCCTTATCTTTCCAGGTTGGGAAACAGGAACAGGTTTTGGAAGAGACTAGAGATCAGGTTAGAAACAAGGAATGTCATAACCACATCATTATTTGGTACTTAACACCACCATTCCTGATTTGTAATCCACTGCTTGAACAAGTCAGTTTCACATGCCAAGCCCTGCTTCTTTTTGGGTTTATTTTTTATTTTATTTTTTTCAAAACTAAAGCAATAGTGATGTGTGCAGAGAGATGAAGTTTTATTCTATTTTGATTTATTGTTTTTGAGACTCAAAACACTGGAAGGGATAAAGAAACCATAGCTTGATAAGGGGGAAAAGAAAGAGAAAAAAGGAAAAAGATGCTGCTTCTTACTAATCAACTATTAGTAAGATAATTCGTGTATTCATTTCGTGTTTGTGTATTTTTTTATATCATAATCGTATTTAAAGTGTTTTATATTTATATAAATTTTGATATTTAATCATTTGTATTATATAAATTTTGACGTATTCATATATTGGTGTCGTGTCCGTGTTTCATTTTCATATCGTATCGTATTTTTGATCATATTTTAATTATTTTTTTCGTATCGTATTCATATCGTGTTCAATATTATCATGTTAGGCAGGAATAACATATGTTTAGCTTAGGCCCAGAGCATGTGCTGGCACTATTAAATAACATTGAGAAAACAACTGCACCCAGTGGAAGAACTTGGTCAGACAATAGTTTAGTCACAATCTTCCAGACAGAGAATTAAAGTAACCCCTTGGGAATCTCTCTCTTTCCATCATGGTATTTTTCTTCCCTGGAAATGGTTACCCCAACTGCCATTGACTGCAAATTTCACCACCCAAATGGGGTTTTTAATCATTAGGGGCCTAGATTTGGAGGGGTTGGATAGAGATTTAAATTAGCGGATGTTTTAAACGTAATAAATATTATTATGATCAATTATAATAAATATTGACAATAAAAAAAATCAAAATTATAAAATAATAACCGTCTTGTTGGAGGCAAGGACATGGCCCATAGAGTTTGCTCTTCCTTTTTGCATACTCATGCTTGGAGTTGATAAGCTGCTTAAGTGGCTCCAAACTCATCTCAAAAGACGGGTGATGATGTTTCAAGAAAAGCCAAATAAGATATACTTTTGTTTCATGAGTTTCCCCTGTTTTTTAAAAATTATGGGTTGGATCTATAGAAAGCAGCCATGATTTCCTCATTGAAGAACATAATTAATTTAAATTTTTGAGCAAGTCCTGTTCAATTTAAAGTTAATTATTATGTCGATAATATTGATAATGAAGCTCTGGTAATGACACAACCATGGATTTCTTTCTTGATTGCCTGTAATACAAGAACCTTAGAACCAATTATGAATTAGGTTGAACTAACTCAATCCATCGTAGACTGAAACTATGAAATCAGCATATCATATTACATATAAGATGTTACTCTGCAAAAAAAAAAAAAAAATTCTGTTCTAATAATCCAGGTTAAAAAAAATTGAACCAGTCTCGATTGAATCGAAAATCAAAAACTTATTAGGTCCGGTATATATCATAAAACCGAAGATTTTGCAAACAGATGAAAAACTGGTTAAACTGGTAAAAAACCGAAAAAATCGTTTTTAAACTTTGTTTAAAAAATTTTATTATATGTGATGAGATTTGAACCTTCTAACCTCTTAGATCTATACTATATGTAATACTTATTTAATATTTAATTTTTTTTTAATTTAACCGACCGGTTCAACCGATCAGATCAATAACCAAAGGTTTATCGATTTGACTTCGGATATGATTTTTTAAACATTGCTAATAACTATAACTAACTACAATTAATTATTGTCTCATTGTAAGTAGATCTGCTCATGCCCGACCCGTATTGGGCAGGGCCTAGGTTTGATATTTTTGTTCCGGGCCGACCCGGCCCGAAACAATATTTTTTTATTTTAATTTTAAATATAAAAATAAAATAAAAAATAAAAAATTAATCAATGAACAGTAAATTCGGACCAAACAGGCCGGCCCTACCCAAGGCCGGGCATGGGTAAAGAAAATGAAAAAAATCTGGCTACGACCTAGCCCGGCCCATTAGCAGGTCTAATTGTAAGGTCTAACCTTCATTTTAAATAAAAAACAGAAAGTAAAAGGGGAAGGGGAAGGGGAAGGGAAAGGGAAAGAATAAGTCACATGGTCATTGATTAACATTAGCTCTAAAGTCTAAATAATTATGCCATGGAAGTAAAGGTTTTTGAGGTTCTTGTAGTCATTGTGATGGGAGAATATACACCATCCTAAGAACCCTAGATGACAGGTAAGCAAAGAAAACCTGATCTGTAAGTTTTTTGATTGGTTTATCTATAAACATCGAGAATGGCTAGCACGAATGCGTAGGGAATTTGGAAGGTGGTGACCTTATTCTTTTGAACAAGGCAGAGCTGACTCGGACGATAACTTTGCTTTAATAAACATAAAAGTACTTTCCCATAAATATTATCTATGTTCTCCAATTTTTTTTTTTTTTTTTAAGTATTTATGTCCGACATTTGTTATGGGGGATATGAGACTCCAAAAAGACCCATCAAATACATAGAAAAACTTAGGGAAAAAATAAACATACCTATATCGGACACATATCTGTATCCGATACTCACGTATAAGGTCCAAGTAACTCAAACATTATTTTAGTCAGGCTTTAGCATAAACCTTTAGACTAAGGCTTAATATATAAAGCATAGTACTTTCATTTTTTGCATCATTTCTATCTCCTTCTCATTTTTGTTCTGTTTTTCGGCCAAAATTATGAGTTTGGAAGATCAATTTTCTAAAACGGAAGCCTTGATGAACAAGGAGTGGCCATCTTATGTTTATGGCATGGCAACAGGGCCAAAAATTTTCAACGATCCAATCATTTGGGGTGCTTTAACAGGGACTCCTTCTCACGAAAATGGAAATGGCAATGGAAGTAAGTCATCATCATCATCACCTGATAGGCTGCTTTCAAGTTCCAATTCCTGTTCTTCAGCAGAGGAGGCTCCTCCAGGAGGAGCCAATTTGTTGAAAACTTTCCCTGGTTTTATCAGACAGGATTTTGATTCAAGTTTATTTGTTTCAGGATTTAGTTCTGTTTCTGATGTTAAGGATGGTTTTATCCCAGTGAACTTCTTGGAGACTTTTCCAAAACTAAATCAAGCTCAAGTTTCCGAACCAACTTCACCATCTTCCATGTCAGCCGTATCAGAATTCCCAAATTTAACTTTGTTTTTGCAGGAACCTACTACCATGTTAGATCCATCTGAACCAGCCATTGATTCCATTGGCCTGATTCAGTCTCAACCAGGCAATGAATGGCTTAGAATCAATCAAAGTTTGACAAATTATCCATCCAAAGGTTTTAGTGACTATTGGCTTAGCACCACCAAGACTCAGCCTATGAAGTACAGTGGACGCAGATTGCAGAATCAGCAGCACCAAAAGGGTTCTTTATCAACTGGAAAACTGTTCAGAGGGGTAAGGCAAAGGCATTGGGGGAAATGGGTTGCAGAAATAAGGCTACCAAGAAATAGAACAAGGGTTTGGTTAGGGACTTTTGAAACTGCAGAAGAAGCTGCTATAGCATATGATACAGCAGCATATATATTGCGTGGAGAATATGCACATTTGAACTTTCCAGATCTTAAGCATCAAATCAAGGCCAATTCTTTGAATGGAAACACAGCTGCACTTCTTGAAGCCAAGTTGCAAGCAATATCACAAGGCGTTTCTGGTAACAACAAGTCCAATCTTGATCCATCACCGACGACACTTGCAAAAGTGAAAGATTTAAACCAAAACACAGCAAAAAAAGAGTGGGAATTTGAGGTGGAGAGCAAGGCCGGATCTGAATTGAATGAGAATAAAAAGAAAAGTCAGGAGATTGTATCATCAGATGTGGATGCTGTACAGTTAAGTAGAATGCCTTCCTTGGACATGGATATGATCTGGGATGCTCTTTTGGTCTCAGATTCATGACATTTGCCCTTAATTTTCCATACATTTGAATGAAAAAATGTGACTCATATTTTGCAGTCTTATTTTTATCTATGTTGCTCGGACTCGGATGTGAGTGTCGAACACGTGTATCTGTATGTCATGGGCATGTTCAATTTTTTAAAAAAATTTCATGTATTTAGAAGGTCCTTGGAGGACCATATCCCAGTATCCATATCCGGATATGCGTCGGATACAAATGTCTGATTCAAAAAAAAAAAATGAAAGACTCGTAGCAACATAGATTTTCATTTCATCTTTGACCTGGTATTTTTGTATCAGCTTTTACTAGCACATAGTCACATAGTTAATCAAAATTTCCTTATGGATACAGAACAGACCAATTATTTTTTCTTTTTCTTTTTTACTTTCTTGTTTCTGGTTTCCTTCTGATTCTGTGTTCTTGTTTACGCAATTAATCAGATTTTACAACCTTTTATGTTGTGCGAGGATCAAGATGTTGGACTTTTGTTCTGTTTTTCAGCTGTTTGGAAATTGAGATCTTTCTTTTGTTGTAAGAAGCTGACAAAATTTAGTGTGGAAAGGTGCTTCATGGGCCCATTACAAATGAAAAAAAAAACCATAAAAGAAAGAACGTTTTTTTGCTAAATCTATTTTCTTCTGAAAATTTGAAGTACATATTCTTCAACATACGTAACGGTACAAACCGCTACAAATCGGTATGACTAGTATATATCCATACAAAATCGAAACGGTACGTTATTGAGACCGTTTTGATTTACTTTAAAATCGGTATGGTATCGACTATATTGGGTGAGTGTCAGATATGGTTATGTGTTCGACACAAATATACTCAAATTTTAAAATTTTTTTTTATATATCGGACATGAATATTTTAAAAAAATTAAAAAATCTAAGTAACATAGTATATCATTACAAGTTCATCAGTTTAGTGTACAGTAATCTTAGAGTAGTTTAATCAAAGCTTTGGATTATCTAAAAGTCCTGTAAAGTGTATATATAACCAGAAACCAGTGTTATTAAGATGTTTGTGTCCATAAGAGTGGAATCAATAATGAGACTATTCATTTCTGCCCATGGCATACATCCTAGTCCATTGAAGTTGATATATATATATATATATATATATTTTTTTTTTTTTTTTTCCTTTTTGGTAGGAAACTTGAATTCAAATCCTCCACCTCCATTGAAGATCTCAATGGCCATGACATACATTCCATTTCTTTTATAGTTTATACCCCAAGAAAGAAGTGAAACAAAGAATTGGGCATTGGCCTAGGATTTAGAGGTTTTTATGTTTATTTTATGTAGTTTTGTAAATTTTAAATATGACATGAAAAAATAATTAAAATACGATACAAAACATAATACGATATAAAAAGTAATACGAATGTGTCTAAATCTACATAATATGAATTATTAACGTTCCAAAATTTATATAAACATATTAAACATGATTATGATAAAAAAAAATAACATGTATACCACATGAATACATGAATTGTCGACGTAATTTTAGGGTTAGAGTTAGACTCTCAACTTCAGCAGTCCATATCCCAGGCGAATGATAGAGAAAACCATATCTGCAGTCTGAAGAAGCCAGAAATTTTATTTTATTGGCATTGCTCAAGAGGGCTGACACAATCTACCCAATGAACTTGCTTTCCTGCCTTCAGAAGCAACCTTACAATCTGCAAATTCATTAGTTTCTGCCACTGAAACATCCTTTCTGCTCTCTCAATGAAAAATTCAACCCACGGAGCTGTCGTAGATGCTGGGGCTGAAAGTTTCTACAGAATATAAATAAAATTTCTTCGCCTTAGCAAAAAAAAAAAAAAAAAATAGCAACAGCAACATGGGCATTCTTCAATGCAGGTTTTGAATCCGCAAATTGGGACTATTCAACACCTTCTTGCTGGTGCTTTTAGCAAGACTTGTACGGCTCCTCTTGCTCGTCTCACCATCTTCTTTCAAGTCTGGTTTACAGTGCTTGTTTAGTTTATCAGAAATGTTGATTCTTTTATTGATTTTTAGTGGTAATTTGATCTGGGTATTTCGCAATTTGTTTATATTTTTCGTTTAAGTGGAGCTGTGGCCTGTGGGTTGGGGAAAATTGGGTTTCTTTATCTCGGTTTGGGATTAGTTTGTAAGAGTTTTTAAAGGAAAATTCTAGGTTTAAGAAATTTGTTCTGAATTATATTTCAAGGTTTCAGTTAAAAAAAAAAATGGAGAAGATTATCTATAGACATAGTTCGGTTCGAGAGACCCGATTTATATTGAGTTGGATTTAAGTAGACTTTATTCATTTCGAGCTCGTCTGATTATGTTCAAATCATTGTTTATATGATAAAAAATTAATTTTATTTAATTTAATTATAAAATATATTAATATCAATATAAAAATTATTTTTTATTTTTTTAATATTATTTAAAAGTAAAATAGATCGACGAAATAAAAAAAATAAAAAAAAAATTCGAATCACAGGTCAATCCGATTAATTCCATGAACAAGTTTAATTATTCATATCTTGCTGGCTTGGGAATTTTTTTTTTTTTGTTTACTCAGTTTTCTTTTGTTGGAAATAGGTTTGTAGCAACCTAATTTTGTCCGGAATATGCTTGGGTGGAGTCCAAGCTCACAATTAGATTAGATGATTTATTTATTATTTTCATTATTAATATTAATATTATTACTTATTGTTTTTATCTTTTATTTCTGTTGGGCCAAAGTCATAGCCTTGAAGTTTTAAGCTTAGGCAGAGGCCACATAGGCCTAGCCTAACAGGCCACCCAAGCCTAGCCCATTCCCTTTTACCCCAACGAAGGCAAGGCCTGATGGCCCAACAGGCCCTAGCCCAAGCAGCCCTTAGGCAGCCACCCCCTGCTTGCTGCCCATCTTAGACAGCCCTAGCCAGCTGCCTTGTACACCACCCTCTGGCCCTAGCCACTGCCACCACCACCCTAGGCAGCTTCCCCACCCTCAACCCTGCCCTTAGCCGGCCTATCCACACCATCTTCCCAACACTCAACCCACCTCACCATAAAAAACCATCTCTATGGACAGCCAGGGGCCCCAGGATCTCAACCCCAAAAAAATAATCACCCTCACCAAAAAAAAAACCCACATCCACAACCAGAAAAAAGAACAAAAACACAAGAAAACCGAAAAACACACACACATACAAGTTGGGATTTCGGATTTCTTGGGATTGATGGGGTTTGGGAGTGACTTTTAGAGATCACACCATTGAAAAGGAAGGCCACGAGGAGGGGAGAAATATACTGGAATTCGAGGAAAATCCGACGACGGAAAACGATGAGATCAGGGTTTTGAGCCGCGGGCTAAACTTTTAGATCTAGGTGTTTAGGCTTCGATTTGAGAAAAACTAACCCCTAATTCGGAAAGATAAGGCCGAAAACAAGGGGTGGGTGAAGTTTGGAGTCCATCAGCCGGCGCGACGCGGCGATCCGGCGTCGGAATCTAGGTTTGGTGGTTGTTTTTGGTTTTTGTTTTAGGGATATGAGAGAGCTTCAGGTGAAAGAGAGACTAGAGAGAGAAAGAAAAAAGAAAAAAAAATGAGAGAAGAGAGAAGAGAGAGAAAATTAGGCTTTTATAGCAAAAAAAAGGGTAGGATCCGTGCGTGGATCCGGATCCAACCTGGGCCCGCACGTTGACCCGCTCCAGGGAGAAGGGAGAAAGAGAGGAAGAAAGGAAAGAAGAAGACAAACGAAGGAGGAAGAAAGGAGAAAAGAAAAAGGATAAAAAGAAAGGAAAGGGAAAAAAATTAAAGAAAATAAAAACGTGAAAAGAAAGAAATAAAGGAAAAGAAGGAAGAAAAAGAATGAAGGAAAAAAAAATTAAGATTCTATTTTTATTTCCAGAAATTCATTCTAGCACTCAAGCTTCGTAATTTTTGCAATCTTCTAGGGTAAGTTTTTATTTTCATATTTAATTTTTTGTGATTTTATCATCTATGTTATTTTATTTTTATTTTTATCTTTATTTTATTTTATAATTCTATCTTTTTTATTTATTTACCTTCCTTGTTATAGTAGTTATTATTATTAGTTTTTATTTTAGTTTATTTCCTTACCTTATTAAATGCATTATTAATCCTTTAAAAAAATATAAAAAATGATCATTTTTAAATGCATAAAAACTAATGATTTTTAACAAAACAAGGTTATTCCCGACTTAAAATAATTCATGAGTTCTCTGCTGGGATATCATCAATTATCATTAACAACGAAATATCTTCTTTTTTTTATAAAAAAAACGAGGGTGATTCGGAGAATTCCGAAATAAATAAAAATTTTCATGTTTTGCCCGGTCTGTCGGGGATTATAAAAAAAATTCGCATTAATAAATTCCAGTTCATTCTCAAATAACATGATTATTTTTGAAAGGGAATTAATTTTAAATATCGAACTTAAAACCAACTTTTACCTAGACTTAGGATAACACATGATCAATAAGGTGTCGTATTTTATGGGTGTTGTAGGGGGTGCTAATCCTTCCCCGCACGTAACCGACTCCCGAACCCACTTTTGTTTTTTCTCTGGATTAAAACACAGACTTCAAAATTGGTTTTCTTAAAATGTTTTAATTAATTTTAAAATATTTTAGAAAAACCGGTTTTTAATAGGTGGCTAATTACACCTAAGAAAAAAAAATTGGTGGCGACCCTATTTTTGTTTTTAAAATCGCCCAGCGGTCAGAAAATCGTTATGACATTTTAGCCAACTCCACTGGGGACTTTTAGAGAGTCAGGCCAAAAATTGATCACGTGTTATCCAAAGTCTCGGTTTGTCGGATTTAATCGATATTTAATTATAATTCCCACGCTCTTTTTTTAAAATAAGGAAGATTTTTGAAAATAATAAAATATTTTTAAATATATTCATTTGCATACATTATTGTTCTCTGATTATTCTTGTATATTGTCATCATTCTCTGGTTATTTAACCTTGTATACTATTATCTGCTCTCTGGTTAATTAATGATTTAGTTTATTTGATTTTCGCTTTAATAAATTGTCGGGGTATTTGGAATATGGGTTGTAGAATAGGTGGTGAAATATTTGTTTGTTCCTCCTCACACACTACACTCGCATTTTGCATAACATGAGCATTTTACCCGGGCTCCGTCATTTTTTAAGTGGAAGTCAAGTAACTACGCCTTCGTGACTAACAATCCGTATGGGCTAGTGAAACACTTTCGGAATATAAAGTACCTAAAGCCTTCGTGATTGATCCTCCGTATGGGCTTAGGAAAATATACTCTAACAAATTGAACTTGATTTTATCGGGGTGCCTCACTAGCCTTCACCGGCGACAGTGAGGAACAATTTGGGGCCTTTAGAACCTAATTCAACCTCATATAGTGAACATAGGCAAAGCCATGCCAAATTTTCGTTAGATACACCAAAGTTAGGAAGACATGGAGGAGCATTTTCAATCTTTTTCTATTTGTTTTACATTCCAAATAAGCACGGTACACCGAGTAAGGATGAACGTACATCGTCCGTAATAAGTTTAATACTCCGCCCCAAAGGTGCCATGATGCTAGAATAAGTTGATGTTGTTGGGGCAACTGTTCATTAATTTTCCTCTGTGTCGATAATTTTTGTTCTTTACTACCTTACGTTTCCATACCGAAAATTAGTATTTTTGGGGTTTTTTTAGAAAAAATTTATACTTGTACCTTTTTTATAAAAAATAATAATAATAATGTAAAGGGTTTTATCCCATGAAAAGAATAAAAAAATATTTCTTCTTTTAAAAAAAAGGAAAAAATGAAAAAGTAAAAAAAAAAAATGAAATGAAAAAAGGAGATTCATAAAAAAAATTGTGATAGAGTATTGTTGTGAACAATAATAAAATTTCCTTTTAGTTTGGACTTTTTGTGGAAATATGAAAAAAGAAAGAAAAAATGTCGAAAAGAATAGTTGTAAAAAAAAAACCAAAAAAATCACTCTTTAATTCTTGGTACTTGTATGTTCATACTACTTCTTTTTACATGCATCATGCTGCATACATACATGCATTCATTTGTAAGCATACATGCAATAAATTGGGAGGTAGATAAGATTCTGTTTGGCTTTAAGAGCACTCTAAAAAAAGTTCACCCTCAGAACAAAAGGTACAAGATTCGAAAGCCCAAGAAACCCAATATCACTCATTCGGCACTAATGCAATAATTGCTCACAGATAAAGCCACGAAAAATGAACAAGCAGCACAAACAGAACAAATGGAAAGAATGTACAGAGAACTCGAAGAACAATTAGCCAGATCTCAGCAAGAAGCACGGAACAAATAAAAAATCTCAAGAGGAGTCAAGTGACCAAAAAGACAAGATGATTGAAATGATGACGAGATTGACCCGAGGAAAATGGGTTGTTGAAGGGTCGATCATAAGAGGAGAACCTCGACCTCAAGAAAACAACAATGAAGATTCGATTTACCTACCAAGGTCCGCTCCTCCCTAAATTCAAATGTCGCATGATGCACATCCGCAAGGGATATCAACTATGGAAGGACAACCTTATGCTTACTTCGGCATGCCAGCTCCCATGAGTCAACAAGGTCAAGGGCCAACTGGTTTGAACTCAGGAATTTATCTTTCAGACCCAGTTATAGTTCCAAATCTAGATGATCCAATAGAACAAGAGAAGTTGAAGAAACATTTGGAAAAGCAAATAGAAGACACAAGGGTGCGGCAGAAACATGATATGTTGGAAGAGAGACTCAAAGACATATAAGGAATAGACGCTTTCGGGAATATGGATCCGAATGAGCTCAGCTTGGTCCCAGATTTGGTTATTCCGCCAAAATTCAAGGTCCCTGAATTTGAAAAATATGACGGATTGAAGTGTCTATCGGCCCACATTACTATGTTCTGTCAAAAAATGGATGGCCACACCAACAATGAAAAATTGCTAATTCACTGCTTTCAAGACAATTTAACAGGGTTAGCTGTGAGATGGTACAATCAGTTAGAACAGAGTCGTATCCATTCTAGGAAGGATTTGGCAAGAGCTTTCTTGGTTCAGTATAAATACATGAAGGACATGGCACCGGTTAGGTTGTCCTTGCAGAATTTGGAAAAGAAGAATACTGAAAGTTTCAAAGAGTATGCCCAGCGATGGAGAGATCTGGCAGCACAGGTGCAACCACAACTCACTGAGAAAGAAAACATTGTATTGTTCATTGGTACACTATCAGTGCCATATTATGACAAGTTGGTTCGCAATGCCTCAAGAAATTTCGCTGATATGGTTATTTCTGGTGAGATGATTGAAAATGCAATCAAAAGCGGGAAAATTGATACCGGAGATACTACTGCTTCTAAGAAAGAAGGGTTAGCTTAGGAAGAAGATAGAGAAGCATAAGCCATCAATCTTGAAGATCGAGTACCAGAGAACTTTGCTTCGCACTAACCTTATCCTGGATATCACCCGTACTATCCAAATATGAATAACACTTCTCATAGCCAGTATCCTCATGAACCATTTTCTCAGCCAGTTTACCTGACAAATCTCCAATCGAACATGAACAACACTTTCCATTCACCCATCTTCATGCCCACTCCTTGATCGAGGAACAATCCAAAGAACTTGGAAATGATCAAAAGAAGTCGAGAAACAATCGGGAAAGAAATCGAGTCGCACCGATTCTCATGTCTTATACTGCCGATATAGTCGAAACCTCTTAAACCTCCATATCCGAGTTGGTATAATGCTAATGTGTGTTGCGATTATCATTGTAGTAATCAAGTCCACTCGACAGAGAATTGCCCCGCACTGAAGTATAAAGTCAGAGATCTCATCAAAGCTGGGTTGTTGAGCTTCGATAGGAACGGAGAACCGATTGTTGCCTAATCAAGTTGGGGCAAACATTTATGGCATAACGGGAGGCATGCCAGGATAAAAGGAACACAGAGTTGATGGGTAACATGTCATGAGGGAAACTTATGGTTAGGGATTTGTTTAGATTATGAAGGTACTCATGAGAAAAAGAACTCTTGTTTCACATTAGCACTTGCATGAAATGAATGTGTTTTAATTTTCAAGCATTCTTTGTCATATTCTGTTTCTAAAGATAAAATTGGGTTTGTAAGTATGGACTTAAAAGATTTTGTTTAAAATTTTGAAAAAGTTTTAAGAAAAGTCAATTTGCAATGAGCCGACCATACACAACTAGTTTCCCAGATCAGAGTTGAAAATGTTTTCCAATTTTTTTTTTTGGTCTTTTTTCAAAGTAAGAGGTGAAAAAAGAAGACTCAAAGATATCTAATGACCATTGTTAGGAACGAACCAGTCATAGCAAATACCATGACTCCTCTAAACGTTCCTAACACCAGATCATCTGAATAAGCACCAGTTGAGACCTTCCAAACTTTGAGAAGCACCAATTTGAGTTTCATGTGAGGGAATTGAGATGAAAATATCTATTAAGGCTATGCACTATGAAGCAAACAATTTAGAAGACTTTTTCTCTTGAATTCCACGGGATCAGACAAGCAAGACATTCTTCGAAGAGATCTAGATAGTGGTAATTTGATAAGATCAAGACTGAGCTATAACTTCGAACATATCAAAGTCGTCCAAATTCTTTCAAATGACCACAGAAACTACAAACGCCTTGATTGTTCCCAAAGGTAACCTTTTGACTCACCTTTTTTAGCACAAAGAATGAAAAAAGAAAGCTACCAAAGCCAAATTCATGCCATACCATTTCCCTTCACTTGGACAAAAATTTAGCTCTTTCGACGTAATCCTCAAAAGTTCAAACGTGAGATATTTTTAAGAATTTCTGTCACATAAACCCATATTTGTGTGGCAAATTAAAATGAGGGCATCATTTTGTAAATACGTTGGGAAGAGATGTATTATCATCGAGATTATGGAAGCACGCAAGGAAAAAAAACAACAAAAAAAGAAGAAAAAAAATGAGAGTGACATTATGCATTTGAGATGTTCAGAATGATTCTAAAAAGAAAAGAGAACTTTTTCAACCAATTTTTCAAGGGATGACTTTTCAATTTAGGTGATCGTGATTGAGATGATAAATGGCCATCTTTCATTTTCCTTTCACGAATATTGAAATTTATCCGCTTGCTACCCCTTTGAGCCTAATGAATTTTGTTTTCAAATATACCCTAATCAGGGATCGCACCCTACACTGGGGGCAAATAGAATGAGAAATCTTTTCAAAGGTTATGAATTGTTGAGCTCTATTACAAGTACAAGAAAATAATGCCTTATTCTGAAGGGCAAATTTTTTATGAACGGGGTAAAAAAAAGGTTGTGAAAAAATGAACAAGGAAAAAGCAAAAAGAGAAACAATAACCGAAAGAATGAAAAAAATGAATAGTGATGAAATGTCAAAATGGAAAAAAGAAAATTCTTCACACAATGAAGTGATTCCTGGTTTAATCACCCTTAAACACATACTTTGGGCCTACATACCCTTTCTTTCATAGCTTTAAACCTTGGACTACGCTACGTACCTCAAAAGTTCATTTTGATCAAGCATGGTTAGTTGAACTAGAGAGTCTGTACCTTGAGGAATATTCATATTCATTAGGCTTCAATCACTGTCTCCTCGCCAAGATATACTTTTGAGTTATCAAACTCATGTTTGATGAAATTTTGAATTCTCAAATGCATGATGGAACAATAAAAAAAAAGAAAGCATAAAAAAATGTGAGGCTCTAGGTTGAAAACTCGAAAGAATGGCAGTCTAGAGCGGAAAGAAAAACTTTTAGAGCCACCCATGAAGAAACCGATAAGCAGCCAAGACTTTTCGAAATTCCAGAATGACGGCTCTGCTCAAAGTTTGAGGTCTAGCTTTGAAAACCTTCCCTTCCGAAATAACCACCCAATATCTTGAGCCTATCACGGCTAGTTTTGACCCTTGTTCAAATTACCATTACTTGAAGACTAAAAAAGTGACAAATTTGCTGGCACTTCAAAAAATGAATCATTTCATCAAGTCTAAATCTCAAGGAATTCACTGTTTTAGAAAATTCATGTTTCATTGGTGAGCCTAGATGAAAGGGGAATATTTCTTGTTGTAATGTTTTCCCAGATGAACCAAAACCTTGCGATGCCAAGTTATTTGAAAAGGCCATATTGCCATTGTTCAGAGTTTCCTAATAGTGGTCATCAAGTTTCAGCAGCTTGAATGTCACGTTTTTCTGAAAACAATTATTATTTCAAAAACATTTTGCTTGAAAATGACATGTTTTGACAATAGGAAATAATTTGTGTAGGACAACATTTCGACCAAAAGTTTTGCTAGATAAAAGTTTTTGGGAAAGTCAATGAAAAGTTAAAAAAAAAAAAAAAAGGGTAAAAAGATTTTTCAAGACTATCATAAGCAATTTTTGTCCAAGAAGTCTTGACTAATGTGGGTTTTTCTTTAAAAATGTGTGGAATTTTCAAAATCTAGGTAAATAGAATGTTTTGATAAGAAGCAAGAGTTCTCATGATCATATGGTACAGAAAAATGGAACGAATTTTGTTCATATGGAATCTGCCTTCAAGTTCTAATGGGGAAAAATTTCAGGAAAAAAGCGGATGCTGCAGGCACAAGCCCACGGGAAGATCTTGCACAGGATAATGTGGGATCAACAAAATGATGTTGGATTTGGGAAACTGTGTCCTCTTAAGAGCAAACAGATAGCAAGAGATTTGGCTGAAGATTTGAACAAGTTATTCCCTTCCTATTTGACAAAAAATCAATCCGTCCTCGACAAGATACATGAGATGAAAGGGAGATGATTAATTTCGGCACTTGTTAGTTCAGGGTGTGCTGTAATGAGAAAAGAAAAGCGAAATAGAAAGTTCGAGAAAACCCTGGGGGCAAGCCAATGTCATATATTTGAGAGATACTTGCATCATTCAGCTAGCATATGCATCATAGCATCAATCATAGCATTTACTAAGTACTTGCATTGCACTGCACCATGTAGCAAGAATCTTCATCATTTGCAATAGTAAGGGGACATGTGCATCACCCATAAGGCATTGCATTTGTAAAACAAACAAGGCATTCATTGCTTGAGGGAAGACATGTTTAAAGAAAAGTGGATGATTTCGATGGTAGGAAACATTCGAGTAGAAAAATTCCCAAGTTTTGGAAAATATATGGAAAAGATTTTTGAATTAATGGATGTTTAGGTGGAGTTTTCAAATTTGAAGAATATTTTGAAACTTTTTAAAATAAAAATGTTTAAGCTCTGGTAAAGTCTTCGGTGGCATTATCCCAAGCTTCCGGTGGTGATATTTGAAAATTCAATTATGATTAAGTCTTCGGTGGTGATATCTAAAATTTAGTTATATTAAGTCTTCGGTGGTGATATCCCAAGCTTTTGGTGGTGATATCCCAAGCTTTCGGTGGTGATATCCGAAATTTAGTTATGATAAGTCTTCAGTGGTGATATCCGAAGCTTTCGATGGTAATATCCAAAATTCAGTTAAGATAAGTCTTCGGTGGTGATATCCGAAGCTTCCGGTGGTGATATCCGAAAATTCATTTATGATTAAGTTTTCGGTGGTGATATTCGAAGCTTTTGGTGGTGATATCAGAAATTTAGTTATGATAAGTCTTCGGTGGTGATATCCGAAGCTTTCGGTGGTAATATCCGAAATTCAGTTAAGATAAGTCTTCGGTGGTGATATCCGAAGCTTTCGGTGGTAATATCCGAAATTCAGTTAAGATAAGTCTTCGGTGGTGATATCCGAAGTTTTCGGTGGTGATGTCCTAAATTTAGTTATGATAAGTTTTCGGTGGTGATATTCGAAGCTTTCGGTGGTGATATTCGAAATTTAGTTATGATAAGTCTTTAGTGGCGATATCCGAAGCTTTCGGTGGTGATATTCGAAATTCAGTTACGATAAGTCTTCGGTGGTGATATCCAAAGCTTTCGATGGTGATATCCGTAATTCAGTTAAGATAAGTCTTCAGTGGCAATATCCGAAGCTTTCGGTGGTGATATCCGAAAATTCATTTATGATTAAGTCTTCGGTGGTGATATCCGAAGCTTTCGGTGGTGATATCCAAAATTTAGTTATGATAAGTCTTCGATGGCAATATCCGAAGCTTTCAATGGAGATATCCGAAATTCAGTTAAGATAAGTTTTCAGTGGCGATATCCGAAGCTTCCGGTGGTGATATCCTAATATTCATTTATGATTAAGTCTTCGGTGGTGATATCCGAAGCTTTCGATGGTGATATTCGAAATTTAGTTATGACAAGTCTTCGGTGGTGATATCCGAAGTTTTCGGTGGTGATATCCGAAATTTAGTTATGATAAGTTTTCGGTGGTGATATTCGAAGGTTTCAGTGGTGATATCAGAAATTTAGTTATGATAAGTCTTCGGTTACGATATCTGAAGCTTTCGGTGGTGGTATCCGAAATTCAGTTATGATAAGTCTTTGGTGGCGATACCCGAAGCTTTCAGTGGTGATATCCGGAAATTCAGTTATGGTAAGATCTTCGATGGTGATATCCGAAGCTTTCGGTGGTGATATCCGAAAACTAGTTTTCACTTTCATAAGACTAAAGGCCGAAAGAGGATTGAAAAAGAGATTGTTTATGTCTTCGATGGCAATATGTGAAGCTTCTTGTGGTGATATCCGGAATTTATGAATTTTCTAAGTATGCCGGTGGTGGTATCCGAAAATGAGTCTTCACTTTCGTAAGACTAAAGGCAGAAAGTGAGATAGTGATCTGAGTCGTGTTCAAACTAATTTTCAAGTTCATTTTTAATTCTCAAGGTTGTGGAACCTCTGATTAGAGGAAGATCGTTTTAATTTTCAAAATCGTGGAAACTTTGTTTTTCAAATTTTAAAAGTTGTAAGGCTTAGATATAGCGGTTCTTTTTAAATTTAAGTTCAATGTTGTAAAAAAAATTGTGCAGATCAATGATACGGACAAAATTATTGCTTATGTCTTTGCCCTGTTCCTGATTCCTAGCAATGTGCAAAGAGGGGCAACGGTAGCAACCTAATTTTATCCGGAATACGCTTGGGTCGAGCCCAAGCTCACGATTAGATTGGATTTATTTATTATTTTCATTTTCATTATTATTTTATTTATTGTTTTTTTTTTCGGTTGGGCCAAAGTCATAGCCTTGAAGTTTTGGGCTTAGACAGCAGGCCACATAGGCCTAGCCTAACAAGCCACCCAAGCCTAGCCCATTCCCCTTTACCCTAGCGAATGGCAAGGCCTGATGGCCCAACAGGACTAGGTACTAGGCCCAAGCCGCCCCCAGGCAGCCACCCTTTGCTTGCTACCCACCCTAGGCAGCCCTAGGCAGTTGCCTTGCACACCACCCCTGGCCCTAGCCACTGTTACCACCACCCTAGGCAGTTTCCCCATACTCAACCCTGCCCTTAGCCTGCCTACCCACACACCATCTTCCCAACACTCAACCCACTTCACCATAAAAACCCATCTCTATGGACAACCAGGGGCCCCAGGATCTCAACCCCAAAAAAATCATCACCCTCACCCTCACCCAAAAACAACCCAAATCCACCAGTATAAAAAAAAAACACAAAAAATACCAACAACCAGAAAAAAGAACAAAAACACAAGAAAAAAACACAGACACACACACACACAAAAGTTGGGATTTCGAGTTTCTTGGGATTGATTGGGTTTGGGAGTGACTTTTAGAGATCACACCATTGAAAATGAAGGCCACGAGGAGGGGAGAAATATACTAGAATTTGAGGGAAATCTGACGGTGAAAAACGGTGAGATCGGGGTTTTGAGCTGCGGGCTAAACTTTTAGATCTAGGTGTTTAGGCTTCGATTTGAGAAAAACTAACCCTGGATTCAGAAAGAGAAGGCCGAAAACAAGGGGTGGTGAAGTTTGGGTCCATCGACCGTCGACGAGCGACGGTGCACGACGACCGACGTGCCGGTCTGGCGTCAGAATCTAGGTTTGATGGTTGTTTCTAGTTTTTGTTTTATGGAGAGGAGAGAGGTTCAGGTGAGAGAGAGACTAGAGAGAGAAAGAAAAAAGAAAAAAATGAGAGAAAAGAGAGAGAAAATTAGGCTTTTATAGCAAAAAAAGAGGCAGGATCTGCACGTAGACCTGGAAGCGACCCAGGTCCGTGCGTTGACCCGTTCCAGGGAGAAAGGAGGAAGAAAGGAAAGAAGAAGAAAAAGGAAGGAGGAAGAAAGGAAAAAGAAAGAAAAAAATTAAAGAAAATCAAGAAAGGAAAGAAAATAAAAACGTGAAAAGAAAGGAAAGAAAGAAAGAGAGGAGAAGAAGAAGAAAGAAAAAAAAAATTAAGGAAATAAAGATTTTTTTCCAGGTACTAATTATAGCACTCAAGTTTCGTATTTTTTGCAATCTTCTAAAGTAAGTTTTATTTTCATATTTAATTTTTTGTGATTTTATCATCTATGTTATTTTATTTTTTATTTTATTTTATAATTCTATCTTTTTTATTTATTTACCTTCCTTGTTATAGTAGTTTTTATTATTAGTTTTTATTTTAGTTTCTTTCTTGACCTTATTTTATTTTATTAAATGCATTATTAATCCTTTAAAAATATATAAAAATGATCATTTTTAAATGCATAAAAACTAATGATTTTTAACAAAACAAGGTTATTCCCGACTTAAAATAATTCATGTGTTCTCTGTTGGGTCTGTCGGAGAGGATATCATCAATTGTCATTAACAACAGAATATATATATTTTTTTAAACGAGGGTGATTCGGAGAATTTCGAAATAAATAGAAATTTTCATGTTTTGCCGGGTCTGCTAAGGAATATAAAAAAAAAAAATCGCATTAATAAATTCCGGTTAATTCTCAAATAACATGATTATTTTTAAAAGGGAATTAATTTTAAATGTCAAACTTAAAACCAGCTTTTACCTAGACTTAGGATAACACATGATCAATAAGGTACCGTATTTTACGGGCTTTGTAGGGGGTGCTAATTCTTTCCCGCACATAACCGACTCTCAAATCCGCTCTTGTTTTTTCTCTGGGGATTAAAACAAAGAGTTCAAAATTGGTTTCTTAAAATATTTTAATTAATTTTAAAATATTTTATAAAAATCGATTTTTAATAGGTGACTAATCACACCTAAATAAAAAAAATTAATGATGACTCCTTTTTATTTTTAAAATCGTCCAACAGTCGAAAAACTGTTATGACAAGGTTCATTAGAACAAGCATTTTTTGGTTTAAAGCCTTTAAAAAAAAAATTGAATAAAAAATGGGTTAAAAAATTTCATATGGCCCAAAACATTTCACGTGATAAAAAAATTCGCATTATTGTATTTTCATATATATTTTTAAAAAGATACAGTAATTTAATCAACTATCACACCAATATTCATTGATCAACACTTGATGATTTAACCAATTTAATAAAAAAACTAAATCCATTATTTTTACCAACATACATGGATAGATTGTACAATTTAATCAGAACAAGAATACGGAGAATTGATCTTAAAACATTGGAAGTAGACTTCTCCCTGAAATGGATTCCTCCAACTTTTAGAGAAATACAAAGTTAATTTTGATGGTGCTTTTGATGTTACCAACAGAACTGATGGGGCTGGAGTGGTGATTAGATTAGAGATGCAGAAGGGGGCAGTTGAGGGGGGCATATGCTGCTAATATTGGAACTGTTAATGACTCGTTTATGGCAAAAGCTATTGCAGCAGTCCGAGCACTGGAGGTGGCCAAAGATTTGGGTCTTGCTAAGATTGTCTTTGAAGGAGATGCCTTGGGGATAATTAACAAGCTCAACTCTGGTGAACTGGATGAAGCTGAAGTGAAAGCATCTGCCTTCCAGTATCAAACATACAAGGAGAAGTGGGAATAAATTGCTTCTCACATCTTAGCTAAGTATGGCCTAGAGATCATAGGTGAGTTGGTTTGGGTTGAGGATTATGATCCAGATGTAATCTCCGTCAGGACCAACACCATCCATGATGATTGTAACTTTGATTAAATGGTAAAGCAATCAGCTATCTGTGGGATATATATCCAAAATAGACATTGCTATTCCATGAAACTTTACATGAGGAAGTTTGATTTAGTTTTTTCCTGGTGTGACATAACAGCTTCATGCAGTTTCGAATCACCTGCATAAGTAGAAGTAGGTAATTTTGATGGTAGAATGGAGTTTCTCTGGAAAAAAGAACTCTTTATTTCTTCCACTTCAATATACATGTGTAAAGCTGAATTTCTTGAGTAATACAAATCATTTCTTTTGGTAAAAAAAAACAAAAGACATAGAAAGATATCAATATTTATTAACAATATAGAAAATATATATTGATCATCAATATATGAATAATAGCATGTAGGATATTTCATTTTACTATTGCTTTGCATATTTTCCTGTCACTTCACCTCCATTATCAATTTCTCAGGATAACTATGACCAAATATGCTGTCACTGCAATAGTTTACTTACATTACTTTCTATTTAAGTTGCATAGAATTTTTAATAAAGCTTTAAATAAGAAAGCTTTATCTTCTAAACTACTAGGATAAAGGAACACTAGCTAAAAAATAGTCAATTACTATTAGATTATGAAAATTTTCTAGATACTCTTGTCTTAAGTAGGGCCAATATCTTTTTCGTTCGGTCCAAAGTGTGAATTATTGGTGATGTTAGTTGAAGTTTGTTATAAAGTTGTGAAATTGAACCCGAAACTTAATTCAATTGATTTATACAATTATTTTTTAAGAGGTGACATTCACTAAACCTGAAATTCAAATTTCGACATCTGCAACTTTTTTTCTATTATCACATTGTGACCTCGTTTAAAAAATAAAAAAAGTTGTGAAATTCCTTATTTCAAGGAGGTATGTCTTATCTACTACACCTAATGCCTTTTTGTATAAAAGCAGTAGAAAATGAATGAAGAAGTAAGCTGTTTTCTGCTATTTATTTTTTGCAATCTGTTTCTTTTCTGTTTTTCATTCTTTGCTTGATATCTCATCAATCTGAAACAGAAAGATTTTTGCAGTATCTGATTGGATTTAAATTGTGATTGCGGACGCGATTTCGATCGTGTCATGTTTATCGTGATTGCGAATATAATAAATGCTATCACAATTGATAAATATCGGCGACAAAAAAAATTAAAATCGTAAAATAACGATGATAATATCTCGTTGTGACCGTTATTTAAATTCTCAATCTGAACCAAACGTTGAAGGTTAATTTTGCATAAAACTACATAGTTATAAGGCCTTGAAAATTTCTTTGCGTGCCCTGGAAATTCATCATGATTCGAATCTCAGCTGCAAGATAACATGCGGCCGGCTGGCCTGCTGCAGATTTGAACAAGGATATATGCCATTTAACACTGTCATTTCTTTCTGTTTCGTTCCCTTTTGCAAAATATAGTTCTAAGGATATCAATCAGCATTCTGATTATTTTATCGTCATTATTTGTAAGACGTAAATAGATAGTGACGTTTTTTCTAGTTTATATATAGTAATTTGTCTGACATACACTTCTAATAACAGAAAGATGAGAAGAGTAGACCAAGTCATTTGTTTTTAGATATGAAAATTAGACACGATATAAAACACGACTGATGGAGACTCAATTAAGAGTTGTAAACCCAAGTGCAGGTTATGTTCAAGTAATAAATTCTCGGGTGTCCGAGGTCGAACCACAGGGAAGCGTACTAGTAAGTATAAGTTTATAAATATATATGAAAAAGAAAATAAACAAGATATTAGGGAATCAATAACAAAGAAAGTAAACAAGATATTAGAGAACAAAATAAACAAAATAACATAAAAACAATTAAACAAGATATAAAAAAAACAATAAGAAAGGATGTTGAGGTTAGAGAATCCACTCTTGGTGTTATGCTAAGATTAATCTTATTTTATTACACAATTGAAATCCACACATAAAGGAGGTTCCAATCGGAAAGTTTAGCAATTCAGTCCAAATTGTCCAACGTCCATAGCATATGATATTATGTTCATTTGGTGTCCTCAAAACTCATAAAAAGAGTCCAAGCATTCCTTATGCCAAGGTATATGTCTACAACAAATCAAGGTTATGAAACCAAGCATTTACTGTGCCATTTTCATTGTCAATAATGAATCAAGATCTCTACTTTGCAAGTATGATTTTAAACCAAAAGAAAATATTATCTATACTAGTGTTTATAAATGATGATTCATTTTAGCTCATGTTTAAGAGACTAACCTTAGCATTTACCAAGAGCTTCACCTCATCACCTCAACAATATGATTAGCAACACATACTAAAAATGAAAAGAAATGTAAGAAGCATAAGTAAATAAAGAAAAAGAAAACTAGAGAAAGGAAAAAAGAAGAAAACTTAGAGAAATTTTTTACAATGGCTAATATCCTACCAATGTATAATTGTATCCCAATACTCATCCAAGGCCCTCTATTTATACACATTTTGGAGGGCTAAATGACAAGAGACAAGCTTTATAAATTTCAAAGGTAGGTATAATAGGTGGGTGCATTTTTCTAACAATTTTCGTCATGTTGTATGACAATTCTGATCAGCCAGCTTGATGGTCGATTTTGTCAATGTTGGAGGCTCGATCTGATCAAATGGTCTTCTAGAAAAATATGCCCCTATCAGTTACTGATCCATAGCCGTTGGAATCAGATCATTTTCTCATGTGGATCGGACGATATGGTCAAAATACCAAAACGGTGCAGAACAGACGTCATTGCACATCAGCCAACTTGATGGTTGATTTCGGTAGGGAAAACGACTCCGTTTCAAGAAGTGTAAAACATGAAAAAGATAGATATGCCTCTTCACTTTGCACTGTCAAAATTTCAGCCTTAATGCTTCGGTGAAACTCCAGATATAGCTGATATGGTAAAAGGTGTCGGAACTGGAACTGAATTGGATTTGCCCTTAATTCTTGATTTAACCTAGTAATCTGAAATCACTCAAAGAAACTCATGAAAAACACCAAATTACATAAAAATATAAAATATCATAAACACAATTAGACTAAGCAATAATAACTCGTATTTGACACAAAACAATAATAAAACATAACTAAGAACTATATAATTATACGAGTTATCACACCCCCACACTTAGATTGTTGCTAGTCCCTAGCAACGACTCAATAAAAATAAAATAAGAAAATCTAATCTAATCCATTTTCGTTGGAAATCACGGTGGCACTTAGCATGTGACACAAGCCTTTAAACCCCTAGGTGTCCCTAGTGGACGAGTTTAGTCTCGTGAGGGTTTGCTAGAACGATACCCACAAACATTGAAAAACTAAAATATAAGTAAACTACATACACTAAAAATATTTACTCCTAATCCTTTCAATATAAATTAGAGACAATCTTTGAACAAGTCTTATAAACTAATCAATAGCTCAAAGAATTTCACAAAAATTCATGCTTGAATGTAAATAAATGAGTTAAGCCAATATTAACATAACATATTTCAATCAAAATAGTGCATATTCAACTTAATCTCAACCTCTCACATGGGATACTCTCATGATTTTCACTCTTTAAAGTAGTGGTAAAGTGTTTACACTCAATCAATCTCATGAAAACAGTTCTACCATATGCTTGCTTGTCCACCTATTCTCCACTATTTAGATCATACAACTTCATAAATCAAGAGGTCTTTTTTCAAGGTTGCAATGGGGCCAAAGGGTTATAATGTAGTTAAAGAACAAAAGGATAAAGATATCACAAAGGTTCCAAAGAGTTCATAGAGTTTAGAGACATAATAAGATCATACAAATAAATTTCTCAAAACTCTTTACAAGTACATAGTCACATAGGCTAAATATTCATGTTGAGCCTTTGCTTCATTCTAACCAACTTTGTAACATCTTTTTCTTTACTTTAACTAGAAGTTCAAGAGAAGATTTTTTTTTTTTTTTGATTTTTTTTTTAATATGGGAATGTATTTGACAATGATCCCTTTCTTTTTCTCTTGACTTTTGCCTCTCTCCTCCCCCACACTTATCTTTCGTTCTAACCCAAATTTTCAAAAAGTATCCCTTGTTTTTGCAATATGTCTCAAAATATATAATCCATCTTTAGAACAAGGGTAAGGATATAAGTATATTTAGGCTAGGTGTAAGTTGTGGTTACCAATAAAACAACATATTTAATGTAGGCTCAAATTGGCTCACTAGTGGGGATGTTCTCTTAGAACATTAATAATGGATGGCTGTTTGGCTCTGGTTATAATCCTAATGCCTCTATCATATTCATGTTGTCACATGTATCAATATAGTCTCAAACGGTTTAAAGCAAGTTCTAGAGAATCATGTAATCATAAGAGCACTCAAGAAAGAAATTAGATTGATTTGTATAATGCATCAATCATTATAGGCTCAAAAACTCACAAGGATGATTATACAAGTCAGATTAAGTCTAAACATGCTTCTTTCTCAATCAACATATCATATTAACATTGGCTCATAAAAAGGTTGACATCAAGCTCAATTCTCATGAAAATCTTCTCACTAATAAATCTGTTTTAGACTTATGCAATTCATATCTCATCATTGTATTAAAAAGGAACTAGAACACATTAAAATAATAATAATAATAATAAAGACTCATAAAAAAATTATAGACAAAAATAAAAGAAATCCTAAATCGTTCCCCCACACTTAATTCTTAAATTGTTCTCAATGTAAGTCTATTAACCCAAATGAAAGAATCATGTGTAAGAGAAAAGAACTAATAACATAAGAATAGGAACAACTAAGACTCAAAACAAAACAAACTCATGCAACCTAAATAATCCTAAAATACTAAACAAAAATTAACAAGTAAACATAAAAAGGTTAAAATCAAACTGACAAGGTATGTCTCAAGTCTCCCTTACTCAGACCTTGTTCAGAATGAATACTTCTAAATGTCTTAAAACACAACAATTTTTTTTTTTTTTTGAAGATTAGTAAAAATTATATTTACATCTAGTTATTTTCAAAACAAGGATCAGAAAGAAAAACAACCTCTTCTTGAGTAACATGATTTTCCAAAAAGAGTTTGAGTCTTTATCCATTTACCTTGAATACGTTACCATTTTGAGGATTCTCAATGTCAACTGCTCCATAATGATACACATGCTTAACCACAAATGGGCCAGTCCATCTTGATCTCAACTTACGAGGAAATATGTGAAGTCTAGAATTATAAAGTAGAACTTTTTGCCCAACATCAAATGTTTTTCTTGAAATTAACTTGTCATGAAAGGCTTTAGTTCTTTCTTTATGAATTTTAGGATTCTCATATGCATCATTTCTGAGTTCCTCAAACTTTTGTTTCCAACAATGCTTAACCTGAAAAGAATTTAACAAAGAATCAGTGTGTGAAATTTCTGAAGCATTATCAAACTCACATTCAATTAAATAAGCTTCTAAAGGATCATGGAATGTGGTAGTGGTGTTATGTTCATGAACAAGTTCTTCAATGAAATCCACTTCATGTACTTCTGAATCATCACCAGGTTGCTTGCAAGTGTTGAACACATTTAATTCTAAAGTCATATTTCCAAAAGAAATGTTCAAAATACCATTCCTGCAATTTATCAGAGCATTAGAAGTTGCAAGAAATGGACGGCCTAATATAACAGGAATTTGAACATTTGGATTTGAAACAGGATGTGTGTCCAAAACAATAAAATCAACAGGGAAGTAAAAATTATCAATTTGAACCAAAACATCTTCAACTATCCCTCGAGGAATTTTTACAGAACGATCAGCTAGTTGAAGTGTAACAGGTGTTTCCTTGAGTTCACCTAAACCTAACTGTTGATAAACAGAAAAAGGAAAAAGATTAACACTAGCACCAAGATCAAGCAATGCACGTTCTATTCTAGTGTTTCCAATGATGCATGAGATTGTTGGACATCCAGGATCTTTGAATTTTGGTGGAGTAAGGTGCTGAATAATTGAGCTCACACTTTCCGTCAGAAATGCTTTCTTTTGTACATTATGTTTCCTTTTAACTGTGCACATGTCCTTCAAAAATTTAGCATAAGATGGAACTTGTTTGATTGCATCCAATAAAGGAATGTTAATCTTAACTTGTTTGAAAAGTTCATAAATTTCTGCATTTTGATTCAAATTCTTTATTGTTTGCAACCTTTGAGGAAAAGGAGCAGGATGCATACCTTTTTCTTTGTCCAAATTTTCAAGAAGTTCAGACTTACCATCATCCTTACCATTACTTTTCGGAGGGGAAGGAGGATCTTGGTCTTTTGATGGAATGTTTTTGTCAATTGCCTTTCCACTTCGAAGAGTTGTGATAGAACTGGCATTTTCCTGTTGAGTTTCATTGGAGCAAGAAACAAGACATTGAGTAGAAGGGTTAGGCTGAGGTTGAGCAGGAAACTTACCTTTTTCTTGAGTGCGTAATGAAGCTGTCAATGTGGACAAAGTGTTTTTGATCTCATTGATGTCCTGTGAAGTTTGGTTATACACATTTGCTTGTGTTTGCATGAATGCTTGCAATGTCTCTTCCAAGGTTTGTACACGTGAAGGTTGATAGGAAAAAGTGTTGCCCGGCTTTTGAAATTGTGGTACCTGAACATGATTATTATTCCGCCAACTGAAGTTGGGATGATTTCTCCATTCAGGGTTATACGTTTCAGAGTAAGAAGAAGCAAAAGGCTTTTTAAATGTGTTTATGGAATTTACTTGATCATGCAACGCTTCTTTAAGAATGGGAATGTTTGGACATTCAGAAGTGGGGTGTCCCATGATTTCACAAATTCCACAACTGTCTTCATTTTTAACCGTTTTGACTTCTTTTACTTCTCTAAGTTCCATGGCTTCAATCTTTCTAGCCAAATTAGCTACTTTAGCTTTTATCTCATCTTCTTGACTAAAATGATATTTACCTCTGTTAGAAACAGGATTAGATCTATTGGAACTTTCAGAGGAATTATCTGTGTGCCAGGCTTGAGAGTTATCTGCCAAATGGTCTAGGTAGTCAAAGGCTTCTTCAGGTTCTTTTTCTAGAAACTCACCGTTACACATTGTTTCAACAAATTGTTTAGTTTCGGGAGTTAAACTTTCATAAAAGAAACTAATAAGATGCCATTTTTCAAAACCATGATGTGGACAAGAACTTAACAAATCTTTAAAACGCTCCCAGCACTGAAAAAATGCTTCATTTTGATTTTGATTGAAATTTTGAATATGTCTTTTCAAAGCAGTAGTTTTATGTGCTGGGAAAAATTTCTTTAGAAACTTAGTTTGTAATTCTTGCCATGTGCCAATTGACCTTGGTTTTAAATTATGAAGCCAAATTTTTGCTTTGTCTTTTAAAGAAAAATGAAATAATTTTAGCTTGACAATTTCATTTGTACATTGTTGGTCATTAAAGGTGACACATACATCTTCGAAGTCTTTTAGAAACGAGTAAGCACTTTCCGATTCTAACCCATGGAAATTTGGAAGCAAAGCTATCATACCTGGTTTAAAACAAAAGTTGTTTGCATTGAGAGGAAAAATAAAACAAGAGAGTGATGAGCTTCGAGTTGGTTGCAAGTAGTCACGCATGGTGCGTACTTGTCTGTTCTCATCTTCAGCATGAACACTTTCATTGTCAGCCATGGTCGGAGTTGTATTAGAAAGATTACCTGAAAAAGTCTCACAATAAAATCTAACTAAACGACGAGATCTAAAATCACGTCGCCAAACAAGCATAAAACAAAGTTAATATACAGATTAGGCGGTATAACCAGCCAATAGAAATAAAACAAAGTTAATATACAATATAAATATAAATATATAGAAAATTAGGCGGTATAACCAGCCAATAAAAATAAATATAGGCGGTATAACCAGCCAATAAAAATAAATATACTTATAAACTTATATACTTAGTATTGCCTCCCCGGCAACGGCGCCAAAAACTTGATGGAGACTCAATTAAGAGTTGTAAACCCAAGTGCAGGTTATGTTCAAGTAATAAATTCTCGGGTGTCCGAGGTCGAACCACAGGGAAGCGTACTAGTAAGTATAAGTTTATAAATATATATGAAAAAGAAAATAAACAAGATATTAGGGAATCAATAACAAAGAAAGTAAACAAGATATTAGAGAACAAAATAAACAAAATAACATAAAAACAATTAAACAAGATATAAAAAAACAATAAGAAAGGATGTTGAGGTTAGAGAATCCACTCTTGGTGTTATGCTAAGATTAATCTTATTTTATTACACAATTGAAATCCACACATAAAGGAGGTTCCAATCGGAAAGTTTAGCAATTCAGTCCAAATTGTCCAACGTCCATAGCATATGATATTATGTTCATTTGGTGTCCTCAAAACTCATAAAAAGAGTCCAAGCATTCCTTATGCCAAGGTATATGTCTACAACAAATCAAGGTTATGAAACCAAGCATTTACTGTGCCATTTTCATTGTCAATAATGAATCAAGATCTCTACTTTGCAAGTATGATTTTAAACCAAAAGAAAATATTATCTATACTAGTGTTTATAAATGATGATTCATTTTAGCTCATGTTTAAGAGACTAACCTTAGCATTTACCAAGAGCTTCACCTCATCACCTCAACAATATGATTAGCAACACATACTAAAAATGAAAAGAAATGTAAGAAGCATAAGTAAATAAAGAAAAAGAAAACTAGAGAAAGGAAAAAAGAAGAAAACTTAGAGAAATTTTTTACAATGGCTAATATCCTACCAATGTATAATTGTATCCCAATACTCATCCAAGGCCCTCTATTTATACACATTTTGGAGGGCTAAATGACAAGAGACGAGCTTTATAAATTTCAAAGGTAGGTATAATAGGTGGGTGCATTTTTCTAACAATTTTCGTCATGTTGTATGACAATTCTGATCAGCCAGCTTGATGGTCGATTTTGTCAATGTTGGAGGCTCGATCTGATCAAATGGTCTTCTAGAAAAATATGCCCCTATCAGTTACTGATCCATAGCCGTTGGAATCAGATCATTTGCTCATGTGGATCGGACGATATGGTCAAAATACCAAAACGGTGCAGAACAGACGTCATTGCACATCAGCCAACTTGATGGTTGATTTCGGTAGGGAAAACGACTCCGTTTCAAGAAGTGTAAAACATGAAAAAGATAGATATGCCTCTTCACTTTGCACTGTCAAAATTTCAGCCTTAATGCTTCGGTGAAACTCCAGATATAGCTGATATGGTAAAAGGTGTCGGAACTGGAACTGAATTGGATTTGCCCTTAATTCTTGATTTAACCTAGTAATCTGAAATCACTCAAAGAAACTCATGAAAAACACCAAATTACATAAAAATATAAAATATCATAAACACAATTAGACTAAGCAATAATAACTCGTATTTGACACAAAACAATAATAAAACATAACTAAGAACTATATAATTATACGAGTTATCAACGACATGAATATAAAACGTTCAATAAATATAAAAAATAGTGTAATAAATATAACACGACATATTAAAACATGATTAATATGATACGTTTAATATACGTATCGTATTCGTGTTTAAAATTTTCACACATTTAATCATTTATGTTGTGTTTATATTTACGATCAGAGATTTAAATTGCTGTGGTGAACACGTTTTCGATCATGTCGTGTTTATCGTAGTTACGGACGTAATAAATGCTATCACAGTCAATTGCGATAAATATCAACGACGAAAGAAGCCGAAACTACAAAATAACAACTATAACATTATGTTGCCACCGCTATTTAAATCTCTATTTACGAAAAAAAAAACATATAAGCATATACAGATTGTCATGTCTATTTGTATTTAAGCTAAAATCCAAGAAAGTAAAACAAGCTTAGGATCCTTGGACTTTTCTCTAACAGAACCAATGGAATGATGGGATGCATCTTTTCAAATTTGCAAGTAAAAATTCACGATAGGATCAAAATACTCCATTAAAATAACTCAAAAATCACATATCAATTGTCATTTTCAAAAAAACCTAACTCTCCCAGCTGCAGGGCAAATCATAATCAAAATCCAGTCCTATAAATCAAACATGGTAGAACATAGGAACATCTGAATTCATTATTAAGAGAAAGCAAAAATGAATGCCATGGCGAAGCTTTTAATCCTTCTCACAAGTTCTTTCTGCCTTTACTTCCTCATAGCTCTACTCAAAGTCCTCTATGAATACTGGTGGATACCTCTTCGAATACAACATAAATTGCGTTCCCAGGGAGTTACAGGACCTCCATACAAATTCATCCATGGAAACAATAAGGAAGTTAACAAGTTGAAAAAGGAAGCATTAAGCAAACCTATGGCGTTGACACATGATATAGTTCCCAAAGTGCTGCCTCATGTTCACTCTTGGATCAACAAATATGGTGAGATATATAAGATGCATGTTTTTCACTATAATTTCTAACTTCTAAATTCCAAGGAAAAATTGACCCTTTTTTTTTTTTAAACTTGATTAGGGAAGAATTATCTTTCTTGGCTTGGTATTCGACCTCAACTGGTGATTACAGAACCAGAACTAGTCAAAGAGGTTTTGAAAAATAGTGAAAAAGCTTTTCCCAAAAGGAAGCCTCCAATTTACGCTAGCAAGCTACTGGGGGACGGCTTGGTGACAACTGAAGGTGAAAAATGGGCGAAGCAGCGGAAGTTGGCCAATTATGTTTTTCATGGAGAGAGCTTAAAAGTAAAACCTCAAAAATAAAACCAAATGACCTAAATTTAAGAATTTAAATTGCAATCGCGTTGCGTTTTTCGCGGTTGCAGACGTAATGAATGCTATTTAAATATCGACCGTGAATATTAACGACGGGGGAAGCCGAAACCGTAAAATAACGGCCGCAACGCTATTTAAATCAGTGCCTAAATTATTAGCAATTAGTATGATTTATGGATTAGCTGTGATTAAACATAGAAGATTAATTATAGTGTATAAATTAGAGAGATCTCATATTATTGCTTACTCACTGGAGGATACATGGTTTTGGCAGAACATGAGTCCAGCAGTAATTGCTAGTGTTGAAACAATGCTAGAGAAGTGGAAAGGCCAGGAAGGCAAAGAGATCGAAGTGTTCCAAGAATTTAGATTATTGACTTCAGAAGTGATATCAAGAACAGCTTTTGGTAGCAGTTATTTGGAAGGAGAGAAGATTTTTGACATGTTGAATCAGTTGTCAATAATTGTTTCCCGAAATGCTTTTAAGGCTAGGATTCCTGTCTTCAGGTACGTTCCTCGTTACTCTAACTTTTCATTTTCTCTTAAATACCCGTATCAACATATATTCAGATATGAGTATGGGTACGATTCTTTAAATATAAGAAAAAACTTAGAAAAAATTGAACATACTCATATTGGATATGGGTGACACTCACTTCGAATCCGAGTAACATAGCTACGCTTAACTAATCCTGCGGTTTGCCTTGATGAATTTAGTTTAGCTTGCTTTTGCAGCAATTTCTGGAAAACTTCAGATGATATAGAGTCAGATAAACTTGCAAAAGGAATACAAGATTCTGTGATGAAGATTGTTAAGAAAAGAGAAGAGAAAGTAGTGAGTGGGGAAGCTGACAACTTCGGCAGTGATTTTCTGGGATTACTTGTAAATGCTTATCATGATTTGGAGGAGAAAAACAGGTTTTCGTTGGAAGATCTGGTAGATGAATGCAAAACATTCTACTTTGCTGGACAGGAAACTGTTAATTCCTTGCTTTCCTGGATAGTGTTGCTTTTAGCAGTCCATAGAGATTGGCAAGAAAAAGCAAGAAGAGAGGTGATTCAGATATTTGGTAACCAAAATCCACATTCTGAAGGCATTGCCAAACTCAAAATCGTAAGCAAACACTCTAACCATTTCGATTCTGTACATTACCCAGCCTTTAGTAAATTGATCCATGAACTATATACTTTTTGACGATTTAGTACTTAAAAGAAAAAAAAATCATAGCCTGAACTTGTATTTCATGAGCTCATTACTTCAAATGAGCTAATACTATTACATGCTAACTTAATTAACCAATATTAATTTGCCATGTGTCATGTCAGATATTTTTTAAAATGTTGACATTTTAGTATTGGTCAATTAAGTCAGATTAATATTTTATATAACATGTTAGTCTATTGGTTAAAGTATCTAGGTAGTCCTTATATTATAGTCAAAAGTGCATTTTAGTCCTTGTACTATAGAAGTGCGTAATTTAATCTTTATACGTTTAAAATTTGTGGAAAGAAGTAAAATTGGTAACAGTGTTAATGAAAAACGGTCTAAATGCTGACGTGGACATGTGAAACTGATAGAATAAATGATTTGAAAAAAAATTATGACGTGTCAAATTTTTTTGCTTAAGTGAAATTTAGAAACTGACAGAATAGATGAATTCAAAAAAAATATGATGACATGTTTTACGAGTAAGGGAGAGATTTGGGTAAAAAAAAATTATGTTTTTCTAAATTTTACTTGAGTAAAAAATTTGACACGTCATAATTTTTTTTTCAAATCATCTTTTCTATCAGTTTCACATGTCTATGTCAGCATTTAGACGGTCTTCCATTAATACTGTTATTAATTTTACTTTTTTGCACTAACTTTAAATGTATAAAGATTAAATTACTCACTTCTATAGTATAAAGACTATTTAAATACTTTAAGCTAGTCTATTAGGTTAAGCAGAAATAAAGTTCAAGTATTTGATTGTGCTTTTTTTTTTTTTTTTTTTTTTTTACTTTCTTTGGATATCAAATCCTTAAAAAGTATATATTTTGGACTTCGAAGGCCAATTTACATATTAACCCAAATCTATTTCTGAGATCTAATTTGATATATTGCTATTCTGCAAACAGATGACCATGATCATGAATGAAACTCTAAGATTGTATGCCCCAGTGAATGGCCTGAAAAGAAAAATTGAAAGAGAAATTCAATTGGGAAAGCTAGTCCTGCCTGCTAATCTAGACTTTGTGATCCCAAACATGGCACTTCACCATGACATTGAATTATGGGGAGATGATGCACATCTTTTTAAACCAGAAAGATTCGAGGAAGGGATTGCCAAAGCTACCAAATACAATGCGGCTGCATTTATTCCCTTCGGATTGGGACCTCGATCGTGTGTTGGTATGAGCTTTGCAGCCACTGAAACAAAGGCATCTCTCTCGATGATTCTACAACGATTCACCATTACCCTTTCCCCTGCTTATGTCCACTCGCCATTATCTTTGCTCACACTTAAGCCACAACATGGAATTCAAGTAATACTCCAGTCACTGCATAATGAAGCTTAAAGTACGCGGCTGTTAGTACTGAACCCGTAGCTTAGTTTAATTGATTCATGCAGCTATCTTTAAAAGGTGGTATCCAGCAGGTTTGAGATTCGAACCTATCTTTCCTTATTTCTAGACTATCGCCGTCTCTTTTGTACCAAAAAAAAAATTAGTACCAGTTTATGGTAATGTTGATCAATTTACTGTCTTTACTGTCTTTACTAAACTAGCCATGACATACTTGTCTAGGTGATTTCATGTGTTGGCAACAAAGAAACAAGAGTATGTTCCTCTGGTTGCTTTAATCAAACATTAATTAGATTAATAATACTTTTCTTTTTGGTTTTTGAAATCTATTAGCTAATGTCAAGAGAAACCAAGAATCATATGATGGGCAGAAACCGAACTTACCGAAAAATCGGGAAAACACAACCGGTAGTTCTTTCTCTCCCAATTAACAGGATCTGTAAATATGGTACTAAATTGCACAAGATATATATATATACTCCAGCAACACAAATTCAACCAAGGATAATCACAAACAACCAATCACACGAGACACACAATTTTTACGTGGAAAACCCCTTTAAATCAAAGGGTAAAAACCACGGGACTTATGAGTCCAGTCAAAATCTTCACTATAATGAGAGTGTGTTTACAATATCACAATAATTCAGCTAACACAATGAGTACACAACTCTAACTTAGCTATCAACAAGTGATATTAAAATCAAAGAGAGAAAGTTGAGAAATCACCCAAAAACGTGACTACTATTCGGACACAAAACAGTACTTTATAGTGTTCAGATGGAAATTCTCACCATACACAATCAGCATCTACGTATCCTATAGCCACTGCCAGAAAATCAAGAAGATCGGACCACGGATGAACCTCCGATCGACGACTTGATCAAAACTGTGCAACTCACTCTTTTCTCTCTTCTCTGCCGCCTCCCTTTCTTTTTCTTTTTCTTTGGTTCTGACTCCTCTCTAGCAAAATACAATAGCCCATCAATTAAAAGGGCTAAGGGCAGAATGGGTATTTCCTCCACATAAGAGGGACCCATGCCCAACAAATCTCCCTCTCCCGACTATGTGGAGGTGTTCGCCATCCCGGCGATCAAACAACATATTTCAAACTTTTCTCTTGGTAAGGCTTTAGTCAACATATCAGCACCATTATCATCAGTATGAATTTTCTCAAGTTCTAACAATTTAGCATCGAGAACATCTCGTATCCAATGATACCTTACATCGATATGTTTAGACCTAGCATGAAAGGTTGAATTCTTACCAAGATGAATAGCGCTCTGGCTATCACAAAATAAAACATACCTCTCTTGGGTAAAGCCAAGTTCTTGCATAAATCTCTTCATCCAAAGTAACTCCTTGCACGCTTCGGTCACTGCAATGAACTCTGACTCAGTAGTGGACAATGCAACACATTTTTGCAATCTGGATTGCCAAGCCACAGCTCCCCCTGCAGAAGTAATTAAGTAACCCGAAGTGGACTTTCTGGAGTCAATGTCTCCAGCCATATCAGAATCTGTATAACCAACTAGAACAGGTTTCTCATGGCCGAAGCAAAGTTTCAAGTTGGAAGTACCCCGAAGATATCTCATAATCCACTTCACTGCATTCCAATGCTCTCTGCCTGGATTAGAAAGAAACCGACTGACGGTGCCAACAGAATGAGCTAAGTCAGGTCTTGTGCATACCATTGCATACATCAAACTACCCACGGCTGAAGCATAAGGAACCTTCTGCATGTCTTCCTTCTCTTCTCTTGTGGAAGGACTCTGCTTGACACTCAATCTAAAGTGTGTAGCAAGAGGAGTGCTCACCACTTTAGCTTTGTCCATACTAAACCTTTGAAGTACTTTTTCAATGTACTTCTCTTGTGATAACCACAATTTCTTGGCATTTCTATCACGTGTGATCCTTATGCCAAGAATTTGCTTTGCTGGCCCCAAGTCCTTCATCGCAAAGGATTTACTCAACTCTTGCTTCAACATATTAATCTTAGAAGCATTACGACCAACAATAAGCATATCATCAACATAGAGCAACAAAATAATAAAATCATCACCAGAGAATTTCTTGACAAAAACACAATGATCAGAAGTAGTCTTCTTGTAGCCATGCTCCCCCATAACAGACTCAAACTTCTTGTACCATTGCCTCGGAGCTTGCTTCAAACCATACAAGCTCTTCTTTAATTTGCACACATAGTCCTCTTTTCCTTGTGCAATGAAACCCTCTGGCTGCTCCATGTAAAGCTCTTCTTCTAAATCACCATGAAGAAAAGCAGTTTTCACATCCATTTGCTCGACTTCCAAGTCATAATAGGATGCCAAACTCAATATAGATCTGATAGAGGATATTTTTACAACTGGAGAGAATATTTCCTCAAAATCAATCCCCTTTTTCTGACTGAAACCCTTGACGACCAATCTAGCTTTGTATCGTGGAGTTGAAGAATTCTCTTCTTGCTTCAACCTGTAAACCCACCGATTTTTCAAAGCTCTTTTACCCTTAGGCAATTTCACCAGCTCAAACGTATGGTTGTCATGTAAAGATTTAAGCTCATCTTTCATAGCATCAACCCACTGATCTTTGCATTCACTCCCCATAGCCTCTTCATAACACTCTGGTTCTTCCCCATCAGTTAAAAGAACATACTGATCAGAAGAATACCTCGCAGAAGGCTGTCGATCTCTAGTAGACCTCCGAAGTGGAACTGTTGGTGGAGATATAGGTCATTGGTGTTGATCATTCACAACACTATCCATGGGAGCATCAAAATCACCCATACCCTGCGCTGGTCATCATGGACATCTTCTTGCATGCCATCCTCAACTGGATTTGGCGGAGGGGTTAGAGGAATTGGATCCATGGCGGTCAAGTCATCACTATTCTGTGGACCGGTTTTCTCCGCCTTGTCAATGTCATCAATGGTCTGATCCTCAACAAAAACAACATCTCTGCTTCTAACAAGCTTCTTTTCAACTGGGTCATATAACCTGTACCCAAATTCATCTTGACCATAACCAACAAAGATACATTGACGAGTCTTGGCATCTAACTTTGACCTCTCATCCTTTGGAACATGTACAAAAGCCTTGCAACCGAACACACGCAGGTGATCATATGACATATCCTTACCAAACCAAACTTTGTCTGGAACATCACCTTGCAAAGGAACACTTGGAGACAAATTAATCACATGTGCCACTGTATACAAAGCTTCACCCCAAAAAGATCTAGGTAACTTTGCATCTGAGAGCAAACATCTGACTCTCTCAATCAATGTTCTGTTCATTCTTTCGGCTAAGCCATTCAACTGTGGTGTCTTAGGAGGTGTCTTTTGATGTCTGATTCCCTGTGCACGACAATAATCATCAAATGGTCCACTATATTCGCCGCCGTTATCAGAACGGATGCACTTCAACTTCTTCCCAGTTTGCCTTTCAACTGAAGCCTGAAACTGTTTGAACACATCAAGCACCTGGTCTTTTGTTTTCAAAGTATAGACCCAAAGTTTTCTTGAATGGTCATCAATAAAAGTCACGAAATAAAGTGCACCACCATACGACCTTACTTTCAAAGGATCACAAACATCGGAATGTACCAACTCTAGCAAATCTGATTTTCTTGAAGGAGGATGACTCTTAAATGAAATTCTTCTTTGTTTTCCAGCCAAACAATGAGCACAATTCTTCAGTGTAGCATTCTTCAACCCATAAAGTTGATTCTTCTTGGCCAGACAATTAAGCCCCTTTTCACTCATGTGACTAAGCCGTTTATGCCATAGCACAGTTGAACTATCATTTTCCGTCACATTAACAATGCCTCTGGAAATTGAAGACTGCATCAAATATAAATTTGAACACTTATTTCCTCGAGCCACAACTAATGAGCCTCTAGTCAATTTCCACTGACCATCACTGAAGGTGTTACAAAATCCCTCATCATCTAGCTTTCCCGCTGAAATCAAATTCAAACGGATATCCGGTGCATGTCTGACATTTTTTAGCGTCAACTTTGTTCCATTGTTAGTTTCCAAACAGACATCTCCCATGCCAACAACATGTGCCAAGCCATCATTACCCATCTTCAATACCCCAAAATTACCAGGCGTATAAGATGTGAAGAATTCCTTCCTAGACGTGACATGAAGTGAAGCACCAGTGTCTATTACCCAACTTGTCTCGTCGCATGCTAAGTTGATCACATTCTCATCACAAGTAACCAACAGATCATCAGAGGTAGCAGTAGTAACACGATCATTCTTTCCATGATCCCTCTTCTCTTGTTTATCACTACCACCTTTGTTCTCTTTCCTCCACTTGTAGCAATATTTCTTGATATGGCCCATCTTGCCACAATGATGGCACTCAACATTTTTAAATCTTGATCTTGACTTGCTTCGGCTTTTATCTCTACCCGTTTCATTTTTGCTCCTACTTCTCCCCCTATTTTCAGTAACTAGAACCTCAGACTGTGATGAAGAACCCTGAGACTTTCTTCTCACTTCTTCATTCAAAACACCATTCTTGGCAAGTTCCAAAGTTACTACACCATTAGGAGCAGAATTAATAAGTGAAACTCGAAATGTTTCCCAAGAATCCGGTAGAGTAGCAAGCAACCAAAGCCCTACTACTTCATCCTCAAATTTGATGCCCATACCAATTAACTGATTCATAACTCCTTGAAACTCATTCAAGTGATCAGCCACAGTTGTTCCTTCTTTATACTTCAGTTCCATCATCTTTTTAAGCATGAACAACTTGTTATTGCCAGACTTTAAAGCATACAAGTTTTCAAGCTTGTTCCACAATGTGCGTGCATGTGTCTCTTGATCAATGTGATTGTAAACATTTTCCTCAATAAATTGGCGAATAAAAGCACACACCTGTTGATTCTCAAATTCCCATTCCTCATCACTTTTAGATTCGGGTTTTTGAGTAGCAAAGACAGGAAGATGCAAAGACTTCACAAATAACAGGTCTTTCATTTTATTCTGCCACAATTGATAATTTGTGCCATTCAAAACAATCATTCTACTTGTGCCAGCCTCCATAATTACACAACAACACAATCAAAGCTCTGATACCAGTTTGATGGGCAGAAACCGAACTTACCGAAAAATCGAGAAAACACAACCGGTAGTTCTTTCTCTCCCAATTAACAGGATCTGTAAATATGGTACTAAATTGCACAAGATATATATATATACTCCAGCAACACAAATTCAACCAAGGATAATCACAAACAACCAATCACACGAGACACACAATTTTTACGTGGAAAACCCCTTTAAATCAAAGGGTAAAAACCACGGGACTTAGGAGTCCAGTCAAAATCTTCACTATAATGAGAGTGTGTTTACAATATCACAATAATTCAGCTAACACAATGAGTACACAACTCTAACTTAGCTATCAACAAGTGATATTAAAATCAAAGAGAGAAAGTTGAGAAATCACCCAAAAACGTGACTACTATTCGGACACAAAACAGTACTTTATAGTGTTCAGATGGAAATTCTCACCGTACACAATCAGCATCTACGTATCCTGTAGCCACTGCCAGAAAATCAAGAAGATCGGACCACGGATGAACCTCCGATCGACGACTTGATCAAAACTGTGCAACTCACTCTTTTCTCTCTTCTCTGCCGCCTCCCTCTCTTTTTCTTTTTCTTTGGTTCTGACTCCTCTCTAGCAAAATACAATAGCCCATCAATTAAAAGGGCTAAGGGCAGAATAGGTATTTCCTCCACATAAGAGGGACCCATGCCCAACATCATAGTTGAATCCAAGATTTAAATAGCGGTCATAAATGTAACGTTATGGTCATTATTTTGTTGTTTCGACTTCGGTTTTCTCTGCCGTCGATAGTCACCATCGATATGTATTAATTGATCGCGATAACATCCATTACATCCGCAACTACACATTTAAATAGTGCATTGCACATTTCCAGTTGCCCATATTTCTTTATGAGTTATAGAGTTAGCAGCTTAAAGTTATCCCAGGTTTTAACAGGAGATGTAAGGGAAGCCAAGAGGCTAAGGTTTTGATCAATTTACTGCTAACAGACTATTAAGCCAAGCTCTTGGGGCTTATTTACCTTCATTTCCTCCTAGATTACCTGTTTGTCTTTCCTAGCTAACCTCGATGAAACATTTCAAAAATAACATAACAAACATATTATCATATAAGTAGGGATTTAAATAGTGATCGCAATACAATGTTATAGTCGTTATTTTGCGATTTCGGCTTTTTTCTATTCACTGTTGATATTGATCGTAATAGCATTCGATATGTCCGCAACCGTGGTATACATAATACGACCGAGAGCGCATCCACCTTTTCTGTCACAACCAAATCTAAGTTTACATGTCAAATTATAGGATCATTAAACTTCGCCAAGCGTAGATATACCCACAAATTGAAGAATTTTACAGCCACCAACTAGTAGAAAAGACATTTTCATTATGAACACCATGAAGGAGCTATAAATCATACTACATTTGCCAAAATTAAGGAAAATTTTAATGTCTGCAACGGTAGATATATATATATATATATAATGTATCTTCAACTTGTATACTAACCTAATATTATACCATAAAAGAAAAAAAATGATTAATGCTTGTTTTACAAATTTCATCCTTTAATTGTCTATTGTAAATTTTTTTTAACAAATTCCCCCACACAAGACAGCGGCAGAGTTAGTATATAAGTTGTGAAAAAGAAACTTTATGAGGTATAATTTATATGTCAAGAGGTAGTTATACGAAGTTATGTTACTCGAATTTTTTATTTTTCTCAAAGTATTCGTGTCTAGCACATATTCGGATATGAGTATGAAGGTATGATCCTCCAAATATATGATTTTTTTTTAGAAAAAAATTGAATATATCCTTGTCACGCGGACATATACCTGTATCCGACATTCACTCCGAATCCGAATAACATAAATATGAAGTTTTATCAACAGAAGCTCATTTCTATCTGGAACCTACCGAGCTACCGAGTAGTCAAAATTGGATTCTATAACTATAAGCAGAAACTAATATGTTTTCTCTTCCATCTCTAGCATATCCTTTAACTAATATTACAGCTCCAGCAATCAATTAAGTTGTTCCGGAAGGATGAAGTTAATTTTTATGTCTACGAGTTTAAAACATCCAAATGAAAAAGGAAGTTATGAAGTCAATAAATCTCTTTCTTGTAATGAAAAAATCTGCTTAATACGGAAAGAGCTCTAAAAGCAGACAAGAGAAACTAATTTTAATGTCATGAATGTTCTCGAAGTTTATTAAATTTGTTAATATAATATCTATACTTTAAAAGTGTCTATTTTGATACTTAAAATTTACACTCCGTGTGCTATTGTAGTACCTGTCAGTAACACTATTAAAAATTGATGACGTGACTTTTGTATCCAATGAAAACTTGACACGTGGCACCATATAACGATATCACGTGTACTAACAAAAAAATTTATTATTTTAATTTTAAAAATAAAAATAATATTATTTTAAAAATATAATGATGACACGTGGCACCATATAATGAAACCACTTGTATTAACTTAAAAAAAAATTAATAAACATTTTTTAATAAATTAAAAAAATAATTTTATATTTAATTTTTGTAATTTTTTAATAAATATTTTTTTAAAAGAATTAAAATAATTTCATAATTTAATTTTTTTAATTTTCAAAAATAGCTTTTTAAAAATATATATTTTTAAAAAAAAAATTAGATATTATAAATGATTTAATATTTAATTTAAAATATTTTATATTTTAAAAATAATTTTACTTAAATATTTTAATTTTGTTATTTTTTTAAAATTTTGAACTTAAAAAATATAATATAATTTTAAAAAATATAATTTTAAATTTTATTATTATTTTAATATAATTTTTTAAGTTTTTTAAAAAATTAGATATTAATTTTTAAAATATTTTTTGTATTTTAAAATATTTTGTATTTATTTTTAAAATATTTTATATTTATTTTTTTTTTACAAAAATTCATATTTCTAAAAAATCAGGTGCTGCCACGTGTTATCACCTGATTGGTCAATGTCATATCATCATCTATATTTAACGGTGTTAAGTCAAAGTATCTCATTGATATAAGGTTTGATATTACAGGTATCACATTGAACATTTTTAAAGTACAGATACCACATTGACAAATTTAATAAACTTCAGGGGCTATTCATGACATTATCTCTTTTAAATGTTAAATTGGATAATCAATTATCCTTAAAGTTTAAAGTGATAGGAAATAATTCAATTATTATATTTAAGTTTCGACACGCCTTCACTTGCAAATCTTATGAATAATTAATGGGTTTGCACGTGAACCCAAGTATAAGAGAAAGATGCAAGCTAAAGAAGAATTAGAACAATAATGCACGATAAATAACAAGACACTAAGTGAAGAAATATTAAAGAAAAAAATGATTATCAGAATTCAAACTCAAAAACTCTTGTACCATATTAAATTGGATAATCAATTATCTCAAAATTTTAAATTGATAAAAAATTATCAGTTATTATATTTAAGTTTTAATATTGAAAATGATGTGTAAAATGTTCTAAAAGGAGAATGGTATAGACACGGGAAGAGAAAAGGATTTCATATCTTCTAGCAATCAACATTTAAATCAAAATAAAAAATATGGTTCAAAGTGACATATACAAATGGGTTATTAAAGATCATCCACACGCAACTAGGCTTTCAATTGAAGGCATTGCAGGCCAGCACCGGTGAAATGACCGTAGCAATCGGGGTGAAGTTTAATTATTGCACAGATAGGCAATATGGATTATGGATAGCGATGGATATTAAGAAATTGGATATTCAATATTATTTTATTTATTTTTTGCGGATTTGGATAAGTTGTGGATTCAGATATTATATTTACTATCTGCAGTGAATTCAGATATGAATTTTTGAATATCCGTTATCCGAATCCGCTTTGATTTTTGTTCGAATAGTATCGAATATCCAAATCTATTATTCGAATCTACTTTATTTATACAAATAACGGATTCAGATATCTGAATCCAATATTCATTTATATATTTAATTCTTATTTAATTTTATATATATTTTTTAAAACCGATTTAATAAATTCAGATATTTAGCGGATTCAAATATCTGATAAATATTACTTTTTAAATCGGATGTGAAATTCGAATACTAAACAGATAATAAATGAATTCAAATTTTGAATAAATTAAACGAATTCGAAAATTTAAAAATTTGTAAATATCTAATCCATTATCAATCCCTAATATGAACAACATCAGCAGCAGTGAATATGTAAATCCAGGCACATATTGACAGCATTTCTATGATATCTCTCCTTAGTATAAATTCCAAACAGAAAGGTTTCTGCAGTATCTGGCCTGCTGCATTGGACAAAGATATAGGCCATTTAACACTGTTATTTCTTTATGTCTTGTTACCTTTGCCAAATTACACTTCTAAAGGTCAGAGAGTAGAAACCAATGTGATCGGTACCGTACCGATATCGGCTGTATCGGACGATACGTATCATTTTTAAGATAAATCGAAACGATATCAATCTCGTACCATTTTGGTTTTTGTACCGGTCCGTATTGGTTCGTACCTGCCTTTATCGATCTGTACCGATCCGTACCGGTACGTACCGGCCCGTACAGGTTGGTACAAGTTTTTTATTTTTTTTATAAAAAAATCACTTATTTGATTTTTTAAATCAATTTCAATATTTTTTGTGTCATGATCATTTTTTTTCTTCATAATTACATTTAAAAATAAAATATGTTCATTAAATTAAGTTATTGAGCATAATTAATCATAATTTATTATATTTTTTAATTTTTTAATATTTATTTTACTTATTTGATGTTTAAAAATTTAGTTATTAAATATTTAAAATTTATATTTGCATAAAAACATATATATGCATGTAATGGATGTATATATAATATATATTTTATTAAAAAATTTAAAATAAGTTATATATAGATATAAAAAGAATATTTGAAAAATGCCGATAAATCCGAAACGGTACGTCGAAGCACACCAGTACCGGTATATACTAATATCAGAACAAAAACGATACGTCCACCGATACGATACTGACTATCTTGATAGTAACACATGAACAGGAGTTTCGGATTCTTATTATTATATTAACAAGGATCGAACACTTTAATAAAGAAATATATATGTTATGAATCAGCATTCTTATTATTTTATGGGTTAATACGTAAATTTATTATGAATTATACATCTTTTAATTATTTGATATTTTTAAAAAAAAAATTATAATTAGATATCTCGTTAGTAGATTATCTCAATAGACAAACGTCGTTGCATAAAATGCTGACGTGACATGATTGACCAATATTAAATTGCATGTATCAAATCAAATATTTTTCTAAATACTGACGTGGCATTGACCTGATACTTAATAACTTAGTATTGATCAATTAAACCACATTAAAATTTTACGTAACGATGTTATTTCATTGGATTAACTTGACGAAAATAAAATTTAAGTACCCAATTATTAATTTTTTTTTATGTACAAAATCATTAAAAAGTGTATAATTTAAAAGCTACTTTACATATAATTAGGGGTGTAAATGAGACATCTGTGCTCGCAAGCTACTCGAGTTCGACTCGAAAAAACTCAAATTCGATTCGATCATTATCGAGCCGAGCTCGAACTATCGAGTGATCCGAATTCGAGCATCTTAATACCAATTCAAATAGCTTACGAGCTTAATAGTGTTTTTTATTTATAATATATATTTATAATATATTTATTATTAATTTATCATTTCACCCCTTAATATATATATATATATATAAATTCTAAAACCTAATTTTTTTTGGGAGAATTTGAGAAACATGCCTTTCAATCATGAATTATTGTTGAGTGATCTAATAAGCTTAAATAATTTATAAAAAGGAAATAAAAAATTTAAAAATTATTAGGAAGAAAATTGTAAATATCATTATACCTTAATGAAATAACAACTTTTCTCTTTTAATTTCGGAAATTTTCTAACTTCTTTGCCCAAGCTCGACCTAGATTGGCCCGGGCTAGCCTGTAGGCCCGAACTTACTATTCATATTAATAAAAAAAAATTATTTTTATATTAATATTTATAAATTTTTATAACTAAATTTAAATAAAAAATATTTTTTATTAAGTGAATAGTGATCCAAGCCGAATCACAAAAATGGTTACCCAAGCCTGCCGGGCCAACTGCCCAATCCATAAGCAGTTCTAAAGGGAAGGGATTCTAAATGTTTCATTAAAGTTTTTTAAGTCTTTACAATTTTTTTTTTAATAATTTTTAATTTTTGTTTTTAAATGATTTGTTTTTTATTAGATTATTTAATAATTATTTTACTGTTTATAAGATGTTTTTTAAATTGACCCATTTTTTTCACCTTTCTCCCTCTCACAGCCGGGTTTTTTTTAGGTAAATTTGAAAAACATATCATTCACAATACAATAATTATTAAATGATATAATGAGTAAGAATTATATAAAAAAATAAAAGATATAAAATTATTAGGAAAAAAATTATAAAAATAAAATAACCTTTGATAAAAAAAAAATATTTTTCTCTCTTTTCTTGTTATTTTTTAATTAAAAATAAAATTTTCTAAAAATAAAATTTTAATTTTTAAACATTATTTTTTTTTAATTTTTTTAATTAAATTTTTTTAAAAAAAATAAATAATACAAATAATATTTCTAAAATTAAATTTTTTTTATATTTTAAAATTTTTAAAAAATAAATATTTAAATATTTTATTTTTTAAAATTATTTTTAATTAAAATATTAAAAAAATAATATTTTTTTAATAAAAAAAGAAAAAAAATAAAAATAATTTATTAAAAATAATTTTATCTTTATAATATATTTTTTAATAATTTTTAAAATAATTCTTAATTATTAAATTATTTAATTATTGAGGGAATGTTTTTCATATTTATCCTTCTCTCTTTCCCACCTAATCTCACCTTCTCCTCCACTCAGTCACTCCCACAGGTCTACTCCCACCCAAAATAAAATCTCCCTGCTCCTCCAGTTAGCGAGTCTAGCCTGCGCCTTCAGTTGCACGGATCTAGAAATAGGTGAGTTGAAGTTTCTAACGCCCGCCTATGTCTTGTTTCTTTTATAGATTTTTAGCTGAACATGAAAGGACAAAATGCCATCATTTTTTTATAACTTTTTTTCGCTTTTGAATCTTCTATTCTTGAATCTTTATGTATCAAATTAGCATCTGGTTTTCTCTTGTTTTGTTAGTTAAGAATATTTTATTTGTTTTACCCTTAATTTGATATTAACAAAGCAGTGATTTTTAATTTATTGTCTAATTTTTCATTTTTTTTAGTCTTAGCTTTCAATCTAGGATTGAGTTTGGTGAAAGAGACAAAGAAAGTCCAAAAACTTTTTAAACCCATTACTGATTGGAAATAAATAGAAAATAAAAAATAAAAAACGTTACTTTTCTTTTTGTTTTAATACCCCATTATTAATTAAAGTAAAAATGTAAACACAGTTTTCTTTTTGTTTTAAATTGTGGTTATTATTATAAAAACTTTTCCTTGATGATATTTAACTAAATTTTTGCTTGCATATGGATGTTGTATAAGATCTTTTATTTTTTATTATTATTATATCATCTTGATAAAATTTTATTATTTATTAAATTTAATTAGTATAAAAAATTTACATATGAAAAAGCTTAATTCGAGTTCGAATATGTAAATTGAATAAACGAGTCTAATCGAACCGAACTTGAATAGTTCGATTTTATTTCGAATTCGAGCCGCGTTTTGAATCAAACTCTAGCTCGAATTCCTTACTATTCGAACTCGACTCGATTACAGCTCCACGTATAACCATTATGTTATCCTCCACGTTAGTTGTAAGACATTAGTAGATATATAGAGATGTTTTGGCTTATAGTAATTTGTCCGACATATTAGTTGTATGACGTAATGGATAGAGATATTTTGCCTAAAAGAAGCTTCTAAGAAAAAATTATAGCTATCGTCTGCTTTACTTGCTTCGAGCCAAAGAAAAGAAGAGAGACCAACTCATTTGTATATAAGCTGAAATCCAGGAAAGTAAAACAAGCTCAAGATCGCTGAACTTCTCTATGACAGAATGAATGGAATAATGGGATGCATCTTTTCAAATTTAAAAGTAAACATTCAAATATTATAGGTTCAAAACAGGAATCTAGATAGCAGTTATAACGTGACGTTACGGTTGTTATTTTTTGTAGGTTTGGCTCTCTCCGTTGCCGATATCGAGATAAACACGAACAACTTTCGATAGCAGTTACTTGGAAGGGGAATGCTTCCTAGACCGCAATTTAAATCCCTCATACTCTACTAAAGTAACTCAGAAATCACATGTCAATTGTCATTTTAAAAACAACTTAACTCCCCCAGCTACTGAGGAAATCATAATCAAAATCCAGTCCCCCAAATCAAAACATGGGAGCACATAGCAACATCTGAATTCATTGTCAAGAGAAGAAAATGAATGCAATGGTGAAGCTTTTAATCCTTCTCACAACTTCTTTCTGCCTTTACCTCCTCACAGATCTACTCAAGGTTCTCTATGCATACTGGTGGATACCTCTCCGAATACAGCATATGCTGAATTTACAGGGAATTAATGGACCTCCTTATGAATTCATCCATGGAAACAACAAAGAAATTATCAAAATGAGAAAAGAAGCATTAAGCAAACCTATGGCCTTGACACATGATATATTTCCCAAAGTTCTGCCTCATGTTTATTCCTGGATCAACATATATGGTGAGACTTAAGATGCATGTTTTTTCAGTATAATTTCTAGCTTCTAGTTTTCAAAGAAAAAACTGACCTTAATTTATTTGAATTAGGGAAGAATTATCTTTGTTGGGACGGTGTTCAAGCTCAACTGGTGATTACAGAACCAGAACTAGTCAAAGAGGTTCTGAAAAATAGTGAAAAAGCTTTTCCAAAAAGGAAGCCTTCAATTTACGGTAGCAAGCTAGTGGGAGACGGGCTTGGGACAACTGAGGGTAAAAAATGGGCGAAGCAGCGCAAGCTGGCCAATTATGTTTTTCATGGGGAGAGCTTGAAGGTAACGAAATGTTGGAATTGGATTTGGAACCAAACATGTGAATGTGAAATTGATATTTTTATATAGTGCATGATCCAAATACATTATTTATGGTGTGTTCATGAATTTCATACTTTTTTAACGTAATTTATGTCATTCATGAATTTATTCATTCATGTATTATGTATATTCATTATAATTAATGTGCATTCATGTATCATGTACATTCATTTGGGTAATTAATGTTTAGGTTCCTAGAGTCCTATATAAATAGGTGCTTTGGTAGATTGAGAAATTCAACTATTCAGTCATTCAACTATTCAGTCATTCAACAATTCCAAAGCTCCTTTCTTCCTCTGTTCTTATGGTTTTCTAAAGCTTTTGTTTTAGTTATTCTTTCTACTCTAAAGCTTAGGAATATGTCGTTGTAGAGAGAAAATTGAGTCAATTCCTTAAGTTCGTAGACCTTGGAAAACTGTGCAATTCTTCAAGGTGGTGTTGTTGATTTCCTGGGAGGCAATTGCGTTGAATCCGTGTGCACCAAGTGACAGGCAATTTCGTCTTAAGGACAAAGGGTTTAATTCTTGGCAACAACGTTAAGTTCTCTATACTTCAATTTTTCCTTCTACAAGTAAGTTCTCTAATATTTTATTTAAGGGCATGCTATTTAATTATTGCAAGTAAACTTTTCAACAAGGTTTTTACAAATATACAAAATATTTCCAACAATCTAAAAGTGAAATTTATCTAGCTTTTATTTTGTTTATTTGTTTTCTTTGTTGAGTTACTTGCTTTTCACAACCAATATTTATTTTTTTGGTGCTTGGCTTTCCTTATTTTATTTGCATGCTTAAAATTAATTTATTATTATATTGGTGCTAATGTTTATTTAAATTATGATTAAAACAATATCTTAATTTATTATTATATTGGTGTTTGGTATAGATTGTGTTATAATCAATATTTATTGAATATATATATTGATTTCAAATAACATGTGTCTTACATCTTTTCACATCTTCTGAAAATGTTGTGGCTAAGACTTTTTCGGAATGGAGGATTCCACCATCACCCTTATTGGTGCATGGTGAGAAACCTGAAAAGTTTGATGAGTTGAACTTTAGGAGGTGACAGCAAAGATGCTATTTTCGGGAATCAAGTACATTCTTTCAAATACCTCAAAGTATTGGGGTGCCTTGCAAAGGTAGCAATACCTGATCCCAAAGAGGTCATGATAAGACCTAAAACTGTGTTCGGTGCCTCATTTAATGGGATCATGACCTAGTCCTTGAGGGCAAGAGAAGGACATGTAGGATAACGTCAACTCTGTGCAACAAGGGTACTCGGGTGTGATCTTGGCGTCGATAAGGGTATCGACATAGTAAGTGGGGGAGAGTGTCATGGTTTGGCATCGGCATGCCTTGGTGCTACCATGAGTACCTCGTTGCAGAGAAAAGGTCGAGACCTTGTCCATGAGATTGGTGATCCCTGATGGTGCCAAGAGTGGCACAAGCCCTAAAAGCAAACCATTAGGTTGTAAATTGATGTAAAGACAGCTTTCCTAAATGGTAAACTTGAAGAAAAAGTTTATATGCAACAACCCGAGGGGTTTGTAGTTAAAAAGAAAGGAAAATAAAATGTGTAAACTTGTCAAGTCTTTGTATTGTTTGAAACAAGCTCCTAAACAGTGGCATGAAAAATTTGACAAAGTTATGTTGTCAAATGGTTTTAAAATCAACGAGGCTGATAAGTGTGTTTATGTGAAGAAAACTGATAAATGCTATGCCATTGTATGTCTATATGTGGACGACATGTTGATTTTTTGTAGTAATAAGTACATGATAAAGTCTGCAAAAAACATGTTAACTAAAAGGTTTGACATGAAAGACTTGGGTGTTGCGGATGTCATACTAGGAATCAAAATTTCTAGGACATCTGATGGATTTATATTATCCCAATCTCATTATGTTGAGAAAATTTTCGACAAATTTTCTAAAGGTGACAATAGCATTGTTAAAACACCAATGGACTTTAGTGTACATCTATCCAAAAATAAAGGTGAGGGAATACACCTTAAATTATGGCTTCGAAATTTCTTAGAGGATATTCCATGTTGGCCAAAGCCAGTGCCAGCAATTTGTATCCATTGTGACAGTCAGTCAGCAATTGGAAGGGCACAAAGTAGCATGTATAATGGTAAGTCTAGACATATACGTCGTAGACATAATACCATTAAACACTTGCTCTCGAATGGAATTATTTCAATTTGACTATGTAAAGTCAAAGAAAAATAGTGCGGATCTGCTAACAAAAGGTTTAACAAGAGAGCTTGTGTATAATTCATCGAGGGGAATCGACTTAAAGCCTTTAAAAGACAAAAAGTGTTATGATGGTAACCCTACTTAGTTGACTGGAGATCCCAAGATCTAGGTTCAAAGGGAAAAACTAAGTCATATTGCACTTTAAGCAGCACTTGAAAATTATTATTTCTTGCTTATTCCTATTATGAAAAAGTGCTAACTGCAGCGAGATAAGGATGAGCTATGCTTTTAATGATTCTCATATCTTGGTTTCCAAGTGGGGTATAAGCAGAATACTCTTAATGAGAAATCACCTATATGAATGAGAAATATGACCGTTTCTTTGAGAATTTTTAAAGGGTTGAATTCTCTAAAGCATTCATGAAACCAGAAGTTGTTCAGGGTCAAAATGAACACAACCGTGAGAACGAATGGAATCTCTAGGGAGAGACTATGTGAGTACTATTGTTTTGGTTTACACGAAAGGCTGAATAGTTCAAGACATCGCGTTCACTAGTTAGCCGAGTAAATTCGATAGTACTTCACTAGGGAAGATTCAAAGCCAAAAGCTACCTCTCTTGATGTAGTTTTCTTCCACTTCAATTTTCTCTCTACAAATCCTTTGCGTCTTCTTACTGGTTCAACAATTTTCATTCATGTGAAGGATTGTTGGAATTAGGTTTGGAACCAAACATGTGAATGTGAAATTGATCTCTTTATATAGTGCATGATCCAAATACATTATTTATGGTGTGTTCATTAATTTCATAATTCATGAACTTAATTTATGTCATTCATGAATTTATTCATTCATGTACCATACATGTTCATTCATGTATTATGTATATTCATCATAATTAATGTGCATTCATGTATTATGTACATTCATGTATCATGTACATTTATTTGGGTAATAAATGTTTAGGTTCCTAGAGTCCTATATAAATAGGTGCTTTGGTAGATTGAGAAATTCAACTATTCAATCATTCAACAAGGAATTCAACAATTCCAAAGCTCATTTCTTCCTCTGTTGTTATGGTTTTCTAAGGCTTTTGTTTTAGTTATTCCTTCTACTCTAAAACTTAGGAATATGTCGTTGTAAAGAGAAAATTGAGTCAATTCCTTAAGTTCGTAGACCTTGGAAAATTGTGCAATTCTTCAAGGTGGTGGTGTTGAATTTATGGGAAGCAATTGCATTGAATCCGTGTGCACCAAGTGATGGGCAATTTCGCCTTAAAGACAAAGGGTTTAATTCTTGGCAACAACGTTAAGTTCTCTATACTTCAATTTTTCCTTTCCAACAAGGTTTTTACAAATATACAAAATATCTCCAACACGAAAACCATTGGACAACAAATTTATGTTGTTTCGACTCTTCATTTTTCTTGAAGTACTCATATCCGACACCCGTGTCCAATGCATATTTGGACATTGGTACGAAGATATGACCGTCCAAGGACCATCCAAATACATGAAAACATTTCAAAAAAACTGAACATATCAGACATTCCGTATCCGGAGCTCAACTCCGAATAATATAGCTACAAATTAGTAGCAGTTATGATTTCTGAATTAGTTGTAATTAAGCATATATGCTGAGAGGTGCCAAATTTCGGAAAATCTTATATTGCTTTTCAATTCCCGATCGCTGAAACTATTTGTTTAGTATTTATCAATAGATTATAGTGTTGTTAGCCAAATCTTATATTGTTGCTCACACTTTGGAAGATGGTTTGGGCAGAACATGACTCCAGCAGTAATTTCTAGCGTTGAAACAATGCTAGAAAAGTGGAAAGGCCAAATAGGCAAAGAGATCGAAGTGTTCCAAGAATTTAGATTATTGACTTCAGAAGTGATATCAAGAACAGCTTTTGGTATCAGTTACTTGGAAGGGGAGAAGATTTTTGACATGTTGAAGAAGTTGTCAATAATTTTGAGCCGAAATATTCTCAAGGCTAGGATTCCTGTCATCAAGTATGTTCCTTTAAGCTTAACTAATTCCCAGTTTTGCCTTGATGGATTTAATTTAGCTAAATGCTTTGTGAAGATTTTTGTATTTTCTTAGCTAAATATATCTATGTTATCCAGATTTGAGAGTGAATGTCCGATACGGGTATGTGTCTAACACGGATATGTTTATTTTTTTTTAAGTTTTTCCATATATTTTAAGAATTGTACTTCATACACATGTCCGAATATGTGTCGAACATGGGTACTTTAGAGAAAACGAAAAGTCCGGATAACATAAAAATATTTATAGCTGACATTGGTTGCTTTTGCAGCAAGTTCTGGAAAAATGCAGATGATATAGAGTCAGATAAACTTGCGAAAGGAATACAAGATTCTGTGATGGAGATTGTTAAGAAAAGAGAAGACAAAGTAGTGAGTGGGGAAGCTGACAACTTCGGCAGTGATTTTCTGGGATTACTTGTAAATGCTTATCATGATTTGGACGAGAAAAGCAGGCTTTCGTTGGAAGATCTGGTAGATGAATGCAAAACATTCTACTTTGCTGGACAGGAAACTGTTAATTCCTTGCTTTCCTGGACAGTGTTGCTTTTAGCAGTCCATACAGATTGGCAAGAGCAAGCAAGAAGAGAGGTGATTCAGATATTTGGTAACCAAAATCCACATTCTGAAGGCATTGCCAAACTTAAAATTGTAAGTACAACTATCTAACCATTTCAAAATCTGAAGCTTGGTTCAATTAATTCATACAACAACCTTAAGATGTGACATTTAGCAGGTCTAGAATTCGAATCTCAACATCTGCAATCCTTTCCCTTATCCTTAGTGTAAAAAAAAAAAGAAACGATCTAACCATTTCGATGTACAGTGTATACTACTGCATGTTTTCAGTATGTCAAATTCTGTGATGTAATTTGATATATTCTTGTTCTACAAACAGATGACCATGATCATGAATGAAACTCTAAGATTGTATGGTACTGCAAGTGGCCTGCAAAGAAAAGTTGGAAGAGAAGTTCAATTGGGAAAGCTAGTTCTGCCTGCTAATATAGAGATTATGATCCCAAACATGGCACTTCACCATGACCCTCAACTATGGGGAGATGATGCGCACCTTTTTAAACCAGAGAGATTCGTGGAAGGGATTGCCAAAGCTACCAAATACAATGCGGCTGCATTTTTTCCCTTTGGATTGGGACCTCGATCTTGTGTTGGTATGGCCTTTGCAACCACAGAAACAAAGACTGCTCTCTCGATGATTTTACAACGCTACGCCATTGCCCTCTCCCCTGCCTATGTCCACTCACCAGCAACTTTTCTCATGCTTCAGCCACTACATGGAATTCAAGTAATACTCCAATCACTGCACAATGATGCTTAAAGTATGCAGCTGTTAAATCTCCAAAATGGTAAAACATGCTATCGATAAAATAGTGGGTATTGGTTTCTAGTATATGTAAATCAATTTACTGTCTTTTTTTTTTTGGTAAAAAGTAAACCGCAGCCTAAGGATAGACTAAGAGATTACAGATGTTGAGATTCGAACCTCAGACCTACTGGATACCATCTCTTAAGGGTGACTGTATGAACCAATTGAATTAAACTTGGGATTCATCAATTTACTATCTTTACCAGCTATGCATACTTGTGTAGGTGATTTCATGTTTTGGCAACAAAGAAACAAGATTATGGTCTTCTGATTGCTTTAAAAATCAAAGATTAATTAGAATAATAGTACTTTTCTTTTTGCTGTTGAAATCCCTCAGCTAATGCCAAGAGAAACCAAGAATTATAGTCCAATCAATGCCTACTGAAAAAAAATAGTGCATTGCAACTAGCGGCATGTTCCAGCAAGTGAACAATCAAGGAAATAGTGCATTTCACTTTGCCATGTGCCCATATTTCTTTTGAGTTGCAGAAATTGCAAACCTAAAGTTATCCCAGGTTTTCACAGGTGATGGAAGAGAAGGCAAGAGGCTCTAAGGTTTGGCTCAATTTACTGTTTGAAAGACTATTAAGCCAATCCTATGTGCTTTATTTACCATTACTTACTCCTAGATTACCTGTTTGTTTTTCATAGCTAACTTCGCTGAAACATTTCAAAAGTGACATACATAACAGAAATATTACTATCATATAAGAAAGCAGTAGCATACATGAATTAAGGATTTAGTCAAGTTAGTTCATGCAACGGCTCTTATGAGATGGTATTCAGCAAGCCTGAAATTCGAATTTCAGCATCTGCAATCTTTTTTTTTTTTATCTTCAGATTGTAGCCTCCTTTATACAAAAAAAAAAAAACAAGTAGCATACATAACAAAACTACAGTTCAAAAAGCTTGGTGTACTCCGGACCAAACCAAGTACACATGTCAAATTATAAGATCTTTAAACTTCACGAAGCACATATACTCACTGCTTGAAGAATTTCATTGGTGCATTTTATCAGCATATGCTATACCTATACATCCACCAACTAGTATAAAAGACTTAATTTTGAACACTATGAAGGAGCTATAAATCATACTTCATTATCCAATATCAGGGAAAAAGTTAAATGACTGCAATGATAGAGAAATATAACATGAATCTTCAAGTTTCTATATTAGTCTCCAGCTTATTTAATATCTCAAACAAGTTTTGCTTTTACTTGTATACCAACTTAATATTACCAAAAAAGGAAAAAAAAAATGATTAATGCTTCTTTTACAAATTTCATCATGTATCTTATTATTTTGCACCCCAGCCTTTGGCTCAGTGGTTGGTGCATGCTTCTTTGCTCAAAAAGAGTAGGGTTTGAATCCCCATCTCCAAACTATCAAAAAAAACAAAATCCATCATGTAATTTTTTCTTGTAAAATATTTTAACAAATTCCCCAACAAGATAGCAGCAGAGTGCAATTAAGTAAAAGAAAAAATAACACTTAAAGTTTAGTTGTTTACAACTACAACCGACAGATTTAAGTCAAAATATAGTGAAAAGGAAACTTTATGATATAATTTATGGGTTTTGCTAATGAGTGCCCTTAGAACACTTTTTAAGGTTAGTTAATATATTTTTTATAGTAATAACATTATATTAAATGTAGTAGTTGACAACTTTATTAATCATTTTCGATGCATTGGGTGAATATATTATTACATATAATAACCTTAAAGAGTACTCTTAGAACACTCATTAGCAAAATCCATAATTTATATGTCAAGTGGTAGTTACAAGAAGTGTGATCTACCAAGTAGTCAAAATTGGATTCTACAACAATAAGCTGAAACTAATATATTTCCTCTTCCATCTCTAAGCATATCCTTTAACCCTTAACATGTAAAATTTCGGCAGACAGCTTACTAGTGCAAATGGAGGGAAGTTACAAACTTACAATGAAACCTTCAAAAGATATCAGCTGATACTAAATGGAGCCAACAAATCAGATTATCTAGCTCATCTCATTAATCAGCATTCAAAAGTACCATTCTCTCTTTTAAATGCTTCTCATCACTCCTAAAGGAGCAGCACGCCCATATCTTTTCTTGGACATAACCTGAAATCAGACAGCTCCAGCAATCAATTAAGTTGTTCCCAGATCAGCTTAATTTTTATGTCTACAAGCTAACATCCAAATAAAAAAAGGAACTTACGAAGTCATATGAATGCTGTGTGAACAAAAGGAGGATTAGAAGATAGATTCACAATTCTCTTTCTGGAAGGTATATTCTCTAAATGCCATACTAACTTAGCAAGGATAAAATGTTGCTTATTACAGAACAGAGCTCGATCTACAAAGCAGACAAGAGAATAATCTTGAAAATGCCATTGTAAAATGATAGTTCTAGAAGAAGAGTGGTATAAACATGGGAAAAAACGGATTTTATATCTTCTAGAAATCAACATTTACATCAAAATAAGAATATTGTTCAAAGTGACATCTAAAAGTCGGTTTAAAGATCATCCACACCTAGCTAAGCTCTCAATTAAGGCATTGTGAGCCAGCAAAGGTGAAATGACTCCTAGAAATAATTAGTCATATGCGAGAGCACAGGTGACAGAGACCGCCATTCTGGTTTGAGATTTTATGTTTATTTTAAAAAAGAAAAAAACTGTATATCCTATGTTGCTCCGACTCTTCGTTTTTCTTGAAGTACCCGTGTCCGACGCATTTCCGGACATGGGTATGGGGATATGATCCTCCAAGGACCCTCCAAATATATGGAAATCTTAGAAAAAAAATTAAACATACCCGTGTCCGACACTCACATCCGAGTTCGAGTAACATACTAATATCCAGTAATAATATAAAACAAAGTACAATATAGATTTGATCATGCAGAGAGTAATACGGCACCTTAGAGGATGGAGGGGGCAAAGATGCCTGTTGCAAAGCCTTCCCAGGTTCTGTTAATTGTCGTATCTCTCGAAGTTGACTTGCAATATTTTCCAAAATTTGCAACTGAACTTGTTCCTTTCCTTGCGCCCTGCAGGGAAGTTGAGTTTCTCTCTTCCGTGCCATACAATCTTTAGCCTTTCTCTGAGCCACACAACTTCATTGTCAATTTTCAACATTTCATAATCAAAAGCAGACATGGAATTTCTACGCGAAATGAGAGGTAAAGATTTGACTCGTGAAGGACCAATTGGTGGTAATCCGCCAGATCTATCTAAACTGTTTCTTCTCCTGTCAGGCTCAATTTCTAACCCACCAATGGTTGGATCATCACATGTTCTAGGCAAGTTTGAGGTAACACTTATCGACTTCTTCTCACTTTTTTTTTTTTTCACTCTCTTCATTAATGACATGAACATCGAGAACATGATAATCAATACCAGAATCTGAACCATGTAAATCTTCTCCATGCTTCTCCATCTTTTCATTATTATATGGGAAAATCATATCAGCCTCAGTTGCTTTTGGTGTCAAACGTTGGTGTGGACTGGTTTCACAGCATTGCTCTTCTTCTTCTTCTACCATAGGGTTAATGGCTTTCTCATGCAAATCAGATCCCCAGGGAGTAGTTGACTGATTGGACTGAACATGTCTTTCTTGATGATTGAGATTCTTGTTCTTGGATGCCATTCCCTTCTTCTTAAATTCTTGATTAATCTCATAATCACTTCTAGACAGATGTGCGTGAGTTTTTGCAATACTAGAATTTAAAGAGCTAGCATCTTCATTGAGGTCTGGAATTGGTAATTCTTTCCCAAAATCAAGAGAACGATTTGGTGACCAGATAGATGTGATCTCATACTCTGAAAAATCACAGTTAATTTTTATCTTTTCCTTCTCTCCAACAGATTCACAGATCTGCTGCAACATTAGCACTGGCTCCTCATTTGAAGTCCTTTGTTCCTGTGTGGCTGCCATATCATACATGTCAGTATCTAATTGCTCTTTTTCGAAAAACATTTGCTTGTAAGCTTCAACTTCCTTGTCCAAGAAATGCTTTTCCCTTTCTCTCCTTAATAAGATCTCTTTGAGAATGTTCATCATATGCAGATTTTTCCTCTATCATCCTCTGGTATTGCCTAGCTTCCATCTCAATGGTTGCCTTCTCCTCTTGCAGGTGCAATGTCATTGCCATAGCCTCGTCTGCAGCAGTAGCAGCAGCAATTCTCTCTTTCTCAAGCTCAAGGTATAGAGAAGTACGAGCAGCATGCTCTTCGTCTGGAGCTTGTTCTAAGACTCTAATTGCATTTTTGTCACCGCCATCAAAATCTTGATCTGGTGTCAAGCGCTCAAACTCAGCCAGTGCTAGTTCCTTCTCTATGGGTTTATTCTCAGCAAAAGGGTCATCATCCATTTCAAAACCCTGAGAACCTCGCTTAGGCAATCGAATCTCTTTTGAAGTTTCCCTGCCATCTAAATTACATAACCATGCACATTAGATGTGGTATTTAGCATGTGAAGTGGGAATACAAGTTAAAAAGGACACGGATTTATTATGTGAATTCCCTTTTATGTTCAAAGCATTGTGGAGAAATAGCAAAATATTTCCCGAAAGAAAAAAAAAATACCATGTACTTAGATTGTAAAGTAGGACGCCGTCACATTAAAAACAATCTACGACTTCAGAAGTAGCAAGACTAAAACCAACCTTCTTCTATGGTCATGGATATGATCAGTAGCTTTATTTACGACTGTGACTTAACACTTACTGCACACACCTATGTTACTCGGACTCGGATATGAGTGTCGGATATGAATATGTTCAATTTTTTTTAAAAGTTTTTCATGTATTTGGAGGATCCTTAGAGGGTCATATCCTCATACTCATGTCTAGATATGCGTTAGACACGAGTGTCGGATACAGATACTTCAAGAAAAATGAAGACTCGGAGCAACATAGGCACACACAAATGGATTTGCCACTTACACACACACAAAACACATTTGTTTAAATCATCACTACTCCCTTAGATTGTATTTAAAGAGTTTCGAGAATCTAATAGTTCTCAATTATCTTACGCAAATCCTCAACATGGGCACTGAAAAATAAGTAAAACCAAAGATGCCCTTAATTTTACAAGCTTTGCTAGTAAAAAAGTTATTACCAAATAGATATCAAAATATTATTAATGGAGTGAATTTCACAATGACCTCCACTTATTTAGTAAGGTAATTAATTATCCTCAAGATGCAATCCTGTCCCAATTGTTGACATAATTCTATCATCTAAGCGATCCTTAAAATGAAATTCTAACATAATCAAAACAAAGGAACAAAAAACAAATCAAAATTCTAATAACACAGATAAGAGTAAACTTTTACAAAAGATCATCACCTTCAGAATTAACCTCAGTCGTGCTCCCTTCAGTAATATCATTCCCGAGTTTACCAACACTAGCAGAAGAATTCAAACCAGTTGGGGTAGAAATAGAAACCAAAGGATCATACGAAAAAGATAAGACCTTTCCACAATAACCACTAGCAGCTCTCTTACGCTGCCTAAGACCAACTCTAGGCCTCTGACTCCCAAACCCCTTACACTTAGGAATTGGCCCAAAGCTTCTTTTTTAACTCCAACATTATTCTTCTTCGCATTCCATGAACTAGAAGATGATTCCCTTCCCATTTCAATATTCCCATTTTGCCACTTGTCTGAATTCGATTGGCTATCATGTTGTTCATCACCATCTTCTTCTTCATAAAAGTTGTTCCAGGTTGAATCAAAAGGAAGCTTTTTCATAACAGAAGATTGAACAGAGGAGATTTTAAGTGATGGGTCATTAACTAACATGGTTTGGAAACCATTAATCTTATGTGGGTACCCAAACAATCCATTACAAGGACAAGGCAAGGACAGTCCAAATAAACCCAGAAATTTTGAAGCCAAATAAGCAAGAGTTGATCCACAAAGCAATAAATAAGCTATGGACAGATCAAGAAAAGCACCCACTAGGCCAGTGAATGTCCATGAATTTATAACATTGCATGCCATTGAAAAAAGACAGATTTTCTAATTGAAAAGTTGCAAGATTTCGTTTTTAGAAGAGAGAGTTTCAATCTTTTTTTTTTTGGATAAGCAAAGATTTTATTTATCCAAAAGCAGCATGCACTGCTACATCAATACAACCAGCATAGCTGGCAAACAAATGTACTATTTTACAATGTCTTCTTTACAAAGCTAAGAACCAATTATGCTATCAGTGAGCTTTTTAACCCCCATGCAACATGCAAATCTCTATTAACAGTATCATCCTTTATGGTTTTCATCCCCCCTAGTCTATAGCTAACCTCCTCCTTGATTTTCTCAAGCATTTGCATACATTGCTGAGATTGTTTACCAAACCTGCGGTTATTCCTCTCCCTCCATACATGATATATGAGAGCATTCCAAGCAATTCGAAGCACTGTAGCAATAAGAGATTTACTCTTTAGCTTCCTCTTTGCCCATTGAACTTCAAAGTCCCAGCTTCTGATGACTCTATGAATCTTACATAGGTGCAGAATCTCCCTCCATACTGCCTTAGAATACTCACACTCAAAGAATAAATGGTCTCGAGTCTCCATTTGTTGACTGCACATATCACAAGTTCCATTTAGTTCCATTCCCCATTCCATCAATCGATCTTTAGTAGGGAGCTTGTTCTGAATTGCCATCCATGATATTTGGGAATGCCTTGGAATATGGTAAGCATACCATACCAATCTATCCCAATCCACCTTTGGCTGCCTGGGCCTGATTTGCTGCCACACTTTAGTCACTGAAAACCTGTCCCCAGGAAATTTCCAAACTAATCTTCCATTATTCTGATAGGTAAATTGAGCTGCTAATGGTCTCAATTGTAGGAGTTTCCTCCAAATCCAGCTACTTCCCTGGGTGATTGGGAACTGCCAGAATGAGGTGCCTTTTAGAACATAGTTGTGGATCCAAGCAATCCACCATGAACCTGCCTTAAAAAGCAATGTCCATATTATCTGCATTATGCTTGCCCTGTTCCAAGAACCTAGATCCTTCAGGCCAAGTCCCCCTTCTGATCTTGGACAACAAATTTTCTGCCAGCTCACCCTTGCTCCTCTGGCTTCTGCATCTTTCCCTAACCAATAGAATCGAGAACAGAGTTGATTAATTCTGGAGAGCACTGCCTTAGGTAGAATAAAGATTCTACACCAATAGTTTTGTATATTGAACAAAACTGATTGAATAAGCTGAAATCTTCCAGCATAGGACAGAATCTTTGATGTCCAGTGAGTGATCCTAGCAGTAATCTTTGAGATAAGTGGGACACAGTCTTTTTCTGTCAGCTTCTTTGTTACTAAAGGAACCCCCAAATACCTCACTGGCAGCTCTCCTAGCTTGAAGCCTGTCACCCCCTGGATTTCCTGAAGCTGAGTTCTACTGATTCCAGAAGAATAAAGTTCACTTTTGGCACAGTTGAGCTGCAAACCAGAAAGTTTATAAAAACTTTCCAGGATATCTTGCACTCCTTGAATGGATTTCAAATGCCCTTTAGTGAAAATCATCAAGTCATCAGCAAAACATAGGTGAGTGAGCCCAATCCTTTTGCACTTAGGATGGAAATCAAAGACTTTATGCTGTGCAGCAGCATCCAAAAGCTTAGAAAGTGCATTCATAGCAAGCACAAACAGATAGGGGGAGATAGGATCTCCTTGCCTTATACCCCTTTCTCCCTTAAAGTAGCCCACCAAGCCTCCATTAATTGATAGAGAGAACCTAGGACCAGTGATGCAACTCTTGATCCATGTTATAAATTCTGTTGGAAAATTCAAAGCTGCAAGAACCAGCAACATGAAGTCCCAGTCAAGTGTATCAAAAGCCTTTTGAAGGTCAACCTTTATAGCACTTCTAGGTGATAGAGTTTTCCTGGCATAGCCTCTTACTAACTCTTGTGCCATTAGGACATTATCTGAGATATTCCTTCCTTCCACAAAGGCACTTTGACTTTTGCTGATGATTGTTGGCAGGAATTTTTTGAGTCTTCTTGCCATCACAGATGTAATACTTTTGTAGACTACTGAACAACAGGAAATAGGCCTGTAGTCTTTAATACAAGTAGGATTTTGGTTTTTTGGCACTAGAGCTAAAATTGTGGAATTAAAGCCTGCCAGCAAATCTCCTGTCTGGAAGAAATGAAGAATGGCATCAATGTACTCTTCCCCTACTACTGTCCAAGCTTCCTTAAAGAAGTGAGATGTGAAACCATCTGGCCCTGGAGCCTTGTCCCCCTTGATGGCAAAAATGGACTCCTTGACTTCCTCCCTGGATATTGGCTTTGAGAGTTCAAACTTTTCTGCATCCGAGAAGGAGAACTGCAAAAGTTCTCGTAGAAACTCCCTTGTACATCCCTCAACATTGTAGTCCTTAGTGCCAATAATTTTCTGGAAATGAGAGACTGCTGCCTGAGATATCTGTGAAAAGGTTTCAAGCCTATTTCCAATATCATCATACAGGACTCTCAGTGTGCCCCTATTCTGCCTAGCTGCAACCATCTTGTGAAAGAATCTAGTATTCTGATCTCCTTCTTGAAGCCATTGAACCCTTGACTTCTGCCTGAAGTGACTCTCTTCAGCTTTCCTCAGTTCATTATACTCTTGAGCTAACATCCTTTCCTTTTCTACCAATTCATCAGAAGGATGGCTGAGTAGATCTACTTGGACATCCTCTAACTCCTTCCTCTTAGTTGTAACCTTCTCAGATATGCTACCATAAAAAGCATGATTAAAGTTCTTCAATACTGACTTTAATCTCTTCATTTTGGTATGCAACCTGACCATGGGATTACCACCAGTAGGTACCCTCCAAGAGTTCTCAACAATGTGCATAAATTCTGGATGTCTGGTCCAATAGTTAAAAAACTTGAAAGGTTTAGGTGGAGAGGCACTCACCATATCAAGCTTTATGAATGCTGGGCTGTGATCAGAAATTTCTGGAGCAAGGAATTCTACATGAGACTCTGGAAATGCTGTGAGCCATTCTGCATTAATAAGCACTCTATCTAACTTTCTTGCCAGAAAACCTTCAATTTGTTTGTTAGACCATGTGAATCTAGGCCCTATGAATGTGTGATCAAAACAAGATAGAACTTGTAAGCAATCAGTAAAATCCCTTATATCAGTGCTAGGTGCTTGAGATCCAACATAACTTGAGCTTTCAGAGGGGTCAATGATAGTGTTGAAGTCTCCAGCTAGCATCCATGGAAGGTTAGACAGTGTGCTATTTAGATGAACTAAATGGCTCCATAACCTTCTCCTTTCAATGCCCTCATTAGAAGCATAAATGGCAGAGAATAAGAACTTCTTGCCTGTGTAAGATATGCTACATGTAAGGCTTTGGTCCATTGAAGCAACCAGACTCAGCTGCACATGGCTTTGGTAAAGAAACCATATTCTTCCATTATAGGCCTCAGAATAATTATGGAACATGCTCCATCCTGGAAAACTTTTATCTAAAATCTGCTGCATATTCTGAAGTTTGACATGAGTCTCAATCAGACAGACAATGTCAGCTCTTAGCTTTCTTATTCTACTAACTACATCTTTTTGTTTAAGGGAATGATTGAATCCCCTTACATTCCATATGAATAGATTCATTAGGATTGGTTAGGCAAGGAACTTCCTGAGGTAGTGGGATTTACCTTTGCACTGGTCCTTTTTCCTTTGTCAATAGGCCCTCTCCTCTTTGTCTTCAGATTCTTCATAAGATCTGCTACTCCAGCAGAAGCTGCTCTTGGTTTCCTAGGAGAGTGCTCTGTCCTGTTTTCATCTTCAGTAACTGCCCTTGTATCATTCCTGATCTCAGGCTCAATTTCTTCCCTATCCTCTTCCTCAACTACTTCTTCCAAAATGGCATATCGATTGAGTGAACTTGCCTTCCTGGTTTCAATATTTGTTTCCTGGTTTGGCATCATAACTTCCTTATTGATGAAGCTTGACATCATATTTTGATTCTTGGGGCTTACTAATGAAGTTCCAGCATCACATTCAGCTCTTTTGCCATTCTCCTCAATAATTTTCTCTGCTATACATTCTTCCTGTCCTTGCTTCTTTTCCTTTGGCCTCCAAACCTTTGCTACAGCATTAACAGGCTTAGATGGGCAAGCTTTATCCAAATGGCCAAAAATCTTACAGTTTGAGCACCTTTGTGGCAGCCAAGGAGCTTCAACTGTTATGGACGCAATGGATCCATTCTCCAACACAACATCTATAGTGCTTGGAATGACAGTTGTGGCTGCAACTTCAATACACACTTTGGCATAGGCCAATCTCTGCTGGCTGGATGTTATTCTGTCCATGTAGAGAGGAGTGCCCAGCGCACTTGCTATATAGCTCAATCCTGTTCTTGTATAAAGCTCCAATGGAACTCGACCTAAATGAATCCAAATAGGGAGTTTTTCCATACTGAAATCCAGTGTTTCCATCCCTGGCTCCCATTTCCTGACAATAAGTGGCTTATTGTGGATATGCCAAGGGCCAGCTTCAAGAACTCGATCTCTTGCCTCTGAGTTAGAGAATTGAATCACAAAAAGATTTAGCCCAGCTGGCTTAATCTCCACAGTGCTATCTTTCCCCCATAGCAGCGTGACCATTCTCTGAAATTGACTGAAGTTTGGAATTCTTCCAATGAACTGAGCCACCACAGAGTTCTTCCAATGCTGAATTCCTTCTGCAAAAACCTCACCTGGAGGCTTTACTGTCACAGCTCCATTGCAGATCTGAGGCGGAAAAAACTGCAAAGTCTGATCAGCAGAGGCTGAGAAAAGTTTCCTCCAATCAGTTTTTGCCACCTCACTAGAAGTTGTTTTAACTGCCTCTGTCCTTTCCCCCATTCGAGCTCCCCTCTTTTCTTGATCTGATTGTGTAATGTCACCATGAACAATCGCGTGATCTGAATATTTCATCCATGTCCGCGCCTGATCTGAAGCCATTGAAGAAACAAGGATTCCAAAACAATCCAAAAACCAAAAACAGCTTCAAGATGCAGTTTTGCAAAAGACCAAGAAAATCCAAGAAAGAAGCATCGATCAACAAAATGGATGTGAATCTGTCCTGACAAACTTGTTTGGAGATGGTGACTTAATTTCGAAATTGTTGCAGATTAGGCGAATCGGGAACAAGGGGAGATCACAGAGGCAGCAAACACAACAAGCACACAAAAACAAAAATCGATTTTTTTTTTTTTTTTTGGTGACAGAGGATCAAATCTTAGAAGGCATGGGTTTTCAAATCATAGGTTGTTTGGTTAACAGATCTAGGAAAGGTAGAGAAAAACATATCTAGGCTTGAGTTTGGAGGGAAGGAAAGGAAGAGAAAATCAGATCTAGGCTTGACACAGCCATGTTATTTGCACGAAGAGCTGGAATTTTGGTGGTGCAGATCTAGGAAATGAAGAGAAAATCAGATCTAGGCTTGAGTTTGGAGGGAAGGAAAGGAAGAGAAAATCAGATCTAGGCTTGACACAGCCATGTTATTTGCACGAAGAGCTGAAAAGGAAGAGAAAATCAGATAATGCTTAATATTAATGGTTATTTTAGTAATTTGCTTTCATATTTAGATAATGCTGTGGATAATGGATTCATGTTTTCAGAGGCAAGGAGAACCATAATTTCTGCTACAACCATTGAAGATTTACTCAAAAAGCTACAAGCTTATGAGTATTTATCTGCTACGGTTGTTTCGCAAACGCTCGGAAAAAGAAAAAGAGATATGGACGAGCAAGGAGTGGATTGCACTTTGTCTTTGTGACATTATCTAACATTTTGCTTGTTGTGTCTCAGTTATAATAAGTGGTTAGCAACCTCTGCAGGTAATATCTCTTAAATTCTACCTTTAAAATTTGACATTGGGGACAATGTCATATTTTAGTAGGGGGTAAGGGACATATTTTGCTAATTTAAAAAAAAAAAAAAAATTGTTGTGTTTTAAGACATTTAGAAGTATTCATTCTGAACAAGGTCTGAGTAAGGGAGACTTGAGACATACCTTGTCAGTTTGATTTAATCTTCATCTTCTTCAAAAAAAAAAAAAAAAAAAAGCATGTTTAGACTTTGTGTGTTTTTTTAGTTACTTTCAATACTATAATGAGATATGAATTGCATAAGTCTAAAACAGATTTATTAGTGAGAAGATTTTCATGAGAATTGAGCTTGATATCAACCTTTTTATGAGCCAATGTTAATATGATATGTTGATTGAGAAAGAAGCATGTTTAGACTTAATCTGACTTGTATAATCATCCTTGTGAGTTTTTGAGCCTATAATGATTAATGCATTATACAAATCAATCTAATTTCTTTCTTGAGTGCTCTTATGATTACATGATTCTCTAGAACTTGCTTTAAACCGTTTGATACTATATTGATACATGTGACAACATGAATATGATAGAGGCATTAGGATTATAACCAGAGCCAAACAGCCATCCCTTATTAATGTTCTAAGAGAACATCCCCACTAGTGAGCCAATTTGAGCCTACATTAAATATGCTGTTTTATTGGTAACCACAACTTACACCTAGCCTAAATATACTTATATCCTTACCCTTGTTCTAAAGATGGATTTTTATATTTTGAGACATATTGCAAAAAAAAAAAAACAAGGGATATTTTTAGTTGAAAATTTGGGTTAGAAACAAAAGATAAGTGTGGGGGAAGAAAAGAAAAGAAAAAGTCAAGAGAAAAAGAAAGGGATCATTGTCAAATACATTCCCATATTAAAAAAAAAAAAAATCTTCTCTTGAACTTCTAGAAAAAGATGTTACAAAGTTGGTTAGAATGATGCAAAGGCTCAACATGAATATTTAGCCTATGTTATTATGTGCTTTATAAGAGTTTTGAGAAGTTTTATTTGTATGATCTTATTATGTCTCTAAAATCTATGAACTCTTTGGAACCTTTGTGATATCTTTATCCTTTTGTTCTTTAACCACATTATAACCCTTTGGCCCCATTACAACCTTGAATAAAGACCTCTTGATTTATGAAGTTGTATGATCTAAATAGTGGAGAATAGGTGGACAAGCAAGCATATGGTAGAAGTGTTTTCATGAGATTGATTGAGTGTAAACACTTTACCACTACTTTAAAGAGTGAAAATCAAGAGAGTATCCCATGTGAGAAGTTGAGATTAAGTTTGAATATACACTATTTTGATTGAAATATGTTATGTTAATATTGGCTTAACTCAAACTATTTACATTCAAGCAAGATTTTTTGTGAATTTCTTTAAGCTATTGATTAGTTTTTAAGACTTGTCCAATGATTATCTCTAATTTATATTGGAAGGATTAGTTATAATTATTATTTTTAGTTTTTCTTATGTCTTCAATGTTTGTGGGTATCGTCCTAGTAAACCCTCACGAGACTAAACTCGTCCACTAGGGACACCTAGGGGTTTAAAGGCTTGTGTCACATGCTAAGTGCCACCGTGATTTCCTACGAAAATGGATTAGATTAGATTTTCTTATTTTATTTTTATTGAGTCGTTGCTAGGGACTAGCAACAATCTAAGTGTGGGGGTGTGATAACTCGTATAATTATATAGTTTTTAGTTATGTTTTATTATTGTTTTGTGTCAAATACGAGTTATTATTGTTTGGTCTAATTGTGTTTATGATCTTTTATATTTTTATGTAATTTGGTGTTTTTCACAAGTTTCTTTGAGTGATTTCAGATTACTAGAATTAAGGGCAAATCCAGTTCAGTTCCAATTCCGACACCGTTTGCCATATCAGCTATATCTCGAGTTTCACTGAAGCAATAAGGCTTAAATTTGTAGCCGTGCAAAGCTAAGAGGCATATCTATCTTTTTCATGTTTTACACTTCTTGAAACGGAGTCGTTTTCCCTAGCGAAATCGACCATCAAGTTGGCTGATGTGCAATGACGTCTGTGCTGACCTGTTTTCGTATTTTGCCCATATCTTCTTATCCACATCAGCAAATGAGCTGATTCTAACGGCTATGGATCCGTAACTGATAGGGGTATATTTTTCGAGAAGACCATTTTATCAGATCGAGCCTCCAACATTGACAAAATCGACCATCAAGCTGGCTGATCAGAATTGTCATACAATATGACGAAAATTATTAGAAAAATGCACCCACCTATTATACCTACCTTTGAAATTTGTAAAGCTTGTCTCTTGTCATTTAGCCCTCCAAAATGTGTATAAATAGAGGGCCTTGGATGAGTATTGGGATACATTATACATTGGTAGGATATTAGCCATTGTAATAAAATTCTCTAAGTTTTCTTCTTCTTTCCTTTCTCTAGTTTTCTTTTTTTTTATTTACTTATGCTTCTTACATTTCTTTTCATTTTATTCATATCTAGTATGTGTTGCTAATCATATTGTTGAGGTGATGAGGTGAAGCTTTTGGTAAATGCTAAGGTTAGTCTCTTAAACATGAGCTAAAATGAATCATCATTTATAAACACTAGTATAGATAATATTTTCTTTTGGTTTAAAATCATACTTGCAAAGTAGAGATCTTGATTCATTATTGACAATGAAAATGGCACAGTAAATGCTTGGTTTCATAACCTTGATTTATTGTAGACATATACCTTGGCATAAGGAATGCTTGGACTCTTTTTATGAGTTTTGAGGACACCAAATGAACATAATATCATATGCTATGGACGTTGGACAATTTGGACTGAATTGCTAAACCTTCCGATTGGAACCTCCCTTATGTGTGGATTTCAATTGTGTAATAAAACAAGATTAATCTTAGCATAACACCAAGAGTGGATTCTCTAACCTCAACATCCTTTCTTATTGTTTTTTATATCTTGTTTAATTGCTTTTATGTTATTTTGTTTATTTTGTTCTCTAATATCTTGTTTACTTTCTTTGTTATTGATTCCCCCCGAGTTGGTTTTGATTGACTCGGTGATTTGGAGACCGAAAAACTCACCAGAGTTTGGTCCTTGAGTAGGTGAAGGTTCGACGAAGAATTTGAGAGAGAAAGATAGTTTTCTTTTTGTGAAGTTCCTATTTTTGATTCGATTTGATTGATGTTTTTGGATTTTTGACCGTTCAAAGTTTTTTAAAGCTTCGGTTACGTTTCCAAGATGGATTCGACGGCGTCGTTTACATTTGTCATTAAATGATTGTCTATTCGGTTAGAAAAAGAATTTGAATTTGATTTGATTATTGTCTATTAGAGATTGAACTCCTATTAAACGAGTGGAATTTGAATATTTTAATTTCGATTTTAAGTATTTCGTGAGTTTAATTAAATTTTTTTATTTTTAATTTATAATAATAAAAAAATTAATTTTAATTCGAGTTCGAATACATATAATCAAAAAAATCAAGAATGAGAATTGAATTTATTTTTTACAAAATAAATGAGCCAAATCAAAAAAAACTTTAATAATCCAAATTTTATCTTAAATCAAATTCTAATTTTAAATATAAAATTAAAATTAAACTTCAATTCGAATTTAAATTTTTTATTATTTGAATTCGACTCAACTCACGACCTTAATCATGCAAGCAAAGTCGCGTTCACTTGACGCGCTACTAGATGACATCGAGAAACAAGTGTTGCATAAGTGTTAATTACATTGGTTTGGATCATATAGTTTCGGATTATATTATTTTGGGTTCAAAAAGATTTTGATTATTTTAAGGTTGAGTAATTTGAGTTTGACGTTTGAATAATTTGAATTTTAATAATTTCAAATTAAAATTATTGAATTTTAAAACTAAATTAATTTAAATATAAATTTTTTGAATTAATTTTTAATCAGTTTAAATTTAAATTAATTCAAATTTATATCATTTTAAATTTGAATTGAACTAGATTAAATTATTAATATTTTTAATTAAATCAAATTGAATGAGTTCGGACTTCAATGATTGAATAAACCAACGGATTTAGTAGTTAATGTTGTTTATCTTGACATTTTAAAATTATTTACATTTATAATTTTTTGTTTAATTACTTTCAAACTCCATAAAAATTCATTCAAAATGTAAATATATAAGTTTTTTTAAGAGCTAATTTTATATATCTACAACGGAGGTTTTAAATTCCATAAGTAATGTTACAATATTGTCACATACCTTATTATTTATTATATAAATTTATTTATTTTTTAAATATATGTTAATGGAATACTAGTCTAATTTTATAAGTAAAATTTTTAAATTTCATTTGAATGGTGGATGAGTTAAATTTTTTTTTTTTACAATATCAATATATCATTTTTTGTTCTAAACTTTTAAGAGAATTAACTAGGCCTTTAAACTTTCAAATTGGGTTAATGCGGGATAATTACCTTTTTAGTTTTAAAAGTTTACGTGTTTTAAACTTTCTGTCTTAACCGTTTGAAAATTGCCATTTCAATCTTAATTATTTGAAAATTACTATGTCGATTATATCGTTATTATTGTAAAGTATAAATAGTCTTAGATGTGTTAGTAAAATGTTGCATTTTTAATTTTAGTAACCAAAAAAAAATCTTTTAACAACTTCAAATAAATAAACTAAAACAGATTTGCTAAAGAAATGCATACCTGAAAACAATTTCAGTAACAAAAAATACATCTCTTCCGAACACTAGCGGAAGCAAGAGCACCACCAACAGCACTAATCAAGAATTTAAATAGCAGTCGTAACGTGATATTACGGTTGCTATTTTGAAGTTTCGATTCGCTCCCGTGACTATTATTAGATGTCGATTTTTACTGTAATTGACTGTAATAGCATTCATTATGTTCGCAACCGCAATAAACGTGATACAATCGAAATCGCGTCTGCGATCGCAATTTAAATCCGTGGTACCAACACAAACAGTTACGTTTGCTTCATCAATCTATGTCACTGCCACTGAAGAAACTATATATTATACTACTGCTGAATTTGGAATCAATTGTTCTAGCTTATCCAACAACAGCAGTCGCCGACCAACAAATTTCTTTTATGGATTGAAACTCCAAGAGAAATGCCCTTCATGGAAATCTTTTCTGCCACAAACAATTTCGCAGAATCACGAAGGGTAGCACAGATTGACTTTGGAACTGCCTACCGATGTAGGTTTTCTTGACAACCCTCATCACATTCTTGTGAAGAGACTTGGCTTGACTAAAGGCTCCGCATTATGAACACAATTTTCATGACTAAATAACGCCACAACGCGACATTACAGCCATTTTTTTTTTTTTTTTTGCGGTTTTGGCTTTCTCTTGATCGTGATAGTGTTTATTATACCTGCGATTATGATAAACGTGATGTGACGGAAAAAGCATTCGAACCACAACTTAATTCCATGGAGTCGCCTCCTCTTTTTTTTTTTTTTTTATTTATTTATCACAATAACAGAATTGTCAGCTCTATTTTGCCATGGCAACATAGATGTAGCTTTGCCTCTGCCATTCTTTATCTTCATGAGGAATGGGATGAACAAGTTATCCATAGAAACATTACCACTTCAGCCATCATTCTCGATCCCGAGATGAACCCATGGCTAAGTAGTTTTGCTCTTGCTGAATTCTTGAGAAGAAACGGTCATGGCTATCATGCAGAGGAAAGAGGGTAAGATAGCACAAGTGTTTTTTTCATGACAATTTTCTTTTTTAATTTTTGTGTACTATTAAATAGATTTGATAATATTGGATACTGTAGATACTTGACTTTGGCTACTAATATATTATCTTTTCTTAGAGAAAAATAAACTTATTTTAGAGAAAATTACACTTCCGCATATAATAGCAAAGGTATTCTAGAACAAGTAATAAAATCATTTCACTAAAAGTTTTTTCACTAGAAGTTCTTTCATTGGAACAGCTCTCGTTCGGAACAGCTCTTGTTCGAAACAGTTTCTGTTCAGAACAGCTCCTATTCGAAACAGCTTCCGTTCAGAACAACTCCTATTTGGAACAGCTCTTGTTCAGAACAACTTCCATTTAGAACAGCTCCTGTTCGGAACAGCTTCCGCTCAAAACAACTCATGTTCAGAAGCAACGCCTTCATGGGACAAGTCATTCACAGAACAACACTCTCATAAAAGGGATTTCCACCGAGAAGTATTCTACAGAAGACATTCCGCTTGATACTACTCCACCGAAACAGAAAAAGTGGAAATAATCTCAGAATATGGCAGGGTTCTTAGGTTAATTTCACTATTGGATGTTCCAGATAGCTTGACTTGATGGATCAGATATGAAGATAGTTAAAAGATCTTCTTTTAACTTTTCTCTGAAATATGAGTGCCTCTCTTTTTCTTTCAGAACAAATAGTGAACTTTTGTTCACTATTTACTATTACCAACAACAATCTAAACTCATATCAATTAATACTTTAGTAACTCACAATCTTTCCAATTATACCAATTTAATACCTATGTTTTGTAACTCCTATTTTGAGACCTATAAATAAAAGTTCTCACAATTCATTTGGAGACTTTTGACTATTGGAGCAACTTTTCTCTTTAAAATTCTCTCTGTAATTCTCTATTCTCTCCCCAACCTTGTTCTCAGCCATACTCGGCCTTGCTCCACCATCTCTCCACTTCCTCCACCTTACTTAACCCCACCTGCCGCTATGCTCAACATTTCAAAGTCTGCTCCAGTCTTCTTCTCCGCCGTCTCCCGACAACATCCCGTTTCACTTGTTTGCAACGCTTCCTCTCCCTACCAAATTACCCTCTACAGATACGATACAAACACGACACAAAAAAATAAACTAAAACAAGACACGATATGAAAAAATAGTACGAATACACGAATATGCCAAAATCTATATAATATAAATTATTAACGTATCAAAATTTATATAAATATATAACACTTTAAACACGATTATGACACGAAAAAAATCACGAACACGACATAAATATACAAATTACCGAATCTGCTACCGCAGGTAGTATATATAACAATAGAGAAAGTGCTTTTGGATGTATCTATCTTAACAATAGTCAGACTTTTGGTTGTCCTTGGGGATATATTATGTGTAAACCCCAACTATATTCTTGTCTTTAATCTCTTGATCATGCGGTCTATATTAACTTTAAAGGTGGAACTACAGAAATCCTGTCTCATAATACTGTGCAAGGGAAGACAATTGCATGTTTTACAATTTAGAGGTAACCCCATAGTCAAAAGGATCTGCTTTTAGAATATACACCATTGATGATACAGTTGATAAAAGAGAAAAGACATTTAGATTAACTAGACAAGGAGTAAAACGAAAAGAAAATAATAATAATAATAATAATAATAAAAAGGGAGGAGGTACCATTTCTAAGATGGAAATGTCCTGCTACTCAACTAATATTAGGCATCACCCACTCTATTTCTTGCCTTAGATTGCCATCCAAGAGCAAAGGGTCACCAATACCAAACAAGGGCCTTGGCCTCTTCTTCATAATAGCAGCCTGTGAACCAACACCCATTGGAGAAACAGGGCTTCGAGTAGAAGTCAAGCAGCTTTCAACAGAGCCATCACCAAGTCCGGCCGGCATACTGGAAGTAGTTTTGTTCTCTAAAGCTGCAGCAAGTTCAGACAAGGAAGGCAATTTTATGTTATCGAGAGGGACCGTCCATTGATAATCGTTGGAAACCTTGATAGCCAGTTCAGATAGCTCTTCTCTGGCAGCTTCAAGACCAGCAGTAGCAGCAGCCTGATCGTTTAGAGCTTTACAGGCTTTCTCGAGTATTGAGTGTAGGTATTTGCCTTGTGCTTTTATCCGAAGTTGAAGACGACGCTGTACCTGATAAGTGAAACCATTAGGATGCAGAAAAATCATAAATGAAAAAATTTCTTGCACGGCAAAGAGTAATCATATACTAGATCAAGAAGATAAAAGAACACCCTTATGAGGTCATTGAAATTTTCAATATCAGCAAGTGGCTTTGGAAATTTCACTTTATTGGCTAGCATATACATGTCAATAATTAACCATAAAAGCTACGTTACTCTGGCTCTTCATTTTTCCAAAAGTACCCGTGTCCGACACCCATGTCCAACACATATTCGGACAAGGGTATGGGAGTATGATCCTCCAAATATATGAAAAAACTTAGAAAAAATAAAACATACCCGTGTCGGACACATAACCATATCCGACACTCACCCCCGAGTCCGAGTAACATAGCATACAAGTACTGAAGAAAGCCAATGCTAACCAAAAGTCCAGGCCACTATAACCAACCTCCAACTGTTCATGTAGTCTTCGTTGCACTTCCATCTGCACTCGAAGAGCTTCAGTAACCTGGTAACCACTGTTTGGAAGATGAAATTCAGCATTCGTCCAAAGCCCAAGAAAGTAACGAGATTGTCAAACAAGGGAAGAAATAACATACTCATTCTCCTGCGCTACCAATCTCAATGATGATGTTGTAGATGAACCAGTGTCCTGACTTTCTGCGACACAAGAAGCTGAAACACCAATGACACATCTCATCATCAGTCAATTAAGACATATAATACATACACATGGCAGAAAGGAAAACAGTTGAGAAGAGGTTAAATGCCAAGACTGACCCAAAAGTGAAATTCATATAACAAAAACTTTAAAATAAAATTTGGTAATTTTATCAAAACCCCAGGAGGTAATGTCTAAAAAACTTCCAGTTAAAATTCCAAGACCCACCAAAAGTGAAACGAAATCCATATAAAAGTAATTTTAAAAGCAAATTTTGATAATTTATCGAACCCAAAAGCTCACTGCCTCCCCCAGTGTAGTTGTTTCTCTTTGTAGTAATGCAATAAACAGGGTCAAAATGATAGAACCCTTTCTCCAATGGTCTCTTCTTGGCAGAGTCAAATAGTCATGGTACTTGGTCATGACTCATAAGTACATCAAAGGTACAAAACTAAAAAAGGTAGAAGGAAGAAGTTACTATATTCATTATTGAATGCAAAAACACTAAAGTAATTAGTAATTTAAAGAGACCACGAAGTGTACCATCCTTAGAGTTATCAGTTGGTTCCTTGCAAGATTGCTTTCCCAGCCGGTATTTCTGCAAATAAGGGGCATCAAGTAAAGGAAGTAGAAAATACAAATTATTAGAATTTCAAGTAGCTTAGGTGGTAAAGCCCCCTCCTCTCAACACAAACACATGCAGATATGTCGCATTAAGCTTACTAAATTCTGCTAAATCATGTCGCAAATCGAGAACCATCTTTGACATAGAAAGAGAGGGGCTGAAGACATGACAGCACCAATATAAACTAGGGAACAACTTCAAATAATTATCATTAAAGAGATGGCAATAACTACAAACCTGAAGATGTGATTTCAAGTGATAGAGGGTAAGGCCTTTTACTCCCATTGTTCTCAGAATAGTCTTAGGGGTTGCTTCTGCAATGCAAATCAAGACAAAACAAGTAAGATACGTCAAGATCTAATATAACTTTAGAATAACAAAATGCAAGAGCATATAAGAAATAACAGAAGGGTACATGAACATTGACTCTTATAATGTCGTTGTCAATCAGCTAGGTTTGGTTCACATAAAATCACTCTGAGATTCAAACAGAGAAGCACATATGATCACCCTGGCTAAGGGGCTATATTAAACCATGGCACAACAATTATAGTTAGAGAAGTTGGGGTAATAATCATCTACATCTTTGGTTGAATATGAGCCTAGCTTGGACCAGGAAATAATGTCCCAACTTCCGACTCAGAGCATATGAAACCTGATAAACTTTTTGCCTCAGCAGTGGTAAGCCCCAATCAAACAAAAAGATGCCAGAAAGAACGTTTAACAGAGACATTAGTGGCCTAAGGGTTTAGGTGGTTGCCATTTGGCCATCACAAAATCGCTCATAAATTTTTTTAATTGTTATTTGTATGATTCTATTTTACTGCATTGAGACAAGTATGCTGCCATCTTGTCCCAAAATCACTTCACAAAAGCAACTACTTTCATACTCTTTTCCTACATTTTGTAACCTCACACCATCAAATATGATTTCACTTCTACACAAGCATCATTATTACAATTAAAGCATATGGATTACTTAGGTCAGCAATATTGTCAGAAATCCACTTTAGACACCAAAAAATGAGCTAGAAATTCATTTAACCTGCGGTATGCTTGAGCATTGCATTTAAAAAAGAATATTGCATGTTTAAGATAGAACGAAAGAACATTGTTCTAAAGATGCTTGTACAATTGTTTCTCACAAGCTATTAAGTTTAAACAACATAAATAATTTCTGCACAAACCCGGTGATTTTACTCTGATTTAAAATCTTAATCCTTTGTCATAATTTTTACAAGAAGAAAATACTAATACCAAGAATATTCTTCCCAGACCAGGACAAAGTGCCACAGTTGCTCTAGTTTGTCTTCCAACAAAAGTATGCTAACCAAAATTATTGAACTTAATGGCTCCTAAATAAGGTTTTGTCCTTTTGTTTGTATTTTATCATTAGAGAAGTACCTCCAGAAACATATAGTGGGCACACAAAATTAGAATATTACCAGAAATTTGAATAGATAACCAGAAAGTAGTACTAGAAGAATAAAAAGAAAACAAAAGTAAGCTCAATGAATGAGCTAGTCAATGTCTACGTGTTTATGCAAATATATGCCGTGTATATACACGTATAAGAAGAAAGTCCCTTCCAGTAAAATCTTAAACTAAGAGATCAAAAAATAGGATTGGCAGATATCTTCTAGAGAGAAAGAGCCAACAGCAATGAGGTAAAGTTCCTAGACGTCATGATCCATTTTCAAATGATGTTTAATGGTACCAATAGAGAAAATGATTCTAAACCAGACAATGATTACAATGAAAAACAATTGTGGCTGGTAATTAAGTCAAAGCTGATTCGAAGAACACGGTAACAACAGATCTTCATCCAAAAAGGGCAAAGAACACTCCTTTTAATCACTTCAATTCAGCCTATAAAACAACTATATTAAACATCCCCCAATTAGTTCAACAATCAAAAATAGGATCAAAAAAGGGGCAAAATATCATGAGTTTAAAAAATAAAATAAAATTTACGGACTGTGATCCATGATTATACAAATTGACAACAAAAAGGCATAAACTTTAAAACCAATATTTTCAATCACATTAGCAAAACAGAAAGAAAAAAAGAAAAAAAAAAAAGGCCAAAGTCTCAAAAACAAGGCTAACACAAAGAAACCAACCCAAAAACCAAAATACAACCATCAATCCCAAAGAACTCACTGACCAAATCTCATCACTATTCTATCACATAAACCAAACTAAAGCAACAAGGAGATGAAAAATTAAAAAAGGCGACCCACATTTCAAGAACTAAAAGCTTTAGAGAGTGAAAACTAACCCAACATTCAAAATTTCACTAAAAAAAATAGAAAACCTCAATTAACATTAAGATAATACATTATTATCCAATCAAATAAAAATAAACTCAATTTATTAAAAAAAGAAAAAGGGAAAATTTCACATTTTTACAGTTCAAAGCAAAAGCAAAGATAACCCAGAGAAAAAAAAAAAAAACTCACTGTCAGGGCCGCCAAGTTGAGTAACAGCATCGATGAAACGTTCATGGAGCTCAGCTGTCCATCGGAGTCGAGGCTTCGGATCCGTTGTTAGGACCAAACAAGCATCACCAGGCAAGTTGGTCCGATCAAGAGACCCTTGATAATCTCCCACACTTCCATCAAACGGTAACGACCGAATAGCTGAGTACATTTCTTCTGAATCTTTTTTCCCCAGAAAGTGATGGAAAATGCAGGACTAAAACCAATAGGAGTAAATAAGTTGGATTTTCTACGTTTTCGGGTTCGGGGCACGGAGCCCCGAAGTTCAACAGAGAGAGGAGAAGAAGACTATGAGAGAGAGAGAGAGAGAGAGTTATAAAAGCGAAGTGAGTGAATTTTGAGGCATTGCAGAGGCTAAGACAGCGATGTGTTGTTGTGTCTTTGTCTTTCACTTCCAACTCTCTCTCCCCTCTATTTATTTAATTCATTTTATTAGTATTTATTATACTAAATAAATCATTTTTAATTCATAAAAAAATAATAATAAAATTCTAATTTTTCACTTTTCTGTATATGTATTGTAAGATTAAGAGGGCCCACGTGTAGTCTAGTTGGCCCATTTTTTTTATTTATGTTTTGTCATTTTCTTTTATAAGTTTTTCAGTTTTGTTGAGAGTTCATGTTTTACACATCATAAATAAAATTTTTAAATTTTAGAAACGAATTAAATATATATTTTTTTATAATAATTTTTAAAATTTTTTTATTATACCTATAAGAATATGGTTTTTTTTTTATAATAATATTGATAAATTTTTTTATTTTTTAAATTACCGATATTTTATTTTTATTAACCAAAATATATCAGTTTCAAAAATATTGAAAAATCGTCATGATCTTTAGGTGATTTCTCTTCACATTTTGTTATTTTTTTTTCAAATAAATGTATGAAAGTCGCCCTCCATACATCTTTACAACAAAAGAAAAAAAAATACAATAGAAACCGCCCTCACGGAGGGCGGCTTCCATTATATTATTTTTAAAAAAAAATATATATTTTTACTGTATGGAAGTCGCCCTCCAAAAAAAAATTTAAAATTTTTTACATATAATTTTAAAAAAAAATTCATATAATTTATAAAAAAAATTTAATTATATATAAAAAACAAATTATATAACATGTAATGATAAATAGGAAAAAACTTGCATAACATGAAATGCGAAACATGTAAATTTATACATTATTATACAAAAATACATTATTCTTGTTATATATTATTATACAAAAATACATGATTCTCGTTATATTATACATTACTATATAAAAGTACATTAAACTAATTATCTATTGGGGAGCTCTTTTATCGCGTGGTGTTGAGCAACAGTGCGAAGCTCTCCTATTGCGTGGTGGTAGCTATCGTCGTTCAACCTCATCAGTGGCACGTATTCGCGGTCGACCTCGACCTCTTGTTGTAACCGCCACTGGTTCTTGTTGTGTGGCATCCGCATGCTCATGGATGGTGCTATAATGACCCACATCATGTGTATCAGTCGATGGAAACTCACTATTGGAGGGACCCATATTTTCTGTATCTAAAAATGGAAACCCACTGCTAGAGGAGCGAACACCTGGTCTACCAAAACAGTGAAACTGACTACTAGATGGACCCACAAATGATGTACCACCATATGCTGAAGTAGTCGTTCCAAACTGATACAATGTACTTAGATATGCTGAACCTGAACTTCGAGTGAGGAACTGGTCATCTAACCTCGTCTTTGGCGGTGATGGTCGGTGACTAATGGAATAACGATGACTGGATGCTAATCCATGATCCCGTTTAGGTTCAGGATGACTAAATGACATTCTTGATGTAGTGAACTCCTCGACATGTGACGAGGCCGGTTGACGCATCCATCCACGTTGTCGACTAGGTCTAGGAAGTTCCATTTCCCGTGTAGGAGGGACTAGATTTGAAGTTCGTATGGGAAATGGCCTACTCCTAACATCCTCAAACTCCGACGATAGACAAACAAAAGATTTACCTTCATCCTAATACCATCTTATGTAATCATCAGATGGTATGAAATTATTACCAACAATGGCATAACCTAGAGGAATTCGTTGAGAATGTATATCCCACCACTAGATCTATTATTGATGCTTCGTAGGCCAGAATTCTTCATGACGCCCACGTAGGTCAATCTTGTGAACTTTATTAAGGTTCACCGGTGGTTGCGAAATTGGTTGTTGCATCCCAAATTATCGCATCACCCTGTCGGTGTGGTGCCACTCTACATATACAAAGCATATCAATGCTGTATTTGCTTTTCATATATGACAATTATTGTAGGCATCCAATGGGAGGCATGCCATAATTTCATTTGAAGAATATGGCATCCACACAAACTGCGAATAATTATTATAAATTATTAGTGTTCATATGGATTAAATACACAAATACTTGAATGTAACAATCGAAACATTTACCTTATCATATCCTAGTCGATCTAGTCGTAATCTTATACTTGCAAAGTCGGCCAAAATATCGTTATGATCTTTACGATGGCTCCACGTATTAAAATGCATATAAAATCTTAATAGACCTATAAAAAATACAAGTTCGTACAAAATTAATAAAATAGTCAAGATTATTACCTGCTTGCAAAGGGGTATACAGGCGAAACCTTCACGCGCGGAGCAAGAAATGGCAGTCGATACCAAGCCCATGACTGCAGAAGCACTAAACATCCACCTATGTCATGGCTCTTAGGAACTTTAGCCTGACACTACAAAAACCCCAAACACACAGAACCCCAACTATAATTTGCTGCATGCTCTAAATCACGAAGTAATTGAAGATACATTAAATGTATCCGATTGCTCAATTTGTCAGACATTAGCATTCCTCCAATCAAACATAAAATATATGCTCTAGCAAAATATTTTACCTTTTCTTCACTTGCGTGTTCGGGGAGATTTTGAAAGGACTGCAACCAAGTTAGTTTCACCGTTGAGCCCCTGACATACTCTTCTGGAGGTATAGCGCCCAATAAATTTAGACACTCTTCATTCCAATCTAGAAAGCTTGCGCCTGCAACTGTCATGCCATCCACTGGAAGTCCAAGTTGAAGCGCAACATCTTCTAGAGTGATCGTGCATTCACTACACGAAAAATGAAAAGTGTGTGTCTCGAGTCTCCATCGTTCAATCAACGCACTAATTAACTCGGGCTAAAGCATAAATTGTCGAACTTGAGCTGCATAATAAAATTCGGCTCTCTTTAAGTGGTCAATAATATATAGATGCGGGTCGTCAAAATAAATTTTCCTCGAACGTAAGACACGATGAGTATCATGTTGATAATTAATTTAATTAAATAATTATAAAAAATTAATAATATAATACATATAATATTAAAAAAATTTACTTACCTCTTGAAATACAACTGAGGATATATGATTCTCTTGCAACCTCAACAATGATGATGAAGCCATTTTTAAATCAACAAAACGTAGAGATTTTTTTTTTGGTATGAAAGAAGAGGAGATTTTGATTTTTTTGGGGGTATGAAATAAGAAGAAATAAATTGAGTTTATGAAATAAATTGGAAGAAAGAATGAAGGAGATGGGGGTTTATATAGAGATGGGGTTGGGGAAGGCAACAGTCATTGCCTTCAACTTTTTTTTTTTAATTATAACCGTTGGCTTCCCAACGGTCATGAAAAAAAAATTTTAATTTTAAAATTTTTTTAAGTATAAAAATAATTGTTTCTAAATAATACAATGGAAGCCGCCCTTCGTGAGGGCGGCTTCCATTGTATTGTTTTTTTCTTTTGTTATAAACATGTATGGAAGCCGCCCTCGTCGAGGGCGGCTTCCATACATATATTTGAAAAAAAAATTAACAAAATGTGAAGGAAAATCGCCCTCAACCATGGCGATTTTCCAATGTTTCTGAAACTATCGTATTTTGATGAATAAAAACAAAATATCAGTAATTTAAAAAATAATTTTTTTTATCAATATTATTATAAAAAAGACTAAGAATATGTGTTATTTTACTAAATCTGTTAGCAAATTTTTCCACGATCGGTCTGGCCGTGGCCCAATATTTTTTTTTTTATTTCCTTATTTAAGTTCCGATCGAGTTGAGTTCGGGCCGGTTCGAAAGCCCATTTTACTGTTCACAAAATTTTAAAACATTACAAAATTATTTTTATATTAATATTTATATATTTTGTAATTAAATTTAAATTATTTTTTTTATTTAATTAATAGTAATTCAGAGCGGCCCGACCCGAATTACTAAAATTCTTATCCAAGCTCAGCCCAATTCGGGCCGGGTCGGGCAAGTAGTCCGACCCTTGGATAGGTTTACTAAAGTTTTTAAATTCTACCGATAGTGTATCAAATATATATTTTTTTTTATTAATGAATTTCCAAGATCATTCTTTAAAGTTAGTTAATATATTATTGGGTTGAAGAACAAATTTGCCACTATACTATAATGATATTAGAAATAAGAAAAAAAATATGGGTATCATTAGATTTATAAAAGTGTGTAGATAATTTTAATAAAATACATTAGAGCTAAATAAAACGGTATTTTGTTTTTGAATTTTGTATTTAATGGTGGGTAATATAAAATAAAGTGAGAAAAGATTTGGAAAAATTTTGAAAATCACATCTTTATGTGGATATTCAAGAAAGAATTTCAAGTGCTCAAAAGTATTGAAAAAATAGGATCGGATGGTTGAACCAGTCGGGAATCGATGGCTAGTCCGATCCAATATGTACCTTAAAATCGAAAATCTATTAAACCGATAAAAAATTGGTTCAATTAGTAAAAAACCAGATTAATTTATTTTTTCAATTTTTTTTTTGAAAGTGATGAGATTTGAGCTTTTAACCTCTTAATTTTATATTAAAAACCATACTATTAAACTAAATATATATTTTTATTAAATATTTACTATGTTTATTATTTATTTAGCATAGAAATTACTTATTTTAATATTTAAATTGTTTTAATTTGAACCAATCGGCCCAACTGGTCAAACCGATTAGATTGAGAACTGGAGATCTAACTGATTTGACTCCCGATCTAATTTTTCAACCTTAATGCTCAAATTCCATTTTGAAGTTTCCCCTAAAATTTAAAATTTTCTAATCTTTTTACCAAATAAAACAATTAGGTTTTAGACTTTTGTGTGAACAATGGGATTAGTGGCGATGGTATCGCGCTTGTGTGAACTAATGGTAGGCGTAAAGTAGAAGGGTGGGAGAGATCCCATCAAATATTTGAAATAGTTTTGCTGGTGAGGCAACTACAAGGTGAATTACATGGGTGAATAGTGATATGGAGAGACATACTCATATGTTGGTTCCAAGAAAAAAACTCAAATGTAAGTATGGTTGGAGAATTATTGGTTTTAGGTAGACCACCAAATGGAGTTGTAAAATGTGTTGTTTTTTTTTTTTGGTCGAGAAAAGGAACATTTAATTAAACTTAATAGATAGTATATGATACATAATTAGACCAGCTACATCATCAGCAACATAAACAACAAAAGATGTAGCATAATTCCTATCATGTAAAGGATCTAAGATGAGATTAGATGACAAAGAGTTTGAAACAAGACTTATAACAGACAAAACATCCAGTTTAATTTCAAGATGAGAAATTTGTTTCTGTTTCGCCAATAGGAAACCATCACGAAGGACCCAGAGTTCAGCTTCAACACTAATAGCATGGCCAATGAATCTATGTGAGCCTATGATCCACCGACCATTGTGATCTCGAATTATGGAACCTGCTCTTGCTCTTCCTGGATTTCCAATAGCTGAACCATCAGTGTTGATTTTAAACCATCATTGAGGTTAGGGGTTCCACTTGATTGGTATAAAGGTGGGATAACATAAAGGTGTCGTCTGTTTGTGAGAGGAAAGAATTAAGCTGCAAAACATACAGCCTTTTGACTGAGCGAAGCATGATGGAAGGGTTTTCCAAAGGTTGTTCCATTTCTTGCAAGCCAAAGGCTCTAAAGGAAATAGATGAAAACCAACCTCCAAGAGATATTATGTGCATGAAAAGGAACTTTTGAAGACATGTTGGCTTTGATCCAATCAGGGAGGGGAAGATTATTAAAAGCGATAAGCTATGGAGGCATGTGTAGGGACGACCAAAGTGTTTTAGTGAGGGTACATTCACGAAAAAAATGATTGAGGGTTTTAAGGTTTTTTTGGCAAATGGGACAGGTGACATCAACAACGATCCCATGCCATTGGAGGAAGACTTTTATTGGTAAAATTTGATGACCACATTTCCAGAAGAAGAAAGATAGTATTGGTATTAAACATTGTTTCCAAATCCATTCCTAATTGTTTTTGTCCTTTGGTAAGGTGGGTCTTTACGATTCAAGGGTAATGTTATATGCTGAAACAAATATGAATTCCCCACTGTTTGAGAAGTTCCAACAAATGAAGTCAACACTAGTTTGGAGCATAGAGAATGGGTTCCCAAAAGCGAATCAACTGTATCTCGAGGAAGAGAAAAAAAAGATGGCGATGGAGCCTATTTCATTAACGTTCATTCGAAAACTTTTGACGGTGAGAGTTTCTTCATTCTTGTTGAACAGTCCAATCGCAAGGTTTCGAAGGGGACCTATTCTCGTCCAGTTATCCATCCAAAAGTTGATCTTTGAGTTTGAGCCATCTCTCACAATCATATGATTCCTTTCTCAATCAGATGTTGTACACTTTTTAATGCTTGCCAAGTGACTGAGGCTCTACTATTTAACCCTTGGCCTTTAAGATATTTTGGATGCAGGAGTCTTGGCCATAAAGAGTTTTGATCTGTTAAGAGTCTCTCGCAGAGTTTTGTGAGTTGAGCTTGATTTTGAGCTTTTGTTTGCCTACTACCAAATCCCCCTTCGTTCTTTGGTCGTGTAACCACTTGCCAATTGATATGGTGGAGTTTGTTTGAGCTTTCGATCACACCCCAAAGAAAGTTACAGTTGATTCTATCAAGAGAGGCGCAAACGCTACTTGAAAGTTTTATGCATTACATGTAGTAAGAAGGGATGGCCGTAGTGGTTGATTGGTGAGGGTTAGGTGACCCATTGGGGATAGCTAGATGGGAAGTAAGAGGTGTTGTGACTCCTTTAGTAATTGAGGTAAAACTAGTTGATAGTGGGGTAGAATCTCCTTACGGTTGCGACATGTCTGTCGTTCTCACAGACAGCACCAAAATATTAATGGTGTTTTAGGACCTATGGATATGAGCTTCAGAAAGGTAGAGAGAGAGAGCAAGGTTCGAACCTGCAAAGAACGATCAAGGGGTGCTGGAGTTGAGATTATAGGGCATTATGATGCTCAAGTCAATAAGGGATTGCAGGTGGAGAAGGAAGAGAGAGATATAAATAGCAGTAATCAATGAATAATATGACCTAAAGTTTTTGTGACTTTACCTTACACCTTTTATATCTATATCTAGTATTGCGACTAGCCTTGGGTGTGCATCTAACTGCCCTTTCTTGGGTCATACCCTATCTAAACAGATGGCGTTTCTATTTTAGAATCACGTGTGTGATTGTCTGGTGATGAACCTCTTGGGCTTAGCCTTGCTTTAGACCTAAGTTAGTAATGGCCATAATAAACAAGATCTTACATCAACTACTAATAATTTTAAAATGCTCAAAGTATCATAAAATTAGATGTATTTATTGCATTTAAATAATGTCAACTTTGTTGTCAATAGTGAAGTGAATCAGAAAACCTTTTTTTTCTTTTCCCTTAAAAATGCTCCTTAATTACTAAATACATCAATCTCACTCTCCAAATTAAAAGCGTAGATTATCTAATATTAGTTTAACACAATAGAATTCGTCCACAATTAAACTGTGAAGTAGTATCTCAAAAATGCACCAGTAAACTAATCCCCTACGGAATTCAAATCAAGGATTTCGTAAGAAAGCACTATTTGATTAGGCAATAATTCCTTCTGATTTTCTCCTTTCTATTGCAACCAAGTCATAGCCACCCTAAACATGACCTTGCCGTTAGAGCCATATACCTTGGTGGTGGCCGGTGGGTGGATAAGGAGAGTGAAAGGCAGGATAGTGTTGAAAAAATCGAATCGAATTGGACTAATTCAATCGAAAATCGATGGTCTGTCCGGTCTGACACATATCAAAGTATCAGGATTCAATGAACTGGTAAAAAATTAGTTTAATCAGTAAAAAATCAGATTAAACCCATAAAAACCAATTTTTTTATTATTATTATTAAAATTATTTTTGTAAGTGATGTGATTTGAATATTTAACCTCTTAGCTATATATTAAAAACCATACCATTAAGACAAATATATATTTTTAGTACTTATTTAATATCAAAATCACATATTTAATATTTAATTTATTTTTAATTAAATAATTCAATTCAATTGATTAAATATATGATTCGAAAATCATACTCATTTAACTTTCTATACAATTTTTTATTTATTGCCAAAGGGATAGGAGGCCAACAAATCAAGGGTGGCTAGTCAAGGCCCCACAAAAGTATAACACGGCATCGTGGTTGGTTCATGGTTTACTATTCTTTGCGAAAGCTCAACTCTAGGCAAGGCAAAGCAAGGGAGAGGGGAGGGGAGGGGAGGGGAGGAGAGGAGGGGAGCGGATGTTGAGAAAATAACGTGGCAACTCACAATAAGTATTCGAGAACAAGAAAAAAGAGAACATAATATCTTTAATGTGGTTCAGTTTTTTTTGGCCTATGTTTACGATCCCAAAAGGATAACATACTTCACTAAGAAAATATTCCAACTTGTAGCTTTTGGACAGATAAAACTACAAATCCTCCTACAAATATTGTAACTTTTGCATGGATAAAGTTACAAACCTTCCTACAAAAAAACTTGACTCACCACCCAAAGAGTCTCAATACAACTTCGACTTAAGTTTATAAACTCCCTCTCGTATGGGGTGATGGGCTTTTTTCTCAAAGGCTAAAGTTCCTATTTATAGGTGAGCGCTCCTCTTGCCTTATCAATACTACTCAATATGGGATTAGGACTCCCCTTGGCTTAACCAAGTTACTTGGTGTGAGATGAGCACTCCTACTCAATGCGAGACTTGGACTCAACATAATCAACAAATCCTCCTTTGAGTCAAAGTCCTTAATTACCTCAATTACTCAATGTTGGAACTCAACAAATTCTCCCTTGAGTCAAAGTCTCAATTACTTCTTGGCAGCCACTCCTCCCTCGAACCAAAAGCGTCTGGGCAACAACTTAACAGCTGTTCTTCCTCGAATAAAAGCTTGTTGGCAGCAACTCAACAGCTTGAACTAAAAGCTTCTGGGCAGCAACTCCCTTTGTTCAAACCAAAAGCTTCTGAGCAGCAACTCTCATTTCTCGAACCTAAAGCTCTGATACTAGTTGTTGAAAAAATAACGTGGCAACCAGAGGCGAATCTTGGTGGGACCCAGAGGGAGCCTTGGCTCTCCCAAATTTTTTGAAACCCTCTAATATGAATATGTATTTAATATAAATACATTTAAATTGGCTCTTCCAAAATTAAAATTAAAATTATTATTTTTAATTTTATTTTAACTTTATGTACTGACAAAATGATTTAAAATAACATTATTGTTTATCTATTTATTGAATCCACCGATCATTATTTACAAACACTTAAGATTAATAAGATTGTCACAAATATTAAGTCACAATTATATAAACTTAAGAAAAATCATATTGACTTTCTAGCTTTTTCGACATAACTTATCTTCTTATATATTTTAATCTATTCTATCTTTGTGACCATTTTCAATATATTTTGCTTAATCATTTAAGTTACCACTTACCATCCGTCATTACAAAGCTAAAATTATTTTTAAGAGTTTTTTAAAAATATATTTACATATATTCTTGTCTTCATATGAATAATATTAAAACTTTTCTGTTTTGTCAAAAATTTGATTTTTTTTTTTAATTTATGTTATAGTGTTATATAACACTTATCAAAATTTTTTCTTTTACAAAACTTGATATTTCGCTTATTGAGATTCTATAAATTTATAAATAGCTAAAATGTATATATTTTATGAGATTTTTATTTTTTATTAATATATTGTTTGCATATATCTTTTATATTAGAAATTTTTCAAAAAATACTTCAAATGAAAATAAAAAATATAATTTTAATTGGCCCCCTCAAAATCAAATGTCAAGATCCTCCATTGGTGGCAACCTACAACAAGCACTCGGGAAGAATAAGAAAGAGAACACAATATTTTTAACGTGATTCAACTCTTTTTAACCTACGTCCACGATCTCAAAGGATAACATACTTTACTAAAGAAATATTTCAACTTGTAGCTTTTGGACGGATAAAACTATAAACCCTCTTCCAAATATTATAACTTTTGCACGGATAAAATTATAAATCTTCCTACAAACAAATTTGACTCACCACCTAAAAAATCTCAATACAATTTCTACTTAAGTGTATAAACTCTTTCTCTTAAGAGGTGATCGGTTTTTTTTTTCAAAAACTAAAATTTCTATTTATGTGGGATGAACATTTTGAAATAAAATGAAAACTCCTATTCAATATTAGACTCTCATTGACGTAACCAAATTGATGTGAGATAAATATTCTTATTCAATGTAAAGTTGAATTACTATTCAATATTAAACTTGAATTTAACCTACTCAACAAGAAAAGCTGACAATGAACTTTCAGATAAAAAGTATAGCAGTTTTTCCAAATAATAGTGACTGACTGCGATGGGGTTGCTTTGTTTTGTGTGGTTGACAAGACCACCTCCTCTCTCTCTCTGTCTGTCTCCCAACTTTGGTGATTGCATGCACAGCAAATAACTTGTTGCAGCAGCAAAATGAAATTACATCACAACAATATTAACTTTACTGTGAGATCTTTTTGCATTTAGTACTGGGAAATGTTAACAAAGTTGGGGCCTAGACGTTCCTTTCGTGCTGAGTTAATGCTCCAAAGTACAAATAGAATAAAAAAAAATTATTTTTATATTTTTTAAAAATATATAATAAGAATTAAATAATTTTTAAAAGTTTTAAATTTTTATGATAAGATTTTTAAATTATTGTAATATTTTATATATTTTTAATAAGTGTTTTTAAAAAATGTATATATAATATAGAGGTGTTTATGATTAGATTCGGCCAAACTCAAATAACAAAAACTTTTATTTGTCAAATTGATATCAGGTCGAATTAGAAATACATTTTACTATATGAAATATATTAAAAAAATATTTTTATATTAATATTTTTATAATTAAATTTAAATAATAATTTGAATAGACCAACCCAAATTATAAAAAAATATATTCAAATTCGATCTAATTGGAATAGAACGAATAATTCGATCGGAATAGATTTACTACTTTTTTTCTGTGTTCTTTTCCCCTCCTTTTAGCCCTTAATTATCAAAAAAATCATAATCAATTTATTGTTTCTTTTGTTAAAATTTTTTATTTTGAACAGGATGAGATGGAAGTAGAAGTGACAATTGGATAGACTAGGTCAGGTTATCTCAAGTTAAAGAGAGTGTAGATTGTTTTGAGTTTAAATTATTTTAGATTCATATCGTTTTAGATTTAAATTTTAAAATAAAATAAATTTATTTTTTAAGTTATTTGAATTTGAATCATTTAAAATTTGAATTAATTTGGATTTAAATTATTTTATATTGATTTATTGATTTTTCTTACTCAAATCGAATTATGTTGAGTTTAAGCAGATTTTTCGGATTTGATTCAATTTTACCAGCTCTAGATGAGAGAGCTTGTTGAGAATATCTATTAATCACAAAATTTTGATTAATCATATTGCAAATATTAACAAATTAAGCTTCTTTGCATTTGAAAGATGTATCAAACTTTTACCTTGATCTTGAAGTAGTAACATTTGGCAAATTAATTTAGATAAAGTTGTTGAAGGTCCTTATTTCTTTTTCCTTTTTCTAATAACAATCCAAGCCTTTCCAAGTTGGTGAAAAGCTATAACTTGTAAGAAACAGATACTCGTACCGGGTCATCTACTATAATTATTTTTTAGTCTTAAGGGATTCAAGTGATATTTTTGTCAATTGTCCAAAAATTTTTTATCCTAATTTATCTTTTAGTGGGGGGGGGGGGGAAGAATTATTTTTTCTTTTGTTATTATTATTTTAATTTTTTATAATTTATTATTTCTAAAAAAATGAATAAATATTTATTATTCATTTTTTTAATTTTTTAATTTCTGTATATTAAAAAATTATAAATTTTTTTCTTTATTTTAATTTTTTAAAGGAAAAATCATTGTTTAAAAATAATTATAAAAATTGATTTATCACTTTGTATTTTTAAAATCAAACAAAAAATGGTTATATAACTTATTAATTTATTATTTTTAATTTTTAATTTTTAATTTTTAATTTTTAATTTTTAATTTTTGGCTTTTGATTTTATTTTTAAATGATGTATTTAAAGGTTAGTCTGTACGTTGACTCGCAGTTCGATTTAGAATCCGTACCCAACTCGCTCGGAAAAAAAGTTTAAAAAGAGAAAGAAAAAAAAATTGCTACTAACCTATGTGAGAAAATCAATCCTACGAGAGAATAAAATACAAATCATAATTTTATTTTCTTATTTATTATTTTTACCTCCTATAAATAAAAATATACAATATGCAATAAGGTCTAAATAATTTTCAAAATACATATAAATAATCTTTGAAAATGCATTTATATTAGGTAATTTATAAATAAACAACTATCATAAATTTAAATTCATAATTAAAAAATATTATTATATTAATATTATTATAATTTAAAAATAAAATATTTAAATAAATAACTATTATTTAATAAAATATAAACTAAAATTAATTTATTATTATTAATTAATTAAAAAATTTATAAAAATTTGAAATTACCCCTGCTGAAAACGAGGTCTTTTTTCTAGTTCTCATGAAAGAGGAATCAAAAGATGGAGCAGTGCCTTAATAGATCTGATTATGCACGGATCATTTATTATTTAAATAATATTAAAAAATTAAAAAATATTTTTATAATTAAATTTAAATAAAATATATTTTTTATTATTTAAAAATTGATTCTGGTGGTGCCAAGTTGACCCAAATCGAAAAAATATTTTATTCAAATTTCATCCAATATAAATTGAATCTGTCGAATCAATCGAGTTACCTTACTTTGAAGCATGTCTATGCCTTTAAGGGTTAATTATGAAAAAGTTTATTTTTGACAAGCAGTCAGTCGCTAATAGAATAATTTGATAGCAAAGATTGAAACCAATCATAGCTTATTTGGGTAATACATATATAAAATCATTTATAAATTATAAACAATATTTATTATTATTATTATTATTATTATCATTATTATTATGAGTAGCATCAAAACAATGCATTTGAGGCATGCAGGCAAGCCACCCTCCACCACCTTCATTGGAAAGATATTACACTAAATTAAAACTGGATGTAGATAAAAACGGCTTTTTTATTACAATATAGCCAAAAAAAAATTACCAAATTATCGTTGCTTTTTGATTATTTCCCAAAATACGGATCTTTTTTTTTCAGCTGGGAAATCGCCATCCCCCATGGCGATTTCCCAGCGTGTTTTTTTGCAAATTTGCAAAAAAATACCAAGGGAAATCGCCACCCCCCATGGCGATTTCCCTTGGTAATTTTAGCAAAATTTGCTAAAACCATGAAGGGAAATCGCCATGGGGGGTGGCGATTTCCCTTCATGTATATATATATATATTTTTTAATTAATAAACAAAAATTATATTAAAACAAAATTTTATTTTAATTTGATAATTTTATTTTTAAAAATTATAAATTAAATTAAAATATTTTTTTTATAATTTAAAAAAATTTAAAAATTCGTAAAATATATTTTAGGTTTTTTTATAATTTAATATTTTGAATTTTTTTTTAAATTTTAAATTTGAAATGAAAAAAACAAATTAGAAAAAAAAAATTGAAAGGGGGCAACGGTCATATGACCGTTGCCCCCATCCCCCAAATCCCCCCTCCCCCACGTCCCCCCTCCCCCCCACACCCCCCACCCCACTCATTTTATCTATAAATACCCCCCTCCTCTCCTTCAAATTTTCATTCCTCTCATTCAAATTTTCATTTTCTTTCAAAATTTTTTCATTTTTCTACCAAAAAAAATTTCTTTCTACAAATTTTTTTTTTCTACAACAATATTTTGAAATGGCTTCACTATTGAGGTTACAAGAAAATCACATCTCGGAGTTTATATTTAACGAGGTAAGTAAATTGTTATATTATTATTGTTTTTAAATAATATAATTATTTTTTATATTATTATTGTTTTTTATATTATTATTGTTTTTTATATTATTATTGTTTTGTATATTATTATTGTTTTTTATATTATTATATTATTATTGTTTTTTATATTATTATTATTTTGTATATTATTATTGTGTTATATTATATTATATTATTATTGTTTATATTATTATTGTTTTTTATATTATTATTGTTTTTTATATTATTATTGTTTTATATATTATTATTGTTTTATATTATATTATATTATTATTGTTTTATATTATATTATTATTGTTTTTTATATTATTATTGTTTTATATTATATTATTATAGTTTTTTATATTATTATTGTTTTATATTATATTATATTATATTATATTATATTATATTATATTATATTATATTATTATTGTTTTTTTATATTATATTATTATTGTTTTTTATACGAAATTATTGTTTTATATTATATTATTATTGTTTATATTATATTATATTATATTATTATTTTTTTATATTATATTATATTATATTATTATTGTTTTATATTATATTATATTATTATTGTTTATATTATATTATTATTTTGTTATTTTATAGTTTTATTTATTACTTTTTAATTGTTATAGTTTTATAATATATTAATTGTTATTATTATAACAGGAAACTCGTCGCGTATTACGTTCGAGGAAATTTACATTGGAGGACCCGCATCCTTATATTATCGACCACTTAAGAAGAGCCGGATTTTATCACGCAAGTCAAATTCGACGACTTGTGATACAACCCGATTTAATCTCTGCGTTGGTCGAACGATGGAGACCCGAGACGCACACTTTTCATTTTCCATGTGGTGAATGCACGGTCAGTCTCGAAGATGTTGCGCTGCAACTTGGACTTCCGATCCATGGCCATGCAGTTACAGGCGGAAGCCTGCTAGATTGGAATGAACTGTGTGAAGATCTATTGGGTGAGGTACCTCCAGAAGACGTCGTATCTGGCTCAACGGTGAGACTGACTTGGTTGAAAACGTTTCAAAATCTGTCATTACATGCAACCGAACAACAAATACAATATGCTGCTAGAGCATATATTTTACGTTTGATTGGAGGATTACTGATGCCTGACAAATCGAGCAGTCGGGTACATTTAATGTATCTTCCATTGCTACGTGATTTAGAAGAAGCAGCAAATTATAGTTGGGGTTCTGCGTGTTTGGCAGTTTTGTATAGAGAACTTTGCCGAGCTACAGTTCCAAAAAACCATGACATAGGTGGATGTCTAGTGCTTCTACAATCATGGGCTTGGTATCGGCTACCATTTCTTGCTCCGCGCGTGGATATTTCGGCTGTATACCCCCTTGCAAGCAGGTAATAATCTTTACTATTTTATTAATTTTGTACGAAATTGTATTTTTATAGGTCATTAAGATATTATATGCATTTTAATAGGTGGAGTAGGAGTACGGGTAGAGATTTTACAGAGACTCCGAGCGATCTTGCAAGTATAAGACTACGACTAGATCGACTAGGATATGATAAGGTAAATATTTCGATTGTTACATTGAAGTTTTTTTTTTTATTTAATCCATATGAAACTAATAATTTGTAATAATTATTCGCAGTTTCTGTGGATGCCATATTCCTCGAGTGAAATTATGGCATGCCTCCCATCGGATGCCTATAATAATTTCAATATATGGAAAGCAAACACAGCATTGATATGCTTTTCATATGTAGAGTGGCACCAAACTGACCGGGTGTTGCGACAATTTGGGATGCAACAACCAATTCCTGCAGCCCCGATGAACCTTGATAAGCTTCACAAGGTCGACATGCGTGGTCGTAATGATGAATTCTGGCCTGCGAAGCATGAACATTGGATCCAATGGTGGAACATACGTTTTCAACGAATTCCGACAGGTTACCCGATTGTTGGTAATAATTTCAACCCATCTGCTGATTACATAAGATGGTATAGAAATGAAGGTCGGCCTTTCATTTGTCCACCGTCGATGCACGAGGATGTTAGGAGTATGCCATTTACCGGACAAACTTCAGCTCCAGTCCCTCCTACACAGGATATGGATGCTCCTAGACCTCGCCGACAACGTGGGCGAAGGCGTCAACCGACCTCATCGGAGTTCACAGCACCGAGGATGTCATTTGATCATCCTGAACCTGAACGGGATCATGGAGTACCATCAAGCCATCGTTATTCCGTAAGTCACCCCGGATATGACGTTGATGAGTGTTACCGACCATCACCGCCAAGAACGAGGTTAGATGACCAGCTCCCCGTCCTAAGTCCAAGTTCAGCATATTTAACATCCATGTATCAGTTTGGAACCCCTTCGTCAGCATTTGATGCTACATCATTTATGGGTGCATCTAGTAGTCAGGTTCCCGTTATGGGTGAACTAGGTGTTGGCTCATCCAGCAGTGGGTTTCAAATTTTTGATACGGATGAAACGACTGATGACATACAACCGGAACCAGTGGCGGTTATAGCAAGAGGTCGTGGTGGACCGCGAATACGTGCCACTGACGAGGTTGAACGACGGGTGCAACCACCACGCACTAGAAGAACTCGACATTGTTGCTCTACACCACGCAATAATTAGAATAATTGTAATGTGTTTTAAATTTCTAATATAAATTTATATGTTTTGCATTTCATGTAATTTGTTCGGAAATTAATTGTTATATTTTATTTTAATTTATATCTTAATGTTGTTATTTAATTTTAATATAATAATCCAAATTACATGATAAGTTGCTTTTCTTTTTTTCATTTTAATTTAATTTTCTTTTTAAATTTTAATAAGAAAAAAATTTAATCAGAAATTAAATTAAATTTTTTTTATCAAATATCCAGTTTTAAACTGTAATAATCTATATTATTATTAAAAACAATGATTAAATTGATGTCACGAGTTAATCGAATACCAACTCAAAAAAACTAATCAAATTAAAAAAATTATTTTACGATACCAACTTAAAAATAACTTCTTTATTTAAAAAAGTGACTCGATAAATTTCTTTAAAAAAAAATTTATTTACATTTTACATCATTAAATTATTTTTGATATAAATTAAATTTTCTTTTTTATAATATTACAAAATTATAAAAAATAAAATTTTTGATATAAAAATTTAATAAAAAATATAATATTCTTTTTAAACTTTAATAAGAAATATATTTTTATTTTTTATAAATTTGTAATAATAAATTAAATTACATTTTTAATATATATTTTAAAAAAATAAATAACCAAACCTATAAAAAAATATTTTAATTTAATTTATAATTTTTAAAAATAAATTTATCAAATTAAAATAAAATTTTGTTTTAATATAATTTTTGTTTATTAATTAAAAAAAATATATAAACATGAAGGGAAATCGCCACCCCCCATGGCGATTTCCCTTCATGGTTTTAGCAAATTTTGCTAAAATTACCAAGGGAAATCGCCATGGGGGGTGGCGATTTCCCTTGGTATTTTTTTGCAAATTTGCAAAAAAACACGCTGGGAAATCGCCATGGGGGATGGCGATTTCCCAGCTAGAAAAAAAAAAGATCCGTATTTTGGGAAATAATAAAAAAGGAACGGTAATTTGGTAAATTTTTTTTTTGGCTATATTGTAATAAAAAAGCCAGATAAGAACATCTTATATATTTTGGCCAAACACAGTTTACTTTTTTTTTTGGTCTTATTAAAATAGTACTATAATAGTAAGTAACAATTTTTTTTTAATGAATTCAATACTTAATTTAGTTGATTTATACAATTATTTTTAAGAGGTGACATCCAACATGCTTAAATTTGAATTTCAGTATTTGCAATCTTTTCCTCTATCTCTAGACTGCAATCTCTTTTGTATAAAAAAAAAAAAAAGTTGGTACAAATGAAGTTGTAGCTTGGGAATAAGAGAAAGATTTTAAGTATTGGAACTTGAATTTCAGACCTACTGGATGCTATCTCTTACGAATAATTACATAAATCAACTGAATTAAATCTTTATTCATAAGTAACATATTTTATACACATGAAAAAGTAACCTATCTAGAAGCAAGCTGTTTAAGACCTGATTCTCGTTAAACTACCAACTCCTTGTTTTAGTTCATTAATAGGATCAATTAATAGCTTTATTCTCTATGCCCCGACAATGCTCCGAGTTTACAAGTGAGTGTTGGATAAAAAAATATGTTCAATTAACAGGCAGATATATATTTAGAGGATTGGATCTCTATACTCATATTTGTCAACTATTTCGTAAAAAATTAAAGTCAAACCAACATAGTGTTCATGGATTTGACTTTTGGTTTGATTGACATCGATTAAGAAAAGCATTAAAATAGAACATAATGAAGAAGTAGAAATTAATTTACCTTGTTTTTTTTATCTAAGCAATTATTAAGTGGGTTGATTTAAACCAGTGAACATGATTTTAGGTCCCCTCCACATTCTATTATTTTCAGTAAAAATTGGTCAAAGGAATGAGACGTTTGTGTTCTTTAAGGAAAGACATTAATAGGTCTGCTAGGTCTTGGTTAGGGTGTAAATGAAAAAAAGTTCGACGATAATAGTTTGATTTTTGTTTATTTTATCAAATTAAATAAACGATTATAAACATAATTTTAATGTTAATTTATTAAACGAATCGAACAAAAAAAAGATATGTTCAGTTCATTTATATTCACAAACAAACTCGTTTATAGATCGTTTCAAACTCGTTTAATAGATTATTTAAAGCTAATATTTGTGTTTTAATGTTTATATTTAATAATAACTTAAATTTAATTACATTTGTATTTTATTATTTTATATTTAATAATAATTTAAAATTGACTTTTTTTTTATTTGTTTGTTTGTTAAATTTGTTTAGATTTGTTTGTTTATTGTTCATGAATATAATTTTAATTGTTAGCAAACATGTTCGATTATATGTTCATAAACATGTTCGATTATATGTTCGCGAACAAGTTCATTTAATTTAAATGAACGAACACAAACACACTCAATTTTAAACGAACAGAGCTTGAACACAATTTTAAAATACTTAACAAACACGAATTGAACACAAACAAGCTCAAAAATAAATAAACGAACACGAATAAAATCTTTTCGTTCAAGCCTGGTTCATTTATAGCCCTAATCTTGGTCTAAGACTCTTTTTTAAGTTATGACACTCAAGAGTTGAAGTCAACCCATTGTTCGTAGACCTGTTCAAGGATCGGGTTATTCATCCAAGCTTGAAGGTTCACTCGATATTTGGAAGGGTTTGGATAAAAATATTAGGTTCGAAATATGAGATTGGGCAAAAAAATGAGGCCCGTTTAGAAAATGAACTGGGCTTTGGCTCTAACACTTAAGGCTCGAGTCCGGCTCTACTTATTTTTTACTTATATAATATATTATTTTTATATTTATTTATATTATGTAATTTATATCATATAAAAAATAAATATATATAATATTATAATGTAAACATTTAAACATATATTAAGTGTCGGATATATATTTTAAATAATAAAGAGTTCAAATAACATAGACGTAGACCATGATTTCATAATCTTCATTTAAACATATATTACAAATATAAAAAAATGGATATGATAATGGAATATATAAAAAAATGTTTAAATGTTTAATCTTCATTTAAACATAATCTCTTTTAAATGTTTAATGGAATATATGTTTAAATGTTTAAATGAAGGGAAGGAAAGGAAATGATTAATATTCCATTATCATCATATATTCATGTTTGAAAGATCATATCATATATTCATGTTTGAATATGTGTCAAATATAAATATATGATATGATCTTAATTTTTTTTATATTTGGCACATATTCAAACATGAATATATGATATGATCAAACATGAATATATGGTGATAATGGAATATCAATCATTTCCTTTCCTTCCCTTCACTATGTACAGTCTTTATGTTTGGTAAAGAGGTTGGAAATTTTTTTAATCTAATGGTTAAAATTCATTAAAATATGTGTTATTTTATAGCTCAATAATTAGATTAATTTTTTTTTCATACCTTTTTTACCAAACAGAAGTATAAGTTCTATAAATATTCAAATTTAGGAAAGTAGCCATCCAAAGGAAATAAGCAATTGTACTTAATTGTTATGTCTGTTGCTGCTACAAGAGTATAGTAGATTTGGTCGTGGATCAGGTTATTCGTTTAAATTTAAAAATCTGTTCGATATTTGATAGAGTTTGAATAAAAATATTAAATTCAAAAAATAAATTTAAACAAAAAATAAAAATAAAACTGTTTTAAAATTGAATCAAACTTGAACAATCATAAAATCTATTAATATTTGACTTGAATCCGACTCAACCCAAATAAGGACAGATTTAGAATACAGCCATTAGTTGCCAATTTTGAAGCCAAAAACAATGCAGTCCAGATGTGTCACATGGCACAGTTTGATTTATCAAACCACTCTTTAACTAATAAAATAAACTGCCCTTTGATGAGTAGTATTAAATTAAGAAAGAATTATAAAAAAAAAAAAGAAAAAGAGGAAGATGGGAAAGGAAAGGCACTACTGACAACAATGTAAGGTTCAAGCATACAGTATAAAGCCAACCATCATTTTATCTCCAAACGAACATTTTTGGATCGACTCATGTATCTGCTCTGTATTTGGATTTGTTTATGACTATGCAGAGAATATATTAATTAAAAGGTCCATACACCCTTTTTTTTTTTTTTTTTTATATTTCCTACCACTATTTTTTATAAATAATACTCAAATTACCTAATTTATCCTTTTTCAACATACACCTTTTAAGAAAGTTATACAATATATAGTCTAGACCTGACAATATGTGTATTTGTGTCATGTTTGTCATAATATGTAAATCCGAAAATTCGATTGTTAGACACAAAAAAGAGTTGCCATTAATCTTTTTTTTTTTGTTAGGTGTGATTAATCACCTATATGATTCTATCATTTTTAAAGTACTCTTAAATTTGATTAAGATACCCTAAAAAGAATAAGTTCTTTTCTATTTCTTCATAATTAAGTTCGAGAGTTCGGTTGGTGCGAAAAAGGATTAACACTCCACAACGTTTATCTAAAGATAATAACTAATTAGTCTTGTGTTATCCTACATTGATTTTAACTATATGATCTTGTTTTATCTTTAATTTATTTTAATTTAATCAAGTTTTTAAATATTGAAACAAATTTAAGTTCCTTTCCACCATTTTGAAGAGATTTCTAAAAAAATTTCTCACATCGAGAGTATCCAAGAGAAACTATTATTTCTCCTGAAGAGGTTCTATCGTCGGATTTATTTTAATATATTATGAAAGACATCCTAATTCTAATTTTCAAAAATTATCCGCATATCTATTTAATTTTCTTTAAATTATATTTTGTTCAAAAACTCCTTCTGAACTTTTCTTTTAAAACAAAATTTTCAAAAAAACTTTTTTTAATTTTAAACAAAAACAAAAAAGATATTCAAAAATATATTAAAAAAATACCTTCGCATTTTTTTCTCAGAAAACCGAAAGCACTTTCCCAAAAACCTTTGCTAAAATATATAAGGACTTTCAACCGAAAACTTGGAGTTTCATTAATTTGTGAAGATCAGATCTGCCAAGACAGATCCGATCTTTTTCCTTTTTTTCATTCTTTTAATCTTCAGTTTATGTTCTTGAACCCCAAGATTTTTCAAAAACAAAATTCCAAGATTTTTCTTGATTTTCAAGCAAAATTATCCTTTTTTGAACCTTTCCTTTTTCTTTTTTTCAATTTTTTTTGTATTTTTTTGTTGTGAATTTCTGAATTTATCATTTTTCTAAAAAATTTCTAGAAATTCAAGAAAATTAAATTTAAAAAAATATCCGAACTGACCCAAATTGAGTCCAAAGTGGCAAAGTCCAATAACACATCGAAACCCACTTAATAACTATTCAAAATCAATTTTGGAGGCCGAAAACAAACTAGGCCTATTAATCAATTTAGAAGCCCAAAAGGTAGGTTAATTTTCAAAGTTCATACTATAAATTGATTTCATAAGAATTCGATTTTAAATTCGAAAATCAACTTTACTCTCGAAATAGAATTAAATTGTATTCGATTTAAAATAAATTATTTTGAAGGAATATAATTTTAAAAAAATCGGAAACAATTAAATTCGAATTATCCCAAGTAACGATTCAAAAACCCTGGATAAAATTGAATGTCTACAATATTCGTTTTATTTTTTCGTGTCATAATTGTATTTAAAGTGTTATATAATTATATAAATTTTGACACGTTAATAATTCGTGTTATATATATTCCGACACGTTCTTATATTCGTATCGTGTCCGTATTATTTTTCATACTGTGTCGTGTTATTTTTTCGTATCATGTCATGTTTCAATTTTTTTTTTGGTATCATCCTCGTGTTATATAATCGTGTCGTGTTCAAAATTATCAAGTTTCATATAACCCAAAACAAAACAGATGAAATTCTTGAAAATATTTGTCTAGTGATATCTTGTGTGAGTTGAATTTTGCTTATATTAAGTCTTTTTATGTTCTCTTGTCATGTTTAAAGAAAGGGTTTTGTACTTTTTGTTCAACTAGGTTTAGCTACACGTGCGTTGCACGTAGGTGATATATCATGTAATTAATATTTTTAAATAAATCTAAGATTTAATAAGTAACAAAGTAAAAGAATCAGCTCACTTAGCTTTATCAATTGGCATATGACTAAGTATAGGAAAAAGTTGAAAAAATAGGCAATGGTTTATGGATTATATAATAAAATTAATTATGCAATGGTAGATACAATCATTTTATATTTTGAATTCACTCTATTGAATAGCTTGCTCAACAATAATTCATGATTGTGCTATTCCACACTCTTTCTGATGAAACTATTCATGTAATAATTAACCACTACCTTAGGATCCAATTTTCATAGTGAAATTGGCAATTGATAATATTTCTTTCTATTAACACTAAATTTAAACCTTGCCTAATTCTCCAATCAAAACTTTTCCAAGTATGTGTTAATCGAGCAAAAATTTGCTTTTAGGAAAGTACCAATCAATATAATGCTCCTACAATTAGCTAATTTATAAGTTCGTGAAGTTATATCCTAAGTCTTAACATGGTATGATCACTATAGCTAGCATTCTTGATGGAGTTGGTAAGAAATTGAGATTTTCATGGATGCAAGTTAGATAGCAGAAGAGGCAAACTATATATTTTAGAGACGTAATTGTATTGATATTATAATTTATAGCAAATAGTCTTCTCCATTACATGCAGTAAAGTATAATAAAATTTGTTAGAAATTTTATGCTTAAAATTAGACTAATTCAACTTCTAAATCAACTCATCTTTAGTGAAATTAAATTAAGGAAAGCATAAGAGGGATTGTAACAAACAAACAATTACATATATGTGTGTGTATATATATATATATATATATATATATATATTAGTTTCTTAAAAGTTTTTATATCAATTATAGAGAAAGTTTGGGACTTTCTACAAACTTTCAACTAATTTATAAATGTTAACCACAAAATGAAGTTTAAGTTTTCAAGTTTCGTGTGCTTTGAAAAATCAACTTCTTTTTTTATGTCTGTGATAAGTATATATGCCCATAAATAATAATTAGACTTAAACTAATTAGGTTTCATTAATGATTTGTAGTAGCCTTAAAAGAAAATATATTTTTTTAAGAAAAAAATAATAAACCATTATCAAGGATAAAATAGTTTAAAAAAATTAATAAATCATTATTAAGGATAAAATAATTAAATTTTAGCATTAAGGATAAAATTATTATTTTTAAAAATTAGCAAGGTATAATAATATTATTTATTTAATTTTTGTATTTGAAAATAAAGAGAATGAATTCAAATTGAAGACCCACGAATAAAAAATGGATCTTTAATGACGATTGTAAACTTAAACAAATAAATAATATAATATCAATTATCTCATGGTTCGAATCCCAGCATTTGCAATCCCTTTTTTTAATTTCAGATTATGACCTTCTTTATACAAAAAAAGAAAAAGAAAAAAAAGACCGATTGAAGCCATTTTAAGTCTCAACACAAAGAACTTCAATCGTAAAATCATTTCTTAACCGAGTGATCATTAGCCAGCCAAAGAAATATGTGGATTGAATTTTCTTTTCAACTTATTCGATAATATATATTTGTCAAAAAGTGTTGGCGAGAACTATTCAAAGATAAAAATTATGCCTAAAATGAAAAGATGCAAATAATAATCAGGATTAATTAATGATTTGTAGTAGCATATAAGAAAATTAGATTTTTATTAAAAGAATTAATAAATCATTATCAAACATAAAATTGTTAAGAAAATCAATAAATCGTTATTAATGATTTGTAGTAGCCTATAAGCAAATTAGACTTTTTATTAAAAAATTAATAAATCTTTATCAGTGATAAAATAGTTTAAAAAATAGTAAATCATTATTAAAGATAAAATAATTAAATTTTAGTATTAAGGATAAAATAGTTAATTTTAAAAATTAGCAAGGTTATATATGTCAAAATAATTAAATTTCAGCATCAAGGATAAAATAATTATTAAGAATAAAATAATTAAATTTTAGTATTAAAGATAAAATAGTTAATTTTAAAGATTAGCAAGGGTACACACAAATTTCGTGTCAAATAATAATTTTATTTATCAAAAGTTAAAAATTATAATCTGGAAATTCTTAAAGATAAATAAAATCTTTTAATTCTTTTCTTTGCATGAAAATTTTGCTTCAAAGGTCTTTTGACTTGTTTTTGAATCAATGAAATTTGTTTCAAGGGTCTTGATGACTTGATCTTGAAATTTGTCAAATAATAATTTTATTTATCAAAAGTTGAAGGTTACAATCTTTGGAAATTCTTAAAGGTAAAGAAAATCCTTTAATTCTTTTCTTGGTAGGGAAACTTTGCTTCAAAGGTCTTTTGATTTGTTCATGAATCAATTAAATTTGTTTCAAGGGGTCTTGAGACTTAATTTTGAAATTTGTTTCAAGGGTCTTGAAAGACTTGATCTTGAATAAGATTTGCTTCAAGAATCTTTGAGACTTGATCTTGGAATTTGCTTCAAGGGTTTTTGAGACTTGTTATTGAAATTTGCTTCAATTTGATCAAAAAGTTAGGGAATCTTGAAAATTTTGAAATTTTATCCCAAATTTAGAGATTCTTGAAATTGTTGAAATTTGATCCCAATTTAGGGATTCTTAGATCTTCAGACTATCTTCAGATGTTCCTTCTTGGACTTGATTGATGGAATTTTCCAAATTATTTTTAGGCTTTCTTTAATTGAGTTGTGCTTCAAGAATTTTGTTGACTTTATGTGGTTTGCTTCAAGGATCTTCGAGACTGGATTTGGACAAACAAAATTTATCTACAAAATTTATTTTCTTTCTTCAATTCTTCAGTCTGATTCTTGGGAATTTGGAGAGGCTTGAAATCTTCAAAATCTTTTTCTTCTCTTCATGCTTATGAATTGTGTTGAATGGCTTAGGAGAGGTCCCTATTTATAGTTTTAGCCTGCTATGTGAGATAGAATTATAAATATATTTAAACTCTTTGCAAAGGAGCTCTAAAAGAATTTTAATTGGATGACTCATGAACCCTTACAATTTGATTGGTCAGAATTATGAATTTATCTTTAAATTATTTTTATTTAATTTAAAGATAAATTGAGTGACTCATAGTTGACTTTGATTAGACAAAAAAATTTTAATTAAAAAAAAATTATTTGACATGTATTAATTTATAATTGGCCAAAAATTTTTCATTCTATATAAAGATAAAATAGTTAATTTTAAAAATTAGTAAGGATATATATGTCATTCACTGTTTGTAATTTTGGAGTTGATGTTTATATATATATATATATATATATATATATATATATATATATATATATATATATACAAATACAATAATGTACAAAAGTAAACAACTTGCTTCTTATATGAACATTATATTAAATTTTTAATAAAAAATATCTCATATAATAAATTTTTAAAATTTTTATCGGTAGGACTAGAGGATTTTTATATATCTTATTAGAATATATATATTTAAATTAATATAATAAATAATGAAACATGTTATGATATTTTAATCTCGCTTTTAAAATTTTAAAAAAATCATCAATACAAATATTTCAACAGTAGTTCCTAAAGGTAAAAATCAATTATTATAAAAAAAAAAAGAAAACTTTAAAAATCATTGGGTTGTGGTTAGAGGTGGCAAAATGAACCCGAACCCGAAAACCCGCCCAGGAAAACCCGAACCCGCCCAAACCCGATTTGACCAAAAAGTCAAAAACCCGAACCCGAAAAAGCCCGAACCCGAATGGGCCCGAACCCGAATGGACCCGAACCCGAATGGGCCCGAACCCGAATGGACCCGAACCCGAATGGACCCGAACCCGAATGGGCCCGAACCCGAATGAGCCCGAACCCGAATGAGCCCGAACCCGAATGGACCCGAACCCGAGACCGGCCCGAACCCGAACCCGAATTTAATACTAAAAATAAAAATAAACAAATTGCAATTATTATTTTTTTACAAAGCAATAACTTTAATTATTAATTTTATTCTAATTTTTTTTAATAATTTAATTAAAATTTAAAATTTAATATATTATATATATATATATGATGAAATAATAATTTTATCAAAAAGTAAATTATATTTTGTACTTATAAGTTATAACTTTAACGTCTCATATCATGATGAATTTACAATCTAAATATTTTAAATTCTTGAAAATTTTAAAGATGTGAAAAAAATTTTGACAATAATTCAATTAATCTATAAGGGTAAAAAAATTGACAATAATTCAATTATTTTGGCCTTTTGGGTTATACTTAGACCTACTCACGGGCCGGGCCTGGGCAGGATATTTTGTGTTCCGGGCCGGCCCGGCCCGGAACAGTAATTTTTATTATAATATTATTTAATTTAATTTTAATTATAAAAAAATATAAAAAAATAATTTTTTTATTCCAATGAACAGTGTTTCGGGCCTAAACGGGCGGGCCGACCCAGGGCCAGGCCTGGGCAGAGAAAATAAAAAAAACTGGGCCGCGGCCCGGCCCGGCCCGGCCCATAAGCAGCTCTAGTTATACTTATGCGGTTAGGTTAGGGTGGGTTTAATTGGATTATGGCTTTCATGTGATTTTATTTTAGCGGGTGGATTTAATGGGGTTTTGGGTTTTATGGCCTTTTGGTTTTGGGTATATTTATTATATATTAATAAATAATCATATTAATTATATATTTATTACGTATAATTTAAATATAAATTATATTTTTTAGTACTACTTTATAATTTATACTTTATACTGATGAAAAAAATATAAGTACTCGATATATATATATATATATATATATATATATATATATATCTTGACTATAAGCATAAATTTTTTGCATTTTATAAGTATATAAACGAATAGATGAAGGCCAAGATTTATTTTTAAAAGTTTTTTATTTTATAGTGAATATAAATTATAATGTATTTATATTTTGAAATTCGAGCTCATCAAATCAATTATTTTAAATATCAATATATTAATTTATAATATATCATATTTTTTATAATAAATTATTTCAAAATTTGATTTTATATAACAAATTAATTTCTTATTCTTTTGGTGCTAACAAATATTAATTTTAAAAAATAAATATAATTAAAAATATCATATAATAGCAAAAGTATAAAAATAAAAATAATAATAATAATAAATTAATAATTTGTTTTTAGATATAAATATTTAAATTACGTAAAAATGATTACATCTAATATAAAATAAAATAATGTAAAACATACCCGTACCCAGATCGAACCCGAACCCAGACCGAACCCGAACCCGAACCCGAATGGGCCCGAACCCGAATGAGCCCGAACCCGAATGGGCCCGAACCCGAATGGGCCCGAACCCGAATGGGCCCGAACCCGAATGAGCCCGAACCCGAATGGACCCGAACCCGAATGAGCCCGAACCCGGATGGACCCGAACCCGAATGAGCCCGAACCCGAATGAGCCCGAACCCGAATAAACCCGAACCCGAATGAACCCGACCCGAACCCGCCCGAACCCGCCCAATTGCCACCTCTAGTTGTGGTTGTGGGGCTTGGTCCTTTATAAACATTGATATTTCATTATCATTGCCATAAAATTTTCTCCATGAATTGCTAAAAAAAAAAACCAAGGGAAATTTGTCATGGTACCGAGGAAAACAAATTCATGACTTTCTAGAAAGTTTATTGGTTGGTATTTCTTTCTTTTCATTTCTTTGTTGGTATAGCTAAATGGCTTGTATATTTTTTATATATCCTATTTATTCTCTCATATAGTAATATACAAAAATGACAATGACAATTGCCATGGTTTTAATAACATTCCTTGATGTCTTCATCCAAAATATAATTCAGGACCCAATTATTATTTAAGGAAATTAAATATGTAATGTTCCTTCATCTTTAGATATATAGTGACATCTAATCTTGATTTATCATACATATTAGGTTCTAATCATTGGAAGAAAATATTGGATCTAGCTTAGCTTGTATACAGATATGATTATCACTTCCCATATATTGATGATAAGTGATGGATAGTGATAATAAATTAGCTTGTTTTTAGTCTAATTATATAGTTATCCGAAAGTAATTTTTTAATTTAGTTAAAGGACAATTTTATTCTGTTTTGTCTGTTTCTGCATCTAAATTTGAGATTTCAACTTTTTTAGGAGAAAAAGAAGTGAGAGAAAGGAGAATAGAAAGGAGAAGAGAAAGGAGAGAGAAAATAGAGGCTGAAGCTAAGGGGGAAGAGAGACGTCTTGATGCAAAGATTACTAAACTGAGTTCGTTACGAAGTATTGTCCGTTTTGGAAGTTTAAAGATCGTCCTCATCGTTTTATCCTTTAAAAAAAGATATCTCGGAGATGAGTAGTCCTTACTTTATAAAATCAAATCTGGACTCGAATCTCAACATCCGCAATCTATTCCTTTATCTTCAAGCTACAATCTCTTTTGTGTCAAAAAATATAATTATGAACTGCCTTTTATGTAGACTAAAAATTTTGAATTAATGAAGAGCAGCAGCATATCATTCTCTCATCCCAACTCTTTTTGCTGCCTGTTGAAGAACTCCTTATCAACTGCCTATTGTGACAGTCTAAAAGGAAATACTACTTCAGTTGGCTAGACTTTGGCTGAACAAAGGTTTTAAAGTTTTGTTTATGATTCTGTAATAATGTGCCCTCTTAATTATATTGTGGCAAATCAATTGGGAAAAGAAAAGAAAAAAATTCCAGCTTTAGACATCTGGCAATTCGTGTATTCATATCATTTTCGTGTATTTTTATTTTGTCATAATCATGTTTAAAGTGTTTTATATTTATATAAATTTTAACATGTTAATAATTTGTGTTATATAAATTTTGACATGTTCGTGTACTTGTGTTATGTCCGTGTTTTTTTATATCGCATTGTATTTTACTTATTTTTTCTGTGTCATATTTGTGTCGTGTCCAATATTATTACGTTAGGTTGTACCTTGGTAAGCTGAAAGAGAAAAGGTTGCAGTAAAGAAACAATAGTCTCATACTACAAAGGAAAATACATGAATTTTTTTTATCAACACAGATAAACCTAACATATCTAAATAGGCAGGCTTTGAAGCCAGCCTTCAGTGTCGATGAACGACATGCTAGTTAACTTCTCCACAGTTTCAACATTCAGCTTCCTCTCCCAGTTCACCCTCCTTGAAGTGTCAGATCCAGCTCCATGGTTTCCATACTCAGCAAAAGTTAATTGATGCCTACTCCATTTATAAAACCATAAAACAACATTAAATCTCTCACATTATGTGACTTTTCTGATTTGATTATAAAGTTATGTTACTCACACTCAAGTGTGAGTGTCAGATACGGGTATGTTACTCTGACACATGTATGTTCAATTTTTTTCAAGATTTCGATATATTTGGAGGGTTCTTGGAGGATTATATCCGCGTACTCATATCCAGATATGAGTACAACACGATTATTTCAAGAAAAATAAAAAATCGGAACAATAAAACAAATTGAAACTTACTCTTTGCCAACGAAATTCCAAGCCTGCCATCCACTAGGCTGAATAATGTCTGAAAATTGGCAGTTATAGAATAAGACCCTGGAATAACCTCTCCATGGCCTGCCCAAGAAAGTTGTGCCACTGCCATACACATTGCAATTCTTGAAAACAAATCCATTTGAATCAAATGGGTTGTTTCTCCCTTGTGCTGTGATAAAACCTGCAAGACCTGCCTCTAACTCTTCTCCAAGAAAACGTATAGCACAATCCTACAAATAGTATATAATATTGGAATTAAGAATAATTTCATGTCTGTACCTCAGTATATGGCTCAATAGTTGCTGCATTATAATCACTATCAGGGTTTTAAATTGAGATCGCGGATGGATTTTCGATCATGTTATTTTTATCGCGATTGCAGACATAACGAATGCTATTATAATCAATTGCGATAAATATCGATGGCAAAAGAGAGTCAAAACCGTAAAATAGTTATAAGTTTGCATTAATTACCTCATAGATAGATTGGCCATCACCAAAGATGAAATCAACAGCACCTTCAATGGTGCAATGCTTGAAGTAGTGGCGGCCATGATCATCCCACAAAGTATCTTGCACACTTGAGAATCCACATCTATAGAAGAAAGTCTTGTCCCCACTAATCATTGCAGCAACTGCTGGTACCCTAGGATTTTTACTATTTGGACTGTTGTATGAATTCTATTCATATTCATATTCATACAAGAAAAGAAAAGAAAAGAAAAGAAAAACTTTAGAAAAAATATTAATTTTTAATAGCTATGAAAATCAAAATTTTCAAAAATGATTTTCTTACCACAAAACTCATGGATTTGACAACAATGTTATCAGCAGAAGATGAGAAAGTTGGGGTTTGTAGAAGAGATTGATGATCATCCCAAACAACCAAAGTGTTTCTTTTTCCAGCTCCTTTAAGAATTATAAATGGCTTATCATTTGGGATCTTTACCTTCTCCCTATATAGATATATAGTATTTTTTAACAAATTAACATACATACATACATACATGCAAAAATATGCATAGCAAAAGACTGAATTAATCCTTGAAATTTTGGTGTTCATAAGCATATATATTTACCTTATGTTACTCGGATTCGAGTGTGAGTGTCGGACACGAATATGTGTTCGACAAAGGTATTTGCTTGGAGAGTTCTTAGGGGATTATATCCTCATACTCATGTCGGATATGGGTAGGACACGAATATTTCAAGAAAAATAGAGAGTCGAAACAACATAAAATATTTACCTGTATGTACCAGCATTGACATGGATACAGAACCAGTTTTCATTCTTGGATGGAATGAAGTTTATAGCTGATTGAATGTTGGAAAAGTTGCCATGCCCTGACTGATCAACTAACAATGTTTTGCATCTTCCCTCTGCTGATCTTTGTTCAAAACTCAGTAAGAGAGCAATGAATAGACAGTAAAACCAGTGAAGGAATGGCATAATCAACATTAGTTAATGTAAACAAGCAAGCCTGAAAGAAAAATGAAGAAAAAGAGAGGCAAAACAAAAGGGCTAAAAGAAGTTGAATGGAGGAGAGGAAATGGAAGAAGGAAAAAATAATGGTGGTTTTTACATTGTAACCAGAAAGTTTTTAAAGAAGAAAAAACTGTCAGAAGGGTTTTGGAGGGAAACTTGAAAGTCAATGGTCTGTTTATGGAAAAAATATGTATTGTACATAATTAACATCAATCAGAAATATGTAAATGATTTTGTTTCCCTTTCATTTCTCTCTTAATTCTTTCTTTTGATGCTTGGACTATGTTATTTGTATTTGGAAGTGAATATCGTATATGGGTATTAGTACGATATGGATATGTATAATTTTTTTAAAAAAAATCGAAAAATTATATCTTCAAATTTATATCCCAAATATGTGTTGAAAAATCTTTAAAAAAAAGTCTGGGGTTAACATAAATTTTGAACAAAAAATTATCTTATTTCCAGCAATAAGTTTTCTATTTGGTAATTTTGAATACCCTCTAGCACATTTACAACGTTAAGACCAACAAAATAGAAATAAATGATGAGAAAAATATGTAAATAAGGAAAATTTATAAAACATGGAGCTTGATTAGGGCAATTAAATAAGATATTTTGATTTTTAGTTTAACCAATCAAGGAGAAACTTGTGCAAGTACATAAGGAAAGCATTGTACAATGAATGTCTTTGCCATTCATAAATTCGAAGTGAATGTTTGAACTTCCTTGACTATAAATCTTCTTTGGTTGGTCTCCAATCAATTTCCTTAATTTTTGTTTTTCCTTATATTTTCTTTGTTTTTTCCTTTTTTGGATGCCTAAAATTCATGACCCTTGGTTTAGCCTTTAATTTGCAGTTACAGATTTTTTTTTTTTTTTTTTTAAATTACATTTATTTTCCAAGATTAAGCCAAGAACAAAATGATGTGGCTTTTGCTTAGTAGTAGCATGGGAAAATGAGGGAAAAAATGAATATTATATATGGTTTTAATTAGAATATTTACAGAGGAAAATTCAGATTGATTTAGGAAGGGGGAAAATGAGTTCATTTTATTTCACCTACTATCATTAGTTTTCTCCCAATTTTCTTCCCTACTATTACCAAGTATGAGTAAAATCCTTGGTCTCACTTTTTCAACCCAACCATTTCTATCTACCCATTTTTTTCCCCACCATCCTTGATCCTACCGGCTCTAGGGCAGGCATGGTCCTATAGTTTAGGGTAGGTCACCAAAATCCCAATATTAGTCTTGGCTTTTCTTTTCCTATTTCTCTTATTACGTTTGCAAATATAGTAAATGCATATAGTTTACAATTTTTTTTAGTACAAAAAAGGCACTAGTTTGGAAATTAAAAAAAATTAATTATAATTGCTAAATTTGAATTTCAAACTTACTAAATGTCACTTTTTAAAATGTCACTTGTCACTTCTTAAATATGATTACATGAATAAACTGGACTAAACACGAATTCAACTTACACTCGTTACGATAAAAAAGAACCCTTCATGAGTACACAAGATTGTGACTAGGAGTGTAATCAAATCGAGCTGAACTCAAGCTATAAGAAGCTCGAGCTCGATTCGAAATTCGAAACTCAAAACTCGAGCTCGATTCAAAATTCGAAACTTAAAGTTCGACTCGAACTCGATCAAATTTCACTTTTAAAACTCGAACTCGATCAAAATAAAAATCGAACTACTTGAACTCATTCGATTAGACTCATTTACATAGCAAAAAATAAGCTCAATTCTCATGCTCGACTTCAAACTCGATTATTTGTGCTCGATCTCGAATTGAAATTTTTTAATACTAATTAAAAATAAATATATATTAAAAATAAAAACCCGATTAAGTTCACAAATTACTCTAGTCAAGCATTAAGATATTTAAATTCAACTCGCTCGACTTGACAATGATCGAACCAAATTTGAATTTTTTTCGAACCGAACCTGAATAGCTTGCGAACACAAATCTCGTTTACACCACTAATTGTACCACTAATTGTGACTAGCAGCAGCCCCTACTAATCATCAATCTTCAATGTCCCAAGTCATTCCATCAAATGTATTTAGTAACCTTTACAGAGATAAGCATAATCAACTGTCAAGGCTTGTTTCTTAACCATTGATCTCTGTTAGAATTTGGCTATGTTCATCAAGCACAACTATAATTCAGAGGAACAATAAGATACGAACTGAGAATTATATTTCTACTTCACTTGATCACTGATTCTTTGATGACATAATTCCCACTACATAATAAAAATCCTTGCAAAGAAGAGACACTTCACTCTTGCAACCAGAACAACATAGGCCTTATAATCAAAGAACCGAAGGCCAGTCTCCGGTTGAAGTTAACGGTAAATCAAACACTAAATCATGCAGTCACAATCGGATGCCAAAATGGGAAAACAATGACACAATGACCAACCGGAAAAGGGTGTTCGCAAAAATATTGGGAGGAAAAACCAACGAGTATGATACAAATGTATATAGCATAACATCTACTTGAAAAGATTAGGGCAACAAAATTATGAGCCACTCGAAAAGACACTATCGAAATGCATTAAACTTAACCGGAATGTTTCAACTGTCTTTGGAATCAATATTTGATAGGAGCAATAACTTCCAACTGGGCACCAAGCTTCTCCTCAGCAACCTTCTCAGCTTTAACCCTAAGTTTAGTGAGTTGCTTCCTTCTCTCATATGCCACTTGAGCTCTCTCCTTCCTCTTCCTCTCAAGCTCCTGGAGGGAACAATAAGGCATCAGAAAGTTAAAAGATGTTATAAACTCCAAGGTGTAGATCAATGTTGAAAAAACCGGATCGGACCGATTCAACTGAAAATAGGTGGCCTATCCGGTCTGACACATACCAAAAAACCGGCAAAAAAACAGATTAAACCGATAAAAAAAGGGTTAATCCTATATTAAAATTATGTCATCAAAATTATTTTTATTAAAATTATTTTGTAAGTAATGAGATTGAAACTTTTAACCTCTTAATCCTATATTAAAAACCATACCATTAAGACAAATACATATTTTAATTAACTAATTACTATATTAATACGTATATCAAAATCACATATATAATATTTAATTTATTTTTTAATTGAATAATCCGGTTCAACCAGTTGGACCACTTGATCAAGTTGAACCGGTGACCCGAAGGTCACATCGATTTGACCTCAGATCCGGTTTTTTATTCATTGGTGTATATAGTTTATATGTTACAAAAAAGGTGAAAAGCTGTTCAAAATCCCACAGCAAATAATAAGACTAATTCATCCAAGCAAATAAAATTCAAGGAAAGAATGACAGGGATATGGGGGGCATGACTGCAAATATAAGGAAAAAAAAATCTTAGAAGAAGTTGAACAATGCCTGTCTGTCACATACGCAAGTCAGTGTCAGACATTCATGCCTGAGCCCGAGCAATATAGGCTGAGAGTATAAAAGATAAAAATAATGTTTCTTTCGCTTCCATGTAGGATTTTTTTCCTATAATAACCTTTTTGGTGTTTTAGTAGGCACTAAAAATAAATTATTCTACATTGACACTGCAGTAACGGATACGACTTAAGTTAACCAACAGATTAAAGTGTTCAGCAGATAAGCTTTTAGCTTATAATAATGTAATAAACCACATCATGATACACAGTCAAAGTACTGATAAATTTTAAACAAAAATAAGCCAACATCAATATTCAAGGCCTTTACACATAAAGAAAGTATGAAGGAACAAAGATCAGAAATATATATATATATATATACCTATGTTACTCGGACTCGGGCGGATATGGGTATGTGTCCGACACAGATATGTTCAATTTTTTCTAAGTTTTTCCATGTATTTGGAAGGTCTTTGGAGGGTCATATCTCCATACTCATATCCGAATATATATCGAACATGGGTACTTCAAGAAAAATGAAGAGTCGTAGCAATATAGGTATAAACAATTCCGAAGTAAATAGTTAAGCAAAAAGCATTGGAACATGAGCTGTATTTAAAGTTTAAACATTTGAACAGGATAACCAATCTTCACCTTGATAGTGTCATAGTGGTTCCATCCAACCTCAGATGAGAGCTTGCCTAACAAGCAGTACTTGTGTCCTTTCTGAAGCCTCAAAACCCTAATTTAAAAACCAAAAGAACAATAAAAACATTGAACATAACTAGTTGATGAAGCAATCAAACTCTAAATTCCGCAAAAGAAATTGACCACTGCAAAACTCACTTGAGAGCATCAGGAATAACCATCCTCTTCGTCTTATCATAAGGAGCTGGAACCCCCTCATACGCCTTCAAACGAGCAAGAGCTGCGGCTCCGCGCTTAGTCTTGTGGGGAATCATCCTGCATCCAAAACAATATCGATAATCATAAGTCAAAATAAACCATAATTCAAAACGAAGCAGAGTTTATACTTCATATATATTGAAGCAAAATACCCTTCCTTTGCACCACAAAATTCATAGACCTTCAGAGCTACTAGTATTCGCTAAATTCAGCAATAATAAGCTCAAGCACACTCATAATATTCTTTTCATTTCTTTCCTATATTTTCCCAAGAACCAACCAACAAGGAGGAACAGAAAATCCATCCAAAAACTTTACAGTAAACTCTACCAATTACCAAGTCTAATATCAAACATAAAAACACAGATTTCCTTTCATTCTTTTCAAGATTATCCAATAACCTAACCAAAAATCCATCCAAAGGTTCACAATAAACTCTTCCCAAAAAACCCAAATGAAAAAAACCCAAAAAATTCCTTTTCATTCACAGCACCAAAGAAAAAAACTTCAAAAACCCCATAAAACAAAAAAAAGAAAAGAAAAACATACCCACGAATGGTACGCCAGAGGATCTTAGCAGGAGCACGAAAGTGGATGGGACCATGAGAAGGCTTAGTGTTCATACGCTTCCTTAAAAACCTCATGTACTTCATCTTCTGCCTAACCAAACCACCCGACATGCATATCTCTTCACATCTAACAACCACTACATTTTGCCCATTCAACAACTCCTTGGCCAAAATGGAAGCCAGCCTTCCCAGCATGTGATGCCTTGCATCCACCACCACCCTTTTGACGCAGATCCCTGACCCTGAAACCATCTCTTCTTGTTTCTCTTTGCTTGATAGCTTAGGCCAGCGGCTCTTCTAACAAAAATATATCAAATTTCTGACTAGGGTTTTTAGGGTTAGGCTTCCTTGATGGATTGGGTTTTGGGTTAAAAAAAACACAATAAACAAAAGAGAAAAAGAATGAATTGTTGCCATGCTCCAAACCAAAACCATCTTTTATGGCCCAATTACTCTTGGATGGACCTAAATTTTAGAAGCTTTTAAAGATCCAAAACCAATTTCAACTTAAAAGGCAAGAAATTTTTTAGACATAACTTTTTTGCTATTTTCCTCCATAATTTTATTTACTTCACTATACATTTTAATCTATCTATAACTATAATTATAGTGAATCAAATATTCAAGGGATACATAATAAATAAATTATGAAAATTTTTAAACATTATATTATTTCTTATTGTTTCTTCTTTATTTATTCTTTTATTTACTTAAATATTTTCTTTGAAAGATTTATATCTAAAAATAATTTTTACAAAAAATAAATATAAAAATTTATCAACTTATATTTTTAAAAAATTTTAAAATGAATATATTTTAAAACATGTAAAATATATTTATAATTATTTAAAAAATAAATTATACCAACTATTTTAAATCTATTCAATAAAATTTAATACCACGAAAATGCACAAATAATACTTATAAATCTCAAGTAGATATATAGTAGGATTTTTTATGCCTCGTTTTTAATATGAGAGAAAAGTTGGAGGAAAAAAATGTTTGAGATGATCATTTTCTACCTTTGCTCACAAAAACAAAATCTTTTGGAATTGAACAGATTGGATGAGAGAAAATGACTGATTGAGTCAAATATTATAAATTTACAAGATTTTCTTTTTATCATTTTCAGTGAAAGAAAATGAATCTATAAATAAATGAACCCAAATCTTAACTCAATTGATTCATTAAAAATGACATCCAAAATATTTAAAATTCAAATCTCAACATTTGCAATCTTTTCTCTTATTTTCAAACTACAACCTTCTTTGTAAAAAAAAATGAATCTACAAGGAATGACATATGCTCATTTTCAGTAATCAAATCTTAGTTTTTGCATCTGAAACCTAAATGCTTGCTGAAATTTACCTTAAAAGAGAAAAAATGGTTGAACTTGAACATGTATATAATTATAACCTTCTTTCCATAGGAATTAAAACACACAATAAAAGGGAACAATGGGAACAACATCAATTAAAATGCAAACTCATGCCTGAAAAGGGAAATCAAAACACAACACTTGCAAAAGAAAATAAGAGCTCGTGGGAGATTAGATGTAATTAATTCATAGGAAACTCCTAAGTTGAGGAAGGGAATCCAGCAAACTTTCTCCTAGTTTTTCACTTTAAGTTGGAGAGCTGTAATGTGAAAAAACACTGCTCATGTATAAAAGTATTGTTGGCCCTGTTCAGTTCTAGAATCCGGTAAAATCAGGATGTGTACTCGAATGACTGAGGGGGCTGAGGCTCATCATCGATGGCCATAGCTGATGAAGAACTTTGTTGTCCTGCTGCTGATCCACCGGCTGGAGATGCCGCGGATGCAGGTGCATCTGTTAGAGAGAGCACCTCCGGTTCATTAGGGCGGAGATCTCTAAGAAGAACAAACCCAGATGGTGCCGACTTCACAGGCACGTATCGCCTGTCTAAAAACTTGATGAACTTCTCCTGAGCAGGAACCACTCTTGCTGGGTTGGTCAAAATCTCAAATGATGGCTCAGGCTCTGCTGCTTTCTTCTCTGGAGGGCTATCAACCTGTCCAATATAAAGAATCAATAACAGAAGGTTAGTATATACAACATTTTTGGTTTATCATCACCTGACCTAATATCAAACAACACAAACATGCATCATAAATATTAACAACCTATGTTACTCCGACTCTTCATTTTCCCTGAAGTATCCGTGTCCGACACTCATGTCTGACACATATTCGGACAAGGATATGATGAGGATATGATCCTCCAAATATATGGAAAGAAAGAAAAAAAAAAGCATACCCGTGTTAGACATATACCCGTATCCGACACTCACCACCGAGTCCGAGTAACATAATTAGCAACAATGCATTTGAAGAGATATTTTGTCCCTTTATTTTTAGAGTTGTAATGAAATTTAGTCTCAACTGCAACGGAACCCAATTATGAGTTAACAGTAAATTCTAATATTCTGAAATTATATTTAAATCGCCAACTAAGTGAAATAATGACCCCATAACACCAAAGTCTTAAATAATCAATTCTATAATCTAAACCATGACAAAAGATTTAAATATTGTTCAAATGGATCATACAGATACAGCCACAAAATTGAGGATAACTTCAGAAATCTTACCTGCATAGCTTCCCCATCTTTCTCACTAGATGATTTCCCTTTTCCAGTATTTGGAGCAGCAGATGAGGACTCTGCCCCAGATAATTTCTCAGCATTTGACTTTTGTTCTGCCTCTTTCTTAGCCCTAGCTTTAGCCTTTGCTGAAGTTGACAGGACAGCAGTTGGAAGTTTAACGGCTGATGTAGTGGTGGGCACAGTAGTTGGTTTTGGATACTCAAAAAGCGAAGGTTTTGCATGTGATAAGAACTCGAAACTTGGAACCTTCAGGTCATAGTTCAGTCCGATAAAAGCTGTGGGTGAGAACGACAAGCTCACAAAATAAATGAGAGGATACCAATACCAAAATTGGCTAAAAACAGCAAGACCAACAACTGCGGTGACTTTGTCATGCTTTGTCTTGGAAAGCAATCTTATGGTTACATTCCTCCCACCAGCATCAAGGATCCCAGAGGCCAAGATTGCTCCCATCTTGCTCATTGTGTCTTCGTGCTTATCAAGTATTATCTTTTCCAATTGTCGCCTAGATTAAGGAGATAAAAAAAAGTTAGCTAAATAAAGCATATGCATGTAGAATTATTACACATCCAGAGGAAAGGAAGAAAAAGAAGATATATTAATAATATACCTGAATGTTCCAACACGAGAATCACTGGCTTCATTGATCTGGACCATGACCATAGCCATTGCAATGAGGGCACCTTGACGAACAAAATCAACAACATCTGATGTTAAGGGTTCTAGCAGTGATATGGCCTCACTCAATCCTGTGCCAGCGCATGAAATGCCCACTGCAAGTGCCGCACCATATCGAACATGTGGGTTGTAAGACTCAGATAGTAAGGAGACAATTCGAGGAGTCTGCAGTGTTGACCAGACAAAACAGTGAGATCTTCAGAAATTCATAGCCTAATGACAGACCCCAAAGGTACATTACAGTTAGAAAAAACATGGGGAAAAAGGTAAAACAAACATCGATCAAACCCCAACCAACACAGATGAGGAAAAACAGCACCTACCTGCTCTGGCTCCGAGTAAAGGACAAACCCCAGTGCTAAAACAGCAGTTCTCCTAACATCATCACTCACATCTGATACAGCAAAGTGCAGCAGCTGACGAATGGCCTTGTTGTTTGCAGTTCCCCTATAGGCCAATGCTAATGCATACATACCACCATAACGTAGTATAGGATCTTGATCCCGAGTCATCTGCTCAATTAATGTATCTGCTTCTTCTTCCCTTCCATAAACTGTAAGAGCTATCCCTAATGCTAAACCCCTGAAACCATATGGGAACAACACAAGGAGTAAAGACCACTAACACGATAAAACCCAGCTCAATACCAAGATCACAAAAAATCCAACTTTACCTGATAATTTTCTCATGTTGTGTCTCATGTGCATAAGCAAGCATCTCGCTTGCCTTCTCACTTGCGGTTCCAACCATAAGCAAACCCATACTGATGCCAGCAGCTTCACCAGCAACAGCACTGTCAGAATAAAGCACGCTTTTGATATCATCATAAATTTCTTCATCAGCAGTTCCCAGAGCTGCCAAACCAAGACCTAAGCATGCACCGTGTTGGATAACCTGCATAAGAAGTATCCAATATTTTATTTCACATCTACATAAGGGTAATGCTATTTTGTCCAACAATTGGATAGCCCAAGTATGCACAAAGCATAGAGCTAAGAAATAACAAATTGATGAGCACGTATTCTTGTAAGTAGATGGAAAGTTACCATTTCTCTTTACTTAAAGGCCTGTTGGTTGTAAAAAGATAAACTACCATAGACCAAGAGAATCATATACCTCAACATTAGTGCTTCGTAGGCTATCACGAAGGAATTGCTTAATGCCCTCACCATGGTTGGCATGAATGAGACCTAAAGCATATAGTGCCCCACCTTCAGAGTATGGACTCCCACCACCAGCCCCACCTTGGGGCAGGTATGGAGCCATCAGAGACCTCCCCTGCTGCAGATGTCCTCTGTGAATAACACCAAGCCCAGCTGTTGCACTGAATTTGGCCCAATTGGTGGCTCTACTCAGCCAGTCCTGATGATCACAACTGTAATAATAAGTATACCCAATATCTATGTTACTCAGACTCGGATGTGAGTGTCGGACACAGTTATGTGTCCGACATGGGTATGTTCAATTTTTTCCAAGATTTCCATATATTTGGAGGGTCCTTGGAGGATCATATCCCCATACCCATGTCCGGATATGCATCGGACACGGGTGTCGAACACGGGTACTTCAAGAAAAATGAAGAGTCGAAGCAACATAGCCCAGTATGTATATTAGTCTAAAAGAGTGAGTAAAAATACAGCAAGACAAAAGCTTTACCAGATTGTCCCTCAGGAATGTATCTACAGTTGTTCCAGCATGCATTATCGCATTAGCATAGATTGTGGCACTGTGACAAACACTATTCCTCATTTCAACAGACTGCTTTATCGTCTTCAAAATTAATAGATCGGATCTAAGACGAGTCACAAGACAAATCAGAATCAGTTAATAGCTTGTAACGTAAATATAAAAAAGAAACGCGATAAAATTTCGTTTCACCAAAATATAGCACAAAATAAATCGATGCCTCACTTGTTATAACTGTACAAGAATTGTAGAGTCAATTGTATGGATGTCTCTCCAGATAAAATTCCTTTCATTTTTTTCAGCCTCTCAGCATACACAACTTCTTTAGGATCTGCCTCATGCACATTTGTCGTAACAGCAGAAGATCCATCTGTCATCTGAACATCCTCTGGTGCAGTAGAATTTTCATTTTCATTTTGAGCAGGAGCAGGAGCAGAAGCAGGATCGCTGGATCTTGGTTGTACTGATTCTGAAGGCAGAGATTTGGGAGCCGAAAGGCGATCTCTTACATTTAAGAGAAAAGCCTGGTGCTCATTCTCCACAAGATCGAATGCGACTTGGAAAGCCAAAAGAGCATCCTCCTTATTTTCAGAACGGAGAAGTTTCTCCAGTATATTTGCAACACCTTCAGGTTCATACAAGAACATGAGACACTGACAAATGCTCAAATAATCAGGAGAAGGAAGCTTTTGGTAAACTTTCACAAGAAGCCGAAGCACCTGCATGAACCAAAGAATAACGGCATTAAGGATCTTGCAGAATTTATTAGTATCCAACAAATACAGAGAGAAGAGCAACTAATAAAGGAATACAAATTGTTCTAATAAAAAGATGCCAAAAAACTAGTGGCTATGCCATTTATACAAACTACAAAGGTTTTATGAACTACTAAAATAAGCTCCTTACCTCTCGTCGGTATTCTCGGCGATACACAAACGAATGAGAGACATTGATGGAATATGCTAAAGTCACATGAACGTTATCACTCTTTGTTATTGCTTCCTCAAGTTTATCCAGTCTCCGGCACTCAATTGCAATTCCCATGGCTTGTTGGTATTTTCCATCCATGATACACCTATATGAAAGAACAGTAAGATAGCAAGACTAACCCCAAAATATTTTCATCAGATAAGAAAGCAAACTCTACATACTTATCCAGCATTCTCTCCACAATCGCCTCCAACCTAGGGTCAACCTTTGCAGCTTCATCACTTGATTCTGCTGCCTTTGACCGAAGGCTGACATACTCATCTATTGCCTTGGCTAAAATTAAGAGCATAACCCATCAACTGCTTGGAATATCCAATTTAAAACAACTGAAATACAATATAATCAACAGTAAATGAATGTTTAGGCGGCCTAAACCCTCACTTGCAGCGAAATACAACCACAACCAACATACTAACAAATTTCAATTAATCAAACTGTTATTAATGATCATAATTATAGCAAATGAATCAAAGTTCTTACAAAGGAGAGTATGAATATAATCAGAATCCTCAGAAACATCAAAAAGTGGGCCAGCTCCAAGAGCATAAGACAACGAATCATTGAGTTCGCCCAAATAATAGAAGACCTGAGGGAAATAACAATATAGCCCAAATAAGTAAAAGTCAACAAAGTCAAAATTAAATAAAAATGCAATTAGAGAGTTACTTCTCATTTACAAATTGTAAAAGCAATCTGAACATGTTCCACAAATCAAACAGCGGCATTGTTTTGACACGATAGTATCCAATGAAAATTATAATATTATATAAGTTTGTATATATATACATACATATATATATATATATATACATACATATATATATATATATACATATATATATATATACATACATATATGGTCTGTAATAGATTATATTAGACGAGTTTTTTCCCACTAGTCTTTTAGAACTGGACTTTTTTTTTAGGTCACTAAAATTTGCTAAATCAGCAATGTTGATTAAGAAAACTTGCCCAGAAAATGCAAAAGATGCATACCATGGAGTTAAGATTTTTTTTTTCCCATTTCCTAAAAGAACTCATTAGTTCAATTACCAGAAAATATGCTAGTTACAAGCATTTGGCCACTAACATGCACATGCATGTACATACAGACTAAGAGGGACAAGAGAGTAGGACCTTCGAGACAAGCAATGCAGCAAGTTGTCTCTGATGCTGGCCAAATTCTTCATCTTCATACAAGCTTTCTCTGAAAAACTCAAGCAGAATATCAGTATTCACATCCAAAACTCATGCAGAGCAATATTTGAATTAGAATCACTCCCATTACAGGCCACACAACTTATACAAACTTTCAATGAATGGAATATATTTTGCCAGATAAATTTAAAATAAGCTGAAACAGAGAAGTGAAGATAAACCTAACATCCCCCTCCCCTTCTCCCCCAACCCAAAACAGGTACACGAGATTTTCCAAGTAAAGTGAACATAGGACTTAGTTTAGTGGAAATTTTCAAGAATCATCGTGCCCATTGTTTTTATTCATTCAAAAGTTTAACTTCCTAAGTGAACAAACCATTACCCACATTGCACAATAATGGCTTTTAGTTCTTCCTAATCTGAAACTTATAAAATTTGTGCAAAACATATAGCTTGACTAAAGCAATCAATATCACATACCCAGAATTGCTACAATTTAGTTGAATCCAAAATTTCACCCTTTGCCAGCTAAAACATATAATTTGAAAACAAAAAATTTAAAACATGCCCAAATCTCCACGAAAAAGTAAAACAACCCAAGCTTAACAAAATTCCAAATGTACCCAATTAACTTACAGAATTCATACTAAATTCTCAGTCTTTTCTACAGTAACTAAATTAAAACATCAAAAAGAGCTTTCTTCACTTCGTTTCATTCAATTTTTCCACCCACCAATCAGATCAAAACAACCAAACCCTAAACCCTAACTAAACAAAAGAAAAATACCACACAAAAAAATCAGGCTTACATGATAGGAACGCTGGTGGAGATCTCAGGCCAAAATTGGTCAACTAAGCTAATTAGATTAGAGAGAGCATGGAATTTCAACTGAGGATTGCTCTCGTTAAGCATCGCCAGTAGCCCCCCAGCCGAACTGACCATCGTCGCCGCTGCCGCCGCCATTATTATTCTTCCCCAAAATAAAAAACCCTAACTTTCTATAATTTTTTAAGGGGTTTCGTCAATAAAAGAAGAAAAGATTGGAGATTCTACTTTTAATATTTTGTCGGTAAAAGAGAATCGACGACGAGCCAGAGACGAACCGCGACGAGGAAACGACGACGGAGAAAGAAGGATAGAGAGTGAAAAATGTTTGCTTAGATTTAAGTTTAGGTAGAAAAAAAATGGAAAATTTTGGAGCTGTTTTGTATAGTGAGCTCTGAATCTGATCGAAAGAGGGAAATAAGATTACACATATCTTGAAGGAAAAGAAATCGATTTTTGGAACTTCTAAATTTTAAATTAGCCTTGAAACTTTTTTTTATTACACGATTAGGCCCCTGTGGATTTGCAATTGTTCAAATTTCTCCTCCTAATTTTACCCTTTTTTTCTTTAATTAATTTCAAATGTGGTAATCTAACTTTTTTTTTTTTTTTTTAATTCTTAATTTATTCATAACCTGCAACCCCTATCCTATCTAATTAACTCATTTGATAAAAATATTACGTTTTTAAACTCTCTCAAATTCATAATTTTTATATCTAAATTAGTACTCAGTTGGCTAGTAATCTAACTGTTAAAGTCTGAATTTGGTCTCACACTCTCACTATTATCTTAATTATATGATTTTGGTTAATGCAATCTAATTTTGATAAAGTTGATTCTTTTATTTTTATAAAAAGTAGATTTTAGTATAATTGATAACAATATTAAACTCGTTCAAATAAATTCAACTGCATGGTTTTTTTGTTGATGACATAACATGCTAACTTGAATTATTTTGATCACTTGCGTATGAAAAAAAAAAAACCTTATTTTTAATAAAAAAAAAACTAATTTTTTAGAATTTAAATAATGTTTAATTAAACTAAAATATAATTTTTTTAGGTTGTATGTGTTACGTAGCCAAAAAAATCAATCCACCTCAACATATTTGGTAATTACTAAAATTTCATGTTATCCACATTAGAGGCAAGATTTTAATATTGCTATCAATTGTTCTTGTCGATACGTGATCCCGATCGCGGGAACCCGTTCGAGTGAGGGAAAACAAAAGCAGAGGAAAAGACGACTTAATTCCTCTAGATTGAAATAAAATAAACGATCGAGGGTATGAAAACAGCCTTGTAAAAAGACATGGAGTCGCCGCCAATCTTCTTTAGCTAGGTGTGATCGGCCACCTATTAAAATCGGTTTTATAAAACATTTTAAAATTAATTAAAACATTTTAAAAACCAATTTCAAGTCTGCGTTACAAATCAGAGAAATCAAAGAAGTGGGTTCGGGAGTCGGTTACATGCGGGGAAGGATTAGCACCCCTACAACGCCCGTATAAATTGGTACCTTATTAATCGTGTGTTATCTCAAGTCTCGGTAAAAAGTTGGTTTTTAATTTAGCATTTCAAGTTAATTCCAAATTTTAAGAAAAAAAAATCCATTTTTTATTGAAAATGATCCGGAATTTATTAACTCAAAATTTTCCTATATTCCTCGACAAAATCGGCAAAATATAGAAATTTTTATTCATTTGGAAAACTTTCCGAATCATTCTCGTTTTTTGAAAGAAAGATATTCCTTTATTAATGATAATTGATGATATTCCCTCTAGCAAACCCGGTAGAGAACTCATGAATTATTTTAACTCGTGAATATCTTTATTTTTATTGAAAATCATTATTTTTTTCAAAACATTTAAAAATATGAACATGAACATGTAAGACATAAATAAAATGACATAGCAAAGTCTAGATAATATAATGCAACCTAAATGATATGGAATATGATCTAAGTGGCAAGAAATGACATGAAACATAAAATAATGCTATCATAAAATATGCATAAAAATAAAATAAAAATGCATGAACATAGCATATGCTAAATAACGTGACAAAAATAAATGACTAAATAAAAAAATATAGGATAACATGAAATATTCAAAATCATATGGCAAACAATATAACATCATAAAATGTAAATCAAAATAATAATAATACCAAGAAAATTATCATAGCAAAAATCACATATTAAATAAAATGCATGAACATGGAAAATGCAATTCATGAAAATGTATTTTTTTCCTCTAAATAAAGAAATCCGTAAATATCTAAAAAGATATCCGGCTACCTTAGGAAAATATGTCAAATTAGATTTTCTAAAAAAACAAGACTTTGTGATTGTTTGAAAACAATTTTGAGGAAAAACTTGAATAAAGATTAAAACCCCTACCAAACCTTTTTAAAATGGCTATAATTTTCTAAGTTTAAAATCCCGAACTGGACATAGGAACTAAAGCTTCTAAAATCATTTTTAAAGTTTAAAAAGGCTTAGAAACTACCCTAAGACAGTAGCCAAAGCTTTTAACCGACCCCCTTTAAATGCCTTAGCCAAATTCAACCATTATTTCTCTTTTGATTTCAAATCTGCCTCTACTATCCAGTTTTGTCACACGATTTTTTTTCCTATTTTTAAAAATTCAAAAAAATCTAAAAAGAATAATAGAGACTCAGAACATGTAAAAATACACGAGAAAAAATTGGCTTAATTTTCTGATTAAAGATGACTGCCCAGAAAAATTAGAGAAGTTCGTGTACTGGGTGAAAAAAACTGTTTTGTCAAAACACATTTTTTTGCCTTGGATAAAGTCATTCAAAAATCAAAGTAAAAATTGTTGGAGATCATCCTAAAGAGCTAAGAACAGTAGCTAAAACATTTAAAAACCTTGGACAAAAATTGGCTAAGTAAAAAAAACCACAAAGGTAGAATAATCAATTTGACAACCCTTTAATTTTGCACAAGTATGCTCAAGAGAGCATGACTTTGAGCCACTGATTGGCCTAAGTCATAAATCATGTGGCAATGACATGGAATGCATGAACATACAGCAAATGAAATGTATGAAATGCATGGTCTAAAGCCTAAATGGTAAAGGAAATGCATGACAATTCAAAATAACCTAAATGTCTAGCATGAGTTTGCATGGCAATAAATGTTATCCTAACTCAATATGCATGCAATGCTTGATAGTGCAAATATGACTTGGACCTAATATGTTATGAAAATGCATGAAAATGCTAATGTAACCTAAGACCTAAGTAGCATAGCAATGCATGGCAATACTAAGATGATTTAAGACCCAATATGCATGGCAATACCAATATGGCCTAGACCTAACATGTAGTGAAAATGCATAGCAATACTATGAACATACAATGACCAACGAAACTAATGCTAATGCTGGAACAAACATCAACTAATACACAATTTCAAGATATGATAATGCAAAGCATGTTAACTAAACAAAATGCAAATGCATGACAAGGCAAGGAATGCATGAAGAGGCCGAATGTGGTTACATGATACTCTAATGCAATCCTACCTAGTAAATGGCATAAGTACATGACAAATCATATCAAGATGCATAATGTCATGACATTTTCACAAAAATATGACATACTAAAATCAAAATACAAAAGCTCATGGCATGGAGATGCAAACAAGTCAAGAAGCAAGATGAAAATGCACATGCAAGGCATACTAAATGGAATAGCCGAATGATCATATACACCAAATGATGGCATTTTATCATAGCATTTTCACAAGCATATGGCATACTAAAAATTAAGATATGCTAACTCATGGCATGGAGATGCAAACAAGCCAAGAAGCAAAATGAAAATGCATATGCAAGGCATACTAACATGGAGTAGCCGAATGGCCATATGAAAAAATATGAAAAATGCAAACATGCTTATAATATAAGACATGATACATGAAAAAAATGCATAATATGAGCATATGACACAATGGATGAATCTTCAAGGACACAATATCAAGCATGGAAATGAAATATAGAAACAAATATAGCATAGAAAATAATGTAAAGAACATATAATAAATTAAACATAGACATGCAAAGCAAATAACAAGCAAAACTAGTAAATAAAACAAGGAAAGTTAAGCTCCATGGTTGGTATCAAATTTGCATAGCCTCTCACCTAACCATAATCACTTGGTCTTGCCAAGATCATGAAGCCTTTCCATTTCAAAAAAATCAGAAAATAAACCATGTTAAACAACAAAATTAAGGTGAGCTTCATTGTAGGTAAAAATGGGCATAGCCTCTCCTCGAACCTTGGTCACTTGGTCTTGCCAAGATCATGTAGCCATTTCAACCTTTTTGCTTCATCTTTTTGTAAAAAATCAGAATATAAAATACTCTAAAAACCCTTCTAAAAATCATTTTCCACAACAACATGCAAGGAAGAAAGAAAAAGAAAACCAAGGCAAGCAAACATGCCATATTCGGCCAAGCATAAAACCATGTAAAAAAAATTTGTTTTCCACCATTTTGATGGAGAAGAAGAGATGAAAACTTAAGTAAACATTAAAAAACTTTATTTCTATGAAAAATTTAGTAGGAAAACAAGATAGAAAAATCAAGAAATCAACATAGAAAACAAGAAGAAACTATGCTAGAGCTTGGTAGAGATGACTACCTTCAAGCTCTCCTATTGAAAACCTTTTTTTTTTCTTTCTTTCAAAACCTTTTTCTTGCTAAATTAGCTACTGTTTCCAGCCTTCCCACTTGTGAAAAAAAATGCTCAGCCCTTGTCCCTTGTCCCTTAGCTTTTGCCGAATGGCCCTCTCCACCATAGGATCAAATGTGCACTTTTTTCTCCCCCAATTTTGGCCTTTAGATTAAGATATTTTGATGACAACATAAAAATGTCATCTTGCCAATTGACAAACAGCCCTTAAGATGTGTACTCAGCCCTTGTAGTAACCTCAGCCCTTAGATGCAAAAGAGGACCAATCCCATGCACTCCCTTGCTTGCCCCCTTGAGTGCCTACCCTTGGATGAGTTATGCTCTTCCATTCTTGGTCATTGGATGAGGACAACATAAAAATGACATCTTGTAGATTAAATCCAGCCCTCAACATGTGTACTCAGCCCTTATAGATGGCCTAAGCCATTGGATGAAAAGAGACAATCCCATGCACTCCATTGCTTGACCGAATGGATGCTCACCCTTGGATGAATTGTGCTAATCTTTTTTCTTCCATTCTTGGCCATTAGATGAGGGTTCTTTCATGACAAATAAAAATGTCATCTTGGCATTTAAACTTGGCCATTGGATAGTGCATTCAACTTTCCTACAAGGCACCTAAGCCATTGGATGAAGGGGGGACCATTTGCAAGGTGTTAGTGGTAGCATATGGCTTGATAGTGACTAAGGAATTAAATTGTTCAAACTTCCTTCTTCTCCTCTATGCTGGCTGACCAAGGGAAGAAAAATCACAACAATTCCTTCTTCTTTCATATTTTTCTCAATTACAAATTTGCCCTTTTTGGTTTCTTCGATGAAATGACCTTTTTGCCCCCCGGACCTAAATAAATAGCAAACAGACTCCAAATTCAAATTTTATTTTTTCAATACTTTCGAAATAATAAAAAATTGAATTCTGAAAGTTTTCAAAATTTTTCGAGTCTATTTTCTATTTATTTTGGATTTATTTCCAAGATTGCCCCTTTTATGCACCCGAACTTTACCATTTTTTAAACGAGCTCCGAATCCAGATTTTTCTTCACCAATCTCTTCCAAATAATTTAAAAATGTGATCTGGAAGTTTTCATAATTTTTGGAGTTCATTTACTATTTTTTTCGGGATTTATCTGCTTGAATTACTATATAGGGGACCCGAGATTCGGCCATTTTGCAAACGAACTCCGAATTAAGATTCTATTTCATCAATCTCTTCTAAATAATTTAAAAATGATATCTGCAAATTTTTAGAATTTTTGGAACTCGTTTGCTATTTTTCTGGGATTTATCCTGTTAAATTTCTGCATAGTAGACCGGGATTTGGCCATTTTGCAAACGAACTCCGAATCAAGATTTTCTTTTGCCAATCTCTTCGAAATGATTTAAGAATGAGATCTGTAAATTTTCAGAATTTTTGGAGTTCATTTGCTATTTTTCCCAAAATTTCCAATTTTGCCCTTTTACCTCTGAAATCCGGTTTTGCTAAAAACAAGTCCGATTTTCAGATTTTCTTCAAACTGAGCCTTGGGCTATCCTTGTTTAATTATTCCTCCTCAATTAGGGGCTTTATTCCTACCGAATCGGACCATTTCTGTAATTTTTTCAAATTTCATTCAAATCCACCAAAAAAACCTAATTCTCGGTTTTCTTTTGAATTGACTTTTCTATCAGTTTTTCTTCCAAGTGGCTTCTCCATTACCCGTAGTCAGTACTTATCTTTCATTTGGAACCTTCAATTCTGACCAATTTGATCGTTTAAGCATTTTTCCCCAAATTTCCCGAACTAGGGTTTCTTTTCTACTAAGATTCTGTAACCCAACTTCCGACCTCCATATCTTTCAATGTAGACCTCGGATTATCAAAATTCTTTCACCATTTTTCAATTGAACCTCAAATATTGATTTTGAAAGTGGGTTGACTTTTTTAGTAGTTGACTTTTTCAGGGTTGACTTTTTTGGGGTTGACTTTTTCGGAGTTGACTTTTTTAAGTTTGACTTTTTTTTTCCTGCTTTCTTAGACTAAGTCTCGGAGTACCACCTGCAGGATGAGAAAAGCCTTTTAGCATTCTGAAACATCAATTTAGGAAGAAAACGTACCTGATTTAGGGGTCCGGACAAAATTAGGTGTCTACAGCTGCCCCTCTTTGGCTATTGCTGAGAATCAAGAATCAGGCAAACAAACACTAATTTTGTCCGGTTAGTGAAATCCATGTGAAGAGAAAGGAAAGAGAGTTTTCTTTTTTCCATTTTTTTCATCATTTTTTTTTTTTGAAAAAGATGTAAATTGAAGATTTTGTCCTTAAATTGAATTCCCTGACTAATCAAGGCTCGACCCGTCTTAAGGAAATGAGTTTGATTTGCAAAAGAAAATATTATGCCGGAAGGTCTTAAAAATAGTGCCCGAAGGTCTTAAAAATGGTGCCTGAAGGCCTTACCCGTGATTTGAAAAATTATGCCGGAAGGTCTTAAAAATGGTGCCCGAAGGTCTTAAAAATGGTGCCCGAAGGCCTTACCCGCATGGATGAAATCGAAAATTGAAAAAGATCTGGATGAAACCAGATATTAAAGGCATGGGTGAAACCAGAAATTTGAAAATGATCTGGATGGAACCAGAAATTTGAAAAGCATGGGTAAAACCAGAAATTTGAAAAAGATCTGGATGAAACCAGAGATTAAGGCATGGGTGAAACCAGAAAATTGAAAATGATCTGGATGGAACCAGAAATTGAAAAGCATGGGTGAAACCAGAAATTTGAAAAGCATGGGTGAAACCAGAAATTTGAAAAAGATTTGGATGAAACCAGAGATTAAAGGCATGGGTGAAACCAGAAATTTGAAAATGATCTGGATGGAACCAGAAATTGAAAAGCATGGGTGAAACCAGAAATTTGAAAAAGATTTGGATGAAACCAGAGATTAAAGGCATGGGTGAAACCAGAAATTTGTAAATGATCTGGATGGAACCAGAAATTTGAAAAACATGGGTGAAACCAGAAATTTGAAAAAGATTTGGATGAAACGAGAGATTAAAGGCATGGGTGAAACCAGAAAATTGAAAAGATCTAGATGAAACCAGAAATTGAAATGACCTAGAAATTAACTTGAAGGATTTGAGAGATGATGCAAATGCTTCATGGTGTAAATGCAAATATCTTGGATTGATGCAAATGCTTCTTGAAATGATATGGATGTCTTGGATCGATGCAAATGCTTCTAAACGCAGATGTAGATGTCCCTACGAATCATGTTCATGTAAGTGGTTCATGAATGGTGTAATTGCAGCTACAATAAAGATGCAACGATCCTAGAAATGATGCACTTGCTTGAGATGATGCGAATGCAAATATCTATGAAGGATGTACTTGTAAAGATAGAATGCAGATGCTAATGGAATAGTGCAAATACATATACTCATGAATTATGCAAATGCTTGCTGACACGGTGCAGATGCAAAGCTTAATAAATAGATGAATGCTCATGAGTGATGCAAATGCCCCTGATCATTTTTCTAGATTTTGGCTTAGCCTTTCTAATTCATTTTTCCTCTTCAAATCAGGGTATATCTTCAATTCATTTTTCAATCTTTGGCTATTCTCTTTGCCCCAACAGTTTCCAAACACTTATTTACAGAATTCTACTTGTCAAGTTCTATTTCTTCTTCTCATATTTGGAAGTCAAGGTTAACCCTAATAGTTCCACACCTTTGAGTTAGAAAAACCCTTATCTCTTGTTAACATCAAAAATATTTTTATTTTCCCTTTCTAAAAAACAATTTTGCTTATTTAATGAAAACTTCTGAGTCAAAAATTTTAACCTCACAGTGTGTAATGTACAAATCTTTTGAAGACTGATGATCACTGTTAGAAATTTTCCTAAGTGTCAATTTGGGTTTTTCAACTTGAATTGATAAGGCTTGGTACAACATGATTTTGGTTTTTCCAGGAAAACTTCACAACAAAAATGTATGTCCCTTCTAGGCTCACAAATGGAACAGATTTTATAAACCATGAATTCATTGAGAACCAAACAAATTCAACTTTCTTTTCGTTTCCATATCAAGGTATTTTGACAAGCGTCAAGATTGGCTGGGATGTTTAAACTGGAAAGTTGATTTTGGAGAAAAAAAGTTTTAGTTTTTGAAATCAATCATCCAAATGAGAGTTGACAATTTGGGAGGTTCAGGAATTCCTAGATGTTCCTCGATGACCACTTCTTTAAGATGATCTTCTCTTTTATGGTATCGGCACTATCATAGATGGCATCGAAAATTTCCATTTTACTCTAGACTGCCTATTTTCGAGTTTTCGCCCTAGAGTCCCATTCTCTCCAATTTTTTTCTTTTTTCTTTGTTTTACCATGCATTTGAGAATTCTAAATTCTTCCTTAGTGAAATGATAATTCGATGAGATGTGATAAAATTTGAGAAAAAAACCTTCAAGTTAAATATTCATGCTTGATCAAAATGGACTTTTAAAGCACGTAATGTAGGCCATGGCTCAAGGTTCAGAAAGAAAGGATAAATAGGCCCAAAATATGTGTTTGAGGGTAATTAGATCAAGGATCCTTTCTTGAGGAGGATTCACTTTGAAACATTTATCCCTTTTTGGACTTTTCATTCCTTTTTGCTCTTTTTCTTCCTTGCTTTTGGCTTTCATTTGCCATGCATCTTCACATTTTTTCTTTTTGTTTTTCTTGGCTTTCATTTCGCCATCTTTTCCTTTTTCTTTTTCTTTGACAGAGTGAGCCCGTATTTATTCGGGGCTCCATTTGCTTTGCATCTGTCTTTGAGCTAGGACTCATTTCTCAGTGATATTTTTCCTCACATTTTCCCCCCAGTGTAGAGGGTAATCCTTGATTAGGGTTTAAAGAAGAAAGAATTCTTTCGGCTCAAAAGGGGTGACTATGGATAATTTCTTTTTGTGACAGGGACATGAAAGATGACCGTTTCTCATGTCAAGCACGAATATTCACTTTGAAAAGCAATCCCCAAGGGAAATAGATGTTCAGAATTTTATTTTGCACTTTGGAATCATTCAAATTCTCATATGCATGATATCAAATTTTTTTTTTGTCGCATGCCCCAATGATTCATGCGTTAGTCCATCCCTTTTCACCATATAACCATCATTTCCACATATGATGCCCCAGTTTGATTAACCATGAGAATTTATATCAACGAGAAACATAGCAAGTCTAGGTCTATTTTAAAAAGGCTGAGTTTCAAATATGAGTTCTTTGAAAGGACAAGGAAAATACGACCCAAAAATGGGTTTTATCTGGGACATGGGATAATCTAGTTTAATCATTGTGCCCCAGGGTGTCAATCATGAAGTGATGTTTGGGGTAATTAGTGTTTTGTGGTTATTGGTAAAGGTCATGAATGGTTTTAGCACAATCTTGACATACATCAATTTACCAAAATCTAGATTCTTGAAAGAATGTCTCATTTGTTTGAATTTCAAGGAATTCGAAAAAATTTCAAAAAGTTCGTTCCTTTGTTCATGGCCTAGATTAGGATTTACATCTTTGCTTATTCTGCAATGACAATGGTTTATGAAGTTTAATCAATCATATTCCTTGAAGCATTAGGTCTTTAAAGTGATCTTAGTTTCAGGGATTTAGACATATGAAAATCCCAAAAGAGGGAAGGTATTAGGTCATTTCTAACAATGATCATCAATATTCTTGAGACTATCCATTATTAGAACCTCCTTAATGCTTGTTTTTGCACATTAAAATTATTGTTAAAACGCAACAAACATAAAAACATTCAAAATTCATTTATTTCATAGGGATGTTAACATAAGACAAGTGTTTTCATCATGAGGTGTGAAACTAAATGCATAAAAACTTCCCCTTGACATGTACTCCCTAATTCAAACTGGCTATTCCTCGGTACTCTTTCCGACCTTTCCATCTTCTTCCCCTATTATGGCATCTACAATGGTCTCATCATTCCCATTCAGTAGATTCTCCATGCTGTCTGACCTTTTTTTCTTCCCCACATCTAACTGTCCTTTATTGATGAGTGCTTGAACCTTCCATTTCAGACATAAATAATTTTCTGTGGAATGTCCCCGAATCCCAGAATGATAATCACAATATGCATTCTCGTCATACCAGCTCGGATATGGGGGTTGGATAGGCTCCACTGGAACTTTAGTGAGGAGTTGCTCTTCGACCAGCTAGGGTAATAGTTCAGAGTAAGACATGGGGAGTGGCTCAAACGGATCTCTTTTTTGGATATTCTTCGGTTTCCTCTGGCTGACAAAAGGTTGAAAATTTACTGGATTTTGAGAGGCCATCGGGTATAAGTATGAACCCTGGGATACACAGTTCGTAGAAGAACAGGGTGGTTGGTATGAAGTAACCGAAATATATTGGACATCTTTCTCTTTCTTTTTGGGCGTTCTGTTTCTCTCTGCATTAAATGTTTTACCTCCTTCGAGTTTCCCAGCCTTGATAGCATTTTCGATCATTTCCCTAGAGATTACCATATCCAAATTTTTTTTGTGGTGTTGCCAACAATTCTATCGTAGTATGGGGCCTGTAGTGTATTCACAAAAAGGACAATGGTTTCCTTCTAAGTTAAGGGAGGTTGTACTTGGGTGGCCATGTTCCTCCACCTCTGAGCATACTCTTTGAAGCTCTCAGTAACTTTTTTCTCCATATTTTGCATGGTGAGACGGTCAGGTGTCATGTCGGTCACATGCTTGTACTGGTTTAGAAAAGCCCTGGCCAAATCATTCCAAGAGTGAATCTGATCCTTGCTCAACTGACTATACCACCTAATTGCGGACCCGTTGAGGCTATCCTGAAAGCATTGAATCAAAAGCTTATCATTATCTATGTGACTTTCCATCTTTCGGCAGAATATTGTGATGTGGGTTGATGGATCGATTGTCTCGTCATATTTCACAAAGTCAGGGACCTTGAATTTAGGAGGAATGACTAAATTGAGGACCAAGCATCGTTCTTTCGCATCCACACTCCCGAATACGTCTGTATTTTCTACTGCCTGAAGCCTTTCATCTAACAACTGATATTTCCCTCGGGAATCTATCAACTCAGCCATATTTGACTCAACCATTTTCAACTTTTCCAGTTCAACTGGGTTGTCTAAGTTCAGGGTGTTGCTAGGGTTAACTGTGTTCTGGCCATCCATCATTACGACCTCATTCTGACCCTTTTATGCCTCTAACCCTTCTCTGGTGACAAAGTTTTCAATATATCCTTTTCCCTTGATTACGGCGGACATTAGCTCCATCAATTTAGTCATCGGATCCTTAGATTCTGCTTGAGACTTTGCCAGTTGTTCTAGCAATTCTTCCTGTACCCTTTCCATTCTTTCCATTCGGGCAACTTGTTCATTCTCCATAGCACTAGCCTGTATTAAAAAGGTTACTCAGTACTTCTTATACCTCTGATTTGAAATGAAAATTCTTTCAAAGACTCTTAAACCCAAGCCAACTTCTGTTTTATTCCCCCCAAGTGCATGTCATGATGAAGGAGTTATGAATGCAATTTGATGCACGTGAAGCCTAAACAATATGATGTATGGACATATATAGTGGAAACATGTTGACTATAAATGCAATCACGATGCCAACATGCTGCAAGCAAAGAATAATGAAATCAATGCATGGATATATGCAAAGAATGACCATGTATGTTTCAGTGTATTTCCCAATGAATGATCTTATACATTATGAGTGCAATATGATGTCAATTATGATGCATGTAAACAATGAATGATTGACACAGAGTATATACAAAGAAACTCATTCTGACCATGTGTGTTATGAATGCAGCCTAATGCTAACATGATGTATGTAATAAGCAAATTAGTGCATGAACATATAGAAAAATCATGCTGACTATGTTTGTCATGAATACCTCCTGATGCTACCAAGATGCATGTATGAATGTATGGTATGACAAATAATTGATCGGATGCAAAATGCAAAGGGGAAGATATCACGGAGGAAATAAGAATCGGAGGAACTTAATCATCAACATCTCATAAATTGAAGCACAACCAATTCATTCCCAAATCAACATTCACTGGTATAAACTATGTTTACAAAATCATGAGCAGTGGTTAAAACTGTCTTTACAAGCACTTTATTCTTCCTAGCATCCTAAGGCTATAAGAGCCGGCTACTGAAAAAATGAAATCCTACTACATCCTATAAGACCGAAGTCCTTCCATATCATTACCGTAAATCTCCCATTCCTAATTACCCTTTCCTGGTCCTCTATCAATCAGCATCGTTGGATCCAACCACTTGGCATCTATAAGAGATTGTACTTTGTTCTTGAGTGCATTGCAGTGCTCAATGCTATGCCCAACAGTTCCACAGTGATAATCACATCTTTCATTCGGGTTATACCACTTGGGGTATGGTGGTGACAGGGGTTTTAACGGCATATAGGCAACTAGGTGATTTCTAACCAACATTGGGAAAAGTTCTTTATAGCTTATTGGAATAGGATCAAAATGCCTTTGGGTTTTATCCCGTGGTTGTTTCTTAGTCACATAGGGCCTAGGAGTTGGGGCACTTGATGGTGGCGCTAAGGCTTGCATCGGAGTGTTTGCATGGGGAGATGGTGGAATAACAAGGCAAGGGTATGGATTTGGACACGGGACCCTTGGAGGTTGTATATAGCTCGAGGTTTCTATCCCGGATGCTTGATAAGGTTATTGATGAGGGAAATAGTACAAACTGCCAGTTGGTGGTGATGCAGTGGGATTCAGGGGTCCCGTAGTGATCGTCCCAGTGGATAATTGAGCCATAGCAGGGTAGGGATACTGGTTTGGACTTAGAGCAATTTGCAGGTATGGTACAGGATCGGTGATTTTTGTCTTTGGTATCAGGCTCTCTGGTTTAATCATTTTCATGATTTTGTCCACAATTTCATCAAGGTTCCACCCTTTGTAACACTGGCAAGCGAAGGATCTAGCAAAGATTGTATGTTCTGGACCTGAAGGTTTTGGTTGATCCAAAAGTGATGAAGAACCCTGAGAAAATTCCCCTTTACTCTTACCCATATCCTCAAACATTTTCATAAATTTGACAAGCTGTTCCTTCAACTCCCGGAGTTCATGTCCAAACTCCTCTTGATTTCGTTCCAAAGCACCCATTCGTTCCTCCAATTCTTTCCTCATATCTCGAACCCTTTCATGCAAATGAAAATGTCATGAGATTTAAGAATACAATTATGAATGTACATGCTCTATTCCTATATGCATGAATATACTAATGATTAATGCATGAAGAGTTCAAAGAAATTATGATGACTATGTATGCCATGTGTGCAACCTGATGTCAACATGATGCATGTAAAGAATAAGCAAATTACTGCATGGATATATACAGAAAAATTATGCTAACTATGACTGTATTCTACAATGAATAAGCATACATGCTTATGACTGTAACATGATGTCAAAATGATACATGCAAAGAATAAATGAATTAGAACCATGGTATATACAAAGAAATCAATGGCTACACAAAAATGGTAGGACCAAATTTTGATTATTCAACAATCTCATTATGCAAGATTTGCCTCCACATTTAATCTATAATTTTTTGAAACATGTTTTCTTTATGAAAAACCACACATTATTTTCAAAAGAATTTCGGGATAGTGGATCCTAATATGGTATAATATGCAAATGTTCATGTAACACTACCGGTTCATAATTCTTATTCAACCAACGAATGTTTATGAAATCATCAAATGAGATTATTATTACTAACCGTTTATTGCAAAGAATGAGATCAAAGATACAACCATGAATGTACATGCTCTATTCACACATGCATGAAAAATGCAAAAATGTTTGAAAAAAATGTTTTTATTTTGAATTTCAAAAAGTTAGTGAACACTTGCCCCAACAATATCTACTTATATAGGCATCACGGTGCCTTTGGTGCGGAGTATCACATTTATCTACGGGCGATGTACGTACATCGTTACCCGATCCACAACCCTTATTCAGAGTGTAAAATAGGTAACAATAGGTTAGAAATGTCCCTCCATGTGTTCGTATCTTCTGTATCTATCAAAAATTCGGCAGGGCTTCGCCTATGTTGGTTCTATGGTTTAGTACATATGGGTGAATGGTTCTAAAAGGCCCCGAATTGTTCCTCATTGTCGCCTGTGAAGACACCCCGATAAAAGCGGGTTCAATTCGTTAGAGTATATTTTCCTAAGCCCATACGGAGGATCATCACGAAGGCATTAGGTACTTTATACTTCGAAAGTGTTTCACTAGCCCATACGGAGGATCATCACGAAGGCGTAGTTACTTTGCTCCCCCCTAAAAGGACGGAACCCGGGTAGAGAGTTCATGATATGCAAATTCACGTGTAGTGTGTGAGGAGGAACAACAAACCTTTCACCACCTATTCTACAATCCTTATCCTAAATACCCCAATAATTTTTTAAAAAAAAGATCAAGAATAATGTAACGCATTAACCAACAAGAATACAATAGTAATATACAACATTAAATAACTAGAGAATAATAAAATGCATGTGAATGAATATGAACATATTTAAAACATTTTACTATTTTCAAAATTCTTCTTTATTTAAAAAAAAATATAGGAATTAAAATTAAATACCAGATAAACCAACAAAAATCGAGACTTGGATAACACACGACTAATTCTAGGCTTGACTCTGTAATGTCCCCAACGGAGTCGCCAAGCTGTCGATACGTGATCCCGATTGCGGGGACCCGTTCGAGTGAGGGAAAAACAGAAGCAGAGGAAAAGACGACTTAATTCCTCTAGATTGAAATAAAATAAACGATCGAGGGTATGAAAACGGCCTCGTAAAAAGAGATGGAGTAACCACCAATCTTTTTTAGCTAGGTGTGATCGGCCACCTATTAAAACCGGTTTTATAAAATATTTTAAAATTAATTAAAATATTTTTAAAACCAATTTCAAGTTTGCGTTATAAACCAGAGAAATCAAAGAAGCGGGTTCAGGAGTCAGTTACGTGCGGGGAAGGATTAGCACCCCCACAACGCTCGTATAAATCGGTACCTTATTAATCGTGTGTTATCTCAAGTCTCGGTAAAAAGTTGGTTTTTAATTTAGCATTTCAAGTTAATTCCCAATTTTAAGAAAAATAATTCCATTTTTTTTATTGAAAATGATCCGGAATTTATTAACTCAAAATTTTCCTATATTCCCCGACAAAATCAGCAAAATATAGAAATTTATATTCACTTCGAAAACTTTCCGAATCATTCTCGATTTTTGAAAGAAAGATATTCCTTTATTAATGATAATTGATGATATTCCCTCCAGCAAACCCTGTAGAGAACTCATGAATTATTTTAACTCGGGAATATCTTTATTTTTATTGAAAATCATTATCTTTTTCAAAACATTTAAAAATATAAACATGAACATGTAAGACATAAATAAAATGACATAGCAAAGTCTAGATAATATAATGCAACCTAAATGATATGGAATATGATCTAAGTGGCAAGAAATGACATGAAACATAAAATAATGCTATCATAAAATAAAATAAAAATAAAATAAAAATGCATGAACATAGTATATGCTAAATAATGTGACAAAAATAAATTACTAAATAAAAAATATAGGATAACATGAAATATTCAAAATCATATGGCAAACAATATAACATCATAAAATGTAAATCAAAATAATAATAATACCATGAAAAATATCATAGCAAAAATCACATATCAAAATAAAATGCATGAACATGGAAAATGCAATGCATGAAAATGTATTTTTTCCTCTAAATAAAGAAATCCGTATATCTAAAAAGATATCCGGCTACCTTAGGAAAATATGTAAAATTAGATTTTCTAAAAAAATAAGACTTTGTGATTGTTTGAAAACAACTTTGAGGAAAAACTTGAATAAAGATTAAAACCCCTACCAAACCTTTTTAAAATGGCTCTAATTTCCTAAGTTTAAAATCCCGGACTGGACCACCCTTAACCCGAGATTTATAAAATCATTTTTAAAGTTTAAAAAGGCTTAGAAACTACCCTAACACAGTAGCTAAAGCTTCTAACTGACCCCCTCTAAATGCCTTAGCCAAATTCAACCATTATTTCTCTTTTGATTTCAAATCTGCCTCTACTGTCCGGTTTTGTCACACGATTTTATTGCCAATTTTTAAAAATTCAAAAAAATATAAAAAGAATACTGGAGACTCAGAACATATAAAACTACACGATAAAAAATTGTCTTAATTTTCTGACTAAAGATGGCTACCCAGAAAAATCAGAGAAGTTCGAGTACTGGGTAAAAAAACTGTTTTGTCAAAACACTTATTTTTGCCTTGGATAAAGTCATTCAAAAATCAAAGTAAAAACTGTTGGAGATCATCCTAAAGACCTAAGAACAGTAGCTAAAACATTTAAGAACCTTGGACAAAAATTGGCTAAGTAAAAAAAATCACAAAGGTAGAATAATCAATTTGACAACCCTTTAATATTCTACAAGTATGCTCAAGAGAGCATGACTTTGAGCCATTGATTGGCCTAAGTCATAAATCATGTGGCAATGACATGGAATGCATGAATATACAGCAAATGAAATGTATGAAATGCATGGTCTAAAGCCTAAATGGTAAAGGAAATTCATGACAATTCAAAATAACCTAAATGCCTAGCATGAGTTTGCATGGCAATAAATGCTATCCTAACTCAATATGCATGCAATGCTTGATAATGCAAATATGTCTTGGACCTAATATGTTATGAATATGCATGAAAATGCTAATTTAACCTAAGACCTAAGTAGCATAGCAATGCATGGCAATACCAAGATGATTTAAGACCCAATATGCATGGCAATACCAATATGGCCTAGACCTAACATGTAGTGAAAATGCATAGCAATACTATGAACATACAATGACCTACGAAACTAATGCTAATGCTGGAACAAATAGCAACTAATGCACAATCTCAAGATATGATAATGCAAAGCATGTTACCTAAACAAAATGCAAATGCATGACAAGGCAAGGAATGCATGAAGAGGCCGAATGTGGTTACATGATACTCTAATGCAATCCTACCTAGTAAATGGCATAAGTACATGACAAATCATATCAAGATGCATAATGTCATGACATTTTCACACGCATATGACATACTAAAATCAAAATACACAAGCTCATGGCATGGAGATGCAAACAAGTCAAGAAGCAAGATGAAAATGCACATGCAAGGCATACTAAATGGAATAGCCGAATGGTCATATACCCCAAATGATGGCATTTTATCATAGCATTTTCACAAGCATATGGCATACTAAAAATTAAGATATGCTAACTCATGGCATAAAGATGCAAACAAGCCAAGAAGCAAAATGAAAATGCATATGCAAGGCATACTAACATGGAGTAGCCGAATGGCCATATGACAAAATATGAAAAATGCAAACATGCTTATAATATAAGACATGATACATGAAAAAAATGCACAATATGAGCATATGACACAATGGCCGAATCTTCAAGGACACAATATCAAGCATGGAAATGAAATATAGAAACAAATATAGCATAGAAAATAATGTAAAGAACATATAAAAAATTAAACATATAACGAGCAAAACTAGTACATAAAACAAGGAAAGTTAAGCTCCATGGTTGGTATCAAATGGGCATAGCCTCTCAACTATCCATAATCACTTGGTCTTGCCAAGATCATGAAACCTTTCCATTTCAAAAAATCAGAAAATAAACCATGTTAAACAACAAAATTAAAGTGAGCTTCATGGTAGGTAAAAATGGCCATAGCCTCTCCCTTAATTATGGTCACTTGGTCTTGCCAAGATCATGTAGCCATTTCAACGTTTTTGCTTCACCTTTTTATAAAAAATCAGAATATAAAATACTTTAAAAAACCTTTTAAAAATTATTTTCCATAATAACATGCAAGGAAGAAAGAAAAAGAAAACCAAGGCAAGCAAACATGCCATATTCGGCCAAGCATAAAACTATGTAAAAAAAATTTATTTTCCACCATTTTGATGGAGAAGAAGAGATGAAAACTTAAGTAAATATTAAAAAACTTTATTTCTATGAAAAATGTAGTAGAAAAACAAGATAGGAAATCAAGAAATCAGCATAGAAAACAAGAAGAAACCATGCTAGAGCTTGGTAGAGATGACTACCTTTAAGCTCTCCTATTGAAAACCTTTTTTTTTTCTTTTTTTCAAAACCTTTTTCTTGCTAAATTAGCTACTATTTCCAGCCTTCCCACTTGTGAAAAAAAATGCTAAGCCCTTGTCCCGAATGGCCGAATGGCCCTCTCCACTATAGGATCAAATGTGCACTTTTTCCTCCCCCAATTTTGGCCTTTAGATTAAGATATTTTGATGACAACATAAAAATGTCATCTTGCCAATTGATAGCAGCCCTTAAGATGTGTACTCAACGCTTAGATGCAAAAGAGGACCAATCCCATGCACTCCCTTGCTTGCCCCCTTGAGTGCCTACCCTTGGATGAGTTGTGCTCTTAATCGTGTGTTATCTCGAGTCTCGGTAAAAGTCGATTTTAGATTTGGCATTTTAAAATAATTCCCAATTTAAAGAAAAATAATCCCATTTTTAATTTGAAAATGATCCGGAATTCATTAGCACAAAATTTTTCTATATTCCCCGGTTTACCCGGTAAAACATAGAAATTTTTATTTATTTGGAAAATCTACGAATCACTCTCTTTTTGAAAGAAAGGTATTCCGTTGTTAATAATAATTGATGGTATCCTCCTCGGCAAACCCAGCAGAGAACTCATGAATTATTTTAACTCGGGAATAACCTTGTTTTAAAAAGCATGATTATCTTTATTGTATTAGAAATCATTTTAAAAAAAGATGGTTATGAATATGCAAATCATTACTAATCACATGGAAAAAGAGTGAATGACATGGCATATAGATTAATGACATGACATGCTTGACATGGCAAAATCTAGATGACATGGAAAATAACATGTCATATGAAAAATGACCGAATATCTAAATGACATGGAAAATATCATGGCATAATGAAAATAACCTAATGTCTAAATGTCATGGAAAATGACATGTCATAAAAAAAATGACCTAATATCTAAATGACATGGAAAATGTCATGGCATAATGAAAATAACCTAAAGTCTAAATGTCATGGAAAATAACATGTCATATGAAAAATGACCTAATATCTAAATGACATGAAAAATGTCATGGCATAATGAAAATAACCTAAAGTCTAAATGTCATGGAAAATGACATGTCATATGAAAAATGACCTAATATCTAAATGACATGGAAAATTTCATGGCATAATGAAAATAACCTAAAGTCTTAATGTCATGGAAAATGACATGTCATATGAAAAATGACCTAATATCTAAATGACATGAAAAATGTCATGGCAAGGATGCAAAAACTATATCATGGCCGAATAGAACATGGTTTTATGTATGATGCAAAGCATGTTAAGATGCTAAGAAAGAAGACATGATCTAAAATGCTATATAGCAAGGCAAAAATGCAAGCACATGGCAAGGTAAAAATATAAACACATGGCCGAATGGAACATGGTATTGTGCATGATCTAAAGCATGACAAAGATGCTAAGAATGACATGATCTAAAAGGCTAAGCATGGCAAGGCAAAAATGCAAGCACATGGCCGAATGGAACATGGTAAAAATGCAAAACATGGCAAGGCAAAAATACGAACAGATGGCATGGCAAAAATGCAAAGCATGGCAAGGCAAAAATATGAACACATGGCCGAATGGAACATGGTATTGTGCATGATCTAAAGCATGACAAAGATGCTAAGAATGACATGATCTAAAAGACTAAGCATGGAAAGGCAAAAATACAAGCACATGGCCGAATGGAACATGGTAAAAATGCAAAACATGGCAAGGCAAAAATACAAACACATGGCATGACAAAAATGCAAAGCATGGCAAGACAAAAATATAAACACATGGCCAAATAGAACATGGTTTTATGTATGATGCAAAGCATGCTAAGAAAAATGACATGATCTAAGATGCTATATGACATAGTCAAACGATGCATGGAAATATAGTACCTAAGATGCATGACATAACCTCATCAACATGCAAAGCAAAAAATCAAACACATAATAAACATAGAACATGTAATTTTCTGCCAAGTAAAAAAAAAAGAAATCTTTGTAAATTTTGATATCTTGCAAAAATGGAAGAAAACCTTTTAAAAAATTCATCTTTAAAAACATTTTTATTCAAACCAAAGGGTTGACAGTCACATGGAATAGCAAGAAAAAGATATCACGAATCAAAGAAAATAAATGGAAAGTAGAGAAGAAATGGTTACCTAACTAAGCTTCCAACCAAGCTTAAGAATTTCTCTTTTCTTTTCTCTCTTCACTTCACTTCACTTTCCTTTCCTTTTCCTTTCTTTTTTTTTTTTTAGAACTTTAGCTACTGCCTTCTCTCTTTTTCCTCATCCAACCCCCCAACAAAATGAAGAAAACCCCCTCTTAAAGAACCCTTGACCAAATCCTCCCTAGTGAGTGGATGTGCTCATCTTTTTTTTTTTTTTTTTTTTTTTTAAATCTAAGACATGTGGCATCATCACAAGGTATACTAGCCAAAGAAAATAAAAATGTCATCTTGCCACTTCATCTTGGCCATTGGATGAAATAATCAGCCTTCCCTTCATGAGCTGGCTGAAAATGCTAGCTAAGAATGTGCTCATCCTTTTACAAAATATCTTAGCCACTTGGCATGATCATAAGGAATTAACCAAGCAATAAAAATGTCACCTTGCTATCAAATCTTGGCCATTGGATGAAATTAATCAAATCTCAACCTTCATTCCATCATGAGCTGGCCGAATGGCCTGGAATGTTCCAGCAACTTCCTCATTTTTAATTTGCAAAATAGCCCTTTTCGGTTTCTTCGGTAAAATTGCATTTTGGCTCCCAAACTTAATTTAGTTGTAAACGGACCCCAATTCCGGATTTTCTTTCTCCAATCCCTCCAAATAAATGTAAAATTCAGTTCTGAAGATTTTCATAAATTTTTGAGCTCGTTTTCCATTTTTCTCAGATTTTTCATTAAAATTGCGGATTTGGCCTCCCCGAACTTTGTCTTTTTTTAAATCAGCCCTAATTTGAGATTTTTCTTTTCCAATACCTCCAAATCAATATAAAACTTAGCTCTAAAAGTTTTCATAATTTTTCGAGCTCGTTTTCTATTTTTCCCGAATTTTTCTTTAAAAGTTTCAGTTTAGTGCCTCCCAAATTTAGCCTTTTTCATTTGAGCTCTAGTTCCAGATTTTTCTTCACCAATACGTTCCAAAAATTATAAAATTGAAATCTGAAAGTTTTCATAATTTTTCGAGCTCGTTTCCTATTTTTCTCGGTATTTTCTCTTGCAATTTAGGATTAGTGCACCCAAACTTTGTAATTTTTCATTGGAGCTCCGATTCCAGATTTACTTTCTCCAATACCTTCCATACAATATAAAATTCAGATCTTGAGGTTTTCGTAATTTTTTGAGCTCGGATTCTATTTTTCTCGGATTTTTCAAGATTGCACTTTAACCTTGAAAATCTTGGTTTTACTCAAAACGGGTCTGATTTTCGGATTTTCTTTTTCCACTACCTTTGTTATATATTGAATTGGAGTTGATCCGAAAACAACCAATTTTTACGATCAAATTCCCCTTTTCCATACCGGGAATTTTTTGTTTTTTTGTTTTTCTTCTAACCGGCTTTTCCTTGGGATCCACTTCAAACTGAGCCTTGGGCTATTTTTGTTTATTCATTCTTCATCAACTGGGGGCTTCAATTTTATCGAATTGGGCCATCTCTGCAGTTTTTCCCAAATTTGTGCAATTAGGTTTTATCTACACTGAATTTCTGCAACCGGTCTTTCAAACTCCATATCTTTCGTTGTAGACCACCGATTATCAAAATTCTTCCACCATTATTCAATTCAACTCCGTATCTTGATTTTGACTGAGAGTTGACTTTTTTAGTGGTTGACTTTTTGGGTTGACTTTTTTGAAGTTGACTTTTTCGAGTTGACTTTTCGTGTTGAACTCCAAATCACAAGTCTTGGAGAACCATTTGTGGGATGAGAGGAGTTTCTTTGCATTCTGAGAAGTACAAGGAGGAACTTACCTAGTTTAGGGGGCCCAGACAAAATTAGGTGTCTACAGCTGCCCCTCTTTGACTATTGCTGAGAATAAGGAATCAGGCAAAGATTATTAGACTACCATTTTGTCTGGGTGTGGAGGTCATCTATGTAAAGAAAATATTTTTTGATTTTTTATCATTCATTTTCTTTTAAACTGTAAGTAAAAGGATTTGCCTTAAATTGATTTCCTAGACTAACATACCAAGACTCAACTCATCTTAAGAAAACGAGTTCGACTTTGCAAGAAACTCGTATTTGAAAATGGCGCCCAGAGGTCCTGAAAAATACCATTTTAAAAGATGATACCCAAAGTGTAGCAACCTAAAAAATAACAAGTCTCATCGCGAGACTTTATTATTCGTTAAGCGTGACATTGGAAAAACAGAGAAAAAGACGACTTAATTCCTCTTGAAATAAATGAGGGTTTGAAAACAACATCGAAAAAAACATAGAGTCGCCACCAATCTTTTTTGGCTAGGTGTGATCGGCCACCTATTAAAACTGGTTTTATAAAACATTTTAAAATTAATTAAAACATTTTTAAAACCAATTTCAAGTCTGCGTTTTTAAACCAGAGAAATCAAAGAAGCAGGTTCGGGACTCGGTTACATGCGAGGAAGGATTAGCACCCCAACAACGCCCGTATAAAACGGTACCTTATTAATCGTGTGTTATCTCAAGTCTCGGTAAAAAAGTCGGTTTTAAATTTGGCATTTTAAATTAATTCCCAATTTAAAGAAAAAACAATTCCATTTTTAATTGAAAATGATCTGAAATTTATTAATTCAAAATTTTTCTATATTCCCCTAAAATTTGGCAAAATATAGAAATTTTTATTTACTTAGAAAATTTTCCGAATCAATCTCGTTTTAAGAAAGATATTCCGTTATTAATGATAATTGATGATTTACTCCCCGACAACCTGGAAGAGAACTCATGAATTATTTTAATTCGGGAATAACTTTATTTTATTTGAAAATCATTATCTTTTTTTTTTAAAAATATTTAAAAGAAATAAATATGAACATGTGTGACATAATAAAAATGATATAGCAAAGTCTAGATAATATAATGCAACCTAAATGATATGATATAATTTAAATGGCATAGCATATTCTAAATGAAATGAAATATCCTAAGTAAGATGATATATTCTAAATGAAATGAAATATCCTAAGTGACATGATATATTCTAAATGAAATGAAATATCCTAAATGACATGATATATTCTAAATGAAATGAAATATCCAAGTGACATAATATATTCTATATGAAATAATATGTCCTAAGTAACATGAAATATTCTAAATGAAATGATATGGCCTAATATGATTTAAATGACATGGCAAATTTGAATGACATAGCATATTTTAAATGACATGTCATATTTTAAATAATATAATCTATATGACATGGAATATAATCTAAGTGACATGAAATGATATGAAACATAAAATAATGTTATCATGAAATATGCATGAAAATAAAAATAATAATGCATGAACATAGTATATACTAAATGATGTGACAAAAATAAATGACTAAATAAAAAGCATAGGATAGCATGAAATATTCAAAACCATATAACAAACAATATAGCATCATAAAATATACATCAAAATAATAACAATACCATAGAAATTATCATAGCAAAAATCACATATTATATAGTATGCATGAACATGAAAAATGCAATGCATGAAAGTGTATTTTTTTCCTTTAAATAAGGAAATCCATATACCTAAAAAGATATCTGGCTACCTTAGGAAAAGACATCAAATTAAATTTTCTAAAATCAAAATACTTTGTGATTGGTTTAAAAACAATTTTGAAAATCTTGGATAATAAAACATCATAGCCGAATGCCCTTTTTAAAATAGCTCTATTTTTCTATGTTTGAAAACCCGAACTTGACCACCCTTGACCCGAGCTTTATAAAATCATTTTTAAAGATTAAAAAGGCCTAGAAACCAAACTAGGACAGTAGCTAAGGTTCCTAATCAACCCCCTCTAAATGCCTTAGCAAAAACTAACAATTATTTTTCCTTTGAATTCAAATCTGACTCTACTGTCCAGTTTTAAAGCGTGATTTTTTAGCCTATTTTTAAAATTTCAAAAACACCTAAAAAAAATACAAGAGACTTAGAACATGTAAAACTCTATGGAAAAAAATTGGCTTAATTTTATTTTTTGACTAAGGATATCTTCCCAGAAAAATCGTAAAGTCAGTACACTGGGTGAAATAATGTTTTGCCAAAACACATTTTTATGCCTTTGATAAAATCATTTAAAAATAATAAAAAAAATTGGAGACTCTTCTAAGGACCTACAAACAGTAGCTAAAATTTCTAAAAAAATGGACAAGATTTGCCTAAGTAAAAAAAAATCACAAAGGTAGAAAATCAATTTGACAACTCTTTAACTTTCCACAAGTATGCTCATGTGAGCTTGACTTTGAGCCATTGATTGGCCCAAGTCAAAAATAAAGTGGCATGATATGATATGCATGAACAAGCAGCAAGTTAGATGCATGAAATACATGATTTAAAACCTAAATGACATGGAAAATGCATGGCATAAAGAATATGACCTAGACCTAACATGAACTTGCATGGTAATAAATGCAACCTAGATCTAGACATGCATGAAATGCATGGGAATGCAAATGAAACCTAGACCTAAAAAATGCATGGCAATAACACAAACACATAGCATTCTAAATCAAAATACACAAAAACATGACATGGAAATGCAAACCTATCAACTAGCAAGATGAAAATGCACATACAAGACATAGGATGAAGAGTAGCCGAATGGTCATCTTTCAATATGATGAAATCCTAGCATGGCATTTACACAAACACATGACATACTAAATGCAAGGCTAAAAAAGAAACATGCTAAACCATGCAAACATGAAGCAAAGGCATGAACATGACTAGACATTTTCACAAACACATAATATAGTAAAATGCAAATCGTGAACAACTCAAACATGTTGAAAACAGAAAATTAAAAATGGTAGACAAGGAAAGTAAACATGAAAACAAGATGATAAAATAAAAAATAGAGGTAAGTAAAAAAATTAAAACAAAGCTCCATATTTTTGTTATTTGAAAAAAATATAAAACATCAAAACATGCTAGACATCACAACCAACATGAAATAAAGATCAAACACCATTCATATAAAAAAAAAGGTCCATTAGGCCACCCTTCAAAATAGTAAGAAAAATTATTTTTTTCCAAAATTTTTCAAGAAAGCATGAGAAAGGAGCTTGAAGAGAAAGCTTAAAAACACTTATTTCAAAACTAGAATCAATAGAAACTCATCAAATATCAAATGAAAATAGCAAATTAAGGGTGGAAATGCAAAAAAAAAAGTGCAAGAGTAAGGTGCTTTTATCTACCTCTAAGAGTTATTTTGCAAGCTTTTTTCTCTTCTTACTTTCTTTACCTTTCTAAACTTTCTATTTGCTTTTGAAAATGGAGAGTAATCAGCCAAGAAGAAGTATGAAAAAAATGAAATCCCCTCCCCCCTTAGTAGTGGCCGAATGACCCTTTGAATGCCTCTTGAAAGTTATCATTTTTTCAAACCAATTTTGATCCAATAGCCTTTAATCCAAGATGCCTTCCATGTAAAATTCCCACCCTTAGATTGGAATAATCAGCCCCTAAATTATGATGTCATGAAGATGATATCATAAATATGACATCATCCCTCTCTATGTGTCACAATTTCAAAGGCTTGATAAAAAAATAACTACCTTCCTATTCACTCTTGGCCTTTAGATGAAATGGCTCAACAAAATCCATCTCCATCATGGGCTTGGCTGATTGCCCACTTAAAATCCAGCCCTATCTCCATTGCAAGAAAGGCCCTTTTCGATTTCTTCGGTAAAATGACCTTTTTGACTCCCAAACCTAATTAAATAGCAAACGGACTCCAAATCCAAATTTTCTTTTTTTTCAATACTTCTAAAATGATAAAAATATTGAGTTCTTGAAGTTTTCAAAATTTTTCGAGCCCATTTGTTATTTTTTCAGTTTTTTCTTCCAAAATTGCCCCTTTGTGTACCCGAACTTTTACCATTTTTTAAACGAGCTCCAAATCCAAATTTTTCTTCACCAATCTCTTTAAAATAATTTAAAATTGAGATCTGGAAGTTTTCATAATTTTTGGAGCTCATTTGCTATTTTTTTTGGGATTTATCTGCTTGAATTTTAGCATAGTTGGCTTGGGATTTGCCATTTTGCAAACGAACTCCGAATCTAGATTTTCTTTCTCCAGTCTCTTCCAAATAATTTAAGAATGAGATCTGCAAATTTTCAAAATTTTTGGAACTCATTTGCTATTTTTCCGGGATTTATCTTCTTGAATTTCAACATAGTGGGCCCGAGATTTGCCATTTTGCAAACGAACTCCGTATCCAGATTTTTCTTCGCCAATCTCTTCCAAATGATTAAAGAATGAGATCTGCAAATTTTGGTAATTTTTGGAGTTCATTTGCTATTTTTCTAGAATTTTCCAAGTTTGCCTTTTTACCTCCAAAGCCCGGTTAGTCAAAATAAGTCCGATTTTCAGATTTTCTTTTCATGTGCCTTTGTCATATATTGAATTGAAGTTGATCCAAAAATTCCCAATTATTACGATCAAACTTTCCTCCGATTTGATTCTTCCTTTTTTTCAGTATCAGGAATTTCTTCGTTTTTCCATTTTCCCTCCAATCGGCCCTTTTCTCGGAATTACTTCAAAGTGAGCTTTGGGCTATCCTTGTTTAATTACTCCTCATCAATTAGGGGCTTTAGTTTTACCGAATCGGGCCATTTCTGTAATTTTTTTCAATTTCACCAAAATCCACCAAAACCCTAGTTCTTGGTTTTCTTCCAAATTGACATTTTGTTGCCAAGTAGCCTCTCCATTACCCGTAGTCATTACTTATCTTCCATTTGGAACCTCCAATTTCGACCAATTTGATCGTTTAAGCATTTTCCCTAAATTTTTCGAACTAGGGTTTTCTTTCTACTGAATCTCCGTAACCCAACTTCCGGACTCCATATATTTCGTTGTAGACCTCGGATTATCAAAATTCTTTCACCATTGTTCAATTGAACTTTGAATCTAGATCTGAAAGTGGGTTGACTTTTTTAGTAGTTGACTTTTTGGGGTTGTCTTTTTCGAGGTTGACTTTTTCAAGATTGACTTTTTATGCCTGCTTTCTTAAACTAAGTCTTGGAGTACCACTTGCAGGATGAGAAAAGCCTTTTTGCATTCTGAAACATCACTTTAGGAAGAAAACATACCTGATTTAGTGGTCTAGACAAAATTAGTTGTCTACAGTTGCCCCTCTCTGGCTATTGCTGAGAATCAGGAATCAGGCAAAGACAAACAAACACTAATTTTGTCCAGTTAGTGAAATCACATGTGAAAAGAAGGGAAAGGGGTTTTCATTCATCATTTTTCATTCATTAATTTTTATTTTTTCATTCATTTTTTCATTCATTTTTTTTTTTCATTTTTTCATTTTTTTCATTTTTCATTTAAAAAAAAAAAGAGATGTAAATAGAAGATTTTGTTTGTGTTTAAAATTCTGGTATCTCCTCCAGTAGCTTCGGCTATCACCACTAAAGACTTGCTTATTTTTGAAACTGTATAACTCTGAATATCTCCACCAGAGGCTTTGGCTTATCACCACCACAAACTTTCTCACTATAAAATTCTGGGTAACTCCTCCAGACGCTTCGGCTATCACCACCAAAGACTTTCTCATTTTAAAACTATGACTTTTTTTTAAAATTCTGGATATCTCCACAGAGGCTTTGGTTATCACCACCGAAGACTTTCTCATTTTAAAACTATAAAACCCTGGATATCTATACAGAGGCTTCAGCTATCACTACCAAAGACTTTCTCATTTTAAAACTATAAAACCCTGGATATCTCCACAAAGGCTTCGGCTATCACTACCAAAGACTTTCTCTCTTTGCAAAAAATTTTAAAACTCTGGATATTGGTTTTTGAAAACATGTTGAAGGTTATACCTGAAAGCTTTGAGAAGGGATGCAAATGCTTCCTGGTGCAGATGCAGATGTTAAATAAGATGCAAATGTCTTTGATGCAAATGTAAATGACTTGATTTGATGCAAATTTTTCTTGATGCAGATTCAAATGGCTTAGACTGATGCAAATGCTTCTTGATGCAGATTCAAATGACTTAGACTAATGCAAATGCTTCTTGATGCAGATGCAGATGTTGAATAAAATTCTGGGCATCTCCTCCAGAACTTCGACTGTCACCACCAAAGACTTGCTCATTTTTAAAACTGTAAAACCCTGGCTATCTCCAAAAGAGGCTTCGGCTATCATCACCAAAGACTTTCTCATTTAAAAAAAAAAAAAACTGTAAAACTCTAGGTAACTCCTCCAGAAGATGATTTCTCATTATTCAAAAATTATAAAACCCTGGATATCTCCATCAAAGGCTTCATCTATCACCACCGAAGACTTGTTCACTTTTTAAAATTTGTAAAATTCTGGATATCCCCTCCAGAAGCTTTGTTTATCACCACCAAATATTTACTCATTATAAAATTCTGGGTAACTCCTCCAAAAGCTTTGGCTATCATCACCGAAGATTTACTCACTTTAAAAATTTGTAAAATTCTGGGTATCTTCTCCAGAAGCTTCAGCTATAACCACCGAAGACTTGCTCATTTTAAAAATCGTGTTGAAAATTATACCCAAAAGCTTTGAGAGAGGATGCAGATGCAAATGTCTTTAACAAGGTGCTCATGCTTCATGGTGCAAATGTATATGGCTTGGATTGATGTAAATGCTTCTTGGTGCAAATGCAAATGGCTTGGATTGATGCACATGCTTGTAGATATAGATATTGAATATGACGCAGATGCTTCATGGTGCAAATGCGAATGGCTTAGATTGATGCACATGCTTCTTGACGCAGATGCCCCTGCTAATCGTGTTCATGTAAGTGGTCTATGAATGGTGTAAATGCAATTACCACACAATAATGAAAATGCAGTGATTCTAGAAATGATGCAATTGCTTGAGATGACGTAATATGCAAATATCCATTGAGGATGTAAATGTAAAGGTAAAATGCAGATGCTTATGAATAGTGCCAATGCAAATACCTATGAATGATGCCAATACTTGCCGACACTGTGCAGATGCAAAAGCTCAATAAAGAGATGAGTGCTCATGAGTGATGCAAATGCCCTTATCATTTTTCTAGACTTTGGTTTAGCCTTTCAAATTCATTTTTTCCTTTTCAAATCAGAGTATATCTTCAATTCATTTTGGCTATTCTCTTTGCCCCAACAGTTTTCAAACTCTATTGACAGAAGTCTGAAACGGGTTCTATTTCTTCTTCTCATATCTGGAAGTCAAGACCTATCCTAGTAGTTCTATACCTTTGGGTTAGAAAAACCCTTGTCTCATGTCAACATCAAAAATGTGTATTTCAAAAAATATCTTTATTTGTTTTCTCATTTTGAAAACTTCTGAATAAAAAATATTAACCCCAGAGTGTGTGATGTATAAATCTTTTGAAGACTGATGATCACTGTTAGAAATTTCTCTAAGTGTCAATTTGGGTTTTTTTCAACTGGGATTGGCAAGGCTTGGTATAACAAAATTTGGTTGATCAAGAAAACTTCACAACAAAAATGTATGTCCCTTCTAGGCTCACAAATGGAACAGGTTTTATAGATCATGAATTCATTGAGAACCAAACAAATCCAACATTCTTTTAATTTCCATATCAAGGCATTTTGACATGTGTCAAGATTGGCTGGAATGTTTAAACTGGAAATCTGATTTTGGAGGGAAAAAGTCTCCGTTTTTGAAATCAATCCTCCAAATAAGAGCTAACAAATTGGGAGGTTTAGGGATTCCTAGATGTTCCTCGACGACCACTTCTTCAAGATGACCTTCTTTTTTGTGGTATCAGCATTATCATAGATGGCATCAAAAATTTCCATTTTACTCTAGACCGTCCATTTTTGGGTTTTTCCCTAGAATCTCATTCTTTCCTATTTTTTCTTCTCCTTTTTTTTATTGTTTTATCATGCACTTGAGAATTCTAAATTCTTCCTTAGTGAAATGATAATTCGATGAGATGGGATAAAATATGAGAAAAAACCCTTCAAGTTAAATATTCATGCTTAATCAAAATGGACTTTAAAGCACGTAATGTAGGCCATGGCTCGGGGTTTAGAAGGAAAGGATAAATAGGCCCAAAATATGTGTTTGAGGGTAATCAGATCAAGGATCATTTCTTGAGGAGGATTCCCTTTTGAGGCATTTGTCCCTTCTAAACTTTTCTTTCTTTTCTTGACTTTTGCTCTTTTTCTTCCTTGCTTTTGGCTTTCATTTGCCATACTTTTTCGCATTTTTTTTTCTTTTGTTTTGTTCTTGGCTTCCATTTCGCCATATTTTCCTTTTCCTTTTTTCTTTTTCTTCGACAGAGTGAGCCCGTATTTATTCGGGGCTCCATTTGCTTTGTATGTCTTTGAGCTATGACTCATTTTTTCGTGATCTTTGAGAAGATCTTTCCTCGCATTTGCCCCCTAGTGTAGAGGGTGATCCTTGACCAGGGTTTAAAGAATGAGAATTCCTTAAGCTCAAAAGGGATGACTATGGATAATTTTCTCTTTATGAGAGGGATATGAAAGATGACCATTTATCATATCAAGCACGAATATTCTCATTGAAAAGCAATCCCCAGGGGAATAGATAATCAGAATTTTATTTTTGCACTTTGGAATCATCTGAATTCTCATATGCATGATATCACAAAATTTTTTTTTTGTTTTTGCTTTCTTTTTTTGTTGCATGCCCTATTGATTCATGCGTTAGTTTCATCATTTTTCATCATGTATCTATCATTTCCACATATGATGCCCCAATTTGATTAACCATGAGGATTTGTATCATTGCGAGGAACATCGCAAGTCTAGGTTTACACTGAAAATGCTGAGTTTCAATCTTAGGTTTGTTTGAAGTACCAAGGAAAATATTACCCACAAACAGGTTTTCTCTAGGACATAGGATAATCTGGTTTGGACATTGTGCCTCGGGGTGTCAATCAAGAAGCGATGTTTGGGCAATTGGTGTTCTGTGGTTATTGGAAAGGATATGAATGGCTTTGGCATAACCTTGACACACATCAAATTACCAAAATCTAGATTCTAGAAAGAATATCTCATTTGTCTGAATTTCAAGGAATTCAAATTTTTTTTCAAAAGGTTTGTTCCTTTGTTCATAGCCTAGACTAGGACTTACATCTTTGCTTATTCTGCAATGACAATGGTTTATGAAGTTTAATCATTCACATTCTTTGAAGCATTAGGTCTTTCAAGTAATCTTGGTTCAAGGGATTTAAGCATAGGAAAGCCTAAAAGAGAGAGGGAAAGTGTTGGGTTATTTCTAACAATGATTATCAATATTCTCGAGACTGTCCATTATTTCATGTGAAAATCCTTATTATTGTAGATGAGTGCTAAAATATAATGAAAATGAAATATTTAAATTCAAAATTTATTTATTTCATGTAGATGTCAAGATGAGACAAGTGCTTTCATCATCACGGTGTATAGAACTACATACATCAAAAATCCTAATATGATTATGAACCATGTTTCTTATGACACTTGGCTTTCCCATCTTCAAAACTTATCGAATCAGCCTTGATGAGATCCCTGACCTTGTACTTCAAAGCGGGACAGTTCTCTGTTGAGTGACCTTGATTTCCATAATGATAACCACAACACTCATTAGCATCATACCAGCTCGGATAAAGGGGCTTCAGAGGCTCTAATTGCATGGGTGTCACAAGGTGATTCTGGATGAGTTGAGGTAGTAGCTCACTGTATGTCATAGGAATCGGGTCAACCTGATTTCTTTTTCGTTTTTTATGCCCTCTTCGATTATTCCCAAGGGTGTTAAATTGATAGAAAGATGTAAATTCTGGTAAGGATAAGAACCTTGAGAGACATTGTTCAGGGTAGAGTAAAATGGCTGATACGAGGAGAATTGGGAAGGTGAGGCAAAGCCTTCCACGACTTGGGTATCTTCCTATTTCTTTTCAGATGCCCAATTTCTCTCGATATTGGATGTTCTTTCTCCTTCAATTTTCCCATCCTTGATAGCATTCTCATTCATCTCCCTTGAAATTACCATGTCCGAAAAATTCTTCGTGGTGTTGCCGACAAGTCTATCATAGTACGGGGCCTGCAGTGTATTCACAAAAAGGACAGCGGTTTCCTTCTGAGTTAAGGGCGGTTGTACTTGGGCGGCCATGGTCATCCATCGCTACGCATATTCTTTGAAGCTCTCAGTAGCTCTTTTCTTCATATTTTGCAAGGTGAGACGGTCAGGCGCCATGTCATTCATATGTTTATACTGGTTTAGAAAAGCCCTAGCCTGGTCGTTCCAAGAGCAAACCTGATCCTTGCTCAACTGACTATACCACCTAATTGCGGACCTGCTGAGGCTATCCTGAAAGCAGTGGATCAAAAGCTTATCATTATCTATATGACTTGTCATCTTTCGGCAGAACATAGTGATGTGGGCTGACGGATCGGTCGTCCCGTCATATTTCACAAAGTCAGGGGTCTTGAATTTAGGAGGAATGACTAAATCGAGGACCAAACATCGTTCTTTCGCATCCACACTCCCGAATACATCTGTATTTTCTATTGTCCGGAGCCTTTCATCTAACAACTGATATTTCTCTTGGGAATCTGCCAACTCAACCTAATTTACTGCAACCATTTTCAACTTTGCCTGTACAGCTAGATCATCTGAGTTTAGGACGTTGACGAGATTAACTGTGTTATGGGCATCCATCATTAACGACCTCATTCTTATCTTTTTGTATCCCTAAGTTTTCTTTGGTGGTCAAGTTTTCAGTGTATCCCTTTCCCTTGATTGCGGACATTAGCTCCATCAATTTAGTCATCTGATCTCTAGATTCTACTTCAGATTTTCCAACTTTTCTCGCAATTCTTCCTGTTCCCTTTCCATTATTTCCATTCGGGCAACTTGTTCATTCTCCATAGCACTAGCCTGTATTAAAAAGGTATTCAGTACTTCTTATACCTCTGATTTGAAATGGAAATTCTTTCAAAGACTCTTAAAGCCAAACCAACTTCCGTTTTATCCCCCCAAATGCGTGTCATGATGAAGGAGCCATGAATGCAATTTAATGCACGTGAAGCCTAAACAATATGATGTATGGACATGTACAGTGGAAACATGCTGACCATATATGTAATAAATACAATCACGATGTCAACATGCTATAAGCAAAGAATAAACAAATCAACGCATGGATATATGCAATGAATGACCATGTATATTTCAGTGTATTTCCCAATGAATGATCATATACACTATGAATGCAACACGATGTCAAATATGATGCATGTAAACAATGAATGATTGACATAGAGTATATACAAAGAAAATCATATTGACCATGTGTGTCATGAATGCATCCTGATGCTAACATGATGGATTAATGCATGAACATATCATGATGACTATGTATGCCATGAATGCAACCAGATGTCAACATGATTTATATATACAAATCAATGCATATAAAGAGTAATCAAATTAACATATGCAAAAAAATCATACTGTCTATGTTTATCATGAATACCACCTGATGCTAACATGATGTATGTAATAGACAAATTAATGCATGAACATATACAGAAAAATTATGCTGACTATGTTTGTCATGAATACCACATGATGCCACAAAGATGCATGTATGAATGTATGGTATGACAAATAATTGATCGGATGCAAAATGCAAAGGGGAAGATATCATGGAGGAAATAAGAATCGGAGGAACTTAATCATCAATATCTCATAAATTTGAAACATAACCAATTCATTCTCATATCAACGTTCACAATGGTATAAACCATATTTTACAAAATCTGAGCGGTGGTTAAAACTGTCTTTACAAGCACTTTATTTTTCCTAGCATCCTAAGGCTATAAGAGCCGGCTTCTGAAAAAGTGAAATCCTACTACATCATATCAGAACGAAGTCTTTCTACATTATTGCCGTAAACCTCCCAATCCTAATTATGCTTTCCCAGTCCTTTATCAATCAGTGTCGTTGGATCCAACCACTTGGCATTTATAAGGGATTACACTTTCCTTTTGAAGGCTATACAGTCTTCAATGCTATACCAGTAATTTCGCAGTGATAATCACATCTTGTATTTGGGTTATACCGCTTGTGATATGGTGGTGACAAGGGTTTCAACGGGACACAGGCAACCATGTGATCTTGTACCAATATAGGGAGAAGCTCTTGGTAGTTGATTGGAATAGGATTATACTGCTCTTGGGTCTTGTTCTTGGGTTGTTTCTTAGTCACACACGGCTTAGGAGCTGGGGCACTTGATGGTTGCACTAAGGTTCGAACCGAAGTGCTTACATGGAAAGGTGGTAGAACATCATGGTAAGGGTATGGATTTGGACACGAGACCCTTGGAGGTTGTACATAGTTCGAGGTTCCTATCCCGAATGCTTGATAAGGTGTTTGATGAGGGAAGAAATATGAACTGCCAATTGGTGGTGATTGAGTATGACCTAGGAATCCCGTAGCGGTCATCCCAGTGGATGATTGGATCATAGTTGAGTGAGGATACTGGCTTGGACCTAGGACCAATTGCAGGGACTATTTGGGATCTGAGGCTTCTGTCCTTGGTATCAGGCTCTCTGGTTTAATCATTTTCACGATTTTGTCCATAATTTCATCAAGATTCAAATCTTTGTGGCCTTGACAAGTGCAGGACTCAGCAAGGATTGTATGTTCTGGACCTGATGGTTTTGGTTGATCCAAAGATGATGAAGAATCCTGAGAAAGTTTCCTCTTACCCTTACTCATATCCTCAAACATTTTCATCAATTTGGCGAGCTGTTCTTTCACCTCCCGGATTTCATGTCCAAATTCCTCTTGATTGTGTTCCAAAGCACCCAATCGTTCCTCCGATTCTTTCCTCATATCTCGAACCCCTTTCATGCAAATTAAATTGACATTATTACCATGAGCTCAAGAATACAATTATGAATGTACATGCTCTATTTCTATATGCATGAATATACTGATCATTAATGCATGAGCATATACAGAGAAATTATGATGACTATGTATGCCATGGATGCAATCTAATGCCAATCATGATGCATTTAAAAAAATGAATAAATTGATGCACAGGTATATACAAATAATGACCATGCATGTCATAAACGTATTCTACAATGAATGACCATGCATGCTATAACTGTAACATGATGTCAAAATGATACATGTAAAGAATAAATGAATTAACACAAAGGTAGATACAAAGAATTACCATGTATATCACAAATGTATTCTACAATGAATAACCATGCATGTTAGGACTATAACATGATGTCAAAATGATACATGTAAAAAATAAATTAATTAACACAAAGGTATATACAAATAAATTAACCAATGATTACACGAAATTGGTGGGAACTAAATCTTGATTATTCAAAAATCTCATTATGCAAGATTTGCCTCCAAATTTAATCTATGATTTTTTGAAACATGTTTCCTCAAAAAAAAAAACATGTCATTTTTTCAAAAGAATTTCGGGATAGTGGATCCTACTATAGTACAATGTCCAAATGTTCATTCAACATTACCAGTCTACAATTCTTATTCAACCAATGAATGTTTATAAATCATCAAATGAAATTATTATTACCATTCGTTTATTGCAAAAAATGAGATCAACAATACAACCATGAATGTACATGAACTATTCACACATGCATGAAATGTGCAAAATGCCAAAAATGTTTGAAAAAGAATGTTTATATTTTCAATTTCAAAAAGTTAGTGAACACTTGCCCAACAATATCTGCTTATTTAGGCATCACGATGCCTTCGGGGTGGGGTATTATACTTATTATGGGCGATGTACATATATCTTTGCCCGGTTTACAAAACTTATTTAAGAAGTAAAATAGGTAATAAAAGGTTAGAAGTATCCCTCCATGTGTTCCTATCTTCGCTCTAACAAAAATCTGGCATGGCTTCGCCTAAGTTCACTATATGAAGGTGAATCAGTTCTAAAGGCCCTGAAATGTTCCTCACTGTCATCGGTGAAGGCTAATAAGGCACCCAGATAAAAGCGGGTTCAATTCGTTAGAGTTCATTTCCCTGGCTTATGTGGAGGCTATTTCCATACGAAGCGTAAGTAATCTGATACTCCGAAAGTGTTTCGCTAGCTTATGCGGAGTCTATTGCCACACGAAGTGTAGGTACTTTACTTCCACTTAAAAAGACGGAACCCGGGTAGAGAGCTCATGTTATGCAAAATGCATGTGTAGTGTTTGAGGAGGAACAACAAACCTTTCACCACCTATTCTACACCCTTTATCCTAGATACCCCAAAAATTTATTAAAACAAAGATCAAGAATAGTGTAATGCATTAACCAACAAAAATGCAATAGTAATATACAACATTAAATAACTAGAAAACAAATAAAATGCATGTGAATGAATATGAACATATTTAAAATATTTTATTATTTTCAAAATTCTCCTTTATTTAAAAAATATGTGGGAATTAAAATTAAATACCGGATAAATGAACAAAAATCAAGACTTTGATAACACACGGCTAATTCTAGGCCTGACTCATGAATGTCCCCAGTGGAGTCGTCAAGCTGTCGCAACCTAAAAAATAACAAGTCTCATCGCGAGACTTTATTATTCGTTAAGTGTGACACTGGAAAAACAAAGGAAAAGACGATTTAATTTCTCTTGAAATAAATAAGGGTTTGAAAACAATCTCGAAAAAACATGGAGTGGCCACCAATCTTTTTTGGATAGGTTTGATCGGCCACCTATTAAAACCGGTTTTATAAAACATTTTAAAATTAATTGAACATTTTTAAAACCAATTTCAAGTCTGCGTTTTTAAACCAGAGAAATCAAAGAAGCAGGTTCGGGACTCGGTTACGTGCGGGGAAAGATTAGCACCCCCACAACGCCCGTATAAAACGGTACCTTATTAATCGTGTATTATCTCAAGTCTCTGTAAAAAAGTCAGTTTTAAATTTGGCATTTTAAATTAATTCCCAATTTAAAGAAAAAATATTCCATTTTTAATTGAAAATGATCCGGAATTTATTAATTCAATTTTTTTCTATATTCCTCGAAAATTCGGCAAAATATAGAAATTTTTATTCATTTAAAAAAATTTCCGAATCAATCTCATTTTAAGAAAAATATTCCTTTATTAATGATAATTGATGATTTACTTTCCGACAACCCGGAAGAGAACTTATGAATTATTTTAATTCGGGAATAACTTTATTTTATTTGAAAATCATTATCTTTTTTTAAAATATTCAAAAGAAATAAATATGAACATGTGTGACGTAATAAAAATGATATAGCAAAGTCTAGATAATATAATGCAACCTAAATGATATGATATAATTTAAATGGTATAGCATATTCTAAATGAAATGAAATATCCTAAGTAAGATGATATATTCTAAATGAAATGAAATATCTTAAGTCACATGATATATTCTAAATGAAATGAAATATCCTCAGTGAGATGATATATTCTAAATGAAATGAAATATCCTAAGTGACATAATATATTCTATATGAAATAATATGTCCTAAGTAACATGAAATATTCTAAATGAAATGGTATGGCCTAATATGATTTAAATGACATGGCAAATTTAAATGACATAGCAAATTTTAAATGACATGACATATTTTAAATAATATAATCTATATGACATGGAATATAATCTAAGTGACATGAAATGATATGAAACATAAAATAATGTTATCATGAAATATGCATGGAAATAAAAATAATAATGCATGAATATAGTATATACTAAATGATGTGACAAAAATAAATGACTAAATAAAAAGTATAGGATAGCATGAAATATTCAAAACCATATAACATCATAAAATATAAATCAAAATAATAACAATACCATAGAAATTATCATAGCAATAACCACATATTATATAGTATGCATGAACATGGAAAATGCAATGCATGAAAGTGTATTTTTTCCTTTAAATAAGGAAATCCGTACACCTAAAAAGATATCTGGCTACCTTAGGAAAAGACATCAAATTAAATTTTCTATAATCAAAATACTTTGTGATTGGTTTAAAAACAATTTTGAAAATCTTGGATAATAAAACATCATAGCCGAATCCCCCTTTTAAAATAGCTCTATTTTTCTAAGTTTGAAAACCCAAACTTGACCACCCTTGACCCGAGCTTTATAAAATCATTTTTAAAGATTAAAAAGGCCTAGAAACCAAACTAGGACAGTAGCTAAGGTTCCTAATCAACCCCCTCTAAATACCTTAGCAAAAACTAACAATTATTTTTCATTTGAATTCAAATCTGACTTTACTGTCCAGTTTTAAAACGTGATTTTTTAGCCTATTTTTAAAATTTCAAAAACATCTAAAAAAATTACAGGGGACTCAGAACATGTAAAACTCTATGGAAAAGAAATGGCTTAATTTTTTGACTAAGGATAACTTCCCAGAAAAATCGTAAAGTGAATACACTGGGTGAAATAATGTTTTACCAAAACATATTTTTATGCCTTTGATATAATCATTTAAAAATCAAAACAAAAATATTGGAGACTTTCTAAGGACCTACAAACAGTAGCTAAAATTTCTAAAAAATTGGATAAGATTTGCCTAAAAAAAATCACAAAGGTAGAAAATCAATTTGACAACTCTTTAATTTTCCACAAGTATGCTCATGTGAGCATGACTTTGAGTCATTGATTGGCCTAAGTCAAAAATAAAGTGGCATGATATGATATGCATGAACAAGCAGCAAGTTAGATGCATGAAATGCATGATTTAAAACCTAAATGACATGAAAAATGCATGGAATAAAGAATATGACCTAGACCTAACATGAACTTGCATGGCAATAATTGCAACCTAGGCCTAAACATGCATGAAATGCATGGCAATGCAAATGAAACATAGACCTAAAAAATGCATGGAAATTACACACACACATAGCATACTAAATCAAAATACACAAAATCATGACATGGAAATGCAAACCTATCAACTAGCAAGAAGAAAATGCACATACAAGACATAGAATGGAGAGTAGCCGAATGGTCATTTTTCAATATGATGAAATCCTAGCATGGCATTTACACAAACACATGACATACTAAATGCAAGGCTAAAAAAGAAACATGCTAAACCATGCAAACATGAAGTAAAGGCATGAACATGACTAGACATTTTCACAAACACATCGTATAGTAAAATGCAAATCATGAACAACTCAAAGATGTTGAAAACAGAAAATTAAAAATGGTAGACAAGGAAAGTAACATGAAAACAAGATGATAAAATCAAAAATAGAGATAAGTAAATAAAAAGATTAAAACAAGCTCCATATTTTTGTTATTTGAAAAAAATATAAAATATCAAAACATGCTAGACATCACAGCCAACATTGAATAAAGATCAAACACCATTCATATATAAAAAAAAAGGTCCATTCAGCTACCCTTCAAAATAGTAAGAAAAATTGCTTTTTTTCAATTTTTTCAAGAAAGCATGAGAAAGGAGGTTGAAGAGAAAGCTTAAAAACACTTATTTCAAAACTAAAATCAATAGAAACTCACAAAATATCAAATGAAAACAGCAAATTAAGGATGGAAATGCAAAAAAAGTGCAAGAGTAAGGTGCTTTTAGCTACCTCTAAAAGCTATTTTGCAAGCTTTTTTCTCTTCTTACTTTCTTTACCTTTCTAAACTTTCTATTTGCTTTTAAAAAAGGAGAGTAATCAGCCAAGAAGAAGTATGAAAAAATGAAATCCCCTCCTCCCTTAGTAGTAGCCGAATGGCCCTTTGAATGCCTCCTGAAAGTTGTCATTTTTTTTAACCAATTTTGATCCAATGGCCTTTAATCCAAGATGCCTTCTATGTAAAATTCCCACCCTTAGATTGGAATAATCAGCCCCTAAATTATGATGTCATGAAGATGATGTCATAAATATGACATCATCCCTCTCTATGTGTCACAATTTCAAAAGCTTGATAAAAAAAATAACTACCTTCCTATTCACTCTTGGCCTTTAGATGAAATGGCTCAGCAAAATCACTCTCTATCATGGGCTTGACTGATTGCCCTCTTAAAATACAGCCCAATCTCCATTGCAAGAAAGGCCCTTTTCGGTTTCTTCGATAAAATGACCTTTTTGACCCCCAAACCTAATTAAATAGCAAACGGACTCCAAATCCAAATTTTCTTTTTTTAATACTTCCAAAATTTTTCGAGCCCATATGCTATTTTTTTAGATTTTTTCTTCCAAAATTGCGCCTTGTGTACCCGAACTTTTACCATTTTTCAAACGAGCTCTGAATCCAAATTTTTCTTCACCAATCTATTCCAAATAATTTAAATGTGAGATCTGGAAGAGTTCATAATTTTTGGAGCTCATTTGCTTTCGAGATTTATCTGCTTGAATTTCAGCATAGTGGGCCCAGGAATTGCCATTTTGTAAACGAACTCCGAATCTAGATTTTCTTTCGCCAATCTCTTCCAAATAATTTAAGAATGAGATCTGCATATTTTTAGAATTTTTGGAACTCATTTGCTATTTTTTCGGGATTTATCTTCTTGAATTTCAGCATAGTGGGCCCGAGATTTTCCATTTTGTAAACGAACTTCGAATCTGAATTTTTCTTTGCCAATCTCTTCCAAATGAGTTACGAATGAGATCTACAAATTTTGGTAATTTTTGGAGCTCATTTGCAATTTTTCCCGAATTTTCCAAATTCGACCTTTTACCTTCGAAGCCCAGTTTTACTCAAAATAAGTCTGATTTTTAGATTTTTTTTCCTTTGCCTTTGTCATATGTTGAATTGGAGTTGGTCTGAAAACACCCAATTTTTACGATCAAACTTCTCTCCAATTTGATTCTTCCTTTTTTTCAGTATCGAGAATTTTCTCCTTTTTCCATTTTTTCTTCAATCGGCTTTTTTCTCGAAATTACTTCAAACTGAGCCTTGGGCTATCCTTGTTTAATCACTCCTCATCAATTAGGGGCTTTAGTTTTACCGAATCGGGCCATTTTTGCAATTTTCCTCAATTTCACCAAAATCCACCAAAAATCCTAATTCTCGATTTTCTTCCAAATTGACTTTTCCTTTGGTTTTGCTGCCAAGTAACCTCTCCATTACCCGTAGTCATTGCTTATCTTCCATTTGGAACCTCCAATTTTGACCAATTTGATCGTTTAAGCACTTTCTCTCAAATTTTCTGAACTAGGGTTTCCTTTCTACTGAATCTTCGTAACCCAACTTTCGGATTCCATATCTTTCGTTGTAGACCTCGGATTATCAAAATTCTTTCACCATTATTCAATTGAACTTTGAATCTAGATTTTGAAAGTGGGTTGAATTTTTTAGTAGTTGACTTTTTAGGGTTGACTTTTTCGGGATTGACTTTTTGAAGATTGACTTTTTGTGCCTGCTTTTTTAAAAACTAAGTCTCGGAGTTCCACCTGCAGGATGAGAAAAGCCTTTTTGCATTCTGAAACATCACTTTAGGAAGAAAACGTACCTAATTTAGTGGTCCGAACAAAATTAGGTGTCTACACAAAGGATTTAAAAAGGTGCCCGAAGGTCTTAAAAATAAAGGTGCTCACTTTGAAAATGGTGCCCAGAGGTCTTGAAAAGTGCCATTTTAAAAGATGATACCCAAAGGTTTTAAAAAGGTGCCCGGAGGTCTTTAAAAATAAAGGTGCTCACTTTGAAAATAGTGCCCTAAGGTCTTGAAAATAAAGGTGCTCACTTTGAAAATGGTGCTCGGAGGTCTTATTTTAACTTTTGCCAACTTTACTGGGCTTAAATATAACTGCCAGCTTACATTGGGCTTAACCAAATTTAAGATGCCAAATTTACTGGGTTTATTTCCTTTTGTGCTAGCTACATTAGGCTTAACCAAATTTAGAATGCCAACTTCACTAGGCTTATATCATCTAATATACCAAGTTCAGTAGGCTTAAATCACTTTCATGCCAGCTTTCATTGGGCTTAATCTCATCTAACGTGCCAACTTCAACTGGGCTTATCTCTTTTTTTGTGCTAGCTACATCGGGCTTAATCTCATCTAACGTGCCAACTTTAACTGAGCTTATCTCCTTTTTGTGCCAGCTACATCGGGCTTAACCAAATTTAAAAATTCCAACTTTCCTGGGCTTATTTCCTTTTGTGCCAACTACATTGGGCTTAACCAAATCTAACGTGCCAACTTCACTGGGCTTAATCACCTTTTGGGCCAGCTTTATTGGGCTTAACCAAATCTAAAATGCCAACTTCACTGGGCTTACTTCACAATTGCCAGCTTAAATTGGGCTTAACCAACTAAGATGCCAACTTCGACTAGGCTTATTTCACAACCGCCAGCTTACATTGGGCTTAACCAACTAAGATGTCAACTTCACTGGGCTTACTTCACAACCGCCAGCTATATTGGGCTTAACCAACTAAGATGCCAACTTCACTGGGCTTACTTTACACTTGCCAGCTATATTGGGCTTAACCAACTAAGATGCCAACTTCACTGGGCTTACTTCACAATTGCTAGCTTACATTGGGCTTAACCATTCTTTCTTTTGAAAAACCCATTCTTCGAGGCTCCACAACTTTAAAAATTAAATGCTCCTCTCCACAGAGGCTCCACAACTTTGAAAATATCTAATTTAAAAATCATTTTCATTTTTCAAAAAATTTCACCATCTTGGGATTTTCAATACTTTCTCGATTTCATCGTCCCAAAATTTCTCAATAGTCACATATTTTTTTCAGACAAACTTTTGTTTTTCTTCTTTTCTTCAACATATTTTTTTTCTCTAAATCTAAAGAAGACCCTTCCCTTTTTAGGAAACCTATCTTTTTTTCCTTTTTGTCTTTTCAATGCTTGGCGAATGCAATGATCAACTGTGTGGATGCAAAAGCCAATGTAACCTACAAAGATGCAAATGCACATGTTCATTACATGATGCATGAATGCTTATGACACCATTTCGCATTAAGAGAATGTTAAGAGGGTTGATTATCTCCCTTTTTCCTCGTGTCATTCCTTGCTATTTTATCCTATTGGAGGGAATGATTCTTGCCCCTTGTATGTATTTTCCAATTCATCTTGCTAGAAGAAATCGCATGGTTTCGTATTCACAATTTGTCCTTGCCCTAGCAGATTTTTTTCTTTTCAGTTATCTGATCAAAACCAAAACACAAAGTCAAACTTCATTCAAACTCAAAATTTCATGCCCCTGAACAATATGAACTTTTTGCTAGAGCATATCCACATCTCAATTTTAGTTTGTTCTTCCTAAGTCATGTCAATTTCATTTCTTTCAAAACATGTGAAATTAAAATCTTTCAGAAATCGGTGATCACCATTAGAGACATCTCTAAGCGAGATGGGAAATCAGCCTCACTTTTTCGAGTGATTTGAATGATCTAATGCAACAAGGTCAATGGGCTGATGCAATAAGGTCCGGATTTGTCTAGAAAAGCTTTTCATCTTGACAAAGAGGAGAAAGTGAATGTCCTTTTGTCAAGCTCATGAGTAAGTTTTCTCAAAACATGAATTCCTTGAAACCAATTTTTTTTTTTTAAAGTTTTAAATCTCAACAATCATCCAATCCCTAAATATGGCATTTTGATAAATGTCAACCTTAGCCATGATAGGTTCACTATTGGAAGGTCAATTTGGAAGGAAAAATGGTTTAGCTTTCAAAATCAATTCCAGAGAAAAGGCTGCCTTTTGGTATGTCTAAGAGTTCCTTGATGTTCTTTGAATTCCTCAAACTGATGGCTTTGGCAATACCATGTGTGGCATCAAAATTTCTTCTCGTTCTACTCTAGACTGCTCGTTTTTGGGTTTTCACCCTAGAGCTTCATTGTTTCTCTTTTTTTATTGTTCCACCATGCTCTAGACTGTCCTTTTGGTATGTCTAAGAGTTCCTTGATGCTCCTTGAATTCCTCAAACTGATGGCCTTGGAAATACCATGTGTGGCATCAAAATTTCTTCTCGTTCTGCTCTAGACTGCTCGTTTTTGGGTTTCACCCTAGAGCTTCATTGTTTCTTTTTTTTTTATTGTTCCACCATGCATCTGAGAATTCTAAATTCTTCCATAATGAAATGATAATTTGATGAGATAGGATAAAATTTGAGGAAGAAACTCTTCAAGTCAAATATCCACGCTTGATCAAAATGAATTTTTAAAGCATGTAACGTAGGCCAAGGTTCGGGGTTTTGAAAGAAAGGATAAATAGGCCCAAAATATGTGTTTGAGGGTAATAAGATCAAGGATAATTTCTTGAGGAGGATTCCCTTTGATGCATTTGTCCTTTTTGGACTTTTCTCTTCTTTTGACTTTTGCTTCTTTTCTTCTTTATTTTTGACTTTCATTTTGCCATCCTTTTTCACATTTTTTGTGTGTGTGTGTTTTGTTCTTCGCTTTCAATTCTCCATCTTTTCCTTTTTTTTTCCTCTTGTATCTCCATTTTGACAGAGTGAGCCCGTACTTGTTTAGGAGTTCAATTTGCTTTGTTTCTGTCTTCGAGTCAGGACTCATTTCCCCTTGATTTTTGAGAAAATCCTTCCTCATATTTGCCCCCTAGTGTGGAGAGTGATCCTTGATCAAGGTTCAAAGAAAAAGAATTCCTTAGGCTCAAAAGGGGTGATGTTGCCGATTTTTACCATGCAAGTGCACGTATCATAACAAGTAATATAGTGAAAAGTAAAGTGTCGATCCCACGAGGAATTGCTACTAAATTTGCTAAGTACTAAAATTAACACATCAATCTTATCTAAACAATTAATTAAATATGGTAATTAAAAACTAAATTAAAAGAAACTAATACTGAAAGCAAGTAAATTAAAAATGATGAATTCAATTAATTATAAAGCCTAGGATTACAACTTCCCTCAACACTTCACTTGAATCTCTCTCAACCTCTTCACTTGATTAATGACCCTGAGTTGTTAACCTAGAGTTCTATCTTATTTATAAGGATCTTCCGATGGTCTCATAAAAATATCCTTCTTAACCAATTAACTAAACAACTATGAAATTTGATTTAAAGAAGAACTCATTAAGCTAAGGCTCTAACAATGGTTACACATGATAAGTAAGTATATTTCTACCCTACCTGCAGATCAACTTATCCTAATAAATGAATATAAAACATGTGTCATTCAATCCATGTCTATCACCAAACTCCCTTTTCCAAGTTGTATTTAGGTTACCAAATCAATCTAATTGGTGGCCAGTTAACTAAAAGCATTAAGAACGAGATTGAACAAACAACTCAAAAAACAATTAAATCGAGCTAGAGAGAGAAAGTAAATTCAAACTACATGTTGAGTTCCATAAAAATCCTAGTAAAAGAAATTTAGTTCATGATAATTAATAAAAACAAATATCGAAGGAGTTTCACCATCATCAACAATACAAGAGAAATAAAGAAGAGAATAGAGAAAACTAAGGGTGTCAAGTCTTGAGTTTTCAATCTTCACAAATCTTCTTATCTCCTTGATGGTGCCTACTCTCTTCTAAAGAGAATTAGGTTTTTAGAACTAAAATCCCCCTTATTTTAGCCTTAAAGAGTCCTATTTAAAGTGTCTAAGGCCTCTGGAGTCCGAAACTTCGCGGCCAAACAAAACAGGTCAGCTACAGGGTTTGTTTTTTTTCCTGTAATCTACTGTTCATGTCCGGCGTCACGGCCTGACACCGTGGCTTGGCACCGCGGCGCCAACTCCTTTGGTTGTCCCGAGTTGGTTCCGCCATCTTCTTGTACTTCATCAGCTATTTTGGATGGACAAATCTCGTCTTATTTTGACGAGTAAACTACCGTTGGAAAGGTATGGAAGTCACCTTCAAAAGTCATGAAGGGAGTTTCCTCAAATGAAGACTTTAAGATCATGTTTTCCTTGCAACAATCTCCAGAGGTCGAATCTGCCTGCTAGTTGCTTTGCACCATTTTTCATTGTTTTACACCTTGAAGCTCCAAATCACCTTGGACCTATAAAAACACATAAATAATAACTAAATAACTATTTTAAATATGAAATGGATAAATAAAATAAATCTAAAAACATCTAAAACTAATCAAATCCTAATAAAAGCCTCAAGGACTTAGCCGATTTAAATGCATAAAAAGTGGTAAAATAACTATATTTTCTAGAGTTATCACATCCCCAAACTTAAAATTTTGCTAGTCCTCGAGCAAAATAAAACAAACTAAATAAATAACCTAACACAAAACATCACTCAAGATAAAAAGACTCAAATAATGATTTCTTTAAATTTCCTCAAAAGTTACCTCAAAATCCTGATTCAAAGTAGAACATAAACATAATCCAAATTTATGATTCAATTCAATCGTATGTCTTATGCTTGAATGGATTTTCAGTGTGTATGTGAATAATCTCTTTGGAAATCATTGCATTCAATCTAAATAAGTTTATGCCAATGCAAAATACGAATTAGTACTAGATTCTCATATGTTTGCTTTTCATCTCTCTCTCCACTAATGTAGACTAACACTTCATCAAGGATCAAGTAGGCCTTTATTAAGCTTGTAATGTAAGGCTAGGGTCAAGGTAGGATAAAGATATATTTCGGTTTAAGTCACCCATTATATTTTTTTCAGTATTTTTGAGAGCCATAGTCTTTTCCTCAAATTACATACTCCATTCTGTGAATACACTTCCTTTTTGCTTCACCAAGTTATTCTTTTTTTTTTCATTGCTTCATTTTTGTAGAACCATAATCTTTTTTTTTTTTTAACATCACCATTTCACCTAAATTTGACATGGCTCATAATTTTTTCATGTATATAACACATGCCTATGTAGTGAAGGTTAATCATGGTTTTTCTTATTTGGCTAGGCTAAAAGATGTGGCAATAAAAAAAAAAAGATATATCAATTAGGCACAAAGAGGTAGACTAAGGATATTAATATATATAGGTAAGCTCGAAAGGCTCAAACGATCCAAAGATCTCCTAAATCACTTCCTTAACTTAGTGTTGTCTAGGATTTCGCCTCGAGAGAGAATCAAACAAATTCTAGGCTCTAGACATAATCACAATTCACATCAATATAATCAGTCTTTAAATAAGCAATGCAAATCTAAGCAAGAGAATAAGTGCTCAATTTGTGAAAATCATATCATAATATGAAACTACAAAATAATTTAACACAAATTCTTCTCATGCTTATGTTTTTCCCAAAAATCAAGATAAATCAATAACTAAAATTCATCATTGGATAAGGATTCCATCATAATAAGTGCAAAACATCTCAAGCAAATCCAAATTTTTTTTAGACTCCTAATAAAATTAGACAATCACACAAACTAAAATAAATCTAAAGACACACCCCCAAACTTAAAACAAACATTGTCCTTAATGTTTAGAAATAAAAAGAGTAAGAACAAGAAAACTCCCCCATCGATGAAAGCAACACAGGAGAAGCTTTAGTTTTCCTCTTAGACTTCATCATGCTTGTCCAAGTTAGGTGAGTAGTCACTACAAAAGAAAACAAAGTAAAAAGAAATTAATAAAAATATCCTAAAAAATTAAAATTTAAAAAGAAAAGAAAAAGTTTAGAACTTGGGTTGCCTCCCAAGAAACACTTGATTTATAGTCATCGGCTTGACTATCTCATGCCCATTAGCCGACATCCTTCCACTTGAACCATTGCCCCCCCATTTCCTTTGCTTTATGAGGCCGGCATTCATATAATTTTGGCATCCATACATTTTAGAAGTAGAATTTGAAACCGCCTCAAGTGGTTTAGTGGAACAAGTTTCGTTGAATGCTTCTTTGGAATCACTGTTCACCACTTTGACTACCAAACATTCATCAAATTCATTAGGAAACTTCATAGCCTTAAAAACTTTAAAAGTTACCTCTTGTTCTAGAACCCTCATGATAAGTTCTCCTTTTTGCACATCAATGAGAGTTCTACAAGTAGCTAGGAATAGTCTCCCAAGGATTATGGGTACTTCACTATCCTCCTCCATGTCAAGCACAATAAAATCAGCAGGAAAGAAGAATTTATCAACTTTGACTAGCACATCTTCAACAATGCCTCTTGGATGTTTGATGGATCTATTGGCTAGTTGCAACATCACTGTAGTGGGTTTTATTTCACCTAAACCAAGTTTACGATAGATAGAAAGAGGCATTAAATTGATACTCGCCCCCAAATCACATAAAGCTTTACCAAAAAATTTATTACCAATGGCTCATGGAATAGCAAAGCTTCCCGGATCTTTGAGTTTGGGTGGGAGTTTCTTTTGAAGGATAGCGCTGCACTCTTTAGTAAGTGCAACTGTCTCAATTTCATCCAATTTCCTCTTCTTGGATAATATTTATTTCATAAACTTGACATATTTAGGCATTTTTTCTAAAGTTTCAGCAAAAGGTATATTAATATGGAGCTTTTTGAAAACCTCAAGAAACTTCTGAAACTAATTGTCAAGTTTGTGCTTTTGAAGGCGTTAAGGAAAGGGTGGCGGTTGGTAAACTGGAGGCTTTGTTTCCTCTTTTTGAGCCTTTTCAATTTCTTTTTCTCCCATAATTTTCGCTTCAAGAGGCTTGAGTGGCAATTCTAGCACTTTATTTTGAAGACGCTGAGGAAAGGATGGTGGTGGGTAGATTGGAGGTTGTTTTTCTTGAATTTTCTCATTATTCTTCTTGCTACCCACTTCTACTTCTTTTCCACTCCTTAATGTGATTGCGTTGCATTGTTCTTTCCCATGGCTCTTAGGATTGGTCACAGTATCGCTTGGAAAAGATCCCCTTGGGCGACTGTTAATCGCATTAGCAAGCTGGCCCACTTGTGTCTCAAGATTTCTAATGACACTGTTTGACTTTGAATTAATTTAGCTTGACTTTGAAATGTCGATGCATGAGTCTAATTTGTCACTTCTTGACTAGCCATGAACTTTGTAAACATATCTTCCAATGATATCTTTTTTTCTGGAACAGGAGCATGGGCTTGTGCTTGAAACCCAGGAGGGACTACTTGCTTGGCTGGAGATGATGGTCTTTGATTGTTGTTCCAAGAAAAATTTGGATGATTTCTCCAACCTGGATTATAGTCGTTGGAATAAGGATTGTTCTGCTGTCTGTTATAGTTTCCAACATATTGAACCGATTCACTCTTGGTTTGGCATCTATCACCGGTGTGTCCTTCCCCACAAAATTCACATGTTACAAATGGGCTTTGGACTGAATGTACACCTATAGTGTCAAATTTTTTGGACAAAGCAGCCATCTGTGCCGATAAAGCATTGATCTCATCCAACTGATAAACGCCTGTAGCTCTCTTTGGAAAAATTCTCTCAGTGGACCATTGATAATTATTGGAAGCCATCTCCTCAATTAAATCATAAGCCTCATCAATTTCTTTTCCTATGAGAGCCCCACCTGCTGCAGCATCGATGGAACTTCTAGTAGGACCCATTAACCCATTGTAGAAAGAGTACACTTGAAGCCATTTAGGTAACCCATGATGAGGATATCGTCAAAATAAATCTTTGTATCTTTCCCAAGCTTCATATAATGATTCTGAGTCATACTGCATAAAAGATGTGATATCATTCCGCATCTTAGCTGTCTTGGCAGGAGAAAAATATTTGGCAATAAATCCCTGGGCCAGATCATCCCAAGTAGTAATAGAGCCCGCAGGAAGGGAGTGCAACCAACTCTTCGCCTTGTCTCAAAGTGAGAAAGGGAAGAGTCTCAGTCTTATGGCATCGTCAGAAACGCCATTGTGTTTGAAAGTATTGCAAATTTCCAAGAAATTCACGATGTGAGCATTCTGATCATCGTTCGGTAGGCCGACAAATTGAACTGATGTTTGGATCATCTGAATGATGGCTGGCTTTATCTCAAAATTGTTTGCCTGGATGGCAGGCCTCCGGATACTGGTATGAAGTTCTTGCATGAGAGGAACCCCAAACTCTCGCAAAATCTTTGTATCGTTAGCTTCATCCGTTGTATAGGTATGAGTCGAAGCTTGTAAATTCTTTCTTTGAAGTCGATGGAAAGTTCTTTCCTGTTCTGGATCAAAAGGGACAAGTTCCAGACTTCGAGTTCTTCGCATACCACGATCAAGAGTACCTGAAGATAAGAAAGAAAAGAAAGTTTAAATTAAGACTAAGGTTGCTTGATATTAATATTAACAAAAAATAATAAACAATTCCCCGACAACGGCGCCAAAAACTTGTTGTCGATTTTCACCATGCAAGTGCACGTATTGTAACAAGTAATATAGTGAAAAGTAAAGTGTCGGTCCCACGAGGAATTGCTGCTAAATTTGCTAAGTACTAAAATTAACACACTCAATCTTATCTAAACAATTAATTAAATATGGTAATTAAAAACTAAATTAAAAGAAACTAATACTGAAAGCAAGTAAATTAAAAAGGATGAATACAATTAATTATAAAAGCCTAGGATTACAACTTCCCTCAACACTTCGCTTGAATCTCTCTCAACCTCTTCACTTGATTAATGACCCTGAGTTGTTAACCTAGAGTTCTATCTTATTTATAAGGATCTTCCGATAGTCTCATAAAAATATCTTTTTTAACCAATTAACTAAACAACTATGAAAATTGATTAAAGAAGAACTCATTAAGCATAGGCTCTAACAATGGTTACACATGACAAGTAAGTATATTTCTACCCTGCCTGCAGATCAACTCATCCTAATAAATGAATATGAAACATGTGTCATTCAATCCATGTCTAACACTAAACTCCCTTTTCCAAGTTGTATTTAGGTTACCAAATCAATCTAATTGGTGGCCAGTCAACTAGAAGCATTAAGAACAAGATTGAACAAACAACTCAAAAAACCATTAAATCAAGCTAGAGAGAGAAAGTAAATTCAAATTACATGTTGAGTTCCATTGAAATCCTAGTAAAAAAAATTTAGTTCATGATAATTAATGAAAACAAATAATGAAGGAGTTTCACCATCATCAACAATACAAGAGAAATAAAGAAGAGAATAGAGAAAACGAAGGGTGTCAAGTCTTGAGTCTTCAATCTTCACAAATCTTCTTATCTCCTTGAAAGCTTTTGCTGGCTACTCTCCTCTCAAGATAATTAGGTTTTTAGAACTCAAATCCCCCTTATTTTAGCCTTAAAGAGTCCTATTTAAAGTGTCTAAGGCCCCTGGAGTTCGAAACTTCGCGGCCAAGCAAAACAGGTTAGCTACAGGGTTTTTCTTTTATTTTTTTCCCGTAATATACTGTTCACGTCTGGCGCCGGGCGCCAACTACACTGCCAACTCCTCTGGTTGTTCTGAGTTGGTTCCGTCTTCTTCTCGTACTTCATCAGCTATTTTGGATGGACAAATCTCGTCCTATTTTGACAAGTAAACTACCGTTGGAAAGGTATGGAAGTCAGCTTCAAAAGTCATGAGGGATTTTCCTCAAATGAAGACTTTAAGATCATGTTTTCCTAGCAAGAAGCTCCAGAGGTCGAATCTACATGCTCGTTGCTTTGTACTGTTTCTCATTGTTTTGCACCTCGAAGCTCCAAATCACCTTGGACCTATAAAAACACATAAATAATAACTAAATAACTATTTTAAACATGAAATGGATAAATAAAATAAATCTAAAAAATCTAAAACTAATCAAATCCTAATAAAAGCCTCAAGTACTTAGCCGATTCAAATGCATAAAAGGTGGTAAAATAACTATATTTCCTAGAGTTATCAGGTGACTATGGATAATTTCTCTTTGTGAAAGGATATGAAAGATGGTCATTTCTCATATCAAGTATGAATATTCTCATTGAAATGCAATCCTTAAGGGAAATAGATAATCAGAATTTCATTTTGCATCTGGAATCGTTCGAATTCTCATGCGCATGATATCACACTTTTTTGCTGCATGCCCCAAAAAATCATGCGTGAATCATCTTCAGCCACAAATGATACCTCATTTTGATTTGCCATTCAAGTGAAGGTCTTTGGTTGGGAATCTTGCTGTGAAGGAACATCTCATGTGTTTTTTTGTTTTTGAGTTTCTCACTAAGTAATCTCATTTGGGTTTCAACTTATTTCAAAGTGTTTCCAACGCATGGGGAAAGAAAAGAAAAGTGTTCTGGTTCATTCTTTGCTTTATGTGCTCATAAATCAAGGTCTTGGAAAAGGCCTATAGATTTGGCAATTGGATTCTTTCAAAGTAATTCGGGAGGATTTGATTCTTTTTGGAAGCTTCGGCTATGATCGGCAGTATGGCATAACTTTAACACGTATCAAACTACCAAATCTAGATCTTTTGGAAGATTGTCATGTTTTCTTGACTTTCAAGAAATCCATGAAAGAATTTTTCAAATTTTCATTACTCATGGCCTCGATAAAGGTTATTCTTTGCGGCTTTTGAGTGGTCTTTATTCAACTGGTCTATGATCTAGGTACATGTAGAGATAAGGTGTTTCCGAGGAATCCATCCCCCATGATGATCACCAATTCTCTTGAAACTCATTTCACTTTTCAAATGAGTATCTTTTTATTTTTCGAAACGGAAAATTATCCGTATGGACTTTTATTTTCAACCCTTTTTCTTGTTTTTTTCTTTCGAAAATCATAAAAACAAAGCTCAAGAAGAATCCAAAACCTCAAATGAGATATGATGTATGATGCATGCAATCTAAAGTTCTTTCATTTCAAACAAATTGAAAATATGTACAAAACTTAAAACAAGGTTAAGGATTGCCCCTGATTGGCATGCTACCCTGAGAACAAATGATCCTTAGCCCTGTCGTCCTCGATAAGCATCCATGAGCTCTTTGAACTTTGCCGGTTTTATATCAATTACAGCTTGAACTTTATCCTTGAATGCAGTGCAATTCTCCATGGAATGCCCTTTAACCCCATTATGATACTCGTATGTGGCATTAGGATCATACTATTTTGGGTAAGGAGATTTCCTGGGCTTTGCAAGTACAATGGAGATCATTTGGGTTTGGACAAGCAATGGAAGAAGTTCTGTGTAGGTCATTAGACTTGAATGGTACACCTTTGCCTTCTTTCTCTTACTGCTCTGAGAACAGGCTGAGTCAACCTCCGAATCAATTAGCATGACGAACCCTTGGGGTGGTGTGAAAGGCATCGGAGCATGATGATGACCGTGCTGAGGCCAATAGTCAACATAGGATCGGAGATGTAAATAACCACTAAAAGGATCGTCTTGCATTATGCTGAACCCTCTTTTGTTTTTGCCTTCGACATTTACGACTTGAACGTGACCCTTGGCAACATCATCTTTATTCCCGAGAGGAATTCCGGCATTAGTATCCATAATTTTCCCTTTTTTTATCCCATCCTCAATCCTACCCACTGTAAACAATATATCTACAAATTCTGAAAAAACATTGCCAACCAACTTGTCATAGTAGGGATGTGGGAGGGTATCCACAAACAAAGCATTCATTTCTCTATTGGTAAGAGGTGGTCGGACTTGTGAGGCTTCATCTTTCCATCTATAAGCATATTCTTTTTAGCTCCCGTTGGCCCTTTTTTCATGTTCTGAAGTGTCAATCGATCTGGAGCCATTTCCAACATGTGTTTTTACTGTTTCAGGAATGCCCGAGCTAAGTCTCTCCATGTATGCACTTGGCCTTTGTTCAACTGATAATACCATTTAGATGCTCCCTCTGTCAGACTGCCTTGAAAAACATGGATATGTAGTTTCTCATCATGCGCGTGCCCTGCCATCTTATTACAATATGCAAACAAATGTGTTTTAGGGTATTTAAGTCCATCATACTTTTCGAATTCTGGAACCTTGAATTTTGGCTGGATGACCACATCAGGGATCAAAAGAAACTCCCTTACACTTACTTCATCTCCACCTTCAACATCTCGAATCCTTTCCTCCAATAGGTCATATTCTTGTTGTATCTCTGCCTTTTGGCTCAGAACTTGTTGTGAATGAACCTGATTAGAAATATGGCCTTGAATATTCTTACCCAGATTGCCATGCTCTTGAAGTTGATTACTTTTTTGTGTAAAGTGTTCTGCCATAATTTCTATCCATTGTCCACTATTTTCCTGAGTCATCTCGTTCCCCTGTGCAACCTGTTCAGTTGTCTCATTCTACACTTGTTCTATTTTCTACAATTGGGTTGTAGACACCTAATTTTTTCCAGACCCCTAAATCAGGTATTTTTCTTCCTAATGATGTTTTAGAATGTAAAATAGCTCCTCTCATTCTGCAGATGATAATCTGAGACTTAGTTTAAGAAAGCAAGCATGAAAAGTCGATTTGAAAAAAGTCAACCTCAAAAAGGTCAACTCGAAAAAGTCAACCATTAAAAAGTCAACCCTCATTCAAAATCAAGATTCTAATTGAACATGGTGAGAGAATTTTCAAAATTCGAGGTCTACAATGAGAGATATGGAGTCCAGAAGATGGGTTACAGGGATTCAGTGGAAAGGAAATCTTAGTTCGAAAAATTTGGGGAAAAGTGCTTAAACGATCAAATTGGTCAAAATTGGAGGTTTCGAATGAAAGATAATCAATGACTAGGGGTATTGGATAGGCCATTTGAAAGCAAAACCAAAGGAAGGGTCAATTCAGAAGAAAATCAAAAATTAGGGTTTTTGGTGAATTTTGGCAAAATTGGGAAAAATTACAAAAATGGCCTGATTCGATAAAAATAAAGCCCCTAATTGATGAAGAGTAGGTAAACAAAGATAGCCCAAGGCTTAGTTAGAAGTAATTTTGAAAAAAGAGCCGATTGGAGAAAAAACATAAAAACAAAAAATTTCTGATATTGGAAAAAGGAAAAAGCAAATCGAAGGGGAATTTGATCATAAAAATTGGGCATTTTTGGACCAACTCTAATTCAATGTATAACAAAGGCCTTGAAAAAAGAAAATCCAGAAATCAGACTTGTTTTGAGTAAAACCGAGGCTTCGGAGGTTAAAAGGTAAACTTGGAAAATCTGAGAAAAATAGCAAAGGATCTCGAAAAATTACCAAAACTTCCAGATCTCAATCTTATGTCATTTGGAAGAGATCGGCGAAGAAAAATCTGGAATCGGAGCTCGTTTGCAAAATGGCAAATTTCGGGCCCACTAAGCTGAAATTCCAGAAGATAAATCCCGAAAAAATAGCAAATGAGCTCAAAAAATTATGAAAAATTACAGATCTCAATTTTAAATTATTTTGAAGAGATTGGCGAATAAAAATCAGGAATCAAAGCTCGTTTGCAAAATGGCAAATTTCAGGCCCACTAAGTTGAAATTCCAGAAGATAAATCCGAAAAAATAGCAAATGAGCTCGGAAAATTATGAAAACTTTTAGATCTCAATTTTAAATTATTTGGAAGAGATTGGCTAAGAAAATTTTAGAATAGGAGCTTGTTTGCAAAATGATAAAAGTTCGGGTGCACTAAAGGCAATTTTGGAAGATAAATCCGGGAAAAATAGCAAATGGGCTCGAAAAATTATGAAAACTTTCAGAACTCAATTTTATATTATTTAGGAAGTATTGATCAAGTTTTATATTTATCAAGTTTGGGGGGCTAAAGTGCAATTTTATTGAAGAAACTGAAGAGGGTCTTTTTGCAATTTAAAAAATAGGGAGAGGGCTGGAATGTGAAGGGCCATTCGGCCAAGCCCAAGGGGAGGATGAATTTTGCTGATCTTCTCTCATCCAAAGGCTAAAATTGGATAGTAAGGTGGTTATTTTTTTGATCAAGCCTTTGTGATTTTGCCACATGGTCCAATACATGATGAGGAAGGATGTCAACATTATGGTTACATTTATTTGAACAACTGTATTTGTTAGGGGCTGATCACTTAATCTAAGGGTGGTAATTTCACATTTTAAGCATCTTGTATTAGTGACCTTTGGATCAAATTGGCTAGGAAAAAAAATGACAACATCCTACACCAAAGGAGACCATTCGACTACCATATAGGGGAGGGGTTTTCATTTTGGCTAAGGGACTTTTGGCTTATCACTATTCATTTTTGGGAGCAAATAGCTAAGTGTTGAAAAGCAAAGAAAGTTTAGAAGAGAAGAAAGGTTTGAAAAATAGCTTTTGAAAGTAGCCTAAAGGCACCTAACTCTTGCATTTTCTTTCCTTTTCCATGCTTAATTTGCTGATTTTCCTTGAGATTTTGTGATTTCTTGTTGTTTTTGATTGTGAAATAAATGTTTTAAAACTTCTTCTTAAAGCTCCTATCTTATGTTTTCTTGAAAAAATTAAAGAAAAAAAAAATTCCACCATTTTTTGAGTTGGCCGAATACTACCCTTAGAGTGCATGGCTTGTGTTTGATTTATTTTCCATGTTAGTTGTGATATTCTAGCTTGTTGTGATATTCTAGCTTGTTTTGATGTTCTAGCTTTTTAAAATAACTAAGATATAGAGCTTATTTTTAACCTTCTTTATTTATTTGTTCTTATTTTGCTGATTTCATCCTTCATTTTCATGTATACTTACTTTGTTTGCTATTTTCAATTTTCTGTTTTCACCATGTTAAGTTGTTCATGCTTTCTTTTATATCCATACTATGTGTTTGTGTATTTGCCTAGCTACATCTTTGCATTTGCATCATGTTTGTTTGGTCTAACATGTTTCCTTTTAAGTCTTACATAACTACCATGCCATGTGTTTGTGTTATTGTCATGCTAAGATTTCACCATCTTGATTAGTGACCATTCGGTTACTATCTTGTGTGTGTATTTTCATCTTGTTTCATTGACATGCTTTCATTTTTATGCCATGATATTGTGTATTTGATTTGCTGTGCCATGTGTTTGTGTTATTTCCATGTTGGGATCTCATATTGCATTTAGTGACCATTCGGCTTCTTCATTTTTTTTTTTTTGCCTTGTGCATTTGCATCTTTATTTTGAGTATGTGATTATCATGCTTTCATTTGTGCTTTGCCTCTTTATGCCATGAGATTGTGTATTGGTTGTGCCATGTTCATGCATTAGTATTATGTTTATTTGATCATTTTTGTTCATGTTACTTCCATGCATTTTCATATGACATATTAGGTCTTAGGTTATTTTGTATTTCCATGCATGTTTTCATGTCCATTAGGTCTAGGTCATCTTTGTATGTCATACACATTTCCATGCTATTTAGGTCTTAGATCCTATTGGTATTGCCATGCATTTTCATGCTCATTAGGTCTAGGTCACATTTGCATTGCCATGCATTTCATGCATATTAGGTCTAGGTTGCATTTTTGACTTAAGCCAATCAATGGCTCAAAGCCAAGCTCACATGAGCATGCTTGTGGAAAATTAAGTTGTCAGTTAGAATTTCTACATTTGTGATTTTTTTCATTAGGCAATCCTTGTCCAAATTTTTAAAAACTTTTACTATTGTTTTTAGGTCCTTATAGGAGTCTCCAATATTTTTAAGTCTGATTTTTGAATGATTTTGTCAAAGGTTTAAAAACGTTTTTTGGCTAAATAGTTTTTCACCCAGTGTTCTGACTTTCGTGATTTTTCTGGTAGGTTATCCTTAGTCTAAAAATTAAGCCAAGTTTTTTCCCATATATTTCAACATGTTCTGAGTCTCTCATAATTTTTTCAGATTTCTTTGAAATTTTAAAAATAGGTAAAAAAATCACGTTTTAAAACTGGTCAGTAAAGTCAGATTTGATTTCAAGGGAAAAATAATTTTCTGTTTTGGCTAAGGCATTAAGAGAGGGCTGATTTAGAACCTTAGCTATTGTCCTAGGTTGGTTTCTAAGTCATTTTAATCCTAAAAAATGATTTTATAAAGCTCGGGTCAAGGGTGGTCAAGTTCGGGTTTTCAAAGTTAGGAAAATAGAGCCTTTTTCAAAGGGGGTTTCGGCCATGGTAATATTTTTCATCCAAAATTTTAAAATTTGTTTTCAAATCAATCACAAAGTATTTTTTGATTTAGAAATTTTAATTTGATGTCTTTTCCTAAGGTAGTCAGATATCTTTTTAGATTTACGGATTTCCTTAATTAAAGGAAAAAATACACTTTCATGCATTGCATTTTCCATGTTTATGCATATTGTATAATATATGATTTTTGCTATGAATATTTCTAGGGTGATGTTATTATTTTGATTTATATTTCATGGTGTTATATTGTTTGTTATATGGTTGTGAATATTTTATGTTATCCTATGTTTTTTGCTTAATCATTTATTTTTGTCACATCATTTAGGATTTATTATGTTCATGCTTCTTCTTTTTTCATGCATATTTCATGATAAAATTATTTTATGTTTCATATCATTTCATGTTATTAATTATATTGTTATGTCATTTAAAATTTTCCATGTCATTTAAATTATGCCATGTCCTTTAGAATATACCATGTCATTTAGGTTATATCATGTCATTTAGAATATACTATATCACTTAGATTATATCATGTCATTTAGAATATACTATGTCATTTAAATTATATCATGTCATTTAGGTTGTATTATATCATCTAGATTTTGCTATATCATCCTTATTATATCACACATGTTCATATTCATCTTTTTAAAATGTTTTAAAAAAAGATAATGATTTTCAATAAAAATAAAGATATTCCCAAGTTAAAATAATTCATGAATTCTCTATCGGGTCTGCTGAGGAGGATATCATCAATTATCATTAATAAAGGAATATCTTTCTTTCAAGAAACGAGAATGATTCAGAAATTTTTTCCAAATAAATAAAAATTTATATATTTTGCCGCGTTTGTCGGGGAATATAGGAAAATTTTGAATTAATAAATTTTAGATCATTTTTTAATTAAAAATGGAATTATTTTTCTTTAAATTGGAAATTATTTAGAAATGCCAAATCTAAAATCGAATTTTTACCGAGACTTGAGATAGCACACGATTAATAAGGTACCGTTTTATACGGGCGTTGTGGAGGGTGTTAATCCTTTCCCGCACGTAACCGAGTCCTGAACCCGCTTCTTTGATTTCTCTGGTTTAAAAACATAGACTTGAAATTGGTTTTAAAAAATGTTTCAATTAATTTTAAAATGTTTTATAAAACCGATTTTAATAGGTGGCCGGTCACACCTAGCCAAAAAAGATTGGTGGCGACTCCATGTCTTTTTTCGAGGTTGTTTTCAAACCCTCATTTTATTTTAAGAGGAATTAAGTCGTCTTTTCCTCTATTTTTTTTTTAATGTCACACTTAACGAGTAAAAGTCTCGCGATGAGACTTGTTATTTTTTAGGTTACGACAGCTTGGCGACTCCACTGGGGACATTTAGAGAGTCAGGCCTAGAATTAGTCGTGTGTTATCAAAGTCTCGGTTTTGTTGGTTTTTATTTGATATTTAATTTTAATTCCTACATTTTTCAATAATAAGGAGAATTTTGAAAATAATAACATGTTTTTAAATATATTCATATTCATGTGCATACATATTATTATTCTCTGGTTATTTTGTTGCATATATTTATTCTTTGCTTAATTGATGCTTTACATTGTTTAATCTTGTTAGGGCATTTAGAATAAGTGGTGTAGAATAGGTGGTGAAAGGTTTGTTATTTCTCCTCACACACTACACTTGTATTTGCATAACATGAGCCCTATACCCGGGTTCCGTCCTTTTAGGTGGGAGCAAAGTAACTAAGCCTTCGTGATTAACAATCCTCATGGGCTAGTGAAATACTTCCAAAGTATTAAATTACCTAAGCCTTCGTGATTAACAATCCGCATGGGCTAGGGAAACAGACTCTAACGAATTGAACCCGCTTTTATCGGGGTGCCTTACTAGCCTTCACCGACGACAATGAGGAACAATTCAGGGCTTTTAGAACTGATTCACCTTCATATAGTGAACCTAGGCGAAGCCATGTCGAATTTGTATTAGATATCCCGAAGCTAAGAACACATGGAGGAATATTTCCAATCCTTTTACTTTCTATTCTACATTCCGAATAAGTTTACCTTTGCAAATCGGGCAATGATGAATGCACATCACACCGCCCATAATAAGTTTTGAAAATAACAAAATGTTTTTTGCATGCATATTATTATTGCTCTCTAGTTGTTTAATGTGTTACACTATTCTTGATCTTTGTTTTAATAAATTGTTGGGGTATTTAGGATAAGGGTTATAGAATAGGTGGTGAAAGGTTTGTTTTGTTCCTCCATACACATTGCACTTGCATTTGCATAACATGAGCTCTATACCCGAGTTTCGTTCCTTTATGTGGAAGTAAAGTAGCTACGTTCTCGTGATGATCCTCCGCATGGGGTAGTGAAACACTTCCGGATTATAAATTACCTAAGCTCTTGTGATGATCCTCTGTATGGGCTAGTGAAACACTTCCGAAGTATAAATTACCTAAGCTCTCGTGATGATCCTCCGCATGGGCTAGGGAAATATACTCTAACGAATTGAACCTGCTTTTATCGGGGTGCCTTACTAGCCTTCACAGGTGACAGTGAAGAACAATTCGGGGCCTTTAGAACCGATCCATTCCATATAATGAACCTAGGCGAAGCCATGCCGGATTTTCGATAAATATACCGAAGTTAGGTCCACAAAGAGGGACATTTCTAAACCTTTTGTTACCTATTTAAGTGTTGTAGATTGGGCAACGATGAACGTACATCGCCCATAGTAAATTTTAATACCCTGGCCCGAAGGCATCGTGATGCCTAAGTGAGTAGATACTGTTGGGGCAAATGTTCATTAACTTTTTGAAATTAAATATAAAAATTTTTTTTCAAACATTTTGCATTTTGCACATTTTCATGCATATGTGAATAAAGCATGTACATTTATGGTTGTAATGTTGGTCATTTCTTTACAATAAACGGATGGTGATAATAATCTCATTTGATGATTTCTTAAACATTCATTGGTTGAATAAGAATTGTAGACTGGTAATGTTAAATGAACATTTGCATATTGTACCATAGTAGGATCCACTACTCCGAAATTCTTTTGAAAAATAATATGTTGGTTTTTTGTGGAAGAAGCATGTTTCAAAAAAAATCATAGATTAAATTTGGAGGCAAATCTTGCATAATGAGACTTTTGAATAATAAAAATTTGGTCCCACTAATTTCATGTAATCATTGATTTTGTGTTAATTCATTTATTCTTTACATATGTCATTTTGATATCATGTTACAGTCTTAACATGCATGGTCATTCATTGTAGAATACATTTTTGATATACATGGTCATTCTTTGTATATATCCTTGCGTTAATTTATGAATTCTTCACATCATGTTACAGTCATAGCATGCATGCTCATTCATTGAAGAATACATTTATGACATATATGGTCATTATCTGTATATACCCATGTATCAATTTATTCATTCTTTACATACATCATGTTGGCATCAGGTCGTATTCATAACATACATAGTCAACATTATTTCTCTGTATATCCATGCATTAATTTGTTTTTTCTTTACATGCATCATGTTGGCATCAGGTTGCATTCATGGCATACATAGTCATCATAATTTCTCTGTGTATACCCCATGCATTTTTATTTCTTCACGTGCATCAAATTGCATTCATGACATTCATGGCTTATTCATGAAATATATTTGGGGGAATAAAACAGAAATTGGCTTGGCTTTAAGAGCTTTGAAGAAGTTTCTCTTTCAAATCAGAGGTATAAGAAGTACTGAGTACCTTTTTAATACAGGTTAGAGCTATGGAGAATGAACAAGCTGCCCGAATAGAAAGAATGGAAAGGGCACAGGAAGAATTGCGAGAACAGTTGGCAGAATCTAGAGATCAGATGACTAAATTGATGGAGCTGATGTCTGTCGTAATCAAGGGAAAATGATACACTTAAAACTTGACCGCCGAAGAAGGGTCGGGGACACAAAGTGATCAGAATGAGGTCTTAATGATAGGTGTCCGGTCTTTTCAGAACATAGTTAATCCTATCAACATTCTGAATTCAGATGATCCAGCTGAACAGCAAAATTGAAAATGGTTGAGGTAAATAAGGCTGAGTTGGCAAATTCCCAAGGGAAATATCAGCTGTTAGATGAAAAGCTCCGGGTAGTAGAAAGTACAGATATATTTGGGAGCGTATATGCGAAAGAACGTTGTTTGGTCCCCGATTTAGTCATTCCTCCTAAATTCAAGGTCCTCGACTCTAAGAAATATGATGGGACAACCAATCCGTCAGCCCACATCACTATATTCTGCCGAAAGATAAGGGGTCATATAGATAATGATAAGCTTTTGATCCACTGTTTTCAGGATAGCCTCAATGGGTCTGCAATTAGGTGGTATAGTCAATTGAGCAAGGATCAAATTCGCTCTTGGAATGATCTGGCTAGGGCTTTTCTAAGCGAGTACAAGCATATGACCGATGTGGCGCCTGACCATCTCACCTTGCAAAATATGGAGAAAAGAGCTACGGAGAGCTTCAAAGAATATGCTCAGTGGTGGATTGATATGGCTGCCCAAAGTACAACCACCTTTGACACAGAAAGAATCACCGTCCTTTTGTGAATACACTAAGGGCCCCGTACTATGATAGACTCGTCGACAATGCCACAAAATTTTTTGTAGATATGGTAATCTCAGGGGAGATGATTGAGAATGCTATCAAGGATGGGAAACTTGAAGAAGAAAGAACATCTAATACCGAGAGAAATGGGGCATCTGAAAAGGAAGAGGAAGATACCCAAGTCGTGGAAGGCTTTGCCCCACCTCTCCAATTCTCCTCGTATCATCCATTCTACCCTACCCTGAACAACGTCCCTCAAGGTTCTTATCCTTACCAACTAATGCCTGCAACCGTGCCAGCATTTACATTTGTCTATCAATCTAACACCCGTGGGAATAATCGAAGGCATAAAAAGCGAGGAAGAAATCAGGTTGACCCGGTTCCTGTGTCATACAGTGAGCTACTACCTCAACTCATCCAGAATCACCTTGTGACACCCATGCAATTAGAGCCTCTGGAGCCCCCTTATCCGAGCTAGAATGATGCCAATGAGTGTTGAGGTTATCGTTCTAGCAATCAAGACCACTCAACGGAGAACTGCCCCGCTTTGAAGTACAAGGTCAGGGATCTCATCAAGCCTGGTTCGATAAGTTTTGAAGATGGGAAAGCCCAGTGTCGTAAGAATCATGGTGCATAATCATTTTAGGATTTTCGATGCATGTAGTTCTATACACTTAGATGATGAAAGCACTTGTCTCATATTGACATCTACATGAAATAAATAAATTTTGAGTTTAAATGTTTTGTGTTCATTATGTTTTAATAATAAATTTGCAAAAAAATGAAAATTTGAGAATTTTTTTTGTGGTAAATGATAATAAGGGGTTTTCACATGAAATAATGGACAGTTTAGAGAATATTGATGATCATTGTTAGAAATGACCTAATACTTTCCCTCTCTTTTGGGCTTCCCTATGCCTAAATCCCTTAAACCAAGACCACTTGAAAGACCTAATGCTTCAAGGAATATGAATGATTAAACTTCATAAACCATTGTTGTCGCAACCTAAAAAATAACAAGCCTCATCACGAGACTTTATTACTCGTTAAGCGTGACATTGAAAAGCAGAGGAAAGACGACTTAATTCCTCTTGAATAAAATGAGGACTTGAAAATGACCTCGAAAATTCACCACCAATCTTTTTTGGCTAGGTGTGATCGGCCACCTATTAAAATCGGTTTTGTAAAATATTTTAAAATTAATTAAAATATTTTTAAAACCAATTTCAAGTTCGCATTTTAAACCAAATAAATCAAAGAAGCGGGTTAGGGACTCGGTTACGTGTGGGGAAGGATTAGCACCCCCACAACACCCGTATAAAATGGTACCTTATTAATCATGTGTTATCTCAAGTCTCGGTAAAAAGTTGGTTTTAGATTTGGCATTTCAAATCAATTCTCAATTTAAAGAAAAATAATTCCATTTTTAATTGAAAATGATCCGAAATTTATTAATTCAAAATTTTCCTATATTTCCCGACAAACGTGGCAAAATATAGGAATTTTTATTTATTTGGAAAATTTTTAGAATCATTCTCGTTTTAAAGAAGATACACCATTATTAATGATAATTGATGATATCCTCCCCAGCAAACCCGATAGAGAACTCATGAATTATTTTAACTCGGGAATAACTTTATTTTATTTGAAAATCATTATCTTATTTTAAAACATTAAAAAAAAAAAAAAGGAATATGAACATGTGTGACATAGTATAATCTAAATGATATGAATAACCTAGGTGACATAATATATTCTAAATGAAATGATATAACCTAAGTATCATAATATATTCTAAATGAAATGATATAACCTAAGTATCATAATATATTCTAAATGAAATGAATAACCTAAGTGTCATAATATATTCTAAATGGAATGAATAACCTATGTGACATAATATATTCTAAAGGAAATGAATAACCTATGTGACATGAAATGATATGAAACATAAAATAATATTGTCATGAAATATGCATGAAAATAAAAATAATAATGCATGAACATAGTAAATGCTAAATGATATGACAAAAATAAATGACAAAATAAAAAGCATAGGATAACATGGAATATTCAAAACCATATAACAAACAATATAACACCATAAAATATAAATCAAAATAATAACAATACCATAGGAATATTCATAGCAAAAATCATATATCATATAATATGCATGAACATGAAAAATGCAATGCATGAAAGTGTATTTTTTCCTTTAGATAAGGAAATCCATATACCTAAAAAAATATCCGACTACTTTAGGAAAAGACATCAAATTAAATTTTCTAAAATAAACAAAAAAATACTTTGTGATTGGTTGAAAACAATTTTGAAAATCTTGGATGAAAAATAACTCATGGCCGAATTCCCTTTTTGAAAGTGGCTCTATTCTCCTAACTTTGAAAACCTGAACTTGACCAACCTTGACCCGAGCTTTATAAAATCATTTTTAAAGATTAAAATGGCTTTGAAATCAACCTAGGGCAGTAGCTAAGGTTCTTAATCAGTCCCTCTTAATGCCTTAGCCAAAAACAGAAAACTATTTTTCCTTTGGATTCAAATCTGACTCTACTGTCCAATTTTAAAGCGTGATTTTTTAACCTATTTTTAAAATTTCAAAAAAATCTAAAAAAAAATACAAGAGACTCAAAACATGTAAAACTCTATGGAAAAAAATTGTCTTAATTTTTTGACTTAGGATAACTTCTCAGAAAATTCGTGAAAGTCAGATCACTGGGTGGAAAACTATTTTGCCAAAACACATTTTTATGCCTTTGATAAAATCATTCAAAAATCAATATATATATATATATATATATATATTGGAGACTCTTCTAAGGACCTACAAATAGTAGCTAAAATTTCTAAAAAATTGGACAAGATTTGCCTAAGTAAAAAAATAAAAAATAAATAACAAAGGTAGAAAAATCAACTTAACAACTCTTTAATTTTCCACAAGTATGCTCATGTGAGCTTGACTTTGAGCCATTGATTGGCCTAAGTCAAAAATCAAGTGGTATGATATGATATGCATGAACAAACAGCAAGTTAAATGCATGATTTAAAACCTAAATGACATAGAAAATGCATGGCATAAAGAATATGACCTACACCTAACATGAAATTGCATGGCAATAAATGCAACCTAGGCCTAAACATGCATGAAATGCATGGCAATGCAAAGGAGGCCTAGACCTAGAAAATGCATGGCAATAACACAAACACATAGCATACTAAATCAAAATACACAAAATTATGGCATGGAAACACAAGCATGTCAACCAACAAGATAAAAATGCACACACAAAGCATAGAATGGAGGGTAGCCGAATGGTCATAGGCTTCAAAGGTAATATTCTAACATGAACATTTACACAAACACATGGCATACTAAATCAAAATACAAAAAATCATGGCATGAAAATACAAGCATGTCAACCAACAAGATGAAAAATGCACATACAAAGCATGGAATGGAGGGGTAGCCAAATGGTCATAGGCTTCCATGATGAAATCCTAGCATGGCATTTACACAAACATATGACATACTAAATGCAAGACTAAAAAGAAACAAGCTAAACCATGCAAACATGATGTAAAGGCATGAACATAACTAGACATTTTCACAAACACATAGTATAGTAAAATGCAAATCATGAACAACTCAAACATGTTGAAAACAAAAAATTAAAAATGGTAAACAAACAAAGTAAACATGAAAACAAGATGATAAAATCAAAAATAGAGGTAAGTAAGTAAAAATATTAAAACAAGATCCATGTTTTTCTTATTTTTAGAAAAATATAGAACATAAAAACATGCTAGACATCACAACCAACATGAAATAAAGATCAAACACCATCCATATAAAAAAAATACCATTCGGCTACTCAAGAACAAAGTAAAAAATTTGCATTTTTCAGAACTTTTCAAGAAAAGCATAAGCGAAGAGCTTGAGGAGAAAGCTTTAAAACACTTATTTCAAAACTAAAATCAATAGAAAATCACCAAATATCAAATGAAAATAGCAAATTAAGGATGGAAATGCAAAAAAAAATGCAAGAGTAAGGTGCTTTTAGCTACCTCTCAAACCTATTTTGCAAGCTTTTTTCTCTTCTTACTTTCTTTACCTTTCAAAACTTTCTATTTGCTTTAAGAAATGGAGAGTATTCAGCCAAGAAGAAGTAGTGAAAAATGAAATATCCCCTCCCCCTTAAGGTGACCGAATGGCCCATGGTATCCCTAGCAAGTTGTCATTTTTTTTCAACCAATTTTGATCCAATGGCCTTTAATCCAAGATGCTTTCTATGTAAAATTTCCACCCTTAGATTGGAATAATCAGCCCCTAAAATATGATGTCATGAAGATGATGTCATAAATATGACATCATTTTTCTCCATGCATTGGCCCATGTGTCACAATTTCAAAGGCTTGATCAAAAAAAAATAACTACCTTACTATCCACTATTAGCCCTAGGATGAAATGGCTCCACAAAATCACTCTCCAACATGGGCTTGGCTGATTGCCCTTTTAAAATCCAGCCCAATCTCCATTGCAAGAAAAGCCCTCTTCGATTTCTTCGATAAAATGACGTTTTTGGCCCCCGAACCTAATTAAATAGCAAGCGGACTCCAAATCCAAATTTTCTTTTTTCAATACTTCCTAAATAATAAAAAATTGAGTTTTGAAATTTTTCAAAATTTTACGAGCCCATTTGCTATTTTTTTTTTTGGATTTTTCTTCCAAAATTGCCCCTTTGTGCACCTGAACTTTTACTATTTTTTAAACGAGCTTCGAATCCAGATTTTTCTTCACCAATCTCTTCCAAATAATTTAAAAGTGATATTTGGAAGTTTTCATAATTTTTGGAACTCATTTGCTATTTTTTCGGGATTTATCTTCTTGAATTTCAACATATGCCATTTTGCAAACGAGCTCCGAATCCGGATTTTTCTTCGCCAATCTCTTCCAAATGATTTAAGAATAAGATATGAAAATTTTTAGAATTTTTGGAACTCGTTTTCTATTTTTCCCAAATTTTCCAAATTTTTCCTTTTGTCTCCAAACCCCGGTTTTGCTCAAAACAAGTCTGATTTTTAGATTTTCTTTTTCTGTCCTTTGTCATATATTGAATTGGAGTTAGTCCAAAAACGCCCAATTTTTACGATCAAATTCCCTTCCAATTTGATTTTTCCTTTTTTTCAGTATTGGAAATTTTCTCGTTTTCCATTTTTCCTCCAATCAGCTCTTTTCCCGGAATTACTTCAAATTGAGCCTTGGGCTATCCTTGTTTAATCACTCCTCATCAATTAGGGGCTTTAGTTTTACCCAATCGGGCCATTTCTGTAATTTTCTTCAATTTCACCAAAATCCACAAAAAAACCCTAATTCTCGATTTTTTTCCAAATTGACTTTTCCTTCAGTTTTGCTTCCAGGTGGCCTCTCCCTTACCCGTAGTCATTGCTTATCTTCCATTTGGAACCTCCAATTTCGAACAATTTGATCGTTTAAGCACTTTTTCCTAAATTTTTTGAACTAGGATTTTCTTTCTACTGAATCCCGTAACCCAACTTCCAAACTCCATATCTTTCATTGTAGACCTTGGATTATCAAAATTCTTTCACCATTGTTCAATTGAACTTTGAATCTTGATTTCGAAAGTGGGTTGACTTTTCAGTAGTTGACTTCTTAGAGTTGACTTTTTAGAGGTTGACTTTTTCAAGATTGACTTTTTATGCTTGCTTTCTTAAACTAAGTCTCGGAGTACCACCTGCAGGATGAGAAAAGCCTTTTTGCATTCTGAAACATCACTTTAGGAAGAAAAAATACCTGATTTAGTGGTCCGGACAAAATTAGGTGTCTACAATTGTCATTGCAGAATAAGAAAAGATGTAAATCCTAGTTTAAGCTATGAACAAAGGAACGAACTTTTTGAAAAAATTTCGAACTCCTTGAAATTCAAACAAATGAGACAATCTTTCAAGAATCTAGATCTTGGTAATTCGATGTGTGTCAAGGTGGTGCCAAAGTCATTCATATCATTTCCAATAACTAGAAAACACCAATTGCCCTAACATCACTTCATGATTGACACCCCGGGGCACAATGAATAAACCAGATTATCTCATGTCCTAGAGAAAACCTATTTTTGGGTAATATTTTCCTTGGTACTTCAAACAAACCTAAGATTCAAACTCAGCATTTTCAATGTAAACCTAGACTTGCGATATTCCTCGTAATGATACAAATTCCTAAAGTTGATAAAATCGGGGCATCATATGTAGAAATGATGGATACATGGTGAATAATGATGGAATTAATGCCTGAATCATTAGGGGCATGTGGAAAAAAGAAGAAAGAAAAATAAAAATTGTGATATCATACATATGAGAATTCGGATGATTCCAAAGTGCAAAATGAAATTCTGATTATCTATTCCCCTGGGGATTGCTTTTCAATGAGAATATTCATTCTTGATATGATGAATGGTCATCTTTCATATCCCTTTCACAAAAAGAAATTATCCATAGTCATCCTTTTTGAGCCGAAAGAATTCTTTCTTCTTTGAACCCTGATGAAGGATCACCCTCTACACTGGGGGGCGAATGCGAGGAAGGATCTTCTCAAAGATCATTGATAAATGAGTCCTAGCTCGAAGAAAGATACAAAGCAAATTGAGCTCTTAAATGAATACGGGCTACTTTATCAAAAGGAAAAATGGCGAAATGGAAGCCAAGAACAAAACAAAAGAAATGGAAAAATAAAAAGAAAAATAAAAAACACAAAACAAAACAAAAAATATGTGAAAAAGTCTGGCAAATGAAAGCCAAGAACAAAGAAGAAAAGGAGCAAAGTCAAAAGAAAGTCAGAAAAGTCCAAAAAAATGGCAAATACTTCAAAGGGAATCCTCCTCAAGAAGTGATCCTTGATTTGATTACCCTAAAACACAGATTTTGGGCCTATTTATCCTTTCTTTCTGAACCCCGAACCATGGCCTACATTACGTGCTTTAAAAGTCCATTTTGATCAAGCATAAGTATTTAATTTGAGGGGTTTTTCTTCAGATTTTATCCCATCTCATCGAATTATCATTTCACTATGGAAGAATTTAGAATTTTCAAGTGCATGGTAAAACAAACAAAAAAAAGAGAAAGGAAAAATGGAAAGAATGGGACTCTAGTGCGAAAACTCAAAAATGGGCGGTCTAGAGTAAAATAGAAATTTTTGATGCCATCTATGTCAGTACCAATGCCATAACAAAAGAAGTGGTCATCGGGGAACATCTAGGATTTCCTAAACCTCCTAAATTGTCAACTCTCATTTGGAGGATTGACTTCAAAAACTGAGACTTTTTCCCTCCAAAATCAACTTTCCAGTTAAAACATCCCGGCCAATTTTGACGCTTGTCAAAATACCTTGATATGGAAACTAAAAGAATGTTGAATTTGTTTGATTTTTCAATGAATTCATGATTTATAAAATCTGTTCCATTTGTAAGCCTGGAAGGGACATACATTTTTGTTGTGAAGTTTTCTTCGATTAACCAAAATCTTGTTGTATCAAGCTTTTCAATTCAACTTGAAAAACCCAAATTGACATTCAGAAAATTTCTAACAGTGATCATCAGTCTTCAAGAGATTCATACATCACACATTGTGGGGTTAATATTTTTGATTCATAAGTTTTCATTAAATTCTTTCTAGAATGAGAAAACAAATAAAGTATTTTTGAAATAACCATTTTTTATTTTGACATGAGACAAGGGTTTTTCTAACCCAAAGGTATGGAATTACTAGGGTAGATCTTGACTTCTAGATATGAGAAGAAGAAATAGAACCCTGTTCAGAATTCTATTGATAAGAGTTTGAAAACTGTTGGGACAAAGAGATAGCCAAAGACAGGAAAGGGAATGATCTCTTATGGGGCACAAGTGTTCAAAATATAATCTGATTTGAAGAGGAAAAATGAATTGGAAGGGCTAAGCCAAAATCTAGAAAAACGATAGGGGGCATTTGCATCACTCATGAGCACTCATCTCTTTATTGAGCTTTGCATCTGCATAATGTCAGCAAGCATTTACATCATTTATGGGTATTTGCATTGGCACTATTCCATAAGCATTTGCATTGCACCTTTATATTTACATCCTTCATAGATATTTGCATTTGTTTCATCTCAAGCAATTGCATCATTTGATTAATCATTGCATTTTCATTATTGTATGGTAACTGCAGTTACACTATACATAAATCACTTACATGAACATGACCTTTGCATCTGCATCATTCCATGAAGCCATTTGCATTTCCAACATCGGCATTTGTATCTTATTCAACATCTGCATTTGCACCAAGAAGCATTTACATTAATCCAAGACATTTGCATTTGCACCAATCCAAGCCATTTACATTTGCACCATGAAGCATGTGCATTTTGTTAAAAACATTTGCATCTGCATCCTCTCTCAAAGCTTTCGGGTATAATTTTTTACAGTTTTAAAAATGAACAAGTCTTCGATAGCAATAGCGATAGCTGAAGCTTCTGGAGGAGATATCCAGAATTTTACAAAATTTTAAAAAGTGAACAAGCCTTTGGTGGTGATAGCCAAAGCTTCTGGAGGAGATATCCATAATTTTACAAATTTTAAATAGTGCCTTCGATGGTGATAGTTGAAGCTTCTGGAGGAGATATCCGAAATTTTACAAATTTTTAAACAGTGAACAAGTCTTCAGTGGTGATAGCTGAAGCTTCTAGAGGAGATATCCAGAATTATACAAATTTTTAAATAGTGAACAAGTCTTCAGTGGTGATAGCTAAAGCTTCTGGAGGAGATATCCGAAATTTTACAAATTTTTAAACAGTGAACAAGTCTTCAGTGATGATAGTTGAAGCTTTTGGAGGAGATATCTAGAATTTTACAAATTTTAAACAGTGAGTAAGTCTTCGGTAGCGATAGCTGAAGCTTCTAGAGGAGATATCCAGAATTTTACAAATCTTAAATAGTGAGCAAGACTTCGGTAGTGATAGCTGAAGCTTCTGGAGGAGATATCCAAAATTTTACAAATTTTAAACAGTGAGCAAGTCTTCGGTAGCGATAGCTGAAGCTTTTGGAGAAGATATCCAGAATTTTACAATTTTTAAAAGTGAGCAAGTCTTCGGTGGCGGTAGCTGAAGCCTCTAGTGAAAATATCAAGAGTTTTACAGTTTTAAAAAGGAGCGAGTCTTTGGTGGTGATAGTCGAAGCTTCTGGAGGAGATACAAAAAGATTTTAAACACTGCTGAGCACAAGACAGGATAAGACCCCGAGACCATCGTTGAGGTATTTTCTTCTCTTGCAAATCGAACTCGTTTCCTTAAGACGGGTCGAGCCTTGATTAGTCAGGGAACTCAATTTAAGGACAAAATCTTCTATTTACAGCTTTTAATCATAAACAATCATAAATATATATATATTGACAAAAATTGACAAAAATGAAAAAAATGAAAAAATGAAATGATGAAAACTCCCTTTATTTTCCTTCACATGTTTTTTGACTAACCGGATAAAATTAGTGTTTATTTATCTTTGCCTCATTCTTGATTCTCAGCAATAGCCAAAGAGGGGCAGCTGTAGACACCTAATTTTGTCCCTAAATCATGTATTTTTCTTCCTAATGATGTTTTAGAATGCAAAATAGCCCTTCTCATCCTGCAAGTGATACTCCGAGACTTAGTTTAAGAAAGCAAGCATAAAAAGTCAATTTGGAAAAAGTCAACCCCGAAAAAGTCAATTTTGAAAAGTCAACCACTAAAAAGTCAACCCTCATTCAAAATCAAGATTCAACGTTTAATTGAACAATGGTGAAAGAATTTTGATAATCCGAGGTCTACAATGAGAGATATGGAGTCCAGAAGATGGATTACGGAGATTTAGTGGAAAGGAAACCTTAGTTCAGAAAATTTGGGGAAAAGTGCTTAAACGATCAAATTGGTCAAAATTGGAGGTTCTGAATGAAAGATAATCAATGACTACGGGTATTGGAGAGGCCATTTGAAAGCAAAACCAAAGGAAGGGTCAATTCGAAAAAAAATCGAAAATTAGGTTTTTGGTGAATTTTGGCGAAATTGGGAAAAATTGCAAAAATGACCCGATTCGGTAAAATTAAAGCCCCTAATTGATGAAGAGTAGGTAAACAAAGATAGCCAAAGGCTCAGTTTGAAGTAATTCCAAAAAAAGAGCCGATTGGAGAAAAAACGGAAAAACAAGAAAATTCCCGATATTGGAAAAAGGAACAATCAAAGGGGAGGGGAATTTGATCGTAAAAATTGGGCATTTTTGGACCAACTCTAATTCAATGTATAACAAAGGCTTGGAAAAAGAAAATCTGGAAATCAAACTTATTTTGAGTAAAACCGAGGTTTCGGAGGTTAAAGGGCAAACTTGGAAAATTCGAGAAAAATAGCAAATGAGCTCGAAAAATTACCAAAACTTTCAGATCTCAATCTTATTTCATTTGGAAGAGATCGGAGAATAAAAATCCGGAAACGGAGCTCGTTTGCAAAATGGCAAATTTCTGGCCCATTAAGCCGAAATTCCAGAAGATAAATCCCGAAAAAATAGCAAATGTGCTCAGAAAATTATGAAAACTTTCAAATATCAATTTTAAATTATTTGAAAGAGATTGGCGAACAAAAATCAGGAATCGGAGCTCGTTTGCAAAATGGCAAATTTCGGGCCCACTAAGCTAAAATTCTAGAGGATAAATCCGAAAAAATAGAAAATGAGCTCAGAAAATTATGTAAACTTTCAGATCTCAATTTTAAATTATTTGGAAGAGATTGGCAAAGAAAAATCCAGAGTCGGAGCTCGTTTGCAAAATGGTAAAAGTTCGGATGCACTAAGAGCAATTTTGGAAGATAAATCCAGGAAAAATAGAAAATGGGCTCGAAGAATTATGAAAACTTCCTGAACTCAATTTTATATTATTTAGGAAGTATTGAAAAAAGAAAATCCGGATTCGGAGTCCATTTGCTATTTAATCAAGTTTGGGGGGCTAAAGTGTAATTTTACCGAAGAAACCGAAGAGGGCCTTTTTGCAATTTAAAAAATAAAGAGAGCGCTAGAATGTGAAGGGTCATTCTGCCAAGCCCAAGGAGAGGATGAATTTTGCTGTGCTTCTCTCATCCAAAGGCTAAAATTGGATAGTAAGGTGGTTATTTTTTTGATCAAGCCTTTGTGATTTTGCCACATGGTCCAATGCATGATGAGGAAGAATGTCAACATTATGGTTACATTTTTTTAAATAGCTGTATTTGTTAGGGGCTGATCACTTAATCTAAGGATGGTAATTTCACATTTTAAGCATCTTTGATTAGTGGCCTTTGGACCAAATTGGCTAGGAAAAAAAAAATAACATCCTACACCAAAGGAGACCATTCGGCTACCATATAGGGGAGGGGTTTTCATTTTGGCTAAGGGTCGTTTGGCTGATCACTATTCATTTTTGGGAGCAAATAGCTAAGTGTTGAAAAGCAAAGAAAGTTTAGAAGAGAAGAAAGGCTTGAAAAATAGCTTTTAAAGGTAGCCTAAAGGCACCTAACTCTTGCATTTTCTTTCTTTTTCCATGCTTAATTTGTTGATTTTCCTTGAGATTTTGTGATTTGTTGTTGTTTTTTGTTGTGAAATAAATGTTTTAAAACTTCCTCTTAAAGTTCCTATCTTATGTTTTCTTGAAAAAATCAAAGAAAAAAAATAAACTTTCCACCATTTTTTGAGTTGGCCGAATGCTACCTTTAGAGTGCATGGCTTGTGTTTGATTTATTTTCCATGTTGGTTATGATATTCTAGCTTGTTTTGATGTTCTAGCTTTTTAAAATAACTAAGATATGGAGCTTATTTTTAACCTTCTTTACTTATTTGTTCTTATTTTGCTGATTTTATCCTTCATTTTCATGTTTACTTTGTTTGCTATTTCTAATTTTCTGTTTTCACCATGTTAAGTTGTTCATGCTTTGTGTTATAACCATATTATGTGTTTGTGTATTTCCCTAGCTACATCTTTGCATTTGCATTATGTTTGTTTGGTCTAACATGTTTCCTTTTAAGTATTACATATCTACCATGCCATATGTCTGTGTTATTGCCATGCTAGGATTTCACCATCTTGATTAGTGACCATTCGGTTACTATGTTTCTTGTGTGTGTATTTTCATCTTGTTTCATTGACATGCTTTCATTTTTATGCCATGATATTGTGTATTTGATTTGCTATACCATGTGTTTGTGTTATTGCCATGTTAGGATCTCATATTGCGTTTAGTGAACATTCGGCTTCTTCATTGTTTTTTTTTTTTTTTTTTTGCCTTGTGCATTTGCATCTTCATTTTGAGCATGTGATTATCATGCTTTCATTTGTGCTTTGCCTCTTTATGCCATGAGATTGTGTATTGGTTGTGCCATGTTCATGCATTAGTGTTATAAATTTATATAATTTTTTACACGTTAATAATTCATTTTATGTAGATTTTGACATGTTCGTGTATTTGTGTTGTATTCATGTTTTTTTTGTGTCTATCGTGTTTTAATTGTTTTTCTCATGTTGTGTTTCAATTCATTTAAATATTTGCATAGTTTGTCATAATGATTCAATTTAGAGAAAAAATTGTATGTTCATGTCGTGTTCGTGTTATTTTGTCGTGTGTTTAAAGTATTATAAACTTATATAAATTTTTACATGTTTGACACGTTCGTGTATTTGTGTCGTGTTCATTTTATTTTTTGTGTTGTGTCGTGTTTTAATTGTCTTCCATATTATTTTCGTATCATGTCTCAATTCATCTCGTATTTTGCATAGTTTACCATAGGATTCAATTATAACTCTAATTTCATTTATTTAAGAATTTAATTATTACACCTGTCATACATTAATATAAATATCATGTTCAAAACTTTAATTAATTTTTCCGAAGCATAGCGAGGGGTATATTCTAGTATATATAAAACCAATATCTAAAATATATATAATTTTAACTACATAGATTGTTTAGGTTTTGACACCTATTCTTTTGTTAACACTAACCTCTTTCTTTTTTTAACACTATCTATAACATATTTTCTTTTTTTTATCGTGTGTTTAAAGTATTATAAATTTTTATAAATTTTTACACGTTAATAATTCGTTTTATGTAAATTTTGACAAGTTCGTATATTTGTGTCGTGTTCATTTTATTTTTTGTGTTGTGTCGTGTTTTAATTGTCTTCCATATTATTTTCGTATCATGTCTCAATTTATTTGCATAGTTTACCATAGGATTCAATTATAACTCTAAATTCATTTATTTAAGAATTTAATTATTACACCTGTCATACATTAATATAAATATCATGTTCAAAACTTTAATTAATTTTTTCGAAGCGTAACGAGGGGTATATTCTAGTATATATAAAACCAATATCTAAAATATATATAATTTTAACTACGTAGATTGTTTAGGTTTTGACACCTGTGCTTTTCTTAACACTAACCTCTTTCTTTTTTTAACACTATCTATAACATATTTTCCTTTTTTTTAAACCAAAGAGAGAGGAAAAAAAAGAAAAAATGATAAAAAATTTATGTGTTTTTATTCGTGTTATTTTTTGTATATTTAAAATATTATAAATTTTTACATATTCGTGTATTCATCTAGTATTTTATTTATATTTTGACATATTCATGTAATCATGTAATGTTCATGTTATTTTTCGTATTTGTTTTAATTATTTTTTTTATGATGTGTTCGTGTCGTATCTTAATTCATTTCATATTTTGCATAATTTATCATTATGATTCAATTTAGAATAAAAATTGCGTGTTCGTGTCGTGTCTCAATTAATGACATATATATTTTGCATAATTTGTTATAGTGATTCAACTTTTTTAAAAAATTGTGTGTTCGTGTTTTTTTTTTTTGTGCTTAAAATATTATAAATTTATATAATTATTTTACACATTAATAATTTGTTTTATATTATATAGATTTTGACAGATTCGTGTATTCGTGTCGTATTCATGTTATTTTTCGTGTCGTGTTTTAATTATTTTTCCATGTGGTGTTTGTGTCATATCTCAATTCATCTCATATTTTTCATAATTTGTCATAGTGATTCGATTTTAACTCTAAATTCATTTACTTACGATATTAAAACATAAAAAATTATTTAAATAAATAATAATTATTTAGTATGATTCAACTTATATTTATTTATGATTGTTAATCTAATTAAAATTTTATAAATATTAAAAAGACCCAGTAAAGGGGGAAAAGTGTCTCAATTCATAACATATTTTGCATAATTTGTTATAGTGATTCAATTTATATAAAAATTGTGTGTTCATGACGTGTTCATGTTCATGTTCGTGTTATTTGTGTATGTGTTTAAAGTATTACAAATTCATATAAATTTGTACACGTTAATAATTCGTTTTATATAGATTTTGACACGTTCATGCAATTGTGTTGTGTTTTAATTATTTTTTCATTTGGTATTTGTGTCGTATCTCAATTCATCCCATATTTTGCATAATTTGTCATAGTGATTCGATTTTAATTCTAAATTCATTTACTTACGATATTAAAATATAAAAAATTATTTAAACAAATAATAATGATTTAATATGATTCAACTTATATTTATTTATAATTGTTAATTTAATTAAAATTTTATAAATGTTAACAAAATTTTCCTAACGAAGCGGGAAAAGAATTCTAAATTTTTTGTAAAATTGCCTTCCAGAATCAATTTGGCCGTTTATACCAACAAAAAAAAAGAAAAATGAATTTGATATTTACTATGCTACACGCACTTGTACAAAAGATTGATTTTAATTGGTTAACAAATTTTAACTCTTTGAAATCAAAGATATTATTGTATTTTGTTTAAATATCAATTTCTTAAAAACTTTATTATAGCAACATGTTGATGTCCAATATTTATTTTTTTCTTACTTATTTTACATTAAATTTTGTATTCTTATATAAAAATTTATTAATTATTATTATAATTTAAATTTTTATTATAATTGCATACACATGTATCGTACGGGTTTAAAACTAGTTAAAATTTAAAATGTTGATCTTTAATTTCAAATATGTTAACTAGTTGATTACCCGTGCATTGCTGCGAGGTTAAATTTTATTGAATAGATTTTAAAAAAATTATTGGTAGAATTTATTTTTAAATAGTTATATTGTTTCAAGTCTTAACATAAGTTATTTTTTTTTTATTTTTAAAAATATAACTTGATAGCTTTTTGTAGATTTAATTATTTTTTGTACAAATTATTTTAAGTTATAAATCTTTCAAAAAAATATTTAAGGAAACAGAATAATAAATAAATAATTAAATAATTAAAAATATATAATACTTAAAAGATTTCATAACATTTTTATTATGGGTCTTTTCTTTTTAGTTTTTATTTTTTAAAACTACCAAAAACTATGTGTTTTACACATCTATTGAAAAAAATATGAAATGAGTAACGGAACCTAGGAATCAATATTCTTATAAGATTAAGATTAGGCTTTGTCAAATAATTCGAAAGTCTAAAAATTCGAATACCCTTTTTCTCTTAGATTTAATCACATGTAGCAAAAAAATTGAATAAAAATTTCTTGATGTTAATCCATTTTTTCATCTTACTTAAATTTTGATTACAAAAATAAAGTTATTGAAGAATTTTGGTTAAGTTAACATTATTTGAAAAAAAATATCATAATATTAAAAATAGAGATAATTGTTATATTTATTTGAGTATCAATTTGACTCGACTCGGTTAAGGTTATAGTACTTTCAAAACAAGTTAGTAAGTAATTACATCCTTGATTCTATTACGGTAAGTTTGATTCGCTGGAATAGAATAGAGGGGGAATGAAATAGAGTTGTAATAAGTATTACATAATTTGGTTGGTTGAATGGCATAAATGAGGAATAGTGTAATACTATTATTTTGTTTAGTTGGTTAAAATGATGTTAAGAAATAGATAAAAAAAATAAACACAAAAGATTATTTTGTCCTTAACATAAATAATAATATTTTTATTTGAAAAAACTAAAATCATTTTATTAATCTATTAAAATTATGTTAAATATATTAAAATATGAAATATTTAATAATAAATAATAAGTTTTTATATATTATTTTTAAAAATAATATTTACTTTTATTTAAAATATTTTATTTATATAATTTATATAATTTTTCCTAAATTATATAAAGCCAAAAAAGTTTATTTTTTCATTTTCAGCATTTTCTCTCTCTAACCTCTCTTCACTCTCTAAAATCTCTCTTCTCTCTCTAAAAACTCATCTTCTCTCTCTAACATTTAACCTCAAAAGTTGCAGAAAACCCAGAAACTACCTTTTGAACCCAATTTTCTACCGTCGCCTGCCACAAACCCAGAAATACCCCAAAATTCATCCAAACACTCCTTTTAACCTCTTCTTTCTTATTTCTCACTCTATTTTTTCTAAAGATATGCAAAAAAACACCCAGTTTTTTACCGCCGTCGACCACCAACCCAGAAATACCCCAAAATTCATCTTAACACTCCTTTTAACCTCCTCTTTCTTATTTTCTACTTTGTTTTTTCTAAAAATATGCAAAAAAACTCTAGATCTACGAAAAAGCTTGTGGAAAAAATGGTCCCTTTCGTCGTTCTCCACCGCTCCAAAGGCCTCCAATTTTTTATATATTCTTCCCCTTGATATTCTCCTCCTACTCTCCAAATTTCGAGCTCCAAAACCCCCTCTAACTTACCTATCCCAAAAATCCTAGGAGAGAGAAAGTTACTTTCTCTCCCCTTCTATGATTTCTAGTTCTATTTTTGATTTTTTGGATCATTTTTCATTGTTATGGTTGTTGTGATTAATTTTGGTTGCTGTTGGTTGCAAGGGTATTTTGGGATTTTTTTTTTTTTTTTTTTTGCTTTTCCTTATGGTACTGAATAGCCATTTTGAGGGGGGAGTCCTGAATGACTATTAAGACCATATGCATCATTTGCCTGTAATAGGCTATTTTGAGGAATAGCAATATATTGAATTAAATTGTTGAATCACTATGCCTCACCAAATGAGGCCTGAATCGGTTAGCTATTCATGCCAACCAAACACTCTGGTAGGGTTTAGGACTTTAGATGATGGCTTTAAGGTGATTTGCTTACATGTCTTGCTAGAATTGATAAATTATTTAAATTTGGTTTCATACTTTTAGTTAATTAAAATTTGGTTTTTGTTAATAAATTGTATATTGTTTTAGTTTACTTCTTTTTAATTCAAATTGAAATTCGTTTCTTTCTTTCTTTTTTCAATAATTTAGAGAGTATTTAGTTTGGGTACCATGCTTGTCCTTTTTTTTTTGGCCATTCATGTTTGTCTTCAATTTTTATTTTTTTTTTAAATTTGGAAACAAAGCTCAATCTAAAACAAGTCGAGTTTACGGGTATGAGTGACGAGCTGCTTGGTCCATGGATACATGTCAACTTATTTTTCATGAGAAAGAAAGTTATTTTAAAAATAAATAAAAGGATTGGACAATAAGAAAGATAACAATAAGTTTAATTCCCAGTTAACTCCAAAAAAAATTGTCATCACATATAGTAATAATAATTAAGGATCATGTTTCATAAGTAAAGGTGCATATGGGTCGGGTCGCGACCTAATTTTTTTTTCTTATCCAAACCCATTTTGGGTCAGTCCGTAAATCCATTTTATTATTTACTATTCATAAATTATTAAAATATTATTTTTATTTTAATATTTATATATACTATAATTAAATTTAAATAAAAAAATATTTTTTTAATTTTTAAATAGTAATTCGGGCCGGCATTATAAATATTCTAATCCAAACTCGGCCAAGTCAGGTTTGTCGGGTCGAACTGGCTACCCAATCCTTAAGCAAATCTATTTGTCGGGATACTTTTAATTTTTTATAAAATTTTTAATTAATTAATAATAATAAATTAATTTTAAATTATATTTTATTAAAATAATAAACTAAATTATTAAATTATGTCACCAAATTCATATGGGCTACTGAAGAGTAAGCAATGATCTTCTTAAAATCGATCTGTCTTGAAGTGATCAAGGAAGTATATATTATAGCAATCGCGTTTAAAGTATAAATGAAGGAGTAAAACAAAATGTCGCTTCGTTAAACATGGGTATTGAAAATCTTAAAAACCCGTAGGTTCCTAATTTTAAAGGAATTCCTGCCAAGATGACGGGGCTTTTTTATTGCAATATAGCCAAAAAAAAAATTATCAAATTACCGTTACTTTTTGATTATTTCCCAAAATACACTTTTTTTTTTCAGCTGGGAAATCGCCATCCCCCATGGCGATTTCCCAGCGTGTTTTTTTGCAAATTTGCAAAAAAATACCAAGGGAAATCGCCACCCCCCATGGCGATTTCCCTTGGTAATTTTAGCAAAATTTGCTAAAACCATGAAGGGAAATCGCCATGGGGGGTGGCGATTTCCCTTCATGTATATTTTTTTTTTTTAATTAATAAAAAAAATTATATTAATACAATATTTTATTTTAATTTGATAAATTTATTTTTAAAAATTATAAATTAAATTAAAATATTTTTTTTTATAATTTAAAAAAATTTAAAAATTCGTAAAATATATTTTAGATTTTTTTATAATTTAATATTTTGAATTTTTTTTTTAAATTTTAAATTTCAAATGAAAAAAAAATAAAAAATTCAAAGGGGCAACGGTCATATGACCGTTGCCCCCATCCCCCTCCCCCCACCCCCCACGTCCCCCCTCCCCCCACACCCCCACCTTCTATAAATACCCCCCTCCTCTTCTTCAAATTTTCATTCCTCTCATTCAAATTTTCATTTTCTTTCAAAATTTTTTCATTTTTCTACCAAAAAAAATTTCTTTCTACAAATTTTTTTTTTCTACAACAATATTTTGAAATGGCTTCACTATTGAGGTTACAAGAAAATCACATCTCGGAGGTTATATTTAACGAGGTAAGTAAATTGTTATATTATTATTGTTTTTTATATTATTATTATTTTTTATATTATTATTGTTTTTTATATTATTATTGTTTTTTATATTATTATATTATTATTGTTTTTTATATTATTATTGTTTTTTATATTATTATTGTGTTATATTATATTATATTATTATTGTGTTATATTATATTATTATTGTTTTTTATATTATTATTGTTTTATATTATATTATTATTGTTTTTTATATTATTATTGTTTTATATTATATTATTATAGTTTTTTATATTATTATTGTTTTATATTATATTATATTATTATTGTTTTATATATTATTATTGTTTTATATTATATTATATTATTATTGTTTTATATTATATTATTATTGTTTTTTATATTATTATTGTTTTATATTATATTATATTATTATTGTTTTATATATTATTATTGTTTTATATTATTTTATTATTGTTTTTTATATTATTATTGTTTTATATTATATTATTATAGTTTTTTATATTATTATTGTTTTATATTATATTATATTATTATTCTTTATATTATATTATATTATTATTGTTTTTTTATATTATATTTTTTTTTTTATATTATATTATTATTGTTTTTTTATACGAAATTATTGTTTTATATTATATTATTATTGTTTTATATTATATTATATTATTATTGTTTATATTATATTATATTATATTATATTATATTATATTATTATTGTTTTATATTATATTATATTATTATTGTTTATATTATATTATATTATATTATTATTTTGTTATTTTATAGTTTTATTTATTACTTTTTAATTGTTATAGTTTTATAATATATTAATTTTTATTATTATAACAGGAAACTCGTCGCGTATTACGTTCGAGGAAATTTACATTGGAGGACCCGCATCCTTATATTATCGACCACTTAAGAAGAGCCGGATTTTATCACGCAAGTCAAATTCGACGACTTGTGATACAACCCGATTTAATCTCTGCGTTGGTCGAACGATGGAGACCCGAGACGCACACTTTTCATTTTCCATGTGGTGAATGCACGGTCAGTCTCGAAGATGTTGCGCTGCAACTTGGACTTCCGATCCATGGCGATGCAGTTACAGGCGGAAGCCTGCTAGATTGGAATGAACTGTGTGAAGATCTATTGGGTGAGGTACCTCCAGAAGACGTCGTATCTGGCTCAACGGTGAGACTGACTTGGTTGAAAACGTTTCAAAATCTGCCATTACATGCAACCGAACAACAAATACAATATGCTGCTAGAGCATATATTTTACGTTTGATTGGAGGATTACTGATGCCTGACAAATCGAGCAGTCGGGTACATTTAATGTATCTTCCATTGCTACGTGATTTAGAGGAAGCAGCAAATTATAGTTGGGGTTCTGCGTGTTTGGCAGTTTTGTATAGAGAACTTTGCCGAGCTACAGTTCCAAAAAACCATGACATAGGTGGATGTCTAGTGCTTCTACAATCATGGGCTTGGTATCGGCTACCATTTCTTGCTCCGCGCGTGGATATTTCGGCTGTATACCCCCTTGCAAGCAGGTAATAATCTTTACTATTTTATTAATTTTGTACGAAATTGTATTTTTATAGGTCATTAAGATATTATATGCATTTTAATAGGTGGAGTAGGAGTACGGGTAGAGATTTTACAGAGACTCCGAGCGATCTTGCAAGTATAAGACTACGACTAGATCGACTAGGATATGATAAGGTAAATATTTCGATTGTTACATTGAAGTTTTTTTTTTTATTTAATCCTTATGAAACTAATAATTTGTAATAATTATTCGCAGTTTCTGTGGATGCCATATTCCTCGAGTGAAATTATGGCATGCCTCCCATCGGATGCCTACAATAATTTCAATATATGGAAAGCAAACACAGCATTGATATGCTTTTCATATGTAGAGTGGCACCAAACTGACCGGGTGTTGCGACAATTTGGGATGCAACAACCAATTCCTGCAGCCCCGATGAACCTTGATAAGCTTCACAAGGTCGACATGCGTGGTCGTAATGATGAATTCTGGCCTGCGAAGCATGAACGTTGGATCCAATGGTGGAACATACGTTTTGAACGAATTCCGACAGGTTACCCGATTGTTGGTAATAATTTCAACCCGTCTGCTGATTACATAAGATGGTATAGAAATGAAGGTCGGCCTTTCGTTTGTCCACCGTCGATGCACGAGGATGTTAGGAGTATGCCATTTACCGGACAAACTTCAGCTCCAGTCCCTCCTACACAGGATATGGATGCTCCTAGACCTCGCCGACAACGTGGGCGAAGGCGTCAACCGACCTCATCGGAGTTCACAGCACCGAGGATGTCATTTGATCATCCTGAACCTGAACGGGATCATGGAGTACCATCCAGCCATCGTTATTCCGTAAGTCACCCCGGATATGACGTTGATGAGTGTTACCGACCATCACCGCCAAGAACGAGGTTAGATGACCAGCTCCCCGTCCTAAGTCCAAGTTCAGCATATTTAACATCCATGTATCAGTTTGGAACCCCTTCGTCAGCATTTGATGCTACATCATTTATGGGTGCATCTAGTAGTCAGGTTCCCGTTATGGGTGAACTAGGTGTTGGCTCATCCAGCAGTGGGTTTCAAATTTTTGATACGGATGAAACGACTGATGACATACAACCGGAACCAGTGGCGGTTATAGCAAGAGGTCGTGGTGGACCGCGAATACGTGCCACTGACGAGGTTGAACGACGGGTGCAACCACCACGCACTAGAAGAACTCGACACTGTTGCTCTACACCACGCAATAATTAGAATAATTGTAATGTGTTTTAAATTTCTAATATAAATTTATATGTTTTGCATTTCATGTAATTTGTTCGGAAATTCATTGTTATATTTTATTTTAATTTATATCTTAATGTTGTTATTTAATTTTAATATAATAATCCAAATTACATGATAAGTTGCTTTTCTTTTTTTCATTTTAATTTAATTTTCTTTTTAAATTATAATAAGAAAAAAAAATTTAATCAGAAATTAAATTAAATTTTTTTTATCAAATATCCAGTTTTAATCCAAATTATATAATCTTCTTTTTAAATTTTAATAAGAAATATATTTTTATTTTTTATAAAATTGTAATAATAAATTAAATTACATTTTTAATATATATTTTTAAAAAATAAATAACCAAACCTATAAAAAAAATATTTTAATTTAATTTATAATTTTTAAAAATAAATTTATCAAATTAAAATAAAATATTGTTTTAATATAATTTTTGTTTATTAATTAAAAAAAAAATATACATGAAGGGAAATCGCCACCCCCCATGGCGATTTCCCTTCATGGTTTTAGCAAAATTGGCTAAAATTACCAAGGGAAATCGCCATGGGGGGTGGCGATTTCCCTTGGTGTTTTTTGCAAATTTGCAAAAAAAACACGCTGGGAAATCGCCATGGGGGATGGCGATTTCCCAGCTGAAAAAAAAAAAGGCGTATTTTGGGAAATAATCAAAAAGTAACGGTAATTTGATAAATTTTTTTTTTTTGACTATATTGCAATAAAAAAGCCAGATGACGGATCCTGCCGTAGGTGCCTCTACATGAGCTTCGGGTAACCAAATATGAACAGGTACCATAGGTACTTTGACGGCGAAAGAGGCGAAAGAAGCAATCCATAGAAAGATTTGGCGCCGCTCACTAATTTTCTGTGGTTAATGATATTTGTAAATCGGTGGTTCCTGTTTGGAGAAGAATCATCAGAATAGCTAATAGCATAAAAACAGATCCAAGTAAAGTATAAAGGAAAAACTGCATGCCATGCTTCGAACTTCTATAAAAGCAACTTTCTTCCCTATATGGCATTCCTTTGTGCCAACTTATATGCTAATATGCCAACTTCAATGGAGACTTGCCTTAGTGCAATTTTAGGGGATGGAATTTTTATTGATGGAACTAGCTCTTGCCCTAGAGATTGCTATAGTCCCGACTGGCTTTCAAAAAAAAAAAAAAAAGGATTAACAGAAGACTTAGACTTAATAGGCTTAGCTTTTTTCTGAAACTAGATAGCTCGGGCTCGAAAAAGAGTTCTTCCTACTGGACGAGTCAGGGACGAAAAGGAGGATTTCCCTTTTCTTTTTTTTTTTTAAGAGGATTCATGCATCCACTGATCGCTCCTCTCTACCTATCCTTATCAGTCGATTTTTTAACTTTTTTTCGTGCAAGTCGAGTACAATCCTAAATCAACTCACGAATTAATATGCGGATCAATCCCTTTAAATACATCATTTATAGATAAAATAAAGTAAAATTAAACAAAATAAAACAAAATAATTATTAATAAAATAATTTTTTTTGAAGCGGGTCAATTAAAAATCCTAAATCGACCCGTGAGTGAATGTATAGACCAACCTTTTAAATATACCATTTAGAATTAAAATAAAAGTAATTAATAAAATAAATTTTTTATTTTAATTTTTTTTCTCGAGCGGATCGGGTACAGATCTTATATCAACCCGCAAGTCAATATGCTAATCAACCCCTTTAAATACATCATTTTAAAAAATAAAAACTAAAAATAATTAATAAAATAATTTTTTTCCCGATCGGTTCGGGTATGGATCTTAAATCGACTTCGAATTAACATGCAGACCAACATTTTTAAATACATAATTTAAAATTTTTTTAAATAATTAATTTTTTTTCTTTTTTAAACTTTTTTTTCATGTTGGTCGGGTACAAATCCTAAATCGATCCTCGAGTCAAGATACGGACTAATCCCTTTAAATACATCATTTAAAAATAAAATAAAAAAACTAAAAATAATTAATAAAATAAATTTCTTTTTTAATTTTTTTTCCGAGCGGGTCGAGTACGGATCTTAAATCGACTCTCGAGTCAACTTACAGACTAACCCCTTTAAATAAATTATTTAAAAAAAAAAACTAAAAACTAAAAATAATTAATAAAATATTTTTTTCCTAAACGGGTCAGGTACGAATCTTAAATCGATCCGCGAGTGAACGTGCGGACCAACCCCTTTAAATACATTATTTAAAAATAAAATAAAAAATCTTAAAACTAAAAAATCTTTAAAAATTTATGTTATAGAAGAGGACGAAATTGTCCCTAACCTATTTAAAAAATCCTCCTTAAATCTCAACTCAAAAATAAATATAATAGATTACTTTTTTACCCCCTTATCAAACAAAACAAAAAAAAAAATTAAAAATGCCAACTAAATCCCTCGATACTCAGTTTTAATAATAAAAGATATATAGTAAAATCCAAATATTGATTGGTCCTAATTATAGATTTTGGGCTACCTCAACCCCACTTCAGTATATCAAAGTTATTTTTTTTTTTTTGGACCATCTTCATTATATCAACTTTAAAATAGGTTAGTTTAAAAGTTCATCAATCTTTGTAGAATAAATTTTATCATTTTTTTTTTTACATAAATACAATTTTGAATTTTTGATCTTTCAATTATGTAAATTGATTTTTTTTTTTTATTTGAATCAATTTGACCAAGATCTTATTATTTTTTTTATTAAATTGATTCGAATTTAATGCAAACCAATCACGTGACAGCTTCGTCTACCCAAAGCCGGGCTACCAAATGGGCATTGGCCCGGCCAAAATGACTTCAAAGAATAGTATAAAATTAAATTGATCCATATAAAAAAATAAAGGATAAAATAATTCAGTTTGCATAATTCAAAAGTCAAATCTATATTTATACTTTTTCCAGTAAAGTTTCATTTTAATCAATTATATGAAAAACTTGATTTTTTTTCATAACAATTTTTTTTTGAAAATGTTCCTAAATCGATATATTAACATATATACCGTTAGAATTTGGATGAACTGTGCCACGTGTATATCCATCAAAGCATTACATGATAAATTTTGTACATATTTCATCCAAATTTTGATTAAGTATTGTCAGGATCCATTTGGATTTGAATGAGTGACGAGATTGATTTGAAAAAATTAAAAAAAATGATGACGATAAGATTAGTTACATAGTTGTGAGATTAAGTATTGTAGTAGTGATATTAAAATCAGTGATAAGATATGTGTTTGGATGTAAAAGTAGTGGTTACGGTTAGGTGAATTGTAATAAGAAAATGAAATGACAATTAAATACATTAGATTAAAATTTGTATATAATGAAAATTTAAAGTTATTTGATATTTATAAAATTAATAAATAATTAAACATTATTATATTACTTTATTATAATGATAAAATTTAATTATTATATTAAATAATAATTTGTTTATTATATTAAATTATTCAAATTATTTCAAATTTTTAAAATAAAAAATAAAAAAGAAACAACAACAAATGAAAAAAAAATGATAATAATATATTTTTATATAAATTTATTTATTTATTACTTTTAAATAATTACAAATCTATGAAAAACAAAACCAAAAAAAATGTTAAAAGAGAGAAAATCCTCTCTACCAAAGGTTTTTCTCAATGTTAAAAAGGGACCAAAGGTCAAACCGGTTAGACCTCTAATTTTCGATTTAATATGTTGAACTGGCCGATTCACTTAAACAATGATTTAGATGTTTAAAAATTAATTTTAATGTTAAATAAATATTAAACATAGTAAATAATTAATAAAAATATGTATTTGACTTAATGGGTATGGTCTTTAATATATAATCAAAATGTTAAATATTCAAATCTCATTAATTATAAAAAATTTAAAATATATATATCAAATCGATTTTGTCGGTTTTTTACCGGTTAAACCGGTTTTTTAACATTTCGATTATCATCCGATTTTATATATTATACCAAACTAAATAATTTACTAATTTTCGATTCAATCGACCGATCCTATCCGTTTTTTAATCCATGGTTTTTCTCAAGGTCTAGTGGAGCATTGACCCTCCAGTACAATGATGGAGGGATTAATTGCATTGGAGGCTATTACTCAAACACAGTGAAAATCCTTCCATCGGTTTGCAGTGGGGCATCTAGATTTGGTAACTTTGGATAGACTAAAAAATAATAAAAATATGATATGATGTGAAAAAATAGTATGAAAATGACACGAATAACTATGGATATTAATCTATATAATACGAATTATTAATGTATTAAAATTTATATAAATATATAACACATTAAATATGATTATAAAATATAAAAATAACACAAATATAATACAAATACACAAATTATCAGATTAAGAGACATCATAGTGCATGTAGAGTCCATAAAATAGAGTTCTTTTAAGTAGAGGCGGCTTCTCATTGGAGCCCCATCAAAATTTTTAAAAAATTCTTAGTATTATATATATTAATATTAAATAAATTTAAATTATTCATTTAAATTAAAATAAGTAGTTTTTTTTTTTGTAATTTAATTTTATATATTATTATAATTTTAAAAAAATTAAAATCATATTATTATTTTCTATTTTTGTATCCATCAATTATTATTTACAAATCTTTAAAATTGACTTGTTATTAGTTTTAAGTTATAATGATGTGAACTTAACAAAAACTAAATTAAAATTTTGACTTTTAACAAATGGATTATTATCCTGTACACTGGTAATAGAGTTTTTTAACTCCTTAAGCAAGGTTAAAAAATGGTACATATCCTTAGGCTATATTTAAAAAAAAAAAAAAAAAACATGTGACCATTTTTTAACCCTACTTGTGGAGTTAAAAACTTCACTACCAGTTTACAAAATAATAATCCTTAACAAGATTTTAAATCTTCAACCAAAGTACCAAATATGTGTTTTTTTCTTTTCTTTCTAGCTTATTACAATTTCTCCTCTTCATATAATTTGTCACTTTTAATTTTACTCTAGGTCTCTATCTCATATTGTCATGCAATCTTGTTTCAAAAAAAAAAAAAATTTAAATTGAAACCACTTTATAAAATGTTAAGATAAAATCATAATTTGTAATTTCAAATTTCAAATTTCAAATTTTCAATTTCATTTTTGTAAAATTATATTTATTTTTCTTGTCGATAAAAAATATATTTTTTAAGTCTATGTTTGGATTGGGGTAGGGAGAGGGAAAGAAAAGTAAAGTAAAAGAGAATGAAAAACCTTTCTCTTGTTTTTCCTTGTTTGGATTTAAAAAAAAAAAGTGAGAGGAGTTGAGCACCTCTCACTTTCCCTTAAATGCTCAACTTTTCAATTACCCCAAATTAAGAGAAATTGATGAAAGAGAAAGGCAAAAAAAAAAATATAAAATATCTATATTATCTATTTTACATTCATCAAATTACAAGCAATATTATAAAGAATAATTATTTCATTTTTAAACTTATATATTTCACGTAATTGATATTGAAAATTGTAGCACTTTTTTTTTATATTGCAATCATATTTTTTTTAATATATTATTATTTTTTTATTTTTTATAATTTGATGTGTAATATTTATATTATTATTTTAATTAAAAAAGGGCATAATTGAAAGTTTATATTAAAATGCATCTTTTCCTTTCCTTTCCACTCTTTAACCAAACAATGGATGCTAATATTTTTTTTTCCTTTCCTTTCTCTAACACATTTTAATTATCCAAACAAAGGAAAGATGCATCATTTCCTTTTCTTTTCTTTTCTTTCCCATTCCCTTCTCTTCCCTTATTAACATCTATCCAAACATAGCGTAACTATTGATTTATTTACTTTTTATTTCAATTTTAAATTGCCAAAAAAAGTTTTCATAAATCATTAAAAGGCTGTGTAATTAATAATTTTATCATATTCATTTCACACAGTCACTTCTTATCGAGGGACTTAAGTAAAAAGTACTAAAAATTTTATGAGTTATAATAGAATTTTAAAAACTTATATACTATATTTATATGTGTGTGAAATGAGTACAATATTAGATGAATGTATATGATTTTTTTTATTATTAATTTAAATTTTTTTCTATCTTTAAAAGTTTAATGCTATCATAATAATATTTTTATTTTATAATTTTATGAGATTGGTTACTTTTTATTAATATATTATTTGCGTGCATATATATATGATAGGATAAATTTAAATATAAAGTATAATATTAATTGGTCCTTCCAAAATCAAATTGCTTTTAAGTCAATATTGTTAGGTTTCTTTCTGAAAGAGAGAAGAAAAAATCATCATTTTTTTTTTTTCAAAAATGGTTACGTAAATTGAACCATATTACTTGGGAATAGACTTGTCCATGGATCGGATAGCCCGTCCGGCCCGGTTGGTCCGACCCGTATTGGGTTGGGTTTGGACATGATTTTTCATGATCCGGGCCGGCCCGGATTATTGTTTAAGTATTAAAATATTATTATTTTATTTAAATTTAATTATAAAAATATATAAATATTAATAAAAAATATATTTTTTAATTTTTTATTGATAAATAGAATAATGATCCGAGCTCGCGGGCCAGCCCGGACCCGCCCAGGGCAGGGCCTAGACAAGAGTTTGAAAATTTTTTCAAATCGCGGCCCGACCCGACCCATTGATAGGTCTACTTAGGAATAGTATTTTTTTTTAAAAATCATTTATTTACTTACTTTAGTTGCTATTTGCATTACCCATTTTAACATAAATATTTTCTTGATAAAAGAATAGAAAGATCAAAGATACTTTGGTAAGTTAATAATAATGATAATTTAAAATATACCTTAAGATTCTCTCCAGAAAAATCTTTCAATAAAAAAAAAAATGAAGGTAAGGGAAGGGCAAATTAGACATGTTAAAGGTTGGGCTATTCGTTCAATAAGTTTTGTTTGTATTGAATCGGATTTGAACATAAATTTTAATAATTCGACTCGATATGAATTATATTTTATTAATAAAAAATAATTTTTTAATTATAAAATATATTAATATAATTTTTTTAAATAATAAAATGAATTTTCGAATCAGACCCGAACTTACTCAAATCAAAAATTTTAAAAAAAAATTCAATTATGACCCGACTCATGAACACCCCGAAGACAAACCAGCTAATTCATCTGCCAAACAATTGGCACAGGTTTTGAATAACCTACCAAAGGCAGCAACATTTACATCTGTAGAGTCCCAGCCAACTACCCACCAAACCAAAACTCATTGCAAGTACGACTTCTCCCCTGTTTCTTTTCCAACATTCATTTATTAGTCTTCACCAATTCAACTAAGCTACTTCACTGCTTATATGAAATTGAAACAGTGGACAACCTCTTGGTTTGTTGGTTAGCCCACCTAATTAATCTCTTTCATTTTTTTTTTTTTTTAGATTCGATAATATTAGATGTAATAAATTATGAATATATAAATATATTAAAATTTATATAACGTAAGTTATTATCATATAAAAATTTATATAAATATATAACATGTTAGAAATAATTATAACACAGAAAAAATAAAACGAATATAAGACAAATACATAAATTATAATGTTTATTTATTTATTTTTTTAAAAGCCCATCTTTTTATCTCTCTTTGGCAGTGTTTTTTACTCCTTTATTTATATATTTTGTCTTTTGCTTAACAGCTTTAGTACAAATTTCAGATAAAGAGGAAGAGAGCGGTTAAAGTTAAACTGAACGGAAGCAAATTAAAGCAAAATGGGTGGTGATGGAAAGGTGTTCACTTTGGCTCAAGTCTCTGAGCACAACACCCCCAAAGACTGCTGGCTCATCATAAATGGCAAGGTCATCTTCTTCGTCTTTTTTTTCTTATTCTGATGGCTTGATATGTTTGTTTTAATGTAAAGTTAAGGATTTTGCATGTTTTTGATATGTTGGGTACTTTCAAGCTTTCATTTTTTAATGTTTTATTTGTTGGTTTTTGATTGATCTGTTAGTCCCATTATTAAGAATTGGAGTTTTTGAATGGTTGAACTGGTTAGTGTGTTGGAATTCATGTTCTAGCACTTGCTGTCTTGTGGTCTCTCTTTTTGTTCTTTTTTTGGGAGTTTAATATCCTGATCCATGTGGGATTTAAATTGTCTACCATTGCAAAATTGAACTAAGCTGTTCTGGTTAAATCTGTTAGCCAGCTTTAAATTTTGATTTGCATGTTTGAAGTAACATGTGTTTTTTAGATTCAAATCAGATCGTTACTTTCATAAACCATGATGCAAGGCGTTACATTGTTGTGCTTAGGTCACCCGTTTAGCATTGCTGTTGGCACAACTTTTAAGGTCAAAAGTGCGTTTCACTGCAAACGCAATACTAAACAGATAATTTTTTTTAGCTTTTACAGTTAAAATCATGGTTTGGCAATCTAAACAAAAAAACCAAAAAAATCAAGTTTTTGCAACAGCAATACTAAACTAGCCCTTAATGAGTTGTGGCGGTGATCATTTTGAGAAATTTTAGAATACCAAAGATTTGGATTGAAGTTTTATCAGTATCCCTCTGTATATGGGACAACAGGACTCAAAAACATTTTTGGAAAGAGAACTTATGGTTGTTACTGGCCCTTTTGTTTTGTCCTTAGACGGCGGGCTAATTAATTCGCTATTCCCTTCGGTATAGGAGGCATAGGGGTGGTTGTAGATAGCCTCTAAAGCCAACTAAGAAGAGCTATCAAACTTTGAACCTATGTGTCTCACAATTAGATCTGAAGCTGCAATTGTTACACCATTGTTGGTCTAGCTTTATAAAAATATGCCAAACATTAAAAGGGAGAGTTCTCTTTTTAAGATTAAGACGCTGATACTTGGAAAATGCAGCCTTAGTTAGATGCAGATTTACTTAGGATTTTGAGGTACTTTCAATTTATGTTACTCGGACTCAGGTGTGAGTGTCAGATACGGTATGTGTCCGACACGGATATATTCAATTTTTTCTAAGTTTTTCCATGTATTTAGAGAGTCCTTGGAGGGTCATATTCTCATACCCATGTCCAGATATGCGTCGGACACGGATGTCGGATACGGGTACTTCAAGAAAAATGAAGAGTCGGAGCAACATAGGTTTCAGTTACTTGATGATTTAGTTTAGGATTCATGAAGAAGAAGTTACATCTTCTGTAGTCATGCATCACGGTATTATTCACATGATTTATTAGGGACTAAGTTATGAAATGCTCACTTAGATCACTGAAGGTCACTGAAGGTCTATGTCAGGTTGGGTAGCTGATGAGAATTTTCAGTAAAAATACACTGGAGCTTGATTGCTTCTTGAAGTTAATTGATTAAATGGGGAGGGCTTTTCTTTTTTGGGAAATGTTGCTTTTGTCATATTTGTTTGGTTTTGAAAAGATATAATTTGGAATAACTTTGATAAATTTTTGTGTTATAATTTGCCTTGTAGTTTGATTGAATAGGAAAACTCTATTTCCTTCTTCATGCCCCGGGTGTTTTTGACTATACAATTTTTTGAGTGAATGGCTTGCTGTATTCTATTTATGTTCAAGTTAAATGTCTAAAACCAAATGAGATTACTTTTCCAGTCCTAGTGATTTAATTACGAAACCAGTATTGTAAAGGCGTGCACCTAGGCACTGTGCCTTAGTGCCAGATAACAAAAGCGCCTCAAACCATTTCAGGCAAGGCACATTTGATTAGGCGCATGCTTTTTGTAAGGTGATAGGTGCAAAAAAAGCACGTTTGATTGAAGTTTTCTTTAATTTTAAATTTTTTCATTAATTGTACCTTTAATAGTAAAAAGAAGTACAATATCAAACTCTTTACTTCTCAATATTTGAGTATTCAACAACAAACATGGGAGCATAAAGAAATCATGCATATTAGACAACAAAAGAAAAAGAAAATATTGCATATTTTGTAGGATAAATTGGAACATTATTTAGAGTTTATTATCAGAATTATATATCTTAAACTTATTATATACATATATATATATATATATATATACACGGACACATATACATATTGCACCTTACTTTACTAAAGCAAGTGCTTTTTTTGCGACTTGCGGCTCAAGCAATATAATGGTTCTAGCATCTAGAATGTTCTTTGGGCCCTTGACAATACTATACGAAATGGAACATTCCAACTCCAAAAGAAGCTTAAATTGCTAATATAAGCGGCAAGAGTTTTCATGTGATTAATGCTTGGATATTCTAGTAATATTCCTTGATTTTTGTTTATATTTTTAAAATTTGGACTTCCTCACAAATCATGAACTGCCTCTAGCCCGACCTTCTGGTTGAACCCACACCTAGCCTGACTCCATTCTATTATTGCTCGAGTTAATGCCATGGAAGCCATATGAAATAATTGCTATACATTTGGCTTCTGAAGAACCAAAGAATATACAAGTTGCTGCAGTCTCTTATGCATATACAAGTTGAAGGACTCTCTTATGTCTCTGATTAGCTTCATACTTGAACTGGTGGTTTTGCTTTTACGGATGTTCTCTGTTGTGGAAGTCGGTTACTCCATGATCTCTCCAATGGCTTCGTTACACTATGCTAACCAGAAGCTCTTCTTTGTATTTGCTCCTATGTCGTAAAACTCGAGCAGGGTTTTATCATTCTTAAAAGAAAACAAGACCCTTATATGCTGCAATCAAAGATAAATTTAATCAGAAGCGACAAACTTCCATACTTGTGTCTGTCATTCCGAACATTAGCATCATAACTTTTTATTGATAGATTGCACATTATGTTTTTGAAAATTTTGAAGAGCACAATTTCTATATATTATGCAATTTTTACTTCATTTTGGTGTCTGTCTCATTCTTGAAGCAGGTTTATGATGTGACCAAATTTTTGGAAGACCACCCTGGTGGTGATGAAGTGTTATTATCAGCAACAGGTACGAGCTTTGAGTCTATTTTTATCACTTTCTTTATAGTTTTCTTTCTTCTTAATTACTATGTTACTCGGATTCGGGTGTGAGTGACGGATACGGGTATGTTCAATTTTTTCCCAAGATTTCCATGTATTTGGAGGGTCTTTGGAGGATCATATCCCCATACCCATGTCCGGATATGCGTCGGACACTGGTACTTCAAGAAAAATGAAGAGTCGGAGCATCATAGCTTAATAATGTAAACTGCAAAGAGCTTGACATGGTTTTAATATGTATATTTTGCAGGGAAGGATGCCACTGATGATTTTGAGGATGTCGGCCATAGTGATAGTGCGAGAGACATGATGAATCAATACTATGTTGGAGAGATCGATGTCTCAACTATCCCAAAGAAGACCAAATATAAACCCCCAAAACAGCCTCACTATAATCAGGACAAGACATCTGAGTTCATCATCAAGCTCCTTCAATTCTTAGTTCCCCTTGCCATCTTGGGTTTGGCCGTCGGTATCCGCCTCTACACCAAATCATCTTAAAGAGTCTAGATTGTGTTCTGATGACAGAAAAACTTGTGTTTCATTTATGCTAATCATTGAAGCCTGCTTGTCTCTTCCTATGTTGTTGTTGTTGTTGTTGCAACTAGTAGAGTAGTGTACTGGAATCTATGCCTGCCGCCTTTCCTCAGGTAATGGATATAATTCAAAACACTTTACTTTTATTGAATGCAGAACTGAAAAAGTATAATCGGAGACTATGAAGCACGAACACTTTTGTCAGGGAGTGTCCAAGTGTCGGACACGTATTGCGTGTCCGTGTCCCTGCTTCTTAGATTTGAGATCATGAAAAGCCTCAAGTAACCTTAAATCTGGTTGCATAATCTTAAGAACCATGATATATGACACCTGCATTTTTGTTACCCTGATTTCGAAGATGAGATTTGAGCAGGGGTGAAGTTAAGAATTTTATGTTGGGAGATTGGGATAAAAGATGATCAAATTATAAATTTTTGAAAGCAAAGGTTTTTACCATTTTTTGAGTTAGACAATTCTTAAAAACTTGAAGTTTGGAGGAGTAAGGGGCGCCAAGGCCTCTGATTGACCCCTTGGATCCGCCCCTGATTCGGAGGGAAGACAGTTTATACCTGTTGAACTTGATAATTTTATTGCTTCGTAGGGATCTTCTGATATGAGCCAGTTTGCAAATATAAGAAGATATAGATTATAGAAGGTTTAGTTGCATAGCCTTTTATTCTAAAAATAGGTATGAATAAGGGTCCATAAAAAGAATGCTTGCTTTAATGGTGATTCAGTCTCCAACATATTGCTAGTGTGGTTGTTAACTTGTGAGGTGGCAAAATGACACAAACCCGAAAAATTAGCTCGAAAAATCTGAATCTAAACCCTCACAAACTTGATTTGACCATAAAAATCAGATTTGAATTCGAAAAATTCAAATTCGAAATGAGTTGAACCTAAAATAATCTAGATTTGAAAAAAAAATACAATGATCCAAATCCCGAAAAAAACTCGAATTCGAAAAGCATGCTGAAATGATTACATCTTTCATAAAATCTAAAAAATGACCTAACTAGCTCGAACTTGAACCCGGCCCAAATCCAAAAGGATTCGAACTCAAATGGTTTGAACTTGAAAAGACTTGAAGTTGAAATGATCCAAATTTGAAACAATTCAAATCTAGAAAATCAAATTTGAAACAATCTGAATCCAAAATGTCATAATTATGTCAATTTGTCACCTCTACTTGTTATTACCTCTAAAAAGTAGTAGAGCAATTTGTCACCTCTACTTGTTATTACCTCTAAAAAGTAGAAGAGAAATTGGAAATGCCTTTCTTTTCTGGGAGGAAGGAAAGGGAAAAAATTGTCATAACTTTTTTTGAAAAACTTGGCATGATAAACCAACTTCTTCTAAAGGTGGATATTGTAGGCCTAAATTCACCATAAGAGACAGAGAAAGGGAGAAAGTTGAGCATTGTCAATGATCCAGGAAAAAGAAAGATTGTACAGTAATGAAGTCCCTTTAGTTTTTTTTCCCTCTCATTAGAATTATTTGACAAACCAACTATGCTTGAGGAAAGTTTATACTGGATCTAGGAAAAGGGAAGTTCAGAGCCTACTTGACAGTAGTTTTGGGCCCCATGACATGCCACACTCAATCTTTGGACTAATAGAAAGGGCCCTAGTCACCAAGCAGAACTCATGGGCCATGCATGAGCTTGCTTTGCTTCAATTCAATCTATTATTTAGGAATGAGAATAAAACCGGATGCGGTGATTATTTTATCCACTTTTATTTCATTTTTGCATAGATGTTGAAAACATCCGTCTTCATAGATGTTTGTCACATCTATAACCGTTTCACACTACTCCACTCCACCTTTTTATTAATTATTTTTAATTTAATATTGTAAAAAAATATACTATAATTTATTCATGAACATAATTTTAATATATATAATTCTTTAGTATATATATATATATATAATATTAGTATATATATGATTTTAGTATATATATATATATATCTCAAATATATACTAAAAATATATAAAAATATTTTAAAGGGTAAAATAGTAATTTTAAAAGACGTACAGAGCGGAGCGAAAGCGAAGTCAGTATTTACCAAAATCGTCCCGCTCTACCCCGTCTCGAAAAAAGAAAAAAAAAACCTACTTATTCGAAACGAATCGATACAAAATTCGTAAATCGTATCGAATTTTGCCATCCTTAATCTATCATATAATTGGGACTATTATTTACTTTGATGAAAAAATGGTGAAACATCAAACATGTTCAAATCACTTTCAGGCAGGCACATGTTCAATTCACTTTCAGACAGATTCCCACTTTCCTGGTATTTTGAGGTTTTACTCTCTTAAAAACTGTTTTCACTTTTGACCACTAAATACATTTCTTCAAGAAGTTCAACTTTTCTAATTAAATGAGAAAAAAAATGAAGTTTTTAGAAGCCGAAAACACCCTTGAGCTGCTTTATGTTATCTCTTTTTGATACTACAATTAATTTTGTCGATTTTTCATTATTTTATTTAGCAGCATATAATAAAATCATCCAACAAACTTGATAACAAGAAGACCATATTTAGCAATTTGGGATCAAAATTAATCCAATAATAACCTATGACTAGCATGTCAATAGCTATGTTATCTGAACTTTTTATTTTTTTTTAAAATATTCGTATTTTAATATTTGTATCTGACGCATATTCGAGAATAAGTATGAGGATATAATCGATGAAGACTACAATGAGAACTTTTGAAATGAAAACCATGAGAACCAAATGGTTTCTAGCTGTTAGATCAAGTTGATGGTTTTTTAACCGTTGGTGCTTCCATGTCATCAAACTTTGAGAAACTGGTAACTTAAGCTAGCATGTAACAAAAATGGTAACACAAAACAGAGTGGGTCAATTCTTGGCAAAAGTGAGGGTGGTTCTACTTTGAAGCAAAACAAGAAAACCGTGATAAAGTGAGTAGAAAAAATATCTAACAGAAGCAAGTAAATGGAAATGAAAAAAAAAAAGAGAAATGGGTTATCAAAAATCTGGGCATTTGAGCATTTGTCTAAAAGAAATTTAGGCATTTGTGTAAAAGAAATTTGGCAACGATTTGGGCATTTGTATGAAGGAAGAACAATCACTCAGAGAGAAAGGAGGAACAAAAGTAAAATCCTAATTTTTAATTTTTTTTTTATTTAAGTTGTGGTATATTGTGGTAAAATTCTGGTTTTTTTTTTTTTTTTGTTATATTGGGGTTTTGACGAGACTTAGTTTAGGGCAAGTTCTTTTTTTTTTTTTCTTTTTCTTCAAGCCTTTCAAGCTGTAATAATTTACCCAGGTAAGGAGGAATTTAATTAAAATCCATTTTCTTTGATTTCTAGGTCATCTACTTGTTTCAATTGCAGCACCTCTGGGCCTCCTGCTGTTGTTATCACTATCGCCTTCATTTCTTTCTTTCTTTCTTTATTTTGGCTTTGGAGTCTGTAGTAGTTTGATTGATAAAGAAAATGGGTTATAAAAGCAAGGGTTTTATCTTATTTAAAGTTCATTATTTGTTTCTTTTGAAAAAAGAGGTGTCAAGTTTGCTACGACATTGTTTGTAAAATCAACCCCTAATATCTTGATAGTGATAAAAAGAAACTAATTAAATTGAAGTTCTTTCTTTGGCCCAATTATCGATTAGAAGATTTAGCTTGTATGAATGTAATATGTTTACTACTGTATGTTTGTAATATCCAGAGCTTATGCTTATGTGTTGGAGATTGAAGCAGGGGACCTATGTCGTGGTCTGAGGTTGAAGTGATAAGTTTAGTATTATGGTTATGGTGTTGCAGATTTTATACTGTCTGTTGTTTGTGATATTAGTTTGTGTGATTTCCCCTGTAATTTGTTTGATTTTAAATGAAATATTTGTATGGCTGAGCAAAAAATTAGGCTCTTTCATATAGTATGCACTGGGTGTTTGTATAATGGTGCTGGGGTTGTTTGGTTCTATGAAATACTTGAGAGGGTGGTAATGGAGTGTTTTTCAGATGAAGGTTTTGTAGGTGGGTCAGAAAAATGTAGTGGAAAATTGTAATTGAACTAAATTGGCATGTAGTGTAGTGTAGTAGTGATATACTAATGAATCTTATTACCCAAACAAAACAAACCATGTCGTGCTAAGGATGTAGGTACTTTTAATGACTCATGTCGTGCTAAGCCAAAATCTGCTAGTTTAACTGTTTTTTGCTGCTCTTCTCTTGCCCCGTGACTGCCACAATCAATTTAAAATGTAGTGATTGAGTTTTCTTTTAAGCAGCTACTTACAGCAATTAGACAAATGGATGAATACTTGGAAGAAAGTGGGAAAAGATGCATTATGGATTTGAATGTTGAACCGCCTTCGAGGACATATTCAGTAGAGACAGAATCATTAAGTCATCTTTCAAATGAAATAGAGAACTTAACTTCTAGAAAGAACAGTTATTGGGTTGATGAATTTTTAAATCAGAAAGATCCATTTCAATTAATAGCAAGAGATTTTGAAGGTATGGAGTTTAATTCTCTGGAGGATGCAGAGTTATTTTACATGACCTATGCTCATAATATAGGATTCAGTGTTCGAAGCAGAGGTTCAAAGAAAGACTAAATAAGAATATGGTGAGAAAGAATTATTCTGCAATAAAGAAGGAGTTCGGGAGGAGAAATGGTTGAAGAATGAAAATAGGATTCGAGATCCTAGACCTATTACCCGAACAGGATGTAAGGCAAAGATGCTTGTGAAGCTTAATAAGAGTACGCAGAGATGGCTAGTCTCTTTATTTGATAAAGAACACAACCATGATTTGGTAAAACCTTCACAGAAGTCTCTCATTAAGTTGAATCGGGTTGTTTCAAGGGATGCAAAGGTAGAAGCGATGGTAATGAAACGAGCTGGAATCTGACCATGCCAAATAATGTCATACTTCGCTAATCTTGCAAATAAGTTACATGCAGAGTCGATGAAGTTTATTGCAGGTGGTGATGCAAAAGCTGCATTAGTATATTTTGAGGCCAAAGCAACTTCAGATCCTAGTTTGTACATGAGATATATTGTGGATGATGAGAACCGTCTTGAGAATATTTTTTGGGCAGACTCAATTAGACGGTCGAATTATGCATACTTTGGAGACGTCATTGCAATTGATACAACATGTAAGAAGAATGGGTATGATCTCTCTCTACTGGTATTTATAGGAATTAATAATCACCAAACAATCATTTTTGCATTTGTAATTCTATCAAATGAAAGGCATGAGACTTTTGTATGGGTTTTGAATGAATTCTTGTGTTGCATGAGCCAAAAAAGACCTATTTTAGTTGTTACTGATGGGAACAAAGCAATGCATAATGCTTTGAAAATTGTTCTCCTTGAAGCTAATCATAGGCTTTGCGTATGGCACATTTAGTGGGATGCTACCTCATATTTCCACAACATTGAAATTGCACAGGGATTTAAACAATGCATGAATTCTTGGTGGAGCGAAGATGAGTTTTATTGTGCATGGAACAATCTGGTTCAAACATTTAGTCTTGAAGAGAATGCTTGGATCAATGAGAAATATAAATCAAGGTGTATGTGGGCTTAAGCGTTTCTCACAGGTAAGTTCTTTGGAGGTATGAAAACAACATCTCGTTGTAAAAGATGCAACTCATATCTGAAGAGATATATAAAGAAAAATGGTACCTTACTTGAATTCCTACATTCAATCGAGAATGCAATTTCAAATATGCGTAGATTGGAGCTAGAGACAGACTTTTATTTGAGGCAAAGTGAATTTGTTCCTACGAGCAACATGCAGCCACTAGAAAAACATGCTGGACAAGTTTTGACCCGTATTCATTCAAAAGGTTTAGAAAAGAGCTTAGGCGTCAGGATGTTTACATAAGGAAAAGAGATATACTATGGATGGATAACCACACAAGAGTATATGCTTTAACGTGATATTTACGCCCTTGCAAGGAGACAAGAGTCACTTACAATGAATTAAATGAAACCATCAAGTGTTCTTGTCTTATGTTTGAAACTGAAGGCATTCCTTGCAAGCATACAATTTTTGTTATGAAAAATGAGCATTTGAAGTATATACCAAAATCTTGCATCATGCGTCGTTGGACGATAAATGCTAGAGATGATACCATGCCAACCATTAATTCTCAATTGGATAATGATGAAATGGAGAGATTGAGGCATTCATCATTAGTGTCAATGTTCCATAGGTTATGATATTTGGCATCCAAGAGTAAAGAAGGTTTTGAGGGGACAATGACTACTTTGGCTAACTTGACTGCTAGGGTAGAGGAGATATCAAAAGCAAGGACAACAAATTATCAAAAAGGAGAAGCAGAATCGGTGCAGGACCCTCCAAAGAGGTCCAACCAGAATGTAAAGAAAGATGAACAACAAAAGAAAAGGAATTATACTTGTTCACAATGCGGGATAGTGGGACATAATAATCACACATGTCATCTCTTCAGTCCTGTAGAAAGTAATGCAGAAATTATCTCAGAGGACAGTGACAGTGAGTACAACTCATCAGATGATGAACTTTGTGAGAATGGATGTTTTTGGGCAGATATAAATTCTGATGAGGTGCTTCTAGTTTCTTTTTTATATAATAGTTTATTCATATGTTATTTGTAGCATAATCATAACATTTATATTTATGAATTATGGGTTCTATTAATGATTTTGTATTAACTTGATTACATCCTCAGAAAGAAAGCAAATGATTTATCAACTTGTCCTCTGAATGAAACAAATAGCCATGGTCCATCAAATTTTGAAGCCAATGTCAATACAGTAAGTGTTGTCTTTATCAATCAATGTTATTGTTGTAACTTATATTATTAAACGAAACAAAAATATAATTTTCATGTCCCTTTTATAGGGTGTAGGATTTGCATTTGGAACAGGCAACACTTGGCCTTTTGGATCCGCATTCCTTTAGTTGCAAAGAAACATGTTTTTTGTATTCAAACACTGAGATGATGAGGAAATTGTTAATTTAATTTAATTAGTGCATTATTATTTGCTTCTGTTTTATGATTCGGTTCCTTGAATGAATTAGATAATAGTTGGTTTAGCATTATGCCTTGTGTTTTGTGTGCAACTTGGAATGCAAATTGGAATATTTGTTTTTAGACTAGCTTGTTTATGTATATTGCAATCCCAGGTGAACCATATGTTGTGGAGAATTACACTTTTTCTTTGCACCTATTTTAAAGTTATGTCAAGTAGGAATGATGAATAGGTTGCTGTGTATTAATGCACTGTCATTGATTAAGTCTATTTTTAAGTAGGAATGATGAAAATGGAAGAAGTAAAGCTGTTAGTTATTAGTTTTAGTTTATATTAGTTATATGATGATGGAAAATCATTTTTCTCAGATAATCTAAATTTAATATGAGAATCTTAAAATAGTCTTTTCATGGGTTTGCTGCCACCTTCAATATAAAATAGGAACATATTTATTTGTGTATACTGAATTTCTAGGCATTTCTATGCATATGTGATTGTTTGTTTACGTGTGTATATCATTTGCTAAATGGTGGTGATAGAGAAAATAACTTTCTTCATGCACAGAATTTATTAAAACTTACTAGTTAAATTACATGCTTTATATGCTTATTGCTGGAAAGAAAGCTTTGGAAGATGGTGGAGTAACTGAAGATGTAATAGAAGAATTAGATAAAGCGAAATGTGGAATGAACAGGTTTTCAATGATGCAATTGATAAGCTCATAAAATACATATTTTATGCCCTTTTTATTCTTAGTTTTAGTTATGTTTTTGATATTTATCTTGATTACTTATATTATGTTTTTGAATTTTATGTATATTTAAGAGAATGAAGTGAAAAAATATCAAAAATGATGGTAAAGAACTTACAAAATTAATCACAAGATGGAAGAAGACTTGTGAGTCAAAAAGATCAATTTTTGGTTGCAAAGCAAGAAGGCAGATTTGACCTCTAGAGCTTGCTGCAAGAAAAACATGATATTAAAGTCCTTATTTGAAGAAACTTCCTCTTGACTTTTGAATTTAACTTGAATACCTTTCCAATGGTAGTTTACACACCCAAATCGGACAAGAAATGGTCATCCAAATCAGCTAACGAAGTGAAGGAAGATGCAGCAGAAAAATGAAAAACAGAATGCCCGTCGCCGCGGCGCCCAAAAACCGCAAAAAATTGGGAAAACATGCCAAAAATGAGATTTTTCTGCCTCCTAACTTACTTGTGCGGCAAGGACTTGTTCCTAGGATTTTAAAGCTCTATAAATACCATCTTTTGAGCCACAAAGTAAACATTTTTTGAGGAGACTCAAAGATCATCATTAGTTTTCTTCTTCTTCTCCATTCTTCTATTTTCTTCTTGTTTTCTCTTTTAATTCTATTTTTATGTTAATAATTCCTATGCAAGGCTAAACTTTTCTTTGGTTAAGGGTGATTTCAAAGCCCTAGACATGTTTTGTAATTGATTTTCATATTCTATCTATTATTGGTTTTCTATCAAAGTTGCTTATATTCTTCTATAATAATTGTTCATGATATTGTCTTGATTTGTTTAGGTGCGCAATTAGATAGATCGTGATGATTATCTACTGCTAGTTTAGGAGTTTTGATACGTAGCTTATCTTGATTTCTATTCAATAGTGGTAATTTGTGATTAATGATTATGTTAAAGTTTTCACTAATTGCAAAGTGGAATATAACCTAAGTTAAACAATTCATGTGTATACTTCTTTTGCTTAGATCAACCTATCTTTCTCATCATAAGGCTGCTATCAAATTAAATTTAGAGATACAGGTTTATTTTCAATTGTAAAATTAACTTTATTTTTCTTGTACATACAGGTTTTTCTTTTCAAATTTTTAGCAAAACACGATGGAATTGAGCAATTTAACACTTGAGGAGTTGGTGACATACATGAACATTGAGAACCAACAAGCCAATCTCACTTCCACAATTCAACAATTGGCCATGGGTAATGTGCAATAATCAAGGCAGTATGGAGTGTGCTTCATGATGGATCATCCAACCAATTGGTGCCTATACTATCGAAAAGATAATTTTGAACCAACCTATGATGTGGAAGGATACCAAAGTCAACAAGGGTTCCACCAACAACAGTGTGATCCTTTCCCATACACTTACAATGAAGGATGGTGGGATCATTCTAATTATGGCTACTCGAGAAATTATCAAGAAATAGATCTTTATGCCAACTACAATCATCATCGAGCTTCAATCAATCATGGTCTCATGAACCATATCTTTTTTAGCCCCCACCTCAAAACTCAGGTGCTTCTTTAGAAGACCTTGTCAATTCTCTTGTTGCTAATACTTTGGAATTTCAATAGGAAAGAAGGGCTCAATCTGTCTCCACTCAACCATGGACACAACAACAAGATCTTTTTCAACTCCCACTGCAAAACTCAGGTACTTCTTTGGAAGATCTTGTCAATTCTCTTGTTGCTAATACTTTGCAATTTTAACAGGAAATAAAGGCAAGTATACAGAGTTTGGAAACGCAAATGAGCGAATTGGCTAGTAGTATGATGGGATGCGTAGCACAAAGATCTACAGAACTCCCTGCCCAAACGGTGATTAACCCAAAGGAGAATGTTACTATAATGACCTTGAGGAATGAGGAACAGGATGATGATAAGACAAAACCAAAGATGGATTCACTTCTTGAGGATAATGAAGCCACAAATCCAAATAAGAGTACTTCGGCACCTGAGGTAACGTTTAAGGTCCCAATTTTTACTAATGTTTCTTCTCCACCTTTTCCTAGTAGATTTGCAAAGTTCAAGGAAGAGAACCATGAACAAGACATGCTGGAAACCTTAAACAGTTTGTTTGTGGATGCCATTCAACAAGTACCAAAAGATGCACCATTCCTTGATGAGCTATGCATCACAAAGAATGATGGAATAATACTTGTAATGGAGAATGCATCCATTATTGTGCAAAGAAATCGCCCTACAAAACGCATAAATCTGAAAAGTTTTTTGCATGAGCCTGAAAATCCCAAAAAGCCAAGAAGGGGTGTTGGTTAGGTTCAAACACTAACTCAAGTGCTAATTGGGAAGGCGACCCAATTAATGAAGAAATTGCCAACCTGCCATATTCATATTTGCTTTCTTTTCCTTTTATTATTTTTATTGTTTATGTAATGTTTTAGGTTTGTTTAGGTTTTATAAGTTTGTTTTGAGTTGTTAATATATATATTTTTTATTAGTTCTTTTTTCTTACACATGATTCTTTCATTTGGGATAATAGTATTATATTGAGGACAATGTAAGAATTAAGTGTGGAGGGAAGAATTTAGGATTTCTTTTATTTTTAGGCTATTTTGTTTTGTTTTGAGTCTTTTATTTTTATTTTTAGTGTGTTCTAGTTACTTTTAATATTATGATGAGATATGAATTGAATAGGTCTAAAACTAGTTGAATAGTAAGAAGAATTTTCATGAGAATTGAGTTTGATATCATTTTTTTTATGAGCCAATGTTAATATGATATGTTGATTGAGAAAGAAGCATGTTTAGACTTGGTTTTGACTTGTATAATCATCCTTGTGAGTTTTTGAGCCTATATGATTGATGTATTATACATATCAATCTAATTTCTTTCTTGTGTGCTTTTATGATTATATGATTCTCTAGAACTTGTTTAAAACCTTTTTGAGACTATATTGATACATATGACTACATGGATATGATAGAGGCATTATGATTTTTAACTAGGGCCAAATCAGCCATCCTTTATTGATGTTCCAAGAGAACATCCCACTAGTGAGCCAATTTGAGCATACATTGAATAAGCTATTTCTTTGGTAACCACATCTTTTCCCTAGCCTAAATGTACTTATACCTTTACCCTTGTTCTAAAGATGGATTACATATTTTGAGACATATTGCAAAATAAGGGATACTTATTGAAAATTTGGGCTGGAAACAAAAGATAAGTGTGGGGGAGGAAAAAGGCAAAAGTCGAGGGAAAAAAAAGGAACATTGTAAAAATACATTCCAATAAAAAAATGAAAAGAAAGAAAAAAATTGAATTATCTCTTGAACTTCTAGTTAAAGAAAAGAAAAAAAATGTTACAAGGTTGGTTAGAATGAAGCAAAGACTCAACATGAAATACTCAACACGAAGTCTTTGGAACCTTTGTGATATCTTTTCCTTTTTATTCTTTAACCACATTATTACCCTTTGGTCCCATTACAAGCTTGATTAAAGACCTCTTGATTTATGAAGTTGCATGATCTAAATAGTGAAGAATAGGTGGACAAACAAGCATATGGTAGAACTGTTTTCATGAGATTGAATGAGTATAAACACTTTACCATTACTTTAAAGAGTGAAAATCATGAGAGTATCCCATGTGGGAAGTTGAGATTAAGTTTGAATATGCACTATTTTAATTGAAATATCTTATGTTAATATTGTCTTAACTCAAACTATTTACATTCAAGCATGATTTTTTGTGAAATTCTTTAAGCTATTGATTAGTTTATAAGACTTGTTCAAAGATTGTCTCTAATTTATATTGAAAGGATTAGGAGTAACTATTTTTAGTGTATGTTAGTTTATTTTTATTTTAGTTTTTCAATATTTGTAGGTATCATCCTAGTAAACCCTTACGAGACTAAACTCGTCCACTAGAGACACCTAGGGGTTTAAACACTTGTGTCACATGCTAAGTGCTATAGTGATTTTCTACGAAAGTAGATTAGATTAGATTTTCTTATTTTATTTTTATTTTATTTTATTTTGCTCGAGGATTAGCAAAAAGTTAAGTGTGGGGGTATTTTATAAGCTCATAAAATATACATTTTATGCCCTTTCTATTCTTAGTTTTAGTTACGTTTTCGATCTTTATCTTGATTACTTATATTATGTTTTTGAATTTTAGGTATATTTAAGAGAATGAAGTGAAAAGATGTCAATAATGATGGTAAAGAACTTACAAAATCATAATCACAAGATGGAAGAAGACTTGGGAGTCAAAAAGATCAATTTTTGGTTGCAAAGCAAGAAGGCAGATTTGACCCCCGGAGCTTGTTGCAAGGAAAACATGATGTTAAATTCTTTATTTGAAGAAACTTCCTTCTTGAATTTTGAAGATGACTTGAATACCTTTCCAACGGTAGTGTACACGCTCAAATTGGACAAGAAATGTTTATCCAAATCAGCTAACAAAGTGAAAGAGGATGTAGTAGAAAAATGAAAAACAAAATGCCCGGCGCCGTGGCGCCCAAAAACCGGTTTAAGTATCCACATAGTCCCTGTACTGTAGTGAAAAGAGTAATTTAGTCTCTGTACTGTAAAAGTGAGCAATTTAGCCCTTGTACAATTGAAATAGGTGCAAATAAGTAAAATTGATAACGATGATAATGAAAAACCGTTAAAATGCTAACGTGAACTTGTAAAGTTTAACAGAATTAATGACTTGGAATAAAATATGACTTGGAATATATCTAAATCTGTTATATTTTACGAGTCCACTTCAACATTTTAACGGTTTTTCATTAACACCGGTATCAATTTTACTTAGTTGTACCTATTTCAATTGTACAGAGACTAAATTACTCACTTTTACAGTACATGGACTAAATTACTCTTTTCACTAGAGTAGAGGGACTATGTGGTTACTTAAACCTCAAAAACCACAAAAAATCAGGAAATATGCCAAAAATGAGAATTTTCTACCTCCTAACTTACTTGTGCGGTATGGACTTGTTCTCAGGGTTCTAAAACTCTATAAATACCATCTTTTGAGCCAAAAATTAGACATCTTTTGAGGAGACTCAAAGATCATCATTAGTTTTCTTCTTCTTCTCCATTCTTCTAGTTTTCTTCTAGTTTTCTCTTTTAATTCTATGTTTATGTTAAGAATACCTATGCAAAGCTAAATTTTTCTTTGGTTAAGGGTGATTTCAAAGCTCTAGACATGTTTTGTAATTGATTTTCATATTCTATCTATTATTGATTTTCTATCAAAGTTGCTTATGTTATTCTATAAGAATTATTCATGATGTTGTCTTGATTTGTTTAGGTGCACAACTAGATAGATCTTGATGATTATCTAATGCTAGTTTAGGAGTTTTGATACGTAGCTTATCTTGATTTCTATTCAATAGTGGCAATTTATGATTAATGATTACATAATCTAAGTTAAACAATTCATGTTTATGCTTTTGTTGCTTAAATCAACCTATCTTTCTCATTATTAGGCTGCTATCAAATTAAATTTAGAGATTTTTATACTAGGTTGTTTGATAGTTAGAAATTAAGTAGTGGCGTTCGTCTTACTTAACGACGAACTAAGGAAGGATTGGAGTAACACGGGAGGTTGTTATCTACAGTTGTTAACTTTGATAGCTAATTGATGTTGATAGATCTGAAATTGATTCTCAATGTTTAGTGGTGGAGAATGAAACCTTAACCATACTTCTCTTATATTTGATTTTCTCTTATTTATTTATTTATTTGTTTTTTTACTTATCTTGTTTTCTTTACTTTTAATTATTTTAAAACCCCCTTTTTCTTTTCTTGTCTTTGAACTTAAGTGATAAACTAACCAACTCATAAATTAAACACCAATCCCTGTGGACTCGACCCTTGCTAATCATTATACTTTACAACTGATCTTTTTAGTGCAAGGTTAAATAAAGATACACTCTTTTAGGTGCATCATTGAAGCTTTGAGGATTTCATACAAGAAGATGAATCCTTTTTTTTGTACCATTTGCTACTGCAAATATGGGTTCTGGGATGCTTGCAATGGATGGGCCCTAACTATTCAATCTCCATTGCATGTGCTATTTGTAAAGACAGACAAAGACTATTTGAAATTGAAATTGGGCCTTTTTTGGATTATATTACATGATTCTCTCTTCCAAGGTCTAAGTCTAAGCAATTGAAATTGGGCCTTTTTTGGATCGGACCTCTTATTATATTTATACCCAAATCCAATCAAATTTTTTAATAAATAATTTGAAAAAACAAAAGATATTCTATTTTTTTTTCCATTTTTTGCAGGTTCCAGAGGCCCAGAGTGGCAGGGAAAGGCCATAGCTCTACGAGAAGAGGGAGGCTGAAGCACTAAACGTGGCAAACCCATCCCCAGTTCCCCACAATGACAAGAAGAAGTAGCAACTTCTTTTTATGCTGAACCACAGACATGCAGAAGTGACTCAAGAGCTTCTCGATGTTCCTCTAAAATAATGTGTAAGCCCAAAAATAATACAAATAAAAATATTACTAGTAATTGATGAAAGCTTATTCTTATTCATTAAAGTAATACTAATTGTAATTCTTTTATTTCATGGCATCGCACATTGAACCCCTTCACTATGCAAGGATTTGTACCTAATGCCTGTAGAAAGAATGAGTTGATCTTGGACATTAACAGCCAAAATTAGAGTTAGAAAGTTGACAAAGAGAAAAAGTGAATGTGGTCCATTTGAATCCAGACAATGAGAAAGAAGAATTTGATGCTAACTTAGCCTTTTTCAGGGCTGTTTAAATAACCCTAAGTTAAATACGTACATAAATATCTTATTTCTCTTATCTCTATAATATTATTAAAAAATTTAGAGGAATTTGATTTTAAAGTGAACTCTTTGAGACTTGGACTGTATTAAATTTTTAATACAAAGATGTTTCAATATGGTTGGTAGCCAAAACATGACAAGTTAAAGGTTTGATAACACATGCTAAAGATAAATGCCCAATGGGCCACGTACATAAAAATTTCTGACTCTTAAAGTTATACTAGTTTACTTTTCATAGGATGTAATGAGGATGTTTTCCACATGCTGAAAAATAAATGCCTAACAGCACCAGTAAGCAGTAAGCATGGTGCTGCAACGCCAGAAGATGGCGCTACAGTGCCAGCATCCTAATTCCATAATAAGCATAGATATAATTTAATTTGCAGAACAAGAGTATGAAACAGAACAAGAGCATGGAACAAAATAGGGTAGTCTGCCACATTTTTCTATTTTCATACAAAATCATTAATCAAGTTAACAAAAGATTCGGCTGCAAGTTTAGAGGTACACATCACTGTATAACAAGACAAAACCACCTTCAACTTATTTTTCCAGATTAGACCTATAAAGAAATCATGTCTACCCCTAAACTCATAACATTAGGCTGACATATATAGATTGCACCTATACAAAATCATGTCTACCCTCATGACAAAAAATTACTATAATTTCCTAAATCATACACAAAAATTGCACCTTTAAACTCAAAAAGTAGTATGGCACAACTAAAATAGGCTTATCAACACAACAATGGAACACAAAAACTTAACAATATTGTGGCATACAGCTATCCCATTCATATATCAACACAACTTTATGCGCTTCATAATATTATAGCGCTTCTTATTTAACCTGTGACAAACCAGCTTGCAAGCCAACTGGGCATAACTTCTATGGTTGGATTCCTGAATGAATTAGACATAAATCTTGTAAGACCGTGATAGTTATATAAAAACAATGTACCATCATTCTAATAACCTAAGAAATTATATACCATCATTCTATAATCTTTGAAATGCATGCCCATCATAAACATGATTGTGTATATGTCGTAATCATCTCTGAGGTCAAGAGAAAAGAAAATGTTAGCCTTCTTTATCCCAAATTTCCAAAACCAAAGTATGATTCTAATCTTACGTGTTCTGTTGTCTCGGAACATTATCAGGTATAATCACAGGCCATGTGGTTATGTTCCCAAATTGTCGATCACTTGTTTTGAAAGAAGGATTTCTAAACATCTTTTCACAAAATTGTATCTGCAAAGTGAAATAAAAACATAACAAATATGTTAAGCACTTCACAGAATAGCATCAAATAATACACAACGAGAACTATAATTCCTCACCACTAATGTTGTTTGAAGTCGTCTTGAGAGATTATCTTGAAAAAGGGGTAAACTATAAAAAATAAGCACCTCAATCTTTGTGAAGTCAATAACAACCAAATACCAGTGAGCATTGGAGTCATTCATTGGTGAAAATCTATTAGTTAAAAAACATTAACTATATGTTAGTGCATAACGAAAAAAATAACCAAATGGCTCAATAACCAATCACTGAATTCGATATAAACAGATAGATACTTGCTCACATAGTCAAGAGTGCTTATGTATTTCTCACCATTTTGATACAAGTGAATGAAACGACCTACCTCTGCACCTCCGCAAAGAAAGAATTGCTGTAAACATAATACCACTGACACGTTAATGGATCTTCGTAAAAACATATATTAAACTTGATTCGCATATATATACTCACATGAAAGTGTGTTGGAAAATACCATCGACGCATTGATGGAATTTCTTCTTTTGCTTCTTCTGAACACATCTTAACCACTAAATCAATGACCTATTAAAAACAAAGGCAATCCAACAAAATCATGGATTAAAAAACATTAACGAATACAAGTTAATGTGAAGATCGAAATGTTAAAAGTAATAAAGGATGGCAATACCGTGGAGTTAAGCCATTTTCCAGGCTGCAAACAATTTAATTCATCCTTTGTCCCAGATACGCCAGCGAAATCAGCAATAATATCATTTTCACTACCATACACATGAATAAAACAAGTTTCAATTTCAGGTAGTGTTTAAACCGGAAGTAAAAAAAAAAAAAAAAATTAAAATGTAAACATTATATTTGACCAATTAAAGGGTCAATTCGTAGGAAATCCATGATAGAATTTTCAAACTTTGCCCTGTTTGACAACGACATAAGCTGATCTTGCTTTATCCAAGTTTATGCTTTCGTTTCAATTCCTTTCTGGTACTGCGAACAAATCATATACGAGGTTAAACTGAAATAACCCTCAAAACCATTAAAAACCTTCGAAAGCAAATATGCAATGCATGTATATTGACAAATTAAGAATCTTAGGCACTATACCTTGTTTTGTTGCTTGTTCCCTCTTAGCAAGACAATACTTGGACTGATTTTGCAAGGCAAGGGTTTAGGGGGTAGTGATTTCTTCTGTCTGTTTCGACATTAACATGTGACAGCATTATAGTATTCTTTAAATTTGCTGTCTTTTTTTTTTTTTACCTCTCTTCATAGCTATGACTGAATCTTTGCATTCAACTTTAGCTGCCACTTTAGACCTTCCATATTCTCCCAAACTTATTACTCGATATCTTTTGTCAAGTGCGCTTCTCACCCCTAATAGCTTACTTTTGTGATGTGCAATTCTTGCAATTCGCTTAATTGGCCTGATAGATCTACTATAATCAAATAATTCATCAAAACTTGATTCTTTACCTTCTTGGCTAGCTAAATGATGACCCTTTGTTGACATTTTTTTATCTTCCAAACCGAAGGAAGATGTTTTAGACAAGTCATCAAAGCTTGAATTTGCTAGAGTTAACATATCAAGCCTCTTATGCCCTCCTAAGGTAGTATTGATACGATGTTTTACACCCAACTTCTTCCCTCCTTTAAATCATCAACATTTCCCCAAATTTCGAACAGTCATTCTTGAGAATTCTCTCTTGACAATTTTTCATTTAACTATCAAGTTCTTTTAAATCATTATTACCAAAGTCTCTTATTTCTGAAATGAATTCATATTGGACTCCATGATTCACAAAACATTTACCTACTTCAAACTTTTTGTTCTTTGCATCCACTCCATATTCTCGTGACTCGAACATATCATTAACCATATGCGAAAATACATTTATTTTTTCATTAATGCTTCTAAAATTAAGCTCCACGATTTTATTAGAGGTATTAATTTATCCTATATAATAAAAAGGACATTTAAATACTAAAATCAACTACATCATTAATTTCGGTCTACATTTCATCAAATCACATTCATACCTGGACCATTTCGCAACATAGGCAGCAAGTATTCTTTCCTTCACTGAAACAAACAAAGCATTTTTTAATTAACAACTATGCAAGCAATTATATTTCCAATCACCTATAAAGGATCCAAAAATAATTATGCAATTTGATATTCAATTCCTTACTATGAAATAGTGTACGGGGCCTTTGAAGGTTTCGCAACTTCTGCCTCTGCTTTCGATGTAGCTCCTTTATTCTGTTTCTCACACATCTCAGTTTAGCCTGGAGATTGTAATGAAAGGCAGCATACTGTTAATATAAAATGGAGTTGGTGTATCTTTTGGAATGTTCTTCACAGTCTGTCTATTACACATCACAAAATCTCTCCAGGTGAAAACAATTCAAGTTGCAAAAGGTTGGAATAAATGTCTATAAGACATGATTTATAAATTCTCGAATTCTCATGTCATGTTTGAAGTGCAGAGACATCATTACCCATTAAAACCTATCATTACCCATCTGCAAGGAAATAAGTTGTTGAGTTTGGTTGTTCTTCTAGTGGCATCTACATAATCATCTTAATTAGAGTTATCTGAATGAACAAACTTTTTTTTTTCCATTGACCTGCTTCTGTAGAACTCTCGTGCTCTTTCCATATGATATTATTTGCACCTATTATGAAGCTACTAATTCATCTTTAATTATCATTGCCCCCTCTTTAATAAGTTCCATTGGCACCAATGGTAACTTAAACCAACCAAAAAGTTTAAATTTTGCCTATTAGCTTTCTCAAAGCCATGACAACATTAGCAAGTTAAACTAAAATCAAAGTTAGCTTCAGAAAAATATTTTGTTAATAGATACAAAGACCATAGATAAATACATAAGAAGACCAGCTTAACATGACAAATTGCTAATTTCGCAATTTAGGAATATCAAAACTCTATCAGTGCAATATCACTACCAACAGGGATTACTGGAAATTCTATAATAAACCTTCTTAAAATTTCATATCGAAAGACATGAGAAATATAAATTAAGACCAATTAAGCAAATGAGAACATCTCATGAGAAACCTGAAATCAGAGAAGAATGTATAATCTTAGAAGACTTCATATTCATACACTTTGAATCCTCCTGTTTCAACAATTCTCTCCTGATAGATAAGAAGACTCATGGAGAGTCTTCATGAACCTTCACTCTGTTCATTTTTTCCCTAATACTTTCGAAAATGGACCTCGAAGTTAGTGGCCAAAGCTCCTAAAAAATGTCTGAGAGACAACAATGCCAGTGGCTAGGACACCACCCCTAAGTATACACAAATTCATTACAATCTCCTTACCTGGGTAAATTATTATAGCTTGAAAGGCTTGAAAAAAAAAAAGAAAAAAGAACTTGCCCTAAACTAAGTCTCGTCAATGGCTGACCTACCAAGGAAGAAATAACACTTCAGGTTCAGGGCTTAATTCATGGAGCAAACTGAAGTTGACTCCAAAATTAATATCAAAAAACTTGGATAAACCCCAATATAACAACAAAAAAAAAAAAAAAGAATTTTACCACAATATACCACAACTTAAATAAAAAATTTTGAAATTTAGGATTTTACCTTTGTTCCTCCTTTCCCTCTTTATGATTGTTCTTCCTTCATACAAATGCCCAAATCATTGCCAAATTTCTTTTTACAAAAATGCCTAAATTTCTTTTAGACAAATGCCCAGATTTCTGATAACCCATTTCTCTTCTTTTCCATTTCCAATTACGTGCTTGTATTAGATAATTTTTCTACTTTCTAGTTTTGCTTCAAAGTAAAATCACCCTCACCTTTGCCAAGAATTGACCCACTCTATTTTGTGTTACCGTTTTTGTTACATGCTAGCTTAAGTTACCAGCTTCTCAAAGTTTGATGACATGGACGCACCAACGGTTAAAAAACCATCAACTTGATCTAACAGCTAGAAACCATTTGGTTCTCATGGTTCCCATTTCAAAAGTTCTCATTGTAGTCTTCATCATATAATCTTTCAAATATATGATTTTTTTTTTTTTTTTTTAAAAATTGAACATATCCATATCGAACATATACTCATATCCGATACTCACTCGAATCCAAATAACATAAGTCACTAGCTAACATATCCTATTATACCCACATTATATAGGGTTAAAGCCAACACCAAATCAGGTCCGAGAAGCCCATTAGCTTGGGACCACCAGCTATACCCTCCAAAGGGGTATCTCCTACATAAACTGGTCACACAGGATACATGCGGACAGACAATTATCATAGCTGGCAGACGGGCAGACCTAAATTCTTCGTACCTCAAGTATAAAAAGCATGAAGTAAGCCAAAAAACTTTTTAGACTTAAGCATCAGAGCGTGTTCCGAAATCCTAACTCCAACACCATTATGACCTCTATCTTCATTTCAAGTCATGCTCTAGAGTCTTTCAATCCTTCTTCCATCACAAAATTTCTCACCAACCTAAAACACTGTCGTCAACACATCCCATTCACTCGACTCTCCTTTTTCCCTTTCTAAAGCCTGTATTAAATACATCTCTGTTTTCGTTCTGACGGATGACAAGCATCAGATAGATGTCATAATTGAGTGTAAAAAGTTTATCTTTGAGGACCACTCTTTTTTTTTTTGTGTGAAAATGGCAGAGTGTTGCAATGGCACATGCAACATTTTTGTAATTAAATTGGGGGCAGAGCAGAGGCTTCATGAAAGCTACTTTCAATTCCTTGTAAGCCAAAAGAGACAGTGCTGAGTTTTTTTTTTTGGGTACTGTTTACAGTTAACAGTTGCTTACAAATGTCCAAAAATAAAACATTAAAACAAATGACTAAACCCCAACCTCAAGCCTCTCCCAAGAACAGTAAAGATCCAAATTCCTTCACAAATTATAGCTCAACTTGTCTCTCCCAGGCCCAGCTATTCAACGAAGCATCACCAATTTACCACCAGTCCTTTTTATTTTTTTTATTTATTTTAAAGATTCATAATGGGAAAACAGAGGTGGGGCCCTTGAAGATAACTGAATTATCAAATCTATCCTTGTCTGCAGTAACTTTCAAGTGTTTGCTTTCTTTATTTTCTCAGAATTTATGTATTTGAATCATATTCGTATTATAATCGTATTTAAAATATTATATATTTATATAACTTTGACATATTAATAATTCACGTTATATAAATTTTGATACGTTAGTATATTCAGATAATATTCATGTTATTTTTTTATTATATTGTATTTTAAATCATATTTTAAAAAAAAATTATATTATTTTCGTATCGTATTTAAAATTATGAAATATATCTCATAAAAGGATGGATACATAGATAAAACAGTAAATCACAGTCAATGGCATATTCCACCCACATGTGGAAAACAAACAATCAATGTCCAGTAGAAAGTTTTGATTAAAAAAACCCAAACCCACCTTACACAAATATATATATATATATATATATATATATATATATATATATTTCAAAACCTTACTCAAATATTTTGAAAACAAAGAAAGAAGTATTCATTGGAAATTGAAGATTCTTTGAGTTTCATCCAATGACACTTGACTTGAGCAATAACACCCACCTCCACTATAACCACCAGGCACAGGCACAGGCAAAGGCAAAGGCAGCATCATTTTTCAATCAAAACTCCTTATCATATCATTAGTGGGGTTGAACAAGAGGAAAGACTTGCACCATTTTGGACAGGTGGTTTCACATTTGCTTAATCCGACAACTAGGGAATCTAGCATCCCATATTCAACCTGGCTGTTAGAATTCTCTAGCAGAGAATAAGAACAAAAAAATACTACAGGAAAGGAAATTCTCTACCTACTTATCAACATATCAAATCAACATCAAAGGCCAAAAAAGAGTGAGGTTCCCAGCTTTGTTCTTTTTAGAGACAGCAGTAGATCGAATACATTGTAATTTTTAAAATATTTGAATTTAATTAATTTATATAATACATTAATTCATTTATTATTCGCTTATTATCTTAATATTACTATCCAAATCCACATCTCAATTAAATAATAATATCCGTCGGATATCGAACCCGTTAAATATCCGAATTTTTGGTAATAAAAATTTACATGCCAAGGTTCGAATCTCTACACAAGCATAAAGTTTTTTATATTTTACAAATATGTAAACGAATATCAGATTCGAATATCTGATAATATCCTTATAAATAAAACAGATTCGAATAATAGATTCAGATATCTGATGCTATCTGAACTAAAACCAAAATGAATTCAAATATCGGATATTCCAAAGTTTCTATCTGAATCCGTCACTGATAGCAAATCTAATATCCAAATCCGAAAATTATTCAAATCTGTAATATCCAAATCAACAAAAATTATATTAGATAATGTAAAATATCCGATTTTTTACTATTCATTGCCATTCCTAATTCTTTCATTGCTCATAACAAAGAAGACACTGGTTTTTTCTCCTCCCCTATCAAGTCCATTTTCTTGAGTTTAAAAAAACCATAAAGCTGAAAATATTGATGTTTACAATAGAGCGTAGCAAATAAGAAAAGATTAATCCATACCCCTTTGAATCATGTAATCTTTATCCTCCATTTCAGCTTCTTTAACCCTGTATAAATTGACAATTCTCCAACAGAAACAGGTTGCAGAAGTTAAAAGTGCAGCGTTGGCATGATAGAGAAGACAAGATTCTTCCAATACATTACCAACAAGAAAAAGCTTACCCCACCACTACCTGAAACACCACCAACCATCTTTCACATGAGGTTAAAAGGAAGCAGTCGATCATGACTCAATGAAACAATATAATTTAGCCGGACTCTTCATTTTCCCTTACCTGTGTCCGACACATATTCGGACATGGATATGGAGATATGATCCTCTAAAAATATGAAAAAACTTTAAAAAATTCATCATACCCATGTTGAACACATACTCATATCCGATACTTACTCCTGAATCCGGATAACATAGATTTCATATCATAGTGATGGGCCGCATTATTATCATCGTCATCATCTTTGAGTTCATGAAATGATCAAAGTTCCATCGTCTCACATGGAGAGAAAAAATAAGACCAAAATTTAACTGTAAGGATCATAAGGAAAAGACAAAATATAAGAGGAAAGGGATCATGCTTAGTCCAAAGAGTGTTTCAAAGTTCCATCAGTACAAGTATAGACAAACAAGGGGAGGAAAATACAGTGCAAAAGAAGGGAAAAAAAAAAAAGAAGAAATTCTGTACCAGATCTGACCTAATTGACTGACCCTAAAGTCCCTAAACTCTAACCTACACCCTCATTCCCTTCCCTTCTCAGATGATCTGTTAGACAAAGGATTTTGATTTGTATTTTTCTTTTTGTGTAACTCGTTACCTCTGTTATGTTACAGACCATTAGTCTACACATTTTTTTAACAGTCCTACTTCTTTCTTTACAAGTAAAATAAGGGTGATGGAAAATGGAAATAACACCGTCATCTTTACAACTAAAGACTAATTCCTGCTAGTTGAAAATACCTAAATTTAAGATCAACTGAGATATTTGGCAGGAAATATAAGTCCTGATGGAACATTAATGGTGTCTAGGGGTCCACTTTCTCCCATTGATAACGTCCTGGAAGTGGCTTATCTTTCACTGGATCAAAGTTGTACCTGCAAATAAGCCCACATCTTTTATCAGATCATAATCACAATAATACCGAAGAGTTCTGTAAAAATTTCAAACAATCATAAAAGTGAGAAACAGGATGAAATAAATATAGTATACTTCTGAATGAATTGTCTTTGCTGCTCTTCTTCTGCAAGAGCAAAGAACTCATCCATTTCATGCACTGTTGGGATATGTCGCCGCGTTGAATTCCGTATTCTTTGGCTAGTCTCTGCTGAGCTGGTAGGTCTAGTAGTAGAACCAGGGGTTCTGATACTCTCTGGGTCCCTTATCAAGCTGCAAGGAGTTGATTCCCTAGTTCCCCTGCACAAAAACAATAGCTATTAGTTAATGAAAAAGTAACAGAATCTACAGGTAAACACTCAATTCTAAGAAGCCAGTAAACAAACATTAACTATTCTTTTTTCCTGTTTTACACCTACCGCCCCCCCCCCTCCTCAAAAAAAAAAAAAAAAACAACATTGCATGGAGAACAAGACCGTACCAATCATTTGAAGAATAAAGCTGAAAATGTTTAAGCATAAGGGTTCCTCAGTGTACATTAAAAAGAAGACTCTTTTTATCAACATTCAAGCAAAAAGGCTCTGCAATTCAAGGGGCAAATAAATGAAAGATTTTCCCCAGTTTTCATTTTGTTTTGGATCCTGCTTCCACATTGACATGCTTCAATCACCAGGATTTCAGCAGAAAAGACTTCACAAATTTATCATAGTAATTTGGCTTAATCAAGAAAATAGTAAAAAAGAAAAGCAAAGCAAACTCAGACACTATCAAGCAAAGAGTAATAAAGTATACATATAAATAAACAAAGACAGATTTTCTGGTTATTAGAATCTCCAAAAGATCAGATTAACATCCATTAACTAAATCCTCTTGTCAGAATATCCCATGCTCAATGCATGGAAATGTAAAGAAAATTAGAACCATGTCTTCCAAAGAGATAAGCTCAATTAGCATATTAATCCCCAAGAAAAAGAAAACAAACACAAAATGATTTTGCAAATTTTTATCTTGAAAAAGTCACGGCCTCCACCACATGCAAAACAACAAAATGTTTTGTTTCTTTCCATTAGAAATATGTAGTAGCATACACGCCTAAAAATACCTAAACGAAAGAACCTAGTGTAGGATATATTTTATATATATGACCACATAATTAGAGAAACCCAAGTTTTAAAAGCATAATAAGTTTAAATTAAAAAACATGGGGCATAAATCAATTATATTAACAAAACAAAAGAAGTTATGAATGACAAGGGTTTCTGCCATAATACAGCTACTTGCTTCCAACAAAACCAAGATATCAAAATTCAGAAGTAACCAAAACTGTAAGAATCAATAATAGCTAACTTTTGCTTGTGACACAATAAAGGACATAAGCAGTCTGATTTAATTTCTCTGCAGTGGAAGACTACAGAAACAGATGAAGAGATAAAATTGCAACATTTCAAACAAACAAAAAACACTTCTTTTCAGCAATTGATTCACGAGAATCTTATATCATAAAGATAATTTCTAAACCTTCCTAGCACAAAAGCACTGGAAAAACTAAGGAAAAAAAAAAAAACTAAAATTAGAACCCAAAGCTAAAAGATGATTTTCTTATTTATCAAAGTTCAATCAGCCTCATAAACAAAAGAACTTAGAATAACTCAAAAAACCCATAGTAGAATTCTATTTCAAGGGGGAAGTAATCCTTTCTTTCAACCAAATACGAAATATAGAAATCATGTAAAAATGAAAGTGAAAAGAAATCCGATTAGTTAGCAAAAATTTTATAGCAGAATCCCAACAGGAATTAAGTTTTTTTTTTTTTTTTAATTTTTTTCCTGTTTTAGCTGGTGAATAAAAGGGTTCAAGACATTAAGAAAAAATACATGCATGGTTTAATAAAAATACATGAAATATATATCCAACTATTTAATGTTCTTCCTCAAACTACAAAACTCAAGAACTCAGTTGAAGTAAAAGTTTCTACTTTTCTTGGGTCCTAAAAAACAAATAAATAAAAAAAGAACAAGAAAATTTTAAGTGCTTTTCATATCAAAATTTTGTATCATCTCCCAATTAAAACATCAAACAACCACAATAGTTTTTCCTTACAAAGAAAAAAAAAGTGGTCCAATGGGATAAACAATTAAAATTAAAGCTCCAATAAATAAATAAATAAAAACCCCAAAATTCCAATACAAAAAAAAAAAAACCATATTTTTAAAAATAAGAGAAAAAAATCAAACCTCTCTCTAGCTTCAATGTCCAAAATATTTTCTCCAAAAGAAGCTTCAACACCACCAAAATCATTGCTCTCATTATTATTGTTAATATTACTATAGTTAATAATATTATCATTTCCATTATTCTCTTGCACAATGTCTTCTCTTCCAATTTCACCTTCCTTTTTCTTTTCCGCTACCGAATCCGACCCGCCACCCACTCGAACCCGAGAATTCGAATTAGGGTTAGGATTTTGTCCACAGCTATCCTTCTTACTCCCCTGTTGCTGCTGCTGCTGCTTGTGCCTCTTCGAATCATGGTGGTGCACCACAATCGGCGGCTTCTCTAACCGCCGACTTCGCAGCTGGAGATACGAGCCGTCTCCTGTAACCGGAGCAGAAGCCGCCGTAACCGAAGAAATCGAGGATTTCTGCAGCCGTTGAAGCGCGAGGGTTTTGGCTCGGGTTCGAACCCCGAGGGAAGCCTGCGAGACTTCCATTACGGCAACTTCCCCTGCCGTTTTAGCCTTCCTAATGTACTTTCCCATTTGGGTTTGAAATTGTAAGGGTTTTGGGTTTTGAAAGAAAGAAGCTTAAGCTCTCATGAGAGACAGAGAGAAAGAGAGAAGGAAAAAAAAAAAGGTGGGACTTGGGAGGATGGGGAGGTTTTCAGGTGGCTAGGATTATTTACTGCTTCACTGTACTTCCAATTTCTCTTTTCATATATCTCGTGATATTTCATATTTGAGAAGGAATCCACTTGAATTAATTTGATTTTACGTGTTTTCCTAATTATTTATATAATTTATATTTATTTAATTTGATAGTTGTATTTTATATTTTATTTATATAGATCGTTCATGTTAAATTTTAATAAATTAAAAATATTTAATTATTTTTTTGATGTAAAAAAAATTCAATAGTTAAATATATATAAAAATGATATTTTAAACTGATATGATATTAATATCGGATTGATTTAAAACTTAACGTGAACAATGAATACGATTATATTACTAAATTCAACGATATGTTTGTTATAATATCAATCATGTACGAAATTATAAAAACGTGTAAAACTAATTAATAAACATGGCAACCTATGTATGCATATCGTGTCTCGTGTTTTTTTTTGTGTCACTCGTGTAAACATAAACACAACAAAAATGATTAAATATGTCAAAATCCTAAACACGAATATGATACGTGTATTAAACATGTCGTGTTAATCATGTAAATTGTATTTAAACGTGTTGTATTTATTACACTATTTTCGTATTTGTTATACATATCGTATCTGTATCGTATTTTCATATTGTGTCTAAAATTATTAAATCTATTAATTAATTTTTGATGCATCCAAAAGAATGTATCTTTATTAAACCTTGTAATTAATATGATTAATTATAGTAAAGTATCATGTAAGGGTCGAATCCACAGAGATTGGTTTTTAATTTATAAATTACTAGTTTAAAACTTAAATTTAAGAATAATAAAAGAAAATGGGTTTTTTTGAAAGAGTTTTATAAATTAAGAAAACAAGATAAGTAAAAAACAAATAAATAAGATAAAATCAAATATATAAGAGAATTATGGTTAAGATTTCATTCTCCACCACTAGACAATATTATGAATCAAAAATCAAATCTATCAACATCAATTAATTATCAAAACTATCAACCGTAGATAACAATAAGCTTTGCTACCCCAATCTTTCATTAGTTTGTCGTTAAATAGAATAAGCTCTCTATTTAATTTCTAATAATCAAACAACCTAAAATAAGCTCTCTAAATTTAATTTGATAACAACTTTATGATGAGAAATATATGTTGATCTAAGCAACAAACACGTAATCTCGAATTGTTCAACTTAGGTTATGTTCCACATTGCAATTCCCAAAAACCCAACATAATCATGAATTACAAATTGCTACTATTGAATAGGAAATCAAGACAATTATACGGATCAAGACTCCTAAACTAGCATTAGATAATTATCAAGATCTATCTAGTTGCACACCTAAACAAATCAAGACAACATCATGAATAATTCTTATAGAAGAACATAAGCAACTTTGATAGAAAACTAATGATATATAGATTTTGAAAATTAATTACACAACATGTTCTAGGCCTTTGAAATCACCCTTAACCAAAAAAAAGTTTAGCTTAGCATAGGCATAGATATATACATAAAACTAAAAAGAAAATAAAAGAATAGAGAAGAAGAAGAATAATAAAGATGATCTTTAAGTCTCCTCAAAAGATGTCTAGTTTGTGGCTCAAAAAATGATATTTATAGAGATTTAAGACCTTGAAAACCCTTTCTTGTTGATCAAGGAAGCTAGGAGGCAAAATAAGACAATTTTGGGAAATTTTCGTATTTTTGTGATTTTGGAGTCAGCAACTCGGCGCTGCAGCGCCAACTTCCAGCACTGCAGCGCCAAGTTTCTGCCCATATGGCGCTGCTACGCCAAGCTCCCTGTCTTGGCCCGTTTGGCTGCCGCACCGTCTCGCAGTTCTTTGGCTGATTTGGATGACCATTTCTTGTCCGATTTGGGCGTGTAAACTATCGTTGGAAAGGTATTCAAGTCAGCTTCAAAAATCAAGATGAAGTTTCTTCACATAAAGTCTTTAACATAATGATTTCTTAGCAACAAGCTCCAGAGGTTAAATCTGCCTGATCACTTAGCACTAAGAATTTGATCTTTTTGACTCCCAAGTCTTCTTCCATCTTGTGATTATGATTTTGTAAGCTCTTTACCATCATTATTGACATCTTTTGATTTCATTCTTTTAAATATACCTATAATTCAAAAATATAATATAAGTAAACAAGATAAAGATTGAAAACATAACAAAAACTAAAGGTAGAAAGGCATAAAATGTATATTTTATGAGCTTATCAAATGCCTCCACACTTAGCTTTTTGCTAGTTTTCGAGCAAAACAAAATAAAAAAAATTTAAGAAAATATAATATAATCCACTTTCGTAGGAAATCATGGTGGCACTTAGCATGTGACACAAGCCTTTAAACCCTTAGATGTCCCTAGTGGACGAGTTTAGTCTCGTGAGGGTTTACTAAGAAGATACCCCACAAACATTGGAAACATAAAAATAATAATAAAAAATAATAATAATAATTACAACTAATATTTTCAATATAAATTAAAGAATATCAATGGATAGGTCATATAAACTAATCAATAGTTCAAAGAATTTCATAAAAAATCATGCTTGAATGTAAATAGTTTGAGTTAAGCCAATATTAACATAACATATTTCAATCAAAATAGTGCATATTCAAACTTAATCTCAACTTCTCACATGGGATACTCTCATGATTTTCACTCTTTAAAGTAGTGGTAAAGTGTTTACACTTAATCAATCTCATGAAAATAGTTCTACCATATGCTTGCTTGTCCATCTATTATCCACTATTTAGATCATACAACTTTATAAATCAAGAGGTTTTTATTCAAGGTTGTAATGGGGCCAAAGGGTAATAATGTGGTTAAAGAATAAAAAGGAAAAGATATCACAAAGGTTCCAAAGATTTTAAAAATTTAGAGACAAAATAAGATTTTGCAAATAAAACTTTCTCAGTATTCCTTGGAAGTACATAATCACATAGGCTGAATATTTCATGTTGAGCCTTTGCTTCATTCTAACCAACCTTGTAACATTTTTTTTCTTTAACTATAAGTTCAAGAGATGATTCAATTTTTTTTTTCATGGGAATGTATTTTTATAATATTTCCTTTTCTTTTTCTCTTGACTTTTACCTTTCTCCTCCCCCACACTTATCTTTTGTTCTAACCCAAATTTTCAAAAAGTATCCCTTGTTTTTGCAATATGTCTCAAACGTTCTAGTTCATCTTTAGAACAAGGGTAAATATATAAATGTATTTAGGCTAGGTGTAAGATATGGTTACCAAAGAAAGATCTATTCAATGTAGGCTCAAATTGGTTCACTAGGGGGATGTTCTCATGGAACATCAATAAGGGATTGGTTTATTTGGCCTTGGTAAAAATCCTAATGCCTCTATCATATCCATGTAGTTACATGCATCAGTATAGTCTTAAATGGTTTAAAGCAAGTTCTAGAGAAACATGTTATCATGAGAGCACACAAGAAAGAAATTGGATTGATATGTATAATGCACCAATCATACAGGCTCAAAACTCACAAGGATGATTATACAAGTCAATATCAAGTCTAAACATGCTTCTTTCTCAATCAACATATCATATTAACATTAGCTCATGAAAAATAGTGATATTAAGCTTAATTCTTATGAAAATCTTATCATTAATGATCAGTTTTAGACCTCTGCAATTCATATCTCATCATTATATTAAAAGGAACTAAAACACACTAAAAACAAACTAAAAAGACTCAAAAAAAAAAATTGACAACCTAAACTAAGAAACTAAACTAAGAAATCTTGAATTCTTCCCTCCACAATTAATTCTTACATTGTCCTCAATGTAATGTTATCACCCCATATGAAAAAATTATATGTAAGCGAAAAGAACTACTAAATAAAAAAAGAAAAATTACTAAAGAACACTATAAAAAAATAAAATTAAAACAAAGCACGAAAGAGAGAAAACAAATCTGGTTTGACAGGTTGACAATTTCTTCATTAATTGGGCTGCCTTCCCAATTAGCACTGGAGTTAGTGTTTTGAACCTAACCAACATGCCTTCTTGGCTTTTTAGGCTTGTCAGGCTCATACATGAAACTTTCCAAATTTGTGCGTTTGATAGGAAGCTTTTTTTGCACAATAATGGATGCATTCTCCATTACAAGTATTATTTCATCATCCTTTGTGGTGCATAACTCATCAAGGAATGGTGCAACTTTTGGTATTTGTTGAATGGCATCCACAAACAAACTATTTAAGGTTTCCAGCATGTCTTGTTCATGTTCCTCCTCTTTGAACTTTGTGAATCTACTAGGAAAAGGTGGAGAGGAAACATTAGTAAAAATTGGAATTTTAAAAGTTACCTCATGTGCTGATGTACTCTAAATTATGGCTTCATTATCCTCAAGAATAGAATCCATCTCTAATTTTGTCTTATCCTCGGGTTCTCTTGGACTTTCTGATTCATCCTCAAGTTAATCTGGACTAGTTTTCTCCTTTGGATCATGTTCATGTAGTTCTTAAGATCTTTGTTCTACCCATCGCGCCATACAACTAGCCAATTGGCTCATTTGCGTTTCCAAACTCAGGATACTTTTCCTTGCTTCCTGTTGATATGCCCTTGTTTCTTGTTGCATTGCCTTTGTTTTCTATTGAATTTCCAAAGTATTAGCAACAATAGTATTGACAAGGTCTTCTAAAGAAGTACCTGAGTTTTGAGGTGGGTGCTGAAAAAGATCTTGTTCATGAGACCATGATTGATTGAAGCTCGATGGATGATTGTAGTTGGCAAATGGATCTATTTCTTGATAATTTCTCAAGTAGCCATAATTAGGATGATCCCACCATCCTTCATTGTAAGTGTTTGGGAAAGGATCACACTGTTTTTGGTGGAACCCTTATTGGCTTTGGTATCCTTCCACATCATAGGCTGGTTCAAAATTATCTTTTCGGTAGTATGGGCACCAATTGGTTGGATGATCCATCATGAAGCACACTCCACACTGCCTTGATTGTTGAACATTACCCATGGCCAATTGTTGAACTGGGGAGGTGATATTGACTCGTTGGTTCTCAATGTTCATGTATGCCACCAACTCTTCAAGTGTTAAATTGCTCAATTCCATCGTGTTTTGCTCAAAAATTGAAAAAAAAAACCTGTATGTACAAGAAAAATAAAATTAATTACAACTGAAAATAAGAATAAACCAAGTAATAAATAAACTAAAGAAAACAGTCCCCGGCAACGGCGCCAAAAACTTGATGCATCCAAAAGAGTGTATCTTTATTAAACCTTGCAATTAATATGATCAATTATAGTAAAGTAGTATGCAATGGTCGAATCCACAGAGATTGGTTTTTAATTTATAAATTACTAGTTTAAAACTTAAATTCAAGAATAATAAAAGAAAAGAAGGTTTTTTGAAAGAGTTTTAAAAATTAAGAAAACAAGAAAAATAAAAAGTAAATAAATAAGATGAAATCAAATATAAGAGAAATATGGTTAAGGTTTCATTCTCCACCACTAGACATCATTGAGAATCAATTTCAGATCTATCAACATCAATTAGCTATCAAAATTAACAACCGTAGATAACAACAAGCTTTGCTACCCTAATCCTTCCTTATTTTGTCGTTAAATAGAATAAGCTCTCTATTTAATCTCTAATTATCAAACAACCTAGAATAAGCTCTCTAAATTCAATTTGATAACAGCTTTATGATGAAAAAGATAGGTTGATCTAAGCAACAAACACGTAAGCTCGAATTGTTCAACTTAGGTTATGTTCCACATTGCAATTCCCGAAAACCCAACATAATCATGAATTACAAATTGCTACTATTGAATAGGAAATCAAGACAATTACACGGATCAAGACTCTAAACTAGCATTAGATAATTATTAAGATCTATCTAGTTGCGCACCTAAACAAATCAAGACTACATCATGAACAATTCTTATAGAAGAACATAAGCAACTTTGATAGAAAACTAATGATAGATAGATTCTGAAAATTAATTACACAACATGTTTTAGGGCTTTGAAATCACCCTTAACCAAAAAGAGTTTAGCCTAGCATAGGCATAGATATATACATAAGACTAAAAGGAAAATAAAATAATGAAGAATAATAATAAAGATGATCCTTGAGTCTCCTCAAAAGATGTCTAGTTTGTGGCTCAAAAGATGGTATTTATAGAGCTTTAAGACCTTGGAAACCCTTTCTTGTTGATCAAGGAAGCTAGGAGGCAAAATAAGGCAAGTTTGGGAAATTTTCGTATTTTTATGATTTTGGAGTCAGCAACTCGACGCTGCAACGCCAAGTTTCTGCCCATGGGGCGCCGCGACGCCAAGCTCCCTGTCTTGGCCCGTCTGGCTACTACACCGTCTCGCACTTTTTCGGCTGATTTGGATAACCATTTCTTGTCTGATTTGGACGTGTAAATTATCGTTGGAAAGGTATTCAAGCCAGCTTCTAAAGTCAAGAAGGAAGTTTCTTCAAATAAAGTCTTTAACATAATGATTTCTTAGCAACAAACTTCGAAAGTCAAATCTACCTGATCATTCAGCACTAAGAATTTGATATTTTTGACTCTCAAGTTTTCTTCCATCTTGTGATTATGATTTTGTAAGCTCTTTACCATCATTGTTGACATCTTTTGACATAATTCTTTTAAATATACCTATAATTCAAAAATATAATATAAGTAAACAAGATAAAGATTGAAAACATAACAAAAACTAAAGGAAGAAAGGCATAAAATATATATTTTATGAGCTTATCAATTTTACACCAATTTAAATTGATCTCTCTCTTTACATTTACTTTCAATACAATTTATAAAAAAAAAAAATACATATTTAATAAATCAAAATGATTTATTAAAAATTATCACGTCAGTATATATGTAATTTTTCATTTTTTTATATGTAAGTTCTTCATTTTTTTTTATTCGTTATGCAAAATCAGCAACAATTTGAATTTTACAAAATCTATTTTTTAAAATTATTCGATGAAATCTTCTTATTAGTTAATTATATATGGAATAAATCAAAATGTGCCAATTTATTAAAAATGATCACGTCAATACATACGTGATTTTTTTTTTTTTATATAAAAATTGTTTTTTTGCTTTACAGAATAGGCAACGATTTGAATTTACTTTCCATATATGAATAATTCAAATTCTCTTTCCATTTTATCATTGTATTTCAACCACATAATTTTGAATGTCACATTTAAAAATCCAAAATAAAATACTATATTTGGCTAGTGGAAATTCGAAAATAAGCACATGAAAAATGATTTTAGATATATTTTTATGAAAAATTATCTCATTTATAATTAGTGGAGTTTTTAAATTTTCAAACGGGTTAATAGCTTGATACATACATTTTAAAATATATTTAAAAAAAAAAATTTTAAAAATAAAACATGTATCAATCTTTTAATTTCGCTTATGAAATTAAAAAATTTCATTACGAGTGAAATAAAAACGAAATTTGTCTTTATCATCTATTGTTTTTTACTTTATTGAAAGGAAAATAATTTGTAAAAATGAACTGTTATCATTTGAATTTAACTTGTACTCAGTATTTGACCCAATAATTGAAACATATATACTTCTTTTTTTTCAAAAAATTGTGTTCGAATTCTCCTATCTATAATATCAAAAAAAAAAAAAAAAAACAGACTTATCTTAGATGAATACTATGGGTGAGGATTTAAGTTGACATAAACTTAATTCTGTAACAACAAAATAAGGTTTATATATGGTAATAAATTAAATATCATGGAATAAATTTTCTTAAGTTTAAGTTAGCAAGATAATTATGGCAAATTAAAATACTTAAAACTTCAACCATTGGCATATATAAGAATTCATTTAAAATCTACATGAAACCCATGCACTTATAAACTTGCATTAAAAAAAATGAAGACTAAATAATTATTGGGTTCGTTTTTTATACACTGACAATAGAGTTTTTTAACTTTACAAACGAAGTTAAAAGATTATCATATATCTAATTTTTTTATTTTTTTACTATACCTTAAAAAATATGTATCATTCTTCTAACCCTGCTTGTAGAATCTATAAACTTCAACAGTGTATGAGATAATTTTTCATAACTATTTAAGGCTTATATTATCCTAAACACTAGGATGAAATCATTTTATTTGCCTTATTTTTTTATCTTCCTTCTTTATTTGTCAATCAATTTTTAATTGTTGAATTTCATTAACTTCATAAACAAATGCTTTTGTTTATAAATTTTAGACTTAAAATTAAAAACTAAGATAACATATTCAGGCCGGATTTGGATTTAAATTTTTTTATCCATGACCTAAAGTAACTCACAAAACCATAATTGATTTTATTTTTCACATAGAATTTTTTTAAAAATAAGACAGTAAAATTTTGGATTTATCATTTATAATTTTATTATAAATATTTAATATAATTATTCAATAAATATGTGTAATAATATAAATTAATTTATAAAATTTAAAGGCATAAATTTTATCTTTAATTTATAGTATTTCTTTTGATATTTTTTGGTCAAATAACTACTAGAAATTTCTAATGAATAATAACAAATTACATTTCTTAATTTACAAATTACGACCTAAATCTCATTATCTCACGAGATGAGTGAAGGACAACAAAGTCGGTCATAGGATACCTTCTTTTAGTGGCCACGTGGAAAGTGCATTTTGATTTTCATTTTTTTCTCAAATATCTATTCCACATTTTTTTTTTTCTTCACTTAGGAATTAAGATAAGACCAAATAAACCCACGACCATCAAAGGAGCGTGACACCACGCCCATGATGACAAGTATCAATTGGGACATGGAAAGCGTGTGAGTAGTGTAAGAAAAGGGCCTTTTATCCCTTAATTTTTAGACCATCTTTTCCATATATATATATATATATATATTATTATCTTGTATATTGATAATAATTTTTTTTAATTTTATAAACAGAATTAAAAAATTATCATATATTTTATTTTTTTATTGTTTATTTTTTAAATATAGCATAAGGACATGTAATAGTTTTTTAACTCCGCTTGTAGAGTTAAAAAACTTAATTGTCAATTTATAGGATAGTAATTATATATATATATATACTATTCGTCTTTGTTACATTGGCAGTAAAATTTTTTAACTCCACAAACGAAGTTAAAAAACTGTCGTATAGTCTATTTTTTTCTTTATTATACCCTAAAAATATGTCACCATTTTATTCTGCTTGTAGAATTTTAAAAATTTCAGTGACAATGTATTAAATAATTTCTCATATATATATATAAGCTTTTTTAAAATTATTTTTTTTAATTGTGTGAGTTAAATGACAAGGACTTCACTATCATCACGGTCCGTCATTCCAAGTGGAATTGGCGAATAAAGCAGGGCTGAGCCATAAAATTAATAGCCTGGAGGGAAAATAAAAGTATGCAAACCAATGGAATGAAGAAGATGGACGGTAGAGGAATGTCCGTAATTCACAAAGGAAATCACGGACCGTAAGGTAAGTGTTTTCCAAATGACAATGGATTGGTGCATAACGGAAAATAGATTTTCTGTGACGTATTTTATCATTTAGCGATATTTATAAAAGTCATTACTTTTTTTTTAATATTTATAAGCGCCTCTAAATATTTGTAAGCGCCTCCAAATATTAGAGGCGCTTATACAAAATTTGAAAACACCATGATAAGTGATTTTATAATTATACTAGTTTGTGATCCATGCGATGCACGAATTAGTTTTATTTATTTTTATAAATATATAGAATAATTTTGTGTAACCATTTGCATATTGAAAAAATATATAATACATATAATATAATAAAAATATTAAATCAGAAGATTTTTTTTATTAGACAACTTAAGTTTTAAAAAATGTTAAAATTCTGAACATATTTTGAATAATATTTGAGAAAGAATAAAAATATCTAAAAAATAATATAAATAGTATCATTGAGTACATCAACATAATTTTGAAATATAAACTAACTATCATCATTTGAAAAATTAATTTTCTTCAATTTGCATTATCTTCATCTTGTGCAGTCATTTTTGTACACCTGCAAATTTATATAAATCTAAGATAAATTTGATTTATTGAGAAGTAATACTACAAAAGGGTGCAATTCATTCTTAACATACGTCTATATATTTGATAAGTGAATAAATAAGAGTTAAACCTCAATAGATTTAGTAAATTGTTAAATTGAAGATAAGTGTTTTAATAGTTTTTGTATATATTTGATAATTAATAGATAAGATTTATTAATTATAAATCTTAACAAATAAAATCATTTAAAATTACGTAATTTATAGCAAATCACATATATATGTATAATTAAATGGTAAAGATTTTAATATATTTAAAAACGTTAAGATTTTTAAATGTTAAGATTTAATATAATTTATCTAAAAAATTATGAATTTATCTTAAAATTTTCAATTTATCTAAAAAAAAACAAATTATGAGAAAAATAAATGTGAGATTTTAATATATTTAAAAACGTAAAGATTGTGTTCACACAAACAAAATTTAATATAATTTATCTAAATAATAAATTGTGATTTTATCTAAAAAATTTCAATTTTGAATAGATTTCAATCTTGAATTTAAATAATTTATAAAATAAAGTTATCTAATCATTAACATATTACCTAAGCGTCCATATCAACAAACACTTATTCAGTCAGTATATACCTTGTTATATTATATATATATATTTGATTTAAGTTCTCAAAATAGAAGAAAAATGTGTGGTGTGAATTACCAAATTCATGAAATATAAAGGAGCTTTTTATTTGGAACTAAATCGGCTGCATTTGGTATAGATGGGTATTATATGCACAATAAGAACATGTCGTGGAATACTTGTTATGAAATGTTTTGATATATCTCATGTTTTTTTTTTTTAATTTATTTAGGTTTAAGTTTGACCTTGTCTTCAATTTTGATATATGTGAGTTAATAATAAATAACCTGAAACCATTTAAAAAAAAAAAAACTCCATATTGAAATCCACATTTTATCTTGTTAAATGTAATTTTTTTTAAATAAAAAAAAAGTTTTAAATCATTTTACTCATTATTATAACTTTTAAAATGATAAAGTTGATAACTTTTAAGTTGATAAGCTTCTTTTTAAAAAAAATGAAAAGGGATATATCTTTTTAATTGATAAATTATTATTAATTTTTGGATTTAATATATTTTATAAGAAAATGTTTAGATATTTTTTTGTATGGTTTAGATTAGGAAATATTCCGATATATCTCATGTTTGTATTTTTTTTTAGATTTAAGTTTGACCTATTAATTAAATTTTATGTGAAAACAGTAATTGAATTTTAGAAGATAAATATATAATATTAATTTTCTAGTTGTTGTTTGTTTGGTAGTTGTTGAAGATGTCTTTTTTAAGGATTGGTTTGATTTATTTATTTATTTTTAAAAATTTTGAGTAAGGAAAATAAAAGAAAAATGGTGTGGGATGTTCTTATTTATAGGATTAAGGAAGGGACGGAAGAGTGAGGTGTGGCTGTGAGCCTGTGACTTACCAAATTTATGAACTTTAGGGTTTTTTTTTTTTTTTTCTTTTCAAATCGGCTCTATTAATCTATTTTCCTCGTATTTTATAAAAGTAAGTTAAGATATTTTTTATATGGTTTAAATTAGGAAATGTTCCGATATATCTCATGGTTTAAGTTTTTTTAATGTTTAATTTTTTTTTTTGTGTGAATAATTTAAAATTTGATAACATAAAACTGATATGTTTATTTTAAATATGTGAGTTAATAATAAATAACCTCAGACCATTTAAAAAGGGAAACTCCAAATTGAAATCCACACTTTGTCTTGTTAAATGTAATTTTTGTTAAATAAAAGAAAATTTTAAATTATTTTACTCATTATTATAACTTTTAAAATGAATTCTAAATCATTTTACTCATTATTATAACTTTTAAAATGATAAAGTTAATAACTTTTAATTTAATCAATGTAGTTGATAACGTTTAATTTAAACAATGTGTCCATGTAATTTATTATACGCTATTTTTTGTTTTAATAATATTTTTTGAGCATTTATTTTAAAAAATATTAATATAATAAAAAAATTTCACCAAAAAGTTTATAACCCAATCCCCCATAAATTTAAAAATTATATATTTATGACACTTTATTTTCCTGCAACATAAAGAATAATAATAATAAAAAAAACGTATTGAAGTTCTTATCATATATCTATACAAATCAAATATAAGGTACAATGAGAGTATACCTTGAAGTACTTTTAAATACTGCTCTGCCCTGATAATTGAAAACTGATGATCTTTATGTAAAAGACAAAAAAAAAAAAGAAAATAATTAGAAATTGTGAAAAAATGGAAATAAATAATAAAAAAATTGACATAGCTTAATTAAATTATAATCTTGATCAAAAAATTAAAATACCTCCAAATGATGTTATGAGACGTGAAATCTACGATCTTGATCAAAACATGAAAATACAATCTTTACCGAAATAATGAAAGTAGAAGGAAAAAATTTATATTGAGCAACTTGAAATGAGAGTAAGTCATTCTTAACATGTATTTATAAATCGTACAGATATTTGTATATATTTACAAACTTAAAGAATTTTGTATAAATTGGATAAGTTAATAGATAAAAATTATTATTTATAAATACTAACTTATCCGAAAATTTAAAAATAGGTAATACATAGCAAATCAATTATATATATATATTTATAAATCGTAAAGATACTACATATATTTAAAAACTTAAAGATTTTCTGTTTATAATGGATAAGTTAGATAAAAATTATTAATTATAAATATTAACTTATCCGAAAATTTAAAATTAGCTAATACATAGCAAATCAATTATATATATATATTTATAATTGAAAAGATACTACATATATTTAAAAACTTAAAGATTTTCTGTTTAAATGGTAAAAACTTGATATATCAGTTAGCAAATTAATATTTTACTATGGTTAAATTTAAAAATTATCCCAAAAATTTATATTTTGGAGATTTAAATCTTAAATTCAAATAATTTATTTAATATATTTATCTAATTATTAATATACAATAAATACAATACTATGTGTCATTAAGTAGAGCTGTCCACCTAGACGTACATGTCAGTAGACACTTATCCAGTCAGCATGTACCTTGTTTTATAATATATATATATATGATTGTATTTGAGATTTAACGATATTTGTATAAAAACACCGCTATTTAAGTGCCAAAATGCGAGATTTTTATTTAAAAATGCTGCCAAGTAACAACCTTTATCTCAGAAAACATGGTTATTGAGCACGCTATTTCATATTTCTTTTAGTTTTAAATTTAATTTATAAACTAATAACATTCACAACATATTACAGTGAATAAATATGATAACAAACAAAATTAAATTCCGTTTCATGCTTAAATAAAATAAAACATACAAACTCATAAATTGTATAAATAATTAACAAGTAAAAATTAAAAAAAAAAAAAAACATATTTTTCAACCTTCGAAAATAAAAAAAAATATAAAATTCATGAGCACCAAGAGTACAACGTTAGAATTAAAAGAACGACCATCGGGATTAAATCCACTATCATTTTCTGAATCCTACAACATTGGAAAAGGAGAGAATAATTCAATACAAATTCACATGTCATTAAATCAGATAACGGGTTCTTTATTTTCTGACAATGAGATTTAGAGAAGTTATTCAAAGTAGTCATATCTTATGCACCAACTTTGTCATTTTAACCTCTGACACTTGTTTTCAGACTTCAACACAAAAACATCATTGATCCACCAAAGCAATAGTTTTTACATTTAGAATTCTTACGGGATTTTTTTTAATATTTAAAATTTTTTAATTAAATTAATAATTATAAATAAATATAAATTGAATCATATTAAATAATAATAATTTATTTAAATAATTTTTTATATTTTAATATCATAAATAAATGAATTTAGAGTTAAAATTGAATCACTATAATAAATTATATAAAATATGGTATGAATTAAGATACGACACAAATACTATGACAAATTATGCAAAATATAGGATGAATTGAGATACGACACCAACACAATATATGAAAATAATTAAAACACGACATGATACGAAAAACAATATGAACACGACATGAATACACGAACGTGTCAAAATTTATATAAAATGGATTATTAATGTGTAAAAATTTATATAAATTTATAATACTTTCAATATACAAAAAAATAATACGAACACGAACACACAAATTTTTTCTTTAAATTGAATCACTAAAACAAATTATGCAAAATATGTCATGAATTGAGACACGACACGAACACAGCATAGGAAAAATAATTAAAGCACAACACAAACACTACATGAATACACGAACGTGTCAAAATATACATAAAATAAATTATTAACATATAAAAATTTATAATATTTTAAATACACGAAAAATAACATGAACATAAACATAAATTTTTATCATATATATATATATTTTCTTTTTTTATCATTTTTCTTTTCTTTCTTTCCTATCAAAAAAAAAAACATGTGTTAATATCTAGAGAAGTTGTGTAGTAAATATTATAAGATAGTTATATATAATTGTAAATAATATACATTGCAAAATAATGCGCAAAAAAGTGACTTTCTAACAAGGTGTATATAATACAAAATTGTGTCTTAACTAAATAAAATAAAGAAACCCACACAAAAAGGCAGAGTCTTGAATTCCAAAAAAAAAAAAATTTACTTTCGAGGATTACAAAATAGGGTTTCCTAGCAAATTTGTCTGCATGAGTTCATTATTATGTTCTAGATCCTACTAAAAAAAGTTAAAACATGTAATTAATATGATAATAGGTTATAAAGATAAAATATAAAAAAACTTATTAAAATTTGTACCTGAGATTGCCTTGTGAACTACTTCGACTGTAGCTTGACCTATTATTAAATCGCTTATCTCGTCTTTGTCCTTTTGGTATCTTTTATGGTGTGGTTTTTTTTTATCTCCTCTTTCAACATTTCTTTTTGCTATTTTAATTTGTTTAGGTCGTTCATTGCTGAGCACATATCTCGAATATTCATGGCGAACACCCGATTTAAAGGCCTGAACTGCCCAATTATCACTAATGTCCCTTACTTCAAGGGTAGCCGTGTTGAAGCAACGGATGTACTCCCTTAAATTTATTGGATATCAATATATTATTTAAGTGTATATATACGAAATAGATATTTTAATATGTAAGTTGTCGTAATTACATATACGGTGTATAATTATATATACAATTGATATTAAATTTGAATGAGAAATTAGTCTCATTTAACACCCACTTGAAGAGGAAGAAAGTTGGTTGAAGGTGTAATTGGTAGTCAATCCCACATAGAACAAAGTATGGCTTATGCTAGTTGTTTTTATAGGCTTTGTTTCAATTTGGGGTTGGGCCTCAAGGGGTACCCAAGTTTTGTGGTGGGTGAAGACCTACACAACTTGGGCTGGACCACGCACGCGCAGCCATCGAGCTAGGCTAGGTCAGACTTGGCTTGGGCTTGGGTCAATTTCTATCTTTTTGCTGCCCAGCCCAACCATCCAACCAGCTTTATTTTTGTCCGAATAGTTTCTATCCTTTCGATTTAGGACCGAATCTTTGTGTCTGTTCGATTTGAACCGAACCGGTTCGTGTCTGTTCCAACAAGGTTGTCTGTTGGCTGAACCGGTTCATTCTTACAGGCTTGACTGTTTCGAACTGTCTTCTGTATATCTATAAATACAGACTTCCAGTGTCTATCTTATTCACTAATTTCAGAATAGAAAATTATTTTTCTTCCCTCCGGTTTTTCCTTTTTTCTGTTGAGAGAGAGTCTAGCATTTTTCAGTTCGCTGTGTTGTTTCGAGTGTGCCCTCTAAAGCAACGTTATCGAGGAGGCTTAGGAGACGATTTGCATCAATTTGCAAGCACTTTTGAGGCAAGCAAAATTCGTCTTAAGGTCAGAGGTAAAACCTTGACTCGATATTGATTTTTTCAAATCAATTTCTGTAAGTCTTCGTATATTTGATTATGTGTAATCTGTACATGTATGTTCAAGTGAGTATATATATATATATATCATGTTCCAATTTCTTATATATATATATATATATATATATATATATATATATCATGTTCCAATTTCTTTTATATCTTATGTTCTTTTTATAGTATATACAAATATTTTTCTAACATTCTTTTAACGAATTTTTTGCTTTGTTATATACTGTTGTGAATATATTTATTATATATACGTACTTACTTTTGATTCACAGTATATATTTTCTTATATATATCAGTACTGTATATATATTTTTTCGTTACTTGTTGATTCTGTTTGTTAAGCATATATATATATATATATATATTGTTTGAGATTTCGGCTTCTAGTCTGTTTCTGCAATATTTATTTCATATACTGACTTCATAATATTTGTTAATGTATATTGTTTTGCTTATAACATTAACATACTGTTAGTTTTGTTTATATCGATACTGTTTGTTTCCTTTGTTATATATATATATATTTATTTATTTTATTACTGTTTTTTGAAATTTATATTATATATATATATATATATATTAGTTTGCTTTTGTTCTTACAATTGCTACTGTTTCTGATATATTACATATATTTTATATATTGTGATATATTTGTGTAGTAACATTTATAACACTACTGATCTCGTAATATATTGTTATATTAGTTATAAACATATATTTATAAATAGTTTGCTACTGTTTTGTTATATTTGTATTCGTAATACATATGTTATAATGTATTTATATTATATTGTTTTGAGAGATTATATATATATATATATTGTTTAATAGTAATAACATTTATATATTATTTGTTATTGTTTTGTAATATATATATATATATATTGTTACGTTTGTGGTAATATATGTGTTTATATATATATATATATATATATATAAAGTTGATCATGTTATTTTTAAATAACAGATGGTCGAACGATCTACCGGTATTGCGCCTATAGCGCAACAACCTCTACATGTTACACATGGTGAGAGACCCGAGAAGTTCAGTGGTCTGGACTTCAAACGTTGGCAGCATAAGATGCTGTTCTATTTGACCACTCTCAACCTAGCCAGGTTTTTACTGGAGGAGGCCCCAGTTCTCAAAGAGGGAGAGACCGATACTACTGTTGTAGCCTCGGTGGAAGCATGGAAGCACTCTGACTTCCTATGCAAGAACTATATCCTCAATGGATTGGACAACACGTTATACAACGTGTACAGTCCGATTAAGACAGCTAGAGAGTTGTGGGAGTCCTTCGAGAGAAAATACAGAACCGAGGATGTCGGCACGAAGAAATTTATGGTTGCCCGGTTTCTAGATTTCAAAATGATGGACTCAAAATCCTTGATTAGTCAAGTCCAAGAGTATCAATTGCTTTTCCATGAGATAACTGCCGAAAGAATGATTCTTAGTGAATCATTTGAGATAGCAGCTTTGATAGAGAAATTACCACCTTCGTGGAAGGATTTCAAGAACTATCTAAAGAACAAGAGGAAGAATATGACTTTAGAAAACCTGATTGTTCGATTAAGGATCAAGGAGGATAACCGTGGTTTAGAAAAGAGGGTTAAGGTTCAGACCATGGAAGCCAAGGCGAATGTTGTTGAACATTCGAAGGAGACCAACAAGAGGAAATACGTTGGTTCAAGTTCTTCCCAAGCTAATAAGGGAACGAGTTTCAAGAAGTTCACAAGAACTTGTTTCAAATGCAACATGCCCGGGCATCGTGCAAAGGACTGTCGACAGAACAAGAAAAAGAAAGCTCAAGCCAACCTAGTTGATGATTATGAGATTGAGCTCGCTGCTATTATGTCACAAGTGAACTTGGTGGCAAACCCTAAGACATGGTGGGTTGACACCGGGGCCACTTGTCACGTATGTTCTGAAAGGAAGAGTTTCTCCGTGTACAAAGAAGATGCTGACATGAGCAACTATTTATGGGAAACTCTACGGCTTGCAAGGTACGAGGCCATGGAAAGATGATATTCAAGATGACCTCCGGGAAAGAACTTACTTTGAACAATGTTGTTCATGCTCCTGAAATTCAAAAGAATTTGGTTTCCGGCTCTCTGTTGAGCAAGAACAGTTTTAGGCTTGGTTTCGAGTCTGATAAATTTGTACTCACTAAAAGTGGGATGTTTGTGGGTAGAGGATACTTATGTGATGGGCTTTTTAAGCTTAATGGCTGTTGTGCCAAAGAACAAAGAATAATAATAATAATAATAATAATAATAATAATAATAATATTTCTTCTATTTATTTGAATGTGTCCTCTATTTATGGCATGGTAGATTAGGTCATGTAAATTACAAGATCGTGTAAAGAATCAGTAATTTGGATTTACTTTCGGAAAAATTGTTTGAAATCCAAATTGGCTAAGGCTCATTTCTATTCAATAGAAAGAAGTAGTGAACCTCTAGATTAATTCACATTGATATCTGTGATTTAAAATTTGTGCTAACTAGAGGTGGTAAAAAATATTGAATTACTTTTATTTGATGATTGCACAAGATATTGTTATGTCTATTTACTAAGAAGCAAAGACGAGACCTTGAAAGCTTTTAAGCTCTCTATAAATAAGATCGAAAATCAACTAAGTAAGAAAGTTAAGATAATAAGGAATGATAGAGGTGGTGAATATGATTATTGTTTAATGAATTTTATTCAAAATATGGAATCAACATTCAAACCACTTCTCCTTATTAACCTCAACAATATGGTATTGCGAAACGCAAGAATCGAACGTTGAAAGAAATGATGATCGCTTTGTTGATAAGTTCAGGGTTATCTCAGAACTTGTGGGGGGAGGCTATTTTAATAGCTAATTATATTTTAAATAAAATATCCCACAATAAATCAGACAAGACACCATATGAATATGGAAGGGTCTAAGACCATCCTACAAATACACGAAAGTGTGGGGGTGTCTTGAAAAGGTATCGGTTTCTCCGGCTTAAAAGGTCATGATAGGACCCAAAACTATGTTCGGTGCCTTATTCGAAGGGATCATGACCCAGTCCTTGAGGGCGAAGGACATGTGAAAAAATGTCAACTTTATGCAACAAGGGTACTCGGGTATGATCTTGTCGTCAATAAGGGTATCGACATAGTAAGTAGGGAAGAGTGTCATGGTATGGTATCGGCATGCCTTGGTGCTACCACGACTACCCCGTTGTGAAGCGTAGGATGAGATCTTGACCATGGGATCGGTGATACCAGATGGTGCCGAGTGGTACGGACCCTAGAAGCAAACCATTAGGTTGTAAATTAATGTAAAGACATAACGTACTCAGTTAGCAATTTGAGTAAATCTACAAGCAATTCTGAAAAGGATCACTGAAAGGCCATAGTAAGGGTACTCAAATATTTGAGATACACCTTAAGTTATGGATTGCACTATACAAGATATCTAGCTGTGCTTGAAAGGTACAGTGATGCAAAATGGATATTCAATACTAAATATTTCAAATCCACTAACGGATTTATCTTTATATTGGAGAAGCTACAATGTTTTGGAAATCTTTTAAACAAACGTGTATTGCCAGATGCACCATGAAATCTGAATTTTTAGCTTTAGATAAAGCTGGAGAAGAAGCGGAATGGCTTCGAAAGTTTAGAATATATTCCAAGTTGGTCGAAACTTGTACATCAACTTGTATACATTGCGATAGCCAATCTGCAATTGGTAGGGCACAGAGTTATTTGTATAACGGTAAATCTCGACTCATTCGTCGAAGACATAATACCGTTAGACAGTTGCTCTCAAATGAAATTATCTCTATTGATTATGAAAAATCAAAGGATAATGAATCGCGCTTACAAAAAGGTTTAACAAGAGACCAAGTAAATCATCGAGGGGAATGGGTTTTAAGCCTATAAATTAAAGTTACATAATGGCAACCCAACCTAGTTGACTAGAGATCCCAAGATCTAGGTTCAAAGGGACAACCGAGTTATGTTAACTTAGGGTGAGCACTAAAAGAGTTAAACACTCTAATCCATTCATATGATGAATGCCTGCAAAGGAGTTAGGATAAACTATGCTTTTATTGATACTTATAGCTTGATAAAATCAAGTGGGGTATTGTAGGATGCTCTTAATAAGCAATCACCTATTATGAGTAAGAAACGTGGCCACTTCTATGAGAATTGATCAGGCTAAATTCTCTAGAGTACTCATAGAAACCAGGTAGTCTCCGGGGCCAAAATGGACACAACCGTGAGAATCGAAGATGTTCGAAGTGGAATTGCGTGATACCTATTATTTTGGTTTACACGAAAGGCTGAATAGTTCAAGACATCATGTTCACTAGTTAGTCGAGTAAATCTGATAGTTATTGCTATGGAAGGTTCAAAGCCAAAAGCTACCTATCTTGATACAATTACTCCTCAAAGTTACTCTCTCTATTTTCGAGTCAATTTGTCGGTTTATTCAGACAATTTCCATTCATGTGGGGGATTGTTGGATATCAATGTATTATTTGGGTGTATATATACAAAATACTAATTCCAATACGTAGGTTGTCGTAACTATATACACGGTGTATAATTACATACACAACTGATGTTAAATTTGAATGAGAAATTAGTCTCATTTAACACCCACTTGAAGAGGAAGAAAGTTGGTTGAAGGTGTGATTGGTAGTCAATCCCACATAGAACAAAGTATGACTTATGCTAGTTGTTTTTATAGGCTTTGTTTCAATGTGGGGTTGGGCCCCAAGGGGCACCCAAGTTTTGTGGTGGGTGAGGACCTACACAACGTGGGCTGGACCACACACGCGCGCGCGCCGCAGAGCCGTGCTGGGTTGGACCGGGCTTGGGCTTGGGTCAGTTTCTATCTTTTTGCTGCCCAGCCCAACTATCCAACCAGCTTTATTTTTGTCTGAATTGTTTCTATCCGTTCGGTTTAGGATCAAAACTTTGTGTCTGTTCGATTTGAACCGAATCGGTTTGTGTCTATTCCAACAGAGTTGTTTGTTGGCTGAACAGGTTCGTTCTTACAGGCTTGACTGTTTCGAACAGTTCTCTCTATATCTATAAATACAGACTTCCAGTGTCTGTCTTATTCATTAATTTCATAATAGAAAATTATTTTTCTTCCCTCCGATTTTTTCTTTTTCTGTTGAGAGAGAGTCTAGCATTTTCCGGTTCACTGTTTTGTTTCAAGTGTGCCCTCTAGAGCAACGTTATCGAGGAGGCCTGGGAGACGATTTGCATCAATCTACAAGCACCTTTGAGGCAGACAAAATTCGTCTTAAGGTCAGAGGTGAAACCTTGACTCGATATTGATTTTTTCAAATCAATTCCTATAACTCTTCGTATATTTGATTATGTATAATCTGTACATATATGTTCAAGTGAGTATATATATATATATCATGTTCCAATTTATTTTATATCTTATGTTTTTTTTTTATAGTATATAGCAAATATTTTCCTAACAAAGTTCACTTGGGTTCTACTTAATTTCCATTAAGCTGCCTGGTTTTCGGATGACTGTACGATAGGTGAGGAAGTGTGCCATGAATTCTCTGCTCAATTGATCAAAGCTGACAATCGAGCATGGGGTTAGGGAATAATACCAAGTTCTGGCATGTCCCCTTAAATTCGTGGGGGAAAACTCTACACTTAATTGCATCTGTCATTTTATGCAGGCCAATATATGATCTATAATGGTCTAAGTGATCAATGAGATCTTTATAGTGCCATCGAACGTTTCCTTAGGGAGCTTTATGTTAGAGGGAGATTCTTATTAGCGAACTACCAGTAAAAGGAGGTTGTGTTCATCATCCATCCACTATAATTCATCATTCTTGGTCTTCTTAAGACTCTTTATCTCCTTATGCAAAGTCTCTACTTTCCCTATCAATTCCAAATCCATTTATCTCTCTAGTATGTAGTCTTGTTTAGTGGTGTATTTGGTAAGGTTTATGGTGTCATTGTTACAGTGTTCTCGCCTTTGGCGAGTAGCTTCTTGTGCATCCTTAGCGGATGGGGTAGAACTCTATTGTTCACGTTTGCGATTAGGGTTACATTGTAAATGTTGAGCTATTGTATAGTCTGTTGGATAACTTGTTATTGGTTCATCACTTGTTCTTTTAGCAACTAGATTTGGGCGAGCAGTTGATTATAATTGTCTATTTGGCGGGGTTAAAAATGGCATACCCTAAATAAAGTTTAGTGGGCATAGTATAGGCTGAGGCATATAGGATGGTCTGAGAAGTGACACTAGGGTTGCATCAATGGCAGGCTGTGATACATGAATTATAGAGGACGTTACTTGTGGGGCTAGCTCAGTGGCTGTCACAACCATTGTGGTTGCTGGGGTCTGGTCAATGCCAAGAATGACTTGGGTTGAAACAATAGCAACATATGACAACCGTGTGAGGATATTCGTATGCACCCTAGATGGTGGAGTATAATAGATAGGTGGGAAGTCTCCCATGAGGTTTTGGTAGTAGTTTGGTGAATATGACAACCATGTATTCAATGACTTTAGTGAGTGTTGGTATGGCGATGCATATTCATACATGGATTGTTGGAAAAAGCTGTAAAATGTTTGCGTACCACTCACACCAATAATGACAATAGACGTATTTAGCAGTGAGGCAGTTGAAGAAGCGATGGTGCCCATGGGGACGCAAGAGAATACATCAACGATGGTGTTTTTAGATTATGGCAAAGACGACACGACTGTCATTTCCTACAAATAGTGTTAAATTTTTATGGTTTTTAGGATATTATTGATGGTTAGCTTAGAGAATGGATAGTCAAAGGGGCGCTGAAATTGAGACTCCTAAATGCGCTCCAATGCTTAAATTAGCAAGAATCCAAAGAAGAAGGAAGAGACAGAATAATAGTAATAGAATGTCAAAGAATGTGACTTAGGGTTTTATATTTATCTCATACTTTTTATACTTTTAATCATGTGTAACTGATAATAATTGAGATTGTCTTTTTCTAACCTATGGGTCAGCCAATCTTATTCTTAGGTCTTAGATCCAAGTGAGTAATGGGCATAACAACTATTACTCAAATTCATGTATGATGATTCACTGCTTATTATTCACCACTAGTTAGTCACGTACCTACACTTCGAGTGGCAGTGAAGACTCCATTATGATCAACTCGTTTCAAAATACATAGTTTGAGATACAATATTCCCTCAGAACTTTAAACCAAGTTCTCATCATGACAATAGGAAGATTGGCGACTTTTTTTTTTATATCATAATATAGCTTTTTTATTTTAATTCTCAAAATATCGATGTTTTTGTTTTAATGATCAAAATCCGCTTATTTTTTAACCTGTTGGGAAATCGCCATGAGCCATGGCAATTTCCCAACATATAAATTTATTTTTATTTTTAAATGATGAAGAGAAATAGCCATGGCCGGTGGCAATTTCCCTTCATCATTTAAAAAATAATAATTAAAATTATACAAGGGAAATCGCCACCGGCCATGGCAATTTCCCTTGTATGTTAAAAAAAAATTCAGTTTGATATGTTGGGAAATTACCACGGCTTCTTCATAAAATGAAGAACATCTTCTTTTTACTTTTTTTTTCTTCAAAATATTAAATAAAACTTATATAATTTTAAAAAATAAAAAATAAAAAAAGTAATAAAAATTATATATTTTATTTTTATTTAAATTTAATTATAAAATATATAAAAATATTTTTTAATATTTTAATATTTTTTGAATAGTGAAACAGACTTTCGGGCAAAATATGTATAATACTACTATTGTTGATGCGAACTCTCTCCCGATGTAGTAGATTGATAAAGACATTTTCGACGACTATGACTAGATGTGTCCATGGGTTGGGCCAAGGCCCGAATTTTTTTTATTTTCCTTGCCCAAGCCCATTTTGGGGCAGGCCCGGGCCGGACCGAAAGCCCATTTCACTATTAAAAAAATATTACAAAAATTATATTAATATTTATATATATTGGGCCGGGCTGGGACAAGTTTTTTTGTAATTCGGGCCGGTCTGGCCTAGCCCGAATTACTATTTATTAAATACAAAATATTTTTTATTTAACTTTAATTATAAAATAAATATAAAAATGTATTTTTTATATTTATATAAAAATTTATATAATTTTTAAAATTGTTATTATTTAAATTTTACAATTTATTAATTTTTATTTTTTAAAAATTATAAATTATATAATTTTTATTTTCGGGCTTTGACAAGGGAAATAAAAAAATTTCGGGTCTCAGCTCGGCCCGGCCGATGGACACCTCTAGTCATAGCCGTCGAAAATGTCCTTGTCAATCCGGTACATCGGGACACATTCGGGCTTACCGGGCCTGGCTATGACCTTCATTCCTGCATAATCCACAATGCTTTGGTTGGCTTTTCTCCCAGAGATCCATTTATTACGAATACAACTTGAAAAAATCCGATTGACATTACGAATATAATTTTTTCAATCAGATTTTTAAATAAAAAATTTAAATACTAACAATTTTAAAATTTTTAAAAACTATATAAATTTTTATATAAATATAAAAATACATTTTTATATTTATTTTATAATTAAAGTTAAATAAAAAATATTTTTTATTTAATAAATAGTAATTCGGGCTAGGCCGGACCGGTCCGAATTAAAAAAACACTTGTCCCAATCCAGGCCAATATATATAAATATTAATATAATTTTTTTTTAATATTTTAATATTTTTTTAATAGTGAAATTGGCTTTCGGACCGGCCCGGGCCTGGCCCGAAATGGGCTTGGGAAAGGGAAATAAAAAAAATCCGGGCCTTGGTCCGGCCCATGGACACCTCTAGTCGTAGCCGTCGAAAATGTCTTTATCAATCTGGTACATCGGGAGAAAGTTCACATAAAAAATAGTACCGTTATACATATTTTGCCCAAAAATCTGTTTTACTATTCAAAAAATATTAAAAAATATATTTTTATATATTTTATAATTAAATTTAAATAAAAAATAAAAAATATAATTTTTATTAATTTTTTATTTTTATTAAATTTAAACAATTAATATGGGAGTTTGAGGCATTTGATTTCTAGCAACTAAGTTACCTGTTCTTTGGCACCTATCACATGATTTGCAAACGAGGTATGCATCTTTGAATAAGGTAGGCCAATAAAATCCACTATCTAGCACTTTCATTGCTGTTTTTTTAGGTTCAAAGTGCCCTCCACATACATAAGAATGACAAAAGGTTAGAATAGAATGAAATTCAGATTCAAGTACGCACCTTCTTATAATCTGATCAGAGCAATGCTTCCAAAGATAAGGTTCATCCCAAATGTAGTATTTGGCATCACTCTTGATCTTATTTCTTTAGGCTATTATCAATTCTTGTGGCAACTGCTTGGTGACTAAGTAATTAACAATATCAGCATACCAAGGGGTTGTTGTGCTTATGGAAAAGAGTTGCTCATCCGGAAAGTTCTCATACAATGGTAGTGCATCCTCTTCATGAACTAATCGGCTAAGATGGTCCCAACCAGGTTGTCTTTACCTCTCTTATCTCTAAATCAAACTCTTGTAAGAGAAGTATCCATCTAATCACCCTTGGTTTGGCCTCCTTCTTAGTGAGCAAATACCTAAGGGCTGCATAGTCAGAAAATACAATTACTTTAGTACCAATTAAATAAGAACGAAATTTCTCTAAAGCAAATACAATAGCCAAAAGTTATTTTTCAGTAGTGGAATAATTTAATTGAGCATCATTTAGAGTTCGGGAGGCATAATATATGGCATGTGAGGCTTTACCAACCCGTTGGCCCAAAACAACTCCAATGGCATAGTCACTAGCATCACACATAATTTCAAAAGGTACATTCCAATCAGGTGGTTGCATGATAGGAGTTAATGTTAAGAGTCCCTTCAAAGTTTCAAACGCCTCTTTGCATTTATCATCAAAATGGAAATCCACATCTTTTTGTAACAGCTTGCAAAGAGGTAGTGTTATCTTTGAGAAGTCTTTGATAAATCTTCTATAGAAACTTGCATGTCCAAGAAAAGAACGAACCTCTCTCACATTTGTGGGAGGTGGTAAAGAATGCATAATATCTATTTTAGATTTTTCTACTTCTATTCCCTTAGAAGAAATAACATGGCCCAAAATTATTCCTTGTTCTACCATAAAGTGACATTTTTCTCAATTCAATACAAGGTTAGTTTCCATGCATCTTTTAAGTACAAGGGTAAGGTTCTCTATACATCTATCAAAAGAATCACCATAGACAATAAAATCATCCATAAAGACCTCTATGATGTTTTCTACATAATCTGAAAAGATGCTAACCATACACTTTTGGAATGTAGCTGGTGCATTGCAAAGACTAAATGGCATACACCTATAAGCAAAGGTACCAAATGGACATGTGAATGTTGTTTTCTCTTGGCCCTCCGGAGCAATGGAAATCTGATTATAACCTGAAAAACCATCAAGAAAACAATAATGAGAATGACCAGCTAACCTTTCCAGCATTTGATCAATAAAAGGTAAAGGAAAGTGGTCTTTGCGAGTTGTGGAATTAAGTTTACGATAAACAATACAAACTCGCCACCCTGTTTGAATTCTAATAGGAACAAGTTCTTTCTCATTATTTTTAACAACAGTTACACCGGACTTTTTAGGAACTACTTAGACCGGGCTCACCTATTTGTTATCAAAGATAGGATATATCAGTCCAACATCTAGGAGCTTTAGTATCTCATTTTTCACCACCTCCATCATAGGAGGATTCAATCTTCGTTGTGCTTCTCTTGTTGGTTTTGACCCTTCCTCTAACAGAATTCGGTCTATGCACATAGATGGGCTTATTCCCTTGATATCGGCAGTTGTCCAACCAATTGTTGTCTTATGCTCTCTAAGCACTCGGATAAGTCTCTCTTCTTGCAAAGGTGTGAGCTCTTTGGCAATTATGATCGGTAGTGTGTCCTTTTCACCCAAGAACACATATTTCAAATGATTAGGTAATGGTTTCATTTCCAAATTTGGTGCCTGCAAAATAGAAGGTATAAGTTTCTCATCAGATATAGGCAAGTCAATATAAGAAACATCATACCTTTTATCAAGATATGGCAACACTTGTAGAGATTCAATTTCCTCTTTCACATGTTCACTCAAGGCTATTTCTTTTGCACAAACAGAATTTAGATGGTTGCTAATGGTTACTTCCAAACTATCTTCACCATCCAACTCATAAATTTGTTGCATCAAAGAGTTAATTATGTCAATAGAAAAAATAGAATGCACATCAGTAGGATATCTCATGGCATCAAAAATGTTGAAACGAATTATTTCACCATCAAATTCCATAGTGAGGATTCCATCATGCACATCTATTTTAGTCCTAGCTGTTTTTAAGAATGGTCTCCCTAATAGAATGAGTGTTGGATTAGAAGACATCTCATCTTCCATCTCAAGAACATAGAAATCAGCAGGAAAAACCAACTCATTAACTTGCACCAGGACATCCTCTATAACTCCTCTAGGATATGTGTTAGAACGGTCAGCAAGTTGTATTACAACACTGGTTTCCTCTAATGGTCCTAGATTCAATAAAGCATGAACTGAATATGGCATGACATTAATAGATGCTCCTAGATCTAGCATAGCACGCTCAAACCTAGTGTTTCCTATCTTACAAGGAATGGTAAACATACCTGGATCCTTGCATTTAGGTGGGAGTTTCTTTTGAAGAACAGCTGACACATTCTCCCCCACACTTACCTTTTCATTCCCTTTCAACTTCCGTTTAGAAGTGCACAACTCTTTTAAAAATTTTGCATACCTTGGCACTTGCTTGATAGTATCTAGTAAAGGAATGTTCGCCTCTACTTTTCGAAAAGTTTCCAAGATTTCCTTCTCTTGCTCCTCCTTCTTGGATTTTGCTAATCTGCTAGGAAAAGGTGGAGGAGTTATATAAGAAGGAAAAGATGGTTTCAGAATTACCTTTTGTAGTGGCTCATTGGGATATGAAGATGATGCCATGGTGTTGTCTTTCCTTTGAGCACTTTCTTTTTGTGGTGTCTCAAGTTGTTTCCCACTTCTTAAGGTTACGACATAGGCATTTTCTCTGGGATTCACTATTGTTTGGGAACGTAATTTCTCGGAATCCCTTGCTTGGAATTGACTTATTGCTGTTGCCATTTGACCTATTTGAGTCTCTAATTGACTCATCCTTGTTGCCATTTGTCTGTTTCCTTCCTTTGTTTCTTATTGAATTGTCGTTGTGTCCTGTTGAATTTGAATTTGGTTAGTAGAAAGGGCTTTAACAAGATCTTCAAGAGAAGTACTTGAATTTTGAATGGGTGGCACTTGTTGTCGGGTTTGATATGGTTGTTGAACCCTTTGTTGATAACCCGATTGTCTATTGTCAATTGGTGGAGGAGCAGCTTGTGATTGGTTTCCTCCATAATTGAAGTTTGGATGATCCCTCCATCCTGGATTGTAAGTGTTAGAATAGAGATCATACTTCCTTGATTGGTTCTGAAATCCACCCATGGCATTAACATGTTCATTTGGATCATCTTGAAGTGTTGGACACATATCAGTTTGGTGCCCCATGTTTGAACATATACCATAAGCTTTAATTTGCTGTATTTGACCTACAGCCATTCGTTCCACAAGAGAAGTCAGTTTATCAAATTTTTGTTCAAGAGATGATATACTTACTTCATTCACTTTCTTTGGTTGTGGTGGTAGTTCATCTCTCATGTTGAACTGTTGTGAGTTGGCTATCATATTGGAGATGAGAAGTCTAGCAGCATCGGGAGTTTTATCAACTAGTGCTCCCCCACTTGTTGCATCTATCATGCGTCTCTCCACAGACAAAAGACCTTCATAGAAATATTGGATGAGCAGTTGTTCACTTATCTGATGATGTGGACATGATGCACAAAGTTTCTTGAACCTCTCCCAATATTCATACAAGGATACTCTTTTGTATTGTCGAATCCCACATATTTCCTTTCTAATGTTGGCAGCCTTAGATGCTGGGAAATATCTTTCCAGGAATGCTTTCTTCATCCCATTTCATGTAGTGATAGTCCCGGATGATAAGTAGTAGAGCCATTCCTTTGCCGAATCAGCTAGAGAGAATGGGAATGCTCTTAACTTTATTTGCTCTTCCGTTATTTCGGTTGGTCTCATGCTTGAGCATACTACATGGAACTCCTTGAGGTGTTTATTTGGATCCTCTCTTGCAAAACCCTGAAAATTTGGAAGAAGATGAATCAGGTCAGATTTTAATTCAAATGCTACCTCAAGAGTAGGATACTCTATGCACAATGGTTGTTGATCCAAGTACAGAGTGGCTAGCTCCTTAAGAGTTCGGTTGTTTGCTGCCATCTCTCCTTGCTCCTCTTGGATAATTTGGATCAACTCTTCGTTTGTTCTTTGGTGTAAAGCTATGAATTCCCGAATTCTCCGAAGTCCTAAGTGAGGTTCTTCTTTTTTGGGAGATTAGGACATTCACTGAAAAAGAAAAAAAGAAAAAAAACTAATTAAAACAAAAAAATAAGAATAAACCAAATAACTAATAAACTAAAGAAAGCAATCCCCGACAACGGCGCCAAGAACTTGATGCACCCAAAAGAATGTATCTTATTTAATTCTTGCACTAAAAATATCAATTGTAAATTACAGTGATTAGCAAGGATCGAGTCCACAGGGATTGGTGTTTACTTTAAGAATTATTAGTTTAAACTTAAATTCAGTGAAAACAAAATAAAAGGAGAGTTTCTGAAAACAGTTTAAAAATAAAGCAATCAATAAAAAGTAAGAAAACAAATAAATAAGAAGTGATCAGATGTGAGAAATATGGCTAAAGGTTCATTCTCCACCACTAGACATCATTAAGAATCAAATTCAGATCTATCAATATCAATTATCTATCAAAGTTAACAACCGTAGATAACAATATCCTGTGTTACCCCAATCCTTCCTTAGTTTGTCGTTAAGCAAACGAACGCCACAACTTAATCTCTAACTATCAAATAACCTAAGATAAACATCATTAAATTCAAAGTGATAGCAACTTTATGATGAGAAAGATAGGTTGATCTAAACAACAAAAGCATGAACATGAATTGTTTAACTTATGTTATGTTCCACTTTGCAATTAGCGAAAACTTGACCATAATCATTAATCACAAATTGCCACTTATGAATAGGAAATCAAGACAATTACACGGATCAAGACTCCTAAACTAGCAATAGATAATTATCAAGATATATCTAGTTTGTAACCTAAACAAATAAAGACAACATCATGAACAATTCTTATAGAAAAACACAAGCAACTTTGATAGAAAAATAATGATAGATAGAATCTCAAAATCAATTATAAAACATGTTTAGGGCTTTGAAATCACCCTTAACCAAAGAAAAGTTTAGCCTTGAATAGGCATTGTCAACATAAACATGAATATTCAAAAGAAACTAAGAAGAAAAATAAAATAAAACTTAGAGAGATTAAAGAAGAATAAGAAGAAGATTTGATAAATAATCAAAAGCATGACATAGTTGGTGACTCAAAAGATGATATTTATAGAGTTTTAAAGTCTTGAAAACCCTTTCTTGCTCTTCAAGGAAGCTAGGAGTCAAAGGAGTGCAAAATAGGTAGGAATTCAGAGTTTTACGATTTTTCTTGATTTTGGAGGCAGTAAGGTTGGCGCCGCGGCGTCACTTTCCGGTGCTGCGTAGGCTGACTTGTGGCTTTTTGTCTGCAGACGTCGGTTTCGCGACTGCTGCACTGTCTCATACTTTGTCGGCTGATTTGGATGACCATCTGATGTCCGATTTAGGCGTGTAAACTATCGTTGGAAAGGTATTCAAGTCAGCTTCAAAAGTCAAGATGGAAGATTCTTCAAATAATGAATTTAACATAATTTTTCCTTGCAAAAAGCTCCGGAGGTCAGATCTGCCTGATCATCTAGCACTAAGAATTTGATCTTTTTGACTCCCAAGTTTTCTTCCATCTTATGATTGTGAATTTATAAGCTCTTTACCATCATAATTGACATGTTTTGACTTCATCTCTTCCAAAATACCTATAATTCATAAAAATATAATAATTTGTCAAGGAACTTAAGAATTAAAGCACAAAGTATAAGAAAATAATATATGAAAATGTATGTAATTACACATTTATCAAACAACTTCATATGTTGGGAAATCGCCACTACCAGTGGCGATTTCCCAACATATCAAATTGAATTTTTTTTTTTAACATACAAGGGAAATCGCCATGGCCGGTGGCGATTTCCCTTGTATAATTTTAATTTTTATTTTAAATGATGAAGGGAAAAATAAATGGATTTCGGTCATTAAAAAAAGGGATAATGTCATGAATGGCCCCTGAAGTTTATCAAATTTGTCAATGTAGTACCTCTACTTTAAAAATGTCTATTTTGGTACTTAAAGTTTACACTCCGTGTGCTATTGTAGTACCTATCAGTAACACCGTTAAAAATTGATGACGTGGCTTTTGTATCCAATGAAAACTTGACACGTGGCACCATATAAAGATGCCACGTGTACTAACTAAAAAATTATTATTTTAATTTTAAAAATAAAAATAATATTATTTTAAAAATATAATGATGACACGTGACACCATATAATGATGCCACGTGTATTAACTTTAAATAAAAAAATTTAATAAATATTTTTTAAAAATTAAAAAAATTTAAAAAGAAATTTAAAAATTTAAAATAATTTAAAATTTTTAATAAATATTTTTTTAAAAGAATTAAAATAATTTCATAATTTAATTTTTGTAATTTTTGTAATTTTTGTAATTTTTGTAATTTTCAAAAATAATTTTTTTAAAATATATTTTAAAAAATTTTAGATATTATAAATTATTTAATATTTAATTTTAAAATATTTTATAATTTAAAAATAATTTTAGTTAAATATTTTTATTTTTAAAATTTTGAATTTAAAAAATAAAATATAATTTTAAAAATATTATTTAAATATTATTATTATTTTAATATAATTTTTTAAGTTTTTTAAAAAATTAGATATTAATTTTTAAAATAACTTTTATTTTTAAATTTTTTTAAAAATATTTTTTATTTATTTTTTAATAAAAATTCAGATATTAATTTCTAAAAAATCAGGTGCTGCCACGTGTCATCACCTGATTGGTCAATGTCATATCATCATCTATATTTAATGGTGTTAAGTCAATGTACCACATTGATACACGGTTTGATAGTACAGGTACCACATTGAACATTTTTAAAATACAGGTACCATATTGACAAATTTGATAAACTTCAAGAGCTATTCATGACATTATCCCTTAAAAAAAATCGGTATTTCGAGAATTAAAAAAAAAAAAGCTATATTGTGGTAAAAAAAAAACCAAGATTGGCAGCGGCAAAGATAATTCTTGTATTTTGATTTGTAAATTGTTTGAAAAAAATAATGCCTTATGTATATTCTCATTAATTTAGGAGAAAATCAAGTTAATTATATCGTAATCTCTATAATGTGTACAATTACAATAATTACATTAACAATTATTAATAGTAAAGACCCAAAAATTGTCATGCTTCAGTGACCCAAATAGATTATACGAATGATTCAATTGCCCCTCTTGGGTTTTCTTAGACCTGTCAATATTGATACGACATGGTTACACGAAAAACATAATTAAAAACACGACACGAAAAAAGTACGAATATGATACGAATACGCAAATATCTCAAAATCTATATAATACGAATTATTAACGTATTAAAATTTATATCACTAAGCCAAATCATATATATATATATAATATAATAAGGTATATGCTGATTGGATAAATTTTTGCTGACATGAACATCTACATGAACATCTTCTTTTGATGACACGTAGGACAAGCATAAATAATATTATACCTTATCAGCTCAGTAAATCTCAAAAAAAAAAAATCTAACACTATCAACTTCTTATTATTTTAAATAACAAGTGTTTGTTCACTTTTGGACTAGTATATCTTTATACATGATTTTTAATTTTACAACAAATTTTGATTTTTAAATTTTCATGTGTTGGTTCTATATTATCAATATTTTTCAGTCAATTTAAATTTAATATAAATAAATAGATAAAACTATCTATTTAAAATTGTATGTTAATAGTAAATGTGTTTTTTGTGAGTGATATATTGTATTTTTACCATCAATACTTTTGCCTCATTCACCCTCTCTTTTTTATTTTTAAGAGTTCGTTTTTGATGCACATTGTCAGTGTATAGACTCTATACACTGACAGTGAATTTTACACGGACACCTCATTAAAAAGCTAACCACTAACCCTAACTCCTAAGCCCTAACCACTAATCTTAACTACTAACCCCTAACCCAACAGGTGGCATCGTATGATGCATTGACAGTGCATCAAATATTAATTTTTTTTTTTAATGCAATTTACCCTGTTTTATGAATTAGGTTGTGTTTTTCAGAATATCATTTCATTTAATTTGCTAATAATTGGAGGTTTTTTTTTATTATATTTGACGTTTTTTTGTTTGCTAACATGGATGTTGCTTGCATCCCTCCCCCTCTCCCCCTCCTCAAAATCTTACATGTTTATTTTCTTGAATTCATAGATCAAAAGCTTACAGGCCAGGTCTATGAGATTGTTGGACGCATTAATGGAAGATTTGGAACTCTTACTGTTGTACTAATACATCATCTGGTTTGTCTTTACCTGATATTGTTTTTGTATCTGTCACTGTAATATGATAAAAGAACTGAACAAAATGTTTAATGCTCAGTTGGAAATGGATAAATGTCCAAGTTTCATCTTATTCACTTTCTTCAACTTATAGAGTCACTTATGAAAAATTCTAGATGAATGAAACCATATAAAATTGGTTAGAAAGTGTATCTTATTGATAAAAAATATCAAACAGTTTAAGGGACAGATATAGGTTCTTAGATCATGTTGTAATTTGAATCTATATTGTTTAGAACTTTTCTAAAAAAGTAGAGGTTATAATGTTTTATCTAATTATTTAATTTCTTTCCAAAATGAGAAGCTTAAATTTTCATATGCCACTTTATTAACAAACCTTCATTTTTTTTTTTTTTTTTTTTGTTGAGAAGTTAGAATCAGAATCATAATCATAGTTAAGTATCATACTTATATAAAAATCATTTAATTAAATCAAACAAAATTATAACTAAATTGTAAAAGAAAGGCATATTTTTAAAATTTATATTGCATGTTGATTAATTTTAATTGGCTACCAAATCAAATTATTCACAATCCTATCCAATAAATTTAAATTCATAAAATCTTGATTTATGCTTACAATCACAAAAATAATACCTTTACTCTTAGGAAAAAAAAAAAAAAACCAATTATCATGTAAAAATATGATATACAAGCATTTAATTACACCACTTTCTTTTTGTCTTTTCAACTTTGAATTGTATTTTGGTTTTGAAATGCTAAATTTATTTTTTTAGCAGTAGTTGTGAATTTATTTATTTTTATCAACCATTCTTAATTCAAAATTATATATAATCTTTATCTCCATTAATTAGGGTGGTAATCCCTAATTATTATGCTAATTTTCTTTTATTTTGATTGAAAATTCAAATTTATAAACTGTCACCCAATAATTTTTTAAAATAAAATTAAGGGTTTTGGAGCCTATAAATAACAAGTAACATGTGTACAAATATCATCTTAATTTTCAACTAAAATAAGATATATTTTGAGAACTTATGTCATTATGAATTGCACAACGACTTTTCTATATGATTTTAGTATTTAATTTTACTTCCAAAATTCAAGGTACGCATATTTGTTAATGTTAGTTATTTAAATGGTTTGGACATTCAAAAAGATTTTATCCAATTTAATTTTTTTCTTCTTCAAAACTTACATAATCTTATTTGAATTCGTTTATGAATATTTATAAATTAATTTTGTGATTTTTCACTACAAAGAATTGATGATTTAGACTCATTTTTATCTATATTCAATAGTAGTTTTTTCACTGCAATATTTGATAATGAATAACATAATTTATTATTGAGCAATATAAATAAATATAAAAATATGAAAATTATCATCGCTGCATAAAATTTTAATTTGATAGCAAAAAGGATTCAAATTAAGTAGCCAAACTACCATTTAACTTAAATATCATTTAAATTTATCTTGATTTACTTTTAACATGAAACTAAAATTTATGCATTCTTTTAGATTATGGTGAATAAGGAAAAAGATTAAAACTAAAATGAAACAAGTTAGAGTAATTGATTTGTTTATATTTCAACTTAAAAGATATATCAATATTGTTATTAAAAATATATATATCAATATTTATATTTTGAAACTTATGATTTTATGATTATATATATTAGATCAATAAAAATATGTATATTCTTTTATTACGATGATATAAAATTAAAATAAATTAAAAAATTTTAAAGGTATAATAAATATAATAAAAAAAATCCCGTGTATCACATGGGTTAAAAAAACTAGTTTGACATATAACAGCATTTGTGAAGTGATGTGAAAACTAAAAAAAATACTGTTGTAAGATAAAACAACATTTTTTCATGTGTTGTATATATGGCCATAGCCTTATGTCTTTAGTAGCATTTTTATATATGTATAATAACACTTATCAAAATGCTGTTATTTTTACTTTATAACAGCTTTTCAAGATCTTTTGCATGCATTTTTCAATTGCTGCACAAGATCTCAATGAAAGCAATTATAAGTGTTACCAAAAGCATTTTTATATGATAACACATATAATAGCACATGCCAAATATTTCTAAAAAATTTTAAAATGTTATAATTATTGGCCATTATAATATATAACAGCAATATGCAAAATGTTGTCAAAGTGTTGCCTTTGATATTTTTAACAACATTTGAGAAATAATAAAAAAAAATGGTGTCTAAAACTAGTTTTAGCGTAGTGTATAAATATAAAATACCTTAAACACGATCATGACACAATAAAGTATACAAATGCGACACGCACATATATATATATATATATATATATATATATATGTATGAGGGATCCACTTACATTAGTGTAAAATTAAATTTATTTTGCACACTTCTGTAATTTTTTATACGAATTATATTTTAACAAATAGACCGTTAGATTAAATAATATAATTGTACTCATCGTGCACATAAAGTTTCGAATTGATCCAATATCTCTATCATATTGATTGAGAATATTGTTTTTTTTAATATATATTTAACGATTGAAATTTTTTTTACATCGAACAAATAGTTAGACATTTTTAATTTACTCGAAACTCGACGCACATGATCTACGTGAATAGAACATGAAATATGACGGTCTGATTAAATAAATATATATCGTATAAAAAATTACGGAAATGTGCAAAACTAATTTAATTTTACACTAGTGTAAGTGGATCCCTACTCTCTCTTTATATATATATATATATATATATATATATATATATATATATATATTGCCATGACTTTAAAACCAAGTTCTATGCATATGGGCTTAATTTTTACTCTAACTCGTATCTTTGTTATAGTTAAAGATTTATCGTAGTCAAGACTCAAGAAGCAGTTTCTTTATCCCAAAGCCCCTCTTTCTGCTGCAAAAGAAGGACCAACATTGTTGAGCTGACTCTTTCAAGCTGAGAATTAGGTTTTCAATATCCGGATTTCTCCCAATATAAGCGATGATAATGACATGGATAAATGATCTTCTTGATCACCTCCATGAATGCAAAGTTGAAGAAAGCATCGTTGAAAGTTGACAAAGAAAAACTAAATCAATTATGAAAGACTCATGTGTTGGCACAAGAACGATGAGAGCGTTGATTACGGTACTTGTACTAGACGGCATGGAATAAAAAATCAGACTAAATCGGTCGAATCAGGAACAGGTGATTTGTCTGGTCCGATATTATACATAAAATAGAATTTTTCTTGAACTAGTGAAAACCCGATTTAACTGATAAAAAACCATTTTATTTTTATTTTTTTGTAAATAGTGAGATTTGAATTTTTAATTTCTTAGTTTTATAATAAAGGTCATACCACTAAATTAAATACATATTTTTATTAATATTTTACTATATTTATTATTTATTTAACATTAAAACTATTTTTATATATATTTAAAATTATTTTTATTAAATCGATCAGTCCAATCGATTGAACCTATTGGATCAAAAATAAAAAATATGATCGGTTCAACCTTCGATTCGGTTTTTTCAACATTACTAGACGGTGGCATTCCTTATACTAGGGATATTGCCATATTGGACCATGTATGTTGAACTTTTAGTAGAAAATCAATGAGTTAATTGATCTATAGGGTTATGTTAATAAGTTTTGAGATAATAACAACAAAAATATGCATGCTATTGGAGAATTACTTAATTTTGTTTCTTGATGACTTACTTAGCTATTAAGAAATATATTAAATTTAATATTATTATATTAATATTTAAAAAATTTAAGAAATAAAAAATCAATAAAATAATTATTTAATAACAAAATATTTTTATCAACTTGTTACTTGAAAAGCTGGCTGTATAATAGTATATATCGTATTATCGTACAAAAGAGGGCTAACATAATTTGAGAAAAGAATATTTTGACTAAGAATAATTAGAGTGATTTTAAAATTAAAAACATTAATTAATCCAAACCTGTGAATAGAAAAATAAAAAATCAATCAACCAATAATGGTGCTTCCCTCGCTTTCACGGGATTCTGTCCCCACCCAAACTCCAAAATCTCTTTCTCACGCGCTGCTTCAACTTTTATTTTATTTTATTTTTTGCTTTCATTTCCAAAAATTCAAAGCCCCAAAATTATGACAACGAGGAGCTGCATGCCCTTTTATGGCACGTGTAAACCACATCCGAGAATCTACTCATCAAAACCTGTTTAAGGTTTCAAATTTCAGTTAGTCAATCGTACGGGTTGATTTCACGAAAGTTGAAAAAATTATATAAAAGATTAAATTGGTGTGATTTTCAATTCACGGTTCAATCAATTTAATCGGTTGTACATTTTAAATAAAATTTTTAAATATTTTAAAAATATTTTTAATGTTAAATAAATATTAAATATAATAAATAAAAATAAGTATTTAGCTTAGTGGTATAGTCTTTAATATAATTTCAAAGGATTATGAGTTTAAATCTCATCAATTTCAAAAAATATTTATAAAAAAATAAGTATAAAAAAAAACTGAATTTTTCTGAATTTTTATTGATTTTTTACCAATTGAATCGATTTTTGATTGGTTCGATTAAATCCGATTTTATTACACCCGTTGGACCGAATAATTCACCGATTCTTGATTCAACCGATTCGGTCCGATTTTTTGTTCACTGCATTTTATTGAAAAAAAAGAGAGGGGGTAATAGTAATATTTTTCATGCACTTTAAAAGAGGGAAAAAAATAATTATTTTTGTTTTCTCATTTTTACCTTGTAATCCCAATCATGGATGAAAAAAAAAACTTATCGAATCGAATCGATCGATCAGATCAAATTAATTATGAATTAAAGATTTATCCGATTTAATATAATGTATAAAAAAATGAATCAATAAAAAATAGATTCAACAATACCCAAGATCTTATCGATTTAACCTATAATATATTTGTTTTAACCTTGATACCAATTCCCAACATATTTTCTATGGCTTTAGCATTTTAAAATTTAACAACCAAATTATTGTCGTATATTTTCCAATCCAACATATCACCTTGCTATGTGTTCTCTTCCAATTTTAGAATTTAAAGATAATGAATTTTATTTTTAGTAAGTTTTATAATACTTACCGTCATAGTAATCTACAACAATAAAATTAATTTACTTAAATCAATTTGCAGAGATTAAAGCAATCAAGATTGTAGAGTGAAAAACATTGATCCACAACAACTATCTTTTAATATAGTTAAAATAACTTAATTATGATTTGAAGTTTTTGTTTTACCTTATCTGAATTATCAAAATACTTACTATATTTTAATTATGTTCAATAAATTTCTTTTCTAAGTTAATTTAAAAGATCTGCGTTATAAATTGGATATAATAAACAACATGAAAAATTTTGTGGTCAAATCCAAATTTGAACCAAGTTATTTTCTTTTACAACTAAAACATGAGCACACTTTTATTTTTGCATAAATTGCACGTAACCTTTTAAGTAAAAAAATTAAAAACTAATGATTTGCTAACGAAATTTTGAATATAAAATTATAAATAAATTTTATTAAATATAAATTGTTTAATAAATTAAAAATAATTAATGGATATTGTTAAACCTAAGACCCAATAGGTCTTTCAGGCCCTGTACCTGATGGGCCCCAGGCCTAACAAGTCTTGGACTCAACGAATCCTTAGCACTTGGATCAAAGCAAAAGACCCAAGAAGGGGTTCAACTGACCACGGTTTTAGCCAGCTAGGGCTCGCCTAACCAAGAATAATCAGGCAAACCCTTCCACCTATCACTTTAGGATAGATAGCCAACCCATCACCTCAAAGAGCCACGTGGCCTCCCCGACAGTTGCCTTGCCTATCACATCGCCGTCCATCACATCAGAACCCACGTGGGACTCGATCCACCTGTCTTTAACTGAGCCATAGCACGTGGCGTGTGGCGACCAGTCAGCAAAAACTATAAATAAGCTTTTAAGATCAGCTGAAGGCCTCTAGACACCCTCACCACCGAAAATTCCTTGTTGCTTCCTTCCTCACCCTCCTTCCCTTGTAATCACCTAATACTAAAAATAACCATCAACAATTGGCGCCGTCTATGGGAATGACAGTTGTGTCTCTACCACCCTTATCGCAACAAAACACTGAAGGCCCGGGCACTGGTGTCCTTAATGAATCTCTTCCCAGCAAATCTCCTCCCATCTGCCAACATCAAGTCCCAATACCCAGAACTATCCTTTCTTTAACCCTTGGCTCCAGCAACCTTACTTTTCCCCAAAACTACTATCAAAACCTACTCACAGCCACCTCCCCAATATACTCCACCACCCCCAATATGATAAATGAAACCCCATCCACCGTTCAGCGAGGTCCTCGCTCACGGCTTGGGCGTAGGAGCCTCCGCAAGTTACCCAACAACTACCCAGACTAATGCCACAGAATGAGCGAGCATCACCCTTACACCCGAAATTGGCACTACCAAAGATGGTCAAGGTCCATTACACATACAACTAGACGCCCATTGGCCCCTTCTAACTATATGACGGCCACTGAACCCATTCCAAGATTACCCAACTTCCCTTTCTTCCCACCACCATACTTTGACCCAATGCAGCACACTTTGATGAACCAAATACAAACACTTCAAGCTCAATTGGCAGAGCAACAAAGAACCGCAAGCCAAACGACCGAGTAGCTCAACGACCTCCAGAATAAAAGATATAGAGACCAGTAAGAGGAGAGTAGTAGCTCATCCTCGCGAAGAAGCCACCAAACAGGACCCAACCAAACGCGAAAAAATAATCGAGAGCAGTCCCCTGAAAAACGAGCCCTAGTGATAGAAGAAGGGCGAGCCCAGAGTAGAAAGGCTAGGACAAACACTGTGGGAACAACTGCCAATGTGGAGGACTAGATGTCGGCCCTGCGAAAAGAGGTTCATGGAATGATGAAAAATAAAGTCGAGGAGGTGGAGTGGATGAGCGATGACAGCAGCCCCCTAATAGCGCAGATTCGGCATAAGCATGTGCCCACATCCATAAAGTTACCAAAGGAAACTTACTATGGCACTAAGGATCCTGTCGACCACTTTATCTAGTATAAAAATTATATGGACTTGATCGGAGCGATCGACTCCCTAAAATGTCGAGTGTTCCCCACGACATTGCGAGTGCACGCCAGAACTTGGTATCACTCATTACCAGCGAACTCCATTGACAACTTTGAAAAACTGGGCATCATTGCTCACTTCCTCGCCAATAAGGCGACTTTCAAGACTCCCGCCATCCTGCTAGTAGTAAAACATAGAGAAAATGAATCTCTAAGAAAATACATTCGGCGATTCAACTCTACCATAATGGAAATCAAAGACCTGCATGATGATTGGGCCATACAGGCGTTCATCTCTGGTATTCGCCATGAGCACATACGGTATGCCTTGACAAATACAAAATCACAAAAGCTCTACAACCTATATGAGAAGGCCCAGAGGTATGTTGAAATCGAAGAAATGAAAATGGTAGAAAGAAGTACTGAATGGGAAAACCAACCCCAGAACTAAGAGAGATTTTAGGGGAATAGATAAGGACAGAAGGATAACAGGAGTCAGTCTAGATTTGACTCGCGTCGTAGTGGTCGCCAGACAAAGCTTCCCAGAACCAACAGGCTCGCCCTAGTCAAGGTTATGGTAGAAGAGCAGAAAGGGCCCCCTGTTCCAAGTTTGAAGACTATACCCCCTCAACGCCTCCAGGGCGTACATTCTGAACACTATATCTCATGAAAGTATTTTGGGTACACCTTACCCAATAAGAGATAATTCAGCTTGCCAAAACTCCAAAGAGAGGTGTCAGTATCACAACGATGTAGGGCACAATACTGAGGACTGTCGATCCTTGAAGGATGCCATTGAGAGTGCCATCAGGAAATGACAGATTAAACAATTTGTCAAGAGAATATATGCCCAGCAGGGGTAGACTTCAACAGGAAACTAGAAAAGCAATAAAGCAGAAGGAAAAAAGCTTGTTCAAGGACTTATCAATATGATTATAGGTTGAACGAAATAGTGGGCGACCAGTAGCTCCAAGAGAAAGGCACATCTTAGAAGCATAATGGTAGTTGATGTTGCCCACAAGAAGACAAGGCATAGCGAAGATTGGCTGGTAGATTTCACGGACAAGGACATCAATATTCTCAAAGACGATGGGAATGACCCGATTGTCGTGTCCTCCACGATTGGGAATTTCCAAATCAAGAGAGTCCTAGTTGATAGTGGCAGTGTAGTTGAGGTCCTCCAACTGGAAGTCTTTAGGAAAATGGACCTCCAGACTCAGATTTAAAATCGACAAGTCCCATAATCGACTTCGCCAATCAACCGATCAATGTCAAGGGTTCTGTTGTCCTACCAGTTACTATCGGGGATGGTGATCACGTCCTCACAGTGATGATAGATTTTTGGTTATTGACCAGCCCTCAACGTACAATGCTATTTGGGGGCGATCTTTAATGAAAAAGACTAAAATGGTCGCTGTAGTTTACTGTTTGACAATGAAATTTCCAACCCCAGTGAGAATAGGGTATATGAGGACGGACCAAAAAACGGCACGATAGTATCATATACTCTCTACACAACTCGCCAAGAAAAACCAGGGAAAATTGTAGTCACATAATGAAGTAAGCATCGAGAATACAGAACCTGGGGGGCAAATGACAGAATCTGAGGGGATTGAAGTAAATATTGGGGGGCAAGTAGAAGAAGCACAAGTCAACTTGGTTGATAAAAACACCCTTACCCTAGAAATCTTGGACACCATAGTAGAAACCAGCCGGTATAAAGTAGAGTCGGCAGAACAGACAGTGGCGATCCCCTGTATGAAGAGTACCAAGAGTAAGCAACCCAAGTCGGATCGTCCCTAAGTGACCAAGAAAAGCAACCCTTGGTATGAATGTTTCGAGCTAATACATATTTCTTCGCATGGTCGACAACAAACATGCCAGGGATAGACATGGATACCATCACCCATTCCCTGGGCGTTGATCCTACAACCAAGCCAGTCAAATAGAAGAAGAAAAAAAGAAATTCGCCCCCGAGAGAATACAGACGGTGAGGGAGGAGGTCGAGAAGCTCCTTGCTGTAGGGTTTATCAGGGAAGTTAAGTACCCGGAATGGTTAGCCAATGTGGTAATGGTGAAGAAAGCTAGCAGAAAATGGCGTATGTGTGTGGACTTCAACGACCTAAATAAGGCTTGTCCAAATGATAGCTTCCCTCTGCCCTCCATGGACAGGTTGGTAGATTTTTCAGCAGGATACAAATATATGAGTTTCATGGATGCCTTCTAAGGGTACAACTAGATCAGAAGATACCCGGATGACCAGGATAAGACGTTCTTCATCATCGAGGAAGAATTGTATTGTTATCAGGTGATGCCTTTTGGGTTGAAAAATGCGGGGGCAAACTATCAAAAGTTGGTGAACAAGTTGTTCAAAGACCAGATTAGGCGAAGTGTCGAAGTTTATGTGGATGTTATGCTGGTGCAAAGTTCCTCCACTGAACATGTAATGGACCTGGAAGAGGTCTTTCAAGTTCTTAGGCAGCACAGTTTCAGACTGAACCCCACTAAATGCGCTTTCGCGATCAGAGCAGGAAAGTTTTTGGGATTCATGGTTTCAAACAGGGGTATTGAGGCAAACTCCGAGAAAGTCCAAGCAATCTTGGGTATGGGTCCCCCAAGAAAGACCAAGGAAATGTAGAGACTCACGGGTAGAGTGGTCGCCCTGAACAGGTTTGTCTCCAAATTAGCTAACAAATGCTTGCCTTTTTTTAAGGTGCTTAGAGGCACCTCACGGTATTAGTGGAATCAGGATTGCCAAGCAGCCTTTGAGGAACTAAATAAGTACTTATGCTCTCCACCACTGATGGTCAACCCACTTCCAGACGACCCCCTGTTCATATATCTGGCGGCATCTGATGAGACAGTGGAAGCAGTATTGGTTAAAGAAGACGAAGCTCGACAGGCTCCGATTTATTATGTTAGTAGAGCCTTGCAGAATGACAAGATCAATTACACCAGACTGGAAAAGATAGCCTTCGCCATTGTAATGGAGGCCAGAAAGCTCAAGCAGTATTTTCAGGCCCATCTTATCATTGTTTTACAGATCAGTCTCTTAGAGAAGTCCTGTAGAAAGTCGATAGCTTGGGCAAAATGGTTAAGTGGAGTATTAAGCTCAGTGAATTTGGCATATAATTCAAGCCAATGAAGGCAATTAAGGCTCAGGTCTTGGCGGATTTCATGGCTGAGTGCTCATTTACTGATGAGATCACGGCACCAGTTCAATACCCAGTAGAGCCCTCGCCTATACAGGACTAGCCTATACTGCCCCCTGACCCAATATTAGTGCACAGGCCTAAGATGAAGGAGTCCACCCCTAAAAATATATGGACAATGTATGTAGATGGATCCTCAGAAAAATAGGGATCCAGAGCTGGCGTCCTCTTAATAGACCCTCAGGGAAATGAATGGCAATACGAAATTTCCTTTGATTTTCCCGCATCAAACAATGCCGCAAAAAATGAAGCCCTCTTGGCAGGATTGGAGTTAGCATTGAAGTTGGGTGTAACGAGGCTACAATTGTTCACGGATTCATAGTTGGTAGCAAAACAAATCAATGGTGAATACGAGGTGAGGGAGCTTGTGTTGGTTAAATACCACGAACGGGTACTTAAATTGAAGGGACACTTCGAGCTTGTAATCATTAAACAGGTCGTTAGGGAAGAAAACACAAGGGCAGACACCCTATCTAAGCTTGCCTCATCTATTGAGATCAGGCAAAGGGGAAAAGTTTTGTTAGAACATCGCCAAATGCCAAGTTACAATATTGAAGAATAAATCTTTTGTATTGCAGATGAGACCAGTTGGTTGACACCCATCGTTGATTACATTACGGGCAGAGCTGAACCAGGTGCCCTAAAGAGTGGGCAAAATTGAGAGCAAGGGCCGCCAGATAAACGATGATTGGCGAGACCCTGTATAAAAATGCGTTCAGCCAACCATTACTGCGATGTCTAGCACCAGGAGAGATCAATTATGTTCTGAGAGAAATCCATTAAGGGGTGTGTGGTTTTACTAAGGCAAGGATTTTACTGGCTTACCATGAAAGCCGACGCTGCAAAAACGGTTAAAAAGTGTGATAAATGCCAGAAGTTCACCGCTGTGCCTAGGCAACCGGCAGAGCTGCTCAGCCAGCTTTCTAGCCTTTGGCCCTTTGCCATGTGGGGTTATCGACATCTTGGGACCTTTCCCTATCGCCATTGGATAAAATAAGTTTGTCATAGTCTCCTACGAATACTTCACCAAGTGGATTGAGGCTGAAGCTGTGGAGACCATCTCAGAGAGGGTCATCGAGAATTTTGTGTGAAAATTTATCGTGTGCAGATATAGAGTTCCTAGTACTATTGTCGCTGATAATGGCACACAATTTTAGGAGGCAAGTTGAAAAAATTCTGTGAAAACTTTAAGATTCTGCTTACTCACAACTCGATGAAGCACCCTCAGACCAATGGCTAGGTTGAAGCGATGAATAAAAAGATACTCCAAGGCCTAAAGAAGAAATTGGATGACGCCAAAGGGGTGTGGCTAGAGGAAATGCCGGGAGTTCTATGGGCCATCAGAACGACGTCCCACACAGGCACAGGAGAAACACCCTTCAACTTGATGTATGGGATAGAAGCTGCAATACCAGTTGAGATCGACATTAATTCCCTAAGGACAACGCTTTATGATGTCGCCTCAAATGAGGTAGCACTAAGGGCGAATCTCGACTTGCTTCAAGAAACCAGAGATTTGGCTCAAGTAAAGTTGGTAGCCAGAACCCAGCAGGTCGCCAAGTATTATAACTCCAAGGTGAAAAACAAAAAATTTCAGATTGGCGACCTGGTCCTCAGGAATTGTGAGGCAAGAAGACCAGCGGGCGAGCAAGGAAAAATGGCCCCTAATTGGGAAGGCCCTTACAAGGTCATCAAGAAGATTGGTTCAGGAGCCTATGCCTTAGAGCAAATGGATGAAAGTCCTGTACCCAGGACCTGGAATGCAATCAATTTGAAAAAAAAACTACTTGTAATAAATGTTGTATTTTTCATCACGAAAACATAATGAAAAGAAGTTTCATTTTGTAGGCAAAATTAGATTCGATGTCTTTTCAATGTTCAACAGCCTCTAACTAGCCTTCTCATGCGTTCACTCACGTGTACTCGCAAAGGGACATCGTGTAACATGCTCAACGGCCTCTAACTGGCCCTCTCATGCGTTCACGCACGTGTGCTCGCTAAGCGACACCGTGTAACACGCTCAACAGCTTCTAACTGGCCCTCTCATGCGTTCACGCACGTGTGCTTGCTAAGGGACACTGTGTAACAGACTCAACGGCCTCTAACTGGCCCTCTCATGCTTCCACGAACGCTCAACGGCCTCTAACTAGCGCTCTCATGCGTTCACGCACGTGTGCTAGCCAAGCGACACTATATAACACGCTCAACGGCCTTTAACTGGCCCTCTCATGCTTTCACGCACTTGTACTCGCCAAGCGACACCATGTAACACGCTCAACGGCCTCTAACTGGCCCTCTCATGCGTCCATGAACGCCCAATGACCCTCTAATTGGCCCTTTCACGCGCTCACAAAGGAGGCTCGCCACACAATACCACGTGGCGATCCCAAGGGCCGTATCAAAACATACATAAATACCAAGATAGGAGTATAAAGAGTACATAGTACGATACATTCATCACCGGGCAAACAAAAAAAAACAACAAATTCAGATGAACAAAAGAAAAATTCATTCAAGAATATGAGTTGTACAGCTTAAAAGAAACCCTACTCTGCAACGGCAGGGCCCTTACTAACATTTTCACTTTCATCATTTACATCTTCAATGAACTCGCCCACTTGACCCTTAATAGGAGCACCACCCGCTGCGACAGCATCTACCTCCATGACATCAATACTGAGATCTTCGGTTTCATTTCCTTCAGTAGTAGGGGTGGTTGCAACACCTTCGTCACCTTCAACCACAGGGGTAGTTGGAACACTATAGCTACTAGCAAGAGACTGCCCAAGATTTTCCAGAGCAGCAACATCTGGAAACAAGGGATCCAACCCTTCAGCAATCCTTGTGAGAGCAGAGAAGTCAAGCCCCCAAAAATCCACAAGCCCAAGCTGTGCCTGCACTAGCGCCATCGCACTTATCCTGAAGCCCACACAACACCTTAGAGTGTCGTTCAAGATTTTCTCTCGTTCCTCTTTTAGCTTGGCTCCCCACTCCTTCTCTTTCTCTTCTAGAGCTTTTAATCTCTCTTGCCCGCCTCCAACAGACAATCCCTCATGATATGGACCTCCTTCGCAGTGAAGTCCAACTTCTCCTCCACGAGCCCTTTTTTTCGTTCTGCTTCGGCGACCTTGGCTGTACAAATTTTCTCTGTTTGCACCAACTTATTTTCAGTAGAAGAAAGCTTCTCCTCGGTAGTTGTGGCCCTTTTATTGGCCTCTTCAATATCTTCCTTGGCTTTCTTCAGTTGTGCCTCAAGCTAGGTGACACAAGCGCTGAAAGTGCTCGCCAGTTTAGCTTTTGCCTTGAGCTTTCTATCGCTCTCGGCAAGCTTCTCATTATTCTCGACGATCTTGTGATCTGCCTCTTCCAATAGGCGATCAATCTCCTTGCCCCTGTTGTATAAGGCTAGCGCCATAATGGCACCCTACAATACCAACAACAGCATTAGCATTAAAACATCTAATTATATTAAAATCACAACTCACCACTAGTTACCTCAACATGAAGAGCGACCAATGAGCATTGAGTTAAGGCAGGTTCTTGGGACTCAACCTCTTTCAGAGTTGTTGGAGCGACGTTTTCCCAAAACCACATTACTGTCCTATCTACATCGAGTAGGACAACACTCATGGGCAAATGATCTCTCCAACCAAAGTATTGCTCGTTGATCCCCACGGGAACACGCCTTCACCAGGGCCGCGAGGCTGAAAAGGTGGGCGAACAAACCCTGAATGCTAAACGGTTAGGGTTTTATCCCCCACTTGGGAACCCTCTTCTCCTCGCCTCTTCTTGCCTTTTCCCTTTATTTTTCCTTCTCTTTCTCCTTTCCATTTTCCTTCTCTTTCTCTTTCCCCTTCCCCTTCTCCTTCCCTTTTTCCTTATCCTCATTCTCATTCTCCTTCTTCTTTTCTTTCTCTTTTTCCTTTTTCTTTTCTTTTTTCCTTCTCTTTCCCCTTTCCTGCTTCGGGGTCTATTGGTTTCGACCGGTTTGCCAGTGCCTTGCTCCTGGAAAAGGTCGACTAAACATTGCCAATGGGCAAGACTGGAGCCGCGGCTACGACGGGCTCCTTCAACGTGATCCCCTCGTGGCCCATTTTTTGCCTCTTTGCAGCGAGGCTTTTTCCCATCTTCCAGCACCCTTAGCTAGTTTCTCTCTTGCCATCAACTGCTCCATCAGATCCTGCCCGCCTGTTATATCCATATCTGCGAAGAAAAAGAACAATAAGGTTAAAAAACACAAGGGCTCCAAAGCACGAGCACGAAAGAAAATTACCTATCATTGAAAGAAAAGCCCTAAGGTTCGTCATATATCTGAGCTCCCCCGAAGACGAGGAGCTTCTGGAAGAACTATTAGAGGAACCCTCACTCTCCACATACAAGTTGCCCTCCCTCAACCTAGCCTCAAAGTCAGACTCCTCATTATCCAGATCAATTATAACCCTTGGTCGCCAACCACCAATGCCACCCATACAGCTCCCTTGACTAGAATCAGAAGACAGCTCTATCGTCGGAGGAGCCGCAGATATGACGGTAAGAGGAACGACAGCTATGGCTACAGGAGAGGGGACCCAGGGTATAATGACGAGCAGGTCACCCGATGCCTCGCGGCTATTACTAGAGGCGGGGGTTCCTTGAGGCTCACCATGCTAGAGTCCTTCCAGGTTAGGGATGGGCAGACCCTTAAGAGGATCCAAAAGCTCACCAGCAATGTCGTCATTCACTGCAGGACAAAGAACAACCCCTTAGTATAGTGACAAAATCAATGACCTCGCAACACTGATTAGGTTGGAAAAATAAAAAGTCTACCTTGCGTTCCCTATCCAAAACCTGACTCGTCCGGCGACCCTCCCCAAGGAAGGAAAACGCATAGCGATAATGGGGATGACAGATACCCCTAACACAGAAACAAACCTTCATCTCTAGATAGGTGATGTCACACACCTGATCATCCCCCAACTTTTCTCTTTACTCCCACAGGAAAGACCAGTGACCGTCTCAGCATCGCCACCGACCACCCCACCTCCACCACTGCCCTCCGCTCCGACTCCGAAAAACAATCGAGCACCTTTTCGATTTAGCGACTTAACTCAGACGTACTTCTCTCCGACTGCACAACACCACCCCTAGCAACTTCAGCACCTTCCTTGATCTCCATCTCCATTTTCGACAACTCAACCTTCGATTCCTCAGCACCAGCAGCCCAAGATCGGCCCTCCAAGTTCTCAGAACCTTCACTATCACTCATCACTACCCTATAGTACGACCTTGACATACACCAACGACCCAAACAAAAACAAAAAGAAGAAAATAAGTAAACCGAAAATACCTACTAAACCTCCAGCAACCCTCTCCGACCACACAGCAACCACGATCACAACAGCTCAAAACTTAGGAAAAAATTTGGCAAAAATTTGACACTCATAATGCAACAAGCGATCTCAGCATCAATCACCCTTATTTATAATAAGTACCATAAATGCACGTACATACTTCCATAAGGAATCGACCCTCCAGGCAACCACAACATGACACGCAGTAACGCCTCTTACACGGCAGAGCCCGAAGCTCCAACGGATGCACACCTTTCCGCCAAATAACAAAGACATCGCCAAATAAAACAGGCTCGTTGAGGGCCACTTTAGGACCCCCACCTCGCCTGGGGGGCAATTGTTAAACTTAAGACCCAATAGGTCTTTCAGGCCTTGTACCTGATGGGCCCCAGGCCCAACAAGTCTTGGACTCAACGAATCCTTAGCACCTGGATCAAAGCAAAAGACCCAAGAAGGGGTTTGCCTGACCACGGTTTTAGCCGGCCAGGGCTCGCCTAACCAAGAATAATCAGGCGAACCCTACCACCTATCACTTCAGGATAGATCGCCAACCCATCACCTCAAAGAGCCACGTGGCCTCCCCGACAGCTGCCTTTCCTATCACATCGCCGTCCATCACATCAGAACCCACGTGAGATCTCAATCCACTTGTCTTTAACTAAGCCATAGCACGTGGCGTATGGCGACCAGTCAGCAAAAACTATAAATAAGCCTTTAAGATCAGCTGAAGGCCTCTAGACACCCTCACCATCGAAAATTCCTTGTTACTCTGCCTCCTTCCTCACCCTCATTCCCTTGTAATCACCTAACACCAAAAATAACTATCAACAGATATTAACACATGTAACGCACGAAACAAGAAGACTAGTACCCAAAAAAAAAAAGCTACAAAATATAGAAATAATTTTAGAGTTAGTAGAAAACTATTATTTATTGTAATCTCATATAAACTTAAAAGTTAAGTCAATTAAAAATATAAAGGAAAATAAATAAAATTTATTATATAAAATATTTTAAAATTTAAATTAAATCAAAATAGTTAAATACAGGACATGTAATAATTATTCAAAACTATCCACATATCAAAAAATTAGATTATCCACGTAAGACAATTATCTTTTTATTAAAGATTTTGATTTTGATTTTAATTTTGATTTTTATATATTTATATTTATATTTATAATTATATAAAATTTATTTATTTATTTATTTAAATTTATAAATAAAACACATTTTTTATTTTATAAAATATAAAATTAATAAAAATACAATTCAATTTAAATGATTTTAGTTTTTAATTTATGAATTAAATATCAATCCGAACTGAATATATTTTTTATTATTTAAAAATTGAATAGTATATCATAAAAACTCGAATAAAATAAATTGATGTTCGATTTTCTCTTTTTTTTTCTCTAAATTATAGGCACAATTAGTCTCATTTTGATATCTCTCTAATCTTAATTCAATGACCTATAATTGTGCGAGAAAAAAATCTAATGCTTTCACTTTTTTTTTTAGGAAATAATGTTTTCACTCTTAAATCTGAGAAAAAAAAGTTTTGACATTTGAATTATGATAAATACTTTAAGCGATAGCCAAATTGAGTAATAACTTGTTGGAAAAGTTATTACTATAACTTTATCATACAAAAAATAATCTTGCCAAAAAATTAGAATCGATAATTCGTGTATACGTGTTATATTTTATATAATTTTCATATCAGTTATGTAAATATAAAAATAACAAAAAATTATTAAATGTGGCAAAATTCTAAATACGAATACGATACGTAGACCTACTCATGGATCGGGCAGTCGGCCCGGCCCGATAGGTCCTGTTCGTATTGGGTTAGGCTTGGGTAGGAGTTTTTATGATCCAAATCGGCCCGACTTGGATCACTGTTCACAAAAAAAAATTTATTTTTGTATTTAAGTTTAATTAAAAAATATTAATATATTAATATAAAAATCATTTTTTATTTTTTTATTAATATAATAAACAATAACCTGGGCCAGCCTGAGCCCGCCCAGGGTCGGGCTTGGGTAATGTGAAAAAAAAATCGAGCCATGACCCTGCCCATAAGCAGGTCTATGTCGATACGTATATTGAATATGTCGTATTAATTATGTTAATCATGTTTAAACGTGTTATATTGTGTCTATTATACTATTTTTCGTATTTATTAAACGTTATATTATATTTTTACATCGTGTCTAAAATTTTTAGGTCTAAAAAAACAAATATCTTGCTTGCTAAACTTTTTTTGGATAAAAGACACTTACCCCTGCTAGAAAATACACTTATCCCCCTCAAGTTTAAAAAACACCTACTTACTCCCTTCAGGTTTGGAAAAAAATACTTTAATCCCCTTAAAGTATTATTTCTAGGTTAATTTTAAATGAAAGACAAATATGTCATTTTTAATTATTAATCATTTGTTTTTTTTTTTTTCATTTTTTTACTCAATTTTTTTTTAACTACAAAATAATGATAATTTATCAAATCTTAAAATTATCTTTAATTACTATTATATTAAATTCTAATTCAAGTGCATGTTAAATATTTTAAACTTATCTTTAATTCAATTATATATTAACTTTGAAATGAATTTATTAAAATATTTTTATTTAATTAATTAATTACCATTATTTAAAAAATTTAGTGATAATGAAATTGGTTAAAGAAAAAAAACGAAAAAAAAAAGAAGAACAGAGAATAAAAAAGTATATAATTATCTTTCATGAGATTTTATTGAAAATAAACTTACCTCTATTGCTTTGAAAAACACATTTTATCTCTTAAAAAAGTAACTATATTAGCATTCTGTTAATCAAATTAATATGTGTTCAAACTTTACTTTAAATATTAAAAATACAATATTTTTTTAAAAAAATTCTATCTATTTTTTGTTTTTGTTTTTTTATTTTAATCAATTTCTTTATCATTCAACTTTTTTAAATAAGGAAAATTGATTTATTTTAAAATAATAACAATATAATATATTAATATCAAAGTTAATATATAATTGAATTAAAAATAAGTTTAAAATATTATTTTTGGTAGAAAAAAGTTTAGGTGAGGAGAGGCTACTCAGTTTAGGGTCAGGGCATGTCATAAATCTCAATGAAGGCTGACAATAGGACTTACAGATCACTCATCAAGTGAAACTGCTGGTGAGACTCGAACCCTGATACTTGCCAAAGCGTTAATGAGTATTCAACCAACTGAACCAATTCACGTTGGCATAAATTTAAAATATTTAAATGTATACTTAAATTAGAATATAATTTAACTTGACAGTAATTAAAGATAATTTTGTAATTAAAAAAGTTGAGTAAAGAAAGAATGAAAGAAAAAAAATTAAAAAAATATTAATAATTAACAAAGAGTATTTTTTTTATTTAAAATTAACCTAGAAATAATACTTTATCGGGTTAGTGCATTTTGTGTCTAATCTTAACAAGGTGAGTGGGTATTTTTCAAACTTTAGAGGGTAAGAATATTTTTTATCAAACTTTAGGGGTAAATATACTTTTCTCAATTTTTTTTATTGTTATATATATATATATATATATATATATATATAAGAAAAGAAAAAAAAAATAGAAATTTCCCCTGTTGAACCATTTTTGGAATTGTCGATCAGCTTATTAAATTAAGTTAATGGCCAAAAAAAATATTAAGTGGAGCGTGCACGGCACGCGGAACGTTGAACTATTGCTGCTCTTTGCAGTTAGAACTTGGAACCAATTAATCGGGCGGCAAAGAGAAATTCCCCTGTTGAACCATTTTTGGAATTGTCAATCAGCTTATTAAATTAAGTTAATGGCCAAAAAATATATTAAGTGGAGCGTGCACGGCACGCGGAACGTTGAACTATTGCTGCTCTTTGCAGTTAGAACTTAGAACCAATTAATCGGGCGGCAAAGAGAATCCAATGTTCTAGCCGAGTTTTTTGCTTTAATAATCGGCGATCTGTTACGGATATGCTGCTGTATTTCTTTTGGCCAAAACAAATACTGTGTCGTTTAGGCGCTGCAATTGTGTGTAACTTTTTTTTATGTCCATTTTGTTAACTAATAATATTTCTAAGCCATTAATTTAATTTATTTTCGGTATATAGCTATTACTTTAACTGGGATGAGATTCCGTTACGTTGAATTATTTTAATAAAATATTTTTATTATTGTTAATATATTTTTGATTATTTTTATAAAAATAATTAATTAATAAATAATATTTTGAATAAATAAAAATTATTTTAATTTTACTATTTCGTAAACGTAGAAACAATAACGAATTATAAATTTGTGACGGAATGAGATAATATATAATAATAATAAAATCAGTGACGTATTTTATATGGAGAGAAGATGTTGTGATAAAAATAGTAAAGGATTTTATATATTATGACAGATTAAGAAAGAATTTAGTGATGGAAAAGTGATCAGATTTATACGAGATAAAAAATTCTGAAAGTATGTTTATGACAAATTTTAAAATTGTGACAGAAATAGTGACGAAAAAATTATTAAAAATTAAATAAAAAATAACATATTTGTTTAAATTTTTTTAGGAAAAAAAATAATATGGGTTAGTCTAAACGGGTTTGAACTATCCATTTACAAATATGATCGAGTTTGGACAAAATTTGAGACCCATATTTCGAACCAGATCGAGTTTAGACAAATATATTTGATGTTGATATCATACTTAGACTTGACCCGACCGAGACCCATGAACACTTCTATTAATGAGCTAATAGTTAGTATATTAAAAGAAAATTAATGAGCTAATAGTTAGTATATTAAAAGGAAATTTGGAAAAGATGATTATCCTCAAATTATTCATATTTTATATCCCCTTGGCATGTAATATAAATAACAAATTTTAAATGAAAAATGTTATTGGTGCTATATATAGAAAGAAAAGTACAATTAATATATTACTTTTTTTAAATTCAATAAAAAAATTTATTAAATGCAAAAAAAAAATTGAAATAATAAATACATATTTTTTAATCAGTATTTATAGACACCGATTAAACGAATCCATTTTAAATTGAGGCCCTCACGTGAAGAAGCCAAGTTTTTCCTTTGTTTTGAAGCTTTCACTAATCCCAATTTGCATATATATATATATGATAAAACTCCAATTAAACAAGCATCATTTGCCTCAAGAATCTCAATGTAATAAAGCAATTAGTAATAATCAAAACTCTCATGATCACGAGCAAAGGAACCATTAATTCTTTATTCTTAATTGAACCCCTTTTTGGTCAAGGTGGGGGAAAAGAAAAACATTAAAAATTTGAGTGTGGAACACTATTGAAAATGGCAAATAGAGTTCCAATTTCTATATTTTCCTCAAAATAATAACTTATGTCCGTGTAGTTTGTGGAAGTGGAGTGATTACGTACATAATTTGATAAAAATAAATGTTAAATATGAAATTTTTTGTAACATAAATATAATATTTAGACCATTTCTCATTGGCTTAAGTTTTTGAAATATTTGATCCTCCAATTTAATATAGTATCAGAGTTTGAATCCAATTTAATATAGTATCAGAGTTCAAATCTTCGCAACAACTTTTTTCATTTTTTCATCCAATGTCTTACTATTAATCGGATTGTGCATTGTTGCTATAATCTTTTTTCAACTGGCATATTTTTTTATATTTAGGAAATCATTCATCTGACTTGCACGTGAGAGAACATGTTGGAACTTAAATATAATAATTGGGCTCTTTTCTATCAGTTTAAACTTTTGAAATAATTGGTTACCCAATTTAACAAACATAAAAAATTAAATTATGTTTATTTTTAATGTAATTTTCTTTTCTTTTTTTTTTGTTAGATATGAGAAAGAATAAAAATTTGGAATCTTCTTCATAAAAATTATAGAATTAATTCAAATTATATACTACTAAAGAAGTTAATGCGTCTTAATTAATAATTGGGGCATAATCTTATTATACTTAATTAATGTAGAAGAAAATCTTTTGATGTTTTGTTTGTCTTGCTTGTGTCTATGTTTAGAATTGTTTTACTGCTAAAAACCAAAACAATTAATTTGGAAAATTGCTTAATTCTTTCCTTCTTGGTTTTATTATGCTTCATTTTGGAGGAAGAAATGGCAACGTTGAATGCAGAATGAGAATTGAGAAATTAAATTTTAATTCAGTTGGTTCATGCTATCATTTTTAAGAAGTGGTATCCAGTAAATTTGAGATTCGAATCCCAACATTTACAGTCTTTTCTTCTATTATTAAATTACGGTCTCTTTTATATCAAAAAAATAAAAATAGAAAAAGATAGCAAAAATATAGGCATTATACACAAATTACACTATTTGGCATCTTTTATATAAATTTTTTTATTTTATTTTATTTTTAAATTGTGATTTTTTTTGTATAAAATATATATATATATATATATATATATATATATATATAGGCATTACACTATTCTTGGCCATCTTTTGTACAATTTTTTTATTGACATAAGGGAAAAATCAGACTATGTTCTTTGAGTAGAATATCATACATCAATTATTAAGTCAAATACTCAAATATATATATTTTTTTAATAAATAAAAATTGATTAGACACAAAATATTATTTATCCTGAAATTTATATTTGTTAGACCACACTCGCGGTATTTATTTTGATAAATATAATCAAATTCTTGGCATACATGAAATTTGGGTTAATAAATCATGTATCAATAGCAGTATTATTTATATCGTACTGGTATCGGTAGGTATGTACCGATTTTATTCTAAATCGGTACAATCAATTTCAAGTACCATTTCGGTTGGATACCGATCGTATCACTCTGTATCAGTAGTACAAGTTGGTACACGATTTTATTTATATTTTTACTTTTCTTTTAATAATTTCATTTATTTTATTTTTTAATCAATTTTAAATGCTTTCTCTCATAATCATTTTATTTTTTCATAATTTCATTTAAAAATAATATATATTCATTAATTTATTTATTGAATAACAAATTTATTATATATTTCCTAATACTTTTATATTTATTTCATTTATTTAAGATTTAAAATTTTTTAATATTTAAAATTTATATTTGCATATAAACATATAAATATATCATGTTCGTAATGAAAGTATTTTTTTTTTATGTATATATATTATAGATAAAATATTAAAAATATCGGTAAACTTGAAACGATACGTCGAAATTTATCGATACCGATACGTATTAATATTAAAACAAAAAGAATACGTTCATCGATACAATACTAATTATTTTGATCATTATTACTATTTTCAGTTCTATTTTAATATACTGAATTTTAACTCTATTAAAAACGATAACAATCATTAGACCAATAAGATAATATTTCCATAGTTTATCATAAATCATAGTAGTATTATTATTTTGGTCTTTGCTATTTGAAACGAAGGTTTTTAATTTTAAAAGTCACAAAATAAAACCCTTGGATTGTTTGCTTGGACTAAAGTCTAAAACCTTCAAAGAGAAATTCAAAATTACTCTCCACTGTATTTAAATTCATCAATCAATAACACTATATTAAAGTTATCTGGATTGCTCAATTTAAAATTTGAGATTATTAATTATTTAATTTTAAGATAATTAAGTTTTGTCTTAAATTAATATTTGGGGGTTAATTTGGGTAAACAATTACAAAATTGGATTGGTTTAGTCTATGCACTTACGGTTTTAAGGTTAAAAGGGTCATTTAGTTAAAACCATCATTAGTCTTATATTAAAGTTGTCCTTTTTTATATAAAAAAATTGATGGAAAAAGAAGAAAAAGAGAAAGAAAAAAAAAAAAAAAAAGGAAAGGAAGGAAATGAAATGAGAAGGAAAGAGAAAAAACAGAGAGAAAGAAATAAATGATAAAAATAATAAAAATAGTTATTTGAATTTTTTTTTAAATATAATTTTTAGAATAATTGTAAGTGATAATTTTTTTTTTATAAAAAAATTCTATTATCTTTGATTATGTAAGTAAATGAAATAATAATTTTATTGAAAAAATAATAAATAAATAAATAAGAAAATCATATCAACAATAATATTATGAACATTATTAATATTAATTAATATGAATAAAAAAAACAAAAAATAAATTAATATTAATTATTAGTTTATGAATATTATGAACATGATTTTAAATCTTATATATGTTATATACAATATTACAAATATACTTTACTTATATATAGTCATTTAAAAAATATGATCATGAACATTAATTTAGTTTTCACAACAAGAACATCTATATACACACATTAGTTATTAATAAAATATAAATATTGATATTTCATAAAAATATATCAATTATGCTTATTAGTATGTTTATGATATTAATTATATAATTTATGAATAATCACTTTCAATATATTTAATTTTCAATTTTAATTTATTACTAGAATTATCATTATTAATAGAATTATTTTTATTAACAAAATATAATTATATTGATATTCGCATATATTAAAATTTACCATAATAATATAATGTTTCAAAAAGTTATTTTGATAAAATAATATTTTTAATAAATTAAAGTTTATTTAAAAAAAAAATTTAATATTTTTATGTGATATTTGAAAGAATGGCAACAGATTCATGAAACTACTTTAGAGATGAAATTTTTATCTAATAGTTTGAATAATTTTAAAATTACTCATTAAGATATATTCTCATGGATTAAAAAGATAGAAGCTGTTTTTAATGGTTTGGAGACTTTTAGATTATTTAAGTGTTTACCCATAAAAGTTTTGTTAAATCAATTTAAATTCATCTCATGTTTTAAATAGTTTGTTATAGTGATTCAATTTAAACTCTAAATTCATTGACTTAGTAAATGAATCATTACATCTGTGCCATATATATATAGGAGAGATCCACTTACAGTAGTGTAAAACTAAAGTTGTTTTACACCATTTCATAATTTTTTATACGATTCATATTTTAACAAACCGGCTGTTGGATTTAACAATATAATTGTACTCGTCGTGCACGTAAAGTTTCGAATCAATCTGATATCTTTATCATATCAATCGAGAATACTGTCTTTTTCAATATATATTTAACGGTTGAAAGTTTTTTACGTCGAATAAATAGTTACACATTTTGAATTTACTCGAAATTCGATATGCATAATCTACGTGAATAGAACATCAAATACGACGGTCGGATTAAACAAATATAAATCGTATAACAAGTTATGAAAGTGTGTAAAATAATTTTAATTTTACATTAGTGTAAGTGGATCCCTCCTTATATATATATGTCAAGTTCAGAACTTACACAAATAATTAAATCAAATATGTAAACCCGTTGCATAGTGGGAGTATCTTCTATAATATCAAAGTTATCCCCCAAATAATGTGGACTTAAGTTTAAAGCAACTAAGATGAGGCATAAATCATGATTGGAGGTTAATTGGGGTATTGTGTTAAATTTTTGGGTTGTTTTAGGTTTTTAGTTACTGATATTGGGGTTATTTATGACATTTTGTCCATCAATAGAGATGAGATTTGGGATAATTGAGGTATTTAATAAATTGATAAGGAGATTTGAGAAAAAAAAATTAGGATGAAAATGATGGTTTAGGCATTATACATTTGATTGTGTATATAATGCATACTTATTCCAAAAATCTTGTTTCATGATTATTTATATAATAAAATCTCGATAAATAAATGTTCGATAAATTAATAATCTCGATTAATTAATAAAATCTCGCAGTCCCAACTCGGGTCAGTATATTAAAATAATAACTCGCTAAATGCATAAGATAAAGTGTAATGGTAAAGTCCTCCCAACATTGGTGACTCCCATGATTCGAACCTTGGTTCTCATCTTGGAGGTTGAAACCACTTTACCACTACAACCAATTTTTACCTTCTCATTTAAGCTTTTTCACAAAATATGCATATAAAGTTTTTGTTTTTCTTTATACCTAAATCAAATTGAACATTGTCCTTAATTTGTTGTAATGCACACACTACAATCGATACATTTTTTTCATATTATAATAATGCACACACCACATTCGATACATTCTTTTCATATTATAGTAAGGCACACCACATTCAATATATTCTTTTCATATTGTAACAAGTAATTATTTAAGATAACTATTGCTTGAAATGCCTCTTTTGAAGAAACAATTAGTAAAACATAATTGTCATCTGGATCTTGACCATTATCTGTAAGTATATTCATGATCCCTTGAATAATTTCTTTATGTGTAAGTGATTCTATCATTGTATCTATTTTTTTTATTATTATTATTTATTTATAAGTCATTCACATGTCTTAATAAATAAAATAATAATATATATGTCTAAAAATTGAAATATAAATTTTTTTATAAATTAATAAATATTAATTTATGTTGTTCATTTATCAATACTTAGATAACATTTTTAAAATAATAATTTTTTAATCCCAATGATATTATTTTATAAGAATTTTACTGAATCTTTTTTTATATTTTTCATATCATCACAAATTATTGACATTTTAATATTTCTAAACATTTCGATTCTATCATTAATTTTTTTATAAAAAAAATTGAAAAATTTCACCGCAACGTAAGCTCTGCCTCTAGTAATGGTAAAAAAAGAACTCAAATTAATGAAATTACATTATACTTAAAAAAAACAAAACAAAAAACTAAAGATGACCATAACTTTGGCTACGATGTGCATGATTGATGGGTGGCAATGGATGGGGGTAGGAGTCTGGTATCTTCAACTCTGAAAAAGGCATTTAGGTATAACATCTAAATAACAATTTCATCACGATTATGGATTATGAACTACACAATTGTCTTTAGTTTTAAGTCAAATCGGATGAAATATTATCACTTGGATCATCAGAGTCATCCTCTTGATCCAATGAGACATCAACTGATAAAATCAGAGAAGGAGAAATATCTTCAGGCTCTTGAGAAGCATCACCTTGATCCGGTTGAACACCGGCCGACAACATAGGAGTATGAGAAGCATCATCAACATCATCGCCCGTATGTTCCGGAGCATCTGAGCCGCCATCATCATCACCATCGGATTGTTCAGAGTTCAGCCTGGATAGAAGGTCACGTAGGCTTAAAGGCTCTACAATTTCAAATTCATGTTCTGGTTTATGCTGCTGATTAAATCGGCCAGGGATCTTTGCGGGAGCTTTGTAGCATGATTCACATAGGTCAAAACCTATTTTCTCCACACAGTCTTTGCATTTGTATCTCTCCCCAATTATTGGAGACATCTGCACAACCAAGTTGTAAGAAAATTGGCATTCATTAAATGTGTCCTCCAACCACAGGACATAACATTTATGTTATTCGGACTCGAGTGTGAGTGTTGGACCTATATGTATCTGACACAGATATGCTCAATTTTTTTAAAGTTTTTTCATGTATTTGAAAGGTCCTTGAGGAACATATCTCCATATCCATGTCCGAATATACGCCAGACATGGGTACTTCAAGAAAAATGAAGAGTCGAAGCAACATAGCATAAGACAAACATACAGTGTGCAATTACAAAACGATATACCATCCGATATCCGCTCTGGGGTGGCATCAAAGATGACAAAAGAGATTTTTCCAGAGTTTGCTCTGGATGTAACAAGACTCGGTGTGCATATCGGTTTCATGTGCATATCGGTTTCAATACATTTTTCTCCAATCCTAAATGTTGGAAATTCTCTTTCATCCTCTACCCTCAGCCCTTTAAGTTTATCATTATTTGTTAGTTTATTGTTTTAAAAACTAAAAAAATTCTCCCTTGATTTTCAAATATAGTTATCAGTCACTCTAAGGCATCTTGCAATCATAGTCCAAATTCATGTCGAAAAAGACAAATATGCCCAGATCATCAACACAATAAATTCACCCTCTTAGTCACAGGGAAATAGTTAATGATCAACAAGTGCATCACCTTTCTTTTGGTAAACATATATAATACCACTAGATTCCTTAAAAAGAAGAGAGAAAAGTAAACAATAACTTAACCTAAAAGAAGTTTTAGGTTTAAATTGGTCAACATGATAGGAATATAGAATGCTAATAAAACTATAGGCTAGAATGACTATTTCTCGATCTCAACCTGTAAGTGATACTTGGAATTATAATATTGAGCATGTAACTAGGGACAACGGGGGTAGAGGGATATTTTTTTCAAAAATCAGTTATACTAGAGGACATTGAATGGATGTTTTGCATTCTCCAATAGTAAAATGAAATACCCCTTAAAATGAAATACCCCTTCTAATAAGAGTTGCTCTCTTTTTTCTTTCTTTTTTGGTGCAAAAAGAGTTGCTCTAGTCATATCAATAATGAGATAAATAAAAGGAATATTATATATCTTAAATAATATCTCTTCTTAAACCTACTAAGCTAATTTGGTGCAAATTACTGAAAACTTACCCCACAAAAATCACAGCCCACTCCAATATGAACTTTTGGCCCATTGCCGAAAAACCATGATGAGTAGACATCAGTAGAAATTGATGTTGACTGGTTTGCATCTCGTTGAGCTTGTATTGAACCTGAGCTCAAGTTTAATGGCAGAAATGAGTTAAACTATAAACAAAAAATATAAAACAAATGAAGCAAAAAGGTCTATGAATTTCAAGCTTTTGGGGAGCATCACTGACAGAAAAAATACATTCATACACACCTAGTTGTCTTGTCAGGCTAACGATGCATGAAAAAGAAGACAAATCTCTGGATTTTCTTTTTCTTCAAGAAAAATTCAATTATAGCATAAGAGCCTTTCGTGTGTGTGCAGATGCATGTGCATTTAAGGAGAGAGAGAGCCAAGAACGACCCAAGCAGCTGCAGGTGTTAATTAATTATTTTGCTTTTCCACCCCAGTATCATTGTTACATTGGCGTGGGAAATGTGCTCATTTGCAGTTTTGGGGACATGCACCATGTATTGACAAAAAACATTGACAATGCTCAACATTGCAGACATGCATATGAACATGTGTGCCTGTAAGTGGCTATTACAAGCAACCCAATAAAATGTTGCAATTGAGCACAAGAAAACAAAAAACAAAGGAATCAAGTAAAACATTTTTAGAGAACTTTCATTAGCATCCTTTCACGAGAAGAGAAAAAGTTGAACACGACCAAGTCAAGTTGATGAATATCATGACTCCACAAGGTAGTAGTACATCTGGCTTGACAAGGACAAGTAATACGAGGGAGAAATTTTGTATTTTAATTATGTCTTTTAATATGCTTATAATTAATTACCAGCTTTGTCACACCTCTTACTTTAGGAGAAAAAGAAGCCTCCAAGCTAAATTACAAATTGAATCCTTAACCCCAGTAAGTTAATAGCTCTTTATAAAGTTCCCAAAAGAAACCAAGAAAAAAGAAAATAGGGTTCAAATCAGTGTTGTCAAGGCGTGCGCCTAGGCCTTGCACTAGATAACAAAAACGCCTCAGACCCTTTCAGGCAAGGCTCATTTTATCAAGCAAACGCCTGGTGCGCCTAGGCGCACTTTTTTGTAAGGCGATAGGCATAAAAAAAGCTTGCCTGCTTGAAGTTCTCTTTAATCTCTTTTATTTTAACTTTTTTCATTAGATGTACCTTTACTAGTAAGAAAGGGGATAGTATCAAATTCTCTACTTCTCAATATTTGAATATTCAACAACAAACATGAGACCCTAAGGAAATCATGCATATTGGGCAACAAAAAAAAATTGCATGTTTTATAGATAAACTGGACCACTCTTTAGAGTTAATTATCATAATTATATATCTTAAGCTTATTTTATATATATATATATATATATATATATATATATATATACACACACACACACAGACACAGACACATACAAAAACACACACACATATACATATTGCGCCTTACTTCACTCAGGCGAGCGTTTTTTTTTTGCGCCTAAGACAATATAAGGATACTAGCGCCTAGAGTGCGCCTTGCGCCCTTGACAACACTGGTTCAAATTCAATCTTTTTGTAAGACATGAAAGAATAATTAAAATTATCAAAGCACCCTAAGGTAATCGATGGTCAAAATAAATGATATAAACATCATAAATGAGTCTGAGAGTAGGATACTCACAATCGTGTTCTTTGAGTAAAGCCCCTTGTCTTTCTGAATATTCCTCAGGAAACTGCTCCTCCAAGAAATGCTCCAAAATTAAACAAACACGTGGAAATCCATTTGGTTGCAAGCTTTTACAAACTTGACACCTAAAGATTTCATCTTTTGGAATAAGAAAACAAGATTCACAATATACTGCACCAAAGAAGAAACCAAAGTAAGTGGTCAACAATAATATCCTCTAACCCTGTAAATTTTGAGACAACAGATAAAAGAAATATCAACTACCATGGCCACAATTGAGAACAACCGGTCGCAAGAGCAGCCTATTGCATGCAGCACAGAGTAAATCAGCAATAGAAACCTTTTGATCTTTATGCTCAAACTCATTTCTAATCCAACTCTTTCCTTGGTTGGGTGCATTTGCAGCAACTTCAGGGTTCTTCGAAGATGTCGTCGGTATAATTGCTATGCCATTTTCATCCTGCATAGTTGTTTTTAGTGAATCCCTGAATGAGGATGATTCCCAATCCTTAGAACAACTTTCTGAATGCAAGTCCATTTGGAGATGAGCCAGTGTATGGTTATTCCCCAAAACATCTGAATTCTCACAAAGCTTTGGTTCAACTAAATTTTGATCAAACTGAAGTGAGAAACGGCCGGCTCTCTTCTCTTCTTCTGAACAAGGAAACAAGAAAATTAAAGTTATTGGTATATAATACATCAAAGAATAAAAAAGAACATAGCATCATCATTTTCCCAGGGGGGGGGGGGGATGTCAAATGGGCAATATCTAAGAATCAAAATTAATAGTCTAATGGCTCTTATCAGTAGTGGAAGCAATTGCTTCTCATATAAAACTAAAAGAAAATTAATTAGAATTGAGCACCAAAGTAAATAATGAAACTGATCGCAACATCTATAAAGAAAAGTTTTCCCATCTGATAATAAGAAGAATTTTATAGTCAGTGAGCTCATATTATCTCCCCAGTTTTTGGCAGCAAATTCATTCTAATATGTAAATTTCTTTCCCACAAGTCTTTCAGTGGAACTCAACAACACTAGGTTAAAAGTTTTATCTTCCATGCATCTTAAGGATTTCCTCGCGTTTTATTCCATACTTCTGATTTTATAGGAGCAAATTAGTACCATGCAACTAGTTGGTAATTCACATAATCGCAGAGCAAAAGTATCTTCCGTATTCTAGAGCAAAGTTGAACTTCATCATTGTTAATTTTTGCTACTAGGTAGAAGAGATTAATTCCATATGACAAATAACCACTTTTCTACCATCTGGAAGTTTAAAAACTTCAAGATTCGGTTCATTGACTAAATGATAAAAACATTTTTTTCTAGCCAAAACTTATAATTTGTTAACAGATTTTTGAGCACTTAAAGAAGAGGAGAAAGAAGAAACAAAGGTACCTCGCACTTGTCTTTCCCTTCTCTTATAGGCTATAGGATACAACTTCAGGAGCAAAAAGTGCAGCAATTGACAGACACTTGGGAAATGATTGTATGGGCACCGACAAATGGGGCAGTTCGATTCATGAACATGATTCATTGCATTGTAGACACACCAGAAGCATGACATGTGGCCACAGGCTGCAAATATGGAAAGTAAAGGTGGCTTACAGGTAAAATCACATATCAAAATTTAGTTGAGCATTCTGCCTTCTTACCTAATACAACAGGCTTGTAAAGGAGTTCCCTGAAACACAAAAGGAAATCACCTTCAAACAGGTATCCAAGGAAAAAGAGCTCCAATAAACTAATAACTACAAAGTACACACAAATTGTAAGAATTCGTACACCATATATGATTCCTTTTCACTTATAGATACCCCAAAAACTTAACTTGAAAAAATTCAAAAGCATAATGAAAAGAATGATTTATATATGTTGGTATGACAAGAAATAGAAGAACAGAGCAATGAAGTAAACAAGTTCCAACAGAAATGAATGATATCTGCATTTTTGTTCAAATTTCACAAGTTCTGACAGAGGTGCACTTTCTTCAAGTGATTACAAATAAGCCACTAGACGACCATAAAGTTGCTTCCAACACCAAAATCAGGGATCATACAATCTGTTAGAAGACAGTCAGATGTGGAATTTTAGCAATTGCATTTTGGCAAGTTTATTGTTATATTGAGACTATTCTCCATAAAGAAAGATCCTTTTCAATTTTCAAAGAATTCATAACTTACTTAGACCAATAAATAGAGCTGAGATTAAAGTTACAGCCACCAAATATCTGCTAAGATGCTATCGAGATTTACCTAAGCTTTTTTTTTTCTAAAATTTATCTAACAATGTCTTATTCCTAGCTAAATTATTATACACAAACAAAAAGAGACAAAGCAAATTAATACTGCTATAAAATTTTTAATCACCAAAATGGCAAAGTCAAAGTCTCAAACCTCAATAACTTAATAACATCAAAGCTACAGAATTCCTACTTTCTAATCCTAAATTCTGGACATAAATTCGAAATAGCAGAAATATAACCCTAAAAATTGCAGTTATAATTCTTAAAATTCTAAAATTTACAATTAAACTAAAAAAAATCTAAATAAATTAATAAGACTATTCTCAGAGAATTTCACATTGCCTCCCATATATATAATCTTTAAAACTTTTGATGATAAATTCGAAATAATTATGCTAATAAATAGGTAATATATATGAGGAAGAGAAAATAAGCCTTAATTAGATATTAAAAACGAGGAGGAAAGGGGAAAGAACTGACAGGCAAACGCAACATTGGAACTCGTCGGGAAATTCCTCAGGCGGAAGGTTATCGGTTCCTTCTCCTTCTTCGGCTTCTTCTTCTTTCTCTGTTTCTATTAGGGTTTCATCGATATTAACGTTGATTTTCTCCCCTTTTTCCATTTTCTGAAACCGAGAGAGAAAAGAAAGAGAATGAGGAGAGATGAAAGGAAAGAAGGGAAGGGAAGGGGAGGGGAACAGATTTTTTTTGTTTATTTTGTTTTTAACTTTTTTGTTTTAAATTTTTTTTATATTTTATTTGTTTATTTATTATGCGTTAAACCCCTCCCAAAAAAACTCATTATGCTATGCTTAATAAGGCTGTTCAAGTATAGGATTATCCATTCGATTCGATAGATTCGATTTATATTGAGTAGAGTTTAGATATATTTTTTTAATTCAAATTGATTTGATCCAAATTACTTTTTAATAATAAAAAAATTTATTTAAATTTAATTATAAATATTAATATTAAAATATTATTTTAATATTATTTTAAATAATAATATGAGTTATTGAATCGACCCGAATTTGAGATAAACAAAATTAAAAAAATTGATAATTATGACCCGACTCTCAATAGGTCTATGCCTATATGGGTTTAGTAAAATACAAATGGTAAAAAAAAAAAAAAAAATTGAAAAAACTATTTTATATATTGAAAATAAAAATTTTAACCACCATATGTCCACAAGTAAATTTAAAAATGCGTCATATATCTTTTAGATTATATTTACAAAAAATTTTAAATTAATATATATTCGATAAAAAATTCAAGTTATTTTGATATAAAACTAATTATTATATATTTTTTATAATTTCATGTATGATTAATATTTTTATAAATCATCCATAAAATTAACATTTATAAAGTTGAACTTTAAATTTTTTTTTTTATTCTTTTGATTTTTTCAAATGTATAAAATAATAATAATAATAGCAATCAAAAGTAATTTTGCTGGTAAAATTTAAAATTCTCAATGAATGGAATAATTGTAAAAAATAAAAATCCTCCATTTAATATAAAAATTATATTAATAAATAATAGTTAATTTACATTTCCAGTATAAAATTAACATGATATTTAACAAGTGATGTGTTTGAAAAAATTGTATTTTTAGAATGCAAAATTTTCTAATAATACAAGGGAAGGGCACAAATTGCAAAAAAAAAAAAAAAAAAAAAAAATTGCATAAATAGATCTGTTTAAGCATCAAATTATCCGATTAAGTCCGAAGGTCTGTCCGATATTTGGGAGGGTGGACAAAAATATTAAATCTGAAATATAGACATGGGCAAAAAAATCAAGCCCGTTTAAAAAATGGATCGAACCTTAGCTCCAACAATCAAAATCCAAACCCTGCCTGTTTTTCATTTATATAATATAATATAATATATTATTTTTATATTTATATATTATGTAATTTATATCATACAAAAAATAAATATATAATATTATAATGTAAACATTTAAAAATATGTTAAATTATACATGCTTTAGAACTTAATAAAAGAAAAAAAATTAAATAAAAAAACATATTTATTTAATTTTTTTTAAAAAAAATAATATAAACGAGCTTAAACGAATTTTGACTATCCATTTACCAATATGAGTGGATTTAAATAAAATTTGAGACTCATATTTCGAGTCGAGCCGAACTTAAACAAATAAATATATATATATATATATATATGATATTGATATCATAGTTAAAGTACAGCCCAAACCCGATCTAACTCGGTTTATGAATACCTCTGGATGATGCAAATGTAATCCACAATTTATAATGCTTCTAAGCTTATCAAAATAGAACTCATACACATCATTCGTGTAATCCAAAGGAATTTAATGAAGAGAAGTGCCACACCCACAATTTTGTCTATTCTAACATAACAATTTCCTCCTTTATTTCATTTGTCAAATTATAATTTATTTTCTTGATAGTAAGTAAACTCTAGTGGCTAAATAAATGTACATTTAATCCCCACAAGTAATTATTTCATTTATGAATTTCATAATAATAAAAATACATATGCTACCAGAACAGAAATTATAACTTGCCTAACAAGCAAGGATTTATCTTCGTAAAAAAGATAATTCATTCGGATCAACGTGAAAGCCCGATTGCAATGCATTGCCCGATGCCAGAATCAATGTTGTATATTCGAAAGAGATACAAAATGTCCAAAACCTGAACCAAATCTCTTATATATCAGAATAATCGCCCAAGCCACAACAAAATTACCTGTCTTTCAACAAATTGAGTAAATATAGCACTCCCACAAGCCAACATCGCAAAGGCGCCATCGATGACCAACAGAAATCTGGCATCCACCTTATTAAGCTAGTGGGGAAAAGAATCAAGTCAAATGAAAAATATGCCATGGATATTGCATTTCTTTTTCACCCCAAACAAACTTTTCTGCTGCTGTTGAGAATAAAGAAAACAGCAGATTTGTTAATGGAGGATTGGATCCAGCTAAAAGCCGGTGGGGGGTTATTTCCAGATTTTAACAGATTTGTCGAAACTGGCAGAGGCAACCATCCCTGTTACTTGTGACTGTGCCAGGGCTGATATCACGCAGTCGTGAGCTGAAATCGTCAAACATTTATTCTCAGCTGTGTTCCAAAGCTCCAATGACTGCAAAAGATAAGTTGAAAGAGGAAAGATAAAAGAAAAGGAAATTAGTGATGATGAGATATGTCATTAGAACAATTAAGGTAAAAGGATTTCATATAGTATCCATCTATGTTGCTCCGATTCTTCAATTTTTTGGAAGTACCCGTGTCCGACGCATATCCGGACATGGGTATGGGGATATGACCCTCCAAGTACCCTTCAAATACATGGAAAAACTTAGAAAAAATTGAACATATCCGTGTTAGACACATACCCGTATCTGACACTTACACCCGAGTCTGAGTAACATAGGTATCCAAAATAAATAGACAGTTATTCATGAAATGGAAATATAGAGCCATCAACCATCAACAGCAATGAGTCGAAGAGTGGATAAAAGGAATGGCAATGATATCAATTAGTCCTGATATCACAATAAGAATAAGAAAATGGCACCTGATAGCCACCAACAACCAAGAGAGCAGGAAAGCTAGGATGAAAAACACAAGAATGAAACTTGTTTCCGCTGGAATTGAGCTCGTGAGTGCACTCTCCTGAGGCCAGTGACCACACTCTGACGGACTCTTGACTGACAGATGCTAAGAAGTCTCCATTCGTGTCCCAACAAACAGAGTGTACCTCTGTATTGAGCCCCTGAGAGTCAAAAAAATACCTCCAGATGAAACCATAGACTGTGTCAAAATTGATTAGGTGAGGAAAGCTATGAATGAGGTAATATACCCTCCCTTTCAAAATTTTACAAATTGAACAATATTTCTACCTGCAATAAGAGTGTTCTTCTGTCAGTCTCTACATCAAAGATAGACACAACATTATCTGCTGCTGCAGCTAGAAATTGTCCTATTCTTGGTTGAAATCTGACATTAGTGCTGCCTCCCTGCTTCAATTAGTGAGTAATTTAGATGAAAAACTTCATAACCAAAAGAACCTGCAGTACTTAAAAAAGAACAAATCTTAAGGATTTAAGGCTAGCCTTGGAGATACGTGTGCAAGAATACTGATTGAGGTTCCAGAAGCGAATCTCACTGTTATCATCACAAGAGCATAAAAGCACATTCTTCTTAGGGTGGAAATCAAGGGACATAACTTGTGCTGTATGGGCTGTATATTTCCTGATCCAATAACTTGGCTGCAAAAATGTTCAAATATAAGTGCCCCTGATTTTTAAACCATAACATTCAATGGTAAGAATTTTGCTTCTTGTCTTCCAGCAAACAATGTCAGGTTTAATGGTGTGAGCATTAATTCAGTATAAAAAAAGGCTGGAAAAGTGAAGCGGTCTATAAAAAAAAACCTGAAAGGAAGACTGACACAAAAGAAACAGGCAAAAGGGGCCAATAAGAGAGAATTACACACATAAATGCAAAAAGAAAAGAGCTAGAAGTTATACTTGTGCAGCATCCCAAACTCGCACTGTTGTATCAAAAGAAGATGTCGCCAGCTGAGTGGAATTTGGTCTGAAGCGAATATCAGTTATAATATGAGTGTGTTCCTCTGGTGTGCACTCAGTTTGCAGAGTTTCCATGTTCCAAAGAACAGCCTACTGACAGGAAATAGACAAGCATGCACATCATTATTCCATACTTCCATTTAAGTCCATTTTTTTATTGATCATAAATATTCTCGCAACTGTTCTGCTGAGGACCCAAGGAAAAGAAGTATGGCATCACACAGCCACATCATTTACGAAAATAAAACAACAGTCAAAATAACAACAATTATTGATAATTTGAACCTATGTGGCATGCTACATAAAGAAAATTCATTCCTTGTATGCTACAATGCATTATACCTTCTTGTCATGCCCAGCACTGGCCAATAGCTTTCCATCTGAAGAGAAATGAAAGCAGGTGACTTTGCCGTTGCTTTTACGTATCGACCCAACTTCATTGAAGCCAAAACCTGAAATGCAGAAAAAGATTTATTGATGTGGTCAACTTGAAGAATAAGAGTGCTGAAAGCATGAGATCCTATATTACCCTTTGAAGTCTCAGTAGCATGTTCAGATGGGTTTCGTTTTAGGGTGCCAAACAAATTCCCTCCATCTCCATCATCATGTGAGAGAAAAGATTCCACATTGTCATCCAGGGAGCCAACATCTCCAAAATGTTCCATGTCTTCCTGCAATTAGGAATTACATCATAAACGGGCTTTTGAAATGACTTATCCAAGCTATACCAGAGACACATGCTTCAATTCTGACCGGAAATTAAGTGCAGCGCAGCATGAGAAAAGACAAGGCAGATTAAGTACAAATATGGAGGAATAATAGTGCAGAAAGAGGGCTATTTCAGGTTTATTTGCTAGATCTGAATATCAAATTATATTCGACTCTAAGTTGTAAGAAAGAGAAAGAAGGTAAAAAGCAACTACATATTAAGAAACAAAATCCTAAAGAAAAGTGCTAACCACAAAATTTCATGTAGAAATGCTCAATCTTGCCTTATTCCTAGAAAAGAGTATTAGGATCTTTTTGTAGCCTCAAAACCCTTACGACATCAAATTATTGACTTAGGGCGTAAAACATAGCCATCTGTACCAGAGTCCAACTCAAAAGGACCAAAATACCCAGATATCTTCAATACTATAACATGAAAGCTCCTGAATGAACACTGGATGAATAACCTAAAATGCTGTATTACAATAACTAGATTCATCCTTAACCATTCAAACAAAAACAACAAATTAAAAGAATTAAAAACAAGTTATACAAAATTCTTAACAGCTTCCATAGAACATGTATTGGTGCAAGGGGATGATGTGTCTCCATCCTTGTCACAGCTATGGCAATATAATGGCATCAATATTTCAGCCAAGATACAGAAGCAATGCTTAAACATTTACACCACATCACTCTCAAAGACATTAAGCAAGGATATTCAGAAAAGCTTAATAGTGACCAATATTACCAGCAATAATTGCCAGTCCTAGTGCATGAAATGCAATGAGAAGGGCATTCTGGATCTAAGTTTCGGATGTTGTAAAAAGAAAGATGTTCGAGCTTATATTATCCAAACCATAGAATGTTGAATATAAGCTTTTTTTATCACTTATTTTTCATTTTTGGAACAAGTAGATAATAAGCAATTTATTTGGAGGTTAATTAACACTGACAACAACAACAACAACTAGAAGAAAAAGGTTATGCCTGGTACATTGAAAAGAATGCACATAATCAAGGTCAGAAGATGGGGAGTATCAAATTTAGAACTTCACAGGCTTTTCATAGACCAAATGATAATTTGCCAACATGATTATGACAAGACTAACTACTCATACCAATTTAGTATCCAAAAGTTTTATGCAAGCTGCGTGAATGCAGAACTGCTTGGGGTTTCTTAGTATTGCAGGTTCAAAACATTTACTAAACATCCTCGGGTTGGCTATAAATTAGGATTACTTACCAGCTGGTTGGTTGATGATGCAATACCACCTGTTCCATCAGACCCATACATCATCAAATTTTTTGACATGCACTACCATGCTGCATATTGCCCACCAAGGTTACTCCATCACCAGGTGTATAAGTTGATGGGGTTGATGGCTGAGAGTTAGGGGAAGGACCCACTGTGTTTCCAGTACCAGTGCTATTAGCAGGTCCAGAAGATGAAGGCCCTTTTCTTTTCCGGTTATTCTAACACACCATACAAGTAATAGTCGTCAATTTACAGGACAAGTAGGAAAAAAAGATAAAGCATCAGGAAATATTCTCATCATAAAAACATGTGAAACTGTGCAAAGATCAGCTGGCAGCCTATGCTAACAAGAAACATTATGATAACCAAGAAACAAAACAGAAGTAAGCTCAACCAGTTGCACTTGCGGTGACTGCAATGGTTCTTGTTGAGAGGAAGATTGTCTTATTGGTGGCACACTCATCTGCTGAAAAACCCGAAAAAAGGCTCAGAGGAAACTAAAGCACAAAGAGCATTGACCATTCTTAACAAAATTTATAACAACAAGGACTTGTTAAGAACTACTGAACTAGTGCAACCATCATTACATGCCCATATACAAAATAAACTTGGCCCCACCCAAAGATACAGATAAAGAGTATAAAATGTGCACCTAACACCGAAGTCACATGTAGAAGAGTAATGGCATGCATATTATCTTGGTTATATAAAGGCATGGCAGATGGTATACGCCATCACAAGTATATACAGAGACAAATTTTTTTTTTCTCTTGAACGTGAAATTGAAAGACATGCATGCATATCCCATCCATTAACAAGATTGCAGGATACTATAACTTCTCTACTGCACCTTTTGCACTTTCTTGTTGATTTTTAACATGAAAACTATTAGGGTGTATTTGAATATAGGAAGTAATACAACAGTTATAGCTGGTTCTGGAAGGGAAATCTTACTTTTGATGAGGTTGATTGCATTGGAGACCCTATAGATCCATCATTGGCAGTTGGCTGGCCCTCTTTTGTATTTAAGGGGCCTCGAGATAATCCTGAAAATCTTTGGGGATCCATATCTCCGTGCATAGGTGAACTACCCAGATTTCCTTGTGTCTGGACCTGTGCTAAGAGCTGTTGTTGCTGCTGTGGAAGAAGCTGAAACTGGTTTGCATTCTGTAGGAATGGCTTTTGCACTTGTGCACCTAAACTTGGCCGAATTTGATCAATGCCCTGTAAAATTAGTTAAGAGTCAGTAAGGACAACCACTCCATATAAGGAAAATAAATATTGACAGAACTCCAGTTTAGAGCTTACAGTTAATGGCCAACCCTTCAACGGAAGGCTACCGACTCCAGGGTTCAAACCTTGAAGAACAAAAATAACATGTAAGTATAAGAATATCTACACAAATGCCTTGACTTAATAAACCGCAGAACCAAAGTTATTAGATATGTTGCCTTCATCTCAGAAGAGAAATAAACTTCACAAAATAGAACAGCAACTTCATGCAGTATTTTCTAGAGTAGATAGATTTAGCACTTGGCAGAGCCAAACTAGAGAACCACCCGATCATCTTATGTTACAGCAGCACTAAGCATATTAGCAGTAGCCCACAAACAAACACCTCACCTACTGGCTTTTCTATTGAATTTTAGGGATCATATCATACAACTTTAGAGAAGCACATGGCTTGACTATGGGAGGAAAGATAAGATGGTCTGTATATGAAACAAACAATACATGTCTCTGTTGAGGCTGAATGGCAATGACATAATGGTATACTAAACCTATAAATCCATAACAAAAGATACTTAATCAGAAGTTTGGGCTATGGAAATGAAACTGGTTACTATCAAGTAGGGTGAATGGTGCAGACAGAATATAACACCATTAGTTATGATTACCTGTATTTCCTATTCCAGGTTTTGACTGCATGATTCCCTGTCCATAAATTGAGGAAGGATCCATAGGCATGGATCTCTGTGTACCACCCAAGTTCGCTTCACCTTTAATGTCCTGCAAGGAGAAATATATATATATATATTTCATTAGTTCAACCAAACAGAAAGATTATAATAGTGAGGTTGTAAAATGTTGCAATAAAATGCAGGAAATCAGTATCCAAGTAGCATAGCAATAGAAATTTCTAGAGTCCATGCCTGAATTTGCTGCAATGCTGCTGTTACACTTCCATGGTTTCCTTGAACCAACTGACTGTGTCAGAGACACAGTTTTTGTGTGTCATTAACCCAAAAAAAAGGTTCGTTACAGTAAAACAAAACATTTCATCTAAAATTTACAAGAATATTTTACCCAGGATGGTTTGTAGCTGATTTTAAGAAGGCCATCCTAGCATCAAGAAGTGGCTGGGACATCTCTGAATTCACTGCATTTGGGTGTTTCATGCGCTCTTCATACATTTTTGCTGCCAATGCACTTGCATTTGACTGCCCAAGCATTCCTTCGGAGCCAATAGCATTTACTGAACCACCCAGAGAAGGATGATTAGGATCCGTACGCTGCAACTGAGCTCAACGCATCAGCTGCAATGCTGCATCTGCAGCTGTTTTTGCTCCTTTGCTTTGATTTGTTGTGCCTGTACGTAATACCGTAACAGTTTGAAAAGAATCAGTATAAATTGCACTATTGAAAAGAATTTACAACAATACTTGCTAAAGTTTTAACAAGCCACCTCTATGTATGCTGCAGCATCCTCTGAATGCTTGTATTTTGTTCTCGATATAAATATGTCCCAAAAGACAGACCACCACTCAAAAAGAAACCCACCGGGAGCATCAATTGCTGGATAAATAAGCGAGTTCTACATGAATCACTTACTGAAACTAAATTCTTTCAACCAACAACATGCTATACTGAATACAACATAACCAAGCAACTAGAATCAAGATTAACCTTTAATTTCAAAGCAAAAATCCCCGTCATACCATCCAGTCAAAAGCTATGGTACATGGACTTGGAATTCCGTATCTGACGCAGGAATGTCACCTTTTGGCAATTTTTACATTAATGTTAAGAATATAAGCTCCATACCCATGTAAATTTAAAGTGTGCAAGAAGTATTAGACACAGGTACTTTAAGGTAAAGCGAAGAGTCCATGCAACATAAGCTAAAACAGATTCATAGAAAAACACCATATTTTCCTTTTCCAAACAAAAGACCTTCAGACACAATTTCAAGAATTAACTAACAGAAAATTATACATTTCAGTCAAAGCCAATTCTTACCTACCGGATCCAGGGCGACTTTCCCTTCTGTCATGAAGGACTTTGCAGTGGCATGCAATTTTTTCTTCACCAAATAATCATATATATAAACATCAAGCCTACCAAAAAAACAAAAAAAAAAGAACAAAATTAAGACAGTTAAAATAAAATTAAAATTTATTTGCTAAAATAACGTATAAATACATCTTATCTGCTTCCCAATTACTCTGCGCCATCGTTGCAGCACAAAAACAAATCAATTAACTGTTCAAAACAAAAGGAAAAAAAAAATTGATTTAAAGTAAAATAAAAAATTCAATTTTTCCAAAAAACATCACAATTTCAGTAGAAAAAAATAATAATTATAAAACCAGAAAGTACATTGATCAAAGCTAACCTTAAAGGGAGCAATTCAGATGGATCAAAGCCTACATTACCATTCTTGAGCTCGTGAAGAAGCGACCTTTATTGAGCAACCATTGGTTTATGCATTTAAGAAGAAACAATTCATAAGTTTCTTTAAAGGATCTTAAAATTGATGTGATTAATAAAGTAGAAAAGAGCTAAGACCTTTCGAATTAAGAAACTGGCAGCAACAAATAGAAAGGAAAATTACTAAATTAGGGTTTTCTTGATTAGGAGAATTGAAATTTATGAAGCTTCGAAGCTCAGAGTTATTTCTTTAACAGAAGGGAACATGGGGAGAGTTTGAATAAGATCCGAAGCGGAGATTCGGGTACTCGGAGTCTTAGGTTATGAGTCGAAGCTGAGGTTTGGAGTTTTTGAGGTTCGGAGATGGTGGGTCCACTTTCTCAGTTTTACTTACCATGTCAGCTAATGGGACCCGCCACACGCGTGGATATACTGAGTTGGCAATTGGCATGTTGAATTTTTCTATAAATTTTTTTTTGTTGATAAAAATACATAATAATAGGTTATTTAAAATTCAAATAATCAAATATGTGAGATTGTGTTATTTATTATCCAAAAATAATTTAGACATGTCAATTGAGCGGATAAAATCAAATCGGGTTTTAAAAATTTGGGTCAATTTCAGGTTTGAGTCGTTTTAGATATGGATCACTTTTGGTTTAGGTTATCTCGAGTTTGAATCATTTGGGTTTGACACTCAGGATCGGATCATTCTAGTTTGGATCATTTCGGGTTTAGGTAATTCGAGTTTGACACTCTGGTTATTCAAATTCGGATCATTTTGGATTCAGTTTATTAATTTTTAAATTTAAACAGATTATTTTATCGAATTAGATTTTATTAAAATTTTATTAAAAGATAAAAATAAAAAATAAATGGTATATTATCCTGTATGTGAAATCTTTACCTAAATCTATTTAGATATTTGTAAAATATATAAAGTTTTATGTTTGTTGAAATGTTCGAATACTTAAATTTTTTTCAAGTGAACCAATTTTATTTAAAATGATTTGATACTAAAATTAAATTAGATTCTAAAACTTTACGTAAAAATTGAATTATCAAGTATAATGAAATATAATAATTAATATTTATTCAAAAAAAATATAATAATAAATTAATTACGAATTTAAATTAATTAATTATGCTAAATATTTCTAAATCTTAAACATAATGTATGAAATTAAATTAATAAAAATTTTAAAATAAGTAAAGATGCAATTCTTAATATATTGACGTACTGACATATATAATCTTTTGTATAATGTAAATTCTTACTATATTAATATTTACATATATAATTATATGCGTGTGCATATATATATATATATATTTGTAATTCTTTACAATAAAATAAAAAATTTATCTATTTTTTATGAACTTAGTAGCAAGTATCGCTAAACGGACCAATATTATGACTATTAACCAAACTAATCTAAATCATATGATAAGAGATTAATTTATTATATATCACACGATAATGTATTATTATAATGTATACAAATCACTATAATAAAATACACATATCAATGATCTATTTTAGATACTTTTAAAAAATTACATGATAAGATTTAAGAGATTATAAAGTTGAAATTAGAAACAACACATTTTTTCAACAAAAAAATATTAATAAAAAATTGTCTAATCTAATTTAAATAACATGATAAGAGATTATTATAACGCAATGTACCAATCATTAAAATAAAATAAAATAACATTATCATTATCATTATCATTATCAATGACCTATTTTATGTATTTTATTCTACATTGCATGAGAAGATATTATATTTTTAAAATTAAAAATAATACATTTATTTTATATAATATTTATAATAATAAAATATTATATAATATATTATAAATTATATGTATTTTCATGAGAATAAAAATATATAATTTATATTAAATCATATTATTATAAATAATATAACATACATTAATTTGTTTAAAATTAAATTATATTATAAGATTATCATAAGTAATATAACATATAGTTTTATTGAATTATTGTTAATTATTTTTTGTTTTAAAATGATAATTATCGATCTATTTAATTATTTTATCAAAGTAAAAAAAATTAACTTTATTTATAATATATACTAATAAACCTAAAAAGTAAAATTCAAATATAATAATAAAAATAATTTATTTTTTAATTATACTTAGAAAGATAATATTAAAAAATATAAAATTGCAATAGTAAAAAAAAAGATTTTAAAATCTAATTTAAAGTTATAAAGTTAAAATAAATTAATAATCTAGTCATATTTATTCACTTTTTAAATTAATGTTTTAAAAAATAAAATTATACTTAATTTAAGTTCGGATCATTTCGGGTTCGGTTCATTTCGAGTTTGGGTTGTTCTCGAGTTTGAATAGTTGATTTTTTATGGTCAAATTAAGTTAGATCGGATTCAGGTGGGTCAAGTTGTTTTTTTTAAATTCGAATCAGAATTGACAAGTTTATCCACAATTGATATGAGATATTGAGAATAGTCATACATTTTTTTACAAGACAAGTATATATTGAAATTTCAAATTATACTACTTTTAATTGAGTTTTGATTATCTATTTATATTTTGAATTGAAATCAATGACTTACCAAATCAATGACATTGGTGTCGCTTGGCCTTGGTGGACATTAGATCTAGTAATTCGTATATTTGTGTCGTGTTCGTGTCATAATCGTGTATAAGGTGTTATATATTTATATAAATTTTGACACATTAATAATTTGTGTTATATAGATTTTGACACGTTCGTGTCTTCGTGTCGTGTTCATATTATTTTTTCGTGTCGTGTCTTAGTTGTTTTTTTCATGTCGTGTCTAAAATTACCAGATCTAGTGTACATACGAGATTAATGTTTTTTGTTTTTCTATTATATGTAACTAGAAATTTGTACACCCATGAGTGGAAGAAAAATAATTGTGTGAAAAAAATATTTTGAAATATAAGAAATTATGTATAGGTAGCATTTTAAGAAGTAGGTAGTTATTATGAAAGAATTAAATAATTTTTTCAAAAAATATAAAAAATTAAAAGATATGAATATTCTTATTATATAATTTGACAATATTATTTATTTGATTTCTTATATTTTTCTCAATTGAGTTGGTGTCACTTGACTCGTGACATCAAACTAAATCAGAGGTTTTATAATAGTAAAAAAAAAATCCAACTAAGTTGGTGTCATTTAACTTGTAACATTAAACTCAGTAAAAAAATTTATAATAAAATAATAGAGATATATACTATAAAAAGAGAGGACTGGAATCATGCTTTTTAAATAAGTTAATCATGCTTTTTAAATAAGTTAATCATGCATCAACTACTGAATTAAATGTTCGGAGTATAATATTGATTAAAATTTAACTAAACTAAAATTCAATTTGGTTCCTTTTTATTAGATTACTTCATTAAACTTTTCTAGAAAAGTTATTATTAGAGTTTTTTAAAAAACTTATTACGGTTTATTTTAAACAAAAAAAAAAAAACTTAGATTATGCAAGCATAAACTCATTTAATTGCCTATTTTCATGTATGATAATGACCTAAAGTTTTGTTTAAGTATTAAGCAACATGATTTGAAGTTTCTTCAAACTCATATGTCAACCTTCATAAGTTTGATGAACAAATTTGAACTTATATTTTCAGTCTCATTAGTTAATTGGTTCAAGTTTGAACTTGACTCTCCCAATAAAAGTTAGAAAAACATTTTTGAACAATTTTTACATGAAATGACCTCTATTTGAGAGGGGTTAATGAAGAATAGAGGTATCCATAAATTGGTCAAGCCAAGTTAGGCCTGATTGACACTTTTAAGGATTAATTCAAGGCTGATTTTGGTTGAGGAATTTATCAAAATATTAATTCTTTTTAAATTATCAAATTATCTATATTTTACAATTATATACCAAAATTCGTTGTTTTTTTTATCCATTGGGAAGTCGCCATATGATATAGCGACTTCCCAACTCCACATTTTATTTTTTTTGCAAAAATTAGGCTCGGAAGTCGCCATATCATATGGCGACTTTCGAGTTTAAAAATTAAAAAAAAAAACTAAAACACACTGGGAAGTCGCCATATCATTTTAAAAAAAATTAAAAAAAATTGTAACATTGTTGGGAAGTCGCCATATGATATGACGACTTCCCAACAGTTTTTTTTTAATATGTTAATTAAATATAAAAATTAATTTTCATACATATGAATGGTATTTTTTCATACACAAGGATAAGAAGTTCCATCTGGTAATTCGCACCAATTGAGCCATTGTAGCTCAGGTTTGATAAGCAACGGATAAAGGCAAGGCTAAGCATGACTTGATTTGGACGAGAAAAACCTGTCTTTTATAAAGGGTGAGACCAAAATGGACAAAAATCAGACGAAATTATGCATGAGTTATTGTCTTGAAATAGATGATTGTGAACTTCCATTGATTTGTGGGGAATTTTTACTGCTGTTGCAGTTTTATGTTCATTTATTAAAGTTTTAAAAAGTATAGTCAAAATTTGTATTTATTAAATTTATATAAAAAAATTTAAAAACATATTCTAAATTTTCATCTTTTAAATTTATATAATTTTTTTATTTAACTTTTTAAAAATTCTTATTATAAAAATTTAATATTTAAAAATGATAAATAAGAATGTAATGATAAACAAGAATAAATTAGCATATAACAAGGAATGTGAAATACGTAAATATTACAGGTGCAGAACATGTAATTGGTTCATTGTTGATGCGAACTCTCCTCCGATGTGCCAGATGGATAAGGACATTTTCGACGGCTATGACCTTCATTTATGCATAATCCACAACGTTTTGGTTGGCCTTTCTCCCTGAGGTCCATTTCATTACGAATACGACTTGATTTTGGCTTACCATGTGGAGCTCTTCGCATTTCTGGATTGGGACACACTTCTAGTCCATTATATTGAGGCCAATAACCTTCATTTGCAGTTGCTTCAAACTCATGCCTATAAACATTGAATATAGTGTCAAGTTTATAGACATTGTCCACATATTGCATGCAATCTATATGGACATGTGCACAAGCAGCAACTACATGTGAACAAGGGAACCTTTGTGCTTGAAACTTCCCACAGTCACACCACATCTCACTAAGATTTACTGTGTACTTCATTGCAGCAACTCCCTCTTGTGGGTCAAGTAATTCCTCAATCAAAAAAGATTGATTTGCGCGCGTAAAATTATGAACCGAGTGGGAGTTAGCTTTCCTAAGATTTTTTTTGCATTGCCATTGTGACTATTTCACAATATGTGTGCCCTCCCTCGATCATTCTTTGTTGCTTATTGCCCATCTTAACAAAAAGTTCAGTCAATCTATAATATGTTGCCTGCACCAAAGTAGTAATGGGAAGATGGCGCGTCCCCTTCAACACTGAATTGATAGATTCAACTAGGTTGGTTGTCATATGCCCATAGCGTCTTCCTTCGTCATATGATTGGGCCCACTTCTCCTTGAGGATCCTATCAAGCCAATTAGCCGCCTCTGCGTTTTCTCCACGAAGAATCTCATACATCCAATGAAAATGGGGTCGTCTCAACTCGTATCCTGATAAAATTTTTAAAAAAAAAAAAAACTTGTTAATTTCAGTATTATTTTATATATTAAAGGAAATATAAGAGATAAAATAACTATGATCCGATTCCATACCCATGTTAACAATTTGTCGACGCAATTCCTTATTGTTAAACCTCTTCATGAAGTTAGCTGTAATGTGTCGAATATAGTACACAGAGTATGCATTTGGAGGATTCCATCCATTACCATGGCGTCTGATTGCAACTTTGATGGATTCATGTCGATCAAACATTAAACATATGCCAGGTTGTGTTGTCACATGTGTACGCAAATTAGTGAGAATGAAGGACCAAGCCTCCGCTGTTCACCCTCCACAATGGCAAAGGCAATTGGTAGTATATTTCAGTTGCCATCTTGTGCAATAGCTAACAACAATGTTCTTTTATATATTCCATATAAGAATGTACCGTCTATTTGCACAATAGGTTTGCAATACGGAAACCCTTCAATGCACGACTTAAATGTCCAAAAGAGTTGATAGAATATTCTCTTACCCTGGACCATTCCATCACCGTGATATGCAGGTACCATTTGCAATTCCACAATTGTACCAGGAACAAAATGTTGCATTGCACCCAACCATTTAGGTAGATCATTGTACGATTTATCCCAATCGCCAAAGACTTGAATAATTGCCTTTTGCTTTGCTTTCCATGCTTTCTTATAAAAAGTGATGTATCCATATTGGATTCGCACCTCAGCGATCAAAACTGAAACGAGAATCTCTGGATTTGCTTAGACCAATGACAGAATGCATGAACAGATCATGTTAGAATCCAATTTGCAATGATCCTGTGAAATTCTTCCTATGTGCAAGTATGAGGCCCATTAAATTTTCTAATCTCCCATACTTGTTTCTTCTTCATGAATGTTGCCCTTATTCTCCAATTGCACCCTTTCCTATACATTGGATACTTGCCATGATATTTGGTTGGCTCGGATTCAATAACTCTGTAATCTACAGAGTTTTTGATGTTGTAGTGCTTAATAGCTGAAAGCACAGCCTCTTTCGTTGGAAATTGTAACCCAACATAGAGATCAACTGTAGATGGATTCTAATTTAGAGGTGCAGCAAATGTATGACCATATTCAAAAGATTCTGGCACTTGCATTTCATCCAGATCCAGGGTGCGCATATGGGATGCAGGCTCATAAGGGAAAAGAACTCCATAAGTGTTGATATCAGGGCCAACGTCTCGGTCAGAATCATTGCTCTCATCACTGTCATTTGCGAATTCAGCATACTCTTCTTCTTGCTTACTAAAGTCACCAATATATTCACCATGGGCTCCACATGACTGAACAGGATCATCACCAGCTGGAACATCATCCAAGGCAATAGGAATTGTTGGTGAGACAAATGAATTATGAAACGTTGTAGCTTGATATGGCACTTCTTCTGTGGGAACGTTTTATGAAGTGGGAACATAATACAAAGGCTGAGAATCATCATCTTCTGGAAGCCCACAATCCTCAAAGTCAGCATATAAGTCAAGTACACCAACATTTTCAAATGTCTCATGAGCATGAAACATTCCTCTCACATCATCATCATCTTCTAGTGGATAAGTCCTATATCGGACACATCCTTCACCAATAGAAAGAGAAAGCCTATACTTAATCTCTGAAACTCTTTTTGTATTTCCATCTTGATTTTTGTATGAATTATCATCTTTAGTTCCTCTAATGTGACGTCTTCACCAACACGAAAGCTTTTAGGATGTTCACAGTCAAATGTAGCACCTTCATCAGTATTATGAATTTGGCCATTATAGTAGACCAATGCGACCATTATGTTGCTCATGTTGTGTAGTAATGAAAGTGAGAATGATGAGAACAAAGGTATTATCACTCAGCAAAAAAAAATAAGAAATAGCGAAGGATGAGAATGACAAGGTATTATCACTAACACCAGAAAACAACAACTAAGATTGAGAATGAGGAGAGAATGAGGAAGGAAATATCATATTTATAATGGTTTATTGAGTAAAATATGGTGAAAAATTGTTGAATCTGATTCTCATTTTTCAGCTGATAAGTCCCATCCTTTGAAACTGTTGAATCTGATTCCCATTTTTCTGTTGATAAATCCGATCATGGTGAAAAACTATTGATTCTGATTCCCATTTTTCTGCTGATAAATCCAATCATGGTGAAAAACTGTTGATCTAATTTCCATTTTTCTGCTGATAAATCCAATCATGGTGAAAAATTGTTGATTCTGATTCCCATTTTTAGCTGATAAGTCCCATCATTTGAAACTGTTGAATCTGATTCCCATTTTTCTGCTGATAAATCCAATCATGGTGAAAAACTATTGATTTTGATTCCTATTTTTCTGCTGATAAATCCAATCATGGTGAAAAACTGTTGATTTTGATTCCCATTTTCTGCTAATAAATCCAATCATGGTAAAAAATTGTTGATTCTGATTCCTATTTTTTAGCTGATAAATCCCATCTTTTGAAAGTGTTGAATCTGATTCCCATTTTTCTGCTGACAAGTCCCATCCTTTGAAACTGTTGAATCTGATTCCCATTTTTCTACTGATAAATCCAATTATGGTGAAAAACAATTGATTCTGATTTTTATTTTTCTGCTAATAAATTCAATCATGGTGAAAAACTGTTGATTATGATTCCCATTTTTCAACTGATAAATCCCATCTTTTGAAACTATTGAATCTGATTCCCATTTTTCAGCTGATAAATCCATCCTTTAAAACTGTTGAATATGATTCCCATTTTTCTGCTGACAAGTCATATCCTCTGAAACTGTTGAATTAGCTGATAAATCCCATCATTTGTACCAAAAAAATAAAATTAATAAAATTAATTTTATATATATAAAAAATAAAATCTACTGATAAAATTTAGGCTTATAAAAAATATAGTTTACATATATAATTAAAAATAAAATTTAGGCTTACAAAAAAATAAAATTAATACAATTTTATAATACAATTTTATTTAGGCTTATAAAAAATAAAATTAATAAAAATTTTATTTAAATATATAATTAAAAATTAATATAATTCTAAAGCAATTTACAAATAAAACAAAAAAAAATAGAAAAAAGAACAAGGGAAGTCGCCATATCATATGGCGACTTCCCTTGTTCAAATTGCAAATTTTTTTGGAAATGAAGCACAGATTTTGCCATATCATATGGCGATTTTTGTGCTTCATTTGCAAAAAAAAAATTGCATTTTACAGTTGATATGGTGACTTACCAATGGGTAAAAAATTAGCGTATTTTGATAAATAATTTGAGAAGTTCGATATTTTGATAAATAATTTTTTTTATCAATATTGAAATAAAAAAACCGATTTTGGTTAGCCCATAAAAATCTATTTAGGTCCATTATTATTCAAAATATTAAAAAATATTTTAATAATATTGTAAAATAGGTTTTAAAATTAAAATCAGATAGAAAATAAGTTTTATTAATAAACTAATATTTTAGGTTGGATCGGGTCGAACTTGAATTTAAAATCTTATCCAAGACACAATTCGAATCGGGTGATGTAGACACCAGATTTTATCCGGGTTTAATTTATTTATTTTAATTAAAAGAAAACTAAAAAAAAATCAGAAAACAAAAAAGCAAAAAAAAATCAGAAAAAATTTGGATAATTTTGAAAATTAAAAGAAAAATCAAGAACACAAATTTGGGTTGAAATAAACCTCTTTTTGGATTGAAGTGGGACTCTAAAAAAATGTGATCAAGTTGAAATTCCTAATTCTAGTAGAACTATATTTCTTCTCTATAAAAAAAGAACCTAAGCATCACAATCGAACACATCAGAAATCAGAGAGATCACAAGCAAGGAAAAGGCCTAGTATTTTCGAAAATTAGTAGAAAGAAAGAAAAACAAATTGTGTGTGAAAAAATTCGAAATTTCAAGAGTGAGTGCTAGGATTTTGTTTCGAAAGGATTCTTGAGAAAGAAAATCTAGGTTTTAATTAAAGGAAGCATATACTAGAAGTTGGTGGCCATTCGGCGGTCAACGGAGTAGATCGAAGGAGGTGAAGTTTCGAACTTCGATTTCAGATCTAGGAAATTCTAGAGAGATTCGGGTGAAACTAATTTGATTTTTGAAAATAGGAGATCGAAAGGAATTTTTGGTGATTTTTCGGAAATTTTTCGACCACCAGCACCGGCGTCGACGGCAGTGGCGGCGACAGCAGCAACGCACCAAAATTTGGAAAAATCTGGGCAGTGAATTGTGTTCTTGAGAATTTTTTTTCAGAGAACAAAGAAGATTTTTGTTAAAAGAGGTAAAAAAAATGAACAAAAAAAAAATGATGTTTTAAACAACTACAGGCGGGTCGGGCCAAGCGACCCGCGCGCCGGCTCGACCCGCATGTAGCTCTTCTCTTTTTTTTTTTTGGTTTTTATTTATTGTTTTATTTATTTGTTTGATTATTTATTTTATTTTATTAATTATTTATTATTTACTAATTGTTTTTTTTTTAGTTTTTTTTGTAGATTTTTATTTTGTATATTATTATTAATTGTTTATTATTAATTATTATATATTTTATTAACCATTGTTTTCAATAAAAAAAACTATTATTTTTAAGAAAACTATTATTATATTATTTTATTTTATATTTTATTTTATATTAATAATTGTATATCTTTGATATTATTAACTATTAATTTATTTTAAGATTATATTAATTATTAATTGAAGATTAATTATTTTTTAAATTAATAAATTGAGATTTTTCCAATGATGAAATTCAAAAAAATTACGAATGGTTGATTTCTGAGAATTTTTTAGGTGAGAGAATTCTCTTAAAAATTCTCCAGAATGAATGAAAGAATTTTTTTAAGAGATAATTTTCAATACCATAAAAATCAAAAATTTATTTTTTTTAAGAATAATTAATTTTCAACACTTTTCTCAAATTGATTTTCCATAATAAATGCTTAATTAAAATTGAAGGATAAATTAAGATTTTTTTCGATGATGAAATTCAAGGAAGTCGCGAATGGTTGACTTTTAAGAAATTTCTAGGTGAGAAAAATTCTCTTAAAAATTCTCCAGAACGAATGAAAGAATATTTTAAGGGATGATTTTCAATATTAAAAATCAGAATTTATTTTTCGAACAAACATTAATAAAATGTGGATTAATTTTGGAAGATTAATTTAAGAGAAATAACTTTGTTGAATAATTTAATTTTTTCGACGACGGAGTCTCTTCAATAGAACGAATGGTTTCTTTTGAATACTCTCGAGGTGAGAAAACATTTTTTAGTAATTTCTCCAGAACGAATGGAAGGAAGACCTAAAAAATGATTTTCGAGATTTCTAACTTTAACAATTAAAATGAAATAGGATAGACAAGACCATTTAATTAAGACTTTTTAAGTATCACAAGACTAATTAGGTACTATCTCTTATATAGGCGTTGTGAGGGTGCTAATCCTTCCTCGCACGTAACCGTACTCCCGAACCTAGTTCTGATAAGTAGACTAGAATCTATTCTTTTTAAGGTGCCTTAGTCAAGCTTAGGATTACTTTAAATAGGATAGATTCGTATAGGTGACTAATCACACCTAGATTAGATGATTAGTGGCGACTCCATTGATTTGCGTCTAGCATGCTGAATTCGTATTTGGCACGTTATGACAGTTTGGCGACTCCACTGGGGACATCAGAGAGTCGAGCCATAAATTAGTCTTGTGATACCTTAGGTTTTAAATATTGGTCTTTAAGTGTTTAATTTTTATGTATTTATTTTTATTTTTATTTTGTTATTTGTACTAACAACTTTTGTTTCTTGTACATTTGAGGGTAAAGGAAGGTTTGAATTCCCTTCTCACACACGACACATTTCATATCATAAAGTCTTATACCCGGACTCGTCCCTTTTAGGAAGGGGTAAAGTACCTACGCCTCGAGAGGTGAAGACCTCCGCAACGGCTAGCGAAACACCTTCAGAGTGTAAAGTACCAAAATTTTTGAGAGGTGATAACCTCCGCCATAACTTTGGAAAATACTCTCACCCGAATTGAACCCTTTCGGTTGGAGCCTGTAATGGGTGAGGAATGGGGTGCCTTACTCATTCTACATGGATGATGTTAAGGAACAATTTGGGGACATTTTTAGCTTGGTCAAGTATCCAAAACCCAGCATATAAACAATACTTAAGTGGCCAAACTTTAAGATAGAGCCATGTACATCCTTATATAGAGAAGAACCCAAATTTAGGACACATGAAGGGAAACTTCTTACCCTATACTTTTTCATTAACATGATGCTTGTTTACCTGACATATTTGTTTTATGCTCACCATGATGATATAGTGCTTATACATGTTGTTTCCATAAGCTTTGTTGATATAATATCTAACTGTTTGTTTCTCTCTTTTCATACATCATGCATCTTCATAAAGTCATCTTGCCACATAACGGTCTAGATAAAAAGAATATCTACTAAATCCATGGAAAACCTTACAGTCGCCAAGCGTGAGTTTGCCAGTAGTTTGAAACTTAGGTCTAAAGCAATCCAGCAAAGTACAGGAGATTGCCTTCCAGTCGGGTATGTCTCTACTCTTCCCGAGAAAGTTCACATGGATCTGGCACAGAACAACCTTGAAGATCTGATCAGCATTTGACATTCTTGGGATGAAACTCGACAAGAAACATTCATACGAAAGTATGGGGACCTGGCTTTGCTCCTATCTGTCGAAGTCGATAATAACTTGGTAAGAGCCATGATGCAGTTTTGGGACCCATCATACAGGTGCTTCGTGTTCAATGAAGTGGATATGGTTTCAACTATAGAAGAGTATTCAGTCTTGCTTCGTTTAGACCCTCATAATCCGGACAAAGTTTACTGGAAGAACAAGACAGGTTATCAGAAGAAGTTAGCCAAGATCATGGGAATCAACCTGATAGAAGTTGACAAGATTGTGAAGACAAAGGGTAAGAGCACTGGTATTCCATGGAATGTTCTCCGAAACTTCATTGTCAAACACCCGGATGATGATAAAGGTTTGGAGGTGATGGCTTTGGCTATTTATGGACTTGTGGTTTTCCCGAAGATATTGGGACATATTGAAACAACTGTGGTGAATTTCATGGACCAAGTTCAACACCAGATTAATACGGCTCCAGCTATATTAGCCGAATCTATCAGGTCACTGAATCACTGCAGGAGAAATGGAAAAGGGCATTTCATCGGATGTTTACAGTTGCTCTACATCTGGATGAAAAGTCATTTTGAGTGCCAAGAGTTGAAGTTCCGAAAGCCATACTTCACCACTAGAATCCCTATCAAGGAGTTCTGTGAAAGCACATGGCCTGAATCAAGGTCGAAAGAATAATGGGTAGCAATGTTGTGAGAACTTACAAACCGACAAGTGATCTGGAAAGCACCATGGATGCCACATGGACTTATGTTATTTAGCTGTGGTGATCAACCTTGGGTTCCTCTCTTGGGACTATGGGGTGTCATTAGCTACTCTCCTATCATGGTACGAAGACAAGCAGGGTATAAGCAGTTCATACTGATGACTCACAGACTTAACCAGGTGGATTTCTCTTATTCAGGCAAAGGGGTTATCAACAGGATAGAGGAACTCGCAAAGGCTTAGAAATTAACAATTAGAGTTGAAGGGAGTAGTATCTCATGGAACACTACTCCTGAATACTCTGTGTGGCAGGCCAGGAGAGCAAAAGATGTTGTGATTCCTTGCAAAAGAAGTCCAGATGGTTCAGCAAAGCTTATAGCCTCGGATCCTATGCTGAGGATAGAAAAGGCTAAAAGGAAGCTGCAAGAAGAAAAAGATGAATTGGGAGAAGAAAACTAGAAACTGCAATCAAGGGTAGAAGAGTTAGAAAAAGGCTTGAACAAAGAAAAAAGCAAGGCCAAGAGGCTTCGATTAAAAGTTCGAAAGTTGGGGGATGGTTTAGTGGAAAGAGATAGCATTGTTCAGAAACTCACTGAAGATGCCGTGACATTGAAAGAATCCTTGACCGGTATAGAGAAGAAGTATTCTCTTTTGATCACCAAGGTTGGACGCTTAAAGGAAGAAAATGGGGAATTATTGTTTGATCAAGAAAGAAAGGTAGCTGATTGCCAAGAATTGGTTACCGAATTAATGAATTTGAAGGAAGAATGTTCCAAACTTCGAGATGCGGACTCTAAAAAGCAGAATCTTCTAGAGAATATGTTTGACCATTTCGATGTAGCATCCCGCAAGCAGAAGACATGTATGACAGAATCATGGAGGTTAAAGCTAAAGTACATCTGTTCCATGAAAACGGCCAGCTCATATACGAACTTTTGGATGAAGCTCAGTCTCACTACCGCCAGATTTTCAAGTTCCTTTGGAGGCGTTAGGATTTTAGATTTATGATTTTAGGATTCTTTGTAAGAATTTTCATTTTATTTATGCTTTAGGACCAGTTGAAGTTTTATTTTTTTATGTTTTTATAGAATCGCTTTGGTTTTTAGGATTTCTATGGATTTGGTAATTCTATTTATAAAATTCTTTTTATCTACATTTGTTATGTGGCTGGTGTTCTTTCATAAACATTTCATCCATATGTGTATAAGCATCATCAATTTAGATTTAAAGTTTTAAACATATCATCCTGATTTAAGAAATTTTGCTAAAGGTTCAAGGATAGCTCGACAGTCAGAATCTTCGAGACAGTCTTTTCGTCACTCTTACAACACCAGATCAAGAGTTAGAGAAATGACCGAAGAGCAATCCTCAAGGATAGATAAGGTAGAACAAGCTCAAGATGAGATTAGAGAGCAGTTAAGTTCTTTACTGGAAATGATGAAAAGTCTGAAAAGGAAGAATAAGGAAGATGAATCTGGTTCTCAAGGGAAAGAGCAGAATGTGGGCGAATCTTTATGTCCGCCCGGCTTTCGATCTCAAGTGCAACATGAACAATTACAGCAAGCGCCCTACATGGAAGGATTTACTTATCCACACGGCCAACCTCAAATCCCGGGGTTCACCTTTCCAGTTCCTGGGACAAAGATAGACCCAGCCCAAGTTCCAGATTTAGACGATCCCAAAGAGTTAGAGAAGCTAAAAGTGGTAGAAGAGATCGAGTCTCGAAAAATGAAGATGATTGAAGAAAGGCTCCAAGCTGTTGAGGGGTTAGACTGCTATGGTTCTATGGATGCTGAGGGGCTTTGTTTAGTGCTAGACGTAGTAATCTCGCCTAAGTTCAAGACTCCTGACTTCGAGAAGTTTGATAGGTCTAAGTGTCCCATATCCCATGTCACCATGTACTGCCGGAAAATGGCCGCTCAAACCAGAGATGACAAGCTACTTGTCCATGTCTTTCAGGACAGCCTTACAGGGTCCGCTGCTAGGTGTTATGTTCAACTCGATAGGAATCGGGTTCGTACTTGTAAAGAATTGGCCAAGGCATTCATCAGCCAGTATAAACACATTGTTGATATGGCTCCGGACCGTTTGTCTCTACAAAATATGGAGAAGAAGTCCACTGAAAGTTTTAAGGATTATGCCCAGATCCAGCTGCCTATGATCGAGAAAGAGACTACAGTGTTGTTCGTTAGTACTCTTAAGGCTCCGTACTACGACAGGATGATTGGGAACACCACAAAGAACTTTGCTGATATGGTGATTTTCGGTGAAATCATAGAAAATGCCATCAAGAGTGGCAAGATTGAAGGGGGAGAATCTGTTGTAAAGAGGAATAGTATGACAAAAAAGAAGGAAGCTGATGTTCAGACTGTCGCATATGGAGGGCAACAAACGGGAGGTTACGTCTCGCATTTCCCACAATCCGTGTACCAGCCATACTACTCGAATACCAATGACATCAATCCGGGTTCATATGCTTATCCACCCGCACGTCCACAGGTTTTCCAACCTAACTTCTGCCCCAGACCATTGGCTCCTCCAGTTGGGCCACCCGTACAAGCCAATCAACCCCCAATTAATCCGAAGGGACCACGAGCCAGTCAGGAAAGAATGTCTTTTGATCCAATTCCCATATCTTATGCTAACTTGCTTCCAGATATTATCAAGAACCATTTGGTTGCACCGGTACACTTGGAACCCTTAAAACCTGCATACCCCAGGTGGTATAATCCTAATGCCATATGTGACTACGATTCGGGAAACGTGGGACACTCTACCGAAAACTGCACAGCTTTGAAGTACAAAGTGCAAGGTTTGGTTAAGGCCGGGTTGATAAATTTTGAAGAGAAAGGTGGCCCGAACGTCAATGGTAATCCTTTACCAAACCATGCAAGACCGGCGGTAAATGCTTTGGGAGACGGCAAGATTACCGTAATCAAGCGAAAAGTGGATAATGTTATGACATCAATGGATTACATTTTCGATGTCCTGGTCAAAGCTAGCATGATTAGTCCTATGCAGGCTAATTTAGATAGCTATCTTGGTGAATATGATCCAAGCAAGATTTGCAAATATCACCAAGGCATAGTTGGCCATTCGGTGCAAGGTTGTGTTGAATTCAGGTAGGAGTTACAGAAACTAATGGATCTCTCCCGGGTTGAGTTTTACACAGAGTTTGGGGTAGATGAAATTGATATGGTAATTGGAGAATCTTCGGTGCCTGTTGTGAAACCGATCATATTCTTTTATGAGAAAAAGATGGTTGAGTTTGAGAAGAAGAAGAAAAGATTAGCTCGTGTGAAAGGGTACGAGTGAGAGCCAAGGAAGATGGTCTTTCCTCATCTTTATTCCACTTTTCGTCTGGGAGGATGCATTTATCTCGATGCACCTCCACCAAATTTAGAAGCAGCGTTTTCTGAGCTTTCTATTCAAATGGTGGAGAAAGCAAGAATGAAATCTGATGTTGAGGAACAGTTGTTGGTGTACCCGTGCTCACCCGAAATGGAGCTGGGTAATTGGAAAGTGACGAAGCTGCCGATTATCCTTGAATCTCATAAAATGTAATGCAGTGAGTCAAGTCCCTAGTTTCTCATGCCCAAGGGCATTAGGGATGGTCTTTTATGTATGGGCTAGTTTATTCATTATTATTTTAATAAATTAAAAAACAAGATGCATTTTCATTCCCTCTTTCATTCATGGTTGTCATTTTTCCTTTCTTTCATTGTTGCCATTCTTTCTTCGTATACCAATATATATTCTTTCGATTTCATTCAATTTCAGGATTCCAAGTAATGAATACAAAGACAATCTTAATAATAATTTGGGATTCGATTTTGAAAACACAGTTCATGTTGATGAATTTGATAATGAAAAGGAATCAGATGATTATACTTTGTCTCCAGATTTGTTGAGATTAATGGAACAGGAAAAGAAACCGATTGAAACACGTCAAGAGGTTACTGAGATAATCAATTTGGGAGATGAGAAAAATAAGAAAAAAGTAAAGATTGGCGCGTCATTGCCACCTGCTCAAAAAAAGAGATTAGAATATTTGCTCAGAGAATTTGTGTATGTGTTCGCATGGTCATACAGAGACATGCCGGGTTTGGATACAGATGTTGTAGAGCACAAATTGCCTTTGCAGCCAGAATGCAAGCCGGTGCAACAAAAGTTAAGACGAATGAAGCTAGAGATGTTGTTGAAGATTAAAGAAGAAGTAAAAAAATAGTTTGATGCAGGCTTTCTGGAGGTATCTAAGTATCCGGAGTGGGTAGCCAACATCGTCCTAGTTCTTAAGAAAGATGGGAAGGTGAGAATGTATGTTGATTACCGAGATCTGAACAAGGCAAGTCCAAAGGATAATTTTCCTTTGCCTCATATTGACACCCTCGTGGATAACACTGCTAGACATTCCACATTTTCGTTCATGGACGATTTTTCAGGGTATAACCAGATCAAGATGGCTTCGGTGGATATGGAGAAAACCACGTTTGTTACAATGTGGGGGACCTTCTGTTATAAGGTCATCCCTCTGTTTCATGACATGATGCATAAAGAGATTGAAGTTTATGTGGATGACATGATAGCAAAATCCCATGAAGATAAAGATCATTTGGTCAACCTCAGGAAGTTGTTTGAAAGATTGAGAAAGTTTCAGCTGAGATTGAATCCTGCCAAGTGTACGTTTGGTGTCAAATCCGATAAATTGTTGGGTTTTATGGTCAGTGATAGAGGAATTGAAGTGGATCCAGATAAAATAAAGGCGATTCAGAATCTGTCTCCCTCTCGCACGTAAAAAGAAGTGAGAGGTTTCTTGGGAAGGCTGAATTACATATCGCGCTTTATTTCCCAGCTCACCCTCAAATGTGATCCTATCTTCAAGCTTCTTCGCAAACAGGATATTGGTGAATGGACTGGAGAATGTCAGGAAGCTTTTGATAAAGTTAAAAAGTACCTGTCGAATCCACCGGTGTTAGTTCCTCCGATTCCGGGGAAGCCATTGATTTTGTATTTGAGGGTGTCCGAGAAATCCATGGGATGTGTTCTGCGGCAACAAGATGAGACGGGAAAGAAAGAGCATACCATCTACTATCTGAGTAAAAAGTTTACTGACTATGAATCTAGATACTCATCGCTAGAGAAGATGTGTTGCGCTCTAGCATGGACAGCTCATAGACTCAGACAGTATATGTTGTACAACACAACGTGGCTCATAGCAAGGTTGGATCCTCTGAAGTACATTTTTGAGAAGCCGTCGTTATCAGGAAGAATTGCAAGATGGCAAGTCACTTTATCCGAGTGTGACATTGTTTATGTGACTCAGAAAGCAATAAAAGAAAGTGTGATAGCCGAATTCCTGGCAGATCGAGCTTCTGAAGAATATGAGCCAATGCAATTTGATTTCCCAGACGAAGATTTGATGGCTATTTCAAGAGGAGATGATGAAGAATGTGAAAAAAAACCCTAGAAGATGTTCTTTGATGGAGCTTCTAATGCCTTTGGGCATGGAATTGGAGTGGTCTTGATATCCCCAAATGGTCAATATTATCCGATTACTACACGATTGGATTTTAATTGCACCAACAATATGGCTAAATATGAGGCATGTGTTATGGGCTTGCAAGCAGCGATTGAAAGAAAGATTGATGTGTTGGAGGTATATGGTGATTCAGCTTTGGTTATTTATCAGTTGAAATGAGAACAGGAAACGAGGGATTTGAAGTTGATCCTGTACCAGAAATACACAACTGAATTGATCAAACATTTTGAGAAGATTCAGTTTCAACACTTGCCCCAGGAAGAAAATCAGATGGCTGATGCTTTAGCCACTTTAGCTGCGATGTTTAAGCTGGATGCAAAAGCTGAGATTCAACCAATCAAGTTGAGTGTGAAAGGATCTCAGGCACATTGTTTAGATGTCGAAGAAGAAGTTGATGGTCAGCCATGGTATTTTGACATCATGCAATACGTCAAATATCAGCGATACCCGGAATACACCTCGGATAATGATAAACGGCTCATCCGAAGGTTAGCTATGGATTTCTTCCTTGATGGAGAGATACTGTATAAGAGGGGTCGAGATATGGTGCTTTTGAGGTGTGTTGACGCCATAGAAGCGAAGAGGATATTGGAAGAAGTGCATGATGGAATTTATGGGGCACATGCGAATGGTCAGATGTTGGCTAGGCAGATAATGAGGGCTGGCTGTTATTGGCTGACGATGGAGAAAGACTGTATTGACTATGCATGAAAATGTCATAAATGCCAGATCTATGCGGATAAGATCATCCTCCGAATGAGTTGCATGTTTTGGCACCTCCGTGGCCTTTCTCAATGTGGGGCATGGATGTGATTGGACCTATCACCCCAAAGGCGACGAATGGGCATCGATTCATTTTCGTGATGCTCGATTATTTCACAAAGTGGGTAGAGACGGCTTCATATGTGAGTGTAACACGGGCAGTGGTTTGTAAGTTCATAAAGAAAGAGATAATTTATCGATATGGACTACCAGAGAGAATCATTTCTGATAATGCTCGTAATCTGAATAGCAAGATGTTGAAAGAAGTTTGTGAACAGTTCAAGATCAAGCATCATAATTTAGCGTTGTATCGTCCGAAGATGAACGGAGCAGTGGAAGCGACCAATAAGAACATCAAAAAGATTGTAGAAAAGATGACTGATGTCTACAAAGATTGGCATGAAAAGTTGCCTTTTGCCTTGCATGCTTATAGAACTTCGGTTCGCACATCCACGATGGCAACCCCGTTTTCATTGGTATATGGAATGGAGGCTGTGTTACCAGTCGAGGTAGAAATCCTTTCTTTAAGGGTACTGAAAGAGGTTGATCTAGAAGAGGCAGAATGGATACGAGATCGTTTTGAGCAGTTGAATCTCATTGAGGAAAAGAGACTTGCAGCGTTGTGCCATGGTCAGTTATACCAGAAGCAAATGATGCGAGCGCATGATAAGAAAGTCCGTCCCAGACATTTCAGGGAAGGAGAGTTAGTCTTGAAACGATTCTTCCGTATCAGCATGATCATCGAGGGAAGTGGAAGCCGAATTGGGAGGGTCCTTATGCGGTGAAAAAAGCTTTTTCAGGTGGAGCTTTGATTTTGACTGAGATGGATGGGGATGTTTTGCCAAACCCAATTAATTCGGATGCTGTGAAGAAATATTTTGCTTAAAAAAAAAGAAAAGAAAAAAAGAAAAAAGAAAAAAAGAAAAAAAGAAAAAAAAGAAAAAAAGAAAAGAGAAAAAGGAGGACTCAAATTGAAAACCCGAAAACGGTGGTTTGGGTCAATGGGGGTTGTCTAAGTAAGGGCGGCTTAGATATGAGGAGAATCAGCGTCGTCCAGAAAATTTCATGAAGATGGAGACAATGTCTAGTTTGACAAACTCTGAAGGATTGAAGACATCGATTGGGATTGGTTTTTAGAGGAGAATTTTGAATGAACTGTTAAGATTGTCTAAATATTCATTGTTTGGATACTGTTTTGTTATCCTAACACCTTGCTGATAAACCTTTTGAGATGATCTTTTATTCCTTGAGATGAATTCTTTTCCTTATTTTGATAATAAAGATCTTTCTTTCTAGCCTATTTTTGCCTTCCATTTGTTATTCTCAATTTTATACCTTTGCATTGAATAGAGGGAATGCATCATGCATTGCGTTTGCCATGAAATTAGAATAATGATTGATAAATTGGAATATAATCTTAAGAGATCCCTGCATTTATTTTTATGAGAAAATCTATGGATAACTGAACAGAGAAGTCAGGAGATGAGATCTGATTTTTAAAAGTGAGAATCCTTGAAGGTGAGAATTTCCATGATAGAATGTTAAAGCCCAGTTAAGCTGGCATAAGATGAGATATAGCATGGTTAGTGTTTTGAAATTTTCGAAGAAAGAAATTTGTTCATATTCAGAAGATTTTGAAAAAGGGAAGAGATAGTAAGATTCGCTCTACCAGTTTGAAGCCAAATGCAAATAGAGATAAAGGATGAGCTTGAGAACCTTTGGTTAAGAGATTCAGGGAGTTGATATTGTTTAGAACATTCATGACATCCATCAGCACGATATGCATCGGCATTCATGGCATTCATGTACTGCATTGCATTTATGTATTTGCACACAAGAAAGTTTATTTCAGGTATTCAGTATGATTTGGACATGAGTTTGGAATGCTAATTTGCGAGGTTAGCGATTTATTTTGGGATTCGAGGTAAGATTTTTGAAGTGTACATTTACGTTTGAGAATTTGCAAATTTCATTGTTTTCTTTTAACATTTAAAGTTGAAGCCTCAGTGGAGGAGTATTTATTTTCATTTAAAGTTGAAGCCTCGGTGGAGGAGTTTTATTTAAAGTTGAAGCCTCGGTGGAGGAGTATTTGTTTTCTTTTAAAGTTGAAGCCTCGGTGGAGGAGTATTATTTTCTTTTTAAAGTTGAAGCCTCGGTGGAGGAGTTTTATTTAAAGTTGAAGCCTCGGTGGAGGAGTATTTATTTTTATTTAAAGTTGAAGCCTCGGTGGAGGAGTTTTATTTAAAGTTGAAGCCTCGGTGGAGGAGTATTTGTTTTCTTTTAAAGTTGAAGCCTCGGTGGAGGAGTATTATTTTTTTTTTTTAAAGTTGAAGCCTCGGTGGAGGAGTTTTATTTTCTTTTAAAGTTGAAGCCTCGGTGGAGGAGTATTTTCTTTTAAAGTTGAAGCCTCGGTGGAGGAGTATTTTCTTTTAAAGTTGAAGCCTCGGTGAAGGAGTTTTATTTTCATTTAAAGTTGATGCCTCGGTGGAGGAGTATGTTTTTATGGTGAGTTTATTTAAAGTTTACGCCTCGCTTAGAGGAGCTTTTCTACAATAGGATTTTCTTTAAGTACATAGGACTTATCAGGGTGTCTACGTCTTTACACATCCCCTGTTTCTCAGGGAATGCACAAAGAGGGGCAATTGTAGACATCGGATTTTATCCGAGTTTAATTTATTTTTTTAATTAAAATAAAACTAAAAAAAATCAGAATTTTTTTTTGGATAATTTCGAAAATTAAAAGAAAAATCAAGAACACAAATTTGGGTTGAAATAAACCTCTTTTTGGATTGAAGTGGGACTCTAAAAAATGTGATCAAGTTGAAATTCCTAATTCTAGTAGAACTAAATTTCTTCTCTATAAAAAAAGAACCTAAGCATCACAATCGAACACATCAGAAATCAGAGAGATCACAAGCAAGGAAAAGGCCTAGTATTTTCGAAAGTTCGTAAAAAGAAAAAAGAAAATTTGTGTGTGAAAAAATTCGAAATTTCAAGAGTGAGTGCTAGGATTTTGTTTCGAAAGGATTCTTGAGAAATAAAATCTAGGTTTTAATTAGAGAAAGCATATACTAGAAGTTGGTGGCCATTCGGCTGTCAACGGAGTAGAACGGAGGAGGTGAAGTTTCGAACTTCGATTTCAGATCTAGAAAATTCTAGAGAGATTCAGGTGAAACTAATTTGATTTTTGAAAAGAGGAGATCGAAAGGAATTTTTGGTTATTTTTTGGAAATTTTTTGACTACCGGCACCAGCGACGACGACGGCAGTGGCAGCGGTCGGCGATCGGTGGTAGCAGCAACCCACCAGAATCTGGAAAAATCTGGGCAGTGAAGAGTGTTCTTGAGAATTTTTTTTTTCAGGGAACAAAGAAGATTTTTGTTAAAAGAGGTAAAAAAAATGAACCAAAAAAAAAATGTTGCTTTAAACAACTACAGGCGGGTCGGGCCAAGCGACCCGCGTGCCGGCCCGACCCGAATGTATTTGTTCTCTTTTTTTTTTTGGTTTTTATTTATTGTTTTATTTATTTGTTTGATTATTTATTTTATTTTATTAATTATTTATTATTTACTAATTTTTTTTATAGTTTTTTTTGCAGATTTTTATTTTGTATATTATTATTATTTGTTTACTATTAATTATTATATATTTTATTAACCATTGTTTTCAATAAAAAAAACTATTATTTTTAAGACAACTATTATTGTATTATTTTATATTTTATTTTATATTAATAATTGTATATCTTTGATATTATTAACTATTAATTTATTTTAAGATTAGATTAATTATTAATTGAAGATTAATTATTTTTTAAATTAATAAATTGAGATTTTTTCAATGATGAAATTCAAAAAAATTACGAATGGTTGATTTCTGAGAAATTTCTAGGTGAGAGAATTCTCTTAAAAATTCTCCATAATGAATAGAAGGATTTTTTTAAGAGATAATTTTCAATACCAATAAAAATAATTTTTTTTTTTTAAGAATAATTAATTTTCAACACTTTTCTCAAATTGATTTTCCATAATAAATTCTTAATTAAAATTGAAGGATAAATTAAGATTTTTTTCGACGATGAAATTCAAGGAAGTCGCAAATGGTTGACTTTTAAGAAATTTCTAGGTGAGAAAAATTCTCTTAAAAATTCTCCAGAACGAATGGAAGAATATTTTAAGGGATGATTTTCGACATTAAAAATCAGAATTTATTTTTCGAACAAACATTAATAAAATATGGATTAATTTTGGAAGATTAATTTAAGAGAAATAACTTTGTTGAATAATTTAATTTTTCCAACGACGAAGTGTCTTCAATAGAACGAATGGTTTCTTTTGAATACTCTCGAGGTGAGAAAACATTTTTTTAGTAATTTCTCCATAATAAATGGAAGGAAGACCTAAAAAATGATTTTCGAGATTTCTAACTTTAACAATTAAAATGAAATAGGATAGACAAGACCATTTAATTAAGACTTTTTAAGTATCACAAGACTAATTAGGTATTATCTCTTAGATAGGCGTTGTGAGGGTGCTAATCATTCCTCACATGTAACTGTACTCCCGACCTAGTTCTGATAAGTAGACCAGAACCTATTTTTTTTAAGGTGCCTTAGTCAAGCTTAGGATTACTTTAAATAGGATAGATTCGTATAGATGACTAATCACACCTAGATTAGATGATTAGTGGCGACTCCATTGATTTGCGTCTAGCATGCTGAATTCGTATTTGGCACGTTATGACTGGTGAGGCTTGTGGGCCTAACGAGCTACCTGACCATGGCCAAATCTAATGAAGGAGAAGGGATTGAAATTTTTGAATGTCAACCTTCTTAAAATTAAACGATAACAACATTTATATAAGTACATCTTGATTTATCATAAATAACGTAAATGATATAGAACGAAAGATTATCTAACAAGCACATTGCTATGAGATACAATCATGTAAGAAGTGTTGCAAAAAAGGATAATTAAGGTGAATCTTGAATATCTACCTATGAATCAAATGTTAGCGGATTCTTTTACTAAATCCTTATTAGGTGATAAAATTACTAACACAATGAGAGGTGGGGAGCCAGTTACTAGAGGCGATCTTGATTGATACCAACTCTATTTTATTGATGTCATTTAGAAAATTGATCTTTTAAACTTAAAGGACAATCTCTTATTTGAAAATCATTTTGTATGAGAGCTCAAAACGTATTCAATCTTGAATTGTCAAGGAATTTATATATGAGATATATGAAATTATTAATTCATCATTCTTAGAATAATGGAGATATTTAAAGTGAAGATTATTCCTTATAAATTCTCATATCTAGATGAATTATAAATCAACAACAAGAAGGTTGGACTTAAATTCTTAATAGACTTATAGCTTATGAGTAGAGTGTATTGTGAAAAAAGGAGATTGTGGAACACTCTTGATAAGTTTACATATGCAAGTAGAGAAGTGAGAAACCGTTTCTTATGGATTTTCGGTTAATCTTAAAGTACTTGCTATCATAGGATAAAGCAAAGTCCCATTAATGTATTTTCCTTGAAGGAACATAAGAACCAATATAAGGTGTGAATATATTTCTTTGTATCTCATATTCAATCTAAAGTTTCAAGTTTTTGCCACCTTTAGACATAAACCTTGCATGAGAACTAGATTACATTTTTTCTCTTTATTAGGTTGCATACATTTGCATTTTGATAATAAATGGGGGATTGTTGTATATATTATCAAAAATAATTTTTTTTTTTAATTTTTTTTATAAAACAAAGTTTAGAATTCATGTAGTATGCATATGTGTTGAGAATTGATATTTGAAAATTTAATAAATAGTCTTTGAAATGAAAATCATCAAAGTTATTCGAATGACAATTGAAGAGGATTCAAATGCAAGGCTTTAAGTATATTCTGTGTGAAAATTTTGCCTAGGATAGTCGAATGTCATGGCTTGGGCATTCGAATGCCTTGTTTGAAAATTCAAAAATTATGTTCATTGGATGTAATGTTTCATTCAAAAAGTGATGATTCTTCATTCAAATCATGTTTATTCATTCATGAATGAGTGTTTCAAGCACCAATTGTGACTTATCAATCCTTCTATTAACATCCATTTTAATACAACTTTACATACAATCTCTCAAGAATCATACCATTCTCTCTCACTCTCATTTTTTGATTTATTATTCATGTGTGTTCAAGAAATTCTTGAGGTGTAATCTTGAATTTCTTCGTATAAGCATTGTATCTTGGGAATAACATTTTCAGTAATCCATTTTCACCTATGTGGGAAACCATTATCCTAAAAAAAACTTCATAGAAGTGTCTTACCTAAGTTTCTTCAATTTTTTCTATCATTTGATTACATTCGTCAAAAACCATCACATATAACACCTTTAATCCCCCAATCTTTATATATTTAACTCATCTGAAGAGGATATCACGTACGTAAATTCTTTCGAAATCGCAACATCCAAGAGTTTGATCAACATGATGTCATTTATTCAAATTATGCTAGTTATAAAAGTATGCATTTATATTTGATGTTAATTAATGGCCCAATATATGTACTTCTATATATTGAACAAGAAGTTGCCACCTCATCAAGACAGAGATGACAAATACAAGTAATACGTTAGGAACAAATAGACAAGGACAAATGATTTGACTGACACTCGAAATTAAAGGGTATCTACTATCTATTAATTTGAGTCCTAAAGGACCCAAAAGGGATTTTTTCAAAAGCTTAAGTTGTTTCTGTCCTATTTTGTCTGTTTTTAGGGGCAAATTTTACTTTTTGCAAATGATTTGCAAACAAAAAAGAGAATAGTCGAGATAGAGAAGAATAGAGGTTGAAGGTGTGGAGAAGAGAGAGGTGGCTGAGGGAAAGGTGAGCCGGCCAGTGACTGATCAGATTAAGAAACGGTAAAGGAGAGAGAAAGAAAATGAGGAGATAAAAGGAAACTAGAGGAAAAGAGGAAGCTGGCGACGGCGGAGGAAGAGAAATGAGGAGGAGAATGAGCGGAGCGGGCTGGTTGCCTCGACGTGGCAGGTGACGGTGCAGGCAGCTAGCTGGCCAGAAAAAGAAGAAGAAAAAGAAAAAGAAGAAGAAAAGGGAAAAAAGAAAAGAAATAAGAAAAATGTTTTTCTTTTTATTATTGTTGTTTTAGCTTTTTACAATTTATTATTTTTACAAAAAATTAACAAATATATATTTAGTGAATTTTTAAAAATAATTTTTAGATTTTTATGTATTAAAAAAGTTATAAATATTTTCCACTATTCTTTATCATTTTCTTATTGATTTTTTAAGGAAAAAATCATGATTAATTATAGAAGTTGATTCATCACTTTGTATTTTTAAAATTAAACAAAGAAAGTGTATATTAACAAAATAGAAGAAATAATGGAAAAAAGAAATTAAAAAAATGTTAAATCTTTTATTTTTCATTTTCATTCATTAAGTATTTTTTTTAATAATTTTAATTGAAAATAATTTAATAAAATTATTCATATATTATTATTTTTTTAAAACATTTAACTCCCACTCCATCGCGCGGGAAATTTTCTTGTTTTGTCAATAATTATGTAATCTGTTGCTAAAGCGTAGAATTCACAATTCCAACTCTCAAAATTCACAGTTTCAAATATAAAAAAAAAAAAAAAAATTAAAGGGGCATTTTGGTATACCTATCCTCTTTTCCTTTCTTTAGTTGAGAACAAAAAAATAATAATAAAAACTTGAAACTTAGTTTAATTGATTTATGCAGTTACCTTTAAGAGGTGACATTTATTAGATTTGGGATTCGAATCTCAATATCTACAGTCATTTGTCCTATTCTCAAATTACGGCCATTTTTTGCACTAAAAAAAATAAATAATAATTACCCTATTCCTAGGCTAGAATCTAAACTTTGAGGTTGTTATTATAGAAGAAGATTAATTTGACCATAATTTAGGATGGAATTTTTTCTTTTATTTCATTTTTAAACATTCAATTAATAATTATTGTTTGGACTTGAATATTTAATTTATGCACCATGGTTGAGGCATGTTTCTCTTTACTCAAAAAATTGGATTCAAATCTTTCATCCTTAATATTTAAAAATTAGTTAGTAAATATTCTTTAATCATTCGGCATCGTTTAAGGTAACAGTAATCCAAAAAACTTCAACAAATGGTAAAAAGTCCAACTATGCATTACTAAAATTAAATGTTAGCATGTGCAATCTTTTACATCTTCAAAGATCTATTAAAAAATGTCTAGCATTTGCATGTTACATTTCCTATCATTTTGTCAACGTAAAAAAATGAGAAATGGTTTCGTAGCAAGCTAGATTTAATCATTTCTTCCTTAATACAAGTAACTAAATAATAGAACTTGTAATTTTAGATATAATATTAAAATATGACACAAATATAATAATTTTTAATAAACATAAAAATAATAAAATAAATATGACATGATATGTTTAAACACGATTAATATAACATGTTTAATATATGTATTATATTCATATTTTGCTATATTTAATAAATTTATATTATATTTATATTTACACAAATAAAAAAATAAAAACAGGAGTCGTAAACATAAATTACTAGATCTACTCAAGAATATAGTTTGTTTGATAGATGGGACAGATGCTTGGAATTAGCTAAAAACAACCCAATTGCATTAGTGGAATAAAAGTTACATAAAAATCATCATATACTATCATGGAAAAGTTTATAGGGAGGATCGACACTCGATCAAGAATAAGCCGAAGAAAGTAGTCTATAACAAAGCTAAACTCTAGCAGGCAGGTGTGACACATAGCTTAGATCAAGATATTCTAGCCGACTTATGACCCTCAAGAGCCCTCTAGGCAACACGGTCTAGTCAAGGCCTGACGTTTATGATACTACGCCGTCATGTCACAACAAACTTGGTATAGGTAACTTTGTTATAGTAATTAGATACAACATATCTTGCTACGATGCTAATTCTGCAGTTCTAGATCCTTGATCAGTAATCATTTCATGAGTTTTCTGATGTAGATGACTCACCGGAGTGGCAGCTGTAGAGCATATGACTTATGTCATTGCTTACTAAGTGTGAGCAACGACTTCATACTATTCTAGATAACTAAAGGAGAGAGCAACCAAAAGAGAAAAACTTAGAAGAACATAGGCTTATATTTCACAAAGGAAAATTTTACAATGGAAAAAGTTTCTCCTTCTAAAAGGAGTTGACTTATATAGGCAAACTACAACACAACGAGACAAACTAGTCACTATTGTTGATAGTGACGTTACAATGACATAAGCAAACTGCTTTTGGTAAAGCCTACATAAAGCAAAAGCATAAAGTAAAGCTGGCATAAAGCAAAAGTAAAAGTAAAAGCATGCTTGACATAAAGTAAAGCTGGTGGTAGTGTCACGTCTTTTTCTGGTGCTCATCTTTTGAGAAGAGCCTATCGTTGAAGATGCTGTTATCGAAGATTGTTAATACTGGCTGAAGGAAAATACACAATACATAGTTGCACACTTAATTATACAATAATTTTTTGGTTCGTGCTTCTTAATCACTGTCCCATGGTAGGTTCAAGTGAGAATTATCAGCGGAAGAAAAGTCATATCTAAGACTCTCAAGCCATTTTTTAAGGGAGAGTTCTATTTTTTTTTTCTGGGAGAAATCTTGTATCTATGTCTCCATTATCTGGTGGATGGAACTAGAAGATGACTGTTGATCACACATGGCTGGACCATGTCTAAGCTCATTTACAAGGAAATCATTTGGGTCGAAGTCATCACCAAGGTCATAGGAGTCCTAAGAATCTTCTCAATAGATGGGTGGTTCTGGTTGTGATTCTTGAATCGATGGGATTTGCTAGTAGGGATTCCAAGGAACTGGTTTTTGTTTGGTTATGTTGAACTTAAGTTTTGGGTGAAGGGGCTTGATGGTAGGGTTTGTGAACCTTTGCTTGTAAAGCTTTTTGTCAATATTCAGTTGGGTGATTTAATCGTCTGGGTAGTCTTTCCATGGTGCTTGGTCCTGGTTTTGGGGCTAAATTTCTATACAAATTGTTCTGTTGAGCTCACATAAATGTCTTTGAATTTCAATGAACACTTGAGGGTGTTGAGCTATGTCATTATGGAGAAAGTATTCCTGACTGGTCAGAATGGTTGTGCATGGGAAGTAATGGATGCTACTTATGTACCTGCAATGTCTATGGAAAATTGTGACAACTTATATGTGGGACTTGTTGAGTCTTTGGTAGCCTTTGAGCCAATGTTTCCAAATGGAAATAAGTCTGAACCAGTTGAGAAAATGTTTGTAGTTTTCATGACTGGGATCAAGTGGTTTTTTTAGGGTTGGTTGTGTTGACCTAGAGTTTTTGGAGTGTTTTAATGAGGAGGTGTTGCGAAAATTCCATGGCGATGTAGTACAGGTGACATAAATACCATAAGAAGTAGATGGTATCATTGGTGAAGACTAACCAATGGTTTTCCGGGAAACAAAATAGGTGAATTTATGGGAGTCTGGATATAAACCAATAAGTTGTATCGATGTATCTCCATGTTGTCTGAGCAAATAGCTTTGGTACTTAAGCATTAAGAGATAGGCATAAACTTGGAGAGAGTGGATAGTGATTAATGTGAGGAGCTCTGGTGGTAACTGGTTGAGTGAGAAGTTTGGTTCTATTTCTTAAAAAATATTTGGATCAGAAAGGCAAGTTGTGATCAATGGATTAGAAAGAGAGGTATGAGGTGCCTTAGAATATGAGGGACCAAGTGTGGGGTTTTACTGCAATGACTGGGATGAACTTTGAGACTTGTGGGGAAGAAAGAGGCCTGGAGAACATTTCTAGCACGACATTGTGCTTGCCTTTTATATGCTTGAACGTGAAACTGTACTGTGAGAACCATTGCGTCCATCTGAGAAGTTGAGCATTTGGTAATCTTTTCTTCTTGAAGTTTAGCATGTGAATAAAGGCTGCCATGTCAGATTCTACTTTAAAGTGATGGCCAGTGAGATGGAATTCAAATTTTTGGATTCCACATTTTACTGCAAGTATCTTTTTGAAAGTGGAGTGGTAGTAGATTTCTAAATCTTTGAAACGTCAACTCCTGTATTCGCAAATTTGTCATTTTTCATTGCTTTCATCAAGAAGTACGGCGGACCAATTGATTTGAGAATTGATGAGGTTATCATCCAAGAATTGTTGGAGTTCATGAGCAATGTGTTGTTGTGCAATGTATTGTACATCTCTAGGTGCATGCCTAAAAAGTGTATCTCAGAGGCTGCAATTGTCATCTTTTTCTCTGAAAGCATTATCCCATAACTTTGGATAATGTGCTAAAACTTTTTCAAAAGCTACTTATGACTTGTCTCATTAGAGAAAAAAATAGTATATCATCAATGTAGATGAGAGCATTATTCAGAATAAGACTGAATATTTTGGTTATTGTCTTTTGAAAAAGTGAAGGGGCTGTTTTCAAACTAAAAGACATTATTGTCCAAAAGGCATCCCACAATACATTTCAATAAAACCAAAGGGGTTGTACATTCCAATAGGCAGTAATGCCCTTTGGTTTGAAAATAACCCCTTCACTTTTTTAAAATGCAATGACCACAATATTTAGTCCTATTCTGGATAACGCTCTCATCTACATTGATGGCATACTATTGTTTTCCCCTGATGAGACAAGTCATAAGCAACTTTTGGAAAAGTTTCAGCACATTGTCCAAAGTTGTGGGATAATGATTTCAGAGAAAAAGATGATAATTGCAGCCTATGAAATAGACTTTTTAGGCATGCACCTGAAAGATGAATAATACATTGCACAACCACACATTGCTCGTGAACTCCGACAATTCCCGAACGAGAACCTCACCAAAAAGCAAGTTCAATAGTTCTTATGAATTGTTAAATATATGAGTGAATTCATCCCAGATTTGGCTAAGATGTCAAGTCCCCTCAGATAACTATTAAAGAAAGAATTGATAACTCGTATAATTATATAGTTTTTAGTTATGTTTTATTATTGTTTTGTGTCAAATACGAGTTATTATTGTTTAGTCTAATTGTGTTTATGATCTTTTATATTTTTATGTATTTTGGTCTTTTTCACAAGTTTCTTTGAGTGATTTCAGATTACTAGAATTAAGGGCAAATCCAGTTCAGTTCCAGTTCCGACACCTTTTGCCTAATCAGCTATATCTCGAGTTTCACTGAAGCAATAAGGCTGAAATTTGTAGCCGTGCAAAGCTAAGAGGCATATCTATCTTTTTCATGTTTTACACTTCTTGAAACAGAGTCGTTTTCCCTAGCGAAATCGACCATCAAGTTGGCTGATGTGCAATGACGTCTGTGCTGACCTGTTTTCGTATTTTTCCCATATCTTCTTATCCACATCAGCAAATGAGCTGATTCCAACGGCTATGGATCAGTAACTGATAGGGTAACATTTTTCTAGAAGACCATGTGATCAGATAAGGCCTGTAAAATTGACAAAATCGACCATCAAGTTGGCTGATCAAAATCGTCATGTATGACGAAAATTGTTAGAAAATGCACCCACCTATTATACCTACCTTTGAAATTTGTAAAGCTTGTCTCTTGTCATTTAGCCCTCCAAAATGTGTATAAATAGAGGGCCTTGGATGATTGTAAGGGAGCATATTGTACATAGGTAGGATATTAGCCATTTTAATAAAATTCTCTAAGTTTTCTTCTTCTTTCTTTTCTCTAGTTTTCTTTCTTTTCTCTAGTTTTCTTTTTCTTTAGAGAGAGCAAGAGGTTGGATAATTAATATTCTTCCTCTTCTTCTTTCTTTCTTTTATTTTCTTCTTAGATTTTCTTTAATTTTATGTTTATGTTTATAATGCCTATGCTAGGCTAAACTTCTATTTGGTTAAGGGTGATTTCAAAGCCCTAGACATGTTTTGTGATTGATTTTCAGATTCTATCTATCATTAATTTTCTATCAAAGTTGCTTATGTTCTTCTACAAGAATTGTTCATGATGTTGTCTAGATTTATTTAGGTGTACAACTAGATAGATCTTGATAATTATCTATTGCTAGTTTAGGAGTCTTGATCCGTGTAATTGTCTTGATTTCCTATTCATAAGTGGCAATTTGTGATTAATGATTATGGTCAAGTTTTCAATAATTGCAAAGTGGAACATAACCTAAGTTGAACAATCCGAGCTTATGTGTTTGTTGCTTAGATCAACCTATCTTTCTCATCATAAAGCTGCCATTAAATTGAATTTAGAGAGCTTATTCTAGGTTGTTTAATGGTTAGAGATTAAATAGAGAGCTTGTTCTATTTAACGACAAACTAAGGAAAGATTGGGGTAACAGAGCTTGTTGTTATCTACGATTGTTAACTTTGATAGTTGGTTGATATTGATAGATCTGAAATTGATTCTTAATGATGTCTAGTGGTGGAGAATGAAACCTTAACCATATTTTTCATATTTGATTCTTCTTACTTATTTGTTTTCTTACTTTTAGTTTGCTTATTTTTTATATTTATTTTTATTGGCTGGTTATACCGCCTAATTTGTATATTAACTTTGTTTTATTTTTATTGGCTGGTTATACCGCCTAATTTAGTATATATATTTTTGTTGGCTGGTTATACCGCCTAATTTAGTATATATATTTTTATTGGCTGGTTATACCGCCTTGCATCTTATTCTTATTATTTACTTTAGTTTAAATCTGGCTTCAAAAACCCCTTTTCTTTTATTGTTTTCTTTGAACGTAAGTTTAAACTAATAACTTATAAACTAAAACCCAATCCCTGAGGACTCGACCCTTGCTAACTACTATACTTACAATTTATCTTTTTAGTGCAAGGTTAAATAAGATACACTCTTTTGGGTGCATCAAATTTTTGGCGCCGTTGCCGGGGATTGTTTTCTTTAGTTTATTTGTTACTTGGTTTATTCTTATTTTCAGTTCTAATTAGTTCTATTTTCTTGTACATACAAGTTTTTCTTATCAAATTTTGAAAAAAAAAAAAAGAATTTGATGGAATTGAGCAATCTAACGCTTGAAGAGTTGGTGGCATACATGAACATGGAGAATCAACAAGCCAATCTCACCTTCCCAGTTCAACAATTTGCCATGGGAGGATGTCAAGGCCATCAAGCGTTCCAAGACCAACAGTATGATCATTACTCAAACACTTACCATGAGGGATGGTGGGATCATACTAATTATGGCTACTCAAAAAATTACCAAGAAGTAGATCCTTATGCCAATTACACTCATCCATCTAGCTTCAATCAATCATGGTCCCAAGAACCAAATCTTTTTCAACCACCACATATGACTCAAAACTCAGGTACTTCTTTAGAAGATCTTGTCTATTCTCTTGTTACTGATACATTGCAATTTCAACAGGAAACAAGGGCAAGCATCCAGAGTTTGGAAAAGCAAATGATCCAATTGACTAGTAGTATGGTGGGATGGGTAGCACAAAGATCTGAAGAACTCCCTGCCCAAACGATGATTAACCCAAAGGAGAATGCTACGATTGTGACCTTGAGGAATGAGGAACAAGATGAGGATGAGACAAAATTAGAGATGGATTCTATTCTTGAGGATAATGAAGCCACAAATCCAAATAAGAGTATTTCGGCACCTGAGGTAACGTTTAAGGTTCCACTTTTTACTAATGTTTCTTCTCCACTTTTTCCTAGCAGATTTGCAAAGTCCAAGAAGGAGGAACATGAACAACAATTTTTGGAAACCTTAAACAGTTTGCTTGTGGATGCCATTCAACAAGTACCAAAAGATGCACCATTCCTCGATGAGATATGCACCACCAAGGATGATGGAATAATACTTGTAATGGAGAATGCATCCACTGTTGTGCAAAGAAAGCTTCCTCTCAAACGCATAAATTTGGGAAATTTCATGTATGAGCCTAACAAGCCTAAAAAGCCAAGAAGGGGTGTTGGTTAGATTCAAAACACTAACTCAAGTGTTAATTGGGAAGGCAGCCCAATTAAAGATGAAATTGCCAACCTTCCATATTCAGATTTGCTTTCTCTTTCTCTTTCTTTTCCTTTTATTATTTTTATTGTTTTTATTTTTATTTTTTATGTTTACTTGTTAATTTTTGTTTAGAATTTTAGGATTATTTAGGTTGCATGGGTTTGTTTTGTTTTGTTTTGAGTCTTAGTTGTTCCTATTCTTATGTTATTAGTTCTTTTCTCTTACACATGATTCTTTCATTTGGGTTAATAGACTTACATTGAGGACAATGTAAGAATTAAGTGTGGGGGGGAATGATTTAGGATTTCTTTTATTTTTGTCTACTATATTTTTTTATGAGTCTTTATTATTATTATTATTATTATTTTTTAGTGTGTTTTAGTTCCTTTTCAATACTATGATGAGATATGAATTGCATAAGTCTAAAACAGATTTATTAGTGAGAAGATTTTCATGAGAATTGAACTTGATATCAATCTTTTTATGAGCCAATGTTAATATGATATGTTGATTGAGAAAGAAGCATGTTTAGACTTAATCTGACTTGTATAATCATCCTTGTGAGTTTTTGAGCCTATAATGATTGACGCATTATACAAATCAATCTAATTTCTTTCTTGAGTGCTCTTATGATTACATGATTCTCTAGAACTTGCTTTAGACCTTGTTGAGACTATATTGATGCATGTGACAACATGAATATGATAGAGGCATTAGGATTTTTAGCCAGGGCCAAACAGCCATCCATTATTAATGTTCTAAGAGAACATCCCCACTAGTGAGCCAATTTGAGCCTACATTAAATATGATGTTTTATTGGTAACCACAACTTACACCTAGCCTAAATATACTTATATCCTTACCCTTGTTCTAAAGATGGATTATATATTCTGAGACATATTGCAAAAAAAAAAAAAGGGGATATTTTTAGTTAAAAATTTGGGTTGGAAACAAAAGATAAGTGTGGGGGAAGAAAAGAAAAGAAAAAGTCAAGAGAAAAAGAAAGGGATCATTGTCAAATACATTCCCATATTAAAAAAATATATATATATATCTTCTCTTGAACTTCTAGTTATAGTAAAGAAAAAGATGTTACAAAGTTGGTTAGAATGATGCAAAGGCTCAACATGAATATTTAGCCTAGGTGACTATGTACTTGTAAAGAGTTTTGAGAAGTTTCTTTGTATGATCTTTTTATGTCTCTAAACTTTATGAACTCTTTGGAACCTTTGTGATATCTTTATCCTTTTGTTCTTCAACCACATTACAAACCCCTTGGCCCCATTACAACCTTCATTAAAGACCTCTTGATTCATGAAGTTGTATGATCTAAATAGTGGAGAATAGGTGGACAAGCAAGAATATGGTAGAACTGTTTTCATGAGATTGATTGAGTGTAAACACTTCACCACTACTTTAAAGAGTGAAAATCATGAGGGTATCCCATGTGAGAAGTTGAGATTAAATTTGAACATGCACTATTTTGATTGAGATATGTTATGCTAATATTGGCTTAACTCAAACAATTTACATTCAAGCATGATTTTTTGTGAAATTTTTTAAGCTATTGATTAGTTTATAAGACTTGTTCAAAGATTGTCTCTAATTTGTATTGAAAGGATTAGGAGTAAATATTTTTAGTATATGTAGTTTATTTATATTTTAGTTTTTCAATGTTTGTGGGTATCGTTCTAGTAAACCCTCACGAGACTAAACTCGTCCACTAGGGACACCTAGGGGTTTAAAGGCTTGTGTCACATGCTAAGTGCCACCGTGATTTCCTACGAAAATGGATTAGATTAGATTTTCTTATTTTATTTTTATTGAGTCGTTGCTAGGGACTAGCAACAATCTAAGTGTGGGGGTGTGATAACTCGTATAATTATATAGTTTTTAGTTATGTTTTATTATTGTTTTGTGTCAAATACGAGTTATTATTGTTTAGTCTAATTGTGTTTATGATCTTTTATATTTTTATGTATTTTGGTCTTTTTCACAAGTTTCTTTGAGTGATTTCAGATTACTAGAATTAAGGGCAAATCCAGTTCAGTTCCAGTTCCGACACCTTTTGCCTAATCAGCTATATCTCGAGTTTCACTGAAGCAATAAGGCTGAAATTTGTAGCCGTGCAAAGCTAAGAGGCATATCTATCTTTTTCATGTTTTACACTTCTTGAAACGGAGTCGTTTTCCCTAGCGAAATCGACCATCAAGTTGGCTGATGTGCAATGACGTCTGTGCTGACCTGTTTTCGTATTTTGCCCATATCTTCTTATCCACATCAGCAAATGAGCTGATTCCAACGGCTATGGATCAGTAACTGATAGGGTAACATTTTTCTAGAAGACCATGTGATCAGATAAGGCCTGTAAAATTGACAAAATCGACCATCAAGTTGGCTGATCAAAATCGTCATGTATGACGAAAATTGTTAGAAAATGCACCCACCTATTATACCTACCTTTGAAATTTGTAAAGCTTGTCTCTTGTCATTTAGCCCTCCAAAATGTGTATAAATAGAGGGCCTTGGATGATTGTAAGGGAGCATATTGTACATAGGTAGGATATTAGCCATTTTAATAAAATTCTCTAAGTTTTCTTCTTCTTTCTTTTCTCTAGTTTTCTTTCTTTTCTCTAGTTTTCTTTTTCTTTAGAGAGAGCAAGAGGTTGGATAATTAATATTCTTCCTCTTCTTCTTTCTTTCTTTTATTTTCTTCTTAGATTTTCTTTAATTTTATGTTTATGTTTATAATGCCTATGCTAGGCTAAACTTCTATTTGGTTAAGGGTGATTTCAAAGCCCTAGACATGTTTTGTGATTGATTTTCAGATTCTATCTATCATTAATTTTCTATCAAAGTTGCTTATGTTCTTCTACAAGAATTGTTCATGATGTTGTCTAGATTTATTTAGGTGTACAACTAGATAGATCTTGATAATTATCTATTGCTAGTTTAGGAGTCTTGATCCGTGTAATTGTCTTGATTTCCTATTCATAAGTGGCAATTTGTGATTAATGATTATGGTCAAGTTTTCAATAATTGCAAAGTGGAACATAACCTAAGTTGAACAATCCGAGCTTATGTGTTTGTTGCTTAGATCAACCTATCTTTCTCATCATAAAGCTGCCATTAAATTGAATTTAGAGAGCTTATTCTAGGTTGTTTAATGGTTAGAGATTAAATAGAGAGCTTGTTCTATTTAACGACAAACTAAGGAAAGATTGGGGTAACAGAGCTTGTTGTTATCTACGGTTGTTAACTTTGATAGTTGGTTGATATTGATAGATCTGAAATTGATTCTTAATGATGTCTAGTGGTGGAGAATGAAACCTTAACCATATTTTTCATATTTGATTCTTCTTACTTATTTGTTTTCTTACTTTTAGTTTGCTTATTTTTTATATTTATTTTTATTGGCTGGTTATACCGCCTAATTTGTATATTAACTTTGTTTTATTTTTATTGGCTGGTTATACCGCCTAATTTAGTATATATATTTTTGTTGGCTGGTTATACCGCCTAATTTAGTATATATATTTTTATTGGCTGGTTATACCGCCTTGCATCTTATTCTTATTATTTACTTTAGTTTAAATCTGGCTTCAAAAACCCCTTTTCTTTTATTGTTTTCTTTGAACGTAAGTTTTAAACTAATAACTTATAAACTAAAACCCAATCCCTGAGGACTCGACCCTTGCTAACTACTATACTTACAATTTATCTTTTTAGTGCAAGGTTAAATAAGATACACTCTTTTGGGTGCATCAAGAATCTTCTTAACAGTGGATTCAGAAACACACAATAGTGGTCAGAACACTCAAATCAATTGCCCAATCCATTCTATCCTTACAGATTCCTCACAAGGAGAACAGTTCAAAAAGATTCTCTAAACTGATGCAAGTAACAAGTATTGGTCCGCCGTACTTTTTGAAGAAAGCAATAGAAAACGATAATTTTGCGGATACAAGAGTGGACGTTTCAAAGATTCAAAAATCTACTACCACTCCACTTTCAAAGAGATACTTGCAGTAAAATATAGAATCCAAAATTTTGAATTCCATCTCATCGGCCATCACTTTACAGTAAAATCTAACATGACAACCTTCACATGCTAAACTTCAAGAAGAAAAGATTACCAAATGCTCAACTCCTTAGATGAGCGCAATGGTTTTCACAGTGCAATTTCACATTCAAGCATATAAAAGGCAAACACAATGTCATGCCATACATGCTCTCCAAGCCTCTTTCTTCCCCATAAGTCTCAAAGTTCATCCCAGTCATTGTAGTAATGAATTCCACACTTGGTCTCTCATCTTCTAAGACACCTCATACCTTTCTTTCCAATCCATTGAGCACAACGTGCCTTTTTGACCCAAGTATTCTTCAGGAAATAGAATAAAACCTCTCACTCGACCAGTTACCACCAGAGCTCTTCACATTAATCACCACTCACTCCCTCCAGGTTTATGCCTATCCCCTAATGCTTAAATACCAAAGCCATTTGCTCAGACGACATCTGCTCAGACGACATGGAGATACATCAATACAACTTATTGGTGTACATCTCAGACTCCCATAAATTCACCTATTTTGTTTTCCAGAAAACCACTGGTTAGTCTTCACCAAAGATATCCTCTGCTTTTTATGGTATTTATGTCACCTGTACTACATCACCATAGAATTTCCGCTACACCTCACTAGAACACTCCAAAAACTCCAGGCCAACACAGCCAACCCTAAAAAACATTCACTTGATCCTAGTCATGAAAACTTCAAACATTTTCTCAATTGGTTCAGACCTATTTTCATTTGGCAAAATTGGCTCAAAGACTAATCAGAAATACTCTCTTCACAATGACATAGCTAAACACCTTCAAGTGTACACTAAAATTCAAAGACAACTATGTGAGCTCAATGGAACAATTTCTACAAAAATTTGACCCCAAAACCAAGACCAAGCACCATGGAAAGACTACCTAGACAATTACATCAGCTAGTTGAACATTGACAGACAACTTTACGAGCAAAGGTTCACAAACCCTACCATCAAACCCCTTCACCCAGAATTTGAGTTCAACATGACCAAACAAAAACCAGTCCCTTGGAATCTCTAATGGAAAATCCCACCGATTCAAGAACCACAACCAGAACCACCCATATATTAGGAAGATTCTTAGGATCCCTATAACCTCGATGATGACTTCGACCGAAATGATTTCCTTGTAAATGAGCTTAGACATGGTGCAGCCAAGCGTGATCAGCAGCCATCTTCCAGTTCCATTCAGCCAGATAATAGAGACATGGATAAAAAACTTCCCCTAGGAAAAGAAATAGAACTCTCCTATAAAAAATGGCTTGAGTGTCTTGGATATGACTTTTCCTCAGGCATTGATAATTCTCACTTGAACCTACCATGTGTATTTTGCTTCAGCCAGTATCAACAGTCCTCGGTAGCAATATCTTCAACAACAAGCTCTCCTTAAAAGATGAGTACCAAAAGAAGGCACGACACTGCTACCAGCTTTACTTTATGTCAAGCATGCTTTTACTTTTGCTTTATGCCAGTTTTACTTTATGCTTTTGCTTTATGTAAGCTTTATGAAAAACAGTTTGTTTTATGTCATTGTAACGTTACTATCAGCAATAGTGACTAATTTGTCTCGTTGTGTTATAGTTTGCGTATATAATGCAACTCCTTCCACCAGAAGGAGCAACTCTTTCTTTTTGTAAAAATTTCCCTTTGCAAAATATAAGCCTATGTTCTTCTAAGCTTTTCTCTTTTGGTTGCTCTCTCCTTTAGTTATCTAGAATAGTATGAAGCCACTGCTCACACTTAGTAAATAATGACATGAGTCATATGCTCTGCAATTGCCACTTTGGTGAATCATCTACATCAGAAAACTCATGAAATTGATTACCGACCAAGGATCCAGAATTGCAGAATTAGCACTGTAGCAAGATATGTTGTAGTTAATTACTATAACAAAGTTACATATGGCAAGCTTATTGTGGCATGACGGCGTAGTATCATAAAAGTCAGGCTTTGACTAGACCGTGTTGCCAAAAGGGCTCTTAAGGGTCATAAGTCGGCTAGAATACCCTCTTCTATGCTGAGTGTCACACCAGTCTGCTATAGTTTAGCTTTGTTATGGACTACTTTCTACGGTTTATCCTTGATCCAGTGCCGATGCAATGTATTCAATTATACAGAGGATTTCATGAGTCATATGCTCTACAGTTGCTAATTCGATGGATCCTCTGTATCAAAAAACTTATAAAATTGATTATCGATCAATGATTCAAAATTATAAAATTAGCATTGTAACAAGATATGCTGTAACTAATTATTGTAACAAAATTACCTGTAGCAAACTTACTGTGACATGACGCGTAATATCATAAAAGTAAGACCTTGATTTCGTGTTGTCAAAAGAGTTCTTGAGAATCATAAGTTGATTAAAATACTCTGATCTAAAGCCAAATGTCACATCTATATATTATTATTTAACTTTATTGTGGATTACTTTTTTACGATTTATCTTTTATTCAGTGTCGAAATAGTGTGATGACCAAATCATATCTTATGACTTTTCGGTTTCAGATTTCTTGGGCCATGTGTTTTGACTAGACAAATGAGAGGCAAAATAAAATCAATGTCCCATTTTTAATCGAATAATTTTCCCAAGCTTGAAAAAAGCAAAAGGGAAAGCAAGAATCTCGACCCACCCCCACTCTCCACAATCAAAGATGACCGATCTGTCACCATTCTACACCAGTCAGCTTCAAACCAGACTCCTCAGTTTGCCTTTGTTTGCATGATATGAAAAGATTATAAGATATAAATATAATATAATATAATAAAAATATGATATAAAATAATATAAATATATAAATATGTTAAAATTTATAAAATACAAATTATTAACATATTAAAATTTATATAATATATAATATTTTAAATACAATTATAATAAAAAAATAATATAAAACAATAATATGGATACGTGAATTATTAAATGAAATGACAACCATCGCTTGAAAACCCAACTGCCGGATGGATATGCATTTGGTTGGAAAATCAAGATTTAGATTCATCCAAGAAGGTTCCTATGTTTTGACAAATTAATACGGTTTGATTCACATGGGAGAAAAAATGACCTATGCTTGCTTTTGATTTTGTACCCTCAACAGAATTCCGTATTGAAAACTATTGAAAAAGTACTACAAGACAATTTCTTTGAAAACAATTATCACAGAAGATTAATTACAAGAATCAAGCAAAGTAATTAATTGTAATTCAATTTATCTCAATAAGTAAAAAAAAAAAATTACATCTCTATAACTAATTATATATAAGAATTGAAGTAGTTGAAAAAAAACTCAAATTCAACTTTAAAAACTAGTTTGTAATTAGGTGAAGAGTTCAATAAGATATATAAGCCACACTCAAGCACAAGAGATAGACAATGTGAGACTTTTAACACTTTCTCTCAAGTCTCGACAAATACTTAACAAAATAGATGCAAAACAGACAACCCAATAGAACAAGTGCTAAATTAAAAAAACTTAAATCCAGCCTTAAAAGTTAACTTATAAGAAGAGAGTTTAGTAAGATATTAAGTAAAGCAAAGTTAGACTTTTGACATAAACATATAAAACCAAGCATTACTTTGTTTTTTTTTTTTTTTTTTATCTATCTCTTTAGAAAAATGTCTTACATATATAATTAAATATATATCATAAAACAATTATCAATATTTCCATGCATGTAACAGTGTAACACATCCAAGGAAAGTGAAAATTGAGAAAAAAAATTTCAAATATTACTGCTACTGCTACTGCTACTACTACTTGCTATATAGTCTTTATATACATCAATCTTGCAGCATCAAAAGAAAAGAAGAAGAGAGATTTCAGATTCAGAATGAGGACAATGGAAGGCTGTAGTGGTGTGGTGGTGAAAATATGATATTGCTGCTTTTGCTTACTTGTTGGATTCAGGATTTGGTCCACTAGGCACCTCGTGAGCAGCTGCTTTGAACTGTGGATGATCTCTAGTAGTAGCCCTGGTGGGGGTCGAAGAAGTGGGAAATGGGTGCAAATTTGAGGCTGATGGGGGGGAAGAATTAGATGAGAAAAGTTGGCTGTAAGAGGAAGAGAAATAAGGTGGACGTCGAGCAAAGAGTAGTGGAGAAATATTGAGGAGAAGAACAAGGAATAGGAGTAGGGCATATTGTTGTGACTTTGTTGAGGTTACTTGACAGATTGATTTGTTAGAAGTTGCCATGAAAATTGTTATGACAAAGAAGTAGAAATTCCACCCCCCAGTAATCCAGAAGGGATCAATATCCATGAACCAGGCGGACCACCCAACTTTTCTGGTTTTAGTTTCTAGCAACAAGAGAGAACAGGAAATAAAACAAGAAGAATTAATGGTGTACTGTGTGAAAGTTGAAAACAAATTTTTGATGCATTCCAGGAAGCTTATATATATAATGAGGCTAAAAGTTATATGTATAGTTTGTGAAATACCCTTAATGCCCAACTCTTACAACATGATTTGCCTTTTTGGATACCAATACATCCATTTTCACACTCTCTTATTCACTTTATCTACTCCCTTTTCTTATTTATTTTTAAGAACAAAGAAGGTAATTGTTGGTATATTAATTCGAAAAACTCCACAAATAATTTTTTTTTTTTTTTCCAATCTTGAATTTCAATCTCTTTGAAAACAATGGTTAATTTAGTCGGTAAAAAAGAAAACAGTTCTCTTTCATTGTTAATAAGTTTCAATCATTACATTATTGCAAGTACATCTCTTCTCGTAAAACTTTGTGTGATTAATATTTTAATAAATTGATTGTTAGATTTAGTAATATAATTGTATTCGTCGTGCATGTAAAGTTTGGAATCAATCCAATATCTATATCATGTCGGTTGAGGATACCGTCTTTTATATATATATATATATATATATATATATATATATATAACGGTTAAAATTTTTTTACATGAAATAAATAGTTAAACATTTTTAATTTACTCAAAATTCGACGTGCATAATTTACGTGAATAGAGCATGAAATATAACAGTCAGATTAAACTAATATAAATCGTATAAAAAATTATAAAAATGTGTAAAATTAAATTAATTTTACACTAATATTAGTGAATCTCTCTTCTAAGATGAATTATATAATTCAAGCACTTATACAATGATAAAAATAAATCTATCTATGAAATTCACCTAGCTATTAAGCTAAATGAACATATCATATATAGAGAATAGAATTACCTTGTATAGTTTATATAATATCCCAAGTCAAGGTAGACTTGTTCATAGATCAAGTCAGGTCGTGGTTCGGAGAAAAAAAAATTCTTTGCCAAAGCTCGTTTTAGGCTGGTCGATAAACTCGTTTTACTATTCATAAATTATTAAATTTGAATATTAATATTTTATAATTAAATTTAAATAAATTTTTTTATTTTAATTAATAGTAATTCGGACTGGATTGAACCGATCCGAATTATAAAAAACCTTATCCAAACCCAATCTAATACGAGTTGAACCGAACGAATTATCCGACTTTTTGACAGATCTATCCCAAGGGTATAGTACTGTTTTTTATTTTGATTAAACAAAGTGTTTATGGTCATGTGGGCAACAATACTGAACTTTGGATAATATGGTCAAGAAAAAAGCAATCCTGGACAGATAAAGCAGCTGGATAGGTAAAGATAGAAGAATGAAAGGAAATGAAAGATGGTGGCTTTTTCTTTCTTGGCTGCTTCTGCAAGAAATCCCAATTCTTTGACTTAGTGAACCGCCTAATGGGAAAATCATATCATTTACACTTATAATTATCAAAATACTTAGTTGGTATTTTGTCTGGTTGCTTTTTTATCAATCAAAAATAAAAAAATTTGAATTAAAGAAAACAGAGAAAGCAAAGCATCATATCCCCAATTGCTGCTTTTTCTGAGCTTTGTGAAAATCCAGGGCTTGTCTCCATGATCTGATACAAAGGGTCCCCACTTCCTTTATAGCCTGCCTGCTGCTGACCAATAATATTATGCATGTTATACGTTAAGGTCATATTGGTAAAATATATTTTCAATCCTTTTAATTATGATTCAAATTCGAAATTAATTTATTTGTTTTAAAAAAAATTTGAATCGACTTGATCCGAATTGATCTTATTCAAATTTAATTTGGTTCGTTTAAGGATGTAATCGAGCCGAGTCGAGCTCAAGCGGTAAAAAGCTCGAGCTCAACTTGAAATTCGAAGCTCGAAGTTCAGTTCGAGCTCGATCGAGTTTTACTTTTAAAGCTCGATTGAAGATAAAAATTGAACTGCTCAAACTCGCTTGATTAGACTCGTTTACCTAGTAAAAAATGAGTTCGATTCCCATGCTCAACTTCAAACTCATTATTTGTGCTCGAGCTCGAGTTCGAATTGAGATTTTTCAATACTAATTAAAAATAAAAAATATATATTAAAAATAAAAAGACTCGATTAGGCTCGCGAGCTACTCGAGTCAAGCATTAGGATACTCGAATTCAGCTCGCTCGATAGCTCGAGCTCGAACTCGACTCAACAATAACTTAATCGAATCGAGTTTTTTTCGAGCCAAATCCGAACAATTTGCGAGCATAGGTATTTCGTTACACCCTAAACTCGTCTAGTTAACATGTCTATCCAATATTTTGCTTTTGCTTTTCTTTTGGCCTACCTAAGCTAGCTACCCTTGCATATTATTCAATTTTGCATGAGAAAGTTAAGAAAGAAAATTTTTTGTATGCTAAGTTTGGACTTGAATGAACTTTGGCTCTTCACCTCCTTTTATCATAGCCATATAACTTTAGTACTATAAAGTATAAAATTATCTCATATTTGGGAATCATTCACTTTTGAGAATTCTTTGTTTCAAAAGAATCACAACTAATTTTAGAAATATTTTCCATCATTGCTCAATTTGGTGAGAAAATGAAGGAGAAAAGAAAATCGAAAACAAAACTATTGTTAAAGTGGTGTTATCCCAGATTGATTAAGTCTTGGATTGCCTATGGTCTTATATTCAAGTTGGGCCTCTCCACCTATCATCAATGGTTTTAGGTTGGATGCTTAACATGGTATCAGAGCTCAAGTTCTGTTCTGTTATTTCTGCCTTATACTCCTTCTGAGATTGTCACGTGGTAGGCTCCTCGGTATCCGCCTACAAGTGATAAGGGCCTGTTAAAGTGGTGTTATCCCACATTGATTAAGTCTTGAATTACTTGTGGTCTTACATTCAAGTTGGGTCTCTCTACCTATCACCAATTGATTTTAGGTTGGATGCTTAACAACTATCAATACTATATATGTTCTAGTGTATCCTCCAAATGAAAAAGATTGGTTTTAAATTAGACATTATTAAATTACTTCAACATGTTTAAGAATTATTTAACCAGTTTCAAGCAACCACCAATGAAAGGGGTGAAATTTATTTCTTTTTTAATCTAAATTCAAAGATTTATAATTCATCAACCGATAATATGATTATTAATACAATCCAACCATCAATATAAAAAATATATATACATTTTTTTTTTACAAAAAAAATTGCAATCTGAGATAAGAGAATGAATTATAAATGCTGAGATTCAAATCTAAATATGTTGAATATCACCTCTTAAAAATAATTACATGAATCAATTGGATTAAATCATGAATTCATCAAATATATATATATATATATATATATATGTACTATATGAAATATTTCACTTGTTTAATTAATTTGATTTTAAACGACAAACAGCCTTAAGTCACCAACCTCTCAACCGATGGTCCCGCCCCCCCTACTATGGAAAAAAAAAAAACAACAAAAACAAAATAGGACAAAGTTATTCTTATGCACGTGATCCATAAATAGTGTTGTTTGATTTGATATTACATGATATTGATATTGAAGTAGCTGTATAGGTTAATGTTAATTTGGACTTAATATGGTTTATATACATTTGATTGTAAGTTTCACATGAAATTTATTATTTTTTTATTTTATTATTATTTAATACAATTTTAATCATTATTTATAAATATGATTTTTATAATTTATAAGTGAATCTTACATATGTAAATAGTAATGATGAAGAGGATGAATCAACTTACATTGGTATAAAATTAAATAATTTGACACGCTTTCATAATTTTGTGTACTATTGATATTTTAACAAATTTATCGCTGAATTTAGTAATATAATCGTACTCGTCGTGCATGTAAAGTTTCGAATCGATCCGATAGCTATATCATGTCATATCGAGAATGACATCTTATATATATATATTTTATGGTTGAATTTTTGTTTAATCGAACAAATTGTTAAATATTTTTAATTTACTCGAAATTTGATGTGCACGATCTATATGAATAAAGTACGAAATACAATAATCGAATTAAACAAATATAAATCGTATAAAAATCTACAAAAGTATGTAAAACTAAATTAATTATATTAATGTAAGTGAATCCCTCCTCAATAATTAAAATATTAAAAAATAATGAACAAAATATTAACCCAAAATTTGATAAGTGTTTGAGATATATGTAAAGCAAACAAATCAACCTTTTCATTTTCCTTCAAGGGACATTAAATTATTCTATAATTATAGAAATTTACAATCCTACATTGGTAGAATAATGTGGAATTTGTTGCATTGATAAGAGTAATGATAGCTAGGGTTAAATTCATTTCCAAGATACACTATACCAACCAACATGGAGACCAAGCTGCCTTTTTTTTTTTCTTTTCCAAAGAAATCATTAGATTTTGGGATATACGTGTTAATTTGTTATATTATTACTTCTTAAGAATTTGTTTTTCCAATTGATGTATATACATAAAAAAAAAAAAAAATCATCGCATTTATGTTAGTATAATTTGTAGATTTTATAAACAAGATTAATAGAATGATACATATTCTTAAAATATATTAAAAAATAAAAAAATTAATTACAAAAAAAGTAAAATACCTAATAATTTGTAACCCACTTATAAAATTTTAAAAAATTCATCTTTAATATGTAAAAAAAAGAACTATATTGCACTTACATTTTTTTTTGGGTACATATATTGTATTTACATATTGTCAACAAAGTAAAATTAATATAATTAAATTTAAAGGCAAAAGAGAAGAATTAATAATTTGTTTGGTTAAAAATCAATCTCAGGGCTTTAATTAGTGAGGGAGGACTAAATGTGATTTGCGGCATTCATGTCTGTTGAATGTTGATAATTGTTTGTTGATTGAGAGGATAGATGGCGACCAGAGGAAATTTAGTCATACGAGCGCATATCTCGCTTTTTTTGTTGGCTAGCTAGATGGCACTCATGTTTGCTGGCCATTCTTTGTCAGCCACGAACAGACATGTGTCACATACTCGTTATTTTTTTTTCCGTAAAATCGATTTAATTTTTTTTTAATATGAGATTAAAATATCTTGGTTGCTTCTTCCAAAACGCTTAATGTGACACATGTACCTATATCTTTTTCAAAAATTTAGTCATAAGTGTATATTAAATTTACTCATGAGTTGGGTCGTGATTTAAAAATTTTCTTCTTTCTTTATTCAAGTTCGATTCTGGATCGATTCGGGCCGACTCATTGGTTCGCTTTTACTGTTTAAGTAATATTAAGAAATTAATTTTTTATATTAATATTTATATATTTTTATAATTAAATTTAAATAAAAAATAATTTTTTATTACATAAATAGTAATTTGTGTCGGGCCGGCTCGAAATGAAAAAATCTCTACTTAGATTAGACCGGTCAAACCTATCAGGTCAGACGAATTATCCGATCCTCGAGTAGGTCTAATGTATATCTCTCATGTAATAATCAATTTGCATGGCAAAACCATTTTTTTCTTTCACGTGAAGCTTTCACACTCACATATATAGGTAGAGCTAACGAATTGGTTTAATTAGCTAGAAGAAGTCATAAAATTTAGTCCCCATGTTGCCCCGTTGAGTTTGATTTTAATGTAGCTAATTTTGCCTTCTTTCATTTTCGATTCGCAGTTGATTTAGGTTAAATATTAATCTTAAAATTTAACATGATATATATGTTGAAATCTGGCAAGATTATAGGAGATATTCATGCAAAAACCTTAGGCAATTTGAGTTAGTCAACTCTCTTTTATTTTAGTTGATATATTTCACCTTTATTACTAGGATCTACCGGTAGAAATCATTCATTTCTTTCCTTTAGGTTAGCCATTCTTTCAGTATATAATGTAACACAGCTTTTGTACAGAATACAGAAAAACATGCTTTTGTTCTTCTGATATACAATTTATTCTCTCAATTCTATATTTTTTATCTCTCCAAATTTTTCATGGAATCAGAGCGAAACTCTTGGGAAAGATTGTCTTTATTTTCTTTTAGTCAAAATGACTACTTCTTCATTCAAAACAGAACCAAACACCATTATTGATTCTTCTGATCCTTTTCATCTTCACTCATCAGACCATTCGAGTATCAGCTTGGTAAACAAGCAGTTGAATGGTGTTAATTATGCAACTGGAGTCGATCAATGAGCATTGCTCTAAGTGCGAAAAAACAAAAATTGGTTTTGTTGATGGTTCAATCGAAAAACCATTATCAACTGATGAAAAATATGCTGTGTGGAAAGATGTAATGATATAGTTTTATCTTAGATTCTTAACTCATTTGATCCTAATCTTGGTGAAAGTGTGTTGTATACAGAATCTACTGCATGTGTTTGGTCCAATTTAAAGGAGCGGTTTTCTCAAAACAATGCCCCAAGAATCTTTCAAATTGAAAGAGATATTGCCTCTTTACACCAGGGAACCTTGTCTGTAGCAGCATACTACTCCAAGTTGAAAGGTTTGTGGGATGAGCTTTCATCTTATAATGATTTGCCAATTTGTACTTGTGGTGCAGCTAAGAAAAGTGAAGAACGAGATCAAAGAAACAAGATAATGCAATTCCTTATGGGCCTAAATGACTCGTACTCTGCAATACGAGGACAGATCCTGCTCATACAGCTACTCCCCACCATTGGAAAGATTTATTCCATGGTCCTCCAAGAAGAGAAACAACGGGATCTTACGATATCACGGGAGGTATTAATGACAGATACACGAAAGACCAACACAAGAAGCAACTTATCAAATAAAGGCAGAGAAAAATTGCATTGTAGCCATTGCAATGGAAACAATCATACTATTAATAGATGTTTTCATCTACATGGTTTTCCTCCAGATCATAAATTCCACAAGAAGAATGAGAAAGCTGGAAATAAGTTTGAACCTTCGGCAAACAGCACGTAGGAACAAATGAACAATAATCCTCTGACCTTCAAACAAGAGAAGTATCAACAAATTTTGGCCCTTCTAAATGATTGTAAAGCTCAACCTAAGGCAAACGTAACAGGTGAGCTTGTTCCTCTTTGTCTTTCATCACACATTAACTCCAATACTTTGAGTAAATGGGTAATAGATAGTGGTGAGACAGATCACATCACATCTTGTCTTGATTTATTACACAAAACTACTTTATCTCTTTATCCCCTGTTGCATTACCAAATGGATATAAAGCCAAAATAGAATCACTAGGTTTAGTGACCCTTGGTTCAAATCTCTCACTTCCAGAAGTTTTTCATGTGCCTTCTTTTTGTGTTAATTTATTATCAGTTAGTAAAATGACAAAATCATTAAATTGTTGTATCACATTCTTTCTTGATTTTTGTATTTTGCAGGACTTGATAACGAAGATGACGATTGTTTTGGGGAGACAACATATTGGTCTTTACTATTTTTCCACAAATATAGCTCATTCACTGAGTCTGTCCATTCCGAAAGCCAACACACATCCTTACAACCAAATCTTTGGCATAAACGCCTTGGCCATCCTTCTACTTTACCCATGAAACATCTTGCAAATTCTGTGCTAGAAATTTCTTATGATGAAAATAATTTTGTGATGTATGTCCCTTGGCTAAGCAAACAAGATTACCTTTTAGTTTAAGCTCTATTTCTACTAATGAACCTTTTGAACTAATACATTGTGATATTTGGGGTGCCTTTCGAATTTCATCTTTTTCTGGTGCTTACTATTATTTGACCATTGTGGATGCTTTTTCCAGATATACTTGGGTCTATTTAATGCGTTTTCAAATTAGAAACACAAAATTTGTTGAAAACCTTTTTCGCCTTTGTTACTACACAATTCAATCGCAAAGTCAACAAAATTCGAGTAGATAATGTTGGAGAATTTTCATCCATGACAAAAAAAATTACTGAAGAAGGAGTAATTTTTTAGCATAGTTGTGTCTCAACACCTCAACAAAATGGTGTAGTGGAACGTAAACATAGAGTCATCTTGAATGTGGCTAGAGCTTTGAGATATCAATCTCACATTCCATTAACTTTTGGGGAGAGTGTTTTAACTGCTGTCTATCTTATTAACCGAATCCCTACACCTCTACTATCCAAAAAGACTCTTTTTGAGATGCTTTATAAACAACCCCCAACTTATGATCATTTACATACATTTGGATGTCTATGTTTTGCCACAAATGTTCAACCTCAACACAAATTTGATCAACGGGCTCGTATATGCATTTTTGTTGGATATTCTCTTGGTCAAAAAGGCTTACAAAGTTTATGATTTACATAGACAGATTTTTTTTCAAGTCAAGATGTCATTTTTCATAAAAATATATTTCCCTACTCAACTTCAGAAAGCAATCCTACACATCATAATCACAAGTATTGCCATCAACTATCTCAGACTATCATACTAAGCCTATACCTGTCAATCCGCAACCTGACACTCAAGCTCTACCAATTGAAACCCAATCCAATGATCCTCCAGACACAGTTGAACCATCTAACATTTCATTTGAACAAAACAATTCACCCACACTTAGGCGCTCTGAGCACAATCGTCAACCCTCTGTTTGGCTTCGAGACTTTTATTGCTCACAAACCACTATACTGCCCCCAAGCACATTGTTATCTTCGAAGCCAAAGACTATGAAAGGTACACGTTATCCTTTATTTCATTTCTTATAAGAATTTATCTTCTTCTCATCACTCTTTCATTAACACCATTTCTAGTGTTATAGAACCTAACACCTTTGCACAGGCAAAACATGATCGTAAATGGAAAAAGCCATGAATTAGGAACTAAAAGCTCTTGAAGCCAATGACACTTGGACTCTCACAACATTGCCGAAAGGAAAGAAACCAATCGGCTGCAAGTGGGTTTATAAAATCAAATATCACTTTGATGGCACCATTGAGCGTTACAAAGCTCGTCTTGTTGCCAAAGGCTACACTCAAGTCGAAGGATTATAAAGAAACATTCGCACTAGTTGCCAACATAGTCACCGTTCGGTGTCTTCTTGCCATTGTCGCATCCAAAGAATGGTCTCTTCATCAATTAGATGTTCAAAATGCCTTTTTTCATGGCAATCTAGATGAAGAAGTTTATATACTTCTACCACCTGGCTACCATCGACAAGGGAAGAACATAGTTTGTCGACTTAACAAGTCATTGATAAGTGCTTAATTTCATACTTTTTTTATTTAATTTTCTTATACTTTGTGCTTTGATTCATAAGTTCCTTGACATTTTACTAGGTTTTTATGCTTTGTAGGTATTTTGGAAGAGATGAAGTCAAAACATGTCAATTATGATGTTTAAGAGCTTATAAAATTACAATCACAAGATGAAAAAAGACTTGGGAGTCAAAAAGATCAAATTCTTGATGCAAAGCAAGAAGACAGATTTGACCTCCATAGCTTGTTGCTAAGAAAACATGATGTTAGAGTCTTTATTCGAAGAAAATTCCTCTTGACTTTTGAAGCTGACTTGAATACCTTTCCAACAGTAGCTCGTGGACCTAAATAGGATAAGAAATGGTCATCCAAATTAGAGTTGGAAGATCATCCAAATTAGCATTGGAAAATCACCCTAAACAACCCTAGCGATAAAAAACCCTAGCCGCAAATCACCTTTCTTTATTAAAACCCTACCCGCAAATCACAAGGAGAGAAGCCCTAGTTGCTGCCTATAAATAGAGACAAGAGGGGATAGCCACAACACACTTCTACATGCTTTAGTATTCTGATTTCTTCTTTGCTTGAGAGTTTTTGAGAGAACTAGAAGCTGAATAGTTAATATTCTTCTTCTTATTCTTTATTTCTTTAAATTTTCTTCTTCTTTTCTTTTTAATCTTATGTTTATGTTAACAATGCTTATGCTAGGCTAAACTCTTCTTTGGTTAAGGGTGATTTCAAAGCTCTAGTTTTGTAATTGATTTTCAGATTTATCTATCATTGGTTTCTATCAAAGTTGCTTATGTTCTTCTATAAGAATTGTTTATGATATTTGTCTTGATTTGTTTAGGTTGCAAACTAGATAGATCTTGATAATTATATAATGCTACTTTAAAAGTCTTGATCCGTGTAATTGTCTTGATTTCCTATTCATAAGTGACAATTTGTAATTCATGATTATGTTGGGTTTTCGAGAATTGCAATGTGGAACATAACATAGGTTAAACAATCCAAGCTTATGTGTTTGTTGCTTAGATCAACCTATCTTTCTCATCATAGGGCTGCTATTACATTAAATCTAGAGAGCTTTGATAACTCGTATAATTATATAGTTTTTAGTTATGTTTTATTATTGTTTTGTGTCAAATACGAGTTATTATTGTTTAGTCTAATTGTGTTTATGATCTTTTATATTTTTATGTAATTTGGTGTTTTTCACAAGTTTCTTTGAGTGATTTCAGATTACTAGAATTAAGGGCAAATCCAGTTCAGTTCCAGTTCCGACACCTTTTGCCATATCAGCTATATCTCGAGTTTCACTGAAGCAATAAGGCTGAACTTTGTATCCCTGCAAAGCTAAGAGGCATATCTATCTTTTTCATGTTTTACACTTCTTGAAACGGAGTCGTTTTCCCTAGCGAAATCGACCATCAAGTTGGCTGATGTGCAATGACGTCTGTTCTGCACCGTTTTGGTATTTTGACCATATCTTCCGATCCACGTGCGCAAATGATCTGATTCCAACGGCTATGGATCCGTAACTGATAGGGGTATATTTTTCTAGAAGACCATTTTATCAGATCGAGCCTCCAACATTGACAAAATCGACCATCAAGCTGGCTGATCAGAATTGTCATACAATATGACGAAAATTGTTAGAAAAATGCACCCACCTATTATACCTACCTTTGAAATTTGTAAAGCTTGTCTCTTGTCATTTAGCCCTCCAAAATGTGTATAAATAGAGGGCCTTGGATGAGTATTGGGATACATTGATACATTGGTAGGATAGCCATTGTAATAAAATTCTCTAAGTTTTCTTTTTCTTTCCTTTCTCTAGTTTTCTTTTTCTTCTTACATTTCTTATCATTTTTAGTATGTGTTGCTAATCATATTGTTGAGGTGATGAGGTGAAGCTCTTGGTAAATGCTAAGGTTAGTCTCTTAAACATGAGCTAAAATGAATCATCATTTATAAACACTAGTATAGATAATATTTTCTTTTGGTTTAAAATCATACTTGCAAAGTAGAGATCTTGATTCATTATTGACAATGAAAATGGCACAGTAAATGCTTGGTTTCATAACCTTGATTTGTTGTAGACATATACCTTGGCATAAGGAATGCTTGGACTCTTTTTGTGAGTTTTGAGGACACCAAATGAACATAATATCATATGCTATGGACGTTGGACTGAATTGCTAAACCTTCCGATTGGAACCTCCCTTATGTGTGGATTTCAATTGTGTAATAAAACAAGATTAATCTTAGCATAACACCAAGAGTGGAGTCTCTAACCTCAACATCCTTTCTTATTGTTTTTTATATCTTGTTTAATTGTTTTTATGTTATTTTGTTTATTTTGTTCTCTAATATCTTGTTTATCTTATTTTGTTGTTGATTCCCTAATATCTTGTTTACTTTCTTTGTCTTATATATTTATAAACTTATACTTATTAATACGCTTCCCTGTGGTTCGACCTCGGACACCCGAGAATTTATTACTTGAACATAACCTGCACTTGGGTTTACAACTCTTAATTGAGTTTCCATCAAGTTTTTGGCGCCGTTGCCGGGGAAGCAATACTAAGTATATAAGTTTATAAGTATATTTATTTTTTTTTTTTTTTTGGCTGGTTATACCGCCTAATTTGTTTATATTTATTTTTATTGGCTGGTTATACCGCCTAATTTGTTTATATTTATTTTTATTGGCTGGTTATACCGCCTAATTTTATATATATATATATTTATATTGTATATTAACTTTGTTTTATTTTTATTGGCTGGTTATACCGCCTAATCTGTATATTAACTTTGTTTTATGCTTGTTTGGCGACGTGATTTTAGATCTCGTCGTTTAGTTAGATTTTATTGTGAAACTTTTTCAGGTAATCTTTCTAATACAACTCCTACCATGGCTGACAATGAAAGTGTTCATGCTGAAGATGAGAACAGACAAGTACGCACCATGCGTGACTACTTGCAACCAACTCGAAGCTCATCACCCTCTTGTTTTATTTTTCCTCTCAATGCAAACAACTTTCGTTTTAAACCAGGTATGATAGCTTTGCTTCCAAATTTCTATGGGTTGGAATCGGAAAGTGCTTACTCGTTTCTAAAAGACTTCGAAGATGTATGTGTCACCTTTAATGACCAACAATGTACAAATGAAATTGTCAAGCTAAAATTATTTCCTTTTTCTTTAAAAGATAAAGCAAAAATTTGGCTTCATAATTTAAAACCAAGGTCAATTGGCACATGGCAAGAATTACAAACTGAGTTTCTAAAGAAATTTTTCCCAGCACATAAAACTACTGCTTTGAAAAGACAGATTCAAAATTTCAGTCAAAATCAAAATGAAGCATTTTTTCAGTGCTGGGAGCGTTTTAAAGATTTGTTAAGTTCTTGTCCACATCATGGTTTTGAAAAATGGCGTCTTATTAGTTTCTTTTATGAAAGTTTAACTCCCGAAACTAAACAATTTGTTGAAACAATGTGTAACGGTGAGTTTCTAGAAAAAGAACCTGAAGAAGCCTTTGACTACCTAGACCATTTGGCAGATAACTCTCAAGCCTGGCACACAGATAATTCCTCTGAAAGTTCCAATAGATCTAATCTTGTTTCTAACAGAGGAAAATATCATTTTAGTCAAGAAGATGAGATAAAAGCTAAAGTAGCTAATTTGGCTAGAAAGATTGAAGCCATGGAACTTAGAGAAGTAAAAGAAGTCAAAACGGTTAAAAATGAAGAAAGTTGTGGAATTTGTGAAATCATGGGACACCCCACTTCTGAATGTCCAAACATTCCCATTCTTAAAGAAGCGTTGCATGATCAAGTAAATTCCATAAACACATTTAAAAAGCCTTTTCCTTCTCCTTACTCTGAAACGTATAACCCTGAATGGAGAAATCATCCCAACTTCAGTTGGCGGAATAATAATCATGTTCAGGTACCACAATCTCAAAAGCCGGGCAACACTTTTTCCTATCAACCTTCACGTGTACAAACCTTGGAAGAGACATTGCAAGCATTCATGCAAACACAAGCAAATGTGAATAGCCGGACTTCACAGGACATCAATGAGATCAAAAACACCTTGTCCACATTGACAGCTTCATTACGCACTCAAGAAAAAGGTAAGTTTCCTGCTCAACCTCAGCCTAACCCTTCTACTCAATGTCTTGTTTCTTGCTCCAATGAAACTCAACAGGAAAATGCCAGTTCTATCACAACTCTTCGAAGTGGAAAGGCAATTGACAAAAAGATTCCATCAAAAGACCAAGATCCTCTTTCCCCTCCGAAAAGTAAAGGTAAGGATGATGGTAAGTCTGAACTTCTTGAAAATTTGGACAAAGAAAAAGGTATGCATCCTGCTCCTTTTCCTCAAAGGTTGCAAACAATAAAGAATTTGAATCAAAATGCAGAAATTTATGAACTTTTCAAACAAGTTAAGATTAACATTCCTTTATTGGATGCAATCAAACAAGTTCCATCTTATGCTAAATTTTTGAAGGACATGTGCACAGTTAAAAGGAAACATAATGTACAAAAGAAAGCATTTTTGACGGAAAGTGTGAGCTCAATCATTCAGCACCTTACTCCACCAAAATTCAAAGATCCTGGATGTCCAACAATCTCATGCATCATTGGAAACACTAGAATAGAACGTGCATTGCTTGATCTTGGTGCTAGTGTTAATCTTTTGCCTTTTTCTGTTTATCAACAGTTAGGTTTAGGTGAACTCAAGGAAACACCTGTTACACTTCAACTAGCTGATCGTTCTGTAAAAATTCCTCGAGGGATAGTTGAAGATGTTTTGGTTCAAATTGATAATTTTTACTTCCCTGTTGATTTTATTGTTTTGGACACACATCCTGTTTCAAATCCAAATGTTCAAATTCCTGTTATATTAGGCCGTCCATTTCTTGCAACTTCTAATGCTCTGATAAATTGCAGGAATGGTATGTTGAACATTTCTTTTGGAAATATGACTTTAGAATTAAATGTGTTCAACATTTGCAAGCAACCTGGTGATAATTCAGAAGTACATGAAGTGGATTTCATTGAAGAACTTGTTCATGAACATCTCACCACTACCACATTCCATGATCCTTTAGAAGCTTATTTAATTGAATATGAGTTTGATAATGCTTCAGAAATTTCACACACTGATTCTTTGTTAAAATCTTTTCAGGATAAGCATTGTTGGAAACAAAAGTTTGAGGAACTTCCATCACTTACAAATGTCACTGTACCATCAACTATTGAACCACCCAAGCTGGAGTTAAAACCATTGCCATCCGAGCTAAAATATTCCTTTTTGGGTGAGAGTGAAACTTTTCCAGTCATAATTTCTTCACATCTTGATGAACTACAAGAAGGTAAGTTGTTACAACTTTTGAAGATGCACAAAAATGCATTAGGATGGACCTTAGCTGACATAAAGGGAATAAGCCCATTAATCTGCACACATAATATTTATTTAGAGGAAAATGCTAAACCCTCTAGACAAATGCAACGAAGGCTTAATCCTAATATGAAAGAAGTAGTGAGAAATGAAGTCATTAAACTTCTAGATAATGGAATCATTTATCCTATCTCTGATAACAAATGGGTAAGTCCTACTCAAGTCGTACCTAAGAAATCTGGAGTTACTGTAGTTAAAAATGAAAACAATGAATTAATTCCAGCTAGGACTGTTACTGGTTGGCGCATGTGCATTGACTATAGGAAACTTAACTTAGTGACGAGGAAAGATCATTTCCCTTTGCCTTTCATGGATCAAATCTTAGAAAGAGTTGCAGGGCATGAGTTTTATTGTTTTCTAGATGGATATTCTGGGTATAATCAAATTGCCATTGCACTTGAGGACCAAGAGAAAACCACTTTTACATGTCCTTTTGGTACTTTTGCATATCGTAGAATGCCATTTGGATTATGTAACGCCCCTGCCACATTTCAAAGATGCATGCTTAGCATTTTTAGTGACATGATTGAACGTAATCTTGAGATTTTCATGGATGATTTTTCTGTTTCTGGTGATTCATTTGATGATTGCTTAGCCAATTTGAAAAATGTATTGATTAGGTGTGAAGAAAAAAATCTTGTTCTTAATTGGGAAAAATGTCATTTCATGGTCACTAAAGGTATTGTACTAGGTCACATTGTTTCTGCAAAAGGGATTGAGGTAGACAAGTCAAAACTTGAATTGATTGCTAATCTACCCACACCAAAGACAGTAAAGGACATTAGGTCATTCTTGGGACATGCAGGTTTTTATAGAAGATTCATAAAAGATTTTAGCACAATATCTAAACCTCTATGTAATCTTTTAATGAAAGACACTGCATTTGAATGGACTAAAGATTGTGAAGATGCTTTTGAAAAACTCAAAAATATGCTCACTACTGCTCCTATTATGAGATCTCCTGATTGGTCCTTACCATTTGAAATAATGTGTGATGCTAGTGACTATGCTGTTGGTGCTGTGTTAGGACAAAGGAAAGATAATAAACCACATGTAATTTACTATGCAAGTAAAACTTTAAATAGAGCCCAAATGAATTATTCCACTACAGAAAAGGAATTACTTGCAGTTGTTTTTGCATTGGATAAATTCAGATCTTACCTTGTTGGATCATCAATTGTTGTCTTTAGTGATCATGCAGCTTTAAAATATCTTCTCTCTAAGAAGGATGCAAAACCTAGGTTGCTGAGGTGGATCCTTTTGCTGCAAGAATTTGACATCACCATTCGAGATAAAAAAGGAGTAGAAAATGTGGTGGCTGATCATTTATCAAGACTTGTTTGTGATGAATCTTTTGGAACCTCACCAATAAATGATACTTTTCCTGATGAACAACTTCTAATTGTCTCCACGACACCTTGGTTTGCTGACATTGCTAATTTTCTTGCTACAGGAAAAATTCCTTCTCAATGGAGCACCCAAGATAAAAGGAAGTTTCTGAATGAGGTAAAGAAGTTCTATTGGGATGACCCTTACTTGTTCAAATATTGTCCTGATCAGATTTTTCGAAGATGCATTCCCGACAATGAGGTAAGTAGTGTAATTAAGTTTTGTCATTCCGAGGCATGTGGTGGTCATTTTTCATCAAAGAAAACTGCTGCAAAAATTTTACAGTGTGGATTTTACTGGCCAACTTTGTTCAAAGATGCACATAATTTTTGCAAGTCATGTGAAAGTTGTCAAAAATTAGGTTCCATTTCGAAAAGAAACATGATGCCTTTGAACCCAATTCTTGTAATTGAAATTTTTGACTGTTGGGGTATTGATTTCATGGGACCATTTCCACCATCTTTTGGTTTCTTATACATTTTAGTTGCAATAGATTATGTTTCAAAGTGGATAGAGGCAATTCCATGTCGAAATAATGATCACAAAACAGTGATTAAATTTTTAAAAGAAAATATTTTGAGTCGATTTGGAATTCCTCGATCTATCATAAGCGATGGGGGAACACATTTTTGCAACAAGGTTTTTGAAACATTAATGAAGAAATATGCCATTACACACAAAGTTGCAACCCCTTATCACCCGCAGACAAATGGACAGGTAGAATTAGCAAATAGGGAGATTAAACAAATTTTGGAAAAGACAGTTAATCCAAATCGCAAAGATTGGTCTCTTAGACTTAACGATGCATTATGGGCCTATCGAACAGCTTTTAAAACAGCATTGGGCATGTCTCCTTATAGGCTAGTTTATGGAAAACCTTGTCATTTACCTGTGGAACTTGAGCATAAAGCATATTGGGCCATTAAAATGTTCAACTCAAACCTTGATGACGCTTCTAATTTACGAAAATTACAAATAAATGAACTTGAGGAACTCAGAAATGATGCATATGAGAATTCTAAAATTCATAAAGAAAGAACTAAAGCCTTTCATGACAAGTTAATTTCAAGAAAAACATTTAATGTTGGGCAAAAAGTTCTACTTTATAATTCTAGACTTCACATATTTCCTGGTAAGTTGAGATCAAGATGGACTGGCCCATTTGTGGTTAAGCATGTGTATCATTATGGAGCAGTTGACATTGAGAATCCTCAAAATGGTAACGTATTCAAGGTAAATAGACAAAGACTCAAACTCTTTTTGGAAAATCATGTTACTCAAGAAGAGGTTGTTTTTCTTTCTGATCCTTGTTTTGAAAATAACTAGATGTAAATATAATTTTTTTTTTACCCCGGTTAAATGGCGGATAACGGTACTCCGTGATTATTTAAGTCGGTTCCATCAGCTACCCACAAAACTGATATTGTATATAAATTTCTCTTTCATTTTATTTTATTTCATTTTTTTTTCAGGATGGATGATATTCTCAAAAGATTGCAGAAACGATTTCCTCCTTTTCCTCGGAATATTTTACTGAAGCTTTACCAAGTTCGATTAGAAAGATTAAGAATGCTTATGAACAAAGGGATTCCTGAAGACATACGTTGGATAATTGAAGCCAAGGTACGTGAAGATGAATATCTTCCTGTTTTGCATTTACCAGGTACAGGTAGAAGCACTTATGCAAAGAAGCGACGAGCAAAGCGCATGAGTTCAAATTGCCACAAGTGTGCACGATGGACGTGTAATGGTAAATGTCGTTCTATTGGGATTCCGTCCTCTAATCGAGATGATAAAATGGAATTCATTAAGGATGGACTGAGTAAGGAGAATTTGGGTAATATCCAACTTTCTCTTGAGACGCATCCTAGTGGAGACGTACAAAGAGAAATTCTTGATTTATGGCCGCAATTCCAAAGGTAATGGCAACATCTTGGGAATCTGATGTTAAAAGACCCTGTTTGCCAGCTTGTAAGAAAACTGGATGGGAAGCATATCCTCGACTCATAGAAGGCGTTTAAGCCGTTTCTGGACGTAAAACCAGAGGAAGATGTGAGCCACAATCACAACTACAATAAATGACTTCTCAGCTTTTGGTTTGATTTGCAATAATTTTATTTCGGTTTAGTTTACGTGTTGTTCGATTTGTGTAATTATTCTTTTTTTTTGCATTAGTCTTTTACGGTTGATTTTTCTTCTCTTTTTGATTTTCTTCCTGAAATCACGCAAAAATCTTTTGTTAGGTTAACATTTTCTTCTGACAGGTCAAATACACTTTCGGCAACATTATTACTCTTGTCTGATTCACTACTCAGTCCTCTATATATTACACCATGTACTCATTCTCTTTCAGGCACTCGAAAAAGAAAAAAAATGGAAAGCACTTCGTCCCAGCGCATTAAAAAAATTTGTGTCTTTGGAGGTGCTTATCCAGGGAAAAATAACATATTCGCTGATGAAGCCATAAGAGTTGGAGTAATACTTGCCCAACAAAAGATCCACTTGATTTATGGAGGCGGTAGTACGGGTTTAATGGGAGCAGTCGCTACAGCAGCACACGCCGGAGGAAGTCCAGTTCTAGGAATCGTGCCAAAACTATTCACAGATTTTTGTGGACCTACCGTGGGTAAGGAAATACAAGTCTGGAGTATCCCTGAACGGATAACAATCATGTACCATTCTGCCGATGCATTCATTGCCTTACCAGGAGGTCTGGGTACATTGGAAGAAATAGCTTGCGTGGCTTCTTGGTCATCTTTGGTCACAAATAAGAAACCCATTGGTTTGCTTAATATTAATGGTTATTTTAGTAATTTACTTTCATATTTAGATAATGCTGTGGATAATGGATTCATGTTTTCAGAGGCAAGGAGAACCATAATTTCTGCTACAACCATTGAAGATTTACTCAAAAAGCTACAAGCTTATGAGTATTTATCTGCTACGGCTGTTTTGCAAACGCTCGGAAAAAGAAAAAGAGATATGGACGAGCAAGGAGTGGATTGCACTTTGTCTTTGTGACATTATCTAACATTTTGCTTGTTGTGTCTCAGTTATAATAAGTGGTTAGCAACCTCTGCAGGTAATATCTCCTAAATTCTACCTTTAAAATTTGACATTGGGGACAATGTCATATTTTAGTAGGGGGTAAGGGACATATTTTGCTATAAAAAAAAATTGTTGTGTTTTAAGACATTTAGAAGTATTCATTCTGAACAAGGTCTGAGTAAGGGAGACTTGAGACATACCTTGTCAGTTTGATTTAATCTTCTTCTTCTTCAAAAAAAAAAAAAAGCATGTTTAGACTTAGTGTGTTTTTTTTAGTTACTTTCAATACTATAATGAGATATGAATTGCATAAGTCTAAAACAGATTTATTAGTGAGAAGATTTTCATGAGAATTGAGCTTGATATCAACCTTTTTTTGAGCCAATGTTAATATGATATGTGATTGAGAAAGAAGCATGTTTAGACTTAATCTGACTTGTATAATCATCCTTGTGAGTTTTTGAGCCTATAATGATTGATGCATTATACAAATCAATCTAATTTCTTTCTTGAGTGCTCTTATGATTACATGATTCTCTAGAACTTGCTTTAAACCGTTTGAGACTATATTGATACATGTGACAACATGAATATGATAGAGGCATTAGGATTATAACCAGAGCCAAACAGCCATCCATTATTAATGTTCTACGAGAACATCCCCACTAGTGAGCCAATTTGAGCCTACATTAAATATGATGTTTTATTGGTAACCACAACTTACACCTAGCCTAAATATGCTTATATCCTTACCCTTGTTCTAAAGATGAATTTTATATTTTGAGACATATTGCAAAAAAACAAGGGATATTTTTATTTGAAAATTTGGGTTAGAAACAAAAGATAAGTGTAGGGGAAGAAAAGAAAAAGTCAAGAGAAAAAGAAAGGGATCATTGTCAAATACATTCCCATATTAAAAAAAAAAAAAAAAAAAAAAAAAAAAAAAAAAAAAAATCTTCTCTTGAACTTCTAGAAAAAGATGTTACAAAGTTGGTTAGAATGATGCAAAGGCTCAACATGAATATTTAGCCTATGTTATTATGTGCTTTATAAGAGTTTTGAGAAGTTTTATTTGTATGATCTTATTATGTCTCTAAAATCTATGAACTCTTTGGAACCTTTGTGATATCTTTATCCTTTTGTTCTTTAACCACATTATAACCCTTTGGCCCCATTACAACCTTGAATAAAGACCTCTTGATTTATGAAGTTGTATGATCTAAATAGTGGGGAATAGGTGGACAAGCAAGCATATGGTAGAAGTGTTTTCATGAGATTGATTGAGTGTAAACACTTTACCACTACTTTAAAGAGTGAAAATCAAGAGAGTATCCCATGTGAGAAGTTGAGATTAAGTTTGAATATACACTATTTTGATTGAAATATGTTATGTTATTATTGGCTTAACTCAAACTATTTACATTCAAGCAAGATTTTTGTGAATTTCTTTAAGCTATTGATTAGTTTTTAAGACTTGTCCAATGATTATCTCTAATTTATATTGGAAGGATTAGTTATAATTATTATTTTTAGTTTTTCTTATGTCTTCAATGTTTGTGGGTATCGTCCTAGTAAACCCTCACGAGACTAAACTCGTCCACTAGGGACACCTAGGGGTTTAAAGGCTTGTGTCACATGCTAAGTGCCACCGTGATTTCCTACGAAAATGGATTAGATTAGATTTTCTTATTTTATTTTTATTGAGTCGTTGCTAGGGACTAGCAACAATCTAAGTATGGGGGTGTGATAACTCGTATAATTATATAGTTTTTAGTTATGTTTTATTATTGTTTTGTGTCAAATACGAGTTATTATTGTTTAGTCTAATTGTGTTTATGATCTTTTATATTTTTATGTAATTTGGTGTTTTTCACAAGTTTCTTTGAGTGATTTCAGATTACTAGAATTAAGGGCAAATCCAGTTCAGTTCCAGTTCCGACACCTTTTGCCATATCAGCTATATCTCGAGTTTCACTGAAGCAATAAGGCTGAACTTTGTATCCCTGCAAAGCTAAGAGGCATATCTATCTTTTTCATGTTTTACACTTCTTGAAACGGAGTCGTTTTCCCTAGCGAAATCGACCATCAAGTTGGCTGATGTGCAATGACGTCTGTTCTGCACCGTTTTGGTATTTTGACCATATCTTCCGATCCACGTGCGCAAATGATCTGATTCCAACGGCTATGGATCCGTAACTGATAGGGGTATATTTTTCTAGAAGACCATTTTATCAGATCGAGCCTCCAACATTGACAAAATCGACCATCAAGCTGGCTGATCAGAATTGTCATACAATATGACGAAAATTGTTAGAAAAATGCACCCACCTATTATACCTACCTTTGAAATTTGTAAAGCTTGTCTCTTGTCATTTAGCCCTCCAAAATGTGTATAAATAGAGGGCCTTGGATGAGTATTGGGATACATTGATACATTGGTAGGATAGCCATTGTAATAAAATTCTCTAAGTTTTCTTTTTCTTTCCTTTCTCTAGTTTTCTTTTTCTTCTTACATTTCTTATCATTTTTAGTATGTGTTGCTAATCATATTGTTGAGGTGATGAGGTGAAGCTCTTGGTAAATGCTAAGGTTAGTCTCTTAAACATGAGCTAAAATGAATCATCATTTATAAACACTAGTATAGATAATATTTTCTTTTGGTTTAAAATCATACTTGCAAAGTAGAGATCTTGATTCATTATTGACAATGAAAATGGCACAGTAAATGCTTGGTTTCATAACCTTGATTTGTTGTAGACATATACCTTGGCATAAGGAATGCTTGGACTCTTTTTGTGAGTTTTGAGGACACCAAATGAACATAATATCATATGCTATGGACGTTGGACTGAATTGCTAAACCTTCCGATTGGAACCTCCCTTATGTGTGGATTTCAATTGTGTAATAAAACAAGATTAATCTTAGCATAACACCAAGAGTGGAGTCTCTAACCTCAACATCCTTTCTTATTGTTTTTTATATCTTGTTTAATTGTTTTTATGTTATTTTGTTTATTTTGTTCTCTAATATCTTGTTTATCTTATTTTGTTGTTGATTCCCTAATATCTTGTTTACTTTCTTTGTCTTATATATTTATAAACTTATACTTATTAATACGCTTCCCTGTGGTTCGACCTCGGACACCCGAGAATTTATTACTTGAACATAACCTGCACTTGGGTTTACAACTCTTAATTGAGTCACTATCAAGCTTATTCTAGGTTGTCTAATAGTTAGAGATTAAATAGAGAGCTTGTTCTGTTTAACAACGAACTAAGAAAAGATTGGGGTAACAGAGCTTGTTGTTATCTACGGTTGATAGTTTTGATAGTTAATTGATGTTGGTAGATCTAATTATTGATTCTCAATGATGTCTAGTGATGGAGAATGAAATCTTAACCATATTTCTAATATTTGATATTCTCTTACTTATTTACTTCTTACTTTTATTATTTGCTTTAGTTTTAAAACATCTTAAAACCCCATTTTCTTTTCTTGTCTTTGAACTTAAGTGATAAACTAATAACTTATGAATTAAAGCCCAATCCCTGTGGACTCGACCCTTGCTAACTACTATACTTACAATTGATCCTTTTAGTGCAAGGTTAAATAAGATATACTCTTTTGAGTGCATCAAGTTTTTGGCGCCGTTGCCGGGGATTGTTTTCTTTAATTTATTTGTTACTTGGTTTATTTTTAGTTCTAATTAATTGTATGTATTTTTATTTTTTTATTTTCTTGTACATACAGACCTTTTTTTTAATCAAAGCAAGGAGAGATAGCATAGAACTCTATGGGTGGATCATCCAACCGATTGGTGCCCATACATTTTAGAAAAAAAATAATTTTGAACAAGCCTATGATTTAGGAGGATTTCAAGGTCAACAAGGATTCCAAGAACAATAGTATGCATAGGGGTGTGCAAAAAATCGGTTTACCGATCAAACCGACTGAAACCGACATGATTCGATTTTTTCGATTCGGTTTGTTCAATTTTCGGTGATTTTGGTTTGTTAGTTCGATTAAAACGTGTTTAATCGATCGGTTTGCTATTTTTTATTTGAAAATCGAACCAACCAATTAAATCGACAATTAATAAATAAATATATAATAATATTATAAAATTTAAACCCATAACTGATAACCCAACTCATAATAAAAGAAACCCAATCCATAAACATAATCAAACCCAACCCAACCCAGGCCCAACAACCCTATCCCATCTCCCAACCCAGACCCAGCAACCCCATCCCATTATCTAATCCAACAATACCCAAATCCAATACCAAATTACCAATACCCTAATATCCCAAATTTGAAATTCCCAATCCAAGTCGCAACCCAGCAACGGAGCAACCCCATCCCTTTTCTTCACTCATTCAATCTTTTCTTCACTCATTCAATCTGAACCAACTGACTCAGAAACAGAAATTGTCAAATTGATTCTCAGAAAAAGAAAAAAAAATAAAAGAAATTTGAGAAACCCTATAATAGCCAACAGCAACAGCCACAAGAAACAACAATGGAAGCAAGATTCCATGCTGTAGCAAGGTAAGGCTGAAGAAGGGCCATGGACGCCAAAAGAGGATGAGTTGTTGGCCACTTACATCAACAAGAAAGGTGAAGGACGATGGCGGGCTCTTCCCAAGCGGGCATGCCTTCTGTGTTGCTAAAAAAGCTGTCGCTCTATTGGATGAACTACCTCCGACCCTCCATGAAACGAGGCCATATCACCCCTGATGAGGAGGATCTCAATCTCTCTTCAGTTGGGTAACCTTTTCTCTGTTCCTTTTCTTTTGATATTATATTATAGATACAACCAGTTTCAATGCACCCATCAAGAATGGTAGGTTTAGGGTTTCAATATTATTACCATTGGTGCTTATTTTCAGCTATTGTTACTTGTTAATTCTGCTGAGAGTTGACCGAAAATAGAATAATGAAAAATAGGGTGAAACCGATACAACCGACCAAAATCGAACCGATTAAGTTCGGTTTGGTCAGTTCAATTTGGAATTTTTTTGTCGGTCGGTTCGATCGGTTCTATGAATTTAATCGTTCTAATCGGTTATCGATAATTGTAAACCGAACCAACCGGACCAACCGAATGCTTACCCCTAAGTAAGCTCCCTTCTCAAACACTTACAATGAGGAATGGTGGGATCATACTAATTACAGCTATTCGAAAAATTATCAAGAAGTTGATCCTTATGCCAATTGCAATCATCCATCTAGCTTCAATCAATCATGGCCTCAACAACCAGATCTTTTTCAGCCACCACATGTAACTCAAAGCCAAGGTACATCTCTTGAGGATTTAGTTTATTCCCTTATTACTAATACTTTGCAATTTCAACAGGAAACAAGGGAAAGTATCCAGAGTTTGGAAATGCAATTGAGCCAAATGGCTAGTAGTGTGGTGAGATTGGTAGAAAAAGATCTGAAAACTTGAGGAAGCTAATGCTAGTGTTACGATCTTGAGAAGTGGGGAACAAGTTGAGGAAACACAAAAAAGAGAAAGGGATTCAACCCTTGAGGATAATGAAGCTACAATTCCAATGGAGAATACTTCGACACCTGAGGTAACTTTTAAGGTTCTTATTTCTACCAATGTTCATTTTCCACATTTTCCTAGTAGATTTGCAAAGTCTAAGAAGGAGGAATATGAAAAACAAAGTCTGGTAACCTTAAACATATTGCTTTTGGATATCATTAAACAAGTACCAAGAGTTGCACAATTTCTCAACACCACCACGAATGATGAAATAATAAGTGTAGGGCAGAATGCATTGGCTGTTTTGCAAAGAAAGCTTCCTCCAAAATGCAAAGATCTGGGAAGTTTCATTTCTGAGCTCAAAAATCCCAAAAAGCCAAGAAGGGATATAGGCTAGGTTAAAGACAATCAATCAAGTGTTAATTAGGAGGCAGCCCAATTGATGAAAGAGTAGCCAACCTGCCATATCAAATTTGCTTTATTTTTATTTCTCTCTTTGTTTAGTTATTAATAATTTTTAGGATTTTAGGATATTTAGGTTTCATTAGTTTGTTTTGTTTTGAGTCTTTAATATTTTCTTATTTTTTAGTGTTTTAATAAGTCAGGCTAAGGACACTAAACCAAGAGCTTCTTGGGAGGCAACCCAAAAAGATGGAAAACACACATAATAATCAGCTTTGCTCTGCTTTACTCTCCATCATTCTGTCTTTTATTGCTTTTGTTTTATTTATTAGTTCTTTTCTCTTACACATGATTATTTCGTTTGAGATAATAGCATTACATTGATGACAATGTAAGAATTAAGTGTAGGGGAAGAATTTAGGATTTCCTTTAGTTATTTTGTTTTTTTGTTGTTCTTTTTAGTTTGTTTTTTGTGTGTTTTTAGTTCTTTTCAATACAATGATGAGGTATAAATTGTGTATGTTTAAAAACTAGTTTAGTAGTAAGAAGATTTTTCATGAGAATTGAGCTTGATATCATTTTTTGATGAGCCAATGTTAATATGATATGTTGATTGAGAAAAAAGCATGTTCATACTTAAATCTTACTTGTATAATCATCCTTGTGTGTTTTTGAGCCTATATGATTGATGCATTATACATATCAATCCAATTTCTTTCTTGTGTGCTCTCATGATAACATGTTTCTCTAGAACTTACTTTAAACCGTTTGAGACTATATTGATACATGTGACAACATGGATATGATAGAGGCATTAGGATTTTTAAACAGGGCCAAATCAGTCATCTCCTATTGATGTTCCAAGAGAACATTCCCCCTAGTGAGCCAATTTGAGCCTACATTGAATAAGCTATTTCTTTGGTAACCATATCTTACACCTAGCTTAAACACATTTATATCTTTACCCTTGTTCTAAAGATGAATTGAATGTATGAGACATATTACAACAAAAAAAAAAAGGATACTTATTGAAAAGTTGGGTTAGAAACAAAAGATAAGTGTAAGGGAGGAAAAAGGCAAAAGTCAAGAGAAAAAGAAAATGGAACATTGTGAAAATACATTCCCATATTAAAAAGAAAAAAAATACTATCTCGTGAACTTTTGGGTAAAGAAAAGAAAAAAAAATGATGTTACAAAGTTGATTAGAATGAAGCAAAGACTCAACATGAATATTTAGCCTATGTTATTATGTGCTTCATAAGAGTTTTAAGAAGTTTTCTTTGTATAATATTATTATGTCTCTAAACTCTATGAAATCTTTGAAACCTTTGTGATATCTTATCCTTGTCATTATTTAACCACATTATAACCCCTTGGCCCCATTACAACCTTGAACAAAGACCTCTTGATTCATGAAGTTGTATGATCTAAATAGTGGAGAATAGGTGGACAAGCAAGCATATGGTAAAATTGTTTTCATGAGATTAATTGAGTGTAAACACTTTACCACTACTTTAAAGCATGAAAATCATGCGACTATCCCATGTGAGAAGTTGAGATAAAGTTTGAATATGCATTATTCTGATTGAAATATGTTATGTTATGTTAATATTGGCTTAACTCAAACTATTTACATTCAAGCATGATTATCTTTGAAACTCTTTAAGCTATAGATTAGTTGATAAGACTTGTTCAATAATTGTCTCTATGTTATATTGAAGGTGGACTGGATTAGGTTTTCTTACTTTGTGTCTATTTCATTTTGCTCGAGGACTAGCAAAAGAATAAATGTGGGGGAATTTGATAAGTGCTTAATTTCATACATTTTTCTATTTAATTTTCTTATACTTTATGCTTTGATTCTTAAGTTCCTTGACATTTTACTAGGTTTTTATATTTTGTAGGTATTTTGGAAGAGATGAAGCCAAAACATATCAATTAGGATGTTTAAGATCTTATAAAATCACAATCACAAGATGGAAAAAGACTTGAGAGTCAAAAAGATCAAATTCTTGGTTCAAAGCAAGAAGGCAGATTTGACCTCTAGAGCTTGTTGCTAAGAAAACATGATGTTAGAGTCTTTATTCGAAGAAAATTCCTCTTCACTTTTGAAGCTGACTTGAATACCTTTACAACTGTAGCTCATGGGCCTAAATCGGATAAGAAATGGTCATCCAAATTGGCGTTGGAAGATCTCCCTAAACAACCCTAGCGGCAAAAAAAAACCTTAGCCGCAAATCACCTTTCTTTATTAAAACCTTAGCCGCAAATCACAAAGAGAGAAGCCCTAGTTGCTGCCTATAAATAAAGACAAGGAGGGATAGCCATAACACACTTCTACATGCTTTAGTATTCTGATTTCTTCTTTGCTTTAGAGTTTTTGAGAGAACTAGAAGCTGAATAATTAATATTCTTCTTCTTTTTCTTTCTTTCTTTAAATTTTCTTCTTCTTTTCTTTTTAATCTGATGTTTATGTTAACAATGCCTATGCTAGGCTAAACTATTCTTTGGTTAAGGGTGATTTCAAAGCCCTAGATAAGTTTTGTAATTGATTTTTAGATTTATCTATCATTGGTTTCTATCAAAGTTGCTTATGTTCTTTTATAAGAATTGTGTATGATATTTGTCTTGATTTGTTTAGGTTGCAAACTAGATAGATCTTGATAATTATCTAATGCTAGTTTAGGAGTCTTGATTCGTGTAATTATCTTGATTTCCTATTCATAAGTGGCAATTTGTAATTCATGATTATGTTGGGTTTTCGGGAATTGCAATGTAGAACATAACATAGGTTAAACAATCTGAGCTTATGTGTTTGTTGCTTAGATCAACCTATCTTTCTCATCATAAGTCTGCTATTACATTAAATTTAGAGAGCTTATTCTAGGTTGTCTAATAGTTAGAGATTAAATAGAAAGCTTGTTCTATTTAACAACGAACTAAGAAAAGATTGGGGTAACAGAGCTTGTAGTTATCTACGGTTGATTTTTTTTATAGTTAATTGATGTAGATAGATCTAATTATTGATTCTCAATGATGTCTAGTGGTGGAGAATGAAACCTTCACCATATTTCTCATATTTGATATTCTCTTACTTATTTACTTCTTACTTTTATTATTTGCTTTAGTTTTAAAACATCTTAAAACCGCCTTTTCTTTTCTTGTCTTTTAACTTAAGTGATAAACTAATAACTTATAAATTAAAACCCAATCCCTATGGACTCGACCCTTGCTAACTACTATACTTACAATTGATCTTTTTAGTGCAAGGTTAAATAAGATATACTCTTTTGAGTGCATCAGTCACTTTATGGTTTAAAACAAGCATCCCGCAACTGGTATTCTAAATTCTCTTGTGCCATGCATAAAGCTGGTTTCCAACAATCCATGACCCACTATTCTTTATTCACTAGAACACATGGAGATTTTTTCATAGCAGTATTAATCTACGTTGATGACGTGATCATTACGGGCAATGATCCGAAAGCAAACATGAGTAGTTTCGGATCAAAGACCTTGGGAAGTTAAAATACTTCCTTGGAATAGAGGTGGCACACTCCAAGAAAGGCATTTCTATTTCCCAACTTAAATATACTTTGGATGTACTTGATGATATGGGACTTATTGCAGCTGCACCAACCACTTTTCCAATGGAACAAAGTTAAAGCTCACACCATCAGAAGGTGGACTCCTTAAAGAACCATCGAAGTAAAGAAGGCTTGTTGGTCGGCTTATTTACTTCACAATTACGAGACCTAATATTATCTACGTTGTGCATCTTCTCAGTCAGTTCATGAACCAACCACGAAACCACACCTAGATGCAGTAATTCGAGTACTTCGATACTTAAAGGGAACGCCAGGACAAGGTTTGTTCTTTCCTGCACAAAATGATTTAAAACTAATAGGATATTGTGATGTAGATTGGGAGGCTGTGCTACCACGAGAAGATCAGTTTTGGGAATTGCGTATTCCTTGGTCCTTCTCTCATCTCTTGGAAAACCAAGAAGCAAACAACAGTGTCTCGGTCTTCAGCAGAAGCAGAATATAGAGCCATGGCTGCCATAACCTGTGAACTAACTTGGTTAAGATATCTACTCAAAGACTTACATGTCAAGCTCGTGAATCTGACCAAACTTTATTGCGACAATCAAGCAGCATTACACATTGCTGCAAATCCAGTATTTCATGAACATACTAAACATATCGAGATGGATTTCCACGTGATTAAAGAAAAGATTCGCTCAGGAGACATTACCACTGTCTTTACTTCTTCACAAACACAAGTCACAGACCTCTTGACCAAGCCTCTTGGAAAAATACTTTGCAAGTTGGGCATCATAAACATTCATACTCCAACTTGAGGGGAAGTGTTGAAATCTGGCAAGATTATAGGAGATACTCATGCAGAAACCTTAGGCAATTTGAGTTAGTCAATTCTCCTTTATTTTAGCCGATATATTTCACCTTTATTATTAGGATATTATACCGTTAGAAATCATTCATTTCTTTCCTTTAGGTTAGCCATTCTTTCAGTATATATTGTAACACAGCTTTTGTATAGAATACAGAAAAACATGCTTTTGTTCTTCTGATATACAATTTATTCTCTCCATTCTATATTTTTATCTTTCCAAAATTTTCAATATAAGTATACATTGCTCCCATTGTTATCTTTCATTTCTCCCTGTATTTATTATTCTTACATTTTTCGAGCAGATTAAGAAAGATTGTGAGGTGGGTAGAGCTTGCTTTACAACAGTGTAGTGTTTGTAAAGCTACAACGAAAAACGTGGGGTTGTTATATTTTGTGGTGGCATGACCGATCAAACTATTGTATTAGTGACAGGAAATGTTTAATATTTATCATTCTTACATTATTTATTTATTTTTTCTTTTTAGCTCACATAATAGATGTGTTATAATCTTATTTTACATATATAACGGGGCCAGCCTTTTTCATAAAAACCTTGAGATGTCTCCAAAATTACAAATTTCGACTTAATTTGTGCTCTCAATTGGTTTCATTATTGCGTATCTAAAAATCAACCCAAAATCCAACTACATAGCGATTAGGTCTAAGTATTCTATCAGTTTTAAAATTTCGAAAATCAAATAAATCGAAATAATTTTAAAAAGTAATTGAACCAACCGATTAAGACCACCAAAATCGAACGAATCGAACCAACATTCAGTTCAGTATTTTGGGTTTTGGCGGGTCTTTGTAGTGGGTAGGTCTCGGTTTATGGACTTGGATGGGTATTGGATATGGGTAATATAAATATATATTTTTTACTTTTTAATTATTTTTGTCATTTTTTGATTGGTTCGGTTAGTAAAATATAAAATCGCAAACTAATTGAATAAACATGTTTAAATCGAAATTCCTAATCAAAATTTACTAAAATTGAAGAAACCGACCCGAACTAACCAGTTTTGGTTGGTCTAGTCCGTTTACCCGACTAATGCTCACCCCTAATTAGCGATTCAAATTTGTTTCAATGGCTATTCAATACTTACACTGGGTCTCTATTGTCTACTTGGGCCATTGTACTAAGACCCAATCGAGTAATGGTTTGGGGTCTATCTAACACTTGGACATATCTAACTAGTTAGAATCGAGGACAGGTCTAGTACAAGTGAACTTGTTAACAGATAAGAAAAAGCAGGAAAGTGACTGTGAAAGATTATTGCTTTTTTTTTTTTTTTTGGCTAAATGTTCAATTTGGGATCAAACTTTTATCGTTTGAGTGAATCAGGATTGAGGACATGTCTAACAGAAGTGAACTTGTTAACAAATAAGAAAAAGCAGGAAAGTGATTGTGAAAGATTATTGTCTTTTTTTTTTTTTGTGGCTAAATGCTCAATTTGGGATCAAAACTTTATCGTTTGAGTGAATCAGAGTTAAACTTTTTATTTGAGTCTATTAAGGGTTCAGCCTTTTCGAATTGTGACAAATAAGGATTTTTGACAACTAAAAAATGTGCTTGAAGGGCACGCGCCTGATTTATCAGGAATGAATGCTGACATATAATTGTTTTGCACATCTAGCACTCAAAAAATCACAAAAAACTATGTGAATTTTAAAAAAAATTAATTTCATTTATATTCCAAAAATAAAAAATTATTTTCATTTATATAAAAAATAATATATTCGACCCTCGAAATCCTTAATTCAATAAACCCTTATTTCAATTTGAAACCCTAATTCATTCTCATTTCCATTAAAAACTCAAATCTCGTTCTATCTGGTACCATATTCTAAATCCCTACCAAATCTATTGTTTAATCATTTTCTTATCATTTGAGCCCTAAATCCGTTTCAATTTAAAACCGAAATCTGTTTCGTGTTTGATTATAATTTCACAAAAATCATATTCGTGTTCGTGAATCATTAAAAACCCAAATCAGAATCATTGCAAGATATCTTTGAAGGCACAATATTGGTAAGTTTTGATTATGTGAATGTGTTTTTGGATTAAAATTATAAAGGCCAGTATTAAATTGGGTAAACCTTCAATTTCATAATTAGGTTTATAATTTTGGAATTTTAAAAGTTGGCTGTGTATTTCTAAATGCACAAGGGTGATGTTCAGGTGAGTTATAAAATGTTTTCAGCTTATATTAAGATCAATTGTACAATTTGACCATTAAGATATGTCCCAATATTTTTTCTCTTTTCTTTCTTATTTTTTTCTTAAAAATATTATAATTTCAAATAATTAAAAAAATAAAAAATAAATAATTTTTAACTTATTTATATTTTTATAGGGACAAAGAATTTCAAATTCAAAATTTTTGAAATGGAGATATACATACAACAATCATTGAACCGAATATTTAAATAATTTATATTATATTATAATAAAAAGAAAATTTCACACCCGAGATAACGGAAAAAATTTTATAATTGAAAAAATAAAACTATGATTCTCAACCTTTCTAATTGAAACAATAAAACAATGATTCTCTTATTTTCTCTTCCCCTTATTTATCAAGAATCTCCTTATTATTTTTTTTTAAAATAAAAAAAATCTTCCAAGTAAAAAAGTAGACAATTTATTTGAATATTGCTAAAACAAAAAAAAAAAAAAATTCAAACTACCGATATTTTTAAATTATTTACTAAAATACTCCAATTTTTTGTACGGACAAAAAAAAAACAAGGAAAGTTGCCATATGATATGGCGACTTTCCTGGTTAAATTTAAAAATTTTTGAAAATAGAAGAAGGGAAGTCGCCTTCATATAATAAAAAAAAAATTGAAAAAAGAAGAAGGGAAGTTATCATATGATATGGCCACTTCCCTTTTTCTTTTTTCATTTTTTTTTAAATATCAGTTCGAAAGTCGTCATATGATATGACGACTTATGAACTATTTTTTTTTAAATTAAAAAATGTTACTATTTTAAAACGATAAGAAAAAAAATAAATTGTATATTTAATTTTACAAAATTAAATTTTTTTTAAAAAATTAAAAAAAATTATACCGTTTTCCAAACCAAATTTTTTTAAAAATTACACCATCGGAAAACAGTAAAAAAAAAATTAATTGTATAACAAAATTTTACAAAACTAAATTATAAACAATTAATTTTACAAAACTAAAAAAATAGAAAAAAGTTATACCGTTTTCCAAACTATTTTCTCTAAAAAAATTTAAAAATTAATAACAAAATTTAAGTAACAAAATTAAAAAATAATAATTTTAAATTTTAAATAACGGCTAATTTTTACATTTAATGAAAGAAAAATACAAAAAGTACATTATTAAAAAAATTATACAAAAATACATGATTATTATACAAAAAGTACATTTATTCTAATTATTTACGAAGGAGCTCTCATATTTCGTGGTGTTGAGCAATAGTGTCGAGCTCTCCTATTGCGTGGCGGTTGCACCCATCGTTCAACCTCGTCAGTGGCACGTATTCGTTGTCGACCTCGTCCTCGACCTACAGCCACTGGTTGTGGTTGTATGTCATCCTCATGCTCATGGAAATGACTTACATCAGTCGATGGAAACACACTACTAGAGAGACCCATATGTTTTACATAAAAAAATGGAAACCCACTTCTCGAATAGCTAGCACCTAGTCCACCCATAAAGAGAACCTGACTACTCGATGGACCCACAAATGATGTACCTTCAAATGCTAACGCAGGGGTTCCAAACTGATATATTGTAGTTAGATATGCTGAACTTGGACTTGGGGTGAGGAGCTGGTCATCTAACCTCGTCATTGGCAGTGATGGTCGGTAACACTCATTAACATCAAATCCGGGCTGACTGACGGAATAACGATGACTAAATGCTACGCCATGTTCTGGTTGAGGTTCAGGATGACTAAATGACATCCTCGGTGTAGTGAACTCCGTCGCATGTGATGAGGCCAGTTGACGGTCCGTCCAAGTTGTCGGTAGGTCTAGGAACTTCTTTTTCGTGTGTAGAAGGGACTGGATTTGAAGTTGGTCCGGGAAATGACATACTCCTACCATTCTCAAACCCCGACGGTGGACAAACAAAAAGCCGACCTTCAATTTTATACCATCTTATGTAATCATCAGATGGGTTGAATTATGGGTATACCTGTCGGAATTCGTTCAGAACGTAGATTCCACCACTGGATCCATTGTCGATACTTCTTAGGCCAAAATACTTCATGGCGCCCACGCATATCAATCTTGTGAACCTTATCAAGGTTCACCAGTGGTTGCATAATTGGTTGTTGCATCCCAAATTGTAGCAACACCCTGTCAGTGTGGTGCAACTCTACATATGCAAAGAATATCAATGCTGTGTTTGCTTTCCATATATTACAATTATTGTAGGCATCCGATGGGAGGCATGCCATAATTTCATCTGAAAAATATGGCATCCACACAAACTGCGAATAATTATTACAAATTATTAGTTTCATATGGATTAAATACAAAAGGACTTGAATGTAACAATCAAAATATTTACCTTATGATATCCTACTCGATCTGGTCATGATCTTATACTTGGAAGGTCAATCGGAATATCGCTACAATCTTTAGGATGATTCCACTTGTTAAAATGCATATAAAATCTTAATAGATTTATAAAAAAATACAAGTTCGTACAAAATTAATAAAATAGTCAAGATTATTACCTACTTGTAAAGGGGTATACAGGCAGAAATTCCAGCGCGGAGTAATAAATGGCAGTCGATGCCAAGCCCATGACTGTAGAAGCAGTATACATCCACCTATGTCATGGTTCTTTGAAATTGTAACCCGGCACAGTTCTCTATACAAAAACCCAAACACGCAGAACCCCAACTATAATTTGCTGCATGTTCTAAATCACTAAGCAATGGAAGATACATTAAATGTATCTGACTGCTCGATTTGTCGGGAATTAGCATTCCTCCAATCAAACGTAAAATATATGCTCTAGCAGCATATATTTACCTCTTCTTCACTTGCGTTTTCTGGAAGATTTAATGACTGCAACCAAGTTTTTGTGACCATTGAGCCCTTGAGACATTCTTCCGGAGGTACAACGCCCAATAAATTTTGACACTCTTCATTCCAATCTAGAAGCCTATAACTACCATGCCATCCACTGGTAATCCAACTTGAAGCGCAACATCTTCTAGAGTGATCGTGCATTCACCACACGAAAAATGAAAAGTGTGCGTCTCAGGTCTCCGTCGTTCAACCAACGCACTAATTAAGTCCGACAGAAGTATACATTGTCGAATTTGACTTGCATAATAAAATCCGACACTCTTTAAGTGGTCAATAAAAATTCTCAAATGTAAGACGCAAACAATATCTTATTAATAATTAATTAAATTAAATAATTATAAAATCATAAAAATTTAATAATGCAACCTCTTGACATATAATGATAATTAATTATAAAAATTACTATAAAATTATAATTATAATTTTATAAAAAATTAATAAAAATTATAATGATAATTAATTAAATTATAAAATTATAAAAAATTTACTAACCTCTTGACATATAATTGCGGATGTGTGATTATCTTGCAACCTCAATAATGATGAAGCCACTTTTAAATCAACACTAAGAGAAAATTTGAGATTTTTTTGTATGAAATAAGAGGAAGAGAAGAGAAGTTGAGAGTTTATGTATGAAAAATGAATTTGAGGGGTATTTATAGGTGAATTTTGGGGTGGGTGGTGGGTGAAAATTTGAAGGCAACGGTCAAGTCATATTTTTTTTTTACCGTTTCAAACGGTCAAAAATTTTAAATTAAAAAAAAAAATTTGTTCGAAAGTCGCCATATAATATGGCGATTTTCGAACTAGTATTTTTTTAAAAAATTGAAAAAAATAATAGAGAAATCGCCATATCATAAGGCCACATCTCCTCTATTTTTTTCAATTTTTTTTTTTATGTCATGAAGGGAAGTCGCCATATCATATGACGACTTCCCTTCTTCTTTTTTAATTTTTTTAAAAATTTAACCAAGGTTCCCTTGTTATTTTTTTTAAACTAGTAAAAAAATCAGCGTATTTTGATAAATAAAAAAAAAAATCAATAATTTAAAAAATAATTTTTTTTATCAATATTCAAATAAATTTGCCACATATTTACATGTTTTTGGACTTCTAAGGTCTCGTTTAGCATTGCTTCTGGCACAGCTTTTGAGGTCAAAAGCTGCTTTTTACCACAAACGCAATGCTAAACAGATAAAAAAATTTGGCTTCTGCTGTTGAAACTATGGTTTGAAAAGCCAAACTAAAAAGCCAAAAAATATAGCTTTTGGGCTTTAAAAACTGACTTTTGGATTAAATGATTTTATTATCTTCGCATCTCTATACTTTTATTATTTTAAACATATCTTTTTTTGACATTTCAATTTTCTAAAACACTTTTTTCACAACAATGTTAAACGCTTAAAAGTTTTTAAACCATACTTTTTTACCACACTTTATAAACATACTTTTTTCAACTCGAATTTTTTTCAACCTAAATTTTTTTCTAACAACACTCCTAAACTAGACTTAAATCTCATAGAAAAAACTTCCCTGGCCTATGAAAAGCCCAACCCGATCACTTCCTCAAGAAATGACGTCGCCCCTTCTATGAAGAATACGATGTCGCTTTAATGGAGATAATCGATACTAAAAATCGCTTCGAGCTCGTCCTCTTCCTTCCATCGTCCTTCCTCCACTGTCCCGTGATCGCGAGACCACCACACAGATCGGACTCTCTCTTTCTTTCTCTCTCTCAATCATTCATTTCTCTTACAATGAAGATTTTCTCTCTTTTCCTAATTTCCTCACTTCTCTTCTCAATCTCTAGGGTTTGCTTTGTCTACCTCTCTCTTAATTTTATTTTAATATAATTAGATCTGATAGTAATAATTTCTTTCAATTGATTCAATTTTTTTTTCCTGATTTTATTATTGTAGGCTGAATCTACTGGATCCGTTTTCTTCATCGATAGTTCTCATCATCAATTCCTTCGCACTCAATCCTCCAACGATGTCTCTCAGGTTTTTATTTATTTATGTATTGATTCATTTTTCCTCTAATTCAATTCATTCATTTCTAAACAGTTTCAAGAATTACAATTTATGATGATTTTAAGTATCATGAGATTGTGGATGGTTAATTTTATTTGGCCAGAATATGTAAAATTGGAAAATAACATCTTGAACCTTAGTAGTATTTTAATTTAGTGATTTAGTTGTATGCAGATGTTTTACTATGTATAACAACTTTTTTTTTTCTTCTTATTATTATTTTTGAATTAATTAATGTTAAAGATTGTATTGATAACTTGATATTACTATCATTTTAGGGCAATTTTTATATGATATAAAGTGCTTTTAGTGTCTTTCTTAGATGGACTTTGGATAGTAGGGGAAGTATTTTTTCCGTATTTTATATATGAGGCGTATTGATATTGGAATATCCTTTGTCATGTCTCTAACTTTTAATCTCATCCTGCTTCCTCACTTCCAATTCCAATTTTTTTTTTTCACTTTTAACAGTTAGAGTCAATGCTGTTACCTGAAGTTGGTGCCACCGTATCAGTCTTGCTTGGTTTTCAACCACCCATTACGCTTTCAGCTGCTGGTTCATCTAAGGTCACTCTTTAGTGTTATCAATCCTGAGTAATACATCTTTTCAATTTCCTATTTCTTTTTTTTTTAGAAGCTTTGATTCAAAGACATTCATGCTTTTTTGCAGCTGAACGAGGTTCTTATTCCTAATCCATTTGATAGACCTCTTGCTGTTTTTATGCTTGAAGTCAGTGGAGTTGATGATGGTACCTTCAGTTTTTGTCGAATTTCATTTTTTCTGTTTTCTTCTTCCCCTACTCCCTCTTCATGTTTTGTTTAAATAGATGTTCTTCTGTCTTCAGATCCTCTTGTTGTTGACCCCAAGAATGCTCTCTTCAGCAAAGCCTTGAAGAGTAGTGTTGATCTTGGTTCAAGTAAAGCGGACATTCAGCTTCCAGGTACCTGACATTTTGTCAAGATGTAAAACTAGTGGATTTAGTCATAACTTTCTTTGTGTTTTAGATTTTTCCTGAATACATCTATTCATTAGTATTTGTTTGCTATATAAATTTTCTTGTAGATGAAGAGGACGTATCTGTTATTTCTTTGGACAAGCCTCTAGGAGATTACACCGAAGAAGAGATCAATGACTTTGTTAGTATATTATTCCAGGCTTTAGTTAATATCTGTGTTGTTTGTCTTGCATTTGATTGTTTATTTGGGTCACACATGTGACATTGGTTTATATACGTGTTTAGGCATCTTGGTTGGGTGGATCATATGTCACTGATGCTACGAAATCTCTGCGTGGAGTATTGACAATTCCCTTGGAAAATGGTGACAATGTGAATCTTCATTTGTCAAAGGTCTTATTCTGGAACCAATTTTTATCTGCTGTTTTATAAATTGTATCTGACTGACACTGGTATAGTAGTAGCAGTTGTATTTTGTCTTGAATTCTTATTTACCTCATTGAGTGCTTTAGGTTTCGATTGTTTGCAGAAAGTACACAGGGAATTTGCATCAAAACTGTTTGCTCTGTCCCACAATATAAGGAAAGCGATTGAGATGCATGAAGATTTGTCACAGACTTTGCATAGACCTGCTGAGTTAATAATGGGTTCTTTTGATGGAATTAAGGTACTACTAAACATACAGACTTGAGTTGGCTTGTAGTAGTTTTTAAAATGTCTTGTCTGAAAATATATTTGGAAACCATCATGTTTAAGTGGAAGGTTTCTTTTATCCTTTTCAGCGTACTTTCCATGATTACTTTAGTTGTTCAAAATATCAATTAAAACTCTCTTAGACTGTCTGTAATTATGGGCCTCAAGCATAGAAAATGGTTAATTCATGTGTCTATTTAGTCATGTATTTTCATGCTATTGTAATGTCTCTACTGCCTTTTGTTTATGTTTGCTTCCTCATCACTTACCCACTTGCTAATCCTTTTAATGTTTCCGACAAAAAATATTACAGGCTTTGCAGGAGCAGCATGACAGTGACGGTTTTGATAAGCAAGGAATGAGGCTTCTTCTTGCCACACTTTCCAAGATATTTGATTCACTGCAGACAGCATATGAAGGTTGGTAACATGTTGAACACTATTGTAGAAGAAAAAGGCCTTCAATTTACTAATTGATTAAGATTGAGAAATATATTATTATTCCAGTTTGTAGTCCACCATTTACATACTCCGTGTATACAAATGCAAAGGCAGACATAGTGTGCATCTTTTGATAAAGAAAACAGTGATATATATGTATATATACATATAATCTCAGTGAAACTAGACATGCCAATTTATGTGGAAGTCTGAGTACATTTATGCTGGTGATAGTATTTGCAAAATTTGCAGGAATGCTTTTCATCTCTTGAGTTGTAGACAGCATTTGTCTTTGTATTTCCTCCTCCCTTCAATCTCTGGCTGCCAATTTGTTTAAAAAATCTAATTGATGATTGGGCAGGTCAAATTGTTGGAGTTATTGTCTTTAATGGGGTATCTCAGTCTGAATCAAAAACATTGATGAATGTGATGGTTACCTCTCGTCCATCTCTGCGTCGGTTGGCAGAAACAAAAAGCTCGCATATTGCCACCCTTGCTGCACAAGTTTTAGTTAGAAGAACCCTTGCTTGGATAACTGGAATTGTTTTTCTCATTGCAACTCTCTTGGGGGTAAGATCTGTTTTAAATATTAATTAAGTTGGATGCCAGCCTTTACATGGTTCCTGTAGTTTTTTTTTTACATTTCTTGTAGTATTGAAGTTCCATGAAATCTATAGATTCCCATTGCATAAAACCAAATAATCGTAAGCCTTTTGACAAACATTGAAAGTTCTTTTATCCTAGGTTTTCCAACAATTAAAAAACTCAGACGTCTTGACCAGATGTAATCATTTACTTTTATGTTTTACCTCTGAGGTGTCAACTAGCTTTTTCTTTCTTCCAAGATTCGTAAAACATTCATTTATTCCATCTTACAGCCAAACTGAACTTTGTATTTTCAATTCGAAATTACCTACTGTAGAGCTTGCTTTTCCTTTGTCAAGGAATATGTATAGATTTGGAGAATTCTGGTTTTTATACTGCTTTGAACTCCGATGATTAATTTCAAACAAGATCTTGGTACTTAGTAGGTTGGAAGCGTGACTGCGGAATGCCTATAGGATCCAAGAAAAAACTACAGGACCTTTTGGGAAAGGATTTAAAAAATTCTCTCTCTAGATTTTCAGCGGCAAAGGCTTTGGTCTGCGACTTCATTGTCCATATAGATCCACATCATCTATACTGTTGATTGATTTAGGAGTTTTAATGATTGCTCGCTTCATTTATTGGGTGTGGCTGTAAGACTGTTTACTCTTATGTTGCTCCGACTCTTCATTTTTCTTGAAGTACCCGTATCCGATGCATATCTTGACATGAGTTCGGGGATATGATCCTTCAAGAACCCTCCAAATACATGAAAATCTTTGAAAAATTTGAACATATCCGTGTCCGACACTCACACCCTAATCTGAGTAATATAGGTTTAATCAATTGATTATATTTCTCGTTGATAACTGTGGCATTGATATCCATTCTTTGTTTGCTTTTTTTTTTTTTTTTCCTACTGCAGGTTTACTTCCTTCTCAATATGCCACTTACAAGGGACACACTTTTGTATTCTAATGTCAAGCTAGACTAACAAGGCAAAGTATAATGAATAGTTGAACTCTCTCGGAAGCGGCCCAGTATGATTTATCTTTTATTAGTGGGAAATTAAGGGATATTTTATCATCTAAGAAGCTGTTTCATTTCTTGGTTATTCAATAATGTTGGATAGGTTAATCCGGCGAAGAAAATGCTCTTTTTTTCTTAGGCATTAGTAGCTGCATCAAGTAGAAATTGGGCTATTTTTGGGTACCATCTGGCTAAAGGACTGCAATTGAGACAGGAAGATTAAGCTTTATGATTGTATCTATCTGGTGTTCAAGGTTAGCTTGTCTTATACATTCGATTTTATGTAGATTTTGCCTTTGTGTATTCAGTTGTTAAATGTTTGCTTTGTCACTTCATATACTGATAATGTATTTCGAAATTCCGAATAAAGAAAATTTTTCATCAATGATGGAATATTATTGTACAAATAAGCATTGTAAACATTTTTTTTAGGAAAAAGTATATTTACCCTTGATAAAAAATATACTTATCTCTTCGAGATTTGAAAAATACTCACCTATCCTTCTAAGATTTGACATAAAATATATTAACCTTCTTAAGGTATTATTTTTATGTTAATTTTAAATAAAAAGACAAATATATCTTTTGTTAATTATTAATCATTTTTTTTATGTTTTTTTTTTTTCATTTTTTTAACTCAATTTTTTTAACAATAAAATTATCTTTAATTACTATAAAGTTAAATTATATTCTAATTCAAGTATATATTTAAATATTTTAAATTTATGCCAACGTGGATTGGTTCAGTTGGTTGAGTACTCATTAGCACCTTGGCATGTATCAGTGTTCGAGTCTCACAAGCAGTTCCACTTGATGAGTGATCTGTAAGTACCACTGTTAGCCTTCATTGAAATTTGTAACATGCCTTGACCCTGAACTTCACTCACCTAAACTTTTTTGTACCCAAAAAAATATTTTAAACTTACCTTTAATTCAATTATTATATATTAACTTTGATATTAATATATTATGTTATTATTATTTAAAAATAAATCAATTGAGCTTATTTAAAAAAGTTTAATGATGAAGAAATTGATTAAAACAAAAAATGAAAAATAGATAAAAAATAAAAAAAATATATCGGATTTTTAATATTTAAAGTAAAGTTTGAATAAATATTAATTTGATTAACTGAATGCTAATATAATTATTTTTTAAGATATAAAATGTGATTTTTAAAGTAATATCAATCAAATCTCATAAAAGATAATTATATACTTTTTTATTCTCCTTTCCTCTTTTTTTATTTTTTTATTTTTTCTTTAACCAATTTCATTATGACTAAATTTTTTAAATAATGATAATTAATTAAATAAAAATATTTTAATAAATTCATTTCAAAGTTAATATATAATTGAATTAAAAATAAGTTTAAAATATTTAACATGCACTCAAATTAGAATTTAATATAATAGTAATTAAAGTTAATTTTAAGACTAAATAAATTTTTATTATTTTGTAGTTAAAAAAAATTTTGAGTAAAATAAAAATGAAAAAAAAAAACAAAAAAAAATAAATGATTAATAATTAACAAATGGTATATTTGTTTTTTCATTTAAAATTAATTTAGAAACAATACATTAGGGAGTTAAAGTATTTTTTGCCAAAGGGGTAAATGATGTTTTTCAAACTTAAGAGGGGAAAGTATATTTTCTATATGAGAGGGATAAGTAATTTTTTTTTTTTTTAATGACCGAAGAAAAGGAGAAAGTGAGATGGTGAGAAGAATTTAATGACTCTTAAATAGTATGAGGAGTCTCTTGTTGAAAAGAAAGAAACCTTTGGAAGCATTGAAAAAAAGATTTGGGAAGAAAAGTTTTGGCAGATGAGGAATTTGGATCGATTCAAATGATTGGGAAAAAGAGGAGAAGAAATCTGAGGGAAAAAAAAAAAGAAAAAGAGATACTGGTCATAGCCTTGAGGAAGAGAGTTCAAGAGGCAAGAAGGGCAAAAGACTTTCTATGATTGCCAACTTCTGGCAGTCAGGGATTTAAATTACGATTACGATTATATTTTCGATCGAGTCACGTTTATTATAGTTGCGAACGTAATTAGATTTGGCAATATTGGACACAATACGATTACACGATAGAAATACGAACACGACACGAAAAAATAATATAAACACGAAAGGAAATACGAATATATCAAAATCTATATAATACAAATTATTAACATATCAAAATTTATATAAATATAAAATACTTTAAATACGATTATGATACGATAAAATACACGAATACTACACGAATTGTCAGATCTAAACGTAATAGATATGATAACGGTGATTGCGCTCATTGCGGTTGTAATTTTTTTTCACTTTTACACAATTCACACCAAATAAAGTAAATAATAATTGTAATCATAGAAATTCTTATTTTATGATATTTAAAATAGGTTAGATTCTTATTTTATGATATTTAAAATAGATTAGCACATTATAATTCTTTTATTTATAAGATAAAATAAATTATCCACTTTTTTTATATCATAGCTCAAAAGTCAATATATATATATAATTTAAAAGTTGTTCAATAATATTCATGAATATTATGAATGTTACAATTATAACTATATAAAATTGACAAAATAGTATCATATATGTGAAGTTAAGCTTTTCTTTATTTTTTCAAGTATATGGAATTAAACTCATAAATTAATATTATCAAAAAAAATAATGGATAAAAAATAAAAATTTAATATATTATAATTTTGAACAAATTAGATAGCAAACAAACCAAACATTAATCAAACACATAAAAAGATATCATTAACAATAATCATTTAAAATTAATTATTTTTAGACATATAAAATACTCATAAAAGTAAATTCACTATTTATCATCTCTCATTCCCGTCTCAATTTCAATCTAATTCATCCAATAATTTTCTCAAATCCTCATTTTCCACTAATCAATTGCTTTTCCCACCCAAATGTTCAACTAAACAAAAATAAAAAATAAAAATAAAAGCAATTTTAAACCAACCCTCCTCTCACTCCCAATTCTCCTTTGTTGTTATGTTATTTGGATTCGAGAATGAGTGTCCGATCGGGTATATATTCGATATAAATATACTCAAATTTTTAAAAAGTTTTTTATTTTATTTTATTTTATATATATATATATATTTGAGAATTATACTTCTATATCAATATTTGAATATGTAACGGGCACATACTTAAAAAAAAAAAAAAAAATTGAGTAACATAAGTGACCGGCTCCAAAACCAACCCCTTTTACTCTCTCCCAAGTCCCATGTCTAAGTTCACTTTTCTAGTTTTCTTTCCCATCCAAGCAGCCCTTTCCTTTCATCATCTCACGGAAAAATCACTCTAAGTTTATGCACTCCACATACACACCTACCACTCGAAGTTTTCTAAAATGTGAGGAATAAAAGGTGATTACAATTGAATTAATTCTTTGTTTTACTTTGATTGAGAGTTTAATTTTTGTGATTTGGTATAGATTTTTGTCCTTATTTTGTTAGGGACAAGAATTTTGATTTGATAAAAAAAACACAATATAATAGAAGCCTAAACAGCACTGCAATAGGAACCCGTTAATGTTGTTATTTACCGTTACCTCAATATTTGTGGCTGTAAAGTGCCCTTACTTGTGATTCATCTCTCATCTCAATTGCGTCAATTGTGATTAGACCTATTCATGGGCCAAGCCCATATAGTATACTAATACTATTGTTGTCTGCCCAGGCCCGGTCCGACTCGAAATATGAGCATTCTTATGTGATCAAGCCCGACCCTAATTGACAAAATGGTAACCAAGCCCGGCCCGGCCCTCCCAAATTTACTGAAATTAACTTGCATATGCTTTAAATTAACTGAAATTTGATATTTGCATATGCTTCTGGTGATAGGCTTAGCGATTGCTTTCATGATAACCAAGGCCTTGTCATTGTATAGGTCAAAGTATTTGGGAAGTCCATGTACTATACCATTTAATGCAAATTAGTCCTTCTACTACAAAATTGAGTAATTTAGTCCCTGTACTTTTAAAATTAAAGTAAAAAGGTAAAATCACTAACTAGTGTAACGAAAACTATTAAAAAAGCAGACGTGGCATTTAACCATGTGTTTATTTGATGATGTGGCACCAATAAAATATATTATTTAAGATGACATGGACAAAATAACAAACTAAGTTAGCAAAAAATAATTTGATGTGGCATTTTTGCTAACTTAGTTTGTTATTTTGTCAACGTCAGCTTAAAATAATATATTTTATTAGTGCCACGTCAGCATTTGACATCCACGTCATCAAATAAACACAAGGTTAAATGTCATGCCAACTTTTTTAACAGTTTCTGTAACACTAGTAAGTGATTTTACCTTTTTGTTTCAATTTTAAAAGTACAGGGACTAAATTACCAGTTTTATAGTAGATGGACTAATTTGCACTACATGATATAGTACAATGACTTCCTAAGTACTTTGACCCATTGTATAAAGGTAGAATTAGAGGTGGCAAAATGAATCCGAACCCGAAAACCCGTCCAGTAAAACCCGAACCCGTCTAAACCCGATTTCACCAAAAAGTCAAAAACCCGAACCCGAAAAACCCGAATTCGAACCCGAAAAACCCGAATCCAAGCCCGACTCGAACCCGAATTTAATACTAAAAATAAAAATTATCAAATTGTAATTAAATAATTTTTTTTATAAAGCAAGAACTTTATTTATCAATTTTATTATAATATCTTTTTTAATAATTTAATTAAAATTTAATTTAATTTATATTATATATATATATATGATAAAATAATAATTTTATCAAAAATAAAATTATATTTTGTACTTATAACTTTAATGTCTCTTATCTTTATGAATCCACTATCTAAAAATTCTAAACTCATGAAAATTTTAGAAATGTAAATTTTTTTGACATAAAATATTACTTGTCCTTTATTTATGTTATTTTAAGCGCACCCTTGTAATAGTATAATAGTATTTTCTATATATTAAAATTAATTAATAGCAATTCGTTCATTTTAACTTATCTCTAATATAATAGTATTTCTTATATTAAAAAATAGATAAAAACTACTTTTAAAAAAAATGTGTTGCTCTTTGCAACATATATATAATTTTCTTAGGCATGTTATTAAATTAAGTCATTAACACCATATTCACTTGCCTAAGCACAAACCGATCCGAAATATAGGCCTCAAATTCTATCTAAACCCGTCCATATTTGTAAATGGGTACCCGTTTAGGCCTCAAAGTTGAATGTTAGGGTTCGTCCCTAAAAATCTCTTATTTTGTAGTGAATCTAATAATATATTTACATATTGAAATTCGAGTTCATCAAATTAATTATTTTAAATATTAATATGATTAATTTATAATATATCATATTTTTTATAATAAATTATTTTAATATTTTATTTTATATAAAAAATTAATTTTATATTCTTTTGGTGCTAACAAATATTGATTTTAATAAATAAATATAATTAAAAATATCATATTATAATAAAAGATTATTTTTAAAAATAATAATAAAATAATTTTTAAAAGTAAATATTTAAATTATGTAAAAATCATTACATATAACATAAAATAAAAATGATGTAAAACAAATCCGAACCCGAATTGAACCCGACTGAGCACGAACCCGAATGAACCCGACCCGAACCCGCCCAATTAGAAAGCATCTCGATCCCTCAAGCAAGGGAAAACTTTAATTATCTCGGGATTAGCTGAAGCAAAGAAGGACCATGGAGTGGAATTGCTTGACAAGCTGGAAGTTGGATGGAGGAACTGCAACAGATTGTGGAGGATAGGAATAGAGATGCAGTGACACCTAAACAGAAGGAGCTGCTTCAGTATGTTGGAGAGTATCTGGATAAAATCTAGAGGTGGAAAAATGAACCCGAACTCGAAAACCCCTTCAGGAAAATCCGAACCCGAATCCGTCCAAACTCGATTTGACCAAAAAGTCAAAAACCCGGACCCGAAAAAACCCAAACCCGAATGGACCCGAACCCGAATGGATCCAAACCCGAATGGGCCCGAGCCCGAATGGGCCCGAACCCGAATGAGCCCGAACCTGAATGAGCCCGAACCCGAATAGACCCGAACCCGAGACCGGCCCGAACCCGAACCCGAATTTAATAGTAAAAATAAAAATAATCAAATTGCAATTAATTTTTTTTTTTTACAAAGCAATAACTTTAATTATTAATTTTATTCTAATTTTTTTTAATAATTTAACTAAAATTTAAAATTTAATATATTATATATCTATATATGATGATGAAATAATAATTTTATCAAAAAGTAAATTATATATTTGTACTTATAAGTTATAACTTTAACGTCTCATATCATGATGAATTTACAATCTAAATATTTTAAATTCTTGAAAATTTTAGAGATGTGAAAAAAAATTTGACAATAATTCAATTATTCTTTAAGGGTAAAAAAATTTGACAATATTTCAATTATTTTGGCCTTTTGGGTTATACTTATACGGTTAGGTTAGGGTGGGTTTAATTGGATTATGGCTTTCATGGGATTTTATTTTAGCGGGTGGGTTTAATGGGGTTTTGGATTTTATGGCCTTTTGGTTTTGGGTATATTTATTATATATTAATAAATAATCATATTAATTATATATTTATTACGTATAATTTAAATATAAATTATATTTTTTTAGTACTACTTTATAATTTATACTTTATACTGATGAAAAAAATATAAGTACTCGATATATATATATATATATATATATATATATCTTGACTATAAGCATAATTTTTTTGCATTTTATAAGTATATAAACGAATAGATAAAGGCCAGAATTTATTTTTAAAAGTTTTTTATTTTATAGTGAATATAAATTATAATATATTTATATTTTGAAATTCGAGTTCATCAAATCAATTATTTTAAATATCAATATGATTAATTTATAATATATCATATTTTTTATAATAAATTATTTCAAAATTTGATTTTATATAACAAATTAATTTCTTATTCTTTTGGTGCTAACAAATATTAATTTTAAAAAATAAATATAATTAAAAATATCATATAATAGCAAAAGTATAAAAATAATAATAAATTAATAATAAATTAATAATTTGTTTTTAGATATAAATATTTAAATTACGTAAAAATGATTAAATCTAATATAAAATAAAATGATGTAAAACATATCCGAACCCAGACCGAACCCGAACCCGAATGGGCCCCAACCCGAATGAGCCCGAACCCGAATGGGCCCGAACCCGAATGAGCCTGAACCCGAATGAGCCCGAACCCGAATGGACCCGAACCCGAATGAGCCCGAACCCGGATGGACCCGAACCCAAATGAGCCCGAACCCGAATGAACCCGAACCCGAATGAACCCGACCCGAACCCGCCCGAACCCGCCCAATTGCCACCTCTAATAAAATCTTTAAAATATAATGCTAAGATTCGCTTTTTGCTGCTTAGTTTGTTATAAAAAATATATAATTATATTTATAAATATATTATTCGGGTTGGGCTCAGGCTTAAAATTTTCTGCCAAAGACCGACCCATTTAGAAAATGGGCTTTTCATCTTATCCAAGTCCATTTTTCGTGCTTAATATTTTTGTCAAAACCCTTCCAAATATCATATGAGCTTTCGAGTTTAGGTGGGTAGCCCAACCCTTGAACATGTATAATTGTGATAGATATCGATTTTGAACGATGTTGTTATCGCGAAATAGAAGTTGCTACACCATTACTCAACCGCTATTTGAATCCTTGGTGGCGATGGCGTTAGCCATAAGCCATATTATGGAGGGCGTGAGAGTAGAGGTAGGGATGTAATCGAGCTGAGACGAGCCGAGTTTAAGCTATAAGAAGTTCGAACTCGATTCGAGATAAAAATTGAACTATTCGAGCTCGATCGATTAGGCTCGATTAAGCTCGTTTACCTAGTGAAAAATGAGCTCGATTCTCATGCTATACTTCAAACTCGATTATTTGTGCTTGAGTTTGAGCTCGAGTTCGAATTGAGATTTTTCAATGTTAATTAAAATAAAAAATATATATTAAAAATAAAAATAAAAAGCTCGATTAGGTTTGCGAGCTATTCGAGCCAAGCATTAGGATACTCAAATTCGACTCGCTTGATAGCTCGAGCTTAACTCGATAACGACCGAGCCAAATTCGAGTTTTTTTCGAACATAACCCAAATAGCTTGCGAGCACAGCTATCTAGTTTACATCCCTAAATAGAGGGAGAGGTGATGATCATGATCCCCACATTGGGGACCTTAGCCGGTTCCCAGCCCTGGGAAGACATGGCAATGGGTTGGAGATGGGATGGGAATATAAAACAATAAGTTTTCTTCGATGGAAATTGCAGGTGCTGTAGTAGTCTAGCTTGCTACACAAATTCTATGAATGGACGTAGTTGTTAATTTAGCAGTCTCTTTATAGTTTATTGCTTTATTTTAAGTGCAAAATTGAGATGAAAATCATCACCCACTGCCTTTTTTTTTTTTATATATATATAATTTAATCAAACAGTTTTAGAGTAAAAAAATTCCATATAATCATCAGCTATATGTTCTTAAAAAAGGGACAAAATATATTTGAAATATATATATTTTTATAAAATTTGTTTTTGATACATTGATAATAATATTTTTTTAATTTCATAAATAAAATTAAAAAATTATCATATACTTTTTTTTTTAAAATATATCTTAAAGAGTATATGTCATTTTATTAATCCTATTTATGAAATTTAAAAATTAAAGTAATGATAAATGTGATAATTTCTCTAATATTTGATAGTAATAAATATGGTTAGAAAATAAATATCTAAAGGAAAACAAAAAAGATTGGAGAGGGAGAGCTGAGCTGAGCTGAAGGAATGAGTAAAAAAACCCTTCCCGCCACCAGTGTATTTACAATGTGTGGTTTAAAAACTGTAACCAAACACTACAAATATCAAATCAAAATGAAAAAAAAAAAAAAAAATCAAAATCAAACAAACAAAAAAAAAATCCGTTTTCTTTTCTTCTCTTCTCTTTTCTTTCATTCTTCTTCTTCTTCTTCTTCTTCGCTTCTTCATTCTTTTTCCTCTCATTTCCTTCTCTCTCAGTATTAATTTCTCTATATATTTCAATTTTCCATCACATGACTTCCTTAATTCCTCTCTCTTTCCACCCTCCTTTTCTCCTCCAGAATTCCCTTTCCTTTCCTTCCAAACCCTCTTCTCTCTCTCCCTCCCCTTCCAAACTCTTCCTCTGCTTTTCTTCTCCTAATTCCTCCAATTTCGACCGCGACAAAACCCGGTGGCTTCGCGAAGAACAACGGTGGCTGCGAGAAGAGCAACGGTGGCTAAGAGAAGAGCAGCGGTGGCTAAACGATAAAGAATCGCTGCTCCGACAAATCTCTGAACTGAAGCTCCGAATCCAAGCCTTAGAGAACCGGAATTCGGTTCAAGGAGCTTCGGTTTCGGAGACGATAGCTTTATTGCAGGTGTTGAAAGAGAAGAATCGGATTGCGGAAAGCGGAGGAAGCAGGAGTGAGATGGTTTTGGAAGAAGTAAAAGAGAAAGAAGTGCTTGTGGAGGAAGGAGATAGGGTTTTGGAGAGGAAGGAAGAAGAGAAGGAAAAGAAGATAGAAAGGAAAACTTTGAGAGTAGGCAGCGAAGGAGAGCAAGTTCGAGAAATGCAGGTTAGTTAAAATCAAAGCCAATTTCTTTTTTTTTTTTTTTTTTTTTTGAATATATGAATAATCTATTATTTTAAAAATAAAATTCTGGAAAAACTGGTCTATAGTTATGACTAATTTTGTTGTGTAGAACTATGTAATTAAGCTAAGGTTAAACCTCGATTGTTGTTTTGGTTATAGATATTTTGGACTAATTGAATGAATTAAAGGAATGAACTTGCTTTGTTTTGGCTAACATAGATTTGTTTCTTCTATTTCTCAAATGTCATTTTGCTTGTGCTAATTGCAACGCTGTAATTATATGTTCATGAGATTGAAACTGAGTTGATCATGGATGTTGAAATTATGACAGGAGGCGTTAGAAAAATTGGGTTTTTACTCAGGCGAGGAGGACATGGAGTTTTCCAGCTTCTCCAGTGGAACTGAGCTTGCTGTGAAAACTTGGCAAGTAAGCTGTAATTTCACCTTTTGTGTTTTGTTGCCATTGACAAGACAGTATTTAAATAGCGGCCGCAACGCGACGTTACGGTCGCTATTTTGATGTTTCGGCATATTGACGGCCGATATTTATCGTAATTGACCGTAGTAGCATTTATTACGTCTGCAACTGCGACGAACTCGACGCGGCCGAAAACGCATCCGCAATCGCAATTTAATATTCTAAATTCCCAATAAAAAATTATCTTTTCTTATGGAGTGCTGATTAGAAAAGCTTCTTATCTTCATCTTATTTGTCATATGGTATTCATTAGCAAATGATCCGTCTTGACAGGCAACTGTAGGTGCCCGTGAAGATGGACTAATGACTGCAGAACTTCTTCAAAGGTTGTTTGGGGAGCAACAAATCAAGAGTTCTAGCTCGAGCAATATTGCAGATCATGAAATAGCTCGTCTGACTATCCCGGAGAAGGTATGTTCAGATCATGCAGAAGGCAAAGTTTCTTGTCCATACTAGTAGCTTAAGTTAATGAATGCAGCAGGACATTGGTTTGAGCCAACAAACTGCTTAGCTTCTTGGGCTTGTCTTATTTTATAGGATGGGAGCAATGGAACTGCAATTGCTTCTTTAACAGAAATCTCAGAAATACAACAGAAAGTTGTGAAAAAGGAAGGTTTCACAGAAACTGAGGTATCTCAGCATCGAGTTTTTCTTCTTGGAGAAAATCGGTGGGAAGAACCCTCTAGACTTGGTGGCAGGGAATGGGATAAACAAGTTATGAGAAGTAAAAACAAAGATACCACGACAAAGTGCCATGCTTGTCGCGGGGAGGGCCGATTAATGTGCACAGGTAATTATTAGTCCTAGTTGCACTTCAATCTTCAAAGGAGTTAGTCTGTAGATTATGATACATTCTTTTGTTTTTCTTAACAAAGAATATGATGCTAGTGTGCAACATTGCTAAATAAAACATGACCATTCTCAAAATTTGCAAGTGCTTGGTTGCACATTGTTTTCATCAGTTTTCTACCTGGAATTAAATAGCCCTGGTCTTACTGGCATTTTTCTACTGCAGAATGTGATGGAACAGGGGAACCTAATGTTGAACCACAGGTAAAGGGGTTTGCTTGTTCTTTAGTATATGATTTGTTTAATAATTGTATCTAGCTAGCCCCATTGATCATTTGATTGATTTTTGTGATGCAGTTTTTAGAATGGGTGGAGGAGGGAGCAAACTGTCCATATTGTGACGGCCTTGGATATACAAATTGTGATTTATGCCAAGGAAAAGCAGTGGTGTAGGTATCAGAATGTTCATTTAAAGACACTTAAGTTATATGGAAGAAACTAGGATATCCAACTGTGGAACTGAGTTGCCTGACCTCTATTGGCTATTTGTTCACATCTTGCTTTACAGAAGGTAATTATCCAAGTATACGAATAAAGCATGATTCATAATGTTTGAGAAACTCCTCCATTATCTATGAGATTCTTTCTTTTTTATGTGGAAAAACCCCATAAGATTATGTAGTGGCTGTTTGGGAGCATGGGGCACTGAGATGGAATCTTCCCACTGTATCGGCCTCCAATAAATTTGGGGGCAATGCAGTGGGGAACTCTTCCGATTGTACCGCTCATGATTTATAATAAATGTAATTTTTTTTTTTTACAAAAGAGGTCACAGCTATCTGGGATGAGCTTCTCACTGTATCGGCTCCCAATAAATTTGGGGGTAATGCAGTGGGGAACTCTTCGGATTGTACTGCTCATGATTTATAATAAATGTATTTTTTTTGTACAAAAGATGTCACACCTTGAGATAGGGGAAGGGTTGTAGATGTTGAGATTCAAATTCTTGATTTGCTGGATACGATTTTTTAAGGGTGAGTGTATGAACCAATTGAATTAAGTTTCGGGTTTATTTTATAAATGTATTTTATAACTATTCTTTTCTTACAAGAAAATTCCTTTCCAGATTATGATGCAACTTTCAATGCGGTGCACTTGCAAACTATGCTGGCTGAATTTTAGCAAAAGCGACAAGCCTAGCATCTCTTGAACCCAATTTATCAATTTGTAGTTTAATTTGATATAAAGTGAGCCAGTTTAGAACCCCAACAGAGCAACCGTATCCATTGATTGTGTAAATTATAAGTAACAATAATCCTTTTGGTTACTTCCAAGTTTGGTTAATCCATCTTTACATTAAGCAAGAAAAGTTGGATCCAAACCCCCAAAATACTTAAAGCAATACGGTAAGACAGAGAACAGGCTAAAAGCCATCACACTTCAATTACTATTTGCTTCTTAAAATTCTGTTATTAAGCAAAATCAAACATCTAAATACACTTTGGACCTTTTTTGTTTTGGTAAAAGAATGCGTTTAGTTGGTGCTTTTGTTTCAATTAAAAAGTGAAACAAAAACTAAAAAATTGAAAAGAAAAAACAAAAACACCAACCAAACTGACTTAAATTATAAAAATAAAAATAAAAATAGAGGATCATTTTTAATGATGCAATTCATCAAGAGCCTTTTATTGAGAATAGTTTTTTAAGAGTGGATAATTTTTAAAAAAAATATAGTATATATAAAAAATAAAAAAGACATAAATACTTTTATTATATTAGTATTTGACTTATAATTTATTTAATTTTTTGGTCAATTTTCCAACGATTTGTCAAGAGCATTAATAATATAAATAAATAGGTAGTTTTTTTATTGGATATGAATCGTTTTCTTAAGAATGGATAATCTTTTAATTTAAAAAAATGTGTAAAAATAAATTAATAAACCAAATATCCTTAATTTTATTTTAACTTTTATTTTTATGACTAAAATAGAATTGTCCAAGGATCGAATTACCCACCCAAGCCGGAAGGCCCGTCCATATTTGGGAAGGTTTGGACAAAAATATTAAGCTCGAAAAATGAGCTTGGCAAAAAAATAAAACCCGTTTAAAAAATGGACCGGACCTTGGCTCCAACATTCAAAATCCGACCCAAATCGGCCCGTTTTCTAATTAAATAATATATTATTTATATATATATTATGTAATTTATGTCATATAAATATTAAATATATAATATTATAATATCAATATTAAAAAATATGGTAAGTTGTTCATATTTAAGAACTTAATAAAAAATATATATATAAAATTACTAAAAATTAAATAAAAAATAATATACTTTTTTATTTAAAATTTTAAAAAAAAATTATGGATAATCTAAACGGACTTAGACAAAATTTGAATCTCATATTTCGAATCGAGCTGAACTTAAACAAATATATAATGTTGATACTATACATAGACCTAACCTAAACCCGACACAATCCATAAACACCTATAGACTGAAACTTAATTTTATTTTAACTTTTATTTCTATGACTGAATTGAACTTGTGATACCAACTGAATCACGCACTTGTAACGAGATATAATAAAAATATAACCATGGAAGTTGTTTAGGTATATGGATTCATCTTTAAGTAATTAAAAAAAACTATCATTAATTGTAGTATTAGAATTCTCTTTACTCCTCAATTTGCTACAGATTGTTGCCTAATGTGTTCAAATCCACTTAGCATTGTCAAGCAATGTAAATGGTTGGGTTTTCACTGATACAGCTTAAATCAATGGAAAAATCACAATTTTTCTTAAGAAAAATGTGCTACAAAGTTCTAGTAATCAGAATGACTTTTTTTTTTAATTGACAGCAACATTTTTGCTGCCCAGCTTGTTATTCCCTGACCGATACAGAAACAGCTTCCCTAAACCTGCACCAGCTTCAAATTCTGCTGAAAAGGGTTAAAAGGAAGCAAAATAACAACTTAATTAACATGTTTTTTTTTTTTTTACATGAATATGATGATCAGCATGTACATTGCAATACCGAATTTCCGAAGCACTTGGCTTTATTAGCAATTTTCCGAACTCCGGTCTCGGTGAGAGACAGCGAAAATGTTGCCGGAGATATGAGGATTCTATCCATCATGTTTATTTTAGGGGCCTCAAGAATTGCTTTAGGTATAGACAGTGCCCATTGCATACCCCATATTGCAAGAGGCCTCATATATATAAGAGATCGGAAATGACCATCCATTGTCCATGCTTCTGGAGTCTGGAACCAGTATCTGTTTGCAAATGAAAATAAATTAAGCAAAAACTCGCAAAGTACGAAAAATGTAGGGAGATAACTTTCAAATCCATTATAATGAGATAATGGTGAATTTAAGTAGTTATCGATGGCTATTCTCAGTGAAGGTTCATAAGATCCTCAAAATAAAGAGGCGGTTTAGGAGTCTAGCTATTGGTCTCTATATTATTCGGACTCGAGTGTGAGTGCCGGACACGGATATGTGTCGGACACGGATATATTTGATTTATTCTAAGTTTTTTCATGTATTTCGAAGATCTTTGGAGGATCATATCCTCATACTCATGTCCGAATATGCGTCGGACAAAGGTGTCGGACACGGGTACTTCAAGAAAAATGAAAAATCGAAGCAACATAGATCGGTCTCACTGGGATCACTAAAATCAGGTTAGACTGAACCTTGGGCTTAACCCAGTTGGCTCGTATAATCACCTTTAAGAGATGACATTCAGTAGGTATAGGATTCGAATCTTACCATCTGCATCCCCTACCCCCAAACTATGACCTCTTTTGTAATAAAAAAAAAAATCAGGTTAGACTTCTACAAGGGTAAAAGCTCATTTAACATATGAAAGATCAACATTCTTTTGATAGAATATCATTCTAATCATTGTTCAGCTCTTATCAACAGTGATCACTGACAAATCTTAGAACTTTCTCTATCATCAGGGATTCAGATAGCTCAGTCCAGCTATCTGTCAAGCATTGCTAACTTAAAAAGTACATTTTTTATCACTAAAAAGTTTTACACAACATAAACTTCAGCGTTGTTCCCCACATGAGACAAGATATAAAAACGAGTGTTTCTAATGGGTCAAGGAAATTGGTTATCATCATTCTTTTGCATAAATATCACCACTTTTCGCATCTAAAAAACATCATGTGAAAAAAATAAGAGAAATTAAAAATCATATTGAACACTTACCCAAAACCCTCTTCTGACCAGCCTGCAATGAAAATACCTTCAGCTGTAGTGAATGCCTCTTTCTCCATTCCAGCAAGAATCATATTAGCCGCCACAGCATAGGTAACACCTGACCATATTTCACGTGACTGCATGCAAGACTCGTCCACCTTTCCATTGAGATGCATCCCATTTACAGCACCCATCCTGCCTCCTTTAACTTTCATCACATTGAAATCATATATTTTCTGAAGAGCACTTCTTGTTTTGAAGTCATCAAAAAGTGGAGCCAAGCCTGAAGATGCTGTGTACCATTGCCCTGCCAGTTGGTCTGCTTGTATGGACTTACTATTACTACTTGACCCGCTGTCATAGTTGAAATAAGAACCATTCCACAGTTTCTTTTCAAATGCTGATTTTGCACTAAAAAATTTGGTTTTGCATGTTTCAGCAAAGAACTTGTCACCTATCTGCTCGGCCATTGCAGCAGCAGCTTGGAGCGCAGCAAGCCATAAGCAACCACAGTAAGCACTTACACCGTGAACAGTCCAAGTATCATAAGTTTGATCTGGAAACCCATCATTTTCGATGAGGCCATCATCATCTCTATCAAATTGTTCCATGTATTCCATTGCAGTGCGAACAGCAGGCCAAACATCAACACCAAATGACATATCCCCTGTGGCAGCAAAATCTCTATACACTTGAAGCACAAACTTGGGATTCAGATCCTTCCATTTGCTTGTATCATGTATGTTATATGCATTCATTTCATTCCAAGGATCATGAGTCCCTAGATCATGAGGAACAGCTCCTCTAACCTTGCGAATTCCGTAATTACCCTCTGCTAGAAACTTTACTTTCCTTCCATCCTCACATAAAACAGCTTTGGCGAAGTCACGTTGAATATTGAGTTCAATTTTGGGAAAAAGCTCAAGAAGGGCAAAAGATGCATAAAAGTGTACATCATAAGTGCACCACATGATATATTCGACTCCTTCCAAGTACAGAAACCTACCCACATCGTCACTGCCATCTAGTTGATCCTGCAAGTTGAAGTGATGTGACAAGTGGTTGCTGCTTCCTTTATTCCGAGGAATAGCAGAATCACCATTATTTTTTAACCCAACACCAGTAGAACCATTACAGCCACTGGTAGTTGTATCTTCAAAAACGGTACTATGCCTGCAGTTCACTTCAGCTTCAGTCACTTTTACATCTAGGCTTTCTACTTTTATTGGTGAATCTCGATCATTTTTCACATTTGTAGATGGCAAGGAAGAATCTGCACAGTGGTTACATAAGTCATATTTAGCTTTAAAGACCAAGATGTTGTTATAAGTTGCTGCTATACAAGATAATACAAGTAAATGATGCACATTGTATAACAGGGCGCACATATTAGTTTAAGCTAAAGCAAGATGTAAAAAGAGCACGTTGCATAAGTACCTATCCAAACTGTTCCACCAGCAACCAAAAAGTAGAGCTCATTAAACAGTGTGAATTTGTACCTGAAAATACATGAAGACGATTCGCTAATTACGATGAAATATGAAGAAATATCTGACTAAACACATACCCCCCCCCCCTCTCTCCCTTTTTGGTGGTAACATCGTTGCTTATAAGCATCAACTGACAGTATCAGACCAAAAATACACTACAATAATGCTGTGTATTCTGAGACTAATATCTTCGACACAATGATTATGCAGCTTCAAAGGCATTGACCAAATTGACTAAAGTGCAGTAGGTCCCTGGAGGGATCAAAGATGCATGGTCTCCAATGTCCCACCTCCACCCCATCCCCCAGCTTTCTTTCACTCACTTTCTTTCTAGTCTCTAGCCAAGAAGGAAAGAGAGATATGTGTTCATGGATAAATTTTGATGTCTCTATTTTAGCACTAGCATAGCATAAGCAAGCATTGACGAATTATGTAAGCCATTTAGAAAGAGAATGACACACATCATATACCCCTTTTCTTACATGCTAGTTTCCATATGAGCAAGGGGAAGGTTTTGCTACATGGAAAGATTCATTCTTTTTGGATGCCAAACCAATAAATTCAAAATAAAGGGGCACATAGAACAAAAAGCAAGATAAGGTTGATGAGAAAAGTAACAGGTTGCAGTGGATGTTACCATTCTGGCAGCTTTTCATCCTTGAGGATAGGACTTTGCCATTTCTCAATCTCTTCTTCCCACCGCTTGTAATCTATGAACAATCAAAATGTTATAGGTCCTAGATACCAATATGAAGTTAATAGAAATCACTTAAACAAAATAATTCTGAAAAAAGAAAAAAAGAAGCCATATTGGAAAGCATGATTCTGTACAGTCAGTGAATTGAAAAGGAAAATACTACCAGAAAATGAAAAGTTATTTAAACCAAATGCATACTTGTCAGTGCATCATGAACCAAGTTCATAGATGCTCTTTCAGAAGTGCCATAGAATTTTGTGTATCTCCTGTAAGAAAAGAAAAAAGTTTCAGAAATAATCACCCAAGTGTAATACCACCCTGAATAAAGATGTAACTGAGCACACGTAAAGAAAAGCAAAACCAACATTGCTTGATTTAAAAACCTGCAACATATTAGCCATCTTTCCCGGGATAAATAAAATGTAAACCACCAGAAGAAAATTACAGTTTCTACAATCCTACTGTAAAAGGAAAACTTAATAAGGATAGCTGGCATAGTAGAGACTAATAACTGGTGTTTTCCCACAGCAGTAAAGTGTGGAATTTCTTGTGGCCTTAGATTCATGTTGGGGCCTCTCCATCTGTTATCAACTGATTATAGGTAGGCTGCATAACAGAGGCAATACCACAAACATCCAATCCAAGGTCTGTAGTAAACACAGCAAATTAAATACTTGGGCATGCACTAATGAGTAAAATAGAAGGGAAAAGGGGCATTGTAAATATACCTGTGGTATGAGCTCCCTTTTACAAATTTTATTTTAGGAGAAGACCAAGCAAGAGAAAATGCAATGGTGCACTTTCCATGGGGTTCCACCCAGGCAGAGGCTGAGACTGCAGCACAAAGCGTCTCTCCAGGTGATGAAGGCATGCTTGGTCCACAATTGAAATTTTCACGATTAAATTGTCCATCCTTCAGACACAAAAACAACAATTTAATTCTCAATTGGGTACGGCAAAGGCATAGAATGGCAATAATTGATGACAAACTTGGAAAGAATGCAGTGGCACTATTAGGAATTCATACAGCAAGATTTACAAATTTGAAATTGAATAAACATCCAATGTCAATGAGTTCCATATTTAAAATTGCAGGTAGGAAGACTGATGTACTAAAAACGAAGGCTGATAGCCTTTTACATGAAATCATTACCTGCGACATTTTACCCCACATCTCCCTTGCTGTTACAGAGCTTCCTTCAGTAAGACCAAAACATGGTAGAACTGTGACATTGACATTCTGGGTTTCACATGCAGCTATGGCAAAAGTAACAGGAGGGTTCCCCTTAGCAGTCCTGTGAAATGGCCGCAATTCTTAAAAACATTAGAAATCTAATCATTATGTTAGCAATATATATAAATTATGCATCAAAGCAAAACACAAACAGGCTAGCAGGATCATAATTTATCGGAACAAACAAATAATATCAATGCCAACACTGAAGAAAATGTCCAGGAAACTGATGGACTGGAGGAAAATTCCAGTGCCAATTCAGAAAAAAGAAGATTAATTTTAAAGAAAAGAAACTGAAATTTATAATATTGCCCCAGAGAGGGAAAAACTTAATAATAGAGGTTAAAAGCAAAATTTTTAATATTCTAAGGTCCTTTGAAATTCAAGGTCTCCGGGAGAAGGCAAACAAGATGTTTCAGAATATATATTAAGAATATTCACAAAAATTCTTAAGAAATAATCTAGTTGTTTTTATAAAATAAAAATAAGTAAAAGAAATAATCTGCTAAATATAGTACCAATGCTTTGAACTTTGGTTGTTACAAAAAAGCCTCCAAACTACCTTTCAAACATCTAAAAGGCCTAAAGGGTTATAAGGAAAACAGGTGTGTCATGAGACAAGGTAAATTGAATGATTTAAGCCTTTTCACATCTGAAAAAATCAGGCATACTCATGATTTCTCATCAGCGCTTTATAAAAATGCAATAATCAGGCATACCCCTCATGATTTCTCATCAACATTTCCTAGAAATGCAATTATGTCCCCTATTTTTAACAAAAAAGAAAAAGAATTGTACCTAGATTTTTTTAATATTCTATCTCATACTCAAAATTGTCTGCAAACTGAGGGTATGTGCAGGTGTGCCACAGGACAATGTAAATTGAGTGGGTTTTTAGAGCTTTTCATCCCTGAGAAAATGTCATACCCTCCCACACTATAACAACTTTTGCTAGCAACAGAAGTATGTTCACATAACAAAAAACAGACGCATGGCTCAATTTTTTTTTTTCAGTAAATGACATATTTTAATTAAGCTACTGAGTGTCATAAGGAAAACATCTTTTTTTTAAAAAAAAAAATTCATTTCTTCCCAATATCAAATATTGTCAATTTTCTTTTAACATAAAACACTAGCTACAAGTATGATTGAGTGGTTTATGTAAGAGCCAAACATTGCCTTTTGCTGTTTTTCCATTTCTTTTTTCCCTGTTTATTTTTGAGCTAGTGTATCAAGAAAGGGGCTCAGGATTAGATGAAGCCAGCAAGGTGCTTATTAAATTATGTTCCCTTTCACCACTTATAAAAGTGAAATGACCAAGAGAAATCTGCAAACCAACCGTCATATATAGCTATTAAGGTTTGATGACTTGCTTGTGATGAAGAAGTACACCAGAAACTCCATCTTCGCCTCTATCAAATAAAAGAGAAGAAAGTCAAGACATTTTCCAATGCACACAGTTCAAATAGAAAGAACATACACTAAATATACTCACATGAATGGTTCGTTCACATGATCTCCTGATAAGTGTGAAATTCCACCAATTGAATTCTGCAGAAACCAACATTGATTACTGAAAATCCAAGAACCAGTCTTATTATTGATCGAGTAAAATTAAACAAGTTTGGACACAGAAAATGAACTTACCGCCCATGTGAAGAGTAGGCTGACTTTTGCTCTTTCTTTTCCAGTATTCACCAACTGCAATAGAACAAGTAATGGTCTTGTAAGAAACAAAACAAAGAGCCCATAAAATAGTCTAGTAAATAACCAATTACAAATTAATTCTGAAACAGCGCATAAGACCAAAAAGGGATTGTAACAAGTCACTAAGTTCTTGATATTAGATTCTTAGTAAACATACTGTGTAGACAAAAACAGCTGTTGGAAGACTGCTATCCTTATAATTATGTGGTATGAAAGGTGATATCTGTCGACAGGACACTTTTAGGTCGGGATCTGGTTCACCTGAAAAAAGTAAGAGACCATTTCAAAACATGATGCAAAGAAAAATAAACTGACTTTTATAACAAAGAAAGTTTGAATAATACCATCATATATTGTCCATGCTCTAGGAAACAAAGCATGGTACGTAGAATGCTGGCCACTCAGATTCCAACCCCATGATGAAATACCCTCATCACTAGCTTTCCTGTGAAAGCATGCAACTGACATTAGGCTTACAACCTACAGTAGCTCTAATGGTAAGTTTCATACCAAACTTCAAAAATACGACAAAAGACAGATTAATCTTTCTTCTTCAAATCTAGGCAAGCCACAGACAGTTCACTGGAACCTCTCTACCTTTCACAGAAAAGAAGACACTTTGGATACACAAAATACAGCTGCATGAAGGACACCATTCTATTAAAAAATGACTACCCCCATCCTTGTTTCCTTTTTGCCCCCCTCGAAGTTCAAAAAAAAAATGCTTGTCAAGCATTTAGTAGTTAGCACCAGAGATCAAAATAGCAGGCTTAATAAACAAATATATAAATAAAGAAGTAGCAAGCTGAAAGCAGTTTCTCAGTCAACAGTTGACCAAGCAATAAGTTCTGATGTTAAACAAAATGAAAGAACTATGACAGAGAAATCAAACCACATATTATTTGTCTACCAAGTTTTAATAGAATTTTCCTTGGTACGCAAAATTCATAGTTATCAAAATCTGCATCTCTGGCTTCTCAGTACGGATATTAAAAGCTAATGACATGCAAATTTAGCAGTCAGTTGAGAAGATATCAACAATTACTGCCCCTTGACATGATGATAAAGCAAAACAAAAGAGAAAGAATAGAATAGAATAGGATGAATCAAAGAAGATAATTACCATACGAACCAAAATTGGATGCCTACATGTACAACATCTTATTACTTGACAAGTTACAGATATATATATGATGCAACTGTTGAAAACTTGACGTCCAATTCATAGTTACAGGTGTTATATACCATTTGAGTTTAACCTCATATGTCAACCAGTTGAAGAGCAACATGTAAATATCTATTTCTTTTAGCACGCTAAAGAACATAGATATTCAAATACCCAATTTCTTTTAGAATGATTCTATTAGAACTTCACATATTTTTCTTCTTACCCTAATCCTTCATGCTGTCCTGGAGCCAAAACTGATGCATACTTCTTATTCGCACCATCACGAGATATAAATATCTACAGTTTCAGAAAAGAAATCAAACCATTATGAAAAAGAAAAACCTGGTTTAACATTTCTAAACATCTAATGTGTTCTTTTTTATCCCACATCTTGGGGGGGGGGGGGGGGAGACTGTCTTATTTTGTTTCAAGAAATTAACTTGGAGAATTGCACCCATAATCTGCTAATAAGATCATATTGAATAATTCAATGGTTCACGGAAACCATATTGTTGGTGCTAGATTTGAAAAGGAAAAAGAATATCACCTTACAAATTTTGAATATTGCTTAAAAATTATTTTAAAGAAAATTTGTCAATTTGTCTTATGGAAATGCAAATTCAAGTTCAATGCATATTTCATCTGTTCAAATGACAGTCCTAAAACCATATGTAGAGCAATCTTATTTTGCATACATACTTTTGGTTTTGGATCATTCCCGCAAATTAAATTAATTAAAATAATACTAAGAATAGAACATGAACAAGTAAATAAGTTGAAAAGCCGAGCTTTACAGAAAATTGATTAGCCATAACAGGTGAAGCGTCACAAGTTCCAGGAACAATTTGCCATTGCCTGAACTCGCCTCTGAAACCCCTGGATATACTGCCACTCCTGCAACATGATTTGCCACAGTCAGATGCATAAAACATTCCAGCAATACGAACTGAACCATTTAGCTAAACCACATTAAATACCCCATTCCTCCCAGTGGAACTCCTTGAGATGCAGATGGCTTACAACTTTCTCGGGTGAAAGGGTCAATAGGTGCTTTCTACACATAATCATGCCACAACATCAAAAATTACTCAAAAAAAATCTTTATCCTGCAGTTGTGCTATCAAGGAAAATAATAGCCTGTTTCCAAATATTAAAAAAAGAAAGAAAAAAGAATCAAATGATTGCAAACTGAATAAAACGAGAGAGTTACCCTTCCATGAGATGCCTCTTCCCTGACATAGGACCATAGACGTATACCTAATCGCACCTAAGGTTTCAAATTCCAAGATCAATTAGAAGAGGTAACCAGGACAAGGGATAGCATGCACTCTTGAGATACAATAGTTAATTATCTGTATCTTAAATCAGTCAAACAGGGTTTTCCATCACTTACCATCTTTATTGCTTCCATAAACGTAATACTAAATTCTTTTAGAATATTAGCATGACTGTTTAATCGCCTTCTCCAAGCTTGTTTTGATGGGGCAGCACTATCAAAATCAAACTATAGAGGAGTATCAAACCAACAGAATCAGTATAGCAGAACGCTAAAGGTTAATCTCAAACTAAACCTACAACTATCATGTCAAAGAAAATAGTTGTCAGATATAACCAATGTGCCATTTAAGGCAGAAAGTCAAATCAAGATGTCACTCTTTATCCTCCTACTCGGTAATAAGCACTCGATATGGCATAATTACTCGATTTAAGATCATCATATTTGAAATAATATCAGGAAGAACAAACTCTATTAATTCCAGATGATAATACCAGGCATGAATGTCAGTCTCTTCCCTACATTTGAGACTAAACTTTATCATGCCTCTGACATAGGCATCAAGTTCAACACTTCTTTTTTTTTTTTATTGCCTTTTCAATATTTATAGGATTTTTACAAGACACCAGCTGCAAAAATCAACAACTCGTATAAACAGGAATTATATCAGGCCAGTCAACCTTCTAATTTTTCTAAAAATTTTCTGAATTCTGATGAGTTGCAAGCTTGCAATCAAGCTTTAATTAATGGCTAATACAAAGAAAAAGCCAGATTTCCTAATAAGTATTTAAAAGTAAAAATATTAACTGAATATTTGCTAAAGCACATCTTATATCCTAAGTATGATTATTATTAAATTAAAAAAGAGGCAGCTTCTATAAATGAATTTCAAATCTTATTAATTAAGGATAAAACTAATTCCGTGGAAAAACAAACTTTTATCCTATAACTTTTATAGTATACTAGTTTTTTTTTCTCTGCTTTTACACATTTTCTCAGGAACCAAACAGAATAAAATTAAATCAACTTAGGAAAAAAAAAAAGAAAAAGAATGCAATAATCAACAAAGTTCTCTCCGCCAATATAAAAAAAAATAATAATAAAAAAGCTTACCAACTGTAAAGTATTACGGCTGACATATTCCTCAGGCGGCCATGAATTCTTTCTACAATGAAATATATTTCCAGTAACCATGTTGACTAATCAAAATTCAATTTTCACTCAAATAATTTACTCCTTTTTTTCTTTTTCTTTTCCTTCTTTTTAGCTATAAATCTCCCAAACTCATGCGATCACCAAAAAAGGCAAACAACTTGGAAGAAATCGCCTCTTATTCTGCAAAGATCTTAGTTTTTTAAACTTGAAGAATAAAACGAAACGCTAAATCAGAGAATCTCGGGGACTTGGGATTTTCATCAAAGAAGAAAAGAGAGCAGCGTAAAGCAGTCTTGGTGTTTTTGATTGGATATAAAGAAAATGGAAGGAAAAAAAAAAAGAGAAAATTGAAGAGTGGATGGGTGGAGCCGTTGCGTGGGCGTGTCGCGTCAAGGAAGAGCCGTTTGGAGCCTTATCAGAGCGTTTTGAGATTGCAGCTCGCTCCGCGATCGCCAGCTGGTGCCAATGTCGAGTTAACTTCTAATTAGATTCGTTCAAAAATCGAATTATCAATTTAATTTTGAAGATTCGTTTGATTTTGAAAAAATTTAGAATAAAATTTTAATTTCAAAAAATAAATTTAAATAAAATAATGAGATCCCTACTTTAATTTTAACATTCAAAATTCAAGTTCAATTTCATCTGATCTATTTTTTAATTATATAATGATATAATATATAATATTATAATATTAACATATATGTTAAATTATTTGTTTATAATTTAATAAAAATAAATAAATTTATTAAATATTATATAAAAATAATATTTTTTAAGTATTTTTTAAAAAAATAATAAGAATAGATATGAACAAATCAAGATTACTCATTTATAAATATGAATTAACTTAAATAAAATTTAATATTTCAAATTAAATCAAATTTAAATAAATATATATAATATATCCAGCTTGACCCATCATCACTTTTACTCCGACGTATTTCTTCATTTTTTTTATATTTAGTTATTATTATTATTATTATTATATATTTGTTTTTTTTTTTAAACTGTGAAAAAAAAAGTGTTTGGTTTCAATTTCTAGAGAAAAAAAAAAGTGTGGAAAAAGCGTTGCGGGGTAGACTGCTTCCTGGCTCCGGTGGGTGGGGACGTGGGGTCGCTTTGTGTCTTTTTTTTTTTTTTTCTTTATTTATTTATTTAATTTGTTGGCGGTGCGGATTCGTGAGTCGGGACTGAATGAAGAAACAATGAGAAAAGGATGCGGTAGGGTCGATCGCATTCGCTGCATCCAGACGGTAACTATTTTTTCTTTCCTCCCTACAAATAAAATAGCAAGATCCGCTTGATTGACCTGTTCTCTTTTATGTTATCAATAATAAATTAATAATGAAAAATAAGAATACTAGTAATAATAATAATAATAATATTAAATAAAATAAAAATATTTTAGAATATTTTACATTAGTTTAAAAATTACAATTTAATTATTTTCAATTCAAATTATGAAATGAAAATGATAAGATTTATGAGACGAAAAAAAGTATTTTTTATTGTATCAGTTTATAATTATATGTACCAAAATTTTTAAATATTCAACTTAAAAATTAATTGACATTAGGTGAAGAGATTCTACTTGAATATAAGATCACAAGCAACCCAAGACTTAACAGATATAGGATAATATCACTTTAACAAGCTTCCTCACGTGTAGGTAGACAAAGAAGCCTACCACGTGATAAACTCGGAAGGAATAACATATAGGAGTAATATGTAATAACAATAGGAAAAAAAAAAAAAACACCTTGAATTTTGATACCATGTTATTTCAACTTAAAATCAATTGATAATAAATAGTGAGACCTAATTTGAATATAAAATTACAAACAACCCATAGCTGTTAAGTTTTGGATTTTCTATAATCTTCTATTCAGATTAAATCTTTTCACCTGTTGTCATTTGATTTTAAGTTATATATTTAATAAAAAAAATTTATTATTTTTATTGTATAAGAAAAAAGCTCTTTAAATAAGAATGTTAAAGTTAAACTAAAAAAAGATATCATTTTTCAAGAAGAAATGAGAATCCCTTATATTAAAAATTAAATCAGGGATTCGGTGAACATTTTTAAAAAGATTAAATATTTTGGTATTTTGATTTGTAGTGAGAGTAACAAACTAATTTTGTAAGTTGTTTGAAAAAAAAAAAAAAAGGAAACTGACGAAGGTGGGAGAGAAAGAGATGGGGGAGAAAAGAGAAAAAGAGAGGGGTGGATGAGGGAGGTCGATGGTGACTTACCGGTGGGTGGTTGGTCGGAGAAGGAGAAAATAAAGAGAGAAAAGAGAAAAGAGAGAAAAGGGAGAAATGAGAGAGAATCTCGCTAGCGATAAAGAAAAAAGAGGGAGGAGGAGATCGGAGCGGGTCGGCTGCTTCGACGTGCCGATGACGCCATAGACAGTCAGCCAACTATAGAAGAAGAAGGAAAAAAAAAGATTTTATTTATTTATTATTGTTTTTTTATTTTATTTATTTTAATTTTCATACAAAATTTCATAAATTACATGATAAAAAAAATGGAAAAAGAAAAAATGGAAAAAATTTTACTGAACTTTTTTACTTGATTTTAGATTTTTATGTGTGAAAAAATATAGATATTTTTCATCATTTTTTTCTTATCATGTTTTAAATATTTTTTTTTTGAAAAAAATATTTGTAAATAATTTTAAAATTTGATCTACTTTAAAAAAAAATTTGAAAAATTATATTAAAAATTAAAGAAAAAAATTAATTAAAAAATGCTAAATCTTTTATTTGTTGTTTTTTCTTAATTCACTTTTCCTTCCATTAATTTTTAAAAAATATTTATATTCAAAATAATTTAATAACATTATTCATATATTTTTTAAAAATATATAATTTTCGCAGCATCACGCGAGATAAAATTCTAATTATTTTTAAAAGGTGGGTCGTATTTTTTTATGAATTTTACTGATCAATGTTTTAAATTTTTTTTAAAGTTAATTAATATATTAATGTATTATATATAATAATATATTATATTATATATAATAATTGATAATTTTATTAATTATTTTCAATAATTATTATAAATAATACATCTAAAGAAAATTTATTTTTTTATTCATAACGGGGACGCCTGCACTAAGTCAAAAGCGCAGCAATTTGTCGAAAACTGACAGTGCAGGCAGGCAGCCAAGTTGGACTCTTGAAACAGGACATGACACCGACCAAAAAAGAAACGTCAAGACAAAGATGACGTTGGACCAAAAACCGACACTCATAATTCGTATATTCGTATAATGTTTGTATATTTTATCGTGTTTTAATTATGTTTAAGGTATTTTATATTTATTTAAACTTTAATACGTTTATAATTCGTATTAAATAGATTTTGAGACATTCGTGTTTTCATGTCTAGACCTGCTCATGGGTCAGGCTACCTGTCCAAACCCGAAGCTCGCCCGATATTTGAGAGGGCTTGGACAAAAATACTAGGCCCGAAAAATGGACTTGGACAAAATTTTAGGCCCGTTTTCTAAACGGGCTGGTCCTTGGACAAAAAAATTTAGGCCTGGGCCAGAATAATATTATAAAAAAATAAAAATATTTTATATTTAATAATTAAATAATTTATAATATGAAATTATTTTATTATCCTTGAATTTTAACCTATAAAAAAAATACAACTTAATAAAAAAATTTGGCGGACGGAGCCGGGCTTGGATATTGTAGTAATAATATGAGTCGGACTTGGACAAAAAAAATAGCCCATATTTCGGGCCTGGTCGGGTCTGGGCAGACATAAAAGCTCTTTGCATATAGTTTGAGCCCGGCCCGAACCCGGCTCGGCCCGGCCCATGATTACCTCTATTCGTGTCGTATTCGTGTCTTGTTTTTAATTATTCTTTTTGTGCCGTGTAATCGTGTCTTGTCTAATATTATCAAATCTACTTTTGAGTTGTCAAATTGTACTCAAATATGTGCTCGTTATTAATGCAAGGAAAAAAAAAATCTTATGATATAAGTATTATTAATTTCTTGCCATAAAACAATCATAAAAAAAAGGTTTAAAGGGTTATAATATTATCGAAAAGGAAAAATTGATTCAATTGATAAACTCGTTTATCGCAATAAAAAATGATTTTAAGTTCATTTTTTAGCGACGATATTTCATTGATAGTAATTTTTAATACATAATAATAACATTTGTGGGGTTTGTGGGGTATAGTATATCTTACTTTAGTCGAGAGTAGATTTATTGTTGGACAGATTGCGGTTTGATTTTTTTTATTTTTATTTTATGTTTTGGATCGATTTGAAAATTTATTTTATTATTTTAAAAAATTACTTTTATATATTTTATAATTAAATTTTAATAAAAAAATATTTTTTACTCGAATTATCAAAATTTTTATTTAAATTTAATTCAATTTGAATCGAATGTGTTGGGTCTGACGAATAATCTTACTCATAAATTAAGTCTAGTCGAAATGATTGTGAATAATTTATTTACTTCGGAATTTTAATAACACATGAAAAGAAACAAGCCTAAAGGGTTGGAATTAATAAAAAAGAAGAAAAAGAAAGGTAAAGGGTGGGTGTGTGGGTGGGTGGGTGGGTGGATGGTGATCCTCTGTTCAATGGTTCAAGAGTAGGGTTTTTGTTAAAATTTAAAATATATATTATTCCTTAGCTTAACTTTTCCTTCTCAATCTCTTGGAATTAAGACAGATTATTTTTCTTTTTTAACTCAAATCATTTAGGGTCACTCATCTAAACACTTTTCTATCTTAACTTATAGCTATCCAAATTTGACATCCTTCTTTGGACACCTCTAATTAATAGGCTAAATTTAGAGTCTATTTTATAAAGATACATATTAAATTAGGCAATTTATCTCCCATTTTCCTTCTTCATTGTTTAAACCTTAATAAAAAATCAATAAAATCCAAAAAAAAAAAAAACAAAAAAACTTTGGTGTTTGATTGAAAATACTATTATTCTTGAAAAATAATGATATCAATTACTAAATTAATTTTAAACCAAAAAAAGTATATTTCAAGAGTAAAATCATGATTGTACACTGATGTAGGGAAGTGGGGGTGAGCATTAGTCAGTTATAACTGACTAAATCGATTGAAATCAATTTTATTAGGTTAATTTGAGTTGTTTGATCGGTTTCAAAATTAATCAGTTAATTTTACCAGTTTAAACGGTTAGTTCAATCGTTTATTGAGTTTAGAATTTGATAATCGAACCGGTCGAATAAACCGACTCCTTAAGAGATGCCTAGCTCAAAGGGGTCGATTCCCCTCTAAAAGGGATCAATCCCCTAGCCTTTTGAAATAAAAATCTTGACTTGTCATGCATAAGGATCGATCCCCCTTGAAAAAGTATTGATCTATTTCCAAACAATTAAAAGGTACCCTTTGGTTTTGATGTTTAAAGGAGTCGTCATCTTTAAAAGATGATCGATCCCTTAATCTATTGGTAAAAGTCGGATTAACCGACCAAATTAATTCAATTCGGTTATTTTCGATAATCTATACATGTTGGGTCAGTTCGATTATTAGGGTACCATGTCGATTTGTTCTGTTTTTGAAATTTTACAACCGAATAAAATGAACCAATTGAATGCTCTCTCTTAAGGAAAATGTTGGTGTATGCCCTAAAGCCAATCAGATTGAGCTTGGGATACACAATCAATAAAGCATACCCTTCACTATGATGATAGTGATACAAGGTTTTCCTTCATGTTAGTACAATAATAAGGAGTTATTAAGTACTAATCGGATGAAGCCCATTGAATATAATGGCCTTGCAAAGGAATTATAAAGAGTTATAATTATGAGATCTTTATGCATGAAAGCCTTGTTCCTCAAACTGTACTTGGTCATCGTATTGCCAAGACGGGACATTGGCAATGCTCAAAGACTAGTATATGTTAAGCCTTCTTACTATGAAGTAAGCAACCGATCTCATACAGGTTGAAGTATGGGATACCTGGGATAACATATAGGTGCTTGTCTGTTGAAAAAGTTCACTGAACATGGCTCGTGAAGAGAACTTCATTTGGTAATATATCACTCTAGTGTCTATGATAATGTTCTCTTAATACCAGTCGTGTAAATTAGTCCTCAGACTTGTGATACCAGGTCATCTTGTATGGAGAGTGTCATACTTAGATTCCATCACGAACGGGTCCCAAACACGAGGATGCTTATGGTAGGGTGTTATCGGGTATGACATGAACCATACGAAGATGAATGAGTGATCTAGAGAGGATTCACCACTCCCTGTGATATTGGAGACATATCTCGTTTGTTGTTGACCACGATTAACTTGATTAAGTCTTTGGCCAAAGCATGGAGGATTTAGGAGAAAGTTGTTTCTCTAAATTCATAAGGTTAATCATAAGTTGCGAAGAACTAATATGGATTGATCATGAGTAGACACTACACCATGCTCATGCGTTATTCGGGATATATGGTGAAATGACCGTATTACACCGACAGACTGGTTGCTGAAAGGTTCTAAAAGGTCACGCTGACTTCACAATATTTGGGTGGTCATGATGGGTTGCTAGATCCCGTTCTTGATCTATGGAAACAAGTTAATAAGATTAACTTATGTTCATTGCCAACATATTGGGAACCTAGAGGGTCACACACATAAGAACATATATGTATGGATTAAACATGGTATTCTATTGAGGTAAAACTTAATGGAATAAAAGATCTATATTAAGGACTTAATTGAAGAAGTTCAATTGAGATGGATTAAGACATAATTGAGATTTAAGAAATCCAAGGACAATGTCTTAATGAGATAAGAGGAATCAAGAAGTCTTATCTAGTGTAGTCGACTTTGACATAGAGATGTGCAAGGTGAATTTCGAATGACTATACTATATTGGAATAATATCATGAGATGATATTAATAGATTAATGACATGAATTGTTCATGAGGAGAAAGAAATTTAATTGAGAATTGAATTACTTTCATTTAGAAATTAATCTATCCAATAAATAAGCATGATAAATTAGAATGGGTCCAAAGTGACTATTCTAATTTAGAACTGTCCACTAAGGATGGTTGGCCCAACTTAAGGCATTAAGATTATTGGACCATTATCATTATTAGATAATATAATAGGCCTATTGATCCATCTTAGAATTAAATAGTTTAAATCCAAGTGGATTAATGAAAATCTTGTGCAACAAGCTACGGGTGGCCGGCCAAGCTTAGGTAGATAGGGGTCAAGGTTTGCGCCACTATATAGTCTGATTTAGAGGCTGTAGCCGCCCAAGTGACTTTCATTCTACTTGTGATATTCTGATTTGCTTATAAAAAGTTTGGTTTCAAGAAAAGAACTCTTCCTTAGCAAAACAGTAAAATCGCAGCCTCCCTACAACCCTTTGTGCTTGCCGTAATTCCTCATTTTCTTGGTGTTTTCTTGCCACTACTTCACCTTGTTGAGTGAGATCGATTAAGAGAGAAAGACACAAGGATATAGATCTTTTGATTATGATCTTAGGATCAACTTTCTAGCACAAGTGAATCGCCATACCTTGGAGAAGGATCTATCAGCTGTTCGTGTGGACTAGCTCTAGAGGAAGGACAATTGTGCTTCTTGTGGTCTTGGACGAGTTGAAAGCTTTGTAAATCTTGGATTCGAAAGCTATTTGAGATTTGGATCTGCAACTTAAGGTTACGATATCTTAAGTAGGTAGCTTCTAAATCATATGGGTGATTTAATTAGTTTTGAATGTCATAAACCTATGCTAAACACAAGTTTAAGATCCTGTTGTATTTCGGGTGCTTCTTTGTTTATTTCTGCTGCACTTTGATTATCATGTTTATGCATGAGCCCGAAGTAGTGTATTCCCAATAGGAAGTGCACCTTTAAAATCATCTAAGGAAAATGATTAGGTTTAGGTAAAATTTAGGGATACCCCTGACAATATTATCAATTTTTTTTCGTTTTTCGTTTTTCTTATTTATTTTTTATCTGGTTTCTTTTTTCATATTTTTATTTTTAGTTACAAAATTATGAGATTTAATTAATTATAAATAAGATTAAATATTTATTTAATTTGAAATTTTTTTTAATTACTATCAAACTAAAATTTTCTTATAAAAAATGGATTCTTAGCATTACCATCTTCCCTAGGTTCCTTATTTGTCTTTTCATTTAGTTGAGTTGAAGGAGAAACATCTTATTCTGAATTTCTGTTTTCAATCAAAATTAGTTTATAAGAAATTATACGTACTAATATAACCAAACCAGAATCTGCAAAAAGCCTGATGGATTTGGATATTGATCTCTATTCTTTACCAAAACCTTTTTCCACCTACTTCAACCTTACATCAAAACCAATAACTTCCTTATCTTTATTTTTTTTGGGTACATAGTGAGCGAGTTAGTCGTTTTAAACAATGCAAGATCTAAACCTAGCAATATCTCATAAATTATAATTTCCTTATCATTTCCTCATATCACTAGTGGGGAGCCACATTAGAACCGAATTGGATGTTGGTGTATAGCCTAAGATTAATTGAATTGATCATGGGATACATGTCATATTATGCATTATTATTATTATTAACGAAGATATTATTCATCTACAAGTTTATTTATGCTTGACATTACTTACTTCTTAGATAGTCCATAGAATAAATATTCTTTGCAAGAGAACTACAATAAGTTGTAATTATGAGAAAATCATTGCATCAAAGTATTATTTTTAAATTATTCCTAGTCAATGTTTTATCAAGAAACCGATATTGATAGAAGCTGTTGAGACCAACACATGGTTATACTCTTGCATTTGAAGCAATCAATCGATCTCATAAGTTGAAATTTGGATAAATTTGAGCTAATATATGGATACTTGTTACAAGAACAAGTTCGCTGGACATGATCTGATATGAGAATACCATTTGGTATATCACTTAGTGTATGTGGTAACATTCTCATGTAGTAGTTGTATAAGTGATCCTTTAACTTGAGATTACTAATGATCTTATATGAGGAATGTTATACTTTGATTTTACCTTACTTATGGTTCAACCATGAATGCTCCAGTCGAGTATTGTTTTGAGATATGTTGATGATGGAGGGCTTATATGGGAACGTTTCTTTGATCTTGTACATGTTAAAGATAAAGAAGAAAATATATTTTATTCTTTCTTAGCATTGCCTAGATATTTCATGGCCAATGATATGATGGTACTAGCAACATGCGGGGTGAATGAATTTAAAGAATTGCTTTTAAATAATTGTTTTTATGCATATTATGTTCATTGTTTGGCTCATCGGCTCTAATTGGCATTGGTTTCAACTTCTATAGAGGTGATTCTTATTCATAAATTTTTTCTCAAATTTAACTTTCATTTTTAGTATCATTGGTGGCTCTTGCAAACATCATGATGCATTACATGCTACCCAAGTAATGGAAATTGCAAACATGTTATCAATTAATGAAATTGAAACTGGTAAAGGACTTAACCAGAATGGCACCTAAATGAGCATGAGACACTCGTTGGGGCCTCTCACTTTAGTTATGTTTGTCGCTTAATAAGGATGTTTTATGCTACTTGCTCTGTTCTAGAAAATGTTGATGAAGGTGGCTCTAACTATTCTACGCGTGGGGATGTTGCAGCATATAAGAAAATAACACCATTTTATTTATCTTACATTTAGTGAAGAGATTATAGACATCACAGATGTTCTTTGTCAATGTCTTTAAAAATAATCTCAAGATATACTAAATGTTATGCATTTAATTTTAAGCACCAAAGCGTTGATATAAAAGTTAAGAGGTGATGGTTGGGACATATTGCTAAAAAATATGCAAAGATTTTGTGAGAAGCGCAACATTGAGGTTCCCGATATGAATTCTTATTAGGGTTAATAGCATCAATGGTCCCCAAATTATAGGGCATATTTTATATTGGTCCCTAAACTTCAAAACAATACAATCAGGTCTCCAATGTTATAGCTTTGTATCAATATAGTCCTTCTGTTAGTGAACCTGTCAAATATGAGGTTAAATGACAGCTGTTATTTGACATGTAAATAAAACAATTTGTAAATGCTGATGCTGGATATTACATGTCAATTAAAACAAAAGGACTATTATGTGGCAAAAAAAAAAAAAAAAAGGCCGACCACAACAGTACAAAAACAAAAGGAATATAGGTTTTAACACAACAGTACAAAAACAAACACCATCGTGGGTCAGTGGGGGTTAGGGTTAAAACAGATAGAAAAACAAAATTGAAAAAAGAAAGAGAGAGATGGGTTTAGAGTTAAAACACGAATAAAAAATCAATTTGGGACCACTGTGGGACCAAAGAGAAGGCCGACCACCACCATCAAACTTGTAGGACCAGATAATTCCTTCACCTTGAAGCAAAAGAAATCAATTTGGGAACAAGAAATCGATTTGAGGCAGGGAAAATCGAAAATTTCAAATCAACAAGGGAAACGAATCTTCAATCGCAATGAGTTGGCAGTTGAGAAGTCGGGATGGAGGTCTTGTTGTTTATGGTTAGTAGTTTGTTATTTAAATATATGATTTATATTTTTTTAATTTTTTATTCATTTTCGGATTGATAATTTCAGACTTTTTTTATTCATTTTTAATTTTTTGTTCATTTTACGATTAGTGTTCTAAAAAGTGGTAAAAAAAAAATTTATTTGTGTTTTACGTTAGTCGTAGCCTTTCTTTGTTAGCATTCAATAATTTTCATTCAATTCTTGTACAAACATTCGGGCATGTTACATATGCTTTTATCTTTTATATATAATTGTTTGGCATTCGGGCATGTTAAAACAATGAAGCTTTTAAATCTATTCTATTCTATCCTATCCTATCATGCTAGAGTTAGCTAAATCTATGAATGTTGACATTATTAAAAATGCACACTGCTGTTATTTGTGTAAATATGCATAAGGAGATTGAATAGGCTATCATACTGTGTGGTGCACGAGTTGTGGTTTTAAAATATTGTTTATGGATATATTATATAATATTGCAGTGCACCTGTTATGGTTTATGTTATTATATTGCATCTATTTTATTCTTTTCCATAGTTGTATATTGTACATGTTATCCTAGAAACATTTTTTTTTATTTATGACAAATGATTCTTCTGGATACTTCATTATTGCTGTACATCATGGGGGATATTTTTCTAGCATGCCTAACAGACAATATATACAAGGGGAGATTGATTTTTTTGATTTGTGTGAGGGTGATAGGATGTCTTTAGTAGAACTTGATTGTATGGTAGCAATGTTAGGACATGTTGGGCTTATAGAGTTTTATTGGAAAATCCCTGATAGAAATTCAGCAGATGGTTTGGTTAGGATAAAGAGTGAAAATGATGTTATGCTGATGTGTAATAATGTGCCTCCAACTAGGTATATGTCTATTTACCTAACCTATAAGACAAGTGATGGTTCAAATGTACATGGTAGTAGTAATAATGTAAGTATTGAGAATGTTAATGAGATTGAAGGGTTTGAGAATAAAGGTAATGATATGGGTGAGGGAGAGTTTGATGAAGATGGGTATGATGAGAATGAAGGTAATGATATGGGTAAGGGAGAGTTTGATGAAGATGGGTATGATGAGAATGAAGGTAATGATATGAGAATAGAACAGGATGACAATGACAGTGATAGTGAATTTAGAGACAGTGAGTATGAGATGGATGAAGATGATGATGAAATATTTGATGAAGCTGTAGACCCTAATACTGAGAGGGATGGTGGTGATTCAGAATCTAATCCTACAATGAAAGGTAAAAGAAGAATGGAAGGTTGCAGCAATGGTAATAGTGTAGTTGAAGATATTGTAGAAGATGATATTGAAGCTGAGCAGAGCATTGATGGATATGTTTCTTGCTCTGATGATTTATATAGTATTGATGGATCTGACAGTGACGAAGTAGATAAACCCAAAAAAAAAAAATAGCCTGAATTTAATATCATAGCTGACATGAATGACCCTATTTCTTCTGTTGGCATGATATTTGCTGATAAAAAGCAATTAAAAGATGCTATCAAGAATGCTAGCATTAAAGATAGGGTGAATATAGTATTTAAGAAAAATGACAAAATCAGGCTTAGGGTTGTGTGCAAACAAAGGTGTGATTGGACATTATATGGTAGGAAGTTAAACAAAGATCCAAATGATCCGACCTTTCAAATAAGAACTTACAAGCCCAAGCATACATGCTGCAAAGATTATGTGAACAGGAATATGGATTACAAGTGGCTCTGCAATAAGTATTTGCATTGTTTTCTTGCTGATCCTAATTTTTCCTTGTCTTCATTTGAGAATCTGGTTTATAAGGAATATATTTTGATTGTGCCAAGGATAAAGTTATGGAGGGCAAAACAACTGGCTTTGGAAAGACTTCAGGGAAATTACATTGATCAGTATTCTAAAGTAGGGAGGTATGCTGAAGAGATAAGAAACACTAATCCTGGATCTAGTGTTCTGTGTAAGCTAGATGCTGGTTTATTCCAAAGGATGTATGTGTGTTTGAAAGCATGTGTTCTCGGATTCCAACATTGCAGGCCATTCATCAGTATTGATGGTTGCCATCTGAAAGGAAAGTATGGAGGACAATTGTTGACTGCTCTTGGTATTGATGCTAATAACTGTATATATCCAATTGCATTTGCTGTGGTGGAAACTGAAAGTACAGACACGTGGACTTGGTTCATTAACCTTTTGAGTGAAGATGTCAATATCGAAAATCAATATAGTTCGACATGGATGTCTGACAACCAAAAGGTAAATTTAGTGTAATTTCTTTATTTTGTATGTTTATTTCTTTATTTTGCATGTTTATTTATGTAATAGAAATTAATAATTCTATTTTCTGTTGTAGGGATTGAAATCTGCACTGAGAAGCTTGTTTCCTGAATCAGAGCATAGATGTTGTGTGAGGCACCTGCATAACAATTTCAAAATTGATGGCCACCGAGGCAAGAGCTTAAAGGATGCTGTGCGGGCTGCAGCAATAGCAAGCAACATGGCAGATTTTAGGACTTGCATGGATGAGTTGAAAGCAAAGAATCGAAATGCATATGAATGGCTTTCAGGAAAACCAGCACAAGAATGGTCTAGGTCTCATTTCAGCACCCTTCCAAAGTGTGATATGCTTCTCAACAACTTGTGTGAGTGCTTCAACAAGTACATATTGGATGCAAGGGATAAATTGATACTGACTATGGTTGAAACAATCAGATGCAAGTTGATGAATAGGTTCTATGTGAAAAGGAATGCAGTGGAAAAGTTTTTTGGTGTTCTTTGTCTTAGGATCCAAAAGAAGCTTGATAAGAATACAGAATTGTCTGGAAGGTATTGGCCTCAACCATCAACACAAAGAAAATTTCAAATCAAATGTGTCAGTAACCAATTCACTGTGGACCTAGATGAGAAGTCATGTAGTTGTAGGAAGTGGGATTTGTCTGGAATCCCTTGCCCTCATGCAATTTCTGCAATTTGGTTTAACAAAGAGCAAGTAGAGGCTTATGTGAATGAGCATTATAGTGTGGAGACACAAAGGAAGATTTATAAAGAAGTCATAAACGCAATCAAAGGTGAAAACTCATGGCCACCATCTAACTACATTCCTCAACCTCCAGTGCAAAGAAAACAACCTGGCAGACTTAAATCCAAAAGAAGGAAAGAACCTGATGAACTTACCCCAGAAACAGATAATCCAACCAAAGTTAAGAAAACTGGAGTCACAATGACATGTTCCAAGTGTGGACAAAAAAAACACAACAGAAGGTCTTGCAAGATCCTTACAACATGTCAGAACAATGCTTCTCAACAATCAACTAATGTAAGTGTTCTTATGATGGTTTATGTGTTTTTAGGATTAGCCACTTCTAATATTTTTTTTGTTATCTCATTTAATAAAATATAGGATCTTTTGAGCAACTAGAACCACATTTTGAGCAGCAACAGAGAGTTCGTTCACTTTCTGATGTAACTGTAAGATGGATGCCTGATGTAAGTATTTTAATTGTTATTTAATTATATTAATGAACTTGATACAATCGTAGGAATTTGACTTTTTTGTGTTCTGTGTTTAGGGTTCAATTCAAACAAGTTCTCATAATATGACTTCATTGGGTACACAAAGTTCCCAAGATGCATCTAAAATGTTTAATCCTACTCTCCCAACTGAGGTAAGTGACTAATATCTACATATCTTTATTGGGTACACTGCATTTTATGGATATATCCTATATCTACATATCATAAATACTAAACTCATCTGTCAAATGTAGGGCACTTCAACTGGAGCAATCAAAAGAAAGGGAAGATGGTTGCTTCAAGATATATGAATCCTTCTCCAACGACAACTATCCCAGTTGCCTACAAGCATGTCGCCCACAAACATGTTGCCCACAATAATGCCGCCCACAAGCATGGTGCTCAAAAGAACTAACTTCGACTGGATGAGAATGTTATATTGTCTGTCCTGATACTTACTATTTTAGCAAAATAGAGCAAAGTAAGAGTTTTTTGTTGGCCTGGTACTGTCTGTTTTAGCTTTTTTTTTTTGTGAACATCCAACTGGTTTTAGCCAAAAAGTGCTATGTTTGTTTCCAGGAAATACATATTTTTGGTTAAGCTTTATGTTTGTTTACTTGTAGTTTCCAGGATCTTGTTCAAGTTTGGTAATATAATCCATGGAGGATTTCTAAATCATTGTTTCTTTAGTTACTTGCAATTTCTCTGTTTCTCCTTTAGTTGTTTAAATTTGTTTAAGTTTGGCTGAATATGGAACTCCTTTAGTTGTTTAATTTTGTTTTAGTTGTTTAATTTCTATGTTTCTCCATCTGGGAAGATTCTTAGGAAGGATCTAACAAAGTTTTGGTTTTGGTCAAAGAACAGTGGTATAATGGTTATGTTTAGTTAATTTAGTAGCATAATTTTATCTTTAGTTAATTTGTAAAAATCTATAGTGAAGCCAAATAAGCCAAAATTTGCAAGAATATAGCTCTTCTATCAACAGGGAAACTTCAAATTGTGTATAGTATTGATCTATTGCAAATCAATTGTGTGGGTACATCATACATACAAACAAAAGTGTTTCAATCACTCAAGGCGTCCATTTCTATCCTTTGATGTCTTTAAATACAACCAAGTAAACAAATTATAAAATAAAGCAAATATTGTCACTACATTCAAAGTTAAAAATAAGCTTTTGGCTAACTGTGTGTGGACCATGGAGAAAGTAGCCAACAAGTTTCATTTTCAAAATCTGGAATCATACAGCAAAACAGAGGTTGATGGACATGGAACTATTAATACATAAAGACCAATTTTCATTTGCTATGTAAAGAGATTACAAAGCTGAAAAGCTTGATCATGTGCTTCATACAAATTGAAGTTCCTAATACTTATTGTCATAACCTCTGTACACTAAATTTTCTACAAAGATAAACTCTAAAACCAACTTCGAAAAACCGAGGCATTATGTTGGAGGATTATCTTCATTACAATCCATTTCCAGCATTATCTTAATTTTTTTCCCAACAACAGCATCACAATAACAACCAAGAAAAACATTACCATCCATTTCCAGCATTATCTTCATTTTTTCCCCAACAACAACATCACAATAACAACCAACAAAAACATTACCATCCATTTCCAGCATCCATTGTTGCGATTCTTGATGTTGTCTTTAGTGTTAGTGTTGCTACTAATATTTTCTCTACCTGCTTCATATTGTCACTCTAGTCGACGCAACCTTCTCAATAAACCAACAATAACCACTTTGGAATGTTCATCAGTTGGAGGATCGAACCATTGAAAATATCCACATGCTCCAATTTGCTGCAACAAAAATCATAAATTTGCTGTAACATTGACGAACATACAAAATCTTCAAAAATAATTTCATACCCCATAGTTACTGGAGCCAAAAAACCTTCGACCTGGGTTAGAATCTGTCCACGAGATCCTTATGGAAGCTTCATCACCACAATGGCAAATAGGCAACATTCCTAAGTTAGCTATCCCAAATATTATAGACTCATATGATTTTTCCTCAAAAAAATTAAAACCCTCTCCTTCTCCCTCTCGATTCCTTCTTATCACTCTCGATTCCTTCTCCTCCCTCTCTTTATTTTATCCCAAATTGGTCAAACCCTAAAACCCGTCTCGATTCCTTCTTTTTTTAGTTTTGTTTTTCTTTTTGTTTTAACCCTAACCCCCACCCACTGACCGACAATTGATTTTGGTAAAATAATTTTTGCTTTTGTGTTAAAAGCTATATGTCATCAGCTTTCTTTTTTTTTTTTTGCCACATAATAGTTCTTTTGTTTTAATTGACATGTAATATCCAGCATCAGCATTTACAAATTGTTTTATGTACATGTCAAATAATAGCTGTCATTAACGTCATATTTGACGGGCTCACTAACAGAAGGACTATATTGATACAAAGCTATAACATTGGGGATCTGATTGATACGTTTTGAAGTTTAGGGAGCAATATAAAATATGCCCTATAGTTTGGGGACCATTGATGCTATTAACCCTTCTTATTATGTGATAAAATGTGGTTGTCATTGACATAATGGCTTCAATGTAGAGCACTATTATCGAGTAGATATCATTTAATATTGCAATAGATTCTCAATTCTTTGAGCTAAATAGTAGAGTTAATGAACAAGCAATGAAGCTTCTTATGCTTAGCTCAGCTTTGAATTCCATGGATGCATATAAATCTTTTAATATTGATGATATTTGTTGCTTTGTGAAAAATATTATCCTCTTGATTTCATTGAACAAGAAAAAATAAACTTAAAGTTTCAATTGCAATTGCAATATTACATGCTCAGTGTCCTAACTCATCCCAAATTGCAGAATCTATCTACAATTTCTGAAGTATTTTAAGGATTAACAGAGACGCATATGTCAAATGTGTATTTTTCTTGTTGATAGATTGAGTTATCTTCTTTTGACTCTTCAAGTTTTTACTCAAACCATTGAAAAGATCATTTTCAGCGATAAAAATTGTTAAAACAAAGTTTTGCGACAAATGCATTCTTTGGGGATAACTTTGTTGTCTACATCGACAGAGAAATTGCTAAAATTTGACTCAGACTCAAACTCGATGCTTGATGATTTTTTTTTATAAAAAAACATCGCGTAAAATTTTGAATAAAATGTATTTGGCTTTCCATTAGTTATTTTCTTTTTTATTTTAGTACTTGAACATTTTATGTATGTAAACTATATTTATATAAATGAAATGCTATATTTCACATATAATTTTTATAACTTTTGGTAAGATAATAACATACATATAAATTATATACTAAATAAAAAATTTATGGTACATACTTTATTTTAATTTGGTCACTTAATTTAAAATCCTACTTTGCCACCGCCTATCACCAAATATTATTGGTTTATTAACCAATGACATAAATGAAGTATATATTAAATGAAATGTCAATACTTATACTATCTTATCCTTATCTTTGTATAATTTAAAAGTAAATCATTGTGACAAATATGTATAAGGCCAATTACATGGACATCATTTTGCCAAATGGCTGTCACTCACTTGAATGAAATAAATTTGGATTCTGTGCTGGATTTTCTGCCACTGTTTTAGTCACATGTTGGCCTACCCCAATGCCTAATAATAAACAAATAAATAAATTAGATGAAATCAGTGTCTTAAATTATTGATGGATCTCTTTTCTTATTATCCTTTTGAATTATGATGGTGCATTTCGAATTTTTTTATTATTTAAGTTTGATTCATATTGGTTCGAAAATTTATTTTATTATTAAAAAATATTTTTATATTTTATAATTAAATTTAAATAAAAAATATTTTTATTTAATGAATAGTAATTCGAATCGAATCGACTCAAATTATGAAAATCCTTATCCAAATTCGATCCAATCAAGTCGGACGGATAGCCCGCCTTTGGACAAGTCTACTTGTGATCAAGACTTTTCTCAATAGAATGAGACATTTGGTATAAAATAAAACGTTTAAATATAAAAAGCCACTAAATTAAAATTAAATAATCATCCAAGTCTTTAATATTTTATAGCAATCAATTACGTCTTTAAATATCTATTTTCATCAAATTAAGCCATTAATTGGACGAAAATTGGTTAAAGGTCATCACCAATTTTTATCAAATTAAGGGTTCAATTGGATGAAAATAGATGTTTAAGGTTCAAAGGATGAAAATGAATATTTGATATTTCAATTGATTGCAATAAAATGATAAAGACTTGGATGATTATTTAATTTTAATTCAATTTAGTTTTATATGTAAGCCAAAATAAAATCATAGATTTTTTGTGTGTAAATAATCAAACAATCGAATTGATCATCAAAAACTTATTCTTTCAACGTATTCATGATTTTCAATGCATTGAGTCAAATCATTTTCTAAATAAATGTATGATATATATTTTTATTAAGTGTTTTTAATACACTCATAAGTAAGATTAGAATACTGTTACATATGATCTATTTAATTATTATAAAAATTTATTAATTTTTATAAATATATTTAATACAATACATGTCAATTCTATAATTCCGATTTGTGATATTTAAAATTTTCAAGGTCGTGTATATTTCTTAATTTTCCTTTGATCAAAACATTAACAAGATTCATTTTCTTATACTCTAATTAATCATCCAACATCCTTTTACCTATATTGAGGACGAGTAATAATTAAGAAGGTGCGATTAATGGATACATATAAGTACTGATTAAAGTTATTTAATTACTATTTTAATTAAACTTTTTATATTTAATGAATTATTTTTGTTAAATTAAAAAAAATTGTTAATTATATATATTTTTAAATATTCTCTTAATCCGTGTTTATTGATATGGATTAACATTCCCTGATTACTAATAACTAGCATTATACTTATACTTATAATTATCATTATTATAATAATAATATCATTGATTTTAAGTTTTAAAAGTGTACAGAAAAAGGGATGCATCAAGTATACATTGGAAACTCAATGCAATATATATATATATATATATATATATATATAAGGACGCATGCTATTAGACTTGTCTATGGATTGGATTATTCATTTAAATTTAAAGGTCTGTTCGATATTTGAAAAGGTTCGGACAGAAACATTAAATCTAAAAAACGGGTTTGGATAAAAAAAATGATGCTCATTTTATTATTAGTTATATATCTTTTTGAGGAAGATTGATTTTTTTTAAAGAGAAATCAATTCTTTTTTCAGAAAAATGATATTTTTATGTAAAAAATTGGATGAATTAGTTAATATCCTTATATAAACCAAATCGGACCGGACTTAAACAGTTAAAAGATTCTTTAATATCTTGTATGGACCTGATCCAAACTCGATCTGAACCTGCTCTGTACTTGGTCCTGCCCATGCACTGTTTAGTATAACAAAGTATTATTTTCTCAACTACCAATAAGATGAAGCTGGTCCCTAGAGCTAGAGGAGTATACCTTTAGAATTTAATTCTCAATGTCATTTAATTATTGTTCCCTCCTTAAATGGAAGATCCGGTAAGGCTGGCTGGCTGTTTGTTGCTATTGTTCAATTATATAGTATTTGGTTCCGTAGAACATGATCCATCTTTCTATTAAAAAAAAAAATTCAAATATTTTTTTAAATTAAATAAATAAATAAAGCAATTCGTCAATGCTTTAAGTTGCTGTGCATATGCCTGGTTGATAATGTTAGACATCAATTGATTTATTTGTGTGTATAAATATAAAATATGTATATGAATATGTAGGTTGTCGTAAGTAGATATATGGTGTATTATTAATGTACACAATTGATATCAATAATGAATGAGAAATTGATCTCAAAGGTACCCACTTAAAGAGGAAGCAGTTGGTTGATGTTTAGCTTGGTGTGGAATCCTACATTGAAACACAAAAGTTTATACTTGTGTTTATATAGGCTTAGGTTCAAAGTGAGGTTGGGTTTCAAGGGGCACCCAAGTTTTTGTGAAGGGTGATGACCTATACAAACTTGGGTTGGACCACACAGGCGCGCGAGCTGGGTCGAGCTTGGGCTTGGGTCAGTAATTAATTTTTTTACTGCCAAGCCAACTAATTTTTTACTACCCAACCTGTCTGATTTAAGACATGTCTGTTCGATCCAAATCGAACCGATATAGCCAACCGACCAAGTGACTTGTGTCTAATCAAGACATGTTTTTTTGGACCAAACATAACCGCTGTCCGAACGGTTCTTACCAACTGTTGTGTCTTGTCCAAATAGTCTTCTAGTTTCCTATTTAAATCTGAGAGCAGTGTCTGTTTAAAAACTTAAAAATTTCTCCTTGCTCTTGGCTTCTTGGCGTCTTCTACGAGAGAGAACGACTTCATTTTTCCAGGTTCGCTGTGTTTCCTTTGAGTGTGCTCTCAACAGCAACGTGATTGAGGTGATTGAGGAGACCTGGGAGACAATTTGCATCCATTCTATAAGCACCTAAGAGACAAGTAAAATTCGTCTTAAGGTCAGAGGTTCTACTTTGACTCAATCTTGATTTTCTGTGTACAAATCAATTCCATAAGTAGGGGCAGCTCCTTTAAGGAGCCAGAGGGGGCTTGGCCCCCAAAATTTTTAAATTTTGTTTAATATATATATATTAAATAAATTTAAATGATTTTTTAAAACTAAAATTATTAATTTTACTTATTTATGTGATTAATTTATTTAATTTTATGCATTGTAATTTAAAATGGTTAAAATCACATTATTATTTGTCTATTTATTGTATTAACTAATCATAACTCACAAATTTTTAAAATCAAAAGGTTTGTCACAAAAGTTAAATCACGATTATGTAAATTTAACCAAAAGCTAAATTAATTTTCTAACTTCTTTAATATGGCTCTAAGTATCCAATCAAGTACCAAACATATTTTTTAGCTGATTACAATTTTTTTTCATATAACTTTTTACTTTTAATTTTATCCTAAATTTTTTTCTCTTGCTACCATGCAACTTTTTATTAACAAAAAAAAAAAAAAAAAACAGATTGAAACCACTTTATAAAAGATTATAAAAATACCCTAACTTCTAAACTTAAACTTAAACTTTCAACATTATTATTTTAATAGAATATTTTATTTTATTTTGTCTTGATGACAAATATATTATTTAACAATTGATATATTTATATTTTTTAAAAGAAAGTTGTTCACAATTTTAAGTAAGATTATTTATTTGATGTATTATGCATAAAATTATTTATTTGATGTATTATGTTTCTTTATACATCTGTTTATGAATCGATAAAATTTATAATTTTAAAAGCTTATTTTTTTTTGTTAGTATAATATTACTTGCATATATTTATATTAATATAATAAGATATATTTTATGAAAAAAATTAAGATCTACTAGATTATTAATTGGCATCCCCAAATCAAATGTCAAGATCCGCCATTGTCTATAAGTACTAGATTAGACACCCGCGCGATGCTGCGGAAATCAAATGTTAAATATACGATGACAACATTTTTAAAAACGAAAATTAACAATTAAACAAAAATAATAATAATAATAATATCTTATAAAATAGCAAAAGAGAACTGTCATAACAATTTAAAGTTATAAACAATTTATAAAGTCAGCTTAAAAGATAAATCTAAGTGAAACAAATTTTTTCCTAAATTGAATCACAATGACAAACTATATAATATATAAAATGAATTGAGACAGACACGAACACAACATAAAAAAAATAATTAAAACACAACACGAAAAATAACATAAATTCAATAAGAATACATGAACATATAAAAATATACATAAAATGAATTATTAACGTATAAAAATTTATATAAATTTATAGTACTTTATATAAATTATTAACGTGTAAAAATTTATATAAACTTATAATACTTTGAAAACACCAAAAAAAAAAAACACGAACACGTCAGGAACATACAAATTTTTTTGTAAATCGAATCACTATGACAAATCATGCAAAATATGTCATGAATTGAGATACGACACGAACACACAATTTTTTCTCTAAATTGAATCATAATGACAAACTATATAAAATATTAGATGAATTGAAACACGACACGAACATAACATAGGAAAAATAAATAAAACACAACAAGGAAAATAACATGAACACGAACACAAAAATGAAAAAATAATTAAAACACAACACGAAAAATAACATGAACCCGATACGAATATACGAACGTGTAAAAATATACATAAAACGAATTATTAACGTATAAAAATTTATATAAATTTATAATACTTTGAAAAAAAAAACAAACACGTCACGAATACAAAATAGGAAAAATAACACAACATGAAAGATAACACAAAGACGAACGTTTAAAAATATACATAAAACGAATTATTAACATGTAAAAATTTATATAAATTTAGAATACTTTAAACAAAAAAAAAGGGGCCCATAAAAAAAGCCTGACACGTGGATAAGCTCACTTTTGTGCAAAAATAACAAAATTTATTATATGGATATGATCTTTGTTATGTTCATTTATTGAAATTCGGTTCTAGTGAATAAAGCATAATCTGTTTTGCTACTTATTTAATTCTTCTTTTATGTTTATACGATATTGAAACTAAACCCTGCTTATGTTCGAACTCAATTTTAGACCACAGATAAATGCGACAAAGACTTTATTATTATCCAAAATGAAAAGCAAATATAATATATATATTTTATCCAAAATGAAAAGAAAATATATATATATATATATATTTGCTTTGCTACACAAAATCACTTCAGAAGTTTTATTTAAAAAAAAAAAAAAATTGTCCACTTTTTCTTGTCTCTTATATGAAATGCCGATTATAATCAAATCTTCTATAGTTAAAACTTAATCATATATGATCAAATTAACAATTACTATTCATTTTTATTAAACCTTGGATCATTGTCAAATACATTCCCATATTAAAAAAAAAAAAGAATTATCTCTTGAACTTGTGGAGAAAAAAAAAAGATGTTATAAAGTTGTTTAGAATGAAGAAAGTCCCAACATGAATATTCGGCCTATGTATTATATGCTTTGTAAAGAGTTTTGAGAAGTTTTTTTGTGTGTGAATCTTATTATGTCTCTAAACTCAATGAATTCTTTGGAACCTTTGAGATATCTTTATCCTTTTATTCTTTAACCACATTACAACTCCTTGACCCCATTACAACCTTGAATAAAGACCTCTTGATTTATGAAGTTGCATGATCTAAATAGTGGAGAATAGGTGGACAAGCAAGCATATGGTAGAACTGTTTTCATGAGATTGATTGAGTGTAAACACTTTACCACGACTTTAAAGAGTGAAAATTATGAGAGTATTCCATGTGAGAAGTTGAGATTAAGTTTGAATATGCATTATTTTGATTGAGATATGTTATGTTAATATTGGCTTAACTCAAACTATTTACATTCAAGCATGATTTTTTGTGAAATTCTTTAAGCTATTGATTAGTTTATAAGACTTGTTCAAAGATTGTCTCTAATTTATATTGAAAGGATTTGGAGTAACTATTTTTAATGTATGTTAGTTTATTTTTATTTTAGTTTGTCAATGTTTGTGGGTATCATCCTAGTAAACCCTCACGAGACTAAACTCGTCCACTAGAGACACCTAGGGGTTTAAAGGCTTGTGTCTCATGCTAAACGCCACCGTGATTTCCTACGAAAGTGGATTAGATTAGATTTTCTTATTTTATTTTGTTTTGCTCGAGGACTAGCAAAAAGCTAAGTGTAGGGGTATTTGATAAGCTCATAAAATACACATTTTATGCCCTTTCTATTCTTAGTTTTAGTTATGTTTTCAATCTTTATTTTGATTACTTATATTATATTTTTTATTTTTTGATAAGTCATAAAATACATATTTTATGCCCTTTCTATTCTTAGTTTTAGTTATGTCTTATATTTTTATTTTGTTTACTTATATTATGTTTTTGAATTTTAGGTACAATAAGGAGAATGAAGTTAAAAGATGTCAATAATGATGGTAAATAGCTTACAAAATCATAATCACAAGATGGAAGAAGACTTGGGAGTCAAAAAGATCAATTTCTAGTTGCAAAGCAAGAAGACAGATTTGACCTCCGGAGCTTGTTGTAAGGAAAACATGATGTTAAAGTCCTTACTTGAAGACTTCCTTCTTGACTTTTGAAGTTGACTTGAATACCTTTCCAACAATATTTTACACGTCCAAATCGGACAAGAAGTGGTCATCCAAATCAGTCGAAGAAGTGCGAGAGATGCAGCAGAAAAATGGGAGACAGAATGCCCGGCGCCGCAAAAACGTGATTTTTCTGCCTCCTGGCTTACTTGTGCGGCAAGGACTTGTTCCCAAGGTTTTAAACCCTATAAATACCATCTTTTGAGCCACAAACTAGACATCTTTTGATGAGACTCAAGGATCATCATTCTTCATCTTCTCAATTCTTTTTTTTTTTTTTTTTAGTTTTATGTATATATTATCTATTCCTATGCTAGGCTAAACTTGTTTTTGGTTAAGGGTGATTTCAAAGCCCTAGAACATGTTGTGTAATTGATTTTGAGATTCTATCTATCATTAGTTTCTATCAAAGTTGCTTGTGTTCTTCTACAAGAATTGTTCATGATGTTGTCTTGATTTGTTTAGGTTGCAAACTAGATATATCTTGATAAATATCTAATGCTAGTTTAGGAGTTTTGATACGTAGCTTATTTTGATTTCTATTCAATAGTGGCAATTTGTGATTAATGATTATGTTAAAGTTTTCGTTAATTGCAAAGTGGAACATAACCTAAGTTAAACAATTCATGTTTATGCTTTTGTTGTTTAGATCAACCTATCTTTCTCATCATAAGGCTGCTATCAAATTAAATTTAGAGATGTTTATCCTAGGTTGTTTGATAGTTAGAGATTAAGTAGTGGCGTTAGTCCTGCTTAACGACAAACTACGGAAAGATTAAGGTAACATGGGAGGTTGTTATCTACCGTTGTTAACTATGATAGCTAATTGATGTTGATAGATCTGAAATTGATTCTCAATGATGTCTAGTGGTGGAGAATGAAATCTTAACCATACTTCTCTTATATTTGATTTTCTATTATTTATTTGCTTTTTACTTATCTTGTTTTCTTTACTTTTAATTATTTCAAAACCCCATTTCTTTTCTTGTCTTTGAACTTAAGTGATAAACTAATAACTTATAAATTAAAACCCAATCCCTAAGGACTCGACCCTTGCTAACTACTATACTTACAATTGATTATTTTTAATGCAAGGTTAAATAAGATATGCTATTTTTAGTGCAGCAAATTTTTGGCGCTATTACCTGGTTTATTCTTATTTTCAGTTGTATTAATTTTAGTTTTCTTGTACATACAGGTTTTTCCTTTCAGAATTCAAGCAAAAAGATATGGCAGGTGCTACATCAAACCTTCAGAACCAACTAGACAATCTCATCTCCATAGTTCAACAAGTGGCCATAAGTAAGATTCAACAATCAAGGCAGTGTGGAGTGTGTTTCATGATGGATCATCCACAAATTGGTGTCCATACTTCCAAAAAGATAGTGTGAACCAACCTATGATTTAGGAGGATACCAAAGCCAACAAGGGTTCCAAGAACAACAGTATGATCCTTACTCAAACACTTACAATGAGGAATGGTGGGATCAAGTAATTATGGCTACTCGGCAAATTATCAAGAAGTAGATTCTTATGCCAATTACACTCATCCATCAAGTTTCAATCAATCATGATCTCAAGAACCAGATTAAGAATTAAAAGATCTTGTCAATTCTATTGTTGCTATTACTTTGGATTTTCAACAGGAAAGCAGGGCTCCATCTAGCTTCAATCAATCATGGGATCAACAACAAGATCTTTTTGAGCCACCACATGTGACTCACAACTCAGGTACTTAGTTAGAAGATCTTGTCAATTCCCTTACTACTAACCAATTGCAACTTCAACAGGAACAAATGGAAATAAAGGAAAGTCTCCAGGAAACAAGGGCAAGTTTTCAAGCAAGTATCTAGAGTTTGGAAACACAAATGAGCCAATTGGTTAATAGTATGGAGGAATTAGTAGAACAAAGATCTCAAGAACTCCCTTCCCAAACTATGATTGATCAAAAGGGGAGTGTTAGTGCCATACAACTTGAGGATAAATCAGAAAAATCCAAGGGAACCCGAGGTAACTTTTATTTATTTTTATTTTTCTTATGTTTTCAATGTTTGTGGGTATCGTCCTAGTAAACCCTTACGAGACTAAACTCGTCCATTAGGGACACTTAGGGGTTTAAAGGCTTGTGTCACATGCTAAGTGCCACCGTGATTTCCTACGAAAGTGGATTAGATTTTCTTATTTTGTTTTTATTTTGTTTTGCTCGAGGACTAGTAAAAAGCTAAGTGTGGGTAGAGTTGTAAACGAACAAAGCGTTCGACGAACGGTTCGTGAATAGTTCGACTTTTGTTCGTTTATGTTCGTTTATTAAGCTAAATAAACGATTATGAACACAATTTTCATGTTCGTTTGTTAAACGAATCGAGTTCGAACAGATGTGTGTTCGGTTCATTTATGTTCACGAACAAGTTCGTTTATGGTTCTTTTCAAGTTTATTTATTAGTTTGTTTAAAGCTCGTTTATGTTCGTTTATAATATTATTATTATTATTATTTGTATTTGTATTTTATTTTATTTATAATATAATTAATATTATTTTATAACTTAAATTTAATAATTTAGTAATAAATTAAATTTTTTTACGTTTTTATTTTATTATTTTATATTTAATAATTTAAAATTGACTTGTTTTATATTTATTTGTTTGTTTATTGTTCATGAACATATTTTTAATTGTTTGCGAACATGTTCGATTATATGTTCATGAACATTAAATGAACGAACACGAACACATTCAATTTTAAACGAATAGAGCTTGAACACAATTTGAAAATACTTAACGAACACGAACCGAACACGAACAAGCTCAAAAATAAATAAACGAACACGAACAAGAACTTGTTCATTCAAGCCCGGTTCATTTACAGCCCTAAGTGTGGGGGTATTTTATAAGTCATAAAATACACATTTTATGCCATTTTTATTTTTATTCTTAGTTTTGTCTTATATCTTTATTTTGTTTACTTATATTATATTTTTGAATTTTAGGTACAATAAGGAGAATGAAGTCAAAATATGTCAATAATGATGTTGAAGACCTTACAAAATCATAATCACAAGATGGAAGAAGACTTGGAAGTAAAAAAGATCAATTTCTGGTTGCAAAGCAAGAAGGCAGATTTGACCTCCAGAGCTTGTTGCAAGGAAAACATGATGTTAAAGTCCTTATTTGAAGAAACTTCCTTTTGAATTTTGAATCTGACTTGAATACCTTTCCAACAGTAGTTTACACGCCAAAATCGGACAAGAAATGGTCATCCAAATCACCTGAAGAAGTGAGAGACGATGCAGCAAAAAAATGGGAGACAGAATGCCAGGCGTCGCGGCGCCCAAAAACCAGGAAAAATCGTGTTTAAGGGTGATTTCAAAGCCCTAGAACATGTTTAAGGGTGATTTCAAAGCCCTAGAAAAAACGTGATTTTTCTGCCTCTAGGCTTACTTGTGAGGGAAGGACTTGTTTTCAGGGTTTTAAAACTCTATAAATACCATCTTTTGAGCCACAAACTAGACATCTTTTGAGGAGACTCAAGGATCATCATTATTATTCTTCTTCTTCTTCTCTATTTTTTTTATTTTCTTTTTAGTTTTATGTATATATTATCTATGCCTATGCTAGGCTAAACTTGTTTTTGGTTAAGGGTGATTTCAAATCCCTAGAACATGTTGTGTAATTGATTTTGAGATTCTATCTATCATTAGTTTTCTATCAAAGTTGCTTGTGTTCTTCTATAAGAATTGTTCATGATGTTGTCTTGATTTGTTTAGGTTGCAAACTAGATATATCTTGATAATTATCTAATGCTAGTTTAGAAGTTTTGATACGTAGCTTATCTTGATTTCTATTCAATAGTGGCAATTTGTGATTAATGATTATATTAAAGTTTTCGCTAATTGCAAAATGGAACATAACCTAAGTTAAACAATTCATATTTATGCTTTTGTTGCTTAGATCAACCGATCTTTTCATCATAAGGCTGCTATCAAATTAAATTTAGAGATGTTTATCCTAAGTTGTTTGGTAGTTAGAGATTAAGTAGTGGCGTTCGTCCTGCTTAACGACGAACTAAAGAAGGATTGGGCTAACACGGGAGGTTGTTATCTACGGTTGTTAACTTTGATAGCTAATTGATGTTGATAGATCTAAAAATTGATTATCAATGATGTCTAGTGGTGGAAAATGAAACCTTAACCATACTTCTCTTATATTTTATTTTCTCTTATTTATTTGCTTTTTACTTATCTTGTTTTCTTTACTTTTAATTATTTCAAAACCCCATTTTATTTTTTTGTCTTTGAACTTAAGTGATAAACTAATAACTTATAAATTAAAACTCAATCCCTGAGGACTCGACCCTTACTAACTACTATACTTACAATTGATTATTTTTAATGCAAGGTTAAATAAGATATACTCTTTTGAGTGCATCAAAGGTGTTCATGGATCAGACCGCGGCCTGAATTTTTTTGAAATCTCTTATTCAAACTCGACTCGGGTAAGCTCGAAAGCCCGTTTCACTGTTAAAAATATTAAAAAGAATTATATTAATATTTTTATGTTTTTATAATTAAAAAATACTTTTATTAATAAATAGTAATTTGGACTGCGTCGGGCTGACCTGAATTATAAAAATTTATGTCTAAACTCGAATCAAATCCGAACCGAACTTGTCGGATTAGACGAATAATCTTATCTTTAAACAGGTCTAGTTTTTACATATAGAGCAAGGGCTTCAAAAATATAATATGATGATAAGGATGGGAAAGAGTTTAACAAAAAATGACTTTAGATTCGAATTATAGTGCTCTAACTCACTAACTAAAGGTAATTCCATTACATTTCAACATTTTCCCACGTTTGAGTTGACTAATAGTTAATTACTTAATTTTAAGAGAAATTATCCGTTTCATACTTACATTTCACTTTTGATAATAACATTTGGCATATTTTAAATTTGATAATTTTTATATAAAAAGGCTTATTTTTTTTATAGAAAAAGATGAATAGATCGAAGCCTTATATTTTTGTAAGAGATTATAATAAATTAGTAATATTTAGTGTTGCAAAAATAGAGATAAAAGCAACAATTTAAAACAGAGGGCATCAGAAAGTGTCTATGGATTGAGTCCAAGTAGGCCATGCTTAGTTAATACATAGAAAAAATTAAGCTCGAGCTGACCTGTCCATTATTGAAAACATTTGTTATTATTAAAAAATATATTTATAATTAAAATTAAATAAAAATATATATTTTATTAACATAATAATATCTTCGAGTCAAATTAGATCACATCAGATTTGAACTTTAAAATTCATATCCAAAAAAAATCTTGACTTACGAACTTTTGAACCATAAATACTTCTAAGATGCATTATTTTATATTGAAAAGTGAAATGAATGTAAGAAAGAATAATAAGAAGAGTTTTATTAACGAGTGTCTTTAGGTTATTTTTTAAAATTAATTAATATATTATTTATAATAATATTATATTAAATGTAATAATTGATAATTTTATTTATCATTTTAAATGTATTGAATAAAGATATTATAATAAATAATAACTTTAAAGAATGTTTTTAAAATACTTGTTAGTAAAATCGTAATAAAAAAGGCTCTATACCAAAAACAAGAACTGTAAAGAGAAGAAAATCCAATGACACCTTAAAAATTCATTCTCTCTAAATGGTTAAGAAGATTTTGGACTTTCCATCAAAGACAAGACAAGATAAAGACACTTTCAATGAATATAATGCATGGGATTCCACTCAACAAGAACAATTATTGGCATCAACAAAAATGAGAAAAATTATAGGAAGAATGTGGATTGTGGAGTTCAATTTTTTTAATAAAAAATTGGATATAAGAATCAATATTTTATATTTTTTGCTTTTCTGATAATTCTAAAATAATCAAATTACAATAACCCTTGATCCCAATTCTAAATTTGCATGTGTTAAGGCATGGAAGAACTGGATTCTTTTGGTTTCTAGATTGCTTTGCTTAATTTTCCCAATCAAAGGGTATTGTTGTTGGATCCTTAATTTAATATTGAGCTTATATGTGAATAATTATGTGTCGTAGACTGTCGAATAAGGTTAAGCCCATTTAAAGTGGTCTACTGAAGTTTGGGTAATTTGGGCTTTAATGTATCTAATAGGGTGTGAGCCTTTAATGTATAGAGACTTAAGAGTATTTTCTATTTTTATGATGGGCTAAACCAAAAGATAACAGGAAAGTTATCTATAAATAGTGGTTATGGTCCTCAGAACACACGTATTGTTATATATTCTTTTCTGACATCCCATCATAAAAAAGAGAGCGAGAGAAAATAAAAGGATTCTCTAAGAGAACGTGTTGATCTGGAAGACATACCGCACGACTCTTGAGAGTAATTGATTTTCATGGATTCAGGTACGCTTTCGCATATTGATCTATTGATTCTTGGTGATTTAACATGAATGTTTCCTAGGATTTGAGAGATGTTTTACATCAAAAGGTATTTTCTAACAATTGGTATCAGAGCTTTTTCATGTTGAATCATTAAGGGTTTATATATAAATATTTTTTTATTTTTTTTAACCGGAGGTCGTAAGGTCGCGCCGCCAAGGATAGTCACGGCCTGTTGGCCGCAGCGACATAAGAACAGCAGCGGCAAAAGAAAATGGGGGGTCAAAAAGACCCTTAGGGTTTGAGGAACCATGCGTTGACTATGACCAATTTTTGTTTTGGATTAATTTTGGTGCAATTTAAATTTGAATATTGGTTTGTTTATATATATTTTGGGATGAATTAATTGAAGCAACATGTCACCAAAGTGACCTCTCTTGTGGAAATTAATTTGTTATGGAATATAAACGGTTGTGTGCATGTAACTTATGTGAATACTGACCAGTCCAAAGGAAGGTTGATATTTAATAGAATTGCATGGGCACCTGTGGTAATAAACATGTGATGAGTATTCGGTCTTACATGTGAACAATACATCGGCCCAAAGGATGATTTATTGTTCGACATGTTTCTTATTATCAATGTTTGATTACTACGCCAAGATATCACTTACAAATTTATATTTTTGTCCAAAGACAAAACATTAATGGAGTGCCTGATATCTTGAGATGGGGTTTACCTCTATTTAAATTTTATTGGTATTTCTGTTATAAGACTTATGTGAGCTTGATTTGTTTGTTTGCTGTTCTCTGTGTTCAACTATAACCACTCTTGCTAATATTTCTACCAACATCAACTCTATTCCTATGCTCAATGGCACAAATTTCAAGTCATGGCAAGAGAACCTCTTGATAGTTCTCGGAGTCATGGATCTCGACCTTGCGCTAAGGGTTGATTCTCCTGCACCTCTTACGGATAAGAGTACCTTTGATGAAAATAGGGATATGGAAAGGTGGGAGAAATCAAATCACATGTGTATGATAATCATGAGGAAAGCCATTCCGGAAGCATTCATGGGCATACTGTCTAAAAAGATTACTACGGCTAAGGAGTTCCTTGTAGGCTGAAATAGGTATGCTCTTGACAAGTCTACTTTCAATGAGATACAAAGACAAAGGCAATATCAGGGAGTACATCATAGAGATGTCTTATCTTGCTTCAAAGTTGAAAGCACTTAAGCTAGAACTTTCTGAGAACTTGCTAGTGCATCTGGTTCTGATATCCCTTCCGACACAGTTTAGCCAGTTTAAGGTGAGCTACAATTGTCAGAAAGAGACTTGGTCTCTGAATGAGTTCATCTCATATTGTGTTAAGGAAGAGGAAAGATTGAAGCAAGAAAAGACTGAGAGTGCTCATCTGGCCTCAACCTCTAAAAACAAGGACAAGGGATACAAAAGGAAGAAGGATAAGGAAGCTGCAGATAAAACACCTCAAAAGAAACAACAAAAGAAACCAGGTCAACTGAAAGGTTCTGGTTGTTTCTTTTGCGGAGTTGAAGGGCATAAGAAGAAACATTGTACCAATTACCACGCATGGCGTGCTAAGAAAGGTATGCTTCTTAATTTGGTTTGTTCTGAGGTTAATTTAACTTTGGTACCTAGACACACATGGTGGATAGATTCTGGTGCAACAACTCACATCAGTTTGTCTATGCAGGGTTGCTGAGTTGCCGAAAGCCAAGTAATGGTGAAAAATACATCTATGTGGGCGATGGCAAGATGGTTCAAGTTGAGGCAATAGGAAAATTTAGATTATTATTAAAGAATGGAACTTATTTGGAACCGTCTTTTATACGGAATTTGATTTCTATTTCTGCTTTGGACAACCCTGGTTATTCTTGTTTATTTGGGAATGAAAAATTTAGTTTGTTTCATGATTCAAAATGGATTGGTTCCGGTTCTTTGTCAGGTTATGATAATCTTTATTTGATTGATACAATTACTTCATTTAATGAATCCCTGCAATTAAGTACACGAGGTATAAAGAGAAAATTAACCAATGAGAATTCGGTTGCGTTATGGCACAAGAGACTAGGTCATATCTCTAGATGGAGAATAGAGAGACTTGTGTTAGACGAAATTCTAGACCCCTTAGATTTTGTAGATTTTGATGTTTGTGTTAACTGTATAAAGGGGAAACAAACCAATAAAAGGAGATTTGAAGCCAACAGGACTTTGGATGTCTTAGAACTTATACATAAGGACATTTATGGGCCATTCCCTACGGTTGCTTGGAATGGTCAACAATATTATATAACGTTCATAGACGATTATTCTAGATATGGCTACATATATCTCATTCATGAAAAGTCAAAATCACTGGATGTGTTCAAAAATTATAAGGCTGAAGTTGAGAACCAACTCAGCAAAAGGATCAAAACCGTCAGATCTGACCGTGGTGGTGAGCACTATGGCAGATATAACGGTTTAGGTGAACAGCGTCCAGGACCGTTTGCTAAATTCCTAGAGGAATGTGGTATTGTCCCACAGTACACTATGCCGAGTTCGCCCACTATGAATGGTGTTGCTGAAAGACGAAACAGGACACTTAAAGACATGGTGAGGAGTATGATTTGTCATTCTACCTTACTAGAATCACTCTGCGGAGAAGCACTTAAGACTGCAACATATATCCTTAATAGGGTTCCAACTAAAGCAACTGCCAAAAGCCCGTATGAACTTTGGACGGGCAAAAAGCCTAGTTTAAAGCACTTGCACATTTGGGGATGTCCAGTTGAGGCAAGACCTTATAGGCCTAATGAAAAAAAAAATTGGACTCAAAAGCTGTAAGTTGTTATTTTATTGGATACTTTAAAAGATCCAGGGGTACAAGTTTTATGATCACATGACGAAGTCGATTTTTTAGTCGAAAAATGCCCGGTTCTTCGAGGATGTCGAGTTTGCGGGGGGAGATACAGTTAGAGACTTTGTCTTTGAAGATGATATTCCCACAGGTGTTATTGGCATTGATTAGGATTCCATTCTTGACTTTGTTCAAGGCACAACAGATTAAGACATTATCGTAAAACATCTCATTCAAGAAATTATTCCAGAAGAACAAACTCTACCACCTCAAGAGCCTATGGCTTTAAGGAGATCCACTAGAGAAAAGAGAAGTGCAGTGCCTGATGACTACATTGCATTTCTCCAAGAACATGAGGCTAACATTGGAGTGATGGAAGATGATCCGATCAACTTCCATCAAGCCATGGAAAGTTCTAACTCTCAGAAGTGGATTGATGCCATGAATGAGGAGATTAAGTCCATGAAGGACAATGACGTGTGGGATCTTGTCCCATTGCCAGAAGGTGCGAAACCCATTGGTTGCAAATGGATATTTAAGACCAAGAGGGATTCGAAAGGCGATGTGGAAAGGTAAAGGCTCGTTTTGTCGCTAAGGGCTTTACACAGAAAGAAGCCATCGATTATAAAGAGACTTTCTCTCTGGTTTATTCGAAAGACTCTTTAGGACTATAATGGCATTGGTGGCGTATTTCAATCTTGAGCTATATCAGATGGATGTAAAGACAACATTTCTCAATGGCAACATTAATGAGACGATCTATATGGTGCAACCAGAAAACTTTGTGTTGGGAGACCCAAAGAATATGGTTTGTAAACTTAAGAAATTCATCTATGGGCTCAAGTAAGCATCTCGACAATGGTATTTCAAGTTTCATCAAGTGATCATCTCGTCCGGTTTGGAGATGAATTTGGTCGATGATTGCATATACCACAAGTTCTGTGGGAGCAAGTATATTTTTCTGGTTTTATATGTCGATGACATTTTGCTTTCCAGTAACGATATAGGCTTATTGCACGAAACCAAGAGATTTATAGCTAAGAATTTTGAGATGAAAGATCTTGGTGACGCCTATTTTGTATTAGGCATAAAAATATACCGAGATCGCTCTCGGGGTATTCTTGGATTATCACAAAAGAGCTATATCGAACAGGTTCTGAAGAGATATGGCATGTAGGATTGCAAACCAGGTAATACCCCTATGGCAAAGGGAGATAAGTTTAGTCTCAATCAGTGCCCTAAGAATGATTTTGAGGAAAAGTAAATGTAGAAGATTCCTTATGCGTCAGCTGTAGGAAGTATGATGTATGCTCAGGATTGTACGCGTCCGGATATTACGTACATTGTTGGGATATTGGGCAGATATTTAAGTAATCCAGGAGTAGACCATTGGAAAGCAGCCAAACAGGTATTGCGGTACTTACAGAGAAAAAAAGACTACATGCTCACATATCGGAGGTCGGATCAGCTTGAGATCGTTGGGTATATTGACTTCGATTTTGCTAGATGTCAAGATAGTATGAAATCTACGTCAGGCTATATCTATGTGCTAGCTAGAGGTGCTGTCTCCTGGAAGAGTGCTAAACAGTCTCTTATAGCCTTTTCTACCATGGTGGCATAGTTCATAACGTGTTATGAGGCGTTCAGTCACGGAATATGGCTGTGAAATTTTGTCACAGGGCTGCGTATAGTGGACGGTATTGAAAGACCACTCAAGTTATTTTGTGACAATAAGTCGGCAGTTCTATATTCCGACAACAATAGGAGCTCGACGAAGTCAAAGCATGTAGACATCATGTTCCTAGTTGTTAAAAAAAGAGTTCAGAGTGGACAGTTGTCTATAGAGCACACCATTACAAAGTTCATGGTTGCAGATCAGCTTACTAAGGGATTGCGACCCAAAGTGTTTCATGAGCACACTGCTCATATGGGTGTCATGTCATTTGAAGGTATTCAGTTTTTAGTGGGAGTTTGAAATTTTAGATGCTTTAAAGTTATTTCAGTTTATGAATATTTTAAAGTTATTTTCTGCAAAAATAAAGTTTTGGTTTATTTACACTCTGATTTTGATATGGATTGATCTCACTAAGGTTTAAGGTTGGACCAGTTGGAAATAGGCATGTTAAGATCACATTGCATGAAATTTCCATGCTACACATCCACATCATGATCCATGTCATTCATTTGTATCAACGTACGTGACCATTGATGGGTTGAGTTACGAAAGATGTAACGAAGGTCGCTTTGATCCTATGTTGGTATGATTGATGGACCGGATTGGTTATAGATACATTTCAGTAATGAAAGTGAAGTTGAGCTCATATGATTATTTTGCAATGCATAATTATAAAGTTACACATATAGCCCAAGTGGGAGATTATTGGATCCTTAATCCAACATTGGGCTTATATGTGAATAATTATGTGTCGTAAACTATCGAATAAGGTTAAGCTCATTTAACGTGGTCTTCTGAAGTTTGGGTAATTTGGGCTTTAATGTATCTAATAGGGTGTGGGCCTTTAATGTGTAGAGACTTAAGGGTAATTTCTATTTTTATGATGGGCTAAAATAGAAATACCAAGAGATAACATGGAAGTTATATACAAATAGTGGTTATGGTCACCAGACACACGTATTGTATTATTCTTTTCTGACATCCCATCATCAAAAAAAGAGCGAGAGAAAACAAAAGGATTTTCTAAGAGAACGTATTGATTGAGAAGACATACTGCACGGCTCTTGAGAGTAATTGATTGTCATGGATTCATGTACGCTTCCGCATATTGATCTGTTGATTGTTGGTGATTTAACATGAGTGTTTCCTAGAGTTTAAGAGATGTTTTACATCCGAAGATATTTTCTAACAATTGCCACAATTTTAATTTTCACAAATTATTGGAGGATTAACCAAATTAGATCTGATAATTTTGAATAGATATAATCACATGATACGAATATGATAAAAAATAATTAAAATACGATATGAAACACGATACAACATAAAAAATAACAAAAATACTCGAACATATAAAAATTTATATAATATAAATTATTAATATATCAAAATTTATATAAAATATATAATATTTTAAACACGATTATATAATAAAATAATAATACAAAATATAATACAAATACATAAATTACTGTATCTAAACCAATCTGAAGAGTGAAGACTAGTCAACTTGGAAAATGAAACGTAAGAATTTCATTTTTGGTATTCGTAAAGCTAATGTAAGAATTTTATTTTATTTTTCAAGTTATAAGATAACAATAATAGAAAAATAAAATGAAAATTGAAAAAGTTTAGAGTAAAATTGTGAATAAAACAATTAAAAAATCTTTTTTGGTAATTAAAGAGACCCATTAATTGACAAGTCAAGTTTAATTGCAACCATTCAATTTTAAACTACAGAATAAAAAAACAACCTTTTTTTCATACTCTTTCTCTCCTCTCATCTTATTAAAATCAAACTTGAAATTCTCATATTTAATTGAATGAATATTTTATAAAAAAATTAAATTACAATGAATGGTTTTCGATCATTTTTCTAATACAAAATAGACCTATTCAAGAATATGGTTATCCATCCGATCTTATAAGCTCAGACTATATTGGATTGGACTTGGACATAAATTCTTTTAATTCGAGTCGGTCCGACTTGACTTAAAGTACTATTTATTAATAAAAAATATTTTTTAATTATAAAAATATATAAATATAAATATAAAAATAAAAATAAAAATAAAAATAAAACTAATATTTTAATATTTTTTAAATAATGAATCTAGTTTTCGTATTTAACACGTTATGATAGATAAATTAAACAGATTTAAATATTTAAAAAATTGCAGATATCTGATTCACTATCATCCCTAATAATCTTTCATCATTTTTTTTTTAACAAAATTTAAAACCTAAAATAAATATTGTAACCAATTATTACATGACTATAGTATTTATGCTATAGTTGCTAACAACTCAACATGACAAACCAAGTAAATAATATAAAATCTAACATAAAGTATTTTCCTTTAAACTAGTTTTTCGTTGTGAATTTCCTTATTTCGGCTAATTCGATGGCAAATAAAAAGGGTTGAGCCAATTTGTCCTCGAGTATTTTATAATAAATGCTAATATTCAAATAGGCTAAAATATTGAAAAAATCTCTGAACTATTTCATTTTTTAAAATACGTTCTTATATTTTTATTGTACCCAATTAAATATTTATTTTTTGATTTGTATCTAAATAAATTTTTATTTCAAATGAAAATTTAATTTATGTTAAGGATTTATTTAAATATAAATTAAAGGTTAGAGGTTTATTTAAGTGCAAATTAAAAATTTAAAGTTTATTTGGGTGTAATAAAAATATAAAAATTTATCGAGATAAAATAGTAAAGTTGAGTTTTTTTTTTATTATTTTAATCATTCAATTATTAGACACAAATGCACCAGATACTCAAAAAAAAATAAAAAATGAATGTATTTAGAATTTTAGATAATTGAATGTGTGTTCCACACAAATTGTTTACATACTGCCATTTGCCAACATGCTTGATTTTGTCCGATATTGCCATTGGGCAGAAGAGTAAACCAAAGTTAGAAAGAAAAAGGTGAGCAATTCTAGAAGTTACATAATTTTCTAAGATCAAATGTTACAATCAGAAAGGACAGAGAAATAAACATCTATCTACCCATGCTAGGCTGGTCAAGACAATTAAGGCCTATATGTTTGAATTTTTCCCTCTTGTCAGTTTGCATCATATTAAAGATCATAAACTTTGAATCTGAAACTTAATCTAATTAATTCATGTAATTATTTTTAAAAGATGATATTCAATAAATTTAGATTTCAAATCTTAACATATACAATCTTTTTTTTATCCTTAAATTGCATTCTCCCTTATTTAAAAAAAAAAGATTAATGTATAAATTTGCCCCTGAAATATAATTCTTTCCATGATTTGATATTTAAAGGAAAAAAAAATTCAAGATTAGGTATCTAAACTTGTATTCCGTCAACCAAATTACTCCAAATAGTTAATGCTGTTACATAAATACTGTCGTGGACTGATTGACCAATAAAAAGTCACTACTTGTCAAAGTCAATGCTATGTCAACATTTTCACATAAGCAATTTTTTTTTAAAAAAATAAAAAATAAAAAACTTAAAACTTAAAATTAAATAAAAATAAAAAATAATGAAAAAAAAAGAAGAGAGATGAAGAGAAGGAAGAGAGAGGAAGAGAGAAGAAAGGAAAAAGGAAAAGAAAGAGAGAGGAAGGTCGCGTCATTCAGGTCTCGTTGATTTGGTTCTCTCAGTGGTTTCGTATAAATAAGAGACATTGTGCGTTCTGTTCGTTCAGGCACGTAAAGCAAGAACGAGTAGGATATCTGCTCTGTAGTGTAGCTAGCTTTGCCGGATATCTTTCCTGCTCAGGGGTGCGGGCCCCTCAACGATCCGATCAACGAAAATAAATCCTGAAATTACATATATAAACGAGAATCTTCACAGTTGTCTAATGAAAGAGGCCAAGAGGGGTATCATCTACTCTGCCAAGGCCTCGAATCGAATCCAAAACCTTTCTTTTCTACGGCTACGCTACGATCTTTCTTCTCTTATGAGATTTCCGGACCTTTTGAAAGAGCGGTGTCGTACTTTATTTATGTTGATTGATACCCAAGTGTCACTGAACTGTCGAAGCGAACTCATTTTCTCGGGGCACCTTTCTCTCTCCCTTGGGTCTATTTTTTTTTCATTTTTTTAAAGTTAAAAAAATTTTAAAAATTTTAATCCAAAAATTATTTTTATTTTTTAATTCAAATAATTAAAATTAAAATAATTTTTTAAATGCTGACATGGCATTTCTTACATGTCAAAGTTGCCACGTATCACGTTTTTATTGGTAAAAAAAAAAATAATATGTCATCAAACAGTTAAGCCATGGACTAACATGGATGATGAAAGTAAAGTTTGGATACCTAATCGTAATTTTTTGTTTTTTAAAAAGTATCAAATCATGAAAATGGGTATACTTCGGGAGCCAATTTATGCATTAACTAAAAAAAAACTATAAACTTTGATTCGACCTATTCAAAAGCCGGGCGAGTCGGCCCGTATTGAGCCGGGCTTGAGTAACTATTTTTCAATTCAGGTTGGCCCGACCCAACCCGACCCGAATTACTATTTATTAATAAAAAATATTTTTTATTAAAATTTAATTATAAAAATATATTAATATTATTATAAAATACTTTTTGAAAAAAAAATGATTCGAACTTACAAATCGTTCCAGATCGAATTTAAGTAAAGGGTGTACAAAACATTTGGGTTGTGGTCCAACCCGACCAACTCATGAACACATCTTACCTTGATCATAAGGTTACAACAATTGCAGTAAGCTAGCCTGTAGGTCTCATAGCTTGAGTTATGCTGCGGTCGAGAGTTCAAGCCTCTCTCTCACCTCAATTATTTTCCTTTCTTTTATTCTTTCATTTTTTTCTCCAACTCATGTCAAAATGTGATTTTCCAAGAACAAATAAAATAAAATCAAGGTAGTCAGTAAACATATCAGTGAAGATATCGATTTTTTATATCGATATATATTAGTATTGGTGTGTTTCGGTATACAATTTTAGATTTATCGATATTTTTTAATTTTTTCATATATATATATAATTCATTTTCAAGTTCTTTAATAATATATATTATATACATATGCAAATATACATTCATTACATACATTAATATCTTTATATGCAAAATATAAAATTTCAAAATTATAATTATTTAACATCCAAATTTTTTAAAAATTAAATAAATATAAAAATATTAAGAAAATATAGCTAATTATTTTAATCAAGTTGAATAACCTAATTTAATGAACATATTTTATTATGAAATTATGAAAAAATAAAAAGATTATGAGAGAAAAACATTAGCAATTGATTAAAATAATCAAATAAGTGAAAAAAATTTAAAAATAAAAAATCTGATACCAACCGGTATGATATGGTATCAATAAATACGAATCAGTACATAATGATATGGATCGATAAAAAAACTGAAATAATATAATATTGGTATCGTACTAATTTTTTATTATACAATTTGTACATATATACTGGCCAATACCATTAATATTAGTACGATATTGATAACCCTGATAAAAACAACTTGCGATTGAAACATGGAACCTTGAACTTTTAGGGGGAGATATCAAGAGAGATGTTTTGTTTTTGTTTTTTTTTTTTTTTTTAAGTTAGTGTTTTATAAGCATCTCTATATATTAAAATTGAGTTATGAGGACCCAAGGGGTGTTTTGTAAGTTTAAAGGGTTATTTTGGTCTATTGCCTAAGGAAGGGTAAAATTTTCTTGAAAAGTTTGAAAGAAAAAAAAAGCAGGCAGAAACTGGCGAGAGGGAGAAGAGGGGAAGGGAGAAGAGAGGAAAGGAGAGGAGAAGAGAGAGGCGGATGAGGGTAGCCGAGCGGTGACGGAGGAAGAGAGAGGAGGAGAGAGAAAGATGTTATGTGCCCAATTGCATGATATGGGACTTGGATCCCACATTGGAAGAATACGATTTTCTTGTAGGGTTTATATGGATCTAGGCTCTCCCACTTCAATAGCTAGCTTTTGGGGTGTGGTTCTCCAAAGGTCCATATCAAAAGAAAATGAGAGAGAAAGGGAGGAAGAGAGAGGAGGAGCAGTTCGGAGCGATCGACTGCCTAGATCGATCGGCGATGTTGCAAGCAGCCGGTTGAAGGAAGAGGAGAAGAAGAAAAGGAAAAGTTTTTTGATCGTATGCATACGAATTTCTGAGGATAGACATTAAAATCATATCTCATATGTGAAGACTTAAAGCCTTAAACATGAATATGATTTGTTATAGATTATGAAGTCTAGGCAATCATGACTGAGTAGAATGTATCTCCATGTTTATTAATCATTTACTAGAATTTTGTTATAATATATTATTTTACAATTTAGACTTACGTACGAAATGGATAAGAGTTGGATGCAAAAATCGAGAGTAAGTCAAAAGTACCAAGATGGAGTAGATAGTCTTCTCGATTTCGCTTTTCAAAACGCAAGCGAAGATAATATGATATTATATCCTTGTTCGAGGTGTGCTAATATTGATTGGCATATGCATGAAGTTGTTTTCGAACATTTGATTTGTGAAGGATTTCTCTCGGGTTACAGACAATGGTGGTTTCATGGAGAGTTCGCAACTTCTAGGTCTTCTTCTAGAGTTCCTCCAAGTTATTCTAACAACCAACACCAGTCTATTAGACAAGATGACATGGAAGGCATGTTGCGGGATGCATTTAACATGCGTAATCACAATTTTCAAACATCTTCACTAGAAGTTCCTGGAGGAAATGATGGGTTTAATGTTGGCATGAATGACTTTGCTGAAACGGAAAGAGGTGTAGGTGATCAAGAACCCAATGGAAAAGCGAAAAAGTTTTATAAGTTGCTTGATGATATGAATGAAGAACTTTACGAGGGATCTAAGCATTCAAGATTGTCTTTCTGTGTCCTTTTTTTCACTTAAAATGATTAGGCGGCTGGACAGGAAATTCTTTGACACTGTTATTAGAATTTTTGAAAGAAATGTTCATTTTTACAAAATCCCTAAGCCTTGTAAGGATTCGAAGAAGATGATAAAGGATCTAGGCCTTGGATATGAAAAAATTCATAGCTGTCCGAATGACTATATGTTGTACTGGGGTGATAGAACTAATCAACAATTTTGTCATTTCTGCGGTAAGTCTCGGTGGTTGGATGAAAATACAGAAGAAAATGTGAATGAGGAAAATGGTGACACACCTTTTAAAAAGAAGCCTGCAAAGATTTTGCAGTATTTTCCGTTAATACCAAGACTTCAACGGATTTTCATATCTTCAAAAACATCTAATTCTGTGAGATGGCATCATGATGAAATGACTGATGATGGCTTATTAAGACATCCTGCAGATTCTTTGGCTTGAAAATCATTCGACAATAAGTTTTCATTTTTTGCTGATGAACCACGGAATGTGAGGCTTGGACTTGGTTCTGATGGTTTTAATCCGTTCAAAATAATGAGTACTTCTTATAGTACTTGGCAGGTTGTCTTGATTCCTTATAATTTGCCTTCATGGATTTGCATGAAACAATCCTCTTTTATCTTGTCTATGATAATTCCTGGAGAGAAAGGTCCAGGAAATGATATTGACATTTATATGCAACCTCTTATTCAAAAGTTGAAGCAGTTATGGGAAGGGGTTGAAACATATGACGCATCAAAAAGGAAAAACTTTAATTTGCATGCAGCTTTGCTATAGACTATAGACAATTTTCCTGCTGATGCAAATCTATCTGGTTGGAGCACCAAAGGTCGTTATACGTGTCCTTATTGTGCTGCGCAAACCTGTACGAAATGGTTATATAACAGAAAGAAATTCAGTTATATGGGACATCGTTGGTGGTTAGATGAAAATCATAGATTTAGATTCCAAAAACATGTATTTGATGGCACTGAAGAGTTAAGAGAATTACCTAAGACCACGATTGGGTCGGATATCTTCTTGATGCTGAAAGATATCAATTTCACTTATGGAAAGATGAATCAAACAAGTTGCACAAAATCAAGGAAAAGATCAAAGGAGATGGTTGAAGGTGATGATGTTGATATTCAGAGTGATGAGAAGGAAGATGAAGAAGATAATCCAAATGAGGCGGATTTGTGGAATAAAATAAGTATATTTTTTGAGTTACCTTATTGGGAGCATAATTTATTGTGTCATAACCTTGATGTGATGCATATAGAGAAGAATGTTTGTGAAAATATCATCGGCACAATTCTTAATGTGGATAGAAAATCAAAAGACAACTTAAAGAGTTGGCTTGACCTAGTTCACATGGGAATTCGTCGTGATCTTTATCCGGAATTACTTCCTAATGGAAAATCACTATTACCTCATGCTTGCTTTAGGATGTCTAAAAAAGAGAAGGACGTCTTCTGTAAGGTGTTGAAAGATGTAAAGGTTCCAGATGCATATAACTCAAATATATCAAGATATGTGAATGTCAAGGATCGAAAACTGACTTCTTTAAAGTCACATGATTACCACATCTTAATGCAAGACTTACTTCCACTTGGTTTACGTTGTTCTATGTCAAAGCAAGTGAATTCTTCCATAATTGAACTTAGTAATATAATGAAAGCTATTTGTGGCAAAGTTCTCAAGGTTGAAGAGCTTGAACAACTTCAAGATCGAGCAGCTCTAACTTTATGCCACTTAGAGAATATTTTTCCTCCATCATTCTTCACTATAATGGTGCATTTAGTTATCCATATTCCTTATGAAGCAAAGTCGGTGGACTGGTTTTCTTTCGATGGATGTAACCATTAGAGAGGCATTCTTCACTATAATTCTAATTAGCTTATTATAGTTTTATCTTACACACAACGTTTAATTACACACATTAATATTGTTATGTATTTTGTTTTAGGTTTTTAGGAAAGTTAAAATCTTATTGTCGGTACAAACGCTATCCAGAAGGTTCAATTGTTGAAGGATATTTAGCGGAGGAGTGTATGACATTTTGTGCAAGATATTTGAAAGATGTTGAAACAAGATTTAACAGACCGGGAAAAAATGATGGGCTCCCACATAATAACTTAGCCAAGACATACTTATTTGAAAGTTTTGGAGAACCAATCGGCAAAATTGAAGTGGTTGAGCTAGATGATAAATCTTGGGCACAAACACATCGATATGTGCTTTTCCATACTAATTCACTGGAATCACTACGCACGTAAGTTTAAGTATAATATTTATTTTAACAAAGACTTTATAAAATTTTTCCAATCTTAATTTAAGAACTATTTTTTTTTTATATAGTGAGTATAGGAGCTACTTGAGAGATCGTTTACGTTCTCGAAGATCACAACTTCGCAAGCTTGATAAGTTATTTACAGAAAATTTTCACGAATGGTTAGGAGAAGTTGTAAGTAATGCAATTGTTTGTGATTTTATTACAGAGAATTTATTGTTTAATATATAAATAAAGTTATACTTTTCCTTTTTTGGTTTCTTGTAATAGGTTTGGAGTGGAATGGATGTTAGTGAAGAAGTTAAGTGTCTTTCATAAGGACCGAATAAAATAGTCAAAAGATACTGTCCTTTCATCATTAATGGATTTAGATTTCATACTAAATCTCATGAAAGATTTAGGAGAACACAAAACTGTGGAGTTGTTGTTTCTTCTTCAACAACAAGCTATGCTAGTGCTAGGGACAGTAATCCTGTGGAGGGAAATGTTGATTATTATGGGATTCTTACTGATATTATTGAGCTGGATTATTATGGAAAGTGGAAGGTTGTGTTATTTCGATGTGATTGGGCTGATGTGAATATTGGTAGAGGTGTTAAAAAAGATCAGTTCGGTTTTACAATGGTGAATTTCTCCCAATTAATTCACACTGGACAACAATTAATTGACGAGCCTTATGTTTTTTCATATCAAGTCAAACAAGTCTTTTATTTCGAAGATCCGAATGATGCGAGTTGGTTTGTTGTACTCCGTAACACACCTAGAGACTTGTTTGATATGGGTGATCAATGTAGAGATGATATTGAACAAACAATTGAATGCTAGCCTTTTACTGATCAAAACTTGGATGAAAATATCCCTAGTACCAGTATAGAAGCTTGTTGGGTTCGCGAAGATGTCAATGAAGACATTTATGAAGCTTGATGAAAAAACTTAATTTAGTAAGATTATTTTTAGACAAATACTATGTATATAATATGATGTTATAGTTTGAACAATTTATTATTAATATTCATTAGATTATAATATTAAGTTCTTATACTAATATTATTTACTTAACATTGTTGCAGATACTATGACGAGGAGAAAATTACAGTCTCTGAATGTTACTACCACACTTTTAGAACCGACATACGCCAATGTTCAGGCCGACCCTAGAGGGACATATTCAGAGAGGCCGAGTGCCTCTAATCCAGATGCTAACACAGAGTTGGCTACTGGAAATACGGTTTCAGAAGGAGTAGTTCATACTGGCTTGAATACAGGTATCGTGTTACATTGTAAAGTTACACAATATATTTTCACAATTCTTAATGTTGGACAGTTGCTAATATATTTGATTTTTTGTAGTTGATAGTAATGGGCAAACGCAGAACTCGAGGTCGAACCACATTAAAGGATTTATGAAACATGCCTCCTCAAGAGCGTATTGTTGTTTCAGCAAATCATGACCAGCAGCCAGTTGGTCCTGAAGCACAACTATTGGCTAGCTTTCTTGGCATGATTGCTCGAAACGGGATGAAGTTGCCAATTCATTATGAAACATGGCGTGATGTGCAGAATGCTACGAAGGTCGAGGTCTTACAGTTTATTGAGGTACTACTATAAGTGTGTTAAATTAGTATTGCATTAAATTTGAAATTTTGTTTATTATTGAAACTAACTTTGTATAACTTTTCCATTTCAGATTCCAACATCATTTGTTCTCAAGTCATTGGGGAAAAAACGGAAAGACTATAAGCATGACTTGAAGAAAAAGTATTTCGATCGAAATACTGATCCTACTGTCATATTACGAACCCAACCGCGTGGTGTGGTAATGTGGCAGCATGAGAGACTGGTTACATTCTGGTTTTCAGAAAAAGGACAGGTATCATTTATAAATTATTTTTGTCATTTAATTTAAGTATTTTTTATAATACAATTGTATGAAATATATACACATTAATAATGTTTGTGTTCAATGTATAGAAACGGGAACAGATAAGAGTTTCCAGTAGAAGTTAATAGAAATATAGTCACACAAGTGGATCAAAAAGTTTTGCCAGAAAAGCTAATGAGAAAGTAAGTTTTCATTCATATTTTATTATTATGTTAGTGTTAAGTATACTTAATCCCATAGTACAAAATTAATTGTTCTTTTAATTGTTATTATTTTGTAGGAAGTTGAACGGGGAAAAAAATTGGACGAGTTGAACTGTTTCAGTTTACTTATACTAAGAAAGATGGATCGTTTTTGAACGTCGAGACTCAGGAACTAGTGGTATGTTTTGTTCATACTTTTTTTCAATTACAAATATATTACAGAATATTTTATTAATTTGATTGTCTTATAGGAGAAAGCAAAAGAGAAAATTGCTCAGTTTCAAGCTTCATCATCAGATGCCTCAGTGAATATACAAGATGTCGAGGATTAAATTTTCACTGAAGTAGCTGGGAAAGAAAGACATGGACGGGTTTGAGGTCTCGGATTAGGTCCAACACCATCGAGCTACTATGGAAATGCTTCTCAGTGGTTTACTGTTTCTTCCTCACAAAACTCCAGTGCATATGAAGTTCAGATGCTGAGAGAAGAAATAAACAATATGCATAAACGTTTTGAGGAAAAAGAAGCACAAAGAGAAGCAGAGATGGCAAGGAAAGAAGTAGAGAGACAAACAGAGATGAAAAGAAAAAAGCATAGAGACAAGCAGAGATAGCAAAGATTGTAGCATAGACTCAAGCACAGAGAGAAGCAGAGAAAGAAGAAGAGCAAAGAAGATATCAGGAGCTGCAGACACAGTTTCAGTCGTTGATGAATTTAGTGCAGCAAAAGTTCTCAGGCTCAACGACTTCACAAAATCCTCCATCTCAGGTAATAGAATATCTTCGTTGTTAAGTATCTTACTTGTATAACTTAATATCTTAAATATTAATTACGTTTTTTAACTTTTTGTAGTAGGGTCATAACATTGGAACGAACTTGCTGCGGAGAAAACGTTCTTCTTACGACTGTCTTCCAATTTTTATAGTTTGTAACTTGTATTTTGTAAATTGTAACTGGATTTGATGTGTTAAATAATACATTTATTGTAGGGATAATGTCATGAATGACCCCTGAAGTTTATCAAATTTGTCAATGTGGTACCTGTACTTTAAAAATGTCTATTTTGGTACTTAAAGTTTACACTCCGTATGTTATTGTAGTACCTGTCAGTAACACCGTTAAAAATTAATGACGTGGCTTTTGTATCCAATGAAAACTTTACACGTGGCATCATATAATGATGCCACGTGTACTAACTAAAAAATTATTATTTTAATTTTAAAAATAAAAATAATATTATTTTAAAAATATAATGATGACACGTGACACCATATAATGATGCCACGTGTATTAACTTAAAAAATAATAATAATAAATATTTTAAAAAAAATAAAAAAATTAAAATTTTTAAAATTTTTAAAATTAATTTCATATATAATTTTTGTAATTTTTTAATAATTTCTTTTTTTAAAAGAATTAAAATAATTTCATAGTTTAATTTTTGTAATTTTCAAAAAATAACTTTTTTTAAAAAATATTTTTAAAAAAATTTTAGATATTATAAATGATTTAATATTTAATTTTAAAATATTTTATATTTTAAAAATAATTTTAGTTAAATATTTTAATTTTGTTATTTTTTAAAATTTTGAATTTAAAAAATAGAATTTAATTTTAAAAAATATAATTTTAAAATTTATTATTATTTTAATATAATTTTTAACTTTTTTAAAAATTAGATATTAATTTTTTAAATATTTTTATTTATTTTAAAAATATATATATATTTTTTACAAAAAAATCATATATTAATTTCTAAAAAATCAGGTGCTGTCACGTGTCATCACCTGATTGGTCAATGCCACATCATTATCTATATTTAACGGTGTTAAGTCAAAGTACCATATAGATACACGGTTTGATAGTACAGGTACCACATTGAACATTTTTAAAGTACAAATACCATATTGATAAATTTGATAAACTTCAGGGGCTATTCATGACATTATCCCTTTATTGTATAATGATACTTTTTATTAAATAAATATTTACATTATAGTTTTTTTAATAATTTTATTGCTTGTGTATTGTTAGATAGTTCTCTGTAAATAATGTTACAGATATTATTGCAAAATATAACTTTTTAAACAAAAAAAAAGATATATATATATATATAATTTTTTTTTTGGGCTTATTTAGTGGCTTTTCAAGAACAAAACGCCGCTAAATATCTAAACTGCAAAGGGTAAAACCTACACAAATTTGCTGCGTTTAATGAACAAAACACCGTTAAAACTTCATGATTAACGGCATTTTAATCACATTTAGTTAGTGGCATTTATTATTAGAAAACGCCGATAAATTTTACGAATTATCGGCATTTGATGGGTACAAACGTCGCTAAAGGGCCTTCGAATTCTGCATTTCGACATTCAATTATGGCGTTCAGAAACGCCGCTGATGTACATTTAAACGCCGCTATTATTGTGGCGTTTTGAATGTACAAATGCCGGTAATGTCCCGGCAATGTATTCACCGGTGTTTGTTGCGACGGTTTTTGCAAACGCCGCTTACATTTTAGTGGCGTTTAAAAACGCCCCTAAGCTTAAAAAAAAAAAGGCCACTGAAGCTCTTATTTCCTGTAGTGTTTCCAGTTTCCTCCCTCTTTAATTACTGCTTCAAAAGGAGACTTATTTCTCTTTTGATTGTAAGTGTAAGAGGGGAATTTAAGGTTTATGAGAAAGATTTGAGCCAAAGTGAAAGAAAGATTTGGGGGAAAAATAAGAGATTTCGGGGACAAAAATAAAGATTAATATTTAAAAAAATAAAATTTTAGTAAAAGATTTTTTTATTTATTAATTTCCACGTCACAAAAAAAAATCATGTTTAAAAAAATGACATATAAGCATTTTTACATGCCACATCATTAAATTATCAGGTGTTAGTTTGACACGTCAGCATTTTCACTGTGGGTGTTAACACTATTAACAAATTTACTATTTTTGTACAATTTTAACAGTACAAAGATTAAATTATTCACATTTTCTATTTAGGAATTAAATTGCACTTTTTTTTTTTTGAAATCAAGATATATCATATATTGATAGCATCATTCATTACAGCTTGGTGTATAATAGAAGGGTAATCTTCTATCCAAAATAATTCTTCATCAATTTGTAGACTATACCTAGCTAAAGCATGTGCTACAGCATTACCTTCTCGTCTGGTATGTTGGACTCTGCATTCGTCAAATTTGTTCATCAGCATTCTTCCTTCCTCCATTAAAGGGCCGATGCTAGATAAGTCATCCTCATCCACTTGCATTTTCTTAATTATCCCCAGTGCATCCCCTTCCAAAATGACATTTTTGAAGCCCATTTGTTGAGCCACTTCCATGGCCTTCACAGCTGCCAGTGCTTCTGAGATATCTGGTTCATTACAAGCCATTATTCTAATAGCAGCTGCTCCCATTACAAAGCCTTCAAAATCTCTAATCACAATTCCAATTCCCCCTTGTTGCAGATTAACATCAAAAGCTCCATCAAAATTAACTTTGACAGCATTCAGTGGTGGAGGTTTCCATCGGATCTGAGACGTCTGTGGTTTGGGAGTGTTAACCGCTTGGGCTTGTTTGTATTCCTGGGTATAGCTTCTAACATGTTCAGCTATTCTTCTTCCTTCAGGTTTTGGATCTCCCTTTGCCTCCAGATTTCTTCCATACCAAAGATCCCAGAGAGTCACTAAGAAGCAATCAAAAGCATCAGCATTGAGTTGTCTGGCTGCTTCCTCCAACCACTCCACCATGCTGTCTACTGTGATATGTAACAGGGCTTGAGGGAGTTTACTCAGTTCCCAAACTTCCTTCGACAAAACACAGTCCCTTAATGCATGCAGGTCCGTTTCTGTTGTATGTTCACATCTCAAACACATGGGATTCACATCATTCATTCTGGAAGCAAGATTAGACCTTGTTGGGATGATACCATGACATAAACGCCAAGCAAACAGTTTAATTTTGTATGGTACTTGTGCAGACCAAATTGGTTTCCAGATGAATCTCGGAGGTCCATAAACAGCTTGCTGCTGAGCTAATACTTTATAACCACTCTTCACCGTATATTTCCCATCTTTTGTGTGTTGCCATACCAACCTATCTGGTGGTCTCAGTCTATATAAGGGGGTGCTGCAAATGGCCTTTGCTTCTACTTCAGGGAATTCCTCTTTTATGAGATCTCCTCTCCATGTCATGGTCCTTCCATCAATAAGCATCTCGACTGTTTGAAGGTGATTCATGGTGTTTGTTGTTTGGGGAGAGCGGAAAGATCCATTAACATCTAGCCATTTGTCCTCCCAAATGTTAATGGATTTTCCATCACCCACTCTCCATCGAACACCATCCTCTAAAACCTCTTTAGCATTCCAAATGCTTCTCCAAATGTAAGAGGGGTTGGATCCCAGATTTGAGCTCAGAAAGTTGCCTTGAGGGAAATACTTAGCTTTGAAAATCTTGAAACAAAGAGAGGATGTATTTTGAATCAATCGCCATCCTTGTTTACTCAGCAGTGCCTTATTGAAGAGCTGTAGTTTCCTGAAGCCTATCCCACCCATAACCTTAGGCATACAGACTTTATCCCAATTCAGCCAATGTATACCTTTTCCCTGAGATTTGCTTGTCCACCAGTACCTCCGAATTAGACTGTTGAGTTCGTCACACAAGGTCTTCGGCAGCAAGAAACAGTTCATGGCATAGGGAGGTAAGGATTGAAGAATAGCTTTGATGAAGACCTCCTTTCCCCCAAAGGATAGCAGTCTTTTGCTCCAGTTATTGGTTCTGAGCTGTACCTTGTGAATGATCTCTTTGAATGCCCTTTTTTTCCCTCTCCCTACCATAGTTGGAAGACCAAGATATTTGTCTGGATTTGTAGCCACATGAATTCCAAACAGCTGTTGAAGGTCTTCTTTTTGTCCCGGTGTAGTGTTGGGACTAAAGAAGAGGACTGATTTTTCGAAGTTGATCTTTTGTCCTGAGTTTTCCTCATAAACCTTTAGCATGTGCTTCAACCGTTCGCCATTGGTCCTGTTTGCTCTTGCAAACAGTAAACTGTCATCTGCGAAGAACAGGTGATTAACTCGAGGACCCTGTCTGCTTGCTTGGACTCCAAGTAGCTCCCCTTCTCTTTGTGACCTAGATAACATGCTTGACAAACCTTCTGTACAAAGCAGGAATAGAAAGGGTGATAGAGGGTCTCCTTGTCGAAGCCCTCTACTTGGTTTAAAACCGTCAGTGATTTTCCCATTTATAACAACTGAATAGGAAACAGTAGATACACACTGCATAATGAGTGAAACCCATCTATCCCCAAAACCCATTCTAATCATTATAGATTCCAGAAAAGACCACTCTACCCTGTCATAAGCTTTACTCATATCCAGTTTGAGTGCAAAGAAACTTAATCCCCCATGTTTCTTATTCTTCAAAGCATGTACAAGTTCATATGCAACCATGATGTTATCAGTTATCAATCTCCCAGGAATGAATGCACTTTGATTCTCACTAATGCATATAGGAAGTATAGGTTTCAGTCTATTCACAAGGACTTTAGCAATGATTTTGTAGATCACATTGCACAGACTTATAGGCCTAAAATGTGTCATATTTTTTGGGTTCTTATTTTTTGGGACAAGGACAATATGTGTATGGTTATAGTCAGTCAAATCAGATTTACCATTCAACACATCAAGTGAAAGGTTTAAGATATCTTTACCCACTATATGCCAGTATTTTTGGAAGAACAATGCTGGCATGCCATCGGGACCAGGAGCTTTTGTTGGGTGCATTTGTTGGATTGCTTTCACCGCTTCCTCAGCTTTGAACTCTGCAAGGAGGGAACTGTTCATCTCATTTGTAACTCTATGATCAACTGTCTCAAGTATGTTCTCAATATTAGGTGAGCCTTGGGATTCAATTAATTTAGTGAAGTAATCGAGTGCAATCCGATGCAAATCTGCCTCTTTGTCACAGACAATTCCATTTGTATCCTCCAATGCTAGAATGGAATTTATCCTCCTTCTCGCATTAGCTTTTGCATGAAAGTAGGCAGTGTTCCTGTCCCCTTCCTTCAACCATTGAATCCGTGACCTTTGCTTCCAGTAATTCTCCTCTTTTTCCAGTAGCTCATCAAGCTGTTGCTTTGCCTCTTGTTCCCGTTTGAGGTTGTCATCATCCACTGGCAACTGTTGGAGCCTTCGAATATTTCCATAAGTCTCTTGGATTTGTGTCTTGACTGCTCCTATGTGGATAGAGTGCCATCTCGACAATTCACTTCCTGTTTCCTGTATTCGAGACTTGACCCCTCTGTTAGCAGAATTATTCCACACCTTCATCACCACTTCTTCACAAGCTTTCTCTTTGGCCCATGATGCTTCGAAGTGCAGTCTTTTAGTCCTGCCTCTTCTAACCACAGCTGGTAAGCTGCCCATTGTATCTAACAGAATCGGGCAATGGTCTGAGCGTGAACAGATTAGGTGCTCAACTAGATATGCAGGAAACAGAGTGCACCAGTTGTTGGTAATCAGTACCCTGTCAAGCCTTTCACGTACAAGGTCAGCTTTCCTCCGATTGTTGGTCCAGGTATACCATGTCCCCCTGAAGCCAGCATCCATCAAATTACTTTCCTCAATGGCGTCTCTGAAGGCCTCCATCTGTCTTTCATTTCTCAAGCAAGTCCCACTCTTTTCACCATGTTGTGCAATTTCGTTGAAATCACCAAAACAGGTCCATGGGTCATTAGATTGACCCCCTAACCTTTTCAGTAAAGTCCACGAGCTTTCCCTTCGGCTTAACTCTGATTCACCATAGAAGCCTGTCACCCTTTGATGTACTCGATTATTTTCCATCAACTCCATATCAATGTGATTTTTTGAAAAACTTTTCAATCTTAGATCCACCTCATCCTTCTACATCATTGCCAATCCCCCACTTCTGCCCTCACTATCAACCACTACACAATTATCCATCTCACATAGTCTTCTCACCCTATCAAACTCACTTGCAGTAAGTTTGGTTTCACATAAGAACACTATCTCGGGAGCTTTTTGTTGTATGAGCTTTTTCAAAGCTCGAACTGTCCGTGGGTTCCCAAGCCCACGACAGTTCCAACTTATGATTTTCATGATGGACGGCGGAGCTGGTATCCAGACTCCGCCAATTGTTTGGTTTCCTGCTCTTTCCCTTCATTGTGACTTTTTAACCTCTTGTCCAGCTTATCTAACTCCATGTTAATCGCATCATCTACCTTATCTCTTCCTTTCCTTTTCCCTGCTCCCACTTCCACCGTAGGTGTGCTGTTCCCAGGTTGTCTTGCCATTTTCTTCCATTTGCCTTGCAATTTCCCATCTTTGTATGCTGTCATATCATTGACTTTTTCCTCTTCCACAAAGGTTTGTACAATCTTGCCATATACTGGTTGATTGGAAAGTACGCGAATGCTTGTGTCTTTGAAACCATCGATCACATCATTTCGGATCTGGTCCGGATTTGTTTCCACATTATCTGCACTTGGCTTCTGCTGGTGTTGTGATATTGGGTTCCCAAGGGATGCCGTGGATGGTGCAGATGATATAGGTAAATCATTCTTAGAGTATAGACTGGTGAAGCCACTTCCCATAATCTGTCTCATTACCATACTTTGGCCTTCCCTTCCCATATTCTTCCCCAAATCGGCCGGTGACCCAGTACCTTCCATAGATAAACCAGATTTTAGTCTCAGCCCTGAACTACCTCCCTCTGTCTGTCGCCTGACCCCTGTTCTTTTGAGTGGTGAAGCACGTAGCCATTCCCCATATTGCTTGAACCCACTGTCTTGATTTTGGCCAAAACCATTACCAGCAGTATGCCCTAATTCACAATCAGCATCAATGTGTCCCAGCAGCCCGCAATCATAACAAAAGCTAGGGAGCCTCTAGAATTTCACCCGACCCCATTGAGTTCTTCCTTCATCCGATTTCATCAGCAAAATAGTTCTCCTAAGGGATTTGGTGATGTCCACCTCCACCCTAACTCTTAGAAATCTGCCCCAAGCCCCGTCTTGATTATCCAGATCCACATCAATTACTTTCCCAATTTTCCCACCTATGCGTATGGCCATATCATGATGAATCCAACCTAAAGGGAGGTCATAGATTCTTACCCAGAACGGCGCCGAGTTGAAATTGTAATCCATGGATCGGAGACTGGCCTTGTAGGGTTGCAGAAGCAGTAGATGTTTGTCAAAATTCCACGGGCTGCCCTCAATGATTCTGTCTCTATCCTTTTCTGATGAGAATTTGAAGAGGAACAGATTCGCCTCCAGTGCCGATACCGTAACCTCTTTTGCGATTCTCCACACAAGCTTGAAAGTAGCGATCATCGCGTCTTTGTTAAAGTGTCTTCTCGTCAGCAGCTTCCCCACGAGCCACAGTTTGGAATCGCCGTCATCCAACAGCCGCTGTATGTCTGTGGTATCAACCGAGTCAGTTTCCTCCTCGGTGAGATTTAGTTTGTGCCATAAGCCCTCTAGATCGTCTGCCATAGAAACTCGAAAGACAAAACTCAGAGACTGCCCCTATTGTGCTATCTGATTCCCAAGGATTTCCAGAAAATCCTGAGAAAATGACGCCTCGTATGAACGAGACTAACTATCCTCCCACAGAGAAACCGAGGAGACTGGGGACGGTAAATTGCACTTTTTCTAATAGTACAGGGATCTCCTAAATATTTTGACCTATAATTTATATAACTATAATAAAAACAGTAATTTTCATTTCTTCTTATCTTTAATAAAAAATTATATTACTGATAATAAAATCATATAATTGTAATAATATTTGATATTTTATTAATAATAAAAATTGTAATTATAATATTTCACTCAAAATCAAAATAATCGGTTTTAAGATATAATAACATATTACTGACATGACCTTCTTTTATTGGGTCATATCAGGAGTTGATGCGAAGTTCATATTAGGGAGCGGACTCTAGAACTCCCCATATTGCAATAAGTATGTTTATCTCAAATCCTGTCATTCACATTGCCAAAGGATGCTTGTCGACTCACTTGTCTCTTTGATCTTTGGAACAACTGCAAATTTAGATTCCTATATATAAATCTATCGAGTGACGACCACATTAATAAATTTTATAGGAATAAGGGTGATACTCGTGCTGCTCACAACCTTCGGTTTATTGACACTCCTAAGTGCCAATAGATTTTAATTTCTACTTGATATATCAACACAAATTTGTGAAAATCAACTCCTCATTTAAGTTTTAACTGGAATCTAATTTTGGTTCGTTCAAAATTGAACTTTTAAAAACTATACTGAAAATTTTGGTGCTTATAGATCACCAGAGTCTCCTAGATAAGCTCACAACTCACAACTCTGACAGATATCCTCTGAGCAATGTCTACTGCTTGAGGTGACTAGGCAACGTTGAATAAAGAACATGAAAATGTTTACTATTTATGTTTGTAAATGCTAAATTAGAGATCTTTATATATACTATTACTACTACTATTATGTTTGTAACACGTGTTAGTTCTTCCTGCATGCAAGTGTGAGAAGTTTGTAAGCATGTAGTCTTTATTTATGTACTTCTTGATATCAATATTCACCGGAAGAATAACATTTTCTTCTTTGTAAGTTTTGTTTTTCACTTGGCCCCAAACTTAAAAGCTTAGAAAAAACACCATCAATTATTTTGAGATTGTATAAAAATTGAAACCAACGTGATAAAATGCACTAATCAAGTAGATGAGCGCACAAACAGATCAATTATCATCGATCGACAGTCGGAACTTATTTTATTTCTTTTGTGCACAGTTAGTATGTTAAGGGTCAGATGAGTGTACCTCAAGATTAAAAAAACTGAACTTTAGGTTAAACCGATTAGATATCTGATTTTTAGTTCAATCGGTTGAATTGGACGGTTCACTTAAATAAAATTTTAATTACAAATATATATATATATATATATATATATCAAACCAGTTTTTTCAGTTTTTACCGGTTAAATCGATTTTCTATCGGTTCAGTTAATAACCGTTTTATTTGATGTACTGGACCGGTTAGACCACCAATTCCCGATTCAACCGGTCGATCCGGTCGAATTTTTTAATCCATGGTTTACCTAGCCATTCATCATCATATAGCAAATTAAACTTTTTGGTACAAAAAAAGTCGTAACTTGGGATAGAGAAAGGGGTTGCAAATACTCGAATTCAAACTCTAAATTTACTAGATGTCACCTCTTAAAGATGATCGCATGAATCAACCGGCTAAACTTGGATTCATTGCAAATTAAACCTTGTTAGAAGTTTACCTTCTTTAGTTCCTTTTGTACATTTTCACATTGAAAACAAGTTGTTATAAGAAATATTAATACTTAACCTTTTGTTTTTAATTTTGAAATCAAGGTTGGGTTAATTTATAAGATGCTCAATAGTTTGCAAATTAATTAGGCTTAAAATTGTGAAAGTGCAAAAATGTATTTAAGATTGAGAAAATGCATATGTATATATAAACCAATCATTTAAGGTATAATATGCACTATGCAAGGTTGAGTTAATAAAGAGACAGGAGTAAGGAAAAAAGAAAAGAAAAGTACGAACACGAAAAAATTGCTTAGTCCCTAAGCTTTGTCAGATAATTCCATATTTCCATTGATTGACCCTTTACTTCAGAAACAAAAACAATGGAAACAAAGTCATAGAACGTACTGACTGTTTACTTGGGTTGAAGTAGAAACTTTTTGTAATCAAAATTAAGAAAAAAACCTGTCAACATGAATTTTAAATAAAAAATTCAAATTTAAATTATAAATTATAGTTATGAATTTGGTGAAGAATTTAATATTTGAGTTTTTTTATTAATTACATACCAAGTATATCTATATAATTAAAACTTAACAACGAACTGGTTTTGAGCATGCCTCTGAGCCGTCGAGTTTCTGACGATCAGCTTATTTGGATTGATTCACCAATTGGTCAGTTCACAATTAAATCGGCTTATTATGAAGCAAAAATGGTGATGGGAGAGGAAGTTAATCAAAGGAGTCGAAGGCATGAAAAATAGAGAACTATATGGCTTGCTAAGGTTATGCCAAAAATCAAGGTTTTGATATGGAGGGTAATTAAAAGGAATTCTGGCAACTACTGAAGCATTATGTTACAAGAGACTAGAGATAGAAAACATCTGCTGTGTGTGTCAAGTGTCAACAGAGCTCAGAAAATTGGAGACACATTTTCTTTGAATGTTGCTTTAGTAAACGGGTGTGGAGGGAAGCATGTCCAAGTGCACTACTCTTTGCGGAATGGCTAGGTTTGGCAGTAGATTTCTGGGCTGAGTTTTTGGTTTTCTCAAGCCCAACAGGATGTTTGGAAAAGTGTATGACTTTACTGTGGTCTATATGGGCGAACCGTAACAAGAGTTTTCATGATGGTATATGTGCTTTACCTACTAAGGTAGTGAACACGGTTAGGATGTTGGAGGGAACAATGAATGCTGGTATAGTTCACATGGAGCAGAATCTTGTCACTAGGGGACAAAGACAGTTTGAATGGGAGGAATCACCAGATGGTTTCATTAAAATTAATGTTGATGCCTCTTTTAAGGTTAATGAATCGGTGGCTGCTATAGGGGTAGTAATGAGGGATGTTGGAGGACTGATCATTTTCCTCACAAGCAAAACAGTTAAAATCTAATTAGATTTTGACATATCCGTTATATGCGCGAAAAATAAATTAAAAATGAGTTATCTAAATAGTGGATTGTTTTTTCATGTGTAAATATTTTTAAAAATAAAAAATTCATAATATAAATTTTGGATTTTTTGCACAAAATTTGTGCACCCACGTTGCCCACTCCATGGGTGACCACGTGGCTTTTTTTAGTGGGTCCCTTATTTTTTTTGATTGTTGAAGGTAAAAAAAAAAAAAAAAATTGTGTTCATATTATTTTTTTGTGTTTAAAATATTATAAATTAATATAAATTTTTACATGTTAATAATTTATTTTACGTATACTTTTAAACGTTTGTATATCCATATCGCGTTTGTGTTATTTTTCATGTTGTGTTTTAATAATATTTCTTATGTTGTGTTCGTGACATGTTCGTGTTCATTTTTTTTTGTTTTTCAAAATATTATAAATTTATATAAATTTTACACGTTAATAATTCATTTTATGTATATTTTTACACGTTCGTATATTCGTGTAGTGTTCATGTTATTTTTCGTGTTGTGTTTTAATTATTTTTTCAATTTTTGTGTTCGTGTCGTGTTTTAATTCATCTCATATTTTACGTAATTTATCATTGTGATTAAATTTAGAGAAAAATTTGTGTGACGTGTCTCAATTTATGACATATTTTGCATAATTTATTATAGTTATTCAATTTAATGAAAAAATTGTGTTCGTAACGTGTTCGTATTTTTTTTTTTGTTTTCAAAGTATATTAACTTTATATAAATGTTTACACGTTAATAATTAGTTTTACCCAATAATTTATATAAACTATTATAAATTTATAAAAAAATTTAACGTTAATAATTCGTTTTATCTATATTTTTACACGTTCATGTTTTCGTGTCGTGTTCATGTTATTTTTCGTGTTGTGTTTTAATTTTTTTCCTATATTGTATTTATGTCATATCTCAATTCATGACATATGTTACATAATTTGTCATAGTTATTCAATTTAGAGAAATTTGTGCTCGTGTTCGTGTCTTTTTTTTTTTTTGTGTTTTTAAAGTATTAAGCTTTATATAAATTTTTATACATTAATAATTTATATAAAGTATTATAAATTTATATAAATTTTTAGACGTTCGTATATTCGTGTCGTGTTCATGTTATTTTTCGTGTTGTGTTTTAATTATTTTTCTATGTTGTGTTTGTGTCATGTCTCAATCATCTCATATTTTACATAGTTTATCATTGTGGTTTAATTTTTTTTTTTAAATTGTGTGTTCGTATCGTATCTCAATTCATGATATATTTTGCATAATTTGTCAGAGCGATTCAATTTAGAAAAAATTTTATGTTTTCATAACGTGTTCGTGTTTTTTTTTTTTTTTTTTTTTCTCAAAATATTATAAATTCATATTAAATTTTTCATGTTAATAATTAATTTTATACATTATTAATTTATATGTTCATAACATTATTATAATTACTATTATAAAAATAAAAAACGAATTGTTTAACCCGTAGCTTAGCTTTTTTTTATTTTTTAGTTCTATATAAATTTATCAAATATTCATTAATCAGATTTTATCGTACATCTATAATTCTATATAATCGAAACTTAACAACGAAGGATTGAAGTAAATATATTGTGACCGACTTGAATTAATTAAAAAAAGAAAACCCCTTAACCCTGAGTATAAGGACAGAACAGTTGAAACAATCTTTCTTATTGTTTCATTTTCCTATCCAAGAAATATAGAAGAAAAATGGATTTTACTAGGGTGTTGCCAGAAGAGTGCCTGAGTCTCATCATATCGTTGACTTCGCCACCAGATGCATGTCGATCGGCCCTGGTTTCTTCTGCCTTGAGATCAGTTGCGGACTCTGGTGCAGTGTGGGAAAGGTTTCTGCCTTGTGATTATAAGGATATCATTTCAGGATCATCATCGTTGCTTTCATTGGGAAACAAGAAACTTTATTTTCATCTCTCCTTTCGTCCCATTCTCATTGAAAATGGTCGCATGGTGAGCCCAAAGCTGACTCTGTATTAACTTTTCCAACTTTGCTAGTTGCTACTCTTATTAGCTTTACATCATGTAGTTAATTAGTAGCAAAGTATGTATGTATGTATGTATATGTGTTTTGACTTGAGTCTTCCATATTAGATCGAAAAGTAAATCTTACTAAAACTATAATTGTCGTTGGCATAAGGATTGTCATCAGCTGTCAAACTTGATATTTGAAAGTTTTTTTTTTTTTGGCCAAATGATATTTGAATGTTTGTTTGCCGTTGTTGAATTATAGATCATTGATGATTTGAAAAGTAGAGATAGTAGCAGATTCAAGCTGTGATACAAATTTGAAGGGAATGTGATTTTTATTATTATTATTTTTAAACAAAAATATTGTTAATTAAAATATATTCCCACCTGTGAGCTGCTCGGGTACTCCTGGTTCTTGATTGTTCCTTTCCGGGATGATCAAATTGCTTTGATCATGGCCTTTGTAAGGGGAATTCAAATTTAAGAAGATCGATTTGTGCAAAGGAAAACATGCACAATTTGTACTATATGATTTAAACTGGTGTGTTGTTTAGCAGCTCCATTTTGTGCATTTATCTGAAAAATTAAGGTTGCTGGTGTTTAAACAGAGCTTTCAATTGGAGAAAGAGACTGGAAAAAAATGCTTTATGTTGGCGGCAAGAGCACTTTCAATTACATGGGGAGATACACCTGAGTATTGGGGTTGGACAGCTCTACCAGAGTCTAGGTTTGTTGTAGGTTTGGACATCTTATGTTCTTAATTTGTCATCCATATATAGGAGGATGCATGTTTACATGACTCAATACTGCTGCTTTTGAAAAACAATGTCATTTACAAGAAAAACTATGCCAATCTGCATAAATCTACTACTTATAGAATGACATTGTTGATATTGGTGTTATTTATTTATCATATTGTCATGATCATCTGCATAAATCTACCTTTGTTTTGTTCCGTGTCGAATCGTATTGACAGGTTCTCTGAAGTTGCTAAGCTCAACCTAGTGTGGTGGCTCGATGTCAAGGGAAAGATTGAGACCAGAATTTTATCTTCCAGCATAAACTATGCAGCATACCTTGTCTTTAAGCTTGATAGGTATACATCTGGGTTTAGACATAGAACTGTAGGTTCAAGGAACCAGATCAGGGGAAGTGCGGAGGGTGTTGCTAGACCCTCCACAAAATGTGCCCCAACAAGCTCAGGAGAGAGGAGATGGGTGGATGGAGATTGAAATGGGTGAGTTTTTGAATGAATGTGGAGATGATGGGACAGTGGAGTTTAGTCTTCGGGAGGTTAACACTAGTTACTATAAGCAAGGCCTCATTATTGAAGGAATTGAGCTGAGGCCTAAAGATATTGGTAGGTAGACTGGACATCAGTGCCCATAATTTAGATTGTTTTCTCCTTTCTATTTGATTCAACATATACTAACCAGAAAGAGATTTCATGTTTGTACTATTGCAAAATCCATTACTTCATTCAAAAGATTGAGAATTCCAATCTAACATCTGCAATTCATTCTCTTATTTTTCAGGTTACGACTTCTTTTATCTTATATATATAAAAATGTGAACTTCAAAAGAGTTAAAAGTGAACGACTAAATACCTTATAAAATTTTAAAATTAACAAATTTGTCCTATTTAATTATGTAATTTTTATTAGTTTATTTAAATTTAAGTCAACTAAATATTTAAAAATAGAGTCCACATAAAATTAAACTACCTTAAAGTTAACAAATTTGCCCTATTTAAATATGTAATTTTATTAAGTTATTTAAATTTAAATTGATTAAATATTTAAAAATAGAGTCCACACAAAATTAAATTATTTTAATTGAAGTAACTAATGTAAACTAATAGAGCATTGTAAGTGAAGACACTTAATTTTGTCCAGGCCTCAAAACAAGGTACGTTTTTTCTTCAATTCTTCGGGATTCCAAGAATCTCCCCTAATTTCATAATTTGGTTTTTGACATTTTGATTCGAAGGTCAACATGAAAAAGTCAATTCGAAAAAGTCAAAGTCAAAATCGAAAAAATCAACTTTCAAAAAATCAAGATTTAAAATGAGAATTGGATGGTGATAAAGCAACTTTGATATTTGGAGAGCTACAATTGAAAATGAAAAGGAAAATTGGAAGGAAAATAGTATAGGGACTAAATTGAAAAAAATCAAAAGGTGGAATTAAAGGTGGAGGGGCAAAATTGGGATGACAAGGAACTTAATGTGAACAAATTAAAGATGATGGAAATGGAATTTCTGATAATTGGATTGAAGACAGATGAGATTTAAGGAGGGAAATAGTGGAAGGACTAAATTGAACAAAATGAAAGTTCAATTTCAAAGGAAATTAAAAAAAGAATTAAATTGAATGAAATTGAAACTCCAATTGGAGGAAGAATCAATAAAAGAATGGGATTTCAAGGTTCAATTTTAAGGAGGATAAAGAGTGAAGCCAATTGGAAGATGAATTGGAAAAGAAAGGACAAAATTTAATAAATTGGAAGTTTCAATTTTGGGGGAAAGTATGAAAATGATCAAATTGGATGAAATTGAAGGCTCAATTTGGGAAATAATCAATAAAGACATGGATTCAAGAAGCTCAATTACAAGGAGAGTGAAAGGAGGAGCTAAATTGAAGATGAATTGGAAATTCAAGGACTAAATTGAATAAATTGAAAGTTCAATTTCAAGGGAAAATTTGAAATTGAAGAAATCGGAAGTTCAACTTAAAAGAAAATCAATGAGGGAATGGATTTGAAGAGATCAATTTCATGGAGAATAAGAGATGAATCAATTTTAAGAAGAAATTGAAAATTGAGGGATTAAAGTGCACAAGTTAAAAGTTTGGGTTTGTAGAGAATGGTCCAATTGATGAGAAAATTAATTTTGGAATAATGGAGAGGTGAATAAGAAATAAATGAAAGTTGGAGGAAGTGTGTGGAAATAATCCAAGGTAAATATGTAGTAAAATGGAGATGTGAGGACATTTTAGAGAAAACTCAAGGTGGCTTGTTTGTAAATAATTGGATGAGTAGGATAAAGAGAGGGGACAAGAGTACATGACATGGCATTTTGGTCCAATAAGACTGAAACTTGGTCCTAAAGAATAGGAAAAGATGACCATGTGGAAGGGGGGGATCATTTGAGAAATGAAAAAGCATGACTAAAGGGATTTTGAAGGGGTATTAGGCCAAGGTTGATATGAACGGGCTACAGCCCCTTTTTTTTTCATAGATTGAGCATTCTAAAGGTTTCCTAAGGGAGAAAATGAAAAGAGGAGACGAGAGGAGGAAAAATGAAGGGTTTAAAGATTTTTAAAGCTTTACTAGCTTTCTTCTTCATTTTTTTCTTTTAAAGTTTCTTTTTCTCTTCTTGATGTTTCATTTTTTTGTTTAAAAACAAGGTTTTCAAAAGGATTTTTAAGAAAGTTTCTCTTTTTCTTCCTTTCTTTTTTACAAAATGCTACAAGTTTACAAAATATTTCCTCTTATATTCATGCTTTGTCGTCACTTTGATAGTGTTTTTCCATGTTGTTGCTTCATGATTTCCCTTGATATTTGAGGATATTGATCTTTCCTTTGTTTTTCTTCTAAAAAAATGAATAAAATAAAAAAGTTTTTGAGTTTGATGATCTTGGTTTTCTACCAAGTGATGGTTAGACCAGATCTAGTATCTAAGTGGCCAACCTTGAGACAACCTTTGTTTTCTTGTTTGTTTATGATTCTTGCTTATATATATTGTCATTCTCATGTGTATATCTTGATGAATATGTGTTGATTGTGGAGCATTATCTTTGTTACAAGTTTTATTACTCTTTGAAAAAAATGATTTTGAGCTTGATGATCTTGTTTTTTACAAAATGATAGCTATAGCCAGATTTCCATCCAAGCGGCTAGCCTTTAGCCAATCACTTTTGCTTGCTATAAATCATGTTTTCAAATCATTTTCAGCATGTTTTCAACCAATGGTCCATAGCTAAAATCTAATTTTCAAACTAGTTGAAAAAACAATGTTTTAAAAGATGGAGTTGCTGATTTCGGGCAATATTAATCATATGCATTTTTGGTCCAAATAAAAAACTGTTTTAACCTAATTTTATTCACCATTAGTCGAATCTAATTTGATTTTTCAGTTTTTTTTTTAATTTTTTTAAGGGTAAAAAAAATATCTTTATAAAACCGGGTTTTTGGAGTCAAAACAAACTTTAAAACTAGCAAGGTTTCAAATTTTTTTCACAAAAAGGGAAAGGCTGGCCGAGAACTTTAGCTACTGTATAGAGGTTGTTTTCATGGTCTTTTAAAATTTAAAAATAGGTTTTAAGAAAATTGGGTCATGGGTAGGTAAAAAAAGCTTCAAAATCGAGCAAAAATATGATTTTTTACACCTAGGCCATTCGGCCACCTTGACCTTTTCTTTCAAAAAATTGCATCATTTTTAACTTGTTTTGGCTTTCAAAATGTTTGCATTCAAGGCTCGTTTAGAAGCATTCAGATGTCAAACAATGGCATTCGGAGTCCCCTTTAATCCGAGCAAAAATGCGTGCCCGAAATCTTTCTATTTTAAAATCCAATTTAAGTTTCTTTCAAAAGTAGTCGGACATCTTTTTAGGTGTTCGGATATCCTCTCTTCAAGAGAGAAACACATTATCATGCATTTCATATTTAAATATTTTTTTTATTTAGCTTAAAAACAGTCCTTTTCGGTTTTATAAGCATTTGACGAGAATTATTTCTTATCTCCGTCGGGAGGTTAGGAAATTATTCAACACACGTTTTTACAAAATCATAAAGTACGTTTTTTTTTTTACTTGGAATTATATAAATGTCATATGAAAGAATTATTTTCCAAGCTTTGCCGGGTTTGCCAGGAAGTAAGGTAATATTTTTTCGACATGTGACGTTGATATAATTTCACAATGAAAATCCAAGAAAAAGAATTTTTCAAACAATGATTTGTGCATATTCTAAATTCATGCATATTCCATGATGACGTCATTTTAGAATTGATATCGATGTTGCTGTCTTGATCATGATATTTTGATTGATATGCATATTCTATGATGATGTCATTTAATGATTGATACCCTTATAAATTGTATGCTATGTCATAATAAATTTTGCCATGTATTAAATTATAGGCCATCTCATAATAAAATATATGCCACATCATGATTTATTTGCCATGATAATTATGCATGTTACTTTATTTATATTTATGCCTTACTGATAATTTGCATATTCAATATCATTTAAATATTTGAAAATTGATGTTTTTAAATAAATAAGGCAATATCCTCGAGTTAATATAATTCATGAATCTTCTGCCGGTTTGTCGGTGAGTCTTTATCAATTATTATTAACAAAGGAATATCCTTCTAAAAAGGAAGACGATATGGAGAATTTCAAAACAATAAAAATTTTATGTTTTGTCGGTTTGCCGGGGAACATAGAAAATTTTTGCATTAATATATTCCGAATCGTCCTCGAAATAACAAGACCATTTTTTAGAGAATTATTTTTAAACACCAAATATAAAGCCGGCATTCATCGAGACTTCATGTTAACACACGATTAATAAGGTATCGTTTTATACGGGCGTTGTGGGGGTGCTAATCCTTCCCCGTAACGTAACTGACTCTTGAACCCGTTTTCGTTTTCTCTCTGGTTCAAAGCACAAACTTCAAAATTGGTTTTTAAAATGTTTTAATTAATTTTAAAATATTTTACAAAAATCGGTTTTAATAGGTGACCCATCATACCTAGCCAAAAAAGATCGGTGGTTACTCAATTTTCTTTTTCGAGGTTGTTTTCAAACCCTCCCATTTTAATTTCGAGGAAGCCTATTAATTTTTCCTCTTCCCCCTTTTTCAACGTCACTTAACGGGTCTCGCGATAGGAGTTTCGTTATGACAACTTGGCGACTCCACTAGGGAGCATTTAGAGAGTCATGCCTAAAATTAGTCGTGTGTTATCGAAAGTCTCGATTTGTCGGGTTTAATCGGTCTTTAATTATAATTTCCATATTTTTTAAAAATAAAGAGTATTTTTCTTAAATAATAAAATATTTTTAAATATGTTCATGTTCATACATATTATAACTGCTATTTGGTTATTTAATGTTGTATATTATTATTACTCTCTAGTTAATTATTGCTCTACCTTATTGTTTTTATTAAATTGTTAGGGTATTTAGAATAAAGATTGTAGAATATGTGGTAAAAGGATTAGTTGTTCCTCCTCACAAACTACACATGCATTTGCATAACATGGAGCCCTTATACCGGGTTCTGTTCCCTTTAGGTGGAAGTAAAGTACCTAAGCTCTCGTGAGGTGATAACCTTCGCATAAGCCTAGAAAATATACTCCAACAAATTGGACCCTTTAAATTGGAGTGCCTTACTAGCCTTCACAGGCGACAATGAGGTGCAATTTGGAGCCTTTAGAACCTAATTCAACATCATATAGTGAACCATATGGAACCAACCTAGGTAGAGCCATGCCGGATTTCTGATTAGATATCTCGAAGTTCGGAACACATGGAGGAACGCTTCCTACCTTTGACTATTTATTCTACATTCAGAATAAACATCGCACATCGGGCAAGGATGAACGTACATCGCCCATAATAAGTGTAAATTTCTACCCCAAAGGCACTGTGATGCCTAAATAAGTAGATACTGTTGGGGCAAATGTTCATTAATTTTCTGAAGTTGTAAATATGAAAACTCTTTTTCAAGCATTTTTGCATTTCGTACATCTCATGCATTAATTATACATAAATAGAGCATGTACATTTATAGTTGTATTTTTTTATTTATGGTGATAATAATCTCATTTGATAATTTCATGAGGATTCATTGATTGAATAAGAATTGTAGACCAGTAGTGTTGAATAAATATTTGGACACCCGTGCCATAATAAGACCCATTACGCCATTTTTTTTTATATAAAAATCGATTTTGGAAAATAACATTTTGAGTTTTGAGAGGAAAACATGTTTCAGAAAACTCGTGAATTAAATTTGGGGGCAAATCTTCCATATTAATTTTTTTTTGAATAAATAAGATTGGTTCCACCAATTTAATTTAATTGTTGTATGATTTTTCTGTATATATTCATGCATTAATTCGTTTATTCTTTGCATGCATCATATTGACATCATGTTGCATTCATTGTAGAAGGCATATCTGACATACATGATCATTCACTATATATGTCTTTGCATTAATTTGTTTATTCTTTACATGCATCAAGTTGGCATCAAATTGCATTCATGACATTCATGGCTCATTCATAATGAAATGCATTTGGGCCATAAAACAAAAGTTGACTTGGCCTTAAGAGTTTTTGAAGAAATTTCTATTTCAAATCGGAGGTATAAGAAGTATTGAGAACCTTTGTAACACATGTCAGGATCATGGATAATGAGCAGCAAAGTAGACTATAGAGAATGGAGAGAGCACAGAAAGAATTACAAGAATAATTGGCAAGGTCACAAGAACAATTGGCAAGGTCCCAAGAAGAATCGAGAGTACAGATGACTAAACTCATGGAACTGGTGTGCGCCACGATCAAGGGAAAAAGATACAGTGAAAACTCAGCCGCTAGAGAAAGGTTGAGGGCACAAAGGGGTTAGAATGAGGTCCTATTGTTAAATGGCCAGTCTTTTCAGAACACAGCCAATCCCATCAACGTCCTGAACTTAGATGATCCGGTTGAACAAGCAAAGTTGAAAATGGTTGCGTTGAATAGGGCTGGGTCGGCAGATTCCCAAGGGAGATATCTACTATTAGAGGAAAGGCTCCGGATAATAGAAGGCACAGATGTATTTGGGAGTATAGACGCAAACGAACTTTGCTTGGTCCCCGATTTAGTCATCTCTCCTAAATTTAAGGTCCCCGTCTTTGAGAAATATGATGGGACAACCGACCCGTCAGCCGAAATCACTATGTTCTGCCGAAAGATGACAGGCCATACGGATAATGATAAGCTTTTGATCCAATGTTTTCAGGATAGCCTCAACGAATCCGTGATTAGGTATTATAATCAGTTGAGCAAGGATCGGATTCGCTCTTGGAATAATTTGGCTAAAGCTTTTCTAAGTCAATAAAAACATGTGATCGATATGGGGCCTGACAGTCTCACCTTGCAAAATATGGAGAAAAAGGCTACTGGGAGTTTCAAAGAGTATACTCAGAGGTGGAGAGACATGGCCACTATCCTCTTTGTGAATACACTACGGGCCTCATACTATGATAAACTCGTCAGCAATGCCACCAAAAAAAAAAATTGGACATGGTAATCTTTGGGGAGATGATTGGAGAATGCTATTAAGAATTGGAAACTCGAGGAGATAATATACCCAATGTCAAGCAAAATAGGGCACCCGAGAAGAAAGAGGAAGATGTCCAAGCTACGGGAAGCTTTGTCCGATATATTTAATTCCCCCCATACCAGCCATTCTGTCCTTCCATGAACTACATATCCCAAGGCCCATACTTATACCCAATGGCCTCTCAGTATCCAACGAATCTTCAACCTTTTGCCGGCCAGAGAAAGCCGAAGAACATCAAAAAAAAAATCAATTTGAGCTACTACGTATGTCTTACTCTGAACTGTTGCCCCAACTTGTTGAAAAGCAACTCCTCACTAAAGTTCTAGTGGAGCCTATCCAACTCTCATACCCGAGCTAGTATGGTGAGAATGCACATTGTGATTATCATTTCGGAATTCGAGGACATTCCACAGAAAATTGCATATCTCTAAAATGAAAGGTTCAGGCTTCGATATTGGAAAAAGAAAAAGGTCAAACGACGTAGAGAATCCATTGTCTGTGCATTTTGAGACAAATGTGGATATCATAATGGGGGAGGAAGGCATAAAGGTTGAAGGGAGTACCGAAGAATAGTTGGTTTTGGGTTATGGGAAAGCATGTCAATAGGGGATTTTCTGATGCATTTAGTTCTATGCCTCATGATGAAAGCACTTGTTTTATGTTGACATCCATATGAAATAAATAAACTTTGAATTTAAATGCTTTGTATTATATTGTATTTTAGCAATAATTTTTGAATTTGCAAAAACAAACATCGAAGAAATTTTTTATTTTGTAAAAATTGAATAATAATGTGTTTTTAAAAGAAAATTCTTTTTAATAAGGGAGAATCTTGAGAATATTGATGATGATTGTTAGAAATGAGCCAATACCCTCACACTTCTCTTCCGGTCTTTCCCATGCCTAAATTATTTGAATGAAAACCAATTGAAAGACCTAATGCTTCAAGGAAGAAGAATTCTAAATTTCATAAATCATGGTCATTACAATAGGAAAAAATATAGATTCTAGCCTGGGCTATGAGCAATGGAACGAACTTTTTGAAGGAAAAAAAAAAGCTATTTAGCTACTTGGAAACTCAAACAAGTGAAACATTTTTCAAGAATCTAGATTGTGGTAATTTGATGTGCATCAAGGTTAAGCCAAAACTATTCACATCCCTTCCAATGATCACAAAACACAATTTTCCCAAACATCACTTTATGATTGACATCTTGGGGCACAATAAATAAGCCAAATTATTCCAGAAAAACCTATTTTGGGTCATATTCTTTCTTGTCATTTCGAACAACCCAAGATAAAAGCCTCAGGGAATAGAACGTGGAATACTCTTTAAAATACAAATTGCACTATCATAAATTCCCATTTGTAGTAGATTGGGGCATCATATGTAGATGTGGTGGATACGTGGTGAATAAGGATGGATTAACGCATGAATTTTTAGGGCATGCATAAAAAAAGAAATAAATAAATAAATAAATAAATGCAAAAATATGAGTGTGACATCATGCATTTACGAAGTTCAACATGGTTTCAAAGAAAAATCTTTTCAATCTTTTTCCTTTAATAAATGACTCTTCAGTTTAAATGGTTATGATTGAGATGAAATATGACCATCTTTCATCATCCTTTCACGATTATGAAAAATTATTTCATTTGTTACCCCTTTTTGAGCCGAAGGAATTTTTTTCTTTGAACCCTGATCAAGGATCACCCTCCACACTAGAGGGCAAATGCGAGGAAGGATTTTTCCAAAGATCACAATTAAATGAGTCTTAGCTCAAAGATTGATACAAAGAAAATCTGAGCTCCCAAATAAGTAAGGGCTCACTCTATCAAAGTGGAAATACCCAAGAAAAAAAAAAAGAAAAAAGTGAAAAAGGGGCAAATAGAAAGCCCAAAAAATCAAAATATGAAAATAGGAGCTCAGAAAGGACAACTGCTTCGAAGAGTATCCTTCTCATGAAATGATCCTTGATTTGATTACCCATAAACACATATTTTTGGCCTATTTATCCTTTCTTTCTTTCTGAACCCAGAACCTTGGCCTACATTACGTACCTTGAAAAGCCCATTTTGATCAAAAATGGCTATTCAAATTGATGAGTTTATTCTTGGAGAAAAGGACGAGGCTTCGGTCTTCTTTTTGGCTAAAACAATCTTTTTGGATAAGTTTTGATTTCTTAAATGCATGGTGAAACATTTAATGAAAAAAGAAATGAAAAAATGGAAAGAATGAGACTCTAGGGTGAAAACCCGAAATAGGCAGTCTAAAGTAAAATGGGAGAATTTTCGATGCCACCCATGGTATCACCGAGGCCATAATAAAGAGAAAGTCATCTTGAAAAAATCGAGGAACTATTTGGGAATTCCTAAATATCCCAAAAACTGTCGACTCTCATTTGGAGGATTGACTTCAAAAAACTAAGACTTTTTCCCTTCAAAATTAACTTTCCAGTATGAACATCCCGGCTAATCTTGACGCCTGTCGAAATGCCATGATTTGGAAGCTATAAGAATGTTGAATTTGTTTGATTCTCAAGGTATTCATGTTTTATAAAGCCTGTTCCATTTGTGAGCCCAAAAGGGACATGCATTTTTGTTGAGAAGATTTCTTGGATTAACCAAAATTCTTGTTGCACCAAGTTTTTCGACTTAATTTCTAATAGTGATCATCAGTCTTCCAGAGATTTGGATATCACAATGTGGGGATAACATTTTCGGCTCAAAAGATTTCAATAAATGAGCAAATGTTTTTCAAAAAGCAAAAACAGATAAATAATGAAAATATTTTTGGAAGAAACCATTTTTTAACAAAAATGATGTTGGCATAAGATAAGTGTTCTTCTAACCCAAAGATATGGAACTACTGAGGTAGATTTTGACTTCTAGATAAGACGAATGAACATTCGGCTCAGACTTTTGTCGATAAGAGTTTGAAAACTGTCGGGACAAAGAGATAGCCAAGGATTGAAAAGGGGATGATCTCTTATGGGGCACTAGTGTTCAAGATACACTCTAATTTGAAAAGGAAAAATGAATTGGAAAGGCTAAGCCAAAATCTAGAAAAAACAATTGAGGACATTTGCATCATTCATAAGCACTTACGTCTTTATTGAGCTTTCTATATGCATCATTCACGAAGCATTTGCATAATTTATGGGTACTTGCATTTGCACCATTCTATGAGCATCTGTATTTTATCAATACATCATTCGTTGGTATTTACATTTGCATCATTTCCAAGATTATTGCATCGTCATTATTGCTTGGTAACTGTAGTTACATCATTCATGGATCATTTTAAATGATTTTTAAAAGGATAATTCGAGAATATCTGCACTTGCATCATGAAGCATTTGCATCTCTGTTAATGTTTGTATTTGCATCATGAAGCATCTGTATCAATCGAAGATATTTGCACCATTTCATGAAGCATTTGCATTATTCAGGGGAATTGGCATTTGCATCATTCATAAGCATTTGCATCATTATTAATTTTGGCATCTGCATCATTCCATGAAGTGGTTGCATAATTCGAGGATATTCACATCTGCATCATTTATGAGTATTTGCACATTGATAATCTCTACATTCACATCATTTCATTTGCATTTGCATCAATCAAAGACATTTGCATCATGAAGCATTTGCATCCTCTCTCAAAACCTCCAAGTATAATTTTCAACACATTTTCAAAAATCATGGATAAGACCTTCGGACACCTTTTCAAAGAGAAACACCATTTTCAAAATATTTCTGGCTTAGCCCAGATCATTTCTCGACTTTTGGTTCAGCCAAGGTCATCTTGTGAAAATATCTCTGGCTTCCCCAGATCTCTTCTCGACTTTTGGTTTCGCCAAGGTCATCTCGTGAAAATATCTCTGGCTTCACCAGATCTCTTTTAGATTTTTGGTTCCGCCATGGTCATCTCGTGAAAATATCTCTGGCTTCACCAAATCTCTTCTTGACTTTTGGTTCCGCCAAGGTCATCTCGTTCAAATCACTTCTGGTTCCACCCAGATCCTTTTCGACTATTGGTCCCGCCAAAGTCATCTTGTTCAAATCACTTCTGGTTCCACCTAGATCTTTTTTGACTATTGGTTCCTCCAAGGTCATCTCTTTCAAATCATTTCTGGTTCCACCCGGATTTTTTTTTCGACTATTATTTCTCGACTTTTGGTTTTGCCCAAGTCGTTTCGATTACTGGCTTCACCCAAGTCATTACCCGACTGCTGGTTTCACCCAGGTTGTTCCAATTTCTGGTTCCTCCCATATCATTTTTCAACTACTGGTTTCACCCAGGTCATTACCCGACTACTGGTTTCACCCAGGTTCTTCCAATTTCTGGTTTCGCCCAGATCACTTTTCAATTACTGGCTTTACCCAGGTCAATACCAGACTCCTGGTTTAACCTAGGTTGTTCTAATTTCTGGTTCCACCTAGATCACTTTTTAACTACTGGCTTCACCCATGTCATTACTCGACTACTGGTTTCACTCAGGTTGTTCCAATTTATAGTTCCACCCAGATCACTTTTCAACTATTGGCTTCACCCAGATCATTACCCGACTGCTGGTTTCACCAAAGTCGTTCCAATTTCTTGTTTCACCCAGATCACTCTTCGACTACTGACTTCACCCAAGTCATTACCCGACTTCTGGTTTAACCCAGGTTGTTTGAATTTCTAGTTTCGCCACTAAGGTTAGCATAAGAAAAGATAAGGCCTTGGGATTCTCGTCGAGGTTTTTTTTTTTTTTGAAAAGTCGAACTCGTTTCCTTAAGATGAATCGAGCCTTGGTATGTTAGTCAAGGAAATCAATTTAAGGCAAATCCTTTTATTTACAGTTTATACAAAAAAAAATGAAAAAAAAAATCTCTCTTTTCTTCAACAACAGATAACGTCCAAACCTGGACAAAATTTTTTTCTATTTGTCTCTGCCTGATTCCTGATTCTCAACAATAGTCAAAGAATGGCAGCTGTAGACACCTAATTTTGTCCGGACCCCAAAACAAGGTACGTTTTTCCTTCAATCCCCCGGGATTCCAAGAATCTCCCATAATTCCATAATTTGGTTTTTGACACTTTGATTCGAAGGTCAACTCAAAAAAGTCAAAGTCAACATCAAAAAAGTCAAAACAAAAAAGTCAACTTTTGAAAAATCCAGATCTAAAAAGAGAATTGGATGTTGATAAAGCAACCTTGATATTTGGAGAGTTACAATTGAAAATGGAAAGGAAAATTAGAAGGGAAATAGTGTAGGGACTAAATTGAAAAAAATCAAAAGGTGGAATTAAAGGTGGAGGGGAAAAATTGGGATGACAATGAGCTTAATGTGAACAAATTAAAGATGATGGAAATAAAATTTAAGATAATTGGATTGAAGAGAGATGAAATTTAAGGAGGGAAATAGTGGAAGAACTAAATTGAACAAATTGGAAGTTTAATTTAAAAAAAAAAAATTAAAGAAATAATTAAATTGATTGGAATTGAAACTCCAATTGGAGGAAAAATCAATAAAAGAATGTGATTCCAAGGTTTAATTTTAAGGAGGATAAAGAGCGAAGCCAATTGGAAGATGAATTAGAAAAGAAATGACAAAATTGAATAAATTGGAAGTTTCAATTTGGGGGAAAAGTATGAAAATGATCAAATTGGATGAAATTGAAGATTCAATTTGGGAAATAATCAATAAAGACATGGATTCAAGGAGCTCAATTACAACGAGAGTGAGATGAGGAGCTAATTTGAAGATGAATTGGAAATCTAAAAACTAAATTGAATAAATTGAAAGTTCAATTTGAAGGGAAATTTTGAAATTGGAAGAACTCGGAAGTTCAACTTAAAAGAAAATCAATGAGGGAATGGATTTGAAGAGATCAATTTCAAGGAGAATAAGAGATGAATCAATTTTAAAAAAGAAATTGAAAAATTGAGGGACTAAATTGCACAAGTTAAAATTTGGATTTGTAGAAAATGGTTCAATTGATGAGAAAATTAATTTGGGAATAATGCAGAGGTGAATAAGAAATAAATGAAGGTTAGAGGAAGTGTCTGGAAATAACCAAAGGTAAGTATGTAGTAAAATGGAGAAGTGAGGATATTTTAGAGAAAACTCAAAGTGGCTTGTTTGTAAATAATTGGATGAGTAGGATAGAGAAAGAGGACAAGAGTACATGACATGACATTTTGGTCAAATAAGAATGAAACTTGGTCCTAAAGAATAGGAAAATATGGCCATGTGGAAGGGGGGACCATTTGAGAAATGAAAAAAGCATGACTAAGGGGATTTTGAAGGTGTATTCGGCCAAGGCTGATATGAAAGGGCAGCAGCCCCTTTGTTTCACACATTTAGCATTCTTAAAGTTTCATAAGGGAGAAAAGGAAAGGAGAAGAATAGAGGAGAAAAAAAGAAGGGTTTTTAAGGTTTTTAAAGTTTTACTAAGGTAGTTTTATTAGCTTTCTTCTTCATTTTTTTTCTTTTAAAGTTTCTTTTTCTCTTATTGATGTTTCATTTTTATTAAAAAACAAAGTTTTCAAAAGGATTTTTAAGAAAGTTTCTCTTCTTCTTCCTTTCTTTTTTACAAAATACTACAAGTTTAAAAAATATTTCCTCTTGTATTCATGCTTTGCCGCCACCTTGATAGTGTTTTTCCATGTTGTTGTTTCATGATTTTCATTGATATTTGATGTGGGTTTTACTATTGTGGTAGGATAGTGATCTTTCCTTTATTTTCCTTCTAAAAAAATGAAATAAAAAGGTTTTTGAACTTGATGATCTTGGTTTCTACCAAGTGATGGCTATAGCCGGATTGACAATCCAAGGGGCTAGCCTTGAGCCAACCTTTGTTTTCTTGTTTGTTTACATTTTCTTGCTTATATATTGTCATTTTTATATACATACCTTTCTGGACATTGCCTATTGTGTGTGACATATTGTTTATTTTTTTTTGAAAAAATGATTTTAAACTTGATGATCTTGGTTCTTACCAAGTGATGGCTATAGTCAGATTTACATCCAAGGGGCTAGCCTTAAGCGAATCATTTTTGCTTGCTGTAATTCACGTTTTCAAATCATTTCCAACATGATATTGGTTAAGATCAACAAATGATCTATAGCCAAAATCTATTTTTCAAACTAGTTGGAAAAAACAATGTTTTGCAAGTTGGATTTGCTGATTTCAGGAAATATTTTTTCTATGCATTTTTTGTCCAAATAAAAAATTATTTCTGCCTCATTTATTTTATCATTAGCTGAATCTAAGTTTAATTTTTTAGATTTTTTTGAATTTTTTTTAAGGGTAAAAAAAAAGTTTTGTAAAACCAGGTTTTTGAATGTAAATCTAGCCTTAAAACTAGCAAGGTTTTCATTTTTTTTTCACAAAAATGGAAGGGCTGGTCGAGAGCTTTAGCTACTGTATGGAGGTAGTTTTCATGGTATTTTAAAGTTTAAAAAAGGTTTTTAGAAAATTGAGTCATGGGAAGATAAAATGAGCTTCAAAATCGAGCAGAGAAGTTGGATTTTTACACCTAGGCCATTTGGTCACCTTTATCTTTTCTTTCACAAATTGCATCATTTTTAACTTGTTTTGGTTTTCAAAATGTTTGCATCAAGGCTTGTTTAGAGGTATTCGGATGTCAAACAATGGCATTCGGATGTCCCCTTAGTCCGAACTAAAATTCATGCTCGAAATCCTTCAATTTTGAAGTCCAATTTAAGTTTCTTTCAAAGGTAGTCAGACATCTTTTTAGGAGTTCGAATATCCTCTCTTCAAGAGAGAAACACATTCTGTTTTACGTGCATTTCATATTTTAAAATGTTTTTATTATTTAGCATAAAGACGTGCCTTTTCGGTTTCATAAGCATTTGACACGAACATTTCTCAATCTCCGCCAAGTTGTCAGGGAGGTTAGGAAATCATTCAATGCACGTGTTTATGAAATCATAGAGTCCGGTTTTTGTTTTACCCGGAATTATATAAATGTCACATGGAAGAATTATTTTCCAAGTTTTATCGGGTTTGTCGGGGAGTACGGTAATATTTTTTCCGACATGTGACGTTGATGTAATTTCACAAAGAAAACCCATGAAAAAGAATTTTAAAACAATGATGTTTGCATATTCTATGTTCATACATATTCCATGATGATGTCATTCTATGATTGATGTCTACATTGCTATCTTAATCGTGATATTCCATGTTCATGCATATTCCATGTTGATGTCATTTTAGAATTGACGGTCATGTTGCTATCTTGATCACGTTATTTTGATTGATATGCATATTCTATGCTGATATCATTTAATGATTGATGCCCTTATAAATTGTATGACATGTCATAATAAATTTTGTCATGTATTAAATTGTATGCCATGTCATCATAAAATATAGGCCACGTCATGATTTATTTGCCATATCATAATAAAGTGTTTGTCATGCCAAAATAATTATGCACGTTACTTGATTTATATTTATGCCTTAGTAATAATTTGCATATTCATGATCATTTAAATATTTGAAAATTGATATTTTTAAATAAATAAAGCAATATTCCCGAGTTAATATAATTCATGAATCCTCCGCCGAGTTGTCGGGGAGTCTTCATCAATTATTATTAACATAGGAATACCCTTTTTAAAAGGAAGGGGATACAGAGAATTTTAAAACAATAAAAATTCTACGTTTTGCCAGTTTGCCGGGGAATATAGAAATTTTTTGCAATAATAAATTTTGAATCGTCCTGAAAATAACATGACAATTTTTAGGGAATTATTTTTAAATACCAAATATAAAACCGACATTCATTGAGACTTCATTGTAACACACGATTAATAGGGTACCGTTTTATACGAGCGTTGTGAGGGTGTTAATCCTTTCCGGTGACGTAACCGACTCCCGAACAAGTTTTTATTTTCTCTCTAGTTCAAAGCACATATTTCAAAATTGGTTTTTAAAATGTTTTAATTAATTTTAAAATGTTTTACAAAAACCGATTTTAATAGGTGATCGATCACACCTAACCAGAAAAGATCGGTGGTGACTCCATTTTTTTTCGAGATTGTTTTCAAACCCTCCAATTTTAATTTCGAGAAAACCCATTAATTTTTCATCTTCCCCTTTTTTCAACGTCACTTAACAGATCCTATGATAGGATTTTTGTTATGATAGTAAGTTTCAAAAACCCTACAAATTGTGAATAATGAGTTGAAGTTCTCTTATTTACCTAGCAAAATATTATATATACGTTCTTGGCCCAAAAATTAATATTTATATGTCATTAACAGTGAAGCATGATATCTTTTAAACAAAGTTATGACAATTAATTTATTTGTTGTGTACAATTTTTTGCTTGCCAAAGTCAGTTATATATACTTAAATTTTTTTTTTATGTCTTACAAATTAAATTAATTTTGGGGTATATTTGGAGGTAACACCGAAAATGAGCCATAATTTACTCTTATGGCTACATATGACTCATGAGTCTTTAAAAATATATTTATTTTTATTTATTTAAATCAATTAAAAATTAAAGTTTATACAAAACTAAACTATGAAAAATTCTTGAGAGTAATATATGTACTACCATATATTCTATACTTGATTTTTTTTTTTAATACATATACATATATATTTAGATGTTTCATGATAGCAATGATTGATTTCTCTTCTCATAATTTTTTTGACCTCTCTATACAATTTCAACAATGTCTGAATAAATCTTTGCTTTATGAAACAAACTCTCATAAGCTTGAATTCTTGATACATAAAATAAAAACCTAATTTCTTGCGATTCAAAATCAACAACTTATACTTTTGCAAAATATTGAAACATAAAAAAGATCAAACTAAAATAAATTATTTAAATATATAAAAAATACAAACTAATTGCTATTTATGTTTGAAGAGTTTAAATGAATACACCAAAAGAGCAGATATTGACAAAAATAATTTTAATTTAATTCATGTGTATTATACTACTCAATATATATGAATCTAGGCTCAAAATATTTAAATTTAAATAATACATTAATTCATAATTAGATGTGTTCATGGATATCATAGATTCATGGATGACTAAATTTTTAAATTTAAATAATACATTAATTCATAATTAGATGTGTTCATGGATATCATAGATTCATGAATGACTAAATTTTTAAATAGTCGGATTCATATAATTTAAAATAAAATTAATTGAAAAACAATTTAAAATTTGATTCATGTGTATTTATACTACTTAACAGATATGAATGTTAAACTTAAATGATATTAAATACATTTAACCACAATTAATTGGTTTCATAAATACCTATAAATTCATAAATAATTAGATTCATGTAACTTAAAATAAAAAATATTAATTATATAAAAACTAATAAATTAAAAATTATTAAATACAAACCAAATAATTAAATGCCAAATTCTTTGATTGAAAAAGAAAATTTTCATAATCAAAATAAAAAAAAAAAAAATAGGCACTTGTCAACACAAATTTTAAATCATAATTTCAATTTCAAATTATATATTAGATCTGTTCATAGGCCGAGTTGGACCATGGTCCGAAATTTTTTTATTTTCTTTACCCAGACCTGGCCTTGGGTGGGCCTGGGCTGACACTCTTTACTGTTTAAATAATAAAAAAATTAATATATTATGTATATATTTTTATAATTAAATTTAAATAATTTTTTTATTAATTAAACAGTTATTTAGGTCAAATCGGACTGATCAAAATAAAAAAAATCTTTATCCAAATTTGATCTAATATAAATCAAATCTGTCGAGCCGAGCGAATTACTCGATTTTTGAGTATAGATTATAGGTATGAATTTGGTGAAGAATTTAATGTTGATTTTTTTTTTTTTTATCAATTACATAAATAAGTACATCAATAATTTATATATAATATCGAAACTTATTGAAGTCAATATTTTGTGAACCAAACTAAGACAAGTCGTCTCAACTACTCAAGCAAAGTAGTTGAAGTCTAATTAAAACGACCGACTTTATTAATTAAAAGAAGAAAGAAAAACCCTTAACCCTGAGTGCAAGGACAGAACAGTTGAAACCATCTTTCTTATTGTTTCATTTTTCCTATCCAAAAAATATAGAAGAAAAATGGATTTTACAAGAGTGTTGCCAAAAGAGTGCCTGTGTCTCATCATATCGTTGACTTCGCCACCAGATGCATGTCGATCGGCCCTCGTTTCTCCTGCCTTCAGATCAGTTGCAGACTCTGATGCAGTGTGGGAAAGGTTTCTGCCTTGTGATTATAAGGATATCATTTCAGGATCATCATCGTTGCTTTCACTGGGAAACAAGTATCTTTATTTTCATCTCTCCTTTCATCCCATTCTCATTGAAAATGGTACCATGGTGAGTTCAAAGTCGACTTTGTATTGACTTTTTTTTTTTTTGTTGATATTTGAGATTATCAAAATTTATCCTTAGTTACTAGAACAAAGAGTCCAACATTCTAGTCCAACATTCTATTAACGGATCACATATTGTAGACCGACTTTTTCAACTTTGCTAGTTGCTACAACTTTTATTGTTTTTCTTTTTCTTTTTTTAATTTTCAAATTATTTTTTTTTATTTATTTATCAAAATATTCTGTTTTCACAACAGATTAAAAAAATTATATAAGGAAAGTCGTCATGGCAGATGGCGACTTCGTTGGGTATTTTAAGAAAATAATAATAATAATACAAGGAAAGCTGTCAGGGAAGATTGGGACTTTCCTTGTATGTTTAAAAAATAAATAAAATTTTAAAAAATTAACTGTTCTAAATTTATTAAAAAAATTAAATAACTAAATTAAAAATATTTTATATATTTTATAATTTTAAAAAATAAAAATATAATAACCTTTAAAATTTAAAAAATAACAATTTACAAAAAAAAAATGTATAACGATTATTATTTTTCAATTTTTTTAAAAAAATAATTGTTATTTTTTGTATTAACGATTGTAAAATTTTAAATAACGATTAATTTTTACATTTAATCAAAGAAAAATAAAAAATTATAATTATATAATATGTAATGATAAATAGAAAAAACTTGCATAACATGAAATACGAAACATGTAAATTTATACATTATTATACAAAAATATATGATTCTCGTTATACATTATTATACAAAAATACATAATTCTCGTTATATTATACAAAAGTACATTTATTCTAATTATTTACGGAGGAGCTCTCTCATCGCGTGGTGTTGAGCAACATGTGGAGCTCTCTTATTGCGTGGTGGTTGCACCCGTCGTTCAACCTCGTCAGTGGCACGTATTCGCGGTCGACCTCGTCCTCGACCTCTTGCTGTAACCGCCACTGGTTTTGGTTGTGTGGCATCCGCATGCTCATGGACGGTGCTGTAATGACCCACATCAGTCGATGGAAACTCACTACTAGAGGGACCCATATCTTCTATATCAAAACATGGAAACCCATTGCTAGAGGAGCCAACACCTAGTCCACCCATAAAGGGAATCTGACTACTAGATGGACCCACAAATGATATACCACCAAATGCTGACGCAGAGGTTTCAAATTGATACAATGTACTTAGATAAACTGAACCTGGACTTGGGGTGAGGAGCTGGTCATCTAACCTCTTCATTGGCGGTGATGGTCGGTAATACTCATCAACATCATCCCCGAGGTGACTGATGGAATAACGATGACTGGATGCTACTTCATGATCCTATTCAGGTTCAGGATGACTAAATGACATCTTCAGTGCAGTGAACTCCTTTGCATGTGATGAGGCTGGTTGATGCGTTCGCCCTCGTTGTCAGCTAGGTCTAGGAACTTTCATTTTCTGTGTAGGAGGGACTGGATTTGAAGTTCGTCTGGGAAATGGTACACTCCTAACATCCTCAAACTCCGACGGTGGACAAACAAAAGGCCGACCTTCATCTTTATACCATCTTATGTAATCCTCAGATGGTATGAAATTATTAATAACAATGGGATAACCTAGAGGAATTCGTTGAGAACATATATCACACCACTGGATTCATTGTTGATGCTTCATAGGCTAGAATTCTTCTTGACGTCCACGCATGTCAATTTTGTGAACCTTATCAAGGCTCACCGGTGGTTGCGGAATTGGTTGTTGCATCCCAAATTATCGTATCACCCTGTCGGTGTGGTGCCACTCCACATATACAAAGCATATCAATGTTGTATTTGCTTTTCATATATGACAATTATTGTAAGCATTCGATGAGAGGCATGCCATAATTTTATTTGAAGAATAGGGCATCCACACAAACTGCGAATAATTATTACAAATTATTAGTTTCATATGGATTAAATACAAAAATACTTGAATGTAAAAATCGAAACATTTATTTTATCATATCCTACTCGATCTAGTCGTAAACTTATACTTGCAAGGTCCGTCGGAATATTGGTATAATCTTTATGATGACTCCACCTGTTAAAATGCATATAAAATCTTAATAGATTTATAAAAAAAATACAAGTTCGTACAAAATTAATAAAATAGTTAAGATTATTACCTACTTACAAGAGGGTATACAGGCGAAAAATTCACGCGCAGAGCAAGAAATGACAGTCGATACCAAGCCCATGACTGCAGAAGCACTAAATATCCACCTATGTCATGGCTCTTTGGAACTGTAGCTTGGCACAGTTCTTTATACAAAAACCTCAAACACGCAGAAGAACCCAACTATAATTTGTTGCATGCTCTAAATCACAAAGTAATGAAAGATACATTAAATGTACCCAACTACTCGATTTGTCGGGCATTAGCATTCCTTCAATCAAACGTAAAATATATGCTCTAGCAGCATATTTTACCTCTTATTCACTTGCGTGTTCGGGAAAATTTTGAAATGACTGCAACCAAGTTAGTTTCACCATTGAGCCCTTGACATACTCTTCTAGAGGTACAGCGCCCAAAAAATTTTGACACTCTTCAATTCAATCTAGAAAGATTGTGCCTGTAACTGCCATGCCATCTACTGGTAGTCCAAGTTGAAGCGCAATATCTTCTAGAGTAATCGTGCATTCACCACACGAAAAATGAAAAATGTGCTTCTCGGGTCTCCATCGTTTAATCAACGCACTAATTAAGTCTGGCAGAAGCAGAAATCGTCGAATTTGAGTTGCATAATAAAATTCGGCTCTCTTTAAGCGGTCAATAATATATGGATACGGATCTTCAAAAGAAATTTTCCTCGAACGTAAGACGCAACGAGAATCCTGTTAATAATTAATTAAATACTTATAAAATTATAAAAAATTAATAATGCAATACAGATAATATTATATAAATTTACTTACCTCTTGAAATATAACTGAGGATATGTGATTCTCTTGCAACCTCAATAATGATGATGAAGCCATTTTTAAATAAACACTAAGAGATTTTGTATGGAAGAATGAAGAACTTTAAAGAAATTTTGATTTTTTTGTATGAAATAAGAGGAAGAAATTTGAGTTTATAAATTAAGTTGGAAGAAAGAATAAAGTAGAGGGGGTATTTATAGAGATGGTTGGGCTTGGGGATTTTGAAGGCAACGGTCAAGTGAGCTTTGCCTTCAATTTATTTTTTTTTTTATTTTTTACCGTTGCCCAATGGTTTAATTTTCAAATTTAAAAAAAAAATAGTTTATTTATTTTTTTTAAACATACAAGGGAAGTCGTCGTCTACCATGGCGCTTCCCTTGTATTAATTAATTTCTTTTAAATACACAAGGGAAGTCGCCATGGCAAATGGTGACTTCCCTTGTATAATTTTTTTTTTCATCCGTTGTAAAAATAGAATATTTTGGTAAATAAAAAAAATCAATAATTTGATGAAAAAATAGCTATATTAAAATAAATAAAAAAGTCACTTTTACTCTTATAATGCTTTGTATCATGTATAGTAAAACTTTTATAAAATAATATGGTTGGAAATAAGCAAAATATTATTTTAAAGATGTCATTTAATTATCGAATTAGTATTTATTGATTTATAAAAATATTATGTTTTCGATCTTTATATATTATATTTTTATTATTTTCTTTTAATAAGATACAAGAATGACTTATAAATGAAAAATAGTAGATAGAGTTAAGAATTAATATTTACATATAACCTTATAAGTTAATATGTACATATACATTAATGTACAAATATAATAATTAAGAAAAAAAGAGAGACTTTTAAGCAATAGTTATCTTAAATAACTACTTGCTACAACATAAGAAAATATATCGAATATGGTATGTGCATTGCAAAAAATTAAAATTAAGGTTCAGTTTGGTTTGGTTTGGTTTAGGTCAAAAAAAAAACTTTAGATGCATATTTTGATAAATAATTTAAATGAGAAGGTAGAAGTTGTTAAATAAAAAATTTCTTATAGTATTATATGAATTTTTTTGTATTTTTAATAAGAATTATTAATTTATATATTTGTTGGGCCCTAAAGAAAATATAAAAAAATTATTATCTTATTCATTTAGCGAAGCTATTATTTTAATACATTGGCTTGAGTAGGGACTGCAAGATTTTTAATTAACCGAGATTATTAATTCATCGAACATTCATTTATCGAGATTTTACTATATTTAATTACTAGCAATGTATGTATATGTGAGCTGCAGGGGTATTTTTTATTTTTTTTGGTCAAAACTCAAGTATCTCCCATCCCCATTTTATGGTTGATGGAAGACTAATCTTTGTTTGGATCGTAAAGCGTGATGATAAAATCCTCCCAATATTAGTGACTCCCAAGACATTCCAACCAACCGAATGTTGGTAGCTGCAGGGGTACTTTAGATTCTTGATTATTCCTTTCTGGATGATCAAATTGCTTTGAACATGTCTTGGAAACCAAAATTTTAAATCTATTTTCAGAACAATTTTAATTTTGTATGGTATTTTTTAAGGGATGTTTGATACTAGACCAAAACTAATCATGGCCTTCCTAGGGGGAATTCAAATTTAGGAAGACCGATTTGTAAAAAGGAAACATGCACAGTTTGTACTATATGATTTAAAGGGTTTGTTGTTTAGCTCCATTTTTGTGCATTTATCTGAAAAATTAAGGTTGCTGGTGTTTAAACAGAGCTTTCACTTAGAGAAAGAGACTGGAAAAAAAATGCTATATGTTGGGGACCAGAGCACTTTCAATTAAACTGGGAGATAGACCTCAGAATTGGACTTGGCCATATCTACGAGAGTCTAGGTTTGTTCTATATCCTCCACTCTATGTTGTTCCGACTCTTCATTTTTCTTAAAGTATTCGTGTCCGACACCAATGTCCAAAGCATATCCGAACATGGGTATGGGGATATGATCCTTCAAGAACCTTTCAAATACATGAAAATCTTAGAAAAAAATTAAACATACCCGTGTCGGACACATATCCATGTCCGACACTCACACCCGAGTCCGACTAACATAGCCGCCACTTACTTTTTCTTCTTAATTTGCCATCCATAAATAGGAGGATGCATGTTTACATGACTCAATATTGCTGCTTTGGAAAAACAATGTCATTTACAAGAAAAACCATGCCAATCTGCATAAATCTACTACTTGTAGAATGGCATTGTTGATATTGGTGTTATTTGTTTATCATATTGTCATGATCATCTGCATAAATTCCCTTTGTTTTGTTCTGTGTCGAATCGTATTGACAGGTTCTCTGTAGTTGCTGAGCTCAAGCAAGTGCAGTGGCTCGATGTCAAGGGAAAGATTGAGACCAGAATTTTATCTTCCACCACAAACTATGCAGCATACCTTGTGTTTAAGCTTAATATTTATAAATTTGGGTTTAGAGATAGAAATGTAGGTTTGGATGTCAATGTCGAAGGAACCACGTCAGGGGAAGTGCGGAGGGTGTTGCTAGAACCTCCACAAAATGTGCCCAAACAAGCTCAAGAGAGAGGAGATGGATGGATGGAGATTGAAATGGGTGAGTTTTTGAATGAATGTGGAGATGATGGGAAGACAGTGGAGTTTAGTCTTGGGGAGGTTGACAGCACTGGTTACCTTAAGCAAGGCCTCATTATTGAAGGAATTGAGCTGAGGCCTAAAGATTTTGGTAGGTAGACACTAGACATCAGATTTTACCCCTAAAGAGATTGTGTTGAAAGTAATTAATAGGCAAATTCTCCCTTAGTTTATAATAAGGAAATTATCTATCTAGTACTTCTATTGCTAAGTTTGACAGCATTCTCCAAGGTGGGCATTGGGAATTTCCTGTTTGTACAATTGAAAAATCCATTTATGATAGCTCCTACTCTTCATTTTATTTTTGAAGCATTCGTGTTCAACATTCTTATTTAACACATATCCAGACATGAATATGTATATATGATCCCTCAAATACCTTTCAAATACATGAAAAAACTTAGAATAAATCAAATATATCCGTGTCGGACATATACTCGTATATGACACTCATATCCGAATCTAAAGACTCATTTGGATCTCATCGCACTCCGATACCGGGGATGCATTTGGATGCACCCCCAGTACCAGTCCAATGGATTTTCCAGTGGACTGGTGCTCCAATTATACACTGGAGCTTAGGGGGTCCAGTGGACCACTGGACCCCAGTGGAGGGGGGAAATCCCTCTTTTATCCCCATCCACTATTTTTTTATTTTTTTAAATTTTAATTCTTTTATTTTAATTATTTTATAATATAAATATAAATATAAATTTAATAATTTTTAATTATTATTATTTAACATGTTAAATGATAATTTTATTATTTAATATAAATATAAATTTAATAATTTTTAATTATTATTATTTAACATGTTAAATGACAATTTTAATATATTTTATTATTTAATATAAATATAATATTAATATTTTTTTAATTATTTATTATATATATACACATTTTAATCTAATGTCCTTAATGGTCATTTTTTTTCTCATTATAATTCACCTCATCGTCACTGTTGCGTTTGCATCCAAACACATATTCCGTCGCTGATTTTAATCTCACCGCTATAGTATCCAATCTCACCGCTACAATAACTAATTTCACCTCCATCACTGTTTTTAATCTCACCAAAATCTATCTCATCACCCATCTAAATGGAGCCTAAATAACATAGAAATCCATTACCTCTACTTCTTTAGTGGTGATTGCAAGAATGAAAATATAACTTTTTAAGTTATGATGCAGACTAAAGAATTGTATAATAATTGTGAGAAGGACAAGGAAAGATGCATAAATTTTTGCACTAACACTGACATATAGTAATTAGAAATGCACAACTAGAGTTAAAATATAAAATGTAGTGTATGGGAGATTGATAATTGTTGGGTTAGTAAGCATGGTCTTATTATTGAAGGAATTGCACTTAGGCCGGCCTAAGCTATGTTTATAGATCGCAATGCCCTCTTCAAATATATATGGAGATAAATCATACCTCTACCTTGTTTAAAACACCAAACCTTCATTAATGTTTTCTCTTATTTGCTTCGTTTGCAAAAAAAATTGCATCTCAATCAAACATTGTTAGCAATTATTCCCTTCATGCATAAGACTCTTACTTCACCTTTAACTCGGAGCGTAAAAGAAATTCGAGACTTGCTATTCACATGTTAATTTGATTATGGGGAAATACACTATAAAGGAATGATCCACTTATATTTTACCCTAAAATTAAAACAAGAGAGAAAAAGGAATTTTAAAATGAATGTTAAATATGTTTCTTAATTTCACCTTTGAATTTTGATCTCACCCTAAATTGAAACGTAAAGTGATTATAATTGCAGCTAGTGCATTAAAAATATTCTGCATCGCTATATTTGGTTCAATATTGATAAATTCATGTATGTTTTTGCACAAAGAACTGAATTTGGGTAACTTTTTTCTAAATTTTATAATTTTTGTATGTGTGTCATATTTTATATTTTTATTTTATTAGTCGTGTAAATATAAATACAACAAATTTATAAATATATCAAAATTTTAAACACGAATATTATGTCTATTAAACGTATCACGTTAATCGTGCTTAAAAATATTGTGTCATATTTATTCACTATTTCTATATTTATTAAACTGTCATATTTTATTATAGTGTTTAAAATTATCATATCTATTTCTTTAGATAAAAAATATATAAATATAAATTACTAATTCTTTTACTAATAAACATAGAAAGTTTATTTGTATATTTATTTGTTAATCAGATTTTATGAATTTAGATTTTAAAAAAGACTAGTATAAATGAGATAGTAGAAGAAGCAGCCCAATATTTTGCTAGTTAAACGAACTTGTTTATGAACTGGTCAAAAAATGACTTTAAGCAAAGTTGACAGAGCACATAACATAACATTATGATTAGGTTACGTTTTGCTTGATGTTTTTGCAATTTGATTTTTATTTTCAAAAATATTAAAATTCTTTCTCTGTTTCACTGAGAAATTTTTTTAATATTTATAAAATTTTAATTAAATTAACAATTACAAATAAATTTAAGTTAAATTATATTAAATAAATTTTTATGTTTTAATATCGTAAATAAATAAATTTAGAGTTAAAATTTAATCATTATGATAAATTATGTAAAATATGGGATGAATTGAGACACGTTACAAACACAACATGAGAAAATAATTAAAACGCGACAAAAAATAACATGAAGATAATGCGAAAAACTGAATGCGTCAAAATCTATATAAAACGAATTATTAACGTGTAAAAATTTATAATAATTTGAACACAAAAAAATAACAGGAACACATAAATTTTTCTCTAAATTGAATTACTATAACAAATTATGCAAAGTATGTCATGAATTGAGACACGACACGAGCACGACACAGACATACAAAATTTTCTCTAAATTGAATCATAATGACAAACTATGCAAAATATGAAATGAATTGAGATACGACACAAACACAGCATAGGAAAAATAATTAAACTACAATACTGAAAATGACATGAACACTACACGAATACACGAACATGTCAAAATATGAAAATATACATAAAATGAATTATTAACGTGTAAAAATTTATATAAATTTATAATACTTTAAACATACAAAAAAATAACACAAACACACAATTTTTTTTTCTCTTTCTTTTCATCCCTCTTTCTTTTTTCTCTTTTTTCTTTTTCTGAAGTGTCAAACCTGAAAGAGTTTGTGTAATTCATATTATATATTAGATGGTTTGTCAATTAATCTTTTTTTAAAAAATAACCTTACTGTATTTTTATTTATATTAAAATCGCTATAATAATTTTTTTTTTTTCATATGATGTCTTATAAAGTTTCCTTTTATGATTTTCTATTTAAATTGTACGTAAAAGTGAATTTTAATTTGGTTCCTACTCCCTACACAAGCATAAATTCTAGATTCGTCGCTTTACAAACTTGGCTGTATTAGGAGATTTGTTAGGCCTAGTAAGACCGTAAGAGCAGTGTCTAATGGATAGGCTATTCAAAACCTCCAGCTAAAGCATAAACGTATAGTTTTTCTACTTTCCTTTTATAGAAACTTTTACATATTTGAGTACTTTAATCCTCAATTTGAATGTTTTGCAAAATCTGATATAAATCACAAACCAATAAGATTAGTAAGATTATACCTGACAATTCGTGTATTCGATTACATTATATTCGTGTATTTTTACGTATTATAATCGTGTTTAATATATTATATATTTATATAAATTTTGATACGTTAATAATTTATATTATATAAATTTTGACACATTCGTATATTCGTATCGTGTTTGTGTTATTTTTTCGCGTCATGTTATATTTTAGTTTTTTTTGTGTAATTTAATCGTATCATGTCTAAAGTTACTAGGTCTAAGTAAGAGACCGGATCCGATCTGAATTTATGGAAAACAGTCAAAGATTTGTTGGATATCAATAATTTATATTAATATATAAATACGAAATACGTATACCAATACGTAGGTTATCGTAAGTAAATACACGGTGTAAAATTAATGTACACAATTGATATCAATATTGAATGAGAAATTGATCTCATAAACACCCACTTAAAGAGGAAGAAAGTTGGTTGATGTTGTGTATGGTATGGTATGGAATCCCACATTGAACAAAGAAAGGCTTAAGCTTGTAGTTTATATAAGCTTAAGATTGTAGTTTATATAGGTGTAGGTTCCATGTTGGGTTAGCCCTAAGGGGCACTCAAGTTTTTGTAAAGGGTGAAGACCTACACAAAAATGAGCTGGACCACACGCACGGGCCGAGCCGGGCTTGGTCGGGTTTGGGTCAATAATTAATTTTTTACTACCCAACCGACTTGTTTTTTCGGTCCAAACCAAACCGATACCAACCAACCTGATAAATCTGTCTGATAAGACATGCTTGTTCGGTCTAAATCCAAACCGGTTTCTTTGTTTTTCCAACAGTGTTGTCGGATGTTCAATCGGTTCGGACTAACCGAACCGTTCCTTTCCAACAAATCTAACTGTTGATTGAATCGATTCTGTCCAACTGGTTTGACTATTCCGAACAGTCCCCTGCTTTTTGATGCACCCAAAAGAGTGTATCTTATTTAACCTTGCACTAAAAAGATAAATTGTAAGTATAGTAGTTAGCAAGGGTCGAGTCCTCAGGGATTGGGTTTTAGTTTATAAGTTAATAGTTTAAAACTTAAATTCAAGAACAATAAAAGAAAAGGGGTTTTTGAAGCCAGATTTAAACTAAAGTAAATAATAAGAATAAGATGCAAGGCGGTATAACCAGCCAATAAAAATATATATACTAAATTAGGCGGTATAACCAGCCAATAAAAATATATATACTAAATTAGGCGGTATAACCAGCCAATAAAAATAAAACAAAGTTAATATACAAATTAGGCGGTATAACCAGCCAATAAAAATAAATATAAAAAATAAGCAAACTAAAAGTAAGAAAACAAATAAGTAAGAAGAATCAAATATGAAAAATATGGTTAAGGTTTCATTCTCCACCACTAGACATCATTAAGAATCAATTTCAGATCTATCAATATCAACCAACTATCAAAGTTAACAACCGTAGATAACAACAAGCTCTGTTATCCCAATCTTTCCTTAGTTTGTCGTTAAATAGAACAAGCTCTCTATTTAATCTCTAACCATTAAACAACCTAGAATAAGCTCTCTAAATTCAATTTAATGGCAGCTTTATGATGAGAAAGATAGGTTGATCTAAGCAACAAACACATAAGCTCGGATTGTTCAACTTAGGTTATGTTCCACTTTGCAATTATTGAAAACTTGACCATAATCATTAATCACAAATTGCCACTTATGAATAGGAAATCAAGACAATTACACGGATCAAGACTCCTAGACTAGCAATAGATAATTATCAAGATCTATCTAGTTGTACACCTAAATAAATCAAGACAACATCATGAACAATTCTTGTAGAAGAACATAAGCAACTTTGATAGAAAATTAATGATAGATAGAATCTGAAAATCAATCACAAAACATGTCTAGGGCTTTGAAATCACCCTTAACCAAATAGAAGTTTAGCCTAGCATAGGCATTGTAAACATAAACATAAAATTAAAGAAAATCTAAGAAGAAAATAAAAGAAAGAAGAAGAGGAAGAATATTAATTATCCAACCTCTTGCTCTCTCTAAAGAAAAAGAAAACTAGAGAAAAGAAAGAAAACTAGAGAAAAGAAAGAAGAAGAAAACTTAGAGAATTTTATTAAAATGGCTAATATCCTACCTATGTACAATATGATCCTCTACAATCATCCAAGGCCCTCTATTTATACACATTTTGGAAGGCTAAATGACAAGAGACAAGCTTTACAAATTTCAAAGGTAGGTATAATAGGTGGGTGAATTTTTCTAACAATTTTCGTCATATTGTATGACAATTTTGATCAGCCAACTTGATGGTCGATTTCGTCAATGTTGGAGGCCTGATCTGATCACATGGTCTTCTAGAAAAATGTTCCCCTATCAGTTACGGATCCATAGCCGTTGGAATCAGCTCATTTGCTGATGTGGATAAGCAGATATGGGCAAAATACGAAAACATGTCAGCACAGACGTCATTGCACATCAGCCAACTTGATGGTCGATTTCGTCAATATTAGAGGCCTGATCTGATCATATGGTCTTCTAGACAAAGGTTCCCGTATCAGTTACGGATCCATAGCGATTGGAATCAGCTCATTTGCTGATGTGGATAAGCAGATATGGGCAAAATACGAAAACAGGTCAGCACAGACGTCATTGCACATCAGCCAACTTGATGGTCGATTTCGCTAGGGAAAACGACTCCGTTTCAAGAAGTATAAAACATGAAAAAGATAGATATGCCTCTTAGCTTTGCACGGCTAGAAATTTCAGCCTTATTGCTTCAGTGAAACTCCAGATATAGCTGATATGGCAAAATGTGTCGGAACTGGAACTGAACTGGATTTGCCCTTAATTCTAGTAATCTGAAATCACTCAAAGAAACTTGTGAAAAATACCAAATTACATAAAAATATAAAAGATCATAAACACAATTAGACTAAACAATAATAACTCGTATTTGACACAAAACAATAATAAAACATAACTAAAAACTATATAATTATACGAGTTATCACTTTTCTATATAAATAGGATGCAATGTCTGTTTAAAAACATCAATTTACTGAACAAAAATTCTCTTCTTCCTTCAGTATTCCGTATTCTGTCTTGTGAGAGAGACTTGCATTTCTTGGTTCGTTGTGTTGCTTCGAGTGTGCTCTCGATAGCAACGCAATTGAGGAGACCTGAGAGACGAGTTGCAATATACTGTAAGCACCTGAAAGACAGGCAATAATCGTCTTAAGGTCAGAGCTTCTACCTTGACTCGATTTTCATTTTTTGGTTCTACCGAAACTGTGAGTATATGTCATTTAATATAATGTCCGTATATTTGTATTTGAATATTTATATATTATGATTTGTCAATGTATATTTCTAATATATATTGTTCTGTCGGATTTATATTTTAATCTGTTCACATTCTATATATGTTTATGCAGTAGTGAAATAATTCTAAATGTATATCATATGCCCAACATTCTTAAGACGATTACTTTAATCTCTTACTATTATTGTTTACAGTTTCATTACTGCTTTATGATATATATATATATATATATATATATATACTGTGTTCGAGCTATAATTTTTATAGTTGATCTGTTTTGCATATATATATATTGGCAGTATAGTTACATTTGTTATAATATATAGTTTGTTATAACATATATATAAATAAATATATATTGCTACTGTTTTCTAATATATATATTTGTAATATATATTGTGAACATATATATATTTGTAATATATATATATATTGTGAACAAATTGATTGTCAATTTTTTATAAATTGCACCAAGTTGATCCTATTATTTTTTAATAACAGATGGCAGAACGATCTACCAGTATTGCTAGTGCGCATGTAGCGCCACAGCCACTACATGTTACACATGGTGAGAGTCCCGAGAAGTTCAATGGTCTGGACTTCAAACATTGGCAGCAAAAGATGCTGTTCTATCTGACTACCTTCAACCTAGCCTGGTTCCTAAGAGAGGAGGCTCTAGTTCTCAACGAGGGAGAGACCGATCCTACGGTTGTAGACTTAGTTGAAGCATGGAAGCACTCTGACTTCCTATGCAAGAATTATATCCTCAACGGATTGGACAACACGTTATACAACGTGTACAGCCCAATCAAAACAGCGAGAGAGCTGTGGGAGTCCTTAGAAAGAAAGTACTGAACCGAGGATGCCGGCACGAAGAAGTTTATGGTTGGAAGGTTTCTGGAATACAAAATTGTGAACTCGAAAACTGTGATCAGCCAAGTCCAAGAGTATCAGTTGATCCTCCATGAAATCACTGTCGAAGGTATGATTCTTAGTAAGTCATTTGAGACAGCGACTTTGATAGAGAAATTGCCTCCTTCGTGGAAGGATTTCAAGAACTATCTGAAGTACAAGAGAAAGGAGATGACTTTAGAGGACTTGCTTATCCGGTTAAGAATCGAGGAGGATAATCCTGGTTCAGAAAATAGGATTAAAGTTCAGACCATGGAAGCCAAGGCAAATGTTGTTGAACATTCGCACAAGACCAACAAGAGGAAATATGTTGGTTCTAGTTCTTCCCAAGATAATAAGGGAATGAATTTCAAAAAGTTCACGGGAACTTGTTTCGTGTGCAACAAGCCCGGTCATCGTGCAAAGGATTGCTGTCAGAACAAGAAAAAGAAAGCTCAAGCCAACTTAGTTGATGATAATGAGATTGAGCTCGCTGCAGTTGTGTCACAAGTGAACATGGTAAAAAACCCTAAGACATGGTGGGTTGATAACAGTTCCACTTGTCATGTTTGTTTTTATAGAAAGAGTTTCTCCGAGTATAAAGAAGTTGTTGTTGATGAGCAATTGTTTATGGAAGACTCTTCGGTTTGCAACTTACGAGGCTATGGGAAGGTGGTGCTCAAAATGACATACGGGAAAGAACTAACTTTGAACAATATGGTTCATGCTCCTAAAATTCGTAAGAATTTGGTTTCCAGCTCTCTGTTGAGCAAGAATGGGTTTAAACTAGTATTTGAGTCAAATAAATTTGTACTCACCAAAAGTGAAATGTTTGTGGGTAGAGGATACTTATGTGATGGCCTTTTTAAGCTCAATGTAATGGATGTTGTGCCAAAGAACAAGAATAATAATGAAATTATTTCTTCTGTTTCTTTGATTATGTCCTCTAATTTATGGCATGGTAGATTAGGTCATGTGAATTGCAAGACCTTACAAAGAATCAGCAATTTGGATTTGTTTTCGAAAATTGTTATTGATAAAAATCACAAATGTGAAATTTGTGTGAAATCCAAATTGGATAAGCCTCCTTTCTATTTGATAGAAAGAAGTAGTAAACCTCTAGATTTAATTCACAATGATATTTGTGGCTTAAAATATGTGAAAACTAGAGGTGGTAAAAAGCATATCATTACTTTTATTGATGATTGCACAAGATATTATTATGTCTATTTTCTAATAAGCAAAGATGAGGCATTGGAAGCTTTTAAGCTCTTTAAAAATGAGGTAAAAAATCAACTAAGCAAGGAAATTAAGATAATAAAGAGTGATATGGGTGGTGAATATGATTCATTGTTTAATGAATTCTGTTCAAAAACTGGTATCATCCATCAAACCACTGCTCCTTATTCACCTCAACAAAATGGTATTGCAGAACGCAAGAACCGAACGTTGAAAGAAATGATGAACATTTTGTTAATAAGTTCAGGGTTACCTCAGAACTTGTGGCGGGAGGCTATTTTAATAGATAATTATATTTTAAATAAAATATCCCACAAGAAATCAGACAAGATGCCATGTGAATTATGGAAGGTCGAAGACCATCCTACAAATACATGAAAATATGGGGGTGTCTTGTTGAGGTAGCGGTCCCTCCGCCTAAAAAGGTCATGATATGACCTCAAACTGTGTTCGGTGCATCATTTGATGGGGTCATGACCCAGTCCTTAAAGGCAAGAGAATGACATGTGAAAAAATGTCAACTTTATGCAACAAAGGTACTCGAGTGTGATCTTGACGTCGATGAGAGTATCGACATAGTAAGTGGGGAAGAGTGTCATGGTTTGGTATCGGCATGCCTTGGTACTACCATGACTATCCCGTTGTGGAGCGGAGGATGCGACCTTATCCATGGGATCGGTACAGTGATGCAAATTGAATATCCGATACTAAAGATTTGAAATCCACTAGCGGATTTATCTTTTACTATTGGAGGAGCTGCAGTGTTTTGAAAATCTTCTAAACAAATGTGTATTGCCAGATCCACTATGGAATATGAATTTATAGCTTTAGATAAAGCTGGCGAAGAAGCAGAATGGCTTCAAAACTTTTTAGAAGATATTCCAAGTTGGCCGAAACCTGTGCCTGCAATTTGTATACATTGCTATAGCCAATCTATAATTGGTAGGGCACAGAGTAGTTTTTATAACGGTAAATCTCGACACATTCGTCGAAGACACAATACCGTAAAACAGTTGCTCTTAAATGGATTTATCTCTATTGATTATGTAAAATCAAAGGATAATATTGCGGATTCGCTTACAAAAGGTTTAAACAAGAGAGCAAGTATATAAATCATCGAGGGTAATGGGTCTTAAGTCTATAAATTAAAGTTAAATAATGGCAAACCAACCTAGTTGACTAGAGATCCCAAGATCTAGGTTCAAAGGGACAACCGAATTAATTTAACTTAGTGTGAGCATTAGAAGAGTTAAACACTCTTATCCATTCTTATGATGAATTAGTGTTGCTTACAAAGAATTTAGGATAAGCTATGCTTTTAATGATTCTTATACTAGATAAAATCAATTGGGGTATTGCAGGATACTCTTGACAAGAAATCACCTATATGAGTATGAAACGTGGCTATTTATATGAGAATTGATCAGGCTAAATTCTCTAGAGTACTCATAGAAATCAGGACGTGTTCAGAGCCAAAATGAACATAACCGTGAGAACTAAAGATGTTCGAAGAGGAATTGCGTAATACCTATTGTCTCGGTTTACACGAAAGGCTGAATAGTTCAAGACATCATGTTCACTAGTTAGCCGAGTAAATCTGATAGTTGTCACTATGAAAGGTTCAAAGCCAAAAGCTTCCTATCCTGAAGCAATAACTCTTAAAAGTTATTCTCTCTCATATTCCGAGTCAGTTCGTCATTTTAATCAGACAATTTTCATTCATGTGGGAAATTGTTGGATATCAATGATTTATATTAGTGTATAAATACGAAATATGTATACCAATACGTAGGTTGTTGTAAGTAGATACATGGTGTATAACTAATGTACACAATTGATATCAATATTGAATGAGAAATTGGTCTCATAAACACCCACTTGAAGAGGAAGAAAGTTGGTTGATGTTGTGTATGGTATGAAATCCCACATTGAACAAAGAAATGATTAAGCTTGTAGTTTATATTGGCTTAGGTTCCATGTTGGGTTAGGCCTTAAGGCGCACCCAAGTTACTGTGAAGGGTGAGGATCTACACCAAAATAGGCTGGATCACACACACACACGAGCACGTCGAGTCGGGCCAGGTCGGTCTTGGGCTTAGGCTGGGTCAAGTCGGGTTTGGTTCAATAATAATTTTTTTACTGTCCAACCGACTTTTTTTTTGGTTCAAAACGAACCGGCACAGGTCAACCGACCAACCTGATAAATCTGTCTGATTAAGACATGCTTGTTCGATCTAGGATCGAATCGATTCCTTTGTTTTTCCAACAGTTTTGTCGGATTTTCAATCAGTTCGAACTAACCGAACTGTTCCTTTCCAACATTGCTGACTGTTGACTGAACCAATTCTGTCCAATTAGTCTGATTTTTCCTAACAGTCCCCTGATTTTCTATATAATCAGGATGCAGTGTCTGTTTAAAAACACCAATTTACTGAACAAAAAATTCTCTTCTTCCTTCTGTATTCCGTATTCTGTCTTGTGAAAGGGACTTACATTTATTGGTTCGCTGTGTTACTTCGAGTGTGCTCTCGACAGCAACGTAATCGAGGAGACCTGGGAGACGAGTTGCAATATACTGTAAGCACCTGAAAGACAGGCAATAATCGTCTTAAGGTCAGAGGTTCTACCTTGACTCGAATTTCATTTTTTGGTTTTACCGAAACTGTGAGTATATGTCATTTAATATAATATCCGTATATTCGTATTTGAATATTTATATATTTTGATATGTCAATGTATATTTCTAATATATACTGTTTTGCCGGATTCATATTCTAATCTGTTCACTTTCTATATATGTTTATGCAGTAGTGAAATAATTCTAAATGCATATTATATGCCCAACACTTTAGTCCAGTTGGACAGAATCGGTTCAATCAACAGTCAGCATTGTTGGAAAGGAACGATTCGGTTAGTCCGAATCTATTGAACATCCGACAATACTATTGGAAAAAAAAGGAACCGGTTCAATCCTAGACCGAACAAGCATGTCTTAATCAAACAGATTTATCAGGTTGGTCGGTTGGGCTGTACCGGTTCGGTTTGAATCGAAAAAACCAGTCGGTTGGGCAGTAAAAAATTAATTACTGACCCAAATCCGACCTAGCCAAGCCCGGCTCGGCGCGCGCATGTGGTCCAGCTCATTTTTGTGTAGGTCTTTACCCTTCACAAAAACTTGGGTACCCCTTGGGGCCCAACCCAACATGGAACCTAAGCCTATATAAACTACAAGCTTAAGCATTTCTTTGTTTAATGTGGGATTCCATTCCATACACAATATCAACCAACTTTCTTCCTCTTCAAGTTGGTTTTTAGGAGACTAATTTCTAATTTAATTTTGATATCAATTGTGTACATTAATTATACATCGTGTATCTACTTACGACAACCTACGTATTTGTATACATATTTTATATTTATACACTAATATAAATCATTGATATCCAATAAGATTTCAATTTAAAATATTTTGAGCTCGAAACAATGAGAATCAAAGAAGATTTTAATTTGAAATCATCCGAACTTTAAGCAATTTAAGTCCAAGACATTTGAAATTCGTAATGGTTTGAATGTAAAATAATTTTAATTTAAAATGATCTTAACCTAAAATGAACTTAAATTCAAATAATTTGAATCCGAAAATAAATCCATTTGAAATCGTCTAAATACTGCATTTTTTTGTCCAAACACAAGGTGACCCTCCATCCCCATTTTATGGTTGATGGAAAATTAATCCCTGTTAGGACTGGGAAGTGTGATGATAAAGCTCTCCCAACATTGGTGACTCCCAAGACTCGAACTTTTGTCCTCATCTTGAGGGCTGGAGTCGCTTATCACTCGAACCAATCGAATATTGGTAAATTTTGCAAATTATTGCCTCTAAATAAATGTAAAGCGTTTTTGAAAAAAAAAATGGGTTTGGTCAGTTGGACCAATTCAATCAACAATTTGAGGCCTATCTTATGGAACCGGTGATTTAGTGAATCAATAAAAAGATAAAAAATTGAATTAAACCGATAAAAAACCAAATTATTAACTATTTATTATATTTAATATAAAAATCTTATATTTAACATTTTACTTATTTTTCAATTGAATTGTTAAATTCAATCAATTAAATTAATTAAATCGATGATCAAAAATCTCATCGATTTAACCTTCGATTCAATTTTTTATTTTGTTAAGTTTTTTTACTCAGCTTTACGAAACGATATACATTTTAGTTAGGCGTTAAGGAAGGGTCCGGCTCCTATCCAATGGAAATTTCCTCCATTAATTTGCAATACTAATTTAGATTAATGACACATGGTTTATTAATTGTTTAATGGTTAAGATTAAAACTCCCCACTTAACGGGTCCGGCTCCTATCCACTGGAAATTTCCTCCATTAATTTGCAATACTAATTTAGATTAATGACACATGATTTATTAATTGTTTAATGGTTAAGATTAACCCCCCCCCCCCCCACTTAACGTCAAATACACCGTTAAAAGTAAAAGTGTCGGCTGTCAACCAAAACAAAGAGAAAACACAACAAAATTCAGTGCCAAAACAATCAAGGAGAACAGAGTTTAGCGCCAAAAAATCCATCTCCGAAATCTTAGCTCTTTCAATGCAAATCTCTTCCAACAATCAACTGATGAAGGGTTTTTTTTCCTTTCTTATCCAAGCTTAAGTTTGAATATGTTATTTTCTATCAAACAGGTAAAAGCAAATCCAATTTTGAGAAATTAGGTATGTTATTCTTTATTTTTCCTCCCCTGTTTAAGCGTTTAATCTAGAACAATGGTGTTTCTATCATATTTAATCTGTACCCAACGAGTAAAAACAGTTCTTGTGTTTTGGAAATATAACATTTTTAATTATTAGATCACTTTTTTTTTCAATTTAAATGTCAATTTTTTAATTTTGTATTTTTTTAGTGATAGGTTTATGGATATACAAGCAACTCTAGTTGACCATGTACCTCCTATACTTTTCAAACCAATGAAACTTGGGATAGAATTCAATTATGAATAAGAGGCATGTACTACAATGATTATGCTGGAGACATTGGTTTTAGTATTCGAAAGGAGTATGTCAATAAGAGCAAGAAACATGGTTTTGTAACATCAAGAAAGTTCACATGTTTCAAAGAAGGTTTTCGTGAGCAGAAAAAACAAGATGCTTTGGTTAAAACTTATCGTAAAGAAACTAGAACCGATTGCTGGCTCATATTGTTATCAGGCATCAATCAAATGGTAAATACCGAGTTACTAATTTTGAAGAGAAGCACAACCATCTTCTTGCTCCTAAATCATGTGCTCATATGTTACCATCGCAAAGAAAGATAACAGACGCTCAATCATATGTACTTAACTTAGCTGATGATTCTGGTATATCTCCTAAACTTACATTTGAGATGATTTCTCGAGAATCAGGTGGTCAAGATAATTTGGGATTTACAAAAATAAACCAAAAAAATTATTTGCGTACTAAGTGGAAAAGGTCTTTGATGCATGGAGAGGTGGGTAACTTGTTAGATTATTTTGAAAAAAGAAAAGTTGAAGACCCCTCTATACAGTTGGATGTTAATGATTTAATTACTAATATATTTTGGGCTGATGCGAAGATGATAGTAGACTACAATCTTTTTGGCGATGTGGTATCCTTTGATACAACATATCAAACAAATAAAGAATACAGGTCTTTTGCTATCTTTGTTGGGATGAACAATCATAGAAGAATGGTGATTTTTAGTGCTTCTTTATTGTATGATGAAACAATTGATTCATTTGAATGGTTATTTAGAACATTTCTTAGAGCTATGTGTGAGAAAAAGCCTAAGATAATTTTGACAGATCAAGATGCAGCAATGAGTAAAGCAATTTCACTAGTGATGCCTGAATCATATCATCGATTGTGTGTGTACCACTTAGGGAATAATTCACTTACGCACTTTGGCCGTCTATATAAGAGTTTGGATTCTTTTGGTGCTAATTTCAGCAAACTCATCTATGAATATGAAACTGAAGAAGAGTTTGTAAAGGCTTGGGAGTTTATGCTTGAGATGTATGGAGTTCAAGAAAATAAATGGCTAAAAGGTATTATAACTTTAAATATAAAATTTTCTTATTTACTAATTATTTGAAGTGACTTAATAGGAATATGCTATTAATGTTTGTAGGTATTTTTACATTGAAAGAGAAATGGTCAATGGCATATGGAAGAAATACATTTTCAGCTGGATTGAGGACCACACAGTTGAGTGAAAGCTTTAATAAGGATTTGAAGATGCACCTAAAGGTTAGTTTGGATGTGGTACTATTCTTTAAACATTATGAAAATGCAGTAGCCGATAAACACTATAATGAATTGAAAGAAATATATGATATGACCCAAAGGCTGCCTATTCTAAAAGTTGATATACCTTTGTTGAGGTGTGCAAGGGATGTTTATACATCAGCCATCTTTGAAAAGTTCCATAATGAATGGGTGAAATCTTTACTTTTAGTGATTACTGAATGCAAAGAAGAAGGATTATTTCGCTTATATAAGGTTAAAACAATAGAGAATAAACGAGAGCATATAGTGACTATAGTTCCAACAAGTATGACAATTTCATGCAGTTGTAAGAATTTCGAGTTTGAAGGAATAATTTGCAGCCATGTATTGAAAATTCTTGATGTAATGAAAATGTGAAGGAAAAAATTCCATGTCAATATATTCTGAAAAGGTGGACCAAAGATCCAATGAGGGAAGGATTTATGGATATTAATAAGAGTGAACAAGAAGAAGATCCGAAGTTAAAGATCTGCAATAGATATAGAGTTTTATGTTCTACATTTGTTAGAATTGCAACCATGGCTTGTGAGTTTGAAGTTGGTTCTAAATTGGCTGCCAAATATGCCAATGAACTCATTACAATGTTCAAAGAGAAGAAATGCGTGCTTCAAATACCGATGTTGTAAGGGCTAAGGGATTAAAGGAAAAACAAAGCACACACCGTGGTACACGTCGTTTGAAAAGTTGTCTCGAGAAGCCTCTAAAAAGAAGAAAGATTCGATATCACAACCTCCACCACCTGCGAACTCAAAGCAAATGGTAATAAGTCATTATAAGTAGATTTTTTTTTGCCAGAAATGTGAATTGTTTAATAGCATACATTGATTATTTTTTGAGTACTTTTTGGAGTACTTTTAATTACTTTATTATTGTTTAATAACATTCATCAGTTTTTAATGGTGGGTTTCCATGAAACTTATGCATTTGTTGTCTTGGTTGTATATATTGTTGTGCTATGAAATCTTATATCTTATGGTGTTTTTTTTCTAATTGCTAGGAATCCTACATGAGTAATACTAGTATGAAGGTTGATTCTATCATGAAAATTCCTACAATTGAGGAGAAAGAGGATCATTCATTAGCTGAGATAAATTAGCAAGAAGTTGGTTATTGGTTTGTAAGACAGTATTGCATTCAAAATGAATTGGAAAAAATTTGCACATGTATTTGAAAGGGATGCACATTTTTTGTTGACCAATAGCACTACTTAAAAATTTGCTTAATTTTTCAGTATATTTTGGTCCAATGGTTTGTATTGGTTCTTAATTTTTATTGGTAAAATTTCATCATTGTTTCTTATCTAAGGAGAAAGATTTCTGTAAAACTAGTTTACAAGCTATGTTCCTTTAAGCTTTGTCAATCGGCATGGACCAGATGCAGGGTTCAAAGCAAATTTGCTATCCTTGTAAACATTTACATACAACAAATATTGTTTTTGAGTTGCAGGGGTGCCTTACCTCTACATTTCCAACTTGTGTTGCTGCCTTTTTTCTTCTTCTTTTTCCCTCAAATTCTTCTCAATTTTGTTGTCTAAATTTTTTGAGGAAGTGCAGTGTTCAAGTTTATAGTAATTACCTTGAAAAAGAGAAAAAGAAAAACCCACTATGAAACAAAAATTAAATTTGTCATTGAAAATTTGTTTGTCTTTCTATACATGTGTGATTCACTGATTTGTTTAGTGTGATAATTCTTCTGTAATTCTAGTCCACTTGGTTTTCAAAGGAAATTAGTGTCGATTGCGATAAGTAAATGCACATTACATATTTGCTCTACATTATCAAATATAGATAATGCCAAACCAAACATAGAAAATCATGAAGGAGATCAAACATTCAGACAATCAACTACCAATAATTTTGTCATGCAGAGATAAGGATATTAACTACCAATAAATTTATCATGCATGCAGGGATATAGATATGGTGCATGCTGTATAAATTAGACCAAAAGCAGAATATCACATGGAGAGATATTCCTGATTAGATAGAAATCAGGCAGAAAAGAATCACCTAATATGCCAAAAAAAAAAAAAAAAAACTGCTAAATTGCTAATGCATGTGACTGATTAAAGGGCAAAAAAAAGTCCCACCAACAAAAAGAAATTGAATAGTACATACCTAAATTTTTATGAAATTCTGTCATTTTTGTGTTGGTAACATCATCGTTCAAAGTTGGTCCTAAACTTCTAAATACATCCTAAAATACTAAGTCACTTTAAGATTGCAAAGAACCTCCCCTGTCTTTGAGGGTATGGCTTAATTGGAAGTTAATAAATGGACGAATGCCAGAGAGAGAAATGGTAAGAATTCATGGATTTAGGTAAAAGCCACCATTTCTGTGTCAAACTATTTTATACAACAATTAATGAAGGTCTTTTTTTTTATGTGCTTGATGTATATCCTTGTGTTAATCTGTTATAATTGTTTTTCTTTCACCAGGATTATAAATGTAAAACCAGGCCTGATATTATTTCCTTATGCCCATCAGTTTCTATTTAACAAACAATAAAATGTTCTTCAAAGCTTGAAATTTCCAAGCTTGAATTTTTTTTTTTTAATAAACTGATGAGCTTGAAATTCCTTAAAAGTAAATTTGCTACTGTAATGCTTTTGTTTTTGAGTTGCAGCCCATGCCATGAAGACTTGAAATAAGGGAGAGCAAATGAACAAAACCAAGACAAAAACTAATTCAGAATAGAACAAATTTCATAACTATAATATGCTGAAATTTTATTGAGGCATTTTAACAAACACTAAACGGACACTGTCTTTTGTACATAAAAACATAACATTTTGGTGCTCGTGTTAACCTCTGCAACACATACACACAAACACAATAGACTATTTCAGCAAAGTATGTTGACCAATCAAGTCAATTGAAGGAATACATCTTAAATTATTTAAACAAGGAACAATAGACGTTGCTTTTTGGACGTGGAAGGATCATTATCCTATTTTAGTAGAAAGAAGATTTGTTGTTGGTTAGAAAATTTCCTCCATTAACTTGTGCCCTGAGCAGCTTATCACGTTGCTTGATAGGAACGAGATGTCGAGCCTAGGCTAGGGCGATTGTAGGTGTTGTTTTCTCCCATTTTCTGAATTACAATTCGGGCGATTGTAGTGGTTGGGACTTCTATTGGTATTGGATGATATGATTTTGTTTCTAACGGCTTCCCTTTTACTTTTAACGGTGTATTTGACGTAAAGTGGAGGGTTTAATCTTAACCATTAAACAATTAATAAGTCATGTGTCATCAATCTAAATTAATATTGTAAATTAATGAAAGAAATTTCCATTGGATGGGAGCTGGACCCGTTAAGGAAAGGCTACCAATATTTAATTCTTATTATTAAAGCAAAATGAATTAACCAATTGAATGAATAGCCCTTCATACTAACATACTCAATCAATTGGATATTCAAAATATATATATATATATATATATATATAATTGAATATTCTCGATTTGTTTTTGATATATTGATGATTGAATTTTTTTAATTTTATAAACGGATTATTGTTTTCTCCCATTTTCCGAATTACAATTCGGGCGATTGTAGTGGTTGGGACTTCTATTGGTATTGGATGATATGATTTATATGGTTGAATTCTATATTTTTTGTAGCGGCTTCCTTTTTACTTTTAACGGTGTATTTGACGTTAAGTAGGGGGTTTAATCTTAACCATTAAATAATTAATAAGTCATGTGTCATCAATCTAAATTAATATTGCAAATTAATGAAAAAAAATTTCCATTGGATGGGAGCTCTACCAATATTTAATTCTTATTATTAAAGCAAAATGAATTAACCAATTGAATGAATAGCCCTTCATACTAACATAATCAATTGGATTTTCAAAAAATATATATATATATAACTGAATATTCTCGGTTTATTTTTGATATATTGATGATTGAATTTTTTTAATTTTCTAAACAGATTAAAAAGTTATCATATATCCTAGTTCTTTTTTAATTAATTTTTTATTATAGCTTAAATGATATATATATATGTCACTCTACTAACAATATTTATAAAATTTAATAATTTTATTATCCGTATCAATGAATGAGATAATTTCTTTTCTAGAAAATTATGATTATGGATAAAGTCAGTGATAAAAAAAGGGATCGAACCGGCCGGTTGAACAAGTTGAATCGAAAATTAGCGGTTTGTTCGGTCTGATATATATAAAAAATCAGACATATTTTGAATCATTAAAAAATCGATTCAACCAATTAAAAATCGATAAAAATGGATTAAACTGATAAAAATCGATTTTTTGTTAATTTTATTAAAAATATTTATAAATAATAAGATTTAAACTTTTAACCTCTAATCATATAAAAAAGATTATACTATTAAACCAAATACATTTTTTTATTAACTAATAACTATATTTAATACTTATTTAATATTTAATTTATTTTAAAATTAAACAATTCCATTAAACCAATTGACAATCGATTACCTTTACTTCCAATCCGAATTTTTCTAACATTTGATAAAGTTAACGAGTGTGGACTTAAATCCAAGGCGAAAGGAAAGACAATTGGTAAATTTAAAAAACATACCATCAACAATACAATAATTATTATATGATATAATGAGTAAGAATTATTTGAAAAAGAGAAATAAAAAAAGAATTTTGCTAATGAGTGCATTAAGGGCACTTTTTAAGGTTACTAAATATGGTAATATCTTCAATCAATGTATTGAAAATTATGAATAAAGTTGTCAACTTTTACATTTAATACAATATTATTACTATAAATAGTATATTAATTAACCTTAAAAAGTGTCCTAAGGGCACTTGTTAGCAAAACTCATAAAAAAATAAAAAAATTGTTAGAAAAAAAATTATAAAGTTCTTGATAAAAAAAACTTTCTTTTTCTTTCTCCTCTTATTTTTTAATTTATTTTTTTAATTAAAAAATAAATTTTTTTGAAAATAAATATTTTTATTTTAAAAAATAAATATTTTTATTGTTTAATTAAAATTTTTTAAAAAATAAAAAATAATAAAAATAATATTTCTAAAATTAATTTTTTAAATTTTAAAAAATATATATTCAAATATTTTGTTTTTTAAATTTATTTTTATTAAAATTTTTTAAAAAACAATATTTTTTTTAATAGGAGAAGAAAAAAAAATTCATTTTTTTATATATTCTTTTTAATAATATTTAACCTTTTTATTTCTCTTTTTAAATAATTTGTACTCATTAAATTATTTAACAATTATTTAACTATTTAAAACATGATTTTTTTATTTACCCAAGACAATTTGGTTGGCACTTGGCAACGTAGCATGTGTTATCAGAAAAAGTAGATCGTCTAAAACGGAACTGTTAGATAATAAAATAAGATAGACACAGATTTGAGATATTTGTGACCAAAATCAAGGTGATTTAAGAAAAAAAAATATTAATAAATGTTTAATGATATTAATAAAAATAATATATATAAAAATAAAAATATAATTAATACATAATTTTTTTAAAATTTAATAAAAAATATATTAAATAAAAAAATAATAATAATTAAATAATTTTTAACCGAGCGAATTCAAAAAAAAATTACTAAAACTTGAAATGAAAGAGACCTTTTCCATTTTATAGTGTTTTGGTTTTGGATAGGTAAGCCTGCTGCCTGCTATCACTTAAACTGATAATAAGCCTAAGAAATTACTATCCTAAAAGATAAGCTCAAATAATCTTCCTTCCTTCCTATCTTGGACTTGTTCTTTGGTACCCCACTTTCTTGGAAAACTAAAAACATTTCTTTTTTCTTTTTATACATAAAAGTTGAAACTTTAGATAATTTTTAGTTATATTCTCTTCATGTATATATTTTTTATTAATCAAGTGTAGGTAATAGTTTGTTCAAATTTTATTTAACAAAGTATTTAAAACAATTAAAAGTAAAGTTGAAAAAATTAAAAGCCCATATTCCAATTTTCAATTACAAATAGTATTTAATTAAATTGGACAATTTCTCATTTACTTTTTTTATTTTGGATAAGTAATTTCTCATTTACTTAGTATTTAAGCCATGATGGCTCATATTAATACATTTTATTGTCATTTACTGAGTCATCAATTCAGATTTGACTAGTATATTTCATAAAACGACAACCCACCCAATCTTTACCTTCGAGACGAGACAATCATGCAAAATTCCACAATTGACTAACCAACTCGATTCAACTCAGCTCACATCCGGCTCACCCGTGAGGAAGATGAAGAACCCATCCCCTTCGCAATTTCTCTAAGAACAAACTTCTGAATCTTCCCAGTCGAAGTCTTGGGCAATTCTTCCTTAAACACCACTGTTTTGGGCACCATGTAGTGTGGCAACTTAGCTCTGCAATACTCTATTATCTCCTTCTCACTCGGTTTCTGAGTTAACTCAGCTTTCAAACTCACAAAGGCACAAGGAGTCTCTCCCCAATAGTCATCTGGCCTAGCCACCACCGCTGCTTCATTGATTGCTGGGTGAGTATACAAAATTGACTCAACTTCAACACTGCTCAGATTCTCTCCGCCGCTAATTATAACATCCTTTGAACGATCTTTGATTTCCATGTATCCATCGGAGTGCATCACCCCAACATCTCCGGTGTAAAACCAACCATTTTCTTTCATACATTTGTTTGTGCCATTTGGGTCTTTCAAGTAGCCCAACATAATACATGCACCTCTCAGAACGATCTCCCCAAGAGTTGACCCGTCTCGTTTTACACTGAGTCCTGACTCAGGGTCCACCACGTCCGCTTCCGTCATACCCAGAGTTCTCACTCCTTGCCTTGCCTTCAACCTCGCTCGCTCCGTCGCTGGCAACTTGTTCCATTCCCTTTTCCAAGCACAAGACACGACCAGCCCTCCCGTTTCGGTTAACCCGTAGCCGTGACTCACGATGAAACCGAGTGACTCGGTCCTGGAAAGCACAGCCGCTGGCGGTGGAGCTCCAGCTGTCAAGATTTGAACAGGAGTTTGGAGTCGTTTAAGTCCAGGGGAATTTGATAACATGTTAAGCACGACAGGCGCTCCACACATGTGAGTGACACCATGTTTTTTGATCAAACTATAGATGATTGGGGCATCGAATTTTCGGACACAAACATTGGTCCCTCCAACAGCAGCCATGCCCCAAGTGAAACTCCACCCATTGGCATGAAACATTGGGAGTGTCCACAAGTAAACTGGTTGTTTTGGAACTTCCCAATCGATTAAAGAATCAAGCGTTATCGTGAAAATTCCCCTGTGGCTATGAACCACTCCTTTAGGAGATGAGGTCGTACCTGATGTATAGTTCAAAACAATCGGATTCCACTCGCTTTGAGGCCTAACCCACTTGAAATTAGAATCACCTTTCTCCACCAGGCTCTCGTATGTGCAACAGAAGCGAGAATCAATGGTGGATGATGACGAAATGGAACTCTCAGCATCATCATAATCATCTTGGATTAAGACAAAAAGTGGGGGGTTTTTGTTAGGAGGAAACAGGGAGATGGCTTCCAGGGCTAGAGACTGAGACAGGGTATCAACAAAGAGGAGCTTTGGTTCACAGTGGCATAGGAGTACGGAGACTGTACGGGCGTCAAGACGGGTGTTGATGTTGTTGAGGATAGCACCAGACATGGGAACAGCAAAATGAAGCTCGTACATGGCTGGGATGTTGTGGGCTAAAACGGAGACGAGGTGGCCCCTTTCGACGCCGATGGATGAGAGGGAAGAAGCTAGCTGGAGACATCGACGGTGGGTTTGTGACCACGTGTAGGAAGTGTTACTGTAGATGATGGAGGTGCAATCACCGTACACGGTGGCTGCTCTTTCTAAGAAGCCTAATGGGGTGAAAGGGGAACAACTTGCAGGCCTTGGCTTTAGATCTTCCATATTTTTTTCACTTTGAAGCGTGTGGTTGGTTTAGATTTTCTTTTATCTTTTCAATGGTGAGTTACGGGTGTTGTATACTTGTATTCGTATAGAAATAAATATAGGTGTTAGTACAAATAAAGAAAAGTCAAGAAAAAAAACAGTTTTTTTTTTTTAAGGAAAGAAAATGATATTTTTTTTTTATTAAGAAAAGGAAATGCAATTGCATGTTAACTTTTATAATTTGATTAAATTTTTTTATTATAATATATACTTTTAGTTATACTTTTGTAATAAAATAATATAAATATTACACGTTAAAATATAAAAAAATAAATAAATATTACATTAAAAACAAAATAATATGACTGTGATGCTTTTTTAATCTTAGTAACGTGAAACTAAACTTGCTCAATGGGTTCAAATATTTTTTATTTTTTTATTCAGGTCGATTCTAGACACTCGGAGTTAGGTCTTTTTATTTTAATATAGTCAAAAAAATTATTTATCAAAATATCATTTTTTTAGATTAATTTTCAAAATTCGTTTTTTTTAAATCAGTTGAAAAATTGCCATGGCCCATGACGATTTTTTAACTGAAAATTTTAATTTTTTTTTTTAAATACCAGTTGAAAAATCGTCATGAGCCATGGCGATTTTTCTACTATAATTTTAAAATTTTACAGTTTTTTACATTGGGAAATCGCCACCCACGGTGGCGATTTCCCAAGGTAAATTTCTCTTCTTCTTCTTTTTTTTTTTAATTCTTTTAAATTTAATAAATAATAAAATTTAAATAAAAATTATATAATTTATAAATTTAAAAAATAAAGATTTTATAATTTTAATATATAATTTTTATCCTATGGTGGTAGAAGTGTCCATGGGCCGGGTTGGGTCCATGTATGATATCAACACCACATTTGCTTGCCCAAGCCACGGTGACAATTTTTCAACCTTTATTTATTTATTTATTTTTAATTTTATAAAATAATAAAAATTATATAATTTTTAATTTTAAAAAATTAAAAAATATAACAATTTACCAAAAATTAAAAAATTATATTTGTAATTAGACCTGTTCATGGGCCGGGCCGCGATCCGGAATTTTTTCTCTTGCTCAAGCCCATTTCGAGTCATGCCGACCCGAAATCCCATTTCACTATTAAAAAAATATTTTTAAATATTTTATAATTTTTTGAATTTTGTTATTTAATTTTTTTTAAAATTAAAAAATATATAATTTTTATTTAAAATTTATTATTTAATAAAATTACAAAAACACTTGTCCAAGCCCGGACTAATACGACACTTTGGTTGGCCTTTCTCCCGGAGGTCTATTTATTACGTATACAAGTTAAAAGAATTCTATTGACATTACGGATAGACCTGCTCATGGGCTGGGCCGCCCTTCCGGTCAGGTCCGGATCACTATTTATATATTAAAATAATTAAATTCAGGCCCGCGAGCTGGGCCTTGGCAAGAAGTTGAAAAATTTCGGGTCGCGGTCCGGCCCATGAGCAGGCCTAATTACGAATATAATTTTTTTAATTTTTGGTAAATTGTTATTTTTTATTTTTTATTTCTATTTTTATTTTTAAAATTATATAATTTTAATATAATTTTTATTATTTTATAAAATTAAAAAAATAATAAATAAAGGTTGAAAAATTGCCACCGTGGCTTGGGCAAGCAAATGTGGTGTTGATACCATACATGGGCACGGCCCGGCCCATGGACACTTCTACCACTATGGGATAAAAATTATATATTAAAATTATTAAATCTTTATTTTTTAAATTTATAAATTATATAATTTTTATTAAAATTTTATTATTTATTAAAATTAAAAGAATAAAAAAAAAGAAATTTACCTTGGGAAATCGCCACTGCAATGTAAAAAACTGTAAAAATTTAAAATTGTAGTTGGGAAATCGCCATGGCCTATGGCGATTTTCCAACTGGTTTAAAAAAAACGAATTTTGAAAATTAATCTGAAAAGAACGGTATTTTGGTATATAATTCTTTTTTTAGCTATATTTTAATAAAATAAAAAAACCCTCGGAGTTGACCCAATTTATTATTTAGTTTATAATAAAAAATAGAAAGATTATTTTTATATTAATAATTATATATTTTTAAATAAAAATAAAATAAAATAAAAAATATTTTTTATTAGTTAAAAAATATTCGGATCGGATCGATCTAAATCAAAAATATATTTACTCAGATCCAATTCAATACGAATTGAGTTTGTCGAATCGGACGGACTATTCGATCTTGGAACAAGTTTACGTGAAACATATAAATCTACAAATAAAACAATTATTTTTGGAGTAGTACTTGTAATTTAATAGATATAAAATGAATAATATACATTTCATATTTTAATTTATTTTTTACCTTTTTTTTTCTTTTTTCCTGAATTTGAAATTTTAAAAAAAATAAATATTTTAAAAGAAAGAAAGCCCATTTTCTCTCCTTTCCTTCTCCTAATCCAAACTTTAATATTAAAGTGAAACTATTCACACCAAATGAAAAAAAGAAAAAAAAAAAGAAAAGAAACGGAGGCAAATTAATGAGGTGTGGTGTCGTCAGTTATATATTTGATATTTTGTTTTTGACTTTTTGGCCAAATATTATATATTTTATATTTAGAGGAGACTTAAGAGCACAAGGTTGACGGGGATGGTTGCATATTTATAGTAGTAACAGTGATTAAGAAAAAAAGGCCAAGAGCATAGTTGTCGGTATCGTCGATCGTACTGGTCATTATATATTAGTTTTAAAAAAAATAAAACGATATCAATAGCGTATCATTTTAGTTTTTGTATCGATTCATACCAGTCGTACTGGCTTGTAACAATATATATCGACCCTTATTAGTTGATACAAGATTTAAAATTTTAAAAAAAAATTCACTTGATTTTTTAATCAATTCTTAATACTTTTTAATCATAATAATTTTTATTTTTTTATAATTTCATTCAAAAATATATATTTATTAAATTAGGCTATTGAATCGGTGTTTTTATATTAAAATTGATTAAAAAAAATTATTTTTTAAATTACCGAATTTTTTTTTATTTACCAAAATGCGCTAGTTTCAAAATTTATTAAGAAATTGCCATGGCTGAAGGCAATTTCCCTTACGTTTTTATTTTATTTTTTCAAATAATTGTATGGAAGCTTAAACGAAAAAAAAAAAAAAAACAGAAGGGAAGGGAAGGGAAGCCACCATCCATAATGAATGGTAGCCGCCCTCATGGAAAGCTGCTTCCATACTTAAAAAAAGTTTTACATTTTTTTTTATTTTTTTCATATAATTTATTAAAAAAAATAAATTATATATAAAAAATAAAAAAAAATAAATTATATAACATATAATGATAAATAAGAAAAAACTTGCATAACATGGAATGCAGAACATGTAAATATTACAGGTGCACAAAACATGTAATGTTTATTGTTGATGCGAACTCTCCTCCGATGTGCCAGATTGATAAGGACATTTTGGACGGCTATGACCTTCATTCCTACATAATTCACAACGTTTTGGTTGGCCTTTCTCCTGAGGTCAAATTTAGTTACTAATACGACTTGATTTTGGCCGACCATGTGGATCTCTCCGTATTTCTGGATCGGAACACACTTCTAGACCATTATATTGAGGCCAATAACCTTTATTCCCAACTGGTTCAAACTCATAGCTACAAACATTGAATATAGTGTCCAGTCTATAGACATTGTCCACATATTGTATGCAATCTACATTGACATGTGCACAAGCAGAAACTACATGTCAACAAAGGAACCTTTGTGCTTGAAACTTCCCACAGTCACACCATATCTCACTAAGCTTTTGATGCACTCAAAAGAGTATATCTTATTTAATCCTTGCACTAAAAATATCAATTGTAAAGTATAGCAATAAGCAAGGGTCGAGTCCACAGGGATTGGTGTTTAATTTAAGAATTATTAGTTTATACTTAAATTCAAAAAACAAAAAAAAAAGGAGATTTTTAAAATCAGTTTAAACTAAAAATTTATAATCAAAGAAGAAAGCAAGTAAATAAGAAGTAATCAAATATGAGAAAAGTATGGTTAAGGTTTCATTCTCCATCACTAGACATCATTGAGGATCAATAATCAGATCTATCAACATCAATTAACTATCAAAATTATCAACCGTAGATAACAAAAAGCTCTGCTATCCCAATCTTTCCTTAGTTTGTCGTTAAATAGAATAAGCTCTCTATTTAATCTCTAATTATCAAACAACCTAGAATAAGCTCTCTAAATTCAATTTGATAACAGCTTTATGATGAGAAAGATAGGTTGATCTAAGCAACAAACACGTAAGCTCAGATTGTTCAACTTATGTTATGTTCCACATTGTAATTCCCGAAAACCCAACATAATCATGAATTACAAATTGCCACTTATGAATAGGAAATCAAGACAATTACACGGATCAAGACTCCTAAACTAGCAATAGATAATTATCAAGATCTATCTAGTTCGCGACCTAAACAAATCAAGACAATATCATGAACAATTTTTATGGAAGAACATAATCAATTTTGATAGAAAACTAATGATAGATAAATCTGAAAATCAATTACAAAACTTGTCTAGGGCTTTGAAATCACCCTTAACCAAATAAAAGTCTAGCCTTGCATAGGCATTGTCAACATAAACATAAATATTCAAAATAAACTAAGAACAAAAATAAAATAAAACTAAGAGAAGAATAATAAGAAGAAGAAGATTGATAAATAATCAAAAGCATGTCCTAGTTGGTGGCTCAAAAGATGGTATTTATATAGCTTTTTGACCTTGGAAATCATTTCTTGTTGATCAAGGAAGCGATGAGGCAAAATGGTGCAATTTTAGCAATTTTTCGGATTTTTGCTATTTTTCACGGATTTGGGCAGCCCGGCCAGTGCCAGCGGCCAGCACTGCAGCGCTGACTTTCGACCTTTTTGGGCGCTGCTTTTTTTGACGCACTTTCTCACACTTCGTCGGCTCATTTGGATGTCCATTTATTGTTCGATTTTGACGTGTGACCTATCGTTGGAAAGGTATTCAAGTCAGCTTCAAAAGTCAATAAGGAAGTTTCTTCAAATAAGGAATTTAACATAATATTTTCCTTGCATCAAGATCTGGAGGTCAAATCTGCCTTCTTGTTTTGCAACCCGAAATTGATCTTTTTGACTCATAAGTCTTCTTCCATCTTGTGATTATGATTTTGTAAGCTCTTTAACATCATATTTGACATCTTTTGACTTCATATCTTCCAAAATACCTATAATTCATAAAATCATAGTAATTTGTCAAGGAACTTAAGAATTAAAGCACAAAGTATAAGGAAATAATATATATAAAATGTATGAAATTAAGCACTTATCAAATTCTCCCACACTTAGTCTTTTGCTAGTCCTCGAGCAAAATAAAATACAAATAAAATAAGAAATCCTAATCTACTCAACTTTCAATAAAAATGAGAGACAATCATTAAACAAGTCTTATAACTAAACAATAACTTAAAGAGTTTCACAAAGAATCATGCTTGATAGTAAATGGGTTGAGTTAAGCTAACATTAACATAACATATCTCAATCAAAATAGGGCATGTTCAAACTTAATCTCAATTTCTCACATGGGATACTCTCATGATTTTCACTCTTTAAAGTAGTGGTAAAGTGTTTATACTCAATCAATCTCATGAAAATAGTTCTACAATATGCTTGCTTGTCTACCTATTCTCCATTACTTAGATCATGCAACTTCATAAATCAATAGGTCTTTATTCAGGGTTGTAATGGGGCCAAGGGGTTGTAATGTGGTTAAAGAATAAAAAGAAAAATATATCACAAAGGTTCCAAAGAAATCATAGAATTTAGAGACAAAATAAGATGTTGCAAATAAAACTTTCTCAATATTCCTTGGAAGTACATAATCACATAGGCTGAATATTTCATGTTGAGCCTTTGCGTCATTCTAACCAACCTTGTAACATTCTTTTTTTCTTTTCTTTAACTAGAAGTTCAAGAGATGATTCAATTTTTTTTATATGGGAATGTATTTTTTTACAACGTTCCCTTTTCTTTTTCTTTTTCTCTTGACTTTTACCTTTCTCCTCCCCCACACTTATCTTTTGTTCTAACCCAAATATTCAAAAAATATCCATTGTTTTTAAAATATGTAATCCATCTTTAGAACAAGGGTAAAGATATAAATGTATTTAGACTAGGTGTAAGATATGGTTACCAAAGAAATAGCTTATTCAATGTAGGCTCAAATTGGTTCACTAGGGGGAATGTTCTCATGGAACATCAAGAAATGATGGCTATTTGGCCCTGGTTATAATCCTAATGCCTCTATCATATTCATGTTTATACATGCATCAGTATAGTCTCAAAAAAGGTTTAAAGCAAGTTCTAGAGAATCATGTAATCATAAGAGCACTCAAGAAAGAAATTAGATTGATATGTATAATGTATCAATCATATAGGCTCAAAACTCACAAGGATGATTATACAAGTCAATATTAAGTCTAAACATGCTTCTTTCTCAATCAACATATCATATTAACATTGGCTTATGAAAAATAGTGATATCAAGCTTAATTCTCATGAAAATCTTATCACTGATGATCAGTTTTAGACCTATTCAATTCATATCCCATCATAGTATGGAAAATAACTAGAACACACTACAAACAAACTAAAAACTAAACTAAACTAAAGGAAATCCTAAATTCTTCCCCCCACACTTAATTCTTACATTATCCTCAATGTAGTTCTATTATCCCCAAATATAAGAATCATGTGTAAAAGAAAAGAATTACTAATTAAACAAACTAACTAAAGAAAAACAATAAAAGATAGAATGATGGAGAGTAAGGAATAGCAAATATGATTATAATATGTGCTCTCCGTCTTTTTGGGTTGCCTCCCAAGAAGCGCTATGTTTATTCTCCTCAGCCTAACTTAGCCCATTGCCTTCATTATTCAACATAATTAGGCTCATAAAGTGGTAACTCCTCAATATCTTGCATTGGATAGTTCTCATAATAAGGCTTCAATCTATGGCCATTTACTTTGAATGCTTTATCTGTCTTTGAACTTTTGATTTCAACTGCACCATGAGTAAACACATTAGTAATAACAAAAGGTCCAACCCAACGAGAACGTAACTTACTGGAAACAACTTAAGGCGTGAATGGAAAAGAAGAACTTTTTGTCCAACAACAAAGTCCTTTCTTGATATCATCTTGTCATGGAACGCCTTAGTCTTTTCCTTGTAAATCCTAGAATTCTCATATGCATCATTTCTTATCTTCTCAAGTTCTTGTAACTGAAGTTTTCTTTGCTTACCTGCCTCATCCATCTCCATGTTGCATTGTTTGATAGCCAAATATGCTTTATGTTCTAATTCAACCGGAAGATGACAAGGCTTACCATAAACAAGTCGATAAGGAGACATACCAATGGGTGTTTTATATGCTGTCCTATAAGCCCAAAGTGCATCATCTAGACGTAAACTCCAATCCTTTCGATTTGGATTGACAGTTTTTTCAAGGATGGATTTTACCTCTCGATTTGACACTTCAGCTTGCCCACTAGTTTGAGGATGAGAGGATGTGGAAACCTTATGTGTGATGTTATACGTTCTTAAAAGTGCTTCCATGGATCTATTACAAAAGTGAGTACCTCGATCGCTGATTATGGACTTTGGTGTTCCAAACCTTGCAAAAATGTTAGTCTTCATAAAATCTGAAACAACTTTAGAATCATTACTCCGAGTGGCTTTTGCTTCCACCTATTTTGAAACATAATCAACAGCAAGTAATATATAAAGATTACCAAAAGAAGAAGGAAAAGGTCCTATGAAATCCATGCCCCGTACATCAAAAATTTCAACAATTAATATGGGAGTTTGAGGCATTTGATTTCTAGCACCTAATTTACCTGTTCTTTGGCATCTATCACATGACTTGCAAACGAGGTATGTATCTCTGAATAAGGTAGGCTAATAAAATCCACTATCAAGCACTTTCATGGCTGTTCTTTTGGGTCCAAAGTACCCTCTACATGCATAAGAGTGACAAAAGGTCAGAATAGAATGAAATTTAGAATCAAGTATGCACCTTCTTATAATCTGATCAGAGCAATGCTTCCAAAGATAAGGCTCATCCCAAATGTAGTATTTGGCATCACTCTTGATCTTATTTCTTTGGGCTCTTGTCAACTCTTGTGGCAACTGCTTGGTGACTAAGTAATTAACAATATCAGCATACCAAGGGGTTGTTTTTTTTATGGAAAAGAGTTGCTCATCAGGAAAGTTCTCATGCAACGGTAGTGCATCCTCTTCATGAACTAATCGGCTAAGATGGTCTGCAACCAAGTTGTCCTTACCTCTCTTATCTTTTATTTCCAAATCAAACTCTTATAAGAGAAGTATCCATCTAATCAACCTTGGTTTGGCCTCCTTCTTAGTGAGCAAATACCTAAGGGCTGCATGGTCAGAAAATACAATTACTTTAGTACCAATTAAATAAGAACGAAATTTCTCTATAGCAAATACAACAGCCAAAAGTTGTTTTTCAGTAGTGGAATAGTTTAATTGAGCATCGTTAAGAGTTCGGGAGGCATAATATATGGCATGTGAGGCTTTGGCAACCCGTTGGCCCAAAACAGCTCCAATGGCATAGTCACTAGCATCACACATAATTTCAAACGGTTCATTCCAATCTGGTGGTTGCATGATAGGAGCTGATGTCAAGAGTCCCTTCAAAGTGTCAAATGCCTCTTTGCATTTATCATCAAAGTGGAAATCCACATCTTTTGTAACAGCTTGCAAAGAGGTAGTGTTATCTTTGAGAAGTCTTTGATAAATCTTCTATAGAAACTTGCATGTCCAATAAAAGAACGAACCTCTCTCACATTTGTGGGAGATGGTAAAGAATGCATAATATCTATTTTAGATTTATCTACCTTTATTCCCTTAGAAGAAATAACATGGCCTAAAACTATTCCTTGTTCCACCATAAAGTGACATTTCTCCCAATTTAATACAAGGTTAGTTTCCATGCATCTCTTAAGTACAAGGGTAAGGTTCTCTAGACATCTATCAAAAGAATCACTATATACACTAAAATCATCCATGAAAACTTTTATGATGTTATCTACATAATCTGAAAATATACTAACCATACACCTTTGGAATGTAGCTGGTGCATTGCAAAGGTACCAAAGGGACATGTGAAAGTGGTTTTCTCTTGGTCCTCTAGAGCAATGACAATCTGATTATAACTTGAAAAACCATCAAGAAAACAATAATGAGAATGGCCAGCTAACCTTTCAAGCATTTGACCAATAAAAGGTAAAAGAAAGTGGTCTTTGCGAGTTGTGAATTAAGTTTACGATAATCATTACAAACTCGCCACCCTGTTTGAATTCTAGTTGGAACAAGTTCATTCTCATTATTTTTAACAACAGTTACATCTTTCTTTTTAGGAACTACTTGGATCGTGCTCACCCATTTGATATCCGAGATAGGATAGATCACTCCAACATCTAGGAGCTTCAGTATCTCCTTTTTCACTATCTCCATCGTAGGAGGATTCAATCTACGTTGTGCTTCTCTTGTTGGTTTTGACCCTTCCTCTAACAAAATCCGATGCATACACATAAATGGGTTTATTCCCTTGATATCAGTAATTGTCCAACCAATTGCTGTCTTATGCTGTCTAAGCACCCAGATAAGTCTCTCTTCTTGCAAAGGTGTGAGCTCTTTGGCAATTATGATGGGTAGTGTGTCCTTTTCACCTAAGAACACATATTTCAAGCGGTCTGTTAATGGTTTCAACTCCAAAGTTGGTGCCTGCAAAATGGAAGGTAGAAGTTTCTCATTAGATAAAGGCAATTCAATAAATAAAACATCAAACCTTGCATCTTTAGGTGGTAATTCTTGTAATGATGCTACTGATTCTTCCACTTGTTCACTCAAGGCGAGTTTCTCTTCTCCTTTAGAATTTTCCAAGCCAAGGTACCTGTTAATGGCTACTTCCAAACTATCTTCTCCATTTAATTTAAAAGCTTTCTGTACCAAAAAGTTGATTATGTCAATAGTAAAAACAGAGTGCACATCACTAAGGTATCTCATGGCCTCAAAAATATTAAAACGAATTATCTCGCCATCAAATTCCATAGTTAAAGTTCCATCATGCACATCTATTTAGTCCTAGCTGTTTTTAAGAATGGCCTCCCTAATAGAATGGGTGTTGGATTAGAAAACATCTCATATTCCATCTCAAGAACATAGAAATCAACAGGAAAAACCAACTCATTAACTTGCAGTAAGACATCTTCTATAACTCCTCTAGGATAAGTGTTAGAACGGTCAGCAAGTTGTATTATAACACCAGTTTCCTCTAATTGTCCTAGATTCAATGAAGCATAAATTGAATATGGCATTACATTAATGGATGCTCCTAGATCTAGCATAGCACGCTCAAACCTAGTATTACCTATCTTACAAGGAATGGTAAATATACCTAGATCCTTGCATTTAGATGGGAGTTTTTTTTGAAGAACAACTGACACATTCTCCCCCACACTTACCTTTTCATTCCCTTTCAACTTTCGTTTAGAAGTGCACAACTCTTTTAGAAATTTGGCATATCTTGGCACTTGCTTGATAGCATCTAGTAAAGGAATGTTCACCTCTCCTTTCCGAAAGGTTTCCAAAATTTCCTTCTCTTGCTCCTCCTTCTTGGATTTTGCTAACCTGCTAGGAAAAGGTGGAGGAGTTATATAAGAAGGAAAAGATGGTTTAGGGATTACCTTTTGTAGTGGCTCATTGGGATGTGAAGATGATGCCATGGTGTTGTCCTCCTTTTGAGCACTATATTTTTGTGGTGTCTCAAGCTGTTTCCCACTTCTTAAAGTTACGGCATTGGCATTTTCTCTGGGATTCACTATTGTTTGGGAAGGTAATTTTCCGGAATCCCTTACTTGGTTTTGACTGATTATTGTTGCCATTTGTCCAATTTGAGTCTCTATTTGGCTCAACCTTGTTGCCATTTGTCTGTTTGTATCCTTTATTTCCTGTTGAATTGCCTTTGTGTCCTGTTGAATTTGAATTTGATTAGTAGAGAGGGCTTTAACAAGATCTTCAAGAGAAGTACCTGAATTTTGAGTGGGTGGCACTTGTTGTCGGGTTTGATATGGTTGTTGAACCCTTTGTTGATAACCCGATTGTCTATTGTCAAATGGTGGAGTAGTAGCTTGTGATTGGTTTCCTCCATAATTGAAGTTTGGATGATCGATTGTAAGTGTTAGAGTAGGGATCATACTTTCTTGGTTGACCTGGAAATCCACCCATAGCATTAACATGTTCATTTGGATCATCTTGAAGTGTTAGACACATATCAGTTTGGTGCCCCATATTTGAACATATACCACAAGCCTTAATTTGTTGTATCTGATCTACAACCATTTGTTGCACAAGAGAAGTCAGTTGCGAAATTTGTTGTGCAAGGGATGATGTACCTACCTCATTTACTTTCTGTGGTTGTGGTGGTGGTTCATCTCTCATATTGAACTGTTGTGAGTTGGCTGCCATATTGGAGATGAGAAGTCTAACAGCTTCGGGAGTTTTATCAAATAGTGCTCCCCCACTTGCTGCATCTATCATGCGTCTCTCCATGGGCAAGAGACCTTTATAGAAATATTGGATGAGCAGTTGTTCACTTATCTGATGATGTAGACATGATGCACAAAGTTTCTTGAATCTCTCCCAATATTCATACAAGGATTCTCCGTTGTATTACCGAATCCCACATATTTCCTTTCTAATGTTGTCATCCCATTCCATGTAGTAATAGTCCCGGATAGTAGGTAGTAGAGCCATTCCTTTGCCGAATCAGCTAGAGAGAATGGGAATGCTCTTAACTTTATTTTCTCTTCCGTTATTCCGGTTGGTCTCATGCTAGAACATACTACATGGAACTCCTTGAGGTGTTTATTTGGATCATCTCCTGCAAAACCATGAAATATTGGTAAAAGATGAATTAGTCCAGATTTTAATTCAAATGCTACCTCAAGAGTAGGATACTCTATGCACAATGGTTGTTGATCCAAGTTCGGAGTGGCTAGCTCTTTAAGAGTTCGATTGTTTGTTGCTATCTCTCCTTGCTCCTCTTGGATAGTTCGGATCAACTCTTCGTTTGTTCTTTGACGGGCTGCTACGAATTCCCGAATTCTCCTAATTCCGAAGTAAGGTTCTTTTTCTTTGGGAGAATGGGACATTCACTGAAAAAGAAAACAAGAAAATAAACTAATTAAAATAAAAAATCAGAATAATCCAAATAATTAATAAACTAAAGAAATCAATCCCCGGCAACGGCGCCAAAAACTTGATGCACTCAAAAGAGTATATCTTATTTAATCCTTGCACTAAAAATATCAATTGTAAAGTATAACAATAAGCAAAGGTCGAGTCCACAGGAATTGGTGTTTAATTTAAGAATTATTAGTTTATACTTAAATTCAAAGAAACCAAAATAAAATAGGAGGTTTTTAAAATCAGTTTAAACAAAAAACTTATAATCAAAGAAGAAAGCAAGTAAATAAGAAGTAATCAAATATGAGAAAAGTATGGTTAAGGTTTCATTCTCCACCACTAGACATCATTGAGAATCAATAATCAGATCTATCAACATCAATTAACTATCAAAATTATCACCCGTAGATAACAACAAGCTCTACTACCCCAATCTTTCCTTAGTTTGTCATTAAATAGAATAAGCTCTCTATTTAATCTCTTATTATCAAACAACCTAGAATAAGCTCTCTAAATTCAATTTGATAACAGCTTTATGATGAGAAAGATAGGTTGATCTAACCAACAAACACGTAAGCTCGGATTGTTCAACTTATGTTATGTTCCACATTGTAATTCCCGAAAATCCAACATAATCATGAATTACAAGTTGCCACTTATGAATAGGAAATCAAGACGATTACACAGATCAAGACTCCTAAACTAGCAATAGATAATTATCAAGATCTATCTAGTTCGTGACCTAACAAATCAAGACAATATCATGAACAATTTTTATGGAAGAACATAATAAACTTTGATAGAAAACTAATGATAGATAAATCTGAAAATAAATTACAAAACTTGTCTAGGGCTTTGAAATCATCTTTAACCAAATAAAAGTCTAGCCTTACATAGTCATTGTCAACATAAACATAAATATTCAAAAAAAACAAAGAACAAAAATAAAATAAAACTAAGAGAAGAATAAGAAGAAGAAGAAGAAGAAGAAGAAGAAAAGATTGATTAATAATCAAAAGTATGTCCTAGTTGGTGGCTCAAAAGATGGTATTTATAGAGCTTTTTGACATTGGAAACCCTTTCTTGTTGATCAAGGAAGCTAGGAGGCAAAAAGGAGCAATTTTAGCAATTTTCTGGATTTTTGCGGTTTTTCATGGTTTTGGGCAGCACAACCAGCGCTGCAGCGCTAACTTTCGACCTTTTTGGGTGCTGCGGTGCCAGACTCCTGTGTCGCGGCGCTGGTCCCTGATATTTCTAACGCATGTTCTCGCACTTCGTCGGCTCATTTGGATGCCCATTTATTGTCTGATTTTGATGTGTGACCTATCGTTGGAAAGGTATTCAAGTCAGCTTCAAAAGTTAAGAAGGAAGTTTCTTCAAATAAAGAATTTAACATAATGTTTTACTTGCAACAAACTCCAAAGGTGAAATCTGCCTTCTTGTTTTGCAACTCGAAATTGATCTTTTTGACTCCCAAGTCTTCTTCCATCTTGTGATTATGATTTTGTAAGCTCTTTAACATCATATTTGACATCTTTTGACTTCATATCTTCCAAAATACCTATAATTCATAAAATCATAATAATTTTTCAAGGAACTTAAGAATTAAAGCACAAAGTATAAGGAAATAATATATATATATAATGTATGAAATTAAGCACTTATCAGCTTTACTTTGTACTTGATTGCAGGAACTTCCTCCTGTGGGTCAAGTAACTCCTCAATTAGAAAAGATTAATTTGCTCGCATAAAATCACGAACAATGTAGGAGTTAGCTTTTCTACGATTTTCTTGCATAGCCTCTGTGACTGCTTCACAGTATGTGTGCCCTGCCTCCATCATTGCCAGTTTCTTGTTCCCCATCTTAACAAAAAGTTCAACCAACCTATAATATGTTGCCTGTACCAAAGCAGTAATGGAAAGATTACGCGTTCCTTTCAACATTGCACCTATTATTTTAGCTAGGTTGGTTGTCATATGCCCATAACATCTTCCTTCGTAATATGATTAAGCCCATTTCTCATTGTGGATCCTATCAAGCCAATTAGCTGACTCTGCGTCTTCTGCACAAAGATTCTCATAGTACCAATGAAAATGGGGTCACCTCAACTCGTATCCTAATAAAATTAAAAAAAAAAAGACTTGTGAATTTCAGTATTATTTTATATATTAAAGGAAAAATAAGAGATAAAATAACTATGATCTGATTTCATACCCATGTTAACAATTTGTCGACGCAAATCCTTATTGTTAAACCTTTTCATGAAGTTAGCTGCAATGTGTCGTATGCAGTATACAGAATATGCATCTGGAGGATTCCATCCACTACCATGGCGTCTGATCGCCGCTCGATCAGACATCAAGGACATGTTAGGTCGTGTTATCACATGTGTACGCAAATTAGTGAGAAAGAAGGACCAAGTCTCTACTGTCTCACCCTCCACATGGCAAAGGCAATTGGTAGTATGTTTCGGTTGCCATCTTGTGCAATAGCTAACAACAATGTCCCTTTGTATTTTCCATATAAGAAAGTACCGTCTATTTGCACAATAGGTTTACAATAAGGAAACCCTTCAATGCACAACTTGAATGTCCAAAGGAGTCGATGGAATATACACATACCCTCGACTAGTCAAGCACCGTTATATGCAGGTCCCGTTTGCAATTCTACAATTGTACCAGGAACAAAATGTTGCATTGCACCCAACCATTTAGGGAGATCATTATAGGAAAACATGGAAAGCAATGATCTTGTGAAATCTTTCCCGGTGTGCAAGTATGAGGCCCATTATATTTTCTAATCTCCCATACATGTTTCTTCTTCATAAATATTGCCCTTATTCTCTAATTGCACCATTGCCCATACATTTGACACTTGCCATGATATTTGGTCGGCTTAGATTCAATTACTTTGTAATCTATAGAGTTTTTGATGTTATAGTGCTTAATAGTTGAAAGCACAGCCTCTTTCATTAGAAATTGCAACCTAACACAGAGATCAACTATAGATGGATTCCAACTCATAGGCCTAGCTAATGTATGAGCATATTCAGAAATTCTAGCACTTGCATTGCCTCCAAATCGAGGGTGCGCATATGGGATGTAGGCTCATATGGGGGAAGAACTCCATAAGTCTTAACATCAGCGGCGATGTCTCGGTCAAAATCATTATTGGCATCACTGTCATTTGGGAATTCAGAATACTCTTCATGCTCACTAAAGTCACCAACATATTCACCATGGGCTCCACATGACGGATCATGATCAACACCAGATGAACTAGGTCTTTCAGTGTCCATTTCAATGCCTCTAATTGCAGAGTTCATCATAATAGTTTTACCTACTCTGTATGGCTTATCATCCAGGGCAGTAGGAATTGTTGGTGACACTAATGAATTATGAAACGATTCATACCAATTGTTGGTGTCAGATGGCAGAACGACTTCTTCTGTGAAAACGTTGTATGTAATGCGAACATTTAAAGGCTCACAATCATCATCAACATCCTCTAGGTCAGCATATAACTCAATTATACCAACATTTGGAAATTGTTCGTAAGCATCAAACATGCATCTAACATCATCATCATCTTCAAGTGGAAAAGTCCTATATCAGACACATTCTTCACTAATAGAAAGAGGAAGCCTATACTTAATCTCCGATACTTTTTTTATATTTCCAGCTTTGATTTTTGTATGAATTTGTACCTTCAATTGCTCTAATGTGACGTCTTCATCAACACGAAAGCTTTTAAAACGTTCACATTCAAAGGTAACATCTTCATCACTATTACAAATTTGGCCATTATAATAGACAAATGCAACCAATCTGTTGCTCATTTTGTGTAACAAGAGCTTAGTATCAGTAACACTAGAAAGAAAAAATAGGGAAGGATGAGAATGACGAGGTATTATCACTAACACCAGAAAACAACAAGTAAGGATGAGAATAAGGAGGCAGTATCATTAACACCCGAAAACAGTATGATGAGGTAGTATCATACTTATAATGGTTCATAGAGTAAAAAAACAATCTTCCTAGAAAAAATCCCTCCATTAGTCCCATCCTTTGTAGTAGAAGGAATCCAATTCCTATTTTTCTGCTTGGGGAATGAAAAAGTCTGATACACAAGATGTTCCTATTTAAGAGATAACCTTTGTAGCATTGAGTAAAAAAATTGATCTTCCTAGAAAAAAATCTCACCATTAGTCCCATCCTTTGTACCAGAAGGAATCCAATTCCCATTCTTCTGCTTGAGGAATGAAAAAGTATGATACACAAGATGTTCCTATTGAAGAGAGAACCTTTGTAGCATTGAGTAAAAAAACTGATCTTCTCAGAAAAAATCCCTCCATTAGTCCCATCTTTTTGTACCAGAAGGAATCCGATTCTCATTCTTTTGCTTGGAGAATGAAAAAGTCTGATGCACAAGATGTTCCTATTGAAGAGAGAACTTTTGTAGCATTGAGTCAAAAAACTGATTTTCCCATAAAAAAATCCCTCTATTAGTCCCATCCTTTGTACTAGAAGCAATCCGATTCTCATTCTTTTACTTGGAGAATGAAAAATTCTGATACACAAGATGTTCCTATTGAAGAGAGAACCTTTGTAGCATTGAGTAAAAAAACTAATCTTCCCAGAAAAAATCTCTCCATTAGTCCCATCTTTTGTACCAGAAGGAATCCGTTTCCTATTTTTCTACTTGGAGAATGAAAAAGTTTGATACACAAGATGTTCCTATTGAAGAGAGAACCTTCAAATATTCGAAGATCCACTACCACTCTAGCTTCACCTTCAAGCATATAAAAGGCAAGAGCAATGTGGTCCCAGACATGCTATCCAGACCTTCCCAACAAGTCTCAAAGGTCATCCATGTTATAGCAATGATGAATCCCTCAACTGGCCCTCCATCCACAAAGCCAGACTATCAGTCAAACTTTCCTCTTGACTTACTCCCTCCAGAGCTCAAGAATGAGATAGCTCAGAAAACAATCAATACAAGGGCCAAAGATAGAATCTTTCTTTACCAATCTCTTATAATCAGAAAACATGGTGACCATGCCTTCATACTGATAAGGATTAACCCCCAGTCACCATTCCTTCACCTTTTTCGCATACCCTACAACGCTGTCTTCCCCCAAGAACTTTTCCCATTTCTGTGGTATTTCTGTCAAGTCTATACCATCGCCATCGAGTTCCCAGCCTTGAACCTTTATTGGGCAACTGAACGTAGGTTCTAAACAAATATTTTACCAGTATTCCTGCAATGGTTCTATCCTCTAACAAAATGACAGTCCATCCTCCAAGACTTTTCTGATACCATATACACCTACACCACCATTTTCTTCTACAGACCTTAGACAAAAGATGATTTTCAACCCTCGACACAACCATACAAGAAATTTTCCTTTTCCTTATACGATAATCCTTTTACAAAGGCCCAAATTCACAAGGAAATTCTTGACCTACTGTGCCAAAAGAATTAGTACTCCACCCACAAACCTTACCCCCTACACCAGGAAGAACCATGGGGAATCCAGAGTATGTTTGTCAATTACGAATTGACCTTAACACCTACGTGACTGTAAACAGACAACGGTTAATGGATGATTGGTATCGAGAACCTTTGCGAACCAGACATGTCAATCTTCCGATCATGCTCCCATCAAAGGCCTTGCACTTCCGTAGAAATCTTTATTGGACAAACAAGGGAAGATTTCCCGCTCAAAGCAAGCCTCGGCAGAAGAATCTTTGCAGACACTCTCCTCAAAAAAAGAACCCTAAAAAAGAAGATACTACTTTGTTGATTTAGCTTTACATCAGTGTGCTTTAGCTTTATATCAATATGCTTTATGTCAAGAGCCCTGAATTATATATAATTCATTTATTTTATAAAAAAATAATTAAAATTAATTTTTTATAAATTATATGAAAAAAATATAAAAATATAATTTTTTTTTAAAGTATGGAAGCCGCCCTCCATGAGGGCGACTTCCATTCATTACAAATTAAATTTTTTTTTAAACAACACAAGGGAAGCCGCCATCCGTAATGGCGGGAAGATAGCGGCTTCCCTTCTTCTTTTTTTTTTTCCCGTTTAAATGTGTATGGAAGCCGCCCTCACCTTCCATACATATATTTGAAAAAATAAAATAAAAACATGAAGGGAAATCGCCTTCAGCCATAGCGGTTTCCCAATAAATTCTGAAATTATAGTATTTTGATAAATAAAAAAATATCTATAATTTAAAAATATTTTTTTATCAATATTAATATAAAAGCGCCTATTGAATCTAATTAATAATATTTTATTATATTTTATAATGTTTATTTATGATTAAAAATTTTAGATATTTAATATTTATAATTTTAAAATTTTATATTTGAATATAAACATATATGTATATGTAATTGAGATATATTTGTATATGTATATAATATATATTTTATAAGAAAATTTAGAAATGAGCTTTATAAATATATAATATAAAAAATATTTGATAAATACTAATAAATCCGAAATGGTATGTCGAAAAATGTCGATATCGATACGTATCAATATAAAAAAAAATGATACATCTACCGATACGATACTGACTATTTTAGTTTGTACGTATCAATGTCAAGTGCTTTGTTTGAAAGAATAGAAAAGGAATTTTAATTTGTAATTTAAGAATCTGATACGGGATACGGGATACGTGGAAATTGCTGCTTCAACAAAATGTATGCAATCCTTAGGAAATATATTGTATTCGATTTGCTGAGGTTTAACCGCCCCAAAAGAAGGGATTAATAACTATGCAATCCTTAGCTAAATCAGTGAACATTTGCTTTTGATTCGTTCTCTCAGTCACACTCATATGGTTGAATTTAAAATAAATAAAAAAGAAAAAAAAAGAAAAAAAAAAGATATAGCCACGCTGTCCAAATGCATCAAATGCAATCCTTATCAAATTATTAGTATTAGTATATTATTGTTTAGAGTCCACAATTGTTTTATGGGCTGAGCCACCATAGGTTTGAGTCTAAGTCGAGCTTAGACGTGTATTAATAATTTATATGCTTGTCGAAATTTAATTCGATAATTCGGATTTTAAATTTTATTTAAATTCATTTACTTAATAAATGATATGACTTATCATGTTTGTTCAAATATATTTTTTTAAAAACATCATATTTTTATTTAATCTTTAGTATTTTTGTTTTTTCTTTTATTAAAATTAAATTAGTATTTTGTTAATATTTACATTATCATATTATATATTTATCATTTATTCAATATAAATTATATCTTATATATAAATTTTGGAAGTTTTCAAGCCCAATGAGGCTGTCCACGTCGCCTGGACACTGTTTACTTTTTTTTTTCCCGGTTGATGGAAGGGTTGGTGGAAAGAAAAAAAAGAAAAAAAAAAAAAAGAAAGGAGAGAGAGAGAGAGAGAGAGAGAAAAAAAAAAAGAAGAAAGAAAGGAAAGAGGGAAAAAGGGAAAGAGAAAAAAAATGAAAAACATTTATATGTTTGTGTTTTTTTTTAATATTTAAAGTATTATAAATTTATATAAATTTTTACACGTTAATAATTTATTTTATGTATATTTTTACACGTTCGTGTATTCGTGTTGTATGCATGTTATTTTTCGTTTTGTGTTTTAATTATTTTGCTTTATGTTCGTGTCGTGTCTCAATTCATTTCATATTTTACATCATTATGTGTCGTGTTTTTTTTTTCTTTTCAAAGTATTATAAATTTATATAAATTTTTATACGTTAATAATTTATATAAAGTATTATAAATTTATATAAATTTATACACGTTGATAATTTATTTTATATTTTTACATGTTCGTATATTCTTATCGAGTTTATGTTATTTTTTGTGTTGTGTTTTAATTATTTTTCTTATATTGTGTCTGTGTCGTGTCTCAATTCATTTTATATTTTATATAGTTTGTCATTGTGATTCAATTTAGAAAAAAAAAAAATTATTTCACTTAAATTTATCTTTTAAGCTGACTGTATAAATTGTTTAAAATTTTAAATTGTTATGATAGTTCTCTTTTGCTCTTTTATAAAATATTAATTTATTTTTTTAATTATTAATTTTTATTTTTAAGAATGTTGTCACTGTATATTTAATATTTGATTTTCGCGACATCGCGCGGGTATCATTCTAGTACTATATAAATATAAAAGATAATATATATTATATAAATTTTTTGCAGGCTTAGACATTGAATATTGGAGTTAAAGCTTAACTTGTTTCTTTAATGGGTTTCATATTTTTGTCCAAACACATTTAACGGGCTTAATAATTTTATCAAAACTCTCTCAAATATCTGACAGACTTTCAAGTTTGAACGAGCAATTCAATTATTAGACATGTCTGTTAGAATCTAATCTGTACCCTTTCTCCAAAGGGAATTAGAAGCCAAGGATGCAAATATTTTAGAGTTTGATGTTGGAATTAACTAATATGGCCCATATGTTAAAGATTTTTTGAGATACATGTATTCCTCACGTTCAAGTATTTTAAGGATACATGTATCATTAATCACATAAATAAATATATATTTATTAATCTACATATATGCATTTGGTGAAAACTAAAAACATGAATTTAGTCATGATGATGTAAGTATCTTTCTCATCACAAGTTTTAACTTAAAAAGGTAAAAGAGGTTGAGTAAAAATTTCATTTACCCTCTTAAAATTTTAAAATTTCACTTTTCCTCTTTATTCAAGTTATAAAAAAATCAAATAATAATTTTATCCTTTAAAAATTTTGGAAATAACCCACGATTAGGGATGATAACAATTTGGTTCGGTTCGATTCGGTTTTAGACAAAAATTACAATTAATATGCAGTATTCTGATTTTTAACACTTTGTGACTATCGAACCGAATAAAATAAAAAATCAAACCGACCCGAACCAAATTCCATAATTTTGGAACCGAACCCGATTTTATTTAAAATTTTAGCCCCCGACCCCGAAAAAACCCCCCCGATCCCATCCCGAATAGACCGAACTAACCGACCCTTTTAATTTTATTTTAAATATAATTATTTATATAATAATTTAAAATATATCATTTATATTATATAATAATATATAATATACAATAAATAAATTATTTTTTAAATAGTTAAAATCGATTAAACCGACCGACTTAAGTCGGTTTCGATTTTTTCGGTTTTAGAATCTTTGTCAGTCGGTTCGGTCGATTTTATAAGTTTAATCGGTATTCAAAATTTTAAAACCGAACCAACTGATCCGGCTGAATGCTCACCCCTAATAATATATAGAATTAACGTATATAAAAATTAAAAGTAAGAAAAATAAAAATAATCGGGCGGGTCAATTCAGGTTTATGGTAAACCCGAACTCATTATTTTTTTAAATTATCTACCTAATCCGACGGTTCAGATTATTTTGCCAATTCTAGACATGTTTTATGTCATAGAATGACAGTTTTGACATAATATTAATTTTCAGACGAGAAAAAAAATATTATCCAAATTATAAGAAGTATCTAAAATACTTTTCCCAACTTAAAAATATAAATGAAATTAGCTCACTATTTGCTGACACCTTGTTTTAACATTTGTGCATAGCGGTGAAGGTGGCAGCTTCTAATATGCATGAACCTGACACCTAAAGAGAAATGAACTTCATGCATGGTAGAAATTTAACATTGTTTAGATGATGTTACAATAAATCAGAGAGAAGAGAAACAGCCAGAGCTGGCACTGGTTATAGAAATTGGGTAGAATCATTTTGGCCAATGGGAAATGGCAAGACACATGTCTGGATGATCAGCATCCAAGCTGATAGACAAGATTAATTAGGTGAAACATAAATCATGTTTTTCTTTCTTTTCGACTAGGATGTAAAATAAGACATCTCTGTTTGCAAATTATTCCGGCTCGATTATTGTCGAATCGAGTTCGAATAATTTGAACTATGAAATGAACCGAATTCGAATATCTTAATATTTGACTTATGTAACTCGCGAATCTAATCGAATTTTTTTTTATTTTTAATTAATATTGAAAAATCTCAATTCGAACTCAAACTCGAGCACAAATAATCAAAATTGAAGTTAAACATGGGAATCAAACTCATTTTTTACTAGATAAACGAGTCTAATCGAGCGAACAGTTCGATTTTTTTTTCGAGTCGAGCTTGAACTTTAAAAGTGAATTTCGAATCAAGCTCGAGCCAAGTTTCGAGTCTCAAATTTTGAGTCCAACTTAAATTTCTTACTATTTGAGTTTGACTCAACTATATTACACCATATTTCTAACTAATTATTTTTATCATAGGATTTGACAAGATATCTAGGCAACTGCAAATATTGAACAAACAAAGATTTGTTATATTCAATTACATCTGGTACTTAACTCATTTCTGTCATAGTCTACATGGTTGAAACATCAGATTAGCTGACATCTTGCTGTTTAGAGACTGTTTGTTTTAGAACAAAGGCTAGTTCAAGCTAAAAGCACACAGTACATGGCAGAGTGAAGGTTGTAAAATCCAAATTCCAAACATGACCTTGTCTAATCATGGGGTTCAAATCAAGATTTGGTAGTCGACAATAGGATTGCAAAATTTAATCCGTCGATTCGTTTAAAACGAAAAGATTTATTTTTAAAAACGGGGACAGAGTGAAGCAGGATAATTTTGATAAATATTTATTCCGTTTCGTTTCGTCCCGATTTTTAAAATTAATATCTTATTTTTTAAAATATTTTATATTTTTTCTTATATTTTTAATATATATAATATATACTAATATTTATATATATATACTTTTCATTTATATTATGTATATTAAAAAAAATTATATATTAAAATTATGTTAATGAATAAATTATAATATAATTTTTTTAATATTAAATTAAAAATAATTAATAAAAAAAAGAGTGTAACAAAATAAAATATCATAAAACGATTATAAATATAACCGATGTTCATAAAAATAACCTATATTTATAAAAATAAAAATTTTTAATTTACATACAAAAATAAAAATAAGACGAAAATAAATAACGCCGTCCGCTCCATCGCCGTCCCTAGCGGACAGGATGGATGATGGGGGTTGATTGTTGGGTGTCAATTGATAAACAATAAGGACGAATGTCACAACATGGTTGGCTTAGATTTTCTTTTATCTTTTCAAAGGTGAGTTACGGGTGTTTTATACGAGGATTGGGCTTGGTATGTACAAATAAACAATAATTATAGATGTTAGTAAAGAAAAAAAAAAGTCTTTTTGAAGGTAAAAAAAATAATATGTATTTTTTATTTGAATAATTAAAATATATTAAAATATATAATTTAAAAAAATGTACTAAGATATACGTTTCAATTATATTATTTTTTAATAAATAGCAATATAAATATTACATATTAAATTATAAAAAATAAAATAAATATTATTTTAAAAACAAAATAATATGACTGTGATAGATAAAAAAAAAAAATTATATTACAATTTTCAATGTCAATAACATGAAGTGTATAAATTTATAAATGAAATGATTATTCTTTGAAGTATTACTTGTAATTTGATGAATATAAAATGAATATTATATATATATTAATTCTTTCTTTTTTTTTTTTCCTTTTTCTAATTTGATTTGGCATTTTAAAAAAATAAGTATTTTAAGTGAAAGTGAAAAGTGTTAAGTATTTTTCATTTCCTTTATTTAAAAAAAAAAATAGCCAAACAAAAAGATGGTCAAATGTATATATATATATATGGATTATTATCTGGTATACTGCCAGTGGAGTAGGGTTAACAGGATGATACATAGTAGTAGAGTATATTAAAAAAATAAATAAAAAATAATTAAAAAAAAAAGTGGGACATGTGGCAACCTCTTAATCCGCATGTAGAGTTAAAAAATTTACATTATCAGTGTACCAAAAACGAACACTATATATATATATATATATATTTGATATTTAAAGAGACTTAAGAGCAAAGTCAATGCACAAGGTTTACGGGATGATCGTATATTCCTAGTAGAGGTGACAAAAATAACCCGAACTTAAAAATTTGTTCGAAAAAATCTGAATTTAAATTCATTCAAATCCGATTTTATTAAAAAGTCAAAAACTCGAACCCGAATTGGTTCGAGCATGAAATGACTCCAATCCGAAAAATTCGAACCCGAGACCGACCCGTATCCGAATTTAATACTAAAAATAAGAATGATCAAATTGTAGTTAAATATTTTTTTTATAGAACAAAAATTTTAATTATCAATTTTATTCTAATCTCTTTTTTACTAATTTAATTAAAATTTAAAATTCAATATATATATTTTATATATACGATGAAATAATAATTTTATCAAAAAGTAAATTATATTTTGTACTTATAATTTTAACGTCTCATATTTTGATGAATCCACCATTTAAAAATTCAAAACTCTTGAGGATTTTAGAGATGTAAAAAGAAATTTGAAATAAAGTATTACTTATTCTTTGTATATGTTATTTTCTTTTCTTTTGCATGATAATTTTTTTTTGGTTAGGTTTTCTTATTACTTTATGGCATTAAAGCATTTGAAATTTTACTTTATGATAATTTATGGAATGTCAGGATTCTGTAATTTGTGTTAACTTTAATTTTTTTTTTTTGCTTTCTTTTCTTATATATTTACAAGATTCATAACCTAAAAAGAACAAGAAATACCGGAGCAATTTGATTGGAGCTATCATGGCCATGGTGGCTTGTCATGGCCAGGGGAGTGACCTGCTGCAAATGGGTGTGTGGGCCACAAATGGGGCAAGCCCAAAATGGGTCTAAGTTGGTTAGAGCTTACTTTAGTTCTTAAAACTCAATAGTCCAAAAACTAGCCTAATAATTCAAAAATAAAAGAACTAAGCCCAATAAACCCACTGGACATCCAATTCAATTAAAAAATGAAGCCCAACATAATTTAAGAGGAAAGACTCTTCCAAAATTAAACCCAATTTATTAATCGAATCAAGTCCAATCATGATATTATCTTACATATCACGTGTCATGTAATCGTATCTAAAATTATCATGTCTATAAATTATTAATTACCCCATCTTCATTAATCATTACTATTTAATATTTGCTATTCAAATAATAAAATATTAAAATACATACTATATATATATATATATATCTCAAGTAATTTTTAATCATGATTTTTTAGAAAATTTATTTTTAAGTTAATATTATATCATTATGACAAATAATTGAGCAATAACTAATTAGTGGTACTTCTTTTTGTATTGTCTTACCAGCTCTTAAATCTTGTCTTATACTTTTATTTTTTCTTCAAATATAGTCATTTTCCCATAATGATTTAATTATTAGTATGTACAATTATATTAATATGTATGCATAATATATATAATGTATTTACATGTTGAAATTCGAGTTCATCAAATCAATTATTTTAAATATCAATATGATTAATTTATAATATATCATATTTTTTTTATAATAAATTATTTAACAAATTGATTTTATATCCTTTTGATGCTAACAAATATTGATTTTAATATATAAATATAATTAAAAATATCATATTATAACAAAAGCTTACTTAAAAAAAAAAAAATAAAATAATAATTTATTTTTAGATGTAAACTTTTAAATTACATAGAAATGATTAAATCTAATATAAAATAATAAGACCACCACTTGCACCAGTGTTCAATGTAGTATTTTTCCTGGTAGAGGTAGCAAATAATAGCTAGGTTTTGTTTTTTGGCCAAAGCTATTAATAGCTTCATGTTTTATTGATTAAGTTGAAATTGACTTTATTCTACTAATTTAGATAGAATTATCCAATGTGGAAAGCCAACAAAAATAAGAATTATATCCCATTTCACATGCCATAAAAATGCCAGCTAATCTATTTAGTAAGTCAAAATGTTTAGGAAGAGATAAGAGAAGTATTAATAATTTAATAAATCGATCTGAACCCGCTCGAATCTGTCCAATTGCCATCTCTAATCTCAAGTTAAGATCATTTGTGTTTGACTTAGAATAATGTCGGTAATTAAAATTTTTAAATTTTTAGTATTAATTAATTTAGGTTATGGGTTTTGATGAATCAGTCTCGAATTCGAATCATTTTGAATTTAAAGCATTAATTCAAACTCTCTTAGGCTTAGATCATTTCAGATTTCAATTATCTCGAATTCAAATAATTTCAAATGATTTTTTTTTTTAAATTCAAATCTTTGACTTTTTTTTATCGATTCAAATTTAAACGATTCAGATTCAAAAAAATTTACGGACTTTCATATTTCAATTCTGTATGTGTGGAGACCAGCACCCAACCTGTGAGGTATTGTCCGCTTCGACCCGAAGGTCTCACGATTTTGTCCCAAAAAAGGCGCCTCGCAAGTATGAGTTTAAGTCTCTACATATATATCATAGTAGATCTTCAGAGTTTCCCGATGGGGGTGTTACAAACTCCCCCCGTTAAAGCTTGACGTCCTTGTCAACCCAACACAGAACCAGAATCACACCGGGCATTGGGAATCTAGAGGTGGCTCCCACCGTGTAGCACTTAGCTCCCTCAGGATTCTAGAGGTGGCTCTCACTGTGTAGCACTTAGCTCCCGTAGGATTCTAGAGGTGGCTCCCATGGTGTAGCACTTAGCCCTTAGGATTCTAGAGGTGGCTCCCACGGTGTAGCAATTATCTCTCATATTTTGGCCGGTGATTGCTCTTATACCATTTGTGGAGACCCACACCCAACCTGCGAGGTATTGTCCTCTTCGACCCAAAAGTCTCACGGTTTTGTCCCACAAAAGGCGCCTCACAAGTATGGGTTCAAGTCTCTACATATATATCATAGCGGATCCTCAGAGTTTCCCAATGTGTGATGGGGGTGTTACAAACTCTCCCGTTAAAGCTTGGCGTCCTCGTCAAGCCCAACATATAACAAGGATCACATCGAGCGTTGGGATTCTAGAGGTGGTTCCCACCGTGTAGCACTTAACTCCCTTAGGATTCTAGAGGTGGCTCCCACCGTGTAGCACTTAGCACCTGTAGGATTCCAGAGGTGGCTCCCACGGTGTAGCACTTAGCTCCCTTAGGATTCTAGAGGTGGCTCCCATTGTGTAGCACTTAGCTCCCGTAGGATTCTAAAGGTAGCTCCCATCGTGTAGCATTTAGCTCCCATATTCCGGCCGATGATTGCTTTGATACCATTTGTGGAGACCCGCACCTAACCTGCGAGGTATTATCCGCTTTGACCCGAAAGTCTCACAGTTTTGTCCCACAAAAGACGCCTCGCAAGTATGAGTTTAAGTCTCTACATATATACCATAACGGATCCTCAGAGTTTCTCGATGTGGGATTGGGGTGTTACAGTATGCATCTTCACTTGTTGGCATTTTTTACTAATTCCCTCCCAAAAAATCCATTATAAAAACGTGAGGTTGGGATCTTACATTTTCCATATTGATCAGTTCATAATATATATGTTGCACTTTTGGTTTAATAAGACCATCACTTGCACCATTGTTCAATGTAGTATATTTCCTGGCACAAATAGCTAATAATAGCTAGCTTTGTTTTTTTCCGAAAGTTATTAAAAGCTTCATGTTTTCGTACTTTTTTTAAGAGTTCTTTTTTAATCGATCGAAAAGCTTTTAATATTTAAAATGTTGACACTTAATTGTATTGTAGTCACTCAAAACATCTCTCGACAAGAAATTGAGTTTGGATGGAATATGATAATTAGGTAATTTCGAGTTTTGCTTTATATTTTGGATTCATCTTAGTTTGACTTAAGTTATTAAAATTTCAAATTATTTATGTTGAACCCACTCAGTCCGCTAGGCACGGGCCCAGTCCACCATGCACAGACCCAACAGACCAGCCCAACCAGGCAAGCCTAGCAATTACTAGGAACAGAGGCCTGGGACACATGGGTGCCTCCCCTTCCCCTAGAGGTCACATCTCCGGTCACCTCGGCGCCCACCTAAGGCAGTGCGAGGCATTAAATGCCACAGCCTACAGACGACGGACATTAAATGCGGTCGTCTCCTCGACAAGGCCCCCTGAGGCCGCTTACATCAGACGACCAATTAGAGTCCGGCACGTGGAACCAATAGGGCGAACACCAGGTCGCCCAACCTTCTCTATATATAGCCCTCCTAAGGGCTAAAATCGATTAAGTTTTCTCTCTCTCTCTTTTAACACTACTCTCTCTCTCTAAAACCTCTTCTTCCTCCTCCAAACACTGACTTAAGCATCGGAGCGTAACCTGGAGCTCAACCTCCGGTGACCTCTGATCTATTTTCCTTTTTCTCAGGGCCTCAGACCACCAGGGACATCAGGAGCACCACTTTGACACAAAAAGACATCAACATTTGGCGTCGTCTGTAGGAAACGACAAGCCATGTCTTTACCACCAACCCAAAAACCTCCTCACCCGGAGACCCAAGTACTATCCCCCCATCACCAACTCCTCCACACCCCTAGTTATAGGGAATTTCCACTCTCCACCCCCACGAACTCCCCTCAATCCGCTGGGACCTGGCACAGGCTACCAAGCACCTTTTGTGCCTAACTTCTGGCTCCAACAACCCTACTACCCCCAGAACTACTACCAAAGCTTGCTCACAACTGCTTCCCCAATATTCTCAACTCTCACGACTCCGATGCGGGTTATTCCCCCAGCCACCTAACAAACCACTCGTTTAGCCTCAGACAACCCCTTAGAGATTCAGTTTAATGCCGCGGGACAAACGAGCATTTCCTTTGTTCCCGGGGCAGACCCCTCACCAGCTGGCCAAGAAAACACACCAGCAGCACTACCACCAAACACCGCCACCGGACCCCCACTGATGCCTGAACCCACCATTCAACCACCCAACACCACCTTTCACCCTCCAGTGCTGCTCTATGCCAACCCAACATACCAGATACTCATGAGCCAGATACAAACCCTTCAGGCACAGCTGACTGAGCAGCAACAGGCCGCCTGACAGGCCAGCCTGAAAGTGGGGTCGAACAAAAAAGGCAACAATAACAACCAGGAAGAAAACAGTGCCAGCTCGTCTTATCGAGGCAGTCATCGAACAGCCGCAAGTAGGGCCCACAAACAAAGCAGGGGACAACGCTCCGAGGAACAACCCCAGAACTAGGAGAACCTGTCTGCCAATAAGGAGATGGCTGTTTGCACTGTTGAGGCCCAAATGACAGCCTTAAGAAAAGAAGTTCATGGCATGATGAAAGACAAAACGGAGGAAGCAGAATGGATGATGGACGACAATAGTCCCTGACCCTGGAAATTCGGCAGGAATCGATCCCCAAAACAATCAAGCTCCGCAAAAAAACCTATGATGGCACCAAGAACCCCACAGACACCTCATCCAATACAAAAATTACATGGACCTGCTAGGGGCCACTGATGCCCAGAAATGACAAGTGTTTTCCATGACACTTAGAGTGCACGCCAGAACTTGGTACCACTCACTGTTGGCGGGGTCCATTGATAGTTTTCAGAAGATTGGTAGAACCTTCATTGCCCACTTCCTCGCCAACAAGGCAACTTTCAAAACCCCAACCAGCCTCCTCGTAGTTAGACAGAAGGAAAGCAAAACCCTTAGAGAATACATCCGTAGGTTTAATTCCGCCACCATGGAAATCAAGGACCTGCACGATGACTAGGCCATACAGGTGTTCATCTGCAGGGTCATCCATGAAAACCTTCGCTACGCCCTGACAGATGAGAAACCTGAAAAACTCTATAACCTGTATGAGAAGGTCTAGAGGTATGCCAAAACAGAAGAAATGAAACTAGCGGAGGGGCCCCTCAAAAAACAAACAGGGATATCAAGACAATAGAAGACAGTTAGGTCTTGACTCACATCGCCAAAGGTCTAGGTCGCCCGAAAGAACGACCCGCCAGAATAACACAGATAGAGCCACCTAGGGCCGCGGGCGAAGAGGGGAAAGAACCCCATACTCTAAGTTTGATGAATACACATCTCCCAACGCCTCAAAGGCTTACAACCTGAATGCAGTAGCCCACGAGGGTATCTTGGGAATGCCGTACCCCATGAAGGACAACATGTCGCGCCTTAACTCCAAAGAAAGATGCAACTATTACAACGATGTGGGACACAACACGAAAGATTACAGGTTCTAAAAGATGCAATTGAGACCGACATCAAAAAAGAGCAGATCAAACAGTTTGCAAGGAAGTTAGAGGCCCAACAGGGGCAACCGTTGACAAACAGTTAGAGGAACACAAGCAAGGAAAAAGGGAAGAAACCGGTACAGAGGGTGATAAACATGATAGTGGAGGCACGAAAGAATGGACCGCCAGTAATTCCAAGTTAAAAGCCCACCTTAGAAGTATAATGGTGATCGATACAACCCCCAAACGAGCAAAACAGAATGAAGACTAGATGGTAGACTTCACTGATAATGACGTCGACATCTTGGAAGACAATGGGAATGACCCGATTGTTGTGACGGCCAAAATCGGAAATTTCAGAGTGAAAAGGGTCCTTGTCGATAGTGGTAGCGCAATGAAAGTTATCCAATGAGAAGCCTTCAAGAAGATGAGCATTTTCGAAAAAGATTTGAAGCCAGCAAGCCTAATTTTTGGTTTCGCAAATCAGCCAATTACAGTCAAAGGGTCAACAACCCTGCCAGTAACAATGGGAGATGAAGACCACACCTCACCATCATCTCTGAATTCTTAGTGGTCGACCAGCCTTCTGCCTACAACGCCATATTTGGAAGGTCTGTGATGAGAAAAGCAAGGACAGTGGCCGTCGTCTATTGCTTGACAGTGAAATTCCCAACACCAATGAGAATTGGCTACATGAAGACGACCAGCAAACGAAAAGACAGTGCCACGTGCTATCCATATAGATAGCCAAAAAAAATCACGACGGCGAACCTGACCTCGACATGACAGGAATTTAGGGGCATATAGAAAAAGCTAGGGAGCAGCTAACAGAAGCTCAGGTCAACCTGATCGACAAAACTATGCTCACCTTGGAAAGCCTGAATAATAGGGCAGAGACAAATCAGTATAAGGCGGAGCCTGCAGAGCAAACAAAGACGATCCCTTTGGATCCAAAAAACCCGTCAAAGACAACCAAGGTCGGGTCCTCTTTGAGAGGTGAAAAAAGGCGTCCCTTGGTGGCTATGTTGCAAGAAAATGCCGACATCTTTGCATGACCGCAGCCGATATGCCCGGAATAGACCCGAGAATAATCACCCACTCCTTGAACGTGAACCCAGCAGTAAAATCGATCAGACAGAAGAAATGCCAGTTTCCCCCTGAGCGAGTTAGGGCAATCAGAGAAGAAGTTGAGAAATTGCTCGCTGCTGACTTCATCAAAGAAGTGGCCTACCCGGACTGGCTCGCAAACGAAGTAATGGTGAAAAAGGCCAGTGAAAAATAACGAATGTGTATGGACTTCACAGATCTGAACAAGGCCTGCCCCAAGAACAGTTTCCCCTTACCAGCTATAGATTGACTAGTTGATTCCTCAGTGGGACATAAATACCTGAGTTTTATGGACGTCTTCTTCGACTACAACTAGATCAAAATGAACCCCGAAGACCAAGAAAATACGTCTTTTCTGACGAAAGAGGTTATGCCCTTCGGGCTAAAGAATGCAGGAGCTACCTACCAAAGATTAGTAAACAGACTCTTCAAGGACCAAATCGGGTGGAGAATGGAGGTATACGTGGATGACATGTTGGTCAAAAGCTCCTCGCTGGACCAGCACGTCCAGGATCTCGATGAAGCCTTTGGCGTCATCAGAAAGCACAACATGAGATTAAATCCAGAAAAATATGCATTTGCAGTGGGAGCGGGGAAGTTCCTTGGTTTCATGGTCTCCAATAGAGGGATAGAAGCAAATCTAGAAAAAATTCAGGCAATCTTGGGTATGTGCCCGCCGAGAAACACCAAAGAAATGCAAAGGCTTACCGACAGGGTAGTCACCTTTAATAGGTTCGTCTCCAAGCTTGTCGACAGGTGCTTGCCTTTCTTCAAAGTGCTCAGGGGAGCCTCCAAGTATCAATGGACTGAAGATTTCCAGAAGGCTTTCGAAGAATTGAAAAAGTACATGTGCTCGCTGCCTTTGCTCATCAGCCCCCTACCAGGAGATCAACTATACATCTACCTGGCAGCTTCAGACGAAACTGTAGCCACTGTGCTCCTTAAGGAAGAAGAGGCCTGCCAAATACTAGTTTACCATGTCAGTCGAGCTTTGCAGAATGGACAAGTCAACTATACTCAGCTGAAAAAAAAAATCACTTATGCTCTGATAGTGGCCGCCAGATGCCTGAGACAATATATCCAGGCCCATCCCATCACGGTATTGACGGATCAACCGTTAAAGGAAATCTTACAAAAGGTAGACACAGCGGGCAGAATGGCCAAGTGGAGTGTCGAGCTAAGTGAATTTGGCCTAGAATATAGGCCAAGGAAGGCAATCAAAGCCCAAGCTTTGGCGGACTTTATAGCCGAGTGCTCGTTTACCAGCGCCATCGCAGCACCGATCTGCTACCAGGAAGATGCACCGTCGAATCTCGATAGTAAGGCACCGCCAACACCCCCAGAACCAACCTTAATACAAAAACCCCAACAACTGGAGCCCGCCCCAAGTGGCATGTGGACATTGTATGTAGACGGATCTTCAGGAAAAGAGGGATCAGGGGTCGAAATCCTATTAACCAACCCCCAGGGAAGTGAATGGTAGTATGGGTTATCTTTCGGTTTCCCTGCCTTAAACAACACAGCAGAGTACGAGGCCCTCCTAGCAGGGCTACAGTTGGCACTCAAGCTCGACGCCGCAAGGCTATCTGTGTCAACCGAATCCCAATTGGTAACAAAGCAGGTGAATGGGGAATATGAAGTAAGGGAGCCCGCCCTGGTAAAATATCACAAAAAGGTCATAAACCTAAAGCAGCGTTTCAACCAGTTGGTAATCCAGTAGATTGCTAGAGAAAAAAATGTCAGGGCGGACTCTTTGTCCAAGCTCGCCTCCGCCATTTAAATAAGACAAAGAGGAAAGATCCTCCTCGAGCACCGTTCTTTGCCAAGCCACCAAGAGGGCGAAGAGATCCTCCCAATAACTAATGGACAGAGTTGATTAACAAGCATTACATACTTTCTCACAAAAGGGACATCGCCCGACGACCCCGAAAAATAACTCAAACTGAGAAGAAGAGCTGACAGATACACAGTAATGGGCAAAACCGTATACAGGTAATTATTCAGTGAACCCTTATTGAGGTGCTTAGAGCCAACGGAGGCTGAATACGTCCTCCAAGAGATCCATGAAGGAGTATGCGAAAATCATATGGGGGGCAGGTATCTGGCACAAAAAGCACTAAGACAGGGTTTCTAGTGGCCAACAATGAAGAAAGAAGCCACAGAGTTGGTAAAGAAGTTTGACAAGTGCCAAAAGTTTGCCACCGTCCCAAGACAACCTACAGAATTGCTCAACTAGCTGTCGAGCCCATGGCCCTTCGCAATGTGGGGGATCGACATCCTTGGACCTTTCCCAATTGCCATAGGGTAAAAGAAGTTTGTAGTTGTCGCTTGCGAATACTTCACTAAATAGGTAGAAGCAGAAGCTATGGCGACCATCATAGAAAGGGTAATTGAGAACTTCGTCTGGAAGTCTATGGTGTGCAGATACGGAGTCCCCAACACCATTGTGGAGGACAATGGCGTACAGTTCCACGGGGAAAATTGAAGAAATTTTGTGAAAACTTCAAGATCCTGCTCGGTCAAACACCCCCAAACAAACGGACAGGTGGAGGCGATGAACAAGAAGATACTTCAAGGTCTAAAAAAGAAGATCAACGATTCCAATGAGGCATGGCTAGAAGAAATGCCAGGAATACTATGGGCCATCAGGACCACGTCCCACTTCGGCACGGGCGATACTCCTTTCAATTTGATGTATGGAACATAGGTTGTGATCCCTTCCGAGATAGGCATCAACTCCTTGAGAACGGCCCCACTACGACCCCGCCACCATCGAAGAAGCACTTAGAAGAAATCTGGATCTCTTAGAAGAAACCAGAGATTGGGCACAAGTCACACAGGCCGCCAGATCACAGCAGGTAGCCCAATATTATAACTCGAAGGTCAAGGAACGACAGTTCCAAGTCGGCGACCTTGTCTTCAGAAGTTTTGAAGCCAGCAAACCCGCTGGCGAATAGGGAAAGATGGCCCTAAACTGGAAAGGCCTCTACAAAGTGACAAAGAAGATTGGCTTTGGAGCCGATGCGTTAGAACGAATAGATGGAAGCCCTCTACCAAGGACCTGGAATGCGATCCACCTGAAAAAATACTTCCTATAAATTTATTCACAAAGTTGTATTTTTTTCACGAGAATAATAATACGACTTGAATTTTGCAAGAAAATCCAAAATTAATACTTCACCCAATGGCCTCTAACTGGTCTAACCATCCATGCGTCCACCATGTGCGCTCACAATAAGAAGCCATGCTGCACGCCCAATAGCCTCTAATTGGCCGAACCATCCACACATCCACCATGTGCGCTCGCAATAAGACGTCATGCTGCACGCCCAATGGCCTCTAACTGGCACAACCATCCACGCGTCCACCATGTGCACTCGCAATAAGAAGCCATGCTGTACGTCCAATGGCCTCTAATTGGCCCAACCATCCATGCGTGCACCATGTGCGCTCGCAATAAGACACCATGCTGTATGCCCAGTGGCCTTTAACTGGCCCATCCACTCGTCCACTATGTGCGCTCGCAATAAGAAGCCATGCTACATTTCCCAATGGCCTCTAACTGGCCCATCCACTCGTCCACCATATGCGTTCGCAATAAGATGCCGTGCTGTACGCCCAACGGTATCTAACTGGCCCTTACGCTCACACGCACAACTAGCAAAGTAGCAACCTGCAACAAGTCTAGTAGTTTGCCAACACACCAACAAGATACACAAAGACAAATTCCAAAATGAACAACAACAAGGCAAACTAAACAGAAAAGAAGGAACAATCAAAGCAAGGCAAGCAAAGGGCAAGCAAACAAACTTTTCATTTATAAAAAAAAAGGGATTACAAATATCTTAAGTACTATGTACAAAGTCCTCACCTAAAGGACCGCTACCAGCCCCAGTTACATCATCCCCCATCTACAACAGCTGGATCCCTAACCTCGCTATCCTCAAGAGTGTCGACAATATGATCATCTGCTGCAAACATCTCCTTTATCGCTATAACAGACGGTAGCAGTTCGTCTTGTAGAAGGGCGGGTAGGGCATCAGCTTGAGGCGTCGTAGGGACAACAGGCATAGTAGCCACGTCATAATCTGCCTTTAACCTCTCCAAAGAGGATACATCGGGGCATATAGGGTCAAAGCCCTCAGAAGGATTCCCAATGGCAGCAAAGTCTATGCCTCTGCAGTCAAGGGGCCCATGCATCAATTGGACCCCAGTAAGGGTGGCCGCCCTATACTCGTCCACCATACCAAGGGTCACCTTGATCACCTCGCCCTCCTTTTCCCCCAAGGAACTCTCCAGCGCGAGAGCATGTTTTTCTTTCTCAGCCTCCACAACCTCGGCAACAGTGGCCTTCACAGCCTTGGCCACAGCCTCGGCAACAGCAGCATCTTTCTCCTTCTCCTACAAACTCTGTCTTAGGAGATTGATCTCTTTATCCCTGACCTTAACACGGTCCTCTGATTTGGCGAGCTGACCGCGAACGAGCGTGGCCTAGTTCTCAGACTCCGCCACTTTGGCCAAGCAGGACTTTTTGCTGGAGACCGCTTTGTCCTCGGTAGCCTTGGTTTTCTCTTTCTCAGCCTTCAAAAGGATTTCCAACTTTGTCACACGAGCAACCTTGAGCTAAAGATCCTCTTCACATTGCGAAGACGGGCGTACGCCTCCCCAACACGGTTATATACGACCAAACTGGCAGCCAAGATTTGAAAAAAAAAAGTTAAAAAACCAAATTAGGAAGATTGGTCAGCACCAACAAACAAATAGCCTGTAGAACAGAGCTCATCTCTACCAGGTTCGCCATTATGCCAAGTTGAACGGTCCGCGCAGTGCAGCTCTTGATAACCCACACCTCTTGGGAAGGGAGATGGCTACGAGCCCAACCGACACACCCGTCTATATTGCCAAGCAGAGAGTCAACGGGCATACGACTCTAATAGTCGAAGTAAGAGGTGGAACCCTGGCGCACATAGCAGAATATACCACCGTGAGGCTAAGGCGAAGAGCGCGAGGAGCGCGCCACTACATCTTCATGAGTGAAAGAAGAGCCGTCCCTGTCGGGTGAATCTGGTACGATGGGAAAAGTCTTGACACCCTTAGTAGACTCTGTGGCCTTCTTTGATTCCGACGGCGCAATAGTCGGAGCATCATCTTTCCCCGCTTCCACAGATTGCTGCGCAGAGCCTTTACCCAACTTTTGGCCAGTGACGCCATGGCCCGTTTGCTTAGCAGTCGAGGATGGAACTGATTTCTATTTCTTGGGGTCCCCACCAATTTTTTGCCTCTTAGGCTCAGGGTCGGCGACCAGATTATCCCGCTTATGCTTTACGGTGGGCTGTTTCTGAACAGGAGGAGCAGTTGGCCCCGTGCCAGTGCCCTAGCTCTAGCTTTACTCTTCTCCCTCGTCGCCTGGCGGATCTTCTTGGCAATGCTAAGACTTGACATACCTGCACAGAAGAAAATATTCATGATTAGAGCTCATCAAAGCCCAAACGACGAAAGCATGCAAAATATACCAGCTCGCCAAAGATTTAGAAATAACGCCGTCATAGTAGAACTACCACGCCAAGCACCATCTTCACTGATGGAGCTGTTAGAGTTATCAGAGCTCATAGAATCCCTCATGTCGAACACCACCTTCTCATCACTGTCATCATCCAAAATGATAACTTCAACCGGTTTTTTTCCAGCTCTTAAAACCATTACCACCTTCACTTTCAGACGAACTAGGGGAGGGTGGCAGCTCTATCACAGCGGGGGTTAAAGCAAGAGGGGTAGGATCAGGAACCCAAGGCACCAAAGTAAGCGTATGGCTGGACGCCCCAAGGCCATTACCTTCATCGATGTCGTCCACCTCTTCAGGAACCACCTCGTCAGGAGAGGCAACACTTGCCTTTCTCGAAGGAATAGTCCCACGTCGACGAGAGGTGCCCGTCTTTTTGCTCTTTTTCTTTTTCTTCTTCTTCTTCTCAGGCTCGATGATACTCATCAAAATCTCCGCGTAATAATCAGTACCGCCCATAGGCTATTTTTTACCTTAGGGATGAGGGACTAAATCAGCAAACTTGGCTGCCATTCTATTTGGACTGATATTCTCCAAACAAAGCCTGTAAGTAAGACAGTCCATCATGGCGGCCTCCCAGTCGATCTTATTCTCCATATAGTAGTCGAACTGATCTTTCTCCAAATCGTCCATGACTACGACATTTTTCTGCGGATCTTTTGGAGGCTCAGACCACTTCACAGGGAAGCCCCAATTATCCTCAAACTTCAACTCCACCGTGAAAAATTGCGACCTCCTGATATGATTGTTGCAAGGAGCATTCTCTACAACTACCCGATGGCAAGGACTCAAGTAACAAAACTTATCTTTCTGCGATGACTCAGAACCTATATGCTTGTGCGATTAGTATTCCTATTGTGTTAACGCTTGAGGCTTGAGTTTCTGTTTTTAGCTAACTTTGAAGGAAAAATCATAGCACAGGAAGGTCTTAGGTGCCAGAATAAATCTACAATGGAATCAAAACGCAAAGAAAGGACAAGCACCGAAAATACCTATGCAGACTCGGCCAAACCTCGTCGGAGCAGCGAACTAGCAAAACGGAGCAACCACCAGCAAAACGAAGAACGACATAAGTAGATCGGAGCACTAGACACGTCCCAGCAGCAAAAACGACAGCACCAGGAAAGAAACCAAACCGAACACCCCTATTTATAGCCGAGAGGACACCCTGCTGACCGCCCATTGCACCACACGATGGTCGACATGTGTCCGTCTCTCAAATGGTGCGCCCAGCCTTTAAGGCTATCATTAAAGGATAGACGCGTCAAACGTCGTGTCATACCAACCAAAGGATAGCAGTAAGTTCAGAGCACCTCCTCGCCCAAATTCAAACATGCTCAAGCCACTTCAACACGCTATTGCTCGACACACTCCAAGAAAGGAAGATTGCCATTTACACCTTAGCCAGAAAACCCAAAAAATAAAAAACAAGCCCCCTGACTCCTCGCCACTATAGGACCATCCTTACAGCACGAGGTATCGGTATCCACAGGCTCGCCGTCGGTCACTTTATAACCTCCACCTATCCTGGGGGGCAATTGTTGAACCCACTCAGTCCACCAGGCACAGGCCCAGTCCACCGGGCATAGGCCCAACAGACCAGCCCAACCAGGCGAGCCCAACAATCATTAGGAACAGAGGTCTAGGACACGTGGTGCGCCTCCCCTTCCCCCATAAGTCACATCTCCAGTCACCTCGGCACCCACCTGGGGCAATGCGAAGCATTAAATGTCACAGCCTGCAGATGACAGACATTAAATGCGACCGTCTCCTAGACAAGGCTCCCCGAGGCCGCTTACATCAGACGACTAATTAGAGTCGGGCATGTGGAACCAAAAGGGCGGACACCAGGTCGCTCGACCTCCTCTATATATAGCCCTCCTTAGGGCTATTTCCGGTTAAGGTTTCTCTCTCTCTTTTAACACTACTCTCTCTCTAAAACCTCTTCTTCCTCCTCCAAACACTGACTTAAGCATCAGAGCGTGTCCCAGAGCTCAACTTCCGATGCCCTCTAACCTATTTTCCTTCTTTTCAGGGCCTCAGACCACCAGGAACATCAAGAGCATCACCTCGACAAAAAAAAAAAATCAACAATTTAATTATTTGAATAGGATGGAATTGAATTTGAGGTTATAAATATTTCAATTTTGGTTAATTAATTAATAGTTTTTATATTATTAATTAATTTAGATTTTGGAATTGAATTCAATAAAAATTAATTAATTAATTAATTTTCTTTTGGTTCACTGATTGATTAATTGTTATTTGATTTAGTTTATTGAATTTTTTATATAAAAATACATTACTTGATAATAATTGTATTCTAGACTTGTAGGAGCCTAATATTCATGTTTTTTTCCTATTTCTCAATTTTATTTTTATTTATCGGTTTTGTTTTGTACTTTGTAGCTGGGTTTTCAAACTGTTTTATTTATAAAATAAAAAAAACGAACTTTATTTTTTGAATAAGAGATCTTGCACCAATTATTAAGTCAAATTCTCTGTGTGCACACGGTTTTATTGTATTCTGAGCTTTCTTGGATAAATGAAATTCCAATCATTCAAAAAAGGAGGATATATGATTCATGATATGCAATTGCCAGAGGTTATTGTCCAGCTTTGCCCTATATATGGTTCTTGTGAAATTCTGGAACACCATCCCCTGATCAAAGTTAAAGGTGTTCAGAGACTGCTTGAAAGTTATGGAGGGTGGTGGGGTTAAAAGCTAAATATGTAAATGGATATCAGATTCGGATATTTAAATTAGTTATCTGCATAAATAAAACGAATTCGTATAACGGATTCGGATATCCGATACTATTTGAACCAAAGTTAAAGCGGATTCAGATAACGGATATTCAAAAATTCATAATAGAATCTACTGCGGATAGTAAATATAATATTTGAATCCGCAAAAAAAATAGATCGGATAATATTAAATATCCAATTTTTTAACTATCCGTTACTATCCCTAATAATAAACACTGTCAACATATTTGTCAAGAGTAGAGGACCAAGATTTGGTAGAAATGCATTGTCTTCCAAACAGCAACATTATCCTAATGTCAAATATGTTATATTAAGAACTTGAGAACTTCATGAACAAAGTGGCCAAAGAGTCTGGGGCATGAAGTCTTGCGTTCAAACCCAAGCAACCCCTCTCCCTTATTCAATTATCGAAAAAATGAAAACATCTTGATAAATGTTGATGTAAGGATTACTGGACTGCATCTGTTATAAGGTATTGTCTGTTATGAAAGTCTAGAGATTGTCCTCACGGTTTTATCTTTTGAGAAAAGACACTTCGGTAGAAAAAGAGTGATCCTTATTTTATAAAACCACAGTTCAATCCTTAACTAGTCGATATGAGATCGTTTTCCCATCAACGATACGTAATTTTATTGGCTGGAAATTACTAGTGATCACCCCTGCATCTCACAGTTGGCAACAGGTTTCGCATACCCTTACTTTTTTCTTTTTCTTTTTTTTAATTCACATTTCCTATACCTTCAATTCGCTACTATTGTAATACCTTTTCCAATCTTGTGTGTTAAAAGTGAATTGAGAACATATATGTTTACATGTTTACATATAAACTTTGACCGTTTATGATGCAAAACTGAGAACCAAGCGTAAAATTGTCTTTTTTATTTTTATTATTATTATTATAATTATTTTATATTTGAGATTATTAAAGATTGGATTGAACCTAATTACTAAAGCTAAGAGTCTAATATTTTATTAATACCACAATTGTTGACAAATTCTGGTAATCCTGAATATATTATATATATATATATACCCATTTATAATTTTTTATATAATTTAAATTTTAATAAAATGACGGTTGAATTTAACAATATAATTATACTTGTTAAGAGTCTTGTGCATGAAGCGAATAATTGCTAACAATGTTTGATTGAGATGCAAAATTTCTTGCAATGAAGCAAATAAGAGAAAACATTAATGAAGGTTTGGTGTTTTAAACAAGGTAGAGGTATGACTTATCTCCATATATATTTGAAGGCATTGCGATCTATAAACATAGTTTAGGCCTAAATTCAATTCCTTCAATAATAAGACCATGCTTACTAACCCAATTATCAATCTCCCATACACTACAATTCACGATCCCATCTTCTTCTTCCTTTTCATTGTAAAACTCACCCATCTCAATCTCCATCCATCCATCTCCTCTTTCTCGACATAGTTGAGGCATCCCATCTGGGGAATCTAGGAACACTTGTCGTGTCTCAGCCTCTTTCTCTTTGAATTTTACGTAGAAATTTACATGACATTGTTTAAATCCGTATCTATACTTTGCAAACTTGAACACCAAGTAAGCTGCATAGGTTGTTTTAGTGGACAAGATTTTGGTCTCTATGTTTCCCTTAAAACCAATCATGGTAATAGCCTTGAGTTCAGCTACTTCAGAGAATCTGTAAATGTATTGTCACAATCATATATAATATATATATATATATAAATATATAACGGCAATTAATAAGAATTACCTACTTATCATGCATCGACCATGTTTCAACTAGGGTTTAGGGGTTATATCCCACATCCCATATTCAATTGCCTACTTAGAAATTAATTTGGTCTCAAACATTGTTATAATCTATGTTTCACATGGTGATGCATGTAATAAAGAAATCGAAATATTAGCTATGTTGAACTTGACTTAAATGATAAATCGTTAGACCTAATAAATTTGGACACAATACGATTATAGATAAGAACACGACACGAATACACATATGTGTCAAAATCTATATTATAAAAAGCATGTCAAAATTTATATAAACATACCTTAAACACAATTATGACACATACTTGAAAATAACACGAATACGACATGAATACATGAATTGTCAAATCTATAAATGATTCATCTCGACAGAAAGTGATATAGGTTCAATGAACAAAGAAATGAAGAAAAATTGAAAGATTAATGAACAAAGAAACAAACCTGGATTCTGGTCGAGATGTCCAAGTCCAGTGGTTAGGTAGGTCTCCCCATGTAATTGACAGCCCTCTTGCCCCCAGCATATAGCATTTTTCCCACTCCATTTATCCAATGTAAAGGACTGTTTTTAACAATTACTCAGGCTAATTAAACTTCTTAGATAATAAATTAATGAAGAAAAGAGAGAAAATAATTAATATATTATTGGTGTGAAAACAACTTACCATGGTACCGTTTTCAATTATGATAGGATTATTACATAGATGGAAATAAATCTGTTTCTTGGACATGGAAGAAAATTTGTCTGCTGGTAAAGATGCATTTGAAATGATATGTTGGTAATCAGACGGTAGAAACCTCTCCCAAACACTATCTGAATTGGCAGCTGATCTAAAGATGGGAGACACAAGCGATGATCGACAAGCATCCCTTGGCGATGTGAATGACAGGATCTGAGATAAACACACTTCTGGCAATGTGGTTGTCATATCCCTTTTCATCTCTTTTCTTTTCTTTTCTTTTCCTTTCCTTTAATTTTTCTATGTCTATCTATCCCCCCAAGAAGCTAATTTACCTTTACAGATTCTTCCAAGAGCATTTTAATGGCTTTTGATTAATGTATATATGGATTTTATTCAATGATAGGTACTTGTATATATCCCTACTCAAAAATGACGATCGAATTCCCTTGCCCGATCCCATCCTGCGCATTAGTTAATGTCAATGATGAGCTATTGGACAGACTGAGCGACAATTACTAGAGTTTTGTTGCTAGGATCCAATTTTTTTAGTTGGAAAACCTGTTTGTCCTTTCACAATGACAGGGATATAATTAAATTGAAATTCCAGAGAGCATTTTTTTTATTACCATATGTCAGTATTAGTGCAAAAGTTTTTCTATCTTTCCTTGTCTTTGCCACAATTACTACACAGTTCTTTTATATATATATATATAAAGTCACGGTCTGAAAAATAAGAGAATGGATAATGGATTGTAAATTCGTAATGAATTTTGCAATAGTACAAACAGGAAATCTCTTTATGGGTAGTATATGTTAAATCAAATAGAAAGGAGAAAACAATCTAAATTATGGGCACTGATGTCCAGTGTCTACCTACCAATATCTTTAGGCCTCAGCTCAATTCCTTCAATAATGAGGCCTTGCTTATGGTAATTAGTGTCGACCTCCCGAAGACTAAACTCCACTGTCCCATCATCTCCACATTCATTAAAAAACTCACCCATTTCAATCTCCATCCACCCATCTCCTCTCTCCTGAGCTTGTTGGGCCACATTTTGTGGAGGGTCTAGCAACACCCTCCGCACTTCCCCTGATGTGGTTCCTTCGACATTGACATCCAAACCTACAGTTCTATGTCTAAACCCAACTGTATGCCTATTAAGCTTATACACAAGGTATGCTGCATAGTTTGTGGTGGAAGATAAAATTCTGGTCTCAATCTTTCCCTTGATATCGAGCCACCACACTAGATTGAGCTCAGCAACTTCAGAGAACCTGTCAATACGATTCGACACGGAACAAAACAAAGGGATTTTATGCAGATGATCATGACAATATGATAAATAAACAACACCAATATCAAAAATGCCATTATGTAAGTAATAGATTTATGCAGACTGGCATAGTTTTTTTGCAAATGACATTGTTTTTCATCTCCAACTCTTCATTTTTCTTGAAATACCTGTGTTCGACGCATATCCGGACATGGGTATGGGGATTTGATCCTCCAAAAACCCTCCAAATACATGGAAATTTTGGAAAAAATTGAACATACCTGAGTCCGAATAACATAGGTTTTTCAAAAACAGCAGTATTGAGTCATGTAAACATGCATCCTCCTCTATAAACAAATAACACCAATATCAACATTAATGCCATTCTATAAGTAGTAGATTTATGCAGATTGGCATAGTTTTCTTGCAAATGACATTGTTTTTTCCTAAACATGCATCCTCCTATATATGGATGGCTAATTAAGAACTTAAGATCACAACATCATTGAACAAATAAAAAAAGTGGAGGAGAGAACAAACCTAGACTCTGGTAGAGATGTCCAACTCCAATACCGAGGTGTATCTCCCCATATAATTGAAAGTGCTCTTGCCCCCAACATAAAGCATTTTTTCCCAGTCTCTTTCTCCAATTGAAAGCTCTGTTTAAACACCAGCAACCTTGATTTTTCAGATAAATGCACAAAATGGAGCTAAACAAACACACCAGTTTAAATCATATAGTACAAAATGTGCATGTTTTCCTTTGTACAAATCGATCTTCTTAAATTTGAATTCCACCTAGAAAGGCACAAATTAAATTAAAATTGTTATGAAAATAGATTTAAAATTTTGGTTTCCAAGACATGTTCAAAGCAATTTGATCATCCAGAAAGGAATAATCAAGAATCTAAAGTACCCCCGCAGCTCACATATACATACTTTGCTAGTAATTAACTACATAGTGTAAAGCATCGTAAGAGTAAAAGTTGTTGCAGTAGCAACTAGCAAAATTGGAAAAGTCAAAACAGAGTCAGCTTTGGGCTCACCATGGTACCATTTTCAATGAGAATGGGATGAAAGGAGAGATGAAAATAAAGATACTTCTTTCCCAGTGAAAGCAACGATGATGATCCTGAAATGATATCCTTATAATCACAAGGCAGAAACCTTTCCCACACTGCATCAGAGTCTGCTACTGATCTCAAGGCAGGAGAAACCAGGGCCGATCGACATGCATCTGATGGCGAAGTCAACGATATGATGAGACACATGCACTCTTCTGGCAACACCCTTGTAAAATCCATTTTTCTTCTATATTTTTTGGATAGGAAAAAAATGAAACAATTAGAAATATGGTTTCAATTCAACTGTTCTGTCCTTGCACTCAGGGTTAAGGGTTTTTTTTCTTTTTAATTAATACAACTCGGTCGTTTTGTTTACACTTCAACTGCTTTGCTTGAGACGACTAGTTTGGTTCACAAAATATTGACTTCAATCCTTCGTTGTTAAGTTTCGATTATACAGAATTATAGATGTACGATAAAATCCCTATTAATGAATGTTCGATAAATTATATAAAATTTTTTATTTCTGAAAATATTTACACATGAAAAAATATTCACTTTCATTTAATCACTTCAATATTAGAAGTTGATTTTAAAATCATTAAGATTATTTTTTAAAACCCTAATTTTTTTTTAATATTAATTTTTCAAAATTGACTTTTTAATTTTTGACTTTGATTTTTTTGGTCAATTTTGACTTTTTTGATCCGAATCATCAAAACAGGCATGCCTACTTTAATGAACCTAAATATTAAGTCATTAGGTTACGGGAAAGAGGTAAACTTAAAAAAATTTAAATTTGAAAGAATACGTACTTTATTAGAGATCGAAACAAAATTAAGTGTCGACACCCTTCGTACCCTTTTATTTAAAAAGAATACTAAAGGATTTAACATTAATAAATTTAGTAATTAATACGAAATAAAAGATGCTTTGATCAAATTTGATCACTTCACTTAACCAATGCTAGTAAGTTCAATTACCTGATTTACAAAGTGGTATTCTAAACCCAAGTCCAATTTTTCTTGCTAATAAATAACAAAGGGTGGGATTTTAACTTATGCAATTACCATTGTTAAGGATGGCAAGATGATGACAAAGATAAAACAAGATCCTTCTTGAACAAAAAAAAAAACCAAGGAAAACAACTTCAAGGATGACATGGAAATGATGTCCTGATAATCAAAATAGGCAGAAGCCTCTCTCAAACAGCATCAGAGAAAGCAGTTGATCTGAAAGTAGGGGAAACAAGGGATGATCTGCAGGCATCTATAGTTGATGTAAAAGAGAGAATCGTGAAGCATTTAATCTAAAATTAATTGTTAATAGGTGGAGAGATCCGATTTGAATATATATAAGATCACAAGCAATTTAAGACTTAATATATGTGAAACAATATCACTTTAACAGGCCCTGTCACGTGTAGGCGGAGTCCGAAGAGCCTACCACATGACAAACTTGAAAGGGATAACAGATATTAATAACTTGCAATAACAACAAAATAGAACATGCGCTCTAATACTCTGTTAAACATCCAATTTAAAATCAATTGGTAATGGATGGAGAAGACCAATTTGAATATAAGACTATAAACAATTCAAAACTTAACGGATGTAAGATAACACAACTTTTACAAAGATGTTGGCTATGCAATCTTCTAAAAATGTGGGAGTTATGATTATATTTGGAAATTTGTGTACTCTAACGTGTTCGTTTATTTTCACGTGTCATAATCGTGTTTAATTTATTATATATTTATATAAACTAGAAAAAACAACATGCGTGTTGTCGTGGGTATCCAATGTTAAACATATGATGGAAATATCATATGTTTATTATTATTTTAATTTTTAATAAAATAACTTAGACATGGTAATTTTGAACACGATACGATTACATGACACAGAAAAATAACTAAAACACGACATGAAATTAAAAAGTAATACGAACACGACACGAATACATTAACATGTCAAAATCCATATAAAATGAACTATTAACGTATCAAAATTTATATAAATATATAATACCTTAAACATGATTATGACACATAAAAATACACGAATACAATATGTATACACGAATTATCAAATCAAAATAACATAAATTTTCTCACCAACTCCTCAATTTATCTCCATCACTGTACACCTTCCTGGGCTCCGAAATGTCTAAAATTTATCTTATAGATTTTTTTTTAATATTTAATAAAATAATTAAAACTTAAATTTATAATAAAAAAAATAACATGAAAAAATAACTAAAACATGACACGGAACAAAAAAAATAATAATACGAACACGACACTAATACACGAATTTACAAAATTCATATAAAACAAATTATTAATGTATCAAAATTTATATAAATATATAATACCTTAAACACGATTATGACACATAAAATACACGAACACGACATGAATACATAAATTATCAAGTTTAAAATAACTTAAATTTTTTCACCAACTCCTCCATTTATCTTCATCATTGGACATCTTCCTTGCGCTCCAAAATGTCCAAAATTTACCTTATGATTTTTTTTTTTAATAAAATAACTGAAACTTAAATTTAAAATAAAAAAAAAGAAATACGGAAAATAACTAAAACACGATATGAAACAAAAAAAATAACATGAACACGACATGAATACATGAACATGTCAAAATTTATATAAATATATAATAGCTTAAACACGATTATGACACATGAAAATACACGAACACGACATAAATACACGAATTACTAAGTTTAGAATAACTTAAGTTTTCTCACCAACTTTTTCATTTATCAATCATATTTTTTTTATTTTCCTAATATTTAATAAAATAACTAAACTTTAAATTTAAAATAATTAAAGAAAAAAGAGACAAAGTGGTGAGACCGACACTCCACTTTTTGACCCTCTTATTTTTTTTTCAAAGGAAAAAAAAAATAAACAGTACTTGAAATGTGGACATCTTCTCTTTGCAAGAAAACATTCAAAATTTATTGTATGGATTTTGATACTTTAATAATTCGTATTATATATATTTTGATACGTTCGCGTATTCGTGTGTTTTTTTATGTCGTGTCATGTTTTATGTCGTATTTTAGTTATTTTTTTCATGTCGTCTTCGTATCATATAATCGTATCGTATAAGTGGAGAAAGAGAAAGAGAGAGAGAGAGTGTTTGGTCAGTACGTTCTATGACTTTGTTTCCATTGTTTTTGTGTATGAAGTAAACGGTCACTCAATGGGAATATGGACTTTATCTAAGAAAGCTTAGGGACTAAGCAATTTTTTCGTGTTCGTACTTTGATTATTTTTTATTTTTACTTCTGACTCATGTCTCTTTATTAACTCAATCTTGCATAGTGCATATTATATCTTAAATGATTGGTTTATATGCATTTGATTTCAAAATTCAAAACGAATGGTTAAGGATTAATATTTCTTATAACAACTTGATTTCAATGTGAATATGTATAAGAGAAACTAAAGAAGGATAAATTTCTAACAAAGTTTAATTTGCTATATTATGATGGATGGCTGAGTAACCTCATTTGACCCTTAACATACTAACTTTGCTAAAGAGAAATAAAATCAATTCCGATTGTATGATCAATGATAATTGATTTGTTCGTGCACTCATCTGCTTGTTTATTTTTTAATGCTAAAATGGATGCTAACTGCACATATAATAGTTGTCTTAAAATCTTTGTGATTAATTACTGCGTTTCATTACGTTGGTTTCAATTTTTATACAATCTCAATTGATGGTGTTGTTCTTAGGCCTTGCTTAGAATTGTTTCTGGCATAATTTTTGAGGTCAAAATCTGTTTTTCATTGCAAACGCAATTTTAAACAGATTAAAAATTTTGACTTTTACTATTGAAATCTTTGAAAAGCTAAACCAAAAAGCAAAAAAATATAGCTTTTGGACTTTAAAAGTTAGCTTTTGGATAAAATAACTTTATTATCCTCACATCTCTACACTTTTATTATTTTAAACATATCTTTTTTTGACATTTCAATTTTCTACAACATTTTTTTACAACAATGCTAAACACTTAAAAAATTTTAAATCACATTTTTTTACCACACTTTTTTTAACCCAAATTTTTTCCAACCCAAGCTTTTTCCAATCTTTTAAGTTTGGGGCCAAGTAGAGGTGGTCATGGGCCGGGCCGCGGCCCGGTTTTTTTTTCCTCTGCCCAAGCCCGGCCCTGGGTAGCCCAAGCCCATCCGTTTAGGCCCGAATTACTGTTCATTGGTATAAAAAAATAATTTTTTTTATTTTTTTATTTTTTTATAATTAAAATTAAATAAAATAATATTATTATAATAAAAATTACTGTTCCGGACCGGTCCGGAACATAAATTATCCTGCCCAGGCCCGGCCCAATACGGGCCGGGCCGGACGGGCTGCCCGGCCCGTGAGCAGGTCTAGAGCCAAGTGAAAAGCAAAACTTATTAAAAAAAGAAAATGGGCCAAGTGAAAAGCAAAACTTATTACAAAAAAGAAAATGTTATTTTCTCCTATGACTATTGATTTTAAAAAAATTAACTCGGATTCGAATGTGAGTGTCGGATACGGGTATATGTCCGACACAAGTAGTCAGGTATATTAAATTTTTTCTAAGTTTTTAATTTATTTTAAGGTTTTTTGGAGGGTTATATCCTCATACCCGTATCCAGATATGCATCGCATATGAGTATCAGACATGAATACTTAAAAAAAATAAAAAACAAAAACAAAAAATCATAGCAACGTAACAAGAAGATACATAAATAAAGACTACATGCTTACAAACTTCTCGCGCTTGCATGCATGAAGTTCTAACACGTACGTGTTACAAACATAAATAGTAGTGGTAGTATATATTATAAGGATTTCTAATTTAGAAATGATCAAATAAAAGAATGAACCATAAACAACCAACTATGGAGAATGTGTAAGGATATGCAATTAATACTTTAGTACTTGAGTTTTGTTTGCCTCCTCCATTGTCAAATCCACCGACGGTTCCAAGTTTAAACTCCAACTATGGTAGTCGGTATCGTACCGGCCGGTACGTATCAATTTTTAAAAAAAAAAAATAGTATCGATATCGTATCGTTTTGATTTTTGTACTGATCTGTATCGGCTTGTACTAGTACGTAACGATCCGTACAAGTTGATACAAGATTTTGATTTAATTTTTTTTTTTTTTTTTACTTATTTTTTTAACCAATTCTTAATACTTTTTAGTAATAATAATTTTTACTTTTTCATAATTTCATTCAAAAAAATATATTTATTAAATTAAACTATTGAATCTAATTAATAATAATTTATTATATTTTTTATCGTTTATTTTATTTATTTATGATTAAAAAATTTAGATATTAAATATTTCAAATTTTATATTTGCATATAAACATATATATATATATATATATGTGTGTGATTGAGATATATTTGTACATATATATATAATATTTTATTACAAAACTTGAAAATGGGCTTTATAAAAATATATATATAAAATATTTGAAAAATATCGATAAACCCGAAACGATATGTCGAAATACACTAGTATCAATATGTACCAGTATAAAAAAAAATGGTACGCCCACCAATACAGTACTGACTACCTTGCTATCAACACAAAAGCAAGCGCTGCTCCTCATGCTCCACCAGCATCACCACCAAAAGTGCCGCCTCCAACGAAACAACTAGCACCACCAAAACCAGGGGAAAATCCAAATGTTAAAGACCTCTTATATGCTCCATATATGTCCTAGACCTCTTCCCTTGGTCTTGAACAAAAATGAAAGATGAACCAAACGCTTGTCAACTCCACTAACATGATGATAAGGAACTATAAAACCATCAAATAGAAAGAACCCACAAGAAAGCAACCATAAAAGAACGAGCAAAAACATCCATCAGTATCTAAAAGTTTAAGAAAAAGTTAAACTCACAAAAGTCGAACTTTAATGTCAAACAAAATAGAATTAATCTTTTTTTTTTTTTCCTAAGGAACTATGAATATTGCTTTAATCTTTTGAAGTTTTTCTATCTTTTCTCTTTTTTTCTTTTTTGCTGGTTACTTATCAAGAAATGAAGAATATTTTTTTGCTGGTTGAGTTTACGTAGAAATCAAATTAAAAGGCTAAGCTTAAAGTAAGGGAGAAAAAATCGTTGCACCACTCACTCAAAAAAAGAAACCACATTTTAAACCATTGAACTAGTCAACAAAATTTCTTCCCCTTTCATTTCTTCAACCAAGAATAACAAACATTGTTTAAAGCGTTACTCCCGATTTTGATTCTATCATGAAAATAATAAAAAAAAACGTCTAATTTGCATGTTAAAAGAAAGAATGCTTTGTTTAGCTAGTTAAAGCTAACCAAAGCAACATCAACAATGGCAACATCCAAACCAAAGAAATCTTCATCAAATGCTGCCCCATCAGCTCAGGCAGTAAAATTTGCCCGTAGGACATCAAGCGGTCGAGTTGTGAGCTTATCCAGGGACGACGATATAGACATCTCTGGTGATCTATCAAACCAAAATGACTATATCAATTACACTGTTCTTATGCCACCAACACCTGATAACCAACCAGGGTCAGGGTCAGGAGGACCCTCCGCAGATTCTAAATCTGATGGGCACCAAGGCAAATATGGGACATCTCGGTTCACCTCAGACTCCCAACGGATAAGTAGGCAAGTAGGGGAGGAGGAAGGTGGTGGGAATGAGCCAGGAATGGGGGCAAAATTAGATAGAAGAATGTCGGTAATGAAGTCGGCAAATAATAAGTCCATGTTATTAAGGAGCCAGACAGGGGATTTTGATCATAATCGTTGGTTGTTCGAGTCAAAAGCAAGGTATGGGATCGGAAATGCGTTTTGGCAAGAGGATGATGATCAATATGGAACAGATGGTGGAGTTACTATGTCAGATTTTATGGATAAGCCATGGAAGCCACTCACTAGGAAGGTTAAGGTTCCACCTGGCATTCTTAGCCCTTACAGGTGCACAACCCGGACATCCATTTACACATTTAAAAACTATTTCTAAATTGAATTTTATTGACAGAACAATGTGTACATAATTAAACCTTTTTTTTTTGCTTATTTAAGGTATATTAATATCAAATAAGTTGTGCTTACTTCGTTTTTTAAAGGAGATAAAGTCTTGAATAAACTCAAATTGCATTAAAGGTGTATCTATGGCTATATATACATGCAGAGCAATTATGTTATGCTATGTTGAAATCCTGTCAATCTCTTATTATAGTTATTTTTTTATAGAATTATATATGATAGTTATGAAATAAGTATACGAGTTGATTTTCCTTTTTGGCCGTTGGGTAGTTCCCTTTTACTAAAAATAAAATGTTTGTAGGTATAGGGTAGTAAATTCTTTCAGCAATTTTCTTATATTGACTCTCCTAAAATTAATTAAACTATAAAGAAAAAAAAGTTTCTTCCACTTTTATACTGCTAACGAGTAATATGTAGCTTTAAAAATATTTTTAAAATCTTTATATTTATATTATAAATTATTAAATAATCAAATGCTTTTTCCTTCCTACAATATGATCATATATATGCCGGTAAGCATAATTGATCAAAAAACGAAATGTACTATACGTTCAAATATAATTATTTTATGTAAAAATAATTAAAATCATGCATTCATTTATCACAATACTTGCAATACGAAATGATCTTAATTTCTTTCTTTTTTAAATCAACAGGTTGTTGATAGTGGTCCGTTTGGTAGCTCTATTTCTTTTCCTTGCATGGCGTTGGCAAAATCCAAATCCTGATGCAATGTGGCTATGGGGAATTTCCATCGTGTGTGAGAGTTGGTTTGCCTTTTCTTGGCTCTTAGACATCCTTCCCAAGCTCAATCCTATCAACCGAGCCACCGACCTAGCTGCCCTCCGTGACAAGTTCGAGCAGGCTTCTCCCTCCAACCCAACTGGTCGCTCAGACCTTCCCGGCGTCGACGTCTTTGTCTCTACGGCCGACCCTGAAAAAGAACCTCCCCTTGTCACTGGCAACACCATTTTATCCATCCTGGCTGCTAATTATCCAGTGGAAAAACTCTCTTGCTATATTTCAGATGATGGTGGTGCCATACTCACGTTTGAGGCCATGGCTGAGGCAGTTCGTTTTGCTGAGGTAATTTGTCATAGCTTTTTATGTCAAATTTGCTTATTGGGTTTTCTTTGTTTTGCTAAATTATATATATTCAAATAGGTGTGGGTGCCATTTTGCCGGAAACATGACATTGAACCTAGGAACCCAGACAGCTATTTCAGTTTGAAAACTGATCCAACCAAGAATAAGAAACGGCCTGATTTCGTGAAGGACCGACGTTGGATCAAGAGAGAGTACGATGAGTTCAAGGTAAGGATCAATGGTCTCCCTGAGACCATACGTAAAAGGAGTGATATGCATAACTCCAGGGAGGCAATAAAGGAAAAAAGGCTTGCCAAAGAGAAGAATGGTGGCTCACTGCCACCAGATTTCAATGTCGAGAAAGCCACCTGGATGGCCGACGGAACCCATTGGCCTGGGACATGGCTCAATCCAACTGCTGACCATTCCAAGGGAGACCATGCTGGAATCTTACAGGTAATCATTGTGAATCATTTTTTTTCCTTGAAATTTTGTGGTACTTTCTTTTTTTTTTCAATCAAACTAATGGAACCCAGTTTTTTGAAAACTTTTTTAAAAAAATTATTGGATTTTGAATTATACCAACCTGAATTATGGAATTTGTCAATAGGTAATGAGTAAAGTCCCAGAATATGATCCAGTGATGGGTCACCAAGATGAGAAAAAGTTAGACTTCACAGGGGTAGACATAAGGATACCAATGTTCTCGTACGTTTCAAGAGAGAAGCGTCCAGGTTTTGACCACAACAAGAAGGCTGGAGCCATGAATGGATTGGTTAGAGCTTCAGCAATATTGTCCAATGGACCATTTATACTGAATTTGGATTGTGACCATTACATCTATAATTCTCTAGCCATAAAAGAAGGGATGTGCTTCATGATGGACCGTGGCGGTGATCGTATTTGTTACATTCAGTTTCCACAGAGATTTGAAGGGATTGATCCATCAGATCGATATGCAAATCATAACACTGTTTTCTTTGATGGTATATTTCAGAATTTCTATCTTGTATTCTTATACTCTACTTGATTTAGAAAAAAAGTAGAAGACAATTTGAATTTGGATACCTTCTTTATTATACTTACTAAATAAGACCACACAATTAATGGATTCCCATACACTAGCTAGTAGTGAAAAAACTTTATATTTGGTAGCTTTCTTAGTTTAATACTACGTCTTATCCTCTTTAAAATATCTACTCAATTTAGTGATCTTTCACACAACAAGTTCTCACTTTGGCTTCTTATTGAAATTTGACCATTTTTTTGTCGCAACAGGAAGTATGAGAGCGCTTGATGGTCTTCAAGGCCCGGTGTATGTAGGAACTGGATGCATGTTTCGACGTTATGCACTTTATGGATTCCATCCACCAAGGGCAAGTGAGTACTTAGGCATGTTTGGGCAGATCAAGTCTCCAGCTGAAAATGTTCCAACTAAGCCATCGTCAGAAGAAGATGAATCACAGCCCTTAAATGTGCATCCTGACCTGGACCTTCCACGGAAGTTTGGTAATTCAACCATTTTTACTGAAAGCATAGCTGTGGCTGAGTTCCAAGGACGTCCCCTTGCTGATCACGTTTCTGTGAAGAATGGTCGACCTCCAGGTGCATTGCTCGTTCCACGCCAACCACTTGATGCACCCACTGTTGCAGAGGCAGTTGCTGTCATTTCCTGCTGGTACGCCCTTGCTTTCTAATTGCCTTTACCTGTTTATGCTTGTTTTGTATATGTACTTTATATGATTATTTATCTTGAAAACAATCAAATTATTGATCTTGTTCAAAGTTTTTCATCCAATTGTCAAAGAAAAAGTTATACAATTGTATACAGTGTAATTTGACTGGTGTTTATTTTTTTTTTTATTTCATCTGACAGGTATGAAGATAACACTGATTGGGGAGGAAAAATAGGTTGGATTTATGGCTCTGTGACAGAGGATGTGGTGACAGGATACAGGATGCACAATCGTGGATGGCGATCTGTATACTGCGTCACAAAGCGTGATGCATTTAGAGGAACTGCGCCAATCAACCTCACTGACCGCCTTCACCAAGTCTTGAGATGGGCCACTGGTTCAGTGGAAATCTTCTTCTCCAGAAACAATCCTTTGTTTGCAACTCGACGCCTCAAGTTCCTACAACGCATTGCATATCTTAATGTTGGCTTCTACCCGTTCACCTCTATCTTCTTGGTTACTTACTGCTTCCTCCCAGCTCTTTCTCTCTTCTCAGGGCAGTTCATTGTCCAGGGCCTAAATGTTGCATTCCTTTTTTACCTCCTCATCATCACTTTAACACTCACTTTCCTTTCCCTTCTTGAAGTGAAGTGGTCAGGCATTGGCCTTGAGGAATGGTGGCGGAATGAACAGTTCTGGGTCATTGGTGGCACAAGTGCTCACCTGGTGGCTGTCCTCCAAGGTCTCCTAAAAGTTATAGCCGGAATTGAGATCTCTTTCACATTAACCTCCAAATCAGCCGGTGAAGATGAGAATGACATTTATGCTGATCTTTATCTTGTCAAATGGACCAGTCTCTTCATAATGCCACTGACAATCATAATTGTTAACCTTGTGGCAGTAGTGATTGGGTTATCAAGAACTATATACAGTGTCATACCACAGTGGACTAAGTTGTTTGGAGGGCTATTCTTCAGCTTTTGGGTGTTGTGTCACATGTACCCATTTGCCAAGGGATTGATGGGAAGAAGAGGAAAGGTGCCAACAATCGTATATGTTTGGTCAGGCCTTGTGTCAATTACAGTATCTTTGCTTTGGATATCAATCAGTCCACCAGATGGAAATACCAGCGGCTCCGCCGGTGGTGGAAGTGTTCAAGTATAAGGACCAAAAACTTCGGGATTTGTCACATCTACCCTCTGCAATTTTTAGTTGTATGTTTACTGTTTAGTGTCAATTGAACGTTGAAGGAGTCTTAGCTGCAAGAGTGAGGAGATGCAAAGTTATACTGTTGGATTATACAAGAAGTGCCTCAAGATTACCATATAGGAATTTTATTGGTGTAAGTATGCGCCATGGAGTCCTTAAGAGTTTTAGACATACATCATTTTCTTCCATTTTTGCTGTGTTTAATTAGGGTAATGGATCAAACGGAGAATGATTGTCATTCTCCACTTTCAGAAGCCGCCCTGTTGCTCCAGGTTTTGGCATGCTACATTGAGATACTAAGCAATATTTGATCAATTCCAACCTTGACAAAAAAGGATGTAGATATTCTGCAAAAATAATTCCTTAGAAGATGCACTTGAAAATCATCAAACAACCATTGGTGCAAGACTTTCAAGTATGGAACAGGATTTCCCCTGCTCAAAGTCGGTAGAATCCTGGGAGATAACATCTGAGAAGTTAAAATTACCCTGTCCTGTTTGTTCTTAGCTTTCTTTTTTTTTTCTACCAAAAGAATGTACAATATAACTGACTATACTTTTGCACATAAAAGCACATTGTAGGAAACACTATATAGTTTTGTAATGTCAAGGGCAATGAATATCAATGTATTTCATATTGTACAAGAAATTAGCATCTACAGATTGCTTGATATGGAAATTCATCATAGCAGAAATTCGCGTATTCGAACTGGCTTCTTGACAGCATTGGTAAAACCCTGCATGCACAAGAAAAGCAAAAACAAAACAGTATATTATTTAGTCCTTAGATACCGTTAGCACTGCAAGAACATCAAACTCTGGAGATTGAAGTTATTAAAGCAAGGTCACCAGTAGTGATGAAACAGATTTATCACTAACTTCCAAGAGGTAGCTGATAATATGAAATCTCTAGTTAAAAGTAGAGGTGGCAATTGGGCGGGTTCGGGCAGGTTCGGGTCGGGTTCATTCGGGTTCGGGCTCATTCGGGTTCGGGTTCATTCGGGTTCGGGTCCATCCGGGTTCGGGCTCATTCGGGTTCGGGTCCATTCGGGTTCGGGCTCATTCGGGTTCGGGCCCATTCGGGTTCGGTCTGGGTTCGGGTTCAGTCTGGGTTCGTGTATGTTTTACATCATTTTATTTTATATTAGATGTAATCATTTTTACGTAATTTAAATATTTATATCTAAAAACAAATTATTAATTTATTATTATTTTTATACTTTTGCTATTATATGATATTTTTAATTATATTTATTTTTTAAAATTAATATTTGTTAGCACAAAAAGAATAAGAAATTAATTTGTTATAAAAATCAAATTTTGAAATAATTTATTATAAAAAATATGATATATTATATATTAATCATATTGATATTTAAAATAATTGATTTGATGAACTCGAATTTCAAAATATAAATACATTATAATTTATATTCACTATAAAATAAAAAACTTTTAAAAATAAATCCTGACCTTCATCTATTCGTTTATATACTTATAAAATGCAAAAAATTTATGCTTATAGTCAAGATATATATATATATATATCGAGTACTTATATTTATTTCATCAGTATAAAGTATAAATTATAAAGTAGTACTAAAAATATATAATTTATATTTAAATTATACGTAATAAATATATAATTAATATGATTATTTATTAATATATAATAAATATACCCAAAACCAAAAGGCCATAAAACCCAAAACCCCATTAAACCCACCCGCTAAAATAAAATCACATGGAAGCCATAATCCAATTAAACCCACCCTAACCTAACCGTATAAGTATAACCCAAAAGGCCAAAATAATTGAATTATTGTCAATTTTTTTACCCTTATAGATTAATTGAATTATTGTCAAATTTTTTTTCACATCTCTAAAATTTTCAAGAATTTAAAATATTTAGATTGTAAATTCATCATGATATGAGACGTTAAAGTTATAACTTATAAGTACAAAATATAATTTACTTTTTGATAACATTATTATTTCATCATCATCATATATATATATAATATATATATTAAATTTTAATTAAATTATTAAAAAAATTAGAATAAAATTAATAATTAAAGTTATTGCTTTGTAAAAAAAAAAATAATAATAATTGCAATTTGATTATTTTTATTTTTAGTATTAAATTCGGGTTCGGGTTCGGGCCGGTCTCGGGTTTGGGTCCATTCGGGTTCGGGCTCATTCGGGTTCGGGCCCATTCGGGTTCGGGTCCATTCGGGTTCGGGTCCATTCGAGTTCGGGCCCATTCGGGTTCGGGTCCATTCGGGTTCGGGCCCATTCGGGTTCGGGCTTTTTCGGGTTCGGATTTTTGACTTTTTGGTCAAATCGGGTTTGGGCGGGTTCGGGTTCGGGTTTTTCTGGGCGGATTTTCGGGTTCGGGTTCATTTTGACACCTCTAGTTAAAAGTGATCCAGGCGATTATCTGTCTTTTTTTTTTTTTTTTTTTTGCAATAGATTAGTTGCTCTACTATTTAAAAGGCACGTAGATATGAACCCCAATTTGCACTCATAGCAAGTGTAAGATGCTCCATGAAATCTTGTATGAGAATGGACCCAAATTCCAAAATAGTACATATGGTAGGAGCTTTATACATATATGCATGATCTTAAATTGCTAGAATGAAAATTTAAGAAAGGATCAACAAGTATTTAGTTGTGAACTTGAAACTCAATTTTTGGTATATCAAAGGTTAGGAAGTCAAGTCAGTAGAATTCATACATAGTATTATACATTTGACACTGCTGCATATATCCCATATTGAACAGACTCTTCTGCAAGAACAGGACAACGGATTTTAAAAGGAGGAAATTTGTTAGGTTATTTTAATTTGTAGGTCATGCCATAGTAGTTAAAAATTTAAAACTTTTTAATGCCTTTTATTTATAGAAAAAGAAAGCTTGTGAATTTTGTACCTTGTGGCAAGTCACCTAACGTACTATAAAGAATAACAAAAAGTTTAGCTTGCACTATGAGAAGCTAAGAAAAAAAGAGCAAAAAGATGGGAGAAGAGTGAAAATTGACTTGAAACATTCTTCCATGCTTATAGCCTGCAATTATTGATGAAAGGGTAGCATCATAATGTTGTTAACCAAAGAAAAAGTGGGAAAGCAACCCAAGACTTTGTAAATCACCCCTTTCGGCATAACCAGTGTGTTGCAGTGTTAAAAAAAGGGACCGGACCGGTCGGATTGGTTGAACCGGGAACCGGTGGCCAATCCGGTCCGGAGCATATCATAAAATCGGGAATTTTCCAAACCGGTTTTAAACTTATTTTTTAATTATAGAATTTATGGTATGTGATAAGATTTGAACCTTTAACCCATGAATCTATATTAAAGATCATACTATTTAGCCAAATACATATTTTTAGTAAATATTTACCATATTTAATACTTATTTAATATTAAAATTACTTATTTAATATTTAAATTCTTTTTTTAATGTAACCAGCTGGTTCAACCGGTTAGACCAGTTGAACAGGTAACCGGAGGTCTCACCGGTTTGACCTCCGGTCTTATTTTTTAAACATTGGTGTGTTGGTGACCCTTTCATTTTAATGCAACATTCATGGCATGATCACTCAACCAGGTATACTACCAGTCATTAACTCATTATGAACATAGTCTAAAGATGCGCACAATTTACCTCTTCATTTTGATAAAATGGAGCTAAATGATGGGGAAATTACCTCATTAAATTTAAATAACAGAGGGCGCAAATCTCTTTCCAGCATCACTTCCTTCACTAGAGCAATTTCAGAATCCTGAGAATCTATGCTGCTTGGTTTTCTAAATCTGGATTATAATTAGCAAAAATGATCAGCAAATAAAAAAAAAAGATATATACAAGCTGTAGTTAATGTATTCTGGTATGATCTCCTACTGATTATTTTTATAAACCAGATGAGATTTCTTCATGAACTGGTTCAGAAACAGTGTGTCTAATGCAGAAATGAAAAGGTGAAATCGAGATGAACAAGAGTAACCTTCAAATAGATGTTTGACTTCAGCTTAACCCCAAATACTCGATCATCTAGAAAATAAATGTTTGGAAGTCTAATGGCATTAAAGGATGGGTCTTATTTCATAAGGTCGTCGAACATAACAAAGAAATAGCAATAATATGAAGTTTAAATAACATGGACGAATCTTCACTCACATGAGTTAGGTATTTATTCTCAAACTTTTACCAAGTTTAACATAGCAATAACAAAAAGAACAATGGAAAAACATACTATAAATGAAAATCAAAAGAACAAAGTCTAAATGATCACCTTTTAAAAAAAATTGAAACCACTAGATGGCTTCTTGGTATCTGCAGTGGGTTTTTGCTTTGCCCCAGTGGTGGCACTTCTGCTCTATGTAACTATGTTGCTTCGACTCTTTATTTTTCTTAAAGTATCTTTGTCCGACACCCGTATCCTATGCATATCCGAACATGAGTACGGGAATATGATCCTCCAAGGACCCTCCAATTACAAGGAAATCTTGAAAAAAATTGAACATACTCATATCGGACACATACCCGTGTCCGACACTTACACCCGAGTTCGAATAATATAGCTTTTGCTAGAAACAAAAGATGATGAAACTATGGAGGTACTTGGATTACCTTGCCTTGTATTATTGGATATATTCTTCACATTTTCAAAGTTCTTTGCGCCTGCACCTGCATTCTCACCAATATTTTTAGCAGATTTTGCTCCATTAGCCCCTTTCCCAATGAAGTCCTGGTCTCCATTGCTGCATCCATCTGTTCTATGCACAGATTTTCCAGTGCTTACTTGCAAAATATTTTGCTTCTCGACCTGAAATCATAATAAATTAACAACATTCGCATCTCACAACACAATATAACAACTTTTTGTTTGTAATTACATTTCTGATGGAGACTCAATTAAGAGTCGTAAACCCAAGTGCAGGTTATGTTCAAGTAATAAATTTTCGGGTGTCCGAGGTCGAACCACAAGGAAGCGTATTAGTAAGTATAAGTTTATAAATATATAAGAAAAAGAAAGTAAACAAGATATTAGGGAATCAACAACAAAATAAGATAAACAAGATATTAGAGAACAAAATAAACAAAATATAAAAGAAATTAAACAAGATATAAACAACAATAAGAAAAGATGTTGAGGTTAGAGAATCCACTCTTGGTGTTATGCTAAGATTAATCTTGTTTTATTACACAATTGAAATCCACACATAAGGGAGGTTCCAATCGGAAGGTTTAGCAATTCAGTCCAAATTGTCCAACGTCCATAGCATATGATATTATGTTCATTTGGTGTCCTCAAAACTCACAAAAAGAGTCCAAGCATTCCTTATGCCAAGGTATATGTCTACAACAAATCAAGGTTATGAAACCAAGCATTTACTGTGCCATTTTCATTATCAATAATGAATCAAGATCTCTACTTTGCAAGTATGATTTTAAACCAAAAGAAAATATTATCTATACTAGTGTTTATAAATAATGATTCATTTTAGCTCATGTTTAAGAGACTAACCTTAGCATTTACCAAGAGCTTCACCTCATCACCTCAACAATATGATTAGCAACACATACTAGATATGAATAAAATGAAAAGAAATGTAAGAAGCATAAGTAAATATAGAAAAAGAAAACTAGAGAAAGGAAAGAAAAAGAAAACTTAGAGAATTTTATTACAATGGCTAATATCCTACCAATGTATAATGTATCCCAATACTCATCCAAGGCCCTCTATTTATACACATTTTGGAGGGCTAAATGACAAGAGACAAGCTTTACAAATTTCAAAGGTAGGTATAATAGGTGGGTGTATTTTTCTAACAATTTTCGTCATATTGTATGACAATTCTGATCAGCCAGCTTGATGGTCGATTTTGTCAATGTTGGAGGCTCGATCTGATCAAATGGTCTTCTAGAAAAATATGCCCCTATCAGTTACGGATCCATAGCCATTGGAATCAGATCATTTGCTCATGTGGATCGGAAGATATGGTCAAAATACCAAAACGGTGCAGAACAGACGTCATTGCACATCAGCCAACTTGATGGTTGATTTCGGTAGGGAAAACGACTCCGTTTCAAGAAGTGTAAAACATGAAAAAGATAGATATGCCTCTTAACTTTGCACGGTTAAAATTTCAGCCTTATTGCTTCAGTGAAACTCCAGATATAGCTGATATGGAAAAAGGTGTCGGAACTGGAACTGAATTGGATTTGCCCTTAATTCTTGATTTAACCTAGTAATCTGAAATCACTCAAAGAAACTCATGAAAAACACTAAATTACATAAAAATATAAAAGATCATAAACACAAGTAGACTAAGCAATAATAACTCGTATTTGACACAAAACAATAATAAAACATAACTAAAAACTATATAATTATACGAGTTATCAATTTCCTTAAAAAAAAAAAAGTTGAAGACTATAACATGCCACTCGCCGGACAAAAGAGATTTCGAGCGAAGGAGAAACATGAAGTTATAAAAAGTTTATGCTGATAACTAAAAGCTTAAAATCTATCCGAACATAAAGAAAATATTTATAAAAAAAAAAAAAAACTGAAAACGTAAGGGAATATTAGACTCTTTTCTAAACTATAAATTGACCAATTTAACACTTCTAACTGTGGTTTTAAAAAAAGCAGAATTTTCAACTTAAGCATGCGCCCAAATGCTCAAAAACTTAAATCCATGAAAATGGCACCTAAAACTGGTTCCAAGTCTTAAAATCTCATTATGAATTGCTAAAGTTTGATCTTCTTTCTTTTAACATAGCAACTGAAATAGTAAAATTTGATCTTCTTTCTTTTTAACTCATTTATTATGAGGAGATCCATAAGTTTTCTAGAGTTTAGAACAGGGGACCTTATAAAAAAATTTAGGCAACCTACAAAGCTTCAAAAAGTGACAAAACTGCAACATCAATGTTCTGTCAAATAGCTATTTCTTTACAACACATACATGTTTCGTTTGCCTTGCTAGGAAAAATAAATATGTTGAAGCATGTCCATCCTATCTAGAACATCATATTTTTGAGATACAAAAAAAAAAAACTTACAACAATTTAAAGAAAATATTATTTTTTTCACCATTGAGAACTTCAGAATCAGATGCATGACACCAAAATTAAAATAACAATATGTTTTCCTATATATGTACCCTAGTTTTGTTGCTTCTTTTGGAATGGATTTCTTGTTACATGCAACAAACACACTCATCAAGAATAGAACCAAAAGAGTTATCCAAGCTCATATATTTGAGGATCATACTCCCTATTTACCTGAGGCAATCTCAAAAATTGGCAATCATAAATTTCTGGGATTATCTCCATATAAAAGATTATGGAGATTAAAAGGGATAGTAAATTGTTACAATCTATTGAGAACTAAAGTAGTCTATTTCAATTTTCTTTCTCTAAAGCCAACTTCAGCACCAATAACAGGCATCAAGCTATATGCCAAGAAAAGATAGGCATCAGTGAACTATCAAACTACAAAATGTTAATAATAGAGCAGACAAATATAGAGTAGACCATCAAGAAAACTACGTTACTTACCTCATGCAATAAAACCTGCTTCATAGCTAAGGCAACTACATGATGATCTGATCTTTAGTCCTGCTTATATCAGAGAGATAGATATTCAGGCCAGAATCTTGAAATAATGAATAAAATTACATGCCATGAAACATAAAACCCAACTTGAAACCTTGTATGTAATAAATAAACTCGCCAATGGGGGGGGGGTTCTAAAACTGCTTCATGTGCCAGGTTACTGGACATAGAATCAGACTTCATGTTCTTATAGGTTATAGAATAGGACACCATTGCATTAACTAATTGAGCCAAATTATTCTTCTCGGGTTCTGATAATAAGTGCAATGCCACCTGTTGAAGCCATGTGAGATATGTTACTCGGACTCGAGTATGAGTGTCGGATGCGGGTATGTGTCCGACACGGATCTGTTCAATTTTTTTAAGTTTTTTCATTTATTTGGAAGGTTTTTGGAGGGTCATATCCTCATATCCATTTCTAGATATGCGTCGGACACGGGAGTCGGACACGAATACTTTAAGAAAAATAAAAAGTCGAAGCAATATAGGCCAAAAAATAGAAGATGGAGGAACTGCTATATATTTTTTTAATAAGAGAATAGAAAGAAAAAAAAAAGGAAAAAAAAAAGAAAAAAAAAAAAGAAAAGGGAAATTCTAGACACATGCATTCGAAGAGAGGGGAAACCAAAAATAGTAACAACAGGCACCCTATATCATGATTAATGGATGGCAATTAATATCAATCAAGACAATATAAACTATTAATATTGTGTCAGTATGTATATATGCATAAGAGTTGCCTCAAGCATTATGAGCATAACTAGAAACATATAGAAAGCAACTAAAAGACTAAATAATGGCTACCTTTACAGAACCTTTGACTGTTCAATAGCTCATAACTAGCACACAGAGCGTAGCATCTAAACAAAAAATGTGGCAACATTGTCTAGGGTTGTGCACTATTTGGTGAAATAAAATAAAATAATTTTTATATTTTATAATTAAATTTAAATTTAAATAAAAAATGCTCTATATCATCAAAACTATAAATCAAATTGCTTTTATTCTTTCTTTTTACAAGCATTGTAGAGATTTACAATGTTTAGCATGAAAACTGACTTGTTTGTTTATTCATAACTTCAATGTATTTATACAAGTTTAAGTTACCTAATGTATTTGAACTAGTGTGTTTGTTACAACAGAAGAATTTAAATTTCAGCTGATTGAATGTTTATCCTTTGCTGTTTGTTGCTGATTCGGTTGCTGTTGTTTGTTGCTGGTTCTGCTGAAGTTTGATTTTGCTGATAAGGTTTGCTGTTGTTTGTTGCTGGTTTGAATTTGCTGATAAGATGGCTTATTTGCATCTTTTGAATTTCCTGTTTTATCTCTTACATGCCCCCTCAAGACAGTGGAGCCATCAGCGACACCAGTCTTGGATCGAAGAAACAGAAACCGTGTTCTTGTGAGTGGTTTAGTGAAGCCATCTGCAAGTTGATCATGTGTAGAGATATAGGAGACTTTGACATCACCTGTTTGAACATGTTGTCTGACAAAATGATAGTCAATTGCCAGATGCTTCATTTTAGAATGGAAAACAGGATTTGCAGTGAGGTATGTAGCTCCAATATTGTCTGAATGAAGTCGTAGAGGTCTGCTGCAGTGAACATGTAATTCAGAGAGTAGGTTCTTAATCCAGGTAAGTTCTGCAGTTGTGTTTGCTATAGCTCTGTATTCGGCTTCAGTAGAAGACCTTGCTACTGTCCTTTGCTTAGTTGATTTCCATGATATTGGATTCCCACCAAGATAGATGATGTAGCCAGTGGTTGAAGACCTGTCATCTAAATTTCCAGCCCAGTCAGAGTCACTATAGGCAGTAACATGTAGGTTTGTTGGCTTTTTGAGAAACAAGCCATGGTGTATAGTGCCTTTGAGGTAGCGTAGCACTCTTTTGAGACTTGTCCAATGAGTTTCTATTGGAGAGTGCATGAACTGAGACAGTTTGTTAATACTGTAAGCAATGTCTGGTCTTGTTAAGGAAAGGTACTGCAGTGATCCAACCAGTTTTCTGTATGTTGTGGCATCTGCTGAGCTTGAGCCATCTTTGAGCTGAAGTTTGACATTTGTGGGCAATGGAGTTTGTGTGACTTTTGCATTATCCATGTTGAAGGTCTGTAGAATGTCTCGGATGTACTTGTGTTGTGATAAGAACAGACCTGTTGTTGTAGAGATAATTTCAACTCCAAGGAAGTAGTGTAAGTGACCAAGGTCTTTGAGTGAGAAACGCTGAGCAAGCTGTTGCTGGAATTGTCTCAGTGCTGTTGTGTTATTGCCAGTGAGTAGTAGATCATCTACATACACTAAAAAATATAAAATGATTGAATCCTTGGCATAAACAAAAAGGGATGCATCAGAGACAGATTTTTTAAAACCATAGTTGGTTAAAAAGTTGCTGAGTTCTTGATACCAAGCTCGTGGAGCTTGTTTTAAGCCATAGATGGCTTTATTCATCCTGCAGACATGATTTGGCTTATCTGTGTTGATGTAGCCAAAGGGTTGTGCCATGAAGACCTCCTCAGTGAGTGTACCCTGTAGAAAAGCATTATTTACATCCAATTGACAAATGGACCAGTTTTGAGCAATAGCAATGCATAGAACAGTGCGAATGGTGGTTGGTTTGATCACTGGACTGAAGGTCTCCTTGAAATCCAGACCTGGTCTTTGGTGAAAACCTTTTGCAACTAACCATGCTTTATACCTGTCAATAGTTCCATCTGGTTTTCTTTTGACACGATAGATCCACTTGCAGCCTACAACATTTTGTTTATCAGAATGTGGTACAAGGTCCCAAGTTTTGTTGTTAACCAGTGCATTGTACTCAGCTGTCATGGCATGTCTCCAATGGATATTATGAAGTGCTTCTTTGACAGAGGTTGGTTCTAGGGAAGGTGTGATAGTGTTTTTAGTGGCTGTGTGAATGACTTTGGGTTTGTAAATGTTGTTTATGGATCTGGTGGTCATGGAGTGTGTTCTTGTGCTAGGATGTGAGGTTGTTTGGAAAGATGTAGACAAAGTTGAGTTTGAATTTTCATTACCTGATGAAGCAGCTGTAGGAGCACACACCAAGTGATCAGTTAGAATCTGAATTGTCGAGCTGGCTGATTGGTTCAAAGTTGGTGTAACTGATGGATATGTTAAGGGTAGATCAAGAGCAGCTGTGGAAGGTAGTTGTGAAGTAGGTTTGGATGATGGGTGAGAAACTTTAGTGAAAGGAAACACATTTTCATGAAACAGTACATGTCGAGATACAAATATTTTTTGTGTTTGTGGGTCAAAGCATTTGTATGCACTCTGAGTTAGTGAATATCCTAGAAAAATGCAGGGTTTGGACTTGGGCTGTAACTTGTGACTGTTATAGGGTTTTAGCCATGGATAACATAGGCATCCAAACACTTTTAATTTGTTAAAGTTTGGTGTTTTGTTAAACAATGTTTGGAATGGTGACTGCATTTGAAGTATGGGTGTAGAAAGCCTGTTGATGAGGTACACAGCAGTTTGGAATGCATGAGACCAGAATCTTAATGGCATGGATGCATGATGTAACAGGGCTAGTCCAGTTTCTACAACCTGTCGATGTCTTCTTTCTGCAGTGCCATTATGTTGGGGTGTGTGTGGTGGAGTGGTTAGGTGAGAGATGCCATGTGATGCAAACAGGTTGGACAAGGCTTTGTATTCACCACCATTGTCAGAATACATAGTGAGTATTGGTGTGTTAAAATGTTTCTCAACTAATGCTTTAAAAGATGAGAAGATTGAGTAAATGTGTGATTTCTGTTTAATGGGAAATAACCAAATATATTTTGTGTAGTGATCAATGAAGATCACATAATAGTGAAATCCATCTAAGGAAGGTGTGTGTGCTGGTCCCCATACATCAGAATAGATTAACTCAAGTGGTTTGGAACTGGTTAGAGATGTTTGAGCAAATGGCAGTTTTGTGCTTTTATTGCAATAGCATGAATCACAGATGAATTGTTTATTGGTGAATGAAGAAGACAAATTAAAAACATTAAGCATTCTACTGAGGATTTTAAGGGAAGGGTGACCAAGTCTATGATGCCATAACTCAGTGGACTCATTGACAGTAACCATGGCTTGAATAGGTTGTGAGGAAGACAGCAGGTGACTTGGAAGCTCATAGATGTCATTCTTATTCGGTCCTGTCACTAGTGGTGCCCCCGTAGCTAGATCCTTCACCAAGAAATGAAAAGGGAAAAATTCAATGGAAACTTTGTTAGTCTGGCATAGTTTGGAAACAGATAGTAAATTGCTTTTCATATTTGGAACATGCAAGACATTTGTTAATCGAAGAGGTTTATTGTTTGTAGGGATAGTAGATGTACCAGTATGGGATATTTTCAAACCTGTTCCATCACCTACAAGGATCTCATCTGGACCTCCATATTCTGTGTAAAGAGATAGATTGTTTAGGTCTGTGGTGACATGATGTGAGGCACCTGTGTCAACAATCCAGTTTGCAGCATTTTTTGGTTGAGATTTGGTGATATGATTTGCCACTGGTTCCTTGTCAGGTATGTTGTTGTTTCTGCAGTACTTTGCACTATGACCTGGTCTTTCACATAGTTGACAAACTAGTTTATTGTATGTTGTATTTTGAAATGATCTCCTCCTTTGGTATGCAAAGTTGTTCCTGTTTTGACTGTTGAAGTGATTTCCTCTGCCTCTGTAAAACTGACTTCCTCTAGTTTTTTTTGCAAATTGGACAGTTGCTAGGGAGTGCTGAGGAGATTCATCTTGTTTGATGATCCTTTCATAGTCTGTTAATTTATCATGGAGCTCTTCAAATGAGATTGGAGTCTCTCGAGCTCAAAGTGCTGTGGATATTTCCTTGAAATCTGGTCCTAAACCATTGAGAATAAAAAGAGTTAGATCATCATCAGAAATAGGTGCTTGAGCTAATGCTAGATCATCTGAAATGCTTTTCATAAACTGCATATATTCAGCAATTGAGTGTCCATCTTGTGTTGCCATTGTAAGTCGCTTTTTCAATGACATGATCCTGGATCGTGTTTTGCTGGCAAATGTGGTTGATAGTTTTTGCCAAGCTTATTGAGAGGTGGTAACAGTTGAGATGATTGGAATGATGGATTCATTGACTGAGGCTATGATTGCATGTAGCAGAAATTTGTCTTGCCTGCGCCATAGGTTGTAATCTGGATTAGGACTTTGGTTTCCATTTATGGTGATGGTGGATTCTGGACAGGGAATGGTGCCATCGAGATAGCCTATTAAGTCATGACCATCAAGAAGAGAAAGAAGTTGTATTTGCCAGGATGAAAAATTGGTAGAATTTAATTTAAGAGGGAGCTGTGCCGCAGCATTGATTGAAATTGGTTCTGTTTTGATCATGGTTGTAGTAGCATTCGGTTGAAAGTTGTTGGCAGCCATGGAAGGTGAATGTGTTTGAGAAAAAAAAATAAGGATCGAAGGCTTTTAAGCAGAAGCTCTTGATACCATGTAGAGATTTACAATGTTTAGCATGAAAACTGACTTGTTTGTTTATTCATAACTTCAATGTATTTATACAAGTTTAAGTTACCTAATGTATTTGAACTAGTGTGTTTGTTACAACAGAAGAATTTAAATTTCAGCTGATTGAATGTTTATCCTTTGCTGTTTGTTGCTGATTCGGTTGCTGTTGTTTGTTGCTGGTTCTGCTGAAGTTTGATTTTGCTGATAAGGTTTGCTGTTGTTTGTTGCTGGTTTGAATTTGCTGATAAGATGGCTTATCTGCATCTTTTGAATTTCCTGTTTTATCTCTTACAAGCATCACACACTTTTAATGGTCTTGTTTTCCTAAAAAGAAGATCCTTTATTCACAAATAGATGAAGAAAATTATAGAATTAGTAACAATCTAGCTTAGTGCAATTTAAATGTTAATAATTGATTTTTCATCATTGGTGAAAATCAATTAGTAAAAAGAATTATACACTCAATTACTTGTTTTTTGTTAAATTTTAAGCAAAAAACTACCAAGCCATTTGGCTCATATAAAGCCTATCTAAGGGGTGGAGGGGTCACCTCCATATACCTTAATTGAACCTTAATTCTTACCCCTCTTCATGTATATGTAATCATGAAAATGACTTAGATTTCTCTTTATTTAGCTTAAATCCACAACTTGGTATTTCAAAAATCATGGCTTAAAGAAGGATTTTGCTTGTTGTTAATTTGACACGTGTACCATCTTTTTGTTTTCTTTTTGACAAATATGCTTTGTTCCATGACAATGGGTTTATTTATCAAAAAAGAATGTAGTTTCAAGAATTTATACTTAATTCATCAATAGGATGATATTACAAGGTAATCATGCATCTTATCTAATCTATATTTGATAAGGTATAATGGCAAAATAAGCTTTAAATAATGGTAAAATTATCGTTTCAGTCTGTAGTATGTTATTTGTGTCATTGAGGTCTCAACCTGGTGTAAAATGAGTCCAATTTGGATAGAAAATATATACATGATTAATAGTCCAATTAACTCACATATGTTGGAATAATTTCTTGTTGTGAGCCATGTCAGCATTTTCTAGACCCGACAATTCATGTATTCGTATCGTATTATTTTTCATGTCATAATGTGTTTAAAGTGTTATAAATTTATATAAATTTTGATATGCTAATAATTCATGTTATATAGATTTTGATACGTTTATATATTTGTGTCGTATTCCTGTTATTTTTTTCATTTCGTGTCATATTTTAATTATTTTTTTCGTATCATATTTAAAATTATCAAAACAACATTTTCCATCCAAATTAACTTTATTTGACACCAAATAATAGGTTCAAAGCTTGATTTGCATAAATAAAAGACTAAAGACTTTAAGTGACATACTTTGAGGGCTTATTTCATATTATCCCATTTTGTTAGTTCACATGCATATGTCAATAAGAAATTATGAACAACAGAAACGTTTGAAATCCATTAAAAAAATTTACACCATTTAAGAGAATTTTTTATTTTTTTTTTAACCTCAAACTTTGACTCTCTTAAATAAAGGTAACAACTAGCAAGCCAATTAGCCAAAATTGAGTTACTACTCATATATACATGCATCATTTGTAATTAAAACATTCTTATGCACTTAATTTAAAAATTTTCTTTTTAAAGAAATTTATGCATATAAAAATAGGGTTAATACATAAATTGGCCCTTGTATTATATTTTTTTATACAATTTGATACTTAAAGAAAAAAAGTCACGATTAAATACCTAAATCTGTATTCCGTCAAGCACGTTGGTCCACTGCCTAACAGCATGCTGACATGTGCATTTTTACCCAATCAAAATGTGACATGTGCCAATTTTGCCACGTCAGCATTTAAAAATAAATATTTTTTTTATTTTAATTTAGATTTTAATTTTTGTTTTACTTTTTTCAATTAATTTTTTTTTAAAAATAAAAAATAATATTTTCTGAAATTAAATTTTTTTAATTTTTTTCTAATTTCCAAAAAAAAAAAAGAAAAACCATATCTCTTCCTCTCTCTCTTCCTTATCTTCCTCTCTTTTCCACGGCATTGACTTGGACATAGACCTGGAATTTTTTTTTTTCATATTTTTTTTAATTTTTTCTAGAAACAGATTCTTTTTTTCAGATTTTTTTTTCCTAGAATTTTTTTATTTTTTCTAGAATTTTTTATTTAATTTTTAAAAAGTAAAACAAAAATTGTTAACGTGGAAATGCTGACATGGCATTGACTTGGACATAGACCTGGCAAATTGTGTATCTGTGTCGTGTTTGTGTATTTTGTAGTGTCATAATCGTATTTAAGATATTTTATATTTATATAAACTTTGATACGTTAATAATTCGTATTATATAGATTTTGAGACATTCGTGTATTCATGTTGTGTTCATATTATTTTTTCGTGTCATGTAATCGTGTCGTGTCCAATATTACCAGAACTACTTGGACACGTGTCGGCTTTCTATTGGTCAAATTCTGCCACGTCATCACCGTTAATTATTTGGAGTAACAGGGTTAACGGAATACAAGTTCAAATACTTAATTATAATTTTTTTTTTCTTTGGATACCAAATTATAAAAAGAGGTATATTACATGAGCTAATTTTTGCATTAACCCTAAAAATTAACATATGAGATTTAAAGCGAGATTAACTCAATTTATAAGTTTATAAGAAGTTATATTAAATTCAAGGGTTGGTTTGTTTTATGAAAAATATTTATGAAAAATATTTTTCGTATATTTTAGTGTTTTTTTTTACGAAAAATAGTTTGGCAAAAAAAATGAATTTCGGATCAATAAAAAGTTAACTCAATATTTTGAAAATTATCTTATGTTTTTGAAAAACGTAATACATTTTCAAAAACTGAAACAAAACAAAAAAAAAAATTATCCCCTTTTGAAGTAAAAAAATAAAAAGTAATAAGAACAACAATAAAATATATATATATATATATATATTAACTAGTGTCTAATGGTACTAATGAAGTTGATATTAAAAAAAAATGTAATTATTGAAATATTTTTTCTTGAACTCAAATAAAAATAATACATAAAATAAGTTTTTTCATAAAATAATAATTAAATAAATTTTAATTAATATTTGTAAACATCAGTTAACCGAATTTAATAAAAAAAAGTCATAGCCTCATAGGAATAGAAGGGGCTCAGAAGCTTTCCCCAATTTGCTGGCCGAAAGAAGAAGACGCTTTCTCCAATTGGCCCAATCCCCAGTTTGAAACTCTCCCACAAAGAATTAAAAAAAAAAAACGCGTGACTGTCTGTCTTCTCTTTGACCATATTTCGAACCGAACCGTGGTTTAAAAAATTTTTTTTTTATTCAAACGAGATTTTGAATAAATTTGAAAATCAACCCATTTTATTATTTAAATAATATTAAAAAAATTATTTATATATTAATATTTATATATTTTATAATTAAATTTAAATAAATAATAATTTTATATTATATAAATAATAATCCAAGTTATACTGATTTGAAATGAAAAAAATTCCAATCAATTTCGACTCAATACGAATCAAATCTATAAAATAAAACGAATTACTCGATTTTTGAGCAGATTTATAATCCTATAACACCGCCTTTTATCTTCATATAATTTTATATTTTATATTTAAAATATTATATATTTATATAAATTTTAATACATTAATAATTTATTTATATAAATTTTAATATTTTAATTATTTTTATGGTATCTATAATAGAATGGTATCATGATAAAATTTGTGATCATATTCCCACCTCAAACTCTCCCCCTTTGCGACCAAATCCAAATTTCCCCACCATTTCAAGGTAATTCCCTTCTCCCCCCTCTTTCTAGATATATAAAACTTAAAAAACAAAAACAAAATACGTACAAACAAATTTCGTACGTATATATATATATATAAATCCATTTACAGCAAATCCAGCATTTCTTCATTTTCCTATTTTCTTCTCCGATCCCATCGCCCCTCCGTAGTTCTTATCTCTCTCTGTTTTCACTTTTTTATCCTTTGGGGATTGAATCTTTGCTTGCGAAAATTTAGGGTTAGGGTTTTGAGAGATGGGGCAACAGTCGTTGATCTACAGCTTCGTGGCACGTGGCACGGTGATCCTCGCCGAGTACACCGAGTTCACCGGTAATTTCACCAGCATCGCTGCTCAATGTCTTCAGAAGCTCCCTGCTTCCGACAACAAGTTTACCTATAACTGCGATGGCCACACCTTCAATTACCTCGTTGAAAATGGATTCAGTAAGATTTTTTTTTGTTTGGTTGCGATTCGCGATCTGGATATTCGTATTTTTTGGTTGGTTGACTCTTTTATATTTATATATATATATCGGATTAATTGTTTAATCATTCAAATATGAAAATCTATATGCGATCCTTTTTGTTGTTTAGTTATGATTTGGCTTTTGTTCATGGGTTGATTGTTATTGCAACGTGTTGGATCTGGGCTTAGTTTTGATTTGCAAGGTATTTTTATTTGGATTTGTTGTCTTCATTTCTGAGTTTTGTGTTATGTTCTGTTTGGTTAAAACGGAGGGGAAGGGAATTAATTTCAGCTTTTGATTGAATGAAAATGATGCGGTGGATTCTCTTTTTACGACTTTTCTACAATGATTCCCTTGATTTTCACTCATTTTTTATGTGCATATACCTGTGCGATTTGTGTTTGTTCATTTATCTGTCTTTGATGGGGTGAATCAATAAAAAGAACCTAAGATAAATTTATTGAAATCATTGAATGTATTCATTATTTTTCCTTACAAAGAAAGAAGGTTTTTTTTTTCTTTTTCGGTGCGATATATAGCTTGGGGGTATAATGTTTTCTTATATTCCTGTTTAATTAGACAATGATGTTTCTTTTGGATGTATATAACATATTTAACAATCAGAATAGTTGTGTTAATGAGGGATGTAATATTTTTCTTTAGAGGAGGGCGGTGGTTACCTTTTTTTTTTTGGATAGGCAAATGGATGTAATATTGGGTGTGGGTGCATTAATTAGATGAGTCTAAAACATTATCAGGTTAATGCAACATCATTTAAAGGTTCACATAATTTGCAATTTGCAAGAAGCATTCTGGTCTGAAGTAGGTTTTATTTTAATTGTTGCTTCTATGCCTTTCCCCTAGCTAGCTGCATTTCCTGTTGATTTTTGCCCTACTTCCAAAAGCTAATGTCTGTTTGGATGGTTTATTCATGCATGTGCATGTGCTGTGCATCTGAGTTCTATGCTGGTAGTACCAAATGAACGCTTAATATGTAGAAAGTAAAGATTGACGTTGGGAAGCAAAAGGATTTTGTGAAGAGATAATCAGTATCAAACATGGAAAAAAAGAAAAACTCCTCGTTACACATTTTTATTTAATGTGCAATGTCATAATCATCTTTTTCACCAAAGGATCTCACCCTTTAATCATAACCGTGGATGGGGCATATCCAGGTTACTCTCATTTATAAATTGCAGCTGGCTGCTGTTTTTTAGCTTCTATTTGGGTGCATGTGCTCACAAGTGTGTGTATATTGATATTAGTTTTGAAGCTGTTGATTATATGTACAATGTAATGCCTCCATAGAGAGAAAGGGAGAGATTCTTTTCCTTTCCGAAACATATTGGTTTTAATCATAGATCTGCATGCTGACTTCTGGTATGATTTTGTTGAATGTGGCTTCAGTAGGAAATGAATCAAGAATGATTGTTTATTTTTATAACTCCTAATTTCTTAAATTCATGTTTCATATACTCAGTTTAATACATTTGGTGCTGCAGCCTACTGTGTAGTTGCTATTGAATCTGCTGGCAGGCAAGTTCCAATTGCATTTCTGGAAAGAGTTAAGGAAGACTTCAACAAGAGATATGGTGGAGGGAAGGCTGCAACTGCTACTGCCAAAAGCCTGAATAGAGAATTTGGGTATTTAGCCCTCTATGTTTCTTCTCATATATTTATTTTTTACTTCTTGGCAACATGCTTAGCTCTTTATACATAATAGGTCCAAATTGAAGGAGCATATGCAGTACTGTGTGGACCATCCTGAAGAGATCAGCAAACTTGCTAAAGTGAAGGCTCAAGTTTCTGAAGTCAAGGGTGTTATGATGGAAAACATCGAGAAGGTAATTGGCTACTGCTGATTCTGTAGCTGTTCTAGATGTAGTTTGAGGGTTAAAACATGGCAAGATTCATGGCCAGCTTTTCCAACTTGCAACTTGCAAGCATGGGTTTCAAAACAGAATGACACTTCAGATATATTGCATGTGGCGTGTTGTTTTCTTTTGTTAGTAACACTTTTCTTTGACCAGGTCCTTGACCGTGGTGAGAAGATTGAGTTGCTGGTGGATAAAACTGAGAACCTTCGCTCACAGGTTAGTCCTATTCAAACTGCATTTTATGGGTAACTGAAACAATGACTCTATTGTGTTTTCGTGAAACTGTTTCCTTACCAAATCTAGAAATTATTATAATTCTCGTCAATCTAAGTTTCTATTTTAATTGCTTTGTCTTGTATGGTTTCTTTATACCTCTTATGACTTTTTTGGCCATTGTATACCTCTTATGTTGATGCACTCGTATAATGCATTTAACTTTGAAATCGAATCACAGGCCCAAGATTTTAGGCAGCAGGGAACAAAGATGAGAAGAAAGATGTGGATTCAGAATATGAAGATAAAATTGATTGTTTTGGGTATCATTATTGCCTTGATTCTTATCATTGTGCTGTCAGTCTGCCATGGCTTCAACTGTTAATCTGTCTTGGATTTCCCCCTTTCCGTTCTTTGCTGCCTTACTGACTGGGTTGTCTTGATAGATTGGTTTGTTTTACTTCCTTGTTTTAGGTCGCATATTTCTCCCTTTGCTTGCCATTTAGGATAGAGGGAGACATTGTATCTTGGTTGGCTGTATAGGTTATAGTTTGAACTTCTATGGTAGATAAATATTTCTATAAAGGATTTCTTCTTTTATGTTGTAATGGAGGAATACTTGGTTGCTTGCATATCCTATTTTTCCTTTATTGAAATGTTATTAACCTGTCTTTCTTTTGTTCCTGTTATCTTGTAAATCCTTTTATATGAATATTCTATTTCACTCTATTTCTGACTGAACCATTTAGAAAGAGGAGGGTTGGCCGGTGGTTTAGATAGTGGGTTTTGTTTGGGTGGTCTTTTTAAAGTTCATTATGACAATGCTTGAGATCTTAGCAATATTGGACACGATACGAAGAAAAAAAAAACACAGATACGATACGAAAAAAAAAAACAGACACGATAGGAATATACAAACATGTTAAAATTTATATAACATAAATTATTAACATGTCAATTTATATAAATGTAAAATATCTTAAACATGATTATAACACGGAAAAAATATAAATATGATATGAATACACGAATTGATAGGTTTCATTACCTTGATTTGTCACCTTGAAGGAGTTATAGAAATATAGTATGTCTTATTTTGAGGATCTATTATTGGGGAACAATTAGGTCATTTTAATTGCTGATGATGATAATGAAAGGATCTTTTTGGGGTCAAAAATGGTGGCGAAGAAGACACTTTTAAACTATTGGTAACCTATATTTGAGTATGGTTTGGTAAAAGGCTTGTTTGACTATAAAACGAATCAAATTCTATTTGGTAGTTGGCTCGTTTTAAACTATTGAGACGGCATTTACATTATTCTAACTCAGTTTTCAAATCAAACTTATTAAATAGCATGTACTACTACAACTATGGATTTATTTATGCGTCTAGACTAGGAGTAAGCATATATATATATATATATATATATATATATATTTTTTTTATTCACTTAGAAAACGACCCAACTCTTCTCCAACTTAGTTCCAATAGAATTTTGTTTTGGTACAAAGGAAGCTTAAGTTCGAGATAAGAAAAAAAGTTATACATGTTGAAATTTGAATTTAAGACATGTTGAACATTACTTTTTAAAAGTGATTGCACGAATCAACTAACCTAAACCTCAAGTTCTAGTTCCAATAGAATTTGATTACAAATGTAGCTAACTTCTTATTGTTTGATTAGGCTTTGATCTAGGAGGCAGAATAATTTGTAAAATCACCATAATTATAGTTCTTAGCTATAAGTTTTATAGTACTTAAGATCTTCCCACCTTTCCAACCATAGAATCTTTATATGAATAAAAAAGTAACAGGGAAAAAAAAAAAAAACCAATGTCCATAGGAAAAAGATCAAAATTTGATGAAAACCATAGGAAAAATGTGACAAGTCTTGTCCTCATCATTTAGTACATAATAATATGCTGAGATTAGATCCCACAAATAAAAAACCAACGCCTAACACAAACAACAGCTAGCATTAGTATTGTCAATTATCAAATACCTAAAGCCACCTGATTCCTATAGTTGGCTGGTTCCTCCTTGTCTCTTTAATTGCTAAAAAACAAAGAAAATTCAACTGAATTTAGACCAAAAAATTTGGATTTGGATTTACAAATTCAAAATTTTTTTTTGGATGTCAAATAAAAAAATTGGATTTGGATTTGGACAAATCCAACATCAATTTTAAATAACTCAAATCTAGAATTTGAAATTCTTTTTGAAAGTGAGAATTTACAAAATCAAAATTATTTAAAAATTAAAAGTCATAAAAAAAATAATACGAAAATGAAAAACATAACCCTCACGCTGCATCTCTTCTCTCTTCTGTTTAGTTTCTTTATCATTTTCTTATTCTTTTTTTTATAGGGTTTTTATTTCATTTTATTTTTGATCGAACAATAATTTCTGTTATTTGCTTTATTTTGGATTGCATGACTGCGTAAATTTTGTTGTATACGTGCAATTTTACAATGTATAATATTTATGATTTGGGTAAAATCTAATAATTATTTTTTTATTTAGAATAATTTAGAAAGGTTACAAATATTATCACTTGTAACTTTTTCTAAAATTTATGTTTTTCTTAAATAATTAATTTTATCATTCAAGTTATTTAATCTTTGGTATTTTATTCATTATTTTTAAGTAATTTTATAAATTTAAATTAATCAAATTAAATTAAAAATAATAATAATTATTTCAAGATTATACCAAAAAATCATTGAGTTGATCCAATAAAAAAGAACCCAAAACTAATTTAAATAAAAAATCAGAATATGAAAAGTTATCATATTAATTTTAATATTTGCAAGTATACATTGTTTTTAATAAATTAGTCTATAATATATAAAAATACAAATGTGAAAAAAATTTTTGAACTGAGAAAAATAATCATTGTTATTTTTAATTTATCATTTTAATATTTTTGTTATTATTAATAAGATTTATTTAATTTATAAGAAAGAGATTTAATTTTATTAAAATATTTTTGTTAAATAAATTAATTTATTAAAAAAATAAAAATTAAATTTTATATGAAACTGTTATATTCGTGAAACCCATTTCTTGAGCTACTTGTAAAGCACGAATTGCAGCCACACTTTCCACCTGAAAAGAGTCTTTCATGTCCGTTACCTTCATTGAGCTGGCCCCTAAGACTTGTCCGTTGAAATCCCGAATCACAATCCCTATACCTCCTATTCTTGTGTGGTTGTCTAGAGCCCCATCAAAATTCACCTTGAATTCGCCATGACCCGGTGGTGTCCAAGTTACTGCTGTACCTCAAACCCTTGTCTACAGTAAGCCTATACAGTTTTGTATTCTTGGACATACCCCGTTATAAATTTCCCTTCCTCTTCTGGTGATTTCGAATTCCTTCATGCATTTCTCGATTTCTGCTATTCCGTATGGCCCAAATCGTCACCATGAATAATTGCACTTGATCTGGGTTGAGAAGTTGGCAATTTCGCAAGACCTAATTGGAAGGATGAGCTCTGAAATGCTGCCATTGTCCCAATCAAACCCAACCTTGTTCCACACTGCTGTTGCAGCTGGGCATTCTTTGAGCGCATGGAGCACTGTCTCGTTGTCTTCGTTGCATCGGAAGCATCTTGGGTTATCCATTACTCTTCGTCGGTAAAGGTTCGCTGTTGTGGGTAAGATATCACGAACTCCCCTCCACACTAATATTTTAATTTTGTTTGGGACCTCAGTGTTCCATAATTTCAGATATGTTGATCTGTTGTGATAAGCTTGTTGTCCTGGTTGATCAATTACTGTGTTTTCCATATCACTCCTCATGAGTTTGTAGCCACTTTTAACTGAATACCCCCTGTTTGTCAAAATGCCACACTAGGAGGTCTGCTCCCCCTGTTTTGCTTATAAGGATCCTAGCAATAGTCTCTGCTTCCTCTCTATTGAACAGTTGGCTAACAACATCAAGTTTCCACTGCATTGTATTATTGTCAATGAGATCATTTACCACCACTGCTTCAGTTTAACTATCTCGAGCAGATTGTACCTTGAAAGTTTGATCATTAGTTAGACAGCTATCCTCCTAGATTTTAATGTGTTTTCCATCTCCTACCCTCCATCGCACCCCCCCTTTCCAGAATAGGTTTAGATTTCCAAATGCTTCGCCATGTTAATGACGGTTTGCTTCCCAACGATGATTCAAGAAAACTAACTCTTAGAAAATACTTAGCTTTTAGCACCTTAGAGACCAGTGTCTCTGTGTTTGTTAGGAGTCTCCATCCTTGCTTACCCAACAGAGCTTGGTTGAAAGTTTCCATGTCATGAAAACCTAAGCCTCCTTTGCTCTTTGGCTTACACAACTGATGCCAGCTGATCCAATAATTACTTAGAAGACCACCTATTTCCTTGCGAAGGGTTTTTGGCAGCTCAAAACAGTTCACTTATACGCTGGAATAGCTTGAAGTACTGACTTAATGAAAATTTCTTTTCCACCTTGCGACAGACATCGGTTGCTCCACCCTCTTAGCTTGCTCTTTATTCTTTCCTTCAGTTTTCTGAAAGCCCTCTTCCTCCCTCATCCTACCATACTAGGTAAGCCCAGGTACTTCTCCAGATTGGTGGTTGCCTGAATACTAAACAGTTGCTTCAACTCTTCCTGCTGACTGTCACTCGTGTTCTTGCTAAAGAAAATTGCTGATTTTTCAAAGTTTATCTGCTGCCCGAACCTTCTTCATATCGCTGTAGTATGTTCTTCACCTTTTCTCCTTCGCTTAGTTCCGCCTTAGCAAAAAGTAAGCTGTCATATGCAAAAGAAAAGATGAGTGATTCGGGGTCCTGTACGGCCTGCTCGAACACCATGTATCAGCCCATCCCTTTGAGCTTTGGCAAGTAGCGCTGAGAGTCCCTTACTGCAAATCAAGAACAAATATGGGGATAAAGGGTCCCCTTGCCGAAGACCTCTCCCTGGGTGGAATCTGTTAGTTATAATGCCATTTACAATTATGGAATAAGATACAGTGGTGATACATGACATGATTAACGAAATCCACCTAGAATGAAAGCCAAGCTTTTCCATCATATGGAAGAACAAACTTAAATCTATTGACCAACACTTTTGAAATTATCTTATAAATCACATTACAAAGACTTATCGGTCGAAATTGTGTGATTTTCCGAGGCCCAGTAGTTTTAGGAATCAAGACAATATTGGTAGTATTAATAGTACTAAGCTCACTCTCACCATTTAAGCAAGAAAGGCAAAAACCAATAACATCAGAACCTATAATATGCCAATATTTTTGGTAAAATAAAGCAGGCATACCATCGGGTCCACGTGCTTTTGTTGGATGCATCTGTTTGATGGCTATAATGACTTCCTCAGCTCTGAACTCCGAGAGTAGGAGTGCGTTCATCTCATCTGTGACCCGTACCCTCACTCCCCCAAGAATGTCCTCGCAATGGCTAGATCCCTGGGATTGAAATAGCTTTTGGAAATAACTAGTGGCAATGTTCTGGATTTCCTGTTCTTGCTCATGCCAAACACCGAAATCATCTTCCATCCCCTTAATCTCATTTATACACCTTCTTTGTGAAGCCTTTGAGTGGAAGAAAGCAGTGTTGCGATCTCCTTCCCGTAGCTAATTAACCCGTGCCCTTTGTGCCCAAATGTTTCCTCTACTTCTAATGCCTTATTTAACTCCAAACGCAATTGTGACGCTTATTGAAGGTTTGTATCAGTTGGCGGTCTTTTGGAAAGCTGTTCTAAATTCTTCTTTAAGCCCTCAATCTGCTCCTGTCGTTTGTGGAATCGACTTTTATGCCAGCCCCTTAATCGCTTACCCACTGCTTTCATTTTTTAAAGATGTGGTTACTGCCTTCGGCTACCCAAGCATTAGAAATTTCTCCTTCACAATCAGTTTCTTTTACCCACATGGCCTCAAACTGTTTTCGTCACTTCAACTCTCACCTCGTTTTCCTAAGGTTCTGACTTGATGTGTTGACCATGATTGGACAATGGTGTGAAATAGCTGTTGTGAGGTGTTGAACTGAGTAGCGTGAAAAAAGATCCCACCAGCTCTGCGTTGCCACTACCCTGTCTAGTCGTTCCCATGTAAACCTTTGTCCAGCATAACCCAAATCTTCCAATCCACAGTACTCTAGTGCCCCTCGAAAAGCCTCCATTTGGCATTCCCGTCTTAAACTCCCCGCAGATTTCTCGAAAGTCCACATTATTTCATTGAAATCACCTAGACACACCCAAGGCTTAGTACTCTGTTGTGACAGATTTCGTAGCAGCTGCCAAGTTTCTGCTCTTCTCCGTTCATCTGGCTCCCCATAGAAGCCTGTGATTCTCCAACTAATGTCTCATTGTACCTCCATATCAATGTGGTTTTTTGAGAAACTCAGGAGTTTGAGATCAATTTCCTCCTTCCATATCATTGCTAAACCACCCAGGGTCCCATCTGCACTAACTGCAAACCCATGCTTTATTCCATAGTTCCTCCTTATTCTATCTATTTTAGTTTTATGTAGTTTGGTCTCACTGAGAAAAACTACAACGGGATCTTCTGTCTTCACTAGGTGCCGAAGGCTCCTAACTGCGCGTGGGTTCCCAAGCCCACGACAATTCCATGCAATGCACCTCATTGGTCTCGACGGGACTGTTCTCCAGTCCTCGCCACTTTTTTAATCTCTCCTTCTCCCCCCCATCAACCTTCTGTAACTTGCTGGTCTGATATTCACTGTCCATTTCAGTGTCATTTCGGCCTGCCTTACGCTTTCCTAAGGTTGGTTCCTGAGTCGTAGATGCTTGAGTCAGACCTCGGGCTTTCTTTTTCCAGGTTGTCTTCTTCTCCTGTCGGTCACTAGATTCTGTTTTGTTGACCTGTGTGTTTTTTCCTAAAGCTTCATTACTTTGTGCGGGCCTCCCACCTACCTGGTATCTTCCCCTTTCCACCTCAGCATTTTCTAGATCAGCAGATTCGCTGTAAATTGGCTGTTTTTTAGGAACACTAGCCACAGCTTCCCTTAGAGTTTCAGTTTCCTTAGGAGTCATCCCTTGATTTGCGCAAGTTTTCCCATTAGTTATGCTATCAGAGTCACAGTTGATTTGAAATCCCTGATTTCTAGCTGTATCCAAATCATTTTCCTGAATTATCTCCTTGGGGCAGTTACCTTCCAAATTCAAACTCCTTGCTACCGGTTGGCTGCTATCGGAGCTATCTGCCTTAACGGATCCTTCATTGCTTGCCCTTTATTACTTGTATGCCGCCGATTTGGCTTGTTGTTTCCCTCGGTAGCTTCCAGTCAGTCCCGTGAGTCCCTTTCTTATTGGCGATGCTCTCAGCCAATCTTCGTATTGTCTTGCAACCTCCGCATCATTCTCCTTTAGCAGAATCAAATCACACTCTGCATCACTATGTCCGAGAATAGCATACTCATAACAAAACAATGGCAAACGTTCATACTTGACAATGCCTCTCCTTCCATTAGACAGCATGATAAATCTTCTAAGAGGTTGTGTAATATCAATGATCACACGTATCCTAAGGAATCTCCCCCATCCTATTCCATCCAGTGTATTGTCTTGGCTCACTAATTCCCCAAGTTTATTCCCTATTTGTTCAGCAACATTTCTGTTCATCCATTTTAGAGGTAGATCGTAAATTCTCACCAAAAACACTGTTTTATCGAATTTATAATCCGATTGTCGAAGGTTTCCATCATACTCTGTTAAGAGCAAGAGGTGTTTGTCAAAAGACCAGGGGGACCCTTCAAGAACCTTGATTTTATCCCTCCTAGTGCCAAATTTGATGAGGAACAAATTAGCATCAAGGAAAGAGATTTGTATCTCTTTTATCAGTCTCCAAATTGCTGTGAGTGTGTTAACCATGCGTCTCTATTAAAAGGTCTTGTGGTGAGTAGTTTGCCAACCATCCAATTTTCATTGCCATCATCAGTGTCAATTGTCCCTTTTTCCTCCTTTGTGAGATGAAGTTTATTCCAGTAATCCACCAACTCTTCTGCCATTTCATCCAGATTAAAGCCACTAGTACCCGAAACTAACTTACTGAAGCAGCAAAAATTGGTCCCAAAGATCACCACGAGGCACCCTAGGAGAAGATCTTGTACAAGACAAGACGTGAAGAAAAACCCTCCTTCCGCAGTTTCAGAGACTGGGAAGACTTTTTTATGGAGCAGCTAATTTATATAGTTAAATGTTAATTTAAATCTTTTTTTTTTTGAATAAAATTGTATTATATAGTTAGATATGAAGTAAGTTTGTTTTTCCTTTTTTTTTTTTTTTAATTCAATTTGATTGTTATTTTAATTTGTAAGTTTTTTATTTTCTTGAAATTTTATTTGTTTTTACTTTTAGTTTTTATTTCAAAAAATTAGTAGGAATAGATTGTCTATTAAAGAAAAAAATTTAGATATTAAAATGATATTATATATATTTTTTAAGTATTTTTTAAAATATAATCGTGCGAAGCAAGGGTAAAAAAACCTAATTAACTATAGTTATAGATAATATTATTGTTAATAATAATGATAATATATTTATACATTAAAGTAATATTCATTTATTTAGGGACGAAGTGAAGAATTTTGTTCAATAGAGTTAATAAATTAAGACTTAATTCAAAATTTTAATACGAAATTTTAAATCCGCAACTAAAAGTTTTAAATCAATTTTTGTATGAGTTTACCTTGAATATTTTTCAAGATGATTAATTTTTTTAGTTAAATTTAATTGTGCCAACATATATTTGAATTTTAATTAATTTTCATTTAAATCCAAATCCAAATCTTAATTATCCAAACAATAAATTTGAATATTCAAAATCTTGAATTTGAAACTTTTGATTCTCCCAAACAAAGAATTTTAAATCCATGAATTTAAAAATTATAAATTTCAAATTCAAAATTTTGAAGTCCAAATCTAAATTTAAGTTCCAAAGGCAATCTAAAAGTGAACTGAAAATCAAAGACTAAAAAGTACAAAATATTCAAAGTAATCCATTTATAAGTAATAACAATTAGGAATGAAAACCAGAGAAATGGAGTCCCTGGCATCCGGATTCTTTCCCCACTCAGGGTCTTCATGCGATAATCAAACCAGTTTTGCCATTAGTTTCTCTCCATCGCAAGACTCAAATCACACAGGTTTTTCCACTCTGATGCAAGTCACCACCATTAGTCAACTAATGGTGAAAGTAGGCGATTATGCGATCAACAAAATAGCCACTCGGTCCGTACCAGCTAGAGTTCCCCAACTCTCACAACGCTCTTCCAAGTAGCTGAAATTTTCTCCTTACATGCATGCCTTGCAAACTGATCCAGAATCGTAAATTTCATTCTTAAGACCTTCACGCATTGTATCAGTTCAGCCGCCAAGCTAACTCAACAAGCAATGAGGTTTCCCTTTCCCAGTCCAAATCTTCATAGGATTTTGCTTATTTAGCAGTTCCCGTTCTGGTTTCCACTAGGCAACAACATGGCGGCCTGTCCTTATACAGAGAACTTAAGAAGAAATATGTATATACAGTTCCCTTAATTTGAGTGCTCATTGTAACAAAGGCACTGCTGAAGAAGGTTATAATCTCTAACATACTCGCCATCCACAAGCGGTTACTTTCAAAACTGATAAAATCCAGGTGGAGTATAAACAAACATCAAATCAACAAGGTAACTGATCTCTGAACGAAGAGATTTCTTCGAAGATAGGAAGCCTCCTTTATCTGTATGGAGTCCATTGGCTCATCAACTGGTCAAGACCTTCCAAGAAAGCATCTTCCAAATTCAACCCTATAGCAGTGGAAGCTAATGATATGGACCTATGTTACTTTAACTCTTCATTTTCCCTAAAATATCAGTGCCTGACATATATTCGGACATAGGTATGAGGATACGACCCTCCAAATATATAAAAAAAAAAAAACTTAAAAAAGTTAAGCATACCTATGTCGGACACGTACTCGTATCCTACACTCATTCCGAATTCGAGTAACATAGATATGGGCTGCGGTGACTCAAATTCCTGTCCCAGCTCCTTCGCAAAGTTTTCTTGATTTGGGATCACTGGATCCTGGAAGTTTATCCTGTATTACATCCTCAAGAATGGATTGCGCTTCCAAGTTCCAAGTAACGTGCTTGCTTGATAAGACACTGGCAAAGGTTGCAAGCCGTGTTGGTATCAGGGTCTATTATCTGAGCTTTACGATAAATGGCTTCTGCTGCTAAATAGTTTTCTAGCTGCATGTAGGCCCAAGCCAAGTTTCACTGTGTTACACATTTGTCGAAATTATTTCAAAATCAATTGTGTTAATTAGATATGTCCATAGCCGGGGTTGAGTCACGGTTCGAATTTTTTTTTTCTTCCTTGTCTAAGCTCATTCAGGTCAGGCTCGGATAGACCCGTATAAGCCCGTTTTACTATTTAAATATATTAAAATATTAAAAAAATATTTTTTATTAATATTTATATATATTTCTTAATTAAATTTAAATAAAAATATTTTTTATTTAATAAATAATAATTCGGACAGGGCCAGTCCGGTTCGAATTATAAAATACCTTATCCAAACTCGATTTAATACGGATCAGATCTATCAGATCGGATGAACTAGCCGATTCATGAATAAATCTAGTGTTAACAGAAAGGGAAAGGAAAAGGAAAAGGAAAAGTTTAATATTTCTTTGCAACTTTTGCAAGCAATGTGATCTTAATTGTTGGCGGAAAAAGATCAAAAAAGGGGGAAAAAGAATCAAATAAAATTATTGGAATTAGTACTTATCCAGTAGGGAAAACTTCCTACTTCAAGCCTAAAAACACTGCTCTATCAAACCTTACCGAAAAGCGTTTGAAAGTGTTGAAATTTAAATATAGTAATCGTTTAACATTTTTTTGTTCGTTTAAGTTTTTAAAATAATTGGCTATTAAATTTAATATGGTATTAAAGCTCTCGAGTTCGAATCTTAACTACCGGTTTATTCTTTTAATATTTCTTCACCCAGTATTTTATTGTCTATCGAGCTATGCATTGTTGTTCTAATCTTTCTTCAGTTTGCACTTTTCTTCTACACTCATGTCCATGTGCAAACCCATTAATCATTCATCTAGCTTGCACATGAAGAGACGTGTTGAAACTTAAATATAATAATTAAGCAATTTCCTATCGTTTTAAGCTTTGAGATAATTAATTAGTTATCCAATTTAATAGAAAACATGTTATTCAACAGTAAATGTATACTCAAGAATTGAGATCAATTAGAAAGTAATCAATAAGGACATTACCTACCTTATGCAGGAAGAGTAAAATGAACTGGCTGATTAAAAACATACAACAAACTAAGCCTCCTGCTTCAGTTTGTATTACCTACCTTGTACAAGTCAATGAGGACATCAAATCAATAGCTTCTTCAGCTCAGCTCTATCCTGCTATTTCATTACCACTGCATTTATCGCCTTTCAAAAGAAAACTATGGCCGCTTCTGGATCCTTATCTACTAACTACTATACATGGGGAAGATGTCCAAATTGGAAAAGAAAAAAAAAAAAAAAAAAACAGTGCTTAAGCCGCATGAAAAAGCTCCAAGCACATGCGCATTATTTTATTGCAAATGTGAAAAGTGGGAAATTGTTTTCTTGATAATAAACTATTACAAGTCTTAGTTATATATATATATATATAGGCTGTATAGAGAAGAGAAGGAAAAAACAAAAACAGAAAACTAAATCAAATTCCAAGATTTTAACCCGTCCGTCCCCGACTTGGGGCTTGGCCATAGCTTTCATGCAATCGAGCGAGAAGTGGAGTAAGAGTACAATATTTACATAATTCCTAAATCAATAAGTCCAATAATTAAGGACAGAATCAGTCCTATAATTAAGGACATAAATCTTGTATTTTCCAACACTCCCCCTTAAGCTGGTGAATACCTATTCCCAACTTGAAAATATCTCCTGAAATTGTGTGTTGTTTAGTCCCTTTGTAAACACATCTATCAACTTATTCTTCGTGGACACATACGGTGTACAAATCAGGCCGCTGTCCAATTTTTCCTTTATGAAATGTTTGTCTACCTCAATATGTTTTGTTGTGTCATGCTGAACGGGGCTGTGTGCAATGTTTATTGCAAACTTGTTATCATAATAAACCCTCATAAGTTCATCTCCTTTGATCTTCAAATCTTCAATAAGGATTTTCAACCACAATAGTTCGCATATCCCTTGTGCCATTGCTCTGAACTCTACCTCTGCACTCGATCTTGTTGATTTGAAATATATAATGCAATGCTATATACTGTGAAAATATAAATAGAAAATAAAAGAAGAACTTGATCTATATATATATAGAAGCAGATTACAACAAATATGTAAAAAAAAAACGAACAAGGACACTTACAGTAATTGATTTGAAAAAATCAATATCGAGTCAAGGTTGGACCTTTTAACCTTAAGACGTTTTTTGCCTGTCTAAGGTGCTTACAGTATTGATGCAAATCGTCTCCCAGGTTTCCTCGATATACGTTGCAAATAAGAGCACACCCGGATGCAACACAGCGAACTGAAGAATGTTGAAGTCTCTCTCTCAGAAAGGAAGAATATTTTCGGTGAAAATTGAGTGAGTAGTGACTGATAGAAACACCCTATTTATAGATACAGAGAAGTCTGTTCGGTCAGACATATCTGTTGGACAGGAACCGGTTCGGTCAAAAGACAAGACCCTTCCATTGAACCGGTTCAATCCAACAGACAAGACTCAACAGGAAAAGGCAAATAACCGAACAAACACATTCTAGAAGAAAATTATTCGGACATAAAGCTGGTTGGATAAGAGCTGGTTCGGCTGCTTGGTGTTGAGCTGGTTCGGTTTGGACAAAAATAATCCGGTTGGGCAGTAAAAAATTATTTACTGACCCAAACCCAAACCCGACCCGACCCAACCCAACCCAGCCCAGCCCGGCTCGGCGGCGGCGGCGCGCGCGTGTGGTCTAGCCCAAGTTGTGTAGGTCCTCACCCTCCACAAAAACTTGGGTGCCCCTTGGGGCTCAACCCATCATGACACTCTAGCTTATATAAACTATAAGCTAAAGTCATTCTTAGTCCTATGTGGGATTGACAACCACACATACCTTCAACCAACTTTCCTTCCTCTTCAAGTGGATAAATAATGAGACTAATTTCTCATTCACTTTGATATCATTTGTGTACGACAACCTACGTATTAGAATACGTATTTCGTATATATATACATACTAAATATATACTATGATATCTAACAATCCCTCACATGAATGGAAATTGTCTGAATAAAACGACAAACTGACTCGGAGTACGAGAGAGACTTTCTTTGAAGAGTAATTGCATCAAGATAGGTAGCTTTTGGCTTTGAACCCTCCATAGTGAATAACTATCGGATTTACTCGGCTAACTAGTGAACATGATGTCTTGAACTATTCAGCCTTTAGTGTAAACCAAGACAATAATTATCACACAATTCCTCTTCGAACATCTTCGGTTCTCACGGTTGTGTCCATTTTGGCCTCGGACACTTCCTGGTTTCTTATGAGTACTCTAGAGGATTTAGCCTGATCAATTCTCATAGAAGTGGCCACGTTTCTTACTCATAATAGGTGATTTCTCATTAAGAGTATCCTGCAATACCCCACTTGATTATTTATCAAGCTAAAAGCAAAGCTTATCCTACCTTGCAGGCAGCACTAAATCATCATAGGAATGGATAAGAGTGTTTAACTCTTTTAGTGCTTACACACAGTTACATAATTTAGTTGTCCCTTTTGAACCTAGATCTTGGGATCTCCAGTCAGCTAGGTTGGGTTTCCACTATGTAACTTTAATTTATAGGCTTAAGACCCATTCCCCTCGATGATGTATTTACTTGCTCTCTCGTTAAACCTTTAGTAAGCGGATCCGCAATATTATCCTTTGATTTTACATAATCAATAGAGATAATTCCATTTGAGAGCAACTGTCTAACGGTATTGTGTCTTCGACGAATGTGTCGAGATTTACCGTTATATAAACTACTCTGTGCCCTACCAATTGCAGATTGGCTATCGCAATGTATACTTATTGCTGGCACAGGTTTCGGCCAACATGGAATATCTTCTAAAAAGTTCCGAAGCCATTCTGCTTCTTCTCCAGCTTTATCTAAAGCTATAAACTCAGATTCCATAGTGGATATGGCAATACATGTTTGTTTAGAAGATTTCCATGACACTGCAGCTCCTCCAATAGTAAAGATAAATCCGCTAGTAGATTTAGAATCTTTAGTATCGGATATCCAGTTTGCATCAGTGTACCCTTCAAGTACAGCTGGATATCTTGTATAGTGCAGTCCATAACTTGAGGTGTATCTCAAATATCTAAGTACCCTCACAATGGCCTTCCAGTGATCCTCTCCAGGATTACTAGTAAATCTACTCAGTTTGCTAACTGAGTAAGCTATATCTGGTCTTGTGCAGTTCATAAGATACATTAGACTACCAATTATTCGCGAATATTCTATTTGAGATATTGCGTCACCAGTATTTTTCTTTAGATGTAAATGAACATCTACGGGTGTTTTGGCTATATTGGTATCATTCTTACTGAATTTCTCAAGAATATTATTTACATAATGATCTTGAGATATTACCAGGCCATCTTGTGTTTTAGAAATTTTAATTCCTAAAACCACATCAGCTACACCCATATCTTTCATATCAAACTTACTGGTCAACCAAGTTTTGGTAGCTTTTATGATCTCATTGTTACTGCCTAAGATCAACATATCGTCTACGTATAGACAAACAATGACATATCCCTTATTCGTATCTTTTACGTAAACGCACTTATCACATTCATTAATACGAAAACCATTTGACAACATTGTATTGTCAAATTTTTGATGCCATTGTTTAGGAGCTTGTTTTAAACCATATAATGATTTAACAAGTCTACAGACCTTCCTTTCCTATCCCGGAACTTTGAACCCTTCGGGTTGTTCCATATAGATTTCTTCGTCTAAATCTCCATTTAGGAAAGCTGTCTTAACATCCATTTGGTGTATAACGAGATTGTTAAGAGCTGCTATAGCTATTAACATTCGAATAGATGTTATTCTCGTAACTGGTGAATACGTATCAAAATAATCGAGCCCTTCCTTTTGCCTGTATCCTTTTATTACAAGCCGGGCTTTATATTTATCAATCGTTCCATCTGCTTTCATCTTCCTCTTAAATATCCATTTGGATCCTAAAGGCTTATGCCCTTGAGGAAGATCCACCAGTTCCCATGTATGATTTTGCATGATGGATTCTATTTCATTGTTAACGGCCTCTTTCCAGAATTGTGTTTCTGGAGATGACATAGCCTCGCTAAAAGTTTGAGGTTCATTTTCTAACAAATATGTTAGAAAATCTGGACCATAAGTAGTCGGTACTTTAGCCCGTTTGCTCCTTCTAGGTTCCTCTTGTTCCTCTTCATCCATATGTGGATTACTGCTCGAGGACTCATGAGTTCTCTTTGCAGTCTTGTTTTCTTGTTTTTCCTTATAAGGAAGAACATCTTCAAAGAACGAAGCATTCCTTGATTCCATTATCGTATTGATATGAATATCGGGAATGTCCGACTTAAATACAAGAAAACGATAAGCAGCACTATTGTTTGCATATCAAATGAATACGCAATCAATAGTTTTAGGTCCTATCTTGACCTTTTTAGGTGGAGGAACGGCTACCTTCGCAAGACACCCCCACACTTTCATGTAATTGTAGTTTGGTCTTAGACCCTTCCACAATTCATACGGTGTCTTGTCTAATTTCTTATAGGGTATTTTATTTAAAATATAATTAGCTGATAAGATAGCTTCCCCCCACAAGTTCTGAGGTAACCCTGAACTTATCAACAAAGCGTTCATCATTTCTTTCAACGTTCGGTTCTTGCGTTCTGCAATACCATTTTGTTGAGGTGAATAAGGAGCAGTGGTTTGATGGATGATTCCATTTTCCGAACAGAATTCATTAAAAAATGAATCATATTCACCACCTCTATCACTCCTTATTTTCTTTATTTTCTTGCTTAGTTGATTTTCAACCTCATTCTTAAAGAGCTTAAATGCTTCCAAGGCCTCGTCTTTGCTTTTTAGCAAATAGACGTAACAATATCGTGTGCTATCATCTATAAAAGTAATAAAATACTTTTTACCACCTCTAGTTTGCACAAATTTTAAATCACAAATATCAGTGTGAATTAACTCTAGAGGTTCACTACTTCTTTCTATTGAATAGAAAGGAGCCTTAGCTAATTTGGATTCTACACAAATTTCACATTTGTGATTCTTGTCAATGACAAATTTCGGAAGCAAATCCAAATTGCTGATTTTCTGCAAGGTCTTGTAATTTACATGACCTAATCTACCATGCCATAAAGTAGGGGACTCAACCAAGTAAACAGAAGAAATATTATTATTAATAATCTTATTCTTGGGTACAATTGTCATAACATTGAGCTTAAAAAGCCCATCACAAAGATATCCCCTTCCCACAAATATCCCACTCTTGGTGAGTACAAATTTATCAGACTCGAATACGAGCTTAAACCCATTCTTGCTCAATAAAGAGCCGGAAACCAAATTCTTTCGGATTTCGGGAGCATGAACAACATTATTCAATGTGAGTTGCTTCCCGGAGGTCATCTTGAGTACCACCTTTCCATGGCCTTGTACCTTGCAAGCCGTAGAGTTTCCCATATATAGTTGTTCATCATTAGCAGCTTCTTTATATTCGGAAAAACTCTTCCTTTCAGAACATACGTGACAAGTGGCCCCGGTATCAACCCACCATGTCTTAGGGTTTTCCACCAAGGTTTAGGGTTTAGGGTTTAGGGTTTAGGGTTTAGGGTTTAGGGTTTAGTGTTTAGGGTTTAGGGTTTAGGGTTTAGGGTTTAGGGTTTAGGGTTTAGGGTTTAGGGCTAACTAAACGACGAGATCTAAAATCACGTCGCCAAACAAGCATAAAACAAAGTTAATATACAGATTAGGCGGTATAACCAGCCAATAAAAATAAAACAAAGTTAATATACAATATAAATATAAATATATAGAAAAATAAATATAGGCGGTATAACCAGCCAATAAAAATAAATATACTTATAAACTTATATACTTAGTATTGCCTCCCCGGCAACGGCGCCAAAAACTTGATGGAGACTCAATTAAGAGTTGTAAACCCAAGTGCAGGTTATGTTCAAGTAATAAATTCTCGGGTGTCCGAGGTCGAACCACAGGGAAGCGTACTAGTAAGTATAAGTTTTTAAATATATATGAAAAAGAAAATAAACAAGATATTAGGGAATCAATAACAAAGAAAGTAAACAAGATATTAGAGAACAAAATAAACAAAATAACATAAAAGCAATTAAACAAGATATAAAAAACAATAAGAAAGGATGTTGAGGTTAGAGAATCCACTCTTGGTGTTATGCTAAGATTAATCTTGTTTTATTACACAATTGAAATCCACACATAAGGGAGGTTCCAATCGGAAGGTTTAGCAATTCAGTCCAAATTGTCCAACGTCCATAGCATATGATATTATGTTCATTTGGTGTCCTCAAAACTCATAAAAAGAGTCCAAGCATTCCTTATGCCAAGGTATATGTCTACAACAAATCAAGGTTATGAAACCAAGCATTTACTGTGCCATTTTCATTGTCAATAATGAATCAAGATCTCTACTTTGCAAGTATGATTTTAAACCAAAAGAAAATATTATCTATACTAGTGATTATAAATGATGATTCATTTTAGCTCATGTTTAAGAGACTAACCTTAGCATTTACCAAGAGCTTCACCTCATCACCTCAACAATATGATTAGCAACACATACTAAAAATGAAAAGAAATGTAAGAAGCATAAGTAAATAAAGAAAAAGAAAACTAGAGAAAGGAAAAAAGAAGAAAACTTAGAGAATTTTATTACAATGGCTAATATCCTACCAATGTATAATGTCTCCCAATACTCATCCAAGGCCCTCTATTTATACACATTTTGGAGGGCTAAATGACAAGAGACAAGCTTTACAAATTTCAAAGGTAGGTATAATAGGTGGGTGCATTTTTCTAACAATTTTCGTCATATTGTATGACAATTCTGATCAGCCAGCTTGATGGTCGATTTTGTCAATGTTGGAGGCTCGATCTGATAAAATTGTCTTCTAGAAAAATATACCCCTATCAGTTACGGATCCATAGCCGTTGGAATCAGCTCATTTGCTGATGTGGATAAGAAGATATGGGCAAAATACGAAAACAGGTCAGCACAGACGTCATTGCACATCAGCCAACTTGATGGTCGATTTCGCTAGGGAAAACGACTCCGTTTCAAGAAGTGTAAAACATGAAAAAGATAGATATGCCTCTTAGCTTTGCACGGCTACAAATATCAGCCTTATTGCTTCAGTGAAACTCGAGATATAGCTGATATGGTAAATGGTGTCGGAACTGGAACTGAACTGGATTTGCCCTTAATTCTAGTAATCTGAAATCACTCAAAGAAACTTGTGAAAAACACCAAATTACATAAAAATATAAAAGATCATAAACATAAGTAGACTAAGCAATAATAACTCGTATTTGACACAAAACAATAATAAAACATAACTAAAAACTATATAATTATACGAGTTATCATCCACAAATGAACCTGCATAGTCAATATCGGTATAGGCTTCAAGTACCACTCCTGTGTTTCTTCAGAACAAGATTCCCTTCCCAGGATAAGCCTTTAAATAGTGCAAGATTCGATAAACAGCCTGTAGATGAACTTCCTTCGGATCATGCATGAATTGCTTATTACACTTACAGCATATGCTATATCAGACCTTTATGTGCGAGATAAATAAGTCTTCCAACTAACCTATGGTACATCTCTGTCCACAATAGAGTTTTCTTTTGCTTCTCCAAGTTTGTGATTCGGACCAATTAGTGTATAAGCAGGTTTACACGCCAGCTTTTTTGTTTCCCTTAAGAGATCAATGAGATACTTCTGCTGTGAAATAAAGATACATTGCTTTGAGTGAGCCACCTCAATTCCTAAGAAATACTTCAGTCTTCCCAGCTTTATCTCAAATTCTTTTATCAAACACTGCTTCAAATCCTTTTCAGGTTCATTATTCCCAATTACAATTATCATCAATGTATACTAATAAAACTGTAACTCCCTCTGCATCCGAGTGTTTAATGAATAAAATGTGATCCCTCTGACTTTGTCTGTATCCTGTGGCTAACATCACCTTTGTAAATCTACCAAACCAAGCTCTCGGCGACTGTTTGAGATCATACAATGCCTTTTTTAGTTTGCAGACCTTGTTGATTCCTAGATTTCCTCCAAAACCAGGTGGAATATCTCCTCCTCCAAATCATCGTGAAGAAATGCATTCTTAACATCAAACTATTGCAGATCCCAATTTGGTGGTAATCCACTCCATAAGTTTGAGTGTAACCCTTAGCCACCAATCTAACTTTATATCTCTGAAGGACTCCAGCTGCTCTATGCTTCACAGAAGAAACCCATTTGCATCACGCTAGTTTTTTATCTCTAGGCAACTCCATGATTTCCCATGTTTTGTTTTTCTCCAAGGCCCCCATCTCTACTCTCATGACTTGCCTCCATTCTTCTTTAGACAATGCCTCAGATAGTGTTTTAGGAATTGAAAGTGTTTAGACTCACAAGAAAGGTTTTATGAGATGATGAGAATTTTTCAAATGACACAAAATGAGAGAGAGGATATAATGGGTGTTTAGTACATTCTCTTGTTTTCTTTTGAATAGCAATTGGTAGGTCAATATCATTGTTTTCATTCTGAGGTAGTATATGTTCTATTTGAGTAGTTTCAGATACTGTAATAATCTCATTCTCAGAGCTAGGAGGAGAATCTCGGACCTGCACTGGTTCTGGAACTGGAGCTCGACCTCTTGAATACACTTACTCATATCTCAAGGTGTCATAAATCGGGGTTACAGTGTTGAGCACAATTTTGCAAAGAAATAGCCCACTTTCTTTCATTATCAGTTCCATAAAGCACACATTTTTCTTATTAATGCAATTCCATTTCTCATCGAAAAACAAGAGGGAAAACAAAAGGTGCAGATGTAACTCAAATGGAAGGTTGCAAAGACATTAGGAGCATCCGAATACTAAAAGAATCATGGAAAATGTATCAATGCTTCACTTTGCATCTAAGTTCACCTACACCAACAGCTACATAATCACACTTCCTATGGACTCTTATTTGCAACTAGTAAACTAAAACAAATAAAAAAAATCATTCTACAAGCTGTGAACCATGGATTAAACAGCACTCTCCAAAACAAATTTTACAACAAAGATTATACCAGCAAAAAACTTCCCAAAATGACAAAAGAAAAAGCTAATATAAAACAAGCACACCCAATGAAACTGAAGGTAATGGTAATTAAAATACTGGTGCTGCTGGGAAAAACATTTTTTTAGAAAAAAAAATTAAATTGATATCTCTCCGTTCAAATGTCAAACAGATAAAGTATTGATAACTTAAATGTGTGTCTAAAGTTAAAAGCTAAATCTTCCTTGCATTGAACAAAGATTCTTTAATCTTTTCTTCCATTAAAAGGGGCTTGATATTAAAAGACAGACTTGAAATGCAAAAATTAGACTTTTATGCCATAAATAATGGTCGTAGTACTAGTATCAAAACCCCAAAGAAAATGTTACTGAAAAACTAGCAAAGAAGAAGAAGACGACATTGTTTTTGGGTAATACCTGAAGAAGAGAATGGCATAAGTAATGTAGTTTCTAATAACAGCTTGAGCAGTGATTCTGATTTCATTCTCATTGATGGGTTCTTCAGGCTTTGATGTCTCTACTCTTTGGTACCTGTCCCTTTCTTTTACGGGTAAATTATGGTGAAAGGTAAGGGCTTTATGGGTATTTCAGTGTTACGTTAGTAGTTTTGGTTGGCAGGCAGGTTGAAGAAGAAGGAAAAATAAAAGGATAACGTCATTAATTGTCCTTCTAGCGTAATCTATAAGTATCATATATTTTTTATTACACAAACCCCTCAAAAGTGGACACGTTATTTTTTTTTTCCGAAAAAGAAAGAAAGAAATGAAATGAGAGAAAAGAAAAAGTTAAAAAAATTACGTGTTTGTATTCGTATTTTTTTGTATGTTTAAAGTATTATAAATTTTTATACATTGATATTTCGTTTTATATATATTTTGATACGTTCGTGTATTTATGTAGTGTTTATGTTATTTTTTAGTGTTGTGTTTTAATTATTTTTCCTATACTATGTTTATGTTGCGTCTCAGTTCATTTCATATTTTACATAGTTTGTCATTGTGATTCAATTTAGAGAAAATTTGTGTGTTAGTGTCGTGTTCGTGTTGTGTCTCAATTCATAACATATTTTGAATAAGTTGTCATAGTAAATTAGTGATTCAATTTAGAGAAAAATTTGTATGTTTATGACATGTTTGTATTATTTTTTGTGTTCAAATTATTATAAATTTATATAATTTTTTACACATTAATAATTCATTTTATATAGATTTTGACACGTCCATGTATTTGTGTCGTATTCACATTATTTTTCGTGCCGTGTCATGTTTTAATTATTTTCACATGTTGTTTTATATCGTGTTTCAATTCATCGCATATTTTGTTCGTATTATTTTTTTATTTGTTTAAAGTATTATAAATTTATATAAATTTTTACACGTTAATAATTTGTTTTATTTATATTTTGATACGTTCGTGTATTCGTGTCATATTCATATTATTTTTCGTGTTGTGTTTTAATTATTTTTTCTATATTGCGTTCATATCGTCTCTCAATTCATTTTCTATTTTGTGTAGTTTGTCATTGTGATTCAATTTAGACAAAAAATTGTGTTCTTGTCGTGTCTCAATTCATGACATATTTTATATAATTTGTCATAGTAATTCAATTTAGAGAAAAAATTGTGTGTTCATGACGTGTTCATGTTATTTTTTGGTGTTTTCAAAATTTATATAAATTTTTACGCGTTAATAATTCGTTTCATATATATTTTAACACGTTCGTGTATTCGTGTCGTATTTTAATTATTTTCTCATGTTGTGTTGTATCGTATCTCAATTCATCCCAGATTTTACATAATTAGTCATAGTGATTCGATTTTAACTATAAATTCATTTACTTAAGATATTAAAACATAAAAAATCATTTAAATAAGTGATAATTATTTAATATGATTCAACTTAAATTTATTTATAATTATTAATTTAATTAAAAATTTATAAATATTAAAAAAAAATACCCTAACAAAGCGGAAAAAGAATTCTAATTTTTTTTTTTTTAACGTGGTATTCATATTTTAAAAATGTTCAATTTAATATTTATATTATCATTATGTTGGTCAATTTAACACTATTAAATGACATATATATATATATATATATATAATGTAATTGTCATCTAATAATACGATTACATGTGATATTTTGATTTCACATGACATGACCCACATCATCCATTAACAAATTTTTTAAAATTAAAAATTTTTTTTTTTTTATTTTCTTCTTTTATAAAATTGAAATTTGGAAATTAAAAGAATAGAAAAATAAAATTTGGAATTTTTTAATAAAAAATATTTTTTTAAAAAATAAAACTTGAATTTTTAAAACAAATTTTATAAAAATTAAAATTATTTAAAAATTATTTTTTATAAAATTAAAATTTTAAATTTTAAAAAATGGAAAATATTAATTTTTTTAAAAATTAAAATCTAAAAATTGTTTTCAAAAAATAAAAAGCAGAAATAAATTAAAATCTAACATAGGATTTTTTTTAGAAAAGAAAAAGAAAAGGAGAAGGGAATTAGAAGAGAAAGGGGAAAGGGGAAGAGAGTGGAGGAAAGAAGAAAGGGAGAGCAATAGGGGTTGGGCAATGTTGGATAGAACGATCAGAATCAATCTTCCTAGATCAAACGGATCGACGTCGATACGTTTGGTCTGAGGTAGATCGGCCATTTGATCCAACGCCACCCAACTCCTCTCTCCCTCCCTCACCCTTCCCCCTCTCTCTTCCCTTCCCCTTCTTGCCGATTCCTTCTCTCTTTTTCTTTTTTTCAGTGTTATTAAAATCGGACCGGACCGGTTGAATCGAGACTGGTGACTTGTCAAATCCGATGCATGTCATAAAATCAAATTTTTTCAAACAGGTAAAAAAAGGGAAAAACTCGAAAAAACCGATGATATAACATGATGACTTGGTAAAAAATATGTCACGTATTATCACTTGATTGGTCATTCGTCACGTCATTATCTCTTATTAACGGTGTTAAGCTCTAGTACCACATTGACACATGTTTTTGATTATATATGTATATTATATGAGCCATTTATGATATTTTCTCAAAAATAAATGAAGTTAAGGCCACGAAACCAAAAAAAAAAAAAATGAAGTGAAGGCTAGACCATTTCAATGGCTAGGCTATTCGGATCTGACAAGTTTGATTTGTACTGTGATGGATTTGGACAATTTTTTTTAATTCTAGCAGCTTGGCCTGACCATAATTATTGTTTAGTAATATTTTTTAAATTATAAAAATATATAAATATTAATATAAAATAATATTTTAATATTTTTTAAAAAATAAAATAAATTTTTTAAATTAATCCGAATCGAATTTGAATAAAAAAAAATTAGTACCTCTAGTAAAGGCCCTTGTTAAAGTTAGACTGATATTTTTGGTCTGGAAATTCCAAAACGGTGGGGAGCAAAAATCTCTGCTTTATATGTGGTCCAGGAAAAACTAAAATGGTTTCTTTTTTACCTATAGTTATAACACGTGGCACTTTCATAGCTTTATGTAAATAACAAATAAAAAGTAATTGATAAAAAAAAAAAATCTCCACAAGACTTGTCAAAGCCCCAACAAAACAAAATTTTTTTTTATCACAATATAGTTTTTTTTTTTAATCATCAAAATATCGATCATTCGTTTTTAATTATCAAAATCCGATTATATTTTAATCTGTTGAAAAATTATCATAGGCTATAGTGATTTTTCAACATCTTTTTCAATATGTTTTTAAAATTGATGAACGAAAAGTGCAATGGCTCATGGTCATTTCCTTTGTATATTTTGAAAAAAAAAAAATTAAATTAGATGTTGGAAAATCGTCATGGGCCATGACGATTTTTCAATAATTTTTTTTTTAAAATTATAAAAACTATCTTCTGTTTTAAATAGTTCTTAAACATCTTTTTTTTTCCAAAATATTAAATAATAAATTTTAAATATAAATCATATAATTCATAATTTTAAAAAATAAAAAAAATATTTTTTATTTTTTATTTAAATTTAATTATAAAATATATAAAAATATTTTTTTAATATTTTAATATTTTTTGAATAGTAAAATGGATTTCTAGCAAAATATGTATAACGGTATTATTGTTGATGCAAACTCTCTCCCGATGTACCAGATTGATAAGGACATTTTCGACGGCTATGACTAGAGGTGTCCATGGGCCGGGCCAAGGCCCGAAATTTTTTTATTTCCCTTACCCTAGCCCATTTTGGGCAAGGTCCGGGCCAGCCCGAAAGCCCGTTTTACTATTTAAAATATATTAAAATATTAAAAAATATATTTTTAAATTAATATTTTTATATATTGGGCCAAGCTGGGATAAGTGTTTTTGTAATTCTGGCAGGTCCGGCCTAGCCCGAATTTTTATTTATTAAATAAAAAATATTTTTTATTTAACTTTAATTAAAATATATATATAAATATATATTTAATATTTATATAAAAATTTATATAATTTTTAAAATTGTTATTATTTAAATTTTACAATTTATTAATTTTTATTTTTTAAAATTATAAATTATATAATTTTTATTTTCGGGCTTGGGCGAGGGAAATAAAATAATTTCGGGTCTCAGTCCGGCCCGGCCCATGGACACTTCTAGTCATAGCCGTCGAAAATGTCCTTATGAATCTGGTACATCGGGACACATTCGGGCTTGCCAGGCGGGCTACCTGGCCGTGGATAGGTCTAGCTATGACCTTCATTCTTGCATAATCCACAACGCTTTATTTCCCTTGCCCAAGCCCATTTCAGGTCGAATCGACCTGAAAGCCCGTTTTATTATTCAAAAAAATATTTAAAAAACATTTTTATATATTTTATAATTAAATTTAAATAAAAATATTTTTTATTTAATAAATAATAATTCGAGCTAGGCTGATCGGCCCGAATTACAAAAGCACTTGTCCAAGCCGGGCACAATACTATTCGGGCTTACTGGGCCGGGTAGGCTACTCAGCCCTTGGATAGGTCTAGCTATGACCTTCATTCCTGCATAATTCACAATGCTTTAGTTGACCTTTCTCTCGAAGGTCCATTTATTACGAATACAAGTTGAAAGAATCCGATTGACATTACAAATATAATTCTTAAAATTTTTGTAAATTGTTATTTTTTTAATTTTTTTATTTAAATTTTAAATGTTATTAAATTTTTGTTTCATTTTTTAAAATTATAAATTATTTAAAATTTATTATTTAATAATTTAAAAAAAAAAACAAACAAAAGTTGGGAAACCCAACAACAATTCTTCATAAGATGTTTAAGAAAAATAAAACTATTCAAAAAATATTAAAATATTTTTATATATTTTATAATTAAATTTAAAAAAATAAATTATATAAATTATATTTATTTTTTATTTTTTAAAATTATAAATTATATATATTTTTTAAATTTATTATTTAATATTTTGAAAAAAAAAATAAAAAGATGTTTAAGAACTAATGAAGGGAAATCGCCACCATGGGTGGGTGGCGATTTCCCTTCATTTAAAACAAAATATAATTTTTATAATTTTAAAAAAAAAATGGTTGGAAAATCGTCATAACTCATGACGATTTTTCAACATTTAAATTGATGCACCCAAAAGAGTGTATCTTTATTAAACCTTGCAATTAATATGATCAATTATAGTAAAGTAGCATGCAAGGGTCGAATCCACAAATATTGATTTTTAGTTTATAAATTACTAGTTTAAAACTTAAATTTAAGAACAATAAAATAAAAGGGGGTTTTGAAATAATTAAAAGTAAAGAAAACAAGATAAGTAAAAAGCAAATAAATAAGATGAAATCAAATATATAAGAGAAGTATGGTTAATGTTTCATTCTCCACCACTAGACAATATTATGAATCAAAAATCATATCTATCAACATCAATTAACTATCAAAACTATCAACCGTAGATAACAATAAGCTTTGCTACCCCAATCTTTCCTTAATTTGTCGTTAAATAGAATAAGCTCTCTATTTAATCTCTAATTATCAAACAACCTATAATAAGCTCTCTAAATTCAATTTGATAACAACTTTATGATGAGAAAGATAGGTTGATCTAAGTAACAAACACGTAAGCTCGGATTGTTCAACTTAGGTTATGTTCCACATTGTAATTCTCAAAAACTCAACATAATCATGAATTACAAATTGGTACTATTGAATAGGAAATCAAGACAATTACACGGATCAAGACTCTTAAACTAGCAATAGATAATTATCAAGATATATCTAGTTTGTAACCTAAACAAATCAAGACAACATCATGAACAATTCTTATAGAAGAACACAAGCAACTTTGATAGAAAACTAATGATAGATAAAAGCTGGAAATCAATTATAAAAAATGTCTAGGGCTTTGAAATCACCCTTAACCAAAAATAAGTTTAGCCTAGCATAGGCATAGCTAATATATACATAAAACTAAAAAGAAAATAAAAAGAATGGAGAAGAAGAAGAAAAATAATGATGATCTTTGAGTCTCCTCAAAATATGATGATAGTTTGTGGCTCAAAAGATGGTATTTATAGAGCCTTTTGACATTGGAAACCCTTTCTTGCAGATTAAGGAAGCTAGGAGGCAAAAAAAGGCAAGTTTGGACTTTTTCCCGATTTTTCTCGGTTTTGGAGGCAGTAAGGTCGCCGCCAAGGTGCCACTTTCCGGTGCTGCAGCGCCGAGTGGGCTGACTTGGTGATTTTACTCGCTGAAGTTGGTTTCGAGACTGCTGCACTGTCTCGCACTTCGTCGACTGATTTGGATGACCATCCGTTGTCCGATTTAGGCATTTAAACTATCATTGGAAAGATATTTAAGTCAGCTTTAAAAGTCAAGAGGAAGTTTCTTCAACTAATGACTTTAACATAATGATTTTCTTGCAACAAGCTCCGGAGGTCAGATCTACCTGATCATCTAGCACTAAGAATTTGATCTTTTTGACTCCAAAATCTTCTTCCATCTTATGATTGTGAATTTATAAGCTCTTTACCATCATTATTAACATCTTTTGACTCCATTCTTTTAAATATACCTATAATTCCAAAATATAATATAAGTAAACAAGCTAAAGATCGAAAACATAACAAAAACTAAAGGTAGAAATGCATAAAAAGTATATTTTATGAGCTTATCATAAATTTTTTTTTTTCAAAATATATAAGGGAAATCGCCATGGGCTATGACGATTTCCCAACAGATTAAAAAATGAGCGGATTTTAGTAATTTAAAATGAATGATCGGTATTTTGGTAATTAAAAAATAAAAAGCTATATTGTGATAAAAAAAAACCGATTAATGACAACTAGAATAAAGTCCTCGCTTTGCCTGGGTACTTTTACTTTTTTTATAAATTTTTTAATTAATAATAAAAAATTAATTATAAATTATATTTTATTAAATAATAATTATTTATTTAAATTTTATAATTTTAAATTGTAATAATATTAATATAATTATATTTTGTTAATTATGAAAATTAAATTTATGATAATTGTTTATTTATAAATAACCTAATACGAATGAATTTTTAAATGTTATTTATATATATATATTTTAAAAATATTTAGATTTTATTGTATACTGTATATTTTTATTTATAGGAGGTAAAAAATAATAAATGAAAATAAAAAAATAAAATTGCGGTTTCTATTTTATTCTCTCGTATGATCGATTTTCTCACATAGGTTAGCAGCAAGTTCGTTTTTTTTCTTTTTTTTTCCCAAGCGGATCAGGTACGGATCCTAAACCGACCCGCGAGTTATAGTATGGATCAACCCCTTTAAATACATCATTTAAAATTAAAATAAAAATAATTAAAAAATATATTTATTTTTTAAACTTTTTTCGAGCGGGTCGGGTCATGGATCCTAAATCGAGCAATAAATTAACGTGCAGACCAACCCCTTTAAATACATTATTTAAAATTAAAACAAAAATAATTAATAAAATAATTTTTTTTTCCCGAACGGGCCGGGTACGGATCTTAAATCAACTCGCGAGCCAATTAAAATTAAAAAAAATAATTAATAAAATAAATTTCTTTTTCTATTTTTTCCCGAAACTGTTGGGTACAGATCTTAAATTGACTCGCGAGTCAACGTACAAACCAACATTTTTAAATACATCATTTAAAAATAAAATAAAAAACTAAAAATAATTAATAAAATAAATTTCTTTATTAATTTTTTTTCGAACAGGTCGGGTACAGATCCTAAATCGACCCGCGAGTCAACGTGCGAACCAATCCTATTAAATACATCATTTAAAATTAAAATGATAATAAAAAAATTTAATTTTTTCGTACGGGTAGAGTATGGATCTTAAATCGATCCGCGAGTCAACTAACAGACCAACCACTTTAAATACATGATTTAAAAATAAAACACTAAAAAAATTAATTTTTAATTTTTTTTTCCGAACGGATTGAATACGGATCCTAAATCAACCCGCGAGTCAACATACGGACCAACCCCATTAAATACATAATTTAAAAAAAACCTAAACATCTAAAAATCTTTTTAAAAAAAAAACTAAAAAACCCATTAGTTTTTTTTTTTTTTTATATATATGTTATATATATATAGTAGGACCAAATTACCCCTAATCTATTTGAAAAAAATCCTTTGAGTCCTTAAGGACTAAAAAAATCATAATAGTAGATTCTTCCATTAAAAAATAACAATTTTCTTCTTCTTTAATTTTTGGAATTCAAGTTAAATTTGTTATTAAATTTTGATTTTATATTGAATATTATTATTATATTTTAATTTTATTGAATTTTTTTATTATATTTTCAATTTCATTAATTTTTAAATAAAAAACAATGAAATTATAATATTTTATAAAAAGTTCGTTAATGCAGAGCAAATTTCAATCAATTCTGTTTTTTTTTTTTTTTTTTTTTTTTTTTTTTTTTTTACAAAACTAAATATATAATAACAAAATTTAATGGCAAAATTTAATATTTGATCCTTAGTATATTAACCTTAATATCTCTATTTTTTTATTTATCTTTTACTTTCTATAAAGTATAAATATAACCATTACTAGTATTTATTCTTATTAGAATCATTATTATCAATTTTTTATATTTAAAGTTGTTAAGATGTGAACTCATGATTAAAATTGAAAGTCCAACATTTTATCACATATCACATGACCGTTGGTTAGAATCAAATATCTTGTTTTTAAGAACTAACATATTTTCCGATTATGCTTTTATAATGAATATTTTTTTTTTTATAGAAAAACAAATAAAAAACATATGAATTCTAAATTTGTTTTTTAAAAAACATCTTCAGCACGGTGAGAGAAGACTCCCATTACATTAAAATCATATTTGGAGACCAAAATCCATAAACTGAATTAAAGATTCAAATTTCATAAATGCATATTAAAAAATAACTTTAGGTTACGTTTGAAAACTTGAATTTCAAAAAATAGATTTAAATTTAAAAAATAGTATAAATTTGTGTAATAAAATATATGTAAGTATAACATTGATGATTATTTTTCAAATCCATTAATTTGTTGGATGTCTATTTAGTAGTGAATTTGAAATACCTATTGCTATTTGTGAATTTGAAATTCATGTTTTTATACTTTTCAAATATATAACCATATTGAATCTTTACTAATTTATACATAATGTACATACTTCATATTCACAAATTATATAGCAAATGAAATCCAAATTTTCAAATTCATATTTCCAAACATAACATAAGAGTTTTTTTGATAAAAAAAAAGTTTAGGTAAGGGAAGAACCTCAGTTCAGAGTCAAAGCATGCTATAGGCTTTAGAGAGAATTAATAGTTGTACTTACAGATCATCCATCAAGTGAGACTACTAGTGAGATTCGAACTCAGGTGTTTGTTATGGTGCTAATGAGTATTTAACCAACTCACGTTGACAAAAATTTAGAGTTTTTAATTATGCTTAGAAATGGCAAAACATGATTCGCTTCACAGATTCCGCATCGATCCGTTTCGAATAGAAATATTATATTTTTGAAAAATAAGGGCGAGATGGAGCGAAGTGATTTTGGTAAATACTTGCTTCGCTCCGCAGCGTCCCATATTTAAAATTATTATTTTACCCTTTAAAATATTTTATATATCGTTTTTATATTTTTAATATATATTAGATATATATAATATACTACTATTATATATATATATATATATTTTACATACATGCATATATATATATTAAAATTATATTCATAAATAAATTATAATATATTTTTTTATAATATTAAATTAAAAATAATTAATAAAAAAATGAGATGAACGATTATAAATGTAATCCGCATTCATAAAAACAAATACTTTTAATATTTATACAAAAATAAAATAAAAATAAATAAAAGGCTCCATTACCATCCTAATCATGTCCCAAACTTTCATACCAAAGGCTGGCACTAAAAGAAACTCGGATCTATTACTATTATAGTTTTAGATATTTTAGTCACATATATTGATATTTCGGATCATGTTTAGTTGTTAAATTATTTTTTAATTAAAAAACTTTAACCGTTTCCTTTTAAAGAATATTTAAACCAAAATAAAAATATTTCAAATTGCATTTGCATTGTTGTTGCCTACGTAATAAATAAAATAAAAAACGATTTCCACACCAGACACTCACCCGCGGGAAACCAACGGTTAATAATTTAGACATGATAAAGAAATTGAAAAAATATTAAAAAGATGGCCTTTCCTTGCTCCACCATTTGCCACGTGTTTCTCCGACGGCCAGTCCCCTCTTTCACTTATTATTTTTTTTATAAAAATAACCAACAAAAACACGCGTTCAATGCACTTCTTTCTTTTCACTCCAATTCTTCTGCATCAGAACTCTCGTTCTCTCTCTAAAAATCTTCATTTTTTGAAACTTTTTTCTCTCTCTAGAAAGAAGTTCCCGTCGTCGATTCCGCCATGGACGTAGCAGCGCCGTCGCAGCTTGTCTACTGCGGTATCGATCCCGTCCGCTTCTCTTTCTCGCGCTCTAACAGAGTGTCTATTCGTACTCGAACCAGACCAATTGTCGCCGTCGCAACCGAACCTAAGCCCACTCGTAATGGGCCGTCTCAGTCCTCTCCTTCAAACAACAACATCAACGGCTCCTCCAAGTCCTCGTCATCTAAAAAATCCCAGAACGGAGCTTCTATGGTAAAAAAAATTACGTTCTTATTTCTGGTGGATTTTTTTTTTTGATGAATTGAGATTTGATTTCATATGGTCAACTTTAGTCTGGTTGCTGAGAAAGTGAAGGAAAAATGAAAAGGAAAATTTAAATTTAAGTAAATTTTTTATTTTATAAATACCAAAAAAATCTTTTTATTTTATTGTATTATAATTAGAAGTAAGGGTGTTCGGTCGTTTCAGTCACAACCGTCATTAATCGAATAAATTTTATTGTTATTTTCTAATGCAATTAATCGAACTGAATTATACAAAATTTAGTGTGAACCAATCTAAAATATTTCAGTTAATTCGTTACATTAATCAAATTAATCAAACTTTAATTGTTCAAGTTAAAATTATATTTTAAAATTTTAAAATCCTAATTTTTCATAATTCAAATAAGTATAATCATTTAATGTATAATATATATAAAAGTACGAATGTGGAAAATCTTTTGAACTCACAAAAATATTCATTGTTGTTCACTATATTTCTAAATTACCATTATAAATATTTTTTATTATTAATAAGATTTATCTAATTTATAAGTAAGAAGTTTAATTTCATTAAAACACTTTCATTAAATTGATTAATTTGATAATAAATAAAAAATTAAAAATTTATGCAGAATTGTTTTATCTTAAAAATTTTAATTTTTTACTAATCTTAAAAAGTGAATTAATTTATTTGATATAAATAAAAAGTTAAAATTAACATTAAATTTTTTTATCTTCGTAATTAATTTTGCATTAATATAAAAAATAATATAATAATTTGTACATGAAACAAATTTTGTATGCAAATTTTAGTAAATATGCATTTATTATTTTTACTTATTTTAAAAATATACAATTATATATTTAAAAATAAATAAATCAACGAGTATTCACGTGCGAATGTATGTGATAACAAATACTAGTAAATATTTAAATGTCAAACATAAGTAAAATTACATTTATAATGAGTCAAAATTTTCAACAATATAAAACTTAAAAGATCTAATAAAGATAAGAAATATAATGTTTTAATTCGATAACTAAAATTTTTATATTGATAACCGATCTAAAATTTTATTAACTAACAGTTAATCTAAATTAATTCGGTTTCGATTGGTGAATTTGATTTTAACCACACCAGAAGAGTTTATATTTGATGCAATCACAGACTGCCACGTCATTTGAAATTAATTATTAATAAGTATAAAACTTTTAATTTTTTGAATTGCTGATTTCTCTATTTTTTTTTTGGGTTAATTTTTTGGTATTTGTATGCTTATTATTTTGATAATTGAACTAGCAGAGTATGGGAGAAGTTTCACAGGAAATAAAAAGAGTGAGAGCACAAATGGAAGAAAATGAAGAGTTGGCTATACTAATGAGAGGACTTCGTGGGCAAAACTTACAGGATTCACAGTTTGCTGATGACAACATTCAGCTTCGGTTGGTTGAGGTAAAAATCCAGTTATTGTATATATATGTGTCAAGTTTGAATTCTAGTATACTTTTATTTTCTTAGTTTGATGTTTTTAGTATATGGGACAACTCATTTCATTTTTGAAAAGTGGAATGTTTTAAAAGACTTTTGAAAAGTTTAATGAACTTAGGGTAGGTATATTGATGCTATAGAAGACACAATTTTTTGGGACTTGTAGTTTCTAGCTTGTGTGCCATTTCTTTACTGTGCTATATTGTTGGCTGGTCATGTATAAATCATTTTCTCGTTACATAGGTTGATGAAAGCAGTGAGTTCTTACCATTGGTTTATGATCCGGCTAGCATCTCTGCATACTGGGGAAAACGGCCACGTGCTGTTGCAACTCGTATTGTACAGTTACTATCTGTTGCTGGGGGTTTCCTCTCACGTCTGGCTTTGGATGTGATAAACAAGAAGGTCAAAGAGGTGAATACTTGGTGCTCTACCACCTATTTTTCGTGTTAGCTTCTAATTTCAGAATATCCTAAGTGCCATAATTTTTATAAATGATCCTGTCTCTCCTTCATGTTCTTTCATCAAAGTATTTGGGCTTCCTTTACTGTTTGTGGGTGTGTTCGCATCTAAAACACGCACATGCTGGTTTGAATAATTTTTTCTTGTTCAAATTTGATTATCTGCTTTTTAATTTGTTCCTGTTTTATTAACAGAATGAAGTTGCTAGAGCTATTGAATTAAGGGAAATTGTTACCTCTTTGGGCCCTGCGTACATAAAACTTGGGCAAGCATTGAGCATTCGACCAGATATACTTTCTCCTGCTGCAATGGTCGAGCTGCAAAAGCTTTGTGATAAGGTAGAGTTATCACATCAGCATTTCTTCATTCTTTCCCTTTAAAGTTATTATATTGAATCAATTTTTTTTCCTATGCCTCAAATGTTGTTCAAAAGAAATAGCTTATCAGGAGTAAAGAAATTTAAATCTTACATTTGGTACCATTATAATAGAGATAGATAATGTGAGAACATGTCTGCAACTTAGTTCTGATGCCTGTTTTTAGATCTAATGTGCATGTCTTTTGGCCTGCCATATGATCCTTGATTGTTGTCTTATACTTGGGATGAGCTCCTCTATAGTCTTCGACCTCAGAAATACCTCCGGTAGATGGCATTACTTGTTGAACCCGAATCGTTAATCCTATTTGATAGACTTCAAATGTGACATGCAATTTATTTTAGTTTGTTTCAATATTTATCAGTAGCAAAACAATAGGTTTTGGGAAATTGGTTTTGATGGAGCAGGGCCTTCTTGATAGGTTTCTGCCAACTTTTCATCCTTTATGTACAATTCACAAACTTAAGATTGGTTGATGAAAATTACTCTTAAATAATCACATGATAGGGATTTTAGTTTGAAAGGTTTTTTCTCCAAAAACGCTGACAATATTCCATAAGGTGGATATTACTACTCTTGTTAGCATTAATATATTTTGTACACTTTTTTAAGGGCGGTGTGGTAAGTCTATTTCTATAATTGATTTTTGTTTGCTTGTGTGAAGGTTCCTTCATTTCCAGATGACATAGCAATGGCTCTTATTGAAGAGGAACTTGGTCTGCCATGGCAAGAAATCTACTCTGAACTTTCCTCTTCACCAATAGCTGCTGGTAATCTCAGCTTGAATATATGTTGCATACATACATATATATATATATACATTTATTTATATTATGTAGATAGTTTTTAATAGTTTTTACTTGCTATTCCAACTATAAATATTTTGAATTGTTGTGGGATATCTATGGCAGCATCTCTTGGACAGGTATATAAAGGACGCTTGAAAGAGAATGGGGATCTGGTGGCTGTCAAAGTGCAGAGGCCTTTTGTTCTTGAGACAGTGACTGTTGATTTGTTCGTCATAAGGAACTTGGGTCTGGTGCTCCGGAAGTTTCCTCAGGTATACAATATAGCTGTTAACGCTTATCTTTTTGTCAAAACTTTTTCCTTCTTATAAAGGTGCATCTATATTCTGTAGCTGTAGTATTGATAATTTCCCATGCTTTGCCTACTTGCTTTCCCTTATTCATTCCAGATCTCTATAGATGTGGTTGGCTTGGTTGATGAATGGGCTGCTCGATTTTTTGAGGAGCTAGATTATGTTAACGAGGGTGAAAATGGACAACTCTTTTCTGAAATGATGCAAAAGGACCTTCCACAGGTTAGTATGGTATTTTTAAACTTATACCTTTATCATGTCTGCTGAAGTCACTCCTGATTTTGGTGAAACTAGTCTGGTTAAAAGAAGTTATTTCTTCATGTTGTTCTTTTTAGTTAGTTTCTTAAGAATATTTAGTGAAATCAGTGGATTGTCAAATTTTGTTTTCAGGTTGTTGTACCAAGGACCTATCACAAATATACGTCAAGAAAGGTTCTTACAACAAAATGGGTTGAAGGAGAGAAGCTATCACAAAGTACAGAAAGTGATGTTGGTGAACTGGTCAATGTTGGAGTGATATGCTACCTAAAGCAGGTAATGTACTACATTGGTATCCTCATCCTAGTTTATGTCTAATGGAGATATGGTCAATATTGGTTCTCTTTACTTTTTTGAGGAGGAGGGAATTTCTTCAATAAGAAACTTGACTTTCATGTCAATCTTTTCTTGGGTGCATCTTTTTGTTACTTTTCGTCACTTTTTTGGTTAATTAGGGTTAAAATGGGATTAGTTGCCTTAAGCAGTTAAATATGTGATACTTCAACTTGTTGATGATAAGAAGGATAATAATGCCGAAGATGGTGGTAGGAGTTTCACTATATCAGAGTGGCAGTACTGAAAAATATTGTGACATTTAGGAGTGTTATTTGTTCCTGCTTTAATTTCAAAAACGTTAACCAATTCCTTAGATATTTAATCTTATCTTGTGCATTTGGTAACTTTTTGCAGTCAAATGATAGTTGTAAAATTCATTTTTGCTTGAGCTAGTCACATTGAGGATAAGAGAAGGAATCTTATATATTAAAAAATATATATTTTTATGAAAAAGGAGGTTGAGTTTAAGTTTCTTTCTTTTTCTGTTTGAATGTTCAGGAGCTAATATCAAATGGCAAGGCCATTTGCCTGTGTTTCATGAATGTTAATATGTGCATTGTTTGTGCATTAGTATCAATAACTATCACTCAAAATATGTCTTCATCTTCCTTTCTGTCTTACCAATTGTTTGTGTATGTGTAATTGCAACCAACAGGTGGTGTGAATATTAATTACAAGGTCACCGAGCATTTCTTTGCTTTAGATATTTTATTGTTCTACATCAGACAAGCTCCTAAGCTTATTCGCTACTTTGTGTGACTTATCCCATTTTGATTTCAGTTGCTTGATACCGGGTTTTTCCATGCTGACCCACATCCTGGGAATTTGATCCGCACTCCTGATGGGAAGCTAGCCATACTTGACTTTGGTAATAATATATTCTTAAGCTTACACTACAAAAGATCTTCTGTCAACATGTTTAATGGCATCACATAGATTGAGTTGCTTCTTTGTGATTTTGACGTACGTCCTTATTTAAATGTTAATCTTGGCTAATGCAGCTGTTCTTTCCCTTTATAAAAGCATTCCCAGATTAATGAGGAAGTGTTTTATGTTTCCCTTCTGTATCTTCTTGTACCAATTGACTCAGAAAGTGTCTTGAATAATCAACCACTGCTTGTTTCTGAAACTGCTTAAATTTTAAAGCCAAAAGAAAAAAAAAAAAAAAAAAAAAAAAGAGTATCATGGTGGCTGTTGAGAACAAACTTAAATCTTTTTATTTGAGCTTCTCACTTTTTGGGCCATTCATCAGATCTATCTATTCCTAATGCTGTATTCCACATTTGATTAGGTCAAATGGAAATCAGTTTTCATAATTGTGAACGTTTGAATTTGTGCTCCCTTTTGTTTTAGATGCAATTGATTTATGAGTTTCCAAGGATTAGTCATCCGAGGACAGAAGGAGAACCTCTGTACTTCCTAAATAATGGTGGCAATCAAAACCATAACAACAAGACCAAAATCTTTACAACTGAGCCTTAGTCCAAGCGCCTTTATGTGGACTTCTAGATTTTAAAAGTAATACAAGTCTGTCTGTGGACCCCAAAGAAGTGTGTTTCTTTTAAGTAAAGAATTCATTGATTAAGCTATAAACTAATTACTACTTGTACGAAACAATAACATTTCTTTCCCATGAGCAGGTAAATGGATATGCTTTACTTCTGATGATCTATTTAAGTGGTAAAATACATTACTTATATGCAACTTATCAGGAGCAGAACTTTTGGTTCTGCAAGTTGAAGAAAATCCATTTAGCCAACCTCCAATGTAGTTGTGTGGATTGAGCTGAGTTGAGAGTTGATATATGGTTGTCTTTCAACAATTATTTAGTAGTTCTCTTCATTAATCAATGATTATATGCTGATCATGCATATAAATGCTGAATTTTACTATGAGAATACTCTCTTTTATTCATCAAGGCTTTATTTTTATAGATTTTAAAGTTTGCTTATGCTGTAACAGGTCTTGTCACAAAATTAACTGATGATCAAAAGTATGGAATGATTGAAGCAATTGCTCATCTTATTCACAGGGACTATGCAGAAATAGTTAAAGATTTTGTTAAACTTGGTTTTATTTCCGAGGGAGTTAATTTGGAACCGATCCTGCCTGTTCTGGCAAAGGTTTTTGATCAGGCACTTGAGGGTGGGGGTGCAAAAAACTTTAACTTTCAGGAGCTGGCATCAGATTTGGCACAGATAACATTTGATTATCCATTTAGGATTCCTCCTTATTTTGCTCTTATAATTAGGGCAATAGGGGTGTTGGAAGGAATAGCTTTAGTGGGGAATCCTGATTTTGCTCTTGTGGATGAGGCCTATCCATATATTGCACAGGTATGAATATTCTGTTGTTGCAAATTGTATTTTGAAAAGAATTTGATTTATAAGTGTAATGATTATGGGGAATATGCATTGTTAATTGTTATTTTGAATTTTTGATGGCTAAATAGCTAATTGACTGATTCATTAGTTTTATGTTTAGTATATGATGATGGCTTAAGAATGCTTCTAGGATACCAATGTTTTCTTACATTTATTAAATCAATACTACTTGTTTTAAGGACTATTATTGAGTTTCATGCAAAGTAACAATGTCTCCTAAAAGGTTATGGACTTTATGGTCATCTGATTGAAATTTTGAAGTATTGACCATTTATTTTCTGTTTGAAAAAAAAAAAAAAAATGAAGAATGAAGAAATTATCTATTACTGCAAAAACTTGAATTCTTTTCTTTGAGTTCTAATCGATCAGGTTGTTGTATGTTTATGGTCAATGTTAATGTAATTATTTAGAAAATTTAGTTAGAATACACTTTGAAACTTGTTTTAAATTAATGAATGTAACAACATAAATATAACATAATTTTATACCATTAAGCTTGAAGTTAAGAAAAAACAAAGTGAAGTCAACAAATAACAGGTGAATAGGTGTTGAAAAATTTGCTAACTGGGGACTTGGTTTTAGATGGCTTGAATGGTGTAAAAGAATTCATGTGACCTACCCAATCACCAAAGTATTTACATAGGATTAAGATGGAAGAGTGCACAAATATTCGTTTTATTGTGCTTTCTCTAAATAAATGGTCCGTGTTTTCCTGAATATAACGTTTATCATGTCATATTTCTTTCTATGGTCAGAGACTCCTCACTGATGAATCTCCACGGCTGAGGGATGCTTTGCGTTACACTATATATGGGAAATCTGGTATTTTTGATGCTGAAAGATTCATTGATGTCATGCAAGCCTTTGAGAATTTCATTACTGCAGCAAAAAGTGGAGGTGGGGAGAATTTGAGTGGGGATATGGCTGAACTAGGCCTTTTACAGAATCAAGCAGATATTACCTTCCCTAGATTTCTACCTAGTGAATCTCAATCAAAGCAGCCTATTCAAACAAGAGCAGCCTTAGCATTTCTGCTGTCTGAGAAGGGGAACTTTTTCCGAGAATTTCTTCTGGATGAGGTATTTTTAGATCTTATATTCAGAAGAAAAAAAATGTTATTTGTTGGCTAAAAATAAGGGCAGAGTCATCTTCTTTTAGTCTCTTGAATGCTACATCTCTTTTCATCTTAATAGCCCTTGGTGTTGTTTTATTGTCGTTACCTTGATAAAAAAAATTATATCTACATTTGCCATTAGTAAAATCATATCAAAATAAAGGCTACTTAGTGCCAGTCTTTGGCTGGAAGTTGACAAAATCTGCTGCAATGCAACCCATTTTTTATTGGCTTTTCTTCCCATCTAAAAGCCTCAAAATCTTCCATAATAATTCTTCTCCGTAAATGATTTTATACATCAAAAAAGGTTTATTGGGTGTTTTGTTGAGTCGTATGCATAGAGATAGCACAGGATAATTTCCCCTCCTGAAACAGTCTTAACGAGAAATTTGTAAGAGCCAGAATTAATTTTCCTCAGTCCAAATAGAAAATGGTAATATTTCTTGCTACAGCTGTTTACCCTACTAAAAGAAAATTGTATTTCGGAAAATTTGAGCCTTGATCCTTTGAAATCTTTGCCACTGCAAAACAAGATGTTTTCAATGTATTTAGTAACTGAATGGAATAGACTTTTTCGTACAGTTGAAGTTGCTTCACAGGTATTATTTGTTTTAGCTTCACAGAGGTTTGCTTTGCCCCCAATCATCTATGCAAAATGTCAATACTACCTTCCTTCTGTGGCCCAATCTTCTTCCTGAATAGATTTGATCCATCAACCTCCTAGATCATGCAACTCATTTCAAAACAAATTCTGCTTGCTTGCAATGTCTTTAAGTTTCCAAGCTTTATTGTTTTTCAAAGATATAAATAATGCATATTTTAAAAGATCTTAAGAAGGACATCTTGGGGTAGAATAACTTGTCCTATTGAAAAAAGATTATAGTTTCCAAAGTTTTTTGGCCTTCTTTCACGTATAGTTAGTTATTGATCAAGTTTACAATGATTTTACTGGCCATTATACTGTCTTCACAGTCTATTGTCTTTTCATCATTGCATTAGTTCTGATCTGTTACAACTTACAAGGAAATTCTTAAAATCTATGTTACTTGAATTCAGGTGTGAGTGTCGGATACGGGTATGTGTTCGACATGGGTATGTTTAATTTTTTTCAAGTTTTTGGAGGATCCTTGGAAGGTCATATTCCCATACCCATGTCCGGATATGCATCGGACATGGGTATTTCAAGAAAAATGAAGAGTCGGAGTAACATAGTTTAAAATTCACTAGGGAAAATTGAACAAAGTGTTTTTGTATGCATGCTAATCATTTTCTTTTAAATAGTTGCGTTCTTGTGTTCTTTAAATAGCTTCTTCTTCTTTCTCTTTTGGTGTGAGGTTATATAATTGCTGTACCTTTTCAGTATCCATACCGATTCTTTATGACCTTTTGGTGTGAGGTTGCTCGAATATCTAACTAATGTTTCTGGGTTGCTAAGCAGATTGTGAAGGGCATTGATGCACTTACCAGGGAACAGTTAGTTCGAATAATGTCGGTGTTGGGAGTCAGAAACGCTGCCCCTGTGTTTAGCTTGGCTCCTACAGTTGGACCCTTCAAGCCAGCAGGACTTTTGCCTTCAATAAGTGAGGAGGACAGAATTATATTGAACAATGTCCAAAAAATTCTTGAGTTCTTAACAGCAGGAAGTTCAATATCAGCGACGTCAAGTCAGGTACTCCGAAGTTTGCACTTTTAACAAATTTAAACCCTTTACGAAAGAAGGATCTTCTCTCTTTTAGAGATTATTATACATTCTTCATCTCGCATAATTAACTGCTTTTATTTTGTTAAACATCAACAGGGTGTAAATGTTGCTCAGGCTATCCAGGAGTTGCTTCCAGTTTTGCCAGGCATCTCTGCCAGGGTGCTTCCTGAGGTTATTAGCCGGTTATCATCTCGGGTATTAGCACGCTTAATTCGAGATACATTTTTGTAAGCATTTTCAATATAGTCCAACTCTATGTTGCTCCGACTTTTCTCCGATGCATATCCGGACATAGGTATGGGGATATGATCTTTCAAGGATCCTCCAAATACATGGAAATCTTGAAAAAATTTAAACATACCCATGTCGAACACATACTCGTGTCTAACACTTACACCCGAGTCCGAGTAACATAGGTCCAACTACTTTCCTCAATTGTGTATATGTTTGTATATGGAATATGATATTATATCAAATGCAATATAATTACATGTCTTTTGCATTTCGTACTGCTCAAGTTGGATACACAACAGATATACCCAAAATTTTCTTGTACGGATATTTCATATGTTGCTCCGACTCTCATTTTTCTTGAAGTACCTGTGTCCGACACGCACATCCGAGTCCGAGTAACATAGGATATTTTTATGGGATCTTGGTCCACATAAAGGTAATTAATGTCAAATGAGATCCTATTTCCAGTTTCAGGCTTTTGCTATATAGGAGAGTACTTTCTTTGTTGTAATTCTTGGTTTCATCCTAGTCAAGTCAAGCTCAAGAGCAGAAATCAACGGAAGAGAAGGTAGGTTTCAGCCTTCAGGTATTTACTAGCTTTCATGCATTAAATGTTTCAGGTTTCACTTTCATAGCAGTTCATCTTAGAGTTGAAACAGAAACTTGATTTTTCACCCTCGATTTACCTCAATACAGATAAGGTTTTGATGACAAGGATGCATATTATTATTATTATTATTGATTCTACACGCTTTTATAATTTGGTTAACATTGATATTTTAACAAATCAATAGTTGGATTTAGAAATATAATCGCACTAGTTATGCATGTAAAGTTTCAAATCGATTCGATACTTATATCATGTCGCAGAATACCATTTTTTATATATACTAGAAATAAACTCGCGCGATGTTGCGAACGAAAATATTTACATTCTATTTTGAGTTTTTTAATTAAAAAAAATAATTTCATTTTACATTAATAATGATAATATCATAATAAAAATATGCAAACAATGAGATAATGTTAAAAATTAGAAAAGAATATTGCTTACTTGAATACATGACATATGTTTGTCCACTTCAATTCGAACTTAAAAAGACTTATTAATGTATAATTCAATTCGAATTTTACATAACAATAACAAATTATGTAAAATATGATAAAATATGAGATGAATTGAGACACAGCAAGGACACAACATAGAAAAAATAATTAAAGCACAACACGAAAAATAACATGAATACGATACGAATAAACGAACGTGTAAAAATATCCATAAAATAAATTATTAATGTGTAAAATTTTATATAACTTTATAATACTTTATATAGATTATTAATATGTAAAACTAATTATTAACGTGTAAAAATTTATATAAATTTATAATACTTTGAAATACAAAAAAAAAAAAAACATGAATATAACACGACACGATCAAACAAATTTTTCTCTAAATTGAATCAACAAAATTTTCTCTAAATTGAATCACTGTGATAAATTATGCAAAATATGTCATGAATTAAGACACAACACGAACACACAAATTTTTTTCTAAATTAAATCATAATGACAAACTATACAAATATGAGATGAATTGAGACACGACACGAACACAACATAGGAAAAAATATCATGAATACGACACGAATACACGAACATGTAAAAATATAAATAAAACGAATTATTAACTTTTAAAAATTTATATAAATTTATAATACTTTATATAAATTATTAACGAGTAAAACTAATTATTAACGTATAAAAATTTATAATATTTTGAAGAAAAAAAAAACACAAATACGAACATGTCACGGACACACAAATTTTTCTCTAAATTGAATCACTATGATAAATTATGCAAAATATGTCATGAACTGAGACACAACACGAACACAACATATAAAAAATAATTAAAACGCAATACGAAAAATAACATGAGCACGACATGAATACATAGAACGTGTAAAAATATACATAAAATAAATTATTAACGTGTAAAATTTATATAAATTTATAATACTTTATATAAATTATTAACGTGTAAAACTAATTATTAACGTGTAAAAATATATATAAATTTATAATATTTTGAAAACACAAAAAAATAACACGAACACGTTACGAACATACAATTTTTTGTCCAAATTGAATCATTATGACAAATTATGCAAAATATGTCATGAATTGAGACACGACACGAACACACAAATTTGTCACTAAATTGAATCACAATGACAAATAATTTGTAAAAATGAGATGAATTGAGACACGACACGAGCACAACATAAGAAAAATAATTAAAACACAACACGAAAAATAACATGAACACGATACGAATACACGAACATGTAAAAATATACATAAAATAAATTATTAACGTGTAAAAATTTATATAAATTGATAATACTTCGAAAACACAAAAAGTAACATGAACACATCACGAACATAATTTTTTTTTTTTTAAATTGAATCATAATAACAAATCATGTAAAATATAAGATGGATTGAGAAACAACAAAGAAAAATAATTAAAACACAACACAAAAAATAGCATAAACATGATACGTATACATGAACATGTAAAAAATATATAAAATAAATTATTAATATATAAAAATTTATAATATGTTAAACACACACAAAAAAAAAAACGAAAACATAATTTTTCCTATTTTTTTATCTTTCTTTTCTTCCCTCTTTTTTTTTTCCTCCCATAGAGGGGGAAAAAAAACAAAAGGAAAAGAAAAAGAAAAATGAACAGTGATTGAAACGTGGACAGACTATCTAAGGAGAAATTTTTTCTATATTTATTGTATAGATGTGACGGTTGAAATTTTTTTATATTAAATAAATAGTTAAATATTTTTAATATACTCAAAATTTGATGTGTACGATTTACATGAATATAGAGCATGAAATAAAATGATCGAATTAAACAAATATAAATTATATAAAAAATTACGAAAGCGTGTAAAATTAAATTAATCTTATACTAATATAAATTGTTTCATCCTATTATTATTATTATTTTGATTGGAGGTATAAGGTGGTGTACCGGTTCTAGTGTATGTATATATATCCTTGTTATATGTCCATTTAATTATAAATAATGCAATCATTAGGCTAAGATCTTATGGTATAATTCAAAATACTTTACGATCGACATATAAGATAATAATTTGTGTGAGTAGTAATTAATTAACAATACAAATTGAAATGTCTTATTTTTGGCATGAATCTTCCTTCAATATCTAATACAGGGAATATATGCAAACTTAAACGGGATCTATACATATATTCCTCACTGATGTCAATGCAGGTAGCATCAGCTACAGCTTTAATTTATAAGCTATGCAGCATCAGGCAAATGAGACATTTGTGTTTGTAAGTTACTCGAGTTCGATTAAAAAAAAAATTCGAATTCGGTTGGCAAGGTGAGCTTGAACAGCTCGAATTATCAAGCGAATCGAATTTGAGTATCCTAATACCTGGTTCAAGTAGCTCGAGAGCTTAATTGAACTTTTTCATTTTTAATATAATTTTATTATTTTTAATTTGTATTGGAAAAAATCTCAATTCTAACTCGAGTTTAAGCACAAATAATTGAGTTTGAAGTTGAGCATGAAAATCTAGCTTGTTTTTTATTAGGTAAACAATCCTAATCGAGTGAGTTCGAGTAGTTCAATTTTTATCTCGAATCAAACTTTAAAATAAAACTCGATCGAGCTCGAGCCAAACTCGAACTTCTTGCTGCTTAAACTTTGCTCGACTCAACTACAATCCTACTGCAGCCATGCATCTCAAATGCAGCCTAACTTCAATACATCACTTTCTTTGTGGCTAAAGGCTAAGCCAACATTTCTTTTCATTTTCGCACTATTAGAAGAAAAAAAAGAGAGAAAGCAAGATTACAATAACACAAATGAATACGTGGTTCGGCCATGGTGGCCTACATCCACGGGAATAGACCCAAAGGGCTACATTGCTAATATTATTGAATTGTATAGAAGTTTATACAGGAGTGTCCTATTTATACATGAGGGTTCTCACCATCTAAGAAAAAAATAACAACAATAATAATTACAATAATATTGGAATCGTAATCTGAATCGTAATCAAAATCAAATCAGAATCCCTAAGACTACTCTAATTGCATTTATTACTTTAATACCCCCTCTCAAACTCAATGTGGTATTGTAAATACTAACTTGAGCTTGTTAACTAATAAAAGATCATGTGATGGAACACATGACATAAAAATTTGACGTGATGTAACACGCAGCAGGAACAGGAAGACGTGGCGTAACACGTGGCAAGAAAACGTGGCGTAACACGTGACAAAAAAAAGTGGCGTAACACGTTGCAAGAAAACGTGGCGTAACACGTTGCAGGAAAATCTGGCGTGGTGTAACACGCAGCAGGTACAGAAAACTTGGCGTAACAAGTTGTAGGAAAACGTGGCATAACACGTTGTAAGAAAATCTGACGTGGCGTAACATGCAGCAGGTACAGAAAACGTGGAGTAACACATTGTAGGAAAATGTGGCGTAACACGTTGCAGGAAAATTTGGCGTGGCGTAACACGCAGCAGGTACAAAAAATATGGCTTAACATGTTGCAAGAAAATTTGACGTGACATAACACACTGAACGAACAGAAAGACGTGGCGTAACACGCAGCAGGTATAGGAAGACGTGACAAAACGCACAACAGGTACATGAAGACGTGGTGAAACACACAACAGAGAAACACAGGTAGAAAAGTGGCAGAACAAGCAGCAAGAGAACACAGGCAGAAGATCATAACAAACCTTAGCTCTGATGCCATGTTAGAAGAAAAGAAGAAGAGAGAAAACAAGATTACAATAACACAAAGGAATACGTGGTTCGGCCATAGTGGCCTATGATGGAGACTCAATTAAGAGTTGTAAACCCAAGTGCAGGTTATGTTCAAGTAATAAATTCTCGGGTGTCCGAGGTCGAACCACAGGGAAGCGTACTAGTAAGTATAAGTTTATAAATATATAAGAAAAAGAAAGAAAGAAAAAATATTAGGGAATCAACAACAAAACAAGATAAATAAGATATTAGAGAACAAAATAAACAAAATAACATAAAAGAAATTAAACAAGATATAAAAAATAATAAGAAAAGATGTTGAGGTTAGAGAATCCACTCTTGGTGTTATGCTAAGATTAATCTTGTTTTATTACACAATTGAAATCCACACATAAGGGAGGTTCCAATCGGAAGGTTTAGCAATTCAGTCCAAATTATCCAACGTCCATAGCATATGATATTATGTTCATTTGGTATCCTCAAAACTCATAAAAAGAGTCCAAGCATTCCTTATGCCAAGGTATATGTCTACAATAAATCAAGGTTATGAAACCAAGCATTTACTGTGCCATTTTCATTGTCAATAATGAATCAAGATCTCTACTTTGCAAGTATGATTTTAAACCAAAAGAAAATATTATCTATACTAGTGTTTATAAATGATGATTCATTTTAGCTCATGTTTAAGAGACTAACCTTAGCATTTACCAAGAGCTTCACCTCATCACCTCAACAATATGATTAGCAACACATACTAAAAATGAAAAGAAATGTAACAAGCATAAGTAAATAAAGAAAAAGAAAACTAGAGAAAGGAAAAAAGAAGAAAACTTAGAGATTTTTTTACAATGGCTAATATCCTACCAATGTATAATATTTCCCAATACTCATCCAAGGCCCTCTATTTATACACATTTTGGAGGGCTAAATGACAAGAGACAAGCTTTACAAATTTCAAAGGTAGGTATAATAGGTGGGTGCATTTTTCTAACAATTTTCGTCATATTGTATGACAATTCTGATCAGCCAGCTTGATGGTCGATTTTATCAATGTTGGAGGCTTGATATGATACAATTGTCTTCTAGAAAAATATACCCCTATCAGTTACGGATCCATAGCCGTTGGAATCAGCTCATTTGCTGATGTGGATAAGAAGATATGGGCAAAATACGAAAACAGGTCAGCACAGACGTCATTGCACATCAGCCAACTTGATGGTCGATTTCACTAGGGAAAACGACTCCGTTTCAAGAAGTGTAAAACATGAAAAAGATAGATATGCCTCTTAGCTTTGCACGGCTACAAATTTCAGCCTTATTGCTTCAGTGAAACTCGAGATATAGCTGATATGGTAAACGGTGTCGGAACTGGAACTGAACTAGATTTGCCCTTAATTCTAGTAATCTGAAATCACTCAAATAAACTTGTGAAAAACACCAAATTACATAAAAATATAAAAGATCATAAACACAATTAGACTAAACAATAATAACTCGTATTTGACACAAAACAATAATAAAACATAACTAAAAACTATATAATTATACGAGTTATCACACCCCCACACTTAGATTGTTGCTAGTCCCTAGCAACGACTCAATAAAAATAAAATAAGAAAATCTAATCTAATCCATTTTCGTAGGAAATCACGGTGGCACTTAGCATGTGACACAAGCCTTTAAACCCCTAGGTGTCCCTAGTGGACGAGTTTAGTCTCGTGAGGGTTTGCTAGAACGATACCCACAAACATTGAAAAACTAAAATATAAGTAAACTACATACACTAAAAATATTTACTCCTAATCATTTCAATATAAATTAGAGACAATCTTTGAACAAGTCTTATAAACTAATCAATAGCTCAAAGAATTTCACAAAAATTCATGCTTGAATGTAAATAAATGAGTTAAGCCAATATTAACATAACATATTTCAATCAAAATGGTGCATATTCAAACTTAATCTCAACTTCTCACATGGGATACTCTCTTGATTTTCACTCTTTAAAGTAGTGGTAAAGTGTTTACACTCAATCAATCTCATGAAAACACTTCTACCATATGCTTGCTTGTCCACCTATTCTCCACTATTTAGATCATACAACTTCATAAATCAAGAGGTCTTTATTCAAGGTTGTAATGGGGCCAAAGGGTTATAATGTGGTTAAAGAACAAAAGGATAAAGATATCACAAAGGTTCCAAAGAGTTCATAGATTTTAGAGACATAATAAGATCATACAAATAAAACTTCTCAAAACTCTTATAAAACACATAATAACATAGGCTAAATATTCATGTTGAGCCTTTGCATCATTCTAACCAACTTTGTAACATCTTTTTCTTTACTTTAACTAGAAGTTCAAGAGAAGATTTGTTTTTTTTTTTTTTTTAATATGGGAATGTATTTGACAATGATCCCTTTCTTTTTCTCTTGACTTTTTCTTTTCTTTTCTTCCCCCACACTTATCTTTCGTTCTAACCCAAATTTTCAAAAAGTATCCCTTGTTTTTGCAATATGTCTCAAAATATATAATCCATCTTTAGAACAAGGGTAAGGATATAAGTATATTTAGGCTAGGTGTAAGTTCTGGTTACCAATAAAATAGCATATTTAATGTAGGCTCAAATTGGCTCACTAGTGGGGATGTTCTCTTAGAACATTAATAATGGATGGCTGTTTGGCTCTAGTTATAATCCTAATGCCTCTATCATATTCATGTTGTCACATGTATCAATATAGTCTCAAACGGTTTAAAGCAAGTTCTAGAGAATCATGTAATCATAAGAGCACTCAAGAAAGAAATTAGATTGATTTGTATAATGCATCAATCATTATAGGCTCAAAAACTCACAAGGATGATTATACAAGTCAGATTAAGTCTAAACATGCTTCTTTCTCAATCAACATATCATATTAACATTGGCTCATAAAAAGGTTGACATCAAGCTCAATTCTCATGAAAATCTTCTCACTAATAAATCTGTTTTAGACTTATGCAATTCATATCTCATCATTGTATTAAAAAGGAACTAGAACACATTAAAATAATAATAATAATAATAAAGACTCATAAAAAAAAATAGTAGACAAAAATAAAAGAAATCCTAAATCGTTCCCCCCACACTTAATTCTTACATTGTCCTCAATGTAAGTCTATTAACCCAAATGAAAGAATCATGTGTAAGAGAAAAGAACTAATAACATAAGAATAGGAACAACTAAGACTCAAAACAAAACAAACTCATGCAACCTAAATAATCCTAAAATACTAAACAAAAATTAACAAGTAAACATAAAAAGGTTAAAATCAAACTGACAAGGTATGTCTCAAGTCTCCCTTACTCAGACCTTGTTCAGAATGAATACTTCTAAATGTCTTAAAACACAACAAATTTTTTTTTTTTTTTTGAAGATTAGTAAAAATTATATTTACATCTAGTTATTTTCAAAACAAGGATCAGAAAGAAAAACAACCTCTTCTTGAGTAACATGATTTTCCAAAAAGAGTTTGAGTCTTTGTCCATTTACCTTGAATACGTTACCATTTTGAGGATTCTCAATGTCAACTGCTCCATAATGATACACATGCTTAACCACAAATGGGCCAGTCCATCTCGATCTCAACTTACCAGGAAATATGTGAAGTCTAGAATTATAAAGTAGAACTTTTTGCCCAACATCAAATGTTTTTCTTGAAATTAACTTGTCATGAAAGGCTTTAGTTCTTTCTTTATGAATTTTAGAATTCTCATATGCATCTTTGAATAAAGTTGGCCAGTAAAATCCACACTCATTGTCGGGAATGCATCTTCGAAAAATTTGATCAGGACAATATTTGAACAAGTAAGGGTCATCCCAGTAGAACTTCTTTACCTCATTCAGAAACTTCCTTTTATCTTGGGGGCTCCATTGAGAAGGAATTTTTCCCAAAAAGGAATATTTTAGCTCGGATGGCAATGGTTTTAAATCCAGCTTGGGCGGTTCAATAGTTGATGGTACAGTGACATTTGTGAGTGATGGGAGTTCCTCAAACTTTTGTTTCCAACGATGCTTATCCTGAAAAGAATTTAACAAAGAATCAGTGTGTGAAATTTCTGAAGCATTATCAAACTCACATTCAATTAAATAAGCTTCTAAATGATCATGGAATGTGGTAGTGGTGAGATGTTCATGAACAAGTTCTTAAATGAAATCCACTTCATGTACTTCTGAATCATCACCAGGTTGCTTGCAAGTGTTGAACACATTTAATTCTAAAGTCATATTTCCAAAAGAAATGTTCAACATACCATTCCTGCAATTTATCAGAGCATTAGAAGTTGCAAGAAATGGACGGCCTAATATAACAGGAATTTGAACATTTGGATTTGAAACAGGATGTGTGTCCAAAACAATAAAATCAACAGGAAAGTAAAAATTATCAATTTGAACCAAAACATCTTCAACTATCCCTCGAGGAATTTTTACAGAACGATCAGCTAGTTGAAGTGTAACAGGTGTTTCCTTGAGTTCACCTAAACCTAACTGTTGATAAACAGAAAAAGGCAAAAGATTAACACTAGCACCAAGATCAAGCAATGCACGTTCTATTCTAGTGTTTCCAATGATGCATGAGATTGTTGGACATCCAGGATCTTTGAATTTTGGTGGAGTAAGGTGCTGAATGATTGAGCTCACACTTTCCGTCAGAAATGCTTTCTTTTGTACATTATGTTTCCTTTTAACTGTGCACATGTCCTTCAAAAATTTAGCATAAGATGGAACTTGTTTGATTGCATCCAATAAAGGAATGTTAATCTTAACTTGTTTGAAAAGTTCATAAATTTCTGCATTTTGATTCAAATTCTTTATTGTTTGCAACCTTTGAGGAAAAGGAGCAGGATGCATACCTTTTTCTTTGTCCAAATTTTCAAGAAGTTCAGACTTACCATCATCCTTACCATTACTTTTCGGAGGGGAAGGAGGATCTTGGTCTTTTGATGGAATGTTTTTGTCAATTGCCTTTCCACTTCGAAGAGTTGTGATAGAACTGGCATTTTCCTGTTGAGTTTCATTGGAGCAAGAAACAAGACATTGAGTAGAAGGGTTAGGCTGAGGTTGAGCAGGAAACTTACCTTTTTCTTGAGTGCGTAATGAAGCTGTCAATGTGGACAAGGTGTTTTTGATCTCATTGATGTCCTGTGAAGTTTGGTTATTCACATTTGCTTGTGTTTGCATGAATGCTTGCAATGTCTCTTCCAAGGTTTGTACACGTGAAGGTTGATAGGAAAAAGTGTTGCCCGGTTTTTGAGATTGTGGTACCTGAACATGATTATTATTCCGCCAACTGAAGTTGGGATGATTTCTCCATTCAGGGTTATACGTTTCAGAGTAAGGAGAAGGAAAAGGCTTTTTAAATGTGTTTATGGAATTTACTTGATCATGCAACGCTTCTTTAAGAATGGGAATGTTTGGACATTCAGAAGTGGGGTGTCCCATGATTTCACAAATTCCACAACTTTCTTCATTTTTAACCGTTTTGACTTCTTTTACTTCTCTAAGTTCCATGGCTTCAATCTTTCTAGCCAAATTAGCTACTTTAGCTTTTATTTCATCTTCTTGACTAAAATGATATTTACCTCTGTTAGAAAAAAGATTAGATCTATTGGAACTTTCAGAGGAATTATCTGTGTGCCAGGCTTGAGAGTTATCTGCCAAATGGTCTAGGTAGTCAAAGGCTTCTTCAGGTTCTTTTTCTAGAAACTCACCGTTACACATTGTTTCAACAAATTGTTTAGTTTCGGGAGTTAAACTTTCATAAAAGAAACTAATAAGACGCCATTTTTCAAAACCATGATGTGGACAAGAACTTAACAAATCTTTAAAACGCCCCCAGCACTGAAAAAATGCTTCATTTTGATTTTGATTGAAATTTTGAATCTGTCTTTTCAAAGCAGTAGTTTTATGTGCTGGGAAAAATTTCTTTAGAAACTCAGTTTGTAATTCTTGCCATGTGCCAATTGACCTTGGTTTTAAATTATGAAGCCAAATTTTTGCTTTATCTTTTAAAGAAAAAGGAAATAATTTTAGCTTGACAATTTCATTTGTACATTGTTGGTCATTAAAGGTGACACATACATCTTCGAAGTCTTTTAGAAACGAGTAAGCACTTTCCGATTCTAACCCATGGAAATTTGGAAGCAAAGCTATCATACCTGGTTTAAAATGAAAGTTGTTTGCATTGAGAGGAAAAATAAAACAAGAGGGTGATGAGCTTCGAGTTGGTTGTAAGTAGTCACGCATGGTGCGTACTTGTCTGTTCTCATCTTCAGCATGAACACTTTCATTGTCAGCCATGGTAGGAGTTGTATTAGAAAGATTACCTGAAAAAGTTTCACAATAAAATCTAACTAAACGACGAGATCTAAAATCACGTCGCCAAACAAGCATAAAACAAAGTTAATATACAGATTAGGCGGTATAACCAGCCAACAAACATAAAACAAAGTTAATTTACAATATAAATATAAATATATAAAAAATTAGGCGGTATAACCAGCCAATAAAAATAAATATAGGCGGTATAACCAGCCAATAAAAATAAATATACTTATAAACTTATATACTTAGTATTGCTTCCCCGGCGACGGTGCCAAAAACTTGATGGAGACTCAATTAAGAGTTGTAAACCCAAGTGCAGGTTATGTTCAAGTAATAAATTCTCGGGTGTCCGAGGTCGAACCACAGGGAAGCGTACTAGTAAGTATAAGTTTATAAATATATAAGAAAAAGAAAGAAAGAAAAAATATTAGGGAATCAACAACAAAACAAGATAAATAAGATATTAGAGAACAAAATAAACAAAATAACATAAAAGAAATTAAACAAGATATAAAAAATAATAAGAAAAGATGTTGAGGTTAGAGAATCCACTCTTGGTGTTATGCTAAGATTAATCTTGTTTTATTACACAATTGAAATCCACACATAAGGGAGGTTCCAATCAGAAGGTTTAGCAATTCAGTCCAAATTGTCCAACGTCCATAGCATATGATATTATGTTCATTTGGTATCCTCAAAACTCATAAAAAGAGTCCAAGCATTCCTTATGCCAAGGTATATGTCTACAATAAATCAAGGTTATGAAACCAAGCATTTACTGTGCCATTTTCATTGTCAATAATGAATCAAGATCTCTACTTTGCAAGTATGATTTTAAACCAAAAGAAAATATTATCTATACTAGTGTTTATAAATGATGATTCATTTTAGCTCATGTTTAAGAGACTAACCTTAGCATTTACCAAGAGCTTCACCTCATCACCTCAACAATATGATTAGCAACACATACTAAAAATGAAAAGAAATGTAACAAGCATAAGTAAATAAAGAAAAAGAAAACTAGAGAAAGGAAAAAAGAAGAAAACTTAGAGAATTTTTTACAATGGCTAATATCCTACCAATGTATAATATTTCCCAATACTCATCCAAGGCCCTCTATTTATACACATTTTGGAGGGCTAAATGACAAGAGACAAGCTTTACAAATTTCAAAGGTAGGTATAATAGGTGGGTGCATTTTTCTAACAATTTTCGTCATATTGTATGACAATTCTGATCAGCCAGCTTGATGGTCGATTTTGTCAATGTTGGAGGCTCGATCTGATAAAATTGTCTTCTAGAAAAATATACCCCTATCAGTTACGGATCCATAGCCGTTGGAATCAGCTCATTTGCTGATGTGGATAAGAAGATATGGGCAAAATACGAAAACAGGTCAGCACAGACGTCATTGCACATCAGCCAACTTGATGGTCGATTTCACTAGGGAAAACGACTCCGTTTCAAGAAGTGTAAAACATGAAAAAGATAGATATGCCTCTTAGCTTTGCACGGCTACAAATTTAAGCCTTATTGCTTCAGTGAAACTCGAGATATAGCTGATATGGTAAACGGTGTCGGAACTGGAACTGAACTGGATTTGCCCTTAATTCTAGTAATCTGAAATCACTCAAATAAACTTGTGAAAAACACCAAATTACATAAAAATATAAAAGATCATAAACACAATTAGACTAAACAATAATAACTCGTATTTGACACAAAACAATAATAAAACATAACTAAAAACTATATAATTATACGAGTTATCAGCCTACATCCACTGGAATAGATCCAAAGGGCTACTTTGCTAATATTATTGAATTGTATAGAAGTCTATACAGGTGTGTCCTATTTATACATGAGGGTTCTCACCATCTAAGAAAAAAATCACCACAATAATAATTACAATAATATTGGAATCGTAATTTGAATCAGAATCAAATCAGAATCCCTAAGATTACTCTAATTACTTTTATTACTTTAACACACACATCAAAGCAAGCAACCAAAATAAATTGTAGTTCTAAGTAAAATCACCATTTGCAAGGTTGGAACCTTAACAAATCAATTTCAGTTTCAGGTTCAACATAAGTAAGTATTCATCTGATTTTCTCTTTCCATACAAACAATTTTACTTGTGTGAGTAAACCAAGTGCTTGAACTACATAACTGAAACCAGATTACCAACTCAAAGACCCATATCAATTTCACGAAAAATCACTCGTAAACTAATAGTTGAATCCTACATCCTTATTTGGATTCTTTATGCTCAATTTGTACAAGTTATATATATGTATCATATCGAATAACCTATGTTACTCGGATTTGGGTGTGAGTGTCGAGTACGGGTATGTGTCCGACACGGATATGTTCTGTAGACACCTAATTTTGTCCGGGCCCCTAAATCAGGTAATTTTCTTTCTTGTGCTTTTTTAGAATGCAGAAAATCTCTTCTCATCCTGCAAATGGTATTCCAAGACTTTGTTTAGGAGGTCAGTGTGAAAAGTCAATCCGAAAAAAGTCAACCTCAAAAAAGTCAACCCTAAAAAGTCAACCACTAAAAAAAGTCAACCCTTAATCAAAATCAAGATTCAAAGTTTAATTGAACAATGGTGAAAAACTTTTGATAATCCGAGGCCTACAACGAGAGATATAGAGTTCGAAAGATGGGTTATGAAAATTCGGTGAAAAAGAAACCCTAATTCGATAAATTTGGGGAAAAGTGCTTAAACGATCAAATTGGTCAAAGTTGGAGGTTTCAAATGGAATATAATCAATGACTACGGGTATTGAAAATGCCAATTGGAAGCAGAACCAAAGGAAGAGTCAATTTGGAAGAAAAACCGAAAATTAGAGTTTTTGGTGAATTTTACAAAATTGAGGAAAACTGCAGAGATAGCCCGATTCGGTAAAATTGAAGCCCCTAATTGATGAAGAGTGAGTAAACAAAGATAGCTCAAGGCTCAGTTTGAAGTAATTCCGAGAAAAGAGGCGGTTGGAGGAAAAATGAAAAAAAGGAGAAAATTTTCGATATTGGGAAAAGGAAAAATCAAAGCGGAGGGGAATTTGATCATAAAATTGGGCGTTTTTGAGCCAACTCCAATTCAATATATAACAAAGGCAATGGAAAAAGGAAATCTGGCAATCGGACCTGTTTTGAGTAAAATCGAGGTTTCGTGGGTTAAAGGGAAATCTTGGAAAAATTCGGGAAAAATAGGAAACAAGTCAAAAAATTATGAAAACCTCCAGATCTGGGTTTTATGTCATTTGGAAGATATTGGTGAAGAAAAATCCAAAATCGGCGCTCATTTGGAAAATGGCAAAGTTCGGGTGCACTAAGTTGAAATTCTAGAAGATAATTCCGGAAAAAATAGGAAACAAGCTCGAAAAATTACCAAAACATCCAGATCTCAATTTTATATTATTTGGAAGATATTGGTGAAAAAAAATCCGGAACAAGAGCTCAATTGAAAAAGGCTAAATTTGGGAGGCATCAAACCGAAACTTTTGAAGAAAAATCCGAAAAAAATAGGAAACGAGCTCGGAAAATTTTCAAAACTTTCAGAACTGAGTTTTATATTGATTATGAGGGATTGGAAGAGAAAAATCTCAAATTGGAGCTGATTTGGAAAAAGGAAAAGTCCGGGGAGGCCTAATTCGCAATTTTAAAGAAAATCCGGGAAAAATAGGAAACGGGCTCGAAAAATTATGAAACTTCCAGAATTGAGTTTTATATTGATTAGGAGGTATTGGAAAAAGAAAATCCGGATTTGGGGTCTGTTTGCAATTTAATCAAGTTTAGGGGGCTAAAGTGCAATTTTACCGAAAAAATCGAAAAGGGCTATTTTTGCAATTTAAAAAAAAAAAAGAAGATGCTGGAATTTTAAGGGCCATTCGGCCAGCCCATGAAGAGGGGAAGGAATGGATGATTTCTCTCATCCAAGGGCCAAAATTGAATAGCAAGATGGTATTTTTATTTGATTGAGCCCTTGTGATCATGCCAAGTGGCCAAATGGATGAAGAGAAAGGATGAGCACATTATGGTTAGGATTCTTGGACAGCTGGTTATGGTTAGGGGCTGATTACTTCATCCTATGGTTGCAAATTCATATTTTTATCATCTTTGATTAGTAGCCTTTGGATCTTGCTAGCTAGGAAAAAAATGACAATATTATGACAACATATTGACCCATTCAGCTGCCTATAAATAGAGGGGGGTTTTCATTCTTTTCGGGAGGTTTTTTGGCTGAGTTATTTCATGTATGAGCAATAGCTAAGTGGTATAAAAGAAAAGAAAATTTTTGAAGAGAAGGAAGCTTGAAAGATAGCTTTGAAAGCCTAACTCTTGCATTTTTTTTTCTTTTTCTATAATGATTTGCTAATTTTTCATTGATTTCTTATTATTTTATTATAAAATAAAGGTTTTTAAAACTCCCTTTTAAGGCTCCTATCTTGTGTTTTCTTAAAAAATATAAAAAACAAATTTTTTTTTACTACATTTCCTGCTATGGACGAATGGTCTCCTTTATGGGTGATTGCCTTGTGATTGATTTTATTTCTATGTTGGTTGTGATAGGTTAGTTTGTTTTGATGTTTAGCTTTCTACAATAATCAAAATATGGAGCTTATTTCTACTCTCTTTACTTACTTGTTCTTATTTTTCTGTTTTTATCATTTATTTTCATATCTACTTGATTTATGTACTAACTTTAATTTTCTGTTTTTATTATATCAAGTTGTGCATCCTTTGCATTATTGCCATACCATGTGTTTATGTATTTGCTTAGCCATATCTTTGCATTTTCATCATGATTATTTGGCTACCATGCTTTCATTTATGTCTTACATATTTGCCATGCCATATGTTTGTGTTATTGCCTTGCCATACTCTCACATTTCCATATGACCACTCGGCTACCATGGGCTTTTCTTGCCTTGTGTATTTGCATTTTCATCTTGATTGTTTTACTAGCATGCTTTCATTCATGCTTTGCATCATTATGCCATGTGATTGTGTAATTGTTTTGCCATATTCTTGCATTATTATATGTTCATTTGGTCATGATATGTTCATGATACTTCCAAGCATATTTTCATGCTTATTAGGTCTTAGGTCATATTATATTGCCATTCATATTTCTATGACATTTTAGGCATTAGATCATCTTTGTATGCTATGCATATTTCATGTTTATTAGGTCTTAGGTCATCTTGTATTTCCTTGCATATTTTCATGTTCATTAGGTTTAGGGTCATATTTATTGCCATGCATATTTCTATCTCATATTAGGTCTTAGGTTATCATTTATTGCCATGCATATTTCTATCTCATATTAGGTCTTAGGTTATCATTTATTGCCATGCATATTTCTATCTCATGTTAGGCATTAGGTTATCTTTTATGCCGTACATATTTTCTATGTCATTTAGGTATTAGGTCATGCATTTCATGCATTTAACTTGCTTTTTGTTCATGCATTTCATTTCATCCCACTTGATTTTTGACTTAAGCCAATCAATGGCTCAAAGCCAAGCTCTCATGAGCATGCTTGTGAAAAATTAAGATTTGTACAAGTTGGATTTTTTACCTTTGTGATTTTTTTCATTAGGCAATCCTTGTCCAAATTTTTAGAAATTTCTACCACTGATTATAGGATCTTAGAGGAGTCTCTAATATTTTTATTCTGATTTTTGGATTTTTTTTTATCAAAGGTTTAAAATTTTTTTTTGGCTAAACAGTTTTTCACCCAGTGTTCTGTATTTCATGAATTTTCGGGTAGGTCATCCTTAGTTTAAAAATTAAGCTGATTTTTCCCATAGAGGTCAAAATGTTCTGAGTCTCCTATAATTTTTTCAGATATGTTTGAAAATTTTTAAATAGGTAAAGAAGTCACGTTTTAAAACTGGTCAGAAAAGTCAGATTTGTTTGAAAGAAGAAAATAATTTTCTATTTTGGTTAAGGCATTAAGAGGGGCTTATTTAGAACAATAGCTACTGTCCGGTTAGTTTCTAAGTCATTTTAATCATAAATTTTGATTTTATAAAAGTCGGGTCAAGGGTGGTCAACCCCGAGTTTTCAAAGTTAGGAAAATAGAGCCTTTTTAAAGGGGGGTTTCGGTCATAGTGCCATTTTCATCCAAAAAATTTCAAATTGTTTTTAAATTCAATCACAAAGTATTTTTGATTTAGAAAAAATATGATTTAAGTCTTTTCCTAAGGTAGTCGGATATCTTTTTAGGTATACGGATGTCCTTATTTAAAGGAAAAAATACATTCTTATGCATTGCATTTCCCATGCTCATGCATATTCTATGATATATGATTTTTGCTATGAATATTCTGTAGTGATGTTATTCTTTAATTTAGATTTCATGGTGTTGTCATGGTGGTTACATGGTTATGGATATTCTATGTTATTCTATGTTTTTTGCTTAGTCATTAATTATTTTGCCATATATTTAGGGTTTATTATGTTCATGCATTGTTTTTTATTTTTTATTTATTTACATGCATATTTTATGATAATGTTATTTTATGTTTCATATCATATCATGTCATGTTATTAATTCTATTGCTATGTCATTTAAATTATACCATGTCATTTAGATTATATCATATCATTTAGATTTTGCTATGTCATTTAAATTATATCATGTCATTTAGATTCTACCATGTTATTCAGATTATGCTATGTCATATAGATTTTGCTATGTCATCTTTTTCCATGTTATACATGTTCATATTCATCTTTTTAAAAATGTTTTTAATAAAGATAATGATTTTCAATAAAAATAAAGATATTCCCGAGTTAAAATAATTAATGAGTTCTCTGTCGGGTCTGTTGAGGAGGATATCATCAATTATTATTAATAAAGGAATATCTTTCCTTTAAAAATGAAAATGATTCGGAGATTTTCCAAATAAATAAAAATTTCTATATTTTGCGAGTTTCTCGGGGAATATAGAAAAATTTTGAAATAATAAATTTCGCATCATTAACAATAAAAATGAAATTATTTTTCTTTAAATTGGGAATTATTTTAAAATGCCAAATCTAAAATCAACTTTTACCGAGACTTGAGATAACACACGATTAATAAGGTACCATTTTATAAGGGGCGTTGTGGGGGGTGCTAATCCTTCCCCTCACGTAACCGACTCCCGAACCCGCTTCTTTGATTTCTTTGGTTTAAAAGCTCAGACTTTGAAATTGGTTTTAAAAATGTTTTAGTTAATTTTAAAATGTTTTACAAAACTGGTTGTAATAAGTGGCCGATCACACCTAGCCAAAAAAAGATTGGTCGATTTTATTTCTTTTTCGAGGTTGTTTTCAACCCTCATTTTATTTCAAAAAGAATTAAGTCGTCTTTTCCTCTATTTTCCCCAATGTCATACTTAACGAGTAATGTCTCGCGATGAGACTTTTTATTTTTTAGGTTGTGACAGCTTGGTGACTCCGCTGGAGAAACTTAGAGAGTCAGGCCTAGAATTAGTCGCGTGTTATCGAAAGTCTCAGTTTTTCGGGTTTAATTGGTGTTTAATTATAATTCCCACATTTTTTAAAATAAGGAGAATTTTGAAAATAATAAAATATGTTCATATTCATTTACATGCATTTTATTATTGTTCTCTAGTTATTTAATATTGTATATTATAATTGCTTGTTGGTTAATGCGTTACACTATTCTTGAATTTTTTTTAATAAATTGTTGGGGCATTTAGAATAAGGGGTGTAGAATAGGTGGTGAAAGGTTTGTTGTTCCTCCCCACACACTACACGTGCATTTGCATATCATGAGCCCTATACCCGAGTTTCGTCTTTTTAAGTGGAAGTAAAGTAACTAAGCCTTCGTGATGATCCTCCGCATGGGCTAGTGAAACACTTCCGGAGTATAAAGTACCTAAGCCTTCGTGATTGACCCTTTGCATGGGCTTAGGGAAATATACTCCAAAGAATTGAACCCACTTTTATCGGGCTGCCTTACTAGCCTTCACAGGAGATATTGAGAAACATTTCGGGGCCTTTTAGAACCTCATTTAACCCCATATAGTGAATCTAGGCGAAGCCATGCTGGATTCCATTAGATATCCCGAAACTAGGAACACATGGAGGAACACTTATGACCTTTTGCTATTTATTTTACAGCCCACATAAACCTCGTATACCGGGCAAGGATGAACGTATATCGCCCGTAGTAAATTTAAATTTTCACCCCAAAGGCATTATGATACCTAAATAAGTAGATACTGTTGGGGCAAATGTTCATTAACTTTTTGAAATTGAAAATATAAAAATTCTTTTTCAAACATTTTGCACTTTGCACATTTCATGCATATGTGGATAGAGTATGTACATTTATGATTGTATTTTTGATCTCATTCTTTGCAATAAACGGATAGTGATAATAATCTCATTTGATGATTTCATAAACATTCATTGGTTGAATAAGAATCGTAGACCGGTAGTGTTGAATAAACATTTGGACATTGTACCATAGTAGGATCCACTACCCCGAAATTCTTTTGAAAAATAATATGTTGATTTTTCGTGAAAAAAACATGTTTCAAAAAAATAGTGGATTAAATTTGGGGGCAAATCTTGCATAATGAGATTTTTGAATAATCGAGATTGGCCACGCCAATTTCGTTTAATCATTAATAGACCCGTGCGTTAATTCTTATTCTTTACATGCATCATGTTAGCATCAGGTTGCATTCATAACAAAGATAGTCAGCATGGTTTCTCAGTATATGTTCATGCATTGATTTGTTTATTCTTTACATGCATCATGTCAGCATCAGGTCGCATTCATGACAAACATAGTCAGCATGATTTCTCTATATATGTTCATGCATTGATTTGTTTATTCTTTACATGCATCATGTCAGCATCAGGCTGCATTCATGGCATACATAGTCATCATGATTTCTCTGTATATACTCATGCATTAATTTGTCATATTGGTATCAAGTTGCATTCATTGCATACATGGTTAGCACAATTTCTTTGTATACACTCTGTGTCAATCATTTATTCTCTACATGCATCATATTGACATCATGTTGCATTCATAGTATATATGATCATTCATCGAAAAATGCATCGGCACCATACATGGTCATTCATCGCATATATCCATGCATTGATTTTTCTTATTTTTTTACATGCATCATATGGGTATCATGTTGCATTTATAACATACATAGTCAGCATGTTTCCACTGTATGTGTCCATGCATCACTTTGCATTCATGGCCCATTCATCATGACACACACTTGGAGGGATAAAGCAGAAGTTGGCTTGGCTATAAAAGTTTTTGAAGAAATTTCCATCAGAGGTATAAGAAGTACTAAACATTTTTATGATACAGGCCAGAGTTATGGAGAGTGAACAAACTGCCCGAATGGAAAGAATGGACAGGGTATAGGAAGGATTGTGAGAACAGTTGGCAAAATCTCAAGCAGAATCTAAAGATCAGATGACTAAACTAATAGAGCTGGTGTCCACTGCGATCAAGGGAAAGGGATACACTGAAAACTTGGCCGCCAGAGAAGAGTCGAAGGCACAAAAGGGTCAGAATGAGGTCATAATGTTAGATGGCCAGTCTCTTCAGAACATAGTTAATCCTGTCAACATCTTGAACTTAGATGATCCAACTGAACAAGTAAAATTGAAAATGGCTGAATTGAAGGAGGCTGAGTCAGCAGATTCCCAAGGGAAATATCAACTGTTAGATGCGAATGAACGTTGCTTGGTCCTCGATTTATTTATTCTCCCTAAATTCAAGGTTCCCAATTTTGAGAAATATGATGGGAAAATCGATCCGTCAGCCCACATCACTGTGTTCTGCCGAAAGATGATGGGCCATACAGATAATGATAAGCTTCTGATCCCTTATTTTCAGGATAGCCTCAGCGGGTCCGCAATTAGGTGGTATAGTCAGTTGAGTAAGGATCAGATTCGCTCTTGGATTGATTTGGCTAATGCATTTTTAAGTCAATACAAGCATATGACCGATATGGCGCCTGACCGTCTCACCTTGCAAAATATGGAGAAAAGAGCTACTGAGAGCTTCAAAGAATATGCTTAGCGGTGGATTGACATGGTCGCCCAAGTACGACCACCTTTGACACAGAAGAAAATCACCGTCCTTTTTGTGAATACACTACGAGCCCCGTATTATGATTGACTCGTCGTAATGCCACAAAGAATTTTGCGGATATGGTAATCTCAGGGGAGATGATTGAGAATGCTATTAAGAGTGGGAAACTTGAAGGAGAAAGAACATCCAATGTTGAGAGAAATGGGGCATCCGAAAAGAAAGAGGAAGATACACAAGTCGTGGAAGGTTTTGCCCCATCTCCCCAATTCTCCTCGTATCAGCCATCCTACCCTACCCTGAACAATGTCTCTCAAGGTTCTTATCCTTACCAACCAATGCTTGCAGCCGCGCCAGCATTTACATCTGTCTATCAATCTAACACCCTTGGGAATAATCGAAGAGGGCATAAAAAGAGAGGAAGAAATCAGGTTGACCCAATTCTTGTGTCATACATTGAGCTACTACCTCAACTCATCCAGAATCACCTTGTGGCACCCATGCAATTAGAGCCTCTGAAGCCCCCTTATCCGAGTTGGTATAATGCTAATGAGTGTTGCGATTATCATTCTGGCAATCAAGGCCATTCAACGGAGAACTACCCTGCTTTGAAGTACAAGGTCAGGGATCTCATCAAGGCTGGTTCAATAAGTTATGAAGAAGGGAAAGCCAAGTGTCATAAGAAACATGATGCATGATCATATTAGGATTTCTGATGCATGTAGTTCTATACACTGTGATGATGAAAGCACTTGTCTCATGTTGATATCTACATGAAATAAATAAATTTTGAATTTAAATGTTTTGTGTTCATCAAATTTTAGTAATAATTCGCAAAAAAAAATGAAACTTTGAGAAAATTTTTGGTGAACAATAAGGGGGTTTTCACATGAAAGAATGGACAATCTCGAGGATATTGATGATCACTGTTAGAAATGACCCAATACCTTCCCCCTCTCTTTTGATCTTCCCTATGCCTAAATCCCTTGAACCAATACCACTTGAAAGACTTAATGCTTCAAGGAATATGAATAATTAAACTTCTTAAACCATTTTCATTGCAGAATAAGCAAAGATATAGATCCTAGGTTAGGCTATGAGCAAAGGAACGAAATTTTTGAAAATTTTTCGAGCTCCTTGGAAATTCGAACAAATGAAACATTCTTTCAAGAATCTAGATTATGGTAATTTGGTATGTGTCAAGGTGGTGCCAAAACCATTCACAACTTTTCTAATAACCACAAAATACCAATTGCCCAAGCGTCATTTCATGATTGATACCTCAGGGCACAATGACTAAACCAGATTATTCCATTTCCTCAGAAAAACCTATTTTGAGCCATATTCTTTCTTGCCACTTCAAAGAACCCAAGATTGAAACTAAGCCTTTTCAGTATAGACCTAGACTTGCGATGTTCCTCATAACGATACAAACTCTCATGGTTAATCAAATTGGGGCATCATATGTAGAAATGATGGATACATGGTGAATAGGGGAAAATTAACGCATGAATCATTGGGGCATGCTAAAAAAAATTGTGATATCATGCATATGAGATTTCGGATGATTCCAAGTGCAAAATGAAATTCTGATTATCTATTTTCCCTGGGGATTGCTTTTCAAAGAGAATATTTTTGCTTGATATGAGAAATGGTCGTCTTTCATATCTCTTTCACAAAAAAAAATTATCCATAGTCACCCCTTTTAAGCCGAAGATTCTTTCTTTTTTAAACCCTGATTAAGGATCACCCTCTACACTGGGGGGCAAATGCATAAATAAGTTCTAACTCAAAGGCAGATAAAAAGCAAATTGGGCTCCAAAATAAATACGGCTCACTCTATCGAAATGAAGAAAAAGGAAAATATAGAAAAGATGGCAAAACGAAAGCCAAGAACAAAGGAAAAAACAAACACACAAAAAAATCTGTGAAAAAGTCTGGCAAATGAAAGCCAAGGACCAACAAGAAAATGAGCAAAAGTTAAAAGAAGGAAAGAAAAGTCCAAAAGGGGCAAATGCTTCAAAGGGAATCCTCTTCAAGAAATGATCCTTGATCTGATTACCCTCAAACACATATTTTAGGCCTATTTATCCTTTCTTTTTGAACCCCGAACCATGGCCTACATTACGTGCTTTAAAAGTCCATTTTGATCAAGCATAAATATTCAACTTGAAGGGTTTTTCCTCAGATTTTATCTCATCTCATCGAATTATCATTTCACTAAGGAAGAATTTAGAATTCTCAAATGCATGATGGAACAATGACAAAAAAAAGGAAAGAATGGGACTCTAGGGCGAAAACCCAAAAATGGACGATCTAGAGTAAATGGAAATTTTCGATGCCATCTATGTTAGTGTCGATGCCACAAAAAGAATGTCATCTTGAAGAAATCAAGGAACATGAATTCCTAAACCTCCTAAACTGTCAACTCTCATTTGGAGGATTGATTTCAAAAACTGAAACTTTTTCCCTCCAAGATTAAACTTTCCAGTTAAAACATCCCGGCCAATCTTGACGCGTGTCAAAATGCCTTGATATGGAAATTAAAAGAATGTTGAATTTGTTTGGTTCTCAATGAATTCTTGATTTATAAAATCTGTTCCATTTGTGAGCCTAAAAGGGACATACATTTTTGTTGTGAAGTTTTCTTTGATCAGCCAAAATCCTATTGTATCAAGCCTTTCAATTCAAGTTGAAAAACCCAAATTGACATTCAGAAAATTTCTAATAGTGATCATCAGTCTTCAAGAGATTCATACATCACACACTGTGGGGTTAATATTTTTTACTCATAAGTTTTCATTAAATTCTTTCTAAAATGGGAAAACAAATAAATATTTTTGAAATAACCATTTTTGATGTTGACATGAGACAAGAGTTTTTCTAACCCAAAGGTATGGAACTACTAAGGTAGATCTTGAATTCCAGATATGAGAAGAAGAAATAGAACCCGGCTCAGACTTCTGTTGATAAGAGTTTGAAAATCGTTGGGGCAAAGAGAATCGCCAAAGACTAAAAAAAAATGATCTCTTATGGGGCATGAGTATTCAAGATACACTCTGATTTAAAAAGAAAGAATGAATTGAAAAGGCTAAGCCAAAATCTAAAAATTATCGAGGGCATTTGCATCACTCATGAGCACTTATCTTTTTATTGAGCTTTGCATCTGCACCATGTCGGGAAGCATTTGCATCATTCATGGGTATTTGCATTTGCACTATTCCATGAGCATATGCATTTTACCCTTACATTTACATCCTTCATGGATATTTGCATTTGCGTCATCTCAAGCAATTGTATCATTTCTAGGATCATTGCGTCTTTATTATTGTGTGGTAACTGCAGTTACACCACTCATGGACCACTTACATAAACACGATTCGTAGGGGCATCTGCATCTTTTCATGAAGCATTTGCACATTATCAATATTTGCATTTGCATCATTCAGAAGCATTTGCATAATGTCAATCTTTGCATCTGCATCATTTCATGAAGTAGTTGCGTCAACATTAATCTTGACATCTGTATCAAGAAGAATTTGCATCAATCCAAGTCATTTGCATTTGCACCATGAAGCATTTGCATCTTATTCAATCTCTACATCTGCACCAAGAAGCATTTGCATCAACCTAAGCCATTTGCATTTGCATCATGAAACATTTGCATCTTATTCAATCTCTGCATCTGTATCAAGAAGCATTTGCATCAAGCTAAGCCACTTGCATTTTCATCATGAAGCATTTGCATCTTATTCAATCTATGCATTTGCACCAAGAAGCATTTGCATCAACCTAAGCCATTTGCATTTGCACCATGAAGCATCTGCATCTTATTCAATATCTGCATCTGCATCTGCATCAAAAAGCATTTGCATCAATCTAAGCTATTTGCATTTGCACCATGAGGCATCTACATCTTATTCAACATCTGCATCTGCACCAAGAAGCATTTGCATCAATCCAAGCCATTTACATTTGCACCATGAAGCATGTGCATCTTGTTAAAGACAGTTGCATCTACATCATGAAGTATTTGCGTCCTCTCTCAAAGCTTTCAGGTAGAATTTTACAAATTTTAAAAATGAGCAAGTTTCGGTGGTGATAGTTGAAGCTTCTGGAGGAGATATCCAGAATTTTACAAATTTTAAAAGTGAGCAAGTCTTAAGTGGTGATAGTTGAAGCTTCTAGAGGAGATATCCAGAATTTTACAAATTTTAAAAATGAGCAAGTCTTCGGTGGTGATAGCTGAAGCTTCTGGAGGAGATATCCAGAATTTTATAAATTTTAAAAGTGAGCAAGTCTTTGGTGGTAATAGCTGAAGCTTCTGGAGGAGATATCCAGAATTTTGCAAATTTTAAAAGTGAGCAAGTTTTCGGTGGTGATAGCTAAAGCTTTTAGAGGAGATATCCAGAATTTTACAAATTTTAAAAATGAGCAAGTCTTCGGTGGTGATAGCTGAAGCTTCTAGAGGAGATATCCAGAATTTTACAAATTTTAAAAATGAGCAAGTCTTCGGTGGTGATAGCTGAAGCTTTTGGAGGAGATATCTAGAATTTTACAAATTTTAAAAATGAGCAAGTCTTTGGTGGTGATAGCTGAAGCTTCTGGAGGAGATATCCAGAATTTTACAAAATTTAAAAAAGTGAGCAAGTCTTTGGTGGTGATAGCTAAAGCTTCTGGAGGAGATATCCATAATTTTACAAATTTTAAAAGTGAGCAAGTCTTTGGTGGTGATAGCTAAAGCTTCTGGAGGATATATCAAGAATTTTAAATTTTTTTAAATTGAGCAAGTCTTTGGTGGTGATAGCTGAAGCTTCTGGTGGAGATATCCAGAGTTTTACAAATTTTAAAAGTGAAAAAGTATTTGGTGGTGATAGCCGAAGCCTCTGGTGGAGATATCCAGGATTTTACAGTTTTAAAAATGAGCAAGTCTTTGGTGGTGATAGTCGAAGCTTCTGGAGGAGATACCCAGAATTTTAAACACAGACACCAAGATAAGATAAGGCCTCGAGACCACCGTCGAGGTATTTTTTTTCTCTTGCAAATCGAACTCCTTTCCTTAAGACGGGTCGAGCCTTGATTAGTCAGGGAACTCAATTTAAGGATAAAATCTTCTATTTACAGTTTTTTTGAAGAAAAAAATGAAAATGAAGAAAATTCTCTTTCCTTTTGTTTACATGTGATTTCACTAACCGGACAAAATTAGAGTTTATTTATCTTTGCCTGAATTTTGATTCTCAATAATAGCCAAATAGGGGCAGCTATAGACACCTAATTTTGTCCGGGCCCCTAAATTAGGTAATTTTCTTCCTTGTACTTTTTTAGAATGCATAAAATCTCTTCCTATCCTGCAGATGGTACTCCAAGACTTTGTTTAGGAGGTCAGCGTGAAAAGTCAATCCGAAAAAAGTCAACCCCAAAAAAGTCAACCCTAAAAAGTTAACCACTAAAAAGTCAACCCTTAATCGAAATCAAGATTCAAATTTTAATTGAACAATGGCGAAAGAATTTTGATAATACGAGGTCTACAACGAGAGATATAAAGTTCGGAAGATGGGTTATGGATATTCAGTGAAAAGGAAACCCTAATTCGATAAATTTGGGGAAAAGTGCTTAAACGATCAAATTGATCGAAGTTGGAGGTTTCAAATGGAATATAATCAATAACTACGGATATTGAAAAGGCCAATTGGAAGCAGAACCAAAGGAAGAGTCAATTTGGAAAGAAAATCGAAAATTACGGTTTTTGGTGAATTTTGCAAAATTGGAGAAAACTGTTGAGATGGCCCGATTCTGTAAAATTGAAGCCCCTAATTGATGAAGAGTGTGTAAAAAAAGATAGCCCAAGGCTCAGTTTGAAGTAATTCCGAGAAAAGAGCCGATTGGAGGAAAAATGGAAAAACGAGGAAATTCCCGATATTGAAAAAAGGAAAAATCAAATCGGAGGGAAATTTGATCGTAAAAATTGGGCGTTCTTGGACCAACTCCAATTCAATATAAAAAAGGCAATGGAAAAAGAAAATCTGGAAATGGGACCTGTTTTGAGTAAAACTGAGGTTTCGGGGGTTAAACGACAATCTTGGAAAAATTCGAGAAAAATAGGAAACGAGCTCGAAAAATTATGAAAACCTCCAGTTCTGAGTTTTATGTCATTTGGAAGATATTGGTGAAGAAAAATCGGGAATCGGAGCTCATTTGAAAATGGCAAAGTTCGGGTGCACTAAGTTAAAATTCCAGAAGATAATTCCGAGAAAAATAGGAAACAAGCTCGAAAATTTACCAAAACTTCTAGATCTCAATTTTATTTTATTTGGAAGAGATTGGTGAAGAAAAATTCAGAATCGGAGCTCAATTGAAAAAGGCTAAATTTGGGAGGCATCAAACAGAAACTTTTAAAGAAAAATCGGAAAAAATAGGAAACGAGCTCGAAAAATTATCAAAACTTTCAGAACCGAGTTTTATATTGATTAGGAGGTATTGGAAAAGAAAAATCTCAACTTGGAGCTAATTTGGAAAAAGGCAAAGTCCCGGGAGGCCTAATTCGCAATTTTAAAGAAAAATCTGAGAAAAATAGGAAATGAGCTCGAAAAATTATGAAAACTTCCAGAATTTAGTTTTATATTGATTAGGAGGTATTGGACAAAAAAAAATCCGAATTTGGGGTCCGTTTGCAATTTAATCAAGTTTAGGGGGATAAAGTGCACTTTTATCAAAGAAACCAAAAATTGTTATTTTTGCAATTTAAAAAAAAAAAAGATGCTAGAATTTTAAGTGCCATTTGGCCAGCCCATGAAGAGGGGGAAGGAATGGCTGATTTCTCTCATCCAAGGGCCGAAATTGAATAGCAAGATGGTATTTTTATTTGATTGAGCCCTTGTGATCATGCCAAATGACCAAATGGATGAAGAGAAAATATGAGCACATTATGGTTAGGATTCTTGGACAGTTGGTTATGGTTAGGGGCTGATTACTTCATCCTATGATTGCAAATTCACATTTTTATCATCTTTGATTAAAAGCCTTTGGATCTTGCTAGCAAGGGGAAAAATGACAGCATTATGACAACATATTGACCCATTCGGCTGCCTATAAATAGAGGAGGGTTTTCATTTATTTTGGGAGGTTTTTTGGCTGAGTTATTTCATGTATGAGTAATAGCTAAGTGGTAGAAAGCAAAGAAAATTTTGAAGAGAAGGGACCTTGAAAGATAGCTTTGAAAAGTAACCTTTTGGCACCTAACTCTTGCATTTTTCTTTCCTTTTCTATGCTGATTTGCTCATTTTTCATGTGATTTCTTGTTATTTTATTATGAAATAAAGGTTTTTAAAACTCCTTTTTAAGGCTCCTATCTTGTGTTTTCATAAAAAATATCAAAAACAATTTTTTTACTACATTTCTTGCTATGGCCGAATGGTCTCCTTTATGGGTGATTGCCTTGTGTTTGATTTTATTCCTATGTTGGTTGTGGTAGGTTAGCTTGTTTTGATGTTTTAGCTTTCTACAATAATCAAAATATGGAGCTTATTTCTACTCTCTTTACTTACTTGTTTTTATTTTTCTGTTTTTATCATTTATTTTCATATTTACTTGCTTTATTTACTAACTTTAATTTTTTGTTTTTATTATATCAAGTTGTGCATGCTTTGCATTATTGTCATACCATGTGTTTGTGTATTTACTTAGCCATATCTTTGCATTTTCATCATGATTATTTGGCTACCATGCTTTCATTTATGTCTTACATATTTGCCATGCCATATGTTTGTGTTATTGCCTTGCCATACTCTCACATTTTCCATATGACCATTCGGCTACCATGGGTTTTTCTTGCCTTTGTATTTGCATTTTCATCTTGATTGTTTGACTACCATGCTTTCATTCATACTTTGCATCATTATGCCATGTGATTGTGTATTTGTTTTGCCATGTTCTTGCATTATTATTATGTTCATTTGGTCATGATATGTTCATGATACTTCCATGCATATTTTCATGCTTATTAGGTCTTAGGTCATATTATATTGCCATGCATATTCCTATGACATTTAAGGCATTAGGTCATCTTTGTATGCCATGCATATTTTCATGTTTATTAGGTCTTAGGTCATCTTGTATTTCCATGCATATTTTCATGTTCATTAGGTTAAGGGTCATATTTATTGCCATGCATATTTCTATCTCATATTAGGTCTTAGGTTATCATTTATGGCCATGCATATTTCTATCTCATGTTAGGAATTAGGTTATCTTTTATGCCATGCATATTTTCTATGTCATTTAGGTATTAGGTCATGCATTTCATGCATTTAACTTGTCGTTTGTTCATGCATTTCATTTCTTCCCACTTGATTTTTGACTTAAGCCAATCAATGGCTCAAAGCCAAGCTCTCATAAGCATGCTTGTGGAAAATAAGATTTGTACAAGTTGGATTTTCTACCTTTGTGATTATTTTCATTTGGCAATCCTTGTCCAAATTTTTAAAAATTTTTACCACTGATTATAGGATCTTAGAGGAGTCTCTAATATTTTTATTCTGATTTTTGGATTTTTTTTATCAAAAGTTTAAAAATATTTTTTGGCTAAACAATTTTTCACCCAGTGTTTTGTATTTCATGAATTTTCGGGTAGGTCATCCTTAGTCTAAAACTTAAGCTGATTTTTTCCCATAGAGCTCGACATGTTCTGAATCTCCTATAATTTTTTTCAGATTTTTTTGAAAATTTTTAAATAGGTAAAAAAAATCACGTTTTAAAACTGGTCAAAAAAATTAGATTTATTTGCTAGAAGAAGATATTTTTCTGTTTTGGTTAAGGCATTAAGAGGGGCTTATTTAGAAAAATAGCTACTGTCCTAGGTTAGTTTCTAAGTCATTTTAATCGTAAATTTTGATTTTATAAAATTCGGATCAAGGGTGGTCAAACCCGAGTTTTCAAAGTTAGGAAAATAGAGCCTTTTTAAAGGAGGGTTTCGACCATAGTGCCATTTTTATCCAAAAATTTTCAAATTGTTTTTAAATTCAATCACAAAGTATTTGTGATTTAGAAAAATCTGATTTAAGGCTTTTCCTATGGTAGTCGGATATCTTTTTAGGTATACGGATGTCCTTATTTAAAGGAAAAAAATACACTCTTATGCATTGCATTTTCTATGTTCATGCATATTCTATAATATATGATTTTTGTTATGAATATTCTACAGTGATGTTATTATTTTGATTTAGATTTCATGGTGGTTACATAGTTATGGATATTCTATGTTATTCTATGCTTTTTGCTTAGTCATTAATTATTTTGCCATATATTTTGGGTTTACTATGTTCATGTATTGTTTTTCTATTTACATGCATATTTTATGATAATGTTATTTTATGTTTCATATCATGTCATGTTATTAATTCTATTGCTATGTATTTTAAATTATGCCATATCATTTAGATTATATCATGTCATTTAGATTTTGCCATGTCATATAGATTATATCATGTCATTTAGATTCTACCATGTTATTTAGATTATGCTATGTCATCTAGATTTTGCTTTGTCATCTTTTGCCATGTTATACATGTTCATATTCATCTTTTTAAAAATGTTTTAATAAAGATAATGATTTTCAATAAAAATAAAGATATTTCCCAGTTAAAATAATTCATGAGTTCTTTGATGGATTTGCTGGGGAGGTTATCATCAATTATCATTAATAAAGGAATATCTTTCCTTCAAAAATGAAAATGATTCGGACATTTTCCAAATAAATAAAAAATTTTATATTTTGCCGAGTTTGTCGGGGAATATAGGAAAATTTTGAAATAATAAATTCCGGATCATTTTCAATTAAAATGGAATTATTTTTCTTTAAATTGGGAATCATTTTAAAATGCCAAATCTAAAACCGACTTTTACCGAGAGTTGAGATAACACTCGATTAATAAGGTACCGTTTTATACGGGCATTGTGGGGGTGCTAATCCTTCCCCGCACGTAACCAACTCCCGAACTCGCTTCTTTGATTTCTCTGGTTTAAAAGCGCAGACTTTGAAATTGGTTTTAAAAATGTTTTAATTAATTTTAAATTTTTTTACCAAAACCGGTTTTAATAGGTAGCCGATCACACCTAGCCAAAAAAGATTGATGGCGACTCTATTTCTTTTTTGAGGAAACCCTCATTTTATTTCAAGAGAAATTAAGTCATATTTTCCTCTGTTTTTCCCAATGTCACACTTAACGAGTAATGTCTCGCGATGAGACTTATTATTTTTTAGGTTGCGACATGTTCATTTCTTTCTAAGTTTTTTCATGTATTTGGAGGGTTCTTAGAGGATCATATCCCCATACCCATGTCCGATATGTATCAGATACGAGTGTTGCAAGAAAAATGAAGAGTCATAGCAATATAAAAATAACTCAAGTATCTAAAATTTACTCATAAAATTACAAAAACACAGTGACTAACTGTTGTCGGGTTTAACCACGCAAGTGCACGTATCGTTAACAAGTAATAAAGTGAAGAGTAGAGTATCGTTCCCACGAGAAATTGTTACCAAATTCGTTAAGTACTAAAATTAAAACAACTTAATCTTATTCAAACAATTAATTAAATTAAATAAAAGAAACTAACTAATAATAAAATAATGCAAATAAAATGATAGATTAAACAATTAAAAAAAGCCTAGGATTAAAATTTCCCTCAACACTTTGTTTGAACTTCTCTTATCCTCTTAACTTGACTAATGATCTTGAGTTGTTAACCTAGAGTTCTAATCTATTTATAAGGATCTTCCGATGGTCTTATAAAAATATCTCTTAACTAATTAACTATATTCCTATACAATTGAATTAAAGAGAAATTCATTAAGCTTAGACTCTAAAATTGGTTACACATGACACGTAAGTGTATTTCTACCCTACATGCAGATGAATTCATCCTAATAAATGAATATGAAACATGCGTCATTCAATCCATGTCTAACACTAAACTCCCTTTTCCAAGTTGTATCTAGATTACCACATCAATCTAATTGGTAGCTAAGCAATTAGAAGCATTAAGCACAAAATTGAATAAACAACATCAAATATCATTAAATCAAGCAAGAAAGTAAAATAATCCAAACTACATGTTGAGTTCCATTGCAATCCTAGAAAAAGTAAATTAGTTCATTGTAATTAATAAAAATATAAAACAAAGGAGTTTCACCATCATAAATAATACAAGAAAGATAAAGAAGATAAGAGAATTAAAACTAAAGGGTTGTCAGATCTTCAGTTTTCAATCCTTCAAAATCTCTATTACTCCTTGCAAAACTTTGGTGGTTGCTCCTCTTAAGAAAACTAGGTTATTTACAAGCTAAGTAGTTTTAAAAGGTAGGGAGAAGTCTTTTATAAAGTCCTAAAAGGTTTCTATTTAGAACTCCAAAAGCCTAAAATAGAAAAACTTTGTGGGCAAGTAACAACTTTCAGCTTTGACTTTTCATATATGAATAATATTCTCCTTATTGCTTTAGGACTCTAAAAAAATACAAAAGTCGTTAAATAAGTAACTAAAATAAACATAAACATAAAATAAATAAATAAATAAATAAAAATAACTAAAAATAATTAATAATTTAAAGTATAAGGACTTAACTATATAAAATATGATAAAATAACTCTATTTTATAGAGTTATCACCAACTATTACAAAGTTGGTATTTCTTTTTATTTCTGTTTTTGGCTAATAAAGACTTAGAAACTTGGTTTATCTTCTTGAACTTCTACCATACTGTTTCTAGTCCTAGTTAGGGAGATGTATTTTTGAAATAAAAAGCCGGCTCTAATGAATTTGTTTCGGTATCTTTTCATTAGAATATGGATGATAGTAGAGTTGTTCAATTTGCATGCATGTGCCCACCTCCATTGGTATGGCAAATAGTATCTAGCTGTGGATTAGTCCACTTTATCTCTTTCCTTCTCTCATGCATAGAATCTTGTAAATGGTAGTTATACTATTACATGTGTTGATTTCTTTCAATCATATACAATAATTATACATGTAGACTCTCGATTTTTTTAAGGGTAAGGCAGTATCTTTATTTACAATCTATGTTATCCAGACTCGGGACGAGTGTCAAGTATGAGTATGTATTCGATACGGGTGTGTTCAATTTTTTCTTTAAGTTTTTTTTTAATAAAGTTGGAAGATCATATTTCTATACCCATATCCACATATATATAGGATACAGGTGTCGGACATGAGTACTTCAAATAAAAATGAATAATCCGGATAACATAACTTACAGTAAGTGTATTCTCTCGAATTGTAGTTAGTGCAATGTATGCCAAACTCCCTTTAGCTATAAATAGAGTCACTCTTGGGCATCTTTTGTAAGTATCTCCTCTAGTTTAGGGTCTATTTTGATTCTATTGCCCCAAGCTTTTTGGAAGTAGAACCAAATATGCTGAAAAAGCTACCAACATTTGGTTGGTTAGAGTGGTTAGTGACTTCATTATATCCCTTAGATTACAGCACCCAATAACATTTTGTACTTCACATGTAAAACAGGTCTTGGCTAGTTATCACCTCCCTATGCTCAAGAAAATGGAGGATGGGCTTCTGTTTTCCTTCTTGTAGGACTTGTATATGCACCTATAGTTCTCATCTACTTGGAAAGCAGCAACCTTCATCTACTTGGAAATTTTCATGGCCCTTGTGTCTTACACCATTTCACTCCATGATAATCTAATCACAGTGTTCTCAGGGACTCAAATTAAGCTACCAGGGGCTAAGCTTCTACATCTCAGCTTATGATTGTTGTTTTGATAGCACTTCCAAGTTTGTGGTTGAGATATCTTTCTTCCATATATTTCCTTTCATGGGGTGATATTACACATGCTCAAGGATCGGGTAGTCCGACTAGTCCGACAAGCTTGGCTCGTACTGGACCGGGTTTGGATAGAGCTTTTTTCGATTCAGGCTGGCTTGAATCACTATTCATATAATAATAAAAATTATTTAAATTAATTATAAAAATATATTAATATTAATATAAAAATAACTTTTTAAAATTTATTATTATTTTTTAAATAGTGAATCAGGTCGACGGGCCAGCTCAGATCTGCCCAGGACCGGGCTTGGGTAAGGAAATCAGAAAAATTCCGAGTTTCGGCCCCGCCCCGGAGCAGGTCTAGGTGGTATCCTCATGTCACTTATTATCTTCACATCGGTGATGTGCACTGCTATTTTTGGAGGTGTCAAGGCTAACCACAGCGTACCAGTGTTACATGTGAAAAGGGTTCCTGCCATATCTGGACTTTATATCTTCAGTTATGCTGGCCATATTGTTTTCCCCAAACTTATACAAAGCCATGAAAGATCCATCCATATTCTATCTGCTCCATGGAACTTTCCATTTTGTCAGTTTTATTTCATCACCATATAATCTGCTTACGTTTTGGTATTCCTTGATTCCAAACTTGAACTTGAAGTAGAATCTAAGAATCAAATGGTTATTCATATAAGAAGCAATTGCATATCTGCTGCTAGCATGAATATTGTAACTGACCAACTTTTCTGCACCTGATTCTAGGTATCTATTGTGAGTTTTGCATCAGTCACAGCACTTTACACTGCTCTAGCATTCTTGGGTGCCAAGTTGTTTGGGCCACAAGTCAACCCTCCAGCTTACCCAAACACTATTTTGTCACCAAAATTGCTGAACTTATTGATTCAGCTTGAGCATAACTTACCAGAAACCAGATTCTCTGAGTTCTTGCATGAAGTTGATCATAAGAGGCTGTGTAGGCTCCATTCTGCTTCTAGTGATACTAGCCCTTGCGCTTTCTATTCCATATTTCTAGCATGTGCTTAGCCTCTCTGCTTTTGGTTCACTTCTTGGGGTATTTGGAACAATTTCATCAGCAAAGTTACTAATAGAAAGCCTCCTGAGAGCTCACTCAACTTGACAGAGCAAATCTTGCTTGTGGGATTGCCATTTTCTCTCTGCTTAATATGGAAAATAATAGAGTCCTTGTGACAGATGAGAAAAGTAAATCGGATGCCGAAGAAAACAGCAGCTCATTCTATACAGAACAGTAATGAGTTGAATTTGGCTGCCTGAAGATGAATCATTCAATTTATTAAGGTGCTGTCCCCAGACATGCAATATGTCTCATATCAAAGTTACATTTGACAATTATTCGTCTAAGCTTTCCTGACAACAATTTGTTCCTGTACAAGACGATGATGCAAAAACTGTAACCTAATTTACCTGTGAGTATCTAGTTTTTGGAAACACATTTATCAAGGTCTTCAAGAAAATAGTGGCAATCTCTGCTCCCCTGAGGCATACGAGATGATGCTCTTTTTAAGTGGTGAAATATGGTGAGCCCCATGAAATGCAGCTGCTCGTAAAATATTTAAAGGACCAAAATCAACAGAGTATGCCTTCTGAAAACCATCCAGGACTGCCATCATCATAACATTTGCTGGTTTTCTGTCTGCTTCATATTTCTTCAGTAGTGATACCTGAAAAGAGTTAAAACACTACCATATAAGGATGAGTAATTGAGCATCACGATCAGCCTTTTTTCTGAATTCTTTTTCTTGAAAGAAAGAAGAAGAAAAGCGAAAGAAACTATGGTTGCCAAAGAGTTAAATCTAGAAACATAACCAGATTCATCACATCTTATGAGGATGGTTAGTTCTATACATACCTCTCCAATGTCTGAGCCTACTGCAATACCCTCAGAAATGACACTTGAAAGAGTAGATGCATCTCCAAAACCCAAATTAACTCCTTGGCCAGCCAAAGGATGTACAGTGTGAGCTGCATCACCAATTAGAACAACACGCTTTGATGCATAGTCATTAGCATGCCTTAAGGATAACGGGAAAGCCATTCTTTCAGAGGCCAACTTGACTACTTTTGGTGGAATTTCAAAGCAATCATTAGCTGACCTGGAGATATCTCCTTTGAGCCAAGAAAAAATGTCTCCATTACCCAATAAGCTTGATGTAGGATGAGGACCATAACCATAATCCAGAGAATAGTTTACAGCATTCAGAAAGTCATCCTCACTCATTGATTTGAACTCTGATGACTCTTTTGGGTTCATAGTCCAAACAATATTGCTAAACTTATCACCTATTGGCAGAAGTGCAATTGGACCAGCAGGTAGAAACCTCTGCCATGCGCAATGGTTTTCTACAGCATGTTCTACTGTACATATGATGGCATTCTGTGAGTAGTTCCATCCAGTTGTTCTGAATCCTGCTAACTCTCTAACTCGTGATTTTCCCCCATCTGCTCCTACCTGAGATGAATCTCATGTAACTTGACACCAATAAAATTTACTAATGAAAAATGTCATCCAAAATATCAGTAAGACATTTGAAAAAACTTTTATCCTATTATATTCAAAACGAGCAATCTAACTCATCCAGGTGCAAGTTCAATTACCACCAACTTTGCATATAGGCTATTGCCATCCTCCAGTTCTAACTTAGCTAAACGCCCATGAGTGAACAATGCTGTTATTGATAATGTGCTGTCCACTTCCAAGGATGAAGAATTAGGTAGTATAGACATTGAAGTCAATCTTGATGGGTATATTTTCTTCAGCAAATCTGCATCCTGAAAATTATTAATTTACCTAGGTTCAATTGTGACTGTAAAACATGACCATAGAAGAAAATAAGCTGTACTTTTTTACAATATTATTAGTGGGAATGTGCCTGCTTTCAGGAAATGACAACATTCTTAATGATTAATATTTGGAAAAGGGGGAGGGGGGCAATGTGACTGGAGAAACTAGGTAAGATTTTCTGAGGATGAAAATTCAAAAAATATAAGGGAACAATTTTTTGTCTTTGCAACAGTAAATGAGAGCCAAATATCTGTTCCAAGGATAAATGATACGAAAAAACTTCAAGTGAGAGAGTAATTATGCTAAAGGTTTCATAACTTATCAATACCTGCAAACGTGACAACAGAGAACTAAGTAGCACCTTATTCTCCACCACACACCTAATGACAGTCCAAAACCAGCATATATGCGTTAGCATGTAAAGATAAAAAGAGTTGCTTCTTTAGTTTAAAGCAGGTGCTTACCCGAGTAATTCTTTGTCTGCATCCCTGGCGTTGTATTTTGCGTAACTTAGGCCAGTATAATCCCAAACCTATAGTAGGTTATGATAAATCTGTCAGCAATTTTTTTTATTGAATACACTCTAGGTGCCATTTAAAATCAACATGTCCGAGGAAATAAGACATGTGTTAAGTAGCATGCTGGTTCTTAGACAATGAATAAAAGCTATGACAGGCCATAATAAAGAAGACATCATTTGCAAAAGAGAAAATATAACAGCCAGCACCTGCATCTTATCAAAATATGCATGTCGATGCTGCTCAACATATTGCCAAGCACCAATATCTGCAACATATGCTATCACTGTTACTGAGAGCAGAATAAACATGACAAAAAAGCACGGGAAATTATAGCTAATTAAGGGAAAATATCAACTAGTCAAAGCAATACTTAATAATCAATTAGGCCAATGGTTTCTCTTTCTTGTATGCTTAGCTTACAGATGGAGGGTCTAAAATAATAGTAATAGTCCTATGATAATCAACTTTAATTTCACAAGTCATTGCTAACATCATAATCTTATAGCTGTTCCTAAACCCCAACCAATTTCTAACTTTCTACCTTAAATTACATTTTTCAATATTTTGAAGATGCTAGCACAAAACCATTTATTGAGCTTTGCAAAATGATCAGAAAAACATAAGGATTAAAATTGTCTGATACAGTATGTTTGTTACCTTTGAAGAAAGATATAGCAGCAGGCGTAATTGTACTGACCCTGGGATCAGGGAGGTCTTCTTTCTTAATGAAGTGTTTTCTCCCCAAAGCCGGATTGCTATCGATGATGGCAACATTCAAATGTTTTGTTAACGGTCTACTAGCTGCAAGTTAACATAGTATAAAAAAACTAAATATTCCATCATCTCAGAATTTTATCGTCATCAACAAGAACATGCTCTGTAAGATTACGGAAGTCCTAATTATACATATTTATAAGTCTAACTAGCATCCATGTGTGTAATATCACGATCGTAGTGCCTATCGTATGCATTCTTACACCTTTGCGAAATTGATGAACCATATCTCTAGCACAAGATAAATTGCATACCATAACAAGAAAATGATTGGTAAGATAAAACAATTTAGCTACCTAAGGAACAAGCGAGAGCCAGCCCAACCATGCCACCTCCAACAATTGCAATGTCATATTGTTGACCTTCACTCCCCTAAAATGTTAAAAAAAAAAAAACTTAATCCAATATTTTACACCAATTTATATAAGTGAAAGGAAAAATTAACCACATTAAATTCGAAATACCAATAAAATGTGAAATAAAACCAGAAACTTTAGCAAGCCAATTTATTAAAAAAAAAAATTACTTTTTCAGAGTTACCAGCATTTGGGCTAGATAATATTGGGGTTGCATCATTAGAAAATGGCCTCCATGGAATTCTCAATCTATAAACATTTGAGCCAAATTTTGTCGCGACAATCCTGTTATTATAGCCGATAATTCATCATTAAAAGCGAAACAAGCACCGAAAAAGATCTTAATTTACGAAAAGGAAAGGTATTAAGAAAGGAATTCGCACCTGTTCATTGTTGGAATGCTGCTGCTACCTTGTTATGTTTTTGCTCAGTGAAAATTGTCCAACTTTCCGCAACCTTATTCGTGTTTTTCCCGGATAATTGCTCAAATCATAAAACTATTCTAATGATGATAGGCGGCATAAAAAATTGTATATCTAGGTCTACGCTGAGTCATTTTTCATTTTTATGTTAAATGAAAAAAAAAAAAAAAATCTCTCCTTTAGGGCTTGCAAGAAAAGAAAGAAAATTTTGAAACTTCCATGTTGCAATTTGAGTTCCTCAACATGAATTTCTTCAAAAATTTACCTCGTTTTGGTTTGGACATGTCCATTTTCACTACTTTCAACTAAATTAAATTTCAGAATTTTTTTCAAAAACAACACCAAAAATATTCATTCATTTTCCTTTCCCTTCTATTTATTTTCCTTAATTTTCTAAGCAATCAAACAAAAAATAAACGCAATTAATAAAAAAAGAATAAAAGGAAAGCAACCTGAGGTAGTAGACGCAGAGTCGAAATGAAGATTCGGGACCCGACCTGATCGATTAGGTTTGGTGATACCCACCGTATTAAGTATAATATGATGTTAGTAGGTTGGGGATATTTTCTTAAGGTTATAAATGTCATTTCAATTACTTGTTAATGTATGAAAATGTGAGACGATTCACGGAATGAGTGTATAAACACTATGCAGCCTTAGTGGAAAGGATATGAATATATAGACCCAATTCTCACTTTCTCAATTCTCTTTGTTTTTTATATTCTCTTCTTCTTCTCTCATCTTCTTCCTATAATTCTTTTATTTCTCTATTAAATGACTTTGGTGTTTATCAATTGGTATCAGAGCTTAAGACCTGGCAACAATGGCGGATGGAATGACTACTAGTATACATAAGGAAGTTAACCACAATCAACAGGAGATTTCACGCATGCAGAGTGAGATCCAGCGGATGGATCAGAAGATTGAAGATAAGTTAGATGGGTTCCGACTAAAAATGGGGCTTGAGTTTAAGAAATTTTTTGAACTGTTAGCAGTGAAGGAAGCAGCTCAGGTAGAGAAAGGCAACATGGAGGCCTCTCCGTCGGTTAACAATTTTTCTGGTTGTCCTGCAACACCAGAGAAGACAGATCCTTTTCCTCAACAGCAAACCAATCGGATACCTTACTATGAGCAGCCACGCCATTTGATAACTCGTATAATTATATAGTTTTTAGTTATGTTTTATTATTGTTTTGTGTCAAATACGAGTTATTATTGCTTAGTCTAATTGTGTTTATGATATTTTATATTTTTATGTAATTTGGTGTTTTTCACGAGTTTCTTTGAGTAATTTCAGATTACTAGGTTAAATCAAGAATTAAGGGCAAATCCAATTCAGTTCGAGTTCCGACACTTTTTGCCATATCAGCTATATCTGGAGTTTCACTGAAGCATTAAGGCTGAAATTTTTACAGTGCATAGTTAAGAGGCATATCTATCTTTTTCATGTTTTACACTTCTTGAAACGGAGTCGTTTTCCCTAGCGAAATCAACCATCAAGTTGGCTGATGTGCAATGACGTATGTGCTGACCTATTTTGGTATTTTGACCATATCTTCCGATCCACGTGAGAAAATGATCTGATTCCAACGGCTATGGATCCGTAACTGATAGGGGTATATTTTTCTAGAAGACCATTTGATCAGATCGAGCCTCCAACATTGAAAAAATCGACCATCAAGCTGGCTGATCAGAATTGTCATACAATATGACGAAAATTGTTAGAAAAATGCACCCACCTATTATACCTACCTTTGAAATTTAAAAAACTTGTCTCTTGTCATTTAGCTCTCCAAAATATGTATAAATAGAGGGCCTTGTAAGAGCATTATGATACATTGGTAGGATATTTGCCATTGTAATAAAATTCTCTAAGTTTTCTTTTTCTTTCCTTTCTCTAGTTTTCTTTTTCTATATTTACTTATGCTTCTTACATTTCTTTTCATTTTATTCATATCTAGTATGTGTTGTTAATCATATTGTTGAGGTGATGAGGTGAAGCTCTTGGTAAATGCTAAGGTTAGTCTCTTAAACATGAGCTAAAATGAATTATCATTTATAAACACTAGTATAGATAATATTTTCTTTTGGTTTAAAATCATACTTGCAAAGTAGGGATCTTGATTCATTAATTGACAATGAAAATGGCACAATAAATGCTTGGTTTCATAACCTTGATTTGTTGTAGACATATACCTTGGCATAAGGAATGCTTGGACTCTTTTTATGAGTTTTGAGGACACCAAATGAACATAATATCATATGCTACGGACGTTGGACAATTTGGACTGAATTGCTAAACCTTCCGATTGGAACCTCCTTTATGTGTGGATTTCAATTGTGTAATAAAACAAGATTAATCTTAGCATAACACCAAGAGTGGATTCTCTAACCTCAACTTTTCTTATTGTTTTTTATATTTTGTTTAATTTCTTTTATGTTATTTTATTTATTTTGTTCTCTAATATCTTGTTTATTTTGTTTTGTTGTTGATTCCCTAATATCTTGTTTACTTTCTTTTTCTTATATATTTACAAACTTATACTTACTAATACGCTTCCCTGTGGTTCGACCTCGGACACCAGAGAATTTATTACTTGAACATAACATGCACTTGGGTTTACAACTCTTAATTGAGTCTACATCAAGTTTTTGGCGCCGTTGCCGGGGAGGCAATACTAAGTATATAAGTTTATAAGTATATTTATTTTTATTGGCTGGTTATACCGCCTAATTTTCTATATATTTATATTTATATTGTATATTAACTTTGTTTTATTTTTATTGGCTGGTTATACCGCCTAATCTGTATATTAACTTTGTTTTATGCTTGTTTGGCGACGTGATTTTAGATCTCGTCGTTTAGTTAGATTTTATTGTGAAACTTTTTCAGGTAATCTTTCTAATACAACTCCTACCATGGCTGAAAATGAAAGTGTTCATGCTGAAGATGAGAACAGACAAGTACGCACCATGCGTGACTACTTGCAACCTACTCGAAGCTCATCACCCTCTTGTTTTATTTTTCCTCTCAATGCAAACAACTTTCGTTTTAAACCAGGTATGATAGCTTTGCTTCCAAATTTCCATGGGTTAGAATCGGAAAGTGCTTACTCGTTTCTAAAAGACTTCGAAGATGTATGTGTCACCTTTAATGACCAACAATGTACAAATGAAACTGTCAAGCTAAAATTATTTCCTTTTTCTTTAAAAGATAAAGCAAAAATTTGGCTTCATAATTTAAAACCAAGGTCAATTGGCACATGGCAAGAATTACAAACTGAGTTTCTAAAGAAATTTTTCCCAGCACATAAAACTACTGCTTTGAAAAGACAGATTCAAAATTTCAATCAAAATCAAAATGAAGCATTTTTTCAGTGCTGGGAGCGTTTTAAAGATTTGTTAAGTTCTTGTCCACATCATGGTTTTGAAAAATGGCGTCTTATTAGTTTCTTTTATGAAAGTTTAACTCCCGAAACTAAACAATTTGTTGAAACAATGTGTAACGGTGAGTTTCTAGAAAAAGAACCTGAAGAAGCCTTTGACTACCTAGACCATTTGGCAGATAACTCTCAAGCCTGGCACACAGATAATTCCTCTGAAAGTTCCAATAGATCTAATCTTGTTTCTAACAGAGGAAAATATCATTTTAGTCAAGAAGATGAGATAAAAGCTAAAGTAGCTAATTTGGCTAGAAAGATTGAAGCCATGGAACTTAGAGAAGTAAAAGAAATCAAAACGGTTAAAAATGAAGGAAGTTGTGGAATTTGTGAAATCATGGGACACCCCACTTCTGAATGTCCAAACATTCCCATTCTTAAAGAAGCGTTGCATGATCAAGTAAATTCCATAAACACATTTAAAAAGCCTTTTCCTTCTCCTTACTCTGAAACGTATAACCCTGAATGGAGAAATCATCCCAACTTCAGTTGGCGGAATAATAATCATGTTCAGGTACCACAATCTCAAAAGTCGGGCAACACTTTTTCCTATCAACCTTCACGTGTACAAACCTTGGAAGAGACATTGCAAGCATTCATGCAAACACAAGCAAATGTGAATAACCAAACTTCACAGGACATCAATGAGATCAAAAACACCTTGTCTACATTGACAGCTTCATTACGCACTCAAGAAAAAGGTAAGTTTCCTGCTCAACCTCAGCCTAACCCTTCTACTCAATGTCTTGTTTCTTGCTCCAATGAAACTCAACAGGAAAATGCCAGTTCTATCACAACTCTTCGAAGTGGAAAGGCAATTGACAAAAACATTCCATCAAAAGACCAAGATCCTCCTTCCCCTTCGAAAAGTAATGGTAAGGATGATGGTAAGTCTGAACTTCTTGAAAATTTGGACAAAGAAAAAGGTATGCATCCTGCTCCTTTTCCTCAAAGGTTGCAAACAATAAAGAATTTGAATCAAAATGCAGAAATTTATGAACTTTTCAAACAAGTTAAGATTAACATTCCTTTATTGGATGCAATCAAACAAGTTCCATCTTATGCTAAATTTTTGAAGGACATGTGCACAGTTAAAAGGAAACATAATGTACAAAAGAAAGCATTTCTGACGGAAAGTGTGAGCTCAATCATTCAGCACCTTACTCCACCAAAATTCAAAGATCCTGGATGTCCAACAATCTCATGCATCATTGGAAACACTAGAATAGAACGTGCATTGCTTGATCTTGGTGCTAGTGTTAATCTTTTGCCTTTTTCTGTTTATCAACAGTTAGGTTTAGGTGAACTCAAGGAAACACCTGTTACACTTCAACTAGCTGATCGTTCTGTAAAAATTCCTCGAGGGATAGTTGAAGATGTTTTGGTTCAAATTGAAAATTTTTACTTCCCTGTTGATTTTATTGTTTTGGACACACATCCTGTTTCAAATCCAAATGTTCAAATTCCTGTTATATTAGGCCGTCCATTTCTTGCAACTTCTAATGCTCTGATAAATTGCAGGAATGGTATTTTGAACATTTCTTTTGGAAATATGACTTTAGAATTAAATGTGTTCAACATTTGCAAGCAACCTGGTGATGATTCAGAAGTACATGAAGTGGATTTCATTGAAGAACTTGTTCATGAACATAACACCACTACCACATTCCATGATCCTTTAGAAGCTTATTTAATTGAATGTGAGTTTGATAATGCTTCAGAAATTTCACACACTGATTCTTTGTTAAATTCTTTTCAGGATAAGCATTGTTGGAAACAAAAACTTGAGGAACTCAGAAATGATGCATATGAGAATTCTAAAATTCATAAAGAAAGAACTAAAGCCTTTCATGACAAGTTAATTTCAAGAAAAACATTTGATGTTGGGCAAAAAGTTCTACTTTATAATTCTAGACTTCACATATTTCCTGGTAAGTTGAGATCAAGATGTACTGGCCCATTTGTGGTTAAGCATGTGTATCATTATGGAGCAGTTGACATTGAGAATCCTCAAAATGGTAACGTATTCAAGGTACAGGTAGAAGCACTTTTGCAAAGAAGGGACGAGCAAAGCGCATGAGTTCAAATTGCCACAAATGTGCACGATGGACGTGTAACGGTAAATGTCGTTCTATTGGGATTCCGTCCTCTAATCGAGATGATAAAATTGAATTCATTAAGGATGGACTGAGTAAGGAGAATTTGGGTAATATCCAACTTTCTCTTGAGACGCATCCTAGTGGAGACGTACAAAGAGAAATTCTTGATTTATGGCCGCAATTCCAAAGGGAATGGCAACATCTTGGGAATCTGATGTTAAAAGACCCTGTTTGCCAGCTTGTAAGAAAACTGGATGGGAAGCATATCCTCGACTCATAGAAGGCGTTTAAGCCGTTTCTGGACGTAAAACCAGAGGAAGATGTGAGCCACAACCATAACTACAATAAATGACTTCTCAGCTTTTGGTTTGATTTGCAATAACTTTATTTCTGTTTAATTTACGTGTTGTTCGATTTGTGTAATTATTTTCGTTTTTTTTTGCATTGATCTTTTACGGTTGATTTTTCTTCTCTTTTTGATTTTCTTCCTGAAATCACGCAAAAATCTTTTGTTAGGTTAACATTTTCTTCTGACAGGTCAAATACACTTTCGGCGACATTATTACTCTTGTCTGATTCACTACTCAGTCCTCTATATATTACACCATGTACTCATTCTCTTTCAGGCACTCAAAAAAAATGGAAAGTACTTCGTCCCAGCGCATTGAAAAAATTTGTGTCTTTGGAGGTGCTTATCCAGGGAAAAATAAAATATTCGCTGATGAAGCCATAAGAGTTGGAGTAATACTTGCCCAACAAAAGATCCAGTTGATTTATGGAGGCGGTAGTTCGGGTTTAATGGGAGCAGTCGCTACAGCAGCACACGCCGGAGGAAGTCCAGTTCTAGGAATCGTGCCAAAACTATTCACAGGTTTTTGTGGACCTACCGTGGGTAAGGAAATACAAGTCTGGAGTATCCCTGAACGGATGACAATCATGTACCATTCTGCCGATGCATTCATTGCTTTACCAGGAGGTCTAGGTACATTGGAAGAAATAACTTGCGTGGCTTCTTGGTCATCTTTGGTCACAAATAAGAAACCCATTGGTTTGCTTAATATTAATGGTTATTTTAGTAATTTGCTTTCATATTTAGATAATGCTGTGGATAATGGATTCATGTTTTCAGAGGCAAGGAGAACCATAATTTCTACTACAACCATTGAAGATTTACTCAAACAGCTCCAAGCTTATGAGTATTTATCTGCTACGGTTGTTTCGCAAACGCTCGGAAAAAGAAAAAGAGATATGGACGAGCAAGGAGTGGATTGCACTCTGTCTTTGTGACAGTATCTAACATTTTGTTTGTTGTGTCTCAGTTATAATAAGTGGTTAGCAACCTCTGCAGGTAATATCTCCTAAATTCTACCTTTAGTAGGGGGTAAGGGACATATTTTGCTAATTTTAAAAAAAAAAAAAATTTGATGTGTTTTAAGCCATTTAGAAGTATTCATTCTGAACAAGGTCTGAGTAAGGGAGACTTGAGACATACCTTGTCAGTTTGATTTTAATCTTTTTATGTTTACTTGTTAATTTTTGTTTAGTATTTTAGGATTAATTAGGTTGCATGAGTTTGTTTTGTTTTGAGTCTTAGTTATTCCTATTCTTATGTTATTAGTTCTCTTCTCTTACACATGATTCTTTCATTTGGGTTAATAGACTTACATTGAGGATAATGTAAGAATTAAGTGTGGGGGAACGATTTAGGATTTCTTTTATTTTTGTCTACTATTTTTTTTTATGAGTCTTTATTATTATTATTATTATTTTAATGTGTTCTAGTTCCTTTTTAATACAATGATGAGATATGAATTGCATAAGTCTAAAACAGATTTATTAGTGAGAAGATTTTCATGAGAATTGAGCTTGATGTCAACCTTTTTATGAGCCAATGTTAATATGATATGTTGATTGAGAAAGAAGCATGTTTAGACTTAATCTGACTTGTATAATCATCCTTGTGAGTTTTTGAGCCTATAATGATTGATGCATTATACAAATCAATCTAATTTCTTTCTTGAGTGCTCTTATGATTACATGATTCTCTAGAACTTGCTTTAAACCGTTTGAGACTATATTGATACATGTGACAACATGAATATGATAGAGGCATTAGGATTATAACCAGAGCCAAACAGCCATCCATTATTAATGTTCTAAGAGAACATCCCCACTAGTGAGCCAATTTGAGCCTACATTAAATATGCTATTTTATTGGTACCCAGAACTTACACCTAGCCTAAATATACTTATATCCTTACCCTTGTTCTAAAGATGGATTATATATTTTGAGACATATTGCAAAAACAAGGGATACTTTTTGAAATTTTGGGTTAGAACGAAAGATAAGTGTGGGGGAGGAGAGAGGCAAAAGTCAAGAGAAAAAGAAAGGGATCATTGTCAACTACATTCCCATATTAAAAAAAAAAAAAAACAAAAAAAAATCTTCTTTTGAACTTCTAGTTAAAGTAAAGAAAAAGATGTTACAAAGTTGGTTAGAATGAAGCAAAGGCTCAACATGAATATTTAGCCTATGTTATTATGTGCTTTATAAGAGTTTTGAGAAGTTTTATTTGTATGATCTTATTATGTCTCTAAACTCTATGAACTCTTTGGAACCTTTGTGATATCTTTATCATTTTGTTCTTTAACTACATTATAACCCTTTGGCCCCATTACAACCTTGAAAAAAGACCTCTTGATTTATGAAGTTGTATGATCTAAATAGTGGAGAATAGGTGGACAAGCAAGCATATGGTAGAACTGTTTTCATGAGATTGATTGAGTGTAAACACTTTACCACTACTTTAAAGAGTGAAAATCATGAGAGTATAGTGAGAAGTTGAGATTAAGTTGAATATGCACTATTTTGATTGAAATATGTTGTGTTAATATTGGCTTAACTCATTTATTTACATTCAAGCATGAATTTTTGTGAAATTCTTTGAGCTATTGATTAGTTTATAAGACTTGTTCAAAGATTGTCTCTAATTTATATTGAAAGGATTAGGAGTAAATATTTTTAGTGTATGTAGTTTACTTATATTTTAGTTTTTCAATGTTTGTGGGTATCGTTCTAGCAAACCCTCACGAGACTAAACTCGTCCACTAGGGACACCTAGGGGTTTAAAGGCTAGTGTCACATGCTAAGTGCCACCGTGATTTCCAACGAAAATGGATTAGATTAGATTTTCTTATTTTATTTTTATTGAGTCGTTGCTAGGGACTAGAACAATCTAAGTGTGGGGGTGTGATAACTCGTATAATTATATAGTTCTTAGTTATGTTTTATTATTGTTTTGTGTCAAATACGAGTTATTATTGCTTAGTCTAATTGTGTTTATGATATTTTATATTTTTATGTAATTTGGTGTTTTTCACGAGTTTCTTTGAGTGATTTCAGATTACTAGGTTAAATCAAGAATTAAGGGCAAATCCAATTCAGTTCCAGTTCCGACACTTTTTGCCATATCAGCTATATCTGGAGTTTCACTGAAGCATTAAGGCTGAAATTTTTACAGTGCATAGTTAAGAGGCATATCTATCTTTTTCATGTTTTACACTTCTTGAAAACGGAGTCGTTTTCCCTAGCGAAATCGACCATCAAGTTGGCTGATGTGCAATGACGTCTGTGCTGACCTATTTTGGTATTTTGACCATATCTTCCGATCCACATGAGCAAATGATCTGATTCCAACGGCTATGGATCCGTAACTGATAGGGGTATATTTTTCTAGAAGACCATTTGATCAGATCGAGCCTCCAACATTGAAAAAATCGACCATCAAGCTGGCTGATCAGAATTGTCATACAATATGACGCAAATTGTTAGAAAAATGCACCCACCTATTATACCTACCTTTGAAATTTATAAAGCTTGTCTCTTGTCATTTAGCTCTCCAAAATGTGTATAAATAGAGGGCCTTGTAAGAGCATTATGATACATTGGTAGGATATTTGCCATTGTAATAAAATTCTCTAAGTTTTCTTTTTCTTTCCTTTCTCTAGTTTTCTTTTTCTATATTTACTTATGCTTCTTACATTTCTTTTCATTTTATTCATATCTAGTATGTGTTGCTAATCATATTGTTGAGGTGATGAGGTGAAGCTCTTGGTAAATGCTAAGGTTAGTCTCTTAAACATGAGCTAAAATGAATTATCATTTATAAACACTAGTATAGATAATATTTTCTTTTGGTTTAAAATCATACTTGCAAAGTAGGGATCTTGATTCATTATTGACAATGAAAATGGCACAATAAATGCTTGATTTCATAACCTTGATTTGTTGTAGACATATACCTTGGCATAAGGAATGCTTGGACCCTTTTTATGAGTTTTGAGGACACCAAATGAACATAATATCATATGCTACGGACGTTGGACAATTTGGACTGAATTGCTAAACCTTCCGATTGGAACCTCCTTTATGTGTGGATTTCAATTGTGTAATAAAACAAGATTAATCTTAGCATAACACCAAGAGTGGATTCTCTAAGCTCAACATCTTTTCTTATTGTTTTTTATATTTTGTTTAATTTCTTTTATGTTATTTTATTTATTTTGTTCTCTAATATCTTGTTTATTTTGTTTTGTTGTTGATTCCCTAATATCTTGTTTACTTTCTTTTTCTTATATATTTATAAACTTATACTTACTAATACGCTTCCCTGTGGTTCGACCTCGGACACCCGAGAATTTATTACTTGAACAAAACCTGCACTTGGGTTTACAACTCTTAATTGAGTCTCCATCACCATTACAAATGGGAATGCCCAAAATTCAATGGTGAGGATTTCAAAGGCTGGTTATTGAAGTTGGAGCAATATTTTGATGCTGAACAGATCCCAGAGGCATCTAAGTTGAGGATGGTGATGCTAAATCTGGAAGGAAAAGCCCTGCAATGGCATCAATATTATGCTAAGTCCCAGGGAGGGTTCGACAATCTGGTGTGGACCAAGTATATGGAGGAGATGCGTGGCAGATTTACCTCTGAGGACTACGACGACCCTATGGCAGAACTGATGGCACTGAGACAGACAAGTACTGTTGAGCAATTCTATAAAGATTTTCTGGGCATTTTTAATCTGTTACAGTTACCTGATAATTATGCTTAGTATTTTCGTTGGTAGCCTTAAGCATGATATTTCGCAATCTGTGAGGTTGTTTAGACCAAGATCCATGAATGAAGCCCTACATCTAGCCAAACAAGTTGAATCAATGTTGTTTTCCACCATGAGAAAAACCAATTATCCTCCTAAACCTTCCTACAGCAATAACCAAACCACACAAATAAATTCCGTCTCTACTCCCACCAAACCAAACCTTTTGCCACCCCTGTTACCTACACCACGAATACCACCAAATCCCAACCTCCTAGCTCACCCTTATTCCAAACCCAATTTCCCACATTCCTTTAGAACCAACAGCCAAACACCTTCCAGTATGAACAATCGGAACAATGCTAGGAGTATCAGTTCAGCTGTTATAGAGGATAGGAAGCGAAAGGGGTTATGTTATTGGTGTGGTGCTAAATATACACTAGACCACAAATTTGTGAAGTCCCAACTATATCAGCTGTTGACAGAGGGTGGTGAAGAGGAACAGGAATCAGAAGAGTTCTCAGACTGCTTGGATACACCAGAGATGTTAGTAGTCAACAGGGAAGAAAATGAGCAGCCTGTTGTCTCAATCCATGCTATGATGGGTACCGTAGGATTTCAAACGATGAGGATCAGGGGAAGAATTCACAAAAATAGTTATGTGATGCTAGTCGATTCTGGCAGCACTTATAACTTTATTGATTGTAATGTTGATAAGAATCTGGGGCTTACCATTTGGCAAGGATACAAAATTAAGGTCACCGTAGCAGATAGGGAGAGCTTGTTGACCCATGGCAGTTGCAAAGGTGTTGAGTAGTCTGTGCAGGGACTGACTTTTTCTACTGATTTTATGGTTTTGCCCCTTACAGGTTGTGACTTAGTCCTGGGTGTGCAATGGCTAGTCACTTTGGGCCTTATCCTGTGGGACTTCTCAGTCCTCACAATCCAGTTTCAGTATCAGGCAGTGTGGCATACACTCTATGGGATACAACCTGGGTTGGTACAAGTGGAAAAGGATAAACATTCATCAAAATTGTTACTCTCCTTGACGAATAGTTCTGGCCAGCATCCTTGTGCAATTCTACTAACACCATCATCTGGGATACAATGCCAATTGTATTCAATTGCATATCAGGATTAGAATTCTGGTATTGGGGGTGAGGAATTAGAACAGATGTTGCATGAGTTTCAAGGGTTGTTTGAACTACCTACAGGGCTTCCTCCCAAAAGACTGCATGATCATAAGATTCCCCTGACAAATGAATCTCAGGTAGTCAAGATCAGACCATATAGGTATCCTGCTATCCAGAAAAACGAGATCGAAAGGATGGTGAAGGAGATGTTGGACACAGGAGTTATACGGACCAGCAACAGTTCATTTGCCTCTCCCATCGTGATGGTGAAGAAAAAAAATGGATCCTGGCGACTCTGTATCGATTACAGGCAATTAAACTACTTGACCATCAAAGACAAATTTCCAATTCCTTTGGTTAAGGAGCTGTTGGATGAACTAGGGGAAGCTACTTATTTCTCCAAGTAAGATTTGAGGTCAGGATATCATCAAATCCGAATATGGGAAGGTGACATCCATAAAACTAATTTTCGTACTCATGATGGCCACTACGAGTTCTTAGTGATGCCATTTGGACTCACTAATGCTCCTTCCACCTTCCAAAGTTTGATGAACCACCTTTTCAGCCTTATCTCAGAAGGTTCGTGCTTGTTTTCTTCAATGATATTTTGATATACTCTGTGGACTGGAACACTCATTTGGCTCATTTGCGATTGGTATTTGATATTCTGCAATCCAATCATCTCTTCATCAAGAGAAGCAAATGTGCATTTGCCAGTAAGGAGATTGAGTATTTGGGACACGTCATCAGTGATCGAGGGGTTTCCGTGGACAAAAGCAAGGTTCAGTGTGTCCTGGATTGGCCACTGCCTAAGTCTGTTAAGGAATTGCGTGGTTTTCTGGGGCTGACTGGTTACTACAGAAGGTTTATTCAGGGCTATAGGGTGTTAGCCAAACCTTTTACTGATCTCCTCAAGAAGGAAGCCTGGAACTGGACTGAGACAGCCACCCAAGCATTCTAGCAGTTGAAACAGGTGATGACCACAGCTCCTGTATTAGCCTTGCCCAATTTTTCTAAGAACTTTGTTATGGAGACAGATGCTTCGGGAATTGGTGTTGGTGCTGTCTTATCTCAGTATGGCAGACCCTTGGCTTACTTTAGCAAGGCATTGGCTCTAAGGCATCAGGTATTATCAGTTTATGACAAGGAGATGTTAGCCATCTTAATGGCAGTCAAAAAGTGGAACGTCTACTTGGTGGGCAAGCATTTCACAATCAAAACGGACCATCAAAGCTTAAGATTTTTACTCAAACAACAAGCTCATACTCCAGCCCAGCAGCTGTGGGTTGTAAAAATGATAGACTATGATTTGATGTGGTCTACAGAAGGGGAGCTACCAATACAGTTGCTGGTGTGCTTTCCAGAGCACCTGATCAGCAGGCAAAATTGATGGGCATTTCAGTAATGTATAGTGACCTCTTAGCAAGGATTCAAGAATCTTGGGCACATGATCCTCATCTGCAGCAACTTATCATGACTTTGGAATTGGACCCTACAGCCAATCCAAAGTACTCTTGGCATGCTGAACAGCTAAGAAGGAAGGGAAAGCTGATGGTGGGGAATCACCCTGAATTGAAAGAAAAACTTATCCACTTCTTTCACACTGGCCCTAATGGGGGACATTCTGGGTGCATGCAACCATCAAGAGGCTCACCAGCACCTTGTATTGGAAAGGGTTAAGGAAAGAAGTAAGGAGACTGATCAGAGAATGTCAGCAACAGAAATATGATCATATTGCTCCTCCTGGTCTACTACAACCACTTCCAAACCTGAAGACTGACATTAGTATGGACTTCATCGAGGGTCTTCCTAAGTCTAAGGGAAAGGATGTCATCTTTGTGGTAGTAGATCGACTGAGCAAGTATGCTCACTTTATGGCTATTTCTCATCCATTCACTGCTCTGACTGTAGCACAGGTGTTTATGGACCATGTCTTTAAACTGCATGGAATGCCAGCAAGTATAGTTTCTGATAGGGACAAGGTGTTTCTGAGCCAATTTTGGAAGGAATTGTTTGGAAAATTTGGCACTACCTTGAAGATGTCCATTGCATATCACCCTCAAACCGATGGTCAGTCTGAGGTAGTTAACAGGTGTCTTGAGACTTACTTGCGCTGTATGTCTGGTGAGACGCCAAAGGAATGGACTGGCTGGTTAGCACTGGCAGAATGGTGGTATAACACCACATGGCATTCTTCCATTCACATGACACCCTACCAAGTAGTGTATGGCCAACCACCTCCAGTCCATCTTCCTTATCTGGCAAGGGAGTCCAAGGTGGCAGTGGTGGATAGAAGCTTGCAAGCAAGAGAGGCTGCCATCAAGATGTTGAAGTTCTATCTTCAGCGAGCACAAGACAGAATGAAGAGTATAGCTGATAGGAAAAGAACTGACAGCCAGTTTGTAGTAGGAGACTGGGTTTATCTGAAGCTGCAACTCTACAGGCAACATTCTGTGGTTTCTAGGAGCTGCCTTAAGCTATCTCCCAAGTACTAAGGGCCTTATCAGGTACTTGAGAAAGTAGGAAAGGTGGCCTATAAACTGCAACTTCCTCAAGGATCGAAAATTCATCCTACCTTCCATGTTTCTCAACTCAAGAAACATGTGGGAGGCAAACCTACTTAGGTGCAGCTACCTATTGTAGGAGGGGATGGTACCTTTCTGAAGGAACCTTCGCTGATCCTTGCTAGGCGCATGAGGCAGAGAGGCAATCGGGCTATTACAAAGGTCTTGGTGCAATGGACTAATTCTTTTCCAGAGGATGCCACTTGGGAAATTCTTCATGACCTTCAGCAGCAATATCCTTCTTTTGATCCTTGAGGACAAGGATCCTGTTAACAGAGAAGTATTGATACGCATTGTATTAAGTATAATAAGATGTTAAAAGGTTGGGGATATTTTCTGAAGGTTATAACTGTCATTTCAATTACTTGTAGTTGTATGGGAATGTGAGACCGTTATTCACGGAATGAGTGTATAAACACTGTGCAACGTTAGTGGAAAGGATATGAATATACAGACTCAATTATCATTTTCTCAATTCTCTTTGTTTTCTATATTCTCTTTTTCTTCTTCTCTCATCTTCTTCCTATAATTATTTTATTTCTCTGTTAAGTGACTTTGGTGTTTATCATTTGGCTTCAAAAGATTTGAAAGTTTAATTGAAAAAGTGACTCACCTCCACCCGAGTCGACTCTGTCTCCTCCCAGCTCGCTGCTTAGCTCAGATCTCCATCCCGTGTGGTTTCTGATGTGGAAAGTATTAAAAAGCCATGTCACCCAAAGAAAATTAGCAAAGCTTAACCATCTCAGCCGGTTAACAAGTCAATGATAGGGATATTCTTTATTGGGCTGTAAATGAATAGATTTTTGGTCGTGTTCTTTTGTTCATTTTTGAGTTTGTATATGTTTGATTTGTGTTCATTAAAAATTTTAAAATTGTGCACAAACTCGGTTCGTTTAAAATTGAATATGTTTAAGTTCGCTCGTTTAAATTAAATAAACTTGTTTATCAACATTAAACGAAGATGTCATGAATATATAATCAAACATATTTGCAAACAATTAAAAACTTGTTCACAATAAACAAACAAAAAGATAAATTAATTAATTTTAAGTTATTATTAAATATAAAATAATAAAATACAAATGTAATTAAATTTAAGTTATTATTAAATATAAATAATAAAGTACAAATATTATTAAATTATTAAATATAAAATATTAAACATAAATAATACGAATTATATTATACATAAATAAATAAAAATAATATTATTAACTATAATCGAATAATAAATGAGCTTTAAACGATTCATAAACGAGTTTGTTCGTGAAAATAAATGAACTGAACATACCTTGTTCGAGTTCGATTCGTTTAATAAACGAATCTTAAAATCATGTTCATAATCGTTTATTTAGCTTGATAAACGAATATAAATGAACATAAATCAGACTGTTCATGAACCGTTCGTCGAACGCTCTATTAATTTACAATCCTAATTCTTGTGTCACGTCAAGCGCTCTAAAAAAATAGATAGGTACATTATTCTCGTATCGAAAAAGAAAAAGGTCTTTGAATATATAAGTATGAGCGTTGCACCTTCTAATAAGTCAGTTTTGCGAGAAGATGGTAATGTCACGTGATTAGTGATATCTTAGCCAACTCTTGACTACCCAACTTCAAATCGTGCATCCCAACAGGTGGGGTAAGCAAGATTGGCTAGTCGTGACTCCACATCGAGCATTTTAGTCGGGGTTAAGTAGGGTGGAAAACGCCCGTGATGGGAGCGTCACGAGATTGGTGGGGAGTGTCATGCCAAATGCTCTAAAGAAATAGGCAGGGCGCATTAATCCTATATCAAAAAAGAATAAAAAAAATATCTTTGAAAATATAAGCCTAAACGCTGCACACTCTAATAAATCAATTTTGGGCGAAAAAGATAGTGATCGGTGACACTTACATGTATTTACTTATGAATAAATTAACTGCAAATTTATTAAACAATAAAAGAAATAGGTGACAAAAAAAAATTGTATTTATGAAAATAAAGATATAAAAATAAACTTATGTTATGTTTGGAAACATGAATTTGAAAATTTGAATTTGAATCTTATTTGTTATATAAATTGTGAGAATGAGATGCATTCATTATGTATAAATTAGTTAAGATTCAATATGATTATATATTTAAAAGGTATAAAAACATGAATTTCAAATTCACAAATAGCTATAGGTATTTCAAATTTACCACTAAATAGGCATCCAACAAATCCATGAATTTGAAAAATAATCATCAATGTTACATTAACATATGTTTTATTACACAATTTACACTATTTTTGAAATCCAAATCTATTTTTTGAAATCCAAATTTTCAAATGCAACCTAAGTAATTTGCATTGTCGGATTTAGATTAAAAACTAGGAATATGGCTTCTCGATGCGGATTCTAATTTTTAATAGTTTGATATTGAACTATTTTTTATTTAATTTTAGTATTGTTAAGTTAATATATTTTCTTTACAACAAATTATTACATTATTATAATGTTATTAAATATTTGATATGCAATTGATTATTTTCAATTAGTTTGAACATAATTTTTCAAACTAGGGTCAGGCATGAAAACATTTTATATTGATAAATAATATATTTTAATTCTTTATAAACAATAAAAGAGAATTCCATGCATTGATTTTTTTATGGTTGTGTGCTTGTCTTGGTGGCCTGGGATCTTGCAAGGGAAGAGTAAGGTCAGGGGGCACCGGAGGTAGGTTTCAAGGACGAGCTCCGGCGGTCAAGTCAATATGGAGAGAGTGTAAAGAGAGCTGAGTCGAGAGAGGGAGTTGAGAGTTGAGAGAGAGAGAGAGAGAGAGAGAAAGTGTGTAGAGAATCCCCCCTGGGTTGCCTCCGAGAGGCCTATTTGTACCTATTTGGGTGACCTGCCTGGTTTCACGTATCTGACTCTAACTGGATTTTGAGAGTAAGCAGCATGGGGAGCCTCACCTTGACGGCTATGACAGTTGTAGACCACACCACCTGCCTCGCCTCACCTGTGGGGCTCGCCACACCACCACTCAACCTTTAAGAGGTCACGTCACCTGGCACATTAGTACCCACGAAGGTCTACGACTACCACAGCCGTGGTCCACAACTACCACAGCCGTCAGGGTGAGGGCTCCCATGCCTCTTACTCTCAAAGTCCAGTTAGAGTCAGACATGTGGAATCAGACAGATCAACCAAACAGGTATAAATGGTCCTCTCGGGGTAGCTCAGGGAGGATTCTCTACACACTTTCTCTCTCTCAACTCTCTACTCCCTCTCTCGACTCAGCTCTCTTTACCCTCTCTTCATACTGACTTAACCGTCGGAGCGCATCCCGGAGACTTACCTTCGGCACCCCTTGACTTTGCTCTTCCCTTGAAAGATCCCAGGCCACCAAGACAAGCACACAACCATAAAAAGACATCAACACTATGTATTACTTTGCTATTTCGCAAACTTTTAGAAGTTGAAATGTTACATTCGAATTCAAATCAAACAAATGGGTTTACAATTGATAGAAACCTCTAAAGTTTAAAGTAACCATATAACTCAAAATTTAGCAGTCAAATAGAAATTATCAAAAAGAAATCTTCGTAGAAAATAGAAGAAGGATATCATATTACCACTTCTCTATAAAGATGTTATTTCTATCTGCAAAAAAAAGATATATATATATATATATAATAGTGTATTGGAGAAGCAAAATCTTGTCGGTAAAGAGCAAGGAGGTACATGCACTTAGATCTGTCCACGGGTCGGGTCGGGTTGCGATTTAATTTTTTTTCTTACCTAAATCCATTTCGGGTCGGGTCTGAGTCAGCCTGAAAGCTCGTTTCACTGTTCAAAAAATGTTAAAATATTATTTTTATTTTTATATTTATATATATTATTATTACATTTAAATAAAAAAATTTATTTAATAAATAATCATTCGGGTTGGATCGAATTGACTCGAACTACGAAAATCCTCACCTAAGACCTATTCAATTCGAGCCGGGCCTATCGAGTAGCCCGACCGTTAGATATTTTTACTTGATGCGCCTCACCAATCCATGCAAAAACATTCTTTAATTATAAGCACACTGATAACTCGTATAATTATATAGTTCTTAGTTATGTTTTATTATTGTTTTGTGTCAAATACGAGTTATTATTGCTTAGTCTAATTGTGTTTATGATATTTTATATTTTTATGTAATTTGGTGTTTTTCACGAGTTTCTTTGAGTGATTTCAGATTACTAGGTTAAATCAAGAATTAAGGGTAAATCCAATTCAGTTCCAGTTCCGACACCTTTTGCCATATCAGCTATATCTGGAGTTTCACTGAAGCATTAAGGTTGAAATTTTTACAGTGCATAGTTAAGAGGCATATCTATCTTTTTCATGTTTTACACTTCTTGAAACGGAGTCGTTTTCCCTAGCGAAATCGACCATCAAGTTGGCTGATGTGCAATGACGTCTGTGCTGACCTGTTTTGGTATTTTGACCATATCTTCCGATCCACATGAGCAAATGATCTGATTCCAACGGCTATGGATCCGTAACTGATAGGGGTATATTTTTCTAGAAGACCATTTGATCAGATCGAGCTTCCAACATTGAAAAAATCGACCATCAAGCTGGCTGATCAGAATTGTCATACAATATGATGAAAATTGTTAGAAAAATGCACCCACCTATTATACCTACCTTTGAAATTTATAAAGCTTGTCTCTTGTCATTTATCTCTCCAAAATGTGTATAAATAGAGGGCCTTGGATGAGTATTAGGATACATTAGAGATTGGTAGGATATTAGCCATTGTAATAAAATTCTCTAAGTTTTCTTCTTCTTTCCTTTCTCTAGTTTTCTTTTTTTTATTTACTTATGCTTCTTACATTTCTTTTCATTTTATTCATATCTAGTATGTGTTGCTAATCATATTGTTGAGGTGATGAGGTGAAGCTTTTGGTAAATGCTAAGGTTAGTCTCTTAAACATGAGCTAAAATGAATCATCATTTATAAACACTAGTATAGATAATATTTTCTTTTGGTTTAAAATCATACTTACAAAGTAGGGATCTTGATTCATTATTGACAAGGAAAATGGCACAGTAAATGCTTGGTTTCATAACCTTGATTTGTTGTAGACATATACCTTGGCATAAGGAATGCTTGGACTTTTTTTATGAGTTTTGAGGATACCAAATGAACATAATATCATATGCTATGGACGTTGGACAATTTGGACTGAATTGCTAAACCTTCCGATTGGAATCTCCCTTATGTGTGAATTTCAATTGTGTAATAAAACAAGATTAATCTTAGCATAACACCAAGAGTGGATTCTCTAACCTCAACATCTTTTCTTATTGTTTTGTTTATATCTTGTTTAATTTCTTTTATGTTGTTTTGTTTATTTTGTTCTCTAATATCTTGTTTATCTTGTTTTGTTGTTGATTCCCTAATATCTTGTTTACTTTCTTTTTCTTATATATTTATAAACTTATACTTACTAATACGCTTCCCTGTGGTTCGACCTCGGACACCCGAGAATTTATTACTTGAACATAACCTGCACTTGGGTTTACAACTCTTAATTGAGTCTCCATCAAGTTTTTGGCGCCGTTGCCGGGGAGGCAATACTAAGTATATAAGTTTATAAGTATATTTATTTTTATTTTATTGGCTGGTTATACCGCCTAATTTTCAATATATTTATATTTATATTGTATATTAACTTTGTTTTATTTTTATTGGCTGGTTATACCGCCTAATCTGTATATTAACTTTGTTTTATGCTTGTTTGGCGACGTGATTTTAGATCTCGTCGTTTAGTTAGATTTTATTGTGAAATTTTTTCAGGTAATCTTTCTAATACAACTCCTACCATGGCTGACAATGAAAGTGTTCATGCTGAAGATGAGAACAGACAAGTACGCACCATGCGTGACTACTTGCAACCAACTCGAAGCTCATCACCCTCTAGTTTTATTTTTCCTCTCAATGCAAACAACTTTCGTTTTAAACCAGGTATGATAGCTTTGCTTCCAAATTTTCATGGGTTAGAATCGGAAAGTGCTTACTCGTTTCTAAAAGACTTCGAGGATGTATGTGTCACCTTTAATGACCAACAATGTACAAATGAAATTGTCAAGCTAAAATTATTTCCTTTTTCTTTAAAAGATAAAAAAATTTGGCTTCATAATTTAAAACCAAGGTCAATTGGCACATGGCAAGAATTACAAACTGAGTTTCTAAAGAAATTTTTCCCAGCACATAAAACTACTGCTTTGAAAAGACAGATTCAAAATTTCAATCAAAATCAAAATGAAGCATTTTTTCAGTGCTGGGAGCGTTTTAAAGATTTGTTAAGTTCTTGTCCACATCATGGTTTTGAAAAATGGCGTCTTATTAGTTTCTTTTATGAAAGTTTAACTCCCGAAACTAAACAATTTGTTGAAACAATGTGTAACGGTGAGTTTCTAGAAAAAGAACCTGAAGAAGCCTTTGACTACCTAGACCATTTGGCAGATAACTCTCAAGCCTGGCACACAGATAATTCTTCTGAAAGTTCCAATAGATCTAATCTTGTTTCTAACAGAGGTAAATATCATTTTAGTCAAGAAGATGAGATAAAAGCTAAAGTAGCTAATTTGGCTAGAAAGATTGAAGCCATGGAACTTAGAGAAGTAAAAGAAGTCAAAACGGTTAAAAATGAAGAAAGTTGTGGAATTTGTGAAATCATGGGACACCCCACTTCTGAATGTCCAAAAATTTCCATTCTTAAAGAAGCGTTGCATGATCAAGTAAATTCCATAAACACATTTAAAAAGCCTTTTCCTTCTCCTTACTCTGAAACGTATAACCCTGAATGGAGAGATCATCCCAACTTCAGTTGGCGGAATAATAATCATGTTCAGGTACCACAATCTCAAAAGCCGAGCAACACTTTTTCCTATCAACCTTCACGTGTACAAACCTTGGAAGAGACATTGCAAGCATTCATGCAAACACAAGCAAATGTGAATAACCAAACTTCACAGGACATCAATGAGATCAAAAACACCTTGTCCACATTGACAGCTTCATTACGCACTCAAGAAAAAGGTAACTTTCCTGCTCAACCTCAGCCTAACCCTTCTACTCAATGTCTTGTTTCTTGCTCCAATGAAACTCAACAGGAAAATGCCAGTTCTATCACAACTCTTCGAAGTGGAAAGGCAATTGAAAAAAACATTCCATCAAAAGACCAAGATCCTCCTTCCCCTCCGAAAAGTAATGGTAAGGATGATGGTAAGTCTGAACTTCTTGAAAATTTGGACAAAGAAAAAGGTATGCATCCTGCTCCTTTTCCTCAAAGGTTGCAAACAATAAAGAATTTGAATCAAAATGCAGAAATTTATGAACTTTTCAAACAAGTTAAGATTAACATTCCTTTATTGGATGCAATCAAACAAGTTCCATCTTATGCTAAATTTTTGAAGGACATGTGCACAGTTAAAAGGAAACATAATGTACAAAAGAAAGCATTTCTGACGAAAAGTGTGAGCTCAATCATTCAGCACCTTACTCCACCAAAATTCAAAGATCCTGGATGTCCAACAGTCTCATGCATCATTGGAAACACTAGAATAGAACGTGCATTGCTTGATCTTGGTGCTAGTGTTAATCTTTTGCCTTTTTCTGTTTATCAACAGTTAGGTTTAGGTGAACTCAAGGAAACACCTGTTACACTTCAACTAGCTGATCGTTCTGTAAAAATTCCTCGAGGGATAGTTGAAGATGTTTTGGTTCAAATTGATAATTTTTACTTCCCTATTGATTTTATTGTTTTGGACACACATCCTGTTTCAAATCCAAATGTTCAAATTCCTGTTATATTAGGCCGTCCATTTCTTGCAACTTCTAATGCTCTGATAAATTGCAGGAATGGTATGTTGAACATTTCTTTTGGAAATATGACTTTAGAATTAAATGTGTTCAACACTTGCAAGCAACCTGGTGATGATTCAGAAGTACATGAAGTGGATTTCATTGAAGAACTTGTTCATGAACATCTCACCACTACCACATTCCATGATCCTTTAGAAGCTTATTTAATTGAATGTGAGTTTGATAATGCTTCAGAAATTTCACACACTGATTCTTTGTTAAATTCTTTTCAGGTTAAGCATTGTTGGAAAAAAAAACTTGAGGAACTCAGAAATGATGCTTATGAGAATTCTAAAATTCATAAAGCAAGAACTAAAGCCTTTCATGACAAGTTAATTTCAAGAAAAATATTTGATGTTGGGCAAAAAAAGTTCTACTTTATAATTCTAGACTTCACATATTTCCTGGTAAGTTGAGATCAAGATGGACTGGCCCATTTGTGGTTAAACATGTGTATCATTATGGAGCAGTTGACATTGAGAATCCTCAAAATGGTAACGTATTCAAGGTAAATGGACAAAGACTCAAACTCTTTTTGGAAAATCATGTTACTCAAGAAGAGGTTGTTTTTCTTTCTGATCCTTGTTTTGAAAATAACTAGATGTAAATATAATTTTTACTAATTTCCAAAAAAAAAAAAATTAATACATTTTTTTTAACCCCGGTTAAATGGCGGATAACGGTACTCCGTGATTATTTAAGTCGGTTCCATCAGTTACCCACAAAACTGATATTGTATATAAATTTCTCTTTCAATTTCTTTTTCATTTTTTTTTTCAGGATGGATGATATTCTCAAAAGATTGCAGAAACGATTTCCTCCTTTTCCTCGAAATATTTTACTGAAGCTTTACCAAGTTCGATTTGAAAGATTAAGAATGCTTATGCACAAAGGGATTCCTGAAGACATACGTTGGATAATTGAAGCCAAGGTACGTGAAGATGAATATCTTCCTGTTTTGCATTTACCAGGTACAGGTAGAAGCACTTTTGCAAAGAAGCGACGAGCAAAGCGCATGAGTTCAAATTGCCACAAATGTGCACGATGGACGTGTAACGGTAAATGTCGTTCTATTGGGATTCCGTCCTCTAATCGAGATGATAAAATTGAATTCATTAAGGATGGACTGAGTAAGGAGAATTTGGGTAATATCCAACTTTCTCTTGAGACGCATCCTAGTGGAGACGTACAAAGAGAAATTCTTGATTTATGGCCGCAATTCCAAAGGGAATGGCAACATCTTGGGAATCTGATGTTAAAAGACCCTGTTTGCCAGCTTGTAAGAAAACTGGATGGGAAGCATATCCTCGACTCATAGAAGGCGTTTAAGCCGTTTCTGGACGTAAAACCAGAGGAAGATGTGAGCCACAATCACAACTACAATAAATGACTTCTCAGCTTTTGGTTTGATTTGCAATAACTTTATTTCGGTTTAATTTACGTGTTGTTAGATTTGTGTAATTATTCTCGTTTTTTTTTTTTTTGCATTGGTCTTTTACGGTTGATTTTTCTTCTCTTTTTGATTTTCTTCTTGAAATCACGCAAAAATCTTTTGTTAGGTTAACATTTTCTTCTGACAGGTCAAATACACTTTCGGCGACATTATTACTCTTGTCTGATTCATTACTCAGTCCTCTATATATTACACCATGTACTCATTCTCTTTCAGGCACTTGAAAAAAAAATGGAAAGTACTTCGTCCCAGCGCATTAAAAAAATTTGTGTCTTTGGAGGTGCTTATCCAGGGAAAAATAACATATTCGCTGATGAAGCCATAAGAGTTGGAGTAATACTTGCCCAACAAAAGATCCAGTTGATTTATGGAGGCGGTAGTACGGGTTTAATGGGAGCAGTCGCTACATCAGCACACGCCGGAGGAAGTCCAGTTCTAGGAATCGTGCCAAAACTATTCACAGGTTTTTGTGGACCTACCGTGGGTAAGGAAATACAAGTCTGGAGTATCCCTGAACGGATAACAATCATGTACCATTCTGTCGACGCATTCATTGCTTTACCAGGAGGTCTGGGTACATTGGAAGAAATAGCTTGCGTGGCTTCTTGGTCATCTTTGGTCACAAATAAGAAACCCATTGGTTTGCTTAATATTAATGGTTATTTTAGTAATTTGCTTTCATACTTAGATAATGCTGTGGATAATGGATTCATGTTTTCAGAGGCAAGGAGAACCATAATTTCTGCTACAACCATTGAAGATTTACTCAAAAAGCTCCAAGCTTATGAGTATTTATCTGCTACGGTTGTTTCGCAAACGCTCGGAAAAAGAAAAAGAGATATGGACGAGCAAGGAGTGGATTGCACTCTGTCTTTGTGACATTATCTAACATTTTTTTTGTTGTGTCTCAGTTATAATAAGTGGTTAGCAACCTCTGCAGGTAATATCTCCTAAATTCTACCTTTAGTAGGGGGTAAGGGACATATTTTGCTAATTTTAAAAAAAAAAAATTTGATGTGTTTTAAGCCATTTAGAAGTATTCATTCTGAACAAGGTCTGAGTAAGGGAGACTTGAGACATACCTTGTCAGTTTGATTTCTTCTTTCAAAAAAAAAAAAGTTTGTTGTGTTTTAAGCAATTTAGAAGTATTCATTCTGAACAAGGTCTGAGTAAGGGAGACTTGAGACATACCTTGTCAGTTTGATTTTAATCTTTTTATGTTTACTTGTCAATTTTTGTTTAGTATTTTAGGATTAATTAGGTTGCATGAGTTTGTTTTGTTTTGAGTCTTAGTTATTCCTATTCTTATGTTATTAGTTCTTTTCTCTTACACATGATTCTTTCATTTGGGTTAATAGACTTACATTGAGGACAATGTAAGAATTAAGTGTGGGGGGAACGATTTAGGATTTCTTTTATTTTTGTCTACTATTTTTTTTATGAGTCTTTATTATTATTATTATTATTATTTTAATGTGTTCTAGTTCCTTTTTAATACAATGATGAGATATGAATTGCATAAGTCTAAAACAGATTTATTAGTGAGAAGATTTTCATGAGAATTGAGCTTGATGTCAACCTTTTTATGAGCCAATGTTAATATGATATGTTGATTGAGAAAGAAGCATGTTTAGACTTAATCTGACTTGTATAATCATCCTTGTGAGTTTTTGAGCCTATAATGATTGATGCATTATACAAATCAATCTAATTTCTTTCTTGAGTGCTCTTATGATTACATGATTCTCTAGAACTTGCTTTAAACCGTTTGAGACTATATTGATACATGTGACAACATGAATATGATAGAGGCATTAGGATTATAACCAGAGCCAAACAGCCATCCATTATTAATGTTCTAAGAGAACATCCCCACTAGTGAGCCAATTTGAGCCTACATTAAATATGCTATTTTATTGGTAACCAGAACTTACACCTACCCTAAATATACTAATATCCTTACCCTTGTTCTAAAGATGGATTATATATTTTGAGACATATTGCAAAAACAAGGGATACTTTTTGAAAATTTGGGTTAGAACGAAAGATAAGTGTGGGGGAGGAGAGAGGCAAAAGTCAAGAGAAAAAGAAAGGGATCATTGTCAAATACATTCCCATATTAAAAAAAAAAAAAAAAAAAATCTTCTCTTGAACTTCTAGTTAAAGTAAAGAAAAAGATGTTACAAAGTTGGTTAGAATGAAGCAAAGGCTCAACATAAATATTTAGCCTATGTTATTATGTGCTTTATAAGAGTTTTGAGAAGTTTTATTCGTATGATCTTATTATGTCTCTAAACTCTATGAACTTTTTGGAACCTTTGTGATATCTTTATGCTTTTGTTCTTTAACCACATTATAACCCTTTGGCCCCATTACAACCTTGAAAAAAGACCTCTTGATTTATGAAGTTGTATGATCTAAATAGTGGAGAATAGGTGGACAAGCAAGCATATGGTAGAACTGTTTTCATGAGATTGATTGAGTGTAAACACTTTACCACTACTTTAAAGAGTGAAAATCATGAGAGTATAGTGAGAAGTTGAGATTAAATTGAATATGCACTATTTTGATTGAAATATGTTATGTTAATATTGGCTTAACTCATTTATTTACATTCAAGCATGAATTTTTGTGAAATTCTTTGAGCTATTGATTAGTTTATAAGACTTGTTCAAAGATTGTCTCTAATTTATATTGAAAGGATTAGGAGTAAATAATTTTAGTGTATGTAGTTTACTTATATTTTAGTTTTTCAATGTTTGTGGGTATCGTTCTAGCAAACCCTCACGAGACTAAACTCGTCCACTAGGGACACCTAGGGGTTTAAAGGCTTGTGTCACATGCTAAGTGCCACCGTGATTTCCAACGAAAATGGATTAGATTAGATTTTCTTATTTTATTTTTATTGAGTCGTTGCTAGGGACTAGCAACAATCTAAGTGTGGGGGTGTGATAACTCGTATAATTATATAGTTCTTAGTTATGTTTTATTATTGTTTTGTGTCAAATACGAGTTATTATTGCTTAGTCTAATTGTGTTTATGATATTTTATATTTTTATGTAATTTGGTGTTTTTCACGAGTTTCTTTGAGTGATTTCAGATTACTAGGTTAAATCAAGAATTAAGGGTAAATCCAATTCAGTTCCAGTTCCGACACCTTTTGCCATATCAGCTATATCTGGAGTTTCACTGAAGCATTAAGGCTGAAATTTTTACAGTGCATATTTAAGAGGCATATCTATCTTTTTCATGTTTTACACTTCTTGAAACGGAGTCGTTTTCCCTAGCGAAATCGACCATCAAGTTGGTTGATGTGCAATGACGTCTGTGCTGACCTGTTTTGGTATTTTGACCATATCTTCCGATCCACATGAGCAAATGATCTGACTCCAACGGCTATGGATCCGTAGCTGATAGGGGTATATTTTTCTAGAAGACCATTTGATCAGATCGAGCATCCAACATTGACAAAATCGACCATCAAGCTGGCTGATCAGAATTGTCATACAATATGACGAAAATTGTTAGAAAAATGCACCCACCTATTATACCTACCTTTGAAATTTATAAAGCTTGTCTCTTGTCATTTAGCTCTCCAAAATGTGTATAAATAGAGGGCCTTGGATGAGTATTAGGATACATTAGAGATTGGTAGGATATTAGCCATTGTAATAAAATTCTCTAAGTTTTCTTCTTCTTTCCTTTCTCTAGTTTTCTTTTTTTATTTACTTATGCTTCTTACATTTCTTTTCATTTTATTCATATCTAGTATGTGTTGCTAATCATATTGTTGAGGTGATGAGGTGAAGCTTTTGGTAAATGCTAAGGTTAGTCTCTTAAACATTAGCTAAAATGAATCATCATTTATAAACACTAGTATAGATAATATTTTCTTTTGGTTTAAAATCATACTTACAAAGTAGGGATCTTGATTCATTATTGACAAGAAAAATGGCACAGTAAATGCTTGGTTTCATAACCTTGATTTGTTGTAGACATATACCTTAGCATAAGGAATGCTTGGACTCTTTTTATGAGTTTTGAGGATACCAAATGAACATAATATCATATGCTATGGACGTTGGACAATTTGGACTGAATTGCTAAACCTTCCGATTGGAATCTCCCTTATGTGTGAATTTCAATTGTGTAATAAAACAAGATTAATCTTAGCATAACACCAAGAGTGGATTCTCTAACCTCAACATCTTTTCTTATTGTTTTGTTTATATCTTGTTTAATTTCTTTTATGTTGTTTTGTTTATTTTGTTCTCTAATATCTTGTTTATCTTGTTTTGTTGTTGATTCCCTAATATCTTGTTTACTTTCTTTTTCTTATATATTTATAAACTTATACTTACTAATACGCTTCCCTGTGGTTCGACCTCGGACACCCGAGAATTTATTACTTGAACATAACCTGCACTTGGGTTTACAACTCTTAATTGAGTCTCCATCACACACCTAGATACCAATATGTTAATATTAATAATAAATTTTAAAAAAATTTATACACTGACAATTAAATTTTTTTTTTTAATTTTAAAATTTTCATTAGTGATGGATGAGATAATTTCTCATAATATAAATATATTATATGAAGGGGAGTTTGTAAGAAATTCTTCAGGTTGGACCATGTTAATCAAAGAAGATTAAATAATAAATATCCCATTTATTATTTAATTTTTTTTTTAAAATATATCCTAAGGGATATGTGTCACCATGTTAATCCCACTTGTGGAGTTAAAAAACTCCACTACTAGTATATCAAAAACGAACTTTAAAATTAAATGTATAATAATAATATTATAAAGAAAAAATAATCATACCTTAATTATCTATTATCTATAATATATACAAAAGCACGAATGTGAAAAACATTTTGAACTCATAAAAATATCCATTGTTGTTCATTATATTATTAATTTGTCATTTGAAATATTTTTTATTAATAAAATTTATCCAATTTATAAATAAAAATTCTAATTATATTGAAAGACTTTAGTTAAATGGATTTATTTGATAATAAATAAATAAAAGTTAAAATTTATATTGAATTACTTTATCTATAAAATTATATTTTTTTTATTATTAACCTTAAAAATTAAAAAAAAAAAAGGTTATATTAATCTATTTTAAATGCTAATGCAAATTTTGATTATTTATATAATATGTAACTTTTGTGTTCAATATAATTTTTTTATAACTAAATTAGTTTTTATAATATAAATATTTTTATTATATTATAAATAGTAATAAGATTTATTTCATTCTTATTTACGATTTTGTATTATAAATATTAATAAAATTTATCATTGAAAATTTTAATATCATGATAGAATTTTTTTTAGAAAAAATAATTATTAGAACATTTTATATAATGCTTTTAACAATTAAATTATGTATAGAACTATTAAGTAGTTAAATTTTATCAAACAACAATTGTAAATTTAGAGTTTACTAAGTAACTAAATTTCATGTCATTATATATATTATGACAACGTTTGATTTTAATCTATTCATCATTTAAGATGTGAAAAAGGTTTGGAAGTTCTAATTTTTTTAGAATGGGTCGTGGTCAAATTACTCAAGATGGTTTGCGGTTTTTTTTTTTCTAAAGATTTTCTAATATTTTTTAATTTATATTCTCATAGTATTCTCTTTAATTAGTATTTTTTACTATGATAAAATCTATTTTTTTTATATGAATAGATATAGTAATTTCTTATTTAACATATTTTAATGTATCATTAGAACTAATGTGCTTGATCCTTTCAATAAAAAGTGATTAAACATTTGCACCGTTAATGAGCTTGAAGCTTTCAAAAAATTTGAGACAATTATTTTTCTAGTGGAACAAAATTGATTGGTAAATGTATCTATATATAATAAAATAATATTTTATTATATTCATTTAAAATTTATGAATTTCTATCATTTTACTATTAATTATTCTTTATTTTATTTTATCAATATTATATTTTTAAAAAAATTAGTATCAATTAATGAATGATGCATTATTTTTAAAGTATTTATTATCTATCATGATCAGCTTATAACACTACTACAGTTTTAATCTACTTCTACCAAAAACTTTATTAATTTTTTGAAAATTTGAAATTGTCAAACTTAATACAACTTAATATAGTTTTTATTTTTATCCTATAAAAGTGGTGTTAGGTTTTAGATTAAAAACTTTATACGTTGGAGATAAGTTAAAATTTTCAATATAGTAGTATTATTATCTAGGAAAATATTACAATTTGTTTAAAGATAAAAAGTTTCGTCAAATTTTTTTAACTTCTTTAGTAACTATGTTTTGTCTTTCTTTATTGTTTTTAATTTTTTTTATTGGTTCTATTTGTATGAAGGATTTGGTTTGCTTTGCATCATTTTTTGTTGGTTGATTGATTAATATTATCGGTATAGTGATTTCATTTCGAAAGCTATTTAGCCGTAACATATTAATAATACTATTTGTCAACCGGCTTAAGATATTGAAACGAATTTATGGAATTAAATGCATATTAGGCTATAGAAGTGAAATTAAGTGATCTTATAACACCTTGGAGAATCTCTCATTTTCACAAGATTCAATCAATTTATTTATCATTCAAAAAACATATCAAATAACTTGCTACAAAATATATTTTTCTTACCATGTTATCTTTTACTAAAAATTTATTTATGTAATTGTTAGATGATTGGCTTACAGGGAATTATAATTGCTTGAATCTCTTCAAAAATAAATTAGAATAATGAGGATATGCAATATGATATTTGTTTTCATGATCTTTTTATTATTAAACATAAATTATTTCACAAATATAAAATAATTAACATGTAATGCATATCAAACAATGAGTAATCTTTTCTAAAATGTCAAAAATTTCCAATTTACTTTCTTAAAAAACTCAAATCACCAATATTAAATTTAAAAGAAATATAAGAATAACATATATTTGAGCATAGTGACTATTGTTTAAATTTTAGGATTTAATGCCTAAGGTTAATCTATAACCTACATTAAAAATTATCTCCAAACGGGTTGCTCAATTTAGAATTTGGAGGCAATGGTTTTAGAACAACTAAGTTTTGTCTTAAATTTGTGTTTTGGGGTTAGTTTGGACAAACAATTATAAAATTGGGTTGGTTTTATCTATTTAGTGTTTTAAGGTTGAAAAGGTCATTTAATTTAATTAAAATCATCATTATCATTGTATTAAAATTATTCGTTTTTCTTTTTTTATTCATTTATTTAGTTCATTTAATTCTACATACATATTTAAATTTTAAAAATAAATACATGTTTTAATTAAATAATTATAAATATAGTTTTTTATTATAATTATTTTATCACGATTTTAATAACCTATATCAATAACACTTTATGAAAGGTTCCAAAATCAATATGAAACTTGAATTTGGGAAATTAGAAGCATGATTTGTGATCAACTAAGCAATTTCTTAAATTATGATTTTAGGGTTATTTGAAGTATTTAAATAATTATTTTTGGATTATTTAGGCAATTTATAGTATGATTGGTGGCCAACTAAGCAATGGGTTGAATAAGGCATTCCACTTAGAACTATTTGAGTATTTAATTATTTCAATGAAATTTGAGATATATTTATTTATTTAATTCAATACAATTTAATTTTTGTAGACATTAAAATGATTTTTTTTTTTTTTTACTTAATCTTCTATACTTATAATTAAAACTATCCATAATCAATCTAATACTTTCATTTAAAAAAATTAGAGCATAATTTTTTGATAGTTAAAAAATGCCAAACATCACAATTTTTTGACAATTAATCTATAATAATAATAATAATAACAATACTTAAAAGTTGTCCCCAAACAAGAAGAATGCCCAATTTTAATTTTGGGTGCTTTTGCTCGGGGGACAACTAAGTTTGGGTATTAAGAGGTTGAGTGTTAATTAGGGTATTAACGTGTCGTATTATCATGCTGTGTCCGAAATTATCAAGTCTAATTGACACTATTTAAATAACTCTCAATTTTTGTCACACGTCGTCATGTTCGTGTTATTTTTCTGTTATAATTGTATTCAATGTATTATATATTTATATAAATACTGACACTTAAATAATTCATATTATTTAGATTTTGACACGTTTGTGTATTTCTGTCGTGTTCATGTTATTTTTCATATCGTGTCGTGTTTTAATTATTTTTCCCATGTTATGTTCGTATCGTATAATTATATTGTGTCCGAAATTGCCGGATCTAATTGACCATAGTCAAATAACTCTCAATTTTATATCAAGTGTCGTATAATGATGGGAGTTATTAATTTTTCAAATTATCTTTACTCTTATTTTTTTATTTTTTAAATTTATTATAAAATATCAATTTAAATCCGATAACATACCCAGAACAAACCGGGGCACCTATCTAATAAAGAGTAATACCTGTCGTTAATATGTATTATTAAAAAGGTTTGATTGGAATCAAGAGTAATTAAATTTCAAAAACATCGAATACCAAATATCTAATTATTTCCTAAATTTAGATGTTTATACTTTTCATCATATGTATTAACCAATCCACTGAAATTTGGTTTAGATTGAGAAAATTCCAAATTTTAAAAGATTATGATACTTAAAAGTAGCAATGTTATTTATTTATTATTGAAAATTAAAATAATTGCTCATTTTTGTTTTAGACAACAAAATTTTATTTTATTTTTATTTTTTTGGTACAACTCATTACTTTCTATTAGTACTTAAAATCCTCGTAACAATGTGTCAAGATTATATACTGATTTAGTCCCTAAACTATACATTTTATGTTAGCTTGTTACTTTAAGAATAAAAACTGTCAATTAACTATTCGAATTTCCATTTTGTCAAAAATTTTAACCCTTTAGATTAACACTATTAGTTAAATGGTTGGCGTGGCAAGAATATCTAATGACAAAAAAAGGGGTTTAAGTACCCACATAATCCTTGTAGTGTAGTGAAAACAGTAAATTAGTCCATGTACTATAAAAGTGAGTAATTTAGTCCCTATACAATTGAAATAGGTGCAAATAAGTAAAATTGATAACGATTTTAATGAAAAACCGTTAAAATGCTGACGTGGACTCGTAAAATCTAACAGATTTAGATATATTTCAAGTCATATTTTATTCCAAGTCATTAATTCTGTTAGATTTTACGAGTCCACATCAGCATTTTAACGGTTTTTTATTAACATTGTTATCAATTTTATTTATTTGCACCTATTTCAATTGTACAAGAACTAAATTACTCACTTTTACAGTACAGTGACTAATTTACTCTATTCACTATAGTACAGGGACTATGTGGGTACTTAAACCCAAAAAAAAGTAATGTCAATGCCACATCATTGGTGCCATGTTAGCATAAAGAAAAAATAAAAATGAAAAAATTCTCAAAAAATAGAATAAATAAAAATATGGAAAAAATTATAAAAAATCAAAATGAAAAATAAAATTTCAAAAAAAGTTAAAATTTTTAAATTTTATAAAAAATTCAAAAGAAAATTTCAAAAAAAAAAAATCATTGAATATGATTTTTTTTTAAAATTCAAAATTAAAAGTTTTAAAAAACTTAGATTTTTTTTTTATAAAATAATTGAATTTTTGAAAAAGTTTTAAAAAATTAAAATTTGATTTTTTAATTCAAAATAAAAAATTAAAAAAAAAAAGAAAAAAGAGAAAAATCAAGGAGAGAGAAGGAAGGGGAAGGGAGGCATACTTACTCAATTCTACTTAAATTTATGAAAGTCATACTTACTCATTTCTTGTTCATTAGCACGCAAACATGATTATTGGAATTGCATTTGAGATCATGTTTCACTAAATATAACTCTCGATAACATGATTAAGCGTCACATTAGATGGATTCGGTGCCCCTAACTCATGAAAGGGTGTTTCTTGGTTGGTTATTCTTTTTAGGGATGGCAAAACCTGAACCGTCCGATGGATTTCGAACCGATCCGAATGGAGAGGTTTTTTTTTTTTTGAACAATGGATGCGGGGCGGGGCGGGGCGGTTTTTTTTGTTTGAAAGGCGGGTATGGAGCAGTTGCAGTATTTACCTGATCCGCCCCGCCCCGCCCCGACTAGTAAAATTACTATTTTACCCTTCTCTAAAAACCTAACCTAATTACTTCTTCTCTACAACTCCACCGCCGCTAGCCCTTTCCTTCTACTTTCCCCTCTACTTCTACTTTCCCATTTTCTCTCCAACCAGCCCTTGCCCCTTAGTTCTCCCTTCTTCTTAACTTTTCGTGCTTAACTTTTTCATTGCCAAGCCCTCAATCTCTGGGAGTTCACCTCATCTTCCTTGTGTAAGTATAAATTTTCATTTACCTTAAGAACTTCTTGAAATTTTTTGTTTTCTTTCATGCAAGTATAAATATGAGTTTTGAAAATGAAAAAAAAAATTCTAAAATCCACAAACATAATACAATTATATTTATCTTTCAGTTTCAACATTTAGCTTACCTTTTAATAAGCTATCTTTATCTTTTAGGTAAATAGGAGTAGTTTAATTATTATAAAGCTCCCTTCTTTGTATTGTTTATTCTTTTTAAGAAAATCAAACAACAGTTCCATAAAACAAATCCTGAAGATCTAAATTGAAATCATGTAAGCAAGCAAGCCATTGCAGTGTAGGGCTAATGGCTTAATCTTTAATGTTCTCAAACTTTATATTTTGATTATTATCTTTTTTTTATCGATTGTTTCATTATTATTGAAAGTGAAATTCTAATTATCGTGGCAATTAGCTGTGTTTGAATAGGAGTTTATCACCAAAATAATAATAATAAATGAATCCAATAAGGATATAATTTTATAAAATTTTGAAGATATTTAAGTCCATTAGCATTTTTAGAGTTAACACTTTATATAAAGAGAGAAATGAATACACTGATTGCTAAGAAGCTCAACATATGCAGTAAAATGTTAATCAAGTATACTGTAAATGAATACCAAAATATATAATAACTATATTTGCATAAGAGAACTTTATTATTTGAAAAAAATTAGAAATAACTAATAAAAATCTGATGGGGCGGAGCGGGGCGGGGCGGGGCGTAACCGACATCCATGGAGGTGGTAGTGGTATTAAAAATCCAACATCCACGGTGGAGCGGGGCGGGGGGCGGGGCAGAGTAGGTCACTGGCGGGGCGGGGGCAGATTTTACAAAATCCGCCCCCGCCCCGCTCCATTGCCATCCCTAATTCTTTTGGTATTTTTTTTAGGGATAATGTCATAAATGGTTCCTGAAATTTATCAAATTTGTCAATGTAGTATTTGTACTTTAAAAATGTCTATTTTGGTACTTAAAGTTTACACTCGATGTGCTATTGTAGTACATGTCAATAACACCGTTAAAAATTGATGACATAACTTTTGTATCCAATAAAAACTTGACACGTGGCATCATATAACGATGCCACGTGTACTAACTAAAAAATTATTATTTTAATTTTAAAATAAAAATAATATTATTTTAAAAATATAATGATGACACGTGGCACTATATAAAGATGTCACGTGTATTAACTTAACAAAATTAAAAGAAATTAAAAGAATTTTAAAAATTAAAAAAATTAAAAAAAAATAATTTCATATTTAATTTTTGTAATTTTTGAATAAATATATTTTCTAAAAGAATTAAAATAATTTCATAATTTAATTTTTGTAATTTTCTAAAAATAACTTTTAAAAAAATATATATTTTTAAAAAATTTTAGATATTATAAATGATTTAATATTTAATTTTAAAATATTTTATATTTTAAAAATAATTTTAGTTAAATATTTTAATTTTGTTATTTTTTAAAATTTTTTTGAATTTAAAAAATAGAATTTAATTTTAAAAAATATTATTATTTTAACATAATTTTTTAAGTTTTTTTAAAAAATTAGATATTAATTTTTATTTTTTTATTTTTAAAATACTTTTTTCTTTTTACAAAAATTCAGATATTAATTTAAAAAAAAATCAGGTGCTGCCACATGTCATCACCTGATTGGTCAACGCCACATCATAATCTATATTTAACGGTATTAAGTCAAATTACCACATTGATACACGGTTTGATAGTACAGGTATCACATTGAACATTTTGAAAGTACAAGTACCACATTAACAAATTTGATAAACTTTAAGGGCTATTCATGACATTAAAGTACATGTACCATATTGAACATTTTTTACAAGGTGAGTTCACGTATCTACTCGGTATTCTTATACTTATTAAACTTTTATTTTTAATTGTTAAGCTTGAAAAAAGAAGAAACACTGCAAAAGAAGTTACTTTTGGGAAAGGGCGAAGCCAGAAATATTGAGGAGGGGGGCCGAAATTAGATCTGCTCATAGGTCGAGCTGAGTCGCGGTCCAGATTTTTTTCAACCTTACCAAGCCCTGCTCGAGTCGGCCCTTTATTTAATATTAAAAAATTTTAAAAATAATTTTTATTTTTATATTAATTTTTATATATTTTTATAATTAAATTTAAATAAATATTATTTTTTATTATTATTTAAACAATGATCTGGGTCAGCCCGGATCACGAAAAACTCTACCTAGGCTCGGCCCAATATAAATTGGATCGGGCGGGCTGCTCGGGCCATGAGCAGGTACAGCCGAAATATACATATAAAGATTTAAAGTAAAAATAAAAATCGTGTATGAAATAAATCTATCCAAGGATAGGATTATTCGACGGCTAGAATCTGGTCGGGCCTTGGACAAGTAAATTTTTTTGCTATATGAGCCTGACTCGACCCAGTCCATGGACAACTCTAGTATAAAAATATTAAATTTAAATATTATATATGATATTAATTTTGCTAACAATATATAAATTCCTTATAATGAAATAATTTTTTTTTAAATTTTTAAATATTTTAATTCATGTTGCATATAAGAAAAAATTATAAGAAATAAAGTCTCAACGTCAAAAAAATTTATTGTCTAATTAAAATATGCATAAAGTTATTTTATATTATAAAAGGAAATCATAAGATTACATATATTTAGAAAAAAGTAAAATAAGTTAAATGCACATTTCGTATTAGATATTGTAATTGTTTAATTTTTATTTTTTTATTTTTCTCTTATGAGCATATAATAAAAAATATTAAACAAAATAATTAATATGAATGCATCTATTTAATTGATTGAAAAGGTAAATAGAGAGAATTAAGTTAATAATAATGAATGAGATTTAAACAAAAAAATATTATCAAATTTATTATATCAAATAAACTCTACAAATAGGTGGGTCAAATTGAAAGGCCAAAAAAATTGGAGGGATCAAACATAATTTATTTTATTTTAAAAATCTTAAAAATTTTAAGGGGGGCCAAATTGAAAGAACAAATAAAATTTGGAGGGCCTGAACAAAATTTTACCCTCACTTCAAATATCTTAAAAAAATTAAGGGGGCCAAGGCCCCTGCCTGCCCCTGCAATTTGGGGACAAGCTTTGGGGACGATTTAAACTAAACGTCCCCGGTAGTATAAATGTAGGAGAAGCTTTGGGCATCTTAAATAATCGTTCCCAATTCTTAGTAGTAATAAATTTTAGGGACGAAAACAATCCATAAATAATAAAAAAAAAGAAGTCAAATATTTTTAAACCCAACACTCTACCCAAAAAATTTTCAAACCCATAAATTTTTTGCCCTTTTTTCCTGGTTAAACAACATGTTCTCACTTCCTCTTCTTCCTTTCCACCGAATCTCTCCAGTCTCCACCCTTTATTCCAAAAATTTAGGGTTTAAGATTAGCTTTAACTGCTTATGGTTTTTTTTTTTAGTCACTTTGAATTAATTGAGTCAATTTTTTCTTTTATGTTGTACAGATCCTTGCTGGTAACATCGAGGGTTTGATCGCTTATGCATTTGGCACGAAGATGGAACTCGACGGAGCAGAACTCACATTGGCCGTCACCGTCGCAAGCGTCACAGTCACGCGAGAATCGCATCGACATGGCGCGTTCGCTGGTGAGAGGGATGAGCCCGAGGGGATGGGCGATGAACTCGTCGTTATGGACGGAGGTGTTGACTTCGATTTCGACGAGGTCGATTGCGATGGTGGGACCTTGGCAATCATGATACGGCGGGGGGTGTTGGCCATGGAGGCGTGGGTGTCGCGAAGCTCGAATTTCGCGTAGTCGTCCTTCAGTTCGCGGATTTTGACCTTGGGGAATCGTTGGTAGGAAACTCCTTCCATTTTTCAATTATTATTATTATTATTTTATTATTGGATGGGTTCTTGGCTCTGCACCTCAAAAGCCTAGAATGGAAGAGAGAAAGAAAAGATTTATAATTTACTTATACTTGTCTAATAAGAGGATAAGACATCTTTGCAGAAAATGTTAAACCACTAAAAAATAATTTTGTTAAATAAAAGCTGGAATATCAAGCCCTCAGACTGCAATTTTGTTATGTAGGTAATAATAAACAGGGAGACACTTTTGGAACTTCTGGCCAAGCACACTGGAAATTTGAGTGTGATGATTCAATGTTAGTGTTGTTTGTTAAATACAAAATTTGAAAAAACAAAGGAACTTATTGTATGACTTTATATTTCATTAGTTTGTGGAGACGGTAGCCAATGTGATGAAAAGACCATTTTATATTTTAAAGAGTTTGGGGTCATTGACAAGGTAAGTGCACTTATAAGTAAAATGTTTAGTATTTCATCTTCCATGCATATCTGAGACGTGTGTTTTGGACACAGATCCTTTGGCGTGGTCAAGAAAAGGTAATGTCGTAGTGGCAGAAGTTTTTCCTAAGGAGTGGGACAAGAATGTTGGCATCAAAGTCATGGATGGCTTTTAGTGTCTGGGTGGTGGACACTAGCCATTGTAAGTGAATTCTCCTTCATTTTGCTTTTGTAAAACTAATCATGGCTGAATAGGGACATTTCTTCTGTAGTGGAATGTTGATTTTAGACTATTTTTATGGAAGGAGCTGGTTTTTCCATATTGGCTTAGCGGCACATAGGTTTTATGCTTTTCGTGGTTGTGATAATCATACTGAATAAAAACAAGGAGAGACCAAAACGTAATTATGGTGCTCTGCTGTTTAGGCTTTGGTGAAGCTGCAGTCTACCATTTCTGGCTGTTTCAGCAGTTGATGTTTGTCCGTTGCAAAGTTTTAAGACTGTTATTTCTGTTTGTGCTGCAGGAAGTCATTAGCTAGATCCAGTGGGCTGCCCATAGAACTTCTGTAACAGAGTTAAACTCTGTAAAGGTACCCTGGTCATCTTTTTAGGAGTCTTGAATATGCAGGAACACCATTACTACCTGTTTGAGCAGAACTACAATGATACATTTAGCTGCTGGAATAGATTGCAGGTTGATGGCATACTTGATGAAGATGGAAAGAGGGAATACCAGAACAATGGTCCTTAAGTTTTGTAGTCAATTTCTGTATATAATCTTACGGATTGTGATAATTTTTCTACTTATCATTGATGTTATTGAAAATGATTTCAATTTTCTTTTTTTGTTCAGTTTTGTTTTAAGGGTTTTTTTTTTTTTTTTTTTTAATATTTGTTTATTGATGATTTTAGGATGGTTAGTGAACGAATGGTGTGGATTTGGGTGAAGTAATAATAGGAAAAAGTAATCTCTTTGCACCAAGGAGGGTGCTGCTAGCAAGTGTTTTTGCCTATTGGAGTTACCATCTTCAAGGTACTTGTCAGGTCTGCACATTTCAGTTCTGGTTTCCCCTTAGCCACTTTAAGAACTTAATTCTTATGAATCGGTTTTGTTGGTCAATGAAGTCTTCCTTGTCTTGACTTTTATTGATAATTTTATTTAGCAGATTGCATTGTCATTGGCTACTAACCTTAATCATGTAAATGAGTTGAAATTTGGTGTCATCTATTTGAATGCACTTCAGCACATGTATGCATCAGACATGTTCTTTTCGTTTAGCAAACTTGTGCTTACTGCTTAGTGCTTACCTGCTGTGACAATTTCAACTCCCCTGTTCTAATCTCAACAAATTACCTTCATTTGCTGAATGCTATTCCTTCTGTATGGTTGTTATCCCTAAGAGTAATATAAGATATTTCCCATGAGGTGTATTATGTACTAGAATGAATTCCATCTATTATTATAAACTAGATGGATGTTTCTGACCTTAAAAAGCGCTTCCTGTACCTAAATCAATGACTCTTTTAAGTTTTGAATTTGATGTATGAGGACTATCTCTTATAGACTTGTCAATTCTGACCCGAACCCGAAAAACCCGTCTAACCCGTCCAAATCTAAACCCGATCCAACCCGATTTGACTAAAAAAAGTCAACAACCCGAAACCGACCAACCCGAACCCGAAATAACCCGCATCCGAAATGACCCGAACCCGAAATGACCCGAACAATTAACTCGAAATAATCCAAACTTAAATTATGTATAATTTTATTTTGAAAATATTAATTTAATAAAAATAATACCTATACCACAAACTATTAATTTGTTTTAATTTTATAACTTGTAATTACTATTTTGAAATGTAATAAAATATGCAATTATCATTTTGTATGTATAAATTGATCATATTCCTATATTTGTTCTCTTCTCTATATGATAATTTTTTTATCATGTGATTAGTTTAATTTTTTTTTGAATTGTTATTATAATTTTAAAATATATTATATTATTTGGAATGGAATTGAATATTTTAATCAACGTCTGGAAGTAAAAACAAATATTTGTTTGAACTTGAAAAAATATTACATCTGAATTTGTACGAATAGTCCGACTTGTGAACAGATCTAGTTAAAGTAATTGACTCTCAATTTAGTTGGAAAAAAAAAACTAAAATTTTTACTGAAAAAAATAATTTGAATACTAATATTTTAAAATAAAAAAGTGCGCATTAATTATTGAATTAAACGTTCAATTATAATGCGTATTATATATATATATATTTAAAATACATATAAAATAGATCACTAAAATGTGTTTTATTACAATGATTTGTATACATTATAATAATATTTTATCATGTGATATACAATAAATTAATATTTTAACAAATTGACCGTTGGATTTAAAAATATAATTGTATTTGTCGTGCATGTAAAGTTTTGAAACGATATGATATTTTTATCATATCGATCGAGAATACTGTATTTTTCAATATATATTTAACGATTGAATTTTTTTAACATCGAACAATAGTTAGACATTTTTAATTTAGTTAAAACTCGACGTGCATTATCTACCTAAATAGAACATGAAATATGATGGTCAGATTGTTAAAATATTAATCGTATAAAAAGTTATAAAAGTGTGTAAACTAATTTTTTTTTACTTGTGTAAGTGGATCACTCTTCTAATAAGAATTATACATTATACAAAAATATTATATATATCAGTACTTCAATATGTTAAGAATTACACATTTGCTTATTATAAAAATTTTATTAATTTAATTTTATATATTATGTTTAAAATTTAAAAATATTTAGCATGATTAACTAATTTGATTTCATAACATTTATTATTATATTTTTATTTTGAACAAACATTTATTATTATATTTCATTACACTTGACAATTAAACTTTTATGTAAAGTTCTTAAATCTAATTTAATTTTAGTAGAAAATTATTTCAACTTCTAAGATTGGTTCATTTGGTAAAACTTTTAGTATTAAAGATTACTTATCGAGGTTGGAACATTTCAACAACATAAAATTATATATTTTTCAAATAACGAGATAGATTCATTTAACGATTTCAGATACACGATAATATCATATTTATTTTTAAATATAATTTATTTTTTTTTATTTTTATCTTTAAGAAAATTTTAATAAAATCTTATTCGATCAAATAATCTGTTTAAATTCAATCTGATTCGATTTTAAAAATTAATAAATTGAATTCAAATAACACGAGTGTCAAACCCAAAATGACCCAAACCAGAATAACCCGAGTGTCAAACCCGAAATGACCCGAACCAGAATGACCTGAACCCGATTAACCCGAGTGTCAAACTCGAATAACCCAAATCCGAAATGACTCGAACCCAAGATGACCCGAACCCAAAATGACTCGAGCCAAAAATAACCCGAACCCGAAATGATCCAAATTTGAAATTACCTGATTTTTTAAAGACCCGAATTGACCAAATCCGAAATGACCCAATCCAATCCAAACCCAAGCCGACCCGTCCAATTGACAGGTCTAATCTCTTAGCATATATGTTGCTTTTGTCGTTTAAGTTGCAATGTAGATCTCTCTCTCAGAGACACAGACACATACTCAAGGAGAGGTGTGTGCACACATGCATGTAGTTAGTTAACTCGGCATTGTGAGGGCTAACAATAGGATATTCTGCAATCGGCCTCGTTTCCATAAACCTCGGCGTTGATTATAGCCATTCTGAATGCTAAGGCAATGAATTTTTAATTTGCTATTTATCTATCTATTTCGTAAATTCATTTCCTATTGATTCAAATTGCTTGCCTTTCTAATTTGCTTGTTGATTGGATAACAGTTTTGTTTCTTTGTGCAGGACAATGAATTCCTTCAAGATGTTTTTGGGTTCACTCCAAAAAGAAGGAATCTTCTAGGCAGTGAACATATATCCAACAGTGAAAACGTTGATTCCTACTTTATTAACTCGTTTATCCTGATCACAATATTGTTATAACTATGATAACTGTTTATCTGTCAATTCTTACATATTTTGATTGTAATGGTAAGATTTAAGCCCATATTTCATTAGGCCATCATACCTCTTTATCACTTTAGCCGTCTGTAAGGTCTGAACAATACATTGTGACCTATCTCATTATTACAGAACAATGCTCTGTTAATTATCATTTTTACGCAAGGAGTTGTAAAAGCATTTTTAGCTGTAGTTATATTTCAGATTCAAGTAGTTGGACATAGTTTATCATCTTTATCTCCGTAACGAGAGTTCATGCTTTTGGTTCAAAATGTGTTTGTCTTTGTTTCATTTTTTAAAAATTACATTGTGTTCTCTTTTCTTTGAATTTTGTAGGATATGAGTGACCAGATCATGTGTAGCAACTCTGAAAATAATTTTATTTTATTATGATTTGATAAACTTTGAATAGTTTTTTTTTTTTTTTTTTTAATAATTATTTTTTATGTTTAATTAAACTTAAAGTTGTAGTTTGTATGACTTATAGCTCTATGCTTATTATCTTAAATGAAAATAATTTTTTTTTATGGATCTATATTATTAGATTTAAATTAAGGTTTTTATGAATATGTATTATTTTAGCGAAAAAATTAAGCTTCCCAATACATTATTATATAAGATATATTATAGTTTGATAAAATATACTATTAATTGGGGACGTTTGTCGTCCCCAATATCTTATGGGCACGTTAAATGTCTCTAATGTTTGGGAATGCCTTCCATTTTTAAGGAAGTCAGTTGTCCCCAATACATATTGAAGACGTCATTCGTTCTTAAATTTTTTTTTGAGAGAGAGATATGACTCACTCGAACATTGTTTTGGGGACGTCAGTCATCCCCAAAACATTATATTTAGAGATGTAGCTCGTCCTTAAAAAAAATCTTTTAAGCGACATGTATGGTGTAATCCCATATCATTTTTGGGGACGTCTATCGTCCCCTAAAATCGTTATTTAGAGACGAAAAACGTCCCTAATTAGTCTTGCATTTTTTATGAGTTTTGGGACGAATGTCGTCCCCAAAGCATTAGAGACATGGTTATAGAGGATGACTGTTGGGAACGATCTAAGTCGTCTCTAAAACTTTTTACGATTTTTCAATTTTTAGAGACGATTTTTGATCATCCCCAATTCCTCTAAATCTTGTAGTGAAATTAACGTATTGGAAATTTAATGGCTTTTTGAGATTGTGAAAATAATTTGGCTTAAATGGGTGTGTGATAATAATTTGCTTTAAATGAATGTGTGATATTTATTTAGTTCTAAATGGACGTGTGACAATAATTTTGCCCTAAATGAGTGTGATAATAATTTGACCCTAAAGGTGTGTGATAATAATTTAACTCTAAATGTGTGTGTGTGATATTTATTTAGCCTTGAAAGAGTGTATGACTTATTATTTGACTTGGAAGGGTGTGTGAGTTATTTATTTGACCCGAAAAGGTGTGTGAATTATTATTTGACCCTAAAAGGATGCATGCATTTTAATTGGCCCTAAAAAGATGTGTGACATTATTTAGCCTGAAAGAGAGTGTAACTTATTATTTGGTCTAAAACGGTGTATATTTATTTAGACTCGAAGAGATATGTCTAATGTAGTTGGTCGAAAAAGAATGTGGATATATTTGCCCAGAAGTGATTGTGTGTAAAAATTTGACCTAAGTGGGTGCGTTGATTAATAATTTATTTCATAGGGATATATATATATATATATATATATATGTGTGATGGTGCAGTCATAACTTGTGGTTGCAAGATTAATTCGATCATTGTAAATTGTAGAAAATTGAATACTTGTAATTTATCCATCTTTTTTGAAATTTGAATTTAGTGGAATGAATTGTACTTGCCTAGTATTGAAAAAGAATTATTAAAGTTGAATGTAGAAGGTTATGCGCGCGATCGTAAAATTTATTGTACATTACTTTGTTTTAAATTCATTTTCTTTTCTAAAGATTTTAATGTCTCTATATTTGTGTGTAGTGTGCCCATTGGACGTCACAACTCACTTATTTTAATATTTTCATGTTTATATGAATAACATGAGTGTCTTAAAGTTTGTCTGAAAGAAGCTTCATATGGTTGATCTCCTTTACTCATAGTATGATCAACTCAACTTGACTAGGAGATATAAAAGAATAGGAGATTCCTTTTTGTTAGACTAGTGCTTGAATTCTCCCGTTGCTTCGTTTTATTGTCATTGATAATACGGAATATAATTATGACACAAAATAATAATATGAATTTATAGTTAAAATTGAATTACTATTACAAACTATACAAAATATCTCAATTTGAGGATAACTTTTAAAGTAAGGTATAGATATAAAATAACATAAATACACGAATCTAATTCATTATATGTACATTATATATAAAAAAAAATTATGATGGATATAAAAATTTAATTCATTTAGATTATATTGATATCTATCATTTCTATTCATATTAAGAAATAAAAAAATATAAACCTAACAACTATCGTATAGTAACTCATAACTTATAAAACGATTATTAATGTGTCAAAATTTATATAAATGTATAATATCTTAAAAACAATTATAACACGAAAAAATAACAAAAATACGAACATGACGATCGTGACATAAAATTGGGAGTTATTTGAATAGTGATAATTAGGTCTGAAAATTTCGAGCACAATATGAGAAAAATAATTAAAACACGACATGAAAAAACATAAATACGACACGAATATACGAACGTGTCAAAATCTATATAAAACGAATTATTAACGTGTCAAAAATTATTATAAATATATAATACCTTAAATACGATTATAACACAAAAAATAATAGGAATATGACACGAATACACAAATATTTCTTTTTCTTTTTCTTGTCTTTCTCTCTCTTTTTTCTTAACTAAATAAAAAAAAAATTGAGGGGAATTGCTTTGACAAAATTGAAATCCCTGTGGGGTTTACTTTTATTTAATGGTATAAGATACGTTATTTATAATGCCTTGTAGTGAGTTTGTATAATATTATTAGAGGATTATGTTATGATTTTTTTATTCATTTTGACCTTGAGAATATCCACTTCTAAAAAGTCGCTGAAAATTTTGTTAATTTAAAAAATTGCTACTCCTATAATAGTTAATTTCTTAAATGATGAATTTTAGTTTGGGTTACTCTTACTTGAGAGCGTTCATCAAGGGCGTAGACAAGAGGGTAGAATTTGAATTGTTATAAAACTTATAGTTTGATATGATAAATTTGATAATACTTTTGATTTAAACCTCATTCATTATTATTAGTTTAATTGTTTTTATTTATATTTTCAATCAATCAAATATATATATTTACGTTAATTATTGAATTAGTATTTTTCATTATATGCTTATAAGGAAAAAAATAAAGAAAGTTAAATTATTACTATAATATTTAATACGAATTATACATTTAATTTATTTTAGTTTTTCTAAATGTATATGTAATCTTACGTTTTTCTTTTGTAATATCAAATAATTCTACGCATATTTTAATTATTTTAATTAGATTATAAATTTTTTGACATTGAAATTTTAATTCTTAATTATTAATTTTTTTACATATGCAACATGAATTATAATATTTAAAAATTAAAAAAAAAAGTATTTTATTATAAAATATATATTATTTGTAATTTTAATATTATATGTAATATTTAAATTTATATACAATATTATTTTAATATTAAATTATTTTAATGTTTTATTTTTAAAGATGTTTTATAAGTAAAATTAAATAAAAATATTTTTAAATTAAAAATAAACTCGAATTGGATTCAGACTTTAAAAATCTATTCGGATCGAATTTATTGAGTCAAGTGGATAACCCAATTCTTGAACATGTATATTTCATAACAACTTTTATTTTAATATATATATATATATATATATAATATTTCTTATTTTGCCTCTGACGGTCATTACAGACGAAGCTATTAAATTTCAAGATAATGACGAGTTTATATTTTTCTAATAAATTTAAAAACTAAATGAAATATCTATTCGAGTGTCATGTAAAGAATCCTGAATCTGTTAGTCATATGCATGAAACCAATTATAAGTCATATAGGGTTTTTTTTAATCCAAATATAGTTGATTTTATTTTTAATTATCGAAATATCGTTGGTTTCAAATTATTTTTCAAAATTTGTTATTTTTTTAATCAGTTGAAAAATCGCCATGGCCCAAGACAATTTTCCAACGGTAAATTTTTTTTTTTTTTAAAAACAAAGTTGAGAAATCACCATAGGCCGTGGCGATTTCCCAACTTAATTTTAATTTTTTTTCTTTTATTTTTTACCTTGGGAAATCGCCACCCATGATGGTGATTTCCCACGGTTCATATATATATATATATTAATTTTTTTAATTTTTTTAATTTTTTAATATATATATTTTTATTCTTTCAAAATATGGATCGGACCCATGTATAGTATCAACATCACATTTGCTTACTCAAGTCCAACCTGGCCCGAAATATGGCTCAAATTTTGTCCAATCCCGTTTAGGCCCGCCTATATTTTTTTTTTATGTTTTTAAATAATATATATATTTAATCTTTAATCTTTAATAATTTTATATTTTTATATTTTATTAAGTTGTTAAACATGTACAACTTAACATATTTTTGTAATGTTTACACTATAATATTATATATATTTAATTTTTATAATGTCATAAATTACATAATATATAAATATAAATATAAATAATATATTATTTAATTAAAAAACGGGCCGGGCTGGGCTCGGGCCTTGAATGTTGGAGCCAAGGCTCGGCCCATATTTCAAACGAGCCTAATTTTTTTGCCCAGACCCATTTTTCGGGCCTAATATTTTTGTCCAAGCCCTCCCAAATATGAGCGGGCCTTCGGGCTTGGACGGGTAGCCCGGCCCTTGGACAGGTCTACATGGTGGTAAGTAGGGGTGTAAACGAGACACCTGTGCTCGCAAGCTACTCGAGTTCGACTCGAAAAAAACTCGAATTCGATTCGGTCATTATCGAGCAGAGCTCGAGCTCGAGCAGCTCGAGCTATCGAGCGAGCCGAGTTCGAGTATCTTAATACCCGATTCGAGCAGCTCACGAGCCTAATCGAGCTTTTTTTTTATTTATAATATTTTTATTATTAATTTACTATTTTACCCTTAATATATATATATACATACTTAAAAACCCTTAATTCAAGCTCGAGTATATAAACGAGCCTAATCAAGTCGAGCTTGAATAGTTCGATTTTATCTCGAGCCGAGCTCGAGCTTAAAAAATATACTCGATCGAGCTCGAACCGAGCTTCGAGCCTCGAGTTTCGAATCGAGCTCGAGCTTCTCAGTATTCGAGCTCAACTCGACTCGATTACAGCCCTAGTGGTAAGGGCCGAGCTACCCGTCCAAGTGCGTTTCAAAAATTAAACCCGTTTAAAATATGGGTCGGGCCTTGGCTCCAACACTCAAGACCCGAGCCCGAACCGTTTTCTAATTAAACAATATATTATTTATATCTATATATTATGTAATTTATATCATATAAAAATTAAATATATATATATATATATTATAGTGTAAACATAAAAAAGATATGTTAAGTTGTACATGTTTAACAACTTAATAAAAGGAAAAAATATAAAATTATTAAAGATTAAATAATAAATATATATATATATTTTTTAAAAAAATTAGAAAAAAATAATATGGGCGGGCCTAAACGGGCTTGGACAAAATTTGAGGCTCATATTTCGGGTCGGGCCGGACTTGAGCAATCAAATGTGGTGTTGATACCATACATAGACCCGGTCCATATTTTAAAAGAATAAATATATATATATATTAAAAGAATAATAAAAAAATAAAAAATATATGAACATTGGGAAATCGCCATAAAATTTTTTAAAAATTAAGTTGGAAAATCGTCATGGCCCATGGCGATTTTTCAACTTTATTTAAAAAAAAAAATTTATCGTTGGAAAATCGTCATGGCCATGGCGATTTCTCAACTGGTTAAAATTAAAAAATAATTTTATACCAATGATATTTCGATAAATAAAAATAAAAACAACAATATTAAGATATAAAAAACCGTCATATAGGACACAATACTAAGAAACAGGTTGTAATGTTTACTTCAAAGTGTTTCAATTCATGAACTGATGCACCAAGAAAGAAATTTCGGTTCAATGTATCTTTTTGAGGAGGTGATTAAATACCGGCTCATAAGCCGGGTCGGTCCGGAAATTTTTTATTTTCTTTACTCAGGTTCGGTTCTTTGACCCGATTTACTGTTTAAATAATATTAAAAAATTATTTTATATTAATATTAATATATTTTTATGATTAAATAAAAATATTTTTTTTAGTATTTAAATAGTGATTCGGGCCGAGCCGAGTCAACCCGAATCGAAAAAAACTTTGTTCAAACATGATCTAATATAGATCAAACTTATCAAATCAAACGAACTATCCGATCTTTGAACAAGTCTAAATTACATTGTCCAAAATCATTTTTGGGAGCAAAAATAATTTAATCTGTCTCAAGTAACATGGCATTGCATTGCCTTTAAGGGGGTATTATTGCACATGAAAGGGCTAGAACGTAGCTGCTAATGGCTAGAATTCAGAAACATGCAGAAAGGGAAAAAGTGGCACTGCTCCTCCTAGATTTAAACCATTCTTTCCTGAAAACATTATTGAGAATGGTGGCCTAGAAATTTTAGGTTGAGTAACCTAATCTACAACGATTCACTTCGAAATCGACCAATCACATTCGATGGCCATATGATTCGAGGTGGTTTGGATCAATTAACATCATTGATGCATCATCAAAAAATGTTCATCACATCATCTGTGTTTTTTATTTATTTATTTATTATTATTCATAAAATTATGTGTACATGCTTGTTTTTGGCTACTCTTGCAAGTACAATTTGATTAAGCAGCGCTCTTTGTTGACAGTGTTTTCTGGCAATGACACTCCATAATAAACGCTCCGTGATAGCAGTGCTTTTTAGCAAAAGCACTTTTTAGTGACAACATTTCTTGGCGGTAATGCTTATTGATAAGCGCGCTTCAACACTCTAGAGCTTCAGTGCTCCAGCACTCCAACTCTCCAAAGCTCTAATTCTCTAGCGCTCCGTGCCCCGTAGTCTCTAGTAGTTTGTGTAGCACGTGACAAAAATATTTTGTAATGCAGTTAGCAAGGTCTATCGTTACGTGAAGACTATGGAATTAACCTCAGAAGGGTGGCATGATTCTTGAGATGTCTTGAAGAGTATGATTTGGAGACTCATATATGAAGATTATTAAGAAGTTTTCTTCTTAACTTTCCCTATAACATAAGTGCTTTTCTTTCCCATTAAACAGTAGTGCACTCCTAAGTGTTTTGCCATGTAACCTTTTCATTGCTATGACAAAAACACTCCTCAAGGTATAACCTTTCATAACTTTCACTTCACCCACTACCATTTATAACTTTCCCACTACCCCTGATTGATGCCACTTTCGCGTAAGATAACTTTTCACTCTCTCTTTTGTAATTTATTTTGGTGGGACTATAAATAGAAGTCCAGAAGCTTCATTTTTTTTAAATCTTTTGGCACTCTAACAAACTTGAGCTCTCAAGAATCTTTATGTAATTTTATCTCTAAATTATCTCAGTCATCTTAAAATTTACCATCCTCAGCTACTTTCAGTCTTGTCATAACGTGCCAACTCCTAAGATTTAACTGCTAGACACAAACAGGAGTCGCCGCTAACATTTTATTAGGTGTGAGTAGTCACCCTAAATGAATCTATCATTTTTAAAGTAATCCTAAGCTTGACTAAGGCATCTTAAAAAGAATTGGTTTTGGTTTATTTTTTCATAACTAGGTTCGGGAGTTCGGTTATGTGTGGGGAAGGATTAACACACCCACAATGTCTATCCTAAAGATAGTACTTATTAGTCTTGTGTTATCCTAAATGGGTCTCAACTAAATGGTCTTGTTTATCTTAATTTAATTTTAATTTGTTCAAATTTTTAATTATTGAAAAAACTTTTAAGATTTCTTCCACCATTATGGAGAGAATCTTAAAAAGTTCTCTCATTTCGAGAGTATTCAAGAGAAACCATTCTTTTTCTTGAAAAGGCTTCGTCATCGGAATATTTAAATTTTATGAAAGACGCCTTGAATCTAATTTTCAAAATTATTTATACATCTAGCATATTTAACTAATCCTCATATTTTATTTTTTTCAAAATATAAATCTCAACCTTTTGATATTGAGAATTTTCTCTCAAACTTTGCCACCGTTTTGGAGAACTTTGAAAGAAGTTTCTCAGAAATCACCCATTCATGACCCCTTTCAAATTCATCATCGAAAAAATCTTAATTTATCCCTTGACTTAATTAATCATCAATTATGAAAAAATTAAATTCATCAGGTAGATCGATTTTTATTTTAAACTACCTAATCTTTTAAAATTTCATTATTATTATCATTATTATCTTAACAAAATATCTTAATCAAATTTCAATTTATCCTAATCATGAAATAATTAATTAGTCACATTACAAAAGTTAATATACAATATATTAAATAAATAAGTAAATTTCATAAATAATCGAATAATCAAATAAAAAAAATAATCCATAAATGAGTAAAAAAAATAAATCATATAATAAAATTAGTTAGACAAGTAAATAGGATAAGAAAACATAAATAACCTAAATTAGAAAATAAAACAAATAAAAAAAGGAAATCATGACATACGGGGCGGATCGGCGTGGATCAACGCGCGAGTCGACGTGCGGATCTACGCTACCCGACCCTGGGTTAGCAAAAAACACATTTTTTTTGTTATTATCATTTCTTACCCAAAGAAAAATAAATAAATAAATAAAACTTCTCTTACCTCAGTTTCCCTCTCTTTTTCGGCCACCATTTGTTCATGTTCTCCAGAATCCAGTCGTTGTGAGCTGCCGAGCACCATCGTGTCCGGTGTCTTTTGGCTGCCAAATTTCATCCTTAAGCTCCTCTCGATCTCCTCCTTTCCTTTTTCGGGTTGAATTTTTTTCCAAATCTCCCCACAAAACCACAAATCTAAATCGAAAGTTTCCTAAACTCCCTCTCTCTGATCCACCGTAATCAATCGTTGTAAAAACAAATCAAAGCCACCAAAGATTCCCTCTTTTCTTCACTCTATTGCCATAGAAACCTAACAAGAACCAAAGGAAAAACAAAATCTGAGAACTTCCTAAATACCCAGAAACCCGAAACTTAAAAAAAAAAATCTTTGCTATGTAGTTTCCTCATATTGTTGTTTATTGTGTGTTGGCTCGTTTTTACAATCCATTTTTGTTAGAGAGTTCTAAGTCATTTAGACTTGAATCTCTATGTTACGATCAAACTCCAATTCTAAAAGAAGTTCTTCTTGGAGTGGACTTGATTCCAGCAAATTTAATTTTTGGTTCTCTTTTTTTATTAATTTTTTTATTTCCTTATTTTCTAAAATAAAACAATTTGAAAATAAAATAATAATAAATGAGAAAAAAATTAAAAAAAAAAAAACCATTTGATACGAATTGGGTGCAAACCAGGGCCCAAAGCTAAAAAATTCACTTCAAATTCAATATCAATTCAAGGCCCAAAAGTTCAAAATTTAGACTAACATCGATTTTATAGAAAAAATTCTATTAATTTTGAATCGATCTTAATCCCCAAATTCGAGTTAAATTATATTCAACTCAAATTAATTTAAAATCAAATACAATTCAACTCGACTAATGGCATTTTAGGAACCCGCACAAATTTTTGGGTTTCTATAAGTCTTCATCACTACCACCTGTCATCGCACTTGTTCTTCAGGATCTAATCCAATCTTCCTCTTCGTCATCTCCCCACAACATTCCGTTTTACTAGTTTGCAATGTTTTCCCACCTCATCAAAAGAACTCTCTACATTTTGGCGACTCCATTGGGAAAGAGCGATTGCATTGAGAAAAACTTTTCTGACTTTGTCTCACCATAAATCAAAATGAACTAGTCCCATCTTGCATCCAGGACTTGATGAAAATAATGAAGGCTAATGAGGAAAAATGCAAGTGCTAGAGGAAAACAACAAGCAGGTGATGGAGTCGTGGAGCCATATGTGTAGGATGTTCGGTGAGAAGTTCTTTTCCACCCAAGTTACTTTGATTGATCTGGGATAAAGCACCAAAAGTCAAGGGAGGATCTTATGGAATATATCCAACGCTTAGGGAAAGGGTGTTGGACATCCAGGATTCGATTATGAAGGTATGTATACAGGGGATGTTTGATGAGTATAGGGTGCATTTGGATAACCTACCTCTACCAACCTTTGCTACCCTTGTTGAAGTTGTAAGGACTTATAATAATGTTCTTAGACAAAAGGGAAGCAACCAATTAATGAGGAGAAATACTCCTACTATGAATGTTATCCAAGGAGAAGGAAAAGAAAAGAGAGGTCTGCTGCGACTAACATACGTCCTAGGAGGGATGACCCTAGAGGGAGACATGATGATGGAATTGACCTTCCACCACTATTCCCAGTTCCAATAGATAGAGTGAAAGCTCTTATCCAATAATGGATTATGGATGGCAATACAAATTTGCCATATATACCACAAATGCCAACAATGGAAGAGAAAGCTAATAGGTATTTTGGTTTTCACTGGAGGATAGGCCATCCAATTGCGGAGTGTAAGAACCTTCGTAGAATGTTTCATCATATGGTACAAGCAAGAGAGATAGTCATTGAAAATGATAAAGTTCAAAATAATCCACTTCCAGCTCACCAGAATGCAAGAGGACATGTGAATACTATTAGCCATGCCCAGCATGATAACCCTACTCCCTCAAATAATCAGTTTGAAGATGTATAGGCTACTATAATGGTCACTTCTTCTATCGCAATCTTTTTCATGAAAACGCCGACCTTCAAGCATTTCTTTAATCAGTTGTTGTTTCGGAGGAGTCAAGAAAAGAAACAACTCTAGCATTGGTTAAGATAGCTAGTAAACAATATGAGGAATTTAACCTAGTAGGAAAGCTTACAGGAAGGACATTAAATGGATATGAGAAACTCAATAGTATTCACGGGACATACATGTGCACTCCACATCCTTAACACAACAAGCCTCTTTACGTGGAGAATACCATCAATGACTATCTCATTATGAGAACATTCATTGACGATGGATCATCTGTGAATGATATGCTTTTATTTACCTTGAAGGCAGTAAACATAGACATAAAGAGCTTGCCGCGTCCTATGACTTTTACTTTATTTTGATAACAAAGAGATACAAACATTGGGATAGGTGACATGAACTTTAAGACAGGGCTTGTTCAAGACCAAACATGCTTCCATGTCATCGATGCCGGTGTAACATACCATGTCCTCATAGGAAGTTTCTACATACTAAAAACATTACTCCATCTTCACTCCATCAATGTATCAAAGGTTACTGGAAGAAATAAGGGACACAGCAAAAAAGAATTTGACAGTATACCAGAGGAGGTTAAGTAGAGCTTATTATTAATTGGTAAAAATGAGAATTTTGAAGAGAGTGATCTAGTCTTCAGCGCTGTTGAACATATCAAAAGAGGACTCCCACTCCTAAGTTTAGTCCAAAGTGGGAAGGATCTTACATTGTCCATGAAGTGAATGATAGCAGATACTACAAGTTGATCGACCTAAAGAACAATGCTATTACTGCTCTTATCAACTTTCAGTGTATCAAGAAATCTCATGTATAAAATCTGGACTATCTCTAATTCCTTGTACTTTTTTTTGTTGTTGTAAATATTAGTTAATTACATGTTCAATACATATCTTCTGTCATTATTGCCAATTATGTTCAATGGTAGTGAACTATGACATTTCAGAAAGAAAGAATTTTATTCTAGCCTCAGTTTCATGCTTAAATCTTGGTTGTGATGTGATAATTGTACTTTGGCCACAACTTTATCGCTCATACTTTTGCCATAAGTCACTATTCATATTTAGTCATAGTTTTATTGTTTAAAATCTGGCTATCTATTATTCCTATTATACTCGCAGCTTTAACACTTACATTAGCTATGTCATTGATTATAAATCATTTGCAACTTCATGCTTAAATCTTGGCTATAATGTGATAATTATATTTTGGTCGCAGCAATGGTCGCTCATACTTTGGCTATCAGTTAGCTTATTTAAAATGATTGAATAGTTTATTTCATTTAAGGTTAAGATACAATCTCTCTACTAGAAGTAGATAATTCTCCTCAGTTGCAGCTCTAACAAATAATTTACCTCATTTAAAGTTGATCTCCTTTAATTCTGTCATCTCTCGTGATATTCTCGTTTTATTAGTTTGTAACGTTTCCTCACCCCATCAAAAAAACTCTCTATAATGTGCATGCAAAAATCATAATTATAGTTATATTCAAATAATTCTCAATATATGAAATGATTATTACATTTACTATAAAAGATCAACGAAATCAATTAACCAATAAACTATAACATGTAATATGAAAAAATCTTATATATATAAAATTAGATCAAACTTACAAATGATAGAATTTGAATTTTTTTTCTAAGCCAAAGATTTTATTAACAAATCAAAAGGAAAAAAAGAGCTAGCACCAATACTAACAATAGTTCAGCTACAGGAAATCAAAACTGCTTAAAAACACCTCTAAAACAGAAACCTCAAATCCTCTAAGATCAAAACAAGTCAATGAAAATAAATGATAGAATTGGAACCTAAAATTTAATTTTCCATGATCTCTTTCTTGTTATTAAGGTAGACCAAATAGATACCAAGTTAGATGAATTATTTTGTATGTACGTACTAGGGCAAATTTGTCTAAATGTGCCAGAGAGAAAATAAGTGAAAAAAAAAATAAAGTAAACGTGTTTTGGACAAAGAGAGGCTTACTATTGAAGTGTTTAAGCTCCTAAATGAAGAAAAAGAAAACAATGAACATATATATATATATATATATATATATATATATATATATATATATATAAATCTTTGAAACACCATCTTAATTCTTAACCTTTCGATAAATAATAAAGATTAAAACTACCATCAAAGAAAAGTTGGAAAATGGAAGTGAAAGAAGTGAGGTTTGATGTTAATTATATATAAAAAAAATTGCCTGATACATTATTAGTAGACCTGCTTATGGGTCGGGTCGGATCGCATCCCGAGAATTTATTTTCTTTATCTAAGCTCATTTCGAGCCAGGTCCGGGTTAGTCCGAAAACTCGTTTCACTGTTCAAAAATATTTTATTTTTTTATATTAATATATGTATTTTATAATTAAATTTAAATAAAAAATATTTTTTTCAATGAATAGTAATTCGGGCCGGGTCGAATCAAATTACCAAAATCTTTATCCAGGCTCGACCCAATTCGGGTCGAGCCTGTTGAGCTAGGCAGATTGCTCGACTCTTGAGCAGGTCTAATTATTAGTGAAATTTAAAAATATGATCAATAAATTTAATAAGATGACACATGTTTTTATAAAAGATAATAACAAATATTAAAAATTTAATGAAATAAAAAAAATATTTATCAATTTTTTAATTTATTTATAAAATTTAAAAACTCCACCAACAATATATAAAAAACTAACTCTAATTATAAAACATTGCTTTATACTCTAACAAATTAAGCCCCACAACCCCATAAACACAAAGCATTTATATAAAGCCACCCTGCAAACAAAAAGAAGTTTTAGATATAATTCTCTCTTTTATTACTTTTTTTTTTTTTTCTTTCTATAATAATGTCTTGTGAAACTATAATTATTTCCTCTCTTTACCACTTATTGATTGCAGGCTCTCGTGCCATGAAAAAAGCAAAACAAAATGAGAAAGCAAGAAAAAGATTAGATGCATATCTCAAACTCAAACTATAACAAACAATGAATACATATTCCCCCACAAAAACAGTCAAAAGTTGGGGTGTTGGGGGGGGGGGGGTGATGAGCACTCCAATCCTTTTATGTTTCACCCCATTTTCACCTCCCTAATGAGTGCTGAGGGAAAAAGCAAAAGAAAACAACTTTGAGTGGGGGGAGCTGCTATATCAAAAATAATTGCACTTGACTTCTATTAAATTGTGTGATCAATTATTCTAAAAACTTAAATTGATAAAAAAAATCTAATTATTATATTTAAATTTCAACACACTCCCTCACATGCAAGCCGGATGAATGATTCAAAAATTTCCATGTAGATTCAAGTGTAGAAGAAAGGTGCTAGGTGAAGAAGAATTAGAACAACAAAACATAGCCCGATGGATAATAAGATACTTGGTGAATAAATATTAGAAGGGAAAACGGTTGTTAGGATTCAAACGTAAGAACTCTGATATTATGTTAAACTAAGTGACCAATTATCTCAAAAATTTAAACTTATAAAAAAGACCAACTATTATATATATAAGTTTCGTCCCAAAAAAAGTATATTTAAATTTCAACCCCTTCTATATCCAGCCATCCATCCCATCTTTTTACAACCTAAATTTCACCACATCTTCTTATTCCTATTCCAATTCCTATTCCACTCTCTTCTATGTAAAGCAAGTTATACTAATACATCATATGTTATATATATATTTGGTTGATCAAATAGACATAATAAACAAAGCAGGGTTTTCATGGTCTCATGGTATGATAAATAAGTAGGGAAGCAAAAATATATTATAAGCTTGTTTGGGTTGGGGCTGTACTCCTGGCGGCGTCGGCGCAGAACAGGTGCACTGCTTTAGTGTGCTCTTGCTATGCACCATCAAGGAGTTATTTGGGTAGCAAAGGTGAAGAAATTAACAACAGAAGCAGTAGCAATAGCAGCAGCAGCAACATCAAGAAGAGGTCTGGTGTGGGAAAGAATATTAAAGATGGGATCATGGAAGAAGTTGGTAATAATGATGAATTACGATTAGGCCAAGACAGGATCAGAAATGGTGGCAACTGCAGCAACAGTAGACGCTGTAGTAGTAAAGGTAATGGGCCTCAGACTCAGATTGAACTAATTCCAACTCGGAAGAGTAATCTCAAGAAAACAACTACAATAGTAGATGATCAGGAGAATCAGTTAATAAAGACAGAAAGGAGGAAAGTAAGTTGGCCAGATGCTCATGGAAAAGATATTGCTCATGTTCGGGAGTTTGAGCCTAGGTAAAATTATCTAATTATATATCCCCCTACCACTCAAACTCAAATATAACATATCTTTGCTTGATATTGATAGCTAGGTTCTTAATTCTTTTTTATATAAGGAATTAATCTCACTTACATGGGTAATTTTTTTTTATTTATGTCTGAGCTCCCTTTAAACTTAAAGGTCAATGAGTTTAAGAGATTGAATTTCGAACAAACAGATGATTGACCCTGTAGGTAGCTACCATAGCTTGCTAGAGCCACTAATTTACAGTAGCTAAATGCCTTATTAATAAACAATCTGTCGCATAATAAATCGCGGTCACTGATGTAGTTGTGGTGTTACGATTATGGGTGTAGCGGACGTTACATAATGCGTCGCGGTTGTCATGAGCATAAATTTGATACTATTTCAAGAAATTTAATAGTATCGCGAACATTACGTAATGGATAAAATACGTTACAAAATTTTCAATTTTCGTTATGTCGTAACCATTATGTTACGTAACGACCGCATTTTAGAACTATAATTGAAGTAGTTTGGGGACATTTATGAAATATTAGAGGGACAACAAAGCATGGCAAGTGTTTCACATTTATAACTTCTTAGTTACATTTTTTGTACTTTCCATTTTTTTTTAAAGTATTTGTGTTAAACACGTGTCTGATACATATTCGGACACGAGTATGAGAATATGATCCTCCAAATATATGAAAAAATTGAACACATAACCATATCTGACACTCACCTCCGAATTCGGGTAACATAGTTTCTAGCAATTGTTGTGATGAATCTAGTTAGGACATATAGAAAGAGAATTCCTAGCTAGTTTACTACAAATTTCACATTGCTTGTTAAGTTATTATTTAAATGAATATATTAAACTTTCAAAAAAATAGCAGCGCAAGAAGTGTTATTTGGATGCTTTGTTAGCATTACTCTTCATAGTTTTAGCTTAAACCAACTATATATATTTCTGACTCTTTTTTTTAATCATAAAAGTGTGTCAGATGATGGAGAGCTGGAAGGAGTTAGGAAATCTTGCGTTTGTGCAATTCAATGAAGCAACATTCCCTGATACTGATAGGTAAAATCCTTCTTCGAGATGATCTTAGCAACTAATTTATGATAATCTTGGATGAGAATTGTATAGATGATTTATATGAATGTTGTACTGCTTAGTGCAAAAACATGTTGCCTATTCATTATCAGCCAAATTCGCAGAGTTCAGAAAAGCAAGATGAATCATCCAATTCTCCACATCTTAAAATATAAAGTACCGATAGAAATGAACTCGGAACTTAATTCAATTGGTTCATACAACCGCTCTTAAAAGATGACATCTAGCAGATCTGGAGTTCGAATATTAACATATATGGTGTATCAGATTTAACAATGCCCCAAAACTGATTAACTATAACAAAAGATCGGCTATCTATTCAAAGTAGGGCTACATTTTAGACAGATCTGTAAATAGCTAGATTCGTTAACGGTTAAGGAATGCATGAAAAAAATGATTTTGCTGCTTAATTAGTGCCCGCAAGAGTCTTCATTATTCAATCAATGTCTTTAAATCTGAGGCATGGGGAGAAGAGGCAGGGCCCCTTCTCCAGTTTGGGGAGGGGTGTTAATTTTGAGTGTTCCCTTATACCCCACCCTCAAAGTAAAACAAAAGCAAGAATTGGTCATAATTATAGCAAAACAGGTGCATATGTTTCTTTTTCTTTTTAGGTGCATGCTATATTACTTGGAATTTTTATTTTTTTAAGTATTCGTGTCCGACATTTGTGTTTGATTCATATTCCGACATGAATATGGGACCGTATCAAACACATACTCATATCCGACACTCATCCTTGAGTTCAGATAACATAAGGTGCATGTGTTATTAAGTGGCCCCTTTGGTAAGTGAATCTAGTGAGTAAATGAGTTCAAAATCATATGGGAATTACTGCATGCCAAGAAGCTGATAAAATTTTCCTTTTTCTTTGCATCAAAATCTTCAATTAACCATGAAAAATGTTTGAAAGCTTGAATATTCTAGTTGTTGTTTATGATCTTGACAAGTGCCTATGGAGCAGGCTTGGAACTGAAAATTTCCAAGAAAATTCCAAGTTTCCAATTTGAACAAAGCTGGTCATGGCTAACTTGACATAATTATGAGGTTTGCAGATCCTTGTAGGCTGTAGGACCCCAGAAAGACAAAGTTATTCGAAATCTTTGCTCATTACCACAATCATAGCATAAATGCACACGCCTCTGCAGCACCAACATAAAACATGATTGCTAAGATGCTTTATATTTGATTGAATTGTTGTCACTTTACTTTTTTTTTTTTTAAGAAATATTAAGCTAATTAACTTGTCTTCTTATATACTTGGATGGCCACATTACCGCACGGCAGCATAATCAAATTCCGTGCTTTCGAATATGGACTTAGGGCTAATTTAATATTGTTGTCCGAAAAAGTTTATTTAGAAATAATTTGGATTGAAAAAAATATGTTGAAAAAGTTTGGTAAAAAATGTGATTTCAAATTTTTTAAATGTTTGATATTACTGTGAAAAAGTGTTGTGAGTAATTGAAATGTCAATATATATATATATATTTAAAATAATAAAAGTTTAGATATATGAGGATAATAAAGTCATTTTATCCAAAAACATGTTTTCGAATTGCAAAAATTTCATTTTCTTGGCTTTTTCGTTTGGGTTGCCAAATCATGATTTTAACCGCAAAAGTCAAAAAAAAATTTAAACTCTTTTTTATTTTTTCAAAATCTTTTCACTTATTTGATTCTTCAAACCAACTACTAAATTTTTTTTTTCTCATGATTTTTTTTCTTCATAATTTTATTTAAAAATAAAATATATTTATTAAATTATACTATTAAATTTAATTAATAATAATTTACTATATTTTTCTAACATTTTTATATATTTTTTATTTATTTGATGTTTAAAAATTTTGAATATTAAATATTTATAATTTTAAACTTTTATATTTGCGAATAAATATATAGATATATGTAATTGAAATATATTTGCATATGTATATAATATATTTTTTATTAAAGAATTTGAAAATGGATTATATATATATATATAAAATTAAAAAATGTCGATAAACTCGAAAGTATATGTCGAAACACACCAGTATCAATATGTATCAATACCAAAACAAAAATAATACACTTATCGATACAATACTGACTACCTTAATTCATACGGTAAAAATGAAAATTAAATCAACATATAATTGAAGCAAAATACCTACTATCAAAATATGGTAGGCAAATTTTGCCATCAAAGGAAGGCAGAAGAAAGAAACAAAATGTTTTATTAATTCTTCCTTTGAATGAAATGGCAACACCCATCAAAGAGAAAGGTATTTACTCTTCTAAGCACTAAGTGGATGGATCCAATTGTTGATAGACAAGCCCTTTAGCTTTTGGTCAAGAACCGTATAATTGCTTTAATTTAGTAATTCAATGAAAGAGAAATAAGAGAATATGATTTTGAAGTTTAATTCAATTGATTCATACTCTTATTTTTAAAAAGTGACATTTAGTAAATTTAAAATTTGAATCTCAATATCTATAATCTTTTTTTTATTATTCTCACATTACGATTTTTTTATAAAATAAATAAATAAAGAAGGGCTGGACCAAAGATAAAGGTATTTACTCTTCTAAGCACTAAGTGGATGGATCCAATTGTTGACAGATAGGCCCTTTAGCTTTTTTTTTTTTTGATAAGCTGTGGCCCTTTAGCTTTAGGTCTAGAACTTTATATTGCTTTAATTTAGTAATCCAATGAAGGAGAAATAGGAGAGTATGAATTTGAAATTTAATTTAAATGATTTATACAATTATTTTAAAAAAATAATATTTAATAAATTTAAAATTCGAATCTTAGTATCTATAATCCATTTTTTTTTATTTTCAAACGATAACCTCTTTTATATAAAAGAAAAAAATAAGGGTTCTGTTTGATTTTATTTAATTTTAAATAAAAATTAAGATTAATATACAATTTTTTAATTTTTTTTTTTAAAACCAAACCAAAATGAATTAGGATTTATACAAACCAAATGAAATAACATTTTTAACCAAACTCACGTGAATTGAATAGCATTTTTAATTGAACTGGCGCGAACTGAATTCCACCTATTCAAAGCAATTCGATTCATTGGTTTTTGAAATTTTTAAAAATTTATCTTTTTATAATATCTTTAACTTTTTTTTTAATAATTAAAAATTATAATTGAACTCGATTCGAATAATTACAATTTCCAACTTACGAATAGAAAATTGAACCAAACCCAATAAATGTAATTCAGTTTTTAATTAATGACTCGAAAACCAAACGAAAACAAATAAATCTAATTACTATCTGAATTGAAAACGAATAAATCTAATTACTATCTGAATTGAAACTGAATCGAATTCAATAAAAATCGATCCTAACCGAACTGAACACTAGGTTAGAATCTGTTTTCTCAGTTTTTGAGCACAGATGCAAGGAATTTTTATGGCGATTTTGCGTCCTATTGTATCAGAAAGAATGGAAGAAATACAGATAAAGAGTTCATAAAACAAGTAAGAACTTTTTAAATCTGATTCCTGTCCAAACAGGAATGGAGGTTTAAAATAAACCAGACAAAAAGGACAAATGACACAAGGAGAAAAGTTAAGGACCTCTAAAAACAAATTATTTAAATGGTTACAAAAATTAAAGGTGATAACAATTCGATTTTGAAAAACAATTACGATTAATATGTAATAATATGACTTTTAAAATGAACTGAAACCGAACCAAATAGCATTAAAAATTAAACCGACTCGAACCGATCGAATTTCACTAATTCGGATCCATTCAAGTCATTGGTTTTAAAATTAAAAAAAAAAAAAAAATTATAATATTTTTTAAGGTTTTTCACTAATTTAAAAATAAAATATTTATTTTTATATTATAAAAATAAAAAAAATAATTAAAAAATCATTTTTTAGAGAATTATAAAGTAAAATCTGTTTGGTTTGAATAATTATAAATTTTTAACTTATAAACCGAAAATTGAATCAAATAAATTTAATTATTACCCAAACCGAATTCAATAAAAACCAAACTAAAACCGAACCAAACCAAACATTATGAATCGATTCGAATCGATTCTCAGTTTTTTCGATTTTTTTGTCAGCCCTAACAAAAATACCAAAACCAAGGGAGCAATGCATTAAAAAATTGACGTCTGCTGCCAATTCTGTCAGTAACTGTAGTCAAAAGTTAGTCGCACATAAAGATGTAAATCAGTAATCCAAAGAGTGTAACATCCCCACTAAATGCCAACCAAATGCTGTAAGAATCACATATCTTTTTTTCACCTTTTTTCCACCCCCCACAACAATATACCAAATTTTCCCATGACAGAAGGAAATATCCACACTTCATAGACCAATTATCTAATCTATCTTCCTATTTCCTTGTTTTCATTAATAGAAACACAATTTTTATGGATCAATCAAACACTATTTCCTATTTGGTATCTTCTGGAGTTCATTTGGAAAAGCTAGAACTTGTTTTAGCCTGACTTCAATGATTCTAACTCTTACCTTTCTTTGATTTGCTCTTCTCTTGCATCTTCTTTTTCTTTGCTTCAGCTGTAATCCAAGTATAATCTAGGGGTACTGCAAATGGATCTTGAAGATTTTCTATCTTATTGTAGCTATGATTGGATGAGCTAGGGCGTTGATATGGTGCCTTTATCCACTGAAACCAAGATGAACCTGAGGAATGTGTCACTGCAGGGCTTTCTCGGCCAGCAGTCGGGCTTGAAGGGGGTGTCGAGAACTCATCCACAGGCTGTAGTTCTTCGATCTTCGTGAAAGAAACCAATACTCGGATTGTTGGAACCACTGGGATAGCAACCTAAGTGCAACCATGAGCATTTCTTAGTAAAAAGCTAAAAATAACATAATTGACGAGACAAATATTTTTTGTCATTGAGCTTAACCATGTGCATATATTTCATACAGGGGCTGAGCTAATTTCTTACCAGATTTCTGCCTCCAGCATAACAACTCTGGAGAATAACCGTGTTAGAAAAAAACGGACCACCCAATCCAACCAGGAATCAGAGGTTTGTCTGATCCAATATGGCACTTAAAACCGGAGATTTAATGAACCGGTAAAAAACCGGTTTTAGGTTATTTTATTATTTTTTCAAAAAAAAAAATTGTAAATAATGAGATTTGAACTTTTAATCTCTTAGTTTTATATTAAAGATCATACCATTAAACAAATACATATTTTTATTAATTATTTACTATATTTATAACTTATTTAATATTAAATTTTTTTAATTAAGTCGGTTAGTCCACCGGTGACCAGAGGTCTCACCAGTTTGACCTCCGGTCTGATATTTTTCAACATTGCTAATAACTTGAAGAATATCAAGCAACATGTCAATCGAAGGACCACAATAAACTTAAGGTTGACCGCTCATTGTAACAGTAATTAGTATGCTAGTGATTAGCTATGTTATCCAGACTTTTTATTTAACCTAAAATACCCGTGTCTGACATCTGTGTCCGACACATTTTTGAACAAGGGTATAGGAGTATTGAGCATACGGGTATCGGGCATATACTCATATACGACACTCAACCCCGAGTCCGGGTAACATAGGTGATTATTATGTGTTAAGGATACTCCATTTTTCGTTCTAATTTGAATTTTCATAGTAACATTTGTGGACGACTAAATTATTCTACAAACAGCACTTCAAATGATGTTTTCCAAATACCAATCAGTAACTTCCAAATTCCAAATTAATCTTTCCTACCACAAGCAACAAGAAAACAACTGCATAGCCCATATATTAACATTTATGTCAATCAAGAACTCCTTACACACACATATAATTCGGTAACTTCTACTCTTACAGAGTACTTTGTAGGGTTCTAATTAATATATATATATATATATATATATATATATAGAGTAACTGAAATTTACCTTTTATAGTTTTTGTTTACAAACAAATAAAAGTATAAATACCACATTTTGATTGTAAAACAGGGATGCTATCAGAAAAATAATACCAAGTCCGATATCTTTATTGTGCTTAAAGACCTCTACTCATTTCCATGTACAAGATTGTTTAAGGCAGTGCGTTTGAGACATTGAGAAAGATCACAAGCGCACAGGTCAAAGGAACCCCATAAAGCCACAATCATGTTAGAAACCAAGTACATCATTAATCTGGTAGACCATTGGACTCAAAATGGAAACAACTAAGAGTCTAAGACATTCAAACATGTATGCCTATGTAACTTAGACTCGGGTGTGAGCGGATACGGGTATGTGTCCGACACGGGTATGTTCAGTTTTTTCTAACTTTTTCCATGTATTTGGAGGGTCATATCCCTATACTCATGTCCGAATATGCGTCGGACACGGGTACTTCAAGAAAAATGATGAGTCGGAGCAACATAGTATTGTATGCTGTCATATTTTGGGAATAGGTATAGCCTATTGGAAGTCATGATGTAGCTCCTGAGCAGAATGGACAAAAAAAAAGGTAGACACATTTTTAGGCCCAAGAAGCATATGTCTAGATAAAACAAAGTTTTCGGGATTTAACACCAAACAAGTGACTGAAGCTTTTAAATGCCTAGAAAAAAGTATATGAATAGAAAAGAAGAGAAAAAAGAGAAAAAAAAATACTTAAATGAAGATAATCTAATGCAATAAGGAACAAGTAAAATCAGAATCAAAAAGGACTGCAACTGCAAGTGTTGAGCCTACAGCAAAGGGCAATTCAACCAACCAAAAATCAATGAAAGTATACAAAGCAAAGAGAAAACCAGAAAACAATCCTGCCATGCACATGAACATATAATTTTCATTTCAATTGCCTGTTTTGAGAAACCTACATGGATAAGTCCCTCCTACACTTCAATCACTAGATGCCAAACTTGGAACAGCTTGCAAAAAAAGTCAAAGGTTTCAATGATCATGCACTTTTTAGTTGGATAATTCTCGCAATGGAAATTAAAATAGGACCGTCAAAATCTTTAAGGTTGCATTTGGAAACTTGGATTTCAAAAGATGGATTTGGATTTCAAAAATAGTGTAAATTGTGTAATAAAACACATGTAAATGTAACATTGATGATTATTTTTCAAATCCATGGATTTGTTAGATTCCTATTTAGTGGTGAATTTGAAATTCCTACAGCTATTTGTGAATTTGAAATTCATATTTTTATACCTTTCAAATATATAATCATATTGAATCTTAATTAATTTATACATAATGTATGCATCTCATTCTCACAATTTATATAGCAAATGAAATCCAAATCCAAATTTTCAAATTCATGTTTCCAAACATAGCATAAGAGGTTTTGAGGAAAACAGCACCAACTAGGTGTCCTTTTTATTTCATAAGCGTTATTTTCTTGGATTTCCCAATCATTACAGGATAACTACAGCAATGACTAGCATTCAGTGTACTTAACCACCATCCCTATTTTTCTCTTATATTTTTTGCAGAGAACCCAAAAACCGAGGAATGAGTACGGCACACTGGCACCATTAAAATGAAAGAATGTAACTATACCTCCATTTCATCTGGCAAGTCTATACATCAATAGATGGAAGGGAAGAACTGGATCTTATACCAGGCACAAAGATACCAAAATCCTAGTCTTGAACTCAGCAGAAGTCAAGTATAAGCCCAATGTGGCTTCTAATTCTGTAAGATTAAATGGATTCTAACATCTTAATTTAGAAAAGCATCTATTTCTCCTGATAACTCACTAAAAGCTCTATCTAATGGATCGCAAATTTTGGGTATTAAGCAAACCTTAAAATACCAAGCAAAAATTCATTTGCCATTGTACAGGTGATCACTCTAAGATTCAAAAAAACCTATATTTCCCAAACCACACATCCCCCTATAGGGAAATGTCTTCCCATAATTGACAAGTGGCGAGACCGAACCATCATAAGAGAAGACAGAGAAAAAAAATGGTCATTTAGACATGTGCATTATCAGAATCCACATAAATCTGAACAATAAAGATAAATAATGTTAAAGCAAAAGGCACATAAAGTTTCACTAAAAGAACTGGAAAAAGGAATAGCAATGATAACAAGATCCATCCAATCAGACAGTGAAAGTACAACATACCTTGACAGGGAAGGTTCCTGCTGGAAGCTTTGTAGTAAGCAGTTCTCTTAACCTACGAATTGCCTTGACCTTGTTTGCAAGAATGTCAAGCAATGGCAGGAGTTCTTCAGTTTGCAGTGGGAAGTTCGGAGAAAGCCAAAGAATAGGCCTCAATCCTTTCTTATACTCGTTCTCCCGGCCACTATCCTTACGCCGATTACCACTCTCCGAACTCATGGAAGTAGATGTTCTTGAATCCCTTATCCTCCGATGATCATCCCTTGCCACAATATCCACAGAATGTCTACCAGGTTTTATCTGACTCCTGGATGGAGAGTCTCCGAGTAAGTCACTCACCTTTTCATCTACACAGAGAGAACTTCTAGGTGGCACAATCTTCCTCTGCACTTCATGCCTTGGCTCCCGTTTCCTCCATCCACCAAACCATCCTTTCTTTTCCTGCTTAGTCTCTCCATTTTTATAAACATTGATCTCCTCGACAGAAATTTCCCTAGACTCATGACAACTATGGCGATGCCCAATAATGCCATCACCATTCTCATTGGATATTTCTGAAGAATCCAACTTAAGAGCAACTTCAAGTTGTCTCCTTTCATCTTCTGTCAAGATCTCATCAAGCTCTTCACTCTCTGTTTCATTTTCATTGGAAGTTGCAAAGAACTCATCATCTGTCATGGCCCCAGGCACCCTCCTAGATTTGATGCTAACAACAACATTGTGCATATCATACACCTTAGCCTTCCAGGCACCCACCATTTCTGTTTTCTCTTGTCGCCTCCATGTCAATTGTGGCAAAAGAACTGCATGCGTCACATCCATCCCAGGCCTGAATATATTAGTCTGAGACATTGCAACCACTTCTTGTCGAACCTCTTCCTCAGTTGCCTGCGAACCAGCACCACCGAAAGCATTTATCACCTCTTTATCCTTATGTGAGATCATACAAAGTGATCCAGGAGGAACCTTCCCGTCCTCAGAACCATCACCAAGGAAAAGAATACTCTGATCTGAACGCTGAATTCTGAATCCATCAAATCCAGCCAAAGTCATATCAGCTCTCAAATTTGCACCCCTCTTCCAAATTTTATATGTATCTGAAGGAGCAATTCTGGAAATGAAAGGTATCACGGAACTCTCAAAATGGAATGTGATTTCCATGTAAAAGTCTCTCATCCTTCGCATAGTTCCCACCAAGCGAGGCAACCTTCTACACCATTTTGCCCATGCCAATGGCGGGTAATGCCGAACAATAATCATAGCAATAGCTTCTTCCCTATTACAAATTGCTTCTTGGAGTGCACTCCATCCTTGTTCATTTTGCAAGCTCCAATCAGCACCGGCAACCATAAGCATTTCAGTTGCAGTTTCATCACCAAGTTTAACAGCCAAGTGAAGAGGGGTATCCCGGTTAGGAACATCACGCCTATCAATCACAGCAGCGATCCCATCAGCCTTCTCTTCCTCAGCCAATGAGGCTGCTTCTGTTCGAATCTCAGCCGGGTTACCGAGACGTGGGAGAGCCGCAAGTATCCTCCTGAGACTGGCAGAATCCCTCGTGGCAACAGCCTTGTGCACAGCGCTATGTGCATACTTAGAAACATCGATACCCGCCATGCCTCAGGAGTCAAAATATGCTATCAACCCCAAGATTAGCTTCCAATTAAAACACAATTTCGATCATTCAACACTAGAAAACTCAATCTCAACTCAAACCCCCAAAAATGCAAGCACAGAAGTAGACTATTCCTCCCTACAAGCCAACAAATTCAAACAAATGAAAAAAGGGAAAAAAGAAAAACAATTCATAACTTTTCACTAGAATGACTAATAAATTGCAATTTTGGCCAAAAACCAATCAAACCCAAATCAAATTCCATCGAAAATGCAATATTAGACAGTTATTATAACTACCATGACAGAAACAAGAAGGAAAAAAATGAATCTTTGGTGGACCCAAAATAGAGATCCAAAAAATAGGAAGAAAGAAAAAAAACTCACCTGGTTCTTTCTTTCTTCTTTTCTTCTAAGCACCCAAAGACTGCTCCCATAAAAGAAAGAATATATTTTTTAAGCACTTACCCCACCAAAGACACCTCCCTTACTCTTTCTCTTCAAAGTAGAAAAAAAAAAAAAAAAAAAAAAAAAAAGAAACTTGTGATCCAATCCAGATCAGACAAACTAAAGAACATGCATGCAGGTGTGTTAAACAAAATAATAATAATAAAAACTATAAAAAAAAATAAAAAAAAAAAAAAAGAACCCCAGGTGGTGAATCAGGTAAAGAAGTTGAGAAAAAAATTTATGGGCAAAGAATCAAAGAAAAGAATAGCTATACTAGAAAGTAAACAAAACCCCACCTATCAAGAAAACCCAACAAAAAAACTGAAGTGTTTATAAAAGAACAAAAAAAGAATCAAAAACTGAAAAGGAGGAGCGCCCAAGTTACAGGTTTTAAAAAGGTGAAATTTTGAAATTGGGATTTTTCATTTTTGTGGATGTAATTGGAAGTTTAGTTTAGGGTAGGAGGGAGAAGAATAGAAGAGAAAAAGAATTAAGTTTCGTTTTTTCTTTTAAATGAATTTTTTGGGTTTGTTTATGATTTAATTTATTATATTTATTGTTTTACCTTTTTTAGAAAGATAAGAATAAGGAGAGTCAGAGGAAGAAAGAGGGGAACTTGCATGTGAGCCAGGAAAAGAGGGGAACTTGCTTTCTTATTTCCTTTTTTGTATTGTATTTTCTTTATTTTTATAATAATGTAATTTAATGTGATTCAAAATAATAATAATAATATAAAATTAAATTACTATTAAACGATTGGTTAGAGGAAAATATTTATTATTTGCTTAATATTTTTAAATTTAAAAAGGGTTAATTAATTCAGAAACTGCCAAATTGGGAAAAGTTAATTAATCTTATTAAATACTGGCTGCTGGTGCTTTCAAATACTTCCAAATAGCCTCCACCTACCCAACCGCAGTAGAGAGGGCCAGTGAAAAGAAAAGGCATAAATATAAATTTAATCTTTGAAATATATAACTTAAATTATTTTGGTTATTATTTTTTTAATTAATTTGATTTTTAATTTTTTATTTTTATCGATATCATATAAATTTAATAAAAATTAATAATGTTTTCATTAATTCTAGGCTAAACTGATTGAAAATAATAGCATAAGAACTAAAGTGATAAAAAAAAAAGAATAAGGGTCAAAATAATTTAAGTTGCATATCTCGGAGGTCAAATTTGTATTTATGTCAAAAGAAAAACCTCCCATTGGAATATTTTTTTTTTATTTTTAACCTTTTCTTTCTTATTTTATTATTTAAAAAGATTAGTAATTATTTTAAGTAATAAATAAATTTATATATAAGTATATTATTATAAAAAAAAATTATTTTTTTTGTTTTTTATTTAAAACTTTGATAATTCAAAACTTTTAAACAAAAATAAAATTTATCATTATTTAATATAATAAATAAATTTTATCATTATATAATAAAGTAATATAATAAAATTTTAAATATCAAATAATTTTAAATTTTTATTATATATAAATTTAAATCTAATGTGAATGGTCATTTTTTTTTCTACTACAATTCAACTCACTGTCTTCATTATTTTTGTATCCAAACACATATCTCATCATTAATTTTAATTTCAGCACTACAGTATCAATCTCACAACTATCGTAACTAATTTTACTGCCACTGTTATTTTCAATCTTACTATAATCAATCTCACAGTTTATCTGAATGAACTCTTAGTACTAAGAGGGTGTTTGGTATGATGAAAAATGCTCACTTTCCTATAAATTTAATTGGTGAGAATTTGATTCTCATGTTTGGTACATAAAAAATACTCACTTTCATGAGAATGTAACTTTACTATGGGAATTACTTTCCCACAAGTATTAATATATGATTTTCATGAGAAGAGGTGGGAAAGTAATTTTCACATGTAGTTGAAAAGTTAAAAAAAAATGTTAAGACAAAATTACCGTTCTTCCTATTTGGTTTAATATTATCAATTGAAATATTATTTTTAAATATTTAGTACAAATGTTTGTTAATAATAAATATCATTTAAATATTTAAATAATATTTAATTTGTATCCAGCTTTTTAACTTTTCAACTACATGAGAGTAACTTCGAAAATTTATTATTAACAAATATTTTTTATCCTAAAAGTAATTCAAATTACCAATTGAAATATTATTTTTAAATATTTAGTACAAATATTTGTTAATAATAAATATCATTAAAAAATATTAAAATTAATAAAATTTGTATTTTATTTGATAAAGATAATTTCGAAAACTACCACCACATTCCTAGTAAAGTATTTGAACCAAACGTGTCAATGTAATTTTGACAGAATTTTAATAGCACTTTTTTATATATACCAAAAGCTGTAATGTTATTTTTTTAGTAATCATATTTTCAAAAATCACATTTTCATTAATCACATTTCATTAAAATCATGAAATGAAAAAACATCAAACGCTTCATAATAGTAATGCCTCATTGTCAGAGTTTTTGACCCTACCTAGATCATTATCCATAAACTCAACTTGACCCAGTTTTTTGGAATTTTTTCGATTCTTCCTTCTTTTTGTAAGATTTTTTTAGGATAATTTTTTAGTAAAATTTAATTTATACTAGATAATATATCGAATTTGAATTAATATTTTTTATAATAAATTTAAAAGATAAAAAAGAAAGAATGGTAAATATAATAATTTAGAAAAATATTAATTCATATTCTTGTAAGACACCTAATATAAAACTGAGAGTTATTTGAATATGGTTAATTATATCCAGCAATTTAAGACACAACATAATTATACGATACGAACATAACATAGGAAAAATAATTAAAACACGACATGACACAAAAATAAAATGAACACGACACAAATACACGAACGTGTCAAAATCTACATAAAACGAATTATTAACGTGTCAAAATTTATATAAATATATAATATCCTGAATACGATTATAATAGGGAAAAAACAACACGAGCATGACGAAGCGCAACATAAATTTGGGAGTTATTTGAATAGTGTCAATTAAACTTGCCAATTTCAGAAACAGCATGATTATACGACACGAAAAATAATATGAACATGACAAAAATACATGAACGTGTCAAAATCTACATAAAACGAATTTTTAACGTGTAAAAATTTATATAAATTTATAATACTTTAAACACACGATAAAATAACACGAACATGTTACGAACATACAAAATTTTCTCTAAATTAAATCATTATAACAAATTATGAAAAATATGAGATGAATTGAGACACGACATGAATACACACAATTTTTTCTAAATTGAATCACCATGACAAATTATGCAAAATATTTGGATGAATTGAAACATGACACGAACATATAGAAAAAATAATTAAAATAAGACATGACACGAAAATAACATGAATACAACACAAATACACGAACGTGTCAAAATTCACATAAAATGAATTATTAATATGTAAAAATTTATATAAATTTATAATATTTTGAATATGCGAAAAAAATAACATGAACACGACACAAAAAATAATATGAACACGAACGAATATCCGAACATATCAAAATCTACATAAAACAAATTATTAACGTGTAAAAATTGTATAAATTTATAATATTTTAAACACACAAAAAATAACACGAACACAAAAATAATACAAACACATTATTTTTTCTCCATCCATTTTTTTTCTTTCCTTTCTTCCCTTCTTAATAAAAAAAAAAAATTGAAAATACCCAAACTAACCCCTCCAATCCCCTTAATACTCATGTTTAATTGTCAACTAATTATAAATTCAAAATCTTTAATTCTCGTCTCCTATACATTCTAAGATGTTTATATAATAAGTAATAGATGTTCCTATAAATTATTAAGTCAAAAAAGTATTTTATCATCTGATTACTGATAGTTACTAAATTAACTCTATAACTTGTATGAATAAATGTAATAATAATACATATATTGTAAAAATGATTAATTGAAATTTTCAAACATTCTAACGGTTAGAGTCTAATATATATTGATGTAAATACTTTAAGAGTCGATTTTTATATATTTATATATTAATAATAATAAAAATTAATTTCATAAATAAATTTAAAATTTTGTCACATTTCATCTTATTAACCAACTTGTTTTACCCTTAGAGGTGTTCATAGGTCGAACCGGATCGCGATCAATTTTTTTTTGAAAATCTTTATCTAAATCAAGTTCGAAAGCCCATTTTATTATTTAAAAAATTATTTTTATAATTAAAAAAAATCATCAAAAATAATAGTTCGAACCGAGTTAATTCTAATTAAAAAATTTATGTTTAAATTCGACCCAATACAAATTAAATTTATCGCATCGAACAAATTAAATTTAAGTCTTTGAACAGGTGTAACCCACGTTAAGGAAACCGTCAAAACAACCTAATTTGACTTAAAACCATTGGATTTTTGAATTAAAATTTTATCCAGCAAACCGATTCCGATAAAGTTTAGCAAAGACTAACCAGTACTTTTTGCACCCATTTAAAATGTGTACTCAATTGCCAAATATTATCATCATGAATCATGATGATGGCAAAATGCTAGACACTTTTTTAGCATGAAAAATCATAGCTAATATTTTCACAATAGAGGTGTCCATGAGAGTTGGGACAAAGCGAAGTCCAAAAAATAAAAATTTATTTGCTTAAATTTCGGTTTGATTTAACATATTTAAAAGATTCATTTTATTATTTAAAATATATTAAATTATTAAAAAATAATTTTTATATTAATTTTTATATGTTTTTATAATTAAATTTAAATAAAAATAATTTTTATTAATTAAATATTAATTCAAATTAAATCTACTCGAATTAAAAATATCTTTTTTCAAATCTAATTCAATTCGAATCGAATCCATTTAACGTTTGATCAAGTCTATTTTACAACCATAGTTCCATTACTTTTGATCCAATTCTTGCTTGATGCAATCAGTTGACAAATCTCAATGATATTGTTCCCCCTTAAATTGCTTGCCTTTTTTACTTTTCCTTTTAACCCTTTTTATTAAATCCCTTTTTAACCATAATAGTAACCAAACTATTCTTGGGTTGCCTCTCTTCCAACAATCTGCTGTACATAAAATTTGTCCTTTTTAACTTTAGGATGTAGGATACTAATTGATAGGGGTGTTCACTATTCGGGTTTAATCGAATTAACCGATCGAATTTTTTTTGGTTCGTTTAATCGGTTAACCGAACAAAGTTCGGTTCAGTTAACGATTAATGCTTTTGGAATATTTCGGTTATCGGTTAATTCGATTCGGTTAAGCGAAAATAATCGAATTACACGAATTAACCGAACTATAGTAAATCTTGTATGTTTAGTTGTTTAGTATGTTTAGTTGTTTAGTATGTTTGATGTTTGGATTTTATAATAGTTTTATTATGCTTTGTTTTTTTTATTTTGGTTGGTTGGATAGATTATTTGGATATAAAATCATGTATTAAAATAGGTTGCAAAATAAATTAGGTAAATATTTCGGTTAATTCGAAAACCGACCGAATTAACCGAAATAATTTCGGTTCGATTAATTAACCGTTTTAACATTTCGGTTCGGTTAACAGTTAATGAAATTTTTTTTTTTGATTAATTCGGTTAATGATAATTCGATTCAATTATTAACCGAATTAAGCGAATGAACAACCTACTAATTGAGCATTGGGATTGCAATTTTCCAATGATATTATGGGGGGAAATTCCAATTCATCTAGAGTTAATAAAATAAAAATATATACTTACAGCATTTTCTTTAATTAGATTGGCTAACTAGAATGACTTTTTTTTCAATGAATCCATAGTGCAATTTGTCATTATCATAAAGTTTTATGAAAAAAAAAAAAAATCATAAAAGAGATATGAGTAAGGAAAAAAAAAGTTTCATGCAATGTTGATTGTGAGTTTTTTTAACTGTAACTAGATTTATAATTCGTGTATATGTATTGTGTTTCGTATTTTTTTATATCAATCATGTAAATATAAATATAATAAAATTATTGAATGTGTTAAAATTTTAAACATGAATATGATCCTTATATTAAACTTGTCGTTTTTTTTTTTTTTATATATTTGAGGTTGTCAGGGTTTGATCCCTGATCACTAAAATTAAAAGTCCAACACTCTACCAATAGATCACAAGATTATTTTAAACTTGTCATGTTAATCATATTTAAACGTACCGTATCATATTTATTATATATTTTTTTTATATTTATTAAACGTATCATATTTACATCATATTTTCATATGATATCCAAAATTTCAAATCTAATTAGATGTGATTATAAGAGTAGAATATTAACATGTTCCCTTTGAGATGCTAGTTAGCTTCGTGAACATAAATGTCTTCAGTGTTCAAATTTTTGGGCATGCACCAAAGCACTATTATTTTTTAATCTATACTATTATAAAAAAAGTGATTGAGTTATTGTTACGAGTCAAATGATACCAATTCAGTTGATAAAAATATAAAAAAAAATCAAATAAAATTATAAAATCAAAAAATTAAATAAAAATAATTATGTCTTTTAATATTTTATATAATATTTGTAATAAAAAAGTTATCTATTTACTTTTAAAAAATCACTAAATCTTCTAAAAAATTACCCATTTAAAAAACTATCACATTTTTACTCACTTTTCTAAAAAAAATTATCCACTTAAAAAGATTACCCTTTTTATATTTAATTTTTTAAACATAATTTATTTATTTATTTAAAATATATTTTCACTTACAGAGTAAGTGTTGAGAATTCTAGTACTATTATAAAATGAGTGACTGAGTTAGTGTCACGAGTCAAGTGACACCAATTCAGTTGAAGAAATTATCAATTTTTTTTTAAATTATAATTATTATAAAATAAGGGATGTTAATATCTTTTTCATATTTTTTAAAATAGTTTTTTGATTTAAAAATTTATAAAAATTATTTAATAATATTATATTAAAAAAACTACTAAAAATTACTTTCTTTTAAAAAATAACTACTTCGCTAAAAAAAATATCCACCCACATAGTGGGTGTGCAAATTCTAGTTTTTTTATTAAAAAAAAAGTTAGTTTATTTGTAAATCTTGGGTCACCGAACTTAGCATCAACTTTCATGTAGGTCACAAATCTTTAATTGCATTAAATTACATCATTGAACTTCTATTCTTAATAAATTATGTCATTTATGCTAACTCTGTTAAGTAATTCTAACGGAAAAGCTGATTCAGCATGCATACATGACTTATATTTTTATATCTCATCAAGATAATACTTAGCTGATATTTTAGGTAAAAAAAATTCATGCTCACATTGTGGGGTTAATTTTAGAAAGAAAAACATATGGTTTTGTTAGCTAAATTTTTTTAGGGTTTTCTCAAAGCTTCGATTGGAGCAAATTATTAGGGAAATTAATGTTTCTATTACTTAATAAGCCATGTATGCATGCTCACCTTTTTCGTTAGAATTACTTAACGGAGTTAGCATAAGTGACCTAATTTATTAACAATAAAAATTCAGTTATGAAATTTGATGAAATTAAAAGAAATCATATAAAAATTGATGCTAAATTCAGTGATCAAAAATATAAATTACCCATAAATTTTTATACTAATTACAAAAACAGTAATAGAAATTATAAACTGTCATATCTTCACCTCTAAGGCATGTGATTTCACAAGATTGGAGTGGCGTATCAAAAATATAATGTAAAAGAGAAACTAGTGAAATTTACCGCTTTACTAGATAGATACTCGCGTTTAACTGCAGATATGTTATTAGATTTGAATTGATATATTATAATAAATTTGAAAAATAAAAAAGCAAGACGAGTAAAGATAATTTTAAAAAATAATAACTTTTAAGATAATTTTAAAAAATAATTTCTATCCTTATATGACATCTGGTATAAAATTGAGAATTATTTGGTCAATTATATCCGATAATTTCAGACACAACATAATTATACGATATGAACATAACATAGAAAAAATAATTAAAACATGACATGGCATGAACACGACACAAATACACGAATGTGTCAAAATCTACATAAAACGAATTATTAACGTGTCAAAATTTATATAAATATATAATACTTTGAATACGATTATGACAGAAAAAATAAACGAACATGATGACACACGACACAAAATTGAGAGTTATTTGATTAGTGTCAACTAGACTTGGCAATTGACACGAACACAATATGGAAAAATAATTAAAACACGACACAAATATACGAACGTGTCAAAATTTACATAAAATGAATTATTGACGTGTAAAAAAATCATATAAATTTATAATACTTTAAACACACGATAAAATAACACGAACATGTTATGAACATACAATTTTTGTCTAAATTTAATCATTATGACAAATTATGCAAAATATGGGATGAATTGGGACACGACATGAACACACAAATTTTTTTTTTTTTAAATTGAACCACCATGACAAACTATGCAAAATATTTGGATGAATCGAAACACAACATGAACACATAGAAAAAATAATAAAATACGACACGACACAAAAATAATATGAACACAACACAAATACATGAACGCGTCAAAATTTACATAAAACGAATTACTAACATGTAAAAATTTATATAAATTTATAATACTTTGAACATACGAAAAATAACACGAACCCAAACACGACACGAAAAATAGCATGAACAAAATACGAAGAAACGAACGTGTCAAAATCTATATAAACCCAAAATCATTTAAAAATCAGCCCTAAATCGGTCCAATAAAATGACCTAATTAATCTTAAAAACATTAATTAAGTCATTGTTTAGCTGGCTATTAAAATGACCTAATTAATCCTAAATAATTGATTAGTGACATTGCTTAATTGGCTAGTTATCATGGTTCCAAAATCTCTAATTTTTGCCTCTCATTGCTTTAGGAGATTGCTTTTAATGTTAGTAATAGATTAAATTGAGATTTCATATATATTATTCTATTTTTTTATATAATTTTATCACTATTATATTTTTTTTACAATATCATAATAATATATAGATATTATTCCTTTACTTATGAATAGTATCAAAAGCGAAAACATGTTTTTGAAAAGAGTTAATGCATAAATTGGCCCCTGTACTATACCTTTTTTTACCATTTGGTACCTAAAGAAAAAAAAAACCATGATTTAGTACCTAAAGTTGTATTCCGTCATCCACGCTAGTCCAAGTGATTAATTCTGTTACAGAAATGCTGACGTGGACTAACTGGCCAATAAAAAGTCGCCACGTGTCAAAGTCAGTGCCTAGTTAGTATTTCCACGTCAGCAATTTATTTATTTATTTTTAAAATAAAAAATAATTAAAAATTGGAATTTTTTATTTTTTAAATAAAAAATAAAAAACATAAAATAAAAAATTTTGCAAAATTTTTTTTTAAAATTAAAAAATTTAAAACTGAAAATTAAAAAAAAAATTATGGAAAAAAGGAAGAGAGACGAAGAGAAGAATGGAAGGAAGAGAGAGAGAGAGGAAGAGAGAGGAAGAGAGAAAAAAGGAAGAAGGAAAAAGAAGAGAGAGGAAGAGAGAAAAAGGGAAAGAAGAGAGATGAAGAGGAAGAAGAGAGAGGAAGAGGAGAAAGAGAGAGAAAGAAAATGAAAAGAGAGAAAGAGAATGAAGAGAGAGAAAGAGGAATGGGCGCATCCGACCGCCGGTCAATCTCGGGCCGGCCGGCTTACACCCCCTCCCCTTCTCTCTCTTCCCCATCCCTCTTTTCCCGATTCTTTCTGCGTTTTCCTTTTTTATTTTTAATTCAAATAATTAAAATAAAAAAGTAAAAGTAAAATTTTAATTTCAGAAATTATATATATATTTTTAAAAATTAATTAAAAAAAGTAAAAGAAAATTTTAAAAAATATATTTTCTATTTTTTAAAATTAAAAGAATAAAAAAATTTTAATTTCAAAAAATATTATTTTTTTAATTAAAAAGTAAAAAAAAAATTAAATTCAAAAAAATAATTTTAGAAAATATTATTTTTTATTTTTAAAATTAAAAATTTTAAAAAAAGAAAAAAATAAAAATTCCAAAATGATGATGTCGCATGCTGACGTGTCAAAGTTGCCATGTGACATATTTCTATTAGTAAAAAAATGACATGTCAGCATGCCGTTAGGGTATGGACTAACATGTGAGATGGAATTAAAGTCTGAGTACTTATTGTGAATTCTTTTTCTTTATGTACCAAATGGCAAAAAGAGGTATAGTACATGGGCCAATTTATATATTAACCCTTTTGAAAATAATGAAAACAATAAATTTTTGCTTCCAACAAATTTGATTTTTTTTTTAAAACAAAAATCGTTATCAAACCTGTTTTTTGTTGTTATTTAAAAAAAAAAGAAACAAAGACGATGCCAGACTAAACTTGTTCAAGAGTCGGGCAGAATTTGGCCCGAATTGGATTTGGTCTGGGTAAAGATTTTCATAATTCAGGTTGGCCTAACTCAGTCCGAATTATTATTCATTAAATAAAATATATATTTTTTAAACTTAATTATAAAATATAAAAATAATTTTTTTAATATTTTAATAATTTTTAAACAATAAAATGGACTTTTTAACTGGTCCGAACCAAATTTAAGTAAAGAAATAAAAACAATTCTGAACCTTAGCCTAACCCAACCCATAAACAAACCTATGCCAGACGACCCTTAGATAATACTGATGGTAGTAATACTTTACACATTTTCTTAGTTGATAATAAATGATAAGAAATGTGTTGTTTCAATTTTCAAATGCCAATGCCATTATTAATTAATTTATCAACAATTTAATTTCCCATGTCAAAGTCTCCATCAGATAAGAGAGACAAATTTTCTTCTTCCTAATTCACCACATACTAATGATATATTATGCTAATATCATCTTTTATAGTGAGTAGTGAATTGGTTACACCAAATTCTTAAAATTAGGTATGGTACTTAATTTTAATTACTATACATTTATGTTGAATTATTTGTTAACCATTTTCCTAATTAGTAATAAGTAATTATTTATATTTATGCATCTTATAATGATTTTTTTTTATTACTTATTTTAGTATCTCTAAATATCTATTAGTCTAATAGTCTTAGAAGGGGAAGGGATCCCTACTATTAGGTGAATGTGGGTCCTTTATGAATGTAATATCTTCTAAAACTCTTTTCTAGCTAAATGATATGTTTAAAGAGGAAATGGAATGGAGAAAATAGAAAAAAAATGATATATTTTGGAGTCATTTTTATATAACCCTAATCTTTTGTAATAATTAGAGGTGGCAATTGGGCGGGTTTAGGCAAGTTCGAGTCGGGCCTATTTGGGTTCGGGTTTATTCGGGTTCGGGCTCATTTGAGTTTGGATCCATTCGGGTTCGAGTCTTTTCGAGTTCGGATCTTTTCGAGTTCGGGCCCATTCGGGTTCGGATTCGGGTTCGGGTATGTTTTACATCATTTTTATTTTATGTTAGATGTAATTATTTTTACGTAATTTAAATATTTACTTTTAAAAATAAATTAAATATTTTATTATTATTTTTAAAAGTAATTTTTTATTATAATATGATATTTTTAATTATATTTATTTATTAAAATCAATATTTGTTAGCACCAAAAGAATATAAATAAAATTTTATATAAAATAAAATTTTAAAATAATTTATTATAAAAGATATGATATATTATAAATTAATCATATTAATATTTAAAATAATTGATTTGATGAACTCAAATTTCAACATGTAAATACATTATAATTTATATTTACTACAAAATAAGAGACTTTTAGGGACGAACCCTGGCATTCAACTATCCGTTTATATATTTGTAAAATGTAAACATTTTATGCTTATGTAAAAAATTGAACCTAACATTCAACTCTTATTAGTAAGGATATTACCAAGTGAACCAATCTTGAATTTTGATATGATATGTTACTAAAAGTAAATTATATCTTAAATTATATCAAGTGTAATAAAATAATAATAATTTAAAAAATACTTATCCAAAATAAAATAAATAATAAATCAATTACAAAATTAAATTAGCTAATTATGTTAAATACTTTTAAATTCTAAAAAGACATGATACTTTTATAAATCAATATTTGATGACTTAATTTAATAATCTACCTAAGAAAACTATATATATGCTGCAAAGGGCAACACATTTTTTAAAAAAAAAATAGTTTTGATGCACTCAAAAGAGTATATCTTATTTAATTCCTTGCACTAAGAATATCAATTGTAAAATATAGCAATAAACAAGGGTCGAGTCCACAGGGATTGGTGTTTAGTTTAATAATTATTAATTTATACTTAAATTCAAAGAAAACAGAATAAAAGGGGAAGGTTTTTAAAATCAGTTTAAACTAAAGCAAACAATCAAAAGAATAAAGCAAGTAAATAAGAGGTAATCAAATATGAGAAAAGTATAGTTAAGGTTTTATTTTTCACCACTAGACATCATTGAGAATCAATAATCAGATCTATCAACATCAATTAACTATCAAAATTATCAACCGTAGATAACAACAAGCTCTGCTATCCCAATCTTTCCTTAGTTTGTCGTTAAATAGAATAAGCTCTCTATTTAATCTCTAATTATCAAACAATCTAGAATAAGCTCTCTAAATTCAATTTGATAACAACTTTATGAAGAGAAAGATAGGTTGATCTAAGCAACAAACACGTAAGCTCGGATTGTTCAACTTATGTTATGTTCCACATTGTAATTCCCGAAAACCCAACATAATCATGAATTACAAATTGCCACTTATGAATAGGAAATCAAGACAAGTACACGGATCAAGACTCCTAAACTAGCATTAGATAATTATCAAGATATATCTAGTTTGCAACCTAAACAAATCAAGACAACATCATGAACAATTCTTATACAAGAACACAAGCAACTTTGATAGAAAACTAATGATAGATAAATCTGAAAATCAATTACACAACTTGTCTAGGGCTTTGAAATCACCCTTAACCAAAGAAATTTAGCCTAACATAAGCATAGATAATATATACATAAAACTAAAAAGAAAATAAAATAAAATAATGGAGAAGAAAAAGAAAATTGATGATCCCTTGAGTCTCCTTAAAAAGATAATGATAGTTTATGGCTTAAAAGATGGTATTTATAGAGCTTTTTGACCTTGGAAACCCTTTCTTGCTGATCAAGAAAGCTAGGAGGCAAAATAAGGTAAGTTTGGACTTTTTCTCGGTTTCTCTCGGTTTTGGAGGCAGTAAGGTCGGCACCGCGGAGCCAAGTGGGCTTACTTGGTGATTTTGCTCGCTGACGTCGGTTTCGCGACTGCTGCACTGTCTCGCGCTTCGTCGACTGATTTGGATGACCATCCGCTGTCGGATTTAGGCGTGTAAACTATCGTTGGAAAAGTATTCAAGTCAGCTTAAAAAGTCAAGAAGAAAGTTTCTTCAAATAATGAATTTAACATAATTATTTCCTTGCAACAAGCTCTAGAGGTCAGATCTGCCTGATCATCTAGCACTAAGAATTTGATCTTTTTGACTCCAAAATCTTCTTCCATCTTATGATTGTGAATTTATAAGCTCTTTACCATCATTATTGACATATTTTGACTTCATTCTTTTAAATATACCTATAATTCAAAAATATAATATAAGTAAACAAGATAAAGATCGAAAACATAACAAAAACTAAAGGTAGAAAGGCATAAAATGTATATTTTATGAGCTTATCAAATACCCCCACACTTAGCTTTTTGCTAGTCCTCGAGCAAAACAAAATTTAAGAAAATCTAATATAATCCACTTTTGTAGGAAATCACGGTGGCACTTAGCATGTGACACAAGCCTTTAAATCCCTAGGTGTCCCTAGTGGACGAGTTTAGTCTCGTGAGGATTTACTAGAACGATACCCACAAACATTGAAAACATAAAAATAATAATAATAAAAAATAAATAAAAATAATAATTACAACTAATCTTTTCAATATAAATTAAAGAAAATCAATGGATAGGTCATATAAACTAATCAATAGTTCAAAGAATTTCATAAAAAAATCATGCTTGAATGTAAATAGTTTGAATTAAGCCAATATTAACATAACATATTTCAATCAAAATAGTGCATATTCAAACTTAATCTCAACTTCTCACATGGGATACTCTCATGATTTTCACTCTTTAAAGTAGTGGTAAAGTGTTTACACTCAATCAATCTCATGAAAACAGATTTACCATATGCTTGCTTGTCCACCTATTCTCCACTATTTAGATCATGCAACTTCATAAATCAAGAGGTCTTTATTCAAGGTTGTAATGGGGCCAAGGGGTTGTAATGTGGTTAAAGAATAAAAGGATAAAGATATCACAAAGGTTCCAAAGATTTCATAGAGTTTTAGAGACATAATAAGATCATACAAATAAAACTTCTCAAAACTCTTATAAAGCACATAATAATATAGGCTAAATATTCATATTGAGCCTTTGCTTCATTCTAACAAACTTTGTAACATCTTTTTCTTTAACCAAAAGTTCAAGAGATGATTCATTTTTTTTATTTTATTTTATTTTATTTTTGATATGGGAATGTATTTGACAATGATCATTTTCTTTTTCTCTTGATTTTTTTTTTCTTTTCTTCCCCCACACTTATCTTTTGTTTCCAACCCAACTTTTCAACAAGTATCCCTTGTTTTGCAATATGTCTGAAAATATATAATCCATCTTTAGAACAAGGGAAAGGATATAAGTACATTTAGGCTAGGGAAAAGATGTGGTTACCAAAGAAATAACTTATTCAATATAGGCTCAAATTGGTTCACTAGGGGATGTTCTCTTGGAACATCAATAATGGATGGCTGTTTGGCCCCGGTTATAATCCTAATGCCTCTATCATATTCATGTAGTTACATGCATCAATATAGTCTTAAATGGTTTAAAGCAAGTTCTAAAGAAACATGTTATCATGAGAGCACTCAAGAAAGAAATTGGATTGATATATATATATATATATATATAATGCATCAATTATATAGGCTCAAAACTCACAAGGATGATTGTACAAGTCAATATCAAGTCTAAACATGCTTCTTTCTCAATCAACATATCATATTAACATTGGCTCATAAAAAATAATATCAAGCACAATTCTCATGAAAATCTTCTCATTAATAACCAGTTTTAGACCTATAAAATTCATATTCCATCATTGTATTAAAAAGAAACTAAAACACACTAAAAATAATAATAATAATATTATTAAAGACTCATAAAATAATAGCCAAAAATAAAAGAAATCCTAAATCCTACCCCCTACACTTAATTCTTATATTGTCCTCAATGTAATGCTATTAACCTAAATGAAAGAATCATGTGTAAGAGAAAAGAACTAATAACATAAGAATAGAAATAACTAATACTCAAACAAAACAAACTCATGCAACCTAAATAATCCTAAAATACTAAACAAACAATTAACAAATAAACATAAAAAAATAAAAACAATAAAAGAAAAAGGAAAAGAAAGCAAATATGAGTATGGCAGGTTGGTAATTTCTTCATTAATTGGGCTGCCTTCTCAATTAGTACTTGAGTTAAGTTGTCCAACCTAACCAACACCCCTTCTTGGTTTTTTAGGCTTGTCAGACTCATACATGAAACTTTCCAAATTTGCGTGTTTGATAGGAAGCTTTCTTTGCACAATAGTGGATGCATTCTCCATTACAAGTATTATTCCATCATCCTTTGTAGTGCATTGCTCATCGAGGAATGGAGCATATTTTGGTACTTGTTGAATGACATCTACAAACAAGCTGTTTAAGGTTTCTGGCATGTGTTGTTCATGTTCCTCCTCCTTGAACTTTGCGAATCTACTAGGAAAAGGTGGAGAGGAAACATTAGTAAAAATTGGAACTTTAAAAGTTACCTCAGGTGCTGATGTACTCTTAATTATGGCTTCATTATCCTCAAGAATAGAATCCATCTCTAATTTTGTCTTATCCTCGGGTTCCCTTGGACTTTCTGATTCATCCTCAAGTTGTTCTGGACTAGCATTCTCCTTTGGGTCATGTTCATGTTGTTCTTCAGATCTTTGTTCTACCCATCGCGCCACCACTAGCCAATTGGCTCATTTGCGTTTCCAAACTCAGGATACTTGCCCTTGCTTCCTATTGATATGCCCTTGTTTCCTGTTGAATTGTCTTTGTTTCCTGTTGAATTTCCAAAGTATTAGCAACAATGGTATTGACAAGGTCTTCTAAAGAAGTGCCTGAGTTTTGAGGTGGATGTTGAAAAAGATATTGTTCTTGATCCCATGATTGATTGAAGCTAGATGGATGATTGTAGTTGGCATAGGGATATATTTCTTGATAATTTCCCTAGTAGCCATAATTAGGATGATCCCACCATCCCTCATTGTAAGTGTTTGAGTAAGAATCATACTGTTGTTCTTGGAACCCTTGATGGCTATGGTATCCTCCCACATCATAGGCTGGTTCAACATTATCTTTTTGATAGTATGGGCACCAATTGGATGGATGATCCATCATGAAGCACACTCCACACTGCCTTGATTGTTGAATCTTACGTATGGCCACTTGTTGAACTACGGAGATGAGATTGAATAGTTGGTTCTAAAGGTTTGATGTAGCACCTGCCATATCTTTTTGCTTGAATTCTGAAAGGAAAAACCTGTATGTACAAGAAAAATAAAATTAATTACAACTGAAAATAAGAATAAACCAAGTAACTAATAAACTAAATAAAGCAATCCCTAACAACGACGCCAAAAACTTGATGCACTCAAAAGAGTATATCTTATTTAATTCCTTGCCCTAAAAATATTAATTGTAAAATATAGCAATAAGCAAGGGTCGAGTCCACAGGGATTGGTATTTAGTTTAATAATTATTAATTTATACTTAAACTCAAAGAAAATAAAATAAAAGGGGAGGTTTTTAAAATCAGTTTAAACTAAAGCAAACAATCAAAAGAATAAAGTAAGTAAATAAGAGATAACCAAATATGAGAAAAGTATAGTTAAGGTTTCATTTTCCACCACTAGACATCATTGAGAATCAATAATCAGATCTATCAACATCAATTAACTATCAAAATTATCAACCGTAGATAACAACAAGCTCTGTTACCCCAATCTTTCCTTAGTTTGTCGTTAAATAGAATAAGCTCTCTATTTAATCTCTAATTCCCAATCTTTCCTTAGTTTGTCGTTAAATAGAATAAGCTCTCTATTTAATCTCTAATTATCAAACAACCTAGAATAAGTTCTCTAAATTCAATTTGATAACAGCTTTATGAAGAGAAAGATAGGTTGATCTAAGCAACAAACATGTAAGCTCAGATTGTTCAACTTATATTATGTTCCACATTGTAATTCCCGAAAACCCAACATAATCATGAATTACAAATTGCCACTTATGAATAGGAAATCAAGACAATTACAAGGATCAAGACTCCTAAACTAGCATTAGATAATTATCAAGATATATCTAAGTTTGCAACCTAAACAAATCAAGACAACATCATGAACAATTCTTATAAAAGAACACAAGCAACATTGATAGAAAACTAATGATAAATAAATTTAAAAATCAATTACACAACTTGTCTAGGGCTTTGAAATCACCCTTAACCAAAGAAGTTTAGCCTAACATAAGCATAGATAATATATACATAAAACTAAAAAGAAAATAAAAGAATGGAGAAGAAAAAGAAAATTGACGATCCCTTGAGTCTCCTCAAAAAGATTGTAGACACCTAATTTTGTCCGGACCACTAAAACAGGTACGTTTTCTTCCTAAATTGATGTTTCAGAATGTAAAACGACTTTTTTCATCCTGCAGGTGGTACCCCGAGACTTAGTTTAAGAGGGTGAGCATAAAAAGTCAAACTCGAAAACCCCAAAAAAAGTCAACCTCGAAAAAGTTAACCCTAGAAAGTCAACTACTGAAAAAATCAACCCACTTTCAAAATCAATATTTGAAGTTCAATTGAAAAATGGCGAAAGAATTTTTATAATCCGAGGTCTACATTGAAAGATATGGAGTTCGGAAGTTGGGTTATGGAGATTCAGTAGAAAAGAAACCCTAATCCGGGAAATTTGGGGAAAAGTGCTTAGACGATCGAATTGGTAGAAATTGAAGGTTCCAAATGAAAGATAAACATTGAATACGGGTATTGGAAAATCCACTTGAAAGAAAAATTGAAAGAAAAGTTAATCCGGGAGAAAACCGAGAATTAGGGTTTTTGATGGATTTCGGTGAAATTGGGAAGAATTACAGAAATGGCCCGACTTGGTGAGAAAAAAGCCCCAATGGATGAGGAATGATTAAAAAGGGATAGCCCAAGGCTCAGCTAGAAGAAAATCTGAAAATCGGACTTGTTTTGAGCAAAACCGGGTTTCGGAGGCAAAATGGCAAAATTGGAAAATTTGGGAAAAATAGCAAATGGAATCCGAAAATTATGAAAATTTGAAAATCTCATTCTTAAATCATTTGGAAGAGATTGGCGAAAGAAAATCTTGATTCGGAGTTCGTTTGCAAAATGGCCAAATCTCGGGTTTCTTATATAGAAATTCAAGAAGGAAAATCCTGAAAGAATAGCAAATGAACTCCAAATCTTTTGAAAATTTGCAAATATCATTTTTAAATTATTTGGAAGATATTGGCAAAAGAAAATCTTTATTCGGAGTTCGTTTGCAAAATGGCCAAATCCCGGGTCTTTAATGCAAAAAATTAAGAAGGAAAATCCAAAAAAAAATAGCAAATGAACTCCAAATCTTCTGAAAATTTGCAAATCTCATTTTAAATTATTTGGAAGAGATTGGCAAAAGAAAATCTTGATTCGGAGTTCGTTTACAAAATGGCCAAATCTCGGGTCTCTTATGTCGAAATTCAAGAAGGAAAATCTCGGAAAAATAGCAAATGAACTCCAAATCTTCTGAAAATTTGTAAATCTCATTTTTAAATTATTTGGAAGGTATTGGAAAAAGAAAATCTTGATTCGGAGTTCGTTAAAATGACCAAATCTCGAGCCCCTATGTAGTAATTCAAGAAGATAAATCCCGAAAAAATACCAAATGAGTTCCAAAAATTATGAAAACTTCCAGATCACACTTTTAAATTATTTGGAAGATATTGGTGAAGAAAAATCTTGATTTGAATCTCGTTTAAAAAATGGTAAAATGTGGGGGCAAGAAAGGGTTTTTTTGGAAAACAAATCCAAATAAATAGCAAACGGACACGAAAAACTTCCAGAATTCAATATTTTATTATTTTGAAAGTATTAAAAAAAGAATATTTGAATTTGGATTCCGTTTGCCATTTATTTGCATCCGGGGGGCAAAATGGTCATTTTACCCAAGCAACCGAAAAGGGCTTCTTTTGGCCTTTCAAAAAATCAGAATTGGGCTGGAAAAGAGAGTGCTGGCCTGCCAAGGCCCAAAGGAAGGAGGAAGCTTTTGATTTTTCAATCAAAAGGCCAAGAATTAAGAGTTAGTTAGAGATTTTTTTGATCAAGCCATTGTAATTAAGCCACATAGGCCAATGCATTAAGAGGGAGAGTGTCAACATTATTCTTGAACAGCTGATACACTAATCTAAGGGTGATAATTTCATGATTTTTCACCTTGAATCACTAGCCCTTGGATGGAAATTGGTTGGAATCAAAATGACAACATCCTAGGAGGAGAGAGGCATGGTTCGGCCAGCACTAAAGGAGTCAGAATTTTCAGTTTTCTTCACTTGATTTTTCAGATTTCTTCTTGTTTTTTCTTAGTTTTTCTCTCCTTGGTTGAAAGCAAAAAGAAAAAGTTTAGAAAAGAAAGGAAAGGAAAGGAAAGTTTGAAGAGATAAAGCTTGAAATATAGCTTCTTGAGGTTGCATTTAGCACCAACTCTTGCACTTTCTTGATTTTCCATTCTTGTTTTTGCTATTTTGATTATTATTTGGTGAGTTTTCTTTTTAAATAAGTGTTTTTTATATTCCTTTTAAGTTCTTTCTTCATTTTTTGCTTAAACAAGTTTTTTTTTTTTTTTTTACATTTTTTTCCTTATTTCGTCACCATGGCCAAATGGCCTATATTTTTTAGTGTTGCTGTTTTGTTTGATTTCTCATGTTATTCATGTTATTTTCTTTAGTCTTGATGCTTTAAATATTCTCCTACTATATATACTTGAGGCTTGTTTTAATTTGATTGCTTGTTTGTTGTCATTTATAAGTTTATTATCATGTTCTTGCATTTTTAATGTTCTGTTTCCATAATGTTTAAATTTGTTGATGTTTTAGTTTAAGTATATCAAGTGTTTGTGAAAATGCCATGCTTGTTGGAGCTTGAAGCCATTCGGCTACTCCATTTGTTTTAAATTGTATGTGCATTTTTGCTATGTTAGTTAATAGGTTTGCATTAGCATGACATTTGTTTGAGCATTTAGTTTAAGTATATCAAGTGTTTGTGAAAATGCCATGCTTGTTAGAGCTTGAAGCCATTCGGCTACTCCATGTGTTTTACATTGTATGTGCATTTTTGCTATGTTAGTTAATAGGTTTGCATTTGCATGACATTTGTTTGAGTATTTAGTTTAAGTATACCAAGTGTTTGTGAAAATGCCATGCTTGTTGGAGCTTGAGGCCATTCGGCTACTCCATGTGTTTTACATTGTATGTGCATTTTGGCTATGTTAGTTGATAGGTTTGCATTTTCATGACATTTGGTTGAATTTTTGGTTTAAGCATGCCTTGTGTTTGTGTTATTTCCATGCATGTTTTAATTATTAAGTTTGGTTTATTTTGCCATGCATGTCCATGCATTTTAGACCTAGGTTGCATTAAATGCTATGTAAGTTCATTTAGGTCTAGGTCACTATATTGATGCCATGCATTTTTTCATGACATTTAGGTTTAAAACCATGCATTTCATACATCATATTTGCTGTATTTTTCATGCATTTCATGTCCATGCCACTTGACTAATGACTTAAGCCAATTAATGGTTCAAAGTCATGCTCTCTTGAGCACACTTGTGGAAAATTAAGGTTGGACAAATTGATTATTTTACTTTTGTGATTTTTTTTACTTAGCCAATTTTTATCTAACTTTTAAAAAGTCCTAGCTATTGTTTGTGAGTCATTTTGTGAGTCTTAAATATTTTTATTTTGATTTTTAAATGATTTTATCAAAGGCAAAAATGTATTTTGGCAAAACAGTTTTTTCACCCAGTACTCGTACTTTCCCGATTTTTCTGGGCATTCATATTTAATCAGAAAATTAAGCTGATTTTTTCCCATGTATTTTTACATGTCCTGAGTCTCTAGTATTTTATTTTAGATTTTTTTGAATTTTTAAAAATAGGATAAAAAATTGTGGCTTAAAACTGGACAGTGGAGTCAGAATTGAATTTGAAGGAAAATCATTTTTCTGTTTTGGTTAAGTTACCTAGAGGGGGCTGATTAGGAAGTTTAGCTACTGACTTAGGATAGTTTCTAAGCTTTTTTTTTTTAAACTCTAAAAATGATTCTTTAAGTCTCGGGTGAAGGGTGGTCAAGTCCGGGATTTTAAACTTAGGAAATTAGAGCCTTTTAAAAAAAAGGTTTAGCTAAGTTGTTATTTTTAATCTAAGCTTTTCAAAATTGTTTTCAAACAATCACAAATATTTTGGTTTTAGAATATTCAATTTGCATATTTTCCTAAGGTAGCCGGATATCTTTTTAGATATACAGATTTCCTTAATTAAAGGAAAAAATACATTTTCATGCATTGCATTTTCCATATTCATGCATTTTACATAATATGTGATTTTTGCTATGATAATATCTATGATATTGTTATGATTTTGAGTTATGTTATATTATTTATTATATGATTTGGAATATTTCATGATATCCTATGCTTTTTATTTAGTTATTTTTTTTGTCATATTATTTAGCATATACTATGTTCATGCATTATTATTTTCATTTTTATGCATATTATATGATAGCATTATTTTATATTTTATGTCATTTAAATTATATGCCATATCATTCATATTTGCCATGTCATTCAAATTATTTCATCTCATATAGAGTATATTATGTTACCTAGGTCATTTCATGTAGAATATATTATGTTACCTAGGTCATTTCATTTAGGATATATATTATGTCATTTAGGATATTTTATTTCATTTAAAATATATCATATGATTTAGGATATTACATTTCATATAGAATATATTATGTTACCTAGGTCATTTCATTTCATTTAGAATATGTCATATAACTTAGGATATTTCATTTCATTTAGAATATGCTAAGGCATTTAAATTATATCATATCATTTAGGATGCATTATATTATTCAGATTTTGCCATGTCATTTTATTTATGTCATGCATATACATATTCATATCTTTTAAAATGTTTTCAAAAGGATAATGATTTTTTAATAAAAAATAAAGATATTCCCGAGTTAAAATAATTTATGAGTTTTCTACCGGGTTTGCTGGAGGGAATATCATCAATTATCATTAATAAAGGAATATCTTTCTTTCAAAAAAGAGAATGATTCGGAAAGTTTTCCAAAACTAATAAAAATTTCTATATTTTGCCACGTTTGTTGGGGAATATAGGAAAATTTTGAATTTATAAATTCTGGATCTTTTTCATTTAAAAAATGGAATTATTTTTCTTTAAATTGGGAATTAACTTGAAATACTAAATTTCAAACCGATTTTTTACCGAGACTTGAGATAACACACGATTAATAGGGTACCATTTTATACGGGCATTGTGGGGGTGCTAATCCTTCCCCACACGTAATCGAGTCCCGAACCCGTTTCTTTGATTTCTCTGGTTTAAAACGCAGACTTGAAATTGGTTTTAAAAATGTTTTAATTAATTTTTAAAATATTTTATAAAACCGGTTTTAATAGGTGACTGATCACACCTAGCTAAAAAAGATTGGTGGCGACTCCATGTCTTTTTCAAGGTCATTTTCAAACCCTTCATTTATCTAGAGGAATTAAGTCAACTTTTCCTCGGTTTTTTTTTTAATGTCACGCTTAACGAATAATAAAGTCTTGCGATGAGACTCGTTATTTTTTAGGTTGCGACAGCTTGGCGACTCCACTGGGGAAAATTAGAGAGTCAGGCCTAGAATTAGTCGTGTGTTATCAAAGTCTCGGTTTTGTTGGTTTAATTGGTATTTAATTTTAATTCCCATATTTTTAAAATAAAAGAGAATTTTGAAAATAAAAAAATGTTTTAATATGTCCATATTCATGTGCATTCATATTATTATTTGTTCTTTGGTTATTTTGTTGCGTATATTTATATGTTTGCTTGACTGATGCTTTACATTGTTTGATTTTAGTGGGGTATTTAGAATAAGGGTGTAGAATAGGTGGTGACAGGTTTGTTTTGTTCCTCCGCACACACTGTATTTGCATAACATGAATCCTCTACCCGGGTTCCGTCCTTTTAAGTGGGAGTAAAGTAACTTCGCCTTCGTGATGATCCTCCATATGGGCTAGTGAAACACTTTCGGAGTATAAAGTACCTAATGCCTTCGTGATAATCCTCCGTACGGGTATAGGAAAATATACTCTAACGAATTGAACCCGCTTTTATCGGGGTGCCTTACTAGCCTTCACCGGCGACAGTGAGGAACAATTCGGGCCTTAGAACCGATTCACCTTCATATAGTGAACCTAGGCGAAGCCATGCTGGATTTCTGTTAGATACCCGAAGTTTAAGAACATATAGAGGAACATTTCCAACCTTTTACCATCTTTCTATATGTTAGATACAAATTGGGTGATGATGAACGAACATCATATCGCTCGTAATTTTTTATTTTGTCCCAAAGGCGTCGTAATGACGAAGCTCTGTTTAAATTTTTGGGACATTTTTTTAAAAGCATGTTGTTATTTATGTTATATTTGTGAATTCATTTCTTTACTAATCTATTTCTTTCTGTTTTCTTTTCTTTGACATGCATCATAGACATCATCATACACTTGGAGTTTATTGGCCTCGGGATAGTTATCAACCCAAAGGACTTTCATGGAGTGTCAGGTTATTTCAGTGATAGAAGATCATGCAGTAGTCAGGGCACGGTTGAAAAAAAATCAGAGGGAGGATGGTGATTGCCTCAAGAAAGATTATGTGTCAGTATTGCCGGAAAGGGTCAAAGTGGATTCTAGACAGAATAATCTCCGAGGGTTAACCGACATTTGAAATCAATGGAATATATCAGAGAAAGAAGCCTTCACTCAGAAATATGGAGATATAGCACTCTTAATTCCAATTCAGGTCAATAGTGGGTTGATTCAGGCTATGGTACAGTTTTGGAGTCGTGCTTATAGATGTTTCACTTTTAACAAGGAGGATATGACACCATTGATCGAAAAATATTCAGCACTGTTACGTATTGAATGTCCTAATCCTGATCGGGTATATTTGAAGGGAATGAAACCTTCAGGTTTTAAGAAGAAAATGGCTAGGATCACAGGAATGGATACAACATGGTTTGAGAGTCATGTAGACACAAAGCAGAACAATGGGTGCATTCCGTGGGAAACTCTCCGACAGTTGATATTGGATTGTTCCGACAAAGAAAAAGCCACGGACATCTTCGCTGTAGCCATCTACGGGTTAATTATATTCCCGAAGATATTGGGTCATGTGGATATAGCCGTGTTTGATTTCTTTGAAAAGTTGGAACAGAAGATCAATCCATCTCCGGCCATAGCTGAAACTATCCGATCCCCGAATTTTTGTAAAAGGGCAGGACAAGGGAGAATCAAGGGGTGTGTACAACTCCTTTATATTTGGATTCAAAGTCACTTTTGGAAGATAGAAAATGTTTCCTTCAAACCGTACATGAAGTCTTTAGTTCCGATTAGGGAATTCCTTCAAAATGGTTGGCCTGAAGACGGGAATGAAGAGAAATGGGTCAACATGTTCCGGAATCTAAAAGGGGAGATGATGACTTGGAGAGCTCCATGGATGGTTCCTATGCCGATTATGTACAAATGTGAGGACAACCAGGGAGTTCCACTACTCGAAATTTGGGGGTCTGTGAGTTATGCGCCTTTGTTGGTGCAAAGACAGGTTGAGTCTCGGCAATTCACACCCATGACTCATAATCTAGGATCATCAGAGTTCACTTATGGGGAAGACGGATATTCTGGAAAAATGCGGGCAATGATTGAAGCATGGAAGAAAACTCACCGGATAAAAGTGGCCAGATATGCCGACATCGTCACACCTGATTACCTGGTATGTAGGGAATTAAGGGTTAATGATAGACTGTTGACATCAGATGGGGAAAAGGTCCAGTTCATGAATCCGCCACCGAGGGAAATGCCATCAGAGTTAGAAATCGCAAGGGCAAAATTTTAAAAAGAAAAGGCCCGGATGAGAAAGGAGATTGCCCGACTACAAGAAGAGCTTGAGGACATGAAAAATAGGGTATCAGCTTGGGAAAGAGAAAAGGAACAGATCAAGAGAGAAAGGGACACCGCTAAGGGCGATCTTCGGGAATTACATTGGTGAACAAGAGGTACCGCTTCGAGCTCAGTTTTGAGGGGACTCTCAAGACTTTCGGGGAGTGGGAACATGAGGTCAAAAACCTCAAGAAGGAGAATAACTACTGGAAAGAGAAAGAAAAACATGAGGAAGCCCAAGCAGATCAACTGGAGAAACAAGCTAGGGAAAGCTTACACGGCGATGCTTCTGCTGACACGTCAAAGGGTCGTGAACAAGTAGGGATCAGATTGAAGAGCAAGGCAATCTAAAGAGGACAGTGAAGAAGGTCCAGGATCCAAGGGAGTGATTATAGGACCAGTATTTTGTAATAGTTTTTTTAGGAGAGACAGATTATCATGTTGTCTTAAGCAAGAATCTTTTCTTTGATGTATTTAGTTCTAGGAAATCAATGAAAGACCGTTTGGTTGGAATTATCCCGGGGCCAATACTTTTAAATGCATTCATCATTCGTTTGTTTTTTTTTTTTTTATATATATTTTATTTGTTCATTCATTTATATTCATAATCATTTATTCATTTATTCATTATAAATTGTTCATACACTTAGTCATTTATTTATTTATTTGTTCATTCATTTATTCTTTATAATTAGTCATCTAAGTTCATACACTTAGTCATTTACTTAGTTGAGCATTCACTAAGATTTGTTCATTCATTCATTTATTCATTTTTAATAAAATAAAATAAGAACTGTGTCAATAATTTCTAATCCATGGTTTTTAAAACTAAAGGTACAATTGGTCGCACTCAGAAAGAATCAGACTTTTAACACCCTTACAATACTCGATCTCGAGCAAGAGCCATGGAAAACGATCAGCTTGCTAGAATTGAGAGGATGGAAAGAATCCAGAAAGAACTGCAGGAACAGTTAACTAAGTCTCAAGAGGAGACACGGGAATAGATGACAAAGCTCATGGAGATGATGAGTACCATGATGAGACAAAAATGGCCCGGAGAAAATTCAGTTACCGGAATGGGGGCAGTGAATCAGGAAGACCGACCAGAAGTGGTACAAAGAAATGGCTAGATATCCCAACCTGTGGGAAATGAACTCCCAACTGGGGCAGCATCCTACATTTATATCCAACCAGCAGCCGAAGCACAAAATTTCGATCTTAAAAGGGGTAATATCGGAGTTGATCCAATTGAGGTTGAGGTTCTAGACTTCGAAGAAATGGCAGAAAAGGAAAGGGCCAAAATGACTGAATTGAAGAGGGTCGAAACTGCTAAATCTCAGAAGAAATATCAGCTGCTGGAGGAAAGGTTAAAGGCAGTTGAAGGGGTAGACTTATTTGGCAGTCTGGATGCCAAAGAGATGAGCTTGGTACACGATCTAGTAATTCCCCCAAAGTTCAAAGTACCAGACTTTGAAAAGTATAATGGGACCACCAACCCATCAGCTCATCTGACCATGTACTGTAGAAGGATGACGGGGCATGATGATTGTAGACACCTAATTTTGTCCGGACCACTAAAACAGGTATGTTTTCTTCCTAAATTGAGGTTTCAGAATGTAAAACGACTTTTTTCATCCTGCAGGTGGTACTCTGAGACTTAGTTTAAGAGAGTGAGCATAAAAAGTCAAAGATAAAAAAGTCAACCCCAAAAAAGTCAACCCCGAAAAAGTCAACCCTAGAAAGTCAACTACTTAAAAAATTAACCCACTTTCAAAATCAAGATTTGAAGTTCAATTGAAAAATGGCAAAATAATTTTGATAATCCGAGGTCTACATCGAAAGATATGGAGTTCGGAAGTTGGGTTATAGAGATTCAGTAAAAAGGAAACCCTACTTCGGGAAATTTGGGGAAAAGTGCTTAAACGATCGAATTGGTCGAAATTGAAGGTTCCAAATGAAAGATAAGCACTGACTACGGGTAATGGAGAAGCCACTTGAAAGAAAAACTGAAAGAAAAGTCAATCCGGGAGAAAACCGAGAATTATGGTTTTTGGTGGATTTCGGTGAAATCGGGACGAATTACAGAAATGGCCCGACTTGGTAAAGACCAAAGCCCCCAATGGATGAGGAATGATTAAAAAGGGATAGCCCAAGGCTCAGATTGAAGAAAATCTGAAAATCGGACTTGTTTTGAGCAAAACCGGGTTTCAGAGGTAAAATGGCAAAATTGGAAAATTTGGGAAAAATAGCAAATGGACTCTGAAAATTCTGAAAATTTGCAAATCTCATTCCTAAATCACTTGAAAGAGATTGGCGAAAGAAAATCTTGATTCGGAGTTTGTTTACAAAATGGCCAAATCCCGGGCTTCTTATGTAGTAATTCAAGAAGGAAAATCCCGAAAAAATAGCAAATGAGCTCCAAATCTTTTGAAAATTTTCAAATCTCATTTTTAAATTATTTGGAAGAGATTGGCAAAATAAAATCTTGATTCGGAGTTCGTTTGCAAAAAGGCCAAATCCCGGGCCTCCTATGCAATAATTCAAGAAGATAAATCTTGAAAAAATAGCAAATGGATTCCAAATCTTCTGAAAATTTTCAAATCTCATTTTTAAATTATTTGGAAGAGATTGGCGAAATAAAATCTTGATTCGGAGTTCGTTTGCAAAATGGCCAAATCCCGGGCCTCCTATGCTATAATTCAAGAAGATAAATCCCGACAAAATAGCAAATGGACTCCAAAAATTCTGAAAATTTTCAAATATCATTTTTAAATTATTTGGAAGAGATTGGAAAAATAAAATCTTGATTCGGAGTTCGTTTTCAAAATGGCCAAATCCCGAGCCCCTATGCAATAATTCAAGAAGATAAATCCCGAAAAAATACCAAATGAGTTCCAAAAATTATGAAAACTTCCAGATCACACTTTTAAATTATTTGGAAGAGATTGGTGAAGAAAAATCTTGATTTGGAGCTCGTTTAAAAAATGGTAAAATGTGGGGGCATTAAAGGGCATTTTTTGGAAGAAAAAATCCAAATAAATAGCAAGTAGACTAGAAAAATTTTGAAAACTTTCAGAATTGAATATTTTATTATTTTGAAAGTATTAAAAAAAATAAAATTTGAATTTGGAGTCCGTTTGCCATTTATTTGCATCCGGGGGGCAAAACGGTCATTTCACCCAAGCAACCAAAAAGGGCTTCTTTTGGCCTTTCAAAAATTCAGACTTGGGCTGGAAAAGAGAAGTGCTGGCCTGCCAAGGCCCAAAGGAAGGAGGAAGCTTCTGATTTTTCAATCAAATGGCCAAGAATTAAGAGTTAGTTAGAGATTCTTTTTGATCAAGCCATTGTGATTAAGCCACATAGGCTAAAGGAGATTGTCAACATTATTCTTGAATAGCTATAATTATGGACAGCTGATATGCTAATCTAAGGGTGATAATTTCATGATTTTTCATCTTAAATCACTAGCCCTTGGATGGAAGTTGGTTGGAATCAAAATGACAACATCCTAGGGGATGAGAGAGGTAAAGTTCTGCCAGCATTAAGGGGAGGTGCAGAATTTTCATTTACAGACTTCATTTTTGCTGATTTCTCTTGGTTTTTACTTGGTTTTTCTCTCTTTGGTTGAAAGCAAAAAGAAAAAGTTTAGAAAAGAAAGGAAAGTTTGAAGAGATAAAGCTTGAAATATAGCTTCTTGAGGTTGCTCTTGAGCACCAACTCTTGCACTTTGTTGATTTTCCATTCTTGTTTTTGCTATTTTGATTACTATTTGGTGAGTTTCCTTTTAAAATAAATGTTTTTTTTATTGTTCTTCTTAAGTTCTTTCTTCATCTCTTTCTTAAATATATTTTTTACAATTTTTTTTTACAATTTCTCACCATGGCCGAATGGCCTACATTCTTTATTTAAGTTGTTGTTTTATTTATTTTATCATGTTATTATTATTATTTTCTTTGATCTTGATGTTTTAAGTGTTATTCTACTTCATATACTTGAGTTATATTTTAATTTGGTTGCTTTGTTTGTTGCCATTTATGATTTAAATATCATGTTCTTGCATTTTTAATTTTCTGTTTTCATAATGTTTAAATTTGTTGATGTTTTATATTTAGCATATCAAGTGTTTGTGAAAATGCTTGTGTTGTTTTTGCATGATTTGAGTGTTATATTTTAGTTGAGCATGTTAGTATATCAAGTGTTTGTGAAAATGCTTGTGAGTATCTCTACTTTGTGTTTGAATGATTTGAGTGTTATATTTTTGTTGAGCATGTTAGTATATAAGTGTTTGTGAAAATGCCATGCTTGTTGGAGCTTGAGGCCATTCGGCTACTCCATGTGTTTTGCATTGTGTGTTGTATTTTTGCCATGTTAGTTGATAGGTTTTGCATTGCATGACATTTGATTGAGTATTTAGTTTAAGTATACCAAGTGTCTGTGAAAATGCCATGCTTGTTGGAGCTTGAGGCCATTCAGCTACTCCATGTGTTTTGCATTGTGTGTTGCATTTTTGCTATGTTAGTTGATAGGTTAGCATTTGCATGATATTTGGTTGAGTTTTTAGTTTAAGCATGCCTTGTGTTTGTGAAAATGCCATGCATATTTTAGTTATTAGGTTTTGTTTATTTGCCATGCATGTTCATGCATTTTAGACCTAGGTTGCATTAAATGCCATGCAAGTTCATTTAGGTCTAGGTCACTATATGGATGCCATGCTTTTTTTCATGACATTTAGGTTTAGACTCATGCATTTCATGCATCATATTTGCTGTATTTTTTCATGCATTTCATGTTCATGCCACTTGACTAATGACTTAGGCCAATTATTGGTTCAAAGTCATGCTCTCTTGAGCACACTTGTGGAAAATTAAGGTTTGTCAAATTGATTATTCTACCTTTGTGATTTTTTTTACTTAGCCAATTTTTATCTAACTTTCAAAAAGTCCTAGCTACTGTTTGTGAGTCATTTTGTGAGCCTTAAATATTTTTACTTTGATTTTTAAATGATTTTATCAAAGGCAAAAATGTATTTTGGCAAAATAGTTTTTTCACCCAGTACTCATACTTTTCCGATTTTTCTGGGAGTTCATCTTTAATCATAAAATTAAGCCGATTTTGTTCCATGTAGTTTTACATGTCCTGAGTCTCTATTATTTTTTTTTAGAATTTTTAAAAATAGGGTAAAAAATCGTGGCTTAAAACTAGATAGTGGAGTCAGAATTGAATTTAAAGAAAAATCATTTTTCTTTTTTGGTTAAGTTACTTAGAGGGGGCTGATTAGGAAGATTAGCTACTGACTTAGGGTAGTTTCTAAGCCTTTTTAAACTCTAAAAATGATTTTTTAACTCTCGGGTTAAGGGTGGTCAAGTCCGGGATTTTAAACTTAGGAAATTAGAGCCATTTAAAAAAGGGTTTAACCCAGTTTTTATTTTTAACCTAAGCTTTTCAAAATTATTTTCAAACAATCACAAAGTATTTTGGTTTTGGAATATTTAATTTGACATATTTTTTAAGGTAGCCGGATATCTTTTTAGATATACGGATTTCCTTAATTAAAGGAAAAAATACATTTCATGCATTGCATTTTCCATATTCATGCATTTTATATAATATGTGATTTTTGCTATGATAATTCCTATGGTATTGTTATTATTTTGATTTATATTTTTTTATGTTATATGGTTTATTCTATGGTTTTGAATATTTCATGATATCCTATGCTTTTTATTTAGTTATTTTTATATTATTTAGCATATGTTATGTTCATGCATTATTATTTTTATTTTTATTTTCATGCATATTATATGATAACATTATTTTATATTCCATGTCATTTAAATTATATGCCTTATCATTCATATTTGTCATGTCATTTAAATCATTTCATTTCATTTCATTTCATATAGAATATGTATGTTACTTAGGTCATTTCATTTCATGTAGAATATATTATATTACCTAGGTCATTTCATTTCATTTAGGATATATTATGTCATCGAGGATATTTTATTTCATTTAGATTATATCATATGACTTAGGTCATTTCATTTCATGTAGAATATATTATATTACCTAGGTCATTTCATTTCATTTAGGATATATTATGTCACCTAGAATATTTTATTTCATTTAGATTATATCATATGACTTAGGATATTGCATTTCATATAGAATGTATTATATTACATAGGTCATTTAATTTCATTTAGAATATATCATATAACTTAGGATATTTCATTTCATTTAGTATATGCTAAGACATTCAAATCATATCATATCATTTAGGGTGCATTATATTATTCAGATTTTGCTATGTCATTTTATTTATGTCATGCATATACATATTCATTTCTTTTAAATGTTTTCAAAAAAGGATAATGATTTTCAATAAAATAAAGATATTCTCGAGTTAAAATAATTCATGAGTTCTCTGCCGGTTTGCTGGGGAGGATATCATCAATTATTATTAATAACGGAATATCTTCTTTAAAAGGAGAATGATTCGGAAAGTTTTTCAAAATTAATAAAAATTTCTATATTTTGCCACGTTTGTTGGGGAATATAGGAAAATTTTGAATTTATAAATTCCTGATCATTTTCAATTAAAAATGTAATTATTTTTCTTCAAATTGGGAATTAACTTGAAATACTAAATTTAAAACCAACTTTATACCGAGATTAGAGATAACACAAGATTAATAAGGTACCGTTTTATACAGGCGTTTTGGGGGTGCTAATCCTTCCCCATATGTAATCGAGTCCCGAACCCGTTTATTTGATTTCTCTGGTTTTAAACGCAGACTTGAAATTGGTTTTTTAAAATGTTTTAATTAATTTTTAAAATATTTTATAAAACCGGTTTTAATAGGTGGCCGATCACACCTAGCTAAAAAAGATTGGTGGCGACTCCATGTCTTTTTCCAGGTCATTTTCAAAACCTTCATTTTTTTAGAGGAATTAAGTCGACTTTTCCTCAGTTTTTTTTATTGTCACGCTTAACGAATAATAAAGTCTTGCGATGAGACTCGTTATTTTTTAGGTTGCGATAATGATAATGAGAAATTGCTTATTCATTGCTTCCAAGATAGCTTGACAGGGTCAGCAACCCGATGGTACAATCAACTGAGTCGTACCAAGATTCGTTCATGGACGGATTTGGCCAGGGCTTTCATGGAATATTATAAGCATGTGTCTGACATGGTACCTGATAGGCTATCATTACAGAATATGGAAAAGAGGTCCAATGAGAGCTTCAAAGAATATTCGCAGAGGTGGAGGATTTGGCCACACAAGTGCAACCCCCTTTAACTAGCAAAGAAACCACAGTGCTTTTCATCAACACCTTGAAAGCACCTTATTATGACAAATTGGTGGGAAGCGCTACCAAGGACTTTGCAGATATGGTAATATCTGGGGAAATGATTGAGTCAGCTATTAAGAATGGGAAGATGGAAAGGGGTGAGTCTGCTACCCCAAAGAGAGTTTTTCCTGCAAAGAAAAAGGAGGAAACACATGCAGTAAGCTTCAACCAATACCCCTATACATCTCCTACACCATACACACCACCAAGGCCCTATACTCCTACCATACCTTATGCACCTCCGACACCTTACACACCATATCCGGGGTATAATCCTTACTACCCCAATGATAACCACCTTACCCATAACCCATTCCCCTACACCAATATACCACAACATTCATTCCCAACTGGTATATCCCCTCAAATAACCTTTCCTAGAAATACTGTCCCAAACACTCAGGGTCTCGCACGCAATGATCAACGTTCACCAAGGAACGGTCAAAAAACCCAATTTGATCCGATTCCTACCACCTACGGTGAGCTATATCTAAAACTATTGCAGGGCCAACTTGTTGCACCCGTGTACCTCAAACCTCTGACACCTCCATATCCAAGGTGGTAAAATGCAAACACTAACTGCGCATACCACGCGGGAATCCAAGGACATTCGATTGAAGATTGCCTGGCTTCAAAAAGAAAGTCCAGAGCTTGATCAATGCTGGGGTTGTGAAGTTCGGGTAAAAAAATGAGCCGAACGTAGCTGAAAACCCATTGCCCGGTCATGCTGGGAATCAGGTAAATGCAATATTGACCGGAGAAGGCAGAAGATGAAAAAGGGATATTAGGGAAGTCAAGACTCCGATGTTGATAGTATGGGTTGAAATGGTTAAGGCAGGATTGGTGGAAGATACAGATAGTCTGAAAATGGTTGCAAGAAGGGTGCATAATTGGTGCCTGTTCAATAAGTATGGAGGCCATGACATACAGGACTGCGGGGACTTTCGGGTTAAAGTCCAAAGGATGATGAATAATGGGGAAGCCCAATTCTACGAGGAGATAGAGGAGGATATAAAAGTTATTGAAAATGCAGGTGGCTATGGGATAGGAAGACCCCTGATCATCTATTATGATGAACCGGAGGAGAAAGTTATGCCAGTCATTGAGGAAAATACGCTCAAGTTAATCATTGATTTACCTGTTTCCTTTTCATAGAAGGAAAACAAGGCTGCACCATGGAAATACGACTGCAGCATGGTTATGCCTGGGTCTTCAAACCAGCAGTATATCACAGGTGTGGGGTATTTAACCTGAAGCGAAAGGTGTTATGCTTCGGAGGCTGCTGAACAGGGGTTAGCAGGGAAAGATAGAGGAACAGATAAAGGGAAGAAGGTAGTCGAGCCAATCCATATTGAGATGGATTTGCCAAAAAAATAGAGAGGGGATCAGCCCTGGTTAACAGAATGAAAGAACCGGTATGTGAGAAGGAAGCCTGTGAGTTCTTAAAATTCATAAAGCACAGTGAGTATAGCATGGTTGAACAACTGCAACGTCAACCAGCTAGAATTTCAATCTTATCCTTGCTTTTGAATTCATAGCTACACAGAAATGCCTTGTTAAGAGTATTGAATCAGGCGTACGTAGCTAATAATATATCAGTAGAAAAATTGGACAGGCTGGTGGGAAACATCACAGCAGACGACTACATATTTTTCAGCTATGAGGAGATACCACCCAATGGTATTGGGTCAACGAAAGCTCTCCATATAACTACCACTTGTAAGGGGCACATATTACCAAGGGTCATTTTGGATAATGGTTCTTCACTAAATGTGATGCGTTTAGCAACCCTATCCAAATTATCAGTGGATATATCTCATATGATACCAAGTTGCACAGTGGTTAGGACTTTTGATGGAACAAGGAGAGAGGTTATGGGAACCATTGAAGTTCCCCTGGAGATAGGCCCGTGCATTTATACGGTGAACTTCCATGTCATGGATATTAATCCATCTTATAATTGCTTGTTGGGAAGGCCATGGATACATTCAGCTGGGGCTGTACCCTCGTCTCTCCACCAAAAGCTGAAATTTATGATGAAGGGCCATTTGGTCACAGTATCAGGAGAAAAAGACATAATAGCCTCCGCATCTACTGAATCTCCTTATGTTGAGCCCAATGAAGATGCCGTAGAGTATTCTTTTTGGTCTTTGGAATTTGTAAATGCAGTTTTCGTCGCTGAAGGATGGAAAATTCCGAAACCAAGGTTGTCCAAGAACACAAGGTCGGGAGTAAGAACCACAGTGGGAAAAGGCTGCAGGGCTGGAAAAGGTTTGGGGAAATATCTTCAAGGAATGGCTCGAGCAATGGAAGTAATAGGAAAGAAAGATCGGTTTGGCCTAGGGTATCTTCCGAAGGCCCATGAGAAAAGGAAACAAGTTGAAAGGAACCGACAAAGAAGGATGGCCAGTCTTGCGGGTATGGATATTGAATGAAAGCCTATGACATTCCCACTTATCCTTCACAGCTTCCGTTCAGCCGGTTCTCTGTTCGGAGAAAAGAATTCTGATGATGTGCTCGTAATGATAGAGCAAGCCTTCGAGATATTCCATGTGAATAGGGATGAGCAGATGTATGATGTGGAGATCTGCACAATTGAGGAAGAAAGAATTGAAAGAGAGAATGCTAACTGGATGGTGCGACCTTGTCCACCAGGATATAGACTAACCAACTGGAGTGCGACTGAGTTGCCTATATTTTTTAAGTCTATTCCAACGTAATACTTTAAAAAAAAAAGCAATCTTAATTATCTTTACCCAGAGATATTAAGAGTTTTTTTTTTTTTTTTTTTTTTTTTTTTTTTTTTTTTTCTGTAATGGGCTTTTTAAATGTTCTCATTCAATAAATAACAAGCACAATGCATTTTATCCATATTTGATATGTCTATATTCTTTCATTTTTGTTATTTATTTTGTTTTTATTATATATTTTCCTATATTGTTTCTTCTCCACCTATTTACAGGTGTGCGGATACGGAATATGAGGACTTTCCTGTCAGTAATTCTGAAATTGATTTTGAAATACCCATTTGCACGGGTGATTTTGAAGCTAACGAAGATACTGAGGATTATGGTCTACCTCCGGATCTATTAAGGAAAATAGAACAAGAGGAGAAACAAGTACTTCCTCATAAGGAATTATTGGAAACGATAAATCTGGGAAATGGTGAAGAGATAAAGGAAGTCAAAATCGGAACTTCATTGTCATCATCAATAAAAGGTGAATTGATAGCTTTGCTCCAGGAATATGCGGATGTATTTGCGTGATCTTACCAAGACATGCCAGGGTTGGATCCAGATATTGTGGTTCATAAGCTCCCTTTAAGGCCAGAATACAAACCAATTCAGCAAAAGTTGAGAAGAATGAGGCCAGACATGCTGTTAAAGATAAAAGAGGAGGTGAAGAAGCAATTTGATGTTGGGTTCTTAGAGGTGGCAAAATATCCAGAAAGGGTGGAAAATATTGTTCCAGTACCAAAGAAGGATGGCAAGGTGCGGATGTGCATTGATTACCGAGATTTGAATAAGGCTAACCCTAAAGATAATTTCCCTTTGCCCCATATTGATACTCTGGTGGATAATACAGCAAAGAGTTCTTTATTTTCTTTCATGGACGGATTCTCAGGATACAATCAGATCAAGATGGCACCGGAAGACATGGAGAAAACCATATTTGTTACAATGTGGGGAACCTTCTGCTACAAGGTAATGCCATTTGGGTTGAAGAATGCTAGGGCAACAACCAAAGAGCCATGGTGACCTTGTTTCGTGATATGATGCATAAAGGAATTGAGGTCTACGTTGTTGATATGATCGCAAAGTCACAAGGAGAAGAGGAGCATATTGCGAATCTTAAGAAGCTCTTTGAACGATTAAGGAAGTTTAGACTCAAGCTAAATCCGGTAAAATACACTTTTGGAGTCACCTCGGGGAAATTGCTGGGTTTTGTCGTCAGCAAAAGAGGAATTGAGATTGACCCAGGTAAAGTGAAGGCTATTCAGAATCTGCCACCACCTCGCACTCAAAAGGAAGTAAGAGGCTTTCTGAGGAGATTGAATTACATTGCTCGGTTTATTTCACAGTTAACCGACAAATGTAATACAATATTTAAGTTACTTCGAAAACGTGATCCAGGAGAATAGGATAAAGGTTGTCAGATTGCATTTGAAAAGGTTAAACATTATCTATCCAACCCACCAGTATTAATGCCACCTATTCTGGATAAACCAATGATACTGTATTTATCAGTATTTAAAAGATCCATGGGTTGTGTTTTGGGGCAGCTTGATGAAACTGGAAAGAAAGAACAGGCAGTTTACTACCTCAGCAAGAAGTTCACAAATTATGAGTTGAAATATTCGTCGGTAGAGAAGTTGTGTTTAGCCTTAGCTTGGACTGCTCGAAGACTCAGATAGTATATGTTGTATCACACAACGTGGTTGATTGCTAAGCTGGATCTAGTCAAATACATGTTGGAAGCACCTTCTTTGTCAGGGAGGACGGCAAGATGGCAGGTTTTATTGTCAGAGTACGACATTATATATGTAAGTCAAAAGCTATCAAGGGCAGTGCAGTGACTGAATTTTTAGCAAGTTGGGCAGTGGAAGATTATGAGCCGTTGAACTTTGACTTCCCGGATGAAGATTTGATGTATGTGTCGCAAGCAAACGAGATTCCCCTGAAGAAGAAAGTATGGAAAATGTACTTTGATGGCGCATCTAACGCCATGGGGCATGGAATCGGTGCAGTGCTTATATCCCCAGAAGAAGATTATTATCCTTTCACTGCCAGATTGGGTTTTGATTGTACAAACAATACTGCCGAGTATGAAGCATGTACTATGGGCCTTCGTGCTGCAGTAGATAGAAAGATCAAAGTATTGGAAGTTTTCGGAGACTCAGCCGTAGTGATTTACCAGCTACGAGGAGAATGGGAAACCCGAGATAAAAAGCTAATCCGATACCGAGAACTCATACTTAGTTTATTGGAGGAGTTTGAAGAAGTGAATTTCAATTGCTTTCCTCGAGAAGAAAACCGAATGGCAGATGCTTTGGCTACTTTGTCATCAATGTTTAAAGTGAATGAAGGGGCTGAAGTTGTGCCAATAAAGATGAGTATATATGAGTCTCCTGCCCACTGTCTGAGTATTGAAGAAGAAGTAGATGGCCTTCCTTGGTATAACGATATTTTGCAGTACATCAAGAGTCAATAGTACCCAGAACAAGCAACAGAGAATGACAAGAGGACTCTAAGAAGGCTAGCAATGGGTTTTGTATTAGACAGTGAGATTCTCTATAAGAAAGGAAAAGACCAAGTCTTATTGAGATGTGTCAGATTTGCTGAAGCTCGGAGAATTATAGAAGAAGTCCATGAAGGGATATGTGGCACTCATGCTAATGGTCACATGCTTGCTAAACAAATTATGAGGGCAGGGTACTATTGGCTGACGATGGAAGGAGATTGTATCAGTTATTCTCGGAAGTGCCATAAATGCTAGATCTATGCAGATAAGATTCATGTATCGCCATCGCCATTACATGTCATGACTGCACCATGGCCCTTTTCAATGTGGGGAATGGATATGATAGGGCCTATTACCCCGAAATCTTCAAATGGACATTGTTTCATCTTGGTAGCCATAGATTATTTCACAAAGTGGGTAGAAGCTACATCCTATGCGAATGTAACAAAGTCGGTGGTATGCAGATTCGTCAAGAAAGAAATCTTATGCCGTTACAGGTTGTCAGCAAGAATTATTTCGGATAATGCTCTCAATTTGAACAATAAGATGATGAGAGAAGTGTGTACTCAATTCAAGATCACACATCATAATTCGGCACCTTACCGTCCAAAGATGAATGGCGCAGTAGAAGCAGCTAACAAGAATATCAAGAAGATTGTCGAGAAGATGACCAATGTGTATAAATATTGGCATGAGATCTTGCCTTTTGCTCTTCATGCATATTGTACTTCGGTCTGCACATCTATAGGGGCAACACCGTTTTCTTTGGTATACGGGATGGAAGCAGTGCTACCTATTGAAATTGAGATCCCTTCACTTCGGGTTTTGATGGAAGTTGGCCTAGAGGAAGCAGAATGGGTTAGAGCTCGTTATGAACAGTTGAATCTCATCGAGGAGAAAAGATTGAAAGCAATTTGTGACGGGCAGTTGTATCAAAAAAGGATGATTCGAGCCCACAACAAGAAGGTTCGTCCTAAACAGTTCCAAGAAGGGGAATTGGTATTGAGGAAAATTCTCCCTATAGTGAAGGACCCGAGAGGAAAATAGGCTCCGAATTGGGAAGGACCCTATGTGGTAAAAAGAGCTTTTTCTGGAGGAGCATTGATTTTAACTAGAATAGACGGGGAAGATTTCAGAAATCCCGTAAATGCTTATGAACTGAAGAAGTATTATGCTTGAAAAAAAAATGTGTGATGCTGTGCACATGGAAATTCGAATGATTTCAAGTGTAAAAATAGAAATTTTATGTATCTATTTCCCCTGATATTTGCTTTTCAAAAAAAAAAAATATTCATGCTTGATATGATAAATGGCCATCTTTCATATTCCTTTCACTAATAAGAAATTATCCTTGGGGCACAAGTGTTCAAGATACACTCTGATTTGAAAAGGAAAGGCTAAGCCAAAATCTAGAAAAATAATCGTGGATGTTGGCTTCATTGATGAGCACTTACCTTTTTATTGAGCTTTGCATCTGCACCGTGTCAGCAAGCATTTGCATTATTCATGGATATTTGCATTTGCATTATTCCATGAGCATCTGCATTTTACCATTACATTTACATTCTTCATGGACATTTACATTTATGTCGTCTCAAGCAATTGCGTCATTTCTAAGATCATTGCATCTTCATTATTGTGTGGTAACTGCAGTTATACTATTCATGGATCACTCACATGAACACGATTCTTAGGGGCATCTGCATCTTTTCATGAAGCATTTGATCTTTGCATTTGCATCATTTAGAAGCATTTTGCACATTGCTAATCTTTGCATTTGCATCATTCAGAAGTATATGCATGATGTCGATCTTTGCATCTGCATCATTCCGTGAAGTAGTTGCGTCGATGTTGCTTTGCATTTGCATCATCAAGAAGCATTAACATCAATCTAAGACATTTGCATTTGCACCGTGAAGTATTTGCATCCTATTCAACATCTGCACCAAGAAGCATTTACATCAATCCAAGACATTTGCATTTGCACCATGAAGCATTTGCATCTTATTCAATCTTTGCATCTACCTCAAGAAGAATTTGCATCAATCCAAGCCATTTGCATTTGCACCATGAAGCATATGCATCTTGTTAAAGACATTTGCATCTGCATCATTAAGCATTTGCATCCTCTCTCAAAGCTTTCAGGTATAACTTTCAACACGTTTTCAAGAACTAATATCCAAATTAAAAAAAAAGAGCAAGTCTTTGGTGGTGATAGCCGAAGCTTTTGGAAAAAACATCCAGAATTTTACTGTTTTAAAACTGAACAAGTCTTTGGCGGTGATAGCTGAAACTTTTGGAAAAGACATCCTGAATTTTACAGTTTCAAAAGTGAACAAGTCTTTGGAGGTGATAGCCGAAGCTTTTTGGAAAAGACATCTAGAATTTTATAGCTTAAAAAATGAACAAGTCTTTGGCGGTGATAGCCGAAGCTTTTGGAAAAGACATCTAGAATTTTACTATTTTAAAAAAAAGAAACCAAGTCTTTGGTGGTGATAGCCGAAGCTTCTGGAGGACATACCCAGAATTTTACTGTTTTAAAAGAAATAAACCAAGTCTTTGGTGGTGATAGCCGAAGCTTCTGGAGGAGATACCCAGAATTTTACTATTTTAAAAGAAAGAAACCAAGTCTTTGGTGGTGATAGCCGAAGCTTCTGGAAAAGACATCCAGAATTTTACTGTTTTACAAAAATGAACAAGTCTTTGGTAGTGATAGTTGAAGCTTTTGGAAATGACATCTAGAATTTTATTGTTTTAAAAAAATGAACAAGTCTTTGGTGGTGAAAGCCGAAGCTTCTGGAGGATATACCTAGAATTTTACTGTTTTAAAAAAAATGAATAAGTCTTTAGTGGTGGTAGCCGAAACTTCTGGAGGAGATACCCAGAATTTTACTATTTCAAAAGAAAGAAACCAAGTCTTTGGTAGTGATAGTCGAAGCTTCTAGGAAAGATACCCAAAATTTTAAACAAATTTCACCAAGATAAGATAAGGTCTCGGGATCTCCGTCGAGGTACTATCTTCTCTTGCAAATCGATTCATTTCCTTAAAATGGGTCGAGCCTTGATTAGTCAAGGAACTCAATTTAAGGACAAATCTTTTTATTTACAGTTTTGCAAAAAAAAAAAATGATGAAAATTCTCCTTTCATGTGACCTCACTAACCGAACAAAACAATTGTCTATTTGTCTTTGCCGTATTCTTGATTCTCAGCAATAGTCAAAAAGAGGCAGTTGTAGACACCTAATTTTGTCTAGGCCCCCTAAACAAGGTGATTTTCTCTTTTCGACTTCCCAGAATGCAAAGAATCTTCCCTCATTCTGCTAATGGGTCTCAAAGACTTTAATTCGGAGGTCAAAGAAAAAAAATCAACTCCAAAAAAGTCAACCTCAAAAAGTCAAGCACTAAAAAGTCAACTCTAAGTCAAAATCAAGATTCGAAGTTGAATTGAACAATGGTGAAAGAATTTTGATAATCAGAGGTCTACAAGGAAAGATAGAGAGTTTGAAAGACAGATTGCAAAAATTTAGTGTAGAGAAATACCTAATTTGGCAAATTTGGGGAAAATTGCGTAAACGATCAAATTGGACGAATTTGGAGGTTTCAAATGGATTAAGATCAATAAATATGGATATTGGAAGGTCCAATTTTGAAGCGGAGTTGAAGGAAGATGTGGGTTAAAGAGAAAAAAGAAAATAAGAATTTCATGAATAAATATGAAATTCACAAATTGGGGAAAACTGTAGAGATGACCCGATTTGGTGAAATTCAAGCCCCTAGCTGATAAAGGATAAATAAATAAAATTATCCCAAGTCCCAATTTGAAGTGGATCCCAAAGAAGAGCCAGTTGGAGGAAAAATGGAAAACGAGAAAAATTCTCAATATTGAAAAAGGAGAAGACTAAATCGGAGAGGAGTTCGGATGTAAAAATTGGGCATTTTCGGATAAACTCCAATTCAATATATAACAAAGGTAGTGGAAAAAGAAAATCCAAAAATTGGGCCTGTTTTGAGTAAAATCGAGGTTTCGAGGGTTAAAGGGCAATTTTATAAAATCCGAGAAAAATAGAATTCGAGCTTGAAAAATTATGAAAACTTTCAGATCTGAGTTTTATACTTGATGGAAGGGATTGGAGAATAAAAATCTGGATTAGGGGCTCAAATGAAAAAAGACAAAGTTCGGGTGCACTAATCCACAAATTCCAAGAGAAAAATCTGGAAAAATGGAAAACGAGCTCGAAAAATTATGAAAACTTTCAGATCTGAATTTTATATTTTATGGAAGGGATTGGAGAATAAAAATCCAAAATCAGAGCTCAAATGAAAAATGACAAAGTTTGGGAGGCACTAACCCGAAACTTTAGAGAAAAATCTGGGTTAAATAGAATCTGAGCTCGGAAAAATATGAAAACCTCCAGAACTGAGTTTTATATTGGATGGGATGAATTTGAAGAGAAAAATCTGAAATTGGGATCCATTTGCAATTAAATTAAGTTTGGGGGCCAAAATACAATTTTATCGAAGAAACCGAAAAAGGGCAATTTTGCACAAAAAAAAAAAAGAGGAATGGCCTGGAAAATTCCATGCCATTTTCGGTCAGCCCTTGGATGAAGGTGGGTACGTGATCTTCTTGAATCAAATGGCCAAGGTTGAATAGTAGGATAACATTTTTAAGAGGACAAGATTCTCCACTACTTTGCCTACATGGCATTTTAGGCCAATGAGAGGTCTCAAAATTGCAAAGTCATGTGAAGGCCATGTGAAGGCTATGAGATGATGCCAAGTAGGATTAAAAATGCTACCTAGGAAGATATTTTAATAGGAAGCCATATGATCTTGACAAGTGGCCTAGATATTTTGTAGAGATAGGAGACAAGAATAATTTAGGTGGCATTGTTGGCCAATGAGAGGCTAGAAGACCCTTAATTTAAGGGAAGCATCATGCAAAAGGGGGATAAGAACCCTTAATTTAAGGAAAACACCATGCAAGAAGGAAGTTTTTTAGCCATGTGGCAAGGGATGTTGGGAGAGCATGTAAAGCATGACAAGGGTAAAAAAAAAAACTCCATGTAGAATATAGGGCAGCCAGCCAAGCACTTGGAGAGGGGGAGAATTCATTTTTGATACAACATTCACTATATTTTGGAGAAGAGGAAAGGTAGCAAAGAAAATATCTCAAGGAGAAGAAGAGAAAAAAAAGAAAAGAGTGAGAAAGGAGGAGGATTTAGAGAGCTTGATTTGGAAAGCAATTGCATACAATCTTCACCGAAGGAATCTCCTTATATCGGAGCTTCTGTACTTGCCGTTCTACTGTGGCTATGGGTTTTTCTACATATGACATGTGTGGATCTACCTTTATCGCCTGCGGTTGCAACACATGGGACTCATCGGGAGGTATTTTTGAAGCATCGACACATGAAATACTGGGGGTAAAGCGGCTGACTTAGGAGGAAGGGCTAACTCATATGCCACTGCCCCATGTCATCGAATTATCTCAAACGGTCCAATGTACCTTGGACTAGCTTTCCTCTCTTGCCGAATCTCATGACACCCTTAAACGGAGACACTTTCAAGAACACATGATCCCCTACATCAAACTCTAGTTCCCGACGTCTATTATCGGCATAAGACTTTTGCCGACTCTGTGCTGCTCGCATTTTGTCACAGATAAAGTCCATATTTCTCAATGCATCCCGAACCATATCTAGACCTAATAATGGACGATCACCCACCTCGAACCATCCCGCTGGAGACCTACACTTTAGGCCATACAATGCTTCATATGGTTCCATATGTATGGAATTTGATAGCTGTTATTATATGCAAACTCAATCAAAGACAACTGCTGATCCCAGCTACGCTCAAAATCTAAAACACATGCCCGTAGCATGTCCCCTAAAGTCTGGATGGTCCTCTCGAACTGACCATCGGTTTGGGGATGGAACGCGGCACTGGAACCTCAACTGAGTACCCAATGCCCTTTGGAATGATTCCCAAAATCTCGATGTGAACTGTGTGCCTCTATCTGACACAATAGAAATAGGCACTCCTTGCAAAGGCACTATCCGATCGAAATATAGTTTAGCATACTAGACTGCCGTATATGTAGTGCGCACTGGCAAGAAACGTGCGGACTTGGTCAACCTAATGACAATCACCTATACCTAGTCGAATCCTTTGGTTGATCTAGGCAACCCCGTGACAAAATCTATAGTAACCTTGTCCCATTTCCATTCAGAGACATCCAAGCTCTGAAGTGTGCCTGGAGGTTTTCGATGTTCGGCCTTAACTTGTTGGCACACCAACCATCTAGCCACAAAGTTCGCTACATCCTTCTTCATGCCTTCCAATAATGTACTTGTAGATCATGATACATCTTGGTGGAACCAGGATGTATAGTGTAGGATTAGCTATGAGCTGCCTCGAGGAGTCTATGTCGTATATCGCCTACCAATGGTACCACGAGGCGATCATGTAACCATAAAGTCCCATCATCATCTATAGGAAACTCCTCGTACAAACCTTGTCCAACTTGGGCTTTCTTTCCTATGCAGAAACCATTATCATGTTGCAACTGTTTTACCTCTTCCACTAATGATGACATTACTTGCACATGGGCTAACACCCCCCGTGTTGGTAATACTAAGTACCACTCCATCATTGAGGCAATTCCTCACTTCCCGAGCCATATGTCTTATCTGCACTGCTATATGGGCTAAGCTACCCATGGTCTTTCTACTCAAGGCATCAGCGACAACGTTGGCTTTACCGGGATGATAAAGGATGGTACAATCATAATCCTTGAGTAATTCCAACCATTTTCTCTGTCTCAAATTCATCTCCCGCTGATCAAATATATACTTGAGACTCTTGTGGTCTGTATAAATCTCACATGATCGGCCATACATATAGTGTCGCCATATCTTCAATGCGAAGATAATGGCTGCCAGTTCTAAGTCGTGCGTGGGGTAATTTTGTTCATGCCTTTTCAACTGCCTCGACGCATAAGCAATAACCCTGTTCTTATGCATTAATACGCAGCCCAAACCTATGCGAAATGCATCACAATATACCACAAAGCCATCGGTCTCATTTGGCAATGCTAACACTGGTGCTGAAGTCAAGAGCTCTTTAAGTTCATTGAAGCTCTTCTCGCACGCATCTGACCAAACAAACTTAACATTCTTCTGTGTTAACCTGGTTAGTGGTGTGGCTATCCTCGAGAAGTTCTCCACGAACCTCCTATAATATCCAGCCAATCCTAAGAAACTCCTGATCTCAGTTACTGTAGTCGGCCTCTCCCAGTCTCGTACTGCCTCAATCTTCCTGGGGTCCATAGAAATACCTTTCATCGAAACTATATGGCCAAGAAAGCTCACACTCGATAGCCAAAACTCACAATTGGAGAACTTGGCAAATAGTTTGTGTGCTCGAAGAGTCTCGAGGACTATACGGAGGTGTTCCCTATGTTCCTCCTCGCCTCGCAAATACACCAAGATATCATCGATGAACACAATCACAAACTGGTCAAGGAAGGGTTTGAACACCCTCTTCATCAAATCCATAAACGCTGCTGGTGCATTCGTCAGTCCAAACGACATGACCAAAAACTCATAGTGTCTATATCGAGTACGAAAGGTCGTTTTGGGAATATCTTCCCTCCTGATGCGAAGCTGATGGTACCCCGATCTAATATCTATCTTAGAAAAGCATTGAGCTCCCTACAGCTGATCGAATAAATCATCGATCCTAGGCAACAAATACTTATTCTTCGTCGTCACCTTATTCAGCTGCCTGTAATCAATACACAACCGTAACGATCTATCCTTCTTCTTAAAAAATAAAACCGAAGCACCCCAAAGAGAAGTACTCGGGCGTATAAAGCCCTTATCAAGAAGATCCTACAACTGAACCTTTAGTTCTCTTAGCTCCAACGGAGCCATATGGTAAGGAGGAATGGATATCGGCTGTGTTCCCAGGGGTATATCTATGCAAAACTCGATCTCCCTATCTAGTGGAAATCCTGGCAGCTCCTTAGGAAAAACATCGTGGAAATCCTCTACCACGAGAATCCCTCTCAATTCCTGAGACTCTACCTCAACATCATATACATGCGCCAAGAATCCTTAGCAACCCTTCGCAAACAGTTTCCCGGTACTAATTACCGAGATCAAGTAAGGCAAATTGGTTCTACGATCTCCTTGATACCTCAACACATGTTTACCCGGTATACTTAACACTACCACTTTCTCGTGGCAATCCAATACCTCATGATGGGCATAGAACCAGTCCATGCCCAAAATCACATCAAACTCAAGTATATCTAGCTCAACTAAATCTACCAGAAATATCTCATCCTCGATCCGTATTTCACATCCTTTCAGTATCTTGTTCACAGAGTAAACCTCCCCTAGTGGAGTAAGCACTATCAACGAATCATTTAACATATCAAAATTCATGTTCAAACACGAGGCAAAGAAAGAGGATATAAAGGAGTGCATAGCACCCGATCAAATAATACTACAGCCTGCTTGGAACAAATATCTAACGTACCTGTCACGACGGCATTCGACGCCTGTGCGTCCTGAGGGTTCAGCACAAATACCCTAGCTTGTCCTCGACCCTCTGTAGTATGTCCTCTACCCCCATAGTCTGTCCCCTACCTCTAGACTGTGTACCTCTGCCTGTTGTGCCTCTGCCCATTGACTGGGCCACTGATCCAGTAGTAACGGCTGGCGTAACAACTGGGGGCAGTGCAACTGTAATGTACGTGGGTCGAGAAAAATTCAGCGGACAGTCCTTCTTCATATGCCCCAAATGACCGCATCTGAAACAAGTACCAAGCCTTCCGCATCGTCCAAAATGCGGATAACCACAAACTCTGATAATGTGGAGCTCTTGATCTCCTAGTGTTACCTGATGACTGGGTAACCGGTCTAGTTTGACTGCTCTTTCCCCAGACTATTGTACCAGTAGCACTAGGTGCTCCTGATCCGTCTACACCAGACTGCTTAAAACCCTGTCTCCCAGTCTTGGCCTTCTTCCGAGGCTCACGGTCAACCTGCCTCTCCTTGACCCGTGCCTCAAATCGCAAGGCTGCATCAAGAACATCGGAGTACGTAGAGGTCCTCGTTACTGCAACCGCCCTAAATAAGTACTCTCTAAGGCCATTAGCAAACTGCTTGGCCTTCATAATATCAGTTATCACCATATGTGGTGCATACTTCTCAAACTGATTAAACTTAGTATCATAATCCAACACTGACATGCCCTCAGTCTGTTTCAGTAACTCAAACTCTCGAGCCTTTGCATCCCGTAGACTCTCAAGCATGAATTGCTCAATAAAACTATTATAAAACTTAGACCATTCTAATGGAGGGCTACAGGCTGGCCGGCTCCTCAATAGGGTCTTATACCACTCATAGGCCACCCCCGTCAACTGATAACTAGTCAACTCCACGGCCCTAATTGGTGAGCATCCAAGAGCCACACATAACCGACCACATACATCCACAAAGTCCTCTTTATCTGAATCAAACTCAATCGCAGAAAATACCGGTGGCTTATTCCGTCGAACTCATACAATGTCACTGGAAGGTACAGCCCCTATAGGGTAGGCTGCTATCCCTCAGGGGGATTCTGTGGCCGTAGAGGAACTGGAGGAGCCTGTTCCTACCTCTGCTGCCTCTGATCTGCTAGTAGATCTATCAGGGTCCTAAGCTCCGGACGTATCTCACAAACCTCAGCAGCTAACTGTTCTGTCCTATCATTTGCTGTTGACCCACTAGCAGATCCAGTGGTCTGGTCTCGTTCTCTAGGAGTAGGGTCCGGACGTCCCGTGGAGGCCTGATCTGGAACCTCATGTGGTTGTTCCCTCTGCTTACCCCGTATTCTTAGCACCGAAGGCATAATAACCTAAGAAAGAAACTTAATTGTTAGGTACCCTCATTTATCCCAACCCCGTACTATCAACTATAACTAACAAATGATCCTTTATATGATGGACACATGTACAGTCACCGACCTTTAGACAAGGCTCTGATACCAACTTTATCACAGTCCAAATCCGTGAATATGACCGACTATAGATAAGTTTTTGCCCTTGCTATGAAGCCTTAACCATTTATCTACCTAACGAAATTTCAGCATGACCCCACCCGATAAGGGGGTTTATCGAACCTGCAAAACATCCAAAACAATAATAATAACACATGACATCCCGGTTAGGACACCTCCAACTAGGGAGTAACCGAGACGCCCCGCAGCAGACTTACAAAGTGAACCACGATGTATATATTTATATACAATACCAAAATACAAACAACAATCTCGCTCTCTGACCAGATAACTACATTACACATAATACATAGACACAAAAATATATGACATCCCTAGGTGACTGTGCATGGCTCCTCCATCAAGCAACGGATCACCTCGTCAAAACGACATGTCATGCTCACTGACTATCGGTCACTAGCTAAGCTGGCGAGGTGGATGAAGGATCGGGTTGATCAGTATCTAAAAAAGAAAAATAACTAAAGGGTGAGTCATAAGGACCCAATGAGCAAACACAGAATTTGTAAAGTCTATGGAAAATACTCGTAAGTCATATTAACTAATATCACCTTGATGTTCCTATCCAACATCACAAACAACTATAACATCTGGTAGGGTCCGTAGACTCCTACAAACCGGTAGGGCTTGAAAGCTCCTACAAACTGGTAGGGCATGAAGGCTCCTATAATCCGGTAGGGCACAATGACAGCCTACAAATCTGGTAGGGCACAATGGAAGCCTACAAATTCGGTAGGGCACAATGGCAGCCTACAAATTCAAGCGTAGCTTAACGTTACAGTAAACATGCAGCACATAGCATTTAAATAAGCACACAAGTAAGGAAACAATGTGGCGCCATACAGTCGACCACTTATACGTCAATCCCGGATTATTACATAATCATCACTTTTCCATTCCTTGGACCTTTTTCTCGCGTCTTTATGAGAATTCGATACCATAAGGTAATTCTACGTCATACACACTACCATTTACCAACTCAAGTGCATTATAATCCATCACTGATACATTCATACAATCACAGTCAGTATGTCATAACATAATCTAACGATCCTACGTCTATCGCTACACGTTTACTCACAGTGTGCTAAGCGGGATAAATTAGATCCTCGTGCTCCGGAGCTCTTCTAACCACGGACTCAGCTAATCCGCGCTCCTAGTACATAAACAGTAATTTCATAAATATTTAATAATTTGAAACATTCACATTATCCAAATTGTATGTAATTCGCTACTATCCAAAATTTTACAGCTTAGCTAATTAAGCATCATAATTTTTACACCTAACTCGGGTGAAAATTTGGAGCAACGATCAATTAGAACGTTGCTCCCCCGAGCCTAGCAAAGCCAATAGTGGCCTCAGATGGTGGTGGAAGTGGTGGCATAAGGTGGTTGGCCACCATGATATATTCGGCCAAGCTTGGATTTCCATCTCCAGGCCATTTTTTCAATCAACCAACCCCAATTAATGGATGTAGAGATTGATTTAAGACTACCCATGTGGTGGTTTAAGGTGGTGACTATGTTGAAAACCACCCAAGGCAAAAATGGCCATAAAGAGAGACACATAGTTTCTCTTGGTTTCTTGAAAAATTAACACCAAACAAGTGATCCTCACCTTCTAAATAGTAAAAATATGTATTTTGTTGGCTTGGTGATGAGTAGAATTCAAGAGATCAAACTTACAAGCTTTTGGTTATAGAGTTTTCACTTGGTTAGGTTTTCTCTTAAGGAAGAAGATGAAACAAACCCTTAATGCCTAAAGAGAATGGGTCTCACGACTGAACTTGGGGTTATGGCATGCATCTTATAGCCATTTCTCCTATGCCAAATGTCAACCAAGGAGACTATAGCCTATTTTTGTCTTTTAGTGCCCAAACGGCCTACATGAAATTTTTACGCTCGGAAGCTCGTTTTTCATTTTCTTGACACAGATATGTTTAAAATATTATTTTACACTAGTACACAAATTTTCATATTTTTTTGATATCCTGAACATCAAATCCGGGCCCCGGGCCATTTACTGCCCATTATCGGCCCTTATTGATTTTTTTGTTTTGTTTTCTATTTTTTTCTTCATGAACATGTTCCAAACATAAAAATATGCAGATCTGAAGGTTCGGGGTAATTTTTTAGCATTCCAAACTCTAAATCCGGGCCTCAAATAGCCCACGGGTCAACACTTTGACTTATTCGATTTAAGCTCGATTTTCATTCTGATTTCACCAGTAACTTTCTAACATCATTTTATGACTATATGAATCCATTTATTCATTTAAAACCTTTTTAGGACCTTCCCGTGACCAGTTCCAGATTTTCACTTCTTTAAGCTAATTAAGGGCATATTTGATTTCCACTTAGTTTTTGATTTAAAAGTTAAATTTTCAATCTAAACATCATATTGTGATTCTCTATGATCATGAAGTCTATTGGTACCATATACGAACCAAATATAAAATTTTGGGTAAAATGACCAAAATACCCCTGGTTCATTTTTATTGATTTTTATACCGATTAGATTTCCCAATAATCTTGATCGGTATCATATCACATTTTAACACTATTTAAAGTTAAATTACCAAATTTTATGGACTTTACATTGTCTCGATTCGATTCTTGACTCGTGGTCAATTTAAGGCTAAATCTCTCAAATAGCCGATTAGACCCCTTACTCTAAAAATTATTAATAACAATAAGACCACATGATAGTGTGCTTTGTCTACAAGCATATATAAACTTGATCCACCGTCTATGATTCATTTAAAGAGACCCTAGTCGGTCTCTGTCTTACGAGGGTGTTACACTTTCATATGCTATGTCACTTAGAATTTGAAATGTCAAGCATGCCATGTCATTCATTTCATATTCCATGTCATTCATTCATATGCCATGTCGTTCATTCATGTGCCATATCATTTAGAGTATGCTATGTCATTCATTCATATGCCATGTCATTCATCCGTATGCTATGTCATTTAGAATTTGCCACGTCAAGCATGCCATGTCACTAATAAGCTTTGGAAAATACCCTAAATTTTTATATAAAAAAATATATGTATTTATCATTAATTAAATGTAAAATATTTTTGTTTTAATTTGAATATCAACGTTGAAGCTTTAGAAAATAAAACTTTAATTGTAAACCAGTTTGCAATAAATTAAGATTCTTTATTCCATGGTATTTCAATAATAAGCTCAATTACTTGTATATATAGGCAAATAAATAGTTCTAAAAATCAATTGCTAGTTCACTTAAAAAATATATTTTCTGTCACTCTCTCATGAAATTTGAAGTTAACAGTAATACATAGTTGTAATTGGGGTAGCATACTACAACATTTGGCAATATAGGTTATTTTTTGACTGACAATCTTAAAGCAAGGGAAACCAACAAAGTTTCCAATTTATACTACTATTACTATGATTTTGCTTTCATAATCAACCAATAAAATTTTTCTTGTATATTTTTTCATTAGTCTAGAGAAAATAAAATTTACATAATAATTAAAATATATTTGAAAAATATTCAATATCTTGCTTAATGATTACAAGATTATTCTATTTATATTTGTTGTGAGATTACTGATAAGCATACAAGATAATAAGGTTACAAGTATATCATATTATAATAGATAAAATAATAAAAATTTTCTTAAATGATAAAAGCTATCTCACTATCAGATGAGGTAATGAGAGGAACGAATGAGGTGATAAAGCTATATATCTCACTATCAAATGAGATGATGAGAGAGAGGTGATGAGTCTAGCTTGCTTATTCGTGATCTTTAACATGTCCCTTAAGTTCAGTGGGACAAAGAGAATGTTGAGCTTTCTTCTAAGAATCTAAATGCTGCCAGAATGTAATGTTTTGATTAAAATGTCTACAACTTGGTTTTTAGAAGAGATAAAATTGATAGTCAAGTCACCACGAGCTATATTTTCTATTACAAAATGAAAGTTAATCTCAATATGTTTTTGTACGGGCATGAAAAATAGGATTGGTTGATATATGTTGATCTAATATTATCACACCACAAAGTTGGTGACGTAAGAAAAATCCCAAGTTCTTTTAGTAAACTTTGAATCCAACAAAGTTCAGTGGCTGCATTAGATAAGGCTTTAAATTCAACTTTGGTACTAGATCAAGCTACTGTGACTTGTTTGTGAGAGATCCATGAGATCAAGTTGCAGCCAAGAAAAATTCCATATCCACTAGTAGAATGCCTATCATCGGGGCAGCTAGCCCAATCCGCATCATAAAAGACACTGAGATTACTAGAAGAAGTCTTCTTGAATATCAAACTATAAAAAATTGTATGCTTTAAATACCTTAAGATCCATTTCAAAGCTTTCCAATGAGTAAGAGTTGGATAATACATAAATTGACAAACTTCGTTCAAAACAAAAGATATATTAGGCCTAGTGAAAGTGAGATATTGTAAGGCTCCCACAATACTCCTATATTCAGTAGGATTCAAGAGTTTCTCCCCACCAAATTTGGACAACTTTTCTTATAAGGCCATAGGAGAAGATATTGGTTTTGCATGTTGCATTTTTGTTTGCTTCAAAAAGATCAAGAATGTACTTGTTTTGAGAAATAAATATATCTGATCCTTGCCAAAAAGCCTCACTACCCAAGAATTAATGCAAAGGACCTAAATCTTTGATAGAAAAACCATTAGCAAGAGATTTAATAATCCATGAATTGTTATCATTATGCAAAATGCTAATTAAAATATCAACAACATCAATGAGCATATAAATGCAAAGAGAATGTCGATGTAAGACAAATAAGTTGTGATATGTTTTGGAAGAAACAAACCTCAATTCAAGAAGTCGATGACTTAGACGAGAAAACCATGCTCGAGGTGCCTATTTGAGTCCATATAAGGACTTCTGCAATTTGCAGATATGTAATGGAAATTCAGGATGAATAAAACCAGGTGGTTGTTTCATAAGAACATCTTCTTAAAAAGTACCATGTAAAAAGGTATTTTATGCATCAATTTGATGAATGTGCCAACCTTTTAGACAACAATAAACAGGACAGTCTGAATAGTAACCGATTTTACCACAAGACTAAAAGTATCTCCATAATCCAAACTTTCTTGTTGGTGAAAATCATTTGCAACTAACCTGGCTTTGTGCCTTTCAATGGTTTTCTTAGTTTTTTATTTACTTTTTTATATTAAAAACCCATTTACAACCTACTATATTCATACCTGGATCAAAAGGAACAAGTGATCACGTTCCAATATTCATGAGCGCATCAAATGCCAAATTCATGGCTTGCCTCCATTTAGGAAACTTGGAAGCTTGTGAATAACATGTTGTTTTCAGCTCAGTGTTTTCACAATCAACAATGAGTGCTTTAGGAAGAGGATAACGCATAATACCGTCAGTAAATTATTTTCCTTTTACAATATTGTACTCAATCGAGTATGCAGGTAATGTATATTACCTGAAGGTTGTGTTGGTTGTTGATTTGGTTGCACTTTTTTGGACAAGTAATAACATGTGTAGACACCTAATTTTGTTCGGGCCCCATAAACCAGGCAAATTATCCTTTCAACTTTTCAGAACACAGAGAGACTTCCACTATTCCATAGATGGGTCTCCAAGACTTCATTTCGAAGGTCAACACAAAAAGTCAACTCAGAAAAAGTCAACCTCAAAAAAGTCAACCTCAAAAAGTCAACCATTGAAAAAGTCAAGTCCTAGTCAAAATCAAGATTCGAAGTTGAATTGAACAATGATGAAAGAATTTTGATAATCCGAGGTCTACAGCGAAAGATATAGAGTTCGAAAGATGGGCCGTAGAAATTTCGTGTAGGGGAATACCTAATTTCGAAAATTTGGGGAAAAATGCGAAAACGATCAATTTGGACGAAATTGGAGGTCCCAAATGAAATAAGATCAGTAACTATGGATATTGGAAGATCCAATTCTGACGCGGAGTTGAGAGAAGAATTGGTTTGAAAAAAAAAAGGGAAATAAGGATTTAATCAATAAATATGAAAATTCACAGATTTGGGGAAAACTGCAGAGATGGCCCGTTTCGAATAAATTGAAGCCCCCAATTGATAAAGGGAAAATAAAAAAAAATCCCAAGTCCCATTTCGAAGTGGATCCCAAGGAAGAGCCGGCTAGAGGAAAAACAGAAAAACGAGAAAATTCCCGTTGTTGAAAAGGGGAAAACTAAATTGGATGGGAATTCGATCGTAAAAATTGGGCATTTTTGGACCAACTCCAATTTAATATAACAAAGACATTGGAAAAAGAAAATCTAGAAATCGGACCCGTTTTGAGTAAAATCGAGGTTTCAGGGGTTAAAAGGCAATATTGGAAAATCCGGGAAGAATAGGACTCGAGCTCAGAAAATTATGAAAACTTTCAGATTTGAATTTTATATTGTATGGAAGGGAACGATGAATAAAAATCCAGAATCGGAGTTCAAATGGAAAAAGACAAAGTTCGAGTACACTAACCTGGAAAATCCAAAAGAAACTTCCGGGAAAAATAGGAAACGAGCTCGTAAAATTATGAAAACTTCCAGATCTGAGTTTTATAATTTTTGGAAGGTATTGGTGAAGAAAAATTTGGAATTAGAGCTCAAATGAAAAATGCTAAATTTGGGAGGCACTAAACCGAAACTTTAGAGAAAAATCTAGGAAAAATAGAGAATGAGCTCAAAAAATGTGAAAACCTCCAGAACTAAGTTTTATATTGGATGGGATGAGTTGGAAAAGAAAATTTCAAAATTGGGGTCCTTTGCAATTAAATTAAGTTTGGGGTCTGTTTGCAACTAAAAAAAGTTGAATGGCTTGGAAATTTCCAGGCCATTTTTGGCTAGTAGCTGATGCAAAGAGGGAGTGTGACATCATGGATCCAATGGCCAAGGATGGATAGCAAGATGATATTTTTACAAGGACAAGATTCTCCACCACTTTGCCTACATGGCATTTTAAGCCAATAAGAAGGCTCCAATTTGCAAGGCCATGTGAAAAGCATGTGAAGTTAATAAGATGATGCCAAACAGGATAAATAATACCATGTAGGAGGATATTTTTGTAGTAGCCTCCATGATCTTGACAAATGGCAAAGATATTTTATGAGAGATAGGAGACACAAATGGTTCAGGTGGCATTGTTAGCCAATGGGAGGCTAGGATTCCCTATTTTTAAGGGAAGCACCATGCAAATAGGGGACAAGCTCCCTATTTTTAAGGCAAATAGTCATTTGGGGGGGACATTTTTGGCTATGTGGCAAAGGATGTTGGAGGAGCATGGGAAACATGACAAGGGTAAAAAAAATAAAAGTCACACACACTCTCTATTATTAGAGACAGCCAGCCATAGAGAGAGGAAAGAGGAGGTTCATTTTTTCTTTAAGGCATTTCATTCTTGAGAGAAAATGAAGAAGAAAAAGAAAAAAGAAGAGAGAAATTTGGCTATCTTAATTTGGAAAGCAATAGCTAGGTAGCTATCATCTCCTTTCTTCTTCTTTAATGTTTTTCTTTGATGTTGTGATTTCTTTTCTCCTCTTTTTGTTCATGTGATTTGTGAACTTTTGATGAATAAAAAGGTTTTCAAAAATAAATTTTAAAGGTTTTCTATCCTTTGTTCTTCATTCTTTATCAAATAACCAAATTTTGACAAATATTTTTTACATATTTCATGCCTTAGCCGAACCTTGCTAGCATTTTTGTGCTTGTTCTTGCTTGATGTTGCTTGCTTGCTTGGTTGTGTTCATACTTTTCACTCATGATTTATCTATTGTCATATGATTGTGGGCTGTAAAATCATGCATTTCATGACATTTCAACTAGGATTTTGGCCAAGATCAACCAATGATCTCAAGCCAAAAATCCCTTGCCTCTACTAATTGAGAGATTAATATTTTAGATTGGGTATTCTGACTGTGGGATTGTTTTCACTAGTCATCCATGGTCAAAATAAAATTATTTTTTACTGCATATAGTAGTCATTTAGGGGATTCCATGGTAATTTTTTCATGATTTTAGATTTTTTTTATCAATTTTGAAAAAATGGTTTTTGACAAAGCAATTTTAACTCAGTGTCTTGATTTTGGTAAATGTCGGTCATATTATCCTTGCTTAAAATATTAAGCTGATTGTTTCCCATAGAGATCAATATGTTCTAGGTCTACCCTAATTTTTTCATATTTTTATGAAATTTTTTAGAAGGGAAAAAAATAGATTTTCAAAACTGCCAGTGAGAGTCAAATTTGTTTTTAAGAAATAATAATTTTTTGTTTTTGTTAGGATATTAAAGGGGGGCTGATTTGGGACATTATTTACTATCTTAGGTTAATTTTCAAGTCATTTCAATCATAAAATTTGATTTTATAAAAGTTGGGTCAAGGGTAGTCAACTCGAATTTCAAAACTAGGAAAATAGAACCTTTTATAGGAGAGGGGTCCAGCCATGAGACCATTTTCATCCAAAAAAATTCCAAACTTTTTAAAAAATTCGAGCCCAAAGTCTTTCGATTTTGAAAATCCGATTTAAGTCTCTTCCTAAGGTAGTCTTATACCTTTTTAGGTATACGGATGTCCTTACTTCAAGGAAGAAATACATCTTTATGCATTGCATTTTTAAAATGTTTTTAAATTTTAATTTGACATAAAACGTGTGTTTCGGTTTCCTAAACATTTGGCGAGAATTAGTTCCTAATCTTTGCCGGGTTGCCGGGAAGGTTAGGAAATTATACAACGCACGTGTTTATGAAATTGAAAGACATTGGATTTTGTTTTATTCAGAATCATATAAATGTCATAAGAAAGAAATATTTTATGAGCTTTACCGGGTTTGCTGGAGAGTTTGGTAATATTTTTCGATATATGCTATTTGTATGATTCCTCACATGAAAATTCTATGTCCATGAATATTCCATGTTGATGTCGTTCATGTTTCCATAATTAAGATTTTGCCATGTCATTCATTCACAAGCCGTGTCTAGCATGCCATGTCATTCATCACATGCCATGTCATCTAGGTTATGTCATGTCATTATGTTAGCTTTTGTGGTGATCAAATCAAGAGGGGGTGAATTGATTTCTCAAAAATAATTACGAAATTAAAGCACAAATAATGATATTGAAAAATTTAAACAATATACTCAATTTGGCAAGTATAAAAATAAATGAAGCAAGTAAATGAGTAGGGAAAGAAGATCAAACACAATCGATTTATAGAGGTTCGGCCTCGTGCCTACGTCCTCTCCCTTAGCCTCACTTGCCAAGGAGTTCCCAATTCACTAACTTGAATTGCTACCTTTTCAAGGACAAGGTATAACCTTCACAATCCCTATCTTTTATGTAGGCTTAGATAGAAACCTCTTCCCCCCATCTTTTTGTAGGCTAAGATAGAACCTCTCCCTTTTATAAGGTGTTTGTGTAAACAAAATGACCCTCTAGTAGGCAAGGTGTTTACAAGGTTAAGCTCAACTAGGAGAGACTAAACAAAGGAATACAAGAAGAATATGAGAATTAAGCTTAGAACAATAAAGAACTTCTTGAAAACTTGAGAGATATGAAGAATATAGCTTTGATCTTTCTCTCTTGATGTGTCTTCATCTTGGAAGTGTTGGAGACACCTATTTATAGCTTAGGAATGATATATGACGGTTTGGAGTTGATTTGGATGGAAAAGAGCCGTTGGAACTTCAAAAATCGAGCTTCGAAAAATTGCCCAGCAGATATAGGATCTATCCTTTATTGTTCAGGGATCGATCCTCACTCTTTAATATGACTGTTGGATCATTAGGATTTGAAAATCTGACCGTTGAGAAACCAAGGGATCGATCCTCTACTGTTCACAGATCGATCCTCTACGATCCTGCAAAGTTTACTTAGCTACTGACTCTCATGGGATTGATCCTGGGATTATCCCGAGATCGATCTTCTAGCTTAGGAATTGACCCTTCTACAGTACAACATAGTGAAACACTATTCAGGGATCAATCCTTCACTATTCAGGAATTGATCCTCTATTGAAAATGTCTCCAAAAATTGATTTATTTGGTTTTGAAAATGCTAAACTTGTCTCAAAATGTTTTGAACATAAATATACATTTAAGAACATGTATTTTTGAGAAAGCCAAGGAGTTTAAACTATTTTAGCATTTTCCAAAATATATATATATATATATATAATATTTATTCTCAAGCTAATTAAGCTTAAGATTTTTGCCATTTCAAAATTGAGATCAATTCAAAGCTAATATAGCTAACAATCTCCCCCTTTTTGTTATAACAAAACTTAAGCTAAATTTGCTTATAAAACTCCCCCTTAATCGTTTAAGAAATAAAGATTTTCAATAAAAGCTCTTCCTTAATAAAAGCATTCTTTTCAACTTTGCAAGAACAAGCAAGGACACTTTTAATCCACAATATCCAAAAGCATTTAAGCACAAACATCCAACACAATTTATATTCATAAGATTGGAACATTTAAGCACATATGAAAATTCTCCCCTTTTTGCTTTTCATCTAATTCTTTCCTTTTTGTTCATTTAAAGAAAATTTGTCCATAAAAACTTCTTCCCCTTTTTGTTATATCAAAAAGAAGATTAATTCAAAGCTAATAACAATGCAACAAGAGAAACACAATCATGTATACCAAATTTTAAGCAATAAAGTTCAATACCAATTTGTTGAAAATAGACAATGAAGTTCAATCAAGAGTTCAATATAATCATGTATTCATCTGAAATCATTTAAGCAAAAAGTCTCAAGATCATGAGTAAAAAAAATATCAATTGTTATTAAAGCAAATACCAATTTTTATCGTTATGCATAATACTCATAATAAAAAAATCATACATATGGAAGTCATTTAAGCATGTATAAGAATAATCATACATATGAAAAATATAAGCTCATTATGATTTAGACAAGCAAACCAATTGGGCAATTAATAAGTAAACCATTATACCAATTTTATTACAAATTGTTAGTTCACAACAATATTCCAATTGTTAATATTTTCATGCCAATTGTTAAAACAAAAGGATAAAAATATAGCAATATACCCTATTCAAATATTTGCAAACTTGTAAGCACAAGGTGGTATATACCAATTGTTGTTAAAAGAGATGGTTTAACTCAATCAATGAACATGCATGAGAATATCAAGACATAAGATTATTAACCATGAGTCAATGCTATTTAGAGATCAAGGATATCAATTTTTAAAACAAGAAATATCAAGATAGTTAACTCATAGACATTTTCAGAGATTTATACAATGCAAACTTTTCAAGCATTTATGACATTAATAGATACCAAGTGTTATTCAATTCATGTATGTCATTTTAATACCAATAGATACGAGCTTGTATAGCATAGGGTTAGCATTTACCTCCATTCTTACCAAGCGTTGTTTATATGCTCATTTGACTTTGAATCCTTCATAAAAAATGTTTGAGCAAGTCCTTGATGTACTAGGCTTGATTTTGATGAAGATGGCATGCTTTGTTTGCTTGTATTTGAAATGCAAGTGTAGTTTTTCCACTAAGATAAGCTTTATCACCATTTACCTTGCATAGATTTAGAGAAATTCTTGGAATATATATTCATTAGTGGCACCAAGTTACCAAATGTTATGAAAATATATTCATTAAGCTCAAAATGATACCAATTGTACGAAATAATATTCAATGAAAAATTTATCAATAGTAATTTTATACATATAAGCACAAAGAGAAGATACACATCAATATTATAAATATTCATTTGATTTTTAAAAATACTCATCAATATACCAATTGTTATAATCATGTGATGAGTCAAGAAATGATGCCAATCAAGATTGAGAAATTATAGACTTAAAGCATTTAGAGCATAATCCCATTAGAAATGAAGAAGACAACATTTTGGCCCAAAACTGGCCTAGGGGATCGATCCTTTATGAATGAGGTATTGATCCTCTTTGAATGAGGGATCGATCCCTTATGAATGAGGGATCCATCCTTCCCATGTTTTCAGCAAAAATCAATGCAATTTTATATTTTTTTGATTTCATACCAAAAAATAATGTGTGATGTTTTTAATAAAAAATAAGACTTGTAACATGTTAAAAACATCATTTGAGACTTGTAAGAACATGGAGTTTCGATAAAAAAACAACTTTTAAAATAATTTTTGAAAAGGTTTTGCAAGTAAGTCATCATGCAATCTTAAGGCATTGAACATGGGATTTTTCATTCAAAAGACACATACACAACTTCATAAGCATATCCAATATTCACCAAACTTGTTCAAGCAATAAAACATGTTCATATAAACACAATTTCATAAGCAAACTCTATAATCCTCATATAAGCAAAATAACCATATAGCATTCAAGAGGTATAAAGTTTGTCAAAACATGTTCATGGCACCAAATTTACTCAAGATAGTTTATTTATACACAACATGATAGAATAGATGAATCAAAGCTTAATATATTCAGGATTTTGATTTTTGGTACCTTAAAACCCCAATTTTGCTTGGAAAATGCCTTGAAAAATAGTCAAAACTTGCTAATCTCATTTTTAATCAACTTGAACCTTTTCAACAAGTTTCAAATGATAAAACTAAATTGTTCAAGTGATCATTTGGCCTTAGAAACAAGAAAATCAAAAGGTCAACTCTTGAAACCCCATATTTCCTTGAAAAGAACTTATTACAAAGGGCAAAAATGCTAGAAAATCATTTTAAATTTCTTTGAACCATTTAGAAAAGTTTTGTATCATATTTTCAAATTGTCCAAATGATTTCTGTGCCCATATTTTTTCAAAAGCAAGATTTTTCTTGGTAAGCTCTATAAACCATCCAAAACTTGCATTTAACGCATCAAGAATAAAGAACATTGCGAGTTAATCAATTTTCTTTGTTTGAGCAAGTTTGAGACAATAAACTCAAGATATTCAAAAGCATTATGAACTTGCTAAAACAAAATTTTACATTTAAAGATTTTATTTTTCCAAAAATGATTTTCAATGTAAAACTTGAAATCTCAAAATTATTAAGCTTTGTATGCTCCTTCTAAAGATATGCATAAATACAACTTAATCTTTCAAGCATACAACATAATTCTTCAAAACATGACACCATCAAAATTAAAAAATTTTGCACAAGGTCATGCTTAAGCTCATGCTCCAATAACAATATCTCAAGAAATTAAGCACCACATCAATTTCACCAATCAAAGAAATATCAACATAAAGCACTCAAATAATTAACCATTCAAAAATATATAATAAATAAAACACATTGTATATAAAAAAATTCAAATATCAATAAACAAAACTTGAATAGGCAACCAAAATATCTCATCCAAAAAGCTTTTAAGCAAAGAGGTTACCCATCTTCCATTTTGTGTGTATAGAGCATCCAATCAAAAGCATTTTGTTCATCCTTGCTCTAACACACCTACAAGAGACAATTATTTGGATTTTGGTACCCAAATTGCTTTGGGTCTTTGAGAGTTAGTCACTAAGTCTCTTGTTTCTTTTGGAACCCATACTTGCCTAAATTTATATGAAACTTTTCTTTTAATAGGACAAGTATGTGTAGTATGACCATGATAATTACAATAAGCACATTTGGTCATTTTCAAGTGTAAAGAATTTTCAAAGAAAATTTGTTTTTGATTTTTCAAGCTTTCAAGTTTCATTTTCAATTCTAAATTCTTTTTTTCTAAAATTTCGTTTCTCTTTTGGTAAGCTTCAAAATTCATTTTCAATTTTTCATTTTGGCTTTCTAAATCAATCTTTGTTTTTAACAAAAAATAATTTTCAATATTAAGTTTTGAAATTATCTTTGTGTATTTCAAATTCATTTTCTCAAATTCAAAAAACAATCATTATAGGCATCTTACAATTTATCAAAAGAATAAGAATTTGAATCACAAGAGCTAGAGGATACCTCGGGTTCTTCAAGAGCCATGAGACACATTTCATTTTGGACAATTTCCTCTTTCTTTTCTCTATGAAGTTGCTCGAGTTTTTCCCATATTTCTTTGGAAGTAACACAAAAGGAAACCAAGTTGAGGTTGTCATCATTCAGTGCTTCATAAATAAAATTCATGGCTTTTGCATCATCTTGCAATTTTTTCATGAATGCATCATCATTACAGTGAGCTCCTAGACCATTTTCAACTATCATCCAAGCTCCAATGTCATTAGCCATCAAAAAGACCTTCATCCTCAATTTCCAAACCCAAAACTCATGTTCTTCCAACTTTGGGGCCTTGAGGATATTCTCACCATTTTGCATCATTCTTGAGCTTTGAAAAAGATCTTTCCTCAAGGTTGTTAGACCTACAAAGGAGACCAAAGCTCTGATACCAATTGTTAGCTTTTGTGGTGATCAAATCAAGAGGGGGTGAATTGATTTCTCAAAAATAATTACGGAATTAAAGCACAAATGATGATATTGAGAAATTTAAACAATATACTCAATTTGGCGAGTATAAAAATAAATGAAGTAAGTAAATGAGTAGGGAAAAAAGATCAAACACAATCGATTAATAGAGGTTCGGCCTCGTGCCTACGTCCTCTCCCTTAGTCTCACTTGCCAAGGAGTTCCCAATTCACTAATTTGAATTGCTACCTTTTCAAGGACAAGGTATAACCTTCACAATCCCTATCTTTTATGTAGGCTTAGATAGAAACCTCTTCCCCCCATCTTTTTGTAGGCTAAGATAGAACCTCTCCCTTTTACAAGGTGTTTGTATAAACAAAATGACCCTCTAGTAGGCTAGGTGTTTACAAGGTTAAGCTCAACTAGGAGAGACTAAACAAAGGAATACAAGAAGAATATGAGAATTAAGCTTAGAACAATAAAGAACTTCCTGAAAACTTGAGAGATATGAAGAATATAGCTTTAATCTTTCTCTCTTGATGTGTCTTCATCTTGGAAGTGTTGGAGACACCTATTTATAGCTAAGGAATGATATATGACGGTTGGAGTTGATTTGGATGGAAAAGAGCCTTTAGAGCTTCAAAAATCGAGCTTTGAAAAACTACCCAGCAGACATGGGATCGATCCTTTACTGTTCAAGGATCGATCCTCTCGCTTTAATATGATCGTTGGATCTTTAGGATTTGAAAATCTGACTGTTGAGAAACCAAGAGACCGATCCTCTACTGTTCAGGGATCGATCCTCTACTGTCTTGTAAAGTTCAATTAGCTACTGACTCTCATGGGATTGATCCTGGGATCGATCCCGGGATCGATCCTCTAGCTTAGGGATTGATCCTTCTATAATACGGCATAGTGAAACACTATTTAGGGATCAATCCTTCACTATTCAGGGATTGATCCTCTCTTGAAAATGTCTTCAAAAATTGATTTCTTTGGTTTTAAAAATAGGTTAACTTGTCTCAAAAATGTTTTGAACATAGATATACATTTAAGAACATGTATTTTTGAGAAAGCCAAGAAGTTTAAAATATTTTAGCATTTTCCAATATATATATATAATATTTATTCTCAAGCTAATTAATCTTAAGATTTTGTCATTTCAAAAAATTGAGATCAATTCAAAGCTAATATAGCTAACACATTCATTCACATGCCATGTCATTCATCCATGTGCCATGTCATTCATATGCCATGTCACCCATTCACGTGCCATGTCATCTAGATTATGTCGTGTCATTTAATTTATGCCATGTCATTCATGCATGTGCCATCTAGGTCATGCCATGTCATTCACTCATATGCCATGTCATTTTTCACATGCCATGTCATCCGTTCACATGCCATTGCATTCACTCATATGCCATGTCATTTTGTTTGCCATGTCGATTTCATTCACATGACATTCATTCTTATGCCATGTCATTCATATGTCATGTCATTTTTTTTGCCATGTCGATTTCATTCACATGACATTCATTCTTATGCCATGTTATTCCCCTACAAGAGGACGTCGATTTACCGACAGAAACATCACCGACGGAATATTTTCGTTCTGTAAAACAATTCTTCACCGATCGCATTTTAATTATTATCGACGAAATTCCATCGGTAATGTATTGGCCTATTACTGACGAAATTTTTTATTATTTCCGACGAAAAAAGAATACTATCGAAAGAATATTAGCGACAGATTACTTCTGTCGAAAATGTCCGTCGGTAAAAGTTTGGCGCGAACAACCTAGATTCTCGCCAAATTTTCACCGACAAAATTACGAGCATTACTGACGAAAATTCTGTCAGTGAAAATAATACACAGTTTTCGAAATCATTAATAAATACAAAGTAATAAAAATTAATTAAAAAAACTAAATGGTAAAAAAACTATTACCAACTGAGTATCCGTCGGTAATAAGTCAATTTCGTCAGTGATACTTTTTGACCGTTCATATTTTTTACCGATGGATTTGGCTTTTATCGATGGATATTCCGTCGGTAATAGTTTTTTTCTTGGTTTTTAATAAACAATAAATGCAAATTTATTACAAAATCAATTAAGGTTATAAAGTGAACGGTTAGAAAGTATTACCGACGAAATTTTCGTCGGTAGTACTTCAATTTCGTCGATGAAAGATTGTTCCGTCGGTGATATATCACCGACGGAAAGTGCTAATACTGACAGATAAAATTTGAAATCCCGCCCAAAATATTATCGACGAAAATTTCGTCGGTAATACTTAAGTTTAGTCGATGAAAGTTTATTCCGTCGGTGATGTTTCACCGACGGAATATGTTATTACCGACTGATATTCCGTTGGTTATACCTTATTATCGACGGATGACATTTGAAATCCCGCCAAAAGTATTACTGATGGAATATCCATCGGTAATAACCATATTCCGTCGGTGAAAGTCTTAGGCATAACTTAATGCCCGAGACTTCTTTTCTCATTTTCTCATTTTCTCTCCGATTCTCTCTTTCTCTCTTTGGCCCGTCGTACCCCTTCATCATCCAACCCCTTCGTCGTTGCCGTCCGACCGTCCCCTATGAGCCATCACCGTCACCGTCCGACCACCGCGTCTGTTTCTGTTCTCTCTCTTTTTTTAATTTCATTTTTTGATTTTTGGTTTTTGATATTGTTTGATAATATTGTTGTTTTCATTTTTGTAGTTAAGTCCAAGCCACCGTCGTCGTCGTTCGACCGTCCCCCATGAGCTACCACCGTCGCTGCCACCGCCATCCCACCACCGTGTCTGTTTCTTTTCTCTTTTTTTTTTTAATTTTTAATTTTTCGTTTTGAGCATATTTTTTATTTTGTTTGATAATATTGTTGTTTTCATTTTTGTAGTTAAGTCTGACTGTCCTCCACGAGCCATCGCCGTCGCTGCCTGCGCGTGCCACCAGCTAAGGTGTCTAACCACTGCGCCTGGGTATGAGTTATCTTTTCTCTATGATTTGAAAATTGTTAATGTGTATATTGTTGAAATTTTTGTGTGTATATTGTTGAGTTAAAATTGAAATTGTTAATGGATTTGAGTTGAAATTGTTAATGTGTATATTGTTGAAATTTTTGTGTGTATATTGTTGAGTTGAAATTGAAATTGTTAATGGGTATGAGTTGAAATTGTCAATGTGTATATTGTTGAAATAATAGTTTATTTATAATTATAATTTAATAAGATAATATTAAAAAATATATAAAATTCTAATAATTGTAAATTAGTATTGTCAGAAACATGTCCCATTATCGTTTAAAAATATTTCGAAAATACATAATAAAAACAAGTCCGCAGCATAATGGTTCAGTAGAGAGAAGACACCATTATACTGCAGAAATCGGTTTAACCTTATTACATCAAGCTCACCTCCCATTATCATTTTGGTCTCATGCTTTCCAAACAGCGGTATACTTGATTAATAAGTTACCTACACCACTGCTACAAAACAAATTTGAAAACCTCTTTGGTGACCAACCAAACTACTCAAAACTTAAAGTTTTTGGCTGTCTCTGCTATCCATGGTTGTGCCCATACAATAAAAACAAGCTCCAACCCAAGTCCAAGCCATGTCTCTTTCATGGTTATTAACTTTCACAAAGTGCATTCAAATTTGACATTGGATCTGGTAAAGTATTTGTTTACATACATTTAAATTTGTTGAGATTGAATTTCCTTTTACCATTAAAACCTCTTCTTCCTTAAGTTCAAATACATATCTTTTTGCATGGTATCCCATTCTAATTAGGCAAACTTATCTTCTCCATCTCATTTTCATGTGCCTATTTCTAATCCAATTTCCAAGTGCACTTTTTTAGGAAACATCAACTGTCTAACTAGTGGTGACATGCAGCCTAGCATTGTATCTACAACTCCTATTGGGGCCCCGCAAGAAGTTTCCACCTCATTTTTGCATCTTTCTCCCTATATACCTTCTCCTACTAAATGAAACAACTTCCACTTCAAACACAGTTGTCCTACCCTAACTCATCTATCCAATGACCATAAGATCACAAAATAATATCTATAAGCCTAAACAAATATTCACTGCTACCAAACATCTCATCACTGAACCCATTGAGCCCACCTGCTTCTCACAAGCCATCAAAGATTCTCATTGGCGAACTGCAATGGAAGATGAGTTTAATGCATTGTTACGTAATGGCACTTGGATTTTGGTTCCTCCTAGCCAAGACCAAAATTTAATTAGTCGCAAATGGACATTTAGAGTCAAAAGAAAACCTGATGGCAATATTGATAGGTTCAAGGTCAGAGTTGTTGCAAAGGGATTTCATCAGTGTCTAGGTATCGACTACAATGAAACATTTAGCCCAATCCTCAAACCCACTACCATCAGAATTGTTTTGTCCATTGCTCTTACAAATAATTGGAAAATCCGGCAATTAGAAGTTAACAATGCCTTCCTTCATGGGTCATTGGCAGAAGATGTTTACATGTCACAACCTTTGGGTTTTCAAGATCCTACTAAACCTCATTATGTTTTCATGCTACAAAAGGCTTTGTATGGCCAAAAATAAGCACCATGTGCATGGTATACTAAGCTGAAAACTATTTTTAATTGCCTATGGTTTTACCAACTCCATTTTTGATGCCTCTCTCTTTATTTATTCGACCAATGGAGTTTTGATTTATTTTCTTGTTTATGTTGATAATCTTCTTATCACTGGGAATAATGATGCTTTTTTCCATGAGCTTATCAACAGATTGTCTCACCAATTCTTCATTAAAGATCTTGGCTTACTTCACTATTTCTTGGGATTGAAGTTATTTCTACTCCACAGGGATTGTTTCTCTCTCAACAAAAATATATCATAGATCTACTTCAGAAAATTGATATACTTGGTGAAAAGAAGTTTCTACTCCATTGGCCACCTCTATGACGTTATCTCTTCATGATGGCACACCACCTGCAGATTCAACTCTCTATCGTCAAGTTATTGGTACTTTTCAACATCTTTCTATTACAAGACCAAATATCGCCTACTTAGTAAATAAGTTTGCGTAGTTTATGCATTCCCTAACATCTCAACATTGGACCTGCTTAAAAAGAGTTATTCGATACCTAAAAGGCACTATTTATCATGGGCTATTTCTCTAGAGGAATAATGATCCTACACTCCATGCATACACAGATGTTGATTGGGTAAGAAATTTGGATGATAAAACGTCAACATCAGCATATGTTGTTTTACATGGGAAGGAATATGATGTCTTGGACATCCAAAAAACAAAAAACTATTGTCAGGTCTTCAACAGAGGCAGAATATAGAGCCATTGCAAATACAGCTATTGAACTTGCTTTGGTTCAAAATCTTCTTCTCGAACTTAAGTTCCCTTAAACCAAACAATCAACAATTTACTGTGATAATGTGGAAGCAACATATCTCAGCGCCAACCCTGTCTTTCACTCTCGAATGAGGCATATTGCCCCAGACTATCATTTTGTCAAGGAAAGAATAATTGCTGGCACTATTCAAGTTCAACATGTTTGTAGAACAAATCAGTTTGCTGATGTCCTTACTAAGCCACTCGCTAAGCAATGTTACTATCATCTTCGATCCAAGATTGGGGTATCCAATGGCCCCCCATCTTACGGGGGAGTGTAAAAGATATCAGTTTATCAGATAGTAAATTATCTATTAGCAACCGATAATGCTTTGTTATCTATTTATCACATTAGATAATTGTTTAGCAACTAATAATGATTTCTTATATATTTATCTTATTAGATAATTATTGTAAATACTTTTATTATAGTTCTACAGTTGTATATAAATACGTATCAAGTGTAAATGAAAATCACAATTGTTTGTAAAGTTCTTTAACTGCCAATTGAGGATTAGGAGTAGGAAGGACAATTGGAGAGGAGTTACTTAAACTTTGGGCACTTGTACCACTAAGAAAACCATTGAAAGAAAAAGAAGTTTCATAAAAAACAACATTACAAAAAATGTAAAGACGACTTGAACAAAATCAAGGCACTTGTAACCTCTATGATGTAGATTATAACCTAAGAAATAACACTTCTTTGACCTATAGTCCATTTTATGGGAATTATAAGGGCAAAGATAAGGCCAACAAACACAACCAAAAGTTTTTAAAAAATCGAAATCATGTTTAATTTTGAAAATACGTTTAAAAGGTGACTGATAATTAATTATTGGAAAAAGGGTAATGATGTGAACCCTAGGGGTTAAACCCTTTGAACCCACTAACAAATTGAATTACCCTAAACCCAAGAAAGCCAATATGCAGACAATGGAACTTAAACCTATAGAAATCTTGTTTCGAAGAACCTAGATAAGCTAAGCTAACTAAACCCCAAGAACACTTGTTTCTGGAACCTAAGTTTGATAGGAAGAATGCCACAAAGAAAGGATTTCTCTGATAAGTTGATTAGTTATGTCAAGAACTAAAAAGAGTGAAACACTCACCTGAATAAAATCAACTCAATAGATTAATGGTTACAGGTATAGGCGGCTACACATGTGTTTTTATAGCCTTCCTATGTTAACCTAGCTGACTACCTAAGAGTCCTAGTGCAAATGAATCTACTTAGCAGCCAAGGCTTGCTAACCTAACTAGAAGATGAATTTCGGCCAGACCTATTTAAACAAGGAATTCCGCCAGCCCACGTACATAATTAAATGAAAGCTAAACTATGGGCTGAACAAGCTCAAGCCCAATCCTAATTAAATTTAAAAGATGTCTAATAGTTTAATGAGGATAATCCCCCCACAAGATTATTGGACATGTTACATAAGTCAGGCCCAAAAGCCTAAACTAACTACAAGACTTAACACAAGCCCAAATACTCATTTAATAGGCGCCACATAGTTTAATGAATTGGTCCCCACCCTTGCCAAGTCATTTAATGAATAGGTCCACTTCATTAAGCCTTACATCGCCACCTTGCATTCTTCTAAGGCCCATCTTGTGAAGCTTGGATCACATGGACCAAGTCTTGTTCTTCCTCATTCAAGCAGCCCAACTTGAATGTATTGGCATTGCTTAAAAGACTTGTAGAATCAGCCCAAGTCCTTTGCACCAATTCTTTCATAGCTTCTTTGATCTTCTTGGATCTTGACCTTGTAATAAGCCCACTTGGAACATGCAATGGATCTTGAAGTCCAATACCAACTTGGTTCTCATCAGGTAATCTATTTATCAACTAACAAGTACTTTCAAAAACCATATCCCATAATTTTTTGGAATTGAGGCATGTGCCATTAAGGTCAAATCAACCTAAACTATGTGTCTATGTCTTCTTTCAATTGAGCCATTTTGTTTGTGAATATCTTGCAGGGATACATGATATTAATGTTTTTGTTTTGGGTTAAATACTAAATTAGCCCCTATACTTTAGGCCTTTTCTCTGTTTGGTAACTGAAGAAATTTTTTTGTCACTTTGGTACTCGAACTTTCCTACCGTTAATCACATTGGCCTTTTGCCCTAACACCGTTAGTTAATGACTGACTAGGCAAAAAACCAACCAATCAGAGCCTCACACATGGCAAAACTGCCACATCATTCGTGCCATGTCACCATGAATGAAAAAAATTCAAAAAAAAATTCAAAACAATTATAAAAAATTCAAAAAGAAAAATATAAAATAAAAAACTGAATGTTTTTTTTAAAAATCAAACTTTTAATTTTTTTTTTTAAATTTAGAAATTAAAAAATTATAAAAATTATAAAAAATCAAAAGATAATTTTGAAAAATTCAAAATTCAAAATTAAAAAGAAAAATAAAATATTTTTTTAAAATATAGAAATTTCAAATTAAAAAAATATATATATATGAAAATTCAAAAAATAGAATTTTAAAATTTAAAAATTAGAATTGTTTTTAAAATGTTTTCATTTTTATTAAAAATATTCAGATGTTTTTTTCTTATTTTTTAATTTTTTTTTACAGATTTTTGAATATATATAAAGTTTTTCGATTTTATAATTTATTTTGAATTTTGGTTTTTTATTTTTATTTTTATAATATATATGAAAATTCAAAATTAAAAAAATAGAAAATTTAAATTTAAAAATAGATTTTTTTAATTTTTTAATTTTTATTAAAAAAATTTTCAGATTTCTTTTTCTTATTTTTTAATTTTTTAATTTTTTTTTTACAAATTTTTAAATATATATATATATATATATATAAAGTTTTCAAATTTTATAATTTATTTTTAATTTTGGTTTTTATAATTTTTTAAAAAAAAATGAGATTTTCAAATTTTTAATTTTGATTTTTAAAATTTTTGATTTTGATTTTTTTTTTAATTTTTTTTGATATTATGATGTTGCACTAATGATGTGGCAGTTTTGCCACGTGTCAGCCTCTGATTGGTTGGTTTTTTGCCTAGTCAACCTTTAACTTACTGTGTTAGGGCAAAGGGCCAATGTGATTGACGGCAGAAAAGTTCGAGTACCAAAGTAACAAAAAAATTTCTCCAAGTACCAAACGAACAAAAGACATAAAGTACAGGGGCTAATTTAGTATTAAACCCTTTTGTTTTCTAAGAAAAACTTTTCTTTCCTTCATTTTCCATAGAATCAATGTTCATCCCTCCAATGAGTCAAACATGGATTCTCGTAAGAATCTCCATTCTTTTCATAATTGTGCAACCAAAATAAGTTATGCTCATTGAGATGCACGATATTGATGCTTTGGTTTCCCAAGAAACAATTTTCTTCTCTTCATTTTCGTTGGAACCGATGTTCATTCCTTAAATGAGTCAAAAATGGATTGTCATAAGAATTTTCGTTTTTTTATGATTGGATGAACAAAACAATTTCTCCTCGTGGGATACACGATATCGGTACTTTGGTTTATTAAGAAAAACTTTTCTTCATTTTATTTTTTTCAGAATCAAAGTTCATCCATCAAATGAGTCAAACATGGATTCTCGTTAGAATCTCTCTTCTTTTCACGATTGTGTAACCAAAACACGTTCTCATTGTTGAGGTACACGATATTGATGCTTTAGTTTCCTAAGAAAAACTTTTCTTCCCTTTATTTTTTCTCAGAATCACATTTCGTCCTTTAAATGGCTCAAACATGGATTCTCGTAAGAATCTCTTTTCTTTTCGAAATTGACCATCTAACACGTTCTCCTTATTGGGATACATCATATTGATGCTTTGGTTTCCTAAAAAAAACTTTTCTTCCCTTCATTTTTCTCAGAATCACATTTCATCCTTCGAATGACTCAAACATGGATTCTCCTAGGAATCTCTTTTCTTTTCGAAATTGACCATCTAACACATTCTCCTTGTTGGGATATACGATATTGATGCTTTGATTTTCCAATCAAAGCTTTTCATCTCTCACATGAATCAAATATGGATTCTCATAGCAATCTTCGTTCTTTTTGCACGATTGTGTAACCAAAATACGTTTTTCTCGTGGGGATACATGATATTGATGCTTTGATTTTTCAAGAAAAACTTTTATTTCTTTCATTTTTCTAAAAATCAAAATCCGTCCCTCAAATGATTCAAATATTAATTCTCGTAAGAATCTCCGCTTATTTTTTTTATTTTTATTTTTTTGCAATTGGACAACCAAAATATATTCTCTTCGTTGGGTGCAATTGGACAACCAAAATATATTCTGTTCGTTGGGATACAATATTGATATTTTGGTCCCCAACCAAAATTGAATTGAAGAATAGAATTTCTTATGGTTAGGAGAATTTGTTCATTGGATGAATAAATTAAAGAATAAATTGTGACTACAGGTGTACACAATATGACAGGAATAAAGTTTAAAGAAAGATGAGAGAGTGTCTGTCAGTTGGTTGAGGTTGATGAGAGTTATACCAATTATTTTTATTTATTTCTTATAAAAATCAATGATTTTTAAAAATTATTAAAATATATGAATCATAGTTAATTATAAAGTGTTTTTGAAAAATATGCCCAATAGAATGTTCTCAATGCAAAATATAAATATACGTGTATATTTTTGAAAAAAATATATAGAAAGGATGAATCCCAAATCCAAGGTTCTCTTGGTGTATTTGAAATAATAAAAAGTAAAATACACATATAAAAATACCGAATAATGAACAAAAATAAATTAAATCAATTGAAAATAATTAATCATATAACATAAAATTAATTAAAATAGTCCCTCAATTTAGGTGCAATTGCTTGTAACGTGACAAGCAATTGCAATTGCTTTTTTTTACAGTTTTTTTAATAATTATCATGAGTTATTTTTATATTATTTTTTGTATTATAATCGTATTAAGGGTATTACATATATATAAATTTTGACACGTTATGTATAGATTTTGACACATTCGTGCATTCGTGCTGTGTTCGTGTAATGTTTTCGTGTTTAATTGTGTTTTAGTTATTTTTTCGTGTCCGTGTCGTGTTCGAAATTACCATGTCTAATTAACACTAAAAACTTATAATTTTGTGTCACGTTATTTTTTTTTTTGTGTCTTGTTGATAGATTTTGACACATTCGTGTATTCGTGTTGTGTTAGTGTTATTTTTTCGTGTTTTAGTTATTTTTTCATGTTCGTTTCGTGTTTCGAAATTGTAAGGTCTAATTGGCACTATTCAAATAATTCTTAATTTTGTGTCAAATTATTTTTGTGTGCCGTTTTTAGTTATTTTTCCTATGTAGATTTTGAAAAAGTTCATCCATTTATATTGTGTTCATATTATTTTTCGTGTCGTATCGTATTTTAATTATTTTTTCGATATTGTGTTCGTGTCGTATAATCATATCGCAGCCAAGACTATCAGGTCTAATCGATACTATTCAAATAATTCCAAATTTTGTGTGACATGTCGTATAATTATTGAGAGTTATTGTTTGTCTAGATTAAGTTTGGTAATTTTAGATATCTATACCTTACTTTAAAAAGTGTCTTCAAGTGGGATTTTTGTATAGTTTGTCATACTAATTCAATTTAAGCTCTAAATTTATGCTATTATTTCATGTCATAATCGTATTCAATTTATTATCAACAATAATAAAACCCAAGCAATGCTAGGATTCAACTCTAGATACATTTAAAGTGACACCCTCCATTGATTCAATCAATTGAGGGGCAATTTTGAAAAATAAAGCAATGTGAGGGGGAATCAATTGAGGGGCAATTGTGGCAATGATCAAACAATTGAGGGGCAATTGTGGCAAAGCCCAACCAATTGACGGGCAATTATGGCAAAGGGAGAAAGAAAGAAAAGAGAGAAAGGAAAAAAAAAAAGGAGAAAAACATTCGTGTTGTATTTGTGTTATTTTTCATGTTATAATCGTATTCAAGGTATTACATATATTTAAATTTTGACAAGTTAATAATTCGTATTATATAGATTTTGATATTCGTGCGTTCGTGTCGTGTTAGTGTTTTTTTCGTGTTGTATTGTGGTTTTGTTATTGTCATAATGGTTTCGCAACTGCTAAATGATGTTAGGAGGAGGAAAAGATAATTGCATTCCTCGTAAATAATATGAGGGTTTTAAAAACATCCTTGAAAAAACAGAGTCGCCATCGATCTTTTTTTGCTAGGTGTGATCGGTTACCTATTAAAATCGATTTTCATAAAACATTTTAAAATTAATTAAAATATTTTGGAAAACTAATTTTAAAGTCTGCGTTTTAGACCGGAGAAAACAAAAGTGGGTTCGGAAGTCGGTTACATCACGATTATAGCACCCCACAACGCCAGTATAAAACGGTACCTTATTAATCATATGTTATCTCGAGTCTCGATGGAAGTTGGTTTTAGATTCGGTATTCAAAGATAATTCCCTTTTAAAAATAATTATATTATTTAAGAAAGATCCAGAATTTATTATCACAAATTTTTTTATACTTCCCGTTCAAACCTGGCAAAACATAAAAGTTTTCTTCATTTTGGAATCATCCAGATCATTCTCTTTTTTAAAAGAAGGTATTCCGTTGTTAATGATAATTGATGATATCCTCCTCAGCAGACCCAGCAGAGAACTCGTGAATTATTTTAACTCGAGAATATTGCCTCGTTTATTATTAAAACTTGACTTTTTATGTTCATTAAAACTCATTTAAATTTACAAGAAGAATTAACATGGCATTTATAACATAAGCAAGAATCCGATAATCATTAATTATCTAATAATCATGAAAATGAAATTAATATAAATAGCGCATCATAAAAAATCATAGGAATATTAATCACAAAGTAATATAATTAAGAACATGCCATAAACAATAATTATCAAATAGCTTAAACAAGCAATGTGCACACAACCTTAATTTAATTTTTTTCATGTATATATATATATTGTATGAAATTACGTAAATAGCATATGTCAGAATATTTTGTCGAACTCTCCGACAAATTCGGCAAAGCTTTGGAAAACATCCTTTAGCTTAACATTTATGTAATTCCGAATAAAACGAAAATCATACTTTACAATGTCATGAACACGTGTGTAGACACCTAATTATATCCGGGCCCCCTAAACCAAGCAAATTCTCTTTTCAACTTCCCGGAACGCAAAAAGACTTCTACCTTTCCACAGAGGGTCTCCAAAACTTCATTTCGAAGGTCAACACAAAAAGTAAACTCCCAAAAAGTCAACCACTAAAAAAGTCAACTCTCAGTCAAAATCAAGATTTGAAATTGAATTGAACAATGGTGAAAGAATTTTGATAATCGGAGGTCTACAACGAAAGATAGAGATTTTGAAAAACAGGTTGCAAAAATTCAGTGTAGGGGAATACCTAATTGCGTAAATTTGGGAAAAAATACAGAAACGATCAAATTGGACGAAATTGGAGGTTCCAAATGGAATAAGATCAATAACTACGGATATTGGAAGGTCTAATTTTGAAGTGGAGTTGAAGGAAGAATTGGTTTGAAGAGAAAAAAAAATTAAAGATTTAAGGAATAAATAAGAAATTCACAAATTTGGGGAAAAATGCAGCAATGGCGCAATTCGGTGAAATTGAAGCCCCCAGTTGATAAAGGATAAATAAACAAAAATATCCCAAGTCCTCATTTGAAGTGGATCCCAAGGAAAAGCCGGTTGGAGGAAAAACGAAAAAACGAGAAAATTCTCGATATTGAAAAGGGGAAAACTAAATAGGAGAGGAATTCGATCGTAAAAATTGGCATTTTCAGACCAACTCCAATTCAATATATAATAAAGGCAGTGGAAAAATAAAATCCAGAAATCGGACCCATTTTGAGTAAAACTGAGGTTTCGGGGGTTAAAGGACAATCTTGGAAAATCCGATAAAAATGGAAATCCGAGCTCGAAAAATTATGAAAACTTCCAGATTTGAGTTTTATACTTGATGGAAGAGATTGGAGAAGAAAAATCCAGAATCAGAGCTCAAACGAAAAAAGGCAAAGTTCGGGTGCACTAACCTGAAATACCAAGAGGAAATTTTGGGAAAAATAGGAAACGAGCTCGAAAAATTATGAAAACTTCGAGATCTGAGTTTTATTTTTTTGGAAGGTATTGGAGAAGAAAAATCCAGAATCGGAGCTCAAATGAAATAAGGCAAAGTTCGGGTACACTAATCCGAAATTCCAAGAGAAAATTATGGGAAAAATAGGAAACAAGCTCGAAAAATTGTGAAAACCTCCAGATCTAAGTTTTATATTTTTTGGAAGGTATTGGAGAATAAAAATCCGGAATCGGAGCTCAAATGAAAAAAGACAAAGTTTGGGAGGCACTAAACCGAAATTTTAGAGAAAAATCCGAAAAAATAAAATTCGAGCTCGAAAAAGTATGAAAACCTCCAAAATTGAGTTTTACATTAGATGTGATGAATTAGAAAAGAAAAATCCGAAATTGGAGTCTATTTTGCAATTAAATTAAGTTTGGGGGCCAAAATATAATTTACCGAAGAAACCGAAAAAGGCCATTTTGCAAATAAAAAAAGAGGAATAGCCTTGAAATTTCTAGGCGATTTTCGGTTAGCTGCTGATTAATGAGGGAGTGTGATCATCATGAATCAAATGGCTAAGGTTGAATAGCAAGATGACATTTTTACAGGACAAGATTCTTCACTACTTTCCCTACATGGCATTTTAGGCCTATGGGAGGCCTCCAAATTGCAAAGCCATGTGAAGAGCATGTGAAGACTATGAGATGATGGCAAGTAGGATTAAAAATGCCACCTAGGAAGATATTTTAATAGTAAGCCATATGATCTTGACAAGTGGCCTAGATATTTTGTAGAGATAGGAGACAAGAATAATCTAGGTGGCATTGTTGGCTAATGAGAGGCTAGGAAACCCTTAATTTAAGGGAAGCATCATGCAAATAGGGGACAAGTACCCTAAATTTAAGGAAAGCATCATGCAAGGAGGAGGCATTTTTTTGCAATGTGGCAAAGATCACTACAAAAAAATTGCCATTTACCGACGGACGAAAAACCGTCAGTAAAAACCCAAAATCCATTGGTAAAGATCCGAAAAAGCTATACCAATGGTAGATATAGATATTCCGACAAAAAAATATTCAATTACAACAGATATTTATCAACGGACGACCATTTTTGTCGGTAAAAAACATGACCCAATAGTGACGGATGACCGTCAATTATATGATTTCTAATTTGATTTTTTTGACTTCTCTATTCGTCGATATATGTTAGGATCCGTCGGTAATAAACTATATTTACCGATGGATTATCAAATCTTAACCGTCAGTAATGCTCAAACTGTCTGTCGGTATTTGTATACCACTAGTATAAAATCTGGTGTTTAATTGCTAAATAACTTTTCATTTCGTTTGTATATTTTACGTTATTAAAATTCATTTTATTATAATTGAATTATAAATTAAAATATGATTTTTAATATAATTTCTTAGAAAAAAAAAAGGAAAGAAAACAATTGTCTTACAATTAATAATATATGAGTCACGAATACTTAAGTTATAACAAAGTTTTAAAAAAAAATCAAAACATGTCTCCAACTACAAAAACACCCTAAACAAATGTCAAACATAAAATTTTCAAATTTTTTACGGATTATAAAACATGATCCAATCTTCTTACGGTGCATTTTCTGCATCCAAATAGATCAAAGCAAAACATTTTAAATAAATTATTTGTCAAAAGTCAAAACTAGCAATAACCAAATTTGCTGCACAGCATAGGGAACCAAAGCTGCCAAAACCACACATCATTAAATTATTTGTCAATGTCAAAACTAGCAATTTAATTTCCATTTGTCTAGTATCCATGCAATGCTATTTGCAGGTTCAGACTAACCCATACAACTCAGAGTTGAAAATGAAACAAAAAAAAATGTAAATTTTTATTACCAGACAAAAGATATACAGATTACATTAAGCAACCTCTTGCAAATTATTTGTCAAGAGCAATTGAGAACTAAAAAATAATTTAGAGAATGGTCTTAAATAAAAACTTGAAACTAGCTGTTTCATCCATTCATGACAAGCCATGTTACCTACATAGATACACTGCTGCCAGACCTATATTAAAAGAAATCAATCTTAGCAAATTAAGAGTGGTTACTGTTATGCCTCTATTTTGTAAATTAAGAGTGGTTACTCACCCAATCACACCGAGAAGCCTAAAGATAATTATTTAAGATATTGGCTTTGTAAACTTAACCTTATGGACTTTATGGCTATTGAGCAATACAAGGACATAGACTTTGTTAACTTAAAACTTGTGGACTTTCTTATAGTCATCGAGCAATAAAGCTATATGAGACTCGATCAGTGTCTCTTAGACCAATGATCCATATTCAGTAGAGCAAAAATTGATACCCTAATTTTCTATTCGGAAAACAGGTAGGCAAATTATGGAACAAAAAGAACTGTTAAATTGATATAATACCATATCTATATGCTTTTAGATATTCTAGACATGGACAACCTACAAAGATCAGATAAAAGGACTCCGGAACACAATGGAGCCCACTAACCTGCAACTCTAAGCCTCACTAAAGAAGCTCTGATCTGACGGATCTAACCGGAGCATGCATTATAGAATATATATATATATATATATAGAGAGAGAGAGAGAGAGAAAGAGCATCATCATCAAGAGAATTACCAAAAGTTTTGATACATTTCAGTCTCTCCAATATAAAAAGCACACACTTGTAAACCATGAGATCACATGCATTGAAATCATAAATGCTCTCAATTTTCAAAGGCTTTTGGATTTATTTTCTAGTAATTTTGAGGTTAGTTGCTATTGCCAAATGCATGTAAAATTAACTTCCACAAATCTCTATCATTTTATTCAATTTCACAATACAAATCAAATCCAAAACCCATTCAAGGTGAAAAAAGAAGAAGATAAAATTAGAACAAAATAAAACTAACCTTGATTTGAAGAATTCCCTCTAATTGTCGATGCACCACTGCTTACTGCGTTCAATAGTATCTCCGAGAGCTTCACCTGATTAAAAAAACAGATTCCAATTCAACATGAACAGGAAAGATAAAAAAAAAAATCCAGCAAGCTCAGTACCCAATACTCCAAATAAAATCAATATATATGTAATAACACAGGCAAATAAATGTGGCTAATTGATAGTCATATTGATACTGCACAATCCTATTAAATGCTAAGCTTAAAACAATTTTGTATTTCCATTTGAACAACAATGTAGACGTCCACTCATCAGCGACACAACAATAGTACTATAAATAAGAATTACAAAGCACAATCAAATAACATTCAATATTTGATATATCAAATACTACATAAAGAAATCAATAAACAGACCAAACAAACAAAATAAATATAAAATTGGATTAAATCCTAATTTGGTGGGACTTACAGCGTTACAATTGGATGATACTAATTCTTCATAAAGTTCTGAGCCTTCAAATAATCTGATACAATAAAAAATTGAAAATGAAAAATAAGGAAAGAAAATACATAATAATATCAGCTCTAATTTCCTAAGTTTAAAATTCCGGACTTCACCACCCTTAACCCGAGACTTAAAAAATCAATTTTAGAGTTTAAAAAGGCTTAGAAACTATCCTAAGTCAGTAGCTAAACTTCCTAATCAACCCTCTCCAAGTAACTTAACCAAAACAGAAAAATGATTTTCCTTTAAATTCAATCCTGCCTCCACTGTCCAGTTTTAAAGCACAATTTTTTACCCTATTTTTAAAAATTCAAAAAAATCTAAAAAAAATACTGGAGACTCAGGATATGTAAAAATACACGGGAAAAAATCGGCTTAATTTTTTGATTAAAGATGACTACCCAGAAAAATCGGGAAATTACGAGTACTGGGTGAAAAAAACTGTTTTGCCAAAACACATTCTTTTGCCTTTGATAAAATCATTTAAAAATCAAAATAAAAATATTAGAGACTCTCTAAATGACTCACAAACAGTAGCTAACACTTTTGAAAAGTTAGGCAAAAAATTGGCTAAGTAAAAAAAATCACAAAGTTAGAATAATCAATTTGACAACTCTTTAATTTTCCACATGTATGCTCAAGTGAGCATGACTTTGAACCATTGATTGGCCTAAGTCATAAGTCAAGTGGCAAGGACATGAAATACATGAAAAATACAACAAATATGATGCATGAAATGAATGATTTAAAACCTAAATGACATGAAAAATGCATGGCATCAATAAAATGACCTAGACCTAAATGAACTTGCATGGCATTTAATGCAACCTAGGTCTAAAATGCATGAATATGCATGGCAAAACAAACCAACCCTAAACCTAAAATATGCATGGCAATAACACAAACATATGGCATGCTTAAACAAAATACTCAACCAAATATCATGAAAATGCAGGCCTATCAATTAACATAACAAAAATGCACACACAAAGCATACAATATGAGGGTGGCCGAATGGTCCCATGCTTAAAATGAGCATGGCATTTTCACAAACACATGATATACTAACATGCTTAGCTAAAGAATAACACTCAAATCATGCAAATATAAAGTAAAGGCTGAAAACCAATAGGCATTTTCACAAACGCATGAATTACAAAATATAAAACATAAAAAAACTTAAACATTTTGAAAACAGAAAATCAAAAATGCAGGACAAGTAAAATAAACATGATAACAAGATAATAGACTCAAAAATAGAAACAAGCAAGCAACCAAATTAAAACAAGCTTCATATTTATGTATTAGAAGAAGATTTAAAGCATCAAAACTTGTTAAATATCAAGAATTACATGAAATAAAAAATGCAAACAGCAACTACCAAAAAAACTAGGCCATTCGGCCATCTAAAAAATAAGAGGAAAAAAAATTTTCAAAACATTTTTACAATAAAGAATCAAGAAGGAACTTAAAGAAGAATATTAAAAACACTTATTTAAAAAGAGAAAACAAAAGAAACTCACCAAAATAGTAATCAAAACAGAAAATCAAGAATGGAAAATTAAAGAAAGTGCAAGAGTATGGTGCTTAAAGCAACCTCTAGAAGCTATCTTTCAAGCTTTTTCTCTTCTAACTTTCTTTTCTTTTCTAAACTTTTCTTTTTGCCTTTCAACAATGGAGAGAAAAATCAGCCAAAACCAAGAGAGAATAGAGAGTGAATAGCTGAAAATGAAAGAGAGAGTGACTCTCCTTGTAGTGGCCGAATGGTCCCCTTTAGGCTAGGATGTTGTCATTTTTCATTCAACCAATTTTCATCCAAAGGCTATTGATCCAAGATGTTTAAAATATGAAATTATCACCCTTAGATTAGGCCATCAGCTATCCACATATAAAGCTGTTCAAGAATCTTAAGCCATTATGTTGACACTCTCCCTCTTCATGCATTGGTCCATGTGGCTTATTTGCAAAGCTTTGATCAAAAAATAACTAACTTACTCTTCATTGTTGGCCTTTTGATTAAAAAATCAGAAAATGTCTACCCACTCTTGGGCCTTTGCCGGCCAACCCCTTTTCTTCCAGTCCCTATTTCATTTTTTTAAAAGGCAAGAGAAGCCCTTTTCGATTTCTTAGATAAAATGACCTTTTTGCCCCCCGAACATAAATAAATGGAAAACGCACTCCAAATTCAAATTTTATTTTTTCAATATTTTCAAAATAATAAAAAATTGAATTCTGGAGGTTTTCAAAATTTTTCGAGTCCATTTGCTATTTATTTGGATTTTTTCTTCCAAAATTACCCTTTTATGCTCCTAAACTTTACCATTTTTTAAACGAGCTCCAAATCCAGAATTTTCTTTCGCCAATCTCTTCCAAATAATTTAAAAATGAGATTTGCAAATTTTTAGAATTTTTGGAGTTAATTTGCTATTTTTTCGGGATTTATCTTCTTGAATTTCTGCATAGGGACCTAGAATTTGGCCATTTTGCAAACGAACTTCGAATCAAGATTTTCTTTGCCAATCTCTTCGAAATGATTTAAGAATGAGATCTGAAATTTTTTAGAATTTTTGGAGTTCATTTACTATTTTTTCCAAATTTTCCAATTTTGCCTTTTTGCCTCTGAAACCCAGTTTTGCTCAAAACAAATCCGATTTTTAGATTTTCTTCAAACTGAGTCTTGGGCTATCCTTTTTTAATCACTCCTCATCCATTAGGGGCTTTAGTCTTACCGAATCGGGTCATTTCTGTAATTCTTCCAAATTTCACCGAAATCCACCAAAAACCCTAATTCTCGGTTTTCTTCCGGATTGACTTTGCTTTTAGTTTTTCTTTCAGATGGCTTCTCCATTACTCGTAGTCAGTGCTTATCTTTCATTTGGAACCTTCAATTTCGACCAATTCGATCGTTTAAGCATATTTCTCCAAATTTCTCGGATTAGGGTTTCTTTTCTACTGAATCTCCATAACCCAATTTTTGAACTCCATATCTTTCGATGTAGACCTCGGATTATCAAAATTATTTTACCATTTTTCAATTGAAATCTTGATTTTGAAAGCGGATTGACTTTTTCAATAGTTGACTTCTCTAGGTTGACTTTCTAGGGTTGACTTTTTTAAGTTTGACTTTTTATGCTCGCCTTCTTAGACTAAGACCCGGAGTACCACCTGCAGGATGAAAAGAGTCTTTTTACATTCTAAAACATCAATTTAGGAAGAAAACATAACTGTTTAGTGGTCTGGACAATATTAGGTGTCTATAGCTGCCCTTCTTTGGCTTTTGTTGAGAATCAGGAATCAGGCAAAGATAAACAAACACTAATTTTGTCCGGTTAGTGCACTCACATGTGAAGAGAAGGGAAAGGGGTTTTCATTTTTTTCATTTTTTCATTTTTTTAATTTTTGTTTTAAAAAAGCTATAAATAGAAAATTTTGTCCTTAAATTGAGTTCCCTGACTAATCAAGGTTCGACCTGTCTTAAGGAAACGAGTTCCATTTTCAAAATGAAAATTGTGCCTGAAGGTCTTACAAATAGTGCCCGGAGGTCTTATCTATAATTTAAAGAAAAATTATGCTTGGAGGTCTTAAAAATGGTGTCCAGAGGCCTTATCCGTGATTTGAAAAAAAAATGCTGTATGCGACTTTAAAAATGATGCCCGGAGGTCTTAAAAATAGTGCTCGGAGGCCTTACCCGTGATTTGGAAAAAAAAAATACGTTGTATGCTACTTAAAAAAATGATGCCCGGAGGTCTTAAAAATGGTGCCCGGAGGCCTTACCCGTGATTTAGAAAAAAATACGTTGTATGCGACTTAAAAAAATGATGCCCGGAGGTCTTAAAAATGGTGCCCGGAGGCCTTATCCGTGATTTGGAAAAAATACGCTGTATGCGACTTTGAAAATGATGCCCGAAGGTCTTAAGAATGGTGCCCGGAGGCCTTACCCGTGATTTTGGAAAATATGCGCTGTATGCGACTTTAAAAATGATGCCCGGAGGTCTTAAGAATGGTGCCCGGAGGCCTTATCTGTGACTTGGAAAAAATGCGCTGTATGCGACTTTAAAAAAATGATGCCCGGAGGTCTTAAGCATGGTGCCCGGAGGCCTTATTCGTGACTTGAAAAAAATGCGCTGTATGCGACTTTAAAAAAATAATGCCCGGAGGCCGTACCCGTGATTTGAAAAAAATGCGTTGTATGCGACTTTAAAAATGATGCCCGGAGGTCTTAAAAATGGTTCTCGGAGGCCTTATCTATGATTTGGAAAATTGATGCCCGGAGGTCTTTAAAAATGGTGCCCGGAGGTCTTAAAAATGATCTTTGAAGAATTGTTGAAAATTAACCTGAAGATTTTGAGAAGATGCGAATGCTTTTTGATGTTGGTGCAAATGAATAACAGGATAGACATACTTCATATTGCAAATGTAAATGTTTTGAATTGATGCAAATGTTTCTTGATGCAGATGCAGATGTTGGATAAAATGCAAATGCTTCGTGGTGTATATGCAAATGACTTAGATTGATGCAAATGCTTATTGATGCAGATGCAGATGTTGAATAAGATACAAATGCTTCTAAATGATCCTCAAATAACACAATTACTTCTCAGAAGGATGCAAAGGTCAATAATGTGCAAATGGTTCTTTATGATGCAAATGCGAAAATTGGTGTTAATGCAACTACTTCGTGGAATGATGCAGATGAAAAATTGGCATTATGCAAATGCTTCGAAATAATGCAAATGCAAGGATTTGACAACGTACAAAATGCTTCTACATGATGCAAATACAAAGATCGATAATGATGCAAACGTTTCATGAAAATATGCAAATGCCCCTGATCATTTTTCTAGACTTTGGCTTAGCCTTTCCAATTCATTTTTCCTTTTCAAATAAGAGTATATCTTCAATTCATTTTGGCTATTCTCTTTGCCCCAACAATTTTCAAACTCTCATCAATAGAGGTCTGAAACGGGTTCTATTTCTTCTTATCACATCTGGAAGTCAATACCTATCCTAGCAGTTCTATACCTTTGGGTTAGAAAAAGCCTTGTCTCATGTCGACATCAAGAATGGGTGCTTCAAAAAAAAAATATCTTTATTTGTTTTCTCATTTTGAAAACTTCTGAACAAAAAATATTAACCCCACAGTGCGTTATGTACAAATCTTTTGAAGACTGATGATCATTGTTAAAAACTTCTCTAAGTGTCAATCTGGGTTTTTCAATTTGAATTGGCAATGCTTGGTATAACAAGATTTTGGTTGATCAAAGAAAATTTCATAACAAAAATGTATGTCCCTTCTAAGCTCACAAATGGAACAGGTTTTATAAATCATGAATTCATTGAGAATCGAACAAATTCAACAATCTTTTAGTTTTCATATCAAGGCATTTTGACAAGCGTCAAGATTAGCTGGGATGTTTAAAATGGAAAGTTTAATTTTGGAGGGAAAAAATCTCAGTTTTTGAAGTTAATCCTCCGAATAGAGCTAATAATTTGGGATGTTCAAGAATTCCTAGATGTTCCTCGATGACCACTTCTTCAAGATGACCTTCTCTTTTGTGGTATCGGCACTAATTCAAATGGCATCAAAAATTGCATTTTACTCTAGACCGCCCATTTTTGGGTTTTCGCCCTAGAGTCCCATTCTTTCCATTTTTTCTTCTCTTTTTTTTTATTGTTTTACCACGCACTTGAGAATTCTAAATTCTTCCTTAGTGAAATGAGAATTCGATGAGATGGGATAAAATCTGAGGAAAAACCCTTCAAGTTGAATATTCATGCTTGATCAAAATGGGCTTTTAAAAGCACGTAATGTAGGCCATGGTTCGGGGTTCAGAAAGAAAGGATAAATAGGCCCAAAATCTGTGTTTGAGGGTAATCAGATCAAGGATCATTTATTGAGGAGGATTTCCTTTGAAGTATTTGTCCCTTTTGGACTTTTCTTTCCTTTTTACTTTTGCTCTTTTTCTTCTTTGCTCTTGGCTTTCATTTGCCATACTTTTTCACACGCTTTTTCTTTTTCTTTCTTGGCTTCCACTTCGCCATCTTTTCCGTTTCCTTTTGACAGAGTGAGCCCTTATTCATTCGGGGCTTCATTTTCTTTGTATCTGTTTTTGAGCCAGGACTCATTCCTCCATGATCTTTAAAAATATCTTTCCTCGCATTTGCCCCCCAGTGTAGACGGTGATCCTTGATCAGTGTTTAAAGAAAAAGAATTCTTTAAGCTCAAAAGGGGTGACTATGGATAATTTTCTCTTTTTTTTCTTTTTTTTTTGCAAAAGGGATATGAAAGGTGGACATTCATCATATCAATCACAAATATTCTCATTGAAAAGCAATCCCTAGGGGAAATAGATAATCAAAATTTACTTTTGCACTTTGGAATCATCTGAATTCTTATATGCATGATATCACAATTTTTCTTCTTTTTTGCTTTTTTTTTTTCACCACATGCCCCAATGATTCATGCGTTAGTCCATCCTTATTCACCATGTATCCATCATTTCATCATATGATGCCCCAATTTGATTAACCATGAGAATTTGTATCAACGAGGAACATAGCAAGTCTAGGTCTATTTTGAAAAGGCTGAGTTTCAAATCTGAGTTCTTTGAAGAGATAAAGAAAATATGACCTAAAAATGGGTTTTCTCTGGGACATGGGATAATCTAGTTTAATCATTGTACCCCCAGGGTGTCAATCTTGAAGTGATGTTTGGGCAATTAGTGTTTTCTGGTTGTTGAAAATGACATGAATGGTTTTGGCACAGCCTTGACACACACCAAATTACCATGATCTAAATTCTTGAAAGAAAGTCTCATTTGTTTGAATTTCAAGGAGTTCGAAAAAATTTTGAAAACTTTATTCCTTTGCTCATAGCCTAGACTAGGATCTACATCTTTGCTTATTCTATGATGAAAATGGTTTTATGAAGTTCAATCATTCATATTCCTTGAAGAATTGGGTCTTTCAAGTGTTCTCGATTCAAGGGATTTAGGCCTAGGAAAGCTTAAAAGAGAGGGGAGAAGGTATTGGGTCATTTGTAACAATGATCATCAACATTCTCGAGATTATACATTATTAAAACTTCCTTAATGCTTGTTTTTGAAATTCAAATTATTGTTAAAACACAACAAACACAAAGCATTTAAAATTAAAAATTCATTTAATTCATATGAATATCGACATGATACAAGTGTTTTCATCATAAGGTCTGAAACTACATGCATCAAAATGCTCATATTGACATCCTTCAAAGGTAGTAATTCTCCCCCTAAAACCATGAAAGAAACTGATTTACAGCAAAGTGGCCTTCCACTGATTGATAAGCTCCGGTGTCAAAATACCATCGCGGATAAGACTTTCAATCCTTTCCTTCAGTTGTCTGCATTTTTCAGTTGAATACCCAACTACCCCCAGGTGATAATCACACTTACTGTCAGGGTCATAACTCCTTGCTGATGGATTCGGAGCTATTTTCAAAGTTACTGGGTTAAGGTACTGATTCTTTATTAGTAATGGCAGTAGGTCAGGGATGGGGATTGGAATTCTTTCTTGGTTGTCCCGCGGTCGTTTTCTGGAAGTAGGTCTTGTTGCAAGGGCTGGTATAGGATTAGGTGCTTGGGTTGGTAGGTAAGGATAAAGGCTTGGAGATACCTCAGTAGGGGAACATGATTGGTATGAGGGAAATTGGGAATATGGGACGAAACCTCCCATAGCTTGGACATCTTCCTCTTTATTTCTAGGTGCTTTATTTCTCTCAGCATTGGATGTTCCTTCTCCTTCAAGTTTCCTATTCTTGATAGCATTCTCAATTATCTCCCCTGAGATTGCTATATCCGCAAAATTCTTCGAGGCATTGACGACGAGTCTATCATAGTATGGGGCATGCAGTGTATTCACAAAAAGGACGATGATTTCTTTTTGTGTCAAAGGTGGTTGTACTTGGGTAGACATGTTCCTCCACCTCTGAGCATACTCTTTGAAGCTCTCAGTAGCTCTTTTCTCTATATTTTGTAAAGTTAGACGATCAGGTGTCCTGTAAGTCACATGCTTGTACTGGTTTAGAAAAGCCCTAGCCAAATCATTCCAAGAGCGAATCTGATCCTTGCTCAACTGACTATACCACCTAATTGCGGACCCGCTGAGGCTATCCTGAAAGTAATGGATCAGAAGCTTATCATTATTTATATGACTTGTCATATTTCGGCAGAACATAGTAATGTGGGCTGATGGATCAATCGTCCCATCATATTTCACAAAGTCAGGGACCTTAAATTTAGGAGGGATGACTAAATCGAGGACCAAGAATCGTTCTTTCGCCTCCACACTCCCGAATACGTCTGTATTTCTACTGCCCGGAGCCTTTCATCTAGCAACTGATATTTCCCTTGGGAATCTGCCAACTCTACCTCATTAACCATTTTCAACTTTGCCTGTTTATCTGGATCATCTGAATTTAAGACATTTACGGGGTTAACTGTGTCATGGGCATCCTTCATTACGACCTCATTCTGACCCGTTTGTGCCTCTAACCCTTCTCTGGCGACCAATTTTTCAGTGTATCCTTTGATTACAGTGGACATTAGCTCCATCAATTTAGTCATCTGATCTTTAGATTCTGCTTGAGACTTTGACAACTGTTCTCGCAATTCTTCCTGTACCCTTTCCATTCTTTCCATTCGGGCAACTTTTTCATTCTCCATAGCACTAGCCTGTATAAAAAGGGTACTCAGTACTTCTTGTACCTCTGATTTGAAATGGAAATTCTTTCAAAGACTTTTAAAGCCAAGCCAACTTCTGTTTTATTCCCCCAAAAGTGCGTGTCATGATGAAGGACCCATGAATGCAATTTGATACACGTGAAGCCTAAACAATATGATGTATGGACATGTACAGTGGAAACATGCTGACCATATATGTACTAAATGCAATCGTGATGCCAACATGTTGCAAGCAAGAATAAACAAATCAACGCATGGATATATGCATGAACGATCATGTACATTTCAGTGTATTTCCCAATGAATGATCATATACACTATGAATGCAACACGATATCAATTATGATGCATGTAAACAATGAATGATTGATACAGAGTTTATACAAAGAAAATCATGCTGCCCATGTGTGTCATGAATGCATCCTGATGTTAATATGACAGATTAATGCATGAGCATATACAGAGAAATCATGATGACTATGTTTGTCATGAATGCAACCCAAAGTCAACATGATGCATGTAAAGAAATAAGCAAATTAATGCATTGATAAATACAAAAAAATCATGCTGATTATGAATGCATGAATGCAACCTGATGCTAACATGATACATGTATGAATGTATGGTATGACAAATAAATGATTGGATGCAAAATGAAATGGGGAAGATATCATGGAGGAAATAAGAATCGGAGGAACTTAATCATCAACATCTCATAAATTTGAAGCATAGTCAATTTATTCCCATATCAACGTTCACAGTGGTATAAACCATGTTTTACAAAATTTAAGTAGTGGTTAAAACTGTCTTTACAAGCACTTTATTCTTCCTAGCATCCTAAGGCTATAAGAGCCGGATACTGAAAAAGTGAAATCCTACTACATCATATCAGACCGAAGTCTTTCTACATCATTGCAGTAGATCTCCCAATCCTAATTACCCTTTTCTAGTCTTTTGTCAATCAGTGTTGTTGGATCCAACCACTTGGCCTCTATAAATGATTGTACTTTGTTCTTAAGTGCATTGCAGTGCTCAATGCTATGCCCAACAGTTCCACAATGATAATCACATCTTGCATTTGAATTATACCACTTGGGGTATGGTGGTGACAGGGGTTTCAACGGCACATTGGCAACCAGGTGATTTCGGACCAACATTGGGAAAAGCTCTTGATAGCTGATTGAAAGGGGATTAAAATACCTTTGGGTCTTATCCTGTGGTTGTTTCTTAGTCACACAGAGCCTAGGAATTGGCGATGGCACTAAGGTTCGAACCGGAGTGTTTACATGGGGAGATGGTGGAATAACAAGGCAAGGGTATGGATTTGGACACGGGGCCTTCGGAGGTTGTATATAGCTCGAGGTTCCTATCTCGGATGCTGGATAAGGTGATTGATGAGGGAAGCAATACGAACTGCCAATTGGTGGTGATGGAGTAGGATTCAGGAATCTCGTTGTGGTCATCCTAATGGACGATTGGACCATAGTAGGGTGGGGATATTGGTTTGGACCTAGAACAGTTTGCAGGTATGGTACAGGATCCGAGGTTTCTATCTTTGGTATTAGGCTCTTGGGCTTAATCATTTTCATGATTTTGTCCACAATTTCATCAGGATTCAACCTTTGTGGCATTGACAAACATAGGATCCAGCAAGGATTGTATGTTCTGGACCTAATGATTTTGGTTGATCTGAAAACGATGCAGAGCCCTGAGAAAGTTCCCCTTTACTCTTACCCATATCCTCAACCATTTTCATTAATTTGGCAAGCTGTTCTTTCACCTCCTGGATTTCATGACCAAATTCCTCTTGATTTCGTTCCAAAGCACCCAATCGTTTCTCTGATTCTTTCCTCATTTCTCTCTCGAACCCCTTTCATGCAAATGAAAATGTCATGAGATTAAGAATACAATTATGAATGTACATGTTCTATTCCTATGTGCATGAATATACTGATGATTAATGCATGAACATATACAGAGAAATTATGATGACTATGTGTGCTATGGATGCAATCTAATGCCAACATGATGCATTTAAAAAATGAATAAATTGATGCACAGGTATATACAAATAATGACTATGCATGTCATAAACGTATTCTTCAATGAATGACCATGCATGCTATGGCTGTAACAGATGTCAAAATGATATATGCAAATAATAAATGAATTAACACAAAGGTAGGTACAAAGAATGACCATGTATATCACAAATGTATTCTACAAAGAATAACCATGCATGTTAGGACTGTAACATGATGTCAAAAAAAAAAAAACCAATGATCACACGAAGTTGGTGGGACCTAAATCTTGATTATTCAAAAACCTCATTATGCAAGATTTGCCTCCAAATTTAATCTCTGATTTTTTGAAACATGTTTCCTTTATGAAAAACCAAACACATTATTTTCAAAAGAATTTCGGGGTAGTGGATCCTACTATGGTACAATATGCAAATGTTCATGTAACACTACCGGTTTATAGAAACCATCAAATAAAATTATTACCACCATCCGTTTATTGCAAAAAAAATGAGATCAACAATATAACCATAAATGTACACGCTCTATTCACACATGCATGAAATGTGCAAAATGCAAAAATGTATGAAAAAGAATGTTTATATTTTCAATTTCAAAAAATTAGTCAACACTTGCCCCAATAAAGAATGTTTATATTTTCAATTTCAAAAAAAATAGTGAACACTTGCCCCAATAGTATCTGCTTATTTAGGCATCACGATGCCTTCGAGGCGGAGTATCACATTTATTAAGGGCGATGTACGTATATCGTTGCCCGATCTACAATACTTATTCAAAGTGTAAAATAGGTAATAAAAGGTTTAGAAATGTCCCTCCATGTGTTTCTATCTCCGATATATCTAATGAAAATCCGGCATGGTTCGCCTAGGTTCACTATATGAGGGTGAATCGGTTCTAAAGGCCCTCGAATTGCTCCTCACTGTCGTCGATGAAGGCTAGTAAGGCTCCCCGATAAAAGTGGGTTCAATTCATTAGAGTCTATTTCCCTAGCCCATGCGGATTGTTAATCACGAAGGCTTAGGTAATTTAGTACTCAATGCAGATTGTTAATCACGAAGGCTTAGTTACTTTACTCCCACCTAAAAGGACGAAACCCGGGTATAGGGCTCATGATATGCAAATGCACGTGTGGTGTGTGTGGAGGAACAAAAAACCTTTCACCACCTATTCTACAAACCTTATTCTAAATGCCCTAGCAATTTATTAAAACAAAGATCAAGAATAGTGTAACGCATTAACCAACAAGAATGCAATAGTAATTTACAACATTAAATAACTAGAAAACAAATAAAATGCATGTGAATGAATATGAACATATTTAAAACATTTTATTATTTTCAAAATTCTCCTTTATTTATAAAAAAATGGGAATTAAAATTAAATACCAATTAAACCAATAAAATTGAGACTTTGATAACACACGACTAATTCTAGGCCTAACTCTCTAAAAGTCCCCAGTGGAGTTGCCAAGCTGTCACAACCTAAAAAATAAAAGTCTCATTGCAAGACTTTATTATTCATTAAGCATGACATTAAAAAAAAATCGAGGAAAAGTCGACTTAATTCCTCTTGAAAAATGAAGGTTTTGAAAATGACCTTGAAAAAGACATGGAGTCGCCACCAATCTTTTTTAGCTAGGTATGATCGGCCACCTATTAAAACCGATTTTATAAAATATTTTAAAATTAATTAAAACATTTTTAAAACCAATTTCAACTTTGCGTTTTAAACCAGAGAAATCAAAGAAGCGGGTTCGGGACTCGATTACGTGTGGGGAAGGATTAGCACCCCCACAATGCCCGTATAAAACGGTACCTTATTAATCATGTGTTATCTCAAGTCTCGGTAACAAATCGGTTTTAAATTAGTATTTCAAGTTAATTCCCAATTTAAAGAAAAATAATTCCATTTTTAATTGAAAATGATCCGGAATTTATAAATTCAAAAATTTCCAATATTCCCCAACAAACGTGGCAAAATATAAAACAATTTATTAGTTTGGAAAACTTCCCGAATTATTCTTATTTTAAAGAAGATATTCCGTTATTAATGATAATTGATGACATCCTCCCCAGCAAACCCGGCAGAGAACTCATGAATTATTTTAACTCGAGAATATCTTTATTTTATTGAAAATCATTACCTTTTTCAAAATATTTTAAAAAATATGAATATGAATGTGTATGACATAAATAAAATGACATAGCAAAGTCTAAATAATATAATGCAACCTAAATGGTATGACATAATTTAAATGTCTTAGCATATTATAAATGAAATGAAATGACCTAGGTAACATGATATGTTCTATATGAAATGTAATATCCTAAGTCATATGATATATTCTAAATGAAATAAAATGACCTAGGTAACATAATATATTCTACATGAAATGAAATGACGTAGGTAACATAATATATTTTATATGAAATGAAATAATTTAAATGACATGGCAAATATAAATGATATGGCATATAATCTAAATGGCATGGAACATAAAATAATGCTATCATATAATATGCATGGAAATAAAAATAAAAATAATAATGCATGAACATAGTATATGCTAAATAATATGAAAAAAAATAATTAAATAAAAAGCATAGGATATCATGAAATATTCAAAACCATATAACAAATAATATAATATAAAAAATTTAAATCCAAGATAATAACACCATCATGAAAATTAAACATAGAAAAAATTACATATTATATAATATGCATGAATATAGAAAATGCAATGCATGAGAATGTATTTTTTCCTTTAATTAAGGAAATCCGTATATCTAAAAAGATATCCGGCTACCTTATGAAAATATATCAAATTAAATATTCTAAAACCAAAATACTTTGTGATTGTTTGAAAACAATTTTGAAAAGCTTAGACTAAAAATAAAAACTTAGCTAAACCCTTTTTTAAATGGCTCTAATTTCCTAAGTTTAAAAACTCGAACTTGACCACCCTTAACCAGAGAATTAAAAAATCATTTTTAGAGTTTAAAAAGGCTTAGAAACTACCCTAAATCAGTAGCTAAACTTCCTAATCAATCCTTTCTAAGTAACTTAACCAAAACAGAAAAATGATTTTCCTTCAAATTCAATCATGCCTCCACTGTCCAGTTTTAAAGCACGATTTTTTACCCTATTTTTAAAAATTCAAAAAAATCTAAAACAAATACTGGAGACTCAGGACACGTAAAACTAAACGTGAAAAAATCGGATTAATTTTTTGATTAAATATGGCTGCCCAAAAAATCGAGAAAGTACGAGTATTGGGTGAAAGAAACTGTTTTGCCAAAACACATTCTTTTGCCTTTGATAAAATCATTTAAAAATCAAAGTAAAAATATTAGAGACTCTCTAAATGACTCACAAACAGTAGCTAACACTTTTGAAAAGTTAGGCAAAAAATTGGTTAAGTAAAAAAAAAATCACAAAGGTAGAATAATCAATTTGGCAACTCTTTAATTTTCCACAAGTATGCTCAAGTGAGCATGACTTTGAACCATTGATTGGCCTAAGTCATGAGTCAAATGGCAAGGACATGAAATGCATGAAAAATACAGCACATATGATGCATGAAATGCATGATTTGAAACCTAAATGACATGAAAAATACATGGCATCAATAAAATGACCTAGACCTAAATGAACTTGCATGGCATTTAATGCAACCTAGATCTAAAATACATGAATATGCATGGCAAAACAAACCAATCCTAAACCTAAAATATGCATGGCAATAACACAAACATATGGCATGATTAAACAAAATACTCAACAAAATATCATGAAAATGCAAACCTATCAACTAACATAACAAAAATGCACACACAAAGCATACAATATGAGGGTGGCCGAATGGTCCCATGCTTAAAATGAGCATGGCATTTTCACAAACACATGATATACTAACATGCTTAGCTAAAGAATAACACTCAAATCATGCAAATATAAAGTAAAGGCATGAAAACCAATAGGCATTTTCACAAACACATGGATTACAAAATATAAAACATAAATTGACTTAAACATTTTGAAAACAGAAAATAAGAAATGCAAGACAAGTAAAATAAACATGATAACAAGATAATAGACTCAAAAATAGAAACAAGCAAGCAACCAAATTAAAACAAGCTTCATATTTATGTATTAGAAGAAGATTTAAAGCATCAAAACTTGTTAAATATCAAGAATAACATGAAATAAAAAAATGCAAATAGAAACTACCCAAAAAACTAGGCCATTCGGCCATCTAAAAAACAAGAGGAAATTTTTTTTTCAAAAGCTTTTTACAAGAAAGAATAAAAAAGGAACTTAAAGAAGAATATTAAAAACACTTATTTAAAAAGAGAAATCAAAAGAAACTCACCAAAATAGTAATCAAAACAGCAAATCAAGAATGGAAAATCAAAGAAAGTGCAAGAGTATGGTGCTTAAAGCAACCTCTAGAACGTATCTTTCAAGTTTTTTCTCTTCTAATTTTCTTTTCTTTTCTAAACTTTTCTTTTTGCCTTTCAACAATGGAGAGAAAAATCAGCCAAAACCAAGAGAGAATAGAGAGTGAATAGCTAAAAATGAAAGAGAGAGTGACTCTTCTTGTAGTGGCCGAATGGTCCCCTTTAGGCTAGGATGTTGTCATTTTTCATTCAACCAATTTTCATCCAAAGGCTATTGATCCAAGATGTTTAAAATATGAAATTATCACCCTTAGATTAGGCCATCAGCTATCCACAATTACAGCTGTTCAAGAATTTTAGGTCATTATGTTGACACTCTCCCTCTTCATGCATTGGTCCATATGGCTTATTTGCAAAGGCTTGATCAAAAAATAACTAACTTACTCTTCATTGTTGGCCTTTTGATTAAAAAATCAGAAAATGCCTACCTACTCTTGGGCCTTGGCCGGCCAACCCCTTTTCTTCCAGCCCATGTTTCATTTTTTTTAAAAGGCAAGAAAAACCCTTTTAGGTTTCTTGGGTAAAATGACCTTTTTGCCCCACGAACATAATAAATGGAAAACGGACTCCAAATTCAAATTTTATTTTTTTCAATATTTTCAAAATAATAAAAAATTGAATTCTGGAAGTTTTCAAAAAATTTCGAGTCCATTTGCTATTTATTTCGATTTTTTCTTCCAAAATTGCCCTTTTATGCTCCCAAACTTTACCATTTTTTAAACGAGCTCCAAATCCAGATTTTTCTTTCGCTAATCTCTTCTAAATAATTTAAAAATGAGATTTGAAAATTTTCAGAATTTTTGGAGTTCATTTGCTATTTGTTCGGGATTTATCTTCTTGAATTTCTACATAGGGGACCCGAGATTTGGCCATTTTGCAAACGAACTCCGAATCAAGATTTTCTTTCGCCAATCTCTTTGAAATGATTTAAGAATGAGATTTGAAATTTTTCAGAATTTTTGGATTTTATTTGCTATTTTTCCCAAATTTTCCAATTTTGCCCATTTGCCTCCGAAACCCGGTTTTGCTCAAAACAAGTCCGATTTTCAGATTTTCTTCAAACTGAGCCTTGAGCTATCTTTTTTTAATCACTCCTCATCCATTAGAGGCTTTAGTCTTACCGAATCGGGTCATTTCTGTAATTCTTCCAAATTTCACCGAAATCCACCAAAAACCCTAATTCTCGATTTTCTTTCGGATTGAATTTCTTTTAGTTTTTCTTTCAAGTGGCTTCTCTATTACCCATAGTCAGTGCTTATCTTTCATTTGGAACCTTCAATTTCGACCAATTCGATCGTTTAGGCACTTTTCCCCAAATTTCCCGAATTAGGGTTTTCTTTCTACTGAATCTCCATAACCCAACTTTCGAACTCCATATCTTTCGATATAGACCTCGGATTATCAAAATTCTTTCGCCATTTTTCAATTGAACTTCAAATCTTGATTTTGAAAGTGGGTTGACTTTTTTAGTAGTTGACTTTTTGGGGTTGACTTTCTGAGGTTGACTTTTTCAAGTTTGACTTTTTATGCTCGCCTTCTTAGACTAAGTCCCGGAGTACCACCTGCAAGATAAAAAAAGTCTTTTTACATTCTGAAACATCAATTTAGGAAGAAAACAAACCTATTTTAGTGGTCCGGACAAAATTAGGTGTCTACACATATTTTATGATAGCATTATTTTATGTTTCATGACATTTAGATTATATGCCATACCATTTATATTTGCCATGTCATTTAAATTATTTCATTTCATATAGAATATATTATGTTACCTAGGTCATTTCATTTCATGTAGAATATATTATGTTATCTAGGTCATTTCATTTCATTTAGAATATATTATGTCACTTAGGATATTTTATTTAGAATATATCATATAACTTAGGATATTTCATTTCATTTAGAATATGCTAAGACATTTAAATTATGTCATACCATTTAGGTTGTTGCATTATATTATTTAGACTTTTCTATGTCATTTTATTTATGTCATACATATTCATATTCATATTTTTTAAAATATTTTGAAAAAGGTAATGATTTTCAATAAAATAAAGATATTCCAGAGTTAAAATAATTCATGAGTTCTCTGCCGGGTTTGCTGGGGAGGATGTCATCAATTATCATTAATAACGAATTATCTTCTTTAAAATAAGAATAATTCGGAAAGTTTTCCAAACTAATAAAATTTTTTATATTTCGCCACGTTTGTTGGGGAATATAAGAAAATTTTGAATTTATAAATTCCGGATCATTTTCAATTAAAATGGAATTATTTTTCTTTAAATTGGGAATTAACTTGAAATACTAATTTAAAATCGATTTTTTATTGAGACTTGAGATAACACATGATTAATAAGGTACCGTTTTATAAGGGCGTTGTAGGAGTGCTAATCCTTCCCTACACGTAATCGAGTCCCGAACCTGCTTCTTTGATTTCTCTGGTTTAAAACGCAAACTTGAAATTGGTTTTAAAAATGTTTTAATTAATTTTAAAATATTTTATAAAATCGGTTTTAATAGGTGGCCGATCACACCTAGCTAAAAAAGATTGGTGGCGACTCCATGTCTTTTTCAATGTCATTTTCAAAACCTTCATTTTTCAAGAGGAATTAAGTCGACTTTTCCTCGGTTTTTTTTAATGTCACGCTTAACAATAATAAAGTCTTGCGATGAGACTTGTTATTTTTTTAGGTTGCGACATTGTGCAGACATTAAACTGGACTTACCCATGAACTGTCGGAGATAGGATATATGATGCATGCATCCAACCACTTAATAATCTCTTTTTTTACCACTTCTTTCATGATGGGATTAAGTCTCCGTTGATGCTCTATGGTAGCCTTGTGATTGTCTTCAAGAAGGATTTTATGCATGCAAATTGAAGGACTAATCCCCTTGATGTCGGCAATCGACCAACCCAATGCTCTCTTGTGTTCTCTAAGTACCCTAAGGAGTTTATCTTCCTGCTCAACATTAAGAAAAGATGAGATAATAACAGGTAATTCAGATTTTTCACCAAGAAAAGCATACCACAAATGTGATGGTAACTGCTTAAGCTCCAGGGATGGTGGCTCTTCAATGGATTGCTTGGTGGATGATGTTTCACTTGTCTTAAGTCCCAATGGTTCAAATTGATGAATGGATCTTTCAATACGTGGATGAGCATTCAACAAATTTACACATTCAATAAAGTCATCATCATCCCTTTCTGAAGTACTTATCAAGGATGCCTCAAGTGGATCAATAGGATAGCTGTTTTCGAAAATCTTAGTTGTAGCACTATCCACCACATTAACTGCAAAACACTCATTAGATTCATTAGGAAATTTCATAGCTTTAAAAACATTAAAATTTACCTCTTGATCTTGAACTCTCATGGTAAGTTCGCCTTTTTGCACATTGATGAGAGTTGTACTGGTAGCTAAGAAAGGTCTCCCAAGAATAATTGGTATTTCGCGATCCTCCTCCATATCCAATACAATGAAATCAGCTGGAAAGATAAATTTATCTACCTTCACTAATATATCTTCAACAATGCCTCTTGGATATGTGTAAGATCTATCTGCCAATTGTAATGTGACTGTTGTAGGCTTGACTTCCCCCAAACCCAGTTTCCGATATATTGATAAAGGCATAAGATTAATGCTTGCTCCCAAATCACATAAAGCTCTACCAATGAACTGATTTCCAGTTGTGCATGGAATGGTGAAACTTCTCAGATCTTTAAGCTTTGGTGGAAGTTTCTTTTAGAGGATAGCACTGCACTCCTCAGTAAGTGCAACAGTCTCAAATTCACCCAATTTTCTTTTCTTAGACAATATGTCTTTCATAAACTTGACATATTTTGGCATTTGTTCCAAAGCTTCAGCAAAAGGTATATTAATATGAAGCTTTTTAAATACCTCAAGAAATTTCTGGAACTGCTTGTCAAGCTTGTTCTTTTGAAGGCGCTGAAGAAAGGGTGGTGGTGGATAACATTGCTTCTTTTCCTCTTGAGTCTTTTCAACTTCTTTTTCCATCATATCTTTTTCTTTAAGAGGCTCGGTTGGCAATTCTTGCTTCTTGCTATCCTCTTCTAACTCCCTTCTATTCCTAAGTGTGATGGCTTTGCAATGTTCTTTTCCATCTCCTCTAGGATTGGTTTCAGTATCACTTGGAAAAGATCCTTTTAGGCGATTGTTAATTGCATTAGCAAGCTGACCCACTTGTGTCTCAAGATTTCTAAGTGATGTTGTTTGAACTTGAAGTAATTCAGCTTGACCTCGAAGTGTTTCAGCTTGACTTTGAAGTGATGTTTTATGCTCCTGAAGTGATTCTGAGTGATTCTGAATGAGATTATCAGTTCTTGCCATGAATTACATAAACATCTCTTCCATTGATGGCTTCTTTTCTGGAACAGGAACACGAGCTTGTGAGGGAAAACTAGGAGGGTTTGCTAGTTTAGCATAGGATGAAGACCCTTGATTGTTATTCCAGGAAAAGTTTGGGTGATTTCCCCAACCTGGATTGTAATTGTTGGAATAAGGATTGTTTAGCTGTCTATTATAGTTTCCAACATATTGCACTGACTTGGCATTGGTTGGGCAGCTATTACTGGTGTGTCCTTCTCCACATAATTCACAAGTTACAAATGGGCTCTGGACGGCATGAACACTTACAGTATCAAATTTTTGAGCTAAGGCAGCTATCTCGGCACTTATTGTACTCATTGCATCCAAATCATGAACCCCTACAACTTTTCTTGGTACAAGTCTTTCTGGTGGCCATTAATAATTAATAGATGCCATCTCTTCAAGCAGATCATAGGCTTCCTCAGGCAATTTTCCCATTAAAGCTCCACCTGCAGCGGCATCAATGGAGGTTCTAATTGGTCCTAACAATCTACTATAGAATGTTTCCACCTGAAGCCACTTGGGTAGTCCGTGGTGGGGACATCTTCGAAGTAAATCCTTAAATCTCTCCCAAGCTTCATATAATGACTCAGAATCAAATTGCATAAATGATGTGATATCATTACCCATCTTTGCAGTCTTGGCTGGGGGGAAGTATTTGGCTAGAAACTTTTGAGCCAAGTCATCCAATGTAGTAATAGAGCCAGCTGGGACTGAATTCAACTCTTGGCCTTATCTCGAAGTGAGAAAGGGAAGAGTCTCAATCTGATGGCGTCGTCCGAAACTCCATTATTCTTGAAAGTATCACAAATTCCAAGAAATTTTTGATATGAGTATTCGGATCATCATTAGGCAATCCTCCAAACTGTACTGAGTGTTGAATCATCTGTATGATGGCTGGCTTGATCTCAAAAGTATTGGCTTGAATGGCAGGTCTTTGAATGCTTGAATGCAATCCTTGCACGGGAGGGACAGCATAATCGCGCAAGGTTCTTGTATCTTCGCCTTCAGCCATTTTATGGTCGTTAGTTACGACTTGTAAATTATCCCTTCGATGTCGATGAAAAGTTCTTTTCGGTTATGGATCAAAAGGGACAAGTTGGAAACTTCTAGATCTCCGCATTCAACAACCAAAAGTACCTGAGAATAAAAAAATAGAAAATTTGAAATAAGACTAAGTATGCTTGGTATTAATATTAATAAAAATAATAAAAAAAATCCTCGAAAACAATGCCAAAAATTTGTTGTCAGATTTCACTACGCAAGTGCACGTATCGCAAACAAGTAATAAAGTGAAAATAGAGTGTCGAACCCACAAGGAATTGCTATTAAATTTGTTAAATACTAAAATTAAAACAACTTACTCTTATCCAAATAATTAATTAAAAGGTGTGTAAATTAAAACTAAATTAAAGAAAATAATAAACAAGCAAATAAAAATTTGATTTAAATCAATGGAGAAAAGCCTAGGATTACAACTTCCCTCAACACTTCACTTGGATGTTTCCTACCCTCTTAACTTGATTAATGATCTTGAGTTGTTAACCTAGAGTTCTAATCTATTTATAAGGATCTTCCGATAGTCTTATAAAAATATCCTTCTTAACCAATGAACTATATTCCTATATTAATTGAATTAAAGAAGAACTCATTAAGCTTAGACTCTAATTTTGATTAAACATGACACGTAAGTGTATTCCTACCCTACATGTAGATCAATTCATCCTAATAAATGAATATGAAACATGTGTTATGCAATCCATGTCTAATACTAAACTCCCTTTTCCAAGTTATATTTAGGTTAAAAATCAGTTTAATTGGTGATCAAGCAATTAAAAGCATTAAGTACATGAATGCATAAACAACTCAAATCTCATTAAATCAAACTAGAGAGTAAAATAATCCAAACTATGTGTTGAGTTCCATTGCAATCCTAGAGAAAGAAATTTAGTTCATGCTTGACATTGAAAACAATAACCAAAGGAGTTTCACCAACATCAAATTACAAGAAAATTAAACAAGATTAAGGAAGAAGGGAAAACTAAAGGTTGTCAGCTCTTCAATCTCCTAGTCTCCAAAACTGTTCTTAGCTCCTTGCAAGATGGCAGTGGCTGCTCTCCTCTTCAGAAAATTAAAAGCAAAAACTAAGTAGGTCTAAAAAAAATAAAGCCTCAGGGTTCCTATTTATAGAGCCTTGAAAGCCTGAAGACGAAGGGAAACTTAGTGGCCAAGTAACTGCCTCCAGCTTGGACTTTCCATATATGAGTTGAACCTTTCCTTTTAGCTTTAGGACTCTACAAAACTACAAAAGACATTAATTAATAACTAAAATAAAACATAAAATAAATAATAAAAATAATTAATTATTAGTTTAAACTACAAGGACTTAGCTATTTTAAAAGCACAAAATAGGATAAAATAACTCTATTTTATAAAGTTATCACCCCACTTGATGAGTTTTTCAGCATTATGGGTTGTCTTCGATTTTCTCCAAATTTTAGTGGTTTCCTAACCTCTTCTAAAATTTAAATCTACTCCACGATAATGCAAAGAAATCCTTTCATTTAAAGATTTTTATGTTTAATAATCATCATTCAATTTTATAACATTCAAAATGCATCACAACATGTAAGAAAGATGGTATGAAACAGCCAAATGCCATGAAAGGGCCAACAAGAGTTCATTGCAAAAAGGTTTAGATAACAAAGATGAATATCAAGGATTAAAAGGAAAATGCAAAGGAGAAGGTATAGATGCCCCAGACGCGAAATATTCTGGACCCTTCCTGCTTTAGTTCCTTTGAAATATCTTTTGAGCTTGCCATTTGCTTGGTTGACTTCTCGGCTTTCACTGTTGCTTCAGACTGAGCTTTACCCATTTCTCTGAATTCCTGATACTTTCTCCCCCTTTACACGGAGCATTGATTCAGTTTTTGATCAGTACTTGGACCGCCCTTTGCGGGTTTTCAACCCAAGTGTCCATCGTTCGGTTTTAAGTCGCCCTTTTCGTGTTTTCGGCTTAAACCTCTCCTTTTACATTATTTTTTTCTTTTTTGTGTTCCACCAAGCATGTGAGAATACTAAATTCTTCCATCGTAAGAATGAAAATTCCAAAGATGGGATAACCCTTCAAATTAAATCCCATGCTTGATCAAAATAGGCTTTAAAAGCACGTAATGTAGGCCAAGGTTCGGGTTTAGAAAGAAATGATAAATAGGCCCAAAATTTGTTTAAGTGTGATCAGATCAAGGATCATTTCATGAAGAGAATTCATTTTTGAAACATTCGTCATTTTTGGACTTTTCTCCATTGAATTTTTTATTTTTTTCTTTTCATTCTTGGCTTTCATTTGCCACTCTTTGATTTCACATGTTTTTTGTATGTCTTTTTCTTTTTTCTTTTTGATGTCTCTTTTCGCCATGATTTTTGAAGGAGATTTTTTCGTATTTGCCCCTAATGTGGAAGGTGATCCTTGATCGAGGTTCAAAGAAAGAAAGAATTCCTAAGGCTCAAAGGGGTGACTAGGGATAATTTCTTCTTAGCGACAGGAATATGAAAGATGGTCATTTCTCATATCAAGCACGAATATTCTCATTGAAAAGCAATCCTCAGTGGAAATAGATACATAAAATTTTCATCTTTACATTTGGAATCATTTGAATTCACATATGTACAGTATCACACTTCTTTTTTTTCCTTTTTTTCTTCAAGCATAGTATTTCTTCAATTCGTCGACTTCACGGGATTTCTCAAGTCATCACCATCCATCCACGTTAAGATCAATGTTCCTCCAAAAAAAAGCTCTTTTTACCACATAGGGTCTTTCCCAATTTGGAGCCTATTTTTGCGAGGATCTTTCACAATAGGGAGAACTTACCTCAGTACCAACTCTTCCTTTCGAAACTGCCTGGGGCGAACCTTTTTGTTGTGGGCTCGAATCATCTTTTTCTGATACATCTGCCCATGGCAAATTGCCTTCAGCTTTTCTCCTCGATGAGATTCAATTGTTCATAGTGAGCTCTAACCCATTCTGCCTCTTCTAGGCCTACTTCCATCAATACACGAAGTGAAGGGATTTCAACCTCAATAGGCAGCACTGCCTCCATCCCGTATACTAGTGAAAATGGCGTGGCACCCGTAGATGTGCGAACCGAAGTATGGTATTCATGGAGAGCGAAAGGCAAGATCTCATGCCAATCTTTGTACACATCGTCATCTTTTCAACAATCTTTTTTATGTTTTTATTGCCTGTTTCTACTGCCCTATTCATTTTCGGACGATAAGGTGCCGAATTATGATGCTTGATCTTGAACTGGGTACATAATTCCCTCATCATCTTGTTGTTCAGATTGAGAGCATTATAAGAAATTATTCTTTTCGTAAGTCCATATCGACACACAATCTCTTTCTTGACTAGTCTGCACACCACTAACTTTGTCACATTGGCATAAGAAGCTGCTTCTACCCATTTTGTGAAGTAGTCTATGGCCACCAAGATAAAATGGTGTCCGTCTGAAGCTTTCGGGGTAATGGGCTCGATGATATCCATTCCCTACATCGAAAATGGCCACAAAGCCGTCACGACATGCAGTGGCAATGGCGACAATGAATCTTATCTGCATATATCTAGCATTTATGGCACTTCTGGGAATAATTAATGCAATCCCCTTCCATGGTTAGCCAATAGTATCCTGCCCTCATAATCTGTTTAGCCAGCATGTGGCCATTGGCGTGAGTGCCGCATATCCCTTTGTGGACCTCTTCGAGGATTCTCTGAGCTTCAGCAGAAACAAAGCATCTCAGCAGAACCTGGTCTTTCCCTTTCTTGTAAAGGATTTCACCATCCAAGACAAAACCCATCGCTATTCTTCTTAGGGTTCTCTTATCATTTTTCATTGCTTATTCAGGGTATTGTTGACTCTTGATGTATTGCAAGATGTCGTAATACCAGGGGTGACCATCTGCTTCTTTTTCGATACTCAAGCAGTGGGCAGGAGACTCGTATATGCTCATCTTGATTGGCACGACTTCGGCCCCTTCATTTACTTTAAACATTGAGGATAAAGTGGCTAAAGCATCTGCCATTCGATTCTTTTCTCGGGGCAAGCAATTGGAAACCACCTCTTCGAACTCCTCAATCAAGCTCAGTATAACTCTCGTTATCGGATTAACATTGCATCCATGGTTTCCCATTCTCCCCGTGGTTGGTATATCACCAGGGCTGAATCTTCGAAGACCTCTAATGTTTTTATCTTTATTTCTATGGCGGCAGGAAGACCCATAGTACAAGCTTCATAATCAGCGGCATTATTTGTACAATCAAAATCCAATCTGGCGGTGAAGGGATAATAATCTTCCTCAAGGGATATGAGCACTACACTGATTCTGTGCCCCATGGCATTAGAAGCGCCATCAAAATACATTTTCCAGGTTCTATTCTTAGAGGAAGTCCCTTCTTCTTGCGAAACACACATCAGGTCTTCGTCAGAGAAATCAAAATCCAGAGGCTCATAATCCTCTACTGCTCGGCTTGTTAGGAATTCGGCTACTACACTATCTTTTATAGCCTTTTGGCTCACATACACAATATCATATTCGAAAAGCAACACTTGCCACCTCGTCGTTCTTCCTGACAACGAAGGTGTCTCGAATACATATTTGAGGGGATCTAGCTTTGCAATCAGCCATGTCGTATGATACAACATGTACTGCCTGAGCCTTCGGGCAGTCCAAGCTAGGGCACAACAAAGCCTTTCTACCAATGAATACTTCAACTCGTACTTAGTGAACTTCTTGCTGAGATAGTAGTTGGCATGTTCTTTCTTTCCGGTTTCATCATGTTGCCCCAACACACATCCCATGGACCTTTCGAATACTGATTAATACAATATCAATGGCTTCCCTGGTACCGGTGGCATTAGTATTGGTGGGTTTGACAGATAATGCTTGACCTTATCAAAGGCTATCTAGCATCCTTTATCTGATTGCCCTGGATCACGCTTTCATAATAACTTCAAGATCGGGTCACACTTATCGGTTAGTTGAGAAATGAACCGAGCGATATAATACAGCCTACCCAAAAAACTTCTTACTTTCTTTTGAGTACGAGGTGAAGGCTAGTTCTGAATAGCTTTCACTTTATCCGGATCTATCTCATTCCCTTTCTGGCTAACAATGAAGCCCAATAGCTTTCCTGAGGTAACTCCGAAAGTACACTTTGCCGGGTTGAGTTTAAGTTGAAATTTTTTCAATCTTTCAAAGAGCTTTTTAAGATTCGTGATGTGTTCGTCCTCTCCTTGCGACTTTGTGATCATATCGTTGACATAAACTTCGATCCTTTTATGCATCATGTCATGGAACAAAGTTACCATGGCTCTTTGATATGTTGCCCCAACATTTTTCAACCCAAATGGCATCACCTTGAAGCAAAAGGTTCCCCACATCGTGACGAATGTGGTTTTCTCCATATCCTCCGGTTCCATCTTAATCTGATTATACCCTGAGAACCCGTCCAGGAATGAAAACACGAAATTCTTGGCGGTATTATCGACTAGAGTATCAATATGTGGCAAAGAGAAATTATCCTTGGGGATTGCCCTATTCAGATCCCGGTAATCGACACACATCCGTACTTTATCGTATTTCTTTGAAATTGGGACAATATTTTCTACCCACTCCAGGTATTTCGCCACTTCCAAGAATCCGGCATCGAATTGTTTTTTCACTTCTTCTTTTAGTTTTAACAGCATTTTGGGCCTTATTCTTCTCAGTTTCTGCTGAATCGGCTTGCAATCTGGTTTTAACGAAAGTTTGTGAACCACGATATCAGGGTCCAACCCAGGCATGTCTTGGTACGACCATGCAAAAACATACGCGTATTCTCGGAGTAGACTTATCAAATATTGCTTTATCGATGGTGAAATAGCAGTCCCAATCTTGACTTCTTTTATTTCTTCACCATTCCCCAGATTTATCACTTCTAATTGCTCTTTATGAGGCAATACTTGTTTTTCCTCTTGTTCTATTATTCTCAATAAGTTTGGAGGCAAATCACAGTCCTCGACATCTTCATTAGCGTCGAAATCACCCGTACAGCTGGGTTTTTCAAAATCAATTTCAGAATTATTGATAGGAAGGTCCTCATATTCCATATCTGGGCACCTGTAAATAGGTGGGGAAGAAACAATATAGGAAGGCATATAGGCAATAATAATGAAATAATGAAAATGAAAGAATGTAGAGACATCAATATGAAGAAAATGCAGCGTGATTGTTATTTATTAATGATAAGTTTTAAACATAAACCCATACAAAGGATTCTTAATGCCCTTGGGCAGAGGCAATTAAGGTTGATTTAGAGTATTACACTGGAGTAGACCTAAAAACTATAGGAAGTTCAGTCGCACTCCAGTTGGTCAAATCATAACCTGGAGAGCACGGGCCAACCATCCAACTAGTGCCTTTCTTTCCCAGCTCATCTGTTTCGGCCATGCCGACCATCATTCCCTGTGGCAGCTTATCTTCAAACCCGTGGAACTTCTCAAAAGCTTGTTCCAGCATAACCATCACATCCTCGAAATTCTTATCACCAAACTGATGACATGCTGAGCAAAAAATATGAAGGATTGGAGGGAAAGTCATGGGTTCCCAGTCTATATCCATACCCAAAAGTCGGGCCACCATCCTCTTTCAATTCTTCTCAACTTGTTTTCTTTTCTCGTGGGCTTTATGGAGATACTCAAGACCGAATTTGTCTTTCTTTTTGGACACTTCGATTGCTCTGGCCATCCCTTGGAGATATTTTCCTAATCCTTTTCGGCTCGACAACCTTTTCCAACTGTCGTCTTCACCCTTAACCTGGTATTCTTGGATAACCTCGGCTCTAGAATTTTATGTCCCTCGGTGATGAACATAGCATTGAAGAATTCTAGCGACCTGAATGAGCACTCTACGACATCTTTTTTCACTTCTATGTGAGGGGTATCTGTGGATGCTGAAGCTATGATATCTTCTTCTCTTGACACACTGACCAAGCGCCCTTCCATCATAAATTTTAGCTTTTGATGGAGAGATGATGGCACAGCCCCGACAGAGTGAATCCATGGCCTTCCCAATAAACAATTATAAGATGGGGTAATGTCCATTACTTGGAACTCAACCTTATAGGTACAGGGACCTATCTAAAATGGGATTTCGGTACTTTCCATCACATTTCGACGAGTGCCATCAAAGGCTCTGACAACGGTATGACTCAACAGCATGTAGGTCATATCAATTGGCAGCTTTGATAAGGTTGCCAATGGCATCACATTCAAAGAAGATCCCTTGTCGAGGAGTACTCGGGGTAGAATGTGCCCCTTACCAGTAGTGGTGATATGAAGAGCCTTAGTAGATCCTATTCCATTTGGTGGTATCTCATCATAACTGAAAGAGATATAATCATCTGCTGTGATGTTTCCCACTAATTGGTCTAACTTCTCCACCGATATGTTGTTATCCACATAAGCCTGGTTCAAAATTCTCAAAAGAGCGTTTCAATGTGGCTTTGAGTTTAACAGCAGTGAAAGAACTGAAATCCTTGCCGATTGGCAGTGCAATTGTTCTACTACACTGTACTCGCTATGCTTGATGAACTTTAAGAACTCGTAGGCTTTCTTCTTATTCCCTAACTCTTTTACTTTATTAGCTGGAGCAGGATCCTTTTCTAGCTCCCTAGGTTGTTCCACCTCCATAGGGTCTGGTCTCACTGCCCTTTTTCCTTATCAGGTCCTCTTGTTTTTCTCATTTGACCTTGGTCCGCTGTCCCCAAGGCATAGCATCTACCGCTTCAAGTTAGATGCCTCACTCCAGTCACATCCACGGCAGCCGCCTGATGGTTCGAAGATCCCGACATTGCCATACTGCATCCATAGTTCCATGGAATCGTCTTATCCCCTTTGTAAGAAAAAGGTGATGGCAATTCTATGATCATCTTCGAAGTGGGTTCCTCGACTACTAGAATAGCCTTTACCTAGGGCTCATCATAGTATATGACTAGGGGTCTATTCACCCCATAACCAATTTCATTCATACTGATTTCAGGCTCTTCTATCTTTTCAAAAAACTGGGCCTAGCCCATATCCATCATCCTTTGAATTCTAGCCAAAAACTCTTCGCAGTTCTGAATGGCATGCCCTTTATACTCATGGTATTGGCAAAAGTCCCATGTCTGGCTGACTATTTTCCTCATATCTGATTTTGGCTTAATCAACCCCGCCTTGACCATCTCTGCCCAGACTCTGATCATTGGCGTTTTTACCTTCCTGACATCCCTTTTAACTTTTTCAAACTCTCCCGACATTATCGCATTAACTTTGGCCTCTGTGTGATTAGGCAACGGGTTACCTGCAACATTAGGGCCATTTTTTGGTCTGAATTTCAAGATTCCTACATCAATAAGGCTCTGAACCTTGCGCTTGAAAGCAGTGCAATTCTCGATTGAGTGTCCTTGGATGCCCGCATGGTATGCGCAATGAGCGTTGGAATCATACCACTTGGGATAAGGAGGTTTTAAAGGTTGTAGCTAGACAGGTGCAACGAGTTGACCCTGTAGAAGCTTGGGGTATAACTCGCTATAAGTAGTGGGGATAAGGTCACTGAGGCTTTTGGGTATTCCTCACAAGCCTTTGATCATTTCGAGGAATATTTTGAGTGTTTGGGGTAGTGTTTGGTGGAATGGCTATCTGAGGAGATATACTAGTCGGATATGTTTGTTGAGGTATAGCTATATAGGGAAAAGTGTTTTGAGTGAGGCTGTTTATAGTCGGATAGTATGGATTGTATGTTGGGTAAGGTGTATAGGATGCTGGAGGTGCAAAAGGTCGGTTATTGAAACTGACTACGTGAGCCTCCCTTTTTTTTTCTTGGCAGGAGTTGTTTTCTTGTGGGCGACTTGTTCCCCACTTCCCATCTTTTCGCTCTTGATAGTGGTTTCAATCATCTCTCCAGATATGACCATATCTGCGAAATTTTTTGTGGCATTCCCTACAAACTTCTCATAGTACGGTGCTTTCAGAGTATTGATGAAGAGAACCGTAGTTTCTTTATCAGTCAACTGTGGCTGCACTTGGGTAGCCATGTCTCTCCATTTCTGGGCATACTATTTGATGCTTTCAGTAGCTTGCTTCTCCATGTTTTTCAGGGATAGTCGGTCAGGTACCATGTCAGATACGTGCTTGTAGTGTTTCAAGAAGGCCCTAGCCAAGTCCGTGCATGAACGGATCTTGCTTCGCGTGAGCTGATTGTACCATCGGGTTGCAGACCCAGTGAGGCTATCTTGGAAGCAGTGGATAAGCAATTTCTCATCATTATCATGCCCGATCATCTTTCGGTAATACATTATCAAATGTGCGGAAGGATTGGTGGTCCCGTTGTATTTCTCAAAGTCTGGCGTTTTGAACTTGGGTGGGATCACTAAACCGGAGACTACACTCATTTCTTTAGCATCGAGGTTTCCAAACAGCTCAGCCCCTTCCACGGCCCTCAGTCTTTATTCCAATAGTTGATACTTCTTTTTTGATTCAGCCGTTTTAACCCTTTTCAATTCTGTCGTTCTCATCCTTTCTTGTTCGACAAAATCATCTAGATCTGGGACCTCAATAGGGTCCGACGGGATTACCCCAAGATTCACCCCGATTGGCATTTGCTTCTGTGCCCCGATGTTGGTTTGAACATACGCAAAAGGCATTTCAGCTGTCGGTGGTGGAATTTCTATATTCTGCGAAGATTGGCCGTTTGTCAGTACGGCTTCTTGCTGGCCCTCTTTGCCCCCTTGATTTCCTGATTCTAATCCTAGGGCTGAATTTTTTGTGTGTCCCTTTCCTTTAACTGCGGCGGACACCAATTCCATTAGCTTAATCATCTGATCTCTCGATTCGACCTGAGATTTGGCCAGCTGTTCCCTTAACTCATCCTGTACCCTTTTCATTCTCTCTATCCGAGCAATTTGTTCATTTTCCATGATCCTGACTTGCGATCGAGTATTATACTGATGCATAGTGCGTCTCTCTGGAAGTTTTGATGTTCGCCCAATTTTAAACCTTGGTGTAAATACCACAAATTAGAATTTCATGACACATTATTCCCTTTTTTATTTATTAAATGTGTGCAAGGAATGAATAAATGAATCAATGCATGACTGATCAAACAAATGAATGAATGCATGCTTCTATAATTGTATGAAATGATGCAAGTAATGGTATTTGCCTTAAGATCAAATTCCAACACAAAGGTTTTTCATTAACTCATAGAAACTTTTTACATATCATCTCCTAATCTCGGGTTACATAGAAATATTTGATCTGCTCATACTGGTCTTGTGCTTCCTCTAGGAAGTTCAATGGATGTTGTCCATGTTTCCCAGTCGGGTTGACATCCTGTCTCAAAGTCTTCACTTTTTTCACCATCTCTCTTGCTTAATCACAGCCTTGCGAATTTGCCTAGTCAGATGATCTATATATTGTTGTCTTCCTATAGTTTCTGTCTTCCACCTCATGCTAGCATTTATAGCTAAGTCATTTACCTGGCTCCATTCAGTCTCTCTCTCTTGGCATTCCAGAATGATGGCAGTGATGTCAGCCTTCTGGACTTGTAGCTGATGCTCTAGGGTCTGAATGGTCGCGTGGAGCATCTCATTCTCCTTGCGCAGCATGGATGTCTTTTCCCTCTCATTTCCCAATCTGGCCTTCAACAGCTCATTCTCTTGCAAGCATCTTTCCAACTTGGTCGAAACTGATGAGCGTGCATCACACCACTTTTGCCACTCATGAGCAAATCTGGACTCCTTTTCCTTGCTTTCCTTAGCTTTGCCCTTCCAGAATTCCAATTTTTTTTGAAGCTTTTCTATCTCTTACTCATGTGTACCAAGAGGTCTGATAGTCCCAGTAAATTTCCCTTTGGCCCTTAGCTTCTTGTTCTCTTGATGTAAATCCTTTATGTCAAATTATGCCGTGTCTCACTCTTTAGCCACTTTCTGTGTGTTGGCCTATTGTATCTCAAGGTCGGTCCTCAAATCTTTGATTTTCTCTTGAAGCTTATCATACTCGCGCTTCAATTTCCCTTTGTCCTTTTCCAACTCTTGCTTGACAATCTCAACTTCTGGCGGCACTATGGGTTCTAGCTGAAGTGTTACCGAATGAACAGATGTGTCTTCGGCAGGAAGCACAATGTCACGGACCCTCCTGGCTCTCCATACCTGATATGCGGGGATAGACTTGTCAGTGTACCTACCCACTTACGACATGTGTAACTTCTTCCATGCTTTGATAACTTCACGTATCTTTCCCATATATCCAGACCCACCATAGGAGAACTCTATCGAAATAAGCTCATGAGTCATCGGGACAAATTGATCGGATCCATATTGCCTCCGTGCTAGTAATGGTGCATAGCTAACGGCCTCCCAGATTCCCAACAGTTGAACCCATAAATTCTCACCAAAATGGTACAAGATTGACCTAAGTGGCATCCACGGAGCCCTCCAAGTTGAACTCTCTACTTAAGTGACGGAGAGTCCTGATCCATTGCTTCTTATCCTTTTTCTTTGACCATTTTTCCTTGTTGAACTCTCAGAGGGGACTAAAAGTCTTTATGTAAGGGCAAAGTTTTCCACCACCATCACCTCAAAAATGACTCTGAATCCAGACATATAGGAGCTGTACACAACCCTCGAAACGTCCTCTACCTCTTCTTCGATAGTAACTTAGTGACCTGATCGTTTCAGCAAGAATGGCAGGGGAAGTGTCGATTTGCTTATCCAAACGATCGAAGAGATCTACCACGATCGCTTCGATGTGACCTTCTACCATTAGGAATAGGACTAAACCGTAAATTGCAAAGGCAAAGACATCCACGACACGGTCATCATCCAGGTTATTCTTGATATAGTTCCGCAAAACTACCCAAGGAATGCAGTCACTTGAACCCTTCCTCTTTATATGTGGAAAATCAATAGGAAACTCTGTACCCGTCACTTTGGAAAGCTTATTTCGACAGCTCAATGTCTTCTGCTTTTTCCAATAGATTTTATCCAGATTCGCTGACTCAACACAGAGCAAGATAGAATATTCTTCAACGGTGGGCACCATATCTTCCTGATTAAAAGTGAAACATCAGTATGAAGGATCCCAGAACTGCACTATGGCTCTGGTCAACTGCTCGTCCATCTTGACCGGAAGGAGTAAAGCTATGTCACCATATTTCCCGATGAACTCATCTTTCCTCGCAACTCCCCACTATCTCCAAATTTCTTCTAACTCTGCTAAGTCGTTCTGAACAAAATCCAAGTGAACCGACTCAGGAAGTGCAGACACAAAACCTCCAGCCAAACAGTCTCAGGTCTTATTTTTCCTGGATTTTCTAATATTGCCTTTTAACCCCCGAAACCTCGATTTTACTCAAAACGGATCCGATTTTCAGATTTTTTTTCATTGTCTTTGTTATATATTGAATTGGAGTTGGTCTGGAAACGCCCAATTTCTACGATCGAATTCCTCTCCGATTAGTTTTCCCCTTTTCAACATCGAGAATTTTCTCATTTTTTCGTTTTTCCTCTAATCGGCTCTTCCTTGGGATCCACTTCAAACTAGGACTTGGGATATTTTTGTTTATTGGTCCTTTATCAACTGGGAGTTTCAATTTCACCGAAACGGGCCATCTCTGCAATTTTCCCGAAATCCGTGAATTTTCCCACTTATTGATTAAATCCTTATTTTTCTCTCAAACCAATTCTTCTTTCAACTCTGTGTCAAAATCGGACCTTCTAATATTCGTAGTTACTGATCTTATTCAGTTTAGGACCTCCAATTTTGTCCAATTTGATCGTTTCCACACTTTTCCCCAAATTTGCGCAATTAGGTATTCCCCTATACTGAATTTCTGTAATCCATCTTCCGAACTCTATATCTTTCGCTGTAGACCTCAGATTATCAAAATTCTTTCACCATTGTTCAATTCAACTTCGAATCTTGATTTTGACTGAGAGTTGACTTTTTGTTTTGACCTCCCAAATGAAGTCTTGGGGACCCATCTGGGGAATGGTGGAAGTCTTTTTGGGAAGTTGAAAGAAGAATTTGCCTAGTTTAGGGGGTCCGAACAAAATTAGATGTCTACACCAAATACATGAAAATCTTGGAAAATTGAACATACTCGTGTTGGACGCATAATCGTGTCCGACACTCAGAGCCGAGTCTGAGTAACATAGCTATAAATAACACAGCCCTTCAAAGTTGAAGCACCTCATCTAGCACACGCATTATTGTACTAAGTAGTGACAGTGACACGCCAGAATTTACACTGTCTATACATCAAAATTTCAACCATGGCCCCAAGAATTTCCACCCTGAAATTCTTTTTTGTTTTGTTATCTTCATTTGCTATTTGCCCATATGGCATTAGCCGGGGATGAAGACATCACTTCTGATATTTTAGTCCCAACAGAGCTAAAAAATATTGATGGAAATTTCTTTACATTCACAGGGATGTGAGACCTAGCTGAGCTCCTCACAATCATCCTTGTTTTGCTGAGCTATTTTTCGTCACGGCCGGTTCCCTTGAAGTTGATTTTGTTAACACAACCAACAAGTTTTTTTTACTCAAACTCTACAGGCTGGTGACATGTTTGTGTTCCCCAAGGGACTTGTTCACTTTCAGTACAATCTGATGCAAACAATCCAGCTGTAGCTATTTCTGCTTTTGGAAGTGCAAGTGCAGGCACTGTATCACTTCCTAAAACTCTTTTTGCCACCAACATTGAGGATGACATCTTGGCCAAATCCTTCAAAACTAATGTTTCTACTGTTCAAGCTCTCAAGTATGGTCTTGCATGTATGTTCACAAATGTTTGTTATGATTAAGGTTATTATACAAATTGGTTCCAATTATATCTCTTTTTCATGATTTGGTAACGATTAAGTACCCAAGTTTTACTTTCTTTAGCCATGTTAGTCCATGGCTTAACAGTTTGATAACATGTCATTCTTTTAACCAATAAAACCGTGACATGTGACAATTTTTACACGTCATTAATGTCACGTCAGCATTTTAGAAAATTTTTATTTTTCTATTTTACTTTTTTGAATTAAAAAATTTTAAAATATATTTTTTTAAATTAAAATCTCTTTTATTTGTTTGAATTTTCAAAAATAATATTTGAAAAAAAAAAAGATGAGGGAATCGGGGGGAGAGAGAGAAAGAGGAAAAAGGGAGAGAAGGAGAGGAAGGCGTTGGCCGAACGGCCTGAGACAGACCGACGATCGGTCAACCCTTGCTGTCACCTTTTCCTTTTCCTCTCTCTTCCCCAGCTTGTCGTCGATCTCACCGGTCTAAGGTAGACCGACGGTTGGCCGACCCTTTCTCTCTCTACCTTTCCCTTATTCCTTTTTTCTCTCTTCCTTCTCTTCCTCTCTCTTCTTTTTTTCCAAAATTTTTTAATTTTTTATTTTTTTTAATTTTAAATTTGAAAATTTTAATTTTAAGATTTTAATTTTTATAATTGCTTACGTGGCGTTGACTTTAACACGTGGCGATTTTTTATTGGTCGATCAGGCAACATCAGTATTTATGTAACGGTGTTAGCAATTTGGGGTAACTTGGTTGACGGAATATAAGTTCAAGTACCTAATCGTGAATTTTTTTTTTCTTTAAATGCCAAATCATAAAAAGGGGTATATTTTAAGGGTCAATTTACATATTAACCCATCTTTTTACTACAATTCTACATTGCAATTATCCAATCACAACATAAAATTCTGTAAGGTTCAACACGTATAACTGTGAATTTTATGTAATATTTTAATGAACTAGACAGTTCAAGATTGTGATTAATTTATTTTACTACAATAATTGCAAGTGATATATTTTCGACAATTTAGTAAAGGTAAACTTTTTTTCCTTTTATTATTTGAAAAAGGGACCATTCAAACTAGATATGGCAATGGAGCGGGGCGGGAGCGGAAATTGCCTTATCCACCTCCGTCCCACTCTTGCATGGTTGTTGGAAACTTCCATCTCCATGGATGCCGGTTACATCCATAACCGCTCCACAGTGCTCCATTCCATTACACCCCAATTTTTATTAATTATTTTTAACTTAATATTGTAAAAAAACTATATTATAATTTATTTATTAACATAATTTTAGTATATAAAATTCTTTAATATACATAATATAAATATATATACTAAAAATATATATAATATTAGTATATATATTATTTTAGTATATATATCTAATATATATACTAAAAGTATAAGAGAAAATATAAAATATTTTAAGGGGTAAGATAGTAATATCAAAAGTCGGAGCGGAGCAAGCATTTACCAAAACCATCCCGCTTTTCAAAAAAAAAAAAAACTTCTCCATTAGAAACTGATTGATGCGAAATCTATCGATCGGATCGAATTTTACCATCCCTAATTCGAACTTTAATATTTAAGTAGAGAAAGGTCAACATTCATTTTATTTTTCCTTCTTTTTTTCCATTAGGTACTATTTAATAGTTTGATATCTAGAAAAAAAAAAGGTTTATATTTATTTTTAATATTGTTAGGTTTGTGCATCTGCTATTTTGCCTAATCATATTGATTTATTATGTTATAATGTGATGAGATATTTGATATATAACTAGTGTTTGTATCCTTGCATTGCTTCGGTTTATTATCAATGATAATATGAATACGATTATGATACAACAAAAAAAAAAAAAACATGAATTTAAAGTTAAAAATGAATTATTATGATAAACTATGCAAAATATCCCAACTTGAGGACAACTTTTAAAATAAGATATAGACATAAAATAACGCAAATACGACACGAATACACGAATCTAATTCATTATATGTACATTATATAAGATGGATTTCAAAATTTAATTTATTTAAATTATATTGATATCTATCATTTCTTTTCATATTAAAAATAATAAAATATAAACCTAACAACTATCATAAAATTTATTTAGATTATATTGGTATTCATCATTTCTACCCATAACTTATAACATCATTTAAAATTGTTTTTTTTTTTTTTTTACTATTTAATCATCATAATATTTTTTCTTATGATTCAATACCAAAAGTTTTAAAAAAAATTACTTACATCAACCCATCTCATATTATTCAATATTTTAATTTTTGCCACTAATTTATCAATACAATAACTTTTTATTCAATAATATAAAAATCAAAAAATTAATATGACCTTATTTTTCAAAAAATAAAATAAAGAACCAATTATTTTACAACACGTGACACAAAATTATGAGTTATTTGAATAGTGTCACACACTAACATGACATGAAAAAATAAATAAAATACGACACGAAAAAATAACCTGACCACGATATCAGTACACGAACGTGTCGAAATTTATATAAAATGAACTTGACACAAAATTTGGAGTTATTTGAATAATGTCAGTTAGACCTGACAATTTTGGACAAGACACGAACAAATAACTGTAGATACCTAATTTTGTCCGGGCCACTAAACAAGATATGTTTTCCTTCAATTTAGATTTTTCTAAGTTCACCTCTTTTCCATAGCCTAGCAACTTAACATTTGGATTCATTAAAGTGGGCGTGCCATTTTTGATACTTTGGAATAAAAAGTCAAAATTGATCGAAAAGTCAAAGTAAAAGTTGACCAAAAAGTCAAACTTAAAGGTCAAAAAGTCAACTTTTGAAAATCAAGATTAAAAAGAAAATTTGGACTTTAAAGAAGTAATCTTGATGTTTTTAAAGGGAAAAATGGTCAAAAAAGTTTTATATTTGTAAGTTAGGCATCCGAATAGCTCGAGTGTGTGATATTAAACATGCTCAAAAGGTTAAACTTGATTTGAAGACTGTCTGACAGAGAAAAAGCTCGGGGCTCGGCTCGCCTCTAGTGTTTTGCATATTAAGGACTTCTTTTCCCGTTAAGGGCAAAATGGTCAAAAAAGTTTTATATTTGTAAGTTAGACATCCGAATAGCTCCAGTGTGTGATATTAAACATGCCCAAAAGGTTAAACTTGATTTGAAGACTATTTGATAGAGAAAAAGCTCGGGGCTCGACTCGGCTCGAGTGTTTTGCATATTAAGGACTTTTTTTCCCGTTAAAGGCAAAATGGTCAAAAAAGTTTTATATTTGTAAGTTAGGCATCCGAATTTCTCGGGTGTGTGATATTAAACATGCTCAAAAGGTTAAACTTGATTTCAAGATTGTCTGATAGAGAAAAAGCTCAGGGCTCGGCTTGGCTCGAGTGTTTTGCATATTAAGGACTTCTTTTCCCTTTAAGGGCAAAATCAACTGCTCATCTATATGGATTGGGAGAAGTAATGCTATGTCGCCATACTTCTTAGTGAACTTATTTTTCTTTGCTGTTTCCCATCGTCCCCAAATCTCTTCTAATTCTGTCAAATTATTCTGACCAGATCTAAACGAACCGACTCGGGAAGAACAGACATGAAGTCTCTAGCCAAGTAGTCTCCCTTGTCAAACTGATACTTATCTGACTCTATTTGAACCTCTCGGTATGTCTTGGAAGTAACTGACATTGGTGCAAGATCTCGGTGTTCCATGACCATAATGAAAACTCCTCTAATTGGAATTCGGCTTAAGGCAAACACTCCTAAATGATCATGATGCATGCAATGAAGACAAAGCAAAACAAAACAAACAAAAGAAAAGAAAAGAAAACGAGTCAGTACAAGGGTATAACAATTAAATCAACGCGATAAATAGCTAAAGGTAAGAAAGGTTCCTCCAAGTGTTCCTAATTTTGGTACCTCTAACGGAAATACGGCATGGCTTCGCCTAGGTTCACTATATGAGGTTGCATTAGGTTCTAAAAAGGCTCCAAATTACTCCTCACTATCGCCGGTGAAGGCTAGTAAAGCACCTCGATAAAAGCGGGTTCATTTTGTTAGAGTGTATTTCCCAGGCCTATACAGAGGTTATCACCTCACAAAAACGTAGGTAGTCTACTACTTCGGAAGTGTTTTGCTAGCCCATGCGGAGGTTAACACCTCACGGGAGCGTAGTTACCTTACTTCCACCTAAAGGACGAAACCCAGGTAGAGGGCTCATGTTCTGCAAATGCAAGTATAGTGTGTGAGGAGGAACAAACAAACCTTTAACCACCTATTCTATACCCCTTACCCTAACACCCGAGCAATTTAATAAAGACAAAATTAAAAAATGTAAAACATTAGTTAAACAAAGAATAATAATGACATACAAAACTAAATGACCAGAGAATAGTAAAAATATGCATGCACATGAGAATGAACATATTTAAAAACATTTGGTTATTTTCAAAATTTTCTTTATTAGAAAGTGGGATTTAGAAGTACACACCAACCAAAATCGACAAAACTGAGACTTTCGATAACACACAACTAATCCTAGGCCTGACTCTCTAAGTGTCCCCAGTGGAGCCGCCAAGCTGTCGCAATCATCTCTTTTTAAAAACAATTGGTCCAAAAATAAATCTGCCTCCACCGCGGGGAAAAATCGGCTCATTCGTTAAAGGAGTGTGACATTGAAAGAAATAGAGGAAAAGACGACTTAATCCTTCTAAATTAAAGGTCGAGGGTATGAAAATGACCTCGAAAAAGAAATGGAGTCGCCACCAATCTTTTTTGGCTAGGTGTGATCGGCCACCTATTAAAACCGATTTTTATAAAATATTTCAAAATTAATTAAAATATTTTTAAAACCAATTTTGTAGTCTGCGCTTTGAACCAGAGAAAACAAGTGCGGCTTCAGGAGTCAGTTACGTGCGAGGAAGGATTAGAACCCCCACAACGCCGGTATAAAACGGTACCTTATCAGTTTGTGTGTTATCTTGAGTCTCAATAAAAAGTCGATTTTAAATTTGGTGTTCGAAAGTAATCCCCTAAAAAAAATTTCATATTCTATTTTGAAAATGATCCGGAATTTATTAATATAAAATTTTCCATATTTTCCGAAAAACTCGGCAAAACATGGAATTTTTCCTTAATTTTGGAATTCTCTGAATCACCCTCTTTTTTTTTGGAAAAGATATTCCATTGTTAATGATAATTGATGATATCCTCCCCGGCAGACCCAGCAGAGAATTGATGAATTATTTTAACTCGGGAGTAATCTTGATTTATAAAAAAATATATTATTTGTTTTCCATGTATTTTAAAAATCATTCAAAATGACCATTATATGCAAAAATGTCACTAAGATAAAAATTAAATAAACATGCATATTTATCATGGCATGGTAAACATTTTATTATGACATGGTACAAGAAATAATGACATGGCAAAAATATAAATGACATGGCATAAGGAAACTTAGCATACTCTAAATGATATGGCACATGAAAGAATAACATGGCATATGAATTATATGGCAAATTCAAGATGATATGACATGTGAATGAATGACATGGCATGTGAATGAATGGCATAGCATATTTATGACATGGCAAATTCTAAATGACATGGCATGTGAATGAATAACATGGAATAGGAATGACATGGCATAATCAAGATGATATGACATGTGAATGAATGACATGGCATAATCAAGATGATATGACATGTGAATGAATGATATGGCATATGAATGACATGGCAAATTCTAAATGACATGGCATGTGAATGAATGTCATGGCATATGAATGACATGACAAATTCTAGATGATATGACATGTGAATGAATGACATGGCCAATCCTAAATGATATGGCATGTGAATGAATGACATGGCATATGAATGACATGGCAAATTCTAAATGACATGGCATGTGAATAAATGACATGGCATAATCAAGATGATATGACATGTGAATGAATGACATGGCATATGAATGTTATGGCAAATCCTAAATGATATGGGATGTGAATGAATGACATGGCAAACTCTAAATGACATGGCATGTGAATGAATGAAATGGCATAGGAATGACATGGCATAATCAAGATGATATGACATGTGAATGAATGACATGGCAAATTCTAAATGACATGGCATGTGAATGAATGAAATGGCATAGGAATGACATGGCATAATCAAGATGATATGACATGTGAATGAAGACATGGTATATGAATGACATGGCAAATTCTAAATGACATGGCATGTCAATGAATGACATGGCATAATCTAGATGACATGGCATGTGGACCAATGACATGGCATATGAATGAATGGTATGGCATATGAATGACAAGGCAAATTCTAGATGTCATGGCATATGAATGAATGACATGGCATATGAATGACATGGCATAATCTAGATGACATGGCATGTGAATGAATGACATGGCATACGTATGACATGGCAAATTTTTGATGACATGGCATGTGAATGAATGGCATGGCATATGAATGACATAATCATAAAATATTCATAATCACATCATGATCACATGCACACATCATTATTTGAAATGGATTATTCATGTCAGGAATCATATAGATGGCATATGTCGGAAAATATTACTGTGCTTCCCGGTAAACCCGGCAAAGCTTGAAAAATAATTCTTTCATATGATATTTACATGGCTCCGAGTAAAACAAAAACCATACGTTTCGATTCCATAAACACATGCGTTGAATAATTTTCTAACCTCCCAGGCAAACCCGGCAAAGATTGGGAACTAATTCTCGCCAAATATTTAGGAAACCGAAAAATACGTTTGTATGCCAAATTAAGTAAAAACATTTTTAAACATGCAATGCATGAAGATGTATTTCTTCCTTGAAGTAAGGACATCCGTATACCTAAAAAGCTATCCGAATACCTTTGGAAGAGTCTTAAATCAGGTTTTCAAAATCGAAATACTTTGGGCTCGGATTTAAAAAAATTGGATTTTTTTTATGAAAAAAGGCCTCATGGCCGAACCCCCTTTTAAAAGGCTCTATTTTTCCTAGTTTTGAGACCCGGGTTGACCACCATTGATCTGACTTTTATGAAATCAAATTTTATTCTCAAAATAACATGGAAATCAACCTAAGACAGTAACCAATATCCCAAATATGCCCTCTCTTTGCATCCTAACAAAAACAGAAAATCATATGTTCCTAAAAATAATTCTGGCTCCCAAAGGGAGTTTTGAAAATCTATATTTTTACCCTTCTAAAAATTTTCAAAAAAATCTGTACAAAAAGTGTAGACCTAGAACATATTGATCCACATGGGAAAAAATCAGCTTAATTTTTGGACTAAGGATACCATGATCGAATTTTTACCAAAGTCCGAACAGTGAGTTAAAAACTGCTTTGTCAAAAGCCATTTTTTCAAACATGATAAAAAAATGTAAATCTTAAAAAAAATATACCATGGCATCCTCCAAATGACTACTGCATGTGGTGAAAAAATCATTTTATTTTGACCATGGATGAGTAGTGAAAAAAAATCTCAAAGTCAGAATACCCAATCTAAACTATCACTCTCTCAACTAGTAGAGACAAGGGATTTTTGCCTTGAGATCATTGGTTGATCTTGGCCAAAAACCTAGTTGAAATGTCATGAAATGCATGATTTTAATAGCCCACAATCATATGACAATGAATCAATCATGAGTTAAGAATATGAACAAACAAACAAGCAAGAAAAGCACAAGCACAAAAACATCTCCTAAGTTTCGGCTAAATGCAAAAAACATGTAAAAAATTGTCAACTTGGTTATTTGATAAAGAATGAGGAATAAAGGATAGAAAACCTTTAAAATTTATTTTTGAAAACCTTTTTATTCAACAAAAAATTAACAAATCACATGGATAAAAAGAGAAGAAAAAGAATCACAATATCAAAGAAATATTAAAGAAGAAGAAGGGAGGTGATAGCTACCTAGCTATTGCTTTCCAAATCAAGATTTCCAAATTCTCCTCCTCTCTTTTCTTTTTCTTCTTCCTTTTCTCTCAAGAGTCTAATGAAATGCCTTAAGAAAAAAAAATGAATCCCCCCTCTTTTGCCTTGGTCGGCTGCCCCTTTATTAGTGTGAGTGTGTGTTTTATTTTTTCGCCCTTGGTCATGCTTCACATGCTCCTCCAACATCCACTGCAAAAAAAAAAATGTCATATACTGACGAAGGCCTATATTGACAAAAAAAAATTCGTTCGTTTAAATATACTATTCTGACGAATTTGTTAACCGTCGGTATATATTTGTCATATACCAACGGAATTGATATCCGTCTGTATATATGTTATATATACTAACGGATAGTTAAAAATCCGTTGGTATAGTCATAATCTATACTGACGGATTTTGTTATCCGTCGGTATAGATCAGTCTAAAAAAAAAGGCGCCTCCCTTTTTTATAAAGGCGCAGGTAGTTTTATTTTTAATAATTTTTTTATTGAAAATGCTATAATGACGGATATGCCCGTCGGTAATGTGTTAGGTTAAATTTCCCCTTTTTTCACTTATCTGTTTCACCATCTCTTTCACTAATCTCTTTGGCCCTTCTCATCTCTTTTATTTGTTTCACCGTCTCATCTTTGCAATCGGTAAGCTTCCCTTCCCTTCGCTTTTCTCATCTCTTTCACCATTTTTTATTTTTTATGAGAGGTTTTGGTATTGAAAATTGCAGTTACCATGACTATGCATTTGCTACTTCCCGTGCCTTGAACATTGTACTGCTCAATCCTTCTGCTACTTTCCAATTGTTGGACTGCTTCTTTGAATATTAGGTTCAGATCCTCTCTTTTTAACAATACTGCATTTACTTTAGTAAAGAAATGGAATGTATGTTTGGTTGTGTGGTTGAATGTATGTTTACCTCATTTACATCTTGATTTTAATTTTTAAATATATTTCACAAAATGTATGTTTATCTTTTCTTGAAGCATTTTCTACTAGACTTTCCATGCCATGATAAACATTTAGCAGGTTTTGAATTGAACTTGTGTAAGCCTCCACTGTTTTGTAATCACTACTTGATATGAATTGTCCCTCTTGACAGGTTCCATTATTGGCGTCCGAACAAGTAAATACTTCCAATATCTACAAACAGATCACTCACTTAGTCATGGATATTTAGTTTAATGAATTTTAAAAATCTATTTTTTAAACAAACTTAATTTTAAGTCAAATTCATACTTATTAATATTAATTTGTCGGACTGAATTCTTACTGAATGTAGTTGTCGGTTAATGGGAAATAGTAGTGAAAGGATATTGAGATGATTTAAAAAAGGGTTTAGCTAAGTTTTTATTTTTAATCTAAGCTTTTCAAAATTGTTTTCAAACAATCACAAAGTATTTTGGTTTTAGAATATTTAATTTGATATATTTTCCTAAGGTAGTCGGATATCTTTTTAGATATACGGATTTCCTTAATTAAAGGAAAAAATACATTCTCATGCATTGCATTTTCCATATTCATGCATATTATATAATATGTAATTTTTGCTATGTTTAATTTTCATGATGGTATTGTTATCTTGGATTTAAATTTTTGATATTATATTATTTGTTATATGGTTTTGAATATTTCATGATATCCTATGCTTTTTATTTAATTTTTTTTATCATATTATTTAGCATATACTATGTTCATGCATTATTATTTTTATTTTTATTTTCATGCATATTATATGATAGCATTATTTTATGTTTCATGCCATTTAGTTTATATGTCATATCATTTATATTTGCCATGTCATTTAAATTATTTCATTTCATATAAAATATATTATGTTACCTACGTCATTTCATTTCATGTAGAATATATTATGTTACCTAGGTCATTTTATTTCATTTAGAATATATCATATGACTTAGGATATTACATTTCATATAGAACATATCATGTTACCTAGGTCATTTCATTTTATTTAGAATATGCTAAGACATTTAAATTATATCATACCATTTAGGTTGCATTATATTATTTAGAATTTGCTATGTCATTTTATTTATGTCATACATATTCATATTCATATTTTTTAAAATATTTTGAAAAAAGGTAATGATTTTCAATAAAATAAAGATATTCTCGAGTTAAAATAATTCTTGAGTTCTCTGTCGGGTTTGCTGGGGAGCATATCATCAATTATCATTAATAATGGAATATCTTCTTTAAAATAAGAATGATTAGGAAAGTTTTCCAAACTAATAAAATTTTTTATATTTTGCCACGTTTGTTGGGGAATATAGGAAAATTTTGAATTTATAAATTCTAGATCATTTTCAATTAAAAATAGAATTATTTTTCTTTAAATTGGGAATTAACTTGAAATACTAAATTTAAAACCGACTTTTTTTACCGAGATTTGAGATAACACATGATTAATCGAGAAAGTACGAGTATTGGGTGAAAAAACTGTTTTGCCAAAACACATTTTTTTGCCTTTGATAAAATCATTTAAAAATCAAAGTAAAAATATTAGAGACTCCCTAAAAGACTCACAAACAGTAACTAACACTTTTGAAAAGTTAGGCAAAAATCGGCTAAGTAAAAAAATCACAAAGGTAGAATAATCAATTTGACAACTCTTTAATTTTCCACAAGTATGCTCAAGTGAGCATGACTTTGAACCATTGATTGGCCTAAGTCATAAGTCAAGTAGCAAGGACATGAAATGCATGAAAAATACAGCAAATATGATGCATGAAATGCAATTTTAAAACCTAAATGACATGAAAAATGCTTGGCATCAATAAAATGACCTAGACCTAAATGAACTTGCATGGCATTTAATGCAACCTAGGTCTAAAATGCATGAATATGCATGGCAAAGCAAACCAATCCTAAACCTAAAAAATGCATGGCAATAACACAAACATATGGCATACTTAAACAAAACACTCAACCAAATATCATGAAAATGCAAACCTATCAACTAGCATGATGAAAATGTGCATGCAAAGCATAAAATAGAGGGGTGACCGAATGGCCTCATGCTTCAAAATAAACATGGCATTTTCACAAACACATGATAGACTAACATGCATAGCTAAAGAATAACATTCAAATCATGCAAACATAAAGTAAAGGCATGAAAATAAATAGGCATTTTCACAAACACATGGATTACAAAATGTAAAACATAAACAAACTTAAACATTTTGAAAACAAAAAATCAAAAATGCAAGATAAGTAAAATAAACATGATAATAGACTCAAAAATGGAAATAAGCAAGCAACCAAATTAAAACAAGCTTCATGTTTATGTATTAGAAGAGGATTTAAAGCATCAAAACTTATTAAATATTAAGAATAACATGAAATAACAAAGCAAAACAGCAACTCTAAAAAATACTAGGCCATTTGGCCAACCCAAAAAGAAGACGGAAAAAAAAATTCAAAAGCTTTTTACAAGAAAGAATCAAGAAAGAACTTAAAGAATAATATTAAAAACACTTATTTAAAAAGAAAAATCAAAAGAAACTCACCAAATATTAAATGAAAATAGCAAATCAAGAATGGGAAATCAAAGAAGGTGCAAGAGTATGGTGCTTAAAGCAATCTATATAAGCTATCTTTCAAGCTTTTTCACTTCTAACTTTCTTTTCTTTTCTAAACTTTTCTTTTTGCCTTTCAACAATGGAGAGAAAAATCAGCAAAAACCAAGAGAGAATAGAGAGTGAATAGCTGAAAATGAAAAGAGAGAGAGCTCCCATTGTAGTGGCCGAATGCCCCCCCCAATGCTAGGATGTTGTCATTTTTCATTCAACCAATTTTCATCCAAAGGCTATTGATCCAAGATGTTTAAAAAATGAAATTATCACCCTTAGATTAGGCCATCAACTATCCATAATTACAGCTGTTCAAGAATCTTAAGCCATTATGTTGACACTCTCCTTCTTCATGCATTGGTCCATGTGGCTTATTTGCAAAGGCTTGATCAATAAATAACTAACTTCCTCTTCATTGTTGGCCTTTTGATTAAAAATTAGAAAATAAATACCTATCCTTGGTGATAACTCGTATAATTATATAGTTTTTAGTTATGTTTTATTATTGTTTTGTGTCAAATACGAGTTATTATTGTTTAGTCTAATTGTGTTTATGATCTTTTATATTTTTATGTAATTTGGTGTTTTTCACAAGTTTCTTTGAGTGATTTCAGATTACTAGAATTAAGGGCAAATCCAGTTCAGTTCCAGTTCCGACACCGTTTACCATATCAGCTATATCTCGAGTTTCACTGAAGCAATAAGGCTGAAATTTGTAGCCGTGCAAAGCTAAGAGGCATATATATCTTTTTCATGTTTTATACTTCTTGAAACGGAGTCGTTTTCCCTAGTGAAATCGACCATCAAGTTGGCTGATGTGCAATGACGTCTGTGCTGACCTGTTTTCGTATTTTGCCCATATCTTCTTATCCACATCAGAAAATGAGCTGATTCCAACGGCTATGGATCCGTAACTGATAGGGGTATATTTTTCTAGAAGACAATTTTATCAGATCGTGCCTCCAACATTGACAAAATCGACCATCAAGCTGGCTGATCAGAATTGTCATACAATATGACGAAAATTGTTAGAAAAATGCACCCACCTATTATACCTACCTTTGAAATTTGTAAAGCTTATCTCTTGTCATTTAGCCCTCCAAAATGTGTATAAATAGAGGGCCTTGGATGAGTATTGGGATACATTAGATACATTGGTAGGATATTAGCCATTGCAATGTAATTCTCTAAGTTTTCTTCTTCTTTCCTTTCTCTAGTTTTCTTTTTCTTTATTTTTCTTTTCATTTTCTTCATATCTAGTATGTGTTGCTAATCATATTGTTGAGGTGATGAGGTGAAGCTCTTGGTAAATGCTAAGGTTAGTCTCTTAAACATGAGCTAAAATGAATCATCATTTAGTATAGATAATATTTTCTTTTGGTTTAAAATCATACTTGCAAAGTAGGGATCTTGATTCATTATTGACAATGAAAATGGCACAGTAAATGCTTGGTTTCATAACCTTGATTTGTTGTAGACATATACCTTGGCATAAGGAATGCTTGGACTCTTTTTGTGAGTTTTGAGGACACCAAATGAACATAATATCATATGCTATGGACGTTGGACAATTTGGACTGAATTGCTAAACCTTCCGATTGGAACCTCCCTTATGTGTGGATTTCAATTGTGTAATAAAACAAGATTAATCTTAGCATAACACCAAGAGTGGATTCTCTAACCTCAACATCTTTTCTTATTGTTTTTTATATTTTGTTTAATTTCTTTTATGTTTTGTTGTTGATTCCCTAATATCTTGTTTACTTTCTTTTTCTTATATATTTATAAACTTATACTTACTAATACGCTTCCCTGTGGTTCGACCTCGGACACCCGAGAATTTATTACTTGAACATAACCTGCACTTGGGTTTACAACTCTTAATTGAGTTTCCATCAAGTTTTTGGCGCCGTTGCCGGGGAGGCAATACTAAGTATATAAGTTTATAAGTATATTTATTTTTATTGGCTGGTTATACCGCCTAATTTTCTATATATTTATATTTATATTGTATATTAACTTTGTTTTATTTTTATTGGCTGGTTATACCGCCTAATTTGTATATTAACTTTGATTTATTTTGGCTGGTTATACCGCCTAATTTTCTATATATTTATATTTATATTGTATATTAACTTTGTTTTATTTTTATTGGCTGGTTATACCGCCTAATCTGTATATTAACTTTGTTTTATGCTTGTTTGGCGACGTGATTTTAGATCTCGTCGTTTAGTTAGATTTTATTGTGAAACTTTTTCAGGTAATCTTTCTAATACAACTCCTACCATGTGCACGATGGACGTGTAACGGTAAATGTCGTTCTATTGGGATTCCGTCCTCTAATCGAGATGATAAAATTGAATTCATTAAGGATGGACTGAGTAAGGAGAATTTGGGTAATATCCAACTTTCTCTTGAGACGCATCCTAGTGGAGACGTACAAAGAGAAATTCTTGATTTATGGCCGCAATTCCAAAGGGAATGGCAACATCTTGGGAATCTGATGTTAAAAGACCCTGTTTGCCAGCTTGTAAGAAAACTGGATGGGAAGCATATCCTCGACTCATAGAAGGCGTTTAAGCCGTTTCTGGACGTAAAACCAGAGGAAGATGCCAAATACACTTTCGGCGACATTAATACTCTTGACTTTTACGGTTGATTTTTCTTCTCTTTTTGATTTTCTTCTTGAAATCACGCAAAAATCTTTTGTTAGGTTAACATTTTCTTCTGACAGGTCAGATACACTTTCGGCGACATTATTACTCTTGTCTGATTCACTACTCAGTCCTCTATATATTACACCATGTACTCATTCTCTTTCAGGCACTCGAAAAAAAAATGGAAAGTACTTCGTCCCAACGCATTAAAAAAATTTGTGTCTTTGGAGGTGCTTATCCAGGGAAAAATAACATATTCGCTGATGAAGCCATAAGAGTTGGAGTAATACTTGCCCAACAAAAGATCCAGTTGATTTATGGAGGCGGTAGTTCAGGTTTAATGGGAGCAGTCGCTACAGCAGCACACGCCGGAGGAAGTCCAGTTCTAGGAATCGTGCCAAAACTATTCACAGGTTTTTGTGGACCTACCGTGGGTAAAGAAATACAAGTTTGGAGTATCCCTGAACGGATGACAATCATGTACCATTCTGCCGATGCATTCATTGCTTTACCAGGAGGTCTGGGTACATTGGAAGAAATAGCTTGCGTGGCTTCTTGGTCATCTTTTGTCACAAATAAGAAACCCATTGGTTTGCTTAATATTAATGGTTATTTTAGTAATTTGCTTTCATATTTAGATAATGCTGTGGATAATGGATTCATGTTTTCAGAGGCAAGGAGAACCATAATTTCTGCTACAACCATTGAAGATTTACTCAAAAAGCTACAAGCTTATGAGTGTTTATCTGCTACGGTCGTTTCGCAAACGCTCGGAAAAAGAAAAAGAGATATGGACGAGCAAGGAGTGGATTGCACTTTGTCTTTGTGACATTATCTAACATTTTGCTTGTTGTGTCTCAGTTATAATAAGTGGTTAGCAACCTCTGCAGGTAATATCTCCTAAATTCTACCTTTAAAATTTGACATTGGGGACAATGTCATATTTTAGTAGGGGGTAAGGGACATATTTTGCTAAAAAAAAAAAAAATTGTTGTATTTTAAGACATTTAGAAGTATTCATTCTGAACAAGGTCTGAGTAAGGGAGACTTGAGACATACCTTGTCCGTTTGATTTAATCTTCTTCAAAAAAAAAAAAAAAACAAAACAAAAACAAAAAACAACATGTTTAGACTTAGTGTTTTTTTAGTTACTTTCAATACAATGATGAGATATGAATTGCATAAGTCTAAAACAGATTTATTAGTGAGAAGATTTTCATGAGAATTGAGCTTGATATCAACCTTTTTATGAGCCAATGTTAATATGATATGTTGATTGAGAAAGAAGCATGTTTAGACTTAATCTGACTTGTATAATCATCCTTGTGAGTTTTTGAGCCTATAATGATTGATGTATTATACAAATCAATCTAATTTCTTTCTTGAGTGCTCTTATGATTACATGATTCTCTAGAACTTGCTTTAAACCGTTTGAGACTATATTGATACATGTGACAACATGAATATGATAGAGGCATTAGGATTATAACCAGAGCCAAACAGCCATCCCTTATTAATGTTCTAAGAGAACATCCCCACTAGTGAACCAATTTGAGCCTACATTAAATATGCTGTTTTATTGGTAACCACAACTTATACCTAACCTAAATATACTTATATCCTTACCCTTGTTCTAAAGATGGATTTTTATATTTTGAGACATATTAAAAAAAAAAGGGATATTTTTAGTTGAAAATTTGGGTTAGAAACAAAAGATAAGTGTGGGGGAAGAAAAGAAAAGAAAAAGTCAAGAGAAAAAGAAAGGGATCATTGTAAAATACATTCCCATATTAAAAAAAAAAAAAATCTTCTCTTGAACTTCTAGAAAAAGATGTTACAAAGTTGGTTAGAATGATGCAAAGGCTCAACATGAATATTTAGCCTATGTTATTATGTGCTTTATAAGAGTTTTGAGAAGTTTTATTTGTATGATCTTATTATGTCTCTAAAATCTATGAACTCTTTGGAACCTTTGTGATATCTTTATCCTTTTGTTCTTTAACCACATTATAACCCTTTGGCCCCATTACAACCTTGAATAAAGACCTCTTGATTTATGAAGTTGTATGATCTAAATAGTGGAGAATAGGTGGACAAGCAAGCATATGGTAGAAGTGTTTTCATGAGATTGATTGAGTGTAAACACTTTACCACTACTTTAAAGAGTGAAAATCAAGAGAGTATCCCATGTGAGAAGTTGAGATTAAATTTGAATATGCACTATTTTGATTGAAATATGTTATGTTAATATTGGTTTAACTCATTTATTTACATTCAAGCAAGATTTTTTGTGAATTTCTTTAAGCTATTGATTAGTTTTTAAGACTTGTCCAATGATTATCTCTAATTTATATTGGAAGGATTAGTTATAATTATTATTTTTAGTTTTTCTTATGTCTTCAATGTTTGTGGGTATCGTCCTAGTAAACCCTCACGAGACTAAACTCGTCCACTAGGGACACCTAGGGGTTTAAAGGCTTGTGTCACATGCTAAGTGCCACCGTGATTTCCTACGAAAATGGATTAGATTAGATTTTCTTATTTTATTTTTATTGAGTCGTTGCTAGGGACTAGCAACAATCTAAGTGTGGGGGTGTGATAACTCGTATAATTATATAGTTTTTAGTTATGTTTTATTATTGTTTTGTGTCAAATACGAGTTATTATTGTTTAGTCTAATTGTGTTTATGATCTTTTATATTTTTATGTAATTTGGTGTTTTTCACAAGTTTCTTTGAGTGATTTCAGATTACTAGAATTAAGGGCAAATCCAGTTCAGTTCCAGTTCCGACACCGTTTACCATATCAGCTATATCTCGAGTTTCACTGAAGCAATAAGGCTGAAATTTGTAGCCGTGCAAAGCTAAGAGGCATATATATCTTTTTCATGTTTTATACTTCTTGAAACGGAGTCGTTTTCCCTAGTGAAATCGACCATCAAGTTGGCTGATGTGCAATGATGTCTGTGCTGACCTATTTTCGTATTTTGCCCATATCGTCTTATCCACATCAGAAAATGAGCTGATTCCAACGGCTATGGATCCGTAACTGATAGGGGTATATTTTTCTAGAAGACAATTTTATCAGATCGAGCCTCCAACATTGACAAAATCGACCATCAAGCTGGCTGATCAGAATTGTCATACAATATGACGAAAATTGTTAGAAAAATGCACCCACCTATTATACCTACCTTTGAAATTTGTAAAGCTTATCTCTTGTAATTTAGCCCTCCAAAATGTGTATAAATAGAGGGCCTTGGATGAGTATTGGGATACATTAGATACATTGGTAGGATATTAGCCATTGCAATGTAATTCTCTAAGTTTTCTTCTTCTTTCCTTTCTCTAGTTTTCTTTTTCTTTATTTTTCTTTTCATTTTCTTCATATCTAGTATGTGTTGCTAATCATATTGTTGAGGTGATGAGGTGAAGCTCTTGGTAGATGCTAAGGTTAGTCTCTTAAACATGAGCTAAAATGAATCATCATTTAGTATAGATAATATTTTCTTTTGGTTTAAAATCATACTTGCAAAGTAGGGATCTTGATTCATTATTGACAATGAAAATGGCACAGTAAATGCTTGGTTTCATAACCTTGATTTGTTGTAGACATATACCTTGGCATAAGGAATGCTTGGACTCTTTTTGTGAGTTTTGAGGACACCAAATGAACATAATATCATATGCTATGGACGTTGGACAATTTGGACTGAATTGCTAAACCTTCCGATTGGAACCTCCCTTATGTGTGGATTTCAATTGTGTAATAAAACAAGATTAATCTTAGCATAACACCAAGAGTGGATTCTCTAACCTCAACATCTTTTCTTATTGTTTTTTATATTTTGTTTAATTTCTTTTATGTTTTGTTGTTGATTCCCTAATATCTTGTTTACTTTCTTTTTCTTATATATTTATAAACTTATACTTACTAATACGCTTCCCTGTGGTTCGACCTCGGACACCCGAGAATTTATTACTTGAACATAACCTGCACTTGGGTTTACAACTCTTAATTGAGTTTCCATCACTTGGGCCTTGGTTGGCCAACCCTTTTCTTCCAGCCATGCTTCATTTTTTAAAAGGCAAGAAAAGCCCTTTTCTGTTTCTTGGGTAAAATAACCTTTTTGCCCCCCGAACATAAATAAATAGAAAACGGACTCCAAATTCAAATTTTATTTTTTCAATACTTTCAAAATAATAAAAAATTGAATTATGGAGGTTTTCAAAAAAATTCGAGTCCATTTGCTATTTATTTGGATTTTTTCTTCCAAAATTGCCCTTTTGTGCTCCCAAACTTTACCATTTTTTAAACGAGCTCCAAATCCAGATTTTTCTTCACCAATCTCTTCCAAATAATTTGAAAGTGTGATCTGAAAGTTTTCATAATTTTTGGAACTCATTTGGTATTTTTTCGGGATTTATCTGCTTGAATTACTACATAGGGGGCCCGGGATTTGGCCATTTTGCAAACGAAATCCAAAATACGAATCCCGATTTTATTTTGCCAATCTCTTCCAAATAATTTTAAAATGATATTTGCAAATTTTCAAAAAATTTGGAGTTCATTTGCTATTTTTTCGGGATTTATCTTCTTGAATTTTTGCATAAGGGACCCGGGATTTGGCCATTTTGCAAACGAACTCCGGATCAAGATTTTCTTTCGTCAATCTCTTCGAAATGATTTAAGAATGAGATCTGAAATTTTTCAGAATTTTTGGAGTTCATTTGCTATTTTTTTCCAAATTTTCCAATTTTGCCCTTTTGCCTCCAAACTCGGTTTTGCTCAAAACAAGTCCAATTTTTAGATTTTCTTCAAACTGAGCCTTGGGCTATCCTTTTTTAATCACTCCTCATCCATTAGGGGCTTTAGTCTTACCGAATCGGGTCATTTCTGTAATTCTTCCAAATTTCACCGAAATCCACCAAAAACCCCAATCCTCAGTTTTCTTTCGGATTGGCTTTTCTTTCAGTTTTTCTTTCAATTGGATTCTCCATTACCCGTATTCAGTGCTTATCTTTCATTTGGAACATTCAATTTCAACCAATTTGATCGTTTAAGCACTTTTCCCCAAATTTCCCGAATTAAGGTTTTCTTTCCACTGAATCTCCATAACCCAGCTTCCGAACTCCATATCTTTCAATGTAGACCTTGGATTATTAAAATTCTTTCACCATTTTTCAATTGAGCTTCAAATCTTGATTTTGAAAGTGGGTTGACTTTTTTAGTAGTTGACTTTTTGGGGTTGACTTTTTTCAAGTTTGACTTTTTTGCTCGCCTTCTTAAACTAAGTCTCGGAGTACCACCTGCAGGATGAAAAAAGTCTTTTTACATTCTGAAACATCAATTTAGGAAGAAAACATACCTGTTTTAGTGGTTCGGACAAAATTAGGTGTCTACAGCTGCCCCTCTTTGGCTATTGCTGATAATCAGGAATCAGGCAAAGATAAACAAACACTAATTTTGTCTGGTTAGTGAAATCACATGTGAAGAGAAAGAGGGTTTCTTTTTTCCTTTTTCATTTTTTTTAAAAAGCTCTAAATTGAAGATTTTGTCCTTAAATTGAATTCCCTAACTAATCAAGGCCCGACCCGTCTTAAGAAAACGAGTTCGATTTGCAAGAGAAGAAAAGACCTCAATGATGGTCTCGAGGGCTTAACTTGTCTTGTGCTAAGCTGTGTTTAAAATTCTGGTTATCTCCTCCAGATGCTTCGGCTATCACCACCAAAGACTTGCTTAAGCAAATGTAAAATTCTGGATATCTCGACCAAAGGCTTTGGCTATCACCACCAAAGACTTGTTCAAGCAAATGTAAAACTCTGGATATCTCCACCAAAGGCTTTGGTTATCACCACCAAAGACTTGTTCAAGCAAATGTAAAAACTCTAGAAATTTATGCCTGGAGGTCTTAAAAATGGTGCCTGGAGGTCTTAAAAATGGTGCCCGGAGGCCTTACCTGTGATTTGAAAATTTGCGCTGTATGCGACTTTAAAAATGATGCCCGAAGGTCTTAAGAATGGTGCCCGGAGGCCTTACCCGTGATTTGAACAAAATGCACTGTATGCGACTTTAACAATAATGCTCGGAGGTCTTAAGAATGGTGCCCGGAGGCCTTACCCATGATTTGAAAAAAAAATACGCTGTATGCGACTTTAAAAATGATGCCCTGAGGTCTTAAGAATGGTGCCCGGAGGCCTTACTCGTGATTTGAAAATAAATGCGCTGTATTCGACTTTAAAAATGATGCCCGGAGGTCTTAAGAATGGTGCCCGAAGGCCTTACCCGCGATTTGAAAATACCTTGACGACGGTCTCAAGGCTCGACTCATTTGATAAACATAATGAATTCGATTTAAAACAAAAGGAAATACCTCGACAGTGGTCTCAAGGCTCGACTCATTTGATAAAACAGAATGAATTCGATTTAAAACAAAAAGAAATACCTCGACGGTGGTCTCAAGGCTCGACTCATTTGAATAAACAGAATGAATTCGATTTAAAACAAAAGAAAATACCTCGACGGTGGTCTCAAGGCTCGACTCATTTGATAAAATATAATGAATTCAATTTAAAACAAAAGGAAATACCTCGACCGTGGTCTCAAGGCTCGACTCATTTGATAAAACAGAATGAATTCGATTTAAAACAAAATGAAATACCTCGACGGTGGTCTTAAGGCTCGACTCATTTGCTAAAACAAAATGAATTTGATTTAAAACAAAAGGAAATACCTCGACGGTGGTCTCAAGGCTCGACTCATTTGATAAAACAGAATGAATTCAATTTAAAACAAAAGGAAATACCTCGACGGTGGTCTCAAGGCTTGACTCGTTTGAAAAGCAGAACGAGTTTACTTTGGAGAAGTCCAAGTTTTCCTGATTTCTGCAATGTTAGCTAAATGCAATGATGAGAATGACATGCTTTGTAAATGTTTGTATGTTTCCTAAGAATGAATGCAATCAAATGATTATGTCATGATTTCTAATCCATGGTTTCTTTGAGGTTCACAGATTATCTGACTTCATGACGGAGTCTTCAATTTTTCATTGATGCCCCACTTAAGGAATCCTTCACTTAAGATAACTTGTCAAACAGTCTCAGTTTCTGACTTTTGCTGAAATTCACAAATTTTCTGACTTCGTGATGGAGTCTCCAACACGTTCACTGTTTTCCTTTCTTGGTGAACTTTCCAAACCTTTCCCAAGATTTAAATCTATTCCTTAGTAATACTCTGAAATCCTTTTATTTAAAGATGTTTTATTACTAATCATCATTCAATTTAATAACAATCATAATGCATCTAAAAAATGTATGAAAGAAAATATGAGTCAAGCAAAAATGTCATAAAAAAGATGACAAGAATTTATTGCAAGAAATATTTTAAAATAGTAAAAATAAATATCAAGGATATAAGAAACAAATGTAAAGTTATAGGTTGTAGATGCCCCAGATGCGGAATATCTTGGACCCCTATTTTTTCAAACCATCTGAAATTTCTCTTGAACGAGCAATTTACTTGGGTAACCTCTTAGCTTCCGTAGTTACATCAAACTGAGTTGTTCCCCTTTCTTCTGATTTTTAGATACTTTCTCCCCTTTTACATGGAGCATTGATTCGAACTTTTAATCAATACCTGAGCTGCCCTTTGCAGGTTTTCAACTAAAATGTCCTCTATTCTGTATTAAGTCGCCCTTTGAGGGTTTCCGGCTTAAACCTCTCCTTTTACATTCTTTTTTCATTTTCATTTTTTGTATTCTACCATACATCTGAGAATTCTAAATGTTTCCAAGGTAAAAATATCAATTCAAAAGATGGGATGAATTCTGAGAATAACCTTTCAAATTAAATATCCATGCTTGATCAAAATGGACTTTCTAAAGCACGTAATGTAAGCCAAGGTTCAGTTTTAGAAAGAAATGATAAAATAGGCCCAAATTGTGTTTAAGGGTGATTGGATCAAGGATCATTTCCTGAGGAGAACTCATTCTTGAAACATTTGTCCCTTTTTTGGACTTTCTTTTCTTCTTTTTTTCTTTTTTCTTTTTTTGCTTTGTTGGCTTTCATTTGCCACATTTTTCGATGGCTTTCCTTTTGCCATGATTTTTGATTATTTTTCCTCGCATTTTCCCTCTAGTGTAGAGGGTGATCCTTGATCAAGGTTTAAAGAAATAAATAATTCCTAAGGCTCAAAGGGGTGACGAAGGATAATTTTTTCTTAGTGAAAGGAATATGAAATATGGCCATTCATCATATCAAGCATGAATATTCTCATTAAAAAGTAATCCACAGGGGAAATAGATATATAGAATTTCCATTTTTACGCTTGGAATCATTCTAATTTCCATGTGCATAGCATCACATTTTTTTTCAAGGATAATACTTCTTCAGTTCATCAGCATTCACGGGATTTATGAAATCCTCCCCGTCCATTCTAGTTAAAATCAATGCTCCTCCAGAAAAAAGCTCTTTTTACCACATAAGGTCCTTCCCAATTCAGAGCCCATTTTCCTCTCGGGTCTTTCACTATAGGGAGAATTTTCCTCAGTACCAACTCCCCCTCTCGGAACTGTCTGGGATGAACTTTCTTGTTGTGGGCTCGAATCATTCTTTTCTGATACAACTGCCCGTGACAAATTGATTTCAATCTTTTCTCCTCAATGAGGTTCAACTGTTCATAATGAGCTCTAACCCATTCTGCTTCCTCTAGGCCAACTTCCATCAAAACCCGAAGTGAAGGGATCTCAACTTCAATAGGTAGCACTGCTTCCATCCCGTATACCAAAGAAAACAGAATTGCCCCTGTAGATGTACGGACCAAAGTACGATATGCATGAAGAGCAAAAGGAAAGATCTCATGCCAATCCTTGTACGCATCAGTCATCTTCTCAACAATCTTCTTGATGTTCTTTTTAGCTGCTTCTACTGCCCCATTCATCTTCGGATAGTAAGGTTCCGAATTATGATATGTGATCTTGAATTGAGTACACACTTCTCTCATCATCTTATTGTTCAAATTGAGAGCATTATCCGAAATAATTCTTGCTGGCAACCCATAACGGCATATGATTTCTTTCTTAACAAATCTGCATACTACCGACTTGGTTACATTCTCATAGGAAGCAGCTTCTACCCACTTTATGAAATAATCTATGGCCACCAAGATGAAACGATGTCTATTTGAAGCTTTTGGGGTAATAGGTCCAATCATATCCATTCTCCACATTGAAAAGGGCCATAGTGCAGTCATGACATGTAATGGCGATAGCGGCACATGAATCTTATCTGCATATATCTGGCATTTATGGCACTTCCGGGAATAACTGATACAATCTCCTTCCATTGTCAACCAATAATAGCCTGCCCTCATAATCTGCTTAGCAAGCATGTGACCATTAGCATGAGTGCCACATATCCCTTCATGGACCTCTTCTATAATTCTTCGAGCTTCGGCAGATCCGACACATCTCAACAAGACTTGGTCTTTTCCTTTCTTGTAGAGAATCTCACTGTCTAGAACAAAACCCATTGCTAGCCTTCTCAGAGTCATCTTGTCATTTTCTGTTGCTTGTTCTGGATACTGTTGACTCTTGATGTATTGCAAGATGTCGTTATACCATGGAAGGCCATCTGCTTCTTCTTCAATACTCAGACAGTGGGCAGGAGACTCATATATACTCATCTTTATTGGCACCACTTCAGCCCCTTCATTCACTTTAAACTTTGATAACAAAGTAGCCAGAGCATCGGCCATTCGGTTTTCTTCTCGAGGGAAGTAATTGAAATTCACTTCTTCAAATTCCTCCAATAAACTCAGTATGAGTTCTTGGTATCGGATTAGCTTTGTATCTCGGGTTTTCCATTCTCCTCGTAGTTGGTATATCATTAGGACTGAGTCTTCGAAAACTTCCAACACTTTGATCTTTCTATGTACACACTCCATACTCGGCAGTATTGTTTGTACAATCAAAATCCAATCTAGCAGTGAAAGGATAATAATCTTCTTCTGGGGATATGAGGACTGCACCGATTCCATTGCCCATGGCATTAGATGCGCCATCAGAACACATTTTCCACATTTTGTTCTTCAGGGGAATCTCATCTGCTTGTGAAACATACATCAAATCTTCATCCGAGAAGTCAAAGTTCAATGGCTCATAATCTTCCACTGCCCGACTTGCTAAGAATTCAGCCACTACACTGCCCTTGATAGCTTTTTGACATACATATACAATGTCGTACTCTGACAATAAAACCTGCCATCTTGCCGTCCTCCCTGACAAAGAAGGTGCTTCCAACATGTACTTGATTGGATCTAGCTTGGCAATCAACCACGTTGTGTGGTACAACATGTACTGTCTGAGTCTTCGAGCAGTCCAAGCTAAGGAACAACACAACTTTTCTATTGACGAATATTTCAACTCATAATCTATGAACTTCTTGCTGAGGTAGTAAACTGCCTGTTCTTTCTTTCCAGTCTCATCAAGCTGCCCCAAAACACAACCCATGGATCTCTCAAATACTGATAAATGCAGTATCATTGGTTTATCCAGAACAGGTGGCATTAATATTGGTGGGTTGGATAGATAATGTTTAACCTTTTCAAATGCAATCTGACAACCTTCATCCTATTTTCCTGGATCACGTTTTTTAAGTAACTTAAATATTGGATCACATTTGTCAGTTAACTGAAAAATAAACCAAGCAATGTAATTCAATCTCCACAGAAAGCCTCTTACTTCTTTTTGAGTACGAGGTGGTGGCAAATTCTGAATGACCTTCACTTTATCCAGGTCAATCTCAATTCCTCTTTTGCTGACGATAAAACCCAGTAATTTTCCCGAGGTGACTCCAAAAGTACTTTTTGTTGGATTTAGCTTGAGTCTAAACTTCCTTAGTCGTTCGAAGAGCTTCTTAAGATTCGCAATATGCTCCTCTTCTCCTTGTGACTTTGCGATCATATCATCAACATATACCTCAATTCCCTTATGCATCATCATGAAACAAGGTCACCATGGCTCTCTGATATGTTGCCCCAGCACTCTTCAACCCAAATGACATTACCTTGTAGCAGAAGGTTCCCCACATTGTAACAAATATGGTTTTCTCCATATCTTCTGGTGCCATCTGAATCTGATTGTATCTTGAGAATCCGTCCATGAAAGAAAATAAATAACTCTTTGTCGTATTATCCACCAGAGTATCAATATGGGGCAAAGGGAAATTATCTTTAAGGCTGGCCTTATTCAAATCTCGATAATCAATGCACATCCGCACCTTGCCATCCTTCTTTGGTACTAGAACAATATTTGCCACCCATTCTGGATATTTTGCCACCTTTAAGAATCCAGCATCAAATTGCTTCTTCACCTCCTCTTTTATCTTTAACAGCATGTCCGGCCTCATTTTTCTCAACTTTTGCTGAATTGGTTTGCATTCTGGCCTTAAAGGGAGCTTATGAACCACAATATCCGGATCCAACCCTGGCATGTCTTGGTAAGACCATGCAAATACATCCACATATTCTTGAAGCAAGGCTATCAATTCCCCATTTATTGATAATGACAATGAAGTCCCGATTTTGACTTCTTTTATCTCTTCACCATTTCCCAGATTTATCACAATAATTCCTTATGAGGAAGTACTTGTTTCTCCTCTTGTTCTATTTTCCTTAATAGATTCGAAGGTAGACCATAATCCTCAGTATCTTCATTAGCCTCAAAATCACCCGTGCAAATGGATCTTTCAAAATCAATTTCAGAATTACTGACAGGAAGGTCCTCATATTCCGCATCCGTACACCTGCAAAAAGGTGGAGAAGAAACAATATAGGAAAATATATATAATGAAAACAAAATAAATAACAAAAATGAAAGAATATGGACACATCAATATGAATAAAATGCATTGTGCTTGTTATTTATTGACTAAAAATGTTTAAACAAAAAGCCCATTATAGAAAAAACTTTTAATATCTCTGGGTAAAGATAATTAAGATTGTTTTTTAAAATATTACGTTGAAATAGACTTAAAAACTATAGACAGCTCAATCGCACTCCAATTGGTCAGTCTATATCCTGGTGGAGAAGGTCGCACCATCCAGTTCGCATTGTCATTTTCCATTCCTTCTTTCCTAGTCATGCAAATTACCATATCCTGAATTTGCCTCCCTTTATTCACATGAAATTTTTCAAAAGCTTGCTCGATCATTAGAGTACATTCTCTTAATTCTTTTCTCTGAATAGAAAACCAGGAGAGTGAAAGCTGTGAAGGATTGGTGGGAAAGTCATGGGTTCCCATTCAATATCCATACCCGCGAGACGGGCCATCTTCCGTTGTCGGTTCCTTTAAACTTGTTTTCTCCTCTCATGGGCCTTTAGAAAATACCCTAAGCCAAATCGATCTTTCTTTCCCACTGCTTCCATTGCTGGGGCCATCCCTTGAAGATATTTTCCAAGACCTTTTCCAGCCCTGCAGCCCTTTCCAACTGTGGTTCTTACTGCCAGCCTTGTGTTCTTGGACAATCTTGGTTTTGGAATTTTTCGTCCTTTAGCGACGAAAATCGCATTTACGAATTCCAAAGATCGAAAAGAACATTCTACGGCATTTTCATTGGGTTCAACATAAGGAGATTCAGTAGATACAGAGGCTATTATGTCTTCTTCTCCTGATACAGTGACCGAACGGCCCTCCATCACAAATTTCAGCTTTTGGTGGAGAAACGAGGGTACAGCCCCTGCTGAATGTATCCATGGCCTTCCCAACAAGCAATTATAGGATGGATTAATATCCATTACCTGAAAGTTCACCGTATAGGTGCATGGGCCTATCTCCAAGGAACCTCAATAGTTCTCATTACCTCTCTCCTAGTACCATCGAAAGCCCTGACTATTATGCAACTCGGTAACATATAAGACATATCAACTGGCAACTTAGACAGGGTTGCCAAGGGCATTACATTTAATGAAGAACCATTATCCAGAAGCACCCTTGGAAGTATATGCCCCTTGCAGGTGGTTGTTATGTGAAGAGCCTTTGTGGACCCAATACCATTGGGTGGTATTTCATCATAACTGAAGTATATATGGTCGTCTACCGTAATGTTTCCCACCAACCTGTCTAACTTTTCTACTGATATGTTGTTAGCCACGTATGCCTCATTCAACACTCTTAACAGGGCAATTCTGTGTGGCTTTGAGTTTAATAGCAAAGATAAGATGGAGATTCTTGCTGGCTGACACTGCAATTGCTCAACCACACTATACTCACTATGTTTTATGAACTTTAAAAACTCGCAGGCCTCCTTCTCATTTATCGGCTCTTTTATCCTGTTTACCGGGGCTGATTTCCTCTCTGCTTCTTTTGACAAATCCATCTCAATATGGATTGGTTCAACTGCTTTCTTCCCTTTCTCCAGTCCTCCATCCTTTCTTGTTGATCCCTGTTCAACAATCTCAGGGGCATAACACCTTCCACTTCGTGTTAAGTGCCCCACACCTGTAATATCTTGTTGACTTGATGACCCGGGCATAACCATGCTGCAGTCATATTTCCATGGTGTAGTTTTGCTTTCCCTGTATGAAAAGGAATAAGGCAAATCTATGATTAGCTTGGGCGCAATTTCCTCAACAACCGGAGTAGTCTTCTCTGGTTCATCATAATATATGATCAAAGGTCTTCCTATTCCATAGCCAGTCGCATTCTCAACAACCTCTACTTCCTCCTATGTTTCCTCATAAAACTGGGCCTCTCCATCATCCATCATCTTTTGGACTTTAGCCAGAAAATCCCCGTAGCCTGTATGATATGACCTGAATATCTATGGAACGAGCACCAATTCTGCACCCTCTTTGCAACCATTTTTAAACTGTCTGCATCCCCCGTCATTCCTGCCTTAACCATCTCGACCCATACTATTAATATCGGATTCTTGACTTCCCTGATATCCTTTTTTAACCTTCTGACTTCCCCTGTCCATACTGTATTTACCCGATTCTCAGCATGATCGGGTAATGGGTTTCCCACTACATTCAGCCCATTTTTTGACCCAAACTTCACAACTCCGGTATTGATTAAACTTTGGACTTTCTTTTTGAAGACAACGCAATCCTCCGTCGAATGCCCCTGAATTCCTGCATGATATGCGCAGTTGGTATTTGCATTGTACCACCTTGGGTATGGTGGGGTCAAAGTTTTAAGATATACGGGCACGACAAGTTGGCCTTGCAGTAGTTTAGGATATAGCTCACCATAGGTGGTAGAAATGGGATCAAACTGGGGTTTTTGATCGTTCCTTGGTGAACGATAGTCATTGCGCGCGGGACCTTGAGTGTTTGGGACAGTGTTTCGAGAAAGGGTTATCTGTGGTGATATACTAGTTGGAAACGCCTTTTGTGGTATCGGAGGTGCATAAGATGTAGTAGGAGTATAAGGCCTAAGAGGTGTGTATGGTGTAAGAGGTGTATAGGGGCATCGATTGAAACTGACTGCATGTGTCTCCTCCTTCTTCTTTGCTGGAAAAACTCTCTTCGGGGTAGCAGACTCACCCCCTTCCATTTTCCCGTTCTTAATGGCAGACTCTATCATCTCCCCAGATATCACCATATCTGCAAAGTCTTTGGTGGCACTTTCCACCAATTTATCATAATAAGGTGCTTTCAGGGTATTGATGAAAAGCACTGTAGTTTCCTTGTTGGTTAAAGGGGGTTGCACTTGTGTAGCCAGGTCTCTCTATCTTTGAGAATATTCTTTAAAGCTCTCAATAGCTTTCTTTTCCATGTTTTAGAGAGTTAGACCATCAGGCACCATGTCCGTCACATGCTTATACTATTCCATGAAAGATTTGGCTAGATCCATCTAGGAACGGATCTTAGTACGGGTAAGCTGGTTATACCACCGAGTTGCGGACCCTATCAAGATATCTTGAAAATAGTGGATGAGTAATTTTTCGTCTTCATCATGTCTGGTCATCTTCCGGCAATACATGGCCAGATGCGCTGATGGGTTAGTAGTTCCGTTATATTTTTCAAAGTCTGGTACTTTGAACTTTGGAGGAATCACCAGACCATGCACTAAACTCATCTCTTTGGCGTCCAGACTGCCAAATAGCTCCTTCCCTTCAACTGCCCTCAGTCTTTCCTCCAGCAGCTGATATTTTTTGGGATTCTGCCTTTTCAACCCTCTTCAACCCAGTCATCTTTGCCCTTTCCTTTTCAGCCATTTCTTCAAAGTCTGGAACGTCCACATCAATTGGATCAACCCCATTATTACCCCTTTTAGGACAAAAATTATGTGCTACAGCCGCTGGTTGGATGTAAATATAGGATGCTGCCCTAGTCGGAAGTTCATTTCCCACAGGCTGGGATGTCTGGCCATTCTTCTATACCACCTCTAGTCGGTCTTCCTGGTTTACTGCCCCCATTCCTGTAACTGAATTTTCCCCTGGCCATTTCTGCCTCATCATGGTACTCATCATCTCTATGAGTTTGGTCATTTGTTCCCGTGACTCCTCTTGAGACTTAGCCAATTATTCCTGCAGTTCTTTTTGAATTCTTTCCATCCTTTCAATTCTAGCAAGCTGATCGTTCTCCATAGCTCTTGCTTGAGATCGAGTATTGTAGAGGTGTCGAAAGTCTGATTCTTTTTGAGTGCGACCAACTGTACCTTTAGTTTTAAAAATCATGGATTAGAAATTATTGACACTTTTTTTATTTCATTTTATAAAAATGAATGAATGAATGAATAAATGACTAAATGTTAATGAATGAACAAATAAGTAAATGACTAAGTGTATGAACATGAATGACTAACTATAAAGAATAAATGAATGGACAAATAAATAAATGACTAAGTGTATGAACAATTTATAAAGAATGAATGAATGAATGATTATAAATATAAATGAATGAACAAACAAAATATATAAAGGAAAGAACAAATGAATGATGAATGCATTAAAAAGTATTGGCCCCGGGATAATTCCAACCAAACGGTCTTTCATTGATTTCCACGAACTAAATACATCAGAGAAAAAAGATCATTGTTTAAGACAATCTGATAATCTGTCTATCCTAATTTAAATATGCTATTACAAAACACCGGTCCTTTAGTAACTCCCTCGGATCTTGGACCTTTTTCACTGTCCTTTTTTGATTGCCTTGCTCTTCAATCTGACCCCTACTTGTTCACGGCCCTTTGACATGTCAGCAGAAGCATCGCCGTGTAAGCTTTCCTTAGCTTGTTTCTCCAGTTGATTGGCTCGGGCTTCCTCATGCTTTGCTCTCTCTGTCCAATAGTTCTTCTCTTTCTTGAGGTTTTTGACATCTTGCTCCCATTCCCCAAATGTCTTGAGGGTCCCCTCAAATCTGAGCTCGAAGGGGTACCTCTTGTTCTCCAAGTGTAATTCCTGAAGATCGCTTTTAGCAGTGTCCCTTTCTCTCTTGATTTTTTCCTTTTCTCTTTCTCGAGCTGATTCCCTATTTTTCATATCCTCAAGCTCTTCTTACAATTGGGCAATTTCCTTGCTCATTTGGGCCTTTTCTTTTTCGAATTCTACCCTTGCAATTTCTAACTCTGATGGCGCTTCCTTAGGTAGTGGACTCATGAACTGGACCTCTTTTCCATCTGATGTCAACAACCTATCATTAACCCTCAATTTCCTCCATACCAGGTAATCAGGTGTGACGATGTCGGCATATCTAGCTACCTTCACCCGATGAGTTTCCTCCCATGCTACTACAATCTCACGTACCTTTCCTAAGTATCCATCTTCTCCATAAGCAAATTCCAAATTACTAAGGTCATGGGTCATAGAAGTAAACTGACGGGATTTCGATTGTCTTAGTACCAGCAGTGGTGCATAGCTCACTCCTCTCCATACTCCCAATAATGGAACATAAGCTTTATCTCCGCACTTGTACAATGTCGGCATAGGAGCTATCCATGAAGCTCTCCAAATTATCATCTCAACCCTGATATTCCAGAATATGTTGATCCATTGTTTCTCAGTCCTATTTTCAAGCCAATCCCTCTTAAGAAATTCACCAATTGGTGTAAAAAACTTCCAATATGAGCGAAGAGGGAAATTCTCCTATTTACAAAAATGGCTCTGAACCCATATGTAAAGAAGCTGTATATAACCTATAAAACGCCCTTTTCCTTTCCATCTACAAAAATTCAGCGATCGGATTATTTCTGCTATAATTGTCGGGGCTAGGTTTATCCTCTGCTCAAGCCTCTCAAAAACATCAAATATCGCCATATCCACATACACTAATGTCTTTGGGAAGATAACTAAACCATAGATAGCCAAAGCAAAAATATTCCTAACATTCTCCTTACTTGTATAGCTATGGATTAAGGTCCGTAAAATATCCCATGATATACAATGGCTTACCCCTTTTTGGACAACATGGCTTTCGACCCACTTTCTTTCCACTCCCAGAATCTTGACACTTTTTCTTGAAACCCGACGTCTTTGTATCCTTCAAATAAATACGGTCAGGAATAACGTTCTCAATATGCAGCAAGGTCGAATATTCCTCTATGGTTGGAGTCATATCCTCTCGGTTGAAGGTAAAACACCGATAAGCGGGATTCCAGAATTGCACCACAGCCCGGATCACCTCACCACTGACCTTAGCCTGAACTAACAGTGCTATGTCCCCATAAGTTTGAGTGAAGGCTTCTTTTTTTGATATGTTCCATTGATTCCATATATCCATCAATTCCCGGAGATCATTTTGCCTAATAGTAAGAGCAACCTCGGCTGGCAATACTGACACATATCCCATCTTCAAACAATCCCCATTATCCTGCTGACCTTTCTCGAACTGTTTCCTAACCTTTAAATGCTTCTCGAACACTGAGACATTTTGATCCTTCATGGAAGCCCTTTTGGTTGAATATTATCCCGAGACCAATAACCTTCCATGTGCAAAAATGATGACAAGAATGCAAAAAAAAAAAAAAAGAAAGAACAACAACAAAAAGAAAACAAATTAGTAAGGGGAATAAATTCGAATAATAAAAAAAACATATAATTTAAAACAATAATTATCCCTGAGGATGCCAACAAAATTTTGGCATTATAACACCCCTAGGACTAAATACCAACATTTATTACGAGCATTGTTATGTACGTTCATCATTGTCCGATTTTCAAAAATAAATGTATTCGGAAAGTAGAATAGAAGGTAAAAGGATTGGAAATATTCCTCCATGTGTTCTTAACTTCGGGATATCTAATTGGAAATCCGGCATGGCTTCGCCTAGGTTTACTATATGAAGGTGAATTAGTTCTAGAAGCCCCGAATTGTTCCTAACTGTCGTCGGTGAAGGCTAGTAAGGCACCCCGATAAAAGCGGGTTCAATTCGTTAGAGTCTATTTCCCTAGGCCATGCGGATTGTTAATCATTAAGGCTTACGTAATTTAGTACTCCGGAAGTGTTTCACTAGCCCATGCGGATTGTTAATCACGAAGGCTTAGTTACTTTGCTCCCACCTAAAAGGACGGAACCCGAGTATAGGATTGATGATATGCAAATGCACGTGTAGTGTAGTGTAGTGTGTGAGGAGAAATAACAAACCTTTCACCACCTATTCTACATCCCTTATTCTAAATGCCCCAACAAGATTAAACAACATAAGTCATCAATTAATCAATAAATGAATATATGCACCAAAATAACCAGAGAACAATTATAATATGTATGCACATGAATATGGACATATTTAAAAATATTTTATTATTTTTGAAATTATCCTTATTTTTTTTTTAAATGTGGGAATTAAAATTAAATACCAATTAAACCAACAAAACCGAGACTTTGATAACACATGACTAATTCTAGGCCTGACTCTCTAATAGTCCCCAATGGAGTCGCCAAGCTATCGCAACCTAAAAAAATAACAAGTCTCATCGCAAGACTTTATTATTTGTTAAGCGTGACATTAAAAAAACCCGAGGAAAAGTCGACTTAATTCCTCTTGAAAAATGAAGGTTTTGAAAATGACCTTGAAAAATACATGGAGTCGCCACCAATCTTTTTTAGCTAGGTGTGATCGGCCACCTATTAAAAATGGTTTTATAAAATATTTTAAAATTAATTAAAATATTTTTAAAATCAATTTCAAGTCTGCGTTTTAAACCAGAGAAATCAAAGAAGTGGGTTCGGGACTTGGTTACGTGTGGGGAAGGATTAGCACCCCCACAATGCCCGTATAAAACAGTACCTTATTAATCATGTGTTATCTCAAGTCTCGATAAAAAGTCAGTTTTAAATTTAGTATTTCAAGTTAATTCCCAATTTAAAGAAAAATAATTCCATTTTTAATTGAAAATTATCCGGAATTTATAAATTCAAAATTTTCCTATATTCCCCAACAAACGTGGCAAAATATAAAAAATTTTATTAGTTTGGAAAACTTTCCTAATCATTCTTATTTTAAAGAAGATATTCCGTTATTAATGATAATTGATGATATCCTCCCCAGCAAACCCGGCAGAGAACTCATGAATTATTTTAACTCGGGAATATCTTTATTTTATTGAAAATCATTACCTTTTTCAAAACATTTTAAAAATATGAATATGTATGAGATAAATAAAATGACATAGCAAAGTCTAAATAATATAATGTAACCTAAATGGTATGACATAATTTAAATGTCTTAGCATATTCTAAATGAAATGAAATATCCTAAGTTATATGATATATTCTAAATGAAATAAAATAAAATATCCTAAGTGACATAATATATTCTAAATGAAATGAAATGACCTAGGTAACATCATATATTCTACATGAAATGAAATAGGTAACATAATATATTCTATATGAAATGAAATAATCTAAATGACATGGCAAATATAAATGATATGGCATATAATCTAAATGACATGAAACATAAAATAATGCTATCATATAATATACATGGAAATAAAAATAATAATGCATGAACATAGTATATGCTAAATAATATGACAAAAGTAACTAAATAAAAAGCATAGGATATCATGAAATATTCAAAACCATATAACAAATAATATAATTCAAAAATTTAAATCAAAGATAATAACACCATCATGAAAATTAAACATAGCAAAAATTACATATTATATAATATGCATGAATATGGAAAATGCAATGCATGAGAATGTATTTTTTCCTTTAATTAAGGAAATCCGTAAATCTAAAAAGATATTCGGCTACCTTAGGAAAATATATCAAATTAAATATTCTAAAACAAAAAATACTTTGTGATTGTTTGAAAACAATTTTGAAAAGCTTAGATTAAAAATAAAAACCTAGCTAAACCCCTTTTAAATGGCTCTAATTTCCTAATTTTAAAATCTCGGACTTGACCACCCTTAATCCAAGAATTAAAAAATCATTTTTAGAGTTTAAAAAGGCTTAAAAACTACCCTAAGTCAGTAGCTAAACTTCCTAATCAGCCCCCTATAAGTAACTTAACCAAAACAGAAAAATGATTTTCCTTCAAATTCAATTCTGGCTCCACTGTCCAGTTTTAAAGCACGATTTTTTACCCTATTTTTAAAAATTCAAAAAATCTAAAAAAAATACTGGAGACTCAGGACATGTAAAAATACACGGGAAAAAATCGAAAAAGTAAAAGTAATGGGTGAAAAAACTGTTTTGCCAAAACACATTTTTTTGCCTTTGATAAAATCATTTAAAAATCAAAGTAAAAATATTAGAGACTCTCTAAAAGACTCACAAACAGTAACTAACACTTTTGAAAGTTAGGCAAAAATTGGCTAAGTAAAAAAATCACAAAGGTAGAATAATCAATTTGACAACTATTGATTGGCCTAAGTCATAAGTCAAGTGGCAAGGACATGAAATGCATGAAAAATACAGCAAATATGATGCATGAAATGCATGATTTAAAACCTAAATGACATGAAAAATGCATGGCATCAATAAAATGACCTAGTCCTAAATGAACTTGCATGGCATTTAATGCAACATAGGTCTAAAATGCATGAATATGCATTGCAAAGCAAACCAATCCTAAACCTAAAAAGTGCATGGCAATAACACAAACATATGGCATGCTTAAACAAAATACTCAACCAAATATCATGAAAATGCAAACCTATCAACTAGCATGATGAAAATGTACATGCAAAGCATAAAATAGAGGGGTGGCCGAATGGCCTCATGCTTCAAAATGAACATGGCACTTCCACAAACAAATGATATACTAATATGCATATCTAAAGAATAACACTCAAATCATGCAAACATAAAGTAAAGGCATGAAAATAAATAGGCATTTTCACAAACACATGGATTACAAAACGTAAAACATAAACAAACTTAAACATTTTGAAAACAAAAAATCAAAAATGCAAGATAAGTAAATAAACATTATAATAGACTCAAAAATGGAAATAAGCAAGCAACCAAATTAAAACAAGCTTCATGTTTATGTATTAGAAGAAGATTTAAAGCATCAAAACTTATTAAATATCAAGAATAACATGAAATAACAAAGCAAAACAGCAACTCTCAAAAATACTAGGCCATTCGGCCAACCCAAAAATAAGAAGAAAAAAAAATTTCAAAAGCTTTTTACAAGAAAGAACCAAGAAAGAACTTAAAGAAGAATATTAAAAACACTTATTTAAAAAGGAAAATAAAAAAAAAACTCACCGAATATTAAATGAAAACAGCAAATCAAGAATGTAAAATCAAAGAAAGTGCAAAAGTATGGTGCTTAAAGCAACCTCTAGAAGCTATCATTCAAGCTTTTTCTCTTCTAACTTCCTTTTCTTTTCTTTTTGCCTTTCAAAAATGGAGAGAAAAATCAGCAAAAACCAAGAGAGAATAGAGAGTGGATAGCTGAAAATGAAAAGAGAGAGAGCTCCCCTTGTAGTGGCCGAATGCCCCCCCCCCCAATGCTAGGATGTTGTCTTTTTTCATTCAACCAATTTTCATCAAAAGGCTATTGATCCAAGATGTTTAAAAAATGAAATTATCACCCTTAGATTAGGCCATCAGCTATCCACAATTACAGCTGTTCAAGAATCTTAAGCCATTATGTTGACACTTTCCCTCTTCATGCATTGGTCCATGTGGCTTATTTGCAAAGGCTTGATCAAAAAATAACTAACTTCCTCTTCATTGTTGACCTTTTGATTAAAAATCAGAAAATAACTACCTATCCTTCGACCTTGGCCGGCCAACGCCTTTTCTTCTAGCCCATGCTTAATTTTTTAAAAGGCAAGAAAAGCCCTTTTCGATTTCTTGGGTAAAATAACCTTTTTACCCCCCGAACATAAATAAATAGCAAACGGACTCCAAATTCAAATTTTCTTTCTTAAATACTTTCAAAATAATAAAAAAATTGAATTCTGGAGGTTTTTAAAATTTTTCGAGTCCATTTGCTATTTATTTGGATTTTTTCTTCCAAAATTGCCCTTTTGTGCTCCCAAACTTTTCCATTTTTTAAACGAGCTCCAAATCCAGATTTTTCTTAACCAATCTCTTCCAAATAATTTAAAAGTGTGATCTGGAATTTTTCATAATTTTTGGAACTCATTTGGTATTTTTTCAGGATTTATCTGCTTGAATTACTACATAGGGGGCCCGGGATTTGGCCATTTTGCAAACGAACTCCGAATTCGGATTTTTTTTCTCCAATCTCTTCCAAATAATTTAAAAATGAGATTTACAAAGTTTTAGAATTTTTGGAGTTCATTTGCTATTTTTTCAAGATTTATCTTCTTGAATTTCTATATAGGGGACCTAGGATTTGACCATTTTGCAAACGAACTCGGAATCAAGATTTTCTTTCGCCAATCTCTTTGAAATGATTTAAGAATGAGATCTGAAATTTTTCAGAATTTTTGGAGTTCATTTGCTATTTTTCCCAAATTTTCCAATTTTGCCCTTTTGCCTCCGAAACTCGGTTTTGCTCAAAACAAGTCCGATTTATAGATTTTCTTCAAACTGAGCCTTGGGCTATCCTTTTTTAATCAGTCCTCATCCATTAGGGGCTTTAGTCTTACCGAATTGGGTCATTTCTGTAATTCTTCCAAATTTCACCGAAATCCACTAAAAACCCTAATCCTCGGTTTTCTTTTGGATTGACTTTTCTATCATTTTTTCTTTCAAGTGGCTTCTCCATTACCTGTATTCAGTGCTTATCTTTCATTTGGAACCCTCAATTTCAACCAATTTGATCGTTTAAGCACTTTCCCCCAAATTTCCCGGATTAGGGTTTCCTTTCCACTAAATCTTCATAACCCAACTTCCGAACTCCATATCTTTCAATGTTGACCTCGGATTATCAAAATTCTTTCGCCATTTTTCAATTGAACTTCAAATCTTGATTTTGAAAGTGGGTTGACTTTTTTTGTAGTTGACTTTTTGGGTTGACTTTTTGGGTTTGACTTTTTCCAAGTTTGATTTTTTATGCTCGCCTTCTTAGACTAAGTCTCAGAGTACCACCTGCAGGATGAAAAAAGTCTTTTTACATTCTGAAACATCAATTTAGGAAGAAAATATACCTGTTTTAGTGGTTCGGACAAAATTAGGTGTCTACAACCAAGAAATGAGGAATGATGGTAGTTGCCAATGCTAATAATGAGCTCATTCCAACTAGAATAGTGACTGGTTGGCGGATTTGCATGAACTATCGAAAGCTTAACAAAGCCACTAGGAAAGATCACTTTTCTTTGCCATTCATTGATCAGATGCTAGACAGATTGGCCGGTAAGGAGTTTTATTGTTTCTTGGATGGATATTCGAGATACAATCAAATTGCAATAGCTCCTGAAGATCAAGAAAAGAATACCTTCACTTGCCCCTATAGAACTTTTACTTTTTAGAGAATGCCATTCGGACTTTGCAACGCTCCTGCTACCTTTTAGAGATGCATGATGGCCATATTCTCCAACATGGTCGAGCAATGTTTAGAGGTATTTATAGATGACTTTTCAGTTTTTGGAGATTCTTTTTATGAATGTCTACATCACCTTTCTAGAGTGCTTAAAAGATGTGAAGAAACAAACTTGGTGTTAAACTGGGAAAATGCCACTTCATGGTTCAAGAAGGCATTGTTTTAGGACATTAAGTTTCTAGTAGAGGGATAGAAGTAGACAAAGAAAAGATTGAAACAATTGAGAAGCTCCCGCCTCCAATCTCTGTCAAAGGCATTCAAAATTTCCTTGGTCATGTCGGATTCTATAGGAGGTTCATTAAAGACTTTTCCAAGATCTTTAAGCCTCTTTGCAATCTCCTTGAAAAAGATGTCCCTTTCAAGTTTGATGATGCATGTCTAACAACTTTTATGACATTGAAAGAGATATTGGTTTCTGCACCTATCATTATTGTTCCAGATTGGAACTTGCCATTCGAACTCATGTGCGGTGCTAGTGACTTTGCAGTTGGTGCAGTCTTAGGCCAACGAAAAGATAAGATATTTCATTCGATCTACTATGCAAGCAAAACATTGATCGATGCTCAGTTGAATTACACCACCACTGAAAAAGAATTGCTTGCAGTAGTATTTGCTTTTGATAAATTCCGATCTTATCTTGTGTGCACCAAAGTCATTGTCTTCACCGATCATTCAGCTATCAAGTACTTGATAGAAAAGAAGGATACAAAACCTCGCTTGATCCGTTGGATACTTCTTTTGCAAGAGTTTGATTTAAAGATCCGAGACAGAAAAGGAACAGAAAATCAAGTGGCAGATCATCTATCAATATTGGATAATGGGGCACAAGTTGGCGATGCAATCCATATCAATGAGACTTTTCCTGATGAGCAACTCTTTCTAGTTCTTCAACAGGAATCACCATGGTATGCCGACTATGTGAACTATATTGTGAGTAGAATCTTTCCACCTGCTTTAAATTCTCAACAAAAGAAGAAGTTCTTGCATGATGTGAAGTACTATTATTGGGATGAACCTTTCCCGTTTAAGCAATGCAAGGATCATATTCTTAGAAAGTGTGTGCCCAAGGAAGAAGTTCAAAATATCTTGCAACGTTGTCACTCCTCGGATTATGGAGGGCACTTTGGAGGAGAACGAACTGCAGCAAAAGTGCTCCAATCAGGTTTTTATTGGCCAACTCTCTTTAAAGATGCTCATCAGTTTGTTACAAGATGTGATAGATGTCAAAGAGTAGGCAACATCTCAAGGAGAAACGTGATGCCTCTCAACAGCATTCTCGAAGTAGAGATTTTTGATGTATGGGGAATTGATTTCATGGGTCCATTTATTTCCTCTTACAACAATCTTTACATTCTAATTGCGGTTGATTATGTATCTAAGTGGGTGAAAGCAACAGCCTTGCCAACCAATGATTCCAAGGTGGTTCTTAACTTCTTGAGAAAGAATATCTCACCCGTTTTGGCACTCCAAGAGCAATCATTAGTGATGAAGGGTCTCACTTTGCAACAAACACTTTGAAGCCCTCCTTGCTAAATACGGGGTCAAGCACAAGATTGTCACCGCCTACCATCCACAAACAAGTGGTCAAGCCGAAGTCTCCAATAGAGAAATCAAGAGGATTTTGGAGAAGACTGTTAGCCCGACTAGAAAAGATTGGTACAAGAGATTGGATGATGCATTATGGGCATACCAAACTACTTACAAAACTCCAATTCGGATGTCTCCATACAAATTGGTTTTCAAAAAACATGTATCTTCCGGTAGAGTTGGAACACAATGCATATTGGGCCATCAAGAAGTTGAATTTCAATCTTCAAGTAGCAGGAGAGAGGCTTCTATTGCAACTCAATGAGATGGATGAATTTCGTCTTCAAGTCTATGAAAATGCCAAGCTTTACAAAGAAAAGACCAAGAGATGGCATGATAAGAAGATTACTGAGAGACACTTTGAACCAGGCCAATATGTTTTACTCTACAACTCCCGCCTAAAGCTATTTCTGGGAAAACTCAAGTCTCGATAGTCTGGACCTTTCAAAGTCATTAAAGTTTTTTCTCATGGAGCAGTTGAGGTGGTTGAAGAGAGTTCCAATCGAATATTCAAAGTGAATGGCCAACGGCTCAAGCATTACTGGGGAGGCGATTTTGAATGCCAAAAGTACTCCATCACCTTAGCCGATTCAGAATGAGCTCGAGATAGTCAAGCCGACGACTATAAATCAAGCGCTACTTAGGAGGCAACCCAAGCTCTTTACTCTTTAATGTTTGCTTTTTTTTATTTATTTTATTTTATTTTATATTTGCTTTGATTTGAATTTTTTTATTTTATCTAATATATTTTTTTTTGCAGGTTTATCTCTAAATATATATAGGCGCCAGACCTCATATTTTTTTTAAGATTCACAAGTCAGGGGCAGTGGCACCGCGACGCCCAAAAACGTAATTTTTTTTTATATAGAGTCAGAGAGGTCGGAGCCGTCGCGCCAGTCCTCGTAAATTTTTTTTTTAAAAAAAAACTAGAGTTAGTGAAGTTGGCGCTGCGGCGTCGGCTCGTAAAAAAAATAGATTAATTTTATTAGGTTTTTAAAACCCTAACCCCCAAACCCTTTTCATCTTTTTGGCAACCACTAAACCCTCTTTTCTCTCTCTCAAGTATCAACTCTCTATTCTTCTTCAAAATCTCTCATCTCTCTCAACTACCCATCTCCATAAAAACCCACTACACAACCACAAATTTCCTTAATCATCTTCAAGTAAGGACTCTCCCATCATCCTCAAGTTCTTCAAGTAAGTGTTTCAATTTTCATGAAGATTATACTAGTTTGTGGGTTATTGGTTGATTTTTAGTATTGAAGTTTATTCTTGCTTCCCATAACCTTGATTGTGGATTGGGTTGCTTGATGATTATTGTGGATTTTTTAGAGTTAGTCCAAATTAAAAGATTATTATTTGCTTGTTGTGGCTTGGGTTGTATTTAGCATAGTTAAGGATTGGAGAATTTGCTTTGCTTGTTATGGCTTGGGTTGTGTTGAGCATATCTGAGGATTGGAGAATTTGCTAGTGATTCTATCTTAGGTTTTGTGCTTGGTGAAGATAATTGTTGGGTTTGGGTCAATTGTTGAACCTAGAACTAGAACATGGGACCAAGGAAGAAAACTCGAACTAGCACTAGTGCCCCCAATTTTGATAGAAGCAAGTTCTTATCTGATGTAGCAGTTCAATGGCATAACCACTCTCTCCTACATAAAAGCCCTATTTCTGAGAGGGGGTTTCATATTGAACCGCATCAGCATTTTGAGTTTTAACAAGTCATCAATTCACGACATTGGCAAAAATTCTGTGCTCCACTGCCATCTTCCGTGCTCTCGATCATTAGAGAGTTTTGTGCCAATGCCTTTGAATTTAGCGGTAATACGATTTTTGTTCGTGGATACCATGTTTCGTTTGATCCTTAGACAATTAATCAGTATTACCAAACACCGAATATTGAGACTGATGAATATACTCAGTATTTGAATGGGCCAATTGACATGGATGCTGTCACAGCACATTTATGCTCCAATGGGACGACTTGGAAGACTTCGAAGGATAGGGAACTTGCTTCATTCAAGGCCAACACTTTAAATCAAGAGATTCGGGTTTGGTTACATTTTTTAGCTGCCAATATGCTTCCTTGTGAGCATGTTAGTGATGTCACCAAAGATCAAGCCATCTTGCTCTATGTTCTCACAACAGGCAAGACGATTGACATTGGCCAGCTCATTTACCGGGTCGTTCTGCATAGTGTTCGATCTCTAAGAGAAGGTCTTTGGTTTCCTTCTTTAATCACTCAATTGTGTGACCAGGCCGGGGTCCAGTGGGGCGATAGTGAAGAATTGTTACATTCGAAAGATCCTATTGATGGCACCATTATTCATCGCTTGACCCGAAACATGGAGGGTCCACCCTCAAGACCCGCTGCTGATTCATCACAAGCTCTTCCTCCACCCAGGCCTCCTCAACCTTGACAATTGACCATGACGGAATGCATGGCTCGATTAGAAGCTCGCATTGCCTACCATGATGACTGCTTCCAGGCCGTTGAGCAAATGTTCCATTTCCTTGGTCATCATATGGGTGGCAACATGAACCAATTCCTTGCTATGCCACCACCACCACCTTTTGATGTTGATGATGCGACAGATGAAGAGGATGAGGAAGAGGCGGATTAAGAGCTTTCTTGCTGTTTTCTTCATTGACAGGGGAGTTCTCTTTTTCTAACTCTTTTATTTTTTTTATTTTTCCAACATTGAGGGCAATGTTTGATTTAAGTTTGGGGGGTGTTTATTTTTTTTTAGTTTTGTTATGTTTTGTGTGTTTTTATTTTTCTGGTTTATTATGCTTTGTGTTTCTTTTTATTTTTAGTTTATTTTGCATAGTTATGTTAAGGAGTGATAAAAATAAAAACATTTGAGATATGATGCACTTTGACATGATGAAATCCTTATCCAATGATGAAATTTTAGCTATTGGTTTATCTTGATTCTTGGGAACAACATAAGCATGATTTGATTTTATGTTAAATTCTTTTGTTAGTTTCATTGTTAGGATGTGATTTTCAACAATTTGAGCATATTATCTCTTGCTTAGATTTGCATTACTTATTTAAAGACTGATTATGTTGATGTGAATTGCGATTATGTCTAGAGCCTAGAAATTGTTTGATTCTCTCTCAAGGCGAAATCCTAGACAACACACTAAGTTGAGGAAGTGATTTAGGCCATCTTTGGATCGTTTGAGCCTTTCGAGCCTACCTTTATATATTAATATCCTTAGTCTACCTCTTTGAGCCTAATTGATATATATATTTTCTTTGATTGTCACATCTTTTAGCCTAGCCAAATAACAAAAACCATGATTAACCCTCACTACATAGCATGTAATGATATTACAGGAAAAAAATTATGAGCCATGTTAAATTTGGGTGAAATGGTGGTGATTAAAATAAAATAAAATAAAAAAAGAGAAAAGATTATGGTTCTTCGTAAACGAAGAACAGAAAAAATAAATAAAGTGGTGAAGCAAAAAAAAAGTGTATTCAAAGAATGGAGTATGTAATTTGAGGAAAAGACTATGGCTCCCAAAAATCCAAAAAAAAAATGTAAAGTGTCTATGGGTGACTTAAACCGAAATATATCCTTTATCCTACCTTGACCCTAGCCTTACATTACAAGCTTAATAAAAACCTAATTGATCCTTGACAAAGTGTTAGTCTACATTAGTGGAGAGAGAGATGAAAAGCAAACATATGAGAATCTAGTACTATAATTCGTATTTTGCATTGACATAAACTTATTTGGATTGCATGCAATAATTTGTCAAGAGATTATTCACACACACACTGGAAATCCATTCAAGAATGAGACATACGATTGAATTGAATCATAAAGTTGGATTATGTTTGTGTTTTACTTTGAATTGAGATTTTGAGATAGCTTCTGAGGAAAATTAAGGAAATCATTAGTTAAGTGCATTCATATTTAGCTTTGCTTTATTTAGTTATGTTTTATTTAGTTTTTTTTGTTTTGTTTTATTTTGCTCGAGGACTAGCAAAATCTTAAGTTTGGGGGTGTGATAACTCTATAAAATAGAGTTATTTTATCCTATTTTATGCTTTTAAAATAGCTAAGTCCTTGTAGTTTAAACTAGTAATTAATTATTTTTAGTTAGTTTTATTTATTTTTAATTTAGTTTTATTTATTTAGTTTTATTTTAGTTATTAGTTAATGTCAATTGTAGTTTTGTAGAGTCCTAAAGCTAGAAGGGAAAGTTCAACTCATATATGGAAAGTCCAAACTGGAGGTAGTTACTTGGCCACTAAGTTTCCCTTCTTCTTCAGGCTTTCAAGGCTCTATAAATAGGAACCCTTAGGCTTTATTTTTTTTAGACCTACTTAGTTTTTGCTTTTAATTTTCTGAAGAGGAGAGCAGCCACCACCATCTTTAAGGAGCTAAGAATAGTTTTGAAGACTAGAAGATTGAAGAGCTGACAACCTTTAGTTTTCCCTTCTTCCTTAATCTTGTTTTATTTTCTTGTAATTTGATGTTGGTGAAACTCCTTTGGTTATTGTTTTCAATGTCAAGCATGAACTAAATTTCTTTCTCTAGGATTGCAATGGAACTCAACACATAGTTTGGATTATTTTACGCTCTATTTTGATTTAATGATATTTGAGTTGTTTATGCATTCTTGTACTTAATGCTTTTAATTGCTTGATCACCAATCAAACTGATTTTTAACCTAAATATAACTTGGAAAGGGGAGTTTAGTGTTAGACATGGATTGCATAACACATGTTTCATATTCATTTTTTAGGATGAATTGATCTACATGTAGGGTAGGAATACACTTACGTGTCATGTGTAATCAAAGTTAGAGTCTAAGCTTAATGAGTTCTTCTTTAATTCAATTAACATAAGAATATAGTTAATTGGTTAAGAAGGATATTTTTATAAGACCATCGGAAAATCCTTATAAATAGATTAGGACTCTAGGTTAACAACTCAAGATCATTAATCAAGTTAAGAGGGTAGGAAATGTCCAAGCAAACTGTTGAGGGAAGTTGTAATCCTAGGTTTTTCTCCATTAATTTAAATCAAATTTTTATTTGCTTTCTTTGTTTATTATTTTCTTTACTTTAATTTTAATTTACACACCTTTTAATTAATTATTTGGATAAGAATAAGTTGTTTTAATTTTAGTATTTAACAAATTTAATAGCAATTCCTCGTGGTTTGACACTCTATTTCCACTTTATTACTTGTTTGTAATACGTGCACTTGCATAGTGAAATCTGACAACATGGGGCAAACACTGGATGCACTAAACACATCAACCCAAGATAGAGAAAGGCCCATCAAGGAGGGCAAATCAGAGATAGAATTGGAGATATCGTCGCAGAGTCAAAACTTGTGGATCACGCTGAAACCATATAGAAGAGCCCATGAAGCAATAGCAAATCATGGATAGGTTGAAGACATTGCCACTGAGTCAGGAAATTTGTGAGTCTCAGCAAACCCACAACGATGAAGAGCTCATCAAGTAGAGCAAACAACGGAGTTAAGAAGTCTGTAAATTTCAAAGAAATCATGGATTAAAACTCATATCAATCATGTAATTGCATTTCATCCTTTGGAAACATGCATCTTACAAGCATTTTGCAAAACTTATCATCAACATCATTGCATTTGACTAACATTGCATGAATTATAGAAAGTTTTCCCTTTTAAGCCCAACACAGCTGACACAAAAGGAAGCAAGCAATTTATCCAAATTTTCCTGGACAAGACATCCAGAATATAATTCATTCCCAAAAATTATATACAGTGCCGTGTGAAAAGAGATTTTTCGAAAACTCTGTCGGGTTGCTGGGGAATTCGATTATCTTGACACATGTCACTTATATAATCTTTCTAGACAAGAGAACCAGATCATTCGGACAAGACATCCAAAACGTAATTCCTTCCCAAAAATTATATACAGTGCCGTGTGAAAAGAGATTTTTCGAAAACTCTGCCGGGTTGTCGGGGAACTCGATTATCCTGACACGTGTCATTTATGTAATTTTTCTGGACAAGACAACCAGATCTTTCTGACAAGACATCCAAATTTTCGTAGACAAGACAACCAGACTTTTCATGGACAAGACATCCAAGATTTTGCCAATCGAACTCGTTTCCTTAAGACGTGTCGAGCCTTGATAAGTCAGGGAATTCAAGTTAAGGACAAATTTTTATTATTTTAGTCAAAGTTGCACCAAGGTGAAGTAAGGTCCTGAGACTTCCGTCGAGGTATTATCTTCTCTTGCAAATTGAACTCGTTTTCTTAAGACGGGTCGAGCCTTGATTAGTCAGGGAACTCAAGTTAAGGATAAATCGTATGTTTCAAACAAAGCTGCACCAAGATGAGGTAAGGCCTCGGGACTTCCGTCGAGGTATTGTCTTCTCTTGCAAATCGAGCTCATTCCTTAAGACGGGTCGAGCCTTGATTAGTCAAGGAGCTCAATTTAAGGACAAATTTCTTTTATTTTATTTTACGATTTACAAAAAAATAAAAAAAAATGAATAAAAATCCTCTCTTATCCTGCACATATGATTTAACTAATCGGACAAAATTATTGTCTATTTTATCTTTGCCTGATTCTTGATTCTCAGCAATAGTCAAAGAGGGGCAGTTGTAGACACCTAATTTTGTTCGGGCCCCCTAAACCAGGCAAATTCTCTTTTCAACTTACCGAAATATAAAAAGACTTCCACCATTCCACAAATGGGTCCCTAAGATTTCATTTCAAAGGTCAACACAAAAAATCAACTAAAAAAAGTCAACCCTAAAAAAGTCAACCCCAAAAAGTCAACCACTAAAAAGTCAACTCTCAGTCAAAATCAAGATTCAAAGTTGAATTGAACAATGGTGAAAGAATTTTGATAATCCGAGGTCTACAGTGAAAGATATAGAGTTCGGAAGACGGGTTGCAGAAATTCAGTATAGGGGAATAACTAATTGCGCAAATTTGGGGAAAAGTGCGAAAATAGGAGACATAAATGGTTGAGGTGGCATTGTTAACCAATGGGAGGCTAGGATTCCCTATTTTTAAGGGAAGCACCATGCAAATAGGGGACAAGCTCCCTATTTTTAAGGGAAATAGGCATTTAGGGGGAACATTTTTGGCCCTGTGGCAAAGGATGTTCGAGGAGCATGGGAAGCATGACAAGGGTAAAAAAAATAAAAGCCATAGGGTCGACCATAGGGAAGGAGGAGGTTCATTTTTTTCTTAAGGCAATTTCATTCTTGAGAGAAAAATGAGAAGAGAAAGAAAAGAAAAGAGAAAAATTTGGCCATATTGATTTGGAAAGCAATAGCTAGGTAGCTATCATCTCCTTTCTTCTTCTTTAATGCTTTTCTTTGATGTTGTGATTTCTTTTCTCCTCTTTTTGTTCATGTGATTTGTAAACTTTTGATGAATAAAAAGGTTTTCAAAAATAAATTTTAAAGGTTTTCTATCCTTTGTCCTCCATTCTTTATCAAATAACCAAGTTGTCAATTTTTTTTACATGCTTTGAGGCCTTGCCGAACCTACCTTGATGATTTTGTGCTTGTTCTTGCTTGTTTGGTTGTGTTCATATTTTCCACTCATGATTTATCTTTTGTCATATGATTGTGGGCTGTAAAATCATGCATTTCATGACATTTCAACTAGGAATTTGGCCAAGATCAACCAATGATCTCAAGCCCAAAATCCCTTGCCTCTAGTAGTTGAGAGATTAATATTTTACATTGGGTATTCAGACTTTGGGATTTTTTTTCACTACTCATCCATGGTCAAAATAAATTGATTTTTTTACCACATGCAGTAGCCATTTAGGGGATGCCATGGTATTGTTCTCATGATTTTTAGATTTTTTTATCATGGTTGAAAAATAGATTTTGACAAAACAGTTTTTAACTCACTGTCTTGATTTTGGTAAAATTCGGTCATAGTATCCATGCTCCAAAAATTAAGCTGATTTTTTTCCCATGGAGATCAACATGTTCTAGGTCTACCTTATTTTTTTAGATTTTTCTGAAATTTTTTAGAAGGGCAAAAAAATAGGTTTTTAAAACTTCCAGTGAGAGTCAGATTTGATTTTTAGGAAATAATAATTTTCTTTTTTGTTAGGATACAAAAAGGGGGCTGATTTGGGACATTATTTACTGTCTTAGGTTAATTTTCAAGTCATTTCAATCATAAAATTTGATTTTATGAAAGTCGGGTCAAAGGTAGTCAACCCGGATTTCAAAACTAGGAAAATACAACCTTTTAAAGGAGGGTGGTTCGGCCATTAGGCCATTTTCATCCAAAATTTCCGATTTTGTTTAAATCTGAGCCCAAAGTCTTTTGATTTCGAAGATCCAATTTAAGTATCTTCCTAAGGAAGTCGGATACCTTTTTAGGTATACGGATGTCCTTACTCCAAGGAAGAAATACATCTCCATGCGCATTTTTTTGTCATGAAAAACGTATTTTTCGGTTTATTAAACATTTGGGGATAATTGGTTCCTAATCTTTGTCGATTTGCCGGGGAGTTTAGGAAATTATTCAACGCACGTGTTTACGGAATTGAAACGTATGGTTTTCGTTTTACTCGGAATCATGTAAGTGTTATATGAAAGAATTATTTTTCAAGCTTTGCCGGGTTTGCCGGGGAGTACGGTAATATTTTTCGACATATGCTATTTATGTGATTCCTCACATGAAAAATGAATTCCATGATCATGCATGTTCCATGATATTTAATTTGTCATTTTAATTATGCATTTTCCATGTTCATGCATATTCCATGACATTCAATTTTTCCTGTCTTAGTCATGCAAATCCTATATGTATGAATATTCCATGGTGATGTCATTTTATGATTTAAATTTCATGTTGCTATCTTGATTATGATATGATTATGGATATTCTATGATAATGTCATTTTGTGATTTTGCCATGTCATTTATCCTTTTTATCATGTCATTTAAATTTTGCCACGTCAAGCATGCCATATCATTAATTCTTTTGCCATGTCATTATGATTTTGCCATGTCAAGTATGCTATGTCATTACTTATTTTGCCATGACATTATGATTTTTGTTATGTCATTCATGCCATGTCCTTTGTTCATGACATCATTCACATGCCAAGTCATTCGTATGCCATGTCATCCATTCACATGCCATGTCATCTAGGTTATGTCATGACGTTCATTCACATGCCATGTCATTCATATGCGAGGTCTTTCATTCACGTGCCATGTCATCTAGATTAGGTTTTGTCATCCATTCACATGCCATGTCATCTAGATTTTGCCATGTCATTCACATGCCATGTCATTCATATGCCATTTCATTCCTTAACGTGCCATGTCATCTAGATTATGTCTTGTCATCCATTCACATGCCATATCATCTAGATTTTGCCATGTCATTCACATGCCATGTCATTCATATGCTATGTCATTTTTATGTCATGTCGTTCATTCACATGACATTCATTTTTATATCATGTCATCCATATGCCATGTCATTTTGTTTGCTATGTCGATTTCACTCACATGACATTCATTCTTATGCCATGTCATTTTGATTGCCATGTCGATTTCATTCACATGACATTCATTCCTATGCCATGTCATTTTGTTTTCCATGTCGATTTCATTCACATGACATTCATTCTTATGCCATGTCATTCGTTTGCCACATCATTTTCATTCACATGACATTCATTATTATGCCATATCATCTAGACCTTCCATGTCAAGTATGCCATGTCATTGATTCTTTTGCCATGTCATAGTAAATGTGTAATGTTGTGATAATTGCACATGTAGATTAGGTCATATTTGTACCTTAGTAATAATTTGCATATTCATAACCATTTTTTGGTAAATGATTTTTAATGCAATAAAAATTGATTTTTTTTTAAAATAAAATAAAGCAGTATCCCCAAGCTATTATAATTCATAAATTCTCCTCCGGGTTGTCGGGGAGTCTTCATCAACTATATTAACAAAGGAATACCCTTCTAAAAGAGGATGATGCGGAAATTTCCAAAAACAATAAAAAATTCTATATTTTTACCGATTTGCTGGGGAGTATAGAAAATTTTTGCAATAACAAATTTCAGATAATTTTCAAACAAAAATAGGATTGTTTTTAAAATGGGAATTATTTTTCAAATACCAAATCAAAAACTGACTTTTCACCAAGACTCGAGATAACACATGACTAATAATGTACCATTTTATATGGCCGTTGTGGGGGGTGCTAAAACTTCCCAACACGTAACCGACTCCCGAACCCACACTTGTTTTCTCTGGTTCAAAGCGCAGACTTCGAAATTGGTTTTAGAATGTTTTAATTAATTTTAAAATATTTTTCAAAAATCGGTTTTAATAGGTGGCCAATCGTACCTAGCCAAAAAATATTGGTGGCGACTCCATTTCTTTTTCGAGGTTGTTTTCATACCCTCAACCCTTTGATTTAGAGGAATTAAGTCGTCTTTTCCTCTACTTTTTTCAATGTCACACTTAACGAGCCGACGTCTCGCTACGGGGCAAAAGTTTCGGACCATACTTTTTAAGTGGTTGCGACAGCTTGACGATTTCACTGCGGATACTTATTATTTTTTTTTCTTTCTTTTCAACGTCCTCTGACGGTCGTGAGATCGTTACGACATTTGGAGAATCCTTGGAGGATCATATCCCTATACTTATGTCCGGATATGTATCATAAATGGGTGTCGGACACGGATACTTCAAGAAAAATGAAAAATCGGAGCAATATAGATTTATAGAGTTATGTTTACGCGATTGCTTCGCCCTTAGCATTGCTGCAGGCCGTTTTGATGGAGCCTGCTAGATGAAAATCACGAAGGACTTTGTATTTGTGGTTGTTTGGATTGTCCTTTAGCTGGTCAAAGACATTAAAAATATTAAAGAGATATGCACATATTCCTCATCAGCCACAAAGCAAAAATGAATTGAGGACCTTGTCAACAGGTTAGTTGCCACATTCTGCTTGTTTTGGTTATGCCATTGTAGATATATAATAACATTGGTGGCATCTAGCTAGGAATTTCCTGAGCACCCTACAACAAACATTCCAAATTGAAGTTGTTTTTACATTTAAGCTGCCTCATTTTCTTGTTCTTGAGACCCAAATTAATGCAAACATGTAGCCAAAGCATGTCAAAGGAGAAATTAAAGTATGCTAAGCTTTGTGAATGTCACATTCTTTCTGCTTCTTAATTCTGAAAATACAAGTTCCATTTTCATCTGCAAAGCAATAAGCAGTAACAATTGCCTCAATCCTGCTCAGAGCTAGCTGTATTCACAATCCCAAGTAGATTCTCAAACAATTGCTGGATATTTTAACATTCACTAGACTGTATGGAATATTTAGGGTGAAAAAATAAAGTTAGCATTGCTGAGTTCTCACCTATCATGCTCGATTTGCAAAGAAATGAAGTTGCTTATACTTTTTACTTTGTGTTTCTTGGACTGACCTAAGAAAAAGAATAAAGAAAACAAGATCTTTATCCCTTTCTACACATATAACATTAATTTAGAGAATTGTTGGCCCTAGAAATTGATATCAGATCTTCAAGACACTACTCTAAGACTTTTAATTCGAGGAGATTATCAAATTGTGCCAATCGCTATTAATTCATGGAACATGGAGTGGTTAATTTGATCTTCAGAAGTTGGGTTATAGGTGTTTAAGCCAAAGAAAGCAAATAGTACAGGATAAGATAATGTGAAGATAAACCATATCAGTGTGGACTGAAGTTCTATATTTTCTTGGCAGATGCTGCAAGGTGAAACTGATTGGATTAATGTCCTTTTCTCTAGTTCCTATTCTTGACCATTTTACACATTAAATCCGTAAAGCTGCCGCTATTTAAATCCCTGGTTACACCCATCTCAAATTACATGTAACTATGTATATACTAATTCAAGGATAGATTCAACAAGTATATATGAATATTTAGATCACATAAATTTCTAGTAACAGATGAAGAAAGCCAATTTATTCAGGAACAAATAGGAAAAGCATATCTGCAGTTTAAGAGGGATGCTAGTTCCAAACAATATCACAATAAATAAGAAAAAATACAAAAAAAAAAAAAAAGGAATAATATCTTTTAGAAGATATAGCAGCACTACAATAGTTAATTACTGCTGATTATTATATATATCCTCAAGGCTTATTTAGATGCAAGACCAGACTTGAGAGCTTGAATTGTAGCAACATCAGTTTTGAAGGATTTAGCCAAGATGTTGTCATCAATGGCGGTGGCAAATAGAGTCTTGGGAAGTGAGACTGTGCCTGCATTTGCACTCCCAAAAGCAGAAAATGCCAAAGCCGGATTCTGTGCATCAGCATTGTACTGAAAGTGCACTAATCCCTTAGGGAAGACGAACATATCACCAGCTTGTAGCGACTGAGTGAAAAGCTTGTTGGTTGTGTCAACGAAACCAACTTCAAGGTTTCCAGCTACGAGGAAGAGGAGCTCAGCAGAATGGGGATGGGTGTGGGGCGGGTTGGTTAAACCAGCTGGGAATTGAAGAACAGCATAAGAAACACTTTGCCCGTTTAGAGCAGGGAATTCTACCATGCTTGCTTTCAAGACAGTAAAATTTGTAGGGAAGTCTGCATCAACGAGGACTCGCATTCCAGTAAATATAAACAAATTTCCATCAACATTGTTTACATCTGGTGGGACTAAAAAATCAGAGGTGATGTCTGCATCTCCGGCCAAGGCCATTTGGGCAATAGTAAACGAAGATAAAAGAAAAAAAAAAAAAAAAAAAAAAAAATTTCAGGGTGGTTATTCTTGAGGCCACCATGGTGAAAAAGTTGATGTATAGAAGTGAAGAGCCTGGTGTATAACTTTCTATAACACTAGATGTGTTGGTGACTGGTGAGGTGCTTGAACTTGAAAAGGCTCTATTTATAGAGTTCTATTTACGTGATTTCTTCACTCTTAAACATTGTTGCAGGCCGATTTGTTGGTGCTGCCTACAGGTGAAAATAACTAAGGACTTTGTATTTATGGTTGTTTGGCTTCATTTAGCTGGCCTCAAAGACCTTAAAGAGTATTACAAAGAATTGCACATATTCCTCAACAGGCACAAAACACAAAATGACTGAAGACCCCTCAACTGGTTATTAGTTGCCACATTCTGCCCTTTTTTTTTTGTTCCAGGGTAGTCATTCACTAGATAGTAACTTTGGTGGCATCTAGCTAGGAATTTGCTGACCAGTACTTTACAACAAATATAACTAGCCAAACCCAACTTATTTTTTATATTTTAGCTGCCTCCATCATGTTAACTTTGTTGGGAAAATCAGATTATTTCTCACCCAAAATAACTTCATTATGAACAATATCGAGAACAATACCATACACAGCGGACACACCTGACGAATAAAACTATTGAATGCAGAAAATAGAATAACAAAATACCAAAGGAATTAAAGGAAAGAACACACCAAAATTTACGAGGAGTAGGCAATCCTGCAGCAAGAGACCACTCCACTAGCTTCAAGAATTATTACCCACTGATGGAAATTCCTAATTAAAGGACTTCCTCAAGATATCCTAATTAAAGGACTTCCTCAAATATTTAACTAGAGGGAGATGGGAGATTTTGGGATGATGAAACAAGGTGAACTTAGGCCCTATTTATAATAATCCTAAGACCCCTTACATTTCATCCACAACTAATGTGGGATACAAGATTCCCAAAATTTCTACGCAATCAATGTGGAAAACAAGTCTCCCCAAAACTCAAACACTATTAATGTGGAATACAAACAAGCCAATTACACAACAAATCTCCACCTTGGCGAGTTTATCAGTCCTGCTCAACTTTCTGATTTCTTACATCCTCAAACTGATGTAGTCATCTTCAGCAGTGCCTCCAAATGCGCCCAAGGCGCCATACACCCGAAGGTGTTCGAACTTGCAAGATATTAATCAAGTCCAAACAGTGATTGAACTTGATTGCTATCATCACCTTGGTCATCATATCTGCAGGATTCTCTACAGTCGCAATCTTCTGAAGTAGAATCTTTCCTTCTTCAAAGATTTCTTGCACAAAATGATACTTCACGTCGATATGCTTTGTTCTTGCATGGTAAACTTGGTTCTTTGCCAAGTAAATTGCACTCTGACTGTCACAATAGAGTCTAATGTGACTCTGAACAATTCCTACGTCTTCCAACAATCCATTAAGCCAAATAGCTTCCTTAACAACTTCTATAACTGTCATATACTCTGCCTCTGTCGTAGACAAAGCCACTGTGGACTGTAAGGTAGACTTCCAACTCGCTAGAGCTCTAACAAGAGTAAAAACATAACCAGTAGTTGACGGCGCTTATCGAAATCACCAGCATGATCTGAATCAACATATCTAACCACATACTGACCACGTATTTCATCCTGTTCGAAAATTAAACCAACATCTACAGTGTTCAGAAGATACCGTAGAATCCATTTCACTATTTGCCAATGTCCTTTAACAGGATCATGCATATACCTGCTCACAACCCCAACTTCCTGTGAAATGTTTGGCCTCGTAGACACCATCGCATACATCAAGCTACCAACTGCATTTGCATACGAGAATTTCTCTATATATTCTCGTTCTTCATCACATTTAGGAGATAACTGAGCACTAATCTTCAAATGAGGAGCCATGGGGTACTTACAGGTTTTGAATTTTTATTCATACCAAAACATTGTAGTACCTTCTTCAGATATTGCTTCTGATTCAGACAAAGCTTGCCTCTCATTCTGTCCCTATTTATCTCCATCCCGAGAATCTTCTTGGCTTCACCTAGATCCTTCATTTTGAACTCTTGGTTCAACTGAACCTTCAATTTATCTATCTCTCCTTGACACTTTGATGCAATCAGCATATCATCGGCATACAAGAGGAGATAGATGAAAGATCCATCTTGTAGCTTTTGCAAATACACACAATGATCATATTTGCTTCTGGTGTACTTTTGCCCTCTCATAAAGCTATCAAATCGCTTGTTGCCTTGGAGATTGCTTCAAACCGTACAGCGATTTGTTCAGCTTACAAACCCAATTTTCTTTATCGGTAACCCTGTATCCTTCTGGCTGAGTCATGTAGATTTCCTCTTCCAAATCACCATGTAAGAATGCAGTCTTCACACCAAGCCGAGCTAGCTCCAAATTCAATTGTGCTACCAAGGCCAACAAGGAATGCTTAACAACTGGAGAGAATACCTCATTATAGTCAATTCCTTCCTTCTGAGCGTAGCCTTTAGCTACCAACCTCGCTTTGTAGCGTACATCTTTTTGGTTAGTAAATCTTTCTTTCTTTGCATATACCCATTTACACTCAATTGCTTTTTTACCCTTCGGAGTTGCGCCAGCTTCCAAGTCTTGTTCTTCTGAAGAGACTGCATCTCTTCATTCATGGCATTTTTCCACTTGTCACCTTTTGAATTTTGAATAGCTTCTCGATAAGTGAAAGGGATATCATCATCTACAACTGGAAGTGCATAGGCCACCATATCAGCAAAACGAGCAGGTTCCTGAATCTCTCATCTTGGCCTTGAAACTGCAATTGGTTCTGGTGACTACAGCGATTCTTGGGTCGGAACCTCTTCATTTTTTGACTTTTCCTCTGCAATTTTAGTGTCAGTTACATCTTTCTTTCATTTACTGGGCTAATCATCGTTTGTTCGATCTCCGTCTACTTCGGAGTATACTTCACCTGTTGTGGAGTTGTCTGAACAACTCCATTTGTTACCTTTATTAACATGACAGACTCATCAAAGGTAACATCTCTGCTAGAGATTATCTTCTTTGTCTCTGGACACGAAAGACAGAATCCCTTTACTCTAGAGGTGATTCCCATAAAGAGAGCCTTTTTTGCCCTCGGATCCAACTTTGATTCCTTAACATGGTAGTATGCAGTGGAACCAAATACATGTAAGGAATCATAATCTGTAGCAGTTTTTTCAGACCATACCTCCAAAAGTGTTTTACCATTAATTGCAGACAATGGCAAACGATTAACGAGATGACATGCATATGTCACAGCCTCAGCCCAAAATTGCCTGCCCAACTTAGCATTGGACAACATACACCGAACTTTCTCCACCAAAGTTGGACTCATGCGTTCTGCCACCCCATTCTGTTGTGGTGTATTTCTAATTGTGAAATATCGGACAATGCCATTACCATTACAGACGTCAAAGAAAGGATCACTTTTATATTCCCCTCCATTATCTGTTCTGAGTCGCTTGATCTTTCTACCAGTCTAACTTTCGACCATATTTTTCCATTTAAGGAAAACTCCAAGCACTTATCCTTAGTTTTCATAATGTTCATCCAAACTCTTCTAGAAAAGTCATCAACAAATGTTACAAATTAGTGTTTTCCTCCCAATGAAGGTGTCTTGAAAGGTCCCCACACATCTGAGTGAACATAGTCCAATATACCTTTCATATTATGGATAGCGGTGCCGAACTTCACTCTCTTCTACTTTCCCAGAATACAATACTCGCAAAATTCTAACTTGCAAGACTTTGCACCTTTCAACAATCCTTGCTTCACCAAAATTTGCAAAGATTTTTCACTAGCATGTCCCAAACGCATATGCCACAGTTTGGTTGCATCTAACTGGTTATCTCTTGAAGCTGTTGATGCTGTCCCAATAATCGTATTACCTTGGAAGTAATACAGGTTATTCCTCCTTATGCCTTTCATCACCACGAGTGAGCCAGAGGTAGCTTTCATAATTCCATCTTTCATAGTCACAACTAAGCCTTTGGACTCCAAGGCTCCCAATGAGATGAGATTCTTCTTCAAACTCGATACATACCAAACATCCGTCAGAACTCTGGTTGATCCATCCTGACTCTTTAGCCGAATTGAGCCTATCCCAATTGTCTTACAGGCGTTGTCGTTGTCCATGTAAACAACTCCTCCATTTAGTTCTTCAAGATCGAAGAACCATTCCCGGTTGGGAGACATATGATATGTGCACCCTGATTCCAATATTCACTCATCTGAATAGAATGTCGAAGGTAAAACAACCAGTGATAATTCAGTGTCCTCACTATCGTGCTTGGCTACACATGCATCTGGAGTAGCTTTTTCTTTCTTCTTCAGCTTCAGGTAGTTTTTCTTCCAGTGTCCTTTCTCATGACAGAAGGCACAATCATCTTTGTCAAGTTTTGCTCTTGATCGAGATCTCCCTCTCTTTTCCATCATATGGTTTCTTTTCCTCGATGAAGATGTCTAGACCTTGCTGAAAGAGAGTGTCTAGCACCTCGCCTTGCCACATGCCGAAATGACTGATACCACCAAATAACTCCACCGAATTCTTGCATTCGATATTATGGTCCTCGTCGACGTCGTCATTTCAACACCAAACTAATGTATTCAATAATAAACAAATACAACAAAGCCTAGGAAACAATGAACTTGTAATTCTTGATGCTTGAATACTTGTAGCCAAAGGAGAAAAGAGAATACTGTAAGCTTTTTGTCCATCCGGCTCCTTGATTTAGAAACATATCTAATTAAATTCATCTCTAAAGCAATAGCCAACAAGACAGTTAATGGCCTTGGTTCTTCTGCTCAGAGCTTAGTCATCTAATCTTCTTAAGTTCTAGCTATCTAATTAAGACTTCTTTCTATAGGGTTCAAACATGAACAAAGTTCATAATCCCAGTAGATTCTTAAGATGAATATGAAAACTTTTTCTAGACTGAACTGAATATTTCATGCTGGAACCCCTCGCATAAGCATAGGTAGGCTGCAGGACAGACTTTATCTTGGTTTCATAGTTATCACAAGGGTTAATAGGTAAATTGGCTCCAAACTATATCTCTTTTAACGATTTGGTACCTAAAAAAGAAAAATTCACGATTTGGTACCAAGTTTTACTTCCATCACCAACGTTAGTCCAGTGCTTAACGGCTTGATGATATCTCATTTTTTGACCAATAAGAACTCGACATGTGGCAATATTTGCATGTCAGCAATGCCACATCAACATTTTAAAAAATCTTATTTTTTAATTATTTATTTTTTTTGAAAATTGCTGACGTGAAAATTACGATGTGGCATTGACTTTGAGACATGACAATTTAGTATTGGTCAACCAGGCCACGTCAGCATTTTTGTAATGGTGTTAGTCCATTGTGATAACTTGGTGGGCTGAATACAAATTCATTTACCTAATCGTGAATTTTTTTTTAAGTACCAAATTATTAAAATGGATATAGTTCGGGACTAACCCTAAAAAAAATGGTAAGTAAAATGCTTCTCAAAATTTTACAAAACCTCAAAAATTAAAACTGGAGAATTAAATTTAATGAATTTTTAATTTAATTAAAGAATCTCCAATATACGTATTTGAAAAAATAAAGAAAAAAAGCAAAACACGCATAAATGTGAATAATAAATAAATCACTAGATAAAATTCAAATTTACTTTTCTATTAGGTTAAAAATTTGTCAGAAATTAGAATATTTATAAAGTATTTCTTTTATTTTCTCATTGAATATTCTTTTACGCTTAACTTTTGACCAGAGACGTCTATAAACAATCCTAGCGAGCCAAGCTACTTGACATCTTTAAAACTCAAGCTCGAGCCCAGTTTACACATTTAAGTTAGTTTCATTATTAAAATACTTTTTATATGTCAATATATATTTAAAAATTAAAATTTAATAAAATATGTTATTTATTAATATAAAATGTTTTTGAGCATGCTCTAGCACTAAAAAATCATATTGTCCAATACTCGAGTTGAGTCGAGCCAATGCTATGAATCTGGAGAATGCCTTGACCAATAAATACCTTTAATTTTTACTCATTTATGAATCGAATTAAAAAATTAATGATCAAATTGCATATGTTCAAAAATGAGTAATAAATTTGTACCTCATCATTAGAGAAAATACACTAAATAAGTTAAAAACAATTTTATATCAAATATCAATTGTATATTCACTATTGAGCAAATATACTAACTTAACAAATTAAAAAAATTAAATATCAAATTGTTAAAATTATTAAAATATACTAATTTATATTCACTATTAAATTAATGATCAAGTTAATATATTCCTACGTAAAATATAAGCATAAATATAAATTTGACCATCGAATTATACAACTTAAGTCATTTTGGTTCTTATTCTTTTATTTGGATCGATTTGGTCCTCATTCTATTAATTTTCTTAATATCCTACGGAATTAACGGAAATTTATCACGTTCGAGCATGTGATTAATAATTTCGTTAAATTTAAACTAATTTTACCAAAAATTAATCATAAATTAACCAAAAATAGACAAAAAAATGATAAAAATTGACAAAAAATTAACATTTTCATTAAATTTATGTTAAATTGATCGAAAATAATAGTATGAGGGCTAAATTGACCAAAATCAATAGCATTGGAGAGAAATTGACCCAAATAGAAGAATAAAAATCAAAATATTAATTTTCATAGTTCGAGGATCAAATTTATATTTATGCTAAAAATATATAGATATATATATATATATCTAGATTTTTTATATAAAAAATAAATATACTTTGACCAGTTAAGTCCAAAATGGAAAATTATTTAAGAAATAACTTTGACCAGTTAGCTCAGCTGCGACGCAGCCCTAACTTGATAACAAAACCCGGCCCATTAGATTCTAATAGGCCAGCAACAATTGAAACCAAATTTTTATAGGCTCGAACCTCGATCCGACCCGGACCGGGTTATCCAAATTGCCGACCCTGAAACAATTGAAGAGACAAACAAAACCAAAGCAAGAGACTCTGAGAAGAGTTGATGGCATTGCCTTCTTAGGGATTTGAAGGATTTAAATTTTTCTGTAATTTTCGCTCGCTTTTCCCGATCCCAATCATCACCAAAAGCGGAAAAACAAAATCCGGTAACGAATTTTTTTAATATATATTTTTTGTATTTTTAAATGTCAAAATTCCTTGATTTTATTTTATTTTTTTGCGTTTTCTGATCGTCTATTTTTTTATTTTATTTTATTTATTGAATATGAAAAATTTTAAAAAAAATTCACTCACATACTATAAAAGTTTTTTTTTTTGGTTTTAATTTTAGGTATGATTATTTTATCTGTATCTATACAGATTCCTTTGTTTTATTAGTATCTGGTAATTCAAAGGAATTAATATTTTGTATTATTGGAATTAGAATTTGACTTAGCTTTAACTAATATTTTAATTTTTTAGGTTTTGTTTTTAACTTTTTTGTTTATAATCAAGCCAGTATTTGAATAATTATTTCCTGGATATAATAATTGAGAATTTTTTGTTTGCTAGTATTTTATGCATCATAGTGACAATAATTTTGCTAGGTTCAAATATAAAAATTGTCTCTTTTCATTGTTACTTTATGCATTGCGATCTTTTCTTAGCAAGTTTGATCTTTTTTTCTTTTTTTATTTATTCATTTATAACAATTTATGATAAACATGGGTGAGTTTTGCTTGGTATGTGGATGTTTAGAGTGTTCAAAGTTATATTAAAAATGGTTGAGTTTTGCTTCTATAAGTAAAAATCTTTTGTGAACATTTACTTTTGCTTGTTGTTTATTTTTGTTGCATTAGTCGTCGGCTGAAACAATTTTGATATCATACTTTCTCTATCCCCTTTTATGTAGCTTTTGGACTAAATAACAAGTAATGTAGGACAGTAAGGTGTTGATTTGTTTGTTTGGCGGGTTACATCGCTCTTAAATTATCGTCATGAAAAGGTGACTTTTCCAGTGGTGACATTTTAATTTGGAGTATAATGTTGCTAAACTGCCTTTGGACAGGAGAAGTTTTAAATGCAAATTATATTTTTGAATTGAAGGTGCATGTGAAGTCAGGGCCTGACTTGTATGTTTTATTTGTGACAGAAAATGGAGGACATGGACATTGATTCATTAGTGGACATACCTGACACTCCTGATAGGTTATCTTCACAGCGAATGGACGGAGGTGATTGTGTTGACAAAAAAAGCAATTTATCAGTAGCTGGTCATGTGGGAGGTTCTAATACTGCAGGTGAAGGATCTTTGGATAGGCTAAGGGGCAAAGGTAGGCTCGTTGCCGAAAATGGGCACAACAGAAAACATTATAAACACCCTCAAAAACTTTCAGGCAGTGTTTATGAAATTGACCGTCGAAAAAACACCATTGTCTTATCCCCGCTAGAGAAAGTTCGAGAAAATGCTCCTTTATTTAGAAGAACAGCAATGGATAGAAGCAGGAGTTCCATTAGAGAGCAATACATGGATAAAGGAAAAGCTCCTTGCTCTAAGTTGCCTTCTAAATCATCTGGATTCGGAGAAGACCATGCTATTCTAGATTTAACTGAACAGAACATGCACAACCAAATACCTGAAATGGAATTTCCACAAGGTGGATCAAAAAATCGCTTAGCTGAAGGAAGAAAAGAAGGTCAAGTACCAAGAAATGGTGGTTCTTATTTATCTAACTCTTCTAGCAATTCTGCAACATCCAGAAATAACTGCAAGGGAAAGGAAAAAATAGATGACATTGGATATAAAGGTGTAGGTTCAGTTATGGATCATGGGAAAGGGATGGGTCTCTCTTGTGGTTCCCCACTTAGATTGGAAAAACAATTGCCTGCATCTCACTATTCCGTTGTTCCACCAAGAGCAATTGGAAAAAAAAGATTGGTTCGAAATGGCTGCATCTCCCCCCAGAATATAGCTGTCAGGGCTAAACAATTAAATGAACAATCCAAAAACAGCTTTAAATCTGAACAAAATTTTGGGAATGTGGTTAGCAACGGTCCTTGTATGATAGACATTAGTGAGATAACTGCTGAAGATAATAATTATGGTAAAGGAAAAGGAGTTGTCCATCCTCATGCATGTAAGGAGCATGATATCAATTTTATTAATTTATCTGGCAGGTAAATTTTAAGTAGTGTTCTTCTCTAATTAGATTTCTTTGCCTATTGTCTATTGGATGCTTTCTTTCTATTGTTTATTCGTTTCATTTCTTGTGTTAAAATGTTTGCCAAAGAGATGGGTACAATCTCTTTCAGAAGTTTTGGAATAGCCTGCGATAAAAGGACAATGTAGCATCTTTTTAAAATTCATATTGATATCAAGATAATCTTGGTGGATAAAGTCTATCCTTATTTCTAACTAGAAGGGTCTGTATAACTAAAACGTGTGGTTTTCATGCTGCAGTCCTCTGAGTAATAATGGAGAAGCTAATGGTATCAGTGATTCGAATAGAGATGGATGCTTTGAAGAGAAAGGTGGTTGGAGAAGCACACGCAACCATTCGAAGAATGTGGATTTTGCAGCTAGACGTCATTTCAGCAGATTTAATAATGTTGGATGCCAAGTGAGTCAACAAAATGAAAATAGAGTTGTGAAAAGAGATGATGCTAGTGGAGGAAACAACAGGATTCTATCTGATTGTCCAGAAAATTGTGATGCAACTGAAACAGCTCCTGTGATCTTCTCAAAATTCAACCAAATAAGTGAACCTTCTCATGCAAAAAACATGCTGCCTAAAAGGCAAACGAAACATGTATTAACCTCAAGAAATAGTGGTGAGAGCTCTAGGGTCATTCCTAATGACTCAGACATTGTGTTTCTTGGTTCATCTAGTTCAAGGTCATCTAGAATTTATATTGGACAACATCTAGATGTTTTGGATCTTGATGAATCATCTGAAATGAGAGGAACAAGTGTGAATGATGAGGACTCAGAGACTAGGGCAAGACAAGTTGAAGCGGATGAAATGTTGGCCCGTGAACTCCAAGAACAATTATACCATGAGGTACCGATATTTGGCAATGGCGAGGTTGACTCAGTTATTATTTTACACTTTTCTCCTTCATTAATGGTGACTTGTTTATTTACATTTGTTGCCTTTAAATGTTTACGAACCTTTCAACAGATTGATGAAAACATTGCATGGGCACTTCAGCAGGAGGAAGATGCACTCCCTCCTACTTCTATTCAGAGTCTCCGTGAACCACATCATGTGAGTAAGCATGAATTCTTTTTTTTTTTTTTTTTGAGTTGTGATTACCTGAGAGCCTACATTTAGTGCATGAAATTGACAATGCATCATGAAATATTTCATGATCAAAGGTTTAAGATAGCTGCTAGATTTGTGTTTAAACTAGTGGAAACATGCCATACAAGAGGCACGGACCTCTGCTCTCAAACGTAGAAGAGACTTGGATTTAGTAATGTTGTCCCTAGATCCCAGCATGGTAAATGATCAGGGTTATATTATACACAAACCTTGAGGTTTGTAAAGTGTTTTTTAGTTCGTCATTATTTAAATTTTTGCATGTTTGATTGTGATAATTATTAAAATGCTTAAGAGTAAATTCAGAATTTGATTGCTAAATGACCTGAGCTTGATTTAAACTTTTTTTTATTTATTTTTATTTGAGCTTGTGAACACATGTATTATAATTATCTTGAAACTCTAGTGTCGGCTAGCTAAGGTAGCAAAGTTGGTTGTGCCCGATGACTTGGAATCAAATCCTGCATTCATGAAGGACAGAGGGAAACAGAGGGAAGTGGGGAGGGCTAACCCCATTGTCTAGCTTGGTCATTGGACCTAAAAAAGTTTTGAAACTCACTGTTATATGTTTGCTTTTAGTCTTAGCACCTCTCAGAAAAATACCAAAATGTTTTAGTAAAAGGGGTATGAGATTCCACATCCTGCGAATCAAGACAAGTTAGCTTTTATACAGCTGTACTATATCCCAAAAAATGGGACCAAGTGATGAGCTTTGTCTAGACTCTTTGATGAGATACTACTACATTGAAGGAATCAAAGAAGGAAGATGAGAATACTACTACATTGAAGGAATCAATGAAGCAAGCATTAGAGGAATTATGCCTCTCTATATTTTGGCCATTCAAGTACCAATTATTGTAAACCTATAGTGACCAATACTTTTCAGCTGTGTGCATGCGCCCTGGGGCATGCCTGCTTTTATTTGGTTTGCACTTGGTTCCTTTACTGCCTGAACTTTATCCATAATTCATGGGTTTGTCTTAAAATAAATAAATAATTTCATCTTGATGTGTGGCATTAATCATTGTTTGCATGTTGAGACTCAAGCGCTTGTTGGCATCATTAAAAAGCTTTTTTTACATTGATAATTAATCTTGTTATCTATTTTAGTAACAACACATTAATCTTGTGTATGTCAATCATTTTGGTTGGTTCCTAAGTGGCTGTTTGTCCCTTGGTTTCATGTTTAATGTTGAAAGTTAATGTTTCCTTGATCATTGCTGACAGGATGCTCATGTTCTCTCTCCTCTCTATCTTTTTTCCTTTACTTTTTCAATTGAGAGGCTCTCTCTCTTTTCTGATTAAATATGGAAAGTTATATTTTTCTGATCTCGTAAGTGATATTGATGCTGCGTTTGTTGTTGATGTAATTTCAAGAAGTTTTGAACTGTCTTTGACATCAACATCCCTTTTCTGAGTATTCTATCTCTATGGCATAGAATATGAAAGAGATTGCATAAAGTATTAGGAACCCATCCTCACGGATTCAGTATTTAGATGCTTTAACAGCTATGGTTGTTATTAGAGAAGGCAGAGGTCCAACTTTATGAATACTCTCTTTTTGTTGCTGCAGAGTCAAATGACCTTAACTTTATTATACTGTTTGATTCGGGCTAATCTTGCTCGTTGAAGAGAAGGGATACTATATTTCATTTATGCTATTTGAATCGAGTGGAAAGACATTTTTTTGTAGGATTGTATATTTGTATTTATCAGACACTAGTATCATGATATATACTAGTATTCGTTCAAGGTTTTTCTATTTTCTAGCTTAAAAGAAGTGTATTGCTTAATTCTTTTTGGATCATTTTTGCTTTATGTACTTTAGATGGTATTAATTCTCTCTTCAACTATATGAACTTGATGCTTTTCTTTTTGAATTTGTATAATTTCCTCCTGTAATATTATTCTTTGCCTCTTATGCAGAGAGGCTCAACAAGGCAGTCTCGTATACAGCCTCAATTGCGGACTTTTCAGAATTCTTCGAGTAGGAGAGGAGTACAGGCTCGTTTCCCTACTTCTGCTAGAGTGCCACGGTTGAGGAGTCGAGTTATGAATCAACCTCGAGTGGCACCATCTAGGACAAGGAATTTTCGGTTTCCTTTGGACATGGATTTGGATATGGTAAACTTTTTCCCTTTTTGTCCTATCCTGTATTTCTTTACTTTCAACAATAACTGATTTATGGCTTATGATACAGAGACTTGATATATTGGAAGCCATGGAGGCTGCAATTGGGGATGCTGATGACATGGGAATGGCTAGTCACATCTTCCAAGTTCAACGTGATTTTAATGAGTAAGATTTTTCTATCATTGTTACTATTAGAACTGGATTTGTGTTTGATTGTATCATGCAATTTGGTAGACAATTTATTAGAGGTTACAATGGTGCCATTTTTTGTTGCAATGATGAGTGTCTGGGCTGCGAAAAGCAAATGCAGTCTTGAGGGTTGCCACTTCAAGCAGTAATGTTAGGTTTGTATCCAGATCTGGCACCAGCTTTGGTAAGACCAGCTCTTGACAATGGCACAGTCTGGCCAATTTAATTTTTTGGGTAGACATACATGTGATTTGAAACGCATTCAATATTGTTTCCGTATGGTTTCCTACAAGATGGAAAATACACAGCTTGGCTATTATATTGGTGTGAAATAGGTTTATTAGAAACCACGCTTCATGTATGAATATGAAGTAGTTGGACACCATCCTGTTTTGGTTGAATATATCTATTGCAAGATGGAACACTTAGAGTGGTTCTTGATTATATGCTTTGAAACATCAGTTACGCTGATAGTGAACAACTATTCTGTGACTCTGGGTTGATGTATCTAAAATTGTGGTAATTAGCAAACCAAGAATACTTTATGAACTGGTGAAGTTATAGCATCCCAAAATGGTTCACAAACCTCTCTATAAGGTGATTTTAACATGTCCAATTTCTCCTTTTCAATTAGTTTTGTTGACACATCAACATCAGTTGGTTCGGACGTTTCATCTAAGCTTCTTTTTGGTGATGGATAGAGCACCCAATTTCGCAACTAGCACTTATATTATTGCAATTTGGTTGAAGGAAAATTAAGATGTTGAAATTTTGTAGAATAGCATGTCATTTATGTTGGTAGGAGTATCCAGTATAGGTAGAAAATAACTAATGATCTTTCTATAGCTTTTAACTTCAATAATTAATCTTTATCTTCTTTACTTCTGCTTTATCATATTTCTATGTTGCTTAATGTTCTATTTACAATTTCCTATCTTCTCTGGATTACAACTGTTACTTGAAGTTGTTATATCTTGTCTCCTTTTCATTTTCTTGCAGCAACGATTATGAAATGCTGTTGGCCCTTGATGATAATAATCATCAGCATGGTGGTGCATCTATTAATCAGATTAACAGTTTACCACTGTCCAAAGTGCAGGTATATTTCTGGGCCATGTGAAAAAACACCATATAGATAGGTGTTTTATTTTTTTGCTTCCCTCATACGTGTGCGTGCAAATACACTGTCCATTGCTTATGTTTGGTTCTCCAGTTATGTTGCTGCGACTTTTCATTTTTCTTGAAGTGCTCATGTCTGACACATATTCGGATATGGGTATGGGGGATATGATCCTCAAGGGCCCTCCAAATACATGAAAAAACTTGGAATAAATCAAACATACCTGTTTCGGACACATATCCGTATCCGACATTCACACCCGAATCCGAGTAACATATCTCTCCAAGTCTAATTGCTAATTATAGTTTTGAATTCCTTTATTATTGCAGACTGATAATTTTGAAGAAACCTGTGCTATATGTCTTGAAACCCCCGCTATTGGAGAAACCATTCGCCATCTTCCTTGTCTACATAAATTTCACAAGGATGTAAGGCGTTTTATCTTGGCAATGCCACTTTGTTTTCCTTTTTCTGGGATTGATTTCAAGTTGCTTATAGAAGGTAGTTAACGAGTATTTAATGTTTTTCACTTCATTCCCTCTATGTGGCAGTGTATCGATCCATGGCTCAGCAGGAAAACATCATGCCCAGTTTGCAAGTCATCTATAACTTGAACGGGAGCGTTCCAGCAGATTAGTCATTATGCTTGACATTTAAAAGTCTTAACCAAATATTTATGAGATAGGTATATTTCTTTTTTTTCTTTCTTTTTTTTTTTTTTTGTTGATAATTTGGGGTAGGGGGAATCAATCCTTGCTCTTTTGAGCAGGGTAGCATGCACCAACTATTGAACCAAAAGTTCGGGTGCAAGTATATTTCTTTTTAATTGACTCCTTGGACATTTTTGTTACAGAAACTTGTTGGTTTCTCGTGTTACTTTATAGGGATGACAATGGATAGTAAAATATCAGTATTCAACACTATCCGATCTTATTTTTACAGATTCAAATATTGCGAGTTCGGATAATTTTTGGATTCGGATGTTAGATTTATTACCCGTGTCGTATTCGGATAAGAACCTTTCCAATATCTGAATCCACTTTTGTTTTAGTTCGAACAGTATCGGATATTTGAATTTGTTAACCGAATCTGTTTTACTTAAACAGATATTATTGGATATCCGAATAAGATTTCTGCTTGCATATTTGTAAAATATAGAAAACTTATACTTGCATAGAGATTCGAACCTTAGCATACTAACCCTTATTAGTAAGATTTCAGATATTTAGCGGATTCGGATATCCGATGAATATTGCTATTTAATTTGGATTTGAACTGGGGTAGTAATATTCAGATAGTAAGCGAATAATAAACGGATTCAGATATTATGTAAATTAGTCAGATTTTGATTGGGATATGTCAAAAATTACTGATATCCGATCACTGCTATCTCTATTATTTCATCCCTTCAACTTCATTTGAATTCCGAAGAAACTGCCTCTCGTTCCAGGGTCCAGAAAAACGATAATATTTATAAAAAACTGTTGTTACTTATCTTAAATTTGTGTTTTGATGTTATCTTTTGCCGTGGCTGCAGATTTGACCAAATACTAAACCAAACAACAGTAGGAAACGAGGGGAAGGGATCTGAAAGCTTGTTGGGGAGAATAAAGTCGGTCCTCATGATGATGATGAGCACAGCCAGACATGGCTTTGAAATGGTAAAGGAGAGGATCATAATCTTCAGTTTAAGCTTATAGGGAAGAAATTACTGTCTACAAAGTAAGGGCCTGCAACTGTTATTTTGTTGAAAACAGCTTTTTGTTTGTTGGAAAATAGGGGTCAATTCCCCACCAAATTATTTTTCACCATTTTTTCCCCTACCAAAGCCATTATTGCTTCCTTAAAGGTCTACTCACCAATGTAGTTGGTACTGAATCGTTATCGGTCGATACGTACCGATTTTAAAGTAAAACAAAATTATACATATTAATTCTAAGATAAAACGAAACGATATTTAAAAAAAAAAAAAAAACAGAAGTGAAAGAATTTATTTACGGAATAGGAAAAAAATGGGCGTTACATGTATATATATATATTCAAATTATATTGATGTAAAATTAATTTTTTATACTATTTTTAAAATTTTATGTACGATTAATATTTTTATAAATTGATCGATAGATTTAATAATTTACTCGTACTTGTACTTAAAATTAAAATTTTAAGTTAATATGATATCTTATCATTTCAATCGATGATGATATATTTTTTAATATATATTAATGGTTGAAATTTTATTATTATCGAATAATTAATTAAAATATTTTCAATTTACTTAAAAGTTGACATGATTTACTTGAATATAGAACATAAAATTCAATTCTGTATATTCCTATAAATAAGTGCTTTGAGAGGATCAGAAAGTGATTCAACAATTCTTAATCTCTTTTTTCTTCTTTTATTGTTCTAGTTTTTTAAGACTTTTATTTTATTTATTCTTTCTACTCTAAATCTTAGGAATCAGTCATTGTAAAGAGAAAATTGAGTCAAATTTTTAAGTTTGTGGACTTTGAAAACCTGTGCAACTTTTCAAGGTGGTGTTGTTGAAATCCTGGAAAGCAATTACATTGAATTCGTGTGCACCCAAGTGATGGGCAATTTCGCCTTAAGGACAGAATTCAATCCTTGGCAACAACGTTAAATTCTTTATTCTTTATTTTTGTCTTCAACAAGTACGTTCTCTAAAATTTTATTTAAGGGCATGCTATTTTATTGTAGCAAGTAAATTTTTTCAACAAAATTTTTACAAATTTACAAAATATCTCAAACATATATATATATATATATATATATATTTATAAGGTTCTTGCATTGACAAGTGCCATTTTATGCTTAACAACGCAGTCAGATTCACATGGATGAATTTGTGAGTAGAGCAGCAACAATTAATCATTTAAAGCATAGATTACCTTCAGTAACTCCAATAGATAATGTCAATAATTACAGTTGTGCAAACTCTATTTGTGTTAGAAATAGCTGTCGCACCCAATGGATGACCAATTGCCATTGCACCTCCATTAAGATTAATTTTTTGAGGATCAAGTTCCAGCTTATTATGGCAATTTATACAAATTGGGATGCAATATGCCTGCAATAGAGGAAGAAATTAGAGACTTTCATGTATTGTAATTCCCTTTAATATTCAAATAGGTCAAAGCTAAATCATAAATTACATTGTACCTAGCTCATTTATCACAAAACGATCAACAATATCATCAAGTTGCTGACCAGCAACTAGCTTTAACTGCTGCAGGAATTGCCACATGTTGGATTTGAAGAACTAGAATGCTTAACAGTGATGAAGCACACAAACCAGAGAAAAGAAAAGAAGAAGAGTTTTTCAGATTGCAAAATGGATCATATTTAATTCCTTGTATTTTAGAACATTATATGTCAAAGGTTTTCACCTAATGTCAACAACTACATGACATTCAATCTACTACATCTTATACAAGATTTGACTTTAAGTTGTACAAGAAATCTTCACCTAATTTTTTTTTTTTTGATAATTGGGTAAGGGGAGGGGTTGCTTGGGTTTGAACCCAAGACTTCATGCCCCCAAGACTCTTAGCCACTCAGCCAAGAGCTTGTTGGCAATCTTCACCTAATTTGATAAATCATAAAATACACATTTTATGCCTTTTCTATTCTTAGTTTTAGTTATGTCTTATATCTTTATTTTGTTTACTTATATTATGTTTTGGAATTTTAGGTACAATAAGAAGAATGAAGTCAAAAGATGTTAATAATGATGGTAAAGAGCTTACAAAATCATAATCACAAGAAAGAAGAAGACTTGGGAGTAAAAAAGATCAATTTCTGGTTACAAAGCAAGAAGGCAAATTTGACCTTCGGAGCTTGTTGCAAGGAAAACATGATGTTAAAATCCTTATTTGAAGAAACTTCCTCTTGACTTTTGAAGCTGACTTGAATACCTTTCCAACGGTAGTTTACATGCCCAAATCAGACTGGAAATGGTCATCCAAATCAGCCGGAGAAGTGAGAGACGATGCAGTAGAAAAATAGGAGACAGAATGCTCGGCGCCCAAAAATCGGGAAAAACAGTGAAAATAACGCAAAAACGTGACAAACTAAACATCTTTTGAGGAGACTTAAGGATTATCATTAATTTTCTTCTTCTTCTCCATTCTTTTATTTTCCTTTTAGTTTTATGTTTATATTATCTATGCCTATGCTAGGCTAAACTTCTCTTTGGTTAAGGGTGATTTCAAAGCCCTAGACATGTTTTGTAATTGATTTTCAGATTCTATCTATCATTAATTTTCTATCAAAGTTGCTTATGTTCTTCCATAAGAATTGTTTATGATCTTTGTCTTGATTTGTTTAGGTGTACAACTAGATAGATCTTGATAATTATCTAATGCTAGTTTAGGAATTTGGATCAGTGTAATTGTCTTGATTTCTTATTCATAAGTGACAATTTGTGGTTAATGATTATGTTAGAGTTTTCGCTAATTGCAAAGTGGAACATAACATAGGTTAAACAATCCGAGCTTATGTGTTTGTTGCCTAGATCAATCTATCTTTCTCATCATAAAGCTGCCATTACATTAAATCTAAAGAGCTTATTCTAGGTTGTCTAGTGGTTAGAGATTAAATAGAGAGATCGTTTTATTTAATGACGAACTAAGGAAAGATTGGGGTAACAGAGCTTGTTGTTATCTACGGTTGATAATTTTGATAGTTAATTGATGTTGATAGATCTGATTATTCATTCTTAATGATGTCTAGTGGTGGAAAATGAACCTTTAGCCATGTTTCTCATATCTGATTACTTCTTGTTTACTTGCTTTCTTATTTTTATTGTTTGCTTAAGTTTAAACTGATTTCAAAACCCCTTTAACTTTTGTTTTCTTTGAATTTAAGTTTTAAACTAGTGATTTATAAACTAAAAACCAATCTTTGTGGATTCGACCCTTGAATGCTACTTTACTATAATTGATCATATTAAGTGCAAGGTTTAATAAAGATACACTCTTTTGGGTACATCATAATGCTGATATAGCAGCAACCAAAACATAACAATTAAAATACAAAAAATTACAATCATGAACATGAGCATAGCAGCAAGGTTTGCCACTTAATCAACACTCCTCCTTAGCTGCCATGCTGCCAACACCAATTAACTTCCTTAAACATTCGAACCTGGTTTTAATAAGAGGCTTTGTAAAGATATCTGCCAGCTGGTCTTCTGAACTGCAATGAACCAGAATAATTTCATTGTTTTGCTGCACTTCTCTCACAAAATGAAGCTTAATGTTGAAGTACTTAGTCTTTCCATGAAAAACTGGATTTTTTGCAATTGCAACAGCAGATTGATTGTCACATTTATCTCTGTTGCTTCCTCTTGAACCAAATTCAGATCACACAAAAGTTTTCTCAACCAAATGACCTGATTTACTACAACAGCAGCCGCAATATACTCTGCTTCTGTAGTAGACTGGGCTACAGTGTCTTGCTTCCTCGAACTCAATGAAAAATAGCCATGGCCAAGTGTGAAGAGGTATCGTGAGGTACTCTTCATGTCATATGCTGAGCCAGCCCATTCACTGTCGGTATAACCCTGTAGACACCTAATTTTGTCCTTACCCCTAAATCAGGTAAATTTTCATCCTGATGATGTTTAGAATGCAGAAAGTTTCTTCTCATCCTGCAGGTGGTACTCTATTTAAGAGGTTAAACACAAAAAGTCAATTCAAAAAAGGTCAACTTGAAAAAGTCAACCCCAAAAAATCAACTACTGGAAAAGTCAACCCACTTTGAAAATCAAGATTCAAAGTTTAATTGAACAATGGTGAAAGAATTTTGATAATCCGAGGTCTACAACGAAAGATATGGAGTGCGAAAGATGGGTTACGGAGATTCAGTAGAAAGGAAACCCTAGTTCAAAAAATTTGGGGAAAAGTGCTTAAACGATCAAATTGGTTTAAATTGGAGGTTTCAAAAGAAAGATAATCAATGACCACGGGTATTGGAGAGGCCACTTGAAAGCAAAACCAAAGGAAGGGTCAATTTGGAAGAAAACCGAAAATTAGGGTTTTTGGTGAATTTTGGCGAAATTGGGGAAAATTACAAAAATGGCCCAATTTGGTAAAATTAAAGCCCCTAATTGATGAAGAGTGGGTAAACGAAGATAGCCCAAGGCTCAGTATGAAGTAATTCCGAGAAAAGAGCCGATGGAAAAACGAGGAAATTTTTGATATTGAAAGAAGGAAAAATCAAGTCGAAGAGGAATTTGATCGTAAAAATTGGGTATTTTTTGACCAAATCAAATTCAATATATAACAAAGGCCTGGAAAAAGAAAATCTAAAAATCGGACTTGTTTTGAGTAAAATCGAAGCTTCAGAGGTTAGAGGGCAAACTTTAAAAATTCGGGAAAAATAGAAAATGAGCTCGGAAAATTATCAAAACTTCCAGATCTCAATCTTATGTCATTTGGAAGAGATTGGCGAGGAAAAATCTAGAATCGAAGCTCGTTTGCAAAATGGCAAATTTTGGGCCCACTAAGTTGAAATTCAAGAAGATAAATCCCGAAAAAATAGCAAATGAGCTCGAACAATTATGAAAACTTCCAGATCTCAAATTTAAATTATTTGGAAGAGATTGGCGAAGAAAAATCCAGAATCGGAGCTCGTTTGCAAAATGGCAAATTTCGGGCCCACTAAGCTGAAATTCAAGAAGATAAATCTCGAAAAAATAGCAAATGAGCTTGGAAAATCATGAAAACTTCCAGAACTTAATTATATACTATTTAGGAAGTATTGAAAAAGAAAATTTGGATTTGGAGTTCGTTTGCTATTTAATCAAGTTTGAAGGCCTAAAGTGCAAATTTACAGAAGAAACCAAAGAGGGCTTTTTTTGCAATTTAAAAAATAGAGAGTGGGTTGGAAGTTGAAGGGCCATTCGGCCAAGCCCATGAGAAGAGTGAATTTTGCTGAGATCTTGTATCCAAAGGCCAAAAGTGGATAGTAAAGTAGTTATTTTTTTGATCAAGCCTTTGTGATTTTGCCACATGGTCCAATGCATGAAGAGGAAGGGTGTCAACATTATGGTTACATATTTTTGAACAGCTATATTTGTTAGCGGCTGATCACTTAATCTAAGGGTGGTAATTTAAGCATCTTAGATTAGTGGCCTTTGGATCAAATTGGCTTGGGAAAAAATTACAACATCCTACACTACTAAGGGACCATTCGGCTTCCACATTTGAGGGGGGTTTCATTTTTCATTTGGGGGGTTGGCTGATCATAGAGAGGGCAGTAGCAAAAGGGAGAGAAAAAAGAAAGGGAAAAAAGAAAAAAGAAAGAAAAAGAAAAAAGAAGGGTTTTCTTACTACTCTTTGATTTGGAAAGTTAAAGCAAGGTAGCTATTTTCTTTCATGCTCTCCTCCATACTTTGTTCATATGATTTTGTTATTTTCATTGTTATTTTATTTTCTTTCATGAAATAAAACTGTTTTTCAAAACAAGTTCTTAAAGCTCCTATCTTATGCTTTCATGAAAAAATAAAAGAAAAAAAACAATTTTTACCTATTTTTTTTAGTTGGCCGAATGGCCCATTATTTGTGCATGGCTTGTGTTTGATTCATTTTCCATGTTGGTTGTGATGTTCTAGTTTGTTTTGATGTTCTAACGTTTTAAAATAGTTAAGATATGGAGCTTGTTTTTAACCTTTTTCATTTACTTACTATTATTTTGCTGATTTTATCATGTTGTTTTCATGTCTACTTACTTTGTTTGCCATTTTTAAATTTCTGTTTTCAACATGTTAAGTTGTCCATGCTTTGTGGTTTTGCCATACTAAGTGTTTGTGTATTTTCCTAGCTACATCCTTGCCTTTGCATTATGTTTGTTTGGTCTAACATGTTTCCTTTTAAGTCTTTTATATACTATGCCATGTGTTTGTGTTATTGTCATGATAAGATTTCACATTGCATTTAAAGGACCATTCGGCTTCTACATTGTTCTTTGCCTTGTGTATGCATTTTCATCTTGTTTAGGTACTATGCTTTGCATTATTATGCCATGAGATTGTGTATTGGTTGTGCCATGTTCATGCATTAGTATTAGGTTTATTTGGTCATTATATGTTCATGATATTTTCATGCATTTTCATGACATTTTAGGTCTAGGCCATCTTTGTATTGCCATGCATATTCCCATGCATATTAGGTCTTAGGTCATCTTTGTATGCCATACACATTTCCATGCTATTTAAGTCTTAGGTCATATTGGTATTGCCATGCATTTTCATGCTCATTAGGTCTAGGTCACATTTGTATTATCATTCATTTCATGCATATTAGGTCTAGGTAGCATTTATTGCCATGCAAGTTCATGTTAGGCATTAGGTCATTTTGAGTTGCCATGCATTTTTTTTTTTTTTGATAATTATAATGGAGTAGATGAGTTCAAGCAGTAGTCCTCTACTTGTTCATACCCATAGCTAGCTTAGCCGACAAGCTCTTGGCTGAGTGGCTAAGAGTCTTGGGATGACCTACCAGAAAAATAAAAATTAGGACTTGTCGGTAGGTCATCCCAAGACTCAGAACATGTAGAGGACTACTAGACTCTTAGCCCAAGACTCTTAGCCCAAGATCTTGATAAGTATCTATTGCTAGTCTAGGAGTCTTGATCCGTGTAATTGTCTTGATTTCCTATTCATAAGTGGCAATTTGTGATTAATGATTATGGTCAAGTTTTCAATAATTGCAAAGTGGAACATAACCTAAGTTGAACAATCCGAGCTTATGTGTTTGTTGCTTAGATCAACCTATCTTTCTCATCATAAAGCTGCCATTAAATTGAATTTAGAGAGCTTATTCTAGGTTGTTTAATGGTTAGAGATTAAATAGAGAGCTTGTTCTATTTAACGACAAACTAAGGAAAGATTGGGATAACAGAGCTTGTTGTTATCTACGGTTGTTAACTTTGATAGTTGGTTGATATTGATAGATCTGAAATTGATTCTTAATGATGTCTAGTGGTGGAGAATGAAACCTTAACCATATTTTTCATATTTGATTCTTCTTACTTACTTGTTTTCTTACTTTTCTAGTTTGCTTATTTTTAAAAGTATATTTATTTTTATTGGCTGGTTATACCGCCTAATTTGTATATTAACTTTGTTTTATTTTTATTGGCTGGTTATACCGCCTAATTTAGTATATATATTTTTATTGGCTGGTTATACCGCCTAATTTAGTATATATATTTTTATTGGCTGGTTATACCGCCTTGCATCTTATTCTTATTATTTACTTTAGTTTAAATCTGGCTTCAAAAACCCCTTTTCTTTTATTGTTTTCTTTGAACGTAAGTTTTAAACTATTAACTTATAAACTAAAACCCAATCCCTGAGGACTCGACCCTTGCTAATCATTATACTTACAATTGATCTTTTTAATGCAAGGTTAATAAGATACACTCTTTTGGGTGCATCAAATTTTTGGCGCCGTTGCCGGGGATTGCTTTCTTTAGTTTATTTGTTACTTGGTTTATTCTTATTTTCAGTTCTAATTAGTTTTATTTTCTTGTACATACAAGTTTTTCTTTTCAAATTTAAAAAAAAAAAAAAACAATGGAATTGAGCAATCTAACACTTGAAGAGTTGGTGGCATACATGAACATGGAGAATCAACAAGCCAATGTCACCTCCCCAGTTCAACAATTGGCCATGGGAGGATGTCAAGGCCATCAAGTGTTCCAAGACCAACAGTATGATCATTACTCAAACACTTACCATGAGGGATGGTGGGATCATACTAATTATGGCTACTCGAAAAATTACCAAGAAGTAGATCCTTATGCCAATTACACTCATCCATCTAGCTTCAATCAATCATGGTCTCAAGAACCAGATCTTTTTCAACCACCACATATGACTCAAAACTCAGGTACTTCTTTAGAAGATCTTGTCTATTCTCTTGTTACTGATTCTTTGCAATTTCAACAGGAAACAAGGGCAAGCATCCAGATATTGGAAAAGCAAATGAGCCAATTGGCTAGTAGTATGGTGGGATGGGTAGCACAAAGATCTGAAGAACTCCCAGCCCAAACGATGGTTAACCCAAAGGAGAATGCTACTATTGTGACCTTGAAGAATGAGGAACAAAATGAGGATGAAACAAAATTAGAGATGGATTCTATTCTTGAGGATAATGAAGCCAAAGATCCAAATAAGAGTATTTCGGCACCTGAGGTAACGTTTAAGGTTTCACTTTTTACTAATGTTTCTTCTCCACCTTTTCCTAGTAGATTTGCAAAGTTCAAGGAGGAAGAACATGAACAACACATGCCGGAAACCTTAAACAACTTGTTTGTGGAGGTCATTCAACAAGTATCAAAATATGCTCCATTCCTCGATGACATATGCACCACAAAGGATGATGGAATAATACTTGTAATGGAGAATGCATCCACTGTTGTGCAAAGAAAGCTTCCTCTCAAACGCATAAATTTGGGAAATTTCATGTATGAGCCTGACAAGCCTAAAATGCCAAGAAGGGGTGTTGGTTAGGTTCAAAACACTAAATCAAGTGCTAATTGGGGGAGGCAGCCTAATTAGTGAAAGCATTGCCAAACTGCCATCCTCAGATTTGCTCTCTTTTTCTTTATCTTTTTCTTATGTTTCTTTGCTAATTGTGTTTAGTGTTTCTAAGTTCATTTAGGCTGCATAAGTTTATTTTGTTTATTAGTTCTTTTCACTTACACATGATTCTTTCATTTGGGATTAATAGCATTACATTAATGACAATGTAAGAATTATGTGTGGGGGGAAGAATTTAGGATTTTATTTAGAGTGTTTTGTTTTTGAGTCTTTTTATGTTGTTTTTCTTTCTGATCCTTGTTTTGAAAATAACTAGATGTAAATATAATTTTTTAACCCCGGTTAAACGGCGGATAACGGTACTCCGTGATTATTTAAGTCAGTTCCATCAGCTACCCACAAAACTGATATTGTATATAAATTTCTCTTTCAATTTCTCTTTCATTTTTTTTTTCAGGATGGATGATATTCTCACACGATTGCAGAAACGATTTCCTCCTTTTCCTCGAAATATTTTACTGAAGCTTTACCAAGTTCGATTTGAAAGATTAAGAATGCTTATGCACAAAGGGATTCCTGAAGACATACGTTGGATAATTGAAGCCAAGGTACGTGAAGATGAATATCTTCCTGTTTTGCATTTACCAGGTACAGGTAGAAGCACTTTTGCAAAAAAGCGACTAGCAAAGCGCATGAGTTCAAATTGCCACAAATGTGCACGATGGACGTGTAACGGTAAATGTAGTTCTATTGGGATTCCGTCCTCTAATCGAGATGATAAAATTGAATTCATTAAGGATGGACTGAGTAAGGAGAATTTGGGTAATATCCAACTTTCTCTTGAGACGCATCCTAGTGGAGACGTACAAAGAGAAATTCTTGATTTATGGCCGCAATTCCAAAGGGAATGGCAACATCTTGGGAATCTGATGTTAAAAGACCCTGTTTGCCAGCTTGTAAGAAAACTGGATGGGAAGCATATCCTCGACTCATAGAAGGCGTTTAAGCCGTTTCTGGACGTAAAACCAGAGGAAGATGTGAGCCACAATCACAACTACAATAAATGACTTCTCAGCTTTTGGTTTGATTTGCAATAACTTCATTTCGGTTTAATTTACGTGTTGTTCGATTTGTGTAATTATTCTCATTTTTTTATTGATTTTCTTCCTGAAATCACGCAAAAATCTTTTGTTAGGTAGGTTAACATTTTCTTCTGACAGGTCAAATACACTTTCGGCGACATTATTACTCTTGTCTGATTCACTACTCAGTCCTCTATATATTACACCATCTACTCATTCTCTTTCGGGCACTCGAAAAAAAAAATGGAAAGTACTTCATCCCAGCGCATTGAAAAATTTTGTGTCTTTGGAGGTGCTTATCCAGGGAAAAATAAAATATTAGCTGATGAAGCCATAAGAGTTGGAGTAATACTTGCCCAACAAAAGATCCAGTTGATTTATGGAGGCGGTAGTACGGGTTTAATGGGAGCAGTCGCTACAGCAGCACACGCCGGAGGAAGTCCAGTTCTAGGAATCGTTCCAAAACTATTCACAGGTTTTTGTGGACCTACCGTGGGTAAGGAAATACAAGTCTGGAGTATCCCTGAACGGATGACAATCATGTACCATTGTGCCGATGCATTCATTACTTTACCAGGAGGTCTGGGTACATTGGAAGAAATAGCTTGCGTGGCTTCTTGGTCATCTTTGGTCACAAAAAAGAAACCCATTGGTTTGCTTAATATTAATGGTTATTTTAGTAATTTGCTTTCATATTTAGATAATGCTGTGGAAAATGGATTCATGTTTTCAGAGGCAAGGAGAACCATAATTTCTGCTACAACCATTGAAGATTTACTCAAAAAGCTCCAAGCTTATGAGTATTTATCTGCTACGGTTGTTTCGCAAACGCTCGGAAAAAGAAAAAGAGATATGGACGAGCAAGGAGTGGATTGCACTTTGTCTTTGTGACATTATCTAACATTTTGCTTGTTGTGTCTCAGTTATAATAAGTGGTTAGCAACCTCTGCAGGTAATATCTCCTAAATTCTACCTTTAAAATTTGACATTGGGGACAATGTCATATTTTAGTAGGGGGTAAGGGACATATTTTGCTAATTTAAAAAAAAAAAAAATTGTTGTGTTTTAAGACATTTAGAAGTATTCATTCTGAACAAGGTTTGAGTAAGGGAGACTTGAGACATACCTTGTCAGTTTGATTTAATCTTCTTCTTCTTCTTCAAAAAAAAAAAAAAAGCATGTTTAGACTTAGTGTGTTTTTAGTGTGTTTTAGTTACTTTCAATACTATGATGAGATATGAATTGCATAAGTGTAAAACAGATTTATTAGTGAGAAGATTTTCATGAGAATTGATCTTGATATCAACCTTTTTATGAGCCAATGTTAATATGATATGTTGATTGAGAAAGAAGCATGTTTAGACTTAATCTGACTTGTATAATCATCCTTGTGAGTTTTTGAGCCTATAATGATTGATGCATTATACAAATCAATCTAATTTCTTTATTAAGTGCTCTTATGATTACATGATTCTCTAGAACTTGCTTTAGACCTTGTTGAGACTATATTGATGCATGTGACAACATGAATATGATAGAGGCATTAGGATTTTTAGCCAGGGCCAAACAGCCATCCCTTATTGATGTTCCAAGAGAACACACCCTTAGTGAACCAATTTGAGCCTACATTGAATAAGCTATCTCTTTGGTAACCATAACTTGTCCCTAACCTAAATATACTTATATCCTTACCTTTGTTCCAAAGATGAATTAGCATGTTTTGAGACAAGTTGCAAAGACAAGGAAGATCTATTGAAAATTTGGGTTAGAAACAAGAAATAAGTGTGGGGGGGAAAGAAAAGAAAAGTAAAAAAAAAAAAATGGAATACTGGCAAATACATTCCTATGTAAAAAAAAAATATATATATATGAATCATCTCTTGAATTTGGGAAAAAAGAAAAAGATGTTACAAAGTTGTTTAGAATGAAGAAAAGGCCCAACATGAATATCCGGCCTAGGTGACTATGTACTTGTAAAGAGTTTTGAGAAGTTTCTTTGTATGATCTTATTATGTCTCTAAACTTTATGAACTCTTTGGAACCTTTGTGATATCTTTATCCTTTTGTTCTTCAACCACATTACAAACCCCTTGGCCCCATTACAACCTTGATTAAAGACCTCTTGATTCATGAAGTTGTATGATCTAAATAGTGGAGAATAGGTGGACAAGCAAGAATATGGTAGAACTGTTTTCATGAGATTGATTGAGTGTAAACACTTTACCACTACTTTAAAGAATGAAAATCATGAGAGTATCCCATGTGAGTAGTTGAGATTAAGTTTGAATATGCACTATTTTGATTGAAATATGTTATGTTAATATTGGCTTAACTCAAACAATTTACATTCAAGCATGATTTTTTGTGAAATTCTTTAAGCTATTGATTAGTTTATAAGACTTGTTCAAAGATTGTCTCTAATGTGTATTGAAAGGATTAGGAGTAAATATTTTTAGTATATGTAGTTTATTTATATTTTAGTTTTTCAATGTTTGTGGGTATCGTTCTAGTAAACCCTCACGAGACTAAACTCGTCCACTAGGGACATCTAGGGGTTTAAAGGCTTGTGTCACATGCTAAGTGCCACCGTGATTTCCTACGAAAGTGGATTAGATTAGATTTTCTTATTTTATTTTTATTTGTTTTTGCTCGAGGACTAGCAACAATCTAAGTGTGGGGGTGTGATAACTCGTATAATTATATAGTTTTTAGTTATGTTTTATTATTGTTTTGTGTCAAATACGAGTTATTATTGCTTAGTCTAATTGTGTTTATGATCTTTTATATTTTTATGTAATTTGGTGTTTTTTTTACGAGTTTCTTTGAGTGATTTCAGATTACTAGGTTAAATCAACAATTAAGGGCAAATTCAGTTTAGTTCCAGTTCCGACACCTTTTGCCATATCAGCTATATCTGGAGTTGCACTGAAGCAATAAGGCTGAAATTTTAACCGTGCAAAGTTAAGAGGCATATCTAACTTTTTCATGTTTTACACTTCTTGAAACGGAGTCGTTTTCCCTAGCGAAATCGACCATCAAGTTGGCTGATGTGCAATGACGTCTGTGTTGACAAGTTTTGGTATTTTGACCATATCTTCTGATCCACATCAGCAAATGAGCTGATTCGAACGGCTATGGATCACTGACTGATAGGGGAACATTTTTATAGAAGACCATTTAATCAGATCAAGCCTCCAAGATTGACAAAATCGACCATCAAGCTGGCTGATCAAAATTGTCATACAATATGACGAAAATTGTTAGAAAAATGCACCCACCTATTATACCTACCTTTGAAATTTATAAAGCTTGTCTCTTGTCATTTAGCTCTCCAAAATGTGTATAAATAGAGGGCCTTGGATGATTGTAAGAGACATTGTACATTGGTAGGATATTAGCCATTGTAATAAAATTCTCTAAGTTTTCTTCTTCTTTCTTTTCTCTAGTTTTCTTTTTCTTTATTTTCTTCTTCTTCTTTCTTTCTTTTATTTCCTTCTTAGATTCTCTTTAATTTTATGTTTATGTTTACAATGCCTATGCTAGCCCTAGACATGTTTTGTGATTGATTTTCAGATTCTATCTATCATTAATTTTCTATCAAAGTTGCTTATGTTCTTCTACAAGAATTGTTCATGATGTTGTCTTGATTTATTTAGGTGTACAACTAGATAGATCTTGATAAGTATCTATTGCTAGTCTAGGAGTCTTGATCCGTGTAATTGTCTTGATTTCCTATTCATAAGTGGCAATTTGTGATTAATGATTATGGTCAAGTTTTCAATAATTGCAAAGTGGAACATAACCTAAGTTGAACAATCCGAGCTTATGTGTTTGTTGCTTAGATCAACCTATCTTTCTCATCATAAAGCTGCCATTAAATTGAATTTAGAGAGCTTATTCTAGGTTGTTTAATGGTTAGAGATTAAATAGAGAGCTTGTTCTATTTAACGACAAACTAAGGAAAGATTGGGATAACAGAGCTTGTTGTTATCTACGGTTGTTAACTTTGATAGTTGGTTGATATTGATAGATCTGAAATTGATTCTTAATGATGTCTAGTGGTGGAGAATGAAACCTTAACCATATTTTTCATATTTGATTCTTCTTACTTACTTGTTTTCTTACTTTTCTAGTCTGCTTATTTTTAAAAGTATATTTATTTTTATTGGCTGGTTATACCGCCTAATTTGTATATTAACTTTGTTTTATTTTTATTGGCTGGTTATACCGCCTAATTTAGTATATATATATTTATTGGCTGGTTATACCGCCTAATTTAGTATATATATTTTTATTGGCTGGTTATACCGCCTTGCATCTTATTCTTATTATTTACTTTAGTTTAAATCTGGCTTCAAAAACCCCTTTTCTTTTATTGTTTTCTTTGAACGTAAGTTTTAAACTATTAACTTATAAACTAAAACCCAATCCCTGAAGACTCGACCCTTGCTAATCATTATACTTACAATTGATCTTTTTAATGCAAGGTTAAATAAGATACACTCTTTTGGGTGCATCAGAAGTTCAATTGAAAAATGGCAAAAGAATTTTGATAATCCGAGGTCTACATTGAAATATATGGAGTTCGGAAGTTGGGTTATGGAGATTCAATAGAAAGGAAACCCTAATCCGGGAAATTTGGGGAAATGTGCTTAAACGATCGAATTTGTCAAAATTGAAGGTTCCAAATGAAAGATAAGCACTGACTACGGGTAATGGAGAAGCCAGTTGAAAGAAAAATTGAAAGAAAAGTCAATTCGGGAGAAAACCGAGAATTAGGGTTTTTGGTGGATTTCGATAAAATCGGGAAGAATTACAGAAATTGCCCGAATTTGTAAGACTAAAGCCCCAATGGATAAGGAATGATTAAAAAGGGATAGCCCAAGGCTCAGCTTGAAGAAAATCTGAAAATCGGACTTGTTTTGAGCAAAACCGGGTTTCGAAGGCTAAAAGGACAAAATTGGAAATTTTGGGAAAAATAGCAAATGGACTCCGAAAATTTTAAAATTTTGAAAATTTGCAAATCTCATTCTTAAATCATTTGGAAGAGATTGGCGAAAGAAAATATTGATTCGGAGTTCGTTTACAAAATGGCCAAATCCCGGGTCTCTTGTGCAAAAATTCAAGAAGGAAAATCCCGAAAAAATAGCAAATGAACTCCAAATCTTTTGAAAATTTGTAAATATCATTTTTAAATTATTTGGAAGAGATTGGCGAAAGAAAATCTTGATTCGAAGTTCATTTGCAAAATGGCCAAATCCCGGGCCTCCCATGCAATAATTCAAGAAGATAAATCCCGAAAAAATAGCAAATGGAGTCCAAATTTTTTGAAAATTTGCAAATATCAATTTTAAATTGTTTGGAAGAGATTGGCGAAAGAAAATCTTGATTCGGAGTTCGTTTGCAAAATAGCCAAATCCCGAGCCCCTATGTAGTAATTCAAGCAGATAAATCTCGAAAAAATACCAAATGAGTTGCAAAAATTATAAAAACTTCCAGATCACAATTTTAAATTATTTTAAAGAGATTGGTGAAGAAAAATCTTGATTTGGAGCTCGTTTAAAAAATGGTAAAATGTGGGGGCATGAAAGGGCATTTTTGGAAGAAAAAATCCAAATAAATAGCAAACGGACTCGGAAATTTTTGAAAACTTCCAGAATTCAATATTTTATTATTTTTAAAGTATTAAAAAAAAATAAAATTTGAATTTGGAGTCCATTTGCCATTTATTTGCATCCGGGGGGCAAAATGGTCATTTTACCCAAGCAACCGGAAAGGGCTTCTTTTGGCCTTTCAAAAAATCAGACTTGGGCTGGAAAAGAGTGCTAGCCTGCCAAGGCCCAAAGGAAGGAGGAAGCTTCTGATTTTTCAATCAAAATGCCAAGAATTAAGAGTTAGTTAGAGATTTTTTTGATCAAGCCATTGTGATTAAGCCACATAGGCCAATGCACGAAGAGGGAGAGTCTCAACATTATTCTTGAATAGCTGTAATTATGTACAGCTGATACACTAATCTAAGGGTGGTAATTTCATGATTTTTCACCTTGAATCACTAGCCCTTGGATGGAAATTGGTTGGAATCAAAATAACAACATCCTAGGAGGAGAGAGGGATTTTCGACCAGCTTAAGGAGGGGAGCAGATTTTTATTTTCTTCACTTCATTTTTCAGATTTCTTCTTGTTTTTGCTTAGTTTTTCTCTCCTTGGTTGAAAGCAAAAAGAAAAATTTTAGAAAAGAAAGGAAAGTTTGAAGAGATAAAGCTTGAAATATAGCTTCTTGAGGTTGCATTTAGCACCAACTCTTGCACTTTCTTGATTTTTCATTCTTGTTTTTGCTATTTTGATTATTATTTGGTGAGTTTTCTTTTTAAATAAGTGTTTTTTTATATTCCTTTTAAGTTCTTTCTTCATCTTTTTCTTAAACAATTTTTTTTTTTTACATTTTTTTCCTTATTTCCTCACCATGGCTGAATGGCCTATATTATTTTTTAGTGTAGCTATTTTGTTTGATTTCTCATGTTATTCATGTTATTTTCTTTAGTTTTGATGCTTTAAGTATTCTCCTACTATATATACTTGAGGCTTGTTTTAATTTGATTGCTTGTTTGTTGTCATTTTATGAGTTTATTATCATATTCTTGCATTTTCAATTTTCTGTTTTCATAATGTTTTAAATTTGTTGATGTTTTATATTTAGTATATCAAGTGTTTGTGAAAATTCTTGTTAGTTTTAATATTTCTACTTTGTGTTTGCATGATTTGAGTGTTATATTTTAGTTGAGCATGTTAGTATATCAAGTGTTTGTGAAAATGCTTGTTAGTTTTAGTATCTCTACTTTGTGTTTGCATGATTTGAATGTTATATTTTAGTTGAGCATGTTAGTATATCAAGTGTTTGTGCAAATGCCTTGCTTGTTGGAAACCTTAGGCCATTCGGCCACTTCATGTATCTTGCATTGTTTGTGCATTTTTGCCATGTTAGTTGATAGGTTTGCAGTTGCATGACATTTGATTAAGTATTTAGTTTAAGTATACCAAGTGTTTGTGAAAATTCCATACTTGTTTGGAACGTTAGGCCATTCGGCTACCATGTTATTTTGCATTGTGTGTTGCATTTTTGCTATGTTAGTTGATAGGTTGGCATTTGCATGATATTTGGTTGAGTTTTTGGTTTAAGCATGCCTTGTGTTTGTGTTATTGCCATGCATATTTTAGATGTTAGGTTAGGTTTATCTTGCCATGCATGTTCATGCATTTTAGACCTAGGTTGCATTAAATGCCATGCAAGTTCATTTAGGTCTAGGTCACTATATTGATGCCATGCATTTTTTTCATGACATTTAGGTTTAAAACCATGCATTTCATGCATCATATTCGCTGTATTTTTTCATGCATTTCATGTTCATGCCACTTGACTAATGACTTAGGCCAATTAATGGTTCAAAGTCATGCTTTCTTGATCATACTTGTGGAAAATTAAGGTTTGTCAAATTAATTATTCTACCTATGTGATTTTTTTTACTTAGCCAATTTTTGTCTAACTTCTAAAAAGTCCTAGCTGCTGTTTGTGAGTCATTTTGTGAGTCTTAAATATTTTTACTTTGATTTTTAAATGATTTTATCAAAGGCAAAAATATATTTTGGCAAAACATTTTTTTCACCCAATACTCGTACTTTCCCGATTTTGTTGGGCATTCATCTTTAATCAGAAAATTAAGCTGATTGTCTTCCGTGTAGTTTTAAATGTCCCGAGTCTGCAGTATTTTTTTTAGATTTTTTTGAATTTTTAAAAATAGGATAAAAAATCGTGGCTTAAAACTGGACAGTGGAGTCAGAATTGAATTTAGAGAAAAATCATTTTTCTGTTTTGGTTAAGTTACCTAGAGGGAGCTGATTAGGAAGTTTAGCTACTGACTTAGGGTAGTTTCTAAGCCTTTTTAAACTCTAAAAATGAATTTTTAAGTTTCGGGTTAAGGGTGGTCAAGTCCGGGATTTTAAACTTAGGAAATTAGAGCCATTTAAAAAAGGTTTAGCCCAGTTTTTATTTTTAATCTAAGCTTTTCAAAATTGTTTTCAAACAATCACAAAGTATTTTGGTTTTAGAATATTTAATTTGACATATTTTCCTAAGGTAGCCGGATATCTTTTTAGATATACGGATTTCCTTAATTAAAGGAAAAAATACATTTTCATGCATTGCATTTTCCATATTCATGCATTTTATGTAATATGTGATTTTTGCTATGATAATTTCTATGATATTGTCATGATTTTGAGTTATGTTATATTGTTTATTATATGAATTTGGAATATTTCATGATATCCTATGCTTTTTATTTAGTTATTTTTTGTCATATTATTTAGCATATACTATGTTCATGCATTATTATTTTCATTTTTATTTTCATGCATATTATATGATAGCATTATTTTATATTTTATGTCATTAAATTATATGCCATATCATTCATTTTTGCCATGTCACTCAAATTATTTCATCTCATATAGAAGATATTATGTTACCTAGGTCATTTCATGTAGAATATATTATGTTACCTAGGTCATTTCATTTAAGATATATATTATGTCATTTAGGATATTTTATTTCATTTAAAATATATCATATATTTAGGATATTACATTTCATATAGAATATATTATCTTACCTAGGTCATTTCATTTCATTTCATTTTGAATATGCTAAGGCATTTAAATTATATCATATAATTTAGGATGCATTATATTATTTAGATTTTGCCATGTCATTTTATTTATGTCATGCATATACATATTCATATCTTTTAAAATATTTTCGAAAGGATGATGATTTTTCAATAAAAAATAAAGATATTCCCGAGTTAAAATAATTCACGAGTTCTCTATTGGGTTGGTTTGCTGGAGGAAATATCATCAATTATCATTAATAAAGGAATATATTTCTTTCAAAAAAAAAGAGAATGATTCAGAAAGTTTTCCAAAACTAATAAAAATTTCTATATTTTGCCACGTTTGTTGGGGAATATAGGAAAATTTTAAATTTATAAAGTCCAGATCATTTTCAATTAAAAACTGGAATTATTTTTCTTTAAATTGGGAATTAACTTGAAATACTAAATTTAAAACCAATTTTTTACCGAGACTTGAGATAACACACGATTAATAGGGTACCATTTTGTACGGGCGTTGTGGGGGTGCTGATCCTTCCCCACACGTAACCGAGTCCCGAACCCGTTTCTTTGATTTCTCTGGTTTAAAACGCAGACTTGAAATTGGTTTTAAAAATATTTTAATTAATTTTTAAAATATTTTATAAAATCGGTTTTAATAGGTGGCCGATCACACCTAGCTAAAAAAAATTGGTGGCGACTCCATGTCTTTTTCAAGGTCATTTTCAAAACCTTCATTTATCTAGAGGAATTAAGTCAACTTTTCCTCCATTTTTTTTAATGTCACGCTTAACGAATAATAAATTCTTGCGATGAGACTCGTTATTTTTTAGGTTGCGATAGCTTGGCGACTCCACTGGGGACTATTAGAGAGTCAGGCCTAGAATTAGTCGTGTGTTATCAAAATCTCGATTTTGTTATTTAATTGGTATTTAATTTTAATTCCCATATTTTTTTTTTAAAATAAAAGAGAATTTTGAAAATAAAAAAATGTTTTAAATATGTCCATCGACATGTGCATTCATATTATTATTTGTTCTCTGGTTATTTTGTCGCGTATATTTATATGATTGCTTGACTGATGCTTTACATTGTTAGATTTTAGTGGGGTATTTAGAATAAGGGGTGTAGAATAGGTGGTGACAGGTTTGTTTTGTTCCTCTGCACACACTGTATTTGCATTTGCATAACATGAATCTTCTACCAGGGTTCCGTCCTTTTAAATGGGAGTAAAGTAACTACGCCTTCGTGATGATCCTCCGTATGGGCTTGTGAAACACTTTCGGAGTATAAAATACCTAATGCCTTCGTGATATTCCTCCATACGGGTATAGGAAAATATACTCTAACGAATTGAACCCGCTTTTATCGGGGTGCCTTACTAGCCTTCACCGACGACAGTGAGGAACAATTCGGGGCCTTAGAACCGATTCACCTTCATATAGTGAACCTAGGTGAAGCCATGCTGGATTTCTGTTAGATACCCGAAGTTTAAGAACACATGGAGGAATATTTCCAACCTTTTACCATCTTTCTATATGTTAGATACAAATTGGGTGATGATGAACTAACATCATATCGCTCGTAATTTTTTATTTTGTCCCAAAGGCGTCGTAATGCCGAAGCTCTGTTTAAATTTTCGGGACATTTTTCTAAAGCATGTTGTTATTTATGTTGTATTTGTGAATTCATTTCTTTACTAATCTATTTCTTTTTGTTTTCTTTTCTTTGACATACATCATAGACATCATCATACACTTGGAGTTTATTGGCCTCGGGATAGTTATCAACCCAAAGGACTTTCATGGAGTGTCAGGTTATTTCAGTGATAGAAGATCATGCAGTAGTCAGGGCACGGTCGAAAAAAGATCAGAGGGAGGATGGTGATTGCCTCAAGAAAGATTATGTGTCAGTATTGCCGGAAAGGGTCAAAGTGGATTCTAGACAGAATAATCTCCGAGGGTTAGCCGACATTTGGAATCAGTGGAATGTATCAGAGAAAGAAGCCTTCACTCAAAAATATGGAGATATAGCACTTTTAATTCCGATTCAGGTCAATAGTGGATTGATTAAGGCTATGGTACAATTTTGGAATCCTGCTTATAGATGTTTCACTTTTAACAAGGAGGATATGACACCACTGATCGAAAAATATTCAGCACTGTTATGTATTGAATGTCCTAATCCTGATCGGGTATATTTGAAGGAATTGAAACCTTCAGGTTTTAAGAAGAAAGTGGCTAGGATCACAGGAATAGATACAACATGGGTTGAGAGTCATGTGGACACAAAGCTGAAAAATGGATGCATTCCATGGGAAACTCTCCGACAGTTGATATTGGGTTGTTCCGACAAAGAAAAAGCCAGAGACATCTTCGCTCTAGCCATCTACGGGTTAATCATATTCTTGAAGATATTGGGTTATGTAGATATAGCCGTGTTTGATTTCTTTGAAAAGTTGGAACAGAAGATCAACCCATCTCCGGCCATCATAGCTGAAACTATCCGATCCCTGAATTTTTGTAAAAGGGCAGGACAAGGGAGAATCAAGGGGTGTGTACAACTCCTTTATATTTGGATTCAAAGTCACTTTTGAAAGATAGAAGAAGTTTCCTTCAAACCGTACATGAAGTCTTTAGTTCCGATTAGGGAATTCCTTCAAAATGATTGGCTTGAAGACGGGAATGAAGAGAAATTGGTCAACATGTTCCGAAATCTAAAAGGGGAGATGGTGACTTGGAGAGCTCCATGGATGGTTCCTATGCCGATTATGTACAAATGTGGGGACAACCCGGGAATCCCACTACTCGAAATTTGGGGGTCTGTGAGTTATGCACCTTTGTTGGTGCAAAGACAGGTTGAGTCTCGGCAATTCACACTCGTAACTCATAATCTAGGATCATCAGAGTTCACTTATGGGGAAGACAGATATTCTGGAAAAGTGCGGGCAGTGATTGAAGCATGGAAGAAAACTCACCGGATAAAAGTGGCCAGATATGCCGACATCGTCACACCTGATTACCTGGTATGGAGGAAATTAAGGGTTAATGATAGATTGTTGACATCAGATGGGGAAGAGGTCCAGTTCATGAATCCGCCATCGAGGGAAATGCCATCAGAGTTAGAAATCGCAAGGGTGGAATTTGAAAAAGAAAAGGCCCGGATGAGCAAGGAGATTGCCCGACTGCAAGAAGAGCTTCAGGACATGAAAAATAGGGAATCAGCTCGGGAAAGAGAAAAGGAACAAATCAAGAGAGAAAGGGACACCACTAAGGGCGATCTTAGGGAATTACATTTGGAGAACAAGAGGTACCGCTTCAATCTCAGATTTGAGGGACTCTCAAGACTTCCGGGGAGTGGGAACATGAGGTCAAAAATCTCAAGAATGAGAATAACTACTGGAAAGCGAAAGCAAAACACGAGGAAGCCCGAGCAAATCACCTGGAGAAACAAGCTAGGGAAAGCTTACACGGTGATGCTTCTGTTGACACATCAAAGGGTCGTGAACAAGTAGGGATCAGATGGAAGAGCAAGGCAATAAAAAGAGGATAGTGAAGAAGGTCCAGGATCCGGGGGAGTTACCAGTATTTTGTAATAGTTTTTAGGAGAGACAGATTATCATGTTGTCTTAAGCAGGGATCTTTTCTTTGATGTATTTAGTTCCAGGAAATCAATGAAAGACCATTTGGTTGGAATTATCCCGAGGCCAATACTTTTAAATGCATTCATCATTCGTTTGTTCTTTCTTTTATATATTTTATTTGTTCATTCATTTATTTTTTATAAATTGTTCATACACTTAGTCATTTATTTATTTGTTCATTCATTTATTCTTTATAATTAGTCATCTAAGTTCATACACTTAGTCATTTACTTAGTTGTTCATTCATTAACACTGATTCATTCATTTATTCATTTTTTATAAAATAAAATAAGAAATGTGTCAATAATTTCTAATCCATGGTTTTTAAAACTAAAGGTACAATTGGTCGCACTCAGAAAGAACCAGACTTCCAACACCCTTACAATACTCGATCTCGAACAAGAGCCATGGAAAACGATCAGCTTGCCAGAATTGAAAGAATGAAAAGAATCCAGAAAGAACTGCAGGAACAGTTAACTAAGTCTCAAGAGGAGACACGGGAACAGATGACAAAACTCATGGAGATGATGAGCACTATGATGAGGCAGAAGTGGCCCTGAGAGAATTCAGTTACCGGAATGGGGGCAATGAATCAGGAAGACCGACCAGAAATGGTAAAGAGGAATGGTCAGACATCCCAACCTATGGGAAATAAACTTCCAACTAGGGCAGCATCCTACGTTTACATCCAACCAGCGGCCGAAGCACAAAATTTTGGACCTAAAAGGGGTAATATCGAATTGAATCCAATTGAGGTCGAAGTTCCAGAGTTTGAAGAAATGGCGGAAAAGGAAAGGGCCAAAATGTTTGAATTGAAAAAGGTCAAAACCGCTGAATCTTAGAAGAAATATCAGCTACTAGACAGTTGAAGGACCAGAGTTATTTGGCAGTCTAGATGCCAAAGAGATAAGCTTGGTACACGATCTAATAATTCCCCCAAAGTTCAAAGTACCAGACTTTGAAAAGTATAATGGGACCACCAACCCATCAGCTCATCTGACCATGTACTGCAGAAGGATGATGGGGTATGCTGATAACAAGAAATTGCTTATTCATTGCTTCCAAGATAGCTTGACAGGGTCAGCAACCCGATGGTACAATCAACTGAGTCGTACCAAAATTCGTTCATGGACGGATTTGGCCAGGGCCTTCATGGAATATTATAAGCATGTGTCTGACATGGTACCTGATAGGCTGTCATTACAGAATATGGAAAAGAGGTCCAATGAGAGCTTCAAAGAATACTCGCAGAGGTGGATGGATCTGGCCACACAAGTGCAACCCCCTTTAAGTACCAAAGAAACCATAGTGCTTTTCATCAACACCTTGAAAGCACCTTATTATGACAAATTGGTAGGAAGCGCTACCAAGGACTTTGCAGATATGGTAATATCTAGGGAAATGATTGAGTCAACTATTAAGAATGGGAAGATGGAAGAGGGTGAGTCTGCTACCCCAAAGAGACTTTTTCCTGCAAAGAAGAAGGAGGAAACATATGCAGTAAGCTTTAGCCAATACCCCTATACCCCTCCTACACCATACACACCACCAAGGCCCTATACTTCTACCACACCTTATGCACCTCCGACACCTTACACACCATACCCGGGGTATAATCCTTACTACCCTAATGTCAACCACCTTACCCAAAACCCATTCCCCTACACCAATATACTACAACAGCCATTCCCAACTGGTATATCCCCTCAAATAACCATTCCTAGAAATACTGTCCCAAACACTCAAGGTCCCGCACGCAATGATCAATGTTCACCAAGGAACGATCAAAAAACCTAATTTGATCTGATTCCTACCACCTATAGTGAGCTATATCAAAAACTATTGCAGGGTTAACTTGTTGCACCCGTGTACCTCAAACCTCTGACACCTCCATATCCAAGATGGTACAATGCTAACACTAACTACGCATACCACGCGGGAATCCAAGGACATTCGATTGAAGATTGCCTGGCCTTCAAAAAGAAAGTCCAAAGCCTGATCAATGTTGGGGTTGTGAAGTTTGGGTCAAAAAATGGGCCGAACGTAGCTGGAAACCTATTGCCCGATCATGCTGGGAATCAGGTAAATGCAATATTGATTGGAGAAGACAGAAGATTAAAAAGGGATATTAAGGAAGTCAAGACTCCGATGTTGACAGTATGGGTTGAAATGGTCAAGGCAGGATTGGTGAAAGATACAGATAGTCTGAAAATGGTTGCAAAAAAGGTACATAATTGGTGCCCATTCCATAAGTGTGGAGGCCATGACATACAATACTGCGGGGACTTTCGGGTTAAAGTCCAAAGGATAAAGGATAATGGGGAAGCCCAATTCTACGAAGAGATAGAGGAGGAAATAGAAGTCATTGAAAATGCAGGTGGCTATAGGATAGGAAGACCCCTGATTATCTACTATGATGAATCGGAGGAGAAAGTTATGCCAGTCATTGAGGAAAATGCGCCCAAGTTAATCATTGATTTACCTGTTTTCTTTTCATACAAGGAAAACAAGGCTGCACCATGGAAATACGACTGCAGCATGGTTATGCCTGGGTCTTCAAGACAGTAGGATATCACAAGTGTAGGGCATTTAACCCGAAGCGAAAGGTGTTATGCTCCGGAGGCTACTGAACAGGGGTTAGCAGGGAAAGACAGAGGAGCAGATAAAGGGAAAAAGGTAGTCGAGCCAATCCATATTGAGATGGATTTGCAAAAAGAAACAGAGAGGGGATCAGCCTCGGTTAATAGAATGAAAGAATCGATATGTGAGAAGGAAGCCTGTGAGTTCTTAAAATTCATAAAGCAAAGTGAGTATAGCGTGGTTGAACAACTGCAATGTCAACCAGCTAGAATTTCAATCTTATCATTGCTTTTGAATTTAGAGTCACACAGAAATACCCTGTTAAGAGTATTGAATCAGGCATACATAGCTAATAATATATCAGTAGAAAAATTGGACAGGCTGGTGGGAAACATCGCAGCAGACGACTACATATTTGTCAGCTATGAAGAGATACCACCCAATGGTATTGGGTCAACGAAAGCTCTCCATATGACTACCACTTGTAAGGGGCACATATTACCAAGGGTCCTATTGGATAATGGTTCTTCACTAAATGTGATGCCTTTAGCAACCCTATCCAAATTACCAGTGGATATATCTCATATGATACCAAGTTGCAAGTGGTCAATGCTTTTGATGGAACAAGGAGAGAGGTTATGGGAACCATTAAAGTTCCTCTAGAGATAGGCCCGTGCATTTATACAGTGAACTTCCAGGTCATGGATATTAATCCATCTTATAATTGCTTGTTGGGAAAGCCGTAGATACATTCAGCTGGGGCTGTACCCTCGTCTCTCCACCAAAAGCTGAAATTTGTGATGGAGGGCCGTTTGATCATGGTATCAGGAGAAGAAGACATAATAGCCTCCGCATCTACTGAATCTTCTTATGTTGAGACCAATGAAGATGTCGTAGAGTGTTCTTCTCGGTCTTTGGAATTCGTAAATGCAGTTTTCATCACTGAAGGATGGAAAATTTTGAAACCAAGGTTGTCCAAGAACACAAGGCTGGGAGTAAGAACCACAGTGGGAAAAGGCTGCAGGGCTGGAAAAGGTTTGGGGAAATATCTTCAAGGAATGGCTCGAGCAATGGAAGTAATAGGAAAGAAAGATCGGTTTGGTCTAGGGTGTTTTCCGAAGGCCCATGAGAAAAGGAAACAAGTTGAAAGGAATCGACAAAGGAGGATAGCCCGTCTTACGGGTAAGGATATTGAATGGGAGCCTATGACATTCCCACCTATCCTTCACAGCTTTCGTTTAGCCGGTTCTCTGTTCGGAGAAAAGAATTCTGATGATGTGCTCGTAATGATAGAGTAAGCCTTCGAGAGATTCCAGGTGAATAGGGATGATCAGATGTATGATGTGGAGATCTGCACAATTGAGGAAGAAAGAATTGAAAGAGAGAATGCTAACTGGATGGTCCGACCTTGTCCACCAGGATATAGACTAACCAACTGGAGTGTGACTGAGTTGCCCATAGTTTTTAAGTCTATTCCAACGTAATACTTTTAAAAAAGCAATCTTAATTATCTTTACCCAGAGATATTAAGAGTTTTCTCTGTAATGGGCTTTTTAAACATTTTCATTCAATAAATAACAAGCACAATGCATTTCATCCATATTTGATGTGTATATATTCTTTCATTTTTGTTATTTATTTTGTTTTCATTATATATTTTCCTATATTGTTTCTTCTTCACCTATTTACAGATGTGCGGATGCGGAATATAAGGACATTCCTATCAGTAATTCTGAAATTGATTTTGAAAGACCCATTTCTACGGGTGATTTTAAGGCTAACGAAGATACTGAGGATTATGGTCTACCTCCGGATCTATTAAGGAAAATAGAACAAGAGGAGAAACAAGTACTTCATCATAAGGAATTATTGGAAATGATAAATCTAGGAAATCGTGAAAAGATAAAGGAAGTCAAAATCGAAACTTCATTGTCATCATCAATAAAAGGTGAATTGATAGCTTTGCTCTAGGAATATGCGGATGTATTTGCATGGTCTTACCAAGACATGCCAGGGTTAGATCCAGATATTATGGTTCATAAGCTCACTTTAAGGCCAGAATGCAAGCCAATTCAGCAAAAGTTGAGAAGAATGAGGCCCGACATGCTGTTAAAGATAAAAGAGGAGGTGAAAAAGCAGTTTGATGCTGGATTCTTAGAGGTGGCAAAATATCCAGAATGGGTGGCAAATATTGTTCTAGTATCAAATAAGGATGGCAAGGTGCGGATGTGCGTTGATTACCGAGATTTGAACAAGGCCAGCCTTAAGATAATTTCCCTTTGCCCCATATTGATACTCTGGTGGATAATACAACAAAGAGTTCTTTATTTTCTTTCATGGATGGATTCTCAGGATACAAATCAGATCAAGATGGCATCGGAAGACATGGAGAAAACCATATTTGTTACAATGTGGGGAACCTTCTGCTACAAGGTAATGCCATTTGGGTTGAAGAATGCTGGGGCAACATACCAAAGAGCCATGGTGACCTTGTTTCATGATATGATGCATAAGGGAATTGAGGTCTACGTTGATGATATCATCGCAAAGTCACAAGGAGAAGATGAGCATATTGCGAATCTTAAGAAGCTCTTTGAATGATTAAGGAAGTTTAGACTCAAGCTAAATCCGGCAAAATGCACTTTTGGAGTCACCTCGGGGAAATTGTTGGGTTTTGTCGTTAGCAAAAAAGGAATTGAGATTGACCCGGATAAAGTGAAGGCCATTCAAAATTTGCCACCACCTCGTACTCAAAAGGAAGTAAGAGGCTTTCTGGGGAGATTGAATTACATTGCTCGGTTTATTTCTCAATTAACCGACAAGTGTGATCTAATATTTATGCTACTTTGAAAACGTGATCCAGGAGAATGGGATGAAGGTTGTCAGATTGCATTTGAAAAGGTTAAACATTATCTATCCAACCCACCAGTATTAATGCCACCTATTCCGGATAAACCAATGATACTGTATTTATCAGTATTTGAAAGATCCATAGGTTGTGTTTTAGGGCAGCTTGATGAAACTGGAAAGAAAGAACAAGCAGTTTACTACCTCAGCAAGAAGTTCACAGATTATGAGTTGAAATATTCGTCGGTAGAGAAGTTGTGTTGCGCCTTAGCTTGGACTGCTCAAAGACTCAGACAGTATATGTTGTATCACACAACGTGGTTTATTGCCAAGCTGGATCCAGTCAAATACATGTTGGAAGCACCTTCTTTGTCAGGGAGGACAGCAAGATGGCAGGTTTTATTGTCAAAGTACGACATTGTATATGTAAGTCAAAAAGCTATCAAGGGCAGTGCAGTGGCTGAATTCTTAGCAAGTCGGGCAGTGGAGATTCCTTTGAAGAAGAAGGTAAGGAAAATGTACTTTGAAGGAGAGAGGGATTTTCGGCCAACTTAATTCATTTTTTAGGTTTCTTCTTGTTTTTGCTTAGTTTTTCTCTCCTTGGTTGAAAGCAAAAAGAAAAAGTTTAGAAAAGAAAGGAAAGTTTGAAGAGATAAAGCTTGAAATTTAGCTTCTTGAGGTTGCATTTAGCACCAACTCTTGCACTTTCTTGATTTTCCATTCTTGTTTTTGCTATTTTGATTATTATTTGGTGAGTTTTCTTTTTAAATAAGTGTTTTTTTATATTCCTTTTAAGTTCTTTCTTCATCTTTTTCTTAAACAAGTTTTTTTTTTTTACATTTTTTTCCTTATTTCCTCACCATGGCCGAATAGCCTATATTATTTTTTAGTGTTGTTGTTTTGTTTGATTTCTCATGTTATTCAAGTTATTTTCTTTAGTCTTGATGCTTTAAATATTCTCCTACTATATATACTTGAGGCTTGTTTTAATTTGATTGCTTGTTTGTTGTCATTTATGAGTTTATTATCATATTCTTGCAATTTTAATTTTCTGTTTTCATAATGTTTAAATTTGTTGATGTTTTATATTTAGTATATCAAGTGTTTGTGACAATGCTTGTTAGTTTTAATATTTCTACTTTGTGTTTGCATGATTTGAGTGTTATATTTTAGTTGAGCATGTTAGTATATCAAGTGTTTGTGAAAATGCTTGTTAGTTTTAGTATCTCTACTTTGTGTTTGCATGATTTGAGTGTTATATTTTAGTTGAGCATGTTAGTATATCAAGTGTTTGTGAAAATGCCATGCTTGTTGGAAACCTTAGGCCATTCGGCCACTTCATGTATCTTGCATTGTGTGCATTTTTGCCATGTTAGTTGATAGGTTTGAATTTGCATGACATTTGATTAAGTATTTAGTTTAAGTATACCAAGTGTTTGTGAAAATGCCATACTTGTTTGGAACCTTAGGCCATTCGGCTACCATGTTATTTTGCATTGTGTGTTGCATTTTTGCTATGTTAGTTGATAGGTTGGCATTTGCATGATATTTGGTTGAGTTTTTGGTTTAAGCATGCCTTGTGTTTGTGTTATTGCCATGCATATTTTAGATGTTAGGTTAGGTTTATCTTGCCATGCGTGTTCATGCATTTTAGACCTAGGTTGCATTAAATACCATGCAAGTTCATTTAGGTCTAGGTCACTATATTGATGCCATGCATTTTTTTCATGACATTTAGGTTTAAAACCATGCATTTCATGCATCATATTTGCTGTATTTTTTCATGCATTTCATGTCCATGCCACTTGACTAATGACTTAGGCTAATTAATGGTTCAAAGTCATGCTTTCTTGAGCACACTTGTGGAAAATTAAGGTTTGTCAAATTAATTATTCTACCTTTGTGATTTTTTTTACTTAGCCAATTTTTGTCTAACTTTTAAAAAGTCCTAGCTACTGTTTGTGAGTCATTTTGTGAGTCTTAAATATTTTTACTTTGATTTTTAAATGATTATATCAAAGGCAAAAATGTATTTTGGTAAAACAGTTTTTTCCCAGTACTCGTACTTTCCTGATTTTTCTGGGCATTCATCTTTAATCAAAAAATTAAGCTGCTTTTTTTTTCGTGTACTTTTAAATGTCTTGAGTCTGCAGTATTTGTTTTAGAATTTTTAAAAATTTTAAAAATAGGATAAAAAATCGTGGCTTAAAACTGGACAGTGGAGTCAGAATTGAATTTAGAGAAAAATCATTTTTCTGTTTTGGTTAAGTTACCTAGAGGGAGCTGATTAGGAAGTTTAGCTACTGACTTAGGGTAGTTTCTAAGCCTTTTTAAACTCTAAAAATGATTTTTTAAGTCTCGGGTTAAGGGTGGTCAAGTCCGGGATTTTAAACTTAGGAAATTAGAGCTATTTAAAAAAGGTTTAGCCCCGTTTTTATTTTTAATCTAAGCTTTTCAAAATTGTTTTCAAACAATCACAAAGTATTTTGGTTTTATAATATTTAATTTGACATATTTTTCTAAGGTAGTCGGATATCTTTTTAAATATACGGATTTCCTTAATTAAAGGAAAAAAATACACTTTCATGCATTGCATTTGCCATATTCATGCATTTTATATAATATGTGATTTTTGCTATGATAATTTCTATGATATTGTTATGATTTTGAGTTATGTTATATTGTTTATTATATGATTTGGAATATTTCATGATATCCTATGCTTTTTATTTAGTTATTTTTTGTCATATTATTTAGCATATACTATGTTCATGCATTATTTTCATTTTTATTTTCATGCATATTATATGATAGCATTATTTTATATTTTATGTCATTTAAATTATATGCCATATCATTCATATTTGCCATGTCATTCAAATTATTTCATCTCATATAGAATATATTATGTTACCTAGGTCATTTCATGTAGAATATATTATGTTACCTAGGTCATTTCATTTAAGATATATATTATGTCATTTAGGATATTTTATTTCATTTAAAATATATCATATGATTTAGGATATTACATTTCATATAGAATATATTATGTTACCTAGGTCATTTCATTTCATTTAGAATATGTCATATAACTTAGGACATTTCATTTCATTTAGAATATGCTAAGGCATTTAAATTATATCATATCATTTAGGATGCATTATATTATTTAGATTTTGCCATGTCATTTTATTTATGTCATGCATATACATATTCATATCTTTTAAAATGTTTTCAAAAGGATAATGATTTTTCAATAAAAAATAAAGATATTCCCGAGTTAAAATAATTCCTGAGTTCTCTACCGGGTTTGCTGGAGGGAATATCATCAATTATCATTAATAAAGGAATATCTTTCTTTCAAAAAAAGAGAATGATTCGGAAAGTTTTCCAAAACTAATAAAAATTTCTATATTTTGCCACGTTTGTTGGGAAATATAGGAAAATTTTGAATTTATAAAGTCCGGATCATTTTCAATTAAAAAATGGAATTATTTTTCTTTAAATTGGGAATTAACTTGAAATACTAAATTTAAAACTGATTTTTTACCGAGTTGAGATAACACACGATTAATAGGGTACCGTTTTATACGGGCGTTGTGGGGGTGCTAGACCTTCCTCACAAGTAACCGAGTCCTGAACCCGTTTCTTTGATTTCTCTGGTTTAAAACGCAGACTTGAAATTGGTTTTAAAAATGTTTTAATTAATTTTTAATATATTTTATAAAATCGGTTTTGATAGGTGGCCGATCACACCTAGCTAAAAAAGATTGGTGGCGACTCCATGTCTTTTTCAAGGTCATTTTCAAAACCTTCATTTATCTAGAGGAATTAAGTCGACTTTTCCTCAATTTTTTTTAATGTCACGCTTAACGAATAATAAAGTCTTGGGATGAGACTCGTTATTTTTTAGGTTGCGACAATAGGATTTCACCATCTAGACTTAGGACCATTCGGCTATCCCATTATTCTATGTCTTGTATGTGCATTTTCATCTTGCTAGTTACCATGCTTTGCATTATTATGCCATGAGATTGAGTATTGGTTGCTACTTGTTCATGCATTAGTATTAGGTTTATTTGGTCATTATATGTTCATGATACTTTCATGCATTTTCATGACATTTTAGGTCTAAGTCATATTGGTATTGCCATGCATTTCATGCATATTAAGTCTAGGTAGTATTTGTTGCCATGCAAGTTCATGTTAGGAATTAGGACATCTTTGTATTACCATGCATTTTCATGACACTTTCGGTCTAGGTTACATTTGCATTATCATGCATTCCATGCATATTAGGTCTAGGTTGCATTTATTGCCATACAAGTCCATGTTAGGTCTAGTCATTTTGAATTGCCATGCATTTCCTATGTCATTTAGGTCTTAGATCATGCTTTTCATGCATAATATTTGTTGTTTGTTCATGCATCTCATATCATACCACTTTATTTTTGACTTAAGCCAATCAATGGTTTAAAGTCAAGCTCACATGAGCATACTTGTGGAAATTGAGAAGTTGTCAAATTGATTATTCTACCTTTGTGATTTTTTTTACTTAGTTTGTCCAATCTTTTAGAAGTTTTAGCTACTATTTGTAGGTCCTTAGGAGAGTCTCCAATATTTTTAATTTGATTTTTGAATATTTTATAAAAGCTTAAAAATGATTTTTGGCAAAACAGTTTTCACCCAGTTTTCTGACTTTCGTGATTTTTCTGGGAAGTTATTCTTAATCTAAAAATTAAGCCAATGTTTTTCCAAATAGTTAGACATGTTTTGAGTCTCCAGTATTTTTTTCATAGTTTTTTGAAATTTTAAAAATAGGTTAAAAAATCGTGCTTTGAAACTGGACAGTAGAGTTAGATTTGAATTTGAGGGAAAATTAATTTTCTGTTTTGGCTAAGTTACTTAGAGGGGGCTGATTAGAAACTTTAGCTACTGTCTTAGGGCAGTTTCTAAGCCATTTTAAACTTAAAAAATGATTTAATAAAGCTCAAGTCAAGGGTGGTCAAGTCCGGGTTTTCAAATTTAGGAAATTAGAGCTATTTAAAAGGGGGGTTCGGATATGGCTCATTTTCATCCAAGAATTTTTAAATTTGTTTTCAAACTAATCACAAAGTATTTTTTTATTTTAGAAAATTTAATTTGATGTCTTTTCCTAAGGTAGTCGGATATCTTTTTAGGTATACAGATTTTCTTATTTAAAGGAAAAAAAATACACTTTCATGCATTGCATTTTCCATATTCATGCATACTATATAATATGTGATTTTTGCTATGATGATTTCTATGGTATTGTTATTATTTTGATGTTATATTGTTTGTTATATGGTTTTGAATATTGCATGCTATCCTATGCTTTTATTTAATCATTTATTTTTGTCACATCATTTAGCATATACTATGTTCATGCATTATTATTTTTATTTTCATGCATATTTCATGATAACATTATTTTATGTTTCATATAATTTCATGTCAATTAGATTATATTCCATGTCATTTAGATTATATTATTTAAAATATGCCATGTCATTTAAATTTGCTATGTCATTTAAATCATATCATTTCATTAGAATATATCATGTTACTTAGAATATTTAATTTCATTTAGAATATATCATGTTACATGGGATATTTCATTTCATTTAGAATATATCATGTCACTTAATAAATTTCATTTCATTTAGAATATATCATGTTACTTAGGATATTTCATTTCATTTAGAATATGTTATGCCATTTAAATTATATCATATCATTTAGGTTGCATTATATTATCTAGACTTTGTTTTGTCATTTTATTTATGTCACACATTCATATTTTTTAAAATGTTTTGAAAAAGATAATGATTTTCAATAAAATAAAGATATTCCCGAGTTAAAATAATTCATGACTTTTCTGCCGGGTTTGCTAGGGAGGATATCATCAATTATCATTAATAACGAAATATCTTCTTTAAAACAAGAATGATTCGGAAAATTTTTCAAATTAATAAAAATTTCTATATTTTGCCACGTTTGTTGGGGAATATAGAAAAATTTTGAATTAATAAATTCCGGATCATTTTCAATTAAAAATGGAATTATTTTTCTTTAAATTGGGAATTAACTTGAAATACTAAATTAAAAACGGAGTTTTTACCGAGACTTGAGATAACACACGATTAATAAGGTACCGATTTATACGGGCGTTGTCGGGGTGCTAATCCTTCCCCGCACGTAACCGAGTCCCGAGCCCGATTCTTTGATTCTGATTTATAACACAGATTTGAAATTGGTTTTAAAAATGTTTTAATTAATTTTAAAATGTTTTACAAAACCGGTTTTAATAGGTGACCGATTACACCTAGCTAAAAAAAATTGGTGGCGACTCCATGTCTTTTTCAAGGTCATTTTCAAAACCTTCATTTTTCAAGAGGAATTAAGTTGACTTTTCCTCACGATGAGACTTGTTATTTTTTAGGTTGCGACAGCTTGGCGACTCCACTAGGGACATTTAGAGAGTCAGGCCTAGAATTAGTCGTGTGTTATCAAAGTCTCGCTTTTGTTGGTTTTTATTTGGTATTTAATTTTAATTCCCACATTTTTCAATAATAAGGAGAATTTTGAAAATAATAAAATGTTTTTAAATATGTCCATATTCATGTGCATACATATTATTATTGTTCTCTGGTTATTTTGGTTGCATACAGTTATTCTATGCTTAATTGATGCTTTACATTGTTTAATCTCGTTGGGGCATTTAGAACAAGAGGTGTAGAATAGGTGGTGAAAAGGTTTGTTATTTCTCCTCACACACTACACGTGCATTTGCATATCATGAGCCCTATACCCAGGTTCTGTCCTTTTAGGTGGGAGCAAAGTAACTAAGCCTTCGTGATTAACAATCCGCATGGGCTAGTGAAACACTTTCGGAATACTAAATTACCTAAGCCTTCGTGATTAACAATCCGCATGGGCTAGGGAAATAGACTCTAACGAATTGAAACGCTTTTATCGGGGTGCCTTACTAGCCTTCACCGGTGATAGTGAGGAACAATTCGGGGCTTTTAGAACTGATTCACCTTCATATAGTGAACCTAGGCGAAGCCATGCCAGATTCCCAATTAGATATCCCGAAGCTAGGAACACAAGGAGGAATATTCCTAATCCTTTTACTTTCTATCCTACATTCCGAATAAGTTTACCTTTGCAAATCGGGCAATGATGAATGCACATCGCCCGTAATAAGTTTTGAAAATAACAAAAGGTTTTTGCATGTATTTTATTACTGCTCTTTGGTTGGTTAATACGTTAAACTATTCTTGATATTTGTTTTAATAAATTGCTGGGGCGTTTAGGATAAGGATTATACAATAGGTGTTGAAAGGTTCGTTCTGTTCCTCCACACACATTACACTTACATTTGCATAACATGAGCTCTATACCCGAGTTCCGTCCCTCTAGGTGGAAGTAGTAGCTATGCTCTCATGATGATCCTCCGCATGGGCTTGCAAAATACTTTCGGAGTATAAATTACCTAAGCTCTCGTGATGATCCTCCGCATGGGCTAGAGAAATATACTCTAACGAATTGAACCCGCTTTTATCGGGGTGCCTTACTAGCCTTCACAATTAGGGGCCTTGTAGAACTTAATTCACCCACATATAGTGAACCATAGAGCCAACATAGGCGAAGCTCTACCGAATTTTTGATAGATATACCGAAGTTAGCAACACATGGAGGGACATTTCTAACCTTTTGTTACTTATTTTACATATTGAATAAGTATTGTAGATAGGGCAATGATGTACGTGCATCGCTCGTAATAAGTATGATAAATTGCCCCAAAGGCATCATGGTACTTAAATAAGTAGATACTGTTGGGACACACATTCATTAATTTTCTTACTTTGCATTCTCTTTTATTGCTTTTATAAGGAATTTGTAAAAAGAAAAAAGATGATAGAAAAATATTTCCTCTTTGAAAAGTGAAAAAAATGGAAATAAAAAATGAGGAGAAAATGATGAAAAAATTCTTTTCTAGTGGAGTAGTGATGTAAGAATAATAAAAATCTCCTTTTAGTCTTAGACTTTTGAGAAAATGAGAAAATGAAAAAAATGTCAAAGAAAAAAAATAGTTGTCAAGAAAATTCAGGAAAAAATAGAAAGAAGAAAAAATAAAAAAAAGTGATGTTAGGATCTTCTTTTCATTGATCTTTTAATTTGCATTTTTGCATGACATGCAAGCAGTTGTAGATATGAAAATTCATTCCCTCAAACATCTTCGCATCTTTGATGGAGACTCAATTAAGAGTTGTAAACCCAAGTGCAGGTTATGTTCAAGTAATAAATTCTCGGGTGTCCGAGGTCGAACCACAGGGAAGCGTACTAGTAAGTATAAGTTTATAAATATATATGAAAAAGAAAATAAACAAGATATTAGGGAATCAATAACAAAAAAAGTAAACAAGATATTAGAGAACAAAATAAACAAAATAACATAAAAGCAATTAAACAAGATATAAAAAACAATAAGAAAGGGTGTTGAGGTTAGAGAATCCACTCTTGGTGTTATGCTAAGATTAATCTTGTTTTATTACACAATTGAAATCCACACATAAGGGAGGTTCCAATCGGAAGGTTTAGCAATTCAATCCAAATTGTCCAACGTCCATAGCATATGATATTATATTCATTTGGTGTCCTCAAAACTCATAAAAAGAGTCCAAGCATTCCTTATGCCAAGGTATATGTCTACAACAAATCAAGGTTATGAAACCAAGCATTTACTGTGCCATTTTCATTGTCAATAATGAATCAAGATCTCTACTTTGCAAGTATGATTTTAAACCAAAAGAAAATATTATCTATACTAGTGTTTATAAATGATGATTCATTTTAGCTCATGTTTAAGAGACTAACCTTAGCATTTACCAAGAGCTTCACCTCATCACCTTAACAATATGATTAGCAACACATACTAAAAATGAAAAGAAATGTAAGAAGCATAAGTAAATAAAGAAAAAGAAAACTAGAGAAAGGAAAAAAAGAAGAAAACTTAGAGAAATTTTTTACAATGGCTAATATCCTACCAATGTATAATCTGTCCCAATACTCATCCAAGGCCCTCTATTTATACACATTTTGGAGGGCTAAATGACAAGAGACAAGCTTTACAAATTTCAAAGGTAGGTATAATAGGTGGGTACATTTTTCTAACAATTTTCGTCATATTGTATGACAATTCTGATCAGCCAGCTTGATGGTCGATTTTGTCAATGTTGAAGGCTCGATCTGATAAAATTGTATTCTAGAAAAATATACCCCTATCAGTTACGGATCCATAGCTGTTGGAATCAGCTCATTTTCTGATGTGGATAAGAAGATATGGGCAGAATACGAAAACAGGTCAGCACAGACGTCATTGCACATCAGCCAACTTGATGGTCGATTTCACTAGGGAAAACGACTCCGTTTCAAGAAGTGTAAAACATGAAAAAGATAGATATGCCTCATAGCTTTGCACGGCTACAAATTTCAGCCTTATTGCTTCAGTGAAACTCGAGATATAGCTGATATGGTAAACAGCGTCGGAACTGGAACTGAACTGGATTTGCCCTTAATTCTAGTAATCTGAAATCACTCAAAGAAACTTGTGAAAAACACCAAATTACATAAAAATATAAAAGATCATAAACACAATTAGACTAAACAATAATAACTCGTATTTGACACAAAACAATAATAAAACATAACTAAAAACTATATAATTATACGAGTTATCACACCCCCACACTTAGATTGTTGCTAGTCCCTAGCAACGACTCAATAAAAATAAAATAAGAAAATCTAATCTAATCCATTTTCGTAGGAAATCACGGTGGCACTTAGCATGTGACACAAGCCTTTAAACCCCTAGGTGTCCCTAGTGGACGAGTTTAGTCTCGTGAGGGTTTGCTAGAACGATACCCACAAACATTGAAAAACTAAATATAAGTAAACTACATACACTAAAAATATTTACTCCTAATCCTTTCAATATAAATTAGAGACAATCTTTGAACAAGTCTTATAAACTAATCAATAGCTCAAAGAAATTCACAAAAAAATCTTGCTTGAATGTAAATAAATGAGTTAAGCCAATATTAACATAACATATTTCAATCAAAATAGTGCATATTCAAACTTAATCTCAACTTCTCACATGGGATACTCTCTTGATTTTCACTCTTTAAAGTAGTGGTAAAGTGTTTACACTCAATCAATCTCATGAAAACACTTCTACCATATGCTTGCTTGTCCACCTATTCTCCACTATTTAGATCATACAACTTCATAAATCAAGAGGTCTTTATTCAAGGTTGTAATGGGGCCAAAGGGTTATAATGTGGTTAAAGAACAAAAGGATAAAGATATCACAAAGGTTCCAAAGAGTTCATAGATTTTAGAGACATAATAAGATCATACAAATAAAACTTCTCAAAACTCTTATAAAGCACATAATAACATAGGCTAAATATTCATGTTGAGCCTTTGCATCATTCTAACCAACTTTGTAACATCTTTTTCTAGAAGTTCAAGAGAAGATTCTTTTTTTTTTTTTTTTAATATGGGAATGTATTTGACAATGATCCCTTTCTTTTTCTCTTGACTTTTTCTTTTCTTTTCTTCCCCCACACTTATCTTTTGTTTCTAACCCAAATTTTCAACTAAAAATATCCCTTATTTATTTTTTTTTTTTTAATATGTCTCAAAAAATCCATCTTTAGAACAAGGGTAAGGATATAAGTATATTTAGGCTAGGTGTAAGTTGTGGTTACCAATAAAATAGCATATTTAATGTAGGCTCAAATTGGTTCACTAGTGGGGATGTTCTCTTAGAACATTAATAAGGGATGGCTGTTTGGCTCTGGTTATAATCCTAATGCCTCTATCATATTCATGTTGTCACATGTATCAATATAGTATCAAACGGTTTAAAGCAAGTTCTAGAGAATCATGTAATCATAAGAGCACTCAAGAATGAAATTAGATTGATTTGTATAATGCATCAATCATTATAGGCTCAAAAACTCACAAGGATGATTATACAAGTCAGATTAAGTCTAAACATGCTTCTTTCTCAATCAACATATCATATTAACATTGGCTCATAAAAAGGTTGATATCAAGCTCAATTCTCATGAAAATCTTCTCACTAATAAATCTGTTTTAGACTTATGCAATTCATATCTCATTATAGTATTGAAAGTAACTAAAAAACACACTAAGTCTAAACATGTTTTTTTTTTTTTTTTTTTTTTTTTGAAGAAGAAGATTAAATCAAACTGACAAGGTATGTCTCAAGTCTCCCTTACTCAGACCTTGTTCAGAATGAATACTTCTAAATGTCTTAAAACACAACAATTTTTTTTTTTTTTAGCAAAATATGTCCCTTACCCCCTACTAAAATACGACATTGTCCCCAATGTCAAATTTTAAAGGTAGAATTTAGGAGATATTACCTGCAGAGGTTGCTAACCACTTATTATAACTGAGACACAACAAGCAAAATGTTAGATAATGTCACAAAGACAAAGTGCAATCCACTCCTTGCTCGTCCATATCTCTTTTTCTTTTTCCGAGCGTTTGCGAAACAACCGTAGCAGATAAACACTCATAAGCTTGTAGCTTTTTGAGTAAATCTTCAATGGTTGTAGCAGAAATTATGGTTCTCCTTGCCTCTGAAAACATGAATCCATTATCCACAGCATTATCTAAATATGAAAGCAAATTACTAAAATAACCATTAATATTAAGCAAACCAATGGGTTTCTTATTTGTGACCAAAGATGACCAAGAAGCCACGCAAGCTATTTCTTCCAATGTACCCAGACCTCCTGGTAAAGCAATGAATGCATCGGCAGAATGGTACATGATTGTCATCCGTTCAGGGATACTCCAGACTTGTATTTCTTTACCCACGGTAGGTCCACAAAAATCTGTGAATAGTTTTGGCACGATTCCTAGAACTGGACTTCCTCCGGCGTGTGCTGCTGTAGCGACTGCTCCCATTAGACCCGTACTACTGCCTCCATAAATCAACTGGATCTTTTGTTGGGCAAGTATTACTCCAACTCTTATGGCTTCATCAGCGAATATGTTATTTTTCCCTGGATAAGCACCTCCAAAGACACAAATTTTTTTAATGCGCTGGGACGAAGTGCTTTCCATTTTTTTTCTTTTTCGAGTGCCTGAAAGAGAATGAGTACATGGTGTAATATATAGAGGACTGAGTAGTGAATCAGACAAGAGTAATAATGTCGTCGAAAGTGTATTTGACCTGTCAGAAGAAAATGTTAACCTAACAAAAGATTTTTGCGTGATTTCAGGAAGAAAATCAAAAAGAGAAGAAAAATCAACCGTAAAAGACCAATGCAAAAAAAAAAAAACGAGAATAATTACACAAATCGAACAACACGTAAATTAAACCGAAATGAAATTATTGCAAATCAAACCAAAAGCTGAGAAGTCATTTATTATAGTTGTGATTGTGGCTCACATCTTCCTTTGGTTTTACGTCCAGAAACGGCTTAAACGCCTTCTATGAGTCGAGGATATGCTTCCCATCCAGTTTTCTTACAAACTGGCAAACAGGGTCTTTTAACATCAGATTCCCAAGATGTTGCCATTCCCTTTGGAATTGCGGCCATAAATCAAGAATTTCTCTTTGTACGTCTCCACTAGGATGCGTCTCAAGAGAAAGTTGGATATTACCCAAATTCTCCTTACTCAGTCCATCCTTAATGAATTCAATTTTATCATCTCGATTAGAGGACGGAATCCCAATAGAACGACATTTACCGTTACACGTCCATCGTGCACACTTGTGGCAATTTGAACTCATGCGCTTTGCTCGTCGCTTCTTTGCATAAGTGCTTCTACCTGTACCTGGTAAATGCAAAACAGGAAGATATTCATCTTCACGTACCTTGGCTTCAATTATCCAACGCATGTCTTCAGGAATCCCTTTGTGCATAAGCATTCTTAATCTTTCAAATCGAACTTGGTAAAGCTTCAGTAAAATATTTCGAGGAAAAGGAGGAAATCGTTTCTGCAATCTTGTGAGAATATCATCCATCTTGAAAAAAAAAATGAAAAAGAAATTGAAAGAGAAGTTTATATACAATATCAGTTTTGTGGGTAGCTGATGGAACCGACTTAAATAATCACGGAGTACCGTTATCCGCCATTTAACCGGGAAAAAAAATGTATTTTTTTTCTTTGAAGATTAGTAAAAATTATATTTTCATCTAGTTATTTTCAAAACAAGGATCAGAAAGAAAAACAACCTCTTCTTGAGTAACATGATTTTCCAAAAAGAGTTTGAGTCTTTGTCCATTTACCTTGAATACGTTACCATTTTGAGGATTCTCAATGTCAACTGCTCCATAATGATACACATGCTTAACCACAAATGGGCCAGTCCATCTTGATCTCAACTTACCAGGAAATATGTGAAGTCTAGAATTATAAAGTAGAACTTTTTGCCCAACATCAAATGTTTTTCTTGAAATTAACTTGTCATGAAAGGCTTTAGTTCTTTCTTTATGAATTTTAGAATTCTCATATGCATCATTTCTGAGTTCCTCAAGTTCATTTATGACTGGAAAAGTTTCATTCTCACCCAAAAAGGAATATTTTAGCTCGGATGGCAATGGTTTTAAATCCAGCTTGGGTGGTTCAATAGTTGATGGTACAGTGACATTTGTGAGTGATGGAAGTTCCTCAAACTTTTGTTTCCAACAATGCTTAACCTGAAAAGAATTTAACAAAGAATCAGTGTGTGAAATTTCTGAAGCATTATCAAACTCACATTCAATTAAATAAGCTTCTAAAGGATCATGGAATGTGGTAGTGGTGAGATGTTCATGAACAAGTTCTTCAATGAAATCCACTTCATGTATTTCTGAATCATCACCAGGTTGCTTGCAAGTGTTGAACACATTTAATTCTAAAGTCATATTTACAAAAGAAATGTTCAACATACCATTCCTGCAATTTATCAGAGCATTAGAAGTTGCAAGAAATGGACGGCCTAATATAACAGGAATTTGAACATTTGGATTTGAAACAGGATGTGTGTCCAAAACAATAAAATCAACAGGGAAGTAAAAATTATCAATTTGAACCAAAACATCTTCAACTATCCCTCGAGGAATTTTTACAGAACGATCAGCTAGTTGAAGTGTAACAGGTGTTTCCTTGAGTTCACCTAAACCTAACTGTTGATAAACAGAAAAAGGCAAAAGATTAACACTAGCACCAAGATCAAGCAATGCACGTTCTATTCTAGTGTTTCCAATGATGCATGAGATTGTTGGACATCCAAGATCTTTGAATTTTGGTGGAGTAAGGTGTTGAATGATTGAGCTCACACTTTTCGTCAGAAATGCTTTCTTTTGTACATTATGTTTCCTTTTAACTGTGCACATGTCCTTCAAAAATTTAGCATAAGATGGAACTTGTTTGATTGCATCCAATAAAGGAATGTTAATCTTAACTTGTTTGAAAAGTTCATAAATTTCTACATTTTGATTCAAATTCTTTATTGTTTGCAACCTTTGAGGAAAAGGAGCAGGATGCATACCTTTTTCTTTGTCCAAATTTTCAAGAAGTTCAGACTTACCATCATCCTTACCATTACTTTTCGGAGGGGAAGGAGGATCTTGGTCTTTTGATGGAATGTTTTTGTCAATTTCCTTTCCACTTCGAAGAGTTGTGATAGAACTGGCATTTTCCTGTTGAGTTTCATTGGAGCAAGAAACAAGACATTGAGTAGAAGGGTTAGGCTGAGGTTGAGCAGGAAACTTACCTTTTTCTTGAGTGCGTAATGAAGCTGTCAATGTGGACAAGGTGTTTTTGATCTCATTGATGTCTTGTGAAGTCCGGTTATTCACATTTGCTTGTGTTTGCATGAATGCTTGCAATGTCTCTTCCAAGGTTTGTACACGTGAAGGTTGATAGGAAAAAGTGTTGCTCGGCTTTTGAGATTGTGGTACCTGAACATGATTATTATTCCGCCAACTGAAGTTGGGATGATTTCTCCATTCAGGGTTATACGTTTCAGAGTAAGGAGAAGGAAAAGGCTTTTTAAATGTGTTTATGGAATTTACTTGATCATGCAACGCTTCTTTAAGAATGGGAATGTTTGGACATTCAGAAGTGGAGTGTCCCATGATTTCACAAATTCCACAACTTTCTTCATTTTTAACCGTTTTGACTTCTTTTACTTCTCTAAGTTCCATGGCTTCAATCTTTCTAGCCAAATTAGCTACTTTAGCTTTTATCTCATCTTCTTGACTAAAATGATATTTTCCTCTGTTAGAAACAACATTAGATCTATTGGAACTTTCAGAGGAATTATCTGTGTGCCAGGCTTGAGAGTTATCTGCCAAATGGTCTAGGTAGTCAAAGGCTTCTTCAGGTTCTTTTTCTAGAAACTCACCGTTACACATTGTTTCAACAAATTGTTTAGTTTCGGGAGTTAAACTTTCATAAAAGAAACTAATAAGACGCCATTTTTCAAAACCATGATGTGGACAAGAACTTAACAAATCTTTAAAACGCTCCCAGCACTGAAAAAATGCTTCATTTTGATTTTGATTGAAATTTTGAATCTGTCTTTTCAAAGCAGTAGTTTTATGTGCTGGGAAAAATTTCTTTAGAAACTCAGTTTGTAATTCTTGCCATGTGCCAATTGACCTTGGTTTTAAATTATGAAGCCAAATTTTTGCTTTATCTTTTAAAGAAAAAGGAAATAATTTTAGCTTGACAATTTCATTTGTGCATTGTTGGTCATTAAAGGTGACACATACATCTTCGAAGTCTTTTAGAAACGAGTAAGCACTTTCCGATTCTAACCCATGGAAATTTGGAAGCAAAGCTATCATACCTGGTTTAAAACGAAAGTTGTTTGCATTGAGAGGAAAAATAAAACAAGAGGGTGATGAGCTTCGAGTTGGTTGCAAGTAGTCACGCATGGTGCGTACTTGTCTGTTCTCATCTTCAGCATGAACACTTTCATTGTCAGCCATGGTAGGAATTGTATTAGAAAGATTACCCGGCAACGGCGCCAAAAACTAGATGGAGACTCAATTAAGAGTTGTAAACCCAAGTGCAGGTTATGTTCAAGTAATAAATTCTCGGGTGTCCGAGGTCGAACCACAGGGAAGCGTACTAGTAAGTATAAGTTTATAAATATATATGAAAAAGAAAATAAACAAGATATTAGGGAATCAATAACAAAAAAAGTAAACAAGATATTAGAGAACAAAATAAACAAAATAACATAAAAGCAATTAAACAAGATATAAAAAACAATAAGAAAGGGTGTTGAGGTTAGAGAATCCACTCTTGGTGTTATGCTAAGATTAATCTTGTTTTATTACACAATTGAAATCCACACATAAGGGAGGTTCCAATCGGAAGGTTTAGCAATTCAGTCCAAATTGTCCAACGTCCATAGCATATGATATTATATTCATTTGGTGTCCTCAAAACTCATAAAAAGAGTCCAAGCATTCCTTATGCCAAGGTATATGTCTACAACAAATCAAGGTTATGAAACCAAGCATTTACTGTGCCATTTTCATTGTCAATAATGAATCAAGATCTCTACTTTGCAAGTATGATTTTAAACCAAAAGAAAATATTATCTATACTAGTGTTTATAAATGATGATTCATTTTAGCTCATGTTTAAGAGACTAACCTTAGCATTTACCAAGAGCTTCACCTCATCACCTCAACAATATGATTAGCAACACATACTAAAAATGAAAAGAAATGTAAGAAGCATAAGTAAATAAAGAAAAAGAAAACTAGAGAAAGGAAAAAAGAAGAAAACTTAGAGAAATTTTTTACAATGGCTAATATCCTACCAATGTATAATCTGTCCTAGTACTCATCCAAGGCCCTCTATTTATACACATTTTGGAGGGCTAAATGACAAGAGACAAGCTTTACAAATTTCAAAGGTAGGTATAATAGGTGGGTACATTTTTCTAACAATTTTCGTCATATTGTATGACAATTCTGATCAGCCAGCTTGATGGTCGATTTTGTCAATGTTGAAGGCTCGATCTGATAAAATTGTCTTCTAGAAAAATATACCCCTATCAGTTACGGATCCATACCCGTTGGAATCAGCTCATTTGCTGATGTGGATAAGAAGATATGGGCAAAATACGAAAACAGGTCAGCACAGACGTCATTGCACATCAGCCAACTTGATGGTCGATTTCACTAGGGAAAACGACTTCGTTTCAAGAAGTGTAAAACATGAAAAAGATAGATATGCCTCTTAGCTTTGCAGGGCTACAAATTTCAGCCTTATTGCTTCAGTGAAACTCGAGATATAGCTGATATGGTAAACGGTGTCGGAACTGGAACTGAACTGGATTTGCCCTTAATTCTAGTAATCTGAAATCACTCAAAGAAACTTGTGAAAAACACCAAATTACATAAAAATATAAAAGATCATAAACACAATTAGACTAAACAATAATAACTCGTATTTGACACAAAACAATAATAAAACATAACTAAAAACTATATAATTATACGAGTTATCAATCTTGTACATTTCATGCATCAATCATCATCACATTTATGCATATGCAAACAGAGCATGTCCATTTATTTGCATTTTTGATCTCATGATAATAATGTCATTTTGGCATCAAATCAATTATTTGCCTATCACATCCCAAGTCCGGGAGTTTGACCGGCCAGAGACAAGTATATGCCCTTGTCTCCGAAGCCTTAACCATTCAACTACCTAACAAAATTTCTGCATGACCCCGCCCAATATGGAGGGTTATCAAACTTGCAAAACATGCATAATAATAATAATAATAACACATGACATCCCGGTTAGGACACCTCCAACTAGGGAGTAACCGAGATGCCCCGCAGCAGACGCACAAAGTGAACCATAATGTACATATATATATATATATAATGCCAAAAATGTAAACAACAATCTCTGTCTCCGACCAGATAACTGCATGACACATAATACAATATACTTAGACAAAATAACATATGACATCCCTAGGTGACTGTGCACCACTCCTCCATCAAGCAACGGATCACCTTGTCCAAACGGTATATCATGCTCACCGACTATCGGTCACGAGAAAGCTGGGCGGGGTGGATAAGGGACCAGGTCGATTAGTATCTGAAAAAGAAAAATAACTAAAGGGTGAGTCATAAGGACCCAGTGAGCAAACGCAGAATTAGTAAAGTCTATGGAAAAGACTCACAAGTCATATTAATTAATATCACATTGATGTTCCTTTCCAACATCATAAACAACTATAACATTCGGTAGGGTCCGTAGACTCCTATAAATCGGTAGGGCTCAAAAGCTCCTACAAAACCGGAAGGGCATGAAGGCTCTTACAATCCGATAGGGCACAATGGCAACCTACAAATCCGGTAGGGCACAATGGCAGCCTACAAATTCGGTAGGGTACAATGGTAACCTACAAATCCAGTAGGCACAATGGTAGCCTAAAAACTCAAGCATGGCTTAACATTACAGTAAACATACAGCACATAACATTTAAATAAGCACACAAGTAAGGAAACAATGTGGTGCCATAGAGTCGACCACCCATGCGTCAATCGCGGATTATTACATAATCATCACTTGTCCATTCCTTGGACCTTTTCTTACGTCTTTACGAGAATTCAATACGATAAGGTAATTCTATGTCATATAATCACAGTCAGTATGTCATAACATAATCTAACGTTCCTACGTCTATCGCTACACATTTATTCACAGTACGCTAAGCGGGAGAAATTGGATCCTCGTGCTCCGGAGTTCTTCCAACCTCGGACTCAGCTAATCTGTGCTCCTAGTACATAAACAATAATTTCTTAAATATTTTATAATTTAGAAACATTCACACTATCAGAATTGTAGCTAATTAGCTACTATCCGAAATTTTACAGATTAGCTATTTAAGCTTTATAATTTTTACACCTAGCTCGGATGGAAATTCGGAGCAACGATCAACTGGAAAGTTACTCCCCCGAGCCTAGCAAAGCCAATAGTGGCCTCAGATGGTGGTGGAAGTGGTGGCACAAGGTGGTTGGCCACCATGGTGCATTCGGCCAAGCTTGGGTTTCCATCTCCAAGCCACTTTTTCAATCAACCAACCCCAAATAATGGATGTAGAGGTTGATTTAGGACTACCCATGGTGGTGGTTTAAGGTGATGACTATGTTGGAAACCACCTAAGGCAAAAATGGCCATAAAGAGAAACACATAGTTTCTCTTGGTTTCTTGAATAACTAACGCCAAATAAGTGATCCTTACCTTCTAGATAGTGAAAATATGTATTTTGTTGGCTTGGTAATGAGTAGAAATCAAGAGATCAAGCTTACAAGCTTTTGGTTATGAAGTTTTCTTCACTTGGTTAGGTTTCTCAAGGTTGAAGATGAAACAAACCCTTAATGCCTAAGGAGAATGGGTCTCACAGCTAAACATGGGTTTATTGCATGCATTTTATGGCCATTTTCCAAGCCACATGTCAAGTAATAAGCTATAGCCCACTTTTTGTCTTTTACTGCCTAAGCGGGGCCCACATAAAATTTTTACGTTTGGATGCTCGTTTTTCACTTTTATCCACACGGATGTGTTTAAAATATCATTTTACACTAGTATGCAAGTTTTCATAATTTTTTGATATCCTGAGCATCAAATCCGGGCCCCGGACCGTTTACGGGTCAATATTTTGACTTTTTCGGTTTTAGCTCCGATTCTCATTCTGATTTCAAAAATAGCATTCTAACATCATTTATGTCTATTTGAATCCATTTATTCACTTAAAACCTTTTCCGGACCTTCCCGCCACCAGTTCCAATTTTTCACTCTTTTAAGCTAATTAAGGGTAATTTTTTAGTTTTGAAAAAATGTCAAATTTTCAATCTAAGCATCATATTGAGATCCTTTATGATCATGGAGTCTATTGGTACCATATTGGAACCAAAATGTGTTTTGGGTAAAATGACCAAAATACCCCTAGTTAATATTTTATCGATTTTGTACCGATTAGATTTTCTAATAATCCTGATCAGTAATATATCATATTTTGACACTATGTGAAGTTAAAATACCAAATTTTACGGGTTTTACGTTGTCCCGATTGCGATTCTTGACTCGTGGTCAATTTAAGGCTAAACCTCTCAAATAGCCGATTAAACCCCTTACTCTAAAAATTATTAATATAACAATAAGACCAGATGATAGTGTGCTTTGTCTATGAATCATTTAAAGAGACCCGAGTCGATCTTTGTCTTACGAGGGTCTTACAATGTAGACACCTAATTTTATCCGGACTACTAAATCAGGTATGTTTTCTTCCTAAATTGTGTTTCAGAATGCAAAAAGGCTTTTCTCATCCTACAGGTGGTACTCCGAGACTTAGTTTAAGAAAGCAGTCAGAAAAAGTCAATCTTGAAAAAGTCAACCTCAGAAAAGTCAACCCCGAAGAGTCAACTACTGAAAAAATCAACCCACTTTCAAAATCAAGATTTGAGATTCAATTGAAAGATTGTAAAAGAATTTTGATAATCCGAGGTCTATAATGAAAGATATGGAGTTCGGAAGTTGGGTTACGAAATTTCAGTAGAAAGAAAACCCTAGTTCGGGAAATTTGGGGAAAAGTGCTTAAACGACCAAATTGGTTGGAATTGAAGGTTCCAAATGAAAGATAAGCACTAACCACGGGTAATGGAGAAGCTACTTGGAAGAAAAACTAAAAGAAAAGTCAATCCGAAAGAAAATCGAGAATTAGGGTTTTTAGTGGATTTTGGTGAAACTGGGAAATTCAGGAAAAATACCAAATGAGTTCCAAAAATTTTGAAAATTTGCAGATCTCATTCTTGAATCATTTCGGAAAGATTGGCGAAAGAAAATCTGGATTCGGAGCTCGTTTGCAAAATGGCCAAATCCCGGGCCCACTATGCAGAAATTCAAGCAGATAAATCCAAAAAAATAGCAAATGAGCTCCAAAAATTACTAAAACTTCCAGATCACACTTTTAATTTATTTGAAATCTGGATTCGAAGCTCGTTTACAAAATGACAAAAGTTCGGGTGCATTAAGAGGCAATTTTGGAAATAAATCCGAAATAAATAGCAAATGGACTCGAACTTTTTTGAAAACTTCCAAAATTCAATTTTCTATTATTTCGAAAGTATTGAAAAAAGAAAATTTGAATTTGGAGTCCGTTTGCTATTTATTTAGCTTTGGGGGTCAAAAAGGTCATTTTACCAAAAAAGTCGAAAGGGGCCAATTATAATTAAGAAAAACATGAAAGATGAAAGATTTGCTGAGATAATTCCTCCCTTGGTGATGGAGACTCAATTAAGAGTTGTAAACCCAAGTGCAGGTTATGTTCAAGTAATAAATTCTCGGGTGTCCGAGGTCGAACCACAGGGAAGCGTATTAGTAAGTATAAGTTTATAAATATATAAGAAAAATAAAGTAAACAAGATATTAGGGAATCAACAACAAAACAAGATAAACAAGATATTAGAGAACAAAATAAAATAAAAGAAATTAAACAAGATATAAAAACAATAAGAAAAGATGTTGAGGTTAGAGAATCCACTCTTGGTGTTATGCTAAGATTAATCTTGTTTTATTACACAATTGAAATTCACACATAAGGGAGATTCCAATCGGAAGGTTTAGCAATTCAGTCCAACGTCCATAGCATATGATATTATGTTCATTTGGTGTCCTCAAAACTCACAAAAAGAGTCCAAGCATTCCTTATGCCAAGGTATATGTCTACAACAAATCAAGGTTATGAAACCAAGCATTTACTGTGCCATTTTCATTGTCAATAATGAATCAAGATCCCTACTTTGCAAGTATGATTTTAAACCAAAAGAAAATATTATCTATACTAGTGTTTATAAATGATAATTCATTTTAGCTCATGTTTAAGAGACTAACCTTAGCATTTACCAAGAGCTTCACCTCATCACCTCAACAATATGATTAGCAACACATACTAGATATGAATAAAATGAAAAGAAATGTAAGAAGCATAAGTAAATAAAAAAAAGAAAACTAGAGAAAGGAAAGAAGAAGAAAACTTAGAGAATTTTATTACAATGGCTAATATCCTACCAATCTATAATGTATCCCAATACTCATCCAAGGCCCTCTATTTATACACATTTTGGAGGGCTAAATGACAAGAGACAAGCTTTACAAATTTCAAAGGTAGGTATAATAGGTGGGTGCATTTTTCTAACAATTTTCGTCATATTGTATGACAATTCTGATCAGCCAGCTTGATGGTCGATTTTGTCAATTTTGGAAGCTCAATCTGATAAAATTGTCTTCTAGAAAAATATACCCCTATCAGTTACGGATCCATAGCCGTTGGAATCAGCTCATTTGCTGATGTGGATAAGAAGATATTGGCAAAATACGAAAACAGGTCAGCACAGACGTCATTGCACATCAGCCAACTTGATGGTCGATTTTACTAGGGAAAACGACTCCGTTTCAAGAAGTGTAAAACATGAAAAAGATAGATATGCCTCTTAGCTTTGCACGGCTACAAATTTCAGCCTTATTGCTTCAGTGAAACTCGAGATATAGCTGATATGGTAAACGGTGTCGGAACTGGAACTGAACTGGATTTGCCCTTAATTCTAGTAATCTGAAATCACTCAAAGAAACTTGTGAAAAACACCAAATTACATAAAAATATAAAAGATCATAAACACAATTAGACTAAACAATAATAACTCGTATTTGACACAAAACAATAATAAAACATAACTAAAAACTATATAATTATACGAGTTATCACACCCCCACACTTAGATTGTTGCTAGTCCCTAGCAACGACTCAATAAAAATAAAATAAGAAAATCTAATCTAATCCATTTTCGTAGGAAATCACGGTGGCACTTAGCATGTGACACAAGCCTTTAAACCCCTAGGTGTCCCTAGTGGACGAGTTTAGTCTCGTGAGGGTTTGCTAGAACGATACCCACAAACATTGAAAAACTAAATATAAGTAAACTACATACACTAAAAATATTTACTCCTAATCCTTTCAATATAAATTAGAGACAATCTTTGAACAAGTCTTATAAACTAATCAATAGCTCAAAGAAATTCACAAAAAAATCTTGCTTGAATGTAAATAAATGAGTTAAGCCAATATTAACATAACATATTTCAATCAAAATAGTGCATATTCAAACTTAATCTCAACTTCTCACATGGGATACTCTCTTGATTTTCACTCTTTAAAGTAGTGGTAAAGTGTTTACACTCAATCAATCTCATGAAAACACTTCTACCATATGCTTGCTTGTCCACCTATTCTCCACTATTTAGATCATACAACTTCATAAATCAAGAGGTCTTTATTCAAGGTTGTAATGGGGCCAAAGGGTTATAATGTGGTTAAAGAACAAAAGGATAAAGATATCACAAAGGTTCCAAAGAGTTCATAGATTTTAGAGACATAATAAGATCATACAAATAAAACTTCTCAAAACTCTTATAAAGCACATAATAACATAGATTAAATATTCATGTTGAGCCTTTGCATCATTCTAACCAACTTTATAACATCTTTTTCTAGAAGTTCAAGAGAAGATTCTTTTTTTTTTTTTTTTTAATATGGGAATGTATTTGACAATGATCCCTTTCTTTTTCTCTTGACTTTTTCTTTTCTTTTCTTCCCCCACACTTATCTTTTGTTTCTAACCCAAATTTTCAACTAAAAATATCCCTTTATTTTTTTTTTTTTAATATGTCTCAAAAAATCCATCTTTAGAACAAGGGTAAGGATATAAGTATATTTAGGCTAGGTGTAAGTTGTGGTTACCAATAAAACAACATATTTAATGTAGGCTCAAATTGGTTCACTAGTGGGGATGTTCTCTTAGAACATTAATAAGGGATGGCTGTTTGGCTCTGGTTATAATCCTAATGCCTCTATCATATTCATGTTGTCACATGTATCAATATAGTATCAAACGGTTTAAAGCAAGTTCTAGAGAATCATGTAATCATAAGAGCACTCAAGAAAGAAATTAGATTGATTTGTATAATGCATCAATCATTATAGGCTCAAAAACTCACAAGGATGATTATACAAGTCAGATTAAGTCTAAACATGCTTCTTTCTCAATCAACATATCATATTAACATTGGCTCATAAAAAGGTTGATATCAAGCTCAATTCTCATGAAAATCTTCTCACTAATAAATCTGCTTTAGACTTATGCAATTCATATCTCATTATAGTATTGAAAGTAACTAAAAAACACACTAAGTCTAAACATGCTTTTTTTTTTTTTTTTTTTGAAGAAGAAGAAGATTAAATCAAACTGACAAGGTATGTCTCAAGTCTCCCTTACTCAGACCTTGTTCAGAATGAATACTTCTAAATGTCTTAAAACACAACAAATTTTTTTTTTTTTTTAGCAAAATATGTCCCTTACCCCCTACTAAAATATGACATTGTCCCCAATGTCAAATTTTAAGGGTAGAATTTAGGAGATATTACCTGCAGAGGTTGCTAACCACTTATTATAACTGAGACACAACAAGCAAAATGTTAGATAATGTCACAAAGACAAAGTGCAATCCACTCCTTGCTCGTCCATATCTCTTTTTCTTTTTTCGAGCGTTTGCGAAACAACCGTAGCAGATAAACACTCATAAGCTTGTAGCTTTTTGAGTAAATCTTCAATGGTTGTAGCAGAAATTATGGTTCTCCTTGCCTCTGAAAACATGAATCCATTATCCACAGCATTATCTAAATATGAAAGCAAATTACTAAAATAACCATTAATATTAAGCAAACCAATGGGTTTCTTATTTGTGACCAAAGATGACCAAGAAGCCACGCAAGCTATTTCTTCCAATGTACCCAGACCTCCTGGTAAAGCAATGAATGCATCGGCAGAATGGTACATGATTGTTATCCGTTCATGGATACTCCAGACTTGTATTTCCGTACCCAAGGTAGGTCCACAAAAATCTGTGAATAGTTTTGGCACGATTCCTAGAACTAGACTTCCTCCGGCGTGTGCTGCTGTAGCGACTGCTCCCATTAAACCCGTACTACCGCCTCCATAAATCAACTGGATCTTTTGTTGGGCAAGTATTACTCCAACTCTTATGGCTTCATCAGCGAATATGTTATTTTTCCCTGGATAAGCACCTCCAAAGACACAAATTGTTTTAATGCGCTGGGACAAAGTGCTTTCCATTTTTTTTTTCGAGTGCCTGAAAGAGAATGAGTACATGGTGTAATATATAGAGGACTGAGTAGTGAATCAGACAAGAGTAATAATGTCGCCGAAAGTGTATTTGGCATCTTCCTCTGGTTTTACGTCCAGAAACGGCGTAAACGCCTTCTATGAGTCGAGGATATGCTTCCCATCCAGTTTTCTTACAAGCTGGCAAACAGGGTCTTTTATCATTAGATTCCCAAGATGTTGCCATTCCCTTTGGAATTGCGGCCATAAATCAAGAATTTCTCTCTGTACGTCTCCACTAGGATGCGTCTCAAGAGAAAGTTGGATATTACCCAAATTCTCCTTACTCAGTCCATCCTTAATGAATTCAATTTTATCATCTCGATTAGAGGATGGAATCCCAATAGAACGACATTGACCGTTACACGTCCATCGTGCACACTTGTGGCAATTTGAACTCATGCGCTTTGCTCGTCGCTTCTTTGCATAAGTGCTTCTACCTGTACCTGGTAAATGCAAAACAGGAAGATATTCATCTTCACGTACCTTGGCTTCAATTAGCCAACGCATGTCTTCAGGAATCCCTTTGTGCATAAGCATTCTTAATCTTTCAAATCGAACTTGGTAAAGCTTCAGTAAAATATTCCGAGGAAAATGAGGAAATCGTTTCTGCAATCTTGTGAGAATATCATCCATCTTGAAAAAAAATGAAAAAGAAATTGAAAGAGAAATTTATATACAATATCAGTTTTGTGGGTAGCTGATGGAATCGACTTAAATAATCACGAAGTACCGTTATCCGCCATTTAACCGGGGTAAAGGATCATGGAATGTGGTAGTGGTGAGATGTTCATGAACAAGTTCTTCAATGAAATCCACTTCATGTACTTCTGAATCATCACCAGGTTGCTTGCAAATATTGAACACATTTAATTCTAAAGTCATATTTCCAAAAGAAATGTTCAAAATACCATTCCTGCAATTTATCAGAGCATTAGAAGTTGCAAGAAATGGACGGCCTAATATAACAGGAATTTGAACATTTGGATTTGAAACAGGATGTGTGTCCAAAACAATAAAATCAACAGGAAAGTAAAAATTATCAATTTGAACCAAAACATCTTCAACTATCCCTCGAGGAATTTTTACAGAACGATCAGCTAGTTGAAGTGTAACAGATGTTTCCTTGAGTTCACCTAAACCTAACTGTTGATAAACAGAAAAGGCAAAAGATTAACACTAGCACCAAGATCAAGCAATGCACGTTCTATTCTAGTGTTTCCAATGATGCATGAGATTGTTGGACATCCAGGATCTTTGAATTTTGGTGGAGTAAGGTGCTGAATGATTGAGCTCACACTTTCCGTCAGAAATGCTTTCTTTTGTACATTATGTTTCCTTTTAACTGTGCACATGTCCTTCAAAAATTTAGTATAAGATGGAACTTGTTTGATTGCATCCAATAAAGGAATGTTAATCTTAACTTGTTTGAAAAGTTCATAAATTTCTGCATTTTGATTCAAATTCTTTATTGTTTGCAACCTTTGAGGAAAAGGAACAGGAGGCATACCTTTTTCTTTGTCCAAATTTTCAAGAAGTTCAGACTTACCATCATCCTTACCATTACTTTTCGGAGGGGAAGGAGGATCTTGGTCTTTTGATGGAATATTTTTGTCAATTGCCTTTCCACTTCGAAGAGTTGTGATAGAACTGGCATTTTCCTGTTGAGTTTCATTGGAGCAAGAAACAAGACATTGAGTAGAAGGGTTAGGCTGAGGTTGAGCAGGAAACTTACCTTTTTCTTGAGTGCGTAATGAAGCTGTCAATGTGGACAAGGTGTTTTTGATCTCATTGATGTCCTGTGAAGTCCGGTTATTCACATTTTCTTGTGTTTGCATGAATGCTTGCAATGTCTCTTCCAAGGTTTGTACACGTGCAGGTTGATAGGAAAAAGTGTTGCCCGGCTTTTGAGATTGTGGTACCTGAACATGATTATTATTCCGCCAACTGAAGTTGGGATGATTTCTCCATTCAGGGTTATACGTTTCAGAGTAAGGAGAAGGAAAAGGCTTTTTAAATGTGTTTATGGAATTTACTTGATCATGCAACGCTTCTTTAAGAATTGGAATGTTTGGACATTCAGAAGTGGGGTGTCCCATGATTTCACAAATTCCACAACTTTCTTCATTTTTAACCGTTTTGACTTCTTTTACTTCTCTAAGTTCCATGGCTTCAATCTTTCTAGCCAAATTAGCTACTTTAGCTTTTATCTCATCTTCTTGACTAAAATGATATTTACCTCTGTTAGAAACAAGATTAGATCTATTGGAACTTTCAGAGGAATTATCTGTGTGCCAGGCTTGAGAGTTATCTGCCAAATGGTCTAGGTAGTCAAAGGCTTCTTCAGGTTCTTTTTCTAGAAACTCACCGTTACACATTGTTTCAACAAATTGTTTAGTTTCGGGAGTTAAACTTTCATAAAAGAAACTAATAAGACGCCATTTTTCAAAACCATGATGTGGACAAGAACTTAACAAATCTTTAAAACGCTCCCAGCACTGAAAAAATGCTTCATTCTGATTTTGATTGAAATTTTGAATCTGTCTTTTCAAAGAAGTAGTTTTATGTGCTGGGAAAAATTTCTTTAGAAACTCAGTTTGTAATTCTTGCCATGTGCCAATTGACCTTGGTTTTAAATTATGAAGCCAAATTTTTGCTTTATCTTTTAAAGAAAAAGGAAATAATTTTAGCTTGACAATTTCATTTGTACATTGTTGGTCATTAAAGGTGACACATACATCTTCGAAGTCTTTTAGAAACGAGTAAGCACTTTCCGATTCTAACCCATGGAAATTTGGAAGCAAAGCTATCATACCTGGTTTAAAACGAAAGTTGTTTGCATTGAGAGGAAAAATAAAACAAGAGGGTGATGAGCTTCGAGTTGGTTGCAAGTAGTCACGCATGGTGCGTACTTGTCTGTTCTCACATTCAGCATGAACACTTTCATTGTCAGCCATGGTAGGAGTTGTATCAGAAAGATTACCTGAAAAAGTTTCACAATAAAATCTAACTAAACGACGAGATCTAAAATCACGTCGCCAAACAAGCATAAAACAAAGTTAATATACAAATTAGGCGGTATAACCAGCCAATAAAAATAAAACAAAGTTAATATACAATATAAATATAAATATATAGAAAATTAGGCGGTATAACCAGCCAATAAAAATAAATATAGGCGGTATAACCAGCCAATAAAAATAAATATACTTATAAACTTATATACTTAGTATTGCCTCCCCGGCAACGGCGCCAAAAAACTTGATGGAGACTCAATTAAGAGTTGTAAACCCAAGTGCAGGTTATGTTCAAGTAATAAATTCTCGGGTGTCCGAGGTCGAACCATAGGGAAGCGTATTAGTAAGTATAAGTTTATAAATATATAAGAAAAATAAAGTAAACAAGATATTAGGGAATCAACAACAAAACAAGATAAACAAGATATTAGAGAACAAAATAAAATAAAAGAAATTAAACAAGATATAAAAACAATAAGAAAAGATGTTGAGGTTAGAGAATCCACTCTTGGTGTTATGCTAAGATTAATCTTGTTTTATTACACAATTGAAATTCACACATAAGGGAGATTCCAATCGGAAGGTTTAGCAATTCAGTCCAAATTGTCCAACGTCCATAGCATATGATATTATGTTCATTTGGTGTCCTCAAAACTCACAAAAAGAGTCCAAGCATTTCTTATGCCAAGGTATATGTCTACAACAAATCAAGGTTATGAAACCAAGCATTTACTGTGCCATTTTCATTGTCAATAATGAATCAAGATCCCTACTTTGCAAGTATGATTTTAAACCAAAAGAAAATATTATCTATACTAGTGTTTATAAATGATAATTCATTTTAGCTCATGTTTAAGAGACTAACCTTAGCATTTACCAAGAGCTTCACCTCATCACCTCAACAATATGATTAGCAACACATACTAGATATGAATAAAATGAAAAGAAATGTAAGAAGCATAAGTAAATAAAAAAAAAGAAAACTAGAGAAAGGAAAGAAGAAGAAAACTTAGAGAATTTTATTACAATGGCTAATATCCTACCAATCTATAATGTATCCCAATACTCATCCAAGGCCCTCTATTTATACACATTTTGGAGGGCTAAATGACAAGAGACAAGCTTTACAAATTTCAAAGGTAGGTATAATAGGTGGGTGCATTTTTCTAACAATTTTCGTCATATTGTATGACAATTCTGATCAGCCAGCTTGATGGTCGATTTTGTCAATTTTGGAAGCTCGATCTGATAAAATTGTCTTCTAGAAAAATATACCCCTATCAGTTACGGATCCATAGCCGTTGGAATCAGCTCATTTGCTGATGTGGATAAGAAGATATTGGCAAAATACGAAAACAGGTCAGCACAGACGTCATTGCACATCAGCCAACTTGATGGTCGATTTTACTAGGGAAAACGACTCCGTTTCAAGAAGTGTAAAACATGAAAAAGATAGATATGCCTCTTAGCTTTGCACGGCTACAAATTTTAGCCTTATTGCTTCAGTGAAACTCGAGATATAGCTGATATGGTAAACGGTGTCGGAACTGGAACTGAACTGGATTTGCCCTTAATTCTAGTAATCTGAAATCACTCAAAGAAACTTGTGAAAAACACCAAATTACATAAAAATATAAAAGATCATAAACACAATTAGACTAAACAATAATAACTCGTATTTGACACAAAACAATAATAAAACATAACTAAAAACTATATAATTATACGAGTTATCACTTGGTCAGCCAGCATAGAGGAGAAGAAGGAATCTTTATCAATTTAATTCCTTAATTACTATCAAGCTCAAAATGCTTCCACTAGTACCTTGCAAATGGTCCCCCCTTAATCCAATGGCTTAGGTGCCTTGTAAAAAAGTTGAATGCACCATCCAATGGCCAAGTTTAAATGCCAAGATTAAATTTTTATTTTTCATGAAATAACCCTCATCTAATGGCCAAGAATAGAAGAAAAAAAGATTAGCACAATTCATCCAAAGGTGGGCATCCATTCGGCCAAGCAAGGGAGTGCGTGGGATTATTTCTTTTCATCCAATGGCTTAGGCCATCTACAAGGGCTGAGTACACATGTTAAAGCTGGATTTAATCTAAAAGATGTCATTTTTATGTTGTCCTCATCCAATGACCAAGAATGGAAGAAGAAAGATGAGCACAACTCATCCAAGGGTAGAGGTCCATTCGGCCAAGCAAGGGAGTGCATGGGATTGTGTTCTTATTTCATCTAAGGGATGAGGTTATTAGAAGGGCTGAGTACACATCTTAAGGGCTGCAATCAATTGGCAAGAAGGTATTTTTATTGTGTCATCAAAAGATCCTAATCTAAAGGCCAAAATTGGAGGAGAAAAAGTACAAAAATTCATGTAATGGTTGGAGGGCCAACAGGGCAAGCATGAGAGAGGGGGAATGTTTTATTTTTCCTTAAGTTGCTGATCATTTAGGGGGGGGGGAGGTCAGTAGCTAATGGAGAAAAGAAAAGGTTTTTGAAAAAAAGAAAGAAAGCTTTTGTTAAGGTAGCCATTCTACCATTGCTACTACATTTTTTCTTCTTCTTCCTCATGCTTTATTTCTTGTTTTCGATGTGATTTCCTACCATTTTTTTACATCTTTCTTGTTGTTCTTGCTTTTCAAAAAATAAATAAAACAATGGTTAGGCTTCATGATCTTGATGAAAATCAAGTAATAATGGTTAGGGTGGGCTTTGTCCAATATACCAACCATGGAGCTCATCTCCATATTTTTTTACCTTAGTTATTTTTTATGATTTTGAGATTGAAAAGGCTTCATGATCTTGATGAAAATCAAGAGATAATGGTTAGGGGGCTTTGTCCAATGTACCAACCATGGAGCTCATCTCTTTGTTATTTATTTGCTTACTTTAACTTGCTTATTTCTATTATTGTTTATCTTTATGTATATTTATATTCTTGCTAACCATCTTGTTCTTTTGACTCATGTCATACTTTTGCATCTTGGGGCTATTTTCATATAGTTTAGGCCATTTCCATTTTTCATATCATCTTCCATAGCATTTAGTTAGGTCATTTTACATGACATTTCTCACAACACTTTGGTTCTTAGGCCATTCGGCCATGTGTATTTTCTCTAAGCTTTAGGTCATTTTTCTAGGCCATGATATCTGCTATTTCATTTAGACATCTAGGTCATTTTACATGTCATTTAGCTTTAGGCCATTTTTATTATTCCATGTCATTTTACATGCCATTTAAACTTTAGGCCATTTTCATATACCATGTCATTTTACATGTTATTTAAACTTTAGGCCATTTTCATATGCCATGTCATTTAGCTTTAGGCCATTTTTATTATTCCATGTCATTTAAGCATTAGGCCATTTTTATATGCCATGTTATTTTTCCATGACATTTAGACATTAGGCCATTTTCATATGCCATGTCATTTCACATGTCATTTAGCTTTAGGCCATTTTTATCATTCCATGCCATTTTACATGTCATTTAAGCATTAGGCTATTTTCATATGCCATGTTGTTTTTCCATGACATTTAGACATTAGGCCATTTTCATATGCCATGTCATTTCCCATGTCATTTAGGCACTAGGCCATTTTCATTATTCCATGTCATTTGCCATGTCATTTAGACACTAGGTCATGCATATTAAGTTAGGATAGCATTTATTGTCATGCAAACTCATGCTAGGCATTTAGGTCATTTTGAATTGCCATGCATTTCGTTCATCATTTAGATTTTAAATCATGCATTTAATGCATTCAACTTGTTGTATGTTCAAGCATATCATGTCGTGCCACACGATTTATGACTTAGGCCAATCAATGGCTCAAAGTCATGCTCACTTGAGCATACTTGTGGAAAATTGAAGGGTTATCAAATTGATTATTCTACCTTTGTGATTTCTTTTACTTAGCCAATTTTTGTCTAACTCTTTAGAAGTATTAGCTACTGTTTTTGGGTCTTTGGAGAGTCTCCAACATTTTTACTTTGATTTTTAAATGATTTTACCAAAGGCAAAAAAATGTGTTTTAGCAAAAATAGTTTTTTCATCCAGTACTCAAACTTTTCCAATTTTTTTGGGAAGTAATATTTAATCGGAAAATTAAGCCAATTTTTTATCATGTATTTTTACATGTTTTGATTCTCCAGTAGTTTTTTTAGATTTTTTAACATTTTTAAAAGTAGGTTAAAAAATCGCGTGTTAAAACTGGACAATAGAGGCAGATTTGAATTCATAAGAAAAACAATTGTGGAATTTGGCTAAGGCACTTAGAAGGGGCTGATTAGGAAATCTAGCTACTGTCTTAGGGTGGTTTCTAGGCCTTTTTAAACTTAAAAAATGATTTTATAAATCTCGGGTTAAGGGTGGTACAGTCCGGGATTTTAAATTTAGGAAATTAGAGCCATTTTTAAAGGGTTTGGCTAGGTTTTTAATTTTAATCCAAGATTTTCAAAATTGTTTTCAGAAAATCACAAAGTATTTTGATTTTATAAAATTTAATTTTACATATTTTCCTAAGGTAGCTGGATATCTTTTTAGATATACGGATTTCTTTATTTAGAGGAAAAATACATTTTCATGCATTGCAATTTCCATGTTCATGCATTTTATTTAATATGTGATTTTTGCTATGATATTTTTCTATGGCATTATTATTATTATTTCGATTCACTATTCATGATGATTATTGTTTGTTATTGTTTGTTATATGAATTTTTGAATATTTCATGCTATCATATACTTTTTATTTAGTCGTTTATTTTTGTCACATTATTTAGCATATACTATGTTCATGCATTTTTATTTTATTTTCATGCATATTTCATGATAGCATTATTTTATGTTTCATGTCATTTCATGTCACTTAGATTATATTCCATGTCATTTAGATTATATTGTTTAGAATATGCCATGTCATTCAAAATATGCCATATCATTTACATTTGCCATGTCATTTAAATCATTTTATTCCATATCATTTACATGGGCTAACATCTCCCCCGTGTCGGTAACACTCAATAACACACCATCATTGAGGCAATTCCTCACTTCCCAGACCATATGTGTCCTCTTTATTGCTATATGGGCTAAGCTACCCATAGACTTCCTACTCAAGGCATCTGCGACAACATTGGCCTTGCCGGGAAGATAAAGGATGGTATAATCATAATCCTTGAGTAATTCCAACCATCTCCTCTGTCTCAAATTCAGCTCCCGTTGATCAAATATATACTTGAGACTCTTGTGGTCTGTATAAATCTCGCATGATTGGCCATACAAATAGTGTTGCTATATCTTTAATGCGAAAATAATGGCTGCCAGTTCCAAGTCATGCATGGGGTAATTCTACTCATGCTTTTTCAACTATCTCGACGCATAGGTAATAACCCTGCTCTTCTGCATCAATACGCAGCCCACCTATGCAAGAAGCATCACAATACACCACAAAGCCATCTGTCTCATTTGGCAATGCTAACACTGGTGCTGAAGTCAAGAGCTCCTTAAGTTCATTGAAGCTCTTTTTGCAGTCATTTGACCAAACAAACTTAACATTCTTCTGTGTTAACCTAGTTAGTGGTGCGGCTATCCTCGAGAAGTTCTCCACGAACCTCCTATAATATCCACCTTCCTTAAGAAACTTCTGATTTCTGTTACTGTAGTCGGCCTCTCCCAGTCTCGTACTGCCTCAATCTTCCTGAGATCCATAGAAATACCTTACCTCAAAACTATATGGCCAAGAAAGCTCACACTCGATAGCCAAAACTCACACTTGGAGAACTTGGCAAACAGTTTGTGTGCTCGAAGAGTCTCGAGGACTATGCGGATGTGTTCCCTATGTTCCTCCCCACTTCGCGAATACACTAGGATATCATCGATGAATACAATCACAAACTGGTCAAGGAAGGGTTTGAACACCCTGTTCATCAAATCCATGAACGCTGCCGATGCATTCGTCAGTCCAAACAACATGACCAAACACTCATAGTGTCCATATCTAGTGCGAAAGGCCATTTTGGGAATATCTTCCCTCCTGATGCGAAGCTAATGGTACACCGATCTAAGATTTATCTTAGAAAAGAACTGAGCTCCCTGCAGCTGATCGAATAAATCATCGATCCTAGACAACGAATACTTATTCTTCGTCGTCACTTTATTCAGCTGCCTGTAATCAATACATAACCGTAACGATCCATCCTTCTTCTTAACAAATAAAACCGGAGCATCCCAAGGGGAAGTACTCGGGCGTATAAAGCCCTTATCAAGAAAATCTTGCAACTGAACCTTTAGTTCCCTTAGCTCTAACAGAGCCATACGGTAAGGAGGAATGGATATCGGCTGTGTTCCCAGGGATATATCTATGCAAAACTCAATCTTCCTATCTGGTGAAAGTCCTGGCAGCTCCTCCGGAAAAACATCGGGGAAATCCTCTACCACAGGAATCCCTCTCAAATCCTGAGACTTCATCTCAGCATCATATACATACGCAAAAAATCCTTGGCAACCCTTTGCTAACAGTTTCTCGACACTAATTACCGAGATCAAGTGAGGCAAAGTCGTTCTACGATCTTCTTGATATCTCAACACATGTTTACCCGGTATTTTCAACATTACAACCTTCTCATGGCAATCCAATACCGCATGGTGGGCAGACAACCATTCCATGCCCAAAATCACATCAAACTCAAGTATATCTTGCTCAATTAGATCTACCAAAATATCTCACCCTCGATCCGTATTTCACATCCTTTTAATATTCTGTTCATAGGGTAAACCTCCCCTACCGGAGTAAGCACTACCAACGGATCATTTAACATATCATAACTCACGTTCACACATGAAGCAAAGGAAGGGGATATAAAGGAGTGCGTAGAACCCGAATCAAATAATACTACAGCCTGCTTGGAACAAATATCTAACGTACCTGTCACGATTGCATTTGACGCCTGCGCGTCTTGAGGATTCAGCACAAACGCCCTGGCCTATCCTCGACCCCCTAGAGTCTATCCTCTACGGTCTATCCCCTATCTCTAGACTGTGTACCTCTGCCTGCTGTGCCTCTACCCACTAACTGGGCCACTGATCCAGTAGTAACAGTTGGTGTAACAACTGGGGGTGGTGCAACTGTAGTGTACGTAGGTCGAGAAAAATTCAGCGAACAATCCTTCTTCATATGCCCTGGCTGACCGCATCTGAAACAAGTACCAGGCCTTCTGCATCGTCCAAAATGCGGATAACCACAACTCTGACAATGGGGAGATCCTGGTCTCCCAATGTTACATGATGACTAGGTAACCAATCTAGTTTGACTGCTCTGTCCCCGGACCACTCTACCAGCACTACTAGGTGCTCCTGATCTGCCTACACCAGACTGTCTAAAACCTTGTCTCCCAGTCCTGGCCTTCTTCCAAGGCTCACAGTCAACCTACCTCTCTTTGGCCCGTGCCTCAAATTGTAAGGCTGCATCAAGAACATCGGAGTATGTAGAGGTCCTTGTCAATGGTACCGCCCTAAATAAGTACTCTCTAAGGCCATTAGCAAATCGGTTAGCCTTCATAGTATCAATCATCACCATATGTGGCGCATACTTCGCTAACTGATTAAACTTACTATCATAATCCAACACTGACATGTCGTCAGTCTGTTTCAGTAACTCAAATCCCCGAGCCTTAGCATCTCGTAGACTCTCAGGCATAAATCGCTCAATAAAAGCATTATAAAACTCAGACCATTCTAATGGAGGGCTACCCGCTGGCCGGCTCCTCAGTAAGGTCTTATACCACTCATAGGCCACCCCCGTCAACTGATAACTAGTCAACTCCATGGCCTTAACTGGTGAGCATCCGAGAGCCACACATAACCAATCGCATACATCCACAAAGTCCTGTGGATCTGAATCAAGCTCAATCCCAGAAAATACCGGTGGCTTATTCTGTCGAAACTCATATAATGTCAATGAGAGATACTGCCCCCGTTGGGTAGGCTACTGTCTCTCAGGGGGATTCTGTGGTCGTGGAGGACTTGGAGGAGCCTGGTCCTGTCTCTGCTACCTCTGATCTACTAGTAGATCTATTAGAGTCCTAACCTCCTGACTTATCTCACCAATCTCAGCAGCTAACTGTTCTACCTTATCATCTGCTGTTGACCCCCTAGCAGATCCAACGGTCTTGTCTCGTTCTCCAGGTACGGGATTCGGACTTCCAGTGGAGACCTGATCGAGAACCCAGGTGGTTGTTCCCTCTGCTTACCCCGTATTCTCAGCACCGGGGTCATAATAACCTGAGAAATAAACTTAATCCTTAGGTACCCTAATTTATCCAACCCCGTACTATCAACTATAACCGACAAGTGATCCTTTACATGATGGACATGTGTACAGTCACCGACCTCTAGACAATGCTCTAATACCAACTTTGTCACATCCCAAGTCCGGGAGTGTGACCGGCCAGAGATAAGTATATGCCCATGTCTCCAAAGCCTTAACCATTCAACTACCTAAAGAAATTTCGGCATGACCCCGCCCAATATGGGGGGTTACAGAACCTGCAAAACATGCATAATAATAATAATAATAACACATGACATCCCGGTTAGGACAACTCCAACTAGGGAGTAATCGAGATGCCCCATAGCAGACGCGCAAAGTGAACCATAACGTACATATGTATATATAATGCCAAAAATGTAAACAACAATCTCGGTCTCCGACCAGATAACTGCATGACACATAATACAATATACTTAGAAAAAATAACATATGAGATCCCTAGGTGACTGTGCATGACTCTTCCATCAAGCAACAAATCACCTCGTCAAAACGGTATATCATGCTCACCGACTATCGGTCATGAGCAAGCTGGCGGGGTGGATGAGGGACCGGGTAGATCAGTATCTAAAAAAGAAAAATAACTAAAAGGTGAGTCATATGGACCCAGTGAGCAAACACATAATTAGTAAAGTCTATGGAAAAGACTCACAAGTCATATTAATTAATATCACATTGATGTTCCTTTCCAACATCACAAACAACTATAACATCCTGTAGGGTCCGTAGACTCCTACAAACCGGTAGGGCTCGAAAGCTTCTACAAAATCAGTAGGGCACGAAGGCTCCTACAATTCGGTAGGACACAATGGCAACCTATAAATTCGGTAGGGCACAATGGCAGCCTACAAATCCGGTAGGCACAATGGCAGCCTACAAACTCAAGCATGGCTTAACATTACAGTAAACATGCAGCACATAAAATTTAAATAAGCAGACAAGTAAGGAAACAATGTGGCACCATAAAGTCGACCATTCATACGTCAATCGCGGATTATTACATAATCATCACTTGCCCATTCCTTGGACCTTTTCTTATGTCTTTACGAGAATTCGATACGGTAAGTTAATTCTATGTCATATAATCATAGTCAGTATGTCATAACATAATCTAATGTTCCTACATCTATCGCTACATGTTTACTCACAGTGCGCTAAGCCAAAGAAATTGGATCTTCGTGCTCCGGAGTTCTTCCAACCTCGGACTCAGCTAATCCGCGCTCCTAGTACATAAACAATAATTTCATAAATATTTTATAATTTAGAAACATTCACACTATCCAAATTGTAGCTAATTAGCTACTATCCGAAATTTTACAGCTTAGCTATTTAAGCTTTATAATTTTTTCACCTAGCTCGGGTGGAAATCCGGAGCAACGATCAACTGGAAAATTACTCCCCTGAGCCTAGCAAAGCCAATAGTGGCCTCGGATGGTGGTGGAAGTGGCGGCACAAGGTGGTTGGCCACCATGGTGCATTCGGCCAAGCTTGGTTTTCCATCTCCAAGCCACATTTTCAATCAACCAACCCCAAATAATGGATGTAGAGGTTGATTTAGAACTACCCATGGTGGTGGTTTAAGGTGATGACTATTTGGAAACCACCTAAGGTAAAAATGGCCATAAAGAGAAACACATGGTTTCTTGAAAAACTAACACCAAATAAGTGATTCTTACCTTCTAGATAGTGAAAATATGTATTTTTTTGGCTTGGTGATGAGTAGAAATTAAGAGATCAAGCTTACAAGCTTTTGGTTATGAAGTTTTCTTCACTTGGTTAGGTTTCTCAAGGTTGAAGATGAAACAAACCCTTAATGCCTAAGGAGAATGGGTCTCACAGCTGAACATGGGTTTATGGCATGCGTTTTATGGCCATTTTCCAAGCCACATGCCAAGTAATAAGCCTACAGCCCATTTTTTGTCTTTTAGTGCCTAAGCGGGGCCCACATGAAATTTTTATGTTCAGAAGCTCATTTTTCACTTTTCTTGACACATATGTGTTTAAAATATAATTTTACACTAATACGCAAGTTTTCATAATTTTTTGATATCCCGAGCATCAAATCCGGGCCCCAAACCGTTTACGGTTCAACATTTTGACTTTTTTGGTTTTAGCTCCGATTCTCATTCTGATTTCACAAATAGCGTTCTAACATCATTTTATGTCTATATGAATACATTTATTCACTTAAAACCTTTTTTAGACCTTCCTACGACCAATTCTGATTTTTCACTCTTTTAAGCTAATTAAGGGCGTACCCGATTTTCACTTAATTTTTGAGTTTTTAAAAAATGTCAAATTTTCAATCTAAGCATCATATTGAGATCCTCTATGATCACGGAGTCTATTGGTACCATATTCAAACAAAAAATAAAATTTTGGGTATAATAACTAAAATACCCCTAGTTCATATTTTGTCGATTTAGTACCGATTAGATTTTCCAATAATCCTGATCTGTAATATATCATATTTTGACACTAAGTGAAGTTAAAATACCAAATTTTACGGGCTTTACGTTGTCCCGATTGCGATTCTTGACTCGTGGTCAATTTAAGGCTAAATCTCTCAAATAGCCGATTAAACCCCTTACTCTAAAAATTATTAATATAACAATAAGACCAGATGATAGTATGCTTTGTCTACAAGCATACATAAACTTGATCCCCCCTCTATGAATCATTTAAAGAGACCCGAGTCGATCTCTGTCTTACGAGGTTCCTATAATTCTCCCCCTTAAGAAAATTCGTCCTCGAATTTTCCTAATTGTGAACTTATTGAATAATTAATTTAAAGAGTTACGTACCTACTCTTGGAATAAATGGGGATACTGTCTCCTCATGTCTCTTTCAAGTTTCCAAGTAGCTTCCTCCTCCCCATGATGATTACATACAACTTTCACCGAAGGAATCTCCTTCGATCGAAGCTTCCGAACCTGCCGTTCTACTATGACTATGGGTTCTTCTACATATGACATGCGTAGATCTACCTCTACCGCCTGCGGTTGCAACACATGGGACTCATCGGGGAGGTATTCCCGAAGCATCGACACATGAAATATCGGGTGTACAGCGGCTAACTCAGGAGGAAGGGCCAACTCATATGCTACTGCCCCATGTCGTCGAAGTATCTCAAAAGGTCCAATGTACCTTGGACTTAGCTTTCCTCTCTTGCTGAATCTCATGACACCCTTAAACGGAGACACTTTCAAGAACACATGATCCCCCACATCAAACTCTAGTTCCCGACGTCTATTATTTGCATAAGACTTTTGCCGACTCTATACCGCTCGCATTTTGTCACGGATCAACTCCACATTTCTCAATATATCATGTTACTTAGGATATTTCGTTTCATTTATAATATGCTATGCCATTTAAATTCTATCATATCATTTAGGTTGCATTATATTATCTAGACTTTGCTATGTCATTTTATTTATGTCACACATATTCATATTTTTTAAAATGTTTTGAAAAAGATAATGATTTTCAATAAAATAAAGATATTCTCGAGTTAAACTAATTCATGAGTTCTCTACCGGGTTTGCTGGAGAGGATATCATCAATTATCATTAATAACGGAATATCTTCTTTAAAACGAGAATGATTCGAAAAATTTTCCAAATTAATAAAAAAATTTATATTTTGCCACGTTGGTTGGGGAATATAGGAAAATTTTGAATTAATAAATTCCAGATCATTTTCAATTAAAAATGAAATTATTTTTTTTTAAATTGGGAATTAACTTGAAATACTAAATGGAAAACTGAATTTTTACCGAGACTTGAGATAACACATGATTAATAAGGTGCCATTTTATACGGGCGTTGTGGGGGTGCTAATCATTCCCCGCACGTAACCGAGTCCCGAACTCGATTCTTCAATTTTCTCTGGTTTATAACGCAGACTTGAAATTGGTTTTAAAAATGTTTTAATTATTTTTAAACGTTTTACAAAATCGGTTTTAATAGGTGGCTGATCACACCTAGCTAAAAAAGATTGGTGGCGACTCCATGTCTTTATCAAGGTCATTTTCAAAACCTTCATTTTTCAAGAGGAATTAAGTCGACTTTTCCTCGATTTTTTTTAATGTCGCGCTTAATGAATATAAAGTCTCGCGATGAGACTTGTTATTTTTTAGGTTGCGACAGTGGTCAAGTTTGGTTTTTCAAAGTTAGGAAAATAGAGCCTTTTTAAAGGGAAGTTCGGCCTAGTGCCATTTTCATCCAAAATTTTCAAAATTGTTTTCAAACCAATCACAAAGTATTTTTTATTTTAGAAAATTTAATTTGATGTCTTTTCCTAAATTAGTTGGATATCTTTTTAGATATACGGATATCCTTATTCAAAGGAAAAAATACACTTTCATGTATTGCATTTTCCATATTCATGCATAATGTATAATATATGATTTTTGTTATGAATATTTCTATGACTATGTTTTTGTTTTGATTTATATTCATGGTGTTATATTGTTTGTTATATGGTTGTGAATATTTTATGTTATCCTATGCTTTTTGCTTAGTCATTTATTTTTGTCACATCATTTAGGATTTATTATGTTCACGCATTATTTTTATTATTCATATTCACATTTCATAATAATATTATTTTTATGTTTCATATCATTTCATGTCACTTAGATTATATTATGTCATTTAGAATTATACTATGTCATCTTATATTATGTCACACATGTTCATATTCATATTTTTTTTGAAAAATGTTTTGAAAAGATAATGGTTTTAAATAAAATAAAGTTATTCCCGAGTTAAAATAATTCATGTGTTCTCTTTCCGGTTGCCGGGGAGGATATCATCAATTATCATTAATAATGGAATATCTTTTTTTTTTTCAAAACAAGAATGATTCGGAAAATTTTCTAAATAAATAAAATTTTCTATATTTTGCCGCGTTTGTCGAGGAATGTAGGAAAATTTTGAATTAATAAATTTCGAATCATTTTCAAATAAAAATGGAATTATTTTTCTTTAAATTGAGAATTATTTTGAAATGCCAAATCTAAAACTGACTTTTTTTACCGAGACTTGAGATAACACAAGATTAATAAGGTACCGTTTTATAAGGGCGTTGTGGGGGTACTAATCCTTCCTCGCACGTAATCGAGTCCCGAACCCGCTTCTTTGATTTTCTCTGGTTTAAAAATGCAGGCTTAAAATTGGTTTTAAAAATGTTTTAATTAATTTTAAAATATTTTTAAAAAATCGGTTTTATAGGTGGCCGATCACATCTAGCCAAAAAAATCGGTGGCAACTCCATATCTTTTTCGAGGTTGTTTTCAAACCCTCATTTTATTTCGAGAGTAATTAAGTCGCCTTTTTCTATGTTTTCCCCAATGTCACACTTAACGAGTAAAAGTCTAGCGATGAGACTTGTTATTTTTTAGGTTACGACAGCTTGGCGACTCCACTGGGGACATTTAAAGAGTCAGGCCTAGAATTAGTCGTGTGTTATCAAAGTCTCAGTTTTTTTGGTTTTTACTCGGTATTTAATTTTACTTCCCACATTTTTTCAATAATAAGGAGAATTTTGAAAATAATAAAATGTTTTTAAATATGTCCATACTCATGTACATGCATATTATTATTGTTTTCTGGTTATTTTGTTGTATATATTTATTCTTTGCTTAATTGATGCTTTACAATGTTTAATCTTGTTGGGGCATTTAGAATAAGGGGTGTAGAAGAGGTGGAGAAAAGTTTGTTGTTCCTCCTCACACACCACGTGCATTTGCATATCATGAACTCTCTACTCGGGTTCCGTCCTTTTAAGTGGGAGTAAAGTAACTACGCCTTCATGATTGACCCGTATAGGCTAGTGAAACACTTCCGGAGTATAAAGTACCTAAAGCCTTCGTGATTGACCCTCCGTATGGGCTTAGGAAAATATACTCTAACAAATTGAATCCGCTTTTATCGGGGTGCCTTACTAGCCTTCACAGGCGACAGTGAGGAACATTTCAGGGCCTTTAGAATCGATTCACCTTCATATAGTGAACTTAGGCGAAGCCATGCCAGATTTTCGATTAGATATCCTGAAGCTAAGAAGACCTGGAGGAATATTTCCAATCCTTTTACTTTCTATTCTACACTCTGAATAAGTTTACCTTTGCAAATTGGGCAATGATGAACGCACATCACACAGCCCGTAATAAGTTTTGAAAATAACAAAATGTTTTTTTGCATGCATTTACTATTGCATTCTTGTTGGTTAATACGTTACACTATTCTTGATCTTTGTTCAATAAATTGTCGGGGTATCTAGGATAGAGGTTGTAGAATAGATGGTGAAAGGTTTGTTTGTTCCTCCTCACACACGACACTTACATTTTGCATAACATGAGCTCTATGTCCGAGTTTCGTCCCTTTAAGTAGAAGTAAAGTACCCGCGCTTCATGTGGCAATAGCCTCCGTATAAGCTAGCGAAACACTTTCGGAGTATCAGATTACCTACGCTTTGTGTGGCAATAGCCTTCGCATAAGCCGGGGAAATGAACTCTAACGAATTGAACCCGCTTTTATCTAGGTGCCTTACTAGCCTTCACAGGCGACAGTGAGAAACAATTCGGGGCCTTTAGAATTGATTCACCCTCATATAGTGAACCTAGGCAGAGCCATGCCAAATTTCCGTTAGAGGTACCGAAGCTAGGAACACATGGAGGAATGCTTCTGATCTTTTGCCATTTATTTATGCATTCCGAACAAGCATCATGAACCGGGCAAAGATGAACGTACATCACCTGTAATAAATTTTAATTTCTGCCCTAAAGGCATTGTGATGCCCAAATAAGTAGATACTGTTGGGGCAAGTGTTCACTAACTTTTTGAAATTGAAAATAAGAATTCTTTTTCAAACATTTTGCATTTTGCACATTTCATGCATGTCGCAACCTAAAAAAAAATAACGAGTCTCATCGCAAGACTTTATTATCCATTAAGCGTGACATTAAAAAAAACGAGGAAAAGTCGACTTAATTCCACTTGAAAAATGAAGGTTTTGAAAATGACCTTAAAAAAGACATGGAGTCGCCACCAATCTTTTTTATCTAGGTGTGATCGGCCACCTATTAAAACCGGTTTTATAAAATATTTTAAAAATTAATTAAAACATTTTTAAAACCAATTTCAAGTCTACGTTTTAAACCAGAGAAATCAAAGAAATGGGTTCGAGACTCGGTTATGTGTGGGGAAAGATTAGCACCCCCACAACGCCCGTATAAAACGGTACCTTATTAATCGTGTGTTATCTCAAGTCTCGGTAAAAAAATCGGTTTTAAATTTAGTATTTCAAGTTAATTCCATTTTGAATTGAAAATGATCCGGAATTTATAAATTCAAAATTTTCCTATATTCCCCAACAAACGTGGCAAAATATAGAAATTTTTATTATTCTTGAAAAACTTTCCGAATCATTCTCATTTTTTTTTTGAAAGAAAGATATTCCTTTATTAATGATAATTGATGATATTCCCTCCAGCAAACCCATGAATTATTTTAACTCGGGAATATCTTTATTTTTTATTGAAAAATCATTATCCTTTTGAAAACATTTTAAAAGATATGAATATGTATATGCATGACATAAATTAAATGACATGGAAAAATCTAAATAATATAATGCATCCTAAATGATATGATATAATTTAAATGCCTTAGCATATTCTAAATGAAAATGAAATATCCTAAGTTATATGATATATTCTAAATGAAATGAAATGATCTAGGTAACATAATATATTCTATATGAAATGAAACAACCTAGGTAACATAATATATTCTAAATGAAATAAAATATCCTAAATGACATAATATATCCTAAATGAAATGAAATAACCTAAGTAACATAATATATTCTACATGAAATGAAATGACCTAAGTAACATACATATTCTATATGAAATGAAATGATTTAAATGACATAGAAAATATGAATGATATGGCATATAATTTAAATGACATGGAATATAAAATAATGCTATCATATAATATGCATGGAAATAAAAAATGAAAATAATAATGCATGAACATAGTATATGCTAAATAATATAACAAAAAAATAATTAAATAAAAAGCATAGGATATCATAAAATATTCCAAATCATATAATAAACAATATAACATAACTCAAAATCATAACAATATCATAGCAAAAATCACATATTATATAAAATGCATGAATATGGAAAATGCAATGCATGAAAATGTATTTTTTTCCTTTAATTAAGGAAATCCGTATATCTAAAAAGATATCCGGCTACCTTAGGAAAATATGTCAAATTAAATATTCTAAAATCAAAGTACTTTGTGATTGTTTGAAAATAATTTTGAAAAGCTTAGATTAAAAAAAAAATGGGCTAAACCCTTTTTAAAATGGCTCTAATTTCCTAAGTTTAAAATCCCGGACTTGACCACCCTTAACCCGAGACTTAAAAAATCATTTTTAGAGTTTAAAAAGGCTTAGAAACTACCCTAAGTCAGTAGTTAAACTTCCTAATCAGCTCCTTCTAGGTAACTTAACCAAAATAAAAAAAATAATTTTTCTTTAAATTCAATTCTGGCTCCACTGTCCAGTTTTAAGCCACGATTTTTTACCCTATTTTTAAAAATTCAAAAAAATCTAAAAAAAAGATACTGGAGACTTAGGACATGTAAAAATACACGGGAAAAAATCAGATTAATTTTCTGATTAAAGATGAATGCCCAGAAAAATCGGGAAAGTATGAGTACTGGGTGAAAAACTGTTTTGCCAAAATACATTTTTGCCTTTGATAAAATCATTTAAAAATCAAAGTAAAAATATTTAAGACTCACAAAATGACTCACAAACAGTAGCTAGGACTTTTTAAAAGTTAGATAAAAATTGGCTAAGTAAAAAAAAATCACAAAGGTAGAATAATCAATTTGACAAACCTTAATTTTCCACAAGTGTGCTCAAGAGAGCATGACTTTGAACCATTAATTGGCCTAAGTCATTAGTCAAGTGGCATGAACATGAAATGCATGAAAAAATACAGCAAATATGATGCATGAAATGCATGAATTTAAACCTAAATGTCATGAAAAAATGCATGGCATCCATATAGTGACCTAGACCTAAATGAACTTGCATGGCATTTAATGCAACCTAGGTCTAAAATGCATGGACATGCATGGCAAATAAACCAAACCTAATAACTAAAACATGCATGGAAATAACACAAACACAAGGCATGATTAAACCAAAAACTCAACCAAATATCGCGCAAATGCTAACCTATCAACTAACATAGCAAAAATGCAACACACAATGCAAAACACATGGAGTAGCCGAATGGTCTCAAGCTCCAACAAGCATGGCATTTTCACAAACACTTGGTATACTTAAACTAAATACTCAATCAAATGTCATGCAAATGCAAACCTACCAACTAACATGGCAAAAATGCACATACAATGTAAAACACATGGAGTAGCCGAATGGCCTCAAGCTCCAACAAGCATGGCATTTTCACAAACACTTGATATGCTAACATGCTCAACTAAAATATAACACTCAAATCATGCAAACACAAAACAAACACTTGATATACTAACATGCTCAACTAAACTATAACACTCAAATCATGCAAACACAAAGTAGAGATATTAAAACTAACAAGCATTTTCACAAACACTTGTTATACTAAATATAAAACATCAACAAATTTATGAAAACAGAAAATTAAAAATGCAAGAACATGATATTTAACTCATAAATGGCAACAAACAAAGCAACCAAATTAAATCATGATTCAAGTATATGAAGTAGAAGAACACTTAAAGCATCAAGATTAAAGAAAATAACATAAATAACATGATAAATTAAAGCAAAAACAGCAACAATAATAATAAAAAAAATGTAGGCCATTCGGCCATTAAAGAAAAATAAGAAAAAGATTTGTAAAAATTATTTAAGAAAGAGATTAAGAAAGAACTTAAGAAGAACATAAAAAAAAAACACTTATTTAAAAAGAAAACTCACCAAATAATAATCAAAATAGCAAAAACAAGAATGAAAAATCAAGAAAGTGTAAGAGTTGGTGCTCAAGAGCAACCTCAAGAAGCTATATTTCAAGCTTTATCTCTTCAAACTTTCCTTTCTTTTCTAAACTTTTTCTTTTTACTTTCAACCAAGGAAAGAAAAAACTAAGCAAAACAAGAAGAAATTTGAAAAAATGAAGTAGTGGAAATGAAATTTCTCCCTCTCCCTTAAGCCAGTCGAATGGACCCTCTCTCTTCCAAGGAATGTTGTCATTTTTTTCCCAACCAATTTTCATCCAATGGCTAGTAATTCAAGGTGAAAAAATCATGAAATTATCACCGTTAGATTAGCATATCAGCTGTCCATAATTATAGCTATTCAAGAATAATGTTGACACTCTCCCTCCTCATGCATTGGCCTATGTGGCTTAATCACAATGGCTTGATCAAAAAAATCTCTAACTAACTCTTAATTCTTGGCCATTTGATTGAAAAATCAGAAGTTTCCTCCTTCCTTTGGGCCTTGGCAGGCAAGCACTCTCTTTTCCAGCCCAAGTCTGATTTTTTGAAAGGCCAAAAGAAGCCCTTTTCGGTTGCTTGGGTTAAATGACCGTTTTGCCCCTCAGATGTAAATAAATGGCAAATGGACTCCAAATTCAAATTTTATTTTTTTAATACTTTCAAAATAAAAAAATATTGAATTCTGGAAGTTTTCAAAATTTTCCGAGTCCGTTTGCTATTAATTTGGATTTTTTCTTCCAAAAATGCCCTTTCATGCCCCCACATTTTACCATTTTTTAAACGAGTTCCAAATTAAGATTTTTCTTCACCAATCTCTTCCAAATAATTAAAAAGTGTGATATGGAAGTTTTCATAATTTTTGGAACTCATTTGGTATTTTTTCGAGATTTATCTTCTTGAATTACTGCATAGGGGCTTGGGATTTGGTCATTTTGAAACGAACTCCGAATCAAGATTTTATTTCGCCAATATCTTCCAAATAATTTAAATATGAGATTTGCATAATTTCAGAATTTTTGGAGTCCATTTGCCATTTTTCGGGATTAATCTTCTTGAATTATTACATAGGAGACCCGGGATTTGGCCATTTTGCAAACGAACTCCGAATCAAGATTTTATTTTGCCAATCTCTTCCAAGTAATTTAAAAATGAGATTTGAAAATTTTCAGAAGATTTGGAGTTCACTTGCTATTTTTTCGGGATTTTCCTTCTTGAATTTCTACATAAGAGACCCAGGATTTGGCCATTTTGCAAACGAACTCCGAATCAAGATTTTATTTCTCCAATCTCTTCCAAATGATTTAAGAATGAGATTTGCAAATTTTCAGAATTTTCGGAGTCCATTTGCTATTTTTCCCAAAATTTCCAATTTTGCCCTTTTGCCTTCGAAACCCGGTTTTGCTCAAAACAAGTCCGATTTTCAGATTTTCTTCAAGCTGAGCCTTGGGCTATCCCTTTTTAATCATTCCTCATCCATTGGGGGCTTTTTTCTTACCAAGTCAGGCAATTTCGGTAATTCTTCCCGATTTCACCGAAATCCACCAAAAACCCTAATTCTCGGTTTTCTCCCGGATTGACTTTTCTTTCAATTTTTCTTTCAGGTGGCTTCTCCATTACCCGTATTCAATGCTTATATTTCATTTGGAACTTTCAATTTCGACCAATTTGATCGTTTAAGCATTTTTCCCCAAATTTCCCGGATTAGGGTTTCCTTTCTACTGAATCTCCATAACCTAACTTCCGAACTCCATATCTTTCAATGTAGACCTCGGATTATCAAAATTCTTTCGCTATTTTTCAATTGAACTTCAAATATTGATTTTGAAAGTGGGTTGATTTTTTCAGTAGTTGACTTTCTAGGGTTGACTTTTTCGGGGTTGACTTTTTCGGGGTTGACTTTTTTTGAGTTTGACTTTTTATGTCACCCTCTTAAACTAAGTCTTGGAGTACCACCTGCAGAATGACAAAAGTCTTTTTACATTCTGAAACATCAATTTAGGAAGAAAACATACCTTTTAGTGGTCCGGACAAAATTAGGTGTCTACAATGCATATGTGAATAGAGCATGTATATTTATGGGTGTATTTTTTATCTCATTCTTTTCAATAAATGGATGGTGATAATAATTTCATTCGATGTTTTCATAAACATTCATTGGTTGAATAAGAATTGTAGACTGATAGTGTTAAATGAACATTTGGATATTGTACAATAGTAATATCCACTACCCCGAAATTCTTTTGAAAATAATATGTTGGTTTTTCATGGAGAAAACATGTTTAAAAAAAATCATAGATTAAATTTGGAGGCAAATCTTGCGTAATGAGATTTTTGAATAATCAAAATTTGGTCCCACCAATTTCGTGTCAGCATGATTTCTTTGTATATACCAGTGTGTTAATGCATTTATTCTTTACATGCATCATATTGATATCGTGTTGCATTCATAGTGTATATGATCATTCATTGGGAAATGCATCTGGAACATACATGGGTATTCATTGCATATATCCATGCATTGATTCTTCTTATTCTTTACAGGCATCATGTTGGCATCAGGTTGCATTCATGACAAATATAGTCAACATGTTTCCATTGTATATGTCCATACATCACATTATTTATTCTTTACATGTATCATATGGGTATTATATTGCATTCATGGCTCATTCATCATGAAACACATTTGGAGGGATAAAACGGAAGTTGGCTTTGCTTTAAGAGTCTTTGAAAGAATTTCCATTTCAAATCAGATGTATAAGAAGTACTGAGTACCCTTTTAATACAGGCTAATGCTATGGAGAATGAACAAGATGCTCGAATGGAAAGAATGGAAAGGGCACATAATGAATTAAGCGAACAGTTGGCAAAGTCTCAAGTAAAATCTAGAGATCAAATGGCTAACCTGATGGAATTGATGTCCGTCACTGTCAAAGGCAAAGGGCATATTGAGGACTTTGCTGAGAGAGAAAGAACCATAGAGGTCAAGTATTTGGCTAGAATAGAGAAAATGGAACAAGTTCAGCAGGGGATGAAGGAAGAAGTGATTAGAACTCAGGAAGAAGTCCGAGAGCGAATGATTAAGCTGATGCCTGCCACTGTCAAAGAAAAAGGGCAGGTTGAGAATTCTTCTGCAAAAAAAAAAAAAAAAAATTGAAAGCCTTGGGAAATGATTCAGAGAATTGCCTTCCTTGCCCGTTTGGGGCAGTAGTAATCAAAGGGCAGAATTCACAAGATACACTACCAGTAAGGTAACAGCTGTTAGAAAAGGAAGCTTTGTGCACTGGGAGAAGCAGAGATATTTGGGAATGGGATCCGAGAGAATTTTGTTTGGTTTCTGATTTAGTCATTCCACCTGAATTCGAGGTCCCCAACTTCGAGATATATGACGGGACAATTGATCCAATGACCTATCTCAAAATGTTCTGCCAAATGATGGTGAGCCATGCGGATAATGATAAGTTATTGGTCTACTGTTTTCATGATAGCCTCAGTGGGTCTGCAAGCAGATGGTATAATCGGTTGAGTAGGGATCAGATTTGTTCTTGGAATGATTTGGCTAAAGCTTTTTATAACCAATACAAGCATGTGATTGACATGATGCCGGACCGTCTCTTTTTGCAAAGTATGACAAACAAAGCCACCGAAAGCTTCGAAGAGTATTCTCGCAAAAGGAGAGATATAGCGGCCTAGGTACAGCCACTTTAACTAAAAAAGAAGTTGTTGTCCTATTTGCAAATACACTGCAGGCCTCATGCTGTGATGAGTTTGCTGGTAATGCCACGAAGGACTTTATGGGCAGGATAATCCCAAAAGAGATAATGAAGGAGACAACCAAGAATGGAAAGCTCAAAGTAGGTGAGACATCCATTAGCAAGGGAAATTGGAAACCCAGGGAAAAGTAAAAGATATCCAATCTATGACCTATGGGGGACAACAAATGGGAAGCTTTGTCCCATATCCTCCACAACCCATTTACCATCAGTTTTATCCTTCCATGAACAATGTATATCGGGATCCTTACTTATACCCAATGTCCTCTCAATGCAATTATTTGACAAATCTCCAACCTTTGGACAGCCAAGGAAAGTCAAAGAATATTCGAAAAAGAGATCAGTTTGAGCCACTATCCATCTCTTACTCTGAGTTGTTGCCCCATCTTGTTGAAATTTGACTTCTCACTCGAGTGCCAGTAAAGCCTATCCAACCCCCATATCCAAGCTGGTATGATAAAAATGCATCTTGTGGGCAGATAGATCTTGAGAAGAAACAGAAATCAGATAACGGGAAGAAGCCATTGTTCGTTCATGGTAAGACAAATGAGGATGTCAGGATGGGAAGCAAGGCATACATGGGTTTATGAAGGAAAAAAGAAATCAAGTTGACTTGATTCCTGTGTCATACAGTTTGCTGAGTTTTGAAGAAGGGAAGTCCAAGCGTCATGAAAGGCCCCCTTCCCAAAAACAACCATGGGATAACCAAGAGAAGATTCTGATCCCAATCCCTAACTTGCTGTCAATGCTGATAAAAAATTAGTACCTTACCCCTGTGCCTTTGAAAGCAGCTCCAAACCCATCAGCAAGGGGTTATGACCCTAATAGCAAGTGTGAGTATCACATGGGGGCAATTGGGCATTCAACTAAAAAATACAGACAACTGAAGGAAAGGATTGAAGGTTTTTTTTCACAAGGGCATTTTAACTTCAGAGCTTATCAAATAGTGGAAGTCCGCTTTGCCATAAATCAGTATCTTCTTAGGGTTTTAAAGAGGAGAATTATTATCTTTGAAAGCATGTCAATAGGAGCATTCTGATGCATGTAGTTCTATACACTTTGATGATGAAAGCACTTGTCTCATGTTGACATCTACATGGAATAAATAAATTTTGAATTTAAATGTTTTGCATTCATTATAGCAATAATTTGAATTTGCAAATATATGAAACTTTGAAAATTTTTTGGTAAACAATAATAAGGGGTTTTCACATGAAATAATGGACAGTCTAGGGAATATTGATGATCATTGTGAGAAATGATCCAATACCTTTCCCTCTCTCTTTTGGGCTTTCCTATGCCTAAACCCTTTGAACCGAGACCACTTGAAAGACCTAATGCTTCAAAGAATATGAATGATTAAACCATTCTTATTGCAGAATAAGCAAAGATGTAAATCCTAGTTTAGGCTATGAACAAAGGAATAAACTTTTTGAAAAAATTTCAAACTCCTTGAAATTCAAACAAATGAGACATTCTTTCAAGAATCTAGATCTTGGTAATTCGATGTGTGTCAAGGTTATGCCAAAGCCATTCTTATCCTTTCCAATAACCACAAAACACTAATTTTCCCAAACATTGCTTCTTGATTGACACCCCGGGGCACAATGACTAAACCAGATTATCCCATGTCCTAGAGAAAACCAATTTTTGGGTAATATTTTCCTTGGTACTTCAAACAAACCTAAGATTGAAACTCAGCATTTTCATTGTAAACCTAGATTTGCGATGTTCCTCGTAATGATACAAATTCCTAAAGTTGATCAAATTGGGCATCATATCTAGAAATGATGGACAAATGGTGAATAAGGATGGAATTAATGCCTGAATCATTAGGGGCATGTGGAAAAAATAAAGAAAAAAGAAAAATTGTGATATCATGCATATGAGAATTCGGATGCTTCCAAAGTGCAAAATGAAATTCTGATTATCTATTCCCCTTGGGGATTGCTTTTTAATGAGAATATTCATGCTTGATATGATGAATGACCATCGTTTCTTATCCCTTTCACAAAAAGAAATTATCCATAGTCACCCATTTTGAGCTGAAAGAATTCTTTCTTCTTTGAACCCTGATCAAGGATCACCCTCTACACTGGGGGGTAAATGTAAGGAAAGATTTTCTCAAAGATCATTGAGAAATAAGTTCAAAAACAGATACCAAGTAAATTGAGCTCCGAAATGAATATGGGCTCATTCTATCGAAAGGAAAAAATGGCAAAATGGAAGCCAAGAACAAAACAAAAGAAATGGAAAGAGAAAAAGAAAAAGAAAAAAAACACAAAACACAAAACACAAAACAGAAAACAGAAAACAGAAAATGTGTAAAAAAGTATGGCAAATGAAAGCCAAAAGCAAAGAAGAAAAAGAGCAAAGTAAAAAGGAAAGAAAAGTCCAAAAAGGGACAAAAGCTTCAAAGGGAATCCTCCTCAAGAAATGATCCTTGATTTGATCACCTTCAAACACATATTTTTGGGCCTATTTATCCTTTCTTTATGAACCCTGAACCATGGCCTACATTACATGCTTTAAAAGTCCATTTTGATCAAGCATAAATATTTAAATTGAAGGGTTTTTTTCTCATATTTTATCCCATCTCATCGAATTATCATTTCACTATGGAAGAATTTAGAATTCTCAAGTGCATGGTAAAACAACAAAAAAAAAAGGAAAAATGGAAAGAATGAGACTCTAGGGCGAAAATCCAAAAATGGGCGGTCTAGAGTAAAATGGAAATTTTTGATGCCAACTATGTCAGTAACAATACCAAAAAAAAAAAGTGGTCATCGAGGAACATCTAGGAATTCCTGAACCTTCCAAAATGTCAGCTCTCATTCGGAGGATTGACTTCAAAAACTGAGACTTTTTCCATCCAAGATTAAACTTTCTAGTTTAAACATCTCGGCCAATCTTGACGCTTGTCAAAATGCCTTGATACGGAAACTAAAATAATGTTGAATTTGTTTGGTTCTCAATGAATTCATGATTTATAAAACCTGTTCCATTTGTGAGCCTAGAAAGGACATATATTTTTTGTTGTGAAGTTTTCTTTGATTAACCAAAATCTTGTTATACCAAGCCTCGCCAATTCAAATTGAAAAATTCAGACTAACACTTAGGGACATTTCTAACAGTGATCATCAGTCTTCAAAAGATTCATACATCATACACTGTGGGGTTAATACTTTTGGCTCAGAAATTTTCATTAAATGAGCAAAATTATTTTTCAAAAAGGGAAATATAAAAATATTTTTGAAATACCCATTTTTGATGTTGACATGAGATAAGGGGTTTTCTAACCCAAAAGCGTGGAACTATTGGGGTTAACCTTGACTTCCAAATATGGAAAGAAGAAATAGAACTCGGCAAGCAGACTTCTGTCAATAAGAGTTTGAAAACTGTTGGGGCAAAGAGAATAGCCAAAAATTGAAAAATGAATTGAAGATGTACTCTGATTTGAAGAGGAAAAATGAATTGGAAAGGCTAAGCCAAAGTCTAGAAAAATGATCAGGGGCATTTGCATCATTCATGAGCACTCATCTCTTTATTAAGCTTTGCATTTGCACAGTGTCAGCAAACATTAGCATCAATCATGGATATTTTCATTGGCACTATTCCATAAGCATCTGCATTTTACCTTTACATTTACATCCTTCATGGAATTCGCATTTGCGTCATCTCAAGCAATTGCATCATTTCTAAAACCATTGCATTTTCATTATTGTGTGATAACTGCAGTTACACCATTCATAGACCACTTACATGAACATGATTAGTTGGGGCATCTGTATCATTCCATGAAATAGTTGCATCAATCTGAGAGCATTTGCAATTGCATCATGAAGCATCTGCATCTTACCCAACATCTGTATTTGCATCAATCTGAGAGCATTTGCATTTGCACCATGAGAAATCTACATCTTATTCGACATCTGCATCTGCATCAAGAAGCATTTGCATCAATTTAAGCCATTTGCATTTCAAACATTTGTATCTGCATCAAGAAGCATCTGCATCAATCAAAAACATCTGTATTTGCATCATAAAGCATTTGCATCTTATTCAACATCTGCATTCGCACCAATAAGCATTTGCATTAATCCAAGACATTTGCATTTGCACCAAGAAGCATTTGCATCAATCCAAGCCATTTATATTTGCACCATGAAGCATGTGCATTTTGTTAAAAACATTTGCATCTGCATCCTCTCTCAAAGCTCACGTTTTTAAAAGTGAGCAAGTCTTTGGTAGTGATAGCTGAAGCCTTTGGTGGAGATATCCAAAATTTTACAATGAAAGTGAGAAAGTCTTCAGTAGTGATAGCTGAAGCTTCTGGAGGAGATATACAGAATTTTACAAAGGTTTAAAAATGAGAGAGTCTTTTGTGTGATAGCTGAAGCTTCTAGAGAAGATATCTAGAATTTTACAAATTTTAAAAGTGAGAAAGTCTTTGGTAGTGATAGCTGAAGCTTCTGGAGGAGATATCCAGAATTTTACAAAGGTTTAAAAATAAGAGAGTCTTTGGTGGTGATAACTGAAGCTTTTGGAGGAGATATCCAGAATTTTACAAGTTTTAAAAGTGAGAAAGTCTTCGATAGTGATAGCTGAAGCTTCTGGTAGAGATATCCAAAATTTTACAAATTTTAAAAGTGAGAGAGTCTTTGGTGGTAATAGCTGAAGCTTCTGGAGGAGATATCCAGAATTTTACAAATTTTAAAAGTGAGAGAGTCTTTGGTGGTGATAGCTGAAGCTTCTAGAGAAGATATCCAGAATTTTACAAAATTTAAAAGTGAGAGAGTCTTTGGTGGTGATAGTTGAAGCTTCTGGAGGAGATATCCGAAATTTTACAAATTTTAAATAGTGAACAAGTCTTCAGTGGTGATAGCTGAAGCTTTTGGAGGAGATATCCAGAATTTTACAAATTTTAAATAGTGAGCAAGTCTTCGGTGGTGATAGTTGAAGCTTCTGGAGGAGATATCCAGAATTTTACAATTTTTAAACAATGAACAAGTCTTCGGTGGTGATTAGTTGAAGCTTCTAGAGGAGATATCCAGAATTTTATAAATTTTAAACAGTGAGCAAGTTTTTGGTGGCGATAGCTGAAGCCTCTGGTAGGGATATCCAGAGTTTTATAGTTTTAAAAATGAGCAAGTCTTTGGTGGTGATAGCTGAAGCTTCTGGAGGAGAGACCCAGAATTTTGAACACAGTTGAGCATAAGACAGGATAAGACCCCGAGACTATCGTCGAGGAATTTTCTCCTCTTGCAAATCGAACTTGTTTCCTTAAGACGGGTCGAGCCTTGATTAGTCAGGGAACTCAATCTAAGGACAAAATCTTCTATTTACAGCTTTTTAATCATAAAAAAATGAAGAAAAAAAATGAAAAAAATGAAAAAAATGAAAAGAAGAAAAATGGATAAAATGAAAACCCCTTTCATTTCCTTCAAATAAGATTTCACTAACCGGACAAAATTAGTGTTTGTTTATCTTTACCTGATTCCTGATTCTCATCAATAGCCAAAGAGGGGTAGCTGTAGACACCTAATTTTGTCCGGACCCCTAAATCAGGTAAAATTTTCTTCCTGATGATGTTTAGAATGCATAAAGTCTCTTCTCATCCTGCAGGTGGTACTCCAAGACTTTGTTTAAGAGGTTAAACACAAAAAGTCAATTCGGAAAAAATCAACCTCAAAAAAGTCAACCTCTAAAAGTCAACTACTAGAAAAGTCAACCCACTTTCAAAATCAAGACTCAAAGTTTAATTGAACAATGGTGAAAGAATTTTGATAATCCGAGGTCTACAACGAAAGATATGGAGTTTGGAAGATGGATTACGGAGATTCAGTAGAAAGGAAACCCTAGTTCGAAAATTTTGGGGAAAAGTGCTTAAACGATCAAATTGATCGAAATTGGAGGTTTCGAATGAAATATAATCAATGACTACGGGTATTGGAGAGGCCACTTGAAAGCAAAACCAAAGGAAGGGTCAATTTGGAAGAAAACCAGAAATTAGAGTTTTTGGTGAATTTTGGCGAAATTAGGGAAAATTGGAAAAATGGTCCAATTCGGTAAAATTAAAGCCCTTAATTGATAATGAGTGGGTAAACGAAGATAGCCAAAAGCTCACTATGAAGTAATTCCGAGAACAGAGCCGTTTGGAGGAAAATAGCAAATGAGCTCGGAAAATTATGAAAACTTTCAGAACTCAATTTTATATTATTTAGGAAGTATTGAAAAACAAAATTTGTATTTGAAGTCCGTTTGCTATTTAATCAAGTTTGGAGGCCTAAAGTGCAATTTTACTGAAGAAACCGAAGAGGGCCTTTTTTGCAATTTAAAAATAGAGAGTTGGTTGGAAGTTGAAGGGCCATTCGTCCAAGCCCATGAGAAGAGTGAATTTTGCTGAGATCTTGCATCCAAAGGCCAAAAGTGGATAGTAACTTAGTTATTTTTTTGATCAAGCCATTGTGATTTTGCCACATGGTCCAATGCATGAAGAGGAAGGATGTCAACATTATGGTTACATATTTTTGAACAGCTATTTTTGTTAAGGGCTGATCACTTAATCTAAGGGTGATAATTTAAGCATCTTAGATTAGTGGCCTTTGGATCAAATTGGCTAGGAAAAATTACAACATCCTACACTACTAAGGGACCATTCGGCTTCCACATTTGATGGGGGGGTTTCATTTTTCATTTGGGGGGTTGGCTGATCATAGAGAGGGCAGTAGCAAAAGGGAGAGAAAAAAGAAAGGGAAAAAAGAAAAGAGAAAGAAAAAAGAAGAAGAAAAAGAAAAAAGAAAAAAGAAAAAAGAAGGGTTTTCTTACTACTCTTTGATTTGGAAAGCTAAAGAAAGGTAGCTATTTTCTTTCATACTCTCCTCCATACTTTGTTCATATGATTTTGTTATTTTCATTTTCATTGTTATTTTATTTTCTTTCATGAAATTAGATTGTTTTTCAAAACATGTTCTTAAAGCTCCTATCTTATGCTTTCATGAAAAAATCAAAGAAAAAAACAATTTTTACCTTTTTTTTTAGTTAGCCGAATGGCCCATTGTTTGTGCATGGCTTGTGTTTGATTCATTTTCCATGTTGGTTCTGATGTTCTAGTTTCATTTGATGTTCTAACTTTTTAAAATAGTTAAGATATGGAGCTTGTTTTTAACCTTTTTCATTTACTTACTATTATTTTGCTAATTTTATCATGTTGTTTTCATGTCTACTTACTTTGTTTGCCATTTTTAATTTTCTGTTTTCAACATGTTAAGTTGTCCATGCTTTGTGGTTCTGCCATACTAAGTGTTTGTGTATTTGCCTAGTTACATCCTTGCCTTTGCATTATGTTTGTTTGGTCTAACATGTTTCCTTTTAAGTCTTTTATAAACTATGCCATGTGTTTGTGTTATTGTCATGATAAGATTTCACATTGCATTTAAAGGACCATTCGGCTTCTACATTGTTCTTTGCCTTGTGTGTGCATTTTCATCTTGTTTAGGTACTATGCTTTGCATTATTATGCCATGAGATTGTGTATTGGTTGTTCCACGTTCATGAATTAGTATTAGGTTTATTTGGTCATTATATGTTCATGATATTTTCATGCATTTTCATGACATTTTAGGTCTAGGCCATCTTTGTATTTCCATGCATATTCCCATGCATATTAGGTCTTAGGTCATCTTTGTATGCCATACACATTTCCATGCTATTTAGGTATTAGGTCATAATGGTATTGCCATGCATTTTCATGCTCATTAGGTCTAGGTCACATTTGCATTGTCATGCATTTCATGCATATTAGGTCTAGGTAGCATTTATTGCCATGCAAATTCATGTTAGGCATTAGGTCATTTTGAATTGCCATGCATTTTCTATGTCATTTAGGCATTAGATCACGTATTTCATACATTTAACTTGCTGTTTGTTCATGCATTTCATATCATACCACTTGATTTTTGACTTAAGCCAATAAATGGCTCAAAGCCAAGCTCACATGAGCATGCTTGTGAAAAATTAAGAAATTGTCAAGTTGGAATTTCTACTTTTGTGATTTTTTTTTTCTCATTAGGAAATCCTTGTCCAAATTTTTAGAAATTTTAGCTACTGTTTGTAGGTCCTTAGAGGAGTCTCCAATATTTTTGTTTTGATTTTTGAATGATTTTTTTAAAGGCTTAAAAATGTTTTTTGGCAAAACAGTTTTTCACCCAGTGTTCTGACTTTCGTCATTTTTCTGGTAGATCATCCTTAGTCTAAAAATTAAGCAATTTTTTCCCATAGAGTTAAACATGTTCTAAGTCTCCCATAATTTGTTTAGATTTTTTTGAAATTTTAAAAATAAGTTAAAAAATCATGTTTTAAAACTGGTCAGTAAAGTCAGATTTGAATTCAAGGGAAAAATAATTTCTGTTTTGGCCAAGGCATTAAGAGAGGGCTGATTTAGAACCTTAGCTACTGTCCTAGGTTTATATCTAAGTAATTTTAATCCTAAAAAATGATTTTATAAAGCTCGAGTCAAGGGTGGTCAAGTCCAGTTTTTCAAAGTTAGAAAAATAGAGCATTTTTAAAGGGAATTTCGGCCTAGTGTCATTTTCATCCAAAAATTTCAAAATTGTTTTCAAACCAATCACAAAGTATTTTTGATTTTAGAAAATTTAATTTGATGTCTTTTCCTAAGGTAGTCGGATATCTTTTTAGATATACGGATATCCTTATTCAAAGGAAAAAATACACTTTCATGCATTGCATTTTCCATATTCATGCATATTGTATAATTTATGATTTTTGTTAGGAATATTTCTATGACTATGTTTTTGTTTTGATTTATATTCATGGTGTTATATTGTTTGTTATATTGTTCTGAATATTCTATGTTATCCTATGCTTTTTTCTTAGTCATTTATTTTTGTCACATCATTTAGGATTTATTATGTTCATACATTATTTTTATTATTCACATACACATTTCATTGTAATATTATTTTTATGTTTCATATCATTTCATGTCACTTAGATTATATTATGTTATTTAGAATTATACTATGTCATCTAGATTTTACTATGTGATCTTATATTATGTCATACATGTTCATATTCATAGTTTTTTTTTTAAATGTTTTGAAAAGATAATGGTTTTAAATAAAATAAAGTTATTCCCGAGTTAAAATAATTCATGTGTTCTCTACCAGGTTGTCGGGGAGGATATCATTAATTATCATTAATAACGGAATATCTTTTTTTTCAAAACGAGAATGATTCAAAAAATTTTCTAAATAAATAAAAAATTCTATATTTTGCTGCGTTTGTCAGGGAATATAGGAAAAATTTGAATTAATAAATTTCGAATCATTTTCAATTAAAAATGAAATTATTTTGAAATGCCAAATCTAAAACAGATTTTTTTACCGAGACTTGAGATAACATACGATTAATAAGGTACCATTTTATACGGGCACTGTGGTGGTACTAATCTTTCCCCGTACGTAACTGAGTCCCGAACCCGCTTCTTTGATTTTCTCTGGTTTAAAAACGCAGACTTGAAATTGGTTTTAAAAATGTTTTAATTAATTTTAAAATGTTTTACAAAATCGGTTTTAATAGGTGGTCGATCAAACCTAGCCAAAAAAGATTGGTGGTGACTCCATGTCTTTTTTCGAGGTTGTTTTCAAACCCTTATTTTATTTCGAGAGGAATTACGTCGTCTTTTCCTCTGTTCCCCCCAATATCACACTTAACAAGTAAAATTCTCGCGATTAGACTTGTTACTTTTTAGGTTGCGACAAACCCATCAGCTTGATCTTATCTGTCTTCAGGAGCCAAAATCCATGGCCTGCAGTCCTTGTACATACCTCAACATCCTTTTTGCTGCTTTAAAATGAACAATGTTGCAGCAATGCATGAACCTGGATAGCAAACCTGATGTCTAATCTAGTTGCTGTTAAGTATAACAGACTCCCTACCAAGCTTCTGTAAATTATTTCATCAAACTTTTCTGAACCATCATTCTTACAGAGCTTCTCACCAGGATTTGCAGGTGTGCATATTGGTTTACAGCTCTCCATGCTGAACTTCTTCAACGCTTTCAAGGAGTACTTTTGCTAGCTAATGAAAATAACTTTCTTAGTCTGATGGATTTCTATTCCAAGAAAGTATGTCATTTCTCCTAGATCTATCATCTCAAATACAGCCTCCATTTGTTTATGAAAAACTGATACTAGGTTGTTTCAGCTTCCAGTCACGAGCAAATCATCAACATCTAGGGACACAATTAGTAAATTTCCTTTTGACTTCATCACATATAGAGTTAGCTCAATAAGGCTTTTTTTGAATCCCAATCCCAGAAGATGTTTATCAATCCTGTTATACCAAGCTCTAGGTGCCTGTTTCAGACCATACAGGGCCTTCTTGAGCTGATAGACTTTTTTGTGCATAATCTTCAATGATAAAACCCTCAGGTTGATCAACATAAACTTCTTCTTCAGATATCCATTTAGGAAAGCTGACTTGACATCCAGTTGGTGAATCTTGCACTATTGTTGAGCTGCAAGAGCCATCAGCAATCTTATGGTGTCTAACCTTGCCACTGGTCAAAGGTTTCTGAGAAATCTACACCATATTCCTGAGCATAGCTCTTTACCACTAATCTGGCCTTCAGTTTATTGACTGAGCCATCAGCATTTAGCTTGGTTCTGACACCCATTTCACTCCAATCACTCTTTTTGTTACTTGGCCTATCAACTAGTTCCCAAGTGTGATTCTTTTGAATCATAATGATTTCTTCCTGCATGGCTTTCTTCCAACAATCTGTCTCAAAGGCCTCTTCAAAGTTAGCAGGCTCCAAGATGGCAAAATTGCACCTTTCATATATGTCTGAGATAGTTCTTGTTCCTCCGACAGGCAAATCCTCATCAGACTCATCATCAAAAACATCTTCATTATCATTCAGCAAACTATTTGTCTTAGTGACTTTGTCTTCAAGAAGTTCACCCTTAACATTATCCCAATTCCAGACAGCATTCTCATCAAACTTAATATCCCTACTGATAGTAATCTTTTCAATTAAGGGATTGAAAATTCTATACCCCTTTTGCTTGTTGTTGTACCAACAAAAATTCCAAGCTGAGACTTCTTATCCAGCTTGTCCCTTTTTACATCAGGGATATGTGCATAGCAAATGCAACCAAAGATCTTTAGATGATTCATAGAAGCTTTGAGACCAAACCAGGCTTCATAAGGAGTTTTGGTCTTCAAGGCCTTTGTTGGAAGCCTGTTTTGTAAGTAAACAACAGTATTGACTGCCTCTGCCCAGAACTTTTTGGGCAAATTCCTCTCAAACAGCAAACACCTTGCCATTTCCATCATTGTTCTGTTTTTTTTTTCACTAACCCCATTTTGTTGCAGGCTGTAAGTGACAGTAAGCTGATGCTCAATGCCTGTAGTTGCACAATATTCCTCAAACTTGTCTGAGGTATACTCAGTTCCATTATTAGACCTTATAACCTTCAACCTACATGAAGATTGATTCTCAACATAAGCCTTGAATCTCCAAACATAGTAGAAACTTCTGACTTCTGCTTTAGGAAGTAAACCCAACATATTCTGCTACAGTCATCAACAAACAGAATAAAGTATATGCTTCCATTCAGTGAAGAGTCTTCATTGGACCATATACATCAGTATGTATCAACTGTAGTCTTTCTGATGCTCTCCAAGCTGTGTTCACTGGAAATGACAGCCTGTTTTGTTTTCCCAGCTGACACACTTCACACACATCACTATTTTCATAAAATTTTGGCATATTTAGAGCAAGCTCATTTTTATACAAATGGTTCAAGGCATGATAACCAACATGCCCTAACCTTTTATGCCATTATATAGTCTCATCTGCTAAACTGGTATATGCACCAGACACTAGAGGACTCCAGTTTAAAATGAAGCTTTTATCACTCATAGCTACAGTAGTCAGTTCACAACCAGCTGAGTCATAAATTACACATTGTTTGTCTTCAAAAACAACTGAGTACTTTTTTTCAAGCAATTGTCCAACACTCAATAGATTCTGATCTATTTGAGGCACATAAAAAACATCAGTAATAACTCTATTACCTTATGGAGTGTATACTGTGACATCTCTTTTTCCTCTTGCCTAAATGTAGCTTTCATTTCCAATTCTTATCTTTGAGGTGCAGGTTCTGTCAATCTTCTTGAACATGTATTCATCTGCAGCCATGTGTTTGTGCAACCACTATCAATCATCCAGTTCACCTTGGTTTCAATAGAAGTTGCATAGCAGGATGCAACAAACATCTGCTCCTCCTGCTGCTAGTTTCTATCTGCAACTTGGGCTTGTGAGTTCTGTTGCAGGCCTTTGTTTTTACAGATTCTTTCCATATGCCCTATCTGTTTGCAGCCTTGACACTGAATGTCAGGCCTGAACCAGCAATACTTCTCTAGGTGAGTTGTTTTCTTGCAATGTGCACATGGTGGATACTTCCTTTTGCCACCATCTTTAGTGCTCTCTTTCTCCTTTTTTTGTTTCTCTCGTTTGTCATAGTAGCTCTTCCTCTCTTTGTTGGATGAGTAGCCTACCTTCTCTTTTCCTGATGCTTGAAAAGCACCTTCAACGTGGTCTTCTTATCAGTTTGCTCTTCTCTGCTCTTGAGCATAAAGAGCATTAATTAGCTCAGATAAAGAGATGCTGCTCAAATCTCTAAAGTCTTCAAAAGATGAAATCTTGGACTCATATTTATTAGGAAGTATGACGAACACCTTCTCAACAATCATCTTATCACTAAATGTATCCCCAAGTAGCCTAATACTGTTAACAATAACCATGATTCTGTCAGCATATTGCTTAACAATTTCAGTTTCCTTCATCTTGAGGTTCTCAAAATCTCTCCTCAGATTGATGAGTTACTGCTGCCTGGTCTTCTCAGAGCCTTGGAACTCTTCTCTCAACCTGTCCCATGCTTGCTTAGGTGACTCACAAGCCATAATTCTTGTGAAGATCACATCAGAAACTCCATTTTGAATGCAGGACATGGCTTTGCATTTCTTGACACATTCCTCACTGTGCTATTTTATCTGAGCCAATGTTGGGTTGGCCCTCAAAGGTGGTGGATCTCTGTCTGTATCCACCACTTCCCAAAGGTCATGAGCCTGCAAGTAAGTCTTCATTTTCACTACCCAAATCTGATAGTTTTCTCCTACAAATACAGGAGGTGAAGAAGGAAAAAAACTATTTGAAGACATCCTTCTCAGAAGCAACTGTTGGTTTCAGATTATTGTGAAGGCAGAACCTGACTGTTTCTCGTCTCAAGATCGTCTACAGATCCTTTAAGAAGCAAGCTCGGATACCATGTTGGATTTGAAGAACTAGAATGCTTAACAATGATGAAGCAAATAGACGAGAGAAAAGAAAAGAATAAGAGTTTTTCAGATTGCAAAATGGATCATATTTAATTCCTTGTATTTTTTTAACAATATATGTCAAAGGTTTTCACCTAATGTCAACAACTACAAGACATTCAATCTACTACATCTTATACAAGATTTGACTTTAAGTTGTATAAGAAATCTTCACCTACTGTTGACATAGCAGCAACCAAAACATAACAATTAAAATACAAAAAATTACAATCATGAACATGAGTATAGCTGCAAGGTTTGCCACTTAATCAACACCACAGCTGGGCCAACACAACACCCATGATGGCAGGATCTACACCAACTGTAGCAAAGGTCCTATAAGATTATCAAAAAGCACTTTCTTAAATTAATAGAAAATTTCATTTTCTCATTAGTTTATAGAATGAGAAGGTCTAGGCTGGTCAATTAAAAAAAATAACTCAGGATGACCTTGGTTCCTATTAAACTAAGTTGATGCTATAACGAAATAAAATACAACTAGGAAAAAAGAAAAATCTCAGGATATTTGACATGCAAAATAGGTACTACATGTATTTGAGACCTAATCATGGATGCATGCTTCACTAATGAGGCAGTTCGATACAATGAGTTTTAGAAACCACATAAAGCAAGTAAATTAAAGCTTAGAAAACATCCTGCCCTCACAACAGAGTAAAAACGACGAGAAATTCTAGTAGACACTTAGAAAACCCATAAGACAATAGATGCAACAAAGCAGAGAGTACTGGGTTCATATAGGCTTCAAGCACATGATGAGGTTACTGCTTAAAGATGTTTGCTTCTTTTTTTTTTTTTATTAACATGTCATGCAGCAACAATTTTATTAGGCAATGCCTCTTGATAATAGCACTCTTTGATAACAACACTCCTAAGGATAATATTCTTACAGCAATGCTCAGTAGCGACAACGTCTTTTAGCGACAGAGCTCACTAGCGACAAAACTCTTCCGACGCATCAATTCTTCAACACTCTAAAGCTCCAATGTTTCATCACTTCAACACTCAAATGTTGTAGCACTCCAAAACTCTATTGCTCTGGCAATCTGCTTCTCGAGCAATTTTTAAAAATTATGGACAAAAATGAAATATTGATAGAAGTCAAGGACAGTGAATATTAACTTGATCATGAATAAAAATGAAATATTAATAAAAATCGTGAATAATAAATACAATTTTTAAAATTCATCAATAAAAAATCGTGAATCATTAGTAAATTTTACGGTCAAAGTATCTGAGAGGTCTCTATATTATATCATCTAATATAAATTAGTCCCTCTACTATAAAACTGGGTAATTTAGTTTTTATTCTTTTAAAATTGAGCAAAAAAAAAATCACTAACTGGTGTAACGTGAACCGCTAAAAAACTAAGTGGTTTCAATAAAATATATTATTTTAAGATGACGTGAACAAAACAAGTAACCAAGCTGTTGAAAATGTTACATCAAATCCTTTTAGACAAGTGGCATTTTTCAATTAGTGATTTTATCTTTACAGATTAAATGTCACATCATTTTTTTTAACGGTTCACGTTACATCAGTTAATGATTTTACTTTTTTGCTTCAATTTTATAAAACAAGAACTAAATTATCAAATTTTTTAATAGATAGACTAATTTGTACCAGATGATATAATATAAGAATCTTACAAATACTTTGACCTAAATTTTAACTTCTTTTTTAGTACAAGATACATATTCAACAACCATTGAGCTAATTCTGGCTTTCACACAATAATTTTGAGTTTTAGTGACGTTTTTTGACAGCTCATAAATATTAATTTGTATTAAATAATATAATATAAAAACCTCTAGATACTTTGGTCTATTCAAAACTATCATATTTACGGGAGTGAGAGTAATATTTTTGGTGTCCGTTTCTCTTTAACTGCAAATGAATTTTAATAAACCAAATAGCAATAGGAATACAGTGTCCCTAAACAAGAAAACAAACAAAGCAAGAAGCCCAAACAAGGGAAATGAACTTTTTTATTTTATGGTAAGTGATCCAAGTGGGTACCAAAAGCTCAAATTAGACACGTGTTTTTATTAAAACCTGTCAAAGTATCTGACAAGTCTCTATACTCTACCATCTAATGTAAATTAGTTTTTTTTTTTTATAAAATTGAGTAATTTAATCCTTGTACTTTTAAAATTGAAGCAAAAAGATAAAATTACTAACTAGTGTAACGAAAACTGTTAAAAAAACTGACGTGACATTTAATTTTGTGTTTATTTGATGATGTGGAACTAATAAAATATATTACTTTAAGCTGATGTGGACAAAATAACAAATTAAGTTGGCAAAAAATAATTTGATGTGCCATTTTTGCTAACTTAGTTTGTTATTTTGTCTACGTCATCTTAAAATAATATTTTTTTATTGGTGCCATATCAGCATTTGACATCCACGTCATCAAATAAACACAAGGTTAAATGCCACGTCAGCTTTTTTAACAATTTTTGTTACACTAGTTAGAGATTTTACCTTTTTGCTTCAATTTTAAAAGTACAAAGACTAAATTACTCAGTTTTATAGTAAAGAGATTAATTTGCACTAAATGATATAGTATAGGGACTTCTTAAGTATTTTTACATGTAATAGCACAAGCTCTACAAATACCACAAATTTAAGTTAAAAATAATAAAAATTTTGACAGCTAAAATTAATTAAAAAATAATTATATTTGTTTTAAGAAGAAAGCAAAATATGGAAAATGTGCCACGTGGGTAGCCACGTTGGAGAAAGGTGTTGATAGATAAAAGGTTGTATGAACCGGTTATATCATGTTAGCATTTTTTTTTCATTCAAATTATGTTATTTAATCAATTTTTTTTTTTTTTTTTAAAATCAACTATTTATTATACATTACATAATAATTAAATGATAAAAATTTATTTCAACAATTCATTAATAATTTTTGTAATAAATAATTGATTTTTTTTTTTTAAATTGATTACGTGATATGATTTGAATAAAAAAAATATATGTTAATATGTGTAACCATTTTATATAATCTTTGGTAGGTGTTGATAAGCTATTGGCGCTGGCCCATCATCGTCTATCTAAGCCCATGTTTAGAGATGACAATTTAAAATGCGGATTCGAATATTCGTAAATATCCAATCCGTTTTTTTTTTGCGGATTATGATTTGCGGATTCTACCACACCAATCTTTCATAGGTAGCACAAAATTGTTTATATTTGGAAGGATTCGAATTTAATTTTTGTAATAAGATTCACATATTTATTACTAAATCAAATGTTTGAATTTTTTATTAATCTGATAATTTTGAACAGGATACGAAAATTACTTATTTAATAAATAAATAAAAATATAATAAATACGATACAATATATTTAATATACATTTTATATTTGTGTTTAAAATTTTGACATATTAATAATTTGTGTTGTTTATGTGTTTACATAATTAATATGAAAAAAATATAAAATAAGACATGTATACACAGATTTTCAAATCTAAATTCTTGTATTTATTATTTTTTGCCAAGAATTTTAGTCTGTAATTTTAAAGAATAAAGTAACGAGCCATATATATATGTTTTTAGTTGGTAAGAGGTAAGCACAAAGCCAATGCTTATCTTGAGCATAGAGAAGCTTCTTCGGAATGGAGAATTGATAACCCAACTTGGTAGAAAGAATGAATATTTTCTTGTAAAGTAATGAAGATTCTATCTCAAATATCATGTCTTCTATTTTAAGAATTCAAAGAATATTCAAGTTTGGTGAATATTTTCCATTTTAGCTTATGTTATTATTATTAGTATAAAATAAAGCATTCCATTTTAGCTTATGTTAAAAATTATTTAATTATTATTTCAATTTTATTATATTTAATATATTATTTTTATTGAATTAAAAAATGCATTATTTTTTATAATATCATTTTAATTGATCATTAAACATTAATTATTATTATTTTTTTAAAATAAAATATAAACCAAAAAAGAGCAAAACCAAAGTGGAGATAAATTGTAGGTAGACTTGCTCAAAAATCGGATAGCTTGTCCGACTCGACAGGTCCGATCTGTTAAGTTTTGACATAGTTTTTTTATGATTCGGATCGATCGGTCCAACCCGAATCACTATTAACATAATAAAGAAATATTTTTTATTTAAATTTAATTATAAAAATATATAAATATTAATATATAATAATTTTTTAATTTTTTATTATTCTTTAAACAGTGAATCAGGCCAATCTTAACCCGCCCCAGCCGAGCTTGGATTAAAAAAATTAAAAAATTTCGGACCACCCACTTGCACTTTTTTCAGTTTATATAAAGCCAGCTCCCTCCACCCATATAAACCTACCAAAAATAATTAAGCTCACAAATATTTCTTTCCCCAATCTTCTTCGCCCATTTCCTCCCCCACCCACCCACCGGCCTTCTCTAACCATGCAAGCCTCACTTCACTTCTTTTCTACCACCTCACCGACCCCAAACCATGAAGCTCTCCTTCAAGCTCAATCTCCATTGTTTACATGCAAAATTCTTATCAATCCTTCCAAGAAAACAATTTCTCTTAATCCGTTACCGTTGTTATCACCACCGCCACCGCCACACTCACCACCACCGGGGGTTGAACCTATGGTCAAGACTAAACGTGTCTCGGTTCCACAAGAGCCAAACTATCCGGTTCACTTAAATCCGTTTCAAAAGCTAGCAGCGGTGGCTTTAGACAAAATTGAGACCTCAGTGATCAAGCCACTAGAAAAAAATCATGAATTGCCTAAAACGGTTGACCCGGCGGTTCAAATGTCCGGCAACTTTGCACCGGTTCAAGAGTGTCCGGTTCAGCACGGGTTGGAAGTGGTGGGGCAGATTCCAGCTTGCTTACGTGGCGTCTATGTCCGAAACGGTGCAAATCCTATGTTTGCACCCTCAGGTGGACACCATTTATTTGATGGTGATGGGATGATCCATGCCGTTAGCTTGGGCCTTGGGAATAAAGCTAGTTATAGTTGCAGGTACACTCGAACGAGCCGACTGGTTCAAGAAGCACAGCTCGGTCGGTGCTTGTTTCCCAAACCAATTGGTGAGCTGCATGGACACTTGGGTTTAGCCAGGCTCGGTTTGTTCATGGCTCGAGCTGGTATAGGCTTGGTTGATGGTTCACATGGCACGGGCGTGGCAAATGCAGGGCTTGTTTACTTCAATGGTCGATTGTTAGCCATGTCCGAAGATGATCTTCCTTATCATGTTAAAATCAATGGTGGTGCTGATCTTGAGACTATCAGACGGTTCAATTTTGATGATCAAATTGATTGTCCATTGATCGCTCATCCCAAATTAGATCCTATTACAGGTGACTTGCACACTTTGAATTACAACGTTTTAAAGAAACCTTACTTGAAATATTTCAAGTTTGATAAATTCGGAAAGAAGTCACGTGACTTGCACGTGGATATCGAGCAGGCAACAATGATTCATGACTTTGCTATAACAGAGAATTTTGTAGTAATCCCAGATCACCAAATGGTATTCAAGTTATCCGAAATGATCCGGGGCGGGTCACCCGTTGTATATGACAAAAAGAAGACATCTCGGTTTGGAGTTTTGCAACAAAACGATGTTGTGGGATCAAGAATTCAATGGATTGACGTACCAAATTGCTTCTGTTTCCATTTATGGAATGCATGGGAAGAAAATTCTGATACTGGTGATAAAATCATTGTCGTAATCGGGTCCTGCATGAACCCGCCCGACTCCATTTTCAACGAGTCCAAAGACCTGTTCCGAAGTGAACTATCGGAAATCCGAATGAACTTAAGAACAGGACAGTCAACACAAAGGATTATTATATCAGGTATGAACTTGGAAGCAGGTCAAGTGAACGGGCAATATCTGGGTCGGAAGACCCGGTTCGTGTACTTGGCAATAGCGGAGCCATGGCCAAAGTGTTCTGGCATAGCAAAAGTTGATTTGCAGACAGGAGAAGTAGTTACCAAGTTCATGTATGGACCATTGCGTTTTGGGGGTGAGCCATTTTTTGTGCCTGAAAAGAAGCAGCAATTTGGAAACAATAATCAAAATGATAATGAAGCTGAAGCTGAAGATGAAGGATATATAATGGGGTTGGTGAGAGATGAGAAGAAGGAAATTTCGGAGCTGGTGATAGTGAAAGCTTTGAGCATGGAGCAAGTGGCTGCCATAAGGTTGCCAAGAAGGGTTCCATACGGGTTCCATGGCACGTTTGTTAGTCAAGAACAGCTAGGCCGACAAGTCACGTGAAAATCAGGATTTAAATTGCGGTCTCGAAACGTATTTTCAGTTTCGTTATGTGTCTATTGCGGTTGCAAACATAATTGATGTTATTGTAGTCAATTGTGATAAAGAATGATGATGAATATCAATGACGAAAAAAATCGGAACCATAAAATAACGATCATAACATCGCGTTACGATCGCTATTTAAATCAGAAAAATATAGCTTGGCTTTGGGTATAATATTGTGTATTTTATATATTATAGTCAAAATATAGAAGCTTGTACAAGGTTTTATTTTTTCTTTTTAATTTCTATTAATTTTTACGGTTTAAGAAATGAATATATAGTGTTAATGTGCAAAAATAATAAGGTTTATATTTGATGTATAGTACTGAATCAGATGATATAACTTTATTAAAAAATTTTAAAAATAAATAAAGATAATTTTATTTTTATTAAGGTGATATCATCTAATTTACTAATAATATATAAATTCATAATGTATTAAATATAAATCCAAAATAATTTCAGCATTAACCATCCATTAGTTAAGCTTTAAGTTTTATTTTAAGTAGCGACTAGCGAGAGATTGGGAATTTTTCATTTCATTTCTTTTGTTTTGTTTTTCCATGTTGAAGAGAGAGACAAAGAGTGAGAGTTAATACTATGACAAAAAATGACAAATGTCTTAAGACTCGGTGTTTATCGTCTCAAAGGTGAGCGGTTGACGGTTTGTTCTTAAATATTGATGCCATGAATTGAAGTTGTTTCCTATGCAGTGTTAAAGTGTTAACAAGTGTCGACATTTGTGGCAAACGTTATGTTAGCAGTATGCATATTAAATCGGCAAAATTATCAAAATATTGTAAAAGAAAAAAAATTATCAAATTACCAATAATTTAAAATTATCGAAATACGCTAAAAAAAATATCATGAAAAGTCGTCATATCATATGACGACTTCCCATAGGTAAATTAATTTTTTTTTTGAAAAAAACTAGAAGGGAAGTCACCATATGATATGGCGACTTCCCTTCTAATTTAAAAAAAAAAATGTTTTTTATAGGTCAGAAATCGCCATATCATATGACTACTTTCGAACTAATTTTGTTTAAATTTTAAACGTTGTCAACAGTAAAATAAAATAAAAAAAATTAAATTAATTTTTTTAACCGTTGTAAACAACGGATAAAAAAAATTGAATTTGGCAACGGCCAATTGACCATTGCCCACCCCCCACCCACCTATAAATGCCCCCTTCCCTTCATATTTTTTCATACAAATTTTCATTTACTACTCTCTCTCTCTAAAATTTTCTCTTAGTGTACGAATTCAAATAGTTTCATCGTTATTGAGGTTGCAAGATAAGCACATATTCGCGGTTATATATGAAGAGGTTAATATTTTTATTTTAATTTTTTTTATAATTTTTTATAATTTATCATTATTAATTTTTATTAATTTTTTTATTAATTTTTATAAAATTATTATTTATAATAATAATTTTATAATTAATTATATTTCAAAGAGATTGCATTATTTTTTTTTTATGATTTTATAATTATTAAATTTAATTAATTATGAATAGGACCTTATTCGCGTCTTAAGATTGAGGAACTTTTTTTTCGAGATCCGCATCCATCTATTATCAACCACTTAAAGAGTGCCGGATTTTATTATGCAAGTCAAATTCGACAATATATGCTTCTACCGGACTTAATTAGTGCTTTGGTTGAACGATGAAAATCCGAGACGCACACTTTTCATTTGCCGTGTGGTGAATGCACAATCACTTTAGAAGATGTTGCGCTCAAACTTGGACTACCAGTGGATGGCATGCCAATTACAGGCACAAGTTTTCTAGACTGGAATGAAGAGTGCTAAAATTTATTGGGCGTTGTACCTTCAGATGAGTGTCTGAAGGGCTCAATGGTGACAAAAACGTGGCTGTAGTCATTGCAAAATCTTCCCGACCACGCAAGCGAAGAAGACGTACAATATGCTGCTAGAGCATATATTTTACGTTTAATTGGAGGAATGCTAATGCCGGACAAATTGAGCAGTCGGGAACATTTAATGGATCTTCCATTGCTTCGTAATTTAGAGCATGCAGCAAATTATAGTTGAGGTTATGCATGTTTGGCGGTTTTGTATAGAGAACTGTGCCGGGCTACAGTTCCCGACTGCCATGACATAGGTGGATGTTTACTGCATCTGCAGTCATGGGCTTGGCATCGACTGTCATTTATTACTCCGCGCGGGAATTTTTCGCCAGTATACCCCCTTGCAAGAAAGTAATAATCTTGACTATTTTTATTAATTTTGTACGAACTTGTATTTTTATTAAGTCTATTAAGATTTTATATGCTTTTTAACAGGTGGAGTCATCCTAAAGATTGTAGCGATATTCCGCTCGACCTTCGAACTATAATATCACGACTAGATCGAGAAGCATATCAAAGGTAAATGTTTCGATTTTTACATTCAAGTATTTTTGTATTTAATCCATATGAAACTAATAATTTGTAATAATTATTCTCAGTTTGTGTGGATGTCATATTCTTCAAATCAAATTATGGCAAGTCTTCCATCGGATACAACTAATAATTGCAATATATGGATAGCAAACACAGCATTGATATGCTTTGCATATGTAGAGTGGCACGCTACTGACAGGGTGTTGCGACAATTTGGGATGCAACAACCAATTCCGCAACCACCAGCGAACCTTGATAAGGTTCACAAGATTGATATGCGTGGGCGCCATGAAGTATTTTGGCCTACGAAACATCGACAATGGATCCATTTGTGGAATCAACGTTTTGAACAAATTTCGACAAGTATACCCATTGTTCGTAACAATTTCAACCAATCTGCTGAATACATTAGATGGTTTAAAAATGAAGGTCGGCCTTTTGTTTGTCCACCGTCGGAGTTTGAGGATGTTAGGAGCATGCCATTTCCCGGACAGACTTTAAATCCAGTCTGTAGACACCTAATTTTGTCCGGACAACTAAAACAAGTATGTTTTCTTCCTAAATTGATTTTTCAGAATGTAAAAAGATTTTTTTCATCCTGTAGGTGGTACTCCGAGACTTAGTTTAAGAGGGTGAGCATAAAAAGTCAAACTCAAAAAAAGTCAACCTTGAAAAAAGTCAACTTCAAAAAAGTCAACCCCAGAAAGTCAACTACTAAAAAAGTCAATCCATTTTCAAAATCAAGATTTGAAGATCAATTAAAAAATGGCGAACGAATTTTGATAATCCGAGGTCTACATCAAACGATATGGAGTTCGAAAGTTGGGTTACAGAGATTCAGTAGAAAGGAAACCCTAATCCGGGAAATTTGGGGAAAAATGCTTAAACGATCGAATTGGTCAAAATTGAAGGTTCCAAATGAAATATAAGCACTGACTACGGGTAATGGAGAAGCCACTTGAAAGAAAAATTGAAAGAAAAGTCAATCCGGGAGAAAACCGAGAATTAGGGTTTTTTGTGGATTTCGGTGAAATCGGGCAGAATTACAGATTTGGTCCAACTTGGTAAAACTAAAGCCCCCATTGGATGCAGAATGATTAAAAAGGGATAGCCCAAGGCCCAGCTTGAAGAAAATCTAAAAATCGGACTTGTTTTGAGCAAAACCGGGTTTCGGAGGCAAAAAGACAAAATTGGAAATTTTGGGAAAAATAGCAAATGGACTCCGAAAATTTTGAAAATTTTCAAATCTCATCCTTAAATCATTTGGAAGAGATTGGAGAAAGAAAATCTTGAATCGGAGTTCGTTTGCAAAATGGCCAAATCCCGGGTCTCTTATGTAAAAATTCAAGAAGAAAAATCCCGAAAAAATAGCAAATGAACTCCAAATCTTTTGAAACTTTGAAAATCTCATTTTTAAATTATTTGGAAGAGATTGGCAAAATAAAATCTTGATTCGGAGCTCGTTTGCAAAATGGCCAAATCCTGGGTGTCCTATGCAATAATGCAAGAAGATAAATCCCGGAAAAATAGCAAATGGACTCCAAAAATTCTGTAATTTTGAAAATCTCATTTTTAAATTATTTGGAAGAGATTTGAGAAATAAAATCTTGATTCGGAGTTCGTTTGCAAAATGGCCAAATCCCGAGCCCCTTTGTAGTAATTCAAGAAGATAAATCCTGAAAAAATACCAAATGAGTTCCAAAAATTATGAAAACTTCCAGATCACACTTTTAAATTATTTGGAAGATATTGGTGAAGAAAAATCTTGATTTGGAGCTCGTTTAAAAAATGGTAAAATGTGGGGGCATAAAAGGGCATTTTTGGAAGAAAAAATCCAAATAAAAAGTAAACGGACTCAGAAAATTTTGAAAAATTCCAGAATTTAATATTTTATAACTTTTAAAGTATTAAAAAAATAAAATTTGAATTTGGAGTCCGTTTGCCATTTATTTGCATCCGAGGGGCAAAATGGTCATTTTACCCAAGCAACCGAAAAGGGCTTCTTTTGGGTTTTCAAAAAATCAGACTTGGGCTGGAAAAGAGAGTGCTGGCCTGCCAAGGCCCAAAGGAAGGAGGGAAGCTTTTGATTTTTCAATCAAAAGGCCAAGAATTAAGAGTTAGTTAGAGATTTTTTTTTTATCAAGCCATTGTGATTAAGCCACATAGGCCAATGCATGAGGAGGGAGAGTGTCAACATTATTCTTGAACAGTTGTATTATGGACAGCTGATATGCTAATCTAAGGGTGATAATTTCATAATTTTTCACCTTGAATCACTAGCCCTTGGATGGAAGTTGGTTGGAATCAAAATGACAACATCCTAGGGGATGAGAGAGGTAAAATTCTGCCAGCACTATAGGGGGGGAGGCAGATTTTTTTATTTTCACTTAATTTTTTTCAGATTTATTCTTGTTTTGCTTAGTTTTTCTCTCCTTGGTTGAAAGCAAAAAGAAAAAGTTTAGAAAAGAAAGGAAAGTTTGAAGAGATAAAGTTTAAAATATAGCTTCTTGAGGTTGCTTTTAGCACCAACTCTTGCACTTTCTTGATTTTCCATTCTTGTTTTTGCTATTTTGATTATTATTTGGTGAGTTTTTTTTTTTTAAATAAAGGTTTTTTTTATTATTTTTATTTTATGTTTTTCTTAAGTTCTTTCTTCATCTCTTTCTTAAATAATTTTTACAAATTTTTTTCTTATTTTTTCTTTAATGGCCGAATGGCCTATATTTTTTTTATTTATTATTGTTGCTGTTTTTGCTTTAATTTATCATGTTATTTATGTTATTTTCTTTAATCTTGATGCTTTAAGTGTTCTTCTACTTCATATACTTGAATCATGTTTCAATTGGGTTGCTTTGTTTGTTGCCATTTATGAGTTAAATATCATGTTCTTGCATTTTTAATTTTCTGTTTTCATAATGTTTAAATTTGTTGATGTTTTATATTTAGTATATCAAGTGTTTGTGAAAATGCTTGTTAGTTTTAATATCTCTACTTTGTGTTTGCATGATTTGAGTGTTATATTTTAGTTGAGCATGTTAGTATATCAAGTGTTTGTGAAAATGCTTGTTAGTATCTCTACTTTGTGTTTGCATGATTTGAGTGTTATATTTTAGTTGAGCATGTTAGTATATCAAGTGTTTGAGAAAATGCTTGTTAGTATCTCTACTTTGTGTTTGCATGATTTGAATGTTATATTTTAGTTGAGCATGTTAGTATATCAAGTGTTTGCATTGCATTTTCCATATTCATGCATTTTATATAATATGTGATTTTTGCTATGATAACGTCTATGATATTATTATGATTTTGAGTTATGTTATACTGTTTATTATATGATTTGGAATATTTCATGATATCCTATGCTTTTTATTTTATTATTTTTTTGTTATATTATTTAGCATATACTATGTTCATGCATTATTATTTTCATTTTTATTTCCATGCGTATTATATGATAGCATTATTTTATATTCCATGTCATTTAAATTATATGTCATATCATTCATATTTGCCATGTCATTCAAATTATTTCATTTCATATAGAATATATTATGTTACCTAGGTCATTTCATTTCATTTAGAATATGTCATATAACTTAGGACATTTCATTTCATTTAGAATATGCTAAGGCATTTAAATTATATCATATCATTTAGGATGCATTATGTTATTTAGATTTTGCCATGTCATTTTATTTATGTCATGCATATACTTATTCATATCTTTTAAAATGTTTTCAAAAAGATAATGATTTTTCAATAAAAAATAAAGATATTCCCGAGTTAAAATAATTAATGAGTTCTCTACCGGGTTTGCTGGAGGGAATATCATCAATTATCATTAATAAAGGAATATCTTTCTTTCAAAAAAATAGAAAGATTCGGAAAGTTTTTCAAAACTAATAAAAATTTCTATATTTTGCCACGTTTGTTGGGGAATATAGGAAAATTTGAATTTATAAATTCCGGATCATTTTCAATTAAAAAATGGAATTATTTTTCTTTAAATTGGGAATTAACTTGAAATACTAAATTTAAAACCGATTTTTTACTGAGACTTGAGATAACACACGATTAATAAGGTACCGCTTTATACGGGCGTTGTGGGGGTGCTAATCCTTCCCCACACGTAACCGAGTCCCGAACCTGTTTCTTTGATTTCTCTGGTTTAAAACAGACTTGAAATTGGTTTTTTAAAATGTTTTAATTAATTTTTAAAATATTTTATAAAACCGATTTTAATAGGTGCCCGATCACACCTAGCTAAAAAAGATTGGTGGCAACTCCATGTCTTTTTCAAGGTCATTTTCAAAACCTTCATTTTTCTAGAGGAATTAAGTTGACTTTTTCTTGTTTTTTTTAATGTCACGCTTAAGGAATAATAAAGTCTTGCGATGAGACTCGTTATTTTTTAGGTTGCAACAGCTTGGCGACTCCACTAGGGATTATTAGAGAGTCAGGCCTAGAATTAGTCGTGTGTTATCAAAGTCTCGATTTTGTTGGTTTAATTGGTATTTAATTTTAATTCCCATATTTTTAAAATAAAAGAGAATTTTGAAAAAAAAAATGTTTTAAATATGTCCATCGTAATGTGCATTCATATTATTATTTGTTCTCTGGTTATTTTTTTGCTTATATTTATATGTTTGCTTAACTATCAGCTTTACATTGTTTGATTTTAGTGGGGTATTTAGAATAAGGGGTGTAGAATAGGTGGTGACAGGTTTGTTTTGTTCCTCCACACACACACTCACTTGCATTTGCATAACATGAACTCTCTACCCGGGTTCCGTCCTTTTAAGTGGGAGTAAAGTAACTACGCCTTCGTGATGATCCTCCGTATGGGCTAGTGAAACACTTCCGGAGTATAAAGTACCTAATGCCTTCGTGATAATCCTCCGTACGGGCATAGGAAAATATACTCTAACGAATTGAACATGCTTTTACCGGGGTGCCTTACTAGCCTTCACCGGCGACAGTGAGGAGCAATTCGGGGCCTTTAGAACCAATTCACTCTCATATAGTGAACCTAGGCGAAGCCATGCCGGATTTTCGTTAGATATACTGAAAATAGGAACACATGGAGGGACATTTCTAAACCTTTTGTTACCTATTTTACACTCTGAAGAAGTTTTGTAGATCGGGCAACGATGTACGTACATCGCCCGTAATAAATGTGATAATCCGTCCCAAAGGCACTATGATACCTATATAAGTAGATATTTGTCGGGGCAAATAATAAATGTTTTTTTTTTTTGCATTTTGCACATTTCATAGATGTGTGAATAGAGCATGTACATTTTTTATTGTATTATTGATCTCGTTTTTGCAATAAATGGATGGTGATAATAATTTCATTTGATGATTTCATAAAGCCGGTAGTGTCACATTAACATTTGCATATTGTACCATAGTAGGATCCACTACCCCGAAATTCTTTTGAAAATAATATGATTGGTTTTTCATAGAAAAAAACATGTTTCAAAAAATCATAAATTTGGAGGCAAATCTTGCATAATGAGATTTTTGAATAATCAAAATTTAGGTCCCACCAATTTCGTCTAATCATTGGTTAATTTATTTGTATTTTGACATCATGTCATAGTCCTAACATGCATGGTTATTCATTGTAGAATACATTTGTGATATACATGGTCATTCTTTGTACCTACCTTTGTATTAATTCATTTAGTCTTAGAATGTATCATTTTGACATCATAGCGTGCATGGTCATTCATTGTAGAATACGTTTATGACATGCATAGTCATTATTTGTATATACCTGTGCATCAATTTATTCAATGCATCATATTGGCATTAAATTGCATCCATAGCATACATAGTCATCATAATTTCTCTGTATATGTTCATGCATTAATCATCAGTTTATTCATGCACATAGGAATAGAGCATGTACATTCATAATTGTATTCTTAATCTCATGACATTTTCATTTGCACGAAAGGGGTCCGAAATATGAGGAAGGAATCGGAGAAACGATTGGGTGCTTTGGAACGCAATCAAGAGGAATGTGGACATGAAATCCGAGAGGTGAAGGAACAGCTTGCCAAATTGCTAAAAATGGTTGAGGATATGGGTAAGTATAAAGAGGAACTTTTTCAGGGCTCTGCATCGCCTTCGGATCAACCAAAACCATTAAGTCCAAAACATACAATCCTTGCTGGATCCTGCACTTGTCAATGCGACAAAGGTTGCAATCCTGATAAAATTATGGACAAAATCGTGAAAATGATTAAACCTAAGAGCCTGATACCAAAGATAGAAACCTCGGATCCTGTACCATACCTGCAAACTGTTCTAGGTCCAAGCCAATATCCCCACCCAACTATGGTCCAATCGTCCATTGGGATGACCACTATGGGATTCCTGAATCCCACTCCATCACCACCAATTCCCAGTTCATATTGCTTCCCTCATCAATCACCTCATCCAACATCTGGGATAGGAACCTCAAGGTATGTACAACCTCCAAAGGCCCGGTGTCCAAATCCATACCCTTACCTTGTTGTTCCTCCATCTCCCTATGTAAACACTCCGGTTCGAACTTTAGTGCCACCACCAAGTGCCCCAACTCCTAGGCCATGTGTGACTAAGAAATGACCCCAGGATAAGACCCAAAGGCATTTTGATCCCTTTCCAATCAGCTACCGAAAGCTTCTCCCTATACTGATCCAAAATCACATGGTTACCTATGTCACATTGAAATCCCTATTACCACCATATCCAAGGTGGTATAATCCAAATGCAAGATATGATTATCACTGTGGAGTTGTTGGCTATAGCATCGAAGACTGTATAGCATTCAAAAAGAAAGTGCAAACTCTTATAGATGCCAAGTGGTTGGATCCAACGACACTGATTGATAGAGGACTGGGAAATCGTCACTAGGATTGGGAGATTTACAACATTGAGGTGGAAAGACTTCGGTCTTATATGATGTAATAGGATTTCACTTATTCAGTAGTCGGCTCTTATAGCCTTAGGATACTAGGAAGAATAAAGTGCTTGTAAAGACAGTTTTAACTACTGCTCAGATTTTGTAAAACATGGTTTATACCATTGTGAACATTGATATGGGAATGAACTGACTATGCTTCAAATTTATGAGATGTTGATGATTAAGTTCCTCCGATTCTTATTTCCTCCGTGATATCTTCCCCTTTTGCATTTTGCATCCGATCAATTATTGGTCATACCATACATTCATACATGTATCATGTTAGTATCAGGTTGTATTTGTGCATTCATAATCAGCATGATTTTTCTGTATATATCCATGCATCAATTTGCTTATTACATACATCATGTTAGCATTAGGTCGCATTCATGACACACATGGTTAGCATGATTTTCTTTGTATATACTCTGTATCAATCATTCATTGTTTGCATGTATCATAATTGACATCGTGTTGCATTCATAGGGTATATGATCATTCATTGGGAAATACGCTAAAATGTACATGATTATTCATTGCATATATCCATGCCTTGATTTGTTTATTCTTTGCTTGCAACATGTTGGCATTGTGATTGCATTTATTACATACATGGTCAGCATGTTTCCACTATATATGTCCACACATCATTTCTTTTATTCTTCACATGCATCAAATGACAATCATGGCTCATTCATCATGACATACATTTGGGGGAAATAAAATAGAAGTTGGCTTGGCTTTAGGAGTCTTTGAAAAAATTTCCATTTCAAATCAGAGGTATAAGAAGTACTGAGTACCCTTTTAATACAGTCTAGTGCTATGGAGGATGAACAAGTTGCCCGAATGGAAAAAATGGAAAGGGAACAGAAAGAATTACGAGAACAGCTAGCAAAGTCTCAAGCAGAATCTAAAGATCAGATGACTAAATTGATGGAGCTGATGTCCGCCGTAATCAAGGGAAAAGGATACATTGAAAACTTTGTCGCCAGGAAAGGGTTAGAGGCACAAAAGGGTCAGAATGAGGTCGTATTGATTGATGCCTAGAACACTATTAACCCCGTAAATGTCCTAAACTCAGATGTCCAGCTGAACAGGCAATGTTGAAAATGGTTGCAGTAAATGAGGTTGAGTTGGCAGATTCCCAAGGGAAATATCAGTTGTTAGATGAAAGGCTCCGGGCAGTAGAAAGTACAGATGTATTTGGGAGTTTAGATGCGAAAGAACGATGTTTGGTCCTCGATTTAGTCATTTCTCCTAAGTTCAAGATCCCTGACTTTGTGAAATATGACGAGACGACCGATTAGTCAGCCCACATCACTATGTTCTGCTAGAAGATGACAAGTCATATAGATAATGATAAGCTTTTGATTCACTGCTTTCAGGATAGCCTCAGCAGATCCGCAATTAGGTGGTATAGTCAGTTGAGCAAGGATCAGATTCGCTCTTGGAATGACCTGGCTAGGGTTTTTCTAAACCAGTACAAGCATATAACTGACATGGCGCCTGACCGTCTTACCTTGCAAAATATGAAGAAAAGAGCTACTGAGAGCTTCAAAGAATATGCGCAACGATGGATGAGCCTGGCTGCCCAAGTACAATCGCACTTAACTCAGAAGGAAACCACTGTCATTTTTGTGAATACATTGCAGGCCCCGTACTATGATATACTTGTCGACAACACCACGAAGAATTTTTCTGACATGGTAATTTCAGGGGAGATGATTGAGAATGCTATCAAGGATGGGAAAATTGAAAGAGAAAGAACATCCAATACCAAGAAAAATGGGGCATCTGAAAAGAAAAAGGAAGATACCCAATTCTCCTCGTATCAACCATTTTACTCTACCCTGAACAATGTCTCTCAAGGTTTTTATCCCTACCAACCAATGGCTGCAACTACACCAGAATTTACATCTGTCTATCAATCGAACACCCTTGGGAATAATCGAAGGGGGCATAAAAAGCGAAAAAAAATCAGGATAACCCGATTCCTGTGACATACAGTGAGCTATTACCTCAACTCATCCAGAATCACCTTGTGACACCCATGCAATTAGAGCCTCTGAAGCCCCCTTATCCGAGCTGGTATTATGCTAATGAGTGTTGTGGTTATCATTCTGGCAATCAAGGTCACTCAACAGAGAACTGCCCCGCTTTGAAGTACAAGGTCAGGGATCTCATCAAGGCTGGTTCGATAAGTTTTGAAGATGGGAAAGCCAAGTGTCATAAGAAACATGGTGCATGATCATATTAGGTTTTTGACACATGTAGTTCTATACACTGTGATGATTAAAGCACTTGTCTCATGTTAACATCTAGATGAATTAAATGAATTTTGAATTTTAAATGCTTTGTGTTTGTTGTGTTTTAATAATAATTTGAATTTGCAAAAACAAGCATTAAGGAATTTTTAATAATGGACAGTATCGAGAATATTGTTGATCATTGTTAGATATGACCCAACACTCTTTCCCCTCCTCTTTTTTGGGCTTCTCTATGCCTAAACCTTGAATCAAGAACACTTGAAAGACCTAATGCTTCAAGGAATATGAATGATTGAACTTCACAAAAAAAAAAAAAAGGCATTGTCATTGCAGAATAAGCAAGGATGTAAATCCTAGTCTAGGCTATGAACAAAGGAACGAACTTTTTGAAATTTTTTGAGTTCCTTGAAATTCAAACAATTGAGACATTCTTTCAATAATCTAGATTCTGATAATTTGATGTGTGTCAAGATTGTGCTAAAACCATTCATGACCTTTTCCAATGACCATAAAACTTCAATTACCCAAACATCACTTCATGATTAATACCTTGGAGCACAATGACCAAACCAGATTATCCCATATCCCAGAGAAAACCCATTTTTAGGTCATATTTTCCTTGTCTCTTCAAAGAACTCAGATTGGAAACTCAGCCTTTTCAAAATAGACCTAGACTTGCTACGTTCCTCGTTGATACAAATTCTCATCTTTAATCAAATTGGGGCATCATATATGGAAATGATGGATACATGGTTAAAAAGGATGGACTAACGCATGAATTATTGGGGCATGCGATATAAAAAAATTGCGATATCATGCATATGAGAATTCGGATGATTCTAAAGTGCAAAATGGAATTTTGATTATCTACTCCCCCTGAGGATCGCTTTTCAATGGAACATTTGTGCTTGATATGAGAAATGGCCATCTTTCATATCCCTTTCACACAAAAAGAAATTATCCATAGTCACCCCTTTTGAGCTGAAAGAATTCTTTTTTCTTTGAACCCTGATCAAGGATCACCCTCTACACTGGGGGGCAAGTGCGAGGAAACATTTTCTCAAAGATCATGGAAAAATGAGTCCTAGCTCAAAGACAATACAAAGTAAATTGAGCCCCGAATCAATACGGGCTCACTCTGTCGGAAAAAAGGCGGCAAAATGAAAAAAAAATGTGAAAAGTAGTGGCGAAATGGAAGCCAAAAACAAAGAAGAAAAAGAGCAAAAGCCAAAAAAGGAATGAAAAGTCCAAAAGGGACAAATGCTTCAAAGAGAATCCTCCTCAAGAAATGATCCTTGATCTGATTACCCTCAAACACATATTTTGGGCCTATTTATCCTTTCTTTCTGAACCCTGAGCCATGGCCTACATTACGTGCTTTAAAAGTCCATTTTGATCAAGCATGATATTTAATTTGAAAGGTTTTTCCTCAGATTTTATCCCATCTCATCAAATTATCACTTCACTAAGGAAGAATTTAGAATTTTCAAGTGTATGGTAGAACAAAAAAGAGAGAAAAATTGGAAAGAATGGGACTCTAGGGTGAAAACCAAAATTGGGCGGTCTAGAGTAAGATGGAATTTTTTATGCCATTTATATTAGTGTCGATACCAAAAAAGAGAAGGTTATCTTGAAGAAGTGGTCATCGAGGAACATTTAAGAATTCCTGAACCTCCCAAATTGTCAATTCTCATTCAGACGATTGTCTTCAAAAAACTAAAAAAAAATTTCTCCAAGATTAAACTTTCCGGTTTAAACATCCCGGCCAATCTTGACGCTTGTCAAAATGCCTTGATATGGAAACTAAAAGAATGTTGAATTTATTTGGTTCTCAATGAATTCATGATTTATAAAACCTGCTCCATTTGTGAGCCTAGAAGGGATATACATTTTTGTCATGAAGTTTTCCTGAAAAAGCCAGAATCTTGTTGTACCAAGCCTTGCCAATCCCAGTTGAAAAAACCCAGATTGATACTTAGAGAAATTTCTAACAATGATCATCAATCTTCAAAAGATTTGTACATCACACATTATGGGGTTAATATTTTTTGTTCAGAAGTTTCCAAATGAGAAAATAAATAAAGATATTTTTTTGAAATACCCATTTTGATGTTGACATGAGACAAGGATTTTTCTAACCGAAAGGTATAGAACTGCCAGGATAGGTCTTGACTTCCAGATTTGAGAAGAAGAAATAGAACTCGGTTCAGATCTCTGTTGATGAAAATTTGAAAACTGTTGGGGCAAAGAGAATAGCCAAAATGAATTGAAGATATACTTTGATTTGAAGAGGAAAAATGAATTTGAAAGGCTAAGCCAAAGTATAGAAAAACAACCGGGGGCATTTGCATCACTCATGAGCACTCATCTCTTTATCGAGCTTTTGCTTCTGCACAGTGTCGGCAAGCATTTGCATCATTCATGGGTATTTGCATTGGCATTATTCCATAAGCATCTGCATTTTACCTTTACATTTACATTCTTCATGGAATTCGCATTTGCATCATCTCAAGCAATTGCATCATTTCTAAAATCATTGCATTTTCATTATTGTATGGTAGTTGCAGTTACACCATTCATAGACCACTTACATGAACACGATTAGTAGGAGCATCTGTATCATATTCAATATCTGCATCAGCAAGCATTTGCATCAATCCAAGCCATTTGCACCAAGAAAAATTTACATCAATCCAAGCTATTCACATTTGCACCATGAAGCATGAGTACCTTCTTAAAGACATGTGCATCTGCATCATTTCTCAAAGCTTTTGGGTATAATTTTCAACACGATTTTTAAAATGAGCAAACCTTTGGTGGCAATAGCCAAAGCTTCTGGAGGAGATACCCAGAATTTTACAAATTGTAAAAGTAAACAAGTCTTCGGTGGTAATAGCTGAAGCCTCTGGTGAAGAAATCCAGGGTTTTATAATTTTGAACAATGAGAAATCTTCTTCTGGAGGAGTTACCCTGAATTTTACAATGAGCAAGTCTTTGGTGGTGATAGCCGAAGCGTCTGGAGGAGTTACCCAGAATTTTACAATGAGCAAACCTTTGGTGGTGATAGCCAAAGTTTCTGGAGGGGATAGCCAGAATTTTACAAATTTTAAAAGTGAATAAGTCTTCGGTTGTGATAGTTGAAGCCTCTGGTGGAGATATCCAGGGTTTTTGACCAATGATAGACCTTCCTCTGTTGAGATATCCAGGGTTTAAGTTTTGAAAATGAGCAAGCCTTTGGTGGTGATAGCCAAAGCTTCTGGAAGAGTTACCCAGAATTTTACAAATTTAAAAGTGAACAAGTCTTCGGTGGTGATAGCCAAAGCTTCTGGAGGAGTTACCCAGAATTTTACAGTGAGCAAACCTTTGGTGCTGATAGTCAAAGCTTCTGGAGGAGTTACCCAAAATTTTACAATGAGCAAACCTTTGGTGGTGATAGCCAAAGCTTCTGGAGGGGATATCCAGAGTTTTACAAATTTTAAAAGTGAACAAGTCTTCGGTGGTGATAGTTGAAGCCTCTGGTGGAAATATCCAGGGTTTTATAATTTTGAAAAATGAGAAATCTTCTTCTGGAGGAGATACCCAGAATTCTATTCAACATCTGCATCTACATCAAGAAGCATTTGCATCAATCTAAGTTATTTGAATCTGCATCAAGAAAATTTGCATCAAATCAAGTCATTTACATTTGCATCAAAGACATTTGCACCAGTCTAAGTCATTTGCATCTACATCAAGAAGCATTTGCATCAACTAAACACATTTGCATTTGCATCATGAAGCATTTGCATCATCTCTTAAAGCTTTCAGGTATAATCGAACTCATTCTACTTCTCAAATGAGTCGAGCCCCGAGACCACCGTCGAGGTACTTTCTTTTATTTTGAAATTGCCGAACCCAGAATTTTAACACGTTTTAAAAAAATGAACAAGTCTTCGGTGGTGATAGCTGAAGCTTCTGCAGCTGATACCCAGAATTTTTACAAATTTTAAATAGTGAGAAAGTCTTCGGTAGTGATAGCTGAAGTTTCTGGAGGTGATACCCAGAATTTTTACAAATTTTAAACAGTGAGAAAGTCTTCGGTGGTGATAGTTGAAGCTTCTGGAGGAGATACCCAGAATTTTACAAATTTTAAACAGTGAGAAAGTCTTTGGTAGTGATAGCCGAAGCCTCTGTGGAGATATCCAGAGTTTAAAATTTTTTGAAAAGAGAGAAAGTTTTTGGTAGTGATAGCCGAAGCCTCTGTGGAGATAACCAGAGATTTAAAATTTTTGAAAAGGAAAGAAAGTCTTTGGTGGTGATAGTCGAAGCTTCTAGAGGAGATACCCATAATTTTAAACACAGCTGAGAACAAGACAGGTTAAGACCCCAAGACCATCGTCGAGGTCATTTCTTTTCTTGCAAATCGAATTCGTTTCCTTAAGACTGGTCGAGCCTTGATTAGTCAGGGAATTTAATTTAAGGACAAAATCTTGAGTTTACAGCTTTTTACAAAAAAAAAAAATAATAATAAATGAAAAAAGAACAAAGAAAAAAAATGAAGAATGAAAAAAATAAAAAAAATGAAAAAATGAAAAAATGAAAAAAATGAAAAAAGAAAAAGAAAACCCCTTTCCCTTTCCTACACATGTGATTTCATTGACCCTACAAAATTAGTGTTTGTTTATCTTTGCCTGATTCCTAATTCCTGATTCTCAGCAATAGCCAAAAAGGGGCAGCTGTAGACACCTAATTTTGTCCGGACCACTAAAACAGGTATGTTTTCTTCCTAAATTGATTTTTCAGAATGTAAAAAGATTTTTTTCATCCTGCAGGTGGTACTCTAAGACTTAGTTTAAAAGGGTGAGCATAAAAAGTCAAACTCAAAAAAAGTCAACCCTAAAAGAAGTCAAGCTCAAAAAAGTCAACCCCAGAAAGTCAACTATTGAAAAAGTCAACCCACTTTGAAAATCAAGATTTGAAGATCAATTGAAAAATGACGAAAGAATTTTGATAATCCGAGGTCTACATCAAAAGATATGGAGTTCGAAAGTTGGGTTACAGAGATTCAGTAGAAAGAAAACCCTAATCCGAGAAATTTGGGGAAAAATGCTTAAACGATCGAATTGGTCAAAATTGAAGGTTCCAAATGAAATATAAGCACTGACTACGGGTAATGGAGTAGCTACTTGAAAGAAAAACAGAAAGAAAAGTCAATCCAGGAGAAAACCGAGAATTAGGGTTTTTGTGGATTTCAGTAAAATCGGGAAGAATTATAGAACTGGTCCAACTTGGTAAAAATAAAGCCCCCAATGGATGAGGAATGATTAAAAAGGGATAGCCCAAGGCTCAGCTTCAAGAAAATCTGAAAAACGGACTTGTTTTGAGCAAAATCGGGTTTCGAAGGCTAAAGGGCAAAATTGGAAAATTTGGGAAAAATAGCAAATGGACTCCGAAAATTTTGAAAATTTGCAAATCTCATTCTTAAATCATTTGGAAGATATTGGCAAAAGAAAATCTTGATTCGGAGTTCGTTTGCAAAATGGCCAAATCCCGAGTCTCTTATGCAGAAACTCAAGAAGGAAAATCCCAAAAAAATAGCAAATGAACTCCAAATCTTCTGAAAATTTGGAAATCTAATTTTTAAATTATTTGGAAGATATTGACGAAATAAAATCTTGATTCGGAGTTCGTTTGCAAAATGGCCAAATCTCAGGTCTCCTAAGCAATAATGCAAGAAGATAAATCCCGAAAAAATAGCAAATGACTCCAAAAATTATAAAATTTTGCAAATCTCATTTTTAAATTATTTGGAAGATATTGGCAAAAGAAAATCTTGATTCGGAGTTCGTTTGCAAAATGGCCAAATCCCGAGCTCCTATGCAGTAATTCAAGAAGATAAATCCCGAAAAAATACCAAATGAGTTCCAAAAATTATGAAAACTTCCAGATCACACTTTTAAATTATTTGGAAGAGATTGGTGAAGAAAAATCTTGATTTGGAGCTCGTTTAAAAAATGGTAAAATGTGGGGGCATAAAAGGGCATTTTTGGAAGAAAAAATCCAAATAAATAGCAAACGGACTCGAACAATTTTAAAAACTTCCAGAATTCAATATTTTTATATTTTTAAAGTATTAAAAAAATAAAATTTGAATTTGGAGTCCGTTTGACATTTATTTGCATCCGGGGGGCAAAATGGTCATTTTACCCAAGCAACCGAAAAGGGCTTCTTTTGGCTTTTCAAAAAATCAGACTTGGGCTGGAAAAGAGAGTGCTGGCCTGCCAAGGCAGAAAGGAAGGAGGAAGCTTCTGATTTTTCAATCAAAAGGCCAGGAATTAAGAGTTAGTTAGAGATTTTTTTTTATCAAGCCATTGTGATTAAGCCACATAGGCTAATGCATGAGGAGAGAGAGTGTCAACATTATTCTTGAACAGCTGTAATTATGGACAGCTTATATGCTAACCTAAGGGTGATAATTTCATAATTTTTCACCTTGAATCACTAGTCATTGGATGGAAGTTGGTTGGAATCAAAATGACAACATCCTAGGGGAGGAGAGAGGTAAAATTCTGCCAGCACTATAGGGGGGGAGGCAGATTTTTTTATTTTCACTTCATTTTTTTCAGAATTCTTCTTGTTTTGCTTAGTTTTTCTCTCCTTGGTTGAAAGCAAAAAGAAAAAGTTTAGAAAAGAAAGGAAAGTTTGAAGAGATAAAGCTTGAAATATAGCTTATTGAGGTTGCTTTTAGCACCAAATCTTGCACTTTCTTGATTTTTCATTCTTGTTTTTTGCTATTTTGATTATTATTTAGTGAGTTTTCTTTCTAAATAAAGGGTTTTTTTTTATTTTATGTTTTTCTTAAGTTCTTTCTTCATCTCTTTCTTAAATAATTTTTACAAATTTTTTTCTTATTTTTTCTTTAATGGCCGAATGGCCTATATTTTATTATTATTATTATTGTTGCTGTTTTTGCTTTAATTTATCATGTTATTTATGTTATTTTCTTTAATCTTGATGCTTTAAGTGTTCTCCTACTTAATATACTTGAATCATGTTTCAATTTGGTTGCTTTGTTTGTTGCCATTTACGAGTTAAATATCATGTTCTTGCATTTTTAATTTTCTGTTTTCATAATGTTTAAATTTGTTGATGTTTTATATTGAGTATATCAAGTGTTTGTGAAAATGCTTGTTAGTTTTAATATCTCTACTTTGTGTTTGCATGATTTGATGTTATATTTTAGTTGAGCATGTTAGTATATCAAGTGTTTGTGAAAATGCTTGTTAGTATCTCCACTTTGTGTTTGCATGATTTGAGTGTTATATTTTAGTTGAGCATGTTAGTATATCAAGTGTTTGTGAAAATGTTTGTTAGTATCTCTACTTTGTGTTTGCATGATTTGAATGTTATATTTTAGTTGAGCATGTTAGTATATCAAGTGTTTGTGAAAATGCCATGCTTGTTGGAGCTTGAGGCCACTCGGTTACTCCATGTGTTATTTTGCATTGTGTGTTGCATTTTTGCTATGTTAGTTGATAGGTTGGCATTTGCATGATATTTGGTTGAGTTTTTGGTTTAAGCATGCCTTGTATTTGTGTTATTGTCATGCATATTTTAGTTGTTAGGTTAGGTTTATCTTGCCATGCATGTTCATGCATTTTAGACCTAGGTTGCATTAAATGCCATGCAAGTTCATTTAGGTCTAGGTCACTATATTGATGCCATGCACTTTTTCATGACATTTAGGTTTAAACACATGCATTTCATGCACTATATTTGCTGTATTTTTCATGCATTTCATGTTCATACCACTTGACTAATGACTTAGGCCAATTAATGGTTCAAAGTCATGCTCTCTTGAGCACACTTGTGGAAAATTAAGGTTTGTCAAATTGATTATTCTACCTTTGTGATTTTTTTTTTTACTTAGCCAATTTTTGTCTAACTTTTAAAAAGTCTTAGCTACTGTTTTTGAGTTATTTTGTGAGTCTTAAATATTTTTACTTTGATTTTTAAATGATTTTATCAAAGGCAAAAATGTATTTTGGCAAAACAGTTTTTTCACCTAGTACTCATACTTTCCCAATTTTTTTGGGCATTCATCTTTAATCAAAAAATTAAGCTGATTTTTCCCGTGTAGTTGTACATGTCCTAAGTCTCCAGTATTTATTTTAGATTTTTTTGAATTTTTAAAAATATGGTAAAAAATCATGGTTTAAAACTGGACACTGGATTCAGAATTGAATTTAAAGGAAAATCATTTTTCTGTTTTGGTTAAGTTACTTAGAGGGGGCTGATTAGGAAGTTTAGCTACTGACTTAGGGTAGTTTCTAAGCCTTTTTAAACTATAAAAATGATTTTTTAAGTCTCGAGTTAAGGGTGGTCAAGTCCGAGATTTCAAACTTAGGAAATTAGAGTCATTTAAAAAAAAGGTTTAGCCCAGTTTTTATTTTTAATTTAAGTTTTTCAAAATTTTTTTCAAACAATCACAAAGTATTTTGGTTTTAGAATATTTAATTTGACATATTTTCCTAAGGTAGCCGGATTTCATTTTAGATATACGGATTTCCTTAATTAAAGGAAAAAATACATTTTCATGCATTGCATTTTCCATATTCATGCATTTTATATAATATGTGATTTTTGCTATGATAATGTCTATGATATTATTATGATTTTGAGTTATGTTATATTGTTTATTATATGATTTGGAATATTTCATGATATCCTATGCTTTTTATTTAATTATTTTTTTTGTTATATTATTTAGCATATACTATGTTCATGCATTATTATTTTCATTTTTATTTCCATGCATATTATATGATAGCATTATTTTATATTCCATGTCATTTAAATTATATGCCATATCATTCATATTTGCCATTTCATTCAAATTATTTCATTTCATATAGAATATATTATGTTACCTAGGTCATTTCATTTCATTTAGAATATGTCATATAACTTAGGACATTTCATTTCATTTAGAATATGCTAAGGTATTTAAATTATATCATATCATTTAGGATGCATTATATTATTTAGATTTTGCCATGTCATTTTATTTATGTCATGCATATACATATTCATATCTTTTAAAATGTTTTCAAAAGGATAATGATTTTTCAATAAAAAATAAAGATATTTCCGAGTTAAAATAATTCATGAGTTCTCTACCGGGTTTGCTGGAGGGAATATCATCAATTATCTTTAATAAAGGAATATCTTTCTTTCAAAAAAAGAGAATGATTCGGGAAAGTTTTCCAAAACTAATAAAAATTTCTATATTTTGCCACGTTTGTTGGGGAATATAGGAAAATTTTGAATTTATAAATTCCGGATCATTTTCAATTAAAAAATAGAATTATTTTTCTTTAAATTGGGAATTAAACGTGAAATACTAAATTTAAAACCGATTTTTTATCGAGACTTGAGATAACACACGATTAATAAGGTACCGTTTTATACGGGCATTGTGGGGGTGCTAATGCTTCCCCACATGTAACCGAGTCCCGAACTCGTTTCTTTGATTTCTCTGGTTTAAAACGCAGACTTGAAATTTGTTTTTTAAAATGTTTTAATTAATTTTTAAAATATTTTATAAAACCGGTTTTAATAGGTGGCCGATCACACCTAGCTAAAAAAGATTGGTGGAGGCTCCATGTCTTTTTCAAAGTCATTTTCAAAACCTTCATTTTTCTAGAGGAATTAAGTCGACTTTTCCTCGTTTTTTTTAATGTCACGTTTAACGAATAATAAAGTCTTGCGATGAGACTCGTTATTTTTTAGGTTGCGACACAGTCCGTCCTACACACGAAATGGAAGTTCCTAGACCTATCCGACAACGTAGGCGGACGCGTCAACCGGTCTCATCACATGCGGCGGAGTTCACTGCACTGAGGATGTCATTTAGTCATCCTGATCCTCAACTAGAATATGGTGTAGCATCCAGTAAACATCATTACATCAGTCACCCTGGATTTGATGTTGATGAGTGTTATCGACCAGAACTGCCAACGACGAGGTTAGATGACCAGCTCCTCACCCCAAGTCCAAGTTCGGCATATCTAACTTCAGTGTATCAGTTTGGAACCCCTACGTCAGCATTTGGTACTACATCACTTGTGGGTCCATCTAGTAGTCAGGTTCCATTTATGGGGTTGGCTCCTTGAGCAATAGGTTTCCATTTTTTGATGCAGAACATGTGGGTCCCTCTAGTAGTGCGTTTCCATCGACTGATATGGGTGAGCATGCGGATCACATAGAACAAGAACCAGTTGCGGTAGGTCGAGGACGAGTTCGACAACGAATACATCCCACTGACGAGGTTCAACGACGGGTACAACAAGCACGCAATAGAAGAGCTCGACATTGTTGCTCAACACCACGCGATACAGGAGCTCCTCCGTAAATAATTAAAATAAACGTACTTTTTGTATAATAATCATGTATTTTTTAGAAGATGTTTTTAATAATGTACGTTTTGTATAATAATCATGTACTTTTTGTATTTTTCTTTCATTAAAAGTAAAAATTCACCGTTATTTTAAAAATTTAAATGATTATTTATTAATTTTGTTATTTAAATTTTATTATTAATTTTGTTATTTAATTTTGTTATTTATTATTTAAAATTTTAATTTTGTAAAATTAAATTTCCAAAGTTAATTTTTTTTTACCGTTTTAAAACAGTAACATACTTGAATGTATAATTAATTATTAACTAACTATATATAATATATTTAGGATTAACTAAATAATGTAAAATTAATTATATATATATATATAAATATTATTTAGGCTTTTAAAATAATTTTAAAAAATTACCTTTTTTTACAAAAATACTTTAATAATATTAATTTTTAAAATTTAAAAATATACTTTAATTACAAAATTTAAAATTTAAAAATTAAAAAAAAGAAATTGGTGTTGGGAAGTCGCCATATCATATGGCGACTTCCCAACATCATAAATTGTTTTTTACAAATTGCACTTGGAAGTCGCCATATCATATGGCGACTTGTAAGTTCAATTATTTTAATTTAACAAAATTTAAAGCTCGAAAGTCGCCATATGATTTTTTTAAAAAAATAAATTTTTTAGTTGGGAAGTCGCCATATCATATGCCGACTTCCCAACTGATTTTAAAATGATCGTATTTTGGTACATAATTTTAAAATATTGGTAGTTTGGTAAAAAAAAAAAAAAAATTAGCAATATCTAAATAAAAAAAGTCTATTAAATCTTATCCAAACTCAAAAAATTTGTTTAATTACCTGAATTTGAATTTGTTTTAATTTAATTATAAAAAATTAATAATTCGAATTCATATAACCTGAATCCAAAAATGATCCTAATTCGAAATGATTCGAATATGAATTGTAAAAAACAAAATTAATTCAAAATTATTCGAACATAAATTAAGTATAATTTTATTTTTAAAATATTAATTTAATAAAAATAATAAATTCAAAATAAATTATTAATTTATTTTAATTTTATAATTTTACATTTTCTTTTAAAATATTTTTTATTAAATTATATATATATATAATTTTGAATATTAGCCTTCTTAATTATGATTAAAAAAAATAAAAAACAAAAAAACTTTTAATTTAATTTCTATGTTTATATATTATAAATAAAGTATTTTATTAACTCGAATTTTCACATCTAACCCAAAGGGATCTGAACTCGAAATTGATCTGAATTTAAGCCCCGAATTGATCCAACCAGATTTCACTTGATCCAAATCCAACTCAACTCATTCAATTAACAAGTCCAGTTAGCTGTATTTCTTTTTTTTTTTTTTTTTTTAAAAATTTCCTTTCAAGGAAAGAGTAAAGACATCATCCTAACAAGCACATAAATATAACAAATAATTTTTTCAAGAAAGAAATTATTTAGTTGTGAATGGGATTGGGCGAAGTACATATGATGTGCTTAGACAAAGAGTTGTCACCTAACTAATCTAGGAGTTGCATAAAGATGCAATTGATAAGCTATGTTATCTACCCAACTAGGCTTGTTGTAATTTGTTGAGTCACTCAAGGTTGCAAAATGTTGAAAAGGATCCCAACCCATTAGAAATACCTTGATGAGATTTTCGAATAATAGTGAGGGCTATTATCTCGAAAAATTAGTGGGAGAACCAATAAGAGATTTAATACCTCATCTTGAATTGGTATAAATGCATGAATATAACTGATATATACTTTTTCCATATTAGGTTGTTGAAAGTGGTTAATACTTTAACTGCACTGCGCGGCATTATGAATGCCATTAGTCCAAAATGTTTGGATTGGTACAAAAGGTCGAGAAGCGTTTTCAATGAAAGGAAGGTAGCTCACTTGACAAGTCAAGAAGAACATATAGAAGTTTCTGGGTTGACTGTGTTTGTGATTGAACTGAATCTTTCTATTGTTAAATCCAATTCCTGGATAATTGATTCAGGATGCGGTTCACATCTATGTAATGACATAGCGATGTTGAAAGGAAGTAGAAAGTTGAGCAAAGATGAAGTAGTTCTTAGAGTAGGCAATGGTGCAAAAGTTGCAGCATTGGCCGTTGGAACATATACTTTATCTTTGCCGTCTGGCATGAAATTGGAACTGAAAGATTGTTACTTTGTTCCAGTATTGTCTAGAATCATTTTGGTTTCATACCTCACTGTTAATGATGGTTTTGAGATAAGAATGAAGGGCAATAGTTGCTCCATCATTCTTAAAGACATTCACTATGGATCGGCAATATTACATAATGGATTATATGTTTTGGATCTAGAGATGCCTATGTTCAATATAAATGTCAAGAAAGCAAGAAAGCATGATCCAAGTAAGACTTACATCTGGCACTGTAGACTTGGTCATATCAATGAGACAAGGATTTCCAAATTGCGTAAACATGGTTATTCGGAACCTTTTGATTATGAATCATATGGGACTTATGAACGTTGTCTCCTTGGTAAGATGACCAAGACTCCCTTTACTGGAAAAGGTGAAAGAGCTGGTGTTTTATTAGGCTTAATACATTCAGATGTATGTGGGCCACTAAACACAACTGCTAGAGGTAATTTCTCCTACTTCATAACCTTTTTCGATGATCATTCTAGATATGGTTATGTGTATCTGATGAGATACAAGTCTAAAGCTTTTGAAAAGTTCACAGAGTTCAGAGCTGAAGTAAAGAAACAGACTGGGAAAAATATTCTAGCTCTTAGATCGAATTAAGGAGGAGAATATTTAACTCATAATTTCTTGGATCATTTGACAGATAATGGAATTCTGTCGCAATGGACTCCACCTGGAACTCCTCAGCATAACGGATTGTCCGAAAGGAGAAATCGAACCTTGTTGCACATGGTTCGGTCTATGATGTCTAAGGCTGACCTTCCGATACCCTTTTGGGGATATGTCTTAGAAATTGCAGCTTACCTTCTAAATAGGGTTCCAAGCAAGTCGATAGATAAGGTACCATATGAGATATGGAATGGCAAGAAGCCATGTTTATCCTTTCTAAAGATTTGGGGATGCACTGCTTTTGTAAAGCAAGTACCTTCTGATAAGCTGGGAGCTAGATCAGAAAAATGTAAGTTTGTGGATATCCCAAAGAGACTGTTGGATATTAATTTTACAGTACTACTGATCAAAAGGTGTTTGTGTCAAAACACGCTGCTTTTCTAGAGAAAGAGTTTCTACTAGAAGGATTCACTGGGTGTAAAATAGATCTTGAAGAAGTTCAAGAACCACAACCTAACATTCCCTCTGAACCTGAGCCATTGGTCGAGGCATTGGATGCTTGGACTAATGCTCAAGAAACACAAGTACTCCGAAGGTCTAGTAAAGAGAGGCTAACTCCAATAAGATATGGATTTCTTTTGGAAAGAGATGGTTTGCCCATTGATAATGAACCTGCTACCTATAAGGAAGCGATGTCGGACATCAATTCCAAGAAATGGCTAGAAGCCATGAAATCCGAAATGGATGCCATGGAAGTTAACCAAGTTTGGTCTTTAATTGATCCACCTCAAGGGATAAAACCCATAGGGTGCAAATGGGTCTACAAGATAAAGACAGACATAGATGGCAACATACAAACGTATGAGGCTAGATTGGTTGCAAAAGGTTATAATCAAGTTGAAGGCATTGAATTTGAAGAAACCTTTTCACCAGTTGCCATGGTAAAGTCCATTAGGATTATGCTTGCTATTGCTGCATACCATGAATATGAGATATGACAGATGGATGTAAAAATTGTATTCCTTAAAGGGAATTTGCAAGAGGAAGTGTATATGACACAACCTGAAGGTTTTTCATCCAAGACAACATCAAATAAGGTATGCAAGCTGCAAAAGTCCATTTATGGACTAAAGCAAGCATCTCGGAGTTGGAGCATTAATTTTGATGAAACAATCAAAGAATTTGGTTTCATTAAGAATCCTGATGAACCATGTGTTTACAAAGGTAAACGGACATGTAATTGTTTCCTTGGTGCTATATGTTGATTACATATTGCTCATAGGAAACGATGTACCTACGCTTCAGACCACCAAGGTCTGGCTCTCTAAACAGTTCTCCATGAAAGATTTGGGAAAAGCAGCATATATTTTGGGAATTAAGATCTATAGAGATAGATAAAAAAAGGCTGCTTGGATTGTCCCAATTCTTTTACATAGACAAGGTGCTAAAAGGTTTAGCATGGATACTTTCTTGGTTTCTGGAGGGGCTGAACTCCAAGTTAGGGGTTATACAGATGCTGACTTCTAGTTTGATTAGGATGACAGTAAATCGCAGTGTAATTATATATTTATCTTGAATATTGGAACAGTTAGTTGGAAAGGTTCCAAACTAGAGATGACTGTAGATTCAACAACCAAAGCCGAGTATATCTCCTCGTTTGAGGCAACGAAAAAGGTTGTTTGGATCAAGAAGTTCATTAAAGAACTTGGTTGGTTCCGAGCATTGTTGATCTAGTACCATTTTAATGTGATAACAATGGAGCCATAACGCAAGCTAAGGAACCAAGGTCTCATCATAGATCCATACATATATTACGGCAGTTTCATCTGATTAGTGTAATCATTGAAAGAGGTGACATTAAAATGAAAAAGGTTACCCACTGAGGATTTCTGTCCCAGCAGAAATATAATCGTCGCATGGAAGGACATGGGCCTAAGTACATGGGCGATTGGCTTTAGTGTTAGTGGGAGATTGTTGGTTTAAGCCCTACAAGCTAATCTAGTTAGGCTTGTAAAACACTATTTATATATTCATGTATTGCACATTATAGTTTCTTAATTATAATTGAGGTATTTCTTTATCCATAAGTATTGTTATAAATGACTTGTGAAGATAAAACCCATGAGACACAATGGCATTACAAAGGAATTGTAAGGTGTTACAATTATGAGGATCCTTATGCATCAATGCCATATTTCTAAATTGTTCCTGGTCATTGTATTGTCAAGACAGGGCATTGACAATGCTCAAAGACTGGCATATGTTAAGCCTTCATGCACTTGATGCATGCAACCGGTCTCATAGGTTGAAAGTATAGAGATACTTGGGGATAACATATGGGTGCTTGTTAGTTGAACAAGTTCACTGAACATGACCTGCTATGAGAGTTCCATTTGGTATATCACTCAAGTGTCTATGGTAAATACTCTCATGTGTCAATAGTGTAAGTAATCTTTTGACTTGTGACACCAGGTCATCTTGTATGTGAACTGTCATACTTAGATTTCATCACGAACGGGTCCCAATCACGAGGATCCTTAAAGTAGGGTGTTATTGGGTATGACATGAAGCATACGAAGATGAATGAGTGGTCCAGAGAGGATTCATCACCCCAAGTGATTAAGGGGACATATCTCATATGTATCTGGCTTATATTAACTTATGGAAGTCCTTGGCCAAGGCAATACTTAAGGAGTTAATATTAAAGTTGCAGATCTAATATGGAATGGGTTAAGAGTAGAAACTGAACCATGGTCTTTCCTATCCCTGGATATTTGATGAAGGGATCGAATTACACAGACATATTGTACACGAAAGGCTAGTCGAAGCTTGATGACTCTCTTGGCATTTGGGTGGTCATGATGCATTGCTAGATGCAACTCATGATCTATAAATATAAATAGGAAATTCTTAATTGAATTTATTATATTTATTGCCAACATGTTAAGGGCCTAATGGGTCACACACAAAAGGTGATTAATGGAATTAAAATGAGATTGGGCTAGATTAAATATTCATTAAGTGTTGTGGGCTTATTGTGAATATTTAATAATATGTATAAGGGCTTTAGTGCAGTTAGTCCAAGAGTTGACATACACCAAACCTACTTATATATAGGCTAATGTTGTTGTCGCCTCCCCCGCTAAGAGAATACCTGAATCGGCGCCTCTCTCCCCAATAAGTGAGAATCGACCGAACACCTATAAAGTAGGGAGAATACGATTCTTTCATTTTTCTTAAAAAATTAAGGTAGAGGAGGAAGGTTTTTCACAACCTAGACTACTAGCATCGTTTTGGAAAAACATAATCTCAACCTTGTGAAGGCTTTTAGATCACCTGTGTGGATTACTGTTAGAGGTCGGACAATTGGACGACTTTGGTTTTCGACAAGCGAGCTTTGTGTACAAGAACAAGAACATCAAGAATCTGTCTTGAGGATTCGACAATCTTCAAAATAGAGGTATGAGATTTTGATTGTTATCTGTTCTTGACAGCCTGATCATTTTGAAAGCATAGGTAGATCCATGGAGGGGTTCAGTATCTCTATGTTTTATTTTAATTCTGCTGCGTTGTATGTTTAACTTGTTGATTAAATTATACATTCTCTGTTTGAGCATGAGCCGAATCCCAATAATTTTGCCCAACTAATTGTCCATTATTCAGCTCATGAGCAGTACAGACTTCAACATCAATAAAGCTGCAAAAGTGAAGCTAGCTGTAAGGGACACTAAATCTGGACAACAGTCAACAGGGGAGAGAGAACTTATAAAAAATTAAGAATTACACTTATCGAGGCCACAATTCTGATTTCTAACCTAGTGCAATGTAAAATTAGGCTTATTAGAAAGATGAGTGATTGATTAGCCATTAAATTGAATAAAACCACGACAAATTGAAAAGTGATGCAGAATAAAATTTTGGACCGGCCAGGTCGGGCTCTAGATATTCCTTTGATAATATGGGTCGGGCTTGGTCACAAAAACTTACTCATATTTTGGGCAAGGTCTTAGCAAACACAAATGTTATTAGTATCTTGTCTGAACTTGACCCGAACTTAGCCGATCCGGTTCATGAGCAAGTCTAGCAACATGCTTAGTCTTGGAGCGGAGTAGTAGTCTCCTCACCTAAACTTTTTATATGAAAATAAATATTCAGTTGGATCTTGGTCTTAAAATTTATCAATATTTACTTCTGCAAATTGGATTTAAATTAATATATTTAATAGAATTATAAAGGTAGTAAACCGATGGATTCAGTTTAAGTGATTATTTCAAGTTCGGATTTTTTTGAATTTAAATAATTTCGAATGTTGGATTTTGTTCCGATTTCATGTTGTTCTTGGCCAAATTTTCTTGACTTCGGGTTTCAATAAAGCTAATAATTATTTTTTTCAGATAAAAAGTTTTAAAATTTAAATTTTTAAGTTTAGATTATCATGGGTTTATGTCAGATTAATTTTGGGTTCGAATTATTTCGAGAACATTTTGAGTTCAGATTTTTTCAACCTTATGTTTTTGACTTTTTGATAATTCAAATATACGTGAATTTGTATATTATTTTTTCTTTAACAAATTTTTTAAGTTCGAATTCATTTTACTAGGTCTAAAAAGTTCTATTGGTATAATAAAATGGCCATGCAAAAGCCAAGCCCTATATCGTACGTCCCTTCAGCCTTGGTAGACATTGGTGGCATGATGTTAGAGTTCCATTCCATTTTCGGTAACCTTCAATTTTTTTTTTTTTAAACTCTGAAGAATACATGATCCGAACTCGAATAATTTGAGTTTTAAACTTGAATAATTACCGAACCCAAAATGATCTGAACCCGAAATGACCCAAAACTGAAATTATCCAAACTTGAAAATGATCCGAAAATTTTAAAATCCAAATTGACCCAACCTGAATTAATCCGATTCAATCCACCCAATTGACAGATCTACTCGTAGCCATATCTACCTTACAAGTTATCCTTTAGCCTTGGTAGACTTTGTTGGAAATAAAATATGCTATATACTGTAAAATATAAACAGAAAGTAAAAGAAGAACTTGATATATATATATATATATAAGCAGATTACAAAAAATATGCAGAATCGAACAAAGACACTTACAGAAATTGATTTGAAAAAATCAATATCGAGTCAAGGTTGGACCTCTAACCTTAAGAAGTTTTTTGCCTGTCTAAGGTGCTTACAGTATCGATGCAAATCGTCTCCCAGGTTTCCTCGATATACGTTGCAAATGAGAGCACACCCGGATGAAACATAGCGAACAGAAGAATGTTGACGTCTCTCTCTTAGAAGACAAGAATATTTTCGGTGAATTAGTCAATTAAAACAGATACAAACACTCCTATTTATAGATACAGAGAAGTCTGTTCGGTCAGGCACATATGTTGGGCAGGAATCGGTTCAGTCAAAAGACAAGTCTGTTACAATGAACCGATTCAATCCAACAGGCAAAGACACAACTGAAAAAGCAAAGAAACCGAACAGACACATTCTAGAAGATGAATTATTCGGACATACATAAAGCTGGTTGGTGCTGAGCTGGTTCGGCTGGTTGGTGTTGAGCTGTTTCGGTTTGGACAAAAAATAAGCCAGTTGGGCAGTAAAAAATTAATTACTGACCCAAACCCAAACCCGACCCAGCCCGACTCGGCGGCGGCGGTGCACGCGTGTGGTCCAGCCCAAGTTGTGTAGGTCCTCTCTCTCCACAAAAACTTGGTGCCCCTTAGGGCCCAACCCATCATGACACTCTAGCTTATATAAGCTATAAGCTAAAGCCATTCTTAGTCCTATGTGGGATTGACTACCACACATACCTTCAACCAACTTTCCTTCCTATCCAAGTGGGTAAATAATGAGGCTAATTTCTCATTCACTTTGATATCATTTGTGTACGTAAATTTACACCGTGTATCTTACTATGACAACCTACGTATTAGAATACGTATTACGTATATACACACTTAATATATACTATGATATCTAACAATCCCCCACATGAATGAAAATTGTCTGAATAAAACGACAAACTGACTCGGAGTACGAGAGAGACTTTCTTGAAGAGTAATTGCATCAAGATAGGTAGCTTTTGGCTTTGAACCCTCCATAGTGAATAACTATTGGATTTACTCGGCTAACTAGTGAACATGATGTCTTGAACTATTCAGCCTTTATTGTAAACCAAGACAATAATTATCACACAATTCCCCTTCGAACATCTTCGGTTCTCACGGTTGTGTCCATTTTGGCCTCAGACACTTCCTGGTTTCTTATGAGTACTCTAGAGGATTTAGCCTGATCAATTCTCATAGAAGTGGCCACGTTTCTTACTCATAATAGGTGATTGCTCATTAAGAGTATCCTGCAATACCCCACTTGATTATTTATCAAGCTATAAGAATCATTAAAAGCATAGCTTATCCTACCTTGCAAGCAGCACTAAATCATCATAGGAATCGATAAGAGTGTTTAACTCTTTTAGTGCTTACACACTGTTACATAATTTAGTTGTCCCTTTTGAACCTAGATCTTGGGATCTCCAGTTAGCTAGGTTGGGTTTCCACTATGTAACTTTAATTTATAGGCTTAAGACCCATTCCCCTCGATGATGTATTTACTTGCTCTCTCGTTAAACCTTTAGTAAGCGGATCCGCAATATTATCCTTTGATTTTACATAATCAATAGAGATAATTCCATTTGAGAGCAACTATCTAACGGTATTGTGTCTTCGACGAATGTGTCGAGATTTACCGTTATATAAACTACTCTGTGCCCTACCAATTGCAGATTGGCTATCGCAATGTATACTTATTGCCGGCACAGGTTTCGGCCAACATGGAATATCTTCTAAAAAATTTCGAAGCCATTCTGCTTCTTCTCCAGCTTTATCTAAAGCTATAAACTCAGATTCCATAGTGGATCTGGCAATACATGTTTGTTTAGAAGATTTCCATGACACTGCAGCTCCTCCAATAGTAAAGATAAATCCACTAGTAGATTTAGAATCTTTAGTATCGGATATCCAGTTTGCATCAGTGTACCCTTCAAGTACAACTGGATATCTTGTATAGTGCAGTCCATAACTTAAGGTATATCTCAAATATCTGAGTACCCTCACAATGGCCTTCCAGTGATCCTCCCCAGGATTACTAGTAAATCTACTCAGTTTGCTAACTGAGTAAGCTATATCTGGTCTTGTGCAGTTCATAAGATACATAAGACTACCAATTATTCGCGAATATTCTAATTGAGATATTGCGTCACCAGTATTTTTCTTTAGATGTAAATGAACATCTACGGGTGTTTTGGCTATATCGGTATCATTCTTACTGAATTTCTCAAGAATATTATTTACATAATGATCTTGAGATATTACTAAGCCATCTTGTGTTTTAGAAATTTTAATTCCTAAAACCACATCAGCTACACCCATATCTTTCATATCAAACTTAATGGTCAACCAAGTTTTGGTAGCTTTTATGATCTCATAGTTACTGCCTAAGATCAACATATTGTCTACGTATAGACAAACAATGACATATCCCTTATTCGTATCTTTTACGTAAACGCACTTATCACATTCATTAATACAAAAACCATTTGACAACATTGTATTGTCAAATTTTTGATGCCATTGTTTAGGAGCTTGTTTTAAACCATATAATGATTTAACAAGTCTACACATCTTCCTTTTTAGTCCCGAAACTTTGAACCCTTCGGGTTGTTCCATATAGATTTCTTCGTCTAAATCTCCATTCATGAAAGTTGTCTTAACATCCATTTGGTGTATAACGAGATTGTTAAGAGTTGCTATAGCTATTAACATTCGAATAGATGTTATTCTCATAACTGGTGAATACGTATCAAAATAATTGAGCCCTTCCTTTTGCCTGTATCCTTTTATTACAAGCCAGGCTTTATATTTATCAATCGTTCCATCTGCTTTCATCTTCCTCTTAAATATCCATTTGGATCCTAAAGGCTTATACCCTTGAGGAAGATCCACCAGTTCCCATGTATGATTTTGCATGATGGATTCTATTTCATTGTTAACGGCCTCTTTCCAAAATTGTTTTTCTGGAGACGACATAGCCTCACTAAAAGTTTGAGGTTCATTTTCTAACAAATATGTTAGAAAATCAGGACCATAAGTAGTCGATACTTTAGCCTGTTTGCTCCTTCTAGGTTCCTCTTCATCCATATGTGGATTACTACTCGAGGACTCATGAGTTCTCTTTGTAGTCTTGTTTTCTTGTTTTTCCTTATAAGGAAGAACATCTTCAAAGAACGAAGCATTCCTTGATTCCATTATCGTATTGATATGAATATCGAGAATGTCCGACTTGAATACAAGAAAACGGTAAGCAGCACTATTGTTTGCATATCCAATGAATACGCAATCAATAGTTTTAGGTCCTATTTTGACCTTTTTAGGTGGAGGAACGGCTACCTTCGCAAGACATCCCCACACTTTCATGTGTATGTAGTTTGGTCTTAGACCCTTCCACAATTCATACGGTGTCTTGTCTAACTTATTCTGGGGTATTTTATTTAAAATATAATTAGCTAATAAAATAGCTTCCCCCCCACAAGTTCTGAGGTAACCCTGAACTTATCAACAAAGCGTTCATCATTTCTTTCAACGTTCGGTTCTTGCGTTCTGCAATACCATTTTGTTGAGGTGAATAAGGAGCAGTGGTTTGATGGATGATTCCATTTTTCGAACAGAATTCATTAAAAATTGAATCATATTCACCACCTCTATCACTCCGTATTTTCTTGATTTTCTTACTTAGTTGATTTTCGACCTCATTCTTAAAGAGCTTAAATGCTTCCAAGGCTTCGTCTTTGTTTTTTAGCAAATAGACGTAACAATATTGTGTGCTATCATCTATAAAAGTAATAAAATACTTTTTACCATCTCTCGTTTACACAAATTTTAAATCACAAATATCAGTGTGAATTAACTCTAGAGGTTCACTACTTCTTTCTATTGAATAGAAAGGAGCCTTAGCTAATTTGGATTCTACACAAATTTCACATTTGTGATTCTTGTCAATGACAAATTTCGGAAGTAAATCCAAATTGCTTATTTTCTGCAAGGTCTTGTAATTTACATGACCTAATCTACCATGCCATAAAGTAGGAGACTCAACCAAGTAAACAGAAGAAATATTATTATTAATAATCTTATTCTTGTGTACAATTGTCATAACATTGAGCTTAAAAAGCCCATCACAAAGATATCCCCTTCCCACAAATATCCCACTCTTGGTGAGTACAAATTTATCAGACTTGAATACGAGCCTAAACCCATTCTTGCTCAGTAAAGAGCAGGAAACCAAATTCTTTCGGATTTCGGGAGCATGAACAACATTGTTCAATGTGAGTTGCTTCCCGGAGGTCATCTTGAGTACCACCTTTCCATGCCCTCGTACCTTGCAAGCCATACAGTTTCCCATATATAGTTGCTCATCATTAGCAGCTTCTTTATATTCGGAGAAACTCTTCCTTTCAAAACATACGTGACAAGTGGCCCCAGTATCAACCCACCAAGTCTTAGGGATTTCCACCAAGTTCACTTGTGAAACAACAGCAGCAAGCTCAAGATCATCAACTAGGTTGGCTTGAGCTTTCTTCTTCTTGTTCTGTCTGCAGTCCTTTGCACGGTGTTCGGGCTTGTTGCAGTTGAAACAATTTCCCGTGAAATTCCTAAAATCTGTTCCCTTCTTTGCTTGGGAAGAACTTGAACCAACGAATTTCCTCTTGTTGGTCTTTTTCGAATGTTCAACAACATTCGCTTTGGCTTTCATGGTCTGGACCATGACCATCTTCTCTGAACTACGATTATCCTCCTCGATTCTCAATCGAACAATCAAGTCCTCTAAAGACATCTCCTTTCGTTTGTGCTTTAGATGGTTCTTGAAATCCTTCCACGAAGGAGGGAGTTTCTCTATCAAAGTTGCCATTTTGAATGATTCACTTAGAGTCATTCCCTCGGCAAAGATCTCATGGAGAATCAATTGAAACTCTTGGACTTGACTAATAATGGTTTTCGAGTCCACCATCTTAAAATCCAAAAACCGGCCAACCACATATTTCTTTGTGCCGGCATCTTCGGTTCTGTATTTCCTTTCCAAGGACTCCTACAGCTCTCTCGCTGTCTTTATTGGATTATACACGTTGTATAACGTGTTGTCCAAACCATTGAGGATGTAGTTCTTGCATAGGAAGTCAAAATGCTTCCATGCATCTACCGAGGCTACCATTGTAGTATCGGTCTCTCCCTCGTTCAAAGTCGGGGCCTCCTCCCGTAAGAACTTGGCTAGATTAAGTGTCGTCAAATAGAACAGCATCTTTTGCTGCCATCGTTTGAAGTCCTGACCATTGAACTTCTCGGGTTTCTCACCATGTGTTACATGTAGAAATTGTGGCGCTACGGGCGCTCTAGCAATACTGGTAGATGTTTCGACCATCTATTATTCAAGAATAATAGGATCAACTTGTATACAAAATATACAAATATACTAAAAAGTAATATATATAATAAACAAAAAGAATATACTATATATATATATTCAAACAAAAAATATATATATATATATATAGAACAACACAATAGAGCAATATATAAAAATATAATATATTAACACTAATATATTAAAACAAATATATATATATATATATTCTAAAACAAATCATGAAAATCACGTGAATAATAGCAAATAATATATATGTATGTAATCTATATATATTATAAAAGCAAACAGTATGAACGAAACAAACGAAAACAATATATATATACTGCCAACTATATAAAAATATATATATATAAAACAATCAGTGACAATAAAATCACCAATCAAACAATATATATAAATTCACCGAAATAAAATATATAAAAGGAAATATAGAAAACCAAACTAAACAGAATCTATATATATGTATTCTATAATAAAGCAAGTAAGACAAATATATATGTATAAAACAAAAAGAAGTCAGAAAGAATAGTATATATAAAAATAAACCAAACACTGAAATTAAGTCAGTGTTATAACAATTAAAAGAAAAAACGCTATTGTAGTATATATAAAAATAAACAAACAGTATAAAGCATATAACAACATAAAGCAAACAGTTTGAACGGGTACAGTAGCATTGAATACAGTATATACAAGTTCAAACACCGTAACAAAATACAAACACAGTACATAACAAATAAAGCAAAAAAAAAAAAAAAAAACGTTTTAAGAATGTTGGAAATAAAATATGCTATATACTGTAAAATATAAACAGAAAGTAAAAGAAGAACTTGATATATATATATATATATATATATATATATATATATATATATAAGCAGATTACAACAAATATGCAGAATCGAACAAAGACAATTATAGAAATTGATTTGAAAAAATCAATATCGAGTCAAGGTTGGACCTCTAACCTTAAGACGTTTTTTGCTTGTCTATGGTGCTTACAGTATCGATGCAAATCGTCTCCCAGGTTTCCTCGATATACGTTGCAAATGAGAGCACACCCGGATGCAACACAGCGAACAGAAGAATGTTGAAGTCTCTCTCTTAGAAGACAAGAATATTTTCGGTGAATTAGTCAATTAAAACAGATACAAACACTCCTATTTATAGATACACAGAAGTTTGTTCGGTCAGACACATCTGTTGGACAGGAATCGGTTCAGTCAAAAGACAAGTCTGTTACAATGAACCGATTCAATCCAACAAGCAAAGACACAACTGAAAAGGCAAAGAAACCGAACAGACACATTCTAGAAGATGAATTATTCGGACATACATAAAGCTGGTTGGTGCTGAGCTGGTTCGGCTGGTTGGTGTTGAGCTGGTTCGGTTTGGACAAAAAATAAGCCGGTTGGAAAGTAAAAAATTAATTACTGACCCAAACCCAAACCCGACCCAGCCCGGCGGCACGCGCGTGTGGTCCAGCCCAAGTTGTGTAGGTCCTCACCTTCCACAAAAACTTGGGTGCCCCTTGGGGCCCAACCCATCATGACACTCTAGCTTATATAAGCTAAAACCATTCTTAGTCCTATGTGGGATTGACTACCACACATACCTTCGACCAACTTTCCTTCCTATCCAAGTGGGTAAATAATGAGACTAATTTTTCATTCACTTTGATATCATTTGTGTACGTAAATTTATACCGTGTATCTTACTACGACAACCTACGTATTAGAATATGTATTTCGTATATACACACTTAATATATACTATGATATCTAACAGACTTTGCTAGCACGATGTTACAGTTCCATTCCATTTCCAGTAACCTTCAAAATTTTCTTTTCTAAACTCTATAGAATACATGCAGTTGTAAGAGGATTACGTCCCACAGCTACATGCCTCTGAAATCTTCTTCAATCCTGCAATATTTGCTTGCTTGAGGTTAATATCTGGTAAAACTAAATCGGGCTGGTTTGGGTCTCCCAGTGATCGAACCCATTGGTTAATGCAGGTTGGAGTCAGCTAATTATTAAGTATAATTTTGTATAATATGATATATGCTTAACACAAATACTACGTCACTGCAAACCTCAACCTGTCAAAGTGGTGCAATGGGAATGGATGAATCGTTTCCCATTTATAACATAATAATAATATTCGAATAATAGAATTCATGTTTAGTCCCAATAATTAAACCTGTTCAAGAGTCGAGCTATTCGCTCTATCCGTATTGGATCGGGTTTGGATATAAATTTTTATAATTCGGGTTGGTTCGGCCGGGCTCGAATTATTGTTTATCAATAAAAAAATATTTTTTTAATTATAAAATATAAATATTTATATAAAAATAATATTTTAATATTTTTAAACAGTGAAACGGACCTCCGAGCCGACCCATGCCAGGCTTGGGTAAGGAGTTTAAAAAAATCGTCGTGATCTAACTCGATCCATGAACACCTCTAAATCCCATGTCGACTACATCAATTTCTTTTAACAACAAAATACCTTTGAATTTGTAAATTATTTCATCTATTCATTAGAATCTAAATCTTGCTAAACCGAGCTTAATTCAATTAGTTTTTGTAGTTACTTTTAAGAGATGATATTCAATAAATTTGAGGTTCAAATCCCAGTATGGACAACTTTTTTTTTATACACAAACTAAAATCTCTTTTATAAAAAAAAAAAAAAAAAATCTTGATTTTGTAGTTAATTTGTATACATATTTTATTTCTTTGCTATTATTGTGATAGAATTATATATATATATATATATGATTAATTAATTTCTTTTTCAGTTCTTAAAGGTTATTTTTTAACTGGGGATTTCAACTTTCAAGATAGAAGTATAGTTTCCTACACTCATCTTGGGTATATCTAACCATTAATTTGAATGCTTTCCTATTTGTCAAAGTTTCTTTTTTAGCAAAAGCTCGCAATTAGGATCTGTTCAAGAATCGAGTGAAAGGTCTAACTTGAATTGAGTTAATTTGGAATAGATTTTTGGTAATGTGAGTAAGTTCGATTTGAATTAATATTTAATTAATAAAAAATATTTATTTAAATTTAATTATAATAATATATAAATATTAGTATAAAAATAATTTTTAATATATTTAAAATAATAAAATGAACGTTTTAACCGAATCATATATGAACAAATAAAAAAAAAAATTCTATTCAAATTTGAATCAGCTCAATCCATGAATATCTTTACCAACAATCAAGTGGTTCTTCTATATGTAATACTAATTTTAGTTAATAATTATATAATAATAATAATAAAAAAAAAAGATTAATCTTGTCATAGGACAAAAAGGTAGTGGTGGTGACACTTTTGTCACCAATTTTGGTTATGGCTTAATGCATGGTTGACAAATAGAAAGCAAGAATTTGAGAGTTGACTAATGGCAAATCAATTGATTCTCATTTTTTTATTATTTATTTTGCTTTGCAAATTGCAGCTGTAACAACCAACGACGACCAGCAAATTGACAAGTATCAAACTTTAGAACCTTTAAAAAAATTTCGTCCTTACTCATGGGGGAGGAATGCTTCTTTAACTCAAAGGTGCACCGATAATATATAAGCTTAATTTATTATAGTTATTATTATTATGTTTTGAATAATTAATATCAGACTTTTTCTGCACCTAATTTTTTCTTTGAACAATTTTAAGAGAATATTGCTCCATGTATTTAAAAATTTTTACTTTTGAAGTGTTTTTCAAAATATCAAATTTTGATTAACAAAAAAAGAGAATTCTTATTTTTATTAACTGAACTAACTTTATGTATATCATCAATATTATTTTGATATAGTTAAGTTGGGATCTGAATTTTTTTTTTTTAAAAAAGAAGAATGGATTTGAATCCAAATATTAGTTCAAAAGATATATATGTACCTATCCTTGAGTCATTTATAAGCCATATTTTACTTCATTGGCCAAAAAATAATTAAAAAAATCTTAATTACAACTCATCTCATGACTAGATCTGTTCAAAGATCGGACTACTCGCTTGGCCCGACAGGATACGGGCCGGGCCTAGTAAGCATTTTTCAATTCGGATCAGATTAGCTCGGCTCGACCCGGCCCAAATTACTTTTTATTAATAAAAAATATTTTTAATTTAAATTTAATTATAAAAATATATAAATATTAATATAAAAATAATTTTTTAAACAATGATTCGAGCTTACAGACTGACCCGGCCGGAGCATGGGTAAAAATTATGAAAAAAATCAAGGCTACAACCTAATCCGACCTGGCCATAAACACCTCTACTCATGACTGGCTTGGTGGTTGATCCACTTAAAATTTGGCTTTTTGTTGAGAGCATGCGTTGAATGTTTGCTGGTTATGTCTTTTAATTTTAGGTATTTGATTTCCTCGTAAATTTGAATTTTGAACAAACCCCAAATGCATGGTAAAAGTTGGGAGAAGTTTGAGTAAGGATCTTAGATTTGAATTCGTTTACCTTTAGTTCATGAACTATAAGTGCATGTATATTTTTTATATATATATTTATAGAAGGACGGAGTCCATGAGTTGGGCCGGATTGTGCCAAACCCGAATAATAAGAAAATTTTGCTTGTTCAGACCTGACTCGAGCTTGACCTTTCGGGTCAAAAGTCGTTTTACTATTTGAAATATATCAAAATCTTTTTATCTTTTTATAATTAAATTCAAATAAAAAATATTTTTCATTAATTAAATAGCAATCTGGACCGGTCGACCTGAATACAAAAATTATATCCGATACTCGATCCAATTCAAGCTGGACGAATAATCCGACCCGTGGACATGTGAAAGAGGTCTATCCTATATTTAAATGATGATATGGTTAATATCATTGATATACATATATAATACCCGCCTAGCCCGTGAACAGGTGAAAGAAGCCTATCCTATATTTACATGACATTATTTAGCAATTCGTGTATCTGTGTCATGTTCGTGTATTCTCTAGTGTTTAAGGTGTTATATATTTATACAGATTTTGACCCATTTGTGTATTCGTGTAATGTCTATGTTATTTTTTCGTATCGTGTCATGTTTTAATTATTTTTCTCATATCGTATTCGTGTGGTGTCCAATATAAGAGGCAAGAAAAGAATTTATTGAAATCTTTAGGGCATTAGGGGCGACATACCCTAGCTAGGGTTATATCATTGATATACATATGTAAATGGGTTATTCCAAATGTTTCATACACTCAAAGGTTAATGTGTCATCATTGATTTTGGGGGACAAGATAGGATAGAAACATGATAACTAGGCTTTGTTATTGTAATGGGCAGACACAAAATAGTTGGACACTGAGGACAGCTTTTAACATTTTTTGCATACTTTCTTGCAAGCATTTGGTTTTTCATTTGCCAGAGACTACATATAGATGATTTCAAAAGAACATACAAGTGGATGGATGGATGAATGGAAGATGGCGGCGGAAGTTGTAAAACAATAGTTTCAATTAGAGCATATGCTATTTTTTTTTTTTTTTTGGGTTTTCAAAGTCAACCAATTTCCACTAATTCCTAGCAAATAGGTCTAAATATCCCAATTTCCTCTCATGATTTCAACTTGAAAAGTTTTGATTCTTTTGATGTGTTTTGACATGGAAAAACAATATCTTTCTTATACTCCTACTTGCTGTATATACCATGAATTTGATTAGTTACAATTTGTTAATTTAGATATATAATTCAAATCAAACTCACTTTAATTTATTGTCAACCTTGAGAAAAGAAAAGAAAATAAAAGAAGAATCTAAAAAATAGTTAGATAACTTTCTAGTCTCATTTTTTTAATTAAGATTATTCATTTTTTTTCACTCACATTACTATTTTTTTATGGTATCTGTCAATATATTTTTATTTACGCATTTAAATAACTCTAGTATTTAATATTAAATTTGTTCAAATGAATAAATTCCGTTATCATGATTGGTTTGTGAAAAAAACTTAACGGGATTTAGTATTTTTAACACTAAAACCATGCTTCATTAAATTAATTATTTGAATTACTATGATTTCCTATTACTTGTTATTAATTTGTAGGAAGTAGAGCATGAAAAAAAAATTAGACATGTTGAATTATTTACGATAACTCACATGAAGAAGGACGTATCTGATTTAAATGCAAAAACTGAAAAATTTATGGTATTTTTTCACTACTTATTTGAAAATTACCGAAATTTGTAATGAAAATATAATATGAATTGATTAATTATTATTTTATTACTTTATAGGAGGAAGCCAAAGAGAAATTGTTTGAGTATGAAGCATTATCTGATGCGTCTACAAACATGCATGAGATAGAAAATAAGATTTTTACCAAAGTTCCTGGAAACGAAAGATATGAACGGATTGCTATATCCAAGACTTATTCGTTTTTAAAACAGGCTTTAGTTTTTTTTCTTAAACCTATTTTCGAACTTAATATTTTTTATAAACCTTCTCAAATATTGGATAAATTTTTAAATCTGGACGAATAGCTACACTACATGTACTAATAAACCATACGCCTGTCGGTGAAATTACAATGATTGAGACTAGTTTAGGTTTAAATCTGTTTTCAAATTTTAATTTTTCCCATAGATGGCTATTTGCCGACGACTTTCGTGAGCTATACATTTAGGTTGCTATATTTTATTGTTCTCGACAAATCAAATTATTTCATTGAAACTTGAACTATTAAACACTTGGTTATTTCCATTAAATGAGACAAATTTTCAATATTTGAGATAGATGTGATAAAGAATATCAAAACTTATTGGAACAAAGGGAAGTTAGGTACAACAATATTTTGTAGTACAAGAAAGCCATTTTGAAAGAAAGTTTTGACAAACCATGGATCCTTTTGTTTTTCTTCTATCCTTAAATTATTCAAACTTATATCCAAAAAAATTAGGATGAAACTTTTATTTCAAACTATATATTTTTCGTATATCTAGGGGTGGCAAACGGGCGGGTTCGGATCGGGCTGTCTTCGGATTCAGATTATTTTGAGTTTGGGTTCATTTCGAATTTGGATCATCTCGGATACGGATATTTTCGGGTTCGAACTATCTCGGGTTCAGACAATTTCGGATACGGACTCTTTCGAGTTCAGGTGGGTAAGCGTATTCGAATAATTTTTTATTTTTTAAGCTATAAACATAATTTCGAATGTAATAATTAATTTTACTTTTTAGATAGTGACAAAAATATTAAAATTAAAATTTTAAAAATTAATAAATATTTATATAAATATAAATTATATAATAATTTTATTCATAGATTGAGTATCAATATTTTGTATTTGAATATTTTTCATTATTTTTTAGCCCAATATCTTTTAATTTTAAATAAAAGCTAAATATATAAGTCCAATATATCTACTTATAGTATAAATAAAAAAGAATTTGTATACTTCTTATTATTTTGTAATAATTATATACTTATATTTTTTATTTTTTTATGATATTTAATATTGAATATAGATATGATTGATGATTATATAAGATTTTTTTATAAGTATCTAAATTAAATATAAGTTAACACTAAAAAAAAAATAAAAGTAAAAAATCATTGAGCTGCATGTAATAAAACATCACTAGAAGAAAATAAGTTATAAATAAAACTCATTAAACATTTATATAAATGACTTTTTACTCTTAACCTAATAATTCATTGGGCTCTTATACTCACTTAGTCTAACAAATTTTTTATTTTTATTTTTTCATTTTCATTTTCATTTTCATTTTACTTTTGCTTTATTTTTTTAGTTTTTGTATTATAACTTTTTAAGAGTATTTTAAATTTTCAAGAATTTGTTTTGATATTTATATTTTTTATTTGGACATGATTATAAATACTAATTTAACAACATTTGATCTCATTGTATACACTAATTGACCAAATGTTTAATTAAAATTTCGAATAGTAGACACTAAAAGAAAACCAATTAATTGGTTTAGTTTTAATAATTAATACTTAGAAATTTTGAGAAACCATAATATATAAAAGCTAATTTATAATTTTAATATTTGATATTTGGTATTGAATATAACTATAATTAATGATTATATAAGAATTTTTTTGTTTTACAAGTGAGTTTAACTAAATATAAAGTAAAGGTAAAAAATCATTTGGCTACATTTAAATCATTAGAAGGAAAACAATTATAAATAAAATCTACTAAACATTTATATAAATGACTTTTTACTCTTAACACAATAATTTATTGGGCTCTTAGTCACCTCGTCCAATAAATTTTTATTTTTTACTTTATCAGGTTTTGTAGTCATTTTATTATAATTTTTTTAACAGTATTTTAAAATTTAAATAATTTGTTCATATATTTATATTTTTTTATTTGGACATAATTATAAATACTAGCATAATAACACTAGATTTAATTGTATACACTAATTGACCAAATGTTCAATTAAAATGTTGAATAGTAGAAATTATAAGAGTATCAATTAGTTGGTTTAATCTTAATAATTAATACTTAAATTTTTAGAAAATCATGATATGTAAAAGCTAATTTATATAGTAATTAATATAATTTTAATATTTGATCATTTTGAGTTCAATATTAGCTATAATCAATTAATCATATAGCCGACTCATAATTATCTAATTATAATATTGAATAGCAAACACTATTAAAAAGAATACTGATTATCATTCATAAAAAATATTTAATATGAATAATTGGTGAATTATTTATCTTAGCCTTAATAGTTAGAAACTTTAAGATACTATGACGTGTAAAAGCTAATTTATATTAAATTATTTTGATCAGTGTTGTCAATAGCGCAAGGCGCACTTTAAGCACTAGAACTCTTGTATTACATAAGGCGCAAGGCGTAAAAATAACGTTCACCTGAGTGAAGTAAGGCGTGATATGTATTTGTGCGTGTTTTCATATGTGTGTCTGTGTATATATAAAAAATAACCTTAAGATATAATTATGATAATAAATTCTAAATAATGATCCAATTTATCCTACCAAACATTAGATCTAATTGTATATTTAATGTGTTTCAAATTAATTTTATTTCATAATCCAATTTAAAGATTCACTATTAATTATTTTTACTGATAATAAATTATTGATATAATTGTATAATAATTATAAATACATTTTCATAAATTAAATATTTTATTTAAGAAAAATTTATCATTTATTTATTTTTAAAATAAAATCATATAATTATAGTTCATGTTTTTTTGGTTATAAAATCAATTTTTTACGAGTTTCGGATCGGATCAATCTCAGGTTCAGATCGTAGCGGATTCGAGCTTTTACGGGTTTCGGATCTTGTCGATTTTGGGTCTTTACGGATTTGAATTTTTTCAGGTTCGGATTTTCTCGGATTCGGATCTTTTCGAGTTCGGATTTTTTTTAATTTGGGCCTTTGACTTTTTAAATCAATTCAGATCGAATCGGATTTAGTCTCAGATCGACTCGGACGAATTATCAGGTTCGAACCTGCTTTGTCAGCTCTACGTATATTTGCAAATAAAATATTAAAATCAATTATTTGATCTGACTCGGCATGGGCTTGGACCTCAACCAAAACCCAAACCAGCCCAAACAAGTCCATGGAATCAGTCAATTATAAATCCATGCTATATATTCCAGTTAGCAATTTTGTTGGCTTGAAACAAAGAAGCGTTATACAATATGCTTGTAAGCTTTAGTTTTTAATGGGTGGTCTCTACTTTTTCAAGGTATATCCAATTTGGAGAGGTTAAATCTCAGCAACAATGGGCTGTAAGGAAGTTACTTAACCATGAATCTACACTTTTTTTTTTCTCTGTATGTATGTGTGATTTACAAGGAGGATTTTAGGTTTCATATAATTGCAGTTCGCCATTTTGGCAGCAATGCTGCTCGCATAAGACGCAACCTGTTGGTTATCTCTGTAAATGATGGCCTGGCTGCAGTTTCAAAGGACCAACATTCTTCCATTAGCTTTCATCATTCGGGATCACAATGTTCTGGTATAGGTGGCCTGAGTGTATCATTTACGATTCCAACCGCAACGTGACGTTATGGTCGTTATTTTATAGTTTCGGCATTTTTTTTGTCGCTGATATTCATCACAATTGACAGCGACAATATCCATTACGTCCGCAACGACGATAAATGTCACGCGACTGAAAACGTGTTTGCGACTGCAATTTAAGTCCATAGTTCAGACAATAACATTATTTATCAATAATAGAAGGATACAACATAATAACAAGAAAAGTTGCAGAAGGAATAAACACTTTCAGCAGAATCAGGTGGGTGCAAAGAATGTGGCTGAGGCATATCAAAGTATTTGTTCTCTAACAAAATTGAATTTCTCTGGTATAAGAACTAGTTGTAACTTGAAAACAAGATAGTGATGTGTATAATATTTAGCCTGAAGTTTTGAGAAATAGTTTTCAAAAGCATACCAATTATTGCACGACAATGCATGCTCCATATGGCTTTTCTCCGGTCAGGATCTCCCATCATGCAATGCCAAATGAGAAAACATCAACCTGCAAAAGAAAAGAACAAGCATATAATGATCTTATCTTCTTCGAAGGAGTTATTCATTCCTCCATTGTATATATATGAAGTGCACAATTTGAGGTTAAGTAATCTTCTGTGAAACCCGGATACTACTGCCATTCACGCTATATTATTCACGCTATGTTATCCAAGACTCAGGGTTTGTGTCCGAGTATATTCAAAAAATTTTAAAATTTTTTCATATATTTGGAGGATCATATTTTATACCATATTCAAATATTTGTCAAATACAAATATCAAATACGAATACTTTTGAGAAAATAAAAAATCTGAATAACATAGTTACATGTACGCCACCAGATACAAGAGTATTGCGCTTGATTCGGGACAACTCAAAATCTCCATCCTGCAAATAAGGTATACTTTCCAGGTTAATTTAAGTTGGTCAAATAGTAGATTAGTGATGATTTTGATCTAACAGTTTCAAATATAATAATCACAAAACAATACCTGGAACATGTAAAGAAAACTAAAGTATGGCTTGACCAACAGGGGTGAAGTCAGAAATACTGTTAAGAGGGGATCGATATATATATATATATATATATATATATATATATATATATATATATATATATATATATATATAAATTAAAATAAAACTTGTTATGAAATAGGCTGTTAAAAAATTGAGTTATCCGTCTAGCTCGATAGGTTCAGCTTGAATAGGCTTTTGCGCTTGACTCGGGTTTATTTTTTGTTTTAAAAATATTTTTATTTAATTTTAATTATAAAATATCTTAAAATAAAATATAAAAAAATTATATTTTAATATTTAAAAAAGGGACCTAAAGGCTAGATGGATTGGATTGGGTCTTGGACAAGCAAATTTTTTTGCTATCCAAGCTTGGCCTAACCCGACCCATGAACAACTTTAGTATGAAAACATTAAATTTAAATATTATATATAATATTAAAATTACAAACAATATATAAATTCCTTTTAATAAATACAAAATTTTAGATTTCAAATATTATAATATATGTTGCATATGTAAAAAATTTAATAAGAATTAAAGTCTCAATGTCAAAAAAAAAAAAATTATAGCCTATACATAGAATTATTTAATATTACAAAAGAAAAATATAAGAATATATATACATTTAGAAAAAATAAAGTAAGTGAAATATATAATTTGTATTAAATATTGTAATAGTTTAACTTTTTTCTTTCTTTCTTTATAAGCATAGAATGAAAAATATTAACTCAATAATGAACGTAAATATACTTATTTGATTGATTGGAAAGGTAAAGAAAGAGAATAAAATTAATAATAATAAATGGGGTTTAAACCAAAAATATTATCAAATTTATCAAATCAAATTACAAATTTTACAAGAGACCAAATTAAAAAATTTTAGAGGGACCAAACATAAATATACCTTATTTTCAAACAATAATCCAAGATATTTTTAAAAACTTAAAAAATTTAAGGAGGCCAAATATAAATATACTTTTATTTTCCAATAATTATGCAAGATATTTAAAAAATCTTAAAAAATTTAGAAAGGCCAAGGCCCCTGCCCCTCTATTGATCAACCTTTGTAACATGTATGTCATCAACAGAATACGATTCATGCTACCAATTACCTTGCATATGGGACTTTGAGGATTCCTCTTGACAAGCAAATTGTCGCACTTCAAATCAAAATGAAATATATTTTTTAAATGTAAGTATTCCATGCCAAAAGCTGCATCCCAGTGCAATTACAAGCTTTCTACGACGATCAAGTGCCCTGCAGGAAGAGTTTTGAAATCCATAAACGTATTTATTGTCAAAGGAAGACGGGGAAAATGAAAGGACTAATCACCTATCTTTCTTTAGTAGGGCATCCCTCAATTATCCATGTACCTTATATCACTACAAGAAAAATGAGCTTTAGCAATGAAAATTTGATCGTAAAATTGGAATATTTGTAACGATCTCACATTATCGTTGTTTAATTTAATTTTCAGGGTATTAATCGCAACAATAATTATTATCGTTGCGAATTTTTATTTTATACATATCGACAAAAAAAAAAAAAATTGTTGCTAAATATTGTTAAATTAGCAATGACTTTTAAATGTCGTTGCTTAATTTAATTTTCAAGGTATTAGCGTAACGACAATTTTTGTCGTTGTGAATTTTATTTTATACGTAATGACAGAACAAGTTATTACTAAATATTATTATATTAGCAATAACTTTTAAATGTCGTTGCTTAATTTAATTTTAAGGTATTAATCGCACCGACAATTGTTGTCATTGCGAATTTTTATTTTATACATGACGATAAATCAAGTTGTTGCTAAATATTGTTATATTAGCAATTACTTTTAAATGTCGTTGTTTAATTTAATTTCAGGGTATTAATGTAACAACCAAGGTTACGTACAATCGTGTAAAGTTAAATCTCGAAAATTTTTAAGGGCAAACTTGGAAGTTGGTAAGAAGTTATAAGTGAAGGAAAAAAGAAGAAAGGATCAAATTGAACAAACTAAAAAGTTTAGGGGCTTAATGGCTATTTCTGAAAAGTTGAGGGACCAATGCGCAATTATACCAAAATTGGAAAATATCTTTATAATTATCTTTATATCTTGAAAATTCTAAAAATTCTTCCTTATTTCTTATGTGCTAGCCGGCCACCCCTCCCCTCTCATTCTCTCAATTTCTCTTCATCCTCTCCAACAATTCTCTTCAAGTATTCTACAAATATCTCATCAACAATCACATCCAAGGTTAGTTTCTTGATAAATTCTTCCTTTTTCTTAGATATTCTACTTGAGCATGCTAAGATCTTAGCTCTATAAAATGTTAAGGTCTGAAATCTATCTATTAAGTATGAGTTTTACTCACCTTTGGTAAGAATTAAAAGGATTTGAAAGCATGAACAATAAAATGGAAAGAAAAGGCAAAACAGGGAATATTGAACATGCTTGCTGTTCGGATTTTTTGGGTTCGGCACAACTAGGTTTGTATTTATTTGATATTTTTCCTAGAAACTAGACTTCAATACGAGAATTTTAGTTTTTTAATCACCCAAAACTAATAAGCGGTTAAAAAGAAAATTCGGTGAATTGGGTTGTGCTGTGTTGACCCCTATTTCGGCATAGTTTCGAGATTTATCAAATTTGATCAAGATTTTTTTTCTAATTGTCTAAGTTAGTTATTTTCTTCATAAATTAGACTTATTTATTGAAATAACCCAATTGTAATCACTTTCAAATTCGTTACCAAACTCAAGTTATGATTTTTCTAATCTAGCTTGATAGTAAGGAATTTATTGCTTAAGAGAAATATAGTACTAAATGATGGTTATGGATTATGAAAATCTCTAAGGCATGGAGTACTAGAAAGGAATTTGATAAGTACATGAATATGGAGTTGAATTTTGGAGAAAATGATTATGGAAATGATATTAAAAATTTGGGATATGTTGTTTTGAGTATGAGAAATTAGTATTGACCTTGGAGGAAGATTATGAGATTTAAGTTGCATTCATAATTGTGTAATGCTTTGAGTATGTATAGATACTAATTATCATTAATCTCTAGGCCACGTAGATTCGACGTCACCTGTGGATCCCGAAGTTTCAGATCGAGGTGTACAGTGAGATCATCTCAAGGATTGTGAGTAGACGACAATTAATGTTATTTGAAATTTATTTAATTATAATTATAAATTTTTTTAGCATGACATTTATTTTACGTATTAAAGCTATATGCGATATATAATTATATGAATTGATTTGTTATTAAAGTACATTTATTTCAAGAAATATTATATCAAGTAAATTGGTTGATTTATGAAATATGATTATACATAGAATTTGACGTACATGGTTTTGGCTCCACCTGACTTAATGTATGAGATTATTTCCTTGACCGGAATACGGGAGCTGCGTGCTACGCCTTTGTGGCGGGACCACCTCCAGAGTCCCAATTCCGTGATATTACACTGGGGTATGGGAGCTGCGTGCTACGCCTTTGTGGTGGGAGCCACCTCCAAAGTCCCTATCCCGTTATATTTGCCTTTTGGGGGAACATCATAGTGACACCTATGCCTTTGGGGCGTCCTATGGTGGTATTGGCCTTTGCGGTCGGCTACTAGTATGCCTACATGGATATTACCTGGTTATTTCATGGATGTATGAATAAATCTTATGCATTATAGTAAGTTGGAGCCCAATTATATGAAATTTGATTTACTTTAAAGATTTTATACATTGATTTGTTATTATGATGTTGTTATAAATTTGCAAACTTCGCTATATCTTCAGATTAATCATTATAGTTTTTAAACATTTTAAAAGTTGTCTACTCACTGAGATATTCACATATTTCACCTATTTCATGTTTCTAAATTTTCAGGTTACAATTAGGTGTTGGGATTGCTACCTTCCTCTACCCTTCGCTTCAAAGAGTATATTGACGTGGTGGGCATCATAGCTAAATTTCTAGAAGTTTTGATCTCTTGATGTTTTATCTATTAAACCTTGCTGAGATGGGTTTACTTTTGGATATATTGTATATATATTTAAAGTTATAAGACAATAGATCAATATGTATTGACTTGAGTATAAATTGATCATGGAAAATTTTTGAGCCTGCATGTATAAATGTGATAATGGTATTGAGAGATATTGCTTGCTGGGGATATGAACTGAGTGTATTTGCAGGACGGTTATAGTTAAGATAGAAAGGAAACTTTGCAGGATTCTAGGTAGATTATCCAGACAGGGTGTTACAATTTGGTATGAGTGCAAGGTTATAGGTCCTGTAGACTTAGGAACTATTTGTAGAAGTATTAAAATATTGTCACTTGTGTAGGAAATCAGACACGATGCCACCACGTCGAAGAGGAAGGCCTAGAATCAATCCCCTTCCCAAACTAGGGATAAGAATAGAAATGAGAATATTGATGAGCAAATTGAAAAACAAGCTTCAGCTGCTGGTTCATCTTCTGTTGCTGCACCCTCAGCAGCACCCCAGCAGCTGATCTTAATTTAGCTGAGGCAGTTGTGGCCTTGGCAAGAGTAATTTTCGCTTTGACTGCCCCTGCTGAAAAGGGGATAGTTGATTACTGTAAAGATCTAAAGAATATGGGTTGCAAGATTTTCACGGGATCTTTGAAATCAGATTTAGCCTGGTCATGGCTACAAAAAATTGAGACTACTTCCATTACTCTTCAGATTCCTGAGCCTATGAGGTTACCATGTGCGGTGCAATTTTTGGAGGATCATGCACACACTTGGTGGAAAACTACAGTGCAAAGGTATGTTGGACGTCCTGTCATAACCTGGGCAGACTTTCGAAGAGAGTTTGAAGAAAAATACTATTCTCGGGCTTTGCGGGAAAAGAAATGGACTGAGTTTATGAATTTAAAATAGGGTAGTATGTCAGTAGCAGAGTATGAGCAAAATTCAACGAACTATTAGAATTTTCTCCATCAGTAGTAGCCAACGATGCTGACAAATGCAAGAAATTCCACGATGGGCTGTATGTTAGTACTCGAGATAGGTTGACGACCCTGGATACAGATGACTTTAATAAATGGGTCAACATGGCAATCAAAGCTGAACAGAATTTGAAAGAAATGAAAGACAAAGAAGAGAAGTTCAGAAAAAGAAAAGGGTAGTCCTCCAGTGAGGACGTGAGGCCTAAGAAAAGTTATGTAGAGAGCAGTTTCTGTGGTTACAAGCCCTTGAGATTTCAATAGGGATTAGACAGAAAACCTTTTAGTTGTTCTTTTAGTAGACCTACCATCGGACCTCAACAGCAGACTAAATCGCTGCCTGGGAGGTCAGGAGGACCTCGTACATTAACTTATCCTCAGTGTCCCCATTGTGGGAGGAATCACCCTAGTGAATGTTGGAGACTACAGGGTGTATGTTTTTACTGCAAAGAACCGGGACACATGAAACAGGATTGTCCCAAGCTAGAGAACAAGGGAGTTACTAGTCAATTATCAGTGGGTCAAAGGGAAAGGACCCAACCTACTGCTGCACCTCAGCCGACAGCAGTTAGATATAGAACTGGGGCACAATCTCAAGTTGGTTCATCTACTGGCCCTTGACATAGTGGACAGCCTGGTAGACCTCGAACTGCAGCTAGAATTTATGCTATGACCCAACAGCAGCCTCAGGCTACTCTGAAGTGGTTACAGGTACTCTTCCAATTTCTAAGGCAAATGCTAAGATCTTAATAGATCCAGGTGAAACTCATTCTTTTGTTGCTAATTCATATGTCATGCATTTGGGTAGAGAGTCTAGGAGGTTAGACATCCCTATGGTCGTTAGTACCCCAGTGGGAGAAACTTTGAAAATTGATGTGGTTTATCCGGATTGTACCGTTATGGTTCAGGAGCATGAATTACCAGTTAATTTGTTTCCATTAGGATTGTATGATTTTGATGTGATTTTGGGAATGGATTGGTTGTCTAAACACAATGCAGTCATAGATTGCTTTTCCAAAATTGTGACTTTTAAGAAGTCGGGAGACTTGGAGTTTACCTTTCAAAGAGAAAGGAAAGTTTTACCTTTCAAAGAGAAAGGAAAGTTTTACCTTCTTGCCTTATCTCCAAGATGGCAGCCAATAGATACTTGCAGAAAGGGTATTCTGCTTATCTTGCTTATGTGATTAACAAGGACATCCATGAGGCAAAGTTGGAAACTATATCTGTGGTCAAAGAGTTTCCTGAGATCTTTCCTGAAGAATTGGTCGATTTACCTCTTGACAGGGAATTGGAGTTTACTATCGACTTAATCCCTGGCAGTGCTCCTATTTCTCAGGCATTCTATAGAATGGAACCTTCGGAGCTAAAGGAATTGAAAGTGCAATTGCAAGACCTAGTTGACAGAGGTTTCATTCGGCCTAGTACTTCACCGTGGAGAGCACCGATTTTATTTCTAAAGAAAAAGGATGGATCTTTACGATTGTGTATCGACTATCGGCAACTGAACAAGGTCACCATTAAGAATAAGTATCCTTTGCCAAGGATTGATGACTTGTTTGATCAGTTGCAAGGTGCAAGTGTGTTCTCCAAAATAGACCTAAGGTCGGGTTATCATCAATTGAAGATCAAAGAATCTGATATTCCAAAGACTGCTTTCAGAACTCGATATGGTCATTATGAATTTTTAATTATGCCTTTTGGGCTAACTAATGCACCTGCAGTCTTTATGGATTTGATGAATAGGGTGTTTCAACCCTACTTAGATAAGTTTGTTATTGTGTTCATCGATGACATCCTAGTTTATTTTAGGAATAAGGATGATCATGTAAACCATTTGAGAATGGTGCTGCAGACTATGCGTGAAAAGCAACTTTATGCTAAATTTTCCAAGTGAGAATTCTGGCTGGAAAAAGTAGCATTCCTTGGTCACGTAGTATCTAAAGAAGGGATTTTTGTAGATCCACAAAATATAGAAGCTGTAGTTTCTTGGGAAAGACCCATGAATGTCACAGAAGTTAGAAGCTTTCTTGGATTGGCAGGGTACTATCGAAGATTCGTGGAAGGATTTTCCATGATTGCCTCTCCTTTGTCGAAACTAACAAGGAAGTATGCTAAGTTTGAGTGGACTGATGAATGTGAGCAAGCTTTCCAAGAGCTCAAGTGTAGATTGACCACAACACCAGTTCTTACACTACCATTAGGGACAGGAAGCTTTGTGGTATACAGTGATGCCTCGAGGCGAGGTTTGGGTTGCGTTCTGATGCAACATGGGAAGGTGATAGCTTATGCTTCTCGGCAACTAAAACAGCATGAGCAGTACTATCCCACTCACGATTTAGAGTTGGCGGCTGTGGTGTTTGCACTAAAAATTTGGAGGCATTATTTATTTGGAGAAAAATGTACAATCGACACTGATCATAAGAGTCTGAAATATCTGATGGATCAGAAAGAACTAAATTTGAGGCAAAGGAGATAATTGGAATTAATAAAAGATTATGACTGTGTAATTGACTACCACCCAGGAAAGGCCAATGTAGTGGCCGATGCTCTTAGTCGAAAGTCTTCTAGTTCTCTTGCTCATATCCGAGCGATTCAGAAACCCTTACAAAATGAGTTAGAGTCTTTACCTTTGGAATTGATGATTGATGAGAATGATCTCCTAATAGCTCACTTGAAGGTTAAACCGATTCATATTGATAGGATACATGAAGCACAGAATAATGACCCTATGTTGGTAAAGTTAAAGCAAGAACTAAGGAATGGGGTGAGGACTGACTTTCAAATAAAGGATGATGATGTACTGATAATGAGAAATAAGCTTTGTGTGCCTCAGGATGAAGAGCTCCGGAAAGTGATTTTGGAGGAAGCTCATAATGCACCATACGTTTACATCCCGGTATTGTGAAGATGTATCGAACCTTAAGAGAACATTATTGGTGGCAGGGTATGAAACAGACTTAGCTGAGTTTGTTTGTAGATGCTTGGTATGCCAACAAATTAAAGTCGAGCATCAAAAACCTTCAGGGAAATTGAACCCCCTACCTATTCCTCAATGGAAGTGGGAAGATATTGCTATGGATTTCGTTTCGGGATTGCCAAGAACACAGTTTGGTTATGACAACATTTGGGTGATTGTTGATCTTCTAACAAAATCAACTCACTTTTTGCCAGTCAAGAAGACTTTTTCCATGGAAAGGCTGGCTAAACTTTATGTGAACGACATTGTTAGGTTACATGGTGCCCCAATATCGATTGTATCTGATGAGACCCCCGATTCACATCTCGATTTTGGCCAAGTTTGCAGAATGCTATAGGCACTAAACTCAAGTTTAGTATCGCTTTTCATCCCCATACGGATGGACAATCTGTACAGACAATTCAAATTTTGGAAGATATGCTCAGAGCTTGTATTATGGAACTCAAAGGAAATTGGATGAACACTTGCCTCTAGCAGAGTTTGCATATAACAATAGTTATCAGTCCAAGCATTGACATGGCTCCGTTTGAAGCTTTGTATGGAAGGAAGTGCAGAACTCCGGTGTGTTGGGATGATACAGATGAAAGGAAATTGATAGGTCCGGAAATTGTTATGATGACTGTAGACAAAGTAAAGGTAATATGAAAAAGATAAAAATAGCTCAAGATCGAAAAAAGAGCTATGCAGATAACCGGAGAAAAGATTTAGAGTTTGAAGTTGGTGATATAGTGTTTTTGAAAGTGACTCCTTGGAAGGGAGTAATCCGGTTTGGAAGATGAGGAATGTTGGGTCCTCGATATATAGGGCCGTATGAGATCATCGAACGAATTGGCCCAGTTGCTTATAGATTGGCCTTACCGGAAGAATCGTCACAAATTCATAATGTGTTCCATGTTTCTATGCTCTGAAAGTACATTTTCGATTCTTCACATATATTGAAGGACTTGCCTATGGAAATTGAGGAAAATTTAACTTATGAAGAGCAACCGGTTGAGATTTTGGATAGAAAGGACCAAGTTCTAAGGACTAAGACTATTCCATTAGTGAAAGTTCTTTGGAGGAATCATTCATATGAAGAAGCTACATGGGAAAGGGAGGAAGATATGCGGACTCAATATCCTCACTTGTTCAATCAAGTTGGTAAGTAAATTTCGAGGACGAAATTTTTCTAAGGGGGGTAGGTTGTAACAACCAAGGTTATGTACAACCGTGTAAAGTTAAATCCCGAAAATTTTTAAGGGCAAACTTGAAAGTTGGTAAGAAGTTATAAGTGAAGGAAATAAAAGAAGAAAGGATCAAATTGAACAAACTAAAAAGTTTAGGGGCTTAATGGTTATTTATGAAAAGTTGAGGGACCAATGTGCAATTATACCAAAAATTGAAAAATATCTTTATAATTATCTTGAAAATTCTAGAAATTCTTCCTTATTTATTATGTGCTAGACGGCCACCCCTCCCCTCTCATTCTCTCCAAAAATTCTCTTCATCCTCTCCAACAATTCTCTTCAAGTATTCCACAAAAATCTCATCAACAATCACATCCAAGGTTAGTTTCTTGATAAATTATTCCTTTTCTTTAGATATTCTACTTGAGCATGCTAAGATCTTAGCTCCATAAACATGTTAAGGTCTGAAATCCATCTATTAAATATGAGTTTTACTCACCTTTGGTAAGAATTAAAAGGATTTGAAAGCACGAACAAGAAAATGGGAAGAAAAAACAAAACAGGGGAAATTGAGCATGCTTGATGTTCGGATTTTTTGGGTTTGGCACAGATAGGTTTGTATTTTTTCTGATATTTTTCCTATAAACTAGCTTTAACACGAGAATTTTGGTTTTTGAATCACCCAAAACCGATAAGCAGTTAAAAAGATAAAATTCGGTGAAGTGGGCTGTTCTGTGTTGACCCCTGTTTCGGCATAGTTTCGGGATTTATCAAATTTGATCAAGAAGTGTTCTAATTGTCTAAGTTAGTTATTTTCTTCATAAATTAGACTTATTTATTGAAATAAACCAATTGGAATCACTTCAAAATTCCTTACCAAACTCAAGTTATGATTTTTCTAATCTAGCTTGATAGTAAGGAATTTATTGCTTAAGAGAAATATAGTACTAAATTTGGTTATGGATTATGAAAATCTCTAAGGCATGGAGTACTAGAAAGGAATTTGATAAGTACATGAATATGGAGTTGAATTTTGGAGAAAATGATTATATAAATGATATTAAAAATTTGGGATATGTTGTTTTGAGTATGAGAAATTAGTATTGACCTTGGGGGAAGATTATGAGATTTAAGTTGCATTCATAATTGTGTAATGCTTTGAGTATGTATAGATACTAATTATCATTAATCTCTAGGCCACGTAGATCAGACGTCACTTCTGGATCCCGAAATTTCAAATTGAGGTGTACAGTGAGATCATATCAAGGATTGTGAGTAGACGACAATTATAGTTATTTGAAATTTCTTTAATTATAATTTTTTTTAGCATGATATTTATTTTACGTATTAAAGGTATATGCGATATATAATTATATGAATTGATTTGTTATTAAATTACATTTATTTCAAGAAATATTATATCGAGTAAATTGGTTGATTTATGAAATATGATTATACATAAAATTTGACGTACATGATTTTGGCTCCACCTGACTTAATGTATGAGATTATTCCCTTGATCGGAATATGGGAGCTGCGTGCTATGCCTTTGTGGCGGGAGACACCTCCAGAGTCCCAATTTCGTGATATTAGACTGGGGTATGGGAGCTACGTGCTACGCCTTTGTGGTGGGAGCCACCTCTAGAGTCCCTATCCCTTTATATTTGCCTTTTGGGGGCACATCATAGTGACACCTATGCCTTTGGGGCGTCCTATGGTGGTATTGGCCTTTGGGGCTGGCTACTAGTATGCCTATATGGACATTGCCTGGTTATTTCATGGATGTATGGATAAATCTTATGCATGACAATAAGTTGGAGCCCAATTATATGAAATTTGATTTACTTTAAAAAATTTATACATTGATTTGTTATTATGATGCTGTTATACATTTGCAAACTTCGCTATATCTTCAAATTAATCACTATAGCTTTACTATTATTTATTTTTGGAAATGTCTATTATGCTTTAAAGGTTACCATTATAGTTTTCAAACATTTTAAAAGTTGTCTACTCACTGAGATATTCACATATTTCACCTATTTCATGTTTCTAAATTTTCAGGTTACAATTAGGTGTTCGGATTGCTACCTTCCTCTACCCTTCGCTTCAAAGAGTATACTGACGTAGTGGGCATCATACCTAAATTTTTAGAAGTTTTGATCTCTTGATGTTTTTCTAGTAAACCTTACTGAGATAGGTTTACTTTTGGATATATTGTATATATATTTGAAGTTATAAGACAATAGATCAATATATATTGACTTGAGTATAAATTGATCATGAAAATTTTTTGAGCATGCATGTATAAATGTGATAATGGTATTGAGAGATATTGCTTGCTGAGGATATGAACTGAATGTATTTGCAGGAGGGTTATAGTAAAGATAGAAAGGAAACTCTGCCGGATTCTAGGTAGATTATCCGGACAGGGTATTACAATTAATCTCAACAATAATTTTGTCGTTGCGAAATTTTATTTTATACATAACGACAAAACAAGTTGTTGCTAAATATTGTTATATTAGCAATGACTTTTAAATGTCATTGCTGAATTTATTTATTAAATATATTTCTACAATGACAATAAAATTGTTGTGAAAATTTTATCATATTGGTAACGAGTCTAAAAGTCATTTCGAAATATAAGAAGATATCCCAATGTCTAAAATTATCGTTGAGAAAACATTGTTACATTTGCAACGACTTTTTTTAGTCGTTGCATCATATGTTTTTTTTTAGTATTATATACAACGAAATCTTTTGTCGTTGCGAATTAGTATTATATACATATACTACAAGAAAATGGGTTTTAGCAACGCTAAAGTCGTTGCAAAATGCTTAAATGTCATTGCGAAAACTTTTTCCGAATGAGAAAAATTCGTTACTAGGTAGTTGCGTATACCTCTGTTGCTAAAAGTATAAGAAACGATTTTGACCATCCAAAAAATCGTTTGTAAATATATTTATTGCAATGACTTCTGTCCATTACCAAATACAGAGTTTTTTGGCAACAACTTAATGTGATGGTCTAAATATGTTTTAGTAACCACAAAATTGGTTAGAAAAGCTTTTACACAACAAGAATATTTTAGTTACCAAAACTATTACGTAACGACAGTATGTTTGTTGCAAAATTTTCTTTGCAACAATATCAATTTTGTTGCCAAAACTTTTTTTTAACAATATTGTTATGGTTGCCAAATATTATTTTACCACAATATTTTAATTGGTTGGGTATAACATTGCGCAACGACTAAATATCATTGTGTAAAATTTGTTTTAACATCCATATAATCTGGTTGCCAAATATTTTACGTAACAATGATATTATGGTTGTTAAAACTTCTATGTAACAATATTAATATAGTTACCAAATATTAATTTCCAAGGACATTATACTTGATTGCGTTTCACATTACGCAACGACTAAATGTCATTGTGTAAACTTAATTTGCAACCACAATTTTCAGTTGGAAAAATTTAAGTAACGATATTATTTTGGAATTACATAAATTCTAAAATGAGCCTAAACCTAAATCTATAAAGAATATAACAATTACATTACTTTGATAAAAACCTCTAGTTACATTCGAGAGGAGTTAGGTGAGAAGAGAATTTACAATCCAGAATTGAAAACACAAGGTAGGATTCGCAGATCCTATTTATAAAAATACCAAAACAAAATTCTAACCATCCATAACCTAGTCATACTAAGGTTTAGTCCATAATCATCCTTATGCTTTCATAATCATATTATAAGCATGAAATAAAATAATATGCATAGCCAATATCACTTGGTGTGTATTATTTGCATAAATCTCATCAACTCAGTTGAGATGATTTATGAAATCATTTAGCAACTTCGGTTCTTTAATTAAAACAATTTTAATCAAATTCCTAACTTTTAGGAAGGTTGTCTTAAAATTGGATATACCTAACTTTTAAGTTTTTTTTTTTTTTTATCTTAATTAGAACAAAACATTTTACATGTAATCTTTCCTAAATATTTTAGGATACTTAGTTTCTAAAATAACATTTTAAGATATTAAAATTAGGAAATCCTTTTAACTAAACATTTTAGTAAAAACCAAATTATCAAATTTTAATTCTAACATGTTCATTTTAGGAAATCTTTTTTGTCTTAAACTGAATCAAAGAGTTTGAAACTTATCCTAACTCTTAGGAACTTCAATCCTATTAAATAACAATTACCTAATCAAACTAAAACTCTTATCTCCTAATTTTTAGGAATCATACTCCCACTAGGAAACTATTTGCTTATTGGAGTAAGACTCTAACACTTAGTGTCCTAGGAATAGGCAACTTTATTTGGCCATTAAATGGTTGCTACCTGCCCATGATGGAGGTTGCTGTGTGCCACTTTCGGAGGTTGCTGGATGCCCAAAATTGGGCTGATGTTCGCCCCTCATGACAACAACAAGATAGGCAATGTTTGCCACACTTTTGGCCACGATTTGCATGGTGCATGTGCAGCAACATTTGCTGTCCATTCTAGTCTTGTTTCATGCTCGAACCAGCCCTCAAACATGAATCATATTCATATAAGATGCTGTCCAAAATTTATAGCAAACTAATGGAATGATTCCACACAAATGCTTGGAGTTTTAAGGCATGAAAACATCTACAAAACAGCCCAAAAAATTTCACTATTGAAGTAACATCGTTTTAAACCCGTAATTGATGTTGTTTAAATGATTTTCAACCCAAATCAATTGTAAACCGAATTGGAAGCTATTTAAAGTAAAAAAACCATAATTGAATTAATCCATAAAACATACTTTTAAATGCCCCGAAATAGCCTCAAAACCGGACTCAAAATACACATGTTTGGCATCAAAACTTCTCGATTTTACTAAGACATCTTATGACCTTAATCCGTTTTGATTAAAACAATTTTAATATAATGTTTAAACAATTTTAAACATAATTAAAGTCTTAAAATACATGTTGTCCATATCTATAAAATTAAAGAAAAACAAAATTTTCAAGAATTCTTAACCAAACCGAAAACACCAAATCAACACACAAAACAAACTCTTTGCTAATCACCAAGAACCGGCATGCAATTTACATGTAACCAAAGAAAACTGTAGCTCTGATACCACTTGTTGGGAGATTCGATCTCATGCTCAAACAACTTTGGCAATAAATCATAACATAACATAAAGCACAATGGAAAAAATAAAACAAAGAAACAATCGAATCTAACAAGATCTTTAGGTTTTTGGCTTACATGCAAATAATAGAAATTAAAACTCAATCATATGTGAAAGTTGTAGACACCTAATTTTGTCCGGACCCCTAAACTAGGTAAATTCTTCTTTGTGCTTTTTTTAGAATGCAAAAAATTTCCTCTCATCCTGCAGATTGTATTCCAAGACTTTGCATGAAAAGTCAATCTGGAAAAAGTGAACCTCGAAAGTCAACTACTAAAAAAGTCAACCCTCAGTCAAAATCAAGATTCAAAGTTTAATTGAACAATGGTGAAAGAATTTTGATAATCTGAGGTCTACAACGAGAGATATAGAGTTCGGAAGATGGGTTATGGAAATTCAATGAAAAGCAAACCCTAATTTGGTAAATTTGGGGAAAAGTGCTTAAATGATCAAATTGGTCAAAATTGGAGGTTCCAAATGGAATATAATCAATGACTACGGGTTTTGGAAAGGCCAATTGGAAGCAGAACCAAAGGAAGAGTCAATTTGGAAGGAAAACCGAAAATTAGGGTTTTTGGTGAATTTTGCAAAATTGGGGAAAACTGCAGAGATGGCTCGATTCATTAAAATTGAAGCCCCTAATTGATCAAGAGTGAGTAAACAAGGATAGCTCAAGGCTCAATTTGAAGTAATTCCATGAAAAGAGCCGGTTGGAGGAAAAACGAAAAAATAAGGAAATTCACGATATTGGAAAAAAGGGAAAATCAAATCGGAGAAGAAGTTGATCGTAAAAATTGGGCGTTTTTGGACCAACTCCAATTCAATATATAATAAAGGCAATGGAAAATAAAATATGGAAATCAAACCTGTTTTGAGTAAAATCGAGGTTTCGGGGGTTAAAGGACAATCTTGGAAAATCCAAGAAAAATAGGAAACAACCTCGGAAAATTATGAAAACCTCCAAATCTGATTTTTATGTCATTTGGAAGAGATTGGTGAAGAAAAATCCAGAATCGGAGTTCAAATGAAAAATGACAAAGTTTGCGTGTACTAGTCCGAAATTCCAAAAGAAAATTCTGGGAAAAATAGGAAACGAACTTGAAAAATTACCAAAACATGCAGATCTCAATTTTATATTATTTGCAAGGTATTGATGAAGAAAAATTTGGAATCAGAGCTCATTTGAAAAATGGCAAAGTTCGGGTGCACTAAGCTGAAATTCCAGAAGATAATTTTGAGAAAAATAGGAAACAAGCTCGGAAAATTATGAAAACTTCCAGAACTAAGTTTTATATTGATTAGGAGGTATTGGAAAAGAAAAATATCAAATTGGAGCTAATTTGAATAAAGGCTAAGTTCGGGGAGACCTAATCCGTACTTTTAAGGAAAAATCCGGGAAAAATAGAAAATGAGCTCGAAAAATTATGAAAACTTCCAAAACTGAGTTTTATATTGATTAGGAGGTATTGGAAAAATAAAATCCGGATTTGGGGTTCGTTTTCAATTTAACTAAGTTTATGGGCTAAAGTATAATTTTATCGAAGAAACCGAAACGGGCCATTTTGCAATTTAAAAAAAAATAGAAAAGCTGCTGGAAACTTCAAGGCCATTAGGCCAGCCCATGAAGAAGGAAGGATTTTTTTATTCTCTCATTCAAGGCCAAAATTGGATAGCAAGGTGATAGTTTTATTTGATTGAGCCCTTGTGATCATGCCAAGTGGCCAAGGTGATGAAGAGAAAAGATGAGCACATTATGGTTAGGATTTTTGGCCAGCTGGTTATGGTTAGGGGCTGATCACTTTATCCTATGGTTGCAAATTTACATTTTTATCATCTTTGATTAGTAGCCTTTGGATCTTGCTAGGTAAAAAAAATGACAACATCCTTACAACATTCTACCATTTCGGCTAGCCTATAATTAAGAGAAGTTTTCAGATTTTTGAGGAGGTTTTTTGGCTGATTATTTCATGTATGAGCAATAGCTAAAGTGGTAGAAAAGCAAAGAAAATTTTGAAGAGAAGCAAGCTTGAAAGATAGCTTTGAAAGGTAGCCTTTTGGCACTAATCTCTTGCATTTTTTTTTCCTTTTTCTATGCTAATTTGCTTATTTTTCATGTGATTTCTTGTTCTTTTCTCATGAAATAAAGGTTTTTAAAGCTTTCTTTTAAGGTTCTTATCTTTTGTTTTCATCAAAGATATCAAAAACATTTTTTACTACATTTTTACTACCATGGCCAAATATGTCCTTGAGTATGATTATCTTGTGTTTGATATTATTCCTATGTTGGTTGTGGTAGGTTAGTTTTTTTTTTTTTGATGATTTAGCTTTCTACAACAATTAAAATATGGAGCTCATTTCTATTTTCTTTACTTACTCTTATTTTTCTGTTTTTATCATTTATTTTTATGTCTACTTTCTTTATTTACTAACTTTAATTTTTTGTTTTTATTATATCAAGCTATTCATGCTTTGCATTATTGCCATACCATATGTTTATGTATTTTCTTAGCCATATCTTTGCATTTTCATTATGATTATTTGGCTACCATGCTTTCATTCATGTTTTGCATATTTGCCATGCCACATGTTTGTGTTATTGCCATGCCATATTCTTACATTTTCAGCATTGTCCATTCGGCTGCCATGCTTCATTCTTGCCTTGTGTATTTGCATTTTCATCATATGATTATTTGGCTACCATGCTTTCATTCATATTTTGCATCTTTATGCCATGTGATTGTGTATTTGCTTTGCCATATTCTTGCATTGTTATTATGTTCATTCGGTCATTATATGTTCATGTTGCTTCCATACATATTTTCATGTCATATTATTGCATTAGGTCATCTTATATTGCCATGCATATCTTCTATGTTATATTAGGTCTTAGGTCATATTATATTGCCATGCATATTTCTATGTCATATTAGGCATTAGGTCATCATTTATTGCCATGCATATTTCTATCTCAAATTAGGTATTAGGTATTAGGTTATCATTTATCGCTATGCACATTTCATGTTATATTAGGCATTAGGTCATCTTTTATTCAATGCACATTTCCCATGTCATTCTAGGCATTAGGTCATGCATTTCATGCATTTAACTTGCCGTTTGTTCATGCATTTCATTTGAATCCCACTTTATTTTTGACTTAGGCCAATCAATGGCTCAAAGCCAGGCTCTCATGAGCATGCTTGTGGAAAATTAAGATTTGTACAAGTTAGATTTTCTAACTTTAGGATTTTTTTTTTCACTAGGCAGCCCTTGTCCAAATTTTTATAATTTTTTACCACTGGTTGTAGGATCTTAGAGGAGTCTCTAATATTTTTATTCTGATTTTTGGACATTTTTATCAAAGGTTTAAAAATATTTTTTGGTTAAGCAGTTTTTTATCCACTGTTCTGTCTTTCATGAATTTTCGGGTAGGCCATCCTTAGTCTAAAAATTAAGCTGATTTTTTCCCACATAGGTCAACATGTTCTAAGTTCCCCATAATTTTTTCAAATGTTTTTGAAATTTTTTATAAGGGTAAAAAAATCACGTTTTAGGACTGGTCAGAGGAGTCAGTTTTGTTTTTGAGAATTAATAATTTTTTGTTTTGTTTAAGGCATTAAGAGGGGGTTGATTTGGGACATTAGCTACTGTCTTAGGTTAACTTCTAAGTCATTTTAATCATAAAATTTGATTTTATAAAAGTTGGGTCAAGGGTGGTCAACCCGGGTTTTCAAAGTTTGGAAAATAGAGCCTTTTTAAAGGAAAGTTTCGGCCATAGTGCCATTTTCATCCAAAAATTTTCAAATTGTTTTCAATCCAGTCACAAAGTATATTTGATTTAGAAAATCTGATTTAAGTCTTTTCCTAAGGTAGTCGGATATCTTTTTAGGTATACGGATGTCCTTATTTAAAAGAAAAAAAATACACTTTCATGCATTGCATTTTCCAATGTTCATACATATTCTATGATATATAATTTTTGCTATGAATATTCTATAATGATGTCATTGCTTCGATTTAGATTTCATGATGTTATATCGATTGTTATATGGTTATGGGTATTTTATGTCATTCTATGCTTCTTGCTTAGTCATTAATTATTTTACCATATCATCTAGGATTTATTATGTTCATGCATTGCCTTTTTTTTTTCATGCACATTTTATTATAATGTTATTTTATGTTTTTTTATCATGTCATGTTATTAATTTTATGCCATGTCCCCTATGCCATGTCATTTAGATTATACCATGTCATTTAGATTTTGCCATGTCATTTAGATTATAACATGTCATTTAGATTTTGCCATGTCATTTAGATGTTGCCATGTTATTTAGATTATGCTACGTCATCTATATTTTGCTATGTCATCTTTTGTCATGTCATTAGTAATAATTTACATATTCATCTTTTTAAAATGTTTTTAATAAAGATAATGATTTTCAATAAAATAAAAAAAAGATATTCTCGAGTTAAAATAATTCATGAGTTCTCTGCCGGGTGCGCTGGGAAGGATATCATCAATTATCATTAATAAAGGAATATCTTTCTTTCAAAAATGAAAATGATTTAGAGATTTTCCAAATAAATAAAATTTTCTATATTTTACCGGGTTTGCTGGAAAATATAGGAAATTTTGAATTAATAAATTCCGGATCATTTTCAATTAAAAATGGAATTATTTTTCTTTAAATTGGAAATTATTTTAAAATGCCAAATCTAAAACCAACTTTTACCAAGACTTGAGATAACACATGATTAATAAGGTACCATTTAATACGAGCATTGTGGGGGTGCTAATCCTTCCCTACACGTAATCGACTCCCGAACCCGCTTCTTTGATTTCTCTGGTTTAAAAGCGCAAACTTTGAAATTGGTTTTAAAAAAATATTTTAATTAATTTTAAAATATTTTACAAAACCAGTTTTAATAGGTGGCCGATCACACCTAGCAAAAAAAGATTGGTGGCGACTCCATTTCTTTTTCGAGGTTGTTTTCAAACCCTCATTATATTTCAAGAGGAATTAAGTCGTCTTTTCCTCTGTTACCCCAATGTCACACTTAACGAGTAATGTCTCGCGATGAAACTTGTTATTTTTTAGGTTGTGACACCTAATTTTGTACGAGCCCTCTAAAACAGGTAAATTCTTCCTTGTATTTTTTAGAATGTAGAAAATCTCTTCTCATCTTGCAGATGGTCCTCCAAGACTTGTGATTGGGAGTTCAGCATGAAAAGTCAATCCAAAAAAAGTAAACTCTGAAAAAGTCAACTCCAAAAAGTTAACCACTAAAAAAGTCAACCTTTATTCAAAATCAAGGTTTGGAGTTGAATTGAATAATGGTGAAAGAATTTTGATAATCCGAGGTCTACAACGAAAGATATAGAGTTCGGAAAAGGGATTGCGAAAATTTCAGTGTAGGGGAAGTCCTAATTTCGTAAAATTGGGGAAAAGTGCTTAAACAATCAAATTAGTCTAAATTGGAGGTTCCAAATGGAATATAATTAATGACTACGGGTATTGGAAGGGCCAATTGGAAGCAGAACCAAAGGAAGAGTCAATTTGGAAGAAAAACCGAAAATTAGGGTTTCGGTTAAAATGGTGAATTTTGCAAATTTGGGGAAAACGGAAAAGATGGTCCAATTCGGTGAAATTGAAGCCCCCAGTTGTTAAAGAATGAGTAAACAAGGATAGCTCAAGGCCTAGTTTGAAGTGAATCCAAAGGAAGAGCCTATTGGAGCATAAAGGGAAAAATGAGAAAATTTTCGAGTTTGAAAAGGGAAAACTAAATCGGAGGGGAATTTGATTGTAAAAATTGGGTGTTTTTAGACCAAATCAAATTCAATATATGAAAAAGGCAGTAGAAAAAGAAAATCTGGAAATCGGACCCGTTTCAAGTAAAAACAAGGTTTTGGAGGTTGAAGGGCAATATTGAAAAATTCCAAAGATAATTTCGAGAAAAATAGCAAATGAGCTCGAAAAATTCTGAAAAGTTGTAGTCCTGAGTTTTATAATTTTTGGAAGAGATCGGCGAAGAAAATTCAGGAATCGGAGGTCATTTGAAAAATGGCAAAGTTCGGGTGCACTATGCCGAAATTCATGAAGATAATTCTGGAAAAAATAGCAAACGAGCTCCAAAAATTTTGAAAACTTCCAGATCTGAGTTTTATAATTTTTGGAAGAGATCGGTGAAGAAAAATTCAGAATCGGTGCTCATTTGAAAAATGGAAAAGTTCGGGTGCACTAAGCCGAAATTCCAGAAGATAATTTCAGGAAAAATAGCAAACGAGCTCCAAAAATTATGAAAACTTCCAGTTCTGGGTTTTATAATTTTTGGAAGAGATCGGCAAAGAAAAATCCAGAATCGGAGCTCATTTGAAAAATGAAAAAGTTCAGGTGCATTAAGCCGAAATTCAAGAAGATAATTCCGAGAAAAATATCAAACGAGCTCCAAAAATTATGAAAACTTCCAGATCTGATTTTTATATTTTTTGAAAGAGATTGGTGAAGAAAAATCCATAATCGGAGCTCATTTGAAAAATGGCAAAGTTCGGGTGCATTAAGTCGAAATTCTAAAAGATAATTCCAGAAAAAATAGCAAACGAGCTTCAAAAATTATGAAAACTTCAAGATCTGAGTTTTATATTTTTTGGAAGAGATTGGTAATAAAAACAAATCCAGAATCGGAGTTCAAATGAAAAAGGTGAATTCTGGGTGCCACTAACAAAAAAATCCAAGAGAAAATTTGGGAAAAATAGGAAACAAGCTCGAAATTTTTTGAAAATCTCCAGATCTCAATATTATATTTATTTGGATGGATTGGAAAAAGAAAACCGGATTTGGGCTCCATTTGCAATAAAATCAAGTTTGGGAGGCTAAAGTGCAATTTTACCAAAGAAATCGAAAGGGGCCAATTTGCAATTAAAAAAAATGAAAGGTGAAGGAATTGCTGGGATATTCCAGGTCTTTGGCTGGCCATGCATGGGGAAAGGGTTCAGATTTAATTCATTTCATCAAGTGGTCCATATCAAGCTACAAGATGTCATTTTTAATGTCGTGAAAATATCTTTCTCATCCAATGGCCTAAGTACCTTATGGAAAGATGAGTACATTCTTGAATGGCCAAGATCTAATTGCAAGATGACATTTTTATTGTCATGCAAATGTCCTCATCCAATGGCCAATATTGGTGGAAGAAAGATGAGCACAAGTCATCCAATGGTTGGAATTGCATGTAGCCAAATAAATATCTTTGCTCATCCAATAGCTTAGACACATTATTAAAAGATGAGTACATCCTTGAATGGCTAAGATTAATTGGCAAGATGACATTTTTATTGTCATGTGAATATCTTGGATCCAAGGGCTTAAAGTGTGTAGGACAATTAAATGAAATGATCTCCACCATTCACCAACAAAAAAGGGGTCAGCCATACCATTTCTAAGGGCAAGGGGGTTTCATTTTGGATTCAAGTTGGCTGATTTTGAAACAAGGGCAGTAGCTAAAACCTTTGAAAAAAATATTTTTGAAAGAAAATAAAGAAAGTTTTTGCTAAGGTAGCCATTCCTCTTTGGTTCTTACATTTTTTCTTCCTTCTTTTTCATGCTATTCTCTATTTTTTCATGTGATTTCCTACTACTTTCTTTGCTTAATAAAGGTTTTATGAAAGCTTTCTTGTTGTTCTTTTTTTTTAAAAAACAAATAAAACAATGGTTAGGCTTCATGATCTTGATATGAATCAAGTCATAATGGCTAGGGTGGGCTTTGTCCAATATACCAACCATGAAGTTCATCACCATATTTTTTCATTTCATTTTATTTAATTTTTTTTTCTACTTTAACTTGCTTATTTCTATTATTGTTTATCTTTATATGTGTTTATATTCTTGCTAACCATCTTGTTCTCTTGATTTATGACATACTTTTGCATATTGTGGCTATTTGTCATATAGATTAGGCCATTTTCATATGCTATGTCATTTTACATGTCATTTTAGACACTAGGTCATGCATATTTCATATCATTTATTTCATGCATTTTGACATTTTCCAGTTGATTTTTGACTTAAGCTAATCAATGGCTCAAAGCCAAGCTTTAATGAGCATACTTGTGGAAAATTAAAATTTGTCAAGTTGGATTTTCTAATTTTATGATTTTTTCTCATTAAGCAACCCTTGTCCAAATTTTTAGAAATTTTTACCACTGGTTTTAGACCTTAGAGGAGTCTCTAATATTTTTATTCTGATTTTTGGATATTTTTATCAAAGGTTTAAAAATATTTTTTGGTTAAGCAGTTTTTTTCCCACTGTTCTGTCTTTCATGAATTTTTGAGTAGGTCATCCTTAGTCTAAAAATTAAGCTTATTTTTTCCCATATAGATAGACATGTTCTAAGTCTCCCATAATTCTTTTATATTGTTTTGAAATTTTTTAGAAGAGTAGAAAAATCGGTTTCCAAAACTGGTCAGTAAAGTCAGATTTGTTGTTATGAACCAATAATTTTTCTGTTTTGTTTTAAGGCACTAAGAGGGGGCTGATTTAAAACATGAGTTGCTATCTTAGGTTAATTTCCTAGTTATTTTAATCATAAAATTTGATTTTTTAGGAGTCGGGTCAAGGTTGGTCAACCCCGGGTTTCAAAACGAGGAAAAATTAGAGCCTTTTAAAGGGTGTTTTCGGCCAAGTTTTATTTTGTCCAAAAATTCTGATTTTTTTTAATTCGAGTCTAAAATCCGAGTTAGAAAATCCAATTTAGGTCTCTTCCAAAGGTAGTCGATTGTCTTTTTAGATATACGAATATCCTTATTTTGTGGGAGAAATACATTTTCATGCATTTGCATTTTTCATATTCATGCATATTTTATGACATTTAATTTTTGCTATTTTGGTTATACAAATTCCATATATATATGTGAATATTCCGTAGTGATGTCATTGCTTTGATTTGGATTTTATGTTGTCATTTTGATTATAAAATAATTATGAATATTCTATGATAATGTTTGCCATTTAATTTAGATTTTTGCTATGTCATATAGAATTTTAATATGTCATCTAGGTTTTATCATGTCATTAATTCTTTCCATTTAATTTAGATTTTTACTATGTCATATAGAATTCTAATATGTCATCTAAGTTTTATCATGTCATTAATTCTTGCCATTTAATTTAGATTTTTACTATGTCATATAGAATTCTAATATGTCATCTAAGTTTTATCATGTCATTAATTCTTGCCATTTAATTTAGATTTTTACTATGTCATATAGAATTCTAATATGTCATCTAGGTTTTATCATGTCATTAATTCTTGCCATTTAATTTATATTTTTGCTATGTCATATAGAATTCTAATATGCCATCTAGGTTTTATCATGTCCTTAATTCTTGCCATTTAATTTAGATTTTTGCTATGTCATATAGAATTTTAATATGTCATCTAGGTTTTATCATGTCATTAGTTCTTGTCAATTTTATTTAGATTTTTGCCATGTCATTTAAATTCTACCATGTCATTTAGATTTTGCCATGTCATCTAGTTTTTGCCATGTCAAGCATGCCATGTCATTAATCCATATGCCATGTCATTTACTCATATGCCATGTCATTAGTAATAATTTGCATATTCATAATTTTTTAAATGTTTTCTAAAAGATCATGTTTTTTTATAAATAAAAAAATAAAGATATTCCCGAGTTAAAATAATTCATGAGTTCTCTACTGATTTTGCTGGGGAGGATATCATCAATTATCATTAATAAAGGAATATCTTTCATTCCAAAATGAAAATGATTTGGAGATTTTCCAAATAAATAAAATTTTCTATATTTTACCGGGTTTGCTGGAGAATATAGGAAAATTTTGAGTTAATAAAATTCCGGATCATTTTCAAATTAAAAATGGAATTATTTTTCTTTAAATTGAGAATTATTTTAAAATGTCAAATCTAAAACCGATTTTTTTACCGAGGCTCGAGATAACACACGATTAATAAGGTACCGTTTTATACGGGTGCTGAGGGGGTGCTAATCCTTCCCCTCACATAACCGACTCCCGGACCCGCTTATTTGATTTCTCTGGTTTAAAAGCGCAGACTTCAAAATTGATTTTAAAAAATATTTTAATTAATTTTAAAATGTTTTACAAAAACGGTTTTAATAGGTGGCCGATCACACCTAGCCAAAAAAGATTGGTGGCGATTCCATGTCTTTTTTCGAGGTTGTTTAAAACCCTTATTTTATTTCGAGAGGAATTAAGTCGTCTTTTCCTCTGTTTCCCCAATGTCACACTTAACGAGTAGAATGTCTCGCGATGAGACTTGTTATTTTTTAGGTTGCGACAGCTTGATGACTCTACTAGGGAAATTATGAAAGTCAGGCCTAGAATTAGTAGTGTGTTATCGAAAGTCTCTTTTTTGTAAGTTTCATTCGGTATTTAATTTTAATTCTCATATTTTTTTAATTTAAAGGAGAATTTGGAAAATAATAAAATATTTTTGAATATGTTCATACTTATGTACATGCATATTATTATTATTCTCTGGTTATTTTGTTGCATATAATTGTTCTTTGCTTAATTGATGCTTTACGTTGTTTATCTTATCGGGGTATATAGAAAGGGTTATAGAATAGGGGCTGAAAGGTTTGTTTTGTTCCTCCACACCCACTATACTTGCATTTGCATAACATGAGCTCTCTACCCGAGCTCCGTCCTTTTTAAGTGGGAGTAAAGTAACTACGCCTTTGTGATTGACCTCCGTATGGGCTAGTGAAACACTTCCGGAGTATAAAGTACCTAAAGCCTTCGTGATTGATCCTTCATATGGGCTTAGGAAAATATAGTCTAACAAATTGAACCCGCTTTTATCGGGGTACCTTACTATCCTTCACCGACGACAGTGAGGAACAATTTGGGGCCTTTAGAACCGAATTCAACCTCATATAGTGAACTTAGGCGAAGCCATGCCAGATTTTCGTTAGATACCCGAAGTTAAGAACATATGGAGGAACATTTCCAACCTCTTACCATCTTTCTGTATCTTGGATTTTACAAATCGTGCAATGATAAACGAACATCGTATCGCTCGTAATAAGCTTGTTATTTAGTCCCAAAGTCATCGTAATGCCAAAATTCTGTTAATATTTTCGGGACAATTATTTGATTAGCATACATTGTTATTTGTTTCATACTTGTGAATTCATTTCCTTACTAATTTATTTCTTTTTTTTTCTTTGTCATGCATCATTGACACCATCATGCACTTGAAGTTTATTGCCATCGGGATAGTTTTCAACTTAAAGGACTTTCATGGAGTGTTAGGTCATTTCAGTAACAGAGGATCATGCAGTGGTTAAGGAAAGATCGAAAAAAGATCAGAGGGAGGAAGGGGATTGCTTAATGAAAGGTTATGTGTCAGTGTTCCCGGAAAAGGTAAAGATGGATCTTCGATAGAATAATCTTCAAGGGTTAACTGACATTTGGAATCAATGGGATGTATCAAAAAAATGAGCCTTCACCCAGAAATATAGGGACATAGCACTGTTAATCTCGGTCAGGGTCAGTAGTGGGTTGATTCAAGCCATGGTGCAATTCTGGAATCCTGCTTATAGGTGTTTTACTTTCAACAAGAAGGAAATGATCCCAACTATTGAAGAATACTTGGCCCTGTTACGTATTGAGTTTTCTAGTCCAGATCGGGTATATTTGAAAAATGTGAAAATCGCAGGGTTCAAGAAGAAAGTGGCCAAGATCACGGGAATGGATACAAAATGGGTTGAGAGTCACGTGGATAAGAAGCAGAAAAATGAGTGTATCCCATGGAAGATTCTCCGACAATTGATATTGAGTCACTCCGACAGAGAAAAAGCCAGGGACATCTTTGCTTTAGCCATCTACGGTTAGTTATCTTCCCGAAGATATTGGGTCATGTGGATGTGGCCCTGTTTGACTTCTTCGAGAGATTGGAACAGAAGATCAACCCATCTCCTGCCATCATAGCAGAAACTATTCGATCTTTGAATTTTTGTAAAAGGGAAGGGAAAGGAAGATTCAGGGGATGTATACAACACCTCTATGTTTGGATTCAGAGTCACTTCTGGAAGACGGAGGATTGTTTCTTTCAAACCGTACATGAAATCCCTAGTTTCGATCAGCGAGTTCCTTAAAAGGGATTGGCCCGAGGACAGAAATAAAGAGCAATGGATCAACATGCTCCGGAATCTTAAGGGTGAGATGGTAACTTGGAGAGCTCCGTGGATGGTTCCTATGCCGATTGTGTATAAATGTGGGGACAACCCGGGGGTTCCACTACTTGGAATTTGGGGAGCCGTGAGTTACGCACCTCTGTTGGTGCAAAGACAGGTCGAGTCTCGACAATTCACACCCGCGACTCATGGACTATGTTTATTAGAGTTTACCTACAGAGAGGAGGGGTACTCTGGAAAGGTGCGGGAAATAATTGAAGCATGGAAGAAGACTTGTCGGATAAAGGTGGCTAGATATGCCGACATCGTCACATCCGACTACATGATATGGAGAGATAGGAGGGTTAATGATAGATTGTTGACGTCTGATGGGGAAGAAGTTCAACTCATGGATCCACAACCAAAGGGGGTGCCATTAGAGTTAGAAATTGGAAGATCAGAATTCGGAAAAGAAAAGTCCTAAATGAGCAAGGAGATTGCTCAACTACAAGAAAAGATCGATGACTTGAAGACTAGGGAATCGATTAGGGAAAGAGAAGTGGGAAAGGTCAAGAGAGAAAGGGACACTCTCAGGGGTGATCTAGAGGAACTACACTTGGAAAATAAAAGGTTCCATTTCAAGATAAAATTTGAAAGAACTGTCAAGTCTTCTAGGGTATGGGAGAAAGAAGTTGACTACCTCAGAAAAGAGAATGACTACTGGAAAGAGAGAGTGAAACAGGAGGAAGCCCGAGCCGACAGACTTAAGCAAGAGAAGCAAGCTAAGGAAAGCTCACATACTGCTGTTTCTGCTAAACTATTGAGATGTCAGCTAGAAAATGAGGGATTACGGGCCAGATGGAAAGGCAAATCAAAAGGGGGACTGTGAAGGAAAGTCCTAGATCCGGGAAGATTACTTTAGGATCATCACTTTGTAATAACACTTTGAAATAGATGGGCGAACTATTGGATTGCCTTAAGATAGATCTTATTATTTTATCCTTAATGTATTTAATTTCGAAAATAAATGGAAGATCGTTTGGTTAAAATTATCCCGGGGCCAATACTTTCAAATGTAGTCATGCATTTATTATACATATTCATGTACTTAGTCATTCATTCATTTATTCATTTCATTATATATTCATCCATTTATTCATTTATTATACATATTCATGTACTTAGTCATTCATTCATTCATTCCATTATATATTCATTCATTCATAATAAAACATAAAGAATAAATCACAGAGTTCTAATCAATGGTTTTTTAACTCAAGGTAAAAATTGGGCATCCTCGAAAGAACCAGATTTTTAACGCTGTTATAATACCAGATCTCAGGCCAAAATTATGGAAAATGAACAAAATGCCCATATCGAAAGGATGGAAAGGGCTTAGAAGGAACTGCAAGAGCAATTGGCTAAATCCCAGGAATAATGGAGAGAGCAGATGGCCAAGCTTATGGAAATGATGAATACCAGGCTGAGGCAGAAATGGCCGGTTGAGAATTCAGTTGCGGGAAGAGTGGTAGTAAATCCAGAGGCACGACCTGAAGCTGTGCAATTAAATGGCCAAACATCCCAAAATGATGGAAATGAGCTTCTGACAGGGGCATCACCTTTTGTTTATATCCAACCGATGGCAGAAGCACAGAATCATGCTCCCAGAAAGGTTAACATTGGGGTTGACCCAACTGATCATGTTGATGTTCCGGATTTTGAAGAGCTCACTGAGAAGGAGAAAGCAAAGATGGCCGAATTGAAGAGGATTGAATCTGCTGAATCACAGAAAAAGTATCAGTTATTGGAAGAGAGGTTAAGGGCCGTGGAAGGTGCATAATTGTTTGGTAGCCTAGATGCTAAAGAAATGAGTCTGGTGCATGGCCTGGTAATTCCCCCTAAGTTTAAGGTACCAGACTTTGAGAAGTATAATGGAACCACTAACCCATCAACACACTTAACCATGTACTGCTGAAAATGACGGGACATGATGAGAATGAAAAGCTACCCATTCACTGCTTCCAAGATAGCTTAACAGGTTCTGCAACGTGTTGGTATAATCAGTTAACCCGAACTAAGATCCGCTCTTGGATGGATTTGGCCAGAGCCTTTATGGAACATTACAAGCATGTATCTGATATGATACCTGACAGGTTGTCGCTGTAGAACATGGAGAAAAAGAAACTACTGAAAGCTTCAAAGAGTATTCTCAAAAGTGGAGAGATCTGGCCACTCAGGTGCAACCCCTTCTGACCAGTAAGAAAACTATAGTTCTTTTCATCAACACTTTAAAGGCACCGTACTATGACAATTTGCTGGGTAGTGCCACTAAAAATTTTGCGGATATGGTCATATCCGGTGAAATGATAGAAACTGCCATTAAGAGTGGGAAGATGGAAGGTGGAGAATCTTCAACTCCAAAGAAAGCAATCCCCGCCAAAAAGAAAGAAAGGGAAACTCATGCAGTCAGTTATAACCATCGTCTTTATACACCTCCTATACCTTATACACCTTACCCGGCATACGATCCCTACTACACTACCGTGAACCACCTTACCCAAAACCCTTTTCCTTACACAGCCATACCGCAATAACCATACCCAACTAGCATATCCCCGCAAATAGCTATTCCCCAAAACACCGTATCAAACACCCATAATATTATTTGCAATGACCAAGGACCACCGAAAAATAATCAAAAGCATCAATTTGATCCTATTCCTTCAACCTATGGTGAGTTATACCCTAAACTATTACAGGGGCAACTCATTGCACCAATATACCTCCAACCTCTGAAACCACCGTATCCCAAATGGTATAACGCAAATGCTAACAGCACATATCATGCGAGAATTCATGGCCATTCGACCGAGGACTGCATTGCTTTCAAACCGAAGGTCCAAAGCTTGATTGATACTAAGGTCGTAAAGTTTGGATCTAAAAACGGGCCTGATGTTGCGGGTAACCCATTGCCCAATCACACGGAGGCCAAGGTAATGCGATTTTGTCAGGGGAAGTCAGCAAGGTAAAAAGGGATACCAGTGAGGTGAAAACGCCAATGATAAAAGTATGGTTTGAAATGGTCAAAGCTGGATTAGTTCAAGATAAAGCCAGTTTAAAAATGGTTGCGAGCAAGACAGAGGATTTTTGTCTGTTTCACAGATGTGAGGGTCATACTATACAGGGATGTGAAGGTTTTTTAGCCAAGGTTCAAAAAATGATGGATGAGGACGAGGACCAATTCTATGAAAAAACAGAGAAAGAGGTAGATACTATTGAGAATACTGCTGGTTATGGGGTGGACAGATCTTTGGTTATATACTATGATGAGCCGAGAGAAAAGGCTATCCCAGTTGATAAAGAAATTGCGCTAAAGTTGATTATAGAGTTACCATCTTCTTTCCCATACAAGAAGAATAAGGCCGCACCTTGGAGATATGATTGCAGTAACGCTGGGCTCTTCCAGTTAGCAACAGCAATCGATATAACAGGTGTAGGACATCTAACTCACAGTGGTAGATGCTATGCCCCCGAAACCATTGAACAAAGTTCGATGGAAAAGGCAAGGATTTGACGAAGGTAAGAGAATAGCGAAACCAGTCCATACAGAGATGGATCAGTCAAAGGGAATGAAGAAAAATTCAGCCCCAGTTAACAAGGTGAAAGAGCTGGTAAATGAGAAAGAGTCTTGCAAATTCTTGAAGTTTATAAAACACAGCGACTACAGTGTGGTAGAACAACTACACGTTAATGATGGAAACTCAATTAAGAGTTGTAAACCCAAGTGCAGGTTATGTTCAAGTAATAAATTCTCGGGTGTCCGAGGTCGAACCACAGGGAAGCGTACTAGTAAGTATAAGTTTATAAATATATATGAAAAAGAAAATAAACAAGATATCAGGGAATCAATAACAAAGAAAGTAAACAAGATATTAGAGAACAAAATAAACAAAATAACACAAAAGCAATTAAATAAGATATAAAAAACAATAAGAAAGGATGTTGAGGTTAGAGAATCCACTCTTGGTGTTATGCTAAGATTAATCTTGTTTTATTACACAATTGAAATCCACACATAAGGGAGGTTCCAATCGGAAGGTTTAGCAATTCAGTCCAAATTGTCCAACGTCCATAGCATATGATATTATGTTCATTTGGTGTCCTCAAAACTCATAAAAAGAGTCCAAGCATTCCTTATGCCAAGGTATATGTCTACAACAAATCAAGGTTATGAAACCAAGCATTTACTGTGCCATTTTCATTGTCAATAATGAATCAAGATCTCTACTTTGCAAGTATGATTTTAAACCAAAAGAAAATATTATCTATACTAGTGCTTATAAATGATGATTCATTTTAGCTCATGTTTAAGAGACTAACCTTAGCATTTACCAAGAGCTTCACCTCATCACCTCAACAATATGATTAGAAACACATACTAGATATGAATAAAATGAAAAGAAATGTAAGAAGAAAAAGAAAACTAGAGAAAGGAAAGAAGAAGAAAACTTAGAGAATTTTACTACAAAGGCTAATATCCTACCAATGTATAATGTATCCCAATACTCATCCAAGGCCCTCTATTTATACACATTTTGGAGGGCTAAATGACAAGAGACAAGCTTTACAAATTTCAAAGGTAGGTATAATAGGTGGGTGCATTTTTCTAACAATTTTCGTCATATTGTATGACAATTCTGATCAGCCAGCTTGATGGTCGATTTTGTCAATGTTGGAGGCTCGATCTGATAAAATGGTCTTCTAGAAAAATATACCCCTATCAGTTACGGATCCATAGCCGTTGGAATCAGATCATTTGCGCACGTGGATCGGAAGATATGGTCAAAATACCAAAACGGTGCAGAACAGACGTCATTGCACATCAGCCAACTTGATGGTCGATTTCGCTAGGGAAAACGACTCCGTTTCAAGAAGTGTAAAACATGAAAAAGATAGATATGCCTCTTAGCTTTGCAGGGATACAACGTTCAGCCTTATTGCTTCAGTGAAACTCAAGATATAGCTGATATGGAAAAAGGTGTCGGAACTGGAACTGAACTGGATTTGCCCTTAATACTAGTAATCTGAAATCACTCAAAGAAACTTGTGAAAAACACCAAATTACATAAAAATATAAAAGATCATAAACACAATTAGACTAAACAATAATAACTCGTATTTAACACAAAACAATAATAAAACATAACTAAAAACTATATAATTATACGAGTTATCACACCCCCATACTTAGATTGTTGCTAGTCCCTAGCAACGACTCAATAAAAAAAAATAATAATAAAATAAGAAAATCTAATCTAATCCATTTTCGTAGGAAATCACGGTGGCACTTAGCATGTGACACAAGCCTTTAAACCCCTAGGTGTCCCTAGTGGACGAGTTTAGTCTCGTGAGGGTTTACTAGGACGATACCCACAAACATTGAAGACTTAAGAAAAACTAAAAATAATAATTATAACTAATCCTTCCAATATAAATTAGAGATAATCATTGGACAAGTCTTAAAAACTAATCAATAGCTTAAAGAAATTCACAAAAGATCTTGCTTGAATGTAAATAGTTTGAGTTAAGCCAATAATAACATAACATATTTCAATCAAAATAGTGTATATTCAAACTTAATCTCAACTTCTCACATGGGATACTCTCTTGATTTTCACTCTTTAAAGTAGTGGTAAAGTGTTTAAACTCAATCAATCTCATGAAAACACTTCTACCATATGCTTGCTTGTCCACCTATTCTCCACTATTTAGATCATACAACTTCATAAATCAAGAGGTCTTTATTCAAGGTTGTAATGGGGCCAAAGGGTTATAATGTGGTTAAAGAACAAAAGGATAAAGATATCACAAAGGTTCCAAAGAGTTCATAGATTTTAGAGACATAATAAGATCATACAAATAAAACTTCTCAAAACTCTTATAAAGCACATAATAACATAGGCTAAATATTCATGTTGAGCCTTTGCATCATTCTAACCAACTTTGTAACATCTTTTTCTAGAAGTTCAAGAGAAGATTTTTTTTTTTTTTTTTTTTTTTTTTTTTTTAATATGGGAATGTATTTGACAATGATCCCTTTCTTTTTCTCTTGACTTTTTCTTTTCTTTTCTTTCCCCCACACTTATCTTTTGTTTCTAACCCAAATTTTCAAATAAAAATATCCCTTGTTTTTTTGCAATATGTCTCAAAATATAAAATTCATCTTTAGAACAAGGGTAAGGATATAAGCATATTTAGGCTAGGTGTAAGTTGTGGTTACCAATAAAACATCATATTTAATGTAGGCTCAAATTGGCTCACTAGTGGGGATGTTCTCGTAGAACATTAATAATGGATGGCTGTTTGGCTCTGGTTATAATCCTAATGCCTCTATCATATTCATGTTGTCACATGTATCAATATAGTCTCAAACGGTTTAAAGCAAGTTCTAGAGAATCATGTAATCATAAGAGCACTCAAGAAAGAAATTAGATTGATTTGTATAATGCATCAATCATTATAGGCTCAAAAACTCACAAAGATGATTATACAAGTCAGATTAAGTCTAAACATGCTTCTTTCTCAATCAACATATCATATTAACATTGGCTCATAAAAAGGTTGACATCAAGCTCAATTCTCATGAAAATCTTCTCACTAATAAATCTGTTTTAGACTTATGCAATTCATATCTCATTATAGTATTGAAAGTAACTAAAAAACACACTAAGTCTAAACATGCTTTTTTTTTTTTTTTTGAAGAAGATTAAATCAAACGGACAAGGTATGTCTCAAGTCTCCCTTACTCAGACCTTGTTCAGAATGAATACTTCTAAATGTCTTAAAACACAACAAATTTTTTTTTTCTATTAGCAAAATATGTCCCTTACCCCCTACTAAAATATGACATTGTCCCCAATGTCAAATTTTAAAGGTAGAATTTAGGAGATATTACCTGCAGAGGGTGCTAACCACTTATTATAACTGAGACACAACAAGAAAAATGTTAGATAATGTCACAAAGACAAAGTGCAATCCACTCCTTGCTCGTCCATATCTCTTTTTCTTTTTCCGAGCGTTTGCGAAACAACCGTAGCAGATAAACACTCATAAGCTTGTAGCTTTTTGAGTAAATCATCAATGGTTGTAGCAGAAATTATGGTTCTTCTTGCCTCTGAAAACATGAATCCATTATCCACAGCATTATCTAAATATGAAAGCAAATTACTAAAATAACCATTAATATTAAGCAAACCAATGGGTTTCTTATTCGTGACCAAAGATGACCAAGAAGCCACGCAAGCTATTTCTTCCAATGTACCCAGACCTCCTGGTAAAGCAATGAATGCATCGGCAGAATGGTACATGATTGTCATTCGTTCAGGGATACTCCAGACTTGTATTTCTTTACCCACGGTAGGTCCACAAAAATCTGTGAATAGTTTTGGCACGATTCCTAGAATTGGACTTCCTCCGACGTGTGCTGATGTAGTGACTGCTCCCATTAAACCCGTACTACCGCCTCCATAAATCAACTGGATCTTTTGTTGGGCAAGTAGTACTCCAACTCTTATGTCTTCATCAGCGAATATGTTATTTTTCCCTGGATAAGCACCTCCAAAGACACAAATTTTTTTAATGCGCTGGGACGAAGTACTTTCCATTTTTTTTTTCAAGTGCCTGAAAGAGAATGAGTACATGGTGTAATATATAGAGGACTGAGTAATGAATCAGACAAGAGTAATAATGTCGCCGAAAGTGTATTTGACCTGTCAGAAGAAAATGTTAACCTAACAAAAGATTTTTGCGTGATTTCAGGAAGAAAATCAAAAAGAGAAGAAAAATCAACCGTAAAAGACCAAAAAAAAAAACGAGAATAATTACACAAATCTAACAACACGTAAATTAAACCGAAATAAAGTTATTGCAAATCAAACCAAAAGCTGAGAAGTCATTTATTGTAGTTGTGATTGTGGCTCACATCTTCCTCTGGTTTTACGTCCAGAAACGGCTTAAACGCCTTCTATGAGTCGAGGATATGCTTCCCATCCAGTTTTCTTACAAGCTGGCAAACAAGGTCTTTTAACATCAGATTCCCAAGATGTTGCCATTCCCTTTGGAATTGCGGCCATAAATCAAGAATTTCTCTTTGTACGTCTCCACTAGGATGCGTCTCAAGAGAAAGTTGGATATTACCCAAATTCTCCTTACTCAGTCCATCCTTAATGAATTCAATTTTATCATCTCGATTAGAGGACGGAATCCCAATAGAACGACATTTACCGTTACACGTCCATCGTGCACACTTGTGGCAATTTGAACTCATGCGCTTTGCTCGTCGCTTCTTTGCATAAGTGCTTCTACCTGTACCTGGTAAATGCAAAACAGGAAGATATTCATCTTCACGTACCTTGGCTTCAATTATCCAACGTATGTCTTCAGGAATCCCTTTGTTCATAAGCATTCTTAATCTTTCTAATCGAACTTGGTAAAGCTTCAGTAAAATATTCCGAGGAAAAGGAGGAAATCGTTTCTGCAATCTTTTGAGAATATCATCCATCCTGAAAAAAAAAATGAAATAAAAAAAAATGAAAGAGAAATTTATATACAATATCAGTTTTGTGGGTAGCTGATGGAACCGACTTAAATAATCACGGAGTACCGTTATCCGCCATTTAACCGGGGTTAAAAAAAAATTATATTTACATCTAGTTATTTTCAAAACAAGGATCAGAAAGAAAAACAACCTCTTCTTGAGTAACATGATTTTCCAAAAAGAGTTTGAGTCTTTGTCCATTTACCTTGAATACGTTACCATTTTTAGGATTCTCAATGTCAACTGCTCCATAATGATACACATGCTTAACCACAAATGGGCCAGTCCATCTTGATCTCAACTTACCAGGAAATATGTGAAGTCTAGAATTATAAAGTAGAACTTTTTGCCCAACATCAAATGTTTTTCTTGAAATTAACTTGTCATGAAAGGCTTTAGTTCTTTCTTTATGAATTTTAGAATTCTCATATGCATCATTGAATAAAGTTGGCCAGTAAAATCCACACTGTAAAATTTTTGCAGCAGTTTTCTTTGATGAAAAATGACCACCACATGCCTCGGAATGACAAAACTTAATTACACTACTTACCTCATTGTCGGGAATGCATCTTCGAAAAATCTGATCAGGACAATATTTGAACAAGTAAGGGTCATCCCAATAGAACTTCTTTACCTCATTCAGAAACTTCCTTTTATCTTGGGTGCTCCATTGAGAAGGAATTTTTTCCAAAAAGGAATATTTTAGCTCGGATGGCAATGGTTTTAAATCCAGCTTGGGCGGTTCAATAGTTGATGGTACAGTGACATTTGTGAGTGATGGGAGTTCCTCAAACTTTTGTTTCCAACGATGCTTATCTTCTGAATCATCACCAGGTTGCTTGCAAGTGTTGAACACATTTAATTCTAAAGTCATATTTCCAAAAGAAATGTTCAACATACCATTCCTGCAATTTATCAGAGCATTAGAAGTTGCAAGAAATGGACGGCCTAATATAACAGGAATTTGAACATTTGGATTTGAAACAGGATGTGTGTCCAAAACAATAAAATCAACAGGGAAGTAAAAATTATCAATTTGAACCAAAACATCTTCAACTATCCCTCGAGGAATTTTTACAGAACGATCAGCTAGTTGAAGTGTAACAGGTGTTTCCTTGAGTTCACCTAAACCTAACTGTTGATAAACAGAAAAAGGCAAAAGATTAACACTAGCACCAAGATCAAGCAATGCACGTTCTATTCTAGTGTTTCCAATGATGCATGAGATTGTTGGACATCCAGGATCTTTGAATTTTGGTGGAGTAAGGTGCTGAATGATTGAGCTCACACTTTCCGTCAAAAATGCTTTCTTTTGTACATTATGTTTCCTTTTAACTGTGCACATGTCCTTCAAAAATTTAGCATAAGATGGAACTTGTTTGATTGCATCCAATAAAGGAATGTTAATCTTAACTTGTTTGAAAAGTTCATAAATTTCTGCATTTTGATTCAAATTCTTTATTGTTTGCAACCTTTGAGGAAAAGGAGCAGGATGCATACCTTTTTCTTTGTCCAAATTTTCAAGAAGTTCAGACTTACCATCATCCTTACCATTACTTTTCGGAGGGGAAAGAGGATCTTGGTCTTTTGATGGAATCTTTTTGTCAATTGCCTTTCCACTTCGAAGAGTTGTGATAGAACTGGCATTTTCCTGTTGAGTTTCATTGGAGCAAGAAACAAGACATTGAGTAGAAGGGTTAGGCTGAGGTTGAGCAGGAAACTTACCTTTTTCTTGAGTGCGTAATGAAGCTGTCAATGTGGACAAGGTGTTTTTGATCTCATTGATGTCCTGTGAAGTCCGGCTATTCACATTTGCTTGTGTTTGCATGAATGCTTGCAATGTTTCTTCCAAGGTTTGTACACGTGAAGGTTGATAGGAAAAAGTGTTGCCCGGCTTTTGAGATTGTGGTACCTGAACATGATTATTATTCCGCCAACTGAAGTTGGGATGATTTCTCCATTCAGGGTTATACGTTTCAGAGTAAGGAGAAGGAAAAGGCTTTTTAAATGTGTTTATGGAATTTACTTGATCATGCAACGCTTCTTTAAGAATGGGAATGTTTGGACATTCAGAAGTGGGGTGTCCCATGATTTCACAAATTCCACAACTTTCTTCATTTTTAACCGTTTTGACTTCTTTTACTTCTCTAAGTTCCATGGCTTCAATCTTTCTAGCCAAATTAGCTACTTTAGCTTTTATCTCATCTTCTTGACTAAAATGATATTTTCCTCTGTTAGAAACAACATTAGATCTATTGGAACTTTCAGAGGAATTATCTGTGTGCCAGGCTTGAGAGTTATCTGCCAAATGGTCTAAGTAGTCAAAGGCTTCTTCAGGTTCTTTTTCTAGAAACTCACCGTTACACATTGTTTCAACAAATTGTTTAGTTTCGGGAGTTAAACTTTCATAAAAGAAACTAATAAGACGCCATTTTTCAAAACCATGATGTGGACAAGAACTTAACAAATCTTTAAAACGATCCCAGCACTGAAAAAATGCTTCATTTTGATTTTGATTGAAATTTTGAATCTGTCTTTTCAAAGCAGTAGTTTTATGTGCTGGGAAAAATTTCTTTAGAAACTCAGTTTGTAATTCTTGCCATGTGCCAATTGACCTTGGTTTTAAATTATGAAGCCAAATTTTTGCTTTATCTTTTAAAGAAAAAGGAAATAATTTTAGCTTGACAATTTCATTTGTGCATTGTTGGTCATTAAAGGTGACACATACATCTTCGAAGTCTTTTAGAAACGAGTAAGCACTTTTCGATTCCAACCCATAGAAATTTGGAAGCAAAGCTATCATACCTGGTTTAAAACGAAAGTTGTTTGCATTGAGAGGAAAAATAAAACAAGAGGGTGATGAGCTTCGAGTTGGTTGCAAGTAGTCACGCATGGTGCGTACTTGTCTGTTCTCATCTTCAGCATGAACACTTTCATTGTCAGCCATGGTAGGAGTTGTATTAGAAAGATTACCTGAAAAAGTTTCACAATAAAATCTAACTAAACGACGAGATCTAAAATCACGTCGCCAAACAAGCATAAAACAAAGTTAATATACAAATTAGGCGGTATAACCAGCCAAACAAAATAAATATACTAAATTAGGCGGTATAACCAGCCAATAAAAACAAATATATACAAAATTAGGCGGTATAACCAGCCAATAAAAATAAATATACTTATAAACTTATATACTTAGTATTGCTTCCCCGGCAACGGCGCCAAAAACTTGATGGAAACTCAATTAAGAGTTGTAAACCCAAGTGCAGGTTATGTTCAAGTAATAAATTCTCGGGTGTCCGAGGTCGAACCACAGGGAAGCGTACTAGTAAGTATAAGTTTATAAATATATATGAAAAAGAAAATAAACAAGATATCAGGGAATCAATAACAAAGAAAGTAAACAAGATATTAGAGAACAAAATAAACAAAATAACACAAAAGCAATTAAATAAGATATAAAAAACAATAAGAAAGGATGTTGAGGTTAGAGAATCCACTCTTGGTGTTATGCTAAGATTAATCTTGTTTTATTACACAATTGAAATCCACACATAAGGGAGGTTCCAATCGGAAGGTTTAGCAATTCAGTCCAAATTGTCCAACGTCCATAGCATATGATATTATGTTCATTTGGTGTCCTCAAAACTCATAAAAAGAGTCCAAGCATTCCTTATGCCAAGGTATATGTCTACAACAAATCAAGGTTATGAAACCAAGCATTTACTGTGCCATTTTCATTGTCAATAATGAATCAAGATCTCTACTTTGCAAGTATGATTTTAAACCAAAAGAAAATATTATCTATACTAGTGCTTATAAATGATGATTCATTTTAGCTCATGTTTAAGAGACTAACCTTAGCATTTACCAAGAGCTTCACCTCATCACCTCAACAATATGATTAGAAACACATACTAGATATGAATAAAATGAAAAGAAATGTAAGAAGAAAAAGAAAACTAGAGAAAGGAAAGAAGAAGAAAACTTAGAGAATTTTACTACAAAGGCTAATATCCTACCAATGTATAATGTATCCCAATACTCATCCAAGGCCCTCTATTTATACACATTTTGGAGGGCTAAATGACAAGAGACAAGCTTTACAAATTTCAAAGGTAGGTATAATAGGTGGGTGCATTTTTCTAACAATTTTCGTCATATTGTATGACAATTCTGATCAGCCAGCTTGATGGTCGATTTTGTCAATGTTGGAGGCTCGATCTGATAAAATGGTCTTCTAGAAAAATATACCCCTATCAGTTACGGATCCATAGCCGTTGGAATCAGATCATTTGCGCACGTGGATCGGAAGATATGGTCAAAATACCAAAACGGTGCAGAACAGACGTCATTGCACATCAGCCAACTTGATGGTCGATTTCGCTAGGGAAAACGACTCCGTTTCAAGAAGTGTAAAACATGAAAAAGATAGATATGCCTCTTAGCTTTGCAGGGATACAACGTTCAGCCTTATTGCTTCAGTGAAACTCAAGATATAGCTGATATGGCAAAAGGTGTCGGAACTGGAACTGAACTGGATTTGCCCTTAATACTAGTAATCTGAAATCACTCAAAGAAACTTGTGAAAAACACCAAATTACATAAAAATATAAAAGATCATAAACACAATTAGACTAAACAATAATAACTCGTATTTAACACAAAACAATAATAAAACATAACTAAAAACTATATAATTATACGAGTTATCAGTTAACTAGCAAGGATTTTGGTCCTTTCACTGTTACTAAACTCAGAGCTGTATAGAAATGCCCTACTACGGATTTTGAATCAAGCATATGTGGCCAACAACATATCAGTGGAGAAGTTAGATCGGTTGGTGGGGAACATCATAGCAGATGACCACATTTCCTTCAGTTATGAAGAGATACCACCCAACGGTGTAGGATCTACTAAAGCCCTTCATATCACGACTATCTGCAAGGGACACATTCTGCCATGAGTACTCTTGGATAATGGTTCTTCTTTGAATGTCCCTTGGTGACCTTGTCCAAACGGTTGGTTGACATGTCTTACATGCTACCCAGCCACACTATAGTCAGAGCCTGTGATGGCACCCGACGAGAAGTGATGGGAAGCATTGAAGTCCCACTTGAGATAGGTCCCTGTACCTATAAAGTTGATATCCAAGTTATGGATATTACCCCGTCTTACAACTATTTATTGGGAAGGCCATGAATCCATTCTGCTGGGGCAGTAGCATCATCTCTCCACCAAAAATTAAAGTTTGTAATGGAAGGATGCCTGGTCAGCGTATCGGGAGAGGAGGACATCATAGCCTCTGCGTCCACTGACTCCCCCTACATAGAACCTAATGAGGATGCTGTAGAATGCTCATTCGGGTCACTGGAATTCGTTAATGCTGTGTTCATTACTGAAGGACATAAAATTCCAGAGCCAAAGTTTTCCAGGAATACTAGGTTGGGGGTAAGAACGACAGTAAGGAAATGCTGCAGAGTAGGAAAGGGACTAGGGAAATATCTCCAGGGGATGGCCAGAGCATTGGAAGTAACCGAGAAAAAGGACTGATTTGGTCTCGGATACCTCCCAAAAGCTCATGAAAAGAGGAAACAAATGGAGAAAAATCGAAAGAGAAGGATGGCCCGTCTCTCGAGTATGGATATAGAGTGAGAGCCCATGACTTTCCCACCAATCCTTCACATATTCCGTTCAGCTGGTTTTGAGTTTGGGGAGAAAGATTCTGATGATGTGTTAGTAATGATAGAACAAGCCTTTGAGAAGTTCTACATGAGCAAGGAAGAACAGATGCAAGACATGGAAATCTACATGGTCGGGGAAGAAGGAATGGGAAATAGAAATGCAAGTTGGGTGGTGCGCCCGTGTCCACCAGGCTATGAATTAACAAATTGGAGTATGACCGAGCTTCCTATAGTTTTTAGGTCTACTCCAGAGTAATCCTCTGAAATAATCTTAATTGTCTCTGCCCAAGGACATTAAGAATCTTTCTGTATGGGCTTATGTTTAAAACTCTTCATTTAATAAGTAACAATCACGATGCATTTTTCTTCATATTGATGTGTCCATATTCTTTCATTTTTGTTCTTTCATTTTCTTTCATTGCCTATATGCCTTCCTATATTGCTTCTTTCTCGCCTATTTATAGGTTTACGGATGCGGAATATGAGGATCGTCCTGTCAATAATTCTGAAATTGATTTTGAAAGACCCATTTGCACGGGTGATTTCGACGTCAACGAAGATGCCGAAGATTATGGTCTGCCCCCGGATTTATTAAGAATAATAGAAAAAGAGGAGAAGCAAGTATTGCCTCATAAGGAGCCGTTAGAAATGATATACCTGGGAAGTGAAGAAGAAATAAATGAGGTCAAATTGGAACCTCAGTGTCACCATGAACAAAGTGTGAACTGATAGCCTTACTCCGAGAATATGTCGATGTATTTGCATGGTTATACCAAGACATGCCAAGGTTAGATCCCGATATTGTGGTTCACAAGCTCTCTCTAAGGCCAGATTGCAAGCAAATTCAGCGAAAGTTGAGGAGAATGAGGTCTGACATGCTGTTAAAGGTGAAAGAATAGGTGAAAAAGCAGTTCCACGCCGTGCTCTTGGAAGTGGCAAAATATCAGGAATGGTTAGCAAATATTGTCCCAGTTCTAAAGAAGGATGGCAAAGTACGGATATGTCTTGATTACCGAGATTTAAATTGGGCCAGTCTTAAAGATAATTTCCCTTTGCCTCACATTGATACCTTGGTGGATAATACGGCAAAGAGCTCTATGTTTTCCTTCATGGACGAATTCTCAGGTACAATCAAATTAAGATGGCATCGAAGGATATGGGGAAAACCACGTTTGTGATAATATGGGGAATGTTTTGCTATAAGGTAATGTCGTTTGGATTAAAAAATGCTGGGGCAACATACCAGAGAGCCATGGTAACTTTGTTTCATGATATGATGCATAAGGGAATTAAAGTCTATGTTGATGACATAATCGCGAAGTCACAAGGAGAAGATGAGCATGTTGCGAATCTTCAGAAGCTCTTCGAAAGATTAAGAAAGTTTCGACTCAAACTAAACCCGACAAAATGCATTTTTGGAGTCACTTGGGGAAGTTGTTAGGTTTTGTCGTCAAGTAAGAGGGGAATCGAAATTGATCCAGATAAAGTAAAAGCCATCCAAAACTTGCCACCGCCTCATACTCAAAAGGAAATGAGAAGCTTTCTAGGAAGATTGAATTACATTGCTCGATTTATTTCTCAGCTAATCGAGAAATGCGATCCAATATTTAAGCTACTTCGGAAGCGTGATCCGGGAGAATGGGATAAAGGGTTTCAGATCGCCTTTGATAAAGTTAAGCACTATCTATCCAATCCACCAGTGCTTCTGCCGCCTGTTCCGGAGAAACCGATGATACTGTATTTATCAGTATTTGAGAGATCTATAGGCTATGTATTGGGGCAGCATGATGAGACCGAGAAGAAAAAACAAGTGATTTATAACCTCAACAAGAAGTTCACAGAGTATGAGCTGAAGTATTCATCGGTAGAAAAGCTTTGTTGTGCCTTAGCTTGGACTGCTCGAAGGCTCAGACAATACATGTTATACCACAGACGTGTTGATTGCCAAGCTAGATCCCATCAAGTATATGTTGGAAGCACCTTCCCTGTCAGGAAGAACGGCAAGATGGCAAGTTTTGTTGTCAGAGTACGACATTGTGTATGTGAGTCAGAAAGCTACAATGGGCAGCGCACTAGCCGAGTTCTTAGCAAGTCGGGCGGTTGAAAATTATGAGCCTTTGAACTTTGATTTCCCTGATGAAGACTTGATGTGTGTCTCGCAAGAAGATGGGATTCCCCCTAAGAAGAAAAAGTGGAAAATGTACTTTGATGGCGCATCTAATGCCATGGGGCACGGGATCGGCGCAATGTTCATATCCCCAGAGGAAGATTATTATCCTTCCACTGCCAGATTGGATTTTGATTGTACAAACAATACCGCTGAATATGAGGCGTGTACTATAGGCATTCGTGCTGCCATAGACAGAAAGATTAAAACACTGGAAGTTTTCGGAGATTCAATCCTAGTGATATACCAACTACGAGGAGAATGGGAGACCCGAGATGCAAAGTTAATCTGATACTGGGAGCTCATATTGAGTCTGATAGAGGAATTCAGAGAAGTGAGTTTCAACTACTTCCCCCGATAACAGAACCGAATGGCGGATGCTTTGGCCTCTTTATCATAAATGTTTAAAGTAAATGTAGGGGCTGAAGTTATGCCAATAAAGAAGAGCATATACGAGTCTCCTACCCACTGCCTGAGTATCGAAGAAGAAGCGGATGGCCTCTCTTGCTATTACGATATCTTGCAATACATCAAGAATCAACAGTATCCTGAACGAGCAACAGAAAATGATAAGAGGACTCTGAGAAGATTGGCAATGGGTTTTGTCCTAGATGATGAGATTCTCTACAAGAAAGGGAAAGACCAGGTTCTATTGAGGTGTGTCGGGTCTGCTGAAGCTCGGAGAATCACTGAAGAAGTCCACGAAGGGATATGTGGCACTCATGCCAATGGTCACATGCTTGCAAAATAGATATTGAGGGCAGGATATTATTGGCTAACGATGGAATGAGATTGCATCAGTTATTCTCGGAAGTGCCATAAATGTCAGATATATGCATATAAGATTCATGTGCCTCCATCACCATTGCATGTCATGACTGCACCATGGCCATTTTCGATGTGGGGAATAGATATGATCGAGCCTATTACCCCGAAAGCTTCAAACGGATATCGTTTTATCCTAGTGGCCATAGATTACTTCACAAAGTGGGTGGAAGCCGCTTCTTATGCTAATGTAACGAAGTCAGTGGAATGCAGATTCGTCAAGAAGGAAATTATATGTCGGTATGGATTGCCAGAGAGAATCATTTCAAACAATACTCTCAATCTGAACAATAAGATGATGAGAGAAGTGTGTACTCAGTTCAAAATCACACATCATAATTTGGTATCTTATCGTCCAAAAATGAATGGGGGAGTAGAAGTAGCCAATAAAAACATCAAGAAGATCGTTGAAAAGATGACCGATGTGTACAAAGATTGGCATGAGATCTTGCCTTTTGCTCTTCACGCATACCGTACCTCGGTCTGCATGTCTACGGGTGTCACGCCATATCTTTTAGTATATGGAATGGAGGCAGTGTTACCTATTGAGGTTGAAATCCCTTCCCTTCGTGTTTTGATAGAGGTTGGTTTAAAAGAGGCGGAATGGGTTAGAGCTCGCTATGAGCAGTTGAATCTTATCGAAGAGAAAAGAATGAAAGCAATTTGCCATGGGCAGATGTATCAAAAAAGGATGATTCGAGCCTACAACAAGAAAGTTCATCCTAGGAAGTTCCGAGAAGCACAGTTGGTACTAAGAAAAGTTCTCCCTATAGTGAAGGATCCGCGAGGGAAATGGGCTCCAAATTGGGAAGGGCCCTATGTGGTAAAGAGAGCTTTTTTGGAGAAGCATTGATTCTGACTCGAATGGACGGGGATGACTTGAGAAATCCTGTGAACTCTGACGAATTGAAGAAGTACTATGCTTGAAGAAGAAAAATAAGAAAAAAGAAAAAAGAAAAAAAGAAAAGAAAAGTGTGATACTGTGCACATGGAAATTCGAATGATTCCAAACGTAAAAATGAAAATTCTATATATCTATTTCCCCTGAGGATTGCTTTTCAATGAGAATATTTGTGCTTGATATGATGAATGGACATCTTTCATACTCCTTTCACTAAGAAGAAATTATCCCTAGCCACCCCTTTGAGCCTTAGGAATTCTTTCTCTCTTTGAACCTTGATCAAGAATCACCCTCTACACTGGAGGGCAGATGCGAGGAAAAATAACCTCCCCAAATAAATCATGGCGAAAATAGCCATAAGAAAATCAAAGAATGGCAAATGAAAGCCAAGAATGAAAGAAAAATATTCCAAAAAAGAAAAGGAAAGTAAAAAAAGGGACGAATGTTTCAAGAATGAGTCCTCCTCATGAAACGATCCTTGATCCAATCACCCTTAAACATATTTTGGGCCTATTTACTCTTTCTTTCTAAACCCAAACGTTCGCCTACATTAGGTGCTTTTAAAAGTCCATTTTGATCAAGCATGGATATTTAATTTGAAGGGTTTTTTCTCAGAATTCATCCCATCTTTTGAATTGACATTTTTACCTTGGAAGCATTTAGAATTCTCAGATGCATGGTAGAACAAAAAAAATGTAAAAGGATAGGTTTAATCCGAAAACCCATAAAGGGTGACTTAATACCGAATGGGGGACAATTGGGTTGAAAACCCATAAAGGGCGGCTCAAGTACTGATTAAGGATTGAAGGGGGAGAAAGTATCAAAAAATCAGAAGAAAGTGGAAGAACTCAGTCTGACGCAACTACGAAAGTCGAGAGATTAGCCAAGTAAATTGGATATTTAAGAGAAATTTCAGATGAATTGAAGAAGGAAGGGTCCAAGATATTCCGCATCTGAGGCATATACAAACTACCACTCTATATTTGTTTCTTGTATCCTTTATATTCACCTTTGTTGTCTCAGATGAATTGATATAAATTTTTGTTATCTCTTTTATGACATTTGGTTGTTTCATACCTTCTTTCATACATTTTGCAACTCATTTTGATTGTTATTAAATTGAATGACGATTAGTAAACATAAAAATCTTTAAACAAAAGGATTTCAGTGTATTACTAAGGAGTAGATTTAAATTTTAGAAAAGGTTTGGAAACCACTAAAATTTGGAAACACAATAGCACATTATGATGGGAAAATTCACCAAGTAGAGGTAAATAATGAATGTGTTGAAGACTCTATCATGAAGTCAGAAAAAATGTGAATTTCAGTGAAGTCATAAACTGGGACTTTTTGACAATTTATCTTGATCAAAGGCTCCTCAAGTGGGGGCATCAGTGAAAAGTGGAAGACTCCGTCATGAAGTCAGACAGTCCGTGAACCTCAAAGAAATCATGGATTAGAAATCATGACACAATCATTTCATTGCATTCATCCTTAGAAAACATACATCCTACAAGCATTTGCAAAACATGTCATTTTCATCACTGCATTCGGCTAACATTGCAGGAATCATAGAAATTTTGCTTCCCCAAATTGAACTCGTTCTGTTTCCCAAATGAGTTGAGCCCCGAGACCACCGTCGAGGTATTTTGTTTCTAAAATCGAACTCGTTTTGCTTCTCAAATGAGTTGAACCCCGAGACCACCATCGAGGTATTTTCTTTTGCTTAAATCGAACTTGTTTTAAAAATGAGTCGAGCCCTAGACCACCATCTAGGTATTTTGTTTTCAAAATCAAACTCGTTCTGCTTTTCAAATGAGTCGAGCCCCGAGACCACCGTCGAGGTATTATGTTTTTAAAATCAAACTCGTTTTGCTTCTCAAATGAGTCGAACCCCGAGACCACCGTCTAGGTATTTGTTTTTAAATCGAACTCGTTCTGCTTCTCAAATGAGTCGAATCCTAAGACCACCGTCAAGGTATTTTTTTTTCTTAAATCAAACTTGTCTTAAAAAATGAGTCGAGCCCCTAGACAACCGTCGAGGTACTTTCTTTTGTTTTAAAATTGAACTTGTTCTACTTCTCAAATGAGATGAGCCCCGAGACCACCGTCGAGGTATTTTTGTTTTCAAATCGAACTTGTTTTCTAAATGAGTCGAACCCAGGATTGACGTTAAGGCATTCCTTTTGTTTTTAAATCGAACTCGTTCTGCTTCTCAAATGAGTCGAGCCCCGAGACCACCGTCGAGGTATTTTCTGTTTAAACCCAACACAACTGACACCAATACAAGATAAGGCCCCGAGACTACCGTCGAGCCTTGATTAGTCAGGGAACTCAATTTAAGGACAAAATCTTCTATTTACAGCTTTTTTCGAAGAAAAAAATGATGAAATAAATGGAAATGAAGAATAAAGAAAACTCTCTTTACTTTTCTTTACAAGTGGTTTCACTAACCAGACAAAATTATTGTCTATTTATCTTTGCCTAATTCCTGATTCTCAGCAATAGCTAAAGAGGGGCAGCTATAGACACCTAATTTTGTCCGGGCCCCTAAAACAGGTAAACTCTTCCTTGTACTTCTTAGAATGTAGAAAATATCTTCTAATCTTGCAGATGGTCCTCCAAGACTTGTGATTCGAAGTTCAGCATAAAAAGTCAACTCCAAAAAGTCAACCCCAAAATGTCAACTACTAAAAAAGTCAACCCTTAGTCAAAATCAAGGTTTGGAGTTGAATTGAATAATGGTGAAATAATTTTGATAATCCAAGGTCTACAACGAAAGATATGGAGTTCGGAAGAGGGATTGCGGAAATTTCAGTATGGGGAAGCCCTAATTCGACAAATTTGGGGAAAATGCTTAAACGATCAAATCGTTCAAAATTGGAGGTTCCAAATGGAATATAATTAATGACTACGGGTATTGGAAGGACCAATTGGAAGCAGAACCAATGGAAGAGTCAATTGGAAGAAAAATCGAAAATTAAGGTTTCGGTTAAAAATGGTGAATTTTGCAAATTTAGGGAAAACGGAAAAGATGGTCCAATTCAGTGAAATTGAAGCCCCCAATTGATAAAGAATGAGTAAACAAGAATAGCCCAAGGCCCAATTTGAAGTGAATCCAAAGGAAGAGCCGATTGGAGCAAAAACGGAAAAACAAGAAATTTTTCGAGTTTGAAAAGGGGAAAACTAAATCGAAGGGGAATGATCGTAAAAATTAGGCGTTTTCGGACCAACTCAAATTCAATATATGAAAAAGGCAGTAGAAAAAGAAAATCCAAAAATCAAACCCGTTTCGAGTAAAAACAAGGCTTTGGAGGTTGGAGGGTAACATTGGAAAATCCCAAAGATAATTCTGGGAAAAATAGAAAATGAACTCGAAAATTTTTGATAACTTGCAATCCTGAGTTTTATAATTTTTTGCAGAGATCGGCGAAGAAAAATCCAGAATCGGAGCTCATTTGAAAAATGGAAAAGTTCGGGTGCACTAAGCCGAAATTCCAGAAGATAATTCCGGGAAAAATAGCAAATAAGCTCCAAAAATTCTGAACACTTCTAGATCTAGGTTTTATAATTTTTGGAAGAGATCGGTGAACAAAAATTCAGAATCGGAGCTCATTTGAAAAATGGTAAAGTTCGGGTGCACTAAGCCGAAATTCCAGAAGATAATTTCGGGAAAAATAGTAAACGAGCCCCAAAAATTATGAAAACTTTCAGTTCTGAGTTTTATAATTTTTGGAAGAGACTGGCGAAGAAAAATCCAGAATCAGAGCTCATTTGAAAAAGGGCAAAGTTCGGGTGCATTGAGCCGAAATTCCAGAAGATAATTCTTGGAAAAATAGCAAACGAGCTCCAAAAATTTTGAACACTTCCAGAACTGAGTTTTATAATTTTTGGAGAGATCGTGAAGAAAAATCCAAAATCGGAGCTCATTTGAAAAATGGCAAAGTCCGGGTGCACTAAGCCAAAATTTCAGAAGATAATTCCGAGAAAAATAGTAAACGAGCTCCAAAAATTATGAAAACTTCCAGATCTGAGTTTTATAATTTTTGAAAGAGATCGGTGAAGAAAAATCGAGAATCGAAGCTCATTTGAAAAATGGCAAAATTCGGGTGCACTGAGCCGAAATTCTAGAAGATAATTTCAAATTCCAGAAGATACTTCTGGGAAAAATAGCAAACGAGCTCCAAAAATTATGAAAACTTGTAGTTCTGGGTTTTATAATTTTTGGAAGAGATCGGAGAAGAAAAATCTAGAATCGGAGCTCATTTGAAAAATGACAAAGTTCGAGTGCACTACGCTGAAATTCAAGAAGATAATTCTAAGAAAAATAGCAAACGAGCTCCAAAAATTATGAAAACTTCCAGATCTGAGTTTTATATTTTTTGAAAGAGATTGGTGAAGAAAAATCTGGAATCGGAGCTCGTTTGAAAAATGGCAAAGTTCAGGTGCACTAAGCCGAAATTCCAGAAGACAATTCCAGGAAAAATAGCAAACAAAATATTATGAAAATTTTCAGATCTGAGTTTTACATTTTTTGGAAGATATTGGTGAATAAAAATTCAGAATCAGAGTTCAAATGAAAAAAGTGAATTTTGGGTGCCACTAACCGGAAAATCCAAGAGAAAATTCCGGGAAAAATAGGAAACGAGCTCGAAAAATTCTAAAAATCTCCAAATCTCAATATTATATTTATTTGGATGAATTGGAAAAGGAAAAACTGGATTTGGGGTCCATTTGCTATAAAATCAAGTTTGGGGGACCAAAGTGTAATTTTACAAAAGAAACCGAAAAGGGCCAATTTGCAATTAAAAAAATATGAAAGGTGAAGGAATTGCTTGGATACTCCAGGCCTTTGGCTGTCCATGCATGGGGGAAGGGTTCAGATTTAATTCATTTCATCAAGTGGTCCATATCAAGCTACAAGATGTCATTTTTAATGTCATGAAAATATCTTGCTCATCCAATGGCCTAAGTACCTTATGAAAAGATGAGTACATCCTTGAACGGCCAAGATCTAATTGCAAGATGGCATTTTTATTGTTATGCAAATGTCCTCATCCAATGGCCAATATTGGTGGAAGAAAGATGAGCGCAAGTCATCTAATGGTTGGAATTGCATGTAGCCAAATAAATATCTTTGCTCATCCAATGGGTTAGGCATATTATGAAAAGATGAGTACATCCTTGAATGGCTAAGATCAATTGGCAAGATGATATTTTTATTGTCATGTGAATATCTTGGATCCAAGGGCTTAAAGTGTGTAGGACAATTAAATGAAATGATCTCTACCATTCACCAACAAAAAAGGGGGGTACACTATTTCTAAGGGCAAGAGGGTTTCATTTTGGATACAAGTTGGCTGATTTTGAAACAAGGGTAGTAGCTAAAACCTTTTGAAAAAAAAAAAATTTTGAAAGAAAAGAAAGAATGTTTTTGCTAAGGTAGTCGTTCCTCTTAGGTTCTTACATTTTTTCTTCCTTCTTCTTCATGCTATTCTTTATTTTTTTCATGTGATTTCCTACTACTTTCTTTGTTAATAAAGGTTTTATGAAAGCTTTCTTGTTGTTCTTGTTTTTATTCAAAACAAATAAAACAATGGTTAGGCTTCATGATCTTGATATGAATCAAGTGATAATGGTTAGGGTGGGCTTTGTCTAATATACCAACCATGGAGTTCATTACCATATTTTTTCATTTTATTTTATTTATTTATTTATTTATTTAGTACTTTAGCTTGCTTATTTCTATTATTGTTTATCTTTATATGTGTTTATATTCTTGCTAACCATCTTGTTCTCTTGATTTATGACATACTTTTGCATATTATGGCTATTTGTCATATAGTTTAGACCATTTTCATATGCTATGTCATTTTACATTTCATTTAGACATTTAGGCCATTTTCATATGCTATGTCATTTTACATGTCATTTAAGTTTTCGGTCATTTTTATTATCTGTGTCATTTTTCATTTCATTTAGACATTTAGGCCATTTGCATATGCTATGTCATTTTACATTTCATTTAGACATTTAGGCCATTTTCATATGCTATATCATTTTACATGTCATTTAAGTTTTAGGTCATTTTTATTATCTATGTCATTTTTCATTTCATTTAGACATTTAGGCCATTTTCATATGCTATGTCATTTTACATGTCATTTTAGACAGTAGGTCATGCATATTCCATGTCATTTATTTCATGCATTTTGACATTTCCCACTTGATTTTTGACTTAAGCCAATCAATGGCTCAAAGCCAAGCTTTAATTAGCATACTTGTGGAAAATTAAGATTTGTCAAGTTGGATTTTCTAACTTTATGATTTTTTTCTCATTAGGCAACCCTTGTCCAAATTTTTAGAAATTTTTACCACTGGTTTTAGGACCTTAGAGGAGTCTCTCTAATATTTTTATTCTGATTTTTGGACGTTTTTATCAAAGGTTTAAAAAAAAAAAAATTGGTTAAGCCATTTTTTTACCCACTGTTCTGTCTTTCATGAATTTTCGGGTAGGACATCCTTAGTCTAAAAATTAAGCTGATTTTTTCCCATAGAGATCAACATGTTCTAAGTTTCCAAAATTTGTTTAGATTTTTTTGAAATTTTTTAGAAGGGTAAAAAAATTAGCTTCCAAAAATGGTCAGTAAAGTCAGATTTGTTGTTATGAACCAATAACTTTTCTGTTTTGTTTAAGGCACTAAAAGGGGGCTGATTTAAAACATTAGTTGCTGTCTTAGGTTAATTTCCAAGTTATTTTAATCATAAAATTTGATTTTTTAGGAGTCGGGTCAAGGTTGGTTAACCCCGGGTTTCAAAACTAGGAAAAATTAGAGCCTTTTAAAGGGTGTTTTAGGCCAAGTTTTATTTTGTCCAAAAATTCTGATTTTTTTAATCCGAGTCTAAAATCCGAGTTAGAAAATCCAATTTAGGTCTCTTCCAAAGGTATTCGGATGTCTTTTTAGATATACGAATATCCTTATTTTGTGGGAGAAATACATTTCCATGCATTTGCATTTTTCATATTCATGCATATTTTATGAAATTTAATTTTTGCTATTTTGGTTATACAAATTCCATATATATATATATATATATATATATATGTGAATATTCCATAGTGATATCATTGCTTTGATTTAGATTTTATGTTGTCATTTTGATTATAAAATAATTATGAATATTCTATGATAATGTTTGCCATTTAATTTAGATTTTTGCTATGTCATATAAAATTTTAATATGTCATCTAGGTTTTATCATGTCATTAATTCTTGCCATTTAATTTAGATTTTTACTATGTCATATAGAATTCTAATATGTCATCTTTTTTTTATCATGTCATTAATTCTTCCCATTTAATTTAGATTTTTACTATGTCATATAGAATTCTAATATGTCATCTAGGTTTTATCATGTCATTAATTCTTTCCATTTAATTTAGATTTTTGCTATGTCATATAGAATTCTAATCTGTCATCTAGGTTTTTCATGTCATTAATTCTTGCCATTTAATTTAGATTTTTGCTATGTCATATAGAATTTTAATATCTCATCTAGGTTTTATCATGTCATTAATTTTTGTCAATTTTATTTAGATCTTTGCCATGTCATTTAAATTCTACCATGTCATTTAGATTTTGCCATGTCATCTAGATCTTGCCATGTCAAGCACGCCATGTCATTAATCCATATGCCATGTCATTTACTCATATGCCATGTCATTAGTAATAATTTGCATATTCATAATTTTTTAAATGTTTTCTAAAAGATCATATTTTTTTTTTAAAAATAAGGATATTCTCGAGTTAAAATAATTACTGACTTCTCTGTCGGGTTTGCTAGAGATGATATCATCAATTATCATTAATAAAGGAATATCTTTCTTTCAAAAATGAAAATGATTAGGAGATTTTCCAAATAAATAAAATTTTCTATATTTTACCGGGTTTGCTAGAGAATATAGGAAAATTCTGAGTTAATAACATTCCGGATCATTTTCAAATTAAAAATGGAATTATTTTTCTTTAAATTGGGTATTATAAAATACCAAATCTAAAATCGATTTTTTATCGAGACTCGAGATAACACATGATTAATAAGGTACCATTTTATACGGGCGCTGTGGGGGTGCTAATCTTTCCCCGCATGTAACCGACTCCCGGACCTGCTTATTTGATTTCTCTGGTTTAAAAGCACAGACTTCGAAATTGGTTTTAAAAAGTATTTTAATTAATTTTAAAATGTTTTACAAAACCGGTTTTAATAGGTGGCCGATCACACCTAGCCAAAAAAGATTGGTGGCGACTCCATGTCTTTTTTCGAGGTTGTTTTAAAACTCTCATTTTATTTCGACAGTGTCACAACCTAAAAAATAACGAGTCTCATCGCAAGACTTTATTATTCGTTAAACGTGACATTTAAAAAAAAAATCGAGGAAAAGTTGACTTAATTCCTCTAGGAAAATGAAAGTTTTGAAAATGACCTTGAAAAAGACATGGAGTCGCCACCAATCTTTTTTAGCTAGGTGTGATCGGCCACCTATTAAAACCGATTTTATAAAAAAGTATTTTAAAAATTAATTAAAACATTTTTAAAACCAATTTCAAGTCTGCGTTTTAAACCAGAGAAATCAAAGAAACGGGTTAGGGACTCGGTTACGTACGGGGAAGGATTAGCACCCCCACAACGTCCGTATAAAACGGTACCTTATTAATCATGTGTTATCTCAAGTCTCGGTAAAAAAGTCGGTTTTAAATTTAATATTTCAAGTTATTTCCCAATTTAAAGAAAAATAATTCCATTTTTAATTGAAAATGATCCGGAATTTATAAATTCAAAATTTTTCTATATTCCCGAACAAACGTGGCAAAATATAGAAATTTTTATTAATTTAGAAAACTTTCTGAATCATTCTCGTTTTTTGAAAGAAAGATATTCCTTTATTAATGATAATTGATGTTATTCCCTCCAGCAAACCCGGTAGAGAACTCATGAATTATTTTAACTCGGGAATATCTTTATTTTTTATTGAAAAATCATTATCCTTTTGAAAACATTTTAAAAGATATGAATATGTATATGCATGACATAAATAAAATGACATAGCAAAATCTAAATAATATAATGCATCCTAAATGATATAATATAATTTAAATGCCTTAGCATATTCTAAATGAAATGAAATGTCCTAAGTTATATGACATATTCTAAATGAAATGAAATGACCTAGGTAACATAATATATTCTATATGAAATGTAATATCCTAAGTCATATGATATATTCTAAATGAAATGAAATGACCTAGGTGACATAATATATCCTAAATGAAATGAAATAACCTAGGTAACATGATATATTCTAAATGAAATAAAATAACCTAAGTAACATAACATATTCTATATGAAATGAAATACTTTAAATGACATGGCAAACATGAATGATATGGCATATAATTTAAATGACATGGAATATAAAATAATGCTATCATATAATGCATGGAAATAAAAATGCAAATAATACTGCATGAACATAGTATATGCTAAATAATATAACAAAACAAAATTAAATAAAAAGCATAGGATATCATGAAATATTCCAAATCATATAATAAACAATATAACATAACTCAAAATCATAACAATATCATAGAAATTATCATAGCAAAAATCACATATTATATAAAATGCATGAATATGGAAAATGCGATGCATGAAAATGTATTTCCTTTAATTAAGGAAATCCGTATATCTAAAAAGATATCCGGCTACCTTAGGAAAATATGTCAAATTAAATATTCTAAAACCAAAATACTTTGTGATTGTTTGAAAACAATTTGGAAAAGCTTAGGTTAAAAATAAAAAAATTGGGTTAAACCCTTTTTTAAATGGCTCTAATTTCCTAAGTTTAAAATCCCAAACTTGACCACCCTTAACCCGAGACTTAAAAAATCATTTTTAGAGTTTAAAAAGGCTTAGAAACTACCCAAAGTCAGTAACTAAACTTCCTAATCAGCCCCCCTCTAAGTAACTTAACCAAAACAGAAAAATGATTTTTCATTAAATTCAATTCTGATTCCACTGTCCAGTTTTAAGCCACAATTTTTTACCCTATTTTAAAAAATTCTGAAAAAAAATATTGGAGACTCAGAACATGTAAAACTACACGGAAAAAAAATCAGCTTAATTTTCTGATTAAAGATGAATGCCCAGAAAAATCGGGAAAGTACGAGTACTGGGTGAAAAAACTGTTTTGCCAAAATACATTTTTGCCTTTGATAAAATCATTTAAAAATCAAAGTAAAAATATTTAAGACTAATAAAATGACTCACAAACAGTAGCTAGAACTTTTTGAAAGTTAGATAAAAATTAGCTAAGTAGAAAAAATCACAAAGGTAGAATAATCAATTTGACAAACTTTAATTTTCCACAAGTGTGCTCAAGAGAGCATGACTTTGAACCATTAATTGGCTCAAGTCATTAGTCAAGTGGCATGAACATGAAATGCATGAAAAATTACAGCAAATATGATGCATGAAATGCATGAGTTTAAACCTAAATGTCATGAAAAAGTGCAAGGCATCCATATAACAACCTAGACCTAAATGAACTTACATGGCATTTAATGCAACCTAGGTCTAAAATGCATGAACATGCATGGCAAATAAACCAAACCTAATAAACTAAAATATGCATGGCATTTTTACAAACACAAGGCATGCTTAAACTAAAAAACTCAACCAAATATCATGCAAATGCTAACCTATCAACTAACATAGCAAAAATGCAAACATGATGCTAGAATACAAGGAGTGGCCGAATGGCCTATGGTTCCTAACAAGCATGGCATTTTCACAAACACTTGGTACACTTAAACTAAATACTCAATCAAATGTCATGCAAATGCAAAAACCTACCAACTAACATGGCAAAAATGCAACATACAATGCAAAACACATGGAGTAGCCGAATGGCCTCAAGCTCCAACAAGCATGGCATTTTCACAAACACTTGATATACTGACATGCTCAACTAAAATATAACACTCAAAACATGCAAACACAAAGTAGAAATACTAAAACCAAACAAGCATTTTCACAAACACTTGATATACTAACATGCTCAACTAAAATATAAAACTCAAATCATGCAAACACAACACAAGCATTTTCACAAACACTTGATATACTAAATATAAAACATCAACAAATTTAAACATTATGAAAACAGAAAATTAAAAATGCAAGAACATGATATTTAAATCATAAATGGCAACAAACAAAGCAACCAAATTAAAATATGACTCAAGTATATGAAGTAGAATAACACTTAAAACATCAAGATTAAAGAAAATAACATAAATAACATGATAAAATAAACAAAACAGCAACATTAAATAAAAATGTAGGCCATTCGGCCATGGTGAGAAAAATGTAAAAAAAATTGTAAAAACAAATTTAAGAAAGAGATGAAGAAAGAACTTAAGAAGAACAATAAAATAAAATAAAAACACTTATTTAAAAAGGAAACTCACCAAATAATAATCAAAATAGCAAAAACAAGAATGGAAAATCAAGAAAGTGCAAGAGTTGGTGCTCAAGAGCAACCTCAAGAAGCTATATTTCAAGCTTTATCTCTTCAAACTTTCCTTTCTTTTCTGAACTTTTTCTTTTTGCTTTCAACCAAAGAGAGAAAAAACCAAATAAAAACCAAGAGAAATTAGCAAAATGAAGTGTGAAAAAATAAATTCTAAACCTCTCCTTAAGCCAGTCGAATTCCCCCTCTCTCCTCCAAGAAATGTTGTCATTTTTTCCCAACCAATTTTCCATCAAATGGCTAATAATTCAAGGTGAAAAATCATAAAATTCCCACCCTTAGATTAGCATGGCAGCTGTCCATAATTACAGCTATTCAAGAATAATGTTGACACTCTCCCTTGGCCTATGTGGCTTAATCACAATGGCTTGATTAAAAAGAATCTCTAACTAACTCTTAATTCTTGGCCATTTGATTGAAAAATCAGAAGCTTCCTCTTTCCTTTGGGCCTTGGCAGGCCAGCACTTCTCTTTTCCAGCCCAAGTCTGATTTTTTGAAAGGCCAAAAGAAGCCCTTTTCGGTTGCTTGGGTGAAATGATCGTTTTGCCCCCCGGATGCAAATCAATGGAAAACGGACTCCAAATTCAAATTTTATTTATTTAATACTTCCAAAATAATAAAACATTGAATTCTGGAAGTTTTCAAAATTTTTCGAGTCCGTTTGCTATTTATTTGGATTTTTTCTTCCAAAAATGCCCTTTCATGCCCCTACATTTTACCATTTTTCAAACGAGCTCCAAATCAAGATTTTTCTTCACCAATATCTTCCAAATAATTTAAAAGTATGATCTGAAAGTTTTCATAATTTTTGAAACTCATTTGGTATTTTTTCGGGATTTTTCTACTTGAATTACTGCATAGAAGCTCGGGATTTGGCCATTTTGAAAACGAACTCCGAATCAAGATTTTATTTTTCCAATATCTTCCAAATAATTTAAAATTGATATTTGCAAAATTTCATAATTTTTGGAGTCCATTTACTATTTTTTTCGGGATTTATCTTCTTGAATTATTGCATAGGAGGCCCGGGATTTGGTCATTTTGCAAACGAACTCCGAATCAAGATTTTATTTCGCCAATCTCTTTCAAATAATTTAAAAATGAGATTTGCAAAATTTTAGAAGATTTGGAGCTCATTTGCTTTTTTTTCGGGATTTTCCTTCTTGAATTACTACATATGAAGCCCGGGATTTGGCTATTTTGCAAACGAACTCCGAATCAAGATTTTCTTTTGCCAATATCTTCCAAATAATTTAAAAATGATATTTTCAATTTTCAGAATTTTCGAAGTCCATTTGCTATTTTTCCCAAATTTTCCAATTTTGCCCTTTTGCCTCCGAAACCCGGTTTTGCTCAAAACAAGTCCGATTTTCATATTTTCTTCAAGCTGAGCCTTGGGCTATCCCTTTTTAATCATTCCTCATCCATTGGGGGCTTTGGTCTTACCAAGTCGGGCCATTTCTGTGATTTTTCCCGATTTCACCGAAATCCACCAAAAACCCTAGTTCTCGGTTTTCTCCCGGATTGACTTTTCTTTCAGTTTTTCTTTCAAGTGGCTTCTCCATTACCTGTAGTCAGTGCTTATCTTTCATTTGGAACCTTCAATTTTGACCAATTTGATCGTTTAAGCACTTTTCCCCAAATTTCTCGGATTAGGGTTTCCTTTCTACTGAATCTCCATAACCCAACTTCCGAACTCCATATCTTTCGATGTAGACCTCGGATTATCAAAATTATTTTGCCATTTTTCAATTGAACTTTAAATCTTGATTTTGAAAGTGGGTTGACTTTTTTAGTAGTTGACTTTTTGGGGTTGACTTTTTCTTCAGGGTTGATTTTTTTTCGAGTTCGACTTTTTATGCTCACCCTCTTAAACTAAGTCTCGGAGTACCACCTGCAGGATGAAAAAAGTCTTTTCACATTCTGAAACATCAATTTAGGAAGAAAACATACATGTTTTAGTGGTCCGAACAAAATTAGGTGTCTACAGAGAGGATTAAGTCGTCTTTTCCTTTGTTTCCCCAATGTCACACTTAACGAGTAAAATGTCTCGCGATGAGACTTGTTATTTTTTAGGTTGCAACAAAAATGATTATTTACTTCAGATATCGTAATCTTAAGTTGCTAATCCAAACAACAAGGACTCACCAGTTAATGATCACCTATGAGGTCCCCAAAGATCACAAGAAGCACAATTGTCATTCCTTCAAAAGTTGTCCACACGAACAGTTGATGGAACCTTCCACAAGGTATGGTGATTCACTTGTGCTAGCGAGTTGATCCTCGGATCACAATCAAAATGTCTAATCTCTTTTGGTTTTCTCTCAATGTTGAAACCACTAAGAATGTTTGGTGGTGCGGTAAGAACAACACAAAGAATAAGAGGCTTGCGGCAAGAAGAAATCTCACAGGGAGGTCGGGATTGCAAGGTTTGTCTATGAGATTGTTGTTATTTTGCAAAGATATTTTTCTCTAAGAAAAATCAGAACTTTCAAGGAGTATTCAGTCTTTTTCCATGCGACTAGATCACCAAAACATATCAAATATATATAAGTGAAAACCCTAGCATATTAACTTAGATTGGCCGGCCACTATGCTTACTTGGTGTCCAAGTTTTACTTCATTCATCCACTTGAAGTTCAACCCTTTTACAACAAGATGGGTCAATAGGTCCATGCCACTAATAATTAGTGTCATTGGGCCTATTGACTTAGCACTCCAAATTGGGCGAATCATCCTTAGTTAATTAACTTAATCAAAATGGTCTAAAAGACCAATTCTAATGCCATGCATATATTCGGCTAGATCAAGAGCCATGACTAGAAATTTAATTCTCAATTAAATTACTTGATCATGTTCAAAAATTTTAGTTTTTGATCAATCAATGACATCATATGACATTAAACCAAACTATTGCATAGTATTCGAATACCCTTGAATTATCTCACATGCAAATCGCCCAAGCTTGTCTTTTCAAGAATAGTTTATTCTTCTTGTTATATTTAGACATCATACTTGGATTTTTCAAATCTCAATTATGTCTTAATTCATCTTAATTGAACACTTCAATTAAGTCCTCAATATTAGATCTTTTATTCAATCAAGTTTTACCTTAATCGAATCCCATATTTATTCCATACATTACTGTCCTAATGTGTATGACTCTTTAGGTTCCCAATATGTTGGCAATGAACATAAGTTAATCTCATTAAACTATGCTCTTAGATCAAGCGCAGGATCTAGCAACCCATAATGACCACCCAAATATTGTAGTCAATGTGACCTTTTAGAAACCTTTCAGTAACCAGTCTATTAGTGTAATTCAGTCATTTCAACAAATATCTCTTAAAGACCATGAGCATGGTACAATGTCTGCTCATGTTCAATCCATATTAGTTATTGCAGCTTATGGTTAACGTTATGAATTTAGAGAAACAGTTTATCCTAAATTAATCGTGCTTTGGCCAAAGACTTTATCTTGTTAACCTAAGCCAAGAACAGATGAGATATATCTCCGATGTCACTTGGAGTGATTAATCCTCTCTAGATGACTCATCCACCTTCGCATGCTTCATGGCATACCCAAAATCACCCTACCATAGGCATCCTTTTTTGGGACCCGTTCGTGATGAAATCAAAGCATGACACTTCCCATACAAGATGACCTGATATCTTAAACCAGATGACTATTTACACAACTGACACGCAAGAACATTTCCATAAACACTAGAATGACAATACCAAATGAAGTTCTCACAGCGGGCCATGTTCAGTGAACATGTTCAACAAACAAGCACCTACATGTTATCCCAAATATTTCTCATACTTCAACATATGAGATCGGTTGTTTACTTCATAAGTATGAAGGCTTAACATGTACAAGTTTTTTAGCACTGCCAATGTCTCATCTTGCCGATACTATGACCAAGAACATTTTTAGCAACATGGCTTTGATGCATAAGGATCTCATAATTATAACTCTTTATAATTCATTTACAAGGTCTTTATGTTTCATGGGCTTCATCCAATTAGTACTTAATAACTATTATTATCATACTAACATGAAAGAAAACCTTGTATCACTAAAAAATAGTTATTGGCTTGCATTATTAACTGTATATCCTTTGTCCAATCTGATTGGCTCTAAGGCATATACTAACAGCATGCACCCCCAGTGCTAGTCTAGTGGATTCCCATTCGACTGGAGACTGGAGCTCCAGAGGTCCAGTGGTCCACTAGACCCCCAGTAGAAGGGAAATCCTCATTTTACCCCCTTCCATTATTTTTTTTTTTATTAATTTTATTCAAAAAATTTTAATTTTTTAATTTTAATTTTATTAATTTATTTTTTAACATAAATATAATTTTAATAATTATTATTATTTAACATAAATATAATTTTAATATATATATTTTATTATTTATTATAAATATAATTTTAATAATTATTTATTATATATATACACATTTTAATTTAATGTCCTTAATAGTCATTTTTCCTTCTCTCACTATAATTCACCTTACCGCCACCGCTGCTTTTGCATCCAAACACATATTTTACCATTGATTTTAATCTCACCACTACAGTAATTAATCTCACTGTCACCGTTGTTTTTAATCTCACCACCCATCCTAATGGACCTTAAAAAAAAAAAAAAAAACACATGAGTATTAATAAAAAACTACAACTTTCATGCTGTAGGGTACCATCTAGTATTGGCTTGTATAAAGGTAAGGGTATTTTAGTTATGTGACGATTCCGAAATGTTACATTCTTGGTCAACCTAACATAATCATCTTCAATGAAGGGACGGTCAACCAAACGCATGCATGTAAGATTAATGGGAATATGTCTTCGTCATCTTGTAAGGGGGAATCCTATTACCAACGGTAATGAAACATTATCCGAACCAAATCTCTCTTAAGGTATATTAAAAAAATAGGATATGTGATAGATTCTTGACACTGCTTGTAAAGTTAAAAAAATTCCACTGTTAGTATATAAAAAGCGAAGTTTTATATTATATTAATTTTTAAATATTTTTATTATTCTCTATAAAAACAAGTGTCATCTTGCTAAACTTACTAGTAGAGCTTTTAAACTTCATGTCAAATAATTTTTCTTCAATTTTGAAATAAGAAGATTGGAATTCAATTTTTTTTGGTACAAAAGAGGCTGCAGTCTAGGAATAAGAGAAGGAGTTGTGGATGCTGTGATTCAAACTCCAAATCTGTTGGATGCCACCTCTTAAAAATGATTGCATCAACCAACTGGACTAAATCTCAAATTCTGAAATTCAGTTTTTTGAGCAGTGAAGATATTGGTCCAAGTCGAGTATTGTTTACTACTTCATTATAATTTCCTATTCAACAAGATCAATTGATTTTCATTTTTGAGAGTCAAGTTGAGGGAGTAAGATAAGATATATAAATAATATAGTATTAGCCATTAGGCTACTGCTCTGCATATACAAAGATCGTTTTTATATAAATGTTTCTTCTAAATTTTCATTTTGACTTTACCTGCAACATCCTCTGCCAAGAGGGTTTCTATTTATTAACATTGTCATTTCAATTTGGGCACAATGATCTTTTAGGATCTCAATCTCTTGTTCTTTCTTGCATTTTATGTTATCGAAATTCGAGATGAGTATCAGATATGAGTATGTGTTTGATCGATGCAGGCATGCTCAATTTTTTTTAAAAAAATTTCATATATTTTGAGGATCATACCCTCATACCCATGTACGAATATGTGTCGGATACAGGTGTTGAACACGGGTACTTTGGAGAAAATGAAGAATCCCGGTAATATAGCCTGCATTTGAAGATGTAGAAATTCAGTACTTCAAGGTCTCAAGTGACTATAGAACACAAATGAGAAAAAGCTCTTCCAAGTGCCAAGTAAAATAGGTGATGACAAAATCTCTTGGTTCCCATTTTCTTCACATTGCCTAATTCTATTTGGTTTGGAAATGATAATTAGTCTAGCAGACGTTGCAACTACTACAGCTCTTAAATTACTTGAATTCATTAGCCTTTCACTCCATTATTAGTGTCATAATGGTTTTTCAATTGCTAGACGATTTTCAAAACAAATTGAGCCGCCACCAATCCTATTTTTTTTTTGTTAGGTGTGATTGGCCACCTGAGAAAACTTATTCTCTTAATAACATCCTAAAATTAATTAAAATCTATTAAAATGATAATTTTTGGTTTGCGAAAAAAAATCGGGTTCGGGAGTACGCTTACGTGTAGGGAAGGATTAGTACCCCCACAACGCCTGTTTAAAAATGTTACCATTTAATCATGTGTTATCCTTGATCTTGAAAAGATGAAGTTAATTTCGATATTTAAAAATAATTCCCATAATCAAATTTCATAATTAATTGAAAAATAAATTAATTTATTTCGAATGAAATAGGCATTTTATAACAACAAAATTCCCTATATTCCCCAACAATTTGGCGGGATATAAAGGTATTTTTCAAATAAAAATTTCAATTTCATTCATAAGAAGGGTGTTCTTTTATGATGAATAATTGTTGAATGCTCCCCAGTAACCTGGCAGAGACTCAAGAACAATTACCGCTAGAGGACATTGCCTTGGTTTATTATGAAAAAATGTAACCATAAACAATGTAATAGCAAAGATGAATATGTATAAATAATAAATATAGCATTGCAGATAAATAAATTTTCATTTTTTTATTTTTCTGAATTAACCATTACTTTATCCATTACTTTTTTGCAATACCGCGAAAATTACTTGCTTCGGATAATTTTCTAGATTCCCCAACCACATAGCGAAATTTAAGAAAATATTCTTTCGCACGTTAATACTTGCGTTATTCCGCAAATGAAAATAATATTCGCTCGTAGAAAAATTATAAAGATTCTCCCCAGCAACTTGGCGAAAATCTTGAAATTATCCATTTGCTCATATCATTTTTTTTATTACTTAAAAAATATTTTTTTATGTATTTTTTAATAATGAAATAATAGTAGTGATAATTTTTTTTTTATACGTTTATTTGAGAAAATACATGAGTGAACAAACAAATAAAACATATTTAAATAATTAAAAAAAGTATAAAAGAATTAAAAATGATACCAATATGTCGCGAGTCTTGTAATCTGAATCAATTGTGGGCAGAATTACCGAAGGCGAGTTCGCTTCCTTGCTCGGTTGACCTCTCATTTTCTTTCCATTATTTTTTTTCTTTTTCCTTTCCTTTCTTTTCTTTTCTTTTCTTTCTCTTTTTTTTCTTTCCTTTTCTTACTTTTTTTTAATTTCATTTCATTTCCTTTCCTTTCTTTCTTTCTTTCTTTCTTTCTTTTCTTATTTCCTTCCTTTATTTCTTTTCTTCTTCTCCCACCAGACCGGGTCAGACACACGGACCCTAAGTCGGATCCAGGTCCGCGCGCGAACCCTTCTTCTGTTGAAACTGTGCCGTTCGGCACCCCCTATATAAACCCCTTTTTTTTTCTTTTTTCATTTCTTCCAATCACTTTCTCTCTCTAACCTTCTATTTTCTCTCTATTCTCTCTAAAATGACCTACCGATCGAAACCTTCAAACAAACCCAAAATTCGGCCGGCAACCGTTGCCGTCGCCATCTGCCGTAGTCGGTCGCCACTCGTCGACGGCTGATTACCTCCAAAATTCACCCAGAAGCTCTCCTCAATCTCTTCTTTTCGAATTTGGACTTGGTTTCTCCAAAATCTAACCCCAAAAGCCTAGATCTAGATTTTAAATTTGAAACTTCAACGTTTCGATCTGCGACCGTCCACCGTTGGATGGGGCCCAAATTCGGACCGGGGCTTTCTTTACACCTTTCCTACCTTGCCACCGTTGGGATCGTCTAAACAACACCTCTAACCCTAAAACAGAAAATCCTGAACCCAAATACCCCTTGGTTCCTTTTGATTTTTTTTGGTTTAGGGTTTGAAACTTGGGTCATTCTGGTTCGGATCATTTCGGGTTTGACGCTCGAGTTATTTGAATTCCGATCATGTTCGATTCAATTAATTAATTTTTAAAATCTAATCAAATTAAATTTTTAAATAGATTATTTGATCGAATCGAATTTTATTAAATTTTTATTGAAAGATAAAAATTAAAAAAAAAAACAAATTATATTTAAAAATAAATAGGATATTATCATGTATCTGAAAGCGTTAAATAAATCTATTTAGATATTTAAAAAATATATAATTTTATGTTTGTTGAAACGTTCAAACCTTGACAAATAACCCTTAGTACTAAAAGTTTTACCAAGTGAACCAATCTTAGAAATTGAAATGATTTTCTACTAAAATTAAATTAGATTTAAGAACTTTACTTAAAAGTTTAATTATCAATTGTAATAAAATATAATAATAAATATTTATTCAAAATAAAAAATATAATAATAAATGTTATGAAATTGAATTAGTTAACGATAAGAGATTATTTTATTATATATCACATGATAAGGTATTATTATAATGTATACAAATCGTTATAATAAAACACATTTAAGTGATCTATTTTATATGTATTTTAAAAATATATAATATACACTATCATTGAACGTTTAATTCAATAATTAATGCATGTTTTTTATTTTAAAATATAAGGATTCAAATTTCTTTTTTCTCAAGTAAAATTTTTAATTTTTTCAACTAAATTGAGAGTGAATTACTTTAACTATATCTGTTCACAGGTCGGACTATTCGTACAAATTCTAATGTAATAATTTTTCAAGTTCAAACAAATATTTGGTTTTACTACCAGGCATTGATTAAAAAATTCAATTCAATTCAATTCAATTTCATTCCAACTAATATAATATATTTTAAAATTATAATAACAATTCAAAAAATTTAAACTAATCACATGATAACAAAATTATTATAATAGATTAATAGTATAATTATAGATCTTGCACTATACTTGTATTGTACATGTATAGTCACTACACTGTTTTACATATAGAGAAGACAACAAATATAGGAATATGATCAATTTATACATACCAGATGTTAATTGCATATGTTATCACATTACAAAATGATAATTATAATTTATAAAATTAAAACAAAATAATAATTTATGTTATAGGTATTATTTTTATTAAATTAATATTTTCAAAATAAAATTATAATTAATTTAAGTTAGGGTCATTTCGGGTTAATTATTCAGGTCATTTCGGGTTCGGTTCATTTTGGATTCGAGTCATTTCGGGTGCGAGTCATTTTCGGGTTCGGGTTGGTCGGTTTCAGGTTGTTGACTTTTTTTGGTCAAATCGGGTTGGGTCAGGTTTGGATTCAGATGGGTTGGTTGGGTTTTTCGAGTTCGGATCAGAATTGACAGGTCTAATTTTGACATTCTCTTGGTTTCTAGACATAGTACCTTGATATGCATTAAAACCAACCATGCTAGGCTCAAGGTTTTAGAAGGCCATTTCGAAACAGAAAGAAAAATCAACATTTCAAATTCAATCCTTTGACCGATCTTGAACTTTAAGTGGAGTTGGCTTTCTGGATCTCTCGAGGTCTTGGGTACTCACCGGCTATTTCAATTCAATCTCTCATTCCTTGATATCCTTGGCAACATAATGGTTTCAAAAATCCTCAATTGTGCTCTAGACTGTCTTTTAGGGTTTTCACCCTAGAGCCTCACCCTTTCTTTGTTTTTTTATTCTTTTATGCTTTATTCTTTTTTTTCTTTTTTTTTAGTTTCATCATGCACTTGGGTATTCAGAAGTTTCCAACAAAAATGAATAGACAATAAAATCTTATCAATACAACGGATTCAAGCCTCATATACATCTTTTGCAAGAATAACACTCTTCAATTTAAGTATCCACATTTGATCCAAATGGACTTTTCAAGGTATGTAATGTGGGCTTGGGCTGAGGGTTTCAAGAGAAAGGATAAGCAGGCCCAAAATTTGTTTAAGAATGATCAAACCAAGTATCATATCACATTTCATATTTTATTTTATTTTTAGATTTTTTTCCTTCAAAATTTTCAATTCCCTCACTTTTTTCTCTTCATTTCTCATTTCTCATTTCTCTTTTCAACTTTTCACTTTTATATTTTTTTTCATTTCTTGCTCTTTTTGTTTTCATTTTTTTTTTTGTGCTTTTCTTGGTGCATCTTTATTTTCAAGTGATCTCAAACTTCATATATGTCCCTCAACATGATGCAATCCTTTTGTTCTTGAAATAGAGTTCCATCATGCTGGATCTTTCAATAGATGTTTCTTCGCATTTGCCCCTAGTGTGAAGGGTGATCCTTGGTTAAGGTTAATTCGAAAGAATTCATTAGGCTCAAAAGGGGTAGCAAGTGGATAATTTTACTAGTGTAAAAGGAGATTGAAAGATAGCCATTCATAATTTCAAACGTGATCACTTACATTGAAGAGCGATCCTGTGAGAGTCTTAAAGCTCTTTTTTTCTTCTTTTTTTTGTTTTTTTTTTTCTTGTGGTTTTGTTTGAAATTCTTTGAATATCTCGAGTGCATGACATCACTATTATTTTTTCCGTCATTATTTTTTTTCTTTCACAATAATTTTCCAAATGTAACAGTTCATGGAGGATGCCTCAACCTGCTTCGAGGAATACCCATGTTTTCATCCCAAGCTTCTTATCGCAAAAACCCATTTTAGTCTCCAGTTTCTCATGTCATTTCCAACAAACAAGAAAGAGGAATGGCTATTTCACAAACTGAGATTTTTTTTGCGGATATTGAGTATCTAGGTTTTTTTATCTATGTGACCCAAAGAGTTAGTCAAGAATTTGGAGAAAAAGGGTGAGATTGTCATGCTCTGTGGTCCTTCAAGGAGGTTTGGGAGATTTTGTTGTGTTTAAAGTTCTAGTGTGGTCTAAAACTCATATCAAATTATCAAAGTCTAGATTCTTCCGAAAGTGTCATGTTCACTTAGTTTCCAAGGAATTCTAGAAAGAGTTTTTCAAATTAATTGTTCATTGCTTCATTGTCTAGATAAAGATTCCATCATTTGGTATGGCAATGTGCCAAAGTTCATGAGGTTTGAAGTTCTTGAATGGTCTTTACTCAAGTGGGAATCTTGGAGAAAGGTTAAAGTCTTTGGAGGGGTGACTTCATTCCTAAAAGTAATCACCAATTCTTTCGAGATTTTTTTTTTTTGTATTTTGGACACAACTCTTTTTTTTTTTTTTTTTGAAAACAAATTATATGAGACTTTATTCGAAACAATCTTTTTAAATTTCAAAGAAAATCTTTTCAAAAGAATAAATAAAAAATAATCAATTATTGTCACACACAAATCCTTGATATGATTTCTTCTATACATTAAAAAAATATAGTAAAAATAAAATAAAATTATTCACCGTAATTACAACCTGAATGAATGAAAGAATACAAAGCTGAGAATTTCCAAAAAACTTCCATTATTTCCAAAAAAATTATTTACAAAAAAAATATATCATGACATAATAATGTAAATCTATACAAATCTATATATATATATATATATATATATATATATATAGAAAATTGCTTCTTATTTGGCACAACTCAAAAGTTAAAGTCTTGACGCATTGAATTAATGTACCAGGGATGGATCAAATTTAGACATTTCAAAAAACATGTTTACGGCTCAACCGAAATTCTGCTATGATTTTTGCCTTTCTTGGAATCTTCTTTACTTCCTAAATCATTCATCAATTTATCCCTCTTCACTAGGTCCGTGGAATCGAATAATGTTTCACATGTATGCAAGTCAAATGGATGGATGATGCAATGATATTTATGTAGGTGATGAAACATGTTTTCATGAAATATTATGTACAATGCAAATATGAAAGTTTACTTAATTCCTCTAGAAAAACGAAAGTGTCGATACGTGATCCTGATCGCGGGGAGCCGTTCGAGCTAGGTGTGATCGATCACCTATTAAAACCGGTTTTATAAAACATTTTAAAATTAATTAAAACATTTTTAAAACCAATTTCAAGTCTCAGTTATAGATCAGAGAAAATCGAAGAATCAAGTTCGGGACTCGGTTACGTGCGGGGAAAGATTAGCACCCCAAAAACGCCTGTATAAAACGGTACCTTATTAATCATGTGTTATCTCAAGTCTCGGTAAAAGTTGGTTTTTAATTTGGTATTTCAAGTTAGTTCCCAATTTTAAGAAAAATAATTTCATTTTTAATTGAAAATATTCCAGAATTTATTAATTCAAAATTTTCCTATTTTCCCCGACAAAATCGGCAAAATATAGAAATTTTTATTTATTTGGAAAACTTTCCTAATCATTCTCATTTTTTTTTGAAAGAAAGATATTCCTTTATTAATGATAATTGATGATATTCCCACCAGCAAACCCGGTAGAGAACTCATGAATTATTTTAACTTAGGAATATCTTTATTTTTATTTAAAATTATTATCTTTTTCAAAACATTTAAAAATATGAACATGAACATGTATGACATAAATAAAATGACATGCCAAAGTCTAGATAATATAATGCAACCTAAATGATATGACATAATTTAAATGCCACAGTATATTCTAGGTGAAATAAAAAATCCTAAGTATCATGGTATATTCTAAATGAGATAAAATGACTTAAATGACATGGCAATTTTAAATGACATGGCATATTCTAGATAATATAACCTAAATGACATGGAATATGATCTAAGCGACATGAAATGACATGAAACATAAAATAATGCTATCATAAAATATGCATGAAAATAAAATAAAAATGCATGAACATAGTATATGCTAAATAATGTGACAAAAATAAATGACTAAATAAAAAAAATATGGGATATTATGAAAAATTCAAAATCATATGGAAAACAATATAAGATCATAAAATGTGAATCAAAATAATAATAATACCATGGAAAAATATCATAGCAAAAATTACATATTAAATAAAATGCATGAACATGGAAAATGCAATGCATGAAAATGTATTTTTTTCTCTAAATAAAGAAATCCGTATATCTAAAAATATATCCGGCTACCTTAGGAAAATATGTCAAATTAGATTTTCTAAAAAAAAAAAAACTTTGTGATTGTTTGAAAACAATTTTGAGGAAAAACTTGAATAAAGATTAAAACCCTTACCAAACCCTTTTAAAATGGCTCTAATTTCCTAAGTTTAAAATCTCGGACTTGACCACCCTTAATCCGAGATTTATAAAATCATTTTTAAAGTTTAAAAAGGCTTAGAAACTACCCTAAGGCAGTAGCTAAAGCTTCTAACCAACCCCCTCTAAATGCCTTAGCCAAATTCAACCATTATTTTTCTTTTGAATTCAAATCTGCCTCTTCTGTCCGGTTTTGACACACGATTTTTTAGCCTACTTTTAAAAATTAAAAAAAAATCTAAAAAAAATACTGGAGACTCAGAACATGTAAAAATACATGATAACTCGTATAATTATATAGTTTTTAGTTATGTTTTATTATTGTTTTGTGTCAAATACGAGTTATTATTGTTTAGTCTAATTGTGTTTATGATCTTTTATATTTTTATGTAATTTGGTGTTTTTCACAAGTTTCTTTGAGTGATTTCAGATTACTAGAATTAAGGGCAAATCCAGTTCAGTTCCAGTTCCGACACCTTTTGCCATATCAGCTATATCTCGAGTTTCACTGAAGCAATAAGGCTGAACTTTGTATCCCTGCAAAGCTAAGAGGCATATCTATCTTTTTCATGTTTTACACTTCTTGAAACGGAGTCGTTTTCCCTAGCGAAATCGACCATCAAGTTGGCTGATGTGCAATGACGTCTGTTCTGCACCGTTTTGGTATTTTGACCATATCTTCCGATCCACGTGCGCAAATGATCTGATTCCAACGGCTATGGATCCGTAACTGATAGGGGTATATTTTTCTAGAAGACCATTTTATCAGATCGAGCCTCCAACATTGACAAAATCGACCATCAAGCTGGCTGATCAGAATTGTCATACAATATGACGAAAATTGTTAGAAAAATGCACCCACCTATTATACCTACCTTTGAAATTTGTAAAGCTTGTCTCTTGTCATTTAGCCCTCCAAAATGTGTATAAATAGAGGGCCTTGGATGAGTATTGGGATACATTATACATTGGTAGGATATTAGCCTTTGTAGTAAAATTCTCTAAGTTTTCTTCTTCTTTCCTTTCTCTAGTTTTCTTTTTTATTTACTTATGCTTCTTACATTTCTTTTCATTTTATTCATATCTAGTATGTGTTGCTAATCATATTGTTGAGGTGATGAGGTGAAGCTCTTGGTAAATGCTAAGGTTAGTCTCTTAAACATGAGCTAAAATGAATCATCATTTATAAACACTAGTATAGATAATATTTTCTTTTGGTTTAAAATCATACTTGCAAAGTAGAGATCTTGATTCATTATTGACAATGAAAATGGCACAGTAAATGCTTGGTTTCATAACCTTGATTTGTTGTAGACATATACCTTGGCATAAGGAATGCTTGGACTCTTTTTATGAGTTTTGAGGACACCAAATGAACATAATATCATATGCTATGGACGTTGGACTGAATTGCTAAACCTTCCGATTGGAACCTCCCTTATGTGTGGATTTCAATTGTGTAATAAAACAAGATTAATCTTAGCATAACACCAAGAGTGGAGTCTCTAACCTCAACATCCTTTCTTATTGTTTTTTTATATCTTGTTTAATTGTTTTTATGTTATTTTGTTTATTTTGTTCTCTAATATCTTGTTTATCTTATTTTGTTGTTGATTCCCTAATATCTTGTTTACTTTCTTTGTCTTATATATTTATAAACTTATACTTATTAATACGCTTCCCTGTGGTTCGACCTCGGACACCCGAGAATTTATTACTTGAACATAACCTGCACTTGGGTTTACAACTCTTAATTGAGTTACCATCAAGTTTTTGGCGCCGTTGCCGGGGAAGCAATACTAAGTATATAAGTTTATAAGTATATTTATTTTTTTTTTTTTTTGGCTGGTTATACCGCCTAATTTGTTTATATTTATTTTTATTGGCTGGTTATACCGTCTAATTTTGTATATTAACTTTGTTTTATGCTTGTTTGGCGACGTGATTTTAGATCTCGTTGTTTAGTTAGATTTTATTGTGAAACTTTTTCAGGTAATCTTTCTAATACAACTCCTACCATGGCTGACAATGAAAGTGTTCATGCTGAAGATGAGAACAGACAAGTACGCACCATGCGTGACTACTTGCAACCAACTCGAAGCTCATCACCCTCTTGTTTTATTTTTCCTCTCAATGCAAACAACTTTCGTTTTAAACCAGGTATGATAGCTTTGCTTCCTAATTTCTATGGGTTGGAATCGGAAAGTGCTTACTCGTTTCTAAAAGACTTCGAAGATGTATGTGTCACCTTTAATGACCAACAATGTACAAATGAAATTGTCAAGCTAAAATTATTTCCTTTTTCTTTAAAAGATAAAGCAAAAATTTGGCTTCATAATTTAAAACCAAGGTCAATTGGCACATGGCAAGAATTACAAACTGAGTTTCTAAAGAAATTTTTCCCAGCACATAAAACTACTGCTTTGAAAAGACAGATTCAAAATTTCAATCAAAATCAAAATGAAGCATTTTTTCAGTGCTGGGAGCGTTTTAAAGATTTGTTAAGTTCTTGTCCACATCATGGTTTTGAAAAATGGCGTCTTATTAGTTTCTTTTATGAAAGTTTAACTCCCGAAACTAAACAATTTGTTGAAACAATGTGTAACGGTGAGTTTCTAGAAAAAGAACCTGAAGAAGCCTTTGACTACCTAGACCATTTGGCAGATAACTCTCAAGCCTGGCACACAGATAATTCCTCTGAAAGTTCCAATAGATCTAATCTTGTTTCTAACAGAGGAAAATATCATTTTAGTCAAGAAGATGAGATAAAAGCTAAAGTAGCTAATTTGGCTAGAAAGATTGAAGCCATGGAACTTAGAGAAGTAAAAGAAGTCAAAACAGTTAAAAATGAAGAAAGTTGTGGAATTTGTGAAATCATGGGACACCCCACTTCTGAATGTCCAAACATTCCCATTCTTAAAGAAGCGTTGCATGATCAAGTAAATTCCATAAACACATTTAAAAAGCCTTTTCCTTCTCCTTACTCTGAAACGTATAACCCTGAATGGAGAAATCATCCCAACTTCAGTTGGCGGAATAATAATCATGTTCAGGTACCACAATCTCAAAAGCCGGGCAACACTTTTTCCTATCAACCTTCACGTGTACAAACCTTGGAAGAGACATTGCAAGCATTCATGCAAACACAAGCAAATGTGAATAGCCGGACTTCACAGGACATCAATGAGATCAAAAACACCTTGTCCACATTGACAGCTTCATTACGCACTCAAGAAAAAGGTAAGTTTCCTGCTCAACCTCAGCCTAACCCTTCTACTCAATGTCTTGTTTCTTGCTCCAATGAAACTCAACAGGAAAATGCCAGTTCTATCACAACTCTTCGAAGTGGAAAGGCAATTGACAAAAAGATTCCATCAAAAGACCAAGATCCTCTTTCCCCTCCGAAAAGTAATGGTAAGGATGATGGTAAGTCTGAACTTCTTGAAAATTTGGACAAAGAAAAAGGTATGCATCCTGCTCCTTTTCCTCAAAGGTTGCAAACAATAAAGAATTTGAATCAAAATGCAGAAATTTATGAACTTTTCAAACAAGTTAAGATTAACATTCCTTTATTGGATGCAATCAAACAAGTTCCATCTTATGCTAAATTTTTGAAGGACATGTGCACAGTTAAAAGGAAACATAATGTACAAAAGAAAGCATTTTTGACGGAAAGTGTAAGCTCAATCATTCAGCACCTTACTCCACCAAAATTCAAAGATCCTGGATGTCCAACAATCTCATGCATCATTGGAAACACTAGAATAGAACGTGCATTGCTTGATCTTGGTGCTAGTGTTAATCTTTTGCCTTTTTCTGTTTATCAACAGTTAGGTTTAGGTGAACTCAAGGAAACACCTGTTACACTTCAACTAGCTGATCGTTCTGTAAAAATTCCTCGAGGGATAGTTGAAGATGTTTTGGTTCAAATTGATAATTTTTACTTCCCTGTTGATTTTATTGTTTTGGACACACATCCTGTTTCAAATCCAAATGTTCAAATTCCTGTTATATTAGGCCGTCCATTTCTTGCAACTTCTAATGCTCTGATAAATTGCAGGAATGGTATGTTGAACATTTCTTTTGGAAATATGACTTTAGAATTAAATGTGTTCAACATTTGCAAGCAACCTGGTGATAATTCAGAAGTACATGAAGTGGATTTCATTGAAGAACTTGTTCATGAACATCTCACCACTACCACATTCCATGATCCTTTAGAAGCTTATTTAATTGAATATGAGTTTGATAATGCTTCAGAAATTTCACACACTGATTCTTTGTTAAAATCTTTTCAGGATAAGCATTGTTGGAAACAAAAGTTTGAGGAACTACCATCACTTACAAATGTCACTGTACCATCAACTATTGAACCACCCAAGCTGGAGTTAAAACCATTGCCATCCGAGCTAAAATATTCCTTTTTGGGTGAGAGTGAAACTTTTCCAGTCATAATTTCTTCACATCTTGATGAACTACAAGAAGGTAAGTTGTTACAACTTTTGAAGATGCACAAAAATGCATTAGGATGGACCTTAGCTGACATAAAGGGAATAAGCCCATTAATCTGCACACATAATATTTATTTAGAGGAAAATGCTAAACCCTCTAGACAAATGCAACGAAGGCTTAATCCTAATATGAAAGAAGTAGTGAGAAATGAAGTCATTAAACTTCTAGATAATGGAATCATTTATCCTATCTCTGATAGCAAATGGGTAAGTCCTACTCAAGTCGTACCTAAGAAATCTGGAGTTACTATAGTTAAAAATGAAAACAATGAATTAATTCCAGCTAGGACTGTTACTGGTTGGCGCATGTGCATTGACTATAGGAAACTTAACTCAGTGACGAGGAAAGATCATTTCCCTTTGCCTTTCATGGATCAAATCTTAGAAAGAGTTGCAGGGCATGAGTTTTATTGTTTTCTAGATGGATATTCTGGGTATAATCAAATTGCCATTGCACTTGAGGACCAAGAGAAAACCACTTTTACATGTCCTTTTGGTACTTTTGCATATCGTAGAATGCCATTTGGATTATGTAACGCCCCTGCCACATTTCAAAGATGCATGCTTAGCATTTTTAGTGACATGATTGAACGTAATCTTGAGATTTTCATGGATGATTTTTCTGTTTCTGGTGATTCATTTGATGATTGCTTAGCCAATTTGAAAAATGTATTGATTAGGTGTGAAGAAAAAAATCTTGTTCTTAATTGGGAAAAATGTCATTTCATGGTCACTAAAGGTATTGTACTAGGTCACATTGTTTCTGCAAAAGGGATTGAGGTAGACAAGTCAAAACTTGAATTGATTGCTAATCTACCCACACCAAAGACAGTAAAGGACATTAGGTCATTCTTGGGACATGCAGGTTTTTATAGAAGATTCATAAAAGATTTTAGCACAATATCTAAACCTCTATGTAATCTTTTAATGAAAGACACTGCATTTGAATGGACTAAAGATTGTGAAGATGCTTTTGAAAAACTCAAAAATATGCTCACTACTGCTCCTATTATGAGATCTCCTGATTGGTCCTTACCATTTGAAATAATGTGTGATGCTAGTGACTATGCTGTTGGTGCTGTGTTAGGACAAAGGAAAGATAATAAACCACATGTAATTTACTATGCAAGTAAAACTTTAAATAGAGCCCAAATGAATTATTCCACTACAGAAAAGGAATTACTTGCAGTTGTTTTTGCATTGGATAAATTCAGATCTTACCTTGTTGGATCATCAATTGTTGTCTTTAGTGATCATGCAGCTTTAAAATATCTTCCCTCTAAGAAGGATGCAAAACCTAGGTTGCTGAGGTGGATCCTTTTGCTGCAAGAATTTGACATCACCATTCGAGATAAAAAAGGAGTAGAAAATGTGGTGGCTGATCATTTATCAAGACTTGTTTGTGATGAATCTTTTGGAACCTCACCAATAAATGATACTTTTCCTGATGAACAACTTCTAATTGTCTCCACGACACCTTGGTTTGCTGACATTGCTAATTTTCTTGCTACAGGAAAAATTCCTTCTCAATGGAGCACACAAGATAAAAGGAAGTTTCTGAATGAGGTAAAGAAGTTCTATTGGGATGACCCTTACTTGTTCAAATATTGTCCTGATCAGATTTTTCGAAGATGCATTCCCGACAATGAGGTAAGTAGTGTAATTAAGTTTTGTCATTCCGAGGCATGTGGTGGTCATTTTTCATCAAAGAAAACTGCTGCAAAAATTTTACAGTGTGGATTTTACTGGCCAACTTTGTTCAAAGATGCACATAATTTTTGCAAGTCATGTGAAAGTTGTCAAAAATTAGGTTCCATTTCGAAAAGAAACATGATGCCTTTGAACCCAATTCTTGTAATTGAAATTTTTGACTGTTGGGGTATTGATTTCATGGGACCATTTCCACCATCTTTTGGTTTCTTATACATTTTAGTTGCAATAGATTATGTTTCAAAGTGGATAGAGGCAATTCCATGTCGAAATAATGATCACAAAACAGTGATTAAATTTTTAAAAGAAAATATTTTGAGTCGATTTGGAATTCCTCGATCTATCATAAGCGATGGGGGAACACATTTTTGCAACAAGGTTTTTGAAACATTAATGAAGAAATATGCCATTACACACAAAGTTGCAACCCCTTATCACCCGCAGACAAATGGACAGGTAGAATTAGCAAATAGGGAGATTAAACAAATTTTGGAAAAGACAGTTAATCCAAATCGCAAAGATTGGTCTCTTAGACTTAACGATGCATTATGGGCCTATCGAACAGCTTTTAAAACAGCATTGGGCATGTCTCCTTATAGGCTAGTTTATGGAAAACCTTGTCATTTACCTGTGGAACTTGAGCATAAAGCATATTGGGCCATTAAAATGTTCAACTCAAACCTTGATGACGCTTCTAATTTACGAAAATTACAAATAAATGAACTTGAGGAACTCAGAAATGATGCATATGAGAATTCTAAAATTCATAAAGAAAGAACTAAAGCCTTTCATGACAAGTTAATTTCAAGAAAAACATTTAATGTTGGGCAAAAAGTTCTACTTTATAATTCTAGACTTCACATATTTCCTGGTAAGTTGAGATCAAGATGGACTGGCCCATTTGTGGTTAAGCATGTGTATCATTATGGAGCAGTTGACATTGAGAATCCTCAAAATGGTAACGTATTCAAGGTAAATGGACAAAGACTCAAACTCTTTTTGGAAAATCATGTTACTCAAGAAGAGGTTGTTTTTCTTTCTGATCCTTGTTTTGAAAATAACTAGATGTAAATATAATTTTTTTTTTTACCCCGGTTAAATGGCGGATAACGGTACTCCGTGATTATTTAAGTCGGTTCCATCAGCTACCCACAAAACTGATATTGTATATAAATTTCTCTTTCATTTTATTTTATTTCATTTTTTTTCAGGATGGATGATATTCTCAAAAGATTGCAGAAACGATTTCCTCCTTTTCCTCGGAATATTTTACTGAAGCTTTACCAAGTTCGATTAGAAAGATTAAGAATGCTTATGAACAAAGGGATTCCTGAAGACATACGTTGGATAATTGAAGCCAAGGTATGTGAAGATGAATATCTTCCTGTTTTGCATTTACCAGGTACAGGTAGAAGCACTTATGCAAAGAAGCGACGAGCAAAGCGCATGAGTTCAAATTGCCACAAGTGTGCACGATGGACGTGTAACGGTAAATGTCGTTCTATTGGGATTCCGTCCTCTAATCGAGATGATAAAATTGAATTCATTAAGGATGGACTGAGTAAGGAGAATTTGGGTAATATCCAACTTTCTCTTGAGACGCATCCTAGTGGAGACGTACAAAGAGAAATTCTTGATTTATGGCCGCAATTCCAAAGGGAATGGCAACATCTTGGGAATCTGATGTTAAAAGACCCTGTTTGCCAGCTTGTAAGAAAGCTGGATGGGAAGCATATCCTCGACTCATAGAAGGCGTTTAAGCCGTTTCTGGACGTAAAACCAGAGGAAGATGTGAGCCACAATCACAACTACAATAAATGACTTCTCAGCTTTTGGTTTGATTTGCAATAATTTTATTTCGGTTTAGTTTACGTGTTGTTCAATTTGTGTAATTATTCTTTTTTTTGCATTGGTCTTTTACGGTTGATTTTTCTTCTCTTTTTGATTTTCTTCCTGAAATCACGCAAAAATCTTTTGTTAGGTTAACATTTTCTTCTGACAGGTCAAATACACTTTCGGCGACATTATTACTCTTGTCTGATTCACTACTCAGTCCTCTATATATTACACCATGTACTCATTCTCTTTCAGGCACTCGAAAAAGAAAAAAAATGGAAAGCACTTCGTCCCAGCGCATTAAAAAAATTTGTGTCTTTGGAGGTGCTTATCCAGGGAAAAATAACATATTCGCTGATGAAGCCATAAGAGTTGGAGTAATACTTGCCCAACAAAAGATCCACTTGATTTATGGAGGCGGTAGTACGGGTTTAATGGGAGCAGTCGCTACAGCAGCACACGCCGGAGGAAGTCCAGTTCTAGGAATCGTGCCAAAACTATTCACAGATTTTTGTGGACCTACCGTGGGTAAGGAAATACAAGTCTGGAGTATCCCTGAACGGATAACAATCATGTACCATTCTGCCGATGCATTCATTGCCTTACCAGGAGGTCTGGGTACATTGGAAGAAATAGCTTGCGTGGCTTCTTGGTCATCTTTGGTCACAAATAAGAAACCCATTGGTTTGCTTAATATTAATGGTTATTTTAGTAATTTACTTTCATATTTAGATAATGCTGTGGATAATGGATTCATGTTTTCAGAGGCAAGGAGAACCATAATTTCTGCTACAACCATTGAAGATTTACTCAAAAAGCTACAAGCTTATGAGTGTTTATCTGCTACGGTTGTTTCGCAAACGCTCGGAAAAAGAAAAAGAGATATGGACGAGCAAGGAGTGGATTGCACTTTGTCTTTGTGACATTATCTAACATTTTGTTTGTTGTGTCTCAGTTATAATAAGTGGTTAGCAACCTCTGCAGGTAATATCTCCTAAATTCTACCTTTAAAATTTGACATTGGGGACAATGTCATATTTTAGTAGGGGGTAAGGGACATATTTTGCTAAAAAAAAAAAAAAAAAAATTTGTTGTGTTTTAAGACATTTAGAAGTATTCATTCTGAACAAGGTCTGAGTAAGGGAGACTTGAGACATACCTTGTCAGTTTGATTTAATCTTCTTCTTCAAAAAAAAAAACAAAAAAAACAAAAAAAACAAAAAAAACAAAAAAACAAAAAAAACAAAAAAAAAAAAAGCATGTTTAGACTTAGTGTGTTTTTTTTTAGTTACTTTCAATACAATGATGAGATATGAATTGCATAAGTCTAAAACAGATTTATTAGTGAGAAGATTTTCATGAGAATTGAGCTTGATGTCAACCTTTTTATGAGCCAATGTTAATATGATATGTTGATTGAGAAAGAAGCATGTTTAGACTTAATCTGACTTGTATAATCATCTTTGTGAGTTTTTGAGCCTATAATGATTGATGCATTATACAAATCAATCTAATTTCTTTCTTGAGTGCTCTTATGATTACATGATTCTCTAGAACTTGCTATAAACCGTTTGAGACTATATTGATACATGTGACAACATGAATATGATAGAGGCATTAGGATTATAACCAGAGCCAAACAGCCATCCATTATTAATGTTCTACGAGAACATCCCCACTAGTGAGCCAATTTGAGCCTACATTAAATATGATGTTTTATTGGTAACCACAACTTACACCTAGCCTAAATATGCTTATATCCTTACCCTTGTTCTAAAGATGAATTTTATATTTTGAGACATATTGCAAAAAAAACAAGGGATATTTTTATTTGAAAATTTGGGTTAGAAACAAAAGATAAGTGTGGGGGAAGAAAAGAAAAGAAAAAGTCAAGAGAAAAAGAAAGGGATCATTGTCAAATACATTCCCATATTAAAAAAAAAAAAAAAAAAAAAAAAAAAAAAAAAATCTTCTCTTGAACTTCTAGAAAAAGATGTTACAAAGTTGGTTAGAATGATGCAAAGGCTCAACATGAATATTTAGCCTATGCTATTATGTGCTTTATAAGAGTTTTGAGAAGTTTTATTTGTATGATCTTATTATGTCTCTAAAATCTATGAACTCTTTGGAACCTTTGTGATATCTTTATCCTTTTGTTCTTTAACCACATTATAACCCTTTGGCCCCATTACAACCTTGAATAAAGACCTCTTGATTTATGAAGTTGTATGATCTAAATAGTGGAGAATAGGTGGACAAGCAAGCATATGGTAGAAGTGTTTTCATGAGATTGATTGAGTGTAAACACTTTACCACTACTTTAAAGAGTGAAAATCAAGAGAGTATCCCATGTGAGAAGTTGAGATTAAGTTTGAATATACACTATTTTGATTGAAATATGTTATGTTATTATTGGCTTAACTCAAACTATTTACATTCAAGCAAGATCTTTTGTGAATTTCTTTAAGCTATTGATTAGTTTTTAAGACTTGTCCAATGATTATCTCTAATTTATATTGGAAGGATTAGTTATAATTATTATTTTTAGTTTTTCTTATGTCTTCAATGTTTGTGGGTATCGTCCTAGTAAACCCTCACGAGACTAAACTCGTCCACTAGGGACACCTAGGGGTTTAAAGGCTTGTGTCACATGCTAAGTGCCACCGTGATTTCCTACGAAAATGGATTAGATTAGATTTTCTTATTTTATTATTATTTTTTTATTGAGTCGTTGCTAGGGACTAGCAACAATCTAAGTATGGGGGTGTGATAACTCGTATAATTATATAGTTTTTAGTTATGTTTTATTATTGTTTTGTGTCAAATACGAGTTATTATTGTTTAGTCTAATTGTGTTTATGATCTTTTATATTTTTATGTAATTTGGTGTTTTTCACAAGTTTCTTTGAGTGATTTCAGATTACTAGAATTAAGGGCAAATCCAGTTCAGTTCCAGTTCCGACACCTTTTGCCATATCAGCTATATCTCGAGTTTCACTGAAGCAATAAGGCTGAACTTTGTATCCCTGCAAAGCTAAGAGGCATATCTATCTTTTTCATGTTTTACACTTCTTGAAACGGAGTCGTTTTCCCTAGCGAAATCGACCATCAAGTTGGCTGATGTGCAATGACGTCTGTTCTGTACCGTTTTGGTATTTTGACCATATCTTCCGATCCACGTGCGCAAATGATCTGATTCCAACGGCTATGGATCCGTAACTGATAGGGGTATATTTTTCTAGAAGACCATTTTATCAGATCGAGCCTCCAACATTGACAAAATCGACCATCAAGCTGGCTGATCAGAATTGTCATACAATATGACGAAAATTGTTAGAAAAATGCACCCACCTATTATACCTACCTTTGAAATTTGTAAAGCTTGTCTCTTGTCATTTAGCCCTCCAAAATGTGTATAAATAGAGGGCCTTGGATGAGTATTGGGATACATTATACATTGGTAGGATATTAGCCTTTGTAGTAAAATTCTCTAAGTTTTCTTCTTCTTTCCTTTCTCTAGTTTTCTTTTTTATTTACTTATGCTTCTTACATTTCTTTTCATTTTATTCATATCTAGTATGTGTTGCTAATCATATTGTTGAGGTGATGAGGTGAAGCTCTTGGTAAATGCTAAGGTTAGTCTCTTAAACATGAGCTAAAATGAATCATCATTTATAAACACTAGTATAGATAATATTTTCTTTTGGTTTAAAATCATACTTGCAAAGTAGAGATCTTGATTCATTATTGACAATGAAAATGGCACAGTAAATGCTTGGTTTCATAACCTTGATTTGTTGTAGACATATACCTTGGCATAAGGAATGCTTGGACTCTTTTTATGAGTTTTGAGGACACCAAATGAACATAATATCATATGCTATGGACGTTGGACTGAATTGCTAAACCTTCCGATTGGAACCTCCCTTATGTGTGGATTTCAATTGTGTAATAAAACAAGATTAATCTTAGCATAACACCAAGAGTGGAGTCTCTAACCTCAACATCCTTTCTTATTGTTTTTTTATATCTTGTTTAATTGTTTTTATGTTATTTTGTTTATTTTGTTCTCTAATATCTTGTTTATCTTATTTTGTTGTTGATTCCCTAATATCTTGTTTACTTTCTTTGTCTTATATATTTATAAACTTATACTTATTAATACGCTTCCCTGTGGTTCGACCTCGGACACCCGAGAATTTATTACTTGAACATAACCTGCACTTGGGTTTACAACTCTTAATTGAGTTACCATCAACCCGAGAAAAAACTTATCCTCTTAATAACATCCTAAAATTAGTTAAAATCTATTAAAAGGATAATTTTTGGTCTACGAAAACAAAAATTAGGTTCGGGAGTACACTTACGTGTAGGGAAGGATTAGCACCCCCACAACGCCTGTTTAAAAATGGTACCATTTAATCATGTGTTATCCTTGATCTTGAAAAGATGAATTTAATTTCGATATTTAAAAATAATTCCCATAATCAAATTTCATAGTTAATTGGAAAATAAATTAATTTATTTCGAACGAAATGGGCTTTTTGTAACAACAAAATTCCCTATATTCTCCAACAACTTGGTGGGATATAAAGGTATTTTTCAAATAAAAATTTCCATTTCATTCATAAGAAGGGTGTTCTTTTAGGATGAATAATTGTTGAATGCTCCCCAGCAACCTGGCAGAGCCTTAAGAACTATTACCGTTCGAGGACATTACCTTGGTTTATTATGAAAAAATGTAACCGCACACAATGTAATGGCAAAGATGAATATGTACAAGTAATAAATATAGCAATGCAGATAAATAAATTTTCATTTTTTTATTTTTCTGAATTAATCATTATTTTATCCATTACATTTTTGCAGTACCGCGAAAATTACTTGCGTCGGATAATTTTTTAGATTCTCCAACAACTTGGCGGAATTTAAAAAATTATTCTTTCGCATGTTAATACCTGCGTTATTCCTCAAATGAAAATAATATTCGTTCGTAGAAAAATTATAAAGATTCTCCCCAGCAACCTGGCGGAAATCTTGAAATTATCCACTTGCTCATATCATTTTTTTTATTACTTAAAAAAATATATTTTTATGTATATTTTTAAAAATGATCATAATAGTAGTGATAAATTTTTTTTATATGTTTATTTGAGAAAATACACGAGTGAAAAAATAAATAAAACATATTTAAATAATTAAAAAAAGTAGAAAAGAAATAAAAATGATACCAAGATGTCACGAGCCTCGTAATAAGAATCACGTGTCAGGCCGAATTACCGAAGGCGAGTTCGCTTCTGTGCTCGGTTGACCTCTCATTTTCTTTCCATTTCTTTTTCTTTCTCCTTTCCTTTTCTTTCTTTCATTTCCTTTCTCTTTTTTTCTTTTCTTTTTTTTTCCTTTTTTTCCCTTTCTTTTTCTTTCTGTCTTTCCTTTTTCTTGTCTTTTTTCCTTTCTTTCTTTTCTTTCTTCTTCTCCCCCCCAAACCAGGTCAGACGCAGACCCCTGGTCGGATCCGGGTCCGCGCGAACCCTCCTTCTGTTGAAACGGTGTCGTTCAGCACCCCCTATAGAAACCCCTTTTCTCTTTTTTTCAGTTCTTCCTATCATTTTCTCTCTCGAACCTTCAATTTTCTCTCCCTTCTCTCTAAACTGACCTACCGAGCAAAACCTTCAAACAAACCCAGAATCCTACCAGCAACCGCTACCACCATCGTCTCTTCTTTTCGAATTTGGACTTGGTTTCTCCTAAATCTAACCCCAAAAGCCTAGATCTAGATTTTAAATCTGAAACTTCAACCTTATGATCCACAACCATCCACCGTTGGATGGGGCCCAAATTCAGATTGGGGCTTCCTCTGCACCTTTCCTACATTGCCACCATTGGGATCACTTAAACAACACCCTTAACCCTAAAACCGAAAATCTTGAATCTAAATCCCTCTTGGTTCCTTTTTTTTTTTTTGGTTTTTCTTGTGTTTGTTTCTTTTTGTGTTTATGGTGTTTTTTGTGTGTGTGAGAGGTGTTAGGGTTAGGAAGGGTTTGATGGTCTCGGGTAGTGTTAGGGTTTGGCCAATGTGGGACCAATGAAGAGGCTCCGGTTGGGGGGTCCTGGTGCTACTGGTTGTGTGGCGTTTTGGTTTTGACAGGGTGGTTTTTGGGTTAGGCAGTGCCTGTGGTTGTCTCCGTTTTAGGATGGTAGTTGTGAGGCAGGGTTTTTGGCTCGGGTCCCCCCCTGTGTTTTTATTGATTTTCCTTGTTCTTATTGTGAGCAATCTGGATTTCAAACCAGATTGTTCTTTGGTTAATTTTCGATTTTGAGAACTTGCGTGGGTGATTGGTTGGCAAAAGGGGTGGCAGGCAGGCAAAAGGGGTGGCTAGGGTTGCCATGTGTAGGAGGAAGGGGCAGCAGTGTGGTAAAGATGTGAGGGGCTGCTGGCTACTGCTAGAGAGAGGCAGGTTGCCAGGCAGGGGTGGTTACTGCCTGGCTTGCTGGGCCAAGTGGCCTGCTAGGCAGGCTCGGTTGGTGTGTGCATGTGGCGGGTCTGTTGCCTGGCAGGCTTGGTTGGACAGCCTTCCTTTGGGCCTCAAAGCCCGACAGTTCAAAAAAAAAAATTGGCCCAATTCTTTAAAGGAAGAAAAAAAGAAAGAAAATAAAATAAAATAAAATAAAATAAAATAAGAAAAATATAAATATAAATATAAATATAAATAAATACAAACTAAGCCCGATTTGAACCAAAACCCATTCTAACCAAACCTATTTCAATAACGCAGTGGAACCAATTCACGACATTTGAAGATGAAAAACAATCGGGTTCGATTAACTCGAACTGAATTTAGCAAGTCATGCATGATTCAGATGATTTGAGCTGGACTAATTGAACGAGTGATTATGACGAGAATCGGGATTCATTTATTGCTCAAATGTCGTATTCAAACTTGAAATTTGACTCGTGATGTGACTCGAAACTTTATCCGGGCAAAATTTGGTTGCTACAATTAGATTGAAGCTTAAATCCTTAATTGCACTAGAACTACATCATGCATGACTTGCAACTTGCAAGCAAGAAGTGAAAAACTAGCCTTTAGCAAGAGCAGAAGAGAAATTCAAGTGGCATGCACACACCTCCAATCTCTGGTATATTATCTCCTTCTGAAGGGTAGTTTTCAGGGTCATCTGCATGATCAACATCAACTTTCTTTATGTTCCCACCATCTCCAACTGTTATATGTAGACAGTTCCACATGAATCTATTGTATAATTATACACTCTATTCATCCTCTCATAAGCATGAACCTATAAAAGAGCCCATTATTTTATGCATGATACTGGCAATTGCCTTGATGGGAGAATCAATATGCGAATGTAAGGCCCGTGATAAGTTAAATAAAATGGAATGCTTAATTAATCTATATATACCAGAGAAACTGAGCAAGAAAAAGGTGAAACTGAAGGCACATAATGTGACCAACTTGAGACAGCATGTATGAGAATTGTGAAAACTTTAAGTTCTAACTTCTAATCATGACTGTCCAGGAGACAAACAAAGCAAGTTAAAGACAGATTACCTTCCCCATCCATTCCAGCAAGTTGGTTGATCATAAGACTCTCTAATTGGTGCATCTGGGAATGCACATGGAAAACATGGAACTCCTTAATTTCCCACCAGTTGTAAGCTACTGATTTGCATAGGTCAAGTCTCCAACCATTAAAATCAATGAGGGATCATTCTTGGTCAAATGATCAATAGTTGTTGATGAATTTCTGGTTGGACCTAAATCTCCTATAACTGCTATATATTCTACTAGGATGGGAACTTTGGCCAGGCAATGGTAAAATTTCAAACGCATGCTCTTCTCTCATAATGGAAGAGAGTTATCTCCTCTCCACACTTATAATAATACTTTGCTTCTGGTTCCAAACCTGCAGATTAAAAATGTCTGATTACTTATTCCTTTGCCAGCATTTAGTAGTTATGTTGTTCTGACTCTTCATTTTTCTTGAAGTATCCGTGTCTGACACTTGTGTCCGACGTATATCCTGGACATGGTATAGGATATGAACCTCCAAGGACCCTTCAAATACATGGAAATCTTAAAAAAAAAATTGAAAATACCCATATCCAACATTTACACCCGTGTCCTAGTAACATAGTTTAGTACATACATCCAAGACGCTAACATAAATATAAATATATAATAATCTTCACATGGAAAAATAAAATGTTGGTTGCATTATATCAAATACCAATATTGAGTTCTCCATCAACAACTTCAGCTCTTTATGAAAAATACTAGAGTAAGCTGAAATACGATGTTATTTATCTTCAATATTATATAATTGAATATATATCAAAATATAGAAGCCCTCAAAACGTACATAATAAGCTCATAAAATATACATGTTATGTCTTTCTACCTTTAGTTTTTGTTATGTTTTCGATATTTGTCTTGTTTACTTATATTATGTTTTTGAATTTTAGGTACAATAAGGAGAATGAAGTCAAAAGATATCAAATATTATATTAAAGAGCTTATAAAGTCACAATCATAAGATGGAAGAAGACTTGATAGTCAAAAAGATCAAATTCTTAGTGTTAAGTGATCAGGCAGATCTGACCTCCGGATATTGTTTTAAGGAAAACATTATGTTAAACTCATTATTTGAAGAAACGTCCTTCTTAACTTTTTAATCTGACTTGAATACCTTTCCAACGATAGTTTACACGCCTAAATCGGAAAAAGGATGGTCTTCCAAATCAGCCAACGAAGTGCGAGACAGTGCAGCAGCCATGAAACCGAAGTCAGTGAGCAAAAACAATGAAGTCAGTCCACTTGGCGCTGCGGCGCCGACCTTACTGCCTCCAAAATCGAAAAATTCTGAAAACTTTCCATATTCGCACTCTTTTGCCTCCTAGCTTCCTTGATCAGCAAGAAAGGGTTTCCAAAGCCAAAAAGCTCTATAAATACCATCTTTTGAGCCACAAACTATCATCATCTTTTGACGAGACTGAAGGGACCAACATTATTCTTCTTCTTCTTCTCCATTCTTTTATTTTGTTTTTAGTTTTATGTATATATTATCTATGCCTATGTTAGGCTAAACTTCTTTTTGGTTAAGGGTTATTTCAAAGCCCTAAAACATGTTGTGTAATTGATTTTCAGAATTTATCTATCACTAGTTTTCTATCAAAGTTGATTGTGTTCTTCTATAAGAAATGTTCATGATGTTGTCTTGATTTGTTTAGGTGCGCAACTAGATAGATCTTGATAATTATCTAATGCTAGTTTAGGAGTCTTGATTTGTGTAATTGTCTTGATTTTCTATTTATAAGTGGCAATTTGTAATTCATGATTATGTTGGGTTTTCGGGAATTACAATGTGGAACAAAACATAAGTTGAACATCCGAGCTTACGTGTTGTTGCTTAGATCAATCTATCTTTCTCATCATAAAGCTGTTATCAAATTGAATTTAGAGAGCTTATTCTAGGTTGTTTGATAATTAGAGATTAAATAGAGAGCTTATTCTATTTCACGACAAACTAAGAAAAGATTGGGGTAGCAGAGCTTGTTGTTATCTACGGTTGATAATTTTGCTAGTTAATTGATGTTGATAGATCTAATTATTGATTCTCAATGATGTCTAGTAGTAGAGAATGAAACCTTAACCATACTTCTCTTATATTTAATTTTCTCTTATTTATTTTCTTTCTACTTTTCTTGATTTATTTACTTTTAAACTGATTTTAAAAACTTCCCCTTTATTTTGTTTTCCTTAAAATTAAGTATAAACTAATAATTCTTAAACTAAACACCAATCCCTATGGAATTGACCATTTCTTATTGCTATACTTTACAATTGATATTTTTAGTGCAAGGATTAAATAAGATATACTCTTTTAAGTGCATCAAGTTTTTGGCGTCGTTGCGGGGGATTGCTTTATTTAATTTCTTAGTTATTTGGTTTATTCTTATTTCAATTGTAATTAATTTTATTTTTCTTGTACATACAAGTTTTTCTTTTCAGATTTCAAGCAAGAAGAGATGGCAGGTGCTACATCAAAACTTCAGAACCTCCAGAACCAACTAGACAATCTCATCTCTATAGTTCAACAAGTGGCCATAAGTAAGATTCAACAATCAAGGCAGTATGGAGTGTGCTTCATGATGGATTATCCAACCAATTGGTGCCCATACTATCAAAAAGATAATTTTGAACCAGCCTATGATGTGGGAGGATACCAAAGCCATCAAGGGTTCCAAAGACAACTATATGATGCTTTCCCAAACACTTACAATGAGGGATGATGGAATCATACTAATTATGGCTACTTGGGAAATTATCAAGAAATAGATCCTTATGCCAACTACAATTATCCATCGAGCTTCAATCAATCATGGTCTCAAGAACCAGATCTTTTGCAGCCCCTACCTCAAAGTTCAGGTACTTCTTTAGAAGACCTTGTCAATACTTTTGCTACTAATAATTTGCAATTTCAACAGAAAATAGAGGCAAACATTCAGGAAACAAGGACAAGTCTTCAGGTAAGTATCCAGAATTTGGAAACGCAAATGAGCCAATTGGCTAGTGGTGTGGCACGATGGGTAGAAGAAGGATCTGAGGAACTAAATGAACAACTCCCTTCCAAAACTATGATTGATCCAAAGGAGAATGTTAGTGCCATACAACTTGAGGATGAATCAGAAAATCCAAGGGAACCCGAGGATGAGAAAGTACTTGAGATGGATTTACTTCTTGAAGATAATGAAGCTTCAATTCCAAAAGAGAGTACTTCGGCACTTGAGGTAACGTTTAAGGTTCCAATTTTTACTAATGTTTCTTCTCCACCTTTTCCTAGTAGATTCGCAAAGTTCAAGGAGGAGGAACATGAACAATACATGTCGAAAACGTTAAACAGCTTGTTTGTGGATGTCATTCAACAAGTACGAAAATATGCTCCATTCCTCGATGAGCAATGCACTACAAAGGATGATGGAATAATACTTGTAATGGAGAATGCATCCACTGTTGTACAAAGAAAGCTTCCTATCACAAATTTGGGAAGTTTCATGTATGAGCCTGACAAGCCTAAAAAACGAAGAAGGGGTGTTGGTTAGGTTGGACAACTTAACTCAAGTACTAATTGGGAAGGCAGCCCAATTGATTTAGAAATTACCAACCTGCCATACTCATATTTGCTTTCCTTTTCCTTTTCCTTTTTTTTTAATTTTTATTTTGTTTTTATTGTTTTTATGTTTATTTGTTAATTGTTTGTTTAGTATTTTAGGATTATTTAGGTTGCATGAGTTTGTTTTGTTTTGAGTCTTAATTATTTCTATTCTTATGTTATTAGTTCTTTTCTCTTACACATGATTATTTCATTTGGGTTAATAGCATTACATTGAGGACAATGTAAGAATTAAGTGTGGGGGAAAGGATTTAGGATTTCTTTTATTTTTGGCTATTATTTTTTTTGAGTCTTTAATATTATTATTATCTTTTTTAGTGTGTTTTAGTTCCTTTCAATACAATGATGAGATATGAATTGAATAGGTCTGAAACTGATCATTATTGGTAAGATTTTCATGAGAATTGAGCTTGAATACTATTTTTTATGAGTCAATGTTGATATGATATGTTGATTGAGAAAGAAGCATGTTTAGACTTGATATTGACTTGTATAATCATCCTTGTGAGTTTTTGAGCCTATATGATTGATGCATTATACATATCAATCTAATTTCTTTCTTGTGTGTTCTCATGATAACATGTTTCTCTAGAACTTGCTTTAAACCATTTAAGACTATATTGATGCATGTAACTAACTACATGGATATGATAGAGGCATTAGGATTATAACTTGGGCCAAACAGCCATCCATTATTGATGTTCCAAGAGAATATCCCCCTAGTGAACCAATTTGAGCCTACATTGAATTAGCTATTTCTTTGGTAACCATATCTTACACCTAGCCTAAATATACTTATATCCTTACCCTTGTTCTAAAGGTGGATTATACATTTTGAGACATATTGCAAAACAAGGGATACTTATTGAAAATTTGGGTTGGAAACAAAAGATAAGTGTGGGGGAAGAAAAGAAAAAAAAAAGTCAAGAGAAAAAGAAAGGGATCATTGTCAAATACATTCGCATATTGAAAAAAAAAATCATCTCTTGAACTTTTGGTTAAAGAAAAAGATGTTACAAAGTTGGTTAGAATGAAGCAAAGGCTCAACATGAATATTTAGCCTATATTATTATGTGCTTTATAAGAGTTTTGAGAAGTTTTATTTGTATGGTCTTATTATGTCTCTAAAACTCTATGAAATCTTTGGAACCTTTGTGATATCTTTATCCTTTTATTCTTTAACCACATTACAACCCCTTGACCCCATTACAACCTTGAACAAAGACCTCTTGATTTATGAAAGTTGCATGATCTAAATAATGGAGAATAGGTGGACAAGCAAGCATATGGTAGAACTATTTTCATGAGATTGATTGATTGTAAACACTTTACCACTACTTTAAAGAGTGAAAATCATGAGAGTATCCCATGTGAGAAATTGAGATTAAGTTTGAATATGCACTATTTTGATTGAAATATGTTATGTTAATATTGGCTTAACTCAAACTATTTACATTCAAGCATGATTTTTTTATGAATTTCTTTAAGCTATTGATTAGTTTATAAGACTTGTCCAATGATTTTCTCTAATTTATATTGAAAGGATTAGTTGTAATTATTATTTTTAGTTTTTATTTTTATTTATTTTTCTATGTTTTCAATGTTTGTGAGTATCGTCTTAGTAAACCCTCACGAGACTAAACTCGTCTACTAGGGACACCTAGGGGTTTAAAGGCTTGTGTCACATGCTAAGTGCCACCGTGATTTCCTACGAAAGTGGATTAGATTAGATTTTCTTAAATTTTGTTTTGTTTTGTTTTGCTCGAGGACTAGCAAAAAGCTAAGTGTGGGCGTATTTGATAAGCTCATAAAATATACATGTTATACCTTTCTACCTTTAGTTTTTGTTATGTTTTCGATTTTTATCTTGTTTACTTATATTATGTTTTTGAATTTTAGGTACAATAAGGAGAATGAAGTCAAAAGATGTCAAAAATGATGTTAAAGATGTTAAAGAGCATATAAAGTCACAATCATAAGATGGAAGAACACTTGGGAGTCAAAAAGATCAAATTCTTAGTGCTAAGTGATTAGGCAGATCTGACCTCCGGAGCTTGTTGCAAGGAAAACATTATGTTAAAGTCATTATTTGAAGAAACTTCCCACTTGACTTTTGAAGCTGACTTGAATACCTTTCCAACAATAGTTTACATGTCTAAATCGAACAACAGATGGTACCCAAATCAGCCAACGAAGTGCAAGACAGTGCAGCAGTAACGAAACCGAAGTCAATGAGCAAAAACAATGAAGTCAGCCCACTTGGCACTACGGCGCTAGAAAGTGGCGCAGCGGCGCTGACCTTACTGCCTTCAAAACCGAAAATTTTTGAAAACTTTCCATATTTGCATTCTTTTGAGCCAAAAAGCTCTATAAATACCATCTTTTGAGCCAAAAACCATTATCATCTTTTGAGGAGACTGAAGGGATCATCATTATTATTCTTCTTCTCCATTATTATATTTTTTTTAGTTTTATGTATATATTATCTATGCCTATGTTAGGCTAAACTTCTTTTTGGTTAAGGATGATTTCAAAGCCCTAGAACATGTTGTGTAATTGATTTTCAGAATTTATCTATCATTAGTTTTCTATCAAAGTTGATTGTGTTCTTCTATAAGAATTGTTCATGATGTTGTCTTGATTTGTTTAGGTGCGCAACTAGATAGATCTTGATAATTATCTAATACTAGTTTAGGATTCTTGATCCGTGTAATTGTCTTGATTTCCTATTCATAAGTGGCAATTTGTAATTCATGATTATGTTGGGTTTTCGGGAATTACAATGTGGAGCCTAACATAAGTTGAACAATCCGAGCTTACGTGTTTGTTGCTTAGATCAACCTATCTTTCTCATCATAAAGTTGTTATCAAATTGAATTTAAAGAGCTTATTATAGGTTGTTTGATAATTAGATATTAAATAGAGAGCTTATTCTATTTAACGACAAACTAAGGAAAGATTGGGGTAGCAGAGCTTGTTGTTATCTATGGTTGATAATTTTGATAGTTAATTGATATTGATAGATATGATTATTGATTCTCAATGATGTCTAGTGGTAGAGAATGAAACCTTAACCATACTTCTCTTATATTTAATTTTCTCTTATTTATTTGCTTTCTACTTTTCTTGATTTATTTACTTTTAAACTCATTTTAAAAACTTCCCCTTTTATTTTGTTTTCCTTAAAATTAAGTATAAACTAATAATTTTTAAACTAAACATCAACCCCTGTGGACTCGACTCTTGCTTATTACTATACTTTACAATTGATATTTTTAGTATAAGGATTAAATAAGATATACTCTTTTGAATGCATCACTACACAACTTAAACAAAGTTAAATTGGGTGGACAATTCCTAAAGCTTGAATTCAAGTTACTCACAGTAACCACAACAAACAAGAAAAGAAACTATACCAGACTAATGGGATAGTTTTGTTACCATCAATTCTCACATGGTGAATGATGTCAGAGGTATAATTCAAGAGCCCCACAAATGGGCACAATTGGCTGTAAATAGTTGCATTTCCTCTCCTTTTGCTAGTATACTTTTTGCTCCAACTCTCCATTTTTCTTGAAATATTCATGTTCGGTATTCATGTTCGATACATATCTGGACATGAATATAGAGACATGACCCTCCAAAGACCCTCCAAATAAATGAAAAAACTTAGAAAAAAATTTTAATAAACCTGTATCCGACACTCACACCCGAATTCGAGTAACATAGCTTTTCACTTTCTTTCCCATACCAAACTTCAGTGGCAACTGATGTAGGATAAAGGGCAGTCACATTGGGACCAATCTGTGCATCCCCTAAACCATAATAAACCAATCAACCAACCAAACATATCAACAACAAAACCAATAACTCAAAGAAAACAGTACCAGGAACTGGAAAGAAAAGTACGAGTAACCCAAGAAACCCACATTGAAGTTGGTGTGGCTACAGCAAGAGCTATTTGTTCTGGAAACATTGAGCCGTGGATCATCCATTGGTATGTCATAACTGCCTTGACGTAAAGACGGATGGAAACAGATAGTTATAGACAGGATCAAAGGGATCTTCTAAAGTTGTCGGTATATGTGCTTTCCACTTTCCAGTAACAGCATGCAGCTTTGTTATGATCAAGAAAATGGTAAGAAGCATGCCTAGTGTATACTCCTCCATTAAGTTCTCTGTCGTTTTTGTTGCCTTTCTTAATTATGTTCTACTTATTTTTGGTGTTACTGAATGTACTACTAAGCAATCAAGATGTGAAGATCGTATTTGAATATTAGCAGGGGGTGATCATAGAACATAATGGACCGCAATCAAGCGAAAAGAAGTATTCATCAGTTTGTTAAGTTCTTGGTATATGTGCTATGGATTAGGGTGTAAACGAGACACCAATTTTCGCAAGTTACTCGAGTTCGGCTCGAAAAAAAACTCCAATTCGGCTTGACCATTATCGAGTTGAGCTCGACCGAGCCAAATTCGAATATCCTAATGCTTGACTCGGGTAGCTCGCGAGCCTAATCGAGCTTTTTTATTTTTAATTGGTATTGAAAATCTCAATTCGAACTTGAGCTCAAGCACAAATAATAGAGTCTGAAGTCGAGCATGAGAATCGAGCTCATTTTTTACTAGATAAACGAATCTAATTGAGCAAGCTCGAACAGTTCCATTTTTATCTCGAATCAAGCTTGAGCTTTAAAAGTGAAACTCGATCGAGCTCGAATCGAATTTCGAGTCTCGAATTTCGAGTCTAGCTCAAACTTCTTATAACTTGAACTCGACTCGACTCGATTACACCTCTACTATGGATAATGGTTCCTTGGCATTTTGCATCCCTAAATGAGTGATTTAAACTAATAACTTTTTTTTTAATTAAAGTTGTATGCTTTTATATCTAGACAAATTTGTCTTCCATTGGCAAGATGTAGAGGTGGAAAATGGGTTCAGGTCGAAGGAAATTCATGTTATTTTCATGTTTGAATCGTTTAGATTCAAATTATTTCGAATTAAATTATTTTATGTTTTAATATAATAAAGGTTAAGCTTACGAATCTCTTGAGTTAGATATTAAAACACTTGAACTCGACTCGTTATTTGAATAACTCAAATTTGGCTCAATAATAAGTGAGTTAAGCTCGAGTATTCACTAAATTGAGCCTGAATAGCTTACGAATAACTTGACTCATTTACATCTATAGGCAACACCAAATTAACACTACTTTTGCTATTTGCTCCCTAGCTGATATGGATAAAAGTGCATATGAAATATTATTATTCTGGGTAATATTTTTATATTTCACAAAATGAAATTATAATAGTCATATTATTTTTATTTATTAATCGTTGTAAACATACTTTAATCTAGAATATGTAGCAATTTTCTAACTGTAACAAAAAAAAAAACTTCACCCGATTGTATATGAGATGATTTTTTATACATGGATTTGTTATTTCTTAGGACTTTTTGGGCAATAATGAGATATAACCAAGCTCGTTTCTAGCAATGAGCCGGTATTAACTGAGTTGAGTCAGGCTTGGATTAGCTTGGCTATCATTTATAGAAACAAAACAGGATCTTAATTTGAACTATACAAATTGACCATGGGCCTAAAACCTTTAAGAAATGGCCCTTCATTTCTCTGCCCTCCAGTTTCAGCCTCATTTTCTAGGCCTTTATAGTCGATCTTAATTACATGTTTATGATTAGATCTAGATTAATATTAAAAAAATATAAAATATATTTTTATATTAATATTTTTATATTTTTATAATTAAATTTAAATAAAAAATAATGTTTTATTATATAAACAATGATTTAGGTCAGGTAGGGGCGGCTCAAATAAAAAAAAAAAAAACTCTACCAAAGCCCAATTGAATACGAATCGGATCTGTCGAATCGGACGAGCTACCTGACCATTGAACAGGTCTATTTATGACTCACGTGTCTTGAACTTTTTAATTTTTTTATATACAAGTTTTCATAACCATAACATGTTTAAATTCCAACATATACCTTTTTTTTTCCTTCCAAAATAATTGGTTGTACTAAATGATTCAATTTCGAAAAGGAGAGGCAAAAATAAAGATAGCATTTGTAGATAATGCAATCTATTTTATGTATCTTATTCACCCTATTTTTTGGATTCTTTAACAATTTTATAAAAATAATTATTATTATCCATATGAAAAGTGTTATAATTCAAACCTAGAGCTTCCAAATAGACAAATTTTGTCTCTACAAGTTGGCCACTATGTTCAAAGTTGACCTTAAACCATAGATTAAAAAATTAGACCGGATCGGTTGGTTGAACCAAAAATTGGTAAATTGTCTGGCTTGGTATAATATATAAAATCGGATGATAATCGAACCGGTAAAAAATCGGTTTAATCGGTAAAAACGGGTTTAATATATATATATATATTTTTAAAATTTTTTTATAATTGATAAGATTTGAACCTTTAACCTTTTAGTTATATATTAAAGACCATATCATTAAGTCAAATACATATTTTTATTAATTATTTACTATATTTAACATTTATTTAACATTAAAATCAATTTTTAAACATTTAAATCCTTATTTAAGTGAACCGGTCGATTGAATCGATTGAACCGAAAATCTAATCGGTTTGACCCGATCCGATTTTTTTAACTTTGCCTTAAACCTTTAAGAACTATTTAGTAACATGATTACACATTTCAGCCTTATGATAATACAAATTTTTTAATAAAAATGATAAAAAAAACTTCAATAAACGTGGATGTTAAGTAGTCATCGAGCAAGAACGAAAATAGAACCATCACGAAGAGAAGTTGAAATAGTAAACTATATTAATGGGGGTCGAGTTCTAAATTAATGGGATCAAAGTAAAATTCATATATAATAAAACTATATAATCAAGTATAAAAAAACATAGTGAAATTAATTAGTAGTAACATACATAATATCATTATCTTATATTATTAGTTATATATATTTTCAAAAATGAAAATTAGAAATTTCTTTCTTAATTATACGGGGGCAGTCCAACAAATTCATTATTTGGCACCAACTATATGCAATAGTTCTTTGTTGAAAAAAGAGAAAAGAAATCAGTGGCTACGAAGGAAGAAGTATGTTAATGGGTAGCCAACAATAAAGGCAATGGGAATTGTGCTTTGTATTTTTCAATCTTTTTGAGTGCACATGCAGCCATGTGAGCAGATCCTTTGTGGACCTACCAACTCTTTTATTATTTATATATATATATTCTAAATGCATAATCTTGTGGACCTTTAATCTTGTGGACCTTATATCAACAACCAATATCCAATATGAACAAAGAGAAAATAATGACATAATTGATTTTATATATATATATATATATTAGGATTTATATTTGATGCACTGTTAGTATATAAATTTATACATTATCATTGAATCACGGGATATTATTTTATTAATAAGTAAATATAAAATTTTAAAAAATTTTAAAAATAAATACAAATAATTTTATTTATTAATATGTAATATCGTATAGTTCACTAATAATGTATAAATTTATACATTAACAATAAATCAAATATAAATCTTTTATATATATATATATATATATATTGTACATAATACATACACATGCAGACATGAACATGATTCTTTTTTGCTGTAATTGATTCCATGCTAACAGCCTTGAGAGAAATAAATATATATAAAAGATGATTAATTGGAGAATGAATTTTTTTTTTTTTAATTAGCTTCGTTTTTAGTTTTTTTCAGATTTTATTTTTTGTTGGAGAATTAATAATCATGCATTGACCTGGTGAATATATTTGATTAAGTAAATGAGTTTGAATAGACTATTGTTTTTATTATTTACTAGAATATGTCCCACTAGGGAAATTAAATTAAAGATTTGAATATGATATTTATATTAATATATGACAGATGCAATGATCCAATTCTTAAATCAATGAACTTAGAGTTAAAATTGAATCACTATGACAAACTATACAAAATATGAAATGAATTGAAACACAACACAAACAAAAACATTACATGAAAAATAACATGAACACTACACGATTATACGAACGCGTCAAAATATACATAAAACGAATTATTAATGTGTAAAAGATTATATAAATTTATAATATCTCGAATACGATAATGACACCAAAAAAAATGAAAATACGATAATGACACGAAAAAATAACACGAAACAAATACACAAATTTTTTTATCTCTTTTTCTCTTCCCTCTTTCTTTTCTTTTCTTTCTTTTCTTTTCTTTTATTTCTTTTTTTCTTTATTTTCTTCTTTCCTTCTCCATCAAAAAAAAAAAAAACTTTGAAATACCTTAATTAACCTCTCCAATACAACTAATGACCATGCTTAGTTGTCTTCCTACAAAGCCCTCTACAATTAAAATTGAGTCCTGACCCGGTGAATATATATGATTAAGTAAATGGGTTTGAATAGACTATTGTTTTTATTATTTACTAGAATATGCCCTCACTACGAAAATTGAATTAAAGTTTTGAATATGATGTTTATATTAATATATGACAGATGCAATGATTCAATTCTTAAATCAATGAACTTAGAGTTAAAATTGAATCATTATGACAAAATATACAAAATATGAAATGAATTGAAACATAACACGAACAAAAACACGACATGAAAAATAATATGAACACTACATGATTACACGAACGCGTCAAAATATACATAAAATGAATTATTAATGTGTAAAAAATGATATAAATTTATAATATCTCGAATACGATAATGACACAAAAAAATAACATGAAAATACGATAATGATACGAAAAAATAACACGACACAAACACACAAATTTTTCTTTTTTTTTCTCTTCCCTCTTTCTTTTCTTTTATTTCTTTTTTCTTTATTTTCTTCTTTCCTTCTCCATCAAAAGAAAAGAAAAGAAAAACTTTGAAATACCTTAATTAACCTCTCCAATACAACTAATGACCATGCTTAGTTGTCTTCGTACAAAGTCCTCTAAAATTAAAATTGAGTCCTCAGGACAACTTTTAATGATTGTATATTTGATAAGAAATGATATGTCTTTTGGTATATGTAAAAGAAACTTTATCCAAACTATTGGGTTGCTGAAAATTTCAGCAAAATGTCCATGATTCAATCTGCACCAACTGTTTCAAATTATAAATGTCAAAATCCTTGAATCAAGGCTCCTCAAGCATGTGCTTATCTGTGTTCAGGAATGATAATTCCCTCAGCCTTTTGGCTAAGATCCAGTTCATTTTTGTACAATGTTGTCCCTAATCAAAAAAAAAAAATGGCACATAAAAGTTTAGGTGAGAGGAGACTATTTCAATCTAGGATCAAGGTATGTCATAAGTTTCAAAGAAGGCTAACAGTGATATTTACAGATCACTCATCAAGTGAGATTGCTGGTGAGACTCGAACCCTGGTGCTTGTCAAGACGCTAATGAATACCCAACCAACTGAACCAATCCATATTAGTCTCTAATCAAAATTTTCATGTCAAATTTTCCTAAGATTAGTTATTCATTGACTATAAACTTTTGTATCGCTCGCTCGAAGGTTTGAAATTCGATTACAAATCTTTACTTAAATGTAGGCTTTTTTTTTACTATACATGTATGTTAATTGGACTCTTTATTTTTTTTAAAAAAAATATTTGTATCTGACATAAACTCGAATATGGATATAGGGTATAATCCTTCAAATATATGAAAAAATTATAAAATAAAAAAATAAGTATACTCGTATCCGATACTCACTCCGAGCCCAAGTAACATATACACATTTCATTTGTTTTTTTTTTAGTTTTTGGACTATCTATCTATCTATCTATCTAGGTGAGAGTAAATTTCTGAATATTTGAACATTTTAGGCTAAAATTGGGGAAGGGTATAATCTTGTTGATCAGCCATGTTCTTTGATGGACAAAAACCATGTCGGTTGGACATGTAGAGAGACCTTACTTTAAGGACAAGATTACTGCTGATTGCTGAACGACATTTAGAAAGGGACTCATTATTTTTGGACAACCCAATCGATCGACCTTCCTTCCTAGCTGACAAAATAAAGGACTACAATTAGAGTAATTAATATAATATATATGCATTTGTTTTTCTTTTTAAACTCTTTCAAACATCCCTTAACCTGAAATTATGTACTGTGTCACTGCAACTTCACAGCAATTTCACAGAAGGTTCAAAGCAAAGGAACAAAATATGTACAAGCTTGTCTTTCCAATTGTACTCACAATAAGAAATAAAAAATACACAAAGATTCTAACACATGTTTGGTACTAATTCTTAAATTTGATAATTCGTATAATTATATCGTATTTAAATATATTATTTTTACGTTTTATAATCGTCTTTTAGCTATTATATATTTATATAAATTTTAACTAGTTAATAATTGGTGTTATATAGATTTTGACATGTACATATATTCGTGTCGCATTTATGTTATTTTTTGTGTCTTGTAATATTTTATGTCGTATTTTAATTATTTTTATGTATCATGTTCGTGTCCAAAATTGTGAAGTCTACTAATTCTCTAACTACTAAATACTTGTATTTCATAAATTGATGTGGCAGTGACTGTTATGTCTATGTTATCTATGTTAAATTTATGATAGATATTCAATCTAAAATTAATTAACAATAAATTAAATAATTTTTATTTATATTTTGAAAATTTTTTATCATCACTTTAACAATTTTTTCTACTTGATTTTAATACATGGATCAACCTATTTGTGTAGGTCTTGAAAGTAATTAAGATCCCAATTATAAAGGGTTTAAAAAAATCGAAATTACCAATGTGGGTTAATTCAGTTGATTGAGTATTCATTAGCGTTTGGCAACCACCAGAGTTTGAGTCTAACCAGTAGTATCACTTGATGGGTGATCTGTAAGCACCAATGTTAACTCTATCTGAAACCTGTGGTATGTTCCGATCCTAAACGGAAGTAACCTCTCCTCATCTTAACTTTTCGAAACAAGAAAAATGGAATTAATGACATAAATGTAGACCAGCTGGGAGATGTACTACAAGGAGCATAGGTGGAACAAAGTTTTCCATAATAGAATTAAGGTTATCCAATGCAACTGGCACATAACATGGGATGTTAGAGTGGCAGAAATCTGATCATTTGACCAAATTTCCGTTTCAAAATTTGCATCCCAAATCCAATGATGATATCTGTTTTTGCAATTTTGGTTTCTAATCATAAGCAGATTCCAATTAAGATATGCCTGGAGGAAAGGCTATTAAATATCTCTTGATGTTAGTCAAAGGCTCAAAAGGTCTGACATTTTGAATTAATTCGCAATGAACCAAATTTTTTCAAATAAGATTCGAACCTATGATCAGTCAATTAACAACCGATCGTTTTACAGCTGAGCTATTGAGAAATAATGAGAGATTCGATCTCATAAAATTCAACATCCGTTCTCAATCCATGACCAATATGAACTCGAAATTTCCTTCGTATCCCCCGGGTCTTCTTCATAATGACTATCAGTTACAAGTATATAACTAGAAGTTTGATACTAACTGAAAATCTGTATTGCTTTGTTTGGACTTATTTTTGGGGGAGTGGGGGTTTAATAATTGATGGGATGTGGAACATTTTGTTTACTATCCCATAAAAAAGTGTATTTGAAAAAAAAAAAAAAAAAGAGTTGACTCTGGGATACATGATGAGTTCAATGATTATTACTTGGAAGTGGAGGGAAGTCTTCCACAGGATTTTTTTTTTCTTTGCTTTTTTTGTTGACATTTTAGATATTAAATGACAAATCTTCATAATCCAATGGGAGAATTATAAATTTGTAACACTTTCAAGATAAAGGCTTGAATTTTCACTGCTATTAAACAATTTGCTCCATTTCAACCTCCAAATTTCAATCTTGTATCCATGCAATGTCTCTTTCAATTTACCAACTCTAATTAAGTGAAATAAACATCAAAATTGTGATTAAGATATTGGTAGATTGGGAGAAACCGAATGATGGTAATTTGTCTAATCTAATTCATATATATATATATATATATATATATAACTCATTTAAATAACCTGTTTATTTATTTTTCGATGAAAACCAATGAAATTTAAAAAAGATAATCAACCAATTAAATATTAGCTCAGATGATATGTAAGCTAATCAGACTCATGAAAGTTGTGAGTTCGAATGAATTTAAGCATGTAATATTTTTTCAAACGAGATAAGTAAATAAAGATTAGAAGTTAAGAATATATAAAAAGAAAAGAAAAAGAAAAATTTATGAAAGATGATTATTTAAAATGCGTACATTTAAGGGAGCAGGAAGAAAAAAAAAATACAGGTTCTTCACTTGAACACCTTCATCCAATAAATAAATCAATGATTATTTTACCAAATAACAAAGCTCTGGTCTTTTCTTCTCCCAATAAAAAAGAAAAAATAAATAAAAAAGCTGATGGTTACTTTATTAGCTTGAGGGCTTTTCTTTCTTCTTGTGTACAAATAGCTAATGGGATGTGAGATTATGGTTCCATTGTGAAATTTGCGGTTGTAAATTGATTTCAATATATATATAAAGAGAGATCATTTATATTAGTATAAAATTAATTTAGTTTTATACGTTTTTATAATTTTTTATACGAATTATATTTGTTTAATTCGACCGTTGTATTATATGCTCTATTAATATAGATCGTGCACGTCAAATTTAGAGTAAATTAAAAATATCTAACTATTTGTTTGATGTAAAAGAATTTCAATTGTCAAATATATATATAAAACATACGGTATTCTCGACCGATATGATATAAATATCGGATTGATTCGAAACTTTACGTGCACGACAAGTGCGATTATATTTCTAAATCCAAACGGTCGATTTGTTAAATTATCAATCATATATAAAGTTATAAAAATGTGTAAAATAAATTAATTTTACACTAATATAAATTGATTCCTGCTCTATATATATTTTAATTGCAACCCAAATACCAATTGCTTTCATTTCAATTGATGTATCTTTTCTTTTTGTTCTCTTTTGCTCAGAAAAATTCAACTTTAATCAATAATTTACCTTGATAATTATATTGCTTAATTAATCTCATAAAAATGAATAAATATAAGAAAAGAAGCAAAACACCCAATATTAGAGAGGAAAATGTACATTAGCCCCCCAATTCAAGCCAAATTATTGGATGAATGCAAAATATTCTTAACAAAAATATTAAATAGTCCCTATATGTAGTTAAGCAAGTACATACTATTTTCCCTTTCTCTACAATAAAAAAAATAAAATATAAAAAATTAATGTCCCACATTCCTCACAAAAAAAAGTGAGCACAAACAGTGCAAATGGTTTTATTACCTTGAACTTGAAGGCTTTTATTACAGTGAAAGTTAAAGCAAGATTTGATGCTTTATTTAGGTTAAAAGTTGAAACCAAATAATGGCAGTGTTTACAGTGAAAAAAAGAAAATCCCAAGTGCCTACTTTTTTTTTTTTTTTTTTTAACTAGATGTCAATACCATATATATCCTATAATTATAATCAATGATTTAGGGGTTAGTCACCTGTCTAAGCTTTTGGAGCCCCCCTTTCTTTCTTTATTGATTGATTGATTGTTTACCTGTAAAATTGTCTTAATTCCAGCATTATGCATTTGATAAAGAGAAACCTTTATTTGGATGTCTAAATTTATTATTATTTTTATAACAAGGTCAGAGGTGTTTTTAAATTTTGTTTAAGTTTAATCTTATTTCGAATAATTTTATCAACATACTTTTTCATATCAAGTTGCGTTATTCAAAATTTTATTCTTGCAAGACATTTAAGATTTTTTTTTTTTTTTTTGTTATTCGGAATGGTGAATAAACGAAGACAGTATTTTAAGGAATCACAGTATTTAAAATTTATTATGATTAAATTTAAATTTAATGTGTGAACATTTTTTAATTTTAAGGAATCACCTTATTGGAAAGTGATTAAGAAGTTTTCTTTTTTTTTTTCTTTTTTTCTTTTTTTTTTCTTCGAGAAGCAAATAAAATCATTATCCAAATCTCAATTGTAAATCAGAAGTTGTCATTATCCAAATAATTTGTAATCTTATTTATTTATTTATTTTGTGGTTGGCGATCAACAAAATAACAAAGAATTAATTAGGGTTTCATAGAGAAAAGGGGTTTAGAGCCATGTGACTGTGGGGTTAATTGCATTAATGAAAATGTATAATCACCAGTTGGATAGCAAAATCAATCAAACTTTAGAAGGTTGTAATCATAATCTTGATTTCATAAAAGTTCATGAAATAAAGCAATTGAACTGGATTCAGACCATGATCCTTAAATTTTACATTTTTCTTTTTTTCCCAACTACTCCATGGCTCTATTTATAAGTTATCTTTCCATTTTATAAATTTTACATATTTCCATTTTATTTTTGTCTATGATAAGTTATCTATATTTTTATAAAATGTTAGTTAAGTTTAATATCATGAGTTAAGTGATATTAATTCACAATTGATAAAAATATAAAAAATTCAAACATAATCATAATATAAAAAATAAAATGAAAATATTTATGTCTTTCAAAATCGTATACATGTATTTTTTTTTTTAAAACTTATCTATTTAAAAAATTCTATTTATTCTTAAAAAAGTATCCATTTTACCCACACAAATAAAAAAAATTACTTATAAAAAACTATTCACTCTTTACTTATAATTTTTTTCAAAAAATATTATTTTGTTATCGAGATAATAAGTGTGTCAAATTCTAATAATGTAATAAAACAATTGAAAAGAAAAAAAAAATTGTTGTTTATATAAACTCAGGAAATTTTTTCTTATTTACTTGAAAAAATAAGAAAGTGATTGATGGAGCTAGTTTTGATGGAGCAACCCCAACTATCAAATCGGCCAATATATGTTTTTAAGATAAATTCCTATCATTCCAACTCTTCCCCTTTTCCGTTTTTAAACCAAAAATCCAACTATTTCTAGCCAATTAAAACGTTTGAAACAAAAGCTTACTATGTGTGTCTCTTAATTTTTCTTAGGCAACAAATGAATATAATAATTAACCAATTAAATAGGATTAATACGTTAAATTGGGAACTAATTAAAGAAGTGTTTGATCATAACCAATGAAATTTTTTACACCAAGTACAAAATTAATGTTTTTTATGGATCGAATCAGATCTGATTAATATTTTTGAGGCTTGCTCAAAGCCTGTCTTGACCAATCCATTTAGACTCATTTAGGTTTTATTTACTTTAATTTTATTGTTAAAATATTTAAAATATTTTATATTAATATTTTAATGTTATTATATATAATATAATTAAATTTAAATAAAAAATATATTTTTTTACCAGTTGAATAAGGTTCAAACTTGAAAATATTTGTCCAAAACCCAATTCGTTGATAGGTTTATGCAAAACAGAAACAAACAAATTAAATTTGCAACAAAAAAATTTAATTGCAATGATTTTGATCACAAACATAAATACAAAGTTCTTTTATGAATTTACAATTAAACAAAAGTTGTAATTTTTCTTATCATAATTTTCAATCGCAATTTTAACACTAAATATACCTAAGTTGTTTGACTCAATCATATTCACTGATTGCTCCAAATGGGTACATTAGTTGTAAAATTAATCAAACGAATAAATGCAAGTTCTTTACACTAAAAATACAAATATTATTTGAATCCGAACATTTGACACAATAATTGATGTATAATCTCTTACTTAAAAGAGTAAAGTTTGAATATTTACTTTCTCGACTCCAAAATATATATATATATATATATATATATAAATATCGTTTTAATAATTGTAACCAAATCCCATACATTTTCAGACACATATTCTAATATATTCTTTCATGTTAATGATTAAATGATTGATTAATTTAATTGTTATTCACTTAATCCCTTAATGTATGCTTGTAAATCACACAAAAGATTGGCCTTCCCCCTTTTACCTCCTTAATCATAGTCATTAAAAGGAATCGTCTCCCCCTTCTAACAAAAAAAATGTAAAAAGAAACAAACCTGTTTTTTTTTTTTTAACTTAAGTATAAAAAAAAAATTTCTTGAACTAAAATTAAATAATCATCTAAGTCTTTATTATTTTATTGCAACCAATTGAGTTATCAAACATTTACTTTATCAATTTGAATCCTCGATTAGACGAAAATCGGTGATGGCATTTAACCAATTTTTGTCCAATCAAAGATTCAATTAGATGAAAATAGATGTTTGAGGACTTAATTGATTGAATAAAACGATATGATATGAGTTTGGATGCTTATTTAGTTTTAATTCAAAGAACTTATTTTTTTATGTTTAAGCTTTTTTTCCTATTATTTTTGAGGATAAGACATGAGATGGCCTTTGTTCTAGAGAAATAAGATTCTTCCGTTAAGATTGTTGCACCAACTTGGCCGTAAAGCTACTTTAGGCATGCAATTTCATATGCCCTATACCTTTATCCAACATTTTAAAACAAATGAATATTTATTATATATTAATATTTAATTCTTAAACAATAAAGAAAGTTTTTAAAAAATTAATAAAAATAAGGGTTGTGCCTCCGCCAATCACTCCGCAAGCAAAGATTAAAGAATAAAATAAGATTAAAAGTAATAAAATTAAATTAAAAAAAAAAAGAATAAAGGGGAAAAGGAGAAGATAGAATAATCATAGAAAAAGATTGGGAAGGTTGTAAACCAATGGCAAAGGGAAAAGTGGGAATATTGTCAACAAGATTAATTGTAACAATATATATCGAATAGTTCGTGTGTAGGTTTGATTTTTATTGTTAACGATCTCTTTTAATAAACGATTTATAAATTTAATTAATATAAATTATCATTGAAATTTGTAACTAGATATGTTCAAAAATCGGATTATCTGTTCAAATCTGAAAATTCGTCCGATATTTGGGAGAGCTTGGACAAAAATATTAAGCTCGAAATAATATATTATTTTTATATATATTATATAATTTATGTCATATAAAAATTAAATATATATATAATATTATAATGTAAACATTAAAAAATATGTTAAGATGTCAATGTTTAAAAACTTAATAAAATATATATATATATAAGTGTTAAAGACTAAATAAAAAATAACATGTTTTATTTATTTAATTTTTTTTGAAAAAAAAAATATAAACGGACCTAAACGGGTTTGGAAATATAGGTGGACTTAGACAAAATTTGAAACTCATATTTGAGATCGAACTAAACTTGAATAAATATATATGATATTGATCCTATAAATAGACCCGATCCAAACTCGACCCGACTTGACTTATGAACACCTCTACTTATAACATATTAACATACCTACCTGATCTAAAAATGGAATAACGTTCTCTCGCCTAAACATTTTTTATAATAATAATAAAAAAAAAGGTGGAAATTAAATGCTTGTTGTTTCTACGTGTAGTTGTTGTTGTTGAGTTCCTTGATGAGCGGAAGGAAGTAGAGCATGTGAGCTAAGGCTTAGCTAGCCTAGCCCTTTTGCGTGGCCATGGCCAATGGGCGGTCGGTGATTGATGATTGGTCTATATATGGGGTCCCACGTTTGAGCTGGCTTCATTTATTTGTGCCCCTTCTAGTTTGGCTGCGGGTCAAGTAATTGCTCCATTTTGGAAACTACATGAAAATATAAATATAGTTGGAAACTTTGAAGTTATTAAGATTATTTATTTGTCTACTCGGATTATATATATATATATATATATGAATATTGATAGGGAATAAAAGTGTTTATGAATTAGATTGAATTGTGTCAAACCTAATTAACACCTCTAAAAATTTGTTCAAAACTCGATCTAATCATTTATAAAAGTATGTTTATTATTTTTTATTTTAAGAAAAATGTCATTTTATTGATTCAAAAAAGACATTCAATATGTTTGGGTTTGAATTCAACATTTACAATCTTTTGTTTATTTTCAAACTATGATATTTTCTTTAAAAAAAAAACATTCAGCGCAGAACAAACCATGCAAGTAGCTGCATAACCATGAAAAAGGAAAACAAAAGGAGTCGTTTCAAAGCAAAAGAACTAATTACACCACTGTATAAGATCTTCATTTCTGTTAACACCTGATTTGGTAAGGCCATCTACGATTTCGTTCATCTTTTGCGGTATATGATTAACCTGCCGATTATATATCCAGTTGTTATTTCAAGGCTTCCACGTGCAGTATTTGTTTCTTCAGCCTCCACGGAGCTTTTTTGTGACCCAATTCACCGCATTAACCGAACCGCTTTCAATGATCAAATTATGGGTAATAGTCCATGTATGTGGGAGCCACAAAGAGATTAAATGCTTCCCTTATTGCCAACAGTTTCAGCCTCATTCGAGTCAACTATATATCCCCGTAGACTTTGAAAATATCAGATTAACAGCCTCGCATTCATCTTTTAGCACTCCACTTATACCAACCGAGCCTGGTTTCCCAAAAGCTGATCCATTCACGTTGAATTTGAGTGTGCCAAACATGGGTTTTATCCACACTAAACCATGCACTTTGCTTTTTCCATAACACTGCTTTAACATGCCTCATTATGTGTAGGCGGAGATAGAAAAGTTTATACAAATTCGAAAGGATATAACAGGCAAAAGTAACATGCAAGAACAACAGAAAAAAAATTGGATTTTGATATTATGTTAAGCATCTAACTTAAAATCAATTGGTAATAGATGAAGAAGCACAACCAGGATATAGAATTACAAGAAACCCAAGACTTAACAGATGTGAGATAATATCATTTTAACATAACGTTTGGATATATGAAGATGTCAATGATTGAATCTTTAATGCAACTCTCAATTTAAGCAAGCATTTACTCAATGAAGATGACAATATCTTAACTAATGAAACTACTCTTAGCATAAACTTGGCTTCAACTCTTCTCAAGTCAAAGAAAACTTCATCTATATTCCATCCAATGGGTTCGGAATTCATGCTTTCAATCAATTAGGTCGTCAGGTTATCTGCTTTCTAACTTCTTGTCCATACGAAGTAAATTGTCCTTTTGATGGGGTTGGTGAATTGTATTCGTATACCAATCCTTCATTTTTCTTAATCTCTAGAGTTTTCAATCTAACTAATTCTTAGCACTTAATAGTTGTTATGAAAACAATGATGTCCTTCCTTCCTAATGAAATACTACAACAGTTTTTTTTTTTTTTTAGCACAAAAAAATTGTAGTTTGAGGATAAAGAAAAGAGGTTGCAGATTTTGGAATTTGACATTCAGATTTGTTAGATGCCACCTATTGACAATATGAACCAACTGGGTTAAGCTCCGAATTCCTTCAACGATTTAATTTGATATTACAATTTAGAAATCTTGAGTCAAAATCGTATAATTGTGTAAACCAAATCATATATATCTAAAACAAAAAAATAAAAATAAAAGAATGATGTAGTGTGCCAACAAATAAGAACATTAAATTAAATTGAATTGCTACCGAAATTTGTGGAACAATTCAAGAGGGTATGAGCTAGAGGTTTATTTTTATGGTGAGAAATTTTTTATAGACAAATTTTGTTACATGCATGTGTCACGATCGGACCGTGACACATGCACCCTCCAGCAAAACCCAAATACCACTTTTGACTTAAGTTTAAGGGATAGACACTTTTTTTTTTAATATTACAGATCAAACATTCTCTTCAATATTCTTTTTAATTGATAAAACGAAAAGGGAAAAGTATATTTACCTTTTTAAGATTTGATAAAAAATATACTTATCTCCTTAAGATTTAAAAAATATTCAGTTACCCCTTAAAGTTTGACACAAAATACACTAATCTCCTAAAATATTATTTTTAGGTTAATTTTAAATGAAAAGATACTCTCTGTTAATTATTAATCATTTTTTTATTTTTTTTTCTTTTCATTTTTTTTACTCAACTTTTTTAACTACAAAATTATATTTAATTACTATCAAGTTAAATTATAATTAAGTTATATTCGAATTCAAGTATACATTTAAATATTTTAAACTTATGCCAATGTGGATTGGTTCAGTTGGTTGAGTACTCATTAGCGCGTTGGCAAGTGTCAGGTTCGAGTCTTACCAGCAGTTTCACTTGATGGGTGATCTGTAACTGTAAGTACCACTGTTACCCTGACTTTGAACTGAGTAGCCACCCCACCTAAACTTTTTTGTACCAATTTTTTTTTAACTTACCTTTAATTCAATTATATATTAACTTTGTTATTAATATATTATGTTATTATTATTTAAAAATAAATCAATTGCCCTTATTAAAAAAGTTTAATAATAAAGAAATTGATTAAAACAAAAAAATGAAAAAATAGATAGAAAAACAAAAAAAATGGTCGTATTTTTAATATTTAAAGTAAAGTTTGAATAAATATTAATTTGATTAACATAATGCTAATATAGTTACTTTTTAAGAAATAAAATGTGTTTTTCAAAGTAATAGGGGTAGGTTTATTTTCAATAAAATCTCATGAAAGATAATTATATACTTGTTTATTCTCCTTTCTTCTTTTTCTTTTTTTTTCAGTTTTTTCTTTAACCAATTTCATTATCACTAAAAAATTTAAATAACGATAATTAATTAATTAAATAAAAATATTTTAATAAATTAATTTCAAAGTTAATATATAATTGAATTAAAGATACATTTAAAATATTTAACATGCACTTGAAGAATTTAATATAATAGTAATTAAAGATAATTTTAAGACTAAATAAATTTTCATTATTTTGTAGTTAAAAAAAAAGAATGAAAATAAAAAATAAAAAATAAATGATTAATAATTAACAAAAGGGCATATTTATCTTTTCATTTAAATTTAAACTAAAAATACTATCTTGGTAGGATGTGTATTTTCTATTAAACCTGAAAGAGGTAAGTGTCTTTTATCCAAACGAAATACATAAAATTATTTAAACCAGCTGACTTTCTTTCTTAATTCTAAAAATAATTGCATAATAATAAATTAAACATATACACTTTTGACTTAAGTTATCTATATTAATTGTTGATGTGATTAACAACAAAAACTGTAATAATTTGGGTATATAATTAGTTGAAATACATCAATTTCAATCCCTTGAAAATTTTTGGGGTTTTGAGAAGTATACTCTTTAAGGTCATGGAAAATATCGATCAACATAATGTTGTGTAATTTCTTACATTTTTAATGAATAATAATCCATCATAAAATTATTTTTTAATAAAATGACACGACATGTATTTCACTAATTAATATTCCCTGTCTCTCAAAAAACTTGTCATATTTTGATTTTTGTTGATAAATTTTTTTATTCGATTTTGATCACTTATTATTTTATATTTATTATTGACAAAAATATGAAAAAAAAAATTTAATTAAAAACTATGAAAAAATTAGTTTTGAAACATATATTTTATAAAATATAATTAATTAAAATTTTAAAAATAATAGAATTCAAAATTTTAAAAATTCAATAATAAAAAAAAAATCAACTGTGTAAATATAGAATTTTTCGTCAAAATAACGATTTGTAAATCACCTGTAATTTTTTTTTTCCATGTGTGTGAAGAAAATTAAAGGCAGTTATCAATTTGGAACACATAAAATTAAATCTTTGCCTTAATTTTACAATATTGTGAAATAAAATTAAGATTTCATGTGTATCATCTTTAGGGTGACTATGACCTTTGAGCAACTATGAGGAAACACTGTTTTTTACTCTCACTTTCAGTTTTAAAGGCAAAGAATCACAATCTCTTTCTATGAATTCATAAACTACCAGCAATCATGGGGTCCAAAATTGACTACTTGCATATATTACACAATTTTTAATTGTCTAGGTAAAAGAAAATGCTATCAATTTCTATCAATTTCGAATAGCAATCCAAATTGACCTAACAATTTTTACTAATCCCTTTAAGAGAGTAAATAAAGTTTTAAGACCTGAAAGAAATTAATTTACCAATTTTACTAATTCTGATTTAAATTTCAAATTTGAATTAAACAACATTTGAATAAAATTAAGATATCCCAAAATAAATTAATTTAAGAATCAAATATAATCTAACTTTAATTAGGTTTAAAAGAATCCGGACGAAATTGAATATCTATATATATATATATATACCAAAAAATATTTAATATATTGTTAGTGAAATTTTTAAATTTAACAAGTACAATTAAAAAATTGATCTAGAAATTAGATATATTTTAAAAATAATAATAAATTAATATAATTTAGATACTGGGAGTATGGGGTGAAACAAGTTAAATAATTTATCTGAGGTAATAAAATCAAATCCAATCAAATCTTTGTTATGAAGAAATAACGGGTAATTTACATTTTGGGTCACTAAATTTAGCATGACTTTCATGTAGGTCACAAATCTTTAATTTTATCAAATTACATCATTAAACTTCTATTATTAATAAATTAGGTCACTTGTGCTAGTAATTCTAACGGAAAAATTGACTCAGCATGCATATATTTTTTACATCTCATCGAGATAATGCCTGACTGGCATTTTAGGCAAAAAACTTTTCACACTGAATCTGCTTTTTCGTTAGAATTACTTAAAGGAATTAGCATAAGTGACCTAATTCATTAATAATAAAAGTTCATATTTGATGAAATTAAACGTTTGTGACTTATATGAAAGTTAATGCTAAATTCAATGACCCAGAATGTAATTTGCCCAGAAATTACAAACTATTGAGAATCTATTTTCGCTTTCTCTAATTAATTTTTCATTTGTTAAAACACCTTAAGTTTCAAATTTGGGAGGCATTTTTGTATAAAAAATTATCTTTGCCTTGTGTTACTATCACAACATAAACCTTTCACATATTTTTCACATATATATATATATATATGATGTTTCTCTAACTTTGAAGAAATACTGTTAATTTGACTATCACACCATTTTGGAAACTAGCAAGATTAATATTCCAAGAATCCATTTGTTTGGATTAATTTCATAAAGTACTATCAATTTGTGGTCCATTTGAAAAATACATACGAAAAAAATTTCCAATGTTTGTAAACAAAAATAATGCTACATTGACATCTGATAGTAACATATTTTTTTGGTACATAAAAGTTGAAATAAGAGGAGGCTACTCCAGTTCAGGGTAAGGGCATGTCACAGACCTTAAAGAAAGCTAACACTGATACTTACAGATCACCCGTCAAGTGAAACTGCTAGTGAGACTCGAATCTTAGCGCTTGCCAAGGTGCTAACTCAATCAACTGAACCAACCCACATTGACCTCTTATAATAATTTTTACCATCATAAGAATCAAGACCTTAGTAGAGTAATGGACATAATCTAAATATAATTGTTACCTTATACATGGATGGTAGAGTTTAAACACTAAAAGGTTGAAAATGTAGCTTAATTAATATATAAATAATAGGAAAATTTTTTAAGGGTGTGATGATGTGATAAGTGGTACCCCATGGTTCCACCATGCACATGGAGTCACACATGCTTGGTCTATGTCACTATCCTAATTCCAACCAAAATGAACTTTTTTGCTCTGAAATACAGGATGATCTGATCCTAATCTGCATGAATCAACCAATAATGAACACATAAATTTGGGATTCAACAGTGTGATATTGAGGCAATTTGTAGTAGCTAGGGGGAAGTTATATGTACCCTACATTTCATGGCTCAAAATTGATTATCATGTGAGCAAATGCATATGGTTGGGAACATTAGGAGTCAAGTCATAGTTTCCATGTTCATAATTTATCAAGCATGCATATACCTATTTGAATTAATACATATAATCACTTGGTTCATTTTTCAGCTTTCTATATACATCATTGATTTTTTTTATTTTTATTTTTTTGTTGTTCAATCTATTTGCTTTATTTCTATTTATATGCTTTATCTAGCTGTTGATAAGGTGAAGGGAACCCAATTTTTTTTTTTTCAAATTCCTAATTTATCCCTAATCCCCCAAATCCCTTATCTAATTAACTCATCTGTGGAGGACATTACTCGCCTAAATCCTCTCGAACCCACAACTTCCAGTAGTCTGTCAACAGTATCATACTATCTAAATTAATACTCAATTGGCGGAAACCCAAAAAGAAAAATGAATCAATGGAGATGGAGGATAAACTCTTTCCCTAAACAGTTGTGAGAATCTAAAATTTTGGATTCATAGGCTTATATTCCCCATCAATTTTGGCCAAGATTCCTAAAGTTGGGACTTCCTCCTTAATTAATGAAGTGTATCTCCAATGGAAGTTGAGCATTAATTTAATTTGATTTGATTTTGATTTTGATTTTGATTTTGATTCAATTCAATTCAATCTTTTCTTTTGCTCTTTTGTAAGCCCATTCATCATTTTTTTTTTAACTTTTTTATTCACTATTTTTTAAATAAAAAGATGCGTTCATCAATCATTAAGTCAAATATATATTTGGATGCCATTCATCTATTTTTAATCTATTTTTTTGTTCGTATTTGAGGCTATCATGGATTTAATTCTAATCATTGGTATAGATAGACTATAAAATCGACTAATTGAAATAATGATTAATTATTTAACATCGTTATTAATTATTTTTATACTTAAATCAACTTTTAATAAAAGTGTAAAGATTAAATTTATAAAATTGGTATAAATAGACTATAAAATTGATGGTTTGAATTAAGAGTAATTAATAGCACCGATGGTCCCCAAACTATAGGGCATATTTTATATTGATCCCTAAAGTTTAAAACGTATCAAATTGGTCCTTACTTACAAGTATCATAACAAATTGGTTCTTTCCGTTAGCTTTTTCGTTACCTTTACTGTAGCAATCAGCTTAGTAACACGTGTCACCAGCTGATTGCACCACATTTCTCTTCATTTTTTTCCTTTTTCTTTATTTCTTTATTATTTTTTCTTTGATATTTTTTAATAAATAAATGTAAAATAAATATTTTTATAAAACTAATGTAAATAAATATTTATATTTTATAAATTATTTAATTATTAAAAAATTAATTTAAATTATTATTTATCTTTTGTATTTATTTATAAAGAATAATAAAGAAAAAGGGACAATGAAAACATTAATAAATACAAAAGATAAATAATAATTTAAATTAATTTCTTAATAATTAAATAAATTATAAAATATAAATATTTATGTACATTAATTTTATAAAAAATATTTTTTCTTTTTCTTTTTTCTTCTTTCTTTCTTTTTTTTCTTTTTATAAATAAATTAATTTCGTAAAAATTAAATAATTTATAATTTATAAAATATAAAATATTTATTTACATTTATTTATTAAAAATATATTTTTTACTTTTTTATTTTCCTTTTCTTTCTTTTTTCTTTCCTTTTTTTCCTCTTTTCATATAAAATTAATGTAAATAAAATATTTTATATTTTAAAAATTAATTTAAATTATAATATGAATTATTATTTATTATTTATTTATATTTATTTACAAACAAGAGAAAAAGGGACAAGATAAGAAAGGAAAAAATAAAAAAACTTATAAATATAAAATAAATATTTTATATTTATAAATTATTTAATTTTTAGAAATTTAATTTAATTTAAAATATAATATAATATACTTATATATATATATAAATATATTTGTATTTGTTTATAAAGAAGAGAAAAAAGAAGAAAGGGAAGAAAACAATTTATAAAATTAATGTAAATAAATAGTTTCATATTTTTTTAATTATTTGATTATTACAATATTAATTTAAATTATAATGTAAATTATTATTTAGTTTTTAATATTTATTTATAAAGAAGAGAAAAGCAACAAATAAAAAAAAGGAAGAAACGAAAAAATAAAAAATATTTTTTTATAAAATTAAAGTAAATAAATATTTCATACTTTTTAAATTAATTATATTTTTTTAAAAAATTATTTTAATTTATAATATGAATTATTTTTTCTTTGTATTTATTTATTAAAAAAATAAAAGAAATAATAAAGAATTAAAAAAAAAAAAAGGAAAAATGAAGAGACAAGTTGGAGCAATCAGCTGGTGACAGTCACTAGCTGATTGCTAAAGATAAAGGTATCGGAAAAGCTAACGGAATGGACCAATTTGTTATGATAATTGTAATCAAGGACCAATTTGATACGTTTTAAAGTTTAGGGACCAATATAAAATATACCCTATAGTTTGGGGGACCATTGGTGCTATTAACTCTTGAATTAATAAGAAAAGTAAATTCAAATTTCGATAAATTTAAAAAAAAAAAAAATCTATCATCAGTGTATAATATAATAATCTAAAATAGAAGATCAATGTATAAGATAATAATCTAATACAGAAGATAGTTAAGTGCATTTTGTCTAATAATGAGAAAGACTTAGACTCTACTCCATCAAAATATTATTAGCCTTGACTTAAGAAATTAACCTGCCATCAAATTAAAACCTACTAGCTACTTCTCAACCTTTCATTTTACATATGTCCCTCTCCTTGATTCAAACCCTCTTAATTTCCTCTAACTCCAACCTACCAACTTTAACTTTCTACACATTATTAACTTTCTTAAAAAGAAGGTACGATACATTCATATTTATATATATATATATATATAAAAAATTATAAAAACCAAAAAAGAACATTTTTAATTAATTATACCAACCACACCATTCTCTATTAATTTCTTAATTAATTTAGAAGAATATATAATTAATCTCCAAATATATCATTCTTACCTGACTTAGGTCTTAGTCCAGTTAGTTCATATAGTAACCCTTAAGAGGTGGCATCCAGCAAATTTGTGATTCAAATCCCAACTCTTATAATTTCTTCTATTATTCTCAGTCTATGATTTATTTTGTACAAAAAAAAAATGACAATATAAATCCATTATAACCTCTAAATGGAGCAATATATATATATATATATATATATTTATATATATATATATATATATATTTGGTTTATGAGTGCTTCAAAGATACTTGTTAATTAAATTTATTGTTAAATAATATCTTCATTTAATATACTAAAAACCAAGAAATTACTCATCAATTGCAACAATTAATGTGAGAATATATACTTTTATAAATAGAATCTTAATAAGTGGCCAATTGGAATATCAACCAAAAATCATATTACTACTAATTTAGTGAAATTCTTACATTGTGCTTTATTATATCATTTTTACAATAATATTTTGTTAAAAAAGACCAAAAAAAAGAACTCAATTTTTTTTTTTTCTAAAAAATGATTTTCTTTGTAAAGCAACTTTCTAGTCTGGTTATTTTCACTATTATTACCGAGTTTCTTTTTGTTTTTTCAGATGACATATATTATTATAATTTTTACATTATTAAGTAGCATGCTAATAATAGGGTGACAGCAAAATTACTATTTATAATATATATAATGAGAATGATTGAGTTGGTATCACAAGTCAAATGACATCAATTCAGTTAAGAAAATTATCAAAAAAGTTATAATGATTATAAAATAAAGGATGTTAATGTTTTTTAAAACAGATTTTGAATTTAAAAAATTTACAAAAAATTATTTATTTTTATATTAAAAAATTACTTTAAAAAATGCACATTTCTTTTATAAAAAAAAAAAAAAAAAACTACTTTGCTAAAAAAAAATACCCATCCAAATAGTGGGTGTGCAAATTTTTAGTATTATTAAATCAAAAGAACTTAGAAAGTCAGTTTTGGAAATGACTTTTTATTTCTGAATTTTTTTTTTTTTTAAAAAAAATTGATGATAAATGAGCCAAACCAAATCACTACTTTTTGGCTGGGGTAAGTGGGCGGGGAGGGACTTTTGGTCAAATCCAATTGCAAACCACTTTTGAGAACATTCGATCCTTTCATGGCGCAGCAGTTAGGGGGAGGAAACAGAGATCAGCATTGGTCAAGAGTCAAGACTCTTTGGTTAAAGTTAAATTAATATATAAAAATAAAATAAAATAAAATAAAAAAATAAAGGTAATGAAGTTAGACACAGGGCAGGGTAGATATTTGGTTAACAAACCTTAGACTACAAAGTCTAGGCTTTTACTTTTCATTATAGATAAATTTCATAATTTTGGAAAGATAATATTCGACACGATATAATATGATAACATAATATAAATAAAATATAAAAAAATAATTAAATTTTGACGATACGACACGATATAAAAATAATATAAATATGATATATATAAATATATAAATGTGTCAAAATTTATAAAATATCAAAATTTATATAAATATGTAACATATTAAATACGATTATGAAAAAAGTTTCAAATTCAATTAAGAAAAAGTCTGACATTAACTCATTTGAAATATAAAGGTTTTGTTATCTTAAATGCGTTAAGATGGATAAGGGTAAATAAGAAGAATCAATTAATTGTACCAACAGGGTACAATTTGAAGAATAATATCATTATTCCATAAAATAAAATAAAAAGATTATCATTATTACAGTTTTCCCATTAAAATGAGTAATCTCGAATTCTATTGCCAACAAAATGTAAAATTTTTGTATATAAATAAAAAATCCAATGCTAACATAATAAGTAATTATTCATAAAATAATGTTATTTTATTCAATATTCCCATTAAAATCAGTGTACAATGACAGTAAAAAAAAAAATTAATTTCACAAAATATTATCATATTTTTTATTTTTTTAAATTAAATTAAATTTTTTATTTGTTAATATACTCTAAAAGTATGTACGTATCATCTTATTAACTAATTTGTAGAATTTAAAAACTTCATTAACAATGTGTGAGATAATTTTTCATCTAGTAAAATCATGAATTTTTTTTATTAGGACCATTGGATCACATAATGGATGGTTCTCTTGATCATTATTTTGTTTACTAAACTTTAATAATAATAATTATATTAACTTCCAAACTCAGAAAAGTCAAAACCAAAAAATAACTAACCCATGAGAGATTGGTTGGTCCACACAATCAATGGTCCAAATTGTAGCAATTTAATCATGATGAAGTGTTTTCACCTTTTTGGGAAAAGAAAGGGTAAAATTGCAAATAGAAGAAGGGAGGGTCACAAAGCGTGGAGAAGTTGCCATGATGGAAGCCACTTTGTTGTTTCATAGGAACATAATCGATTCGTGCCCCCAAAAAGACAATAGTGAAAACAAATTGGCTCGAAATTTTAAGATAATAATAGTTGTATTTAAATTCCAATTTACCCTTTTTTGTTTTTTAAGAAATATTACATAACAGTTTTATCTTCTTGTGTTTAAGATTTAATTTCTTTTGTTCCCGCCTTGTTGACTTGTAGTTGAATTGGGTAGCAATGGCATTAAGGTAAAGGGGATATTTTGGGTCTAACTCCTTCTTTTGCTTTACTTAATTTGGAATAATTTCAAGTAAGCCAAACTATCAAAGTGATATATCATACTAGGGATGTAATCGAGCCGAGTTGAGTCCAAGCAATAAGAAGCTTGAGTTCGATTCAAAACTCTCGGCTCGAGCTCAATTGAGTTTTATTTTTAAAACTCAAATTAAACTCGATTCGAGATAAAAACTGGATTACTCGATCTCGCTCGATTAGGTTATTTTATTTAGTAAAAAATGAGCTCGATTCCAATATGCTCGACTTGAAACTCGATTATTTGTGCTCGAGTTCGAGTTTGAATTGAGATTTTTTCAATACAAATTAAAAATAAAAAAAATATACATTAAAAATAAAAAACTCGATTAAGCTCTGGAGCTACTCGAGTCAGATATTAAGATGCTCGAATTCGATTAGCTCAATAACTCGAGCTCGGCTTAACAATGATTGAACTAAATTCGAGTTTTTTTAAACCGAACTCGAATAGCTTGCGAGATTAGGTATCTCGTTTACACCTCTATATCATACTCATTAATTTACTAGTTTTATTTTTCCATGAAAATATATAGCTTTAACTTCCGCTACAAGGAAAACACTTATTTTCCACATAAATTTTTTCGTAAGAAATATTTTGTCAGAAGACATTTTGGTTTTTTTTTTATGGAATTTTATCTTTTTTTTTACTAAAATCTGTCAATTTACAAAAAAATAAAAATTATCGACAGAATTTTTTAATGAATTTTCGACAGATCTTACTGACGAAAATACTTTCCGTTGCAAATTCTATCGGTAAATCTAATGAAAAATCTTGGTTATTCCCTCCAAAATCTATTGATAGAATTTCCAAATTTCTACGACGAAAATTCCATCGGTAATTAAAAAGGGAAAAATATTATTTATCTATTTTGGTAAACAATATTTCCGATGAAAAATTTCGTCAAAAAAATTTTTACCGATAAAAATTTTCGTCGAAAAAGTTTTTTCGACAAGTTTTTCATCGGAACTTTTTTTTTCCCCAAAAATTATTAACATATTTAATAATTAAATTTTAAGAAGAAGAAAATAAATTTTAACTTTTAAAGTTCGAGTCAATTGTTTAAAAGTTCAAAAATCATTTGATTTCTCTTTATTCATTCTCTAAAAATTTAAATTGGTTTTCACTAATAATTTAGTAATTTGATTGTGTGGGATAAATCATAAGTGGGTATTTTTTTTAATGAATTTTCTATTTATTAAAAATTGGTTGCACAAGATAGTGAAATGAACAAATTCTTTTCATGATGAAATATGTTTTAACTTCAAGAAGACATATCCCATAATTCAATGTTATGAAACCAGTTTTTGTATTTTGATTGATAGACAAAATTTGGCTGGAATTCGAAACTTTCACGAGATTGGACTACCCATTTGACTCAATTTTTGGATTGTTGAACCAATTATATAATTAAACTAATAATTATTAATATTATAAATAATCGCATGATGGTTTTGTATTTATACTAATATTAAAAAGAGTGCTTGAGTCATGAATTAATAAGATAACAAAACAATTGATAAATTTATTAAAAAATCAAAAATAAACTTATAAAAAGTAATTAAAGATGTTTATATATTTTACTTTTTTAAAAAATTACTAAACTGTGACATCATTAAATAAATTTTTTTTCTTTTTTAAAAATTACCTATATTTTACATCATTAAATAAATTTATTTTAATATATAATTTTTTCAACTAATTTTTTATTTTATTTTCACTCACATTATAACCGTGCAATATCTAGTAAAAAAAAAATTCAGTTCAAGAAATGTCGAAGTTGTAAGCTTTGATTTCCCTTTAATTAATACTGATTTTTATCATTAATATCATGTATTAATATGCATATGAGAGGATTAAATAACTAACTTTTGCATTAATATTCACTACTTAAAGATATATAAAAATAATATTGTTTTCATGATGTTTTTATTTATTAACATATTTATTTTATTTAAGGGATAGCGCTGGCTCAGTTCTTCTTTGTGCAGTGTCAAAAATTAAACATACAATTACTCCCCTGCATGCTGAGATACGAGCAATTTTGTTTGTCTTGAAATTGGCATGAGAGTGGGGCTTTGACCCGTTAATCATTGAGTGTTTAGTATGGGGTGATCACTCCAAAAATCATGGTGATCTACATATGGTGAATAGATTATTATGTTCGGTAAGTACTCAGTGATCTTACGTGGCAGTGATCTTAGATCACCGAGAGTGATCTGATCACTTTCTTGGAGGATGATCTAATTTTCATCTAAAAGGGTGAGAAACTTTTATCACCACGATGAAGTGATATGTAAAATCTACTATAGTCAATATTACCTATTTAATATGTAAATTAAAAATTTACTTTCTCTCAAAATTATATTTATTTTATAAATTTTATATTTTCAAACTAATATTCATTTTGCCAAGTTCAAAAAATAAATTTAGTGCTAATTTTCTTTAATTATGTTTTTAATAGATATAATATAAGTGATTTTTGTAATTCAAATGTCTTTTTACATAATTTATATTATAAATATTAGTTTACTTATAAATAAATAAGTTTACTTATAAATAAATATATTTGTTAATTTTATACTTAATTATAAAGTAAATAAAAGATTACTAATATTTTACAAATTTTTTGAATAAAATTAAAATCATTAACTTGTGTAATTATTATAATATGCATGATTATTTTGGTACTTTTGAATAAAAAATATTTAATTTTTAGTAATACCAAACACAGTGATCATTAATTTTCAAAAATTAATGATTATTAACCAAACAAAGTGATTACAAATCAGGAGTGATAAGATCACCCTAGTGATGAAATCACTTCGGTGATTAAATTACCATGGTAATACTAAAAATTATACCAAACGCTAGCAATTGCAGAAGCCAACAGGACAGATTCTTCATGGTGGGATGGAGAAGGAATGATAATGGAATTTTGGATTTAGCTCAGTCATGCATATGCAACTTTGTTCACACAAGATGAGAAGCCAATATGTTGGCTCATGACATTGCTAGAATAGAATGTCAAATTGATCATCAAAGAATCTGGGATGATATTTTATCACATTAGATTTGTAATCCTGGTTGATTTAAATGAAAGTTAATTTTTTTTTCCAAAAAAAAAAAATAACCAACGTCATTAGACACTGATTAAGATAATATTTTAAAAAAATATATAATTAATATATTATTTTTTAATTTTAATAAAAAAAAATATTAAATGATATTTTTTTTTTCTAAAATAACAATTAAAAAAAACCCTTAACCGGTATAAGCAAGAGTTAACCAAACTCTTATTTATTGATAATATTTGGTTACACCATCGAAATCAGTTAGTCCAGTAGACTTGACTAGCTAGTTGATCTAATTTTGACCATAATAAACCTGGATTAATTGTTACTTGAAAAATCAAATCAATCAAATGATGAAATTAGTTAATGACAAATTAAGAATTAATTACTTTGTAATTAATAAGTTCTATATATACCCTTTTATGGTGAAAATTAACGTATTTAATTATAGTAGAAATTCAGGTGAAGAAATCACAGTCCCACCAGAATATTGCTGAAATTAACCTTTACCCTTAGCTTGAAACAAATTGAATTTGACACTACACTTGGTTGGTTTTTTAATTATCACGTATCATTCAATTTATTATGTAATACTAGACCTATTTATAGATTGTATCGGACCGGTCCAATTTTTTTTTTTATTTTCTTATTCAAGTTTGGTTCAAGTGGGTTTGGACCAACCCGAAAGCTTATTTTACTGTTTAAAAAAATATTATTTTTATATTAATATTTATATATTTTATAATTAAATTTAAATAAAAAATAGTTTTTATTAAATGAATAGTAATTCGAGCCGGACTAGGCTAATCCGAATTACGAAAATCCTTACTTAAATCCGATCCAATTCGCATAAGACCTGTAGATAGCCTGGCTCTTAGACAAATGTCTTACATAAACATTTATTAAGTTTTTAAACAATTCTAACACTAGTAGTTATAATAATAAAATGATCCATAATCAACTATTAGAGTTCTCGTTGCTATGAGTTTCCTTTCCTTGATTCATGCAAATTCTTGGCTGCCCTGACTTTTTGACTAGAAGAAAAACCAAATACTTCTTTGGTCGAAGATAAATTATTTCATTTATTGTCAATGAAACTTTTAAACAACATGAGAGTATATTTAAAAGATATAAATTTTAATTTTAAAAAATAAAATATGTGATAGTCTTTTAATTTTACTCGTTAATTAAAAAAATTTATTGCCAATATATAAAAAAACGAACTCAATATGAAGAAGGCAAAAACAAAACATAAATAAATAAAAAAAAAATAAGAGGAAGGAGGAAGGGAGAGGAAAGCAATGAAATTATTTCCTGAGAATCACATGAGGCCGCCTGAACAACAAATTGGACTCTTGTAATTGTATACCAAATTATAAACCAAGGACATGAAATTAAAAAATAAGAAATAAAAAAAATCAAGGTAGACAAATTGTCTAAGAAAATTATCACATATATTATCGGTAAAAATTTTAAATTCAAGTTAGAAGATTGGCACAATTTTTAAGCTTTTTTAATATAAAAAGACACATATAATTATTTTTTAACATCGTTTGTAAAATTTTAAAACTCAAAAAATAATGTACAAAAAACATTCTCAATTGTTTAATTCCATATTAGAAAATGTAGGATCATCAAACAAAAAAACGATAGCTACAATGGCTAAACCATTTACTTGTGAAGTAGACGTTTTATGAATTCAGTTCGACTTATCGTTAGGAGTGTTTATGGACTGAACTGGATTTGATTCGGATCGAGTTTTGATACGTTATTAAAATCATATTTATTTATCCAAGCACAGTCAGGTTTAATAATTCGAGTCTTAAATTTTATTCAAATCCATCCAGATTTATAAATGAATAGTCCAGATCCGTATAGGTCATTTCATATTATTTTTTAAAAAATTAAAATATATATTATTTTTTAATTTAATCTTTAATAATTTTTTTTTTCTTTTATTAAATTTTAAAACGCAGATAACTTAACATAGTTATACTATAATGTATATATATATATTTTTTTATATGATATAAATTACAAAATATATATAAATATCAAAATAATATATATTATATAATTAAAAAAAATAGGCCAGACCAATTCGGACCTTAAATGTTAGAGTTAAGGTTTGGTCCATTTTTTAAACAGGTCTTATTTTTTTGTTCAAATTCATTTTTCGAATCTAATATTTTTATGAATTATTATTCTGTACACTGCCAATGAACTTTTTTAACTCCACAAGCGGGGCTTATACGCTTCCGTAACTTTTCATACGATTTATATTTGTACAAACTGACTGTTGGATTTAACAATATAATCGTACTCGTCGTGCACGTAAAGTTTCGAATCGATCTGATATCCCTATCATATCGATCGAGAATACTGTATTTTTCAATATATATATATATATAATCGTTGAAAGTTTTTTACATCAGAACGAATAGTTAAACCTTTTTAATTTACTCGAAACTCGACGTGCATGATCTACGTGAATAGAACACGAAATACGACGGTCGGATTTAAAAAAAATATAAATCGTATGAAAAATTACGGAAGTGTGTAAACCCCGCTTGTGGAGTTAAAAAAATCTACTGACAATGTATAAGATAATAACCTATTTTTATCTAAATCCTTTTAAATATCGATTAGACCTTCGTACTTTGAATGAATAATACAATCTATAGACAAGTCTAATTATTGTTAGCCTCATAGACATAAATTGATGAAGTGAATTTTTTACTGCAATTTTTTAATATACTAATTTTAAGTTGTATTATTAATTTTTTGGTTCCTATTTCAACGCTAACCAAAGAAGGTCATAGATATTCTTTAAAAAAACAAAACATAACAAACGGAAACGCATTATTGTATCTAACAACAGCCATGTGATGTGAGAGAGGGACTCCAATTTCGTACCCCCTTTTAGTTGAATCTTGTTTGGAGTCAATAAATTTTTCCTCTCTTTTCTAAGGCCGTGATTGGCGCACACGTAATTCAATTCCACCAATATTCCAATTAATTTTTTTTTACTATTAAAAAATAATAAATTCACTATATTCATTTATTTATTATCTTTTTGCTTAAAAACACTTTATTATTCAAAACCGCAAATTCAGCAGGAAACCGTGACATTCTGCTCCCTCCCTCCCCCGTACGGCCGTCGGCCCGTAATATCTGATGTGGCATTTTCCCCACGTTAAAAGTTAAAACAGTAAAATTAAACTTGTTTATCCGCGGTGAAATGGCACTTGACGAGATCACGTGAGAGAGGGAAGGAGGGAGGATACAGTTAGTGGCGGTTAGGTAAGGTAACTTAGGTTAATTGGTTAAAATAAACCTAACCAGTAAACGCTAACGTTTAGTAGTTTGGATAAGTAACGGCGTCGTTTTTTGTCCTTTTTTGTCCTTTTTTTTTTTTATTTTTTTTGCTCGTGGCTCTATAAAAGCCGTTTCCTTGGAGCTTGTACTCTGACTCTCCAAGCTTCTTCTTCTTCTTCTTTTACTTTTTCTTTCTTTTCTTTGCTCTTTCTCTCTCTCTCTCTCTCTCTCTCTCTCTCTCAGCTTTTCATGTTTATTTTATTTTCTTTTCTTTCTTTGGGCTGTCTGTTTGGATAAAAAGAAAACGAGAGAGAAAGCTTTTAAGTACCGAAGAAGCAGAGAAAGTTGCAATGGCGGTTTCAAAGAAATGGGTTTTCACTTCTTTAGCTGTTCTGTTTTTGTTTCTTGTTGGAGCAATGGCCACTGTACGGACCGACAACGCTTCCAGGTTTCTCTCTAAAGCATTTTCTCTCTGTTCATCTTCAGTTCTGAAGCTTTTTTTCTCCTTTTTTTTTATTTTTTTTTTATTTTTTATTTTAGTAAAAGAACGAAACAGAGGCTCCTCTGTTTTTTCTTTTGGGGGTTTTCTCTTGCCAAAATCTTGTTTCTTCTTTTTTTTTTTTTTTTTTTTGAAATAGAATTATAATCCAAATTATGTAGAATTTTCATTGGCTAGATATTGAAAATAATTCTTGGAAAATTAATCTCATTCTCAAAAAGAAATTGGACTTTTGTTTTTAACAACTCCATTATTGTCCCTCTTCAAAACCTTCATTTAACACGTATCCCTTTTTAATGCAAACTGAAAATGACTCCTCACTACAAAATAATATAAAAACTCTTTTTTTTTTAATTGTTATGTATTTTCTCTAATTAAATTCTTTTATATTATATCATTTTTCAGCAATGTGGAGACCGAGAAGCTGCAGAGCTCAAAGAACTCAACAATGGCAGCTAGGTAATGCAGAGCTCAAACACTAGCCGTACTTCCTTTCTTCTTTGGCCAATTTTGAGTGCCCTTACTTTTTGCTAAAAAACTGATGATCTCAGCCGTTAGTTTTGTCCTTTCGTTTATGTTTGGACCGTGGGATCATGGGAGCGGTTACTATTTTATCCATTCTAACCATAATTAACGATCCCAGCCGTTGAGATCCAGATCCTTAGATCTCAACCGTTTATTCCGTTACCCAGATTCCTTCTTTCTTTGGTTAGTTAACCTCCTACTACAATTCCCATAAAAAATAAAAGGTAATATGAAAGGGCATTTCAGTCATTTTAATAATTCCCGTCGACGGGTTTCCTCTTCCACCCTCGAAACGCTATTTTAACGGTTTTGGGAGTTTTGGCGGACACTCAGTCCGCTTTGAGCAGTGTACTTGCTGCTGTTTACATCTATTTTTTACTCGCATTTAGAAATTGACACGTGTCTTTTTATTGAGAAATTTATTTATCACCAATGGAAAAATAGGCATTAATGAGGAGTTTTGAGAAATAATTAGATTATTTAATTAATTTATTTATTGGGTTTTAATTTAATAATAATGGGAATTGATTTTCAGGTCAGAAGAGGTTGAGCCACTGAATGAGCATGCGGATCCTGACCCAGAGGCGGTAGCAGCCGAGGTCGAGTCCATCATTGACATGTGGGTCTCTCTTTTTTCCATCTTTTTCTTTTCTTTTCTTTTCTTTTCTTTTCACCTTACCTTACATTACTTATACAAACATTTAAGTAAATGAGAAATTGATATTTGTTCAATTTAACTGCCAGTAAATGTAAATGTTACCTAAAAGTTTAAGATTTTGGGTTTTAGATTTTTGGTGGGTAAGAGAACCCAAATTTATTATTGTAATAGTAGTATTATTTACTTTCTTTGGGTTTGTTTATTTTTATCAAACGACCTCGTTTTCATTTTCATTAGAAAAACAACCCATTTTTGCCAAATTTTATATATATATATATATATATATATATATAATATTATATAAAACTTTTTATCTCAACAAAATCCCCAATTGTCCCTGTCATGTTTATTAGTGAGTGATAAGAAAGAGAATCCGAGGGAATAAAAAAGATACTCAAAATTTGTTACATTCTTACTTGACCATTTTGCTCAGATCCGTGTCTCATTGCCCCTTTCAATTTCTTACCGTCTTTTTCTTTATCCAATCCAATATTTTTCCACGGTACCTGAGGGTACAAAAATTTTCACATGCTTATTTAAATAAATTGTCCAAATCAACCAATTTTTTTTTTTTTTTTTAATTTTAGTTTTAACCTCTTATTTTAAAATTAAAGTTCCATTATTTCACATGACTGTAGATGCACGTTTGGTTGTCTATTCATGCAAATTCCAACATGCTTCTCCCATAAATCATGACATACTTGACAAACCAATTTTTTTTTTTTTTTTTACCTCTTTTCAATTACTATCTTTTCTTTTTCTTTCTAATTTTATATTATTATATTATAAACGTAAAGTCCAAGTGCTTGTAATAGGAAGGAAACAGAGGAAGCCATTTTCTCAATTTATTGTTAATTGGCTTATATATGGTATAATTTTGGAGGAAAACAAAAACTGGGTAACGGATTTTTTTTTTTTTGGTTTGTGTCTAAGTAATTAAAATTGCAGATTCTTTGTAGTTTTCTGCCTTTTTTAGTTTTTTTTTTTTTTTCAAATAACAGCTTTTACCTGTTTGTTGCAAAAGGACAAGCTAAAAACGTATACTCACTCTCTTTTGGTTCTTTTGGATAAAAAAAAGGAAGGAAACCTTATTCATAGCCGTTATATCTGGAGTGACCTTATTGTCCTCAGGAATTGACAAAAAATCTACTATACCTTTTGTCTGTTTGTGCACTAGCTTTCCTATTTCCTATTGGGATCTGATCATGGTCCTCAAGAGGAGCTGATATGGAAAGTGGGGGTTAATTTACCCCCACCGACAATAATTTACTAACCCTTTCAAAAAACCAGAAATGCTAATAATTTTGTTACAACCTGGAATTCTTAGATCATGACAAGTTATAACTTTTAATGCATGTTCCTGTTAATAGTAACATTTGATAATAATGCCTAATGTATGCATGCACATTTTGATATGATGGGCAGGAATATTCGCAATGTGACTGAAAGGAGGAAGTTGGGTTTTTTCTCATGCGGAACTGGTAACCCCATAGATGATTGTTGGCGTTGTGACCCTAACTGGCAAAAGAACCGGAAGAGACTTGCTGATTGTGGCATTGGTTTTGGAAGGAATGCAATTGGTGGGCGTGATGGACGCTTCTATGTTGTCACTGACCCTAATGATGATGACCCTGTTAACCCCAAACCTGGTACCTTGCGTCATGCTGTGATCCAGGAAGAGCCTCTTTGGATTGTGTTCAAGAGGGACATGGTTATTAAGTTGAAGCAGGAGTTGATTATGAACAGTTTTAAGACCATTGATGGTCGGGGGGTGAATGTCCATATTGCTAATGGGGCATGTATCACCATCCAGTTTGTTACCAATGTCATTATTCATGGTCTTCATGTTCATGACTGTAAGCCTACTGGCAATGCTATGGTGAGAAGCTCACCCTCTCATTTTGGCTGGAGGACAATGGCTGATGGTGATGCAATCTCCATTTTTGGTTCAAGCCACATCTGGGTTGATCACAATTCTCTCTCTAATTGTGCTGATGGTCTTGTTGATGCTGTCATGGGCTCAACTGCCATTACCATCTCCAACAACCACTTGACCCACCACAATGAGGTAAATTTGCTGCATATATATTTATATAATTCTCTTGTACCTCATTTTTCATCCCTAGCACATCCTTATTATTAATGGTAAACCTAACTGTTTTGAATCTGTGATTAAATGTAGGTGATGTTGCTGGGTCACAGTGACTCTTACACAAGGGACAAGCAGATGCAAGTGACCATTGCCTACAACCATTTCGGAGAGGGACTTATACAGAGAATGCCAAGGTAGTGCAATTAATTAAACCTTTCACATTAAAGGCCTTTTGTTGTCCTGTCAATATGAATGGAAGTAAAAAAAGTGGAAATTGATTAATGCAGGTGTAGGCATGGGTATTTCCATGTGGTGAACAATGACTACACTCACTGGGAAATGTATGCTATTGGTGGAAGTGCAAACCCTACCATCAACAGCCAGGGTAACAGATATGCAGCTCCAACGAACCCATTTGCAAAGGAGGTATTAATATCAGTCTCTCATTCTTTTAGTTTCAATTGAGATTCAGATCCTGAATATGTTGATCATGTTATGATTGATTGATTGAACTTGAGCAGGTTACCAAGAGAGTGGAGACAGCTGAAAGCCAGTGGAAGGGCTGGAACTGGAGGTCAGAAGGAGACTTGCTGCTTAATGGGGCCTACTTCACTCCATCTGGAGCTGGAGCCTCAGCCAGCTATGCCAGGGCCTCAAGCTTGGGAGCCAAGTCCTCTTCCATGGTTGGAGCCATGACTTCCAATGCTGGTTCTCTTCCCTGCCGCAGAGGCAGGCAATGCTAGTATATCCATCCCCCCACCCAATCAATTAAATTGGCTGAAAAAACGGCCATTTACAATCTATTTGATTTTCCCTTTTTCCATGATTCTAAAAAAAATTTAAAGCACTACCTACCAAATATCCATTGATTCTATCCATTGTTCCTTTACCCATCGACCTGCATCATCACATATTTTGACAAGTGTACAATTTTTTACACATTGTCATGATATTGTCCTACCAACTCCACTCATTCTGTTTGTCAATGTCAATCTGTTTTTTTTTTTTTCTCAACCTCGGCCTGCTTCAACTCAAGTAAAAAAATATCTGTCTTAGGAACAGGTGCGGAAGCGTTGTCCATTTTTTTTTTCCTTTTCCCTTTTGAAGTTTCTGCTGTTTCTCAGCTTCGCCCAATTTCCCTCTTTAAACCACCATTTGGTCCATCCTTTTGTTCCCCAGCATCAATCTTGGTCTTCACATACTCTTTGGTCTTTTGGGTTTATAGGTCTAAATGATTTGGTGATTTTTTTTTTTTTTAAAAGTTGTGTCTAGTCATACAAGCAATAGTATGAATGTCAAATTTCCGAGTTATTGATAAGACTTTGTTACAGATGATGCAATATAGTCAATAGCATTGATGTTTCTTTTATTACCTTTTACTACTTTTCTTTTCTTTGCTTTTTTTTTTTTTTTTTTCCTCTCAATGGAAACCATCTTTTTCTTTTTCTTTTTTCACTTTTTGGTTCTGCAATTGCGGCTATCTTCGATATCAGTATGCTCCCCTGTTTATGTTCTTTCCTCTGCTCAGCATTAGTGATTCTTTCATGTGCGCACCCGGCAGGCATCCCCACATGATGACCTAAAAGGCATTAATTACTAATATCATGACTTTTTTTTTTTTTTAAGCTTTTGGTCTTACCAAAATGATACAAAGTCTGCCCAATTGCTTTAATAAATAGGTAATAATTTAAAGGCTTTAACCAACCACCTTCTCGTTAGCATCTTGTTCTTGCCTCCGAGCAGTTATACTTTCCTCCAAATGAAAAGTCTCACATTTGATTAATAGAAAACCCCAAACTCTCATTCGAATACAGGAACATGAGCTTAAACAAATTTGATTGAATGAAATTGAGCAGAACTGATTGGAAAAATACTGGCAATAACCAAACTCCGTAAACTTTGAAAAAAGGGGTCTCTCAATTTCCATGTGAAATGTCATTAATGCATTATACTAGCTAGGCACTTCCACTCAGTTTGAGAGCAAGGAGGAGTAAATGAAGAACATGCCTTGTCTCTAACGAATCGGTTGAGCTTCATCCCAAACGCAGAGTCACGTGGAAGATGAGGGAGTCACCAAATGCTGTGCCCCCCCCCCCCCCCCCCCACAATAAGGCATGTGAGAAGTAAGAAGTTCTTTAGGTGCTGCTGCAAGTGCAAAAGACAATTGCATTTGAATTGGATGGGATGGGACCAACTTGCAGCACATGTTTAATACACATGCATGATAATCTACTGCTTCTTCTGTTCTGTCACTTCACCAACGCCTTTCACCCTCATGCATTAAGCTCTGCTGTGTCATTCTTAATTAATTTTCTTCTCCCCCCCCCCCAATGTCTCTATTTGTTTTCTTCACTATAAATGCCCAAGCTGAAATTCTTTCCTTTCCTTGTATAATTGGAATTGCCTTGAAATCCAAATTTAACAATATCTTGACAATATTGTGAATGAAGGAATGTTGGACAGCTAAGAGAATAGTTTTGCTGTGTTCTGTTGTGACATTAATTCTAGCTTTTGGGATGATCTCATCCAGAATCCTAGCTTCTTTTGGGATGCTTTTGGGATGATCTCATCCAGAATCCTAGCTTCTTCCAAATTCACAATGAATCTATAAATAGAGACGGTATAAAACCAAATTAGCTGACTAACGGTATCTCATTCCTCATTAAAGTTTATAACTGTGAGGTCATCTTTTAACATGCAAATGGATTGGGTAAATTTCAAGTTCTCCATACTTGAAAATGGTTTACCTTTTTTCATTCGTCTTTTTTTTCTTGGTTTCTGGTTTGTTGATTGGAATGGAAATAGAAATTTCAATATAAGATAAAGCACCAAGAGTATTTAGTGCTTGCAGTAGTGAAATAAAAAATTATTTAATAAAAAGAAAATAAAAAGCTTTGTTATTATACATAATAAAATCTTGATAATTGTTAATGAGAATGATAGCTGTTTGAGGTATCCAAACTCGAATTCCATTAAAATTTAATTATTCATATCCTATCTGAACTCTCGATTAAAAATTAATACTTAATATCCAAACCTGATTATTAATATCCACAAAAAGATAAAATTTTGATTTTGATGCCAACAAAAAGATAAAATTTTGATTTTCTCCAAATAAAGAAACGCAAGAAATATCTTAACTGAGAAAAAAATTGAAAACCGATTCGAACTATAATGTTCGATTCGAAATCGGTTCGGGTAATAATTAAATTTACTCGATTCGGTTCAGTTTTGTTTTCGGTTCATATACAAAAATTGCAATTATTCAAATAGAATCAAATTCTATTTTTTAATTGATTTTTTATTTTTTATAATATAAAATTAAATATTTTATTTTTAAATTAGTGAAAAAAACTTTAAAATACTATAGAAAAAGATGATTTTTTAAAATTCGATGAACCGACCTGGTGAAATTCGATTCAGGTTAGTTCGATTCTTTTGCTATTCGGTTTGTGATGCACTCAAAAGAGTGTATCTTAATTAAAACTTTGCACTAAAAAAAAAAAAATCAATTGTAGAGTATAGTAGAAGTAAGGGTCGAGTCCTTAGAGATTGATGTTTAGTTTAATAATTATTAATTTATACTTAAATTCAAATAAAACAAAATAAAAGGGAGTTTTTAAAATTAGTTTAAAAGTAAATAAATCAAGAAAAGTAGAAAGCAAGTAAATAGGAAGTAATCAAATATGAAAAAAAGTATGGTTAAGTTTTCATTCTCCACCACTAGACAATGATAAAAATCAAATTCAAATCTATCAACATCAATTAGCTATTAAAGTTAACAACCGTAGATAACAACATCCTGTGTTACCCTAATCCTTCCTTAGTTCGTCGTTAAGCATGACGAATGCCACTACTTAATCTCTAACTATCAAATAACCTAAGATAAACATCATTAGATTCAAAGCGATAGCAGCTTTATGATGAGAAAGATATATTGATCTAAGCAACAAATACATAAATATGGATTCATTCAACTTATATTATGTTTCATTTCATAATTCCTAAAAACCCAACATAATCATGAATTACAAATTGTTACTATTGAATAGAAATCAGGACAATTACACGGATCAAGATTCCTACACTAGCATTAGATAATTATCAAGATCTATCTAGTTTGCAACCTAAACAAATCAAGACAATATCATGAAAAATTATTGTAGAAGAACATAAACAACTTTGATAGAAAACTAATGATAGATAGAATCTCAATATCAATTACAAAACATGTCTAGGACTTTGAAATCACCCTTAACCAAAAAGAAATTTAGCCTAGCATTGACATAGATAATATATACATAAAACTAAAAAGAAAATAAAAGAATGGAGGAGAAGAAGAAGAATTAATGATGATCCTTGATTTTTCTCAAAAAATAATGATAGTTTGTGGCTCAAAAGATGGTATTTATAGAGCTTTTTGACCTTGAAAACCCTTTCTTGGTGATCAAGGAAGCTAGGAGTTAAAATAAGGCAATTTTGGATATTTTGCGATTTTTTTGCGGTTTTACGGATTTGGAAACAGAAACTTAGCCCCGCGGCGCCAACTTGCTGTCTTGTGTGATTTTTCTCTCTGACTTCGCTTTCGCGATTGATGCACTATCTCGCACTTCGTCGGCTGATTTGGATGACCATCCATTGTCCGATTTAGGCTTGTGAAAGGTATTCAAGTCAGCTTCAAAAGTCAAGAAGGAAGTTTCTTCAAATAATGACTTTAACATAATGATTTCCTTGTAACAAGTTCTGAAGGTTAGATCTGCTTGATCATCTAACACTAAGAAATTGATATTTTTAACTCCCAAATCTTCTTTAATTTTGTGATTATGATTTTGTAAGCTCTTTACCATCATTATTGATATCTTTTGACTTCATTCTCCTTATTGTACCTAAAATTCAAAAACATAATATAAGTAAAGAAAATAAAGATTGAAAACATAACAAAAACTAAAGGTAGAAAGGCATAAAATGTATATTTTATGAGCTTATCAAATACCCCCACACTTAGCTTTTTGCTAGTTCTCGAGCAAAACAAAATAAAACAAAATTTAAGAAAATCTAATCTAATCCACTTTCGTAGGAAATCATGGTGGCACTTAGCATGTGACACAAGCTTTTAAACCCCTACATGTCCCTAGTGGACGAGTTTAGTCTCGTGAGGGTTTACTAGGACGATACCCACAAACACTGAAAACATAAAAATAATAATAATAAATAAATAATAAATAAAAATAATAATTACAACTAATCATTTCAATGTAAATTAGAGAAAATCAATAGATAGATCTTATAAACTAATCAATAGCTTAAATAGTTTCACAAAAAAAATAATGCTTGAATGTAAATAGTTTGATTTAAGCCAATATTAACATAACATATTTCAATCAAAATAGTGCATATTCAAACTTAATCTCAACTTCTCACTAGGATATTCTCATGATATTCACTCTTTAAAGTAGTGGTAAAGTGTTTATAATCAATCAATCTTATGGAAACAGTTCTACCATATGCTTGCTTATCCACCTATTCTCTACTATTTAGATCATGCAACTTCATAAATCACGAAGTTTTTATTCAAGGTTGTAGTGGGGCCAAGGAATTGTAATGTGGTTAAAGAATAAAAGGATAAAGATATCACAAAGGTTCCAAAGATTTCATAGAGTTTAGAGACATACTAAGATCATACAATTAAAAACTTCTCAAAACTCTTATAAAACACATAATATCATAGGCTAAATATTCATGTTGAGCATTTGCTTCATTCTAACCAACTTTGTAACATATTTTCTTTAACCAAACGTTCAAGAGATGATTTTTTTTTTCAATATTCTCTTTTGTTTTTCTCTTGACTTTTGCCATTTTTTCCCTCACACTTATTTCTTGTTGCTAACCCAAATAGTCAATCGATCTCCCTTGCTTTATGCAATATGTCTCAAAACAATCTAATTCATCTTTAGAACAAGGATAAGGATATAAGTACATTTAGGCTAGGTAAGAGATGTGGTTACCAATAATATACCATATTCAATGTAGGCTCAAATTGGTTCACTAGTGGGGATGTTCTCTTGGAACATTATTATGGATGCCTGTTTGGCCCTGGTCATAATCTTAATGCCTCTATATATTCATGTTATCACATGTATCAATATAGTCTCAAACGGTTTAAAGCAAGTTCTAGAGAATCATGTAATTATAAGAGCACTCAAGAAAAAAATTAGATTGATATGTATAATGCATCAATCATATAGGCTCAAAACTCACAAGGATGATTATACAAGTCAATATCAAGTCTAAACATGCTTCTTTCTCAATCAACATATCATATTAACATTGGCTCATAAAAAATAGTATCAAGCTCAATTCTCATGAAAATCTCATCATTAACAACCAGTTTTAGACCTATACAATTCATATCTCATCATTGTATTAAAAAGAAACTAAAACAAACTAATAATAATAATAATAATAATATTAAAGACTTATTCAAAAAATAATAGTAAAAAATAAAAGAAATCTTAAATCCTTCTCCCCACACTTAATTCTTACATTGTCCTCAATGTAATGCTATTAACCCAAATGAAAGAATTATGTGTAAGAGAAAAGAACTAATAACATAAGAATAGAAATAATTAAGACTCAAAACAAAACAAATTCATGCAACCTAAATATTCCTAAAATACTAAATAAACAATTAACTAATAAACATAAAATAAGAAGAAAAAAAATAATAAAAGAAAAAGGAAGCAAATCTGAGTATGGTAGATTGGTAATTTCTTTAATTGGGCTGCCTTCTCAATTAGTACTTGAGTTAAGTTGTCCAACCTAACCAACACCCTTTTTTGGCTTTTTAGGCTTGTTAGGCTCATACATGAAACTTCCCAAATTTGTGCGTTTGATAGGAAGCTTGTTTTGCACAACAGTGGATGCATTCTCTATTACAAGTATTATTCCATCATCCTTTGTAGTGCATTGCACATCGAGGAATGGAACATATTTTGGTACTTGTTGAATAACATCCACAAACAAACTGTTTAAGGTTTTCGACATGTGTTGTTCATGTTCCTCCCCCTTGAGCTTTGTAAATCTACTAGGAAAAGGTGGAGAAGAAACATTAATAAAAATTGGAACCTTAAACGTTACCTCAAGTGCCGAAGTACTCTCCTTTGGAATTGAAGCTTCATTATCTTCAAGAAGAAAATCTATCTCAAGTTCTTTCTCATTCTTGGGTTCCCTTGGATTTTTTGATTCATCCTCAAGTTGTGTGGCATTAACATTCTCCTTTGGATCAATCATAGTTTGGGAAGAGAATTGTTCATGTAGTTCCTTAGATCCTTCTTCTACCCATCGCGTCACACCACTAGCCAATTGGCTCATTTGCGTTTCCAAATTCTGGATACTTACCTGAAGACTTGTCCTTGTTTCCTGAATGTTTGCCTCTATTTTCTGTTGAAATTGTAAATTATTAGCAACAAAAGTATTGACAAGGTCTTCTAAAGAAGTACTTGAACTTTGAGGTGGGGGTTGCAAAAGATCTGGTTCTTGAGACCATGATTAATTGAAGCTCGATTGATAATTGTAGTTGGCATACAAATCTATTTCTTGATAATTTCCCGAGTAGCCATGATTAGTATGATTCCACCATCCCTCATTGTAAGTGTTTGGGAAAGCATCATATTGTTGTCCTTGGAACCCTTGATAGCTTTAGTATCCTCCCACATATGGGCTGGTTCAAAATTATCTTTTGATAATATGGGCACCAATTGGTTGGCTGATCTATCATGAAGCACACTCCACACTTACTTGATTGTTGAATCTTACTTATGGCCACTTGTTGAACTATGGAGATGAGATTGTCTATTTGGTTCTGAAGTTTCTGAAGTTTTGATGTAGCACCTGCCATCTCTTCTTGCTTGAAATCTGAAAAGAAAAATTTGTATGTACAAGAAAAATAATAATTACAACTGAAAATAAGAATAAACCAAGTAACGAATAAACTAAAGAAAACAATCTCCGGCAACGACGCCAAAAACTTGATGCACTCAAAAGAGTGTATCTTAATTAAAACCTTGCACTAAAAAGAATATCAATTGTAGAGTATAGTAGAAGCAAGGGTCGAGTCCTCGGGGATTTGTGTTTAGTTTAATAATTATTACTTTAGACTTAAATTCAAATAAAACAAAATAAAAAGGGGGTTTTTAAAATCAGTTTAAAAGTAAATAAATCAAGAAAAGTAGAAAGTAAGTAAATAGGAAGTAATCAAATATGAAAAAAAGTATGGTTAAGTTTTCATTCTCCACCACTAGACAATGTTAAAAATTAAATTCAGATCTATCAACATCAATTAGCTATCAAAGTTAGCAACCGTAGATAACAACATCATGTGTTACCCCAATCCTTCCTTAGTTCGTCGTTAAGCAGGACGAACGCCATTACTTAATCTTTGACTATCAAATAACCTAAGATAAACATCATGAGATTCAAAGTGATAGCAGCTTTATGATGAGAAAGATAGGTTGATATAAGCAACAAATACATAAACATGGATTCATTCAACTTATGTTATGTTCCACTTCATAATTCCTGAAAACCCAACATATCATGAATTACAAATTGCCACTATTGAATAGAAATCAAGACAATTACACGGATCAAGATTCCTAAACTAGCATTAGATAATTATCAAGATCTATCTAGTTTGCAACCTAAACAAATCAAGAGAATATCATAAATAATTCTTCTAGAAGAACATAAATAACTTTGATAGAAAAGTAATGATAGATAGAATCTCAAAATCAATTACAAAACATGTCTAGGGCGTTTAAATCACCCTTAACCAAAAAAAAGTTTAGCCTAGCATTGGCATAGATAATATATATATAAAACTAAAAAGAAAATAAAAGAATGGAGGAGAAGAAAAAGAATTAATGATGATCCTTGAGTTTCCTTAAAAGGTAATGATAGTTTATGACTCAAAAGATGGTATTTATAGATATTTTTTACATTGGAAACCCTTTCTTGGTGATCAAGGAAGCTAGGAGTCAAAATAAGGCAATTTTAGACTTTTTGCGATTTTTTTTTGCGGTTTTACGGATTTGGAAATAGAAACTCGGCATTGCGGCGCCAACTTGCTGTCTTGTGTGATTTTGCTCTCTGACTTCGCTTTCGCGACTAATGCACTGTCTCACACTTCGTCGACTGATTTGGATGACCATCCGTTGTCTGATTTAGGTATGTAAACTATCGTTGGAAAGATATTGAAGTCAACTTCAAAAGTCAAGAGGAAGTTTCTTCAAATAATGACTTTAACATAATGATTTCCTTGTAACAAGCTCCGGAGGTCAGATCTGCCTGATCATCTAGCACTAAGAAATTGATATTTTTGACTTCCAAATCTTTTTTCATCTTGTGATTATGATTTTTTAAGTCTTTACCATCATTATTGACATCTTTTGACTTCATTCTCTTTATTGTACCTAAAATTTAAAAACATAATATAAGTAAACAAAATAAAGATCGAAAACATAACAAAAACTAAAGGTAGAAATGCATAAAATGTATATTTTATGAGCTTATCAGTTTGGTTAAGGTTTAGTTTTTAAAAAATCAGAATACTGCATATTAACCGTAATTTTTTTTAAAATCGAACCGAACCAAACCGTTATCACCCACAAATATAGCTCATAGAATGTAATAAAATAAAATCTCACTAAATATTAAAATATTGTACAACTGAACTAAGTAGTGCAAGATGTCTTACAGATATATATTAAAATCTAAACAATTTTTTTTTTTTTGACAAGGAAAAACATTGGAAAAGAAAAGATTAAGAAAACAAATTTGGGTACACAACCCCTGTAAGACTACTCTTTTAGGGCTGTAAACTAAATAGTTCGACGAAACGTTTGTGAACAGTTCGGTTTTTGTTCGTTTATGTTCGTTTATTAAGCTAAATAAACGATTATGAACATAATTTTAATGTTCGTTTATTAAACGAACCGAGTTGAAACAGATGTGTGTTCGATTCTTTTATGTTCACGAACAAGCTCATTTATGGTTCGTTTAAAGCTCGTTTATTAGTTTGTTTAAAAACTCGTTTATGTTCATTTTTTGTTCGATAATAATATTATTATTTTTATTTTCTTTTATTTACTTATAACATAATTAATATTATTTAATAACTTCAATTTAATAATAAATTAAATTAAATTAAATTTATATTTTATTATTTTATACTTAATAATAATTTAAAATTGACTTATTTTTTATTTGTTTGTTTGTTAAAATTATTTAGATTTTTTTGTTTATTGTTCATGAACATATTTTTAATTGTTCGCGAACATGTTCGATTATATGTTCATGAACATGTTCATTTAATTTAAATGAACTTGTTCGTGAACATTAAATGAACGAACACGAACACCCTCAATTTTAAACGAACAGAGCTTGAACACAAATTTAAAATCCTTAACGAACACGAACCGAACACAAACAAACTCAAAAATAAATAAACGAACCCGAACAGAGGCCTGTTCGTTCAAGTTCGGTTCATTTACAGCCCTATACTCTTTTATTTTGTTTATATGAACGGTGAAAGATGACTATCTTAAGAAAAGAAGGAGTCACTTTTAAAGTTACGGTTAAGCTTCAGGATAAATAAAATATATATTTTTGAGGGAAATAAAAAGTTTGATGGTCTATAACTTCTAAGGATATTATAGTTCTAAAATAACTATAAAAAAATCTGTTTAATTTATCAAAAAAAAAATTGTTTAATTTATCATGTTTGACTTTTAATTTTTGCGTTAAAAATATGCTTTTGCATTAAAAATGCTCATTTAAAGATTCTTAGGCACCTGTTAACATTTGATATTTATAGTAATACTCTTATATTAAATACAATAATTGATAGTTAAGTTGATGATTTCAATACATTGAAAATTTAACTTACTTAATATGGTAACCTTAAAGAGTGCCGCCCTAAGGGCACTTTTTAAGGTTAGTTAAGTTGTTATTTATAGTAATACTCTTATATTAAATGCAGTAGTTGATAGTTAATTTGATGATTTTCAATGCATTGAGAATTATAATTTACCTAATATGGTAACCTTAAACAATGTCCTAAAGGCACTCGTTATCAAAATCCTTATAGTAATATATCATATTAAATGCTATAATTAATATTTAATTTGATGAATTTTAATGCATTAGGAAATAGTCACTTACCTAATATAATAATATTAAATAATGTCTTTAAATCACTTGTTAATAAAATTAAAAAATTACATAAAATTAAAATTTAATAATAAAAATTATTATTTACAATCACAACAAATAGTACGAGGATACCCGATTTTAAATTGCTCATTGTCATCTCTAATTGTCATTGTCATTTACCCCAAAATCTTTTTTTTTTAAAATTATTTCTTGTTTCAGCAATCACATCGGACAATTTTGTTATTAGATTCAACAATGGTCAAGCCAGATCTGGCCACTTGAGGCTATACTTGGTTTTAGACGACCAAATTTGTGTTGCTTGAACCTTGAATTAGGATTAAACAATGTAATTTTATAATAGAGCAAAAAAAATTCAAAGCAAATATGATGATTTAAAATCGAAAACAACGTGTCAATTATCGTGGGGAGATACTTGATGGGGTGAACCGATGTGTCACGGATGAGATGAACACCTACCTCACAGCGAAGTTCACGGCTGAAGAAATCACCCATGCCATAAAACAGATGCACCCTACTAAAGCTCCCGGCCCTGATGGTATGCCTGCTCTTTTCTATCAAAAACACTGGCACATACTAGGCACTGATGTTATTGAGTTTTGTCTCTCTATTCTTAATGGGCAGGGTAGTATTAGTAGAGTCAATGAAACCCATATTGTGTTGATTCCCAAGCAAAAAGAGGCTAAACACATCTCCTATTAGTCTTTGTAATGTTCTTTACAAAATAATTGCTAAGGCACTACTAAATAGATTTAAGAGAGCCCTGCTAGTCTGCATAGATGTGGCCCAGAGTGCCTTTGTCCCGGGTCGTCTAATCACAGACAATGTACTTGTTGCATATGAAATGCTGCATACTCTTAAGAATAAAAGACAAGGGAGGGGTAGTTTTTTTGCACTCAAAGTTGATATGAGCAAAGCTTATGATCGAGTATAATGGAATTACCTTAAAGATATGATGGAACGTTTAGGCTTTCATCCTAGATGGATATCCCTCATTATGGGTTGCCTTACTTCTGTTTCCTACTCGATTATTGTTAATGGCAATATCACTAACACTTTTTACCCAGAGAGGGGACTCCGACAAGGAGATCCCTTGTCCCCATATTTATTTTTGATATGCAGTGAAGGCCTGTCTATTTTACTGGGCAAAACACGAAGAGATAGACTTATTTGGGGCATGCAAGCCAGTCGCAATGGACCTAGAGTTTCACACCTATTCTTTGCAGATGACAGCTAGCTTTTTGCAAGAGTAAACGCAAGGGAGGTAGAGAAGATGAAACACATTTTAAAGAGCTATGAAGAAGCCTCGGGACAGAGGATCAACTATGAAAAATCAGCACTGTTTTTCAGCACCAACACTGAGCCTAGACAAAGGGAGATTATACAGTAGTGTTTTGGGGTTCAGACAACAACAAACCCTGAGAAATATTTGGGGCTACCAACATTTGTGGGTAGAGGGCGTAAGCAAGCTTTCAGGGAGCTAAAAGAACGAATGAATGCAAAACTTAAGGGTTGGAGTAACAGGTGCTTATCGCAGGGCGGGAAAGAAATTTTCATAAAGGTTGTTCTTCAAGCAATACCGGCATATGCTATGAACTGTTTCAAACTGCCAAAAACCTTGTGCACTAAACTTAATAGCATCATTAGCAGGTACTGGTGGTTGGCAAACACAACTAAGAAGGGCATTCACTGGATTGCATGGGAAAAAATGTGCCTGCCCAAGAATAAGGGAGGGCTTGGGTTTCGTGATTTGGACAAGTTTAATAAGGCGATGCTAGGTAAGCAGGAATGGAGACTACTGAAGTATACTAACACGCTCGCTTATCAAGTCCTTAAAGCGAAATACTTTCCTAACTCTGATTTCTTGGGGTCACGATTAGGAAGGAGCCCATCATTAACATGGAGGAGCATTTAAGAGGCTAAAGGAGTTGTGGAACAAGGAACCCGATGGAGGGTGGGAAACGGACAATTAGTTCACATCTAGGAAGATAGGTGGCTTCCAAACACGAGCACATTTCGTGTTCTAACACCTAAGGACTCGATGGAAACTAGGATTTTTGTGGCTGATCTAATTAACACGGACACGATGCAATGGAAGGAAGATCTTATTCGCAATTTGTTTAGCAGTTCAGAAGCAGATGATATTTTCACTATACCTATCAGCAAGCAAAGAAATGAAGATATCCTAGTATGGCATTATGATAAGCAAGGAGTGTATACAGTTAGAAGCGCCTACAAACAATTATGTCTAAGAGCACCAACAGAATCAGGCTTTCAACCAGATCAACAGACAAACAACACCCCAGAGGCACTACAGAATTTATGGGGAGCTGTAATCCCTAACAAGATTAAAATCTTTGGGTGGAGAGTTTACCAAGATATACTACCAGTGTTAGAGAAATTACACAGGCGAAAATTCCTTGCAGAATCTTTGTGCTTTAGATGCGGATTGGAACCTGAGACAACGCTTCATGCTATCAGAGACTGTCCGGTTTCCAAATCAGCTTGGAATCAAATTGGGTTTCATTGGGAAGGTAAATTCAGTAGTCTTACCGGAACGGCGGAGTGGATCGCCCAGGTCTGCCAGTCAAGTAACCCAGATGGTGTTAAATTGTTCTTGGTGTCTCTTTGGGCAATTTAAGGGAACCGAAACAGGGAATATCATGGCGAAAGTAGGAGACCTGCAGCCGAAACAAATCGATGAAATACATTGAGGAATTCGAAGCAGTACAGACACAACAAATAATACAACCAGAGCAGCGATCTCGACGATGGCAAGCACCCAGTGTAAGCAGCTTCAAAGTTAACTTCGATGGGGCTCTTAACAAAGCAGACAGATTAGGAGGCTTGGGGCTGGTAATTAGAGATTTGGACGATGCAGTGATAGGAGCTACTAGCTAGTGCCATAAAAGTAAAAAATGTGTTAGACCATTTCCTCGTGGAAGCAATGGCAGCAAATCGGGCTTTGGAGTTGGCAGAGGAATTGGGGACTAGGAACATCACGTTGGAAGGTGATTCACTGGCTATAATCAAAAAGCTCAAATCAACTGATCAAGACCTATCCTCAATGGGGCCACTCATAGATGAAGGAAAGGAAAGAGCTTTATGTTTTGAACATTGTATTTTTTCCCACATAGTTAGAACAGGCAACGAAGCAACACATTTACTTGCTAAGATGGGATTAACTAGAGAAGAGGAAAGTGTTTGGATTGGGGAATGCCCTGACTTTATTGTCCATATTATTCACTCTGACTGTTCGTTTGAGTAATTAATGAAGTCACTTATTTATTCAAAAAAAGAAATCGAAAACAACTCCAACCTTGTTGGATCTAACCAGATGAAGTTGTTTTCGATTAAAAATGAAGCCAAATGAGTGTTGATGGGGCTAGAGGTGCCCTGACTTTTTCAAACTTTTAATTTTACTTCAATATTTAATCTTTACTTTAACCTCCATTAAATTTAAAAAAAAAAAAAAGATTATACCTAAATAAACCCTAAAAGTTTATTAAAAATGAAAATAAACTATTGATTTTTTATTAGATGAAATTTTTAATTCATTATAGTTATAGTTATTAAATCATGAAAATAATTGAATAAAATCCATTTGTTAGAATAATTAAAATAGTATATATTTCTTGACGTATTTGTCATTCAAAATTCATATTCCTAAATAATATAATTGGTTCCTTTATTATAAGTTTATCAAAATTCACTCTTTACATGGTTTGCTTGTTATTGTTTCCAATACAAATATTGTTATTAGTATCAACTTTTACAATGAAAAAATAATCATGTTTGAAAAAAGTATACAGATATTGTTGTTAGTATCAACTTTTGCAATGAAAAAAAAAAAAAAAAATCATGTTTGAAAAAAGTAATGTGCTAACTTTGTGTCAAACATTTTAATGCAATTTTTATGTTAAAACTTAATATTTTGTTTCCTTTTTCATAAGATGATTTTCATATATGATTATTTCTTTTATTTTACAAATTATTAGAGAAAAAAATAAATAAAATAATATAAAATGAAAAATAAATTTGAAAAATATCTATTTATTTAAAATAAAAAAATTAATTTAATTTTTAAGTTAAAAATAAATTTGACCCCATTAACTTAAAAATAGAATCTTTGTCCTTCTCCTGTTCTTATCTATATTATTTTCTATTATGAAAAAAATCAATTTAAAAAAAATAAAAAAAGAGTTTTCATTCTATAAAAAAATAAAATAAAATAAGTTTTATTTTCTTAATATTTTTTAAATTTCATTTTGAATAAATATTTGTTTTGTTATTGGTGCAAACATAAATATGTTTTGACTCTTCGCCCTATTTTGTAATTCTCGTAAAAAGCACGGAATTGCACCGTATAAGTTTGCACTGTAGTGTTCAATGTTCACCGTAAACTGATGGGAGACAGTTAAATAAAATTGTAAAACTCAACTGATAAATCAAAATGAGAAATATGAATTAATAATCCTTCTCTATCAAGGGGAAAAATCTACATATTTAGAAGCATTTTTTGAGAGGAGTTCAGTAGTATCAAGTTTCAAAATAATTGAATCCTATTTGTGCTTTCATTGTTGTTGAGCATCAAAATATAAATATTTGAAATACCTAAAGTAGAGGTACCAAAAGGATGGGTTTGGATTGAATATTTTTTGGTTCATATCATGTCAAGCTCGAGTCCGTTCAGATTTGACTTCTTTCAAATTCGATCCCTTTCAAGTTTGGATTAGGTTTGGATTCAAGTCATTTTTAAATTTTATGTAAAATATAATCATTTTAACATGTTTTTAAGTTCAAGTTCGATTTTTTTTTGGGGGGTTTGAATTGTTAACAGTTGAGGTTTTTCAAGTTCAAACAATTTCATTTAAAGTTCAGGTTTTCTCGAATCATGTCTTTATCTTTTTGGTCAAATCAGATAGAGTTCAAACTTTTTCAGACTGTTTTCAAATTCGGGCTACAGAAAAGAGAGTTTTTTTCCCCCTCTAAATTCTTCTGATATCTTTTGCAAATTGCAACAGCTAAATGCTCGACAATATGTGCTTTGCTTTCTAGGAAACTTAGTTAAAAGATAGTAGCCAAAGAAAATAATGCCCCAACAGGCCTAGATGTAAGTCCATCCCAGAGAAATAGTCCTATAGAGCTTGACCAGGAAGGAACCAAAAATCAGGCCAATATCATATGGTCAAAGAGCACTTTAGGGGGCTCCATGGAATTGAAGCCAAGCTCTGGTGTCAACCAAAAGTGGCTGTTTACCACCAAATGTGGTTGGCATCGAAAACCAATCATGATTCCATCTTCAAGCAGACAAAAACTAAAGATCCTAGCATATAACAGTCAATTGTGTGCAAATGAGACCTATGTTATTCTGACTCTTCATTTTTCTTGAAGTACTCGTGTCCAACACCCATGTTCGATACATATTCAGACATGGGTATAGAGATATGATCCCTCAAAGATACTTCAAAAATATGAAAAAACTTAGAATAAATCGAACATACCCATGTCGGACACTCTCACCCGAGTCTGAGTAACATAAAATGAGACTCATCCCTGTCGTTTTTTTTATCAAATTTTAAAATGTATTTATGAGCCAAATCATATAGGTAATGCAGACTAATTCAGTAATCGATGTGTAATCATAAAGCATTACGATATAAGATACTCATAGATATAGAAACATCCTTTTGATCATATAGAGAAGAAATAATTGTTCAAATACACTGAAACTGGCACTCAATTATAGTTATCAATGTTACGAACACGGTTCTCAATGATTTTTAGTAGCAGAGATTTTTTCCCAACTAAGCACTAGGCAAGCAGATTCATATAAAAAATGTAATATTTAATGTTTTCATTGTGAGAACGACGTAAATATCCTAAACAAACTTTCTTTCACCGTCTCCCGCTTTTCCCAACAGACCTTCTATAGAAATCAGAAGTGAACATGCTGGAGAAAGCTTGTAAAAGTCTAAGAATCTACCATGCAATGGTAACAATAAAGACATATATAGCTTACTCTTTAGATGGAGGTACTAAAACTGTATCCAGCTTCAGCAAAGTGGGATTTCACCATATCCAGAGCCCTAGAACGGTGAGAAATCTTGTTCTTCTCTTCCTTTGGCATCTCCGCATAACTGCAGGAATCAAGACATTATTAAATCATCGAAAGGCCTATTCTGACTTTACTCTAATTGACTGGATCATAATTAATCACGACAGACTTACGTTTGGTCATAGCCATCAGGTTGAAAGATAGGATCCCATCCAAAGTCATTTGGTCCCCTTGCAGGAACTATTTTGCCCTAATAGCTCAGCCAAAAAGTAAAACAAGATATCTCACAAACTTTATTTTGTTTTTTCATTCAAATTAGTCTTAGATCTATAATTGCAATATTGACATAATCTATGTTACTCGGACTTTGGTGTAAGTGTCGGATACGGGTATGCTATGTTACTCGAACTCGGGCGTGAGTGTCAAATACGGGTATGTGTCCGACACGGGTATGTTCAATTTTTTTTTAAGTTTTTCCAAGTATTTAGAAGGTCCTTGGAGGATCATATCCCCATACCCATGTCCGAATATGTGTCGGACACGAATGTCGGACACGGGTACTTCATGAAAAATGAAAAGTCGGAGCAACATAGCGGGTATGTGTCTGACACGGGTATGTTTAATTTTTTCTAAGTTTTTCCATTTATTTGGAGGGTCCTTGGAGAATCATATTCTCATACCTATGTCTTGATATACGTCGGACACGGATGTCGGACACGGATATTTAGTCGGAACAACATAGGACATAACAATCACATTTCTACTCAACAATTAGATAAAGGATGTGCAAGCAAAAAGTAAACATCAGAAAATGTTGACTGCAACCACAGTAACATTTTAAATCAGACTATCAGAGAAACTCTTGGAAATAATTTAAATATACTGCCAAGAACTATTTGATAGTCCTAGTCACCCTCAAATTTGTTTCACAAATCCCTAAGCTTATTGCTTATTAATTCTTAAGGACAAATCCTCAAAACTTCTTATCAATAATATTGTGACTTTAGCCTTATCAATAATATACAAATCTTTCTGCATACAAAGAGTGCAAAGATAAACACACACTGCTTGAAATTCAACTGTCCCTGTCATAGTCATTGTTGGATCCTTTCTCTCTACTCGTTCTATTTCTTCAAAAAAAAAAAAAACAAATTTCTCTGCTAGGAAATGCTTAACTTCGAAAACACAATGCACTTGACAATATTATCACCTCAATCTTGGGGAAAATATGGCACATACTAGACAATAAAACAAGTCATTGGCCTAAGTGGCTGACCATAATTGAATCCAGCAGTGATAAGTGTTTAATTTTATACATTTTCATATATTATTTCCTTATACTTTGTGCTTTAATTCTTAAGTGCCTTGATATTTTATTATATTTTTGTGAATTATAAGTATTTCGGATGAGATGAAGTCAAAACATGTCAAATATGATGTTAAAGAGCTTATAAAGTCACAATTATAAGATGAAAGAAGACTTTGGAGTCAAAAATATAAAATTCTTAGTGCTAAGTGATCAGGCAGATTTGACCTCCGGAGCTTATTGCTAAGAAATCATTATGTTAAAATCTTTATTTGAAGAAGCTTCATTCTTGACTTTTGAAGCTGGCTTGAATACCTTTCCAACGATAGTTTACACGCTCAAATCGAACAAGAAATAGTCATTCAAATCAGCCGACGAAGTGCGAGAAGATGCAGCAGCCACGAAACCGACGTCAGCGGGCAAAAACCACTAAGTCAGCCCACTCGGTGCCGCGGCGCCGACCCTACTGTCTTCAAAAAATCGAAAAAGTCCAAGAACTTACCTATCTTGCACTCCTTTGCCTCCTAGCTTCCTTGATCAGTAAGAAAGGGCTTCCAAGACTTTAAAACTCTATAAATATCATCTTTTGAGCCACAAACTATGAGATACTTTTGATTATTTATCAATATTCTTCTCTAATCTCTTAGTTTTTTTTTTTAAGTTTTCTTATTAGTTTTCTTTAAATATTCATATTTATGTTAACTATGCCTATGCAAGGCTAAACTTCTCTTTGGTTAAGGATGATTTCAAAGCCCTAGACATATTATGTAATTAATTTTCAGATTCTATCATATATTAGTTTTCTATCAAAGTTGTTTATATTCTTCTACAAGAATTGCTCATGATATTGTCTTGATTTGTTTAGGGTGATCAACTAGATATATCTTGATAATTATCTAATATTAGTTTAGGAATCTTGATCCGTGTAATTGTCTTAATTTCTTATTTAATAGTAGCAATTTGTAATTCATGATTATGTTGGGTTTTCAGGAATTATGAAATGGAACATAACATAAATTGAATAAATCTATGTTTATGTGTTTGTTGCTTAGATCAACCTATCTTTTTTTATCATAAAACTGCTATCACTTTGAATCTAATGATATTTATCTTAGGTTATTTGATAGTTAGAGATTAAGTAATGGCATTTGCCCTACTTAACGACGAACTAAGTAAGGATTGGGGTAACACAGGATGTTGTTATCTACGGTTGTTAAGTTTGATAGCTAATTGATATTGATAGATCTGAATTTGATTCTTAATGATGTCTAGTGGTGAAGAATGAAACCTTAACAATACCTTTCTCATATTTGATTACTTCTTATTTACTTGTTTTCTTACTTTTATTGTTTGCTTTAGTTTAAACTGATTTCAAGAACCCCCTTTTTATTTTGTTTTCCTTGAATTTAAGTGTAAAACTAATAATTTATAAACTAGACATCAATCTCTGTGGATTCGACCATTGCTTCTACTATACTTTACAATTGATATTTTTAGTGCAAGGTTTTAATAGATACATTATTTTGGGTGCCTCAAGTTTTTGGCGCCGTTGTCGGAAATTGCTTTCTTTAGTTTATTAGTTATTTGGTTTAATCTTATTTTCTGTTTTAATTAGTTTATTTTATTGTTTTCTTTTTCATTGAATGTCCCAATCTCCCAAAGAAGAAGAACCTCACTTAGGACTTAGGAGAATTCGGGAATTCATAACTTCCCACAAAAGAACAAACGAAAAGTTGATCCAAACTATCAAGAGGAACAAGGAGAGATGGCTGCTGATAACCGAACTCTCAAGGAGCTAACCGCTCCGGATTTGGATCAACAACCATTATGCATTGAATATGCTAATCTTGAGGTAGCTTTTGAATTAAAATCTTGTTTGATTCATCTTTTCCAAAGTTTTCATGGTTTTGCAGGAGATGATCCAAATAAGCACCTCAAGGAATTCCATTTAGTTTGCTCAAGTATGAGACCAACCGAGGTCACGGAAGAGAAAATTAAGTTGAGAGCCTTCCCATTCTCTCTAGCTGACTCGGCAATGGAATAGCTCTACTATCTACCATCCGGGACCATCACTACATGGAATGCAATGAAGAGAGCATTCTTGGAAAGATATTTTTCAGCATTTAAGGCTGCCAACATTAGAAAGGAAATATGTGGGATTCGACAATACAACGAAGAGTCCTTGTATGAATATTAGGAGAGGTTCAAGAAACTTTATACATCATGTCCACACCATCAGATAAGTGAACAACTGCTCATCCAATATTTCTATGAAGGTCTCTTGCCCATGGAGAAAGGCATGACAAATGTAGCAAGTGGGGGAGCGCTAGTTGATAAAACTCCCGAAGCTGCTAGACTTCTCATCTCCAACATAACAGCCAACTCACAACAATTGAACATGAGAGATGAACCACCACCACAATTACAGAAAGTAAATGAGGTAAGTACATCATCCCTTGCACAACAAATTTTTCAACTTACTTCTCTTGTGCAACAAATGGCTATAGGTCAAATGTAGCAAAGCAAGGCTTGTGGTATATGTTCAAACAAGGGGCACCAAACTGATATGTGTCCAACACTTCAAGATGATCCAAATGAATATGTTAATGCTATGGGTGAATTTCCTGACCAATCAAGAAAGTATGATCCCTACTCAAACACTTACAATTCAGGATGGAGAGATCATCCAAACTTTAATTATGGAGGAAACCAATCACAAGTTGCTCCTCCATCCTTTAATGATAAACAACCGGGTTTTCAGCAAAAAAAGCAACAACCATACCAAACCCGAGAACAAGTGCCTCCATCTCAAAATTCAGGTAAGTCTCTTGAAGACCTTGTCAATTTTCTTGTTACTAATAATTTGCAATTTCAACAGAAAATGGAGACAAACATTCAAGAAACAAGGACAAGTTTTCAGGCAAGTATCCGCAATTTAAAGAATCAAATGGCAACAATAATGAGTCAATCACAAGCAAGGGGGAAATTACCTTCCCAAACCATAGTGAATCCCAAAGAACATGCAAATGCCATAACTCTAAGAAGTAGGAAACAGCTTGAGACACCACATAAGGAGAGTGCTCAAAAGGAGGAAATCACCAATGCACCATCATCTTCACATCCCAATGAGCCACTAGAAAAGGTAACTCCGAAACCATCTTTTCCTTCTTATATAACTCCTCCACCTTTTCCTAGCAGGTTAGCAAAGTCCAAGAAGGAGGAGCAAGAGAAGGAAATTTTGGAAACCTTCCGAAAAGTAGAAGTGAACATTCCTCTATTAGATGCAATTAAGCAAGTGCCCGATATACAAAGTTTCTCAAAGAATTGTGCACATCCAAACGAAAGCTGAAGGGGAATGAAAAGGTAAGTATGGGAGAAAATGCTTCAGCTGTTCTTCAAAAAAAACTCCCACCTAAATGCAAGGATCCATGTATGTTTACCATTCCTTGTAAGATAGGAAACACCATGTTTGAGCGTGTCATGCTAGACTTAGGAGCATCTATCAATGTTATGCCATATTCAATTTATGCTTCTTTGAAACTAAGACCATTAAAAGAAACCGGTGTTATTTTACAACTCGCTGATCGTTCTAACACATATCCAAAAGGAGTTGTAGAAGATGTTTTTGTGCAGGTGAATGAATTGGTCTTCCCAGCGGATTTTTATATTCTTGATTTGGAAGATGAATGGTCTTCTAATCCAACACCTATCTTATTAGGGAGACCATTCTTAAATACAGCCAAGACCAAAATTGATGTACATGATGGCACCCTCACCATGGAATTTGATGTTAAGATCATACACTTTGACATTTTTGAAGAGGTGAGGTATCCAAGTAATAGCTATTCATGTTTCTCAATTAACATCTTTGATTCATTACTACAGAAACTCTTGGAGTTCACTAGCAAGGCGGCATCACAAATTAGAAGAAAAAAAAGCCGTAAGCTAAAAGATTCCAAAATGCCAAGAATGGGTAAAGGATGATGGCATGGGTCCAAGTCAGGCTGAGGACAATGAACCAAGCGCTTCTTGGGAGGCAACCCAAAAGGATGGAAAGCACATATTATACTCAGATTTGCTATTCTTACTCTCCATCATTCTATCTTTTATTATTTTTCTTTAGTTTGTTTTAATTAGTAATTCTTTTCTTTTACACATGATTCTTATATTTGGGGATAATAAAATTATATTGAGAACAATGTAAGAATTAAGTGTGGGGGGAAGAATTTAGGATTTCCTTTAGTTTAGTTTTGTTTTGTTTTTAGTTTGCTTTTAGTGTGTTTTAGTTTTTTTCAATACTATGATGAGATATGAATTGCATTGGGTCTAAAATTGATCCTTAGTGAGAAGATTTTTCATGAGAATTGAGCTTGAAATATCATATTTTATGAGCCAATGTTAATATGATCTATTGATTAAGAAAGAAACATGTTTAGACTTAATATTGACTTGTATAATCATCCCTGTGAGTTTTGATCCTATATGATTGATGCATTATAAATATTAATCTAATTTCTTTCTTGAGTGCTCGTTATGATTATATGATTCTCTAGAACTTGCTTTAAATCTTTTTAAGACTAATTGATGCATGTAATAACATGAATATGATTGAGACATTAGGGTTATAACCAGTGCCAAATAGCCATCCATTCTTGATGTTCCAAGAGAACATCCCCCTAGTGAACCAATTTGAGCCTACATTGAATATGCTATTTTATTGGTAACCACATCTTACACCTAGCCTAAACACATTTATATTTTTACCTTTGTTCTAAAGATAAACTAGAAAGTTTGAGACATATTGCAAAAACAAGGGATATTTTTAGTTGAAAATTTGGATTAGAACAAAAGATAAGTGTGGGGAAGAAAAAAAGCAAAAGTCCAGAGGAAAAAACCAGGAAACATTGTAAAAATACTTTTCCATATAAAAAAAAAATTGAATCATCTCTTGAATTTTTGGGAAAAGAAAAGAATATTACAAAGTTGATTAAAATGAAGCAAAGACTCAACATGAAATAATTAGCCTATGTGATTATGTACTTCTAAAGAATATTGAGAGTTTTATTTGCAAAATCTTATTTTGTCTCTAAAATTCTATGAAATTTTTGGAATCTTTGTGATATCTTTTCGTTTTTATTCTTTAACCACATTATAACCTCTTGACCCCATTACAACCTTGAATAAAGACCTTTTGATTCATGAAGTTGCATGATCTAAATAATGAAGAATAGGTGTACAAACAAATATATGGTAGAACTATTTTCATGAGATTGATTGAGTGTAAACACTTTACCACTACTTTAAAGAGTGAAAATCATAAAAGTATCTCATATGAGAAGTTGAGATTAAGTTTGAACGTGCACTATTTTGATTGAGATATGTTATGTTAATGTTAGCTCAACTCAAACCCTTTACTATCAAGCATGATTCTTTGTGAAACTCTTTAAGTTATTGATTAGTTATAAGACTTGTTCAATAATTGTCTCTCATTTTTATTGAAAGTGGACTATATTAGGATTTCTTATTTTATTTTTATTTGATTTTGCTCGAGAACCAACAAAAGACTAAGTTTGGAAAAATTTGATAAGTGCTTAATTTCATACATTTTCATATTTTATTTTCTTATACTTTGTGCTTTAATTCTTAAGTTCCTTGATATTTTATTATATTTTTGTGAATTATAGGTATTTTGAATGAGATGAAGTCAAAAAATATCAAATATGATGTTAAAGAGCTTACAAAGTCACAATCATAAGATGGAAGAAGACTTAGGAGTCAAAAAAATCAAATTCTTAGTGCTAAGTGATCAGGCAGATTTGACCTTCGGAGCTTGTTACTAAGAAATCATTATGTTAAAGTCTTTATTTGAAAAAACTTCTTTCTTGACTTTTGAAGCTGACTTGAATACCTTTCAAACGATAATTTACACGTTCAAATCAGACAAGAAGTTGTCATTCAAATCAGCCAATGAAGTGCGAGAAGATGCAGCAGCCACGAAACCAACGTCAGCAGGCAAAAACCACTAAGTCAGCCCACTCGGCGCTACGACGCCGACCCTATTGTCTTCAAATCCGGAAAAGTCCAAAACTTACCTATCTTGCATTCCTTTGCCTCCTAGCTTCCTTGACCAGCAAGAAAAGGCTTTCAAAACTTTAAAGCTCTATAAATACCATCTTTTGAGCCACCAACTATGAGATGCTTTTGATTATTTATCAATCTTCTTCTTCTCTAATCTCTTAGTTTTTATTTTAAGTTTTCTTATTAGTTTTCTTTAAATATTCATGTTTATGTTAACTATGCTTATGCAAGGCTAAACTTCTCTTTGGTTAATGGTGATTTCAAAGCTCTAAACATGTTACGTAATTAAATTTCAGACTCTATCATATATTAGTTTTCTATCAAAGTTGGTTATGCTCTTCTAAAAGAATTGTTCATGATATTGTCTTGATTTGTTTAAGGTGATCAACTAAATTGATCTTGATAATTATCTAATGCTAGTTTAGGAATCTTGATCTGTGTAATTGTCTTCATTTCTTATTCAATAGTAGCAATTTGTAATTCAAGATTATGTTGAGTTTTCAGGAATTATGAAGTGAAACATAACATAAGTTGAATGAATCCATGTTTATGTGTTTGTTGTTTAGATCAACCTATATTTCTTATCATAAAGCTGCTATCACTTTGAATCTAATAATATTTATCTTAGGTTATTTGATAGTTAGAGATTAAGTAATGGCGTTCGCCCTGCTTAATGATGAACAAAGAAAAGATTGAGGTAACACAGGATGTTGTTATCTACGGTTGTTAACTTTGTTAGCTAATTGATGTTGATAGATCTGAATTTGATTCTTAATAATGTCTAGTGGTGGAGAATGAAACCTTAATCATACCTTTCTCATATTTGATTACTTCTTATTTAGTTGCTTTCTTACTTTTATTGTTTGCTTTAGTTTAAACTGATTTCAAAACCCCCTTTTTATTTTGTTTTCCTTGCATTTAAGTTTAAAACTAATAATTTATAAACTAGACACCAATCCTATGGATTCGACCCTTGCTTCTACTATAATTAAAATTGATCTTTTTAATGCAAAGTTTTACTTAAGATACACTCTTCTGGTGCATCAAGCAGCAACCCAAATAGATGCTCCTGATTCAAGATATCATATAATGCAAGCAATGTGTAAATTTTAGAGTTATATGTTCATAGAACCGCATTACATCGAACAAAATTATCATTTTAATTTATTTTCTTCTTTGGGTTTCAATGCTCTTTTCATACATAAGTGATAAGACATTTCCCTTTATCCTGTATGCATAAGCCCCTGAATTTGTTGCATATGATTGGTCAAGTAGCAAAACTAGGCATCATGCATGAGGCTCAATATATATAAACTTTAAGTGGAAAGAGGAGTGAACTGAATTGTTAGTTCAGTTACTTGAAACATCTGATCAACTGACCGGTAAATTCTCTCAAGGCAGAAGATTATGGTCCAAGTTTAAAATATAATGAAATAAATAAGTTGATAGAGCAGGATATCCCTTCATGTAACTTTTAGCTTTTCATGGACCAAGAAATCATTAACATAAATGCAAAACTATGTCAGATCCTTAAGAAATATACATTGCTTATAAATTAGAAATGAAAAAAATTCCTAGTAACTCTACCAACTCATGCCCTGAAGTGCTAGGAATACCTTCTCCCCACCCCTATTTTCTCTGTCCATGTCTTGATTCATTTCCATTCATTGTCCAAAAGATATTTAAATTAGTAAAGTATAAAAATATACATGGACCAGCACTTTCTGATTAACATACCATTTTGGTCTTATTCACTTAACAATGTAAATTTGTATAGTCCAAAACCAAATTTCTTTGTGCTTCGTTATGGTCGTATTTAGACCATTGCATTCTCAAAATGAAACTCAAAAGATAAAAGAGTTTAGGGAAGAAAGCAGAATAATAATATTGGAAACATACCGGAGTTTTCCCCAGAAAGGTAATAGGTTCAACATCAGGACCAAGGGCAAAAGAAAATGCACATAAAGCGTAAGCTGACTTATCCTCATATGCCATCAACAAGTTGTTCAAACCTTGAAAAAGTTATGAAAGTGAAGTAAACAGATTAGAGGAGAGTATCTGAAGCAGCTTAAAATAGTGACGGACGTAAAAAGAAAAAAAAAAGAACAGATGGAAATGAAAGAGTGCATTGTGAGAAGAGAACCTTCATGGCCAATCTTCTCCAGAAACCATTTTCTGCAGAACACATTAGGTAATGACGATAAGAAAGCATAAAACAAGAACCTCAACATAACATTGAAAAAGAAAGAATATAATGAGAGACATATATTATTAGCAAAATCATCTAAAGCAATATTGTTTGTAACATAACAAAAACAAAGATTAAGCTTGAACCTAGAAATTTAAGACAATGAAGACAAAATAGGACCAAGAGGAAGAGAAAATACCAAAAAATCCTTCTAAAATGGAAGGATTATTACATTTACCAGTTGCCATTCCCTGTTTTCAGCAAGGGGTCGAAACAATCATCTTACGTGCACGTATATAACACATATTGCATAGAGGGCGTTTGAGAATTCAAATCAAAATAAAACCCTCAAAAACAATAACTAAAAGGAATCAACTAATGGTATGAAAGCTCATGGTAGAAGCTGGCTGAACGTGCAAAGAATCTATTCAAAAGGGTTAGCCATTATCCCTTTCAAGTAAGCCTAACAAGATTTCATGCTGATGGAATAATCATGAACTCACTAGGTTCAGTTCTCCAAATATCAAAATAACAGAAACACAAATAAAAGAAAGTTTGTGCATTTTTATACTATTCGTTTTAATCAATTATCCCTAAGTATAATTCCAAACCCAGTTATTATCAAACTGAAATGAGAACAAAGCTTACACCTTGATTTAGCAAGAATGAAATAGAACTTACATGTATGGCCCTGCAAGTAGTTTTAACAATAAAAAAATCATTAAGGAAACCCAAAAATTGAAAAAAAAAATCAGGAAATAAATAAAAATATAGAAGATGATAAATACCTGGAAGACCCTTTAGGGCATTGAAACAAAGGCATGTATCTTCCACCAACACTGGTCCATTCACCTTCACATCCAAAAAAACTAACTTTTTAAATGTAAATTATATTAATTTTTAGAAAGAAAAAAAATCAGGGTATTTTACAAATACAAAAATTTATGAGTATATAAACCTGGAGAGCAGCCAAACGAGCCTTTTCTTTGGATATTTCTTCCGGTTCCCCTTGCAGTTCAGGCACTGAACAATTAAAATGTAAAAAGTATAAAATAAAATCAAAGAAACGAAAATTGTATTAATTGAAAAGTAAAGAAAAAAATGAAAATTTTGTGGGAGAAGAAGAGAGTACGGTCAAGCTTGAGGGACTGAAAGGGGATGGATTGACCCAAGATGGCTTTCACTTCCTCCAGCTTCTTGGCATTTCCAGTTACGAACGTTACCGGCCGTGACACCAACACTGCCCTGGCCGCCGCCGCCGCCATTTTCCCGCCCTTTTTCGTCCTTTTTTGTCTCGCCCAGGAAAATATGAATGAGACCTCGCGCTAGCAGAGCAGAGCCAGATACAAAAAAGACGAGCCTTTTTTTTTCTTCCATGAATGGCGTCAGCGTCATGATTATGAACAATTTCACGACTGGTCAAGCTGGACCTGGTCTACTCTAGTTGACCAAAGGCCCAGCCAAAATTGGGTGAAGTTAGAGAAAAGTTAAAGCCCATTAAAATTCCAAATTGGGCTTCCACTAGGAACCTGAAAAATTCAGCAAATGCATATTTCTAGCATAGGAACACAACTTATAGTTGGAAATTTGGAATTATAATTGCTTCTATCTTAGCTTTGCATGTCCACTGTGAAAAGAACTCTGTACTACCTTCACACCACAGTTCTCAATTCTCATCCCTAAAGTTCAAAAATCAGAAGATGTTACACAATTCATACCTATAAGCTGTTGCAACTTCATATAGAAAATCATCTACAAAGTTTTGGTGAACAGAGTTAAGCCATATTTGGGGATGTTATTACAGAGAACAAAGTACCTTTGTGGAAAAGAGGTAGATTCAGGATAATATTCTGGTGGCTATTGAAGCATTTCATTATCTAAAGATGAAGAAGAAAGGAAGAAGGTATGAGATGGCCTTGAGTTGACTGTAAAAAACGTGAATATCACGGTGGATGTATGTGGGATTTACCGTTGAAAAAAAATTAATGGCCCAAATGATTACTTGTAGGGATCAAGGTAATCCGTACCGTGAACTCGGTAAACGTATCGTTTTTTTTCTGATACTGATACGTATTGATATCGGTGTGTTTCGACGTACCGTTTCAGGTTTATCGGCATTTTTCAAATATTTTTTCATATATCTATATGTATAGCCTATTTTCAAGTTTTTTAATAAAATATATATTATATACACATGCAAATATATATGTATATATATGTTTTTATACAAATATAAATTTTAAATATTTAATATCTAAAATTTATAAACATAAAATAAATATTAAAATGTTAAAAAAAATAATAAATTATTATTAATTATGTCTAATAGTCTAATTTAATGAACATATATATTTTTTAAATATAATTATGAAAAAAATAAAAAAGATCATAACACAAAAATTATTGAAATTAGTTTAAAAATTCAAATAAGTGAATTTTTAAATAAAAAAATTTAAAAAAATCAAAATCTTGTACCAACTAATACGGACCGGTATGTACAAATACTGATCGGTATTGATCGGTACAAGCCGGTATGACCGATACGGGCTGGTACAAAAATGGAAACGATACGAGACTGGTATCGTTTCGGTTTACCTTAAAAACGGTACGTACCGACCGATACCGATAACATTGGTAGGGATGGCAAAACCCGATTCACCGATAGATTTCGCATTGATCTGCTTCGAATAGAGAGATTTTTTTTCCTTGAAAAGCGGGGGACGGGTGGAAAGGGGTGGTTTTGGTAAATGCTTACTCTGCTCCGCCCCGTCCCGACTTTTGAAATTACTATCTTACCCTTTAAAATATTTTTATATTTTTCATATATATTAGATATCTAACTATAATATACATTTTTTTTTTGAGTAGGGAAAAAAAAAGAAAGAAAGAAAAAGAGAAAAGAAAAGAAAAGAAAAGAAAAGAAAGGAAAGGAAAGGAAAGGAAAGAGAAAAACTTTATGCGTTCGTGTTCGTGTTATTTTATCGTGTGTTTAAAATATTATAAATATTAATTTTTACATGTTAATAAATCTTTTTATGTATATTTTGACACGTTCGTATATTCAAGTAGTGTTCATGTTATTTTTCGTATTGTGTTTTAATTATTTTTTCTATTCTTTGTTCGTGTAGTGTCTCTATTTATTTCATATTTTGCATAATTTGTCATTGTGATTCAATTTCGAAAAAAATTGTGTGTTCATGTCGTGTCTCAATTCATGATATATTTTGCATAATTTATCATAATAATTCAATTTATAAAAAAAATGTATGTTTGTGACGTATTTGTATTATTTTTTGTGTGCAAAATATTATAAATTTATATAGATTTTTATACATTAATAATTCGTTTTATATAGATTTTGACATGTTTGTGTATTCGTATCGTGTTCATGTTATTTTTCGTGTTGTGTCGTGTTTTAACTATTTCCCAATGTTGTGTTTGTGTAGTGTCTCAGTTTATCCCATATTTTGTTCATGTTATTTTTTCGTGTGTTTCAAGTATTATAATTTATATAATTTTACACGTTAATAATTCGTTTTATTTATATTTTGACACGTTCGTGTATTCGTATTATGTTCATGTTATTTTTTATGTTGTGTTTTAATTATTTTTTCTATGTTGTGTTCGTGTCGTGTTTGAAGTCATTTCATATTTTGCATAGTTTGTCATTTTGATTCAATTTAGAAAAAAGATTGTGTGTTCATGTCGTGTCTCAATTCATGACATATTTTGCATAATTTGTCATAGTAATTCAATTTAAAGAAAAAATTATGTGTTTGTGACATGTTCGTATTTGTGTTAATTTTTTTTGTTATCAAAATATTATAAATTTATATAAATTTTTATGTGTTAATAATTCGTTATATATAGATTTTGACACGTTTGTGTATTCATGTCGTGTTCATGTTATTTTTCGTGTTGTGTTTTAATTATTTTTCCTATATTGTGTTCGTGTAGTGTCTCAATTCATTTCATATTTTGCATAGTTCATCATTATGATTCAATTTAGAGAAAAATTTGCGTGTCCGTGTTGTGTCTCAACTCATGACATATTTTGCATAATTTTTCATAGTGATTCAATTTAAAGAAAATTGTATGCTCGTGACGTGTTCGTGTTTTTTTTTTCAAAGTATTATAAATTTATATAAATTTTTACTCGTTAATAATTCGTTTTATATAGATTTTGACATGTTCGTGTATTCGTATCGTGTTCATATTATTTTTCGTGTCGTGTCATGTTTTAATTATCTTTCCATGTTTCGTTGTATCGTGTCTCAATTCATTCCATATTTTGCATAATTTTATCATAATGATTTGATTTTAACTCTAAATTCATTTATTTAAGATATTGCAAAACATAAAAATTTATTTAAATAAATAATCATAATTTAATATGATTTAACGTAAATTTATTTGTAATTGTTGATTTAATTAAAATTTTATAAAAAAAATCCCCCAGCGAAGCTGGAGAAGAATTCTAGTATATACTAAAATCATATAAATATAAATATTTTATATATATTTTTAGTATATATATGTATATTATAAATATTAAAGAATTTTATATAGTAAAATTATGTTCATGAATAAATTACAATGTAATTTTTTATAATATTAAGTTAAAAATAATTAATAAAAATTGGGATGTAATGGAGTGGAGCACCGTGAAGCGGTTATGGATGTAACCGACATCCATGAAGGTGAATGTTTCCAACATCCATATAAGAGTGGGACGGAGATGGATAAGGCAATCTCCACCTCCGCCTCGATCCATTGCCATCCCTAATTACTTGTTAGCTAGCTAAGCAATTTCACCAGATTTTGTTTAAAGTTTACCATGAATAAAATGATGTGAACATCACTTTTCAATAGTGATTCTGTTATGTGCTATTTTCCTCCGATCTCATGGATTCGGTTTCGTGAGAATTACCAAGAATTTAATATGGTTTAATCACAATTATAAAATATTACAAAATTTATTGCAAAAATTAAAAATAAAAGAACAAACAATCATTTAATCAAATGGTGTATGAGTTTTCGGTTTAAAGAGCGTAATCCTCTTTCCATATAAATATATATATATATATATATATATGAGTTCCATTAGTGTAAAACTAAATTAGTTTTACACACTTTCGTAACTTTTTATATGATTTATATTTATTTAATCCGACCGTCGTATATTATATTCTATTCACGTAGATCACGCACGTCGAGTTTCGAGTGAATTAAAAATGTCTAACTATTTTTTCGATATAAAAAAACTTTCAACCGTTAAATATATATTGAAAAAGACACTATTCTCGATCGATATGATAGAGATATCGGACAATTATATTGTTAAATCTAACGGTCGGTTTATTAAAATATAAATCGTGTAAAAAGTTATGAAAGTGTGTAAAACTAATTTAGTTTTACACTAGTGTAAGTAGATCCCTCGTCTCTCTCTCTCCGTTAGATTTAACAATATAATTGTGCTCGTCGTGCATGTAAAGTTTCAAATCAATCCTATATCTCTATCATATCGATCGAAAATAGAGAGAGAGGAGGGATCCACTTACATTAGTGTAAAACTAAATTAGTTTTACACACTTTCATAATTTTTTATACGATTTATATTTTAAAAAAACCGACTGTAGACACCTAATTTTGTCCGGACCACTAAAACATGTATGTTTTCTTCCTAAATTGAGGTTTCAGAATGTAAAAAGACCTTTTTCATCTTGCAGGTGGTACTCCGAGACTTAGTTTAAGGGGCGAGCATAAAAAGTCAAACTTGAAAAAAGTCAATCCCAAAAAGTCAACTACTGAAAAAGTCAACCCACTTTCAAAATAAAGATTTGAAGTTCAATTGAAAAATGGCGAAAGAATTTTGATAATCCAAGGTCTACATTGAAAGATATGGAGTTCGGAAGTTGGGATTTGGAGATTCAGTAGAAAGGAAACCCTAATCCGAGAAATTTGGAGAAAAGTGCTTAAACGATCGAATTGGTCGAAATTGATGGTTCCAAATGAAAGATAAGCACTGAATACAGGTAATGGAGAAGCCATCTGAAAGCAAAACCGAAAGAAAAGTCAATCCGGGAGAAAACCGAGAATTAGGTTTTTTGGTGGATTTCGGTGAAATCGGGAAGAATCACAGAATTGACCCGACTTGGTAAGACTAAAGCCCCCAATGGATAAGGAATGATTAAAAAGGGATAGCCCAAGGCTCAGCTTGAAGAAAATCTGAAAATCGGACTTGTTTTGAGCAAAACCGGGTTTCGGAGGCAAAAGGGCAAAATTGGAAAATTTGGGAAAATAGCAAATGAACTCCGAAAATTCTGAAAATTTGCAAATTTCATTCTTAAATCATTTTAAAGAGATTGGCGAAATAAAATCTTGATTCGGAGTTCGTTCGCAAAATGGCCAAATCCCGGGCTTCTTATGTAGTAATTCAAGAAGGAAAATCCCGACAAAATAGCAAATGAGCTCCAAATCTTCTAAGATTTTGCAAATCTCATTTTTTAATTATTTGGAAGAGATTGGCGAAAGAAAATCTTGATTCGGAGTTCGTTTACAAAATGGCCAAATCCCGGGCCTCCGATGCAATAATTCAAGAAGATAAATCCCGAAAAAATAGCAAATGAACTCCAAAAATTCTGAAAATTTTCAAATCTCATATTTAAATTATTTGGAAGATATTGGAGAAATAAAATCTTTATTCGGAGTTCGTTTGAAAAATGGCTAAATCCCGGGCCTCCTATGTAGTAATTCAAGTAGAAAAATCCCGAAAAAAATACCAAATGAGTTCCAAAAATTATGAAAACTTCCAGATAAAAATTTTAAATTATTTGGAAGAGATTGGTGAAGAAAAATCTTGATTTGGAGTTCGTTTAAAAAATGGTAAAATGTGGGGGCATAAAAGGGCATTTTTGGAAGAAAAAATCCAAATAAATAGCAAACAGACTCGGAAATTTTTGAAAACTTACAGAATTCAATATTTTATTATTTTTAAAGTATTTAAAAAAATAAAATTTGAATTTGGAGTCTGTTTGACATTTATTTGCATCCGGGGTCAAAACGGTCATTTCACCCAAGCAACCGAAAAGGGCTTCTTTTGGCCTTTCAAAAAATAAGACTTGGGCTGGAAAAGAGAGTGCTAGCCTGCCAAGGCCCAAAGGAAGGAGGAAGCTTCTGATTTTTCAATCAAATGGCCTAGGATTAAGAGTTAGTTAGAGATTCCTTTTGATCAAGCCATTGTGATTAAGCCATATAGGCCAAGGGAGAGTGTCAACATTATTCTTGAATAGCTGTAATTATTGACAGCTGATATGCTAATCTAAGGGTGATAATTTCATGATTTTTCACCTTGAATTACTAGCCATTGGATGGGAAGTTGGTTGGAACCAAAATGACAACATCCTAGCTCATTTTAGGGGGGTTCGGCCAGCACTATAGAGGGGAGCAGAATTTATTTTTTCAGACTAGATTTTTCTGATTTCTCTTGGTTTTTCTTTCTTTGGTTGAAAGCAAAAAGAAAAAGTTGAGAAAAGAAAGGAAAGTTTGAAGAGATAAAGCTTGAAATATAGCTTCTTGAGGTTGCTCTTGAGCACCAACTCTTGCACTTTCTTGATTTTCCATTCTTGATTTTTGCTATTTTGATTATCATTTGGTGAGTTTTCTTTTTAAATAAGTTTTTTTTTTTTCATTTTAAGTTCTTTCTTCATTTTTTTCTTAAAACAAGTTTTTTTTTTTACATTTTTTTTTTCACTTCCTCACCATGGCCGAATGGCCTACATTTTATTATTGATGCAGTCTTTTGCTTTAATTTATCATATTATTCATGTTATTTTATTTAATCTTGATGTTTTAAGTGTTATTATACTTTATATACTTGACTCATATTTTAATTTGGTTACTTTATTTGTTGCCATTTATGATTTAAATATCATGTTCTTGTATTTTTAGTTTTTTGTTTTCATAATGTTTAAATTTGTTGATGTTTTATATTTAGTATATCAAGTGTTTGTGAAAATGTTTGTGAGTATCTCTACCTTGTGTTTGCATGATTTGAGTGTTATAGTTGAGCATGTTAGTATATCAAGTGTTTGTGAAAATGCTTGCGAGTATCTCTACTTTGTGTTTGCATGATTTGAGTGTTATATTTTAGTTGAGCATGTTAGCATATCAAGTGTTTGTGAAAATGCCATGCTTGTTGGAGCTTGAGGCCATTCGGCTACTCCATGTGTTTTACATTGTATGTGCATTTTTGCCATGTTAGTTGGTAGGTTTTGCATTTGCATGACATTTGATTGAGTATTTAGTTTAAGTATACCAAGTGTTTGTAAAAATGCCATGCTTGTTAGGAACCATAGGCCATTCGGCCACCCCTTGTATTCTAGCATCATGTGTGCATTTTTGCTATGTTAATTGATAGATTGGCATTTGCATGATATTTGGTTGAGTTTTTGGTTTAAGCATGCCTTGTGTTTGTGTTATTGCCATGCATATTTTAGATGTTAGGTTAGGTTTATCTTGTCATGCATGTTCATGCATTTTAGACCTAGGTTGCATTAAATGCCATGCAAGTTCATTTAGGTCTAGGTCACTATATGGATGCCATGCATTTTTTCATGACATTTAGGTTTAAAACCATGCATTTCATGCATCATATTTGCTGTATTTTTCATGAATTTCATGTTCATGCCACTTGACTAATGATTTAGGCCAATTAATGGTTCAAAGTCATGCTCTCTTGAGCACACTTGTGGAAAATTAAAGTTTGTCAAATTGATTATTCTACCTTTGTGATTTTTTTACTTAGCCAATTTTTTATCTAACTTTTAAAAAGTCCTAGCTACTATTTGTGGGTCATTTTGTGAGTCTTAAATATTTTTACTTTGATTTTTAAATGATTTTATCAAAGGCAAAAATGTATTTTGGCAAAACAGTTTTTTCATCCAGTACTCGTACTTTCCCGATTTTTCTGGGCATTCATCTTTAATCAGAAAATTAAGCTGAATTTTTTTTCCGTGTAGTTTTACATGTCCTGAGTCTCCAGTACTTTTTTTATAATTTTTTGAATTTTTAAAAATAGGGTAAAAAATCGTGGCTTAAAATTGGACAGTGGAGTCGGAATTGAATTTAAAGAAAAATCATTTTTTTTTGTTTTGGTTAAGTTATTTAGAGGGGGCTGATTAGGAAGTTTAGCTACTGACTTAGGGTAGTTTCTAAGCTTTTTTAAACTCTAAAAATGATTTTTTAAGTCTCAGGTTAAGGGTAGTCAAGTCCGGGATTTTAAACTTAGGAAATTAGAGCCATTTAAAAAAGTTTAACCCAGTTTTTTTATTTTTAACCTAAGCTTTTCCAAATTGTTTTCAAACAATCACAAAGTATTTTGGTTTTAGAATATTTAATTTGACATATTTTCCTAAGGTAGCCAGATATCTTTTTAGATAGACGGATTTCCTTAATTAAAGGAAAAAATACATTTTCATGCATTGCATTTTCCATATTCATGCATTTTATATAATACGTGATTTTTGCTATGATAATTTCTATGATATTGTTATGATTTTGAGTTATATTATATTGTTTATTATATGATTTGGAATATTTCATGATATCCTATGCTTTTTATTTAATGATTTTTTTGTTATATTATTTAGCATATACTATGTTCATGCATTATTATTTTCATTTTTATTTCCATGCATATTATATGATAGCATTATTTTATATTCCATGTCATTTAAATTATATGCCATATCATTCATATTTTCCATGTCATTTAAATTATGTCATTTCATATAGAATATATTATGTTACCTAGGTCATTTCATGTAGAATATATTATGTTACCTAGGTCATTTCATTTAGGATATATTATGTCATTTAGGATATTTTATTTCATTTAAAATATATCATATGATTTAGGATATTACATTTCATATAGAATATATTGTGTTACCTAGGTCATTTCATTTCATTTCATTTAGAATACGTCATAGGACATTTCATTTCATTTAGAATATGTCATATAACTTAGGACATTTCATTTCATTTAGAATATACTAAGGCATTTAAATTATATCATATCATTTAGGAAGCATTATATTATTTAGATTTTGCTATGTCATTTTATTTATGTCATGTATATACATATTCATATCTTTTAAGATGTTTTCAAAAGGATAATGATTTTTCAATAAAAAATAAAGATATTACCGAGTTAAAATAATTCATGAGTTCTCTACCGGGTTTGCTGAAGGGAATATCATCAATTATCATTAATAAAGGAATATCTTTCTTTCAAAAAAAGAGAATGATTCGGAAAGTTTTCCAAAACTAATAAAAATTTCTATATTTTGCCACGTTTGTTGGGGAATATAGGAAAATTTTGAATTTATAAATTTCGGATCATTTTTAATTAAAAATGGAATTATTTTTCTTTAAATTGGGAATTAACTTGAAATACTAAATTTAAAACCAACTTTTTACCATACTTGAGATAACACACGATTAATAAGGTACGGTTTTATACGGGCGTTGTGGGGGTGCTAATCCTTCCCCGCACGTAACCGAGTCTGAACCCGATTTCTTTTTTATTTCTCTGGTTTAAACGCAGACTTGAAAATGGTTTTAAAAATGTTTTAATTAATTTTTAAAATATTTTATAAAACCGGTTTTAATAGGTGGCCGATCACACCTAGCTAAAAAAGATTGGTGGCGACTCAATGTCTTTTTCAAGGTCATTTTCAAAACCTTCATTTTTCTAGAGGAATTAAGTCGACTTTTTCTCGGGTTTTTTTTAATGTCACGCTTAACGAATAATAAAGTCTTGCGATGAGACTCGTTATTTTTTAGGTTGCGACAGCTTGGCGACTCCATTGGGGACAATTAGAGAGTCAGGCCTAGAAATTAGTTGTGTGTTATCAAAGTCTCGGTTTTGTTGGTTTAATTGGTATTTAATTTTAATTCCCATATTTTTAAAATAAAAGAGAATTTTGAAAATAAAAAATGTTTTAATATGTCCATATTCATGTGCATTCATATTATTATTTGTTCTCTGGTTATTTTGTTGCATATATTTATATGTTTGCTTGACTGATGCTTTATATTGTTTGATTTTAGTGGGGGATTTAGAATAAGGGGTGTAGAATAGGTGGTGACAGGTTTGTTTTATTCCTCCACACACACTCACTTGCATTTGCATAACATGAACTCTCTACCCGGGTTCCGTCCTTTTAAGTGGGAGTAAAGTAACTAAGCCTTCGTGATTGATCCTCCGTATAGGCTAGTGAAACACTTTCGGAGTATAAAGTACCTAATGCCTTCGTAATAATCCTCCGTACGGGCATAGGAAAATATACTCTAACGAATTGAACCCGCTTTTATCGGGGTGCCTTACTAGCCTTCACCGGCGACAGTGAGGAACAATTCGGGGCCTTAGAACCGATTCACCTTCATCTAGTGAACCTAGACGAAGCCATGCCAGATTTCCATTAAGATATACCGAAGATAGGAACACATGGAGGGACATTTCTAAACCTTTTATTACCTATTTTACACTCTAAATAAGTTTTGTAGATCGGGCAACGATGTATGTACATCGCCCGTAATAAATGTGTTAATCTGTCCCAAAGGCACTGTGATACCTATATAAGTAGATATTTGTCGAGGCAAAATATTCATTAATTGTTAAAAAAAAAATAAAAATCCTTTTTCAAGCATTTTTGCATTTTGCACATTTCATACATGTGTGAATAGAGCATGTACATTTTTTGGTTGTGTTATTGACCTCATTCTTTGCAATAAACTGTTGGTAATTTCATTTGATGATTTCATAAAACCGGTAGTATTGCATGAACATTTGGATATTGTACCATAGTAAGATCCACTACCCCGAAATTCTTTTGAAAATAATATGATTGGTTTTTCATTAAAAAAAAAAACATGTTTCAAAAAATCATAAATTTGGAGGCAAATCTTGCATAATGAGATTTTTGAATAATCAAGATTTAGGTCCCACCAATTTCGTGTAATGATTGGTTAATTTATTTGTATCATTTTGACATCATGTCACAGTCCTAACATGCATGGTTATTCATTGTAGAATACATTTGTGATATACATGGTTATTCTTTGTACCTACCTTTGTATTAATTCATTTATTCTCCTCATGTATCATTTTGACATCATAACATGCATGGTCATTCATTGTAGAGTACGTTTATGGCATGCATAGTCATTATTTGTATATACCTGTGCATCCATTTATTCAATGCATCATGTTGGCATTAGATTGCATCCATAGCATACACAGTCATCATAATTTCTCTGTATATGTTCATGTATTAATTATCAGTATATTCATGCACATAGGAATATAGTATGTACATTCATAATTGTATTCTTAATCTCATGACATTTTTATTTGCATGAAAGGGGTTCGAGATATGAGGAATGAATAGGAGGAACGATTGGGTGCTTTGGAACGCAACCAAGAGGAATGTAGACATGAAATCCGGGAGATGAAGGAACAACTTGCCAAATTGCTGAAAATGGTTGAGGATATGGGTAAGAGTAAAGAGGAACTTTCTTAGGGCTCTGTATCGTCTTCGGATCAACCAAAACCATTAGGTCCAGAACATACAATCCTTGCTGGATCCTGTACTTGTCAATGCCACAAAGGTTGCAACCCTGATGAAATTATGGACAAAATCATGAAAATGATTAAACCTGAGAGCCTGATACCAAAGATAGAAACCTCGGATCCTGTACCATACCTGCAAACTGTTCTAGGTCCAAGCCAGTATCCCCACCCTACTATGGTCCAATCGACCATTGGGATGACCACTACGGGATTCCTGAATCCTACTCCATCACCAACAACTGCCAGTTCATATTATTTCCCTCATCAATCACCTTATCCAGCATCTGGGATAGGAACCTCGAGCTATGTACAACCTCCAAAGGCCCTGTGTCCAAATCCATACCTTTTCCATGTTGTTCCGCCACATCTCCATGTAAACACTCCGGTTCGGACCTTAGTGCCACCACCAAGTGCCCCAACTCCTAGGCCATGTGTGACTAAGAAACAACCCAAAAACAAGAATCAAGAGCAGTATGATCCCATTCCAATCAGCTACCGAGAGCTTCTCCCTATACTGATCCAAAATCACATGGTTGCATGCATCCCATTGAAACCCCTGTTACCACCATATCCAATGTGGTATAATCCAAATGCAAGATGTGATTATCACTGTGGAATTGTTGGCCATAACATTGAAGACTATATAGCATTCAAAAAGAAAGTGCAAACTCTTATAGATGCCAAGTGGTTGGATCCAACGACACTGATTGATAGAGGACTGGGAAAGCGTCATTAGGATTAGGAGATTTACAGCATTGAGGTGAAAAGACTTCGATCTTATATGATGTAATAGGATTTCACTTTTTCAGTAGCCGGCTCTTATAGCCTTAGGATGCTAGGAAGAATAAAGTGCTTGTAAAAGACAGTTTTAACCACTGTTCAAATTTTGTAAAACATGGTTTATACCATTGTGAACGTTGATGTGGGAATGAATTGGTTATGTTTCAAATTCATGAGAGGTTGATGATTAAGTTCCTCCGATTCTTATTTCCTCCGTGATATCTTTCCCTTTGCATTTTGCATCCGATCAATTATTTGTCATACCATACATTGATACATGTATCATGTTAGCATCAGGTTGCAATCATGCATTCATAATCAACATGATTTTTTCTATATATCCATGCGTTAATTTGTTTATTCTTTACATGCATCACGTTGACTTTGGGTGGCATTCATGACAAACATAGTCAGCATGATTTCTTTGTATATGCTCATGCATTAATCTGTCATATTAACATTAGGATGCATTCATGACATACATGGTCAGCATGATTTTCTTTGTATATACTCTGTATCAATCATTCATTGTTTACATGCATCATAATTGACATCGTGTTGCATTCATAGGGTATATGATCATTCATTGGGAAATACACCGAAATGTACATGATCATTAATTGCTTATATCCATGCGTTGATTTGTTTATTCTTTGCTTGAAACATGTTGGCATCGTGATTGCATTTATTACATATATGATCAGCATGTTTCCACTGTATATGTCCACACATCATTTTTTTTTATTTATTCTTCACATGCATCAAATGACAATTATGGCTCCTTCATCATGACATGCACTTTGGGGAAATAAAACAGAAGTTGGCTTGGCTTTAATAGTCTTTGAAAGAATTCCCATTTCAAATCAGAGGTATAAGAAGTACTGAGTACCCTTTTAATACAGGCTAGTGCTATGGAGAATGAACAAATTGCCTGAATGGAAAGAATGGAAAAGGTACAGGAAGAATTGCGAGAACAACTGGCAAAGTCTCAAGCAGAATCTAAAGATCAGATGATTAAATTGATGGAGCTAATGTCCACCGTAATCAAGGGATGCACTGAAAACCTGGCCGCCAGAGAAGGGTTAGAGGTACGAAAGGGTCAGAATGAGGTAGTAATGATGGATGCCCAGAACACAGTTAACCCCGTCAATATCCTAAACTCAGATGATCCAGCTGAACAGGCAAAGTTGAAAATGGTTGCAGTAAATGAGGTTGAGTTGGCAGATTTCCAAGGGAAATATCAGTTGTTAGATGAAAGGCTCCGGGCAGTAGAAAGTACAGATGTATTTGGGAGTTTAGATGCGAAAGAACGATGTTTGGTCCTCGATTTAGTCATTCCTCCCAAGTTCAAGATCCTTGACTTTGTGAAATATGACGGGACGACCGATCCGTCAGCCCACATCACTATGTTCTGCCGGAAGATGACAAGTCATATAGATAATGATAAGCTTTTGATTCACTGCTTTCAGGATAGCCTCAGCGGGTCCGCAATTAGGTGGTATAGTCAGTTGAGCAAGGATCAGATTCGCTCTTGGAATGACCTAGCTAGGGTTTTTCTAAACCAGTACAAGCATATGACCGACATGGCGCCTGACCGTCTCACCTTGCAAAATATGAAGAAAAGAGCTACTGAGAGCTTCAAAGAATATGTGCAACGTTGGATGAGCCTGGCCGCCCAAGTACAATCGCCCTTAACTCAGAAGGAAAACACTGTCATGTTTGTGAATACACTGCAGGCCCCGTACTATGATATACTTGTCGGCAACACCACGAAGAATTTTTTGGACATGGTAATTTCAGGGGAGATGATTGAGACTGCTATCAAGAATGGAAAAATTAAAGAAGAAAGAACATCCAATACCAAGGAAAAATGGGCATCTGAAAAGAAAAAGGAAGATACCCAAGTCGGGGAAGGCTTTGCCCCACCTCCCCAATTCTCCTCGTATCAGCCATTTTACTCTACCCTAAACAATGTCTCTCAAGGTTTTTATCCCTACCAACCAATGACTGCAACTACACCAGAATTTACATCTGTATATCAATCAAACACCTTTGGTAATAATCGAAGGGGGCATAAGAAGCGAAAAAGAAATCAGGATGACCCGATTCCTGTGACATACAGTGAGCTATTACCTCAACTCATCCAGAATCACCTTGTGACACCCATGCAATTAGAGCCTCTGAAGCCCCTTATCCGAGCTGGTATGATGCTAATGAGTGTTGTGGTTATCATTCTGGAAATCAAGGTCACTCAACAGAGAACTGCCCCGCTTTGAAGTACAAGGTCAGGGATCTCATCAAGGCTGGTTCGATAAGTTTTGAAGATGGGAAAGCAAGCATTAAGTAATTTTTAATAGTGGACAGTCTCGAGAATATTGTTGATCATTGTTAGACATGACCCAATACCCTCCCCCCTCTTTTTTTGGGCTTCTCTATGCCTAAACCTTGAATCAAGAACACTTGAAAGACCTAATGCTTCAAGGAATATGAATGATTGAACTTCATAAAAAAAAAAAACAAACCATTGTCATTGCAGAATAAGCAAGGATGTAAATCCTAGTCTAGGCTATGAACAAAGGAACGAACTTTTTGAAATTTTTCGAATTCCTTGAAATTCAAACAAATGAGACATTCTTTCAAGAATCTAGATTTTGGTAATTTGATGTGTGTCAAGATTTGTGCTAAAACCATTCATGACCTTTTCCAATGACCATAAAACTTCAATTACTTAGACATCACTTCATGATTGACACCCTAGGGCACAATAGTTAAACTGGATTTATCCCATGTCCTAAAGAAAACCCATTTTTGGGTCATATTTTCCTTGTCTCTTCAAAGAACTCAGATTTGAAACTCAGCCTTTTCAAAATAGGCCTAGACTTGCTATGTTCCTCGTTGATACAAATTTTCATGGTTAATTAAATTGGGGCATCATATGTGGAAATGATGATTATATGGTGAAAAAAGGATAGGACTAACGCATGAATCAGTGGGGCATGCGACAAAAAAAATGCGAAAAAAGATTTTTTTTTGATATCATGCATATGAGAATTCGGATGATTTCAAGTGCAAAATGAAAATTTGATTATCTATTTCCCCTGAGGATTGCTTTTCAATGAGAATATTTGTGCTTGATATGAGAAATGGCCTTTTTTTTTCATATCCCTTTCACAAGAAAAAAATTATTATCCATAGTCACCCCTTTTGAGCCAAAAGAATTCTTTCTTCTTTGAACCCTGATCAAGGATCACCCTCTACACTGGAGGGCAAATGCGAGGAAAGATCTTTTAGAGAACATGGAGGAATGAATCCTAGCTCGAAGACAGATGCAAAGCAAATGGAGCCTCGAATAAATACGGGCTCACTCTGTCGAAAAAAGACTGCAAAATGAAAGCAAAAAAAAAATGTGTGAAAGACATGGCAAATTGAAAGCCAAGAACGAAGAAGAAAAGACGCAAAAGTCAAAAGGGATGAAAAGTCCAAAAGGGACAAGTGCTTCAAAGAGAATCCTCCTCAAGAAATGATCCTTGATCTGATTACCCTCAAACACATATTTTGGGCCTATTTATCCTTTCTTTCTGAACAGTGAGCCATGTCCTACATTACGTGCTTTAAAAGTCCATTTTGATCAAGCATGAATATTTAATTTGAAAGGTTTTTCCTCAGATTTTATCCCATCCCATCTCATCGAATTATCATTTCACTAAGGAAGAATTTAGAATTCTCAAGTGTATGGTAAAAAAAATTGGAAAGAATGGGACTCTAGGGCAAAAAAAAAGAAGGGCGGTCTAGAGTAAAATAATTTTTTTTTATGCCATTTATGTTAGTGTCGATACCATAAAAGAGAAGGTTATCTTAAAAAAAGTGGTCATCGAGGAACATCTAGGAATTCCTGAACCTCTTAAATTGACAGCTCTCATTCAGAGGATTGTCTTCAAAAAACTGAAACTTTTTTTCTCTCCAAGATTAAACTTTCCGGTTTAAACATCTCGGCCAATCTTGATGCTTGTCAAAATGCCTTGATATGGAAACTAAAATAATGTTGAATTTGCTTGGTTCTCAATGAATTCATGATTTATAAAACCTGTTCCATTTGAGAGCCTATAAGGGATATACATTTTTGTCATGAAGTTTTCCTGGAAAAGCCAGAATCTTGTTATACCAAGCCTTGCCAATCCTAGTTGAAAAAACCCAGATTGATACTTAGAGAAATTTCTAACAATGATCATCATTCTTCAAAAGATTTGTACATCACACATTGTGGGGTTAATATTTTTTTCCAGAAGTTTTCAAAATGAGAAAACAAATAAAGATATTTTTTGAAATACACATTTTGATGTTGACACGAGACAAGGATTTTTCTAACCTAAAGGTATAGAACTACCAGGATAGGTCTTGACTTCCAGATTTGAGAAGAAGAAATAGAACCCAGTTCAGATCTCTGTTGATGAAAGTTTGAAAACTATTGGGACAAAGAGAATAGCCAAAATGAATTGAAGATATACTATGATTTGAAGAGTAAAAATGAATTTGAAAGGCTAAGCCAAAGTCTAGAAAAACAACCGGGGGCATTTGCATCACTCATGAGCACTCATCTCTTTATCGAGATTTTGCATCTGCACAGTGTCAGCAAGCATTTGCATCATTCATGGGTATTTGCATTGGCATTATTCCATAAGCATCTGCATTTTACCTTTACATTTACATTCTTCATGGAATTCGCATTTGCGTTATCTCAAGCAATTGCATCATTTCTAGAATCATTGCATTTTCATTATTGTGTGGTAATTGTAGTTACACCATTCATAAACCAGTTACATGAACACAATTAGTAGGGGCATCTGCATCATATGGGCATAAATCCAGGCCATTTGCATTTGCACCAAGAAACTTACATCAATCCAAGCCATTTACATTTTCACCATGAAGCATGAGCACCTTGTTAAAGACATGTGCATCTGCATCATTTCTCAAAGCTTCTGGAGGAGTTACCCAGAATTTTACAATGAGCAAATCTTTGGTGGTGATAGCCAAAGCTTCTGGAGGAGTTACCCAGAATTTTACAATGAGCAAGTCTTTGGTGGTGATAGCCAAAGCTTCTGGAGGAGTTACCCAGAATTTTACAATGAGCAAACCTTTGGTGGTGATAGCCAAAGCTTCTGGAGGGGATATCCAGAATTTTACAAATTTTAAAAGTGAACAAGTCTTTGGTGGTGATAGCCAAAGCTTCTGGAGGAGTTACCCAGAATTTTACAATGAGCAAGTCTTTGGTGGTGATAGCAAAAGCTTCTAGAGGAGTTACCCAGAATTTTACAATGAGCAAGTCTTTGGTGGTGATAGCCAAAGCTTCTGGAGGAGTTGCCCAGAATTTTACAATGAGCAAGTCTTTGGTGGTGATAGCCAAAGCTTCTAGAGGAGTTACCCAGAATTTTACAAATGAGCAAACCTTTGGTGGTGATAGCCAAAGCTTCTGGAGGGGATATCCAGAATTTTACAAATTTTAAAAGTGAACAGGTCTTCGGTGGTGATAGCTGAAGCCTCTGGTGGAAATATCCAGGGTTTTATAATTTTGAAAATTGAGAAATCTTCTTCTGGAGGAGTTACCCAGAATTTTATTCAACATGTGCATCTACATCAAGAAGCATTTGCATCAATCTAAGTTATTTGAATCTGCATCAAGAAAATTTCCATCAAATCAAGTCATTTACATTTGCATCAAAGACATTTGCACCAGTCTAAGTCATTTGCATCTACATCAAGAAGCGTTTGCATCAATTAAAGACATTTGCATTTGCATCATCTCTTAAAGCTTTCAGGTATAATCAAACTCGTTTTGCTTCTCAAATGAGTCGAGCCCCGAGACCACCGTCGAGGTACTTTCTTTTATTTTGAACTCGCCGAACCCATAATTTTAACACGTTTTTAAAAAAATGAACAAGTCTTCAGTGGTGACAGCTGAAGCTTCTGGAGGAGATGTCCAGAATTTTTACAAATTTTAAATAGTGAGAAAATCTTTGGTAGTGATAGCTGAAGCCTCTGTGGAGATATCCAGAGTTTTAAAATCCTTTGAAAAGGTAGAAAGTCTTCGGTGGTGATAGCTGAAACTTCTGGAGGTGATACCCAGAATTTTTACAAATTTTAAACAGTGAGAAAGTCTTCGGTGGTGACAGCTGAAGCTTCTGGAGGAGATACCCAGAATTTTATAAATTTTTAACAGTGAGAAAATCTTCGGTAGTGATAGCCGATTTCTTTGTGGAGATATCCAGAGTTTAAAATTTTTTGAAAAGGGAGAAAGTCTTCGGTTGTGATAGCTGAAGCCTCTGTGGAGATATCCAGAGTTTTAAAATCCTTTGAAAAGGTAGAAAGTCTTTGGTGGTGATAGCCAAAGCCTCTGGTGGAGATATTCAGAGTTTTACAGTTTTAAAAATGAGCAAGACTTTGGTAGTGATAGCCGAAGCTTCTGGAAGAGATACCCAGAATTTTAAACACAGCTAAGAACAAGACAGGTTAAGACCCCGAGACCATCGTCGCGGTCATTTCTTTTCTTGCAAATTGAATTCATTTCCTTAAGACGGGTCAAGCCTTGATTAGTCAGGGAGTTTAATTTAAGGACAAAATCTTCAGTTTACAGCTTTATCAAAAAAAAAAATGAAAAAAGAAAAATGAAAAAAGAAAAAAGGAAAAAAAATGAAAAAATGAAAAAAGAAACCCATTTTCCCTTTTCTTCACATGTGATTTCACTGACCGTACAAAATTAGTGTTTGTTTATCTTTGCCTGATTCCTGATTCTCAGCAATAGCCAAAGAGGGGCAGCTGTAGACACCTAATTTTGTCCGAACCACTAAAACAGGTATGTTTTCTTCCTAAATTGAGGTTTCAAAATGTAAAAAGACCTTTTTCATCCTGCAGGTGGTACTCCGAGACTTAGTTTAAAGGGGCGAGCATAAAAAGTCAAACTTGAAAAAGTCAACCCCGAAAAAGTCAACCCCAAAAAGTCAAGTACTGAAAAAGTCAACCCACTTTCAAAATCAAGATTTGAAGTTCAATTGAAAAATGGCGAAAGAATTTTGATAATCCGAGGTCTACATTGAAAGATATGGAGTTCGAAAGTTGGGATTTGGAGATTCAGTAGAAAGGAAACCCTAATCCGAGAAATTTAGGGAAAAGTGCTTAAACGATCGAATTGGTCGAAATTGATGGTTCCAAATGAAAGATAAGCACTGAATACGGGTAATGGAGAAGCCACCTGAAAGCAAAACCGAAAGAAAAGTCAATCCGGGAGAAAACCAAGAATTATGGTTTTTGGTGAATTTCGATGAAATCGGGAAGAATCACAGAAATGGCCCGACTTGGTAAGACTAAAGCCCCCAATGGATAAGAATGATTAAAAAGGGATAGCCCAAAGCTCAGCTTGAAGAAAATCTGAAAATCGGACTTGTTTTGAGCAAAACCGGGTTTCGGAGGCAAAAGGGCAAAATTGGAAAATTTGGGAAAAATAGCAAATGGACTCCGAAAATTCTGAAAATTTGAAAATATCATTCTTAAATCATTTGAAAGATATTGGCGAAAAAAAATCTTGATTCGGAGTTTGTTCGCAAAATGGCCAAATCTCGGGCTTCTTATGTAGTAATTCAAGAAGAAAAATCTCGGAAAAATAGCAAATGAGCTCCAAATCTTCTGAAATATTGAAAATCTCATTTTTTTTAATTATTTGGAAGAGATTGGCGAAATAAAATCTTGATTCGAAGTTCGTTTGCAAAATGGCCAAATCCCAGGCATTTTATGCAATAATTCAAGAAGATAAACCCGGAAAAATAGCAAATGGACTCCAAAAATTTTGAAAATTTTCAAATCTCATTTTTAAATTATTTGGAAGATATTGGCGAAAGAAAATCTTGATTCGGAGTTTGTTTGCAAAATGGCTAAATCCCGGGCCTCTTATGCAGTAATTCAAGTAGAAAAATCCCGAAAAAATACCAAATGAGTTCCAAAAATTATGAAAACTTCCAGTCAAACTTTTAAATTATTTGGAAGAGATTGGTGAATAACAATCTTCATTTGGATCTCGTTTAAAAAATGGTAAAATGTAGGGGCATAAAAGGGTATTTTTGGAAGAAAGAATCCAAATAAATAGCAAACGGACTCGGAAAATTTTGAAAACTTCCAGAATTCAATATTTTATTATTTTTAAAGTATTTTAAAAAATAAAATTTGAATTTGGAGTCCGTTTGACATTTATTTGCATCCGGGGGGCAAAACGGTCATTTCACCCAAGCAACCGAAAAGGGCTTCTTTTGGCCTTTCAAAAAATAGGTCTTGGGCTGGAAAAGAGAGTGCTAGCCTGCCAAGGCCCAAAGGAAGGAGGAAGCTTCTGATTTTTCAATCAAATGGCCAAGGATTAAGAGTTAGTTAGAGATTCCTTTTGATCAAGCCATTGTGATTAAGCCACATAGGCCAAGGGAGAGTGTCAACATTATTCTTGAATAGCTTAATTATGGACAGCTGATATGCTAATCTAAGGGTGATAATTTCATGATTTTTCACCTTGAATTACTAGCCATTGGATGGGAAGTTGTTTTTTTCTATTTTGATTATCATTTGGTGAGTTTTCTTTTTAAATAAGTTTTTTTTTTATTTCATTTTAAGTTCTTTCTTCATCTTTTTCTTAAAACAAGTTTTTTTTTTTACATTTTTTTTTCACTTCCTCACCATGGCCGAATGGCCTACATTTTATTATTGGTGCAGTTTTTTGCTTTAATTTATCATATTATTCATGTTATTTTATTTAATCTTGATGTTTTAAGTGTTATTCTACTTTATATACTTGAGTCATATTTTAATTTGGTTGCTTTATTTGTTGCCATTTATGATTTAAATATCATGTTCTTGCATTTTTAATTTTCTGTTCTCATAATGTTTAAATTTGTTGATGTTTTATATTTAGTATATCAAGTGTTTGTGAAAATGTTTGTGAGTATCTCTACCTTGTGTTTGCATGATTTGAGTGTTATAGTTGAGCATGTTAGTATATCAAGTGTTTGTGAAAATGCTTGTGAGTATCTCTACTTTGTGTTTGCATGATTTGAGTGTTATATTTTAGTTGAGAATGTTAGCATATCAAGTGTTTGTTAAAATGCCATGCTTGTTGGAGCTTGAGGCCATTCGGCTACTCCATGTGTTTTACATTGTATGTGCATTTTTGCCATGTTAGTTGGTAGGTTTTGCATTTGCATGACATTTGATTGAGTATTTAGTTTAAGTATACCAAGTGTTTGTGAAAATGCCATGCTTGTTAGGAACCATAGGCCATTCGGCCACCCCTTGTATTCTAGCATCATGTGTGCATTTTTGCTATGTTAATTGATAAGTTGGCATTTGCATGATATTTGGTTGAGTTTTTGGTTTAATCATGCCTTGTATTTGTGTTATTGCCATGCATATTTTAGATGTTAGGTTAGGTTTATCTTGTCATGCATGTTCATGCATTTTAGACCTAGGTTGCATTAAATGCCATGTAAGTTCATTTAGGTCTAGGTCACGATATGGATGCCATGCATTTTTTCATGACATTTGGGTTTAAAACCATGCATTTCATGCATCATATTTGCTGTATTTTTCATGCATTTCATGTTCATGCCACTTGACTAATGACTCAGGCCAATTAATGGTTCAAAGTCATGCTCTCTTGAGCACACTTGTGGAAAATTAAAGTTTGTCAAATTGATTATTCTACCTTTTTGATTTTTTACTTAGCCAATTTTTATCTAACTTTTAAAAAGTCCTAGCTACTGTTTGTGGGTCATTTTGTGAGTCTTAAATATTTTTACTTTGATTTTTAAATGATTTTATCAAAGGCAAAAATGTATTTTGGCAAAACAATTTTTTCACCCAGTACTCGTACTTTCCCGATTTTTCTAGGCATTCATCTTTAATCAAAAAATTAAGCTGATTTTTTTTCGTGTAGTTTTACATGTCCTGAGTCTCCAGTATTTGCTTCAGAATGTTTTAAAATTTTAAAAATAGGGTAAAAAATCGTGGCTTAAAACTGGAGAGTGGAGTCAGAATTGAATTTAAAGAAAATTCATTTTTCTGTTTTGGTTAAGTTATTTAGAGGGGGCTGATTAGGAAGTTTGGCTACTGACTTAGGGTAGTTTCTAAACTTTTTTAAACTTTAAAATGATTTTTAAGTCTCGGGTTAAGGGTAGTCAAGTCCGGAATTTTAAACTTAGGAAATTAGAGCCATTTAAAAAAGTTTAACCCGATTTTTTTATTTTTAACCTAAGCTTTTCCAAATTGTTTTCAAACAATCACAAAGTATTTTGGTTTTAGAATATTTAATTTGACATATTTTCCTAAGGTAGCAGGATATCTTTTTAGATATAAGGATTTCCTTAATTAAAGGAAAAAATACAATTTCATGCATTGCATTTTCCATATTCATGCATTTTATATAATATGTGATTTTGCTATGATAATTTCTATGATATTGTTATGATTTTGAGTTATGTTATATTGTTTATTATATGATTTGGAATATTTCATGGTATCCTATGCTTTTTATTTAATTATTTTTTTGTTATATTATTTAGCATATACTATGTTCATGCATTATTATTTTCATTTTTATTTCCATGCATATTATCTGATAGCATTATTTTATATTCCATGTCATTTAAATTATATGCCATATCATTCATATTTGCCATGTCATTTAAATTATGTCATCATATAGAATATATTATGTTACCTAGGTCATTTCATGTAGAATATATTATGTTACCTAGGTCATTTCATTTAGGATATTTTATTTCATTTAAAATATATCATATGATTCAGGATATTACATTTCATATAGAATATATTATGTTACCTAGGTCATTTCATTTCATTTAGAATATGTCATAGGACATTTCATTTCATTTAGAATATGTCATAGGACATTTCATTTCATTCAGAATATACTAAGGCATTTAAATTATATCATATCATTTAGGAAGCATTATATTATTTAGATTTTGCTATGTCATTTTATTTATGTCATGCATATACATATTCATATCTTTTAAGATGTTTTCAAAAGGATAATGATTTTTCAATAAAAAATAAAGATATTCCCGAGTTAAAATAATTCATGAGTTCTCTACCGGGTTTACTGGAGGGAATATCATCAATTATCATTAATAAAGGAATATCTTTATTTCAAAAAAAGAGAATGATTCGGAAAGTTTTCCAAAACTAATAAAAAATTCTATATTTTGCCACGTTTGTTGAGGAATATAGGAAAATTTTGAATTTATAAATTCCAGATCATTTTTAATTAAAAATGAAATTATTTTTCTTTAAATTGGGAATTAACTTGAAATACTAAATTTAAAACCAACTTTTTACCGATACTTGAGATAACACACGATTAATAAGGTACCGTTTTATACGGGCGTTGTGGGGGTGCTAATCCTTCCCCGCACGTAACCGAGTCCCGAACTCGTTTCTTTGATTTCTCTGGTTTAAACGTAGATTTGAAATTGGTTTTAAAAATGTTTTAAATAATTTTTAAAATATTTTATAAAATCGATTTTAATAGGTGGCCGATCACACCTAGCTAAAAAAGATTGGTGGCGACTCCATGTCTTTTTCAAGGTCATTTTCAAAACCTTCATTTTTCTAGAGGAATTAAGTCAACTTTTCCTCGTTTTTTTTTTAAATGTCACGCTTAACGAATAATAAAGTCTTGCGATGAGACTCGTTAGTTTTTAGGTTGCGATACCGACCGTTAGATTTAACAATATAATTGTGCTCGTCGCGCATGTAAAGTTTCGAATCGATCCGATATATCTATCAAATCGATCGAAAATATTATTTTTTTCAATATATATTTAACGGTTGAAAATTTTTTACATTGAAAAAATAGTTAGACATTTTTAATTTACTCGAAATTCTATGTGCATGATCTACTTGGATAGAACATGAAATACGACGATCGGATTAAACAAATATAAATCATATAAAATGTTAGTTTTACATTAGTGTAAATAGATCCCTTCTCATATATATATATATATATATATATATATGTATATATATATGTATAAAAGCCCATTAAAGCCCTTAAGTTGCTTCATAGAGTAGTTTAAAATGGAGAAAATGCTGCATAAAATGGGATCAAATCATGAGTTAGAAAAGCTGATATCATTTGTAGATTATGCAATGGAGAATGAAATAAAGTAAGCATCAAAAGGGCATGCGCAGCTATCAACTAGTTTTGGGGGATAAAACAATGAACCAGCCGACAAGAGAAAGATTTAGAAATTGTATGATTGATAGCTTTGAGGGATATCTTGCAGACATGAATATAGGGTTCTGGTGGGAGATGCCTGCAATGGCCCCATGCATATATCTTTCCTCCTTTCATTTTTATTTGTTGATGATTGATTTAAGTGGTACTGCATCCTTCTTGAATGTACTAAAAACAATATATCCATACATATAATTACAAAAGGATGCTAATAATTATTCTGTTTAATTATAGCACGGAGCTGATAAAATGATGTTTCACAGGAGTATTATTTGTGAATGATTTTGAAGGTTTAAGAACTAGTAATAAATTGCATGAGTATTTTTTTCATACAAAAAGGTCGTAGTATGAAGATAAAGGAGGGATTATAGATACTCTGATATTTCAGATGAAGTCACATTTTAAAAATGGTTGTATGAATCAATTAGGTTAATTTTCGAATTCAATTGCATGAGTATTTAATTCAATAATAAATGCATTGTATCGAAAAGAGCTAAATTCTCTTATATATATATATATATATCTTTGTTTTTCATTAAAAAACTTTCAAGATTGTGTATAATTAAACAAAAATATATAGTGATAAGAGAAACTTTTAGATCCGTGTGTAGACACCTAATTTTGTCCGGACCACTAAATCAGGTATGTTTTCTTCCTAAATTGATATTTCAGAATGCAAAAAGGCTTTTCTCATCCTGCAGGTGATACTCCGAGACTTAGTCTAAGAAGGCAAGCATAAAAAGTCAAACTTGAAAAAGTCAACCCCAGAAAAGTCAACCTCAAAAAGTAAACTATTGAAAAAGTCAACCCACTTTCAAAATCGAGATTTGAAGTTCAATTGAAAAATGGTGAAAGAATTTTGATAATACGAGGTCTACATTGAAAGATATGGAGTTCGGAAGTTGGGTTACGGAGATTCAGTAGAAAGGAAATCCTAGTTCGGGAAATTTGGGAAAAAGTGCTTAAACGATCAAATTGGTCGAAATTGAAGGTTCCAAATGAAAGATAAGCACTGACTACGGGTAATGGAGAAGATACTTGGAAGAAAAACTGAATGAAAAATCAATCCGGAAGAAAACCGAGAATTAGGGTTTTTGATGGATTTTGGTGAAATCGGAAAAATTACAGAAATGGCTCGATTCGGTAAAACTAAAACCCCTAATTGATGAGGAATGAGTAAACAAGGATAACCCAAGGCTCAGTTTGAAGAAATCCGAGAAAAGAGCCGATTGGAGGAAAAACAGAAAAACGAAGAAATTCCCGATAGTGGAAAAGGAAAAATCAAATCGGAAGGGAAGGGAATTTGTTCGTAAAAATTGGGCATTTTATGACCAACTCCAATTCAGTATATGAAAAAGGCCCAGGAAAAGAAAATCTAAAAATCGAACTTGTTTTGAGCAAAACCGGGCTTCGGAGGCAAAAGGGCAAAATTGGAAATTTTGGGAAAAATAGAAAACGAGTTCCAAAAATTCTGAAAAATTTTATATCTCATTCTTAAATCATTTTTGAAGAGATTGGAGAAATAAAATTTGGATTTGGAATTCGTTTGCAAAATGGTCAAATCCCGGGCCCACTAGGCAAAAATTCAAAAGGATAAATCCTGAAAAAATAGCAAACGAGTTCCAAAAATTTTGAAAATTTATAGATCTCATTCTTAAATTATTTGGAAGAGATTGGCAAAAGAAAATCTGGATTCGGAGTTCGTTTGCAAAATGGCCAAATCCCGGGCCCACTATGTAGAAATTCAAGCAGATAAATCCCGAAAAATAGCAAATGAGGTCCAAAAATTATGAAAATTTGCAGATCTCATTTTTAAATTATTTGAAAGAGATTGCTGAAGAAAAATCCAGATTTGGAGCTCGTTTACAAAATGGTAAAAGTTCGGGTGCACAAAAAGGCAATTTTGGAAGAAAAAACTTAAAAAATAGCAAATGGGCTCGAAAAATTTTGAAAACTTCCAGAATTCAATTTTTTATCATTTTGAAAGTATTTAAAAAAGAAAATTTGAATTTGGAGTCCTTTTTCTATTTATTTAGGTTCGGAGGTCAAAAAGGTTATTTTACCGAAGAAATCGAAAAGGGCCTTTTCTTGTTGTGTAAAAATTGAAGCATGGGCTGGAAGAGGAAGGGTCATCCGGCCAAGGCCCAATGGTGGGCAGATAGTTTCTGATTTTTTAATCAAAGGGCCAAAAGTGAAGAGGAAATTAGTTATTTTTGTGATCAAGCCTTTGAATTTGCAACAAATGGACCAATGGTTGGAGAGGAGTGATGTCATATTTATAATCCTATTTATGACATCATCTTCATGACATCATAATTCAAGGGCTGATTATTCTAATCTAATGATGGGATTTTTACATAAAAGGCATCTTGAGTGATAGCCATTGGATAAAATAAAAAATAACCACCTAGCTTCTAGATGGAAGGGCAACTGGCCAAGGCTATAGAGGAGGGGTCTCTTCTTCATTTTTCATTCACTCTTGCTTGGTTGATTTTCTCTCCATTTTTGAAAAGCAAAAAGAAAAGTTTAGAAAGGCAAAGAAAGTAAGAGGAGGAAAGGCTTGGAATATAGCTTTGAGAGGTTGCTTAAAGCACCATACTCTTGCACTTTCCTTGCATTTCCATTCTTAATTTTGCTATTTTCATTGATATTTTGGTGAGTTTCTTTTGATTTTAAATTGAAAATAAATGTTTTTAAGTTTCTTATTCTTGTTCTTTCTTGATACTTTCTTGAAAAAACCTTAAAAAACCAAAAATTTTAATATATTTCTAAGGTGATCGAATGGCCTTTTTTTCTTATAGTTGCTGTTTTGTCATCCTGGAGGTGATACTCCAAGACTTAGTCTAAGAAGGTAAGCATAAAAGTCAAACTTGAAAAAGTCAACCTTAGAAAAGTCAACCCCGAAAAGTCAATTACTGAAAAAGTCAACCCACTTTCAAAATCGAGATTTGAAGTTTAATTGAAAAATGGTGAAACAATTTTGATAATTTGAGGTCTACATTGAAAGATATGGAGTTCAGAAGTTGGGTTACGGAGATTCAGTAGAAAGGAAACCCTAGTTCGAGAAATTTGGGAAAAAGTGCTTAAACAATCAAATTAGTCGGAATTGAAGGTTCCAAATGAAAGATAAGCACTGACTACGGGTAATTGAGAAGATACTTGGAAGAAAAACTAAAAGAAAAGTCAATTCGAAAGAAAATCGAGAATTAGGGTTTTTGTTGGATTTTGGTGAAATTGGAAAAATGGCAGAAATGGCCATATTCGGTAAAATTAAGAGGAGGAAAGGCTTGCAATATAGTTTTGAGAGGTTGCTTAAAGCACCATATTCTTGCACTTCCCTTGCATTTCCATTCTTGATTTTGCTGTTTTCATTGATATTTTGGTGAGTTTCTTTTGATTTTAATTTGAAAATAAATGTTTCTAAGTTTCTTATTCATGTTCTTTCTTGATACTTTCTTAAAAAAACCTTAAAAAACCAATTTCTTTTTACATATTTCTAAGGTGGCCGAATGGACTTTTTTTCTTATAGTTCAGTTTTGTTTTTTATTTCATGATTTTAGTGGTATTTAACAAGTTTTTGATGCTTTAAATCTTCTTCAAATACAAAAAATATGAAGCTTTTTTGATCTTGTTGCTTACTTACCTCCTTTGTTGAGTTTACTATCTTGTTTTCATGTTTATTTTTCTTGTCTTGCTTTTCTAATTTTCTGTTTTCAAAATGTTTGGTTTTCTCATAATTTGTATTTTACTATTTCATGTGTTTGTGAAAATGTCTAGTTGTATTCTTACTTCTATGTCATATTTGCATGTTTTAGCATGTTTATTCTTTAGCCTTGCATGTTAGTATGTAATGTGTTTGTGAAAATGCCATGACTATCTTACATTTAGGACCATTCAGCTACCCCATGATGTATGCTTTGTATGTACATTTTCTTCATGCTAGTTGATAGGTTTGCATTTCCATGATGTGTTGTTGTTTATTTTGTTTACGCATGCTATATGTTTGTGTTATTGGCATGCATTCTTTAGGATTAGGTTTTGCTTGCATTGCCATGCATTTCATGCATTTTAGACCTAGGTTGCATTAAATGCCATGTAAGTTCATGTTAGGTCTAGGTCATATTCTCTATGCCATGCATTTTTCATGTCATTTAGGTTTTAAATCATACATTTCATACATCATATTTGATGTATTCTCATGCATTTCATGTCATGCCACATGATTTATGACTTAGACCAATCAATGGTTCAAAGTCATGCTCACTAGAGCATACTTGTGGAAAATTAAAGAGTTGTCAAATTGATTATTCTACCTTTGTGATTTTTTTTTTTACTTAGCCAATTTTTGTCTAAATTTTTAAAAGTGTTAGCTACTGTTTGTGGGTCTTTAGGAGAGTCTCCAACATTTTTACTTTGATTTTTAAATGATTTTATCAAAGGCAAAAAATGTGTTTTGGCAAAACAGTTTTTTTTCACCCAGTACTCGTACTATCCCGATTTTTCTGGGTAGTAATCTTTAATAAAAAAATTAAGCCAATTTTTTCTCATGTAGTTTTACATGTTCTCAGTCTTCAGTATTTTTTTTTTAGATTTTTTTGAACTCTTAAAAATAGGTTTAAAAATCATGCTTTAAAACTGGGCAGTAGAGGCAGATTTGAATTTGAGGGAAAATCATTTTGCTGTTTTGGCTAAGTTACTTAGAAGGGGCTGATTAGGAAATTTAGCTTCTGTTTTGGGGTGGTTTCTAGGCCATTTTAAACTTAAGAAGTGATTTTTATAGAGTTCGGATCAAGGGTGGTCAAGTACGGAATTTTAAACTTAATAAATTAGAGCCATTTTTAAAAGGGTTTAGCTAGGGTTATAATCTTCATTCAAACTTTTGAAAATTGTTTTCAAACAATCACAAAGTATTTTGGTTTTAGAATATTTAATTTGATATATTTTTCTAAGGTAGTCGGATATCTTTTTAGATATACGGATTTCCTTAATTAAAGGAAAAAAATACATTCTCATGCATTGCATTTTCCATATCCATGCATACTATATAATATGTGATTTTTGCTATATAATTTCTATGTTGTTGTTATTATTTTTTATTTATATTTTTGGTGTTATGTTGTTTGTTATATGGTTTTGAATATTTTATGATATCCTATGCTTTTATTTAGTTATTTATTTTTGTCATATTATTTAGCATATACTATGTTCATGCATTATTATTTTTCTTTTTATTTTCATGCATATTACATGATAGCATTATTTTATGTTTCATGTCATTTCATGTCACTTAAATTATATTCCATGTCATCTAGATTATATTATTTGGAATATGCCATGTCATTTAAAATATGTCATATCATTTAAATTTGCCATGTCATTTAAATCATATCATTTCATTTAGAATATCATGTTATTTAAGTTATTTCATTTCATTTAGAACATATCATGTCACTTAGGTTATATTCATTGCACTTAGAATATATTATGACACTTAGGTTATATCATTTCATTAGATTATTTTATGTCATCTTTATTATGTCACACATTTTCATATTCATATTTTTTAAAATATGTTTTAAGATAAGACAATGATTTTCAATAAAATAAAGATATTCCCGAGTTAAAATAATTCATGAGTTCTCTGCCGAGTTTGCTGGGGAGGATATCATCAATTATCATTAATAAAGGATTATCTTCTTTAAAACGAGAATGATTCGGAATATTTTCAAAAATAATAAAAATTTATATATTTTGCCACGCTTGTTGAGAAATATAGAAAAAATTTTGAATTAATAAATTCTGGATCATTTTCAATTAAAAAATAAAAATTATTTTTCTTTAAATTGGGAATTAACTTGAAATACTAAATTAAAAATCGACTTTATACCGAGACTTGAGGTAACACACGATTAATAAGGTACCGTTTTATACTGGCGTTGTGGGGGTGCTAATCCTTCCCCACACGTAACCGAGTCCGGAACCCGCTTCTTTGATTTCTCTGGTTTAAAACGCATGTCGCAACCTAAAAAATAACGAGTCTCTTCGCAAGACTTTATTATTCGTTAAGCGTGACATTAAAAAAAACCGAGGAAAAGTCGACTTAATTCCTCTAAAAAATGAAGGTTTTGAAAATGACCTTAAAAAAAAAACATGGAGTCGCCACCAATCTTTTTTAGCTAGGTGTGATCGGCCACCTATTAAAACCGGTTTTATAAAATATTTTAAAAATTAATTAAAACATTTTTTAAAAACCAATTTCAAGTCTGCGTTTTAAACCAGAGAAATCAAAGAAGCGGGTTCGGGAGTCGGTTACGTGCGGGGAAGGATTAGCACCCCCACAACGCCCGTATAAATCGGTACCTTATTAATCGTGTGTTATCTCAAGTCTCGGTAAAAATTGGTTTTAAATTTAGTATTTCAAGTTAATTCCCAATTTAAAGAAAAATAATTCCATTTTTTTTGAGAATGATCCGGAATTTATAAATTCAAAATTTTCCTATATTCCCCAACAAACGTGGCAAAATATAGAAATTTTTATTAGTTTTGGAAAATTTTCCGAACCATTCTCTTTTTAAAGAAGATATTCCGTTATTAATAATAATTGATGATATCCTCCCCAGCAAACCCGGCAGAGAACTCATGAATTATTTTAACTCGGGAATATCTTTATTTTATTGAAAAACATTATCTTTTTTGAAACCATTTAAAATAAATGAATATGTATATGCATGACATAAATAAAATGACATAGCAAAGTCTAAATAATATAATGCAACTTAAATGACATGACATGATTTGAATGCCTTAGCATATTCTAAATGAAATGGAATATCCTAAGTTATATAATATATTCTAAATAAAATGAAATGACCTAGGTAACATAGTATATTCTATATGAGATGCAATATTCTAAGTCATATGATATAATCTAAATGAAATAGAATAACCTAAGTAACATAACATATTCTATATGAAATGAAATAACTTAAGTAACATGATATTTTCTAAATGAAATAAAATATTCTAGATGACATAATATATCCTAAATGAAATGAAATGACCTAGGTAATATAATATATTCTACATGAAATGCAATATTCCAAGTCATATGATATAATCTAAATGAAATAAAATATTCTAGATGACATAATATATCCTAAATGAAATGAAATGATTTAAATGACATGACAAATATGAATGGTATGGCATACAATTTAAATGACATGGAATAGAATAATGCTATCATATAATATGCATGAAAATAAAAATAATAATGCATGAACATAGTATATGCTAAATAAAAATAACTAAATAAAAGCATAGGATATCATGAAATATTCAAAACCATATAATAAACCATGTAACATCAAAAATATAAATCAAAATAATAACAATATCATAGAAATTATTATAACAAGAATCACATATTATATAAAATGCATGAATATAAAAATGCAATGCATGAAATGTATTTTTTCCTTTAATTAAGGAAATCCATATATCTAAAAAGATATCCGGCTACCTTAGGAAAATATGTCAAATTAAATATACTAAAACCAAAATACTTTGTGATTGTTTGAAAACAATTTTGAAAAGCTTGAATTAACAATAAAAACTGGGCTAAAAATTTTTAAATGGCTCTAATTTCCTAAGTTTAAAAAAAATCCGGACTTGACTCTCCTTAACCCGGGACTTGAAAAACCATTTTTAGAGTTTAAAAAGGCTTAGAAATTACCCTAAGTCAGTAGCTAACCCTCCTAATCAGCCCACTCTAAGTAAATTAACCAAAACAGAAAAATGGTTTTTCTTTAAATTCAATTCTGACTCCACTGTCCAGTTTTAATCCACGATTTTTTACCCTATTTTTAAAAATTCCAAAAATTCTGAAACAAATACTGGAGACTCAGGACATGTAAAACTAGATGAGAAAAAATCGGCTTAATTTTCTGATCAAAGATGAATTCCCATAAAAATTGGAGATGTACGAGTTTTTGGAGGAGAAAAAACTGCTTTGCCAACACATTTTTGCTTTTCATAAAATCATTTAAAAACCAAAGTAAAAATATTTGAAACTCATAAAATGACTTGCAAACAGTAGCTAGGACTTTTTGAAAGTTAGATAAAAATTGGCTAAGTAAAAAAAATCACAAAGGTAGAATAATCAATTTGACAAACTTAATTTTCCACAAGTGTGCTCAAGAGAGCATGACTTTGAACCATTAATTGGCTCAAGTCATTATTCAATAGGCATGAACATGAAATGCATGAAATAATGCAGCAAACATAATGCATGAAATGCATGGATTTAAACCTAAATGTAAGGAAAATGCATGACATAAATAATATGGCCTAGACCTAAAATATGCTTGGCATTTTCACAAACACAAGGCATGCTTAATTCAAAAATCCAACCAAATATCATGCAAATGCAAAAACCTAACAACTAGCATGACAAAAAATGCAACACACAATGCAAAACACATGGAGTAGCCAAATGGCCTCAAGCTCCAACAAGCATGACATTTTCACAAACACTTGGCATACTAGCATGAAAAACTAAGTCATAACACTTAAATCATGCAAAATCACACAAGCATTTTCACAAACACTTAATATACTAAATCTAAAACATGCTCAACTAAGATATAAAACAAGAATCATGCAAAGAATCACACAAGCATTTTCACAAACACTTAATATGCTAACTCTAAAACATGCTCAAATTTAAACAACATGAAAACAGAAAATTAAAAATGCAAAAACATGATATCTAAGACATAAATGGCAACAAACAAAGCAACCAAATTAAAATATAACTCAAGAACATGAAGTAACATAACATTTAAAACATCAAAATAAAAAAAAATAGCATAAACAATATGGTAAAATGAACTCAAAACAGCAACTCAAAATAAATAATGTAGGCCATTTGGCCATGGTGAGTTTATTGTAAAAACAAAATGTAAAAAAATATACTTAAGAAAGGAGATGAAGGAAGAACAAAAAACATTATTTTAAAGAAAACTCACCAAGTAGAGATTAAAATAGCAAAAACAAGAATAGAAAATGAAGAAAGTGCAAGAGTTGGTGCTCAAGAGCAATCTCAAGAAGCTAATATTTCAAGCTTTTCTCTTCAAACTTTCTTTTTTTTTTTTTTTCTAAACTTTTTCTTTTTTGCTCTCAACCAAGAAGATAAAAACTAAGAAAAACTAAGAGAAATCAGCCAAAATGAACCTCCAAATTCGAAATTCTGCCCTTCCCCTTAATGGTGGCAGAATTTTACCTCTCTCCTCCCCTAGGATGTTGTCATTTTTTGTGTAACCAATTTTCCATCAAATGGCTAATAATTCAAGGTGAAAAATCATGAAATTACCACCTTTAGATTAGCATCTCAGCTCTCTCAAATTACAGCTGTTAAAGAATAATGTTGACATCTTTCTTAGCTTATGTGGCTTAATCACCATGGCTTGATCAAAGAGAATCTCTAACTAACTCTTGATTTTTAGCCATTTGATTGAAAAATCAGAAGCTTCCTCCTTCCTTTGGGCTTGGGCAGGCCAGCACTTATCTTTTCCAGCCCAACTCTGATTTTTTGAAAGGCCCAAAGAAGCCCTTTTCGGTTGCTTGGGTGAAATGACCATTTTGCCCCCCGGATGCAAATAAATATCAAACGGACTCCAAATTCAATTTTACTTTTTTAATACTTCCAAAATAATAAAATATTGAGTTCTGGAAGTTTTCAAAATTATCCGAGTCTGTTTGCTATTTATTTGGATTTTTCTTCCCAAAATGCCCTTTTATGCCCCTACTTTTTACCATTTTTTAAACGAGCTCCAAATCAAGATTTTTTCTTCACCAATCTCTTCAAAATAATTAAAAAGTGTGATCTGGAAGTTTTCATAATTTTTGGAGCTCATTTGGTATTTTTCGGGATTTATCAGCTTGAATTACTGCATAGGAGGCCCGGGATTTGGCCATTTTGCAAACAAACTCCGAATCAAGATTTTCTTTCGCAAATCTCTTCCAAATAATTTAAAAATGATATTTTCCAAATTTCATAATTTTTGGAGTCCATTTGCTATTTTTCCGGCATTTATCTTTTTGAATTATTGCATAGAAGGCCCGAGATTTGGCCATTTTCCAAACGAACTCGAAATCAAGATTTTCTTTCTCCAATATCTTCCAAATAATTTAAAAATGAGATCTGCAAAATTTCAAAAGATTTGGAGCTCATTTGCTATTTTTCTGGGATTTTCCTTTTTGAATTACTACATAAGAAGCCCGGGATTTGGCCATTTTGCAAACGAACTCCGAATCAAGATTTTATTTGACCAATCTCTTTCAAATGATTTAAGAATTAGATTGACAAATTTTTCAGAATTTTCGGATTCCATTTGTTATTTTTCCCAAAATTTCCAATTTTGCCCTTTTACCTCCGAAATCCGGTTTTGCTCAAAACAAGTTCGATTTTCAGATTTTCTTCAATCTGAGCCTTGGGCCATCCTTTTTAATCATTCTTCATCCATTGGGGGCTTTGTTCTTACCAAGCCGGGCCATTTCTGTGATACTTCCCGATTTCACCGAAATCCACTAAAAACCCTAATTCTTGGTTTTCTCCCGGATTGACTTTTCTTTCGATTTTTCTTGCAAGTGACTTCTCCATTACCAGTAGTCAGTGCTTATCTTTCATTTGGAACCTTCAATTTTGATCAATTTGATCGTTTAAGCACTTTTCCCCAAATTTCTCGGATTAGGGTTTTTTTTCTATTGAATCTCCAAATCCCAACTTCCGAACTCCATATCTTTCAATGTAGACCTCGGATTATCAAAATTCTTTCGCCATTTTTCAATTGAACTTAAAATCTTGATTTTGAATATGGGTTGACTTTTTCAGTAGTTGACTTTCTGGGGTTGACTTTTTCGGGGTTGACTTTTTTCGGGGTTGACTTTTTTTCAAGTTTGACTTTTTGTGCTCGCCCTCTTAAACTAAGACTCGGAGTACCACCTGCAGGATGAAAACAGTCTTTTTACACTCGGAAACATAAATATATGAAGAAAACATACCTGTTTAGTGGTCCGGACAAAATTAGGTGTCTACAACGCAGACTTGAAATTGATTTTAAAAAATATTTTAATTAATTTTAAAATATTTTATAAAATCGGTTTTAATAGGTGGCCAATCACACCTAGTCAAAAAAAGATTGGTGACGAGTCCATGTCTTTTTCAAGGTTATTTTTAAAACCTTCGTTTTTCTAGAGGAATTAAGTCGACTTTTTCTCGATTTTTTTTTTAATGTTACGCTTAACGAATAATAAAATCTTACGATAAGATTTGTTATTTTTTAGGTTGCGACACCGTGAAGTTAAGACCTTAACAAAATTTAAATTGTCTGTTACATATGCTTGGCTTTGAAAACTAGCTAGTACGTGCCAAACTTTATTTTATTTTTTATCTTAAACGTAAAGAAATAACACGTGGTCCTGAAAAACGGTGATATTGCCTAACAATCTAGCTATTAATTAAATTTGGTCAAAATTTCTAATACAAGCTTTCCTTTCCCTTTTCCTTTCACAAGAGAGTGCTGGTAATCTGCAGTAATTGTAGGCGATGGTCTGATCAATCATCAACATATTTTTTTAGCATAGAAGGTAACCAAACATAGTTTTCTCCCTTTGATTATGCAATTAAGAAATTCCAAACTTTAAAAAGAATCTTTGATTTTCATCAAGGATATTATAAAATTTTAAAAGCTAATCCATTGTGGACACTTCTATTATGATTGTTTTAAAGTAAAGTTGCATAATTGTATAAGAAAGTGACCTTTGTATATATAAAAGAGATTATCACTAATCTAGGAAATAATCAAGCTAATCATGTTGTAATCGTATACCAATCGTATGTATACTTGTATAGTAATCCCTATAATTTGTCCAACAATAATTACATTAAGAAACCGATAGTTTTGAAGCTTTTAGCTTTGCTAAGTCATTTTGATCACCTAATATAATGTACGGTAATCCGAATCCAAAACTTAACCTAATTGGTTCATAATTTTTAAGAGGTGACATCCAATAGATTTGAAATTTGAATCATAATATCTTCAATCCCTTTTTTTATTCCCAAACTCCAATATCTTTTATAAAAAAAAAATGGTAATCCTTATAATCTATATAACTGCAATAAATACATTAACAAACTAATTATTATAAAGTTTTCAACTTTGCTAAGTCATTGACCACCTGCTTATTGTAATTTAATGTATCATAATCCCTATAATCTGTACAACTATAATAATTACGTTAACAAATCAATAATTTTGAAGTTTTCAGCTTTGCTGAGTCATTGACCAGCTGCTTTTAGTTGGTCTCTTTTTGACTTCAATTCTATATTTTCCACTATAATCGAAAAGCTGTCCAATTCTCCATGTTCATGTATTTTCTTTCACTTATAAAAGGGACAGAATGGAGAAAAAAAGAAGTCATTATTGACAACAAGCATTTCCAGGGAGACATGGATGCTCGGAGCAGCTTTGTTTTGTTTCTTGTTTCAGTTTTCATCTTCAGTGTAGCAGGGCTTGGAGGGCAAAACAAGCATCTAGCAACGATTCATGTTATTAATTCCATGCCAAGGGACTCAGGGCCAATGCAAATTCGGTGCAAGTCTAGCTATACAGATTATGGGATGCAGCAGCTTCGTGTAGGGGATGATTATCAATGTGGTGTTCGAGAAAAAGCCATGTATTACTGTATGGCCATATCGGGAAGGCAAATAGCATCCTGGCATGCTTTTCAGCCTCGCAGAGATGGGAATCACAAGGCAGTTTTCTGGCTGGTGAAGGACGATGGGATCTTCCTTAGTTGGAATAACTCTAGCTGGGTTAGAAAATCTGAGTGGGAAACTGACTGAAATTTGCTTGCTTGCTTGCATGTATTTCATTTCTTTCTGGTCTTTGTTGTTAACAATTCAGGATGAATTGTTGCCTGTTATTGCTTCTGATAAAAATAAATTCTCCAGGTGAAAAAGATTTCCTTAAAATCTTCAGTTAATGGTAACATGTATATGTGAAAAGATTTCTTAAATTTGCAGATTCTGATGAAGTATGAGCGGATTTGATGTCCATGAAAGTGATTCCTAGCTAGCAGTGCTAATGTGCTATGTTATGTAACTGTCATTATTTAATGATTTCCTTTTTCTACAGCATTCAATTGGCATCATATCTCTACATTCTACAAGACTACAAAAACTCTGGATAGATTATTTTAATCATTATTAGAGTAGTTGGAATAAAAGGAAAAGGAAGACAAGGCAAAAAAGTTTTTTTTTTTTTTTCTTTTCATAAGTCATGCACAATTTAACACAATAATTCTTTATGTTGTTTAATAAGATTGATATATATAGAGGAGTGATCCACTTATATTAGTGTAAAATTAAATTAGTTTTACACACTTTAGTAAATTTTTATATGATTTATATTTGTTTAATCCGACTGTTGTATTCATGTTTTATTCATGTAGATCATGCACGTCGAGTTTCGAGTAAATTAATATTTAACTATTCGTTCGATGTAAAAAACTTTCAACCATTAAATATATATTGAAAAAGACAATATTCTCGATCGATATGATAGAGATATCGGATCGATTCAAAACTTTATGTGCACGACGAATACAATTATATTGTTAAATCCAACGATCGATTTTGTTAAAATATAAATCGTATAAAAAGTTATGAAAATGTGTAAAATTAATTTAATTTTACACTAATATAAGTAGATTTCTCCCATATATATATATATATTGCAAATAATTATCATCGAAAAGGTAATTAGAACATAAATTATTAAGATGATCCGTCTAAGTGTTTTCTGATGCACTTGCACTAATTATTCTCCCAAGAACAAGGGTTTATATTGTATTAACGCCTGTCTAAATCATTGACTTTAATTAAATATAGTTGCATGAGGCATGTGAAATTCTTGCCTGTTTGGTGGAATGACGTGCATGTGAAGCTTGTAAATTTTTTAGACCCTTTTGAGAAATCCGGTTCCGGTGACATTTTTTGGGTTTGTTTGGGGCAAGATTTCAATTCTTCCCACCTTAACAGGCTTTCTTAGTAACAAAAAAAAAAAAAAAAAAATGGAAAAGAAAGGGAAAAAAAGGGTAAATTTGAAAAACATACTTCACACAATAAAATAATTGTTCAATGATCTAATGCTCAAGAATAATTTATATAAAGGAAATCAACAAGTATAAAATTATTGAGAAAGAAAATGTGATGGCAAATTTAGGATTTTTTATCAGAATATTGCTTTTTCTTTTATTATTTATCGAAATATCGCTGTTTTCAAATTAATTTCCAAAATTCGCTCCTTTTAAAATCAGCTGGGAAATCGTCATCTCTCATGGTGATTTCTCAGTGTAATTTTTAAAAAAAATTGAAAAAATACCAAAGAAAATCGTCATGGGGGTGACAATTTCCCTTGGTTAATTTGAAAAAATTTTCAAAAAATACCAAGGGAAATCGCCACCCCCATGGCGATTTCTCTTGGTATATTTTCAATTTTTTTGCAAAATAACCAAGGAAAATCACCATGGGGGTGGCGATTTTCCTTGGTATTTTCTTTTTATAATTTTATTTAAATTTTATAATATAACCATTTGAAAAAAAAAAATCAAAATTTTTGAAGGCAATCGTAACTTGACCGTTGCCTTCAAAAATCCCCCCTCCCCCACACCACTCTTCCATAAATAAAACCCACCCTCCTTCATTTTTTTTTTACAACTTAATTTACTTTTCTTTCTTCTTTCTACAACAATATTTTTTTCTACCAACAATATTTTAAGATGGCTTCATCATCACTATTGAAGTTGCAAGAAAATCACATATCCTCGATTATATTTAAAGAGGTAAGTAAATTGTTTTAATATTATTTATATTACATTATCAATTTTTTAATTATTATTATTTTGTCATTTTATATTTTTATAATTTTCAATGTTTTAATTATTATAGTTTTATCATTTTTTAATTATTATTGTTTTCTCATTTTATAGTTTTATAATTATTTATTTTTTATATTGTTTAATTTTTTATTATTATAGTTTTTTAATTTTTTAATTATTATTGTTTTTTCATTTTATAGTTTTTTATTTTTTATATTATTTAATTTTATATTATTAAAGCTTTATAATTTTTTAATTATTATTTTTTTTTCATTTTATAGTTTTTTATTTTTTTATATTTTTATATTGTTTATTTTTTTAATAATTATATAAATAATTTTAAAATTTTATATTATTATTGTTTTGTTATTTTATAGTTTTAGAATTTTAGAATTTTTATATTGTTTAATTTTTTAATTATTATAGTTTTATAATATATTAATTTTTATAATTTTATAATTATTTAATTTAATTTAATTAATTATCAACAGGATACTCGTCGCGTGTTACGTTTGAGGAAATTTACATTGGAGGACCCACATCCATATATTATCGACCACTTAAGAAGAGCCAGATTTTATCACGCAACTCAAATTCAACGATTTTTGCTACAACTCGACTTAATCAGTGCGTTGATCGAACGATGGAGACCCGAGACGCACACTTTTCATTTTCCAACCACCATGCCTAGGAGAGCTCGACACTGTTGCTCTACACCACGCAATAATTAGAATAAATGTAGTTTTATGAATATAACGAGAATAATGTATCTTAAATTTGTAATATATAAATTTATATGTTTTGCATTTCATGTTATTTATTTTAAATTTGTTGAGAAATTAATTGTTACTTTTAATTTTCTTATATTTTGTTATTTATTATTGAATATATTTTTAAAAATGTTAATTTTGTTATTTATTTTAAATTTTATGTCCGCATCAATCTAACTAAAATGAAAATGTTTTTAACATTTTCTTAAATGTTAAGTAGAAAAAAATTGCATAATCCAAATTATATGATAAGTAGAAAAAAACTTGCATAATCCAAATTACATGATAAGTAGTAAATATTACAGTTTATGAAAACATGTAATTCCTTTATTGTTGATGCGAACTCTCCCGCGATGTGCCAGATTGATGCTGACATTTTCGACGGCTATGACCTTCATTTCTGTATAATCCACAACGTTTTAGTTGGCCTTTCTCCCTGAGATCCATTTCATTACGAATACGACTTGATTTTGGCCGACCATGTGGATTTCTCCGCATTTTTTTATTGGGACACACTTCTGGACCATCATATTGAGGCCAATAACTCTCATTTCCAACTGATTGGAACTCATTCTATAAACATTCAATATAATTTCCAGTCTATAGATATTGTCCACATATTGCATGCAATCTACATGGACATGTGCACAAGCAGCAACTACATGTGAACAAGAGAACCTTTTTGCTTGAAACTTCCCACAATCACACCACATGTCACTAAGCTTGACTCTGTACTTCATTGCAGGAACCCCCTCTTGTGGATCAACTAACTCTTCAATCAGAAAAGACTGATATGCTCGCGTAAATTTACAAACAAAGTGGGAGTTAGCTTTCCTGCGATTTTCTTGCATAGCCTGTGTGACTGTTTCACAGTATGTGTGGCCTCCCTCCATCATTGCAATTTTCTTGTTTCCCATCTTAACAAAAAGTGCAGCCAACCTATAATATGTTGATTGCACTAAAACAGTAATGGGAAGATGAAGAGTTCCTTTCAACACCGAATTGATAGATTTAGCTAGGTTGGTTGTCATATGACCATAACGTCTTCCTTGATCATATGATTGGGCCCACTTCTCCTTGGGGATTCTATCAAGCCAATTAGCCACCTCTGCATTTTCTCCACGAAGATTCTCATACATGAAATGAAAATTCGGTCACCTCAACTCGTATCCTGATAAAATTAAAAACAAAAAACTTGTGAATTTTAGTATTATTTTATATACTCAAGAAAATATAAGAGATCAAATAACTATCATAACTTTCCATACCCATGTTAACAATGTGTCGACGCAATTCTTTATTATTAAACTTCTTCATAAAGTTAACTGCAATGTATCGAATGCAGTACACTGAATATGCATGTGCAGGATTCTATCCACTACAATCGCGTCTGATCGCAGCTTTGATGGCTTCATGTCGATCAGACATCAAGCATATGCCAGGTTGTTTTGTCACATGTCTACACAAATTAGTGAGAAAGAATGACCAAGCCTCCGTTGTCTCACCCTCCACAATGGCAAAAGCAATTGGCAGTATGTTTCGGTTGCCATCTTGTGCAATAGCTAACAATAATGTTCCTTTGTATTTTCCATACAAGATAGTACCGTCTATTTGCACAATAGGTTTACAATACGGATACCCTTAAATGCACAATGTGAATGTCCAAAAGAGTTGATGGAATATTATCTTCCCTGGACCAGTCGATCACCGTGATATGTAGGTACCGTTTGCAATTCCATAATTGTACCAGGAATGAAATGTTGCATTGCTCCTAACCATTTAGATAGCTCATTGTACGATCTATCCCAATCGCAAAAAACTCGAACAATTGCCTTGTGCTTTGCTTTCCACGCTTTCTTATAGGAGGTGATGTATCCATACCAGATTCGCATCTCAGCGATCAAAACTAAAACGGAGATCTTCGGATTTGCTTGGAGCAATGACAGAATGCATGAACAGATCATGTTAGAATCTAACTTGCAATGATCTTATGAAATCCTCCCCGATGTGCAAGTATAAGGCCTTTCATATCTTCTAATCTCCCATGCCTATTTCTTCTTCATAAATGTTGCCCTTATTCTCCAGTTTCACCTTTTCCCATACATTAGTCATTTGGCATAATATTTGGTCCGCTCAGATTCAATTACTTTGTAGTCTACAGAGTTTTTGATGTTATAGTGCTTAATAGCTGAAAGCACAGCCTCTTTCGTTGAAAATTGTAACCCAACACACAGATCAACTGTCGATGGATCAAAAGTCAGAGGCGTAGAAAATGTATGAGCATACTCAAGAAATTCTGGCAGTTGCATTGCCTCCAGATCCAGGGTGTGCAAATGGGAAGAAGCCTCATATGGGGGAAGATCTCCATGAGTGTTGATTTCAGCAGCGACGACGTCTGGGTCAGAATCACTGTTGTCATCACTTGCAAATTCAGCATCCTCTTCCTGCTCACTAATGTCACCAACATATTCACCATAGACTCCACATGGCGGAACAGGATCAAAACCAGCTGGCTTATCTTCGAGGGCAGTAGGAATTGTTTGTGAGACTAATGAATTATGAAACATTGTAGCTTGAGATAGCGGAACGACTTCTTCTGTGGGAACGTCGTATGTACTGCGAACATAGAACAACCCAGAATCATTATCTTCTGTGGGAAAGTTTTCTGTAGTGCGAACACTTGAAGGCCCACAATCATCGTGAACATCCTCTATGTCAGCATATAACTCAAGTACACCAACATTTGCAAATGTCTTGTGAGCATAAAACATGCATCTGACATCATCATCATCTTCAAGTGGAAATGTTCTATATCGGACACATCCTTCACCAATAGAAAGAGGATGCCTATACTTAATCTCTGAAACTCTTTTGCTATTTCCAGCTTTAATTTTTGTATGAATTTGCAGCTTCAGTTCCTCTAATGTGACGTCTTCATCAACACAAAAGCTTTTAGGACGTTCGCAATCAAAGGTTGCACCTTCGTCAATATTATGAATTTGGCCATTATAGTAGACCAGTGCGATCACTCTGTTGCTCATGTTGTTTAGTAATGAAACTGAGAAGGATGAGAATAGAGGTATTATCACTTAGCAAAAGAAAGAAGAAATAGAGAAGGATGAGAATGATGAGGTATTAGCACTCAGAAAAAATCTAATTAAAAAACTACTGTAGGAGGTATTGTAAACCTTCATCAGTTTTATGAATTTATAATGGTTCATTATGTTGTACCGGATGACAAATCCCATCCTTTGTACAGCATGGAATCTGATTCCCATTTTCTTGCTAAGGTTAATTGACTGAAAAACTGATAACTCATTCAATGCAAAAACTGATGATAAATCCAATCCTTTGTACCGGACTGTCCAATAGTCCCATCTATTGCAGAAGGAATCTAATTCCAATATTTTTTGCAGCATTTGATTGACTGAAAAATAGCTGAAACCTATCCCTAATCCTAAATCATTAGTCCCATCCATTGCAGAAGGAATCCAATTCCAATATTTTCTACAGCATTCAATTGACTAAAAAATAGCTGAAACCTATCCCTGACCCTAAATCATTAGTCCCATCTATTGTAGAAGGAATTCAATTCCAATATTTTCTGCAGCATTTGATTGACTGGAAAATAGCTGAAACCCTAACCTTAAATCTGGTTAATAGTCCCATCCATTGCAGAAGGAATCCAATTCCAATATTTTCTGCAGCATTTGATTCACTGAAAAATAGCTGAAACCCTAACCTAACCCTAAATCATTAGTCTCATCAATTGCAGAAGGAATCCAATTCCAATATCTTATGCAGCATAAAATTATATAAATTTAATATAAGAAATTAATTTTTAATTTGTATAAATTTTATATAAGAAATCAAATTTTAATTTATATAAGAAATCAAATTTTATTTTTCATAAAATTTTAAAAAGAAATACATTTTTTTAAAATAAAATTTTAATAAGAAATAAATTTTTATTTTATATAAAATTCAAATAAGAAATAATTTTTTTATATACAATTTTAATAAGAAATAATTTTTGTAAAATTTTAATAAGAAATAAAATTTTATATTTTATATAAAATAAATATAATAAAATAAATTTTATTTCTTATAAAATTTCAGTAAAAACTAAATTTTACTTTTTATAAAATTAAATAAATTATAAAAATTTTGTATGTGTATTTAAAAAAAATAAAAACAAACCAAAGTATTTTTTTTATACCCGTTTGTTACAGATCTCACATATAAAATTTAAATAAGAAATCAAATTTTAATTTATAACTAATTTAATTAAGAAAAAAATGTTTTTTATATTTAAATTTAAAGAAATACATTTTTTATCTAAAATTGTAATAAGAAATATATTTTTTTTTATAAAAATTTAAATAAGAAATAAAATATTATTTTTATAAAATTAAAATAATAAATTTTAATTTTTTTAAATTAAAAAATTATAATATTCTCTTATATTATTTTAAAAAACAAACGAAGGTAATTTTTTATACCCGTTTGCAATTTTTAAATTTAAAATACAAAATTAAAAAACAAATTGCATTTTTTTCTTCAAACGGTTATATTATAAAATTTAAATAAAATTGTAAAAAAAAAAACCAAGGGAAATCGCCACCCCCCATGACGATTTCCCTTGGTTATTTTGCAAAAAAATTGAAAAAATACCAAGAGAAATCGCTATGGGAGTGGCGATTTTTCTTGGTATTTTTTTAAATTTTTTTCAAATTAACCAAGGGAAATCACCACCCCATTGCGATTTCCCTTGGTATTTTTCATTTTTTTTTTAAAATTTTCATTGGGAAATCGCGAGCTGATTTTAAAAAGAATGAATTTTGAGAATTAATTTGAAAACAACGGTAATTCGGTAAATAAAAAATTAAATAGCAGTATTCTGATAAAAAAATCGATAAATTTACCAAGGGTGAAAGTAAAAGAAGAAACAAGTCTTTTCCTTCTCTCTCTCATTTTTTTTCACTCCCGCAACTTCCCTTCTCTTCATAACTGGGTAGCTTTTGAAAATCTTCTTCAAAGCAAAATCTCCTTCTAGATGTAATGGATCAGAAATAAAATAATGACGCCAAATCTAATTTGCAAACTAAACTTTGTTTCATTTCCAGCTTAACAAAAAAAATTAAAACCAATGATCCACCAAACATACCAAAAACAAAAACATTTTTAACTGCTAATCAAAGCCTAAGACCCAAAAAAAAATGAAAGAAAGAAAGAAAGAAAAACACAACTAAAAGTAAGAACAAATCCAGAAATTGAAAGCTCCAACATCCTTAAAATTTCTTGCAGTTATCAAATCCAACCCAAAAACAAAGATCCAAAACTCTAACAACAAAAATTGGTGGTTCCGAGCCTTTTCCACTTACCGAAGATTGGGTTGCGAATATCACTACTTGGGTTTAGGGTATGAGAATGGAGTTGGTTGGGCACTACTTTCTCTTGATAAGGGTATAAAAATGGGGGAAAACGGGGGTTGATTTTTAGTTGAGAAACAAGATGAGAAATGTCGACAGAAAAAAAAAAGGGAAGGATGAATGAGAAAAATGAAAGAAGGATAAAGTTAAAGGTATTTAAGTCTTTTCTTTTTCCTTTTTAATAATTTTTTAGCTCTTTATTTTTCTTTCAAATTAATTTTGTTCATCATACCATTGAACAATTATCTCACTATGTAAAGTATGTTTCTCAAATTTACCCAAAAAAAAATCTGGTAAGCTTTTTCACGAAAAATTTGGGTTCCAAGCCTTTTTGCAGTGAAGTGAGGGAATGGTCCAGGGCTTTTTTCGGCTCTTCTGCTGGGCCTAACTAGATGGTTTGTCTCTCTTGAGCAACGGGCCTTCAATCTATAATGAATGGTTTTTTCATTACAAGTATCGGGTAGACCACACATTTCACCTACAGGTTTTGTTTCTTATTAACTCAGCAAAATTAATTGTGTATTAGTGTTACATATGTGACATTTATTGGTGGATTTGTCACTCTGTTATCCAAATTGCTCATCAATCATCAGCTATACAGGTACAAACTTCTAAAATTTTGAAGTAAATAAAAGAAAATTAATTTCTGGAAAATAAGGCCTAATCATTGTTTTGATGAGTACTTTTGAAGTGAATAAAAGAAAATTAATAAAGGACAAGGGTCATTGATAAATATTCTAAAATTTATATTGATACGAAAAGTTCAAGTAAAGCTCTGTTTGTATTATGGAAATGATTTTTTTTTTTAAATAATTTCTGGAAAATAGATTTTTTTTTTTTTTTTTTTTTTTTTAAAAAAAGTGGATATTTTGTGTTTTTTTTGGATTATCCAATCAAAAATATTTTCTGCTATTTAACTATTTTTTTTCAAAAAAATTTGTATTGGTATAAAAAGGACCGATCCCTATACTTAGGGATCGATCCTTTTATGTGCTTAAACTTTCATAAAAAGATCAATCCCTATATTTAGGGATCAATAATTTTTTTTTTAATTAGCTTTAACTTCCATAAGAAAGGATTGTCTTTATACTTAGGGGATCGATCGATCGATCCTGTTTGCTTTGCTTTAGATTCCATAAGAAAGAGTCGATTACTATACTTAGGGGATTCATACTTTAGCTTCTGTAAAATGTTTTCCATTTTTCAAAAGGGAAGACATTTTACAAAAAAAAAAAATATTTTTTCTTATGATCCTATTTTTTTTTTCATTGACCAAAGCTTTTTTTTTTTTTTTTTTTGCGAAACAAACACCCGAAAATATAAAAATTATTTTCCAAAAATTATTTTCAATGAAAGATATGACCCTAAACCGCATAAGATTTTCGCTTTTAAAATTTGCATTATTTATACATATTGGCATGATTTAAATTATTTACTAGAATGTTTTTCCCGCTTCGTTGAGATTTTTTTATCTAAATCAATTATATTAAATAATAATTATTTATTTTTTATATTTTAATATATATATTGATATATTAAAATAATTATATTTTTAATATAAAAATTAAATATTTCAAATTGCATTTTTCTCACAAATAAAAAAAAAGTTTCTTACTAAACTAATTTTAAATAAAAATAAACATAAAACTACAAATTTTTAATTTTTTTGAAAACCAAGTAAAAAATTAATCGAAAAATAAAACTTAAGTTGATTGTTTTATCAATCGAATTTAACTTTTTTTAATTGTGGGAACTCAAATCGATCAATTATTGCTGCTATTCTTTCTTTTTTCTTTCCTCAGATCTAAGGATAAAAAAATAATTGCAAAATACTTCTTTTACATAATTTTTTTTAATTTCCTTACTAATAATTATTAGTTATAATGATAATAAATAGTAAATATTTTTGGTTCATTGATTTATTTTTTAATTCTTTCAAAACTTTTTTCTCTCTTAGTTATTAATTTTTTTTTTATTCCCTTATAATTAATTATTTATTATAATGATAGTTGATAGTAAATATTTTTAATTTATTGATTCGTTTTGTAAGTCTTTAAAAAGTTTTTTTGAAAGCTTCCGTGAATTTTTTTTTATTTCTTTAGTAATAATTATTTATTATAATTACGGAATAAATATTTTTGGTTCATTAATCTATTATAATTCTTCCAAAACTTTTCTAAGTGTTGAACACGTGTCATCACTAGCTTTATCTCTTAACTACAGTAACCGACCGGGATAATTTTAATCTTATAGGTTTAGATTTTTTACTTTTCGGGTTTCAGACCATTATTAGCACCAGCTATTCAGAGATAATATTTTAATTAAATAGAGAAAAATAGCAACATCAATCACAAGAAAACAACAATCGATATTAATTAAAATTCTCAACTTATATATATATATATATATATATATTAATTCTAATTTCCTGGCTTTGGCCTTTAATAATAAAGAAAAGTAATAAATTTATTTATTACATAGGACATCCTAGTAGTTTTATGGAAAGTGACATTGCTAAAACTATAAAAGTAGCATAGTTATATATGAAGCTTCAAAATTATATAAAAACCAACAACCATATTGTCGTACAAATCTTCTCACACACCATGGCTATTGGCTAACCTCAAATAAATTTTCTTGCCAATGCTGGCAGTACTTTGTATATTGTATCCATTGGCATTTGCAGAGAATGAAGATATTTTGCTTATAAAATACCATATTCACATAATCAATGATTTGCCTTCGGATTTGCCTCCCAGTATCCACTTAATAAGGAGATGAACTCCATTTCCTTATAAATTAGAGTTTGATTTTTGAAAGAGCATTTCGATAATAATTTTTTTTTATAATAAAAATTTAAATGAATCAGATTGATATAAAAAATCCGCTTTTAAAATTGTCGAGAAAAGAATAGGTCTTGACAAAGCCTAAAGATTCCCCTGATTGTATAATATACTAGAATATGCGTATGCTTCAAGAAATAAGATTAAAATTTTGAACATGATATTTATATTAATTATGTTAATGTATGGCAAATACAAATGATCCAATTATTAAATAAATGGATTTAGAGTTAAAATCGAATCACTATGACAAATTATATAAAATATGGGATGAATTGAGATACGACACAAACACACAAATTTTTTTTTTTTTTAAATTGAATCATTATGACAAACTATGAAAATAATGGATGATTTGAGTCATGACACGAATACAATATGAGAAAAATAAGTAAAACACGATACAAAAAATAACATGAACACGACACGAATACACGAACGTGTTAAAATATACATAAAATGAATTATTAACGTGTAAAAGTTTATATAAATTTATAATACTTTGAACACACAAAAAATAACACGAACAAGAACACAAAAATTTCTCATCTTTTTTTCTTTTTCCTTTCTTCCCTCTTTCTTTTCTTTTCTTTTCTTTTCTTTCTTTCATTCCTTCTCCATAAAAAAAATCTTTAAAATACTCAAAATAACCCTTCAAACTCCCTTAATACTATTGCTTAGTTATCCCAAAACAAAAACACTCAAAATTAGAATTGAGTGCTCTCATGCATTAGGGACAACTTTTAATGATATATATATATATATATATATATATATAATCTGATTAATTGACTCACTTCCTAAAAACCTTCTAGAAAAGTTCTCTTTCTAAATTATTCTAGAAAAGTTCTCTTTCTAAATTATTTAAGTGGGCATAATAATAATAATAATAATAATAATAATAATAATAATAACAATAAAAATAATAATCGAAATCTCTTCAATAAAAAATTAGTATAACAAAAAACATATTAAATTTAATAGAAATAGTAATTAACTACGTAAATTGCAAATACAATAAGAAAAATGATTTTTAGTAATCAAAGTTTGCAATGATATTTCATGTCGTTGCGTAAAATTACAATATTTGCAGCGATTTTGCATTATCGTTGTTTTTTTTTAGGGTGTTATCTACAATGACAAATTTTGTCGTCGCGAATTTTTATTATATACATAACGACAAAACAAGTTGTTGCTAAATGTTATTATGTTAGCAACGACTTTTAAATATCATTGATGAATTTAATTTATTATATATATTTTTACAACGACAATAAAATTGCTGCGAATATTTTATCATATTGGTAACGAGTCTAAAAGTCGTTCCGAAATATAACAAGATATCGCAACGTCTGAAAATGTCGTTCCGAAACATTGTTACATTTGCAATGACTTTTTATAATCGTTGCGTCACGTATTTTTTCTAATATTATATACAACGAAATATTTTTTCGTTGCGAATTACTATTATATACACAAAGACATAAAAAGTTGTGTTAAATCTTTTTTTTTTTATTTTGCAATGACTTTTAAAAATCATTGCAATTTTAATTTTATTAATTTTTTTATAACGTCAAATAAAGTTATTGCGAATATTTGAAATTCATATTTGTAACGACTTACAAAGGTTGTTGTAAAATCATGTACATTTTGCAACGACTAAAATTATCGTTGTGATCTCATGTTATGTTTGCAACGATTTTTTATACTAGTTGCTTAATCGAATTGTTCTAATATTGTAAACAACGACAACTTATGTCGTTGAAAATTTCTATTATTTTCATAAAGATATGACAGCACCAATCTGACTCGACTAATTGGCAAAAAAGTTGAGGAATCATTTGATGACTTTGAGATAAGCCGAGGCTTCATCTTTCTTTGATGGGCCAATGAAAGGATGAAAGCCAAGTGATATGTTCCTTGAAAGAGATCATTTAGCTGTTCACATGTTCCACCATTTTAAGGACAACATGGAGATGACGATGTCTGAGTTAAGAAAGGCGACTATTACACACGCATTAAAGTAATTGTAAAATTTTGACATATCTTGAAAGAAATCTGATTAGGAAAGAAAAACCTGACCAAACCAGAAATTTGGTAACGCAAACAACAAGAACATATCACTTTTCTAATCCTATATTGTGATTTGAGGTGTTAGTGCTGATTTTAAAGCGATTCTATGACTTAAGAATTTGTAATCAAGAGTTAACATTTGTTTTATTTCTCAAGAATCAAACTGAAAGGACAAGTATAAAACTACATGTGGACAAGCTTGCAACCAGTAATAATTATCAATAGATAATAATCCTTGAAAGACAAATGGTATACAATAATAAAAGAAATGAAAACAACAACCATTTTTTATAAACTCCTCCATTGTTTCCATGGAAAGTATAACGCTATTAACAAATGCAAAGCACTAAGGTGCCACTACTCGAGGCCCCTGTTTTGGGCACTCCCATCAACCCACTAAAACCTTAAACGATCAATTTTGAAACGGATTTTGCCATATGTTAAGGTGATTAAGTCTACTCAGTTATTGGTTGCCTTCAATCCCACATTAACTACCTTATTAGATTGCTTATTCTTTCAACTTAATACTAAAAATTAGATGTCCAAAATTATTATGAAGTTAAACATCAACACAGAGGCTAAATAAGCCACAATCAGCAAGGAACATTGACATGGTCATTGTTAACAATCAACAAACTAATGAGCCTTGAAAAGAATATACAACGAACAAACAATAGGTATATAAATATCTTAAATAATATTAACATTGCTGGAAACAAAAAAGTGAGTATCCACATAAGGTAATAATAAGTTAAATTACAATCTTGATGTGCCAAACACAAGCAAAATAGTTCAAGTTCGATGAAAAGGAAAAAAAAAACATGTTTGAAACACGAACCAGACTAAGAAGCATGATAATCATGATGGAGGAAAACAGGAAGAGAGGTCACGAAGATGTGCATCAATGTTTTCTTGTGTATTCCGAAGGAATTGAAGTTCACTATACATTGCCTCTTGCCTTTGCTCCATGGCTGCCATCCTAGAGTTCATGTTGGTAGCAAAAGTACTTAAGCCATCTACTTTTTCCAAAATCGACTCCAAGGCACCTTGAGTCTGAATTGTTGACTAGATGATGAGACTCCAACCTCAATCTCGGGTTCCTCTCTTGCCACTTGTGCAGGCCTTTGCTCATCGAGATTGAAAAATTACGAAAACTTTCAGAATTGAATTTTATATTGTATGAAAGGGATCGGTGAAGAAAAATCTGGAATCGGAGCTCAAATGAAAAATGATAAAGTTCAGGTCCACTAACCCGAAATTCCAAAAGAAAATTCCGGGAATATAGAAACGAGCTGGAAAAATATGAAAACTTTCAGATCTCAATTTTATATTTTATAGAAGGTATTGGTGAAGAAAAATTCAGAATCGAAGCTCAAATGAAAAAGGCTAAATTTGGGGTGCACTAACCCGAAATTCCAAAAGAAAATTCCGGGAAAAATAGCAAACGAGCTCGGAAAATTATGAAAACTTCCAGAACTGAGTTTTATATTGATTTGGAAGTATTGGAGAAGAAAAATCTCAAATTGGAGCTGTTTTGAAAAAAGGCAAAGTTCGGGGAGGCCTAATTCGCAATTTTAATGAAAAATAAAGGAAAAATGGAAAACGAGCTCCAAAAATTATGAAATCTCCAAAACTGGATTTTACATTTATTTGGAGGGATTGGAGAAAGAAAATCCGGAATTGGGATCCGTTTGTAATTAAATTAAGTTTAAGGGCTAAAATATAATTTTACTGAAGAAATCGAAAATGGCCATTTAGAAAATAAAAAATGAGGAAGTTGCTGGAACATACCAGGCCATTCGGCCAGCTCATGAGGAATGGAGGGTAAGATTTGATCAATTTTATTCAATGGCCAAGATTGAGTTGCAAGAAGACATTTTTAATCTTTGGTTAGTTTCCTTTGTGATCATGCAAAGTGGCCTAGATATTTTGAAGAGAAAGATGAGCACATCCTTATCTCCTTGGCTGGCCAGCTCATAAACTTAGAGAGGAGGTCTGATCAAGGGCCAAAATGAAGTTGCAAGATGACATTTTTATTTCTTTAGCTAGTATACCTTGTGATGAAGCCAAGTGGCCTTAATATTTTTGAGGAATGATGATCACGCTCATACTCTAATACAAAGAGGGGGCCGGCCACATCTTGGAAGGGGGGAGTTCATTTTTTTAAGGCATTTTCACTCTAGAGAGAAAAGAAAGAGGAAAAAGAAAAAAGAGGAAATTGTTTTTGGCAACTTTGATTTGGAAAGAAAAAGCTAGGTGACCATCTCTTCCTTTCTTCTTCTTTAATGTTTTTCTTTGATGTTGTGATTCTTTTCCTTCTATTTTTGTTCATGTGATTTGTAAATTTCTTTTGTGAATAAAAAGGTTTTCAAAAATAAGTTTTAAAGGTTTTCTATCCTTTATTCTTCATCCTTTATCAAATAACCAAGTTTTGACAATTTTTTTACATATTTCATGCCTTAGCCGAAACCTATCTAATGTTTTTGTGCTTGTTCTTGCTTGCCTGGTTGTTCATATTTTCACTCATGGTTGATCTATTGTCATATGATTGTGGGCTATCATACCATGCATTTCATGACATTTCAACTAGTTTTTTTGGCCAAGATCAACCAATAATCTTAAGCTAAAAACCCTTTGTCCATGATAGTTGAGAGAGTGATAGTTTAGATTGGGTATTCTGACTTTGATTTTTTTACTACTCATCCATGGTCAAAATAAATTTATTTTTTTACCACATATAGTAGTCATTTAGGGGATACCATGGTATTTTTCTCATGATTTTTAGATTTTTTTTATCATGGTGGAAAAAATGGATTTTGACAAAGCAGTTTTTAACTCACTGTCTTGATTTTGGTAAAATTCGGTCATAGCATCCATGCTCCAAAAATTAAGCTAATTTTTCCCATTGAGGTCAACATGTCCTAGGTCTACCCTAATTTTTTAGGATTTTTTAAAATTTTCTAGAAGGGTTAAAAAATCAGGTTTCAAAACTGCTAGTAGAAGTCAGATTTGTTTTTAAGAAAGAGTAATTTTTTGTTTTGGTTAGGATATTAAGAGGGGGCTGATTTGGGACATTAGTTACTGTTGTAGGTCAATTTCCAAGTCATTTCAATCATAAAATTTGATTTTATAAAAGTCGGGTCAAGGATAGTTAACATGGATTTCAAAACTAGGAAAATAGAGCTTTTTAAAGGGGGGTTTCGGCCATGAGGCCATTTTCATCCAAAAATTCCATTTTTTTTTTTAAATCAGAGCCCAAAGTCTTTCGATTTTGAAATTTTGATTTAAGTCTCTTCCAAAGGTAGTCGGATACCTTTTTAGGTATACGGATGTCCTTACTCTCAGGAAGAAATACATCTCCATGCATTGCATTTTTAAAATATTTTAAATTTTAATTTGACATAAAACGTGTGTTTCGATTTCCTAAACATTTGACGAGAATTAGTTATTAATCTTTGCCGGGTTGCCGGGGAGGTTAGGAAATTTTTCAACGCACGTGTTTATGAAATTGAAAGATATTGGATTTTGTTTTATTCAGAATCATATAAATATCATAAGAAAGAAATATTTTTCGAGCCTTATTGGGTTTGCCGGGAGTGTGGTAATATTTTTTGATATATGCTATTTGTATGATTCCTCATATGAAATTTCTATGTCCATGAATATTCCATGTTGATGTCATTTTATATTCATGTTGCCATAATTAGATTTTGCCATGTCATTTTCTATGTCATTTAGGCATTAAGTCATTTTTCACATGCCATGTCATTTTTCATATGCCATGTCATTTTCTATGTCTCTTAGGCATTAGGTCATTTTTCACATGTCATGTCATTTTTCATTATGCCATGTCACTTCCTATGTCATTTAGGCATTATGTCATTTTTCACATGCCATGTCATTTTTCATATGCCATGTCATTTTCTATGTTATTTAGGCATTAGGTCATTTTTCACATGCCATGTCATTTTTCATTATGCCATGTCATTTTCTATGTCATTTAGGCATTAGGTCATTTTTCACATGCCATGTCATTTTTTATATGCCATGTCATTTAGGCATTAGGTCATTTTTCACATGCCATGTCATTTTTCATTATGCCAGTTCATTTTTTATGTCATTTAAATATTAGGTCATTTTTCAAATGACATGTCATTTCCATGACATTTAGACTTTAGGTTATTTTCATTATGTCATGGCATTTTCTATTTCATTTAAATATTAGGTCATTTTTCATATGACATGTCATTTTCCATGACATTTTGATATTAGGTTTTTTCATATGCCATGACAATTTCTATGTCATTTAAATATTAGGTCATTTTTCATATGACATGTCATTTTTCATGACATTTAGATATTAGGTTATTTTATTTTTCCATGTCATTTTGATATTAGGTCATTTTTCATATGACATGTGATTTTCCATGACATGTAGATATTAGGTTATTTTCATATGCCATGACATTTTCTATGTCATTTAAATATTAGGTCATTTTTCAGATGACATGTCATTTTCCATGACATTTATATATAAAGAATTGAACGAAACATCTATACACAATATATGAAAGGTGTCCTTTCAATGTTTCCTTTAATTGAATATTGTTTTTTTTATTTGATGAAGAAAAAAGAAAAGAGAAAGAGAAAGAAAGAGAAAGAGAAAGGAAAGAAAGGTAAAGGAAAGAGAAAGAGAAAAAAGAAAAAAGAAAAAAACGAAAGGAAAGGAAAAGAAAGGAAAGGAAAGGAAAAAAAGAAAGAAAGAAAGAGAGGGAAAAAAAAAAGAAAAAAAAGAGAAAACATGGGAGAGAAATAAATTAATGATAAAATACTATAACAATAAATTAAATTTGATATTATATACATAACTTCTAATTTTGTGTCACGTGTCGCACAATGATTGGTTCTTTATTATTTTTTTTTTTATAAAAAAATCAGATTTAATCAAACTCACATAGTTTTGAACTATTTTGATTTGAATTTAGCCTAATTTTGGTAAATTTAAAATTTCATTTATTTATTTATTTACTTTACTAATTTTATATGTTTATTTAAAAATATTTAGATTAAATACATATTTTAATTATTTTAATTGGTGAAAATAAAATCTAAAAAAGCTAAAATATAATTTTATAAGATTAGATAATTATAAATATAGTTTCTTTTCATATAATTATTTTGTCATATATTTTAATAGGTTTTAGTATAAGTGAAAGTCGAACCAAGGATGGTTTTTTTTTTTTTATAAATTTTTTTTTGTGGGCATGCTATTATTAATTAATTATAATTTAACTATATTATGATCCTTAATTTTATATTTTTATAATTTATTGATGTACAAAAATTAACTCCTACTCGCAAAACGTCGGTAAAGTATTTATCTCAATCATTTTATTTTTAATGTTTTATGTTATACATTAAGGTAAAGTATTTAACTCAATTATTTTTCTTATTTTTATGCTATACATTAATTAAAGATTATACCATTCAACAGTTTTAGAAAAATAAGAACTCGCAACTAAGTGTAGTGTTTAGGGGTGTAATCTAGTCGAGCTGAGCTCAAGCAGTAAGAAGTTCAAGCTCGACTCGAAAGACGTGGCTCGAAATTTTCTCGAGCTTGGTTAGGTTTTATTTCTAAAGCTCGAGCTCGAATCGAGATAAAGATCGAACTACTCGAGCAAGCTCGATTAGGGTGGATTATGCTCGTTTACCTAGTAAAAAAAGAGCTAAAAAAATCGATTAAGCTCGTGAGCTACTCGAGTCGGGCGTTAAGATATTCGAATTTGGCTTGCTCGATAACTCAAGCTTGTTGAGCTTGAGCTCGGTTCGACAATGATTGAACCGAATTTGAGTTTTTGTTAGACAAAATCGAGTAGCTTGCGAATACAAGTGTCTCGTTTACACCCGCGTTATACACTATTATCTATTACTAACATTAAAAGCAATCCCCGAAATGCATGAGAGGCAAGAATTAAGGATTTTGAATCAATGCTTAGTTGACAACTAAGCATGGGTATTAAGAGGGTTGGAGGGGTTAGTTTGGGTATTTTAATTTGTTTTTTGATTAAGAAGGAAAGAAAGAAAAGAAAGGAAAAAGAAAGAAAATAAAAGATAGGAAAAAAGATGGAGAAAAAGTTGTGTGTTCGTGTCTTTTTGTATTCGTGTTATTTTTTGTGTGTTCAAAATATTATAAATTTATACAATTTTACACGTTAATAATTCATTTTATGTAGATTTTGACACGTTTGGATTGTGGACACCTAATTTTTTTCGGACCCCTAAATCAGGTATTTTTTTCCTTGTGATGTTTTAGAATGCAGAAAAGCTCTTCTCATCCTGCAGGTGGTATTCTGAGACTTAGTTTAAGAGGTCAAGTATGAAAAGTCAATCTGAAAAAAGTCAACCTCGAAAAAGTAACTCCAAAAAGTCAACCACTAAAAAGTCAACCCTCATTCAAAATCAAGATTCAAAGTTTAATTGAACAATGGTGAAAGAATTTTGATAATCCGAGGTCTACAACGAGAGATATGGAGTCTGCAAGATGGGTTATGGAGATTCAGGGAAAGGAAATCTTAATTCGGTAAATTTGGGAAAAAGTGCTTAAATGATCAAATTGGTCGAAATTGGAGTTACCGAAGGGAATATAATCAATGACTACGGGTATTGGAAAGGCCATTTGGAAGCAAAACCAAAGGAAGGGTCAATTTGGAAGAAAATCGAAAATTAGGATTTTTGGTGAATTTTGGCGAAATTTGGAAAAAATGCAAAAATGGCCCGATTCGGTAAAATTAAAGCCCTTAATTGATGAAGAGTGGGTAAAAAAAGATAGCCTAAGGCTCAGTTTGAAGTAATTTCGAGAAAAGAGCCGATTGGAGGAAAAACGAAGAAACGAGAAAATTCCTGATACTGGAAAAAGAAAAAATCAAGTCGGAGGGAAATTTGATCGTAAAAATTGGGAATTTTTGGACCAACTCGAATTCAATATATAACAAAGGCATGGAAAAAGAAAATCTAGAAATCGGACTTGTTTTGAGTAAAACTGAGGCTTCAGAGGTTAAAGGGCAAATTTGGAAAATCAAGGAAAAATAGCAAATGAGCTCGGAAAATTACCTAAACTTTTAGATCTCAATCTTATGTCATTTGGAAGAGATCGGCGAAGAAAAATCCAAAAACGGAGCTCGTTTACAAAATGGCAAAATTCGAGCCCACTCAATTGAAATTCCAGAAGATAAATTCCGAAAAAATAGCAAATGAGCTCAGAAAATTATGAAAACTTCCATATCTCAATTATAAATTATTTGGAAGGGATTGGAGAAGAAAAATCCGGAATCGGAGCTCGTTTGAAAAATGGTTAAAGTTATGGTGCACTAAGGGGCAATTTTGGAAGAAAAATTCTAAAAAAACAGTAAATGGGCTCGGAAAATTATGAAAACTTCTAGAATGCAATTTTATATTATTTAGGAAGTATTGAAAAAAGAAAATTTTGATTTCGAGTCCGTTTGCTATTTAATCAAGTTTGGGGGCTAAAAGGCAATTTTACCGAAGAAACCGAAAATGACCTTTTTTGCAATTTACAAAAATAGAGATTGGGATGGAATGTGAAGGGCCATTTGGCCAAGCCCAAGGGGAGGATGATTTTTGCTGAGTTCTTGCATTCAAAGGCCAAAAGTGGATAGTTAACTAGTTATTTTTTTGATCAAGCCTTTGTAATTGTACCACATGGTCCAATGCATGAAGAGGAAGGATGTCAACATGATGGCTACATATTTTTGAACAGATGTGTTAGTTAGGGGCTGATCAGTTAATCTAAGGGTGGTAATTTCACATTTTAAGCATCTTGGACTAGTGGCCTTTGGATCAAATTGGCTAGGAAAAAAAATGACAACATCCTACACCATTTTAGGGACTATTCGGCTACTACAAGGGGGATTTCATTTTGCTGGGTTCTCTTTTGGCTGATCATTATTCATTTTGGGAGCAAATAGCTAAGTTTTGAAAAGCAAATAAAGTTAGAAGAGAAGAAAGGCTTGAAAAATAGCTTTTGAAGGTAGCCTAAAGGCACCTAACTCTTGCATTTTTTTTCCTTTTCCATGCTTACCTTTTTTATTTTCTTTGAGATTTTGTGATTTTTTGTTGTTTTTGGTCGTCAAATAAATGTTTTAAAACTTCCTCCTAAAGCTCCTATCTTATGTTTTCTTAAAAAATCGAAGAAAAAACAAAATTTTTTCCATTTTTCCATTTTGGCCAAACCTACCTATGTTTGTGCATGGTTTGTGTTTGATCTATTTTCCATGTTGGTTGTAATGTTCTAACTTTTAAAAATAATCAAGATATGGAACTTGTTTTTTAACCTTCTTTACTTACTTACCTTTATTTTTGCTGATTTTATCATTGTATTTTCATGTCTCTTTACTTTTTTTGCCATTTTTAATTTTCTGTTTTCACCATGTTAAGTTGTCCATGCTTTGTGGTTTTTCCATACTAAGTGTTTGTGTATTTGCCTAGCTACATCCTTGCCTATGCATCATGTTTGTTTGATCTAACATGTTTTATTTTAAGTCTTGTATATACTATGCCATGTGTTTGTGTTAATGCCATGCTAGAATTTCCTTACATATTGTTATGTCCATTCGGCTACCCCATGATTTCTTGCATTGTGTGTGCATTTTCATCTTGTTAGTTGACATGCTTGCATTTCTATGCCATGATTTTGTATATTTGATTTATTATGTCATGTGTTTGTGTTATTTCCATGCATTTTCATTAGGTCTAGGTCATTTGCATTGCCATGCATTTCATGCATATTTAGGTCTAGGTTGCATTCATTGCCATGCAAGTTCATGTTAGGCATTAGGTCATTCTTTATGCCATGCATTTTCTATGTCATTTAGGCCTTAGATCATGCATTTCATGCATTTAACTTGCTGTTTGTTCATGTATTTCATATCATACCACTTGATTTTTGACTTAAGCCAATCAATGGCTCAAAGCCAAGCTCACATGAGCATGCTTGTGGAAAATTAAGAAGTTGTCAAGTTGGAATTTCTACCTTTGTGTTTTTTTTTTCATTAGGCAATCCTTATCCAAATTTTTAGAAATTTTAGCTACTGTTTTTAGGTTCTTAGAGGAGTCTCCATTATTTTTATTTTGATTTTTGAATGATTTTATCAAAGGCTTAAAAATGTTTTTTGGCAAAACAGTTTTTCAGGCAGTGTTTTGACTTTCGTGATTTTTCTGGTAGGTCATCCTTAGTATAAAACTTAAGCCAATTTTTCCCATAGATTTTGACAAGTTCTGAGTTTCCCATTATTTTTTCAGATTTTTCCTAATTTTTAAAAATAGGGTAAAAAATCACGTTTCCAAACTGGACAGTATAGTCAGTTTGATTTCAAGGGAAAAATAATTTTCTGTTTTGGCTAAGGCATTAAGAGAGGGCTGATTAGGAACCTTAGATACTGTCCTAGGTTGATTTCTAATCCATTTTAAACTTAAAAAATGATTTTATAAAGCTTGGGTCAAGGGTGGTCAAGTCCGGGTTTTCAAAGTTAGGAAAATAGAGCCTTTTTCAAAGGGGATTTCGGCTATGTGTTATTTTTCATCCAAGATTTTCAAAATTGTTTTCAACCAATCACAAAGTATTTTTTGACTTTAGAAAATTTAATTTGATGTCTTTTCCTAAGGTAGTCGGATATCTTTTTAGTTATATGGATTTTCTTATTTAAAGGAAAAAATACACTTTCATGCATTGTGCATTTTTCATGTTCATGCATAATTGCATACTATATGATATATGATTTTTTCTATGAACATTTCTATGATAATGTCATTATTTTGATTTATATTTTATGGTGTTATATTGTTTGTTATATGGTTGTGAATATTCTATTTTATCCTATACTTTTTATTTAGTCATTTATTTTTATCACATCATTTAGGATTTACTATGTTCATGCATTGTTATTTTTATTTTCATGCATATTTCATGATAATATTATTTTATGTTTCATATCATTTCATGTCACTTAGATTATATTGCCATGTCATTTAGATTATGTTATGTTATTTAGAATATGCCATGTCATTTAAAATATGCCATGTCATTTAGATTTGCCTTCTTCTTTAAGTTATATCATTTCATTTAGAATATATTATGTCACTTAGGTTATATCATGTCATTTAGAATATATTATGTCACTTAGGTTATATCATTTCATTTAGAATATACTATGCCATTTAAATTATATCATGTCATTTAGGTTTTATTATATCATCTAGATTTTGCTATGTCATCTTTATTATGTCACACATGTTCATATTAATTTTTTTAAATGTTTTAAAATAAGATAATGATTTTCAATAAAATAAAGATATTCCCGATGTCGCAACCTAAAAAATGTAACATAACAAAGTCTCATCGCAAAACTTTATTATTAGTTAGGCTTGACATTGGGTAAACAGAGGAAAATTCGACTTAATTCCTCTAGAAATAAAATACACGGTCGAGGGTATGAAAACGACATCGTAAAAAGATATGGAGACGCCACCAATCTTTTTTAGCTAGGTGTGATCGGCCACCTATTAAAACCGGTTTTATAAAACATTTTTAAATTAATTAAAACATTTTAAAAACCAATTTCAAGTCTGCGTTATAAACCAGAGAAATCAAAGAAGCGGGTTCGGGAGTCGGTTACGTACAGGGAAGGATTAGAACCCCCACAACGCCCGTATAAATCAGTACCTTATTAATCATGTGTTATCTCAAGTCTCGGTAAAAAGTTGGTTTTTAATTTAGTATTCCAAGTTAATTCCCAATTTAAAGAAAAATAATTTCATTTTTAATTGAAAATGATTCGGAATTTATTAATTCAAAATTTTCGTATATTCCCCGACAAAATCGACAAAATATAGAAATTTTTATTCATTTGGAAAATTTTTCGAATCATTCTCGTTTTTTGAAAGAAAGATATTCCTTTTTTAATGATAATTGATGATATTCCCTCCAGCAAACCCGGTAGAGAACTCATGAATTATTTTAACTCGGGAATATCTTTATTTTTATTGAAAATCATTATCTTTTTCAAAACATTTTAAAAGAATATGATCATGAACATGTATGACATAAATAAAATGACATAACAAAGTCTAGATTATATAATGCAACCTAAATGATATGACATAATTTAAATGACATAGTATATTTTAGGTAAAATGAAAAATCCTAAGTGTCATGGTATATTCTAAATGAGATAAAATGATTTAAATGACATGGCAATTTTAAATGATATGGCATATTTTAAATGACATGGCATATTCTAAATAATTAAACCTAAATGACATGGAATATTATAAAATGACATGAAACATAAAATAATGCTATCATAAAATATGCATGAAAATAAAATAAAAATGCATGAACATGGTATATGCTAAATAATGTGACAAAAATAAATGACTAAATAAAAAAAATATGGGATATCATGAAACATTCAAAATCATATGGCAAACAATATAAGATCATAAAATGTGAATCAAAATAATAATAATACCATGGAAAATATCATAGCAAAAATCACATATTAAATAAAATGCATGAACATGGAAAATGCAATGCATGAAAATGTATTTTTTCCTCTAAATAAAGAAATCTGTATATCTAAAAAGATATCCGACTACCTCAGAAAAATATGTCAAATTAGATTTTCTAAAATCAAAATACTTTGTGATTGTTTAAAAACAATTTTGAAAAGCTTAGATTAAAAATAAAAACTTAGCTAAACCCTTTTTAAATGGCTCTAATTTCCTAAGTTTAAAATCCCAAACTTGACCACCCTTAACCCGAGATCTATAAAATCATTTTTAAAGTTTAAAAAGGCTTAGAAACTATCCTAAGACAGTAGCTAAAGCTTCTAACCAACCCCCTCTAAATGCCTTAGCCAAATTCAACCATTATTCCTCTCTTGATTTCAAATCTGCCTCTACTGTCCGATTTTGACACACGATTTTTTTGCCTATTTTTAAAAATTCAAAATACTCTAAAAAAGATACTGGAGACTTAGAACATGTAAAACTACACGAGAAACAATTGGCTTAATTTTTTGATTAAAGATGACTGCCCAAAAAAATCGGCCTCTTCATGCATCCCTTGCCTTATCATGTAACCATACTCGAATGTAGTAGGAAAACAAGATAGAAAATCAAGAAAACACCATGGAAAACAATAAGAAAGCTTGCTAGAGCTTGGTAGAGATGACTACCTTCAAGCTCTCCTATTGAAAACCTTTTTTTTTTCTTTCAAAACCTTTTTCTTGCTAAATTAGCTACTGACTTCAGCCAAAAAACCTATGAAAAAACGAAATCACCCCCTCTAATGGCTTGGCCAAATGGCCCTCTCACCCTTGGATGAAAATTGCACTTCTTCTTCTCTAATCTTGGCCTTTAGATTAAGATATTTTGATGACAACATAAAAATGTCACTTGCCAATTGATAGCAGCCCTTAAGATGTGTACTCAACCCTTGTAGTAACCTCAGCCCTTTGATGCAAAAGAGGACCAATCCCATGCACTTGCTTGCCCCCTTGAGTGCCTACCCTTGGATGAGTTGTGCTATTCCATTCTTGGTCATTGGATGAAGACAACATAAAAATGACATCTTGTAGATTAAATCCAGCCCTCAACATGTGTACTCAGCCCTTGTAGATGGCATAAGCCATTGGATGAAAAGAGACAATCCCATGCACTCCCTTGCTTGACCGAATGAATGATCACCTTTGGATGAATTGTGCTCATCTTTTTTCTTCCATTCTTGGCCATTAGATGAGGGTTCTTTTATTACAAATAAAAATATCATCTTGGCATTAAAACTTGGCCATTGGATGGTGCATTCAACTTTCCTACAAGACACCTAAGCCATTGGATGAAGGGGGGACCATTTGCAAGGTGTTACTGGTAGCATGTGGCTTGATAGTGACTAAGGAATTAAATTGTTCAAGCTTCCTTCTTCTCCTCTATGCTGGCTTACAAAGGGAAGAAAAATCCAAGCAATTCCTTCTTCCTTCATATTTTTCTCAATTACAAACTTACCCTTTTTGGTTTCTTCGATGAAATGACCTTTTTGCCCCCCGAACCTAAATAAATAGCAAACGGACTCCAAATTCAAATTTTCTTTTTTCAATACTTCTGAAATAATAAAAATTTAAATTCTGAAAGAAAATTTTCGAGTCCATTTGCTATTTATTTCGGATTTATTTTTGAAATTGCCCCTTTTATGCACCCGAACTTTACCATTTTTTAAACGAGCTCCGAATCCAGATTTTCTTCACCAATCTCTTCCAAATAATTTAAAAATATGATCTGAAAGTTTTCATAATTTTTGGAGCTCATTTGCTATTCTTTTCGGGATTTATCTGCTTCAATTGCTGCATAGGGGACCCGGGATTTGGCCATTTTGAAAACGAACCCCGAATCAAGATTTTCTTTCGCCAATCTCTTCTAAATAATTTAAAAATGAGATTTTCAAATTTTCAAAAATTTTGGAGTTCATTTGCTATTTTTTCGAGATATATCTGCTTGAATTACTACATAGGGAACCCGGTATTTGGCCATTTTGCAAGCGAACTCCGAATCAATATTTTCTTTCATCAATCTTTTGAAAATGGTTTAAGAATGAGATTTGCAAATTTTCAGAATTTTTGGAGTTAATCTGCTATTTTTTCCAAATTTTCTAATTTTGCCCTTTTGCCTCCGAAACACGGTTTTGCTCAAAACAAGTCCGATTTTTAGATTTTCTTCAAACTGAGCCTTGGGCTATCCTTTTTTAATCATTCCTCATCAATTAAGGGCTTTAGCCCTACCGAATCGGGCCATTTTTTAATTCTTCCAAATTTCACCGAAATCCACCAAAAATCCTAATTCTCGGTTTTCTTCCAAATTGATTTTTCTATCAGTTTTTCTTCCAAGTAGCTTCTCCATTACCCGTAGTCAGTGCTTATCTTTCATTTGAGACCTTCAATTTTGACCAATTTGATCGTTCAAGCACTTTTCCTCAAATATCTCGAACTAGGGTTTCTTTTCTACTGAGATTTCGTAACCCAATTTCCGACCTCCATATCTTTCAATGTAGACCTCGGATTATCAAAATTCTTCCACCATTTTTCAATTGAACCTCAAATCTTGATTTTGAAAGTGGGTTGACTTTTTTGTAGTTGACTTTTTTGGGGTTGACTTTTTCGGGGTTGACTTTTTTGAGTTTGACTTTTTTGTCCGCTTTCTTAGATTGTCTCGGAGTACCACCTATAGGATAAGAAAAGCTTTTTAGCATTCTGAAACATCAATTTAGGAAGAAAAAGTACCTGATTTAAGGGTCCGGACAAAATTAGATGTCTACAGCTGCCTCTCTTTGGCTATTGCTGAGAATCAGGTATCAGGCAAAGATAAACAAACACTAATTTTGTACGGTTAGTGAAATCACATGTAAAGGAAAGGGAAAGAGGTTTTCAATCATCATTATTCATTTATTATTTATTTATTTATTTTTGAAAAAGCTGTAGACCCGTCTTAAGATTTTATCCTTAAATTGAATTCCCTGACTAATCAAGGCTCGACCCGTCTTAAGAAAATGAGTTCGATTTGCAAAAGTGACAATTGTGCTCGAAGGTCTTAAAAATTATGCCCGGAGGTCTTAAAAATGGTGCCTGGAGGCCTTACCCGTGATTTGAAAAATTATGCCCGAATGTCTTAAAATGGTGCCCGAAGGTCTTAAAAAATGGTGCCCGGAGGTCTTAAAAATGGTGCCTGGAGGCCTTACCCGTGATTTGAAAAATTATTCCCGAATGTCTTAAAATGGTGCTCGAAGGTCTTAAAAAATGGTGCCCGGAGGCATTACCCGTGATTTGAAAAATTATGCCCGAAGGTCTTAAAAATGGTGCTCGAAGGTCTTAAAAATAGTTCCCGGAGGCCTTACCCGTGATTTGAAAAATTATGCCCAAAGGTCTTAAAAATGGTGCCCGAAGGTCTTAAAAATGGTGCCCGGAGGTCATTAAAATGGTGCCCGGAGGTCTTTAAAAATAGTGCCCGGAGGTCTTAAAAATGGTGCCCGGAGGTCTTAAAAATGGTGCCCGGAGGCCTTACCCGTGATGAAAATACCTTGATGATGGTCTCAAGGCTCGACTCATTTGATAAAACAGAATGAATTCGATTTAAAACAAAAGGAAATACCTCGACGGTGGTCTCAAGGCTTGACTCATTTGAGAAAACAGAACGAATTCGATTTAAAACAAAAGGAAAATAGTAAGAATGATCCTGGGTTTGATTCATTTGGGAAAATAAATTTAACCTGAAAATGAAAGGAACATACCTCGACGGTGGTCTTGAGGCTCGACTTATTTGAGAAGCAGAACGAGTTCGATTTAAAAGAAACATGCCTCGACGGTGGTCTCAGGGCTTGACTCATTTGAGAAACAGAACGAGTTCGATTCGGGGAAGCCAAAGTTTTTCTGATTCCTGCAATGTTAGCTAAATGCAATGATGAGAATGACATGCTTTGCAAATGCTTGTATGTTTCCTAAGGATGAATGCAGTAAAATGATTGTGTCATGATTTGTAATCCATGGTTTTTTTGAGGTTCACATATTATTCGACTTCATGATGGAGTCTTCAATTGTTCACTGATGCCCCACTTAAAGAACCCTTTACTCAAGATAAATTGTCAAATAGTCCCAGTTTCTGACTTTACTGAAATTCACAAATTTCTGACTTCATGACGGAGTCTCCAACACATTCACTGTTTTCCTTTACTTGGTGAATTTTCCATTAGGATTAGTGGCTTCCAAACCTTTTCTAAGATTTAGATCTATTCCTTAGTAATACTTTTCAAAATTCTCTTTTATTTAAAAATTTTTATGTTTACTAATCATCATACAATTTAATAACAAACAAAATGTAATCTCAAAAATGTATGAAAGAAAGTATGAAACAAGCAAATGTCATAAAAGAATAACAAGAATTTATTGCAACAAATGTTTTGATATGATAAAAGTGGATATCAAGGATATAAGAAACAAATGTAAAGTTACAGGTTGTTGATGCCCCGGATGCGGAATATTTTGGACCCTTCCTTTTTCAAATCATCTGAAATTTCTCTTGAACGGTCAATTTACTTGGGTAATCCCTCGGCTTTCGTAGTTATGTCAGACTGAGTTGTTCCTCTTTTCTCTGATTTTCAAATACTTTTCTCCCCTTTTGCACAGAGCATTGACTCAAACCTTAATCAGTACTTAGCCGCCCTTTGCGGGTTTGCAACTCAGGTGTCCCCCATTCGGTACTAAGTCGCCCTTTGTGGGTTTTCGGCTTAAACCTCTCCTTTTTTTCCAGCATCTGAGAATTCTAAATGCTTTCAAGGTAAAAATGTCAATTCAAAATTTGGGATAAATTCTGAGAAAAACCTTTCAAATTAAATATCCAAGCTTGATCAAAATGACTTTTAAAGTACGTAATGTAGGCCAAGGTTTGGGTTTAGAAGGAAAGGATAAAATAGGCCCAAAATATATTTAAGGGGGATTGGATCAAGGATCATTTCCAGAGGAGAATTCATTCTTGAGACATTTGTCCCCTTTTTGGACTTTTTTTTTTCTTTTTTTTTTCATTTGCCATTCTTTGATTTCACATTTTCCATTTTTTTTTATTTTTTGCCCTCCAGTATAGAGGGTGATCCTTGATCAGGGTTCAACGAAAGAAATAATTCCTAAGGCTCAAAGGGGTGACTAGTGATAACTTCTTTTTAGTGAAGGGAATATGAAAGATGGCCATTCATCATATCAATCATGAATATTCTCTTTGAAAAGCAATTCTCAAAGGAGATAGATATATAGAATTTTCATTTCTACACTTGGAATCATTCGAATTCCCATGTGCTTAGCATCACACTTTTTTTTTAAAGCATAATACTTCTTCAACTCATCAGCATTCACGGGATGTCTAAAATCATCCCCGTCTATCCGAGTTAGAATCATGGCTCCTCCAGAAAAAGCTCTTTTTACTACATAGGGTCCTTCCCAATTTGGAGCCTATTTTCCTCGCGGATCCTTCACTATGGGGAGAATTTTCCTCAGTACCAATTCTCCTTCTCGTAACTGTCTGGGTCGAACCTTTTTGTTATGGGCTCGAATGATCCTTTTCTGATACAACTGCCCTTGACAAATTGCCTTCAATCTTTTCTCATCGATGAGATTCAGCTATTCATAACGAGCTCTAACCCGTTCTGCTGCTTCTAGGCCAACCTCCATCAAAACCCGAAGTGAAGGAATCTCAACTTCAATGGGTAAAACTGCTTCCATACCATATACCAAAGAAAATGGCGTTGCCCCTGTAGATGTATGAACCAAAGTGCGATATGCGTGAAGAGAAAAAGGCAAGATCTCATGCCAATCCTTGTACACATCAGTCATCTTCTCGACAATCTTCTTGATGTTTTTGTTGGTTGCATCTACTGCCCCATTCATCTTCGGACGATAAGGTGACGAATTGTGATGCGTGATCTTGAACTGAGTACATACCTCTCTCATCATCTTATTATTCAGGTTGAGAGCATTATCTGAAATAATTCTTGCTGGCAATCCATATGGGCATATGATTTCCTTCTTAACAAATCTGCATACCATCGACTTCGTTACATTCGTATAAGAAGCAGTTTTCACCCACTTTGTGAAATAGTCTATGGCCACCAGGATGAAACAATGTCCATTTGAAGCTTTCGGGGTAATGGGTCCAATCATATCCGTTCCCCACATTGAAAACGGCCATGGTGCGGTCATGACATGCAATGGCGATGGCGGCACGTGAATCTTATCTTCATATATCTGGCATTTATGGCACTTCCGGGAATAACTGATACAATCTCCTTCCATCTCAGCCAATAATATCATGCCCTTATAATCTGCTTAGCAAGCATGTGACCATTGGCATGGGAGCCACATATCTCTTCATGGACTTCCTCTATGATTCTTCGAGCTTCGACAGACCTGACACATCTTAATAGGACTTGATCTTTCCCTTTCTTGTAGAGAATCTCGCTTTCTAGAACAAACCCATTGCTAACCTTCTCAGAGTTCTCTTGCCATTTTCTGTTGCTCGTTCTGGGTACTATTGATTCTTGATGTATTGCAAGATGTTGTTGTACCAAGAGAGACCATCTGCTTCTTCTTCAATATTTAAACAGTGGGCAGGAGACTCATATATGCTCATCTTGATCGGCACAACTTTCGCCACTTCATTCACTTTAAACATTGATGACAAAGTAGCCAGAGCATCCGCCATCCGGTTTTCTTCTCGGGGGAAGTAATTGAAACTTACTTCTTCAAACTCCTCCAATGAACTCAGTATGAGTTCTCGGTATCTGATTAATTTTGTATCTCGGGTTTCCCATTCTCCGCGCAATTGGTATATCACTAAGGCTGAGTCTCCGAAAACTTCCAAAACTTTGATTTTTCTATCCACTGCTGCATGAAGGCCTATAATACACGCCTCATACTCAGCCGTATTGTTTGTACAATCAAAATTTAATCTGGTGGTGAAGGGATAATAATCTTTTTCTGGGGATATGAGCATTGCATCGATTCCGTGCCCTATGGCATTAGACGCCCCATAAAAGTACATCTTTCATATTTTCTTCTTCAAGGGAACCTCATCCGCTTGCGAAACATACATCAAATCTTCATCTGGGAAATCAAAGTTCAACGGCTTATAATCTTCCAATGCCCGACTTGCTAAAAATTCAGCCACTGCACTGCCCTTGATAGCTTTCTGACTCACATATACAATATCATATTCTGATAACAAAACCTGCCATTTTGCCGTCCTCCTTGACAAAGAAGGTGCTTCCAACATGTACTTGATTGGATCTAGCTTGGCAATCAACCACGTCGTGTGGTACAGCATGTATTGTCTGAGCCTCCGAGTAGTCCAAGCTAAGGCACAACACAGCTTTTCTATCGACGAATATTTCAACTCATAATCTGTGAACTTCTTGCTGAGGTAGTAAACCACTTGTTCTTTTTTTCCAGTCTCATCAAGCTGCCCCAAAACACAACCCATGGATCTCTCGAATACTGATAGATACAATATTATCGATTTATCCGGAGTCGGTGGCATTAATACTGGTGGGTTTGATAAATAATGCTTAACCTTTTCAAAATCAATCTGACACCCTTCATCCCACTCTCCTGGATCATGTTTTCGAAGTAACTTAAATATTGGATCATATTTATTGGTTAACTGAGAAATAAACCGAGCAATGTAATTCAATCTTCCCAGAAAACCTTTTACTTCTTTTTGAGTATGTGGAGGTGGCAAATTCTGGATGGCCTTCACTTTATCCGGATCAATCTCAATTCCCCTTTTGCTAACAACAAAACCCAACAATTTCCCCGAAGTGACTCCAAAAGTGCATTTTACCGGGTTTTGCTTGAGTTGAAACTTTTTTAGTCTCTCAAAGAATTTTCTAAGATTCGCAATATGCTCATCTTCTCCTTGTGACTTTGCAATCATATCATCAACATAAACCTCAATTCCCTTATGCATCATGTCATGAAACAAGGTCACCATAGCTCTCTGATACGTTGCCCTAGCATTTTTCAACCCAAACGGCATTACCTTGTAGTAGAATGTTCCCCACATTGTAACAAATATGGTTTTCTCCATATCTTCCGGTGCCATCTTAATTTGATTATATCCCGAAAATCCGTCCATGAAAGAAAACAAGGAACTCTTCGCCGTATTATCCACCAAAGTATCAATGTGGGGCAAAGAGAAATTATCTTTGGGACTGGCCTTGTTCAAATCTCGGTAATCGATGCACATACGCACCTTGCCATCCTTCTTTGGTACTGGAACAATGTTTGCCACCCATTCCGGATATTTTGCCACCTCTAAGAATCCAGCATCAAACTACCTTTTCACCTTCTCTTTTACCTTTAACAGCATGTTCGGCCTCATTCTTCTCAACTTTTGCTGAATTGGCTTGCACTCTGGTCTTAAAGGGAGCTTATGAACCACAATGTCTGGATCCAAACCAGGCATGTCTTGGTATGACCATGCAAATACATCTACATATTCCCGGAGCAAGGCTATCAATTCAGCCTTTATTGATGACAACAATGTAGTCCCGATTTTTACCTCTTTTATCTCCTCACTACTTCCCAAATTCAACAATTCCAATAGCTCCTCATGAGGAAGTACTTGTTTCTCTTCTTGTTCTATTTTTCTTAATAAGTCCGGAGGTAGACCATAATCCTCAATATCTTCGTCGGCCTCAAAATCACCCGTGCAAATGGTTTCTCAAAATCAATTTCAGAATTACTGACAGGAAGGTCCTCATATTCCGCATCCGTACACCTGTAAATAGGTGGGGAAGAAACAATATAGGAAAACATATATACAATGGAAGCAAAATAAATAGCATAAATGAAAGAATATGGACACATCAATATGAAGGAAATTCATTGTGTTTGTTATTTATTGAATGAAAACTTTTAGGCAAAAGCCCATTACAAAAGAAATTCTTAATATCTTCGGGCAAAGATATTTAAGATTTGTTTAAAAGCATTACGTTGGAATAGACCTAAAAACTATGGGCAGCTCGGTTGTACTCCAATTGGTTAGTCTATATCCTGATGGACAAGGTCGCATGATCCAGTTAGCATTCTCACTTTCAATTCTTTCCTCCCTGGTCATGCAGATCTCCATATCATATATCTGCTCATCCTTATTCACCTGGAATCTCTCGAAGGCTTGCTCAATCATTATGAGCACATCATCATAATTCTTTTCTCCTAACAGAGAACTGGCTGAGCGAAAGCTATGAAGGATAGGTGGGAAAGTCATAGGCTCCCACTCAATATCCATACCCGTGAGACGAGCCATCCTCCTTTGTCGGTTTCTTTCAACTTGTTTCCTTTTCTCATGGGCCTTCGAAAGATACCCCAGGCCAAATCGGTCTTTCTTTCCCACTACTTCCATTGCTCGGACCATCCCCTGAAGATATTTTTCGAGACCTTTTTCCAGCCCTGTAGCCTTTTCCCATGGTAGTTCTTACCCCCAGCCTTCTGTTCTTGGACAACCTTAGTTTTGGAATTTTTCGTCCTTCAGCGATGAAAACCGCATTTACGAATTCCAAAGACCGAAAGAAACATTCTACGGCATCTTCATTGGGTTCAACATAAGGAGATTCAGTAGATGTAGAGGCTATTACTTCTTCTTCTCCTGATACAGTAACCAAACTCCCCTCTGTCACAAATTTCAGCTTTTGGTGGAGAGATGAAGGTACAGCCCCTGCTGAATGTATCCACGGCCTTCCCAACAGGCAATTATAGGACGGATTAATATCCATGACCTGAAAGTTCACTGTATAGGTGCATGGGCCTATCTCCAAAGAAACCTCAATAGTTTTAATTACATCCTTCCTGGTACCATCATAGGCTTTGACCACCGTGCAGCTTGGCAGCATATAAGAAATATCTACTGGCAATTTGGATAGGGTTGCTAAGGGTATCACATTTAATGAAGAACCATTATCCAAAAGGACCCTTGGTAATATGTGCCCTTTGCAAGTGGTAGTTATATGAAGAGCCTTTGTTGATCCAATACCATTGGGTGGTATTTCCTCATAACTGAAATATATATGGTCGTCTGCCGCGATATTTCCCACAAGCTTGTCTAATTTTTCTACCGATATGTTGTTAGCCACATATGCCTGATTCAACACTCTCAACAGGGCATTTCTGTGTGGCTTTAAGTTCAAAAGCAAAGATAATATTGAAATTCTAGCTGGTTGAAGTTGCAATTGCTCAACCATGCTATACTCACTATGCTTTATGAATTTTAAGAACTCGCAGGCTTCCTTCTCATTCACCGACTTTTTTATTCTATTTACCATGGCTGACCCCATTTCTAATTCTTTTGACAAATCCATCTCAATACTCTCTATCTTTTTCTGTTAACCCTATTCAACAGCCTCAGAAGCATAACACCTTCCACTTCGTGTTAAGTGCCCCACACCTGTGATATCTTGCTAATTCGAAGACCTAGGCATAACCATGCTGCAGTCATATTTCCATGGTGCAGCTTTGTTTTCCTTGTACGAAAAGAAAACAGGCAAATCAATGATTAACTTAGGCGCACTTTTCTCTATGACTGGCATGACTTTCTCCTCTGGTTCATCATAATAGATGATCAAGGTTCTTCCTATCTCGTAGCCAGCTGCATTCTCAATAACCTCTACTTCCTCCTCTGTCTCCTCGTAAAACTGGGCCTCCCTATCATCCATCATCTTTTGGACTTTAGCCAGAAAGTCCCCGCAGTCCTGTATGATATGACCTCCACACTTATGGAACGGGTACCAATTTTGCACCCTCTTTGCGCCTATTTTTAAACTGTCTGCATCACCCACCATTCTTGCCTTAACTATCTCGACCCATACTGTCAGCATTGGAGTCTTGACTTCCCTGGCATCCGTTTTTACCCTTCTGACTTCCCCTGTCCATACTGCATTTACCCGATTCTTCGCATGATCTGGCAATGGGTTTCCTGCTACATTCGGCCCATTCTTTGCCCCAAACTTCATAACTCCGGCTTTGATCAAGCTTTGGACTTTCTTTTTAAAGGCCAGGAAATCTTCAGTCGAATGTCCTTGAATTCCTACATGGTACGGGCAGTTAGTATTTTCATTGTAACACCTTGGATATTGCGGTGTCAGCGGTTTGAGGTATACGGGTGCAACAAGTTGACCCTGCAACAGTTTGGGATATAGCTTATCATAAGTGGTAAGAATCGGATCAAATTGGGGTTTTTGATCGTTCCTTGGTGAACGTTGGTCATTGCGCCCGGCTCTTTGAGTGTTTGGGACAGTGTTTCAGGGAAGGTTTATCTGTGGGGATATGCCAGTTGGAAACGGCTGTTGTGGTATATTGGTATAAGGGAAGGGATTTTGGGTAAGGTGGTTCACATTGGGGTAATAAGGATTATACCTCGGGTAAGGTGTATAGGGTGTAAGAGGTGCATAAGATATGGTAGGAGTATAGGGCCTTGGTGGTGTATATAGTGTGGGAGGTGTATATGGGTATTGGTTGATACTAACTACGTGGGTCTCCTCTTTTTTTCTAGCAGGGAATACCTTTTTCGGAGTAGAAGACTCACCCCCTTCCGTTTTCCCAATCTTAATGGCTGACTCTATTATCTCCCCGGATATCACCATGTCTGCAAAGTCTTTGGTGGCATTCCCCACCAATTTATCATAATATGGTGCTTTCAAGGTATTGATGAAAAGCACTGTAGTTTCTTTGCTAGTTAAAAGGGGTTTCATTTGTGTGGCCAGATCCCTCCAACTTTGCGAGTATTCTTTGAAACTCTTAGTGGTCCTCTTTTTCATGTTCTGTAGCGACAACCTATCAGGTACCATATCAGATACATGCTTATATTATTCCATGAAAGCCCTGGCTAAATCTGTCCATGAACGAATCTTGGTACGACTTAGTTGATTGTACCATCGGGTTGCAGACCCTGTCAAGCTATCTTGGAAGCAATGGATAAGCAGTTTCTCATTATCATCATGCCCTGCCATTGTTCTGCAGTACATGGTCAGATGTGCTGATGGGTTGGTAGTCCTATTATATTTCTCAAAGTCTGTTACTTTAAACTTTTGGGGAATTACTAGATCGTGTACTAAACTCATCTCTTTGGCATCCAGACTGCCAAATAACTCCGCCCATTCGACGGCCCTCAGCCTCTCCTCCAGAAATTGATATTTTTTCTGTGATTCTGCCATTTTGACCCTCTTCAGCTCAGTCATCTTTGCTTTTTCTTTTTATGCTAGTTCCTCAAAGTTTGGAATGTTAACATCATATAGGTCAGCTCTCATATTACCTCCTCCGGGAACATAGTTCTGTGCCTCAGCAGCTGGCTGGATATAAACATAGGAGGCTTCCCCAATTGGCAGCTCTTGGCCCTTTTGTTGTATGTTTTCAGGTTGATCATTTTCAATTACCACCCTTTTCCCGGTGACCGAATTCTCTCCCGGTCCTTTTTGTTTCATCATGGCACTCATCATTTCCATGAGTTTAGTCATCTGTTCTCGTGACTCCTCCTGAGATTTAGCTAATTCTTCCTACAGTTCCCTTTGAGTTCTTTCCGTTCTTTCAATTCTAGCAAGCTGATCGTTCTCCATAGCTCTGGCTTGAGATCGAGTATTGTAAGGGTGTCAAAAATTCGATTCTTTCTGAGTGCGACCAATTGTACCTTTAGTTTTGAAAACCATGAATTAGAATTATTGACACATCTTTTTTATGTTTTATAAAAAAATGAATGAATGAATGACTAAATGTGAATGAATGAATCAAATAAAATGGATATGTACTTGACTACGTATATGAATACGAAAAAAATAAATGAATGAACAAGCAAAATGAACAAATAAGTGGTTAAGTGTATGAATATGAATGAATGAACAAGTAAAAGGAATAAATAAGTGGTTAAGTGTATGAATATGAATGAATTTCAAAAATGAATGATTATAAATATGAGTAAATGTACAAATGAACAAACAAAATATATGTAAAATATGAATGCATTTGAATGTATTGGCACGGGATAATTTCAACCGAACGGTCTTTCATTGATTTTCTGGAACTAAATACATCACAGATAGAATAAAAGGATCACTGCCTAAGACAAGTCCGTAATTCGCCTTTCAAGTGCTATTAGAAAATTAGTCCTATAGTGACTTCCTCGGATCTTGGACTTTCTTTCACAGTCTCGTTTTGATTGCCCTGCTCTTCATTTTGACCCCTACTTGTTTACGGCCCCTTGACGCATCAGCAGAAGCATCACCGTATAAGCTTTTCTTAGCTTGCTTCTCCAATTGATTAGCTCGGGCTTTCTCATGCTTCGCTCTCTCTTTCCAGTAGTTATTCTCCTTCTTGAGGTTTTTGACCTCATGCTCCCATTCCCCGGAAGTCTTGAGGGTCCCTTCAAATCTGAGCTCGAAGCGGTACCTCCTGTTCTCTAAGTGTAATTCCTGAAGATCGCCCTTAGCAGTGTCCCTTTCTCTCTTGATTCCTTATTCTTCATGTCCTCAAGCTCTTCTTGTAGTCGGGCAATCTCCTTGCTCATCTGGGCCTTTTCTTTTTCAAATTCTGCCCTTGCGATTTCTAGGTCTGATGGCATTTTCCTCGGTGGCGGATTCATGAACTGGACCTCTTCCCCATCTGATGTCAATAGCCTATTATTAACCCTTAATTCCCTCCATACCAGGTAATCAGGTGTGACGATGTCGGCATATCTGGCCACTTTTATTCGGTGAGTTTTCTTCCATGCTTCAATCACTACCCGCACCTTTCCAGAATACCCATCCTCTCCATAAGTGAACTCTGATGATCCTAGTTTATGAGTCACGGGTGTGAATTGCCGAGACTCAACCTGTCTTTGCACCAACAGAGGTGCATAACTCACAGACCCTCAAATTTCGAGTAGTGGAACTCCCAAGTTGTCCCCACATTTGTACATAATTGGCATAGAAACCATCCATGGAGCTCTCCAAGTTACCATCTCCCCTTTTAGATTCCGAAACATGTTGACCCATTTCTCTTCATCCCCATCTTCAGGCCAATCATTTTGAAGGAATTCCCTAATCGAAACTAAAGACTTTATTTATGGTTTAAAGGAAACCTTTTTCTATCTTCCAAAAGTGACTTTGAATCCAAATATAAAGGAGTTTTATACACCCCTTGATTCTCCCTTGTCCTTCCCTTTTACAAAAATTCAAAGATCGGATAGTTTCAGCTATGATAGCCGGAGATGGGTTGATCTTCTGTTCCAACTTTTCAAAGAAATCAAACACGGCTATATCCACATGACCCAATATCTTTGGGAATATGATTAATCTGTAGATGGCTAGAGCGAAGATGTCCCTGGCTTTTTCTTTGTCGGAATAACCCAATATCAATTGTCGGAGAGTTTCCCACGGAATGCATCCATTTTTCTACTTTGTATCCACATGACTCTCAACCCATGTTGTACCCATTCCTGTGATCCTAGCCACTTTCCTCTTAAAACCTGAAGGTTTCACTTCCTTCAAATATACCCGATCAGGATTAGGACATTCAATACGTAACAGTGCTGAATATTCTTCAATCACTGGGGTCATATCCTCCTTGTTAAAAGTAAAACATCTATAAGCAGGATTCCAAAACTGTACCATAGCCTGAATCAACCCACTATTAACCCTAATTGGAATTAAGAGTGCTATATCTCCATATTTTTGAGTGAAGACTTCTTTCTCTGATACATTCCACCGATTTTAGATGTCAGGTAACCCTCAGAGATTATTTTGTCTGGAGTCCCCTTTGACCCTTTTCGGCAATACTGACACATAATCTTTCTTCAGGCAATCACCATCCTTCCTCTGATCTTTTTTTGACCGTGCCCTGACTACTGCAAGATCTTCTATCACTGAAATAACCTGACACTCCATGAAGTCCTTTGGGTTGATGACTATCCTGAGGCCAATAAACTCCAAGTGTATGATGATGTCTATGATGCATGTTAAAGAAAAGAAAACAGAAAGGAATAGATTAGTAAAGAAATGAATTCAGAAATATAACATAAATAACAACATGCTTTAAAAAAAATGTCCCAAAAATTTTAACAGAGCTTCGGCATTACGACGCCTTTGGGACAAAATAATAAATTTATTATGAGCGATATGATGTTCGTTCATCATCACCCAATTTGTAAAATCTAACATATAGAAAGATGGTAAAAGGTTGGAAATGTTCCTCCATGTGTTCTTCAACTTCGGGTATCTAACAGAAATCCGGCATGGCTTCGCCTAGGTTCACTATATGAAGGTGAATCGGTTTTAAGGCCCCGAATTGTTCCTCACTGTCGCCTGTGAAGGCTAGTAAGGCACCCCGATAAAAGCGGGTTCAATTCATTAGAGTATATTTTCCTATGCCCGTACGGAGGATTATCACGAAGGCATTAGGTACTTTATACTCCGAAAGTGTTTCACTAGCCCATACGGAGGATCATCACGAATGCATAGTTACTTTACTCCCACTTAATAGGACGGAACCCGGGTAGAGAGTTCATGTTATGCAAATGCAAATATAGTGTGTGTGGAGGAACAAAACAAACCTGTCACCACCTATTCTACACCCTTTATTCTAAATACCACACTAAAATCAAACAATGTAAAGCATCAATCAAGCAAACATAAAAATATACGCAACCAAATAACCAGAGAACAAATAATAATATGCATGGATATGAAGATGGACAAATTTAAAACATTTTATTATTTTCAAAATTCTCTTTATTATTTTAAAAATATGAAAATTAAAATTAAATACCAATTAACCAACAAAATCGAGGCTTAGATAACACACGACTAATTCTAGGCCTGACTCTTTAAAAATTCCCCAGTGGAGTCGCCAAGCTATCGCAACCTAAAAAATATAACATAACAAAGTCTCATTGCAAGACTTTATTATTCGTTAGGCGTGACATTGGGTAAACAGAGGAAAAGACGACTTAATTCCTCTAGAAATAAAATAAACGGTCGATGGTATGAAAACAGCCTCGTAAAAAGACATGGAGTCGCCACCAATCTTTCTTAGCTAGGTGTGATCGGTCACCTATTAAAACTGGTTTTATAAAATATTTTTAAATTAATTAAAACATTTTTAAAACCAATTTCAAGTCTGCGTTATAAACCAGAGAAATCAAAGAAGCGGGTTCGGGAGTCGGTTACGTGCGGGGAAAGATTAGCACCCTCACAACACCCATATAAATCGGTACCTTATTAATCGTGTGTCATCTCAAGTCTCGATAAAAAGTTGTTTTTAATTTAGTATTCCAAGTTAATTCCCAATTTAAAGAAAAATAATTCCATTTTTAATTGAAAATGATCCAGAATTTATTAATTCAAAATTTTCCTATATTCCCCGACAAAATCAGCAAAATATAGAAATTTTTATTCATTTGGAAAATTTTTCGAATCATTCTCATTTTTTTGAAAGAAAGATATACCTTTATTAATGATAATTGATGATATTCCCTCCAACAAACCTGGTAGAGAACCCATGAATTATTTTAACTTGGGAATATCTTTATTTTTATTGAAAATCATTATCTTTTTCAAAACATTTAAAAAAATATATGATCATGAACATGTATGACATAAATAAAATGACATAACAAAGTCTAGATAATATAATGCAACCTAAATGATATGACATAATTTAAATGACATAGTATATTCTAGGTAAAATGAAAAATCCTAAGTGTCATGGTATATTCTATATGAGATAAAATGATTTAAATGACATGGAAATTTTAAATGATATGGCATATTTTAAATGACATGGCATATTCTAAATAATTAAACCTAAATGACATGGAATTTTATGAAATGACATGAAACATAAAATAATGCTATCATAAAATATGCATGAAAATAAAATAAAAATGCATGAACATAGTATATGCTAAATAATGTGACAAAAATAAATGACTAAATAAAAAAATTTGGGATATCATGAAACATTCAAAATCATATGGCAAACAATATAAGATCATAAAATGTGAATCAAAATAATAATAATACCATGGAAAATATCATAGCAAAAATCACATATTAAATAAAATGCATGAACATGGAAAATGCAATGCATGAAAATGTATTTTTTCCTCTAAATAAAAAAATCTGTATATCTAAAAAGATATCCGGGTACCTTAGGAAAATATGTCAAATTAGTTTTTCTACAACCAAAATACTTTGTGATTGTTTGAAAACAATTATGAAAAGCTTAGATTAAAAATAAAAACTTAGCTAAACCCTTTTTAAATGGCTCTAATTTCCTAAGTTTAAAATCCCGGACTTGACCACCCTTAACCCGAGATCTATAAAATCATTTTTAAAGTTTAAAAAGGCTTAAAAACTACCCTAAGACAGTAGCTAAAGCTTCTAACCAACCTCCTCTAAATGCCTTAGCCAAATTCAACCATTATTCCTCTTTTGATTTCAAATCTGCCTCTACTATCCGGTTTTGACACATGATTTTTTTGCCTATTTGTAAAAATTCAAAAAACTCTAAAAAAAATCCTGGAGACTCAGAACATGCTACATGAGAAAAAATTAGCTTAATTTTCTGATTAAAGATGACTGCCCAAACAAATCGAAGAATTCGAGTACTAGGTGAAAAAAACTGTTTTGTCAAAACACATTTTTTGCCTTTGATAAATTCATTCCAAAATCAAAATAAAAATTGTTGGAGATCATCCTAAAGACCTAAGGACAGTATCTAAAATATTTAAAAACCTTGGACAAAAATTGGCTAAGTAAAAAAAATCACAAAGGTAGAATAATCAATTTGACAACTCTTTAATTTTCCACAAGTATGCTCAAGAGAGCATGACTTTGAGCCATTGTTTGGCCTAAGTCATGAATCATGTGGCAATGGAATGGAATGCATGAACATACAGCAAATGAAATGTATGATATGCATGGTCTAAAGCATAAATGGCAAAGGAAATGCATGACAATTTAAAATAACCTAAATGCCTAGCATGAGTTTGCATGGCAATAAATGCTATCCTAACTCAATATGCATGCAATGCTTGATAATGCAAATATGACTTGGACCTAATATGTTATGAATATGCATGAAAATGCTAATGTAACCTAAGACCTAAGTAGCATAGCAATGCATGGCAATACCAATATGATTTAAGACCCAATATGCATGGCAATACCAATATGGCCTAGACCTAACATGTAGTGAACATGCAATGCAATACTATGAGCATACAATGACCAATGAAACTAATGCCAATGCTGGAACAAACAGCAACTAATACACAATTTCAAGATATGATAATGCAAAGCATGTTACCTAAACAAAATGCAAATGCATGATAAGGAAAGGGATGCATGAAGAGGTCGAATGTGGTTACATGATACTCTAATGCAATCCTATCTAGTAAATGACACAAATATATGACATATTAAGATGCATAATGTCATGACATTTTCACAAGCATATGACATACTAAAATCAAAATGCACAAGCTCATGGCATGGAGATGCAAACAAGTCAAGAGGCAAGATGGAAATGCACATGCAAGGCATACTAAATGGAATAGCCGAATGGTCATATACCCCAAATGATGGCATTTTATCATAGCATTTTCACAAGCATATGGCATACTAAAAATCAAGATATGCTAACTCATGGCATGGAGATGCAAACAAGTCAAGAAGCTAGATGAAAATGCACATGCAAGGCATAGCAACATGGAGTAGCCAAATGGCCATGTGACAAAATATGAAAATGCAAACATGTGTATAATATAAGATATGAAATATGAAAAATGCACAATATGACTCCAATAGACAACAAGGTCGAATCTTCAAGGAAAACATATTAAGCATGGAAATGAAATATAGAAACAAATATAGAATAGAAAATAATGTAAAGAACATATAAAAAAATAAACATAGACATGCAAAGCAAATAACAAGCAAAAGTAGTAAATAAAACAAGGAAAGTTAAGCTCCATGGTTGGTATCAATTAGGCATAGCCTCTCACTTAAACATAATCACTTGGTCTTGCCAAGATCATGAAGCCTTTCCATTTCAAAAATTAGAAAATAAACCATGCTAAACAGCAAAATTAAGGTGAGCTTCATGGTAGGTAAAAATGGGCATAGCCTCTCCTCTAACCATGGTCACTTGGTCTTGCCAAGATCATGTAGCCATTTCAGCCTTTTTTGCTTCATATTTTTGTAAAAAATCAGAATATAAAATACTCTAAAAAACTTTCTAAAAATCATTTTTCCACAACAACATGCAAGGAAGAAAAAAAAAGAAAACCAAGCAAGCAAACATGCCATATTCGGCCAAGCATAAAACCATGTAAAAAAAATTGTTTTCCACCATTTTGATGAAGAAGAAGAGATGAAAACTTAAGTAAACATTGAAAAACTTTATTTCTATGAAAAATGTAGTAGGAAAACAAGATAAAAAATCAAGAAAACACCATGGTAAACAAGAAGAAAGCTTGCTAAAGCTTGGCAGAGATGACTACCTTTAAGCTCTCCTATTGAAAACCTTTTTTTTTTTCTTTCTTTCAAAACCTTTTTCTTGCTAAATTAGCTACTGACTTCAGCCAAAAAACCTATGAAAAAAATGAAATCACCCCCCCTCTAATGGCTTGGCCAAATGGCCCTCTCACCCTTGGATGAAAATTGCATTTTTTCTCCTCCAATCTTGGCCTTTAGATTAAGATATTTTGATGACAACATAAAAATGTCATCTTGCCAATTGATAGCAGCCCTTAAGATATGTACTCAACCCTTGCAGTAACCTCAGCCCTTAGATGCAAAAGAGGACTAATCCCATGCACTCCCTTGCTTGCCCCCTTGAGTGCCTACCCTTGGATGAGTTGTGCCCTTCCTTTCTTGGTTATTGGATGAAGACAACATAAAAATGACATCTTGTAGATTAAATCCAGCCTTCAACATGTGTACTCAGCCCTTGTAGATGGCCTAAGCCATTGGATGAAAAGAGACAATCCCATGCACTCCCTTGCTTGACCGAATAAATGATCACTTTTGGATGAATTGTGCTCATCTTTTTTCTTCGATTCTTGGCCATTAGATGAGGGTTCTTTCATGACAAATAAAAATGTCATCTTGGCATTTAAACTTGGCCAATAAATGGTGCATTCAACTTTCCTACAAGGCATCTAAGCCATTGGATGAAGGGGGGACTATTTGCAAGGTGTTAGTGGTAGCATGTGGCTTGATAGTGACTAAGGAATTAAATTATTCAAGCTTCCTTCCTCTCCTATATGCTGGCTGACCAAGGGAAGAAAAATCTCAGCAATTCCTTCTTCTTTCATATTTTATTCAATTACAAATTTGCCCTTTTTGTTTTTTTCGGTGAAATAACCTTTTTGCCCCCCAAGCCTAAATAAATAGCAAACGGACTCCAAATTTGAATTTTCTTTTTTCAATACTTCTGAATTAATAAAAAATTAAATTCTGGAAGTTTTCAAAATTTTCCGAGTCCATTTGCTATCTATTTTGGATTTATTCCTGAAATTGCCCCTTTATGCACCCCGAACTTTACCATTTTTTAAATGAGCTCCGAATCAAGATTTTTCTTCACCAATCTCTTCCAAATAATTTAAAAATGTGATCTGGAAATTTTCATAATTTTTGGAGCTCATTTGCTATTTTTTCGGGATTTATCTGCTTGAATTGCTACATAGGGACCCAGGATTTGGCCATTTTGCAAACGAACTCCGAATCAAGATTTTATTTCTCCAATCTATTCCAAATAATTTAAAACTGAGATTTGCAAATTTTCAGAATTTTTGGAGTTCATTTACTATTTTTCCAGGATTTATCTGCTTGAATTACTACATAGGGGACCCGGTATTTGGCCATTTTGCAAGCGAACTCCGAATAAAGATTTTCTTTCACTAATGTCTTCGAAATGGTTTAAGAATGAGATTTGCAAATTTTTAGAATTTTTGGAGTTCATTTGCTATTTTTCCCAAATGTTTCAATTTTGCCCTTTTGCCTTCGAAACCCGATTTTGCTCAAAACAAGTCTGATTTTCAGATTTTCTTCAAATTGAGCCATAGGCTATCCTTTTTTAATCATTCCTCAGCAATTAAGCACTTTAGTCCTATCGAATCGGGCCATTTCCGTAATTCTTCCAAATTTCACCAAAATCCACCAAAAACCCTAATTCTCGATTTTCTTCCGAATTGACTTTTCTATCAGTTTTTCTACCAAGTAGCTTCTCCATTAGCCGTAGTCAGTGCTTATATTTCATTTGAGATCTTCAATTTCGACCAATTTGATCGCTCAAGCACTTTTCCCAAAATTTCCCGAACTAGGGTTTATTTTCTATTGAGATTCCGTAACCCAACTTCCGACCTCCATATCTTTCAATGTAGACCTTGGATTATCAAAATTCTTTCACCGTTTTTCAATTTAACCTCAAATCTTGATTTTGGAAATAGGTTGAATTCAATAATTGACTTTTTCGGGGTTGACTTTTTTAGGGTTGATTTTTTTGGGGTTGACTTTTTTGAGTTTGACTTTTTTTGTCTGCTTTCTAAGAATAAGTCTCGGAGTACCACCTGCAGGATGAGAAAAGCCTTTTAGCATTCTGAAACATCAATTTAGGAAGAAAACGTACCTGATTTAGGGGTCCAGACAAAATTAGGTGTCTACACCCGAGTTAAAATAATTCATGAGTTCTCTGCCGGGTTTGCTGGGGAGGATATCATCAATTATCATTAATAAAGGAATATCTTTCTTTTAAAAAACGAGAATGATTCGAAAAATTTTCCAAATAAATAAAAATTTCTATATTTTGCCGCGTTTGTGGGGGAATGTAGAAAAAGTTTGAAATAATAAATTTTGGGTCATTTTCAATTAAAAATAAAATTATTTTTCTTAAATTGGGAATTAATTTGAAATGCCAAATTTAAAACCAACTTTTCACCGAGACTTGAGATAACACACGATAAATAAGGTATCGTTTTATACGGGCGTTGTGGGGGTGTTAATCCTTCCCCGCACGTAACCGAGTCCCGAACCCGCTTCTCGCAGACTTGAAACTGGTTTTAAAAATGTTTTTATTAATTTTAAAATATTTTACAAAATCGGTTTTAATAGGTGGCCGATCACACCTAGCCCAAAAAGATTGGTAGCGACTCCATGTCTTTTTCGAGGTTGTCTTCAAACCCTCATTTTGTTTCAAGAGGAATTAAATCGTCTTTTCTTCTATTTTTTTAATGTCACGCCTAACGAATAAAGTCTCGCGAAGAGACTTGTTATTTTTTAGGTTGCGGCAGCTTGGCGACTCCACTGGGGACATTTAGAGAGTCAGGCCTAATATTAGTCATGTGTTATCAAAGTCTCGGTTTTGTTGGTTTTATTTGGTATTTAATTTTAATTCCCACATTTTTCATTGATAAGGAGAATTTTGAAAATAATAAAATGTTTTAAATATGTCCATATTCATGTGCATACATATTATTATTGTTCTCTGGTTATTTTGTTGCATATATTTATTCTTTGCTTAATTGATGCTTTACATTGTTTAATCTTGTTGGGGCATTTAGAATAAGGGATGTAGAATAGGTGGTGAAATGTTTGTTATTTCTCCTCACACACTACACGTGCATTTGCATATCCGAGTTCCATCCTTTTAGGTGGAGCAAAGTAACTAAGCCTACTAAATTACCTAAGCCTTCGTGATTAACAATCTGCATGGGCTAGGGAAGTAGACTCTAACGAATTGAACCCGCTTTTGTCGGGGTGCCTTACTAGCCTTTACCGACGACAGTGAGGAATAATTCGGGGCTTTTAGAATTGATTCACCTTCATATAATGAACCTAAGCGAAGTCATGACGGATTTCTGATTAGATATCCCGAAGCTAAGAACACATGGAGGAATATTTCCAATCCTTTTACTTTCTATTCTACATTCCGAATAAGTTTACCTTTGCAAATCGGGCAATGATGAACGCACATCACACCGCCCATAATAAGTTTTGAAAATAACAAAATATTTTTTTGCATGCATATTATTATTGCTCTCTGGTTGGTTAATGCGTTACACTATTCTTGATCTTTGTTTTAATAAATTGTTGGGGTATTTAGGATAAGGGTTATAGAATAGGTGGTGAAAGGTTTGTTTTGTTCCTCCATGCACATTGCACTTGCATTTGCATAACATGAGCTTTATACCCGAGTTCCGTCCCTTTAAGTGAAAGTAAAGTAGCTATACTCTCATGATGATCCTCCGCATGGGCTAGCAAAATACTTTCAGAGTATAAATTACCTAAGCTCTCGTGATGATCCTCCGCATGGGCTAGGAAATATACTCTAACGAATTGAACCCACTTTTATTGGGGTGCCTTACTAGCCTTCACAGGTGACAGTGAGGAATAACTCGAGATCTTTAGAATCGATCCACTCCATATAATGAACCTAGGCGAAGATATGTCGGATTTCCGATAGATATACCGAAGTTAGGAACACATGGAGGGACATTTTTAAACCCTTTGTTACCTATTTTACACTCTGAATAAGTGTTGTAGATCGAGCAACGATGAACGTACATTGCCCGTAGTAAATTTTAGTTTCCTCCCTAAAGGCATTGTGATCCCTAAATAAGTAGATACTGTTGGGGCAAATGTTCATTAACTTTTTGAAATTAAATATAAAAATTCTTTTTTAACATTTTGCATTTTGCACATTTTCATGCATATGTGAATAAAGCATGTATATTTATGGTTGTATTGTTGATCTCATTTCTTGGAAATAAACGGATGGTGGTAATAATCTCATTTGATGATTTCATAAACATTCATTGGTTGAATAAGAATTGTAGACCGGTAGTGTTAAATGAAAATTTGCATATTGTACCATAGTAGGACCCACTACTCCGAAATTCTTTTGAAAAATATTATGTTATTTTTTGTGGAAAAAGCATGTTTCAAAAAAAAAATCATAGATTAAATTTGGAGGCAAATCTTGCATAATGAGATTTTTGAATAATCAAAATTTGGTCCCACCAATTTCATGTAATCATTGATTTCTTTGTATATACCTTTGTGTTAATTCATTTATTCTTTACATGTATCATTTTGATTTCATGTTACAATCCTAACATGCATGGTCATTCATTTGTAGAATACATTTTTGATATACATAGTCATTCTTTGAATATATCCTTGTGTTAATTTATGAATTCTTTACATCATGTTACAGTCATAGCATGCATGCTCATTAATTGCAAAATACATTTATGACATGCATGGTCATTATCTATATATACCCATGTATCAATTTATTCATTCTTTACATACACCATGTTGGCATCAGGTCGTATTCATAACATACATAGTCAACTTGATTTCTCTGTATATCCATGCATTAATTTGTTTTTTCTTTACATGCATCATGTTGGCATCGGGTTGCATTCCTGGCATACATAGTCATCATAATTTTTCTGTGTATACTGATAACTCGTATAATTATATAGTTTTTAGTTATGTTTTATTATTTTTTTGTGTCAAATACGAGTTATTATTGCTTAGTCTAATTGTGTTTATGATCTTTTATATTTTTATGTAATTTGGTGTTTTTCACGAGTTTCTTTGAGTGATTTCAGATTACTAGGTTAAATCAAGAATTAAGGGCAAATCCAATTCAGTTCCAGTTCCGACACCTTTTTCCATATCAGCTATATCTGGAGTTTCACTGAAGCATTAAAGCTGAAATTTTTACAGTGCACAGTTAAGAGGCATATCTATCTTTTTCATGTTTTACACTTCTTGAAACGGAGTCGTTTTCCCTAGCGAAATCAACCATCAAGTTGGCTGATGTGCAATGACGTCTGTTCTGACCCGTTTTGATATTTTGACCATATCTTCTGATCCACATGAGCAAATGATCTGATTTCAACGGCTATGGATCCGTAACTCATAGGGGAATATTTTTTTAGAAGACCATTTGATCAGATCAAGCCTCCAACATTGACAGAATCAACCATCAAGCTGGCTTATCAGAATTGTCATACAATATGACGAAAATTGTTAGAAAAATGCACCCACCTATTATACCTACCTTTGAAATTTATAAAGCTTGTCTCTTGTCATTTAGCTCTCCAAAATATGTATAAATAGAGGGCCTTGGATGAGTATTATTGTACATTGGGAGGATATTAGCCATTGTAATAAAATTCTCTAAGTTTTCTTCTTCTTTCCTTTCTCTAGTTTTCTTTTTTTATTTACTTATGCTTCTTACATTTCTTTTCATTTTATTCATATCTAGTATGTGTTGCTAATCATATTGTTGAGGTGATGAGGTGAAGCTTTTGGTAAATGCTAAGGTTAGTCTCTTAAACATGAGCTAAAATGAATCATCATTTATAAACACTAGTATAGATAATATTTTCTTTTGGTTTAAAATCATACTTGCAAAGTAGGGATCTTGATTCATTATTGACAATGAAAATGGCACAGTAAATGCTTGGTTTCATAACCTTGATTTGTTGTAGACATATACCTTGGCATAAGGAATGCTTGGACTCTTTTTGTGAGTTTTGAGGACACCAAATGAACATAATATCATATGCTATGGACGTTGGACAATTTGGACTGAATTGCTAAATCTTCCGATTGGAATCTCCCTTATGTGTGAATTTCAATTTTGTAATAAAACAAGATTAATCTTAGCATAACACCAAGAGTGGATTCTCTAACCTCAACATCTTTTCTTATTGTTTTTATATCTTGTTTAATTTCTTTTATTTTATTTTGTTTATTTTGTTCTCTAATATCTTGTTTATCTTGTTTTGTTGTTGATTCCCTAATATCTTGTTTACTTTATTTTTCTTATATATTTATAAACTTATACTTACTAATACGCTTCCCTGTGGTTCGACCTCGGACACCCGAGAATTTATTACTTGAACATAACCTGCACTTGGGTTTACAACTCTTAATTGAGTCTCCATCAAGTTTTTGGCGCCGTTGCCGAGGAGGCAATACTAAGTATATAAGTTTATAAGTATATTTATTTTTATTGGCTGGTTATACCACCTAATTTTCTATATATTTATATTTATATTTTATATTAACTTTGTTTTATTTTTATTGGCTGGTTATACCGCCTAATCTGTATATTAACTTTGTTTTATGCTTGTTTGGCGACGTGATTTTAGATCTCGTCGTTTAGTTAGATTTTATTGTGAAACTTTTACAGGTAATCTTTCTAATACAACTCCTACCATGGCTGACAATGAAAGTGTTCATGCTGAAGATGAGAACAGACAAGTACGCACCACGCGTGACTACTTGCAACCAACTCGAAGCTCATCACCCTCTTGTTTTATTTTTCCTCTCAATGCAAACAACTTTTGTTTTAAACCAGGTATGATAGCTTTGCTTCCAAATTTCCATGGGTTAGAATCGGAAAGTGCTTACTCGTTTCTAAAAGACTTCGAAGATGTATGTGTCACCTTTAATGACCAACAATGTACAAATGAAATTGTCAAGCTAAAATTATTTCCTTTTTCTTTAAAAGATAAAGCAAAAATTTGGCTTCATAATTTAAAACCAAGGTCAATTGGCACATGGCAAGAATTACAAACTGAGTTTCTAAAGAAATTTTTCCCAGCACATAAAACTACTGCTTTGAAAAGACAGATTCAAAATTTCAATCAAAATCAAAATGAAGCATTTTTTCAGTGCTGGGAGCGTTTTAAAGATTTGTTAAGTTCTTGTCCACATCATGGTTTTGAAAAATGGCATCTTATTAGTTTCTTTTATGAAAGTTTAACTCCTGAAACTAAACAATTTGTTGAAACAATGTGTAACGGTGAGTTTCTAGAAAAAGAACCTGAAGAAGCCTTTGACTACCTAGACCATTTGGCAGATAACTCTCAAGCCTGGCACACAGATAATTCCTCTGAAAGTTCCAATAGATCTAATCTTGTTTCTAACAGAGGTAAATATCATTTTAGTCAAGAAGATGAGATAAAAGCTAAAGTAGCTAATTTGGCTAGAAAGATTGAAGCCATGGAACTTAGAGAAGTAAAAGAAGTCAAAACGGTTAAAAATGAAGAAAGTTGTGGAATTTGTGAAATCATGGGACACCCCACTTCTGAATGTCCAAACATTCCCATTCTTAAAGAAGCGTTGCATGATCAAGTAAATTCCATAAACACATTTAAAAAGCCTTTTCCTTCTCCTTACTCTGAAACGTATAACCCTGAATGGAGAAATCATCCCAACTTCAGTTGGCGGAATAATAATCATGTTCAGGTACCACAATCTAAAAAACCGGGCAACACTTTTTCCTATCAATCTTCACGTGTACAAACCTTGGAAGAGACATTGCAAGCATTCATGCAAACACAAGCAAATGTGAATAACCAAACTTCACAGGACATCAATGAGATCAAAAACACCTTGTCCACATTGACAGCTTCATTACGCACTCAAGAAAAAGGTAAGTTTCCTGCTCAACCTCAGCCTAACCCTTCTACTCAATGTCTTGTTTCTTGCTCCAATGAAACTCAACAGGAAAATGCCAGTTCTATCACAACTCTTCGAAGTGGAAAGGCAATTGACAAAAACATTCCATCAAAAGACCAAGATCCTCCTTCCCCTCCGAAAAGTAACGGTAAGGATGATGGTAAGTCTGAACTTCTTGAAAATTTGGACAAAGAAAAAGGTATGCATCCTGCTCCTTTTCCTCAAAGGTTGCAAACAATAAAGAATTTGAATCAAAATGCAGAAATTTATGAACTTTTCAAACAAGTGAAGATTAACATTCCTTTATTGGATGCAATCAAGCAAGTTCCATCTTATGCTAAATTTTTGAAGGACATGTGCACAGTTAAAAGGAAACATAATGCACAAAAGAAAGCATTTCTGACGGAAAGTGTGAGCTCAATCATTCAACACCTTACTCCACCAAAATTCAAAGATCCTGGATGTCCAACAATCTAATGCATCATTGGAAACACTAAAATAGAACGTGCATTGCTTGATCTTGGTGCTAGTGTTAATCTTTTGCCTTTTTCTGTTTATCAACAGTTAGGTTTAGGTGAACTCAAGGAAACACCTGTTACACTTCAACTAGCTGATCGTTCTGTAAAAATTCCTCGAGGGATAGTTGAAGATGTTTTGGTTCAAATTGATAATTTTTACTTCCCTGTTGATTTTATTGTTTTGGACACACATCCTGTTTCAAATCCAAATGTTCAAATTCTTGTTATATTAGGCCGTCCATTTCTTGCAACTTCTAATGCTCTGATAAATTGCAGGAATGGTATTTTGAACATTTCTTTTGGAAATATGACTTTAGAATTAAATGTGTTCAACATTTGCAAGCAACCTGGTGATGATTCAGAAGTACATGAAGTGGATTTCATTGAAGAACTTGTTCATGAACATCTCACCACTACCATATTCCATGATCCTTTAGAAGCTTATTTAATTAAATGTGAGTTTGATAATGCTTTAGAAATTTCACACACTGATTCTTTGTTAAATTCTTTTCAGGATAAGCATTGTTGGAAACAAAAGTTTGAGGAACTTCCATCACTCACAAATGTCACTGTACCATCAACTATTGAACCACCCAAGCTGGATTTAAAACCATTGCCATCCAAGCTAAAATATTCCTTTTTGGGAAAAATTCCTTCTCAATGGAGCCCCCAAGATAAAAGGAAGTTTCTGAATGAGGTAAAGAAGTTCTACTGGGATGACCCTTACTTGTTCAAATATTGTCCTGATCAGATTTTTCGAAGATGCATTCCCGACAATGAGGTAAGTAGTGTAATTAAGTTTTGTTATTCCGAGGCATGTGGTGGTCATTTTTCATCAAAGAAAACTGCTGCAAAAACTTTACAGTGTGGATTTTACTGGCCAACTTTATTCAAAGATGCATATGAGAATTCTAAAATTCATAAAGAAAGAACTAAAGCCTTTCATGACAAGTTAATTTCAAGAAAAACATTTGATGTTGGGCAAAAAGTTCTACTTTATAATTCTAGACTTCACATATTTCCTGGTAAGTTGAGATCAAGATGGACTGGCCCATTTGTGGTTAAACATGTGTATCATTATGGAGCAGTTGACATTGAGAATCCTCAAAATGGTAACGTATTCAAGGTAAATGGACAAAGACTCAAACTCTTTTTGGAAAATCATGTTACTCAAGAAGAGGTTGTTTTTCTTTTTGATCCTTGTTTTGAAAATAACTAGATGTAAATATAATTTTTTTTTAACCCCGGTTAAATGGCGGATAACGGTACTCCGTGATTATTTAAGTCGGTCCCATCAGCTACCCACAAAACTGATATTGTATATAAATTTCTCTTTCAATTTCTCTTTCATTTTATATTTCTTTTTTTTCAGGATGGATGATATTCTCACAAGATTGCAGAAACGATTTCCTCCTTTTCCTCGAAATATTTTACTGAAGCTTTACCAAGTTCGATTTGAAAGATTAAGAATGCTTATGCACAAAGGGATTCCTGAAGACATACGTTGGATAATTGAAGCCAAGGTACGTGAAGATGAATATCTTCCTGTTTTGCATTTACCAGGTACAGGTAGAAGCACTTTTGCAAAGAAGCGACGAGCAAAGCGCATGAGTTCAAATTGCCACAAATGTGCACGATGGACGTGTAACGGTAAATGTCGTTCTATTGGGATTCCGTCCTCTAATCGAGATGATAAAATAGAATTCATTAAGGATGGACTGAGTAAGGAGAATTTGGGTAATATCCAACTTTCTCTTGAGACGCATCCTAGTGGAGACGTACAAACAGAAATTCTTGATTTATGGCCGCAATTCCAAAGGGAATGGCAACATCTTGGGAATCTGATGTTAAAAGACCTTGTTTGCCAGCTTGTAAGAAAACTGGATGGGAAGCATATCCTCGACTCATAGAAGGCGTTTAAGCCGTTTCTGGACGTAAAACCAGAGGAAGATGTGAGCCACAATCACAACTACAATAAATGACTTCTCAGCTTTTGGTTTGATTTGCAATAACTTCATTTCGGTTTAATTTACGTGTTGTTCTATTTGTGTAATTATTTTCGTTTTTTTTTTGCATTGGTCTTTTACGGTTGATTTTTCTTCTCTTTTTGATTTTCTTCCTGAAATCACGCAAAAAATCTTTTGTTAGGTTAACATTTTCTTCTGACAGGTCAAATACACTTTCGGCGACATTATTACTCTTGTCTGATTCACTACTCAGTCCTCTATATATTACACCATGTACTCATTCTCTTTCAGGCACTCGAAAAAAAAATGGAAAGTACTTCGTCCCAAAGGGAATGGCAACATCTTGGGAATCTGATGTTAAAAGACCTTGTTTGCCAGCTTGTAAGAAAACTGGATGGGAAGCATATCCTCGACTCATAGAAGGCGTTTAAGCCGTTTCTGGACGTAAAACCAGAGGAAGATGTGAGCCACAATCACAACTACAATAAATGACTTCTCAGCTTTTGGTTTGATTTGCAATAACTTCATTTCGGTTTAATTTACGTGTTGTTCTATTTGTGTAATTATTTTCATTTTTTTTTTGCATTGGTCTTTTACGGTTGATTTTTCTTCTCTTTTTGATTTTCTTCCTGAAATCACGCAAAAAATCTTTTGTTAGGTTAACATTTTCTTCTGACAGGTCAAATACACTTTCGGCGACATTATTACTCTTGTCTGATTCACTACTCAGTCCTCTATATATTACACCATGTACTCATTCTCTTTCAGGCACTCGAAAAAAAAATGGAAAGTACTTCGTCCCAGCGCATTGAAAAAATTTGTGTCTTTGGAGGTGCTTATCCAGGGAAAAATAAAATATTCGCTGATGAAGCCATAAGAGTTGGAGTAATACTTGCCCAACAAAAGATCCAGTTGATTTATGGAGGCGGTAGTACGGGTTTAATGGGAGCAGTCGCTACAGCAGCACACGCCGGAGGAAGTCCAGTTCTAGGAATCGTGCCAAAACTATTCACAGATTTTTGTGGACCTACCGTGGGTAAGGAAATACAAGTCTGGAGTATCCCTGAACGGATGACAATCATGTACCATTCTGCCGATGCATTCATTGCTTTACCAGGAGGTCTGGGTACATTGGAAGAAATAGCTTGCGTGACTTCTTGGTCATCTTTGGTCACAAATAAGAAACCCATTGGTTTGCTTAATATTAATGGTTATTTTAGTAATTTGCTTTCATATTTAGATAATGCTGTGAAAAATGGATTCATGTTTTCAGAGGCAAGGAGAACCATAATTTCTGCTACAACCATTGAAGATTTACTCAAAAAGCTCCAAGCTTATGAGTATTTACCTGCTATGGTTGTTTCGCAAACGCTCGGAAAAAGAAAAAGAGATATGGACGAGCAAGGAGTGGATTGCACTCTGTCTTTGTGACATTATCTAACATTTTGTTTGTTGTGTCTCGGTTATAATAAGTGGTTAGTAACCTCTGCAGGTAATATCTCTTAAATTCTACCTTTAAAATTTGACATTGGGGACAATGTCATATTTTAGTAGGGGGTAAGGGACATATTTTGCTATTTAAAAAAAAAAAAATTGTTGTGTTTTAAGCCATTTAGAAGTATTCATTCTGAACAAGGTCTGAGTAAGGGAGACTTGAGACATACCTTGTCAGTTTGATTTAATCTTTTCAAAAAAAAAAACTATCTGGTCCGTTTATTATCTGCATGTGTTTTACTACTTTCGTGTATGTATTTTTTTTTTTTTAGTATTAGTATAATCTTGGCAAGCATGTGGATAAAGCAATAGAGTTACAAAGGCTTTGATTAAGTTATCTAGGATATTTTCAATTTGGTTTTCTGAAAATTGAATATTTTTTATGATCAAATGTCTTTGAGATTGTTTTCGGCAGATCGGTTCGATTTTTGTTGGAATGTGAATTCATGGTGAACCTTTGGAAAGCCACGGAAAACTGGGAAGACATAGTAAGTTTACTTTTTCTCTTCATTCCACATGCAGATTTAAGTCATCACATAGATGCTTGCATCTATACATGATCTGATCTTAGAACAAAGTCACTATCCAGAAAGCCCCTTATCTTTGCCCCCCTTACATTAGGAGCCCATAGGTTGTAAACCTTCGGGTTGGATCCCTAGATATGAACTCCAGAAATTATGCCAAAGTGAACGGATACGATTCTGACCCCCATTCCCTCTTTATACTTTTATGATAATATTTGTGATCATTGGGTTTGGGATTGTGTGTTTCCTTCTTGTTTATTTTGTTATCTTTTGAAATCTGAAAAAAAAAAAAGAAAAAAAAGGGAATAATGCAAAAGAGGATAGTTAGAATGAGTGACTGTTTTTAGAGTCGTGAACTTCGAACTTATTGGTGCCAAAACAATGTTGTGATGAGTTGAGAAAAAGATGCTGAAAAAACGAGTTGATGAAAATCTGTCTTGTTTGATCAATTGAATGAAAACAAAGAAAAAGAAAGTATGGAATCCAATGTGATTTCTAAATAAAAAAAAAAAGAATGATGATTATGAATAGATGTGATTGTGTATAAAAGATGTCCCAATGAGGGCACAAATCAAAAGAAAATCACTTGTGCTTAAAAAAAAAATCAGAATTCAAGATTCGAGGTTCTTCATTATAGAGAGGTTTTTACTTTTCTATTTTCTTTGGATCGAGTCTTTTCTTGCTTTTTGTTTTCTTTTCAAAATATTTATGTTGAACATAGGACTAAGGATGAGTGAGAATGGAAATATTTTGAGAGGATTGATCACATTATTATTATATTTCTTGAGCCTAACTTGTGATAAACCTCAGATTATGTTTGAACATCCCACCCCTCACTTGTCCATAAGCCTCAGATTCATCTCTGTACCGATCAGATTTGTCGAGTTCACTTGTGAACTGCGGTGACAAGAATCTTAGCATGTGTACTTATGAAGCTATAGTTTTCCTAGTCCTCCATGGTTAGCTAAAGTCTCGCCAAGAAGGAAGTTCCTCAATCGTACGGTAATGCCTTCAATTTTAATCTCATTGACCCTTTACTCGAACTTAATATGCCAATGATACTTAATTAGATGCCTTGCCAATTCTTACGCTTGATCTTGCTTGTTTGCTTGAGATCCCTTTAACTTGTTTCCTGTTTATTTTTTTCTAGGATTGAGTCGTTGCTAGGGACTAGCAACAATCTAAGTGTGGGGGTGTGATAACTCGTATAATTATATAGTTTTTAGTTATGTTTTATTATTGTTTTGTGTCAAATACGAGTTATTATTGCTTAGTCTAATTGTGTTTATGATCTTTTATATTTTTATGTAATTTGGTGTTTTTCACGAGTTTCTTTGAGTGATTTCAGATTACTAGGTTAAATCAAGAATTAAGGGCAAATCCAATTCAGTTCCAGTTCCGACACCTTTTCCCATATCAGCTATATCTGGAGTTTCACTGAAGCATTAAAGCTGAAATTTTTACAGTGCACAGTTAAGAGGCATATCTATCTTTTTCATGTTTTACACTTCTTGAAACGGAGTCGTTTTCCCTAGCGAAATCAACCATCAAGTTGGCTGATGTGCAATGACGTCTGTTCTGACCCGTTTTGGTATTTTGACCATATCTTCTGATCCACATGAGAAAATGATCTGATTCCAACGGCTATAGATCCGTAACTCATAGGGGAATATTTTTCTAGAAGACCATTTGATCAGATCAAGCCTCCAACATTGACAAAATCAACCATCAAGCTGGCTGATCAGAATTGTCATACAATATGACGAAAATTGTTAGAAAAATGCACCCACCTATTATACCTACCTTTGAAATTTATAAAGCTTGTCTCTTGTCATTTAGCTCTCCAAAATGTGTATAAATAGAGGGCCTTGGATGAGTATTATTGTACATTGGGACGATATTAGCAATTGTAATAAAATTCTCTAAGTTTTCTTCTTCTTTCCTTTCTCTAGTTTTCTTTTTTTATTTACTTATGCTTCTTACATTTCTTTTCATTTTATTCATATCTAGTATGTGTTGCTAATCATATTGTTGAGGTGATGAGGTGAAGCTTTTGGTAAATGCTAAGGTTAGTCTCTTAAACATGAGCTAAAATGAATCATCATTTATAAACACTAGTATAGATAATATTTTCTTTTGGTTTAAAATCATACTTGCAAAGTAGGGATCTTGATTCATTATTGACAATGAAAATGGCACAGTAAATGCTTGGTTTCATAACCTTGATTTGTTGTAGACATATACCTTGGCATAAGGAATGCTTGGACTCTTTTTGTGAGTTTTGAGGACACCAAATGAACATAATATCATATGCTATGGACGTTGGACAATTTGGACTGAATTGCTAAACCTTCCGATTGGAATCTCCCTTATGTGTGAATTTCAATTGTGTAATAAAACAAGATTAATCTTAGCATAACACCAAGAGTGGATTCTCTAACCTCAACATCTTTTCTTATTGTTTTTATATCTTGTTTAATTTCTTTTATTTAATTTTGTTTATTTTGTTCTCTAATATCTTGTTTATCTTGTTTTGTTGTTGATTCCCTAATATCTTGTTTAGTTTATTTTTCTTATATATTTATAAACTTATACTTACTAATACGCTTCTCCGTGGTTCGACCTCGGACACCCGAGAATTTATTACTTGAACATAACCTGCACTTGGGTTTACAACTCTTAATTGAGTCTCCATCATATACCCATGCATTTTTATTTCTTCACGTGCATCAAATTGCATTCGTGACATTCATGGCTTATTCATGAAATATATTGGGGGGGATAAAACAGAAATTGGCTTGGCTTTAAGATCTTTGAAGAAGTTTCTCTTTCAAATCAGAGGTGTAGACACCTAATTTTGTCCGGACCACTAAAACAGGTATATTTTCTTCCTAAAAGACTTTTTTCATCCCGCAGGTGGTACTCTGAGACTTAGTTTAAGAGGGCGAGCATAAAAAGTCAAACTTGAAAAAGTCAACCCCGAAACGTCAACCTCAAAAAGTAAACTACTAAAAAAGTCAACCCACTTTCAAAATCAAGATTTGAAGTTCAATTGAAAAATGGTGAAACAATTTTGATAACCCGAGGTCTACATCGAAAGATATGGAGTTCGGAAGTTGGGTTATGGAGATTCAGTAGAAAGGAAACCCTAATCCGAAAAAATTGGGGAAAAGTGCTTAAACGATCGAATTGGTTGAAATTGAAGATTCCAAATGAAAGATAAGCGCTGAATACGGGTAATGGAGAAGCCTCTTGAAAGAAAAGTCAATCCGAAAGAAAACCGAGAATTAGGGTTTTTGGTGGATTTCGGTGAAATTGGGAAGAATTACAGAAATGGCCTGATTCGGTAGGATTAAATCCCATAATGGATGAGGAGTGACTAGAAAAGGATAGCCCAAGGCTCAATTTGAAGAAAATCTGAAAATCGGACTTGTTTTGAGCAAAACCGGGTTTCGGAGGTAAAAAGGCAAAATTGGAAAATTTGGGAAAAATAGCAAATGAACTCCAAAAATTCTGAAAAATTGCAAATCTCATTCTTAAATAATTTGAAGAGATTGGCGAAATAAAATCTTGATTCCGAGTTCGTTTGCAAAATGGCCAAATCCTGGGTCTTCTATGTAGAAATTCAAGAAGATAAATCCCGGAAAAATAGCAAATGAACTCCAAAAATTCTGAAAATTTTCAAATCTCATTCTTAAATTATTTTGAAGAGATTGACGAAAGAAAATCTTGATTCGGAGTTCGTTTGCAAAATGGCCAAATCCCGGGCCCCTATGTAGTAATTCAAGCAGATAAATCTTGAAAAAATACCAAATGTGTTCGAAAATTATGAAAACTTCCAGATCAGACTTTTAAATTATTTGGAAGAGATTGGAGAAGAAAAATCTTGATTTGGAGCTCGTTTAAAAAATAGTAAAATTTGGGGGCATAAAAGGGTAATTTTTGAAGAAAAAATCCAAATAAATAGCAAATGGACTCGAAATTTTTTGAAAAATTCCAGAATTTAATTTTTTATTATTTTGAAAGTATTGAAAAAATAAAATTTGAATTTGGACTTCGTTTTCCGTTTATTTGCATCTGGGGGGCAAAAAGGTCATTTTACCCAAGAAACCGAAAATGGCTCTTCTTGCCTTTTAAAAAAAATGAAACATAGGCTGGAAGGAAAGGGGCTGGCTGGCCAAGGCCCAAAGATGGTAGGAGGTTTCTGATTTTTAATCAAGAGGCCAACAATGAAGAGTTAGTTAGTGATTTTTTGACCAAGCCTTTGCAAATAAGACACATGGACAATGCATGAAGAGGGAGAGTGTCAACATAATGGCTTAAGATTTTTGAACAGTTGTAATTATGGATAGCTGATGGCCTAATCTAAGGGTGATAATTTCATGTTTTAAACATCTTGGATCAATAGCCTTTGGATGAAAATTGGTTGATGGAAAAATGACAACATCCTCGCCTAGGGGAAAGGGGCATTCGGCCATATGAAGAAAAGGGGTCTCTCTTTCATTCTAGGCAGTCATCTTTAATCAAAAAATTAAGACCATTTTTTCCCGTGTAGTTTACATGTCCTGAGTCTCCAGTATTTTTTTTTTCAGATTTTTTTGAATTTTTAAAAATAGGGTAAAAAATCGTGGTTTAAAACTGGACAGTGGAATCAGAATTGAATTTGAAGGAAAATCATTTTTCTGTTTTGGTTAAGTTACTTAGAGGGGGCTGATTAGGAAGTTTAGATACTGACTTAGGTTAGTTTCTAAACTTTTTTAAACTCGAAAAATGATTTTTTAAATCTTGGATTAAGGGTGGTCAAGTCCGGGATTTTAAACTTAGGAAATTAGAGCCATTTAAAAAGGGTTTAGCCAAGTTTTTATTTTTAATCTAAGCTTTTCAAAACATTGTTTTCAAACAATCACAAAGTATTTTGATTTTAGAATATTTAATTTGATATATTTTCCTAAGGTAGCCGGATATCTTTTTAGATAAACTGATTTCCTTAATTAAAGGAAAAAATACATTTTCATGCATTGCATTTTTCATATTCATGCATTTTATATAATATGTTATTTTTGCTATGATAATTTCTATGGTAATGTTATTATTTTGATTTATATTTTTTTATGTTATATTGTTTATTATATGGGTTTGAATATTTCATGATATCCTATGCTTTTTATTTAGTTATTTTTGTCATATTATTTAGCATGTACTATGTTCATGCATTATTATTTTCATTTTTATTTTCATGAATATTATATGATAGCATTATTTTATATTTCATGTCATTTAGATTATATGCCATATCATTTATATTTTCCATATTATTTAAATTATTTCATTTCATATAGAATATATTATGTTACCTAGGTCATTTCATTTCATGTAGAATATATTATGTTACCTAGGTCATTTCATTTCATTTAGAATATATTATGTCACTTAGGATATTTTACTTCATTTAGAATGTATCATATGACTTAGGATATTACATTTCATATAGAATATATCATGTTACCTAGGTCATTTCATTCCATTTAGAATATATCATATAACTTAGGATATTTCATTTCATTTAGAATATGCTAAAACATTTAAATTATATCATATCATTTAGGTTGCATTATATTATTTAGACTTTGCTATGTCATTTTATTTATGTCATACATATTCATATTCATATTTTTTAAAATGTTTTCAAAAAGGTAATGATTTTCAATAAAATAAAGATATTCCCGAGTTAAAATAATTCATGAATTCTCTGCCGGGTTTGCTGGAGAGGATATCATCAATTATCATTAATAACGAAATATCTTCTTTAAAATGAGAATGATTCGGAAAGTTTTCTAAACTAATAAAAATTTATATATTTTTCCACGTTTGTTGGGGAATATAGGAAAATTTTGAATTTATAAATTCCGGATCATTTTCAATTAAAAATGGAATTATTTTTCTTTAAATTGGGAATTAAATTGAAATACTAAATTTAAAACTGATTTTTTACCGAGACTTGAGATAACACATGATTAATAAGGTACCGTTTTATACGGGCGTTGTGGGGGTGCTAATCCTTCCCCACAAGTAACTGAGTCCCGAACCCGCTTCTTGAAATTGGTTTTAAAAATGTTTTAATTAATTTTAAAATATTTTATAAAACCGGTTTTGATAGGTGGCTGATCACACCTAGCTAAAAAAGATTAGTGGCGACTCCATGTCTTTTTCAAGGTCATTTTCAAAACCTTCATCTTTATAGAGGAATTAAGTCGACTTTTTCTCGGTTTTTTTTTTTAATGTCACGCTTAACGAATAATAAAGTCTTGCGATGAGACTTGTTATTTTTTAGGTTGCGACAAGAGGTATAAGAAGTACTGAGTACCTTTTTAATACAGGTTAGAGCTATGGAGAATGAACAAGCTGCCTGAATAGAAATAATGGAAAGGGCATAGGAAGAATTACGAGAACAGTTGGCAAAATCTCAAGCAGAATCTAGAGATCAAATGACTAAATTGATGGAGCTGATATCCGCCGTAATCAAGGAAAAAGGATACACTGAAAACTTGACAGCCAAAGAAGGGTTGGGGACACAAAGGAATCAGAATGAGGTCGTAATATTAGATGGCCAGAACGCGGTTAATCCTGTCAACATTCTAAACTCAGATGATCCAGCTGAATAGCCAAAGTTGGAAATGGTTGCGGTGAATGAGGTTGAGTTGGCAGATTCCCAAGGGAAATATCAGCTGTTAGATGAAAGGCTGCGGGCAGTAGAAGGTACAGATGTATTTGGGAGTGTAGATGCGAAAGAACGTTTCTTGGTCCCTGATTTAGTCATTCCCTCTAAATTCAATGTCCCCGACTTTGAAAAATATGATGGGACGATCGATCCGTCATCCCACATCACTATATTCTGCCAAAAGATGACGGGTTATACAGATAATGATAAGCTTTTGATCCACTGCTTTCAGGATAGCCTCAGCGGGTCTGCAATTAGGTGGTATAGTCAGTTGAGCAAGGATCATATTTGCTCTTGGAATGATCTGGCTAAGGCTTTTCTAAGCCAGTACAAGCATATGGCCGATATGGCACCTGACTGTCTCATATTGCAAAACATGGAGAAAAGAGCTACTGAGAGCTTCAAAGAATATGCTCAGCGGTGGATGGACATGGCTGCCCAAGTACGACCACCTTTGACACAGAAGGAAATCACCGTCCTTTTTGTGAATACACTACGGGGCCCGTTCTATGATAAACTCATCTGCAGTGCCACGAAGAATTTCGCAGATATGGTAATCTCAGGGGAGATGATTGAGAATGCTATCAAGGATGGGAAACTTAAAGGAGAAATAACATCCAATGCCGAGAGAAATGGGGCATCCGAAAAGAAAGAGGAAGATACCCAAGTCGTGGAAGGCTTTACCCCATATCCCCAATTCTTCTCGTATCAACCATTCTACCCTACCCTGAACAATGTCTCGCAATATCCTTACCAACCAATGCCTGCAACTGCGCCAGCATTTACATCTGTCTATCAATCAAACACCCTTGGAAATAATCGAACGGGGCATAAAAAGCGAGAAATAAATTAGGTTGACCCGATTCCTATGTCATACAGTGAGCTACTACCTCAACTCATCCAGAATCACCTTGTGACATCCATGCAATTAGAGCCTTTGAAGCCCTCTTATCCAAGCTGGTATGATGCTAATGAGTGTTGCGATTATCATTCTGGCAATCAAGGCCACTCAACGGAGAATTGCCCCGCTTTGAAGTACAAGGTCGGGGATCTCATCAAGGATGGTTCGATAAGTTTTGAAGATGGGAAAGCCAAGTGTCACAAGAAACATGATGCATAATCATATTAAAATTTCTGATGCATGTAGTTCTATACACTTTGCTGATGAAAGCACTTGTCTCATGTTGACATCTACATGAAATAAATAAATTTTGTTTTAAATATTTTGTGTTCATTATATTAGCACTCATTTGAATTTGCAAAAAATGAAACTTTAAGAAAATTTGCGGTCAACAATAATAAGAGGTTTTTATATGAAATAATGAACAGTCTCAAGAATATTGATGATCATTGTTAGAAATGACCCAATACTTTCCCTCTCTCTTTTGGGCTTTCCTATGCCTAAATCCCTTGAATCAAGACTACTTGAAAGACCTTGCTTCAAGGAATATGAATAATTAAAATAAACCATTGTCATTACAGAATAAGCAAAGATGTAGATCCTAGTCTAGGCTATGAACAAAGTAACGAACTTTTGGAAAAGTTTTCGAACTCCTTGAAATTCAAACAAATGAGACATTCTTTCTAGAATCTAGATCTTGGTAATTCGATGTGTGTCAAGATTGTGCTAAAACCATTCACATCCTTTTCCAATGACCAAAAAACACCAATTGCCCAAACATCACTTCATGATTGACACCTTGGGGCACAATGACCAAACCAGATTATCCCATGTCCTAGAGAAAACTTGTTTTTGGATAATATTTTCCTTGGTACTTCAAACAAACCTAAGATTAAAACTCAGCATTTTCATTGTAAATCTAGACTTACGATATTCCTCGTAATGATGCAAATTCCTAAAGTTGATCAAATTGGGCATCATATGTAGAAATGATGGATACATGGTGAATAAGGATGGAACTAATGCCTGAATCATTAGGGGCATGCAAAAGAAAAAAGAAGAAAGAAAAATTGTGATTGCATATGAGAATTTAGATGATTCCAAAGTGCAAAATGAAATTCTGATTATCTATTCCCCTTAGGGATTGCTTTTCAATGAGAATATTTGTGCTCGATATGATGAATGGCCATCTTTCATATCCCTTTCGCAAAAAAAAAAGAAATTATCCATAGTCACCCCTTTTGAGCCGAAAGAATTCTATCTTCTTTGAACCCTGATCAAGGATCACCCTCTACAGTGGGGGAAAAATAAGAGGAGAGATCTTCTCAAAGATCATGGAGAAAATGAGTCCTAACTCAAAGGCAAATACAAAGCAAATTGGGCACCAAAATAAATACGGGCTCACTTTGTCGAAGTGAAGAAAAAGGAAAAGAAAAATGGCGAAATGGAAGCCAAGAAAACCAAAGAAATAGAAAAGGAAAAAAGGAAAAACTGTGAAAAAATATGGCAAAATGAAAGCCAAAAGCAAAGAAAAAGGAGCAAAGTGAAAGGTCAGGAAAGTCCAAAAAAGGACAAATGCTTCAAAGAGAATCCTCCTCAAGAAATGATATTTGATCTGATTACCTTCGAACACATATTTTGGGCCTATTTATCCTTTCTTTTTGAACCCTGAACCTTGGCCTACATTACGTGCTTTAAAAGTTCATTTTGATCAAGCATGAATATTTAACTTGAAGGGTTTTTCCTCATATTTTATCCCATCTCATCGAATTATCATTTCACTAAGGAATAATTTAGAATTCTCAAGTGCATGATAAAACAATAAAAAAGAAATGGAAAGAATGAAACTCTAGGGGAAAACCCAAAACTGGACGATCTAGAGTAAAATGGGAATTTTTGATGCTATCTATGTTAGCGCCAATGCCACAAAAGAGAAGGTTATCTTGAAGAAATCGAGGAACATCTAGGAATTCCTGAACCTCCTAAACTGTCAACTCTCATTTGGAGGATTTCAAAAACTGAAACTTTTTCCCTCCAAAATCAATTTTCCAGTTTAAACATCCCAGCCAATCTTGACGCTTGTCAAAATGCCTTGATATGGAAACTAAAAGAATGTTGAATTTGTTTGGTTCTTAATGAATTCATGATTTATAAAACCTGTTCCATTTGTGAGCCTAGAAGGGACATACATTTTTGTTGTGAAGTTTTCTTCAATCAACCAAAATCTTGTTATACCAAGCCTCACCAATTCAAATTGAAAAGTTCAGATTGACACTTAGGGAAATTTCTAATAGTGATCATCAGTCTTCAAAAGATTCATACATCATACATCGTGGGGTTAATATTTTTGGCTTAGAAGTTTTCATTAAATGAGCAAAATTGTTTTTCAAAAAGGGAAAATAAAAATATTTTTGAAATACTCATTTTTGATGTTGACATGAGATAAAGGTTTTTCTAACCCACAAGTGTGGAACTACTAAGGTTAATTCTGACTTCCAAATATGAGAAGAAGAAATAGAACTCGGCAAGTGGACTTCTGTCAATAAGAGTTTGAAAACTGTTGGGGCAAGGAGAATAGCCAAAGATTGAAAAATGAATTGAAGATATACTCTGACTTGAAGAGGAAAAATGAATTGGAAAGGCTAAGCCAAAGTCTAGTAAAATGATCGGGGGCATTTGCATCTGCATCATGAAGCATTTGCATCATTATTAATATTTGCATCTGCATCATTCCATGAAGTAGTTCGTTATTTGAGGATCTTTACATTTGCATAATCTAGAAGCATTTGCACATTGTTGATCTTTGCATCTGCATCATTTCATAAAGTAGTTGCATTATTTGAGGATCTTTACATTTGCATCATTTAAAAGCATTTTTCACATTGTTAATCCTTACATCTGCATCAAGAAGCATTTGCATAAACCTGAGAACATTTGCATTTGCATCATGAGGCATCTACATCTGCATCAAGAAGCATTCGCATCAATCTAAGCCATTTGCATTTGCATCATGAAGCATTTGCATCTTATTCAACATCTGCATTTGCACCAAGAAGCATTTGCATTAATCCAAGACATTTGTATTTGCACCAATAAGCATTTGCATCAATCCAAGCCATTTATATTTGCACCATGAAGCATGTGCATTTTTTCAACGACATTTGCATCTGTATCCTCTCTCAAAGCTTTCGGGTATAATTTTCAACATGTTTTTAAAAGTGAACAAGCCTTCGATAGTGATAGCTGAAGCCTATGGTGGAGATATCCAGAGTTTTATAGTTTTAAAAATGAACAAATCTTCGGTAGTGATAGCTAAAGCCTTTGGTGGAGATATCCAGAGTTTTACAAATTTTAAAAGTGAACAAGCCTTCGGTAGTGATAGCTGAAGCCTCTGGTGGAGATATCCAGAGTTTTATAGTTTTAAAAGTGAGCAAGTCTTTGGTGGTGATAGCTGAAGCTTCTGATGGAGATATCCAAAATTTTACAAAGTTTAAAAGTGAGAAAGTCTTCGGTAGTGATAGCTGAAGCTTCTGGTGGAGATATCCAGAATTTTTCAAATTTTAAAAGTGAGAAAGTCTTTGGCTGTGATAGCTGAAGCTTCTAGTGGAGATATCCAGAATTTTACAAATTTTAAAAGTGAGCAAGTCTTCGGTGGTGATAGCTGAAGCTTCTGGTGGAGATATCCAGAATTTTACAAATTTTAAAAGTGAGAAAGTCTTCGGTAGTGATAGCTGAAGCTTCTGGTGGAGATATCCAAAATTTTACAAATTTTAAAAGTGAGAAAGTCTTCGGTAGTGATAGCTGAAGCTTCTGGTGGAGATATCCAAAATTTTACAAATTTTAAAAGTGAGCAAGTCTTCGGTGGTGATAGCTGAAGCTTCTGGTGGAGATATCCAGAATTTTACAAATTTTAAAAGTGAGAAAGTCTTCGGTAGTGATAGCTGAAGCTTCTAGAGGAGATATCTGGAATTCTACAAATTTTAAACAGTGAACAAGTCTTCAATGGTGATAGCTGAAGTCTCTGGAGGAGATATCCTGAATTTTATAAATTTTAAACAGTGAGCAAGTCTTCGGTGGGGATAGCTGAAGCCTCTAGTGGGGACATCCATAGTTTTACAGTTTTAAAAATGAGCAAGTCTTTGGTGGTGATAGCCGAAGCTTCTAGAGGAGATACCCAGAATTTTGAACACAGCTCAGCACAAAATAGGATAAGACCCCGAGACTATCGTCGAGGAATTTTCTTCTCTTGCAAATCGAACTTGTTTCTTTAAGACGGGTCGAGCCTTGATTAGTCAGGGAAATCAATTTAAGGACAAAATCTTCTATTTATAGCTTTTTAATCATAATAAAAAAAAATCATCATAAAAAAAAATGAAAAATGAAAAAAATGAAAAAAGAGAAAAAATGAAAAGAAGAAAAATGGAAAAAATGAAAACCCCTTTCTTTTCCTTCACATGTGATTTCACTAACCAGAAAAAATTAGTGTTTGTTTATCTTTGCCTGATTCTTGATTCTCAGCAATAGCCAAAGAGGGGCAGCTGTAGACACCTAATTTTTTCTGGACTCTTAAATCAAGTATTTTTCTTCCTTGTGATGTTTTAGAATGCAGAAAAGCTCTTCTCATCCTGTAGGTGGTATTCCGAGACTTAGTTTAAGAGGTCAAGCACGAAAAGTCAATCTGGAAAAAATCAACCCTGAAAAAGTCAAATTCAAAAAGTAAACCAGTGAATTCAAAATCAAAATTCAAAGTTTAATTGAACAATGTGAAAGAATTTTGATAATCCAAGGTCTACCACGAGAGATATGGAGTCCGGAAGATGGGTTATATGGAGATTCAATGGAAAGGAAACCCTAATTCGATAAATTTAGGGAAAATTGCTTAAACGATCAAATTGGTCGAAATTGGAGTTACCAAAGGGAATATAATCAATGACTACGGGTATTGTAAAGGCCATTTGGAAGCAAAACCAAAGGAATAGTCAATTTGGAAGAAAACAGAAAATTAGGGTTTTTGGTGGATTTTGGCAAAATTTGGAAAAATTGCAAAAAATGGCCCAATTCGGTAAAATTAAAGCCCCTAATTGATGAAGATTGGGTAAACAAAGATAGCCCAAGGCTCAGTTTGAAGTAATTTCGAGAAAAGAGCCGATTGGAGGGAAAAGGAGAAACGAGAAAATTTTCGATATTGGAAAAATAAAAAATCAAGTTGGAGGGGAATTTGATCGTAAAAATTGGGCGTTTTTGGACCAAATCAAATTCAATATATAACAAAGGCCTGGAAAAAGAAAATCTGGAAATCGGACTTGTTTTGAGTAAAACCGAGGCTTCGGAGGTTAAAGGGAAAATTTGGAAAATCAAGGAAAAATAGCAAATGAGCTCAAAAAATTACCAAAACTTCCAGATCTCAATATTAAGTCATTTGGAAGAGATTGGAGAAGAAAAATTCAGAATCAGAGCTCGTTTGCAAAATGGCAAAATTCGGGCCCACTAAGCGAAATTCCAGAAGATAAATCCCGAAAAAATAGTAAATAAGCTCAAAAAATTATGAACACTTTCAGATCTCAATTTTAACTTATTTGGAAGGGATTAGAGGAGAAAAATCCGAAATCGGAGCTCGTTTGAAAAATGGTAAAAGTTTCAATGCACTAAGGGGCAATTTTGGAAGAAAAATTCGGGAAAAATAGCAATTGGGCTCGAAAAATTATGAAAATTTCTAGAACTCAATTTTATATTATTTAGGAAGTATTGAAAAAATAAAATTTGGATTTGGAGTCCGTTGTCTATTTAATCAAGTTTGGGGGGCTAAAAGACAATTTTACCGAAGAAACCAAAAAGGGCCTTTTTTGCAATTTAAAAAAATAAAGATTGGGATGGAATGTGAAGGGCCATTCGGCCAAGCCCAAGGGGCGTGATTTTTGCTGAGTTCTTGCATCCAAAGACTAAAAGTGGATAGTAAGGTAGTTATTTTTTTGATCAAGCCTTTGTAATTGTGCCACATGGTCCAATGCATGAAGAGGAAGGATGTCAACATGATGGCTACATATTTTTGAACAGCTATGTTAGTTAGGGGCTGATCACTTAATCTAAGGGTGGTAATTTCACATTTTAAGCATCTTGGACTAGTAGCCTTTGGATCAAATTGGCTAGGAAAAAATGACAACATCCTACACCATTTTAGGGACCATTCGGCTACTACAAGGAGGGTGTTTCATTTTATAGGGTTCTCTTTTGGCTGATCACTATTTATTTTGGGAGCAAATAGATAAGTTTTGAAAAGCAAAGAAAGTTAGAAGAGAAGAAAGGCTTGAAAAATAGCTTTTGAAGGCAGCCTAAAGGCAGCTAACTCTTGCATTTTCTTTACTTTTCCATGCTTAACTTGCTGATTTTCTTTGAGATTTTGTGATTTTTTGTTATTTTTGGTTGTGAAATAAATGTTTTAAAACTTCCTCCTAAAGCTCATATCTTATGTTTTCTTAAAAAATCAAAGAAAAAACAAAATTTTCTCCATTTTCCCATGTTGGCCGAACCTACCTATGTTTGTACATGGTTTGTGTTTGATCTATTTTCCGTGTTGGTTGTGATGTTCTAGCTTGTTTTGATGTTCTAACTTTTAAAAATAATCAAGATATGGAGCTTGGTTTTTAACCTTCTTTACTTATTTACCTTTATTTTTGCTGATTTTATCATTGTATTTTCATGTCTCCTTACTTTGTTTGCCATTTTTAATTTTCTGTTTTCACCATGTTAAGTTGTCCATGCTTTGTGGTTTTGCCATACTAAGTGTTTGTGTATTTTCCTAGCTACATCCTTGCCTATGCATCATGTTTGTTTGATCTAACATGTTTCCTTTTAAGTCTTGTATATACTATGCCATGTGTTTGTGTTAATGCCATGCTAGAATTTCCTTACATATCGTTATGTCCATTCGGCTACCCCATGATTTCTTGCATTGTGTGTGCATTTTCATCTTGTTAGTTGACATGCTTGCATTTCTATGCCATGATTTTGTATTATGCCATGTGTTTGTGTTATTGCCATGCATTTTCATTAGGTCTAGGTCACATTTGCATTGCCATGCATTTCATGCATATTTAGGTCTAGGTTGCATTCATTGCCATGCAAGTTCATGTTAGGCATTAGGTCATTCTTTATGCCATGCATTTTCTATGTCAATTAGGCCTTAGCTCATGCATTTCATGCATTTAACTTGATGTTTGTTCATGCATTTCATATCATACCACTTGATTTTTGACTTAAGCCAATCAATGGCTCAAAGCCAAGCTCACATGAGCATGCTTATGGAAAATTAAGAAGTTGTCATGTTGGAATTTCTACCTTTTTGATTTTTTTTCATTAGGCAATCCTTATCCAAATTTTTAGAAATTTTAGCTACTGTTTGTAGGTTCTTAGAGGAGTCTAATATTTTTATTTTGATTTTTGAATGATTTTATCAAAGGCTTAAAAAAGTTTTTTGACAAAATAGTTTTTCACCCAGTGTTCTGACTTTCGTGATTTTTCTGGTAGGTCATCCTTAGTCTAAAAATTAAGACAATTTTTTCCCATAGAGCTTGATATGTTCTGAGTTTCCTATAATTGTTTCATATTTTTATGAAATTTTAATAATATGGTAAAAAATCACGTTTTAAAACTGGCTAGTAAAGTCATATTTGATTTCAAGGGAAAAATAATTTTATGTTTTGGCTAAGGCATTAAGAGAGGGCTAATTAGGAACCTTAGCTATTAAACTAGGTTGATTTCTAAGCCATTTTAATCTTAAAAAATGATTTTATAAAGCTCGGGTCAAGGGTGGTCAAGTCCGGGTTTTTAAAGTTAGGAAAATAGAGCCTTTTTCAAAGGGGATTTCGGCCATGTGTTATTTTTTCATCCAAGATTTTCAAAATTGTTTTCAACCAATCACAAAGTATTTTTTGATTTTAGAAAATTTAATTTGATGTATTTTCAAAATTGGTTTCAACCAATCACAAAGTATTTTTCTAATTTCATTTTAGAAAATTTAATTTAATTTAATTTGATGCATTTTCCATGTTCATGCATACTATATGATATATGATTTTTGCTACGAATATTTCTATGGTAATGTCATTATTTTTATTTATATTTTATGGTGTTATATTATTTGTTATATGGTTGTGAATATTCTATGTTATCCTATGCTTTTTATTTAGTCATTTATTTTTGTCACATCATTTAGGATTTACTATGTTCATGCATTGTTATTTTTATTTTCATGCATATTTCATGATAATATTATTTTATGTTTCATATCATTTCATTTCACTTAGATTATATTGCCATGTCATTTAGATTATATTGCCATGTCATTTAGATTATGTTATGTCATTTAGAATATGCCATGTCATTTAAAATATGCCATGTCATTTAGATTTGCCATGTCATTTAAGTCATATCATTTCATTTAGAATATATTATGTCACTTAGGTTATATCATTTCATTTAGAATATATTATGTCACTTAGGTTATATCATGTCATTTAGAATATTTTATGTCACTTAGGTTATATCATTTCATTTAGAATATACTATGTCATTTAAATTATATCATGTCCTTTAGATTGTATTATATCATCTAGATTTTGCTATGTCATCTTTATTATGTCACACATGTTCATATTCATTTTTTTAAATGTTTTAAAATAAGATAATGATTTTCAATAAAATAAAGATATTCTCGAGTTAAAATAATTCATGAGTTCTCTGCCGAGTTTGTTGGGGAGGATATCATCAATTATCATTAATAAAGGAATATCTTTCTTTCAAAAAACAAGAATGATCGAAAAATTTTCCAAATAAATAAAATTTTTTATATTTTGCCGCGTTTTTCGGGGAATATAGGAAAATTTTGAATTAATAAATTCAGGGTCGTTTTCAATTAAAAATGGAATTATTTTTTCTTAAATTGGGAATTAATTTGAAATGCGAAATTTAAAACCGACTTTTCACCGAGACTTGAGATAACACACATTAATAAGGTACCATTTTATACGGGTGTTGTGGGGGTGCTAATCCTTCCCCGCACGTAACCGACTCCCGAACCCGCTTCTTTGATTTTCTCTGGTTTAAAATCGCAGACTTGAAATTGGTTTTAAAAATGTTTTAATTAATTTTAAAATATTTTACAAAACCGGTTTTAATAGGTGGCCGATCACACCTAGCCAAAAAAATATTGGTGGTGACTCCATGTCTTTTTCGAGGTTGTCTTCAAACCCTCATTTTATTTCAAGACGAATTAAGTCGTTTTTTCCTCTATTTTTCCAATGTCACGCCTAACAAATAAAGTCTCGCGATGAGGCTTGTTATTTTTTAGGTTGCGACACGGATATTAGTTCATATCCATATTTTTTTTTTGTGTCGTGTTCATGTTATTTTTTCGTATGTTCAAAGTATTATAAATTTATATAAATTTTTACATATTAATAATTCATTTTATGTGGATTTTGACACGTTCGTGTATTTGTGTTGTGTTCATTTTATTTTCGTGTCGTGTCGTATTTTAATTATTTTTTTCACATGTTCGTATCATGTTTCAATTCATCCAAATATTTTGCATAGTTTGTCATTATGATCCAATTTAGAGAAAATTTTGTGTGTTCATGTCGTGTCTCAATTCATCCCATATTTTGCATAATTTGTTATAATGATTCAATTTAGAGAAAATTTTGTATGTTCGTAACATGTTTGTGTTATTTTATCGTGTGTTTAAAGTATTATAAATTTATATAAATTTTTATACGTTAATAATTTATTTTATTTAGATTTTGACACGTTCATGTATTTTTGTTATGTTCATGTTATTTTTCGTGTCGTATTTTAATTATTTTTTTCATGTTGTGTTCGTGTCGTATAATCATGTTGTGTCCAGAATTGTCAAGTCTAATTGACACTATTCAAATAACTCCCAAATTTATGTCGCGCATCGTCATGTTCTTATTATTTTTTCTGTTATAATCGTATTCAGGGTATTATATATTTATATTAATTTTGACATGTTATTATTCGTTTTATGTAAATTTTGACATTTTCGTGTACTTGTGTTGTGTTCATGTTGTTTTTGTGCCATGTCGTGTCTTAATTATTTTTTCCATGTTATGTTCGTATTGTATAATTATGTTATGTCTGAAATTGCTGGATGTAATTAATCATATTCAAATAACTTTCAATTTTATACCAGGTGTCTTATAAGAATAGGAATTGTTATTTTTTCAAAATTATTATATTTACTACTCTTGCTTTTTTATTTTTCAAATTTATTATAAAATATTAATTCAAATCCGATAACATTCCGCAACGAAGCGCGGATATTATCTAGTATATATTAAAGTAACTCCCTAATTGGAATACTGATTGAGGCTTAAATGCAATTCTTGGAATTATTATACATATATTTTCATTTATATAATTATTTAATGTATTCAGTAAAAAATAATTTAAAAAACTAAAAAATAAAGTTTAATTAATTAAAATTAATAATAATTGGCCAAAAAATTAAACTTAATAATAAAAGATGATTATCGAGAAAACACCTCTCAAAATATATCAACTTACTTATTATTTGTTAAATTAAATTGAATAGTAAAAATATTTATTTACAAAAAACTCTAAAAATGAAAATTTTGAAAATGTTATAAATGACATTTTCTTTTTATATTTTCATGCATGAATAAAAAATACTTATCATTCAACAAAAAAATCAAACAATTTTTTTATTTATCGAGCATAATCGAGCAATTTTTCTAATAAATGTTAAATGAAGTTGCAAACCTTTTAAAGAATTAAAAGCGTGATAGATAAAAAAAATCTTGCATTAGAATATAATTTAATTATAATTTAATTTAATAATAATTAAAAATAGTTTTAAAATTAATTATATTTTTATTATTTTGTAGTTAAAAAAAATCTTTTGGATAAAAAGGAATGAAAAAAATAAATAGAAGAATAAATAATTACTAATTAATAAAGGGTAAATTTGTTTTTTAATTTAAAATTCATTTAGTAAATAAACCTTAGGGGTTAGTGTATTTTTCATCAAACTTCAGAAGGTAAGTTGACATTTTCAAACTATAAAAAGTAGAGTTAATAGCACCAATGGTCCCCAAACTATAGGGCATATTGGTCCATAAACTTCAAAACGTATCAATTTGGTCCTTGATTACAAGTATCATAACAAATTGGTCCCTTCCGTTAGTTTTTTAGTTGCCCCCGTTAGTTTTTCCATTACCTTTACTGTTAGCAATCAGCTAGTGACACGTGTCACCAACTGATTGCTAACACATAGCTCTTCATTTTTTTCCTTTTTCTTTATTTTTTTATTATTTTTTCTTTGATCTTTTTAATAAATAAATGTAAATAAATATTTTTATAAAATTAATTTAAATAAATATTTATATTTTATAAATTATTTAGTTATTAAAAAATCAATTTAAATTATTATTTATCTTTTGTATTTATTTATAAAGAATAATAAAGAAAAAGGGGAAATGAAAACATTAATAAATACAAAAGATAAATAATAATTTAAATTAATTTTTTAATAATTAAATAATTTATAAAATATAAATATTTATTTACATAAATTTATAAAAAATATTTTTTTCTTTTACTTTTACTTTTTCTTCTTTCTTCTTTCTTCTTTCTTTTTTCTTTCCTTTTTTCTTTTTATAAATAAATTAGTTTCGCAAAAATTAAATAATTTCTAAAATATAAAATATTTATTTACATTCATTTATTAAAAATATATTTTTTACTTTTTTATTTTCCTTTTCTTTCTTTCTTTTTTCTTTCCTTTTTTTTCCTCTTTTCTTATATAATTAATGTAAATAAAAGATTTTATATTTTAAAAATTAATTTAAATTATAATATGAATTATTATTTATTTTTCTTTATATTTATTTACAAACAGGAGAAAAAGGGAAAAATAAGAAAGGAAAAAATAAAAAACTTATAAACATAAAATAAATATTTTATATTTATAAGTTATTTAATTTTTAGAAAGTTAATTTAAAATATAATATAATATACTTATATATATATTGTATTTGTTTATAAAGAAGAGAAAAAAGAAGAAAGGGAAGAAACAAAAAATATATATTTTTATAAAATTAATGTAAATAAATAGTTTTATATTTTTTTTAATTATTTGATTATTACAATATTAATTTAAATTATAATGTGAATTATTATTTAGTTTTTAATATTTATTTATAAACAAGAGAAAAGTAACAAAAAAAAAGAGAGGAAGAAACGAAAAAATTAAAAATATTTTTTATAAAATTAAAGTAAATAAATATTTCATACTTTTTAAATTAATTATATATTTTTTTAAATCATTTTAATTTATAATATGAATTATATTTTTCTTTGTATTTATTTATATATAAAAAATCAAAGAAAAAATAAAAAAGAAATAAAGAAAAAGGAAAAAAAAATGAAGAGGCAAGTGTTAGCAATCAGCTGGTGACACGTGTCACTAGCTGGTTGCTAACGGTAAAGCTAACGAAAGAACTAACGGAAGGGACTAATTTGTTATGATACTTGTAATCAATGTCCAAATTGATACATTTTGAAGTTTAGGGACCAATATAAAATATGCTTTATAGTTTGGGGACCATTGGTGCTATTAACTCTAAAAAGTAAGTGTATTTTCTATTAAATCTCAGAAGATTTTTATACTTTACCCATGATTTTATATGAAGACTATAGCGACTACATTTTCTTAACTAAATATATTTTATTATATAACTTTTGATACAATAATTAATTACAAGATATTTTATTTAATTAAATGAAAAGGTAAGTCATAATTTAAGGAATTAAAGTTCAAGTATAATAATACATACATAAAAAAGTCAAAAGAAATTAAATTATAATTAAGTTTAGAATTAAAAAAGTTAACAAATTATAAAATTTATCATATCAATAATAGAGTCCATGGCCGGACCCGATTGGCACTATCAAATCTTTGCCCAAGGTCCGTTCCAACCCGTCCATGGAGACTCGAATAGACTTATCACTATTCAGAAGAATATTAGTATATTAAAAATTTTAATATTTTAAATTTAATTAAAAAAAATTATTAATAAAATAATAATCTGGATCGAACCGAACTTAAATCTTAAAATTTTTTGTTCAAAACCGATCTGAATTGAGTCTGACCTGTGAGTCTAATGGGCAGCCTGACATGAACTGATTTAATCAAATATATCAAAGTTTTATAGGAGAGAAAGGCTGGTCATGCTACAAATTGTTGAAATGTCAAATTCAAAATTTTACCATTTTGCTTGAGAATAGCAATATCTTAACCAAGTATTTCAAAAGCCAAGGGGCCAGAGCTTCTGCCAGCGCCCCCGGTTTCGCCCCAGCTGCATTTGAGAACAACAAACTCCTAAAGAAAATCAACCAATCCTGGGCATATTAATTAAATTTAAAGAATAAAAGTTTTATTTGGAGATAAATTTTGAAGTTTGGTTCTTATTAAAAGTTTTAGGATTAGAATTGAAGAGGAGATAATATTAGTTTCATTTATATTATTGTGCAATCCGCACTTCGTTGTGGGTTTTTATTTTTTTTTAAATGTTGAATGACATAATTTTTAGTTAATGTATACCATAAAATATAAAAAAATTGATTGAGTTAAACACTTTACCTTAATGTATAACATAAAGCATAAAAAAAATTGATTAGATAAATACTTTACCTGTATTTCGCAGGTGATGGGTTAATTTTTGTACATCAATAAATTATATAAGTATAAAATTGAGGATCATAATATAGTAAAAAATATAAATTATAAAATATGTACCTTATATGTAAAAAATTATGATGAATATCAAAATTTAATTCATTTAAATTATGTTAATATCTATCATTCATATTCATATTAAGAGTTATAAAAAATAATAAATTATAAATCCAACAATTCACATACGATAATTTATAACTTATAACATCTTTTTTTTACCATTCAACAATCATAATATTTTTCTTTTGATACAATACCTACTTTTTTATAAAAAAAAAAAAAAAATCATTTACATTAACCCATCCTCATATTATTATTCAATATTTTAATTTTTATCAATATAGTAATTTTTTAATTCAATAATATAAAAATAAAAAAATTAATATCTACCCAACTCCAATTTTTATATAATGTATAGATGATAAAAATATGTTTCTTATATTTTAAATATTTAAAATTTTTAAAAAAAGTTAGAAGTTTAAAATAAAAAATAGAAATTATTCTTTGCAAGTCCCTCATTTGGTGACAAATGTCAACCAATTAAGAAACTATGTTAGATGATAATTAATAGATAATAACATATCCGCAAATTTTTATGATCCTATTTTTTAAAAGAAAAAAATTTAAAAATCAATCATTGTGTGACATATGACACCAATGTTGAAAAAACGGATCGAAAGTTGAATCAGTCGGGCCTCCGGTTTCCAGTTTAACTATTCGAAAAAAGGTCTCATAGAAGTGACAGAACAACCCACTTCGATCTTAAATGTAACCAACTGCCATCTGCTTCCAAGGTACTGTTAGCATTATCAATGGATTATTGGTGTAATTGATACAGAATTAAGCATTAAAAGCATCTCTTGCAACTGATATTCCTACATTATTGAATTAAGAGCTATGATACAATATTTCTTTTAATTAATTTTATATGAAAATGATCAATCTTAGATTTGCATGATCATTAACCTAACATCTTTTTTGATATATAGCAGTTAGCTCATAGCTGATGATGTTTTGCACCAAAATTATAGCCAAGAAAAACAATAATCCACAGCAGTCAGCAGTGATTATAGAACCGGAAGGAACCTGGAAGCTGTTGCCGACTTGCCGCTGTTGTCAATTTTTACAACGCAAGTATACGTATTGCAAACAAGTAATAAAGTGGAAGTAGAGTGTCGTACCCACGAGGAATTGTTATTAATTTTGCTAAGTACTAAAATTCACACACTCGATCTTTTATTAAGTAATCAAAAGATTACAAAACTAGCAAAGAACTAGTTAAGTAAAGACATAGTACTATGCAAGATCAAAACACCCTGACAAAATACCTCTTAAAAAAGCATACCACATCAAAACACCAAATGACTAATAAAAACACCCAAAAATATATGGATACAACACCATACACCTAGACACCTTAATACCATAATTAACAAAAAGAAAGAACTCCAATAAACTCTTGCAAAAAAGCATAAAAGCTGTAAATCAGTAAGCAATTGCATGTCCAACTCTTTAGGAAATATCCAGCATAGGTACAAAGCCACTTAAAGAAACCATACTCTGTCCCACCTTTGAAGAAGTCGTCCAACCAAAAATTCCACTCATATCAAACTGGAGATGACATTCACAAACCGAATCAAAAAGCAACCAGGACAGCAAACAATCACAACATGCTATAAAGCACTGTTGTCGTTCCACTCCTGCCTTAGCAATTGAGTCAGCCAGATTATTAGATTCTCTGTATATGTTGACAAAATCCACACTGACAATCTCACCAATCACGGTGTCAATTTTGCAAAAGATCTCCCAGAATTTCCATGATCTTAAACCCACATTCTTGCACCATGTAATTGTATTTCTGGACTCTGATTCAATGGTGAGCCTCTTTTGATTCCTCCATTCCGACTGAGCAAAGATTTCCAAGCACACTGTAACCAAATTGATCAAAAGCTGAAAACACCTCAACCCAATTCCTTTGCTCTCTCAAGGCATACGTAAAGAAACTGAATTCAGCAGAAAGTATACCATAGTAGATCTCAACAGAAAATAAGATAACTTCTCCATAATGCCACAATGAAAGTTTTCAATTCTGTTTCTAACATCTGGATAGAAATTTCGGTCAGCAATCATCCTTCCTCTATTTTATCAAAACACCATTCAAACCCTTTTAACTGTATCCTTGCCCCAGAATTTTCTGCTTATGCCCACATGCTACTCCATGCCAGAATCAAATCAGCTTTGACTTTATCCTTCCACTTCAAAGTTAAACACAGATTCTTCAATTTTGCAGCAAAAACTTCTTCCAGAAAACGTTCTCCACACCACTCCAAACACTCTCTTTTAGCTTTTTGCTCAGCCAAATAATTTTGTAACAAATAAAAGATCTCCCTACATATCCAAAAAACTAGATCAGCAATAGACTTCTTATTCCACTTTTAGTCTGCAAATCCTTCAGCATGCTTCGGTCACAAAAATGATTAACAATCCCTCGAATCTCTCTCCACCAATTCTTTCAGTTTTTCTACAATCACCTCCTCATTGCATCTTGCAGACAGCCCAAGCATCTTCCCCACCTCCCATGTAGCTCGAGCTTCTTCCCAATATAACTTATTCATGTTCTGGAAATCACCATCAGTTAAAGACTCATTGACTATTTTAGTACCATGGGTTTTGATAGATTTTGAAGATTTGCTCATTGGTTTTCTTCCTCGTTTTTTCTCCTTATGGGGTAGCTTATTAAAAAAATCTTCCTCAATCTCATCCAAATTTCTTTCTATCTCTTCTGCTACTGCTTTTCAAACACGAGACAATTTTTTTCATCTTATTCTTTTCAGTCAATGAAGATGATATATCGATATGGCCTATACCTACACAACTCGGCCCATCTTTAATAGTCTCAATTGGATCCACCATAACTAAACCGAGGCCCTGAGCCAAAGTTTCACCAACTCCAACGGCAAGACTCATTTCTTCTCCCTGAGTTTTGCCCTTAATGAGACTTTGTTCATTTAAAACTATATTCCTTCCCAATTCTTCCAGGCTGACAACTTCATTTGTGTTTTCCAACAAAGCATCTGTCCCAATGTCATTACATGCATGCTCTCTATCTCTATTACCAATGTCCATTTCCACAGTCTCCGACTCTACCTCTACCTCTTCCCCTGTTGTATTTGTTCTTCCATTATCATTTCTTCCATCAACCTTGCAATGAACTTGTTCATCTTCCAAATCTTTAGTAAATTCATCCATTTTTTCGCTTTTGTCCTTGTCAACATTAGCATTTTCACTAGCATAGTGAGTCTTTCCATCTTCAACCGATTCTGAAAAACTACTGAACTCAGGATGAGTGCATTCTTTTAGTAGAGACGCATCAGGCGTACATTTATTGCAATAGCAATGAAACATGGATACAATATCACTCTTTCTCTGTTACCCTAACAGGGAAGACACAATCACCACAACTGAGCTCAATAACTTCATCAATCTTTTCCAATTGATCAGTCATAATAAACATAGCAGCTTGACTAAAATCATTGAAATTTAAGGTTTTGCCATCCATTGAGACCAACTCACCCCATATGCTAGATATTAGTAAAAGTATTCAGATTCCAAACATGTATTGGAACGCCAAAACACCTTATCCAAGTAGTTCTGAATTTAGACCTAAACTTTTCAGACCATGGCTCGATGGAAACAAACCACTTTTTCAACCAAGTCCACTCTGAATCCTCATCTTTAAACATGATCAAGAACTATCTTCCAGAAATTTTCTTAACAGAAATGTCATCAACTCCTTCCATTTTAAAAATTTTCATAAGTATTTCACTTTCATAACAATCGCTTGAAACGCCAATGAGACAGTTCCTTACCCTGTGTAGGACCTCATTGTCAATCTCACCTATACATAACTTTTTCCTCTTTACATCCTTTCTAACCATATCAATATTCAGACCATCGTCAGGAGATACAATCTGCTTCAGCGACACATGTGCCCCAGATTCTTGATTTCCTTTACTTGCATTTTTCAAACTTATTTGCTAACTAAAACCATCATCGATATATTCGTCATTGATCTTAATAACCTTCGAAGACTCCATCTTCTCTTGAGGCATATTAACTTTCTCAGGCCCAAAAATATTTCGACTTATAATCTTTGGATTCCGTTGGCTAACATCTTTCCTGACTTTCTTCCAATAATTTGTTCTACTATTAAATCTAGCCATATTAACCCTCAACTGAAAGTCCATTAACCACGAACCATTGAGTCTCCATGTAGCGCGCTTAGCTCCTTCCATATCAGCGAAGCGAACAAATCCAAATTTTCTGCCTCCTCTGTTTCTTTTCCGTGGAATGAAAACATCTACCACCTTGCCATGATGGTGAAATATTTTCCATAACTATCTCCAATGGACTGAGGGAGGGATGTTATTGACAAAGACAGTAGTAATCTCAGTAACATCTTGATGCCTGTAATGACGCCCTTGAAACCATCCATCACCCATTGACAACAACACTTACACTGAGGGAGGGATGATGCTTAGAATTTATAAATAAACCCACAATTTGACACACTCAATCTTATCTAAACAATTAAATAAAGATGGTAATTAACAACTAACAATTAAAAGAAACTAATACTGAAAGCAAGTAAATTAAAAAGATGAATTGAATTAATTATAAAACCTAGGATTACAACTTCCCTCAACACTTCGCTTGAATCTCTCTCTACCTCTTCACTTGATTAATGACTCTGAATTGTTAACCTAGAGTTATATCTTATTTATAAGGATCTTCCAATGATCTCATAAAAGTATCCTTCTTAACCAATTAACTATATTCCTATGATAATTGAATTAAAGCTCATTAAGCTTAGGCTCTAACAATGGTTACACATGACAAGTAAGTGTATTCCTACCTTAGCTGCAGATCAATTCATCCTAATAAATGAATATGAAACATGTGTCATTCAATCCATGTCTAACACTAAACTCCCTTTTCCAAGTTGTATTTAGGTTAACAAATCAATCTAATTGGTGATTAGGCAATTAGAAGCATTAAAAACAAGAATGAACAAACAACTCAACAAATCATTAAATCAAGCTAGAGAGAGAAAGTAAATTCAAACTATGTGTTGAGTTCCATTGACATCCTAGTAAAAAAAAATTAGTTCATGATAATTAATGAAAACAAATAATCAAATAGTTTCACCATCATCAACAACACAAGAAAAATAAAGAAGAGAAAAGAGAAAACTAAGAGTTGTCAATTCTTGAATCTTGAATCTTCCAATCTTTTTGAGAGAATTTTGATGGCAACTATCTTCTTGAGAGAATTAGGTTTCTAGGTATCTCATCATCTTTATTCTGACCTAAAATAGTCCTATTTAAAGTGTCCAAGGCTTCCTGGAGTTCGAAACTTCGCGCCTAAGCAAACAGGTAAGTTTTTGCATTTTTTACTTTTTTTTTTGCGAGTTGCAAACAGTAGCTGGGCGCCGCGGCACCGAAATTCTACCTGGTCTCTGGATTTTGTCATCTTGGCAAACTTCGTCAGCTATTTTGACTGGGAAAATCTTGTCCGATTTTGACGCGTCTTATACCGTTGGAAAGGTATGGAAGTCAGCTTCAAAAGTCAAGAGGGAGTTTTCTCAAATGAAGTCTTTAAGATCAAGTTTTTCTTGATAGAAGCTCCGTAGTTCGAATCTGCCTACTTATTGCTTTGCATCGATTTTTGTCGTTTTGCACCTCGAAGCTCCAGATCACCTTGGACCTATAAAAACACATAAATAACAACTAAATAACCATTTTAAACATAAAATGGATAAATAAAATAAATATAAAAACATCTAAAACTAATCAAATCCTAATAAAATCCTCAAGGAGTTAGCCGATATAAAAGCATAAAAGGTGTCAAAATAACTATAATTCTCAGAGTTATCACACTCCAAAACTTAATATTTTGCTAGTCCTCGAGTAAAACAAAACAAAACTAACTAACTAAGTAAAATGACTCAACATATCACTCAAAATAAATACACTCAAACAATGATTTCTTAATTTTCCTCAAAAGTTACCTCAAAATCCTGATTCAAAGTAAAACATAAACATAATAAAAATCTAGGATTCAATTCAATCATAAACTTCATGCTTGAATGGATTTTTAGTGTGTGTGTGTATATAATCTTTTTGAAAATCATCATATGCAATCTAAATAAGTTTATATCAATACAAAATATGAATTAGTACTAGATTCTCATATATTTGTTTTTCATCTCTCTCTCCACTAATATAGACTAACACTTCATCAAGGATCAAGTAGGTCTTTATTAAGCTTGTAATGTAAGGCTAGGGTCAAGGTATGATAAAGGATAAATTTGGGTTTAAGTTCACCCATAGACACTTTACATTTTTTCTAGGATTTTTGAGAGCCATAGTTTTTTCCTCAAATTACATCCTCCATTCTTTAAATACACTTCCTTTTTGCTTCACCAATTTATTCACTTTTTTTTTTATTCTTCGTTTTCGAAGAACCATAACTTTTTTTTTTTAATACCATTTCACCCAAATTTGACATGGCTCATAATTGTTTCCTGTAATATCATCACATGCCTATGTAATGAGGGTTAATCATGGTTTTTCTTATTTGGCTAGGCTAAAACATGTGGCAATCAAAGAAAATAGATATATCAATTAGGCACAAAGAGGTAGACTAAGGATAATCATATATAAAGGTAAGCTCGAAAGGCTCAAACGCTCCAAAAATAAAAAGTTTAGAACTTGGGTTGCCTCCCTAGAAGTGCTTGATTTATAGTTATCAGTTTGACTATCTTAAACCCATTAGCCGGTATCCAACCACTTGATGATTTTCGATTCATGCCATTTGGCTGTTCTTTCTTTGAACAACTTCGCTTTCTTGCAGACTTGAAAGCGAAATTCATCTTTTTCAGTGGCAGAATTTATTAATGCCTTAAATGGATCAATGGGATAAATCTCTATGAATTCCTCATTGTTAGCACTAACTATCCCATCGATTAGCTTGGGCTGTTGGATGCATTGGGTAACACGCTGTGGTGGTAGGTCACACTGGATCCATTCTTCTTGAACTTTTTCAACTTCTTTTTCACCCACTTTTTCTTCTTCAATAAGATTGTTTGGTGGTGGGTCACATTGAATCCATTCTTCTTGAGTTTTCACAAATTTTTCTTCAATAAGCTCGGTTGGCAATTCAGACTCTTTGCTATCCTCATCTATCTCTTGTTCAATCCCAAGTGTGTTGGCGTTACAATGCTCTTGTTCACCTGGTCTGGAATTAGATTCAATGTCACCTGGAAGTGTTTTTTTAGGGCAATTGTTAAAGGCATTGACAAGCTGGCTCATTTGTATTTCAAGACTCCTAAATTTTGCCGCTCGACTCTGAAGTAATGCTTCTTGACTTTGAAGTTCTGCTTCTTGACTTTAAAGTTCTGCTTCTTGACTTTGAAGTAAAACTGGTTGCTCCTAAATAATAGTGTCGGTTCTTGACATGAACTGCATAAACATCTCTTCCAATGAAGGATTCGTTTTCGGAACCGGTACTTGAGCTTGTGATGAGAACTCAAAAGGATATGCTTGATTGTCTGAATATGAGGACGCTTGATTGTCGAATTTTGGTGATCTCCCCAACCTGGATTGTAATTGCTGGAATAGAAATTATTCTGCTGCATATTATAATTTCCAACATATTGCATTGATTCAGCATAGGTTGGGAATCTATCACTTGTGTGTACTCCCTCACAAAATTCACATGTTACAAATTGACTTTGGACTGAATGCACACTCATAGTGTCAAATTTATTGGACAAACCAGCCATCTGTGCAGATAAAGCATTGATTGCATCCCGTTTATAATCCCACATAGTGCATCCAAATCAACAAAACCTGAAAATAAAGAAAAATAAAGTTTAAATTAAGACTAAGGTTGCTTGGTATTAATATTAACAAAAATAATAAACAATTCCCCGGCAACGGCGCCAAAAAACTTGTTGTCAATTTTCACAACGCAAGTGTACGTATCGCAAACAAGTAATAAAGTGGAAGTAGAGTGTCGTACCCATGATAAATTGTTATTAATTTTGCTAAGTACTAAAATTCACACACTCAATCTTATCTAAACAATTAAATAAAGATGGTAATTAACAACTAACAATTAAAAGAAACTAGTACTGAAAGCAAGTAAATTAAAAAGATGAATTCAATTAATTATAAAAGCCTAGGATTACAACTTCCCTCAACACTTCGCTTGAATCTCTCTCTACCTCTTCACTTGATTAATGACCCTGAATTGTTAACCTAGAGTTCTATCTTATTTATAAGGATTTTCTGATGGTCTCATAAAAATATCATTCTTAACCAATTAACTATATTCCTATGATAATTGAATTAAAGCTCATTAAGCTTAGGCTCTAAAAATGGTTACACATAACAAGTAAGTGTATTCCTACCCTAGCTGCAGATCAATTCATCCTAATAAATGAATATGAAACATGTGTCATTCAATCCATGTCTAATACTAAACTCTCTTTTCCAAGTTATATTTAGGTTAACAAATCAATCTAATTGGTGATCAAGCAATTAGAAGCATTAAGAACTAGAATGAACAAACAACTCAACAAACCATTAAATCAAGCTAGAGAGAGAAGTAAATTCAAACTATGTGTTGAGTTCCATTGAAATCCTAGTAAAAGAAAATTAGTTCATGATAATTAAAGAAAACAAATAATCAAATAGTTTCACCATCATCAACAACACAAGAAAAATAAAGAAGAGAAAAGAGAAAACTAAGAGTTTTCAATTCTTGAATCTTCCAATCTTCTTGATAGAATTTTGATGGCAACTATCTTCTTGAGAGAATTAGGTTTTTAGGTATCCCATCCTCTTTATTCTGACCTAAAAGAGTCCTATTTAAAGTGTCCAAGGCTTCCTGGAGTCCGAAACTTCGCCCCAAGCAAATAGGTAAGTTTTTGCCTTTTTTAAGGTTTTCTTGTGAGTTCCAAACAGTAGTTGGGCGCCGCGGCGCCGAAATTTTGCCTGGTCTCCAAATTCTGTCATCTTTGCGAACTTTTTCAGCTGTTTTGACTGGGAAAATCTTGTCCGATTTTGACGCACCTTATACTGTTGGAAAGGTATGGAAGTCAACTTCAAAATTCAAGAGCGCGTTTTCTCAAATTAAGTCTTTAAGATCAAGGTTTTCTTGAAAGAAACTCCGAAAGTTGAATCTGCCTGTTTGTTGCTTTGCACCGATTTTTGTCGTTTTGCACCTCGAAGCTCCAGATCACCTTGGACCTATAAAAACACATAAATAACAACTAAATAACTAATTTAAACATAAAAGGGATAAATAAAATAAATATAAAAACATCTAAAACTAATCAAATCCTAATAAAATCCTCAAGGACTTAGCCGATTTAAAAGCATAAAATTTGGCAAAATAACTATATTTCCTAAAGTTATCAGAAGTCAAGAAGAATGGAGGAGGAAGCTGGAAGCCTGGAACCGAGAAACTGAGAGTGTTTGAGACTCTGAGTTTCAGAATGAGAGAAATCGAGAATGAAGAATTTAAGTTTGAAGATAGTCGATACTTAATAGAAGTAGAAGGCTGTCACTCTGTCTCTTTCAAATACTCTAAGCCAGTAAGCCCTAAGGCTAAGGGCTTACAAATTAAAATTGGGTTAAAATAATTGTATAAGGCCCGAATCAATCTAGGCATTTTTTTCGGTCCAATTATTCAATTGGATTTAAAAAAACCATAACAATTAAAATTATCGGTTTTATTGAGTTTAAACCGATTTTTTCGATTCCCGGTTCTTGATTTTTTACTGGTTCTATCCAGTTTAATAAATTTCCGGTTTGAACTATATTGTTGAACCGTCGGACCTGTCGATTCCCGGTTGAACCAATTGAACTGGCCGGTCCGGTCAGGTTCCGTAATCACTGTATGACACAAAATTGAAAGTTTCATCTCTTTTTCTCTTTCCTTACATTTCCTTTCTTTCCCTTTCTTTTTTCTTTTTTCCTTTTTCTTTTTTCTTTCTTTTCTTTTCTTTTCTTTTCTTTCTATTCTCTTTTCTTCTCTTTTCTTTCCATTCTTTTCGTTTTCTTTTTCTTTCCTTTCTTTCATCATAAAAAAAAAAAACTTGCCAAGTGTGGCAAACAATTGCCTCAATTGAAGTTGTCCCCATTTGGGGACAACTTTAATATATAGTAATGGGAACAACTTTAATATATAATATAGATATAGATTAGCTAGCAAAAAGCAAATTTTTTAGAGTTTTTGTTTCTAAGCCATTATTAAATGATAAGCATAGCTCAAAATGAGTAAGTTGAACAAACAATAAATTTTTTTTTTGTTAAATTGTTGTTTTAGGGGATGATTAGGTAGTCTTTGCACATCTAGGAGGTTTAAATTTGGTGGCAACTCTTTTTTGTATATGAGCGAGTATTGTGGTTGCGCCAACTTACTACACTTTGACACATCCAGGAGGTTTAGCTGTGTGGCACCTCCTTTTCTCTTTTATGTGATAGAGCATTATGGTCGCACTTACTTGCTTCATTTTGACACATCTAGAAGGTTTGGCCTTGGTGGCACCTCTTTTTTTTATGCGATTGAGCATTACGACCGTGCCTCCTTGCTTAACTTGAGGGCACCTCTTTTTTTTATATGATTGCTCATCCAAGAGGTTATGCCTTGTGACACCTCTTTTTTTGTTTGCGAGCGAGCACTTCATGTAATGGTTCTTAATTAATCCTTTTTCTAAAGAGAATCAAGGTTTAAAATTTGAATGTCTTCTATTCTCTTATAATTTCTCATCTATATTTTATATTTATTCATAATATATACAAAGCATAGATGTGGAGATTTTTTTGAATTGACGAAAATAGACATTCTCTTTAATTAAATTTCTAAATTACCATTTTCAATTAATTTATAAGTATTATAATTTTGAAATTTAATAATAAGATTACTTTTATAAATAAAAAAGAGTTTTAATCATATTGAATTACTGTCATTATTATGATAGAATTTTTGGATGATAATTCTTTAAACAAAAATGGCCATCCTCTTTAATTATATTTTTGAATTGTCATTTTCAATTAATTTTTATTTATATAATTTTGAAATTTAATAATAAGATTACTTTTATATATAAAAAGTTTTAATTATATTAAATTCTCTAAATAACTCTAATTAAATTTCATAAAACAAAAATAAAGTTAAGGTCATGAGTCATTAAATTTTACTCTTTGACTAAATCTCTAAATTAAAATTAAAATTATAAATTAAATTTTATTTATTATAGTTTTGAATTTAAATATTAAGGCTAGTTTTATAGATACATAAAATAAAGGTAAAGTTATAGTCCATAAATAATTAAATCTCATGTCATTATAAATATGGGCAACTTTGATTTTAACATGATAAGTGCTTTAATTTCATACATTTTTTTATATTATTTCCTTATACTTTGTGCTTTAATTCTTAAGTTCCTTGACATTTTACTATGGTTTTGTGAATTATAGGTATTTTGGAAGAGATGAAGTCAAAACATGTCAAATATGATGTTAAAGAGCTTATAAAGTTACAATCATAAGATAGAAGAAGACTTGGGAGTCAAAAAGATCAAATTCTTAGTGCAAAGCAATAAGACAGATTTGACCTCCGGAGCTTGTTGCTGAGAAATCATGATGTTAAAGTCTTTATTTGAAGAAACTTCCTCTTGACTTTTGAAGCTGACTTGAATACCTTTCCAACGGTAGTTTACATGCCCAAATCGGACAAGGAATGGTCACCCAAATCAGCCAAAGAAGTGCGAGAAGATGCAGCAGCCAAGAAAGGAGCAGACAGCAAGTCGACGTCGCGATGCCGAAATTGGGCGCCGTGGCACCGGCCGAGATGCCCAAAACCGGAAAAATCGCAAAAAAAATCGAAAAATTGCCAATTTTGCACTATTTTGCCTCCTAGCTTCATTGATCAGCAAGAAAGGATTTCCAAGGTTTTAAAGCTCTATAAATACCATCTTTTGAGCCACAAACTAGGACATGTTTTGATTATTTATCAATATTCTTCTTCTTCTTTTCTAATCTCTTAGTTTTATTTTAGTTTTCTTATTAGTTTTTATATATATATATATTCATGTTTATGTTAACTATGCCTATGCAAGGCTAAACTTCTTTTTGGTTAAAGGTGATTTCAAAGCCCTAGACAAGTTTTGTAATTAATTTTTAGATTTATCTATCAATAGTTTTCTATCAAAGTTGATTATGTTCTTCCATAAAAATTGTTCGTGATGTTGTCTTGATTTATTTAAGGTGATCAACTAGATAGATTTTGATAATTGTCTATTGCTAGTTTAGGAGTCTTGATCCGTGTAATTGTCTTGATTTCCTATTCATAAGTGGCAATTTATGATTAATGATTATGGTCAAGTTTTCGATAATTGCAAAGTGGAACATAACCTAAGTTAAACAATTCATGTTCATGCTTTTGTTGCTTAGATCAACCTATCTTTCTCATCATAAAGCTGCTGTCAAATTAAATTTAGAGATGTTTATCCTAGGTTGTTTGATAGTTAGAGATTAAATATTGGCGTTCGTCCTGCTTAACAATGAACTAAGGAAGGATTGGGGTAACATGGGAGGTTGTTATCTATGGTTGTTGACTTTGATAGATAATTGATATTGATATGTTTGAATTTGATTTTTAATGATGTCTAGTGGTGGAGAATGAACCTTTAGCCATATTTCTCACATCTGATTACTTATTGTTTACTTGCTTTCTTATTTTTATTGTTTGCTTAAGTTTAAACTGACTTCAAAACCCCTTTAACTTTTGTTTTCTTTTAATTTAAGTTTTAAATTAGTGATTTATAAACTAAAAACCCAATCTCTGTGGATTCGACCCTTCATGCTACTTTACTATAATTAACCATATTAAGTGTAAGGTTTAATAAAGATACACTCTTTTGGGTACATCATAACACTATTTAAATGCAAAAAGATTTGGCAAGTAAATTTTTTTAATCAATTTGGGCTTAGAAATTAACTTTTAATATTTTAATTTATTTGATAAAAACTTTCACTTTATAATTAATATTTTGTTTTAATATAAGATTAGTCAATTTCATACAAATAATTTTTTTATAATATTAAATGATGTAAGTAAAATTTTATTAATAAATCAATTATTAATTAAAAATCATTTATTTATATTTTACAATCATAATTTTAAAATATGTTAATAACATATATTTGGAAAAAAAAAATCATTCACAAATTCATTTGTTTAACACGACACTATTTTTTGGAGGTTTTGTTAATGAAGAATTCATGCATGTAGAATTATTCATCTTAACATCATAAAGTTTTAGCAACTTGCAAGTTATATGTTTTTTTTTTTTTACAATTATCCATTTTAGGATTAAATTTAAAAACATTAATAAAACTTTTTAACATTGAATTGCTTCAAATTGAGAGTTAAATTTATAAAATTGTTGATTTCAAGGTATTTGATTTTATAATGCAAAAGAGCAATAATAGGTTAAAAACATAATGAAAAGCAAAACTAAGATTTTATTATATTTACAAAACTTACTTTAACCAATTTAATCTGATTTTGAATGTTCCATCTTATTTATATTATCAAATTAAATAAAGCATAAAAAATGTTACAAAAGCTTATCCTATTATTACTTAGCATATCAAATTGTATATATATCGTTATGAAATTCACTTTTGCTAAATTAATACTAATAATAAAAGGATAAACCAAAACCCTTAATTTATGTTCATATGGTCTCAACAAGCTTAATGTTTTCAACTTTTCAAATTTAAAATTATATGTCAAGATCTCTGACCCTTCAAATCATTTAATTTATTTAGGAAGTCTAATTAGAACATAATGAAATAATGATTTTAAAAAAATAATCCATAATAAACTTGGATAACAACACATTTAAAAAGAAAAAAGAAAAGTTGATGAACCACATATTTCCTTCGAAAATAAATCTCAATAAGAACCGAAAATTAAATTGTTTTTGCATTATTATTTTGTTAACAACATAAGCAATTGTTAGTTTTTCGTTTGGTAAAAACTTTTACTTTTTGCTTTTTTATTAAAAAAAAAAAAAACTGAAAGGAAAAAGCAAAAAAAAAAAATTATTTTCAAACTTAATTTTTTTTTTTGTTTTTTATGCTCTATAGATTCTTGGTGTTTTCATCAAGTAAAAAATTTGTCTATCTTAGGATATTTTTAAAAGTTTTATACTTAATAATTAATATTTATTGTTTAATCTTTCGATTTCATTCATTCTCATTTGTATCATTTAAATTTATAAATTTTATTTATTTACAATATAATTTTATTATTATTATGCAAATTAAACTAATATTTATGTATTTTTTTCATTTTAATTAATTATAGTCATTTTTATAAATAAGAAATTTTAATTTCTCAATATTTATAATTAACGTTCAAATCACATGCAACGCATGTGAAGTAAAATCTAGTATATATAAAAGTACGAATGTGAAGAATCTTTTGAACTGACGTTATTGTTGTTCACTATATTTCTAAAATGTCATTATAAATATATTTTTACTATTAATAAGATTTATCTAATTTATAAGTAAAAAATTTAATTTTATTAAAACACTTTTGTTAAATGGATTAATTTGATAATAAATAAATAAAAATTTATGTGAAATTACTATTTTAAAAGTTCTAACTTTTCACTAACTTTAAAAAGTAATTTAATTTATTTGATATAAATAAAAAAGAATTAAATTTTACATTAAATTTTTTATCTTCGTAATTAATTTTGCATTAATATTAAAAATAATAAACTTTATAATAATTTTATATAATTTGCACATTAAACAAACTTTACATGTTAAAGCAAATTTTAGCTAAAATACATTTTATTAGGTTTATTTATTTTTAAAATATACAATTATAGATTCAAAAATAAATAAATCAACGAGTATTCACGTACGAATGCATGTGATAACAAATAATAGTATGTACAAAAGAATAATAATATTAATTAATACGATTTAAGGTCTTTTGTTTTTAATCAAATTTAAAAGAATTTTTTCAGCATTAGAGATAATTAAAAGGTAGTAAATGTTAACCAACCAAAAAAGGGTAGTAAATAAAATAGGACATTTCCAAATTTATTGCAATAATTAAACCCTAAAATATAATGTACTATAAATCTTTGACTTGAAAGATACTAATCCTTATGATCGATTCAGTAGTACGAAATGATCAATTTGTGATCCACCCATTCTAATTCTTTACATTAATAGTTATTAAGCTATGTATTAGTAGTATTATTAGGAAATGTTAATTGGTAAAATCTATATTATATGGATTTGGGTATCGGTGTTGGATGCTGGTTTACATATTTTAGAGGGTAAAACAGCAATTTTCATGCTAAACGATCGAGTTAATTATTTCCTCAAACAAGTTAAAAATGCTCTTCAACTAAAAAAGAGTAAAATTTTCATCCTTCTAGGCAAGTGGGTTAGATTCTCATGAATTTGTGTAGGATAATCCATTACAATCCAAGGATCATCAATTTGTTTAAGCATTTCTTTTTATTATTGACATCATAATTATAATTAATTAGTGAATATAAATTAAAATTTAAACGGTAATTATAATTTTTAACTTGACAATTCATCAAGTAATTAATTAATTAACTTGAAATACAATTAATATTACATTAATTATTAGAAAAAGAAACCAAGTTATATACATACAAAGAAAAATGAGAAACAAAGGAAGTCAACAATTAATGAGTTAAAACATATGTAGTACTGGAACTTAGAGTCTAAGCTTGTTGGTTCATGGAGTCACCTTTAAGAGATAACATCTTGTAAATCTAGATTCAAATCTTAACATTTTTAATCCATTTTCTTTATTTTCAAGTTGCAACCTACTTTATACCAAAAATACATGCAGTAATATATATCAATATCATTTCCTAGAGCGTTGGCAATTAGTATAGCCGTGAAGCTTAGGGAAGGTTATTAGATTGAAAAGCTATTTGCATATCTGTAAATTTCAAATGTAATAGTTGATATAATTAATTGAAACTCCCACATTTAATTAACTCGAAATACAATTATTAACAAAAGGAAACAATTAATGAGTTAAAAGATATGTAGTATTAGAATCCAGCGTCTAACCTAGTTGGTTTGTAATCATTTTTAAGAGGTGACATTCAAATTTCAGCATCTGTAATTTTTTTTTTTTTTTCAAATTTCGACCTACTTTGTACCTAAATATACGCAATAATATATATCAATATCATTTTTTAGAGGGTTGGCAATTAGTATAGCCGTGAAGCTTAGGGAAGGTATTAATTCTATAATGTCAAATGTAATAGTTGATATAATTAATTAATTGAAACTCCCACATTTTAATTTCTTGACTCCCATTGCCATGTTCACTATAAATATCGACCCAGCCTCAGTTGACAACAACACACCCCTTTAATTTCTTTTGAGAGAAAAAGAAATTATTAAGGGAATCTAATTGCAACAGAGATATGGATCTTCTTCATCACTTGCCATGGACTTCCATTTTTGGCATTCTAGGTATTCAAATATTCATGCTTTTTTTTTTTTTCTATGAGGATTTAACCAGAAATATTTCTTAATTTATCAGTATCTAATATTCCATATTGCTTTCTTGTTTATAGGCATCGTCCTAATGTTTTTGGTTTCCATTGCTCCCATGTAAGTCCCTGCTCACCTTTTTTTTTTTTTTGTATAAATCTAGTGGCTTAAAATTTCTCTTATTAATGGATGGTGTGATCCATGTTACAATTTGGAGGCCAACATTTTACCAAATATACAAGAAGAAAACATCGGAAGGGTTCCAATCAATTCCCTACGTGGTTATGGCCTCAAGTTCGATGCTTTGGATTTACTACGCCTTCCTCAAGAAGAATGCGATGCTTCTCATTATCACCCACGCTATTCGCTTTGTCTTTCAGATTTTTTACATTGTTACTTACTTTTACTATGCTCCCAAGAAGGAAAAGGTATATATAATTCCAGACCAAGAAGCTTATCCTCTCTCCCTTCTTATGTGCATCACGGATTTAAATTGCGATTGCGGATGCAGTTCTAGTCGCGTCATGTTTATCGCGATTGCGGATGTAATTGATGTTATCGCATTAAATTGCGATAAATATCGACGGTGAATATATATTAACAACAGAGAGAGAGTCGAACCGTAAAATAACGACCGTAACATTGCATTGCAATCGCTACTTAAATCCCTGATATGCATGATGATCAATTATTAATTTTTAATTCTAGTTCAATAATAAAATTCTAATTCAATTTCAGGTGGTGGCGGTAATGCTTTTTCTCCTATTAAATGTTTTCGGGTTCGGAATAATCGTTCTCTCAACTTTCTTTCTAAAAAACCCCATGATCCGTCTTCGTGTTGTCGGATATATTTGCGTGGCATTAACTTTGATTGTGTATGTAGCACCTCTTTGCATTGTGGTGAGGATAAAATTAATATAATATAAATATTTTCGTACCCTTAAATTTATACTATATATTCATTCGAAAAGTCAATTAACTTTCAATTCTTTGTGCAGAGAAAAGTCATAAAAACCAAGAGCGTGGAATACATGCCATTTACTTTATCAGTGTTCCTCACCTTAGCAGCAGTGATGTTATTCTTCTATGGCTTTATGTTGAAGGATATAAATATTGCTGTATGTAATCTCATTCATGTAATATAATTAGACCTGTCAACTTTGGTTCCAACTTGAAAAACTCGATCAATCCATTTGAATTCAAATTCGATCCAACCCGATTTGATCAGAAAAGTCAACAACCCGAACCCAAGCCAACCCAAACTCGAAAATGACCCGAATCCAAATTGACTCAAATCCGAATTGACTCGAACAATTAATCCAAAATAACCCGAACTTAAATTAAGTATAATTTTATTAAAAAATATTAATCTAATAAAAATATAAAATAAATTATTAATTTATTTTAATTTCATAACTTGTAATTACCATTTTAGAGTGTGATAAAGTATGCACTACGAAGGCAGTGGCTGTGGGAAAAATTAGAAAATGAAAAAGAAACCTGATGTTATTATATATAGTGTTAAGGTATTAAGAATTAAATTTTAATCAATCGGTTGTAAATCAATTTTAATATTTTTATTTTAAATCAAACCGTTGGATTTGATAAATAGTAAGTTTGTTGTATTTTCTTATAAGTAAGTTTATTGTATTATTACCATAATAACCTTATTAAATTAATTGTTCAAGACTTTCAAGATAATTGTTCAAAGACTAAAATAGTCTTTTAAATATATAATAATCTCTTAAATAAATTAATAAAATGTTATATCAATTATGATAATCTTATAATAAGATTTAAAATAAATTATATATTTTAATTATCATGGATATACTTATGATAATCTTATAAAATTTTTTTCGTTATACATATTATTTAAAATAAAGATATTATTTTTATTTTAAAAGTATAATCCATTCTTATGTAACTTAGAATTACATAAAATAGGCTGTTAATATTAATGATACGTGTATTTTATCATAATGATTTATACGTTATATATGTTATAATAATATCTTCTTCTTTTTTGGATAAACTATGTTATAATAATATCTTATTATGTAATTTAGATCAAATTATATAATCTCTTATCATGTGATTTTCTAAAAGTATATAAAATATGTCATTGATATGTGTATTATATTTTAATGATGTACATTGTGTTATAATAATACATTTTCAAATATGTAAATAGATTGGGATAATGATTTAGTTATACAATAGTACTCATTTAAGTAAAACGGATATTAAATTTGAAAAATTATCGGATTATGCCCGAATCCAAAAAATCGGGTTAGATAGATATTTATTTTTAACTTAAAAATTACAATGTCTATATTTATTTTTAAATATTTTTATTTTTTATATTTCAATAAAATTCTAATTAAATCTGACTCGATCAAATAATTTGTTTAAATTTGATCTAACTTGATTTTAAATTAATAAATTGAACTCGAATGACCTGAATCCGAATAACCCGAGTGTCAAACTCGAATGACATAAACCTGAATGACCCGAACACGAAATGACTCAAACCCGAAACGATCCGAACCCAAAAATGACATGAAAATTTCAAGATTTGAATTGACCCTAACCCGAATTGATCCGATCCGAAACCAACGCAACCCGCCCAATTGAGAGGTCTAATTGCAATAACCTTTGAAGTTCTCATATATCAATTAATTTAGATATTAATTCTCTTTCTCTAATTACTATTTTTCGTTTTCTTTTTTGTTTTGCTTTGTTTTGTTTCGGGGGGCGATATCGAATCAACAGGCTCCATACCTACTTGGGATTATCTTTGGAATTATTCAAATGATAATTTATGCAATCTATCGAAAACACCCCAAGAAAATGGTGGAAAGCTTCATCAACTATCAGAGCAGAACACAAATAACATCAACGGATGAGTTGACAATTCCAACAAAGTTTAAAATTAGTTGCACGCAAATATAAATTTGGCTGAGCCATGCAAAATAAATTTCTCAACTGCTCTTTTATGCTTTTTTGCCCTTGACGCTGCTATATACACGCACTTGTTACATGCAATTATTGTATATATATTTTTTGACCGTTTAAGTTTTATTTTCTTTCAATCTAATTCTTATATCTATAATTTTAACATAATTTTTACACAAATATGGCTCTGATATCAAAATAGGTCTCAGATAAAATAAGCAACAATTAAGAACATAAAATTAAACTGTAAATTTAATAATTAATAAACACATAATATATAAAACACATTAAATAATATTAAACAACTTATATTATACAGGAAAGTTAAGTACTTACAATACTGGGAGATAATTACACATTGGAATCACACACTAGTTTGGAAATGAATAGATCACTCTAAAAATGAAAACACACACTTTTTATGGTTTTTGGCACAATGGAATCAAACTAACCACATTCACACGTAATCTACAAACACTCAAATATTATACAAGGATTCTGAAGGTAAGGAAGGAAAGTGAAAAAAAAAAGTGAGGACGAACTGAAGGCTTAAAGAATGCATGTTGTAGGCTATCTCAAGTATGTTTTGAGCGCCAACAGGCATGTGGTCTGTTGGTAGAGTGTTGGACTCTTAATTTCAATGACCTGGGATAAAACCTTGACAACCTCAAATATTTATAAAAAAAATAAAAAATAAAAATAATGTTTTCAGCTCTGTCTTTGATGAAGAAATGAAAGTTGCACTTTATGATAAAAGATAAAAAAATTTTAAAAATAAATAAATTAAAGTATAGTGTTGAAAGGTAAATGTAAATGTGAAAACATAGGTAAAAATAATTAAATGCGTGATTGATTGTGATTTCTGAAACCCTTTCTACATCTTTGAAATTAGATCTGAGAATTCGTGTATTTATGTCGCGTTCGTGTATTTTCACGTGTCATAATCATGTTTAAGATATTATATATTTATATAAATTTTGACACGTTAATAATTTGTGTTATATAGATTTTGATAAGTTCGTGTGTTCATGTCGTGTTTTAGTTTTTCGTAACGCGCTCGTGTCGTGTAATCATATCCAAAATTGACAGGTCTATTTGAAATTAATATTTATAGTTAATTAATTATAAGAATGAATGAAAAAAAAAAAATTGTTGATTCTTATCTCTAATTACCATCAACTTTCTTCTTGCCTTCTTGAGCTTGGTTCATTTATAGAAACCGCTCCTCACCCAACTTCCTATTAGACCTAGCAATTTATGTATTTGTATTGTATTTGTATATTTTTTGTGTCATAATCATGTTTAAAATGTTTTATATTTATACAAATTTTGACGTATTATATAGATTTTGACATGTTCGTGTATTCGTGTCGTGTTCATATTTTTTTCGTGTCGTGTTTTAATTTTTTTTTTTGTATCGTATTTGTGTCGTGTAATCATGTCAAATCATGTCGTATCCAATATTATTAGATCTATTTCCTACTCCATGTAACCGCTGTCTTATTCTTCTTGATAACCGCTATCTCATTTTCCTTCCTCAAGGCTAAAATTTCTCCAGCACTATGTAACTGTTTTACCACTTGTCCATGATAGAATTTCTCTAGCAAGAGTCCTTAAGGCCTTGTTTGGTTCATGAAAATATCAAGGAAAGAAAATTAATAAGGAAATTTTTAAGAAAAGGAAAATTAAGAGGGTAAAAGCAAAATTTTATCTTGTTTGTATGTGAAGGAAAATATTTTCTTAAGTATGTTTGGTTCATGAAAAAATTTAAGGAAAAGAAATTTGAGGAAAAATGAAAAGTTGGCTTTCTCTTTTAATATTTTTAAAAGCTATCAAGATTAAACTAAGTAATAGAACTCTATTATTTGTTAAATTTGCAATACAAACATGATATGCAATCATGTTCTTTGGCATTATGAACCAGTGTTATCGATATCGCTTGTATCGATTGATATGTACAACTTTTGTTTTAAATTGGTACAATCAAATTTAGGTATCGTTTTTGATTTGGGTATAGGTTTTTATCGATCGTATAAGTTGGTATAAGGGTTTTTTTACATTTTTTTAAATATTTTCACTTATTTTATTCTTTTAACCAATTTTAATGTTTTCTTTCATGATTATTTTTATTTTTTTTATAATTTTATCTAAAATTAATATATATTTATTATGTTAGGCTATTGAAAAAATTACTATATATTTTCTTGTATTTTATATTTATTTTATTTATTTAAGGTTTGAAATTTTTAAATATTAAAATCTTATAATATTTAAAATCTATATTTGCATATAAATATATAAATGTATGTAATTGAGGTAGATTTTAGGTGTATATATATAATATAATTTATAAATAAAATATTAAAAAATATCAATAAATTTAAAACGATACGTCAAAACACATCGATATCAATATATATCAGTATCAAAACAAAAACAGTATATCTACTGAAGTCAGTCTGAAAGCAGACCATTAATGGCATCTAATGAGGATTGTGTCCCTTGAGTGATTGAGAAATGCATAGTACTAATGGAGTCATCCTTGCTTAAACATTGCGACTTGGTCTGACACAAAGGTGCTCATGGGCCGGGCCGCGGCCCATTTTTTTTTTTGCCCAGGCCCGCTCGTTTAGGCCCGAATCACTGTTCATTAGAATAAAAAAATAATTTTTTTTATATTTTTTTATTTTTTAAAATTAAAATTAAATAAAAATAATATTATAATAATACTAAAACACTGTTCCGGGCCGGGCCGGCCCGGAACATGAAATTGCCTGTCCAGGCCCGGCCCGTATTGGACCGGGCCGGGCGGGCTGCCCGGCCCGTGAGCAGGTCTAGTCTGACATAGTCAAGCCTGTTTAGTCCATGTTAGTCCCTATGTAACTTTAACAATTAGGGCTCAATTCAAGCTCTGTAGCTTTTCATTCAATAAATTAAACATGAGATTTGACAAGAAAACAACAGCTTCAATGCCAGTTTTAATCGACTTCAATTCATCACTCACAAAGTCAATTGTTTTTTTTTTTTTTTTTCTTTTTGGCTTGGATGCAAATTCTGACTTTGGACATGATGACGACTCTTCATGAGTTGAGTTTGACATGTTGCTGAGTTTCACCAACACCATGCTCATCAAAGTAAGTCAGTTCATCCTCAATTAACTCAGGGTCGTCTGTAGCATCTCTAGAACCCTTTCTCTCTTTGATAAGCTCATAAAATACACATTTTATATTCTTTCTATTCTTAGTTTTAGTTATATTTTCAATTTTTATTTTAATTTCTTATATTATGTTTTTGAATTTTAAGTATATATTTAGGAGAATGAAGTGAAAAGATGTCAATAATGATGGTAAAGTGCTTACAAAATCATAACCACAAAATGGAAGAAAACTTGAGAGTCAAAAAGATCAATTTCTGATTGTAAAGCAAAAAGACAGATTTGACTTTCGGAGCTTGTTGCAAGAAAAACATGATGTCAAATTCCTTATTTGAAGAAAATGCTCTCTTGACTTTTGAAACTAACTTGAATACCTTTCCAACGGTAGTTTACACGCCCAAATCGGACAAGAAATGGTTATCCAAATCAGCCGAGGAAGTGCGAGAAGGTGCATCAGAAAAAATCAGCGATCGACCAGCGCCGCGACACCGGAGTCTGGCGCCGCAGAGCCGCAAAGTCCGAAAACTAGCGCTGCAACGCTGGGAAGCTGGCTCTGCAGCGCTGGCCGAGCCTTCCAAAAATAATATTAAAAAAACGTAAATTTGACCCCTAAACTTCCTTGTGAGGCAAGAAAGGATTTTTAGGGTTTTGAAGCTCTATAAATACCATATTTTGAGCCACAAACTATCTATATTTTGAGGAGACTCAAGGATCATCATTATTCTTCTTTTTCTTTTTCATTTTTTTAGTTTCTTTTATTTTCTTTTTAGTTTTATGTATATATTATCTATGCCTATACTAGGCTAAATTTTCTTTTGGTTAAGGGTGATTTCAAAGCCCTTAAACATGTTGTGTAATTGATTTTTAGATTTTATCTATTATTGATTTTCTATCAAAGTTGCTTATGTTTTTCTATAAGAATTGTTTATGATCTTTGTCTTGATTTGTTTAGGTGCGTAACTAGATAGATCTTGATAATTATCTAATACTAGTTTAGGAGTCTTGATCCGTGTAATTATCTTGATTTCCTATTCATAAGTGGCAATTTGTAATTCATGATTATGTTCGGTTTTCGGGAATTGCAATGTGGAACATAACATAGGTTAAACAATCCGAACTTATGTGTTTGTTGCTTAGATCAACCTATCTTTCTCATCATAAAACTGCTATTACATTAAATCTAGAGAGCTTATTATAGGTTGTCTAATAGTTAGAGATTAAATAAAAAGTTTGTTCTATTTAACGACAAACTAAAAAAAGATTGGGGTAACAGAGCTTGTTGTTATTTACGGTTGATAGTTTTGATAGTTAATTGATGTTGATAGATCTGATTATTGATTCTCAATTATATCTAGTGGTGAAGAATGAAACATTAACCATACTTTTCTTGTGATTGGGTTATTCCCATTCTTTTTGGATTTTTTACTTTTTCGATTCCCCTACAATTATCCATCTCCTTTTTTTTTTTTAGGATTTTTTCTTCATTTGGGTTTTGGTTTTTTTTTTAAATAAATTGATTATAATGATTTAGTTATGTTTTTCCTAATATAAATTTTCTGTGAATTAACTTTTTTTTTTTTTAATATTCTTTCATTTTTGAAATAATAAGTGGTGTGTTCTTGATTGCTCTTTATCTTTTTGATTTATACATTTAACTTTAGTTCTTTATTTTTCGTTTACATGCATGATTTTTTTGGCATGGATTTGTAAAATTTCTTTATTTATGGAGTTGGTTGTTTTTTTTTTTTTTTTTTTCTTTCTCAAATTTATTTTTCTTTATTTAGTGTTTTGAGAAATAATTTGGTGACTACTTATTAACCTATCAACTTTAAAAAAAAAAAAAACAAAATTAATCTTGCAGCGAAACTCGAATAATCACCTAATATAATATGTAAAATTGACTGATGGATGAACAATTAATCTCCAAAGGAAAAGAATTGGAAGACAGGTCTTACAACACAAATCAAAGGTAAAAAGACTGACAAAATCTTTCTTTAACCATAATATATATATATATATATATATGTCAGTAACCAGTGCAACATCTCTAGTAATTTCGAGGCAAACGAGTTGGAATTTCTCTTCTAAAAACTCCAACTCTAGTAAAGAATTAAAGACTAGTATTAATTTTTTTGATCTAATTCACCCAAAATTGGACCACTGAACCGATTATGATAAAATAAAGGAAGATCAGAAACGAACAATTTCCAATTTATTTGGGCGTATTTCTCTAATGGTGTGTTTGGACGAAAAATTTGAAAGAGGGATTTCATTTCAATCAAGGTTTTCAAAAGTTTAAAAATGAATTTACTTGTTCGGGTAAAAAAAAAAAAGAGAATTTCAAAATTTATAAAGAATTTCAAGAGGGAATTTGAGCACTTCCCTAAAGATATAATTTTTCAAAATTTCTCAAAATCTTCTCACTTTATTTCAAGATAACCCACTATAAAATACAAAATTAAAAAAATAAATTATCATTTTATTTAATTATGATATATATTTTTACGAATCTAATGATACCCATATTGCATATTCTTTTTTATACATATATATTTTTATTTTTAATATCATTATTCTTATTTTATAATTATTTTTTTATTTCATGAAATTTCAACTGTCTAAATTTCCTTCTAAAAAAATTTATCCAAACAAAATAATTACAAATTCTAACATTTTAAAATAATGCATTTTTAAATGCCTGCATTTTAAAAATTTTAAAAAATTTCATCCAAACGCACCTTGAAACTGATTGTAATATGTATCAAATATTTAGGATTAGTTGTCAGTAGTTATTAAAGATCAGAAAGATATCTTTGTCAGTGCCCACTATCCATTCTCTTGTAAGCTATAATACTTTGACATTGAAATTAGATTTGAAATTAAATCCGAATTTAATTTAGTTGGTTCATGCAACCATTTTTAAGAACTGACATTCAACAGATCTGAAATTCGAATTTCAATATCTGTAACTCCTTCATTTATTTTTAAACTGCGATCTTTTGTATAAAAAAAAAAAAAATGAAATTGGATTTGACATTATGAATATAGTTTTCAATTGGCTATAGATCAAGTACCGAGCAAATAAGTTGTTCAAACCAAACAGAAAAACAAGTACCTTGAGAAAGGGCAGTACTGCCCCTTCTCCCCTACTTCCTTCTCCACCTACAGCTTATTACAGTGCAAATTTCCTACTCTTAGCAGTTCTTAAATATGTGAATGAATGCTCCACCAACTTGACAAGGAAGACGAGTTCTAACTAGACAAATTTTTACTACTTAAAGGATCTGTTTGTTTCACAAAAATGAATCCGAAAAATGATTTCCGTATTTTCCGGATTCCGGTGTTTATTTTGTGGGACTTTTCAGCATGCAAAAAGCAGAAATTTTACCCTTACAGTAAGATTGCTGCATTTATATTTTAGGGTTAACCCAAAGAAACCATAAGAACATTTAGTACATGGCAGAAGAGGTGTTGCACAATTGATCAAGGTGCATTCCGGTACAAAATCACTGAAAGCATATGGCAACAACTAAAACAGTTTAATTTCAACAATAGAGCAAATAAAAGATGCTCCCGATGAGTCACCAAAAGCTGTTTATAATTGAACTATGTTACTCGGACTCGGGTGTGAGTGTTAGATACGGGTATGTGTTCGACACGGGTCTGTTCAATTTTTCCAAGTTTTTCCATGTATTTGGATGGTCATATCCCCATACCCATGTCCGAATATGCGTGGACACGGGTGTCGGACACATGTACTTTAAGAAAAATAAAGAGCCGGAGCAATATAATAATTGAAAACATAGCTGCAACATGTTGAGAGAATCTAATTCATATCAGAATGTTTGAGATACAGGGTGTTACTATATGGTATTGACTAGAGAAAGGAACTATAGAATCTGAAAGGGACATCAGTTACTTCCATTAGCTATTAACAGAAGCTTTCAGTATAACATTTTCATTATGGAAAAATGTAGATGCTATTATATCTTGCTGGGTAAAAACTAAGGGAAAATCAGCAGCAAAGTATCATCTCAGTTAATGAAAACTGGGAGTGGGAGTAGTCACATACTTTCATGAGGCATTATCTTTCAGAGGAAGATCATAAGTAGGAGAGGTGACAAAGTTGTCTTCTTGCCTTTTAGATTCTATAAGCATTGTCACAACTTCACGCATAGACGGCCGATCAAAAGGAGACATACTAGTGCATATTAAAGCAATTTTTAAGACGGTAATCATGTGATCGACAATACTTTTATCATCAAGATTTAAGCGATCATCAAGTATCCCAGCAGTCAACGAGTGGTTGCGAACATAATGTCTCACTTTTGTGACAAGATCACCTCCATGATCCAATGGCTGTACAGGAGTCTTCCCAGTTAACAACTCCAGTAGAACAACCCCATAGCTATAGATGTCACATTTTTCTGTTACCTTCATAGTGTATGCATATTCTGTCATAAAGAACAGATATATTGTCAATAATCTAAAACAATAAAATATCAATGTCCAAAGAGCACAATAAAGAAAAGAAAATGAGACAAACAGATAGAACATCGTTGCCTCACCCTAATTAGATCTTAAATTCTGTATTCACAAGCAGTAAAAATTAATATGTTCTCTATCACAAATATCTCATTCCTAAACTGAATAACTGCATAAAACAGACAAATAATGGAAATCTATGAGAAAGACAGAGAAAGAGAGAAACCTTTTAATTATTTGGATAGTAACAATAAATCACCATTAGTTGTATCTTCACATATGGTATTGATCAATAGTAATAGTACTTTTTTGTGAAACTAGAAAGCCCAAGGACAACTTACCAGGGGCAATGTAGCCATATGATCCGGCGACTGCTGACACTGACTTAGATTGGGGCATGTCAATCACTTTTGCCAAACCAAAATCACCAACATGGGCTTCAAAATTTTCATCAAGTAAGATATTATTGGACTTGATATCACGGTGAATGATTTTTGGTTTGCAGTCATGATGTAAATAAGCAAGTCCTTCAGCAGCTCCTAGGGCAATCATGAACCGAGTTGACCATTCTAAGCTACAAGAGGCCCCATGAAGCACTTCACCCAAGCTACCTTTATCCATGTACTCATAAAGAAGCAGATTGAAACCTTGGTGATAGCAAAAACCATAAAGCTTCACAATATTTCGATGCCTAATATTTCCTAGTGTTAAAATCTCAGCCCGAAAACTATTCTCAATGTTGCTTCCCTCTGCATTTGATGCGAGCCTTTTAACGGCAATGGTTTGTCCAGAATGCATAACTGCTTTATAAACTGTTCCACAAGCTCCCCTTCCAACAATATAACTCTCATGAAAGTTATTTGTTGCCTCAATTAGATCTTGAAAAGTAAACCCTTCCTTTGGATGAAAGTAAATATCTGAAGCTGGAGATGATATCTCCTTTTCTTCCAAGGATGCAACAATTTCAGGTGGACGTCTCATTAGATATATAAGAATTACAATGAGAATTATAGAAACCCCGCCTACAACACCAGCAACTATCATTATGATTCGTCCTCGTGTATCCTTCTTCACAGGTAGCATGGAAGGAGAAGATGAATCTCCATTGCAATTTTGAAGAGGCCTACCACAAAGCCCCTTATTTTCAATAAAGCTGCTTGCAGGCATGTTCTGAAACAATGGGATGGCAGGTAAAGATCCAGTTAAGTTATTGTATGAAAAGTTGCATCCCAATAAACTTGATAGGTTCTCAAGTGTGCTGGGAATTACACCACTCAAGTAGTTATTATTGAGCAGGAGAAATTCCAGCAAATTAAGATGCCCAAGCTCTGGTGGTATATTTCCAATGAGGTGGTTATTGCTGAGGTTCATTGCAATCTGCAAGCTTGAAAGAGAACCTAACTCTTTGGGTATCTCACTAGAAAATAAGTTGCCACCCATCTGCAGCTCAGTCAAACGTGAGAGGTTCCCCAAAGCTGCAGGTATATTTCCAGAGAACTTATTTTCTGAAAGTTTCAGAATCTCAAGCTGTGTAAGGGTTCCAAGCTCATTTGGTAAAGTATCTACAAAGCTGTTACGGCTGAGATCAAGTCGTTGAAGCATCTTGCAGTTAACTATCTCATGTGGAATCCTCCCAGAAAGCAAATTAGATGAGACATTAAAAGTTACAAGTTGAGAGAGATTACCTATCTCCTTAGGCAGCTCCAAACTAAATTGATTCTCTGCAATATGAAGCCTTTGAAGCTTTCGGCAATTTCCAATCTCTGAAGGAACTGGTCCAGTAAAGTTGTTCTGGTCCAATTCAATAGCAGAAAGATTCACCAGTTTGCATAATTCTGAAGGAAAGCTCCCTGTGAGCATGTTCCCAACCAGACGAAGTTGCACTAATGTCTCACAGCTCTTGATCCCAATTGAGATATTTCCAGACAGCTTATTAGCTCCAAGGTTTAACAAAATAAGGTTAGCATGCTGACAAAGATAAGGAGGTATTTTTCCTGTCAAATGGTTGTCTGAAAAATCAATCACCCAAAGTGGGCTATATACTCCAAGCTGCTGAGGAATGGTACCGCTCAGAGAATTGTCAAAAAGCTGCAACTGAACCATTTTAGTCAAATATTGGAAACCATAAGGAATGGGACCTGTGAGATAATTGATTGAAAGGTCAAGCTTTGTCAAGTTCCTCAAGCTACTAAGCTCATTTGGTATGACACCTGTAAGCTGGTTCTGGAATAGGTACAATAAGTGTAGACCCTTTATGTTGCTGAACTCAGTTGGGATCTCACTTGTCAAATAATTCTCCGAGAAATCAATTTCTGTCACAAGAGACAGATTCCCTATCTCCCTTGGAATGCTTCCATTTAATTGATTCCTGTAGAGATACAACTTCTTCAGAAACTTAAGGTTCCCAATCTCCATAGGTATCTGCCCCACAAGACCATTTGCATACAATGCAAGTGTCTCAAGGCTGGTACAGTTTCCAAGCTCCTTTGGAATAAACCCTGATAACTTATTCTCCCATAAAATCAGATCAGTCATGCTTCTAAGCATTCCAATTTCCTTAGGCAGTTCTCCTCCAATACGGTTCTGGGCAAGACCGAGCATTTGTAAGCTTTGACAACCACTTATTTCGGCAGGAATGTTACCAGAAATTGCATTCTGCCCTGCTCGAAATATTCTCAACTTCCGGAGATTCCCAATAGAGTGGGGCAATGGCCCAGTCAAGTTATTGGTGTATGCCACAAACTCATCAAGTGAGGACAAATTCCCAAGCTCCTCTGGAAGGGAACCAGAGATTTTGTTATTGCATATATTCAAACTTCTCAAATAAGAGAGCTTACCCAATTCACCAGGAATCAGACCACTGAAATGATTATTATTTAAATAAAGAAAGACCAGAAGCGAACAATTTCCAATCTCCTTGGGTATATTTCCGCTGAACCCGTTATAAGACAGATCAAGGAATGTCAAGTGGGTCAGACCACCAATACTAGGGCTCAGGATTCCTGAAAGATTCATTGAACTCAAATCAACAGACCAGACCACTGGCTCATAATCTGAAGAACAATTGACACCTATCCACCCGCATGGTGTCTCATCAGCGGACTCCCAGTTCCCAAGATAGTTGTATTCATCATGAAGACTATTCTTAAGCTCTAGTAGCAATTGGCCCTCAGAATTTAGCCCGTGTGCTATAGTAATCAGTAGAGTTGAAAGCAGTAAAAACCTCCAAAATCCTACTTCCAAATGTCTCCTTGATTCAAAATTCCTCAACATTTTAGTAAATGCCATAATTTGTATCCTGCAGAACAAAAATTACTGCTATCACAACCCCAAACAACCGCATACACACCATAGCATACATCAACAATATAAATTTTTGTAACCATTACAATGTAGAATTTTTTTAACTTTGACCACATTCAGAAGGACCTACGGACCGGTCATCAACAAATTGTTCCCACTTCCCAGCACACAAGAATGCAAGAAACAACATAATATAAAGTGACAAGAAAAATATATAGTATTAAATACTCAAGACCCCCTGGTGGACACTGCATTTTAAAGAGAAGGGAAACAATTTGAAAACCCATACATTCATTTCTAATCATTCCATTAAAAGAAGCCACCAACTACAAATTTAGAAACCAAATTAGTCTACTATCACATGAATTCACAAAACTCAACCATCTATAGAAAAAAAATCAGTTTAATAGAAACCAGTTGAAAACCAATTACAGAACAAACGAAGTTTAAAGTTCAAACAAAACTGAAAAGGGGAAAAAATATGAAACATATAAAACATAGCTCTTCAATCAATCCCATACTCACCTCTTCATCAAACAAAGAGACAATAGAAGCAGCAACTCCACCATGTCACTGCAACTCCCTGACGACCACAAAGTGAAGACCACTGAATTTCAGAATCAAACAAACAAAACCTAAGCAACTTTCTTTCACAAATGATGAGAATCTTCAAATCCAACCTCCTAGTATATCCCTCTTAATGAGCAATGAACCAAACAGAAAAATAAAAATTGATCCAAAATTGAAATGTTGGCAGAATTAAATAATTAAGCTCAATGTAAAAGACAAGAAACAAGATGATATAAACCAATTAATACCCCGTCCTTTACCTATTTTCTTCCAAATCTGATTGAGTTGAAATCTTCAAGCATGCACTCCACACATGTAACCTATCATACGTACATAAAAAACACCATACAGGTAAACTATTAGAGTGATATAGCCAAAAGATATAAACAAGAAGAAAAACAATGAACTGAAACATATAGGGATATTTCTGGGATAGTGTTCTTCTTGCAGTATTATAGAGATTCATTACCCAGTAAAAATAGCAAACATGCAATACTAAACACAGCACTGTAATATTGCAATACTGACATACAATTTTCTTTTCGGAATATAAAATTTTTAAATTTAATTTTGAACTTTCTTTATCATTCAAAAGCAGAATTTTTCTGGGTGTATGACAAAAATGTTTATAGAATCCATCCAAATGCAGGATAGTATATTCCCCTGCAATATCAAAAATCTTTAAAATTAAACCCCACATACACCTTTCTCCATCAAATAATATACAAAAGCACCAAGCAAACTTTGAAAGAAAGAGCAAAACTTTTAACAGGAATCTGATTTTTCATTAGACAACGACCCAATCTCATAAATGAAATAAACCATCAAAACATTATTCTAATACCAAAAAACGATCAAAATAGTTAACTGTACAAAGCAGGCAGCAAAAGAGATACTTTCTTTTTGGGATTGGATATGTTTTCTCAGGAACATCAACTTCAAGCTTTAACACCCACCCAATGCCAACAAACAAAGAACCCACAATTCAGAACCAAAAAATATTGATTAAAAAACTGTTGATGAGACCCATTAAAACTTTTAAGAAAAGAAAGAAGAAAAAGTTACAGTTTTAGAACAAAGCAAACCCCTTTGCTTCTACTTCTATGGCATCCAAAGTTAGCAGCAATGTTTGATCCATAAAGCTACCAAAAAACTTCTAAAAAAAACAAAGATTTGGGATTTACCAAAGCATTGAAGCAGAATATGGGAGTAGTAAAAGGAAAAGGTGGGAACTTTGGACACAAGAAACAAAAGGATGAGTTCTTTTTTCTTTTCTTTTTTTTGTACAGGGGAGGGTTCTTCCAACAAGCACCAAAAACCAGCCAACTATGTCAACTTTTATAAGAAAAGGAAGAAAATTTTCTCAAGAAAATTTGGGATTTTATAGGATTTGGTTGTGACAGCTTTGGTCTTTCAAGGTAGGCACTGCAAAAAAATGGCAGTTTATTCAAAAAAAAAAAAAATCAGTCCAAGTAAGAAAAGTTTTAATGGTAATTTGATCAGATTGGTAAGTCAATATTTCACACATTATATTAATGTTCTAATGAATTAGTTATCCATGGATTAGTACTCTTATTTTATTATCTTTGGGTTATTAAAAAGAATTTCCTTAAAAATTTTAAAAGCAGTTTCATTTCCTCCTTTTTTAACTCCATAAATCTAGTCATGAAAAGAATCTAATTGATTATTATCAACTTTTAGGTTGGTGGAATTTTATTTTAATTAAATTTCTAGATGATGACGTGGCAATCTTTAATTGGCTTTTTAAGCTCTATCAATTAATTAGATCAATGTAAAATAATACAAGTCCAGCCCATCAAATTCTAACATACTTTATAGAACAAATCTTAGAGTGAGAAAAAAAAATTTATACAAAAAGAAAACTAATAAAACAAACTGGATGAGATAAATTTCTCTGTACGATATACCTACGGCTACCAATGTATGGAATCCATGGATCTCGGTGCCGACGCGACGAGTCGGGTCGAACCACCACGTCCATCGCTCAAATTGGATTCAGAAAAGAGAAAATTTGGTTTAAGATAAGTAACTCCATACTGAAAAAAAAAAAAAAAAGTTAATTTCAAAAAGTTAAATACATAATTATCAGAGAAAATATAATGAAAATAATCAATAAATAAGAAAAACAGCTTAGTCTAAATTCTAAAACCTAAACTTGTTCAAAGCGAAGGCTGTTTTTCGAGCTTGGAAAATGGAAGTTTAAAAGGAGGGGAAAAAAAATAGAAGAAAGACGACGACAAATGAGAAGAGTAAGAGCTGATTAGAAAAGTCTGGAGAAGATTAAATAAGGGAAAATAACTTTTATTAATTACACCATTTGACAATAAATCTACTGTGCACTGCATGTTTTTCATATTTTCTCATTAAAGGGAACATATGAAAAACATGCAGTGCACAGTAGAATTATTGTCAAATGGTGTAATGAATAAAAGTTATTTGAAAAAGAGAAATAAATAAATAGAAATGGTTAAAAAGGATATTGTAAAGACAAAATTATCCTTGATAAAAAAACTTTCTCTTCTCTTTTTCTTTTATTTTTTAATTTACTTTTTAATTAAAAAATAAATATTCTGAAAATAAAAACTTTTTAATTTTAAAAAATAAATTTTTAAATTTTTTATTTACTTTTTTTAATTAAAAAATTAAAAAAAATAAAAATAATATGCCTAAAATTAATATTTATTTATTTTTTTAAATTTTTTAAATTTTTAAAAAAATATATATTTAAATATTTTATTTTTTAAATTTATTTTCAATTAAAATTTTTAAAAAATAATATTTCCTTAATGAAATAAAAAAGAAAAGTAAGTTTTTTCATGAAGGGTAATTTTGTCTTTACAATATCCTTTATAATAATTTTTAATTATTCATTTCTCTTTTTCAAATAACTTTTATTCATTACACCATTTGACAATAAATCTACTGTGCACTGCATGTTTTTCATATTTTCCCATTAAATAATCAATCAATAACTCAATACTTACAATTAACTATCTTATCTTTTTATTTTAAGTTAAAAAATTATTCATAAATTTAATTATTTAAATAAAAAAATTTAATTAATTATTAATAAATGTAATTAATGTTATCTACAATTAAATTAAAACCCGATAAATAAATCTCTTCAAATGTCAATTTTAGTGCTCAATTGATTTGACATGTGTCTTTGATTTTATTATTATTATAATTTCACTTTTTATAAATTTAAATTTTATATTTCAATTTGATTTTTTTTTAATATTTTAATACATTCTAAAAGTATAAATTATCGATTTTGAATTATTAAAACTTAAATTTTTATTTTTTTAGTTTTGTAAGAAGAGATAGAATTAAATGAATTTAGTGACATTAGTTATTATTTTGTATTATTTTTTTATAAATTTTCATTAAAAGTTGTTTATATTGAAAAAAAAAAAAATTGTGATCTGGCCAAAGTCGGGAAATTTTTCTAGGTTTTATTATTTTGGTGAAAAAAAAATGAAAGTTTAATAAATAACTAGTAGAGGTTAATTTTTGTACATTAATAAATTAAAAAATATAAAATTAAAGATCATAATATAGTTAAATGATAATTAATTATAATAGCGCACACACAAATTTTTTTTTTTTAATTCCATCAATGGTTAGACTTCAGCTTATTCTAAAATCTATTAAAATTATATGATAAATAATTATAATAAAAAATTATATTTATAATTATTTAATCTTACCAAAATTAAATTAAACATAAATAAAAAAAAAGTCTAAAATTGTGTGAATTTGATTAAATTTAGATTCAAATCAAATATGATTTTAATTTTCAAAAATAAAAATAAAAAACCATAAATATTATTATTAAAATATTAATATTAAAAATATTAATATTTTAATAATAAATAAGTTTTAGTATTTTAATAATTATGTCAATGTTGTTATTTAAAAAAAAAAAGTAAATTGTTCAAAAAAAATAACCAAATAACGAAAAATATTTTTCATTAAATCATTTAAACATTAAAAAAAATTTATTTTTTCATAAAATCTTTATATTTTTCAAAAAACATTTTTTAAAAATCAATTTTTGCTAAACATATCCTAAGATTATAGGACTAAGAAGTGGAAAAGACGAAGACAAAAGGGACCTATCAATCTCAGGATTTGGAATTGGACCCACAAAATGGGGTGAGATAAGCTTCTTAAGCTGTCTAACCACTTGCTTTATGTCTACATCTTTGTTGGGTTTTTTTCCTTATATTTAGTCTCATAACTAATCATGCAATCTTGAAAGGTGAATTTGGCAGGCTTAGAATTGACTATTTGCATATGTTATATTTGTATTTTTATCGTGTTAATCATTAAAATATAAATATAATATAAATTTTTAAATATATTTAATTTTTAAATACGTTAATAATATGTGTATTAAATATATGTATTTAAATATTTCATGTTATTTTTATTATATTATTTTTATATATATTAAATGTATCATATTTGTATAAATTTTTTTGTCAAAATTACCAGATTTAAGCCCTTTTAAAAAAATCCTTTAAAACAAAATTAATAAGTTCAAGAGTTTTTGGTTTGTTTTGATTATGGATTTTTTTTTTTTTTGAATTTTGGGGTTGGCTCATCTCCACTTTACAATTCTCTATCAATCTTAGTAGGCAATATTTGACCTTATTTGCCTTTGTGCATATATAAGAAGGAAAACCCTAATTTTCAATTGCATTTTCAAGATTTGTAGGGCAGGTTCAGCTTTCATTCTTGAGATTTACATGTTTTCCTCCAAAACTTTACAAAACATTGTTTGCTTTCTTAAGAAACTTGATTGGGATTTAGTTTACTTTTCTTAAAGAACAAAATTAAACAAACAATCCATTTGCAAAATATAGGAGTTAATGTGTAGATTTGATAATTCATGTATTCGTATCGTGTTCGTATATTTTTTCATGTCGTAATCATGTTTAAGGTGTTTTATATTTGTATAAGTTTTGACGTGTTAATAATTTGTGTTATATAAATTTTGACATTGTCGTGTATTTATATCGTGTTCGCATTTTTTATTAGTATAATATTATATTTTAATTATTATTTTTGTGTTATATTCGCGTAATCGTGTCGTGCCCAATATTATCATGTCTATTAACGTGTATGTAGTTTTCATGGGATCATGTCTAAAATGGGCTAGGTTATTTTCTTTACTAAATTTCTATTACATTACAGTAAATATGGATTTATAATCTATAAGTCCATATCTCACATATATCATCAATATAATTATTATTATATTAAAAAGTAATGAATAAAAAATACGCCAAGAAGGTAACAGTATTTTACTGTTTGGTTCTAGATGTATCAAATATGAAAATATTGAATCCTATTCATACAATATTTCAAATTTTAATTTTGAAGGAATATTAACCATAGAAATATTTATTTATATATATTATAAAACATTTAAGGGTATTTTTAAGTTTCGCTTGAATCTATTTTTTTTTCGAGTGATATTAAAGACAGTATTTTTTTTTTATATCAACATGATCATTTAAGATTTTACTTTCTGAATACTCGTAAAGATCGAATTCTAATTCACATAGAAATGTTTATATAAATTCAAAAACCTAACATCTAAACCAATTTATCTAATGTGAAAATTGCACTTTCTCTTTATGTACATTTTTTTATTTTACAATTGCAACTGGTTAAATTAGAAAATTACAACAGCATCTACATAAATTGAGAAACCATCATTTCAATTGCATAAAATAACTTAATTTTCATTAATAAAAAATATGTATACAGGAAAGAGGGAACTTTTTTTGCATAATAATATATATAAAATGAAGTGTATATTCCATCTTAAGTAGCAAATTTTTTTTCTTTAAAAAAAAAAACTTGTAATTTTAGGTGTTTATGAATGGATCAAGTTGGTTCGAATTGGATTAAGTTGGAATAACAAAAAAATTGCTTGTCCAAAATCCAACACGTACATCGAATCCGAAAAATTCATTTTATTATTTAAATATATTAAAAAATTAAAAAAATTATTTTTATATTAATATTTATATATTTTATAATTAAATTAAAAAAATTATTAATTAAATATTTATTCAAACGGCATCAAAACGAATCAAAAATATCTTCCCAAGCTTAATCCAATTAGATCGAACTTGTCGAGTTGAACCGATAATCGGATCTTTGAATAGTTTACTTGTGATATGGATAAATTAATTATTTTTTTTAACATTTTTTCATTGACCCATTTTGTTTCTCCTTCCTTTTTTTTTTTTTTTTTTTTGTTCAGAGAAAGAACACCTCACTTAACAAAATCATTGTGATTTTGTTAAGCACAGAATCCCTTATAAACTTATAGACCACACACTTTGAAACCCGAAGTGGGATAAGGAACAGACGTACATCACCACAATCGGATAAAGCACCGAAACCTTTAGACCTTCACACATCGCACTCTTCTCACCATCAGTGTTTTTTTGTTCAAAGAAGGAACACGCCACTTAACAAAACCATAATGATTTTGTTAAGTGCGAAATCTCTTATAAACTCACACACCACACACTTTGAAACTCGGATATCTTTCCTCTTATTTTGTGCACAAAATTTATTTAGTACTTGAATCTGTCTAGCTTAACCATAGTCAACACGCTGAATTTTCTTTATCTTAGAAACCTTTTTTTCTTTTATCACCTAATCTCTAAATTTGAGTTGGCATAGGGTAATGTATTATTCCCTTTGGTCGACTCCAGGGCCCAGGCCACTTAGACAAGCAGATAAACTTAGGGATGGTAGCATATTAAATATTTACTTTTTTTTTTAATATTTGAATTTAAATTTGTAAAATTATTTTAAAATCTGAATTCATTTATTATCCGCATTAAATTCAAATCCAAATTAAATAACATTATCCACCGGATATCCGAATCCGTTAAATATCCGAATTCAGTAAGTAAAAAAAATTAAATCAAAATAAAAAATTAAAATTAATTTTAATTTTAATTTTAATTTTAAATTTAAATTCAAATAAACGGATAATGAATTCGGATATCTGAATCTGCAAAATTAAATGAATTTGGATAGCGGATTTGAATATCTGAATCCGTTATCTGCATAAGTAATGCGGATTCGGATTATGGATATCCGATGTTTTATATCCGTATCCACTCCGAATCTGCTTCGGATAGTAATTATAATATCTGAATTCGCAATATCCGAATCCATAAAAAATAAATTGGATAATTATAAATATCCGAATTCGCACTATCCATTGTCTTTTCTAGACAAACTTCAATTTGAAAATAGTTATCTAGTTACATATTTTTTGGGTAAATGTTATTCATGGTTCTAAATTTTATTTTATTTTTTTGTTTCAATTTTGTCCTTAATCTCCAAATTATTCAATTTGAATTCTTAATCTTTTAAAATGACCACATGATTATTTTATTATAATATTTTGTTAATAATTGAAAGAACATTTCGCACGCAATGTCAAAAAAATGTTCATGTGGCGTTTCACATAATCTACAACGCGAACAAATAAATCAATTTTAATAAAATAATAATTTTACGAGAGGATTAAATTAGTGGAATAATTTTTAAAAGTTAGAGATTCAAAAAAAAAAAACCATTCATAAGTTAAGGATTATAATTTTATTTAAAAAAAAAAAAAAAAAAGCTAGTGACAACAATTGAAAATTACCCGTTTAACATAGACTGATATATATTCTTATTAAATTTAATTTGTTAATTAGAAATTTTTTACATTAAACTTTTATAATTGATTTTTTTTTTTTGAAGAGTGATGACTTATGACTCTTGGAGATAAGTTCTAACGATCTTTTAAAATATAATTACAATTCACAACAAGAGTTCGTTGTTATACACACTAGATAAATGCTCACATTTCACTGCCAACATGTTATCAAATTTGAATTGATATTTTATAATAATTTAAAAGATAAAAAAGCAAAAAGAATAAAGATAATTTAAAAAAATAATAACTTCTATCCTTATACGATACTTGATATTAAATTAAGAGTTATTTGAATATGATCAATTAAATCCGATAATTTTAGACACAACATAATTATACGATACGAACATAACATGAGAAAAATAATTAAAACACGACATGAGACAAAAAAAATAAATAAACACGATACAAATACATGAACGTGTCAAAATTTATATAAATATATAATACCTCGAATACGATTATGACAGAAAAAAAACACGAACATGACGACACGCGACATAAATTTGGGAGTTATTTGAATAGTATCAATTAGACTTGGCAATTTTGAACTCAACATGATTATACAACACGAACAAAAAAATAATTAAAATACGACATGAAAAATAACATGAACATGAACATGACACAAATACATGAACGTATCAAAATCTACATAAAACGAATTATTAACGTGTAAACATTTATATAAATTTATAATACTTTAAACACACTATAAAATAACACGAACACGTTACGAACATACAATTTTTTCTCTAAATTAAATAATTAGACAAATTATGCAAAATATGGGATAAATTGAGACACGACATGAACATACGCAATTTTCTCTAAATTGAATCACCATGACAAATTATGCAAAATATTTGGATGAATTAAAACACGACACGAACACATGAAAAAAATAATTAAAATATGACACGACACGAAAATAACATGAACACAACATAAATACACGAACATATCAAAATTCACATAAAACGAATTATTAATATGTAAAAGTTTATATAAATTTATAATACTTTGAACACACGAAAAAATAACACGAACACGACACAAAAAATAATATGAATACGAACGAATATCCGAACGTATCAAAATCTATATAAAATAAATTATTAACGTGTAAAAATTATATAAATTTATAATATTTTGAACACACGAAAAAATAACACGAACACAACACGAATGCGCGAACGTGTCAAAATCTACATAAAATGAATTCCTGTAAAAATTATATAAATTTATAATATTTTGAACACACAAAAATAATACGAACACAAAAACGACACCAACACACAAATTTTTCAACATCTTTTTTTTTTTTCCTTTCTTTCTTTCATTCTTTCTTTATTTCTTCATAAAAAAAATACCCAAACTAACCTCTCCATCACCCTTAACACCTATGCTTATTTGTCACTTAAACCATGATCCAAAATTCTTAATTGAGCATTTTTATGCAATTGGAGATAATTTTTATAGTTAGTAATAGATATCAAGATTAAAAAAATCAGATCGACAGTCAAATCGATAAGATTTTTGATTCTTTGAACCTGTTGAACCAGTGGATTTAATTAAAAATTTTAAATATTTCAAAAATAATTTTATTATTAAATATAGTAAATATTTAATAAAATATGTATTTGGTTTAATGGTATAGTTTTTAATATAATACTAAAAGATTAAAAGTTCAAATTTCATCAATAAAATTATAGGGGTTTACTTGGATTTAGCCAAAAAAATTGAAAATATATATATATCAAACTTATCGATTTTTCGATTTTTTACCAGTTGAACTAGTTTTCTACCAGTTCTTTAAATAACTAATTTTATATAATATAACGGACCTGACAGCTTGATAGTTTCCGATTCAACCGATTAATTCGGTCCGATTTTTTAATCAATGACACAGATAGTGAAATTTTTTAATTCCACAATCGAGGTTAAGAGATTGTCACATGTTTTATTTTTAAATTATTTTTTAAAAATATACCTTACAGGATTTGTATTACCTTAATAATCCTATTTGTAAAGTCTAAAAACTCTATTAATGATGAATAACATTCATGTTCTTTTTCTTCCACATTTTTTAATATATAAATATTTAGAATTACACAACAAAAATACTCCATGTAACTCCTCCACATCTTTTTACATTTTATGCACACTCTCCTAAAATCGAATTTCAAGTTCTAATTATGGGATGTTGATGGAATAAGGCTTTCTTCTTTTCTCATAGGTTGGTTATATAAATATATATATATATATATATATATATATATATTGATGAAATTACTAAATATATTAAAACAAAAAAATAAATAAGGATATTTTTAATATTAAAAGTAAAATTTGAACAAATATTAATTTGATTAATAAAATTGCTTTTTCAAAAGAGAGTAAATTTATTTTTAATAAAATCTCATTAACGATAATTACATTTTCTTTTTTTTATTCTTCTTTCTTTCCTTTCCTTTCCTTTCCTTCCTTTCTTTTCTTTTCATTTTTTGTTTTAATAAATTTATTTATCATTAATTTTTTTACTAGTTTTAAATAAAGAAAAATTAATACATTCATCTCAAAATCAATATATAATTGAATTATTAAAGATAATTTTAAAATAGTTAACATGTAATTTAATTAAAATAAAACTTATTTAAACTTAATTTGATAATAATTACAAATAATTTAAAAAACAATTATATTCTCATAATTTTATTTAAAAAATTGATAAAATAAAAAAGAAAGAAAATAAATAAATAAATAAATAATTAATTAATTAGTAGTTAACAAAAGGTATGTTTGTTTTTTTTTATTTAATATTTAGTAATTAACACCTAAGGTAGTTTCCTATGATATGTTTGCCAAATTTCTCTAGGGTTTTTTTTTCATCAAATCTCAAAGTGAGAAGAGGATATTTTCGAAATCATTGGAGGGTAAGTGTACTTTTACTAAAACCTCAAGAGGTCAATATATTTTTCCTAAATTATGAGTATTTTTTTCTGAATAGTTGAATCGATTTTTTTCTTCTTTCCCATAATCATAATCCTATTTGTTGGTTCAATGATAATCTAATAAGATCAAATTAAAGAATAATATTTTCAGTTTGAAAGGAGAGACATGAAGTTTTAAGTCAACATGAACATGTCCGAATTCAGCTAAGAGATTAATAGTTGACTTTGAAAACTAATCACAAATTATTGAAAGAGCTGGCCAGCTCAATGCCGGAATTGATGAACTAGGATGAGCATAATCTTATGGAAATGATTAGTTTAACATTTATAAGTTAGGCAGAGTTGGACTTACCAAATCGATAGAGCTCTTCCACTATGTAAACCATGAGTCCATGAACTTGATTTTTGATTAGATTTGTTCATAAGTCAAATCGTAAGCTTTATATTAATAAAAATTGTGTTTATTTAGCTTCAGTCCGACTCAAAATATGAGCATAAAATTCTGTTCAGATTCGACCGTCATATAAAGATACTATTCAAACCTATACAAATTCACCCAAATTTATATACAAAAACATCGATCCTTTTTTAAGAGGGATCAATTCCTCTTCAGTATTAGAGTCGATGAAGGCTGAATTTGTAAGTGTTAATGTCTTGCATTATTCATTGTTTACACTGTCTATTTATACATGTTCAGTAATGCTGTTAAAGCAATAAGATATATCTAGATAACTAATGACAGCAGTAGAGATAATTTAGGAGGAGCTGATAATGATCTTATCAGTAGTATACAAGAGTTTGAGATCATGTGTTCTTGTTGAAGATAGGTTTATCCTTATCATGCCCCCTCAAGATAGAGTCTCCTGATGAGACTCCTATCTTGGATTTTAGCTCAAGGAATTTTGGTCGAGAAAGAGACTTTGTTAGAGCATCAGCTAGTTGATCTTGAGTGGAAATATGACAGACCTTGAGCTTGCCTGAGGAGACTTTATCTCGAACAAAATGGAAATCAATAGAGATATGTTTCATTTTAGAATGTAGTGCTAGATTAGCTGAAACATATGTTGCACCAACATTATCAGAAAATATAATAGGAGCAGTGGAAACTGGAACATGCAATTCTGATAACAGATTGGTGATCCAGGAGAGTTCTGCAGCAGTACTGGCAATAGATCGATATTCGGCCTCTGTGGTAGACCTAGCAACTGTCTTTTGTTTGGTACATTTCCAGGAAATAAGACTGCCAGCAAAGTAAATTAAGTAGGCAGAGATTGATTTTCTATCATCTTTGTCAGCTGCCCAGTCAGCATCTGTGTAAGCAATAATTTGAGAGGTAGAGGCAGTCTGACCCTTAAGTGAAATGCCATGAGAGATTGTTCCTTTGAGATAGCGTAAGACTCGTTTGAGAGCTTGCCAGTGAATGGTGGTTGGTTGATGCATAAATTGAGACAATTTATTGACTGCAAATGATAAGTCTGGTCTTGTAATAACCAGATATTGTAGAGCTCCAACTATGCTTCTGTAGTCTTTCCCATTAGGTAATGTTTCACCATCAGTCAAGGTTAGAGATGTAGAAGAGGACATAGGAGTAGCAACAGCCTTAGCATCAATCATGTTGGTTCGTGTCAATAAATCAACTGTATACTTTTGTTGGGAGAGAAACATACCTGCTGGTGTAAGGGTTGTTTCGATTCCAAGAAAATAATTTAAAGGAACAAGATCTTTCAAGGAGAATTTCTGAGACAAAGCCTGAACAAATTCTTTTACCTGATTATCATCACTGCCAGAGAGGATTATATCATCAACGTATACTAAGAAATAGATGGTGATCCCAGTTTTGCAGTAGATAAAGAGTGATGAATCAGATTTTGACTGAGTAAAGCCATAGGAAAGAACAAAGGAGCTCAATGCTGTGTACCAGGCTCTTGGGGCCTGTTTCAGACCGTAAATTTCTTTTTGTAACTTGCAAACATAAGATGGCTTAGAGGAATCAGAAAAACCTGGAGGTTGTTGCATATAGACATCCTCAGAAAGTGTTCCATGCAGAAAAGCATTGTTGACATCTAATTGATAGACTGGCCATTTGTTTTGCAGCACAATAGTAAGTACTAGTCTGATTGTAGTTGGTTTCACCACTGGACTGAAAGTCTCTGAGTAATCAATACCTTGTCTTTGATGAAAACCCTTTGCCACTAGTCGAGCTTTGTATCTAGAGACAGTACCATCAGGATTCCTTTTGATTCGGAATATCCATTTGCTTCCAACTAAGTTCTGATTCTCAGATGGAGGTACCAATTGCCAGGTGCCATTTCGAACTAGAGCATCCAGCTCCTCAGACATAGCTTTGCGCCAATTGATGTCTTTCATTGCTTGAGAGACACATGTTGGTTCAAGTGGTGTGGCTGTAGGATATTTAGTGGTTGAGTGAATTTGTTTTCTTTTGAAGATGTTGTTTTTGGACCGTGTGACCATAGGATGAGCTGTTTGGGTAAGTGGAGGTGTAGTGATTGGTTGTTGAGTTTGTGAAGGATGTATCTCTGATGATGAAGTTACACTGGGAGTGGGCAAGGCAGTCGACATTGATGATGTTTCACCAAGAGAGGTAGAATTAGGTTGTTGAAGGACTATAAGGTTGGGAGATAGGAATGAGGAGGAGGATGAGGATGAGGATGAGGGATGTATTTGAGATGATGTAGGACTTGTAGAGGAGAAGTGTGACTTGGCAGGGAATTGTGTTTCATCAAAGGTAACATGCCTAGAGGTGTATGTCGTTCTGGACTCTGGGTCAAAACAATAATAAGCACTTTGATGCTGAGAGTAACCAAGGAATATACATGGTTTTGAACGAGCTTCAAGTTTGTTTTTGGTATAGGGTCGTAACCAAGGGTAACACAAGCAACCATAAACTTTTAATTTGCTGTAATTTGGATCCTTGTTGAATAATGATTGTAATGGTGATTTAAGACCCAGAATAAGAGTAGGCATTCTATTGATTAGGTACACTGCTGTTCGAAAAGCAGATGACCAAAATTCAGGTGGAAGTGAGGCTTGATGAAGAAGGGTAAGACCTGTTTCTACTATGTGTCTGTGTCTACGTTCAGAAACACCATTATGCTCAGGGGTGTGTGGTGGTGTTTGTAAATGGGAAATGCCATGGGACTGAAAGAATGATTTTAATTTTTCATACTCACCACCTCCATCTGAATACATAGATAAGATTGGAGTGTTAAAGAATTTTTCAACCAATGCCTTGAATTTAGGAAATAGAACAAAAATATCAGATTTGTGTTTAATTGGATAAAACCATATGTATTTGGTGAAATGATCAATGAAAATTACATAATAAGAAAAACCATCAATGGATTTTGTTGGATGATAACTCGTATAATTATATAGTTTTTAGTTATGTTTTATTATTGTTTTGTGTCAAATATGAGTTATTATTGTTTAGTCTAATTGTGTTTATGATCTTTTATATTTTTATGTAATTTGGTGTTTTTCACAAGTTTTTTTGAGTGATTTCAGATTACTAGAATTAAGGGCAAATCCAGTTCAGTTCCAGTTCCGACACCTTTTGCCATATCAGCTATATCTTGAGTTTTACTGAAGCAATAAGGCTGAACTTTTAACCGTGCAAAGTTAAGAGGCATATCTATCTTTTTCATGTTTTACACTTCTTGAAACGGAGTCGTTTTGCCTAGCGAAATCAACCATCAAGTTGGCTGATGTGCAATGACGTCTGTCCTGAGTAGTTTTTGCATTTTGACCATATCGTCCGATACACATAAGCAAATGAGCTGATTCCAACGGATATGGATCACTAACTGATAGGGGAACATTTGTCTAGAAGACCATGTGATCAGATAAAGCCTCCAATATTGAAGAAATCGACCATCAAGTTGGCTGATGTGCAATGACGTCTGTGCTGACCTGTTTTCGTATTTTGCTCATATCTTCTTATCCAAATCAGAAAATGAGCTGATTCCAACGGCTATGGATCAGTAACTGATAGGGGAACATTTTTCTAGAAGACCATGTGATCAGATCAGGCATCCCAAATTGACAAAATCGACCATCAAGTTGGCTGATCAAAATTGTCATACAATATGACGAAAATTGTTAGAAAAATGCACCCACCTATTATACCTACCTTTGAAATTTGTAAAGCTTGTCTCTTGTCATTTAGCCTTCCAAAATGTGTATAAATAGAGGGCCTTGGATGATTGTATCATATTGTAGATTGGTAGGAAATTAGCCATTGTAATAAAATTCTCTAAGTTTTCTTCTTCTTTCTTTTCTCTAGTTTTCTTTTTCTTTATTTTCTTCTTCTTCTTTCTTTCTTTTATTTCCTTCTTAGATTCTCTTTAATTTTATGTTTATGTTTACAATGCCTATGCTAGGCTAAACTTCTATTTGGTTAAGGGTGATTTCAAAGCCCTAGACATGTTTTGTGATTGATTTTCAGATTCTATCTATCATTAATTTTCTATCAAAGTTGCTTATGTTCTTCTACAAGAATTGTTCATGATGTTGTCTTGATTTATTTAGGTGTACAACTAGATAGATCTTGATAATTATCTATTGCTAGTCTAGGAGTCTTGATCCGTGTAATTGTCTTGATTTCCTATTCATAAGTGGCAATTTGTGATTAATGATTATGGTCAAGTTTTCAATAATTGCAAAGTGGAACATAACCTAAGTTGAACAATCCGAGCTTATGTGTTTGTTGCTTAGATCAACCTATCTTTCTCATCATAAAGCTGCCATTAAATTGAATATAGAGAGCTTATTCTAGGTTGTTTAATGGTTAGAGATTAAATAGAGAGCTTGTTCTATTTAACGACAAACTAAGGAAAGATTGGGATAACAGAGCTTGTTGTTATCTACGGTTGTTAACTTTGATAGTTGGTTGATATTGATAGATCTGAAATTGATTCTTAATGATGTCTAGTGGTGGAGAATGAAACCTTAACCATATTTTTCATATTTGATTCTTCTTACTTACTTGTTTTCTTACTTTTCTAGTTTGCTTATTTTTAAAAGTATATTTATTTTTATTGGCTGGTTATACCGCCTAATTTGTATATTAACTTTGTTTTATTTTTATTGGCTGGTTATACCGCCTAATTTAGTATATATATTTTTATTGGCTGGTTATACCGCCTTGCATCTTATTCTTATTATTTACTTTAGTTTAAATCTGGCTTCAAAAACCCCTTTTCTTTTATTGTTTTCTTTGAACGTAAGTTATAAACTAATAACTCATAGATTAAAACCCAATCCCTGAGGACTCGACCCTTGCTAATCATTATACTTACAATTGATCTTTTTAGTGCAAGGTTAAATAAGATACACTCTTTTGGGTGCATCAAATTTTTGGCGCCGTTGCCGGGGATTGTTTTCTTTAGTTTATTTGTTACTTGGTTTATTCTTATTTTTAGTTCTAATTAGTTTTATTTTCTTGTACATACAAGTTTTTCTTTTCAAATTAAAAAAAAAAACAATGGAATTGAGCAATCTAACACTTGAAGAGTTGGTGGCATACATGAACATGGAGAATCAACAAGCCAATCTCACCTCCCCAGTTCAACAATTGGCCATGGGAGGATGTCAAGGCTATCAAGTGTTCCAAGACCAACAGTATGATCATTACTCAAACACTTACCATGAGGGATGGTGGGATCATACTAATTATGGCTACTCGAAAAATTACCAAGAAGTAGATCCTTATGCCAATTACACTCATCCATCTAGCTTCAATCAATCATGGTCTCAAGAACCAGATCTTTTTCAACAACCACATATGACTCAAAACTCAGGTACTTCTTTAGAAGATCCTGTCTATTCTCTTGTTACTGATTCTTTGCAATTTCAACAGGAAACAAGGGCAAGCATCCAGAGTTTGGAAAAGCAAATGAGCCAATTGGCTAGTAGTATGGTGGGATGGGTAGCACAAAGATCTAAAGAACTCCCAGCCCAAACGATGGTTAACCCAAAGGAGAATGCTACTATTGTGACCTTGAAGAATGAGGAACAAGATGAGGATGAAACAAAATTAGAGATGGATTCTATTCTTGAGGATAATGAAGCCAAAGATCCAAATAAGAGTATTTCGGCACCTGAGGTAACGTTTAAGGTTTCACTTTTTACTAATGTTTCTTCTCCACCTTTTCCTAGTAGATTTGCAAAGTTCAAGGAGGAAGAACATGAACAACACATGCCGGAAACCTTAAACAACTTGTTTGTGGAGGTCATTCAACAAGTATCAAAATATGCTCCATTCCTCGATGACATATGCACCACAAAGGATGATGGAATAATACTTGTAATGGAGAATGCATCCACTGTTGTGCAAAGAAAGCTTCCTCTCAAACGCATAAATTTGGGAAATTTCATGTATGAGCCTGACAAGCCTAAAATGCCAAGAAGGGGAATTGGCTAGGCTGAAAACAATCAATCAAGTGCTAATTGGGGGAGGCAGCCTAATTAGTGAAAGCATTGCCAAACTGCCATCCTCAGATTTGCTCTCTTTTTCTTTATCTTTTTCTTATGTTTTTTTTTTTGCTAATTGTGTTTAGTGTTTCTAAGTTCATTTAGGCTGCATAAGTTTATTTTGTTTATTAGTTCTTTTGACTTACACATGATTCTTTCATTTGGGATTAATAGCATTACATTAATGACAATGTAAGAATTATGTGTGGGGGGAAGAATTTAGGATTTTATTTAGAGTGTTTTGTTTTTGTGTCTTTTTATGTTGTTTTTCTTTCTGATCCTTGTTTTGAAAATAACTAGATGTAAATATAATTTTTAATTTTTTTAACCCCGGTTAAATGGCGGATAACGGTACTCCGTGATTATTTAAATCGGTTTCATCAGCTACCCACAAAACTGATATTGTATATAAATTTCTCTTCCAATTTCTCTTTCAATTTTTTTCATTTTTTTTTCAGGATGGATGATATTCTCACAAGATTGCAGAAACGATTTCCTCCTTTTCCTCGAAATATTTTACTGAAGCTTTACCAAGTTCGATTTGAAAGATTAAGAATGCTTATGCACAAAGGGATTCCTGAAGACATACGTTGGATAATTGAAGCCAAGGTACGTGAAGATGAATATCTTCCTGTTTTGCATTTACCAGGTACAGGTAGAAGCACTTTTGCAAAGAAGCGACGAGCAAAGCGCATGAGTTCAAATTGCCACAAATGTGCACGATGGACGTGTAACGGTAAATGTCGTTCTATTGGGATTCCGTCCTCTAATCGAGATGATAAAATTGAATTCATTAAGGATGGACTGAGTAAGGAGAATTTGGGTAATATCCAACTTTCTCTTGAGACGCATCCTAGTGGAGACGTACAAAGAGAAATTCTATATTTATGGCCGCAATTCCAAAGGGAATGGCAACATCTTGGGAATCTGATGTTAAAAGACCCTGTTTGCCAGCTTGTAAGAAAACTGGATGGGAAGCATATCCTCGACTCATAGAAGGCGTTTAAGCCGTTTCTGGACGTAAAACCAGAGGAAGATGTGAGCCACAATCACAACTACAATAAATGACTTCTCAGCTTTTGGTTTGATTTGCAATAACTTTATTTTGGTTTAATTTACGTGTTGTTCGATTTCTGTAATTATTCTCGTTTTTTTTTATTTGTCTTTTACGGTTGATTTTTCTTCTCTTTTTGATTTTCTTCCTGAAATCACGCAAAAATCTTTTGTTAGGTTAACATTTTCTTCTGACAGGTCAAATACACTTTCGGCGACATTATTACTCTTGTCTGATTCACTACTCAGTCCTCTATATATTACACTATGTACTCATTCTCTTTCAGGCACTCGAAGAAAAAAAAAATGGAAAGTACTTCGTCCCAGCGCATTAAAAAAATTTGTGTCTTTGGAGGTGCTTATCCAGGGAAAAATAACATATTCGCTGATGAAGCCATAAGAGTTGGAGTAATACTTGCCCAACAAAAGATCCACTTGATTTATGGAGGCGGTAGTACGGGTTTAATGGGAGCAGTCGCTACAGCAGCACACGCCGGAGGAAGTCCAGTTCTAGGAATCGTGCCAAAACTATTCACAGATTTTTGTGGACCTACCGTGGGTAAGGAAATACAAGTCTGGAGTATCCCTGAACGGATAACAATCATGTACCATTCTGCCGATGCATTCATTGCTTTACCAAGAGGTCTGGGTACATTGGAAGAAATAGCTTGCGTGGCTTCTTGGTCATCTTTGGTTACAAATAAGAAACCCATTGGTTTGCTTAATATTAATGGTTATTTTAGTAATTTGCTTTCATATTTAGATAATGCTGTGGATAATGGATTCATGTTTTCAAAGGCAAGGAGAACCATAATTTCTGCTACAACCATTGAAGATTTACTCAAAAAGCTCCAAGCTTATGAGTGTTTATCTGCTACGGTTGTTTCGCAAACGCTCGGAAAAAGAAAAAGAGATATGGACGAGCAAGGAGTGGATTGCACTTTGTCTTTGTGACATTATCTAACATTTTGTTTGTTATGTCTCAGTTATAATAAGTGGTTAGCAACCTCTGCAGGTAATATCTCCTAAATTCTACCTTTAAAATTTGACATTGGGGACAATGTCATATTTGAGTAGGGGGTAAGGGACATATTTTGCTAATTTAAAAAAAAAAAATTTTGTTGTGTTTTAAGCCATTTAGAAGTATTCATTCTGAACAAGGTCTGAGTAAGGGAGACTTGAGACATACCTTGTCAGTTTGATTTCTTCTTTTCAAAAAAAAAAAAAGTTTGTTGTGTTTTAAGCAATTTAGAAGTATTCATTCTGAACAAGGTCTGAGTAAGGGAGACTTGAGACATACCTTGTCAGTTTGATTTTAATCTTTTTATGTTTACTTGTTAATTTTTGTTTAGTATTTTAGGATTATTTAGGTTGCATGAGTTTGTTTTGTTTTGAGTCTTAGTTGTTCCTATTCTTATGTTATTAGTTCTTTTCTCTTACACATGATTCTTTCATTTGGGTTAATAGACTTACATTGAGGACAATGTAAGAATTAAGTGTGGGGGGAAGGATTTAGGATTTCTTTTATTTTTGTCTACTATTTTTTTTATGAGTCTTTATTATTATTTTTAGTGTGTTTTAGTTCCTTTTCAATACTATGATGAGATATGAATTGCATAAGTCTAAAACAGATTTATTAGTGAGAAAATTTTCATGAGAATTAAGCTTGATACTAATTTTTATGAGCCAGTGTTAATATGATATGTTGATTGAGAAAGAAGCATGTTTAGACTTAATCTGACTTGTATAATCATCCTTGTGAGTTTTTGAGCCTATAATGATTGATGCATTATATAAATCAATCTAATTTCTTTCTTGAGTGCTCTTATGATTACATGATTCTCTAGAACTTGCTTTAGACCTTGTTGAGACTATATTGATGCATGTGACAACATGAATATGATAGAGGCATTAGGATTTTTAGCCAGGGCCAAACAGCCATCCCTTATTGATGTTCCAAGAGAACACACCCCTAGTGAGCCAATTTGAGCCTACATTGAATAAGCTATCTCTTTGGTAACCATAACTTGTCCCTAACCTAAATATACTTATATCCTTACATTTGTTCCAAAGATGATTTAGCATGTTTTGAGACAAGTTGCAAAGACAAGGAAGATCTATTGAAAATTTGGGTTAGAAACAAGAAATAAGTGTGGGGGGAAAGAAAAGAAAAGTCAAGAAAAAAAAAAAGAAATGGAATACTGGCAAATACATTCCTATGTAAAAAAAAAAATATGAATCATCTCTTGAATTTGGGAAAAAAAAAAAGATGTTACAAAGTTGTTTAGAATGAAGAAAAGGCCCAACATGAATATCCGGCCTAGGTGACTATGTACTTGTAAAGAGTTTTGAGAAGTTTCTTTGTATGATCTTTTTATGTCTCTAAACTTTATGAACTCTTTGGAACCTTTGTGATATCTTTATCCTTTTGTTCTTCAACCACATTACAAACCCCTTGGCCCCATTACAACCTTGATTAAAGACCTCTTGATTTATGAAGTTGCATGATCTTTTAGTGGAGAATAGGTGGACAAGCAAGCATATGGTAGAACTATTTTCATGAGATTGATTGAGTGTAAACACTTTACCACTACTTTAAAGAGTGAAAATCATGAGAGTATCCCATGTGAGAGGTTGAGATTAAGTTTGAATATGCACTATTTTGATTGAAATATGTTATGTTAATATTGGCTTAACTCAAACTATTTACATTCAAGCAAGAATTTTTGTGAATTTCTTTAAGCTATTGATTAGTTTTTAAGACTTGTCCAATGATTATCTCTAATTTATATTGGAAGGATTAGTTATAATTATTATTTTTAGTTTTTCTTATGTCTTCAATGTTTGTGGGTATCGTTCTAGTAAACCCTCACGAGACTAAACTCGTCCACTAGGGACACCTAGGGGTTTAAAGGCTTGTGTCACATGCTAAGTGCCACCGTGATTTCCTACGAAAATGGATTATATTAGATTTTCTTATTTTATTGAGTCGTTGCTAGGGACTAGCAACAATCTAAGTGTGGGGGTGTGATAACTCGTATAATTATATAGTTTTTAGTTATGTTTTATTATTGTTTTGTGTCAAATATGAGTTATTATTGTTTAGTCTAATTGTGTTTATGATCTTTTATATTTTTATGTAATTTGGTGTTTTTCACAAGTTTCTTTGAGTGATTTCAGATTACTAGAATTAAGGGCAAATCCAGTTCAGTTCCAGTTCCGACACCTTTTGCCATATCAGCTATATCTTGAGTTTCACTGCAGCAATAAGGCTGAACTTTTAACCGTGCAAAGTTAAGAGGCATATCTATCTTTTTCATGTTTTACACTTCTTGAAACGGAGTCGTTTTGCCTAGCGAAATCAACCATCAAGTTGGCTGATGTGCAATGACGTCTGTCCTGAGTAGTTTTCGCATTTTGACCATATCGTCCGATACACATCATCAAATGAGCTGATTCCAACGGCTATGGATCACTAACTGATAGGGGAACATTTGTATAGAAGACCATGTGATCAGATAAAGCCTCCAATATTGAAGAAATCGACCATCAAGTTGGCTGATGTGCAATGACGTCTGTGCTGACCTGTTTTCGTATTTTGCTCATATCTTCTTATCCACATCAGAAAATGAGCTGATTCCAACGGCTATGGATCAGTAACTGATAGGGGAACATTTTTCTAGAAGACCATGTGATCAGATCAGGCCTCCAAAATTGACAAAATCGACCATCAAGTTGGCTGATCAAAATTGTCATACAATATGACGAAAATTGTTAGAAAAATGCACCCACCTATTATACCTACCTTTGAAATTTGTAAAGCTTGTCTCTTGTCATTTAGCCTTCCAAAATGTGTATAAATAGAGGGCCTTGGATGATTGTATCATATTGTAGATTGGTAGGAAATTAGCCATTGTAATAAAATTCTCTAAGTTTTCTTCTTCTTTCTTTTCTCTAGTTTTCTTTTTCTTTATTTTCTTCTTCTTCTTTCTTTCTTTTATTTCCTTCTTAGATTCTCTTTAATTTTATGTTTATGTTTACAATGCCTATGCTAGGCTAAACTTCTATTTGGTTAAGGGTGATTTCAAAGCCCTAGACATGTTTTGTGATTGATTTTCAGATTCTATCTATCATTAATTTTCTATCAAAGTTGCTTATGTTCTTCTACAAGAATTGTTCATGATGTTGTCTTGATTTATTTAGGTGTACAACTAGATAGATCTTGATAATTATCTATTGCTAGTCTAGGAGTCTTGATCCGTGTAATTGTCTTGATTTCCTATTCATAAGTGGCAATTTGTGATTAATGATTATGGTCAAGTTTTCAATAATTGCAAAGTGGAACATAACCTAAGTTGAACAATCCGAGCTTATGTGTTTGTTGCTTAGATCAACCTATCTTTCTCATCATAAAGCTGCCATTAAATTGAATATAGAGAGCTTATTCTAGGTTGTTTAATGGTTAGAGATTAAATAGAGAGCTTGTTCTATTTAACGACAAACTAAGGAAAGATTGGGATAACAGAGCTTGTTGTTATCTACGGTTGTTAACTTTGATAGTTGGTTGATATTGATAGATCTGAAATTGATTCTTAATGATGTCTAGTGGTGGAGAATGAAACCTTAACCATATTTTTCATATTTGATTCTTCTTACTTACTTGTTTTCTTACTTTTCTAGTTTGCTTATTTTTAAAAGTATATTTATTTTTATTGGCTGGTTATACCGCCTAATTTGTATATTAACTTTGTTTTATTTTTATTGGCTGGTTATACCGCCTAATTTAGTATATATATTTTTATTGGCTGGTTATACCGCCTTGCATCTTATTCTTATTATTTACTTTAGTTTAAATCTGGCTTCAAAAACCCCTTTTCTTTTATTGTTTTCTTTGAACGTAAGTTATAAACTAATAACTCATAGATTAAAACCCAATCCCTGAGGACTCGACCCTTGCTAATCATTATACTTACAATTGATCTTTTTAGTGCAAGGTTAAATAAGATACACTCTTTTGGGTGCATCAAATTTTTGGCGCCGTTGCCGGGGATTGTTGTCTTTAGTTTATTTGTTACTTGGTTTATTCTTATTTTTAGTTCTAATTAGTTTTATTTTCTTGTACATACAAGTTTTTCTTTTCAAATTAAAAAAAAAAAAAACAATGGAATTGAGCAATCTAACACTTGAAGAGTTGGTGGTATACATGAACATGGAGAATCAACAAGCCAATCTCACCTCCCCAGTTCAACAATTGGCCATGGGAGGATGTCAAGGCTATCAAGTGTTCCAAGACCAACAGTATGATCATTACTCAAACACTTACCATGAGGGATGGTGGGATCATACTAATTATGGCTACTCGAAAAATTACGAAGAAGTAGATCCTTATGCCAATTACACTCATCCATCTAGCTTCAATCAATCATGGTCTCAAGAACCAGATCTTTTTCAACCACCACATATGACTCAAAACTCAGGTACTTCTTTAGAAGATCCTGTCTATTCTCTTGTTACTGATTCTTTGCAATTTCAACAGGAAACAAGGGCAAGCATCCAGAGTTTGGAAAAGCAAATGAGCCAATTGGCTAGTAGTATGGTGGGATGGGTAGCACAAAGATCTAAAGAACTCCCAGCCCAAACGATGGTTAACCCAAAGGAGAATGCTACTATTGTGACCTTGAAGAATGAGGAACAAGATGAGGATGAAACAAAATTAGAGATGGATTCTATTCTTGAGGATAATGAAGCCAAAGATCCAAATAAGAGTATTTCGGCACCTGAGGTAACGTTTAAGGTTTCACTTTTTACTAATGTTTCTTCTCCATCTTTTCCTAGTAGATTTGCAAAGTTCAAGGAGGAAGAACATGAACAACACATGCCGGAAACCTTAAACAACTTGTTTGTGGAGGTCATTCAACAAGTATCAAAATATGCTCCATTCCTCGATGACATATGCACCACAAAGGATGATGGAATAATACTTGTAATGGAGAATGCATCCACTGTTGTGCAAAGAAAGCTTCCTCTCAAACGCATAAATTTGGGAAATTTCATGTATGAGCCTGACAAGCCTAAAATGCCAAGAAGGGGAATTGGCTAGGCTGAAAACAATCAATCAAGTGCTAATTGGGGGAGGCAGCCTAATTAGTGAAAGCATTGCCAAACTGCCATCCTCAGATTTGCTCTCTTTTTCTTTATCTTTTTCTTATGTTTTTTTTTTGCTAATTGTGTTTAGTGTTTCTAAGTTCATTTAGGCTGCATAAGTTTATTTTGTTTATTAGTTCTTTTGACTTACACATGATTCTTTCATTTGGGATTAATAGCATTACATTAATGACAATGTAAGAATTATGTGTGGGGGGAAGAATTTAGGATTTTATTTAGAGTGTTTTGTTTTTGTGTCTTTTTATGTTGTTTTTCTTTCTGATCCTTGTTTTGAAAATAACTAGATGTAAATATAATTTTTAATTTTTTTAACCCCGGTTAAATGGCGGATAACGGTACTCCGTGATTATTTAAATCGGTTTCATCAGCTACCCACAAAACTGATATTGTATATAAATTTCTCTTCCAATTTCTCTTTCAATTTTTTTCATTTTTTTTCAGGATGGATGATATTCTCACAAGATTGCAGAAACGATTTCCTCCTTTTCCTCGAAATATTTTACTGAAGCTTTACCAAGTTCGATTTGAAAGATTAAGAATGCTTATGCACAAAGGGATTCCTGAAGACATACGTTGGATAATTGAAGCCAAGGTACGTGAAGATGAATATCTTCCTGTTTTGCATTTACCAGGTACAGGTAGAAGCACTTTTACAAAGAAGCGACGAGCAAAGCGCATGAGTTCAAATTGCCACAAATGTGCACGATGGACGTGTAACGGTAAATGTCGTTCTATTGGGATTCCGTCCTCTAATCGAGATGATAAAATTGAATTCATTAAGGATGGACTGAGTAAGGAGAATTTGGGTAATATCCAACTTTCTCTTGAGACGCATCCTAGTGGAGACGTACAAAGAGAAATTCTTGATTTATGGCCGCAATTCCAAAGGGAATGGCAACATCTTGGGAATCTGATGTTAAAAGACCCTGTTTGCCAGCTTGTAAGAAAACTGGATGGGAAGCATATCCTCGACTCATAGAAGGCGTTTAAGCCGTTTCTGGACGTAAAACCAGAGGAAGATGTGAGCCACAATCACAACTACAATAAATGACTTCTCAGCTTTTGGTTTGATTTGCAATAACTTTATTTTGGTTTAATTTACGTGTTGTTCGATTTCTCTAATTATTCTCGTTTTTTTTTATTTGTCTTTTACGGTTGATTTTTCTTCTCTTTTTGATTTTCTTCCTGAAATCACGCAAAAATCTTTTGTTAGGTTAACATTTTCTTCTGACAGGTCAAATACACTTTCGGCGACATTATTACTCTTGTCTGATTCACTACTCAGTCCTCTATATATTACACTATGTACTCATTCTCTTTCAGGCACTCGAAGAAAAAAAAATGGAAAGTACTTCGTCCCAGCGCATTAAAAAAATTTGTGTCTTTGGAGGTGCTTATCCAGGGAAAAATAACATATTCGCTGATGAAGCCATAAGAGTTGGAGTAATACTTGCCCAACAAAAGATCCACTTGATTTATGGAGGCGGTAGTACGGGTTTAATGGGAGCAGTCGCTACAGCAGCACACGCCGGAGGAAGTCCAGTTCTAGGAATCGTGCAAAAACTATTCACAGATTTTTGTGGACCTACCGTGGGTAAGGAAATACAAGTCTGGAGTATCCCTGAACGGATAACAATCATGTACCATTCTGCCGATGCATTCATTGCTTTACCAAGAGGTCTGGGTACATTGGAAGAAATAGCTTGCGTGGCTTCTTGGTCATCTTTGGTTACAAATAAGAAACCCATTGGTTTGCTTAATATTAATGGTTATTTTAGTAATTTGCTTTCATATTTAGATAATGCTGTGGATAATGGATTCATGTTTTCAAAGGCAAGGAGAACCATAATTTCTGCTACAACCATTGAAGATTTACTCAAAAAGCTCCAAGCTTATGAGTGTTTATCTGCTACGGTTGTTTCGCAAACGCTCGGAAAAAGAAAAAGAGATATGGACGAGCAAGGAGTGGATTGCACTTTGTCTTTGTGACATTATCTAACATTTTGTTTGTTATGTCTCAGTTATAATAAGTGGTTAGCAACCTCTGCAGGTAATATCTCCTAAATTCTACCTTTAAAATTTGACATTGGGGACAATGTCATATTTGAGTAGGGGGTAAGGGACATATTTTGCTAATTTAAAAAAAAAAAATTTTGTTGTGTTTTAAGCCATTTAGAAGTATTCATTCTGAACAAGGTCTGAGTAAGGGAGACTTGAGACATACCTTGTCAGTTTGATTTCTTCTTTTCAAAAAAAAAAAAAAGTTTGTTGTGTTTTAAGCAATTTAGAAGTATTCATTCTGAACAAGGTCTGAGTAAGGGAGACTTGAGACATACCTTGTCAGTTTGATTTTAATCTTTTTATGTTTACTTGTTAATTTTTGTTTAGTATTTTAGGATTATTTAGGTTGCATGAGTTTGTTTTGTTTTGAGTCTTAGTTGTTCCTATTCTTATGTTATTAGTTCTTTTCTCTTACACATGATTCTTTCATTTGGGTTAATAGACTTACATTGAGGACAATGTAAGAATTAAGTGTGGGGGGAAGGATTTAGGATTTCTTTTATTTTTGTCTACTATTTTTTTTATGAGTCTTTATTATTATTTTTAGTGTGTTTTAGTTCCTTTTCAATACTATGATGAGATATGAATTGCATAAGTCTAAAACAGATTTATTAGTGAGAAAATTTTCATGAGAATTAAGCTTGATACTAATTTTTATGAGCCAGTGTTAATATGATATGTTGATTGAGAAAGAAGCATGTTTAGACTTAATCTGACTTGTATAATCATCCTTGTGAGTTTTTGAGCCTATAATGATTGATGCATTATATAAATCAATCTAATTTCTTTCTTGAGTGCTCTTATGATTACATGATTCTCTAGAACTTGCTTTAGACCTTGTTGAGACTATATTGATGCATGTGACAACATGAATATGATAGAGGCATTAGGATTTTTAGCCAGGGCCAAACAGCCATCCCTTATTGATGTTCCAAGAGAACACACCCCTAGTGAGCCAATTTGAGCCTACATTGAATAAGCTATCTCTTTGGTAACCATAACTTGTCCCTAACCTAAATATACTTATATCCTTACATTTGTTCCAAAGATGATTTAGCATGTTTTGAGACAAGTTGCAAAGACAAGGAAGATCTATTGAAAATTTGGGTTAGAAACAAGAAATAAGTGTGGGGGGAAAGAAAAGAAAAGTCAAGAAAAAAAAAAAAGAAATGGAATACTGGCAAATACATTCCTATGTAAAAAAAAAAATATGAATCATCTCTTGAATTTGGGAAAAAGAAAAAGATGTTACAAAGTTGTTTAGAATGAAGAAAAGGCCCAACATGAATATCCGGCCTAGGTGACTATGTACTTGTAAAGAGTTTTGAGAAGTTTCTTTGTATGATCTTTTTATGTCTCTAAACTTTATGAACTCTTTGGAACCTTTGTGATATCTTTATCCTTTTGTTCTTCAACCACATTACAAACCCCTTGGCCCCATTACAACCTTGATTAAAGACCTCTTGATTTATGAAGTTGCATGATCTTTTAGTGGAGAATAGGTGGACAAGCAAGCATATGGTAGAACTATTTTCATGAGATTGATTGAGTGTAAACACTTTACCACTACTTTAAAGAGTGAAAATCATGAGAGTATCCCATGTGAGAGGTTGAGATTAAGTTTGAATATGCACTATTTTGATTGAAATATGTTATGTTAATATTGGCTTAACTCAAACTATTTACATTCAAGCAAGAATTTTTGTGAATTTCTTTAAGCTATTGATTAGTTTTTAAGACTTGTCCAATGATTATCTCTAATTTATATTGGAAGGATTAGTTATAATTATTATTTTTAGTTTTTCTTATGTCTTCAATGTTTGTGGGTATCGTTCTAGTAAACCCTCACGAGACTAAACTCGTCCACTAGGGACACCTAGGGGTTTAAAGGCTTGTGTCACATGCTAAGTGCCACCGTGATTTCCTACGAAAATGGATTATATTAGATTTTCTTATTTTATTGAGTCGTTGCTAGGGACTAGCAACAATCTAAGTGTGGGGGTGTGATAACTCGTATAATTATATAGTTTTTAGTTATGTTTTATTATTGTTTTGTGTCAAATATGAGTTATTATTGTTTAGTCTAATTGTGTTTATGATCTTTTATATTTTTATGTAATTTGGTGTTTTTCACAAGTTTCTTTGAGTGATTTCAGATTACTAGAATTAAGGGCAAATCCAGTTCAGTTCCAGTTCCGACACCTTTTGCCATATCAGCTATATCTTGAGTTTCACTGCAGCAATAAGGCTGAACTTTTAACCGTGCAAAGTTAAGAGGCATATCTATCTTTTTCATGTTTTACACTTCTTGAAACGGAGTCGTTTTGCCTAGCGAAATCAACCATCAAGTTGGCTGATGTGCAATGACGTCTGTCCTGAGTAGTTTTCGCATTTTGACCATATCGTCCGATACACATCATCAAATGAGCTGATTCCAACGGCTATGGATCACTAACTGATAGGGGAACATTTGTATAGAAGACCATGTGATCAGATAAAGCCTCCAATATTGAAGAAATCGACCATCAAGTTGGCTGATGTGCAATGACGTCTGTGCTGACCTGTTTTCGTATTTTGCTCATATCTTCTTATCCACATCAGCAAATGAGCTGATTCCAATGGCTATGGATCAGTAACTGATAGGGGAACATTTTTCTAGAAGACCATGTGATCCGATCAGGCCTCCAAAATTGACAAAATCGACCATCAAGTTGGCTGATCAAAATTGTCATACAATATGACGAAAATTGTTAGAAAAATGCACCCACCTATTATACCTACCTTTGAAATTTGTAAAGCTTGTCTCTTGTCATTTAGCCTTCCAAAATGTGTATAAATAGAGGGCCTTGGATGATTGTATCATATTGTAGATTGGTAGGAAATTAGCCATTGTAATAAAATTCTCTAAGTTTTCTTCTTCTTTCTTTTCTCTAGTTTTCTTTTTCTTTATTTTCTTCTTCTTCTTTCTTTCTTTTATTTCCTTCTTAGATTCTCTTTAATTTTATGTTTATGTTTACAATGCCTATGCTAGGCTAAACTTCTATTTGGTTAAGGGTGATTTCAAAGCCCTAGACATGTTTTGTGATTGATTTTCAGATTCTATCTATCATTAATTTTCTATCAAAGTTGCTTATGTTCTTCTACAAGAATTGTTCATGATGTTGTCTTGATTTATTTAGGTGTACAACTAGATAGATCTTGATAATTATCTATTGCTAGTCTAGGAGTCTTGATCCGTGTAATTGTCTTGATTTCCTATTCATAAGTGGCAATTTGTGATTAATGATTATGGTCAAGTTTTCAATAATTGCAAAGTGGAACATAACCTAAGTTGAACAATCCGAGCTTATGTGTTTGTTGCTTAGATCAACCTATCTTTCTCATCATAAAGCTGCCATTAAATTGAATATAGAGAGCTTATTCTAGGTTGTTTAATGGTTAGAGATTAAATAGAGAGCTTGTTCTATTTAACGACAAACTAAGGAAAGATTGGGATAACAGAGCTTGTTGTTATCTACGGTTGTTAACTTTGATAGTTGGTTGATATTGATAGATCTGAAATTGATTCTTAATGATGTCTAGTGGTGGAGAATGAAACCTTAACCATATTTTTCATATTTGATTCTTCTTACTTACTTGTTTTCTTACTTTTCTAGTTTGCTTATTTTTAAAAGTATATTTATTTTTATTGGCTGGTTATACCGCCTAATTTGTATATTAACTTTGTTTTATTTTTATTGGCTGGTTATACCGCCTAATTTAGTATATATATTTTTATTGGCTGGTTATACCGCCTTGCATCTTATTCTTATTATTTACTTTAGTTTAAATCTGGCTTCAAAAACCCCTTTTCTTTTATTGTTTTCTTTGAACGTAAGTTATAAACTAATAACTCATAGATTAAAACCCAATCCCTGAGGACTCGACCCTTGCTAATCATTATACTTACAATTGATCTTTTTAGTGCAAGGTTAAATAAGATACACTCTTTTGGGTGCATCAAATTTTTGGCGCCGTTGCCGGGGATTGTTGTCTTTAGTTTATTTGTTACTTGGTTTATTCTTATTTTTAGTTCTAATTAGTTTTATTTTCTTGTACATACAAGTTTTTCTTTTCAAATTAAAAAAAAAAAAACAATGGAATTGAGCAATCTAACACTTGAAGAGTTGGTGGTATACATGAACATGGAGAATCAACAAGCCAATCTCACCTCCCCAGTTCAACAATTGGCCATGGGAGGATGTCAAGGCTATCAAGTGTTCCAAGACCAACAGTATGATCATTACTCAAACACTTACCATGAGGGATGGTGGGATCATACTAATTATGGCTACTCGAAAAATTACCAAGAAGTAGATCCTTATGCCAATTACACTCATCCATCTAGCTTCAATCAATCATGGTCTCAAGAACCAGATCTTTTTCAACCACCACATATGACTCAAAACTCAGGTACTTCTTTAGAAGATCCTGTCTATTCTCTTGTTACTGATTTTTTGCAATTTCAACAGGAAACAAGGGAAGCATCCAGAGTTTGGAAAAGCAAATGAGCCAATTGGCTAGTAGTATGGTGGGATGGGTAGCACAAAGATCTAAAGAACTCCCAGCCCAAACGATGGTTAACCCAAAGGAGAATGCTACTATTGTGACCTTGAAGAATGAGGAACAAGATGAGGATGAAACAAAATTAGAGATGGATTCTATTCTTGAGGATAATGAAGCCAAAGATCCAAATAAGAGTATTTCGGCACCTGAGGTAACGTTTAAGGTTTCACTTTTTACTAATGTTTCTTCTCCACCTTTTCCTAGTAGATTTGCAAAGTTCAAGGAGGAAGAACATGAACAACACATGCCGAAAACCTTAAACAACTTGTTTGTGGAGGTCATTCAACAAGTATCAAAATATGCTCCATTCCTCGATGACATATGCACCACAAAGGATAATGGAATAATACTTGTAATGGAGAATGCATCCACTGTTGTGCAAAGAAAGCTTCCTCTCAAACGCATAAATTTGGGAAATTTCATGTATGAGCCTGACAAGCCTAAAATGCCAAGAAGGGGAATTGGCTAGGCTGAAAACAATCAATCAAGTGCTAATTGGGGGAGGCAGCCTAATTAGTGAAAGCATTGCCAAACTGCCATCCTCAGATTTGCTCTCTTTTTCTTTATCTTTTTCTTATGTTTTTTTTTGCTAATTGTGTTTAGTGTTTCTAAGTTCATTTAGGCTGCATAAGTTTATTTTGTTTATTAGTTCTTTTGACTTACACATGATTCTTTCATTTGGGATTAATAGCATTACATTAATGACAATGTAAGAATTATGTGTGGGGGGAAGAATTTAGGATTTTATTTAGAGTGTTTTGTTTTTGTGTCTTTTTATGTTGTTTTTCTTTCTGATCCTTGTTTTGAAAATAACTAGATGTAAATATAATTTTTAATTTTTTTAACCCCGGTTAAATGGCGGATAACGGTACTCCGTGATTATTTAAATCGGTTTCATCAGCTACCCACAAAACTGATATTGTATATAAATTTCTCTTCCAATTTCTCTTTCAATTTTTTTCATTTTTTTTTCAGGATGGATGATATTCTCACAAGATTGCAGAAACGATTTCCTCCTTTTCCTCGAAATATTTTACTGAAGCTTTACCAAGTTCGATTTGAAAGATTAAGAATGCTTATGCACAAAGGGATTCCTGAAGACATACGTTGGATAATTGAAGCCAAGGTACGTGAAGATGAATATCTTCCTGTTTTGCATTTACCAGGTACAGGTAGAAGCACTTTTGCAAAGAAGCGACGAGCAAAGCGCATGAGTTCAAATTGCCACAAATGTGCACGATGGACGTGTAACGGTAAATGTCGTTCTATTGGGATTCCGTCCTCTAATCGAGATGATAAAATTGAATTCATTAAGGATGGACTGAGTAAGGAGAATTTGGGTAATATCCAACTTTCTCTTGAGACGCATCCTAGTGGAGACGTACAAAGAGAAATTCTTGATTTATGGCCGCAATTCCAAAGGGAATGGCAACATCTTGGGAATCTGATGTTAAAAGACCCTGTTTGCCAGCTTGTAAGAAAACTGGATGGGAAGCATATCCTCGACTCATAGAAGGCGTTTAAGCCGTTTCTGGACGTAAAACCAGAGGAAGATGTGAGCCACAATCACAACTACAATAAATGACTTCTCAGCTTTTGGTTTGATTTGCAATAACTTTATTTTGGTTTAATTTACGTGTTGTTCGATTTCTGTAATTATTCTCGTTTTTTTTTTATTTGTCTTTTACGGTTGATTTTTCTTCTCTTTTTGATTTTCTTCCTGAAATCACGCAAAAATCTTTTGTTAGGTTAACATTTTCTTCTGACAGGTCAAATACACTTTCGGCGACACTATTACTCTTGTCTGATTCACTACTCAGTCCTCTATATATTACACTATGTACTCATTCTCTTTCAGGCACTTGAAGAAAAAAAAAATGGAAAGTACTTCGTCCCAGCGCATTAAAAAAATTTGTGTCTTTGGAGGTGCTTATCCAGGGAAAAATAACATATTCGCTGATGAAGCCATAAGAGTTGGAGTAATACTTGCCCAACAAAAGATCCACTTGATTTATGGAGGCGGTAGTACGGGTTTAATGGGAGCAGTCGCTACAGCAGCACACGCCGGAGGAAGTCCAGTTCTAGGAATCGTGCCAAAACTATTCACAGATTTTTGTGGACCTACCGTGGGTAAGGAAATACAAGTCTGGAGTATCCCTGAACGGATAACAATCATGTACCATTCTGCCGATGCATTCATTGCTTTACCAAGAGGTCTGGGTACATTGGAAGAAATAGCTTGCGTGGCTTCTTGGTCATCTTTGGTTACAAATAAGAAACCCATTGGTTTGCTTAATATTAATGGTTATTTTAGTAATTTGCTTTCATATTTAGATAATGCTGTGGATAATGGATTCATGTTTTCAAAGGCAAGGAGAACCATAATTTCTGCTACAACCATTGAAGATTTACTCAAAAAGCTCCAAGCTTATGAGTGTTTATCTGCTACGGTTGTTTCGCAAACGCTCGGAAAAAGAAAAAGAGATATGGACGAGCAAGGAGTGGATTGCACTTTGTCTTTGTGACATTATCTAACATTTTGTTTGTTATGTCTCAGTTATAATAAGTGGTTAGCAACCTCTGCAGGTAATATCTCCTAAATTCTACCTTTAAAATTTGACATTGGGGACAATGTCATATTTGAGTAGGGGGTAAGGGACATATTTTGCTAATTTAAAAAAAAAAATTTTTGTTGTGTTTTAAGCCATTTAGAAGTATTCATTCTGAACAAGGTCTGAGTAAGGGAGACTTGAGACATACCTTGTCAGTTTGATTTCTTCTTTTCAAAAAAAAAAAAAAAAAAAAACTTTGTTGTGTTTTAAGCAATTTAGAAGTATTCATTCTGAACAAGGTCTGAGTAAGGGAGACTTGAGACATACCTTGTCAGTTTGATTTTAATCTTTTTATGTTTACTTGTTAATTTTTGTTTAGTATTTTAGGATTATTTAGGTTGCATGAGTTTGTTTTGTTTTGAGTCTTAGTTGTTCCTATTCTTATGTTATTAGTTCTTTTCTCTTACACATGATTCTTTCATTTGGGTTAATAGACTTACATTGAGGACAATGTAAGAATTAAGTGTGGGGGGAAGGATTTAGGATTTCTTTTATTTTTGTCTACTATTTTTTTTATGAGTCTTTATTATTATTTTTAGTGTGTTTTAGTTCCTTTTCAATACTATGATGAGATATGAATTGCATAAGTCTAAAACAGATTTATTAGTGAGAAAATTTTCATGAGAATTAAGCTTGATACTAATTTTTATGAGCCAGTGTTAATATGATATGTTGATTGAGAAAGAAGCATGTTTAGACTTAATCTGACTTGTATAATCATCCTTGTGAGTTTTTGAGCCTATAATGATTGATGCATTATATAAATCAATCTAATTTCTTTCTTGAGTGCTCTTATGATTACATGATTCTCTAGAACTTGCTTTAGACCTTGTTGAGACTATATTGATGCATGTGACAACATGAATATGATAGAGGCATTAGGATTTTTAGCCAGGGCCAAACAGCCATCCCTTATTGATGTTCCAAGAGAACACACCCCTAGTGAGCCAATTTGAGCCTACATTGAATAAGCTATCTCTTTGGTAACCATAACTTGTCCCTAACCTAAATATACTTATATCCTTACATTTGTTCCAAAGATGATTTAGCATGTTTTGAGACAAGTTGCAAAGACAAGGAAGATCTATTGAAAATTTGGGTTAGAAACAAGAAATAAGTGTGGGGGGAAAGAAAAGAAAAGTCAAGAAAAAAAAAAAAGAAATGGAATACTGGCAAATACATTCCTATGTAAAAAAAAAAATATGAATCATCTCTTGAATTTGGGAAAAAGAAAAAGATGTTACAAAGTTGTTTAGAATGAAGAAAAGGCCCAACATGAATATCCGGCCTAGGTGACTATGTACTTGTAAAGAGTTTTGAGAAGTTTCTTTGTATGATCTTTTTATGTCTCTAAACTTTATGAACTCTTTGGAACCTTTGTGATATCTTTATCCTTTTGTTCTTCAACCACATTACAAACCCCTTGGCCCCATTACAACCTTGATTAAAGACCTCTTGATTTATGAAGTTGCATGATCTTTTAGTGGAGAATAGGTGGACAAGCAAGCATATGGTAGAACTATTTTCATGAGATTGATTGAGTGTAAACACTTTACCACTACTTTAAAGAGTGAAAATCATGAGAGTATCCCATGTGAGAGGTTGAGATTAAGTTTGAATATGCACTATTTTGATTGAAATATGTTATGTTAATATTGGCTTAACTCAAACTATTTACATTCAAGCAAGAATTTTTGTGAATTTCTTTAAGCTATTGATTAGTTTTTAAGACTTGTCCAATGATTATCTCTAATTTATATTGGAAGGATTAGTTATAATTATTATTTTTAGTTTTTCTTATGTCTTCAATGTTTGTGGGTATCGTTCTAGTAAACCCTCACGAGACTAAACTCGTCCACTAGGGACACCTAGGGGTTTAAAGGCTTGTGTCACATGCTAAGTGCCACCGTGATTTCCTACGAAAATGGATTATATTAGATTTTCTTATTTTATTGAGTCGTTGCTAGGGACTAGCAACAATCTAAGTGTGGGGGTGTGATAACTCGTATAATTATATAGTTTTTAGTTATGTTTTATTATTGTTTTGTGTCAAATATGAGTTATTATTGTTTAGTCTAATTGTGTTTATGATCTTTTATATTTTTATGTAATTTGGTGTTTTTCACAAGTTTCTTTGAGTGATTTCAGATTACTAGAATTAAGGGCAAATCCAGTTCAGTTCCAGTTCCGACACCTTTTGCCATATCAGCTATATCTTGAGTTTCACTGCAGCAATAAGGCTGAACTTTTAACCGTGCAAAGTTAAGAGGCATATCTATCTTTTTCATGTTTTACACTTCTTGAAACGGAGTCGTTTTGCCTAGCGAAATCAACCATCAAGTTGGCTGATGTGCAATGACGTCTGTCCTGAGTAGTTTTCGCATTTTGACCATATCGTCCGATACACATCAGCAAATGAGCTGATTCCAACGGCTATGGATCACTAACTGATAGGGGAACATTTGTCTAGAAGACCATGTGATCAGATAAAGCCTCCAATATTGAAGAAATCGACCATCAAGTTGGCTGATGTGCAATGACGTCTGTGCTGACCTGTTTTCGTATTTTGCTCATATCTTCTTATCCACATCAGAAAATGAGCTGATTCCAACGGCTATGGATCAGTAACTGATAGGGGAACATTTTTCTAGAAGACCATGTGATCAGATCAGGCCTCCAAAATTGACAAAATCGACCATCAAGTTGGCTGATCAAAATTGTCATACAATATGACGAAAATTGTTAGAAAAATGCACCCACCTATTATACCTACCTTTGAAATTTGTAAAGCTTGTCTCTTGTCATTTAGCCTTCCAAAATGTGTATAAATAGAGGGCCTTGGATGATTGTATCATATTGTAGATTGGTAGGAAATTAGCCATTGTAATAAAATTCTCTAAGTTTTCTTCTTCTTTCTTTTCTCTAGTTTTCTTTTTCTTTATTTTCTTCTTCTTCTTTCTTTCTTTTATTTCCTTCTTAGATTCTCTTTAATTTTATGTTTATGTTTACAATGCCTATGCTAGGCTAAACTTCTATTTGGTTAAGGGTGATTTCAAAGCCCTAGACATGTTTTGTGATTGATTTTCAGATTCTATCTATCATTAATTTTCTATCAAAGTTGCTTATGTTCTTCTACAAGAATTGTTCATGATGTTGTCTTGATTTATTTAGGTGTACAACTAGATAGATCTTGATAATTATCTATTGCTAGTCTAGGAGTCTTGATCCGTGTAATTGTCTTGATTTCCTATTCATAAGTGGCAATTTGTGATTAATGATTATGGTCAAGTTTTCAATAATTGCAAAGTGGAACATAACCTAAGTTGAACAATCCGAGCTTATGTGTTTGTTGCTTAGATCAACCTATCTTTCTCATCATAAAGCTGCCATTAAATTGAATATAGAGAGCTTATTCTAGGTTGTTTAATGGTTAGAGATTAAATAGAGAGCTTGTTCTTTTTAACGACAAACTAAGGAAAGATTGGGATAACAGAGCTTGTTGTTATCAACGGTTGTTAACTTTGATAGTTGGTTGATATTGATAGATCTGAAATTGATTCTTAATGATGTCTAGTGGTGGAGAATGAAACCTTAACCATATTTTTCATATTTGATTCTTCTTACTTACTTGTTTTCTTACTTTTCTAGTTTGCTTATTTTTAAAAGTATATTTATTTTTATTGGCTGGTTATACCGCCTAATTTGTATATTAACTTTGTTTTATTTTTATTGGCTGGTTATACCGCCTAATTTAGTATATATATTTTTATTGGCTGGTTATACCGCCTTGCATCTTATTCTTATTATTTACTTTAGTTTAAATCTGGCTTCAAAAACCCCTTTTCTTTTATTGTTTTCTTTGAACGTAAGTTATAAACTAATAACTCATAGATTAAAACCCAATCCCTGAGGACTCGACCCTTGCTAATCATTATACTTACAATTGATCTTTTTAGTGCAAGGTTAAATAAGATACACTCTTTTGGGTGCATCAAATTTTTGGCGCCGTTGCCGGGGATTGTTGTCTTTAGTTTATTTGTTACTTGGTTTATTCTTATTTTTAGTTCTAATTAGTTTTATTTTCTTGTACATACAAGTTTTTCTTTTCAAATTAAAAAAAAAAAAAACAATGGAATTGAGCAATCTAACACTTGAAGAGTTGGTGGTATACATGAACATGGAGAATCAACAAGCCAATCTCACCTCCCCAGTTCAACAATTGGCCATGGGAGGATGTCAAGGCTATCAAGTGTTCCAAGACCAACAGTATGATCATTACTCAAACACTTACCATGAGGGATGGTGGGATCATACTAATTATGGCTACTCGAAAAATTACCAAGAAGTAGATCCTTATGCCAATTACACTCATCCATCTAGCTTCAATCAATCATGGTCTCAAGAACCAGATCTTTTTCAACCACCACATATGACTCAAAACTCAGGTACTTCTTTAGAAGATTCTGTCTATTCTCTTGTTACTGATTCTTTGCAATTTCAACAGGAAACAAGGGCAAGCATCCAGAGTTTGGAAAAGCAAATGAGCCAATTGGCTAGTAGTATGGTGGGATGGGTAGCACAAAGATCTAAAGAACTCCCAGCCCAAACGATGGTTAACCCAAAGGAGAATGCTACTATTGTGACCTTGAAGAATGAGGAACAAGATGAGGATGAAACAAAATTAGAGATGGATTCTATTCTTGAGGATAATGAAGCCAAAGATCCAAATAAGAGTATTTCGGCACCTGAGGTAACGTTTAAGGTTTCACTTTTTACTAATGTTTCTTCTCCACCTTTTCCTAGTAGATTTGCAAAGTTCAAGGAGGAAGAACATGAACAACACATGCCGGAAACCTTAAACAACTTGTTTGTGGAGGTCATTCAACAAGTATCAAAATATGCTCCATTCCTCGATGACATATGCACCACAAAGGATGATGGAATAATACTTGTAATGGAGAATGCATCCACTGTTGTGCAAAGAAAGCTTCCTCTCAAACGCATAAATTTGGGAAATTTCATGTATGAGCCTGACAAGCCTAAAATGCCAAGAAGGGGAATTGGCTAGGCTGAAAACAATCAATCAAGTGCTAATTGGGGGAGGCAGCCTAATTAGTGAAAGCATTGCCAAACTGCCATCCTCAGATTTGCTCTCTTTTTCTTTATCTTTTTCTTATGTTTTTTTTTTGCTAATTGTGTTTAGTGTTTCTAAGTTCATTTAGGCTGCATAAGTTTATTTTGTTTATTAGTTCTTTTGACTTACACATGATTCTTTCATTTGGGATTAATAGCATTACATTAATGACAATGTAAGAATTATGTGTGGGGGGAAGAATTTAGGATTTTATTTAGAGTGTTTTGTTTTTGTGTCTTTTTATGTTGTTTTTCTTTCTGATCCTTGTTTTGAAAATAACTAGATGTAAATATAATTTTTAATTTTTTTAACCCCGGTTAAATGGCGGATAACGGTACTCCGTGATTATTTAAATCGGTTTCATCAGCTACCCACAAAACTGATATTGTATATAAATTTCTCTTCCAATTTCTCTTTCAATTTTTTTCATTTTTTTTTCAGGATGGATGATATTCTCACAAGATTGCAGAAACGATTTCCTCCTTTTCCTCGAAATATTTTACTGAAGCTTTACCAAGTTCGATTTGAAAGATTAAGAATGCTTATGCACAAAGGGATTCCTGAAGACATACGTTGGATAATTGAAGCCAAGGTACGTGAAGATGAATATCTTCCTGTTTTGCATTTACCAGGTACAGGTAGAAGCACTTTTGCAAAGAAGCGACGAGCAAAGCGCATGAGTTCAAATTGCCACAAATGTGCACGATGGACGTGTAACGGTAAATGTCGTTCTATTGGGATTCCGTCCTCTAATCGAGATGATAAAATTGAATTCATTAAGGATGGACTGAGTAAGGAGAATTTGGGTAATATCCAACTTTCTCTTGAGACGCATCCTAGTGGAGACGTACAAAGAGAAATTCTTGATTTATGGCCGCAATTCCAAAGGGAATGGCAACATCTTGGGAATCTGATGTTAAAAGACCCTGTTTGCCAGCTTGTAAGAAAACTGGATGGGAAGCATATCCTCGACTCATAGAATGCGTTTAAGCCGTTTCTGGACGTAAAACCAGAGGAAGATGTGAGCCACAATCACAACTACAATAAATGACTTCTCAGCTTTTGGTTTGATTTGCAATAACTTTATTTTGGTTTAATTTACGTGTTGTTCGATTTCTGTAATTATTCTCGTTTTTTTTTTATTTGTCTTTTACGGTTGATTTTTCTTCTCTTTTTGATTTTCTTCCTGAAATCACGCAAAAATCTTTTGTTAGGTTAACATTTTCTTCTGACAGGTCAAATACACTTTCGGCGACATTATTACTCTTGTCTGATTCACTACTCAGTCCTCTATATATTACACCATGTACTCATTCTCTTTCAGGCACTCGAAGAAAAAAAAAATGGAAAGTACTTCGTCCCAGCGCATTAAAAAATTTTGTGTCTTTGGAGGTGCTTATCCAGGGAAAAATAACATATTCGCTGATGAAGCCATAAGAGTTGGAGTAATACTTGCCCAACAAAAGATCCACTTGATTTATGGAGGCGGTAGTACGGGTTTAATGGGAGCAGTCGCTACAGCAGCACACGCCGGAGGAAGTCCAGTTCTAGGAATCGTGCCAAAACTATTCACATTAAAAACAATTAAAAAAAAAATGAATTTACCATTAAAAACAATCCCCTAATGGGTCTTTGCTTGACACGCGTCAAGCATCCTTTGCTTGACACGTGTCAAGCTTTTATATATATATTTTATATTTTAAGTTTTATTTTTTATTATTTTTTGGTTTTAATTTTTTTAGTTTTAATTTTTCATATTAGTTTTTTTAATTAATTTTTAATTTTATTTTTAAATGATGTATTTAAATGGATCGGTCCGCACGTTAACTCATAGGTCGATTTAGGATCCGTACCCGATCCACTCGGGAAAAAAAATGAATTTACTGCTAACCAGTGTGAGAAAGCTGAAAAAACTATCTAATAGACACGTGACAAGTTTTTTTCATATATAAATTTTTAGTTTATTATTTATTTATTTTAGTTTTAGTTGTTTAAAAAATGCATATAAATAACAATTAAAAATGCATTTGTATTACCTAATTTATAAATAAATAATTATTATCAATTTAATTTTCATAATTAACAAAATATAATTATAATTATATTAATATTAATATTATTAAATTTTAAAAATAAAAAATAAAATTTAATTTAAAATTATTATTTTTTTTTATTTTTTTTACCTCTTATATATAAAAATATACACTATATAATAAAATCTAAATATGTTTAAAAATGCATATAAATAACAATTGAAAATGAATTTATATTACGTAATTTATAAATAAATAATTATCATAAATTTAATTTTCATAATTAAAAATATAATTATAATTTTAAAATAAAATATTTAATAAAAATGTATTATTTAATAAAATTTATTTAAAATATTAATTTATTATTAATAATCAATTAAAATATTAAAAAAAAATGAGAGAACCCCCAGTGAAACGGGGGCTTAATTTCTAGTAATTAATAAAAGTCATTGGCAATTGAATAATTGCTTAACGCATGTTCAGACTCAATTGAATGACATTTTTCACTTGATTAGGCTCCCACAATTATTTTTAGTTACTAAGGACAAAAAATCTTTTTTATCTTTAATTATTTAAAAAAATTGAATTTTTTTCTTCAAAAAATTAGGAGAGGGAGAAAAACATATATTGTTTTCAACTGACACAGCTCCATTGTATTATTTTTCAGTTCATTATTTTTTAATACATTTTTAATCAATTATAATTTTTATAATTAATGAATGGATCCTACACATGTGATTGATAATGATGAGTATATTGAAAAATATTGGACAAAAACAAATAAATAGTATATCTATGTTTTTTGTTTAATAAAAAAAGTTAAAATCCAAAAAAATAGAAATAATTGTTTCAAGGAAATTTGATTCGATCTAGGGAGAATGAGGTCGACAAGAAATTTTAATTAAATAAGTTGAATAATAAAATGTGATTATTTAAGAAAAATATCTTAAAATAAATATTTTTAAAAAAAGTTATAAGCGGTAATTTTTCTAAATTATTCTAAAGTAAAAATGATCATGAGACTTTACTATTTGGGAGTAATCCCAAGATTATTTGCATGAAGGGATTGATTTTATTTAATTGATTTTAATTAAATATAAATTTTATTAAATTTTTTATGATTTCAAATAAGTAAAAAATATGGAAGAATATATATTATCAGTTAATTATTATTTTTATTAAAATAATTAAAAATAATAAAAAAATTATCTAGTGGTTCTATGATAGAACTGTTATACATGCATGTTATAGATTAATATATATGGTGAATGACTAGATTAGGATGAATGCATATGGTGAATGAGTTAGATTAATTATTATGTACATAATAATTATGGTACATTGTAATGAGAAATGTATTCTTCCCTCCCTAATGATTCTTGTAATCCTATATAAGGATGAGTTTGTATCCAAGAAGAAGTAATAGAAAAGGATTAGTGACATAGCTAGTTTCTGAAAAACTAAACTTTGAAAGTACATATTTCTTTGTCTTGATCTCTCTTTATTTACTTCCTTTTATTTTATTTATAACACGTTATCAGCACGATCAAGTCTCTAACGGTAGTAAAATCTCTCAAGTTTCTTTTCATTATATCAAGGTAAGAATTTTGCTTTCTCTGACATATGTTATCTAGAAATCTAGTATATCTTCTTATTTGCAAAAGTATATATCTTTACATATTTAATAATATGATATGTGTGAGATGAGTATTTTTTTTAGATTCTTAATGTCCACCTGATTTTTGACTTTTTATTTATTAGTATCTTTACAATGACAATCTCAAGAATTTTGAATTCGTTGTTTTTGATATTTTTGGAAGAAATTATTTGTCATGATACTGAGATTCATCTTGAAGCTATGAATATTGGAAATACTATTGAAGAAGGAAATCAAGCATCCCTGCAGGATCGCGTAAAAGCAATGATTTTCCTTCGATACCATTTATATGAAGAATTGTAAACTGAGTACATTACTATTAAAAACCCATTAGCCCTTTGGAATAACTTAAAGAACAGATATGAACACCAAAAAATGGTGATTCTTCCAAAAGCTTGATATGAGTAAGTAGATATATTTACGGATACAAGATTTCAAAACCGTAAGTAAATATAATTCAGCCTTGTTTAAGATTAGCTCTCAATTGAAATTATGAGGAGAGAATATTACTGATATGTTGGAAAAAAACATATTCAACTTTTCATGCCTCGAATGTGTTCTTGCAGAAGCAATACCAAGTGTGTAGATTCACAAAATATTCTGAGTTAATTTCTTGTTTACTTGTGATTGAATAAAACGATGAGCTTTTGATAAAAAACCATCAATCTCGTCCTACCGGCTCAACACCATTCCCTGAAGTGAATGTGGCATTTTCTCAAGGTAGTGGACAAGGTCTTGGTGGTAAAAAAGGTCGCAGAAGAAAAAATTATCGAACCCGTGATAATCATCATTTAATTCTGAAAGCAAAGATGCTAAATAGAATCAAAAGAAGTGGGTCAAAAATAAATAAATAAAAAATTCGAAAAAGAGTAATAAAGTGCAAAACAATCACAATGAATCTTTACAAACATCTAGTTGATCTTTATAAAGCACCACTAAAAGAAAAAAAAATGCAAAAGTAAATTCATTTAAACCTGTTGATCTTACTTATGATATTGAATTTTCTCTAAATATTGATTTTGATGTTTTTGATTTTTCAAAAACCCTAATGGAAAAATTGGTTATTTGATTGGGAATGAAAAATATCTACTAATGAGATGTATTTATGTTTATGTTATTTTAAAGGTTATCATATGTAAGTTTTACTTGATATCATGGAAGATGACATATGTTTAGTGGATAGTGGTACAACTCACACAATTTTTCGTGATAAAAAATATTTCTTGCAATTAACATTAGCTGAAATTATTATTAATACAATACTGGTTTTGCAAATTTAATAGATGGCTCTGGAAGAGTCCACATTATGTTTCCAAATGGAACAAAATTATATATTGATGATACATTATATTCTAGTAGATCACGAAAAAATATACTAAGTTTCAAAGATATACGTCGCAATGAGTATCATGTTGAAACAAAAATTGAGTGAGATATGGAATATCTTTATATTACCTCTACAGTTTTGAACCAGAAGTTCATATTAGAGAACCTTTCGAGTTTCTCATCTGACTTATATTTTACAAAAATAAGGATGGTTGAATCAAATTTTATGCACCGGTAGTGCTTAGATCCTAAAGCTTATATACTTTGGCATGATTGTCTTGGCCATCTAGGTTCAACCATGATGCGATGTATCATTGAAAATACACATGGACACCTATTAAAAGATCAGAAAATCCTTTTGCCTGATGATTATTTTTGTTCTTTTTTTGCTCAAGGTAAATTAATTGTTAGACCTTCTCTATCTAAATTATCTTCTGAGTCTCCCTCTTTTATACAAGGAGTATTTGTGATCTTACGGACCATTCCGGTATTTCATGGTTTTAATTGATGCTTCCTCATGATAGTCACATGTTTGTTTGCTTTCAACTCGTAATACTGCTTTTGCTAAATTTCTTGTTCAAATTATAAAGTTAAGATCAAGTTTTCCTAATCATTCTATTAAGACAGTTCGTTTAGATAATGCATGTGAGTTTACTTCAAAATTTTTTTATGATTATTGCAAATCTATTGGAATTTGTGTTGAACATTCCCTTGCACATGTTCATAATCAAAATAGTTTAACAGAATCCTTCATTAAATGTTTACAATTGATTGCTAGACCTATGCTTATGAGATCAAAACTTCATGTATCTACTTAGGGACAAGCTATAATACATGCTGCATCTTTAGTTCGTACCCGACCATCTGCATATCACATTCTTCGGGTTTTTGGTTGTGCTGTATATGTCCCTATTGCACTATCATTGAAATTTATGTTGGTTTTGACTCTCCATCTATCATTAGATATTTTGAACTTTTAACAGGTGATCTCTTTAGAGCAAGATTTTTAGATTGTCAATTTGATAAATCAGTTTTCCTATCATTAGGGAAAGAAAAAGGTAAAGGATCTAATGCACAAGAAATTTGTTGGTATACACCAATATTGTCCAATCGTGATATACACACAAATCAATGTGAACTTGAAGTTCAAAAATAATTCATTTCCAAAATGTTGCAAATCAATTACCAGATATTTTTACTGACACCCAACAGGTCTCTAAATCACATGTACCGACTACAAATATTCCTGTACGTTTAATTGTCCCTGTAGGACATCCTGTGGGTATGGCAGCCAATGAATCTAAAGTACGCTAGAAGCGTGATAGACCTTTTTGGTGTAAAGGATTCTATTTCTTGAAAGAAAAAGGAAATGAAAACACTTCAAAATGATTCTCCAGAAGAGGTCAAAAATAATATAGATCAACAACATCATATTTCTAGACAAGCAACACCAGAAGTGGTTTCGGTACCGGTAAATGATGAGATCTCATTAAAATCTAAAAATATGTGGGAAAGAAATGAAGTTGTTGCTGATAATATGTTTGCATATACAATTGCTTCTAATATTGATTGGCCAAAATGGAAAGAAGCAATAAAGGCTGAGCTAGACTCATTAACCAAACATAAAGTATTTGGACCAGTAGTCCAGATACCTGAAGATGCCAAACCAGTTAAGTATAAATGGGTTTTTGTACCTAAAAAAAGTAAGTTAAATGAAATTGTGAGATACAAGGCACGACTTGTAACACAAGGTTTCTTACAAAAACCTGATATAGATTATGAAGAGACATATTCTCTTGTTATGGATGCAATTACTTTCAAATTTTTTATAGTCTCTGAAGGACTTGACATACGTCTAATGGATGTGGTGATAGCTTACTAATATGGGTCATTAGATAATGACATATATATGAAAATCCTTGAAGGATTTAAGATGCCTGAAACATATAATTCAAAACCTCAGCAAATGTACTCTGTTAAACTACAAAGATCCATGTATGGATTAAAGCAGTCTGGACGCATGTGGTACAATCATCTAAGTGAACATTTTTGAAAACAATGCTATTTGTCTTTGTATTTTCATCAAGAAAATAAGTTCTGGATTTGGTATAGTCGTAGTGTATGTTGATGACTTAAACATAGTAGGGACTCCAGAAGAGATCTCAAAGACTACTAACTACCTAAAGAAGGAATTTGAAATGAAAGATCTTGGTAAGACAAAATTTTGTCTTGGATTTCAAGTTGAACATTTGAGAAATATGATTCTTATTCATCAATCATCTTATATAGAAAAGATTTTGAAACAATTTCATATGGATAAATCTTATCAATTAAGCTCTCCAATGGTTGTTCGTCTACTTGATGTAAAAAGAGATCTTTTTCGTCCTTGAGAAGATGATGAAGAAATTGTTGGTCTTGAAGTACCATATCTTAGTGCAATAGGAGCACTTTTGTATCTAGCAAATTGCAGTAGATCAGACATAACTTTTGCAGTAAATTTACTTGCAAGATTTAGTTATGCACCAACACGAAGACATTGGAATGGAGTGAAACATATTTTTCATTATCTCCGTGGCACGACTGACATGGGTTTGTTTTACTCAAATGGAGTAAAATCAGAATTAATGGGATATGTTGATGCTGGATATTTTTCTGATCCTCACGAAACTCGGTCACAAACAGGTTATATCTTCACATGTGGTGATACTGCTATCTCATGGCGGCCTGTTAAATAAACAAACACTGCTACCTCATCAAAAAATGCAGAAATATTGGTTATTCATAAAGCAAGTCATGAATATGTATGGTTAAGAACTATGATTCAACATATTAGAAGAGCATGTGGACTGTTCGTGGAAAATGACAAGCCAACTATATTGCATGAGGATAATGTAGTATGCATTATACAAATCCAAGGTGGCTACATAAAAGGTGATAGAACTAAACATATTTCACCAAAGTTCTTTTACACACATGAACTCTTGAAGAAAGATGTTGATATTTGCAAAATTCGCTCAAGTGATAATCCAACAGATCTATTCACTAAGACATTGTCAACTTCAATTTTCAAAAGCACGTACATAACATTGGAATGCGCCGGCTTAAGGACATTAAATAATTGGTTTTAGTTTTGAGGGGAAGTAAGTTTCCTATGAATATTGTACTCTTTTTCCTTCGCTAAGTTTTTCTCTCACTGAGTTTTTCTTAGCAAGGTATTAACGAGGCATATTTGTAGCGAATAGTCATCCAAGGGGAAGTGTTATACATGCATGTTATAGATTAATATATGTGGTGGATGACTAGATTAGGATAAATGCATATGGTGAATGAGTTAGATTAATTATTATGTATATAATAATTATGGTACATTGTAATGAGAAATGTATTCTCCCCTCCCTAATGATTCTTGGAGTCCTATATAAAGATGAGTTTGTATCCAAAAAGAAATAATAGAAAAGGATTGGTGACATAACTAGTTCTTGAAGAATTAGACTTTGAAAGTACATATTTCTTTGTCTTGATCTTTCTTTCTTTTTATTTTATTTATAACAAGAACTCTATTTTCATGAATTTTTTCATCCGATATTTTATCCATTAAGTCCTTGCTTTGTTAATTTCTTTTCCTTTCTTTACTTCGATAGATTCTTTGCAAATTGCTCTTTCATGAATTCAAACTTTTCAGATAATGTAACCATGCAATTAACAATAATTTATTGAAAAAATTAATACGATATACATTTAATCACCTAGAACATTTGATTGACACCTTCAAAATGAAATCTTAATTACTTATTCGTGGTAGTAATTGTGACATTTGCAAAGTCAGTCAAAATAATGGAACATTAAAGAAAAATGTAAAATTTAATGGTTTCAATTAATTTGGAGGACAATTCATTAGTGGTTTAGAAGAATTTTGATTTCTTTTTAATTTATGAGTTCATTTTTTATACACTAATGGTATTTTTTAAAGAGGTTGTCACATGTTTTATTTTTTATTTTAATTTTTTATTATATCCTAAATAGTATGTGTCAGTTTGTTAACTTTACTTGTGAAGTCTAATAATTCTATTGCTAGTAAATGCGATAAAATTTTTTAATTCATTCATATAAAAGAAAGTCCAGTTTTAAAAAAATTGATAACGTGTCATGCAATGAAAAAAGTAGACTTGGAAATCCGTGTATTCGTATTGTATTCGTGTTATTGTCACATTTCTTAATCATGCTTAAGGTATTATATATTTATATAAAATTTGACACGTTAATAATTTGTACTATATAAATTTTGATACGTTCGTGTATTCATATCGTGTTTGTATTATTTTTTGTATCGCATTTTAAATATTTTTCTGTATTATATTCATATCGTGTAATTGAGTCGTGTTCAAAAGTGCGGTAACTAAAAAAAAAAGAAATGAATTAAGTGTGAGATTAGAGTTCTACTTCAATCCCCATGCACAATATTAAAAACAAATAAATAAAGCATGCTAGGATGCCAATAATGAAGGAAAAAGATTAGGTGATTACAACTGAAAAAGTAAGCTTCCTTCCACTTCCACCATACATCAAATTAATTGCTGGCTTCAAGTGGTAGGAAAGTGCTTGTGGAAACACTTCCATTACAAGCAATCTGCCTTCACTAAACTCTAGCTATAGCTCTAGTCATAATCTCTCTACAGCATATCCAGCAAATGCATGAAACCAACTTTTATATCAAAATTATTATAGCTATTTAAAAAATTTCGGTTAACTGATGTCTATATACGACTTATTAAAATTAGTTTTATTTTGAATAATATTTTTTATTTAATATATTATCTTAATTAAAAAAAAAACATTATGTTAATTATTTTTAAAAAATATATATATAAATATTACTTTAACCGGTGTACGTAAACATTTTTTTATTAATAAAGAGTGAAAATAGAGAGGAGAAAATATATCTATCTATTTAGAGAATGGCAAGACCCAAAGAAAGCCTGCCATGGCGGCCTCATAATTTCACAGAGTTGTATATTTATTATGATAATAATATAATTTTATTAAAGAAAATTAATTAGCATTTCTATCCAAGTTGTATGGTTGGATGGTAATACCAAACAGGTTCAACAACACATTACAGATTTGACAAAGGAAAGTAGTTTTTATCCCAGCATTTGGTATGTTTAGAACTTGTCTGTCTGTCTGTCCCCATCAAATGCTTTGTTTGTGGGTGGGACTGTTGCTTTCTATAATGCAAACAGAGAAAAGTGGGAGGAGCATCTACTCTTTGTTTTGATTACAAAACACCCACTCTATCCAAAAGCCAAATCACTCTTCATTATTCATCTTTATCTGTCCAATTGGAAGGAAAGGAGAGCCTGAATCACCTTTCAAAATCAGCCAATGAATATGCTGTTTACTAGGATTTAAGGTTAGATGACTTGATTTGCCTAATTGTGAATTAAAGGAAAAGATTTTTTTTTTTTTTTTTTTTACAAAAGAGGTTGTTGAAACTTGAAAATAGGAAAACAAAATTGCAGATATTGAGATTCAAATATTAAACTTCCTTAATGTCATTTTTTAAAGATTACTGTCTAAACTAACTGAATTAAATCTAGTTTCGAAAAAGATTCCCGTTGTTATCAGGTATGACAACCAGCAAGATTAGGTGGCTTGCTTGGCTGGCTATCATGCCTATGATATGGTAATCTGTAAAGAGGAGAGCATTAAAGCCCAAACAATATCTTTTCTTCTCTGCTTTAACTCTCCTATAGAAATAGAAATACTTGGCAAGTTGTCTATTTGGGGCTCTCTCTTCATGGGATCCTGAACAATTCATGGGAAGTCTATGAAAGAAGTAAAACATCTTCAAGTTTGGTTTGCAATAAGTTATTTGGCTTTCAAATTTGGGCATTTTTTTTATTAAAAAAATATTGCAATTTGGAGATAAGAAAATGATTACAAATTATAAGATTCGAATCCAGATCTTTTGTATTTCATTATTTAAGAATGGTTACATGAATCAATTGAGCTTAAGTTTTGGATTAAGCTTTTCTCTTATTTAATCATATAATTAACTGGATCTTATGTCATTTCAGATTTAAAAATTAATTAAGTTTATTTATTACTTAAGATTTTATTTTTCGATTTTCATGCTCAATTTTTTTTTTTTTACTAGAAAAAGAAAGAACAACACCTGATCTAACCCAGCTCCTTCTTACATGGGCCATGAACCTGGGTTTGAGCCTACTGGGTCAACCAAATGAAAAACGTCACAGGGTTGAGTCTGATCTCAAATGGCCTAATCATCTCATCCAAGCCCGCTTCTTTAAAACCATGCAAATCCAAACCCATGTAACCATTTGGAGGGCTTGCCCATTTTCTTGCAAGAAATAGATGTGCATTAAATTAAAAATAATTTTTCATTTTTTTTGTGTTTGAGGCTATCAAAGATAGAATCTGCTCGTGAAATTAAAAGTCGAGCTCTTTATCAGAATAGATCCTTCGATTGTTGGCAAACTAGATTTTATACAAAGAAATATGTCCCCACATTTTTTTCATTAAACTATTTTTTTGTCATTACTATAGATCAGTTTAGACACCTATCAAATTACCTTAATTTTTTATTTTGTGATTTGGAATAGAACAATTCGAACCATGTTCTTTTAAGTAAAAAATTATGCACCAATCATTAAATCAAATGATTAGGTACGCCTTCGTCTTTTATTTTAGATTTCTCAATGATTGAGCACAAAATTTTTAGAAACTCAATTTTTTGTTGACTGAAATTAAAAAAAAAAAAAGGGCTTAAATTGTTTATCCAACACTTCATGATGAAATACTGAAAAAATTCATAGTTCTAATACTTATGGTAAATTGGAAATTAGAATATCCTAATATAATCATTACAATAATTTAATCAAATATCCTTGATCCTAAAAAATAATATAGCACCCCCCTTTGAGCAAAAATACATAAAATAAAACATAGAAGTGAGGCTGATGGGCTACCTTACAGCTTACAATTACCTTAATTAGGTAAAGATTTCTTAATCTCCTGCAACTTTGCCAATGTTTCTGTCATTGAAAAACGATCTTTTGCTGATGCTGCTGCACAACACAATCCAATTCTTATCATAGCTGATAAACACTCATCGAATGAGTTTTTCTTTGTAATTCCATAATAATCTTTGAAAAGCCTCGGATCAGCAGTCTCCAAAGCTTGACTGCTATCCAACCCTGATGCAAATTTGTTTAGGCTCAATCCTTCTTTAAACATTCCATCAGTTGGCTTCTTTGCTATGAGCATTTCTAGCAGAAGGATTCCAAAACTATAGACATCTCCACTGGTTGAAGCTTTGCCACCTAGACCATATTCTACAGAAAAATTCAGCACAACATTAGACTTACAACGCATTTATTCGGACTCGGGTGTAAGTATCGGATACGGGTATTTGTCCGACACGGATATGTTCAATTTTTTTCTAAGTTTTTATATGTATTTGGAGGGTCCTTGGAGGGTTATATCCCCATATCCATATCCGGATCTGTATCGGACACAAATACTTCAAGAAAAATGAAGAGTCGGAGCAACATAACTAACAATTATTATAATTGTAATGCAAATTATTTTACTAATAAAATGCATGCCCTTTTTTAATCAAGAAAAGTTAAAAAGATCAGTATGTTCACTGACCTGGAGCAATGTAACCAATTGAGCCCTTGACACCTATTGTGCTACTCTCCTCTTTTGATGGATGTTGAAGAAGGAACCTTGCCAATCCAAAATCCCCTACATGAGCCGTCATGTTTTCATCCAAAAGTACATTTGCAGGTTTCAAATCGCAGTGCACAACTAGCTGTTCGCAGTCATTGTGCAAGTAATCCATGGCGGAAGCTACATCAATGGCAATATTGAGTCTTTGCAACAAGGTTAAGGATAACCCAGATTCCATATCCTCAGGATACAACCACTTATCTAGGTTTCCATTGGGCATGAACTCCAGAACCAAGGCCTTGAATTCATCTCCTTTATGATCAATACTAGAGCATGAGGTGATAATCTTCAAGAGATTTCGATGCCGAACATTCCTCAAGGTCTCACATTCTGCAAGAAAACTTTGAATGGATTTGCTTTGTTGCAAGTCAAGTACCTTCACAGCGAGGGTAATGTTATTGGTGCTGCCTTGCCCTTGGTTATCACCAGTGATGAATGTAGCTTTATAAACAGAGCCAAAACCACCCTTTCCAATCAGATTTTCAGCTGCAAAATTGCTTGTAGCAAGCTGGATATCAGAGTAAGATATCATAGGAGGAAACCCCTTGAAGGAAGCTGAAGGTGTTGAATATGGCTCAAAGTTAACCAAGGAAGCTTCCACCAAAGCCACCAACCAAGGTCAATAATGGAGGCTACCACCAACCATAGTTGGTGGATGGTAGACCAAGATAGTTGGTGGATGGTGGCTACTTTGTTTGCCACTAGCTATGTGTTCCCACCATGATAGTTGGTGGATGGTGGCTACTTTGTTTGCCACTAGCTATGTGTTCACACCATGGATGGTGCCTATAAAAGGCCATGTAGAGTGAGAGAGAAAAATGAGTGAGTAGAGTGAGTGTGAGTGAGAGTTGGAGAGCTCCAAAGGTGAGCTCCAAGAGCTCCCTCCCGGTAGAGATGTGAGAGCTCTAGAGAGAGCCCCTCCCGGTTGAGGTGTAGAGAAGCCTTAAAGGCTGTAGCTGCCTGGTAGAGCTTGTGTATTGAGGTGTTGAGTGTGTGCTAGAGAGAGCACTTGTAATACGTATCTCGTGTAATACTCCATCTCCGATAAATACAAAGCTTTGCTCCTCCTCCCGTGGACGTAGGCATATTGGCCGAACCACGTAAAATTATCGGTGTTTTTTCAGTGTGTTTTTTATCGGTTTTAGTAATCTCGATTTAGTTCCGCACAACAAATTGGTATCAGAGCCAAATTTTACGTAAAACCGAGTTTGTTCGATTCTGTCCGTTTTTTCAAAAGTGCTCCAATTTGTGTTTTGAAAATACCAGGTTGAAGAGGTCGTCGAGAGGAGTGCAGCAGAATCAACCGGAGCACCAGAGGAGGCCGCACGCGCCCACACGCGTCGCCAGAAGAATCGCAAGTGGGCCTCACTCTCCCACGCGCCGCACGCGCTCCAGAGGTTGAAGGCGCGTGAAGCCCACGCGCCGATCACCACCAGTCTGCACGCGCCCACGCGCCGCCGCACGCACCACCGCACGCGCCCCACGCGTCGCCGTAGCTCCGACCAATTTTTTTCGGGCCATTTTTTGAGCCTTTTCAGAACACTATTCCGAGACTTTTCCGAGCCGGTTGAGCTAAACCGAGTCCATTTCGAGTCACCTGCAGCTGAATATTCGCAGAATATTCACCGTGTGTCCAAAATTTACACAGTTGGACCCATTCCTGGCTATTTCGACTATTCCGGACTCAACCGCGGCATCCGTTTTTCCATACAGGTAACGGAAAAACTCTGAGTTGGTAATTTTGTTTTATTACCATGGCAGAATCATTAGAGACAACTGAAACAACCAGTAGCGCACCATCAAGTTCTTACATCAGAAAGAACTCGATGACCACTGCAAAGTTCGAGGTGGAGAAATTTGATGGCACCACGTAAATTTGGCATGTGGCAGTGCGAAGTACTGGACCTGTGAGTCCACAAAGGACCAGTAGACAGTGAAGATCCCGTCCTGTAGGAGGTGAAGACCCCGTCCAGTCCAGTAGACGGTGGAGATCCCGTCCAGTAAGAGGTGAAGATCCTGTCCAGTCCAGTTCAGTAGACAGTGAAGATCCCGTCCAGTAGGAGGTGAAGATCCTGTCCAGTCCAATTCAGTAGACAGTGAAGATCCCGTCCAGTAGGAGGTGAAGATCCTGTCCAGTCCAGTTCAGTAGACAGTGAAGATCCCGTCCAGTAGGAGGTGAAGATCCTGTCAAGTCCAGTCCAGTAGGCGGTGGATATCTTATCTAGGAGAAGAATCCTATTAATCCGCGAAGGACCAGTAGACGGTGAAGATCATGTCCAGTCCAGTCCAGTAGGCGATGGATATCCTATCTAGGAGAAGAATCCTGTTAATCCGTGAAGGACCAGTGAACGGTGAAGATCCTGTCCAGTCCAGTCCAGTAGGCGGTGGATATCCTATCTAGGAGAAGAATCCTGTTAATCCGCGAAGGGCCAGTGGACGGTGAAGATCCTGTCCAGTCCAGTCCAGTAAGCGGTGGATATCCTATCTAGGAGAAGAATCCTGTTAATCCGCGAAGGACCAGTGGACGGTGAAGATCCTGTCCAGTCCAGTCCAGTAGGCGGTGGATATCCTATCTAGGAGAAGAATCCTGTTAATCCGCGAAGGACCAGTGGATGGTGAAGATCCTGTCCAGTCCAGTCCAGTAGGCGGTGGATATCCTATCTAGGAGAAGAATCCTGTTAATCCGCCAAGGATCAGTGGACGGTGAAGATCCTGTCCAGTCCAGTCCAGTAGGCGGTGGATATCCTATCTAGGAGAAGAATCCTGTTAATCCGCGAAGGACCAGTGGACGGTGAAGATCCTGTCCAGTCCAGTCCAGTAGGCGGTGGATATCCTATATAGGAGAAGAATCCTGTTAATCCGCGAAGGACCGATAGATGGATGAAGATCCTGTCTAGGAAAAGTATCATCGACAATCTGCAAGGGACGAGTGTGCCTAGTGTTGGACACTAGAGGAAAGGCTGTCCTGACAAGAGAGGTCGATTGTGATAGTTGCTCAAAAGACTGATAGAGAAGAAGACTCTGCTTTCACAGTTTAAGGTGGAGATACATCCTTCCAATCAAGGGATTCCGGATGTTCATACCAGATGTGTTCGAACCGAGAGTGTTTCTCAAGCTATCAAGAGCTTGATGGAAGAATTGTCCTTATGGGCAACGATGTCACACTAGAGGTATTGGAACGATCCGACTAAAAATGCATGACGGTACAATCAGACAACTTACAGATGTAAGGTATGTCCCTGATCTCGAGAAGAACCTTATATCACTGGGGGTCTTAGACTCAAATGGTTACAAGATGACCATTCAGAATGGAGTCCTGAAGGTTGTACGTGGAGCATTCTTAGCAATGAAGGAAATCTGTCAGAATGATGGGATAATTCGACACTTCACTGTTCTTGGCACTCCCCAGCAGAATGGAGTTGCAGAAAGGATGAACCGAACTTTGGTTGATAAAGTTCGCTGCATGTTATCCCAGTCGAGCTTGAGCAAAGCATTTTGGGCGGAGGCTTTATTGTACGCCTCCCACATTATCAACAGACTACCCTCTACCGTAATTGATGGGAAAACTCCCATAGAGGTATGGTCCGGACATTCTGCCACTGATTATGATCGGCTTCGTAGTTACGGATGCAAAACTGGATCCTAGAGCCAAGAAAGCTGTCTTCATGGGCTTTAGTGAAGGAGTAAAGGCATTCCGACTGTGGAACCTTGAGTCAAAGAAAGTCATCGTAAGCCGAGATGTTGCCTTTGACGAATCTGTAATGCTGAAACTGTCAACTCCAGAGAATGTGAACCAAGATTCTCTAAAGCAGGTGGAGTTTGAATCAGAAGATGCTGGTCAAAATTCCGATGAATCTGAACCAGAATCTGATGACACCTTAACTGAAGTGGAGGAGTCATCACCAGAAACCTTTCAGCAATTTGAATCAGTTGCCACCAGTAGACCGAATAGACATATTCGGAAACCTGCTCGGTACACAGACATGGTGGCATACGCCCTTCCAGTAATTGATGATGATGTTCCGATCAATTACAAAGAAGCTGTAAACAGCCCTGAGCATGCCCAGTGGAAGGAGGCGATGGATGAAGAGATGACATCACTTCATCAAAATCAGACTTGGAAGTTGGTTCCACTTCCAAACACTCAAAAGAATAATTGGGTGCAAATGGGTCTTTGCCAAAAAGGAGAGTGCTACCGGCAAAGACAGCATCAGATACAAAGCCAGATTGGTAGCCAAAGGTTAGGCTCAAAAAGAAGGAATAGACTACAATGAGGTATTTTCACCTGTTGTTAAGCATGCATCTATTCGGATCTTATTGGCTTTAGTAGCACTGTATAACCTAGAGATAGTTCAACTTGATGTAAAAACTGCATTCCTCCATGGTTCCTTAGAGGAGGAAATTTATATGACTCAACCAGATGGTTTTGGAGTCCCCGGTCGCAAAGATTACAAAAGCAAGTTGAACCGGTCACTGTATGGTCTGAAACAATCCCGTGACAGCTGTATAAACGGTTGGACTGTTTCATGACAGGATGAAAAGTACACACACAGTCAATTTGATCACTGTGTTTATTTCCGGAAACTTCAAGATGGATCATTTGTCTATCTGCTGAAAAAGGCAAGGTGGAGATCGACAGGCTGAAGACTCAACTGAGCTCAGAGTTCGAGATGATCTTGGAGAAGCTAAGAAAATTCTTGGGAAGTAGACAGAAAAATTGACTCAGGCTCAGTGCATTGATGGATCATGCCAATGCAGTAGGTGCCCTGATGTGTGTAATGGTGTACATGACACCTAAAGGAGAAAGGAGGAAGCTCTGATCTGTGAATTCTCTCTGTGGATTCTCGCCAAGGTGGAGATTGTTGAATATGGCTCAAAGTCAACCAAGGAAGCTTCCACCAAAGCCACCAACCAAGGTCAATAATGGAGGCTACCACCAACCATAGTTGGTGGATGGTAGACCAAGATAGTTGGTGGATGGTGGCTACTTTGTTTGCCACTAGCTATGTGTTCCCACCATGATAGTTGGTGGATGGTGGCTACTTTGTTTGCCACTAGCTATGTGTTCACACCATGGATGGTGCCTATAAAAGGCCATGTAGAGTGAGAGAGAAAAATGAGTGAGTAGAGTGAGTGTGAGTGAGAGTTGGAGAGCTCCAAAGGTGAGCTCAAAGAGCTCCCTCCCGGTAGAGATGTGAGAGCTCTAGAGAGAGCCCCTCCCGGTTGAGGTGTAGAGAAGCCTTAAAGGCTGTAGCTGCCTGGTAGAGCTTGTGTATTGAGGTGTTGAGTGTGTGCTAGAGAGAGCACTTGTAATACGTATCTCGTGTAATACTCCATCTCCGATAAATACAAAGCTTTGCTCCTCCTCCCGTGGACGTAGGCATATTGGCCGAACCACGTAAAATTATCGGTGTTTTTTCAGTGTGTTTTTTATCGGTTTTAGTAATCTCGATTTAGTTCCGCACAACAGAAGGTTCAGCGCCTTTGTCCTCCTTTTTTTCCTTCTTCTTTCCAGGTATCAATGCCCATACAAAGCAGAAAATCAAACATATGAACAAAGTGACTCCCGCTGCTGAAACTAGAATCTTTAGCAGATGATACCTTTTTATTGCTCTTGTTTTACATTGAGGGAGTTTCAAATTCCTTGCAATTTCTTGATCACCACTGCAGAGCCCATTGTTTCCCTGGACAGAGGTCACGCTAAGATTCAAGAAGACTTTTCCTTTTGGAACTTCTCCTTCCAAATGATTGAAAGACAAATTTAACTTCTTCAGATACAGAAGATTTTCCAAGTCTCCTGGAATTGATCCAGAAAACTTATTAAATGAGAGATCCAAAACCTCCAGGGACGTCAACTTTCCAACTGAACGAGGGATTGCTCCGCTGACATTATTTCTTGACATGTTGAGAAATTGCAAAGTAACACATCCACCAATTGATGCAGTCAAATTCCCAGACAACTGATTGTCAGAAACATCCACCACTTGAAGTTGCTTCAACTCACCAACTTCACCGGGGAGAGAACCCCAGAGTGTGTTGTGTGACAGATTCAAGTTGGTTAAACTAGAAACCATGAAAATCTCTTTTGGTATGCTTCCGTTGAGCCTATTCGAAGCCAGGTCCAGTATATGTAGTTGCTGGCAGGCTCCGAGGCTACGAGGAATTTTTCCAGTGAACTTGTTATTGTCCATTTGAACAATAAAAAGTTGTGAAAAATTACCAAAGATATCTGGAATTTCTCCAGACAACATGTTCTGGAACACACTGAAACTCTGTAAATTTTGAAGTGTTGTTATGTTCTTTGGTATCTCACCTGTAAATGCATTTTGCTCCATTGAAAGAGATATGAGGTTATGAACCAAGGTTCAGCCAGATAAGTTCAAAACTGTTCTGAGCCAAATAGAGTTGCCTGAGATTTGGAAGAGCTTGAAAAATATCACTTGGTAATTTTCCTCCAAGGTAATTTTGTGTCACAGATAAAAAGGCTAGAGAAGAAATGTTGAAAATAGAAGAAGGGATTTCGCCACTGAGATTGTTCCCAGAGAGATGAAAATATTGAAGGTTGCTAAGGCAACCCAACTCACTTGGAATTTCACCAAGAAGCTGGTTTCTTGCAAGAGCAAGCGAAGTTAAAGAGGAAAGATTTCCAAATGTAGAAGGGATTGAACCAGTGAGATTATTGATAGAGACATGGAGAGTTTTGAGTTTTTGTAGACTGCCCAATTCAGGTGGAAGTTTACCAGTAAATTTGTTTCCTTCAAATCTAAGTGTTTCAAGGTTATGGCAATCAGAAACATGAGCTGGAATAGTTCCATCAATGGAATTATTCCTGAGATCAATATGTTGAAGATGTGTAAGCCTACTAAACTCCAATTGAATTTGACCGTGAAATAAATTGTGGGAAAGGTTAAGTGTGTGGAGGGAAGTGAGGTTTGAGAGGTGAGGGGTTAAGGTACCGCCAAGGTCAAGCCTACTAAGGTGGAGGGATTGTACTCGGGATCCTTTACTGCTGCAAGAAACACCATACCAAGTACAGTGAGAGGAATTTTTAGTCCACCCTGAGAGTGCATTTTTAGGGTCAGTAGTGACTTGGAGTTTAAAAGATAGCAAGGCTTCTTTGTCAGCTCTGGCTTTCAGACCTCCTATCTTGCTCGTAGCCAAGTAAAGATGAGTCTGGAATAATAAGATGAAAACCAGCAGACTAAAGTGCAGATATTCCATGGTATATGGAATGACTACACTCTTTGCCTTGCTTGCTTGAGATAGATTTGAATTGGACTTCTGAATAATTAAACTATTTCTCTAGTTTAGCATTTATATAGACCTTGGGTAGAAATCTCGTAGGCTTCTAATTAATTTATGAACTAGAGATAACAGTTCATTACTAGGACTATAAAACTTAAATATTTACTTTGCTTTTGCCTATATGAACTTAAAGTTATTATCATGGTGGGTTTAATTTGAGTATCAATTCCGCTATATTTTGGTAAGTCTAGACGCTATAGTTACGCACTGGACACTGACAGTGACAGATAAATGATCATCTTCGGATCGGTGGGGGAAATTGTTGGGCAAAACCAGTTTGCGTTCATCCCGGGGCGTCAAATTCTGGACTGCTCCTTAATTGCCAATGAGGTTATTCATTCTATGAAGACTAATGGAGAGGGTGGTATGATGTTTAAGGTAGATTTCGAAAAAGCCTATGATTGTGTGGATTGGTCATTTCTTGATTTTGTTATGGGTAGAATGGGCTTTGGGGATAAGTGGAGGACTTGGATTCAGTCGTGTCTATCTTCAGCTTCATTATCAGTCCTAGTTAATGGAGTGCCAACGGAACAGTTCAGGATGAGCAGAGGGTTGAGACAAGGCTGTCCCCTCTCCCCCTTATTGTTTAATCTGGTTGCTGAAGTTTTGAGCTTACTTCTTAATAAGGCTACTTCCATCGGCCTTTTCAGGGGTATGATTATTGATCAGGAGTCTGTGTCCATATCTCATCTTCAGTTTGCGGATGACACAATTATTTTCTGTGAGCCTTTGGTGGAGCAGGTTAGGAATGTTAAAAGAATTCTAAAGTGCTTTCAGTTGTTATCAGGCCTCAAAGTTAATTTGAAAAAGAGCAGTCTTTTTGGAGTTGGGGTGGAGCAAAGTGTCACTGATCGGTGGGCTTCGGATATCCGTTGTCTGAGCAGTCGTCTCCCCTCCCTTTATCTCGGTCTCCCCTTGGGGCACGGAGCGAACTCTATCTCATTGTGGAGTCCTATCATTGAGAAATTCAACAAGAGGCTTGCCGGCTGGAAAGGTATTTTACTCTCCATTGGGGGCAGATTGACTCTTATTAAATCGGTGTTGTCTTCTCTGCCCATTTATTATATGTCCCTACTTCAAATCCCTCGTACTGTATCTGATGAGCTGGATAGAATGGTCAGAAGATTCCTTTGGAGTGGTTCTTCGTCGGTGAAGAAGATGCATATGGTTAATTGGAAGTCTGTCTGTAATACCAAGGAATTTGGAGGACTCGGTCTAGTTGATTTAAGGCTTAAGAACAGAGCGCTGCTCAATAAATGGATCTGGAGATTTGGGAATGAGCGTTTCTCTTTATGGAGATCAGTCATAGCCGGGAAATATGAGTCATCGGTGGGAAATCTGCTTCCTTCATGCAGCTGGTATCGGAAAATGTCCCCAACCTGGAAAAACATTATTCGACCCCTTATGCCTTCAAATCATTCTCATCCTTTTTTGTCTGCTGGGTTGTGTTTTCTTCCAGGTGATGGCAGCTCCATTAATTTTTGGCAGGATGAATGGATCGAAGGCGTTATCCTTAAAGACCAGTTTCCAAGAGTCTTTGCGGTAGCTGTTTCTAAAAGCGGGAAAGTAGCGGATTTTGGCAAATGGCTTAATAATCAATGGCATTGGGAGGTTAACCTCCGAAGAAGATTGTTCGATTGGGAGCTTCAGCAGTGGGAATCCCTGTTGGATCTGTTGGGCAAACAAGTGCTCTTCAGAAACTCTTTCGATTCAGTTGTTTGGAAGCACACCTATAGTGGCGTTTACTCGTCTAACTCTTTCTGCCATTCTGTGTTGAGTGAGTCCTCACTAAAATGGGATTATTGGAAATTTATATGGGTCGGTTATGCACCTCCGAAGGTGGAAATCCTTTGCTGGCAAGTTTTGAGAGGCAGCGTTGCTACCAAAGTTGAACTCAGAAAGAGAGGACTTATTGTTAATGGTTCGATTCTGTGTCCACTATGCAATCTGATGCCTGAAACTACAGAGCATCTGTTTTTTACATGCAGAGTCTCATGGTTTGTGTGGGCTCATTGCTGTCTTTCTTGGGGTATTTCTTGGTCCACGCCAAGGAGTGCCGTGGGTTTTTTTTCTTGCGTGGCAGCATGCTTTCCCAGCGAATTATTGCAGCAAATTGTGGAGAATGTTATTTTTTGTTGCACTTTGGTCTATTTGGTTGCACAGGAATGATATTGTGTTTAATAGGAAAAAAGTTGCTGTTTGGCAGTTACTGGACTCTATTAGACTCAGACTCGCTTTATGGTCCAAGGCTAAATGGCCTTCTGAGGAAGGGCTGCTTTCGCAGTTCAAGTGGTCACCTGCTATTTGTCGATTGAAGAGGAAAATGGAAGTTGGTGTTGATGTGACTTGGAGTAAGCCACCTGTCGGCTGCCTTAAGTTCAACGTCGATGGTTCGGCGCGTGGTAATCCCGGTCCTGCGGGGATTGGCGGTATTTTGCGCGACAATCAAGGTATGGTGAAAGCAGTTTTTTCTAAATCTATCGGTTCTGCTAAAGCATTTGAGGCTGAATTAAGGGCCGTCAAAGAAGCCTTCCTCATTTTTGGTGCATCGTCTTGGGTGCTATCGCATAAACTTATAATTGAATGTGATTGCCAGATGGTTGTTACTTGGGTTAGGAATCCGAGTAGAGCCCCATGGCGGATTTCGAGAATTATAAGATCTCTAGAGTTTGTTCGAACTGCGGTTCAAAACTGGGATATTGTTCATATTTTGAGGGAGGCTAATGGTGAGGCTGATAAGCTAGCCAAATCTGGTGTTAATAGGGTGTCAGATTTGTTGTTTTATAGTCCCTAGTTTTGTTTGCAGCATGCTGTTTTCTGGTTTGTAAAAAGGACATCTGTTTTTGCAATAAATCATGCTTTTCAAAAAAAAAAGTCTAGGTTTTCAGTGTGTTGACTCTTGATTTTTGCTGCTGCGTCGAATATAAGTCTGAAAGATCATTGCTTTGGGTACTACTTCCTCGTATCAGAAATAGTGAGACTTTGACTGGTTCCTTGAAGAAAACCAATTAGCACTCCCCCACTTGTCTCAATCTCATCTCTTTATATCTCTAGCTCCATCTAACGTATTGATCAATTCAGGATTATTCTCGAAATCAATGACAGCTGAAAACGTAAATTTTGATCTGATAATATATATAAAAAGAGAACAAAAAACTTTTGATGATTGATGCAGCTTGTGTCTCGACTCTTAATTAATTAAGCTGACCATTTCTTTCCATGTTTTTGGGTTAGAGCTGAGAGCTGTACCAATAAGATTATATATCCATTTTCACCCCTTAGCTAGGGTTTGTCCTGTTTGACTCGAAGATTCCAATTCCAAAATGCATCCGTCAGGACCAACACCAGCTCACTTACAATGGGACAGACCATGAATATTGACCTCCAAGGATAACATCTTTCTTGTTACTAGTTAGTTGATGAAGTTATTTTTTCCTTTTTTTATTCGGTAAAATTAAAAAGATTCAAAACTTATTCTTTGAGATGAAGAATTAATCACTTGAATCTTACTTTTTGAGATGAAGAATAATATACTAAATATAAATCATTTTTAACCTCTTGGATTTGTATCTTTTAGCATTTTTCATATTTTAATTCATAAAATATATATATATATATATATATATATATATATATATGAATTTGACAAGATTAGACTAAGAACATCCTTGAGAAGAAGATTCCACGAATAACTTAAATTTAATATTTTAAAAAATAGACTTGTAAAAATATACATAAAATAAATTATTAAAGTGAAAAATTTATATAAATTTATAATATTTTAAATATACAAAAAAATAATACGAATACGAACATACAAATCTATATAAAACATAAAATAGAAGTTAAGTGTAAGTGAAAGGATAAAGAAAACAAAAGAAAAGAAGTACAAAGAAAGAAGAGAAAGTTAAGTGCCGTGCCGTGCCGTGCACTTCACTTTATCTTTCTTTTATTTTTTAAATTAAAAGAGATGAATAGAATTTTTTTTACTGAATTATGCAAAATATGCAAAATATTGTTTGTGGTCACCAATTAACACGTCTTATCCCCCCCCCTCCCCAAAGCTTAGTCCAAGTAAAGTGCTCTATATGATCTCTTGAGAAATTAATGGGTATAACTATCCAAGCTTCAACTAGCATTCTCCCTCAACCCTCTCGCTTAATTTGTTTCTCTCTTTCTCTATCACTATTACTTCTTGCATATATTATATATAGATTGTTGTCAATCAAGGTGAAAAATGGCTTTAACTATATCCTCTCAAGCAAGGATGATGATGGTTTTGGTAGCCATCATATTTCTCATCTCTTTTGCAACTGCGGTTGTCCCTCATGGTTCCCTTCTCAAACCTAATAATATCGGTCAGTATTAAGTAATGTAGTGTGCATATTTATTCTTTGTTAATTACTACATCTGCCTAAGTAATAATAATACAGAAAAGACACTTTATATCTATATACAATTATACATACATATATATGTTCTCATTCGGATACCCCAATAACACTTAGAACTTGAAATTCAATTTTGGAGGTCTCAAATTCGAACCTTGAAATCAGCAGAGTGAAATTTATAAGAGGAAAAAGAGTTATATCCCGTCGTGCAGTGCAAATTAGTCATATATACTACTTACTTATGTTGTTCAGACTTTTTGTTTTTTTTTAAGTACTCATGTCCAACACTCGTATACGATGCATATCTGGACATGGATATGGCAATCTCCAATTATATGAAAAACATAGAAAAATTAAACATACTCGTATCCAACACTAACACCCGAATTCGAGTAACATAACTACTAACTATAATCAGCTGTCATGCGTTTTAACCACGAGTAATTTGTGTATTGCTGCAGCTAGGAAGCTTCTTGTTGGGCCGCCGACATATGCTCAAAATGGGGGATCCTCAGGGGGATACTACCCATGCTGTTCTCCTTAATTAGGAAGGTGCAAGCGCCTTATTTTGTACCAGAGGGAATAAGAGAGAAGCATGAAGAAGGGGCCCAAAGAAAGATGCTTCCATTAGCTTTTTTCTTCGTTTAATTTTTCAACAATATCTAAATATGCACACTTTCTTACAGTTTATCTTTATGGAAGTCATCTTTTTTTTTTTTTTATAAATTATAGGTGGAACTGAACTCATATATGTAAACGATCTAACTATTAGATGTATTGTTGGCTATGCACTACTTCAATAGAAAAATTATAATGCATGTTTTCCTTCTTTACACTTTATGTATCGACTAAAATTAATAGTAAGTAAATCACAAAGGATCCAATTACACTAATGAAAAAGAAAATTTTTGATCTAAATTAAAAAAATTCGACCAATTCACTCGAATACAAACTCGATTCAATCCAGGAAAAGTCAACAATCCAAATCTGATCCAACTCAAAACCGAAAATGATTCGAATTCGAAATGATCCGAATCCAAATTGATCCAAACCCGAAATGATCAGAACCCGAAATAACCCGAACCCGAATTGACCCGAACAATTAACCCGAAATGACCTGAACTTAAATTAAGTATAATTTTATTTTAAAAACATTAATTTAATAAAAATAATAAGTATAACATAAATTATTAATTTATTTTAATTTTATAACTTGTAATTACCATTTTTTAATATGATAAAATATGCATTATGCAATCAATTGATTATAAATAAATATTAATATATTTATTTTAAATCAAATCGTTGGATTGGATAAATAGTAAGTTTTTGTATTTTTTGATAAGTAAATTTATATATTATTACCATAATAACCTTCTTAAATTAATTGTTCACGACTTCAAAATAATTGTTCAAAAACTAAAATAATCTTTTAAATATATAGTAATCTCTTAAATAAATAATAAAAGATTATATCAATTATGATAATTTTATAATAAGATTTAAAATAAATTATATATTTTAATTATCATGAATATACTTATGATAATCTCATAATATTTTTTTTATCATTATACATATTATTTAAAATAAAGATATTATTTTTTATTTTAAAAGTATAATCCATTCTTAGGTAATTTAGAATAAAATACATAAGATAGGTTGTTAATAATGATACATGTATTTTATCATAATGATTTGTACGCTATGTTATAATAATATCTTATCATGTAATTTAGATAAAATTATATAATCTCTTATCATTATACATGTTATTTTTAGGGTAAATATGTTATTTTTATTTTAAATTTATAATTTTTTAAGTTTTATCATGTGATTTTCTAAAAATATATAAAATAAGTTATTGATAATTTTATATTAAAGATCATATCATTAAATCAAATGCATATTTTTATTAATTATATTTATTAATTACTTAATATTAAAATTATTTATTTAATATTTATTTTTTTAATTAATTTAATCAATCTAATCAACCAGATTAATAACCGAAAACCTCACCGATTTAACTTTTCAAACTTGACCTAAACCATTATACTAACCATCCTAATTTACCAAAGCAGGCTTAAGTGAAGCGTCATAGTTTGAAGGATTATTACAAGCTTCACATTTTATCTAACATAACACACGTGGCAGCCAACGAATTTGCTAAACCTTAAACAGAAACGAAGCACCATACTGCCATGGTTGAACTCTAACCGGGCAACAACTGTTTTTTCAAGCAATTCAATCTCAAACTTCAACTCTTCTTCTCTTCAGATTCTTAAACAAGCAAAAAAAAAAAAGCTCCAATAACACTTTTATCTCATTGTGTTCTTGGAATTGAAACGAAGAAATGAACTTGTAAAAATCAGATTAGATTTTTTTTTTTGTTTTTATTGAATTTTAAGTACTTAAAATGCAAAAATTGATTCTTCATAGACCACCAGTCATTTCAAGAGGGAAACTTCCATTAATGGTTCTTGTGGATTCTTTGCCATCTTTTGGTAGCATTTCAAGAGTACCCATTTCTCCTTCATGTAAGTTTTCCTCTCTATCTTCTTTCCTTTTACACTTCTTTTTTTTTTCTTTGGTTTCTTAAGGTAAATTTCACAGGATTTATGGAAGGACTTAACTTATTTTAGTAAAAATGTGTGGATTTTTTAATTAAATTTATATGAATTAAGTTGAATATAGGTTATCTGTGTTGCAAGAGGCTTGGAGGATGTTGTTATTATAGTGAAATTAACTGTGAGAATAAAGCAGTGAATAGCTGTTGTTCTTGAAGTTTTTGTATACTTCATTTGGATGGAAGTTAACTGAGAGTAAGTGAATCAATTTCTAATTTATGCATAAAGAGTCTTTGGTATTTGTATTGTCAGTGACTTTGTTTTGTGGATAAAGTGAGAGATGAATTCAGGTCATGTGCAAAAGTTTCATATAAAATCAACTTATAGTGAAGTGTTTGAATTTATGGTCATACACAGTATTGACTTTTTTTTTTTTTTTTGGGTTAATATGAAAAACATGCACTCCATAAGGAATTATTGTTAAATGGTATAATTAATAAAAGTTATTTAAAAAAGAGAAATGAATAATTAGAAATTATTATAAATGATATTGTAAAGATAAAATTATCCTTAATAAAAAAACCTTCTCCTTCCTTTTTCTTTTATTTTTTAATTTACTTTTTAATTAAAAAATAAATATTCTGAAAATAAAAAAATTTTAATTTTAAAAAATAAAAAATAAAATTTTAAATTTTTTATTTACTTTTTTTAATTAAAAAATTTAAAAATAATAAAAATAATATGCCTAAAATTACTTTTTCTTTATTTTTTAAAATTTTTTAAAATTTAAAAAAATATATAAATTTAAATATTTTATTTTTTAAATTTATTTTCAATTAAAATTTTTAAAAAAATAATATTTCCTTAATGAAAGAAAAAGAAAAAGTAAGTTTTTTCATGAAGGGTAATTTTGTCTTTACAATATCCTTTATAATAATTTCTAATTATTCATTTCTCTTTTTCAAATAACTTTTATTCATTATACCATTTAACAATAATTCCTTATGGAGTGCATGTTTTTCATATTAACCCTTTTTTTTTTTTTGTTAGACACAGCATCATTAATTAACTTGTCGGATAACTTTTTTATAGTACGATGTAGAAAATTATCAAGGTTGAGTTCAACGTGCAGCATATTCAGAGCACAGCATTTTCTTAACTTTTGAAGTTGATTTACAGAGCTTTCCAACGGTATATTATTTATCCAATTCGCACAAGCTTTTTCCATCCAAATCAGCTGAAAAAAGTGAGAGAAGATGACAGAATCTGCATCCAGGCAGCAAGCTCGGAGCCGCGACGCCTGAACGTGCAAAAAAATAAAATAAAAAAGGAAAGTCTTACCTGTTACTTGAACACGAAATTTATGACTCAAGGAATCTTAAAACTCTATAAATAGGATCTTTTTAAGGCTCAAATAAGCACGAATGGAGACCTATAAACCCAGTTTTTTTAAGAGGAGAGTAGCCACCACAAGTTTGCAAGGAGCAAGAGAGATTATGGAGATTTGAAAATTGAAGTCCTCCAAACATTACTTTTCTCTTTTTTCTTAATCTTCTTTTACTTTCTTGTAATATTTATGATGGTGAAACTCTATTGTTTATTATTTTCAATGTTTAGCATGAACTAAATTTACTTGTTTTAGGATTGCAAGGGAATTCAACATGTAGTTTAAATTATTGTACTATCTTTCTTGAATTAATAATATTTGAGTTGTTTATTCAATATTGTACTTAATGCTTCTAATTGCTTAACTACCAATTAAATTGATTTGGTAACCTAAATACAACTTGACAAAGAGAGTTTAGTGTTAGACATGGACTGAATAACACATGTTTCAGATTCATTTATTAGGATGAATTGAGTTGCATGTAGGGTAGAAATATACTTACGTGTCATGTGTAATCAATTTTAGAGTCTAAGCTTAATGAGTTCCTCTTTAATTCAATTTTCATAGAAATATAGTTAATTGGTTGAAAGGGATATTTTATAAGACCATGACAGATACTTAAAAATAAATTAGAACTCTAGGTCAACAACTTAATGTCATTAGTCAAGTTCAGAGAGTACGAGAGGTTCAAATGAAGTGTTGAGAAAAATTGTAATTCTAGGCTTTTCTCAATTGATTTAATCCAAGTTTTAATTTGCTTTCTTTTATTATTAGTTTATTTTATTAGTTTTTAATTAACAAACTTTAATTAATTATTTGGATAAGATTAAATTATTTTAATTTTAGTAATTAACGAATTTAGTAACAATTCCTCGTGAGATTGACACTCTTTTTCACTTTATTACTTGTTACGATACGTGCACTTGCGTGGTTGAAATCCGACAACAAGTTTTTGGCGCCGTTGCTATGGAATTGCTTACTATTTTTTTAATATTAATACCAAGCAATCTTAATCTTAATTCAAAAAAAAAAATTCTTTATTTTCAAGTTCTATTTGTCGTTGAATGCAAAGGGGTGCAATATGTGGGTTCATGAACTGGATGCAATCACTGCTTTAATTACACAGGTGGCTGCACTGTCCAAGAAATTTGACACTTTGAGTGTACATACCGTCCAAAGCTCATTTGTAATTTGTGAATTATGTGAGAAATGACATACTAGTGATTGGTGCCCAATCAATGCTGAATCAATACAATATGTTGGAAACTACAATATGCATCAAAATAATTTTTATTCCAACAACTACAATCCAGGTTGGGGAAATCACTCAAATTTTTATTGGAACTACACTCAAGGGCCATCCTATTCAGCAAAACAACCATATCCTCTTGGGTTTCCATCACAAGTTCAAGCTTATGTCCCAGAAAAGAAGCCATCATTGGAAGATATGATTATGCAATACATGGCGGAAAACGATGCAACACTTAGGAATCTTATGACTCAAATAAGCCAGCTAGCTAAAGTCATCAACAACTGCCCTATGAAAACTCTTCCAAGTGACACTAAGACTAATCGTAGGAGTGATGAAAAAGTGTATTGCAACGAAATCACTCTCAAGAGTAAAAAAGAGATAGAAGAGGATAGCAAGAACCAAGATTTGCCACCCAAGCCTATTGAAGAAGAAGTTGTGGGTGAAAAAGGAGTTGAAAAAAATTATGAAGAGGAGATTGAGTGTGACCAACCATCAACCAAGCCTATTGAAGAAGAAGTTGTGATGGAGAAAGAAGATGAAAAGGTGATAAGCTCATAAAATACACATTTTATGCCCTTTCTATTCTTAGTTTTAGTTATGTTTTTGATATTTATCTTGATTACTTATGTTATGTTTTTGAATTCTATGTATATTTAAGAGAACAAAGTCAAAAGATGTCAATAATAATGGTAAAGAGCTTACAAAATCACAATCATAAGATGGAAAAAGACTTGGGAGTTAAAAAGATCAATTTCTTATTGCCAAGCAAGAAGGCAGATTTGACCTCCGGAGCTTTTTGCAAGGAAAACATGATTTTAAAGTCTTTATTCAAAGAAACTTCCTCTTGACTTTTGAAGCTGACTTAAAAAGGTTTCCAACGGTAGTTCATACGCCCAAATCGGACAATAACTGGTCATCCAAATCATCCAAAGAAGTGCGAGAATATGCATCAGAAAAATCAGCGACCAGCGCCCAAATATTTCAAGAGCCAGCACTGTAGCATTGGCCAAACTTTCCAAACCTAAAAAAAATTGCAAATTTGAAGCTCCAAACTTACTTGTGCGGCAAGAAAGGGTTCTCAGGGTTTTGAAGCTCTATAAATACCATCTTTTGAGCTATAAACTATACATGTTTTGGTTTTTATTAATCTTCTTCTTCTTCTTCTTCTCCATTCTTTTATTCTCTTTAATTTTATGTTTATGTTAACAATGCCTATGCAAGGCTAAATTTATTTTGCTTAAGGGTGATTTCAAAACCTTAGACATGTTGTGTAATTGATATTCAGATTTTATCTATCATTAATTTTCTATCAAAATTGCTTATGTTCGTCTATAAGAATTGTTCATGATCTTAGTCTTGATTTGTTTATGTTGCAAACTAGATATATCTTGATAAGTATCTAATGCTAGTTTAGGAGACTTAATCCGTAATTGTCTTGATTTCCTATTCATAAGTGGCAATTTGTGATTAATGATTATGTTGGATTTTCAATAATTGCAATGTGGAACATAACCTAAGTTAAACAATCCGAGCTTATATGTTTGTTGCTTAGATCAACCTATCTTTCTCATCATAAAGTTGCTATTACATTAAATCTAGAGAGCTTATTCTAGGTTGTCTGATAGTTAGAGATTAATAAAGAGCTTGTTCTATTTAACGACGAACTAAGGGAAAATTGGGGTAACAGAGCTTGTTGTTATCTACGGTTGATAGTTTTGGTAATTAATTGATTTTGATTCTCAATAATGTTTAGTGGTGGCGAATGATCTCTTAACAATACTTTTCTCATATCGGATTTCATCTTATTCTTTTATTCTTACTTTTCTTGTTTTTTATTTACTTTCAAAACAACTAAAACCCCCTTTCTTTTCTTGTCTTAGAGCTAAAGTTTTGAACTAGTAATTTATAAATTAAAACCCAATCGCTGAGGACCCTTGCTAACTACTATACTTAACAATTGATCATTCTAGTGCAAGGTTAATTAAGATACACTCTTTTAAGTGCATCAAGTTTTTGGCGCCGTTGCCGGGGATTGCTTTCTTTAATTTATTTGTTACTTGATTTATTTTTAGTTCTAATTAATTGTATATATTTTTATTTTTTTATTTTCTTATATATATAGGTCTTCTTTTTAATCAAAGCAAGGAGAGATGGCATGGAACTCTATGGTGGATCATCCAACCAATTGGTGCCTCTAGACACCTAATTTTGTCCCGGCCCCCTAAACACAGCAAATTCTTCTTTCAACTTCCCAAATGCAAATAGACTTCCACCATTCCACAGATGGGTCTCGAAAACTTTGTTTCGGAGGCCTACACAAAAAGTCAACTCGATAAAAGTCAACCTTAAAAAAGACAACTCCAAAAAGTCAACCTCTAAAAATGTCAACTCTCAGTTAAAATCAAGATTCGAAGTTGAATTGAACAATGGTGAAGGAATTTTGATAATCCGAGGTCAACAACGAAAGATAGAGAGTTTGAAAGACAAGTTGCAAAAATTCAATGTAGAGAAATACCTAATTCGGCGAATTTGGGGAAAAGTGCGTAAACGATCAAATTGAACTAAATTGGAGGTTCCAAATGAATTAAGATCAATAAATATGGATATTGGAAGGTCCAATTTTGAAGCGGAGTTGAAGGGAGAATTGGTTTGAAGAGTAAAAGGAAAATAAAGATTTAATCAATAAATAGAAAATTCACAAATTTGGGGAAAACTGCAGAGATGGTCCGATTTGGTGAAATTGAAGCCCCCGATTGATAAAGGCTAAATAAACAAAAATATACCAAGGAAGAGCCGGTTGGATGAAAAATGAAAAGCGAGAAAATTCCCGATATTGAGAAAAGGGGAAAACTAAATCAGAGAGGAATTTGGATGTAAAAATTAAGCGTTTTCGGACCAACTCCAATTCAATATATAAAAAAGATAGTGGAAAAAGAAAATTCAGAAAATTGGGCCCGTTTTGAGTAAAACCGAGGTTTCGGGGTTTAAAGGGCAATTTTAGAAAATCCGAAAAAAATAGAATTCGAGCTCGAAAAATTATGAAAACTTCCAGATCTGAGTTTTATATTGGATGGAAGGGATTGGAGAATAAAAATCCGGAATTGGAGCTCAAATGAAAAAAGGCAAAGTTCGGGTCCACTAATCCGAAATTCTAAGAGAAAATTCTGGGAAAAATAGGAAACGAGCTCGAAAAATTATGAAAACTTTTAGATCTGAGTTTTATATTAGATGGAAGGGATTGGAGAAGAAAAATCCGGAATTGGAGCTCAAATGAAAAAAGACAAAGTTCGGGTGCACTAATCTGAAATTCCAAGAGAAAATTCTAGGAAAAATAAGAAACGAGCTCGAAAAATTATGAAAACTTTCAGATCTGAATTTTATTTTTTATGGAAGGTATTGGAGAAGAAAAATCCAGAATTGGAGCTCAAATGAAAAAAGGCAAAGTTCGGGTCCACTAATTCGAAATTCCAAGAGAAAATTTCGAGAAAATAGGAAACGAGCTAAGAAAATTATGAAAACTTCCAGATCTGAATTTTATATTTTGTGGAAGATATTAGAGAAGAAAAATCCAGAATCAGAGCTCAAATGGAAAAAGACAAAGTTTGAAGGCACTAAACCAAAACTTGACAGAAAATCCGGAAAAAATAGAATCCGAGCTCGGAAAAATATGAAAACCTTCAGAATTGAGTTTTATATTGGATGGGGTGAATTGGAAAATAAAAATCCAAAATTGGGGTTCATTTGCAATTAAATTAAGTTTGGTGGCCAAAATGTAATTTTATCGAAGAAACCAAGAAGGACCATTTTGCAAATAAAAAGAAAGAATGGCCTGGAAATTTCCAGGCCATTTTCGGCCAGTTGCTGATTAAAAGGAGGAGTGTGATCATCTTGAATTGGCCAAGGTTGAATAGCAAGATGACATTTTTAAAAGGACAAGATTCTCCACTACTTTGCCTACATGGCATTTCAGGCCAATGGGAGGTCTCCAAATTACAAAGCCATGTGAAGGCCATGTGAAGAGCATGTGAAGGCTATGAGATAATGCCAAGTAGTATTAAAAATGCAACCTAGGAAGATATTTTAATAGTAAGCCATATGATCTTGACAAGTGGCATAGATATTTTGTAGAGATAGGAGACAAGAATAATCTAGGTGGCATTGTTGGCCAATGAGAGGCTAGGAAACCCTTAATTTAAGAAAAGCATCATGCAAATAGGGGACAAGCACCCTAAATTTAAGGAAAGCATCATGCAAAGAGGGTACGTTTTTTTAGCCATGTGGCAAAAATGTTGGAGGAGCATGTGAAGCATGACAAAGGCTAAAATAGAAACACTCTCTCATATAACAAGGGCAGCCGACCAAGAGCTAAGAGAAAGGGGGGTTCATTTTTTTCCTTAAGGCATTTCACTGGACTCTTGAGAGAAAAGAAGGAAGAAAAAAAAAGAGAGGAAAGGAGAGGAGGAGAATTTGAAAAGCTTGATGATGCACTCAAAAGAGTATATCTTATTTAATCCTTGCACTAAAAATAATCAATTGTAAGTATAGTAGTTAGCAAGGGTCGAGTCCTCAAGGATTGGGTTTTAATTTATAAGTTATTAGTTTATCACTTAAGTTCAAAAACAGGAAAAGAGAAGGGGGTTTTGAAATAATTAAAAGTAAAGAAAACAAGATAAGTAAAAAGCAAATAAATAAGAGAAAATCAAATATAAGAGAAGTATGGTTAAGGTTTCATTCTCCACCACTAGACATCATTGAGAATCAATTTCAGATCTATCAACATTAATTAGCTATCAAAATTATCAACTGTAGATAACAACAAGCTATGTTACCCCAATCTTTCCTTAGTTCGTCGTTAAATATAACAAGCTCTCTATTTAATCTCTAACCACTAGACAACCTAGAATAAGCTCTCTAGATTTAATGTAATGGCAGCTTTATGATGAGAAAGATAGGTTGATCTAGGCAACAAACACATAAGCTCAGATTGTTTAACCTATGTTATGTTCCACTTTGCAATTAGCGAAAACTTGACCATAATCATTAATCACAAATTGCCACTTATGAATAGGAAATCAAGACAATTACACGGATCAAGACTCCTAAACTAGCAATAGATAATTATCAAGATCTATCTAGTTCGCGACCTAAACAAATCAAGACAATATCATGAACAATTTTTATGGAAGAACATAATCAACTTTGATAGAAAACTAATGATAGATAAATCTGAAAATCAATTACAAAACTTGTCTAGGGCTTTGAAATCACCCTTAACCAAAGAAGAGTTTAGCCTAGCATAGGCATAGATAATATATACATAAAACTAAAAATAAAATAAAAAAATGGAGAAGAAGAAGAAGAATAATGATGATCTTTGAGTCTCCTCCCAAAGATAATGATAGTTTGTGGCTCAAAAGATGGTATTTATAGAGCTTTTTGACCTTGGAAATCCTTTCTTGGTGATCAAGGAAGCTAGGAGTCAAATGAGTGCAAAATAGGCAAGATTTTCGCGTTTTGCGGTTTTTCCCGGTTTTGAGGACAGTAGGGCCGGTGCCGCGAGCCGAGTACACTGACCTGTGGCTTTTTGTTCGCTGATGTTGGTTTCGCGACTACTGCACTATCTTGCACTTCGTCGGATGATTTGGGTGACCATCTGATGTCCGATTTAGGCTTGTAAACTATCGTTGGTAAGGTACTCAAGTTAGGTTCAAAATTCAAGAAGGAAGTTTCTTCAAATAATGAATTTAACATAATGATTTCCTTGCAACAAGCTCCGGAGGTCAGATCTGCCTGATCATCTAGTACTAAGAATTTGATCTTTTTGACTCCCAAGTCTTCTTCCATCTTATGATTGTGATTTTGTAAGCTCTTTACCATTATTATTGACATCTTTTGACTTCATTATTTTAAATATACCTATAATTCAAAAATATAATATAAGTAAACAAGATAAAGATTGAAAACATAACAAAAACTAAATGTAGAAAGGCATAAAATGTATATTTTATGAGCTTATCACTTGATTTGGAAAGCAATAGCTAGGTAGCTATCACCTCTCTTCTTCTTCTTTAATATTTTTCTTTGATATTATGATTCCTTTTCTTCTCTTTTTTCATGTGATTTGTTAACTTTTTTGTTGAATAAAAAGGTTTTTCAAAAATAAATTTTAAAGGTTTTCTATCTCTTATTCCTCATTCTTTATCAAATAACCAAGTTGACAAATTTTTTTACACATTTTTGCATTTAAACGAAACTTGGAGGATGTTTTTGTGCTTGTTCTTGCTTGATTATTCTTGCTTGTTTGTTGTGTTCATATTTTTAACTCATGATTGATCTATTTCCATATGATTGTGGGCTGTAAAATCATGCATTTCATGACATTTCAAATAGGTTTTTGGCCAAGATCAACCAATGATCTCAAGCCAAAAATCCCTTGCCCATACTAGTTGAAAGAGTGATAGTTTAGATTGTGTATTTTGACTTTGGGGTTTTTTTTCACTACTCATCCTTAGTCAAAATAAAATGATTTTCTTACCATATGCAGTAGTCGTTTAGAGGATGCAATGGTATTTTTTTCAAGATTTTTACATTTTTTTATCATGGTTGAAAAAATGGTTTGTGATAAAGCAATTTTTAGCTCACTATTCTCACTTTGGTGAAATTTCGGTCAAGTCATCCTTGGTCCTAAAATTAAGCTGATTTTTTCCCATGGAAACCATCATGTTCTAGGTCTACAATAATTTGTATAGATTTTTTTGAAATTTTTTAAAGGGTAAATAATTAGTTTTTCCAAACTGGTTGTGGGAGTTAGAATTGTTTTTAAATACCAATAATTTTCTGTTTTTATTAGCATAAAAAGAGGGGGCTGATTTGGGACATTGGTTACTGTCTTAGGATGATTTCCATGTCATTTCAAGAATAAAATTTGATTTTATAAAAGTCGGGTCAAGAGTGGTCAACCCGGGTTTCAAAACTAGAAAATAGAGCCTCTTACAAAAGGGGTTCGGCCAAGAGGTCTTTTTCATCCCAAAAATTCCATTTTCTAAATCTGAGCCCAAAGTCTTCCTATTTTGAAAATCCGATTTAAGTCTCTTCCAAAGGTAGTCGGATACCTTTTTAGGTATACGGATGTCTTTACTTCAAGAAAAAAATACATCTTCATGCATTAAATATTTAAAAATGTTTTATATTTAATTTGGCATAAAAGCGCGTTTTTCGGTTTCTTAAACATTTGACGAGAATTAATTCTTAATATTTGCCGGGTTTGCCGGGGAGGTTAGGAAATTATTCAACGCATGTGGTTATGAAATCGCAAGGCACGGATTTTATTTTATTCGGAATCATATAAATATCATATGAAAGAATTATTTTTCGAGCTTTGTCGGGTTTGCCGGGAAGCGCGGTAATATTTTTCGACATATGCCATTTATATGATTCCTCACATGAAGAGTCCATTTCAAAAATAATGATGTGTGCATGCGATCATGATGTGATTATGAATATTTTATGATGATGTCATTTAGTGATTTTGCCATGTCAAGCATGCTATGTCATTCATTCATATGCCATGTCATTCATTCACATGCCATACCATTTAGAATTTGCCATATCATTCATATGCCATGTCATTCATTCACATGCCATGTCATTTATAATTTGCCATGTCATTCATATGCCATGTCATTCATTCATATGCCATGTCATCGAGATTATGCCATGTCATTCATTCACATGCCATGTCATTTAGAATTTGCCATGTCATTCATTCACCTGCCATATCATTTAAGATTTGCCATGTCATTCATTCACATGTCATATCATCTTGATTATGCCATGTCATTCATATTCATTCATGTGCCATATCATTTAGAGTATGCTAAGTCATTCATTCACATACCATGTCATTATTTCTTTTACCATGTTTGCCATGCCATGATAAATATGCATGTTTATTTAATTTTTATCTTAGTAACATTTTTGCATATTCATGGTCATTTTCAATGATTTTTAAAATACATGGAAAACAAATAATATTTTTTATAAATCAAAATTATTCCCGAGTTAAAATAATTCATGAATTCTCTGCTGGGTCTATCGGGGATGATATCATCAATTATCATTAACAACGGAATATCTTTTTTTCCAAAAAATGAGGATGATTCGAAGAATTTCAAAATCAAGGAAAAATTCCATGTTTTGCAGAGTTTGTCGAAAAATATGGAAAATTTTATGTTAATAAATTCCAGATCATTTTCAAAATAAATATGAATTTTTTTTAAGAGAATTATTTTAGAACACCAAATTTAAAACCGACTTTTCACCGAGATTCGAGATAACACATGACTAATAAGGTACAATTTTATACGGGCGTTGTGGGGGTGCTAATCCTTCCCCGCACGTAACCGACTCCCGAACCCGTACTTGTTTTCTCTGGTTGAAAGCGCAGACTTCAAAATTGGTTTTAAAAAATGTTTTAATTAATTTTAAAATGTTTTTATAAAAATCGATTTTAATAGGTGGCCGAACACACCTAGCAAAAAAAGATTGGTGGCGACTCCATTTCTTTTTCGAGGTCGTTTTGATACCCTCAACCTTTAGTTCAAGAGGAATTAAGTCGTCTTTTCCTTTATTTTCCCCCAATGTCACACTTTTAATGAATTGGGCCAATTGTCCCCAGGACGAGGGCAGATTAAATTTCGGACCCCTCATTTTTAAGGTTGCTATAGTGCCCATACTTCCAAGAAGATAATTTTGAACAAGCCTATGATTTAGTAGGATTTCAAGGCCAACAAGGATTCCAAGGACAACAGTATGATCCTTTCTCAAACACTTACAATGAGGGATGGTGGGATCATACTAATTACAGCTATTCGGGAAATTATCAAGAAGTTGATCCTTATGCCAATTACAATCATCCATCTGGCTTCAATCAACCATGGCCTCAACAACCAGATCTTTTTCAGCCACCACCTGTGACTCACAACTCAAGTACTATTTTAGAAGATCATGTCAAATCTTTTGCTACTAATACTTTGCAATTTCAACAGGAAACAAGGGCAAGTATTCAAGAAATGAGGGCAAGTATCAAGAGTTTAGAAACTCAAATGGGCCAATTGGCTAGTAGTGTGGTGAGATTGGTAGAACAAAGATCTGAAAAACTTGAGGAAGCTAATGCTAGTGTTGTGATCTTGAGAAGTATGGAACAAGTTGAGGAAGCACCAAAAAGAGAAAGGGATTCAACCCTTGAGGATAATGAAGCTACAATTCCAATTAAGAGTACTACGGCACCTGAGGTAACTTTTAAGGTTCCTATTTTTACTATTGTTTCTTCTCCACCTTTTCCTAACAGATTTGCAGAGTCAAAGAAGAAGGGACATGACAAACAAATTCTGAAAACCTTTCACAAAGTACAAGTAAATATACCTTTTCTGGATGCCATTAACCAAGTACCAAGATATGCATCATTCATCGATGAGCTATGCACCACCGAGAACAAATTAAAGTGTGATGACATAATAATTGTGGTGGAGAATGCATCTGCTGTGTTGCAAAGAAAGCTTCCAAAATGCAAAGATCTAGGAAGTCTCATGCCTGAGCCGGAAGATCCCAAAAAACCAAGAAGGGGTATAGGTTAGGTTGAAGACATTAAATCAAATGCTATAGCCAACCTGCCATATCAGACTTGCTTTTTCTTCCTTCATTCCTTTCTATCTTTGTTTTGTTTTGTTATTAATTTTTTTTTTTAGGTTTATTTAAGTTTCATTAGTTTGTTCTATTTTGAGTCTTTAACAATAACATCCTTGTCAGTTTTGAGCCTATATGATTGATGCATTATATATATCAATCCAATTCCTTTCTTGTGTGCTCTTATGATAACACGTTTCTCTAGAACTTGCTTTAAACCATTTGAGATTATATTGATACATATGACAACATGGATATGATAGAGGCATTAGGATTACTACCAAGGCCAAATCAACCATCCCCTATTGATGTTCCAAGAGAACATTCCCCTAGTGAGCCAATTTGAGCCTACATTGAATAAAATATTTCATTGGTAACCACATCCTACACTGATAACTCGTATAATTATATAGTTTTTAGTTATGTTTTATTATTGTTTTGTGTCAAATACGAGTTATTATTGTTTAGTCTAATTGTGTTTATGATCTTTTATATTTTTATGTAATTTGGTGTTTTTCACAAGTTTCTTTGAGTGATTTCAGATTACTAGAATTAAGGGCAAATCCAGTTCAGTTCCAGTTCCGACACCTTTTTCCATATCAGCTATATCTAGAGTTTCACTGAAGCAATAAGGCTGAAATTTTAACCGTGCAAAGTTAAGAGGCATATCTATCTTTTTCATGTTTTACACTTCTTGAAACGGAGTCGTTTTCCCTAGCGAAATCAACCATCAAGTTGGCTGATGTGCAATGACGTCTGTCCTGAGCAGTTTTCGCATTTTGACCATATCGTCCGATACACATCAGCAAATGAGCGGATTCCAACGGCTATGGATCACTAACTGATAGGGGAACATTTCTCTAGAAGACCATGTGATCAGATAAAGCCTCCAATATTGAAGAAATCGACCATCAAGTTGGCTGATGTGCAATGACGTCTGTGCTGACCTGTTTTCGTATTTTGCCCATATCTTCTTCTCCACATCAGAAAATGAGCTGATTCCAACGGCTATGAATCAGTAACTCATAGGGGAACATTTTTCTAGAAGACCATGTGATCATATCAGGCCTCCAAGATTGACAAAATCGACCATCAAGTTGGCTAATCAAAATGGTCATACAATATGACGAAAATTGTTAGAAAAATGCACCCACCTATTATACCTACCTTTGAAATTTGTAAAGCTTGTCTCTTGTCATTTAGCCCTCCAAAATGTGTATAAATAGAGGGCCTTGGATGATTGTAGAGGATCATATTGTACATAGGTAGGATATTAGCCATTTTAATAAAATTCTCTAAGTTTTCTTCTTCTTTCTTTTCTCTAGTTTTCTTTTTCTTTAGAAAGAGCAAGAGGTTGGATAATTAATATTCTTCTTCTTCTTCTTTCTTTCTTTTATTTTCTTCTTAGATTCTATTTAATTTTATGTTTATAATGCCTATGCCCTACTAAACTTCTATTTGGTTAAGGGTGATTTCAAAGCCCTAGACATGTTTTATAATTGATTTTCAGATTCTATCTATCATTAATTTTCTATCAAAGTTGCTTATGTTCTTCTACAAGAATTGTTCATGATGTTGTCTTGATTTGTTTAGGTGTACAACTAGATAGATCTTGATAATTATCTATTGCTAGTTTAGGAGTCTTGATCCGTGTAATTGTCTTGATTTCCTATTCATAAGTGGCAATTTGTGATTAATGATTATGGTCAAGTTTTCAATAATTGCAAAGTGGAACATAACCTAAGTTGAACAATCCGAGCTTATGTGTTTGTTGCTTAGATCAACCTATCTTTCTCATCATAAAGCTGCCATTAAATTGAATCTCGAGAGCTTATTCTAGGTTGTTTGATGGTTAGAGATTAAATAGAGAGCTTGTTCTATTTAACGACAAACTAAGGAAAGATTGGGATAACAGAGCTTGTTGTTATCTACGGTTGTTAACTTTGATAGTTGGTTGATATTGATAGATCTGAAATTGATTCTTAATGATGTCTAGTGGTGGAGAATGAAACCTTAACCATATTTTTTCATATTTGATTCTTCTTACTTACTTGTTTTCTTACTTTTAGTTTGCTTATTTTTAAAAGTATATTTATTTTTATTGGCTGGTTATACCGCCTAATTTGTATATTAACTTTGTTTTATTTTTATTGGCTGGTTATACCGCCTAATTTAGTATATATATTTTTATTGGCTGGTTATACCGCCTAATTTAGTATATATATTTTTATTGGCTGGTTATACCGCCTTGCATCTTATTCTTATTATTTACTTTAGTTTAAATCTGGCTTCAAAAACCCCTTTTCTTTTATTGTTCTTGAATTTAAGTTTTAAACTATTAACTTATAAACTAAAACCCAATCCCTGAGGACTCGACCCTTGCTAACTACTATACTTACAATTTATCATTTTAAGTGCAAGGTTAAATAAGATACACTCTTTTGGGTGCATCAAATTTTTGGCGCCGTTGCCGGGGATTGTTTTCTTTAGTTTATTTGTTACTTGGTTTATTCTTATTTTCAGTTCTAATTAGTTCTATTTTCTTGTACATACAAGGTTTTCTTATCAAATTTTTAAAAAAAAAACGATGGATTTGAGCAATCTAACACTTGAAGAGTTGGTGGCATACATGAACATGGAAAATCAACAAGCCAATCTCACCTCCCTAGTTCAACAATTGGCCATGGGAGGATGTCAAGGCCATCAAGTGTTCCAAGACCAACAGTATGATCATTACTCAAACACTTACCATGAGGGATGGTGGGATCATACTAATTATGCCTACTCGAAAAATTACCAAGAAGTAGATCCTTATGCCAATTACACTCATCCATCTAGCTTCAATCAATCATGGTCCCAAGAACCAGATCTTTTTCAACCATCACATATGACTCAAAACTCAGGTACTTCTTTAGAAGATCTTGTCTATTCTCTTGTTACTGATACTTTGCAATTTCAACAGGAAACAAGGGCAAGCATCCAGAGTTTGGAAAAGCAAATGATCCAATTGACTAGTAATATGGTGGGATGGGTAGCACAAAGATCTGAAGAACTCCCTGCCCAAACGATGATTAACCCAAAGGAGAATGCTACTATTGTGACCTTGAGGAATGAGGAACAAGATGAGGATGAGACAAAATTAGAGATGGATTCTATTCTTGAGGATAATGAAGCCACAAATCCAAATAAGAGTATTTCGGCACCTGAGGTAACGTTTAAGGTTCCACTTTTTACTAATGTTTCTTCTCCACCTTTTCCCAGTAGATTTGCAAAGTTCAAGGAGGAAGAACATGAACAACACATGCCAGAAACCTTAAACAACTTGTTTGTGGATGCCATTCAACAAGTATCAAAATATGCTCCATTCCTCGATGAGATATGCACCACAAAGGATGATGGAATAATACTTGTAATGGAGAATGCATCCACTGTTGTGCAAAGAAAGCTTCCTCTCAAACGCATAAATTTGGAAAATTTCATGTATGAGCCTGACAAGCCTAAAAAGCCAAGAAGGGGTGTTGGTTAGGTTCAAAACACTAACTCAAGTGTTAATTGGGAAGGCAACCCAATTAAAGAAGAAATTGCCAACCTTCCATATTCAGATTTGCTTTCTCTTTCTCTTTCTTTTCCTTTTTCTTTTATTATTTTTATTTTTATTGTTTTTATTTTTATTTTTTATGTTTACTTGTTAATTTTTGTTTAGTATTTTAGGATTATTTAGGTTGCATGAGTTTGTTTTGTTTTGAGTCTTAGTTGTTCCTATTCTTATGTTATTAGTTCTTTTCTCTTACACATGATTCTTTCATTTGTGTTAATAGACTTACATTGAGGACAATGTAAGAATTAAGTGTGGGGGGAATGATTTAGGATTTCTTTTATTTTCGTCTACTATTTTTTTTTATGAGTCTTTATTATTATTATTTTTAGTGTGTTTTAGTTCCGTTTTAATACAATGATGAGATATGAATTGCATAGGTCTAAACTGGTTACAAGTGAGAAGATTTTCATGAGAATTAAGCTTGATACTAATTTTTATGAGCCAATGTTAATATGATATGTTGATTGAGAAAGAAGCATGTTTAGACTTAAAACTGACTTGTATAATCATCATTGTGAGTTTTTGAGCCTAAAATGATTGATGCATTATACAAATCAATCTAATTTCTTTCTTGAGTGCTCTTATGATTACATGATTCTCTAGAACTTGCTTTAAACCGTTTGAGACTATATTGATACATGTGACAACATGAATATGACAGAGGCATTAGGATTATAACCAGAGCCAAACAGCCATCCCTTATTGATGTTCCAAGAGAACACACCCTTAGTGAACCAATTTGAGCCTACATTGAATAAGCTATCTCTTTGGTAACCATAACTTGTCCCTAACCTAAATATACTTATATCTTTACCTTTGTTCCAAAGATGAATTAGCATGATTTGAGACAAGTTGCAAAGACAAGGGATATTTTTTGGTTAGAAACAAGAAATAAGTGTGGGGGGAAAAGAAAAGAAAAGTCAAGAGAAAAAGAAATGGAATACTGGAAAATACATTCCTATGTAAAAATATATATATATATATATATATGAATCATCTCTTGAATTTGTGGAAAAAGAAAAAGATGTTACAAAGTTGTTTAGAATGAAGAAAAGGCCCAACATGAATATCCGGCCTAGGTGACTATGTACTTGTAAAGAGTTTTGAGAAGTTTCTTTGTATAATTTTTTTATGTCTCTAAACTTTATGAACTCTTTGGAACCTTTGTGATATCTTTATCCTTTTGTTCTTCAACCACATTACAAACCCCTTAGCCCCATTACAACCTTGATTAAAGACCTATTGATTTATGAAGTTGCATGATCTTTTAGTGGAGAATAGGTGGACAAGCAAGCATATGGTAGAAGTGTTTTCATGAGATTGATTGAGTGTAAACACTTTACCACTACTTTAAAGAGTGAAAATCAAGAGAGTATCCCATGTGAGAAGTTGAGATTAAGTTTGAATATGCACTATTTTGATTGAAATATGTTATGTTAATATTGGCTTAACTCAAACTATTTACATTCAAGCAAGATTTTTTGTGAATTTCTTTAAGCTATTAATTAGTTTTTAAGACTTGTCCAATGATTATCTCAAATTTATATTGGAAGGATTAGTTATAATTATTATTTTTAGTTTTTCTTATGTTTTCAATGTTTGTGGGTATCGTCCTAGTAAACCCTCACGAGACTAAACTCGTCCACTAGGGACACCTAGGGGTTTAAAGGCTTGTGTCACATGCTAAGTGCCACCGTGATTTCCTACGAAAATGGATTAGATTAGATTTTCTTATTTTATTTTTATTGAGTCGTTGCTAGGGACTAGCAACAATCTAAGTGTGGGGGTGTGATAACTCGTATAATTATATAGTTTTTAGTTATGTTTTATTATTGTTTTGTGTCAAATACGAGTTATTATTGTTTAGTCTAATTGTGTTTATGATCTTTTATATTTTTATGTAATTTGGTGTTTTTCACAAGTTTCTTTGAGTGATTTCAGATTACTAGAATTAAGGGCAAATCCAGTTCAGTTCCAGTTCCGACACCTTTTGCCATATCAGCTATATCTAGAGTTTCACTGAAGCAATAAGGCTGAAATTTTAACCGTGCAAAGTTAAGAGTCATATATATCTTTTTCATGTTTTACACTTCTTGAAACGGAGTCGTTTTCCCTAGCGAAATCAACCATCAAGTTGGCTGATGTGCAATGACGTCTGTCCTGAGCAGTTTTCGCATTTTGACCATATCGTCCGATACACATCAGAAAATGAGCGGATTCCAACGGCTATGGATCACTAACTGATAGGGGAACATTTCTCTAGAAGACCATGTGATCAGATAAAGCCTCCAATATTGAAGAAATCGACCATCAAGTTGGCTGATGTGCAATGACGTCTGTGCTGACCTGTTTTCGTATTTTGCCCATATCTTCTTCTCCACATCAGAAAATGAGATGATTCCAACGGCTATGAATCAGTAACTCATAGGGGAACATTTTTCTAGAAGACCATGTGATCAGATCAGGCCTCCAAGATTGACAAAATCGACCATCAAGTTGGCTAATCAAAATGGTCATACAATATGACGAAAATTGTTAGAAAAATGCACCCACCTATTATACCTACCTTTGAAATTTGTAAAGCTTGTCTCTTGTCATTTAGCCCTCCAAAATGTGTATAAATAGAGGGCCTTGGATGATTGTAGAGGATCATATTGTACATAGGTAGGATATTAGCCATTTTAATAAAATTCTCTAAGTTTTCTTCTTCTTTCTTTTCTCTAGTTTTCTTTTTCTTTAGAAAGAGCAAGAGGTTGGATAATTAATATTCTTCTTCTTCTTCTTTCTTTCTTTTATTTTCTTCTTAGATTCTATTTAATTTTATGTTTATAATGCCTATGCCCTACTAAACTTCTATTTGGTTAAGGGTGATTTCAAAGCCCTAGACATGTTTTATAATTGATTTTCAGATTCTATCTATCATTAATTTTCTATCAAAGTTGCTTATGTTCTTCTACAAGAATTGTTCATGATGTTGTCTTGATTTGTTTAGGTGTACAACTAGATAGATCTTGATAATTATCTATTGCTAGTTTAGGAGTCTTGATCCGTGTAATTGTCTTGATTTCCTATTCATAAGTGGCAATTTGTGATTAATGATTATGGTCAAGTTTTCAATAATTGCAAAGTGGAACATAACCTAAGTTGAACAATCCGAGCTTATGTGTTTGTTGCTTAGATCAACCTATCTTTCTCATCATAAAGCTGCCATTAAATTGAATCTAGAGAGCTTATTCTAGGTTGTTTGATGGTTAGAGATTAAATAGAGAGCTTGTTCTATTTAACGACAAACTAAGGAAAGATTGGGATAACAGAGCTTGTTGTTATCTACGGTTGTTAACTTTGATAGTTGGTTGATATTGATAGATCTGAAATTGATTCTTAATGATGTCTAGTGGTGGAGAATGAAACCTTAACCATATTTTTCATATTTGATTCTTCTTACTTACTTGTTTTCTTACTTTTAGTTTGCTTATTTTTAAAAATATATTTATTTTTATTGGCTGGTTATACCGCCTAATTTGTATATTAACTTTGTTTTATTTTTATTGGCTGGTTATACCGCCTAATTTAGTATATATATTTTTATTGGCTGGTTATACCGCCTAATTTAGTATATATATTTTTATTGGCTGGTTATACCGCCTTGCATCTTATTCTTATTATTTACTTTAGTTTAAATCTGGCTTCAAAAACCCCTTTTCTTTTATTGTTCTTGAATTTAAGTTTTAAACTATTAACTTATAAACTAAAACCCAATCCCTGAGGACTCGACCCTTGCTAACTACTATACTTACAATTTATCATTTTAAGTGCAAGGTTAAATAAGATACACTCTTTTGGGTGCATCATACACCTAGCCTAAGTACACTTGTATCTTTACCCTTGTTCTAAAGATGAATTACATGTTTTGAGACATATTGCAAAAACAAGGATATCTATTGAAAATTTTGGTTAAAAACAAGAAATAAGTGTGGGGGAGGAGTGATAACTCGTATAATTATATAGTTTTTAGTTATGTTTTATTATTGTTTTGTGTCAAATACGAGTTATTATTGCTTAGTCTAATTGTGTTTATGATCTTTTATATTTCTATGTAATTTGGTGTTTTTCACGAGTTTCTTTGAGTGATTTCAGATTACTAGGTTAAATCAAGAATTAAGGGCAAATCCAGTTCAGTTCCAGTTCCAACACCTTTTGCCATATCAGCTATATCTGGAGTTTCACTGAAGTATTAAGGCTGAAAACTTTACAGTGCAAAGTTAAGAGGCATATCTATCTTTTTCATGCTTTACACTTCTTGAAACGGAGTCGTTTTCCCTAGCGAAATATGGTATCAAGTTGGCTGATGTGCAATGCCGTCTGTTCTGACCAGTTTTGGTATTTTGACCATATCTTCTGATCCACATGAGAAAATGAGCTGATTTTAACGGTTATGGATCACAAACTGATATGGGAATATTTTTCTAGAAGACCATTTGATCAGATCAAGCCTCCAACATTGACAAAATCAACCATCAAGCTGGCTGATCAGAATTGTCATACAATATGACAAAAATTGTTAGAAAAATGCACCCACCTATTATACCTACCTTTGAAATTTATAAAGCTTGTCTCTTGTCATTTAGCTCTCCAAAATGTGTATAAATAGAGGGCCTTGGATGATTGTAAGAGACATTGTACATTGGTAGGATATTAGCCATTGTAATAAAATTCTCTAAGTTTTCTTCTTCTTTCCTTTCTCTAGTTTTCTTTTTCTTTATTTACTTATGCTTCTTACATTTCTTTTCATTTTATTCATATCTAGTATGTGTTGCTAATCATATTGTTGAGGTGATGAGGTGAAGCTTTTGATAAATGCTAAGGTTAGTCTCTTAAACATGAGCTAAAATGAATCATCATTTATAAACACTAGTATAGATAATATTTTCTTTTGGTTTAAAATCATACTTGCAAAGTAGGGATCTTGATTCATTATTGACAATGAAAATGGCACAGTAAATGCTTGGTTTCATAACCTTGATTTGTTGTAGACATATACCTTGGCATAAGGAATGCTTGGACTCTTTTTATGAGTTTTGAGGACACCAAATGAACATAATATCATATGCTATGGACGTTGGACAATTTGGACTGAATTGCTAAACCTTCCGATTGGAATCTCCCTTATGTGTGAATTTTAATTGTGTAATAAAACAAGATTAATCTTAGCATAACACCAAGAGTGGATTCTCTAACCTCAACATCTTTTCTTATTGTTTTTTATATCTTGTTTAATTTCTTTTATGTTATTTTGTTTATTTTGTTCTCTAATATCTTGTTTATCTTGTTTTGTTGTTGATTCCCTAATATCTTGTTTACTTTCTTTTTCTTATATATTTATAAACTTATACTTACTAATACGCTTCCCTGTGGTTCGACCTCGGACACCCGAGAATTTATTACTTGAACATAACCTGCACTTGGGTTTACAACTCTTAATTGAGTCTCCATCAAGTTTTTGGCGCCGTTGCCGGGGAGGCAATACTAAGTATATAAGTTTATAAGTATATTTATTTTTATTGGCTGGTTATACCGCCTAATTTTCTATATATTTATATTTATATTGTAAAGTTTATATTTATATAAATATATTATCTGTATATTAACTTTGTTTTATGCTTGTTTGGCGACGTGATTTTAGATCTCGTCGTTTAGTTAGATTTTATTGTGAAACTTTTTCAGGTAATCTTTCTAATACAACTCCTACCATGGCTGACAATGAAAGTGTTCATGCTGAAGATGAGAACAGACAAGTACGCACCATGCGTGACTACTTGCAACCAACTCGAAGCTCATCACCCTCTTGTTTTATTTTTCCTCTCAATGCAAACAACTTTCGTTTTAAACCAGGTATGATAGCTTTGCTTCCAAATTTCCATGGGTTAGAATCGGAAAGTGCTTACTCGTTTCTAAAAGACTTCAAAGATGTATGTGTCACCTTTAATGACCAACAATGTACAAATGAAATTGTCAAGCTAAAATTATTTCCTTTTTCTTTAAAAGATAAAGCAAAAATTTGGCTTCATAATTTAAAACCAAGGTCAATTGGCACATGGCAAGAATTACAAACTGAGTTTCTAAAGAAATTTTTCCCAGCACATAAAACTACTGCTTTGAAAAGACAGATTCAAAATTTCAATCAAAATCAAAATGAAGCATTTTTTCAGTGCTGGGAGCGTTTTAAAGATTTGTTAAGTTCTTGTCCACATCATGGTTTTGAAAAATGGCGTCTTATTAGTTTCTTTTATGAAAGTTTAACTCCCGAAACTAAACAATTTGTTGAAACAATGTGTAACGGTGAGTTTCTAGAAAAAGAACCTGAAGAAGCCTTTGACTACCTAGACCATTTGGCAGATAACTCTCAAGCCTGACACACAGATAATTCCTCTGAAAGTTCCAATAGATTTAATCTTGTTTCTAACAGAGGTAAATATCATTTTAGTCAAGAAGATGAGATAAAAGCTAAAGTAGCTAATTTGGCTAGAAAGATTGAAGCCATGGAACTTAGAGAAGTAAAAGAAGTCAAAACGGTTAAAAATGAAGAAAGTTGTGGAATTTGTGAAATCATGGGACACCCCACTTCTGAATGTCCAAACATTCCCATTCTTAAAGAAGCGTTGCATGATCAAGTAAATTCCATAAACACATTTAAAAAGCCTTTTCCTTCTCCTTACTCTGAAACGTATAACCCTGAATGGAGAAATCATCCCAACTTCAGTTGGCGGAATAATAATCATGTTCAGGTACCACAATCTCAAAAGCCGGGCAACACTTTTTCCTATCAACCTTCACGTGTACAAACCTTGGAAGAGACATTACAAGCATTCATGCAAACACAAGCAAATGTGAATAACCAAACTTCACAGGACATCAATGAGATCAAAAACACCTTGTCCACATTGACAGCTTCATTACGCACTCAAGAAAAAGTAAGTTTCCTGCTCAACCTCAGCCTAACCCTTCTACTCAATGTCTTGTTTCCTGCTCTAATGAAACTCAACAGGAAAATGCCAGTTCTATCACAACTCTTCGAAGTGGAAAGGCAATTGACAAAAATATTCCATCAAAAGACCAAGATCCTCCTTCCCCTCCGAAAAGTAATGGTAAGGATGATGGTAAGTCTGAACTTCTTGAAAATTTGGACAAAGAAAAAGGTATGCATCCTGCTCCTTTTCCTCAAAGGTTGCAAACAATAAAGAATTTGAATCAAAATGCAGAAATTTATGAACTTTTCAAACAAGTTAAGATTAACATTCCTTTATTGGATGCAATCAAACAAGTTCCATCTTATGCTAAATTTTTGAAGGACATGTGCACAGTTAAAAGGAAGCATAATGTACAAAAGAAAGCATTTCTGACGGAAAGTGTGAGCTCAATCATTCAGCACCTTACTCCACCAAAATTCAAAGATCCTGGGTGTCCAACAATCTCATGCATCATTGGAAACACTAGAATAGAACGTGCATTACTTGATCTTGGTGCTAGTGTTAATCTTTTGCCTTTTTCTGTTTATCAACAGTTAGGTTTAGGTGAACTTAAGGAAACACCTGTTACACTTCAACTAGCTGATCGTTCTGTAAAAATTCCTCGAGGGATAGTTGAAGATGTTTTGGTTCAAATTGATAATTTTTACTTCCCTGTTGATTTTATTGTTTTGGACACACATCCTGTTTCAAATCCAAATGTTCAAATTCCTGTTATATTAGGCCGTCCATTTCTTGCAACTTCTAATGCTCTAATAAATTGCAGGAATGGTATTTTGAACATTTCTTTTGGAAATATGACTTTAGAATTAAATGTGTTCAACATTTGCAAGCAACCTGGTGATGATTCAGAAGTACATGAAGTGGATTTCATTGAAGAACTTGTTCATGAACATCTCACCACTACCACATTCCATGATCCTTTAGAAGCTTATTTAACTGAATGTGAGTTTGATAATGCTTCAGAAATTTCACACACTGATTCTTTGTTAAATTCTTTTCAGGATAAGCATTGTTGGAAACAAAAGTTTGAGGAACTTCCATCACTCACAAATGTCACTGTACCATCAACTATTGAACCACCCAAGCTGGATTTAAAACCATTGCCATCCGAGCTAAAATATTCCTTTTTGGGTGAGAATGAAACTTTTCCAGTCATAATTTCTTCACATCTTGATGAACTACAAGAAGGAAAAATTCCTTCTCAATGGAGCCCCCAAGATAAAAGGAAGTTTCTGAATGAGGTAAAGAAGTTCTACTGGGATGACCCTTACTTGTTCAAATATTGTCCTGATCAGATTTTTCGAAGATGCATTCCCGACAATGAGGTAAGTAGTGTAATTAAGTTTTGTCATTCCGAGGCATGTGGTGGTCATTTTTCATCAAAGAAAACTGGTGCAAAAATTTTACAGTGTGGATTTTACTGGCCAACTTTATTCAAAGATGCATATGAGAATTCTAAAATTCATAAAGAAAGAACTAAAGCCTTTCATGACAAGTTAATTTCAAGAAAAACATTTGATGTTGGGCAAAAAGTTCTACTTTATAATTCTAGACTTCACATATTTCCTGGTAAGTTGAGATCAAGATGGACTGGCCCATTTGTGGTTAAGCATGTGTATCATTATGGAGCAGTTGACATTGAGAATCCTCAAAATGGTAACGTATTCAAGGTAAATGGACAAAGACTCAAACTCTTTTTGGAAAATCATGTTACTCAAGAAGAGGTTGTTTTTCTTTCTGATCCTTGTTTTGAAAATAACTAGATGTAAATATAATTTGTTTTAACCCCGGTTAAATGGCGGATAACGGTACTCCGTGATTATTTAAGTCGGTTCCATCAGCTACCCACAAAATTGATATTGTATATAAATTTCTCTTTCAATTTCTCTTTCATATTTTTTTTTTTTAGGATGGATGATATTCTCACAAGATTGCAGAAACGATTTCCTCCTTTTCCTCGAAATATTTTACTGAAGCTTTACCAAGTTCGATTTGAAAGATTAAGAATGCTTATGCACAAAGGGATTCCTGAAGACATACGTTGGATAATTGAAGCCAAGGTACGTGAAGATGAATATCTTCTTGTTTTGCATTTACCAGGTACAGGTAGAAGCACTTTTGCAAAGAAGCGACGAGCAAAGCGCATGAGTTCAAATTGCCACAAATGTGCACGATGGACGTGTAACGGTAAATTTCGTTCTATTGGGATTCCGTCCTCTAATCGAGATGATAAAATTGAATTCATTAAGGATGGACTGAGTAAGGAGAATTTGGGTAATATCCAACTTTCTCTAGAGACGCATCCTAGTGGAGACGTACAAAGAGAAATTCTTAATTTATGGCCGCAATTCCAAAGGGAATGGCAACATCTTGGGAATCTGATGTTAAAAGACCCTGTTTGCCAGCTTGTAAGAAAACTGGATGGGAAGCATATCCTCGACTCATAGAAAGCGTTTAAGCCGTTTCTGGACGTAAAACCAGAGGAAGATGTGAGCCACAATCACAACTACAATAAATGACTTCTCAGCTTTTGGTTTGATTTGCAATAACTTCATTTCGGTTTAATTTACGTGTTATTCGATTTGTGTAATTATTCTCGTTTTTTTGCATTGGTCTTTTACAGTTGATTTTTCTTCTCTTTTTGATTTTCTTCCTGAAATCACGCAAAAATCTTTTGTTAGGTTAACATTTTCTTCTGACAGGTCAAATACACTTTCGACGACATTATTACTCTTGTCTGATTCACTACTCAGTCCTCTATATATTACACCATGTACTCATTCTCTTTCAGGCACTCGAAAAAAAATGGAAAGTACTTCGTCCCAGCGCATTGAAAAAATTTGTGTCTTTGGAGGTGCTTATCCAGGGAAAAATAAAATATTCGCTGATGAAGCCATAAGAGTTGGAGTAATACTTGCCCAACAAAAGATCCAGTTGATTTATGGAGGCGGTAGTACGGGTTTAATGGGAGCAGTCGCTACAGCAGCACACGCTGGAGGAAGTCCAGTTCTAGTAATCGTGCCAAAACTATTCACAGGTTTTTGTGGACCTACCTTGGGTAAGGAAATACAAGTCTGGAGTATCCCTGAACGGATGACAATCATGTACTATTCTGCCGATGCATTCATTGCTTTACCAGGAGGTCTGGGTACATTGGAAGAAATAGCTTCCGTGGCTTCTTGGTCATCTTTGGTCACAAATAAGAAACCCATTGGTTTGCTTAATATTAATGGTTATTTTAGTAATTTGCTTTCATATTTAGATAATGCTGTGGAAAATGGATTCATGTTTTCAGAGGCAAGGAGAACCATAATTTCTGCTACAACCATTGAAGATTTACTCAAAAAGCTCCAAGCTTATGAGTTTTTACCTACTACGGTTGTTTCGCAAACGCTCGGAAAAAGAAAAAGAGATATGGACAAGCAAGGAGTGGATTGCACTTTGTCTTTGTGACATTATCTAACATTTTGTTTGTTGTGTCTCAGTTATAATAAGTGGTTAGCAACCTCTGCAGGTAATATCTCCTAAATTCTACCTTTAAAATTTGACATTGGGGACAATGTCATATTTTAGTAGGGGGTAAGGGACATATTTTGCTAATTTGTAAAAAAAAAAAAAAAAAAATTGTTGTGTTATAAGCCATTTAGAAGTATTCATTCTGAACAAGGTCTGACTAAGGGAGACTTGAGGCATACCTTGTCAATTTGATTTAATCTTTTCAAAAAAAAAAAAAAACACTATCTGGTCCGTTTATTATCTGCATGTGTTTTACTACTTTCGTGTATGTATTTTTTTTTTTTTTTAGTATTAGTATAATCTTGGCAATCATGTGGATAAAGTAATAGAGTTACAAAGGCTTTGATTAAGTTATCTAGGTTATTTTCAATTTGGTTTTCTGAAAATTGAATATTTTTGATGATCAAATGTCTTTGAGATTGATTTTGGCAGATCGGTTCGATTTTTGTTGGAATGTGAATTCATGGTGAGTCTTTGGAAAGCCACGAAAAACTGGGAAGACATAGTAAGTTTACTTTTTCTCTTCATTCCACATGCAGATTTAGGTCATCACATAGATGCTTGCATCTATACATGATCTGATCTTAGAACAAAGTCACTATCCAGAAAGCCCCTTATCTTTGCCCCCTTACATTAGGAGCCCATAGGTTGTAAACCTTCGGGTTGGATCCCTAGATATGAACTCCAGAAATTATGCCAAAGTGAACGGATACGATTCCGACCCCCATTCCCTCTTTATACTTTTATGATAATATTTGTGATCATTGGGTTTGGGATTGTGTGTTTCCTTCTTGTTTATTTTGTTATCTTTTGAAATCTGAAAAAAAAAAATGGGAATAATGCAAAAGAGGGTAGTTAGAATGAGTGACTGTTTTTAGAGTCGTGAACTTCGAACTTATTGATGCCAAAACAATGTTGTGATGAGTTGAGAAAAAGATGCTGAAAAAAAGAGTTGATGAAAATCTGTCTTGTTTGATCAATTGAATGAAAAGAAAGAAAAAGAAAGTATGGAATCCAATGTGATTTCTGGAAAAAAAAAAAAAAAAAAAAAAACAAGAATGATGATTATGAATAGATGTGATTGTGCATAAAAGATGTCCCAATGAGGGCACAAATCAAAAGAAAATTACTTGTGCTTAAAAAAAATCAGAATTCAAGATTCGAGGTTCTTCATTATAGAGAGGTTTTTACTTTTCTATTTTCTTTGGATCGAGTCTTTTCTTGCTTTTTGTTTTCTTTTCAAAATATTAATGTTGAACATAGGACTAAGGATGAGTGAGAATGGAAATATTTTGAGAGGATTGATCACATTATTATTATATTTCTTGAGCCTAACTTGTGATAAACCTCAGATTATGTTTGAACATTCCACCCCTCACTTGTCCATAAGCCCCAGATTCATCTCTGTACCGATCAGATTTGTCAAGTTCACTTGTGAACTGCGGTGACAAGGATCTTAGCATGTGTACTTATGAAGCTATAGTTTGCCTAGTCCTCCATGGCTAGCTAAAGTCTCGCCAAGAAGGAAGTTCCTCAATCGTACGGTAATGCCTTCAATTTTAATCTCATTGACCCTTTACTCGAACTTAATATGCCAATGATACTTAATTAGATGCCTTGCCAATTCTTACGCTTGATCTTGCTTGTTTGTTTGAGATCCCTTTAACTTGTTTTCCTGTTTATTTTTTTTCTAGGATTGAGTCGTTGCTAGGGACTAGCAACAATCTAAGTGTGGGGGTGTGATAACTCGTATAATTATATAGTTTTTAGTTATGTTTTATTATTGTTTTGTGTCAAATACGAGTTATTATTGCTTAGTCTAATTGTGTTTATGATCTTTTATATTTTTATGTAATTTGGTGTTTTTCACGAGTTTCTTTGAGTGATTTCAGATTACTAGGTTAAATCAAGAATTAAGGGCAAATCCAGTTCAGTTCCAGTTCCGACACCTTTTGCCATATCAGCTATATCTGGAGTTTCACTGAAGCATTAAGGCTGAAATTTTTACAGTGCAAAGTTAAGAGGCATATCTATCTTTTTCATGCTTTACACTTCTTGAAACGGAGTTGTTTTCCCTAGCGAAATGTGGTATCAAGTTGGCTGATGTGCAATGCCGTCTGTTCTGACTAGTTTTGGTATTTTGACCATATCTTCTGATCCACATGAGAAAATGAGCTGATTCCAACGGCTATGGATCACAAACTGATAGGGGAATAGTTTTCTAGAAGACCATTTGATCAGATCAAGCCTCCAACATTGACAAAATCAACCATCAAGCTGGCTGATCAGAATTGTCATACAATATGACGAAAATTGTTAGAAAAATGCACCCACCTATTATACCTACCTTTGAAATTTATAAAGCTTGTCTCTTGTCATTTAGCTCTCCAAAATGTGTATAAATAGAGGGCCTTGGATGATTGTAAGAGACATTGTACATTGGTAGGATATTAGTCATTGTAATAAAATTCTCTAAGTTTTCTTCTTCTTTCCTTTCTCTAGTTTTCTTTTTCTTTATTTACTTATGCTTCTTACATTTCTTTTCATTTTATTCATATCTAGTATGTGTTGCTAACCATATTGTTGAGGTGATGAGGTGAAGCTTTTGATAAATGCTAAGGTTAGTCTCTTAAACATGAGCTAAAATGAATCATCATTTATAAACACTAGTATAGATAATATTTTCTTTTGGTTTAAAATCATACTTGCAAAGTAGGGATCTTGATTCATTATTGACAATGAAAATGGCACAGTAAATGCTTGGTTTCATAACCTTGATTTGTTGTAGACATATACCTTGGCATAAGGAATGCTTGGACTCTTTTTATGAGTTTTGAGGACACCAAATGAACATAATATCATATGCTATGGACGTTGGACAATTTGGACTGAATTGCTAAACCTTCCGATTGGAATCTCCCTTATGTGTGAATTTCAATTGTGTAATAAAACAAGATTAATCTTAGCATAACACCAAGAGTGGATTCTCTAACCTCAACATCTTTTCTTATTGTTTTTTATATCTTGTTTAATTTCTTTTATGTTATTTTGTTTATTTTGTTCTCTAATATCTTGTTTATCTTGTTTTGTTGTTGATTCCCTAATATCTTGTTTACTTTCTTTTTCTTATATATTTATAAACTTATACTTACTAATACGCTTCCCTGTGGTTCGACCTCGGACACCCGAGAATTTATTACTTGAACATAACCTGCACTTGGGTTTACAACTCTTAATTGAGTCTCCATCAAGGAGAAATGCAAAAGTCAAGAGAAAAAGAAAGGGAACACTGTCAAAATACTTTTCCATATTGTTTTCAGATTTAACCACGCGAGTGCATGTATCGTTAACAAGTAATAAAGTGAAGAGTAGAGTATCGTTTCCACGAGGAATTGTTACCAAATTCTTTAAGTGCTAAAATTAGAACAACTTAATCTTATTCAAAAAATTAATTAAATTAAATTAAAGAAACTAACTAATAATAAAAGAATGCAAATAAAAGATAGATTAAATCAAATGAGAAAAGCCTAGGATTACAATTTCCCTTAACATTTCGTACGAACTTCTTCTACCCTCTTAACTTGACTAATGACATTGATTTGTTAACCTAGAGTTCTAATCTATTTATAAAGATCTTCCGATGGTCTTATAAAAATATCCTTCTTAACCTATTAAATATATTTCTATGATAATTGAATTAGAGAGAAACTCATTAAGCTTAGACTCTAAAATTGGTTACACATAACACGTAAGTATATTCTACTCTACATGCATATCAATTCATCATAATAAGTGAATATGAAACATTAGTTATTCAATCCATGTCTAACACTAAACTCCCTTTTCCAAGTTGTATCTAGGTTACCAAATCAATCTAATTGGTAGCTAAGCAATTAGAAGCATTAAGCACAAGATTGAATAAACAACATCAAATATCATTAAATCAAGAAAGAAAGTAAAATAATCCAAACTACATGTTGAGTTCCATTGCAATCCTAGAAAAATAAAGTAGTTCATGCTAAATAATAAAAATATAAAACAAAGGAGTTTCACCATCATCAATATTACAAGAAAGATAAATAAGAGTAAAGGAAAAGAGAAAACTAAGGTTTGTCAGGTCCTCATTCTTCAATCCTCCAAAATATCTCTTAGCACCTTGCAAATCTTTGGTGGCTACTCTTCTTTTAATAAAATTAGGTTTATAGGTCTTTATTCCTCTTTATTTTAGCCTTAAAAGTCATATTTATAGAGCCTTAGAACCCTGGAATCAAAAACTTCACGTGCAAGAAACAGGTAAACAAATAGGTTTTTTATTATATTTTTTTCTCTGTCTGGCACTATAGCGCTGACTCTCGGATGGGCTGGCACTGCAGCATCAGCCTGTTGGTTGGCTGAAGCTGCTTCCTTCGTCTTCTCGCACTTCCTTAGCTGATTTGTATGGGAAAATCTTGTTCGATTTGGATGAATAAACTATTTTTCGAAAGGTATGGAAATCATCTTCAAAAGTCACGAAGGAAGTTTTCTTGAATAAAGACTTTAAGATCATGTTTTGCTAGCAACAAGCTTCGGAGGTCAAATCTGCCCATGCGTTGCTTTCATCTTTTTTCGTCTTTTCGCACCTCGACGCTGCTTCTTGGACCTATAAAAATACATAAACACTAACTTAATAACTAATTTAAACATGAAATAAATAAATAAAATTAATCTAAAAACAATTAAAAGTAATCAATTCCAAATAAAAACTTCAAGGACTTAGCCGATTTGAATGTACAAAATATGGTAAAATAACTATATTTTATAGAGTTATCATATATTGAAAAAAAATGAAAAAAATGAATTATCTTTTGAAATTTTGATTAAAGAAAAAGATGTTACAAAGTTGGTTAGAATGAAGCAAAGGCTCAACATGAAAATTTAGCCTATGTTATTATGAGCTTCTAAGGAATAAGTTTTTCTTTGCAAAATCTTGTTATGTCTCTAAATTCTATGAAGTCTTTGGAACCTTTGTGATATCCTTTATCTTTTATTCTTTAACCACATTACTACCCCTTGACCCCATTACAACCCTGAATAAGGACCTCTTGATTCATGAAGTTGCATGTTCTAAATAGTGGAGAATAGGTGGATAAGCAAGCAAATGGTAGGACCGTTTTTATGATATTGATTGAGTGTAAACACGTTACCACTACTATATTGAGGGAAAATCATGAGAGTATATCCCATGTGAGAAGTTGAGATTAAGTTTGAATATGCATTATTTTGATTGAGATATGTTATATTAATGTTGGCTTAACTCAAACCACATACATTCAAGCATGATTCTTTGTGAAATTTTCTTTAAGCTATTAACTAGTTTATAAGACCCATCCAATGATTTTCTCTAATTTATATTGAAAGGATAAGGAGTAATTATATTTAGTATTTTTTAGTTTTTTTTCATATGTTTTCAATGTTTATGGGTATCATCCTAGTAAACTCTCACGAGACTAAACTCGTCCACTAAGAACACCTAGGGGTTTAAAGGCTTATGTCACATGCTAAGTGCCACTGTGATTTCCTACAAAAGTGGATTAGATTAGATTTTCTTACTTTATTTTGGTTTTGTTTTGCTCGAGGACTAGCAAAAAGCTAAGTGTGGGGGTATTTGATAAGCTTATAAAATACACATTTTATGTCTTTTCTATTCTTAGTTTTAGTTATGTTTTCGATATTTATCTTGATTACTTATGTTATGTATATTTAAGGTATATTTAAGAGAATGAAGTGAAAAGATATTAATAATGATGGTAAAAAGCTTACAAAATCACAATCATAAGATGGAAGAAGACTTGGGAGTCAAAAAGATCAATTTCTTGTTGCCAAGCAAGAAGGCAGATTTGACCTCCTGATCTTTTTGCAAGAAAAACATGATGTTAAAGTCTTTATTCAAAGAAACTTCCTACTTGACTTTTGAAGCTGAATTAAATACATTTCCAACGGTAGTTCATATGCCCAAATCGAACAAGAAATGGTCATCCAAATCATCCAAGGAAGTGTGAGAAGATGCATCAAAAAAATCAACGACCAGTGCCCAAATATTTCGAGAGCCAGCGCCGAACTTTCCAAACCTAAAAAAAAAACCCGCAAATTTGAAGCTCCAAACTTACTTGTGCGGCAAGAAAGGATTCTCAGGGGTTTAAAGCTCTATAAATATCATCTTTTGAGCCACAAACTGTACATGTTTTGGTTTTTATTAATCTTTTTCTTCTTCTCTATTCTTTTATTCTCTTTAATTTTATGTTTATGTTAGCAATGCCTATGCAAGGCTAAATTCTTTTTTGGTTAAGGGTGATTTCAAAGCCCTAGAACATGTTGTGTAATTGATTTTCAAATTCTATCTATCATTAGTTTTCTATCAAAATTGCTTATGTTCTTCTATAAGAATTATTTATAATAATTGTCTTGATTTGTTTAGGTTACAAACTAGATAGATCTTGATAATTGTCTAATGCTAGTTTAGGAGACTTGATCCGTAATTGTCTTGATTTCCTATTCATAAGTAGCAATTTGTAATTCATGATTATGTTGGGTTTTCGGGAATTGCAATGTGGAACATAACCTAAGTTAAACAATTTGAGCTTATGTGTTTGTTGCTTAGATCAATCTATCTTTCTCATAAAAAAACTGCTATTACATTAAATCTAGAGAGCTTATTCTAGGTTGTCTAATAGTTAGAGATTAAATAGAGAGCTTGTTCTATTTAACGACGAACTAAGGAAAGATTGGGGTAACAAAGCTTGTTGTTATCTACGGTTGATAGTTTTGATAGTTAATTGATGTTTATAGATCTGATTATTGATTCTCAATGATGTCTAGTGGTGGAGAATGAAACCTTAACCATACTTGTCTCATATTTGATTTCTTCTTACTTACTTGCTTTTTACTTTTCTTGTTTTCTTTACTTTTAAAAACTATTTCAAAAACCCCCATTCTTATTTTATTTTCTTTGAAATTAAGATATAAACTAATAACTAATAAACTGAATCCCAAACCCTATAGACTCGACCCTTGCTAACTACTATACATACAATTGATCTTTTTAATGCAAGGTTAAATAAGATATGCTCTTTTGAGTGCATCAAAAGGAGACCCAGTTTGAGCCACCACTATCCTTTCATCAACGCTTCCAAAAGCCAAAGCTAATCAATGTGGGAGATAGTCCTACTAAAGAGGAGTTCATAGAAATTTATCCTATTGATCCACTTAAGGCCTCTTTGAATTCTACTTCTGAAAGGGATGAATTCCACTTTCAAGCATGCAGGAATGCTAAGTTGTTCAAAGAAAAGACAAACAAATGGCATGAATCGAAGATCATCAAGTGGTTAGATACAGGATGATAAACACGAGATAGTCAAGCCAATGACTATAAATCAAGCGTTTCTTGGGAGGCAACCCAAGTTTTAATTTTTTTTCTTTTCTTTTTTTCGTTTGCAATTTTAATCTTTTGTTAGGGTATTCTTATTAATTTCTTTTTGTTTTATTTTGTAGTAGTCACTCATCCAACTTGGACAAGCATGATGAGGTATAAGCTGAAAACTAGAGCTTCTCATGTGTTGCTTTCATCGATAGAGAAGTTTTCTTGTTCTTACTCTTTTTATTTCTACACATTGAGGGAAATGTTTGTTTTAAGTTTGGGGATGTCTTTAGCTTATCAGTTTCTTTTATTTTGTGTGATTATTTTAGTTTGTTTTGCATTTTCTTTGTTATGATTACAATTTTAGGAGTCTAGTGTGTTAAAGAGTCTAGGTTGTTTAAAAACTTATTTTGCACTTAATCATGATGAGGTACTAGTCCCATGATGAAATTTTAGTTATTGATTTATCTTGATTCTTGGAAAACATAGGGATTTGTGTTAAATTTTTTTGTTAGTCTCATTGTTAGGATGTGATTTTCAATAATTGAGCACTTTATCTCTTGTTTAGATTTGTATTGCTTATTTAAAGACTGTTTATGTTGATGTGAACTGCATTTTTTTTTTCTAGAAACCTAGAATTTGTTTGATTTTCTCTCGAGGCAAAATCGTAGACAACACTAATTTGAGGAGATGATTTAGACCATCTTTGGATCGTTTGAGCCTTTCTAGCCTACCTATGCATATTAATTTCTTTAATCTACCTCTTTGAGCCTAATTGATATACATCTTTTCTTTGATTACCACATCTTTTAGCCTATCCTAATAAGAAAAACTATGACAAACCCTCACTACATAGGCATGTGTATGATGTTAATGGAAATAATTATGAGCCATGTCTAATTTGGGTAGAATGGTTACATTCAATGAATGAAAATGTAAAAAAAAAAGAAGAAGATTAAGAAAACAACAAGAAAAATGAAATTATAATAATAATAAAATAAAGTGGTGAAGAAAAGGAAGATGCATTCAAAGAATGGAGAATGTAACTTGAGGTAAAGACTATGGCTCTAAAAAAAATCCTGAAACAATGAAAAATGTCTATGAGTGACTTAAACTGAAATATATCATTTATCCTACCTTGATCCTAGCATTTCATTACAAGCTTAATAAAGTCCTACATGATCCTTGATGAAGTGTTAATTTACATTAGTGGAGAGAGAGATGAAAAGCAAACATATGATAATCTAGTACTAATTCATATTTTGCATTGGCATAAACTTATTCGAATTGCAAGTAATGATTTGCAAAGAGATTATACACACACACTGGAAGTCCATTCAAGCATGTGGCATACAATTGAATTGAATCATGAATTTGGGTTATGTTTATATTCTACTTTGAGTCGGGATTTTGAGATTTTTTAAGGACAATTAAAGGAATCATTATTTAAGTGCATTCATCTCGAGTAATGTTTTGGTTTGTTTTATTTAGTTTAGTTTGTTTTGTTTTGCTTGAAGACTAGTAAAATCTTAAGTTTGGGGTGTAATAACTCTATGAAATAGAGTTATTTTACCACATTTTATGCATTCAAATCGGCTAAGTCTTTGAAGTTTTTATTCTGAATTAATTATTTTTAGATTAGTTTTACTTATTTATTTCATGTTTAAATTAGTTACTAATTTATTTATTTTTTATTTTTATAGGTCCAAAGCAAAAAGGAGCTTCAAAATGCGAAAAGACGAAAAAAGATACAAAGCAAAGTAATGGCAGATTTGACCTATGGAGCTTGTTACTAGGAAAATACAATCTTAAATTCTTTATTCTAGAAAACTTCCTTATGAACTTTTGAAGCTGATTTCTAGAGCTTTTCAACGGTATATTATTTACCCAAATCGCACAAGATTTTCCCATCCAAATCAGCTGAAAAATTGCAAGAAGATGACAGAATCGACATCCAGACAGCAAACTTGGAGCCGTAGCGCCCAAAACCAGCGCCACGACGCCCGAACGTGCAGAAAAATAAAATAAAAAAAGTAAAGTCTTACCTGTTACTTGCACGCGAAGTTTATGACTCCAGGGATCTTAAAACTCTACAAAAAGGATCTTTTAAGACTTAAATAAGCATGAATGAAAACCAATAAACCTAGTCTTCTTAAGCGGAGAGCAGCCACCACAAGTTTGCAAGGAGCAAGAGAGATTTTGGAGATTGAAGTCCTGCAAACATTAGTTTTCTCTTTTCCCTTAATCTTCTTTTACTTTCTTGTAATATTTATGATGGTGAAACTCCCTTGTTTATTATTTTCAATGTTTAGCATGAACTAAATTTTCTTTTTCTAGTATTGCAATAGAACTCAACATGTAGTTTAAATTATTTTACTCTCTTTCTTGAGTTAGTGATATTTGAGTTGTTTATTCAATCTTATGCTTAATGTTTCTAATTGCTTAGCTACCAATTAGATTGATTGGTAACGTAAAAACATCTTGACAAAGGGAGTTTAGCGTTAGACATGGATTGAATAACACATGTTTCAAATTCATTTATTAGGATGAATTGAGTTGCAGTAGGGTAGAAATATACTTACGTGTCATGTGCAATCAATTTTAGATTCTAAACTTAATGACTTCCTCTTTAATTCAATTTTCATAGAAATATAGTTAATTAGTTTAGAGGGATATTTTTACAAGACCATCGACAGATACTTATAAATAAATTAGAACTCTAGGTTAACAACTCAATGTCATTAGTCAAGTTAAGAGAGTAAGAGAGATTCAAATGAAATGTTGAGAAAAATTGTAATCTTAGGTCTTTCTCCATTAATTTAATCCAAGTTTTAATTTGCTTTCTTTTATTATTAGTTTTTAATTAACAAACTTAATTAATTATTTGGATAAAATTAAGTTGTTTTAATTTTAGTAATTAACGAATTTAGTAATAATTTCTCGTGGGATCCTACTTTTCACTTTATTACTCGTTACGATACGTGCATTTGCATGGTTGAAATCCGACAACATAGGTTAATACAAGAACTAGATTAAACTTCTTGATTATAAACAATGCATGGGTTTGGTAGTCTTCTCTTAAAGTTCAACCGTATAGCAACTTACTTCCTGGTGAAGGACACTACTTGAGCCAAAGAGAAATTACTAATCTTTTCCTCGTAGTATTGGGTTTAATATCTACTTAATTGAAATTATTGTTGAAGTGATGATTTTTTTTATAGCTTTCTATTGTGGTAGATGTTCTTCCTTCCTTGGATGCAATAAATGCATGTCATTGATGAAATATAAACTTTTCTGCTAGAATTACTTTGTCTACATACTTCATAGTGGTTGTAAGTTTATTCAGATTAAGTCAAGTTCTAGTTTGATGTCTTATGTATCGCCTAATTCTATGTTTTTTTATTTTGATATAAATTGCCACCGTACTAGAGTCTTTGTCGATGTACACATCTTTGATTATTTTGCAGTGTGAAGCCTTCCGTCAAATTCCTTACCCTGTCTCCCTTGCTATTTGTGCTATTGGGATGTGCTTTAGTGTTTTCACAGATTGCCTTTGCAAAAGGTGGACCTTCATCACTCTTAGCAGCAATTGCAAAGTCAGGCCTGACTGCTGCCTTCACATGTTTTTTTGAAAAGCATAAATATTATTGATGACAACGGAAAGGTACAAAGTTCAAGGAGACAGGAACAACACAACAAAACACAATGCAGAGAAAAAGACAAGAAAAGCTAAAAGTAAGCTGAAAAAGATTGTGCCCTGGAAGCTGAATTCTTAGCCAACCCATCTGCAATGAAATTAAGTTGTCTAGGAACATGAGAGATGATAACCCCTTTAATCTTGGGTTGAATTTTCAAAATGTGATTGGAAAGGTTCTTCATGCTCCAAGGCACCTGGAAAGCGTAAGAGACCATTTGACAACGTTTGTGGAGTGACTTTCAATGATGATTTGGAAGGAGTTGCTAAATTCAGATGCAAGAAAAAAGAGATATGCTTCTCGAATGGCCATGAACTCGGCAACGTTGGATTCAGCAGAGCCAATGTATTACACCCCGAATAGAACCTGACTCATCCCTTAGAAGACCTCCAATTCCGGAAGGGCCCGGCTTTCCAAATTTCGAGCCGTCAACATTTAATTTCATGAATCTAGTAGAAGGGCGAGACCAACAGGCAAACCTACAGAGAGAAGAATTAATCTTGACAGTGGAGATCAAGTTGAGGGATTTTTAAAAAAATCCTCAACCAAGTATGGAGAAGAAGGCCATTTAGCTTTAAACCACCAAGCAAGCCTAATGTGAATGAGATCAAAAACTTGCAGGATGTCCATAAGATTTTTCATTGAAGAGAATATCATTCTTGCAAAGCCAGATGGACCAAACTTTTCACAATTTGAAGATGGAGACGAATTCTGCCATAAGAGAAAAATGATTTTGCATTGTTTGGACAAACCCATTAAGCATTTCATTCTTTGTTTAGGCTGTCAGGGAACTATATAACAGGCAATGTATTCACGTTTTTGGCATGAAATGAAATACAATTTTCCTTCTCTTCTCCTTTCTCTTCTCCTTTCTGGTCTACTCTCTTCTTCTCTTCTTCAAACTCTCAACCAATCCATAACAGAACCACTTGCCATTTCCATTCTTCATTGGACCAGCATCCAAAATCGCACACAAAACCAGACTTGTTAGCAGAAGTGCAAAGATTCCTTCACATTAATATTTGTTTTTGAAATTGGAGACAAGGTAACTAATTGATCATTAAATAAGTTCATGTGTTCTTTGTAATAACCAATTTTCGTCCGGGTCGGGTTCGAATCCGACCCGGACCAAGTACGAACCGGGCCTGCTATTCAGCAGGCCCAATCTGTAAACACCAGGCCGAATGCCCAACTGGCCCAACCCCTCAACCCCCAAACTGGGCCACCAGTGGGCCCAAACCCATCAGCCCAGCCGGCCCATTTCCCCTAACCCTAACCAGAAACCCTAACCCTAACCAGAAACCCTAACCCTAAACCAGAAACCCTAGCCCCAACCTAACCCTAACCTGCCACCAGCCACCATCACCCTGACAGCCCCCTGCCACACGCCTAAACCTACCCCTGACCACCGACCCTTGCCCTGCCACAGCCACAGCCACCTCCACGCAACCCAAGCCCCCACACTCAACCCCCAATAAAAAACCCCCCAAATCCGAACAGAAAAAAAAGGGGGAAGGGAGGAGGGAGGCCCGATTCGGACGACCCCCCCAGATCAACCCAAGACAAACCGAAACAAACCCCCCAGGGCCGAAGCCTCAGCCAAGGAGGCCGTCCCCAGATCGACACCCAAAAAACCCCTTTCAAAACAGATCTGGGGTCCGAAACCCAGATCGGACCCCCCTACACCAAAAAAAGAGCCCCGACCCCCCACCTCTACTGAACCAAAAACCCTGCAAAACAAACAAAAAAAAACACAGCCAGAAAAAAAAAAAAGGGTAAAGTTGAAAAGTTTTCGCCAGATCTAGGGGGATTTGTCGAGATTCGGGCAAAACCATGCCCGAATCCGGAAAGGTGAGGTGATTTTACGAAGATCAAGTCCGACATTTTAATTTTTCGGATTCTCGATATTTTTGGTATGATTTCAATTTCTTTATTTATTACTATTTTTGTTTATTTATTTTTGCTCACTATTCGACGTATTTTTATTATCCGGTTTCGATTTTAAAAAAATTATTAAAAGCATTTTAACTTTAAAAAAAAAAAAAGGATTTTAATAAATGCGAATAGCCGACGACGGAATTCGAAGGATATCACGGTTTTGATTCCTAAGATGTCTTGAGGTGAGAAGATCTCGTTAAATACCACCGAGAGTGTCGGGAATATTTAATGAGTATTTTCGATAATAAATTTATGTTCACTTTCGATTTTTTAAAAAAATAATTCAAGAAAATCCAAAAAATAATAAACATGTTTTTTTTAAGAATAAAAAAATAAAAGAGAATTATTTTTAAATACCGATGTTAAATCCATTAAATCGAGATTAAAGATAACACGTGATCAAGTGGTACCGTTTTCTAAACGGGCGTTGCGGGGGTGCTAATCCTTCCCCGTACGTAACCGACTCCCGAACCCGATTTTGTTTTCTCTCTGGTTCAAAGCGCGGACTTCGAAATTGGTTTTAAAAATGTTTTAATTAATTTTAAAATATTTTGCTAAAATCGGTTTTAATAGGTGGCCAATCACACCTAGCAAAAAAGATTGGTGGCGACTCCATTTTTTTTTTGTGTTTTCATAAAAAACGTCTTAGCGGTCCGAAAAACCGTTATGACAGCTTGGCGACTCCACTGGGCAACCTTTTGAGAGTCGAGCCATAAATTGATCATGTGTTGTTTTAAAATCTCGAATTAATGGATTTAACCGATATTTAATTTTAATTCTCTTTATTTTTATTTTTTTTTCTTTCTTTATTTTTATTTTACCTGCAATTACACTTTGATATTTGTTAATTCTTGATTCATATTTTTTTTATGTCGTTTATTTTTTTTAATCGTGGAGTGTTTAGAATAAAGAGTTGTAGACAAATAGTCGAAGGTTTGCTTGTTCCTTCTCACACACGAGCACGTACATTTCATACATAAGCTCTGTACCCGAGCTTTATCCCTTTAGGTGAAAGTAAAGTACCTACGCTCTCGTGAGGCAATAACCTCCGCATGGGCTAGCGAAACACTTTCGGAGTAATAAAGTACCTACGCTTTCGTGAGGCAATAACCTCCGCATAAGCCTGGAAAATATACTCCAACAAATTGAACCCGTTTTAAATCGGGATGCCTTACTAGCCTTCACGGGCGACAGTAAGGAGCGATTTGGAGCCTTTTAGAACCTAGCTCAACCTCATGTAGTGAACTTGAGTAGAGCCATATCGAATTTCCGATCGGATATCCTCGAAATTAGGAAGGAACATTGTGATCTTTCGCTATTTGTTTGCACTCCGAACAAACTGTAAATCGGGTAATGATGAACGCACATCCTGCTACCCGCAATAAGTTTCATTTTTCGCCCCGAAGGCACCGTGATGCTTAAATAAGTTGATACCGTCGGGGCAAATGTTCGTTAATTTTTTTTTGAATTTGTAAATATGAAAATTTTTCTTTTCGTACATCTCGTACATTTCATGCATTGATGCACTTAAATAAAGCATTTACATTTATAATTGTATTTTTGATTTCACGGTGGTAATAATCTCATTTGATAAATTGCATAAACACTTGTTGTTGATTAAATGAGAATTGCAAACCGGTAGTGTTGAGTAAATATTTGGACATCAGTGCCATAATAAGACCCACTACCACAAAAGTTTTTTTTGATAGAAATTGATTTGTGAAAATAATATTTTGATTTTTCCGAAAAAAAAATGTTTCAAAAAAAAAAAAATTTGCGGATTGAATTTGGGGGTAAAGTTTGTGCAATAAAATTATTGAATAATCAAGTTCAGTCCGAATCATGAATAGTTTTCTGTATATATTCGTGCATTAATTTGTTTATTCTTTAGACAAATCAAAATTAGCATCATATTGCACTCATAACATGCATGGTCATTCATTGTAGAATACGTTAGTGACATCCATGATCGTTCTCTGTATATACCAGTACATCATTTTATTTATTCTGCACATGCATCATATCGACATCGTGATTGCATTCTTTACAATAAGGTCTTGCATTCGTGACATACATGGTCACTCATTGTACATACTCATGCATTAACTTGTTTATTCTTTACATGCATCATATGGGTATCGTGTTACATTCACGGCATTCATAGCTCATGCATCATGAAACACACTTGGAGAATAAAAAAGGAAGTCGGTTTAGCTTTGCAAGGATTCCTCTTCCGAATCAGAGGTATAAGAATCACTGCATACCTCTATGACACAGGCCGGAAGCATGGAGGATGAACAAAATAGACTGGATAGAGTAGAAAGAGCACAGAGAGAATTACAAGAACAGTTAGCCAGATCTCAGCAAGAAATACGAGAACAGATAGCAAAATCTCGAGAGGAGTCACGCGAGCAAATAGACAAGATGATTGAAATGATGACTAGGTTGACCCGAGGAAAATGGGTTGCTGAAGGATCGATCATAGGGGAAGAACCTCGACCTCAAGTAAACAACGACGAAGATTCGATTTATCGACCGAGTCAACAAGGCCAAGGACAATTTCAATCGAACTCGGAATTTCACCACTCAGACTCAGTTGTCATTCCAAACCAAGATGGTTCACCAGAACAAGAAAAGCTGAAGAAACGTGTGGCAAAGCAAGTGGAAGACGCAGAAGTGCAACATAAGTATGATCTGTTTGAAGAAAGACTCAAAGCCATAGAAAGAATAGACGTTTTTGGGAATACGGATCCAAATGAGCTCAGCTTGGTCCCGGATTTGTTGATTCCGCCAAAATTCAAGGTCCCTGAATTTGAAAAGTATGACGGATCGAAATGTCCATCAAACCACATCATGACGTTTTGTCGAAAAATGGCTGGCTACACCAACAATGACAAGCTGTTAATCCACTGCTTCCAAGACAGTCTAACAGGGCCAGCTACAAGATGGTATAATCAGTTGGATCGGGACCATATCCGTTCTTGGAAAGATTTGGCAAAAGCTTTCAAGACTCAGTATAAGCACATGATCGACATGGCACCAGATAGGTTGACCTTGCAAAATATGGGGAAAGAGGCCACTGAGAGCTTCAAAGAATATGCTCAGAGGTGGATGGACATGGCCACCCAAGTACGACCGGCTCTGATTCAAAAGGAAATTATTGTCCTTTTTGTGAGTACACTACACGCTCCGTACTATGATAGACTCGTTGGCAATGCCACAAAGAATTTTGCAGATATGGTAACCTCAGGAGAGATGATTGAAAATGCTATCAAGAACAGAAAACTCGAAGGAGATGAGACATCCAATACCGAGGGAAACGAGACACCTGAAAGGAAGGAGGAACATGTCCAGACTATGGGAGAATTCACTCCGTATCCCCGGGTCTCTCCGTATCAATCATGTTACTCTACCAATGTCTCTTCAAGTCATTATCCTTACCCTCCAGATATTCAAACACATCATTCTATGCCAGCCCTTGCAACTAGGCATGTTTCCCAGAAACGACCGAGGGGCAACCAAGAGAAATTTTCAGTCCCAATCTCTGACCTGTTGCAATTACTAATGAGGAATCGATACCTCACCCCTGTGCCTCTGAAAACAGCTCCAAACCCATCAGCAAGGAGTTATGACCCGAACAGCAAGTGTGAGTATCACATGGGGGCAATCGGACATTCAACTGAAAAATGCAGACGACTGAAGGAAAAGATTGAAGGTCTTGTTCATGACGGCACTTTGACTCCAGAGCTAGTTGAACAGTGGAAATCCGCATTGCCATAGATCGGTTTCTTCGCCACGGATTTGGAGGATGAATGGTTACCTTTAAAAGCATGTCGGCAAGCATTGAGGAATATGCATGTAGTTCTATGCCTCATCATGAAAGCACTTGTCTTATGTTGACATCCACATGAAATAAATAAATTTTGAATTTCAAAAGCTTTGTGTTTGTTGTGCTTTAACTTGAATTTGCAAAAACAAACATTAAAGAAATTCTTGATTTTTGAAGAGCGCATTCTTAAAAGAAAAAATCTTTCTTCACGTTAAGAAATGAGGAGATATCTTGAGATTATTGATGATCATTGTTAGGAATGACCCAACATCCTTCCATCTCTCTTTCGGACTTGCCCATGCTTGAATCTTTTGAGTTTGAAAAAACCAATGCTTGCAGTAATATATGGTTGAATTTCAGAAACCATAGTCAGTGCAACAAGGAAAATGCAGATCCTAGTTTAGGTTATGAGCAATGGAACAAACTTTTTGAAAAAAAAAAAATCCGAGCTTTTTGGTGTCTCAAACAAGTGAAACCTTTTTCAAGGATCTGGATTATGGTAAATTGATGTGTGTCAAGGTTATTCCAAAACCATTCACATCCTTTTCCGTAACCACAAAACAAGAGTTGCCCAGACGTCACTTCATGATTAACGTCTCGGGTAACATTGATTAAACCTGATTTTCTCATGTTTCTAGAAAAAAAAGCTGTTTTCGAGCCATATTCTTTCTTGTCCCTTCGGAGAGCAAAAAAAAAAACTCGAGGTGTTCCTCGTTATGATAGGAATTCTCATTTGTATGACCAATCAAATGGTGCATCATTTGTAGATACGGAAGACGCGTGGTGGATAAAGATGGAGTAATTTCGGAGCATGCATCAAAAAAGAAAAAAATGAAAAAAAAAAAAGAAAAAAATGAAAAAAAGAGAAAAATGAAAAAAAAAGAAAAAAATGAAAAAAAGAGAAAAATGAAAAATGAGTGTGACATCATGCATTTATGAAATTCAAGATGGTTTCAAGAAAGAAAAAAACAATTTCATTATTTTCCTCTAGGGAATGACTCTTCGATTTACGTGCTTGTGTTCGAGATGAAAAATGGCCATCTTTCATCATCCTTTCACAAAATAGAAAATATCCTTTTGCTACCCTTTTGAGCCTAATGAATATTCGTTCTTTCAACCCCGGTCAAGGATCACCCTCCACACTAGGGGGCAAATGCGAGGAAGGATTTTTTTTAAAGGTCACGGATAGTGAAGTATTGGTTCAAAAACGAAAAAGAATGTCGTGAATCAAAGAGAAATCTGAGCTTCCAAATAACGACGGGCTCACCTTGTCAAAATAAGAAATGCAAGAAAAAAAGGAGATAAAAAGAAAAAGGAAAGCAAAAAAACAGAAAAGGAAGAAAAGAACGGATGAAAATCATCGGATAAAGAGAAAAGCTCAGCAAAGACGAATGTTTCAAAGAGAATCCTCCTCATGAAATGATCCTTGATTTGATCACCTTAAACACATGTTTGGGCCTATCTATCTTTCTTTCAGTACCTCGAACCTCGGCCTACATTACGTGCCTGGAAAAGACCATTTCGATCGAGCATGGTCATTTAAATTGATGAGTCTATTCTTAGAGAAATGCATGAGACTTCGGTCTCCTTTCTGGTTAAAAATCTTTTTGGATAAGTCTTGATTTCTTGAATGCATGGTGAAACATTTAATGAAAAAAAATGAAAAACAAAATGAGAAAAATGGAAAGAAGGAGACTCTATGGTGAAAACCCGACATGGGCAGTCTAGAGTAAAATGGGAGAATTTCGGTGCTGCTTATGGTATCGTCGAGGCCATAACAAAAGAAGTCGTCATTTTGAAGAAGTTAAGGAACATCTGGGAATTCCAAAATATTCCAAAACTGTCAACTCTCGTTTGGAGGTTTGACTTTTAAAAACTGAGACCGTTTTCCTTTCCAGAATTAACTTTCCAGTTTAAACATCCTAGCTAGTCTTGACGTTTGTCAAAACGCCATGATTTGGAAACTAAAAGAAGGTTGAATTTTTTGAGTCCAAAAAAATCATGTTTTATAAAATCTGTTCCATTTGTGAGTCTAGAAAGGATATACATTTTTCCTGTTGTGAAGTCTCCTTGGATCAACCAAAATCTTGTGGTACCAAGCCTTCCGACTTAATTTGAAAAAAAAGCCGAATGGACATTCAGAAAAACTTCTAACAGGTGATCATCAATCTTCAAGAGATTTGGATATCAGATAATGACATTTTCAGCTCAAGAGCTTTCAGTAAATAAGCAAATATTTTTCAAAAAAAAAAAAGCAAGCAAAAGCAGATAAATGAAAATATTTTTTTGAAGAAACCATTTCCGATGTTGGCATAACACGAAGGTTCTTCTGGCCCAGGGGTATGGAACTATTGAGGTAGAAGAAATGAACGCTCGGATTCCAGTTGATCTTGAAAAACTATCGGGGCAAAGGGATGGTTCTAAAGTGAAGAAAAGGGTTGATCTCTTACGAGGCACGAGCGTTTCAGGATACACTCTGTCTCGGAGAGGAAAAACAATTTGGAGAAGCTAAACCAAGATCAGGAAAAAATTGGGAACATTCGCATCATTCATGAACATTCGCATATTTATTAAGTTTTGCATCTACATCGTGTCGTAAAATGTGTACAGTATCCGAAGGTACTTGCACATGCATCATCAGGGGCATACGCATTGACATCACATGACATTCACATTTCATGAATGGCATTGATTATTTGAAATTTTGACATTTGAATTCGAACATTCAGTGAGATTTTCTTCCAAGATATGATCTTCAGGTATGATCACCAAGACCTCCGGGCACCTCTTTTAAAAAAATCCGGGTTACATTTTTAAGACCTTCGGGCACAGCAAAAGAAAAGGGAAACTAAAAAAAAAAGAAGACCTCCGGGCACCTGTTCTAAGACCTCCGGGCATTTCTCTTTTAAGTCCTCCGGGCACAGGAAAAGAATTTATTTTCAAAGTTGTGGAGCCTCTGATGAGAGGAGCAATTTATTTCCAAAGTTGTGGAGCCTCTGATGAGAGGAGCAATTTAAATTTCAAAGTTGTGGAGCCTCTGATTAGAGGAGCAATTTATTTTTCAAAGTGATAGAAAATTAAAAAAGAAGACCTCCAGGCATCTGTTTTAAAACCTCCGGGTTACATTTTTAAGACCTCCGGGCACAGCAAAAGAAAAAGAAAATTAGAAAAAAGAAGTCCTCCGGGCACAGGAAACCAATTTATTTTTCAAAGTTGTAGAGCCTCTGATGAGAGGAGCAATTTAAATTTCAAAGTTGTAGAGCCTCTGATGAGAGGAGCAATTTATTTCCAAAGTTGTAGAGCCTCTGATTAGAGGAGCAATTTATTTTTCAAAATGATAGAAAATTATAAATAAAAAAAAAGACCTCCGGGTATCTGTTTTAAAACCTCCGGGTTACATTTTTAAGACCTCCGGGCACTAGTCTCAAAAATTCATGGATAAGACCTCCGGGCACCATTTTCAATGAAAAGACATTTTTAAAGACCTCCGGGCACCTGTTATAAGACCTCCGGGCATCTATTCTCAAGACCTCCGGGCACTAGTCTCAAAAATTCATGGATAAGACCTCCGGGCACCATTTTCAATGAAAAGACATTTTTAAAGACCTCCGGGCACCTGTTATAAGACCTCCGGGCATCTATTCTCAAGACCTGCGGGCACTATTTTCAAAAGTCATGGATAAGACCTCTGGGCACCATTTTCAAAGAAAAGACATTGTTAAAGACCTCCGGGCACCTGTTTCAAGACCTCCGGGCACTATTCTCGAAAATCATGGATAAGACCTCCGGGCACTATTTTCAAAGAAAAGACGTTTTTCAGACCTCTGGGCATTATTCAAAAAAAAATCATGGATAAGACCTCCGGGCGCTATTTTCAAAATGACATTTTTCAAAACCTTCGGGTACCATTTTCAATTCTTGCGAAGTCAAACTCAAAGGTCGAGCCTCGGTATGATTAGTCGAGTGGCGATATCCGAAGAATCTGACAAAGAATTTCAAAACTAAACGAGAAAGAGATGTGATATCAAGAATTAGTCTTCACTTTTGTAAGACTAAGGTAGTAAGTGAGGTGATGATCTAAGTTGTGTTCAAGCTCATTGTCAAAAAAAAAAAAATTCAAAGTTCAATTTATTTTCCGAAGTTGTGGAGCCTCTAATGAGAGGAGCAATTTATTTTCAAAGTGGTGGAGCCTCTGATTAGAGGAGCAATTTATTTTTCCAAGTGATAGAGCCTCTGATGAGAGGAGCAATTTATCTTTCAAAGTGGTGGAGCCTCTGATGAGAGGAGCAATTTATTTTTCAAGTGATAGAGCCTCTGATGAGAGGAGCAATTTATTTTTCAAAGTTGTGGAGCCGCTGATTAGAGGAGCAATTTATTTTCCGAAGTTGTGGAGCCTCTAATGAGAGGAGCAATTTATTTTCAAAGTGGTGGAGCCTCTGATTAGAGGAGCAATTTATCTTTCCAAGTGATAGAGCCTCTGATTAGAGGAGCAATTTATTTTCAAAGTTGTGGAGCCTCTGATTAGAGGAGCAATTTATCTTTCCAAGTGATAGAGCCTCTGATTAGAGGAGCAATTTATTTTCCAAATGATAAGAGCATCGCTAAAAAGATCTCAATAACCGGACAAAATTGGTTATACTTTCTTTGCCCTATTCCTGATTCTCAGCAATGTGCAAAGAGGGGCAGCTGTAATAACCAATTTTCGTCCGGGTCGGGTTCGAATCCGACCCGGACCAAGTACGAACCGGGCCTGCTATTCAGCAGGCCCAATCTGTAAACACCAGGCCGAATGCCCAACTGGCCCAACCCCTCAACCCCCAAACTGGGCCACCAGTGGGCCCAAACCCATCAGCCCAGCCGGCCCATTTCCCCTAACCCTAACCAGAAACCCTAACCCTAACCAGAAACCCTAACCCTAAACCAGAAACCCTAGCCCCAACCTAACCCTAACCTGCCACCAGCCACCATCACCCTGACAGCCCCCTGCCACACGCCTAAACCTACCCCTGACCACCGACCCTTGCCCTGCCACAGCCACAGCCACCTCCACGCAACCCAAGCCCCCACACTCAACCCCCAATAAAAAACCCCCCAAATCCGAACAGAAAAAAAAGGGGGAAGGGAGGAGGGAGGCCCGATTCGGACGACCCCCCAGATCAACCCAAGACAAACCGAAACAAACCCCCCAGGGCCGAAGCCTCAGCCAAGGAGGCCGTCCCCAGATCGACACCCAAAAAACCCCTTTCAAAACAGATCTGGGGTCCGAAACCCAGATCGGACCCCCCTACACCAAAAAAAGAGCCCCGACCCCCCACCTCCACTGAACCAAAAACCCTGCAAAACAAACAAAAAAAAACACAGCCAGAAAAAAAAAAGGGGTAAAGTTGAAAAGTTTTCGCCAGATCTAGGGGGATTTGTCGAGATTCGGGCAAAACCATGCCCGAATCCGGAAAGGTGAGGTGATTTTACGAAGATCAAGTCCGACATTTTAATTTTTCGGATTCTCGATATTTTTGGTATGATTTCAATTTCTTTATTTATTACTATTTTTGTTTATTTATTTTTGCTCACTATTCGACGTATTTTTATTATTCGGTTTCGATTTTAAAAAAATTATTAAAAGCATTTTAACTTTAAAAAAAAAAGGATTTTAATAAATGCGAATAGCCGACGACGGAATTCGAAGGATATCACGGTTGTGATTCCTAAGATGTCTTGAGGTGAGAAGATCTCGTTAAATACCACCGAGAGTGTCGGGAATATTTAATGAGTATTTTCGATAATAAATTTATGTTCACTTTCGATTTTTTAAAAAAATAATTCAAGAAAATCCAAAAAATAATAAACATGTTTTTTTTAAGAATAAAAAAATAAAAGAGAATTATTTTTAAATACCGATGTTAAATCCATTAAATCGAGATTAAAGATAACACGTGATCAAGTGGTACCGTTTTCTAAACGGGCGTTGCGGGGGTGCTAATCCTTCCCCGTACGTAACCGACTCCCGAACCCGATTTTGTTTTCTCTCTGGTTCAAAGCGCGGACTTCGAAATTGGTTTTAAAAATGTTTTAATTAATTTTAAAATATTTTGCTAAAATCGGTTTTAATAGGTGGCCAATCACACCTAGCAAAAAAGATTGGTGGCGACTCCATTTTTTTTTGTGTTTTCATAAAAAACGTCTTAGCGGTCCGAAAAACCGTTATGACATTCTTGATAATTTTTTCTCTCCTTAATTTAAGCTATCAAACTGTAGTTCAAATTGTGTTATACCAAGTACTCGTGACTTTTCATCTACCTCTTTTGATAAGTTCTTTTTTTTTTTTTTTTTTTTTTGAGGAATCAATAAATTCTTTGGTGAGTTTCTACCGATATTGTCTGTCTCTATGTTGCTTTTACTTTTCATTATTTTTGAAATATTTATATCCGACATCCGTGTCTGAAATATATCTTGATATAGTATGAGGATATGACCCTTTAAGGATCTTCCAAATACATGAAAAAACTTTAAAAAAAATTGAACATATCCATTTTTGACACTCAAATTCGAGTCAAAGTAAAATAGGTCTGTCTTAATTTCTATGGTTCTAATCTAAGGCTTAAACTATTGGATAACCCAACTAAGAAGAATTGGGTTAACTGTGAATAATCTAGATAGCACATTTACCGAAACAAAGATTTTTAAATTTTGGCAGTCCAAGCATATATCATGCACTTGGCACCCACATTATATTCGGTCCATTAAATTCTTTATAAGCTGAGCTCACCGGTTAATTATCCAAGATAATTTTTCATTTGAAGCATTAATTAGTCAATAATCACTAGTGCTATATTTTTTGAAACTTTGAGAGGAAAAGAAAGAAGCTCCTATTTTGAAAATTGGTGCTTAAATTGTTTATTCAACACTTCAGGATAAAATACTGAAAAATTTCATAGTTGTAATACTTACTGTAAATTGGAACTTGGAATATCCTAATAGAATCATTATAATAATTTAATCAAATATCCTTGATAACTTGTGCTAGAACTAATCCAAAAAAAATAATATAGCACCCCCCTTTGAGCAAAAATACATAAAATAAAACATAGAAGTGAGGCTCATAGGCAACCTTACATCTTATAACTAGACTTGTCAATTTTGACTCGAACTCGAAAAATCCGACCAACCTGTTCGAATTCAAACCCGACCAATCCTATTTGACCAAATAAAGTCAACAACCCAAAACCGACCAATCCAAACCCGAAATGACCCGAATCCAGAATGACCCAAACTCGAAATGACCCGAAGAATTAACTCGAACTTAAATTAAGGCTAATTTTATTTTTAAAATATTAATTTAATTAAAAAAATACCTATGACTATAACATAAATTATTAATTTGTTTTAATTTTATAACTTGTAATTATCATTTTGGAGTATGATAAATTATGCAATTACTATTTAATATGTATAAATTGATTCTATTATTATATTTGTTATCTTCTCTATATGTAAAATAATGTAGTGAGTCAATGACTATACATTTATTACAAATATCGTACAAAATCTATAATTATAATATTATGACAGTTTTTTAACATGTGATTAGTTTAAATTTTTTGAATTATTATTGTAATTTTAAAATATATTATATTAGTTGAAATGGAATTGAATTTTTTGATCAATGCCTGAGAGTAAGAACGTGTATTCATGATGTGTTTGTGTGATTTTCCAAGTATATACACATATATGTTTATAGTTTGTTAAGATTGATATATTCATATAAAAATATCATGTATATTTAAAATTTATAAATATTTAATATATATTAACTAATTTAATTTTATTATTATATTTTTATGTTGTCCAATGAAAATAAAAAATGAAAGATGAAAGAGAATTTTAAAATCATGAAAAGATAAGTGCATGCATGATACATGACTACTCCATCCATGCCTCCATCTGCATTACCTACTATAAGTACTACAGTCTACAGATAATCTCTGCCTCCATTCCAGTGAACAAATACATAACTAAATCTCGTTCCCATGTCATGAAACTTTTATTTGGTTATAATTGTTTGATATTTATGAGCTTATAATTGTTTAACCCCATGAGTACTGATTTCAAGGTTTTATTTACAAAAAATAAAGAGGTATAAACAAAATTTAAATAAATTTAATTACAATATGAATTATTGACAATTTGACATTTTTATTTCATGCTAAGTACGGCCATATTTCCACCCCTCGTGCCAAATCTGCAATCTAATTAGAATAAAGATGTCATTTCTTTTTTCAATATTTATGGAAATTAAACTACTCATAAATCAATCATCAATAAACATTCTTCTTCTTCTTACATTATAATATTAATAATACATTTACAAATATCAAATTCAAATATGTAAATTGATTAAGAATTTAAGGTAATGGTTTCAACCTTTCAAGTTTCAAGTATACAACAATATTTGTTTGAGTAAAACTGTAAAATAGATACTTGAGTCTCGAATTTAAAAAATTAACCGATTATGTTTGAATCAGAAAAATCGGGTTAGATAAATATTTATTTTTAAATTAAGATTATAATGTCTATATTTATTTTTAATATTATTTATTATTTATTTTCTACATTTTGACAAAATTTTAATTAAATATGACTTGATCAAATAATTTGTTTAAATTTGATCTAATTTTCTTTCAAAATTAATAAATTGAACTTAAATGACCCGAACGATAGAACCTAAATAATCTGAGTGAAAAACCTGAATAACCTGAATCCGAATAACCCGAGTGTCAAACCCGAATGACCTGAACTCGAAATGATCCGAAATCGAAATGACCCGAACCCAAACTGATCCGAACTCGAAATCGACCTGAATTTTTTCCGACCCAAATCCAACCCGACCCACCCAATGGACAGATCTACTTACAACCTTAATTAAGTATAGATTTCTTAATCTCCTGCAACTTTGCCAATGTTTCTGTCATTGAAAAACGATCTTTTGCTGATGCTGATGCTGCTACTGCACAACACAATCCAACTCTTATCATAGCTGATAAACACTCTTTGAATGAGTTTTTCTTCGTAATTCCATAATAATCCTTGAAAAGCCTCGGATCAGTAGTCTCCAAAGCTTTACTGCTATCCAACCCTGATGCAAATTTGTTTAGGCTCAATCCTTTTTTAAACATTCCATCAGTTGGCTTCTTTGCTATGAGCATTTCTAGCAAAAGGATTCCAAAACTATAGACATCTCCACTGGTTGAAGCTTTGCCACCTAGACCATATTCTACACAAAAATTCAGCACAACATTAGACTTACAATCTATGTTACTCGGACTCGTGTGTGAGTGTTAAATATGGATATGTGTCCGATACCGATATGTTCAATTTTTCCAAGTTTTTACATGTAGTTGGAGGGTCCTTGGAAGGTCATATCTCCATACTCATGTTCAGATATACGTTGAACGCGGGTATCGGACACGAATACTTTAAAAAAATGAAGAATCGAAGCAACATAACTAACAATTATTATAATTGAAATGCAAATTATTTTACTAATAAAATGCATGCCCTTTTTTTATCAAGAAAAGTTAAAAAGATCATCTTCGGACAAGCCAATGAATATGCTGTTTACTAGGATTTAAGGTTAGATGACTTGATTTGCCTAATTGTGAATTAATGGAAAAGATTTTTATTTTTTACAAAAAAAAAGTTGTTGAAAATAGGAAAAGAAGTTGCAGATATTGGGATTCGAACATTAAACTTACTGAATGTCACTTTTTAAAGATGACTGCCTGAACCAACTGAATTAAATCCGGTTTCGAAAAATTGATAACGTGTCATGCAATGAAAAAAGTAGACTTGAAAATCCATGTATTCGTATTATATTCGTGTTTTTTCACATATCTTAATCATGCTTAAGGTATTATATATTTATATAACTTTTGACACGTTAATAATTTGTACTATATAGATTTTGATACGTTGGTGTATTCATATCATGTTTGTATTATTTTTTGTATCGCATTTTAATTATTTTTTCTGTATTGTATTCATATCGTGTAATTGAGTCGTGTTCAAAATGTGCCGTAACTAAAACAAGAAATGAATTAAGTGTGAGATTAGAGTTCTACTTCAATCCCCATGCACAATATTAAAACAAATAAATAAAGCATGCGAGGATGCCAATAATGAAGGAAAAAGATTAGGTGATTACAACTGAAAAAGTAGCTTCCTTCCACTTCCACCCATACATCAAATTAATTGCTGGCTTCAAGTGGTAGGAAAGTGCTTGTGGAAACACTTCCATCACAAGCAATCTGCCTTCACTAAACTCTAGCTATAGCTCTAGTCATAATCTCTCTACAGCATATCCAGCAAATGCATGAAACCAACTTTTATATCAAAATTATTATAGCTATTTAAAAAATTCCGGTTAACGTACGACTTATTAAAATTAGTTTTATTTTGAATAATATTTTTCATTTAATATATTAACTTAATAAAAAAAAAAGACATTATGTTAATTAATTTAAAAATATATATATATAAATATTACTTTAACCGGTGTACGTAAACATTTTTTATTAATAAAGAGTGAAAATAGAGAGGAGAAAATATATCTATCTATTTAGAGAAAGGCAAGACCCAAAGAAAGCCTGCCATGGCGGCCTCATAATTTCACAGAGTTGTATATTTATTATGATAATAATATAATTTTATTAAAGAAAATTAATTAGCATTTCTATCCAAGTTGTATGGTTGGATGGTAATACCAAACAGGTTCAACAATACATTACAGATTTGACAAAGGAAAGTAGTTTTTATCCCAGCATTTGGTATGTTTAGAACTTGTCTGTCTGTCTGTCCCCATCAAATGCTTTGTTTGTGGGTGGGACTGTTGCTTTCTATAATGCAAACAGAGAAAAGTGGGAGGAGCATCTACTCTTTGTTTTGATTACAAAACACCCACTCTATCCAAAAGCCAAATCACTCTTAATTATTCATCTTTATCTGTCCAATTGGAAGGAAAGGAGAGCCTGAATCACCTTTCAAAATCAGCCAATGAATATGCTGTTTACTAGGATTTAAGGTTAGATGACTTGATTTGCCTAATTGTGAATTAATGGAAAAGATTTTTTTTTTTTTTTTTACAAAAGAGGTTGTTGAAAAAAAAAAAAAAAGAAGTTGCATATGTTGTTGGGATTCGAACATTAAACTTATTTAATGTCACCTTTTAAAAATAACTGTCTGAACCAATTGAATTAAATTCGGTTTCGAAAAAGATTCCCGTTGTTATCAGGTATGACAACCAGCAAGATAAGGTGGCTTGGCTGGCTGGCTATCATGCCTATGACATGGTAATCTGTAAAGAGGAGAGCATTAAAGCCCAAACAATATCTTTTCTTCTCTGCTTTAACTCTCCTATAGAAATAGAAATACTTGGCAAGTTGTCTATTTGGGGCTCTCTCTTCATGGGATCCTGAACAATTCATGGGAAGTCTATGAAAGAAGTAAAACATCTTCAAGTTTGGTTTGCAATAAGTTATTTGGCTTTCAAATTTGGGCACTTTTTTTATTAAAAAAATATTGCAATTTGGAGATAAGAAAATGATTACAAATTATAAGATTCGAATCCAGATCTTTTGTATTTTATTATTTAAGAATGGTTACATGAATCAATTGAGCTTAAGTTTTGGATTAAGCTTTTCTCTTATTTAATCATATAATTAACTGGATCTTATGTCATTTCAGATTTAAAAATTAATTAAGTTTATTTATTACTTAAGATTTTATTTTTCGATTTTCATGCTCAATTTTTTTTTTTACTAGAAAAAGAAAGAACAACACCTGATCTAACCCAGCTCCTTCTTACATGGCCCATGAACCTGGGTTTGAGCCTACTGGGTCAACCAAATGAAAAACGTCACAGGGTTGAGTCTGATCTCAAATGGCCTAATCATCTCATCCAAGCCCGCTTCTTTAAAACCATGCAAATCCAAACCCATGTAACCATTTGGAGGGCTTGCCCATTTTCTTGCAAGAAATAGATGTGCATTAAATTTAAAATAATTTTTCATTTTTTTTGTGTTTGAGGCTATCAAAGATAGAATCTGCTCGTGAAATTAAAAGTCGAGCTCTTTATCAGAATAGATCCTTCGATTGTTGGCAAACTAGATTTTATACAAAGAAATATGTCCCCACATTTTTTTCATTAAACTATTTTTTTGTCATTACTATAGATCAGTTTAGACACCTATCAAGTTACCTTAATTTTTTATTTTGTGATTTGGAGTAGAACAATTCGAATCATGTTTTTTTAAGTACAATATTATGCACCAATAATCAAATCAAATAATCAGGTACCCCTTCGTCTTTTATTTTAGATTTCTCAATGATTGAGCACAAAATTTTTAGAAACTCAATTTTTTGTAGACTGAAATTAAAAAAAAAAAGGGCTTAAATTGTTTATCCAACACTTCATGATGAAATACTGAAAAAATTCATAGTTCTAATACTTATGGTAAATTGGAAATTGGAATATCCTAATATAATCATTACAATAATTTAATCAAATATCCTTGATCCTAAAAAATAATATAGCACCCCCTTTTGAGCAAAAATACATAAAATAAAAGCAATTTTATTTTATGTATTTTTGCTCAAAAGGGGGTGCTATATTATTTTTTAGGATCAAGGATATTTGATTAAATTATTGTAATGATTAAAAAACATAGAACTTGATAATTAAATGCTAACCTCTGTTTTGGTTGGGGCTTAAGCAACTCTATTTTTCTTTATTGATGTAAAGCTAGCTGAGTAGCTAGTTTTCAGTTTTGATGTAGCAGAAATCTCCTCTGCTTCTTGGATAATTTAATTGACACTTATCCAAAAAAAAAAAAATACATAAAATAAAACATATAAGTGAGGCTGATGGGCTACCTTACAGCTTACAATTACCTTAATTAAGTAAAGATTTCTTAATCTCCTGCAACTTTGCCAATGTTTCTGTCATTGAAAAACGATCTTTTGCTGATGCTGCTGCACAACACAATCCAACTCTTATCATAGCTGATAAACACTCTTCGAATGAGTTTTTCTTTGTAATTCCATAATAATCTTTGAAAAGCCTCGGATCAGCAGTCTCCAAAGCTTGACTGCTATCCAACCCTGATGCAAATTTGTTTAGGCTCAATCCTTCTTTAAACATTCCATCAGTTGGCTTCTTTGCTATGAGCATTTCTAGCAGAAGGATTCCAAAACTATAGACATCTCCACTGGTTGAAGCTTTGCCACCTAGACCATATTCTGCAGAAAAATTCAGCACAACATTAGACTTACAATGCATTTATTCGGACTCGGGTGTGAGTATCGGATATGGGTATTTGTCCGACACGAATATGTTCAATTTTTTTCTAAGTTTTTATATGTATTTGGAGGGTCCTTGGAGGGTTATATCCCCATATCCATGTCCGGATCTGCGTCGGACACAAATACTTAAAAAAATGAAGAGTCGGAGCAACATAACTAACAATTATTATAATTGTAATGCAAATTATTTTACTAATAAAATGCATGCCCTCTTTTGATCAAGAAAAGTTAAAAAGATCAGTATGTTCACTGACCTGGAGCAATGTAACCAATTGAGCCCTTGACACCTATTGTGCTACTCTCCTCTTTTGATGGATGTTGAAGAAGGAACCTTGCCAATCCAAAATCCCCTACATGAGCCGTCATGTTTTCATCCAAAAGTACATTTGCAGGTTTCAAATCGCAGTGCACAACTAGCTGTTCGCAGTCATTGTGCAAGTAATCCATGGCGGAAGCTACATCAATGGCAATATTGAGTCTTTGCAACAAGGTTAAGGATAACCCAGATTCCATATCCTCAGGATACAACCACTTATCTAGGTTTCCATTGGGCATGAACTCCAGAACCAAGGCCTTGAATTCATCTCCTTTATGATCAATACTAGAGCATGAGGTGATAATCTTCAAGAGATTTCGATGCCGAACATTCCTCAAGGTCTCACATTCTGCAAGAAAACTTTGAATGGCTTTGCTTTGTTGCAAGTCAAGTACCTTCACAGCGAGGGTAATGTTATTGGTGCTGCCTTGCCCTTGGTTATCACCAGTGATGAATGTAGCTTTATAAACAGAGCCAAAACCACCCTTTCCAATCAGATTTTCAGCTGCAAAATTGCTTGTAGCAAGCTGGATATCAGAGTAAGATATCATAGGAGGAAACCCCTTGAAGGAAGGTGAAGGTTCAGCGCCTTTGTCCTCCTTTTTTTCCTTCTTCTTTCCAGGTATCAATGCCCATACAAAGCAGAAAATCAAACATATGAACAAAGTGACTCCCGCTGCTGAAACTAGAATCTTTAGCAGATGATACCTTTTTATTGCTCTTGTTTTACATTGAGGGAGTTTCAAATTCCTTGCAATTTCTTGATCACCACTGCAGAGCCCATTGTTTCCCTGGACAGAGGTGACGCTAAGATTCAAGAAGACTTTTCCTTTTGGAACTTCTCCTTCCAAATGATTGAAAGACAAATTTAACTTCTTCAGATACAGAAGATTTTCCAAGTCTCCTGGAATTGATCCAGAAAACTTATTAACTGAGAGATCCAAAACCTCCAGGGACGTTAACTTTCCAACTGAACGAGGGATTGCTCCGCTGACATTATTTCTTGACATGTTGAGAAATTGCAAAGTAACACATCCACCAATTGATGCAGTCAAATTCCCAGACAACTGATTGTCAGAAACATCCACCACTTGAAGTTGCTTCAACTCACCAACTTCACCGGGGAGAGAACCCCAGAGTGTGTTGTGTGACAGAACCAAGTTGGTTAAACTAGAAACCATGAAAATCTCTTTTGGTATGCTTCCGTTGAGCCTATTCGAAGCCAGGTCCAGTATATGTAGTTGCTGGCAGGCTCCGAGGCTACTAGGAATTTTTCCAGTGAACTTGTTATTGTCCATTTGAACAATAAAAAGTTGTGAAAAATTACCAAAGATATCTGGAATTTCTCCAGACAACATGTTCTGGAACACACTGAAACTCTGTAAATTTTGAAGTGTTGTTATGTTCTTTGGTATCTCACCTGTAAATGCATTTTGCTCCATTGAAAGAGATATGAGGTTATGAAACTTCTCAAACCCCTGGGGGAAGCTGCCAGTTAACAAATTGTTAGCAAAGCAAAAATGTTGGAGATTGCTTGACAGATTGGCAACTGAGGAGGGAAATTCACCGCTAAGCTGGTTGGAAAAAATCTTCAGAACTTCCATCTCCTTACAGTTTGTGAGCGAATTAATCAGCTGAAAATTCAGTTCTGAAGTAGAAGAGAGAAAATTTGAACCAAGGTTCAGCCAGATAAGTTTCTTCATGTTGCCAAACAGAGGAATTGGCCCATGGAATCCATTCACGGAGAGGTCAAGATGTTCGATGGCTGAAGCATTAGAGAGAGAAGCAGGTATAATTCCTTCAAAACTGTTCTGAGCCAAATAGAGTTGCCTGAGATTTGGAAGAGCTTGAAAAATATCACTTGGTAATTTTCCTCCAAGGTAATTTTGTGTCACAGATAAAAAGGCTAGAGAAGAAATGTTGAAAATAGAAGAAGGGATTTCGCCACTGAGATTGTTCCCAGAGAGATGAAAATATTGAAGGTTGCTAAGGCAACCCAACTCACTTGGAATTTCACCAAGAAGCTGGTTTCTTGCAAGAGCGAGCGAAGTTAAAGAGGAAAGATTTCCAAATGTAGAAGGGATTGAACCAGTGAGATTATTGATAGAGACATGGAGAGTTTTGAGTTTTTGTAGACTGCCCAATTCAGGTGGAAGTTTACCAGTAAATTTGTTTCCTTCAAATCTAAGTGTTTCAAGGTTATGGCAATCAGAAACATGAGCTGGAATAGTTCCATCAATGGAATTATTCCTGAGATCAATATGTTGAAGATGTGTAAGCCTACTAAACTCCAATTGAATTTGACCGTGAAATAAATTGTGGGAAAGGTTAAGTGTGTGGAGGGAAGTGAGGTTTGAGAGGTGAGGGGTTAAGGTACCGCCAAGGTCAAGCCTACTAAGGTGGAGGGATTGTACTCGGGATCCTTTACTGCTGCAAGAAACACCATACCAAGTACAGTGAGAGGAATTTTTAGTCCACCCTGAGAGTGCATTTTTAGGGTCAGTAGTGACTTGGAGTTTAAAAGATAGCAAGGCTTCTTTGTCAGCTCTGGCTTTCAGACCTCCTATCTTGCTCGTAGCCAAGTAAAGATGAGTCTGGAATAATAAGATGAAAACCAGCAGACTAAAGTGCAGATATTCCATGGTATATGGAATGACTACACTCTTTGCCTTGCTTGCTTGAGATAGATTTGAATTGGACTTCTGAATAATTAAACTATTTCTCTAGTTTAGCATTTATATAGACCTTGGGTAGAATTCTCGTAGGCTTCTAATTAATTTATGAACTAGAGATAACAGTTCATTACTAGGACTATAAAACTTAAATATTTACTTTGCTTTTGCCTATATGAACTTAAAGTTATTATCATGGTGGGTTTAATTTGAGTATCAATTCCGCTATATTTTGGTAAGTCTAGACGCTATAGTTACGCACTGGACACTGACAGTGACAGATAAATGATCATCTTCGGACAAGTCTAGGTTTTCAGTGTGTTGACTCTTGATTTTTGCTGCTGCGTCGAATATAAGTCTGAAAGATCATTGCTTTGGGTACTACTTCCTCGTATCAGAAATAGTGAGACTTTGACTGGTTCCTTGAAGAAAACCAATTAGCACTCCCCCACTTGTCTCAATCTCATCTCTTTATATCTCTAGCTCCATCTAACGTGTTGATCAATTCAGGATTATTCTCGAAATCAATGACAGCTGAAAACGTAAATTTTGATCTGATAATATATATAAAAAGAGAACAAAAAACTTTTGATGATAGATGCAGCTTATGTCTCGACTCTTAATTAATTAAGCTGACCATTTCTTTCCATGTTTTTGGGTTAGAGCTGAGAGCTGTACCAATAAGATTATATATCCATTTTCACCCCTTTGATTCACTTCACTCTCAATCTTAGCCCTTAGCTAGGGTTTGTCCTGTTTGACTCGAAGATTCCAGTTCCAAAATGCATCTGTCAGGACCAACACCAGCTCACTTACAATGGGACAAACCATAAATATTAACCTCCAAGGATAACATCTTTCTTGTTACTAGTTAGTTGATGAAGCTATTTTTTCTTTTTTTATTCGGTAAAATTAAAAAGATTCGAAACTTATTCTTTGAGATGAAGAATTAATCACTTGAATCTTACTTTTTGAGATGAAGAATAATATACTAAATATAAATCATTTTTAACCTCTTGGATTTGTATCTTTTAGCATTTTTCATATTTTAATTCATAAAATATATATATATATATATATATATATATATATATATATGAATTTGACAGGATTAGACTAAGAACATCCTTGAGAAGAAGATTCCACGAATAACTTAAATTTAATATTTTAAAAAATAGACTTGTAAAAATATACATAAAATAAATTATTAAAGTGAAAAATTTATATAAATTTATAATATTTTAAATATACAAAAAAATAATACGAATACGAACATACAAATCTATATAAAACATAAAATAGAAGTTAAGTGTAAGTGAAAGGATAAAGAAAACAAAAGAAAAGAAGTACAAAGAAAGAAGAGAAAGTTAAGTGCCGTGCCGTGCACTTCACTTTATCTTTCTTTTATTTTTTAAATTAAAAGAGATGAATAGAATTTTTTTTTACTGAATTATGCAAAATATGCAAAATATTGTCTGTGGTCACCAATTAACACGTCTTATCCCCCCCCTCCCCAAAGCTTAGTCCAAGTAAAGTGCTCTATATGATCTCTTGAGAAATTAATGGCTATAAGTATCCAAGCTTCAACTAGCATTCTCTCTCAACCCTCTCGCTTAATTTGTTTCTCTCTTTCTCTATCACTATTACTTCTTGCATATATTATATATAGATTGTTGTCAATCAAGGTGAAAAATGGCTTTAACTATATCCTCTCAAGCAAGGATGATGATGGTTTTGGTAGCCATCATATTTCTCATCTCTTTTGCAACTGCGGTTGTCCCTCATGGTTCCCTTCTCAAACCTAATAATATCGGTCAGTATTAAGTAATGTAGTGTGCATATTTATTCTTTGTTAATTACTACATCTGCCTAAGTAATAATAATACAGAAAAGACACTTTATATCTATATACAATTATACATACATATATATGTTCTCATTCGGATACCCCAATAACACTTAGAACTTGAAATTCAATTTTGGAGGTCTCAAATTCGAACCCTGAAATCAGCAGAGTGAAATTTATAAGAGGAGAAAGAGTAATATCCCGTCGTGCAGTGCAAATTAGTCATATATACTACTTACTTATGTTGTTCAGACTTTTTGTTTTTTTTGAAATACTCATGTTCAACACTCGTATAAGATGCATATCTGGACATGGATATGGCAATCTCCAATTATATGAAAAACATAAAAAAATTAAACATACTCGTATCCAACACTCACACCCGAATTCGAGTAACATAACTACTAACTATAATCAGCTGTCATGCGATTTAACCACGAGTAATTTGTGTCTTGCTGCAGCTAGGAAGCTTCTTGTTGGGCCGCCGACATATGCTCAAAATGGGGGATCCTCAGGGGGATACTACCCATGCTGTTCTCCTTAATTAGGAAGGTGCAAGCGCCTTATTTTGTACCAGAGGGAATAAGAAAGAAGCATGAAGAAGGGGCCCAAAGAAAGATGCTTCCATTAGCTTTTTTCTTCGTTTAATTTTTCAACAATATCTAACTATGCACACTTTCTTACAGTTTATCTTTATGGAAGTCATCTTTTTTTTATAAATTATAGGTGGAACTGAACTCATATATGTAAACGATCTAGCTATTAGATGTATTGTTGGCTATGCACTACTTCAATAGAAAAATTATAATGCATGTTTTCCTTCTTTACACTTTATGTATCGACTAAAATTAATAGTAAGTAAATCACAAAGGATCCAATTACACTAATGAAAAAAAAAAATTGATCTAAATTAAAAAAATTCGACCAATTCACTCGAATCCAAACCCGATTCAATCTAGGAAAAGTCAACAATCCAAATCTGATCCAACTCAAAACCGAAAATGATTCGAATTCGAAATGATCCGAATCCAAATTGATCCAAACCCGAAATGATCAGAACCCGAAATAACCCGAACCCGAATTGACCCGAACAATTAACCCGAAATGACCTGAACTTAAATTAAGTATAATTTTATTTTAAAAACATTAATTTAATAAAAATAATAAGTATAACATAAATTATTAATTTATTTTAATTTTATAACTTGTAATTACCATTTTTTAATATGATAAAATATGCATTATGCAATCAATGACTCTGGAGAAAATTTAAAAATGGAAAAAAGCTTGATATTATAATGTATAGTGTTAAGATTAAAATTTTAATCAATTGATTATAAATCAATATTAATATATTTATTTTAAATCAAATCGTTGGATTGGATAAATAGTAAGTTTGTGTATTTTTTGATAAGTAAATTTATATATTATTACCATAATAACCTTCTTAAATTAATTGTTCACGACTTCAAAATAATTGTTCAAAAACTAAAATAAACTTTTAAATATATAGTAATCTCTTAAATAAATAATAAAAGATTATATCAATTATGATAATTTTATAATAAGATTTAAAATAAATTATATATTTTAATTATCATGAATATACTTATGATAATCTCATAATATTTTTTTATCATTATACATATTATTTAAAATAAAGATATTATTTTTTATTTTAAAAGTATAATCCATTCTTAGGTAATTTAGAATAAAATACATAAGATAGGTTGTTAATAATGATACATGTATTTTATCATAATGATTTGTACGCTATGTTATAATAATATCTTATCATGTAATTTAGATAAAATTATATAATCTCTTATCATTATACATGTTATTTTTAGGGTAAATATGTTATTTTTATTTTAAATTTATAATTTTTTAAGTTTTATCATGTGATTTTCTAAAAATATATAAAATAAGTTATTGATAATTTTATATTAAAGATCATATCATTAAATAAAATGCATATTTTTATTAATTATATTTATTAATTACTTAATATTAAAATTATTTATTTAATATTTATTTTTTTAATTAATTTAATCAATCTAATCAACCAGATTAATAACCGAAAACCTCACCGATTTAACTTTTCAAACTTGACCTAAACCATTATACTAACCATCCTAATTTACCAAAGCAGGCTTAAGTGAAGCGTCATAGTTTGAAGGATTATTACAAGCTTCACATTTTATCTAACATAACACACGTGGCAGCCAACGAATTTGCTAAACCTTAAACAGAAACGAAGCACCATACTGCCATGGTTGAACTCTAACCGGGCAACAACTGTTTTTTCAAGCAATTCAATCTCAAACTTCAACTCTTCTTCTCTTCAGATTCTTAAACAAGCAAAAAAAAAAAAGCTCCAATAACACTTTTATCTCATTGTGTTCTTGGAATTGAAACAAAGAAATGAACTTGTAAAAATCAGATTAGATTTTTTTTTGTTTTTATTGAATTTTAATTGAATTTGAAGTACTTAAAATGCAAAAATTGATTCTTCATAGACCACCAGTCATTTCAAGAGGGAAACTTCCCTTGATGGTTCTTGTGGATTCTTTGCCATCTTTTGGTAGCATTTCAAGAGTACCCATTTCTCCTTCATGTAAGTTTTCTCTCTATCTTCTTTCCTTTTACACTTCTTTTTTTTTTCTTTGGTTTTTTAAGGTAAATTTCACAGGATTTATGGAAGGACTTAACTTATTTTAGTAAAAATGTGTGGATTTTTTAATTAAATTTATATGAATTAAGTTGAATATAGGTTATCTGTGTTGCAAGAGGCTTGGAGGATGTTGTTATTATAGTGAAATTAACTGTGAGAATAAAGCAGTGAATAGCTGTTGTTCTTGAAGTTTTTGTATACTTCATTTGGATGGAAGTTAACTGAGAGTAAGTGAATCAATTTCTAATTTATGCATAAAGAGACTTTGGTATTTGTATTGTCAGTGACTTTGTTTTGTGGATAAAGTGAGAGATGAATTCAGGTCATGTGCAAAAGTTTCATATAAAATCAACTTATAGTGAAGTGTTTGAATTTATGGTCATACACAGTATTGACTTTATTTTTTTTTTTTTGGGTTAATATGAAAAACATGCACTCCATAAGGAATTATTGTTAAATGGTATAATTAATAAAAGTTATTTAAAAAAGAGAAATGAATAATTAGAAATTATTATAAATGATATTGTAAAGATAAAATTATCCTTAATAAAAAAACCTTCTCCTTCCTTTTTCTTTTATTTTTTAATTTACTTTTTAATTAAAAAATAAATATTCTGAAAATAAAAAAATTTTAATTTTAAAAAATAAAAAATAAAAAATAAAATTTTTTATTTTTTATTTACTTTTTTAATTAAAAAATTTAAAAATAATATGCCTAAAATTAATTTTTCTTTATTTTTTAAAATTTTTTTAAATTTAAAAAAATATATAAATTTAAATATTTTATTTTTTAAATTTATTTTCAATTAAAATTTTAAAAAAAATAATATTTTCTTAATGAAAGAAAAAGGAAAAGTAAGTTTTTTCATAAAGGGTAACTTTGTCTTTACAATATCCTTTATAATAATTTCTAATTATTCATTTCTCTTTTTCAAATAACTTTTATTCATTATATCATTTAACAATAATTCCTTATGGAGTGCATGTTTTTCATATTAACCCTTCTTTTTTTTGTTTGTTAGACACAGCATCATTAATTAACTTGTCGGATAACTTTTTTATAGTACGATGTAGAAAATTATCAAGGTTGAGTTCAACGTGCAGCATATTCAGAGCACAAGCATCCAATATAGGTATTGGATCTGGGGGCTATGAGGGCAGGGAGGATAAAGAAGACCATAAAAGTTTCGTGAAGGGTCTATCCAGTGGCAGTTCATCATAAGCGTAAGTGGTGTCCAAATAACAAAATCTCTTGATGCTAGTATTTTAAACTATTCAAACAGCATTCAGTTATTTAATCAAAATTTAACTGAAAAAGAATATCCAAATGTAGAGTTTTTTTGCCTTCATATACATTCATTTAGTTAAGTCATCATGTGTCAGGTTGATAACTCAATGAAATAGAATTATTTTATCATATTTTATGCATTCAAATCTATTAAGTTTTTGCAGTTTTTATTCGGATTAATTATTTTTAAATTAATTTTATTTATTTATTTCATGTTTAAATTAGTTATTAATTTATTGTTTTTGTATTTTTATAGGTGGAAGGAAGAAAGGAGCTTCAAGGTGCGAAAAGACGATAATATATGCAAAGCAAAGCAATGGTAGATTTGACCTCCGGAGCTTGCTGCTAGGAAACCATGATCTTAAAGTCTTTATTCCAGACAACTTCCTTCTTAACTTTTGAAGTTGATTTACAGAGCTTTCCAACGGTATATTATTTATCCAATTCGCACAAGCTTTTTCCATCCAAATCAGCTGAAAAAAGTGAGAGAAGATGACAGAATCTGCATCCAGGCAGCAAGCTCGGAGCCGCGACGCCTGAACGTGCAAAAAAATAAAATAAAAAAAGGAAAGTCTTACCTGTTACTTGAACACGAAATTTATGACTAAAGGAATCTTAAAACTCTATAAATAGGATCTTTTTAAGGCTCAAATAAGCACGAATGGAGACCTATAAACCTAGTTTTTTTAAGAGGAGAGTAGCCACCACAAGTTTGCAAGGAGCAAGAGAGATTATGGAGATTTGAAAATTGAAGTCCTCCAAACATTACTTTTCTCTTTTTTCTTAATCTTCTTTTACTTTCTTGTAATATTTATGATGGTGAAACTCTATTGTTTATTATTTTCAATGTTTAGCATGAACTAAATTTACTTGTTTTAGGATTGCAAGGGAACTCAACATGTAGTTTAAATTATTGTACTATCTTTCTTGAATTAATAATATTTGAGTTGTTTATTCAATATTGTACTTAATGCTTCTAATTGCTTAACTACCAATTAAATTGATTTGGTAACCTAAATACAACTTGACAAAGGGAGTTTAGTGTTAGACATGGACTGAATAACACATGTTTCAGATTCATTTATTAGGATGAATTGAGTTGCATGTAGGGTAGAAATATACTTACGTGTCATGTGTAATCAATTTTAGAGTCTAAGCTTAATGAGTTCCTCTTTAATTCAATTTTCATAGAAATATAGTTAATTGGTTGAAAGGGATATTTTATAAGACCATGACAGATACTTAAAAATAAATTAGATCTCTAGGTCAACAACTCAATGTCATTAGTCAAGTTCAGAGAGTACGAGAGGTTCAAATGAAGTGTTGAGAAAAATTGTAATTCTAGGCTTTTCTCAATTGATTTAATCCAAGTTTTAATTTGCTTTCTTTTATTATTAGTTTATTTTATTAGTTTTTAATTAACAAACTTTAATTAATTATTTGGATAAGATTAAATTATTTTAATTTTAGTAATTAACGAATTTAGTAACAATTCCTCGTGAGATTGACACTCTTTTTCACTTTATTACTTGTTACGATACGTGCACTTGCGTGGTTGAAATCCGACAACAAGTTTTTGGCGCCGTTGCTATGGAATTGCTTACTATTTTTTTAATATTAATACCAAGCAATCTTAATCTTAATTCAAAAAAAAAATTTCTTTATTTTCAAGTTCTATTTGTCGTTGAATGCAAAGGGGTGCAATATGTGGGTTCATGAACTGGATGCAATCACTGCTTTAATTACACAGGTGGCTGCACTGTCCAAGAAATTTGACACTTTGAGTGTACATACCGTCCAAAGCTCGTTTGTAATTTGTGAATTATGTGAGAAATGACATACTAGTGATTGGTGCCCAATCAATGCTGAATCAATACAATATGTTGGAAACTACAATATGCATCAAAATAATTTTTATTCCAACAACTACAATCCAGGTTGGGGAAATCACTCAAATTTTTATTGGAACTACACTCAAGGGCCATCCTATTCAGCAAAACAAGCATATCCTCTTGGGTTTCCATCACAAGTTCAAGCTTATGTCCCAGAAAAGAAGCCATCATTGGAAGATATGATTATGCAATACATGGCGGAAAACGATGCAACACTTAGGAATCTTATGACTCAAATAAGCCAGCTAGCTAAAGTCATCAACAACTGCCCTATGAAAACTCTTCCAAGTGACACTAAGACTAATCGTAGGAGTGATGAAAAAGTGTATTGCAACGAAATCACTCTCAAGAGTAAAAAAGAGATAGAAGAGGATAGCAAGAACCAAGAATTGCCACCCAAGCCTATTGAAGAAGAAGTTGTGGGTGAAAAAGGAGTTGAAAAAACTTATGAAGAGGAGATTGAGTGTGACCAACCACCAACCAAGCCTATTGAAGAAGAAGTTGTGATGGAGAAAGAAGATGAAAAGGTGATAAGCTCATAAAATACACATTTTATGCCCTTTCTATTCTTAGTTTTAGTTATGTTTTTGATATTTATCTTGATTACTTATGTTATGTTTTTGAATTCTATGTATATTTAAGAGAACAAAGTCAAAAGATGTCAATAATAATGGTAAAGAGCTTACAAAATCACAATCATAAGATGGAAGAAGACTTGGGAGTTAAAAAGATCAATTTCTTATTGCCAAGCAAGAAGGCAGATTTGACCTTCGGAGCTTGTTGCAAGGAAAACATGATTTTAAAGTCTTTATTCAAAGAAACTTCCTCTTGACTTTTGAAGCTGACTTAAAAAGGTTTCCAACGGTAGTTCATACGCCCAAATCAGACAATAACTGGTCATCCAAATCATCCAAAGAAGTGCGAGAAGATGCATCAGAAAAATCAGCAACCAGCACCCAAATATTTCAAGAGCCAGCACTGCAGCATTGGCCAAACTTTCCAAACCTAAAAAAAATTGCAAATTTGAAGCTCCAAACTTACTTGTGCGGCAAGAAAGGGTTCTCAGGGTTTTGAAGCTCTATAAATACCATCTTTTGAGCTATAAACTATACATGTTTTGGTTTTTATTAATCTTCTTCTTCTTCTCCATTCTTTTATTCTCTTTAATTTTATGTTTATGTTAACAATGCCTATGCAAGGCTAAATTTATTTTGCTTAAGGGTGATTTCAAAACCTTAGACATGTTGTGTAATTGATATTCAGATTTTATCTATCATTAATTTTCTATCAAAATTGCTTATGTTCGTCTATAAGAATTGTTCATGATCTTAGTCTTGATTTGTTTATGTTGCAAACTAGATATATCTTGATAAGTATCTAATGCTAGTTTAGGAGACTTAATCCGTAATTGTCTTGATTTCCTATTCATAAGTGGCAATTTGTGATTAATGATTATGTTGGATTTTCAATAATTGCAATGTGGAACATAACCTAAGTTAAACAATCCGAGCTTATATGTTTGTTGCTTAGATCAACCTATCTTTCTCATCATAAAGTTGCTATTACATTAAATCTAGAGAGCTTATTCTAGGTTGTCTGATAGTTAGAGATTAATAAAGAGCTTGTTCTATTTAACGACGAACTAAGGGAAAATTGGGGTAACAGAGCTTGTTGTTATCTACGGTTGACAGTTTTGGTAATTAATTGATTTTGATTCTCAATAATGTTTAGTGGTGGCGAATGATCTCTTAACAATACTTTTCTCATATCGGATTTCATCTTATTCTTTTATTCTTACTTTTCTTGTTTTTTATTTACTTTCAAAACAACTAAAACCCCCTTTCTTTTCTTGTCTTAGAGCTAAAGTTTTGAACTAGTAATTTATAAATTAAAACCCAATCGCTGAGGACCCTTGCTAACTACTATACTTAACAATTGATCATTCTAGTGCAAGGTTAATTAAGATACACTCTTTTAAGTGCATCAAGTTTTTGGCGCCGTTGCTGGAGATTGCTTTCTTTAATTTATTTGTTACTTGATTTATTTTTAGTTCTAATTAATTGTATATATTTTTATTTTTTTATTTTCTTGTATATATAGGTCTTCTTTTTAATCAAAGCAAGGAGAGATGGCATGGAACTCTATGGTGGATCATCCAACCAATTGGTGCCTGTAGACACCTAATTTTGTCCCGGCCCCCTAAACACAGCAAATTCTCCTTTCAACTTCCCAGAATGCAAATAGACTTCCACCATTCCACAGATGGGTCTCGAAAACTTTGTTTCGGAGGCCTACACAAAAAGTCAACTCGATAAAAGTCAACCTTAAAAAGTCAACTCCAAAAAGTCAACCTCTAAAAATGTCAACTCTCAGTTAAAATCAAGATTCGAAGTTGAATTGAACAATGGTGAAGGAATTTTGATAATCCGAGGTCAACAACGAAAGATAGAGAGTTTGAAAGACAAGTTGCAAAAATTCAATGTAGAGAAATACCTAATTCGGCGAATTTGGGGAAAAGTGCGTAAACGATCAAATTGAACTAAATTGGAGGTTCCAAATGAATTAAGATCAATAAATATGGATATTGGAAGGTCCAATTTTGAAGCGGAGTTGAAGGGAGAATTGGTTTGAAGAGTAAAAGGAAAATAAAGATTTAATCAATAAATAGAAAATTCACAAATTTGGGGAAAACTGCAGAGATGGCTCGATTTGGTGAAATTGAAGCCCCCAATTGATAAAGGATAAATAAACAAAAATATACCAAGGAAGAGCCGGTTGGATGAAAAATGAAAAAGTGAGAAAATTCCCGATATTGAGAAAAGGGGAAAACTAAATCAGAGAGGAATTTGGATGTAAAAATTAAGCGTTTTCGGACCAACTCCAATTCAATATATAAAAAAGATAGTGGAAAAAGAAAATTCAGAAATTGGGCCCGTTTTGAGTAAAACCGAGGTTTCGGGGTTTAAAGGGCAATTTTGGAAAATCCGAAAAAAATAGAATTCGAGCTCGAAAAATTATGAAAACTTCAAGATCTGAGTTTTATATTGGATGGAAGGGATTGGAGAATAAAAATCCGTAATTGGAGCTCAAATGAAAAAAGGCAAAGTTCGGGTCCACTAATTCGAAATTCTAAGAGAAAATTCTGGGAAAAATAGGAAACGAGCTCGAAAAATTATGAAAACTTTTAGATCTGAGTTTTATATTAGATGGAAGGGATTGGAGAAGAAAAATCCGGAATTGGAGCTCAAATGAAAAAGGACAAAGTTCGGGTGCACTAATTTGAAATTCCAAGAGAAAATTCTAGGAAAAATAAGAAACGAGCTCGGAAAATTATGAAAACTTTCAGATCTGAATTTCATTTTTTATGGAAGGTATTGGAGAAGAAAAATCCAGAATTGGAGCTCAAATGAAAAAAGGCAAAGTTCGGGTCCACTAATTCGAAATTCCAAGAGAAAATTTCGAGAAAAATAGGAAACGAGCTAAGAAAATTATGAAAACTTCCAGATCTGAATTTTATATTTTGTGGAAGATATTAGAGAAGAAAAATCCAGAATCGGAGCTCAAATGGAAAAAGACAAAGTTTGGAAGGCACTAAACCGAAACTTTACAGAAAATCTGGAAAAAATAGAATCCGAGCTCGGAAAAATATGAAAACCTTCAGAATTGAGTTTTATATTGGATGGGGTGAATTGGAAAATAAAAATTCAAAATTGGGGTTCATTTGCAATTAAATTAAGTTTGGTGGCCAAAATGTAATTTTATCGAAGAAACCAAGAAGGACCATTTTGCAAATAAAAAGAAAGAATGGCCTGGAAATTTCCAGGCCATTTTCGGCCAGTTGCTGATTAAAGAAGGAGTGTGATCATCTTGAATTGGCCAAGGTTGAATAGCAAGATGACATTTTTAAAAGGACAAGATTCTCCACTACTTTGCCTACATGGCATTTCAGGCCAATGGGAGGTCTCCAAATTACAAAGCCATGTGAAGGCCATGTGAAGAGCATGTGAAGGCTATGAGATAATGCCAAGTAGTATTAAAAATGCAACCTAGGAAGATATTTTAATAGTAAGCCATATGATCTTGACAAGTGGCCTAGATATTTTGTAGAGATAGGAGACAAGAATAATCTAGGTGGCATTGTTGGCCAATGAGAGGCTAGGAAACCCTTAATTTAAGAAAAGCATCATGCAAATAGGGGACAAGCACCCTAAATTTAAGGAAAGCATCATGCAAGGAGGGTACGTTTTTTTAGCCATGTGGCAAAAATGTTGGAGGAGCATGTGAAGCATGACAAAGGCTAAAATAGAAACACTCTCTCATATAACAAGGGCAGCCGACCAAGAGCTAAGAGAAAGGGGGGTTCATTTTTTTCCTTAAGGCATTTCACTGGACTCTTGAGAGAAAAGAAGGAAGAAAAAAAAAGAGAGGAGAGGAGATGAGGAGAATTTGAAAAGCTTGATGATGCACTCAAAAGAGTATATCTTATTTAATCCTTGCACTAAAAATAATCAATTGTAAGTATAGTAGTTAGCAAGGGTTGAGTCCTCAAGGATTGGGTTTTAATTTATAAGTTATTAGTTTATCACTTAAGTTCAAAAACAGGAAAAGAGAAGGGGGTTTTGAAATAATTAAAAGTAAAGAAAACAAGATAAGTAAAAAGCAAATAAATAAGAGAAAATCAAATATAAGAGAAGTATGGTTAAGGTTTCATTCTCCACCACTAGACATCATTGAGAATCAATTTCAGATCTATCAACATTAATTAGCTATCAAAATTATCAACTGTAGATAACAACAAGCTATGTTACCCCAATCTTTCCTTAGTTCGTCGTTAAATATAACAAGCTCTCTATTTAATCTCTAACCACTAGACAACCTAGAATAAGCTCTCTAGATTTAATGTAATGGTAGCTTTATGATGAGAAAGATAGGTTGATCTAGGCAACAAACACATAAGCTCAGATTGTTTAACCTATGTTATGTTCCACTTTGCAATTAGCGAAAACTTGACCATAATCATTAATCACAAATTGCCACTTATGAATAGGAAATCAAGACAATTACACGGATCAAGACTCCTAAACTAGCAATAGATAATTATCAAGATCTATCTAGTTCGCGACCTAAACAAATCAAGACAATATCATGAACAATTTTTATGGAAGAACATAATCAACTTTGATAGAAAACTAATGATAGATAAATCTGAAAATCAATTACAAAACTTGTCTAGGGCTTTGAAATCACCCTTAACCAAAGAAGAGTTTAGCCTAGCATAGGCATAGATAATATATACATAAAACTAAAAAGAAAATAAAAAAAATGGAGAAGAAGAAGAAGAATAATGATGATCTTTGAGTCTCCTCCCAAAGATAATGATAGTTTGTGGCTCAAAAGATGGTATTTATAGAGCTTTTTGACCTTGGAAATCCTTTCTTGGTGATCAAGGAAGCTAGGAGTCAAATGAGTGCAAAATAGGCAAGATTTTCGCGTTTTGCGGTTTTTCCCGGTTTTGAGGACAGTAGGGCCGGCGCCGCGAGCCAAGTACACTGACCTGTGGCTTTTTGTTCGCTGATGTTGGTTTCGCGACTACTGCACTATCTTGCACTTCGTTGGATGATTTGGGTGACCATCTGATGTCCGATTTAGACTTGTAAACTATCGTTGGTAAGGTACTCAAGTTAGGTTCAAAATTCAAGAAGGAAGTTTCTTCAAATAATGAATTTAACATAATGATTTCCTTGCAACAAGCTCCGGAGGTCAGATTGCCTGATCATCTAGTACTAAGAATTTGATCTTTTTGACTCCCAAGTCTTCTTCCATCTTATGATTGTGATTTTGTAAGCTCTTTACCATTATTATTGACATCTTTTGACTTCATTGTTTTAAATATACCTATAATTCAAAAATATAATATAAGTAAACAAGATAAAGATTGAAAACATAACAAAAACTAAATATAGAAAGGCATAAAATGTATATTTTATGAGCTTATCACTTGATTTGGAAAGCAATAGCTAGGTAGCTATCACCTCTCTTCTTCTTCTTTAATATTTTTCTTTGATATTATGATTCCTTTTCTTCTCTTTTTTCATGTGATTTGTTAACTTTTTTGTTGAATAAAAAGGTTTTTCAAAAATAAATTTTAAAGGTTTTCTATCTCTTATTCCTCATTCTTTATCAAATAACCAAGTTGACAAATTTTTTTACACATTTTTGCATTTAAACGAAACTTGGAGGATGTTTTTGTGCTTGTTCTTGCTTGATTATTCTTGCTTGTTTGTTGTGTTCATATTTTTAACTCATGATTGATCTATTTCCATATGATTGTGGGCTGTAAAATCATGCATTTCATGACATTTCAAATAGGTTTTTGGCCAAGATCAACCAATGATCTCAAGCCAAAAATCCCTTGCCCATACTAGTTGAAAGAGTGATAGTTTAGATTGTGTATTTTGACTTTGGGATTTTTTTTCACTACTCATCCTTAGTCAAAATAAAATGATTTTCTTACCATATGCAGTAGTCGTTTAGAGGATGCAATGGTATTTTTTTCAAGATTTTTACATTTTTTTATCATGGTTGAAAAAATGGTTTGTGATAAAGCAGTTTTTAGCTCACTATTCTCACTTTGGTGAAATTTCGGTCAAGTCATCCTTGGTCCTAAAATTAAGCTGATTTTTTCCCATGGAAACCATCATGTTCTAGGTCTACAATAATTTGTATAGATTTTTTTGAAATTTTTTAAAGGGTAAATAATTAGTTTTTCCAAACTGGTTGTGGGAGTTAGAATTGTTTTTAAATACCAATAATTTTCTGTTTTTATTAGCATAAAAAGAGGGGGCTGATTTGGGACATTGGTTGCTGTCTTAGGATGATTTCCATGTCATTTCAAGAATAAAATTTGATTTTATAAAAGTCGGGTCAAGAGTGGTCAACCCGGGTTTCAAAACTAGAAAATAGAGCCTCTTAGAAAAGGGGTTCGGCCAAGAGGTCTTTTTCATCCCAAAAATTCCATTTTCTAAATCTGAGCCCAAAGTCTTCCTATTTTGAAAATCCGATTTAAGTCTCTTCCAAAGGTAGTCGGATACCTTTTTAGGTATACGGATGTCTTTACTTCAAGAAAAAAATACATCTTCATGCATTAAATATTTAAAAATGTTTTATATTTAATTTGGCATAAAAGCGCGTTTTTCGGTTTCTTAAACATTTGATGAGAATTATTTCTTAATATTTGCCGGGTTTGCCGGGGAGGTTAGGAAATTATTCAACGCATGTGGTTATGAAATCGCAAGGCACAGATTTTATTTTATTCGGAATCATATAAATATCATATGAAAGAATTATTTTTCGAGCTTTGTCGGGTTTGCCGGGAAGCGCGGTAATATTTTTCGACATATGCCATTTATATGATTCCTCACATGAAGAGTCCATTTCAAAAATAATGATGTGTGCATGCGATCATGATGTGATTATGAATATTTTATGATGATGTCATTTAGTGATTTTGCCATGTCAAGCATGCTATGTCATTCATTCATATGCCATGTCATTCATTCACATGCCATACCATTTAGAATTTTCCATATCATTCATATGCCATGTCATTCATTCACATGCCATGTCATTTATAATTTGCCATGTCATTCATATGCCATGTCATTCATTCATATGCCATGTCATCGAGATTATGCCATGTCATTCATTCACATGCCATGTCATTTAGAATTTGCCATGTCATTCATTCACATGCCATATCATTTAAGATTTGCCATGTCATTCATTCACATGTCATATCATCTTGATTATGCCATGTCATTCATATTCATTCATGTGCCATATCATTTAAAGTATGCTAAGTCATTCATTCACATACCATGTCATTATTTCTTTTACTATGTTTGCCATGCCATGATAAATATGCATGTTTATTTAATTTTTATCTTAGTAACATTTTTGCATATTCATGGTCATTTTCAATGATTTTTAAAATACATGGAAAACAAATAATATTTTTTATAAATCAAAATTATTCCCGAGTTAAAATAATTCATGAATTCTCTGCTGGGTCTATCGGGGATGATATCATCAATTATCATTAACAACGGAATATCTTTTTTTCCAAAAAATGAGGATGATTCGAAGAATTTCAAAATCAAGGAAAAATTCCATGTTTTGCAGAGTTTGTCGAAAAATATGGAAAATTTTATGTTAATAAATTCCGGATTATTTTCAAAATAAATATGAATTTTTTTTAAGAGAACTATTTTAGAACACCAAATTTAAAACCGACTTTTCACCGAGATTCGAGATAACACATGACTAATAAGGTACAATTTTATACGGGCGTTGTGGGGGTGCTAATCCTTCCCCGCACGTAACCGACTCCCGAACCCGTACTTGTTTTCTCTGGTTGAAAGCGCAGACTTCAAAATTGGTTTTAAAAAATGTTTTAATTAATTTTAAAATGTTTTTATAAAAATCGATTTTAATAGGTGGCCGAACACACCTAGCAAAAAAAGATTGGTGGCGACTTCATTTCTTTTTCGAGGTCGTTTTGATACCCTCAACCTTTAGTTCAAGAGGAATTAAGTCGTCTTTTCCGTTATTTTCCCCCAATGTCACACTTTTAATGAATTGGGCCAATTGTCCCCAGGACGAGGGCAGATTAAATTTCGGACCCCTCATTTTTAAGGTTGCTATAGTGCCCGTACTTCCAAGAAGATAATTTTGAACAAGCCTATGATTTAGTAGGATTTCAAGGCCAACAAGGATTCCAAGGACAACAGTATGATCCTTTCTCAAACACTTACAATGAGGGATGGTGGGATCATACTAATTACAGCTATTCGGGAAATTATCAAGAAGTTGATCCTTATGCCAATTACAATCATCCATCTGGCTTCAATCAACCATGGCCTCAACAACCAGATCTTTTTCAGCCACCACCTGTGACTCACAACTCAAGTACTATTTTAGAAGATCATGTCAAATCTTTTGCTACTAATACTTTGCAATTTCAACAGGAAACAAGGGCAAGTATTCAAGAAATGAGGGCAAGTATCAAGAGTTTAGAAACTCAAATGGGCCAATTGGCTAGTAGTGTGGTGAGATTGGTAGAACAAAGATCTGAAAAACTTGAGGAAGCTAATGCTAGTGTTGTGATCTTGAGAAGTATGGAACAAGTTGAGGAAGCACCAAAAAGAGAAAGGGATTCAACCCTTGAGGATAATGAAGCTACAATTCCAATTAAGAGTACTACGGCACCTGAGGTAACTTTTAAGGTTCCTATTTTTACTATTATTTCTTCTCCACCTTTTCCTAACAGATTTGCAGAGTCAAAGAAGAAGGAACATGACAAACAAATTCTGAAAACCTTTCACAAAGTACAAGTAAATATACCTTTTCTGGATGCCATTAACCAAGTACCAAGATATGCATCATTCCTCGATGAGCTATGCACCACCGAGAACAAATTAAAGTGTGATGACATAATAATTGTGGTGGAGAATGCATCTGCTGTGTTGCAAAGAAAGCTTCCAAAATGCAAAGATCTAGGAAGTCTCATGCCTGAGCCGGAAGATCCCAAAAAGCCAAGAAGGGGTATAGGTTAGGTTGAAGACATTAAATCAAATGCTATAGCCAACCTGTCATATCAGACTTGCTTTTTCTTCCTTCATTCCTTTCTATCTTTGTTTTGTTTTGTTATTAATTTTTTTTTAGGTTTATTTAAGTTTCATTAGTTTGTTCTATTTTGAGTCTTTAACAATAACATCCTTGTCAGTTTTGAGCCTATATGATTGATGCATTATATATATCAATCCAATTCCTTTCTTGTGTGCTCTTATGATAACACGTTTCTCTAGAACTTGCTTTAAACCATTTGAGATTATATTGATACATATGACAACATGGATATGATAGAGGCATTAGGATTACTACCAAGGCCAAATCAACCATCCCCTATTGATGTTCCAAGAGAACATTCCCCTAGTGAGCCAATTTGAGCCTACATTGAATAAAATATTTCATTGGTAACCACATCCTACACCTAGCCTAAGTACACTTGTATCTTTACCCTTGTTCTAAAGATAAATTACATGTTTTGAGACATATTGCAAAAACAAGGATATCTATTGAAAATTTTGGTTAAAAACAAGAAATAAGTGTGGGGGAGGAGTGATAACTCGTATAATTATATAGTTTTTAGTTATGTTTTATTATTGTTTTGTGTCAAATACGAGTTATTATTGCTTAGTCTAATTGTGTTTATGATCTTTTATATTTTTATGTAATTTGGTGTTTTTCACGAGTTTCTTTGAGTGATTTCAGATTACTAGGTTAAATCAAGAATTAAGGGCAAATCCAGTTCAGTTCCAATTCTGACACCTTTTCACATATCAGCTATATCTGGAGTTTCACTGAAGCATTAAGGCTCAAAACTTTACAGTGCAAAGTTAAGAGGCATATCTATCTTTTTCATGCTTTACACTTCTTGAAACGGAGTCGTTTTCCCTAGCGAAATATGGTATCAAGTTGGCTGATGTGCAATGCCGTCTGTTCTGACCAGTTTTGGTATTTTGACCATATCTTCTGATCCACATGAGAAAATGAGCTGATTCCAACGGCTATGGATCACAAACTGATAGGGGAATATTTTTCTAGAAGACCATTTGATCAGATCAAGCCTCCAACATTGACAAAATCAACCATCAAGCTGGCTGATCAGAATTGTCATACAATATGACGAAAATTGTTAGAAAAATGCACCCACCTATTATACCTACCTTTGAAATTTATAAAGCTTGTCTCTTGTCATTTAGCTCTCCAAAATGTGTATAAATAGAGGGCCTTGGATGATTGTAAGAGACATTGTACATTGGTAGGATATTAGCCATTGTAATAAAATTCTCTAAGTTTTCTTATTCTTTCCTTTCTCTAGTTTTCTTTTTCTTTATTTACTTATGCTTCTTACATTTCTTTTCATTTTATTCATATCTAGTATGTGTTGCTAATCATATTGTTGAGGTGATGAGGTGAAGCTTTTGATAAATGCTAAGGTTAGTCTCTTAAACATGAGCTAAAATGAATCATCATTTATAAACACTAGTATAGATAATATTTTCTTTTGGTTTAAAATCATACTTGCAAAGTAGGGATCTTGATTCATTATTGACAATGAAAATGGCACAGTAAATGCTTGGTTTCATAACCTTGATTTGTTGTAGACATATACCTTGGCATAAGGAATGCTTGGACTCTTTTTATGAGTTTTGAGGACACCAAATGAACATAATATCATATGCTATGGACGTTGGACAATTTGGACTGAATTGCTAAACCTTCCGATTGGAATCTCCCTTATGTGTGAATTTCAATTGTGTAATAAAACAAGATTAATCTTAGCATAACACCAAGAGTGGATTCTCTAACCTCAACATCTTTTCTTATTGTTTTTTATATCTTGTTTAATTTCTTTTATGTTATTTTGTTTATTTTGTTCTCTAATATCTTGTTTATCTTGTTTTGTTGTTGATTCCCTAATATCTTGTTTACTTTCTTTTTCTTATATATTTATAAACTTATACTTACTAATACGCTTCCCTGTGGTTCGACCTCGGACACCCGAGAATTTATTACTTGAACATAACCTGCACTTGGGTTTACAACTCTTAATTGAGTCTCCATCAAGTTTTTGGCGCCGTTGCCGAGGAGGCAATACTAAGTATATAAGTTTATAAGTATATTTATTTTTATTGGCTGGTTATACCGCCTAATTTTCTATATATTTATATTTATATTGTAAAGTTTATATTTATATAAATATTTAATCTGTATATTAACTTTGTTTTATGCTTGTTTGGCGACGTGATTTTAGATCTCGTCGTTTAGTTAGATTTTATTGTGAAACTTTTTCAGGTAGTCTTTCTAATACAACTCCTACCATGGCTGACAATGAAAGTGTTCTTGTTTTATTTTTCCTCTCAATGCAAACAACTTTCGTTTTAAACCAGGTATGATAGCTTTGCTTCCAAATTTCCATGGGTTAGAATCGGAAAGTGCTTACTCGTTTCTAAAAGACTTCAAAGATGTATGTGTCACCTTTAATGACCAACAATGTACAAATGAAATTGTCAAGCTAAAATTATTTCCTTTTTCTTTAAAAGATAAAGCAAAAATTTGGCTTCTTAATTTAAAACCAAGGTCAATTGGCACATGGCAAGAATTACAAACTGAGTTTCTAAAGAAATTTTTCCCAGCACATAAAACTACTGCTTTGAAAAGACAGATTCAAAATTTCAATCAAAATCAAAATGAAGCATTTTTCAGTGCTGGGAGCGTTTTAAAGATTTGTTAAGTTCTTGCCCACATTAAGGTTTTGAAAAAAGGCGTCTTATTAGTTTCTTTTATGAAAGTTTAACTCCCGAAACTAAACAATTTGTTGAAACAATGTGTAACGGTGAGTTTCTAGAAAAAGAACCTGAAGAAGCCTTTGACTACCTAGACCATTTGGCAGATAACTCTCAAGCCTGACACACAGATAATTCCTCTGAAAGTTCCAATAGATCTAATCTTGTTTCTAACAGAGGTAAATATCATTTTAGTCAAGAAGATGAGATAAAAGCTAAAGTAGCTAATTTGGCTAGAAAGATTGAAGCCATGGAACTTAGAGAAGTAAAAGAAGTCAAAACGGTTAAAAATGAAGAAAGTTGTGGAATTTGTGAAATCATGGGACACCCCACTTCTGAATGTCCAAACATTCCCATTCTTAAAGAAGCGTTGCATGATCAAGTAAATTCCATAAACACATTTAAAAAGCCTTTTCCTTCTCCTTACTCTGAAACGTATAACCCTGAATGGAGAAATCATCCCAACTTTAGTTGGCGGAATAATAATCATGTTCAGGTACCACAATCTCAAAAGCCGAGCAACACTTTTTCCTATCAACCTTCACGTGTACAAAACTTGGAAGAGACATTACAAGCATTCATGCAAACACAAGCAAATGTGAATAACCAAACTTCACAGGACATCAATGAGATCAAAAACACCTTGTCCACATTGACAGCTTCATTACGCACTCAAGAAAAAGGTAAGTTTCCTGCTCAACCTCAGCCTAACCCTTCTACTCAATGTCTTGTTTCCTGCTCCAATGAAACTCAACAGGAAAATGCCAGTTCTATCACAAATCTTCGAAGTGGAAAGGCAATTGACAAAAACATTCCATCAAAAGACCAAGATCCTCCTTCCCCTCCGAAAAGTAATGGTAAGGATGATGGTAAGTCTGAACTTCTTGAAAATTTGGACAAAGAAAAAGGTATGCATCCTGCTCCTTTTCCTCAAAGGTTGCAAACAATAAAGAATTTGAATCAAAATGCAGAAATTTATGAACTTTTCAAACAAGTTAAGATTAACATTCATTTATTGGATGCAATCAAACAAGTTCCATCTTATGCTAAATTTTTGAAGGACATGTGCACAGTTAAAAGGAAGCATAATGTACAAAAGAAAGCATTTCTGACGGAAAGTGTGAGCTCAATCATTCAGCACCTTACTCCACCAAAATTCAAAGATCCTGGATGTCCAACAATCTCATGCATCATTGGAAACACTAGAATAGAACGTGCATTGCTTGATCTTGGTGCTAGTGTTAATCTTTTGCCTTTTTCTGTTTATCAACAGTTAGGTTTAGGTGAACTCAAGGAAACACCTGTTACACTTCAACTAGCTGATCGTTCTGTAAAAATTCCTCGAGGGATAGTTGAAGATGTTTTGGTTCAAATTGATAATTTTTACTTCCCTGTTGATTTTATTGTTTTGGACACACATCCTGTTTCAAATCCAAATGTTCAAATTCCTGTTATATTAGGCCGTCCATTTCTTGCAACTTCTAATGCTCTGATAAATTGCAGGAATGGTATTTTGAACATTTCTTTTGGAAATATGACTTTAGAATTAAATGTGTTCAACATTTGCAAGCAACCTGGTGATGATTCAGAAGTACATGAAGTGGATTTCATTGAAGAACTTGTTCATGAACATCTCACCACTACCACATTCCATGATCCTTTAGAAGCTTATTTAACTGAATGTGAGTTTGATAATGCTTCAGAAATTTCACACACTGATTCTTTGTTAAATTCTTTGCAGGATAAGCATTATTGGAAACAAAAGTTTGAGGAACTTCCATCACTCAAAAATGTCACTGTACCATCAACTATTGAACCACCCAAGCTGGATTTAAAACCATTGCCATCCGAGCTAAAATATTCCTTTTTGGGTGAGAATGAAACTTTTCCAGTCATAATTTCTTCACATCTTGATGAACTACAAGAAGGAAAAATTCCTTCTCAATGGAGCCCCCAAGATAAAAGGAAGTTTCTGAATGAGGTAAAGAAGTTCTACTAGGATGACCCTTACTTGTTCAAATATTGTCCTGATCAGATTTTTCGAAGATGCATTCCCGACAATGAGGTAAGTAGTGTAATTAAGTGTTGTCATTCCGAGGCATGTGGTGGTCATTTTTCATCAAAGAAAACTGGTGCAAAAATTTTACAGTGTGGATTTTACTGGCCAACTTTATTCAAAGATGCATATGAGAATTCTAAAATTCATAAAGAAAGAACTAAAGCCTTTCATGACAAGTTAATTTCAAGAAAAAACATTTGATGTTGGGCAAAAAGTTCTACTTTATAATTCTAGACTTCACATATTTCCTGGTAAGTTGAGATCAAGATGGACTGGCCCATTTGTGGTTAAGCATGTGTATCATTATGGAGCAGTTGACATTGAGAATCCTCAAAATGGTAACGTATTCAAGGTAAATGGACAAAGACTCAAACTCTTTTTGGAAAATCATGTTACTCAAGAAGAGGTTATTTTTCTTTCTGATCCTTGTTTTGAAAATAACTAGATGTAAATATATTTTTTTAACCCCGGTTAAATGGCGGATAACGGTACTCCGTGATTATTTAAGTCGGTTCCATCAGCTACCCACAAAATTGATATTGTATATAAATTTATCTTTCAATTTCTCTTTCATATATTTTTTTTTTAGGATGGATGATATTCTCACAAGATTGCAGAAACGATTTCCTCCTTTTCCTCGAAATATTTTACTGAAGCTTTACCAAGTTCGATTTGAAAGATTAAGAATGCTTATGCACAAAGGGATTCCTGAAGACATACGTTGGATAATTGAAGCCAAGGTACGTGAAGATGAATATCTTCCTGTTTTGCATTTACCAGGTACAGGTAGAAGCACTTTTGCAAAGAAGCGACGAGCAAAGCGCATGAGTTCAAATTGCCACAAATGTGCACGATGGACGTGTAACGGTAAATGTCGTTCTATTGGGATTCCGTCCTCTAATCGAGATGATAAAATTGAATTCATTAAGGATGGACTGAGTAAGGAGAATTTGGGTAATATCCAACTTTCTCTTGAGACGCATCCTAGTGGAGACGTACAAAGAGAAATTCTTGATTTATGGCCGCAATTCCAAAGGGAATGGCAACATCTTGGGAATCTGATGTTAAAAGACCCTGTTTGCCAGCTTGTAAGAAAACTGGATGGGAACCATATCCTCGACTCATAGAAGGCGTTTAAGCCGTTTCTGGACGTAAAACCAGAGGAAGATGTGAGCCACAATCACAACTACAATAAATGACTTCTCAGCTTTTGGTTTGATTTGCAATAACTTCATTTCGGTTTAATTTACGTGTTGTTCGATTTGTGTAATTATTCTCGTTTTTTTTGCATTGGTCTTTTACGGTTGATTTTTCTTCTCTTTTTGATTTTCTTCCTGAAATCACGCAAAAATCTTTTGTTAGGTTAACATTTTCTTCTGACAGGTCAAATACACTTTTGGCGACATTATTACTCTTGTCTGATTCACTACTAAGTCCTCTATATATTACACCATGTACTCATTCTCTTTCAGGCACTCGAAAAAAAATGGAAAGTACTTCGTCCCAGCGCATTGAAAAAATTTGTGTCTTTGGAGGTGCTTATCCAGGGAAAAATAAAATATTCGCTGATGAAGCCATAAGAGTTGGAGTAATACTTGCCCAACAAAAGATCCAGTTGATTTATGGAGGCTGTAGTACGGGTTTAATGGGAGCAGTCGCTACAGCAGCACAGCCGGAGGATGTCCAGTTCTAGGAATCGTGCCAAAACTATTCACAGGTTTTTGTGGACCTACCTTGGGTAAGGAAATACAAGTCTGGAGTATCCCTGAACGGATGACAATCATGTACTATTCTGCCGATGCATTCATTGCTTTACCAGGAGGTCTGGGTACATTGGAAGAAATAGCTTGCGTGGCTTCTTTGTCATCTTTGGTCACAAATAAGAAACCCATTGGTTTGCTTAATATTAATGGTTATTTTAGTAATTTGCTTTCATATTTAGATAATGCTGTGGAAAATGGATTCATGTTTTCAGAGGCAAGGAGAACCATAATTTCTGCTACAACCATTGAAGATTTACTCAAAAAGCTCCAAGCTTATGAGTATTTACCTACTACGGTTGTTTCGCAAACGCTCGGAAAAAGAAAAAGAGATATGGATAAGCAATGAGTGGATTGCACTTTGTCTTTGTGACATTATCTAACATTTTGTTTGTTGTGTCTCAGTTATAATAAGTGGTTAGCAACCTCTGCAGGTAATATCTCCTAAATTCTACCTTTAAAATTTGACATTGGGGACAATGTCATATTTTAGTAAGGGGTAAGGGACATATTTTGCTAATTTGTAAAAAAAAAAAAAAAAAAAAAAAAAAAAAAAAAAAAAAGTGTTGTGTTTTAAGCCATTTAGAAGTATTCATTCTGAACAAGGTCTGAGTAAGGGAGACTTGAGACATACCTTGTCAGTTTGATTTAATCTTTTCAAAAAAAAAAAAAACACTATCTGGTCCGTTTATTATCTGCATGTGTTTTACTACTTTCGTGTATGTATTTTTTTTTTAGTATTAGTATAATCTTGGCAAGCATGTGGATAAAGCAATAGAGTTACAAAGGCTTTGATTAAGTTATCTAGGTTGTTTTCAATTTGGTTTTCTGAAAATTGAATATTTTTGATGATCAAATGTCTTTGAGATTGTTTTTGGCAGATCGGTTCGATTTTTGTTGGAATGTGAATTCATGGTGAGCCTTTGGAAAGCCACGGAAAACTGGGAAGACATAGTAAGTTTACTTTTTCTCTTCATTCCACATGCAGATTTAGGTCATCACATAGATGCTTGCATCTATACATGATCTGATCTTAGAACAAAGTCACTATCCAGAAAGCCCCTTATCTTTGCCCCCTTACATTAGGAGCCCATAGGTTGTAAACCTTCGGGTTGGATCCCTAGATATGAACTCCAAAAATTATGCCAAAGTGAACGGATACGATTCCGACCCCCATTCCCTCTTTATACTTTTATGATAATATTTGTGATCATTGGGTTTGGGATTGTGTGTTTCCTTCTTGTTTATTTTGTTATCTTTTGAAATCTGAAAAAAAAAATGGGAATAATGCAAAAGAGGGTAGTTAGAATGAGTGACTGTTTTTAGAGTCGTGAACTTCGAACTTATTGATGCCAAAACAATGTTGTGATGAGTTGAGAAAAAGATGCTGAAAAAAAGAGTTGATGAAAATCTGTCTTGTTTGATCAATTGAATGAAAAGAAAGAAAAAGAAAGTATGGAATCCAATGTGATTTCTGAAAAAAAAAAAAAAAAAAAAAAAACAAGAATGATGATTATGAATAGATGTGATTGTGCATAAAAGATGTCCCAATGAGGGCACAAATCAAAAGAAAATTACTTGTGCTTAAAAAAAAATCAGAATTCAAGATTCGAGGTTCTTCATTATAGAGAGGTTTTTACTTTTCTATTTTCTTTGGATCGAGTCTTTTCTTGCTTTTTGTTTTCTTTTCAAAATATTAATGTTGAACATAGGACTAAGGATGAGTGAGAATGGAAATATTTTGAGAGGATTGATCACATTATTATTATATTTCTTGAGCCTAATGATAACTCGTATAATTATATAGTTTTTAGTTATGTTTTATTATTGTTTTGTGTGAAATACGAGTTATTATTGTTTAGTCTAATTGTGTTTATGATCTTTTATATTTTTATGTAATTTGGTGTTTTTCACAAGTTTCTTTGAGTGATTTCAGATTACTAGAATTAAGGGCAAATCCAGTTCAGTTCCAGTTCCGACACCTTTTGCCATATCAGCTATATCTGGAGTTTCACTGAAGCAATAAGGCTGAAATTTGTAGCCGTGCAAAGCTAAGAGGCATATCTATCTTTTTCATGTTTTACACTTCTTGAAACGGAGTCGTTTTCCCTAGCGAAATCGACCATCAAGTTGGCTGATGTGCAATGACGTCTGTGCTGACCTGTTTTCGTATTTTGCCCATATCTGCTTATCCACATCAGCAAATGAGCTGATTCCAATGGCTATGGATCCGTAACTGATAGGGGAACCTTTGTCTAGAAGACCATATGATCAGATCAGGCCTCTAATATTGACGAAATCGACCATCAAGTTGGCTGATGTGCAATGACGTCTGTGCTGACCTGTTTTCGTATTTTGCCCATATCTGCTTATCCACATCAGCAAATGAGCTGATTCCAACGGATATGGATCCGTAACTGATAGGGGAACCTTTTTCTAGAAGACCATGTGATCAGATCAGGCCTCCAACATTGACGAAATCGACCATCAAGTTGGCTGATCAAAATTGTCATACAATATGACGAAAATTGTTAGAAAAATTCACCCACCTATTATACCTACCTTTGAAATTTGTAAAGCTTGTCTCTTGTCATTTAGCCCTCCAAAATGTGTATAAATAGAGGGCCTTGGATGATTGTAGAGGATCATATTGTACATAGGTAGGATATTAGCCATTTTAATAAAATTCTCTAAGTTTTCTTCTTCTTTCTTTTCTCTAGTTTTCTTTCTTTTCTCTAGTTTTCTTTTTCTTTAGAGAGAGCAAGAGGTTGGATAATTAATATTCTTCCTCTTCTTCTTTCTTTCTTTTATTTTCTTCTTAGATTTTCTTTAATTTTATGTTTATGTTTATAATGCCTATGCTAGGCTAAACTTCTATTTGGTTAAGGGTGATTTCAAAGCCCTAGACATGTTTTGTGATTGATTTTCAGATTCTATCTATCATTAATTTTCTATCAAAGTTGCTTATGTTCTTCTACAAGAATTGTTCATGATGTTGTCTTGATTTATTTAGGTGTACAACTAGATAGATCTTGATAATTATCTATTGCTAGTTTAGGAGTCTTGATCCGTGTAATTGTCTTGATTTCCTATTCATAAGTGGCAATTTGTGATTAATGATTATGGTCAAGTTTTCAATAATTGCAAAGTGGAACATAACCTAAGTTGAACAATCCGAGCTTATGTGTTTGTTGCTTAGATCAACCTATCTTTCTCATCATAAAGCTACCATTAAATTGAATTTAGAGAGCTTATTCTAGGTTGTTTAATGGTTAGAGATTAAATAGAGAGCTTGTTCTATTTAACGACAAACTAAGGAAAGATTGGGATAACAGAGCTTGTTGTTATCTACGGTTGTTAACTTTGATAGTTGGTTGATATTGATAGATCTGAAATTGATTCTTAATGATGTCTAGTGGTGGAGAATGAAACCTTAACCATATTTTTCATATTTGATTCTTCTTACTTACTTGTTTTCTTACTTTTCTAGTTTGCTTATTTTTAAAAATATATTTATTTTTATTGGCTGGTTATACCGCCTAATTTGTATATTAACTTTGTTTTATTTTTATTGGCTGGTTATACCGCCTAATTTAGTATATATATTTTTATTGGCTGGTTATACCGCCTAATTTAGTATATATATTTTTATTGGCTGGTTATACCGCCTTGCATCTTATTCTTATTATTTACTTTAGTTTAAATCTGGCTTCAAAAACCCCTTTTCTTTTATTGTTCTTGAATTTAAGTTTTAAACTATCAACTTATAAACTAAAACCCAATCCCTGAGGACTCGACCCTTGCTAACTACTATACTTACAATTGATCTTTTTAGTGCAAGGTTAAATAAGATACACTCTTTTGGGTGCATCAAATTTTTGGCGCCGTTGCCGGGGATTGTTTTCTTTAGTCTATTTGTTACTTGGTTTATTCTTATTTTCAGTTCTAATTAGTTTTATTTTCTTGTACATACAAGTTTTTCTTATCAAATTTTGAAAAAAAAAAAAAAAAAAAAAAAACGATGGAGTTGAGCAATCTAACACTTGAAGAGTTGGTGGCATACATGAACATGGAGAATCAACAAGCCAATCTCACTTCCCTAGTTCAACAATTGGCCATGGGAGGATGTCAAGGCCATCAAGTGTTCCAAGACCAACAGTATGATCATTACTCAAACACTTACCATGAGGGATGGTGGGATCATACTACTTATGGCTATTCGGAAAATTACCAAGAAGTAGATCCTTATGCCAATTACACTCATCCATCTAGCTTCAATCAATCATGGTCCCAAGAACCAGATCTTTTTCAACCACCACATATGACTCAAAACTCAGGTACTTCTTTAGAAGATCTTGTCTATTCTCTTGTTACTGATACATTGCAATTTCAACAGGAAACAAGGGCAAGCATCCAGAGTTTGGAAAAGCAAATGATCCAATTGACTAGTAGTATGGTGGGATGGGTAGCACAAAGATCTGAAGAACTCCCTGCCCAAACGATGATTAACCCAAAGGAGAATGCTACGATTGTGACCTTGAGGAATGAGGAACAAGATGAGGATGAAACAAAATTAGAGATGGATTCTATTCTTGAGGATAATGAAGCCACAAATCCAAATAAGAGTATTTCGGCACCTGAGGTAACGTTTAAGGTTCCACTTTTTACTAATGTTTCTTCTCCACCTTTTCCTAGTAGATTTGCAAAGTTCATGGAGGAAGAACATGAACAACACATGCGAGAAACCTTAAACAACTTGTTTGTGGATGCCATTCAACAAGTATCAAAATATGCTCCATTCCTCGATGAGATATGCACCACAAAGGATGATGGAATAATACTTGTAATGAAGAATGCATCCACTGTTGTGCAAAGAAAGCTTCCTCTCAAACGCATTAATTTGGAAAATTTCATGTATGAGCCTGACAAGCCTAAAAAGCCAAGAAGGGGTGTTGGTTAGGTTCAAAACATTAACTCAAGTGTTAATTGGGAAGGCAACCCAATTAAAGAAGAAATTGCCAACCTTCCATATTTAGATTTGCTTTCTCTTTCTTTTCCTTTTTCTTTTCTTTTATTATTTTTATTTTTATTGTTTTTATTTTTATTTTTTATGTTTACTTGTTAATTTTTGTTTAGTATTTTAGGATTATTTAGGTTGCATGAGTTTGTTTTGTTTTGAGTCTTAGTTGTTCCTATTCTTATGTTATTAGTTCTTTTCTCTTACACATGATTCTTTCATTTGGGTTAATAGACTTACATTGAGGACAATGTAAGAATTAAGTGTGGGGGGAATGATTTAGGATTTCTTTTATTTTTGTCTACTATTTTTTTATGAGTCTTTATTATTATTATTATTTTTTTGTGTGTTTTAGTTCCTTTTTAATACAATGATGAGATATGAATTACATAAGTCTAAAACAGATTTATTAGTAAGAAGATTTTCATGAGAATTGAGCTTGATGTCAACCTTTTTATGAGCCAATGTTAATATGATATGTTGATTGAGAAAGAAGCATGTTTAGACTTAATCTGACTTGTATAATCATCCTTGTGAGTTTTTGAGCCTATAATGATTGATGCATTATACAAATCAATCTAATTTCTTTCTTGAGTGCTCTTATGATTACATGATTCTCTAGAACTTGCTTTAAACCGTTTGAGACTATATTGATACATGTGACAACATGAATATGATAGAGGCATTAGGATTATAACCAGAGCCAAACAGCCATCCATTATTAATGTTCTAAGAGAACATCCCCACTAGTGAGCCAATTTGAGCCTACATTAAATATGATGTTTTATTGGTAACCACAACTTACACCTAGCCTAAATATACTTATATCCTTACCCTTGTTCTAAAGATGGATTATATATTTTGAGACATATTGCAAAAAAACAAGGGATATTTTTAGTTAAAAATTTGGGTTAGAAACAAGAAATAAGTGTGGGGGGAAAAGAAAAGAAAAGTCAAGAGAAAAAGAAATGCAATACTGGCAAATACATTCCTATGTAAAAAATATAAAAATATGAATCATCTCTTGAATTTGTGGAAAAAGAAAAAGATGTTACAAAGTTGTTTAGAATGAAGAAAAGGCCCAACATTAATATCCGGCCTAGGTGACTATGTACTTGTAAAGAGTTTTGATAAGTTTGTTTGTATGATCTTATTATGTCTCTAAACTTTATAAACTCTTTGGAACCTTTGTGATATCGTTATCCTTTTGTTCTTCAACCACATTACAAACCCCTTGGCCCCATTACAACCTTGATTAAAGACCTCTTGATTCATGAAGTTGTATGATCTAAATAGTGGAGAATAGGTGGACAAGCAAGAATATGGTAGAACTATTTTCATGAGATTGATTGAGTGTAAACACTTCACAACTACTTTAAAGAGTGAAAATCATGAGGGTATCCCATGTGAGAAGTTGAGATTAAATTTGAACATGCACTATTTTGATTGAGATATGTTATGTTAATATTGGCTTAACTCAAACAATTTACATTCAAGCATGATTTTTTGTGAAATTCTTTAAGCTATTGATTAGTTTATAAGACTTGTTCAAAGATTGTCTCTAATTTGTATTGAAAGGATTAGGAATAAATATTTTTAGTATATGTAGTTTATTTATATTTTAGTTTTTCAATGTTTGTGGGTATCGTTCTAGTAAACCCTCACGAGACTAAACTCGTCCACTAGGGACACCTAGGGGTTTAAAGGCTTGTGTCACATGCTAAGTGCCACCGTGATTTCCTACGAAAGTGGATTAGATTAGATTTTCTTATTTTATTTTTATTTGATTTTGCTCGAGGACTAGCAAAAAGCTAAGTGTGGGGGTGTGATAACTCGTATAATTATATAGTTTTTAGTTATGTTTTATTATTGTTTTGTGTGAAATACGAGTTATTATTGTTTAGTCTAATTGTGTTTATGATCTTTTATATTTTTATGTAATTTGGTGTTTTTCACAAGTTTCTTTGAGTGATTTCAGATTACTAGAATTAAGGGCAAATCCAGTTCAGTTCTAGTTCCGACACCTTTTGCCATATCAGCTATATCTGGAGTTTCACTGAAGCAATAAGGCTGAAATTTGTAGCCGTGCAAAGCTAAGAGGCATATCTATCTTTTTCATGTTTTACACTTCTTGAAACGGAGTCGTTTTCCCTAGCGAAATCGACCATCAAGTTGGCTGATGTGCAATGACGTCTGTGCTGACCTGTTTTCGTATTTTGCCCATATCTGCTTATCCACATCAGCAAATGAGCTGATTCCAATGGCTATGGATCCGTAACTGATAGGGGAACCTTTGTCTAGAAGACCATATGATCAGATCAGGCCTCTAATATTGACGAAATCGACCATCAAGTTGGCTGATGTGCAATGACGTCTGTGCTGACCTGTTTTCGTATTTTGCCCATATCTGCTTATCCACATCAGCAAATGAGCTGATTCCAACGGATATGGATCCGTAACTGATAGGGGAACCTTTTTCTAGAAGACCATGTGATCAGATCAGGCCTCCAACATTGACGAAATCGACCATCAAGTTGGCTGATCAAAATTGTCATACAATATGACGAAAATTGTTAGAAAAATTCACCCACCTATTATACCTACCTTTGAAATTTGTAAAGCTTGTCTCTTGTCATTTAGCCCTCCAAAATGTGTATAAATAGAGGGCCTTGGATGATTGTAGAGGATCATATTGTACATAGGTAGGATATTAGCCATTTTAATAAAATTCTCTAAGTTTTCTTCTTCTTTCTTTTCTCTAGTTTTCTTTCTTTTCTCTAGTTTTCTTTTTCTTTAGAGAGAGCAAGAGGTTGGATAATTAATATTCTTCCTCTTCTTCTTTCTTTCTTTTATTTTCTTCTTAGATTTTCTTTAATTTTATGTTTATGTTTATAATGCCTATGCTAGGCTAAACTTCTATTTGGTTAAGGGTGATTTCAAAGCCCTAGACATGTTTTGTGATTGATTTTCAGATTCTATCTATCATTAATTTTCTATCAAAGTTGCTTATGTTCTTCTACAAGAATTGTTCATGATGTTGTCTTGATTTATTTAGGTGTACAACTAGATAGATCTTGATAATTATCTATTGCTAGTTTAGGAGTCTTGATCCGTGTAATTGTCTTGATTTCCTATTCATAAGTGGCAATTTGTGATTAATGATTATGGTCAAGTTTTCAATAATTGCAAAGTGGAACATAACCTAAGTTGAACAATCCGAGCTTATGTGTTTGTTGCTTAGATCAACCTATCTTTCTCATCATAAAGCTACCATTAAATTGAATTTAGAGAGCTTATTCTAGGTTGTTTAATGGTTAGAGATTAAATAGAGAGCTTGTTCTATTTAACGACAAACTAAGGAAAGATTGGGATAACAGAGCTTGTTGTTATCTACGGTTGTTAACTTTGATAGTTGGTTGATATTGATAGATCTGAAATTGATTCTTAATGATGTCTAGTGGTGGAGAATGAAACCTTAACCATATTTTTCATATTTGATTCTTCTTACTTACTTGTTTTCTTACTTTTCTAGTTTGCTTATTTTTAAAAATATATTTATTTTTATTGGCTGGTTATACCGCCTAATTTGTATATTAACTTTGTTTTATTTTTATTGGCTGGTTATACCGCCTAATTTAGTATATATATTTTTATTGGCTGGTTATACCGCCTAATTTAGTATATATATTTTTATTGGCTGGTTATACCGCCTTGCATCTTATTCTTATTATTTACTTTAGTTTAAATCTGGCTTCAAAAACCCCTTTTCTTTTATTGTTCTTGAATTTAAGTTTTAAACTATCAACTTATAAACTAAAACCCAATCCCTGAGGACTCGACCCTTGCTAACTACTATACTTACAATTGATCTTTTTAGTGCAAGGTTAAATAAGATACACTCTTTTGGGTGCATCACCTAACTTGTGATAAACCTCAGATTATGTTTGAACATTCCACCCCTCACTTGTCCATAAGCCTCAGATTCATCTCTGTACCGATCAGATTTGTCAAGTTCACTTGTGAACTGCGGTGACAAGGATCTTAGCATGTGTACTTATGAAGCTATAGTTTGCCTAGTTCTCCATGGCTAGCTAAAGTCTCGCCAAGAAGGAAGTTCCTCAATCGTACGGTAATGCCTTCAATTTTAATCTCATTGACCCTTTACTCGAACTTAATATGCCAATGATACTTAATTAGATGCCTTGCCAATTCTTACGCTTGATCTTGCTTGTTTGTTTGAGATCCCTTTAACTTGTTTTCCTGTTTATTTTTTTTCTAGGATTGAGTCGTTGCTAGGGACTAGCAACAATCTAAGTGTGGGGGTGTGATAACTCGTATAATTATATAGTTTTTAGTTATGTTTTATTATTGTTTTGTGTCAAATACGAGTTATTATTGCTTAGTCTAATTGTGTTTATGATCTTTTATATTTTTATGTAATTTGGTGTTTTTCACGAGTTTCTTTGAGTGATTTCAGATTACTAGGTTAAATCAAGAATTAAGGGCAAATCTAGTTCAGTTCCAGTTCCGACACCTTTTGCCATATCAGCTATATCTGGAGTTTCACTGAAGCATTAAGGCTGAAATTTTTACAGTGCAAAGTTAAGAGGCATATCTATCTTTTTCATGCTTTACACTTCTTGAAACGGAGTCGTTTTCCCTAGCGAAATGTGGTATCAAGTTGGCTGATGTGCAATGCCGTCTGTTCTGACCAGTTTTGGTATTTTGACCATATCTTCTGATCCACATGAGAAAATGAGCTGATTCCAATGGCTATGGATCACAAACTGATAGGGGAATAGTTTTCTAGAAGACCATTTGATCAGATCAAGCCTCCAACATTGACAAAATCAACCATCAAGCTGGCTGATCAGAATTGTCATACAATATGACGAAAATTGTTAGAAAAATGCACCCACCTATTATACCTACCTTTGAAATTTATAAAGCTTGTCTCTTGTCATTTAGCTCTCCAAAATGTGTATAAATAGAGGGCCTTGGATGATTGTAAGAGATATTGTACATTGGTAGGATATTAGCCATTGTAATAAAATTCTCTAAGTTTTCTTCTTCTTTCCTTTCTCTAGTTTTCTTTTTCTTTATTTACTTATGCTTCTTACATTTCTTTTCATTTTATTCATATCTAGTATGTGTTGCTAATCATATTGTTGAGGTGATGAGGTGAAGCTTTTGATAAATGCTAAGGTTAGTCTCTTAAACATGAGCTAAAATGAATCATCATTTATAAACACTAGTATAGATAATATTTTCTTTTGGTTTAAAATCATACTTGCAAAGTAGGGATCTTGATTCATTATTGACAATGAAAATGGCACAGTAAATGCTTGGTTTCATAACCTTGATTTGTTGTAGGCATATACCTTGGCATAAGGAATGCTTGGACTCTTTTTATGAGTTTTGAGGACACCAAATGAACATAATATCATATGCTATGGACGTTGGACAATTTGGACTGAATTGCTAAACCTTCCGATTGGAATCTCCCTTATGTGTGAATTTCAATTGTGTAATAAAACAAGATTAATCTTAGCATAACACCAAGAGTGGATTCTCTAACCTCAACATCTTTTCTTATTGTTTTTTATATCTTGTTTAATTTCTTTTATGTTATTTTGTTTATTTTGTTCTCTAATATCTTGTTTATCTTGTTTTGTTGTTGATTCCCTAATATCTTGTTTACTTTCTTTTTCTTATATATTTATAAACTTATACTTACTAATACGCTTCCCTATGGTTCGACCTCGGACACCCGAGAATTTATTACTTGAACATAACCTGCACTTGGGTTTACAACTCTTAATTGAGTCTCCATCAAGGAGAAATGCAAAAGTCAAGAGAAAAAGAAAGGGAACACTGTCAAAATACTTTTCCATATTGTTTTCAGATTTAACCACGCGAGTGCATGTATCGTTAACAAGTAATAAAGTGAAGAGTAGAGTATCGTTTCCACGAGGAATTGTTACCAAATTCGTTAAGTGCTAAAATTAGAACAACTTAATCTTATTCAAAAAATTAATTAAATTAAATTAAAGAAACTAACTAATAATAAAAGAATACAAATAAAAGATAGATTAAGGCCTCGTTTAGCATTGCTTCTGGCACAGCTTTTGAGGTCAAAAGCTGCTTTTCACCGCAAACGCAATGCTAAACAGATAAAAAAATTAGCTTCTGCTGTTGAAACCATGGTTTGAAAAGCCAAACCAAAAAGCCAAAAAATATAGCTTTTGGGCTTTAAAAGCTGGCTTTTGGATAAAATGACTTTATTATCCTCACATCTCTACACTTTTATTATTTTAAACATATCTTTTTTTGACATTTCAATTTCCAACAACACTTTTTCACAGCAATGCTAAACACTTAAAAGTTTTTAAACTACACTTTTTCACCACACTTTATAAACACACTTTTTCCAACTCGAGCTTTTCCCAACCCAAGCTTTTTCCAACAGCAATGCTAAACTAGCCCTAAATCAAATGAGAAAAGCCTAGGATTACAATTTCTCTTAACATTTCGTACGAACTTCTTCTACCCTCTTAACTTGACTAATGACATTGATTTGTTAACCTAGAGTTCTAATCTATTTATAAGGATCTTCCGATGGTCTTATAAAAATATCCTTCTTAACCTATTAAATATATTTCTATGATAATTGAATTAGAGAGAAACTCATTAAGCTTAGACTCTAAAATTGGTTACACATAACACGTAAGTATATTCTACTCTACATGCATATCAATTCATCATAATAAGTGAATATGAAACATTAGTTATTCAATCCATGTCTAACACTAAACTCCCTTTTCCAAGTTGTATCTAGGTTACCAAATCAATCTAATTGGTAGCTAAGCAATTAGAAGCATTAAGCACAAGATTGAATAAACAACATCAAATATCATTAAATCAAGAAAGAAAGTAAAATAATCCAAACTACATGTTGAGTTCCATTGCAATCCTAGAAAAATAAAGTAGTTCATGCTAAATAATAAAAATATAAAACAAAGGAGTTTCACCATCATCAATATTACAAGAAAGATAAATAAGAGTAAAGGAAAAGAGAAAACTAAGGTTTGTCAGGTCCTCATTCTTCAATCCTCCAAAATATCTCTTAGCACCTTGCAAATCTTTGGTGGCTACTCTTCTTTTAATAAAATTAGGTTTATAGGTCTTTATTCCTCTTTATTTTAGCCTTAAAAAGTCATATTTATAGAGCCTTAGAACCCTGGAATCAAAAACTTCACGTGCAAGAAATAGGTAAACAAATAGGTTTTTTATTATATTTTTTTTCTCTGTCTGGCACTACAGCGCTGACTCTCGGATGGGCTGGCGCTGCAGCATCAGCCTGTTGGTTGGCTTAAGCTGCTTCCTTCGTCTTCTCGCACTTCCTTAGCTGATTTGTATGGGAAAATCTTGTTCGATTTGGATGAATAAACTATTGTTCGAAAGGTACGGAAATCATCTTCAAAAGTCACGAAGGAAGTTTTCTTGAATAAAGACTTTAAGATCATGTTTTGCTAGCAAAAGCTTCGGAGGTCAAATCTGCCCATGCGTTGCTTTCATCTTTTTTCGTCTTTTCGCACCTCGACGCTGCTTCTTGGACCTATAAAAATACATAAACACTAACTTAATAACTAATTTAAACATGAAATAAATAAATAAAATTAATCTAAAAACAATTAAAAGTAATCAATTCCAAATAAAAACTTCAAGGACTTAGCCGATTTGAATGTACAAAATATGGTAAAATAACTATATTTTATAGAGTTATCATATATTGAAAAAAAAATGAAAAAAATGAATTATCTTTTGAAATTTTGATTAAAGAAAAAGATGTTACAAAGTTGGTTAGAATGAAGCAAAGGCTCAACATGAAAATTTAGCCTATGTTATTATGAGCTTCTAAGGAATAAGTTTTTCTTTGCAAAATCTTGTTATGTCTCTAAATTCTATGAAGTCTTTGGAACCTTTGTGATATCCTTTATCTTTTATTCTTTAACCACATTACTACCCCTTGACCCCATTACAACCCTGAATAAGGACCTCTTGATTCATGAAGTTGCATGTTCTAAATAATGGAGAATAGGTGGATAAGCAAGCAAATGGTAGGACTGTTTTTATGAGATTGATTGAGTGTAAACACGTTACCACTACTATATTGAGGGAAAATCATGAGAGTATATCCCATGTGAGAAGTTGAGATTAAGTTTGAATATGCATTATTTTGATTGAGATATGTTATATTAATGTTGGCTTAACTCAAACCACATACATTCAAGCATGATTCTTTGTGAAATTTTCTTTAAGCTATTAACTAGTTTATAAGACCCATCCAATGATTTTCTCTAATTTATATTGAAAGGATAAGGAGTAATTATATTTAGTATTTTTTAGTTTTTTTTCATATGTTTTCAATGTTTATGGGTATCATCCTAGTAAACTCTCACGAGACTAAACTCGTCCACTAAGAACACCTAGGGGTTTAAAGGCTTATGTCACATGCTAAGTGCCACTGTGATTTCCTTCAAAAGTGGATTATATTAGATTTTCTTACTTTATTTTGGTTTTGTTTTGCTCGAGACTAGCAAAAAGCTAAGTGTGGGGGTATTTGATAAGCTTATAAAATACACATTTTATGTCTTTTCTATTCTTAGTTTTAGTTATGTTTTCGATATTTATCTTGATTACTTATGTTATGTATATTTAAGGTATATTTAAGAGAATGAAGTGAAAAGATGTTAATAATGATGGTAAAAAGCTTACAAAATCACAATCATAAGATGGAAGAAGACTTGGGAGTCAAAAAGATCAATTTCTTGTTGCCAAGCAAGAAGGCAGATTTGACCTCCTGATCTTTTTGCAAGAAAAACATGATGTTAAAGTCTTTATTCAAAGAAACTTCCTACTTAACTTTTGAAGCTGAATTAAATACATTTCCAACGGTAGTTCATATGCCCAAATCGGACAAGAAATGGTCATCCAAATCATCCAAGGAAGTGTGAGAAGATGCATCAAAAAAATCAACGACCAGTGCCCAAATATTTCGAGAGCCAGCGCCGAACTTTCCAAACCTAAAGAAAAACCCGCAAATTTGAAGCTCCAAACTTACTTGTGCGGCAAGAAAGGTTTCTCAGGGGTTTAAAGCTCTATAAATATCATCTTTTGAGCCACAAACTGTACATGTTTTGGTTTTTATTAATCTTTTTCTTCTTCTCTATTCTTTTATTCTCTTTAATTTTATGTTTACGTTAACAATGCCTATGCAAGGCTAAATTCTTTTTTGGTTAAGGGTGATTTCAAAGCCCTAGAACATGTTGTGTAATTGATTTTCAAATTCTATCTATCATTAGTTTTCTATCAAAATTGCTTATGTTCTTCTATAAGAATTATTTATGATATTTGTCTTGATTTGTTTAGGTTACAAACTAGATAGATCTTGATAATTGTCTAATGCTAGTTTAGGAGACTTGATCCGTAATTGTCTTGATTTCCTATTCATAAGTAGCAATTTGTAATTCATGATTATGTTGGGTTTTCGGGAATTGCAATGTGGAACATAACCTAAGTTAAACAATTTGAGCTTATGTGTTTGTTGCTTAGATCAATCTATCTTTCTCATAAAAAAGCTGCTATTACATTAAATCTAGAGAGCTTATTCTATGTTGTCTAATAGTTAGAGATTAAATAGAGAGCTTGTTCTATTTAACGACGAACTAAGGAAAGATTGGGGTAACAAAGCTTGTTGTTATCTACGGTTGATAGTTTTGATAGTTAATTGATGTTTATAGATCTGATTATTGATTCTCAATGATGTCTAGTGGTGGAGAATGAAACCTTAACCATACTTGTCTCATATTTGATTTCTTCTTACTTACTTGCTTTTTACTTTTCTTGTTTTCTTTACTTTTAAAAACTATTTCAAAAACCCCCATTCTTATTTTATTTTCTTTGAAATTAAGATATAAACTAATAACTAATAAACTGAATCCCAAACCCTATGGACTCGACCCTTGCTAACTACTATACATACAATTGATCTTTTTAATGCAAGGTTAAATAAGATATGCTCTTTTGAGTGCATCAAAAGGAGACCCAGTTTGAGCCACCACCATCCTTTCATCAACGCTTCCAAAAGCCAAAGCTAATCAATGTGGGAGATAGTCCTACTAAAGAGGAGTTCATAGAAATTTATCCTATTGATCCACTTAAGGCCTCTTTGAATTCTACTTCTGAAAGGGATGAATTCCACTTTCAAGCATGCAGGAATGCTAAGTTGTTCAAAGAAAAGACAAACAAATGGCATGAATCGAATATCATCAAGTGGTTAGATACAGGATGATAAACACGAGATAGTCAAGCCAATGACTATAAATCAAGCGTTTCTTGGGAGGCAACCCAAGTTTTAATTTTTTTTCTTTTCTTTTTTTTTCGTTTGCAATTTTAATCTTTTGTTAGGATATTCTTATTAATTTCTTTTTGTTTTATTTTGTAGTAGTCACTCATCCAACTTGGACAAGCATGATGAGGTATAAGCTGAAAACTAGAGCTTCTCATGTGTTGCTTTCATCGATAGAGAAGTTTTCTTGTTCTTACTCTTTTTATTTCTACACATTGAGTGAAATGTTTGTTTTAAGTTTGGGGATGTCTTTAGCTTATCAGTTTCTTTTATTTTGTGTGATTTTTTTAGTTTGTTTTGCATTTTCTTTGTTATGATTACAATTTTAGGAGTCTAGTGTGTTAAAGAGTCTAGGTTGTTTAAAAACTTATTTTGCACTTAATCATGATGAGGTACTAGTCCCATGATGAAATTTTAGTTATTGATTTATCTTGATTCTTGGAAAACATAGGGATTTGTGTTAAATTTTTTTGTTAGTCTCATTGTTAGGATGTGATTTTCAATAATTGAGCACTTTATCTCTTGTTTAGATTTGTATTGCTTATTTAAAGACTGTTTATGTTGATGTGAACTACATTTTTTTTCTAGAAACCTAGAATTTGTTTGATTTTCTCTCGAGGCAAAATCCTAGACAACACTAATTTGAGGAGATGATTTAGACCATCTTTGGATCGTTTGAGCCTTTCTAGCCTACCTAGGCATATTAATTTCTTTAATCTACCTCTTTGAGCCTAATTGATATACATCTTTTCTTTGATTACCACATCTTTTAGCCTATCCTAATAAGAAAAACTATGACAAACCCTCACTACATAGGCATGTGTATGATGTTAAAGGAAATAATTATGAGCCATGTCTAATTTGGGTAGAATGGTTACATTCAATGAATGAAAATGTAAAAAAAAAAAAAAAAGAAGAAGATTAAGAAAACAACAAGAAAAATGAAATTATAATAATAATAATAATAATAATAATAATAAAATAAAGTGGTAAAGAAAAGGAAGATGCATTCAAAGAATGGAGAATGTAACTTGAGGTAAAGACTATGGCTCTAAAAAAAATCCTGAAACAATGAAAAATGTCTATGAGTGACTTAAACTGAAATATATCATTTATCCTACCTTGATCCTAGCATTTCATTACAAGCTTAATAAAGTCCTACATGATCCTTGATGAAGTGTTAATTTACATCAGTGGAGAGAGAGATGAAAAGCAAACATATGATAATCTAGTACTAATTCATATTTTGCATTGGCATAAACTTATTCGAATTGCAAGTAATGATTTGCAAAGAGATTATACACACACACTGGAAGTCCATTCAAGCATGTGGCATACAATTGAATTGAATCATGAATTTGGGTTATGTTTATATTCTACTTTGAGTCGGGATTTTGAGATAACTTTTAAGGACAATTAAAGGAATCATTATTTAAGTGCATTCATCTCGAGTAATGTTTTGGTTTGTTTTATTTAGTTTAGTTTGTTTTGTTTTGCTTGAAGACTAGCAAAATCTTAAGTTTGGGGGTGTAATAACTCTATGAAATAGAGTTATTTTACCACATTTTATGCATTCAAATCGGCTAAGTCTTTGAAGTTTTTATTCTGAATTAATTATTTTTAGATTAGTTTTATTTATTTATTTCATGTTTAAATTAGTAAAGTCTTACCTGTTACTTGCACGCGAAGTTTATGACTCCAGGGATCTTAAAACTCTACAAAAAGGATCTTTTAAGACTTAAATAAGCATGAATGAAAACCAATAAACCTAGTCTTCTTAAGCGGAGAGCAGCCACCACAAGTTTGCAAGGAGCAAGAGAGATTTTGGAGATTTGAAGACTGAAGTCCTGCAAACATTAGTTTTCTCTTTTCCCTTAATCTTTTTTTACTTTCTTGTAATATTTATGATGGTGAAACTCCCTTGTTTATTATTTTCAATGTTTAGCATGAACTAAATTTTCTTTTTCTAGTATTGCAATAGAACTCAACATGTAGTTTAAATTATTTTACTCTCTTTCTTGAGTTAGTGATATTTGAGTTGTTTATTCAATCTTATGCTTAATGTTTCTAATTGCTTAGCTACCAATTAGATTGATTGGTAACGTAAAAACAACTTGACAAAGGGAGTTTAGCGTTAGACATGGATTGAATAACACATGTTTCAAATTCATTTATTAGGATGAATTGAGTTGCAGTATGGTAGAAATATACTTACGTGTCATGTGCAATCAATTTTAGATTCTAAACTTAATTACTTCCTCTTTAATTCAATTTTCATAGAAATATAGTTAATTAGTTTAGAGGGATATTTTTACAAGACCATCGACAGATACTTATAAATAAATTAGAACTCTAGGTTAACAACTCAATGTCATTAGTCAAGTTAAGAGAGTAAGAGAGATTCAAATGAAATGTTGAGAAAAATTGTAATCTTAGGCCTTTCTCCATTAATTTAATCCAAGTTTTAATTTGCTTTCTTTTATTATTAGTTTTTAATTAACAAACTTAATTAATTATTTGGATAAAATTAAGTTGTTTTAATTTTAGTAATTAACGAATTTAGTAATAATTTCTCGTGGGATCCTACTTTTCACTTTATTACTCGTTACGATACGTGCATTTGCATGGTTGAAATTCCTTACCCTGTCTCCCTTGCTATTTGTGCTATTGGGATGTGCTTTAGTGTTTTCACAGATTGCCTTTGCAAAAGGTGGACCTTCATCACTCTTAGCAGCAATTGCAAAGTCAGGCCTGACTGCTGCCTTCACATGTTTTTTTGAAAAGCATAAATATTATTGATGACAACGGAAAGGTACAAAGTTCAAGGAGACAGGAACAACACAACAAAACACAATGCAGAGAAAAAGACAAGAAAAGCTAAAAGTAAGCTGAAAAAGATTGTGCCCTGGAAGCTGAATTCTTAGCCAACCCATCTGCAATGAAATTAAGTTGTCTAGGAACATGAGAGATGATAACCCCTTTAATCTTGGGTTGAATTTTCAAAATGTGATTGGAAAGGTTCTTCATGCTCCAAGGCACCTGGAAAGCGTAAGAGACCATTTGACAACGTTTGTGGAGTGACTTTCAATGATGATTTGGAAGGAGTTGCTAAATTCAGATGCAAGAAAAAAGAGATATGCTTCTCGAATGGCCATGAACTCGGCAACGTTGGATTCAGCAGAGCCAATGTATTACACCCCGAATAGAACCTGACTCATCCCTTAGAAGACCTCCAATTCCGGAAGGGCCCGGCTTTCCAAATTTCGAGCCGTCAACATTTAATTTCATGAATCTAGTAGAAGGGCGAGACCAACAGGCAAACCTACAGAGAGAAGAATTAATCTTGACAGTGGAGATCAAGTTGAGGGATTTTTAAAAAAATCCTCAACCAAGTATGGAGAAGAAGGCCATTTAGCTTTAAACCACCAAGCAAGCCTAATCTGAATGAGATCAAAAACTTGCAGGATGTCCATAAGATTTTTCATTGAAGAGAATATCATTCTTGCAAAGCCAGATGGACCAAACTTTTCACAATTTGAAGATGGAGACGAATTCTGCCATAAGAGAAAAATGATTTTGCATACAAACCCATTAAGCATTCCATTGGGAGAAGCATAAAGACCAGATTTTCCAAAAATTAAGGCAAGTAAAGAAAAGGTGATCAACAGTTTCAAACTCAAACTTGCAAAGAGGGCACAAAGCTTGGTTGGGCTCTAATAAATTCCTTTTCGCAAGCTCTGCCTTGACAGCCACGCGACCATGGAGGACCTGCCAACAAAATAGTTCCACTTTTCGGAGGGGCAAAACCTTTCCAAAGAGATTCCATTGAAAAATAGGTGAGAATGAATTTTGTTGGTGCACCTCGTAGAAAGATTTGGCTGTGTATTTTCCACTCGATGAAGGCTTCCAAATAACTTTATCACAGCCATTTCTATCTAAAAAGACCTCGTTAATAGTATTCAAGAACTCATTCCATTGTATGATTTCCCAAGAGAAAACATTTCTTCCAAGAATCACTTGCCATTTCCATTCTTCATTGGACCAGCATCCAAAATCGCACACAAAACCAGACTTGTTAGCAGAAGTGCAAAGATTCCTTCACATTAATATTTGTTTTTGAAATTGGAGACAAGGTAACTAATTTATCATTAAATAAGTTCATGTGTTCTTGATAATTTTTTCTCTCCTTAATTTAAGCTATCAAACTGTAGTTCAAATTGTGTTATACCAAGTACTCGTGACTTTTCATCTACCTCTTTTGATAAGTTCTTTTTTTTTTTTTTTTTTGAGGAATCACTAAATTCTTTGGTGAGTTTCTACCGATATTGTCCGTCTCTATGTTGCTCTTACTTTTCATTATTTTTGAAATATTTATATCCGACATCCGTGTCTGAAGTATATCTGGATATAGTATGAGGATATGACCCTTTAAGAATCTTCCAAATACATGAAAAAACTTTAAAAAAAAATTGAATATATCCATTTCTGACACTCAAATTCGAGTCAAAGTAAAATAGGTCTGTCTTAATTTCTATGGTTCTAATCTAAGGCTTAAACTATTGGATAACCCAACTAAGAAGAATTGGGTTAACTGTGAATAATCTAGATAGCACATTTACCGAAACAAAGATTTTTAAATTTTGGCAGTCCAAGCATATATCATGCACTTGGCACCCACATTATATTCGGTCCATTAAATTCTTTATAAGCTGAGCTCACCGGTTAATTATCCAAGATAATTTTTCATTTGAAGCATTAATTAGTCAATAATCACTAGTGCTATATTTTTTGAAACTTTGAGAGGAAAAGAAAGAAGCTCCTATTTTGAAAATTGGTGCTTAAATTGTTTATTCAACACTTCAGGATAAAATACTGAAAAATTTCATAGTTGTAATACTTACTGTAAATTGCAACTTGGAATATCCTAATAGAATCATTATAATAATTTAATCAAATATCCTTGATAACTTGTGCTAGAACTAATCCAAAAAAATAATATAGCACCCCCCTTTGAGCAAAAATACATAAAATAAAACATAGAAGTGAGGCTGATAGGCAACCTTACATCTTATAACTAGACTTGTCAATCGAACTCGAAAAATCCGACCAACCTGTTCGAATTCAAACCCGACCAATCCTATTTGACCAAATAAAGTCAACAACCCAAAACCGACCAATCCAAACCCGAAATGACCTGAATCCAGAATGACCCAAACTCGAAATGACCCGAAGAATTAACTCGAACTTAAATTAAGGCTAATTTTATTTTTAAAATATTAATTTAATTAAAAAAATACCTATGACTATAACATAAATTATTAATTTGTTTTAATTTTATAACTTGTAATTATCATTTTGGAGTATGATAAAGTATGCAATTACTATTTAATATGTATAAATTGATTCTATTATTATATTTGTTATCTTCTCTATATGTAAAATAATGTAGTGAGTCAATGACTATACATTTATTACAAATATCCTACAAAATCTATAATTATAATATTATGACAGTTTTTTAACATGTGATTAGTTTAAATTTTTTTGAATTATTATTGTAATTTTAAAATATATTATATTAGTTGAAATGGAATTGAATTTTTTGATCAATGCCTGAGAGTAAGAACGTGTATTCATGATGTGTTTGTGTGATTTTCCAAGTATATACACATATATGTTTATAGTTTGTTAAGATTGATATATTCATATAAAAATATCATGTATATTTAAAATTTATAAATATTTAATATATATTAACTAATTTAATTTTATTATTATATTTTTATGTTGTCCAATGAAAATAAAAAATGAAAGATGAAAGAGAATTTTAAAATCATGAAAAGATAAGTGCATGCATGATACATGACTACTCCATCCATGCCTCCATCTGCATTACCTACTATAAGTACTACAGTCTACAGATAATCTCTGCCTCCCTTCCAGTGAACAAATACATAACTAAATCTCGTTCCCATGTCATGAAACTTTTATTTGGTTATAATTGTTTGATATTTATGAGCTTATAATTGTTTAACGCCATGAGTACTGATTTCAAGGTTTTATTTACAAAAAATAAAGAGGTATAAACAAAATTTAAATAAATTTAATTACAATATGAATTATTGACAATTTGACATTTTTATTTCATGCTAAGTACGGCCATATTTCCACCCCTCGTGCCAAATCTGCAATCTAATTAGAATAAAGATGTCATTTCTTTTTTCAATATTTATGGAAATTAAACTACTCATAAATCAATCATCAATAAACATTCTTCTTCTTCTTACATTATAATATTAATAATACATTTACAAATATCAAATTCAAATATGTAAATTGATTAAGAATTTAAGGTAATGGTTTCAACCTTTCAAGTTTCAAGTATACAACAATATTTGTTTGAGTAAAACTGTAAAATAGATACTTGAGTCTCGAATTTAAAAAATTAACCGATTATGTTTGAATCAGAAAAATCGGATTAGATAAATATTTATTTTTAAATTAAGATTATAATGTCTATATTTATTTTTAATATTATTTATTATTTATTTTCTACATTTTGACAAAATTTTAATTAAATATGACTTGATCAAATAATTTGTTTAAATTTGATCTAATTTTCTTTCAAAATTAATAAATTGAACTTAAATGACCCGAACGATAGAACCTAAATAATCTGAGTGAAAAACCTGAATAACCTGAATCCGAATAACCCGAGTGTCAAACCCGAATGACCCGAACTCGAAATGATCCGAAATCGAAATGACCCGAACCCAAACTGATCCGAACTCGAAATCGACCTGAATTTTTTCCGACCCAAATCCAACCCGACCCACCCAATGGACAGATCTACTTACAACCTTAATTAAGTATAGATTTCTTAATCTCCTGCAACTTTGCCAATGTTTCTGTCATTGAAAAACGATCTTTTGCTGATGCTGATGCTGCTACTGCACAACACAATCCAACTCTTATCATAGCTGATAAACACTCTTTGAATGAGTTTTTCTTCGTAATTCCATAATAATCCTTGAAAAGCCTCGGATCAGTAGTCTCCAAAGCTTTACTGCTATCCAACCCTGATGCAAATTTGTTTAGGCTCAATCCTTTTTTAAACATTCCATCAGTTGGCTTCTTTGCTATGAGCATTTCTAGCAAAAGGATTCCAAAACTATAGACATCTCCACTGGTTGAAGCTTTGCCACCTAGACCATATTCTACACAAAAATTCAGCACAACATTAGACTTACAATCTATGTTACTCGGACTCGTGTGTGAGTGTTAAATACAGATATGTGTCCGATACGGATATGTTCAATTTTTCCAAGTTTTTACATGTAGTTGGAGGGTCCTTGGAAGGTCATATCTCCATACCCATGTTCAGATATACGTTGAACGCGGGTATCGGACACGAATACTTAAAAAAAATGAAGAATCTAAGCAACATAACTAACAATTATTATAATTGAAATGCAAATTATTTTACTAATAAAATGCATGCCCTTTTTTTATCAAGAAAAGTTAAAAAGATCATCTTCGGACAAGCCAATGAATATGCTGTTTACTAGGATTTAAGGTTAGATGACTTGATTTGCCTAATTGTGAATTAATGGAAAAGATTTTTATTTTTTACAAAAAAAAGGTTGTTGAAAATAGGAAAAGAAGTTGCAGATATTGGGATTCGAACATTAAATTTACTGAATGTCACTTTTTAAAGATGACTGCCTGAACCAACTGAATTAAATCCGGTTTCGAAAAATTGATAACGTGTCATGCAATGAAAAAAGTAGACTTGAAAATCTATGTATTCGTATTATATTCGTGTTTTTTCACATATCTTAATCATGGTTAAGGTATTATATATTTATATAACTTTTGACACGTTAATAATTTGTACTATATAGATTTTGATACGTTCGTGTATTCATATCATGTTTGTATTATTTTTTGTATCGAATTTTAATTATTTTTTCTGTATTGTATTCATATCGTGTAATTGAGTCGTGTTCAAAAAGTGCCGTAACTAAAACAAGAAATGAATCAAGTGTGAGATTAGAGTTCTACTTCAATCCCCATGCACAATATTAAAAACAAATAAATAAAGAATGCGAGGATGCCAATAATGAAGGAAAAAGATTAGGTGATTACAACTGAAAAAGTAGCTTCCTTCCACTTCCACCCATACATCAAATTAATTGCTGGCTTCAAGTGGTAGGAAAGTGCTTGTGGAAACACTTCCATCACAAGCAATCTGCCTTCACTAAACTCTAGCTTTAGCTCTAGTCATAATCTCTCTACAGCATATCCAGCAAATGCATGAAACCAACTTTATATCAAAATTATTATAGCTATTTAAAAAATTCCGGTTAACGTACGACTTATTAAAATTAGTTTTATTTTGAATAATATTTTTCATTTAATATATTAACTTAATCAAAAAAAAAAAAAACATGTTAATTAATTTTTAAAAAAATATATAAATATTACTTTAACCGGTGTACGTAAACATTTTTTATTAATAAAGAGGTAAAGTAGAGAGGAGAAAATATATCTATCTATTTAGAGAATGGCAAGACCCAAAGAAAGCCTGCCATGGCGGCCTCATAATTTCACAGAGTTGTATATTTATTATGATAATAATATAATTTTATTAAAGAAAATTAATTAGCATTTCTATCCAAGTTGTATGGTTGGATGGTAATACCAAACAGGTTCAACAATACATTACAGATTTGACAAAGGAAAGTAGTTTTTATCCCAGCATTTGGTATGTTTAGAACTTGTCTGTCTGTCTGTCCCCATCAAATGCTTTGTTTGTGGGTGGGACTGTTGCTTTCTATAATGCAAACAGAGAAAAGTGGGAGGAGCATCTACTCTTTGTTTTGATTACAAAACACCCACTCTATCCAAAAGCCAAATCACTCTTAATTATTCATCTTTATCTGTCCAATTGGAAGGAAAGGAGAGCCTGAATCACCTTTCAAAATCAGCCAATGAATATGCTGTTTACTAGGATTTAAGGTTAGATGACTTGATTTGCCTAATCGTGAATTAATGAAAAAGATTTTTTTTTTTTTTTTTTACAAAAAAGATTGTAGATATTGAAATTCGAACATTAAATTTACTGAATGTTATTTTTTAAAAATAATTATCTGAATCAACTGAATTAAATCCGATTTCGAAAAAGATTCCGTTGTTATCAGGTATGACAACCGGCAAGATAAGGTGGCTTGCTTGGCTGGCTATCATCCCTATGACATGGTAATCTGTACAGAGGAGAGCATTAAAGCCCAAACAATATCTTTTCTTCTCTGCTTTAACTCTCCTATAGAAATAGAAATACTTGGCAAGTTGTCTATTTGGGGCTCTCTCTTCATGGGATCCTGAACAATTCATGGGAAGTCTATGAAAGAAGTAAAACATCTTCAAGTTTGGTTTGCAATAAGTTATTTGGCTTTCAAATTTGGGCATTTTTTTTTATTAAAAAAATATTGCAATTTGGAGATAAGAAAATGATTACAAATTATAAGATTCGAATCCAAATCTTTTGTATTTCATTATTTAAGAATGGTTACATGAATCAATTTAGCTTAAGTTTTAGATTAAGCTTTTCTCTTATTTGATCATATAATTAACTGGATCTTATGTCATTTCAGATTTAAAAATTAATTAAGTTTATTTATTACTTAAGATTTTATTTTTCGATTTTCATGCTCAATTTTTTTTTTTTACTAGAAAAAGAAAAAACAACACCTGATCTAACCCAGCTCCTTCTTACATGGGCCATGAACCTGGGTTTGAGCCTACTGGGTCAACCAAATGAAAAACGTCACAGGGTTGAGTCTGATCTCAAATGGCCTAATCATCTCATCCAAGCCCGCTTCTTTAAAACCATGCAAATCCAAACCCATGTAACCATTTGGAGGGCTTGCCCATTTTCTTGCAAGAAATAGATGTGCATTAAATTAAAAATAATTTTTCATTTTTTTTGTGTTTGAGGCTATCAAAGATAGAATCTGCTCGTGAAATTAAAAGTCGAGCTCTTTATCAGAATAGATCCTTCGATTGTTGGCAAACTAGATTTTATACAAAGAAATATGTCCCCACATTTTTTTCATTAAACTATTTTTTTGTCATTACTATAGATCAGTTTAGACACCTATCAGATTACCTTAATTTTTTATTTTGTGATTTGGAGTAGAACAATTCGAACCATGTTCTTTTAAGTAAAAAATTATGCACCAATCATTAAATCAAATGATTAGGTACGCCTTCGTCTTTTATTTTAGATTTCTCAATGATTGAGCACAAAATTTTTAGAAACTCAATTTTTTGTTGACTGAAATTAAAAAAAAAAAAAAGGGCTTAAATTGTTTATCCAACACTTCATGATGAAATACTGAAAAAATTCATAGTTCTAATACTTATGGTAAATTGGAAATTAGAATATCCTAATATAATCATTACAATAATTTAATCAAATATCCTTGATCCTAAAAAATAATATAGCACCCCCCCTTTGAGCAAAAATACATAAAATAAAACATAGAAGTGAGGCTGATGGGCTACCTTACAGCTTACAATTACCTTAATTAAGTAAAGATTTCTTAATCTCCTGCAACTTTGCCAATGTTTCTGTCATTGAAAAACGATCTTTTGCTGATGCTGCTGCACAACACAATCCAACTCTTATCATAGCTGATAAACACTCTTCGAATGAGTTTTTCTTTGTAATTCCATAATGATCTTTGAAAAGCCTCGGATCAGCAGTCTCCAAAGCTTGACTGCTATCCAACCCTGATGCAAATTTGTTTAGGCTCAATCCTTCTTTAAACATTCCATCAGTTGGCTTCTTTGCTATGAGCATTTCTAGCAGAAGGATTCCAAAACTATAGACATCTCCACTGGTTGAAGCTTTGCCACCTAGACCATATTCTGCAGAAAAATTCAGCACAACATTAGACTTACAATGCATTTATTCGGACTCGGGTGTGAGTATCGGATATGGGTATTTGTCCGACACGAATATGTTCAATTTTTTTCTAAGTTTTTATATGTATTTGGAGGGTCCTTGGAGGGTTATATCCCCATATCCATGTCCAGATCTGCGTCGGACACAAATACTTCAAAAAAATGAAGAGTCGGAGCAACATAACTAACAATTATTATAATTGTAATGCAAATTATTTTACTAATAAAATGCATGCCCTCTTTTGATCAAGAAAAGTTAAAAAGATCAGTATGTTCACTGACCTGGAGCAATGTAACCAATTGAGCCCTTGACACCTATTGTGCTACTCTCCTCTTTTGATGGATGTTGAAGAAGGAACCTTGCCAATCCAAAATCCCCTACATGAGCCGTCATGTTTTCATCCAAAAGTACATTTGCAGGTTTCAAATCGCAGTGCACAACTAGCTGTTCGCAGTCATTGTGCAAGTAATCCATGGCGGAAGCTACATCAATGGCAATATTGAGTCTTTGCAACAAGGTTAAGGATAACCCAGATTCCATATCCTCAGGATACAACCACTTATCTAGGTTTCCATTGGGCATGAACTCCAGAACCAAGGCCTTGAATTCATCTCCTTTATGATCAATACTAGAGCATGAGGTGATAATCTTCAAGAGATTTCGATGCCGAACATTCCTCAAGGTCTCACATTCTGCAAGAAAACTTTGAATGGCTTTGCTTTGTTGCAAGTCAAGTACCTTCACAGCGAGGGTAATGTTATTGGTGCTGCCTTGCCCTTGGTTATCACCAGTGATGAATGTAGCTTTATAAACAGAGCCAAAACCACCCTTTCCAATCAGATTTTCAGCTGCAAAATTGCTTGTAGCAAGCTGGATATCAGAGTAAGATATCATAGGAGGAAACCCCTTGAAGGAAGGTGAAGGTTCAGCGCCTTTGTCCTCCTTTTTTTCCTTCTTCTTTCCAGGTATCAATGCCCATACAAAGCAGAAAATCAAACATATGAACAAAGTGACTCCCGCTGCTGAAACTAGAATCTTTAGCAGATGATACCTTTTTATTGCTCTTGTTTTACATTGAGGGAGTTTCAAATTCCTTGCAATTTCTTGATCACCACTGCAGAGCCCATTGTTTCCCTGGACAGAGGTGACGCTAAGATTCAAGAAGACTTTTCCTTTTGGAACTTCTCCTTCCAAATGATTGAAAGACAAATTTAACTTCTTCAGATACAGAAGATTTTCCAAGTCTCCTGGAATTGATCCAGAAAACTTATTAACTGAGAGATCCAAAACCTCCAGGGACGTTAACTTTCCAACTGAACGAGGGATTGCTCCGCTGACATTATTTCTTGACATGTTGAGAAATTGCAAAGTAACACATCCACCAATTGATGCAGTCAAATTCCCAGACAACTGATTGTCAGAAACATCCACCACTTGAAGTTGCTTCAACTCACCAACTTCACCGGGGAGAGAACCCCAGAGTGTGTTGTGTGACAGAACCAAGTTGGTTAAACTAGAAACCATGAAAATCTCTTTTGGTATGCTTCCGTTGAGCCTATTCGAAGCCAGGTCCAGTATATGTAGTTGCTGGCAGGCTCCGAGGCTACTAGGAATTTTTCCAGTGAACTTGTTATTGTCCATTTGAACAATAAAAAGTTGTGAAAAATTACCAAAGATATCTGGAATTTCTCCAGACAACATGTTCTGGAACACACTGAAACTCTGTAAATTTTGAAGTGTTGTTATGTTCTTTGGTATCTCACCTGTAAATGCATTTTGCTCCATTGAAAGAGATATGAGGTTATGAAACTTCTCAAACCCCTGGGGGAAGCTGCCAGTTAACAAATTGTTAGCAAAGCAAAAATGTTGGAGATTGCTTGACAGATTGGCAACTGAGGAGGGAAATTCACCGCTAAGCTGGTTGGAAAAAATCTTCAGAACTTCCATCTCCTTACAGTTTGTGAGCGAATTAATCAGCTGAAAATTCAGTTCTGAAGTAGAAGAGAGAAAATTTGAACCAAGGTTCAGCCAGATAAGTTTCTTCATGTTGCCAAACAGAGGAATTGGCCCATGGAATCCATTCACGGAGAGGTCAAGATGTTCGATGGCTGAAGCATTAGAGAGAGAAGCAGGTATAATTCCTTCAAAACTGTTCTGAGCCAAATAGAGTTGCCTGAGATTTGGAAGAGCTTGAAAAATATCACTTGGTAATTTTCCTCCAAGGTAATTTTGTGTCACAGATAAAAAGGCTAGAGAAGAAATGTTGAAAATAGAAGAAGGGATTTCGCCACTGAGATTGTTCCCAGAGAGATGAAAATATTGAAGGTTGCTAAGGCAACCCAACTCACTTGGAATTTCACCAAGAAGCTGGTTTCTTGCAAGAGCAAGCGAAGTTAAAGAGGAAAGATTTCCAAATGTAGAAGGGATTGAACCAGTGAGATTATTGATAGAGACATGGAGAGTTTTGAGTTTTTGTAGACTGCCCAATTCAGGTGGAAGTTTACCAGTAAATTTGTTTCCTTCAAATCTAAGTGTTTCAAGGTTATGGCAATCAGAAACATGAGCTGGAATAGTTCCATCAATGGAATTATTCCTGAGATCAATATGTTGAAGATGTGTAAGCCTACTAAACTCCAATTGAATTTGACCGTGAAATAAATTGTGGGAAAGGTTAAGTGTGTGGAGGGAAGTGAGGTTTGAGAGGTGAGGGGTTAAGGTACCGCCAAGGTCAAGCCTACTAAGGTGGAGGGATTGTACTCGGGATCCTTTACTGCTGCAAGAAACACCATACCAAGTACAGTGAGAGGAATTTTTAGTCCACCCTGAGAGTGCATTTTTAGGGTCAGTAGTGACTTGGAGTTTAAAAGATAGCAAGGCTTCTTTGTCAGCTCTGGCTTTCAGACCTCCTATCTTGCTCGTAGCCAAGTAAAGATGAGTCTGGAATAATAAGATGAAAACCAGCAGACTAAAGTGCAGATATTCCATGGTATATGGAATGACTACACTCTTTGCCTTGCTTGCTTGAGATAGATTTGAATTGGACTTCTGAATAATTAAACTATTTCTCTAGTTTAGCATTTATATAGACCTTGGGTAGAATTCTCGTAGGCTTCTAATTAATTTATGAACTAGAGATAACAGTTCATTACTAGGACTATAAAACTTAAATATTTACTTTGCTTTTGCCTATATGAACTTAAAGTTATTATCATGGTGGGTTTAATTTGAGTATCAATTCCGCTATATTTTGGTAAGTCTAGACGCTATAGTTACGCACTGGACACTGACAGTGACAGATAAATGATCATCTTCGGACAAGTCTAGGTTTTCAGTGTGTTGACTCTTGATTTTTGCTGCTGCGTCGAATATAAGTCTGAAAGATCATTGCTTTGGGTACTACTTCCTCGTATCAGAAATAGTGAGACTTTGACTGGTTCCTTGAAGAAAACCAATTAGCACTCCCCCACTTGTCTCAATCTCATCTCTTTATATCTCTAGCTCCATCTAACGTATTGATCAATTCAGGATTATTCTCGAAATCAATGACATCTGAAAACGTAAATTTTGATCTGATAATATATATAAAAAGAGAACAAAAAACTTTTGATGATTGATGCAGCTTGTGTCTCGACTCTTAATTAATTAAGCTGACCATTTCTTTCCATGTTTTTGGGTTAGAGCTGAGAGCTGTACCAATAAGATTATATATCCATTTTCACCCCTTTGATTCACTTCACTCTCAATCTTAGCCCTTAGCTAGGGTTTGTCCTGTTTGACTCGAAGATTCCAATTCCAAAATGCATCCGTCAGGACCAACACCAGCTCACTTACAATGGGACAGACCATGAATATTGACCTCCAAGGATAACATCTTTCTTGTTACTAGTTAGTTGATGAAGTTATTTTTTCCTTTTTTTATTCGGTAAAATAAAAAAGATTCAAAACTTATTCTTTGAGATGAAGAATTAATCACTTGAATCTTACTTTTTGAGATGAAGAATAATATACTAAATATAAATCATTTTTAACCTCTTGGATTTGTATCTTTTAGCATTTTTCATATTTTAATTCATAAAATATATATATATATATATATATGAATTTGACAGGATTAGACTAAGAACATCCTTGAGAAGAAGATTCCACGAATAACTTAAATTTAATATTTTAAAAAATAGACTTGTAAAAATATACATAAAATAAATTATTAAAGTGAAAAATTTATATAAATTTATAATATTTTAAATATACAAAAAAATAATACGAATACGAACATACAAATCTATATAAAACATAAAATAGAAGTTAAGTGTAAGTGAAAGGATAAAGAAAACAAAAGAAAAGAAGTACAAAGAAAGAAGAGAAAGTTAAGTGCCGTGCCGTGCACTTCACTTCACTTTATCTTTCTTTTATTTTTAAATTAAAAATTAAAAAATAAATTAAAAGAGATGAATAGTATTTTTTTAATGAATTATGCAAAATATTGTTTGTGGTCACCAATTAACACGTCTTATCCCCCCCCCCTCCCCAAAGCTTAGTCCAAGTAAAGTGCTCTATATGATCTCTTGAGAAATTAATGGCTATAAGTATCCAAGCTTCAACTGGCATTCTCCCTCAACCCTCTCGCTTAATTTGTTTCTCTCTTTCTCTATCACTATTACTTCTTGCATATATTATATATAGATTGCTGTCAATCAAGGTGAAAAATGGCTTTAACTATATCCTCTCAAGCAAGGATGATGATGGTTTTGGTAGCCATCATATTTCTCATCTCTTTTGCAACTGCGGTTGTCCCTCATGGTTCCCTTCTCAAACCTAATAATATCGGTCAGTATTAAGTAATGTAGTGTGCATATTTATTCTTTGTTAATTACTACATCTGCCTAAGTAATAATAATACAGAAAAGACACTTTATATCTATATACAATTATACATACATATATATGTTCTCATTCGGATACCCCAATAACACTTAGAACTTGAAATTCAATTTTGGAGGTCTCAAATTCGAACCCTGAAATCAGCAGAGTGAAATTTATAAGAGGAAAAAGAGTTATATCCGGTCGTGCAGTGGAAATTAGTCATATATAGTACTTACCTATTATGTTCAGATTTTTTTTTTAAGTACTCATGTTCAACACTATACGATGCATATTTGGATATGAGTATGGCAATCTCCAATTATATGAAAAAAATAAAAAAATTAAACATACTCGTGTCCGACACACACCCGAATTTGAGTAACATAACTAAATATAATCAGCTGTCACGCGTATTAACCACGAGTAATTTGTGTATTGCTGCAGCTAGGAAGCTTCTTGTTGGGCTGCCGACATATGGTGACAATGGGGGATCCTCAGGGGGATACTACCCATGCTGTTCTCCTTAATTAGGAAGGTGCAAGCGCCTTATTTTGTACCCGAGGGAATAAGAAAGAAGCATGAAGAAGGGGCCCAAAGAAAGAGGCTTCCATTAGCTTTTTTCTTCGTTTAATTTTTCAACAATATCTAAATATGCACACTTTCTTACAGTTTATCTTTATGGAAGTCATCTTTTTTCATAAATTATAGGTGGAACTGAACTCATATATGTAAACGATCTAGCTATTAGATGTATTGTTGGCTATGCACTACTTCAATAGAAAAATTATAATGCATGTTTTCCTTCTTTACACTTTATGTATCGACTAAAATTAATAGTAAGTAAATCACAAAGGATCCAATTACACTAATGAAAAAGAAAAATTTTGATCTAAATTAAAAAAATTTGACCAATTCACTCGAATCCAAACTCGATTCAATCCAGGAAAAGTCAACAATCCAAATCTGATCCAACTCAAAACCGAAAATGATTCGAACCCGAAATGATCCGAATCCAAATTGATCCAAACCCGAAATGATCAGAACCCGAAATAACCCAAACCCGAATTGACCCAAACAATTAACCCGAAATGACCTAAACTTAAATTAAGTATAATTTTATTTTAAAAACATTAATTTAATAAAAATAATAAGTATAACATAAATTATTGATTTATTTTAATTTTATAACTTGTAATTACCATTTTTTTTAATATGATAAAATATGCATTATGCAATCAATGACTCTGGAAAAAATTTAAAAATGGAAAAAAGCTTGATATTATAATATATAGTTTTAAGATTAAAATTTTAATCAATCGATTATAAATCAATATTAATATCTTTATTTTAAGTCAAACCGTTGGATTGGATAAATAGTAAGTTTGTGTATTTTTTGATAAGTAAATTTATATATTATTACCATAATAACCTTCTTAAATTAATTGTTCACGACTTCAAAATAATTGTTCAAAAACTAAAATAATCTTTTAAATATATAGTAATCTCTTAAATAAATAATAAAAGATTATATCAATTATGATAATTTTATAATAAGATTTAAAATAAATTATATATTTTAATTATCATGAATATACTTATGATAATCTCATAATATTTTTTATCGTTATACATATTATTTAAAATAAAGCTATTATTTTTTATTTTAAAAGTATAATCTATTCTTAGGTAATTTAGAATAAAATAAATAAAATAGGTTGTTAAATACGTGTATTTTATCATAATGATTTGTACGCTATGTTATAATAATATCTTATCATGTAATTTAGATAAAATTATATAATCTCTTATCATTATACATGTTATTTTAAGGGTAACTGTGTTATTTTTATTTTAAATTTATAATTTTTTAAGTTTTATCATGTGATTTTCTAAAAATATATAAAAAAAGTTATTGATAATTTTATATTAAAGATCATATCATTAAATCAAATGCATATTTTTATTAATTATATAAGTTTTGAAATGAATATAAGTCTATGTTGCTCTGACTTTTAATTTTTCTTGAAGTATTCGTGTCCGACACCCGTGTCCGACACATATTCGGACATGGGTATGGGGATATGACCCTCCAAATACATGGAAAAACTTAGAAAAAATTGAACATATATGTGTCTGACACATACCTATATCTGACACTCACACCCGAGTCCGAGTAACATAGATATAAGTTTGGTATTTAATTTTGCACTTTCTCTTTTGGAAAAGAAGAACTAGTCATTGTTGTTGCAACAAAAACTTGAAGATGAGCTTCCACTCCTTGAGCTATTGTTATTTCACTGTCACATTAAATAATTTTGATACATGAAGAAAGAATCTGTCGGTAATATGAGCAATTACAGAATAGTCATCATCATATTAAAATGCTATAGAATTCTTGCCTACCTTCTCAATGTGGATAGCAATGGTGAAACTCTCCTTATTGGTTTGTAATGACGAATGTTTCGTGCTTTAAACAACTTAAGTATAATCTTCATGTTATCATGCTTCAACTTTTAACTTATTTCAATGGGATTGCTTTTAACGACAACTTTTAACTTTTAACAAACTTTAATTAATTATTTGGATAAGATTAAATTGTTTTAATTTTAGTAATTAACGAATTTAGTAACAATTTCTCGTGGGATCGACACTCTTTTTCACTTTATTACTTGTTATGATACGTGCACTTGCGTGGTTGAAATCCGACAACAAGTTTTTGGCGCCGTTGCTGTGGAATTGCTTTACTATTTTTTGAATATTAATACCAAGCAATCTTAATCTTAATTCAAAAAAAATTTCTTTATTTTCAAGTTCTATTTGTCGTTGAATGCAAAGGGGTGCAATATGTGGGTTCATGAACTGGATGCAATCACTGCTTTAATTGCACAGGTGGCTGCACTTTCCAAGAAAGTTGACACTTTGAGTGTACATACCGTCCAAAACTCGTTTGTAATTTGTGAATTATGTGAGAAATAACATACTAGTGATTGGTGCCCAATCAATGCTGAATCAATACAATATGTTAGAAACTACAATATGCATCAAAATAATTTTTATTCCAACAACTACAATCCAGGTTGGGGAAATCACTCAAATTTTTATTGGAACAACACTCAGGGGCCATCCTATTCAGCAAAACAAGCATATCCTCTTGGGTTTCCTTCACAAGTTCGAGCTTATGTCCCAGAAAAGAAGCCATCATTGGAAGATATGATTATGCAATACATGGCAGAAAACGATGCAACACTTAGGAATCTTATGACACAAATAAGCCAGCTAGCTAATGTCATCAACAACTGCCCTATGAAAACTCTTCCAAGTGACACTGAGACTAATCCTAGGAGCGATGAAAAAGTGCATTGCAACGAAATCACTCTCAGGAGTAAAAAAGAGATAGAAAAGGATAGCAAGAACCAAGAATTGCCACCCAAGCCTATTGAAGAAGAAGTTGTGGGTGAAAAAGGAGTTGAAAAAACTTATGAAGAGGAGATTGAGTGTGACCAACCACCAACCAAGCCTATTGAAGAAGAAGTTGTGATGGAGAAAGAAGATGAAAAGGTGATAAGCTCATAAAATACACATTTTATGCCCTTTCTATTCTTAGTTTTAGTTATGTTTTCAATATTTATCTTGATTACTTATGTTATGTTTTTGAATTCTAGGTATATTTAAGAGAATGAAGTGAAAAGATGTCAATAATGATGGTAAAGAGCTTACAAAATCACAATCATAAGATGGAAGAAGACTTGGGAGTTAAAAAGATCAATTTCTTAATGCCAAGCAAGAAGGCAGATTTGACCTCCGGAGCTTGTTGTAAGGAAAACATGATTTAAAATTCTTTATTCAAAGAATCTTTCTTCTTAACTTTTGAAGCTTACTTAAATACGTTTCCAACGGTAGCTCATACGCCCAAATCGGATAAGAAATGGTCATCCAAATCATCCAAGAAAGTATGAGAAGATGCATCAAAAAAATCAGCTACCAGCGCCCAAATATTTCGAAAGCCAACTCTGCAGCACTGGCCGAACTTTCCAAACCTAAAACAAAAAATCACAAATTTGAAGCTCCAAACTTACTTGTATGGCAAGAAAGGGTTATCAGGGTTTTGAAACTCTATAAATACCATCTTTTGAGCCATAAACTGTACATGTTTTGGTTTTTATTAATCTTCTTCTTCTTTTCCATTTTCTTATTCTCTTTAATTTTATGTTTATGTTAACAATGCCTATGCAAGGCTAAATTTATTTTGGTTAAGGGTGATTTCAAAACCTTAGACATGTTGTGTAATTGATATTTAGATTTTATCTATCATTGATTTTCTATCAAAATTGCTTATGTTCTTCTATAAGAATTGTTCATGATCTTTGTCTTGATTTGTTTAGGTTGCAAACTAGATATATCTTGATAAGTACCTAATGCTAGTTTAGGAGACTTGATCCGTAATTGTCTTGATTTCCTATTCATAAGTGGCAATTTGGGATTAATGATTATGTTGGGTTTTCAATAATTGCAATATGGAACATAACCTAAGTTAAACAATCCGAGCTTATATGTTTGTTGCTTAGATCAACCTATCTTTCTCATCATAAAGTTGCTATTACATTAAATCTAGAGAGCTTATTCTAGGTTGTAGACACCTAATTTTGTCCGGACCACTAAACAGGTATGTTTTCTTCCTATATTGATGTTTTCGAGTGTAAAAAGACTCTTTTCATCCTGCAGGTGGTACTCCGAGACTTATTTTAAGAGGGCGATCACAAAAAGTCAAACTTGAAAAAAGTCAAACCCAAAAAAGTCAACCCCGAAAAAGTCAACCCCAAAAAGTCAACTACTGAAAAAGTCAACCCACTTTCAAAATCAAGATTTTAAGTTCAATTGAAAAATGGCGAAAGAATTTTGATAATCCGAGTTCTACATTGAAAGATATGGAGTTCAGAAGTTGGGATTTGGAGATTCAGTAAAAAAAAACCTAATCCGAGAAATTTGGGGAAAAGTGCTGAAACGATCAAACTGGTCGAAATTGAAGGTTCCAAATGAAAGATAAGCACTGACTACGAGTAATGGAGAAGTCACTTGCAAGAAAAACCGAAAGAAAAGTCAATCCGGGAGAAAACCGAGAATTAGGGTTTTTAGTGGATTTCGGTGAAATCGGGAAGAATCACAGAAATGGCCCGACTTGGTAAGACCAAAGCCCCCAATGGATGAAGAATGGTTAAAAAGGATGGCCCAAGGCTCAGATTGAAGAAAATCTGAAAATCGGATTTGTTTTGAGCAAAACCGGGTTTCGGAGGTAAAAGGGCAAAATTGGAAAAATTTGGGAAAAATAGCAAATGGACTCCGAAAATTATGGAAAATTTGTCAATCTCATTCTTAAATCATTTGAAGGAGATTGTCTAAAGAAAATCTTGATTCCGAGTTCGTTTGCAAAATGGCCAAATCCCGGGCTTCTTATGCAGTAATTCAAAAAGGAAAATCCCGGAAAAATAGCAAATGGACTCCAAAAATTATGAAATTTGGCAAATATCATTTTTAAATTATTTGGAAGAGATTGGCGAAAGAAAATCTTGATTCCGAGTTCGTTTGCAGTAATTCAAGCCGATAAATCCCTAAAAAATACCAAATGAGCTCCAAAAATTATGAAAACTTCCAGATCACACTTTTTAATTATTTTGAAGAGATTGGTGAAGAAAAATCTTGATTTGGAGCTCGTTTAAAAAACGGTAAAATGTAGGGGCATAAAAGGGCATTTTTGGGAAGAAAAAATCCAAATAAATAGCAAACGGACTCGGATAATTTTGAAAACTTCCAGAACTCAATATTTTATTATTTTGGAAGTATTAAAAAAATAAAAATTGAATTTGGAGTCCGTTTGATATTTACTTGCATCCGGGGGGCAAAATGGTCATTTCACCCAAGCAACCGAAAAGGGCTTTTTTTAGCCCTTCAAAAAATCAGAGTTGGGCTGGAAAAGAGAAGTGCTGGCATGCTCAAGCCCAAAGAAAGGAGGAAGCTTCTAATTTATTTTTTATTTTATTTTTTTTTCAATCAAGTGGTTAAAAATCAAGAGTTAGTTAACCATTCTCTTTGATCAAGCCATGGTGATTAAACCACATAGGTTAAGAAAGATGTCAACATTATTTTTGCATAGAGAGGGCTGAGATGCTAATCTAAGGGTGGTAATTTCATGACTTTTCATCTTGAATTATTGGCCATTTGATGGAAAATAGGTTACACAAAAATGACAACATCTTTGAGGCTATATAAGCATCATTAAGGCCAACCCTAGAGAGGCACATTTTGGTTTTTTCTTTTCCATTTTGGCTGATTTCTCTTAGTTTTTATCTTCTTGGTTGAGAGCAAAAAAAGAAAAGTTTAGAAAAAAAAGGAAATTTTGAAGAGAAAAGCTTGAAATATTAGCTTCTTGAGGTTGCTCTTGAGCACCAACTCTTGCACTTTCATTTTCTATTCTTGTTTTTTGCTATTTTAATCTCTACTTGGTGAGTTTTCATTTTAGAATAATGTTTTTTTTGTTCTTCCTTCATTTCCTTTCTTAAGTATATTTTATTTACATTTTGTTTTTACAATAAACTCACCATGGCCAAATGGCCTACATTATTTATTTTAAGTTGTTGTGTTGATTCATTTTACCATATTGTTTATGCTATTTTCTTTTTTTTGATGTTTTAAATGTTATGTTATTTCATGTTCTTGAGTTATATTTTAATTTGGTTGCTTTGTTTGTTGCCATTTATGTCTTAGATATCATGTTTTTTTGCATTTTAATTTTCTGTTTTCATGTTGTTTAAATTTGAGCATGTTTTAGATCTAGCATATTAGGTGTTTGTGAAAATGCTTGTGTGATTCTTTGCATGATTCTTGTTTTATATCCTAATTGAGCATGTTTTAGATCTAGTATATTAAGTGTTTGTGAAAATGCTTGTGTGATTTTTGCATGATTTAAGTGTTATGACTTAGTTTTTCATGCTAGTATGCCAAGTGTTTGTGAAAATGCCATGCTTGTTGGAGCTTGAGGCCATTTGGCTACTCCATGTGTTTTGCATTGTGTGTTGCATTTTTTTGTCATGCTAGTTGTTAGGTTTTTGCATTTGCATGATATTTGGTTGGATTTTTGAATTAAGCATGCCTTGTGTTTGTGAAAATGCCATGCATATTTTAGGTCTAGGTTACATTAAATGCCATGCAAGTTCATTTAGGTCTAGGTTACTTTATGAATGCCATGCATTTTTTCCATGACATTTAGGTTTAAATCCATGCATTTCATGCATTATGTTTGCTGTATTATTTCATGCATTTCATGTTCATGCCACTTGAATAATGACTTGAGCCAATTAATGGTTCAAGGTCATGCTCTCTTGAGCACACTTATGGAAAATTAAGTTTGTCAAATTGATTATTCTACCTTTGTGATTTTTTTTACTTAGCCAATTTTTATCTAACCTTCAAAAAGTCCTAGCTACTGCTTTCAAGTCATTTTATGAGTTTCAAATATTTTTACTTTGGTTTTTAAATGATTTTATCAAAGGCAAAAAAAAAAAAAAAAAGTGTTGGCAAAGCAGTTTTTTTTTCTCCTCCAAAACTCGTACATCTCTGATTTTTCTGGGAATTCATCTTTGATCAGAACATTAAGCCAATTTTTTCTCATGTAATTTTATATGTCCTGAGTCTCCAGAATTTTTTTTAGAATTTTTGGAATTTTTAAAATAGGGTGAAAAAATCGTGGATTAAAACTGGACAGTGGAGTCAGAATTGAATTTAAAGAAAAACAAAGCAGTTTTTTCTCCTCCAAAAACTCGTAGATCTCTGATTTTTCTGGGAATTCATCTTTGATCAGAAAATTAAGTCAATTTTTTCTCATGTAGTTTTATATGTCCTGAGTCTCCAGTATTTTTTTTAGAATTTTTGGAATTTTTAGAATAGGGTGAAAAATCATGGATTAAAACTGGACAGTGGAGTCAGAATTGAATTTAAAGAAAAACCAATTTTCTGTTTTGGTTAATTTACTTAGAGTGGGCTGATTAGGAGGGTTAGCTACTGACTTAGGGTAATTTCTAAGCCTTTTTAAACTCTAAAAATGGTTTTTCAAGTCCCGGGTTAAGGAGAGTCAAGTCCAGATTTTTTTAAACTTAGGAAATTAGAGCCATTTAAAAAAATTTTAGCCCAGTTTTTATTATTAATTCAAACTTTTCAAAATTGTTTTCAAACAATCACAAAGTATTTTGGTTTTAGAATATTTAATTTGACATATTTTCTAAGGTAGCCGGATATCTTTTTAGATATACGGATTTCCTTAATTAAAGGAAAAAATATATTTCATGCATTGCATTTTTATGTTCATGCATTTTATATAATATGTGATTCTTGTTATAATAATTTCTATGATATTGTTATTATTTTGATTTATATTTTTGATGTTATATGGTTTATTATATGATTTGGAATATTTCATGATATGCTATGCTTTTATTTAGTTATTTTTTGGTCATATTATTTAGCATATACTATGTTCATGCATTATTATTTCCATTTTTATTTTCATGCATATTATATGGTAGCATTATTTCATATTCCATCTCATTTAATTTATATGCCATATCATTCATGTTTGCCATGTCATTTAGGTTACATTATATTATTTAGATTTTGCTATGTCATTTTATTTATGTCATGCATATACATATTCATTTCTTTTAAATGTTTAAAAAAAAAAAAAGATAATGGTTAAAAAAAATATAAAGATATTCCCGAGTTAAAATAATTCATGAGTTCTCTACCGGGTTTGCTGGAGGGAATATCATCAATTATCATTAATAAAGGAATACCTTTCTTTCAAAAAAAGAGAATGATTCGGAAAGTTTTCCAAAACTAATAAAAATTTCTATATTTTGCCACGTTTGTTGGGGAATATAGGAAAATTTTGAATTTATAAAATTCCGGATCATTTTCAATAAAAAAAATGAAATTATTTTTCTTTAAATTGGGAATTAACTTGAAATACTAAATTGAAAACCAATTTTTACCGAGACTTGAGATAACACGCGATTAATAAGGTACCGATCTATACGGGCGTTGTGGGGGTGCTAATCCTTCCCCACACGTAACAGACTCCCGAACCCGCTTCTTTGATTTCTCTGGTTTAAAACGCAGACTTGAAATTGGTTTTTAAAATATTTTAATTAATTTTTAAAATATTTTATAAAACCGGTTTTAATAGGTGGCCGATCACACCTAGCTAAAAAAGATTGGTGGCGACTCCATGTCTTTTTTAAGGTCATTTTCAAAACCTTCATTTTTCTAGAGGAATTAAGTCGACTTTTCCTCGATTTTTTAATGTCACGCTTAACGAATAATAAAGTCTTGCGATGAGACTCGTTATTTTTTTAGGTTGCGACAGCTTGGCGACTCCATTGGGGACTTTTAGAGAGTCAGGCCTAGAATTAGTCGTGTGTTATCAAAGTCTCGGTTTTGTTGGTTTAATTGGTATTTAATTTTTATTCCCATATTTCTTTGAAAAAAAAAGGAAAAAAAGAGAATTTTGAAAATAAAAAAAAAATGTTTTAATATGTCCATATTCATATGCATTCATATTATTAGTTGTTCCCTGTTAATTTTGTTCCGTATATTTATATGTTTGTTTGAGTGATGCTTTACATTGTTTAAGTTTAGTGGGGTATTTAGAATAAGGGTTGTAGAATAGGTGGTGACAGGTTTGTTTTGTTCCTCCACACACACTACACGTGCATTTGCATAACATGAATCCTCTACCCGGGTTCCGTCTTTTTAAGTGGGAGTAAAGTAACTACGCCTTCGTGATGATCCTTCGTATGGGCTAGTGAAACACTTTCGGAGTATAAAGTACCTAATGCCTTCGTGATAATCCTCTGTACGGGCATAGGAAAATATACTCTAACGAATTGAACCCGCTTTTATCGGGGTGCCTTACTAGCCTTCATCGGCGACAGTGAGGAACAATTCGGAGCCTTAGAACCAATTCACCTTCATATAGTGAACTGATGGAGACTCAATTAAGAGTTGTAAACCCAAGTGCAGGTTATGTTCAAGTAATAAATTCTCGGGTGTCCGAAGTCGAACCACAGGGAAGCGTACTAGTAAGTATAAGTTTATAAATATATATGAAAAAGAAAATAAACAAGATATTTGGGAATCAATAACAAAGAAAGTAAACAAGATATTAGAGAACAAAATAAACAAAATAACATAAAAGCAATTAAACAAGATATAAAAAACAATAAGAAAGGATGTTGAGGTTAGAGAATCCACTCTTGGTGTTATGCTAAGATTAATCTTGTTTTATTACACAATTGAAATCCACACATAAGGGAGGTTCCAATCGGAAGGTTTAGCAATTCAGTCCAAATTGTCCAACGTCCATAGCATATGATATTATGTTCATTTGGTGTCCTCAAAACTCATAAAAAGAGTCCAAGCATTCCTTATGCCAAGGTATATGTCTACAACAAATCAAGGTTATGAAACCAAGCATTTACTGTGCCATTTTCATTGTCAATAATGAATCAAGATCTCTACTTTGCAACTATGATTTTAAACCAAAAGAAAATATTATCTATACTAGTGTTTATAAATGATGATTCATTTTAGCTCATGTTTAAGAGACTAACCTTAGCATTTACCAAGAGCTTCACCTCATCACCTCAACAATATGATTAGCAACACATACTAAAGATGAAAAGAAATGTAAGAAGCATAAGTAAATAAAGAAAAAGAAAACTAGAGAAAGGAAAGAAGAAGAAAACTTAGAGAATTTTATTACAATGGCTAATATCCTACCAATGTATCAATGTATCCCAATACTCATCCAAGGCCCTCTATTTATACACATTTTGGAGGGCTAAATGACAAGAGACAAGCTTTACAAATTTCAAAGGTAGGTATAATAGGTGGGTGCATTTTTCTAACAATTTTCGTCATATTGTATGACAATTCTGATCAGCCAGCTTGATGGTCGATTTTGTCACTGTTGGAGGCTAGATCTGATAAAATTGTCTTCTAGAAAAATATACCTCTATCAGTTATGGATCCATAGCCGTTGGAATCAGCTCATTTGCTGATGTGGATAAGACGATATGGGCAAAATACGAAAACAGGTCAGCACAGACGTCATTGCACATCAGCCAACTTGATGGTCGATTTCGCTAGGGAAAACGACTCCGTTTCAAGAAGTGTAAAACATGAAAAAGATAGATATGCCTCTTAGCTTTGCACGGCTACAAATTTCAGCTTTATTTCTTTAGTGAAACTCGAGATATAGCTGATATGGCAAACGGTGTCGGAACTGGAACTGAACTGGATTTGCCCTTAATTCTAGTAATCTGAAATCACTCAAAGAAACTTGTGAAAAACACCAAATTACATAAAAATATAAAAGATCATAAACACAATTAGACTAAACAATAATAACTCGTATTTGACACAAAACAATAATAAAACATAACTAAAAACTATATAATTATACGAGTTATCACACCCCACACTTAGATTGTTGCTAGTCCCTAGCAACGACTCAATAAAAATAAAATAAGAAAATCTAATCTAATCCATTTTCGTAGGAAATCACGGTGGCACTTAGCATGTGACACAAGCCTTTAAACCCCTAGGTGTCCCTAGTGGACGAGTTTAGTCTCGTGAGGGTTTGCTAGAACGATACCCACAAACATTGAAAAACTAAAATATAAGTAAACTACATACACTAAAAATATTTACTCCTAATCCTTTCAATATAAATTAGAGACAATCTTTGAACAAGTCTTATAAACTAATCAATAGCTCAAAGAATTTCACAAAAATTCATGCTTGAATGTAAATAAATGAGTTAAGCCAATATTAACATAACATATTTCAATCAAAATAGTGCATATTCAACTTAATCTCAACTTCTCACTATACTCTCATGATTTTCACTCTTTAAAGTAGTGGTAAAGTGTTTACACTCAATCAATCTCATGAAAACAGTTCTACCATATGCTTGCTTGTCCACCTATTCTCCACTATTTAGATCATACAACTTCATAAATCAAGAGGTCTTTTTTCAAGGTTGTAATGGGGCCAAAGGGTTATAATGTGGTTAAAGAACAAAAGGATAAAGATATCACAAAGGTTCCAAAGAGTTCATAGAGTTTAGAGACATAATAAGATCATACAAATAAAACTTCTCAAAACTCTTATAAAACACATAATAACATAGGCTAAATATTCATGTTGAGCCTTTGCTTCATTCTAACCAACTTTGTAACATCTTTTTCTTTACTTTAACTAGAAGTTCAAGAGAAGATTTTTTTTTTTCTTTTTTTTAATATGGGAATGTATTTGACAATGATCCCTTTCTTTTTCTCTTGACTTTTGCCTCTCTCCTCCCCCACACTTATCTTTCGTTCTAACCCAAATTTTCAAAAAGTATCCCTTGTTTTTGCAATATGTCTCAAAGTATATAATCCATCTTTAGAACAAGGGTAAGGATATAAGTATATTTAGGCTAGGTGTAAGTTCTGGTTACCAATAAAATAGCATATTTAATGAAGGCTCAAATTGGCTCACTAGTGGGGATGTTCTCTTAGAACATTAATAATGGATAGCTGTTTGGCTCTGGTTATAATCCTAATGCCTCTATCATATTCATGTTGTCACATGTATCAATATAGTCTCAAATGGTTTAAAGCAAGTTCTAGAGAATCATGTAATCATAAGAGCACTCAAGAAAGAAATTAGATTGATTTGTATAATGCATCAATCATTATAGGCTCAAAAACTCACAAGGATGATTATACAAGTCAGATTAAGTCTAAACATGCTTCTTTCTCAATCAACATATCATATTAACATTGGCTCATAAAAAGGTTGACATCAAGCTCAATTCTCATGAAAATCTTCTCACTAATAAATCTGTTTTAGACTTATGCAATTCATATCTCATCATTGTATTAAAAAGGAACTAGAACACATTAAAAAAATAATAATAATAATAATAAAGACTCATAAAAAAAAATAGTAGACAAAAATAAAAGAAATCCTAAATCGTTCCCCCCACACTTAATTCTTACATTGTCCTCAATGTAAGTCTATTAACCCAAATGAAAGAATCATGTGTAAGAGAAAAGAACTAATAACATAAGAATAGGAATAACTAAGACTCAAAACAAAACAAACTCATGCAACCTAAATAATCCTAAAATACTAAACAAAAATTAACAAGTAAACATAAAAAGATTAAAATCAAACTGACAAGGTATGTCTCAAGTCTCCCTTACTCAGACCTTGTTCAGAATGAATACTTCTAAATTGCTTAAAACACAACAAACTTTTTTTTTTTTTAAATTAGCGAAATATGTCCCTTACCCCCTACTAAAGGTAGAATTTAGGAGATATTACCTGCAGAGGTTGCTAACCACTTATTATAACTGAGACACAACAAACAAAATGTTAGATAATATCACAAAGACAAAGTGCAATCCACTCCTTGCTCGTCCATATCTCTTTTTCTTTTTTCGAGCGTTTGTGAAACAACCGTAGCAGATAAATACTCATAAGCTTGGAGCTTTTTGAGTAAATCTTCAATGGTTGTAGCAGAAATTATGGTTCTCCTTGCCTCTGAAAACATGAATCCATTATCCACAACATTATCTAAATATGAAAGCAAATTACTAAAATAACCATTAATATTAAGCAAACCAATGGGTTTCTTATTTGTGACCAAAGATGACCAAGAAGCCACGCAAGCTATTTCTTCCAATGTACCCAGACCTCCTGGTAAAGCAATGAATGCATCGGCAGAATGGTACATGATTGTCATCCGTTCAGGGATACTCCAGACTTGTATTTCCTTACCCACGGTAGGTCCACAAAAATCTGTGAATAGTTTTGGCACGATTCCTAGAACTGGACTTCCTCCGGCGTGTGCTGCTGTAGCGACTGCTCCCATTAAACCCGTACTACCGCCTCCATAAATCAACTGGATCTTTTGTTGGGCAAGTATTACTCCAACTCTTATGGTTTCATCAGCGAATATGTTATTTTTCCCTGGATAAGCACCTCCAAAGACACAAATTTTTTTAATGCGCTGGGACGAAGTACTTTCCATTTTTTTCGAGTGCCTGAAAGAGAATGAGTACATGGTGTAATATATAGAGGACTGAGTAGTGAATCAGACAAGAGTAATAATGTCGCCGAAAGTGTATTTGACCTGTCAGAAGAAAATGTTAACCTAACAAAAGATTTTTGCGTGATTTCAGGAAGAAAATCAAAAAGAGAAGAAAAATCAACCGTAAAAGACCAATGCAAAAAAAAAAACGAGAATAATTACACAAATCATAAATTAAACCGAAATGAAGTTATTGCAAATCAAACCAAAAGCTGAGAAGTCATTTATTGTAGTTGTGATTGTGGCTCACATCTTCCTCTGGTTTTACGTCCATAAATGGCTTAAACGCCTTCTATGAGTCGAGGATATGCTTCCCATCCAGTTTTCTTACAAGCTGGCAAACAGGGTCTTTTAACATCAGATTCCCAAGATGTTGCCATTCCCTTTGGAATTGCGGCCATAAATCAAGAATTTCTCTTTGTACGTCTCCACTAGGATGCTTCTCAAGAGAAAGTTGGATATTACCCAAATTCTCCTTACTCGGTCCATCCTTAATGAATTCAATTTTATCATCTCGATTAGAGGACGGAGTCCCAATAGAACGACATTTACCGTTACACGTCCATCGTGCACATTTGTGGCAATTTGAACTCATGCGCTTTGCTCGTCGCTTCTTTGCAAAAGTGCTTCTACCTGTACCTGGTAAATGCAAAACAGGAAGATATTCATCTTCACGTACCTTGGCTTCAATTATCCAACGTATGTCTTCAGGAATCCCTTTGTGCATAAGCATTCTTAATCTTTCAAATCGAACTTGGTAAAGCTTCAGTAAAATATTTCGAGGAAAAGGAGGGAATCGTTTCTGCAATCTTGTGAGAATATCATCCATCTTAAAAAAAATGAAAAAGAAATTGAAAGAGAAATTTATATACAATATCAGTTTTGTGGGTAGCTGATGGAACCGACTTAAATAATCACGGAGTACCGTTATCCGCCATTTAACCGGGAAAAAAAATTATATTTACATCTAGTTATTTTCGAAACAAGGATCAGAAAGAAAAACAACCTCTTCTTGAGTAACATGATTTTCCAAAAAGAGTTTGAGTCTTTGTCCATTTACCTTGAATACGTTACCATTTTGAGGATTCTCAATGTCAACTGCTCCAATAAAAATAAATATACAAAATTAGGCGGTATAACCAGCCAATAAAAATAAAACAAAGTTAATATACAAATTAGGCGGTATAACCAGCCAATAAAAATAAATATACTTATAAACTTATATACTTAGTATTGCTTCCCCGGCAACGGCGCCAAAAACTTGATGGAGACTCAATTAAGAGTTGTAAACCCAAGTGCAGGTTATGTTCAAGTAATAAATTCTCGCGTGTCCGAGGTCGAACCACAGGGAAGCGTACTAGTAAGTATAAGTTTATAAATATATATGAAAAAGAAAATAAACAAGATATTAGGGAATCAATAACAAAGAAAGTAAACAAGATATTAGAGAACAAAATAAACAAAATAACATAAAAGCAATTAAACAAGATATAAAAAACAATAAGAAAGGATGTTGAGGTTAGAGAATCCACTCTTGGTGTTATGCTAAGATTAATCTTGTTTTATTACACAATTGAAATCCACACATAAGGGAGGTTCCAATCGGAAGGTTTAGCAATTCAGTCCAAATTGTCCAACGTCCATAGCATATGATATTATGTTCATTTGGTGTCCTCAAAACTCATAAAAAGAGTCCAAGCATTCCTTATGCCAAGGTATATGTCTACAACAAATCAAGGTTATGAAACCAAGCATTTACTGTGCCATTTTCATTGTCAATAATGAATCAAGATCTCTACTTTGCAACTATGATTTTAAACCAAAAGAAAATATTATCTATACTAGTGTTTATAAATGATGATTCATTTTAGCTCATGTTTAAGAGACTAACCTTAGCATTTACCAAGAGCTTCACCTCATCACCTCAACAATATGATTAGCAACACATACTAAAGATGAAAAGAAATGTAAGAAGCATAAGTAAATAAAGAAAAAGAAAACTAGAGAAAGGAAAGAAGAAGAAAACTTAGAGAATTTTATTACAATGGCTAATATCCTACCAATGTATCAATGTATCCCAATACTCATCCAAGGCCCTCTATTTATACACATTTTGGAGGGCTAAATGACAAGAGACAAGCTTTACAAATTTCAAAGGTAGGTATAATAGGTGGGTGCATTTTTCTAACAATTTTCGTCATATTGTATGACAATTCTGATCAGCCAGCTTGATGGTCGATTTTGTCACTGTTGGAGGCTCGATCTGATAAAATTGTCTTCTAGAAAAATATACCCCTATCAGTATGGATCCATAGCCGTTGGAATCAGCTCATTTGCTGATGTGGATAAGAAGATATGGGCAAAATACGAAAACAGGTCAGCACAGATGTCATTGCACATCAGCCAACTTGATGGTCGATTTCGCTAGGGAAAACGACTCCGTTTCAAGAAGTGTAAAACATGAAAAAGATAGATATGCCTCTTAGCTTTGCACGTCTACAAATTTCAGCTTTATTGCTTCAGTGAAACTCGAGATATAGCTGATATGGCAAACGGTGTCGGAACTGGAACTGAACTGGATTTGCCCTTAATTCTAGTAATCTGAAATCACTCAAAGAAACTTGTGAAAAACACCAAATTACATAAAAATATAAAAGATCATAAACACAATTAGACTAAACAATAATAACTCGTATTTGACACAAAACAATAATAAAACATAACTAAAAACTATATAATTATACGAGTTATCATGAACCTAGGCGAAGCCATGCCGGATTTCTGTTAGATACCTGAAGTTTAAGACACATGGAGGAACATTTCCAACCTTTTACCATCTTTCTATATGTTAGATACAAATTGGGTGATGATGAACGAACATCATACCACTCGTATTTTTTATTTTGTCCCAAAGGCGTTGTAATGCCGTAGCTCTGTTTAAATTTTGGGACATTTTTTTTAAGCATGTTGTTATTTATGTTATATGTGTGAATTCATTTCCTTACTAATCTATTTCTTTCTGTTTTCTTTTCTTTGACATGCATCATAGACATCACCATACACTTGAAGTTTATTGGCCTCGGGATAGTTATCAACCCAAAGGACTTTCATGGAGGGTCAGGATATTTCAGTGATAGAAGATCATGCAGTAGTCAGGGCACAGTCAGAAAAAAATCAGAGGGAGGATGGAGATTGCCTCAAGAAGGGTTATATGTCAATATTGCCGGAAAGGGTCAAAGTGGATCCTAGACAGAATAATCTCTGAGGGTTAGCCGACATTTGGAACCAGTGGAATGTATCAGAGAAAGAAGCCTTCACTCAGAAGTATGGAGACATAGCACTCTTAATTCCGATTCAGGTCAATAGTGGGTTGATTCAGGCTATGGTACAGTTTTGGAATCCTGCTTATAGATGTTTCACTTTTAACGAGGAGGATATGACACCACTGATCGAAGAATATTCGACACTGTTACGTATTGAATGTCCTAATCCTGATCGGATATATTTGAAGGAAATGAAACCTTCAGGTCTTAAGAAGAAAGTGGCTAGGATCACGGGAATGGATACAACATGGGTTGAGAGTCATGTGGACACAAAGCAGAAAAATGGGTGCATTCCGTGGGAAACTCTCCGACTGTTGATATTGGGTTGTTCTGACAAAGCAAAAGCCAGGGACATCTTCGCTCTAGCCATCTACGGGTTAATCATATTCCCGAAGATATTGGGTCATGTGGATATAGCCGTGTTTGATTTCTTTGAAAAGTTGGAACAAAAGATCAACCCATCTCCGGCCATCATAGCTGAAACTATCCGATCCTTGAATTTTTGTAAAAGGGCCGGACACGAGAGGATCAAGGGGTGTGTACAACTCCTTTATATTTGGATTCAAAGTCACTTTTGGAAGATAGAAAATGTTTCCTTCAAACCATACATGAAGACTTTAGTCCCGATTAGGGAATTCCTTCAAAATGATTGGCCTAAGGAAGGGAATGAAGAGAAATGGGTCAACATGTTCCGGAATCTAAAAGGGGAGTTGGTGACTTGGAGAGCTCCATGGATGGTTCCTATGCCGATTATGTACAAATGTGGGGACAACCCGGGAGTTCCACTGCTCGGAATTTGGGGGTCTGTGAGTTATGCGCCCTTGTTGGTGCAAAGACAGGTTGAGTCTCGGCAATTCACACCCATGACTCATAATTTAGGATCATCAGAGTTCACTTATGGGGAAGATGGATATTCTGGAAAAGTGCAGGCAGCGATCGAAGCATGGAAGAAAACTCAACGGATAAAAGTGGCCAGATATGCCGACACCGTCACACCTGATTATTTGGTATGGAGGAAATTAAGGGTTAATGATAGACTATTGACATCAGATGGGGAAGAGATCGAGTTCATAAATCCGCCACCGAGGGAAATGCCATCAGAATTAGAAATTACAAGAGCGGAATTTGAAAAAGAAAAGGCCCGGATGAGTAAAGAAATTGTCCGACTGCAAAAAGAGCTTGGAGACATGAAAAATAGGGAATCAGCTCGGGAAAAAGAGAAGAAACAGATTAAGAGAGAAAGGGACACCGTTAAGGACGACCTTTGAGAATTACATTTGGAGAACAAGAGATATCGCTTTGAGCTCAGGTTTGAGGGGACTCTCAAGACTTCCGGGGAATGGGAACAAGAAGTCAAAAAACCTCAAAAAGGAGAAGAATTATTGGGTAGAAAAGGAGAAACACGAGGAAGCCCGAGCAAATCAACTTGAGAAGCAAGCTAGGGAGAGCTTACAGGGTGATGCTTCTGCTAACACGTCTAAGGGCCGTGAACAAGTAGGGATCAGATGGAAGAGCAAGGCAGTTAAAGGACGACATTGAAGAAGGTCCAGGATCCGAGGGAGTTATTATAGGACTAGTATCTTGTAATAGTTTTTAAGAGAGACGGATTATCATGATCTTTTGTTCTAGGAAATCAATAAAAGACCGTTTGGTTGGAATTATCCCGGGGCCAATACTCACTTTGTTCATATTCATTCATTCATTTATTCATTTTTTATAAAATAAAAAATTGTGTCAATAATTTCTAATCCATGGTTTTTTTTTTTAAAAAAATAAAGGTACAATTGGTCGCACTCAGAAAGAACCAGATTTCCAACACTCTTACAATACTCGGTCTCGAACAAAAGCCATGGAAAATGACCAGCTTGCCAGAATTGAGAGAACGGAAAGAATCCAGAAAGAACTACAAGAACAGTTGACTAAGTCTCAAGAAGAGACACGAGAACAGATGACAAAGCTCATGGAGATGATGAGCAATATGATGAAGCAGAAGTGGCCTGGAGAGAATTCAGCTGCTGGAATGGGGGCAGTAAATCAGGAGGATAGACCAGAAGTGGTACAGAGAAATGGCCAGGCATCCCAACCTATGGGAAATGAAATTCCAACTGGGGCAGCATCCTACATCTACATCCAGCCGGCGGCCGAACCACAGAATTTCGGTCCAAAAAGGGGTAACATCAGAGCTGATCCAATTGAGGTTGAGGTTTCAGACTTCGAAGAAATGGCAGAGAAGGAAAAGGCCAAAATGACCGAACTGAAGAGGGTCGAAACTGCTGAATCTGAGAAGAAATATCAGTTGTTGGAAGAAAGGCTAAGAGCAGTGGAAGGAGCAGAGTTGTTTGGCAGCCTAGATGCCAAAGAGATGAGCCTGGTACATGATCTATTAATTCCACCAAAGTTCAAAGTACCAGATTTTGAAAAGTATAATGGGACCACCAACCCATCCGCTCATCTGACTATGTACTGTAGAAGGATGACAGGGCATGAGGATAATGAAAAATTGCTTATTAAAAATTGCTTATTAAAAATTGCTTATTCATTGCTTCCAAGACAGCTTAACAGGGTCAGCCACCCGATGGTACAACCAACTCAGTCGTACCAAGATTCGTTCATGGACGGATCTGGCCAGGGATTTTATGGAGTATTATAAGCACGTTTCTGATATGGTACCAGACAGGCTGTCATTACAGAACATGGAAAAGAGGTCCAATGAGACCTTCAAGGAGTATTCACAGAGGTGGAGGGACCTGGCAACACAAGTGCAACCCCCTTTAACCAACAAAGAAACCACGGTGCTTTTTATCAACACATTGAAGGCACCTTATTATGACAGATTGGTGGGAAATGCTACCAAAGATTTTGCGGATATGGTAATATCTGGAGAAATGATTGAGTCAGCCATTAAGAGTGGGAAAATGGAAGGGGGTGAGTCTGCTACCCCAAAAAGAGCTTTTCCTACAAAGAAAAAGGAGGAAACCCATGCAGTAAGCTTCAACCAATACCCTTACACACCTCCTACACCATACACACCACCGAGGCTTTATACCCCTTCCACACCTTATACACCTCCTACACCATACACACCATATCCGGGGTATAATCCTTATTACCCTAATATCAACCACCTTACCCAAAACCCGTTCCCTTACACCAATGTACCACAACAGCCATTCCCAACTGGCATATCCCCTCAAATCACCCTTCCCAGAAATACTGTTCCTAACACACAAGGGCCTGCGCGTAATGACCAACGTTCACCAAGGAACGATCAAAGAACCCAATTTGATCCGATTCCCACTACTTACGGTGATCTATATCCAAAACTGTTGCAGGGTCAACTTGTTGCACCTGTGTACCTAAAACCTTTGACACCTCCATATCCAAGATGGTATAATACAAACACCAACTGCGCATACCATGCGGGAATCCAAGGACATTCAATTGAAGATTGCCTAGCCTTCAAAAGGAAAGTCAAAAGCTTGATTAATTCAGGGGTAGTGAAGTTTGGATCAAAAAATGGGCCGAACGTAGCTGGAAATCCGTTGCCCAATCATGCTGGGAATCAAGTGAATGCAATATTGTCCGGAGGGGATAGAAGATTAAAGAGGGATATTGGGGAGGTTAAGACTCCGATGATGACAATATGGGCTGAAATGGTCAAGGCAGAATTGGTGGAAGATACGAAAGATCTGAAAATGGTAGCAAGAGGGGTGCATGATTGGTGCCCGTTCCATAAGAGTGAAGGCCATGACATACAGAATTGTGGGGACTCCGGGTTAAAGTCCAAAGAATGATGGATAATGGGGTAGCCCAATTCTATGAGGAGATAGAAGGGGAAATAGAAGTCATTGAAAATACAAGTGGCTATGGGATAGGAAGACCCCTAATCATCTACTATGATGAACCGGAGGAAAAAGTTATGCCAGCCATGGAAGAAAATGCGCCCAAATTAATCATTGATTTACCTGTTTCCTTTCCATACAAGGAAAACAAGGCTACACCATGGAAATATGACTGCAGTATGGTTATGCCCGGGTCTTCAGGCCAACAGGATATTACAGGTGTGGGGCATTTAACCCGAAGTGGGAGGTGTTATGCTCCGGAGGCCATTGAACAAGGGGTAGCAGGGAAAGACAGAGGAATTGACAAAGGGAAGAAGGTCGTCGAGCCAATCCGCATTGAGAAGGATTTGACGGAGGAAACAGAGAGGGGATCAGCCCCGATTAATGGAATCAAAGAGCCAGTATGTGAAAAAAAAGCTTGTGAGTTCTTGAAATTTATAAAGCATAGTGAATATAGCGTGGTTGAACAACTGCAACGTCAACCAGCTAGGATTTCAATCTTATCTTTGCTTTTAAATTCAGAACCACACAGAAAGGCTTTATTGAGAGTATTAAATCAAGCGTACGTGGCCAATAATATATCAGTGGAAAAGCTGGATAGGTTGGTGGGAAACATCGCAGCTGATGACTTCATATTCTTCAGCTATGAGGAAATACCACCCAATGGTATTGGATCAACAAAAGCTCTCCATATAACCACTACTTGTAAGGGGCACATATTACCGAGGGTCCTTCTGGACAACGGTTCTTCACTAAATGTGATGCCTTTAGCAACCTTATCCAAGTTACCAGTGGATTTATCCTATATGATACCGAGTTGCACGGTGGTCAGAGCTTTTGACGGAACCAGGAGGGAGGTTATGGGAACCATTGAAGTTCCTTTGGAAATAGGCCCGTGCACATATACAGTGAACTTCCAGGTTATGGATATCAATCCATCTTATAACTGTTTGTTGGGAAGGCCATGGATACATTCAACTGGGGCTGTACCCTCGTCTCTTCACCAGAAACTAAAATTTGTGATAGAGGGCCGGTTGATTACGGTATCAGGAGAGGAAGACATAATAGCCTCCGCATCCACTGAATCTCCTTATGTGGAGCCGAATGAAGAGGCCGTGGAGTGTTCTTTCCGGTCTTTGGAATTTGTAAATGCAGTTTTTGTCGCTGAAGGACAAAAAATTCCAAAACCAAAGCTGTCCAAGAACACAAGGTTGGGAGTAAAAACCACCGTAGGAAAAGGCTGCAGGGCAAGAAAGGGTCTCGGGAAATATCTTCAGGGGATGGCTCGAGCCATAGAGGTAAAAGGAAAAAAGGACCGATTTGGCTTAGGATATCTTCCAAAGGCCCATGAGAAAAGAAGACAGGTTGAAAAGAATCGACAAAGAAGGATGGCCCGTTTTGCGGGTATGGATATTGAGTGGGAGCCTATGACATTCCCACATATCCTTCACAACTTCCGCTCAGCCGGTTCTCTGTTCGGAGAAAAGAATTCTGATGATATACTTGTGATGATAGAGAAAGCCTTCAAGAAATTCCAGGTGAATGGTGATGAACAGATGAATGATGTGGAGATCTGCATGACTGGGAAAGACAGAATTGAAAGAAAAAGTGCTAGCTGGATGGTGCGACCTTGTCCACCAGGATATAGACTAACCAATTGGAGTGCGACTGAGTTGCCCATAGTCTTTAAGTCTATTCCAAATTAATACTTTTTAAAAAAGCAATCTTAATTATCTTTACCCAGAGATATTAAGTTTTTTTTTGTAATGGGCTTTTCAAGCATTTTCATTCAATAAATAACAAGCACAATGCATTATCCATATTGATGTGTCCATATTCTTTCATTTTTGTTATTCATTTTGTTTTCTATATATATATTTTCCTATATTGTTTTTCTCCACCTATTTACAGGTGTACGGATGCGGAATATGAGGACCCTCTTGTCAGTAATTCTGAAATTGATTTTGAAAGACCCATTTGCACGAGTGATTTTGAGGCTAATGAAGATACTGAGGATTATGGTCTACCTCCGGATTTATTGAGAAAAATAGAACAAGAGGAGAAGCAAGTACTTCCTCATAAGGAATTATTGGAAACAATAAATTTGGGAAATGATGAAGAGATAAAAGAAATCAGAATTGGAACTTCATTGTCACCATTAATAAAAAGTGAATTGATAGCTTTGCTCCAGGAGCATGTGGATGTATTTGCATGGTCATACCAAGATATGCCAGGGTTAGATCCGGATATTGTGGTTCATAAGCTCCCTTTAAGGCCAGAGTGCAAGCCAATTCAGCAAAAGTTGAGAAGAATGAGGCCTGATATGCTGTTAAAGATAAAAGAGGAAGTGAAGAAACAATTTGATGCTGGATTCCTAGAGGTGGCAAAATATCCGGAATGGGTGGCAAATATTGTTCCAGTACCGAAGAAGGATGGCAAGGTGCGGATGTGTGTTGATTATCGAGATTTGAACAAGGCCAGCCCTAAAGATAATTTCCCTTTGCCCCATATTGATACTCTGGTGGATAATACAACGAAGAATTCTTTATTTTCTTTTATGGACGGATTCTCAGGATACAATCAAATCAAGATGGCACCGGAAGATATGGAGAAAACCATATTTGTTACGATGTGGGGCACTTTCTGCTACAAAGTAATGCCATTTGGATTGAAGAATGCTGGGGCAACATACCAGAGAGCCATGGTGACCTTGTTTCATGATATGATGCATAAGGGAATTGAGGTCTACGTTGATGATATGATCGCAAAGTCACAAGGAGAAGAGGAGCATATTGCGAATCTTAAGAAGCTCTTTGAAAGATTAAGGAAATTTAGACTCAAGCTAAATCCGGCAAAATGCACTTTTGGAGTCACCTCGGGGAAGTTGTTGGGTTTTGTTGTCAGCAAAAGAGGAATTGAGATTGACCCAGATAAAGTGAATGCCATTCAGAATTTGCCACCACCTCGCACTCAAAAGGAAGTAAGAGGCTTTCTAGGGAGATTGAATTACATTGCTCGGTTTATGTCACAGTTGACCGACAAATGTGATCCAATATTTAAGTTACTTCGAAAGCGTGATCCAGGAGAATGGGATGAAGGGTGTCAGATTGCTTTTGAAAAGGTTAAGCATTATTTATCAAACCCACCGGTATTAATGCCGCCGATCCCGAATAAACCAATGATACTGTATTTATCAGTATTTGAAAGTTCCATGGGTTGTGTTTTGGGGCAGCTTGATGAAACGGGAAAGAAAGAACAGGCAGTTTACTATCTCAGTAAAAAGTTCACAGATTATGAGTTGAAATATTCGTCAGTAGAAAAGTTATGCTGCGCCTTAGCTTGGACTGCTCGAAGACTCAGACAGTATATGTTGTACCACACCACATGGTTGATTGCCAAACTAGATCCAATCAAGTACATGTTGGAAGCACCTTCTCTGTCAGGGAGGACGGCAAGATGGCAGGTTTTATTGTCAGAGTACGACATTGTATATGTAAGTCAAAAAGCTATCAAGGGTAGTGCAGTGGCGGAATTCTTAGCAAGTCGGGCAGTGGAAGATTATGAGCCATTGAACTTTGACTTCCCAGATGAGGATTTGATGTATGTGTCGCAAACAGATGAGATTCCCCTAAAGAAGAAAATGTGGAAAATGTACTTCGATGGCGCATCTAATGCCATGGGGCATGGAATCGGGGCAGTGCTTATATCCCCAGAAGAAGACTGTTATCCTTTCACTGCTAGATTGGATTTTGATTGTACAAACAATACTGCTGAGTATGAAGCATGTACTATGGGCCTTCGTGCCGCAGTGGACAGAAAGATCAAAGTATTGGAAGTTTATGGAGACTCAGCCTTGGTAATTTACCAGTTACGAGGAGAATGGGAAACCCGAGATACAAAGCTAATCCGATACTGAGAACTCATACTGAGTTTATTAGAGGAGTTCGAAGAAGTGAATTTCAATTACTTTCCTCGAGAAGAAAATCGAATGGCGGATGCTCTGGCTACTTTGTCATCAATGTTTAAAGTGAATGAAGGGGCAGAAGTTGTGTCGATCAAGATGAGCATATACGAGTCTCCTGCCCACTGCTTGAGTATCGAAGAAGAAGCAGATGGCCTCCCTTGGTATAACGACATCTTGCAATACATCAAGAGTCAACAGTATCCAAAACAAGCAATAGAGAATGACAAGAGGACTCTAAAAAGGTTAGCAATGGGTTTTGTTCTAGATGGCGAGATTCTCTACAAGAAAGGGAAATATCAAGTCTTGTTGAGGTGTGTCGGGTCTGCCGAAGCTCGAAGAATCATAGAAGAGGTCCATGAAGGGATATGTGGCACCCACGCTAATGGTCACATGCTTGCTAAACAGATTATGAGGGCAGGGTACTATTGGCTGACCATGGAAGGTGATTGTATCAGTTATTCCCGGAAGTGTCATAAATGCCAGATTTATGCAGATAAAATTCATGTGTTGCCATCACCTTTACATGTCATGACTGCACCATGGCCTTTTTCAATGTGGGGAATGGATATGATCGGGCCTATTACCCCAAAAGCTTCAAATGGACATCGTTTCATCTTGGTGGCCATAGATTATTTCACAAAGTGGGTAGAAGCTGCGACTTATGCAAATGTGACGAAGTCGGTGGTATGCAGATTCGTCAAGAAAGAAATCATATGCCGTTATGGGTTGCCAGCAAGAATTATTTCGGATAATGCTTTCAATTTGAACAATAAGATGATGAGAGAAGTGTGTACTCAATTCAAGATCACACATCATAATTCGGCACCTTACCGTCCGAAGATGAACGGCGCAGTAGAAGCAGCTAATAAGAACATCAAGAGGATCGTTGAGAAGATGACCAATGTGTACAAAGATTGGCATGAGATCCTGCCTTTTGCTCTTCATGCATATCGTACTTCGGTCCGCACATCTACAGGGGCAACACCGTTTTCTTTGGTATACGGGATGGAAGCAGTGCTACCTATTGAAGTTGAGATCCCTTCACTTCGGGTTTTGATGGAAGTTGGCCTAGAGGAAGCAGAATGGGTTAAAGCTCGTTATGAACAGTTGAATCTCATCGAGGAGAAAAGATTGAAAGCAATTTGTCACGGGCAGTTGTATCAGAGAAGGATGATTCGAGCCCACAACAAGAAAGTTCGTCCCAGACAGTTCCGAGAGGGGGAGTTGGTATTGAGGAAAATTCTCCCTATAGTGAAGGATCCAAGAGGAAAATGGGCTCCAAATTGGGAAGGACCTTATGTGGTAAAGAGAGCTTTTTCTGGAGGAGCATTGATTCTAACTCAGATGGACGGAGATGATTTTAGACATCCCATAAATGCTGATGAATTGAAGAAGTATTATGGTTGAAAAAAAAAAATTTGTGTGATGCTGTGCACATGAAAATTCGAATGATTCCAAGTGTAAAAATAGAAATTCTATATACCTATTTCCCCTGAGAATTGCTTTTCAAAGAAAATATTTATGCTTGATATGATGAATGGCCGTTTTTCATATTCCTTCCACTAAGAAGAAATTATCCTTAGTCAACCCTTTGAGCCTTAAGAATTATTTCTTTCTTTGAACCCTGATCAAGGATCACCCTCTACACTGGAGGGCAAATGCGAGGAAAAATAATAAAAAAATCATGGCAAAAAGAAAGCCATCGAAAAAAAAAAAAGGGACAGATGTTTCCAGAATGAGTTCTCCTCATGAAGTGATCCTTGATCCAATCACCCTTAAACACATTTTGGGCCTATTTATCCTTCCTTTCTAAAACTAAACCTTGGCCTACATTACATGCTTTGAAAGCCCATTTTGATCAAGCATGGATATTTAATTTGAAAGGTTATTCTCAGAATCCATCTCATCTTTTGAATTGATATTTTTACTGTGGAAGCATTTAGAATTCTCAAATGCATGACAAAAAAAAAAGGAGAGGTTTAAGCCGAAAACCCCAAAGGGCGACTTAATACCGAACGGAGGAAACTTGAGTTGAAAACCTGTAAAAGGCGGCTCAAGTACTAATCAAAGTTTTAATCAATGCTCAGTGTAATGGGGAAGAAAGCATCTGACAGTCAGAGAAAAGGGGAACAATGCAGTCTGATGTAACTACAGAAGTTAAGAGATTACCCAAGTGAATTGCTCGTTCAAAAGAAATTTCAGATGGTTTGAAAAAGAGGGGTCTAAGATATTCCGCATCCGGGGCATCTACAGCCTATAACCTTATATTTGTTTCTTATATCCTGGACATTTATTTTTACCATTTTAAAACATTTCTTGCAATAAATTCTTGTCATCCTTTTCATGATAATTTTTGATTGATTCATATTCTTTTTCATATACTTTTAAGATGCATTATGGTTGTTATTAAATTGAATGATGGGATTTCAAAGTATTATTAAGGAATAGATTTTAAATCTTGGGAAGGTTTGGAAAGTTCACCAAGAAAAGAAAACAGTGAACGTGGTGGAGACTCCGTCGCGTAGTCAGAAAATCTGTGAACTTCAGCGAGAGACAGAAGCTGAGATTATTTGACAAGATATCTTGAGTGAAGGATCCCTCAAGTGAGGCATCAATGAACAGTTGAAGACTCTGTCCTGAAGTCATATAATCTGTGAACCTAAAAAAAAAAGAAAAAAAAACCATGGATTAGAAATTATGGCACAATCATTTGATTGCATTTATTAAGAAGCATACGAGCATTTGCAAAAGCATAACATTCTCATCATTGCATTTAGTTAACAGTGCAGATATCAGGCAAGCTTGGACTTCCCCAAGGAGAAACTCGTTTTGTTTCTCAAAAGATTCAGAGTTTGAGATTACCGTCGAGGTATTTCCTTTTGTTTTAAATCGAATTCATTCTGTTTTATCAAATGAGTCGAGCCTTGAGACCATCGTCGAGGTATTTTCTTTGTTTTAAATCGAATTCATTCTGTGAGTCGAGCCTTGAGACCATCGTCGAGGTATTTCCTATTGTTTTAAATCGAATTCATTCTGTTTTATCAAATGAGTCGAGCCTTGAGACCATCGTCGAGGTATTTTCTTTGTTTTAAATCGAATTCATTCTGTTTTATCAAATGAGTCGAGCCTTGAGACCATCGTCGAGGTATTTTCTTTGTTTTAAATCGAATTCATTCTGTTTTATCAAATGAGTCGAGCCTTGAGACCATCGTCGAGGTATTTTCTTTGTCTTAAATCGAATTCATTCTGTGAGTCGAGCCTTGAGACCACCGTCGAGGTATTTTCTTTGTTTTAAATCGAATTCATTCTGTTTTATCAAATGAGTCGAGCCTTGAGACCACCGTCGAGGTATTTCCTATTGTTTTAAATCGAATTCATTCTATTTTATCAAATGAGTCGAGCCTTGAGACCATCGTCGAGGTATTTTCTTTGTTTTAAATCGAATTCATTCTGTTTTATCAAATGAGTCGAGCCTTGAGACCATCGTCGAGGTATTTTCTTCGTTTTAAATCGAATTCATTCTGTTTTATCAAATGAGTCGAGCCTTGAGACCATCGTCGAGGTATTTCCTATTGTTTTAAATCGAATTCATTCTGTTTTATCAAATGAGTCGAGCCTTGAGACCATCGTCGAGGTATTTTCTTTGTTTTAAATCGAGTTCATTCTGTTTTATCAAATGAGTCGAGCCTTGAGACCATCGTCGAGGTATTTTCTTTATTTTAAATCGAATTCATTCTGTGAGTCGAGCCTTGAGACCATCGTCGAGGTATTTTCTTTGTTTTAAATCGAATTCATTCTGTTTTATCAAATGAGTCGAACCCTGAGACTGTCGTCAATATATTTTCGCTAGTTTTAAAGACCTCCGGGCACCATTTTTCTTTTGAAAATCGAATTCGTTTTCTTAAGACGGATCGAGCCTTGATTAGTCAGGGAATTCAATTTAAGGACAAATCTTCAATTTACAGCTTATTAAAAATGATAGAAGAATGAAAAAGAAAACCCCTTTCCCTTTCTTTCACATGTGATATCACTGACCGTACAAAATTAGTGTTGGTTTATCTTTGCCTGATTCCTGATTCTCAGCAATAGCCAAAGAGGGGCAGCTGTAGACACCTAATTTTGTCCGGACCACTAAACAGGTATGTTTTCTTCCTATATTGATGTTTCCGAGTGTAAAAAGACTCTTTTCATCCTGCAGGTGGTACTCCGAGACTTATTTTAAGAGGGCGATCACAAAAAGTCAAACTTGAAAAAAGTCAAACCCGAAAAAAGTCAACCCCGAAAAAGTCAACCCCAAAAAGTCAACTACGGAAAAAGTCAACCCACTTTCAAAATCAAGATTTTAAGTTCAATTGAAAAATGGCGAAAGAATTTTGATAATCCGAGTTCTACATTGAAAGATATGGAGTTCGGAAGTTGGGATTTGGAGATTCAGTAGAAAAAAAACCTAATCCGAGAAATTTGGGGAAAAGTGCTTAAACGATCAAACTGGTCGAAATTGAAGGTTCCAAATGAAAGATAAGCACTGACTACGAGTAATGGAGAAGTCACTTGCAAGAAAACCCAAAAGAAAAGTCAATCCGGGAGAAAACCGAGAATTAGGGTTTTTAGTGGATTTCGGTGAAATCGGGAAGAATCACAGAAATGGCCCGACTTGGTAAGACCAAAGCCCCCAATGGATGAAGAATGGTTAAAAAGGATGGCCCAAGGCTCAGATTGAAGAAAATCTGAAAATCGGATTTGTTTTGAGCAAAACCGAGTTTCGGAGGTAAAAGGGCAAAATTGGAAAAATTTGGGAAAAATAGCAAATGGACTCCGAAAATTATGGAAAATTTGTCAATCTCATTCTTAAATCATTTGAAGGATATTGGCGAAAGAAAATCTTGATTCCGAGTTCGTTTGCAAAATGGCCAAATCGCGGGCTTCTTATGCAGTAATTCAAAAAGGAAAATCCCGGAAAAATAGCAAATGGACTCCAAAAATTCTGAAATTTGGCAAATCTCATTTTTAAATTATTTGGAAGAGATTGGCGAAAGAAAATCTTGATTCCGAGTTCGTTTGCAAAATGGCCAAATCCCGGGCCTCCTATGCAGTAATTCAAGCCGATAAATCCCTAAAAAATACCAAATGAGCTCCAAAAATTATGAAAACTTCCAGATCACACTTTTTAATTATTTTGAAGAGATTGGTGAAGAAAAATCTTGATTTGGAGCTCGTTTAAAAAATGGTAAAATGTAGGGGCATAAAAGGGCATTTTTGGGAAGAAAAAATCCAAATAAATAGCAAACGGACTCGGATAATTTTGAAAACTTCCAGAACTCAATATTTTGTTATTTTGGAAGTATTAAAAAAAGAAAAATTGAATTTTGAGTCCGTTTGATATTTACTTGCATCCGGGGGGCAAAATGGTCATTTCACCCAAGCAACCGAAAAGGGCTTTTTTTAGCCCTTCAAAAAATCAGAGTTGGGCTGGAAAAGAGAAGTGCTGGCATGCCCAAGCCAAAAGAAAGGAGGAAGCTTCTAATTTATTTTTTATTTTATTTTTTTTCAATCAAGTGGTTAAAAATCAAGAGTTAGTTAACCATTCTCTTTGATCAAGCCATGGTGATTAAACCACATAGGTTAAGAAAGATGTCAACATTATTTTTGCATAGAGAGGGCTGAGATGCTAATCTAAGGGTGGTAATTTCATGACTTTTCATCTTGAATTATTGGCCATTTGATGGAAAATAGGTTACACAAAAATGACAACATCTTTGAGGCTATATAAGCATCATTAAGGCCAACCCTAGAGAGGCACATTTTGGTTTTTTCTTTTCCATTTTGGCTGATTTCTCTTAGTTTTTCTTAGTTTTTATCTTCTTGGTTGAGAGCAAAAAAAGAAAAGTTTAGAAAAAAAAGGAAAGTTTGAAGAGAAAAGCTTGAAATATTAGCTTCTTGAGGTTGCTCTTGAGCACCAACTCTTGCACTTTCATTTTCTATTCTTGTTTTTTGCTATTTTAATCTCTACTTGGTGAGTTTTCATTTTAGAATAATGTTTTTTTTGTTCTTCCTTCATTTCCTTTCTTAAGTATATTTTATTTACATTTTGTTTTTACAATAAACTCACCATGGCCAAATGGCCTACATTATTTATTTTAAGTTGTTGTGTTGATTCATTTTACCATATTGTTTATGCTATTTTCTTTTTTTTGATGTTTTAAATGTTATGTTATTTCATGTTCTTGAGTTATATTTTAATTTGGTTGCTTTGTTTGTTGCCATTTATGTCTTAGATATCATGTTTTTTTGCATTTTAATTTTCTGTTTTCATGTTGTTTAAATTTGAGCATGTTTTAGATCTAGCATATTAGGTGTTTGTGAAAATGCTTGTGTGATTCTTTGCATGATTCCTGTTTTATATCCTAATTGAGCATGTTTTAGATCTAGTATATTAAGTGTTTGTGAAAATGCTTGTGTGATTTTTGCATGATTTAAGTGTTATGACTTAGTTTTTCATGCTAGTATGCCAAGTGTTTGTGAAAATGCCATGCTTGTTGGAGCTTGAGGCCATTTGGCTACTCCATGTGTTTTGCATTGTGTGTTGCATTTTTTTGTCATGCTAGTTGTTAGGTTTTTGCATTTGCATGATATTTGGTTGGATTTTTTAATTAAGCATGCCTTGTGTTTGTGAAAATGCCATGCATATTTTAGGTCTAGGTTACATTAAATGCCATGCAAGTTCATTTAGGTCTAGGTTACTTTATGAATGCCATGCATTTTTTCCATGACATTTAGGTTTAAATCCATGCATTTCATGCATTATGTTTGCTGCATTATTTCATGCATTTCATGTTCATGCCACTTGAATAATGACTTGAGCCAATTAATGGTTCAAGGTCATGCTCTCTTGAGCACACTTGTGGAAAATTAAGTTTGTCAAATTGATTATTCTACCTTTGTGATTTTTTTTACTTAGCCAATTTTTATCTAACCTTCAAAAAGTCCTAGCTACTGCTTGCAAGTCATTTTATGAGTTTCAAATATTTTTACTTTGGTTTTTAAATGATTTTATCAAAGGCAAAAAAAAAAAAAAATGTGTTGGCAAAGCAGTTTTTTTTTTCTCCTCCAAAACTCGTACATCTCTGATTTTTCTGGGAATTCATCTTTGATCAGAAAATTAAGCCAATTTTTCTCATGTAGTTTTATATGTCCTGAGTCTCCAGTATTTTTTTTAGAATTTTTGGAATTTTTAAAATAGGGTGAAAAAATCGTGGATTAAAACTGGACAGTGGAGTCAGAATTGAATTTAAAGAAAAACAAAGCTTTTTTTTCTCCTCCAAAAACTCGTAGATCTCTGATTTTTCTGGGAATTCATCTTTGATCAGAAAATTAAGTCAATTTTTTCTCATGTAGTTTTATATGTCCTGAGTCTCCAGTATTGTTTTTAGAATTTTTGGAATTTTTTAAATAGGGTGAAAAAATCGTGGATTAAAACTGGACAGTGGAGTCAGAATTGAATTTAAAGAAAAACAAAGCAGTTTTTTCTCCTCCAAAAACTCGTAGATCTCTGATTTTTCTGGGAATTCATCTTTGATCAGAAAATTAAGTCAATTTTTTCTCATGTAGTTTTATATGTCCTGAGTCTCCAGTATTGTTTTTAGAATTTTTGGAATTTTTAAAATAGGGTGAAAAAATCGTGGATTAAAACTGGACAGTGGAGTCAGAATTGAATTTAAAAAAAAACCAATTTTCTGTTTTGGTTAATTTACTTAGAGTGGGCTGATTAGGAGGGTTAGCTACTGACTTAGGGTAATTTCTAAGCCTTTTTAAACTCTAAAAATGGTTTTTCAAGTCCCGGGTTAAGGAGAGTCAAGTCCAGATTTTTTTAAACTTAGGAAATTAGAGCCATTTAAAAAAAAGTTAGCCCAGTTTTTATTGTTAATTCAAACTTTTCAAAATTGTTTTCAAACAATCACAAAGTATTTTGGTTTTAGAATATTTAATTTGACATATTTTCCTAAGGTAGCCGGATATCTTTTTAGATATACGGATTTCCTTAATTAAAGGAAAAAATACATTTCATGCATTGCATTTTTATGTTCATGCATTTTATATAATATGTGATTCTTGTTATAATAATTTCTATGATATTGTTATTATTTTGATTTATATTTTTGATGTTATATGGTTTATTATATGATTTGAAATATTTCATGATATCCTATGCTTTTATTTAGTTATTTTTTGGTCATATTATTTAGCATATACTATGTTCATGCATTATTATTTCCATTTTTATTTTCATGCATATTATATGGTAGCATTATTTCATATTCCATCTCATTTAATTTATATGCCATATCATTCATGTTTGCCATGTCATTTAGGTTGCATTATATTATTTAGATTTTGCTATGTCATTTTATTTATGTCATGCATATACATATTCATTTCTTTTAAATGTTTTAAAAAAAAAAAGATAATGGTTTTCAATAAAAAAATATAAAGATATTCCCGAGTTAAAATAATTCATGAGTTCTCTATCGGGTTTGCTGGAGGGAATATCATCAATTATCATTAATAAAGGAATACCTTTCTTTCAAAAAAAGAGAATGATTCGGAAAGTTTTCCAAAACTAATAAAAATTTCTATATTTTGCCACGTTTGTTGGGGAATATAGGAAAATTTTGAATTTATAAAATTTCGGATCATTTTCAATAAAAAAAATGAAATTATTTTTCTTTAAATTGGGAATTAACTTGAAATACTAAATTTAAAACCAATTTTTACCGAGACTTGAGATAACACGCGATTAATAAGGTACCGATCTATACGGGCGTTGTGGGGGTGCTAATCCTTCCCCACACGTAACCGACTCCCGAACCCGCTTCTTTGATTTCTCTGGTTTAAAACGCAGACATGAAATTGGTTTTTAAAATATTTTAATTAATTTTTAAAATATTTTATAAAACCGGTTTTAATAGGTGGCCGATCACACCTAGCTAAAAAAGATTGGTGGCGACTCCATGTCTTTTTTAAGGTCATTTTCAAAACCTTCATTTTTCTAGAGGAATTAAGTCGACTTTTCCTCGGTTTTTTAATGTCACGCTTAACGAATAATAAAGTCTTGCGATGAGACTCGTTATTTTTTTAGGTTGCGACATAGGTTGTCTGATAGTTAGAGATTAAATAGAGAGCTTGTTTTATTTAACGACGAACTAAGGAAAGATTGGGGTAACAGAGCTTGTTGTTATCTACGGTTGATAGTTTTGGTAATTAATTGATGTTGATTCTCAATAATGTTTAGTGGTGGTGAATGATCTCTTAATAATACTTTTCTCATATATGATTTTATCTTATTCTTTTATTCTTACTTTTCTTGTTTTTATTTACTTTCAAAACAACTAAAACCCCTTTTTCTTTTCTTGTCTTAGAGCTAATGTTTTGAACTAGTAATTTATAAATTAAAACCCAATCCCTGAGGACCCTTTCTAACTACTATACTTAACAATTGATCATTCTAGTGCAAAGTTAATTAAGATACACTTTTTTGAGTGCATCAAGTTTTTGGCGCCGTTGTCGGGGATTGCTTTCTTTAATTTATTTGTTACTTGATTTATTTTTTGTTCTAATTAATTGTATATATTTTTATTTTTTTATTTTCTTGTATATATAGGTCTTCTTTTTAATCAAAGCAAGGAGAGATGGCATGGAACTCTATGGTGGATCATCCAACCAATTGGTGCCTGTAGACACCTAATTTTGTCCTGGCCCCCTAAACACAACAAATTCTCCTTTCAACTTCCCAGAATGCAAAGAGACTTCCACTATTCCACGGATGGGTCTCGAAAACTTTATTTCGGAGGTCTACACAAAAAGTCAACTTGATAAAGTCAACCTCGAAAAAGTCAACCTCAAAAAGTCAACCACTGTAAAAATCGACTCTCATTTAAACAAGATTCGAAGTTGAATTGAACAATGGTGAAAGAATTTTGATAATCCGAAGTCTACAACAAAAGATAGAGAGTTTGAAAGACAGGTTGCAAAAATTCAATGTAGAGAAATACCTAATTCGGCGAATTTGGGAAAAAGTGCGTAAACGGTCAAATTGAACGAAATTGGAGGTTCCAAATGGATTAAGATCAATAAATATGGATATTGGAAGGTCCAATTTTGAAGCGGAGTTGAAGGAAGAATTGGTTTGAAGAGTAAAAGGAAAATAAAGATTAAATCAATAAATAGGGAATTCACAAATTTGGGGAAAACTGCAGAGATGGCAAATTGAAGCCCCCAATTGATAAAGGATAAATAAACAAAAATATCCCAATGAAGAGCCGGTTGGAGGAAAAATGAAAAAAATGAGAAAATTCCCGATATTGAGAAAAGGGGAAAACTAAATCAGAGAGGAATTTGGATGTAAAAATTAGGCGTTTTTGGACCAACTCTAATTCAATATATAAAAAAGACAGTGGAAAAAGAAAATTCGTAAATTGGGCCCATTTTGAGTAAAATCGAGGTTTTGGGGTTTAAAGGGCAAATTTGAAAAATTCGAGAAAAATATAATCCGAGCTCGGAAAATTATGAAAACTTTCAGATCTGAGTTTTATATTAGATGGAAGAGATTGGAGAATAAAAATCCAAAATCGGAGCTCAAATGAAAAAAGGGAAAGTTCGGGTCCACTAATCCGAAATTTCAAGAGAAAGTTTTGGAAAAAATAGGAAACGAACTCGAAAAATTATGAAAACTTTTAGATCTGAGTTTTATATTAGATGGAAGGTATTGGAGAAGAAAAATCCAGAATTGGAGCTCAAATGAAAAAAAAACAAAGTTCGGGTGCACTAATATGAAATTCCAAGAGAAAATTCCGAAAAAATAGGAAACGAGCTCGGAAAATTATGAAAACTTTCAGATCTGAATTTTATATTTTATGGAAGGTATTGGAGAAGAAAAATCCAAAATCGAAGCTCAAATGAAAAAAGGTAAACCTCGGGTCCACTAATCCGAAATTCCAAGAGAAAATTCCGAAAAAAATAAGAAACAAGCTCAAAAAATTATGAAAACTTCCAGATCTGAATTTTATATTTTATGGAAGAGATTGGAGAAGAAAAATCCAAAATCGGAGCTCAAATGGAAAAAGACAAAGTTTGGAAGGCACTAAACCAAAACTTTACAGAAAATCCGAAAAAATAGAATCCGAGCTCAAAAAAATATGAAAACCTCCAGAACTTAGTTTTATATTGGATGGGGTGAATTGGAAAAGAAAAATCTGAAATTGGGGTTCATTTGCAATTAAATTAAGTTTGGGGGCCAAAATATAATTTTATCGAAGAAACCAAAAAGGGCCATTTTGCAAATAAAAGAAAGAATGGCCTGGAAATTGTCAGGCCATTTTGTGGCAGCTGCTGATAAAGGAGGAGTGTGATCATCTTGAATCAAATAGCCAAGGTTGAATAACAAGATGACATTTTTAAAAGGACAAGATTCTCCACTACTTTGCCTACATGGCATTTTAGGCCAATGGGAGGTCTCCAAATTGCAAAGCCATGTGAAGAGTATGTGAAGGCTATGAGATGATGCCAAGTAGGATTAAAAATGCCACCTAGGAAGATATTTTAATAGTAAACCATATGATCTTGACAAGTGGCCTAGATATTTTGTAGAGATAGGAGACAAGAATAATCTAGGTGGCATTGTTGGCCAATGAGAGGCTAGGAAACCCTTAATTTAAGGGAAGCATCATGCAAATAGGGGACAAGCACCCTAAATTTAAGAAAGCATCATGCAAGAAGGGGACATTTTTTAGCCATTTGGCAAAAATGTTGGAGGAGCATGTGAAGCATGACAAAGGCTAAAATAAAAACACACTCTCTCATATAACAAGGGCAGCCGACCAAGAGCTAAAAAAAAAGGGGTTCATTTTTTCCTTAAAGGAATTTCACTAGACTCTTGAGAGAAAAAAAAGGAAGAAAAAAAAAGAGAGGAGGAGAATTTGAAAAGCTTGATGATGCACTCAAAAGAGTATATTGATAACTCGTATAATTATATAGTTTTTAGTTATGTTTTATTATTGTTTTGTGTCAAATACGAGTTATTATTGCTTAGTCTAATTGTGTTTATGATCTTTTATATTTTTTATGTAATTTGGTGTTTTTCACGAGTTTCTTTGAGTGATTTCAGATTACTAGGTTAAATCAAGAATTAAGGGCAAATCCAATTCAGTTCCAGTTCCGACACCTTTTGCCATATCAGCTATATCTGGAGTTTCACTGAAGCAATAAGGCTGAAACTTTAACCGTGCAAAGTTAAGAGGAATATCTATCTTTTTCATGTTTTACACTTCTTGAAACGGAGTCGTTTGCCCTACCGAAATCAACCATCAAGTTGGCTGATGTGCAATGACGTCTGTTCTGCACCGTTTTGGTATGTTGACCATATCTTCCGATCCACATGAGCAAATGATCCGATTCCAACGGCTATGGATCAGTAACTGATAGGGGCATATTTTTCTAGAAGACCATTTGATCAGATAGAGCCTCCAACAGTGAAAAAATCGACCATCAAGCTGGCTGATCAGAATTGTCATACAACATGACGAAAATTGTTAGAAAAATGCACCCACCTATTATACCTACCTTTGAAATTTATAAAGCTTGTCTCTTGTCATTTAGCTCTCCAAAATGTGTATAAATAGAGGGCCTTGGATGAGTATTAGTGACATTATACATTGGTAGGATATTAGCCATTGTAATAAAATTCTCTAAGTTTTCTTTTTCTATATTTACTTATGCTTCTTACATTTCTTTTCATTTTATTCATATCTAGTATGTGTTGCTAATCATATTGTTGAGGTGATGAGGTGAAGCTCTTGGTAAATGCTAAGGTTAGTCTCTTAAACATGAGCTAAAATGAATTATCATTTATAAACACTAGTATAGATAATATTTTCTTTTGGTTTAAAGTCATACTTGCAAAGTAGGGATCTTGATTCATTATTGACAATGAAAATGACACAATAAATGCTTGGTTTCATAACCTTGATTTGTTGTAGACATATACCTTGGCATAAGGAATGCTTGGACTCTTTTTATGAGTTTTGAGGACACCAAATGAACATAATATCATATGCTATGGACGTTGGACAATTTGGACTGAATTGCTAAACCTTCCGATTGGAACCTCCTTTATGTGTGGATTTCAATTGTGTAATAAAACAAGATTAATCTTAGCATAACACCAAGAGTGGATTCTCTAACCTCAACATCTTTTCTTATTGTTTTTTTTTTTTATATCTTGTTTAATTTCTTTTATATTTTGTTTATTTTGTTCTCTAATATCTTGTTTATCTTATTTTGTTGTTGATTCCCTAATATCTTGTTTACTTTCTTTGTCTTATATATTTATAAACTTATACTTACTAATACGCTTCCCTGTAGTTTGACCTCGGACACCCGAGAATTTATTACTTGAACATAACCTGCACTTGGGTTTACAACTCTTAATTGAGTCTCCATCAAGTTTTTGGCGCCGTTGCCGGGGAGGCAATACTAAGTATATAAGTTTATAAGTATATTTATTTTTATTGGCTGGTTATACCGCCTAATTTTCTATATATTTATATTTATATTGTATATTAACTTTGTTTTATTTCTATTGGCTGGTTATACCGCCTAATCTGTATATTAACTTTGTTTTATGCTTGTTTGGCGACGTGATTTTAGATCTCGTCGTTTAGTTAGATTTTATTGTGAAACTTTTTCAGGTAATCTTTCTAATACAACTCCGACCATGGCTGACAATGAAAGTGTTCATGCTGAAGATGAGAACAGACAAGTACGCACCATGCGTGACTACTTGCAACCAACTCGAAGCTCATCACCCTCTTGTTTTATTTTTCCTCTCAATGCAAACAACTTTTGTTTTAAACCAGGTATGATAGCTTTGCTTCCAAATTTCCATGGGTTAGAATCGGAAAGTGCTTACTCGTTTCTAAAAGACTTCGAAGATGTATGTGTCACCTTTAATGACCAACAATGTACAAATGAAATTGTCAAGCTAAAATTATTTCCTTTTTCTTTAAAAGATAAAGCAAAAATTTGGCTTCATAATTTAAAACCAAGGTCAATTGGCACATGGCAAGAATTACAACTGAGTTTCTAAAGAAATTTTTTCCAGCACATAAAACTACTGTTTTGAAAAGACAGATTCAAAATTTCAATCAAAATCAAAATGAAGCATTTTTTCAGTGCTGGGAGCGTTTTAAAGATTTGTTAAGTTCTTGTCCACATCATGGTTTTGAAAAATGGCGTCTTATTAGTTTCTTTTATGAAAGTTTAACTCCCGAAACTAAACAATTTGTTGAAACAATGTGTAACGGTGAATTTCTAGAAAAAGAACCTGAAGAAGCCTTTGATTACCTAGACCATTTGGCAGATAACTCTCAAGCCTGGCACACAGATAATTCCTCTGAAAGTTCCAATAGATCTAATCTTGTTTCTAATAGAGGAAAATATCATTTTATTCAAGAAGATGAGATAAAAGCTAAAGTAGCTAATTTGGCTAGAAAGATTGAAGCCATGGAACTTAGAGAAGTAAAAGAAGTCAAAACGGTTAAAAATGAAGAAAGTTGTGGAATTTGTGAAATCATGGGACACCCCACTTCTGAATGTCCAAACATTCCCATTCTTAAAGAAGCGTTGCCTGATCAAGTAAATCCCATAAACACATTTAAAAAGCCTTTTCCTTCTCCTTACTCTGAAACGTATAACCCTGAATGGAGAAGTCATCCCAACTTCAGTTGGCGGAATAATAATCATGTTCAGGTGCCACAATCTCAAAAGCCGGGCAACACTTTTTCCTATCAACCTTCACGTGTACAAACCTTGGAAGAGACATTGCAAGCATTCATGCAAACACAAGAAAATGTGAATAACCAAACTTCACAGGACATCAATGAGATCAAAAACACCTTGTCCACATTGACAGCTTCATTACGCACTCAAGAAAAAGGTAAGTTTCCTGCTCAACCTCAGCCTAACCTTTCTACTCAATGTCTTGTTTCTTGCTCCAATAAAACTCAACAGGAAAATGCCAGTTCTATCACAACTCTTCGAAGTGGAAAGGCAATTGACAAAAACATTCCATCAAAAGACCAAGATCCTCCTTCCCCTCCGAAAAGTAACGGTAAGGATGATGGTAAGTCTGAACTTCTTGAAAATTTGGACAAAGAAAAAGGTATGCATCCTGCTCCTTTTCCTCAAAGGTTGCAAACAATAAAGAATTTGAATCAAAATGCAGAAATTTATGAACTTTTCAAACAAGTTAAGATTAACATTCCTTTATTGGATGCAATCAAACAAGTTCCATCTTATGCTAAATTTTTGAAGGACATGTGCACATTTAAAAGGAAACATAATGTACAAAAGAAAGCATTTCTGACGGAAAGTGTGAGCTCAATCATTCAGCACCTTACTCCACCAAAATTCAAAGATCCTGGATGTCCAACAATCTCATGCATCATTGGAAACACTAGAATAGAACGTGCATTGCTTGATCTTGGTGCTAGTGTTAATCTTTTGCCTTTTTCTGTTTATCAACAGTTAGGTTTAGGTGAACTCAAGGAAACACCTGTTACACTTCAACTAGCTGATCGTTCTGTAAAAATTCCTCGAGGGATAGTTGAAGATGTTTTGGTTCAAATTGAAAATTTTTACTTCCCTGTTGATTTTATTGTTTTGGATACACATCCTGTTTCAAATCCAAATGTTCAAATTCCTGTTATATTAGGCCGTCCATTTCTTGCAACTTCTAATGCTCTGATAAATTGCAGGAATGGTATTTTGAACATTTCTTTTGGAAATATGACTTTAGAATTAAATGTGTTCAACATTTGCAAGCAACCTGGTGATGATTCAGAAGTACATGAAGTGGATTTCATTGAAGAACTTGTTCATGAACATCTCACCACTACCACATTCCATGATCCTTTAGAAGCTTATTTAATTGAATGTGAGTTTGATAATGCTTCAGAAATTTCACACACTGATTCTTTGTTAAATTCTTTTCAGGATAAGCATCGTTGGAAACAAAAGTTTGAGGAACTCCCATCACTCACAAATGTCACTGTACCATCAACTATTGAACCGCCCAAGCTGGATTTAAAACCATTGCCATCCGAGCTAAAATATTCCTTTTTGGGAAAAATTCCTTCTCAATGGAGCCCCCAAGATAAAAGGAAGTTTCTGAATGAGGTAAAGAAGTTCTACTGGGATGACCCTTACTTGTTCAAATATTGTCCTGATCAAATTTTTCGAAGATGCATTCCCGACAATGAGGTAAGTAGTGTAATTAAGTTTTGTCATTCCGAGGCATGTGGTGGTTATTTTTCATCAAAGAAAACTGCTGCAAAAATTTTACAGTGTGGATTTTACTGGCCAACTTTATTCAAAGATGCATATGAGAATTCTAAAATTCATAAAGAAAGAACTAAAGCCTTTCATGACAAGTTAATTTCAAGAAAAACAATTGATGTTGGGCAAAAAGGTTCTACTTTATAATTCTAGACTTCACATATTTCCTGGTAAGTTGAGATCAAGATGGACTGGCCCATTTGTGGTTAAGCATGTGTATCATTATGGAGCAGTTGACATTGAGAATCCTCAAAATGGTAACGTATTCAAGGTAAATGGACAAAGACTCAAACTCTTTTTGGAAAATCATGTTACTCAAGAAGAGGTTGTTTTTCTTTTTGATCCTTGTTTTGAAAATAACTAGATGTAAATATAATTTTTACTAATATTCAAAAAAAAAAAATACATTTTTTTAACCCCGGTTAAATGGCGGATAACGGTACTCCGTGATTATTTAAGTCGGTTCCATCAGCTACCCACAAAACTGATATTGTATATAAATTTCTCTTTCAATTTCTTTTTCATTTTTTTTTCAAGATGGATGATATTCTCAAAAGATTGCAGAAACGATTCCCTCATTTTCCTCGAAATATTTTACTGAAGCTTTACCAAGTTCGATTTGAAAGATTAAGAATGCTTATGCACGAAGGGATTCCTGAAGACATACGTTGGATAATTGAAGCCAAGGTACGTGAAGATGAATATCTTCCTGTTTTGCATTTACCAGGTACAGGTAGAAGCACTTTTGCAAAGAAGCGACGAGCAAAGCGCATGAGTTCAAATTGCCACAAATGTGCACGATGGACGTGTAACGGTAAATGTCGTTCTATTGGGATTCCGTCCTCTAATCGAGATGATAAAATTGAATTCATTAAGGATGGACTGAGTAAGGAGAATTTGGATAATATCCAACTTTCTCTTGAGACGCATCCTAGTGGAGACGTACAAAGAGAAATTCTTGATTTATGGCCGCAATTCCAAAGGGAATGGCAACATCTTGGGAATCTGATGTTAAAAGACCTTGTTTGCCAGCTTGTAAGAAAACTGGATGGGAAGCATATCCTCGACTCATAGAAGGCGTTTAAGCCGTTTCTGGACGTAAAACCAGAGGAAGATGTGAGCCACAATCACAACTACAATAAATGACTTCTCAGCTTTTGGTTTGATTTGCAATAACTTTATTTCGGTTTATTTTACGTGTTGTTAGATTTGTGTAATTATTCTCGTTTTTTTTTTTTTTTTTTGCATTGGTCTTTTACGGTTGATTTTTCTTCTCTTTTTGATTTTCTTCCTGAAATCACGCAAAAATCTTTTGTTAGGTTAACATTTTCTTCTGACAGGTCAAATACACTTTCGGCGACATTATTACTCTTGTCTGATTCATTACTCAGTCCTCTATATATTACACCATGTACTCATTCTCTTTCAGGCACTCGAAAAAAAATGGAAAGTACTTTGTCCCAGCGCATTAAAAAAATTTGTGTCTTTGGAGGTGCTTATCCAGGGAAAAATAACATATTCGCTGATGAAGCCGTAAGAGTTGGAGTAATACTTGCCCAACAAAAGATCCAGTTGATTTATGGAGGCGGTAGTACGGGTTTAATGGGAGCAGTCGCTACAGCAGCACACGCCGGAGGAAGTCCAGTTCTAGGAATCGTGCCACAACTATTCACAGGTTTTTGTGGACCTACCGTGGGTAAGGAAATACAATTCTGGAGTATCCCTGAACGGATGACAATCATGTACCATTCTGCCGATGCATTCATTGCTTTACCAGGAGGTCTGGGTACATTGGAAGAAATAGTTTGCGTGGCTTCTTGGTCATCTTTGGTCACAAATAAGAAACCCATTGGTTTGCTTAATATTAATGGTTATTTTAGTAATTTGCTTTCATATTTAGATAATGCTGTGGATAATGGATTCATGTTTTCAGAGGCAAGGAGAACCATATTTTCTGCTACAACCATTGAAGATTTACTCAAAAAGCTCCAAGCTTATGAGTATTTATCTGCTACGGTTGTTTCGCAAACGCTCGGAAAAAGAAAAAGAGATATGGACGAGCAAGGAGTGGATTGCACTCTGTCTTTGTGACATTATCTAACATTTTGTTTGTTGTGTCTCAGTTATAATAAGTGGTTAGCAACCTCTGCAGGTAATATCTCCTAAATTCTACCTTTAGTAGGGGGTAAGGGACATATTTTGCTAATTTAAAAAAAAAAAAGTTTGTTGTGTTTTAAGCAATTTAGAAGTATTCATTCTGAACAAGGTCTGAGTAAGGGAGACTTGAGACATACCTTGTCAGTTTGATTTTAATCTTTTTATGTTTACTTGTTAATTTTTGTTTAGTATTTTAGGATTAATTAGGTTGCATGAGTTTGTTTTGTTTTGAGTCTTAGTTATTCCTATTCTTATGTTATTAGTTCTTTTCTCTTACACATGATTCTTTCATTTGGGTTAATAGACTTACATTGAGGACAATGTAAGAATTAAGTGTGGGGGGAATGATTTAGGATTTCTTTTATTTTTGTCTACTTTTTTTTTATGAGTCTTTATTATTATTATTATTTTTTAGTGTGTTTTAGTTCCTTTTTAATAAAATGATGATATATGAATTGCATAGGTCTAAACTGGTTATTAGTGAGATGATTTTCATGAGAATTGAGCTTGATGTCAACCTCTTTATGAGCCAATGTTAATATGATATGTTGATTGAGAAAGAAGCATGTTTAGACTTAATCTGACTTGTATAATCATCCTTGTGAGTTTTTGAGCCTATAATGATTGATGCATTATACAAATCAATCTAATTTCTTTCTTGAGTGCTCTTATGATTACATGATTCTCTAGAACTTGCTTTAAACCGTTTGAGACTATATTGATACATGTGACAACATGAATATGATAGAGGCATTAGGATTATAACCAGAGCCAAACAGTCATCCATTATTAATGTTCTAAGAGAACATCCCCACTAGTGAGCCAATTTGAGCCTACATTAAATATGCTATTTTATTGGTAACCAGAACTTACACCTAGCCTAAATATACTTATATCCTTACCCTTGTTCTAAAGATGGATTATATATTTTGAGACATATTGCAAAAACAAGGGATACTTTTTGAAAATTTGGGTTAGAACGAAAGATAAGTGTGGGGGAGGAGAAAAGAAAAAGTCAAGAGAAAAAGAAAGGGATCATTGTCAAATACATTCCCATATTAAAAAAAAAAAAAATCTTCTCTTGAACTTCTAGTTAAAGTAAAGAAAAAGATGTTACAAAGTTGGTTAGAATGAAGCAAAGGCTCAACATGAATATTTAGCCTATGTGACTATGTACTTGTAAAGAGTTTTGAGAAATTTATTTGTATGATCTTATTATGTCTCTAAACTCTATGAACTCTTTGGAACCTTTGTGATATCTTTATCCTTTTGTTCTTTAACCACATTATAACCCTTTGGCCCCATTACAACCTTGAATAAAGACCTCTTGATTTATGAAGTTGTATGATCTAAATAGTGGAGAATAGGTGGACAAGCAAGCATATGGAAGAAGTGTTTTCATGAGATTGATTGAGTGTAAACACTTTACCACTACTTTAAAGAGTGAAAATCATGAGAGTATCCCATGTGAGAGGTTGAGATTAAGTTGAATATGCACTATTTTGATTGAAATATGTTATGTTAATATTGGCTTAACTCATTTATTTACATTCAAGCATGATTTTTTGTGAAATTCTTTGAGCTATTGATTAGTTTATAAGACTTGTTCAAAGATTGTCTCTAATTTATATTCAAAGGATTAGGAGTAAATATTTTTAGTGTATGTAGTTTACTTATATTTTAGTTTTTCAATGTTTGTGGGTATCGTTCTAGCAAACCCTCACGAGACTAAACTCGCCCACTAGGGACACCTAGGGGTTTAAAGGCTTGTGTCACATGCTAAGTGCCACCGTGATTTCCAACGAAAATGGATTAGATTAGATTTTCTTATTTTATTTTTATTGAGTCGTTGCTAGGGACTAGCAACAATCTAAGTGTGGGGGTGTGATAACTCGTATAATTATATAGTTTTTAGTTATGTTTTATTATTGTTTTGTGTCAAATACGAGTTATTATTGCTTAGTCTAATTGTGTTTATGATCTTTTATATTTTTTATGTAATTTGGTGTTTTTCACGAGTTTCTTTGAGTGATTTCAGATTACTAGGTTAAATCAAGAATTAAGGGCAAATCCAATTCAGTTCCAGTTCCGACACCTTTTTCCATATCAACTATATCTGGAGTTTCACTGAAGAAATAAGGCTGAAATTTTAACCGTGCAAAGATAAGAGGCATATCTATCTTTTTTATGTTTTACTCTTCTTGAAACGGAGTCGTTTTCCCTACCGAAATCAACCATCAAGTTGGCTGATGTGCAATGACGTCTGTTCTGCACCGGTTTGGTATGTTGACCATATCTTCCGATCCACATGAGCAAATGATCCGATTCCAACGGCTATGGATCAGTAACTGATAGGGGCATATTTTTCTAGAAGACCATTTGATCAGATAGAGCCTCCAACATTGAAAAACTCGACCATCAAGCTGGCTGATCAGAATTGTCATACAACATGACGAAAATTGTTAGAAAAATGCACCCACCTATTATACCTACCTTTGAAATTTATAAAGCTTGTCTCTTGTCATTTAGCTCTCCAAAATGTGTATAAATAGAGGGCCTTGGATGAGTATTAGTGACATTATACATTGGTAGGATATTAGCCATTGTAATAAAATTCTCTAAGTTTTCTTTTTCTATATTTACTTATGCTTCTTACATTTCTTTTCATTTTATTCATATCTAGTATGTGTTGCTAATCATATTGTTGAGGTGATGAGGTGAAGCTCTTGGTAAATGCTAAGGTTAGTCTCTTAAACATGAGCTAAAATGAATTATCATTTATAAACACTAGTATAGATAATATTTTCTTTTGGTTTAAAGTCATACTTGCAAAGTAGGGATCTTGATTCATTATTGACAATGAAAATGGCACAATAAATGCTTGGTTTCATAATCTTGATTTGTTGTAGACATATACCTTGGCATAAGGAATGCTTGGACTCTTTTTATGAGTTTTGAGGACACCAAATGAACATAATATCATATGCTATGGACGTTGGACAATTTGGACTGAATTGCTAAACCTTCCGATTGGAACCTCCTTTATGTGTGGATTTCAATTGTGTAATAAAACAAGATTAATCTTAGCATAACACCAAGAGTGGATTCTCTAACCTCAACATCTTTTCTTATTGTTTTTTTTTTATATCTTGTTTAATTTCTTTTATATTTTGTTTATTTTGTTCTCTAATATCTTGTTTATCTTATTTTGTTGTTGATTCCCTAATATCTTGTTTACTTTCTTTTTCTTATATATTTATAAACTTATACTTACTAATACGCTTCCCTGTGGTTCGACCTCGGACACCCGAGAATTTATTACTTGAACATAACCTGCACTTGGGTTTACAACTCTTAATTGAGTCTCCATCATATATCTTATTTAATCCTTGCACTAAAAATAATCAATTGTAAGTATAGTAGTTAGCAAGGGTCGAGTCCTCAGGGATTGAGTTTTAATTTATAAGTTATTAGTTTATCACTTAAGTTCAAAGACAAGAAAAGAGAAGGGGATTTTGAAATAATTAAAAGTAAAGAAAACAAGATAAGTAAAACGCTAATAAAAAAGAGAAAATCAAATATAAGAGAAGTATGGTTAAGGTTTCATTCTCCACCACTAGACATCATTGAGAATCAATTTCAGATATATCAACATTAATTAGCTATCAAAATTATCAACCGTAGATAACAACAAGCTCTGTTACCCGAATCTTTGCTTAGTTCGTCGTTAAATAGAACAGGCTCTCTATTTAATCTCTAACCACTAGACAACCTAGAATAAGCTCTCTAGATTTAATGAAATGACAACTTTATGATGAGAAAGATAGGTTGATCTAGGCAACAAACACATAAGCTCGGATTGTTTAAACTATGTTATGTTCCACTTTGCAATTAGCGAAAACTTGACCATAATCATTAATCACAAATTGCCACTTCTGAATAGGAAATTTAGACAATTACACGGATCAAGACTCCTAAACTAGCAATAGATAAACAAATCAAGACAATATCATGAATAATTTTTATGGAAGAACATAATCAACTTTGATAGAAAATTAATGATAGATTAATCTGAAAATCAATTACAAAACTTGTCTAGGGCTTTGAAATCACCCTTAACCAAAAAAGAGTTTAGCCTAGCATAGGCATAGATAATATATACATAAAGAAAATAAAAGAATGGAGAAGAAGAAAAAGAATAATGATGATATTTGAGTCTCCTGCCAAAGATAATGATAGTTTGTGGCTCAAAAGATGGTATTTATTGAGCTTTTTGACTTTGGAAACCCTTTCTTGGTGATCAAGGAAGCTAGGAGTCAAAGGAGTGCAAAAATAGGCAAGGTTTTTTAGTTTTGTGATTTTTCCCAGTTTTGAGGACATTAGGGTCGACGCCGCAGTGCCAAGTACACTGATTTGTGGCTTTTTATCCGCTGACGTCGGTTTTGCGACTGCTGCATTGTCTTTCACTTCGTCAGCTGATTTAGGTGACCATCCGATGTCCGATTTAGGCGTGTAAAATATTGTTGGAAAGGTATTCAAGTCAGATTCAAAAGTCAAGAAGAAAGTTTCTTCAAATAATGAATTTAACATAATGCTTTCCTTGCAACAAGCTCCGGAGGTTAGATCTGCCTGATCATCTTGTACTAAGAATTTGATCTTTTTGACTCCCAAGTCTTCTTCCATCTTGTGATTTTGTAAGCTCTTTACCATCATTATTGACATCTTTTGACTTCATTCTTTTAAATATACCTATAATTCAAAAATATAATATAAGTAAACAAGATAAAGATCAAAAACATAACAAAAACTAAATGTAGAAAGGCATAAAATGTATATTTTATGAGCTTATCAAATACCCCCACAGTTAGCTTTTTGCTAGTCCTCGAGCAAAACAAAATAAAATTAAAATTAGAAAAAATCTAATCTAATCCACTTTCGTAGGAAATCACGGTGGCACTTAGCATGTGACTCCAAGCCTTTAAACCGCTAGGTGTCCCTAGTAGACGAGTTTAGTCTCGTGAGGGTTTACTAGGATGATACCCACAAACATTGAAAAAAATAAAAATAAACTACATACACTAAAAATATTTACTCCTAATCCTTTCAATATAAATTAGAGACAATCTTTGAACAAGTCTTATAAACTAATCAATAACATATTTCAATCAAAATAGTGCATATTCAAACTTAATCTCAACTTCTCACATGGGATAATCTCATTATTTTCACTCTTTAAAGTAGTGGTAAAGTGTTTACACTTGATCAATCTCATGAAAACAGTTCTACCATATGCTTGCTTGTCCACCTATTCTTCAATATTTAGATCATATAACTTCATAAATCAAAAGGTCTTTATTCAAGGTTGAAATGGGGCCAAGGGGTAATAATGTGGTTAAAGAATAAAAGGAAAAGATATCACAAAGGTTCCAAAGACTTCATAGAATTTAGAGACAAAATAAGATTTTACAAATAAAACTTTCTCAATATTCTTTAGAAGTACATAATCACATAGGCTAAATATTTCATGTTGAGCCTTTGCTTCATTCTAACCAACCTTGTAACATTATTTTTCTTTTCTTTAACTAGAAGTTCAAGAGATGGTTCAAATTTTTTTTTCTTCAATATGGGAATGTATTTGACAATGATCCCTTTTTTTTTTCTCTTGACTTTTTTTTTTCTTCTCCCCTACACTTATCTTTTCTTCTAACCCAAATTTTCAACTAACCATATCCCTTGTTTTTGCAATATGTCTCAAAACATTAAATCCATCTTTAGAACAAGGGTAAAGATATAAGTGTATTTAGGCTAGGTGTAAGATGTGGTTACCAATAAAATATCATATTCAATGTAGGCTCAAATTGGTTCACTAGGGAGATGTTCTCTTGGAACATCAATAGGGATGGCTATTTGGCCCTGGTTATAATCCTAATGCCTCAATCATATTCATGTTGTTACATGCATCAATATAGTCTCAAATGGTTTAAAGCAAGTTCTAGAGAATCATGTAATTATAAGAGCACTCAAGAAAGAAATTAGATTGATATGTATGATGCATCAATCATATAGGCTCAAAACTGACAAGGATGATTATACAAGTTAATATCAAGTCTAAACATGCTTATTTCTCAATCAACATATCATATTAACAATGGCTCATAAAAATTAGTATCAAGCTTAATTCTTATGAAAATCTTCTCACTAATAACCAGTTTAGACCTATGCAATTCATATCTCATCATTGTATTAAAAAAGAACTAAAACACACTAAAAAAAATAATAATAATAATAATAAAGACTCATAAAAAAATAATAGCCAAAAATAAAAGAAATCCTAAATCCTCCCCCCACACTTAATTTTTACATTGTTCTCAATGTAATGCTATTAATCTAAATGAAAGAATCATGTGTAAGAGAAAAGAACTAATAACATAAGAATAGAAATAATTAAGACTCAAAACAAAACAAACTCATGCAACCTAAATAATCCTAAAATACTAAACAAACAATTAACAAATAAGCATAACAACAATAAAAATAATAAAAGGAAAAGAAAGCAAATCTGAGTATGGCAGGTTGGTAATTTCTTCATTAATTGGGCTGCCTTCCCAATTAGTACTTGAGTTAAGTTGTCCAACCTAACCAACACCCATTCTTGGCTTTTTAGGCTTGTTAGGCTCATACAAGAAACTTTTCGAATTTGTGCGTTTTGTATGGCGGTTTCTTTGCACAACAGTGGATGCATTCTCCATTATAAGTATTATTCCATCATCTTTTGTAGTGCATTACTCATTGAGGAATGGAGCATATTTTGGTACTTGTTGAATGACATCCACAAACAAGCTGTTTAAGGTTTCCGGCATATGTTGTTCATGTTCCTCCTCCTTGATGCAAATCTACTAGGAAAAGGTGGAGAAGAAACATTAGTAAAAATTGAAACCTTAAACGTCACCTCAAGTGTCGAAGTACTCTCATTTGGAATTGAAGCTTCATTATCTTCAAGAATAGAATCCATCTCTAATTTTGTCTCACCCTCATCTTGTTCCCCATTCCTCAAGGTCACAATAGTAGCATTCTCCTTTGGGTTAATCATCGTTTGGGCAAGGAGTTCTTCAGATCTTTGTGCTACCCATCCCACCATACTACTAGCCAATTGGCTCATTTTCTTTTCCAAACTCTGGATACTTGCCTTGTTTCCTGTTGAAATTGCAAAGTATCAGTAACAAGAGAATAGACAAGATCTTCCAAAGAAGTACCTGAGTTTTGAGTCATATGTGGTGGCTGAAAAAGATCTGGTTCTTGAGACCATGATTGATTGAAGCTAGATGGATGAGTGTAATTGGCATAAGGATCTACTTCTTGGTAATTTTTCGAGTAGCCATAATTAGTATGATCCCACCATCCCACTTGGTAAGTGTTTGAGTAATGATCATACTGTTGGTCTTAGAACCCTTGATAGCCTTGACATCCTCCCATGGCCAATTGTTGAACTAGGGAGGTGAGATTGGCTTATTGGTTCTCCATGTTCATGTATGCCACCAACTCTTCAAGAGTTAGATTGCTCAATTCCATCAGGTTTTTTTTTTTTAAAAAAAAAAAATTGAAAAGAAAAACCTATATGTACAAGAAAAATAAAACTAATTAGAACTGAAAATAAGAATAAACCAAGTAACAAATAAACTAAAGAAAGCAATCCCCGGCAACGATGCCAAAAACTTGATGCACCCAAAAGAGTGTATCTTAATTAAAACCTTGCACTAAAAATAATATCAATTGTATGTATAGTAGTTAGCAAGGGTCGAATCCACAGAGATTGATTTTTAATTTATAAATTACTAGTTTAAAACTTAAATTCAAGAACAATAAAAGAAAAGGGGGGTTTTTGAAATAATTTTAAAACTAAAATAAATAAGAAAAGTAAGAAGCAAATAAATAAGATGAAATCAAAGATATAAGAAAAGTATGGTTAAGGTTTCATTCTCCACCACTAGACATCATTGAGAATCAATTTCAGATCTATCTACATCAATTTGCTATCAAAGTTAACAACCGTAGATAACAATATCCTGTGTTACCCCAATCCTTCCTTAGTTCATCATTAAGCAAGACGAACGCCACTACTTAATCTCTAACTATCAAATAACCTAAGATAAACATTATTAGATTCAAAGTGATAGCAGCTTTATGATGAGAAAGATAGGTTGATCTAAGCAACAAACACATAAACATGGATTCATTCAACTTATGTTATGTTCCACTTCATAATTCCTGAAAACCCACGGATCAAGATTCCTAAACTAGAATTAGATAATTATCAAGATCTATCTAGTTGGCCACCTAAACAAATCAAGACAATATCATGAAAAATTCTTATAGAAGAATACAAGCAACTTTGATAGAAAACCAATAATAGATGAAATCTCAAAATCAATTACAAAACATGTCTAGCATAGGCATAGTGATCATACTATTGGTCTTGGAACCCTTGATGGCCTTGACATCCTCCCATGGCCAATTCTTGAACTAGGGAGGTGATATTGGCTTGTTGGTTCTCCATGTTCATGTATGCCACCAATTCTTCAAGAGTTAGATTCCTCAATTCCATCGGTTTTTTTTTTTTTTTTTGTAATTTGAATAGAAAAACCTATATGTACAAGAAAAATAAAACTAATTAGAATTGCAATAAGAATAAACCAAGTAACAAATAAACTAAAGAAAGCAATCCCCAGCAACGAAGCCAAAAACTTGATGCACTCAAAAGAGTATATTTATTTAATTCTTGCACTAAAAATAATCAATTGTAAGTATAGTAGTTAGAAAGGGTCGAGTCCTCAGGGATTGGGTTTTAATTTATAAGTTATTAGTTTATCACTTAAGTTCAAAGACAAGAAAAGAGAATGGGGTTTTGAAATAATTAAAAGTAAAGAAAACAAGATAAGTAAAAAGCAAATAAATAAGAGAAAATCAAATATAAGAGAAGTATGGTTAAGGTTTCATTCTCCACCACTAGACATCATTGAGAATCAATTTCAGATCTATCAACATTAATTAGCTATCAAAATTATCAACCGTAGATAACAACAAGCTCTGTTACCCCAATCTTTCCTTAGTTCGTCTTTAAATAGAACAAACTCTCTCTTTAATCTCTAACCACTAGACAACCTAGAATAAGCTCTCTAGATTTAATGTAATTGCAGCTTTATGATGAGAAAGATAGGTTGATCTAGGCAACAAAAACATAAACTCGGATTGTTTAACCTATGTTATGTTCCACTTTGCAATTAGCTAAAAATTGACCATAATCATTAATCACAAATTTCCACTTATGAATAGGAAATCAAGACATTTACACGGATCAAGACTCCTAAACTTGCAATAGATAATTATCAAGATCTATCTAGTTCGCGACCTAAACAAATCAAGACAATATCATGAACAATTTTTATGGAAGAACATAATCAACTTTGATAGAAAACTAATGATAGATAAATCTGAAAATCAATTACAAAACTTGTCTAGGGCTTTGAAATCACCCTTAACCAAAGAAGAGTTTAGCCTAGCATAGGCATAGATAATATATACATAAAACTAAAAAGAAAATAAAATAATGGAGAAGAAGAATAAGAATAATGATGATCTTTGAGTCTCCTCCCAAAGATAATGATAGTTTGTGGCTCAAAAGATGGTATTTATAGACCTTTTTGACCTTGGAAACCCTTTATTGGTGATCAAGAAAGCTAGGAGTCAAAAGAGTGCAAAATAGGAAAGATTTTTGAGTTTTGCGATTTTTCCCAGTTTTGAGGACTGTAGGGTCGGCGCTGCGGTGCCGAGTACACTGACTTGTGGATTTTTGTCCGCGGACGTCAGTTTCGCAACTACTGTATTGTTTCGTACTTTGTCGGCTGATTTGGGTGACCATCCGATGTCCGATTTAGGCGTGTAAACTATCGTTGGAAAGGTATTCAAGTCAGATTCAAAAGTCAAGTTTCTTCAAATAATGAATTTAAAATAATGATTTCCTTGCAACAAGCTCCGGAGGTCAGATCTGCCTGATCATCTAGTACTAAGAATTTGATCTTTTTGACTCCCAAGTCTTCTTTCATCTTATGATTGTGATTTTGTAAGCTCTTTACAATCATTATTGACATCTTTTGACTTCATTATTGTAAATATACCTATAATTCAAAAATATAATATAAGTAAACAAGATAAAGATTGAAAACATAACAAAAACTAAATGTAGAAAGGCATAAAATGTATATTTTATGAGCTTATCACTTGATTTGGAAAGCAATAGCTAGGTAGCTATCACCTCCCTTCTTCTTCTTTAATATTTTTCTTTGATATTATGATTCTTTTTCTTCTCTTTTTTCATGTGATTTGTTAACTTTTTTGTTGAATAAAAAGGTTTTTCAAAAATAAATTTTAAAGGTTTTCTATCCTTTATTCCTCATTCTTTATCAAATAACCAAGTTGACAAATTTTTTTACACATTTTCGCATTTAGCCGAAACTTAGAGGATGTTTTTGTGCTTGTTCTTGCTTGATTATTCTTGCTTGTTTGTTGTTTTCATATTTTTAATTCATGATTGATCTATTGCCATATGATTGTGGGCTGTAAAATCATGCATTTCATGACATTTCAACTGGGTTTTTGGCCAAGATCAACCAATGATCTCAAGCTAAAAATCCCTTGCCCATACTAGTTTAAAGAGTGATAGTTTAGATTGTGTATTCTGATTTTGGGATTTTTTTTTTCACTACTCATCCTTGGTCAAAATAAAATGATTTTTTTACCACATGCAGTAGTCGTATAGAAGATGGCATGGTATTTTTTTTTTCAAGATTTTTACATTTTTTTTAATCATGGTTGAAAAAATGGTTTGTGATAAAGCAGTTTTTAGATCACTGTTCTGAATTTGGTGAAATTTCGGTCAAGTTATCCTTGGTCCAAAAATTAAGCTGATTTTTCCCCAAGGAAACCATCATGTTCTAGGTCTACAATAATTTTTATAGATTTTTTTGGAATTTGTTTAAATGGTGAAAAATTAGTTTTTCCAAACTGGTTGTGGGAGTCAGAATTGTTTTTAAATATATTAGCATAAAAAGAGGGGGCTGATTTGGGGTATTGGTTACTGTCTTAAGATGATTTCCATGTCATTTCAAGAATAAAATTTGATTTTATAAAAGTCGGGTCAAGGGTGGTCAACCCAGGTTTCAAAACTAGGAAAATGAGCCTTTTAGAAAGGGGGTTTGGCCAAGAGGTCTTTTTCATCCCCAAAATTCCATTTTTTAAATCCGAGCCCAATGTCTTTCTATTTTGAAAATCCGATTTAAGTCTCTTCCAAAGGTAGTCAAATACCTTTTTAGGTATACGAATGTCCTTACTTCAAGAAAAAAATACATCTTCATGCATTACATATTTAAAAATGTTTTTTATTTAATTTGGTATAAAAGTGCGCTTTTCGATTTCTTAAACATTTGGCGAGAATTAATTCTTAATCTTTTCCGGGTTAGCCGGGGAGGTTAGGAAATTATTTAACGCATGTGGTTATGAAATCGCAAGGCACGGATTTTGTTTTATTCGGAATCATATAAATATCATATGAAAGAATTATTTTTCGAGCTTTGTCGGGTTTACCGGGAAGCACGGTAATATTTTTCGACATATGCCATTTATATGATTCCTCACATGAAGAATTCATTTCAAAAATGATGATGTGTGCATGCGATCATGATGTGATTATGAATATTTTATGATGATGTCATTTTGTGATTTTGCCATGTCATTCATTCATATGCCATGTCATTCATTCACATGCCATGTCATTTAGAATTAATTCTTAATCTTTGCCGGATTTGCCGAGGAGGTTAGGAAATTATTCAACGCATGTTGTTATGAAATCGCAAGGCACGGATTTTGTTTTATTCGGAATCATATAAATATCATATGAAAGAATTATTTTTCGAGCTTTGTCGGGTTTGCTGGGAAGCACGGTAATATTTTTCGACATATGCCATTTATATGATTCCTCACATGAAGAATCCATTTCAAAAATAATGATGTGTGCATGCGATCATGATGTGATTATGAATATTTTATGATGATGTCATTCTGTGATTTTGCCATGTCAAGCATGCCATGTCATTCATTCATATGCCATGTCATTCATTCACATGCCATGTCATTTAGAATTTGCCATGTCATCGAGATTATGCCATGTCATTCATTCACAAGCCATATCATTCATATGCCATGTCATTCATTCACATGTCATATCATCTTGATTATGCCATGTCATTCATTCATGTGCCATATCATTTAGAGTATGCTAAGTCATTCATTCACATGCCATGTCATTCATTTCCTTATGCCATGTCATTTAGATTTTTGCCATGTCAAGCATGCCATGTCATTACTTCTTTTACCATGTTTTCCATGCCATGATAAATATGCATGTTTATTTAATTTTTATCTTAGTAACATTTTTGCATATTCGTGGTCATTTTCAATTATTTTTAAAATACATGAAAAACAAATAATATTTTTATAAATCAAGATTATTCCCGAGTTAAAATAATTCAAGAATTCTCTGCTGGGTCTGTCGGGGAGGATATCATCAATTATCATTAACAACGTAATATCTTTTTTTTTTCAAAAAATGAGGATGATTCAGAGAATTTCAAAATCAAGAAAAAATTTCATGTTTTGCAGAGTTTGTCGAAAAATATGGAAAATTTTATGTTAATAAATTCTAGATAATTTTCAAAATAAAATATGAATGTTTTTAAGAGAATTATTTTAGAACACCAAATTTAAAACCGACTTTTCATCGAGATTCGAGATAACACGCGACTAATAAGGTACAGTTTTATACGGGCATTGTGAGGGTGCTAATACTTTCCCGCACGTAACTGACTCCCGAACTCGTACTTGTTTTCTCTGGTTCAAAGCACAGATTTCAAAATTGGTTTTAAAAAATATTTTAATTAATTTTAAAATATTTTTATAAAAATCGATTTTAATAGGTGGTCGATCACACCTAGCCAAAAAAGATTGGTGGCGACTCCATTTCTTTTTCGAGGTCATTTTCATACCCTCAACTTTTATTTCAAGAGGAATTAAGTTGTTTTTTCCTCTATTTTCCCCCAATGTCACTCTCTTAAAGAATTGGGCCAATTGTCCCCACGACGGGGGCAAATTAAATTTCGGACCCCTCCTTTTTAAGGTTGCGATAGTGCCCATACTTCCAAGAAGATAATTTTGAACAAGCCTATGATTTAGTAGGATTTCAAGGCCAACAAGGATTCCAAGGACAACAGTATGATCCTTTCTCAAACACTTACAATGAGGGATGGTGGGATCATACTAATTACAACTATTCGGGAAATTATCAAGAAGTTGATCCTTATGCCAATTACAATCATCCATCTAGCTTCAATCAACCATGGCCTCAACAACCAGATATTTTTCAGCCACCACCTGTGACTCACAACTCATGTACTTCTTTAGAAGATCTTGTCAAATCTTTTGCTACTAATACTTTGCAATTTCAACAGGAAACAAGGGCAAGTATTTAGGAAATAAGGGCAAGTATCCAGGAAACAAGGGCAAGTATCAAGAGTTTAGAAACTCAAATGGGCCAATTGTCTAGTAGTGTGGTGAGATTGGTAGAACAAAGATCTGAAAAACTTGAGGAAGCTAATGCTAGTGCTGTGATCTTGAGAAGTAGGGAACAAGTTAAAGAAGCACCAAAAAGAGAAAGGGATTCAACCCTTGAGGATAATGAAGCTACAAGTCCAATTAAGAGTACTTCGGTACCTGAGGTAACTTTTAAGGTTCTTATTTTTACTACTGTTTCTTCTCCACCTTTTCCTTGCAGATTTGCAGAGTCTAAGAAGAAGGAACATGACAAACAAATTCTAGAAACCTTCCACAAAGTACAAGTAAATATACATTTTCTGGATGCCATTAACCAAGAACCAATATATGCATCATTCCTCGATGAGCTATGCACCACCGAGAACAAATTAAAGTGTGATGACATAATAATTGTGGTGGAGAATGCATCTGCTGTGTTGCAAAGAAAGCTTCCAAAATGCAAAGATCCAGGAAGTCTCATGCCTGAGCCGGAAGATCTCAAAAAGCCAAGAAGGGGTATAGGTTAGGTTGAAGACATTAAATCAAATGCTAATTGGGAGGCAGCCCAATTAATGAAAGATTAGCCAACCTACCATATCAGACTTGCTTTTTCTTCATTTCTCTCTTTGTTTTGTTTTGTTATTAATTTTTTTTTTTTGGTTTATTTAAGTTTCATAAGTTTGTTCTATTTTGAGTCTTTAATATTTTTGTTTGTTTGTGTGTTTTAGCAAGTCAGGCTGAGGACACTAAACCAAGCGCTTGTTGGGAGGTAACCAATGGATGGAGAGCACACATCATAAACAAATTTGATCTTTCTTACTCTCCATCATTCTATCTTTTATTGTTTTCTTTAGTTTTTTTGATTGTTTTGTTTTTAGTTTTTTTCTCTTACACAATTCTTTCATGTGGGTAATAGCATTATAATGAGGACAATGTAAGAATTAAATATGGGGGGAAGGATTTAGGATTTCCTTTATTTTAGGTTGTTATTTTTTATTTATTTATTTTGAGTCTTTAAAAGTATTATTATTTTTTGTGTTTTAATTCCTTTCAGTACAATGATGAGATATGAATTGAATAGGTCTAAAACTGGTTTATTAGTGAGAAAATTTTTCATGAGAATTGAGCTTGATATCATTTTTCAATGAGCCAATGTTAATATGATATGTTGATTAAGAAAGAAGCATGTTTAGACTTGATATTAACTTGTATAAGCATCCTTGTGAGTTTTGAGCCTATATGATTGATGCATTATATATATATCAATCCAATTCCTTTCTTGTGTGCTCTTATGATAATATGTTTCTCTAGAACTTGCTTTAAACCATTTGAGACTATATTGATAAATATGACAACATGGATATGATAGAGGCATTAGGATTACTACCAAGGCCAAATCAGCCATCCCCTATTGATGTTCCAAGAGAACATCCCCCTAATGAGCCAATTTGAGCCTACATTGAATAAACTATTTCATTGGTAACCATATCCTACACCTAGCCTAAGTACACTTGTATCTTTACCCTTATTCTAAAGATGAATTACATGTTTTGAGACATATTGCAAAAACAAGGATATCTATTGAAAATTTGGGTTAGAAACAAGAAATAAGTGTAGGGGAGGAGAAAGGCAAAAGTCAAGAGAAAATGAAAGGGAACACTGTCAAAATACTTTTCCATATTGTTGTCGGATTTAACCACGCAAGTGCATGTATCGTTAACAAGTAATAAAGTGAAAAGAAGAGTATCGTTCCCACGAGGAATTGTTACCAAATTCGTTAAGTGCTAAAATTAGAACAACTTAATCTTATTCAAACAATTAATTAAATTAAATTAAAGAAACTAACTAATAATAAAAGAATGCAAATAAAAGATAGATTAAATCAAATGAGAAAAGCCTAGGATTACAATTTCCCTCAACATTTCGTATGAACTTCTCCTACCCTCTTAACTTGACTAATGATATTGATTTATTAACCTATAGCTCTAATCTATTTATAAGGATCTTCCGATGATCTTATAAAAATATCACTCTTAACCAATTAACTATATTCCTATGATAATTGAATTAAAGAGAAACTCATTAAGCTTAGACTCTAAAATTGGTTACACATGACACGTAAGTATATTCCTACCCTATATGCAGATCAATTCATCATAATAAATGAATATGAAACATTAGTTATTCAATCCATGTCTAACACTAAACTCTCTTTTCCAAATTGTATCTAGGTTACCAAATCAATCTAATTGGTAGCTAAGCAATTAGAAGCACTAAGCACAAGATTGAATAAACATCAAATATCATTAAATCAAGAAAAAAAGTAAAATAATCCAAACTACATGTTGAGTTCCATTGCAATCTTAGAAAAATAAAGTAGTTCATGCTAAATAATAAAAATATAAAATAAAAGAGTTTCACCATTATCAATATTACAAGAAAGATAAATAAGAGTAAAGGAAAGAGAAAACTAAGGTTTGTCAGGTCTTCATTCTTCAATCCTCCAAAATCTCTCTTACCTCCTTGCAAATATTTGGTGGCTACTCTTCTTTTAATAAAATTAGGTTTATAGGTCTTCATTCCCCTTTTTTTATCCTTTAAAAGTCTTATTTATAGAGCCTTAGAACCCTGGAATCAGAAACTTCGCTTACAAGCAACAGGTAAACAAATAGGTTTTTTATTATTTTTTTCAGATGTCAGGCATTGCAGTGCTGACTCTCGGATGGGCTGGCTCTGCAGCACCAGCCTTGCTGGTTGGCTGATACTGCTTCCTTTATCTTCTTGGACTTCCTCAGCTGATTTGGATGGGAAAATCTTGTTCGATTTGGATGAATAAACTATCGTTGGAAAGGTATAGAAATCATCTTCAAAAGTCAAGAAGGAAGTTTTCTTGAATAAAGACTTTAAGATCATGTTTTGTTAGCAACAAGCTTTGGAGGTCAAATCTGCCCATGCGTTGCTTTGCAACTTTTTTCGTCTTTTCGTACCTCGACGTTCCTTCTCACTTTGGACCTATAAAAATACATAAACACTAACTTAATAACTAATTTAAACATAAAATAAATAAATAAAATTAATCTAAATTAAAACTAATCAATTCCAAATAAAAACTTCAAGGACTTAGCCGATTAGAATGCACAAAATATGGTAAAATAACTATATTTTATAGAGTTATCATATATTGAAAAAAAATGAAAAAAATGAATTATCTATTGAAATTTTGATTAAAGAAAAAGATGTTACAAAGTTGGTTAGAATGAAGCAAAGGCTCAACATGAAAATTTAGCCTATGTTATTATGAGCTTTTAAGGAATAAGTTTTTCTTTGCAAAATCTTATTATGTCTCTAAATTCTATGAAGTCTTTGGAACCTTTGTGATATCTTTTATCTTTTATTCTTTAACCACATTACTACCCCTTGGCCCCATTACAACCCTGAATAAAGACCTCTTGATTCATGAAGTTGCATGTTCTAAATAGTGGAGAATAGGTGGACAAGCAAGCAAATGGTAGGACTGTTTTTATGAGATTGATTGAGTGTAAACACCTTAACACTACTATATTGAGGGAAAATCATGAGAGTATATCCCATGTGAGAAGTTGAGATTAAGTTTGAATATGCATTATTTTGATTGAGATATGTTATATTAATGTTGGCTTAACTCAAACCACATACATTCAAGCATGGTTCTTTATGAAATTTTCTTTAAGCTATTGACTAGTTTATAAGACCCATCCAATGATTTTCTCTAATTTATATTGAAAGGATTATGAGTAATTATATTTAGTATTTTTTAGTTTTTTTTCATATGTTTTCAATGTTTATGGGTATCATCCTGGTATACTCTTACGAGACTAAACTCGTCCACTAGGGACACCTAGGGGTTTAAAAGCTTGTATCACATGCTAAGTGCCACCATGATTTCCTACGAAAGTGGATTAGATTAGATTTTCTTACTTTATTTTGATTTAGTTTTGCTCGATGTAGACACCTAATTTTGTCCGGACCACTAAACAGGTATGTTTTCTTCCCATATTGATGTTCCCAAGTGTAAAAAGACTGTTTTCATCCTGCAGGTGGTACTCCGAGACTTAGTTTAAGAGGGCGAGCACAAAAAGTCAAACTTGAAAAAAAGTCAACCCCGAAAAAGTCAACCCCGAAAAAGTCAACCCCAGAAAGTCAACTACTGAAAAAGTCAACCCACTTTCAAAATCAAGATTTTAAGTTCAATTGAAAAATGGCGAAAGAATTTTGATAATCCGAGGTCTACATTGAAAGATATGGAGTTCGGAAGTTGGGATTTGGAGATTCAGTAGAAAGAAAACCCTAATCCGAGAAATTTAGGGAAAAGTGCTTAAACGATCAAACTGGTCGAAATTGAAGGTTCCAAATGAAAGATAAGCACTGACTACGGGTAATGGAGAAGTCACTTGCAAGAAAAACCGAAAAAAAGTCAATCCGGGAGAAAACCGAGAATTAGGGTTTTTAGTGGATTTCGGTGAAATCGGGAAGAATCACAGAAATGGCCCGACTTGGTAAGACCAAAGCCCCCAATGGATGAGGAATGATTAAAAAGGATGGCCCAAGGCTCAGATTGAAGAAAATCTGAAAATCGGACTTGTTTTGAGCAAAACCGGGTTTCGGAGGTTAAAGGGTAAAATTGGAAAAATTTGGGAAAAATAGCAAATGGACTCCGAAAATTATGGAAAATTTGTCAATCTCATTCTTAAATCATTTGAAAGAGATTGGAGAAAGAAAATCTTGATTCCGAGTTCGTTTGCAAAGTGGCCAAATCCCGGGCTTCTTATGCAGTAATTCAAAAAGATAAATCCCGAAAAAATAGCAAATGGACTCCAAAAATTCTGAAAATTGGCAAATCTCATTTTTAAATTATTTGGAAGAGATTGGCGAAAGAAAATCTTGACTCCGAGTTCGTTTGCAAAATGGCCAAATCCCGAGCCTCCTATGCAGTAATTCAAGCCGATAAATCCCGAAAAAATACCAAATGAGCTCCAAAAATTATGAAAACTTCCAGATCACACTTTTTAATTATTTTGAAGAGATTGGTGAAGAAAAATCTTGATTTGGAGCTCGTTTAAAAAATGGTAAAAAGTAGGGGCATAAAAGGACATTTTGGGAAGAAAAAATCCAAATAAATAGCAAACGGACTCGGATAATTTTGAAAACTTCCAGAACTCAATATTTTATTATTTTGGAAGCATTAAAAAAAGAAAAATTGAATTTGGAGTCCGTTTGATATTTATTTTGCATCCGGGGGGCAAAATGGTCGTTTCACCCAAGCAACCGAAAAGGGCTTCTTTGGGCCTTGCAAAAATCAGAGCTGGGCTGGAAAAGAGAAGTGCTGGCCTGCCCAAGCCCAAAGGAAGGAGGAAGCTTAGGATTTTTTCAATCAAGTGATTAAAAATCAAGAGTTAAGTTAGAGATTTTCATTTTTGAGCCTAAGTCCCAATCCCACATCCCTTTGTAATGTCAAGCCAAGGAGGTGCTCACCTTATAAATAAGGAGTCTTGGCCTTTGGTTGAAATCACCCACTACCCCTTGTGAGATATTCTATACACTTGTATTAGGATTATCCGGGTGGTGAGTCATAGTGTTTTACTCTGAGGGTTCGTAGCTTAATCCGTTCAAAAGCTACTCTGAGGGTTTGTAGCTTAATCCGTTCAAAAGCTACTCTGAGGGTTCGTAGCTTAATCCGTTCAAAAGCTACTCTGAGGGTCCGTAGCTTAATCCGTTCAAAAGCTACTCTGAGGGTTCGTAGCTTAATCCGTTCAAAAGCTACTCTGAGGGTTTATAGCTTAATCCGTTCAAAAGCTACTTGGTGAGTTTTCATTTTAAAATAATGTTTCTTGTTCTTCCTTCATTTCCTTTCTTAAGTATATTTTTCTTACATTTTGTTTTTACAATAAACTCACCATGGCCAAATGGCCTACATTATTTATTTTAAGTTGTTGTTTTTGATTCATTTTATCATATTGTTTATGCTATTTTCTTTATTTTTGATGTTTTAAATATTATGTTATTTCATGTTCTTAAGTTATATTTAATTTGGTTGCTTTGTTTGTTGCCATTTATGTCTTAGATATCATGTTTTTGCATTTTTAATTTTCTGTTTTCATGTTGTTTAAATTTGAGCATGTTTTAGAGTTGGTATATTAAGTGTTTGTGAAAATGCTTGTGTGATTCTTTGCATGATTCTTGTTTTATATCTTAGTGAGCATGTTTTAGATTTGGTATATTAGGTGTTTGTGAAAATGCTTGTGTGATTTTTGTGTTATGACTTAGTTTTTCATGCTAGCATACCAAGTGTTTGTGAAAATGCCATGCTTGTTGAAGCTTGGGGCCATTTGGCTACTCCATGTGTTTTGCATTGTGTGTTGTATTTTTGTCATGCTAGTTGTTAGGTTTTTGCATTTGCATGATATTTGGTTGGATTTTTGAATTAAGCATGCCTTGTGTTTGTGAAAATGCCATGCATGTCTTAGGTCTAGGTTACATTAAATGCCATGCAAGTTCATGTTAGGTCTAGGCCATATTATTTGTGTCATGCATTTTCCTTACATTTAGGTTTAGATCCATGCATTTCATGCATTATGTTTGCTGCATTGTTTCATGCATTTCATGTTCATGCCACTTGAATAATGACTTGAGCCAATTAATGGTTCAAAGTCATGCTCTCTTGAGCACACTTGTGGAAAATTAAGTTTGTCAAATTGATTATTCTACCTTTGTGATTTTTTTACTTAGCCAATTTTTATCTAACTTTCAAAAAGTCCTAGCTACTGCTTTCAAGTCATTTTATGAGTTTCAAATATTTTTATTTTTATTTTTAAATGATTTTATCAAAGACAAAAAAAAAAATGTGTTGGCAAAGCAGTTTTTTTTTCCACCCAAAACTCGTACATCTCTGATTTTTCTGGGAATTCATCTTTGATCAAAAAATTAAGCCGATTTTTTCTCGTGTAGTTTTAAATGTCGTGAGTCTCCAGTATTTTTTTCAGAATTTTTGGAATTTTTTAAAATAGGGTAAAAAATCGTGGATTAAAACTGGACAGTGGAGTCAGAATTGAATTTAAAGAAAAACAAAGCAGTTTTTTCTCCTCCAAAAACTCGTACATCTCTGATTTTTCTGGGAATTCATCTTTGATTCAAAAATTAAGCCGATTTTTTTTCGTGTAGTTTTACATGTTCTGAATTTCCAGTATTTTTTTTAGAATTTTTGGAATTTTTAAAAATAGGATAAAAATTCGTGGATTAAAACTGGACAGTGGAGTCAGAATTGAATTTAAAAAAAAAACAATTTTCTGTTTTGGTTAATTTACTTAGAATGGGCTGATTAGAAGGGTTAGCTACTGACTTAGGGTAATTTCTAAGCCTTTTCAAACTCTAAAAATGGTTTTTCAAGTCCCGGGTTAAGGGTAGTCAAGTCCGGATTTTTTAAACTTAGGAAATTAGAGCCATTTTAAAGAAATTAGCCCAGTTTTTATTTTTAATTCAAGCTTTTCAAAATTGTTTTCAAAAAATCACAAAGTATTTTGGTTTTAGAATATTTAATTTGACATATTTTCCTAAGGTAGCCGGATATCTTTTTAGATATACGGATTTCCTTAATTAAAGGAAAAAAAATACATTTCATGCATTGCATTTTTATATTCATGCATTTTATATAATATGTGATTCTTGCTATAATAATTTCTATGATATTGTTGTTATTTTGATTTATATTTTTTGATGTTACATGGTTTATTATATGGTTTCGAATATTTCATGATATCCTATGCTTTTATTTAGTTATCTTTATTTAGCATATACGTATTCATTTATTTTAAATGTTTTCAAAAGATAATGGTTTTCAATAAAAATAAAGATATTCCCGAGTTAAAATAATTCATGAGTTCTCTACCGGGTTTGCTGGAGGGAATATCATCAATTATCATTAATAAAGGAATATCTTTCTTTCAAAAAAGAGAATGATTCGGAAAGTTTTCCAAAACTAATAAAAATTTCTATATTTTGCCACGTTTGTTGGGGAATATAGGAAAATTTTGAATTTATAAATTCTGGATCATTTTCAATAAAAAAAATGAAATTATTTTTCTTTAAATTGGGAATTAACTTGAAATACTAAATTTAAAACCAACTTTTTACCGAGACTTGAGATAACACACGATTAATAAGGTACCGATTTATACGGGCGTTGTGGGGGTGCTAATCCTTCCCCACACGTAACCGACTCCCGAACCCGCTTCTTTGATTTCTCTGGTTTAAAACGCAGACTTGAAATTGGTTTTTAAAATGTTTTAATTAATTTTTAAAATATTTTATAAAACCGGTTTTAATAGGTGGCCGATCACACCTAGCTAAAAAAGATTGGTGGCGACTCCATGTCTTTTTTAAGGTCATTTTCAAAACCTTCATTTTTCTAGAGGAATTAAGTCGACTTTTCCTCGATTTTTTTTAATGTCACGCCTAACGAATAATAAAGTCTTGCGATGAGACTCGTCGTCGTTATTTTTTTAGGTTGCGACAGCTTGGCGACTCCACTGGGGACATATTAGAGAGTCAGGCCTAGAATTAGTCGTGTATTATCAAAGTCTCGGTTTTTGTTGGTTTAATTGGTATTTGATTTTAATTCCCACATTTTTTTAATAAGGAGAATTTTGAAAATAATAAATTGTTTTTAAATATGTTCATACTCATGTGCATGCATTTTATTTTTGTTCTCTAGTTATTTAAGGTTGTATATTATAATTGCTTGTTGGTTAATGCGTTACACTATTCTTGAATGTTTTAATTGCTAGGGCATTTAGAATAAGGTTTGTAGAATAGGTGGTGAAAGGTTTATTATTCCTCCACACTACACTACACGTGCATTTGCATAACATGAATCCTATACCCGGGTTCCGTCCTTTTAAGTGGGAGTAAAGTAACTACGCCTTCGTGATTGATCCTCCGTATGGGCTAGTGAAACACTTTCGGAGTATAAAGTACCTAATGCCTTCGTGATGATCCTCCGCATGGGCATAGGAGTATATACTCTAACGAATTGAACCCGCTTTTATCGGGGTGCCTTACTAGCCTTCACCGGCGACAGTGAGGAACAATTCGGAGCCTTAGAACCGATTCACCCTCATATAGTGAACCTAGGCGAAGCCATGCCGGATTTCCGTTAGATATACCGAAAATAGGAACACATAGAGGGACAGTTCTAAACCTTTTGTTACCTATTTTACACTCCGAATAAGTGTGGTAGATCGGGCAACGATGTACGTACATCGCCCGTAATAAATGTGATACTCCGCCTCGAAGGCATCGTGATGCCTAAATAAGCAGATATTGTTGGGGCAGATGTTCATTAGCTTTTTTTTTAAAAAAAAAAAAATCATTTTTCAAGCATTTTGCATGTTGCACATTTCATGCATGTGTGAATAGAGCATGTACATTTTTGGTTGTGTTATTGATCTCATTCTTTGCAATAAACAGTTGGTAATTTCATTTGATGATTTCATAAAACCGGTAGTGTCACATGAACATTTGCATATGGTACCATAGTGGGATCCACCCTGAAATTCTTTTGAAAATAATGTGATTGGTTTTTCATAAATAAATAAAAAAAAACACAAAAAAAAGCATGTAAAAAAAAATCATAAATTTGGAGGCAATCTTGCATAATGAGATTTTTGTATAATCAAGATTTAGGTCCCACCAATTTCGTGTAATCATTGATTTCTTTGTATATACCTTTGTATTAATTCATTTATTCTTAGCATGTATCATTTTGACATCATAGCATGCATGGTCATTCATTGTAGGACACGTTTATGACATGCATAGTCATTATCTGTATATACCTGGCATTAAATTGCATCCATAGCATACATAGTCATCATAATTGCTCTGTATATGTTCATGCATTAATCATCAATTTATTCATGCACATAGGAATAGAGCGTGTACATTCATAATCTTAATCTCATGACATTTTCATTTGCATGAAAGGGGTTCGAGATATGAGGAATGAATCGGAGGAACGATTGGGTGCTTTGGAACGCAATCAAGATGAATATGGACATGAAATCCGAGAGGTGAAGGAACAACTTGCCAAATTGCTGAAAATGGTTGAGGATATGGGTAACAGTAAAGGTGAACTTTCTCAGGGCTTCGCATCATCTTCGGATCAACCAAAACCATTAGGTCCAGAACATACAATCCTTGCTGGATCCTGCACTTGTCAATGCCACAAAGGTTGCAATCCTGATGAAATTGTGGACAAAATCATGAAAATAATTAAACCTGAAAGCCTGATACCAAAGACAGAAACCTCGAATCCAGTACCATACCTGCAAACTGTTCTAGGTCCAAACCAGTATCCCCACCCTACTATGGTCCAATCGTCCATTGGGACGACCACTACGGGATTCCTGAATCCCACTCCATCGTTACCAACTACCAGTTCATACTATTTCCCTCATCAATCACCTTATCCAGTACCTGAGATAGGAACCTCGAGCTATGTACAACCTCCAAAGGCCCCGTGTCCAAATCCATACCCTTACCATGCTGTTCCGCCACATCCCCATGTAAACACTCCGGTTCGAACCTTAGTGCTACCACCAAGTGCCCCAACTCCTAGGCCATGTGTGACTAAGAAACGATCCCAGAATAAGACCCAAATGCATTTTGATCCCATTCCAATCAGCTACCAAGAGCTCCTCCCTATACTGATCCAAAATCACATGGTTGCCTGTGTCCCATTGAAACCCCTGTTACCACCATATCCAATGTGGTATAATACAAATGAAAGATGTGATTATCACTGTGGAATTGTTGGCCATAGCATCGAAGATTGTATAGCAGTCAAAAGGAAAGTGCAAGCTCTCATAGATGCCAAGTGGTTGGATCCAACGACACTGATTGATAAAGGACTGGGAAAACGCCATTAGGATTGGGAGATTTACAGCATTGAAGTGGAAAGACTTCGGTCTTATATGATGTAATAGGATTTCACTTTTTCAGTAGCCGGCTCTTATAGCCTTAGGATGCTAGGAAGAATAAAGTGCTTGTAAAGACAGTTTTAACTACTGCTCAAATTTTGTAAAACATGGTTTATACCATTGTGAACATTGATATGGGAATGAATTGAGTATGCTTCAAATTTATAAGATGTTGATGATTAAGTTCCTCCGATTCTTATTTCCTCCGTGATATCTTCCCCTTTGCATTTTGCATCCCATCAATTATTTGTCAGGTTGCATTCATAACAAACATAGTCAGCATAATTTCTTTGTATATGTTCATGCATTAATTTGCTTATTACATACATCATGTTAGCATTAGGTCGCATTCATGACACACATGGTTAGCATGATTTTCTTTGTATATACTCTATATCAATCATTCATTGTTTGCATGTATCATAATTGACACAGTGTTGCATTCATAGGATATATGATCATTCATTGGGAAACATGCTAAAATGCACATGATCAGTCATTGCATATATCCATGTGTTGATTTGTTTATTCTTTGTTTGCAACATGTTGGCATTGTGATTGCATTTATCACATATATGGTCAGCATGTTTCCATTGTACATATCCATACATCATATTGTTTAGGCTTCACATGCATGAAATTGCATTCATGCCTCATTCATCATGACATACATTTGGGGGAAATAAAATAGAAGTTGGCTTGGCTTTAGGAGTCTTTGAAAGAATTTCCATTTCAAATCAGAAGAAGTACTGAGTACACTTTTAATACAGGCCGGTGCTATGGAGGATGAACAAGTTGCCCGAATGGAAAAAATGGAAAGGGAACAGAGAGAATTGCGAGAACAGCTAGCAAAATCTCAAGCAGAATCTAAGGATCAGATGACTAAACTGATGGAGCTAATGTCTGCTGTAATGAAGGGAAAAGGATACACCGAAAACTTTGTCGCCGGAGAAGGGTTAGAGGTACAAAAGGGCCAAGATGAGGTAGCAATAAGTGATGCCCAGAACACTGTTAACCCCGTCAATGTCCTAAAATCAGATGATCCGACTGAACAGACAAAGTTGAAAAGGGTTGCAGTAAATGAGGTTGAGTTGGCAGATTCCCAAGGGAAATATCAGTTGTTAGATGAAAGGCTCCGGGCAATAGAAAGAAAAGATGTATTCGGGAGTGTGGAGGCGAAAGAACGATGCTTGGTCCTCGATTTAGTCATTCCTCCTAAGTTCAAGATCCCTGACTTTGTGAAATATGACGGGACGACCGATCCATCAGCCCACATCACTATGTTCTGCCGAAAGATGACAAGTCAGATAGATAATGATAAGCTTTTGATTCACTGCTTTCAGGATAGCCTCAGCGGGTCCGCAATTAGGTGGTATAGTCAGTTGAGCAAGGATCAGATTCGCTCTTGGAATGATTTGGCTGGGGCTTTTCTAAACCAGTACAAGCATATGACCGACAAGACACTTGATCGTCTCACTTTGCAAAATATGGAGAAAAAAGCTACTGAGAGCTTCAAAGAATATGCACAACGGTGGATGAGCCTGGCTGCCCAAATACAACCGCCCTTGACACAAAAGGAAATCACTATCCTTTTTGTGAATACACTGCACGCCCCGTACTATGACAGACTTGTCGGCAATGCTTCGAAGAATTTTGCGGACATGGTAATTTCAGGGGAGATGATTGAGAATGCTATCAAGAATGGGAAACTTGAAAGAGAAGGAACATCCAATACCGAGAGAAATAAGGCACCAAGAAAGAAAGAGGAAGATGTCCAAACTATGGAAGATTTCATCCCATATTCCCAATTTCCCTCATACCAATCATGTTACCCTACTGAGGTATCTCCAAGCCTTTATCCTTACCTACCTACCCAAACACCTAATCCTATACCAGCCCTTGCAACAAGGCCTACTTCTAGAAAACGACCGCGAGAAAATCAAGAAAGAATTCCAATCCCCATCCCTGACTTACTGCCATTACTAATAAAGAATCAGTACCTTACCCCGGTACCTTTGAAAATAGCTCCGAATCCATCAGCAAGGAGTTATGACCCTGACAGCAAGTGTGATTATCACCTAGGGGTAGTTGGGCATTCAACTGAAAAATGCAGACAACTGAAGGAAATGATTGAAAGTTTTATCCGTGATGGTATTTTGACACCGGAGCTTATCGATCAATGGAAGGCCACTTAGCCCTAAATCAATTTCTTTCAGGGTTTTAGGGGGAGAATTACTACCTTTGAAGGATGTCAATAGGAGCATTTTTGACGCATGTAGTTTTATACACTGTGATGATGAAAGCACTTGTCTCATGTTAACATCTACATGAATTAAATGAATTTTAAATGCTTTGTGTTTGTTGTGTTTTAAATAAACGTGAATTTACAAAAACAAGCATTAAGGAAGTTTTAATAATGGATAGTCTCAAGAAGATTGATGATCAGTGTTAGAAATGACCCAACACCATCCCCCTCTTTTTTGGGCTTCTCTATACCTAAACCTTGAATCAATAACACTTGAAAGACCTAATGCTTCAAGGAAAAATGAATGAAAAAAGAGAAGCATTGTCATTGCAAAATAAGCAAGGATGTAAATCCTAGTCTAGGCTATGAACAAAGGAACAAACTTTTTGAAATTTTTTGAATTCCTTGAAAATCAAACAAATGAGACATTCTTTCAAGAATCCAGATTTTGATAATTTGGTGTGTGTCAGGATTGTGCTAAAACCATTCATGACCTTTCCCAATGACCACAAAACACTAATTGCCCAGACATCACTTCATGATTGACATCTTGGGGCACAATGATTAAACTAGATTATCCCTTGTCCCAGAGAAAACCTGCTTTTGGGTCATGTTTTCCTTGTCTCTTCAAAGAACTCAGATTGGAAACTCAGCCTTTTCAAAACCGACCTAGACTTGCCATGTTCCTCGTTGATACAAATTCGCATGGATAATCAAATTGGGGCATCATATGTGGAAATGATGGATACATAGTGAAGAAGGATGGGCTAATGCATGAATCATTGGGGGCATGCGACGAAAAAAAAGAAAAAGAAAAATCATGATATCATGCATATGAGAATTCGGATGATTCCAAAGTGCAAAATGAAATTCTGAATATCTATTTCCCCTGAGGATTGCTTTTCAATGAGAATATTTGGGCTTGATATGATGAATGGCCATCTTTCATATCCATTTCACAAGAAAAAAAATTATTATCCATAGTCACCCCTTTTGAGCCAAAAGAATTCTTAATTCTTTGAACCCTGATCAAGGATTACCCTCTACACTGGGGGCAAATGCGAGGAAAGATCTTTTCAAAGATCATTGAGAAATGAGTGACAGCTCAGGGACAGACACAAAGCAAATGGAGCCCCGAATAAATACGGGCGCACTCTGTCAAAGAAAAAAAGAAGAGGAAAAGATGACGAAATGAAAGCCAAGAAAAACAAACAAAAAACACAATAAAAAAATGTGTGTGAAAGACATGGCAAATTGAAAGCCAAAAGCAAGGAAGAAAAAGAGCAAAATCAAAAAGAAAGAAATGTCCAAGAAGAGACACATGCTTCAAAGAAAATCCTCTTCAAGAAAGGATCCTTGATCTGATTACCCTCAAACACATATTTTGGGTCTATTTATCCTTTCTTTCTGAATCCTGAGCCATGGCCTACATTACGTGCTTTAAAAGTCCATTTTGATCAAGCATGAATGTTTAATTTGAAGGGTTTTCCTCAGATTTTATCCCATCTTATCAGATTCTCATTTCACTAAGGAAGAATTTAGAATTCTCAAGTGCATGGTAAAAAAAAAAAGAGAAAAATTGAAAAGAATGGGACTCTAGGGCGAAAACCCAAAAAAAACGGGCGGTCTAGAGTAGAATGGGAATTTTCGATGCCATCGATGATAGTGCCGATACCCCAAAAGAAAAGATCTTATTAAAGGAGTGGTCATCGAGGAACATCTAGGAATTCCTGAACCCCCCAAATTGTCAGCTCTCATTCGGAGGATTGTCTTCAAAAACTGAAACTTTGTTCCTAAGATTAAACTTTCCGGTTTAAACATCCCAGCCAATCTTGATGCTTGACAAAATGCCTTGATATGGAAACTAAAAGAATGTTGAATTTGTTTGGTTCTCAATGAATTCATGATTTATAAAACCTGTTCCATTTGTGAGCCTAGAAGGGATATACATTTTTGTCATGAAGTTTTCCTGGAAAAGCCAGAATCTTGTTATACCAAGCCTTGCCAATCCAGTTGAAAAAACCCAGATTGATACTTAGAGAAATTTCTAACAATGATCATCAGTCTTCAAAAGATTTGTACATCACACATTGTGGGGTTAATATTTTTTGTTCAGAAGTTTTCAAAATGCGAAAACAAATAAAAAGATTTTTTTGAAATACCCATTTTGATGTTGGCATGAGACAAGGATTTTTCTAACTCAAAGGTGTAGAACTGCCAGGATAGGTCTTGACTTCCAGATATGAGAAGAAGAAATAGAACTCGGTTCAGATCTCTGTTGATGAAAGTTTGAAAAACTGTTGGGGCAAAGAGAATAGCCAAAATGAATTGAAGATATACTCTGATTTGAAGAGGAAAAATGAATTTGAAAGGCTAAGCCAAAGTCTAGAAAAACAGCCGGGGGCACTTGCATCACTCATGAGCACTCATCTCTTTATCGAGCTTTTGCATCTGCACAGTGTCGGCAAGCATTTGCATCATTCATGGGTATTTGCATTGGCATTATTCCATAAGCATCTGTATTTTACCTTTACATTTACATTCTTCATGGAATTCGTATTTGTGTCATCTCAAGCAATTGCATCATTTCTAGAATCATTGCATTTTCATTACTGTGTGGTAATTGTAGTTACACCATTCATAAACCAGTTACATGAACACAATTAGTAGGGGCATCTGCATCATGAAACATGGGCATCAATCCAAGTCATTTACATTTGCATTAAAGACATTTGCACCAGTTTAAGTCATTTCGTGTCTTATTCAACACCTGCATCTGCATCAAAAAGCATTCGCATCTTCTCAAAATCGTTAGGGTAATTTTCAACAATTCTTCAAAGAACATTTTTAAGACCTCCGGGCATAATTTTTCAAATCACAGGTAAGACCTCCGGGCAATATCTTTAAGACCTCCGGGCATCATTTTTAAAGTCGCATACAGCGCATTTTTTCCAAATTATGGGTAAGGCCTCCGGGCACCATTCTTAAGACCTCCGGGCATCATTTTTAAAGTCGCATACAGCGCATTTTTTCCAAATTATGGGTAAGGCCTCCGGGCACCATTCTTAAGACCTCCGGGCATCATTTTTAAAGTCGCATACAGCGCATTTCTTCCAAATTATGGGTAAGGCCTCCGGGCACCATTCTTAAGACCTCCGGGCATCATTTTTAAAGTCGCATACAGCGCATTTCTTCCAAATCACGGGTAAGGCCTTCGGGCACCATTCTTAAGACCTCCGGGCATCATTTTTGAAGTCGCATACAGCGCATTTCTTCCAAATTATGGGTAAGGCCTCCGGGCACCATTCTTAAGACCTCCGGGCATCATTTTTAAAGTCGCATACAGCGCATTTCTTCCAAATCACGGGTAAGGCCTCCGGGCACCATTCTTAAAACCTCCGGGCATCATTTTTAAAGTCGCATACAGCGCATTTTTTTCAAATCACAGGTAAGACCTCCGGGCACCAATTTTTAAGACCTCCGGGCACCATTTTAAGACCTCCGGGCATAATTTTTCAAATCACAGGTAAGACCTCCGGGCAACATCTTTAAGACCTCCGGGCATAACACTTTTTTCAGGGGTAAGACCTCCGGGCACCAATTTTTAAGACCTCCGGGCATAATTTTTCAAATCACAGGTAAGACCTCCGGGCAACATCTTTAAGACCTCCGGGCATAACTTTTTTCAGGGGTAAGACCTCCGGGCACCAATTTTTAAGACCTCCGGGCACCAATTTTTAAGACCTCCGGGCACCATTTTAGGACCTTCGGGCACCAATTTTAAAGCCCTTCGAGCATAAATTTTTCTTTTGAAATCGAATTCATTCCCTTAAGACGAATCGAGCCTTGTTTAGGCAGGGAATTCAATTTAAGGACAAAATCTTCAATTTATTGTTTTTAAAAAAAATGAAAAAAAATAAAATAGAAAAAAAATAAAAAAATAAAAAAATAAAAATAAAATAAAAATAAAAAAAAGGAAAAAAGAAAAAAGAAAAAAAGAAGAAAGAAGAAAAAAAATGAAAAAATGAAAAATAGAAAATGAAAAAAATTAAAATGAAAAAGAAACCCCTTTCCCTTTCCTTCACATGTGATGTCACTGACCGTACAAAATTAGTGTCGGTTTATCTTTGGCTGATTCCTGATTCTCAGCAATAGCCAAAGAGGGGCAGCTGTAGACACCTAATTTTGTCCGGACCACTAAACAGGTATGTTTTCTTCCCATATTGATGTTCCCAAGTGTAAAAAGACTGTTTTCATCCTGCAGGTGGTACTCCGAGACTTAGTTTAAGAGGGCGAGCACAAAAAGTCAAACTTGAAAAAAAGTCAACCCCGAAAAAGTCAACCCCGAAAAAGTCAACCCCAGAAAGTCAACTACTGAAAAAGTCAACCCACTTTCAAAATCAAGATTTTAAGTTCAATTGAAAAATGGCGAAAGAATTTTGATAATCCGAGGTCTACATTGAAAGATATGGAGTTCGGAAGTTGGGATTTGGAGATTCAGTAGAAAGAAAACCCTAATCCGAGAAATTTGGGGAAAAGTGCTTAAACGATCAAACTGGTCGAAATTGAAGGTTCCAAATGAAAGATAAGCACTGACTACGGGTAATGGAGAAGTCACTTGCAAGAAAAACCGAAAAAAAGTCAATCCGGGAGAAAACCGAGAATTAGGGTTTTTAGTGGATTTCGGTGAAATCGGGAAGAATCACAGAAATGGCCCGACTTGGTAAGACCAAAGCCCCCAATGGATGAGGAATGATTAAAAAGGATGGCCCAAGGCTCAGATTGAAGAAAATCTGAAAATCGGACTTGTTTTGAGCAAAACCGGGTTTCGGAGGTTAAAGGGTAAAATTGGAAAAATTTGGGAAAAATAGCAAATGGACTCCGAAAATTATGGAAAATTTGTCAATCTCATTCTTAAATCATTTGAAAGAGATTGGAGAAAGAAAATCTTGATTCCGAGTTCGTTTGCAAAGTGGCCAAATCCCGGGCTTCTTATGCAGTAATTCAAAAAGATAAATCCCGAAAAAATAGCAAATGGACTCCAAAAATTCTGAAATTTGGCAAATCTCATTTTTAAATTATTTGGAAGAGATTGGCGAAAGAAAATCTTGACTCCGAGTTCGTTTGCAAAATGGCCAAATCCCGAGCCTCCTATGCAGTAATTCAAGCCGATAAATCCCGAAAAAATACCAAATGAGCTCCAAAAATTATGAAAACTTCCAGATCACACTTTTTAATTATTTTGAAGAGATTGGTGAAGAAAAATCTTGATTTGGAGCTCGTTTAAAAAATGGTAAAAAGTAGGGGCATAAAAGGACATTTTGGGAAGAAAAAATCCAAATAAATAGCAAACGGACTCGGATAATTTTGAAAACTTCCAGAACTCAATATTTTATTATTTTGGAAGCATTAAAAAAAGAAAAATTGAATTTGGAGTCCGTTTGATATTTATTTTGCATCCGGGGGGCAAAATGGTCGTTTCACCCAAGCAACCGAAAAGGGCTTCTTTGGGCCTTGCAAAAATCAGAGCTGGGCTGGAAAAGAGAAGTGCTGGCCTGCCCAAGCCCAAAGGAAGGAGGAAGCTTAGGATTTTTTCAATCAAGTGATTAAAAATCAAGAGTTAAGTTAGAGATTTTCATTTTTGAGCCTAAGTCCCAATCCCACATCCCTTTGTAATGTCAAGCCAAGGAGGTGCTCACCTTATAAATAAGGAGTCTTGGCCTTTGGTTGAAATCACCCACTACCCCTTGTGAGATATTCTATACACTTGTATTAGGATTATCCGGGTGGTGAGTCATAGTGTTTTACTCTGAGGGTTCGTAGCTTAATCCGTTCAAAAGCTACTCTGAGGGTTTGTAGCTTAATCCGTTCAAAAGCTACTCTGAGGGTTCGTAGCTTAATCCGTTCAAAAGCTACTCTGAGGGTTCGTAGCTTAATCCGTTCAAAAGCTACTCTGAGGGTTCGTAGCTTAATCCGTTCAAAAGCTACTCTGAGGGTTTATAGCTTAATCCGTTCAAAAGCTACTTGGTGAGTTTTCATTTTAAAATAATGTTTCTTGTTCTTCCTTCATTTCCTTTCTTAAGTATATTTTTCTTACATTTTGTTTTTACAATAAACTCACCATGGCCAAATGGCCTACATTATTTATTTTAAGTTGTTGTTTTTGATTCATTTTATCATATTGTTTATGCTATTTTCTTTATTTTTGATGTTTTAAATATTATGTTATTTCATGTTCTTAAGTTATATTTAATTTGGTTGCTTTGTTTGTTGCCATTTATGTCTTAGATATCATGTTTTTGCATTTTTAATTTTCTGTTTTCATGTTGTTTAAATTTGAGCATGTTTTAGAGTTGGTATATTAAGTGTTTGTGAAAATGCTTGTGTGATTCTTTGCATGATTCTTGTTTTATATCTTAGTGAGCATGTTTTAGATTTGGTATATTAGGTGTTTGTGAAAATGCTTGTGTGATTTTTGTGTTATGACTTAGTTTTTCATGCTAGCATACCAAGTGTTTGTGAAAATGCCATGCTTGTTGAAGCTTGGGGCCATTTGGCTACTCCATGTGTTTTGCATTGTGTGTTGTATTTTTGTCATGCTAGTTGTTAGGTTTTTGCATTTGCATGATATTTGGTTGGATTTTTGAATTAAGCATGCCTTGTGTTTGTGAAAATGCCATGCATGTCTTAGGTCTAGGTTACATTAAATGCCATGCAAGTTCATGTTAGGTCTAGGCCATATTATTTGTGTCATGCATTTTCCTTACATTTAGGTTTAGATCCATGCATTTCATGCATTATGTTTGCTGCATTGTTTCATGCATTTCATGTTCATGCCACTTGAATAATGACTTGAGCCAATTAATGGTTCAAAGTCATGCTCTCTTGAGCACACTTGTGGAAAATTAAGTTTGTCAAATTGATTATTCTACCTTTGTGATTTTTTTACTTAGCCAATTTTTATCTAACTTTCAAAAAGTCCTAGCTACTGCTTTCAAGTCATTTTATGAGTTTCAAATATTTTTATTTTTATTTTTAAATGATTTTATCAAAGACAAAAAAAAAATGTGTTGGCAAAGCAGTTTTTTTTTCCACCCAAAACTCGTACATCTCTGATTTTTCTGGGAATTCATCTTCGATCAAAAAATTAAGCCGATTTTTTATCGTGTAGTTTTAAATGTCGTGAGTCTCCAGTATTTTTTTTAGAATTTTTGGAATTTTTTAAAATAGGGTAAAAAATCGTGGATTAAAACTGGACAGTGGAGTCAGAATTGAATTTAAAGAAAAACAAAGCAGTTTTTTCTCCTCCAAAAACTCGTACATCTCTGATTTTTCTGGGAATTCATCTTTGATTCAAAAATTAAGCCGATTTTTTTTCGTGTAGTTTTACATGTTCTGAATTTCCAGTATTTTTTTTAGAATTTTTGGAATTTTTAAAAATAGGATAAAAATTCGTGGATTAAAACTGGACAGTGGAGTCAGAATTGAATTTAAAAAAAAAACAATTTTCTGTTTTGGTTAATTTACTTAGAATGGGCTGATTAGAAGGGTTAGCTACTGACTTAGGGTAATTTCTAAGCCTTTTCAAACTCTAAAAATGGTTTTTCAAGTCCCGGGTTAAGGGTAGTCAAGTCCGGATTTTTTAAACTTAGGAAATTAGAGCCATTTTAAAGAAATTAGCCCAGTTTTTATTTTTAATTCAAGCTTTTCAAAATTGTTTTCAAAAAATCACAAAGTATTTTGGTTTTAGAATATTTAATTTGACATATTTTCCTAAGGTAGCCGGATATCTTTTTAGATATACGGATTTCCTTAATTAAAGGAAAAAAAATACATTTCATGCATTGCATTTTTATATTCATGCATTTTATATAATATGTGATTCTTGCTATAATAATTTCTATGATATTGTTGTTATTTTGATTTATATTTTTTGATGTTACATGGTTTATTATATGGTTTCGAATATTTCATGATATCCTATGCTTTTATTTAGTTATCTTTATTTAGCATATACGTATTCATTTATTTTAAATGTTTTCAAAAGATAATGGTTTTCAATAAAAATAAAGATATTCCCGAGTTAAAATAATTCATGAGTTCTCTACCGGGTTTGCTGGAGGGAATATCATCAATTATCATTAATAAAGGAATATCTTTCTTTCAAAAAAGAGAATGATTCGGAAAGTTTTCCAAAACTAATAAAAATTTCTATATTTTGCCACGTTTGTTGGGGAATATAGGAAAATTTTGAATTTATAAATTCTGGATCATTTTCAATAAAAAAAATGAAATTATTTTTCTTTAAATTGGGAATTAACTTGAAATACTAAATTTAAAACCAACTTTTTACCGAGACTTGAGATAACACACGATTAATAAGGTACCGATTTATACGGGCGTTGTGGGGGTGCTAATCCTTCCCCACACGTAACCGACTCCCGAACCCGCTTCTTTGATTTCTCTGGTTTAAAACGCAGACTTGAAATTGGTTTTTAAAATGTTTTAATTAATTTTTAAAATATTTTATAAAACCGGTTTTAATAGGTGGCCGATCACACCTAGCTAAAAAAGATTGGTGGCGACTCCATGTCTTTTTTAAGGTCATTTTCAAAACCTTCATTTTTCTAGAGGAATTAAGTCGACTTTTCCTCGATTTTTTTTAATGTCACGCCTAACGAATAATAAAGTCTTGCGATGAGACTCGTCGTCGTTATTTTTTTAGGTTGCGACACTCGAGGACTAGCAAAAGCTAAATGTGGGGGTATTTGATAAGCTCATAAAATACACATTTTATGTCCTTTCTATTCTTAGTTTTAGTTATGTTTTCGATATTTATCTTGATTACTTATGTTATGTTTTTGAATTTTAGGTATATTTAAGAGAATAAAGTGAAAAGATGTTAATAATGATGGTAAAGAGCTTACAAAATCACAATCATAAGATGGAAGAAGACTTGGGAGTCAAAAAGATCAATTTCTTGTTGCCAAGCAAGAAGGCAGATTTGACCTCCTGATCTTGTTGCAAGAAAAACATGATGTTAAATTCTTTATTCAAAGAAACTTCCTACTTGAATTTTGAAGCTGAATTAAATACCTTTCCAACGGTAGTTCCTATGCCTAAATCGGACAAGAAATGGTCATCCAAATCATCCGAGGAAGTGTGAGAAGATGCATCAAAAAAATCAACGACCAGCGCCCAAATATTTCGAGAGCCAGCGCTGCACTTTCCAAACCTAAAAAAAACCCACAAAGTTGAAGCTCCAAACTTACTTGTGCGGCAAGAAAGGATTCTCAGGGTTTTAAAGCTCTATAAATACCATCTTTTGAGCCACAAACTATACATGTTTTGGTTTTTATTAATCTTCTTCTTCTTCTCTATTCTTTTATTCTCTTTAATTTTATGTTTATGTTAACAATACCTATGCAAGACTAAATCCCTTTTTGGTTAAGGGTCATTTCAAAGCCCTAGAACATGTTGTGTAATTGATTTTCAGATTCTATCTATCATTAGTTTTCTATCAAAATTGCTTATGTTCTTCTATAAGAATTGTTTATGATATTTGTCTTGATTTGTTTAGGTTACAAACTAGATAGATCTTGATAATTGTCTAATGCTAGTTTAGGAGACTTGATCCGTAATTGTCTTGATTTCCTATTCATAAGTAGCAATTTGTAATTCATGATTATGTTGGGTTTTCGAGAATTGCAATGTGGAACATAACCTAAGTTGAACAATTTGAGCTTATGTGTTTGTTGCTTAGATCAATCTATCTTTCTCATCATAAAGCTGCTATTACATAAAATCTAGAGAGCTTAATCTAGGTTGTCTAATAGTTAGAGATTAAATAGAGAGCTTGTTCTATTTAACAACGAACTAAGGAAAGATTGGGGTAACAGAACTTGTTGTTATCTACGGTTGATTGTTTTGATAGTTAATTGATGTTTATAGATCTGATTATTGATTATCAATGATGTATAGTGGTGGAGAATGAAATCTTAACCTTACTTTTCTCATATTTGATTTCTTCTTACTTACTTGCTTTTTAATTTTCTTGTTTTCTTTACTTTTAAAATCTATTTCAAAAACCCCCATTCTTATTTTATTTTCTTTGAAACTAAAATATAAACTAATAACTAATAAATTGAATCCCAATCCCTGTGGACTCGACCCTTGCTAACTACTATACTTATAATTGATCTTTTTAATGCAAGGTTAAATAAGATATGCTCTTTTGAGTACATCAAAAGGAGACCCAGTTTGAGCCACCACCATCCTTTCATCAACGCTTCCAAAAGCCAAATCTAATTAATGTGGGAGATAATGCTACTAAAGAGGAGCTCATAGAAATTTATCCTATTGATCCACTTAAGGCATCTTTGAATTCTACTTCTGAAAGGGATGAATTCCACTTTCAAGCATGCAAGAACGCTAAGCTATTCAAAGAAAAGACAAAAAAATGGCATGAATCGAAGATCATAAAGTGGTTAGATACAAGATGATAAACACGAGATAGTCAAGCCAATGACTATAAATCAAGCGTTTCTTGTGAGGCAACCCAAGTTTTAATTTTTTTTTTCTTTTGCAATTTTAATATTTTGTTAGGATATTCTTATTAATTTCTTTTTGTTTTATTCTGTAGTAGTCACTCATCCAACTTGGACAAGCATGATGAGATATAAGAGGAAAACTAGAGCTTCTCATGTGTTGCTTTCATCGATAGAGAAGTTTTCTTGTTCTTACTCTTTTTATATCTACACATTGAGGGAAATGTTTGTTTTAAGTTTGGGGATGTCTTTAGCTTATCAGTTTCTTTTGTTTTGTGTGATTTTTTTAGTTTGTTTTGCATTTTCTTTGTTCTGATTACAATTTTAGAAGTCTAGAGTGTTAAAGAGTCTAGGTTGTTTAAAAACTTATTTTGCACTTGATCATGATTAGATACTAGTCCCATGATGAAATTTTAGTTATTGATTTATCTTGATTCTTGGGAAAACATAGGGATGATTTGAGTTTGTGTTAAATTTTTTTGTTAGTCTCATTGTTAGGATGTGATTTTCAATAATTGAGCACTTGATCTCTTGTTTAGATTTTTATTGCTTATTTAAAGACTGTTTATGTTTATGTGAACTGCATTTTTTTTTCTAGAAACCTAGAATTTGTTTGATTTTCTCTCGAGGCAAAATCCTAGACAACACTAAGTTGAGGAGATGATTTAGACCATCTTTGGATCGTTTGAGCCTTTCTAGCCTACCTATGCATATTAATTTCTTTAATCTACTTCTTTGAGCCTATTTGATATACATCTTTTCTTTGATTACCACATCTTTTAGCCTACCCTAATAAGAAAAACTATGATAAACCCTCACTACATAAGCATTTGTATGATGTTACGATAAATAATTATGAGCCATGTCTAATTTGGGTAGAATGGTGACATTCAATGAATGAAAAAAAAATATGAAGAAAACAACAAGAAAAATGAATAATAATAATAATAAAAGAATAAAGTGGTGAAGAAAAGGAAGATGCATTCAAAGAATGAAGAATGTAACTTGAGGTAAAGACTAAGGCTCTAAAAAAAATCCTGAAACAATAAAAAATGTCTATGGGTGACTTAAACTGAAATATATCATTTATCTTACCTTGATCCTAACCTTTCATTACAAGCTTAATAAAGTCCTACATGATTCTTGATGAAGTGTTAATTTACATTAGTGGAGAGAGAGATGAAAAGCAAACATATGATAATCTAGTACTAATTCATATTTTGCATTGGCATAAACTTATTCGAATTGCAATTAATGATTTGCAAAGAGATTATACACACACTGGAAGTCCATTCAAGCATGAGGCATACAATTGAAATGAATCATGAATTTGGGTTATGTTTATATTCTACTTTGAGTTGGGATTTTGAGATAACTTTTAAGGACAATTAAAGGAATCATTATTTAAGTGCATTCATCTCGAGTAATGTTTTGGTTTGTTTTATTTAGTTTCGTTTGTTTTGGTTGCTTGAAGACTAGCAAAATCTTAAGTTTGGGGTGTGATAACTCTATGAAATAGAGTTATTTTACCATATTTTATGCATTCAAATCGGCTAAGTCCTTGAAGTTTTTATTCTGAATTAATTATTTTTAGATTAGTTTTATTTATTTATTTATTTCATGTTTAAATTAGTTACTAATTTTTTTATTTTTTTATTTTTATAGGTCCAAAGAAAAAAAGAGCTTCAAAGTGCGAAAAGACGAAAAAAGATACAAAGCAAAGTAATGGCAGATTTGACCTATGGAGCTTGTCACTAGGAAAACACAATATTAAATTTTTTATTCTAGAAAACTTCCTTATGAAATTTTGAAGCTGATTTCCAGAGCTTTCCAATGGTATATTATTTGACCAAATCGCACAAGATGTTTTCATCCAAATCAGCTGACAAATTGCAAGAAGATGACAAAATCGGCATCCAGACAGCAAACTCGGAGCTGCGGCGCCCAAAACCAGCGCCGCGACGCCCGAACGTGCAAAAAAATAAAATAAAAAAAAAGTATAGTCTTACCTGTTACTTGCACGCGAAGTTTATGACTCCAGGGATCTTAAAACTCTATAAAAAGGATCTTTTAAGACTCAAATAAGCATGAATGAAAACCAATAAACCTAGTTTTCTTAAGAGGAGAGTAGCCACCACAAGTTTGCAAGAAGCAAGAGAGATTTTGGAGATTTGAAGACTGAAGTCCTGCAAACATTAGTTTTCTCTTTTCCCTTAATCTTATTTTACTTTCTTGTAATATTTATGATGGTGAAACTCCATTGTTTATTATTTTCAATGTTTAGCATGAACTAAATTTTCTTTTTTAGGATTGCAATAGAACTCAACATGTAGTTTAAATTTTTTTACTCTCTTTCTTGAATTAGTGATAATTGAGTTGTTTATTCAATCTTATGCTTAATGTTTCTAATTGCTTAGCTACCAATTAGATTGATTTGTAACGTAAATACAACTTGACAAAGGGAGTTTAGCGTTAGACATGGATTGAATAACACATATTTCAGATTCATTTATTAGGATGAATTGAGTTGCATGTAGGATAGAAATATACTTACGTGTCATGTGCAATCAATTTTAGATTCTAAACTTAATGAGTTCCTTTTTAATTCAATTTTCATAGATATATAGTTAATTAGTTTAGAGGGATATTTTTACAAGTCCATCGACAGATACTTATAAATAAATTAGAATTCTAGGTTAACAACTCAATGTCATTAGTCAAATTTAGAGAGTAAGAGATATTCAAATGAAGTGTTGAGAAAAATTGTAATCCTAGGCCTTTCTCCATTAATTTAATCCAAGTTTTAATTTGCTTTCTTTTATTATTAGTTTTTAATTAACAAACTTAATTAATTATTTGGATAAAATTAAGTTGTTTTAATTTTAGTAATTAACAAATTTAGTAATAATTTATCGTGGGATCGACACTCTACTTTTAACTTTATTACTCGTTACGATACGTGCACTTGCGTTGTTGAAATCCGACAACACAGGTTAATACAAGAACTAGATTAAACTTGATGATTATAAACAATGCATGGGTTTGGTAGTCTTCTCTTAAAGTTCAACCGTATAGCAACTTACTTTCTGGTGAAGGAGACTACTTGAGCCAAAGAGAAATTACTAATCTTTTCCTCGTAGTATTGGGTTTCATATCTACTTAATTGAAATTATTGTTGAAGTGATGATTTTTTATAGCTTTCTATTGTGGTAGATGTTCTTCCTTCCTTGGATGCAATAAATGCATGTCATTGATGAAATATAAACTTTTCTGCTAGAATTACTTTGTCTACATACTTCATAGTGGTTGTAAGTTTATTCAGATTAAGTCAAGTAATAGTTTGATGTCTTATGTATCGCCTAATTCTATTTTTTTTTTTTATTTTGATATGAATTGCCACCGTACTACAGTCTTTGTCGATGTACACATCTTTGATTATTTTGCAGTGTGAAGCCTCCCAGTCAAATTCCTTACCCTGTCTCCCTTACTATTTGTGCTATTGGGATGTGCTTTAGTGTTTTCACAGATTGCCTTTGCAAAAGGTAGACCTTCATCACTCTTAGCAGCAATCGCAAAGTCAGGCCTGACTGCTGCCTTCACATGTTTTTTTGAAAAGCATAAATATTATTGATGACAACGGAAAGGTACAAAGTTCAAGGAGACAGGAACAACACAACAAAACACAATGCAGAGAAAAAGACAAGAAAAGCTAAAAGTAAGCTAAAAAAGATTGTGCCCTGGAAGCTGCATGTTAAATTGTCCAATACCAGCCCAAGGAAAAATAAAAGCCTAACAATGTGTGGTTGCAATTGTGTGGTTTAATGTGTGGTTGTAGTTGTGTGATTTAAATGTGTGGTTGCAATTGTGTGGTTTAATGTGTGGTTGTAGTTGTGTGATTTAAATGTGTGGTTGTTATTAAACAACAATGGGTGGTTGTAATTTATTTAGATTTTATATTTGTGTGGCTTGTGTTTGTCTTGGTATTGTATAAATACCCCTCTCTCTTGCATTTGTAAATCATCAAGTAGAAAGCTTCAATAAGCAATAAAAGTTCTAAGTTTTCCTAAGGAGTTCTTCTCTAAAGAGTGTAGTCTAGAGTGAAGTGTGAGCATTTGTGAGTTTTCCTAAAATCTAAACTTTTTTCTTTGAGTGGTAAAATTAGAGTTATCTACTCTAAGTTTTTCTCAACAATTGGTATCAGAGCTAGGTTGTGAGTTACTACCATAGTTACTATTCACATGTGTCACTATATACTTTTATAGTAATTGTTAACATATACGAGATTTATTCAAGTATATGGTATACGATACTATTCACGTATACGGTACTGTTCATGGTGAAATAGTTATTCAGGTACTATTTTTGGTTTGAGCGTTCTTGAGTCGTGAGGAGTTTGTACTCTACAAGTTTGTGTCTCAAAATCAAGCTTGTTCGGTATTGTTAGAGTCTTGCCGATACGATGGGTGATCTTCAAGTAGTTGGAGGAATCAAGAAGCTCAATCACAAAAATTACAACACGTGGAAGACGTGTATGATGTCTTACCTACAAGGTCAAGACCTTTGGGAAGTCGTTGGTGGTAGTGAAGTTACGAAGCCCGAGCAAAAAGATGCTAAAGGAACCTTGCGCAAATGGAAGATTAAAGTGGGTAAAGCCATGTTTGCCCTTAAGACCACAGTTGAAGAAGAAATGTTGGAACACATACAAAAGCTAGAAACGCCAAAAGAAGCGTGGGATACTTTAGATGCACTCTTTTCGAGAAAGAATGACACAAGACTTCAACTTCTTGAGAATGAATTGTTATCAGTTGCACAACGAGATATACCGATTGCTCAATACTTTCACAAGGTAAAAACGTTATGCCGTGAAATTTCTGATTTAGATCCTACAGCTGCTATTGGAGATACCAGGGTAAAAAGAATAATTATCCATGGTTTGAGGCCCGAATATCGCAGCTTTGTTGCCGCTATACAAGGATGGCCAACTCAACCATCACTTGTAGAGTTTGAAAATTTGCTTGTTGGTCAAGAATCTATGGCCAAGCAAATGGGAGGGGTCTCGTTGAAAAGTGAAGAGGAAGCACTCTACACCAACAAAAGCAAAGGCAAATTCAAACAGCACGTCGGTGGTGGATCTAAAAAGTATGGTGACAAGACAAAAAGTCATCAAGGAGAAGAGAGCTCTCGTCCAGGGGGAGCTTCAAAGAATCGTAGCAACAATAAAAGATTTGAAGGTAACTGTTACAACTGTGACAAGAAAGGTCACATGGCAAAAGATTGTTGGTTTAACAAAAGGCCCGCTGAGAGCAATGCTGCTACTTCTAGTACAAAGGAGAAAAGCGAGGATGATTGGGACGCTGAAGCATTTTTTGCTATGGAAGAGGAAGAGTTAGCTCTCACAGTAACAACGGCTGACCGAATTGACTATGAGAATGACTGGATTATCGATTCAGGTTGCTCAAATCACATGACAGGCGATAAACAGAAGTTGCAGAACCTGTCAGAATACAAGGGAAATCGCATTGTTGTGACAGCTGATAATTCAAGATTACCGATTACTCACATCGGTAAGATGGTAGTAGCACCTCGATATAGTCATAATCAGGTACCACTACAAGATGTTTACCATGTCCAAGGCATGAAGAAAAATTTGCTTTCAGTGGCACAATTAACATCGTCAGGTCACCATATTCTGTTTGGTCCAAGGGATATGAAGGTATATCGTGATCTCAAAATCTCAGGACAGCTGATGATGGAAGGACGACGTCTGGAGTCAGTCTACGTGATGTCAGCAGAGTCAGCATATGTAGACAAGACAAGAAGGAGCGATACAGCAGATTTATGGCACATGCAGTTAGGTCATGTTAGTTATTCCAAGCTAAGTATGATGATGAAGAAGTCGATGCTTAAGGGACTTCCTCAGCTTGACATAAGAACAGACACAGTTTGTGCAGGATGCCAATATGGTAAAGCACACCAATTGCCATACGAGGAGTCAAAGTTTAAAGCAAAAGAACCATTAGAGTTAGTTCACTCTGATGTATTTGGGCCCGTTAAGCAATCATCAATTAGTGGAATGCGGCACATGGTGACGTTTATTGATGATTTCTCCAGGTATGTGTGGGTTTTCTTTATGAAAGAAAAGTCTGACACTTTCTCAAAGTTTAAAGAGTTCAAAGAGATAGTTGAAGGAGAAGTGGGAAAGAAGATATGTTGCTTGCGCACAGACAATGGAGGAGAATATAACTCAGGCGAATTCTCTCAATACCTACGAGAATGCAACATACGTCATCAGTATACTTGTGTCAATACACCACAACAGAATGGTGTAGCAGAGAGAAAGAATCGGCATCTTGCAGAAATTTGTCGGAGTATGCTGCATGCAAAGAATGTACCCGGAAGATTTTGGGCCGAAGCTATGAGAACCGCAGCCCATGTGATCAACAAACTTCCTCAACCAAGGTTAGAGTTTGTTTCACCCTTTGAGAAATTGTGGAAAATGAAACCTTCAGTCAGCTACTTTCGAGTATTTGGTTGTGTATGTTATGTATTTGTTCCTGATCATTTACGTAGCAAGTTTGATAAGAAAGCAACTAGGTGTATCTTTGTGGGATACGACAACCAAAGGAAAGGGTGGAAATGTTGTGATCCTACGAGTGGAAGATGTTACACTTCACACAATGTGGTATTCGATGAAGCATCTTCGTGGTGGTCCTCAGAAAAGGAGGTGTTGTCAGATTCAAAAGAATTTGAAGACATGCTACAACAGAAAATGGGAGAGTATATTGTCCAACTTCAATCAACTTCAGATGAAGTAGAAGACCTATGTGATGATGACGATGACGAGCAAGTGTTAGTCCAGAGTCCTTGGCAAACTGGTGTGTATCAACTAGATGTTAGATCGAGTGAAGTGGAAGAACCATCTCCACATTCACAAATCCGAAGGACAACAAGAGCACGGAAGCCAAATCCCAAATATGCTAATGCAGCCATAGTGGAAGAACCAATTGCAATAGAACCTGAGACGTTTGAAGAAGCATCACAAAGTTCTGAGTGGATTATTGGCTATGAAAGAAAAGATCACTGCGCTTGAGCAGAATCAGACTTGGGATCTAGTGCCAAAACCAAGAGATGTGAAACCCATATCCTGCAAGTGGGTTTACAAGATAAAACATCGTCCAGATGGGTCGATTGAAAGGTACAAGGCACGGTTGGTGGCTCGTGGTTTCTCTCAGAAGTATGAGCTAGACTATGATGAAACGTTTAGTCCGGTGGCAAGACTTACAACCGTACGAGTCCTACTTGCCCTTGCAGCCAACAAAGACTGGAACTTGTGGAAGATGGATGTGAAGAATGCATTTCTTCATGGAGAGCTAGATCGGGAAATCTACATGATTCAACCATTGGGATTTCAAAACCAAAATCATCCTGAGCATGTGTGTAAGCTGCGAAAGGCACTTTACGGATTGAAACAAGCACCTAGAGCATGGTATGGTAAGATTGCTGAATTTTTAACTCATAGTGGTTATTCAGTGTCACCTGCAGATTCCAGCTTGTTTGTCGAAGCTAATGGAGGAAAGCTAGCTATCGTATTGATATATGTGGATGATTTAATCATAACTGGTGATTATGAGGCAGAAATTCTTCAAACCAAGGAGAATTTATCAGTTCGTTTCCAAATGAAAGAACTTGGACAACTCAAGCACTTTCTTGGTCTAGAGGTTGATCACATACAAGAAGGAATATTTCTCTGTCAACAAAAATATTCTAAAGATTTGCTAAAAAGGTTTGGAATGCTCGAGAGCAAGCCAATTTCAACACCGATGGAACCAAATGGCAAGATGTGTGCACTTGAAGGCAAAGACTTGGAAGATGCAACTATGTATCGACAATTGGTAGGTAGCCTGATCTACTTAACCTTGACTCGACCTGACATTTCTTATACAGTTGGTGTGATGAGTCGGTATATGCAAAATCCGAAGAAGCCTCATTTAGAAGCAGTTCGACGAATACTGAGATATGTGAAAAGTACAATAGATTATGGTCTTTTGTACAAGAAAGGTGAAGACTGTAAGTTAGTTGGTTATTGTGATGCTGACTATGCAGGAGATCATGACACCAGGAGATCAACAACTGGGTACATGTTTAAACTTGGTTCTGGAACAATTTCTTGGTGCAGTAAGAGACAACCAACGGTATCATTGTCAACTACCGAAGCTGAGTATCGAGCAGCAGCAATGGCAGCTCAAGAGTGTACGTTGCTGATACAACTAATGAGTGATCTACATCAACCAGTAGATTATGCAGTTCCGTTGTATTGCGACAACCAGTCAGCAATTCGTTTGGCAGAAAATCCAGTCTTTCACGCAAGAACCAAACATATAGAAGTGCATTATCACTTTATCAGAGAAAAGGTTCTACAAGAAGAGATTGAGATGAAGCAGATCAAGACAGATGATCAAATGGCAGATTTATTCACAAAAGGTTTGAGTATCAACAAATTTGAAATGTTTCGTCGTCAACTCAACATGGTGCAAAGAGGAAGAGCTGGTATTGAGGGGGAGTGTTAAATTGTCCAATACCAGCCCAAGGAAAAATAAAAGCCTAACAATGTGTGGTTGCAATTGTGTGGTTTAATGTGTGGTTGTAGTTGTGTGATTTAAATGTGTGGTTGCAATTGTGTGGTTTAATGTGTGGTTGTAGTTGTGTGATTTAAATGTGTGGTTGTTATTAAACAACAATGGGTGGTTGTAATTTATTTAGATTTTATATTTGTGTGGCTTGTGTTTGTCTTGGTATTGTATAAATACCCCCTCTCTTGCATTTGTAAATCATCAAGTAGTAAGCTTCAATAAGCAATAAAAGTTCTAAGTTTTCCTAAGGAGTTCTTCTCTAAAGAGTGTAGTCTAGAGTGAAGTGTGAGCATTTGTGAGTTTTCCTAAAATCTAAACTTTCTTCTTTGAGTGGTAAAATTAGAGTTATCTACTCTAAGTTTTTCTCAACAATTGGTAAAATCACCCACCACCCTTGTGAGAGATAGTCTATACTCTTGTATTAGGATTATCCGGTGATGAGTCATAGTGTTTTGTTGAGAGGGTTTGTAGTTTAATCCGTTCAAAAGCTAATTTGAGGGTTTGTAGCTTAATCCATTCAAAAGCTACTTGTGAGAGGGTTTGTAGCTTAATCCATGCAAAAGCTATAAGTGTGTTGTAAGAAGGTTTGTAGTTTTATCCGTGCAAAAGCTAGAAGTGTGTTGAATGAGGGTTTGTAGATTTGTCCATTCAAAATCTTCATATTGTAGTGATGTTATCCTTATGGGATCGTGGATGTAGGCCAAGAAGGGTCGAACCACGTAAAAAATATTGTCTTTTTCTCTTCTTATTCGAATGCTTGTTGTGGGTGAATGCTTGTTATTGGGCTACCACGGTTTATTTTTCCCAACACTGTATTCTTAGCCAACCCATCTGCAATGAAATTAAGTTGGGTTGAATTTTCAAAATGTGATTGGAAAGGTTCTTCATGCTCCAAGGCACCTGGAAAGCGTTAAGAGACCATTTGACAACATTTGTGGAGTGACTTTCAATGATGATTTGGAAGGAGTTGCTAAATTCAGATGCAAGAAAAAAGAGATATGCTTCTCGAATGGCCATGAACTCGGCAACGTTGGATTCAGCAGAGCCAATGTATTACACCCCGAATAGAACCTGACTCATCCCTTAGAAGACCTCCAATTCCGGAAGGGCCCGGCTTTCCAAATTTCGAGCCGTCAACATTTAATTTCATGAATCTAGAAGAAGGGCGAGACCAACAGGCAAACCTACAGAGAGAAGAATTAATCTTGACAGTGGAGATCAAGTTGAGGGATTTTTAAAAAAATCCTCAACCAAGTATGGAGAAGAAGGCCATTTAGCTTTAAACCACCAAGCAAGCCTAATCTGAATGAGATCAAAAACTTGCAGGATGTCCATAAGATTTTTCATTGAAGAGAATATCATTCTTGCAAAGCCAGATGGACCAAACTTTTCACAATTTGAAGATGGAGACGAATTCTGCCATAAGAGAAAAATGATTTTGCATTGTTTGGACAAACCCATTAAGCATTCCATTGGGAGAAGCATAAAGACCAGATTTTCCAAAAATTAAGGCAAGTAAAGAAAAGGTGATCAACAGTTTCAAACTCAAACTTGCAAAGAGGGCACAAAGCTTGGTTGGGCTCTAATAAATTCCTTTTCGCAAGCTCTGCCTTGACAGCCACGCGACCATGGAGGACCTGCCAACAAAATAGTTCCACTTTTCGGAGGGGCAAAACCTTTCCAAAGAGATTCCATTGAAAAATAGGTGAGAATGAATTTTGTTGGTGCACCTCGTAGAAAGATTTGGCTGTGTATTTTCCACTCGATGAAGGCTTCCAAATAACTTTATCACAGCCATTTCTATCTAAAAAGACCTCGTTAATAGTATTCAAGAACTCATTCCATTGTATGATTTCCCAAGAGAAAACATTTCTTCCAAGAACCTGTGATGAAGGACCATGCACACTATGGTGGAGAGGAGCTACAGCTAACAGTCGAGAGTGCAGGGAAGGACTTGGTGAACTGCAGCACAGAGGAGAACAACCTATAGATTCTAGAAGGGTGCATTGCACCAGCTGAGGTCGTTAATGGTGCATCAGCAAGTTAGTTAGGATTGATAAATTCTGTGTATTGCCAGCTGGCTTAGGAATCTTGTAATTCTGTTATTAGCTTTTCATTCTTTGTTTAGGCTGTCAGGGAACTATATAACAGGCAATGTATTCACGTTTTTGGCATGAAATGAAATACAATTTTCCTTCTCTTCTCCTTTCTCTTCTCCTTTCTGGTCTACTCTCTTCTTCTCTTCTTCAAACTCTCAACCAATCCATAACAAATTGGTATCAGAGCTGTTGAGATCCAACCTCAACAAGCTGGGAAAGCACAAAATTCAGAACACGATGGCAGAGGGAACTAGGCTCAACACCATGCAAGAACAACTGCAAGTGATGCAATCAAAATTGGAGGCCCTGCAGAGCTCTGATGTCACAGTGCCGAGATGGTGGGAAGAACAGAAGCAAAGCATTGATGCCAAGTTTGCTGAGAGCCATGGATATGTCAGCAAGCTTCTCGAGCTAATGGCCCAAAAAATTGAAGGACATAGCCCCTCTGAATCTGGTGGTGTCATTAACACTTCCAGCTCTCAACCAACACCAGTTTCAAACCTTCAAGCTCGAGGTAAGAACCCTATTGAAGTCACTATTGTGGATGAACATGGTAGGTATGGTCATAAGAATGGGGAACCAGGATTGCTATCTAAGACTTCCTTAGAAAAAAATCAATTTATGTCTCAAACATCACCTCTGCCTTATAAGCAAAATGAGTTTACAGCAGGATCACATTCAAATGCTAGTATGAATGCTTTCTCCCCTAGGCCTAGGATCGAATTACCTATGTTTGATGGAACAAATCCCCGTGGATGGATAAAAAAATGTCAAAAATACTTTGCTATTTTTGCTATAGCTGATCACCAGAAGTTAGAAGTTGCAGCCATGTATTTGTCTGGGAAGGCAGAAGTCTGGTTTGATGGTTATGTGATGCAGAATGTTGGAGTCAGCTGGCAAGAATTTGTGGTTGATCTGTGCCAAAGGTTCTGTGACAGGACCTATGCTGATGTTATAGAGGAATTCAACAAGCTCACTCAGAAGGGAACATTGGATGAATACCAAGAGAAGTTTGAGGAACTTAAGCCCTATATGCTTCAGTTCAACCCTGATCTGTCAGAAGCTTACTTCCTATCCAGTTTTATTAGTGGCCTTAGAGAAGAGCTTAAGTTGAGAGTCAAGGCCTATGAACCTGTTACATTGGCTGCTGCATATAGACAAGCTCGATTGCATGAATTGTCTGTAGAAATTGAAAGCAAAAAGCACAAACCACCAGCCAAACCTCCTTTCAATTTCCAGTCAAGACCTATCCACAACCTATCTGGTCAACTACCAAGAAACACTACACAGGGTAATCTGTATGAACAGAGAAGAGCTCAAAATCTTTGTTTCAAGTGTGGAGACAAATTTACATATGGCCATGTTTGCAAGAGCAAACAGTTAAATGTGCTCACAGTAGAGGAAAGTAAGGAAGAACTGGATGTACAGGAGGAAGCTCAGACTGGTACAGAACCAGATGAACCAGACAACCAAAATAGCAATGACAGTGGGTTGGAAATCTCAATCAATGCTCTCATAGGTAGTGTTGGTCACAACACCCTCAGAATCCAAGGCAGTGTAAAAGGCAGGCCTCTCAGTGTGCTTGTTGACAGTGGGAGCACCCATAGCTTCATCACTCCTGGCTGGGCTAAGGATGGAATGGATCTAGTGCATACTAACCCTTTATCAATTACAGTAGCCAATGGTGAGAAACTTTACAGCACTGCCCAGTGTAAGCAGTTGGAATGGGTTATGCAAGGTCACAAGTTTAGCCATGACTTAAGAGTTTTGCCCATGGGTGGTAGTGACATGGTGCTTGGTGTTGACTGGATGAGGAAATATAGTCCCCTCACATTGGACTTTAATGAGCTATCCTTGTCCTTTAAAAAAGAAGGTCAACAAATTATTCTCAAAGGTGGTCAGCTAGACTCTAAAGTGAGATTGGTATCTGGGAACAAGTTACAGAAGATAGTAGGAAAGGATTCTGAGATGCTTGGGGAAATGTACATGCTCAGCATTGACTGTACAGAGTTTGAAACACCTCCTGCACTTCAAGCTTTACTTGACCAGTATTCTGATGTGTTTGAAGAACCTAAACAGATGCCACCAGCCAGGTCCCATGACCATAGTATTCCACTCAAGGCTGATGCACAACCCATGAATTTGAGACCTTACAGGTTTCCCTACCATCAGAAAACAGAAGTTGAAAGACAAGTGACAGAAATGCTCACTAATTCCATCATCCAAACTAGCAGAAGTCCATTTGCATCACCATGCCTTTTGGTTAAGAAGAAGGATGGTAGTTGGAGGCTATGTGTGGACTATAGACAGCTAAATGCATTGACAGTGAAGGACAAATTTCCCATTCCTGTGGTGGAGGACTTGCTGGATGAGCTTAAAGGAGCTAAGGTCTTTTCCAAGCTTGATTTAAGGTCTGGCTACTGGCAGATACGAGTTAGGACAGAAGACATCCCAAAGACAGCTTTCAGAACTCATCATGGTCATTTTGAGTTTAAGGTAATGCCATTTGGCCTCACTAATGCCCCTGCTACCTTTCAGGCTCTTATGAATGACATTTTTGCTTTGCACTTAAGAAAATTTGTACTTGTGTTCTTTGATGATATATTGGTGTATAGTGTTAACCATGTAGAACATTATAAACACTTACAAGTTGTTTTAGATCTCTTAAGGTGTCACAGGTTGTTTGCAAAGAAAAATAAATGCTTCTTTGGTCAACAACAAGTTGAATATCTGGGGCATGTGATCTCAGCCAATGGAGTCTCAACTGACCCCTCTAAGGTGGAAGCAATGAAAGAATGGAAGTTACCAGGAAGTTTGAAATCACTAAGGGGTTTTCTGGGCCTCACTGGCTACTACAGGAAGTTCATCAGGGGGTATGGGGAGATCAGTAAGCCATTAACTGATATGCTAAAGAAGGATGGGTTCACTTGGAGCCCTAAAGCAATAGCAGCCTTTGATCAATTGAAGAAAGCTATGTGTACTGCTCCTGTCTTAGCTCTACCAGATTTCTTGAAGCCATTTTACTTAGAAACTGATGCTAGTGGAGGTGGAATTGGGGCTGTCTTGTCTCAGGAAGGTCGACCTATAGCCTATCTGAGTAAAGCACTCGGGCCAAGACATGCTGATTTGAGCATTTATGAGAAAGAGTACTTGGCTATTTTACTAGCAGTCTCTAAATGGAGACATTACTTGGAAGGAGGGCCCTTCATTATCAAAACGGATCATGAATCCTTAAAGTACTTGTTAGAGCAAAAACTCACTACTACAATTCAGAAGAGGGGATTGACTAAGTTGTTGGGGCTGGATTACACTATACAATACAGGAAGGGTAAGACTAACAAGGCTGCTGATGCCCTTTCCAGGCAGTTTGAAAATGAAACCACACTTGGCAGCATGATGTCCACCACCATTGTGCCTGAATGGGTGAAGGAAGTGGAATTAAGCTATGAAGGGGATGACTTTGTTAAAAACAAAATTGTTGCACTTACAGTTGATGCCAATGCCATACCATCTTATTCTTTTACTAATGGAATTCTGAGATATAATGGCAGGGTCTACATTGGAACTCAAGGACCATTGAGGGAACAAATACTTCAGCATATGCATGATTCACCTCAGGGAGGTCACTCAGGTATGCAGGCTACTTACTATAGAACTCGTCTATACTTCTATTGGCCAGGGATGCTGAAACAGGTGCAAAACCATGTCCAAGAATGTGACATTTGTCAGAGAAATAAGTATGAGCACAGTCCTTATCCTGGTTTGTTACAACCAATTCCCATTCCTAAGCAGACATGGGAAGTCATCACTATGGATTTCATTGAAGGGTTGCCACAGTCACACAAACAAACTTGCATCATGGTGATTATTGACAAATTCACCAAATATGCCCACTTCCTCTCACTCTCTCACCCATTTACTTCTTTGGATATAGCTAAGCTATACCTTAGCAATATCTACAAGTTACATGGAGCTCCTAAAACCATCATATCTGATAGGGATAAGGTCTTTACCAGTAATATCTGGCAAGAGTTGATGAAGCTACTGGGAACAGTGGTCCATTTGAGTACTGCCTATCATCCTGAAACGGATGGCCAATCTGAGAGGTTAAACCAATGCTTGGAACAGTACTTAAGGTGCATGTGTTTCCTGAAACCTAAAGCATGGGTTACTTGGCTGCCTCTAGCAGAGTGGTGGTATAATACCAGCCATCATTCCGCCATAGGAATGTCTCCTTTTCAAGCCTTATATGGCTATCAACCTCCTGGTTTTGCTTGGGATGCAAGTTCCCTAGCTCGTGTGTCTACTGTTGAAGATCTACTCAAGGAAAGAGAACACTTGAGCAAGCTGCTAGTAGATCAGCTTGAGAAGGCTCAGACCAGAATGAAATTCTATGCTGATAAGAAAAGAGTTGAGAGAGAATTTCAAGTGGGGGATGAGGTGTACTTGAAGCTTCAGCCTTATCGACAGACTTCCTTAAGTCTCAGGAAAAATCTGAAACTGTCATCGAGATACTATGGACCCTATACTGTGATTGCAAGAGTTGGGCCAGTAGCTTATAAGCTTCAGCTACCAAGTTCTTCCAGATTACATCCTGTTTTTCATGTTAGCTTACTTAAGAAGAGGGTTGGAAGCAAGAAGGTCCCTAGTATAGCTCCACCAGAGGTGAATGAAGATGGCCAACCTTTGATAATTCCTGTTGCAGTACTGGATAAAAGGATCATCAAGAGGAACAATCAGGCAATCACCCAATTGTTGATTGAATGGGCAAATTTGGGAAAAGAAAATGCCACTTGGGAAGACTATTCTGTTTTAGTCAGTCAGTTTCCATCTTTTGATCCTTGGGGACAAGGATCAGCTGAAGGAGGGGGTAATGTGATGAAGGACCATGCACACTATGGTGGAGAGGAGCTACAGCTAACAGTCGAGAGTGCAGGGAAGGACTTGGTGAACTGCAGCACAGAGGAGAACAACCTATAGATTCTAGAAGGGTGCATTGCACCAGCTGAGGTCGTTAGTGGTGCATCAGCAAGTTAGTTAGGATTGATAAATTCTGTGTATTGCCAGCTGGCTTAGGAATCTTGTAATTCTGTTATTAGCTTTTCATTCTTTGTTTAGGCTGTCAGGGAACTATATAACAGGCAATGTATTCACGTTTTTGGCATGAAATGAAATACAATTTTCCTTCTCTTCTCCTTTCTCTTCTCCTTTCTGGTCTACTCTCTTCTTCTCTTCTTCAAACTCTCAACCAATCCATAACAGAACCACTTGCCATTTCCATTCTTCATTGGACCAGCATCCAAAATCGCACACAAAACCAGACTTGTTAGCAGAAGTGCAAAGATTCCTTCACATTAATATTTGTTTTTGAAATTGGAGACAAGGTAACTAATTGATCATTAAATAAGTTCATGTGTTCTTGATAATTTTTTCTCTCCTTAATTTAAGCTATCAAACTGTAGTTCAAATTGTGTTATACCAAGTACTCGTGACTTTTCATCTACCTCTTTTGATAAGTTCTTTTTTTTTTTTTTTTTTGAGGAATCAATAAATTCTTTGGTGAGTTTCTACCGATATTGTCTGTCTCTATGTTGCTTTTACTTTTCATTATTTTTGAAATATTTATATCCGACATCCGTGTCTGAAATATATCTTGATATAGTATGAGGATATGACCCTTTAAGGATCTTCCAAATACATGAAAAAACTTTAAAAAAAATTGAACATATCCATTTTTGACACTCAAATTCGAGTCAAAGTAAAATAGGTCTGTCTTAATTTCTATGGTTCTAATCTAAGGCTTAAACTATTGGATAACCCAACTAAGAAGAATTGGGTTAACTGTGAATAATCTAGATAGCACATTTACCGAAACAAAGATTTTTAAATTTTGGCAGTCCAAGCATATATCATGCACTTGGCACCCACATTATATTCGGTCCATTAAATTCTTTATAAGCTGAGCTCACCGGTTAATTATCCAAGATAATTTTTCATTTGAAGCATTAATTAGTCAATAATCACTAGTGCTATATTTTTTGAAACTTTGAGAGGAAAAGAAAGAAGCTCCTATTTTGAAAATTGGTGCTTAAATTGTTTATTCAACACTTCAGGATAAAATACTGAAAAATTTCATAGTTGTAATACTTACTGTAAATTGGAACTTGGAATATCCTAATAGAATCATTATAATAATTTAATCAAATATCCTTGATAACTTGTGCTAGAACTAATCCAAAAAAAATAATATAGCACCCCCCTTTGAGCAAAAATACATAAAATAAAACATAGAAGTGAGGCTGATAGGCAACCTTACATCTTATAACTAGACTTGTCAATTTTGACTCGAACTCGAAAAATCCGACCAACCTGTTCGAATTCAAACCCGACCAATCCTATTTGACCAAATAAAGTCAACAACCCAAAACCGACCAATCCAAACCCGAAATGACCCGAATCCAGAATGACCCAAACTCGAAATGACCCGAAGAATTAACTCGAACTTAAATTAAGGCTAATTTTATTTTTAAAATATTAATTTAATTAAAAAAATACCTATGACTATAACATAAATTATTAATTTGTTTTAATTTTATAACTTGTAATTATCATTTTGGAGTATGATAAAGTATGCAATTACTATTTAATATGTATAAATTGATTCTATTATTATATTTGTTATCTTCTCTATATGTAAAATAATGTAGTGAGTCAATGACTATACATTTATTACAAATATCGTACAAAATCTATAATTATAATATTATGACAGTTTTTTAACATGTGATTAGTTTAAATTTTTTGAATTATTATTGTAATTTTAAAATATATTATATTAGTTGAAATGGAATTGAATTTTTTGATCAATGCCTGAGAGTAAGAACGTGTATTCATGATGTGTTTGTGTGATTTTCCAAGTATATACACATATATGTTTATAGTTTGTTAAGATTGATATATTCATATAAAAATATCATGTATATTTAAAATTTATAAATATTTAATATATATTAACTAATTTAATTTTATTATTATATTTTTATGTTGTCCAATGAAAATAAAAAATGAAAGATGAAAGAGAATTTTAAAATCATGAAAAGATAAGTGCATGCATGATACATGACTACTCCATCCATGCCTCCATCTGCATTACCTACTATAAGTACTACAGTCTACAGATAATCTCTGCCTCCCTTCCAGTGAACAAATACATAACTAAATCTCGTTCCCATGTCATGAAACTTTTATTTGGTTATAATTGTTTGATATTTATGAGCTTATAATTGTTTAACGCCATGAGTACTGATTTCAAGGTTTTATTTACAAAAAATAAAGAGGTATAAACAAAATTTAAATAAATTTAATTACAATATGAATTATTGACAATTTGACATTTTTATTTCATGCTAAGTACGGCCATATTTCCACCCCTCGTGCCAAATCTGCAATCTAATTAGAATAAAGATGTCATTTCTTTTTTCAATATTTATGGAAATTAAACTACTCATAAATCAATCATCAATAAACATTCTTCTTCTTCTTACATTATAATATTAATAATACATTTACAAATATCAAATTCAAATATGTAAATTGATTAAGAATTTAAGGTAATGGTTTCAACCTTTCAAGTTTCAAGTATACAACAATATTTGTTTGAGTAAAACTGTAAAATAGATACTTGAGTCTCGAATTTAAAAAATTAACCGATTATGTTTGAATCAGAAAAATCGGATTAGATAAATATTTATTTTTAAATTAAGATTATAATGTCTATATTTATTTTTAATATTATTTATTATTTATTTTCTACATTTTGACAAAATTTTAATTAAATATGACTTGATCAAATAATTTGTTTAAATTTGATCTAATTTTCTTTCAAAATTAATAAATTGAACTTAAATGACCCGAACGATAGAACCTAAATAATCTGAGTGAAAAACCTGAATAACCTGAATCCGAATAACCCGAGTGTCAAACCCGAATGACCCGAACTCGAAATGATCCGAAATCGAAATGACCCGAACCCAAACTGATCCGAACTCGAAATCGACCTGAATTTTTTCCGACCCAAATCCAACCCGACCCACCCAATGGACAGATCTACTTACAACCTTAATTAAGTATAGATTTCTTAATCTCCTGCAACTTTGCCAATGTTTCTGTCATTGAAAAACGATCTTTTGCTGATGCTGATGCTGCTACTGCACAACACAATCCAACTCTTATCATAGCTGATAAACACTCTTTGAATGAGTTTTTCTTCGTAATTCCATAATAATCCTTGAAAAGCCTCGGATCAGTAGTCTCCAAAGCTTTACTGCTATCCAACCCTGATGCAAATTTGTTTAGGCTCAATCCTTTTTTAAACATTCCATCAGTTGGCTTCTTTGCTATGAGCATTTCTAGCAAAAGGATTCCAAAACTATAGACATCTCCACTGGTTGAAGCTTTGCCACCTAGACCATATTCTACACAAAAATTCAGCACAACATTAGACTTACAATCTATGTTACTCGGACTCGTGTGTGAGTGTTAAATACGGATATGTGTCCGATACGGATATGTTCAATTTTTCCAAGTTTTTACATGTAGTTGGAGGGTCCTTGGAAGGTCATATCTCCATACCCATGTTCAGATATACGTTGAACGCGGGTATCGGACACGAATACTTAAAAAAAATGAAAAATTGAAGCAACATAACTAACAATTATTATAATTGAAATGCAAATTATTTTACTAATAAAATGCATGCCCTTTTTTTATCAAGAAAAGTTAAAAAGATCATCTTCGGACAAGCCAATGAATATGCTGTTTACTAGGATTTAAGGTTAGATGACTTGATTTGCCTAATTGTGAATTAATGGAAAAGATTTTTTTTTTTTTTTTTTTTTACAAAAGAGGTTGTTGAAAATAGAAAAAAAAAAATTGCGGGATTCAAATATTAAACTTCCTTAACGTCATTTTTTAAAGATGACTGTCTGAACCAACTAAATTAAATCTGGTTTCGAAAAAAATTCCCGTTGTTATCAGGTATGACAACCAGCAAGATTAGGTGGCTTGCTTGGCTGGCTATCATGCCTATGACATGGTAATCTGTAAAGAGGAGAGCATTAAAGCCCAAACAATATCTTTTCTTCTCTGCTTTAACTCTCCTATAGAAATAGAAATACTTGGCAAGTTGTCTATTTGGGGCTCTCTCTTCATGGGATCCTGAACAATTCATGGGAAGTCTATGAAAGAAGTAAAACATCTTCAAGTTTGGTTTGCAATAAGTTATTTGGCTTTCAAATTTGGGCATTTTTTTTTATTAAAAAAATATTGCAATTTGGAGATAAGAAAATGATTACAAATTATAAGATTCGAATCCAGATCTTTTGTATTTCATTATTTAAGAATGGTTACATGAATCAATTGAGCTTAAGTTTTGGATTAAGCTTTTCTCTTATTTAATCATATAATTAACTGGATCTTATGTCATTTCAGATTTAAAAATTAATTAAGTTTATTTATTACTTAAGATTTTATTTTTCGATTTTCATGCTCAATTTTTTTTTTTACTAGAAAAAGAAAGAACAACACCTGATCTAACCCAGCTCCTTCTTACATGGGCCATGAACCTGGGTTTGAGCCTACTGGGTCAACCAAATGAAAAACGTCACAGGGTTGAGTCTGATCTCAAATGGCCTAATCATCTCATCCAAGCCCGCTTCTTTAAAACCATGCAAATCCAAACCCATGTAACCATTTGGAGGGCTTGCCCATTTTCTTGCAAGAAATAGATGTGCATTAAATTAAAAATAATTTTTCATTTTTTTTTGTGTTTGAGGCTATCAAAGATAGAATCTGCTCGTGAAATTAAAAGTCGAGCTCTTTATCAGAATAGATCCTTCGATTGTTGGCAAACTAGATTTTATACAAAGAAATATGTCCCCACATTTTTTTCATTAAACTATTTTTTTGTCATTACTATAGATCAGTTTAGACACCTATCAAATTACCTTAATTTTTTATTTTGTGATTTGGAGTAGAACAATTCGAACCATGTTCTTTTAAGTAAAAAATTATGCACCAATCATTAAATCAAATGATTAGGTACGCCTTCGTCTTTTATTTTAGATTTCTCAATGATTGAGCACAAAATTTTTAGAAACTCAATTTTTTGTTGACTGAAATTAAAAAAAAAAAAAGGGCTTAAATTGTTTATCCAACACTTCATGATGAAATACTGAAAAAATTCATAGTTCTAATACTTATGGTAAATTGGAAATTAGAATATCCTAATATAATCATTACAATAATTTAATCAAATATCCTTGATCCTAAAAAATAATATAGCACCCCCCCTTTGAGCAAAAATACATAAAATAAAACATAGAAGTGAGGCTGATGGGCTACCTTACAGCTTACAATTACCTTAATTAGGTAAAGATTTCTTAATCTCCTGCAACTTTGCCAATGTTTCTGTCATTGAAAAACGATCTTTTGCTGATGCTGCTGCACAACACAATCCAATTCTTATCATAGCTGATAAACACTCATCGAATGAGTTTTTCTTTGTAATTCCATAATAATCTTTGAAAAGCCTCGGATCAGCAGTCTCCAAAGCTTGACTGCTATCCAACCCTGATGCAAATTTGTTTAGGCTCAATCCTTCTTTAAACATTCCATCAGTTGGCTTCTTTGCTATGAGCATTTCTAGCAGAAGGATTCCAAAACTATAGACATCTCCACTGGTTGAAGCTTTGCCACCTAGACCATATTCTACAGAAAAATTCAGCACAACATTAGACTTACAACGCATTTATTCGGACTCGGGTGTAAGTATCGGATACGGGTATTTGTCCGACACGGATATGTTCAATTTTTTTCTAAGTTTTTATATGTATTTGGAGGGTCCTTGGAGGGTTATATCCCCATATCCATATCCGGATCTGTATCGGACACAAATACTTCAAGAAAAATGAAGAGTCGGAGCAACATAACTAACAATTATTATAATTGTAATGCAAATTATTTTACTAATAAAATGCATGCCCTTTTTTAATCAAGAAAAGTTAAAAAGATCAGTATGTTCACTGACCTGGAGCAATGTAACCAATTGAGCCCTTGACACCTATTGTGCTACTCTCCTCTTTTGATGGATGTTGAAGAAGGAACCTTGCCAATCCAAAATCCCCTACATGAGCCGTCATGTTTTCATCCAAAAGTACATTTGCAGGTTTCAAATCGCAGTGCACAACTAGCTGTTCGCAGTCATTGTGCAAGTAATCCATGGCGGAAGCTACATCAATGGCAATATTGAGTCTTTGCAACAAGGTTAAGGATAACCCAGATTCCATATCCTCAGGATACAACCACTTATCTAGGTTTCCATTGGGCATGAACTCCAGAACCAAGGCCTTGAATTCATCTCCTTTATGATCAATACTAGAGCATGAGGTGATAATCTTCAAGAGATTTCGATGCCGAACATTCCTCAAGGTCTCACATTCTGCAAGAAAACTTTGAATGGCTTTGCTTTGTTGCAAGTCAAGTACCTTCACAGCGAGGGTAATGTTATTGGTGCTGCCTTGCCCTTGGTTATCACCAGTGATGAATGTAGCTTTATAAACAGAGCCAAAACCACCCTTTCCAATCAGATTTTCAGCTGCAAAATTGCTTGTAGCAAGCTGGATATCAGAGTAAGATATCATAGGAGGAAACCCCTTGAAGGAAGCTGAAGGTTCAGCGCCTTTGTCCTCCTTTTTTTCCTTCTTCTTTCCAGGTATCAATGCCCATACAAAGCAGAAAATCAAACATATGAACAAAGTGACTCCCGCTGCTGAAACTAGAATCTTTAGCAGATGATACCTTTTTATTGCTCTTGTTTTACATTGAGGGAGTTTCAAATTCCTTGCAATTTCTTGATCACCACTGCAGAGCCCATTGTTTCCCTGGACAGAGGTCACGCTAAGATTCAAGAAGACTTTTCCTTTTGGAACTTCTCCTTCCAAATGATTGAAAGACAAATTTAACTTCTTCAGATACAGAAGATTTTCCAAGTCTCCTGGAATTGATCCAGAAAACTTATTAAATGAGAGATCCAAAACCTCCAGGGACGTCAACTTTCCAACTGAACGAGGGATTGCTCCGCTGACATTATTTCTTGACATGTTGAGAAATTGCAAAGTAACACATCCACCAATTGATGCAGTCAAATTCCCAGACAACTGATTGTCAGAAACATCCACCACTTGAAGTTGCTTCAACTCACCAACTTCACCGGGGAGAGAACCCCAGAGTGTGTTGTGTGACAGATTCAAGTTGGTTAAACTAGAAACCATGAAAATCTCTTTTGGTATGCTTCCGTTGAGCCTATTCGAAGCCAGGTCCAGTATATGTAGTTGCTGGCAGGCTCCGAGGCTACGAGGAATTTTTCCAGTGAACTTGTTATTGTCCATTTGAACAATAAAAAGTTGTGAAAAATTACCAAAGATATCTGGAATTTCTCCAGACAACATGTTCTGGAACACACTGAAACTCTGTAAATTTTGAAGTGTTGTTATGTTCTTTGGTATCTCACCTGTAAATGCATTTTGCTCCATTGAAAGAGATATGAGGTTATGAAACTTCTCAAACCCCTGGGGGAAGCTGCCAGTTAACAAATTGTTAGCAAAGCAAAAATGTTGGAGATTGCTTGACAGATTGGCAACTGAGGAGGGAAATTCACCGCTAAGCTGGTTGGAAAAAATCTTCAGAACTTCCATCTCCTTACAGTTTGTGAGCGAATTAATCAGCTGAAAATTCAGTTCTGAAGTAGAAGAGAGAAAATTTGAACCAAGGTTCAGCCAGATAAGTTTCTTCATGTTGCCAAACAGAGGAATTGGCCCATGGAATCCATTCACGGAGAGGTCAAGATGTTCGATGGCTGAAGCATTAGAGAGAGAAGCAGGTATAATTCCTTCAAAACTGTTCTGAGCCAAATAGAGTTGCCTGAGATTTGGAAGAGCTTGAAAAATATCACTTGGTAATTTTCCTCCAAGGTAATTTTGTGTCACAGATAAAAAGGCTAGAGAAGAAATGTTGAAAATAGAAGAAGGGATTTCGCCACTGAGATTGTTCCCAGAGAGATGAAAATATTGAAGGTTGCTAAGGCAACCCAACTCACTTGGAATTTCACCAAGAAGCTGGTTTCTTGCAAGAGCAAGCGAAGTTAAAGAGGAAAGATTTCCAAATGTAGAAGGGATTGAACCAGTGAGATTATTGATAGAGACATGGAGAGTTTTGAGTTTTTGTAGACTGCCCAATTCAGGTGGAAGTTTACCAGTAAATTTGTTTCCTTCAAATCTAAGTGTTTCAAGGTTATGGCAATCAGAAACATGAGCTGGAATAGTTCCATCAATGGAATTATTCCTGAGATCAATATGTTGAAGATGTGTAAGCCTACTAAACTCCAATTGAATTTGACCGTGAAATAAATTGTGGGAAAGGTTAAGTGTGTGGAGGGAAGTGAGGTTTGAGAGGTGAGGGGTTAAGGTACCGCCAAGGTCAAGCCTACTAAGGTGGAGGGATTGTACTCGGGATCCTTTACTGCTGCAAGAAACACCATACCAAGTACAGTGAGAGGAATTTTTAGTCCACCCTGAGAGTGCATTTTTAGGGTCAGTAGTGACTTGGAGTTTAAAAGATAGCAAGGCTTCTTTGTCAGCTCTGGCTTTCAGACCTCCTATCTTGCTCGTAGCCAAGTAAAGATGAGTCTGGAATAATAAGATGAAAACCAGCAGACTAAAGTGCAGATATTCCATGGTATATGGAATGACTACACTCTTTGCCTTGCTTGCTTGAGATAGATTTGAATTGGACTTCTGAATAATTAAACTATTTCTCTAGTTTAGCATTTATATAGACCTTGGGTAGAATTCTCGTAGGCTTCTAATTAATTTATGAACTAGAGATAACAGTTCATTACTAGGACTATAAAACTTAAATATTTACTTTGCTTTTGCCTATATGAACTTAAAGTTATTATCATGGTGGGTTTAATTTGAGTATCAATTCCGCTATATTTTGGTAAGTCTAGACGCTATAGTTACGCACTGGACACTGACAGTGACAGATAAATGATCATCTTCGGACAAGTCTAGGTTTTCAGTGTGTTGACTCTTGATTTTTGCTGCTGCGTCGAATATAAGTCTGAAAGATCATTGCTTTGGGTACTACTTCCTCGTATCAGAAATAGTGAGACTTTGACTGGTTCCTTGAAGAAAACCAATTAGCACTCCCCCACTTGTCTCAATCTCATCTCTTTATATCTCTAGCTCCATCTAACGTATTGATCAATTCAGGATTATTCTCGAAATCAATGACATCTGAAAACGTAAATTTTGATCTGATAATATATATAAAAAGAGAACAAAAAACTTTTGATGATTGATGCAGCTTGTGTCTCGACTCTTAATTAATTAAGCTGACCATTTCTTTCCATGTTTTTGGGTTAGAGCTGAGAGCTGTACCAATAAGATTATATATCCATTTTCACCCCTTTGATTCACTTCACTCTCAATCTTAGCCCTTAGCTAGGGTTTGTCCTGTTTGACTCGAAGATTCCAATTCCAAAATGCATCCGTCAGGACCAACACCAGCTCACTTACAATGGGACAGACCATGAATATTGACCTCCAAGGATAACATCTTTGTTACTAGTTAGTTGATGAAGTTATTTTTTCCTTTTTTTATTCGGTAAAATAAAAAAGATTCAAAACTTATTCTTTGAGATGAAGAATTAATCACTTGAATCTTACTTTTTGAGATGAAGAATAATATACTAAATATAAATCATTTTTAACCTCTTGGATTTGTATCTTTTAGCATTTTTCATATTTTAATTCATAAAATATATATATATATATATATATGAATTTGACAGGATTAGACTAAGAACATCCTTGAGAAGAAGATTCCACGAATAACTTAAATTTAATATTTTAAAAAATAGACTTGTAAAAATATACATAAAATAAATTATTAAAGTGAAAAATTTATATAAATTTATAATATTTTAAATATACAAAAAAATAATACGAATACGAACATACAAATCTATATAAAACATAAAATAGAAGTTAAGTGTAAGTGAAAGGATAAAGAAAACAAAAGAAAAGAAGTACAAAGAAAGAAGAGAAAGTTAAGTGCCGTGCCGTGCACTTCACTTTATCTTTCTTTTATTTTTTAAATTAAAAGAGATGAATAGAATTTTTTTTACTGAATTATGCAAAATATGCAAAATATTGTTTGTGGTCACCAATTAACACGTCTTATCCCCCCCCCCCCCTCCCCAAAGCTTAGTCCAAGTAAAGTGCTCTATATGATCTCTTGAGAAATTAATGGCTATAACTATCCAAGCTTCAACTACCATTCTCCCTCAACCCTCTCGCTTAATTTGTTTCTCTCTTTCTCTATCACTATTACTTCTTGCATATATTATATATAGATTGTTGTCAATCAAGGTGAAAAATGGCTTTAACTATATCCTCTCAAGCAAGGATGATGATGGTTTTGGTAGCCATCATATTTCTCATCTCTTTTGCAACTGCGGTTGTCCCTCATGGTTCCCTTCTCAAACCTAATAATATCGGTCAGTATTAAGTAATGTAGTGTGCATATTTATTCTTTGTTAATTACTACATCTGCCTAAGTAATAATAATACAGAAAAGACACTTTATATCTATATACAATTATACATACATATATATGTTCTCATTCGGATACCCCAATAACACTTAGAACTTGAAATTCAATTTTTGAGGTCTCAAATTCGAACCCTGAAATCAGCAGAGTGAAATTTATAAGAGGAGAAAGAGTAATATCCCGTCGTGCAGTGCAAATTAGTCATATATACTACTTACTTATGTTGTTCAGACTTTTTGTTTTTTTTGAAGTACTCATGTTCAACACTCGTATACGATGCATATCTGGACATGGATATGGCAATCTCCAATTATATGAAAAACATAAAAAAAATTAAACATACTCGTATCCAACACTCACACCCGAATTCGAGTAACATTACTACCAACTATAATCAGCTGTCATGCGTTTTAACCACGAGTAATTTGTGTCTTGCTGCAGCTAGGAAGCTTCTTGTTGGGCCGCCGACATATGCTCAAAATGGGGGATCCTCAGGGGGATACTACCCATGCTGTTCTCCTTAATTAGGAAGGTGCAAGCGCCTTATTTTGTACCAGAGGGAATAAGAAAGAAGCATGAAGAAGGGGCCCAAAGAAAGATGCTTCCATTAGCTTTTTTCTTCGTTTAATTTTTCAACAATATCTAAATATGCACACTTTCTTACAGTTTATCTTTATGGAAGTCATCTTTTTTTATAAATTATAGGTGGAACTGAACTCATATATGTAAACGATCTAGCTATTAGATGTATTGTTGGCTATGCACTACTTCAATAGAAAAATTATAATGCATGTTTTCCTTCTTTACACTTTATGTATCGACTAAAATTAATAGTAAGTAAATCACAAAGGATCCAATTACACTAATGAAAAAAAAATTGATCTAAATTAAAAAAATTCGACCAATTCACTCGAATCCAAACCCGATTCAATCTAGGAAAAGTCAACAATCCAAATCTGATCCAACTCAAAACCGAAAATGATTCGAATCCGAAATGATCCGATTCCAAATTGATCCAAACCCGAAATGAGTAGAACCCCGAAATAACCCGAACCCGAATTGACCCGAACAATTAACCCGAAATGACCTGAACTTAAATTAAGTATAATTTTATTTTAAAAACATCAATTTAATAAAAATAATAAGTATAACATAAATTATTAATTTATTTTAATTTTATAACTTGTAATTATCATTTTTTAATATGATAAAATATGCATCATGCAATCAATGACTCTGGAGAAAATTTAAAAATGGAAAAAAGCTTGATCAATCGATTATAAATCAATATTAATATCTTTATTTTAAATCAAATAGTTGGATTGGATAAATAGTAAGTTTGTGTTTTTTTTTTATAAGTAAATTTGTTATATTATTACCATAATAACCTTCTTAAATTAATTGTTCAAGACTTCAAAATAATTGTTCAAAAACTAAAATAATCTTTTAAATATATAGTAATCTTTTAAATAAATAATAAAAGGTTATATCAATTATGATAATTTTATAATAAGATTTAAAATAAATTATATATTTTAATTATCATGAATATACTTATGATAATCTCATAATATTTTTATCTACATATTATTTAAAATAAAGATTTTTTATTTTAAAAGTATAATCCATTCTTAGGTAATTTAAAATAAAATACATAAAATAGGTTATTAATAATTATACGTATATTTTATCATAATGATTTGTACGCTATGTTATAATAATATTTTATCATGTAATTTAGATAAAATTATATAATCTATTATCATTATACATGTTATTTTAAAAGTAAATATGTTATTTTTATTTGAAATTTATAATTTTTTAAGTTTTATCATGTAATTTTTAAAAAATATATAAAATAAATTATTGATAATTTTATATTAAAGAACATATCATTAAATCAAATGCATATTTTTATTAATTACTTAATATTAAAATTATTTTTTTAGTATTTATTTTTTTAATTAATTCAATCGATCTAATCAAATAAACTAATAACCGAAAACCTTTCAAACTTGACCTAAGCCATTATACCAACCATCCTAATTTACCAAAGCAGGCTTAAGTGAAGCGTCATAGTTTGAAGGATTATTACAAGTAGAGGTGGCAATTGGGCGGGTTCGGGCGGGTTCGGGTCGGGTTCAGGTTTATTCGGGTTCGGGCTCATTCGGGTTCGGGCCCATTCGGGTTCGGGCCCATTCGAGTTCGGGCTCATTCGGGTTCGGGCCCATTCGGGTTCGGGTTCGGGTTCGGTCTGGGTTCGGGTTCGATCTGGGTACGGGTATGTTTTACATTATTTTATTTTATATTAGATGTAATCATTTTTACGTAATTTAAATATTTATATCTAAAAACAAATTATTAATTTATTATTATTATTATTATTTTTATACTTTTGCTATTATATGATATTTTTAATTATATTTATTTTTTAAAATTAATATTTTTTAGCACCAAAAGAATAAGAAATTAATTTGTTATATAAAATCAAATTTTGAAATAATTTATTATAAAAAATATGATATATTATAAATTAATATATTGATATTTAAAATAATTGATTTGATGAGCTCGAATTTCAAAATATAAATACATTATAATTTATATTCACTATAAAATAAAAAACTTTTAAAAATAAATCCTGGCCTTCATCTATTCGTTTATATACTTATAAAATGCAAAACATTTATGCTTATAGTCAAGATATATATATATATATCGAGTACTTATATTTTTTTCATCAGTATAAAGTATAAATTATAAAGTAGTACTAAAAAATATAATTTATATTTAAATTATACGTAATAAATATATAATTAATATGATTATTTATTAATATATAATAAATATACCCAAAACCAAAAGGCCATAAAACCCAAAACCCCATTAAATCCACCCGCTAAAATAAAATCACATAAAGCCATATTCCAATTAAACCCACCCTAACCTAACCGCATAAGTATAACTAGAGCTGCTTATGGGCCGGGCCGGGCCGCGGCCCAGTTTTTTTTTTTTTTTTCTCTGCCCAGGCCTGGCCCTGGGTCGGCCCGGCCCGCCCGTTTAGGCCCGAAACACTGTTCATTGGAATAAAAAAATATTTTTTTTATTTTTTTATAATTAAAATTAAATAAAATAATATTATAATAAAAATTACTGTTCCGGGCCGGGCCGGCCCGGAACACAAAATATCCTGCCCAGGCCCGGCCCGTGAGCAGGTCTAAGTATAACCCAAAAGGCCAAAATAATTGAATTATTGTCAATTTTATTACCCTTATAGATTAATTGAATTATTGTCAATTTTTTTTTCACATCTTTAAAATTTTCAAGAATTTAAAATATTTAGATTATAAATTCATCATGATATGAGACGTTAAAGTTATAACTTATAAGTACAAAATATAATTTACTTTTTGATAAAATTATTATTTCATCATATATATATATAATATATTAAATTTTAAATTTTAATTAAATTATTAAAAAAATTAGAATAAAATTAATAATTAAAGTTATTGCTTTGTAAAAAAAAAAAATAATTGCAATTTGTTTATTTTTATTTTTAGTATTAAATTCGGGTTCGGGTTCGGGCCGGTCTCGGGTTCGGGTCCATTCGGGTTCGGGCTCATTCGGGTTCGGGCTCATTCGGGTTCGGGCCCATTCGGGTTCGGGTCCATTCGGGTTCGGGTCCATTCGGGTTCGGGCCCATTCGGGTTCGGGTCCATTCGGGTTCGGGCCCATTCGGGTTCGGGCTTTTTCGGGTTCGGGTTTTTGACTTTTTGGTCAAATCGGGTTTGGGCTGGTTCGGGTTCGTGTTTTCCTGGACGGGTTTTTGGGTTCGGGTTCATTTTGCCACCTCTAATTACAAGCTTCACATTTTATCTAACAAAACACACGTGGCAGCCAACGAAGCTTGCTAAACCTTAAACAGAAACGAAGCACCATACTCCCATGGCTGAACTCTAACTGGGCAACAATTGTTTTTTCAAGCAATTCAATCTCAAACTTCAACTCTTCTTCTCTTCAGATTCATATATATTTAGATATATATATATATATATATATCAAATAGTTTTTAATCATGATATTTTAGAAATTTAGTTTAAGTTAAGATTAGACTATTAGAACAAATAATTAAGCAATTAAATAATAGTAGTACTTCTTTTTGTTATTATCTTATCAGTTCTTAAACCTTTGCTCATTTTTATTTTTATTTTTAATGTGTATAATTATATTATATGTATATAATATAAATCATAATATATTTACATGTTGAATAACTTCATCGAATCAATTATTTTAAATATTAATATGATAATATATATTCCATAATTATTTAACAAATTGATTTTATATAACAAATTATTTCTGTATCCGTTTTTGTGCTAAAAAATATTGATATTAATATACAAATATAATTTAAAAATATCATATTATACAATGCTACTTAAAAAAATAATAATAATTTATTTTTGGATTTGAATATTTAAATTATGTAGAAATAATTACATAAAATCCGTTGGAGCCCGAACCCAAACTTGAGGTAGTTCAAACCCAAAATGACATAAAATAAAAAAAGGCTGAACCAAAAAATGGCCCGAACCTGTAACGAATCAAACCTGAAAAGAACCAAATCTGATATAACAGGAACCCAAAATAATTCGAACCCGTAAAAAACTGAATCATAAATAATCTGACTCAAATCCGCCCAAACTAGAGATAGCAATTTAAAATGCGGATTCGGATATTCGCGGATATCCGATCCGTTTTTTGCGGATTTGGATGAAAGTTGGATTCGGATATTATAATTACTATCTGCAGCGGATTTGGAGCGGATGTGGATATGAAACCTCGGATATCCATTATCAGAATCCACATTACTTCTGCGAATTCGGATAGCGGATTCAGATATCTGAATCCGAATCCGCTTATTTTTAAAACACATAAATTTTGTTTGATTTTATATTTTTATTTTTTTTTTAAAATAAATTGATTTATTGAATTCGGATTTTTAGCGGATTCGGATATTCAGTGGATAATGTTATTTAATTCGGATTCGGATAGTAATATGCGGATAATTTGCGGATTCGAATTTTAAAACAGTTTTGCGGATTGGGATTCGAATAGTACAAAAAATGCAGATATCCGACCCGCAGCCATCCTTAACCCGAACCCGCCCAATTGTCACCGATACTCATAAACAAATGTGGAGTACAATAGCAAGTGAATCGTAATTTACTTTACCAACAATCATAGCACAACTAGGTGCTTGATAAAAATTTAGTGTGTTATAATGTACGAGTTCGAGAATTCAACAACTATACACAAAAATGAGTAGTCAATAATTTATTTGGGTATGATTGACCATCTAATTGAATTTATCTCCAAAAAAAATCTAAACTCGATTCATGTTCTTGAAAAGAGATGTCCCCCGTTCTCTAGAATTCTTCGATGGCAATGCATAAAGTTTTCTCAGTTTTTGTCAATAACATCCCTCCTTTTGTTCATTAGAGATGGCTTCAAAAGAGTTTTCAAAATCACATGAGGATTGTCGATATTTTTATTCCTTGAAAATGAAGCAAAGGTGGTAAGAAACATAGTTTTGTGTGATTTGCAGAGTACGGTGAAGCTAAGAAGGTTGTGGAAAGGTTTAATGGAGTTTGGTTATTGGATTATAGATTAGATGCTAATTTGACAAAATTCAGTGGCGGAATAGCTTTTTTGAGGAGGCTACATCCAAATAATTTTCCGATACTTTTGATATAATTTAAGTTTTCCTCATTTCAAGAGTATTCAATCAAGAGTATTCAAGAAAATCACTTATTCCTTTAAACATGTTTCGTTGTATCCACTTGATGTTTTATGGAAAGGTTTTTTCTATCTTTTTTATTGCTTTTTTTATTTCAATTTTTTATTTCATTATCTCTTCATTTTTATTTATTTTATTCATTTATAAGAATATTTTATGCCTTAAATTAATGATCTATTTGTCTATTTAATAGTAAATGAAAATTTCTTTTATTGGAAAACTAGATTTTTTAACCCGTGCGATGCACAAAATTTTTATACTATATTTTTTTAATTTAAATTTGTTAATTCATTCTAATTTTAATATTATCTTAATAAAAAATATATACTTTATTGATATGCTATATATAATTTGGCACTCATAAAATTAACATAATTAAATCTTGTATATTCCTTTTTAATAAAAAAGCATAATTAAGTCTCATATATTCCTTTTTAGTAAAAAAGGATCCATTTTCATAAATCAGCTCAAGCCAACATCTTTTTATAATAAAATACAGATTGAACTGAATTTGAAACTGAATTACTAATTGAACAGGCCTGAAAATTAAAAAAAAAAAAAAAGACAAAATAAATAAAAGGAAAAGTTCGAAAAATTTGATGAAGCTTTTTATATGGATGATATAACCAAAAAATAACCAAGGCTTGTTATTAATTTGATTAAAATGTAATGAATCTAGCTTGTAATAGTAACTAGTATTTTAAATGTAAACATAGCAAATCATTTCAAGAGCAATATATATATATATATATATATATATATATATATATATATATATAAATGAATCGTATAACTAAAAGAGAAATTTGATGAAGCTTTGTCATCAATTTGATTAAAATAGTTTCAATATCTAGTATTGTATTGTGGTAAAAGAAGAGATCCGATGAATAAAAAGAAAATTTAATAAAGAAAAACAATAGTAGAAGAATCAATAATGGATACTTGTCTTGTCGATCAGAAAGAACAAAGCATTTACTGCCTCTTCCATTGTGGTAATGTAATGTTATATTCAACAATGGAATAAAAATAAACAATAAAGATAATTAAAATATATGAGCTAATATTGTAATTTCATATTTTTTATTAACCTAACAGGAATGATGAGGAGTGAGAGCACTTCACGTTTAATGGATGGAGAATGTTTTGCTGCCCATCAACTGCCTAAAACAGATACAAGTGAAAGATAAGAAACTACAAAAAGTAAATATTTAACACTTAAGAGTTATCAGGAAGGCACATCATATAAAAAATACCATCATTCATTATCACTAATACCAGCAGATACAAATGTTTAAGCTATCAGGAAGGCACATCATATAAAAAATAAAATAAAATCTAAGCAAGCTAAATCATAAGGACATCAAATCTCTCAAATAGCATAATGACTCTAATATATTGTACTGCAAAAAAAAAAAAAAAAAGGGAGAAAAATATAAGTAAAACCATCTTAAATTGTAGTCACATGGTAGAAATCGTAAGAGTCATTGTCTTTCGCATCACTAGAGCCACTTAAGCGCTCTTGCTTTCTTCATATGATGAAGATAAAAATGTGTCTTGAGCTTCTAGTGATTCAGTACCAATAACACTTTGATCCAAACCACTCCCTCCATTTGAAATGTCTATTGTTGAGTTAAGGAGACGCTTATTGTGCTCATCAAACCTAGATGATAGTGTTTCCCATCCAAAACCATATGTATTAATTACCATTAATTAGCTTTGGAAGCATTTGACGTAAGTCCATGGGACTCCACCTTATAAATGTTGTTTATACTGGCTTTATTGCTACCAGAGGCTCGATGCTCATTCCAATACTTCTTCTTCTATTCTAATTATTCCATTGCAGTACAAACATATGGAAGCTTCTCCAAATCATCAAGAAACCCTGACCAGTTGCCTAAATCTATATAACTCGTGAGTCGTGACCCACTTTGAAACCCATTCCCTTGGTTGCTTATGTCGGTGTTGTTTGATAACGCATTGAAAAAATTTAATGCATTTAATATTTTTAATACGTTTGATAACCAATATTAAAAATCATTTAATAGAATTTTTCACTAAAAACTTGTTGAATAAGATAAATAGATAAGGAGTGACTTATCACTCAGTTATTTTTATGTTAATTTTTTTCTTTTAAGACTATACTATCCTTTAAATAGTTTACGGTTACTCCACAACTACTTCCATCTCTTCTTTATTTAACATAGAATTTTCTTTAAAGCTTAAACCTTCAAGTTGAATGATAAATCCTATTACAGGTGAGAATTTTTTCTACTTCTGCCTACCTTTCACAAGAATCAGAAACCATTTCCTTTCGAAGATATCTGATCAATGGTGTTGGTTATCCATATATAAGATGGAGGAAGCCAAGTCAGACCTTACCAAGCAGAGTTAACTCTTTGTGTGGTATTTATGCTATGGATCATTCTCGCTTCGACCATATATGGCTGCCTCCTTAGCTTTCTTTTGTGCTTTCCTTTTCTCCTTCCGTCTAGCATCCCTCGCAGAAGCATAAGCCAGGACTTTCTCCATTATTGCATTCAAACCAGGGATTGTCCTATCCAGTTTGTTATAGACTTTTTTTTTTTTTTTTTTGATAATTGGATAAGGGAAGGGGTTGCTTGGGTTTGAACCCAAGACTTCATGCCCCAAGTCTCTTGGCCACTCAGCCAAGAGCTTGTTGGCGTTTGTTATAGACTTGGTTGCTAAGGTTGTTAAAGATTCGGAATATTCTCGTGACATCTAGGGATTGTCCTATCCAGTTTCTTTTCGTTGTATCACTTCAAAAAATTTGAATTTCATTTTGCTCTAGTAATTGGTATCTAATTTGTTGATTGGATGGGATCTTTCTATTATTACTCTGCCTTAATTTTTTTTTTTAAAAAAATAGCAAGTCAACTACAGAATAATTTAAATTAATTATTTTTATTATTTTAATTTGTTTCTCGTTAAAAACATTTATTTTTTTTAGAATTATGATACTTTTATATTTAAGAGTTTAATTTTTTTTTTTTCAAATATTTCATATCTATATTCAAGTCAAAATATGTCATTGAGAATTTGATTTTATTTGAAATAACATAAAATGTAATAAAAATAAGGGTAAAAATGTAAAATGAAAAGTTTTCAAAATTAAATATTTACATTTATCAAACAGTATATTTATATTCAGTACTTAATTTTCAGTAACATACCAAACAGTTTTTATAATTCAAATTCAGTACTTATAAAATTCAACACTAAAAATTCAACACTTAATTTTTCAGCACTTAATTTTTCAGTTTATCAAACAGAACCTTAATATTAAAGATAATAGATAATAGATAGTGTGAGATCTTATTTTTTTAACTTTGAGATTTAATAGCTACTTGTCCTTGATGTGGGAGATAAATAAGCTCTTGTCCTACGTGTCATTAAAAGAAGATATCCACGTAGGCATCCATGTCACCAAGCACGTATCCAGTCAGTATGTACCTTATTATATTATATATACTAATTTGTGACCCATGCGATGCATGGATTAGTTTTACTTATTTAATTATGTGATCGTGCTTTAATATCATACTATGTATGAATGATAATTTTATATTTATATTATTAATATATTATATAAAGATTTATGTAAATTAAGAAAATAAAATTAGTAATTCATTAAAAAAAGATATTTTAACTTTGAGTTTGAGAGTCCTAAATTGATTTATGTATTGCTTAATAATTTTTTTTTTATGTATTTGAATACTTGGATTGAAATTTTATTAAAGTTTTAGCTAGCTACTAAGCAATAAAATTGATTCTAAAAAGAGTTCAAAGATATATGAAAATAAACTGAAAAGAATTGATTAAAAAAACCTAACATATAATTAAATTAAAGGAGATAAAAAAGAATATGCATGATTTTTTATAAGCTCATAAAATATACATTTTATGCCTTTTTACCTTTAGTTTTTGTTATGTTTTCGATCTTTATCTTGTTTACTTATATTATGTTTTTGAATTTTAGGTACAATAAGTAGAATGAAGTCAAAAGATGTCAATAATGATGGTAAAGAACTTACAAAATCATAATCACAAGATGAAAAAAGACTCGGAAGTCAAAAAGATCAATTTCAGGTTGCAAAGCAAGAAAGCAGATCTGACCTCCGGAGCTTGATGCATGGAAAACATTATGTTAAAGTCTTTATATGAAGAAACTTCCTTAACTTTTGAAGCTGACTTGAATACCTTTCCAACGATAGTTTACACGCCCAAATCGGATAAGAAATGGTCATCCAAATCAGCCGAAGAAGTGCGAGACGATGCAGCAGAAAAATATAAAGCAGTATGCTCGGCACCTAGGAGCCAAATTCCAGCACCTAGGCGCCAACAATTCGGGAAAAACCTCAAAAACCTGCCCAAAAATGTGATTTTCTGCCTCCAGGCTTACTTGTGCGGCAAGGACTTGTTCCCAGGGTTTTAAAACTCTATAAATACCATCTTTTGAGCCTCAAACTAGACATCTTTTGAGGAGACTCAAGGATCATCATTAATTTTCTTCTTCTTCTCCATTCTTTTATTTTCTTTTTAGTTTTATGTATATTTTATCTATGCCTATGCTAGGCTAAACTTCTTTTTTGGTTAAGGGTGATTTCAAAGCCCTAGACATGTTTTGTAATTGATTTTTAGATTTTATCTATCATTGGTTTCCTATAAAAGTTGCTTATGTTCTTCCATAAGAATTGTTCATGATATTGTCTTGATTTGTTTAGGTTGCAAACTAGATAGATCTTGATAATTATCTAATGCTAGTTTAGGAGTCTTGATCCGTGTAATTGTCTTGATTTCCTATTCAATAGTAGCAATTTGTAATTCATGATTATGTTGGGTTTTCGGGAATTGCAATGTAGAACATAACCTAAGTTGAACAATCCCAGCTTACGTGTTTATTGCTTAGATCAACCTATTTTTCTCATCATAAAGCTATTATCAAATTTAATTTAGAGAGCTTATTCTAGGTTGTTTGATAATTAGAGATTAAATAGAGAGCTTATTCTATTTAACGACAAACTAAGGAAAGATTGGGGTAGCAGAGCTTATTGTTATCTACGGTTGATAATTTTGATAGTTAATTGATGTTGATAAATCTAATGTTGATTCTCAATAATGTCTATTGGTGGCGAATGACCTCTTAACTATGTTTTTCTCATATTAAATATTCTTTTTATTTACTTGATTTTTACTTTTTTGTTTTCTTAATTTTTAAAACTCTTTCAAAAACCCTTTTTTTTCTTTTATTATTCTTGAATTTAAGTTTTAAACTAGTAATTTATAAACTAGACACCAACCCCCGTGGATTCGATCCTTGCATACTACTTTACTATAATTGACCATATTAAGTGCAAGGTTTAATAAAGATACACTCTTTTGGGTGCATCAAATTTTTGGCGCTGTTGCCGGGGATTACTTTCTTTAGTTTATTTGTTACTTGGTTTATTCTTATTTTCAGTTGTAATTAATTTTATTTTTCTTGTACATACAGGTTTTTGTTTTCAAATTTCAAGCAAGAAGCAGGTGCTACATCAAAATTTCAGAACCTTCAGAATCGACTAGACAATCTCATCTCCATAGTTTAACAAGTGGCCATAAATAAGATTCAACAATCAAGGCAATGTGGAGTGTGCTTCATGATGGATCATCCAACCAATTGGTGCCCATACTACCAAAAAGATAATTTTGAACCAGCCTATGATATGGGAGGAAACCAAAGCCATCAAGTGTTCCAAGGACAACAGTATGATGCTTTCCCAAACACTTACAATAAGGGATAGTGGAATCATACTAATTATGGCTACTCGGGCAATTATCAAGAAATGGATCCTTATGCCAACTACAATCATCCATCGAGCTTCAATCAACCATGGAAACAACAACAAGATCTTTTTGAGCCACCACATATGACTCAAGACTCAGATACTTCTTTAGAAGACCTTGTCAATACCCTTACTACTAATCAATTGCAAATTCAACAGGAAACAAGGGCAAGTCTCCAGGACTTGGAAACACAAATGAGTCAATTGGCTAGTACAATGGACAGATGGGTGGCACAAAGATCTGAAGAACTACATGAACCATTCCCCTCCCAAACTATGATTGATCAAGAGGAGAATGCTAGTCCTGAACAACTTGAGGATGAATTCGAAAGTCCAAGGGAACCCGAGGACGAGAAAGAACTTAAGATGGATTTACTTCTGGAAGATAATGAAGCTTCAACTCCAAAGGAGAGTACTTCGGCACCTGAGGTAACGTTCAAGGTTCTACTTTTTACTAATGTTTTTTCTCCACCATTTCCTAGTAGATTCGCAAAGTTCAAAGAGGAGGAACATGAACAACACAAGCCGAAAACCTTAACCATCTTGTTTGTGGATGCCATTCAACAAGTACCAAATATGCTCCATTCATCGATGAGCAATGCACTACAAAGGATGATGGAATAATAATTGTGATGGAGAATGCATCCACTGTTGTGCAAAGAAAGCTTCCTATCAAACGCACAAATTTGGGAAGTTTCATGTATGAGCCGGACAAGCCTAAAAAGCCAAGAAGAGGTGTTGGTTAGGTTGGACACATTAAATCAAGTGCTAATTGGGAGGTAGCCCAATTAATGAAGAAATTCCTCTTGCTTTGTTTTAATTTATAGGTTATTAGTTTGCTTTGTTTTGAGTTTTTAATAATTTTGTTTGTTTTTGTTTTTTTTTTTTAATAAGTCAGGCTAAGGACAATAAACTAAGCGCTTCTTGGGAGGCAACCCAATTGGATGGAGAGCACACATTATAACCAAATTTGCTATTTCTCACTCTCTATCCCTCTATCTTTTATATTCTCTGTAGTTATTATTATTATTATTATTTGTTATTAGTTTTTTTCTCTTACATATAATTCTTGCATATGGGGTGATAGTATTACATTGAGGACAATGTAAGAATTAAGTGTGCGGGAAAGAATTTAGGATTTCTTATTTTAGTTTGTCAATTTTTTGTTTTGAGTCTTTTTAGTTTGTTTTTAGTGTGTTTTAGTTCCTTTTATATTTTCTTTAGTTATTTTTGTTCTTTTATTTAGTAGTTCTTTTCTCTTACACATAATTCTTACATGAGGACAATGTAAGAATTAAGTGTGGGGGGAAGAATTTAGGATTTATTTATTTATATTTATTATTTATTATTTTTGTGTTTTAGTTCATTTCAATACAATGATGAGATATGAATTGCATAGGTCTAAAACTGGTTATTAGTGAGAAAATTTTCATGAGAATTAAGCTTGGTACTATTTTTTATGAGCCAATACTAATATGATATGTTGATTGAGAAAGAAGTATGTTTAAACTTAATATTGACTTGTATAATCATCCTTGTGAGTTTTGAGCATATATGATTGATGCATTATACATATCAATCCAATTTCTTTCTTGTGTGCTCTTATGATTACATGATTTTCTAGAACTTGCTTTAAACCGTTTTGAGACTATATTGATACATGTGACAACATGAATATGATAGAGGCATTAGGATTGTAACCAGGGCCAAACAGCCATCCATTATTGATGTTCCTAGAGAACATCCCCTAGTGAGCCAATTTGAGCCTGTATTGATTAAGCTATTTTATTGGTAACCACATCTTACACCTAGCCTAAACACATTTATATATTTACCCTTGTTCTAAAGATGGATTACATATTTTGAGACATATTGCAAAATAAGGGATACTTATTGAAAATTTGGGTTGGAAACAAAATATAAGTATGGGGAAGAAAAGAAAAAAAAAAGTCAAGAGAAAAAAAAAAGGGAACATTGTAAAAATATATTCCCATAAAAAAATGAATTTTTTTTTTTGAATCATCTCTTGAACTTCTAGTTAAAGAAAAGAAAAAGAATGTTACAAGGTTGGTTAGAATGAAGCAAAGGCTCAACATGAAACATTTAGCCTATGTTATTATGTGCTTCTAAAGAGCATTGAGAAGTTTTTCTTTGCATAATCTTATTGTGTCTCTAAATTCTATGAAGTCTTTAGAACCTTTGTAATATCTTTTATCTTTTATTTTTTAACCAAATTACTACCCCTTGGCTCCATTACAACCTTGAATAAAGGCCTCTTGATTTATGAAGTTGCATGATCTAAATAGTGAAAAATAGGTGGATAAGCAAGCATATGGTAGAACTGTTTTCATGAGATTGATTGAGTGTAAACACTTTACCACTACTTTAAATAGTGAAAATCATGAGAGTATCCCATGTGAGAAGTTGAGATTAAGTTGAGATTAAGTTATGTTAATATTGGCTTAACTCAAACTATTTACATTCAAGCGTGATTTTTTGTTAAATTCTGTGAGCTATTGATTAGTTTATAAGACCTATCCATTGATTTTCCCTAATTTATATTGGAAGGATTTAGTTGTAATTATTATTTTATTTTTATTTTTTCTTATGTTTTTCAATGTTTGTGGGTATCGTTCTAATAAACCCTCACGAGACTAAACTCGTCCACTAGGGGTTTAAAGGCTTGTGTCACATGCTAAGTGCCACCGTGATTTCCTACGAAAGTGGATTAGATTATATTTTCTTAAATTTTGTTTTATTTTGTTTTGCTTGAGGACTAGCAAAAAGCTAAGTGTGGGGGTATTTGATAAGCTCATAAAATATACATTTTATATCTTTCTACATTTAGTTTTTGTTATATTTTCGATCTTTATCTTGTTTACTTATATTATGTTTTTGAATTTTAGGTACAATAAGGATAATGAAGTCAAAATATGTCAATAATGATGGTAAAGAACTTACAAAATCATAATCACATGATGGAAGAAGACTCGGGAGTCAAAAAGATCAATTTCAGGTTGCAAAGCAAGAAGGCAGATTTGACCTCCGAAACTTGTTGCAGGGAAAACATTATGTTAAGGTCTTTATTTGAAGAAACTTCCTTATTGACTTTTGAAACTGACTTAAATACCTTTCCAACGATAGATTACGCGCCCAAAATCGGACAAAAAATGGTCATCCAAATCAGTCGAACAAGTGCGAGAAAATGCAGCAGAAAAATACAAGGCTGTATGCTCGGCGCCTAGGTGCCAAATTCCGACGCCTAGGCGCCAACAATTCGGAAAACCGCAAAAACCTGCCCAAAAACATGATTTTCTGCCTCCAAGCTTACTTGTGTGGTAAGGACTTGTTTCCAAGGTTTTAAAACTCTATAAATACTATCTTTTGAGCCACAACTAGACATCTTTTGAGGAGACTCAAGGATCATCATTAATTTTCTTCTTCTTCTCCATTCTTTTAGATGTATATATTATCCATGCCTATGCTAGGTTAAACTTCTTTTTTGGTTAAAGGTGATTTCAAAGTGATAACTCGTATCATTATATAGTTTTTAGTTATGTTTTATTATTGTTTTGTGTCAAATACGAGCTATTATTGCTTAGTCTACTTGTGTTTATGATCTTTTATATTTTTATGTAATTTGGTGTTTTTCATGAGTTTCTTTGAGTGATTTCAGATTACTAGGTTAAATCAAGAATTAAGGGCAAATCCAATTCAGTTCCAGTTCCGACACCTTTTGCCATATCAGCTATATCTGGAGTTTCACCGAAGCATTAAGGCTGCAATTTTGACAGTGCAAAGTTAAGAGGCATATCTATCTTTTTCATGTTTTACACTTCTTGAAACGGAGTCGTTTTCCCTACCGAAATCAACCATCAAGTTGGCTGATGTGCAATGACGTCTGTTCTGCACCGTTTTGGTATTTTGACCATATCTTTCGATCCACATGAGAAAATGATCTGATTCCAACGGCTATGGATCCGTAACTGATAGGGGCATATTTTGCTAGAAGACCATTTGATCAGATCGAGCCTCCAACATTGACAAAATCGACCATCAAGCTGGCTGATCAGAATTGTCATACAACATGACGAAAATTGTTAGAAAAATGCACCCACCTATTATACCTACCTTTGAAATTTATAAAGCTTGTCTCTTGTCATTTAGCTCTCCAAAATGTGTATAAATAGAGGGCCTTGGATGAGTATTAGGATACATTATACATTGGTAGGATATTAGCCATTGTAAAAAATTTCTCTAAGTTTTCTTCTTTTTTCCTTTCTCTAGTTTTCTTTTTCTTTATTTACTTATGCTTCTTACATTTCTTTTCATTTTTAGTATGTGTTGCTAATCATATTGTTGAGGTGATGAGGTGAAGCTCTTGGTAAATGCTAAGGTTAGTCTCTTAAACATGAGCTAAAATGAATCATCATTTATAAACACTAGTATAGATAATATTTTCTTTTGGTTTAAAATCATACTTGCAAAGTAGAGATCTTGATTCATTATTGACAATGAAAATGGCACAGTAAATGCTTGGTTTCATAACCTTGATTTGTTGTAGACATATACCTTGGCATAAGGAATGCTTGGACTCTTTTTATGAGTTTTGAGGACACCAAATGAACATAATATCATATGCTATGGACGTTGGACAATTCGGACTGAATTGCTAAACCTTCCGATTGGAACCTCCTTTATGTGTGGATTTCAATTGTGTAATAAAACAAGATTAATCTTAGCATAACACCAAGAGTGGATTCTCTAACCTCAACATCTTTTCTTATTGTTTTTTTTATATCTTGTTTAATTTCTTTTATATTTTGTTTATTTTGTTCTCTAATATCTTGTTTATCTTATTTTGTTGTTGATTCCCTAATATCTTGTTTACTTTCTTTGTCTTATATATTTATAAACTTATACTTATTAATACGCTTCCCTGTGGTTCGACCTCGGACACCCGAGAATTTATTACTTGAACATAACCTGCACTTGGGTTTACAACTCTTAATTGAGTCTCCATCACAAAGCCCTAGACATTTTTTGTAATTGATTTTTAGATTTTATCTATCATTGGTTTCCTATAAAAGTTGCTTATGTTCTTCCATAAGAATTGTTCATGATGTTGTCTTGATTTGTTGAGGTTGCAAACTAGATAGATCTCGATAATTGTCTAATGCTTGTTTAGTAGTCTTGATCCGTGTAATTGTCTTGATTTCTTATTCAATAGTAGCAATTTGTAATTCATGATTATGTTGGGTTTCCGGGAATTGCAATGTGGAACATAACCTAAGTTGAACAATCCGAACTTACGTGTTTGTTGCTTAGATCAACCTATTTTTCTCATCATAAAGCTGTTATCAAATTGAATTTAGAGAGCTTATTCTAGGTTGTTTGATAATTAGAGATTAAATAGAGAACTTATTCTATTTAATGACAAACTAAGGAAAGATTGAGTAACAGAGCTTATTGTTATCTACGGTTGATAATTTTGATAGTTAATTGATGTTGATAAATCTGATATTGATTCTCAATAATGTCTAGTGGTGGCGAATGACCTCTTGACCATGTTTTTCTCACATTAAATATTCTTTTTATTTACTTGGTTTTTACTTTTTTGTTTTCTTAATTTTTAAAACTCTTTGAAAAACCCCTTTTTCTTTTATTGTTCTTGAATTTAAGTTTTAAACTAGTAATCTATAAACTAGACACCAATCCATGTGGATTCGACCCTTGCATGCTATTTTACTATAATTGATCATATTAAGTGCAAGGTTTAATAAAGATACACTCTTTTGGGTGCATCAATTTTGAAGTTAGAAAGATCGTAAAACAAATTAAATTTAATGGACAAAATAATTTTAAGTTTATAATAATTTAGAAAGATTTGATCATCCATTTTATTTTGACTTTGATAAGTTATAAAAGTTGCATTTTTTAAATTTCAAATGTAAAAATTTAACTTTTATTTAAATTTGAAATATAAACAAATTTATGTATTATCCTACATGTCATGAAAAAATACTATCCATGTCCACATCAATAGACCTTATCCGATAATATTATATGTTGTAATATAATATATATTATTTTTTCACTTGGATAAGTTTTACTAAATTAAATCTTAAATATTTAACATTTGATATAATTAAGTATTCAAAATTTATGACATATATCAAATTACATGATTTTTTTTTAAAGCATGAAAATTGCTTCATTTTACATTATTTTTTAAAACATGGTAAATTTTAAAACACTTTTTTTAAAATATATTTTTTATTTTGTGATACTCGTAAAAGGAAAATGTTAAAACATTACTTCCATCAGGTCTTAATTAACATTACTTTCATTATGTCTTAAACAAAATTACGTCTTAAAATGCTTAAAAAATAAAAGAGATTATGAAATGTAAGGACATGTAATTATCATGATATTTTCATTGATAATCATTTGTTAACGATATTTAACATAAAATAAAAATAAAATAAATAGTACTATTTCATTCTATCATAACAAATTAAATTAGATTGTTTAAGATAAAAATGAAAAAAAAAATAAAGAATTAAATCGAATGTATAAAAAAAAAATAAGAAAAAAGTAATCTACTTCAAAAATAACTAAAACATAATGGATCAAATAAGAAATTAATCACATAAAAAAATTAATAGAAACATAACCCGAATGTATGTATTGAGAATATATGTATGATTGATTTCTTTTGTATTTACACATAGCAAATATCCAAAACCTAAATGAAATATATATATATATATATATATACCAAATTTAAATGTATATAACATGTTATATAATAAGACCAAATTGAAGGTTTGAGGATAAACAAACAAATGGATCAAGTTAAAAACAAAAACGAAAGAAAGAAATAAATAAATAAATAAATAAATAAATAAAGAGATGGAATATGGAAAAAGTACGGAACTAAGCATGTCTTGAAACCAATCTAAACGTTATCCTTTTCTTTCTATTATTCGAATACAAAAAACAGAAATCAATAAAATTGAAATATAAAATAACCATAAAATCACTCAATTCCGTCCCTCATCTAAAATCAAGATAATATTTTTTATCAAAAAAAAAAAAAAACTCTTCATGAAATTGCAATTGCTTTCTACACATCAAACTATAAATTTCAAAAAATTATTCTTCAAACCAATCGGACCCCTTCCCTTCCCCTTGTGCTCTCTCTTTCCCCTTCGCTTAAAACGGTTGTTTTTCCCTATAATACATTAAAATTAAGAGTAGAGCAAACAAAAACTAACATAAATCGAGAGAAGTAATGAACAAAACTATGTCGCTAAATCTAAAATAATGAAATAAAAATATATATTGTAACATACTTTTATTAAACTACATCTTGATCAAAACGCTGAAAAAAATTAAAATGATTAGGAAATGTGTGTAGGAAAAAAGAACTAAAAAATAATATTGAAAAATGAAATTAAATCACAAAAAGTATTAACATACCTTTACTAAATTGTAATCTTGATCAAAATATAGTAAAAGAAAATGAAAATAATTAGGAAAGTGTAAAAAATGTGAATTGAAAAAACAATAATTTTGGAAGATGAAATTAAATCATAAATAAATATTGACAAACCTTCGTATAAATTTCAAAACAGTATATGAGTTGGATTTATATACAGTTAGCAACAAAGAAGATGGAGTTAACCTAAATCTTATATTTGCTCAGTAATCCAGCTATTTCCAAAAATATAAATAGAAGTCCAAAAAAAAAAAAAAAAACACTTCGCATACTAATTTTTAAATTTTAAAATCTGTATTACAATTTAATCTTGATTTTAAATAAATAGTGTTATCTATTTAATAACTCAAAATCAAGTAATAATTCTTGGATAACAATTAAGATGCTGAATTTTTTGTAGTTTTCAAATTTAATCTTGATTTTAAATGGATAATTCTATTTATTTAATTATTTTAAATCTAAACTGGCTGAAATAAATTTGATAACGTATAACTAACACATGAAAATTTAAAAACCAAGAATTGCTGTAAAAAAAAGTAAAAAGATATAGTCCAAAATGAAACCAACACTTACTATTAAAAATAACAGAAAGTTTCTAATTTTTTATTTTTTTTTTTAATTTTGAGATTTAATGAGCTGATAAATATAATTTTATTTAAGCTTATCCCACGTGTCATTAAAAGGAGATGTCCACGTTAGCATTAGACCTGCTCACAGGCCCGGCCCATGAGCAGCTCTAGTTAGCATCCATGTAAGCAACTTTGCCAAATAAGCATGTACCTTGTTATATTATATATACATATATATATGATTTTAACTAACTCGGACATATGTTTTAAACTTCAGAAAATGCGCGGGATTATAAATTAATACAATTTATACCAAAAGTACTAAAATGCATAAAATATATATCTTAAATATATTTAAATGAAATGATACTGACCTTATATCGATCCGTATATATTTAAATAAACATGTGTTAGATGTATCATATTCGTCTAGCTTTTTTTTTTTTTTTTTGAGCTTCATAATCGTGCATCTCAAACCCATGAAAATGTTAGCGTGTACTTTTCAAAAAAATTTATATATATATATATATATATATATATAAAGTCACTAACAATTATATTTTCCACACACATAAAACATTTTATAACTCAATCCCCTGATAAATTTAAAAGCTATATCTTTATGGCACTTTACTTTACTGGAACATAAAGAATAAAAAAAAAAAAAAAAAAAAAAAACGTATAGAAGTGCTAAACAACTCCTACTTATCATATATCTATACAAATCAAATATAAGATACAATGAAAGTTGTCACGCCAATGAAATCACAATATTTATAAAAGATTCATAAATTGTGTACTCGAAAACAGAGTTCCGAAATATATTTAAAGAAATCCATAAAATTCGAATAAAAACTTATAGTCTTGAATAAACTATCAAAGAAAAGTCTCGAAAATCTAATTATTGGAAACACCATGAAAGTCCTAGAAACATGCATTAAATCTGAAACGTCACTCTCCGAAATTTCTGCGTGCAAGACAAATTCAGAACCTGTAAAATGTTAAAGACGAGAATGAGTACAACTACTCAGTAAGCAACCTACTTTCCCTCAGCTGGGTTAAGCAAGTTCAAAACCTTTAGGTCAAAATAACTAATTGAATTTAATAATGCAAAATTTTGGATAATCGTATATATGTAAATAACTTACTTCAAAAGTATATATCATAATAGAACTCAACAAAAACATAAATTTTACTTTCCGAAATCTATCTAGTTTTACAAGTTATGGCCACCCTTAACCCCGATGACAAAGGTCAGAAGTCATAACAAATACCACAATTAACCCCAGTGGCATGGGTCAAAATATATCGAAAGCAACCAATGGTTGCACATATCGATATCACAAAAACCATAATTCTAAACCGGTGGCACGGTTGAATTCGATTTCTATCACAAAGTACATGTCGACATGGCCAACGTTTAACCCCCGTTGACAGGGTCAGAACATAGCGTATCAGGAGAGCATTCAAAACACACAAAAATCAGATTATCCATAATGTATCATAATTATATATTCTTTATAAGAAACAAAGCATACTTTATACAAAAATATATTTTATAGGCATACTTCTTCCACATAAATTATGTAGTAAAATTAAAGTCATGAAAGTATACATATGATTTTCATAGTCGATTCAAAATAACTTTAGCTTTCATACTTGACCCGGTTTAATAAAACATGGGACAAAATATTATATATTGCATACATAATATAAGAATCTTTAAGGCTGATTTTTCGGGACTTAAACACTGAAAGAACGTCAAGTCAATTACCTGATTGGCTAAACCGAAACTTAAGTAGCAAATCACACAAATCTCCTAGTAGCCTAAAAATTTAAGAAATATTCAAAAATCAGAAATTAAATAAAAATAAATAAACTTAACAAGTACTACTTCCTGCTAGTCATCCTAAGACATATAGGTTGTGTGACGACCTCTCTAACAAACCGAAAGTATTTGGTAATGTAATCTTTAATAAAACGTTTCTTTCTTAATAAAGAGAAAATATTTAAAACTAAGTAAAATAGAAAATTAAAAGTTAAAAAAAAACTCAGTATATTTTGATGGAAATATAATTACATATTAAATAAATTTTTTATTTATAAGCTTATACATAATCAAATAAGTTTTTTCACAAAATCAAACAAAATAAAGACAATTTCGTAAAAATATATTTATATATGTAAAAATTCACAAAAATTAATGTAACTAAAATTAATATGATTTTTAACTAAATATATTTAATTTTGGCCAAAAATAATTTTTAAAATAATAAAATTGAAGAATTTCAAATTTTGAAAATTTTATTTTTCATGATCATTTGGCCTACTTTGAGCCAATAGAACTCCCAATCCGTGAGGTTTTCAGTATTGTTTAAAATATTAATTCAAAGTAGGAATGTAATAGTATATCATAGAAATTAATTTTTGGTAAAAACAATTACATATAGCCTAAGTTTCGGGGGTCCAAACTTTGAAAATAATCACAAACTGCCCAGATTTTGTTGGGTTTTCTTGGTTTCGAGTTTCATGAAGCCTACTTTGGGACTTCGATTCTATCAACACAAAAATCATCTCATCAAGATACATATACCAATAGAAATATCACATTTCATACTATAAAAAGCATCCAAGATTCGACAAAAATGATCACCGAAAAATGGAGATCCGACGACCCAAAGTTGGCTCATCAAAACTGTAAGAAACCCAAAACCAACAAACTTCAAAAATTATTCTCCTAAATTACTCAACCAAATGAAGTGCCACACATACCATTAGAAAGATCTTGAAGATACCTTTCTATAGGTACCCACAATGTTGCCGAAAGTCACCGAAAAGTAGCCAAAATTTTCAGGAAGTAAAGATGGTTCAAAATAAAAGTTTGGGTTTTGTGCAAAATGATTCAAAAGATAAAAATTTAAAGGAATCTAAGAAAAATCTCACCTTAATCTGTGTTTTTCATAATAGATTTGCCTTTCCTTTGCCTATCTTCTTCTTCTCTAGGGTTAGGTTCTCACAAATTGCCTAACTCTCTGTCTGGACAAACACAGAACGTAAAAAGAAAATAAGCCTAACCCTTTTAATTATTATTAGGTTAAACTAATAACTCACATTGGACCTAAAATAAAATTATAACAAATGGGCTGGATGCATGTGAAAAAAAAATAACCAAGTAGAAATTTTGTGGACTTTACATCATCCCCTCTTTAAAAGGAGTTTAATCCTCTAAACTCTTACCTGGCTCTCAAAAAGGTGAGGAAATTTTTCTTTCATATTTTCTTCTAACTCCCAAGTTGCTTCTCGTTCTGTATGATTGCTCCACTGAACCTTAACATAAGGAATTGTTCTTCTCCTCAAAACTTTCTCTTTTCTATCGAAAATACGTAAAGGATGCTCGTCGTAAAACAAATCTTCTCTAAGTCTCAAAGGAGCTATCTCGATCACATGACTCGGATCCAAAACATATTTTCTCAACATCGAAACATGAAACACATTATGCACTCCGAATAATGCAGGTAGAAGTGCCAATCTATAAGCCACATCTCCTATCTTATCAAGAATCTCAAAGGGTCCCACATAACGAAGTCTAAGTTTTCCACGAATTCCAAATCTCATCACTCCTCTAGTTGGAGAAACTCATAAGAACATATAGTCTCCAACCTCAAATTCCAATTTTCGTCTCATATTATCAGCATAACAATTCTTTCGACTTTGAGCTACACGAAGATGTTCTTTAATCATTTGGACCTTTTCAATTGCTTGCTGAATAAGATCTGAACCCAATAATTGTCTCTCGCCTACATCTTCCTAACCAAGAGGGGATCTACACTTCCTTCCATACAAAGCTTCAAATGGAGCCATCTGAATGCTGGATTGGTAGCTATTATTGTAGGCAAACTCCGCCCATGGCAGATGGCGATTCCATGAACCTCCAAAATTTATAACACATGCTCTAAACATGTCTTCCCATATTTGGATTGTCCTCTCAGATTGACCATCCGTTTGGGGTTGAAAAGCAGTACTAAAATTCAGTCGGGTGCCTAAAGCATTATGCAAGCTCTCCTAAAATTTTGCCACAAAACGAGAATATCGATCAAACACTATAGATACTGGGACACCATGAAGTCTCACAATTTGCTCAATGTACAACTCTGCCAACCTCTCCAATGACATTCCTGTATGAACGGCCAATAAATGCAGGGACTTTGTCAATCTATCAACGATAACCCAAACGCCATCATTTCTCTTTGGAGTTCTAGGTAAACCTGATACGAAGTCCATCGTGATTCGTTCCCACTTCCATTCAAGAATTGGAAAAGGTTTCAACAATCCCACAGGTCTCTGATGTTCGGCCTTAACTTGTTGACAAGTCAAAAACTTAGCTAAAAATTGAGCAATCTCTCTCTTCATATTATTCCACCAGAATATGGTTTTCAAATCTCTGTACATTTTGGTACCGCCAGGATGGATCGTATAGTTACTATAATGAACTTCCTCCAAATTCTCTCTCCTTAATTCCAAATCATTTGGAACACAAATCCTTCTGCCAAACCTCAAGGAATCGTCCTCATGAATTCGAAATTCTGGTTTTGAACCAGAATCCACCTCAAGTCTGATGTTTTGGAGCTGAGGATCATTACCTTAATCATCTTTAATCCTCTGAATTAGGGTAGGCTGAACTCGTAAGTTATCCAAATAAGCTCTAGAAACTCGTACACACACATCAATATCCGTTCTCCTCAGGTCTCCTAAAATATGTCTTTGAGAAGTAATTATCGAAGCCAAATTTCCAACAGATTTCCTACTTAAAGCATCAGCTACCTTATTCGCCTTACCAGGGTGGTAACTAATGGTCAAGTCATAATCCTTCAACAGTTCTAACCATCTCCTTTGCCTCATATTCAACTCTTTTTGGGTGAAAAAATACTTCAAACTCTTGTGGTCCGTAAAGATCTCACAAGACTCACCATATAGATAATGTCTCCAAATCTTCAATGCAAAGACTACTACTGCCAACTCCAAATCATGAGTAAGGTAATTCTCCTCATATGATTTTAACTGCCTAGAAGCATAGGCTATCACTTTATCATTCTGCATGAGAACACAACCTAATCCCTTCTTTGAATTATCACTATAGACGGTGAAACCTTTTTCAGCAATAGGTAAGGTAAGAATAAGAGCGAAAACCAACATTTTCTTTAATTCTTCAAAGCTCTTCTCACAATCATTCGACCATTCAAATCGAACTCCCTTCCGGATTAATCTGGTCAAAGGCATAGCAATATGAGAGAAATCCTCCACAAAGCACCTATAGTGTTCGGCTAAGCCCAAAAAGCTATGAATCTCGAAAACATTATTTGGCCTATTCCATTCTACTACCGCCTCAATTTTCTTTGGATCAACAGAAATCCCATTCTTTGACACCACATGTCCAAGAAAAGCCACACTAGTAAGCCAAAGCTCACACTTCTTTAATTTAGCAAACAATTGCTTCTGCCTCAAAGTCTCTAAAACAATTCTCAAATGCTCCTTATACTCTTCTAAACTATGAGAGTACACCAATATGTCATCAATAAAGACAACCACAAATTTATCCAAGTAAGGCTTAAGAACCCTATTCATCAGGTCCATAAAAGCAGTCGGAGCATTCGTCAACCCAAAAGGCATCACAAGGAATTCATAATGCCCATACCGAGTTCGAAAATCAGTTTTAGGTACATCTTCAGTTCTGACCTTCAGTTGGTGATACCCAGATCGAAGATCTATCTTAGAGAACACCTAAGCATCGTTTAACTGATCAAATAGGTCATCAATTCGGGGCAAAGGATACATATTCTTCACAGTTACCTTGTTCAACTCATGATAATCAATATACAACCTCATACTACCATCCTTCTTTTTCACAAATAACACCGGAGCTCCCCATGGAGACACACTAGGTCTAATGAAACCTTTATCAAGAAGCTCTTGCAATTGTTCTTTCAATTCTTTCTATTCTGTCGGGGCTATTCTATAAGGAGTCTTAGAAATAGGACTAGTGCCAGGAGCAAATCGATAAAGAAGTCGATTTTGCGATCAGGATGCAATCCAGAAAGATCATCAGGAAAATCTCTCACAATTGGAATACTCTCTAACGCCATCTCATCAGTTCTAGTATTAGTTACTGTTGCCAAGTACCCTTTACAACCACTTGTTATTAACCGACTAGCTTGCAAAGCAAAAATAACTTTTAAAAGAACATATGCACCACTACCATAGAAACTAAAAGGTATTTCACCAGGGATTTCAAAATCTACCCTTCTTTTCTGAAAATCAACCTTAGCATAATGAGCAGACAACCAATCCATCCCTAGGATCACGTCAAAGTTGTGCATACTTAAAACATGCAAATTAGCAACCAATTCTCTATCCCCAATTATTACCTTACATATTTTGCAAATCTGATCAGACACAAGTTGACTTCTAGCTGGTGTGTCAACACATAATTCATATTCCAAAGGTGTACAAGATAATGAATACTTTCGAACAAAAGTAGATGAAACAAAAGAATGCGAAGCACCAGTATCAAACAAGACATGAGCATAAACAGAGGCAACTGATAAAATACCTGAAACAACAGTGTTTGATGCTTCAACATCCTGCTGAGTTAAAGCGAACACACGACCTTGAGTCTGAGATCTTCCTCCTCTTTGATATCTAGTAGAGGGCGTCTGCGCAGTCTGAAAATTTTGATTTGGCTGTGTCCTTTGAACTACTGAAGGTTCAGGGGCTCGAAAGTTCTGAGGTTTTTGCACTGATTGTGAATCTTGGGGAATCAGAGGACAATCAACAATACGGTGACCCTGCTGGCCACATCTAAAGCATGCACCAGTGACATGCCTACAATCAGCAACACGATGTCCTCCGCCACAAACCGAACACCTAGGACTTTGTTGAGACATCTTACCAAGAGATGACTGAATTCCTCGATGAGGAAACTTACCTTTAGAGGTAAAAGAAGCTTGAGACCCTCTAGTGGCCTGGAATTTGGAAGGACCACTAAAAGCCCTCTTACTTTGAAAATCAGAATCTCTACCCTTTTTCTTCAAAAATTCCTTTTTTTCTTCCCAAGTTTCCTTCTAGACTGAATCTAGGGACTTCTCCCCGCAAACCACTTCATTATAGCTGGTCAAATGCAACGGAGCAAGTCCTCTACGAATATAAGCATTCAAGCCATTTTCAAACCTTCTAGCTCTACTCTCATCATCAGAAACAAGAGAAGTGGCAAACTTTGACAATCAATCAAACTCAGTCTCGTAATCATCCATTGTCATAGCACCTTGAACCAGATTGAGAAACTCCCTTTCCAACTACAGCAACTTACTTCGAGGAAAATACTTTGTACAGAAAGCAGTGCGAAAGTTGTCCCATGTGAAGAATCCAGGATCATTTTCATGAATAAGAGCTACTCCCTTCCACCAGTTATTTGCACTCCCTTGTAGCAAGTAAGCAGCAAATCTAATCTTATCTTGATCTGAGGAACGCATTGCATCAAAAGCTTTCTCCATCTCCTCAATCCATAATTCAGCATCATCAAGGTTTGTAGAACCCTTAAAGGTAGGAGATGCTATCTTTCTAAACTCACGCAAAGTTTTCCATTCCACAAAATTATCGGCTCGTTGCACTGGTGGTTGATGCTGTCGTTGATCCCTTACTAAGTTAATTACTTTATTAATCAGAAGCACCACCCTATCATTATTCCCAGCCACTGCACCTTGTGCTTCCACAATTGGATTTGCAGGAGGCTGGTGATTCCCAGCACCTCTTTCAGTATTTGGTGCAATTTGAACACCAAGATCACGACTTTGATTTTGGGGATTTTGGCGTCTCCCAACACGAGAACTCCAGAACCATCGCCTCTAGCATTTGCTGCAATCTCAGCAAGGTTAGGTTCATTATTACGATGAGCAGACATACTGATTCATTCATAATAACAAACATATAAAAAAAAGATTTTCACAAAATGAGCAACAAGCAATCATAATGAAAGAAAAAGAAAAATGAACGGAAGATTACGTCCCAAACTTTAATTTTCCTACCCCACACTCAATTTTCACAATATTATCTAAATAATTTAAAACAATGTTCGTGAAGATCTAAGATTGAAAAACCTAAGCTCTGATACCACTAAATCTGTCACACCCCAAACCGAGGCATAACAGAGGCTGCACGTCTGCGAGATATAATCTCACAAACATGCAAGACAACAAACTGACTAACTGAAATTTGGAAGAATCAAATGTTTAAAAATATAAATAATGAAATCACAATGTTTATAAAAGATTCATAAATTGTGTACTTGAAAACAGAGTTCCGAATTATATATTTAAAGAAATCCATAAAATTCGAATAAAAACTTGTAGTCTTGAATAATCTATCAAAGAAAAGTCTCGAAAATCTAATTATTGGGAACACCTTGAAAGTCCTAGAAACATGCACTAAAATCTGAAACGTCACTCCCCGAAATTTCTTCGTGCATGACCAAATTCAGAACCTGTAAAATGTTAAGACGAAAATGAGTACAACTACTCAGCAAGCAACCGACATTCCCTCAGTTGGGTTAAGCAAGTTCAAAACCTTTAGCCCAAAATAACTAATTGAATTTAATTATGCAAAATTCTCGATAATTGTATATTTGTAAATAACTTACTTCAAAATCATAAAACATAATAGAACTCAATAAAAACATAAATTTTAGTTTCCGAAATCTATCTCCCTTTACAAGCTATGACCACCCTTAACCCCGGTGACAAAGGTCAAAAGTCATAACAAAGACCACAATTAACCCCAGTGGCATAGGTCAAAATATATCGAAAGCAACCAATGGTTGCACATATCGATATCACAAACACCACAATTCTAAATCGATCGCACTATTGAAATCGATTTCTATCACAAAGTACATGTCGACATGGCCAACGTTTAACCCCAATTGACAGGGTCACAACATAGCGTATCAGGAGAGCATTCAAAACACACAAAAATCAGATTATCCATAATTATATATTCTTTATAAGAAACAAAGCATACTTTATACAAAAATATATTTCATAGGCATACTTCTTCCACATAAATTATGTAGTAAAATTAAAGTCATGAAAGTATATATATGATTAGCACAAATGATTTTCATAGTCGATTCAAAAAAACTTTAGCTTTCGTGCGTAACCCGGTTTAATAAAACATGGGACAATATATTATATATTGCATACATAATATAAGAATCTTTAAGGCTAATTTTTTGAGACTTCAACACCGAAGGAACGTCAAGTCACTTACCTGATTCGCTAAACCGACACTTAAGTAGCAAATCACACAAATCTCCTAGTAGCCTAAAAATTTAAGAAATATTCAAAAATCAAAAATTAAATAAAAATAAAAATAAATAAACTTAACAAGTACGACTTCCTGCTAGTTATCCTAAGACATATAGGTTGGGTGGCAACCTCTCTAACAAATCGAAGTATTTGGTAATGTAATATTTAATAAAACGTTTCGTTCTTAATAATGAGAAAATATTTAAAACTAAGTAAAATATAAAATTAAAAGTTAAAACAAAAAATCAGTATCAATATGATTTTGATGGAAATAGAATTACATATTAAATAAATTTTCTATTTATAAGCTTATACATAATCAAATAAGCTTTTTCACAAAATCAAATAAAATAAAGACAATTTCATAAAAATATATTTATATATGTAAAAGTTCACAAAAATTAATGTAATTGAAATTAATATGATTTTTAACTAAATATATTTAATTTTGGCTGAAAACCATTTTTAAAATAATAAAATTGAAGAACTTCAAGTTCTGAAAATTTCATTTTTCATGATCATTTGGCCTACTTTGAGCCAATAGAACTCCCAATCCGTGAGGTTTCCAGCAATGTTTAAAATACTAATTCAAAGTAGGTATGTAATGGTATATCATAAAAATTAATTCTGGTAAAAACAATTACATATAGCCTAAGTTTCGGGGTTCAAACTTTGAAAATAATCACAAATTGTCCAGATTTTTTTGGGTTTCCAGTTTCTTGGAGTCTACTTTGGGACTTCGATTCTATCAACACAAAACTCATCTCATCAAGATACATATAGCAATGGAAATATCACATTTCATATTATAAAAATCATCAAAGATTCGACAAAAATGACCATCGAAAAATGGAGTTCCGGTGACCCAAAATTGGCTCGTCAAAACTATCGAAAACTCAAAACTAACAAACTTCAAAAATTGTTTTCTCCTAAATTACTCAACCAAATGAAGTGCCACACATACCATTGGAAATATCTTGAAGAGACCTTTCTATAGGTACCCACAATGTCGTCGGAAAGTCACCGGAAAGTCGTCGAAATTTTTAGGAAGTGAAGATGGTTCAAAATAAAGGTTTGGATTTTGTGCAAAATGATTCAAAAGATAAAAATTTAATGGAATCTAAGCAAAATCCCACCCTAATCCATGTTTTTCAGAATAGATTTGCCTTTCCTTTACCTATCTTCTTCTTCTCTAGGGTTAGGTTCTCCCAAATTGTCTAACTCTCTTTCTGACAAACACAGAACGTTAAAAGAAAATAAACCTAACCCTTTTAATTATTATTAGGTTAAATTTATAACTCACATTGGGTCTAAAATAAAATTTTAACAAATGGGCTGGATGCATGTGAGAAAAGAAAAAAAAAAACAAGTAAAAATTTTTTGGCTTTACAAAAGTATACCTTCAAATGCTTTTAACTACTGTTCTGCTCTTATAATTGAAAACTGGTGATTTTTATGTAAAACGCACAAAAAAAAAAAAACAATGAAAGTAATTAGGAATGTGAACAAAAAGAGAATTGAAAATAAATAATAAAAAATTAACATAGCTTACTTAAATTATAATCTTGATCAAAACACTAAAAAAATATACCTCCAAATGATGTTCTGAGACTTGAAATCTATGTTCTTGATCAATACACTAAAATATAATCTTTACCGAAATAATAAAGGGAGAAGGAAAAGATTAAGTTGACCAACTACAAAAGGCTGCAATTCATTCTTAACATATATATATATATATATATATATATTTTTAGTTAAACCTTAATAGGTTTGGTAAATTTTTAAATTTAAGATAAGTATTTTAATAGTTTCTAAATACGATTTGATAAGTTAATAGATAAAATTTTTGGAATAGTTGAATTGCAATAAATTATTTTCATTCATAAGATTTAACTTATCAAATGTTAATAGATAAGTTAATAGATATTTGTTCTCCTTTTAAAATGTTGTGATGTTCTAAGATTTGCAATATATTACATGTAGATAATATAAAGATAATCTGTATAGATAATTTTTTATTTGTAGAAGACACAAAGCAATATTATGAATTTATCTAAATTTTTTTAATTTTGGATAGATTTTAATCTTGAATTTAAATAATTTATTAAATAGAATTATCTAATAATTAATATTCATAAGATTTAACTTATCAAATGTTAATAGATGAGTTAATAGATATTTGTTCTCCTTTTAAAATGTTGTGATGTTCTAAGATTTGCAATATATCACGTGTAGATAATATAAAGATAATATGTATAGATAATATATTATTTGTAGAAGACACAAATCAAAATTATGAATTTATCTAATTAAAATTTTTCAATTTTGGATAGATTTCAATCTTGAATTTAAATAATTTATTAAATAGAATTATTTAATAATTAATTTACATTAAATGTTATCCTATGTGTCATTAGAAGGAGATATCCACCTAAGCATCCATGTCAGCAATCACTTACCTAGTCAGCATGTATCCTGTTATATTTTATATATATATATATATATATATATATATATATGATTTCAAAATTCTCCCAACATTTTTAGTAAAATTATCATTGATTTTCTTAAAATTTCACCATCGGTTGAATTTTTATCTACTTAAATGGAATGAACGTGATGCAAATGGCTGTAAACAATTCACAATTTTAATTTTATATTTTATATTTTAAACTTTAAATTTTTATTATTTAAAAGTAATTGTCCTCTCAATATTTTGGTAAGGTCTCATAATTATTTTTCACTTAAAATAATTTAGAAGAAAATGCCACTTGCAAAAATTTGCTAAAAACTCTTATGCTATGTTTGGGAATATGAATTTGAGAATTTGGATTTGGATTTCATTTGCTATATAAATTGTGCTAATGAAATGTATACATTAGTTAAAATTCAACATGATTGTATATTTGAAAGGTATAAAAACATGAATTTCAAATTCGCAAATACCTATAGGTATTTCAAATTCACTACTACATAGAAATCCAACAAATTCATGAATTTGAAAAAATAATCATGAATGTTACATTTACATGTGTTTTACTACACAATTACACTATTTTTGAAATCAAAATCCATTGTTTGAAATCCAAGTTCCCAAACGCAACCTTAGAGAATTTTCTTGAATATTTATTTTTTAATTATTTAATTTATACAATAAATATTTATACATTGTTAATTTTTAATTATTATTTTTTGAACAATTTCATAATCAAATCATGTCAATTCTTTATAGAATATATAAACAAAAAATGACAATAATTATAGTACCTTACAAAAATTATTGGACTCACAAAATTATTGGGCTTGTGGTTGAAGATGGATTGGTCTTAACAGATCGAGTCGCGAGTCTATTGGAGCAATCTCGGGCCAGGTTAAGTCGCGGTAGGATTGTAAATGAATAGAACATTCGACGAACGATTCGTTAATAGTTCAATTTTTATTCATTTATATTTGTATATCAAGCTAAATAAATGATTATGAACAATTTATTAAATGAATCAAACTCGAACATGGTATGTTTAATTCATTTATGTTCACAAACAAACTCGTCTATTGATCATTTAACCTAGTTTAAAACTCATTTCTTGTTCGATTATAATATAACTAATAATATTATTATTTGTGTTTTGTTTCATTTATTTATAATATAATTAATAATATTTGTGTTTTATTATTTTATGTTTAAAAACGAGGAACATATTTGTTTTTTGTTTTTTTTAAATTTGTTTAGATTTATTTATTTATTATTCATGAGAAGATTTTTAATTGTTCGTGAATATGTTCGATTAAATGTTATAAAAATGTTTGTTTAATGTTCGTGAACAAGTTAATTCAATTTAAACAAACTGAGCTCGAACTGATCTTGAACACATCTAATTTTAAACGAACCAAGCTCGAACATAATTTTAAAATTCTTAACGAACATGAACCGAACACAAACAAGTTCAAAAATAAACGAACGAATACGAATAAAAATATGTTCATTCAAACCCGATTCATTTACAGTCCTAAATTGCGGGTCACGAGTCGGATCTCTTTCTTGCATAACGGTTGTTTAGGCACCAATATAAGAACTAAAAAAAAAAAAATCATTTTCCTCCATTTCTTCCTTTTCATTTCTCTACCTCTATCTTTCACCTGCTCTCTCTAGTTAATTAGAATCTAGCAGCCAATCTATCCAATTACCGAACTCTCATTTGGCAAATTAAATACTTTTGTGGTCTATGTTATTCGAATTTTTTTATTTTTTTTTAAATATTTGTGTTTGACACATATGTCCGATACATATTTGGACATAAATATGGAAGTATAATTCTTCAAATATATGAAAAAATTTAATATATTTATATCGAACACATAATCGTATCTCACAATCACTTTCGAATCCGGATAATATAGCTTGTGGTTACAACTAAACTGATATCAAGTGATAAAAAATAAACAGGTCCAATGGTTATGAACATTGACCCTAGCAATTCTATCATTCCATTTTTATAGGCCTTTGTTTGGCAAATGACTCATGGTAGATAAGGCTAGTGTATCATTAATCAATTCAAAGCACACATTCTTGATATAATCATGGTAGATTTCTGAATTCTTGCTTGTATTTTACATAGCTTGAAGCTCAAATTGAACAAGTACAACCAGCCAATGAAAAAAAATGGGGAAAGAATGGAGATGTGATACAATCTTAAATTCCCAAACAAAATCATGGCGAGGTTGACTCATTTATCTGCTGTATGGTCTCCTCATTGTTCACCACCTTAGGTTGCTTCACAACGGGGGCAATCAACTTCCACACTGTATAAAATAAAAGGATAAATATTAGTCTCCATAGTTGTAGCTCACAACCCGGCTAAACATGACAATAGATAGTAAAAAATCGAATATTTGATATTATCCAATTTGATTGTTGCGAATTCAGATATTAGATTTATTATTCGTATGGGATTTGAAACCGATTCGAATAAAAATTCTAGGATATTCGAATATGTTTTGGTTTTGGTTTGAATAGTATCGGATATCCGAATTCTTTATCTGAATCCGTTTTACTTATACGGATAATAGATTCAGATATCGAATCCAATATCTGTTTATATATTTAATTCTTATTTAATTTAATTTTTTTTTTTATCTTTTAAAAAAATCTATTAAATGAATTAGATATTTAAAGAATTCGAGTATCCAATAGATATTGCTATCTAAATAAGATGTAGATTCGGATCATAAGCGGACAATAAATGTATTGGGATATAAAGTAAATTAAGCAAATTCAAATATTTCAAAAGTTGTAGACATCCAATCTAGTGTATCCACCATCACTGAACCTGGCTTGGGTTATCTTTAACTTGATAATGATTTCACTCCAAATTATATAATAGACCTTTGAAAGTAAATTTTTATTAAAATATTTGCTAAAAGTCAGACTGGGTTGGCCTAAATAAATTCCATCAAAGCAACTAGGGAATTAAACCTCATCTCATACTATAAGGGAAATCTTTGTTACAAAAAAGCAGTAGTGAACTGATCTGACGTGAAGTGCATAATATGGATTCAGTCTATGTTACTTGTCCTCTCGGATGTGAGTGTCAGATACGGGTATATGTACGATATATATATATATATGTTCGATTTTTTTTTAAGTTTTTTCATGCATTTAGAGGATCATATCCCATACCCATGTCCGGATAAGTGTCGGACATGAGTACTTAAAAAAAAAAAATGAAGAGTCGGAGCAATATAAAATTCACTTACTGTATATCGTGGCTGCAAACCACTCGTTGATGATTTTCACCCATGCACTTGCCCAGCCAACATCAATGCTCCATCTGGTTGTTGTAAAGTGAGTATATGCATATATAAACTAGAAAAGTCCTCTCAGAAAAATTGTGTTTAAGTAATATGTTACTCACTTCCTTGCTGAGTCTTCCAGGTTCCAACTGATGAATAACATAGCAAAGTACATGGCCCCCAAGGAGAATATCATGTGGAAAAATCCGTAGTTATAACGGATATCATCGCCTAGTTTCACCTCATCTTTGCGAAACTGGAAAAGCATAAGAGCTGCTCAGTATTTCTTATGAAAACAGAAGTACCAAAAATAATGGTTAAATTTTAGCACTATTTAGATACTCTTTGAATCCATGGAAATTTAATTTTGCAACCCTCTCTCTGAGCAACCAACAGAAGGTCGCAAGAATGGTTTATTTTTCCTTTTGTACTCCCTGAGAACTGTGGCTTTATCTATGTTACTCGGACTCAGGTGAAAGAGTCGGATACGGGTATGTTTAATTTTTTCTATGTTTTTTCATGTATTTGGAGTGTCCTTGGAAGGTCACATCCCCATACCCATATCTAGATATGCGTCGGATATGGGTTTCGGACACGAATACTTCAAGAAAAATAAAGTCGGAACAACATAGGGCTTTACTGATATTGCTTAAAACTCTGCTATCAACCTGAAACAAATGCAATTAAGCCTGGAAAAAAGGAGTAATTTACCTGAAATGATTTTGAATCGATCCCCGTTGAAAAGGTTGCCATGACAATGGCACCTATTGCAATCAGGAACCCCTGGAAATGAGAGGGGGGGGGGGGAATCCATCAATTATAGGAGACAAAATTTGCTTGCAAATGCAACTTTGTTATGGTTTGTTTGGGCTGACAAGTATGATATACAAGATTAAAATTGCAGAAAAATTTACTAAAAGTTGGGAAAAAGAATTGCCAACTCTTACAAGTACGGTGGTCCAATCGCAATCTCCATTTTTTGGCTTTTGTACATTGCATTTTTCATCAGCCGGTTCACTGAAAAGCCATGGGGTCAAACCAGATGTCAGTTTTTCTTTTGTTAATTTCTCAAGGCACGTCAATATTAAAGCATGCAGGAATTAGAGTCATTTGACCAGAAAAAAGTATAAAAAAATCATCTTTAAGGTCTTCCAACTTATTGGAAGTTAGGAATTGATTTGATATCATCAGAAGTTGACCTAAATTTTGTTTAACAAAAAAAATTAGAGATGCATATTATGAGAAACCTGAAGCATGTCACTTATCCACACACACACACAAAAAAAAAAAAACCTGAAGCATGTTATAGTATTTCACACCTAAAACATCAGCATCTGGAAAGAAAAATTAGTATGCATAAAATAGAAGCAGCATTGGCAATCTGGACAAGATAATGCTGCTAAGCTATGTTACTCAAACTTGGATGTGAGTGTCAGATACGGATATGTTCAATTTTTTCTAAGTTTTTCCATGGATTTGGAGGGTCCTTGGAGGGTCATATCTCCATACCCATGTCTAGATACACGTCAGATACGGGTGTTTGACATGAGTACTTCAAGAAAAATAAAGAGTTTGAGCAACATAGCTGCTAAGGTACTAAAGTGACAGTTGGAATTGAGCCATTATGACACACGTAGTGACTCTCAAACAATGAAACTCTGTGACTTGCTCCTTTAATCTTCAACAATAACATAAATTAGACACCGAAAAGGAAAAAAGGGTCATAATGTAGTAGAAAATGTAGAGAAAACTTAGACTTCCTTTAAGGTGACATTTTCAGAAGATACAATACATTTACTAAATACTCTACTAGCCGAGATATACAGTGAAACCAAATTTCAAATATTGTAGTTTAGCCTTCATAGTGACATTTTGATCAAGCATATAGTGAGCAATAATTACTCTTCTTCCTGCTGCCTTTTGAGCTATTGATCTTAAAGGTAAACACATATCTATCTAACTATTAAAACACAAGGAGGGCCATTGTAGTGTATAAGTATATTCATTAGCGTTATTAATGCACAACATATAACTTTGAAGCAAGAAATGCAAGCTAGCTCATATAGGGTGAGCTTCAACTAAATTCATTGCAGCAGTTTAGAATAAGGGATCAAGTCCAAACCTTCTAATGGCAGACCAACAGAGGAAAACAACATAAGAAGCCATAATTCCTGAAGATAAAAGACCTCTATTAACCTGCATTAAGCATGAAATAGTGATACTCATTATATCAATTCATTTTAGATGAATAGAAACTTTAGCAAGGAAAAGTGAGTTATTAGATGACATTATAATGCAACATCGCAGCAGAAAAAAGAAAATACAACATAAAGTTCCGTAGTAATCATATTTAATCGAGTTGCATGTTTCATATTGTCACAGGTAGTGGATGATGATCCAAACTTTAACCATGGTGTAGAAGAGCCATACAACAAAATATGTTATATGATAATAGAGCATCATCTTTATAGCTGCAAATCTTTAATGCTAGTAATTCCTTCCCCTTCTCAACAGAGGTTATATTTGTCTGTATCACTGGAAAAAAGTGCTGAAAAATCCTCAGGTGGCAATGAATGATATTTCAAAGAAACTGATTCCTTGAGAAGAATACCTTTGAATGCAAGGACATAGCCATCATCACTATGAGCAGAAAAGCAGTCCATGTAATGAAGAATATGTTGAGAGAACATGCTGGTCTTGGGGCATAAAAATAGTACATGGACACAATTCCACAGATGGAAGCAGCGTAAAAAACTGTTGAGGTAAATAATGCAATGGAGCAGCTGCTGAAGGAAAAGAAGATAGTGATTCGTCAGCAAATACTTATTCAATTTGATTACTTGATAAGATTAAGCTTTTAATGTCACATGACCTCTATCCATGGTTCACTCCAATTCTAGTGCCACTTTCTGTAAAATACACTTTCAGTTTTACATAGGCAAGCCATAAAGGTTTATTTAGGGCAACTGATAGTGCCAATGCATATTGAATCTGCATTGTGTGCAGACAGTGAGGGTTCCAGTATTGGTTAATTCTGAAATTTTTATCTTAAATTTCTTTCTTTAAGACAAAAAAAAAAAAAAAAACATGCTCTGATCAGTTATATTCCATGCATTCTATTTGCTTTTGCATTCTGCTTTCCTATCCCACCACCCTTAGAGGTAATTCAACACCCAATTACCGCAATCATTCCTGAAAAAGGATGTTCTATCTGGACAGGCATCACAATTACAATATCATTCTGGAATGGTTCTTTTCTACTTTTAGATTCAGTGGACCATCTGAAATGAGGATAAACATTATAATCATTGTACCAACCATGTGTTTCCATCTACGTTACTCGGACTCGGGTGTGAGTGTCGGATACGGGTATGTGTCCGACATGGGTATGTTCAATTTTTCTAAGTTTTTCCATGTATTTGGAAGATCCTTGGAGGATCATATCCCTATACCCATGTCCAGATATGCCTCGAACACGGGTGTCGGATACGGGTACTTAAAAAAAAAAATGAAGAGTCGGAGCAACATAGGTTTCCATTCCTAATCATCAAATTTCCTGATGCTCAATTATGACTTTTTTGTACCAACTTCATTAGAAAGTGTTTAAAACTATCGTCTTTTATCAGAAGTTTTCATGAAAATCTTTTTTCCTCTTTCATTCCTTTCCTTATTCTCTAGAAAAGTCTACTATAAGCAGGCATTTCCCTCACTATTGCTGGTAATCTTATTGTCCTCTCTCCAGCCAATTTCAGTCATCAAACTCCCCAATACTAGTTTGCTATTTCTTCAGGAGGCAAAAATACTTACCATTCTTCAAGGGACACAAATGCTGTCTATATACCTACGCTTTTGTTTTACCTATCATACACTAATATTCCTGGAAAGCAAATGATCTTAAGGATATGAAGACTTTGTAATAAGAGAAAATTTTCCTAATCTTAATGATATATAACCTAAGAAGGGAGAAAATACCTTTGTTTACTTTGCTCATCAGGTGCCCAGTACTTATTCCACCATCTGATAAACTCAATCACGCTTATAAGTTGCAGAAGGAGAAAAATCCTATATCAGATGAGCAGAAAACATATTTAATCTCATACTCAGAAGCTAATGCATAAATGAAAACAAATTTCCTTGGCATTGCGCTGTCAATTCTTTCAGGAGTTTGAAAATAAAACAACAAATTTTTTTTTTTTTTATTGCTGACTGAAGCCCTCTCCATGTCCTAATAATTTATGTTGTTATTCTGCTCCAATATAGTAAATAAAAACCTCCTATTTCTTCATGCAAGTAATAAGTTCAGTCAGTTTTGCCATGAAACTTTGATTCTGAATGGTATATCATTTTGCTGCAAAAAATGAATGATACACTATGTGATATGAGACATACTTTAAGTAATTAGGGGAAGAAAGTATGAAATTATACCAAGTACAGATAACTTTATACTGTTCTTTTAGATTGATATTGAATCAGGAAGGCTGGTTGCTTTAGGACAGTTTAAATGGTTGTAATATTATATTACAGTTTGCACCTTAATGTAAACAAGATTATAATTGAGGGTGATTTCATAAAATGAAAAGCTGTGAAATTAAAGGTTGAAAGTATATAGAATACCCTGCACCGACACGAGCAACTTCTCCTGCAAGAAAGAGAAAATAAGCTCCTTAATTTGTGGTATCATGAAAAAGAAAGGGTCTTTTTTGTAGTTTGTAGAAGATAGTACCTCATGATCTAAATGTTTAAGTTGAGCTCTGGTTCATATAGTTAGCATGCTTAAATGTTGAAGTTCTTAGATTTGGGTTTCAAAGCAAAACATACCATATATCTGAATAAAATCAGGAGGGAGGAAGAATGGAACCACCATTGATACAACCAATAGGAAAAACTTCAGCGACCACCATCCCGAGTGCCATTTACTGCAAGCTTCATATAATTTTCTTGTAATAAATGTGGTAAGAAACATGAGAAAGAAAAATATCTGAACTCTTTGTCAAGGAACCCAATTTTCAAAGATTGGAAAGTAAACAAGAATCTAAGTATATGAGTAACAGAACAAGGTTAGTATAGTACAGTTTGTTAAAACGCAACAGCATTGATACGCTCTGAAAGTTTGAATACTATTAATCTATGTTGCTTTGATTCTTCATTTTTATTGAAGTATTCATGTCCGATCGTATATCCAGACATAAGTATGAGAATATGACTCTCCAAGGATCTTCCAAATACATGGAAAAACTTAGAAAAAATTGAACATACTCGTATCGGACACATACCCGTATCTGATACTCACATCCGAGTCCGAGTAACATAACTATTAATTATTAAGATAAGCATTTTGTAAGAAGACTAAGATTCAGGTAGGACTTTTTCTGATATCACAACTGTTTATTTGGTTCAAACATATTCTGAATAGCATAAATAAAGTAGCATATATCCCAAAATCCAGTACAAAACTTTTAGCTATGTTAATCAATTTTCTACAATTTTACCTTTAATCTCTTTCTTTTTTTCTTCATTTTTCATCCTTTAAACACAAAGAAAAACAATGTTCCTTTCTCTCCTTCATTTTTTTCCTTCCTTACCTTTTTTCTTTTCTCTATTTTCCTTCCTACCAAACATAAAAGCAAAAAAGGAGAGGAATGAATTGGATATTTTTGGGTCAGACTCTCTTCCATTAGTCTGATAAATAAAAGGTCCAAACAGTAAGATTCCAGCTTCCAATTTCTCAATCCAGAATAATATATATATATATATATGTAATGACAGAAAGTTGAGAATTCATTGTGGAAGGAAGGAGTAAATGTGAAATACTGTTAATAGAAAGATACAAAACATCCTAAACTCACACGAAGAACTCCCAATGTGTGAAAACAATCATGTCCGCTGATTCCACAAGCTTTTTTATCTGTCAAAACAAGATTTTCCACATGAAAATATGGACAAAATGAAAAACATAGAACATGTAATTAAATATATCCCAAGCAGGTTCACAAGAGGTTTCTTCAACAACAGCACATACATGTACCAGATTAAGCAAATTCTAAGGGTTCAACAGGGAGTATATGCTCAAATTAAAGGACCCATAATTTTATTTTTGATAATACGGTCAGGGTATCCGTAGGCTATGTTACTCGAACTTGGGTGTGAGTGTCGGATATGTGTATGCTCAATTTTTTCTGAACTTTTCCATGTATTTGGAGGTTTCTTTGAGAGTCATATTCTCATACTTATATCCGGATATGCATTGGACATGAATATTTCAAAAAAAATGAAGAGTCAGAGCAACATAGTCTGCAAGCTTTGCCTCAAAGACCCATAATTTGAGATTAAATAGATGAATCTTGAGATTGAAGCTAGATGGTGAACTGATATGATCAAGATCTTGGTAATAGAGTCATGATTCAACAAAGGGTAGAAACAAAAAGTTAAGTTAATGATAAAATCCTAATTAATAAACTTTTGGAGTTGAGAAAGGAAAAACTTGACTCACAATACGGTGGAGGGAAAACACTTTGACCATAATCTCGAATGAACCAGACAGTAAGGTTAGTTATGAAGAAGATTATGCCATAAAAATATCTGGCTCGGAGTGACTTCTTCCTTTCTTCAGAACAATCTACACTCTTTGGCTCAACTGATGCCTTTACTCGCTGAGAGTTGCTTGAACTTATATGTATCACGCTAGATTCAACTGCTGCAATAGACCCACTCATTTCTGCCATTTTCAAGCATTAAATTGTTGTTAATCATTTACTTCTAAACTGTAATAATTCCTATAATGCATTAGAATACTAAAGGGTAAACCAGAAATTAAGCTTTCTAAATTGGTTTCAAAGATAAACAGGCAGATTTACAGCTTCTTCCAAGATTGAAGAATGAATTTATTTAACCAAATAAACTATGTAGGAAATGTTGAAATCTTCAATGTAAGTATCATCTTTTCCATTCCACCACTCTAAATAAATCTTTTCTCTGGAACAGAAAACGTGAGATAAAAATTATCAACTTTGCATTTGCAAATTGCAATGTTTAGTATACCAGTATATTTTCAGACAAAGAACAAATCTTGAAACAATTCCCTAACAGCCATTGTTGAAAATAATCTTACTATGGGCATAAAAGAAGACCAAGAACCATGAAAGGAGCTGTCTTTGATGGCCATGATGACATGACAAAATATATATATATATAATTCAGACAAGAAAAGAAAGAAATATACAGTAAATGAGCAATTAGCAGCAAAAAAGAAAAAAAGGGGTTGAAACTTGAAACCTTTAGCTTCTGGGGCCTGATCCCTGGAGTGTAATTCGAGGCTTGACAGTCCTCAAGAAGATAAATATAAATGAATCACCTTGGCCACACGTTAAAGTAACTATTAAGAAGAAATAGTTAACAAATATAGCCGTTGCTTCTTTTCGGCCTTTTTTTCATGTTCACTTTTTGTAATGTAATGATCATATACCCTCCCTGTATCATCAAATAATATTAACATTACTTTTCTTTATTAGTTTCTTCTTCTTGACATTTGTTGTCCATTTTGACTATTGCAATACTATAGGATTAGATTATATGTAAATCCACATAATTGTACATACAGCTCATCATCTTCAACTTGAAGCTTGTCAATAGATATGCTTATGGATCAGGTTGCGATCCGAATTTTTTTTTTTTTTTAGTTTCGGTTTTGAGCGAGTTCGGATCGATCCGTATTACTGTTCAAATAATAATAAAAAATTTAAAAAATAATTTTTATATTAATATTTTTATATATTTATAATTGAATTTAAATAAAAAATATTTTTTAATTATTTAAATAATGATTCGGGTCGGGTCGAGTCAAGTCGATCCGAATCACTAAAAACTCTACCCAAATTTGATTCAATACGAACCGAACGAGCTACCCCATGAGCAGATATACTTGTCAGTTTCTTTCGTTTTCTAACATATTCTAAACAACTAACAAACATATAAGGACACTAATCAAATAAATAAATAATTAGTAGCTAATTAAACGTGTACGTCTATACTCTACAGTAACAAGTTATGTTACTCAAGTGTCGAATACGAGTATATGTCAGATATGAATATATTTATTTATTTTTTAAAATTTTTCATATATTTGAATGATCATATTTCATACTTAGGGGGCGTTTGGTACCTTCTCAAGAATCACATTGGTATACATGGGAAAGTGCTAATTAAAATCCTGGAAATGTGATGATAATTTCCGAAACTACCCTTATCAAAAAAAATGTAAATTTTATTAATTTTAAAATTTTTCAATGATATTTATTATTAAAAAATATTTATACTAAATATTTAAAAATAATATTTTAAATTGAGTTACTTTTAGGATAAAAAATATTTAATAATAATAAAATCTTGAAATTACTCTCATGTAGTTAAAAAATTAAAAGGATGGATACAAATTAAATATTATTTAAATATTTTAATGATATTTATTATTAACAAATATTTGTACTAAATATTTAAAAATAATATTTTAATTGATAATTTGAGTTATTTTTATGATAAAAAATATTTGTTAATAATAAATTTTAAAATTACTCGCATGTAGTTAAAAAATTAAAAGACTATATACAAATTAAATATTATTTAAATATTTTAATGATATTTATTATTAACAAACATTTGTACTAAATATTTAAAAATAATATTTTAATTGATAATTTGAGTTATTTTTATGATAAAAAATATTTGTTAATAATAAAATTTTGAAATTACTTTCATGTAGTTTTAAAGTTAAAAGGTTATATAAAAATTAAATATTATTTAAATATTTCAATGATATTTATTATTAACAAACATTTGTACTAAATATTTAAAAATAATATTTCAATCGGTAATTTGAGTTATTTTTATGATAAAAAAATGTTTGTTAATAATAAATTTTAGAAGTTATTCTCAAGTAATTGGAAAATTAAAAAGCAAAATGCAAATTAAATATTATTTAAATATTTCAGTAATATTTATTATTAATAAATATTTGTACGAAATATTTTAAAATAATATTTCAATTGATAATTTTAATTCAAATAGAAAGAGGATAATGTTGTCTTTAACATTTTTTTAACTTTCCAACTACATTGGAAAGTTACTTTCCCACCACTTCTCATGGGAATCACATTCCGATGCTTGTGGGAAAATAACTCTCCAAGGAAAGTTACATTCCCAGGAAAGTGAGCAGTTTTTAGCATACCAAACATGAGAATCACATTCCCACCAATTACTTTCCATGGAAAGTGATCACTTTCCATCATACCAAACGCCCTCTTATATCGAAATATGTGTAGGATATAAATATCGAATAAAAATACTTAAAAAAATAAAAATCCAAATAATATAGAAACAAATCAAAAAGCATATTCAGTACACAAACATTTACTTTGCCCATAACGTTTAGATAAAACTTTTTTTAAAAAATTTCTTTGGACACATGAGATTTAACTGAGAAGCACGTTTTTTGTTTTCACAATATAAACTATCATTTTATTAAGAAACTACGTAATACATATTTTTTATATATTCCTTAACATCATTTTATCCAATCAAATAATGTAATACTATTTTTCTTTTATTCCATCAAACAAATCAAATTACGTAATACATATTCTCTCTCTATTCCATTTTCACCGAATAACCATTTCATTTTCATTCAAGAAACCAAATGCAACGTAAAAGACCGACTTTGACGTTACTCATACCTATTTAAAATTCTCCCACATTTTCTCTTCTTAGTGATACATATTAGACCTATAACTAGGCAAATACTCTCATAAAATTTTTAATGTAACCTACTACCATTATAGCATAATTTGGTAAAAGAAAGTTTTTTAAAAAAAAATATTGATTTAAATCTGTCCAAATTTCCATTCAACTTGGTATCACTTAAGTTTTTAATGACAAAGCTAACTAAAGCTAACAAAGTTAGTTCGAATAAAAAATAATTTATTTATTTCGTTCGAATTCGAACTTAATCCAATTCGGTTAATTAAAAAAAATTAATTAGTTGAATCCGCTCAATTCAAACTTAAATTAATCCGAACTTAAAATAATTCAAGTTTGAACAATCCAAAAAATTAATTAGAAATTAAATTGATTTTGTTTTGAAACTCAACAATTTGTATCCAAACCCTAATAAATCAAAATAAATCAAACCCAAAATGAATCAATCTCAAAACAAAATAAAAAATGGTTCGATCCAAAATGACAAGTCAAATCTAATTCAACCGATATCCAATTGCAACCTTGATTCAGGCAATTTAAAGTTAATTTTAAAAATATTTTCGACTTTTGAAGCCAAACTCATGATTGTTTCATTTATACTATCTACTTTGCAATATCTATTTGTATGGAATTTATATGTAAATTCTTATTCTATAGAAAACATTGTCATATCTATTTCCTAATAATGAAATATTTTTAACCATTTCAAGTGCTTTTACAAAAACAAAGAGTACAAATCATGTAGATTGTATAAGTGTTGAAGATAATTGATTATGTATTAAACTTAATCGATTATAGTTTAAAAATGAATTTAAAGAAGGTTTTTTTTAACAGTATAGTACGTTTATTGAATATAAAAGATAGTCACAAGAGTTGGATATACCAACAAAAACTCGAATCCTATTAATGAAACTACCCTTCAAACATAAAGTCCGAATCCTAAAATTCCCTTTGTAATGTAATCACTGACAACCCTTCAAGCAAAAGCTTGAAACCCCAATGAACTATGCTTAATTTAAGATAATCAACTATGATTGATGAATGATGGATTATCATGCTTTTGGAAGGTGAGATTTCAGGTGTTCATGGGTCGGGCTGGATCGGATCGCGATCGGAATCGGGATCGGCATCGGGATTTTTTTTATATTCTTTATTCAAGTTCGGCTGTCGTAAGCTCAAATTATTGTTCAAAAAATATTAAAAATTATTTTTATAATTAAATTAAAATAAAAATTATTTTTTATTAATAAATAGTAATTCGGGTGAAGCCGAGTCAGCTTAAATTGAAAAAATATTTATCTAAACCCGACCTAATACGAGCCGAACCTATCAGGTCGAACGAATAACCTAAGCTTTGAACAGATCTAGATGAGATTTGGCCTTAATCAAAACAAGAAATGAGCATCTGTACATTCAAACATTCTCTCACAGTCTTAATTTTTTGGTTTTAATTCATGTGTGTTTAAAAAAAAACGTTAAAATGCAATCTTATTCTTCTTTGTTTAAGCATTGTGCTTTGAGATAATGTTTTTAAGAATACATTTATACTAAGTGAAAAATTATTATTTCAAGTGCTTTGTCCAAAGATAACTTCTCAAAAATGCATTGTCCAAAGATTCTTGTTTTTCACTAATTGCATTGGTCTACTTCATATACAACAAACGTTAACACACGTTTTCCTTGTTCAAGGTACACTAGCTATGATGGAAAAGCAAAATCCAGTTAATCTAACCCAAAGGCCAAAACATGTAAAGGTTTTGTTGGTTTTGGACAAGAGAGATTTCAATCCAAAACCAACAAGTTTCTGGTCAGACCTAAATTTGATCAAGTTTAATTACGTCTTATAACTGCAATTCAAAGTTTGCTATGATTATAAATAACCCTTTTCTTCTTTTAGCTTTGTCTTGGTATTCACGTTTCCCTTCTTTCTTTTTTGCTTCTGAAAATATATATTTGGTGAGCTGGTCTTCACAAAGAGACACTCTATATATATACATATATATATATATATAACTGAAATGTTGTTAGACATTAATTAATCAAGGGTTAATATGTAAATTAGCCCTTGAAGTATAATTACTCTTTTCATGATTTGATATTTAAAGAAAAAAAAAATTACAATTAGGTACCTAAATTTGTATTACGTCAATCAAGTTACCCAAAGTGACTAATGTCGTTACATAAATGCTGACATGGCCTAATTGACCAATAAAAATTCATCACGTGTCAAAATCAATGCCACGTCAGTAATTTGTTTTTTTTCATTTATTAAAATAAAATTTTAAAACTTAAAATTAAAAAAATAATAATAATTTGGAAAAAAAGAAATAAGATAGAGGAAGGGTCGGTCGACCGCTGGTCTGTCTCGGGCCGGCGAGATTGGCGGCAGACTGAGGAAGAGAAAGAAGAGAGAAAGAGGTGGAAGAGAAAGGAAGAGAGAGGAGGAGGAAAGGGCGGCGACAAGGGCCGGCCGATCGATGCCCCCTCCCCTTCTCTCCCCCTTTCCCTGTCTCTCTCTCTTTCATTTTTTATTTTTTTCATATTTTTTTTGAAAATTCAAAAAAATTATTTTTTATTTTTTTACTTCAAAAAGGTAAAAAAAAAAATTAAAAAAAAATTCTAAAATGCAAACATGACTTGTAAAAGTTGTCACGTTCACGCTTTTTATTGATAAAAAAATGACATGTCATCAAACCATTAAGCTATGGACTAACGTTGATGAAAGTAAAATTTTGATACCTAATCGTGAATTTTTTTTCTTTAGGTATCAAATCGTGAAAAAAAGGTATAGTTTGGGACCAATTTGTATATTAACCCATTAATCAATAATAATTGGGTTTAGGTTCATTTTTGTCAAGAGTGAGCCGTAAACTTGTAGCTAGCTAGGAATATCTGATTAAAAAGTCTTAAAAATGGGACAGAAGATTTAGGTTAGGTAAAAGTTGGCAAGAATATATAATGATGGGGGGAGGGGTAAGACTAATAGTTAGAACTTAATTAGAAAGGCTGAGTAAAAACCTCTCTAACCTCCTCCCTTAAGTTGTGTTTTTCTTCCAATCAATGGCATAGTATTTGATTAAAATCTTCATAAGGATTAAATTATGCAACAATATTGTATTTTGAAAAAGAATCTGCTAAGTAGAATTTATTACTTTATGGACAAGGCTTAGACATTTTAATTAAACATGGATTATTCTATATAGTATAAGTTAGAAATAGTCTATGTTACATGAACTCGGCACATTGTATACCTACACGGCATGGATACAACACGGAATATTTGTTGGACTCAATGTTGCGTATTTTGATTCGTCATTTTGAATTATGAGAGGCGACGGCTAACGGTGTCAACAGTGACGATTCACAACATTAATGAGTGTTTTGGGATGTGATTTGGGATAGTTTATGTTTATTATTAAAATATTTTTAAATATGTTTTTAATAAATAAAATTAAATAAAATATATTATTACAATACTTAAATAAGCTCTCAAAGTTTACGAAAAAATAAGCCTTCAATTGCATTAATTTAAAATTATGAACTTTTATTTTATTGTAATTCTATCAATTAAATCTGAAAATGAGTGAATAAAGTTCAATTGCTAAAATTATATCCTCTCAGGTATTTGTCAACCAATTTAGATAAAAGTTTTCTATAGATTACATTAACCAATCAAAAAGATTTTAGCAAAATATGAAATATTCAGTAAGTCAAGATTTTAATTACAATGAAATAAAAAAAAATTATAAGTTTAATTCAATGTGATAAAAAGTCGAGAATTTATTTTAAAGTTAGAGAATTATTTGTGTATTATGTCTTAATAATAATAATAATATCTTTAGGTAAGAGTTGAGCTTTAAAATTCATGTCCAAGATTCAGCCTGAACGTTAAGAGTCATGCCAGACTTGAACCAAGTTTAATCCGTGACCATAACAGGTAACCCGAGCCATGGCACGTCCATTTTGTCATACCTAGTTTTTTTTTTTTTTTTTCAAAAAAAAAAAAAAAATTCTAACACATGATGTGTTCTAGACCTGTTCAAAGATCGAGTAATCCGTTTGGATCGACAGGCCTAATCTGTATTGAGTTGAGTTTGGATAGAGCTTTTTGTGATTCAGGTCGGTCCAACCTAGCCCGAATCACTATTCATCTAAAAAATATATTTTTTATTTAAATTTAATTATAAAAATATATCAATATTAATATAAAAATGATTTTTTAAAAGTTTTTATTATTTTTTAAACAATGAAACAGGTCGGCTCTGGGTAAAGACATTTAAAAAATTTCGAATCACGACCTGACCCGACTCATGAATAGGTTTGATGTGTTTATGCTTAAGTCATCTTTTTTTTTTTTGGTATATGTCGAAGTTTATTGAGCTTGAATTATACAAAGAGAATTGTAACTCTTTTCCCTAAGGCTGTAAACAAACAGAGCGTTCGACGAACCGTTCGTGAACAGTTTGATTTCTGTTTGTTTATGTTCGTTTATTAAGCTAAATACACGATTATGAACATAATTTTAATGTTCATTTATTAAACGAACTGAGTTCGAACAGATGTGTGTTCGATTCGTTTATATTCACGAACAAGCTCGTTTATCGTTCACTTAAAACTCGTTTATTAGTTTGTTTAAAGCTCATTTATGTTCGTTTATTTTATTTTATTTACTTATAATATAATTAATATAATTTAATAACTTAAATTTAATAATTTAATAATAAATTTAATTTAATTACGTTTGTATTTTATTATTTTATATTTAATAATAATAATTTAAAATTGATTTATTTTTTTATTTGTTTGTTAAAATTGTTTAGATTTGTTTGTTTATTGTTCATGAACATAATTTTAATTGTTCGCGAACATGTTTGATTATATGTTCATGAACATGTTCATTTAATGTTCACGAACAAGTTCATTTAATTTAAATGAACTTGTTCATGAACATTAAATAAACGAACACGAACACACTTAATTTTAAACGAACAGAGCTTGAACACAATTTTAAAATCCTTAACGAACACGAACCGAACACGAACAAACTTAAAAATAAATAAACGAACACGAACATAAACTTGTTTGTTCAAGCCCGATTCATTTACAGCCTACTTTCCCCTGCCATTAAATTTCATCTTCTCCCATCCAAAATTGAAAATTTCCTCATTTGAATAACAAGAATCTAAAAAAATAAATTATTCACTATACAAAATATATTTACTATTTCAATTCTTTGAAAAAAGATTTTTGATGCATTAACCAACTTGATGACTTTTTCCCTTTTGTCCCCTTTGATAAAATAGGCACTGGCCTCCTTAAGTTTGAACCAGTAAGTTTACCTGAATTTTAACAAACTATAGCTGGAACAACAGCAGTAAGATTTCACTGGCTTTTATGACTTTAAGGATTAAGTGTTCATTTGGATGAACAGTGAAATTGATTTTTGTAAGATTAAAAATAGCAGTGGCAGTGAGATTGAGTATTGTAGCGGTGAAATTAAAATCAGCAGTGAGATATGTGTTTGAATTCAAACGCAGCGGTGGCGTTGAGATGAATTATAGTGAGAAAGAAAAATGACCATTAAAAGCATTAGATTAAAATGTGTATATATATAATAAATAATTAAAATTATATTTATATTAAATAATAAAATATATATTAAAATTATATTTATATTAAATAATAATTAAAAAATTTTAAATATATATTTATGTTAAAAAGTAAATTATCATTAAGGATATTAGATTAAAATGTGTATATATATAATAAATAATTAAAATTTATTAAAATTTTATTTATATTAAATAATAAAATAGATACTAAAATTATATTTATATTAAATAATAATTTAAAATTATATTTATATTAAATAATAATTTAAAAAATTAAAATTTTTAAAACATAAAAATAATAATAATAATAAATAATGGAGGGGTAAGGAAGGGGTAAAAAGGGAATTACTCCCTCCATTGCACCTCCAGTGGACTGGACCCCAATCCAATTGCACTTCCAGTGGAGTGCATGCTAGTGAGGGGAAATCCCCCCCCAAAAAAATTTGGATTCCATCGCACCCCAAATGCACCCTAAGTAAACTACAATGACATGGATCCCAATAAAACCAGGAAGAACAGGGCCAACCACTTCACGACTATAAAGCACGGACACTTCTATTTGGGGAGTATCCGAGTGTCGGATACATATTCGATACGGACACGGCTCCGACACGACAGAATACGTATTGGACACGCGAGGACACGTCAAAAAAATAAAATTAAAATCGGACACGATCAAAACATAGTCAAAACACGACTAAACATATCCAGACACGGCTGGACACGCAATGAAAGTTTGTTTTTTTTTTTGCATTTTTTATTCCAAATATGAAATCAACAATGAATAATTTGGTTCTACCAGTTATATAAGGTTCTAGTTTTTAAATTCAAAAATAATTTTAAAAAATTTAAAAGTTATTTGCAAATTAATATTTAATTAAAAAGTATCAATTTTATATTTTTATTGTATATTATTATATAAAAAAATATTTTTTATTAGTGTCCTGCCGTACTCGTGTCCTAATTTCCTAAAAAAATTTGTGTCACCGTGTCCATGTTATGTCGTACCCGTATAGCATGTCCGTGTACGTACTTCCTAGCTTCACGGTTTGATGTTATTTAGCCACTCCTAGCAGACACTTAGGGCTAGTTTAGCATTGCTGTTGAAAAAAGCTTGGGTTGAAAAAAGCTCGAGTTGAAAAAAGTGTGTTTATAAAGTGTGATAAAAAAGTGTGGTTTAACAACTTTTAAATGTTTAGCATTGTTGTGAAAAAGTGTTGTAGGAAATTGAAATGTCAAAAAAAGATATGTTTAAATTATTAAAAGTATAGAAATGTGAGGATAATAAAGTCATTTTATCCAAAAGCTAGCTTTTAAAGCCTAAAAGCTATATTTTTTGGCTTTTTGGTTTGGCTTTTCAAACCATGGTTTCAACAGCAGAAGCCAATTTTTTTTATCTGTTTAACATTGCGTTTGCAGTGAAAAGTAACTTTTGACCTTAAAAGCTGTGTCAGAAGCAATACTAAACGAGGCCTTATTAAGATCGTGGTTCAAACACAGGCCGTCTCCATCACTTAAACCTGAATCGTTTGACTGGCTAGTAATGAGGCTGAGAACTCAAAGTTGATCGTGCTTGAGTCAATGATTGACACACGAAATAGTTTTCAAAGTGAAGTAGGGCTTTAAGCTCCTGATTAACTTGCTTTCTATGCAGGGTATATAATCTGTTAAATTCTCTATTTTTCATCAAGAATGTGAAGTTGGTCGTGCTTTTCTTACATTAACTTTGCTTTGCTTTTCTCAAGCTAAGAAATAAAGGAAAAGAGTAACTCAAAAAATGTGTTTCATGGTCGGACCACTTAGCACTAGCTGCTGGAGCTAGCATTATGCAGGGTATATAATCTGTTAAATTCTCCAATTCAATTATTATTATTATAGGATGAAAAGGTGGATGTTCTTAAGACTTAGCTTTGATTAACTTCATTTATTATATGTTTATTATGTACTACTATATGACTAGTGAATTTGCCTTTGACCGTTGGGAAAGGGTGGGGAATTTATACACTCTGAGCCTGGGCCTGGCCCTGGGGTGGCATCGAATATCATAAATCGTGGGGTAGTTAGCACAGACAAAGGGCTAATTTATCATTGTTATTGAAAAAAATTTAGATTAAAAAAATTTGAATTGAAAAAAAAAATTGGATTAAAAAAACTTGATTTGAAAAACGACGTTTAAAAAGTAGAGTAAAAAACTATAATTTAAAATTTTTTAAGTGTTTAACATTTATGTGAAAAAGTGTTGGATGAAATTAAAATGTCAAAAAATATATGTTTAAAATAATAAAAATATTAAAATATTAAAATAATAAAATCATTTTATCCAAAAATCAACTTTTAAAATTTAAAAACTATATTTTTTGATTTTTTTTGTTTGACTTTTCAAATCATGATTTTAATCATAAAAATCAAATTTTTTATTTATTTAACATTATATTTGCGATAAAAAATAATTTTTATCTCAAAAGCAATGCTAACCAAATCAAAATGTTGGCTATCTTATTGGAATGCCTTTGTCACTTTATCCTGCAACAGTCTTCCCCTCTCGCATAATACCAGAAAAACCGGATATAAGAACAATCAAAAGAATCTTTGCAAGAATTCAGTCAAAAAGTGCAAGGAAGATGGTGTTCTTTTCTTTTCTTCCTCTTTTTATTTCCAAAAAAGATGGTTCCATACAAACCCATTCTTCATAGCAACAACAATCAGATAGTTTTGACCTTGGATCACCAAAACTACCTACAAGTTTACATGGATGCCTTCCAACTGGAACAACTAATCTTTCCTTTATCAGATGTTGGGAAGGAGAAAGAAAAAAAGATTATAGATCAAAGCAAATTACAATCAGTGTATGTTAGGAATAACCTCAATAATCCATGCCACCCATACCGCCGCCAGGCATTGCTGGAACATCCTTCTCATCCTTGGGAAGTTCAACTACAACAGCTTCAGTTGTTGTCATCAATGATGACACACTGCATCATCAGAAAGGAAACATACTTAGCTTCTTACTTTTACAAAAATTAAAGGCAAGACCCAAGCATAATAATGCATAACCTAGAAAGAGATTTACAGCTTTACCTTGCAGCATCAACCAAAGCAGTTCTAATTACTTTCAATGGGTCAATAATACCAGCCTTTACCATATCAACATATTCACCTGGTTATCGAGCAAGATGGAAGTATATGCTGCGTTAGTTTCATTAGAATTGTAAATATATACATAATACAATGAAAGAAACTTCTAAGCCATTCACTGACCTTTTGCTGCATCATACCCAAGATCAGGGTTATCCTGCTCCAACAGCTTACCAACAACAACAGCTCCCTCGACTCCTGCATTTGAAGCAATTGTATATACAGGTGTCTGCAACAGAAATTCATTTATAAGGGAGAGTGAAACTTCACACGTCAAAATTACCAGCATTTTGAAACTTTACAGTTGAAGAGCTGTCTAAACTTTTCAACAGTATATCTAGAATAGAATTTTCAGAAGTTGTTCCATCTTAGGTGCAGAAAAGATTTACAAACCTTGAGGGCATTCTGTATAATTTGAACACCAATCTTCTGGTCAAAGTTGGCCGTAGGTAGCTTCTCCAACTCTTTTGATGCATACAGAAGAGCGACACCACCACCTAGATGGGAGAACTCCTTAAGTAATGTTTCCACAAATTCCAAGTTTAACTGAAACTTCATGAAAAGACCGTTAAGACTTTAAAAGTTTTTACCTGGCACAATACCCTCTTCTACAGCTGCCTTTGTGGCATTTAATGCATCCGTAACTCTATCCTTCTTCTCACTAACTTCAGCTTCACTAGCTCCTCCGATCTGCAATGTCCAGCAAATTCTGAGCTTCGTTAACTCCATTCAAGCAGCAGCAAATAGGAAAGAAAGCAGCTATTGCATTTCTAAGTTGACAAGTTAATTGCCAGTAACTATAAGGTACTATACCTTCAAGACAGCAACACCACCAGAAAGCTTTGCCAATCTTTCTTGCAACTTCTCCTTATCATAATCAGAGGTGCTCAATTCAATTCCTGACCTAATCTGTTATTGTGAAAGACATACGTTATAATCTGAACTATTAATGAAATTACGTAGAGTTCAAGAATCAAAAGATGGCTAAACAATTGTTCATAAAAGCAACAAGACCTGTTCGCATCTTTCTTCAATGGCTTTCTTGTCACCATCCCCATCAAGAATAACAGTGTCATCCTTTGAGACAGTAACCTATAACAGCCAAAAGAAAAAGAATCATGCATCAAAATAGATGTCTATACACATAAAAGGGATTAAATAGTTCTGTTTTACCAAACTCATGAACTTCCTTGTTATAGGAAAATGATAGAAAATCACATCAGGCAGAGAATTTCATGTCCAAACAATAGATATCATACCTTTTTGCAAGTGCCGAGCATGTCCAGATCCACCTTTTCAAGGTTCATGCCAAGTTCTTCAGTTATAACCTACAGTAGCGAAGTAACAGATGTCATCATCAGGAGGTTATAAAATTCATGTCAATGGAACTATATGCTATGAATAAAACAATATCATATAGCAGAAAGTTGCCTTACCTCTCCTCCTGTGAGGACAGCAAGATCATGCAGACCAGCCTTCCTGTTTTCTCCAAAACCAGGGGCTTTGATGGCACAGACCTGCATCAGACATAATCCATATAAGATTAACAAGCATTCCTAAAAAATGAGCACATTAACACAGAACAAGGGAAAAAAGATTCATATCAGACTATGAACATCAAACCTTGATTCCAGCACGAAGCTTGTTAAGAATGAGTGTAGCAAGTGCTTCGCTCTCTACATCTTCAGCTACAATCAGCAAGGGCCTTTGTCTCTGAACAAATATAGCATAGAAGTTATTAATGCTACAAATGAAATATAGAAGTTATTAATAAGAAGTTTTAATACAGTTTTAGTGAGAAAAACAATCTTCATGAATGATGATTAACCAAAACTAAGTCGGGTAGAATGGTGTTAATGCATGCTTTGACCAAAATTTGCTTACCTTTAAAGCTAACTCTAGTACTTTCACAATAGCATTCAAGCTAGATATTTTCTTCTCATGAATTAGGATAAGAGGATCATCTAATTCCTGCCATAACACAATGAATTGAATGAGCATCATAGCATGGAAAAGACTCAAAGACTCAGATTTTCCAGGAGTTCAGTCAAAGGAGAAACGAGTTACTTACACATTTTTGGTTTTTCGTATTGGTGATGAAATATGGGGATATGTAGCCCCTGTCCAGTTTCATGCCCTCAACAACTTCCAACTCATTAAATAATGTTTTCCCATCCTGCAAAGGTTTAAACCACAGTAAGACATCATATCATGTATAAAAACGTGCAAGAGATTTAATATATGACAAGCATGAGCAATCAAAACTTGAAAATTAAAATTACAAGAAAAAGGAATTCAAACAAGCCAAAAAAACATGAAGGTATTGATACCTGAATTGTTATCACCCCTTCTTTGCCAACCTTCTCCATGGCCTTTGCAATTAACTCACCAATTTCCCTCTCTCCATTAGCCGATATTGTTCCAACCTATTACAAAAATATTTAAGTTGAAGCCTTAGTAGATTAAAGTACTACCATTTTGTTTTGGTTCTAAAGTACTGCATTATTCTGACTGCAATATGCTTTTGATATAGAAACTTTCAACAAGTAAAACTACCTGAGCTATCTCTTCAGATGTGCTAATCATCCGTGCCCGGCTTTTCAAGTTTGTTACAACAGCATCAACTGCCATTGTTATGCCACGCCTTAGGTCCATTGCATTCATTCCTGCAGCAACTGACTTGCATCCTTCTGTAAATATTGCGCGTGTAAGCACTGTTGCACATGTAGTCCCTGCAAAAAATGGCAAAGAATTCTCATGACTCAGCTCTCAGCATATAAACAACACACATGCCTTCTGGGAATGTGAATGTCCAGGCTGACCAAGTTAGTACATGCAAAAAGGGTGTATCTACAATAGATTTAAAGACCAATAACCACAAGAAAGTATCTAAAACAGAGTTAAAGACTTCAAATGAATCTATTAGATTAAAGAAGGCGCTTGTGCCTTACCATCACCAGCTACATCATTGGTGGCATTTGCAACTTGTTTCACAAGACTAGCACCAACATTCTTGACTTTGTCCTTGAATTCAATGCTCTTTGCAACAGTTACACCATCTTTAGTCACTTTTGGAGCACCATAGCTTTGTTCAATAATCACATTCCTTCCCTGCCAATAAAAGGGAAAAAAAAAAAGACATTAACAAAAGTCTCATCACACTACAAATACATAACATCATTTCTTCCTTTCATCAATATTCCTACCCATACATTTTAAGTCCCTACTTCTTATCCAATAGAGAAGAAAAGGCATAAACTGTTTCAATCAAATGATTAACCTTGAAACCGTGAACGAAGACATAAAGAAAAGACTCAGAAATGAAAATGGTGAATACTGGATTTACCTTAGGACCCATTGTTACTCTAACAGCATCAGAAAGCTCTTCAACACCTTTAAGCATCAAAGCTCGAGCTTCAACCCCAAATTTAATATCTTTTGCTGCATAGTTCCTATTCCAACTCAATCTACTACCAATCTAACACACACCCAAAAAATAGAAATCAATAAAAAGATCAAATCAACCTTAATAAAAAAAGAGAGATTATATCTACTAGTAATTAACTACCTGATGTGTAGTGTACCTAACAGTCCTGAAACCAAAGATTAAAAAAAAGAGGGATAAAATTAGCTTATTTCAAAGGAGCAAAAAGAAAAACTTCAAAAATGATCAATGAACTAACTGTCTTGAAAGTAGTACCTAGCTTTAGAAGCGAGGCTTGAAGCGAAACGATACATGGTTTGTTTGGGAGGAAAGAAAAGAAAAGAGGAAAGCTTGAGAAATGTTACAGAGAAAGTTTTGGGGAGACAAAAGACAAAGGGTGGGTTTGGGGCTGCTTTTTTAAAGAGAGAAAAACCCAGAAAGAGAAGGGAAAGAAGAAGGGTCTAGAACGAGAAGCAGCAGCAGCCTACCCCAGGTTTCTAGTTTCTTCAACTTTGTTTTTTTTTCCTTTTAGGGTTTAGGGTTTTGTCAATTTTTTTTTTCATGTCTTTGTTTTTACTTTTTTTATTTTATTAATGCATAAATTAGCTTCAGTATTATATATATTTTTTTAATATTTGATACTTAAAAAAAAAAAAAATCACGATTAAATACTTGAATTTGTATTCCATCAATCCCGTTATTTTAAATTATTAACGGTGTTATATTAATGTTGACGTGACCTGATTGACGAATAGAAAATTGACATGTATCCAAGTCAACGTCATGTCAACATTTTCAAGTCAATAATTTTTTTTTTAAATAAAAATTAAAAACTTTAAATTAAAAATTAAATAAAAAATTATGAAAAAATTTAAAAAAATTCTGGAAAATAAAAAATTCTGCAGTTTTTTCATTTTTTAAAATAAAAATAAAAATTAAATAAAAAATTCTGGAAAATAAAAAAATATGAAAAAAAATCTACAATTTTTTCATTTTCTTAAAACAAAAATTAAAAAAAAAACTTAAAATTAAAAAAAAATCTAAAAAAAATGCTATTTTTTTTATTTTTATAATAAAAATTAAAAACTTAAAATTAACAAATTTTGGAAAAAAAAATTGGAAAATAAAAAAATCTGGAAAAAAAAAAAAAGAAAGAGAGAGGAAGAGAGAAAATAGGTAGGCCGATCGTCGGTCCGCCTCGAGCCGGCGAGATCGACGACAGGTCGAGAAGAGAGAGGAGAAGAAGGAAGAGAGAGAAAAAAGAAGGAAAAGCAAGAGAGAGGAAAGGCCGACTGACAGCCGATCTCTCTCGGACAAGCCGGGGAAAGGAGGGGAAAAGAGAGGAGGAGAAGGAAGAGAGAAGTTTTTTTATTTTTTTGAAATTTAGAAAAAAGTTTAAAAATTTTAATTTCAAAAATAAAATTAATTTTTATTTCAAAAATTTTTTTTTTAAAAATCTGAAATGCTGACGTGACATTGCTTACGTGGCAAAGTTGCCACACGTCATATTTTTATTAGGTAAAAATGCACATGTCAGCATGTCGTTAGGCATTGGATCAACGTGCGTGACGGAATACAAGTTCATGTACTTAATCGTACTTAATAGTAAAAATTTTTTAGGTACCAAATCGTAAAAAAAGGTATAATACAGGATCTAATTTGTGTATTAACCATTTTTTTGTTTCAACTTTTTCAACTGGGCGTTGGGTAAGGCGATTTTGTAAAGCGAGAATTACAAATTGATATGTAAAATAAAAACAATTATTGATTGCTACTACGACTAAAACTATTTAGGTTTGTCAGTCCGATTAATTGGTATCTATAGATATTGATTAAATTTTTGAATTTTTTTTTGCATTTAATGCATTACTTTTATTGAATTAAAAAAAAAAATCATTAATTGTATTTTTTCCTTAAATATCATCTTAACAAATGTTACTAAAATTTTTCAATCATATATATATAATATAATATAATATAATAAGGTACATGTTTAAATGATCAAGTTTGCTGATGTAGATACTTACGTAGATATCTTCTTTTACTGACACGTGGGACTAGCCTAAATAATAGGTCAAAGTACCTGGTTAGTCTCTGTACTATATCATCTAATGCAAATTAATCTCTCTACTATAAAACTGAGTAAGTTAGTCTCTGTACTTTTAAAATAGAAGCAAAAAGGTAAAATCACTAACTAGTATAACGAAAACTGTTAAAAAAGCTGACGTGGCATTTAACCTTCTGTTTATTTGATGATGTGGAACCAATAAAATATATTATTTTAAGCTGATGTGGACAAAATAACAAACTAAGTTCGCAAAAAATAATTTGATGTGCCATTTTTGCCAACTTAGTTTGTTATTTTGTCAACGTTAGCTTAAAAATATATTTTATTGATGCCACGTCAGCATTTGACATCCATGTCATCAAATAAACACAAGGTTAAATGTTACGTCAGCTTTTTTAACAGTTTCTGTTATGCTAGTCAGTGATTTTACCTTTTTGCTTCAATTTTAAAAGTACAGGGACTAAATTACTCAGTTTTATAGTAAATGGATTAATTTGCACTAAATGGTATAATACAGGGACTTCTTAGGTACTCTGACCCTAAATAATATTATATCTTGTCTCCCACCTATCACCCATCAAATTTCAAAAAAAAAAAATCTAACATTATCAACTCTTTATTATTTCTAATAGCAAGTGTTAGTTATATTTTGGACTATATCTTTTTAAGTGATTTTTTTTTACAACAAATATTATTTTTAAATTTTCATAGAATAATTGTAGGTTATAAACATTTGTTTTAGCCAATTTAAATTTAAAATAATTAAATAGATAAAATGATTAAATTTTAAAATTATCGAAAAAGATAACCAATATATTTTACATACATAGCTTCCACATTTATCATCATAAATAAGAGTTCATTGAAGCTGAAATTCTATTTAACAAATTTTTTAAATTCAATATCAAAATCTATTAAAAATTGAAAATTTTTGAATTCAAACATATTAAAATCGTAATTTATCTTTATATATATATATATATATATATATATATATGTATAATAAATTTTTATGGGGTGAAATCACAATCCAAGAATGAAAATAAAGAGCTCACAAATTGAAGAAGACAAGTTTTTTTTTTTTTTTTACATTTATTTTTATTGGTTTTGACAAGAATTAATGGAAGTTAGAAAGAAGAAGTGGAATCTACATTATACTATTGAACAAGTAAGAACATTTTCTGCTTTTATTACTCTTCAAAAAATGGTTTATAATGGAATTAAGGAAAAGAAAATAAATTTGCATTGAACAAGATTTTATTCTTGTTTGCTTTGCGATATTAAAAGTTATTTAAAACTTAAATGATGGTCGAATCTGAGTTAATGATGTTAAATTGTCCAATACCAGCCCAAGGAAAAATAAAAGCCTAACAATGTGTGGTTACAATTGTGTGGTTTAATGTGTGGTTGCAATTGTGTGGTTTAATGTGTGGTTGTAGTTGTGTGATTTAAATGTGTGGTTGTTATTAAACAACAATGTGTGGTTGCAATTGTGTGGTTTAATGTGTGGTTGTAGTTGTGTGATTTAAATGTGTGGTTGTTATTAAACAACAATGGGTGGTTGTAATTTATTTAGATTTTATATTTGTGTGGCTTGTGTTTGTCTTGGTATTGTATAAATACCCCCTCCCTTGCATTTGTAAATCATCAAGTAGTAAGCTTCAATAAGCAATAAAAGTTCTAAGTTTTCCTAAGGAGTTCTTCTCTAAAGAGTGTAGTCTAGAGTGAAGTGTGAGCATTTGTGAGTTTTCCTAAAATCTAAACTTTCTTCTTTGAGTGGTAAAATTAGAGTTATCTACTCTAAGTTTTTCTCGACAATTGGTATCAGAGCTAGGTTGTGAGTTACTACCATAGTTACTATTCACATATGTCACTATATACTTTTATAGTAATTGTTAACATATACGAGATTTATTCAAGTATATGGTATACGATACTATTCACGTATACGGTATTGTTCACGGTGAAATAGTTATTCAGGTACTATTTTTGGTTTGAGCGTTCTTGAGTCGTGAGGAGTTTGTACTCTACAAGTTTGTGTCTCAAAATCAAGCTTGTTCGGTATTGTTAGAGTATTGCCTACACGATGGGTGATCTTCAAGTAGTTGGAGGAATCAAGAAGCTCAATCACAAAAATTACAACACGTGGAAGACGTGTATGATGTCTTACCTACAAGGTCAAGACCTTTGGGAAGTCGTTGGTGGTAGTGAAGTTACGAAGCCCGAGCAAGAAGATGCTCAAGGAACCTTGCGCAAATGGAAGATTAAAGTGGGTAAAGCCATGTTTGCCCTTAAGACCACAGTTGAAGAAGAAATGTTGGAACACATACAAAAGCTAGAAACGCCAAAAGAAGCGTGAGATACTTTAGATGCACTCTTTTCGAGAAAGAATGACACAAGACTTCAACTTCTTGAGAATGAATTGTTATCAGTTGCACAACGAGATATACCGATTGCTCAATACTTTCACAAGGTAAAAACGTTATGCCGTGAAATTTCTGATTTAGATCCTACAGCTGCTATTGGAGATACCAGGGTAAAAAGAATAATTATCCATGGTTTGAGGCCCGAATATCGCAGCTTCGTTGCCGCTATACAAGGATGGCCAACTCAACCATCACTTGTAGAGTTTGAAAATTTGCTTGTTGGTCAAGAATCTATGGCCAAGCAAATGGGAGGGGTCTCGTTGAAAAGTGAAGATGAAGCACTCTACACCAACAAAAGCAAAGGCAAATTCAAACAGCACGTCGGTGGTGGATCTAAAAAGTATGGTGACAAGACAAAAAGTCATCAAGGAGAATGGAGCTCTCGTATAGGGGGAGCTTCAAAGAATCGTAGCAACAATAAAAGATTTGAAGGTAACTGTTACAACTGTGACAAGAAAGGTCACGTGGCAAAAGATTGTTGGTTTAACAAAAGGCCCGCTGAGAGCAATGCTGCTACTTCTAGTACAAAGGAGAAAAGCGAAGATGATTGGGACGCTGAAGCATTTTTTGCTATGGAAGAGGAAGAGTTAGCTCTCACAGTAACAACGGCTGACCGAATTGACTATGAGAATGACTGGATTGTCGATTCAGGTTGCTCAAATCACATGACAGGCGATAAACAGAAGTTGCAGAACCTGTCAGAATACAAGGGAAATCGCATTGTTGTGACAGCTGATAATTCAAGATTACCGATTACTCACATCGGTAAGACGGTAGTAGCACCTCGATATAGTCATAATCAGGTACCACTACAAGATGTTTACCATGTCTAAGGCATGAAGAAAAATTTGCTTTCAGTGGCACAATTAACATCGTCAGGTCACCATATTCTGTTTGGTCCAAGGGATGTGAAGGTATATCGTGATCTCAAAATCTCAGGACAGCCGATGATGGAAGGACGACGTCTGGAGTCAGTCTACGTGATGTCAGCAGAGTCAGCATATGTAGACAAGACAAGAAGGAGCGATACAGCAGATTTATGGCACATGCGGTTAGGTCATGTTAGTTATTCCAAGCTAAGTATGATGACGAAGAAGTCGATGCTTAAGGGACTTCCTCAGCTTGACATAAGAACAGACACAGTTTGTGCAGGATGCCAATATGGTAAAGCACACCAATTGCCATACGAGGAGTCAAAGTTTAAAGCAAAAGAACCATTAGAGTTAGTTCACTCTGATGTATTTGGGCCCGTTAAGCAACCATCAATTAGTGGAATGCGGTACATGGTGACGTTTATTGATGATTTCTCCAGGTATGTGTGGGTTTTCTTTATGAAAGAAAAGTCTAACACTTTCTCAAAGTTTAAAGAGTTCAAAGAGATAGTTGAAGGAGAATTGGGAAAGAAGATATGTTGCTTGCGCACAAACAATGGAGGAGAATATAGCTCAGGCGAATTCTCTCAATACCTACGAGAATGCAACATACGTCATCAGTATACTTGTGTCAATACACCACAACAGAATGGTGTAGCAGAGAGAAAGAATCGGCATCTTGCAGAAATTTGTCGGAGTATGCTGCATGCAAAGAATGTACCCGGAAGATTTTGGGCCGAAGCTATGAGAACCGCAGCCCATGTGATCAACAAACTTCCTCAACCAAGGTTAGAGTTTGTTTCACCCTTTGAGAAATTGTGGAAAATGAAACCTTCAGTCAGCTACTTTCGAGTATTTGGTTGTGTATGTTATGTATTTGTTCCTGATCATTTACGTAGCAAGTTTGATAAGAAAGCAACTAGGTGTATCTTTGTGAGATACGACAACCAAAGGAAAGGGTGGAAATGTTGTGATCCTACGAGTGGAAGATGTTACACTTCACGCAATGTGGTATTCGATGAAGCATCTTCTTGGTGGTCCTCAGAAAAGGAGGTGTTGTCAGATTCAAAAGAATTTGAAGACATGCTACAACAGAAAATGGGAGAGTATATTGTCCAACTTCAATCAACTTCAGATGAAGTAGAAGACCTATGTGATGATGACGATGACGAGCAAGTGTTAGTCCAGAGTCCTTGGCAAACTGGTGTGTATCAACCAGATGTTAGATCGAGTGAAGTGGAAGAACCATCTCCACAATCACAAATCCGAAGGACAACAAGAGCACGGAAGCCAAATCCCAAATATGCTAATGCAGCCATAGTGGAAGAACCAATTGCAACAGAACCTGAGACGTTTGAAGAAGCATCACAGAGTTCTGAGTGGATTATGGCTATGAAAGAAGAGATCATTGCGCTTGAGCAGAATCAGACTTGGGATCTAGTGCCAAAACCAAGAGATGTGAAACCCATATCCTGCAAGTGGGTTTACAAGATAAAACATCGTCCAGATGGGTCGATTGAAAGGTACAAGGCACGATTGGTGGCTCGTGGTTTCTCTCAGAAGTATGAGCTAGACTATGATGAAACGTTTAGTCCGGTGGCAAGACTTACAACCGTACGAGTCCTACTTGCCCTTGCAGCCAACAAAGACTGGAACTTGTGGCAGATGGATGTGAAGAATGCATTCCTTCATGGAGAGCTAGATCGGGAAATCTACATGATTCAACCATTGGGATTTCAAAACCAAAATCATCTTGAGCATGTGTGTAAGCTGCGAAAGGCACTTTACGGATTGAAACAAGCACCTAGAGCATGGTATGGTAAGATTGCTGAATTTTTAACTCATAGTGGTTATTCAGTGACACCTGCAGATTCCAGCTTGTTTGTCAAAGCTAATGGAGGAAAGCTAGCTATCGTATTGATATATGTGGATGATTTAATCATAACTGGTGATTATGAGGCAGAAATTCTTCAAACCAAGGAGAATTTATCAGTTCGTTTCGAAATGAAAGAACTTGGACAACTCAAGCACTTTCTTGGTCTAGAGGTTGATCACATACAAGAATGAATATTTCTCTGTCAACAAAAATATTCTAAAGATTTGCTAAAAAGGTTTGGAATGCTCGAGAGCAAGCCAATTTCAACACCGATGGAACCAAATGGCAAGATGTGTGCACTTGAAGGCAAAGACTTGGAAGATGCAACTATGTATCGACAATTGGTAGGTAGCCTGATCTACTTAACCTTGACTCGACCTGACATTTCTTATACAGTTGGTGTGATGAGTCGGTATATGCAAAATCCGAAGAAGCCTCATTTAGAAGCAGTTCGACGAATACTGAGATATGTGAAAAGTACAATAGATTATGGTCTTTTGTACAAGAAAGGTGAAGACTGTAAGTTAGTTGGTTATTGTGATGCTGACTATGCATGAGATCATGACACCAGGAGATCAACAACTGGGTACATGTTTAAACTTGGTTCTGGAACAATTTCTTGGTGCAGTAAGAGACAACCAACGGTATCATTGTCAACTACCGAAGCTGAGTATCGAGCAGCAGCAATGGCAGCTCAAGAGTGTACGTGGCTGATACAACTAATGAGTGATCTACATCAACCAGTAGATTATGCAGTTCCGTTGTATTGCGACAACCAGTCAGCAATTCGTTTGGCAGAAAATCCAGTCTTTCACGCAAGAACCAAACATATAGAAGTGCATTATCACTTTATCAGAGAAAAGGTTCTACAAGAAGAGATTGAGATGAAGCAGATCAAGACAGATGATCAAATGACAGATTTATTCACAAAAGGTTTGAGTATCAACAAATTTGAAATGTTTCGTCGTCAACTCAACATGGTGCAAAGAGGAAGAGCTGGTATTGAGGGGGAGTGTTAAATTGTCCAATACCAGCCCAAGGAAAAATAAAAGCCTAACAATGTGTGGTTACAATTGTGTGGTTTAATGTGTGGTTGCAATTGTGTGGTTTAATGTGTGGTTGTAGTTGTGTGATTTAAATGTGTGGTTGTTATTAAACAACAATGTGTGGTTGCAATTGTGTGGTTTAATGTGTGGTTGTAGTTGTGTGATTTAAATGTGTGGTTGTTATTAAACAACAATGGGTGGTTGTAATTTATTTAGATTTTATATTTGTGTGGCTTGTGTTTGTCTTGGTATTGTATAAATACCCCCCTCCCTTGCATTTGTAAATCATCAAGTAGTAAGCTTCAATAAGCAATAAAAGTTCTAAGTTTTCCTAAGGAGTTCTTCTCTAAAGAGTGTAGTCTAGAGTGAAGTGTGAGCATTTGTGAGTTTTCCTAAAATCTAAACTTTCTTCTTTGAGTGGTAAAATTAGAGTTATCTACTCTAAGTTTTTCTCGACAAATGACAATTATTGATTAAAAAGCATGTGTAATAAGAGCTAGACATTGCATCTTTAATTCTTTATGGAAAAAGATGAGGCGTCAAAATGGGAGAAAAGCAATTGTAAATGTAAATCTTCCATTGTGTTTTCATTGTTCAACTTTATGAAGGAAAAAAAAAAACGCAAATGTTTTGTTTCCAATTTCCATTAATCCAATTTTAGGGGGGAAGCAAAATGCCTTTTGAAATTGTCGAAATGGTTTGTTTATTGGCCTAATATGACTATACCTTTTGGAATTCTTTTTGAATGATATTATCCTTTTGATTTTAATAAAAATATTATTATTCATTAAAAAAAATGAAGAATGTAATCAACTATTTAACATATTTATATATTTCCCTTAATTACTCTTTTTTTTATTTATAAAATTATGATAAATTTTAGTCTCTCTATCATGGTAAATTTTTTTCTTCATTAAAAATATAAAAATATCATGTCAACGTATCCATAATTTGAGTTTGACAATTATTATTATTTTTCATTAATTATCTATAAAAATAATTTAAGAGTAATTTTTTGTTATTAAATGAATAGATGAATAACATAATCTATTATTGAAGCAATATAATTAAATTAAATAGATATATATGTATATAATTTTCTCAAAATTTATGATGGCCGCACAAGATTATTAATTTAATTGCAAAAAAAAATTAAAATTGAGTAGTAAAACTACGATTTAACCTAAATATCATTGAAATTATTTTGATTTACTTACAAATGAAATTTTTGACATGAAATTATAAAGAGAAAATAGAAATGAAACAAATTATATGTAATCGATTTGTATATTACAATGTTATCTTTAAGATTAATATATTGATATTTATATCTTGACATTTTTGATTGCATGATATATTAACAAACAAACAATACATATCCATTTCTTTTCTTAATATAATATAAAAATTAGTGCGAAATATTAAAAAAAAAATTATTAATATGATAAAAAAAAACTCGTGCTATGCACGAGTTAAAAAAATTAGTTATTTATTAAGAATGGAAATGTTAAACAAATCCAATCTCAACCAATTGTCGGGTGACACTGGAAAACTTTTTGGTGTTTTTATTTTATTTTTTTCACATCAGCATTAAAAATTATTTTTTTAGATTGCCAATTCAAATTTTAACAAATACACATCGGCATTTTGTCAGAAGTCAGATTGTTACGTCAGATTCTTAAAGAAAAACGCTATGAGTGTTAACAATTTTACTTATTTGCTTCAATTTCAAAAGTAAAAGAATCAAATTACTCATAATTTTAGTATATGAACTAATTTGCACTAGATCCTATAGTACAAGGATCTCCCAAATACTTTGACGTAAAAATTTCCATTTCATTCACAAAAGAGTATTCATTTTTTATGGATAATTGTTGAATGCTCTCTAGCAACCTGGCGAAAACTCGAGAAATATTACTGTAGACACCTAATTTTGTCCGGACCACTAAAACAAGTATGTTTTCTTCCTAAATTGATGTTTCAGAATGTAAAAAGACATTTTTCATCCTGCAGGTGGTACTCCGGGACTTAGTCTAAGAAGGCAAGCATAAAAGTCAAACTTGAAAAAAGTCAACCCCAAAAAGTCAACCCACTTTCAAAATCAAGATTTGAAGTTCAATTGAAAAATGGCGAAAGAATTTTTATAATATGAGGTCTACATCGAAAGATATGGAATTCGAAAGTTAGGTTATGGAGATTCAGTAGAAAGGAAACCCTAATCCGAGAAATTTGGAGAAAAGTGCTTAAACGATCAAATTGGTCAAAATTGGAGGCTCCAAATGAAAGATAAGCACTGACTACAAGTAATGGAGAAACCATTAGAAAGAAAAACTGAAAGAAAAGTCAATCCGGAAGAAAATCGAGAATTAGGGTTTTTGGTGGATTTCGGTGAAATTGGGAAGAATTACAAGAAATGGCCCGATTCGGTAGGACTAAAGCCCCTAATGGATGAGGAGTGATTAAAAAAGGATATCCTAAGGCTCAGTTTGAAGAAAATCTGAAAATCGGATTGTTTTGAGCAAAACCAGGTTTCGGAGACAAAAGGGCAAAATTGGAAATTTTGAAAAAATAGCAAATGAACTCCAAAACTTCTGAAAAATTGAAAATCTCATTATTAAAACATTTGGAAGAGATTGGAGAAAGAAAATCTTGATTCGGAGTTCGTTTGCAAAATGGCCAAATCCCGGGTCTCCTATGCAGAAATTCAAGAAGATAAATCCCGAAAAAATAGCAAATGAACTCCAAAAATTCTGAAAATTTGCAAATCTCATTTTTAAATTATTTGGAAGAGATTGCCGAAAGAAAATCTTGGTTCGGAGTTCGTTTGCAAAATGGACAAATACCGGGCCCCTTATGTAGTAATTCAAGCAGATAAATCTCGAAAAAATACCAAATGAGTTCCAAAAATTATGAAAACTTCCAGATCACACTTTTAAATTATTTGGAAGATATTGGTGAAGAAAAATCTGGATTTGGAGCTCGTTTAAAAAATAGTAAAGTTTGAGGGCATAAAAGGGCAATTTTGGAAGAAAAAATCCAAATAAATAGCAAATGGACTCAAAATTTTTTGAAAACTTCCAGAATTCAATTTTTTATTATTTTGAAAGTATTGAAAAAAGAAAATTTGAATTTGGAGTCTGTTTACCATTTATTTACGTTTGGGGGGCAAAAAGGTCATTTTACCCAAGAAACCGAAAAGGGCTTTTCTTGCCTTTTAAAAAAAAATGAAACATGGGATGGAAGAAGAGGGGCTGGCCGGCCAAGGCCTAAAGATGGGTAGGAAGTTTCTGATTTTTTAATCAAAAGGCCAATAATGAAGAGTTAGTTATTTTTTGATCAAGCCTTTGCAAATAAATCACATGGACCAATGCATGAAGAGGGAGAGTGTCAACATAATGTCTTAAGATTCTTGAACAGCTGTAATTGTGGATAGCTGATAGCCTAATCTAAGGGTGATAATTTTATGTTTTAAACATCTTGTATCAATAGCCCTTGGATGAAAATTGGTTGATGAAAAAATGACAACATCCTAGCCTAGATGGGGGTTTCGGCCACACTAAAGAAAGGGGGTCTCTCTTTCATTTCAAGCTACACTCACTCTCTATTCTCTTTTGGTGTTGGTTGATTTTCTCTTCATTGTTGAAAAGCAAAAAGAAAAGTTTAGAAAAAAAAAAAAAGTTAGAAGAGAAAAAGCTTGAAAGATAGCTTCTAGAGGTTGCTTCAAGCACCATACTCTTGCATTTTCTTTGATTTTTCATTCTTGATTTTTTGTTTTGATTATTATTTTGGTGAGTTTCTTTTGATTTTTCTTTTTTAATAAGTGTTTTTAATGTTCTTCTTTAAGTTTCTTTTTCATCCTTTCTTGTAAAAAACTCTTGAAATTTTTTTTCCCTTTGTTTTTGGATATGGCCGAATGGTCTATGTTTTTTATAGTTGTTGTTTTGCTTTGTTATTTCATGTTATTTTTTATATTTAATAAGTTTTGATGCTTTAAATCTTCTTCTACTACATAGACTTGAAGCTTGTTTTAATGTGGTTGCTTGCTTATTTCCATTTTTGAGTCTATTATCATGTTTATTTTACTATTCTTGCATTTTTGATTTTATGTTTTCAAAATGTTTAAGTTTTTTCATGTTTTATATTTTGTAATCCATGTGTTTGTGAAAATGCTTGTTGGTTTTCATGTCTTTACTTTATATTTGCATGATTTGAGTGTTATTCTTTAGTTAAGCATGTTAGTATATCATGTGTTTGTGAAAATACCATGCCCATTTTAAACATGAGGCCATTCGGCCACTTTCATTTTGTTTGCTTTGTGTGTGCATTTTTATTATGTTAGTTATAGGTTTGTATTTTTATGATGTTTGGTTGAGTATTTTGTTTAAGCATGCCATGTGTTTGTGTTATTGCCATGCATATTTTAGGTTTAGGATTGGTTTGTTTGCCATGCATTTTAGACCTAGGTTGCATTAAATGCCATGCAAGTTCATTTAGGTCTAAGTCATTTTATTGATGCTATGCGTTTTTCATGTCATTTAGGTTTTAAATCATGCATTTCATGCATCATATTTGCTGTATTTTTCATGCATTTCATGTCCATGCCACTTGACTTATGACTTAGGCCAATCAATGGCTCAAAGCCATGCTCACTTGAGCATACTTGTGGAAAATTAAAAAGTTATCAAATTGATTATTTTACCTTTGTGATTTTTTTTACTTAGCCAATTTTTGCCTAACTTTTCAAAAGTGTTAGCCACTGTTTGTAAGTCTTTTAGAGAGTCTCTAATATTTTTATTTTGATTTTTAAATTATTTTATCAAAGGCAAAAAAATATGTTTTGGCAAAACAGTTTTTTCACCCAATACTCGTACTTTTTCGATTTTTTGGGCAGTCATCTTTAATCAAAAAATTAAGCCAATTTTTTTTCATGTAGTTTTACATATTCTGAGTCTCCAGTATTTTTTTAGATTTTTTTAAATTTTTAAAAATAAGGAAAAAAATCGTGGTTTAAAACTGGATAGTGGAGTCAGAATTGAATTTGAAGGAAAATCATTTTCTGTTTTTGTTAAGTTACTTAGAGGGAGCTGATTAGGAAATTTAGTTACTGACTTAGGGTAGTTTCTAAGCCTTTTTAAACTCTAAAATTTATTTTTTAAGTCTCGGGTTAAGGGTGGTCAAGTCCGGGATTTTAAACTTAAAAAATTAGAGCCATTTAAAAAGGGTTTAGCTAAGTTTTTATTTTTAATCTAAGCTTTTCAAAATTGTTTTCAAACAATCACAAAGTATTTTGATTTTAGAATATTTAATTTGATATATTTTCCTAAGGTAGCCGGATATCTTTTTAGATATACGGATTTTCTAATTAAAGAAAAAAAATACATTCTCATGCATTGCATTTTCCATATTCATGCATATTATATGATATGTAATTTTTGCTATGTTTAATTTTCATGATGGTGTTATTATCTTTGATTTAAATTTTTGATATTATATTATTTGTTATATGGTTTTGAATATTTTATGATATCCTATGCTTTTCATTTAGTTATTTTTGTCATATTATTTAGCATATGCTATGTTCATGCATTTTTATTTTTATTTTCATGCATATTATATGATATCATTATTTTATATTTCATGTCATTTAGATTATATGCTATATCATTTATATTTGCCATGTCATTTAAATTATTTCATTTCATGTATAATATATTATGTTATCTAAGTCATTTCATTTCACTTAGAATATATTATGTCACTTAGGATATTTTATTTCATTTAGAATGTATCATGTTACCTAGGTCATTTCATTTCATTTAGAATATATCATATAACTTAGGATATTTCATTTCATTTAGAATATACTAAGACATTTAAATTGTATCATATCATTTAGGTTGCATTATATTATTTAGACTTTGTTATGTCATTTTATTTATGTCATACATATTCATATTCATATTTTTCAAAAATGTTTTAAAAAAGGTAATGATTTTCAATAAAATAAAGATATTTTCGAGTTAAAATAATTCATGAATTCTGCCGGGTTTGCTGGAGAGGATATCATCAATTATCATTAATAACGGAATGTCTTCTTTAAAATGAGAATGATTCGGAAAGTTTTTCAAACTAATAAAAATTTTTATATTTTGCCACGTTTGTTGAGGAATATAGAAAAATTTTGAATTTATAAATTTTGGATCATTTTCAATTAAAAATGGAATTATTTTTCTTTAAATTGGGAATTAACTTGAAATACTAAATTTAAAACTGACTTTTTACCGAGAGTTGAGATAACACCCGATTAATAAGGTACAGTTTTATACGGGCGTTGTGGGGGTGCTAATCCTTCCCCACACGTAACCGAGTCTCGAACCCGCTTCTTTGATTTATCTGGTTTAAAACGCAGACTTGAAATTGGTTTTGAAAATATTTTAATTAATTTTAAAATATTTTATAAAATCGATTTTAATAGGTGGCCGATCACACCTAGCTAAAAAAGATTGGTGGCGACTCCATATCTTTTTCAAGATCATTTTCAAAACCTTCATTTTTCAAGAGGAATTAAGTCGACTTTTCCTCGGTTTTTTTTTTAATGTCACGCTTAACGAATAATAAATTCTTGCGATGAGACTTGTTATATTTTAGGTTGCGACAATTACTGCTCGAGAATATTGTTCTATTTGAGTTTAAAAAAATATGTCGCCATTTAAAAAATATATTTAACTTTATTTAAAAAAATGTAATGAACATGACAAGGATGAATATGAACAAATGATAAATACAACATTGTAAATAAACATTTTTATTTTTATTTTTTTGAATTAACCATTACTTTATATATTATTTTTTGGTAATACCGCGAAAATTACTTGCGTCAGAGAATTTCCTAGATTCCCCAACAACTTATCGAAATTTAAGAAATTATTTTTTCGTACGTTAAAACTCGCGTTATCTCGTAAGAACGGAAATAATGGTCTCCCATGAGAGGACTATGGGAACTTCCCCAGCAACCTGGCGGAAGTCTCGAATTCATCTCATTAGGTCACATCATCACATTTTTTTAAAAGCTTTGCAATTAATAACCTTGACAAGATTAAACCTTTTATTTTATTATTACTTAAAAAAAATAGTAATTATTTTATTTCTTGACGAAGTATTATGAAAATTCCTTGCGTTTGAGAATTTTTTGAACTTCCCAGTAATTCGACAAAATTCGATAAATTATTCATTCGCCTGTAAATTCCCTCGTTATTCCGAAAAACGAAAATAATGATCTCTCATGAGAAAAGTATAAGAATATTCCATAGCAACCTGACAAAATTCTCAAAATTTTCTCACTCGATCACGCCATTCCTTTTTTATTGTTATTGTTTTCCATTCTTATTCATTTATTTATTATAAAAAATAATTTGTTATTGTTATATATATACTTTCAAAAAAATAGGAAATAATTTTTTCCAAAAAACTTATTTATTATTTTTTTTTTCATTTTCCACACTTCTTTACTTTTTTAAAAAAATGCATATCAGAATAATTAAGTAAAATAAATAAATAACAAAATCATGCCCAAAACGTTGTGGATCTCGGTATCCAAATCATGCGTCAGGTTGGATTACCGAAAACGTACTCGTTGAATTCTTCTTTTTTTCCCTTTTCTTTCTTTCTTTCTTTTTTCTTTTCTTTTCCTTTCCTTTCCTTTTCTTTTCTTTCCTTTTTCTTTTCCCCCCAGAGTCGGGTCAGACGCGTAGGCCCGGGTCAGATCCGGGTCCGCTCGCAGACTCTCCTTAATGTGAAACGATGCCATTTTGATTTTAGTATATAAATCCCAAAAATGTTTTTTTATTTCATTTCTTCATTCCCACTCCCTCTCTCTCTCTCTCTTCCCTCTCTCACTCTCTTACTAAACCGCCAAAAAACACAAAACAAAGCCTAGTTTTCGGCACCGATTAAATTTTTCAGCTTCGAAAAACTCAAACTACCTTGAAATCGATGAGTATCCCCTAATCCAAAATTCGACCACCCCAAGCCCGATTTTCGGTGATGACATCGTGTGTCCATTGGTGATGTTCATGACTCCAAATCACATCAAAATCCTTCTTGTCTTCTTCTCTTTCCTATTTTTCCATTAGATTTCCTAAAAACCCCTTGAAACACCATAAATCTAAAACCCAATAACCAAACTGCCAAAAGGCAGATCTACGGTGTCCACCGTTCGATTAACCTAGGATTCTCACTGTAGCTTCCCTAACCAACCTTTTGACCGTTCGGATTTACTAGAAAGCTCGTAAAATCGCATAAACCAAAATAGCCTATGCCTCCCCTGATTTTTTTGTCTATGTTTGTGTTGTTGTTTTCAGGTGCTTTTTTGTGATTTTAGTTTTCTCTATGTGTGTTGTAGGTGATATGTGGCCTGCTTGGTGGTTTTCTTTGTTTAGGGTAGGTTAGCATTTGGCTTGTGTTCATAGGTTAATGGTTTGAGGGTAGGTTTCCACTAGTGATAGGGTTTAGATTCCTCTCCTCCCTTTGTGTTTTTTGTTTGCTGGGATTTTATAAGGCTCATGGGATATTCAAATCTCAAATCTTTTGGGATTTGAATCCTACCCAAATCATTGGGAAGGGAATGGGTTGTTTTGGGGTAGTTAGAGGAGGGGTTGGCTTGGGGAAGGAGAATGCAGACTAGGTGGTAGGGTGAGGTTGGTGCTAGCAGCAGGGTGGTTGGCTTGGTGGTCTGGCGTGAGGGAAGGGTTGGGGGTGAGTGGGCCACTTGCCTCCTTGACTTATTATTATTTTTTATTTATTTATGAATTTAGACTCTTCTGAATCTTGGGCCTCAATAAAAATAGACCAAAGAGTCCAAAAACAAAAATGAGACCTAAGCCCAAAAGACTTGATTTGATCAAATCCTTTTCAATTAAATGTATGTCTAATTTAATAATTTAAGTCCAATTAGCAAATCAAATCTACATAGTCTAATTAACAAATCAAACTTAATTAACACATAGAGCTATATGATTTAGACAAAATTTGATGTCTACACAAATCATTTAATTTATTTAGAGAAGCTAAGCAGAATATAATGAAATAATGATATAATTATTTGGAAAAAAGTAATCCACAATAACACATTTAAAAATTAAAAAAAATAATTTGATAATCATACAATTTCTTGAAAAGTAAATCTCAATAAGAACCCAAAAAAAAAAAAAACTTTTGCATTATTTTTTGTTAACAACATAACCATAAGTTAGTTTTTTGTTTAGTAAATACTTTACTTTTACTTTTTCCTTTTTTTTCAAAAAAACAAAAAATCAATAGAAAAACAAAAAGAAACAAAAAACTTATTTTTGAATTCAAATTTTTATTTTTTATACTCTACAGATTCTTGATATTTTCATCAAATAAAAAGTTTGTCTATCTCATGATATTTTTATAAGTTTTCATATTTAATATTTATTATTTAACTTTTCGCTTTTATTTTCATTTGTATTAATTGAAAGTTAATTTATACATAATATAATTTTTACTATTTGTTATTAAGATTAAATTAATATTTATGTTTTTTTATTTTTTAATTATAATAATCTTTATAAATAATAAAATTAAATCTTCAATATTTATAACTAACGTGTCAAATCATATGCAACACATATGATACAAAATCTATTTTATTTGAAGTAGACATATCTAAGAGTTCAGCTATCCATCTAAGTCCGAAAATATGTCCTATATTTAAGAAAGTTTTGGCAAAAATACTAAGATCGTTAAATGGATCTGGGCAAAAAAATAAAATTTGTTTAAAAAACGGGTTGAGTCTTGACTCCAAAATTTAAAGCCTGAATCCAACCCAAATTATATAAAATACTATATATATGTATATGTATATGTATTATTTTTATTTTTATTTTTATATTTTTATATTTGTATATTATATAATATATATTATATAAAAGATAAATATAAAATATTATAGCGTAAACATTAGAATATATGTTAAGTTATCCATAGTTTAAACTTAATATAAAAAAACTAAAGATTAAATAAAAATACCATTTTTTTTATAAAAGTAATATGAATGAGCTTGGACAAAATTCGAAAACGAATTATCAAGTCGAATTTGGAAGACATTTAAAGCGTTAATATCATGCATAAATTTGATCCGATCTCTATCTGGCTCGACCATAGACACCTCTAATATAAAGTTTGTTTACATTGAATATTTTGTTTAAATAAATTAAAGTTAACATTTCCTTTTTGGCACTTTACTTAAAGCTAAGATTGATATAATTAAATTAAATAGGTCGATTAATTAATAATTATAGTTTTTTTTACCAGAAATTGGATAATTATAGTTAATTGAAAATGAAAACTGTAACTGTATGGCATAAAGAATGAATATACAAACTTAAGTATTTTTTTTTTATTTTTGCGTCAAATTATATTTGTAGACACCTAATTTTGTATGAGCCCCCTAAACAAGTTAGGTTCTTTTTTCAACCCCCAGAATTCAAAGAATCTCCCCTAATTCCACAATTGGGTCTTTAACACTTTGATTCAGATGTCAACACGAAAAAATCAACCCCGAAAAGTCAACCACCTAAAAAATTAACTTTTGGAAAAATCAAGATTTGGGAGGAGAATTGAACAATGGTGAAGTAATCTTGATAATTAGAGATCCACAATTGAAGATAGAAAGAAAATTGAAGGTGAAAATACAAATTGCAAATTTCAATTTTGAAGAAAAGCATGAAAATTCCAATTTTGGGAAAAAATACGTAAAAATTAAATTGGATGAAATTGAAACTTCAATTTAAAGAATAATCAATAAATAGAGGTACCTCAAGGTCCAATTTAAAAAAGAGAAATCAATTGGAAGAAAAATTGAACAAAAGTGAGTAAATTGGAAATGGCAATTTTGGGGAAAAATTAGAAATTTTACAATTATGGGAAAAAGTATGTAAATGATCAAATTGATCAAAATTGAAGGTTCAAATTGGAATATGATCAATAAATAAAGGTATTTAAATGTCCAATTTAAAGTGGAATTGAAGGAGAAGTCAATTTGAAGAACAATTTGAAAAATGAAGATTAAGTGAATATATTGAAAGTATGGAAATGGTCAAATTGAAATTTTCACTTATATAGTTTTTTAAAACTATGAAAATGGTCAAATTAGGTAAAATTGAAATCCCAAATTGAGAAATAATCAATAAATGGAGATATCTAAAGGTCCAATTTGAAGTGGATTTAAAAAAAAAAAAGTCAATTGGAAGAGAAATTGAAAAATTGAGGTCAAAATCAAATAAAGTGAAAATTTCAATTTATGAAAAAAATAGGGAAAATCAAATTGGAAAGAAATTTGGGTATAAAAATTGGGCAAAATGGGTCCAACTTCAATTCAATATATGGCAAAGGGGATGACAAAAGAAAATCCGAAAAATTGGCCCAGTTCGAGTAAAAACGAGGTTTTAGGAGCTAAAATGCAATTTTAGAAAATCCTAAAAAAATAGAATCCGAGCTCGAAAAATTACGAAACTTTCTAGAATTAAGTTTTAGGATGAAAAAAAGGAGGAGAGAGAAATAACCCAAAATTGGGGCCAAAATGCAAATAGTCTAAATTCGGAGACTAAAATGCAATTTTAGAGGAAAATTAAAAAAAATGGAAAACGAGCTCGAAAAATTACAAAAATTTCCAGAACTGAGTTTAATATTAGATAGGATGAATTGGATAAAAAAAAGTCTGAAATTGAGGCCCCAATATAAATAGGTCAAGTTTGGGGGCCAAAATGCAATTTTACCAAAAATCGAGGAAGGACCAATTAGCAAAATAAAAAGGGGGAAGACCTGGAATATTCCAAGCCATTTTCAGCCAAGATAGAGAGGAAAATGTGATCCAATGGCCAAGATGTAGGAGAAAGTAGATATTTTTAAAGAAAGGACATGAGTCACCACTTAATGCATTATATGGCATTTTTTGTCAATGAGAGGTATTTTAATTGTAAGGATGAAAGATCATTGGCCAAGGTCATGTGAAGGCCTTACGAAGGTCATGTGAAAAACATGTGAAGACTATATGATGAAGCCAAGTGGATAAAAATATGACACTCGGAAGATTTTTTTGCTAAGCAACATGATCAAGCTAAGTGGATAAAAAAAGATGTAGAGATAGGGGACAGGAATATATGACATGAAATGTTATTTGATACCTAATTTTAGGAGAGATGGCCATGTGGAAGGGGGACCATGAGTGCACGAAGAAAGCATGACTAAAGAAAAGCGTGAGGAGAGCATAATCCCTCTAAGGAAGAATTCGGCCAACACATTTTTAAAGGGAGGGAACCCTTTCATTTTACTACACATTCACTACTATTTGGAGAGCTAAGGACAGTAGCTAAAATCTTCTAAGGGGAAAAGGAAAGGAGAAGAGAAAAATGAGGAAGAAGGAGGAAGTTGGAGAGGTTCCTTAGAAGCTTTGCTAGGTAGCTTTCTTCTCTACTTGTTGTTTATTTCCTTTTCATTTTCATGTTATTTTCCTCTTCTTTTCTATGGTTTTTCATTTCATGTTCTTAAGAAAAACAAAGGTTTCAAAATAGTTTTTTAAAGGTTTTTCTATTCCTCTTCTCTTTTTTCAAAGAAACAAAAGGAAACAACATTTTCTCTCTTATTTTTCCTATTTGGCTGAATCTATGCTTTGTCGTTGTGCTTGTATTTTGCTTATTTTTCTTGCTTTCCATTGTGATGTGAGTTGTTCTATTGTGGTAGGATAGATGTTCTTCCTTTACTTTCTTTAAAAAAAAAAAGATGATATAAAGGGTTTTTGAGCTTGATGATCTTGGTTTTACCAAGTGATGACTATAGCCAGATCTAGCATCCAAGGGGCTAGCCTTGAGCCAACCTTGTTTTCTCTTATTTGTTTACATTTTCTTACTTATATGTTGTCATTTTGATATGTATATCTTGCTGGTTGTGTGATTTATATTGCTTATTTTCTTTTTAAGAAAATGGTTTGTAAACTTGATAACCTTGGTTTTCACCAAGAGATTGGTTAGGCCAAATTTATGTCCAAGGAGCCAACCTTGAGCTAAGCGTTTTTCTTATTTTTCTTGCTTTCCATTGTGATGTGGGTTGTTCTATTGTGGTAGGATAGATGTTCTTCCTTTACTTTCTTTAAAAAAAAAAAAAGATGATATAAAGGGTTTTTGAGCTTGATGATCTTGGTTTTACCAAGTGATGGCTATAGCCAGATCTAGCATCCAAGGGGCTAGCCTTGAGCCAACCTTGTTTTCTCTTATTTGTTTACATTTTCTTACTTATATGTTGTCATTTTGATATGTATATCTTGCTGGTTGTGTGATTTATATTGCTTATTTTCTTTTTAAGAAAATGGTTTGTAAACTTGATAACCTTGGTTTTCACCAAGAGATTGGTTAGGCCAAATTTATGTCCAAGGAGCCAACCTTGAGCTAAGCGTTTTTCTTGTTGTAAAAATATGTTTTCAACTCATTTCCAACTTGATTTTGGCTAAGACCAACCAATGATCCATAGCGAAAACCTATTTTTCAAACTAGTTGGAAAAAATAATGTTTTGCAAGTTGGATATGCTGATTTTGGGCAACATTTTCACCATGCATTTTTTTGTCAAAATAAAAAATTGTTTCTACCTCATTTGGTTCATCATTTGCTGACTCTAAACTGATTTTTTCATATATATTTTTTTAATTTTTATAAAGGTCTAAAAAATAGCAACCGGCTTTTAAGAGTCAAAACAAGTTTTAAACCTAGCACATGTCTCGTTTTTTTCACCAAAGGGGAAGGGCTAGCCGAACCCTATAGCTACTGTTTTGGGATGTTTTCCATGTTAGTTCAAAGGTAAAAAAATTGATTTTACAGAAATCGAGTCATGGGTAGTTAATCCGAGCTTCAAGTCGCGAGTAAAAAACTAGGATTTTTACTATAGGCCATTCAACCATGGGAGTTGTTATTTAAAAAATTGCATCTTTTTTAACTTATTTTGGTTTCCAAAATGTTTGCATCCGAGGCTCATTTAGAGGTATTAAGATGCCAATCAAGGGTATTCGAATACCCCTTAATCCGAGCCAAAATCTGTGCCTAAAATCTTTAAATTTAGAAATCCAATTTAAGTTTCTTTCAAAGGTAGTCGGACATTTTCTTAGATGTACGAATATCCTCTTTTCAAGGGAGAAACACATTTCGTTTTCGTGCATTGCATATTTTAAAATGTTTTTACTTAATTAGCATAAAAACACAATTTTGGTTTTCCTGAACATTTGGCGAATATTAGTTCTTAATATTTGTCGAGTTTGTCGGGGAGGTTAGGAAATAATTCAACGCACGTGTTTATGAAATCGAAAGGTATGATTTTCGTTTTATTCGGAATTATATACATGTCATGTGAAAAGATATTTCTCGAAAGCTTTGCCGGGTCTATCGGGGAGTTCGGTAAAATATTCCGACACATGCCATTTATATAATTTCACCAAAGAGAAAATCCATGAAAAAGAATTTAAAAAAATAGTGATGTTTGCATATTGTATGTTCATGCATATTTCATGATTAGATCATTTAATAATTGATGTCTATATGTACCATTTTGATCATGATGATTCCATGTTCATGAATATTCCATGATGATGTCATTTTGTGATTTGTTATTCATGTGGTTATCTTGATCATGACATTATTGCGAATATTCCATGATGATATCATTTTTATGATTGGTGCTTATGTCATATATGTCATGTTATGTATGTCATATCATGAAATATTTACTTTGTCATGAATCATATGTCATGGCATAAGTTACTTACCATGCTATGTATGTCATGCCATGTCATGTATGCCATGTCATAAATTCTCTTGCCCTGTCATGAGCTATTTGCCATATCATGTATTATTTGTCATGTCATGTATGCCATGTCATTAATTCCTTGCCATGTTGTAATAAGGTTTGTCATGTCATGTATGCCATGTCATTAATTGTTTTGCCATGTCATAATAAGATGTTTGCATGTTGTCTAATTTATATTTGTATCTGAGTAATAATTTGCATATCCATGATCATTTTCAAATGATTTTGAATGCATAAAAACTAATGGTTTTTAACAAAACAATGTTATTCCCGAATTAAAATAATTCATGAGTTCTCTACTGGGTTTGCCGGGGAGGATATCATCAATTATCATTACACAATGAAATATCTTTTTTTTTTAAACGAGGGTGATTCAGAGAATTCCAAAATAAATAAAAGTTTATCTATTTTGCAGGGAAACATGAAAAAAAAGCGCATTAATAAATTTCGGATTATTTTAAAATAATATGGTTGTTTTTTTTATATATATAAATGGAATTATTTTTAAATATCAAATATAAAACGACTTTTACCGAGACTATTGATAACACATGGTTAATAAAGTACCGTTTTATACAGACGTTGTGAGGGTGCTAATTCTTCCCCGTGGCGTAACCGACTCCTGAGCCCGCTTGTGTTTTTCTCTGGTTCAAAGCACAGATCTCAAAATTGATTTTTTAAAAAATATTTTAATTAATTTTAAATATTTTATAAAACCAATTTTAATAGATGACAAATCACACCTAATCAAAAAATATCGGTGACGACTCCATTTCGTTTTAGGATGTCAACTACAATAAAAATATTTAAGATAAAAATAATGAGAATAAAAGCATTTATAACTCATAAATCAATTAAAAAATCTGGACACCATTAATTTGTTCATATTAGCATAAATGAAGTAAGTTGTTATTTACTCTCTCGAAGCAAAAGAAGTCAACATGACATGTTATTGTCTTATCTTGTCTCTTCTCTTAATATGCCTATGCATGGAAAAGGAAAGTCATGTACAGAATAAACACGTTTATTTTCTAATATATATATATATATATATATATATATATATATATAAAAACAGATCCATTTATATTAGTGTAAAATTAAAATTATTTTACATGTTTTTATAATTTTTATACGATTTATATTTGTTTAATCCGATCGTAGGATTTAGCAATATAATTGTACTCGTCGTGCACGTAAAATTTCGAATCGATATCTTTATCATATTGATCGAGAATACTGTATTTTTCAATATATATTTAACGATTGAAAGTTTTTTTATGTCGAACAAATAGTTAAACATTTTTAATTTACTCGAAACTCGACGTGCATGATCTACGTAAATAAAATATGAAATAAAAAGGTCGGATTAAACAAATATAAATCATATAAAAAATTATAAAAATGTGTAAAATAACTTTAATTTTAGACTAATATAAGTGGATCCCTCTTTTTTATATATATATATATCATACCATAAAGTTTTTTTTTTATTCTAATTATAATTAATTGAACCAAATTATTAATAATTCAACGGAAATCTTCCCCCCCCCCCCAAAAAAAAACCCACCCCCCTAACCCCAAGCCTCCCCTCCTTTCCTTCCGTCCGCCTTCCTCGGTCCTCTCTTCTTCTTCTTCTTCTTCTTCTCATCCTCCAAACACGCGCCTTTCCCTAACCTAATTTCCTCTCTCTCATCTTCCCAAATTAACTTTTTTTTTTTTTTTTCCCTTTTCAGATTTGCTGCCGATGCATCTGGCGGTAACTATCTCCTCTCTCTTTCCCTTCATATTTCTATTCTTTACATTAAAAACATAAAAAAGAAGAAGAAGAAGATTAGAAACGGATCTCTGCCTCCGCATTTTCCTTTTCTTTCCAAACACACTTTTCTATTTGTCATTTTCAGGTAATACTAGTCAGTCAGTCTTTTTTTTTTCTTCAAACCGGGAGAGCAAGTATCAAGTTATTTCTGTTACGCTGACATGGACAAATCAATGGTCTCCTAACTTTTTAATTGATCGAAAGACTATAAATGGTTTTGTTCTCACTGTTCTCACCTTAAATGTTTCTATTGTAGTTGGCATTTTTTGTAATATTGAATTTCTTTCTTTTAAATTGTATAGTAAAGAACTAGGGTTTCAAGCAGGAAGAAGATAATAAAATTAGTGAAAAAAAAAAAAAAGAATGAAGGAAGGAAGGAAAAAAACTGATATTGGACGGAATTAACAGTTTAAACTTGTTATAAAATTTCTTGATGGCTTTAAAGTAAAAGCAAAGCAATTTGAGGAAATTTTCAAGTAAAGATAATGAGGTGAAGAAGAAGAAGAAGAAGAAGAAGAAGAAGAAGAAGAAGAAAACAAAAGCAAAATGAGAAGAAAGTGTCGGATTTGGTGGCCAAAGCAGCTCTCTTCAACCCAACCATCTTCTTATAATTTTCTGTTTGGCTGGTACGTGTCTTGTTCTTCGGATTCTCTTGACATTGTCGTCGCTTTCACTTCGAATCACGAGTCTTCTTCGAATTTGCAATCTGGTCTCCTGGTAAAGCAGCAATTTTGAATTTTTTTTTTTTTTTTAATTTTATGAATTATAATTGCTTAGGGAAAAGGGTACTTAGAAATTAAAGAAAGAAAAATACTTGTTGTGCTTTTGAAGTTAGTTCTTGCTGACCTTGTAATGCTTCAGGTAAAGCACTTATTTTTCCATTAATTTTTTTGAAAGAAGTTTATGTATGAATTATTGTAATTGCTTAGGAAAAAAGTGTACTTTGAAATAAAGAAACAAATTTGATTCTTTGTTTTGGAACAGTTATCTTGCTGAGCTTGTTTTAATATATCTGGGTTTGGCATTTGGAAATGGTTTTAATTTGGGACTTAATTTGACAATGTCGTTTTTTTTTTTTTTTTTTTTTTTTTTTTGTAAACAGGAGATCCTCTGTTCTATCAATGGAAGTATGCATGTATCTCTACAAGGTAAATCGAAGTTTTCTTTGTTGGGTCAGTATAGAGCTTGTCTCAGCAATGGTCAAGTGTTTTACAATGGAGTAGAAGAGGATGATCTGAGAAAGTCCTGCACTCACGGTATAGATGGTGTTAATGAATGCCATGGACAATGGAGCTGTGGATGCCTTAAACTTGATGGGTTATTAGACCAGTGTAGACAGACGTCTTTAGAAAGTGATTACTGGATCGAGCTGGCATATGATTCTCTTCATCTTCAAGCCAGGGGAATTCATTGGGTTCCTAAATTGCATCATCTTCATTGGAACGGGGAAATAGTGTCTCAATGTGATGTCCATGTATGGAAGTTAGATTGCTTCTACTGTTTTGTTTGTCTTTGAGTTGTATTTCTCAATGGTGATTAATCCATGGCTCTTTTTCTGAACAATTTTAGGTTATATTCTATGAAACTCCAACATATGGTGCACACCATTTCTCATTGCGATACTGGAATTCTTCTGAGCATGGGAAAACTTCTCTTAAGAAGCCTCAGTGGGTTGATGAACTTCAACAAAAGCAGCCTTTAAATGACTTGGTAAAATAGTTCACAAGAAGCTTTCGGTGGAATTAGGACAGGTTTTTTTTTTTTTTTTTTTTTTTTTTTTTTTTTTTTTTTAATTTTAAAATTTTTGAAAGCAGGATACAGTCATTTTGGCGATCAACAGTACCACTGCAGCTAAGATTTTTTTTGAGAGATATGATAGCTTCAACCGATCCTCTGCTAATATTCCCATTATTTGGATGTAATCCCATCCTAACTTTGATTTGCCTCTTGCTTTTGCCATGTATCTCTTTGCATTTTCTGATGTACCATTATGTGGCTTTGCAGGTTTTATACCTTCGTGTGGCGTATATTGGCCATGTCAATGGCATCATTATCTACTCTTTATTATATTTTTCTTCAATTTTCCCATAGCTTTTTGAATTTTGGATCTCAATCATGGGTATACTCTGCATCAGCAAAGGCATTTAGCAATACCTGGATAAATTTTCGAATTCGTTGTTGTCAGCTCTTATATTGGCCGATCTTTCTTCAGGACAATGACCTCAGGTGGCTATTCTGTAGAATATATGTGAATTGATTTAGTGATATATCAAGTTCCTGAGGCATGTTTTTCTATATGAAGTTTAAGAATAGTGCCCATTATGCCTCCCCTCATTATCCTGATATAAATAAATTTTTTGTTAGGTCTCAAACAAGTGTGGATTGTGCAGAAAAAGTTGCATTACATAAGCATTCCTTGTGGTCAAGTTTGGTTGTTGATATCCTTTTGGGAGACTTGATTGGTTTGGCACTCTTATTTCACACAGAATCTGTCTGTTTATGGGTTTCAAATTTTGCCAGTGATTTAACAAATGAGTTGTTGAGATCAGGTTCTGTGTGGTTGATGGGTGTCCCAGCAGGTTTCAAGTTGAACATAGAATTGGCTGGAGTTCTTGGCATGATTTCTCTGAATACGATTCAAATTTGGTCTACTCTTTGGATTTTTGTCGGTTCTCTCTTCATTTATTTTGTCAAAGGACTTGCTATATTAGCAATTCTTTTCGGGGTGACAATACCTGCTGCTTTGGTCATAGACATGATTGTGATAGCAACATTGCATGTGTCAACGCTTCATTGGTTAATCTCGATTATCTATTCACAGCAGTTGCATGCGCTAGCAGCTTTGTGGCGTCTTTTCAGGTACCACTTCAGCATTTCTCATATAGGATTTGATTGGCTCCTCTAATCCATTTATTGTCATTATAAACTAAAATCATTTGTGTTGGTATAATGCAAATATAGTAGTAACATCTGTGTGGTAATGGGTTATTGCTACCATATAGTAGAACCAGTTAGAAGGCTGATTTGAGTCTTTTCATAGAAGTTGTATTAATCTTACATTGAATGATTTTGGGACCTGCTGAAGGCAGTGTTTTTGTGCATAGTGGTGCAACAAAAACTCAGAAAGTAGATAGAACATGTTTATAGATCATTGCAGGTCCAATAAAAATTGATCTCTACATCTGATAGTGCTGAAATATGACTGACATATTGATGTCATGGATTCTATTCCAGAGAGTGGGGAAAAAAAGAGCTCGTCAGAGGATTTCTTTTTCATGTTCTGGGAGAACATACCATACCCAACCCTATTCCATTTCAATCAAAGTGTTTCCTCATATCAATTTGTCTAGAATCCTGTTTCACTGTAAATTACTGGCTGCTTGGAGAAGGGATCCAATGCTTTTAAAGGCTAGTGTTTTTCTTTTATATATATCCAGTTAATATCAATGTCATTATTTTGTTATGCATCTGTTATCGCCCAACAGCTTTAGCTGATTGAATTTGAAAGGCATTTAAAATTACTCTTTTTATTAGAAGTAAACTACATCATATCAGATATCACTAAATTTATTTAATTGTTTCAAGCTGTTCTAAAAGCTGCTGTATTGTTGGCAGGGGACGGAAGTGGAATCCTCTTCGTCAAAGATTAGATAGCTTTGACTACACCGTGAAGCAACATGTTGTTGGATCTCTTCTATTTACACCACTTTTGCTTCTTTTGCCAACCACATCTGTTTTCTATATTTTCTTCACCATTATGAACACAGCCATCAGCCTTGGCTGTATGTTCATTGAAGTCGTCATATCTGTTATCCATGCTACTCCTTATATTAAAATTGTCCTTCGGTTGATAAAACCTAGAAGATTTCCATCGGGGATATGGTTTGAAATCATAGCCTGTCACAATAATAGCAGTGATTCTCCATGGAGTGCTTATATTGATAAAAACAGTTTGCCATTTTACGAGGCACCGCAAAGAGAGGATATAAATAGAACGGTGTCTAGCGTTTTGATTTCAATTCTCCACAGCAATTATTTGAGCATAGGTGAGGCCTTCATCAGTTATTCTCAGAAAGTCTTGATTTTCTTTGGATATTCTAGACCATAATGGATGATTCTTAATAAATTCTTAGTATACACCATTTGCTAAAATGAATAAAGGACCTAGTGCATGAGAAAGGATTATCTCAATATCCAGGATTCTTTTGGCTTTTCCCTCAAAGTTGTGGAAGAAGAAAGGAGTAAAAAAATAAATTCTCCCGTGATGCTATAAGTTAAATCTTTTAAGTTCTCCCTTCCAATAAGCTAAGTCCGATGTTGTTCCAACTCTTCATTTTTTTTGAAATACCCGTGTCGGACATCTATGTCCGACACATATTCGGACATGGATATGAAGATATGACCATCTAAGGACCCTCCAAATACATGGAAAAACTTAAAAAAACTTGAACATACTCGTGTCGGACACGTACTTGTATCCGACTTTCACACCCGAGTCCGAGTAACATAGGCTAAATCTATTAAGTTCTCCTTTCCTTAATTTTTCTTCTGGCAACTGAATATGAGAGATCTACATTCTTCCTATCCCTTCTAATATTAGGATGTTTTTTCCTTTAGTTCTTTGTTTGCTTGAGTTTTCATTGGAATTTTAGTGCTAATCATAATGGGAAAAATCTTACAGGACAAATGGTCTTGCCTCATTATAGAAAAGCTTTTTCTGGAGTTTCTCGATCATACATTGCCACATCAGTTTTTGGACTTCTTAGTGGTAACAAGTAAGTTGATTTAATATATTTTGGCATTCTTATTCTTCTGGGCTTTCACATTGTATTCTAAACTTAATTTGTCTACCATCTGCCTCTGCCCCCTTATCTTTCCAGAGTTGCATCTACTTTGGGAGTCACACTGCCTTCAACAATGCCATGGTTATTTATCCCATACAAAGAATATTGGTACCTCTGTCGTAACTCGATTCTCGCGTGCATGACTGATTGCAACTATTATAGATGTCATGATTCAAGACCCCCTTCATTTGATCTAACTTGAGTATTTGGATATTGTAGCAGACTTTAAGCCTGCTTTTTGATTAGATAGAGATTTTGGTCGGACATAAGCTGCTGCTTCATTTTTGTTTGGTTCAAACTTAGGCATTAGAGTTTAACAAATTGCTTTCTCAAAGGAGACGGGGGGTAGTATCAAAGGAGATCAAGAAAAGAAAAAAAAAACAAATGAAAAGCTGGAAATTTATCTTGGTTATCCATCTATTAGAAATTATTTGTATGTTGTTAGAGATTGTGTATATTAATTATATAATTATATTTCTAGTTTGTTTTCGGACTATTTTACTCGGACTCGGGTGTGAGTGTCGGACACGTGTATGTTTGATTTATATGTATTTGGAAGGTCCTTGGAGGATCCCATACCCATGCCCGAATATGTGTCGGACACGGGTGTCGGGTACAGATACTTAAAGAAAAATTATGAGTCGGAGCAATATAGGTGTCAGAGTCATACATTTTATGTTTACCATGTTTGTAACTGAGCTATATCCATTGCTTCCAATTTCTTGGTTGATGAAAATAGAGCATGACATTAAACAGTAACCAGTGAGCTATATTTTGCGAGCTCTAGGCTGCTCGTAAGTGGTTATATTTGCACATTCGATACCTTCTGACTTTCATTTGATGAAAGATTCATCTTACGTCACATTATCCTCCTATGATCTGATGGTTTAGTTTTTTTTACTATAGGTGGCAAATGGGGCGAGTCGTGTCGGTTTCAGATTAGATCATATTTGGATTCGGGTTATTTTTTTTCACGGGTCTTATCAAGTCAGGTTATGTTCATATCCGGTTATGTTTGTGTTCGGGTTCGGTTTGTTTCATTCATCGGGTCACTCAAGTTTCTCATCGTTTTAATCGAGTTAAGTTGGATTCAGGTTATTTAAAACTCAAGTTTCGTATCGTTTTAATCGAGTTAAGTTGGATTCAGGTTACTCCATATATCGAGTAATTTTAAAACAGTGTTGTTAAGGATGCAAGACGTATTCAAAATGCTAGGACTTTTATATTGTCCAAGGCACAAGGCTAGATTTGGTAATTTTGAGCACAATAAGATTAGACGATGCGAACGTGATACGACATGAGAAAAATAATTAAAACACAAAACGAAACACGATATTACACGAACATGATAAGAATAAATTAATATCAAATTATTTAGAATTTGAGTCACCACAAATGTCAATCATTTCGATTTTCAGGTTACTTTAAGTTAGATATCGAGTCATTTTCTTTCAAATCATTCTGAATTTAGATTATAAATTTAGATTTGGATTAAGATATTTTACTATATTTTCGAATTATAATTGGATTTGATTCCGGGCAAATTGAGTCGGCTTGTTTCGGATTGGATCAGCTTTTGCCACTTATAGTTTTTACCACCATCATGCATTATCTGATAGACCACACATTAAAAATGTTGAAAGATCAAATAGAAGTGGATTTTTCAAATGATCATGCTAAAGTGTATGATATCAAAACCAAATACCAAACCCAAAGTATATTAAGATGAGTGGAAATGTTGCAATGGGTCTATGCATAAAGGATTTATTCGACCTGCAAAATGAATGTCACTCATAGTGAATAAACAGCTCACTCACAAATACATCAAATTTCAAAGTAATGATAATGGAGAACCAAAAATGTGTAAAATGGAGACTTGAGAGAAAAGACTTAATGGAAACTGAAGAGGTTTAGGGTTGCCCTTCCAACAATTTTATTTGGTATACAAAATTAGAGGCCAATTTGATACATCAATCAAGGATCAACATATGAAGGAGCGGGAAGAAATGGAAATGGAGCAATGGATGCATATGCTACAGGTGGGCGTGCTTGTGGATCAGCAGTGACATGCCTCACTTTTTTCTTCTCATCATCTTCTTCACTTTCACTTACATCTTGTGAGAAAGATGAAAGCTCAACAATTCGGTCAGGATTATCTGCGAGGCATTGCTGATCATCGGAGATACGATGAAATAGGAGCCCGGACATAAATACAGGAAGATACAAAAGGCTAGCATGAAACATCCTTCTTGCTTTTTGAGTAGTCCGGTCACGGTAAAATGAAAATGCTGCAGCACTTATTGCTAGGGTGATAAGCGATGATTCAACGCAAAACCACCCGGAAGCCACACCCCCTGCAGAAAGAATTTCACTAGTTTACATGATGAAATACAAATGAGAATGTAAGACCAGTGTTGTGAAAGGCGTAAGGTGCACTCTAGGCACTAGAACCCTTATATTGGCTCAGACGCAAAAAAAAGCTCGCCTGAATGAAGTAAAACGCAATATGTATATGTGTGTGTTTTTGTATGTGTATCTATATATATATATATATATATATATATATAATAAGCTTAAGATATATAATTATGATAATAAACTCTAAAGAGTGATCCAATTTCTTTTCAAAACATGCAACTTTTTTTGTTGGCCAATATGCATGATTCTTTATGGTCCCATGTCTGTTGTTAAATACTCAAATATTGAGAAGTGGAGAGTTTGATACTATCCCCTTTCTTACTAGTAAAAGTACATCTAATGAAAAAAGTTAAAATAAAAAAAATAAAAAATTATAGAGAACTTCAATCAGGCGAGCTTTTTTTTTACACCTATCCCCTTACAAAAAAGCGCGCCTAGACGCACCAGGCGCAAGCCTGATCAAATCCGCCTCGCCCGAAAGGGTCTGAAGCGCTTTTGTTATCTAGCACTAAAGTGCAAGGCGTACGTGCGCCTAGGCGCACGCCTTGACAACACTGTGTAAGACAAAGTATATAGTTCATACCATATACTGTAGTACTGACTAAGATTAGTTCGCTTCATACAAGAGTTATAGATTTTTGGTGCATATCCAATGTTTTAAAATTGTGAATATATGGTACTAAATGATGAAATGTTAAATTTTAATCAATATAAATGATGACTAATGGAAAAGGAAACTTATTATGATAAGGTAACTTACAGTCATAGGCTATGAACCCCAAAGGGATAAGATATAGGCAGTTCCTGAAAGCCACGGCAGCCGTTCTCTGACCTGAAGCATCTGCAAGGGAGAACATCCTGTACCTGAAAAAATAACAAATTATAGAAAATGAAGTCAAGGGAGGGGGAGCAAGACCGTTTGAAATGCATTAAGAACTCACAATTCACATGCAAAAGTCACTGACATGCCTCACATCTTATCCATGAAGAATCATCCTAATGACTCTTCCGAAAATCTAAACTAAATACATTTCTTAGTTCAGAAAAGGGCAAAGTTTCCACTTTCCAAGTTATATTATCACAGCATTTATCTACTGCAGTGGAGATACTTAAGATCATCTCTCCACGCCAAACCTTAATTTCAACACAATATTATAGAGACAAGGTCTGAAACAGAAAAGTTCAATGTCCTGTGCAGAAAGAGAGGAAAAAAAAAAGTTGCTATGCTGATCAGAAAACAAGTTCTGAAAATGCTTATTGCAAAAACATGCACATACCCTCCTGCAGCATAGTCATCGCGGCACAAGTATGCTAGGGCCATAAAATGGGGTATTTGCCAAAAGTAGAGAGCTGCTGGAAGAATGAATCCATTGAGAGAAATCTGACCAGAAGCTGCAGCCCACCTAAAAAGTCAGAACAGAATATATTAATCCTGTGTATAAAATAGTTAAATTTAAAATAAAACTTAAATGCAACACAAAGCAAAGCCTAGTTTAGGATCATCTTATTCTTTTTTTTTTCCCCAAATAAAATGAACTCTATATTTTCAGCTAAATTTTATAGGCTCTAACTATAAAAAAAGAACAAAAAAAATTATAGGCTCTTCTCTATCATCTTATCATATGGTACTTATATGTATTAATTCTCCAAGAGAGATTCCATATGCATCTGTCAACACAATATGGGGATCTTTTGTTCTTTTTTCCTTTATTTCAAGGGAGGCTTAATTTTTCCCTGTTTCATAACTCATAAGAGGACTTGTTCATAAGCAATAAACAAAGATTTAGAATTCCATCAGAGTCCAGAGACCATAAAAAGTGAATGATTCTTCTGCAAAATTATTGGTATGGTCTTCCATCATCCATGTCAACTAGGGGCAAATTTCATATGAAAAAAGTTAAAACAAAAGCAGATGCAATAGTCGAAAATAATACGATAAGTTGATAGAAAAATCATGAGTTGGTTACACGAGATGGGGTATCACATCTCTGTTAGGAAAGTTTATCATGAAACTAGAACCATTTACACGGTAATGTCCTGGTTCTGCCCATAGATATTTGTAGAAAGTTCTTAACTATAAGCAGCCTAGATCATCAAAGACTTTATAAATCCCTCTCTAAGGCAACAGGATTCAAGAAAAGCCCCATTAGAAGCTAGCTAAGAGCCAGGCAACCTCTTCCTTCTCCTCACTAAGACTTCTCCAAATAAAGCTGCAGTCATATGGGGTTTCCAGCAACTGGATTGGATCTTTGGGCCTTCTGCTATTTCCAAATTTCTTCATGATGCCATCAGAAGCCAAAAAATAGGGTTGATATCAGATACCACTTCTCTCACTTCAAGCTAGGAACTTGCAGAGACAATATTTTCAGCACCAAAAACTGTCCCTCTTTCTTTATCCTCATAGTTACAGTAAAAAATTTAAACTAAGATTCAGAAACCTAAGCTCATTGAACCTACTAAGTAGTCAAAACATGCCATCAGCATCAACTTCTCATACAAGTATTTTAATCACAAAGATCAAATAATATAGACAGCATATGGCTGGAGTTTCATCCTAACTCCTAAGTAGCCAAAACATGCCATCAACATCAATTTATTAAACAAGTCTTTAGTCATAAAGAACAAATAATATAGACAGCATATGGCTGGAGCTCAATACTGGACATTTTAGTTCTAAACTTTTTGTATGGCACATACAAGAATTAACAGGCATGGAAACACTTGACACAGTTAAATACTATACCAACAATTAAAAAATGAACAACTAAAATTTCCTTAGAGATAGTGATAGTCATCACAATAATTAATAGAATTTAAAGACAATTACCCTAGAAGAGGAGGAATAGCACCAACAACAGCCCCAACCCATGTATTAACAGGGTGAATCTGCTTCAATGGAGTATACACAAATGCATAAAGAACAAGATTGGAAGCTGCAAGCCCAGCTGCCAACATATTAGCCTGCAATAACCTTGTGGCAGCAGCAACATTAGTCACTCAGCTGACAACATTTTAAGCATTTGGTGAAGATAAAAGAATCACATTTTGAAATTAAAGAAAAGCAGAAAAGAAGTGAGTGAATTCATCTGGCCACCTTGCATGCCAACAGAGCAGTGCCAGCAATCCCAACAGAAGATGCCCAGGTGACTGCATGTGATATTGCAATGCGTCCCGAAGGTAGAGGTCTTTGTCTTGTTCTCTTCATTTTGGCATCATTATTTATTTCAAACACCTAGAGACATGAATAGCATGTTAACTGAAATCTCAGTCAATCTAGTCAATTCATGAAAAGTAACTTAAAATACAACCACCATGCACAATCACATGCTTGCAAAATCAACCAACTCAAAGGTAATAAAAACATAGTGTTCAAGAAAAGAAGGTAAAAGAAAATTATGATTTGGTCATGAATTCAATTATTAGAATTTCAAATAATTTATATTGTTTCTTTCCCTATCCTCTGGTCAGGGTATTTATCTATCTCTTATATCAAGAAAGGTATGTCGATGGATTTAAATCATGCCCAATAAGCTATAATCTCCATCTTCCTTGCTTACAGTGTAAGACAACTCATCGGACTTGATTTCAAGCCACCAGCACAACATTCCTAACATAAGATTTGTAGATAAATAACCTAGAAAGTCAGGTATACCCTCATACTAATCTTTTAATAACAAGAAAGTGGCAAGGGTGAGAGAGAGCCTTGATAATTTAATCCATAAAAATTTATACATGCAATGTCCCCAAAGGCAAAAGGGGCACTAGGATCCTTGTATTACCCAATATGTAGGGTGCTAGTTTTTGCAAATTTATGTGTGCGTCTGTACATGTCTATGTACTATCTGCCCCAGTGTTGTCAAAGGGTGCAAGGTGCACTCTAGGCGCTAAAACCCTTATATTGCCTAAGGCGCAAGGCACACAAAAAAAGTGCTCGCCTGAGTGAAGTAAGGCGCAATATGTATATGTACGTGTTTTTGTATGTGTCTGTGCGTAAATATATATATATATATATATATATATATATATATATATATATAAGCTTAAGATATATAATTATTATAACAAACTCTAAAGAGTGGTCCAATTAAATCCTACAAAACATGCAAAATTTTCTTTTTCTTTTGTTGGCCAATATGCATGATTTCTTTATGGTCCTACGTCTGTTGTTGAATACTCAAATATTGAGAAGTAAAGAGTTTGATATTATCCCCTTTCTTACTAGTAAAGGTACTGTTAACTAAAAAATTTTAAAATAAAAGAAATTAAAAAGAACTTCAATCACGCAGACATTTTTGTGCCTATCGCCTTACAAAAAAGTGAACCTAAGCACACGATGCGTGCGCCTGATCAAATGCGCCTCGCTTGAAAGGATCTGAGGTGCTTTTGTTGTATGGTGCTAAGGCACAACACCTAGGCGCATGCCTTAACAACACTAGCTGTCCCACTCCTAGTTTGTCCCAAGGTTAATAAAAAGAAAAAAAAAGTCAAAACCTTACATAAGAGCCTTTATTGAAGTGCAAGCCTTTGGAACCTAAAACGTGCCTCTTTTGTAATGCAAGAATTACATGAAAGGAATACCTCAAAATAATGATGTTTTTCTTCAATTTTTTCTTATTTCTTTACGAGGCATACTTCCAATTATCCAAGAAAGACAATAGATTTATCATTTTACAAGAATCCTTTAAGAAAAGAAAGAGGGTAACATTGTTACATGTGACTTTCTGTTGAAGATAGAGCTATTAGCATGCTTGCAAGTATAGTCCCTAGTAGATATTAATTTGCTAATGATACTATTTTGTAAACTGCACATTTCAATCTGATAAATCAAAACTTTAATTAAGGTTCCTCAATACTACAATTGTGCTTGACAAAGTGTTCAATGAAACAATCGAAGACTGAAATGAACGAGAAAGGCAACCTGATTCAACGAATTCGCAGAAGCAGCAACCATCATGGTTCCAGCACAGGTACAACAAAGCCCCGCAAAATCAACGGCGTTTCCACTCCCTAGCACATATCCAGTCCCCGAAGTCGCCACCACCAGCATACTAGAAAAATGAACCCAAAAAAGTCAAAATTAAAAAAGAAAAAAAAAATCAAAACTTCAAAGCCTAAAAATCTTAATGAGATTTGACCTGAGACGAGCCTTGGAGAGCTCCCAGTAACACCGACTGTAGTGACGAGCGAGCTGGATCGCGTCTCCAGCTTTGGAACTTAAAGGTCGAAACGCGTCAGATTTGTCAACGAGAAACCCTAGCTTTATAATGGAGTCCGTTGAGGGAGAAGGTGAAGGCGCCGCCGATGAGCAGTAGAAGCGGTGATAAGAAGGAAAAAGTGTATGTTCTACGACGCCTTTTGGACTGAAAATGGAAAAAGCAGATGATACGTAATGGAAGTAATTAGGATTGATGGAGGAGGAAGAGGAGAGAAGCTTCGAAGAGAAGCTTAAAGTGGTGGAGTTTCGCCACATGGTTTCAGAGATTCTTTGAACGGAGACTTTGGCAGAGATTTTGGATATCGACTCGACTGTCGAGAGACGTTGGCATTGGAAGTCTCGAAGATGATGAGTTTTCCTTAGGAATGGAGCGAGCGAGCGGCCGAGGAAAGAATTCCACTGTCCACTCCAGAACCCGAAACCCAATAGCAATCAAACAAAGCAACAAAGCCCAAGTCAGAAACCCATGTCAAAATTGTAAATTAAGGAAAAAGCCCACGCACAACCGGAAAGAACGACTTTTAATTTTATCAAGGCAAACCACAAGTGGCAAGACTCATATTTAATTGGCTACTAGAAAGAAAAAAACTCCGCTTTCATTGGAGTACTTTTAATTTTTTTCATAAAATTTTAATTAATAAATAATAAAAAATTAATTTTAATTTTATTAAATAATAATAATTTATTTAAATTTTTATTTTTAAATTATAATAATATTAATATAATAATATTTTGTTAATTATGAAAATTAAATTTATGAAAATTATTTATTTTTAAATTACGTAATACAAATATATTTTTAAATATTATTTATATGTATTTTTTAAAAATATTTAGACCTGATTGTAAATTTTTATTTATAAAAGGTAAAAAATAAAAAATAAAAAATAAAAAGAATAAAATTATGGTTTTATTTTATTCAGGTCTTAAAAAAATTTGTGTCAATTTTAGGTTTAGGTCGTTTCTTGTTCAGGTCATTTGAGTTAAGATTTGAGTCATTTCAGGTTCAGTCATTTCGAATTCAGGTAATTCGGTTTGACACTCGGGTTATTCGAATTCGAGTCATTCGGTTCGGGTCATTTCAAGTTCAATTTATTATTTTTTAGAATCAAATCAGATAAAATTTAAACAGATTATTTGATCAAATTAGATTTTATTAGAATTTTATTCAAAAATAAATGAGTTCATTGTGTTTCTGAAAATTGAAACTATTACCTAATTCCACTTAAATATGTTAAATTTTATACTTGTGAAAAGGTTCAAACTTTTGACAAGTAATTCTTAATACTAAAAGTTTTACCAAGTGAACTAATTTTATAACTTGAAATGACTTGCTATTAAAATTAAATTATATTTAAGAAATTTACTTAAAAGTTTATTATCAAATGTAATGAAATATAATAATAAATACTTATCTAAAAATAAAAATATAATAATAAATTAATTATAAAATTAAATTAGTTAATTATACTTAATATTTTTAAATTCAAAACATAATGTATGATATTGAATTAATAAAAATTTCATAATAAGTAAAGATGTAATTTTTAACACGTTGACATACACTTTTGTATAATGTATAAAAACTTATCATATTAATATATAAATAAATGATTATATGTATATATATATATATTTCTATTTGTAACTCTTTACAATAAAAAAAATATTTATTTTTTATAAACTTAGTAGCAAGTATTATCAAACGGACCAACATTATGGTCATTGACCAAGCTAATCTAAATCATATGATAAGAAATTACAAATTACAAATTTAAAATTAAAAACAAACACATTTATTCTAAATAACATGTATAACATAAAAGATTAATTTATTATATATCACATAATAAAGTATTATTATAACGTAAGGTACAAATCATTATAATAAGATACACACACACATATATATATATATATATATATATAGTATTTACTTGATTTGTAATTTTAAATCTTGGAAGTTGGAATATTTCGATTATGTATAACTATAAGTATGTATTATTATGTATACAATCTAGTTTTTTACTTGATTTTTGCATAAAGTTTTTCTTTTTAGCTATTTTTAGAAGTAATAATGCTTTTGTTATATGAAATTTACAATAAAATGTTTAAAAGTAAGTGTTATAATTAGTTTTATTAAATTATTGTTAATTCTTATTTTATTATAAAATGATTATTATCGATCTAAATAGCTGCTGTAACGTGTGATTGCTACCCTTATAATCCCTTGGCTACAAGGTCATTTGGACTCTGAAACTGAATAGCATATGAATACATAATTGTGATTGATTAATTCTATTGTTATAATTATAGGTGATATGCTTTTGTATATATAGAGGAAGATTTCTCCAATAAAATCCGGTTCACAAGAAGATACCTCAGCTTGGTGGAAAAACGTATCCAAGTCCTTGATTATATTCTTGAATACATTGAAGAGATATGGCCCTATAATTCTCTCGGCCAAGTCCACACGAGAGAGCCATCGCTCGGTTTTGGATCAAATTTGCTGATGATAGGATACATAACAAAATAATGCTCACAGAAAAATGTTCCATTTTTTTTTTCTTTGGAGATAGTTTGTTTGGTGGTGACTTTTTTATTCTAATAGTATGGAAGATTTATGGTAATAGAGGCGAAGAACGAGAGAAAGTAATTGAGGAGAGCTTGAAAATGTTAAAAACCATAGAAGAACATGCGCTTGGAGACGATAAATTCATTGGAGGAGATAAGATTGGCATGGTGGACATAGCCTTTGGTGGACTCGCCTTCTGGCCACTAGACCGGATTATCCGTCCAAACTCAAAAACTCACTCGATATTTGAGAAGATTTAAACAAAAATATTAAGTTCGAAAAATAGGATTGGGCAAAAACATGAAGCCCGTTTAAAAAATGGGTTGAGTCTTGACTCCAACATTCAATACCCGACCCGTTTTTCAATTATATGATATTTTTTTTTATTTTTATATATATTATGTAATTTATACCATATAAAGATTAAATATATAATATTATAGTGTAAATATTAAAAAATATATTAAGTTGTTCATATTTAAAAACTTAATAAAAAGAAAAAAATATAAAATTATTAAAGATTAAATAAAAAATAACATTTTTTTAAGAAAAAAATATGGACGGACTTAAATGGGTTTAGAACTATCCATTTACAAATATGGACGGACCTAAACAAAATTTGAGACTCATATTTTAGGCCGAATTGAATTTGAACAAATATATATAATGTTGATATCATAGACTTGACCTAAACCCAACTTGATCTGGTCGTGAACACCTCTAGTGGCCAGTAGCCACTGAAGAGGTACTTGGTAGAAATCTACTTGAAGCCCACAAGTTTCCTCGCCTGCACGTGTCACGGACCGCCAGAGCGCAGTGCCACGGACTTAGGCAATTCCCCGAATAAGGGCGCGAGTTCGAGTCCGAGGCAAGGCAGCAAGAGGCCCCAAGGGACGGTCTCAGCAATGGAAGGCTCTAGAAGGCACCAGTCAGCTCCGGACTTGTCTAGGCTAGACCAGAACCTTCTAGACAGCACCAGCAAGCTCGGGAAGTCTCTAGACATCTCTAGGAGCATCAGCCAAGGAAAGGCTGACTGGGACAATCTAGAAGGCCCTTAGCTGGATCACACTAGAGGCAGCCTTAGCTGGCAGCCTTAGCTGGATCACACTAAGGGAAGCTTCTAGTCCGAATTTTGTTAGCCACACTTGTAAGGGGGAACTTGTCTATAAAAGGGGGCTTCCCCCACCCCTCATTTGTATCCCATTCTTTGTAAACAACTTGGTTGAGTAATACAAAGCATTCTTCCCCAAACTCTCTAGCTCTATAGCATTCTAGCAACTCAGCCAACTTTCGGTTGTTCAAGGCTGAACTTAGGCTTGTCGAGGCAACATATCCGAGCCTAAGGCCGCACGTTTGCTCGGCTAAAGTCTGAGCCCGTGACAAGTGGTATCAGAGCCAAGGTTTGCTCGAGTGTGCTAGTTGATCGATGGCATCTCAGTCCGACGTGTTGAGCCAGCAAGGGGATGAGACCCGTGCTGTTGCCAAGGGCAAAAAGGGAGCATCGCGAGGGAGTTCGAGGGACGTGTTGTCGTCTATGGAGACCCGCCTAGCCAAGGTGGAGCTGACCGTGGCTGGGGTCGTGGACAGGGTCGAGGATGCTGAGGGGCGCATCGACGAGCTAGACTCGGGGAGAGAAGAGCTCAGGGAAGGGATGCAAGCCGCCCTCAACGAATCCATAGACTCCCTAGCCCAACGGAACGATGCCTTAGAGGCCATGGTCGAGGCCTTGTGTAAGGAAATGAAAGAGCTCAAGGGGGAGCTCTCGGCTTGCAAAGCAGCCATGGGAGGTGGCATGCTTCCGATAGCATCAAGGCATCGAGTAGAGGTTCCCAAGCCCAAGGAGTTCCGGGGGACTAGAGCAGCCAAGGATGTGGACAATTTCTTATGGGTCATGGAGCAATATTTCCGAGCCACGGGCATCGATGATGATGCTACCAAGGTAAGTACTGCCTCGATGTACTTAGTTGATATTGCTCTATTGTGGTGGCGCCGCAGGTGTGATGGCGTGCGACGCGGGGAGCGTCCGATCACCACATGGGACGAGTTTGTGAGAGAACTAAGCCAACAGTTTAAGCCAGAGTATGCGGAAGAGGAAGCTCGAGGGAAGCTTCGCCGGCTCACTCAAAGGGGAAGAGTCCGAGACTATTGTCAGGAGTTCTCGGAGCTGTTGCTTATGATCCCGGACATGAGTGAGAGGGAGGCATTATTCTCCTTCATGGATGGACTGAAGCCGTGGGTAAAGACCGAGTTGCAGCGACGAGGCGTGCAAGACTTGAGTCGTGCTATAGCGGTGGCTGAATCTCTGGTCGAGTTCGAGCGCACCGAGTCTCCCAAGCGTAGAGACGAGAGTAGCAGCTCCTCATCAGAGGACGAGGTTGAGGAGAGGCCTCGCTATCGCAACACCAAGTCCTAGGGAGTTGCCAAGGACAAGGGCAAGGAGGCCAAGCCCTTGAGCTGCTTCATGTGCGACGGTCCGCACCGGGTTAGGGAGTGCCCCGTGCGTAAGAAGCTGTCAGCCATAGTTCTGGCTGAGGAACAGTCCGATTGTGAGAATAGCGATCGAGAACAGCACCAGCGAGTGATGAGGCTGGGTGCTGTGCGGGTGTGCCGCGAGGTAGGGACCTCTCGGTCACCAAGTGAAAGGGACGCGAAGGTGGCAACGGAGTGCCGCAGCACTAGTCCTAGCGAGCAACCTGGCCCCTCCCGAGCGAGTGTACAGCAGACAACTCGAAGGAAGAGACGGAGAATGCGTCGGCAGTGCGAAGGGACAAGGGGAAGTTTGAGAGAATGTTCCAGCGATCTTCGCACCGAGGGCAACCGTGGAGACCATAAGAGTATGGGCAAGGCAACAAGGCCAGAACGAGCCAAGAATGGTCCGCGACGAAGGAGACGGAATCGGCGTACTCAAGCGGAGCGAGCCCGACATTCCCCTAGCAACGAGGGCGTTGCTAGAATGAGTGGGGGAGAATGTCACGGACCGCCAGAGCGCAGTGCCACGGACTTAGGCAATTCCCCGAATAAGGGCGCGAGTTCGAGTCCGAGGCAAGGCAGCAAGAGGCCCCAAGGGACGGTCTCAGCAATGGAAGGCTCTAGAAGGCACCAGTCAGCTCCGGACTTGTCTAGGCTAGACCAGAACCTTCTAGACAGCACCAGCAAGCTCGGGAAGTCTCTAGACATCTCTAGGAGCATCAGCCAAGGAAAGGCTGACTGGGACAATCTAGAAGGCCCTTAGCTGGATCACACTAGAGGCAGCCTTGGCTGGCAGCCTTAGCTGGATCACACTAGAGGCAGCCTTAGCTGGCAGCCTTAGCTGGATCACACTAAGGGAAGCTTCTAGTCCGAATTTTGTTAGCCACACTTGTAAGGGGGAACTTGTCTATAAAAGGGGGCTTCCCCCACCCCTCATTTGTATCCCATTCTTTGTAAACAACTTGGTTGAGTAATACAAAGCATTCTTCCCCAAACTCTCTAGCTCTATAGCATTCTAGCAACTCAGCCAACTTTCGGTTGTTCAAGGCTGAACTTAGGCTTGTCGAGGCAACATATCCGAGCCTAAGGCCGCACGTTTGCTCGGCTAAAGTCTGAGCCCATGACACACGCATGGACCAAAAATTTCAAGAAAGTTCCAGAAATCAAAGAAAAGCAACAATATAAAATCCTCCATTAATTTGTCTTAATCCAAGTCCCTACCTCAATCCAATTACCCTATCAATCAAGTATTGGTTCAGCCACCAATTTAGAATTTACATATTGTTGACTTTATTTGACTATTGACTTCAATTACAGGAATTGTCAACTTATTCTTTGAATCCATCCATTGTTTAATTGGATAGTCTTTGCTCTTTAAGTTAAAAAAAAAAAAAAGAAAGAAAAGAACTCCATTCATCTCTCAATCTAAAACATGGCTGAAGTAAAGCTGCTTGGAACATGGGTTAGTCCTTACACTTATAGAGTGAAATGGGCTTTGAAATTGAAAGCCATAGCATTTGACAATGTAGAAGAAGATCTCTGCAATAAGAGTGCTTTGCTTCTCCAACATAATCCAATTCACATGAGAGTACCCGTTTTCTTTCATGGTGGAAAATCCATTTGCGAATCTATGGTTATTCTTGAATACATTGAAGAGATATGGCCACATAATTCTTTGCTACCAACTGATCCTTATGAGAGAGCCATGGCGCGATTTTGGATTAAGTTTGCTGAAAATAAGGTACTCTTTTTTTCTTTTTCCTTTTTTCATTTATGAAATTTCTTGCTTGAATTTTGCATGGCAAAGTCATATCTAATCTGAAAATAGGGTAATTTACATTTTAGATCACTGAATTTAACATTAATTTTTATGCAGGTCATAAATTTTTAATTTCATCAAATTACATCACTAAACTTCTATTATTAATAAATTAGGTCACTTATGCTAACTCCGTTAAGTAATTCTAACGAAAAAATTGACTCAGCATGCAAACATGACTTTTTAGGCGATAGAAACACTAATTTTCCTAATAATTTACTCAAATCGAAGTGTTGAAAAAATCTTAAAAAAAATTTGACTGACAAAGTCATATGTTTTCCTTTCTAAAATGGACCTCACAATGCCAACATGATTTTTTTTTTTTACCTATAATGCTCGTTAGGCATTATCTTTATGAGATGTAACAAATAAGCCATGTATGCATATTGAATCAGCTTTTCCGTTAGAATTACTTAACGAAGTTAGCAAAAACGACCTAAGTTATTAATAATAAAAGTTAAGTGATATAATTTGATAAAATTAAATGTTTGTGACTTATATGAAAGTTAATGTTAAGTTCAGTGACCCAAAATATAAATTAGTATTGAAAATGATTCCATTCTTTGGTTCTTTACAGGGTCCAGCAATGTGGATGGTTGGTGAAGGGCAGGAAAGAGCAGAGAAAGATAGCTTGGAAATGCTAAAAACCATTGAAGAAAAAGCACTTGGAGATGAGAAGAAATTCTTTGGAGGGGACAAGATTAGCATGGTGGATATAGTCCTTGGACTTGCTCACTGGTTGGGAGGGGAGAAACTATTTGAAGCTCATAAGCTCCATCGCCTCAAGACATGGCTCAAAAATTTCAATTAAGTTCCTGTCATCAAAGAAAACCTCCCTGACCTTGATCACATGTTTGGTTACTTAAGGCATCAAAGGGAAATATTTCCGGTAACTAAATAATGTTTCAGAGAAGTCGAAATGAAAGGAGCCCAACAGAGTTGAGAGGAGGAAATAATATAAAAGAGAAAAATAATGTAGTCAAGTTCTTTTATTTGTTTATTATTTTTGTTTTCAAGAAGAAGGATTTGGATGATTAATTGCTTAATTAGCTTTAACAAAATTGTCTCTTGTTGCAGTTGCAGCAGAGAAATGAGGTCTACGACTCAAGGGTATTAAAGTTAAATATTGCTGAACTTCCCATTATAAAATAGCTTTAGCTTTAATTCAAGCCAAAAGAAGAAAAAAAAAACCAACTAATTCGCCACCCTTTAGCTGTCCTATGATAAAATAGTTTTGCCTGACCTGAAAGATATAATACCAAATCCAATTGATTCAAATGCATCATGTACGTATAGATCAAAGGCATTCCACTCTTGACAATTCGTGTATTTTCTCGTATCATAATCAGATTTAAGGTGTTTTATATTTGTATAAATTTTGACGTGTTAATAATATGTGTTATATAGATTTTGACATATTCGTGTATTCGTATCGTGTTCGTATTTTTTTTTTGTATCGTATTTTAATTCTTTTTTTTTATTGTATTCTTGTCGTGTCCAATATTGTCAGATCCAGAAACAGAATTTTACACATATTTTGCATTAAGCATAGTCATTGAGATGCATCATCTATGATGCATATGATTAGATGAAAACTCGACGCCAGGCAATGATAGTCATTAAACAAGTAAATTAGCTGATCTAGAATCTATAATTTGTACAATACAATTGCAATTTTACTACTTTATTTGTGGAAAAACTTATTGCAGAGATGAAAAATTGTATTTTTGCTGACTAAGAACAATCAAACTCCCCATTCAAACAAGTATATAAAGGCAACTAATCTAATACCAAATAGCGATCACACATCTCAGCATGGATGAAGTGAAGCTCTTCGGATTTTGGCCAAGTCCTTTTAGCCATGAAACAAACTTAATTTAAATGTTAATTAATACAAATTTCGATTAATATACATTTTATTTGTTAAGCATTCAACCTAAAACTAATTGGTGATAAGTGGAGAGGCCCAACTTGAATATAAGACCACAGGCAATCTAAAATTTCTCGGGAAAGTAAAGCAGAGCACAAAAAGAAAACAAAGAGTGATGATAAAAACAGAGAAAGTTACCTTTGAGCAAAAAGTGAAGACCTCTCCGGTCTGATGCAATGAAACCAAACTTTCCTTTCTTCAAAATCTAAATCCTTAGAAAAGATTGTTTTGATTTCTCTTTGATTCTTGAAGAACCCCTCATCTTCTTGTTTTCTGATCAGAGGTTGCTAGTTTCAGCTTTTTCAGGTGTTGTACATCTATGATTTCTTCTGCTGTGCTGATTGCTAAACCACCCATCTCTCTTTCTCTCCCTCTTTGTCTCTCTCAAATGTCCATCTCGGGGTTTTCTGATTCGTGAGATTGGGGAGAAAATCTTTCTCTTTCAATTTGAAGACCTGGTTCTATCAATGCAACCAGTGTTGAGAGAACAGATCTGAGAGAACAGTGGCCATCTCGGGGTTGTAACAGATCTGAGAGAACAGTGGCAACAGTGGCAGCCTTTTGAAGATCTGAGAGAACAGAGAAAGCAAAGAAACCCCAACCGCCCCATCCTCCTCCACTCTTGGGTGTTGTAGTCGATGCTGCCAACCTGCAGATCTGGAAATTTCCTTGTTCTTGGGTTCTAAGTCACCACCGTCTTAGGAGGCTGGACTTAGGAGGAAGATCTGGACCGAGAGCGAGAGCTAGACGGGGAAGCAGATCTGGAGCGGGACACAGACCGAGAGCGAGAACTAGACTTGGAGTCTGAGCCGGAGTAAGAGCGGGACCGAGAACGGGAAGAGGATGCTGAGGTATGGAAGATTGATTTGAAAAAAAAAAAAAAAAAAAATAGGGGCTGCCTTGAGAGATTGGTTGGGGTTCCGGTTTATGCTTTCAGTATTTCAGAGGAGGATTTCGCGTTCGTTTCGGGTATTTCAATTGAAAAATCACTTGGGTTGTGTTTCAAGAAAGAGGATGCTGAGGCTCTTTTGGAACAGATGAAGAGTATGGATCCTGGCATGAGAAAAGAAGGTTCTACAATGGTTGCTGTTGCTCTCAACAATGAACTAGGTTCTCATGATCTCATCAATGGTGATCCAAATACTGAATTATCCAATGTTCGAGAGGATCGTGAGACAGTTACGGAGCGCTTGCACATTCCAGAAAAGTTAGTTACAACCACCTTTGCTGACGTGGCATCAGTCAAGACCAATTCTGATTGGAAGAAGCTATTCACAATCTCCTCCGATCAATCGTTGCTGTTTTTCCCACCTCAACACTCAAATGGATCCATCACCGTCAAACCTCCAGCTGAGGTTTTTAAAGAAGGAGCAACTGTGTGGATGAACTCAGTTGTGGCGCAGTTTGTTGGCAAGGCACCAAACTTCAGCACATTTCAGAGACTTGCCAACATGTTATGGGGAAAGAATGGAGCAGTGGTGATCAAATCTGCTGGCCTGAACTTATACCTAGTTCAATTTCCGAATGCTGACACCAGAGAATGGGTTCTTGAGCAGGGACCTTGGCACATTCAGAATAAGCCACTCATTCTGAGAAAATGGGAGCCAGGTATGAAATCATTAGAGTTTAATTTGAAGAAATTACCTGTTTGGATCCATTTGGGAGGAGTTCCTCTGGAATTGTACACCAGACGTGGCCTCAGCTATATTGCTAGTGCCCTAGGAACTCCATTGTATATGGATAGAATCACTGCTAGCCAACAGAGATTGGCCTATGCAAAGGTATGTGTGGAGATTGCAGTGGATGTCCCCATCCCAAAATGTATTAATGTTGAGTTATGTGATGGCACTATTGCAAATGTTGTTGTGGATATCCCTTGGTACCCTCCAAAATGCAAGCATTGCAATTTGTTTGGGCATACAGACAGAAATTGCACCAAACAGCCTGTAGGGGCTACCAAAGTTTGGATTCCAAAGGAGGGGCCTAAAGCAGAACTGTCAAAACATGATGCACATGCTACAAGCAGCGTAGAAGTTGAAAGCAGTGCCCTGCCTATGGCTCAAGAACAGAAAGAGGCAAGTATGAAGGAAACAGAAGTTAATGAGGGTAGTAAAGAAAGAGGAAGCAGAAGCATACAGAAAAGCAAGAAGTCAGTATTAACTGGTTCCCAAAACAGATTTGACATCCTCAGTGACTCAGAGAGGACAAATGTAGACCCTGGACAAACTAGTGGCTCTGAGCAATGGAGAGAGGAGGAACAATTGGTGGAAATCCTTCCAAACTCTCCTAAGAAGCAAAGGGCAGCAGCAGCAGGAGTTGCAGACTTGATGAAAGCCTTGAAGAATAAGAAGAAAGGGCCCATTGACAAGGGGAAAAGAGGTAAGGCAGTTTTACCTGCATCTGGAGTGACCCCCCTCAACTTTCATGAATTTTATAGTATGGAATACTAAGGGGCTAAACAACCCCCAAAAGCAGAAAAGTATTATACAGAGAATAAACTGCCTTAAGGCAGACCTTGTTTGCTTACTGGAAACAAGAGTGAAACAACAAAACATGCCAGCTATAGTAGATAGGCTCTTTCAGGGATGGAAGCTACATCACAACTACTTAGAAGCTTATAATGGGAGAATATGGTTCCTATGGAGAAATCAGATGCAGGTTGATCTTATTGCAACATCTGATCAGAGCATTACATGCTGCACCACTTATAATTCTACCAGGTTCTACATTACAGCAATTTATGGAAGCAATGAAGGCATAAGTAGAAGAAGGCTTTGGCACCATCTTCAGGACATTCAAGGCAGAATAGATGGCTCTCCTTGGCTTTTGGCTGGAGATTTCAATGTTATAGCAAGACCACAGGAAAGCTCAGATTTCAATGGCTCCTACATGCTTACCTCTGATATGAAGGATTTTCAGGACTGCTTGACACAGCTATCAGTGTTTGATCATACCAGTACTGGACCAGCATTCACTTGGTCCAACCACCAAACTGATGCTTACTTGGCTAAAAAGCTTGATAGGGTTTTGGTGAATGATTGCTGGCATACACAGTTTGCTCACTCATTTGTTGAGTTTTTGGCTCCAATGGTTTCTGATCACTGCCTAGCATACATAAAGATGAACTTGACTGCTCATTCTCCCCCAAAGCCATTTAGGTTTTTTAATTTCTGGACTAGGAATCCAGAGTTCCTGAACATTGTGGAAAACTCTTGGTAAGAGCCTTTCATTGGCAATCCTATGACCACTCTATTCCACAAATTGAAGAGATTAAAGGCAGTACTGAGGGCATTTAACCTGGCCATATATGGCAACATTTCAGGGAAGGTTCAAGATAAAAGGCAAGAATTGGAGAGCATGCAGATGATCAATCTGCATCAAAGGCCATCTAATACTCTTGTTGAAACAGAAAGAAGACTCTATGCAGAATTGATGGAACTCCAAAAGGCTGAGGAAAGTTATTACAGGCAGAAATCAAGGATAAAATGGCTGCAGGAGGGGGATCAGAACACTCATTATTTCCATAAAATGGTGTCAGCAAAGCATAGCAAGCAATCCATCAGAGTCCTCTATGATGATGAGGGAAGGAAGTTGGAAGATTTTGGCCAAATTTCAAAGGAAGCTGTAAGGTTCTTTCAGAAGTTGATTGGGACTGAGGACAAACAGGTCACAGACTGCCCTAGGGAGCTTCTTACTGAACTTATTCAGCCTGCCTTGCCTGCTGAAGCTAAGGATAATTTAGCTAAGGCTGTTACAAAAGAGGAGGTGAAAAGAGCCATGTTTGAGCAGAATGGGGACAAAGCCCCAGGGCCAGATGGATACACTGCACAGTTTTTTAAAACTGCTTGGCCTATTGTGGAAGAGGATGTCACTGCAGCAATCTTATCCTTCTTTCAATCAGGGAGCAGGATATCAGTCTTTAACTCTACATGTATTGCTCTTGTCCCAAAATTCCAGAATCCTAATCATATGAAGAACTTCAGGCCTATTTCATGCTGCTCTGTCATTTATAAATGTATTACCAGGATCATCACTGCCAGGCTCACTCCACTCCTTCCTACTATGATCTCCAGCAATCAGAGTGCCTTCATACCAGGGAGAAGCATCTCAGATAATATTCTCATGGCTCAGGAACTGGTCAAAGGGTATGGAAGAGCAACCTTATCCCCCCGTTTTGCAATGAAGATTGATCTCCAAAAAGCTTTTGATTCATTAAATTGGGACTTCATTCTCACTGTTTTATCAGTTTATGGATTGCCTGATAAGTTCATAGGATGGATCAAGGCATGCATCACTTCCCCAAAGTTCTCAATTTCTCTTAATGGAGGATTAGTAGGGTACTTTGAAGGAGCAAAGGGGTTAAGGCAGGGAGACCCTCTCTCTCCTTATCTTTTTGTCATTGCTATGAATGTTTTACCCAGACTTCTGGATGCAGGGGCTCTTCATGGAGTTTACAACTACCATCCTAAATGTCATAGAATCAAGCTTACTCACCTGTGCTTTGCAGATGATCTGCTGATTTTTGCAAAGGGTAACTTGGATTCCGTTGTGGGTATACAGGGTATTCTCCATTACTTTTATACCATTTCTGGTTTGCAATTAAACCCTTCCAAGAGTGAAGTCTTCTCCTCTGGTGTTAGTAGGACTACTCTACTTGAGATGCAAGAGTTGACAGGGTTTAAACTTGGCAAACTACCTGTTAGGTACCTTGGGGTCCCTTTGGTCACAAGAAGACTCTCTGAAAAGGATTGTTCTCCTTTGATCGATAGAATTACTCAGAGAATCAATGGCTGGGCAGCACGCATGTTATCCTATGCAGGAAGGCTTCAGCTCATTCAATCTGTTCTTTTTAATGTGTCCAATTTCTGGTGCAGGCACTTTGTATTGCCTAAGGCTGTTCTTAAAAGAATTAATCAATTATGCAGCAGGTTCTTCTGGAAAGGAAGAGATGACTCAGCTAAGGGAGCAAGAGTCAAATGGAGTTCCATTTGCTGTCCAAAGTCAGAGGGGGGTCTTGGATTAAAAGACTTGGGAATATGGAATAAGGCTTGCATTATTCAGCACCTATGGGCACTTCTCTCTCAGGCAGGTTCATTGTGGATTGCCTGGCTTCATGCCTATGTGCTGAAAGGAAGAACAGTGTGGCAGGTTCAACCTTCCCCAGGAAGCAGCTGGACATGGCGTAAAATGCTTCAGCTGAGGGCTTTGGCTTTGAGGTTCACCTCAAACCAGAATGGTGCTCTAACTTGGAAGTTCCCTGGGAACAGATTTATGGTGACTAAAGTCTGGAATGATCTCAGGCCTAGGCAGGACAAGGTGGAGTGGGATAAACTGATCTGGTTTCCATTTCATATTCCTAAACATGCACTAGTAGCTTGGATGGCTATATTGGACAAACTGCCTACAAAGAACAGATTGATGTCATGGGGCATGGAGGTGGATGGCAAATGTGAGCTATGTCAAACTGAGCAAGAAACCCGGAATCATATATTTTTTGAATGTGACTATTCAAAGGAAATCTGGGGGCATATACTATGCTTATGTCAACTCCATAGAAGCATAAGGAGCTGGCAAGCAGAGCTGCAATGGGCAGTAAACAGAATCAGAGGAAAAACTCTCATTTCTGTTATTTTGCGTTTATCATGGAGTGCCTTTCTTTACTCGATCTGGAGGGAGAGAAATAATAGGTGTTTTAATCGCCTTCAATCCACACAAGGAGCCATCATTGAGCAGATAAAAGAGATCATCAGAATGCGATTGTTGGGGCTCAAGAACATTAGTCCTGATGAAGTGAACCGAAGATTGGATGCAGATTGGGGACTGTCACTTTTTTCCTAGGATCTTTGTCCATTCTGGAATAGCTTTAAGTATTGCTGAAGTATGTTGCTATTGTTCCCTGATTGATCAGTGGTCTTAAGTTTTGTTCAAGTATTGTTTAAGTATGTATAGCTTTAAGTACATGTTGCACATGATGTTGGATGTAGCAGTTTAACTGCTTTCTGGATAAATAAAAAACTTACTTATCCAAAAAAAAAAAAATTCTAAAATTTAACCGATGTGGGATAATCCCACTTTAACAGGTCCCCATCACGTGTAGGCGGATACCGAGGAGCCTACCACGTGACAAACTCATAAGGGGGCTCTGATACCATATTAAGCATCCAACCTAAAATCAATTGATGATAGGTGGAGAGGCCCAACTTGAATATAAGACCACAGACAATCCAAAACTTAACCGATGTGAGATAACCCCACTTTAACATTATTTATTTGTAAAATATATAATTATATATTCAAAAATAAATAAATCATCGAGTATTTAGACCTGTCCATGGGTCGAGTAGCCCACCCGACTCGGTTGGCCTATCCCGTATTGGGTCGGGCTTGGACAAAGTTTTTTGTGATTCGGGCCGGCCTGAAATACTATTTATTATTTAAAAAATATTTTTTATTTAAATTTAATTATAAAATATATAAATATTAATATAAAAATATTTTTTTAATAATTTATGAATAGTAAAACGGATTTACTGGCAGGCCTGGACTCAGCTCGAAACGAGCTTGGACAAAAAAAAAAATTTCTCGAACCGCGACCCGACCCATGAACGCCTCTACGACTATTCACATGTGATGTATGTAAAAACAAATGCTAATATATATATTAAATTTATATTGGAAACGTTGCATCATATATTGTTACTAAGTCAAATATTGTCATCTCATCACTAAATAATTTTAAAGTATTAGAGCCCTTGAAAATAAATACTCTGCTATATTTGGAAATATAAATTTAAAATTTTGAATTTAGATTTCATTTGTTATATAAAATTGTGAGAATGAAATATATACAATATGTATAAATTAATTAAGATTCACTAATTTGATTATATGTTTGAAAGATATAAAAACATTAATTTTAAATTCACAAATATTTATAGATATTTCAAATTCACCACTAAATAGGCATCCAACAATCTATGAATTTAAAAAATAATAATAAATGTTACATTTATTTATATGTGTTTTATTACATAAATTGTACTGTTTTTAAAATCCAAACCAATTTTCATTGAACTCTTTCCAAACCAATTTTCTTTTGTTGCCTCTTTTTCCTTTAATTATTTACTTCACATTAATAGTATGATTCTTTTTAAAACAAAATTCAACACACCTCCATAGCATTTTTTAATTGTTGTACTTAAAAATCTATATTTATATAAATATTAAAATTCTTAGCTGAGTTGATGTTATGAGTCAATTAAACATCAATTCAGTCAGTAAAATTACTTAAAAATTTAATTAAAATAATAATATTAGAATTATTTACGTGCTTTTATATATATATATATATATTTTAAAAATACTCACAGATCTAAAAAAAATTACTCACTTATCCTTAACAAACTATCATACTTAACTTTATTTTTCTTTCTACAATATATTTTTTTTTTCACAATTTTTTCTTCCATGTACATGTTTCTAGTTATTTATAAAATATAGTTAGTGTCACGAGTAAAATGACACAAACTCACTTGGTGAAAATACAAAAAATCCAATATCTATACTAATATAAAAGGAATGACTGAGTTGATATCATTGAGTCAAGTGACACCAACTCAGTTAGTGAAAAAAAAAACCATTAAGTGTTAAAAAAAAATAAAAAAAGAATAATTATGTATTACATATTTATTTTTAAAAAAAACTATCCATTTTTTAAAAAACTACCCACTTACAAAAATTAACCACTAAAAAAAACTACTCATTTTTTTTACATTTAATTTTTGTAAAACACAATTTACTATTTTTTTAAAAATATATTTTCACTCACATGGTGAGTGTATGAAATTATAGTATATTACTAGTTTGTGACCTATGCAATGCACAGGATAATTTTATTTATTAAATATTTGTAAACATACATAAATTAATATAAATATACTTTAAAATTTCAAAATTTATAACAAACCTAAATTCAAATATTGAAATGACATATCATAAAAAATATTTTTAAAAACACATATATGATAAATAATATTAAAATTATAAAAAAATACATGATAAAAATAAATAAAATTTTTATCTATAACTATATGTTTATATCAATTAATAAAAATAAATAAATTTTTTATCTATAAAGTAAATAAAATTTTCATCTATAACTATATGTTTATATTAATTAATAAAAATAAATAAATTTTTTATCTATAACTAAATCACTTTTATTACTGTAAAGTAAAACCCTAACCTCCTCATATTTATAGTCTTAAATTTGTATTATAACTTTTTGATGGTAATTAAGATTGCAATGTTTAAATTGATAAGCAATTTTTTAAAACTTAAAATGAATATATATTTGATAAGAATGGGTTAAAATATTCTTTGTGTGCTTTAAATTAGGATAAAATTTATATATAGATTAAAACACTTGGGCAAAATTAATTTTTAAATATTAAAAATTTTGAAAATTAAGTAATTGATCTAATATTGTTATTTGTAAACAATTCTTACATGTTATTTAATCCTATATATCGTAAAAATAAGTTGTACATGTAATATTACAGGTAAACAAACCTTAGCAGGTAACCATATAATATATTATATATACATGATATATATGTGATTGGTTTGCATTAATATCTTTTCTGGTTAGGATTGGCTCAATAATTTAACAATAATATGCTTTTCTTGTTTTGTGTCACTTTCATTTGGGACTTATTTCATTTCAAAAAAATTATGAAATCTTGATTACCTTTCGATTTTAAATTATGATGCCCTCCAAATTAAATTTTTCATTGTTGGTATCTAATAAATATATGTAGTATAAATAAAACAACTTAAAACCAAAAATAGTGCAACAATTAATTTATGCAACTAATTAATTGCATTAAATAAATCTAGAAATTAGTTTTAATTAGGATAATTATTGGATAACAATTATCATGCATGAATTTTTGGTAATTTTTAAATTTAATTTTGATTTTCAATAGATAATTTTATTTATTTATTTTATTAAAAAAAAAAATTAACATTATCACCTATCTATTACTTTGAATCTCAATTTTTTTTAAAAAAAAATATAATATTATCAACTATTTTACTTTTAACGTAGTGATAAATATTTGTAACATTATCACCTATCTATATTTAATTTAGATTATTATCTATTATAATTAGATATTTAATTTAGATTGTATATAATTTGTAACGTAGTGATAATGTAGCAAATATCTATAATTGCAAGAGATAGGTGTAATAAATTTTATAATTTTTTATGTATTATATATCACTAGATTTAAACTCGTGTTATGGACGGGATAATCATTGTTAGTAGTTTATGAGTTGATTATTATTTGAAAATTTTTATAAGATAATCATTATGATAGGGTTTAAAAAAGAATTAAACCAAATATGAGTTGTAAAGTAAAAATAAGAAAACTTTAAAATAGTACTTTGAAAAATTAAGGTTATATAATCAAGATTTTTACTATAATTAAAGTTTGAAATTATTATTAATATGGTACATTACTTTTTCATCTTGTAAAAAATAAAAATTGACTTCGAAGTTGTGCAATAAGTTAATGTGTAAACATTAAGGTCGTTTAAAATTTTTGTTAATCAATTACAATATAAATCTTTTTTTTTTTGTTTTGTTAGGTAATTATAATTAAGTCAATCTCATGCATAACTTTTATTTATTTATTTATTTATTTTTGTTGAAATTTTTGTGTATATATAAAAAATCAATTAATAAACGACCCATAAATTTTGCTTCAAACTATGAAACCCTTAATTTTCAACTTTGAATGACATAATATTTGATAATATTAACATCAATTGCTTAAAAAAAGAACGTATAAGAATAATTATAATATTTTTTCTCTTTTACCTAAACAAAATTTATTGTGTATTGTGTAAATATATATTACTTTAGATGAAAAATTTTAGATATATTTGAAGATTTAAAGAATATATATAACATATCTTATAACATCAATATTGTTCATTAGATATGATTCTTTCAAAGTAAATAAAAATTCACATAATTCAACTTTCAATAGAAAATTATTATTATTTGGTTAATTGTATCGAAAACTTCTATTGGCTGTTTCAAAAAAAAAAAACTTGTATGGTATTTTTTTTTTATTAGTACCACATGGACACCCACATATAATTTGTTTTGGAGATGGGTAACTCAAAATTGTTATCAATGTTTTATTGAAACTTTACATTATTAGTAATAAGTGATATGCCAAACGTATTAAAATAAAGAACAATTGATAAATTATTAGATGCCTCATTTTTTTATTTAGTTTTTAATTTTTTTATTATATCTTAAGGGATATGTGTCACGAATAGATATGACGAATAGATATTCTTTGCTTCTATTTCCTACCCTTTTTTGTGCTTATTCATTATAATTCTGTCATGTATTCAATTAATTAACAGTTTATAAACACGTGTTAAACATGTGTTACCCTTCTAAACACCACTTGTAGAGTCTAAAAACTCCACTAACAATGTATTAGTTAATTTTTCAAATTATAATACGGATAACATATTGACATTTGAGAAGTTATATTTAAAAGACAAAATATTTTTATATTACAATGAAGAGATTGAATTATTTTATTTAATTAAACAAATCAAATATAAAATATTGTCTTGCTATTAAAATTCAATCTTGCTAGTTATATTGTCTTATTTATAAAAGAATATTTGGTTTGGTTTCAAGTTAGATAATAAAACTAATTTTAATATTTTCACTTTCATGTCTATAAGATAAATAGGCCATTTACATTTAAGGTTTGATGAGAAAACCATATAAATAGAGATAGAAACTATAAAAAAATAATAATCTTCACTTTTACATGGTTTAACTTATATGTTCAAAGCCAGATTACAACACCATTCTTTAGGCTTCGGCTTCGGCTTCACTTCATGTGTCCTGCACTGCAAAATAAATCAAGATACGATAGTAAAAACTAAAAAAAAAATGCCAATGAAATTTGAAAAATTAAAATTAAAAAAGATAAATTAAATGGACAAAAATTTAAGTGAATATCAAACTGATGCACTTGGAGAGGAGAGTATACTCCAGTAATCTAGACTCTAGCATAGCATATATCAAGATACTTATTTATATAGTGAGACTTTTCTTCTTTTGATACAATATAATAATGGGAGCAAATTATGTTGGCAAATTAATATGTTTACATGCTAATAATATTAGAAGATATTGAAAATTGTTCACATTAATTAACATTCTTTTTTAAGTTTTGATTTTTGTATTAATGACAATATAGAAAATGTATTCGATTTTATGTTTACATGCTAATAATATTAGAAGATATTGAAAAATATTTACCATTAATTAACATTCTATTTAAGTTTTGATTTTTTTTTTTATTAATAACAATATACAAAATGTTTCCAATTTTTTCGTTTATAGAATGACAATCTTGAAATATCTAATTTACTTAAATTTATATTGAATGCATAGTATGAACGAATGAAAATAATTAATTGTAATTGATTTGGTCTTCTAATATCAAATTTAAAATTTTCTATTATAATTTATTTATAAAATGCAAGAAAATTGGATGTTTAATTTAAAAATAAGTATAATTAAGTTAGTCAAAATAAATTATTTTTAAAATTTAAAATGCATCAAATAAAATAAATTCTATTTATTAGAAGACACATGACAATTTTTTAAGACTATCCACATGTCAATAATGTAGGCTATCCACATTGGATAATTACCTTTTTTACCAAAGGTTTTGACATTTTTATAATTATAAAAGATTAAGAGAAGATTATCAGGTAAAGTTTATGTCAATAAAAGCTTACCAAATAAGCATATAACTTATAATATTATATATATATGATTAAATCAAAGATAATGTATATTTGTAAGTTTATTAAAAATAAATTTATCTTCTTGCAAGTCTCCCCAGCTTCTCTGTGGGAGGAAAAGTGATTATTGTTTGATACGAGGCGTTACTTTCTGAGGACTTCTCTTGTGTGTCCTTGGGATTCAAATAGTATTCTTAGGGAAATATTAGAGGGTTTCTATCGCAGTTAAATCTATGGCAGAAGATTTGGAGGGTCTGTGGAGTAAACTCAATCTCACAGAGGAAGAAAACGTTTCGGTTGACACTGAAGACATACAAGGGTTGTTGGATGACGGAGATTCAAAGCCATGGCTCGTTGGGAAGCTGTTGACGAGAAGACATTTCAACAAAGATGATATGATCGCTACTTTCAAGTTGGTATGGAGAACAGCCAAAGATGTTACTATATGTGTACTGGATACAAATCTTTTTCTCTTCAAATTCTCATCAGCAAGAGATAAAGACAGAATCATCGATGGAAGTCCGTGGAATTTTGACAAACATCTGTTGCTCCTACAACCATACAAAGCCAGTTTGCGTCCCAAGGATTACCAATTCAACACTGCTCTGTTCTGGGTAAGGATCTATGATCTACCAATAGGATGGTTACACAAAGACATGGCTATACGAATAGGTGGTAAAATTGGTCACTTAATTGATGTGGATATGAATTGTCAAGATGGGGGATGGGGCAGATTTTTAAGAGTGAGAGTGGAGGTGGACATAACTAAACCACTAAGGAGAACTATCTTATTGATAAGATCGGCTGAAGGAGGAAATCAATGGGGCAGATTAAAATTTGAGAGGCTTCCTAGTTTTTGCTATGACTGTGGGATACTGGGACATATAGATTTTGATTGTGATTTGAAGCAAAATGACGATGGCAGTAAAAACCAAAACCAGGATGTTCAGTTCAAACAATATGGAGATTGGCTACGAGCTTCGCCAATAAAAAGAACAGGGGCAAGGAGATCGATGGAAGAAGATCAACCTGGTTTGAGTTTCGAATCTGCAATGGCCATGAACGGTGATCCGATGACGGTCGATACACGGAAGGTTGGAGGAAGGAAAGACCAAGGTATGGAAAGAAGACAAATTCTGGAAAGCAATATCAATGGCCTTAATTCCAGGATTGACCAAACTAAATCAGTGGCACAGTTTGCGGCATCCATTGGGGGTCCAGTAGCAAAAGATCAGGATATGTCAAAAGCAAGCAGAAAGGAAAGAAATCAAGACCAGAATCAAAATGGCGAAACAGGTGGAATTATTGTTACCAATAATAGAGCTCCATCCAATCAACAAGAATCTGGCAAAATGGCAAAAATGAATAAGGAAAAGGAAAAAGTAAATGGGAATGAATCATACAAAGATGGCATAATCCAAGGCAAGTGGAAGAAATTGGCAAGACAATCTGGGAACAGCAGCTCTACCGTTGAGATGGAAGTAAGGAAAAGGAAATGCAGAGATATAGCAGAGGAAGTAGTACAAATGGATTTGGACAAGGTTAACAAGAAACTCAAATGTAACAACGAAGGGAAGGAACATGAAACCAAACATTTGGCGGAGTCTGGATACCAGCTCCGCCGTTCGCCATGAAGCTTATAAGTTGGAACTGCCGTGGGCTTGGGAACCCACGGACAGTTCGAGCTTTGAAAAAGCTCATTCAACACAAAGCTCCCGAGGCGGTGTTCTTATGTGAAACAAAGCTTTTTTCAAGTGAGTTTGACAGAATACGGAGGACGTGCGATATGGACAATTGTGTAGTGGTGGACAGTGCTGGTAGAAGTGGGGGATTGGCAATGATGTGGAGAAGCGATGTGGACTTACGGTTGAAAAGCTTCTCGAAGAATCACATTGACATGGAGTTGATGGAAAATAACCAAGCTTATCAAAGAGTGACTGGTTTTTATGGTGAATCAGATTCAAGCAAGAGGGAGAGTTCGTGGGAGCTGTTAAAGAGATTAGCTGGTCAATCCAATTTACCATGGACATGCTTTGGAGATTTTAATGAAATTGCACATGGTGGTGAGAAGAGTGGAAATTGCTTGAGAAATGAAAGACAAATGGAAGCCTTTAGAGACGCCATTGAAGAAAGTAACCTGTTGGATGCTGGTTTTCGTGGGACTTGGTACACATGGACTAACAATCGAAGGAAAGCAGATTTTGTACGTGAAAGGCTTGACAGGGTCTTAGCTACCAAAAGCTGGTGTGATATGTTTCCTGAATACTTAGTTGAGCACCTCATAAGTTCCCGTTCAGATCATTGTCCGATACTTTTGGATACAATGGGAAGTACATCTGTCGAGTCTACAAAAGGTAGAAAGAAAAGATTTCACTTTGAAGCATTATGGGCCACTAAAAAAGCTTGTGAAGATGTTGTAGCTGAGGTGTGGAAGAAAACAGGAAATAGAGAGGTAATGTCTCGCTTACAGGAGACGGGTAGTAAACTGTCAAAATGGCATTCTGCTAATATTGGAGCAATCAAGTTATGAATCCAAGAGCTTCATGAACAGATTAGAAGACTACAACAGCTCCATACTGATGATGATACACTAAGGAGGGAGCAAGATGCAAAAAGACAGCTAGATGAACTGTTGGAAAAAGAGGAGGTTTACTGGAAGCAAAGATCACGGATTCAATGGCTAAGGGAAGGAGATAGAAACACTGCCTATTTCCATGCACAAGCTAATGCGAGAAGGAGGAAAAATTCCATTCTAGCTTTGGAGGATGAAAATGGACTAGTTAGTGACAAGGAGGCAGACTTTCATCGGATAGTCTTGGATTATTTCCAATCACTATTTGAATCCCATGGATCACCAAATACTGAGAACATTCTTGAGACAGTTGATCTTCGAGTTACAAATGAGATGAACAATTTTCTCCTTTCAGATTTCCAAGCTGAGGAAGTGGTTAAAGCACTCAAACAAATGCACCCAACAAAAGCTCCTGGACCTGATGGTATGCCTGCACTTTTCTTTCAAAAATATTGGCATATTGTTGGTAAAGATATCATAACCCTTTCTCTTGATGTTCTTAATGGTAAATCTGATTTGTCTGCCTATAATCACACACATATTGTGCTAATTCCAAAAAATAAAAATCCAAAAACTATGTCACACTTTAGGCCTATAAGTCTGTGCAATGTGATTTACAAGCTTATTGCCAAAGTCATTGTGAATAGATTGAAGCTTATTCTTCCTACATGCATTAGTGAGAATCAAAGTGCGTTTACTCTAGGGAGGTTGATAACTGACAATATTATGGTTGCTTATGAACTTGTACATGCTTTGAAAAATAAGAAACATGGGGGCAGAAGTTTTTTTGCTCTCAAATTGGATATGAGCAAAGCATACGATAGGGTAGAGTGGTCTTTCCTGAAGTCAATTATGATTAGGATGGGTTTTGAGGATAGATGGGTTTCACTCATTATGCAGTGTGTATCTACAGTTTCCTATTCAATCATTATTAATGGAAAAATTACTGATGCTTTTAAACCGAGTAGAGGGCTTCGACAAGGAGACCCTCTATCACCATTCTTATTTTTGCTCTGTACAGAAGGTTTGTCGGCCATGTTATCACGATCACAAAGAGATGGAGAACTACTTGGTGTTCAAGCAAGCAGATTTGGTCCTCGAGTTAATCACCTTTTCTTCGCAGATGACAGTTTGCTGTTTGCAAGAGCAAATAGAAACAATGGAGAAAGGCTGAAGCACATGCTAAAGCTATACGAGGAAAGCTCAGAACAAAAGATTAATTTTGAGAAGTCGGTTCTTTTCTTCAGCCCAAACACTACTACTGGACAAAGAGATGACCTTCAACAGTTGTTTGGAATTCATGTGGCAACCAACCTGGACAAATATCTTGGGCTACCAACAATGATAGGGAAGGGGAAAAAAAGGCTTTCAAGGAAATCACCAACAAAGTACAGACCAGAATCAATACCTGGAGCAAAAGACTGTTATCATTTGGTGGTAAGAAAATTTTCATTAAAGCCATTCTTCAATCTTTACCAACTTATGCTATGAACTGCTTCTTGCTGCCCAAGACTCTGTGCGATGAACTCATCAACATTATCAGAAATTATTGGTGGTCTAGTAAACCTGGGGGTAAAGGAATACACTGGCTTCAGTGGGACAAGGTTTGTATGCCTAAAAACATGGGTGGATTGGGTTTTAGGAATTTACAGATTTTCAACAAGGCACTGCTGGGCAAACAAGGATGGCGTCTGATTCATAATACATCCTCCTTATGTTTCAAAATATTCAAAGCAAAGTATTTCCCATAAGGCACTTTGCTGAAGTCCAGTCTGGGATCCAATCCCTCCTATATTTGGAGAAGCATTTGGAATGCAAAAGAGGTGTTAATGGATGGTGTTAGATGGCGAGTTGGTGATGGAAAGTCTATCAACATTTGGGATGAGAAATGGCTAGATGTTAATGGTTATCTCCATGTACTCTCAACACCGAATACTGTGACACGAATAAGAACAGTAGATATGCTTATTGATGAAAGGACCATGACATGGAAAGAAGATATCATAAGAGTGGCATTTTCTCAAGAAGAAGCTACGGCTATATGTAATATACCTCTATACAGATCGCGACCACAAGATAGGATCGTGTGGCACTACACAAAGGATGGGAAATACACTGTGAAAAGTGGTTATAAAGTCTTAGCACAGAAGCAAGCTGTTCATGGACCACCAAGATTTATCTGGAAAACTTTATGGTCTGCCAATGTACCATACAAGATCAAATTATTTGGTTGGCGCCTTTGTCATGGTATCATTCCAACAAAGTCTAACCTCGCTTCCAGACTCAAAGAATTGAATCCCATGTGTTTTAGATGCGAGACTAGAGTAGAAACTGATCTACATGCTTTGCGGGAATGTGTATTGCCGAGGGAAGTCTTTGATCTGATCCATCTTCCTCAAACACTGGTAAATATCCCAGTAGACAGCATAGTGGAATGGCTGGAGAATGCTGCAATACAGCTCAATGCAGAGGAGTTCGATAGCTTTCTAGTGACTCTATGGGACTTATGGTATGCTAGAAATATAGAGTCTAAAGGAGGACAAAAACCAGATGGAAGGAGAATAGCAGAACACATCAGATGCTATGTACACGAATACAAACAAGCTCAAGTGCGAAACAATCCCAATTCACAAGTAAGGTGTCAGATTCATTAGCAACCTCCACCAATGGCTGTCCTCAAAGTTAATTTTGATGGAGCTTTTGATGCAAATCTTAAACAAGATGGAATAGGAGTAGTTATCCGGGACTTCGAAGGATTTGTGATGGGAACGGCATCAGTTAAAATCAAGCAGTGTACTGAAGCTTGTATATCAGAAGCCATGGCAGCTTTAAAGGCAATGGAAGTTGCTCACCAAATGGGATTCAAACGAGTAATTGTTGAAGGAGATGCACTTGTGGTCATTAAAAAATTGCAAATGGAGGAGGATGACCTGTCAAGTATAGGTCCTTTTATGGAGGAAGAAAGATTGATGATGAACAATTTCGATGAATGCAGAGCCCAACACATCAGAAGAGAAGGAAATGCAGTAGCACATGTTTTAGCCAGATTTAGTTTAAAAATCACTGAAGATTTTTATTTTGGATAGAAGATTACCCTTCTATTATACATCAAGTTGTAATGACTGATGCCATTAATATCTAATAAATCTTAATTTCTTTCAAAAAAAAAAAAAAAGATAATGTATATTTTTAATTATTTGTTTGATTTAATGTTAAGATAATGTATAATGTTTTTAATTATTTTTAAAATGAAAATTGTTTAGGATAATTGTTATTTACTTAAATGGATAATTTATCTTGATATTGAATTTTGTTTTAAACTTTTTTAATCTATCAATCATATTAGACATATCTAAAATTTGGAGATATTCTATGAGCTAATCTTTAATTATATTTTAAATTTTAAATTTTAATAAGTTATTAATTGCATTTATATTTGACTTACGTGTCCAAAAAATAAGCTATCTACGTAAGCGTCCATGTCAGCAGAATTAATCCAGTCAGCATGTACCTTGTTATATTATATATATATATATATGATAATATCAAAAACAAAATAGAAATATTTATGTCTTATTTATTCTTAAAAAAAGTACCCACATTTTAAAAAGTTATCCACTTTTACTTATAGCTTTTTCTTCAATATATATATATATATATATATATATATATTTGGTACATATAAACGAATAAAACACCAACTCTAAATCTTATTATACCTGACAAATCTTTTTATAAATGTCATATAAGAACAACAAGTGAAACATCTCGTTTAATAACTTTAACATCAAATATTTTCACCAATATAATGGGTGCTTCAATTTTTTTTTTTTATTTTATTTTATTTTTTAAGGTATCTTCAAGTTTCGTCTAGAATTAATCTTATGAGGTGATGCCAAAACGGGGATCTCTTTCAAAAAAAATTGCTGCATCCATAAAGGTTCGAAATCGAAAATTCTTACTTAAGCTATCATAGCCTCTTTCACTCAAATCAACCTTAATTGATGGTGCTTCAAAATTTAATAGTATTTATTTTTTAACATAACGGATTAAATATTGTGTTGTGGCTTAGACTTGGATATATCATAATAAAACCGTCTTTGACTCTTCTTTTACCTTATGAACCGGTTGATTTCCGGTGAAATCAGAATTCTTAATGTTAGTTTAGTACTATGATTGAAAAAAGTTTGGAATTAAAAAAATTTGAATTGAAAAATATATATTTAAAAAGTGTGATAAAAAATATGATTTACTTTTTTTAATTATTTAATATTATTGTGAAAAAAATATTATAAAAAAGTAAAATATAAACAAATATATTTAAAATAATAAAAACTTAAAAATGCTTAAATAATAAAATTATTTTATCAAATATCCAGTTTTAAACTGTAAAAATTTTATTTTTTTTTATCTTTTGATTACCAAATTATTATTTTAATTGTAAAAATTAGAAATTTTTATCATATTAAAATTATAATAAAATATAACTTTTAATTTTAAAATTATACCAACAATCTATATTATTATTAAAAGCAATGATTGAATTGATGTCACGAGTTAATCGAATATCAACTTAATGAAAAAATGTAAAAAAAAAAAATCAAATTAAAAAAATTATTTTACATGTGATACCAACTTAAAAATAACTTCTTTATTTAAAAAAGTTACTCGATAACTTTCTTTTAAAAAAAATTTATTCACATTTTACATCATTAAATTATTTATTTAAAAATATTTTTTAATTCATAAATTTTATATTTTCAAATATTTTTTAAACGCAGCTTAAAAAGTAGCGTTCCTTACAGAGCTTCCCGGCGGAAGTGATATAGATGGAAAGGATTCTGAATGAATAGAGAGTGATGTGATGGAAGATTCTGTAGCATCTCAAGAAATCACGTGGCTAAAGAAAGTGCCTAGACCAGACTCTCATACCCAGAAATTAGGTGATCAATCATTCAAACTCAAATTCAATGAAAGGGAGTTTTTTTTTTTTCTTTTTCTCATTTATTAGCATTAATTAGTAAACTTCTTCTGCCCACTCAACTATATAAGGATGCTCTTAGCCAACTATGTTCTACGGTCATGGGTCTGCATGTACTAATCTTTATTTCTTTCTTGCATTGATTATATTCTCTTCTCTACTGTTTTTTTTTTTTGTGGGTTCTTCATTCTTACACTCTTTATTTCTCCAATCAACAATGCGTACTGTTGATGTTCGTTTGGAGATGAGATTGATCGGGTTTTGAGAATTATCATGTAAAAGTTGAGAGTAATTTGCAAAGAAAAATGTTGGAGGACATCAGAATTTGGTTTTCGAATGTGTTCTGATATGTTTAAATTGATAATAACTTTGGATATTTTTAGAGGAAAGCAAAGAGTGATCAGAATGCTCACTGTTTTTGTTTTTATTTCAGGTCAGTTTTTACTTCATTTATTTATATTTGATTGTTAGATATCTGTGATCTTGACAGGTGTATATCAGATGTCTGTTCTGTTTGAAATTATTGAACAACTGTGAACTCGTCAAATATTCTACATATAAAGTTTCAACGTGACGAGATCCAGATAAATCTAACATGTACGTACATGATTTTAATTTTTATTCATCAGTTGAGCTGAATGTTTATTTGCTCATTGGGACAATTTATGAGATCAATTTTGGTCATTCGCCAAAAAAAAAAAAAATCAATCGCTGTATAAAATTTTCAAGTAATTTTTGTTTCAATTATATGATTTTGATGACTTGTTTATTATGCATAGATCATTTTTTTTTTTTTTTTCATTTAAATGAATCAAGCTATGGACGTTCTTGGGATGTTTCTGATGACAGATTTTTGATATGGGAGGGTTTTTCGATTCATCAAATGATGGGTACTCTGATCGATTAAGAAAACTTTAGCTTCCTAACATTAGTATATGTTGGAATGGACGGATTCGGCAGTAAAAGGTAATTTGATGTTTGAATGCGATTTTTTACTTGCATCTTTTTTATATGCATTACTTTTTATTGGTTATTTTAATTTTTATTGCTGATACAAACTTATATGATAAATGAGTTGGTAGGATTGCAAATGAATCGGGTTTGAACGAATAGACATATGTTCATGTTTATTTGTTTGTGTTTGTTTATGATTTTAAAATTATGTTTGAGTTCAGTTTGTTTAAAATTGAGTGTATTCGAGTTCGTTAATTTAAATTTAATAAATTTATTCGGAAAATTAAACGAACATGTTTATGAATATATAATCGAATATGTTCGCGAACAATTAAAAATCTGTTCATGAACAATAAACAAATAAATCTACACAAATTTAAACAAACAAACAAACAATTATATCAATTTTAAGTTATTATTAAATATAAAATAATAAAATTCAAATAAAATAAAATAAAATTTAATTTAGTTTAGTTTATTATTAAATATAAACAATAAAACAAAAATATTATTAAATTATTAAATATAAAATAATAGAACACAAATAATATTAATTATATTATAAATAAATAAAATAAAATACGAATAAGAGTATTATTAATTATATTATAATCGAACAATAAACAAGTTTTAAACGAATTTTAACGATCTATTAAATGAATTTTAAACGATTCATAAACGAATTTGTTTGTTAACATAAATGAACTGAAAATGCATTGTTCGAGTTCGGTTCGTTTAATAAACAAATTTTAAAATCATGTTTATAATCATTTATTTAGTTTGATAAATAAACTTAAATGAACAAAAAACAAACTATTCATGAATCGTTCGTTGAACGCTCTGTTCATTTACGATTTATGAGTTAGTAATTGAACTAGAAATTGAGTTAGATTGTTCTTAGCTAGCCTTTCCTTTCTTTTTTCTTATTGGAGCCTTCTGTTGCTCGCTCCTTATGGAGCACTTCAGCAAGACAGCAACACTCTAAACCGGTTCTACCGAGCCAGTTTCTTATATCATTAATAGGTTTACTTATATAGATTTTGAGTTTATATGCATTGACAGTGCATAAGTGTTATACATTGTCAATGAATGTGATAATTTATTAATGAATAAAATTAAAAATAATCAAGTCCTTAAAGTAAATATAAAGAAATTCAAATAAATTTAATTAAATATTAATAGTATTATTATCAATGACATTTTTTAAGAAAAAAAAAATTAGGGTTTTCTAAAATCCTAAAGGAACCTCCATTAAACACAAGAGAAATCTGTGGTTTCTCATTCTGTCTGCAACAGTAATAAATGCAATGGTTGCCCCTACAAAAGGTTCTTTCGCCTTCTTCTATGTCAACGTCTTCCCCCTTAGCTCCTCCTTTTCTTTGTCTTGCCTTTTCATAAACTGGGTTATCTCAAATTTCAAACCTTTATTTTAAAAGGTTTTATTTTTGTTTATTACTGCTAAGTGCTATGTATTTTTTTTTTTTTGTTGAGTTTTGGCAGTTTTCAGAAGCAACAAACACAAAGGTTTTTAACGTAATATGTTTCGATAAGGCTGTCAAGGTCATCTTTGGTAGTTCTGATTAGGAATTCTTTTACTTTGCAACTCAACACACTTATACAGATATATTTCTTACTTTTAATGTTGATGTGAATTTGCAATTTAAAGTTGTTTGAGACTAAGAATAATGATGCAGGCCATAATGTAATAGCTTACCAACTCTTAATTTTGAAAATTTATGATTTCCATCCATTTTCTCATATTTTCTAGACAATCAATTTTATGTGCAAAAGACCACTAGAATTTTTTATGCTTGGAAGTAATCAACAAGCTTAAACCTTCAAGACATCCTAATTAACATCAAGAATTTTTTGTGCTTAGAAGTAGCCCTGTTATTAACACCTAGCAGGACAGTACCTCAAGTGATCTTAAAGATTGTGATTTTTTTATCCAAATATAGCTAAAAAAAATTATATATTAAAATATCATTTTTTTTCAGATTAATTCTCAAAATTCGCTTTTTTTTTTCTAGCTGAAAAATCGCCATCCCCCATAGCGATTTTCCAACGTAAAATTTGCAAAAAACACCAAGGGAAATCGCCATGGGGGGTGGCGATTTCCCTTAGTGTATTTTGCAAAAATTGAAAAAAACACCAAGGAAAATAGCCACCTCCCATGGTGATTTCCCTTAGTGTTTTTTGCAAATTTTGCAAATTATACCAAAGGAAATCGTCATGGGGGCTGGCGATTTCCCTTGGTATTTTTTTTACTTAAATTAAAAAAAAAATTTGTAAACTTATTTTTAAAATTTATATTTTAATTTTAAAAATTGTAAATTAAATAAAAAAAATTATCTAGGTTTGTTAATTTATTTTTTTAAATATATATTAAAAATTTATAATTTTTTAATTTTATAAAAAATAAAATTTTACTTCTTATTAAAATTTAAAAAATATATATTTCTTATTAAATTTTTATATAAAAAATTTTATTTCTTATTTAAATTTTATATAAATACAAATTTTGATTTCTTATTTAAATTTTATATGTGAGATCTGTAACAAACAGGTATAAAATTTTTTATCTTCGATTGTTTTAATTTTTTAAAAATATATATACTTAATTTTTTTATTAATTTTTTTTATTTTAATTTTATGCTGTAGAAAATATTGGAATTGGATTCCTTCTGCAATGGATGGGACTAATAAGTTAGGGTTAGGGACATGTTTCAGCTATTTTTCAGTCAATCAAATGGTGCAGAAAATATTGGAATTGGATTCCTTCTGCAATGGATGGGACTAATGATTTAGGGTTAGGGATAGGTTTCAGCTATTTTTCAGTCAACCAAATGCTGCAGAAAATATTAGAATTGGATTCATTCTGCAATGGATGTGACTAATGATTTAAGGTTAGGGATAGGTTTCAGCTATTTTTCAGTCAATCAAATGCTTCAGAAAAATATTAGAATTGGATTCCTTCTGCAATGGATGAGACTAATGATTTAGGATTAGGGATAGGTTTCAACTATTTTCCAGTCAATCAAATGCTGTAGAAAATATTGGAATTTGATTTCTTCTGCAATGGATGGGACTAATGATTTAGGGTTAGGGATAGGTTTCAGCTATTTTCTAGTCAGTCAAATGCTGCAGAAAATATTGAAATTGGATTCCTTCTGCAATGGATGGGACTATTGGACAGTCCGGTACAAAGGATGAGATTTATCATCAATTTTTGCATTGAATGAGTTATTAGTTTTTCAGTCAAATAACCCTAGCCAAAAAATGAGAATCAGATTCCATCCTATACAAAGGATGGGATTTGTCATCCGGTATAACATAATGAACCATTATGAATTCATAATACTGATGAAGGTTTACAATACCCCCTACAGCAGTTTTTCAATCAGATTTTTTCTGAGTGCTAATACCTCCTAATTCTCATCCTTCTCTATTTCTTCTTTCTTTTGCCAACTGATAATAGCTCCATTCTCATCCTTCTTAGTTTCATTACTATACAACATGAGCAATAGAGTGATCGCATTGGTCTACTATAATGGCCAAATTCATAATATTGACGAAGGTACTACCTTTGATTGTGAACGTCCTAAAAGTTTTCGTGTTGAAGAAGACGTCACATTAGAGGAACTGAAGCTGCAAATTCATTGATAACTCGTATAATTATATAGTTTTTAGTTATCTTTTATTATTGTTTTGTGTCAAATACGAGTTATTATTGTTTAGTCTAATTGTGTTTATGATCTTTTATATTTTTATGTAATTTGGTGTTTTTCACAAGTTTCTTTGAGTGATTTCAGATTACTAGAATTAAGGGCAAATCCAGTTCAGTTCCAGTTCCGACACCTTTTTCCATATCAGCTATATCTCGAGTTTAACTGAAGCAATAAGGCTGAAATTTTAACCGTGCAAAGTTAAGAGGCATATCTATCTTTTTCATGTTTTACACTTCTTGAAACGGAGTCGTTTTCCCTAGCGAAATCGACCATCAAGTTGGCTGATGTGCAATGACGTCTGTGCTGACCTGTTTTCGTATTTTGCCCATATCTTCTTATCCACATCCGCAAATGAGCTGATTCCAACGGCTATGGATTAGTAACTGATAGGGGAACATTTTTCTAGAAGACCATGTGATCAGATCAGGCCTCCAAAATTGACAAAATCGACCATCAAGTTGGCTGATCAAAATTGTCATACAATATGACGAAAATTGTTAGAAAAATGCACCCATCTATTATACCTACCTTTGAAATTTGTAAAGCTTGTCTCTTGTCATTTATCCCTCCAAAATGTGTATAAATAGAGGGCCTTGGATGATTGTAGAGGATCATATTGTACATTGGTAGGATATTAGCCATTGTAATAAAATTCTCTAAGTTTTCTTCTTCTTTCTTTTCTCTAGTTTTCTTTCTTTTCTCTAGTTTTCTTTTTCTTTAGAAAGAGCAAGAGGTTGGATAATTAATATTCTTCTTCTTCTTCTTTCTTTCTTTTATTTTCTTCTTAGATTCTATTTAATTTTATGTTTATAATGCCTATGCTAGGCTAAACTTCTATTTGGTTAAGGGTGATTTCAAAGCCCTAGACATGTTTTATAATTGATTTTCAGATTCTATCTATCATTAATTTTCTATCAAAGTTGCTTATGTTCTTCTACAAGAATTGTTCATGATGTTGTCTTGATTTGTTTAGGTGTACAACTAGATAGATCTTGATAATTATCTATTGCTAGTTTAGGAGTCTTGATCCGTGTAATTGTCTTGATTTCCTATTCATAAGTGGCAATTTGTGATTAATGATTATGGTCAAGTTTTCAATAATTGCAAAGTGGAACATAACCTAAGTTGAACAATCCGAGCTTATGTGTTTGTTGCTTAGATCAACCTATCTTTCTCATCATAAAGCTGCCATTAAATTGAATTTAGAGAGCTTATTCTAGGTTGTTTAATGGTTAGAGATTAAATAGAGAGCTTGTTCTATTTAACGACAAACTAAGGAAAGATTGGGGTAACAGAGCTTGTTGTTATCTACGGTTGTTAACTTTGATAGTTGGTTGATATTGATAGATCTGAAATTGATTCTTAATGATGTCTAGTGGTGGAGAATGAAACCTTAACCATATTTTTCATATTTGATTCTTCTTACTTACTTGTTTTCTTACTTTTCTAGTTTGCTTATTTTTAAAAGTATATTTATTTTTATTGGCTGGTTATACCGCCTAATTTGTATATTAACTTTGTTTTATTTTTTATTGGCTGGTTATACCGCCTAATTTAGTATATATATTTTTATTGGCTGGTTATACCGCCTAATTTAGTATATATATTTTTATTGGCTGGTTATACCGCCTAATTTAGTATATATATTTTTATTGGCTGGTTATACCGCCTTGCATCTTATTCTTATTATTTACTTTAGTTTAAATCTGGCTTCAAAAACCCCTTTTCTTTTATTGTTTTCTTTGAATGTAAGTTATAAACTAATAACTCATAAATTAAAACCCAATCCCTGAGGACTCGACCCTTGCTAACTACTATACTTACAATTGATCTTTTTAGTGCAAGGTTAAATAAGATACACTCTTTTGGGTGCATCAAATTTTTGGCGCCGTTGCCGGGGATTGTTTTCTTTAGTTTATTTGTTATTTGGTTTATTCTTATTTTCAGTTCTAATTAGTATTATTTTCTTGTACATACATGTTTTTCTTTTCAAATTTTGAAAAAAAAAAGATGGAATTGAGCAATCTAACACTTGAAGAGTTGGTGACATACATGAACATGGAGAATCAACAAGCCAATCTCACTCCCTCAGTTCAACAATTGGCCATGGGAGGATGTCAAGGCCATCAATGGTTCAAAGACCAACCGCATGATCATTACTCCAACACTTACCATGAGGGATGGTGGGATCATACTAATTATGGCTACTCGAAAAATTTCCAAGAAGTAGATCCTTATGCCAATTACACTCATCCATCTAGCTTCAATCAATCATGGTCTCAAGAACCAGATCTTTTTCAACCACCACATATGACTCAAAACTCAGGTACTTCTTTAGAAGATCTTGTCTATTCTCTTGTTACTGATTCTTTGCAATTTCAACAGGAAACAAGGGCAAGCATCCAGAGTTTGGAAAAGCAAATGAGCCAATTGGCTAGTAGTATGGTGGGATGGGTAGCACAAAGATCTGAAGAACTCCCAGCCCAAATGATGGTTAACCCAAAGGAGAATGCTACTATTGTGACCTTGAAGAATGAGGAACAAGATGAGGATGAAACAAAATTAGAGATGGATTATATTCTTGAGGATAATGAAGCCAAAGATCCAAATAAGAGTATTTCGGCACCTGAGGTAACGTTTAAGGTTTCACTTTTTACTAATGTTTCTTCTCCACCTTTTCCTAGTAGATTTGCAAAGTTCAAGGAGGAAGAACATGAACAACACATGCCGGAAACCTTAAACAACTTGTTTGTGGAGGTCATTCAACAAGTATCAAAATATGCTCCATTCCTCGATGACATATGCACCACAAAGGATGATGGAATAATACTTGTAATGGAGAATGCATCCACTGTTGTGCAAAGAAAGCTTCCTCTCAAACGCATAAATTTGGGAAATTTCATGTATGAGCCTGACAAGCCTAAAATGCCAAGAAGGGGTGTTGGCTAGGCTGAAAACAATCAATCAAGTGCTAATTGGGGGAGGCAGCCTAATTAGTGAAAGCATTGCCAAACTGCCATCCTCAGATTTGCTCTCTTTTTCTTTATCTTTATGTTTTATTTTTTTTATTTTTTTTTTGCTAATTGTGTTTAGTGTTCCTAAGTTCATTTAGGCTGCATAAGTTTATTTTGTTTATTAGTTCTTTTCACTTACACATGATTCTTTCATTTGGGATTAATAGCATTACATTAATGACAATGTAAGAATTATGTGTGGGGGGAAGAATTTAGGATTTTATTTAGAATGTTTTGTTTTTGAGTCTTTTTATGTTGTTTTTCTTTCTGATCCTTGTTTTGAAAATAACTAGATGTAAATATAATTTTTATTTTTTTAACCCCGGTTAAATGGCGGATAACGGTACTCCGTGATTATTTAAGTCGGTTCCATCAGCTACCCACAAAACTGATATTGTATATAAATTTCTCTTCCAATTTCTCTTTCAATTTTTTTTTTTCATTTTTTTTTTCAGGATGGATGATATTCTCACAAGATTGCAGAAACGATTTCCTCCTTTTCCTCGAAATATTTTACTGAAGCTTTACCAAGTTCGATTTGAAAGATTAAAAATGCTTATGCACAAAGGGATTCCTGAAGACATACGTTGGATAATTGAAGCCAAGGTACGTGAAGATGAATATCTTCCTGTTTTGCATTTACCAGGTACAGGTAGAAGCACTTTTGCAAAGAAGCGACGAGCAAAGCGCATGAGTTCAAATTGCCACAAATGTGCACGATGGACGTGTAATGGTAAATGTCGTTCTATTGGGATTCCGTCCTCTAATCGAGATGATAAAATTGAATTCATTAAGGATGGACTGAGTAAGGAGAATTTGGGTAATATCCAACTTTCTCTTGAGACGCATCCTAGTGGAGACGTACAAAGAGAAATTCTTGATTTATGGTCGCAATTCCAAAGGGAATGGCAACATCTTGGGAATCTGATGTTAAAAGACCCTGTTTGCCAGCTTGTAAGAAAACTGGATAGGAAGCATATCCTCGACTCATAGAAGGCGTTTAAGTCGTTTCTGGACGTAAAACCAGAGGAAGATGTGAGCCACAATCACAACTACAATAAATGACTTCTCAGTTTTTGGTTTGATTTGCAATAACTTTATTTTGGTTTAATTTACGTGTTGTTCGATTTGTGTAATTATTCTCGTTTTTTTTATTTGTCTTTTACGGTTGATTTTTTCTTCTCTTTTTGATTTTCTTCCTGAAATCACGCAAAAATCTTTTGTTTAACATTTTCTTCTGACAGGTCAAATACACTTTCGGCGACATTATTACTCTTGACTTTTACGGTTGATTTTTCTTCTCTTTTTGATTTTCTTCCTGAAATCACGCAAAAATCTTTTGTTAGGTTAACATTTTCTTCTGACAGGTTAGATACACTTTCGGCGACATTATTACTCTTGTCTGATTCACTACTCAGTCCTCTATATATTACACCATGTACTCATTCTCTTTCAGGCACTCGAAAAAGAAAAAAAAATGGAAAGTACTTCGTCCCAACGCATTAAAAAAATTTGTGTCTTTGGAGGTGCTTATCCAGGGAAAAATAACATATTCGCTGATGAAGCCATAAGAGTTGGAGTAATACTTGCCCAACAAAAGATCCAGTTGATTTATGGAGGCGGTAGTACGGGTTTAATGGGAGCAGTCGCTACAGCAGCACACGCCGGAGGAAGTCCAGTTCTAGGAGTCGTGCCAAAACTATTCACAAGTTTTTGTGGACCTACCGTGGGTAAGGAAATACAAGTCTGGAGTATCCCTGAACGGATAACAATCATGTACCATTCTGCCGATGCATTCATTGCTTTACCAGGAGGTCTGGGTACATTGGAAGAAATAGCTTGCGTGGCTTGATAACTTGTATAATTATATAGTTTTTAGTTATGTTTTATTATTGTTTTGTGTCAAATACGAGTTATTATTGTTTAGTCTAATTGTGTTTATGATCTTTTATATTTTTATGTAATTTGGTGTTTTTCACAAGTTTCTTTGAGTGATTTCAGATTACTAGAATTAAGGGCAAATCCAGTTCAGTTCAAGTTCCGACACCGTTTACCATATCAGCTATATCTCGAGTTTCACTGAAGCAATAAGGCTGAAATTTGTAGCCGTGCAAAGCTAAGAGGCATATCTATCTTTTTCATGTTTTACACTTCTTGAAACGGAGTCGTTTTCCCTAGTGAAATCGACCATCAAGTTGGCTGATGTGCAATGACGTTTGTGCTGACATGTTTTGGTATTTTGACCATATCTTCCGATCCACATGAGCAAATGATCTGATTCCAACGGGTATGAATCCGTAACTGATAGGGGTATATTTTTCTAGAAGACAATTTTATCAGATCGAGCCTCCAACATTGACAAAATCGACCATCAAGCTGGCTGATCAGAATTGTCATACAATATGACGAAAATTGTTAGAAAAATGCACCCACCTATTATACCTACCTTTGAAATTTGTAAAGCTTGTCTATTGTCATTTAGCCCTCCAAAATGTGTATAAATAGAGGGCCTTGGATGAGTATTGGGATACATTTATAGATTGGTAGGATATTAGCCATTGTAATAAAATTCTCTAAGTTTTCTTTTTCTTTCCTTTCTCTAGTTTTCTTTTTCTTCTTACATTTCTTTTCATTTTTAGTATGTGTTGCTAATCATATTGTTGAGGTGATGAGGTGAAGCTCTTGGTAAATGCTAAGGTTAGTCTCTTAAACATGAGCTAAAATGAATCATCATTTATAAACACTAGTATAGATAATATTTTCTTTTGGTTTAAAATCATACTTGCAAAGTAGAGATCTTGATTCATTATTGACAATGAAAATGGCAGAGTAAATGCTTGGTTTCATAACCTTGATTTGTTGTAGACATATACCTTGGCATAAGGAATGCTTGGACTCTTTTTATGAGTTTTGAGGACACCAAATGAACATAATATCATATGCTATGGACGTTGGACAATTTGGACTGAATTGCTAAACCTTCCGATTGGAACCTCCCTTATGTGTGGATTTCAATTGTGTAATAAAACAAGATTAATCTTAGCATAACACCAAGAGTGGATTCTCTAACCTCAACATCTTTTCTTATTGTTTTTTATATCTTGTTTAATTTCTTTTATATTTTGTTTATTTTGTTCTCTAATATCTTGTTTATCTTATTTTGTTGTTGATCCCCTAATATCTTGTTTACTTTCTTTTTCTTATATATTTATAAACTTATACTTACTAGTACGCTTCCCTGTGGTTCGACCTCGGACACCCGAGAATTTATTACTTGAACATAACCTGCACTTGGGTTTACAACTCTTAATTGAGTCTCCATCAAGTTTTTGGCGCCGTTGCCGGGGAGGCAATACTAAGTATATAAGTTTATAAGTATATTTATTTTTATTGGCTGGTTATACCGCCTAATTTTCTATATATTTATATTTATATTGTATATTAACTTTGTTTTATTTTTATTGGCTGGTTATACCGCCTAATTTGTATATTAACTTTGTTTTATGCTTGTTTGGCGACGTGATTTTAGATCTCGTCGTTTAGTTAGATTTTATTGTGAAACTTTTTCAGGTAATCTTTCTAATACAACTCCTACCATGGCTGACAATGAAAGTGTTCATGCTGAAGATGAGAACAGACAAGTACGCACCATGCGTGACTACTTGCAACCAACTCGAAGCTCATCACCCTCTTGTTTTATTTTTCCTCTCAATGCAAACAACTTTCGTTTTAAACCAGGTATGATAGGTTTGCTTCCAAATTTCCATGGGTTAGAATCGGAAAGTGCTTACTCGTTTCTAAAAGACTTCGAAGCTGTATGTGTCACCTTTAATGACCAACAATGCACAAATGAAATTGTCAAGCTAAAATTATTTCCTTTTTCTTTAAAAGATAAAGCAAAAATTTGGCTTCATAATTTAAAACCAAGGTCAATTGGCACATGGCAAGAATTACAAACTGAGTTTCTAAAGAAATTTTTCCCAGCACATAAAACTACTGCTTTGAAAAGACAGATTCAAAATTTCAATCAAAATCAAAATGAAGCATTTTTTCAGTGCTGGGAGCGTTTTAAAGATTTGTTAAGTTCTTGTCCACATCATGGTTTTGAAAAATGGCGTCTTATTAGTTTCTTTTATGAAAGTTTAACTCCCGAAACTAAACAATTTGTTGAAACAATGTGTAACGGTGAGTTTCTAGAAAATGAACCTGAAGAAGCCTTTGACTACTTAGACCATTTGGCAGATAACTCTCAAGCCTGGCACACAGATAATTCCTCTGAAAGTTCCAATAGATCTAATGTTGTTTCTAACAGAGGAAAATATCATTTTAGTCAAGAAGATGAGATAAAAGCTAAAGTAGCTAATTTGGCTAGAAAGATTGAAGCCATGGAACTTAGAGAAGTAAAAGAAGTCAAAACGGTTAAAAATGAAGAAAGTTGTGGAATTTGTGAAATCATGGGACACCCCACTTCTGAATGTCCAAACATTCCCATTTTTAAAGAAGCGTTGCATGATCAAGTAAATTCCATAAACACATTTAAAAAGCCTTTTCCTTCTCCTTACTCTGAAACGTATAACCCTGAATGGAGAAATCATCCCAACTTCAGTTGGCGGAATAATAATCATGTTCAGGTACCACAATCTCAAAAGCCGGGCAACACTTTTTCCTATCAACCTTCACGTGTACAAACCTTGGAAGAGACATTGCAAGCATTCATGCAAACACAAGCAAATGTGAATAGCCGGACTTCACAGGACATCAATGAGATAAAAAACACCTTGTCCACATTGACAGCTTCATTACGCACTCAAGAAAAAGGTAAGTTTCCTGCTCAACCTCAGCCTAACCCTTCTACTCAATGTCTTGTTTCTTGCTCCAATGAAACTCAACAGGAAAATGCCAGTTCTATCACAACTCTTCGAAGTGGAAAGGCAATTGACAAAAACATTCCATCAAAAGACCAAGATCCTCTTTCCCCTCCGAAAAGTAATGTTAAGGATGATGGTAAGTCTGAACTTCTTGAAAATTTGGACAAAGAAAAAGGTATGCATCCTGCTCCTTTTCCTCAAAGGTTGCAAACAATAAAGAATTTGAATCAAAATGCAGAAATTTATGAACTTTTCAAACAAGTTAAGATTAACATTCCTTTATTGGATGCAATCAAACAAGTTCCATCTTATGCTAAATTTTTGAAGGACATGTGCACAGTTAAAAGGAAACATAATGTACAAAAGAAAGCATTTTTGACGGAAAGTGTGAGCTCAATCATTCAGCACCTTACTCCACCAAAATTCAAAGATCCTGGATGTCCAACAATCTCATGCATCATTGGAAACACTAGAATAGAACGTGCATTGCTTGATCTTGGTGCTAGTGTTAATCTTTTGCCTTTTTCTGTTTATCAACAGTTAGGTTTAGGTGAACTCAAGGAAACACCTGTTACACTTCAACTAGCTGATCGTTCTGTAAAAATTCCTCGAGGGATAGTTGAAGATGTTTTGGTTCAAATTGATAATTTTTACTTCCCTGTTGATTTTATTGTTTTGGACACACATCCTGTTTCAAATCCAAATGTTCAAATTCCTGTTATATTAGGCCGTCCATTTCTTGCAACTTCTAATGCTCTGATAAATTGCAGGAATGGTATGTTGAACATTTCTTTTGGAAATATGACTTTAGAATTAAATGTGTTCAACATTTGCAAGCAACCTGGTGATAATTCAGAAGTACATGAAGTGGATTTCATTGAAGAACTTGTTCATGAACATCTCACCACTACCACATTCCATGATCCTTTAGAAGCTTATTTAATTGAATATGAGTTTGATAATGCTTCAGAAATTTCACACACTGATTCTTTGTTAAAATCTTTTCAGGATAAGCATTGTTGGAAACAAAAGTTTGAGGAACTTCCATCACTTACAAATGTCACTGTACCATCAACTATTGAACCACCCAAGCTGGAGTTAAAACCATTGCCATCCGAGCTAAAATATTCCTTTTTGGGTGAGAGTGAAACTTTTCCAGTCATAATTTCTTCACATCTTGATGAACTACAAGAAGGTAAGTTGTTACAACTTTTGAAGATGCACAAAAATGCATTAGGATGGACCTTAGCTGACATAAAGGGAATAATCCCATTAATCTGCACACATAATATTTATTTAGAGGAAAATGCTAAACCCTCTAGACAAATGCAACGAAGGCTTAATCCTAATATGAAAGAAGTAGTGAGAAATGAAGTCATTAAACTTCTAGATAATGGAATCATTTATCCTATCTCTGATAGCAAATGGGTAAGTCCTACTCAAGTCGTACCTAAGAAATCTGGAGTTACTGTAGTTAAAAATGAAAACAATGAATTAATTCCAGCTAGGACTGTTACTGGTTGGCGCATGTGCATTGACTATAGGAAACTTAACTCAGTGACGAGGAAAGATCATTTCCCTTTGCCTTTCATGGATCAAATCTTAGAAAGAGTTGCAGGGCATGAGTTTTATTGTTTTCTAGATGGATATTCTGGGTATAATCAAATTGCCATTGCACTTGAGGACCAAGAGAAAACCACTTTTACATGTCCTTTTGGTACTTTTGCATATCGTAGAATGCCATTTGGATTATGTAACGCCCCTGCCACATTTCAAAGATGCATGCTTAGCATTTTTAGTGACATGATTGAACGTAATCTTGAGATTTTCATGGATGATTTTTCTGTTTCTGGTGATTCATTTGATGATTGCAGCCAATTTGAAAAATGTATTGATTAGGTGTGAAGAAAAAAATCTTGTTCTTAATTGGGAAAAATGTCATTTCATGGTCACTAAAGGTATTGTACTAGGTCACATTGTTTCTGCAAAAGGGATTGAGGTAGACAAGTCAAAACTTGAATTGATTGCTAATCTACCCACACCAAAGACAGTAAAGGACATTAGGTCATTTTTGGGACATGCAGGTTTTTATAGAAGATTCATAAAAGATTTTAGCACGATATCTAAACCTCTATGTAATCTTTTAATGAAAGACACTGCATTTGAATGGACTAAAGATTGTGAAGATGCTTTTGAAAAACTCAAAAATATGCTCACTACTGCTCCTATTATGAGATCTCCTGATTGGTCTTTACCATTTGAAATAATGTGTGATGCTAGTGACTATGCTGTTGGTGCTGTGTTAGGACAAAGGAAAGATAATAAACCACATGTAATTTACTATGCAAGTAAAACTTTAAATAGAGCCCAAATGAATTATTCCACTACAGAAAAGGAATTACTTGCAGTTGTTTTTGCATTGGATAAATTCAGATCTTACCTTGTTGGATCATCAATTGTTGTCTTTAGTGATCATGCAGCTTTAAAATATCTTCTCTCTAAGAAGGATGCAAAACCTAGGTTGCTGAGGTGGATCCTTTTGCTGCAAGAATTTGACATCACCATTCGAGATAAAAAAGGAGTAGAAAATGTGGTGGCTGATCATTTATCAAGACTTGTTTGTGATGAATCTTTTGGAACCTCACCAATAAATGATACTTTTCCTGATGAACAACTTCTAATTGTCTCCACGACACCTTGGTTTGCTGACATTGCTAATTTTCTTGCTACAGGAAAAATTCCTTCTCAATGGAGCACCCAAGATAAAAGGAAGTTTCTGAATGAGGTAAAGAAGTTCTATTGGGATGACCCTTACTTGTTCAAATATTGTCCTGATCAGATTTTTCGAAGATGCATTCCCGACAATGAGGTAAGTAGTGTAATTAAGTTTTGTCATTCCGAGGCATGTGGTGGTCATTTTTCATCAAAGAAAACTGCTGCAAAAATTTTACAGTGTGGATTTTACTGGCCAACTTTGTTCAAAGATGCACATAATTTTTGCAAGTCATGTGAAAGTTGTCAAAAATTAGGTTCCATTTCGAAAAGAAACATGATGCCTTTGAACCCAATTCTTGTAATTGAAATTTTTGACTGTTGGGGTATTGATTTCATGGGACCATTTCCACCATCTTTTGGTTTCTTATACATTTTAGTTGCAATAGATTATGTTTCAAAGTGGATAGAGGCAATTCCATGTCGAAATAATGATCACAAAACAGTGATTAAATTTTTAAAAGAAAATATTTTGAGTCGATTTGGAATTCCTCGATCTATCATAAGCGATGGGGGAACACATTTTTGCAACAAGGTTTTTGAAACATTAATGAAGAAATATGCCATTACACACAAAGTTGCAACCCCTTATCACCCGCAGACAAATGGACAGGTAGAATTAGCAAATAGGGAGATTAAACAAATTTTGGAAAAGACAGTTAATCCAAATCGCAAAGATTGGTCTCTTAGACTTAACGATGCATTATGGGCCTATCGAACAGCTTTTAAAACAGCATTGAGCATGTCTCCTTATAGGCTAGTTTATGGAAAACCTTGTCATTTACCTGTGGAACTTGAGCATAAAGCATATTGGGCCATTAAAATGTTCAACTCAAACCTTGATGACGCTTCTAATTTACGAAAATTACAAATCAATGAACTTGAGGAACTCAGAAATGATGCATATGAGAATTCTAAAATTCATAAAGAAAGAACTAAAGCCTTTCATGACAAGTTAATTTCAAGAAAAACATTTAATGTTGGGCAAAAAGTTCTACTTTATAATTCTAGACTTCACATATTTCCTGGTAAGTTGAGATCAAGATGGACTGGCCCATTTGTGGTTAAGCATGTGTATCATTATGGAGCAGTTGACATTGAGAATCCTCAAAATGGTAACGTATTCAAGGTAAATGGACAAAGACTCAAACTCTTTTTGGAAAATCATGTTACTCAAGAAGAGGTTGTTTTTCTTTCTGATCCTTGTTTTGAAAATAACTAGATGTAAATATAATTTTTACTAATCTTCAAAAAAAAAAAAAAATTACATTTTTTTTTGGTTAAATGGCGGATAACGGTACTCCGTGATTATTTAAGTCGGTCCCATCAGCTACCCACAAAACTGATATTGTATATAAATTTCTCTTTCAATTTCTTTTTCATTTTTTTTTCAAGATGGATGATATTCTCAAAAGATTGCAGAAACGATTTCCTCCTTTTCCTCGAAATATTTTACTGAAGCTTTACCAAGTTCGATTTGAAAGATTAAGAATGCTTATGCACAAAGGGATTCCTGAAGACATACGTTGGATAATTGAAGCCAAGGTACGTGAAGATGAATATCTTCCTGTTTTGCATTTACCAGGTACAGGTAGAAGCACTTATGCAAAGAAGCGACGAGCAAAGCGCATGAGTTCAAATTGCCACAAATGTGCACGATGGACGTGTAACGGTAAATGTCGTTCTATTGGGATTCCGTCCTCTAATCGAGATGATAAAATTGAATTCATTAAGGATGGACTGAGTAAGGAGAATTTGGGTAATATCCAACTTTCTCTTGAGACGCATCCTAGTGGAGACGTACAAAGAGAAATTCTTGATTTATGGCCGCAATTCCAAAGGGAATGGCAACATCTTGGGAATCTGATGTTAAAAGACCCTGTTTGCCAGCTTGTAAGAAAACTGGATGGGAAGCATATCCTCGACTCATAGAAGGCGTTTAAGCCGTTTCTGGACGTAAAACCAGAGGAAGATGTGAGCCACAATCACAACTACAATAAATGACTTCTCAACTTTTGGTTTGATTTGCAATAATTTTATTTCGGTTTAATTTACGTGTTGTTAGATTTGTGTAATTATTCTCGTTTTTTTTTTTTTTTTGCATTGGTCTTTTACGGTTGATTTTTCTTCTCTTTTTGATTTTCTTCCTGAAATCACGCAAAAATCTTTTGTTAGGTTAACATTTTCTTCTGACAGGTCAAATACACTTTCGGCGACATTATTACTCTTGTCTAATTCACTACTCAGTCCTCTATATATTACACCATGTACTCATTCTCTTTCAGGCACTCGAAAAAGAAAAAAAATGGAAAGCACTTCGTCCCAGCGCATTAAAAAAATTTGTGTCTTTGGAGGTGCTTATCCAGGGAAAAATAACATATTCGCTGATGAAGCCATAAGAGTTGGAGTAATACTTGCCCAACAAAAGATCCAGTTGATTTATGGAGGCGGTAGTACGGGTTTAATGGGAGCAGTCGCTACAGCAGCACACGCCGGAGGAAGTTCAGTTCTAGGAATCGTGCCAAAACTATTCACAGATTTTTGTGGACCTACCGTGGGTAAGGAAATACAAGTCTGGAGTATCCCTGAACGGATGACAATCACGTACCATTCTGCCGATGCATTCATTGCTTTACCAGGAGGTCTGGGTACATTGGAAGAAATAGCTTGCGTGGCTTCTTGGTCATCTTTGGTCACAAATAAGAAACCCATTGGTTTGCTTAATATTAATGGTTATTTTAGTAATTTACTTTCATATTTAGATAATGCTGTGGATAACGGATTCATGTTTTCAGAGGCAAGGAGAACCATAATTTCTGCTACAACCATTGAAGATTTACTCAAAAAGCTACAAGCTTATGAGTGTTTATCTGCTACGGTTGTTTCGCAAACGCTCGGAAAAAGAAAAAGAGATATGGACGAGCAAGGAGTGGATTGCACTTTGTCTTTGTGACATTATCTAACATTTTGCTTGTTGTGTCTCAGTTATAATAAGTGGTTAGCAACCTCTGCAGGTAATATCTCCTAAATTCTACCTTTAAAATTTGACATTGGGGACAATGTCATATTTTAGTAGGGGGTAAGGGACATATTTTGCTAAAAAAAAAAAAAAATTGTTGTGTTTTAAGACATTTAGAAGTATTCATTCTGAACAAGGTCTGAGTAAGGGAGACTTGAGACATACCTTGTCAGTTTGATTTAATCTTCTTCTAAAAAAAAAAAAAAAAAAAAAAAAAAAAAAAAAAAAAAAAAAAAAAAAAAGCATGTTTAGACTTAGTGTGTTTTTTTTAGTTACTTTCAATACAATGATGAGATATGAATTGCATAAGTCTAAAACAGATTTATTAGTGAGAAGATTTTCATGAGAATTGAGCTTGATGTCAACCTTTTTATGAGCCAATGTTAATATGATATGTTGATTGAGAAAGAAGCATGTTTAGACTTAATCTGACTTGTATAATCATCTTTGTGAGTTTTTGAGCCTATAATGATTGATGCATTATACAAATCAATCTAATTTCTTTCTTGAGTGCTCTTATGATTACATGATTCTCTAGAACTTGCTTTAAACCGTTTGAGACTATATTGATACATGTGACAACATGAATATGATAGAGGCATTAGGATTATAACTAGAGCCAAACAGCCATCCATTATTAATGTTCTACGAGAACATCCCCACTAGTGAGCCAATTTGAGCCTACATTAAATATGATGTTTTATTGGTAACCACAACTTACACCTAGCCTAAATATACTTATATCCTTACCCTTGTTCTAAAGATGAATTTTATATTTTGAGACATATTGCAAAAAAACAAGGGATATTTTTATTTGAAAATTTGGGTTAGAAACAAAAGATAAGTGTGGGGGAAGAAAAGAAAAGAAAAAGTCAAGAGAAAAAGAAAGGGATCATTGTCAAATACATTCCCATATTAAAAAAAAAAAAAAAAATCTTCTCTTGAACTTCTAGAAAAAGATGTTACAAAGTTGGTTAGAATGATGCAAAGGCTCAACATGAATATTTAGCCTATGTTATTATGTGCTTTATAAGAGTTTTGAGAAGTTTTATTTGTATGATCTTATTATGTCTCTAAAATCTATGAACTCTTTGGAACCTTTGTGATATCTTTATCCTTTTGTTCTTTAACCACATTATAACCCTTTGGCCCCATTACAACCTTGAATAAAGACCTCTTGATTTATGAAGTTGTATGATCTAAATAGTGGAGAATAGGTGGACAAGCAAGCATATGGTAGAAGTGTTTTCATGAGATTGATTGAGTGTAAACACTTTACCACTACTTTAAAGAGTGAAAATCAAGAGAGTATCCCATGTGAGAAGTTGAGATTAAGTTTGAATATACACTATTTTGATTGAAATATGTTATGTTATTATTGGCTTAACTCATTTATTTACATTCAAGCAAGATTTTTTGTGAATTTCTTTAAGCTATTGATTAGTTTTTAAGACTTGTCCAATGATTATCTCTAATTTATATTGGAAGGATTAGTTATAATTATTATTTTTAGTTTTTCTTATGTCTTCAATGTTTGTGGGTATCGTCCTAGTAAACCCTCACGAGACTAAACTCGTCCACTAGGGACACCTAGGGGTTTAAAGGCTTGTGTCACATGCTAAGTGCCACCGTGATTTCCTACGAAAATGGATTAGATTAGATTTTCTTATTTTATTGAGTCGTTGCTAGGGACTAGCAACAATCTAAGTATGGGGGTGTGATAACTCGTATAATTATATAGTTTTTAGTTATGTTTTATTATTGTTTTGTGTCAAATACGAGTTATTATTGTTTAGTCTAATTGTGTTTATGATCTTTTATATTTTTATGTAATTTGGTGTTTTTCACAAGTTTCTTTGAGTGATTTCAGATTACTAGAATTAAGGGCAAATCCAGTTCAGTTCAAGTTCCGACACCGTTTACCATATCAGCTATATCTCGAGTTTCACTGAAGCAATAAGGCTGACATTTGTAGCCGTGCAAAGCTAAGAGGCATATCTATCTTTTTCATGTTTTACACTTCTTGAAACGGAGTCGTTTTCCCTAGTGAAATCGACCATCAAGTTGGCTGATGTGCAATGACGTCTGTGCTGACATGTTTTGGTATTTTGACCATATCTTCCGATCCACATGAGCAAATGATCTGATTCCAACGGGTATGAATCCGTAACTGATAGGGGTATATTTTTCTAGAAGACAATTTTATCAGATCGAGCCTCCAACATTGACAAAATCGACCATCAAGCTGGCTGATCAGAATTGTCATACAATATGACGAAAATTGTTAGAAAAATGCACCCACCTATTATACCTACCTTTGAAATTTGTAAAGCTTGTCTATTGTCATTTAGCCCTCCAAAATGTGTATAAATAGAGGGCCTTGGATGAGTATTGGGATACATTTATAGATTGGTAGGATATTAGCCATTGTAATAAAATTCTCTAAGTTTTCTTTTTCTTTCCTTTCTCTAGTTTTCTTTTTCTTCTTACATTTCTTTTCATTTTTAGTATGTGTTGCTAATCATATTGTTGAGGTGATGAGGTGAAGCTCTTGGTAAATGCTAAGGTTAGTCTCTTAAACATGAGCTAAAATGAATCATCATTTATAAACACTAGTATAGATAATATTTTCTTTTGGTTTAAAATCATACTTGCAAAGTAGAGATCTTGATTCATTATTGACAATGAAAATGGCACAGTAAATGCTTGGTTTCATAACCTTGATTTGTTGTAGACATATACCTTGGCATAAGGAATGCTTGGACTCTTTTTATGAGTTTTGAGGACACCAAATGAACATAATATCATATGCTATGGACGTTGGACAATTTGGACTGAATTGCTAAACCTTCCGATTGGAACCTCCCTTATGTGTGGATTTCAATTGTGTAATAAAACAAGATTAATCTTAGCATAACACCAAGAGTGGATTCTCTAACCTCAACATCTTTTCTTATTGTTTTTTATATCTTGTTTAATTTCTTTTATATTTTGTTTATTTTGTTCTCTAATATCTTGTTTATCTTATTTTGTTGTTGATCCCCTAATATCTTGTTTACTTTCTTTTTCTTATATATTTATAAACTTATACTTACTAGTACGCTTCCCTGTGGTTCGACCTCGGACACCCGAGAATTTATTACTTGAACATAACCTGCACTTGGGTTTACAACTCTTAATTGAGTCTCCATCATGGCTTCTTGGTCATCTTTGGTCACAAATAAGAAACCCATTGGTTTGCTTAATATTAATGGTTATTTTAGTAAATTGGTTTCATATTTAGATAATGCTGTGGATAATAGATTCATGTTTTCAGAGGCAAGGAGAACCATAATTTCTGCTACAACCATTGAAGATTTACTCAAAAAGCTCCAAGCTTATGAGTGTTTATCTGCTACGGTTGTTTCGCAAACGCTCGGAAAAAGAAAAAGAGATATGGACGAGCAACGAGTGGATTGCACTTTGTTTTTGTGACATTATCTAACATTTTGTTTGTTGTGTCTCAGTTATAATAAGTGGTTAGCAACCTCTACAGGTAATATCTCCTAAATTTTACCTTCAAAAAAAAAAAAAAAAAAGAAATTTGTGTTTTAAGCCATTTAGAAGTATTCATTCTGAACAAGGTCTGAGTAAGGGAGACTTGAGACATACCTTGTCAGTTTGATTTTAATCTTTTTATGTTTACTTGTTAATTTTTGTTTAGTATTTTAGGATTATTTAGGTTGTATGGTTTTGTTTTGTTTTGAGTCTTAGTTGTTCCTATTCTTATGTTATTAGTTCTTTTCTCTTACACATGATTCTTTCATTTGAGTTAATAGACTTACATTGAGGACAATGTAAGAATTAAGTGTGGGGGGAATGATTTAGGATTTCTTTTATTTTTGTCTACTATTTTTTTTTATGAGTCTTTATTATTATTATTATTTTTTTTTTGTGAGTTTTAGTTCCTTTTTAATACAATGATGAGATATGAATTGCATAAGTCTAAAACAGATTTATTAGTGAGAAGATTTTCATGAGAATTGAGCTTGATGTCAACCTTTTTATGAGCCAATGTTAATATGATATGTTGATTGAGAAAGAAGCATGTTTAGACTTAATCTGACTTGTATGATCATCCTTGTGAGTTTTTGAGCCTATAATGATTGATGCATTATACAAATCAATCTAATTTCTTTCTTGAGTGCTCTTATGATTACATGATTCTCTAGAACTTGCTTTAAACCGTTTGAGACTATATTGATACATGTGACAACATGAATATGATAGAGGCATTAGGATTATAACCAGAGCCAAACAGCCATCCATTATTAATGTTCCAAGAGAACACACCCTTAGTGAACCAATTTGAGCCTACATTGAATAAGCTATCTCTTTGGTAACCATAACTTGTCCCTAACCTAAATATACTTATATCTTTACCTTTGTTCCAAAGATGAATTAGCATGTTTTGAGACAAGTTGCAAAGACAAGGAAGATTTATTGAAAATTTGGGTTAGAAACAAGAAATAAGTGTGGGGGGAAAAGAAAGAAAAAAGTCAAGAGAAAAAAAAAGGGATCATTGTCAAATACATTCCCATATTAAAAAAAAAAAAAATCTTCTCTTGAACTTCTAGTTAAAGTAAAGAAAAAGATGTTACAAAGTTGGTTAGAATGATGCAAAGGCTCAACATGAATATTTAGCCTATGTTATTATGTTCTTTATAAGAGTTTTGAGAAGTTTTATTTGTATGATCTTATTATGTCTCTAAACTCTATGAACTCTTTGGAACCTTTGTGATATCTTTATCCTTTTGTTCTTTGACCACATTATAACCTTTTGGCCCCATTACAACCTTGAATAAAGACCTCTTGATTTATGAAGTTGTATGATCTAAATAGTGGATAATAGGTGGACAAGCAAGCATATGGTAGAAGTGTTTTCATGAGATTGATTGAGTGTAAACACTTTACCACTACTTTAAAAAGTGAAAATCAAGAGAGTATCCCATGTGAGAAGTTGAGATTAAGTTTGAATATGCACTATTTTGATTGAAATATGTTATGTTAATATTGGCTTAACTCAAACAATTTACATTCAAGCAAGATTTTTTGTGAATTTCTTTAAGCTATTGATTAGTTTTTAAGACTTGTCCAATGATTATCTCTAATTTATATTGGAAGGATTAGTTATAATTATTATTTTTAGTTTTTCTTATGTCTTCAATGTTTGTGGGTATCGTCCTAATAAACCCTCACGAGACTAAACTCGTCCACTAGGGACACCTAGGGGTTTAAAGGCTTGTGTCACATGCTAAGTGCCACCGTGATTTCCTACGAAAGTGGATTAGATTAGATTTTCTTATTTTATTTTTATTGAGTCGTTGCTAGGGACTAGCAACAATCTAAGTGTGGGGGTGTGATAACTCGTATAATTATATAGTTTTTAGTTATCTTTTATTATTGTTTTGTGTCAAATACGAGTTATTATTGTTTAGTCTAATTGTGTTTATGATCTTTTATATTTTTATGTAATTTGGTGTTTTTCACAAGTTTCTTTGAGTGATTTCAGATTACTAGAATTAAGGGCAAATCCAGTTCAGTTCCAGTTCCGACACCTTTTGCCATATCAGCTATATCTCGAGTTTAACTGAAGCAATAAGGCTGAAATTTTAACCGTGCAAATTTAAGAGGCATATCTATCTTTTTCATGTTTTACACTTCTTGAAACGGAGTCGTTTTCCCTAGCGAAATCGACCATCAAGTTGGCTGATGTGCAATGACGTCTGTGCTGACCTGTTTTCGTATTTTGCCCATATCTTCTTATCCATATCAGCAAATGAGCTGATTCCAACGGCTATGGATTAGTAACTGATAGGGGAACATTTTTCTAGAAGACCATGTGATCAGATCAGGCCTCCAAAATTGACAAAATCGACCATCAAGTTGGCTGATCAAAATTGTCATACAATATGACGAAAATTGTTAGAAAAATGCACCCACCTATTATACCTACCTTTGAAATTTGTAAAGCTTGTCTCTTTTCATTTATCCCTCCAAAATGTGTATAAATAGAGGGCCTTGGATGATTGTAGAGGATCATATTGTACATTGGTAGGATATTAGCCATTGTAATAAAATTCTCTAAGTTTTTTTCTTCTTTCTTTTCTCTAGTTTTCTTTCTTTTCTCTAGTTTTCTTTTTCTTTAGAAAGAGCAAGAGGTTGGATAATTAATATTCTTCTTCTTCTTCTTTCTTTCTTTTATTTTCTTCTTAGATTCTATTTAATTTTATGTTTATAATGCCTATGCTAGGCTAAACTTCTATTTGGTTAAGGGTGATTTCAAAGCCCTAGACATGTTTTATAATTGATTTTCAGATTCTATCTATCATTAATTTTCTATCAAAGTTGCTTATGTTCTTCTACAAGAATTGTTCATGATGTTGTCTTGATTTGTTTAGGTGTACAACTAGATAGATCTTGATAATTATCTATTGCTAGTTTAGGAGTCTTGATCCGTGTAATTGTCTTGATTTCCTATTCATAAGTGGCAATTTGTGATTAATGATTATGGTCAAGTTTTCAATAATTGCAAAGTGGAACATAACCTAAGTTGAACAATCCGAGCTTATGTGTTTGTTGCTTAGATCAACCTATCTTTCTCATCATAAAGCTGCCATTAAATTGAATTTAGAGAGCTTATTCTAGGTTGTTTAATGGTTAGAGATTAAATAGAGAGCTTGTTCTATTTAACGACAAACTAAGGAAAGATTGGGGTAACAGAGCTTGTTGTTATCTACGGTTGTTAACTTTGATAGTTGGTTGATATTGATAGATCTGAAATTGATTCTTAATGATGTCTAGTGGTGGAGAATGAAACCTTAACCATATTTTTCATATTTGATTCTTCTTACTTACTTGTTTTCTTACTTTTCTAGTTTGCTTATTTTTAAAAGTATATTTATTTTTATTGGCTGGTTATACCGCCTAATTTGTATATTAACTTTGTTTTATTTTTTATTGGCTGGTTATACCGCCTAATTTAGTATATATATTTTTATTGGCTGGTTATACCGCCTAATTTAGTATATATATTTTTATTGGCTGGTTATACCGCCTAATTTAGTATATATATTTTTATTGGCTGGTTATACCGCCTTGCATCTTATTCTTATTATTTACTTTAGTTTAAATCTGGCTTCAAAAACCCCTTTTCTTTTATTGTTTTCTTTGAATGTAAGTTATAAACTAATAACTCATAAATTAAAACCCAATCCCTGAGGACTCGACCCTTGCTAACTACTATACTTACAATTGATCTTTTTAGTGCAAGGTTAAATAAGATACACTCTTTTGGGTGCATCATTCATACAAAAATTAAAGCTGAAAATAGAAAAAGAGTTTCAGAGGTTAAGTATAGGCATCCTCTTTCTATTGGTGAAGGATGTGTCTGATATAGAACATTTCCACTTAAAGATGATGATGATGATGATGTCAGATGCATGTTTTATGCTCATGAGACATTTGCAAATGTTGGTGTACTTGAGTTATATGCTGGCATAGAGGATGTTGACGATGATTGTGGGCCTTCAAATGTTCGCACAACAGAAAACTTTCCCATAGAAGATGATCATTCTGGGTTTTTCTATGTTCACACTACATACGACGTTCCCAAGAAGAAGTCATTCCGTTATCTCAAGCTACAACGTTTCATAATTCATTAGTCTCACAAACGATTCCTACTACCCTCGAAGATGAGCCAGCTGGTGTTGATCCTGTTTCGCCACGTGGAGTCCATGGTGAATATGTTGGTGACTTTAGTGAGCAGGAAGAGGTGCTGAATTCGCAAGTGATGACAACAGTGATTCTAACCCAGACGTCGTCCCTGTTGAGATCAACACTCATGGAGATCTTCCCCCATATGAGGCTGCATCCCATATGCATACCTTGGATCTGGAGGCAATGCAAGTGCTAGAATTTCTTGAGTATGCTCATACATTAGCTACGCCTCTGACATTTGATCCATCTGCAGTTGATCTATGTGTTGATTTACAATTTCCAACGAAAGAGGCTGTGCTTTCAGCTATTAAGCACTATAACATCAAAAACTTTGTAGATTATAGAGTAATTGAATCTGAGTGGACCAAATATTATGCCAAGTGTCTAATGTATGGAAAAGGGTGTAATTAGAGAATAAGGGCAACTTTTATAAAGAAGAAACAAGCATGGGAGATTAAAAAATATGAAGGGCCTCATACTTGCACATCGGGGAGGATTTCACAAGATCATTGCAAGTTAGATTGTAACATGAATCTGTTCATGCATTCTAACATTGGTCCAAGCAAATTCGGAGATCTCCGTTTCAGTTTTGATCACTGAGATGCGAATCCAGTATGGATCCATCACCTCCTATAAGAAAACGTGAAAAGCAAAGCAAAAGGCAATTGTTCGAGTTTTTGGCGATTGGGAAAGATCATACAATGAGCTACCTAAATGGTTAGGTGCAATGCAACATTTCGTGCCTGGTACAATTGTGGAATTGCAAATGGTACCTGCATATGACGGTGATCGACTAGTCCAGGGTAAGAGAATATTCCATCGACTATTTTGGACATTTAAGTTGTGCATTAAAGGGTATCCGTATTGTAAACCTATTGTGCAAATAGACGGTACTTTCTTATATGGAAAATACAAAGGAACATTGTTGTTAGCTATTGCACAAGATGGCAACCGAAACATACTGCCAATTGCCTTTGCCATTGTAGAGGGTGAGACAACAGAGGCTTGGTCATTCTTTCTCACTAATTTGCCTACACATGTGACAAAACAGCATGACATATGCTTGATGTTTGATCGACATGAAGCCATCAAAGCTGCGATTAGACGCGATGGTAGTGGATGAAATCCTCCACATGCATATTCAGTGTACTATATTTGACACATTGCAGCTAACTTTATGAAAAAGTTTAACAATAAGGAATTCCGTCGACACATTATTAACATGGGTATGGAATCGAATCATAGTTATTTTGTCTCTTATATTTCGTTTAGTATATAAAATAATACTAAAATTCACAAGTCTTTTGTTTTTAATTTTATTAGGATACGAGTTGAGGCGACCGAATTTTCATTTCATGTATGAGAATCTTCGTGGAGAAAATGCAGCGACGGCTAATTGGCTTGATAGGATCCCAAGGAGAAGTGGGCCCAAGCATATGATTAAGGAAGACGTTATGGCCATATGACAACCAACCTAGCTGAATCTATCAATTCGGTGTTGAAGGGAACGCGTCGTCTTCCCATTACTGCTTTAGTGCAATCAACATATTATAGGTTGGCTGCACTTTTTGTTAAGATGGGGAACAAGCAAATTGCAATGATGGAAGGAGGGCACATATACTGTGAAACAGTCACATAGACTATGCAAGAAAATCGTAGGAAAGCTAACTCCCACTTTGTTCGTAATTTTACGCGAGCAAATCAATCTTTTCTGATTGAAGAATTAGTTGATCCACAAGAGGGTGTTTCTGCAATGAAGTAAAAATTCAAGCTTAGTGACATATGGTGTGACTGTGGGAAGTTTCAAGCACAAAGGTTCTCTTGTTCACATGTAGTTGCTGCTTGTGCACATGTCCATGTAGATTGCATGCAATATGTGGACAAAGTCTATAGACTGGAAACTATATTGAATGTTTATAGACATGAGTTCGAAACAGTTGGAAATGAAGGTTACTGGCCTCAATATAATGGTCCAGAAGTGTGTCCCAATCAAGAAATGCGGAAAAATCCACATGGTCGGCCAAAATCAAGTCGTATTCGTAATGAAATGGACCTCAGGGAGAAAGGCCAACCAAAATGTTGTGGATTATGCAGAAATAAAGGTCATAACCGTCGAAAATGTACGCATCAATCTGGCACATTGGGGGAGAGTTCGCATCAACAATAAAGGAATTACATGTTTTCATAACCTGAAATATTTACATATTTTGCCATTAAGGGAAAATGTTATGCAAGTTTTTTTCTACTTATCATGTAATTTGGAATATTATTTTATATAAAATTAAATTTTTTTATAAAAATATATTGAATAATATATTTTATTACATTTTTATAAATTAAATAACAACATTAAGATTTTAGTTACATATGCTGAATATAAAAATTAAAAATAATAATTAATTTTCCAACAAATTTAAAATAAATAACATGAAATGCAAAACATATAAATTTATATATTACAAATTTAAAATACATTATTCTCGTTATATTGATAAAAGTACATTTATTCTAATTATTGCGTGGTGTAGAGCAACAGTGTCGAGCTCTTCTAGTGCGTGGTGGTTGGACCCGTTGTTCAACCTCATCAGTGGCACGTATTCGCTGTCGACCACGACCTCTTGTTATAACCGCCACTGGTTTCGGTTGTATGTTATCAGTCATTTCTCCCGTATCAAAAATTTGAAACCCACTGCTGGAGGAGCCAACACCTAGTTCACCCATAACGGGAACCTGACTACTAGATAGACCCAGAAATGATGTACCATCAAATGTTGACATAGGGGTTCCAAAATGATACATTGATGTTAGATATGCTGAACTTGGACTTAGGATGGGGAGCTGGTCATCTAACCTCATCATTGGCGGTGATGGTCGGTAACACTCATCAACGTCATATCCGGGGTGACTGACAGAATAACAATGATTGGATGGTACTCCATGATCTCGTTGAGGTTCAGGATGACTAAATTACATCCTCGGTGCTGTGAACTCCGATGAGGTCGGTTGACGGTTTGCCCACGTTGTCGGCTAGGTCTAAGAGTTTCCATATCCTGTGTAGGAGGGACTGGAGTTGAAGTTCGTCCGGTAAATGGCATACTCCTAACATCCTCATACACCGACGGTGGACAAACAAAAGGCCGACCTTCATTTTTATACCATCCTATGTAATCATTAGATGGGTTGAAATTATTACCAACAATCGGATAACCTGTCGGAATTTGTTGAAAACTTATATTCCACCAATGGATCCAATGTTCATGCTTCGCAGGCCAGAATTCCTCATGATGACCACGCATGTCGATCTTGTGAAGCTTATCAAGGTTCACCGGGGCTGCAGGAATTGGTTGTTGCATCCCAAATTGTCGCAACACCCCGACAGTTTGGTGCCACTCTACATATGAAAAGCATATCAATGCTGTGTTTGCTTTCCATATATTACAATTATTGTAGGCATCCAATGGGAGGCATGCCATAATTTCACTTGAGGAATATGGCATCCACAGAAACTACGAATAATTATTATAAATTATTAGTTTCATATGGATTAAATACAAAAATACTTGAATGTAATAATCGAAATATTTACCTTATCATATCCTACTCGATCTAGTCGCAATCTTATACTTGCAAGGTCGGTCGGAGTCTATGTAAAATCTCTACTCCTACTCCTACTCCACCTGTTAAAATGCATATAAAATCTTAATAGACCTATAAAAATACAACTTCGTACAAAATTAATAAAACAGTAAAGATTATTACCTGCTTGCAAAGGGGTATACAGCCGAAACATCCACGCGCGGAGCAAGAAATGGTAGCCGATACCAAGCCCATGATTGTAGAAGCACTAAACATCCACCTATGTCATGGCTTTTTGGAATTGTAGCCCGGAAAAGTTCTCTATACAAAACCGCCAAACACGCAGAATCCCAACTATAATTTGCTGAATGCTCTAAATCACGTAGTAATAGAAGATACATTAAATGTACCCTACTGCTCAATTTGTCAGGCATCAGTAATCCTCCAATCAAACGTAAAATATATGCTCTAGCAGCATATTGTATCTGTTCTTCAGTTACGTGTAATGGAAGATTTTGAAAGGATTTCAACCAATTTAGTCTCACCGTTGAGCCAGATACATACTCATCTGGAGGTACCGAGCCCAATAGATTTTGACACTCTTCATTCCAATCTAGCAAGCTTCCGCATGTAACTGCATCGCCATGGACCGGAAGTCCAAGTTGAAGCGCAACATCTTCTAGAGTTACCGTGCATTCACCAAATGGAAAATGAAAAGTGTGCGTCTTGGGTCTCCATCGTTCGATCAACGCACTGGTTAAGTCGGGTTGTATCAAAAATCGTCAAATTTGAGTTGCGTGATAAAATCCGACTATTCTTAAGTGGTCGGTAATAGATGGATGCGGGTCCTCCAATGTAAATTTCCTCGAACGTAATACGCAACGAGTTTCCTGTTGATAATTAATTAAATTAAATCAAATAATAATAAAAATTAATATATTATAAAACTATAACAATTAAAAAAATTAAACAATCTAAAAATTAAAAAAACTCTAAAACTATAAGATAACAAAACAATAATAATAAAAAATTTTATAATTTTTTATATAATTATTAAATAATTAAATAATATAAAAAATAAATAACTATGAAATGAAAAAACAATAATAATTAAAAAAATTATAAAACTATAATAATAAAAAATAATATAATATAAAAATTAAAATTATATAAAACTATAAAATGAAAAAACAATAATAATCAAAAAATTATAAAACTATAATAATAAAAAATAATATAATATAAAAATTAAAATTATATAAAACTATAAAATGAAAAAACAGTAATAATTAAAAAATTATTATTGTATATAATAGTAAAAAAACAATATAATATAAAAATTAAAATTATATAAAACTATAAAATGAAAAAACAATAATAATTAAAAAATTAAATAACTATAATAATAAAAAATTAAACAATATAAAAAATAAATATTTATAAAACTATAAAATGAAAAAACAATACTAATTAATAAATGATAAAACTATAATAAGCACTATAACATTAAAAATATAAAAGTTATAAAACAATAAAACTATAAATTTACAAAATAATAATAATTAAAAAATAACTAAAAATTGATAATGCAATACAAATAATATTACGACAATTTTCTTACCTCTTTAAATATAACCTTCGATATGTGATTTTCTTGCAACCTCAATAGTGATTATGAAGCCATTTTAAATATTGTTGTAGAAAAAAATATTGTTGGTAGAAAGAAATTTGGGTTTTTTTTATCCAAATATAGCTAAAAAAAATTATATACCAAAATACCGTTTTTTTTAGATTAATTCCCAAAATCCACATTTTTTTTCTAGCTAGGAAATCGCCATCCCCCATGGCTATTTCCCAGCGTAAAAATTTCCCTTGGTGTTTTATTTTTTTATTTATTTTTTTTACTTAAATTAAAAAAAATTGAAATTTTTTTTTTTAAATTTGTACTTTAATTTTAAAAATTGTAAATCAAATAAAAAAATTATAAAAAAGTATAAATTCCAACGGTATATTTTTCTTATTTAAAATTTATGAAACTTTTTTTTTTTTTTAAAAGTTTTAGTTAAATTTTACTATATAAACTTTAAAAACAAAGAGATAAAAAAAAAATCAAATTTTTTTGAAGGCAACGGTAACTTGACCGTTGCCTTCAAAATCCCCTCCCCCCTCCACACACACCACTCTTCTATAAATACCCCACCACTCTTCTATAAATACCCCCTCATTTTCTACAACTTATTTTTATTTTCTTTCTTCTTTCTACAATCAAATTTCTTTCTACCAACAATTTTTTTTTCTACAACAATACTTTTTTCTACAACAATATTTAAAAATGGCTTCATCATCACTATTGAGGTTGCAAGAAAATCACATATCGGAGGTTATATTTAAAGAGGTAAGTAAATTGTTGTAATATTATTTGTATTACATTATCAATTTTTAGTTATTTTTTAATTATTATTATTTTGTAAATTTATAGTTTTATCATTTTATAATTTTATAATTTTTAATGTTATAGTGCTTATTATAGTTTTATCATTTATTAATTAGTATTGTTTTTTCATTTTATAGTTTTATAATTATTTATTTTTTATTTTGTTTGATTTTTTATTATTATAGTTATTTAATTTTTTAATTATTATTGTTTTTCATTTTATAGTTTTATATAATTTTAATTTTTATATTATATTGTTGTTTTATTATTATATACAATAATAATTTTTTTAATTATTACTGTTTTTTCATTTTATAGTTTTATATAATTTTAATTTTTATATTATATTAATTTTTATTATTATATTTTTATAATTTTTTGATTATTATTTTTTTTTTCATTTTATAGTTTTATATAATTTTAATTTTTATATTATATAATTTTTTATTATTATAGTTTTATAATTTTTTAATTATTATTATTTTTTCATTTTATAGTTATTTATTTTTTATATTATTTAATAATTATATAAAAATTATAAATTTTTTTATTATTATTGTTTTGTTATTTTATAGTTTTAGAGTTTTTTTATTTTATTTTTATATTGTTTATTTTTTTTAATTGTTATAGTTTTATAATATATTAATTTTTATTATTATTTGATTTAATTTAATTAATTATCAACAGAAAACTCGTCGCATGTTACGTTTGAGGAAATTTACATTGGAGGACCCGCATCTATCTATTATCGACCACTTAAGAAGAGCCGAATTTTATCACGCCACTCAAATTCGACTATTTTTGATACAACCCGACTTAATGAGTGCGTTGATCGAACGATGGAGACCCGAGACGCACACTTTTCATTTTCCATTTGGTGAATGCACGGTAACTCTAGAAGATGTTGCGCTTCAACTTGGAGTTCCGGTCCATGGCGATGCAGTTACAGGCGGAAGTTTGCTAGATTGGAATAAAAAGTGTCAAAATCTATTGGGCTCGATACATCCAGATGAGTATGTATCTGGCTCAACGGTGAGACTAAATTGGTTGAAATCCTTTCAAAATCTTCCATTACACGTAACTGAAGAATAGATACAATATGCTGCTAAAGCATATATTTAATGTATCTTCCATTACTACGTGATTTAGAGCATGCGGCAAATTGCAGTTGGGGTTCTGCGTGTTTGGCGGTTTTGTATAGAGAACTTTGCCGGGCTACAGTTCCAAAAAGCCATGACATAGGTGGATGTTTAGTGCTTCTAAAATCATGGGCTTGGTATCGGCTACCATTTCTTGCTCCGCGCGTGGATGTTTCGGTTGTATACCCCCTTGCAAGCAGGTAATAATCTTTACTATTTTATTAATTTTGTACGAAGTTGTATTTTTATAGGTCTATTAAGATTTTATATGCATTTTAACTGGTGGAGTAGGAGTAGGAGTAGAGATTTTACAGAGACTCCGATCGACCTTGCAAGTATAAGATTGCGACTAGATCGAGTAAGATATGATAAGTACATCATTTCTGGGTCAATCTAGTAGTCAGGTTCCCGTTATGGGAGAACTAGGTGTTGGCTCATCCAGCAGTGGATTTCAAATTTTTGATACGAGAGAAATGACTGATGACATACAACCGAAACCAGTGGCGGTTATAGCAGGATATCGTGGTCGATTGCGAATACGTGCCACTAACGAGGTTGAACGACGGGTCCAACCACTACGCACTAGAAGAGCTCAACACTGTTGCTCTAAACCACGCAATAACTAGAATAAATGTACTTTTATCAATATAACGAGAATAATGTATTTTAAATTTGTAATATATAAAGTAATATGTTTTGCATTTCATATTATTTATTTTAAATTTGTTGAAAAATTAATTGTTATTTTTAATTTTTTTTTTATTCAGCATATGTAACTAAAATTTTAATGTTGTTATTTAATTTAAAAAAATGTAATAAAATATATTATTCAATATATTTTTATAAAATTTTTTAATTTTATATAAAATAATAATCCACATTACATGATGCATAACATTTTCCCTTAATGGCAAAATATGTAAATATTACAGGTTATGAAAACATGTAATTCCTTTATTGTTGATGCGAACTCTCCCCCAATGTGCCAGATTGATGCGGATATTTTCGACGGTTATAACCTTTATTTCTGCATAATCTACAACGTTTTAGTTGGCCTTTCTCCCTGAGGTCCATTTCATTACGAATACGACTTGATTTTGGCCGACCATGTGGATTTCTCCGCATTTTTTGATTGGGACACACCTCTGGACCATCATATTGAGGTCAGTAAACTTCATTTCCAGCTGCTTCGAACTCATGTCTATAAACATTCAATATAGTTTTCAGTCTATAGACTTTGTCCACATATTGCATGCAATCTACATGGACATGTGCACAAGCAGCAACTACATGTGAACAAGGGAACCTTTGTGCTTGAAACTTCCTACAGTCACACCACATGTCACTAAGCTTGACTTTGACTTCATTGCAGAAACACCCTCTTGTGGATCAACTAATTCTTCAATCAGAAAAGATTGATTTGCTCGCGTAAAATTATGAACAAAGTGGGAGTTAGCTTTCCTGCGATTTTCTTGCGTAGTCTGTGTGACTGTTTCACAGTATGTGTGCCTTCCCTCCATTATTGCAATTTGCTTGTTCCCCATCTTAACAAAAAATGCAGCCAACCTATAATATGTTGATTTCACTAAAGCAGTAATGGGAAGATGACGCGTTTCCTTCAACACCGAATTGATAGATTTAGCTAGGTTGGTTGTCATATGGCCATAACGTCTTCCTTGATCATATGATTAGGCCCACTTCTCCTTGGGGATCCTATCAAGCCAATTAGCCGCCACTGCATTTTCTCCACGAAGATTCTCATACATGAAATGAAAATTCGGTCGCCTCAACTCGTATCCTAATAAAATTAAAAACAAAAGACTTGTGAATTTCAATATTATTTTATATACTAAACGAAATATAAGAGATAAAATAACTATGATTCGATTCCATACCCATGTTAACAATGTGTCGACGCAATTCCTTATTGTTATACTTTTTCATAAAGTTAGCTGCAATGTGTCGAATGCAGTACACTGAATATGCATGTGGAGGATTCCATCCACTACCATCGCGTCTAATCGCAGCTTTGATGGCTTCATGTCGATCAGACATCAAGCATATGCCAGGCTGTTTTGTCACATGTGTACGAAAATTAGTGAGAAAGAATGACCAAGCCTCTGTTGTCTCACCCTCTACATATTGCAAAGGCAATTGGCAATATGTTTCGGTTGCCATCTTGTGCAATAGCTAACAATAATGTTCCTTTGTATTTTTCATATAAGAAAGTCGATGGAATATTCTCTTACCTTGGACCAGTCGATCACCGTGATATGCAGGTACCGTTTGCAATTTCACAATTGTACCAGGCACGAAATGTTGCATTGCACCTAACCATTTAGGTAGCTCATTGTACGATCTTTCCCAATCGCCAAAAACTCGAACAAATCCTTTTGCTTTGCTTTCCACGTTTTCTTATAGGAGGTGATGTATCCATACCGGATTCGCATCTCAGTGATCAAAACTGAAACGAAAATCTCCGGATTTGCTTGGACCAATGACAGAATGCATGAACAGATCATGTTACAATCTAACTTGCAATGATCTTGTGAAATCCTCCTCGATGTGCAAGTATGAGGCCTTTCATATTTTCTAATCTCTCATGCCTGTTTCTTCTTCATAAAAGTTGCCCTTATTCTCCAATTACACCCTTTTTCATACATTGACACTTGGCATAATATTTGGTCCGCTCAGATTCAATTACTCTGTAATCTACAGAGTTTTTGATGTTATAGTGCTTAATAGCTGAAAGCACAGTCTCTTTCGTTGGAAATTGTAACCCAACACACAGATCAACTGCAGATGGATCAAATGTCAGAGGCGTAGCTAATGTATGAGCATACTCAGGAAATTCTGACACTTGCATTGCCTCTAGATCTAGGGTATGCATATGGGATGCAGCCTCATATGGGGGAAGATCTCCATGAGTGTTGATCTCAGCAGGGACGACGTCTGGGTCAGAATCACTATTGTCATCACTTGCGAATTCAGCATCCTCTTCCTGCTCACTAAAGTCACCAACATATTCACCATGGACTCCACGTGGCGGAACAGGATCAACACCAGCTGGCTCATCTTCGAGGGTAGTAGGAATTGTTTTTGAGACTAATGAATTATGAAACGTTGTAGCTTGAGATAACGGAATGACTTACTCTGTGGGAATGTCGTATGTAGTGTGAACATAGAATGGCCCAGAATCATCATCTTCTATGAGAAAGTTTTCTGTTGTGCGAACATTTGAAGGCCCACAATCATCGTCAACATCCTCTATGTCAGCATATAACTCAAGTACACCAACATTTGCAAATGTCTCATGAGCATAAAACATGCATCTGACATCATCATCATCTTCAAGTGAAAATGTTCTATCGGGCACATCCTTCACCAATAAAAAGAGGATGCCTATACTTAATCTCTGAAACTTTTTTTCTATTTCCAGCTTTAATTTTTGTATGAATTTGGAGCTTCAGTTCCTCTAACGTGACGTCTTCTTCAACACGAAAACTTTTAGGACGTTCACAATCAAAGGTAGCACCTTCATCAGTATTATGAATTTGGCCATTATCGTAGACCAATACGATCACTCTATTGCTCATGTTTGTAGTAATGAAACTAAGAAGGATGAGAATGGAGGTATTATCACTCGGCAAAAGAAAGAAGAAATATAGAAGGATGAGAATGAGGAGGTATTAGCACTCAGAAAAAATCTGATTGAAAAACTGCTGTAGGGGGTATTTTAATTTTTCATCAGTATTATGAATTTATAATGGTTCGTTATGTTCTACCGGATGACAAATCCCATCCTTTGTACAGGATGGAATCTGATTCTCATTTTTGGCTAGGGTTATTTGACTGAAAAATTGATAACTCATTCAATGCAAAAACTGATGATAAATCCCAGCCTTTGTACCGGACTGTCTAATAGTCTCATCCATTGCAGAAGGAATCCAATTTCAATATTTTCTGCAGCATTTGATTGACTGAAAAATAGCTGAAACCTATCCCTAACCCTAAATCATTAGTCCCATCTATTGCAGAAGGAATCCGATTCCAATATTTTCTACAGCATTTGATTGACTGAAAAATAGCTGAAACCTATCCCTAACCCTAAATCATTAGTTCCATCAATTGCAGAAGGAATCCAATTCCAATATTTTCTGCAGCATTTGATTGACTTGAAAATAGCTGAAACCTATCCCTAACCCTAAATAATTAGTCCCATCCATTGCAGAAGAAATCCAATTCCAATATTTTCTGCAGTATTTGATTGACTGGAAAATAGCTGAAACTAGTCTCTAACCCTAAATCATTAGTCCCATCCATTGCAGAAGGAATTCAATTCCAATATTTTCTACAGCATAAAATTAAAATAATAAAAAATTTAAGTATATATATATTTTTAAAAAAATTAAAACGATCGAAGATAAATTTTTTTATACCTGTTTGTTACAGATCTCACATATAAAATTTAAATAAGAAATAAAATTTTTTCTATAAAAATTTAATAAGAAATACATTTTTCTTTTTAAAATTTTAATAAGAAATAAAATTTCATTTTTTTATAAAATTTTAATAATAAATTAAATTTTATTTTTTGTAAAATTAAAAAATTATAAATTTTTAATATATATTTAAAAAACAATTAATAAGCAACCCTAGATAATTTTTTTTATTTAATTTACAATTTTTAAAATTAAAATACAAATTTTAAAAATAAATTTACAAATTTTTTTTAATTTAAGTAAAAAAAAAATAAAACACCAAGGGAAATCGCCACCTCCCATGGCGATTTTTCTTGGTATAATTTGCAAAATTTATAAATTTTACGTTGAGAAATCGCCATGGGGGATGGCTATTTCCCAGCTAGAAAAAAAAGTGAATTTTGAGAATTAATCTGAAAAGAACAGTATTTTGGTATATAATTTTTTTTAGCTATATTTGGATAAAAAACCAAGAAATTTGATTTAGAAAAAAGAAAGAAAATAAAAATAAGTTGTAGAAAATGAGGGGGGTATTTATAGAAGAGTGGTGTGTGTGTGTGCGGGGGGGAGGGGAGGGGATTTTGAAGGCAACGGTCAAGTTACCGTTGCCTTCAAAAAAAATTGAATTTTTTTTTTATTTCTTTGTTTTTAAAGTTTATATAGTAAAATTTAACTAAAAATTTAAAAAAAAAATGTTTCATAAATTTTGAATAAGAAAAATATATCGTTGGACTTTTAATTTTTTTTTTAATAATTTTTTTATTTAATTTACAATTTTTAAAATTAAAATACAAAATTTAAAAATAAATTTACAATTTTTTTTTTAATTTAAGTAAAAAAATAAAATGAAAATAAAACACCAAGGGAAATTGCCACCCCTATGTCGATTTTTCTTGGTGTTTTTTATAAATTTTGCAAATTTTACGCTGGAAAATCGTAATGGGGGATGACGATTTCCCAGCTAGAAAAAAAAATAGATTTTAAAAATTAATCTGAAAAAAACGCTATTTTAATATATAATTTTTTTTAGCTATATTTGGATAAAAAAACCTACAGATTGTATGTGGAAAATAGCTTAGCTTTGAGTTTTTAGTGAAGAAATATAGTTTTTATATTTAGAATCTAAAATATATATAAGACTGACTATATGGATTGTTTGTATGACATGTGTCCTCTTTAGGACATAGTTGAAATTTTTAAATTTTTTCAAAATATTTATGATAAATCAACAAAAAGTTAAAACAAAACAATATTTTTGAAAAATAAAAAAAATAAAACAAATGTTTCAATTCAACAAAAAAAAAACAAAATTAAGGGGTTCCCATATTTCTAATACACCAACCAGCGGTCTACACGTTCGACCCTCGATGATTTTTTTTTTCCTTCAAAATTTTGATTATTTTAATATTTTGGGGGTTTTTTTTAATCTGTTATATATTTTAGAAAATAATAAATTGATAAAATATAAACCAAAATTTTATTTTGTTTATTGTTCATTTATTTTGTTATATTTAAAAACTTAAATAGGCAAAATAAAAATATAAAAAATGGATTAGTAGCTCATTAATTTAACAAGAAAGGAAAAATTTTCAATATTTTTTCAACATAAATAAAAATTTATGAAATTAAGTTTAATAATAATAATAATAATTTATTTTGAGATTATGTTTTAAATAATCATTTTATTTCAAAATTACATTGTCATCGTTAAAAGAATTTGATAACATGAAAATTAATATATTTTTATATCATAAATAATATATATATTATACAATAAAATGTAAATATTTTTAATAAATAACACTTACAAATATATTTGTATTATGTAATTTATAAATAAATAATTTTCACATATTAATTTCTATAATTAATAAAATATGATTATATTGATATTAATATATAAAAAAATTATTTAAATAAATAACAATTTATTTAATATAATATAATTTAAATTTATTTATAATTATTAATTTAATTAAAAAAATTTAAAAAATCTTCCGACAGAAAAAAGTTTTAGTGAATATTAATTTTGCCACTAATGGGGTTGTTGATGTTATTAAATACCAGGTTGCTTTTTCTCCAATAGGTTGACCTGGTCAATGAGGATGTTTGCATTGCACCAATACTAGTACCATATAATAAGAAAACAACTGTGAATAGACCCCTTTGTCTCTATTTAGAATTCATTGGGTTTTCCAAATATGAGAGGGGTGCTTTTATAAATGATTAAATAATATATGCTTAATTTAATTTAATTTATATCACATTATCATATATATATATATATATATATAAGTTTGCCATATGTAGATGTGCGGGAAATTTAAGGTTATACGTATGAAAATGTATTATTTTGGACATTTCGATTACTGGTATACGTAATTAATGCCAGAGATTTACTTGATTTTATCAGTTTCTAGTACAGTACTATTAGTAGTAGAAAAGTTTGAAAGATATGTGGTCATTTATAATTGGCTTAAAAATTTCTCATTTTACAGTTCTATAAGAGTGTGTTTGAATGAAGAATTTTAAAATTTTGAAAAAATTAAAATAAATGTATTTTAAAATGCATCGTTTCAAAATACTAGAATTTGTAATTTTTTTTGTTTAGATAAATATTTATTAGAAAGAAATTTAGGCTACTGAAATTTCATGAGATTAAAAAAGTATTATAAGAGAAGAATAATGATATTAAAAATTAAAAAATACATATATGTATAAAAAATATGCAATATGGTATAATTAAATTTGTAAAAATTTATAAATATTAATAATAATATAAAAATATATATTAGAGTTAAATAAAATGATATTTTGTTTTTTTGAGTTTTATATTTTATAATGGACCATGTGGTGTAAAGTAAGAGGAGATTTAGAGTAACTTCGAAAAACCACGTATTTAGGTGAAATTTCAATAAGATTTGAGGTGCTTAAATCTTCTCTTGAAATTTTTCATAAATTTTAAAATTTTCTTACTTTTACCCAAATAGGTAAATTCATTTTTGAAAACCTTGATTGAAATAAAATCCCTCCTCCAAAATACATCCTGGGTGTGTTTGGATGAGGGATTTTAAGGAGGGAATTCATTTATACAGAGATTTTCAAAATTCTAAAATAGAATTATCTTGTTTGGCAAAATAAAAATTAGAATTCTTAAAATTCTTAGAATTTGAAAGATGATTTTTAGATGACTTAAATTCCCTTTTCAAATTCCACCTCCAGAGGTAGAATTTGTGAAATTTTTTGATTTTTTACTAAGATATTAATATTTATTATGTTTTCTTTTTTTACTCAATTTTTATTTTTTTCAATTTTAACTATAAAAACTCATTTTAAATTTTAAAATTTCTCATCTAAACACACCCTAAAAGATTAGAACTAGAACTATTTCAAAATGCTAATTCAAAATGCTCAGTCTGATCAAAGATCCTTGCTTCAAGATGCTAAGTTCTTCCATATGGTGTGTGTTTTAAGACTTGCTTCGACTTTTCCCACAAAGATGTTTATGTCCAAAATCTGATAATTTTATAGGGCTTAGGAAGCTTTTTCATTTTTTTTTTTTGTCTTGAATCTCTTCTCAAAAATGCTAAATTGAATATGCTCTATTCCAATATTTTTAGAATCAAGATATATGGCTAAAAACTTCAGAAGGGGAAATAAAATTGTAAATTAGTAATGATAATATAATCTTAAAAATAATAGAAATGTGAATGAAATAATCTGTTTTCCATGAAGAAAACATAAATATTATATAGTGCTAACATATATATATATATATCACACGCCTTCAAAATTTGGGGTGAAGAAAGCATGAAACAATAGATGAACATTCAATTATTATTTCATCAAGATCTCATCCAGGGCTTCAAATAATGGTGGTATAGCAGTGTCATGGTCACTTTTTCGCGATAGCGGTATCGCCCGCCACTGCTAAAGGCCTCAATAGCGGTGTGAAAAAAATTCACACCAATAACAGTTGATTGCGGCCGCAAAAATGGTATAATGGAAAATAACGATCGTAACGTCCTGCTATTTTGGTTACACCGTTATCCATCAGTTTTTGACTCAATGAACCCTAGTAGAAAAATGAGAATCGGATTCCTTCTACTACAAATGTTGGGACTTATGACCAGATTTTTGCTGTGGGATTCATCAGTTTTCACTCAATGAACCCTAGTAGAAAAATGGGAATCGGATTCTTTCTGCTACAAAGGATGGGACTTTTGACCAGATTTTTGCTGAGGGATTCATCAATTTTTCATCAGATTTTACTCGATGAACCATTATAAGTATGATACTGCCTCGTCATTCTCTTCTCATTCTGTTTTCTAGTGTTAATGATACTGCCTCTTCATTTTCATCCTTGTTGTTTTCTTGTGTTAGCGATAATACCTTGTCATTCTTATTCATCGTTTCCTTCTTTCTGGTGTTACTGATACTTCACTCTTACTACACAACATGAGCAATAGATTATCGCATTGGTTTATTATAAAATATGTAATACTGATGAAAGTGCTACCTTTGACTATGAATGTCCTAAAAGATTTCGTGTTGGTGAAGACGTCACATTAGAGGAACTAAAGGTAAAAATTCATACAAAAATCAAAGCTGAAAATAGTAGCAGAGTTTCAGAGATTAAGTATAAGCTTCATCTTTCTATTGGTGAAGGATGTGTCCGACATATGACTTTTCCACTTGAAGATGATGATGATGTCAGATGTATGTTTGATGCTCACGAACAATTTCCAAATGTTGGTGTACTTGAGTTATATGCTGACTTAGAGGATGTTGATGGGGATTGTGGGCCTTCAAATGTTCGCACTACATACAACGTTCCCACAAAAGAAGTCGTTCTGCCATCTCAAGGTACAACGTTTCATAATTCATTAGTCTCACCAACAATTCCTACTGCCCTAGATGATGAGCCATTTGGTGTTGATCCCATTCCGTCATGTGGAGCCCATGGTGAATATGTTGGTGACTTTAGTGAGCAGGAAGAGTATGATGAATTCCCAAATGACAGTGATGACACCAATGATTCTGACTGCAACATCGTCGCTGATATCAACACTTATGAAAATCTTCCCCCATATGAGCCTGCATCATCTACGTGCACCCTCGATCTGGAGGCAATGCAAGTGCCATAATTTTCTGAATATGGTCATACATTAGCAAGGCTTATAATTTAGAATCCATCTACAGTTGATCTCTGTGTTGGGATACAAATTCTAATGAAAAAGGCTGTGCTTGCTGCTATTAAGCACTATAACATCAAAAACTCTATAGATTACAGCGTAATTGAATCTGAGCCAACCAAATATCACGAGAAGTGTAAAATGTATGAGAAAGGGCGCAATTGCAGAATAAGGGCAACATTTATGAAGAAAAAATAGGTATGGGAGATTAGAAAATTTAATGGGCCTTATACTTGTACATCGGGAAGGATTTCACAGGATCATTGCAAATTAAATTCTAACATGGTCTGTTCATGCATTCTATCATTGGTCCAAGCAAATCAAACGATTTTCATTTTAGTCTTGATCGTTGTGATGCGAATCCAGTATGGATACATCACCTCTTATAGGAAAGTGTCAAAAAGCAAAGAAAAAGACAATTGTTCGACTGTTTGGCAATTGGGATAGATCGTACAATGAATTGTCTAAATGGTTGGGTGCAAAGCAACATTTGTTCCTGGTACAATTATGGAATTGCAAAAGGTACCTGCATATAACGGAGCTCGATTGGTCGAGGGTAAATGTATATTCCATCGACTCTTTTGAACATTCAAGTCGTGCACTGAAGGGTTTCTATATTGTAAACCTATTGTGCAAATATATGATACTTTTTTATATGGAAAATAGAAAGGAACATTGTTGTTAGTTATTGCACAAGATGACAACCCAAACATACTACCAATTGCCTTTGCCATTGTGGAGGATGAGACAGCGGAGGCTTGGTCTTTTTTTCTCACTAATTTGCGTAGACATGTGACAACACGACCTGACATATGCTTGATGTCTGATCGACATGAATCCATTAAAGCTGAGATCAGATGCCATGGTAGTGGATCAAATCCTCCATATGCATATTCTGTGTACTGCATTCAACACATTATAGCTAACTTCATGAAAATGTTTAATAATAAGGATTTGAGTCGACAAATTGTTAACATGGGTATGGAATCGGATCATAGTTAAAATAATACTAAAATTCACAAGTTTTTTTTTTTAATTTTATCAGGATACGAGTTATTTTATATATTAAAGGACTTGTGATAAAATTAAAAAATAAAACTTGTGAATTTCAGAATTATTTTATATATTAAAGGAAAAATAAGAGTTAAAATAACTATGATCCGATTCCATACTCATGTTAATAATTTGTTGACGCAAATCCTTATTATTAAACCTCTTCATGAAGCTAGCTGCAATGTTCGAATGTAAGGCACAAAATATGCATCTAGAGAATTCCATCCATTACCATGGCATCTGATCGCAGCTTTGATGGATTCATGTCGATCAGACATCAAGCATATTCCAGGTCGTATTGTCACATGTCTGGACAAATTAGTAAGAAAGAATGACCAAGCCTCCGCTATCTCACTCTCCACAATTGCAAAGGCAATTGGTAGTATGTTTCGGCCTCCATCTTATGCAATAGCTAACAACAATGTTCCTTTGTATTTTCCATATAAGAAAGTACCTTATATTTGCAAATAGGTTTACAATACAAAAATCCTTCAATGCACGACTTGAATATCCAAAAGAGTCGATGGAATATACGCTTACCCTAAACCAGTCGAGCACCGTTATATGCAGGTACCGTTTGCAATTTCACAATTGTACTAGGAACAAAATGTTGCATTGCACCCAACCATTTAGGTAGATCATTGTACAACCTATCCCAATCGCCAAACACTCGAACAACTGCCTTCTGCTTTGCTTTCCAAGATTTCCTATAAGAGGTGATGTACCCATACTGGATTCGTATCTCAGCGATCAAAATTAATACGAAAATTGTCAGATTTTCTTGGACCGATAACAGAATGCATGAACAAATCATGTTAGAATCTAATTTGCAATAATCTCTTGAAATCCTTCCCAATGTGCAAGTATGAGGCCAATTATATTTTCTAATCTCTCATACTTGTTTCTTTTTTATAAATGTTGCCCTTATTCTCCAATTACACCTTTTTCCCATACATTTTACACTTCCCATGATATTTGGTCGGCTCAGATTCAATTACGTTGTAATCTATAGAGTTTTTGATGTTATAGTGCTTAATAGCTGAAAGCACAGCCTTTTTCGTTGGAAATTGTATCCCAACACAGAGATCAACTGTAGATGGATTCCAACTCATAGGCCTTGCTAATGTATGACCATATTCAGGAAATTCTGGCACTTGCATTGCCTCCAGATCGAGGATGCGCATATAGGATGCAGGCTCATATGGGGGAAGATCTCCATAAGTGTTTATATTAGCGGCGACGTTACAATCAGAATCATTGTTGTTATCACTGTCATTTGGGTATTCAGTATACTCTTCCTGCTCACTAAATGTTGCCCTTATTCTCCAATTACACCTTTTTCCCATACATTTTACACTTCCCATGATATTTGGTCGGCTCAGATTCAATTACGTTGTAATCTATAAAGTTTTTGATGTTATAGTGCTTAATAGCTGAAAGCACAGCCTTTTTCGTTGGAAATTGTATCCCAACACAGAGATCAACTGTAGATGGATTCCAACTCATAGGCCTTGCTAATGTATGACCATATTCAGGAAATTCTGGCACTTGCATTGCCTCCAGATCGAGGATGCGCATATAGGATGCAGGCTCATATGGGGGAAGATCACCATAAGTGTTTATATTAGCGGCGACGTTACAATCAGAATCATTGTTGTTATCACTGTCATTTGGGTATTCAGTATACTCTTCCTGCTCACTAAAGTCACCAACATATTCACCATGGGCTCCACATGATGGAACAGGATCAACACCAAATGTCTTATCATTCAGGGCAGTAGGAATTGTCGGTGAGACTAATGAATTATGAAACGTTGTATCTTGAGATGGCGGAACGACTTCTTCTGTTGGAATGTTATATGTAGTGCAAACATTTGAAGGCCCATAAATCAACATCAATATCTTTTAGGTCAGCATATAACTCAAGTACACCAACATTTGGAAATTGTTTGTGAGCATCAAACATGCATCTGACATCATCATCATCTTCAAGTGGAAAAGTCATATATCGGACACATCTTCACCAATAGAAAGAGGAAGCCTATACTTAATCTCTGAAACTCTACTACCATTTCCAGCTTTGATTTTTGTATGAATTTTTACCTTCAGTTCCTCTAATGTGACGTCTTCACCAACACGAAAGCTTCTAGGACGTTCACAGCCAAAGCTAGCACCTTCATCAGTATTATGTATGTTTGTCATTATAATAGACCAATGCGACAAATCTGTTTCTCATGTTGTATAGTAAGAGTGTAATATCAGTAACACCAGAAAGAAGAAAGAAGGAAACAATGAATGAGAATGACAAGGTATTATCACTAACATAAGATAACAATAAGTAAGGATGAGAATGAAGAGACAGTATCATTAACACCAGAAAACAGAATAACAAGAGAATGACGAGATAGTATCATACTTATAATGGTTCATTGAGTAAAATCTGGTGAAAAGCTGATGAATCCCTCAGCAAAAATTTGGTCATAAATCCTATCCTTTGTAGTAGAAGGAATCCGATTCCTATTTTTTTGCTAGGGTTCATTGAGTGAAAAACTGATGAATCCCTCAACAAAAATCTAGTCATAAGTCCTATCCTTTGCAGCAGAAGGAATCCAATTTCCATTTTTCTGCTAGGGTTCATTGAGTGAAAAACTAATGAATCCCTCAACAAAAATTTGGTCATAAGTCCCATCCTTTGTAGTAGAAGGAATCCGATTCTCATTCTTCTGCTATGGTTTATTGAGTAAAAAACTAATGAATCCCTCAGCAATAATCTAGTCATAAGTCCCATCCTTTGTAGCAGAAAGAATCTAATTCCCATTTTTGCTAGGGTTCATTGAGTGAAAAACTGATGAATCCCTCAATAAAAATCTGGTCATAAGTCTCATTCTTTGTAGCGAAGGAATTCGATTCCTATTTTTCTGCTAGGGTTCATTGAGTCAAAAACTGATGAATCCCTTAGCAAAAATTTGGTCATAAGTCCTATCCTTTGTAGCAGAAAGAATCCGATTTCTATTTTTCTACTAGGGTTCATTGATTCAAAAACTGATGAATCCCTCAGCAAAAATTTGGTCATAAGTCCCATCTTTTGTAGTATAAGGAATTCGATTCCCTTTCTTCTGCTAGGGTTCATTGAGTCAAAAATTGATGAATCCCTCAGCTTCACCTTCAAGCATATAAAAGGCAAGAACAATGTGGTCCCAGACATGCTATCCAAACCTTCCCAAGAAGTCTCAAAGGTCATCCCCGTTATAACAATGATGAATCCCTCAGCTGGCCCCTCATCCTCAAAGCTAGACTCTTAGCCAGACTTTCCTTTTGACTTACTCCCTTCAAACCTCAAGAATGAGACAGCCTAGAAATTAATCAATACAAGGGCCAAAAATAAAATTTTCCTTCATCAATCCTTTATAATCAGAAAACATGGTGACCATGCTTTTATACCGATTGGGATTAACCTCCAGTCACCATTCCTTCACCTTTTTCGCATACCCTACTATGTTGTCTTCCCCCCAGAACTTCTCTCGTTTTTGTGGTATTTTTGTCAAGTCTATACCATCGCCATCGAATTTCCAACCTTGAACCTTTATTGAGCAACTGAACAAAGGTTTCAGACCGATTACTTACCGGTCTTCCTGCAATGGTTCTACCCTCAGACAGAATGACATACCATTCTCCAAGACTTTACTGATACCCTATACAACTACTCCACCATTCTCTTCCACAAACCTTATACAAAAAATGGTTTTTAACCCTCGGCACAACCATACAAGAAATTCCCCTTCTCCCTATATGAGAATCCTTTTACAAAGGCCGAACTTCACAATGAGATTCTTGACCTACTATGCCAAAAGAATCAATACTCCATCCACAAACCTTACCCCCTACACCAGGAAGAACCATGGGGATCTTACCCTCAAAAGTATGTTCATCAATTACGAATGGACCTTAACACCTACGTGACTGTAAATAGATAATGGTTAATGGATGATTTTATGAAGAACCTTTGCAAACTAAACATGTCAATCTTCTGATCATGCTCATATCAGAAACCTTGCACTTTCCCAGAAATCCTTATTGGACAAACAAGGGAATATTTGCCGCTCAAAACAAGCCTCGTCAGAAGAATCTTTGCAGACATTCTCCTCAAAAGAAGAGCTCTGAAAAAGAAGACACTGCTTTGTTGCTTTAGCTTTATGTCAATGTGCTTTAGCTTTATGTCAATATGCTGTACCTTTATGTCAACTGTTTTATATTAGTGTGCTTTAGCTTTATATCAGTATGCTTTATGTCAAGAGCCCTGAATTATATATAATTCATTTATTTTATAAAAAAATTTTAAATTAATTATATATATATAAATAATTTTTTTTATATATTATATGAAAAAAATATATAAATTTAAAAAAATTTATTTCAAGTATGGAAGCCGCCTACGAAATTTAATTTAATTTTTTTAAAAAATGCACAACAGAAGCCGCCTTCCATTTGTGTAATATCTTTTTTTAAAACTAAGTATGGAAGTCGCCCTCGATGAGCGCGACTTCCATACATGGATTAAAAAAATGAAAATTATGTATTGGAAAATAGCCCTCAGCCATAGCAGTTTTCCAATGTTTTATGAAACTAGCGCATTTCGATACATGAAAATAAAATATCGATATTTTGAAGAAGAAAAACTTTTTTTTAAAAAAAAAGCCGAATTTTCTCCATCTAACATAAGATTTTCTTTCTCTTGCAATTATTATGACAGTAGATCTTCATTTTAAAATATATGATTCAGGCTAATAGAATTAATACTAGCATTTATTACATCAATACTCATTCATTTATGATGTCTCATTCTTAGTCTCATATTATAATAGGTATATACTTGTTTCTGAAGTCTTTTAAATTTCAGCATATTTCTTGCCTTGGTGTGAATATAGCTAAATGTACTCCAATTTCGCTCACAATTTGATGCAGAAGTTGTTTGTCTAAGCACTTTAATTGCTAGTTTTTGTAATTCAGAAACACACGTTCCATATATTATCCAACACTCAGCTATATAAAATTATTTACATTTTAAAATAACTCCAGCATGTCCAATACAATTAAATAATATAAAAAGATTAAATAATTTAATTAACAAATTACCTAGATTCATTTGCTTTCAAGCTCTTTATGCATGTGGAGTATCGAATGTTTCATGTTTATCTAAAAAAATTGCATCTAGATCGATAAAAGATATAATAATTAATAAAAAATTGAAAAAAAAATCTTATTGCATAACTAAATTTCAAATAATTATATTAAATACTAACTAGGTTAATCATTCTGATTTGAGTATTAATAGAAAGTTCTAATCTTTCTACTACTGCTCTTGTACCATCTATTGTTTCTTTAGAAATATTCGTAGAATGCTCCAATCCAAATGAAAATTGAGAATTTAAAAAATAATCTAAACATAATGCATAACAATATTATCTTGAAGTAAAAAAATAAAAATATAATCAATGTAAGCATAAAACATAAAAGTATTTCTCAATTACATGAAATATTCTTAGTCTACTTACTAGCTGAATGCAAGTCAGAATGCATAAAATTCCATTTATTGTCAATAATCTTTTCATATTCAGTGGAATAGCGACAATATTTTTGAATGATCTGTTTAGCTCTATCCACAGTCTCATAAATAAAGCCTATTGTTGATTTTTCATCACCATCCACAAGGCGCAACACTTTGACCAAAGCTTCATAAACTTTTATTATTTCACTTGTTTTTTTCCAACAATCGTTTCCAAAATAATTTTTTGGCTTCATAAGTAGGTCCAGACTTTTGTTATCCCCATTTTGATTCTTTAAATTCTTATATATTCATAAATATATTTTTAGTGTAATATTATTTAAATCAATTTTTTAAACAATGGTATTATAAAAAAAAATGCTAGATTTAAATAGTTCACTAAGTATTAACCTTTAAATTGAACTTCTCTCTAAAATCAAAGATAAATGACTTGTTAAATGTTAGAACTATCTTTTTTATTTTATAATACCATTGTTTAAAAAATTAATTTAAAATATATTACACTAAAATACATTGACGAATATACAAGAATTTAAAGAATTAAAATAGGGATAAAAAAAAGTTTGGACCTGCTTATGAAGCCAAAAAATTATTTTGGGAAAAGAATTTTGGAAAAAAGCAAGTGGATAACAAAAGTTTATGAGCCTTTGGTCAAAGTATTGCACCTTATGGATGGTGATGAAAAACCAACAATGTGCTTTATTTATGAGATTGTGGATAGAGATAAACGGGTCATTCAACAATATTGTCGTAATTTCACTGAATATAAAAAGATTATTGATGGAATTTTATGCATTCTGACTTGCATTCAGTTTGTAAGTAGATCAAGAATATTTCATGTAATTGAAAAATAATTTTATTTTTTATACTTAAATTGATTATATATATATATTTTTACTTCAAGATAATATTGTTATGAATTATGTTTAGGTTCTATTCAAATATATATATATATATATATATATGTTTAGGCTATTTTTCAAATTCCCTATTTTCATTTAGTGTGGAGCATTTTGCGAATATTTTAAAAAAACAATTGATGATACAAGAGCAGTAGTAGAAAGATTAGAACTTTCTGTTGATACTTAAATCAAAATGATTAATCACGTTAGTATTTAATATAATTATTTGAAATTTAGTTATGTAATTAGAAGTTTTTTTCTTTCAATTTTTCATTAATTGTTATATTTTTATCGATCTAAATGTTATTTTTTGAGATAAACATGAGACATTCGATACTCCACAAGCATAAAGAGCTTGGAAGCAAATGAATCTAGGTAAATTGTTAATTTAATCTATGTTATATTATTTAATTGTATTGAACATGTAGAAATTATTTTAAAATTTAAATAGTTTTATACAACTGAGTTGTGGATGATATGGCACGTATGTTCCTGAATTACAAAAACTATCAATTAAAGTGCTTAGTCAAACAACTTTTGCATCAAATTGTGAGCGAAATTGGAGTACATTTAGCTATAATCACACCAAGGCAAGAAATATTTTGAAATTTAAAAGACTTCAGAATACCTATTATAATATGAGGCTAAAAATGAGACATAAAAAAAGAATGAGCATTGATTTGATAAATGCTAGTATTAATCCTATTAGCCTGAACTATATATTTGAAGATGAGGATCCACTATCATAATGGTTGCAAGAGAAAGAAAATTCTTTGTTAGATAGCGAAAATTCTAATTGGTTGTTTGTAGATAATTTCGACGATGAAATGAATGTTGAACGATCACATCAATCTCAAGAACAAAATATGTCTTGTTCAAGTTCGAATTCAACACCAAGTTAGATTGTTGATAATGGGGGTTTAAATCCATCTGGTGATGATGGTGGTAGTGGTATTGGTCTTGCTGGTTTTAGTAGTGATAATAGGGGTAAAATATGCCTTATAGCACACTTGATGGAGAATTTGGGCTTCCTGACATGCTAGAATATGGAGCAAATCTATTGTTAAATCTAGCAGGGGTAGAAATAAACCTAGAACACGATCAAAAGGAAAAGCCAAGAAGCACCAATATGATACTTCTAGAGGCTCTTCATCTTACGGTAGGAGACCAAATTCTAGTAACTTTAGGTATAGTGATTAATCTGCAAGCACTCAAGGTTATTATCCACCGGGACTACCTTCACATTTTCAACCTCTTCATGGTTATTTACGTCCACCTAGTTATTATCCATCTAATTCTTCTTCTTTTCCTAATTTTCCTATGCCCTATCAACCCCAAATGTATCTTCCACCCTGAATGTATCCTCCTCCTCAAATATATTCTCCACCTCAAATGTATCAAAAACAAAGAGAGAATACTGGTTTATACGGGAATGGGGTGAAGGTGGTTCTTAAAGTGAAGGTGAAAGATTTAATCCTCCTCGTCATTCCATAATGTGGTAAAAATTGGAGTATATATTAATATTTGTAGTAGATAAAATTTTAAATAATTATATTTTTAAGTTTGTATTATTATTGAATGCAAATACTTGACATTTAACATGTTTCTATTTTGTTAATTATTAATATTCATAGATAAGCATGAATTTTTTTTAACTATGAATATTTTACTATATTGGCGAAAATTTGTGAATAATTTTTCTCATGTAAATAAAAAATTTTAGTGTCATAAACTACTTTAAAAATCATTAAAATGGAGTTTTTATGCTTCTAACTATAATTAACTGTAGACACCAAATTTTGTTTGGGCCCAATTAGTAATAATTTAATAAAATATTTCATCATTTTTTTGGCCTATGGATTTTCTTTGAATTCCTTAAATTCGAAAAGTATTTTTGAAATCCCTAATTTAGAGCCTAAGAACTTCTTTGAAAGAAATTTTATTAAGTGGTTTTGAAAATAAAATTAAAAAAAATAAAGAAAAGAAAAAGAAAAATAGCCTTTAATGAAAAAATAAGGATAAACTGGACATTACTTTTCCCTCATTTTGATGTTTTAATCTTGCCTATCTATTTTTGAGGAATCCAAGGTCCTTGAAAGTAGAGATTAAAAATAAAAGAAACTGGGGGGCCTTTGTTGGAAAAACAATAGCCATTGGATAAAAGAATTCAATGGCTCATTTGAAGCCCAATCTTTGGCTTATAAAATAAGGGAAGTACAACACACACAAAAAAATAAAAAAAAAGAAGAAGGGAGAGGACATGTTCTTGGATTCCATACTCAGAAAATTGAGAGAAAAATATAAAAACAATTTAGTAGCTTTGAGGGAAAAGGGAGTGTTCTTTGAAAGGTGATTTCCTTTCTTTTGGATTTTCTTTTTCTTCTAGCATCATACTTGATTGTGTGGGAGATGAAGGGTTAGTGATTTCTTTCTACAATGATATCATATACTTGATACATCATGAAGAGGAAGCCCCCATCCCTTGATTGCTTGCTTGTTTGCATGTTCTTTTCATGTTTAATTTCCTTTTGCATTTTGAGAAATAATGGGTCAATGAAATCTCTTTTTCGAATTGGTTTAAATACAAGATTCCATGGAGATGAGCCCCTAATCCTATTGGTTGTGCTTTATTCTTTTAATGTTTGAGGCAATGATCTTTTGGGTTACTTAGCTCCATATTTTGTTAATCCATTGACCAAACCAAAAACCATTTTTTTTTTCAAAAGACCCCTAGTGGAATCTAACTAAGATTCAAAACAATTAATCCTTGGTTGATTTGGTTTTTCTATCTAAAACTAGGGAGAGCAAAGTTGACTCAAATATTGATGAGGAAATGGGGTTAATTTTTTTAAAACCTTCTTGTTTTCAACATGTTTTTTCACTCAAAGTTTTTTCAGAACAATTTAAAGCCATAATGGGATCTTTTGTCAAATATTGCAAACTTGCTCTGTAGACATCTAATTTTGTCCGGATTTCTTGAAATGCTAAAATCTTTCGATCGCAAAATTAAACTCGTTTTGAACTTCTTGACATTTGTTGCAATTCAATTGGTTACTTTGAACCCGATTTTATTAGTAAACCAAAATTGTTTAGTTGAATCAAATTTTTGTTTGGGTACTGTAGACACCTAATTTTGTCCGAACCCCTAAATTAGGTAATTTGTTCCTGATGATGTTTTAGAATGCAGAAAGTCTCTTCTCATCTTGCAGGTGGTACTCTAAGACTTTGTTTAGGAGGTCAAGCACGAAAAGTCAATCCAAAAAAAGTCAACCCCAAAAAGTCAACCACTAAAAAGTCAACCCTCATTCAAAATCAAGATTCAAAGTTTAATTGAACAATGGTGAAAGAGTTTTGATAATATGAGGTCTACAACAAGAGATATAGAGTCTGGAAGATGGGTTATGGAGATTTAGTGGAAAGGAAACCCTAATTCGATAAATTTGAAAAAAAGTGCTTAAACAATCAAATTGGTCGAAATTGGAGGATCCAAATGGAATATAATCAATGACTACGGGTATTGTAAAGGCCAATTGGAAGTAGAACTAAAGGAAGAGTCAATTTGGAAGAAAAACCGAAAATTAGGATTTTTGGTAAGATTAAAGCCTCTAATTGATGATGAGTGAGTAATCAAAGATAGCCCAAGGCTCAGTTTGAAGTAATTCTGAGAAAAGAGTCGGTTGGAGGAAAAACGAGGAAATTTTCGATATTGGAAAAAGGGAAAATCAAATCGGAGGGGAATTTGATTGTAAAAATTAGGCTTTTTCGGACCAACTCTAATTCAATATATAACAAAGGCAATGGAAAAAAAAATTTGGAAATCGGACCTGTTTTGAGTAAAATCGAGGTTTCGGGGGTTAAAGGGAAATCTTGGAAAATCTAAAAAAAATAAGAAACGAGCTCGAAAAATTATGAAAACCTCCAAATTTGAGTTTTATTTCATTTGGAAGAGATTTGAGAAGAAAAATCTGAAATTGGAGCTCATTTGAAAAATGGCAAAATTCGGGTGCACTAAGCTGAAATTCCAGAAGATAAATCCGGAAAAAATAGGAAATGAGCTCGGAAAATTATGAAAACCTCCAAATCTGAGTTTTATGTCATTTGGAAGATATTGGCGGAGAAACATTAGGAATCGGAGCACATTTGAAAAATGGCAAAATTCGGGTGCACTAAGTTGGAATTCCAGAAGATAAATCCGAAAAAATAGGAAATGAGCTCAAAAATTACCAAAACTTCCAGATCTAAATCTTATATTATTTGGAAGAGTTTGGTGAAGAAAAATTCAGAATCGGAGCTCATTTGAAAAATGGCAAAATTCGGGTACACTAAGCTGAAACTCCAGAAGATAAATCCGAAAAAAACAGAAACGAGCTCGAAAAATTACCAAAACTTCTAGATCACAATTTTATATTATTTGGAAGAGATTGGTGAATAAAAATCCGGAATCGGAGCTCAATTGAAAAGGCTAAATTTGAGAGGCATCAAACCAAAACTTTTAAAGAAAAATCCGAGAAAGATAGGAAACGGGCTCAGAAAATTACGAAAACTTTCAGAACCCAATTTTATATTATTTAGGAGGTATTGAAAAAAGAAAATTCAGATTTGGGGTCCGTTTTCAATTTAATCCAGTTTAGAGGGCTAAAGTGTAATTTTACCGAAAAATCGAAAAGAGCCATTTTTGCAATTTTAAAAAAAAAGAAAAGTTCCTGGAATTTTAAAGGCCATTCGGCCAGCCCATGTAGAAGAGGAAGGTTGGCTGATTTATTTCATCCAAAGGCCAAAATGGGATAGCAAGATGGTATTTTTATTTGATTGAGCCTTTGTGATCTTGCCAAGTGGCCAAATGAATGAAAAGAAAGGATGAGCACATTATGGTTACATATTTTAGGCCAGCTGTTATTGTTAGGGACTGATCACTTCATCTTATGATTGTAAATTCACATTTTTAGCATCTTTGATTAGTGGCCTTTGGATCTTGCTAGCTAAGAAAAAAGATGTCAACATTATGACAACATAAGAGGCATTCGGCTAGCTTATAAATAAGAGGGGGAATTCTGATTTTTGGGAGGTTTTTTGGCTGAGTATTTTCATATTTGAGCAATAGCTAAGTGGTAGAAAAGCAAAGAAAAATTTAGAAGAGAAAGAAGCTTGAAAGATAGCTTTGAAAGGTAGCCTTTTAGCACCTAACTCTTACATTTTTCTTTCTTTTTCTATGCTGATTTTGCTTATTTTCATATGATTTTCTTGTTATTTTATTATGAAATAAAATTTTTTAAAACTCCCTTTTAAGGCTCCTATCTTGTGTTTTCATAAAATAAAAAAATAAATAAAAAAACAAATTTTTTTACTACATTTCTACTAGTGGCCGAATGGTCTCCTTGAGTATGATTGTCTTGTGTTTGATTTATTTCCTATGTTGGTTGTGGTATGTTAGTTCGTTTTGATGATTTAGCTTTCTAAAATAATCAAAATAGAGAGCTTATTTCTACTCTCTTTACTTACTTGTTCTTATTTTTCTATTTTTATCATTTATTTTCATGTCTACTTGCTTTATTTACTAACTTTATTTTTCTTTTTTTACTATATCAAGTTGTTCATGCTTTGCATTATTGTCATACCATGTGTTTGTGTATTTGCCTAGATATATCTTTGCATTTTCATCTTGATTGTTTTACTACCATGCTTTCATTTATGTCTTGCATATTTGCCATGCCATATGTTTGTGTTATTGTCTTGCTAGGATCTCACATATTTTTTCAATGACCATTCGGTTTCCATATTTTCTTGCCTTGTGCATTTGCATTTTCATCTTTGATTATTTGATTACCATGCTTTCATTCATGCTTTACATCGTTATGCTATGTTATTTTGTATTTGTTTTGTCATGTTCTTTCATTATTATTATGTTCATTTGGTCATTATATGTTCATATTATAGCCATGCATATTTATATGTCATATTAGGCATTAGGTCATATTATATTGCCATGCATATTCTCATAACATTTTAGGCATTAGGGTCATTTTTGTATGCCATGCATATTTTCATGCTTATTAGGTCTTAGGTCATCTTGTATTTCCATGCATGGTTTCATGTTCATTAGGTCTAGGGTCATATTTATTGCCATGCATATTAGGTCTAGGGTTACATTTATTGCCATGCATATTTCATGTTAGGCATTAGGTCATCTTTTATGCCATGCATATTTCTATGTCATTTAGGCATTAGGTCATGCATTTAACTTGCTGTTTGTTCATGCATTTCATATCAACCCACTTGATTTTTGACTTAAGCCAATCAATGGCTCTAAGCCAAGCTCTCATGAGCATGCTTGTGAAAAATTAAAATGTTGTCAAGTTGGATTTTCTACCTATGTGATTTTTTTTTCAGTAGGCAATCCTTGTCCAAATGTTTAGATATTTTTACCACTGATTATAGTATCTTATAGGAGTCTCTAATATTTTTATTCTGATTTTTGGATTTTTTATCAAAGGCTTAAAAATGTTTTTTGGTTAAACAGTTTTTCACCCAGTGTTCTCAATTTTATGATTTTTCGGGTAGGTCTTCCTAAGTTTAAAAATTAAAAAAAAAAATTCCCATATAGGCCGACATGTTCTAAGTCTCCCATAATTTGTTTTAGATTTTTTTGAAATTTTAAAATAGGTAAAAAAATCACATTTTGAAACTGGTTAGAAAAGTCAGATTTGTTTTCAAGAAGAAAATAATTTTCTGTTTTGGTTAAGGCATTAAGAAAGGGCTGATTTAGAACAATAGCTACTGTCCTAGGTTAATTTCTAAGTCATTTTAATCATAAAATTTGATTTTATAAAGGTCGGGTCAAGGGTGGTCAACCCGAGTTTTGAAAGTTAGGAAATAGAGCCTTTTTAAAGGGGGGTTTCAGCCATGGTGCCATTTTTATCCAAAAATTTACAAATTTTTTTCAAACCAATCACAAAATTTTTTTGATTTTGAAAAATCTGATTTAAGTCTTTTTCTAAGGTAGTCGGATAGCTTTTTTAGGTATACGGATGTCTTTATTTAAAGGAAAAAAATACACTTTCATGCATTGTTGTCAGATTTACACCACGCAAGTGCACGTATCGTTGACAAGTAATAAAGTGAAAAGTAAAGTGTCGATCCCACGAGGAATTGTTATTAATTTTGCTAAATAATAAAATTAACACACTCAATCTTATCTAAACAATTAAATAAAGATAGTAATCAAAAACTAAATTAAAAGAAACTAATACTGAAAGCAAGTAAAAAAAAAAGGTGAAATCAATTAATTATGAAAGCCTAGGATTACAACTTCCCTCAACACTTCGCTTGAATCTCTCTCTACCTTTTCACTTGATTAATGATCCTGAGTTGTTAACCTAGAGTTCTATGTTATTTATAAGTATCTGTCGATGGTCTTATAAAAATATTCCTCCTAACCAATTAACTATATGTCTATGATAATTGAATTAAAGAAGAACTCATTAAGCTTAGGCTCTAACAATGGTTACACATGACAAGTAAGTATATTTCTACCCTACCTACAGATCAATTCATCCTAATAAACAAGTAAGTATAATTCTACTCTACCTATAGATCAATTCATCCTAATAAATGAATATGAAACATGTGTCATTCAATCCATGTCTAACACTAAACTCCCTATGTCTAGTTGTATTTAGGTTAACAACTCAATCTAATTGGTGGCCAATCAATTAAAAGCATTAAGAACAAAGAATGAATGAACAAACAACTCAACAAACCATTAAATCAAGCTAGAGAGAGAAAGTAAATTCAAACTATGTGTTGAGTTTCATTGAAATCCTAGTAAAAGAAAATTAGTTCATGATAATTAAAGAAAACAAATGATCAAAGAGTTTAACCATCATCAACTACACAAGAAAAATAAAGAAGAGAAAAGAGAAAAAAAGAAACTAAGAGTTGTCAATTCTTGAGTCTTCAATCTTCAAGCTTCCAATCTTCTTCAGAGAAGTTGTTGGCAACTATCTTCTTGACAGAATTAGGTTTCTAGGTATCCAATCCTCTTTATTTTAACCTAAAAGAGTCCTATTTAAAGTGTCCAAGGCCCCTGGAGTCCCAAACTTCGGGCACTAGCAATGGCGTCAAAATAAAAAAAATTGCGTTTTTGCGGTTACTGTTCACGCGTCGGGTGCTGTAGCCCTGACTTTTGAATTGGAGAGTCAGCCTTCTCGATTTGCTGCCTGCAAGTTCTGTCATATTTTTGAACTTCGTCAGCTATTTTGACTAGGCAAATCTCATCTAATTTTGACGAGTTTTACACTGTTGGAAAGGTATAGAAGTTAGCTTCAAAAGTCATGAAGGAAGTTTTCTTATTTGAAGTTTTAAGATTAAGTTTTTCTTGAAAGAAGATCCAAAGGTCGAATCTGCCTGCTTATTAGTTTGCATCGTTTTTTTATCGTTTTGCATCTCGAAGCTCCATATCACCTTGGACCTATAAAAACACATAAATAATAACTAAATAACTATTTTAAACATAAAAATGGATAAATAAAATAAATCTAAAAACATCTAAAACTAATCAAATCCTAATAAATTCCTTAAAGACTTAGCCGATTAAAAAGAATAAAAGGTGACAAAATAATTATATTTCCTAGAGATATCACACCCCCAAACTTAAGATTTTCCTAGCTCTCGAGCAAAACAAAACAAAACAAAGTAACTAAATAATCTGACACAAAACATTACTCAAGATAAATGCACTCAAACAATGATTTCTTTAATTTCCTCAAAAGTTACCTCAATATCCTGATTCAAAGTAGAACATAAACATAAATATAATCCAAATCCATGATTCAATTCAATCGTAAACTTCATGCTTGAATGAATTTTCAGTATGTGTGTGTGTATTATCTCTTTGCAAATCATCACATGCATCTAAATAAGTTTATATCAATGCAAAATACGAATTAGTACTAGATTCTTATATGTTTGCTTTTCATCTCTTTCTCCACTAATGTAGACTAACACTTTTTCAAGGATCAAGTAGGTCTTTATTAAACTTGTAATGTATGGCTAGGGTCAAGGTATGATGATAAATTTCGGTTTAAGTTCACCCATAGACACTTTACACATTTTTTATGAGAGCCATAGTTTTTTCCTTAAACTACATTCTTTCTTCTTTGAATACACTTCCTTTTTGCTTCACCAATTTATTCTTTTTTTTTCTCTGTTCTTCATTTTCGAAGAACCATAACCATTTTTTTTATAGAGAATCACCATTTCACCCAAATTCGACATGGCTCATAATTGTTTCCTGTAATATCATCACATGCCTATGTAATGAGAGTTAATCATGATTTTTATTATTTGGCTAGGCTAAAAGATGTGGCAATCAAAAGAAAATAGATTTATCAATAGGCACAAAGAGGTAGACTAAGGATATTCATATATAAAGGTAGGCTTGAAAGGCTCAAACGATCCAAAGATGGCCTAAATCACTTCCTCAACTTAGTGTTGTCTAGGATTTCGCCTCAAGTAAGAATCAAACAAATTCTAGGTTCTAGACATAATTGCAATTCACATCAACATAAGCAGTCTTTGAATAAGCAATGCAAATATAAGCAAGAGATTAAGTGCTCAATTTGTGAAAATCACATCCTAACATGAAACTAACAAAAGAACTTAACACAAATTCTTCTCATGCTTATGTTTTCCCAAGAATCAAGATAAATCAATAACAATTCATCATTGGATAAGGATTTCATCATACTAAGTACAATGTATCTCAAGCAAAAACAAAAAAATTTAGACTCCTAAAAAATTAGACAATCACACAAACTAAGATAAATCTAAAGACATACCCCCAAACTTAAAACAAACATTGTCCTCAATGTTTATAACTAAAAAGAATAAGAACAAGAAAACTCCCCTATCGATGAAAGCAACACAGGAGAAGCTTTAGTTTTCCTCTTAGACTTTATCATGCTTGTCCAAGTTGGGTGAGTAGTCACTACAAAAGAAAACAAAGTAAAAAGAAAATTAATAATAATAAAAATACTCTAAAAATGAAAAGAAAATTAAAAAATTTAGAACTTGGGTTGCCTTCCAAGAAGTGCTTGATTTATAGTTATCGGCTTGACTATCTCATGCCCATTAGCCGTCATCCTTCTACTTGAACCATTGCCCCCTTTTTTCTTTGCTTTATGAGGCCTTGCATTCACAAAATTATGGCTTCCATGCATATTGGAAGTAGAATGTGAAATTGCTTCAAGTGGTGTAGTGGAACAACTTTCATTGAATGCTTCTTTGGAATCCCTGTTCACCACTTTGACTGCGAAACATTCATCAAATTCGTTAGGAAATTTTATAGCCTTAAAAACTTTAAAAGTTACCTGTTGGTCTAGAACTCTCATGGTAAGTTCTCCTTTTTGCACATCAATGAGAGTTCTTTCGGTGGCTAAGAATGGTCTCCTAAGAATTATGGGTATTTCACTATCCTTTTCCATGTCAAGCACAATAAAATTAGCAGGAAAGAAAATTTTGTCAACCTTGACTAGGACATCTTCCACCATGCCTCTTGGATGTTTGATTAATCTATCAGCAAGTTGCAACATCACTGTAGTGGGCTTTATTTCCCCCAAACCAAGCTTGCGATAGATAGAAAGAGGCATTAAATTGATACTCGCCCCCAAATCACACAAAGCTTTACCAAAAAATTTATCACCAATGGCGCATGGAATGACGAAGCTTCCCGGATCTTTGAGTTTGGGTGGGAGTTTCTTTTGAAGAATAGCGTTGCACTCTTCAGTAAGTGCAACTATCTCAATCTCATCCAATTTTCTCTTCTTAGACAACATTTCTTTCATAAACTTGACATACTTAGGCATTTGTTCTAAAGCTTCAGCAAAAGGTATAGTAATATGGAGCTTTTTGTATACCTCAAGAAACTTCTCAAACTGTTTGTCAAGCTTATTCTTTTGAATGCGCTGAGGAAAAAATGGGGATGGATAGACTGGAGGCTTCTTCTCTTCTTCTTGTGCTTTTTCAATTTCTTTTTCCCCCAAATGTTCCACTTTAAGAGTCTTGGGCGGCAATTCTGGCACTTTTCTTTGAAGACGTTGAGGAAAAGATGGTGGTGGGTTATCTCGAGGTGTCTTCTCTTGAATTTTCTCTTTATTCTTCTGGCTACCCACTTCTACTTCTTTCCCACTCCTTAATGTAATGGCATTGCATTGCTCTTTCCCATGGCTCTTAGGATTAGTCATAGTGTCGCTTGGAAAAGATCCAATTGGGCGATTGTTAATCGCATTAGCAAGCTGGCCCACTTGTGTCTCAAGATTTCTAAGTGATGCTGTTTGAACTTGAAGTAATTCAGTTTGACTTTGAAGTATTTCAGCATGACTTCGAAGTATTGTTTTATGCTTCTAAAGTGATTCTGAGTAATTCTGAATGAGATTATCAGTTCTAGCCATGAATTGTGTAAACATCTCTTCCATAGATGTCTTCTTTTCTTGGATAGGAGCCCTGGCTTGTGCTTGAAACCCAAGAGAGACTACTTGCTTAGCTTGTGATGATGGCACTTGGTTGTTCCAAGAAAAGTTTTGCTGATTTCTCCAATTTGGGTTATAGTCGTTTGGATATGGACTGATCTGCTGCCTATTATAGTTTCCCACATATTTAGCAGATTCAGCCTTGGTTGGGCATTTATCACTGTTGTTTCATTCCCCACAATATTCACATGTTACAAATGGGCTTTGGACTGAATGAACACTCATGGTGTCAAATTTCTTGGACAAAGCAGCCATCTGCGCTGATAAAGTACTGATCTCATCTAATTGATAAACACTTGGAGCTTTCTTTGGCAAAATGCGCTCAGTGGACCATTGATAACTATTAGACGCCATCTCCTCAATTAAATTATAAGCCTTGTCAATTTCCTTTCCCATGAGTGCCCCACCTGCTGCAGCATCTATAGAACTTCTAGTACGACCCATTAACCCATTGTAGAAGGTGTTTACCTGAAGCCAGTCAGGTATCCCATGATGAGGACATCGTCGAAGCAGATCTTTATACCTTTCCCAAGCTTCGTATAATGATTCTGATTCATATTGCATAAAAGATGTGATATCATTCCGCATCTTAGCTGTCTTGGCTGGAGGAAAATATTTGGCAAGAAATTTTTGGGCTAGATCAGCCCAAGTGGTAATGGAGCCAGCAGGAAAGGAGTTCAACCAACTGTTAGCCTTATCTCAAAGTGAGAAAGGGAAGAGTCTCAATCTAATGGCATCATCAGTAACACCATTCTGTTTGAAAAGATCGCAAACTTTCAAAATATTCACGATGTGAGCATTCGATCATCGTTCAGTAAGCCGTCGAACTGAACTGAAGTTTGGATCATTTGAAAGATGACCGACTTTATCTTGAACATATTGGCCTGGATGGCAGGCCTCTGAATACTAGTCCGAAGGTCTTGCATGAGAGGAACCCCATACTTTAGCAAAGTCTTTGTCTCGTTAGTTTCAGCCGTCGTACCTGAAAATAAGAAAGAAAAAGAAAGTTTAAATTAAGACTAAGGTTGCTTGGTATTAATATTAACAAAAATAATAAACAATTCCCCGGGAAAGGTGCCAAAAACTTGTTGTCGGATTTACACCACGCAAGTGCACGTATCGTTGACAAGTAATAAAGTGAAAAATGAAGTGTCAATCCCACGAGGAATTGTTTTTAATTTTGCTAAATACTATAACTAACACACTCAATCTTATCTAAACAATTAAATAAAGATGGTAATCAAAAACTAAATTAAAAGAAACTAATACTGAAAGCAAATAAAATAAAAAGGGTGAAATCAATTAATTATGAAAGCCTAGGATTACAACTTCCCTCAACACTTCGCTTGAATCTCTCTCTACCTCTTTACTTGATTAATGATCCTGAGTTGTTAACCTAGAGTTCTATCTTATTTATAAGCATATGTCGATGGTCTTATAAAAATATTCCTCCTAACAAATTGACTATATGTCTACGATAATTGAATTAAAGAAGAACTCAATAAGCTTAGGCTCTAACAATGGTTACACATGACAAGTAAGTATATTTCTACCCTACCTGCAGATCAATTCATCCTAATAAATGAATATGAAACATGTGTCATGCAATCCATGTCTAACACTAAACTCCTTATGTCTAGTTGTATTTAGGTTAACAAATCAATCTAATTGGTGGCCAATCAATTAGAAGCATTAAGAACAAGAATGAACAAACAACTCAACAAACCATTAAATCAAGCTAGAGAGAGAAAGTAAATTCAAACTATGTGTTGAGTTCCATTGAAATCCTAGTAAAAGAAAATTAGTTCATGATAATTAAAGAAAACAAGTAACCAAATAGTTTAACCATCATCAACTACACAAGAAAAATAAAGAAGAGAAAAGAGAAAAAAAGAAACTAAGAGTTGTCAATTCTTGAGTCTTCAATCTTCAAGCTTCTAATCTTCTTGAGAGAAGTTGATGGCAACTATCTTCTTGAGAGAATTAGGTTTCTAGGTATCCAATCCTCTTAAATTTAACCTAAAAGGGTCCTATTTAAAGTGTCCAAGCCCCCTGGAGTCCCAAACTTCACGCACAAGCAACGGCGTCAAAATAAAAAAAATCTGCGTTTTTGTGGTTATTGTTCATGCATCGGGCGCTGCAACGCTGACTCTCGAATTGGAGAGTCAACCTTCTCGGTTTGCTACCTGTAGGTTCTATCGTATTCTCAAACTTCGTCAGCTGTTTTGACTAGGCATATCTCGTTCGATTTTGACAAGTCTTACACCGTTGAAAAGATATGAAAGTCATATTCAAAAGTCATGAGGAAGTTTTCTCATTTGAAGTCTTTAAGATCAATTTTTTCTTGAAAGAAGCTCCAGAGGTCGAATTTGCCTGCTCATTGGTTTGCACCATTTTTTATTGTTTTGTACCTCGAAGCTCCAGATCACCTTAGACCTATAAAATCACATAAATAACAAATAATAACTATTTTAAACATAAAAATGGATAAATAAAATAAATATAAAAATATCTAAAACTAATCAAACCTTAATGAAATCCTCAAAGACTTAGCCGATTAAAAAGCATAAAAGGTGGCAAAATAACTATATTTCCTAGAGTTATCATGCATTGCATTTTCCATGTTCATGCATATTCTATGATATATAATTTTTTCTATGAATATTCTATAGTGATGTTATTGTTTTGATTTAGATTTCATGGTGTCATAGTGGTTACATGGTTATGGATATTCTATGTTATTCTATGCTTTTTTCTTAGTCATTAATTATTTTGCCATATATTGAGGGTTTATTATGTTCATGCATTGTTTTTTCGTTTACATGCATATTTTATTATAATGTTATTTTATGTTTCTTATCATGCCATGTTATTAAATTATGCCATGTCATTTAGAATATATTATGTCATTTAGATGTTGCCATGTTATTTAGAGAATACTATGTCATCTAGATTTTGCTTTGTCATCTTTTTCCATGTCACACATGTTCATATTCATCTTTTTGAAATGTTTTTAAAAAAGATAATGATTTTCAATAAAAATAAAGATATTCCCGAGTTAAAATAATTCATGAGTTCTCTGCCGGGTTTGCTGGGGAGGATGTCATCAATTATCATTAATAAAGGGATATCTTTCTTTAAAAAATGGAATGATTCAAAGATTTTTCAAAAAAATAAAATTTTTTATATTTTGCCGAGTTTGTCGAGGAATATAGGAAAATTTTGAATTCATGAGTTCCGGATCATTTTCAATTAAAAATGGTATTGTTTTTCTTTAAATTGGGAATTATTTTAAAATGCCAAATCTAAAACCAACTTTTATTGAGACTTAAGATAACACACAATTAATAAGTTACCATTTTATACGGGCGTTGTGAGGGTGCTAATCCTTCCATGCATGTAACCGACTTCCGAACCCGCTTCTTTGATTTCTCTGGTTTAAAAACGCAAACTTTGAAATTCATTTTAAAAAAATGTTTTAATTAATTTTAAAATGCTTTACAAAATCGGTTTTAATAGGTGGCCGATCACACCTAGCAAAAAAGATTGGTGGCGACTCCATTTCTTTTTCAAGGATGTTTTCAAACCCTCATTTTATTTCAAGAGAAATTAAGTCGTCTTTTTCTCTGTTTTCCCTAATGTCACACCTAACAAGTAATGTCTCGCGATGAGACTTATTATTTTTTAGGTTGCGACAGCTTAGCGACTCCACTAGGGAAACTTAGAGAGTCTGGCCTAGAATTAGTTATGTGTCATCAAAAGTCGCGATTTTGTCGATTTTATCCGGTATTTAATTTTAATTTCCATATTTTTTAAAAAAAAGAAGATAATTTTGAAAATTATTAAATGTTTTCAAAAATGTTCATACTCATGTGCATGCATAATATTGTTATTGTTCTCTGGTTATTTTCTTGTATATTAATATTCTTTACTAGATTATTGCTTGACATTATTTAATCTTGTCTTTAATATTTTTTGTTAGGATACTTAGGATAAGGGGTATAGAATAGGTGGTGAAAGGTTTGTTATTCCTCCTCACACACTACACATGCATTTGCATATCATGAGCCTTATACCCGGGTTTCGTCCTTTTAGGTGGGAGCAAAGTAACTAGGCTTTCGTGATTAACAATCCGCATGGGCTAGTGAAACAATTTTGGAGTACTAAAATACCTACGTCTTCATGATTAACAATCCGCATGGGTTAGGGAAATAGACTCTAACGAATTGGACCCACTTTTATCGAGGTGCCTTCCTAGCCTTCACGGGCGACGGTGAAGAACAATTCAGGGCTTTTAGAACTGATTCACCTTCATATAGTAAACCTAGGCGAAGCCATGCCGAATCTCTATTAGATATCCCGAATTTAAGAACACATGGAGGAATATTTCCAATCCTTTTACCCGCTATTCTATATTTCAAATAAGTTTACCTTTGCAAATCGGACGATGATGAACACACATCATACCGCCATAATAAGTTTTGATGTTTTGTCCCAGGGGTGTTATAATGCCGAAATTTTGTTGGCATCCTCAGGGATAATTATTGGTATGAATCATGTATTATTTTTTATATTATTTGAATTTATTTCCTTTACTAATTCATTTACTTTCTTTTTTCATGATTCTTGTCATCATTTTTGCACATTGAAGGTTATTGGTCTTGGGATAATATTCAAGCAAAAGGGTTTTCATCGAAGGTCAGTGTACCTCAGTGGTCGAAGAACATTTAATGGTGAGGAAACAATCCGAGGAGAATCAGTAGGATAATGGGGATTGTTTGAAAGCGGGAATGTATCAGTATTGCCAGTCGAAGTTGATCTTACTATCCGACAAAATAATCTCCGTGGGTTGATGGATATATGGAATCAGTGAGACATATCAGAAAGAGAAGCCTTTACTCAGATTTATGGGGACATAGTATTGTTAATTCCAATCAAGGTCAATGGTGAGTTAATTCGGGCCGTGGTACAATTTTGGAATCCCGCCTATCGATGCTTCACTTTCAAATGAGAGGATATGACTCCGACCATCGAAAAATATTTGACTCTGTTACATATTGAGAATGTCATTCCAAATCATTTTTATTTGAAAGATACAAAGATGCCGGGGTTCAAGAAAAAAGTGTCCACGATTCTGGAGGTGGAAAGAAATTGGGTCGAAAGCCATGTTGTCTGAAAAGGAGTGAACCACTGTATCTCATGGGATACTCTACGGGCTTTAATCCACAGTCATTCTAGTAAGTAGACGACTAGAAACATTTTTGCCTTGGCTATCTATGGTTTAATTATCTTCCCGAAGACATTGGGATATGTGGATGTGGAAGTATTTGATCTTTTTGAGATGTTAGAATAAAGGATAAACTCGACCCCGGTAATCATAGCAAAAACAATTTGATCCCTGAATTTTTGTAGACGGGAAGGAAAATGACCTTTTATAGGTTGCGCATAGCTTCTCTACATATGGGTTCAGAGCCACTTTTGGAAGCAAGAAAAATTCCCTCTTCGCCCATATTGGAAATCCTTTGCAGCAATCAGTGAATTTCTTAAGAGGGATTGGCCCGAAGATAGGACCGAAGAACAGTGGATCGACATATTTCGAAACGTCATGACCGAGATGATAGCTTGGAGGGCTCCATGGATAGCTCCTATGCCACTGCTGTACAAGTGTGGGGATAAGGCATTTGTTCCGTTATTAGGAGTATAGGGAGATGTGATTTATGCGCCACTACTGGTGCTAAGGCAATCAGAATCTCGTCAGTTCACTCTTACGACCCACGATCTTAGTGAGTTAGAATTTGCATATAGAGAATACGGGTATTCGGGAAAGGTGCGCGAGATTGTAGTGGCGTGGAAGAAAACTTATCGGGTAGAGGTAGCTCGATATGCCGATATCGTCACACCCAACTACATGGTATGGAGAGATATGAGGATTAATGATAGACTATTGGAACCTGGTGGGAGGATTGTCTCATTGATGGATCTATGAATGGAATAAACACCATCGGATTAGAAATCGCAAAGTCAGAATTTGAAAAAGAAAAAGCCCGAATGAGTAAAGAGGTTGCCCGACTTCAAGAAGAAATCGATGACTTGAAGAATAGGGAATCGATTCGGGAAAAGTAAGGGAAGTGGAAAAGGTCAAGAGAGAAAGAGACACTATCAAGGGTGATATCAAGGAACTACACTTGGAAAATAAAAGGTTCCGTGTCTTCTAGGGTATGGGAGAAAAAAGTCGAATACCTCAGAAAAGAGATTGGCTACTGGAAAGAGAGAGTGAAACAGGAAGAAGCCCGAGCCGACAGACTTGAGCAAGAGAAGAAAGCTAGGGAAAGCTCACACACTGCTATTTCTGCTGAGCTATTGAGATGTCAGTTGGAGAATGAAAGATTACGGGCCAGGTTGAAAAGCAAAGCAATCCAAAGGGGGACTGTGAAGGAAAGTCTGAGATTCGAGGGGGTTACTTTAGGACCATCACTTTGTAAAAACACTTTGAAATAGATGGGCAAACTATTGGATTGCCTTAGGTAATGATCTTGTTATTTTATCCTTGATGTATTTAATTCCAGAAATCAATGAAAGACAGTTTGGTTGAAATTATCCAGGGGCCAATACTTTCAAATTCATTCATACATATTTATAATCATTCTTTTATTCATTCCTTTATATATTTATACATTTATTCATATTCATATTCGTACTTAGTCATTCATTTATTCCATTATTCATACATATTCATGTACTTAGTCATTTATTTATTCATTCCATTTTTCATTCATTCATACTTAGTCATTCATTCATTTTTAATAAAACACAAAGAATGTGTCAACAAATTCTAATCCATGGTTTTTTAAACTTAAGGTAAAATTGGGCTCACTTCGAAAGAACTAGATTTTCGGCATGGTTGTAATACCAGATCTCAGGCCAAAATTATGGAGAATGACCAGATTGCCCATATAGAAAGGATGAAATGGGCTCAGAGGGAACTGCAAGAGCAATTGGCTAAATCCTAGGAAGAATCAAGAGAGCAGATGGCCAAGCTTATGAAAATGATGAATGCCATGCTTAGACAGAAAGGGCCGGGTGAGAATTCAGTTACGGAAAAAAGGGTAGTGAACCAAGAAGGCCGACCTAAAGTTGTGCAGCTAAATGGCCAAACATCCCAGAATGCTAGAAATGAGCTTCCAATAGGGGCAGCTTCTTTTGTTTATATCCAACCGATGGCAGAACAACAGAATTATGCTCCTGGGAAGGTTAACATTAGGGCTGACCCAACTGATCTTGTTGATGTTCCGGATTTTGAAGAGCTCACTAAGAAGGAGAAAGCTAAGATGGCTGAAATGAAGAAGATTTAATCTGCTAAATCACAGAAAAAGTATCAGTTGTTGGAAAAGAGGTTAAGGGCTGTGGAAGGTGCAGAATTGTTTGGCAGCCTGGATGCCAAGGAAATGAGTCTGGTACATGGCTTGGTAATCCCCCCTAGTTTAAGGTACCAGACTTTGAGAAGTATAATGGGACTACCAACCCGTCAGCACACTTAACCATGTACTGCCGGAAGATGACGGGGCATGATGAGGATGAAAAGCTCCTCATTCACTGCTTCTAAGACAACTTAACAGATTCTGCAAATCGTTGGTATAATCAGTTGACCTTGACTAAGATTCATTCTTGGATGGATTTGGCCAAAGCCTTTATGGAACATTACAAGCATGTAACTGATATGATACCTGACAGGATGTCGCTGCAGAACATGGAGAAAAAAATCTACTGAAAGCATCAAGGAGTACTCTCAAAGGTGGAGAGATTTGGCCACTCAAGTACAACCCCTCTAACCAGTAAGGAAACTACGGTCCTTTTCATCAACACTTTAAAGGAACCGTACTATGACAAATTAGAGGGAAGTGCCACTAAGAATTTTGTGGATATGGTCATATCTGGTGAAATGATAGAAACCGCCATTAAGAGTGGAATGCAAGGAGGAGAATCTTCAAATCCAAAGAAAGCAATCCCTGCCAAAAAGAAAGAGGGGGAAACTCATGCAGTCAGCTATAACCATCGTCCCTATACACCTCCTGGACCCTATATATCTCTCACACCATATACACCTTCTACACCGTATACACCTTACCTGGCATACAATCCTTACTACACTGCCGTGAACCATCTTACCCAAAATTCTTTTCTTTACACAGCCATTTCGCAACAACCATACCCAACTGGCATATCCCCACAAATATCCATTCCCCGAAACACCATCCCAAACACCCAAAATGTTATCTGCAATGACCAAAGATCACCAAGAAATAACCAAAGGCCTTAATTTGATCCTATTCCTACAACCTATGATGAGTTATACCCCAAACTGTTATAGAGACAGCTAGTTGCACCCGTATACCTTTAACCCTTGAAACCACCATATCCCAAATGGTATAACGCAAATGCTAACTGTGCATATCATGCAGAAATTCAGGGGCATTCGACCAAAGACTGCATTTCTTGTAAGAGGAAGGTCCAAGCTTGATTGACACTGGGGTCATAAAGTTCGAATATAGGAATAGGCCTAATATTGTGGGTAACCCATTGCCCAATCATACTAAGGCCAAGATGAATACAATGTTGTCAGGGGAAGTTGGCAGGGTAAAAACACACATCAGTGAGGTGAAGACTCTGATGATAAAAGTGTGGTTTGAAATGGTCAGGGCGGGAATAGTATAGGATGAAGCTGGTCTGAAAATGGTTGCAAGCAAGACAGAGGTTTGTTGTTCGTTTCATAGATGTGAGGGTCACACTATACAAGAGTGTGAAGGTCTTTTAGCTAAAGTTCAGCAAATGATGGATGTGGGCGAGGCCCAATTTTATGAGGAAACAGAGAAAGAGGTGGATGCTATTGAGAATACAGCCGATTATGGGTTGGGCAGACCTTTGGTTATCTACTATGATGAGCTGGAAAGGAAGGCTACCCCGGTTTATGAAGAAATCATGCCAAAGTCGATTATAGAGCTACCATCTTCTTTCTCATACAAGGAAAATAAAGCCACACCATGGAGATACGATTGCAGTGTGGTTATGTCGGGCTCTTCAAGTCAGCAAACAGCAATCGATATAACGGGTGTAGGACATCTAACTCGCAGTGGTAGATGTTATGCCCCCGAAATTGTTAAGCAAAGTTCGGTGGGAAAGGAAAGAGGAATTGACAAATAAAAAAGAATAGCAAAACCGATCCATATAGAGATGGATCAGTCAAAAGGAGTGGAGAAAAATTCAACCCCGGTGAAAGAGTCGGTAAATGAAAAAGAGGCTTGTGAATTCTTGAAATTTATAAAACACAATGAATACAGTGTGGTAGAACAACTGCACCGTCAACCAGCAAGGATTTTGATCCTTTCACTATTGTTGAGCTCAGAGTCGCATAGAAATGCACAGCTAAGGGTTTTGAATTAAGCATATGTGGCCAACAATATATTGGTGGAGAAATTAGATCGGTTGGTTGGTAACATCGCAGCGAACGATCACATTTTCTTCAGTTATGATGAAATACCACCCAACGGTGTAGGATCTACAAAAGCCCTTCATATCACGACTACTTGCAAGGGGCACATTCTACCACGAGTACTCCCGGATAATGGTTCTTCGTTGAATGTAATGCCCTTGGTGACCTTATCTAAATTGCCAGTTGACATGTCCTACATGCTACCATGCTATACTGTAGTTAGAGCCTTTGATGGTACCCGACGGGAAGTGATGGGAACTATTGAGTTCTCACTGGAGATAGGTCATTGTACTTATAAAGTTGATTTCCAGGTTATGGACATTACCCCATCTTACAACTGCTTATTGGGAAGGCCATGGATATATTTTGCTGGGGGCAGTACCATCATCTCTCCACCAGAAATTAAAGTTTGTAATGGAAGGACGCCTGGTCAACGTATCGGGAGAGGAAGATATCATAGCCTTTGCATCCACTGACTCCCCGTATATAGAATCGAATGAGGATGTTGTAGAATGCTCATTCAGGTCACTGGAATTTGTTAATGTTGTGTTCATCACTGAAGGACGTAAAATTCCAGAGCCAAAGCTGTCCAAGAATACCAGGTTGAGGGTGAGAACAATGGTAGGAAAAGGCTGCAGAGCAGGAAAGGGAGTGGAAAAATATCTCCAGGGTATGGCCAGAGCAATTGAAGTAACTGGGAAGAAATATCGATTCGGTCTCGGATATCTCCCAGAAGCTTATGAAAAGAACAGACAAATTGAGAAAAACAGAAAGAGAAGAATGGCCCGTCCCTCGGGTATAGATATAGAGTGGGAGCCCATGACTTTCTTACCAATCCTTCACAGCTTTCGTTCGGTTGGCGTTGAGTTTGGGGAGAAGGATTCCGACAATATGTTGATATTGCTCGAGCAAGCCTTTGAGAAATATCACATGATCAAGGAAGAACAGATGCAAGACATGGTAATCTGTATGGCTAGTGAAGAAGGAATTAAAAATAGAAATGCAAGTTGGATGGTGCGACCATGTCCACCGAGTTATAAATTAACAAATCGAAGTCGAGCTTCCTATAGTTTTTAGGTCTACTCCAGAGTAATACTTTGAAACAATCTTAATTATCTTTGCCCAAGGATATTAAGAATTTTTATGTACGGGCTTATGTTTAAAACTCTTTATTTAATAGATAACAAGCACGATGCATTTTCTTCATATTAATGTGTCCATATTCTTTCATTTATGCTAATTGTCCATATGCCTTCCTATATTCTTTCTTCCTCACCTATTTATAGGTGTACGGATGCAGAATATGAGGACCGTCCTGTCAATAATTCTGAAATTGATTTTGAAAAACCCATTTGCACGGGTGATTTCAACGTCAACTAAAATGTCGAAGATTATGGCCTGCCCCCGGATCTATTGAGAAAAATAGAACAAGATAGGAAACAAGTATTGCCTCATAAGGAGCTGTTAGAAATGATAAACCTGGGAAGTGGAGAAGAAATAAAAGAGGTCAAAATTGGGACCTTATTGTCACCATCAACAAAGTGTGAACTGATAGCTTTACTCCGAGAATATGTCGATGTATTTGCATAGCCATACCAAGACATGCCAGGGTTGGATCCTGATATTGTGGTTCACAAGCTCCCTTTAAGACTAGATTGCAAGCCAACTCAGCAGAAATTGAGAAGAATGAGGCCTGACATGCTGTTAAAGGTAAAAAAGCAGTTCGACGTCGGGTTCTAGGAAGTGGCAAAATATTCAGAATAGGTAGCGAATCTTGTCCCAGTTCCAAAGAAGGATGGAAAAGTACGGATGTGTGTTGATTATCGAGATCTGAATAAGGCCAGTCCTAAAGATAATTTCCCTTTGCCTCACATTGATACCTTAATGGATAATACGACAAAGAGCTCTTTGTTTTCCTTCATGGACGAATTCTCAGGGTAAAATTAGATTAAGATGGCACCAGAAGATATGGAGAAAACCACGTTTGTGACAATGTGTGAAACATTTTGCTATAAGTAATGTCATTTGGATTGAAAAATGCCGGGGTAACATATCAGAGAGTCATTGTAACTTTGTTTCATGATATGATGCATAAGGGAATTGAAGTCTATGTTGATGACATGATCGCAAAGTCACAATGAGAAGATGAGCATATTGCGAATCTTAATAAGCTTTTCGAAAGACTAAGAAAGTTTCTACTCAAACTAAACCCGGCAAAAAATGCACTTTCGGAGTCACTTCGGGGAAGTTGTTAGGTTTTGTTGTCAATAAGAGGAGAATCGAGATTGATCCAGATAAAGTAAAGGCCATCCAGAACTTGTCACCACCTCGTACTAAATATAAAGTGAGAGCCTTTCTAGGAAGATTGAATTACATTGCTCGATTTATTTCTCAGTTAACCGACAAATGTGATCCAACATTTAAGTTACTTCGGAAGCGTGATCCGGGAGCATGGGATGAAGGGTGTCAGATTGCCTTTGAAAAAGTTAAGCACTATCTATCCAACCCACCAGTAATATTGCCACCTGTTCCAGAGAAACCAATGATACTGTATTTATCATTATTTGAGAGGTCCATGGGTTGTGTCTTGAGGCAGCATGAAGAGACTGGAAAGAAAAACAAGCGATTTATTATCACAATAAGAAGTTCACTGAGTATGAGCTGAAGTATTCATGGGTAGAAAAGCTTTGTTGTGCCTTAACTTGGACTGCACGAAGGCTCAGACAATACATGTTGTACCATACGACGTGGTTGATTGCCAAGCTAGATCCCATCAAGTATATGTTGGAAGCACCTTCCTTGTCAGGAAGAACAACAAGATGGCAAGTTTTGTTGTCAGAGTACGACATTGTGTATGTGAGTCAGAAAGCTATAAAGGGCAGCGCAGTAGCCGAGTTCTTAGCAAGTCGAGCGGTTTAAGATTACGAGCCTTTGAACTTTGATTTCCCTGATGAAGACTTGACATGTGTCTCGCAAGAAGATGGGATTCCCCTGAAAAAGAAAATATGGAAAATGTACTTTGATGGCGCATCTAATGCCATGGGGCACGGGATCGGCGCAGTGCTCATATCCCCAGAAGAAGATTATGATCCTTTCACTCCCAGATTGGATTTTTATTGTACAAATAATACCGCTGAATATGAGGCGTGTACTATGGGCCTTCGTGCTGCCGTAGACAGAAATATCAAAACACTCGAAGTTTTTGGAGATTTACCCTTGGTGATATACCAACTACGAGGAAAATGGGAAACCCGAGATGCAAAGTTAATCTGTTACCAAGAGCTCATACTGAGTTTGATAAAGGAATTCGCAAAAGTTAGTTTCAACTGCTTCCCCCGAGAAGAAAATTGAATGGCGGATGCTTTAGCCACTTTATCATCAATGTTTAAAGTAAATGAAGGGGCCGAAGTTGTGCCAATAAAGATGAGCATATACGAATCTTCTGCCCACTGCCTGAGTATCGAAGAAGAAGTGGATGTCCTCCCTTGGTATTATGACATCTTGCAGTACATCAAGAGTCAACGGTATCCTGAACAAGTAACAGAAAATGATAAGAGGATTTTGAGAAGATTAGCAATAGGTTTTGTCCTAGATGATGGGATTCTCTACAAGAAAGGGAAAGACCAGGTTCTATTGAGGTGTGTCGGGTCTGTCGAAGCTCAAAGAATCATTGAGGAAGTCCATAAAGGGATATGTGTCACTCATGCCAATGGTCACATGCTTGCTAAACAAATTATGAGGGTAGGATATTATTGGCTAACAATGGAAGGAGATTGTATTAGTTATTCCTGAAAATGCCATAAATGTCAGATATATGCAGATAAGATTCATGTGCCTCCATCACCATTGCATGTCATGAATGCACCATGGCCAATTTCGATGTGGGGAATGGATATGATCGGGCCTATTACCCCGAAAGCTGCAAACGAACACCATTTCATCCTAGTGGCCGTAGATTACTTCACAAAGTCAGTGGAAGGTGCTTCTTATGCCAATGTAACGAAGTCAGTGGTATGCAGATTTGTCAAGAAGGAAATCATATGCTGGTATGGATTGCCAGGGAGAATCATTTTAGACAATGCTCTCAATCTGAACAATAAGATGATGAGAGAAGTGTGTACTCAGTTCAAGATCATGCATCATAATTCGGCACCTTATCATCCGAAAATGAATGGGGCAGTAAAAGCAGCCAATAAGAATATCAAGAAGATTGTTGAGAAGATGACCGATGTGTAGAAAGATTGGCATGAGATCTTGCCTTTTGCTATTCACGCATACCGTACCTCGGTCCGCACATCTACGAGTGCCACGCCATTTCCTTTGGTATATGGAATGAAGGCAGTGTTACCTATTGAGGTTGAAATCCCTTCCCTTCGTGTTTTAATGGAGGTTGGATTAGAAAAGACAGAGTGGGTTAAGGCTCGCTATGAACAGTTGAATCTTATAGAAGAGAAAATGATAAAAGCAATTTGCCATAGGCAGATGTATCAGAAAAGGATGATTCGAGCCCACAACAAGAAGGTTCGCCCTAGGCAGTTCCGAGAAGGGGAGTTGGTACTAAGGAAAGTTCTCCCTATAGTGAAGGATCCGCGAGGGAAATGGGCTCCAAACTGGGAAGGGCCCTATATGGTAAAAAGAGCTTTTTCTGGAGGAGCATTGATTCTGACTCGGATGGGCGGGGATGACTTGAGAAATCCCGTGAATGCTAACGAATTGAAGAAGTACTATGCTTGAAGAATAAAAAGAATAAAAAAAAAGAAAAGAAAAGTGTGATTTTGTGCACATGGAAATTCGAATGATTCCAAATGTAAAAGTGAAAATTCTATATAACTATTTCCCTTGAGGATTGATTTTCAATGAGAATATTCGTGCTTGATATGATGAATGACTATCTTTCATATTCATTTCACAAAGAAGAAATTATCCTTAGTCACCCCTTTGAGCCTTAGGAATTTTTTCTTTCTTCAAACCTTGATCAAGGATCACCCTCTACACTGGAGGGCAGATGTGAGGAAAAATAATCTCCCAAAAATCATGGCGAAAAGAGCCATCAAAAAAAGAAAGGAAGAAAAAATGTGTGAAATCAAAGAATGAAAAATGAAAGCCAAGAATGAAAGAAACAGATTCCAAAAAAAAAAAGGAAAGTCCAAAAAGGACGAATGTTTCAAGAATGAGTTCTCCTTAGGAAATGATCCTTGATCCAATCACCCTAAAAACACATTTTAGGCCTATTTATCCTTTCTTTCTGAACCTCGAGCCACGACCTACATTACGTGTTTTAAAAGTCCATTTTGATCAAGCATGGATATTCAATTTGAAGGGCTGTTCTTAGAACTCATTCCATCTTTTGAATTGACATTTTTACTTTGGAAGCATTTAGAATTCCCAGATGCATGGTAGAACAAACAAACAAAAAAGAAATGAAAAAAGAATGTATAAGGAGAAGTTTAAGCCGAAAACCCGCAAAGGGCGACTTAATACCGAATGGAGGACACTTGGGTTAAAAACCCACAAAGGGCGGCTCACGTACTGATTAAGGATTGAATCAATGCTCCGTGTATAGGGGGAGAAAGTATCAAAAAATCAGAAGAAAGTGGAAAAGCTCAATCTGATGCAACTATGGAAGCTGAGAGGTTACCCAAGTAGATTGTTCATTCAAGAGAAATTTCAGATGAATCGAAGAAGGAGGGGTCCAAGATATTCAGCATCTGGGGCATCTACAACCTACAACTCTACATTTGTTTCTTGTATCCTTGATATTCACTTCTGTCATCTTGTTATCCCTTTTATGGCATTTGGTAGTTTCATACTTTCTTTCATACATTTGTGATGCATTTTGATTGTTATTAAATTGAATGATGATTAGTAAACATAAAAATCTTTAAACAAAAGGATTTCAGAGTATTACTAAGGAGTAGATTTAAATTTTAAAAGAGGTTCAAAAACCACTAAAATTTGAAAACACAATAGCGCATCATGATGGAAAATTCACCAAGTAGAGGTAAACAGCGAATGTGTTGAAGACTCTGTCTCGAAGTCAAAAAATTTGAGGATTTTAGAGAAGTCATAAACTTAGACTTTTTATCTTGATTGAAAGATCTTCAAGTGAGGCATCAGTGAATAGTTGATGATTTCATCATGAAGTCAGACAGTCCGTGAACCTCAAAGAAACCATGGATTAGAAATCATGATACAATCATTTAATTACCTTCATCTTTAGGGAACATACATCCTACAAGCATTTGCGAAGCATGTCATTTTCATCATTGCATTTGGCTAACATTACAGGAATCGTGGAAATTTTGCTCTCCTAAATCGAACTCGTTATGCTTCTCAAATGAGTCGAGCCCCGAGACCACCGTCGAGGTATTTTGTTTTAAAATCGAGCTCGTTCTGCTTCTGTCGCAACCTAAAAATAACAAGTCTCATCGCAAGATTTTATATTCATTAAGCGTGACATTAAAAAACTGAGGAAAAGTCGACTTAATTCCTCTTGAAAAATGAAGGTTTTGAAAATGACCTTGAAAAAGACATGGAGTCGCCACCAATCTTTTTTTGGCTAGGTGTGATCGGCCATCTATTAAAACCGGTTTTAGAAAACATTTAAAATTAATTAAAACATTTTTTAAAACCAATTTCAAGTCTGCATTTTAAACCAGAGAAATCAAAGAAGCGGGTTTGGGACTCGGTTACGTGTGGGGAAGGATTAGCACCCCCACAACGCCCGTATAAAACGGTATCTTATTAATCATGTGTTATCTCAAGTCTCGGTAAAAAGTCGGTTTCAAATTTAGTATTTCAAGTTAATTCCCAATTTAAACAAAAATAATTCCATTTTTAATCGAAAATAATTCGGAATTTTTAAATTCAAAATTTTCCTATATTCCCCAACAAACGTGGCAAAATATAGAAATTTTTATTAGTTCTGGAAACCTTTCCGAATCATTCTCATTTTAAAGAAGATATTCCGTTATTAATGATAATTGATGATATCCTCCCCAGCAAACCCGGCAGAGAATTCATGAATTATTTTAACTCGAGAATATCTTTATTTTATTGAAAATCATTACCTTTCTGAAAACATTTAAAAAATATGAATATGTATGACAAAAATAAAATGACATAACAAAGTCTAAATAATATAATGCAACCTAAATGATATGATATAATTTAAATGTCTTAGCATATTCTAAATGAAATGAAATGTCCTAAGTTATATGATATATTTCTGAATAAAATGAAATGACCTAGGTAACATAATATATTCTATATGAAATGTAATATCCTAAGTCATATGATACATTCTAAATGAAATAAAATATCCTAAGTGACATAATATATTCTAAATGAAATGAAATGAAATGACCTAGGTAACATAATATATTCTACATGAAATCAAATGACCTATGTAAAATAATATATTCTATATGAAATGAAATAATTTAAATAACATGGCAAATATAAATGATATGACATATAATCTAAATGACATGAAATATAAAATAATGTTATCATATAATATGCATGAAAATAAAAATAAAAATAATAATGCATGAACATAGTATATGCAAAATAATATGACAAAAATAATTATATAAAAAGCATAGAATATCATGAAATATTCAAAACCATATAACAAATAATATAATATCAAAATTTTAAATCAAAGATAATAACACCATCATGAAAATTAAACATAGCAAAAATTACATATTATATAATATGTATGAATATGGAAAATGCAATGTACGAGAATGTATTTTTTCCTTTAATTAAGGAAATCCGTATATCTAAAAAGATATCCGGATACCTTTGGAAAATATATCAAATTGAATATTCTAAAATCAAAATACTTTGTGATTGTTTGAAAACTTTTTTTTTTTTGAAAAGCTTAGATTAAAAATAAAAACTTGGTTGAACCCTTTTTAAATGGCTCTAATTTCCTAAGTTTAAAATTCCGGACTTGACCACTCTTAACCCGAGACTTAAAAAATCTTTTTTAAAGTTTAAAAAGGCTTAGAAACTACTCTAAGTCAGTAGCTAAACTTCCTAATCAACCCCCTCTAAGTAACTTAACCAAAACAGAAAAATGATTTTCCTTCAAATTCAATTCTGACTCCACTGTCCAGTTTTAAACCATGATTTTTTACCCTAGTTTTAAAAATTCAAAAGAATCTAAAAAAAAACTGGAGACTCAAAACATGTAAAATTACACGAAAAAAATCATCTTAATTTTTTGATTAAATATGACTACCCAGAAAAATCGGAAAAGTACGAGTACTGGGTGAAAAAACTGTTTTGTCAAAACACATTTTTTTGCATTTGATAAAATCATGTAAAAATTAAAGTAAAAATATTAGAGACTCTCTAAAATACTCAAAAACAGTAGCTAACACTTTTAAAAAGTTAGACAAAAATTGGCTAAAAAGTAAAAAAAATCACAAAGGTAGAATAATCAATTTGACAACTCTTTAGTTTTCCACAAGTATGCTCAAGAGAGCATGACTTTGAGCCATTGATTGGCCTAAGTCATAAGTCAAGTGGCAAGGACATGAAATGCATGAAAAATTCAGCAAATATGATGCATGAAATTCATGATTTTAAACCTAAATGTCATGAAAAATGCATGGCATCAATAAAATGACCTAGACCTAAATGAACTTGCATGGCATTTAATGCAACCTATGTCTAAAATGCATGAATATGCATGGCAAAAAAAAACCAATCCTATATCTAAAATATGCAAGGCAATAACACAAACACAAGGCATGCTTAAACAAAATACTCAACCAAATGTCATGAAAATGCAAACCTATCAACTAACATAACAAAAAATGGACACACAAAGCAAATAAAATGAGATGGCCGAATGGCCTCATGTTCAAAATGAGCATGGCATTTTCACAAACACTTGATATACTAACATACTTAACTAAAGAATAACACTCAAATCATGCAAATATAAAGTAGAGGCATGAAAACCAACAAGCATTTTCACAAACACATGTATTACAAAATATAAAACATAAACAAACTTAAACATTTTGAAAACAGAAAATCAAAAATGCAAGAATAGTAAAATAAACATGATAATAGACTCATAAATGGAACTAAACAAGCACCCAAATTAAAACAAGCTTCAAGTCTATGTATTAGAAGAAGATTTAAATCATCAAGACTTATTTAATATAAAAAATAACATGAAATAAAAAAGCAAACAACAATTAAAAAAAATTGGGCCATTCGGCCATATCCAAAAACTAAGGGAAAAAAATTTCAAGAGCTTTTTATAAGAAAGGATGAAGAAAGAACTTAAAGAAGAACATTAAAAACACTTATTTAAAAAGAAAAATCAAAAGAAACTCACCAAAATAATGATCAAAACAGCAAATCAAGAATGGAAAATCAAAGAAAGTGCAAGAGTATGGTGCTAAAAGCAACCTCTAGAAGCTATCTTTCAAGCTTTTTCTTTTCTAACTTTCTTTTCTTTTTGCTTTTCAACAATAGAGAGAAAATCAGCCAAAAGCAAGAGAGAATAGAGAGTGAGTGTAGCTGAAAATGAAAGAGAGGCCCCTCTCTTTAGTGTGGCCGAAACCCCCCTCTAGGCTAGGATGTTGTCATTTTTCCATCAACCAATTTTCATCCAAGGGCTATTGATCCAAGATGTTTAAAACATGAAATTATCACCCTTAGATTAGGCCATCAACTATCCACAATTACAGTTGTTCAAGAATCTTAAACCATTATGTTGAAACTCTCCCTCTTCATGCATTGGTCCATGTGGCTTATTTGCAAAGGCTTGATCAAAAAACACTAACTCTTCATTGTTGGCCTTTTGATTAAAAAAATCAGAAACTTTCTACCCATCTTTGGGCCTTGGCCAGCCAGCCCCCCTTCTTTTAGCCCATGTTTCATTTTTTAAAAAGGCAAGAAAAGCCCTTTTCAGTTTCTTGGGTAAAATGACCTTTTTGTCCCCCTGATCATAAATAAATTTTCTTTTTTCAATGCTTTTAAAATAATAAAAAATTGAATTTTTTCGAGTCCATTTGCTATTTATTTTGATTTTTTCTTCCAAAATTGTCCTTCTATGCCCCCAAACTTTACCATTTTTTAAACGAGCTCCAAATCCAAATTTTTCTTCACCAATCTCTTCCAAATAATTTAAAAGTATGATCTGGAAGTTTTCATAATTTTTGGAACTCATTTGGTATTTTTTCAAGATTTATCTACTTGAATTACTACATGGGGGCTCGAGATTTGGCCATTTTGCAAACGAACTCTGAATCAAGATTTTATTTCTCCAATCTCTTCCAAATAATTTAAAAATGAGATTTGCAAATTTTTAGAATTTTTGGAGTTCATTTGCTATTTTTTCGGGATTTATCTTCTTGAATTTCTGCATAAGAGACCGAGATTTGGTCATTTTGCAAATGAACTCCAAATCAAGATTTTCTTTCTCCAATCTCTTCCAAATGATTTAAGAATGAGATTTACAATTTTTTAGAATTTTCGGAGTTCATTTGCTATTTTTTTCCAAATTTTCCAATTTTGCCATTTTGCCTCCGAAACCCGGTTTTGCTCAAAACAAGTTCGATTTTCAGATTTTCTTCAAACTGAGCCTTGGAATATCCTTTTTTAATCACTCCTCATCTATTAGAGGCTTTAGTCCTACCGAATCGGGCCATTTCTTGTAATTCTTCCCAATTTCACCGAAATCCACCAAAAACCCTAATTCTCGGTTTTCTTCTGGATTGACTTTTCTTTCAGTTTTGGCTTCTACATTACCCGTATTCAGTGCTTATCTTTCATTTGAAACCTTCAATTTTGACCAATTCGAATTGTTTAAGCACTTTTCCCCAAATTTCCTGGATTAGGGTTTTCTTTCTACTGAATCTCCATAACCCAACTTTCGAACTCCATATCTTTCGATGTAGATCTCGGATTATCAAAATTGTTTTGAATTTTTTCAATTGAACTTCAAATCTTGATTTTGAAAGTGGGTTGACTTTTTCAAAAGTTGACTTTTCAAGGTTAACTTTTCGGGGTTGACTTTTTTCAAGTTTGACTTTTTATGATCGCCCTCTTAAACTAAGTCTCGGAGTACCACCTGCAGGATGAAAAAAAGTCTTTTTACATTCTGAAACATCAATTTAGGAAGAAAACATACCTATTTTAGTGGTCCGGACAAAATTAGGTGTCTACAGCTTCTCAAATGAGTTGAGCCCCGAGACCACCATTAAGGTATTTTGTTTCAAAATCGAACTCGTTCTGCTTCTCAAATGAATCGAGCCCCGAGACCACCATCAAGGTATTTTGTTTTAAAATTGAACTCGTTCTGCTTCTCAAATGAGTCGAGCCCCAAGACCACTATCAAGGTATTTTGTTTTAAAATCGAATTCGTTCTGCTTCTCAAATGAGTCGAGTCTCGAGACCACCGTCGAGGTACTTTCTTTTATTTTTTAAATTGAACTTGTTTTTTAAATGAGTCTAACCCAGAATTTTACAATTTTAAAATAAACAAGCCTTTGTTGGTGATAGCCAAAGCCTTTGGTAGAGATATCCAGGGTTTTACAGTTTTAAAAATGAACAAGCCTTTGGTGGTGATAACCAAAGCCTCTGGTGGAGATATCCAAGGTTTTAAAGTTTTAAAAGTGAACAAGCCTTTAGTGGTGATAGCCGAAGCCTCTAGTGGAGATGTCTAGAGTTTTACAATTTTAGAATAAACAAATCTTTTGTGGTGATAGCCAAAGCCTTTGAAAGATAACTAGATTTTTAAAACACAACTGGCACCATTTTTAAAGTCGCCTCCTCGCACAATTCTTCAAAACCATTTTTAAAGTTGTCTCCGAGCATAATTTTTTCAAAATCATGGATAAGACCTCCGGGCACCATTTTTAAAGTCGCCTCTGAGCATAATTTTCTAAAATCATGGATATGACCTCCGGGCACCATTTTTAAGACCTCCGGCCACAATTTTCTAAATCATGGATAAGACCTCCAAGCACCATTTTTAATACCTCCGGGCACCATTTTTAAGACCTCCGGGCATAATTTTTCCAGATCACAGATAAGACCCTGAAACCACCGTCGAGGTATTTTCTTCTCTTGCGAATCGAACTCGTTTCCTTAAGATGGTCGAGCCTTGATTAGTCAGAGAACTCAATTTAAGAACAAAATATTCTATTTACAGCTTTTATTCAAAAAAATAAAAAGAAAATGAAGAAAATTCTCTTTCCTTTTATTTACATGTAATTTCACTAACCGAACAAAGTTAGTGTTTATTTATCTTTGCCTAATTCCTGATTCTCAACAATAGCCAAAGAAGGGTAGCTGTAGACACCTAATTTTGTCTGGACCCCTAAATCAGGTAATTTCTTCCTGATGATGTTTTAGAATGCAGAAAGTCTCTTCTCATCCTACAGGTGGTACTCCAAGACTTTGTTTAGGAGGTCAAGCATGAAAAGTTAATCCCAAAAAAATCAACCCTGAAAAAGTCAACCCCAAAAAGTCAGCCACTAAAAAAGTCAACCCTCATTCAAAATCAAGATGCAAAGTTTAATTAAACAATGGTGAAAGAATTTTAATAATCCGAGGTCTACAACGAGAGATATAGAGTTCGAAAAATGGGTTATGGAGATTCAGTGGAAAGAAAATCCTAAGAGGAAGGTTGGCTGATTTCTTTCATCCAAATGCCAAAATGGGATAGCAAGATGGTATTTTTATTTGATTGAGCCTTTATGATCTTGCCAAGTGGCCAAATGAATGAAAAGAAAGGATGAGCACATTATGGTTACATATTTTAGGCTAGCTGTTATTGTTAGGGGCTGATCACTTCATCTTATGGTTGTAAATTCACATTTTTAGCATCTTTGATTATTAGCCTTTGGATCTTGCTAGCTAGGAAAAAAGATGTCAACATTATGACAACATAAGAGGCATTCGGCTAGCTTATAAATAGGAGAGGGAATTCTGATTTTCGGGAGGTTTTTTGGCTGAGTATTTTAATGTTTGAGTAATAGCTAAGTGGTAGAAAAGCAAAGGAAAATTTAGAAGAGAAGGAAGCTTGAAAGATAGCTTTGAAAGGTAGCCTTTTGGCACCTAACTCTTGCATTTTTCTTTCTTTTTCTATGCTGATTTTGCTTATTTTCATATTATTTTCTTGTTATTTTATTATGAAATAAAGGTTTTTAAAACTCCCTTTTAAGGCTCCTATCTTGTGTTTTCATAAAAAAAAATCAAAATACAAATTTTTTTACTACATTTCTACTAGTGGCCGAATAGCCTCCTTGAGTATAATTGTCTTGTGTTTGATTTATTTCCTATGTTGGTTGTGGTATGTTAGTTTGTTTTGATGATTTAGCTTTCTAAAATAATCAAAATATGGAGCTTATTTCTACTTTCTTTACTTGTTCTTATTTTTCTATTTTTATCATTTATTTTCATGTCTACTTGCTTTATTTACTAACTTTATTTTTCTGTTTTTACTATATCAAGTTGTTCATGCTTTGCATTATTGTCATACCATGTGTTTGTGTATTTGCGTAGCTATATCTTTGCATTTTCATCTTGATTGTTTGACTACCATGCTTTCATTTATGTCTTGCATATTTGCCATGCCATATGTTTGTGTTATTGTCTTGCTAGCATCTCACATATTTTTCAATGACCATTCGGTTTCCATATTTTCTTGCCTTGTGCATTTGCATTTTCATCTTGATTATTTGATTACCATGCTTTCATTCATGCTTTACATCATTATGCCATGTTATTGTGTATTTGTTTTGTCATGTTCTTTCATTATTATTATGTTCATTTGGTCATTATATGTTCATGTTATAGCCATGCATATTTATATGTCATATTAGGCATTAGGTCATATTATATTGCCATGTATATTCTCATGACATTTTAGGCAGTAGATCTTTGTATGCCATGCATATTTTCATGCTTATTAGGTCTTAGGTCATCTTGTATTTCCATGCATGGTTTCATGTCCATTAGGTCTAGGGTCATATTTATTGCCATGCATATTTCATACATATTAGGTCTAGGGTTACATTTATTGCCATGCATATTTCATGTTAGGCATTAGGTCATCTTTTATGCCACGCATATTTCTATGTCATTTAGGCATTAGGTCATGCATTTAACTTGTTGTTTGTTCATGCATTTCATATCATCCCACTTGATTTTTGAGTTAAGCCAATCAATGGCTCAAAGCCAAGCTCTCATGAGTCATGAGCATGCTTGTGGAAAATTAAGATGTTGTCAAGTTGGATTTTTTACCTTTATGATTTTTTTTCATTAGGCAATCCTTGTCCAAACTTTAGAAATTTTTACCATTGATTATAGTATCTTATAGGAGTCTCTAATATTTTTATTCTGATTTTTGGATGTTTTTATCAAAGGTTTAAAAATGTTTTTTTTTAAACAGTTTTTCACCCAGTGTTGTAACTTTCATGAATTTTAGGGTAGGACATATAGGTCTAAAAATTAAATTGATTTTTTCACATATAGGTCTACATGTTATGAGTCTCCCATAATTTTTTCAGTTTTTTTTGAAAATTTTAAAAAGGTAAACAAATCACGTTTTAAAACTGGTCTGAAAAGTCATATTTGTTTTCAAAAAGAAAATAATTTTCTGTATTGGTTAAGGCATTAAGAGGGGGCTGATTTAGAGCAATAGCTACTGTCCTAGGTTAATTTCTAAGTCATTTTAATCCTAAAATTTAATTTATAAAGGTCGGGTCAAGGGTGTTCAACCCGAGTTTTCAAAGTTAGGAAATAGAGCCTTTTTAAAGGGGGTTTCAGCTATGGTGCCATTTTCATCCAAAAATTTTCAAATTGTTTTCAAACCCATCACAAAGTATTTTTGATTTAGGAAAATCTGATTTAAGTATTTTCCTAAGGTAGTCGGATTTTAGGTATACGGATGTCCTTATTCAAAGGAAAAAATACACTTTCATGCATTACATTTTCCATGTTTATGCATATTCTATGATATATAATTTTTGCTATGAATATTCTATAGTGATGTTATTGTTTTGATTTAGATTTCGTGGTGTTGTCATAGTGGTTACATGGTTATGGATATTCTATGTTATTCTATGCTTTTTTCTTAGTCATTAATTATTTTGCCATATATTTAGAGTTTATTATGTTCATGTATTGTTTTTTCATTTACATGCATATTTTAATATAATGTTATTTTATGTTTCTTATCATGTCATGTTATTAAATTATGCCATGTCATTTAGAATATATTATATCATTTAAATGTTGCCATGTTATTTAGATAATACTATGTCATCTAGATTTTGCTATGTCATCTTTTACCATGTTACACATGTTCATATTCATCTTTTTAAAATTTAAAAAAGATAATGATTTTCAATAAAAAAAAAAAAAAAAGATATTCCCTAGTTAATAATTCATGAGTTCTCTGTCGGGTTTGTTGGGGAGGATATCATCAATTATCATTAATAAAAGAATATATTTCTTTCAAAAATGGAAATGATTTGGAGATTTTTCAAATAAATAAAATTTTTTATATTTTGCCGAGTTTGTCGGGGAATATAGGAAAATTTTGAATTCATGAATTCCGGATCATTTTCAATTAAAAATGGAATTGTTTTTGTTTAAATTAGGAATTATTTTAAAATGCCAAATCTAAAACCAACTTTTACCGAAACTTAAGATAACACACGATTAATATGGTACCGTTTTATATAGGCATTGTGGGGGTGCTAATCCTTCCCTGTACGTAACCGACTCTCGAACCCGCTTCTTTGATTTCTCTGGTTTAAAAGCGCAGACTTTGAAATTGGTCTTAAAAAATGTTTTAATTAATTTTAAAATGTTTTACAAAACTGGTTTTAATAGGTGGCCGGTCACACCTAGCAAAAAAAATTGGTGGCGACTCCATTTCTTTTTGAGGATGTTTTCAAACCCTCATTTTATTTCAAGAGAAATTAAGTCATATTTTCTTCTGTTTTCGCCAATGTCACACCTAACGAGTAATGTCTCGCAATGAAACTTATTATTTTTTAGGTTGCGACAGGTACAATTTAATTAGGCCTAAATTGATTGAATCATGTTAAATTAATTTGTACTTGAGTTTTTCATTGGATTTAAGAATGTTAATTAGGCTTGCTTCTTAATTGCACTTGATTAGGCTTATTGGGCCCAACCCATTATTTTGTTCTTAAAGCCCTTTTGGGGCCATGTGGGCTTGAGGCCCAAAAACAAGGCATGTTTTCACTGCCCCTAAGCCTACCTAGCCGCCCACCTCCCCAGTTGCACCTGTAACCTCCTACCCTTACCATTTGCCGCCCCTACACCTGGTCTGCCACCTTACCTTTTCCGCCCCTACCCCTGCCCAACCAACATATCCAGTTCTCCCATTCCCCATGCTTTGGCAGAGAAAATCCCATAAGATCTTGGATTTGAATTCCCAATAACCCTATAAATCAAAAAACCAACAACAGCAAAAAAAGGATCTAAACACCACAAGAGGAATCTCTGCCAAATCCATCACCACCACAATCGAACCCCATATTTTGAAACCTAACATATACCCGATCTCTCCCTCGAAAACCATACTCCAGTCCACATCCACAACCACAACCAAATCACCACCAACACACGCAAACAACCCTCATTTGGCAAAGAAAAGAAAACCCACAAATTCACAAAATCAAAAAAATAAGAGTAAACACAAGAAAACAAAATAAAAATGAAAAAAACAAATAAAAACACTAAGAGGTAGATTTTGGGTTTTTTAGCTTGGTGGTGTTCGAGGATGACCCCAGGCAATCCCAACAGTGGAAAGGTTGAGCTAGTGAAGGGGAGGTTGTGGTTTGATTTTGGGCCCCATCCAACCGTGGACGGCGATCAAATTTAGGGTTGAAGCTTCGAGTTTATGTTTCAGATCTAGGAAAATTGGGACTTTTTTTTGGAAAATCGGCTCAGATAAAAGTGAAGAGGAGGTCGGGATGAGGCTTTAGGTAAAGTTTTGTGAAAATCCATCATCGACGATGGTGATCGACGGTCGGAGTAGCGGTCTGGTTGTCGAGTTCTAGAAATCTTTAGAGAGATGAGAGAGGTTTTGGAGAGAGATAAGATAGAGAGAGAAAATGGAGGGGGAAATGAGGAGACAAAAAATTTTGGGTTTTTATAATGTAAAAAAAAGACCCAGCTAGAATCCGTGCGGGGCCCATGTCAAGGTTCGACTCAGGTGCAACCGACCAAGCCAAAGAAAAGGGAATAGGAAAGAAAAAGAAAGAGAAGAAAGAAGGAAGGGAAGGGAAGGGAAGAGAAGAGAAGGGAATGAAATGAAATGGAATGGAATGGAAGAAAAAGAAAAGGAAAAAGAAGAGAAAAGAAGAAAGGAAGGAAGGGGAAGAAAAAGAAAAATGAAGAAAACGAAAGAAAGGGAAGAAAAAAAAGAAAAGAGAAGGAAAGAGAAGAAATGAAGGAAAAGAAAAGGAAAGGGAAAGAAAAAAGAAAGGAAATGAAATGAAAGGAAAGAGAAGAAAGAAAGAAAGAAAAAAGAAAGAAAGAAAGAAAAAAAGAAAAAAAAGAAAAAAAGAAAAAAGAAAAAGAAAAAAGAAAAAAGAAAAAAGAAAAAGGAAAAAGGAAAGGAAAACAAAGAAAGAAATAAAAGGAAAGGAAAGAAAAGAAGAAAGGAAAAATTAAAGGAAACAAAATCCTAATTTTTTTTTCTTCTCTCGAGAATTAATTCGAGCACTCAAGTTTCGAATTTCTCGTAATTTTCCAAGGTAAGTTTTTATTTTCATTTATTTATTTATATATTTTTATTTTTCTTTGTTATTATCTAAGTTATTTTATTTTTATTTACATTTCATTCCATTTCATTTTACTTTACTTTATTATTTTATCTTTTTTATTTATTTACCTTTCTTATTATCGTAGTTTATTATTATTACTTTTTATTTTATTTTATTTCCTTACTTTTTTATTTTTTTATTAAATGAATTATTAATATTATTATAAATAAAAATGGCATTCAGCACGCGTAGTAGATTCTAAATATGTCTTTTAATTATTTTCTGTAAAAGAAATTTTCTACAAATGGATTCTTTCTTGGGATGGTCGGAGTATCAATCGTTCCTCGAAATAGTCCGAGTAAAAATAGTCATCGAAACATTATCAAAAGTATCACAGCGATTTGGGAATTATTTTTACTTAGATATTTTTTTTAATTCAGAATTAATTATAAAAGACATTTTCATTTTATTTATTTATTTATATATATATAGTAATTGGATTTTGCTAACGAGTGCCCTTAGGGCACTCTTTAAAGTTACCACATATAATAATATCTTCATTCAATGCATTGGAAATGATTAATAAAATTATCACTTATTGCATTTAATACAAAGTTATTACTATAAATGGCAGGTTAACAAACTTTAAAGAGTGCCCTAAGGGCACTCGTTAGCAAAACCCATAATAATTTCACGAATAAAATATGTCTTTTAACTTATTTTCAGTAAAAAAAAAAATTTCTAAAAGATGATTCTTTCTTAGGACGATTGGAGTATCAATCGTTCCTTGAAATAGTTCGAGTAAAAATAGTTACCGAAATATTATCAAAAGTATCGAAGTGATTCGAGAAATATTTTTACATAGATAATTTTCTTATTTCAAAAATAATTATAAAAGACATTTTCATTTGTTTTTCAAGCAAAGATAAAAAATGGGTTCTAAGCAAGGTGATCTTCCAACGATGGTACTCAAAGGGATTCACAAGTAGTGATCTCGGTGAAATTTTGAGGTGAGAAAAATCCGCTAAAAGTTATCAAAAGTACTAGGGTTTTTAGTGTGGTTTTTCAATACACAAGTTTAGATTTATTTTTTCTGAATAAAACTAATAAAATGTTTTTTTTAATAAAAAAATAAAAGTTCAAAAATTTTGTCGGCAAACAAAAGGGATTAAGGGAATTATTTTTAGATGCCAAAATTAAAATCATTTTCTTCAAAATCAAGGATAACAAGTTATTAATTGGTACTGTTTCTTAAACGGGCGTTGTGGGGGTGCTAATCATACCCCACATGTAACCGTACCACTAAAACCGATTTTTGTTTTGCGTAGACGAAAAATTATCCATTTAATAGCTCTTAATAAATTTTAGGATTTTATTAAGAGGATAAGTTTTCTCAAGTGAAAAATCACACCTAACAAAAAGATTGATGGTGACTTCCTGTGTTTTTCTTTAAAATCATCCAGCAATCCATAAGCCGTTAAAACAGCTTGGCGACTCCACTGGGATATTTTTTAGAGTTGACCATGGATTAATCGTGTGTTATTCGAAATTTTGATTTGATGATTTTAATTGGTAATTTTAATTCTCTTATTTTGGAAATAAAAAGAAATTTTCGTTCTTTCTTTTCTTTCACTTTTATAAAGATTTTTTGAATAAACTTGCATTTTGATATTTCTGCAATTCTTTATGTTTTTATATTGTTTGCTCATAGTAAATTGTTGGGAGCATTTAGGATCGGGTCTTAAAATAAATGGTTAAGGGTTGTTTGTTCTCTTCACACACTTAACACTCATATTTCATGCATGAGCTTTATACCGGGCTCTGTCCTTTTATGAGAGTGTAAAGTACCTACGCTCTCGTGAGGTGATAACCTCCATATAGTCTAGTAAAACACTATCGGGGAGTAAAGTATCAACACTTTCGTGGGGTGATAACCTCCATATAGGCCTGGAAAATACTCTCACCCAAATTGAACCTTTTTCGTTTATAGCCTGTAATGGGTGAGGATCGAGGTGCCTTACTAGTCCACATGGACAACAGTGAGGAACAATTTGGAACCTTTAGAATCGCGCCAATCCCTACCAAGCATATAATGAGCCATAGGAGGCCCGCCCACCTTAGGTAGAGTTCCTCTTGCCCATTACTTAGAAAGTCACCCGAAATTAGGATACATGAAGGAACACTCTTTATCTTTTACCTGTTTTTGTTAAATCTCAAATCGTAGAGCGAGTAACATTGGAAAATGTCTCAAATACCCGTGTAGGTTGATTTCGCAGCCCCTGAGGTGTCCCGATGCTCGATAAATTTTTTTATAAAAAAAAATTAGAAAATCTGTAAATTCTTGTACATAAAAAAAGGGTGCCAAATGTTTTAGAGTGAGTTTTTCTACAATAAAGAGACCATTAAGAAATATCATTATTTCATTTAGTTATAGAGCACTTGATGTGTGAATGGCTAAAGAAAATTTGATTTTTTTTCTTCTGAATCTCAGATTATTTTTTCCGTACATATATGTGTATATACACTAACAGATTCTCTTTTTGTTTTCGTAAAGTGTTTTCATTTTTACATAATTTGCATTGGCATCATTAGCATCCCACAGAGAGGTATTTGCCCCGAGACATCTTTCAGTAGTAAATTTCTCAAGGAACCCTCTGAACGTCGGGTTTGTGCCTCGTCCGTGAGTGTCATGCGTGAATCACTTGTCGATGTACAGCCTTGGTCAGAAAGACACAGCATGAGGAATAGAGTGCCAATTTTCGTGGGAAACCCATTTCATGAACACAGTAGGGAAAATGCGAATGCCATAATGGGAGGAATGCTAGGATGAAAAGGAACCTTGAATCAGTGGGTAATATTTCATTGGGGACGCCTAGGTTTGTAAAGTTGTTTTGATTATGGAAGTACTTATGGAAAAGAGAACTCTTGTTTTACATTAGTATTTGCCTGACATGAATAAGTTTTGATTTCTAAGCACTTTGTGTCTTATTCTGTTTGTAGGATTATTTTCGATTTATAAATACAAACTTCAAAAAATTTTGTTAAAATTTTGAAAGTTTTGTGAATAAAGGGAATAAGTAAGAAAAGTCAAGTTGGCCGCACATATAAACTTTCAAATCAAAGTTGAAAACGTTTTCCAAAAAAAAAGTGTTATTTTTTAAGAAGTGATAAAAACGCTCGATGACATCAGATGACTATTGTTCGGAATGAATACCATGACTTCTCCAAACATTCCCAACACCGGACATTTGAATAAACACCAGTTGAGACCGTTCAAGCTTTGAGAAACACCAATTTGAGTTTCGTGTGAAGGAATTGAGATGAAAATCTCTATTAAGGCTATGAACTATGAAACAAACAAATTAGAAGACTCTTTCTTGAATTCCCTGTAGATCAGACAAACACGACATTCTTTAAATAAATCTAGATAGTGGTAATTTGATAAGTGTCAAAGCTGAGCTATAACTTCCAACATGCCAAAATCGTCCAAATTCTTTCAAATGGCCTCAAAAATGAAAATGTCTTAACCATTTTTCCAAGGATAACCTCTGACTCATGAATGAGTAAAGGCATCCAAAACTCAATTTGTGCCACAAATTTTCCCCTCACCTAGACAATAGCTCAACATTTCCAAGATTTTCATCATGATAATAACTCACTATCTTATGAGCCCTCATTTGTTTGGTGAATCAAAACCAGAGAACCGTAAATGTGGTGGACAAAGGTGAACTAGTTACGGGGCATGCATTAAAAAAAAAAGAACAAAAAGTAGAATAAAAAAAGTTCAAAATGACATAATGCACTTAGAATATCCAAAATGACCCAGCAAAGGGAAAAGAGAACTTTTCATCTCATTGATCTTCAAGAAATGACTCTTTGATTTGAGGGGCCATGTTGAAATGACAAATAACCTTTTTTCATCATCCTTTCACAAATATGAAGATCATCCATTTGCTACCCCTTTGATCCTGATGAATTATTTTCAAATGAACCCTAACCAAGGATCACCCTCCACACTAGGGGCAAATGCAAGAAAGACTTTTTCAGGGATCATCGCTTAATGTTTTGAGGATAAAACAAAAGGCCTTGTGATAGGGGAAAATGCGAGACAAATAGAGAACGAAAAAGTTTTGAAAATGCTACGTCACGAGTGGAAATGTACAAAAGAAGTAGGGGTGAGCTAAATTCTGACTGGATTCGACAAAATCGATAAAAATTTCAAATTTCAAATTAAATAGTTTGATTTATTCAAATTTTGGGATCAATTTGATTAAGTAGTTTGAGTTATATAGTTTAGCTCGAATTTGATTTATACAACTCACAACTCGAATTAACCAAAAATCCAAATAAAATTAAACTATACGACGTCGTTTGGGTGAGGCCTGGATTTTGCTTTTACATTTTACTCCAGCAGAACTTCATTCTCATTTCCTTTTTCCCTCTTTTGCTTTTTCCCCATTTTGGAACCCTAGCCTCACTACCCCTCAGTAGCCTGTGTTGATCTACGCCTTTGTAAGAAAAGCAATAATGGTCGATGACTCAGTGTATGTTTGTTGTCTTCAGTTAGATTCAGTAAATTACTATTCTATTTCTTCCATTCTTGCATAACATATCTGGTATTTCGGGTCAAAATGACCATTGGAAGATAAGCAGGTCCTCTACTTTGTAAGAGATTCAAGGCTGTTTTGTATCAAAATTTTCTGGTTCTAATTTGATATTATGAGCTGGATATCGTTGTAATTTGCATTGATTGGTATTTTTCTCGAAATCTTATGGATGGAGTTATAATTTTACATGTTAAGTTCAAACTGTCAAGGTCTTATCTGCAGTTTCTTATATATTATTAAGGTAAATTATGTGTTTAGGATTTTGATCGAGGTCAAACTCAATAGTTTGAATTCCCAATTTTTTGTGAAGCATGATGGTTATTGTCCTTTAGTTTTGCTTAAGTTTTTGTGTTGATATTTTGATCCTTAGTTTGAAGTGCAGGTCATACCCACTTATTATGTTAGGATATCACTGTATATACAAAGTCTTCCTTCATTCTGGTGATAAAACTCCAATATTTTGATCATTCTTTGGTTTTTTGGCTAAGTGACTTGTTGGGATTATGGCATGTTTAGCCACAAATGTGCTTATTAATTGTAAATAGTGAGATTGATATTATAATTTGGAACTATTGTAGGATTAGTCTGTCTTGGACAATTGGTGACACCAACATTGATTTCTTTCTATTGGTATTTCCTCTGCATTGCCCTAGTATGGTTTCAGATCCTTTTTTCTAGTATTTAGTAATCTTATACTGGAGAGAAGATTGCTGGATATAAAGGTTGCTAAATACTAGGTTCTTTTATCACTACTACATTTCAAGATAAGTTCATTTAACATGTATTACAACAATATTCTTATTTTTATTAATCTTCTCTTTTGTTAAATAGTAAACAAGGATGATATAGCTTTTGGTTCGTAACTTGGCTTATTGTTTGAATCTCTAAACCTTTTCAATCCTCTTTTACTTCTTTGAATTGTCCGTCATTTCATCTGTCATAATCATTTAATAGTGTTGGCTGGGGTTGACAAATTCACATAACTCAGAATTTGTGGATATTTCATGCTGAAATGTCTTGTTTCCTGGCCTCATAAATTCAACTTCCTCTAGTTGCTTAAAGATTATTTTCGATTGTGTTAGTGTTGGAACTTCCCTGTATTTCTAAATGTCATCTTTTTTAGTAGCATGTTGCTAGATGTTCTCTTTTTTTAACATTAACTCAATGATTTTTGTTCGATTTGGGTCTCACCTTGTTCATTACCTATGTTGGATTTTGTTTTTTTAGAAAACCTCAAGTTTGAGTGTCCTGAAACGGCACCTCTTGATAGTTATGGTTTTGTTTCTCAAATTAATATGTTACTCTTTTTTTTGTATTTGTTGCAATCCTTGATACTTGTCACTTTTTTTTTTTTGAAAAATATACTTGATTCCAACTTCTCAGGTGCTCTTTTCTTATGTGTTTTATAATAGATAATGGAACTGTTTAATGGAACCCTTTATTTTAACTCGAATAAATTTATTCGATTCGATTCGATTCGATTCGACTCGACTCGAATTTCTTTTTACTCAACTCGATTCGCTAAAATTTCAAATTGAGTTTGGTTGACAAAATAGGACTTTCCAACTCGATTAATCCGAATTTTTTTCACTCGATTCAACTCGACTCAATCGAACACTCACCTCTAACAAAAAGGAAGAAATGGATGAAAAAAGAAGAAAAAGGAAATGAAAGGAAAGAAATTTCAGAAATGAAAAGATAAATATCTCGAAGGGAGCCTTTCACAGGGTATGAAGTGATCCATGGTGGGATTACCCATAAGTATGTATTTTGGGTCTGTTTATCATTTTTTTCAGAACCCCTTAACCTTGGCCTACATTACGTACCTTGCAAAGCCCATTTTTATCAAACATAGACATTTGAATTGAAGAGCTTATTTATTGAATGAGACTTCGATCTCTCTTTTCTTTCTCAAAACATTTTGAGTCGTTGACACATTCTGAACAAGTTTTGAATTCTTAAATGCATGATGGAACAATCAATGAAAAAAAAAACAAACAAACAAAAAAGAAAAGTGTAGATATAAGGTAAAAGCTTAAAAGAAATGAAGCAGGTTAGCTCGAAATAAAAACTTTTGGAAGCCACCTATGATATTGCCAAAATCTGTTGCAAAATACATGTCACTTTGTAGAAACCAATGAGCATCTGAGACTTTTCAAAATTCCAGAATGACGGTTCTGCTCAAAGTTTGAGGTATGACTTTGAAAATCTTCCCTTCCAAAATGACCACCCAATATCTTGAGTCTGTCACGGCTAGTCTTGATGCTTGTCAAAAATGCCACTATTTGGAGACTAAAACGTGTCAAATTTGCTTTCACTTCAAAAATGAATTATTTCATAAAGTCTGAATATCAAGGAATTCATTGTTTATAGAGAATTCATGTTTCATTGGTAAGCCTAGATGGTAGGGGCATGTTTTCTATTGCAAAACCTTTCCTGCGTGAACCAAAACCTTGTGATGCCATGTCATTTGAAAAGACCAAACTGCCATTGTGTCAAAAGTTTTCTAACAAGTGGTCATCAAGTTTCAAGAGCATGAATGTCACGTCTTTTTTCTGAAAACGATTGTTTCAAAAAGATTGTTCGAAAAATAACATACTTTGATAATAGGAAACAATTTTTGTGGGGCAACATTTTGTTCAAAAAGTTTTTTTAGATAGAAGTTTTTGGAGAAAGACAACAAAAGCGGTGAATTGCAAAAACTGATGAGTCTTTTCAAGATTATCATGATAAGTTTTTGACAAAAAGTCTTGACCAAATAAAGGTTTTCTCTAAAAATGTGCGAAATTTTTAATTTCTAGGAAAATAAAATGTTTTGATAAAAAGCAAGAGTTCTCATGATCATAGGATACAGAAATGTTGGAACAAATTTTGCTTATATAGAGATGTCTTCAAATTTGAATGAGAAAAAGTTTTGGGGAAAAAGTGGATGCTATAAGCACAAGCTCATGGGGAGATCTTGCACAGGTTAACAAGATAATATGGGGATCAATAGAATGAAGGTTGATTTGGAAACTGTTGGGGCAAAAAAGATGGCAAGAGATTTGGCTGAAGACTCGAAAAAGTAATTCCCTTCTTACAGGATAAGAACGATGCTGATCAATTTTTCCTTGGCAAGATGTATGAGATGAAGAGGATATGATTTATTTCAGAACTTTCTAGTTTAGGGTGTGTTGAAGTGAGAAAAAGAAAGGGAAATATGAAGGTCGAGAAAAACTTGGGGAAGCCAATATGGGACATTCTGAGGGATGCTTACATTATTCGACAAGCATATGTATCATGGCATTTAGTGAGTACTTGCATTGCTTTGCACCATATCGTGAAAATCTTCATTATTTGCAATAGTCAGGGGACATATGCATCACCAACAAACCATTCCATTTATAAAACAAACATGATATTCATTGCATGAGGAAAGACATGTTTAAAGAAAAGTAGATGATTTCAAAGGTAGGAATTCGAGTAAGAAAAATCCCATGTTTTGGAAAATATATGGAAACGATTTTTTGAATTGATGGACGTTTAGGTGGAGTTGTTAAAGTTAAAGAATATTTGGAAAGTTTTTTAAATGAAGAATATTGATTTGGTAAAGTCTTCGGTGGTGATATCCGAAACTTCTGGTGGTGACATCCGAAATTTTGGTTTGGTAAAGTCTTCGGTGATGATATCTGAAGCATTTGATAGGAAATTTCAATTTGATAATTCTTCGATGGTGATATCCGAAGCATTTGATAGGAAATTTCATTTTGATAATTCTTCGGTGGTGATATCCGGGATTTTGTTTTAGTCAAGTCTTTGGTGATGTTATCCGAAGCTTCCGGTGGTGATACCCGAAATTTTGTTATAATAAGTCTTTGGTGGCGATATCCAAAGCTTTCGGTGGTGATATCCAAAATTCAGTTATGATAAGTTTTCGGTGGCGATATCTGAAGCTTTTAGTGGTGATATCCGAAATTCAGTTATAATAAGTCTTCGGTGGCGATATCCGAAGTTTTCGGTGGTGATATCCAAAAATTTGGTTATGATAAGTCTTCAATGGCGATATCCGAACCAGAGGAAAAGTTGAATTAACTCTCTTTGGGGTAGCAGACTCACCCCCTTCCATCTTCCCGTTTTAAATAGCTGACTCAATCATTTCCCCAGATATTACCATATCTGCGAAGTCCTTGGTGGCGTTTCCCACCAATTTGTCATAATAGGGTGCTTTTAAGGTGTTGATGAAAAGCATCGTGGTTTCTTTGCTAGTTAAAGGGGGTTGCACTTTTGTGTCCAGATCCCTCCACCTCTGTGAATATTCTTTGAAGCTCTCATTGGACCTCCTTTCCATTTTCTGTAATGACAGCCTATCCGGTACCATGTCAGAAACATGCTTATAATATTCCATGAAAGCCCTGGCCAAATCCGTCCATGAACGAATCTTGGTACGACTTAGTTGATTGTACCATCGGGTGGCTGACCCTGTTAAGCTATCTTGGAAGCAATGAATAAGCAATTTCTCATTATCATAATGCCCTATCATCCTTCTGTAGTACATGGTCAGATCAGCTGATGGGTTGGTGGTCCCATTATACTTTTCAAAGTCTGGTACTTTGAACTTTGGGGGAATTACTAGATCATGTACCAAGCTCATCTTTTTGGCATCCAGACTGCCAAATAACTCTGCTCCTTCAACTGTCCTTAGCCTTTCTTCCAGCAGCTGATATTTCTTCTGAGATTCAGCGATTTCGACCCTCTTCAATTCAGTCATTTTGGCCCTTTCCTTTTTTGCTATTTCTTTGAAGTCTGGAACCTCAACCTCAATTGGATCCACTCCGATATTACCTTTTTTTGGACCGAAATTTTGTGCTTCGGCCGCTGGTTGGATATAAACATAGAATGCTGCCCCAGTTGGAAGTTCATTTCCCACAGGTTGGGATGTCTGACCATTCCTCTGTACCACTTCTGGTCGGTCTTCCTGATTCATTGCCCCCATTCCGGTAACCGAATTTTCCCCTGGCGATTTCTGTCTCATCATAGTGCTCATCATCTCCATGAGTTTTGTCATCTGTTCCCGTGTCTCATCTTGAGACTTAGTTAATTGTTCCTGCAGTTCTTTCTGAATTCTTTCCATTCTTTCAGTTCTGGCAAGCTGATCGTTTTCCATGGCTCTTGTTCGAGATCGAGTATTGTAAGGGTGTTGGAAGTCTAGTTCTTTCTGAGTGCAACCAATTGTACTTTTAGTTTTAAAAACCATGGATTGGAAATTATTGACACATTTCTTATTTTATTTTATAAAAAATGAATAAATGAATAAATGAATGAATGAACCAGTGTTAATGAATGAACAACTAAGTAATTGACTAAGTGTATGAACCTATATGAATAAATGAATGGACCAATAAATAAATGACTAAGTGTATCATCAATTTATAAAGAATAAATGAATGAATGATTATGAATATAAATGAATGAACAAATAAAATATATAAAAAAGAAAGAACTAGTGAATGATGAATGTATTTAAAGTATTGGCCGCGGGATAATTCCAACCAAACAGTCTTTCATTGATTTCCTGGAACTAAATACATCAAAAAAAGATCCCTGCTTAAAATATGTTGATCCATGGAGCTCTCCAAACTATCATCTCAGCCCTGATGTTCTGGAATATGTTGATCCATTGCTCCTCAGTCCTATTCTCAAGCCAATCCCTCTTAAGAAATTCACTAATTGGTGCAAAAGATTTCCAGTATCAATGAAGAGGGAAATTCTCCTATTTACAGAAATGGCTCTGAACCCATATGTAGAGGAGCTGTATACAACCTAGAAAATGACCTTTGCCTTCCCGTCTACAGAAATTCAGGGATCGGATTGTTTATGCTATGATTGTCGGGGCTGGGTTTATCCTTTGCTCAAGCCTCTCGAAAACATCAAATATCGCCATATCCACATACCCTAATGTTTTCGGGAAGATAACTAAACCATAGATAGCCAAAGCAAAAATATTCCTAACTGTCTCCTTGATTGAATGGCTATGGATTAAAGCCGTAAAATGTCCCATGATATACAGTAGCTTACCCCTTTTCGGACAACATGGCTTTCTACCCAATTTCTTTCCACTCCCAAAATCTTAGACACCTTTTTCTTGAAACCCGGCGTCTTTGTATCCTTCAAATAAATACGATCGAGAATAATATTCTCAATATGCAGCAAGGTCGAATACTCCGCTATGGTTGGAGTCATATCCTTTCAGTTGAAAGTAAAACACCAATAAGCGGGATTCCAGAATTGTACCATAGCTCGGATCACCTCGCCACTGACCTTAACCTGAGCTAACAGTCTATGTCCCCATATGTCTGAGTGAAGGCTTCTTTTTCCGATATGTTCCACTGATTCCATATATCAATCAATTCCCGGAGATCATTTTGCTTGATAATAAGATCAACCTCGGCTGGCAATGCTGACACATATCCCATCTTCAAACAATCCCCATTATCCTGCTGGCCTTTCTCGGACTGCTTCCTAACCTCTAAATGTTTCTCGACCACTGAGACACTCTGACCCTCCATGGAAGCCCTTTTGGTTGAATAGTATCCCGAGACCAATAATCTTCAAATGTGCAAAAATGATGGCAAGAATGCAAAAAAGAAACAAAAAAACAACAACAAAAAGAAAATGAATTAGTATCGGGAATAAATATGAATAATACAAAAAAACATATAATTCAAAGAAATAATTACCCCTGAGGATGCCAACAAAATTATAACACCCCGGGGATGAAATATCAACATTTATTACGGGCATTGTGATATACGTTCATCATTGTCCGAAAAAAATTAACTTATTCGGAAAGTAGAATAGAAGGTAAAAGGATTGGAAAATATTCCTCCATGTGTTCTTAACTTCGGGATATCTAATTGGAAATCCGGCATGGCTTCGCCTAGGTTTACTATATGAAGGTGAATGAATTCTAAAAGCCCCGAATTGTTCCTCACTGTCGCTGGTGAAGGCTAGTAAGGCACCCCGATAAAAGCGGGTTCAATTCGTTAGAGTCTATTTTCCTAGCCCATGCGGATTGTTAATCACGAAGGCTTAGGTAATTTAGTACTCCGAAAGTGTTTCACTAGCCCATGCGGATTGTTAATCACGAAGGCTTAGTTACTTTGCTCCCACTTAAAAGGACGGAACCCGGGTATAGGATTCATGATATGCAAATGCACGTGTAGTGTGTAAGGAGAAATAACAAACCTTTCACCACCTATTCTATATCCCTTATTCTAAATGCCCCAACAAGATTAAACAACATAAATCATCAATTAATCAATAAATAAATATATGCACCAAAATAACTAGAGAACAATTATAATATGTATGCACATGAAATATGGACATATTTAAAAAACATTTCATTATTTTTTTGAAATTATCTTTATTATTTTTTTAAAATTGTGGGAATTAAAATTAAATACCAATTAAACCAACGAAAACCGAGACTTTGATAACACACGACTAATGTTAGGCCTAACTCTCTAATTGTCCCCAGTGGAGTCGCCAAGCTGTCGCAACCTAAAAAATAACAAGTCCCATCGCAAAACTTTATTATTCGTTAAGCGTGACATTAAAAAAACCCGTGGAAAAATCGACTTAATTCCTCTAGAAAAATGAAGGTTTTGAAAATGACCTTGAAAAAGACATGGAGTCGCCACCGATCTTTTTTAGCTAGGTGTGATCGACCACCTATTAAAACCGGTTTTATAAAATATTTTAAAAATTAATTAAAATATTTTTTAAAACCAATTTCAAGTCTGCGTTTAAAACCAGAGAAATCAAAGAAACGGGTTCGGGACTCGATTACGTATGGGGAAGGATTAGCACCCCCAAAACGCCCGTATAAAACGGTACCTTATTAATCGTGTGTTATCTCAAATCTCGGTATAAAGTTGGTTTTAAATTTAGTATTTCAAGTTAATTCTCAATTTAAAGAAAAATAATTTCATTTTTAATTAAAAATGATCCGGAATTTATAAATTCAAAAATTTTCTATATTCCCCAACAAACGTGACAAAATATATAAATTTTTATTAATTTTGGAAAACTTTCCGAATCATTCTTTTTTCAAGAAGATATTCCGTTATTAATAATAATTGACCCAGCAGAGAACTCATGAATTATTTTAACTCGGGAATATCTTTATTTTATTGAAAATCATTATCCTTTTTTGGAAACATTTAAAAGAAATGAATATGTATATGCATGACATAAATAAAATGACATAGCAAAATCTAAATAATATAATGCAAACTAAATGATATGACATAATTTAAATACCTTAGCATATTCTAAATGAAATGAAATGTCCTAAGTTATATGACATATTCTAAATGAAATGAAATGACTTAGGTAACATAATATATTCTATATGAAATGAAACAACCTAGGTAACATAATATATTCTAAATGAAATAAAATATCCTAAATGACATAATATATCCCAAATGAAATGAAATAACCTAAGAAACCTAATATATTATACATGAAATGAAATGACCTAAGTAACATACATATTCTATATGAAATGAAATGATTTAAATGACATGGAAAATATGAATGATATGGCATATAATTTAAATGACATGGAATATAAAATAATGATATCATATAATATGCATGAAAATAAAAATGAAAATAATAATGCATGAACATAGTATATGCTAAATAATATAACAAAAAATAATTAAATAAAAAGCATAGGATATCATGAAATATTCCAAATCATATAATAAACAATATAACATAACTCAAAATCATAATAATATCATAGAAGTTATCATAGCAAAAATCACATATTATGTAAAATGCATGAATATGGAAAATGCAATGCATGAAATGTATTTTTTCCTTTAAGTAAGAAAATCCGTATATCTAAAAAGATATCCGGCTACCTTAGGATAATATGTCAAATTAAATATTCTAAAACCAAAATACTTTGTGATTGTTTGAAAACAATTTTGAAAAGCTTAAATTAAGAATAAAAACTGGGCTAAATTTTTTTAAATGGCTCTAATTTCCTAAGTTTAAAATCCCGGATTTGATCACCCTTAACCCGAGACTTAAAAAATCATTTTTAGAGTTTAAAAAGGCTTAGAAACTAACCAAAGTCAGTAGCTAAACTTCCTAATCAGCCCCCTCTAAATAACTTAACCAAAACAGAAAAATGATTTTCCTCTAAATTCAATTCTCACTCCACTATCCAATTTTAAGCCACAGTTTTTTACCCTATTTTTAAAAATTCAAAAAAATCTAAAAAACATACTGGAGACTCAGGACATGTAAAACTACGCGGGAAAAAATCAGCTTAATTTTTTTATTAAAGATGAATGCCCAAAAAAATCGGGAAAGTACGAGTACTGGGTGAAAAAACTGTTTTGCCAAAATACAATTTTGCCTTTGATAAAATCATTTCAAAATCAAAGTAAAAATATTTAAAACTCACAAAATGATTCACAAACAGTAGCTAGGACTTTTTAAAAGTTAGATAAAATTTGGCTAAGTAAAAAAAAAAATCACAAAGGTAGAATAATCAATTTGACAAAACTTAATTTTCCACAAGTATGCTCAAGAGAGCATGACTTTGAACCATTTAATTGGCCTAAGTCATTATTCAAGTGGCATGAACATGAAATGCATGAAAAATTACAGCAAATATGATGAATGAAATGCATGAGTTTAAACTTAAATGTCATGAAAAAATGCTTGGCATCAATATAGTGACCTAGACCTAAATGAACTTGCATGGCATTTAATGCAACCTAGGTCTAAAATGCATGAACATGCATGGTAAAATAAACCTAAACTAACATCTAAAACATGCATGGCAATAACACAAACACAAGGCATGCTTAAACCAAAAACTCAAACAAATATCATGCAAATACCAACCTATCACCTATCATAGCAAAAATGCAACACACAATGCAAAATAACATGGTAGTGGAATGGCCTATGATTCCTAAAAAGCATGGCATTTTCACAAACACTTGGTATACTTAAACTAAATACTCAATCAAATGTCATGCAAATGCAAAACCTACCAACTAACATGGCAAAAATGCATATACAATGTAAAACACATGGAGTAGCCGAATGGCCTCAAGCTCCAACAAGCATGGCATTTTCACAAACACTTGATATACTAACATGCTCAACTAAAATATAACACTCAAAACATGCAAACACAAAGTAGAAATACTAAAACCAAACAAGCATTTTCACAAACACTTGATATACTAACATGCTCAACTAAAATATAACAATCAAATCATGCAAATACAAAATAGAAATACTAGAACCAAACAAGCATTTTCACAAACACTTGATATACTAAATATAAAACATCAACAAATTTAAACATTATGAAAACAGAAAATTAAAAATGCAAGGACATGATATTTAAATCATAAATGGCAACAAACAAAGCAACCAGGTTAAAACATGATTCAAATATATGAAGTAGAAGAACACTTAAAGCATCAAGATTAAAGAAAATAACATAAATAACATGATAAATTAAACAAAACAGCAACATTAAAAAATAATATAGGCCATTCGGCCATGGTGAGGAAAATAAGAAAAAAATGTAAGAAAACTTTGTTTAAGAAAAAGATGAAGAAAGAACTTAAAAGGAATATAAAAAAAAAACACTTATTTAAAAAGAAAACTCACCAAATAATAATCAAAATAGCAAAAACAAGAATGAAAAATCAAGAAAGTGCAAGAGTTGGTGCTCAAGAGCAACCTCAAGAAGCTATATTTCAAGCTTTATCTCTTCAAACTTTCCTTTCTTTTCTAAACTTTTTCTTTTTGCTTTCAACCAAGGAGAGAAAAACTAAGCAAAACAAAGAGAAATCTAAAAAAATGAAGTCTGAAAATGAAAATTCTGGATCCTTTCCAAGGCTAGCCGAATCCCCTCAAATAAAGTTAAGATGATGTCATTTTGGTTCCAACCAACTTCCCATCCAATGGCTAGTAACTCAAGGTGAAAAATCATGAAATTATCATCCTTAGATTAGCATATCAGCTATTCAAGAATAATGTTGACACTCTCCCTTGGCCTATGTGGCTTAATCACAATGGCTTGATCAAAAAGAATCTCTAACTAACTCTTAATCCTTGGCTATTTGATTGAAAAATCAGAAGCTTCCTCCTTCCTTTGGGTCTTGACAGGCCAGAACTCTCTTTTCCAGCCCAAGTCTGATTTTTTGAAAGGCCAAAAGAAGCTCTTTTCGGTTGCTTGGGTGAAATGACCATTTTGCCCCCTGGATGCAAATAAATGGCAAATGGACTCCAAATTCAAATTTTCTTTTTTTAATACTTCTAAAATAATAAAATATTGAATTTTGGAAGTTTTCAAAATTTTTCGAGTCCGTTTGCTATTTATTTGGATTTTTTTCCAAAAATGCCCTTTTATGCCCCTATATTTTACCATTTTTTAAACGAGCTCCAAATCAAGATTTTTCTTCACCAATCTCTTCCAAATAATTTAAAAGTGTGATTTGGAAGTTTTCATAATTTTTGGAACTCATTTGGTATTTTTCGGGATTTATTTGCTTGAATTACAGCATAAGGGCTCGGGATTTTGCCATTTTGTAAACAAACTCCGAATCAAGATTTTCTTTTTCCAATCTCTTCCAAATAATTTAAAAATGAGATTTGAAAAATTTCAGAAATTTTGGAGTCCATTTGCTATTTTTTCAGGATTTATCTTCTTGAATTATTGCATAGGAGGCCCGGGATTTGGCCATTTTGCAAACGAACTCCGAATCAAGATTTTATTTCGCCAACCTCTTCCAAATAATTTAAAAATGAGATTTGCAAATTTTCAGAAGATTTGGAGCTCATTTTCTATTTTTCCCAAATTTTCCAATTTTGCCTTTTTGCCTCTAAAACCCGGTTTTGCTCAAAACAAGTCCGATTTTCAGATTTTCTTCAAGTTGAGCCTTGGGCTATCCCTTTTTAATCATTCCTCATACATTGGGGGCTTTATTCTTGCCAAGTCGTGCCATTTCTGTAATTCTTCCCGATTTCACCGAAATCCACCAAAAACCCTAATTCTCGTTTTTCTCCCGGATTGACTTTTCTTTCAGTTTTTCTTTCAAATGGCTTCTCCATTACCCGTAGTCAGTGCTTATCTTTCATTTGGAACCTTCAATTTCGAACAATTCGATCGTTTAAGCACTTTTCCCCAAAATTCTCGGATTAGGGTTTCCTTTATACTGAATCTCCATAACCCAACTTCCGAACTCCATATCTTTCAATGTAGACCTCGGATTATCAAAATTCTTTCACCATTTTTCAATTGAACTTCAAATCTTGATTTTGAAAGTGGGTTGATTTTTTCAGTAGTTGACTTTTTGGGGTTGACTTTTTCAAGGTTGACTTTTTTCGGGGTTGACTTTTTTCATGTTTGACTTTTTATGCTCGCCCTCTCAAACTGAGTCTCGGAGCACCACCTGCAGGATGAAAAAAGTCGTTTTACATTCTGAATCATCAATTTAGGAAGAAAATATATATGTTTTAGTGGTCCGGACAAAATTAGGTGTCTACAATAAGTCTTCGATGGCGATATCCGAAGATTCCGATGGTGATATTCATAATTTGGTTAAGTCTTTCGTGGCAATCTCTGAAGCTTCCGGTAGTGATATCCAAAAATTTGGTTATGTTAAGTATTTGGTGGTGATATCCGAGAATTAGTTTTCACTTTAGTAAGACTAAAGGTAGAAAGTAGATTGAAAAAGAGATTGTTAAAGTCTTCGGTGGTGATATCTGAAGTTTCTGGTGGTGACATCCAAGTTTTTTAAAAACAATTCTAAGTCTTTCAGTGGTGATATCCGAGAATGAGTCTTCACTTTCGTAAGACTAAAGGCAGAAAGTGAGATGGTGATCTGAGTTGTGTTCAAACTCATTTTCAGTTTTCAAAGTTTTTGAGCATCTGATGAAAGGTGCATTTTCAATTTCAAAGTTTTCGAGCCTCTGATGAAATGAGCTTTTTTATTTTTCAAAAGTTTCTGATCCTCTGATGAGAAGAGCATTTTCATTTTTCAAAAGTTTCTGAGCCTTTGATGAGAAGAGCATTTTAAATTTCAAAGTCGTGGAGCCTCTGATGAGAGGAACATCGTTTTAAATTTCAACGTCATAGAGCCTCTGGTGAGAGGAGCATCGTTTTAAATTTCAAAGTCGTGGAGCCTCTGATGAGAGGAGCAATTTTTCGGTTTCTAGTTTCGCCTAGGCCATTTCCTCGACTCTGGTTTCACCCAGGTCATTTTTTAACTTTTGGTTTTGCCCAGGCCACCTTTCGATTATTGGTTTCGCCCAGATCACTTTCTGCCTTTGGTTTCGCCCAAATCATTTCTTGGTTTATAGTTTTGCCCAGGCCGCTGTCTCAATTTCTGGTTTCACCCAGATCACTTTTCGATTTTTGGTTTTGCCTAGAGCACATTTTCATTTCTGTTTTCGTCCAGATCATTAAATCATTTTCAAATCAGTTTTAACTTTTTATTTATTATTTTTTAAAAAAAAAAAAAAAAACTTGATCTGTCCTCAATAGTGAACCAGTTTCTCTCAATATCAACTTTTATGGCAGGACAAAATTGTTGTCTATTGTCTTTGCCCTATTCCTAATTCTCAGCAATGTGCAAAAAGGGACAGTTGTAGACACCTAATTTTGTCCAAATTTCCTGAAATGCTGAAATCTTTTGATCGCAAAATTAAACTTGTTTTGAACTTCTCGACATTACAATTCAATTGGTTACTTTGAACCGATTTTATTACTAAACCAAAATTGTCTAGTTGAATCAAATTTTTGTTTAGGTAAAATTTAATTAGGTCTAAATTGATTGAATTAGGTTACATTAATTTGCACTTGAGTTTTTAATTGGTTTTAGGAATGTTAATTAAGATTGCTTCTTAATTGGACTTGATTAGGCTTATTGGGCCCAGCTCGTTATTTTGTTCTTGAAGCCCGTTTTGCGCCATGTGGGCTTGAGGCCCAAAAACAAGGCCTGCCTTCACCTCCCCTAAGCCTGCCTAGCCGCCCACCTCCCCACTTGCACCTGCAGCCGTCCTACCTAGGGCTGTAATCGAGCCGAGCCGAGCTCGAATACTGAAAAGCTCGAGCTCGATTCGAAACTCGAGGCTCGAAACTCGGTTCGAGCTCGATCGAGTATCACTTTTTAAGCTCGAGCTCGGCTTGAGATAAAATCGAACTATTCGAGCTCGACTCGATTAAGCTCGTTTATATACTCGAGCTCGAGCTCGAATTAAGGGTTTTTAAGTATGTATATATATATATATTAAGGGTAAAATAGTAAATTAATAATAAAAATATTATAAATAAAAAAAGCTCGATTAGGCTCGCGAGCTGCTCGAATCGAGTATTAAGATACTCGAACTCGGCTCGCTCGATAGCTCGAGCTGCTCGAGCTCGAGCTCGGCTCGATAATGACCGAATCGAATTCGAGTTTTTTTCGAGTCGAACTCGAGTAGCTTGCAAGCACAGGTGTCTCGTTTACACCCCTACTCTTACCCCTGCCCAACCAACATATCTAGTTCTCTCATTCCCCATGCTTTGGTAGAGAAAATCCCATAAGATCTTGGATTTGAATTCCCCAATAACCCTATAAATGAAAAAATCAGCAACAAAAAAAAAAAAAAAAAAAAAAGGGATCCGAAAACCACAAGAGGAATCTCTGCCAAATCCATCACCACCACAACCGAACCCTATATTTTTGAAACCCAACATCTACTCGGTCTCTCCCTCGAAAACCGTACTCCACCCCACATCCATGCCCACAACCAAATCACCACCAACTCACACAAACAACGTGAATAAAAATTTCACTTGAATTCTCAATTAAAAACTCAAGATATTGGTATTCGACGCTATTTGATCAAGTGGTTAATTCAATCTAAGAATGTTTTTATGTTAAAAGTAATTTTTCATTACAAAATATATAGTAAGTTTATGTTTTGTTGATACTTTTGCAAGGAAACTTGTACAAGAAAGGAAGTGCTGATAAATAAATTAAAGGTCTGTTTGATAATGTATTGAAAATATTAATATTATTGAAAGTTAAAAGATTCAGCAAACATATATTAAAACATGTTTAATAGAACGTTTTCAAAAAAAAAAAAAAAACATGTTGAATAAGATAAGTAGCTCACTTAACATAAAACACTATCCGTCAATTTTCTTTCTTTTTTTTTTTTCTTTTTTTAAAAAATGGACTATAATATCCTATAAAAATTTATATTCTACAATACTACTTCATTCTTTGCTCGATCAATTTCACGTGACATAGAATTCTCTCATAACCTTAAACCTCTCTTCCAAAGTTTTAATCCAACAATCTCACAAGTAAGATTTATATTTCCATTCTTTTGATTTTCATTGACTTCTTCTTCTTCTTGATATTTTTTGTTTGTTAATTTTATTAATGTGTAGTCTACATTGATTTATTCTTTTTTATTTGTTTTGTTTGTTAATTTTAATCATGTATAATCTACAATGATGTTAATTTTACTTGACAAACTTTAATAAACCCTAGATGTTACTTTTCATTTTGTTAATGATTAAGATCATATCCTACTCAAGAGTAGATCTGTTCATGATCGGGTTGTGACCTTGAAACTTTTTATTTCTTTAATCAAATCTAATTTGGGTTGAGTCCGGATCGACTTTAAAATCCATTATATTGTTAAAAAAATATTAAAAAAATATTTTTATATTAATATTTTTATAATATATAATTAAATTTAAATAAAAAATTTATTTATTTAATAAATAATAATCTAAATTAAAATAAATTATAAAAAATTATATTCAAATTTAATTTAATTTTGATTAAATCTGTCCGACCCTTAGACGAATCTATCCTAAAGAAGTAGAGAAATGAGTAGGGATGGCAATGGAGCGGGGCGGGGGCAGATACTGCCTTATCCACCTCCACCCCACTCTTGCATGAATGTTGAAAACATCCACATCCATGGATGTCGGTTACATCCATAACCGCTCCACGGAGCTCCACTCCGCTACACCCCAATTTATATTAATTAATTTTAACTTAATATTGTAAAAATTATATTATAATTTATTCAAGAACATAATTTTAGTATATAAAAATCTTTAATATAATATATATAATACATATATACTAAAAGTATAGATATAAAATATTAGTATATATATGATTTTAGTATATATATCTAATATATATTAAAAATATAAGAAAAAATATAAAATATTTTAAAGGATAAAATAGTAATTTCAAAAGTCGGGGCGGAGTGGAGCAAGCATTTACCAAAACCGCTCCGCTCCACCCCGCTTCAAAAAAAAAACCTCTCCATTCGGAGCGAATCGGTGCGAAATCCATCGGTCGGATCGGGTTTTACCATCCCTAGAAATGAGTAACAGAAAGGAAGAAAAATTAACAGTGACAGATAGGATGGTTGACAGCGCACCCTAGTCATCAAGATATCATCCTTCCAAATTTGAAACGTGCAATTCTCAGAAACATGAGGTTGTACATTCTAAAAATACTCCAACAAGTAACATTATCACTTTCACCCACCCAAAAATTTTATTTGTTAAAATAATAATAATAATCTAATTTTATAACTTTATTTAAATTAATTTTATATTTTATTATTTTTAAATAAATTAATTTTAATTTACACAAAATAAATCTTTCATCTTTGATTTATATTTAAATAAAATTTTAAATTATATTTAAATGAATCACTAATATAAATCAATAATTTCTTTAAAATAAGAATTTATTTAAATATAATAATAATAACTTACTTAAAAATTTTAAAATAATCGAAAAGCTTTTTAGTCACTTTCATTTAAACATCTTACTGTAAAATTTGAAAAAAATTAAAAAATCCCAAAATAAAGAAGCAAAGAGATCTGCCGAAAACAGAAAAAGAGAAACAGAAAAATATATTTTCCCTCGCTTCCCCAAAAAAAAAAAAAAAACCAGCTCTCCTTTCTTCTTTCTCCGATCTGATCGGACCTTCCCGCCTCCTTTTCTTATTTTGTCTCAATTTTTTCATTTCATTTTATGTTTTTTTTTTTTAATTTAAAAAATTTCAAATTCACCTTACCGTTATAAATTCTTTCGTATTTTTCACGCTTATTTATTGAATCTCGTGTATATTGATCTGCTTCGAATGTAAATTCTTGAGGGGATTTTCTTTGCAGAATCTTTTTCGGTGAATTCGGGAATTTATTAATTTTACTATTTGTTGTTTTTCGATTGGCATTTCTTTTCTGAATTAATGGGGGGTGAGTATTTGGAGTTAGAATCCTTAGATTGACGAGATTTTGACGGGGGGTTTTGGGGAAATGGCTTCGGCTCAGGTCTTGCCTTGTTCGCGGAAACAAGAGCATTTAGAAGCTGGGAAGCGTCGGGTACGTTTTTTTTTATTATTATTATTATTATTATTATTATTATTATAATTATTAATTTTCCTTTAGTGGTTTTGATTATTGATTCGGTGATTGAATTTGTTACTTATTAAAATTTATGTTTCAATTTTTTAAATCTTCAGTGGTAAGCAATCCATGTTTAAAAGCTTTCATTTGGATTTTAGACATGTCTGGCCGCTGATTTAGGATTTCAATTTCAAAATAGGACTAGAATTGAGAGTATATTTTGGTATTTTCCGACATGATCTGTGGCGTTTACATTGTTTAGCAATAAACGTTTGGGAAGTTTCACTGCTTTTATGCCTTAGAAGTTAGAATATTATCTTGTAATGGTGTAAGGTTTGCCATTGGCACTAAAAAAGAGAATAGGCCAAGGTTTTAGTTTTTCTCCCTAAATTAGATTTGAGAGCTTATTTGTGTCATTACATTTGAATGGAGAGCAATGCTAGGGTTTGTATCCATGCTTGAAAGGATGAAAAAGCTTCATTTGACGCTATACTAAAGCAAGAATGGCTTGCCTGAAACTTAAGAACAAATTTCAAAAGAAGAGTGTATCTTTGTTGTGTAACTGGTATTGTTGGAGTTTAAAGTTGCTGGTATGCTGTTTCTCCCAAGTGATGCGTCTTAGTGTCATTTCTAATTTGTGTTGGGTTGGACCAGTTCTGGTTGTTTAGAAAATTTCTTTTGATTTGTTCTGTTTATGCTTTTACGTGGGTGCTGGCTGACTAATTTTTTTTTTCATTAATTTTTTTGCTAGTTAGAGCTCAAAAACAAAAAGAAATCCCATTCTAGAGTTTTATGTTTTGTCTCTGAATGCTGCAATTTGTTACGTAGTTTGATAAGTTAATATCCTCCATTCCTCCTAAATAATCCCGTTGGTTGATTAGATTTTTTATAATTATTACTCTGGATTTATGCCTACAATAAAAGTGTCAGTTACATGTTTTTACATAAATGAGATTTTGAAAAAAAAAACAAATAATTCTACAGTGTACTGCCATGTGCTGTTGCAATTCATAGCTCCTTCTATCTTGCAGCTTGAAGAATTTCGTAAGAAAAAAGCAGCTGAGAGAGCCAAGAAGGCAGCATCTACCACCCAAGCTATTGCTTCTGATGTTAGCTTAAATGATAAACATCAATTAGAAACTGAACATGTGAGAGCCACTGACTCAGATGGTGCTGGTACATCTGATGGACCCTATCCTTCTTCCGTAAAAATAATTAACAACAACAACAAAAAAACAACTGAAGTTTCCCGTGAAAGTCAGAAAGTTTACTCGAACAACACGCATGCTATCCCATCTTTTTTAGCCAATGATTATAATTCGTCTACTACAGAAGTGCAGATGCATGCAAAAAGTCAAGAAAATGAGAAATATGGTGCTTCATGGAGACCGTTTTTTAATGATAGCCTACAGACAAAACATATCATTAATGACTTTGAAGAACCCAAGTCAAAAGAAGATGATGGTTCTCTGAAGGTTTCTGCAGTTGTAAATCCTATTTCTTCTGAAGATTTTCTCACAAAAGTATCACCACAGAACTCACTGCAAAGTAAGGCCAGTGAAGGCAGCTTGCTAGGTAGTAACCATGTGCTATCTTCTTTCTATGAAGGTAATCTTGAATTTGTGAATTCTCGTTTGAATATCCTTGATTATATTATAATGACAAGTATTTCTATTTATCTTATCTTTGTTCTGCGGTTTAATTGTAGACACTACTCAATCAACCTTGGGCGCAAGAGGGTCTGTCCTTGAAGTTGGGCAGAACTTACAAGGCAATGCAGAATTTATGGAACCTATGATTTCTGATCTTGGAGAAAGAAATTTTAGTAGTTTATCCAGTGATTTTCCAAGTGTGCATGGTCCAACCATGCAAACATCTGGATCTTCAGAGTTCAGTTTTGATGCCAGAAGTTCCTCAAGTCACATGCCAGTGCATTCAGTCACGAATGATACTATTTCTAGGAGATCTCGTTCATCTTTCCTTGATTCTCTTAATGTATCTAGAGCTTCTTCTGGGTCACTTTTTCAACATACTGAACCTACAAAGAATGCATTTGCCTCCCATAGTTCACAATTTAACAGTGTCAATGCCATAGGATCATCCCCTTTTGAGAAACCATCAACAGAGACTGAAACTATGGGAACTTTCTCCAAGCTAAGGTTCCCTGAGTTTCCTAGTGCTAGGGAGTATCCTGGTCATTTTTCAGTTCCTGCTAGTAATAATGGTGACCTCTTGAGGCTGAATGTTGCTAATGAGAATATATCGGAGAAGAACCATGAGTTCTACTCAATCAAACAGAACGAAGATTTTTTTGCTTTGGAGCAGGTACCATATTTTTCTTGTTGAGCATACTACAGGTGCCACCGTTTTTAGCTTTCTAATGATTCTTGTGTTTTCTGGTTCATCCCTTCGGTGAATTATGCTGCCTGAATTAACGAGTTCCTTAATTACATGAATATACATTTTTTGAAGTGCACTTTTTGATGCCTTAGAAATATGTCATGATAGGTTTCCAAGATTATATTTAACTTTTCTGCGCAATTTTGGTATTCCATAATGAATCTGCAATTTTCTACTAGTATATGGTTTTTACAGAATTAATAAGAACCATGGAAACTATTGTTTCCTATATCTGTATAAGGATTTATGTATTTGTTAATAGTTAGACATGAAATATACTGGAGAAGAAAGGTTTGTGGATCTTTAGAATGCAAAAGAAAAGGGGACTATGGTTTACCTGGCTAATGTGCTTAATTATACGATCCCGCCATAGGAGGTGACATATCTTGGTAGGAAGTTTAGAGCTTAGTTGATGGATAAGGCTGATTGCTTTTCAATTTATTGTTCCTTTATGGTGAAACAATGGATAAATATATTTGCATCCTTATTAGATCTCTGTCTTGTGTTTACCATCTTGTTTTGGGGGATGCATGTGCTGGAGTAAGGTGTTGCTAGGTTGGGGCAAGGAAGACTAGACTCTTGAGAATTTTAGTTATAATGCACTGTTTCAGATTGGAAGCCTAATGACATGTTGATATCTTAAAGATGAGCAAATAGTAACGGCTGGTTGAAGATTTCCGGAAAGCCATTGAAATGAAAACTTCCTTCTATGTTTTGAAGTTTTAAATTTAAATACACACATTTTATATGTAGAAAATTATAATGTTTCATGTGTTGTTTATCATGTTGGTTTTGTTTGTTGACTTTCTCCTGGATTTCCATTGTTTTGACTTTCTTTATTATTTACTTATTCTTATTCTGCAGCATATTGAAGATTTGACTCAGGAAAAGTTTTCATTGCAACGAGCTCTTGAGGCCTCACGTACATTAGCAGAATCGTTGACTGCTGAAAATTCATCCTTGACTGATAGTTATAATCATCAGGTTTGTTTCCAAATATGATATTTGCGGCATCACTAGCATGTCATGGTCATGGACAGTTGTCTAATGCATATATTTAGGCTATGTGGATCTAGTTACTTTTTTCCGTTTACATAATTATAAACATATATATATTTTCAGTGTTATAATGTGTTGGGTTATAATATACTAATAACTTAAACTGGTTTTCTTTGCTTATTCTTTTAATCTTTAAACTTTATGTGCATGAAAAACCCTCCTAACAATCAGCATTATTGGGGGCAGGAAAACAGATGGTAAATTTGAAAATATTTTCTGCATGTTCATGAATGAGATTGAATATCTTGAAACAATAAAGACAATGACTCCATTCTTCGGAAACCTTCTTCTGTTTGTTTGTTAGTTTTTCATGTTTCCTCATTGCAGCTTATAGTATGAAATTTTGAAAGGTACTCAATCTAATTTCATTGTCCCAATCACTATTCTGAACCTTTTTAAAAAGTCTCTTTGTTATCTATTGACATTTTTTTTTTCTCCCTAGAGAAGTGTTGTCAACCAGCTAAAATCCGATATGGAGAAGTTACAGGAGGAAATCAAGGCCCAACTGGTTAGTATTATGTTATATTTAGGGTACTGCTAATCAGCTCAAGTTGTTCATAGGAATAATTGAATCTTGTGCGACTGCATACTGCTTCATTTATTTCATATGGTTAATGCAGGGGCATTTGTGTGGTGTGTTTCATGTGTCCACTTATGCACATAGATTTCGGCCTTGTTTCTTCTTTGATAATTTTTATCTGAAAATTCAAAATCTACTACTGTCTATGCATCTTTACTCATTACCTGTTAACCAGAAAATGCAGTACAAAGAACACTAAATTATGAGATTCACTCATCACTTGATGCTACAATGCTACTGCTTCCATACTGCTTTTTTTTCCCTTTAGCTGAGTTCAAACCGGTTTTTAAGGCTATGTTTCACCCTAATACAAAATAAAATTTCATAGTTCTGCTTGGCCAGGGAGATTTGTGCTGAGAATTTGGGTTTTTGGCTTAGCGAATTGGAGATTTACAGAGTTTTTATAGCAATGTTTTGATGGGCATTATTCTTCATTAGAGGAGGAAGAGAAGTAGCATTCTTTTGTTTGAAGAGATATTTGTTTTACTTCTAATCTATAAAAATTATCCACAAAGGTGGAGATTGTCTATTATTCCTGGATTCCACCTCATTGTTTACTTGATGGCTGAGAATATGATGAAGTAAAAGCGTTATATCGTTATTGGTGTTATCTTCACAGGGGAAATAAGGAAAGAGTGCACTGCTAGTTTGGTGTTGTAATTCTGCTCATTGGGTGATGCAGTGGATAGTTCAGTAAGTTCTTTGTTTGCTGTGGTTTTCTTTGGTTGCAAAAGAATGGTGCATAGGATGCAGCTCGCGTTTGTGCTGTATTTTAAAATCCTATGCTGTATGTGTGCCGATTTGCAATTTATCTTCTTGTGTTCTTTGTTTCATGATGTTTGCATGGGCGGGGGAGCTTTAGATGTCACAAATATCCTTTTTTTTTGGATAATTATGTCACAAATATCTTTTTTAAAAGTTTTTGACATTCTATTTTAGTGTATTCTTTTGCCTTTTTCTTTCTATGTCTGATGTTTGATATTTGCAGGCGGAGCTTGAGTCTTTTAAAATGGAATACGCAAATGCACGACTGGAATGTATTGCAGCTGATGAACGCGCCAATATATTGGCTTCTGAAGTCATTGGTTTGGAAGAGAAGGTAATAAATATTTTTAATTGGTGAAGTTTTTCTTCCTCCTCTAATATCATTCTGTTCATTATAAAGCTTCTGCCTCTCTAGATAATAATGCTGAGAGATTGGCAAATTGCTGGGTGTGTAATATACATGGTTGTAATATGTACTAGACATGAAAGGTGTAATTTAGGCATGTAGTAAAGGTTAACAATCTGTTTGGTAGGAAGGATGAAAAGGGGAAAGGAAAGAAAAAGTTTTAATCTAATGATTGAGCTTCAATTCTACAAAATACCACGGGTTGTTATGAATTTCAACCATTAGATTAAAAAAATTTCCATCCTTCCTAAACATAACCCAAAGGTTTTTAAAGTGTTGGTTTAACTTGAGTGGCTCTCTGTTCTTTTTTTATGTTGATTCGATTTTGTTAATTTGCTTGTTTTAGATGATACTATTAGCATTTGGATTATCTTCCATTGAATGTATTTCTGTATAAAGTTGTTGATGCTAAAGTAGCATCATCACCTTTGGCATCTGCTAGATTAAAATGTTGTTTTTTTATATCCTTTTTGTAGGCACTTAGATTAAGGTCGAATGAGCTAAAATTGGAGAGGCAATTGGAGAACACGCAGGCCGAAATTTCTTCTTTCAAGTATGCTTTAATTTTTCTTTGCTGAAAGACTTGCGATCTATATTTTCAGCATGAGTTGATTTCTTATTTCTTCTCCATAATTCTCTAATTATATATGCCTTCTGCCTTATGCGTTCAAAAGTAACTGTCTGGATTGTAATGCTCATGCATAATTCCCTGGTATTAAATTGAAGAAGGTTATTTTTGTCGTTATTAAACCAGTCCTTAGATTGTCTAAGAAATATTTATCCAATAACCAATTAAAGGTTTATTATTAAGTGGTCATGACATAAAGAAAAAAAAAGAAATACAAGAAACAAAAAGGCAAAAGTTTGCATGTTAAGTGTTTAATCGATGCATTAAAGTCATTAAAGATGACATATAAAATGCAATCTAATGTATTAAGTCAGTTTTATGTGCACATAGGATCTCATTATGCTATATGTCATATTTTACTTGAGAGCATGCTTTGATTAGTGACAATAGGGGAGCCCATCCCTCAGAATGTTTGGATTTTTGTTTTCTATTAATTACCATACATAGAAACCACTTTGTTTTTGTGTATTAATCTGCTGCTTATGCCTTGTAAACTATTGTTGTCAATGCCACATGAATAGAAAAATATTTATTATTGTTACTTATTACAACTAAAGAACATAGAAAGGAAGAAGAGAAAGAATTTGTGTATGTGGGGGAGGGGGAGGGGGGGAGATAGTTCATCGTTAGTTATTTGCTTTTTGTTTTCTAAACTAAGAACTTTTTGAGTTTTAGTAGTTTTACCCAGTGAATTTTTTTTTTTTTAATGTTGTTTCCTTCCATTTGCTATAATAATATTATCATGTTTAGACTTTCGTTTGGATATATTTTCGTGTTAAGTTTTCTATTAGTTATAAGACATCTTATTCATTCTGAATCTCGCAGAAAGAAAATGTCTAGCCTAGAGAAAGAGCGTCAGGATTTTCAGTCAACTATTGAAGCTCTTCAAGAAGGTAAGTATGCTAATACTAGGCGTGTTTTTTTAACAGTATTTGTTTATATGTAAGTTTTTATATATATTTTTTTTCTTTCTATAATAGCCATATGTTTGCTATATATTTTTCGTATTCATTTAACTCAGAGAAGAAGGTACTTCAGTCTAAGCTACGAAAAGCTTCTGCCAGTGGAAAGTCTATTGATGTTATCAAGAATCCTGCTTGTAAGAAGGATATGTCGACTTCAACAGAAGATCTAGGTAATGGTGCCGCTTTTCCGATTGCTACATACAATAAATTGCCATATCTTATTTTACTGAACCAGAATCCAGTTCCATATGGCAGGAAACTACTAATTCTATTGCCAATTCCAAACATATTATTGGTCAGTCATGAATTTTGTGCTAGGTCAAGTTTCTCTTAGTAGCAGTCTATCCTTGCAAGTTGAGTAGACTTATTTAGGCCTCGTTTAGCATTGCTGTTGGCACAACTTTTGAGGTCAAAAGCTGTGTTTCACCGCAAACACAATGTTAAATGGGTAAAAAAAAATTGGCTTTTACGGTTGAAATCATGATTTGACAACCTAAACCAAAAAGTCAAGAAAATGGAGCTTTTGGGCTTTAGAAGCTGGTTTTTGAATAAAATGAGTTTATTATCCTCACATCTCTAAACTTTTATTATTTTAAACATATATTTTTTTGACATTTCAATTTGTCACAACACTTTTTCACAACAATGTCAAACACTTAAAAAATTTTAAATCACATTTTTTCACCACTTTTTAAACATACTTTTTCCGACCCAAGCTTTTTCTAACTCAAACTTTTTCCAACAGCAATGCTAAACTAGCCCTTAGTGAGATGTAGAAACAAAAACCTTCTTGCAGATCTACAATGTTATAACTTTGATTTGAGGGTTTGGTTCTCTAGAATTTCTTTTATGGTATGTCTTAGAAGGCGGTTTGCTGCATGAAATTTGGTGTAGTATTATTATTTACATAATATTAAAGGTATGGATTTCTTGTTTTCATCCATGCCTTGATGCCTTTAAGGTTGAGGTCATGTATTGCTGGTGTATTCAAAGCACAATGGCAGTTGTTGGGTGATTTGTTCAAGGAATCACTTATTGACACATATTAATGTAGGATATTGCAAAAAAAGTCTGTTTATTTTTTGAGACATAAAGAAACTCTCAAGGATAACTTTCAGATATTTATTGTATCAAAACATAAATAAAATCATAAATTCTTTATTGGATCATTTGGTCTTGTGGAAGATTCAGAGTAGGTAGTTATCAGGATGATGGATAAGTTACTTCAACTCCTCAATTTTTGTAATGTACTTGTGTCAGACACAAGTCAGATGCTTCAAATCATGCTTGGGGATATAAGCATATCATCCTATGTAGCTGGACATATAAGTAAAAACTTAAGAAAAACTGAAAGTACCTATGCCAGATCAATAGCAAAATCCCTATTCGAACTGGAGTTTAAGTTACATAAAAGGAAAATTGAATATATAACAAGCGTTGCACTTCATATTGACAAGCTGCCAGTGCTTTAAAGCAATTATGAGAAGTCTGATAAGCAATTGTAGTGGTTAAATGATTTTTTAAAGTTTCTTTGATTTCCATGGTCCTTATATTAGTTTTGATTTTATTTACTAAACTTTTGCAGCAAGCACGGATCCTACTTCTGATGACAGGGAAACGAATAACAGCAATGATGCCTCTAGTTTGAGCTTGCTGCCTGAAGATGGGCAATTTGAAGCTTCCTCTGTTTATGTTCCTCCTGATCAAATGAGAATGATTGAGAACATTAATTCTCTAATTTTTGAGGTAGCCTCTGTTACATGATTCAGATTTTCTTATGGCTTTTTTTATGGTTTACTCCTTGTCCGATCGAGAAATTAAGTTGTTGAGGTTGCTGGCCACTATGCCTGTCATGATCTTTGGAGGACCTTTCTTATGGCAGTTAACCTTGGAGAAAGAAGAACTGATACAAGCTTTGTCATCTGAATTATCTCAAAGTTCAAAGCTGAAGGTAATTTACCTGAACTAGACATATTCAGAATTCAAGTTATTTGTATTAGTTTCATTTGGTTCTTGTTGCTAGGCCTTATATCAGGCTTTATAGAATTTTTCTAAAAGATAAAATTTTCAACTAGAAAGTGGAATTTAAGAACATCTTTATTTATCAAGGTTCGTTTCTTTTAGTTAGAGCCAGCTAATTAGCAGCCCGGAGTTTTTAAGCTTTATTATATTTAACGAGTTTTCTTTCAGAACTGTATTTCCTTTTTCTTCAGTTAGGTCATTTGAATTTCTTATGTGCATTTCATCATTCCCAAACTTTTTTAAGGACTCGTTATATGTTGATTGTTTCTATTTTTGAATTTCAATATTCATCTGAATGATTTTTTTATTTATTTACGTTATCATTATCATTGCTATTGATGAATGAAGGAGTTGAACAACGAGTTGTCTAGGAAACTGGTAGCTCAAACTCAAAGATTAGAGCTTCTGACAGCTCAAAGTATGGCAAGTGAGCATATCCCAGCTAGACAACCCGAGTCTCGAATAATGCATGATAATACTCCATATGCCGATGAGGGTGATGAGGTACACCACTTCTCTCTCTCTCTCTCTGTCTCTCTCTCTCTCTCATCGTGACATGGTCATGTATTATTGTTATTCTAGCATAAGTGGTTATTAATAATAACATGTTTACTCTGGTGTGAAGTCTGGCACTCTTTTGGACTTTAAGCTATGTTATGAGAAGATTGAGCCTGCTGTATCATCGTTAATCCAACCATTGCCGAAAATCGAAAAACGAAATACTTTGCAGATGAAAGAGATATCAACGAGTTTCGAAGTAACAAAACTATTAAACTCTAACAACATTTTAATTTCTTCGTAGGTGGTGGAAAGGGTGTTAGGATGGATTATGAAGCTCTTTCCCGGCGGGCCATCAAGACGGAGAATCAACAAGCGTCTTTCATAGTGAATCCAGATATCTTGGAAAGAGAGGTCTACACTTTCATATGCTTTAATTCGGGTTTGCCTTCCCTTGTTTTGGTGATGTGAAGGAGGTTTTGATTTGTAAAATTTGAGTCAATTATACAACCCATTGTTTTTAATAGAAGGAAATGAGTTTATGGAGATCGTGTAACCATTGATTGGCAAAATCTAATGGTCAATTATTTGAGAGAAGACAATAAAGAAGCCCCTTGTTTCAGTCAGTTGGAGTTGGGTCTCGTTTCAGGATCAAATTTTGATGGGGCAATCGCTCAAGGTTGAAAGGGAACTAAGAGACGAAATGGTATAGGAAAAGATCAAAGAAGCCCGTAAGTTTGTAGTGAGCATTTCTTGTATTTGTGATGAACACTTTCGGCGCTCAAGCATTAGAACTTTCAAACAGTTGATTCTGTTGTCCTGATGGTGTTTGGTCCAAGGCTTCTAGCCTTTGATGCATCTTTTGGCCTAGACTCGATAATTTTGGACTTGGGATTATATGACATTTATAGTCACGAAAAAATAATTAAAATACGATATAAAATAAAATATGATATTAAAAAATGATATGAATACATGATTGTATCAAATTTTATATAATATAAATTATTAATGTATTAAAATTTATATAAATATATATATTGTGACACGGGAAAATAATACAAAGAATACAAGTATTGTGGCTTAAAAGAAAACCTTTGATGCCATATCTATATTTGTATACTTTTTATAATCTCTATCACTAAAATTTCATGCCAAATTTGACGTAGCTGTTCTTATTTTTAAATGATTAGCTGATTATTACAATTTTTTAATAAAAAAGTTTAAACTATCTATAACTATTTATAAAAACTATCCCCAAATGCATGGATAGCTTAAATTAAAATTGTAGAGCATTATTTTTGAGACAAGTCAGTTGAGGCATTAAAGTTGCTTTGAGGGATAATCATGGTAATAACTATATTTGTTGAGTTAAATTTGATTTTGTGTGTTTTTTTTTTTTTTTACTTAACTAGGGCTAAAATGACGTCGTTTCATGTTGAAAAATAGGGGGAAAAAAAGAAAATTGATCAGAAAAACGGGAGATGAAAGAAAAGAGGGAAAGAAAAAAGTTTAGCTTTTTTAGGGTTTATGTGGAGAGAGAGAAAGACAGAAAGAAAAAGAAGAAGAGAGGGGAAGGGAGGGGAGGTAGGGAGAAAGGGTAGCTCGGCGTCAAATCTGTGGTGATTTATTTTTTTAAAATTTTAATTTTTTCTTTTGATTTTTGTTAAAGAGAGAAATATGTTATGAGCCGGAAATTAATGGGTTAGTTGTTGGGCCTGAGTACTATGTTAGCAAGCCAGTCCAATAATATGGGAGTCGATTATTAGCTATTCTCTTAAGACAGTAGTTAATATTTAAATACTGTTAATTGTATCAGGTAGGTGAATCACTTGCCAGCTTGGCGTGATGAAAAAACATGAAAGAGTACAAAAGCTGTTATGAATTGGTTATCAGATATACTGGAAAATTCATAACAAACTCTTTCTCTCTCTTTTCTCTCCTTCCTTTTTTCTACATTCTTCTTTCTGTTTCTGAGATTTACTGCTAGGTATATTCAGCTCATATCATTTGGTACCAGAGCTACCATCTTCGGAGTGAGTAGCAATGGCGAAATATACGACCACGCATTTGCAAAAGAAGCTTGGGCAGGTGCAAAAGGATTTGGAAAAGATGGAGCTCAGACGGAGCAGTACCACTGACCAAGTTAAGAGTGAGCTCAGGGCAGAAATGTGATCAGGTTTAGAACTGGTAGGGGTGGAGATGCGAAAGATGTTCAAACAGATGATGGTTAGGATCGAGGGGTTATCCAAAGGAACAGAATCTGGTGACTCTAGTGGGAATGATTCATTCGATTCCAAACTCAAGATAGTCTCCGGAGTGATAGCAGATGACAAAGTAGTGGCAACAGGACCTCAACTTGCAATCGACAATCCAGATTCTCTTAAGGTTCTCACTAAACACTCTAAGCTTGAGTGTCCCCATTTCAATGGAGAGGACTTCAGAGGATGGCTGTTGAGGATAGAACAATTTTTTGAAGCTGACCAAACTAAGGAATCTGATAAGGTGAGAATTGCAATGATGCCCTTTGAAGGGAAGGCCCTTCAATGGCACCAACATTTTATGAAGAACCAGGGTAGTCTCCAAGAGGTAAGTTGGAATCTCAATACCACTAAAATGAGATCTAGATTCACTGATAATGAATTCCATGGTAGTCGGTACCATTTGGTACCGACCGGTACGTCCCAGTCTAAACCGGTACAAGCAGCCTTTAGTTTCGTTCTGATTTTGGTACCGGCCCATACCGGTCAGTACCGGTACGTACCGGTCCGTACCAGTTGGTACTAGATTTTGATTTTAAATTTAAAAAAAAAAATTCACTTATTTGATTTTTTAAGCCAGTTTCAATATTTTTTGTGTCATGATCATTTTTACTTTTTTCATAATTACATTTTAAAATAAAATATGTTCATTAAATTAGGCAATTGAACATAATTAATAATAATTTACTATATTTTTTAACATTTTAATATTTATTTTACCTATTTGATGTTTAAAAATTTTAGATATTAAATATTTAAAATTTATATTTGCATAAAAACATATATATGCATGTAATTGATGTATATTTGTATGTGTGTATAATATATATTTTATTAAGAAACTTGAAAATAGGTTATACATATAGATATATGAAAAAATATTTGAAAAATACCGGTAAACCTGAAACGGTACGTCGAAACACACCGGTATCGGTACGTACCAGTACCAAAACAAAAATGGTACGCCCAACGGTACGACACTGACTACCTTGATGAATTCACTGATCCCATGTTCGAGATAGTGAGCCTTAAACAAACTATCTCTGTGGAAGAATACTATGAGCAGTTTGAAAACTTGTTGAACCTATTGTAGTTGCCAGAAGAATATGCCCTTAGCATTTTTATTAGCAATATCAGACCTGAAAAATCCAAACCAGTGCGTATGTTTTATCCTAAATCGTTAACTCATGCCTTTAACCTTGCTAAACAGATGAAGTCATTTATATTCAACATGCCTAGGAAACCATTCATACCCTACAGAACCCCCCCCAGCTCCACTAATACAACCTCCTATACCATACTCCACAAAATCCACCCTACCATCCCTGTTATGTACCCCAAAAACTACATTCCTTGGCCCTAGCCCGCAATCCCTTTACCAGAAACCTATGAGCTCCTATAAACCTCCCAACTCCAAAACCTAAACTCAACCCATCTAGAAATACCAACAAGGCTCTTACTCGGGAGGAACGGGAGGAAATGAGGAGGAAAATGTCTGTGTATGTGGTGTGGTATTAAATTTGTGCTTGGTCACAGATGCATGAGATCTCAATTGTACCATCTTTTGGTCGAAGAGACTGCAGATAATAAACATGAGGAGTTTGCACATTGTCTAGAGTTCATAGAAGAGCCTACAGCTAAGGAGAGTGAAAGTTTGCAGCAACCAGCTATTTCCTTGCAAGCCTTACTTAAGGCTGAGGGTCCCCAGACGATGAGGATTAAGGGTAGAGTTAAGAACCAGATCTTGATGGTTTTGGTAGACTCGGGAAGCACCCACAATTTCATAGATCAGATGAGGCTTGAAAGGTTGGGGCTTAATTATATAGTTCTTAGTTATGTTTTATTATTGTTTTGTGTCAAATACGAGTTATTATTGCTTAGTCTAATTGTGTTTACGATATTTTATATTTTTATGTAATTTGGTGTTTTTCACGAGTTTCTTTGAGTGATTTCAGATTACTAGGTTAAATCAAGAATTAAGGGCAAATCCAATTCAGTTCCAGTTCCGACACCTTTTGCCATATCAGCTATATATGGAGTTTCACTGAAGCATTAAGGCTGAAATTTTTACAGTGCATAGTTAAGAGGCATATCTATCTTTTTCATGTTTTACACTTCTTGAAACGGAGTCGTTTTCCCTAGCGAAATCGACCATCAAGTTGGCTGATGTGCAATGACGTCTATGTTGACCTGTTTTGGTATTTTGACCATATCTTCCGATCCACATGAGAAAATGATCTGATTCCAACGGCTATGGATCCGTAACTGATAGGGGTATATTTTTCTAGAAGACCATTTGATCAGATCGAGCCTCCAACATTGACAAAATCGACCATCAAGCTGGCTGATCAGAATTGTCATACAATATGACGAAAATTGTTAGCAAAATGCACCCACCTATTATACCTACCTTTGAAATTTATAAAGCTTGTCTCTTGTCATTTAGCTCTCCAAAATGTGTATAAATAGAGGGCCTTGGATGATTGTAAGAGTATCATTATACATTGGTAGGATATTAGCCATTGTAATAAAATTCTCTAAGTTTTCTTTTTCTTTCCTTTCTCTAGTTTTCTTTTTCTTTATTTACTTATGCTTCTTACATTTCTTTTCATTTTATTCATATCTAGTATGTGTTGCTAATCATATTGTTGAGGTGATGAGGTGAAGCTCTTGGTAAATGCTAAGGTTAGTCTCTTAAACATGAGCTAAAATGAATCATCATTTATAAACACTAGTATAGATAATATTTTCTTTTGGTTTAAAATCATACTTACAAAGTAGGGATCTTGATTCATTATTGACAAGAAAAATGGCACAGTAAATGCTTGGTTTCATAACCTTGATTTGTTGTAGACATATACCTTGGCATAAAGAATGCTTGGACTCTTTTTATGAGTTTTGAGGACACCAAATGAACATAATATCATATGCTATGGACGTTGGACAATTTGGACTGAATTGCTAAACCTTCCGATTGGAACCTCCTTTATGTGTGGATTTCAATTGTGTAATAAAACAAGATTAATCTTAGCATAACACCAAGAGTGGATTCTCTAACCTCAACATCTTTTCTTATTGTTTTTTTATATCTTGTTTAATTTCTTTTATATTTTGTTTATTTTGTTCTCTAATATCTTGTTTATCTTATTTTGTTGTTGATTCCCTAATATCTTGTTTACTTTCTTTGTCTTATATATTTATAAACTTATACTTACTAATACGCTTCCCTGTGGTTCGACCTCGGACACCCGAGAATTTATTACTTGAACATAACCTGCACTTGGGTTTACAACTCTTAATTGAGTCTCCATCAAGTTTTTGGCGCCGTTGCCGGGGAGGCAATACTAAGTATATAAGTTTATAAGTATATTTATTTTTATTGGCTGGTTATACCGCCTAATTTTCTATATATTTATATTTATATTGTATATTAACTTTGTTTTATTTTTATTGACTGGTTATACCGCCTAATCTGTATATTAACTTTGTTTTAGTCTTGTTTGGCGACGTGATTTTAGATCTCGTCGTTTAGTTAGATTTTATTGTGAAACTTTTTCAGGTAATCTTTCTAATACAACTCCTACCATGGCTGACAATGAAAGTGTTCATGCTGAAGATGAGAACAGACAAGTACGCACCATGCGTGACTACTTGCAACCAACTCGAAGCTCATCACCCTCTTGTTTTATTTTTCCTCTTAATGCAAACAACTTTCGTTTTAAACCAGGTATGATAGCTTTGCTTCTAAATTTCCATGGGTTAGAATCGGAAAGTGCTTACTCGTTTCTAAAAGACTTCGAGGATGTATGTGTCACCTTTAATGACCAACAATGTACAAATGAAATTGTCAAGCTAAAATTATTTCCTTTATCTTTAAAAGATAAAGCAAAAATTTGGCTTCATAATTTAAAACCAAGGTCAATTGGCACATGGCAAGAATTACAAACTGAGTATCTAAAGAAATTTTTCCCAGCACATAAAACTACTGTTTTGAAAAGACAGATTCAAAATTTCAATCAAAATCAAAATGAAGCATTTTTTCAGTGCTGGGAGCGTTTTAAAGATTTGTTAAGTTCTTGTCCACATCATGGTTTTGAAAAATGGCGTCTTATTAGTTTCTTTTATGAAAGTTTAACTCCCGAAACTAAACAATTTGTTGAAACAATGTGTAACGGTGAGTTTCTAGAAAAAAAACCTGAAGAAGCCTTTGACTACTTAGACCATTTGGCAGATAACTCTCAAGCCTGGCACACAGATAATTCCTCTGAAAGTTTCAATAGATCTAATCTTGTTTCTAACAGAGGTAAATATCATTTTAGTCAAGAAGATGAGATAAAAGCTAAAGTAGCTAATTTGGCTAGAAAGATTGAAGCCATGGAACTTAGAGAAGTAAAAGAAGTCAAAACGGTTAAAAATGAAAAAAGTTGTGGAATTTGTGAAATCATGGGACACCCCACTTCTGAATGTCCAAATATTCCCATTCTTAAAGAAGCGTTGCATGATCAAGTAAATTCCATAAACACATTTAAAAAACGTTTTCCTTCTTCTTACTCTGAAACGTATAACCCTGAATGGAGAAGTCATCCCAACTTCAGTTGGCGGAATAATAATCATGTTCAGGTACCACAATCTCAAAAGTCGGGCAACACTTTTTCCTATCAACCTTCACGTGTACAAACCTTGGGAGAGACATTGCAAGCATTCATGCAAACACAAGCAAATGTGAATAACCAAACTTCACAGGACATCAATGAGATCAAAAACACCTTGTCCACATTGACAGCTTCATTACGCACTCAAGAAAAAGGTAAGTTTCCTGCTCAACCTCATCCTAACCCTTCTACTCAATGTCTTGTTTCTTGCTCCAATGAAACTCAACAGGAAAATGCCAGTTCTATCACAACTCTTCGAAGTGGAAAGGCAATTGACAAAAACATTCCATCAAAAGACCAAGATCCTCCTTCCCCTCCGAAAAGTAATGGTAAGGATGATGGTAAGTCTGAACTTCTTGAAAATTTGGACAAAGAAAAAGGTATGCATCCTGCTCCTTTTCCTCAAAGGTTGCAAACAATAAAGAATTTGAATCAAAATGCAGAAATTTATGAACTTTTCAAACAAGTTAAGATTAACATTCCTTTATTGGATGCAATCAAACAAGTTCCATCTTATGCTAAATTTTTGAAGGACATGTGCACAGTTAAAAGGAAACATAATGTACAAAAGAAAGCATTTCTGACGGAAAGTGTGAGCTCAATCATTCAGCACCTTACTCCACCAAAATTCAAAGATCCTGGATGTCCAACAATCTCATGCATCATTGGAAACACTAGAATAGAACGTGCATTGCTTGATCTTGGTGCTAGTGTTAATCTTTTGCCTTTTTCTGTTTATCAACAGTTAGGTTTAGGTGAACTCAAGGAAACACCTGTTACACTTCAACTAGCTGATCGTTCTGTAAAAATTCCTCGAGGGATAGTTGAAGATGTTTTGGTTCAAATTGAAAATTTTTACTTCCCTGTTGATTTTATTGTTTTGGAAACACATCCTGTTTCAAATCCAAATGTTCAAATTCCTGTTATATTAGGCCGTCCATTTCTTGCAACTTCTAATGCTCTGATAAATTGCAGGAATGGTATTTTGAAGATTTCTTTTGGAAATGTGACTTTAGAATTAAATGTGTTCAACATTTGCAAGCAACCTGGTGATGATTCAGAAGTACATGAAGTGGATTTCAATTGAAGAACTTGTTCATGAACATAACACCACTACCACATTCCATGATCCTTTAGAAGCTTATTTAATTGAATGTGAGTTTGATAATGCTTCAGAAATTTCACACACTGATTCTTTGTTAAATTCTTTTCAGGTTAAGCATTGTTGGAAACAAAAGTTTGAGGAACTCAGAAATGATGCATATGAGAATCCTAAAATTCATAAAGAAAGAACTAAAGCCTTTCATGACAAGTTAATTTCAAGAAAAACATTTGATGTTGGGCAAAAAGTTCTACTTTATAATTCTAGACTTCACATATTTCCTGGTAAGTTGAGATCAAGATGGACTGGCCCATTTGTGGTTAAGCATGTGTATCATTATGGAGCAGTTGACATTGAGAATCCTCAAAATGGTAACGTATTCAAGGTAAATGGACAAAGACTCAAACTCTTTTTGGAAAATCATGTTACTCAAGAAGAGGTTGTTTTTCTTTCTGATCCTTGTTTTGAAAATAACTAGATGTAAATATAATTTTTTTTAACCCCGGTTAAATGGCGGATAACGGTACTCCGTGATTATTTAAGTCGGTTCCATCAGCTACCCACAAAACTGATATTGTATATAAATTTCTCTTTCAATTTCTTTTTCATTTTTTTCAAGATGGATGATATTCTCACAAGATTGCAGAAACGATTTCCTCCTTTTCCTCGGAATATTTCACTGAAGCTTTACCAAGTTCGATTTGAAAGATTAAGAATGCTTATGCACAAAGGGATTCCTGAAGACATACGTTGGATAATTGAAGCCAAGGTACGTGAAGATGAATATCTTCCTGTTTTGCATTTACCAGGTACAGGTAGAAGCACTTTTGCAAAGAAGCGACGAGCAAAGCGCATGAGTTCAAATTGCCACAAATGTGCACGATGGACGTGTAACGGTAAATGTCGTTCTATTGGGATTCCGTCCTCTAATCGAGATGATAAAATTGAATTCATTAAGGATGGACTGAGTAAGGAGAATTTGGGTAATATCCAACTTTCTCTTGAGACGCATCCTAGTGGAGACGTACAAAGAGAAATTCTTGATTTATGGCCGCAATTCCAAAGGGAATGGCAACATCTTGGGAATCTGATGTTAAAAGACCCTGTTTGCCAGCTTGTAAGAAAACTGGATAGGAAGCATATCCTCGACTCATAGAAGGCGTTTAAGCCATTTCTGGACGTAAAACCAGAGGAAGATGTGAGCCACAATCACAACTACAATAAATGACTTCTCAGCTTTTGGTTTGATTTGCAATAATTTCATTTCGGTTTAATTTACGTGTTGTTCGATTTGTGTAATTATTCTCGTATTTTTTGCATTGGACTTTTACGGTTGATTTTTCTTCTCTTTTTGATTTTCTTCCTGAAATCACGCAAAAATCTTTTGTTAGGTTAACATTTTCTTCTGACAGGTCAAATACACTTTCGGCGACATTATTACTCTTGTTTGATTCATTACTCAGTCCTCTATATATTACACCATGTACTCATTCTCTTTCAGGCACTTGAAAAAAAAATGGAAAGTACTTCGTCCCAGCGCATTAAAAAAATTTGTGTCTTTGGAGGTGCTTATCCAGGGAAAAATAACATATTCGCTGATGAAGCCATAAGAGTTGGAGTAATACTTGCCCAACAAAAGATCCAGTTGATTTATGGAGGCGGTAGTACGGGTTTAATGGGAGCAGTCGCTACAGCAGCACACGCCGGAGGAAGTCCAGTTCTAGGAATCGTGCCATAACTATTCACAGGTTTTTGTGGACCTACCGTGGGTAAGGAAATACAAGTCTGGAGTATCCCTGAACGGATAACAATCATGTACCATTCTGCCGATGCATTCATTGCTTTACCAGGAGGTCTGGGTACATTGGAAGAAATAGCTTGCGTGGCTTCTTGGTCATCTTTGGTCACAAATAAGAAACCTATTGGTTTGCTTAATATTAATGGTTATTTTAGTAATTTGCTTTCATATTTAGATAATGTTGTGGATAATGGATTCATGTTTTCAGAGGCAAGGAGAACCATAATTTCTGCTACAACCATTGAAGATTTACTCAAAAAGATCCAAGCTTATGAGTATTTATCTGCTACGGTTGTTTCGCAAACGCTCGGAAAAAGAAAAAGAGATATGGACGAGCAAGGAGTGGATTGCACTCTGTCTTTGTGACATTATCTAACATTTTGTTTGTTGTGTCTCAGTTATAATAAGTGGTTAGCAACCTCTGCAGGTAATATCTCGTAAATTCTACCTTTAGTAGGGGGTAAGGGACATATTTTGCTAATTTAAAAAAAAAAAGTTTGTTGTGTTTTAAGCAATTTAGAAGTATTCATTCTGAACAAGGTCTGAGTAAGGGAGACTTGAGACATACCTTGTCAGTTTGATTTTAATCTTTTTATGTTTACTTGTTAATTTTTGTTTCGTATTTTAGGATTAATTAGGTTGCATGAGTTTGTTTTGTTTTGAGTCTTAGTTATTCCTATTCTTATGTTATTAGTTCTTTTCTCTTACACATGATTCTTTCATTTGCGTTAATAGACTTACATTGAGGACAATGTAAGAATTAAGTGTGGGGGGAACGATTTAGGATTTCTTTTATTTTTGTCTACTATTTTTTTTTATGAGTCTTTATTATTATTATTTTTTTTTTAATGTGTTCTAGTTCCTTTTTAATACAATGATGAGATACGAATTGCATAAGTCTAAAACAGATTTATTAGTGAGAAGATTTTCATGAGAATTGAGCTTGATGTCAACCTTTTTATGAGCCAATGTTAATATGATATGTTGATTGAGAAAGAAACATGTTTAGACTTAATCTGACTTGTATAATCATCCTTGTGAGTTTTTGAGCCTATAATGATTGATGCATTATACAAATCAATCTAATTTCTTTCTTGAGTGCTCTTATGATTACATGATTCTCTAGAACTTGCTTTAAACCGTTCGAGACTATATTGATACATGTGACAACATGAATATGATAGAGGCATTAGGATTATAACCAGAGCCAAACAGCCATCCATTATTAATGTTCTAAGAGAACATCCCCACTAGTGAGCCAATTTGAGCCTACATTAAATATGCTATTTTATTGGTAACCAGAACTTACACCTAGCCTAAATATACTTATATCCTTACCCTTGTTCTAAAGATGGATTATATATTTTGAGACATATTGCAAAAACAAGGGATACTTTTTGAAAATTTGGGTTAGAACGAAAGATAAGTGTGGGGGAGGAGAGAGGCAAAAGTCAAGAGAAAAAGAAAGGGATCATTGTCAAATACATTCCCATATTAAAAAAAAAAAAAAAATTCTTCTCTTGAACTTCTAGTTAAAGTAAAGAAAAAGATGTTACAAAGTTGGTTAGAATGAAGCAAAGGCTCAACATGAATATTTAGCCTATGTTATTATGTGCTTTATAAGAGTTTTGAGAAGTTTTATTCGTATGATCTTATTATGTCTCTAAACTCTATGAACTCTTTGGAACCTTTGTGATATCTTTATCCTTTTGTTCTTTAACCACATTATAACCCTTTGGCCCCATTACAACCTTGAAAAAAGACCTCTTGATTTATGAAGTTGTATGATCTAAATAGTGGAGAATAGGTGGACAAGCAAGCATATGGTAGAACTGTTTTCATGAGATTGATTGAGTGTAAACACTTTACCACTACTTTAAAGAGTGAAAATCATGAGAGTATAGTGAGAAGTTGAGATTAAGTTGAATATGCACTATTTTGATTGAAATATGTTATGTTAATATTGGCTTAACTCATTTATTTACATTCAAGCATGAATTTTTGTGAAATTCTTTGAACTATTGATTAGTTTATAAGACTTGTTCAAAGATTGTCTCTAATTTATATTGAAAGGATTAGGAGTAAATATTTTTAGTGTATGTAGTTTACTTATATTTTAGTTTTTCAATGTTTGTGGGTATCGTTCTAGCAAACCCTCACGAGACTAAACTCGTCCACTAGGGACACCTAGGGGTTTAAAGGCTTGTGTCACATGCTAAGTGGCACCGTGATTTCCAACGAAAATGGATTAGATTAGATTTTCTTATTTTATTTTTATTGAGTCGTTGCTAGGGACTAGCAACAATCTAAGTGTGGGGGTGTGATAACTCGTATAATTATATAGTTCTTAGTTATGTTTTATTATTGTTTTGTGTCAAATACGAGTTATTATTGCTTAGTCTAATTGTGTTTATGATATTTTATATTTTTATGTAATTTGGTGTTTTTCACGAGTTTCTTTGAGTGATTTCAGATTACTAGGTTAAATCAAGAATTAAGGGCAAATCCAATTCAGTTCCAGTTCCAACACCTTTTTCCATATCAGCTATATCTGGAGTTTCACTGAAGCATTAAGGCTGAAATTTTTACAGTGCATAGTTAAGAGGCATATCTATCTTTTTCATGTTTTACACTTCTTGAAACGGAGTTGTTTTCCCTAGCGAAATCGACCATCAAGTTGGCTGATGTGCAATGACGTCTGTGTTGACCTGTTTTGGTATTTTGACCATATCTTCCGATCCACATGAGAAAATGATCTGATTCCAACGGCTATGGATCCCTAACTGATAGGGGTATATTTTTCTAGAAGACCATTTGATCAGATCGAGCCTCCAACATTGACAAAATCGACCATCAAGCTGGCTGATCAGAATTGTCATACAATATGACGAAAATTGTTAGAAAAATGCACCCACCTATTATACCTACCTTTGAAATTTATAAAGCTTGTCTCTTGTCATTTAGCTCTCCAAAATGTGTATAAATAGAGGGCCTTGGATGATTGTAAGAGTATCATTATACATTGGTAGGATATTAGCCATTGTAATAAAATTCTCTAAGTTTTCTTTTTCTTTCCTTTCTCTAGTTTTCTTTTTCTTTATTTACTTATGCTTCTTACATTTCTTTTCATTTTATTCATATCTAGTATGTGTTGCTAATCATATTGTTGAGGTGATGAGGTGAAGCTCTTGGTAAATGCTAAGGTTAGTCTCTTAAACATGAGCTAAAATGAATCATCATTTATAAACACTAGTATATATAATATTTTTTTTTGGTTTAAAATCATACTTACAAAGTAGGGATCTTGATTCATTATTGACAAGGAAAATGGCACAGTAAATGCTTGGTTTCATAACCTTGATTTGTTGTAGACATATACCTTGGCATAAAGAATGCTTGGACTCTTTTTATGAGTTTTGAGGACACCAAATGAACATAATATCATATGCTATGGACGTTGGACAATTTGGACTGAATTGCTAAACCTTCCGATTGGAACCTCCTTTATGTGTGGATTTCAATTGTGTAATAAAACAAGATTAATCTTAGCATAACACCAAGAGTGGATTCTCTAACCTCAACATCTTTTCTTATTGTTTTTTTATATCTTGTTTAATTTCTTTTATATTTTGTTTATTTTGTTCTCTAATATCTTGTTTATCTTATTTTGTTGTTGATTCCCTAATATCTTGTTTACTTTCTTTGTCTTATATATTTATAAACTTATACTTACTAATACGCTTCCCTGTGGTTCGACCTCGGACACCCGAGAATTTATTACTTGAACATAACCTGCACTTGGGTTTACAACTCTTAATTGAGTCTCCATCAAGTTTTTGATGTGTGATAACTCGTATAATTATATAGTTCTTAGTTATGTTTTATTATTGTTTTGTGTCAAATACGAGTTATTATTGCTTAGTCTAATTGTGTTTATGATATTTTATATTTTTATGTAATTTGGTGTTTTTCACGAGTTTCTTTGAGTGATTTCAGATTACTAGGTTAAATCAAGAATTAAGGGCAAATCCAATTCAGTTCCAGTTCCGACACCTTTTGCCATATCAGCTATATCTGGAGTTTCACTGAAGCATTAAGGCTGAAATTTTTACAGTGCATAGTTAAGAGGCATATCTATCTTTTTCATGTTTTACACTTCTTGAAACGGAGTCGGTTTCCCTAGCGAAATCGACCATCAAGTTGGCTGATGTGCAATGACGTCTATGTTGACCTGTTTTGGTATTTTGACCATATCTTCCGATCCACATGAGCAAATGATCTGATTCCAACGGCTATGGATCCGTAACTGATAGGGGTATATTTTTCTAGAAGACCATTTGATCAGATCGAGCCTCCAACAGTAGAGTTAAGAACCAGATCTTGATGGTTTTGGTAGACTCGGGAAGCACCCACAATTTCATAGATCATATGAGGCTTGAAAGGTTGGGGCTTAATACAACAAAAATTGGTGGGGTCAGTGTGACTGTTGCTAATGGGGACAAACTAATCGTTACTGAAATGTGCAAATGCTTGGAATGAGAGGTCCAGGAGTTGAAACAATATACTGACTTCCTAGTCTTGCCTCTGATGGGTTGTGACATGGTGTTGGGGATACAGTGGCTTCAGACCTTAGCCCCTATCTTATGGGACTTCACTCTGCTAACCATGAAGTTTTTTATTAATGGTACAGGGTACACATTTTTGGTATTTGCTACTGTGGAAATGCAACTAGCTACAAGGACACAAGTGACAAAATCGAATTTGACTAGTAAGGATAATTGGATGTTGCTGATCACAGGGGTCGAATCTCCTCAGTTAGTCGATTTGTTGATCTCAAGCCTGGAAGGAAATAAATGGCCATTGGAGTTGCAGGAGTTGCTAGAGAGGTATTCAGTAGTCTTTGAGGTTCCTAAGGAATTACCCCCATCCAGACCTCATGATCATAAGATAAATTTGAAGGATGAGCTTTAAGTCCTGAAGATTAAACCATACAGATACCCCACTTTGCAGAAGAATGAAATTGAAAGGATGGTGTTGGAAATGAAGGCTGCTGGAATCATGAGGGATAGTACCAGTTCTTTTACTTCCCCTGTGGTGATGGTTAAAAAGAAGGATGGCACTTGGTGTTTGTGCATAGACTACAGGTAGTTAAACAAGGCCACTATTAAAGATAAATTATCTATTCCCCTGGTTGAAGAACTTCTTGATGAATTAATAGGGGCCTCCTAGTTTTCTAAACTAGACCTTCGGTCTGGTTACCACCAAATAAGGATATATGAACCAGATATTCATAAAACTGCCTTTAGAACCCATCAAGGGCATTATGAATTTCTGGTAATGCCCTTCGGATTGACTAACGCACCATCTACTTTTCAAAGTCTGATGAACACTTTATTTCAGCCCTTTTTTAGGAAGTTTCTGTTGGTGTTTTCGATGATATTTTAGTATATTCATCCACTTGGGAAGAGCATTTGTGGCATTTGCAGCAAGTATTTGATGTTCTGATTGGAAATCAACTCTATGTTAAGCTCTCCAAGTGTGATTTTGGTGCTTCATGGATTGAGTATCTTGGTCATGTTATCAGTAAGGACAAGGTAGCCATGGACCTTAAGAAAGTGGAATGTGTAACAGACTGGCCAATCCCTCAAACAATTAAGGAGCTTCGAGGTTTTTTGGGATTGATCAGATATTACAAAAGGTTCATTAGAGGGTATAGAATACTTTCCAAACCTTTAACTGAATTACTAAAGAAGAATAGTTTTGTATAGGGTGAGGCAACAACTGCAGCATTTGAGCAACTTAAAGAAGCTATGTCTACAGCGCATGTTCTGGCCCTTCCAAACTTTAAGTCTACGTTCGTAGTTGAGTCAGATGCTTCACAGTTTGGAATTGGGGTTGTACTCAGCTAAGGAGGCAGACCTATAGCCTACTTTAGCAAGGCACTATTCCTAAGGCCCCAAGCACTCTCGGTTTATGAGAAGCAAATGTTAGCCATTTTAACTGCTGTAAAAAAATGGAATGCATACCTGTTAGGTAGACATTTCCATGATCACCACAGTTTTAAAATTTTACTTGACCAAGAGGCTAACACCCCAGCTCAACAACAATGGATAGTGAAGATGTTGGGATATGATTATGAGCTGATTTTTAGGAAAGAATCTACCAATGTTGCAGCAGATGCTCTTTCCAGAAGGCCGACAATATTGCTATGTCCTATCTCAGTGGTGAACGGTGACTTAGCTACCAGAATCAAGCATTCTTGGATGGAAGATCCAGCTATAGTGCAGCTCATTCATAAGATACAGAAGGGCTAAGGTAAGAATCCACAGTATACTTAGAAGGAGGGTTAGCTGAGAAGAAAAGGGAAGCTGATTGTGAGGGGCAATGAAGAACTAAGGCATGACTTGCTTAAGTTCTTTCATAGTTTGGTGGATGCTGGACACTCTAGAGTGGAGGCTACAATGAGAAAATTTTCATATATTGGAAGGGTATGAAGAAGGTAGTAAGGCAGTTTGTGAGGGAGTGCACAACATGCCAACAATGCAAATATGATATTGCTGCACCTTTAGGGTTGCTACAACCCTTACCCACTCCTGACAAGGTTTGGACAGACTTATCTATGGATTTAGTAGAAGGGCTTCCCATATCTTTTGGGAATGAGGTGATCATGGTTGTGGTAGATAGTCTGAGCAAGTATGATCATTTCATTACATTGGTACATCCATATACTGCCCTTACTGTAGCTCAGGCTTATTTAGACATTGTGTATAGGTTGCATGGGGTGCCTAACAGCATTGTTATTGACAAAGATAAGGTGTTCACTAGTTTTTTTTGGGAAGGAACTGTTCAGACTCTTGGCACTACACTGAAGCTGTCAACAGCTTATCACCTTCAAACAGATGGGCAAACTGAGATCATCAACAAGTGTTTGGAGACTTATTTAAGGTGCATGACTGGGGGATGACCTCGAGACTGGTCAAAATGGATTCTTTTAGCAGAATGGTGGTACAATACTAGCCATCAAACTGCTATCCAAACCACTCCCTATGAAATAGTATATGGGCAACCAGCTCCAACCCACATGCCATATACACCTGGTGATTCTAGAGTTGGAGAGGTTGATATAAGTCTGCAGGCAAGAGAGGCAACGATCAAGCTTATGAAATTTCAACTCAGCAGAGCAAAAAACAGGATGAAGCAACATCCTAACAAACATAGGACTGGCAGACAGTTCAAAGAGGGTGAACTAGTCTATGTTAAGCTTCAGCTCTATAGACAGACCACCTTGATCAACAGGACGTGCTTGAAACTAGCTGCTAGGTTTTTTGGACCCTATAATATACTGGAGAGGATTGGAGCTATTGCTTATAAACTGGAGCTTCCTCCTAGTGCACGAATTCATCCTGTGTTCCATGTGTCTCAACTCAAAAAACATGTGGGGAAGGAATCAACACAATTCAACTTTCCACTGTTGGATTCAAATGGGGTTTTGTCAAAGGAACCTGTGGCAGTGCTGGATAGGAGACTTGTGAAAAAGAAAGACAAGGCCATCCCAAAAGTTTTGATTCAGTGAGCAACTGTTTTCCAAAATACTCCACCTGGGAGAACCTATATGAGCTACAGATTAATTCCCTTCTTTCCATCCTTGAAGACAAATATGCTTTTCAGAATATGGTATTTGTTATAAGCCGGAAGTTAATGGGTTAGTTGTTGGGCCTGAGTACTATGTCAGCAAGCCAGTCCAATAATATAGGAGTCGATTATTAGCTATTCTCTTAAGACATTAGTTAATATTTAAATGATGTTAATTGTATCAACCGGGTGAATCACTTGCCAGCTTGGCGTGATGAAAATCATGAAAGAGTACAAAAGCTGTTATGAATTGGTTATCAGATATACTGGAAAATTCATAACAAACTCTCTCTCTTTTCTCTTCTTCTTTCTGTTTCTGAGATTTACTGTCAGGTACATTCAGCTCATATCAAAATAAATAGAAAGTGAGTGAAGTTTAAGAGGGAGACAGAAAGGGAAAATGGGAGAGTCAAGCTTCATCTATTTAATCTACCTCTTTCCCTTTGTCTCCAAAAGCAAGAAACACTTTCAACTCCGCAGCTGCCAAAGCCAAACGATTTTTCACTGATTTAAAATTTAATCTAGGTAAAAACAAAAAAAATACTTTTCTATATTTTTTGCTGTTAATATCCATCGCAAATTTTATTCTTCGCTTGCTAATTTTGGATTCTTTTAAACAATCTCCAGTTTTTAAGAGATTGATGTAAATATTTATAAAGAAAATTTGATTTTTTATTTGTTTTTTCTTATGCATTTGGTGAAGATTCTGATAAATTATCGTCGAAGGATTTCAAAAACGAATCTCTTACAAACGAAGGCGAAGGTAAACTTTTAAATTCAATTTTGGTTTTCTCTTAGGAGGAAATGTAGGATTTAGCTGTTTTTGAAATCTATCTTTTAAATTAGAATTAAGGTACAAGTGCTTCTTTGACTAGCTGCTGAGAAAATGAAGTAAAGTGTAGAATTTTTTTTTGAAATTTCATTGTGAATTTGAATTTTTTAAATATTGAGTTCGAAGAGTTTAGCTTAGTTTGTTTCGAATGGAATTAGAGGCTTTGCAATTTGTATATTCTTTAGTTTTCCTGCACTTTCTCTGCAATCAAACAAGCCATAAAGGCTTCAAAGTTCTGCTGAGTACTTATTAATTATTATGCAAAATTTGTTGAGTTTTATTTTCTTTTTTTTCCTGAAAATTCATGTAAAATAATAAAAAAAAATATTTCTCAATACATATTATTTTAGTTTTAAAATTTGTGTGGTATGAAGCAGAGTATTCATGAGGTAAAGCATTCTAGGTGGAGACTTGTGAATTTAGGGACAAAGCAAGAATGGTAGGAGAGGTTTAAGAATATACAAATAGGGAGAAAAGGAGTTGAAGATTCGGAGAAAGTTGAAATTTCAACAATGGTTGTTCCATTCTATGATGAAAACATATACTTCCTCAACATGAAGAATGATGCGGAAGCAAAGGTACATTTGTGATTCTATTTATTTTGCTCTCCCACAGGTCAGGGTTACTGTAATGGAAATTAAAATGTTTATTTTTCTGTTATTATAAAATTAAAATGAATGGATTTGCTTATGAGATTGATTTCCTACAGGTTTTAGAAGCAATTCCTTTCGTAGACGTTTTAAATACTACCAACACGAATAGCATTCCTCCGACATCTGTCATCAAACAATTGGTTATAGCTATTGAGTAAGTTTTTTTCATTAACACACTTTCAATACTTGAATTTAGTTTTTCTTTCTTTGCTTTTGTTGATATTTAAAATTGTTTGATGCCTCATGAAACATGCTAGTTTGAGAATTGATTACCTTTATTGTGATTTAGTTTCTGGTCCATTGGCACTATTTTCCGTAATGATAGCTACAATTTAATCTTTTGGTGCAAAATGTGTTCTTGCTTCTGAGCTCATGCTAATCGGTCAAATGTGTGGTTTATTGATTTTTCATATTTCAGCTTGAACATGGTGTTCTTATCTTTCTGTGCTTTCCTTCTGTTTCTAGGGCTGGAAAGAATTTTAAGTCGATGAAAGATCTTTTGGCATCTTCCAAAAAAATTTCACCCATTAAGGAAAGGGCAGGCTTGAGCTTCTCTGCAGTCAAGTCGTTAGTTATTCGTGACAAAGAGGACAAACTTGCATCTAGCTTTAGTGATGACAAGAGAGTCCTCGCTTTGATTCATTTACTGTTTGAAGCAGGTAGATTCATATATGTTACTGATAAGACATGTTAAAAAGAGGAAAAAATAAATGATAAAAATAGTTATTTGAAAAAATTTTAAAAATATAGTTGTTGTTATTCATTAGTTGGATGATGTTTGCATTCTTATGATTTCGAGCAAAATTTTTGTTTTAAGTTCAAATTTAGAATGAAATTATTTGGTTTCTCTGCATATATGGAAATAAGTCTCATTTATTGCAAAATTTTACTGAACTTGGATTTAAAGAGCCAATATCAATTCAATGACAGACTATTCTACTTCTTTTATCTGTATGGTCTTTTATTTAGCTGCAGTTAGGAGTGTGCAAAACTCGGATAGAACCAAGATAACCGATCGACCCGACGTGATTCGATTAAGTCGGGTTGGTTAAATCGGTTTCGGTTAGGGTCGATTATTTTTTTCGGTTTTTTAGGTTAAATCGGTCGGTTTGCGGCTAGTGATTTGAGTAACCAACTGAATTAACTGACTTTTAATATTATATTTATATATTTTTAAATATATTTACAATATATAATTATATATGTAAATTTATCCAAACCCAACCCAAATATCAATAACCCAATAAATTTAATAAACCCAATAACCTATTACCCAACCCATTAGTTACCCAAACCCATCCCAAATACCCAATTAATTAAACCCATTAGGCTTAAATGGTTTAGGCCTTAGGGTTTCTCGAATGCTCTATTGTTCTTTGCCTTGCCTCTTTCACAATTTCATCTTTGCTCTCTACCTCCCTCTCTCTCGATCGAGTAAGTAAAAACCCTAAAAAGTACCAAATTCCTCAAATTACTGGCTCTCTAGCCTCTGCCTCCCTCTCAGACTATCACTCTTTCACTTTAGTGGCTGTCGATGCTCTCTACCCCCTTCGAGTTGTCTCTCTGATTTTCCCAATTCCTCAAACCCTAACTCTCTAAGCTCCGACCCCGATAGTTTCCCCCCTCAATCAAAGGCTGAAACCAACACCCAAGTACCAAACCCGTCCACACCTCCATGGTCCATCAAAGGCTGAAACTTGGCCAGACAGTTTCCACCAACTGGCAACCACTGTGAGTCAACTGACATCCCTTTGTTTTGTATTTTTATCCTTTATATGTTCTTATTATTAACAGTTGATATATATATTTAAGAAATTTCTCTATTTATTTTACCCTATTTGGTCCTCAGTAATTAAATAGAAACTTCTTTATTCATTTCACCGCTATTGCTTGTTCATCACAGCAAATTATCAAGCATGTCCAAATTGATTATCTTTTATGTTGTCTGCTTTTTTTTTTTTTTTTTCAGTTCCAAGGTCTACGGTTTTCATTGTCTTTTGGGTTGCAGATTCCATATTCTTATAGAATTTCTAAGAACAGAAATTCTTGTTTTTATAAATAACAAAATAGACTTACCTTTATGGTGGTGTTGTGTTATTGGATTTTTTTCAAATGAACTCTGAAATTGGACCAACCTTTTTTTGAATAATCAATTCCTTTGTTTTTCCAGTTTGTTGATAACAAAAAGTTGATGAGAATATACTATTGTTTTGTATTTTACATACTATAATAGAAATTAGATTGTTTATTTTGATTTGTTCTTATATATTTTGATTGTTTACCTGTTCACCTTTGTTTTGTATTTTGATTTTGAAATTGATTGTATATTTTTGTTTGTTACTCCAAATGTCTACTGAAAATACTTCGGATCCCACATCTAATCTGCACAGTTAAGCCCTAAATACCCTTCTCCTGAGAAAGTATTAAGAATCGAAACTCAAGCTGCAGGCTCTAAAGTATCGAGGAGACCATCTAAGCCATGGTCTGAGGTATGGGACCACTTTACCAATTTTACTAATGAGCAAGGTGATATTAAAGCTAGATGTAATTACTGTGATAGAGAATTTTTTTGCTCATCCAAAAATAAAATTAGAACAACTTCATTGAAGATGCACATGAGTTCTTGTATAAAGATTTCTCATGCTTGTGGTGATGGTGCTGGTACAGGTACTCAAACAGGGTTAGTTTTACCACCTCAAGGATCAGGGTCTTTAGGCACTTGGATGTTTAATAGATGCTATTAGGAAAGGTGTAGCTGAGATGATAATTCTAGATGAGTTGCCTTTTAGGTTTGTGAAAGGGAAAGGATTTAGGCGTTGCATGTCTCTTACTTGTCCTAGATTTCGTATGCCATCACGGTGGACTATTGCTAGGGATTGCTATGAAATTTATAGTGATGAAAAGAATAGCCTAAGGCAATTCATGAAGCATCTTTTGTAAGAGTATCTCTTATAGCTGACACATGGACCTCAATACAAAGAGTCAATTATATGTGTCTTACGGCTCACTTTATAGACAGATTGGAAATTAAACAAGAAAATAAAGAACTTTTGTCCCGTGTCTAGTTACAAAGGTGAAGCCATTGGTAAGGCGGTTGAGAAATGCTTATGTGATTGGGGGATTGATAAGGTTTTCATTATTACAGTTTATAATGCTAGTTCCAATGATGTTGCAATCTCATACTTGAAGAAAAAGTTTAACCATTTAAGAACTAATATTCTATGAGGCAAGTATATGCATTTGAGATGCATTGTACATATAGTGAATCTTATTGTCAGTGATGGTTTAAAGGAAATGAATGAATTAGTGGCTCGTGTTAGAGGGGCAGTGAGATATGTTAGACAATCACCCTCTAGGTTGGCTAAACTTAAAGAGTGTGTTGTGAATGAACATATTCAAACTAAAAGTTTATTATGTTTAGATGTTAGCACTAGATGGAATTCAACTTATTTGATGTTGAATGCAGCCCAAAAGTTTGAAAGGGCCTTTGATGCATTTGATGAAGTTGATCCTTATTATAGAGGTGAACTTGTTATGGGAGATGGAGTGCCCAATCAAAATGATTGGGCAGCTGTTAGGAGATTTTCTCTGTTCTTGAAACTTTTTTATGACCTCACAGTAAAGGTCTCAGGTTCTTCTTATATCACCTCTAATATTTTTCTTGATGAGATTTGTGATATTTATTCAACTTTGCGAGAATGGAAATTTAATCCTGATCTTGAGTTGAATTCAATGGCTAAGAGAATGAAGGATAAATATGATAAGTATTAGGGATATATTTAAAAAATGTATATGTTGGTGTATGAAGCTTCTGTTCTTGATCCAACAAAAAAACTTCCTTTTATAGAATATTGTTTTATGAAGATGTATTCTAATGATGAAGTTTCCAATGATGAAGAAAGTACAAGAAGCACTAGACGGTTTGTTTAATGAAAATAAAAAGAAAGTTGCGAAGTAATTCTGAGGAAGTTGGTGAAAGTAGCCAAGTAAGTCAAGCTATAGAACCGACCATTGAAATTGGAGGGTCACAAAAGAAGAAAAGCCTTAAGTCTGAGTTTAAGAGGTATAAGGTTGAACATGGTAAGGAAGAGAACATATCAGAATTGGCTAGATATTTGAGTGAACATATTGAGGATAATGATGATGATGATTATGATGTTCTTATTTGGTGGTGACTCAATAGCCATAGATTCCCTATCCTTTTCAACATAGCTCGTGATGTATTGGCGACTCTCATATCCATAATGGCTTCTGAATCTGCTTTTAACACTGGTGGTTGTGTGCTTGATGCATATAGGAGTTCTTTAAATCCAAGGATTGTGCAAGCCCTTATTTGTGCTCAAGATTGGCTACATGGATCATCTACTTCTACTCCTGATGTATTTCACCCTGAAAATGACGTGGGACAACTTGACAAATTTGATTTGGGTAATACACTAATACTTTGTTTATACCATCATTTCATTTTGCTTGTTCAAATATATATATATATATATTTTTTTTTTTTTGTTATTTGTTTAAAACTTACTTTTGTTATTTTTTATGTATTTGTAGATTTATCCAAGATTGCATTGGATCCCGTAATTGATTAGAAAATAAGATAACTTATTATTCTTAGTGTTAACATCTGCTGTGTTTCAAGTACCTGATTGTATCTTTGAATTTGAATTGATAAATCTTGATTTTAGGTTGTGAGTGGTGTCAGTATGTTATTTATTGTAGACTAGACAGATTGAATTCAATTTCTATGCATTGGTGTACTCTTAGTTTAGATCATCTTCACTTCCATCAATTCAACTTCTTCGATTTAATTCAATAAGGCCTTAGTAGACTGATTTTTGAATTGACTATTCAATTGCTTCTTTCTTTACTCGAATTGCTGCTACCTTTACTATTCGCAGTTATGAAGTCATGACTGTCACTAGCCCATCTATAAGTCCTAATGTTTAAGGCATCTATTTGCTGACCCTATTTTTGGACTTTTAATGTACTGTATTTCTTCTTGAGATACAATGACTTTAAAAACTTACAATTCATGTTAAGTAACTAGGTCTCCAGTGTTTGAAATTTGATTTTTGAGCCCTTTTTGGTTAATTAAATTGGTCAATTTATGCTCACTTTCAATAATTAATTTACACCTCAATACCCTTCAGTTTTGGTTTGTCTCATGCAGATACATGGTGGTTATAGGTGATCTTTGCTATTGCCTGTTGGCTTGGGGAGGTCCATTTGCAAATGAAAAATTGCTTTTAAGTATAGTTTCAGTTATGTATGCTTGAGTAACAATACTATCGATGTTTAATTATAGTTTCTGTTAGCTTGTTGTTGCCTTGCCTGTTATGCTATCAATATGTAGTTTAAGTACTTTGTTGTTGCCTTACGCCCTTGCTTGTTATAGTGCTTGTTATGCTAGATCCTTTATGATGAATATATTTGCTTATTCATTTTCTTGTTATTAATTTCTCATATAACTTTTATTTGGATCCATTTTCAAAGACAATATAGAAATGATTTGTTTTTTGTTCTTCAAAGGTAATATAGAAATGGTTGAAAACAGGTTAACTGCTACTGTTTAGGGCTTGTTGGTAACTGAGAAAACTGACAAAACCGACCGAATTAAATTGGTTCGGTTAGTTCGATTCTACAGTAAAATTTGGTCGATTATCAGTTATTTTCCTGTGGAAGTCGGTTAAGTCGGTTTTTGATTTTTTTGGACCGGACCGATTAACTGCACTGCCCTAGCTATTGTTGGTTTGTTTTCTACTTCATTTTTTTGGTTTTTTTGGCAATTAGTTATTTAGTGAAAAGATCAATATTTTGTTGTTTAATTTGTCATTTTATTATTGAATATAGCTGTCTTACTGGCTAGATTTAGGAAGGAATACAATGTATGAGAATGTTGGATTATATTTTACATGCTTTAGTGTTTAGTTCTTGGTCAAATTCTTATGACTTCGGTTTCAACTTTGACATGCATGTTTAAACAGTATACTTTCTTATTATTTGCCATGATTTTTTCTGGTCAAATCTTTATCATTCATTGCCCTTTTGAAGGGAGGACCCAATATCTATATGGTTGCCTAATCCATAGTTTCAAGTAAGGGTGAGGATCTTTTAGGAAAAAAGCTTACCCAAAAACCCAATTCTAAAACAGGTTTAAGTTAGTTGATAGGGAATTGTATTTTCAATTCTAAAACAGGTTTAAGATAGTTGCCAGAGAGCAACGTTCATATAATTTGCTTTACTTTGAAATAAGAGTTGCATGTTTGTTTTTTTTTTAATAAGAGCAATTGGATCATCAATTTTTTTTCCATGGCCTGGTCTTTAATGTTCTGATGTCATTTTTTTTGCTTTGAAATTCTGTTCTGGGTGTTCAAATTTAGCTTGCATGTTTGTTCTTTTAACGCACGTTCATCTCTAAAGTTTATTTTACATGTTTGTTCTCTTAATGTGATTTTTATTGACTAAGGTTCACCAGCTATTGCAAAAAAAAAAAAAAGCTTCAATTCAAGTATGAAAACTCTTAATCAAGTTTGGTTGTGGTTCTGCCTATATGTTTGCCTTTTTCTATATGAGTTCTTCTGTTATTCGTAGTAATAGAGAGATTTTTGTATTATTTTAAATAATACAAAAAACTCTCTATTATTTGTTTTAGCTTGCATATTTGTTGTTTTAATGTATTTTTTTTTTTTGCTTATTCATAGTTGAGTAATAGTTTGTTTGAGGTTCAACATTAGTTATTCACCAAAGTATCTGCTAGAAAAAACTTCACTTCAGGTATGGAGGCTCTTTAATCAACTTTGGTTGTGGTTCTAACTATATGTTTGTCTTTTTTATATGATTTACTTTGTTATTTGTAGTTAGTAGAGAGCTCTTTCTATTATTTCTATATTAGTAATAATAATCAATATGTGATTTTTTCGATTCGTTTAAAGAACATTTGATTGAATGTTAAGTTCATTTGATACATGAGGTGGCTGGATATTAATTTGTTTTAGTTTGATGTACTGAACAAATTTGATGTTGTTTCTATTGTGCTTGAGTAATATTGTATGAAAGTGATTTTAGAGACGAAATAGAGTAGTGGCTATGTGACTTCTATTGCTTAAAATTTAGTTTTGAGCTTCCAAGTTGATCCTGTATTTTTCCATTTTAGTATTTATGATGCAATAGTTTGATACTTTATCTTAGCTTCATTCATCTTTTTCATATTTAAATCTATTGCATTACACTATCTAAATGTTAACTCTTTATAATCTCATCTCTTTTCACTCTTTCATCTTCAAATTTGTTGTTTTACACTATTTAAATGTTCATTCTTTGCATGTCTGTAGCGAAGAGCGCGGGCATCCCTTTAGTATAATCTACTGTGCAAGATAATACACTTTTGATATTGTTGTTTTTATTGATTTATTTTTTTGGATTATTACAGGCAAATTGAAGGATTTTTTTTATTGTATAACAGAAGTGATATCAAAATTGGAATAAACTTAAAAGTGTATAGCCATGCATGAAAAGTGTCAATTATTTGAAAATGTTATTAATAATTTTGGCATTGATAAAATAAAATTCAAAATTTTATTGTATATATTAGATAAATTTTCTAGAGGTTTGGCAAGTTATTTCTTTAAAAATCCATAAATTGGATTTAAACCATGTAATAAAATCTTATTAGAAATTATAAACAAATGTGTTGTGGTTGTGGAGTGTAATTTGACTATGTGAGAAGAGGACAAATAAAAAATGTTCTAAAGTTATTAATGATATGAATTTTAATTAACAGTTGTTTGTTTTCCGTTTGTCCATTATAGATGTGAATAAAATTCAATGACTAAGCCATTTACCCTTTCCTAAGAGAGCTTTACTTTAACATTTTATATCATCAAGGCAGGTTGATGACTAATTACTTAGATGTTGCTATTGTGCAAATTTTGAGTATTTGTTCAACTGCTTACCATCCCATATCAAAAGGCATAAAGGCATGATGTGAATACCAAAAAAAGGCATGATAGATACACTTTGTTTTGTTTTCTTATAGCAATTTTTTTTTTTTATATATATTTGAGATTGTTAGAGTTTAATCCCTGGTCACTAGAATTAAGAGTCCAAAGACCCTTAACCATTTGTTTTTCATATTTTACTGATTAGTTTAGTTCTAAACATTGGTTTCGATTTTTTTTTAATTTTTTTTAAGATTTTTTTTCTTCTGTTTATTGGTTAGATATTAGTATCCCCAACCCATTCAATCCTTTGCCTCCAAGCTCTTAAGGTTTGGCTGGTCAGATGTTTTGCAACCCTGATTAACCAAAAATTGACTGTCTGTCGCTAGATATTATACTATAAATGCATTTAGTTGGTATTTATATTGGATCTTGCCAGGTTATCATCTAGAGCTGCTATAGAATTTGGGGAAAAACTGATTTCAAAACATTTTCTTTCAAGGTAATCGGCAACCATTTGTTATGGAGACCATTAAAGCAGATGATGATGCTAAGTTTGGTATGTATGGCATCTTTCTTTTAACTATGAAAATCATTTTCACTTCAGGTGCAGTGCCTAAGCATGGGTTTCAAGCTTTATAATTGGAAATGTGGCACAAGTCTTGTGAATAAATCCATCTATGCTGTTGAGTTTTTTTCAAGCTTATTTCTGTATATTAAAAGTAAAAGATGGATATTAGTTTGTTCATTTGTTAATTCATTTGTTACAATTACCACAAATACAAAATATGAAGTACTTATAGAAGTCTTGATAATTGTATATCATTTTTCCTCTTAGTTTGTTAATCTTCAAAATAAACTAAACTATATTTGGATGATTCACAATGTCCACAATTTAATAATCTTGTAATTCTGACACTTTTTTTTTCTATTTTGCCTTCAGGAAAGGGTCCTTCTCAACCTGCCCCTAAGTTTATTGGAAATCTGATAGTTTTTTTACTAAACTTGGCAAGGATTCTTCCATATATACTATGCATTTATTCTGAAAAGGCAACTGAATATGTAATTTATTCTTATTGTCCTCATTTTTTTTTTCAGATTGGGCCAAAGGGTTTGGAATTTGCTCGTTATTCACTTAATTACCATACTATAAAGAACTATGTGTATGTGAACCGCACGTGGGGAAAACAGATGTATATTCTACTGAGCAACTAATATATATTAGATCATTGGGATCAGAGTTGTGTTTAATTTTGAAAATATCAAATACAGGCAAAGTTGATAGGCATATTCCTTCATACGCAAAGAAAATTGTGGATGCGTACAACGAGAATGGTCAGATTGATCAAATACTTACATTTCTATATGGTGAAAATTTCCCCTCCATGCTATTGTATTATGTAATGATATTGTAGTCTCTATGAAGTCATATGTACATTAAATCTATGTTACTCGGATTCGGATGTGAGTGTTAGATACGGGTATATGTTCATGTAGGAAAGTTTGAAATTTTAATTGATAAGATTGAAGCATTTGATTATTTTCATTCTTGTATTTATCTTTGTACTTATCATATCTCATAATATTAGTATATCTAAAATACTTATCATGTACTTATCTCATAGTATTAGTCTATTTAAATTATGTATATACTTACCACTTTGTACCTATATATAGCTAATGAATATAGCATAACAGTGTGAGCTTTATTCTTAAAAAAAGCTATCTTATCAATTTTCTTAGATGGTATCAGAGCAGGTTCAGTTTGATTAATGTCCATGTTTTTGCGTTTACTTTGTTTTTTGATCCCAAAAGAGAGTAATTTCTGCAAATATTTGTTTTTTTTATTAAAAAAAAAAAAAAAAATCTAGACTTATCCCTCGATTTACCTAATCTTTTTCAACCTTTGTCTACCTATAATTTTTCCACAATTTTTTTTCTCTTCTCTTAAACATGTCTAATATTTCATTTAAATTCCCTACTACTTCTACCTCAAAAAACACAGAAATCAAGTTTACCAATTCCCGTTCCGTCCTAATAACTAATGTTCGGCTGAACAGAGATAATTTTTTGCTTCCTACAAATTGGAATAGTAAATCAGGTGAAAGAACAAAACATGTGACACCATTAGCTAATGAGGTGAGACTAACCCATTTAGTAAGGAGCAGATGGATCATCTTCTCAAATTACTAAGGTCCAACTCGCTATCTGGTATCCCTAGTAATTCCTTTACACAAACAAGTAGTATTTCTAGTGCCTTTCCTAGTTGTCTAGCTTCTGCACCATAGATTATTGATTCTAGTGCATCTTATCCTATGACCAATCTTTCTCACCTATTTACATCTTATTCACCTTGTCCTGGAAATTTAAAAGTTAGGATTGCAGATGGTGGTTTATCACCTATAGCAGGAAAATGTTTTGATAAAAATCTCTAAAAATATTGATTCAAAATCGGTTCTTCATGTTCCTAATCTTTCCTGTAATCTTTTGTCTGTGAGTAAATTATCAAAAGATTCTAATTGTCTTGTTACGTTTTTAATTCTCACTATGAATTTCAGGATCGGAGTTTGGGGAAGATGATTGGCAATGCTAGGATGATAGATGGTCTTTACTATTTTGATGCCAGTAATCAATAGGTTCAAGGCTTGAATAGTAGTATTAGTTCACTTTTTGTTCATGAACAAATTATGCTTTGGCATTTTAGATTAGGACATCCTAGTTTTCCTTATTTAAAACATTTATATCTTGCTTTAATTAAAATTTTGAATTGTTCTTCTTTTCAGTGTGAAAGTTTTCATTTATCAAAAAACATTGAGTTCTTTATGTTTTAGAACCCTATCGTTCTTCAAAACTCCATTATTTGGTTCATAGTGATGTTTGGAGACCATCAAAAGTTACTTCTTTATCTGGAAAAAAAAAATGGTTTGTGACTTTCATAGATGACCATACTAGGTTATGTTAGGTGTATTTGATGAATGAAAAAACTAAGGTAGAAAAATTATTCAAGAATTTCTATAATATGGTTGAAAATCAAACAAAAATTAGTATCTTACATACTGATAATGGCACAGAATATTTTAACCAATGTTTAGGCATTTTTTGAAAGAAAAAGGTATTCAACATCAATCCACATGCCATGATACACCTCAACAAAATGGTATTGCTGAAAGAAAAAATCGTCATTTACTTGAAGTAGGTCGGGGCATAATGTTTTCTATGAATATTTCAAAATATTTGGTGCAAGTTAGGAGATTGTTGATTTACCAAAGGAAAAAAAGACTGTAGGTCACAAATGGGTATTTACTGTTAAATGCAATACTGATAGCAATATAGAGAGATATAAGGCAAGGCTTGTGGCGAAAGGTTTTACACAAACTTATGAGGTTGACTACCTAGAAACTTTTGCTCCAGTAGCCAAGATAGACTCAATTCATGTTCTACTTTCTCTAGCTGTAAATTCTAACTGGCCCTTACACCAGTTAGATGTAAAAAATGCCTTTTAAAATGGAGATTTGGAAGAGGAAGTGTATATGGAATTACCACCAGGGTTTGAAGGTAAACTTGGTAACGGGAAGGTGTGTAGACTAAGAAAATCCTTATATGGCCTTAAGCAATCTCCTAGAACGTGGTTTGAACATTTTGGGAGAGTTGTAAAGAATCACGATTACTGTCAGAGTCAGGTTGATCATTCCATGTTTTATAAGCATTCGGATGAAGGGAAAATTGCTATTTTGATTGTTTATGTGGATAATGTTATTTTGACGAGTGATTATTGTTTGGAACTTGAGAGACTTAAAAAGATGCTTGCTAATGACTTTGAAATCAAAGATTTAGGTGTTTTGGAGTATTTCCTTGGAATGGAGTTTGCCAGATCAGAGAAAGGTATTTTTGTCTCTCAACGTAAATATGTGTTAGATTTACTCAATGAAATTAGTTTGCTTCGGTGTAAGGTTGTGGAGACTCCTATTGAACCTAACTTGAAGCTACAACCTGCCAAGGCTAAAAAAGTGGTTAACAGGGATCAATTTCAAAGACTGGTTGGTAGGCTGATTTATTTGTCACATACATGCCCAGATATAGCCTTTGCAGTTAGTATGGTAAGTCAATTCATGCACTCACCAAGACCAGAACAATTTGATGTTGCTTATAGAATTCTTATGTATTTGAAATGAACTCCAGTAGAGGTCTACTATTTGAAAATCGTGGCCACCTACAATTTGAAGTATTTACTGATGCTGATTGGGCTAGGAGTATAACAAATAGGATATCAACATCAGGCTATTGTACCTTTGTTGAGGTAACTTGGTTACTTGGTGCAGTAAGAAGCAAAATGTGGTGGCAAAAGATAGTGTAGAGGCTGAGTTTAGATTAATGGCTCATGGAATTTGTGAGGTATTATGGATTAAGATATTCTTATAAGACTTAAAGGTCTCTAGTTCATTACCCATGAAGTTATATTGTCATAATAAAGCAGCAATTTCTATTGCTCATAACCCAATTCTTCATGACAGAATGAAGCATGTTGGATTTGACAAACATTTTATTAAAGAGAAGCTAGACAATAGACTGATTTGTATGCCCTATATTCCATCTATTGATCAAGTTGTAAACATACTTATAAAAGGACAACGTAAGAAACAATTTGAGAGTTTGATTGGCAAGCTGGCAATGGAGGATATCTTTAAACCAGCTTGGAAAGTTTGAATAATTCAATTGATAAGATTGAAGCATTTGGATTATTTTCATTATTGTATTTATCTTTGTACTTATCATATCTCATAGTCTTAGTATATCTAAAATACTTATCATGATCTCATAGTCTTAGTCTATCTAAATTCTGTATATACTTATCACTTTGTATCTATATATAGCTAATGAATACAGCATAACAGTGTTAGCTTTATTCTTAAGAAAACCTATCTTATCAATTTTCTTAGAGTCCGACACGGGTATGTTCAATTTTTTCTAAGTTTTTCCATGTATTTGGAGGGTCATTTCCCCATACCCGTGTCCGGATATACATCGGAAACGGGTGTCGAACACGGGTACTTTAAGAAAAATGAAGAATCTGAGCAACATAGCATTAAATTATATCAGTGTATTGAGGCCTGTTAGTTGACAAATGTATCAGTTTTCCCTTGTATAAAAATCTCTTTGGTTTTCAATGTACCATCTTCCTTTATATCCTTCTGTCCTATATGGCCGATCGGTCAAATGCCTAATTGGCTGAGAGAATAATTGTGGTCAGCTTTTGGTGATAGAATGAGGCATACTGGTTTCAAGAAAAACTAACATATTCCTCATAAACAAATTTCTTCTACTTTGAAGTTTTCTTGTTTTGTTAATGAAGTTTTTATTTCCTCATTAAAAAGAAAAAGGAAGAATTTAGGCAATGTAGTCTTGTAAATTTATATTATTTTTAAGTACTAGATAGTGATAGGTTAGGCTGATATGGTTGTTGTACATTGGTTTCTAAGGTTTATATTAATTCCAAGTTGTTTCATTGCATTATATTTGCAAATTTTAAACCAAATCAATGAAATTCTGAGAAGCAACTTGAATATGAGGTTCTGAGAAGCAAAGTTAAACCCAATCACATTTTTAAGTAGCCATAAATGTTGAACATGAGATTTTGCAACTTGAGTGAGAGGTTCTAAGAAGCAGTGCTTACTGTTTATTTGGCCTACTTTAGCTTAATAGCGTCTGGATTGATCTGATATGATTTGCACTTCTTTTTTTTGGATTGAAAAGCTTGTTTCTGTTTGTTGTCTAGTCATAAGCTATGACTAGTTAGTCTCTATTTGCCTTAGATCATCCAGCTTGGATGAACTTACTAACTAAAAGTTTGATTGTATTCTGTTGGCAGGTTTTGATTCATAATATCTAAGAATGCTTTTGTTTTGAACGTAGTAGTAAAAATAAAGGAAAAATGGAATTTATTTTATGTCCATAAAACTGGAATTACAAAGACTATAAATAGCTGAGATTCAATTCTTAATAGACCTAAGAATCTGCATAAATCTCCATAATTCTAGGACCTAACTTTCTGGATCAGATTCTGCTAATCAAACCCAGATTATTGGAATATATTAAAAATCCCTAAGAATCTTGCCTAAGAATTCGGATTTTTCTACACTCCCCCTCAAGTTGGCGCATAAATGTCAATCATGCCCAACTTGTTGACTAGTGTTCCAAAAATGGTTCTAGACAAGCTCTTAATTAGATCATCAGCTAATTGTTGTTCTGTGGGTATAAATGGCATACACAATATTCTACTTTCCAGTTTTTCCTTAATGAAATGTCTGTTTATCTCGATATGTTTTGTGCGGTCATGTTGAACTGGATTATTGGCTATGTAGATAGCTGCTTTATTATTAGAAAATAATTTCATAGGAGATTCTGAGGCTAGCTTCAATTTTTCAAGCACTCTCTTCAGCCACATTATTTCGTACACCCCATTAGCCATAGCTCGAAATTCGGCCTTTGCACTGCTTCGGACGACCACATTTTGCTTCTTGCTCCTCCGTGTTACTAAGTTTCTCCTAGGAATCTGCAATAGCCAGAGGTGAATCTTCTGTCTGTGATTGGTCTTGCCCAATCTGCATCTGTGAATATCTCCACTGTTCTTGATTCTCCTTTCTTGAACCATAGTCCTTTCTAGGTGTACCTTTTAAGTACCTGAGAATCCGACAGACAACTTCTAAATGTTCTTCATATGGTAAGTGCATAAACTGACTTACCACAATAAATGCAAAGGCAATGTCGGATCTTGTGTGGGACAGATAAATCAATTTTCCAACGAGCGCTTATACATCCCTTTTTCCCTAGCACTCATTCTGTCTTTTCTCCAAGCTTTTGATTAGCATCCATTGGTGTGTCACTAGGCTTACATCCACTCATTCTAGTCTCTTTTAGCAAATCTAAGACATACTTCCTTTGAGATACTACAATGTCTTTTCGTGATCTTCCAACTTCCATTCCCAAGAAATACTGTAAGGGTCCCAAATCTTTGATCTCAAATTTGGCGGCAAGACATTTCTTCAATCTAGCCAATTCATTATCATCATCCAGTAAAAATTATATCATCGATATAAACAATCAAAATGGTAATCTTTCATGCACCTATAATTACACACTTTTAAACAGTTCATAAAAACTAACTAATTTGAAAATTAATAGTAAAAAAATTAGAAATAATTCATTTGAAATAGTAAGCATAATGTAATAATACTTTTTTTTTTAAAAAATAAACAATACAAAGATAATATCAAAAAGGTTTAATAGACTTAAAGCTTGTAATACGGATTGTTCCATATATGAAAGAGGATCCATAATATTTAGGTTTGGGTCATTCAGGTTTGATTTATTAATTTTTAGAATAAATTATTTGATCGGATAAGATTTTATTAAAATTTTATTCAAAATTAAAATATAAAAAATTCATATTTAAAAATAAATTGGTGTTATCGTATTCTTGAAAAGTAAACTGTTATCCAATCCCTTTACATATTTGTAAAATATGTAAAATTTTATGTTTGTGAAAAAGTTCAAACCTTAACAAGTAACCCTTAATAAGAGTTTTACCAAGTGAACCAATTTTATAAGTTGAAAGGACTTGCTACTAAAATAAAGAGATAATATCATATTTATTCTCTAAACTATAGTAAATTGTTCAATATGGTATGTATACCTTAAGAATGTGTAATGTGATCCATGTATTATTATTATATTAACCAATATGGTACCTACGTCTAACACCATAAATTATCAGCACGTGTGACACCACACATGATACAATGTTCATTAAAAATAAAAATATTTTTTTCCTTTTTTCCTTTCTGTCTCCCCTTACCTTCTCTCCGTCGATTTTCTCCTATTTCGGGCCGAATCCGACCAGCCATTGGTCGGGACTGGCCAAGGGAGGTCGGATATGGTGTCGGTAGGCACCGATTGGCCTAAAACCTGGCCGAAACTAGCACTAGATTTGGCCTACCTGCACCGGGTCTTGACCTGGAAATCCGTGTCATCGTGGTGTGTTTCATGTCGTGTCTCGTTTTAGACACGACACGAATAACTGAAATACGCACACGACGCGAATAATTAAAGGTGTCAAAATTCAATAAATGAACACGACACATTTATTATACGTGTTACATGGGACACGACACGATTAATATGTTTAAAATTGATTTGTTTAAATTGGACTTGACAATACGTTTAAATTTATACGACACGAATAACACAATTAAAACACGAATAACAGTAATTAAAAATCAAAAATAAAATTATAGATTAAAATTATATTGGTATATAAAACATCTTAAATTTTAATCTAATATTTATTTATTTTTTAGACATATGTGATACGTCTAAAAGTTGTTTTAAAAAATATATAAAAGATTATACTATTAAGTAGTAACTAGCAAGTATTAGACTTGTCCAAGGGTCGGGCTACCCGCAAATCTCGAAGGCTCATCCAATATTTGAGAGGGCTTGGGCAAAAATATTAGGCCCGAAAAATTGGGCTTAGGCAAAAAATGTGGCCTGTTTAAAAACTAGGCCGAGTCTTGGCTCCATCATTCAAGGCCCGAGCCCAGCCCGACCTGGCCCGTTTTCTAAGTAAATAATATTTTATTTTTATATATATTATATAATTTATGTCATATAAAGATTAAATATATATAATATTATAGTGTAAACATTAAAAAAAATATGTTAAGTTATCTATATTTAAGAACTTAATAAAAGAAAATTAAATTAAATTAAATTACTAAAAATTAAATAAAAAATAAGATATTTTTTTAGAAAAAAAAATATGAGTGGGCCTAAACGGATTTGGGCTATCTATTTATACATATGGGCAGGCTTGGGCAAAATTTGAGACCTATATTTCGGACCAAGCCGAGCTTGAACAAGCATATATAGTGTTGATACCATACATAGGCCCGACCCATGGACACCTCTAATAAGTACTAACTAATGAGCTACAATCATTCTAACAATAATACTACTAACTTTTATATAATAAATTAATTAATTAATTAAAATAAACAAAACTTAATTAATATGATATTCAAAATATGATACTTATATTACTATTAATTGTTAGCTTTTCTTCCATGCATAAGCCATAAGCATATAATTAGTTTATTCACAATTCACACTCTAATTCACAATTTTTTTTAAAATAATTATTTTTTTAATCACAACTTAATTAATTAGTAAGATCATAATATATTATTATCTTATAATGATATTTATTATTATCTTATAATGATATTTATAATAATTAAATTAGTTTTTTTTTGTTATAAAGATATTGGATATTACATGAAGAGAAATTAAGTTTCATTTACTTTCCTTTTCCTTTAACAATCATATTATTACTACTAAGTACTAATTAAAATGAATATGACTTATATTAAATTAAATGTTTAAAATAAATTTTATTTTACTATATAAAATAGGTATCACAATTAAAAGTTTAAAATAATCTTTATAGTTTATATATGTTATATTAAAAATTAAATGTGTTTTATTATAAAACATGTTAAATTAGATGTGTCTACACATTTAATACACGTTAAATTATTGTGTTTTAAACATGTTAATGGATACGTGTCGACACATTAACACGTTTACAATACGACTAATTAACTGTGTGTTAACTATGTCTTAGGCCTGTTTTAATATTGTTTAACACGTTTATGACACGAAATTTGTCGTGTCTTAAACATGTCGACATGAAACACGATTATATAAAATCCATACACGGTTAAAGCGTGTCGTTTGCATGTCGTGTTTTCATGTCGTGTCTAAAATTGTCAGGTCTAATCAGGTCCGACCTCCCTGACCAAACCCGACTGATGGTTGATCGGACTTGGCCCGAAATAGGAGAGAATGAGGGGAGAGAGAGAGAGAGAGAAAGGAAAAAATATATATATATATATTTATTTTTTTAAATGTACTTTTATAAATAAAAAAAAATTAAATGACATGTGGTAAGATTATTTGATAAAAATATGTCATATGTCATTGGTGATTGGGTGACAACCACATCATCTATTCTATTTAACGGTGTTAATCTCAAGTACCACATTGATAGACGGAATGATAGTACGTGTACCACATTAGACATTTTTAAAGTTGAGATACCACATTGGACCATTTACTATAGTTTAGGGTCAAATAGGGTATTATCCTTAAAATTAAATTATATCTAAGAACTTTATTTAAAAGTTTAATTATCAAGTGTAATGAAATATAACAATAAATATTTATCCAAAATAAAAATATAATAATAAATCAATTATAAAATTTAAATTAGGTAATTATGTTTAATATTTCTAAATTCTAAAAATAATGTATGCAATTAAACTAATAAAAATTTCATAGTAAGTAAAGATATAATTCTTAATGCATTGATATATATATATATGGTACTTTTATGTAATGTATAAATCTTATCATATTAATATATATGATTATATGTATATATATATTTTGTAACTCTTTTCAATAAATAAAAAAAAAAAGTTATCTAATTTTTATGAATTTAGTAACAAGTATCATCCAATGAACCAATATTATGATCATTAACCAAGCTAATCTAAATCATATGATAAAAAATTATAAATTTGAAATTAAAAGCAACATATTTATTCTAAATAACATGTTTAACAAAAATAGATTAATTTATTATATATCATATGATAAGGTTAATTTATTATATAACATAAGGTACAAATTATTATAATAAGATTAATGCAAATTAAAATTATGAAGATAGAGAAATTCAATGTAAACTTTAATTTTTTATTTATCAAATAAATTTATTTACTTTTTAAGATTAATGAAAAATTAAAACTCTGAAAATAAAGAAATTAAATGTAACTTTTAACTTTTAATTTATTATCAAATGAATTTATTTAACAAATGTCTTTTAATGAAATTAAAATTCTAACTTATAAATTGAATAAATATTATTAATAAATAAAAAATAATTACAATCGCTATTTAGAAATATAGTAAACAACAATAAGCATTTTCGTTGGTTCAAAAAATTCTCCACAATCGTGTTTTTATATTATTATTATTATTATATTATCATTATTATCAAATAAATGCATTTAACGTTAGTTTTTTAATAAAATTAAAGTTTTTACTTATAAATTGGATAAATCTTATTAATAATAAAAATATTCATAGTGGTAATTTAAAAATATAATAAACAGTAATAACTATTTTCATTAGTTTAAAAGTTTTTCACATTTGTATTATATATATATATATATATATATATATATATTGTAGATATAGATTAGACCTATCAATTGGACAAGTCAGGTTCAGGTTATTTGGAGTTCGGATCATCTCGAGTTCAGGTCATTTCGTATTTGAGTAAATAGAGTTTAACACTCGGGTAATTCGAGTTCAGGTCATTCGAGTTTGGACCATTTTGGATTCAATTTATTAATTTTTAGTATCAAATCAGATTAAATTTAAACAAATTATTAGATTAAGTCAGATTTTATAAGATTTTATTCAAAAATTAAAAAAAAAAAAAAAAACGCATTTAAAAATAAATGGGTATTATCGTGTTCCTGAAAACTGAAACTGTTACTCGAATCCCTTTACATATTTCTAAAATATGTAAATTTTCAAACTTGTGGAAAAGTTTAAACCTTGACAAATAACCCTTAATACTAAGAGTTTTACCAAATAAACCAATTTTAGAACCAAAAATGACTTGCTACTAAAATTAAATTATATATAAGAACTTTACTTAAAAGTTTAATTATCATGTGTAATGAAATATAATAATAAATACTTATCCAAAATGCGAGAGGTTGCGAGTTCGATTCTCACAGCACCCCAAATTATTTTTAACCCCATTTGTTGTTCAAAAAGAAAATACGTATCCAAAATAAAAATATAATAATAAATTAATTATGAAATTAAATTAATTTATTATCCTTAATATTTCTAAATTCTAAACATAATATATAAAATTAAATTAATAAAGTTTCATAGTAAATAAAGATGCAATTCTTAACACATTGACATACATGGTACTTTTATATAATGTATAAACCTATCATATTAATATATGTATATGATTAATGTATATATATTTCTCTTTATAACTATTTACAATAAAATAAAAAATTATTTATTTTTTATGAATTTAGTAGCAAGTATCATCCAACGGACCAATGTTATGATTGACCAAACTTATCTAAAACATATGATAAGAGATTATAAATTTGAAATTATAAATAACAAATTTATTCTAAATAACATGTTTAATAATAAGAGACTAATTTATTATATATTACAAGATAATATATTATTATAACGTAAGGTACAAATCATTATAATAAGATACATATTTCTAGTTTTTACTTGATTTGTTATTTGAATTCTAAAAAGTTGTAATATTTTGATTATGTATAACTATAAGTATGTATACTTGTATATTTACAATCAAGTTTTTCTTGATCTTTAGATAGAGATTTTCTTTTTAGCTATTTTTAAAAATAATGGTTTCTCTATATGAAATTTATAGTAAGATATTTAAAAGTAAGTGTTATAATTAGTTTTATTAAATTATTGTCAATTAATTTTTGTTTTAAAATAATAATTATCAATTTATTTAATTACTTTATGAAAGTAAAAAAAAAAAAAACTTTATTTTTAATATATACTAATAAATGTAAAAATTAAAATTCAATTATAATAATAAAAAAAATTATCATAATTAAGAAAGATAATATTCATAAATATATTAATTGTAATAGTAAAGAAATTTTTTCAAATTAATGTTTATTAAAATAAAATTATACTTAATTTAATTTTAGGACATTTCGGATTAATTTTTTGGGTAATTCAGGTTTGGATCATTTCAAATCCTAGTTACTTGGGGCTCAAGTCAATTTGGATCTAGATTATTTTGAATACGATTGTTTTCGGGTAAGGGTTGCTTTTTATAGTCAAATTGAGTTATATCGAGTTATGGTTCGTGTGGATTGGATGAGTTTTTCGTATTCGGATCTAAATTAACAAATCTAATATAAGATTATAGGTTATAAATTATAGATATAGATATAATATAGGAGCGTGCAAGATTTTAAGGTCAAAAATTAGTAGTTACTCCACTTGAGTAAAGGTGTTCATGGCCAAGCTAGACAAACCCGATTGACACCTCTAATACCTTATCTAAAGCTCAACTTGGTCCACCAAAAAAAATCCATTTATTATTCAAAATATTTTATATTTTAAAATATTTTTAATATATTTTAAAAATTAAATTTAAATAAAAAATAATTTCAAGTCAATCCAAGCCTAAACTTGAAAACCCACTTCAAAGCTTGAAGCTAATCAAGCCAAGCCCACAAGTTTGACAAACAATTCGATCCAGGAGCAGGTTTACCCATGAGCCATCCAACTCCTAGCTTCGACCACTTTTGATGCCCCTCTTAGGTTACAAACTTACAACTGACAAGCCCTCACTAGAATTGATTTCTTTTATTTTTCTAATTCTTTATTCGACTGTAATTATTTTTTAATTTATATATATTAATAATATAATTTTTGATTGAGTTTGGTATCACAAGTCAAGCAACATCAATTCAATTTAGTGAATTGAAGAAAAAATCAAAAAAATATTATTATAAAAAATTTAAAATAAAAGCTACATATATCTATTCCCTTAAAAAGATACTCACCCCTTTTTTACATTTTTTTTTCAAAATACAAATTTTTAAAATAAAAATATTATTTTTTTCACTCACATAGTGGGTGTGTCAAATTCTAATTAATCTAGTATTATGAGCTAAGTATACCAACTAAATTAGAGAATTGACAAAAAAACCAAATAAAAGTTATAATATCAAATAATTAAATAGGGATATTGTCTTTCAAATTTTATATTATATATTTTAAAAATTACCCATATTTTGAAAAACTACTTATTTCTCCTTATAAAATTACTAAATAACTTCTTATTCTCTTCCAAAATATTTTTTTTCACATAATTTATTTTCTCTTACACCCATATAAAGGCTGTGCATATTTCTAGTCTATAATATATTTCTAATCTATATTATATATAAAATCACAAATATGAGAAATCTTTTTAATTAACAAAAATAATCATCATTGTTCACTATATTTTTAAATTATCATTATAAATATTTTTATTATTAATAAAATTTATCTAATTTATAATTTAGAATATTAATTTCATTAAAAGAATGTCCTTAAATAGCTTTATTTGATAATAAATAAAAAATATAAAAAAATTACATTGAATTACTTTATCTTGAAAGTTTTAATTTCCATTAATCTTAAAAGAATAAATGAATTTATTTGATAAATAAAAAAGAGGTTAAATTTATTTAATTTCTTTATCTTCACATGTTTAATGTTATATTAACATTAAAAATAATAAATTTGATATTAATTTGATATAATTTACTTATGATACAAAATTCATATGGTAATGCAAATTAATATATATTTTATTAATTTTATTTATAAAATATATAATTATATATTTAAAAATAAATAAAATAACGAATATTCATGTGATCACAGGTAATAATAAATAGTAATAAAAGATTGATAAATACAAAAACAAAAGACCACTTTCACTTTGTTCTTTCAACTTAAAACTTTAGCTCATCCTCTTTCACTCTGAACATATAACCGGTTATTTCAGTTTTACCTCCGGCTTTAAGCCTTTAAGTCTACCTTCTCTTTTCACAACCGAAACAAAGAAATAAAAATTTTTCCACTAAAATGTATAACAAATAAACATCAATTCATTTGTATTACAATTTCTAACTAATAAAAGAAAAAATTAACTATAAATACTTTTGCTAGTTGTTACTTTGTACAAGATGAAAATTTGGGGGCTGAACAGCTTTGCTCAGCTCCTACTCGACTACATTAAGAATTTTCTTCCCCTCCTACCATCACTACAAAAGAATGCTGACGAGGTGAGTCTCCGAGATCCTTTTGACAACCTATGTTGTGTTGAAAGGATATGTATATGATCCGATCGATTGCGTAAAGCCGGCGGTAACAAACGGGGACGAGAAATGACCAAATAATACCTAAACACCCTAGTGAAATGGTAGAACTCTAAGAACTATCTTACATTTGGGGCAATGGATGTTACAATGAAGTAAATCATTTGTAGTTAATGGGGCTTGATTTACAGCGTGGCATTGACATGAAGTTCGACTTTTTTTTTTTCTTTTTCCTTTCTATTCGACTCTCCACAAAAAAATGCAGCATCGAAAAGAGAAAATGATGGTAGAACCGGTACCTTAATCCTGTAAAAATTCGAAGGTTGGATTCTCAATAAGTTCTGCAGCGGGTTTTACGTTTGAAAAATCTTTTACTTGCTGAGAACCAGTAATGTCTTCCACTGAGAAAGGAATGCTACATTCATAGAAGATAACCAATTAGGACTCTAAACCGTTAACCTTCAATATAAAGGAACTAAAAAGCTACTCTTCCTTTCTCCTTTTCTGACTTTCCTTTTCGTTATCTTACCTAGAATCATCATCCAACAGAAAGGAGCTGCCACCATCATCTTCGGAATCGTCTGTCATAAGATGTTTCATGCTGGAAATAACCTGTACAAACGAAGGTGTCATACCATACTAACAAAATGATAAAAAAAAAAAGTTTATATTTGTTAGTAAAATTTAGGGCGAGAAAGAGAAATGTCTACAATTTGATGCTGACTTACATCTGGAGAAACACTTTGAGTGTTGTAGTTGTCATCACTATAGAGCGTACATACCCTATAAAGTTGTTGAACACTCAGAACCTAGTGAAGAACACACAATGTAAGAGAAAGCAGAGACATTTCTCAAAACATTATAAACACAAGCACACGCATTTACCGAATAGCAAAAGGAAATTTATTGTAAATATCTTTGGACTCTTTTAGTTTCAAGTGATAAGTTTGGGTTACATCTATGTTGCTCTAACTCTTCATTTTTTTTGAAGTACCCGTACCCGACACCAATTTCTGACACATTTCTGGACATGGGTATGGGGATCTAATCCTCTAAAGACCCTCCAAATATATGAAAAATTTGGAAAAAATTGAACATACCCGTGTCAGGCATATACCCGTATCCGACACTGACACCCGAATCCGAATAACAAAGGTTACTTTTTATATAAAATTGTTAATCATGGGCAAGACAAACGTAACAGGTAATTCAAATGCCCCTTCCCTCACATAGTTTTGAAATTCTGAAGAATTCCATATCATATGGAAAAGGGTACCATGACGAAAAGAAAATTCGTTTATCACCCTTGCCTTATCATTTTCACTTTCTGGAGGAAAATGTTATTCAGATACCATAAATGCATGCCCCTTCATCATGATTAGTCAGTTTTTCTTCACAAGAATGATTGTGAGTCGCACTAGCTCTTTAAAGGACCTTTCTTATTAATTTATTAAATGGAATGTTCTATGAACCATATGTTGCACCATTCCCCTTCATCAGGGGATTGCATGAAGAAAGGAAAAGAGACTTACAGTACAAAGGTCATTTGTTATTTCATCATAGGATATTCTGGATTTTTGATTTATAACCTGACAAGACAAGACCATTTTTTCAAATTGGAGAAATGAAAGAAAAAAGAATAATTAAAACATGAAATCAAGAGCAAGGAATACTGGTTACTTCATTGCACTCCTTTCATACTCCAAAAATAAAACAGAATTTGACAGTAAACTAACAAAAATATTTGCAAAAGAAAAGCTATGTACCAAAATTACATTTCTTGAAGCAATGAAACTAAAAATTGTTATAGGTTAGAGGTAACTATCAATATTTAAGACTCGAGAAGTCGACAATTTCCCACAAACTTGATGAATATAGCAAATTTTATGATTTTACATCCCCATCAAAGATATATAATTTGTTACCATATCTATTTTAGGACTATTAGCTGTCTATTTTACCATATGTATAGGCTGAACATTAGGGATTAAATCTCATGTATATAGGCTGAACTTTAGGGATTAATTCCCATGTATATAGGCTGAACATTAGGGATTAGATACCAGATATTTAGGCACAATGATAGGGATTACAGTGTAGAGTAATTGATTTGCTTTCCATGTATAGAATACAAAGATTAATAAGAAAGGAAAGGGGGGGCTGACTGTCGGTACACTTTTCCAAAAACCTCTCTTGGGATTTTCTGTTTCTGTTCAGTTCTCTTGGCCTATTCTTCTGTTTCTGTTTCGGTTCCAACAAGTTCTCTTGGTATATCCAGTTTCTGTTTTGGTTCTAACATGGTATCAAGAGCAGGTTCGATTTTTTCTTGGGTTTAGTTTCGGTCAGTGGGCATTTTTTTTTCTTGGGTTTCTGTTCTTCTGTTCAGTTTCAGTCAGTGAGCATATATTTTTTTTCTTGGGTTTCAGTTCTTCTTGGGTATTTTTTTTGGGTTTCAGTTCTTCTTGGGTTTCAGTTTCGGTCAATGGGTAGTTTTTTTTTTTTTCTTGGGTTTCTGTCGACATTAACAGTGGGTGTTGATTCGATTTCGTGGCTATTTTTTCTTGGGTATTTTTCTAGTGGTGTTTTTTTTTTTTTGTTCCACTTTTCTGGTGGGATATTTTTTTTTCTGCATCTTGGTTGCATCATGTCATCGGATAAGTTGGAATCGTTTCCTATTAGGTTTACTGGCAAAAATTATTCTGCTTGGGAGTTTCAATTTCGATTATTTGTGAAAGGAAAAGAATTGTGGGGTCATATTGATGGGAGTGCTCCCGCACCTCTAGATGCGGAGGCTTTGTCTAAGTGGGAAATTAAGGATGCTAGGGTTATGACTTGGATCCTTAGCTCGGTTGAGCCTCATCTTGTTCTCAACCTGAAACCTTATAAAACCGCTGCTACTATGTGGAATTATCTCAACACAGTTTACAATCAAGACAACTCCGCTAGGAGATTTCAACTGGAATATGAGATGGCTAATTTCATACAGGGAAGTCTCTCAATTGAGGAATATTTTTCTGGTTTTCAAACCCTTTGGGCTGATTATTCGGATATTGTTTATGCTAATGTTCCTGCTGCAGCTCTCTCTGCTGTCCAGGCCGTGCATGCAACTAGCAAGCGCGATCAATTCTTGATGAAGCTACGACCTGATTTTGAAATTGCTCGGTCTAATCTGATGAATCGTCATCCTGTACCATCTCTGGATGCCTGTTTGAGTGAACTTCGAGAGAGGAGCAGCGTTTGGTAACTCAGGCTGCCATGGAACATCGGGCTAATGTCAGTGCACCTGTCTCTATGGCTTATGCAGCACAAGGCAGGAATAAGGGTAGAGATATGCGTGTTGTCCAGTGCTTTAGTTGTAAAGCTTTTGGTCATATTGCTCGGGATTGTCCCAAGAAGTTCTGTAACTACTGCAAGAAACAGGGTCATATCATCTCTGCTTGTCCCATTCGACCTGAACGGAAGCCGAGTACTGCCTATCATGCCTCCACTGGTGCTTCTTGTTCTACTGCATTGCCTGCTGCCTCGCCGGTTGTTCCTATTCCTTCTTCTACAGCCTTAGCAAACCCGAACACACTCACTCTTGAAATGGTACAACAGATGATCATTTCTGCTTTTTCTACTTTTGGACTCTCAGGTAATCATAAAGTTTCTTCTAAGCCATGGTATTTTGACTCTGGTGCCTCTAACTATATGACCAATACTGTTGTCCCTCTTTCCAATGTTAGAAATTACAATGGAAATCTGAAAATTAACACCGCTGATGGCAGTTCTCTGCCTATCAGTGCTGTTGGTGATCTTTCCTCTTCCTTAACTGATGTTTTTGTGTCTCCTGCCCTCTCCACAAATCTTATTTCTGTTGGTCAATTGGTTGATAATAATTGTAATGTCCATTTCTCTCGTTCTGGTTGTGTTGTGCAGGATCAAGTGTCAGGGAAGATGATCGCGAAGGGGCCTAAAGTGGGCCAACTCTTTCCTCTTCATGTTTCTCCTTCCACTATTATCCCTAGTTCTCCTTTACTTTCATTTGCATGTAATGTTGTTGGTTCTAGAAATAATCTGTGGCATAGACGTCTAGGTCACCCAAACTCTGATGTACTTCGTACTTTGTCACATTCAGGATTATTGGGAAATAAAGCATGTTCTTCTCTTGATCTCTCTTTTGATTGTCCATCATGCAAACTTGGCAAAAGTAAAGTTCTACCATTTCCTCATCATGCATCTCGTGCATCACAATGTTTTGATGTTATTCATAGTGATGTTTGGGGGATTGCACCTATTGTTTCTCATGCGCATTACAAGTATTTTGTTACCTTCATTGATGATTTTAGTCGGTTTACTTGGGTTTACTTCCTTCGAGCTAAGGCCGAAGTTTTTTTAGTCTTTAAGCGCTTTCTTGCACTTATTGAAACTCAATTTTCTACCAGCATCAAAGTATTACGCTCTGATTCGGGCGGTGAATACATGTCTAATGAGTTTCAAAATTTTCTTCAAAGCAAAGGGATCTTCTCTCAGCGTTCTTGTCCTTCGACACCACAACAAAACGGTGTTGCTGAGAGGAAAAATCGACATCTTCTTGATGTGGTAAGAACTATTTTACTTGAATCATCTGTTCCTCCTCGTTTTTTGTGTGAAGCACTTTCTACTGCTGTTCATTTGATCAATCGCTTACCCTCTCCTACGTTAAATCATGTTTCTCCTTTCTTTAAGTTGTTTGGTCATTCTCCTTCCTATTCTGATCTACGTACCTTTGGTTGTGTTTGTTTTGTGCATCTCCCTACTCATGAACGTCATAAACTTACTGCTCAGTCTGTTAAGTGTGTTTTTCTTGGTTATGCTATCTCTCAAAAGGGATATGTTTGTTATGATCCTCAGGCTCGTCGTATAAGAGTTTCTAGGAATGTGATTTTCTTTGAAAATCAATATTTTGGTATATCCAGTTTCTGTTTTGGTTCTAACATAATTGATTTCAGCCAGACATCCGCAATCCAAACAAATTAGATACAAAAATCAAGGACTTCAAAAATTCGATCTTATTCCAACAGATACGAGTGGCTTGAAGAGCAGTTCTTGGTAAAGAAATCAGGAAGATTTTCCATTAAGGCTCTGTTTGTTCCACTATAAAACTTTAAAAAGCACTTGTGTGTGTGCTGGATCTGCTACAAAATTAGGTGGAAAATATATTTCTTTATGCTGAAGGGCTAAAGTAGTTTAATATAACTCATAACTCAACACATCTTTCATTAGTTCTTTTCCAAGTTGAGAAAATAAGTCCTAAAGATAACTGCCAAATCCTAATAGCAAGATTACCACACATCCAGCCACCCCAACCCTAATTTCCTCTCTTTATCTCAAATTTGAAACTTTATTTTTGGGGAAAAAGAAACTCTGTGGAAGATTATGCACATGTGCAAGGCCATATGGTAGCATAACTGTGTCTGTACTACAGACTCAAATCTCTCACCATGAAAGCACTTCAGAATTCTTAGCAGGTTAAGCAACTAATTCCACATTTTCACTCAAGTAAAATGAAATAACCAAACAACATTGATACTGTTGCCTCTTCTAAACAACGGGGGGAAAAGTTATAAAGAAATGGACCAAATATTATAAGACCTATAGTGGGTGCTCAAGGGGTCCAATTCTACTCAGCTATAGTGAACTTATTCTTGATTGGTGGGGTATGAGCCATGGTATCCCATCCTACATTACACAAGGAAAGTTACAAGATACTGACAGCTCCAGTTTTGTTTACGGTCATACCAAACCCCAAATTTGCCAAGCCTTGAAATTTAAGAACTGATCATCTGTTTTTAATTCCACAATGTACCAACCCTATACCTCTATTTTAACATCCAGAAGAGATTGAGGCCAGTTAAAAACATCCTTCTTAAGCCACAATTGCAACTAAATATTACGAAGTCAAAGTGGCATGACCTTATCAAGGAAGGACGGAAAAAAACAATACATAGCTTGCAGTCTCAACCAATTTCATGACCCTGTGGTGATTAATTACCAGGCACACAAGATTTAAAAAAGAAAAATGAAAGAAACATTGGATGAGAATGACATGTATACCTGCATCAAATTACAGGAGTAAAAGTAATGTAATGCAACAAAATTCTAACCTAGTAATGAACAGCTGAAGAAACATACCAAGAATCCAACAGCTTGCCTCGTGTGTTTGAGTTCATCCCATGATGAGCCAGCATACTGTAATTAGAGGAATCACCATAGACAACCATCAACTCTTAATTCGAATTTAAATGCAATAAGGTGCCACAACTAATAAGCAGACAGAAACAATTCTCGTTGAATGCATGTTCAATCTTCAAACAATGTGAAAATGCCACCTTCAACAGTCATTAGTCGGAATTAAAGAAATTACCTCTTCGTTTGCTTGGGCACACCATAGTTCCAATTCAGCTAAGCCAGACTTCACATACTCCCCATTGCTAAATGTGCAGCACTCTCGACGGAGAAGAAGGCTGTAGCAAAATATATTAACATCATATTTTGGAATTTATTCTTATTATGTTATCTACAGTAACAGAAAAAAAAAGACGAGACAGTCATTTACCTATTAAAGAGCTGTACATTAATATATGCAAAAGTTTGAGTGAAAATCTTCTGAACAAGTATTGGAGGCACCTGAAAAAAAAATCATAACCTAAGTTCATGGCTCATAAAAAAGATGTAAATACTCCAATTTAATATCATCAAAATTGCAAATTACATACAAAATTTTCTTTTAATGTGCACAGCAGCCTGTTCAGGCACTCAATAATGCTCTGCCAGTGACTAGCCGGAGAACTATTGCCTTGCAACTCTTCAGACGTTTTAAAAGCAGTTCCTTTTGATGTCCTAGGTACCTGACATGTAGGGTAAGCCATTAGCAACATAAAGAAATTGCAATTCCAAGATAAAACTAGTTGCTTCCATGAATATAAGCCAGCATAGGGAATTAATCAAGATTGGCATTTTTCCACTATCTATTAACACAACTTTTAAAAGAAACAACAGACAACTGAAGCTCATGTAAGAATAATCCTAAACTGTTGCACAACACAAATCCATACTACTTAGAGAGCAATGCAAACTACTTATACAGCACATAATATCGTCAGGTAGAACCTAAATATGTAAAAAATGGGAAAATAAGCTTTTCGAGAATTTCAAACCAAGCAGGAAGCAAAAAGTAAATTGCAGAGAAGTCGACGGAGAGGAGCTTGTGATAGTTTCACATGTATAGAGCAACCAACAATAAAAGATATAACTTTTCACAAGAATAATTTAAACGTGTAGAAACAGAAAATAAGCTAAAATTTTTGAAAAAAAATGTGAAACCAAGATGAAACTAATTAAGACTATAACATGCAATGTTGAAATTAACACAGCAATAAATTTCAGTTGATAATACAACAAAGCACACACTCTACAAATTCAAATGAAGCAGCACAGCAAACTTATAGTGTGCAAGGCACCATAGAAGGTAGGGAGATGGTTTTAAAAATAAGCGTCAGAAAGACCACAATGCTTTCTCCTGTATATAGCAACTAACATGATTTTGAAAGTTAACAAAATAAATCACTGCAAAGACTCGGTGATTCAAAAGCATAGCTCCTTATACCTGAATACAACAAGAAATAAGTTGTGACAAGTCCTTTTTCAAGTTGTCTCTAATGATTCCATAGATCTTTTCTACATATGCTGTGAGCTGCTGCTTAAAAAGAAGAGCTGGATACTTGGCCTCAACCTGGCGCACTACATCAACTGGAAGATTGGCAGATGATGAACGAAAACTCTGAGAAAGAACAACATCATATCACATAATTTTCGTACATAAGCTCTAGAATCATTCAACAAAACATTGATAATGATCGTATCACAAGATTTTAAAAGAAGAATTAGCGTGTTTTTTGTTCTTTCTTTCTTTTTGTGGGATATATTAAAGAAGAGTTCAGAGATATTTAAATCAGGACCACTTCATGCAAACAATTTAGAGACATCGAAAATGAATTATCTTAATACTTGGGTCATCCTTGAAAAGAATGATGTTGGAACAGGAGGTTTCTGTGCTGCACTTGAACCAGAGGCTTTCAAACTACATTGAAGCAAAAACAACAATGAAGATGAGTTCGACAGCCAATAAGCCATGTGATCATTGTTGTCCTGTTCCTGCAAAACATCACACGGACTCATGAATGTTATATTTAATTTATTTACCCTCATCTTTTCAGTTGCTTAAACCTGCTCAATCAGAAAAACACAGTTTAAGAATCAGTTAAAGTAATCTGACATGAGTCCCTAGCAAAGAGAACAATTCCATATTCCCTCCTACTAATATCTAAATAATTGCTTTTCAACGAAGTAAAAAAGTATAATTGTATCTTCTAAATCCAACAGAAAAAGAGATATAATTAAGGCTCGTAGGCTAATTGCTTTTGCCCTTATTTCTTGCTCTCAAAGGCACAAAGCAAAAGTGCACCTTGGGTGCAATAGCAAAAAATAAAAATGATAATAATAACAATAACAACAACATTTTGAACTAAAAACAAATTTGAGAGTTTTTGGATAACAAAAAGAATATCTAACTGGAATCTTTATAATTGAATCGGTGTTACTTTTTAGTCATTTTCTCATTTTTAACCAAATATCATATTTGCCTTTTCTAGGTGTGTTTGCTTTATAGGAAAAAACTTACAAAAGTAAAAAGCAAGTAGCAAAAGCAAAATTTATATTTTCGCCCCACTTTTCCAAATACTGCTCTGGAGCATTTTTGAACAAACTTAAAAATCACAAATTGCTACAATAGTTTTTATTATAGACAATAGTACTGTAATGTAATCTCTGCATCAGATAGAAAAGGGGGTTTATATTGATGAAAAGGATTTGAGGTTATACTAAATATGAGCTTTCTGCAATAAACAAGTTACCTCTAGTGCAGAGCCAATCATCTGAATAAGACGATCAAAAACACTTGTCCTTTCTGATTCAAATGACTTCCAGTGGAGAAGGCATTTGTATATGGTAAATGCTGCAACAGGTTTTTCTTGACTGAATCCAAGATTCTGTGCCACACATTTGATTAGAGCATCTATACTCTCCTGTAGCATAGATGATACATACAATAAAAATTAATCCCTAGAAACTTCACCCAATACAAATACTTGAAAAAAAAATTAGAAAAGGGAGAATCAATTCCATATCATTTGAGTTCATACTTGCTGCCTTTCAATATGGGATCTCCTCATTTTACTATCTTCTCTACCAAACCTTTTTGATGGACCAGAACTCAGTTGTGCCTGTCAGAAAGAGCTTACCATCTCAGGATGATAGAAGCATCAAAGAACCAAGTACGAATATATATCTGATAAACTGATGTGAAAGGAAAATAGGAAATTATACAGTCTCTACATTCTTCACTTACATGATGACCATTTTCCAGAGGCTGCAAAGTGAAAATAAAGACCAACAAGGAAAAATACAAAAAGTGAAATATAATCAGAACCAGCAAACCAACTCAAGAAAAATAAGGAAAGCATGTTGAAACATAGCTTACTGCAGATGTCACAATTGACAAATGCTCTGACATTTTTCTACTAGGTGCACTGAGCAATGCTTGCTGCCGCAAAATCTGGTCCTCGGTTTCCATGTCCAAAATCTTTTCTTCGAGCCTGTTAAAAGAGAGAGACAATTATTCAGATGAAAGAAAAGCAACTCCAGTCAAAGAATGAAAATTACAATTGACTAAATATTCATACTAACACATAAACATCAAACACATATTATCACAGTTCAAAATAGGGATAAACCTCTGCATTGCAGTTTTTAGCTCAATTATCTTTGACTCTGCCTCCAAAGCCTGCTTTAGCCGCTCTTCACTAAGCTTGTTTGTTTCTTCATATTTCCTCTCTGTTTCATCAATTTTCTGTTCTAAGGAACTTACCAGAGCCTACAATGGCATTGTGGCAAACAAGATTTCAAGAAACATAAAGGCAAGATTACCAAGGTTAAAAATGACATCAAGAAAGCCTTTAGTCAAACCTAAGATCTTATTCAGAAGCAACAAATGTCTAACAATACCTTCAGCTGTTCATTTTCAGCAGTAAGTTTATTCATCAATTCATCATCAATAACAGGGACCTCCTGAATGGCAGGAACTTGTTCGGTAATGTTCTTTGCAGCTTCACGTTCCTTGATTAGCAACTCTTTTGTTTCCTGAAACTCAAGTTGCATCTTTTGCATAGCAGATTGCAACCTTGCATTTTCCTGGTTTTTGGATTCCTCAAGGTCAACCTGCCCGAATAAATGAATCAGTTAGAAAAAAGAAAAAAACCAAATTGCACTACAGTTTACAAAGTAGATTTAAAAGATAATATATAATTCTCCTAATGGTCGTTATCCTTTCTAGCATGTTTTACTATAAGAAATTAAAGAAAGGTAGAAATGGACTAATCAAACAAAGGTGGCTATGCTTAAGCCTTATTATTTAGTAGTAGCCTTCTAACTAAAAAAAAAAGCGTCTGCTATCATAAGCTATAGCAAAACAAAAGGAGATGGTAATTAAGTCAAAAAGAAAAATCACCCGGTTACTAAATGGGAAAGCATAAGACATTCACCATAAAGAAATTCACATCATAGTTTATCACAAGTTTTATACCAAACAGATATTGAAGATATTAAACAATTGACAGAAAATTTAATGACATCTATATGGAAATCTTATAAACCCATCTACTTGTAATAATGACATTATTATTATCAAGAAAAGATCTACCCTCATTCGTTTCTCCAACTGCAAGCGCCACGTAAGTTCTTCAACTTGCTTTTCCAGCTTACTTTTGGCTTCTTGGAGAGCACCAGTTTCCTTGGCAGCCTGCAGACAGACAGGGACAATCAATTGAAACAATCATGCACATACTATCACCTCATAGGTGAACCTAACAGAAGATCACATCAAACAGGTGAAAAGTTTTCTTTTGGCAGGAATGGTAGAAAACTGAGATTACAAGAGATGATAATTTCAACTGTTGCAAACAACATAAGCACAAAAGAGAGAATTATTATTCCATTTCTCAATAGATAGCTGTTAGAGGAATTTATTCTAAATATTCCTTCATTCTTCTATAATTAATTAAAATGAGCAGAAATAACATTAATATTCACATAGTACATTAGGGAATATTATCATCTACGAAGAACTTTTTGTTGAAACAAAAATATGAGAACACACCCATGCAAGAGAAGATCATGAGCTTAAACTCATTCGAGAAATGAAAGAAATAGAGAAATGACAAAATCACCATTTTTAGTTTCCGTAATTCTCTATATGCAACTTTTGCTCTCCATGCACATTGTGTGGTAATTGCTCCTTTCTTTAACCTTAGATAATGAAGGTGGGCCAAGAATCGTCGACATTGACTCTGTAAAAGACATGAACTCGCATGATATCAGTCGTACAAATTATAACAAAAATAGCAACCAGAAGTTGCAACGACCAAAAGCATCAGCATTATTTATTTTTCTGAACTAACCAGCACCAACACAACTAAGATAACACACAAAAGCAAGACTAGGCCCATTTTTTTATAGGTAAAAGTTGAGCCTAGAACCTCCCTGAGCGCAATCCCACTCGTTACAACCTAGGGCACACCAAAGACAGCTTCTCCTCTTTAGAATTACAACTAGTGAGAGGGCAGAGTAGACTTTTTCTCCCTCTTTAATTTTATTTTTACTGGCAAAACCTAGGCCCTACTTGCGAATGCACTCAGTACAATTTGATCTAAAACAAAAGAAATGATTGACCAAAGAAGCAAGAATTCTAAATAACATACATTCTTATTTATAAAGCCTACTAGTTGAGATATTATGGGGAAAATAAGCAGTAACAAATGGTTGAAGAAAAACACAAATTCCTAGAAAAAAGAGTAAAACAAGAAATAAAAAGAAAGCTAGTAGCTATTAATATTTCAACAACTGAAAGAAATTTTTATCTTTACCTGAATTACAGTTGCAGCTCTTGTCTGCTTCCTGAACAGAAGCTCATTACGAGCAATCATCCCACGCATACCTGCTTGAATAGAAACAGCTGAGAAGTACAAATTCTTGTACGCTTTCCTTGCAAGAAACTTGCGTGAATGTTTTTGAATTTTTAGACAAGCATCTTCTCTTCTCATTCCCTCGTACTGATGGCGTGCCACTTGTCCTGCAACCAGGTTAGATAAAATAACAGTGAATAAATACGACAGTAGATATAGGGAAGCAATTCCAACTCATAATACAATCACAAATGCACATATATGAAATGCTTTTTACCTCTACACAAGGCTTGAATTTGTATGGCAGATAACCGCAACAACATAAAGTGTTTGCGACCCAAATACGTATGGACTTTCCTCTGTATAACACTTGCCGATCTTCCTAAAACCTCACTTCGACGTGCATCTAGTTCAGCCATCTGACCAGCCCTGAGAAAAACTTTTGTTCTACCAATCTGCAATAGCAGCAAATCTGTAAGGTACAGTATTAAATGGTACAAGAGCTTAGTGGAAGCAACAATATCAAAATGCACTAGGTGCCAAAACTGTTGCAATCAGCCAGCAAGCAAGAGATGAGGACATACATGGCGTGTATGAACTACTTAAGAAATACATCGAATGAAAAAAACTGTCCCAAAGTTAATTTTAAGAAAATGTATAAATACAAGATGTACCTGATAACCACTGAGGTTACTCTTCTCCAGAATCCTCTTGCTAGCAGTTACCTCATTATAGCTACCACTGAATAAGTAACAGATAAAGAGAGTTATGCACCTCACAGGTAACTCGTGGATTCTAGTAACATAGTTCTAAAGAATAAAAGGTACACCTAAATAGAAGTAATAATTTTGAACTGCAAGAGCAGATTTTGGGAAAGCTACCTCCTACAGAGAACCTCTGGAGCCAATATGGCAAACCGACCTATAAATTCACGAAACATCTTTCGAGAGGGAAATCCAGCACAACTAATTCTAATTGCCTCCATCACTCCCTGGAGTCAAACATGTATCAAAACCATCATGCATGGACATACAGACAGGCTGCTTATCAGCAAAAGCAACAATTGACCAAAATATTAAAACTTACCCCGCATCGAAGTTGTTGTAATACATTATTGTTTTCAAATATTGCCGGCTTAAGAGCATTATTTGGCTTCACACAACGAACGTAGTGCGGTTCAGTGGCACTCAAAGTCTCAAGCAAAGCTTGGATTTGTTGCTGTATAAAGCACATGATATGAGTGAAAAGGAATGAAAATAGATGAAGCGTGTAATCTGCCTTTAACATACACACTAGAGCAGAAACAGACCTTGAAGGAGGAACCTATTGAGGAGAACTTTGATGATTTAGAAGATTCCTCAGGTAAAGGAGGAAACAAGCTTGAAACAAAAGAGCATTCTGAAGCACACAGTAGAGCTTGATGCTCTGAAACAACATAATCTTTGTTCTTATCCAGGAAGAGCTCAGTCTGGTAAGTAACCTATAGTAGAAATTCCTTCACAGTTAATATTAAGCAGATCTCACAGGAGTAGATTTGAGAATCATAGCTGATGTGACTATTTCTAGCTAATGTTGAGACCGTTTTAGGTTTATTTAAGTTCCAATATTACCGGTTTAATTACTTACAGAACAAAGCAATGATAACAGTTTATGTTATTTATGTTTTATTTAATTTGTTGAATCAAGGTTTTTTTAGGAGATTCCACATTTGCTAAACATGGATTCTTATGTGTAGTTTGAGTAGAATTAGCTAATTGGGACCTTCTTTTTAAATCTTAAACAATTTAGAGCTGTGTTTGTTAGTCAAGTTTAATTCTCTTCTCCAAGTTGGACATCAACATATCCTGCAGGTATAAGGACTCATAAGCAGCCAAATACACTATATAATCTAAATTTAGTGGAGAATAACAGAGATATTTCCAGCAGCCTAATCTTTTAGCTCGTGGTTCCTAAGGATGCCCTAGCATAGTAAAAATACTTACATCGCCAGCGTAATGACAAATGGTGAAGTCAGTGCGTGCCAACTTAGGCTTACTGAAGCGTTTATGGTCTTTAAAAGTCTGATAAAGCTTTTGAGCAAATGTCTCATGTGTTGATCTGGGAAACATACTATGAAAAATAACAGGAGTAATTATTTCACAGGGTGATTGAAGCAAAAGAAAATTAAAATTAATAATTCAAGGGCTAGATAAACCAATTTTCTTAACATAAGTAGAAAGGTGATTTATCATTGTTATGTATTCTGATACCTACCAAGCCTCGTCAAGAAGAGCTATGATGCCACCAGGTTTCTGTAAGCAGAAAATAAAACATCAGTAGATAAAAGTTCTATTACTCATCATGACAAATTAATCCCCCTCCCCGGTTTCAGAAAGTTCCTCCGTAGCATTATTTTCAAAAAAAAAAAAAACTTATTAATTAAAAACATCAATAAAATAAAAAAATTGTCACCTTAAAATCTTATTCCAAAGTCTACAGGATATTTTTTTCAATCCTTTCAATGTTGATATTTGATTAAAAAGAAAGTTCAAAAAGGGTTGTGGCTAACATGGACAGAGTATTTCTTCATACAATTAATAAATTTCTGATAAAAGAATAAACAGATAAAACATAAATACTGGTATAGCATTAATGGAAAATATAATAATCTGCTGTCACAAGCAACCAAAATAAATTTTAGGCATCACTAGGAAATATGACAAATACTAAAGCATAGTCTAAACCTCCAATTAACATTGACTAAGGACAGAAACCCCCTGGTTAACAACTAGCAAGATACATGGAAATTTTCTTTTAAAAAAAAAAAAACAGACAAAAAATTCTGATAACAATATCAAGCAGACAATGAAAATATGGGTAAAATCCACCTACACCCTCAGTGGTTGCAACTTTTCCTACATAACACCATGTGATTTGGTTTTTTTCCATTTAGCACCTTGCAATTAAGTTATGTTCCTTGGAGGGGGTTATACCGTTAATTTTCAACCAATAAAATTACCAAAATACCCTCCATTTAAAAGTTATCTTATTTGTTCACAATTAACGGTATTCTCGTAATTTTTTCATGTAAAATTAATTGCATAACCTGCTATGAGAACGGAACTTGTCCACAAGGTGCTAAACTGCTAATTGAGAGACAGAAAATCGTAGGGTGCTATGTGGGAAAAGTTGAAACCATTGGGGTTCTAGGTAGAGTTACCCTAAAAAAAAAAAATTATTTTTATATTTGAGTATGCCTGTGACTGAACCCTGGTCACTGGAACGAAGACTCCAGCACTCTACTTACCTTCTAATAGAAGGTTTCTAAAAAACGATTCTGATCAATATGAAGAAGACAGTAAATGTTCATGATTTTAGCTTCTAATGTCTAAAAGTACCATCATCCGAGTTGTATATAATCATTGAGTCACCCGACATCATGATTTAGAGTTCCTCATACTTTTTAAAAAGGTTTAGATAACCATACAAATTTCAGAAATATCCTAACTGATGCAGGGTAAGATCTTGAACAGTAAACAAATTAGGAAGAATAGGCTGTTTAATCGAAAAGGACACTAGGTTTAGGTTTTAATCTGCTAAACCTTTTATTGAAAGAGTTAAAACTCTGATAATAACATTCATAAAGCTATCGGCTGCTACCCTAAATTGGGGTATTTATAATAACCCTAATTATTAAAAGTCACATGCCTATCACATGACCTAAATAAATACTTAAAAGCATAAAACTTCTACTTAAATATAATAACTAAATAAGATAGGCAATAACTAAATAAAATAAGCATAGTAAAATAATCCTAAGTCTATGCTCCCGCATCAATCTCCCAAGGTTAAAAGATAGCTGAATCTGTTGAATAAGCTTTGGTTACTTCTGCATAAACTTCAAGATTAATATTCCCATGTTCCAATTCCTTTGTCACATTAACAAAAGCATCTAAATCAGGAGTAGGTTTCCCATTAACTTCATCAATCCATTGTAAAGCATATAACCCATATCTATGAGCTGAACTACCATGACACCACCGTGCCAAATAAACACCATGCCCTTCTTCAGGAAGAAATCCGAGAGCACTCACGGCTGAATGAGGATCCTGAACCATACACCCATACCAAGTGATCACTCGTGTTATGCCATTCCCATCCCTCACATCTGTCCCCACAAGAAGATCAATTTCACATCCCTGTCGAAAAATGGTCATGCTAAGGTTCCCACTGTTTTCACCATTGTCCAATGCTTGACAAACATTTTTATGTCTCGAAAGCAAATAACTGGCTCTTTATTTACAGCTAAACCTTGTTTGGCTCTTGATCCCGCCAAACAACCTTTAACACGCAAAACTTGGCGACGAACTGGATCTTTCTTGATTAGAGCTTGAATCCAGTCATCGCTCAATCCAAAGCTTCTGACCTTTGAAAGCAAAGTAGGATAAAGTTCAACCTCTAAGATCCTAACAAGTGGCATCAGCCTTTTGACACCATTTATGAGAAGAGGTTGTCTATAAGCACCAGATATGATCTTGTCAAGAACTTGGCTTATTGCATAAACTAGGATACCTCTCACAAATTGATTATCCTTTGATGTATTGCAACCAAGCTTCAGCTGTGTTGAAAAGCTTCCCCAAATTGCTTGAACCCTTCCATGCTCATCGGTTAGCACACCTGAAAATGTACTACCAAAATCAGTATCAAGCTCAATTATTTCCATATTTGTTGCTCTGTACCGTGGACAGTCAGCAGACCTAATGTTAAGTGCAGCACTTGGATTGGTCACAACTGATTTCCTACATGTTGCTTGTAAGCTTATACTTAAACCCACAAGAAAGACTGAATCCCCACGACGTAATGCAGGCTTAGGAAATAGTTCCGCAACACGAACCACAAAAGCACCAATAGTCCCTAGAGCCAAGGGGTCATATGCAACTAGAGCATAATTGTGAACAGGGTGAAGAAAAACAACCTCTCTAGGAATTTCAATTGGATAAGTAGCAAAGGACATCATCACATCCAATGCAGAAATTGCAACTGTATTCTTGTCAACAGCAACCAAACCCATACTACGAGAATGTTGTGAATGGACGCCATCAAGCATGCATGATGATGGCACATGAACCTCAAACATTACAAGAGTAGGCTCTATTACTCGTTCAGCAATTGAAGCATTAGCTGTTGCACCTTGATAGTCCCTTAACACAGCATTTTTCGTGGCAGTTTTGTTCTCCAACTTAACTTCAGCAGTTTCGTTTAAGGAACTGTCAGTAACAACTCCATCAAAAGACATATCCTCTTCTACTCGTCTTTTTTTTTATCCAATACCTTTTTCATCTTGAGAATGCAATCCTGCAGAAACATGCTCACAACTGGTTTCCATACTAGTGAAACCATCAGTCAACTCTTGGTGGTTGTCTTGATGTATGTGTTCCATATGAGTAGCCTCGCCATTAACACTAGATGATGGCAACATGGACTCTGGTTGAAAAATGGGCTTTGCTGTCCAAAATCTTGAGTTGTCATCACGAGTGTATATCTGCGGGGGTGCATACCATTCATGGCGATCAACCGTTACCAAGACAGACTTTCTCCGATGAAGATCCATGTAGCTTTTATATTCTAAAGGCGCCCGAGCACCCCAAGACAGCTTAGATAGAACATAGATTAAATCCTCAAGTTTTGATATCTCCTCACCAGCTAACGTCTTAATGATGGCATGTCGAGAAACTCTAGCTCTAAATTTCTGTTTCCAATGTGGTCTTCTAAATATCTTAGAACCCGCCAAGTGATCAAGCGTGTCCTCCAAGCGTGGAATTGGGATAGTAATTTTGTCTATGGCATGTTGAATGCTCCTCATTGGTGGTAAGCCTTGTGGCAAGGTTTCACCAACCAATTCAGCAAACATGTCTAACAACCTTTGAACTGCAACAGGTTGTTCTATGAGATCCCCATCACAGCCAACACTATTTGTAACCTTGCTGATAACAGCGAACATCACCCCTGCTTCCTTGCCTTTATCCTCAAACTCTTCAACTGTTCGAAACCCATTCAATTTGCTAGTTTCGAATGTTGTTGCCAGCACCCTCCTAACTATCAATGATTCTCCTTGTGCTGGATAGATATCTACATCATCACCCTTGTCATTATATTCATCATAAATGGGATCCGGCAATTCCTTGCCTCCCTCCTCAAGTTCATCCTCAAGACCACCTTCCGGCATGTCAAAAGGGACGTGGTCACCTTCCAGAATCTCCATTCGGGCTCCCACATGTCCCTGTCGCTGTAAGGCTTGTACAGCCCGCGACAATTCGTCAATCATACGCCACATCTCAGTCAGTTCTGTTTGCTGCCCTTGATTTCCCCTGGCACGGCCTCTACCACGCCAACCATGGCTAACTGTGAATCTTGAAACAAAAACAAAGATCTGTTTTGCTCTGATACCAATTTGATGCAGGGTAAGATCTTGAACAGTAAACAAGTTAGGAAGAATAGGTTGTTTAATCGAAAAGGACACTAGGTTTAGGTTTTAATCTGCTAAACCTTTTATTGAAAAAGTTAAAACTCTGATAATAACATTCATAAAGCTATCGGCTGCTACCCTAAATTGGGGTATTTATAATAACCCTAATTATTAAAAGTCACATGCCTATCACATGACCTAAATAAATACTTAAAAGCATAAGACTTCTACTTAAATATAATAACTAAATAAGATAGGCAATAACTAAATAAAATAAGCATAGTAAAATAATCCTAAGTCTATGCTCCCGCATCACTAACTCCCCTCTCTCCCATATAAAAGTTTTAAAAAATTAGTTAAACCTATCATATAAGGCAATTAGTAATACCATAAGCTAATAAACAGTAACTAATGGAGGCCAAGCAATCATTTTCTAAGATTCATCCAGACCACCCACTTGGGGTGACAGATGCATTTTCAAATCGAAAAACCATTGGTTTAAATTGCCATTTTTTGATAAAAAAAGAAAATAAAAATAATAAAGGCTGTTTAAGGATCAAAATCAATTAATTAAATACACTATATCACCAAACAAACAAAGACCAAGATATAAAGATACTAAGTTTATTCATCAAAGATATTCAATTATTCATGACAGAAACACAGACCTATTCCACACACACACGCACAAAACATTATAGCATAAGTCAGTTTTCTGGAGAAAAATCAAATAACTCTGATGCAGAAGCGGAACTTTTGAATCATAATAATATCCATCTTTCCAGGTTTGATAATAAACATATTATCCATCAACCAAGGTACTAATGGGGTCTAGATCGAGACAGGAACCCTTGCCCCCCCTCTCACCTCCAAATAAAATTAAAAAAAGAAAGATTGATAATACAAACATGATAAATGCATAAGTATACACAGAGTCACAGACACACACTAAAAATAAATATATTTGTACATATGTACATCCGCAGAGTTTGTCACATTATAAAAACAAGAAAATAGAAGAAGTGGTGATGTACCTTTTCAATAAGATCAAGAATATCTTGATTATCAATAAACTCTATATAACTCCAGTCAATTTCTTCCCTTTTGTATTCCTCCTGCTCCATCTTAAAAACATGCTGGCAAATGACAGCATCGGTTATGTTAATCATAGCTTTAAAAGCTGAAAATATCCTAAATACACAAGAATTCTAATGCATAAACCTGATTAAAATGCTGCTGCAGCTTTTCATTTGTCAAATTGATGCAAAATTGCTCAAAACTGCATACAATGAAAATTTCGAAAACTGTGTAAGTATTGACAGAGCCAAACTAAGGAATCCACACTGCAAAACTTGAAAAACAGGCACAACATGCAGGCAGAATGAGCTTTAAAATATATAGAATGCTGCAATCATCCAGGAAGAAAAACTAAAAACTAGTGATCACACTAGCCAAGAAAGAGCAGTAGTAATATCCCCAAATTTAATCAGCAATAGAGACCCAACATAATCTTTAAGGGATCTTTCACACATCATGGCCTTAAAATATTGAATTCCCTTAACTAAGACATCCAATCATGAAAAATGTACAGGGATGTCATGAAAGAAATTGATTTCTGTAAATGACGAAAACAAAGCATACCGGTTAAGCACCTGTTTGTCTTGAAACTCTCAAATCCATAAATATCCAGAACACCAATCAAGAATTTTGATTCCGGATCCTGACTAATAGAAATATTTATCTTGTCCACAAGCCTGGGGAAACCAGAGTGCAAAATGTTAAGAATAACTATAGATAAGATGTGTTGAGTCTGTGTATCTGTGCGTGTGTCTCCATAGTGATCCATCTGGTACATTGAAAGTTACCAATCAAATAATTTTGAATAAACAATTTTTGCCAAAGCATCTCTGCTGACAGCTGCAGCATCAGGATCAAGCGATTTTGTAATGCTCTCATCACGAGTCACAATAACACGTTTACATAAGGAGTCTTCAAGAGACTTCTCATCACACCTAAACAAGAGAGGCATATTAGAGTTTTTCCATTCACGTCTACACATAAGGACTATGACATGGATGTTTAAGGATAACAATAGTAATGAAAAATTACATGAATAGTTCTGCTGCAGTTTTTAGATGGAACCAAGATTTATCATCCTTAGGTTCAGCAGAATCTGTTTCCTGTCCCTTTGCAAACTCAATATTTCCTAAATGTAGAATTGCAGCCACAACTCGGAATATTCCATCCTGATATAGAAACCCTCAAGCAGAGATTTATAAGAAAAAAAAAACAAAGTGAAATAATTCCAACTAAATAACAATTAAAATGCATTACCTGCTCTGCCTGACTGATCCCAACAACATCCATAGCTCTCCTAGTTGAAAGATACTCTTTAGAATCATCTATTTCGTCCAGCTCATAACAATTTGACTGGTTTAAATAATGAAAAGTTCGTGGATTTCCCAATTTGTACTTCTCAACATCCTGATCACATGTATTAGGAAATAAAACCAGAAAAGAATTAGATGCCTCTTTGGTAACGAAAAACCAGTCAACATAGGCAAAAATGAAGCCCTGATGTTAGAATAATAGAGTTTACTCTTTTATCACAAGAGGCATCATGAGGGCCCAAAAAAGTTTTATTCTCATTAACCACATTTGAAAACCTAGATCATGGAGCTCTGAAGATGAGTGCTATAACATATTTGACACAAAAGTCTTCAGAAAAAAAATAACCAGAATTTGATAACCCTGCCCATAGAGCTTGAGAGTGCTGCAAGCATATTACTAGAGACCTAATTTCAAAAAAATATATATATTACTAGAGACCTAATTTCAGCAACTTTAATATCATCCCTTTGCTTCTACACTACATTTCAGTCTAAAAGAATAATCAATTCCAATTATTGAGGCATAATTTGTTATCAGGAAAACTATATCTGAACAACCGAAAAAGCTTAAGCTAGAATAGGACTTCTACTTTGATTTTTTTTTTTTTTTTTTTTTTGTAATTAGCATTTCAAAATAGACCTAAATTCTCTATGAAGCCAAATGCAGAAAAATCAGAGGAGACACCATTACCTCGGGCGGTGCAGCACAAAGCATATAAAAGCAATGATAGTTTCTCTCTGGATCAGACACTTGACAAACACGAGATCGTTCTAGCAAATAAGTCCTTATTGCAGCTCCAGAAATTCGCCCCCTTTTATCGAACTGAATTTCCACAAACTTGCCAAAGCGACTGCAATTACGTCATATTCAGTCAGGGGAAGTCTTTCATCAACTAAAACAAGAGACTTGACACAAAAGTCCTCAAGGCATGAGGAATAAACCTATGCTCTAAATATAGATTTCCAACCTTGAATTATTGTTTCTGACAGTCTTCGCATTGCCAAATGCTTCCAGTACAGGATTAGACTACAAATGTAAGAACAAAAATATTAGGAAAAAGTATTTTTTTTTTTTATTCAAACAACCTCATTTTCCAAGAAGGGCGATGGGGAACCTTATAACCAAGAATGCAACATCAAATTCATCAATTTCCAGAGAGCAAAACTGAATAAATTAAGGAGTTTGAGCTACCTCCAAGACCTTTTGCTCCACAGACCGTTCCTCTGCCTTGTTAGCTCTCCCTCCCATATAGGCTAGATAGCGCATAAGCATCTTTGTACTCTCTGTTTTACCAGCTCCACTTTCCCCACTTACCAAAATTGCTTGGCTTATTCCCTCATTGATCATCTGTCTGTTCACAACATTTATTTCATCAATGAGCACATCAAGAATGCAAAAGAACTTTATGATTGATAAGGGAAGCATAAAAACAGACTACCTATAGGCAGAATCTGCAACAGCAAACGGATGTGGGCTCAGCTCACCAAAAGCTGCCCCTTTGTATTGTTCCATCATGTGATTGTCGTATAAATGTGGCAGTCTTCGAAAAGGATTTACAGCAATCAATATATTTCCTGTGTAGGTCTGGAATAAACATCAGCACATTTAGCTTCACACGACAATACATATCTCTAGAAAAAAATAAAACAGACCTACAGCAAATTAAAGCAACATATTCACACTCGGCCATCATAAACCACACTCAAAGGACTGCATTAAGTGAATCATGATGCAAAATAACTAATCTGAGTAACCACCACCATAACTTCGCAATAAATCAAACAATATGAGAAACATGCTGAGGAACAGCTAATCCGAGCAACCCCTGCCAACTTTGAACTAAATCTAACAATAAAAAAGGGGTAAAGGGATGCAAATCAGTTGTTAATACTTACATATATTTCATTAATATCATATCGACATCTTAAATTTTGCAAAACCCCAGGTTCATGCAAATATGCTAGCTTCGTCATATCATCAACTCCGCATGAAGGAAATTCAGGGTCCTTTGGATAGACATTAGATGTCTTGGCCACAACCTACACAACATGAAAGGAATACAAAAGCCACAAACCTTTCAAAGTCCAATTTCATGTACCCAAACAATGACTAAATAAAGAAAGAATTCATACAGACCTGCATATATAGTAAAGGAAAATTAGAGCTTGAACAGATGACAGATGCTGTTAGATGAAGTGATGAACCATGTTCATAATCTAAAGAAAATATGTTTTACCATTGAAAGATCTATATAGTACACAGTATAAGTTGGACAAGAAGTTTCAAACCATAAGCTTCAAAAACACGACTTCCCAGAAGGAAGTGAGAAAGAAAAGTGATTTCCTTAGCTTCCCTTGCATCAGAAAGCTGTTTTAATTCAACATTCAGTTTACCACAACTTTTTTTAAAAATACATCATGCACCTTGAATGCACGTGATGACTCTTGGATCCTAAATGTAAGAAAAAATCCACAATTCAAACCTTTTGTTATCTTTACCAGATTATAACCTAGTAGAATCCTGAGTCCTAAAAGATTTTACAAAGTTATTGCTGTACTAAAGATCTTGCATCCCACTCCCCATTACCTTACCTCATTAATGACTACAACTGGTCCTTCTCTAAAACATAAAAACATATCCCTAATTCAGAAGTTAGGTATCTCATTTGACCTAAAAGTATCCTATCAACAAGGTCAAAAGAATTCCTAGCTTAACCTCAAATTCCACAAACTTCTCCTGTAACATCTTCTACAGTCCTCCAAACCTGAACAACAACCAAGTACTAAGAGACCAATACCATTTCCATCCATGCTTTTTATAGCTGTATTTGTTGTTTAGAAGTTTTTCCATAATCTCTAGATATTCACAAAAAATAATTAAAATCATTCCATCATCTCATCAACGAAATCCAGTATTTTAACTAAAATACTTAGAAGTTCATTAAACTAGGGATGGCGGTGATGTCATGTTCACCAATTCTTCAGTTCCAGTTTAAAACACATATACATGTTTCATGAATCAAGAATCATGACTCCAAGAAACAAAGCAAAAAATCCTTCATGCAAGAAGTAAATCATTTGGTTTGCAACTAAACTTTGTTGGGTAAAAATTTAACATATTTTGATAATAAAAAGTAACCAAAATTTTCTGTTTTGGTTCTTGAACTACACCAACTAAAGGGGAAAAAAAAGAAGCAAATCACATAAAATCCTGAGAACAAGCACTCACCGTCTTCTCTGATGTACAGTTTATTGTAATCTCTTCCCCATTAACTTCTTTCACTTCCCCATCTATCCAAGCTACCTTTGGGTCCTCCACCCAAACAAGAGATCCAACAATAATATTGGATGGAGCAACCTGTGAGGCCAGGTCAAATCATCAGCATATCAATTTGAAAGAATAGAGACTCATCTCAAACAATGAAACATAAAAACAAATTGTATTTATGCAAGTAGATATGTAGGGCTAGCAAAAAGGTTGAAAAGTATGTTCAGTAACCACCATCCAATGGCACATTGGAGAAACTAAACTTTGGTTTCTATGCATTTTGTAACATCCGACCATTAATAAGTCAAAATTTATTGAATTTGTGACTTGGAAATAACAAATTCAAGCCATGAAACATGATCTCAACAATGAACAGGGCTAAGGCTGCGAACATCAAACCTTTCCGAGCTGCCATTAGTTTTAGTAAGCTAGCTACTTCACAAAAGATAGTATATTATGCTCATGCTGCACTGGGAAATTTATTGGTTGAATTGCATTAAGAAAATTATAACAGAGCTACTTTTCAATTAATTGCAAATAACAATGTACAGGTTACTAACTATCCATCAAGAATCTTACAGACTAAGAAAAAGAGAAATGCAGCACTAGAAACTGGAAATCACTTAAACAAAACTATTTTTCTCATAAAAATCAATGAATTTTGACAAAATAAATAGCAAAAAAAACCAGTAATTCACATTTAAATAATGCACATTTCTAAATCAATCCAACAGCAAAGGGAACAACATTTAGGGAAAGAAAAAAAAAAGAAGAGTAAAAATAATTTTTTATTTTGATTAGTTCATTGGAGCTAAATGAGCTACCTCTTTATCCACGAACTGAATCTAAAATTAACAGAATAACAAACGGTACATTAACTATGACGCAAATACAGGAAAAGAGAAATAAACTTGAAAATAAATAAAATCGCAGGGAAAACAAATGCAGACCATTGTTTCTGGTTAGATTCAGATCCGAGGCAGAGCCAATAAACCCTAGATCCTTCCACAAGCCAATGCGAAACGAATGGCCATCCAAAATTTTCCTCCAAATCCCTGCCTCTAATCAACCAAAAAAACACAACTTTCACACTCCTCGCTCCCCTCTCTCTCTCTTTCCTTTCTCTAACCGTACCAAATGTATCTCTTCCTTTTCTCTATAACTCCAGAGAATTCGTTATCGCAATGTCCCTTTTTTTTATATAAATTTTATTTCGTTTTTTATAGGAAATGAAGGGGTTCGGGAGCGGTCACGTTGAAGAAAAGTGCCGTTGCAGAAAAAAAGGTATACAAATGGAAGACCTTTAAACCTCGCCAACGAAGCGAATCAAAACATCAAATATAGCCAAACACTCCCTCGTCTCTGCAACTTTTTTTTTTCCTTCGTTTTCTCTCTAATTTTCTCTCTCGCTTTGTATTTTCTTTTTTCCTTTTTATGTTTCTTTTTCTCCCTCTCGTTTTTGGTTTTCCTCATCGACGTGAACGCGTAAAAGTCAACATCAACAATGCGCAATTCCTAATTTATCCTTAAGTTTGGAGCATATTTGCTGATAGTACCCTGCTTTGAGTATTATAACGTTGTACTTTTGACGGCTCTTTAATTGCTAACTATTTAAACGCCCTCGTTTTATAATTCGTGGGGGTTGTTGGCAAATGGCAACCCTAGCTTCTTTAATACCGAAAGCCTTTTTTTTGCCCAACCATTTTTCTTATTTTCAAAAAAAAATTTACATAAAAAGATTATATAAAATTAAATTAGGTTAAAAAGCAAAATTATCACCGTATTATAAGTGGATTAAAGATTATATCAAACTAAGTATCTCATCTTCATTAATCATTATTAATTAATATTTTTATCAAATGATAAATTATTAAAATATATTATATATATCGGGTAATTTTTAATCATGATTTTTTTAAACTTAATTTAAATTAAGATTAGATCATTATGAAAAATAATTGAACAATAACTAATTAATGGTAATAAATATTTTGATGCTAATAAATATTGATTTTAATATATAAATATAATTAAAAATAGCATATTATAACAAAAACTTACTAAAAAATAATAATTTATTTTTAGAATTAAATACTTAAATCACATAAAAATGATTACATCTAATATAAAATAAAAAATGATATAAAGCATACCTGAATTCAAATCGAACCCCGAATCCGAAGTAGCTCGAATTTGAAATAGTCTAAACCCGAAAAGGTCCAAACCCAAAGCAACCCGAACTCAAAATGACTCGATCCAAACTCGCCCAATTGCCATTTTTACTTATAAATTAAATAAATTTTATTAATAATAAAAAATATTACCATGACAATTTAAAAATATAATAAATAATAATAACTATTTTCTTCGATTCAATTTTTTTTTATATATCTATACTATTATATATATATATATATATATTAAATAATGTTAACTAGCCAAGTTAATATTGCTATTTTTTTCTATGATGATAGGGGAGAAATCTCTTGGTATTAGCAAGATTTGGAATTGGAATCCAGATTTGTGTATATCTCGATCTTAATAATCTGTGTATTCGTATTGTATTTTTATTGTTTTTACGTTATAATCGTGTTTAAAATATTATATATTTATATAAATTTTGACACATTAATAATATGTTATATAAATTTTGACACATTCGTATATTATTATCATATTCATATTATTTTTTATATTATATCATGTTTTATGTCATGCTTTAATTATTTTTTCGACATATTCAAAGTTATTGTATTCATTTAGAGGTGGGGACATTGTTTGTGCCAAAGACATAAGTTTAACTCGTAACTAGTAATTTTACCCGCGCATGCTGCGAGAGTTATATATTTTTTAAAATATACAAAATTTATTTTATTAAATTATTTTAAAAAATATAAAATGATTAAAAACAAAGTAATTAAAGTTTTTTTTTTTCTTTTTCCCTATTATACCTTTATATTTTTTAAGATTTTTAAATTTAATTTGATAAATACAAAGTGATAAATAAACTATTATAATTATTTTAAATCATATTTTCCTCAAAAAATTTGATAAGAGAATAATAAAAAATATTAATAAATTTTTTAATATATAAAAATATAAAATTATGTAACTTTTTTACTAAATATATATTTATTTATTTTTGTAAAAATAATAAATTATCAAAAATTGAAACAACAGTAATAAAAAATAACTACAATTAAATAATATCTATAAAATTAATTTAAATTATAATATAAATTATTATTTATGTTTTAGTTTATTTATAAAGAATATAAAATGAAAAAAAGAGAAAAAAGAAAGAAACAAAAAATTAATAATTGTTTTTATAAAATTAATTTCAATAAATATTTTATATGTTTATAAATTAATTATATTTTTACAAAATTGATTCAAATTATAATAAAAATTATTTTTTATTTTTTTATAAACAAAAAGAAAAAAGAAAATTTGAAGAAGAAAAAAGAAAAAAAAATGACCACACAGCAGATGGCATTTTTATAGTTTACACGTCATATGCCCTCTGTCATTTAACGTTTATTTTTAAAGTTGTGCTACGGACGGACCACATTGATAGTTGATACGAAACTATGAAATCGGAATCTGATTGTTACGTTAAAATTTGGAGACCAATATAAAATATGCTCTATATTTTAAAGACAATTGATGTAATTAACTATATTTTTTTCAAATCATTTAACTCAAATTATCCTTTTGCTTCCACTACCAAACAAAACCAAAAAAAAAAATTACTTTTTAAAATTAAATTACATTTTTCTTCTACTATCAAAGAAAACAAAAAAAACTTTTTAAAAATAACAACCAAATCCCTCAAAAGTCAGAACTCAATTTTCATTATAATAGATAAGCTAAGAAATGGAACACAGTCTTCAAAAGGACAATATAGCGGGCCAAAAAAGAACATATTGTTGGGTTTCCAATTATTAAACCCAGCCCACAGTTTTACAAATGGACTTGTGGACAATCTATTGGGTTTCTGATTAGTAGATCCAATCCATGTTATATTACCTACAGGCTATAGTAGGAAAGAAAAAAAAAAGTTAAAGTTTGAATTTTATTTTCTCTTAGGCCTGTCCAAGAATCGAGTTACCCGTCAGAACTCGAAGACCACCCGATATTTGGGAGGGTTTGGAAAAAAATCTTAAGCGCAAAAATGAACCTGCGCAAAATAATAAGCCATTTTCTAAATGGGTCGAGCCTTAGGCAAAAAAATTTAGGCCCGACCGACCCGAATAATATATTATTATTTAATATTCATATTTTATAATAATATTTATAATTTATTTTTAATACATTTTATTTTACCCGTTACCCTAACTCTTTATTCCTTACTTTTCTAACCCTAAATTCTCTCTCAACTCAATCGCATCTCCTTAGTCACTAACCCTAAATCACCTTCTCCTCAAACACTTGTTGGAATTGGTTTTATAAAACATGGTTAATGGGTACTTTTGAGGCCAAATTATTTGTGGGAATTCACTCACATTTGTGGTTAAAACTTTGTTGGATTTTGTACTCCAACATGAGTTATTTAACATGGAACATTAACATGTTTAAAACCAAATATAGGTGAATGAGAAATTGATCTCAAAAAACCTTTGAATGGCAAAATGAAAAACTCAAAAATAATCAAATATTTGATAGATTACAAGCTTGTCTTGTGGCTTGAGCAGTGGGCTCGGGTTTGATTAAATGGAAAATATTTTGCTATTTAATCCATGTCTGATCTATAACATTTCTGTCCCTAAATGTCTTAGGACATGAACCAAAACATTAATTATGGTGTGATATACATAAATGTTATTTATGAAAATTCATGAATTATGGATATTCATGGATTATGAACATTCATGAATTATGAAATTCATGAACTTAATTTATGTACATTCATGAATTTGATCATTCATGTACTATATATATTCATCATAATTAATGTACATTCATGTATCATTTACATTCATTTGGATAATTAATGTTTAGATCCTAAAGTCCTATAAATAGGTGGTTTGATAGGATGGAAAACTTATTCAACTATTCAACAATTATTAAGCTCATTTCTTTCTTTGTTTCGGTTCTAAGGTTTTTGTTTGATTTATTCCTTCTACTCTAAAGCTTAGAAATCTGTCATTGTAGAGAGAAAATTGTGTCAAATTCCTTAAGTTCATGAACTTTGAAAAGCTGTGTAACTTTTCAAGGTGGTGTTGTTGAAATCCTGGGAAGCAATTGCATTGACACCGTGTGCACCAAGTGACGGACAATTTCGCCTTAAGGACAAAAGGTTCAATCCTTGACAACAACATTAAGTTCTTTATTCTTCAATTTGTCTTCTATAATTAAGTTCTTTAATATTCTATTTAAGTGCATGCTATTTAATTATTGCAAGTAAATTATTCAACAAGAGTTTTACAAATATACAAAATATCTCCAACAACACTTAGCAGCAGCTCACCCAGTCACCCAAACCCATTTCAATATTTATTTTTTGCTTGGATTTGCTATCACAGGCCGTAGCTCACCCATTCACTATTTTTCTGTTTTGCTTGGATTCTCTCCCTTCTAATTAGGCGTAATTTTCTTTTTCTCTCTCCTCTTTCGTTAAACACACTTTATATAAAAATATAAAACCTTTGATTGATCCTATCATCTCCTTCCAAATTATATTTCTTTTTAATCAACAAAATGTTCAAGAAGGCAATAGAAGCTAAGGGCCAGCAGAGGCTATCGGGAGCCGACAGGAAGAAGCTCAAGCGCACCATCAGAGACAGATTTCGCAAGGCTTTTGATGCCGACATCAATGCCTTGCTTTACCCATATTTGTTTTTGTTATTCTTCTTATTTTAAATCCTTTTATTCAACATTTTCTTTCCTTAATAGGCTGAGATAACAGTTGCAAAGTTTCAAAATCGAGCCCATGTGTATGGTATAGAAGGTGACTTTTCGTTGTTTTTTTTATGTTGATGGTCGTGGATTTAAAATATACCCCACTGGTTTGTATCTTACTCTTTTTTACATCCCTGCTTATCCCTGTTCTTATTTTTGTTCTACTAGTTATGACTCTGAAAAATTTGGGCGAATGGGGCCGGATTTGGGTATTCTTTTGATAATTTGGGTTGGGTTCGGTCACAAAAAGTTGCCCATGTTTCAAATCGGGCCGGGCCTAAGCAGACACAAAGTGCATTGATTCCTGTTAGGCCCGACCTGACTTGGCCCATGAACATATCTAGTTTCTCTACTATTTTAATTTTACAGTTTTAGTTTCTTCATTTCAATTTTAATGAGTTTAGTTTCTATACTTTTATTTAAAGTAAGTTTAAAGACAATTGATAACGGTATTGATATTTTGCCTTTAATTTGGATGATGTGAAATTCTAGTGAGGTGATTAATTTCTTGACTATGTGATACTAGATCTATTTAAGGGTCGCGTTACCTGTTCGATTCGAATTGGATCGGGCTTAATAAAGATTTTAGTAATTTGGATTGACTCGATCCGACTTTAATTACTATTCATTAAATAAAAATATTTTTTATTTAAATTTAATTATAAAATATATAAATATTAATATAAAAATAATTTTTTAATATTTTTGTAAACAGTAAAATGAGTTTGGATAAGGAAATGAAAAAAATTTCGGATCGCGACCTAATTCATGTATAAGTCTACGTGACACATATCTATCTAAAAAATATAATCTTTTATTTTAATTAAATAATAATTAATATATTTTAAATTTTAAAAAATAATTTTTAGTATATTTTTATTAAAATATAATTGTTTCTGTATTAATATGTGTCAAGTGGTAAAAAAGCGAATTTTATCTTAAGTATCAATAGCTAAACAATAGGTAAATAATGAAACTTATTACTAGAACAAGCCAAATTGGTGAAATACCAACTCAACTAGACGTTTTACTAGCAAAAATTATATTACGGGTAGAGATCCTTAGTATTATTTATTAGTACCAGAATTAAGCCCAGCTTCGTTCGGTTTTTAAAATTTTTTAATTAATTAAATAATAGTCTTAAATTAAATTTTATTAAATAATAATAATTTATTTAATTTTTAATTAATATATAATATATATTAATATTAACATAATCATATTTTGTTAATTATGAAATTTAAATTTATAAATAATTATTTATTTATAAATTAAGTGATACAAATACATTTTCAAGTGTTATTTATATGCATTTTAAAAATACTTATAACTTATTGTATAATGTATATTTTTATTTTTGGGAGGTGAAAAAATAATAAATGAAGAATAAGAAAAAAAAAATATGGTTTGTATTTTATTCTTTCTTTGAGTCGACTTTCTTAAATAGGTTAACATTAAGTTCGTTTTTCTTTTCTTTTTTTGTTAAACTAATGAATTACTAACTCATTTTTATATTTTATTTGCCTATTTAATTATTTAAATAAAAAATATATGAAAAAATAACAAAATAAGAAATTGTGGTTTGTACGTTATTTTCTCGTTGGATCGGCTTTCTCACAGGTTAGCAGAAAGTTTTTTTTTTTTTTTCAAGAGCGGATAGGGTGCGGATCCCAAAACGACTTGCTGGTCAACGCGCGAATCCGTCTCTTTAAATGCATCATTTAAAAATAATAATTAATAATAATAAATTAATATTAACTAAAAAAAACATTTATTTAAAAATTGTAAAAGATACATTAGCTTTGGTTATTACTTATTATCTAACATAAATATAAAATGGACTAGATAAATTAGTGTAATTGTGACACGTGCCATTCTTTAAGGAAGGAAAGAAATAAAAAAATAAAAAAAAAGAAAAGAAAAAGGTAAGGATAGGAAAGGAAAGGAAAGGAAAGGAAGAGAGAAGAAAGGAAAAAAATTTGTGTTTGTATTGGTGTTATTTTTTTGTGTTTTTAAAGTATTATAAATTTATATAAATTTTTACATGTTAATAATTTATTTTATGTATATTTTGACACGTTCATGTATTCGTGTAGTGTTGATGTTATTTTTCGTGTTGTGTTTTGATTATTTTTTCTATGTTGTATTCGTATAGTATTTCAATTCATTTCATATTTTGAATAGTTTGCTATTGTGATTCAATTTAGAGAAAATTTTGTGTTTTCGTGTCGAGTCTTAATTCATAACATATTTTGCATAATTCTTCAATTTAGGAAAAAAAAATTGTGTGTCAGTGACGTGTTCGTGTTATTTTTGTGTGTTCAAAATATTATAAATTTATATAAACGTTTACACGTTAATAATTCGTTTTATATAGATTTTGACACGTTCGTGTATTCGTGCCGTGTTCATATTATTTTTCGTATCGTGTTTTAATTATTTTCTCATATTGTTTTTGTGACGCGTCTTAATTCATCCCATATTTTGTTCGTGTTATTTTTTCGTGTGTTTAAAGTATTATAAATTTTTACACGTCAATAATTCGTTTTATTTATATTTTGACACGTTCGTGTATTCGTGTCATGTTCATGTTATTTTTCGTGTTGTGTTTTAATTATACTTCATATGTTGTGTTCGTGTCGTGTCTCAATTCATTTCATATTTTGCATAGTTTATCATTGTGATTCAATTTAGAGAAAAATTTATATGTTCGTGATGTATTCGTGTGTTTTTTTGGTGTGTTTAAAGTATTATAAATTTATATAAATTTTTACGTGTTAATAATTTATTTTATATAGATTTTGATACATTCGTGTATTCGTGTCGTATTCATGTTATTTTTCGTGACGTGTTTTAATTATTTTTCTATGTTATGTTTGTTTCTTATCCCAATTCATCCCATATTTTACATAATTTATTATAATAATTTAATTTTAACTCTAAATTCATTTACTTAAATATTAAAATATAAAATAAATTAAATAAATAATAATTATTTAATATAATTTCATTAATTTAATTAAAAATTTATAAATATTAAAAAAAATCCTCAGACGAATCGTGGAAAAATTTCTAATGATGTGTAAACTTTCATTCGTATTATTTAATCCATGCACTGTAGCCTTTGGTCATGTTTGCGTGAATTTGACTCCAACACATCTAATTATCCCTTTTCTTTCTGCCATTATTAATACTATTATATCTACTAGAATTTTGTACGCTCAATATGGTATTTTTTTCCTTAAAAAAAGTTATGTGGGTAGTTTTTAAGTTTTTTTATCACAATATAATTAAAAAAATTATTTATCAAAATATCGTTATTTTCAGATTAATTTTTAAAATTCGCTTGTTTTAAAATCAGCTGAGAAATCGCTATCCTCCATGACGATGTTTCAACGTAAAATTTTTTAAAAATTCAAAAAACACCAAGGAAAATCGCCATGGGGTGGCGATTTCCCTTGGTGATATATATATATATATTTAATTTTTTTAATTAAATTTAAAAGTCCAACGATTAAAAAAAATTAGAAATTTATTTTTAAAATTTGTATTTTAATTTTAAAAATTGCAAATTAAATTAAAAAAATTTATCTTGGTTTGTTTTTTATTTTTTAAAAAATATATATTAAAATTTTATAATTTTATATTTTATAAAAATAAAACTTTTATTTATTATTAAAATTTTATAAAAAATAAAATTTTATTTTTTATTAAAATTTAAAAAAGAAAATTATATTTCTTATTAAATTTTTATATAAAATTTTTTATTTCTTATTTAAATTTTAAATTTTATGAATTTTTTTTATAAATTTTTTAGTTAAATTTTATTATATAACCTTTTGAAACAAAATAATAATAATAAAATACAAAATATAAAAAAAAAATTCAAAACTTTTTGAAGGCAACGATAACTTGACCGGTGCCTTCAAACCCCCCCCACACACCACTCTTCTATAAATACCCTCTCATTTTCTACAACTTATTTTAATTTTCTTTCTTCTTTTTACAATCAATTTTTTTTCTACCAACATTTTTTTGTTTTTCTTACAACAATATTTAAAAATGGTTTCATCATCAATATTGAGGTTACAAGAAAATCACATATCCTCGGTTATATTTAAAGAGATAAGTAAATTGTTGTAATATTATTTGTATTACATTATCAATTTGTAGTAATTTTTTAATTATTATTATTTTGTAATTTTATAGTTTTATAATTTTATAATTTTTAATATTTTAATTATTATAGTTTTATCATTTTTTAATTATTATTGTTTTATCATTTTATAGTTTTATAATTATTTATTTTTTATATTGTTTAATTATTTATTATTATAGTTTTTCATTTTATAGTTTTATATTATTTTTTATTATTATAGTTTTATAATTTTATAATTATTATTGTTTTTTCATTTTATAGTTTTTTATTTTTTATATTATTTAAGTTTTTAATAATTATATTTATAATTTATAATTTTAAATTATTATTGTTATGTTATTTTATAGTTTTAGAATTTTTTAATTATGAACACCAGCTGGCTCATCTTCGAGGGCAGTAGGAATTGTTTGTGAGACTAATGAATTATGAAACGTTGTAGCTTGAGATAGCGGAATGACTTCTTCTGTGGGAACGTCGTATGTAGTATGAACATAGAACGACCCAGAATCATCATTTTCTGTGGGAAAGTTTTCTGTAGTGCGAACATTTGAAAGCCAACAATCATCGTGAACATCCTCTATGTCTGCATATAACTCAAGTACACCAACATTTGCAAATGTTTCATGAGCATAAAACATGCATCTGACATCATCATCATCTTCAAGTGGAAATGTTCTATATCGGACACATCCTTCACCAATAGAAACATGATGCCTATACTTAATCTTTGAAACTCTTTTTCTATTTTCAGCTTTAATTTTTGTATGAATTTGCAGCTTCAGTTCCTCTAATGTGATGTCTTCATCAGCATTAAAACTTTTAGGACGTTTACAATCAAAGGTAACACCTTCTTCAGTATTATGAATTTGGCTGTTATAGTAAACCAATGCGATTACTCTGTTGCTCATGTTGTGTAGTAATAAAACTAAGAAGGATGAGAATGGAGGTATTATCACTCGGCAAAAGAAAAAAGAAATAAAAAATGATGAGAATGAAGAGGTATTAGCACTCAGAAAAAATCTGATTGAAAAACTACTGTAGGGGGTATTGTAAACCTTCATCAGTATTATGAATTTATAATGGTTCATTATGTTGTACAGGATGACAAATCCCATCCTTTGTATAGGATGGAATCTGATTCCCATTTTCTGGCTAGGGTTAATTGACTGAAAAACTGATAACTCATTCAATGCAAAAACTGATGATAAATCCCGTTTTTTGTACCGGACTGTCCAATAGTCCCATCCATTGCAGAAGGAATCCAATTTCAATATTTTCTGCAGCATTTGATTGACTGGAAAATAGTTGAAACCTATCTCTAACCCTAAATCATTAGTCCCATCCATTGTAGAAGAAATCTAATTCCAATATTTTCTTCAGCATTTGATTGACTGGAAAATAGCTGAAACCTATCTCTAACCCTAAATCATTAGTCCCATCCATTGCAGAAGGAATCCAATTCCAATATTTTATGTAGCATTTTATTGACTGAAAAATAGCTAAAACCCTAACCCTAAATCTGGTCAATAGTCCCATCCATTGCAGAAGGTATCAAATTCCAATATTTTCTACAGGATTTGATTCACTGAAAAATAGCTGAAACTCTAAACCCTAACCCTAAATCATTAGTCCCTTCTATTGCAAAAGAAATCCAATTTCAATATTTTCTACAGCATAAAATTAAAATAATAAATAAATTTTAATTTTATATAATATTGAAATAAGAAATTACTTTAATTTTTATATAAAATTTAAATAACAAATCAAATTTTAATTTATATAAAATTTAAATAAGAATTACATTTTTTAAAAAATGAAATTTTAATAAGAAACAAAATTGTATTTTATATAAAATTTAAATAAGAAATAAAATTTTAATAAGAAATATTTTTTTATAATTTTAATAAGAAATAAAATTTTACTTTTATAAAATTAAAATAATAAATTTTATTTTATTTTTTATAAAATTTCAACAAAAAATAAATTAAATTATAAAATTTTAGTATATATATTTAAAAAAAATAAAAACAAACCAAGATAATTTTTTTTATACCTGTTTGTTATAGATCTCACATATAAAATTTAAATAAGAAATCAAAATTTTTATTTATATAAAATTTAAATAACAAATAAAATTTTTTATATAAAAATTTAATAAGAAATATAATTTTCTTTTTTAAATTTTAATAATAAATAAAATTTTATTTTTTATAAAATTTTAATAATAAATTTAATTTTTAATTTTTAATTTTTATAAAATTATAAAATTATAAAATTTTAATATATATATTTAAAAAAAAACCAAGATAATTTTTTTAAATTTAATTTGCAATTTTTAAAATTAAAATACAAATTTTAAAAATAAATTTACAATTTTTTTTTAACCGTTGGACTTTTAAATTTAATTAAAAAAATTTTAAAACAAATACCACCAAGGGAAATTGCCACCCCCCTGGTGATTTCCCTTGGTGTTTTTTGAATTTTTTGAAAATTTTATGCTGGAAAATCGTCATGGGGATAGCGATTTTTCACCTGGTTTTAAAATGAGCGAATTTTGAAAATTAATTTGAAAACAGCGGTATTTTGGTAAATAATTTTTTTAGCTATATTGTGATAAAAAAAAACCGTAGTTTTTATGTAGGAGTAGATAGTTTTATTGAGAAAAAATATATTTTATTAAAAATTATAAAAAAAAATAAAAATATCCACGGTTTTATATTTATCATTAATATCTTTAATTTTTTTTGATAATTTTACCAATTGAGTTGGTATCACTTAATTTGTAACACCAAACTTAGTCATGAGCATCATTAATAGTATTTGAATTTATCACACCCACTCTGGGTGAAAGAAATTGTATTTTAAAAAAAAAAATTATTGTATATTAAAACAATAATAAATTAAAAAATAAGTTAGATAATTTTTTAGTGATTACTTATTTCTTAAAATTAAAAAATATTAAAAAAAGGTAAATAGTTTTTTAGTGGTAGTTATTTTTTAAAAATTAAAAGATTTAAATAATCATAATTTTATTTTATTATTATAAATTTAATTTAATTTTTATGTAATTTTTTTAATCGAGTTAGTTTGACTTAACTCGTGACACTAACTCAATCAAAAACTTTATAATTAGTATAGATAGATTCTTGGTGCCCGTTTAGTATTTAGATTAATGAAGTTGTTTTTGCTTGCAATAGTTGAATTTTATAGTAAAATTCGTTTGAAGTGGAATTTGTTCATAGTTATAAATTGCATATCCCCTTATAAAAAAAAATGTAATCCTTATCCAATTCTTTTGACTAATTTATATTCTGTCAATTTATTTATTTATTTTTTATTATCTTATATCTTGATAGTAGAGTCTAAAAATTTCATAAGTGAAATTAATAAAGTGACACATATTTTAAAAAATAAATTTAAAAAGTAAATAAGATATGTAGTAGATAAATAAAATATGTAGCAGATTTTAGATTTTTAATCCCGCTTATGAAATTAAAAAATTTCATTACTTATGGATAAAAGCAAACTTTTTTTTTTTTTTCTCTAGCAAAGTAACATAGGCACATGTAGTTTACTTGCAAACAGGGTTGATCCCCAAATTTAATATGAAATGGAAATGTACTTTGTAAACTAGCATGCATTGCATGCCATTGTTGTACAGTTTCCAAGCATCTAATAAACTGAAGTCCTTTTCAAGCCAGGGAATCCAAGGAGGTGAGGTGTAATTATAAAATGAATTTTGTTGGTATACGCAATTATGTTGATTTGGTAAGCTTTGAAAAAAATGCAAGAGATGTCAAATCTGTTTGCTACCCAAAACTCTAGGGGGCCAAATCTCATTATCACCAGCAAAATTGCACAAAAAATCCTGATTGGATAGCATAATTTTCTGAGAATAATCTCACCAAATTCCCTAAGAAAATTGTTTACAGACAAACAGTAGATTGTAGGTGAAGATTGGAAATGAATGATAGATATTTTTTCAATGAAAATGATAGCCATACTTTTGGTCTTTTCAAGTAACATTGGCACTTGGGTAGAAATTTCTCACCTTGTAAATTTATGACTAATACCCAACAATTTCCTTTTTTCATGAATAGTTGAAATTTGGCAAAAGAATTTCTTCATAAATGTCAGAATTGCATTGTTCACAAACTGAATTTGACACATACAACTGAGAAAATTGCTCAATTATAAGCAATCTAATCATGTCCTTGAAAGAAGGTAGGGCCTGCAAAGCTGGCATAAAAACATCATATCACTAGATAGATATATAGCACACATCCATACAATTACTTTGGACTGGGTTTTGGTGTAGCAAAACTTCTACCTCACAAAATGAGATGTTGATTCCCATCAAATGATTTTAGAATTTGGGAATTGAGAACCAAACCCTAATTTGCAATTCACATATTGAAAGAAAGAAAGAAACAGGTCACATCAGAAGGGATAGTATTCTTGAGTACAAGTTAGTATAGTGTCCTTGTGAACAGTGTAGGACCCATTAAAATGGCACAAAATTTGGTTTTTTAGTTATTGGATTCTGTGTATCTTTGTTCCAAAATTATTGCCAAGTGAATGGCTGGCTAGCCTTTCCAACCCCATTGTCTTCATTTATTTTTGCATATATTGTCTTGTGTGTTCATCTTCTTGTAGACTTCAAAAGCAGCCTATTTTCACGGGTCTCTTTGAAACTTCAATCAATTATTTGAGGGAGTTTGTCTAATGTTTTACCAGTCAAAAATTAATCACAAATATCGTTGAATTTTTCATGGGGGCATTTTGTTTTGTTTTTGTTTTCTTCATTAATTGAGGAGCCTCTCTGCTAAGGGAATTTATGCCATTCACACACTTCTTTTCTCTAATTCTAATCCAAAAAACCCCTCTAAAACCTGTCTCATTTCTCTCTAATTTCTTCAACTATGGGAGCCTTTAGTAGCAAGAAAAAGAGCAAGCCTTGTCACCATGAGAGGAGAAATGTGAAGAGTTTGACAGATAAAATGAGGCTTCTCCAAGAGGCTATAGGGTATGAGAAAGAAGTGATGGTTTTTGCATGTAAAGAGGCTGAGTGGCAGAAAGAGAGGAAGAAGCTAAAGGAGGAAGTGAAGAAGCTGAGGAAGTTATTGGAAGAGAAAGAAGAGAAGATACGAGGAATGGAAGATTATAAAAAAGGGGTTGAGAAATGTGACAAAGGATGGCCATTGCTTGGGACAAGTTTCCTATTGGAGCAAATGAAAGAGGAGAGGGCAAGGAGAGATGAGGTTGTGGAGAAGTGGAAGCAACTCTATCTTGCCATCAAGACTGAGCTTGATGATCTCATTCAGAGAACTCATGGTGGTTTTTCTCTCTTTCCCTTCTCTTATATTAAACATATTTTTCACTTCTTTAATTACTTTCAATCTATATTACTTAGATTCGGATGAGAGTGTCGGACACGGATATATTTAATTTTTTTCAAGATTTTTATATATTTTGAGGATCCTTGGAGGATCATATCCCCGTATCTATGTCCGGATATGTATCGAACACGGGTGTCGGATACGAATACTTCAAAAAAAATAAAAAATCGGAACAACATAACTTTCAATAGCAATTTCACCAACTCTTTTTTTTTTTCTTTACAAAATTCATCAACCCAAACAACAATGAGCTTGATTAATAACTAAACCAAATCTAACCTTTCAGCCTGCAAATAACTCTGTTTCTATTGACAGCTATTTAGCTACATGGGTCAATTGAAAAAGTTTCATAATTTTTTTAATGATAAATTTATACAAATGTAACAAATGAGGCTGTATAGGTTGATTATTGTCTATTTGATGATTAATTTTTGTTAATTTCTACAGTCCTTTTACCAAATACATTATATATAAATGTTACAACCTTTAACACATATCATTCATGAAAAAGATTTAAGTGCCATATAATATTATAATAAATACTTTTGATAAAAAAGAGGTCATAATTTGGGACAAGAGAAAAGATTATAAATGTTGAGATTCTAATCGTAGACCTGCTGGATGCCACCTATTAAAGGTGGTTCCATGAATCAACGGGGCTAAGTCCCAGGTTCAAATACATTAACATTTGAAGTTGGTGCTTGTATGCTTAATTCTACCTTCTTATTAAAATTAATGAATAATTAAAATATGTATAGTTTTTCCATTATTGAGGAGAAAAAAAATGATTGGATACTGATTTTGATTGTGATTTTTCTTTTGGAAAGCTTAGATAACTTGCTGCTTCCTTTGCTACATTTTTAAAATTGTACAATTTATTTGTAGGAAATGCACTCTATTGGAAAGCTGAGGAAGAGGAGATGATAGAAGAGATAAAGAAAGAAGTGAAGAGCAAGGAAGAAACAATAGAAGCTTTGAAAACTCGATTAGCTTCAATGGAGAAGGAAGGATATGAGAGGGAACGAGAGATGGATATTCTTAAGCAAAGCTTGAGAATTTTGGGCAGTAAGATGAAGGCAACTTATAATACTAATAATAAAAATAAAAATAAAAATACTACTCAGGCTCAGTATTTGTGAAATTAGCCTTTCAACAAATTCACTATTATTTTTATATCATGTGTGTAGAAATAAGTTAAGTTTGTTGTAATTTTATGATGGATAATGATTTTAATGGGAATGCAAATGCTAAAGCTCATTGCACCCCTAGATTTGGATCAAGTGTACATGTACCATTTCTTTTTCTCAACCTTACTCTCTTTTCTTTTCCTTTCTTTTTTTTTTTTTCTTTTTTTTTTTCTTTTTCTTTTCCTTTGTTTTATTATTATGTATCCAAATATAGCGGTACATAAGAGGTCTTATCATTTCCTGATAGTGTAGACTTTTTGAGAGTGTCTTTGGCATAATTCATCCATTTGTACAGAATTCAGAGTTTCAGCCAAAAAATTTATTTCCACCGACAGTTTCCAACAAATTTCAGTTTTTTTTTTTTTTTTTTTTTTTTTTTTTTTTTTTCATGGTATTTAAGATATTATCAGTGTGCTTAATAGTTGCAAGTCTAATGTTAGAAACTTTTTATCTTAAAACTAGAACCAAGCCTATCTTTAACTAGTGAACACAAATTAGACTAAACGTCTTTTTATTACAACATTTCAGCTCTAGATTTTAATAGTCCATACATATTTAACTAGCCAATTTGGATGATATGCATTTCCCCTATAAATAACACATTTATCATTTCCTGTTGTATAAAATGTTGATGATATTGATGGCTTCCCTGGTATATAGAAATGTTATAATGGTTTTCATGAGATTTGTTTGAACTTACAGTTTGTTATTTTATTTTTTATATTTTATTTTTTCATCTAATTTTTTGGTTCCCTTGTATTTGAAAGCTGGGATGATTCAAAATGAGCCTGGCCTTTCAATCTTTCATTGAAGACCGGAGTTTTCTCTTAAAACTCAGATACAGTGTCAAAGAACACATCACTCATCAAAATAACACCAATGTGCTAGACTCAGTGATTCCACTCATTGACTCGTCCGATCCCCAAACGAGTTCTCTCACTTCAACTCTATCTTTGAACCCCCCCGTTAGCTTCAACGTTATATAAGAGTCCAGGAAGGAGCTGTTGGACGTCGGTGAGCAATACTCGATCGGCCGGCACCAAGCAGAGCCGCTGTCAAGCCAGGGAGGCCCGCTCCAGCTCCGAGCTCGAGGACAGCCTTGCCTTGAAAATTGAGGGGAGTGGATATCCAGTGGGACAAAACAAGGGCGCTGAGTCCCAGATCCATGAGGCGGTGAGTGGGCAACCCGTGACTGAGTCATTGGCATCGTCGAGTTCGTGGATTATAAGGACTTTAGTTCATATGTCTCGTTTTGATTCTTTTTTCTTTAATCAGATTTCTAATCTGACATGCATTTCAAATGCATGGCATTTTGTCACTTACTGTCGAAGTTTGAAGACCATATTAATTCTTTAAGAATATGTTTGGATGAACGGTAGTAAAGAAAAAGTTTTTAAAAGAAAGAAAAAAATATTTCATTCATTTGTTTGAATAATTAAAATGAAGAAAAGAAAAAGAATGAATTATGATTTTTTTTTGTTTATTTAAATCATGAAAAGGAAAAAAATTAATATATTATAATATATTTATTTCGATTATACTTTTTTTAAATTAAATGTTTAATTAATTTATTATGTGAATAATGAAATTAATTGTTGTACTTTACATTTGAAATGTTAGAAAAAAAATTAATTAAAAAATGTATTATTTATGGATTCATAAAAAATGTATGATTGAAATTATTTTTAGACAAACAATATAATTTTTTGAAATTTAATTCTAATGAGAAAATTTAAGAACATAAATATTTCTTATAAAGATAAAATTTATTATAAATTTGTATAAGTATTATTAATTTTTTATTATAGGTTTAAAAAGCTCCATTATTATAGATATTAATTATTCTTTTTTACATGTGTTTTTGTTTTCTTTTTTATCTTCTTTCAAATAAAAAATGTGCAATAATAATAATAATATGAGAGAAAATTAAGACCAAGCACCCCAAAAAAAAAAAAAAAGGTTGCTCAGTAAATTACAAAGGCAATGGATTATAATGATCTTTGAAAATTGAAAGAAAAAAAAGCATTAAGGGTATAAAAGTTATTTTATAATTTTTAATATTTTAATTTTTTTTTCACCATTTTTCTCAATTTGGGATAATTGAAAAGTAGAGCATTTGAGAAAAAATGAGAGGTGCTCAACTCCATTCACTTTCTTTTATTTAATTTTTTTTATTCAAAAAAAGAAAAAAAAAAGAAATTTTTTTTTTACTCTCTCTACCCCAATCCAAAAATAATGTAAAATATATATATATATATAATATAATATAACATAATATAATATAACAGGTTACATGCTGACTAGATAAGTGTTTGCTGACATAGACGCCTAAGTGGACATATTCTTTTGATGACACATAAAACAAGTTTAAATAAAGTTATATCTTATTTATCTCCCATCAACCCTTATCAAATTTAAAAATTTAAAAATAAAATCTAACATTATCAACTTTTTAAATTATATCTTTTTTACAATAAATTTTATTTTTAAATCCAACCCGTTGTAAAATTTAAAAATTACAAGTGACAAGTTTTTTGAAAATTTTTAGGTGACTTTTTTTCTAATTTAAACCATATCTTAACCTACTCTTATCAAATATATTAAATTCAAAATTCAATAATAGTTTATCAATTTAAAAATTATATACCTTTTAATTTAATTTAACAAATCTTATCTATTCACTCTTATATAAAAAAAAAAAACCTTATCTATTCACTTAACCTTCAAAGCTATATACCGTATATTAAGTAAAAACAGTTTTTTTTTTTTTTTTAAATTAAATTCTAAAAGAACTACCAAAATATTTATCTTGAATTTAAAAAATTATCAAATTTGTTAAGATTTATATTTCAAAATTTAAATAAAGATTTTAACTTGGAAAATACAATAACTAATAATAATATTTTCTTTCTATATCTCCCAAAAGCCATAATATAAAATTTAAAATTCAAATAATATTATAAATATAATTGATATATCCTTTCATAAATAAAAATGTTTGAAATTGAATTCATAATTTAATGGAAACATGATAAAATTTATTATTTAAATTTTTTTCAAAAGATATTATTGATTTCATTAATTGTATTTACTATTATGTCTTTTGAACCTATTATAAATAGCTTTCTTTTCGTAAACTACTCAATTATTTATGCAGGTATTTTTTAGTTTTTTTCAGTTTTTTTTATTTTTTATGTTTGAATTTTCTCCTATTTTTTTTTCTTTATAGGTTTTTACTTTTTTATTATGAAATAATTTGATCGTTTGGCATTTTTCTTTCTCTTTGCAAAATGCTCGCATAACACGTTTTCTATTTTTTAATGAATTTCTTTTATTGATGCAGATCAAACCTATATATGATGCATTATGTGCCAAGCTTAAAAAAAAAATAGTGGAGTTACTTTGTTTTTTTATATCCAAATTGAATTGGAATCTTGCTGTTTTTGTTATATATGTAACATTTATTTTTTTTGGATAAGTAATTAATTTTATTTATCCAGAAAAAGCATTTCAACTGCTACATGAAATAAGGACGGTTCAGTCAGCTTGCACGAGAGCTATTACAACAAAATTTTCTAGGTGAAGATGGAGCTTAATCCCTAGGAGTTGCCAAGACCCAGATTGATATGTACCTATATTTATTCTTTAGTTTTTTCTCTTTACAAAAATTGTAATTTTTTGATATATATATATTGAGATGCCATTAATTTATAGTAGTCAAATTGATTTGATTCAAATAATTGTAATTTGATTTTTATTTTATCAATATATTTTAATTTCTTGATGTTCTATAAGTCTTTGCTTTTAGTATTAACGGGTGTAACTTTAAAAAATAAAATAATTACTCATATTTTCAAATGAAAAATAATATGATGTTAGCTAAGCTTTTTTTCCCTAAAAGTTTTAACAAGTTAGTTTCTTTTCGATATATGTTGTATGAAGTATATTGATAATAATAAAATTTTCTGTAGAAAAATTGTCAAGAATGACAAAACAAAATGGATATATCTAGAATGATTTGTGACGATATTTTTTCTTTTTATTTGATGATAATGAAACAATATTGAACTTTTGTGCCTTAATACATCAAATAAAAGAAACTAAATAATAGTATTAATTTTTTGAAATAAAAATTATGATGTTTTTTTAAAATAATATCAATTTATTTAATATTTCAATTTAAGTATTTATGTCTCTTTCATATTAAATGTTTCCTTAATCGAAATTCAAAAAGATCAAATTTTTTTATTTGAAAGATGAAATTGTCATTTTTATATGGAATGCAAATATAATAATGTCTTGGAGTATTTAAAAAGCTTCAAAAGTTTATATGTCCCCTGAAGAGTAGTTATTTTAATTGCTTTCCTTCTCTCCTATGGATGTTGAACATAATTGAAAGGCAGTAAATTAAATCATGTCTTGACTATACAATTTGTTCATAAAAGAAAGTATAATTTTTTTCTTTTACTTTGATTTTTTTTAATATAACTTTTAATTTTTTGACCAATTGTCAATATATTTGACGTTTAAAAGACTCAGTCAATAAAAAATGTTTAACTTAATTAAAACATTATTCAAATGAATATACATTATTTATAATTAACTTCTAATGTTTTTATTTTTCAACCTTTTTTATTTTTTGTTAGTTCACCATCATATTTGTTCTTATTATTATATATGTTTAATCTCAAGAAGTTAATAGGTAAACTTTTATGTTCTTTTTTTTTTTTTTTATAGTGTTTTCTCATTATTGATTTCTTTTGTCTAAAATTGATGGTATGGCAAAAAAAAATCAAGTGAAGGAATAGGAAAGATGATGGTCACAACCATATCTAAGAGTATTACTCTATCAACTATATCAAAGAAAATATGAAATGCTTTTAGACATAACGTAATTGTTCGAAAATCATGTTTAAAAAATACTTATTAATTAGGAGAATCATTATTTTCCTTTTACTTAAAAATAAAGCAACTTTATGTTATTGCCATAACAAAATGTTGTTAGACCAGTTTTTATTTAATGGTCAATTAAATTATGTTAAACATAAGAGATAATAGAAAAATAAATGATTATGATCAATTTTAAATAATTCTACTCAATCGTTCAACCAGATGTTTATATTAAAAAAATGATTATTATTTTTCTTTGATGTAGTTTTTTGTCCGGCTATATAAATAGGTTGAACAATTTAGGAATGCTCTACTATATAATACCTTTTCCAATTTAATCAAATGATATTTATTTTTACATGTCTATATCAACATTTTTATAAAAAAAAGTATAAATCTTGATTATTTAACAACGAGATCTTTGTTCTTTAATCAAATAAGAAAGAACCAATAGCAAAATTATTGGCGTTTATCAAAAATTTGCAAAAGATTAAGATTCTAGATGAATGAGTATTGTTTCTAATAAAAAATCATGTATAAATTGTGATTTAGTTTTTTACTCAACTATTTTTGAATATGTAATTATATATATTGAAACAATAAAAATATATACTTTATTTTATTAAAATGAATAAAAAATAAATTTAAAATTATAAAATATAATAAAAAATTCGTGCATTGCACGAGTTAAAAAAAATAGTTTTCAATAATAAACGGGAGTTCATCCCCATTTAAGAACCAAGTGTCAATTCTTATAGTGTTGCCTTATTGTGCTCCAAAATAGGTGAAAAGAAGAAGACTTCTTTGGTCGAAGGTATGTGGTTTAATAAAGAGTCCATTTGCTATACTCAATCAATTTTTCATCCATAAGTTTCTTAATTGATGGTAGAGGAGACTTTTTTTTTTTTTTTTTAAGAGGAAGAGACTTGATTACTTAAAATTTAAAAATAAAAATGAATTTGACATTAAATGCAAATGACTCGATGAGTTGTTTGGAAGGATCATGCTTTATGGAAGAAGCTTGGTTGCTTAGAAGTAGAGGTGTTAATGGGCTGGATTGTGGCTCGAAATTTTTTTATAATCTTTACTCAAGTTTGGTCCGAGTCGACTTGTAAATTCGAAATACTGTTTAAAAAATATTAAAATATTAAAAACATCATTTTCATTTTCATATTAATATTTTTATATTTTATAATTAAATTAAATAAAAAATAATTTTTATTAATAAATAATAATTAAAACTAAACCGGGTCAAACTGAATTAACAAAATGCATGTTCAAATCCAATCCAATATAAATCAAATTTATCGGACGAGCGATAATCCGACCTCGAACAAGTCTATTTAGAAGACTTACTTGTGAAAGTCCTTATTAAATGTTAAAAGCTCGAGGGCTTCATTAGTTTATTGAAAAAGATCATGCCTTATCAAAGATAGAATTAGTTTATTAAAAGCAAATGAATTCGACAATTGTCTTTGATTGTTTACTTTATAAGTCTTCCCATGTAGTTTTGTTTGCGATCAACTGTTGCATTGGTTTATTGGTGATTTTTTTAATACATTTTTTATGTCTTTTTATTTAAATCTAAGAATGTTATTACCGAGGATTAGTAAATTGAATGTTTTTCGACGATAAATAGTGAATTTCAAACATGCATCTTTATGTTTACAACATTGATTCTTGTTGGCAATCTTGTAAGCATTTAGCAATTATTTCATTACTTGTTAAACATATAAATATAAGAAGAACATGAACAAAATATTTAAAATATTCAAATACGAATATACTCACAGTTTCGGTAGAATCAGAAAATAAAATATTAAGTTAAGGTTGGACCTCTGACCTTAAGACGATTATTACCTGTCCTTATACAGTATATTGCACTCCGTCTCCCAGGCTTCCTCGATAACTTTGCAGATTGGCAGCACAACCACTGCAACACAGTGAAACAAAAAGATGCAGCGTCTCTCTCACAAGACAGTTGAAAGAACCGAGAGCAGAAGAGTAAAAATAAGACTAATTTTCAGTATATATAAAACAGGGCCAGCCCTCGGGCTTATATAGAAAACGAGAAACCTGTTCAGACAAGACACAATTATTCGAAAACAGACATAACCTTTAGACACATCTTTTGGACTAAAATCGGTCCGAACAGACATGTAATGATCAGACACATCTCTTGGTTGATGGAGGATCAAATTTTCATTCATTATCAATATCAATTGTGTACATAAATTATACACCGTGTATCTACTTACGACAACCTATGTATTAGAATACGTATTTCGTATTTATACACACAAATTATACATTGATATCCAACAATCCCCCACATGAATGGAAATTGTCTGATTAAAACGATGAACTGAGTCGGAATATGAGAGAGAATAACTTTGAAGAGTTATTGCATCAGTATAAGTAGCTTTTGGCTTTGAACCTTCCATAGTTATAACTATCGGATTTACTCGGCTAACTAGTGAACATGATGTCTTGAACGATTTAACCTTTCGTGTAAACCAAGACAATAAGTATCACACAATTCCTCTTCGAACATCTTTGGTTCTCACGGTTGTGTTCATTTTGGCCCCGAACACTACCTGGTTTCTTATGAGTACTCTAGAGAATTTAGCCTGATCAATTCTCATAGAAATGGCCACGTTTCTTACTCATAATAGGTGATTGCTTATTAAGAGTATCCTGCAATACCCACTTAATTTTATCAAGCTATAAGACTCATTAAAAGTTTAGCTTATCCTAACTCCTTTGCAGGCAGCACTAATCCATGATAGGAATGGATAATAGTGTTTAACTCTTCTAGTACTCATACTAAGTTAGCATAATTCGATTGTCCCTTTGAACCTAGATCTTGGGATCTCCAGTGAAATAGGTTGGGTTGCCATTATGTAACTTTAATTTATAGGCTTAAGACCCATTCCCCTCGATAATTGCTCTCTTGTTAAACCTTTTGTAAGTGCACACTATTATCCTTTGATTTTACATAATCAAAAGAGATAATTTCATTTGAGAGCAACTGTCTAACAATATTATGTCTTCGACGAGTGTGTCGAGATTTACCGTTATACAAACTACTCTGTGTCCTACCAATTTCAAATTGGCTATCGCAATTTATACAAATTGCAGGCACAGGTTTCGGCCAACATGGAATATCTTCTAAAAATTTTGAAGCCATTCCGCTTCTTCTCTAGCTTTATCTAAAGCTATAACTTCAGATACCATGGTAAATCTGGCTATTCACGTTTGTTTAGAAGATTTTCAAGACACTGCAGCTCCTCTAATAGTAAAGATAAATCGCTAGTGGATTTCGAATCTTTAGTATCGGATATCCAATATCCATTTCTATACCTTTCAAGTACAGCTTGATATCTTGTATAGTGCAGTCTATAATTTGAGGTATATCTCAAATATCTGAGTACCCTTACTATGGCATTCCAGTGATCCTTTTCAGGATCACTTGTAAATCTATTCAGTTTGCTAATTGAGTATGCTATGTTTGGTCTTGTGCAGTTCATGAGATACATGAGACTACCAATTATCTGCGGATATTCTATTTGAGATATTGCATCACCAGTATTTTCCTTGCCTTTAACACACCTCTCGGGTTGTTACATACAAACCTTTTCTTCAAGGTCACCATATAGGAAAGCTGTCTTTACAAGCATTTACAACCTAATGGTTTGCTTTTAGGGCTCGTTCCACTCTTGGCATAATCAGGGATCACTGATCCCATGGACAAGGTCTCATCATCTACTTCACAACGGGGTAGTCATGGTAGCACTAAGGCATGCCAATACCATACCATGACACTCTTCCCCACTAACTATGTCGATACCATCATTGACGCCAAGATCACACCCAAGTATCTTGTTGCACAAAGTTGACATTTTCTCAAATGTCCTTCTCTTGCCCTTAAGGACTGGGTCATGATTCCATCAAATGAGGCACCGAACACAGTTTTAGATCCTATCATGACCTTTTTAGGCGGAGGAACATCAGTTTCGTGTATTTGTAGGATGGTCTTTGACCCTTCCATAATACATACGATGTCTTTTATGATTTCTTGTGGGGTATTTTATGTAAAATATAATTAGCTATTAAAATAGCCTCCCCCACAAGTTCTGAGATAACCCTGAACTTATCAAGAAAGCATTCATCATTTTTTTAAACGTTCGGTTTTTGCGGAATGCAATACCATTTTGTTGATGTGAATAAGGAGTAGTGGTTTGATTGATGATACCATTTTCTGAATAGACATCATTAGACAATGAATCATATTTACCACCTCTATCCCTCCTTATTACCTTAATTTTCTTGCTTAGTTGATTTTCGACCTTATTTTTTAAAGAGCTTAAAAATTTTCAAGGCCTTGTCTTTGCTTCTTAGCAAATAGACATAAATATCTTGTGCAATCATCAATAAAAGTAATGAGATACTTTTTAACGCCTCTAGTTTGCACAAATTTTAAGTTACAAATATCATTGTGAATTAAATCTAAAGGTTCACTACTTCTTTCTATAGAAAAGAGCCTTAACCAATTTGGATTCCACACAAATTTCACATTTGTGATTTTTTTTATCAATAACAATTTGAGGAAGCAAATCCAAATCCAAATTGATGATTCTTTGCAAGGTCTTGTAATATACATGACCTAATCTACCATGCCATAATTTTGAGGACACCACCAAATAACCAGAAGAAATTATTTAATTGTTATTCTTGTTCTTTGGCTAACAGTCATAATATTGAGATTAAAAAGCCCATCACATAGATTTCCTCTACCCACAAACATGCCACATTTAGTGAGTACACATTTATCCGACTCAATTAGAAGCCTAAACCCGTTCTTGCTCAACATAGAGCCGGAAGCCAAATTCTTACAAATTTCAGGAGCATGAACCACATTGTTCAAAGTTAGTTCTTTCTCGGATGTCATCTTGAGCACCACCTTTATATGGCCTCGTACCTTGCAGACTGAAGAGTTCCCCATAAATAGTTGCTCATCAGCAACAACTTCTTTATACTCGGAGAAACTCTTTCTATCAGAACAAACATGACAAGTGGCACCGGTATCAACCCACCATGTCTTAGGGTTTTCTACCATGTTCACTTGTGTCACTATAGCAACGAGCTCAATCTCATTATCATCAACTAAGTTGGCTTGAGCTCTTTTATTATTCTGAAGGCAGTCCTTTGCTCGATGATCGGGCTTGTTACATATGTAACAAGTTCCCGTGAACTTTTTTTTAAATCCGTTCCCTTATTACCTTGGGAACAATTAGAACCAACATGTTTCCTCTTGTTGGTCTCGTGCGAATGTTCAACAACATTCGCCTTGGCTTCCATGGTCTGAACCTTAGCCCTATTTTCTGAACCACGGTTATCTTTTTCGATTCTTAACCGAATAATCAAGTCCTCTAAAGTCATCTCCTTTCTCTTGTGCTTTAGATAGTTCTTGAAATCCTTCCATGAAGGTGGTAGTTTCTCTATCAAAGTCGTCGTCTCAAATGATTCACTAAGAATCATTCCTTCGGTAGTAATCTCATGGAGGATCAACTGATACTCTTGAACTTGACTAATCACGATTTTTGAGTCCAGCATCTTGAAATCCAAAAACCGGCCAAGCACCAATTTTTTCGTGCCGGCATCCTCGGTTCTGTACTTTTTTTTTTCTAAGGACTCCCACAGCTTTCTCGCTGTTTTTATTGGGCTATACACGTTGTGTAACGTGTTGTCCAAACCGTTGAGGATATAGTTATTGCATAGGAAGTCAGAATGCTTCCATGCTTCCATCGAGGCTACAGCCGTAGGATCGGTCTCTCCCTCTTTAGGAATCGGGGCCTCCTCCTGTAAAAATCGGGCTAGGTTCAGAGTGGTCAAATAGAACAGCATCTTTTGCTGCCAACGTTTGAAGTCCAGACCATTGAACTTCTCGGGTCTCTCACCATGTGTAACATGTAGTGGCAACAGCGTTACAGGCGCACTCGCATTTACGGTAGACCGTTCTGTCATCTGTTATTTAAAATAACAAGATCAACTTTGTATATATATATATATATATATATATATATTACAAACACACATATATATATATTACAAACAATATATATATATATATATATTATACAATCGTAACATGTAGAATCAAATATAACTATATATATATAACTATATATATATATATATATATATATATATATATATATATGCTGTCAATCAACAAATATATATGCTACCAAACAACAAATATATATAAGTTTCGCATATATAACAAAGTAATAATATATAGCAATCTAAATATATCGAAAGTAATATATTTTACCGAATTTAAAAACAAAACCTCACACCCTTCATAGCGGCGGCTCGCTTTTGTTTATAACCGAAACCAGTTTAACAAAACCTCACTATTGGCATTACAATCTTAACAAAGTCATACTTTTTTTAAGGGTTTCGGTTATATATATTATAAAAATATATATTCCAAAGCTGTAGCAATGTTATAATTAATAATAACAAATATGCTGCAAAAGTTATATATATAATAACAATATATATATATATATATATATATATATATAAAACGTATATCATGACAATGGACCTGCTCATGGCCGAGCAGCCCGCCAGGTCCAGCAGGCCCGGTCCGTATTGGACCGGACTTGGGCAGGATATTTTTTTCGGGTCGGTCCGGCCCGGCCCAGAATAATTTTTTTATTATAATAATATTTTTTTATTTGATTTTAATTATAAAAATATAAAAATATAAAAAAGATTTTTTTTAATCCTATGAACAGTAAATTCGAGCCTACTGGGCCTGGGCAAAGAATATAAAAAAAATCGGGCCGCGGCCCGGCCCATGAGCAGGTCTACATGACAGTAAAAATTATATATATATATATTACTAACATATGTGTTCACCATAAATATTTTTCACAAAATATATATTTTCACTATATAAATAGAAATCCGTTAATCATGCATAACCAATACTCATTCATGCTCTGAAATATAGAAATCCATATAAAAAATATGAATATATATTATGAAATCTTGGTTATCCTAAAACAGTAATAAGACTTAATAGAATATAAAAATACTGTTAAGACATTAATGCCAAATGCCATATATAAATATACTACAAAGCAATAGCAAATTATGTATATTATTCAAACGTTGGCAATTTTTCATGAATTATACATCAACATAACCGAAGATGCCTTTTCACTTTGATGCTTTTGGATTAAAAAAGAGTGAAAATAAATTACAAAAGTAATAAATGAACATGGTAGAAACACAGGTGATCGCAGAAGAAATCGGAACGATGGGATGTCAAAGAATTTAATAACATTATCAACATCTACTTACTTACTACACATGGAAAGAATTTAATATCATATATGCAGTCAGTAAATGTTAATAACAACAGATTAATGTTCTAAATATTTCTCAAAGCAGTAATGAAACAAATAATAGTCTTAAAGATTGTTGACAATCTTGTAAGCATTTAACAATTATTTCATTACTTGTTAAACATATAAATATAAGAACATGAACAGAATATTTAAAATATTCAAATACGAATATACTCACAGTTTCGATAGAACCAGAAAATAAAATATCGAGTCAAGGTTGGACCTCTGACCTTAAGACGATTATTGCCTATCCTTACGGTGCTTACAGTATATTGCAATTCGTCTCTTAGGCCTCCTCGATAATGTTGCAGATTGGCAGTACAACCACTACAACACAACGAACTAAAAAGATGCAGCGTCTCTCTCAGAAGACAATTGAAAGAACCGGGAGCAGAAGAGTAAAAATAAGACTAATTTTCGGTATATATAAAACACGACCAGCCGTCGGGTTTATATAGAAAACGAGAAACATGTTCGGACAAGACACAATTGTTCAAAAACAGACATAACCTTCAGACACATCTTTTGGACTAAAACCGGTCCGAACAGTAATGATCAGACACATCTCTTGGTTGATGGAGGATCAAAATTTCATTCATTATTGATATCAATTGTGTACATAAATTATACACCGTGTATTTACTTACGATAACCTATGTATTAAAATACATATTTCGTATTTATACACAAATTATATATTGATATCCAACAATTCTAACTGCATGCGTCCTCCATAGTATGTATTTTTAATGCATATATACTAAATATGCTTATTGTTTTTATTACAAAAAATACCAAATCAAATTTCCTAACATATCTATCAACATTACCAATTCCTAGCAAAGTCTTTCTTAAAAGTCCAACTGGGGACTACTGGACAATGGGATAACTTAAAAAACATCAAGGTCACTCTACAAGAGTTAGAAACGGTTTTGCAAAACATATCATCCGAAAAACAGAACACCCCTTAATGCAGATATAATCTATCAAAGAATGGGTACAACTTAGACCTGTCTATGAACCGGGTCAGATTGGGTTTTATTAGCAAAAATTTTACTTGTTCAAGGTCTAACCCGATTTGACGGACTCGAAAAGTCTAAATTATTATTAAAAAAATATTAAAAATTATTTTATATTAGTATTTATATATTTTTTATAATCAAATTTAAATAAAAAAATATTTATTATTAAACGGTAATCTAGGTTGGGTCGAGTCGGCCCGGATTTAAAAAAAACTTATCCCAAGCTCGGGCCGAATCGGGCAGGGCTTATTGGCTCGGGTGGATAACCCGACTGTTGAACAAGTCTAATACAATTCATGAAACATGTTTTCCTTCCATTTAAATTTTACTATTGTTCTTCAAATATACTTGAACCCCTAACTCATATCAATTTGCTATTATTTGAAATTTTAATAATTTTAAATGAAAATATTATTTATCGAAAGCATCTGAATTAAAACCAAAAAAGTTAAAACTAATTCTATCTTTGGAACTATTTTTTCATAATAGGAAGGAATCAAGGCAAACCAAAATTACACCTTACAAGGTCAAAATCCATTTTTTTACAAAGCTTGCATGAGAACATCAAATGTACAACAATCATACCTGTTTAGAACTCACTCTACAATTTGTTAAATTCTTTTCAAGAAACAACCAAACTTATTAAAGCTTACTCCAAAACATCTCCTTGCTTCTTTTGTCTAAAATTATATCCCAAAAGACAAAGACAAAGACAAAATTCACACTTCCTCCATGCCAAAGACATTCTTGGCAAGTGGATTTGATTCCGGCAACATTTAAGACTCATGTTTTTGCTAAGAAAATTTATCCAATTAAACTTGCTTACTTTTTTTAAGGATTGCTTAAATATTTATGTTCTATTTTAAACTTTGCATCTTTTCAAACTCAAGGTTTGTATGAGACTATGATCTTATGTTGTTACAATATTATGTTCAAATCCCGCAACTTAACAACATCTTCAACTAGTTTCCTAATATATCATTTACTCATTGTTGTTTGTACTAAGCTATGTTATTCTAACTTTTCATTTTTTCTAAAATACTCGTTTTTGACATTTGTGTCCGACACATATTCGGACATGGATATTAAAGTATGATTCTCCATATGGAAAAACTTTAAAAAATTGAATATACTTATATTATACATATACCCGTATCCGACACTTTTCCTGAATCTAGGTAACATAGGTACTAAGTATAATGTTCCCCTTTTCCTTAATCATTTGGTCTCTATGGAATCTCTTATGGTCAGCTGCTGTTTTAAAGTGGTCAACTGTCTTTTTCTTTCTTGAGCTTAATTTCTGATTTCGTATTTGCTCTTTCAATCCTTTGTCAATTCCTAGTTCCCTTCATAGTGGTGCGGTAAACAAAAGGATAATGTAATATGAGGATATCTCATATTATTTGAGAAAATTAGAAGTTTAAATGTAAATCTTTTCTTGCAAGTATAAAACACTAGGAATGAGTGGAAAAAATAACCCAGATTTAAGTCATTAACGATTATATAAAAGAAAAAGAAAACTGGATTTGACATTTGAGACAACTACCTATGAAAGTCACTGTACAAGATATATAATTTGAAGGGGGAAAAAACCTGTACATGTTTCTGCAGTGTGCTGTAACCTTCTGAGAATCTTTGTTATAAATAAGTACATCAGCTTGGCTGCTCAGCCAAGGATTCTGTTTCTTTCTTAGCTGCTTGACCTTGACATGCTGCTGCCTAGTTCATTTTTTTCTTGAGCTTGCAACAGTTTGGTAATTCGATCTCACACTCTGAAGAAAGCAATAGAAGCCAGTTTCAACATTTAGCAGGTTGACATAATATTTGAATAATTTGACCCGGCGGTAGAATTAATTAAGGTGAAGCCTAGTGGACTATCCTTTTCAATGATAATCACCAGTTCTTGATGGAACAACTTTAACTTGTTATACATTAGCTCCCAGTCGAAAAGCTAGGTTGCTCCGATTCTTAATTTTTTTTTTTGAAGTATTTTGATATAGTTACGAGGATATGATCCCCATGACCCTCCAAATACATGAAAAAACATAAAATAAATCAAACATACCCATGTGCGACATTCACACCTAAGTCCAAGTAACATAGGTCAAAAATCCCCAGAGGAAGATAAAACAAATTAAATGAAATACTAAGTATTCAACTATTATGAGTACCTCTAGCAGTGAGATATAATAGAAATCCTCCATGTGCTGCATAAGTGCACTCCATGAATTACACGAAATATATTGATTTCAGTTTGCAATATTTGTTTGATTAGTTGCCTTTCTCCTTTCATCTGTATAGACCATTCCAGATAAAAAAGGTAACTTACACAAGAAATTACTCATAGATGGAGATGTCTAATAAATCTTAAAAATTTAATTAAAGAAATAAAAACTTGATGACTTCTTAATTATCAGTACAAATCTTGATGCAAGCTTTGATAAAACAGTGTGTTAAGTGCCTACAAGGGAATTTTTGTGCTGACAGATAATTTACTGGTATATGCATCAGAAATCTTGATGTTCCCGTGATGTTTTTTTATTTATTTTATTTTATTTTTTATACCAAGGAAGCTTAGTTTAAGGATAGTGGAAGAGTTGCAATTTGCAAGTATTGGAATTTGAATCCATATATACATGCTAAATGCCACCTCTTAAGAATGACTGCATGAACCAATTAGGTTAAACCCGAAGTTCTCCTGTGATAGTTTCATACAGACTTCACAAGTTGTCACTTTAACAGACAAACGAAGCCTTTCGCACGAAGTGCAGTTAACTATGGATCATGTATGCAATTGCACTCTATTTAGCACCATATCTAGGGTAAGATCGGTAAAAGCTAGGTCCTTGATAGTTTTTGGCATGCACTTTTTGGTCTTCCATCACACTCTTCGCATGGGAATTCTCCAATGTTGCCTCACGAGTAAAATTATGTTATTACGAACTGGGCTGAATAGCCATTCAGAGGGGAGGCACTGAATGGCTATTCAGCCCCGCTTGTAATCCGTCCGTAATACGGGATGCTGAAGAATGGTTAATTCAACAGTTAAGGCAGAGCAGTCGGTCGATTCGATAAAAAAAAGTTAAAACTAACTTAACTGACTTTCATTAAAAAATAACCGAAAACCGATCGAATTGCATAATGAAACTGACCTAATCGAACCGATTTAATTCGGTCCATTTTGTCGATTAATTCGGTTAATGGCTAATGGGTTTAATTAATGGGTTGAGTTTGGGTAATTAATGGGTTTATTAAATTTATTGGGTTTGGGTATTTGGGTTGGGTTGGGTTGGGTTTGGTTTGGTTTGGTTCATTTGGATAAATTTATATATATATATATATATATAATTATATATTATAATTATATTTTAAAATATATAAATATAATATTAAAGATCGGTTAATTCAGTCGGTTCGGTTACTCATAACATTAATCGAAGACCGACCGAGTTAACTTAAGAAACCGACTAAAATAACTGATTAATAACCAAAATCGACCTAACCGACCCGTTTTAACCGAATTGGGTTCGATCGGTCGGTTATCTCGATTATAACCGAGATATGCTCTGTCCTATCAACAACCGACTTTCAACTAAATTAATGAATCACTGTTACAACCAGAATAATCTCTTAAAAGAATAGGTATTCATGCGAACCAAACATAGTATCGTGTTAATGTTATAAAATTTCATCAATCAAAGAGCCCACTACCAATTAATAGACCAAAAGAAATCTTTTTAACTGCTAAATGAAATTGGATTCTAGTTGGATTACATGGGTTTGATGCCTACATCTAGTACTTTTCTGGAAATATAATAAGAGAACTAAAAACTTCCTTGCGAAAAGACACACCAATCTATGGCGAATTACTATGAAGATGAAATCTTCTCGGATAATGCCTTGAAACACATGCAAATGAAATCAGACTAAGATAACACATTAGTATGCTATGTTACTCGGATTCTAGTGTGAGTGTTGGACACGGATATGTGTCCGACACGGGTATATTCAATTTTTTCTAAGATTTTTATGTATTTGTAGGATCATTGGAGGATCATATTCCCATACAAATGTCTGGATATGCGTCGGACATAAGTATTTCAAAAAGAAAAGAGTCGAAGCAACATAGTTAGCATGTGCTGATGTATGGAAATATCAAATTTTAATCTTTCAGATATTCATAACCCTTTTAATAAGTTGAAAAAGGTGAAAGGCAAAAGATTAGACAACAAGAAACGTACAAATTCAGTGACAAAAACATCTTATGTATACTCCCCAATCAGATTACCCTGATAACCATCTTTCTAAAGCTCCATATTTTCCTAAAAAAAAACATATGTTAAACATATAAATAAATGCATGCATAAACTTATGTTACTCGGACTCTTCATTTTTCTTAAAATATCAGTGTCTATTTGACACAAATTTGGATCTGAATATGAGGGTATGATCCTTCAAATATATGAAAAAAATTAGAAAAAATTAAGTATACCTGTGTTAAACACATATCCGTATTCGATACGCATTCCCGAATCCAAGTAACATAGGCATAAACTAACATGAGAGACGAACAATTATTCACAATAAAAGACAATAAGCAAGGTATTCCATATAATGTAGTAGCATCAATCATGTTAAAAGAATTTGTGGAGCTGAACACCAAAATACAAGGTGTTAAGCATCCAACCTTGTATATATGCACTTGTATCTCTGTCCAGGTCGGCCCTTGGACAGGCCGAACACACCATGAGTAATTTAAATATATGCACTAATTTAATTTTACATCATTAATATTTATTTTTGGAGATGAAATTTACAATTTAGTAGCAAAATTATCATTTTATACATTTCAAAAAAGTATTTATTGTTAAAAGGAAAAAAAAATATTGCTTCATCCATTAAATTTGCTATAAACATTTTTACTTCTCGAAATTGAAATATATATAAAAATTTTGTTAACCAATGTTTTTAAGATACTCTTTAAAATCAATTAATATATAATTAATAAACTAGAAAAAGACAAGGTAGAATAGAAATCTGAGGCAAAGAGCGGGCAACAATTTAATAATAACTAAAAGGTTAAATATTGATATAACTTTTGTATTACTAGTTATTGTATCACGTGCATTGCACGTGATATTACACGTTAATTATTTTATATTTATTAAATAACTTATTTTTAACAAACTAAATGAAAAAAAAAGAACATTTATCTATATATTCTTAAAAAAAATCAAAACTCCCAATTTTTTTTCACACTTTATGTGATGAATATATTAAAATTAAAAGTTGTCGTAATATATAAAATCACACGAGATTTAATTACTTAGGAAATCTTAACTTTGCAATTGTTATTTGATAAAATTTAATTAAAAGTTCTACACATAATTTAATTGTTAAAAGCATTATCTTAAACGTTCTAATAATGATTTTTTTTTTCCTAAAAAAAAAATCTATCATAATATTAAAATTTTAAATGATAAATTTTATTAAACATTTATAATACAAAATCGTAAATAAGAATGAAATAAATTTATTACTATTTATGATATAAAATATTTATATTATAAAAAACTTATTTATTTATAAATAAAAATTTATTTTGAGTATAAAATTACATATTACATAAATAATCAAGTTTTGGATTAACATTTAAAATTAGATTAATATAATTTTTTTATTTTTTAAGATAAATAAAAAATTATAATTTTGAAAATAAAATAATTCAATGTAAATTTTAACTATTTTTTATTTATTATCATAAAAATCCATTTAATTAAAGTCTAGAATTAGAATCTGATTTATAAATTGGATAAATCTTATTAATAATAAACAATATTCATAAATAAGAATGGAATAAATCTTATTATTATTTATAATATAATATAAAATATTTATATTATAAAAAACTAATTTATTTATAAAAAAATTATATATTGAGCATAAATTTACATATTACATAAATAATCAAAATTTACATGAACATTTAAAATTAGATTAATATATATATTTTTAAGTTTAATGAAAAATTATAATTTTGAACATAAAGTAATTTATTATAAATTTTAACTCTTTTTTATTTATTATCAAATAAATTCATTTAACTAAAGACTTTCAATAGAATTAGAATTCTTATTTATAAATTAAATAAATCTTATTAATAGTAAAAAAATATTTAAAATGGTAAATTAATAATTTAATGAAAAAAATTGGTATTTTCGTCAGGTCAAAAGATTTTTCACATTCATGCTTATATATATAATTATAGTTTATTTATAAAAAAATTATGTATTGAGCATAAAGTTGCATATTACATAAATAATCAAAATTTACATGAACATTTAAAATTATATTAATATATATATATATATTTTTTATTTTATTTTTAAGTTTAATGAAAAATTATAATTTTGAACATAAAGTAATTTATTATAAATTTTAACTCTTTTTTATTTATTATCAAATAAATTCATTTAACTAAAGACTTTCAATAGAATTAAAATTCTTATTTATAAATTGAATAAATATTATTAATAATAAAAATTATTTAAAATGATAAATTAATAATATAATAAAAAACAATGGGTATTTTCGTCAGTTCAAAAGATTCTTCACATTCATGCTTTTAAATACTAGTTTTTTACGTCATATACGTTGCATGTGATTTTACGTTTTTATTATTTATAATTTATTAACTAATGTTTTTTTAATAAAATTTGGTTATAATTTTATATTTAAAATATACTTAGCCAATGATTAACTTTAATTTATTTACTTAAAATTAATTTGGTAGAAATTTTATTTACTTAAAATTTGGTGATAATTTTATATTTAATTTGGCTATAATTTATTAGCCTTATAAATATCTACTATGTGGATAAAATAGATAAAAAAAAATTGATTGTTTAAATAAATATTGAAAGAATAAAAAGAAAAAAATTATTTAGTTATCTTAAAATGTGATTAGAAAAAGTGAAATAAAAATAAATATATATTTTTAAAAGGGAAAAAATAAGTAGAAGTGGATTTTAGAATATTGATTCTCACTTTATTTTCAACGAAAAGGAAATTATCATTATAAACCTATTAATATATTTTTATTGTATAAATTATTTTTTTTGTTAATTCTTCAATCGATTTGATGTTACTTAATTCGTTAGAAAATTTGGTCAAGAGCTTTATATTAGTATTAGAATTTAACATACCCATTATATGGTAAAAAAATATTATTAAAAGATAAAATTTGTGCTTTGAAATAAAAATAACATGTAAGAAAAGTGAATAGTTTTTTAAGTGATAATTTTTAAAGATATTAGACATATACATTCTTAAATTTTAAAATTTTATAATAATTTATACTTGATTTTTTGTCAATCCATCCAATTGAGTTGATGTTATTTACTCGTGATATCAAATTCAAAGATTTTTATATACTAATTTTTATTATCATGTACGGTTGTATCATGTATGTGAATATTTATTTTTAAGAATAATAATTATAAACTTAACATATAATTACATATATGTAAATAAAATTTACATTGAATTGAAATTCTTATTTATAAATTGAATAAATTTATTTAATCAAATAAAATTTATTTAATAAATATTTTAATGAAATTTGAAATTTTATTTATATTTATAACATAAAAGATTTAAAATAACAATTTAGAATATAATCAGTATATTTCATTTAGTTTAGTCCAAACAATTATAAACACATCTCAAGAATGCTTCCAAAAGAAAAAGAAAAATGAAGAGAATATAAAAAAATTATTTGTAATTAATAATTAATTTAATATAGTTTTACGTTCTTTAATATTATAAAAATGTATTCGTATTCGTATGAAATTGAAAAATCTAATATAAAATAAAATCTTAATTATAAGGTGAAATTTTTTATCAAAATAAATTAAATATAAAAAATTAATTAATCTTGAATATATCAAGATAAAGACATATTATTAACTAAAGAGCATACAAACCGATTAGAGAGATTAGTTTATCATATTTGAATTCGAATACTCCATCAACTTCAAAATCAATAATTATGACTATCAAAAATAAAAAATTAAAACATATAAATGCAATATTCATTAAAACAAACTTTATTTACTTAAAATACTTATTAACTAATGTATTTTATCCACATAGTAGACAATGATAATTTCTCTTTTTGTCCATCCTACTTTCATTCTTTTTTTTTTTTTTAATTGAAAATATTGTTTTGGCATTCACAACACACCTATAATTTCTACCAAAAGAATAATATATATTATTGCATTTGTCATTCATATTACTATTATAAAACCTATTTCTTTTATAATGAAATCATACCTATTTCTTTGTCTATGTTGTTTCTCAAATCATCAAAGAAAATAAAATCATAAAATAAAATATTTTTGTAAATTAGAAAAGTTGCTTCATTGACAATGATAATTCAAATTTATTATAAACAGTAATAAATTTATCAAATGCTTTTCTCACATAAATTTTTTTCTTTTCAAAAAAATCTTTAAATTTTGTAACAACATTATTAAACATCACAGTCTGAATTTTAGTTCTAAATTATCAAAAAAATAATTTGTATAAAAATTAAAATTAAAAAATTAATAAAATTTAAATATCGTAACATATCTCATCTGAAATTTAAAAACTAAATTAATGATATGTTTTTCAAATTTATTGTAATATTAATGATATATTTTTCAAATTTACCCAAATAGGTACGGACTAAATCAGTATTTAACACTTAAAAAAAACACCCACAGTTTTCCCTATTCTTCTTCTTCTTCTTCTTCTTCGATGCTTCAGTACTCTGACTGTGACTCAACAAATAAATTGAGGGAAATGGAAAACCACAACCAAGAATCATCCTCGAGTCAACCAAATCAACGACTCGGCTCACTGAGTCACGAACTCCTACCAATCTCTTCCTATGAACAAACCCAGAAACGCAACCGCCCAGAATCACCGCAGCAGGAAAGCCACGTGGCACCTCAATCCCCCAAACGATCGAAAAACGCCAACCTCTCTCCACCATCGTGCCTACCTATCTTACCACAAGAAATCATTGTTGAAATCCTCTCAAATTTACCGGTGAAATCCCTCCTCCGTTTCAGGTGCGTTTCCAAATCCTGGAAATCCCTCATAACCGACCCTTTCTTCACAAAAAAACACCTCAAAAGAACCCAAAAGGACCCCAAATTCTCTAAAAAACGAGTCGTAATCAACACTGTAAACACCCAAACCCAAACCCAATATAGCATCAAATCGTGCTCTCTTAACGCTATATACGAAGACCCAATTGTTAATACCACAGAAATTGAATACCCATCGAAGAAAGCTTCTCGGTGTGATTGGGTTGTGGGTTCATGTAATGGCTTAATTTGCTTAGCTATTAGACAAGATACAGTCTTTTTATTAAACCCGACTTTAAGGGGTTTTAAAAGATTGCCTGATTTAGGGTTTAAGAAAAGGAGGGGTTGCTATACTGTTTATGGTTTTGGTTTTGCTGCTTCTGTGGATGATTATAAGGTTGTTAGGGTTTTTTGTTATCAAAGTAAGGGCTTTGAAGATGGTTATGAGAGTATAGTTAGGGTTTATTCATTGAGGACTAATTGCTGGAGGAGGATTCAGGATTTTCCATTTGGGGTTCCTTGGAATGAGGCTGGGAAACATGTGGATGGGAGTTTGAATTGGGCTGTTTTTCGTAGACAAGATATGGGTTTTTCGTGTACTATTGTTTCGCTTGATTTGGCTCAGGAGACGTATAAGGAAGTGCTGCAACCGGGTTATGGAGATGGTGCTGGTGAAAAGACATTGGGGGTCTTGGATGGATGTCTCTGTGTGCTTTGTAATTATGGGAGATTGAATGCTGAGGTTTGGGTTATGAGGGAGTATGGAAAGAGAGAGTCTTGGACTAAGTTGGTTACCATTCCATACATGCCGGGTCCTGGCTCTGAATTGTTTTCAACACCCTTGTTTGTATCAGAAAGTGGTGAAATCCTGTTGCATTTTGGGGTGAATTTAATTCTGTACAATCCCAAGGAGAAGATGTTTAGGATTCCTGTGATTCCTGATGATGCTATTTCTTATTTTGATCAAGCAGAAGTCTACGTGGAGAGCCTTGTTTCGCTAACGGTAGTCAATCAGCATAGATAAATGGTGTTAATAGCTAGCAAAGAGAAAGGTGAATTTGAAATTTCTTCTTTTGCTTTTGTGTTTAATTGGTGCCCTTCTCTGGTTCATCTGTTTGGTTTAGTTTCATCATGTCGTATTATTTGAGTTAAATTTATAGGATGAGAAAGCTATGATTTAGGATCTGACATAGTTCCTTTCAGTGAAGTTGATTGATATCTCTTTTTGGCTAGGAACTTAAAAGTAGGACTTGGTTTAGGAAGATAGTGGATTTCATTTAATCTTAAGATGGCTGCAGGTTGCAATGTTTATCTTAAAGAAAAATAACTACCAATTTGGGCTAATGAAGAATTAGATGGAGTTTTAGCATGTTCAGCTAGAAACTTTCCTCATTCTTTTGGTTTGGTTTCGGTCATTGTTGGCACACTCTTAAACCTTTTTTAATTAGGTTACAGTTGGTTCCACTTTCTCATAATTTTCAATCAAATTATTTCGTGATCTCGAGTGTTGCAATATGTTTATCAATGTGTTGCTTTGTCCCTAATTATTTTCAACATATTTTCTTATTCTGCTAATAGAATTTTACTTTGAATGCAGCTTTGTCTTTCCCTGTGCAACATAGGGCTTAAAAAGCAGGGAATTTTCTGTTTATGATCAGTGATTAATTGAATCCGACTTATAGCCAGTTAGGACGTTGTAATGTCTTGCTGTATAAACATTAGCAGACATCGAGTAGTCATGTGTTCTAAATTCATGTATCAACCTAGTTATTGCTAAATTTGATGTAAGATTATATTGTGTTATCAATCTAATGGTAGATGTAGTTTGTTTCTCCTATGTTGCTAAGACTCTTCATTGTTCATTGTTCTTGAATTACCTGTGTCCGACACCCGTGTCCGATGCATATCCGGACATGGGTATGGAGATATGATCTTCCGACCCTCCAAATACATGAAAATCTTAGAAAAAATTGAACATACTCATGTCTGACACATACCCATGTCCGACACTCACACCCGAGTCCGAGTAACATAGTGTTTCTCTATTATTCCTTTTGAAGTTTAGTCTTCCATGGAGTGTATGGAAATTGATACCTTGAACTGTTGTTTGGACTTTTGAGTTGTTAAGATGGCTTTAGAAAATACTTGTCCATATGTGGGCAAAAAGTTAAGCCGAAATTTAAGTCATTCAGAGGTTGATAATTGCTATTATTTGTTGATGAACTTTTGAAACCCCGGCAAAAATTATGGTCTAATAATCCAGTGGAATTTGCTGGGCACTTCTTAGCCCTTAGATCTGTCTAAGGACCGGGTTACCTATCCAAGTCCGAAGGTTCGTCGATATTTGAGAGGGTTTGGACAAAAATATTAGGTTCAAAATATAGGTTTGGGTAAAAAAAATGAGGTCTGTTTAAAAATAGGTCGGATCTTGGCTCAAACATTTAAGGTCCGAGCTCTGTCCGGTCCGTTTTTTAATTAAATAATATATTATTTTTATTTAAATATTATATAATTTATGTTATATAAAGATTAAATATATATAATATTATAATGTAAACATTTAAATATATATTGTTCTTGTTTAAGAACTTAATAAAAAAATATAAAATTAATAAAGATTAAATAAAAAATATTATATATTAAATTTTCTTTTTTAGAAAAAATAATAATTTGGGTGAATCTAAACGAGTTTGGACTATTCATTTACAAATATGGACGGATTTGGACAAAATTTGAGATTCATATTTTGGGTCATACGGATTTAGGCAAACATATATAGTGTTGATATTATATATAGACTTAGACCCATGGACACCTAGTGCTGCTTTAGTAATTTTGTATTGGCTCCCCCTTTTGAACCTAGTTTAGCCACTATTAATGTGGACAAAAAATACAAAATATTTGTAGGTGATATACAGTCTCATGCCACACATTAGTATATAGTGTGGCAACACTGAAACTTTTGATTGAACCTATTTCACATATAATTTTCAAAATTTCTTTCAAAAGTCCATGGTAGGTGTGAACCTGTTCCAATTTTATCTCTGATTGTTAAATTCAATTTTTGGGTTATTGTTTTGAACCAGAAACTGAAGATCTAACGGGTTGAACCTCCGATTTGGTTTTTTATTCATTGCTCTCTATCTCTCTCATGTTTAATTGTTCCAAGGCCCTCTAGGTTAGAAGTCACCTTGAAAGATATTACAAAAAGTTGAGGAATAAATTGATGAACTTTTTATGCATAATATGCCATAATGTATTACAAATATTTTGAATTCTGAGTAACATACATTGAGCCAAAAGGCTTGAAGAGTTGTCTTGACATCATTATCTGTGGCAACTACCAATGGATTGTCTTTCATAACTTCAGTTAATAGCATAACTCTTCTGTCAACACGTCCACTGAATATAAGGGATGGAGCCATGCAGAATAATGGTATAAGTTCATCTGCAAGCATTTACAATTTTACATCATATAGTCATGAATAAAGGTGGGAAAAAAAAAAAAAAGCATGAAAGAATGATTATATTTGGAAGTCGAACAGTGATTTTGAAGGGAGAAAATTACCGAGGTGAGGAGATGAAGATAGTATAGTTATCAGACAAGGAAATACTCAGACAATAGGGCAGCACTTGTAACACCAATCAAGCAAAACAATGAAATTAAATCTGCCATCCCAATTGATGAGTCTGATAAGAAGTAAAGTTTATGAGCATTACTGTCACCCCTGAATCCCCTAACAATCATTGCCTGTAAAAAAGCAATATAGTTGGTCAGATTATATTACAAAGCAGAAACATTTAATGGAGGAACTTCACCGAGCAAGTTAAGGCAATTTCTGATGAGACACCTAAATAAACCTAGGTTGACTGAGATTCCATAAAAACCATATCCAATTGCATGAAAACTGATTGTCAAAATGTATATTCCACTTGGATATAGTTTAGGATGGTTAAACAAGACCTGAGATTTTATCATTGGCAGAGGTAATGTTGAAATATAACAATCTATGTTGCTCCGACTCTTATACATGTCCGACACCCGTGTCCAATGCATATCTAGACATGGGTATGAAGATATGACCCTCTAAGGACCATCTAAATATATGAAAAAACTTAGAAAAAATTGAACATACTCATGTCGGACACATACCCGTATCCGATACTCACACCCGAGTCCGAGTAACACAGATAACAATAATAAATTCATAAAAGGCACAAGAGAGCTATTGATCCATGCTTAGAAAACTTTACAAAACTAACAAAAATAGGAAATGACCAAATGTTAAATTTTTTTTTTTTGTGTGGGGCCAATTAGAAAATGGTGATTGGAAATAAATGTCTTAATTGGATAGAGAAATAGCATGAAAAAAGAGCTCAGTCAGAATATGAACCTGAGAGATTTGCTCTGCATGGTTAAAAATATTTTTGAAGATCCGCCGAATGTAGGAAGCAAAAACTGAAATTGAAACCCAAGGAAACAATAAGCAAATGAATAAATGAAACCAAAAGCAGATAAGGCAGAATAGAAACCCCCTTTGACTTACTCAATGTATTTGTTGCCTAAATCTGATTGTTGCACTTACCAAGAATCATGTTTTTCGTTAACGATCCTAAAATTTTCATCACTTTTTTCCTTCTATTTTTTCTCTACAGGGAAAAGAATCAGAAAGTTTTCACAAAAATTTCTCATTATTAAAATTTGATAAACATTTCTCCAATTCCTGCAGAGTTCAATATGTAATTCTAAACTATCATTGAATTCCTAGTCATTTAAAATGAAGACGCCTGCAATTTATTTATGAAAGCTAGCCATTATGCAGAAACTTTCTTTTTACTTCATTACCGCCCATTAAATTTAGTTTGTACTGCTAGAAACTGTAACAAACCCTCCTCTTCCACCCGTTCCCCACAACCAACCATCTTTTTTCCTCCCACACACACAGACAATGAAGATAGAGAGAGAGAGAGCTCCTTGTCTAGTGTATATTCTTACTATCAATCGTCTCCATCATTGTCAACTGTTGCCAATTTATCCTTCGAGATACAATCCCCAATGCAACATTACGAACCTGTTAACATGAAGTTTGACATGATTAATCCTCCATTAACAAACACAAACATGAAAAGGAACTTTCCTACTTACTAAAATGCAGAAGTAACCGGCATTATCTCTCTTACCTCATCAAACACTAAATTGATAAACCTCAATGAGAGCATGAGTGTAAGAACAATTTCAGCCACTGGGACACCTACACATCTCAAAGGGAGCATAAACCACCGCAAAGCAAATGCAAGTTGTTCTGGGCTTGTGGTTGCTAAGCAGAGGCTTGCACTTTGAAAGATCTTTCAAAAAATTGAGACCTATCTCAGAATAATAAAGAGTTTATTTGTTTCTCAAACAACATATTACTGAGCTAGTACGCAGCAGGACATATACATATTTGTGTAGTTATACACTTGTCTATGTATATGTAGTAGAAGGTTTTAGAAAGTAATATATCCTTTTTGTTACTTATGTTGCAAGCACTCAAGTTCAACAAAGTATTATTGTGTATATTAATATGGTTATTTAAGCCTTGGGCTATGAAAATTGTAAGGGCTTCTTTTCATGAATGCCTGTGAGAGGAGGAATAACCAACTTACAATGAAAGTTAAACATGATGCTGTGCTAGCAACAGACAAGCCCTTCCTTGTAAACTGTAATGGTCCTAGCTTCATAATTAAATATGAATAGCCACTTAACGATGTAGGAAGATCAGGCAACCCCGTTAGTGAAGATGATGGGGTTCTCAACTGAACAAGTTGTGGTGCACCATCGGCACCAAGCCCTGACAGTATGAATAAAATTCCACAAAGTAGTGACACCCTTCCCAATTGATCCTACAAGAATAGCTGAAATCAGTATGCAAGTGCCAGTATTGTAATTAATGGATATTATTTAAACGAAAAATTTTACTTTGTGCAACTAGTATGGGCAGAATGTTTCCTAGTACCATGCAAGCTAAACTTCAAATGCAATGTGAAAGGTCAGAAAACAATTTAATGTACACAGAACAACCATGCAACAGAGGAAGCAACTAAAAGCCGTTATGGTTTAAAGGATGTCTTTAAACAATAGCATAAGTTGAAACCAGTGTATAGCCAACAGATGACAGAACCTTCGACAAGTCATAATATAAACTATACCAACTTGTACAAAGTAACACAACCTCCCCCGAAAAACACAAACCATTTGGCATAAAGAAAAATAATTAACGTTTAATCTCCAATTAGAAAACTAGGTTCATCAGAAAAAGTCATTTCTCATCTTTTCCCCTCAATATTTTAAAACTGAACTCAATCCAATTCATTAAGGAAAAAGTTCAAAGAAATATACATGAAAGTTGCATCAAGAAACTGAATAATTTATCAAAATATAATGAGCTCTAGCAGTTAATAACTTTAAAACCTTACCACCCACACATGTTTTGGGAGAACCAATACTGACAAAAGAGCAATGCATGCTACCAATCCAAAACGTACTACTATTTGGGCGCGTGCTGGTAAAACAACTAACGCCAACAGCCATACCTGCATAATCAAGATTAGTATCTAAGTTATGGGGAAATAATCTCACAACAAAATATACACGTCTTCCCTCAATATTTTCCCAATGGCATGCACAATTAAGGCATAAGGCATAGAGAAAGAAAACCTGTGGAAAACTCACAATGATATAATATTCAGCTAAATAAATAGGTAAATTCCTTAACTTACAATGTTTCAGAACTTCAGCTGGATACTTGCCAAATTGCAAGGAAGAAAACCCAATAAAAAATCCCCCCAAAAAATTCTTCATTGCACTCCATAATGAAACTAATCAACCCCAATAAAAACTGAAACCATAAAAATTATCCCCCTAAAAAAATCAAAATTAGCAAGTAGCCAACTATACAAGAACCCAAATTGACCAATTCATCAAATTTCACAACCTTAAAACATTGAAATTTTAAATCTTTACCAATTTGATTCTAGGGTCCACTGAATGCAAAAAAGTGGTAGGTGAAGAAATGAACTGGCAAATGGGACTTGAAGTTGCACTTGAAATCAATCTCAAAACTTTATCAGCTGCTAAACCTCCCGTGGGTAACCAGCTTACCCAGTTCCTTGTTTCACCATTGTTACTTTCGGTTGAAGCTTTGATTTCGAAATTCCTTTTCCTTGCAGCCAAATTAAAATTGGGGGATTTACTGCAATGTGAAAGGAGGGGTTTAGGGTTTGGATGATTTGGAGGTATAATTAAATTCCGGGTGGGAGTTGGGTGGATTTGGGATTTGAAATTAGGGTTCAACAAGAAATGGAAAGAGGATTTAAGCGTTGGAACTGTACTCTGACTGCAGTTCATTGGGGTTTTGATGGGGAGAAGAGAATGGAAGGGTTTTTTCTTTCTTGTTAAGGTCGTTGGAATTGATGGCGGCTATTCGGCTAATGTATTCGGATTTTGGATCTTATAATTGGCCCAGCAAAGGGGAAAAAAATCCTTTATCACCATCCCCATCATTGTTCAAAAATGGGATTTAGCCCAAGCTTTGATCTCTAACAACAGGTTAAAAAATCATATTGAAAGTTAAATTGGTGTAACTTTTGATTTTCAGTTCAATCGATTCATTTAAATAAAATTTTAAATATTTTTAAAAAAATTTTAATGTTAAATATAGTAAATAAAAAAAATATTTATTTAACTTAGTGATATGATCTTTATAATAATTTTAAAAGGTTATGGGTTCATATCTCATCATTTATAAATAAAAAAAATTAAAAAATTAAAAAATAAAAAATAAATTTTCTCGATTTTTTTTTTTAATTTTTATCGATCTTTTAATGCTTGAACCGATTTTAGATCGGTTCAAGTGATCCTCGATTTTCTATATAACATTATATTAATTTTCGATTTCTAATTAAACCAATTCAATCGATCCACCCGATATAATTTTTTCAACCACTAAGAGTGGTTTGTTGTACTTATATTATTTTACAAATAAATAAATTTTCAATGTTTGTATGATAATGTATTTTCAACCCACAGTTGTTAAGATCCTGGTCTTCTTTCTCCTTTCTATTTGGCCCCTCCCCTATCCCTTAGTTTCTTAGCGGAAGCTATTGTAAAGAATTCATCATTTCAAGTGATAAAGGAGAGACATACCTTATTTGTTCTTATCTTAGATTAATTTGATATAGTCTTTGATCAAAGCAGGATAAATTTAGAATGTTGAGAACATTTTAAAATTCACAAAGTCAACCATGAGTTGCAAGACTAACTTGAAAGGATATCATGAGTAGACATTACACTATACTCATGGTCTTTTTAAAATATATGATCAAAGGATTGAATTAGAATAACGAACTGAATACTGAAAGGTTTTGTCAAAATTATTTTAACTCTTCGATATTTGGATGGTCATGATACATTACTAGATGGTGCTACGATTTATGAATATAAATTTAATTATCTTAAATTTATATTCTGACTATATTTATTGCCAACATATTGAAAACCTAATGGGTCACATACAATAAGTAACATTGTCAAAATTAAATCGGGATTTCAATTAAATAAGACTTAATTGATTAAAACTAAAAATAAAGATGGGCTTAATTGAAGCTTTTAAGGGCCTAATTGAAAGGGATGTAAATGTTGCATATAAACTTAATTTAAGACTGCAACTTAAGCAAGGATATATATCTTGCTTAAGCCGCACACCTTAAGCAACTAAACCTAAGTGAGAAACCGGCCTCCCTCTCTTGCTCTCTCCTTGTTGCATACTCCAAGAAAAGAAAAGAGTTTTCCTTTAGAGATTTTCGGCCAAGAGGAAAGGAGATTAACTTTAACCTTTTTATGAAACATAGCTTGCCAGAACAAGTGATTAGAATCTCACCTTTAAGAAGGTTTTCGGCAAAGGTTTGTTGTGTGAATATTGTTGGAGGCTATCATCTTGGCATACTTCTCGAGTAGTTCAAGGAGTATTGGGATTTACAGAACTTTATATTACAACATCTAAGTTCTTGGTATGATTCTTTATCATATGTAATTTATGTTTTTGCTTAATGTTTGATTGAACATAAGGGTTGAACAAAACCTTCATATTAAAAATTGGATGCAAACGAGAATCTATTGGAAAGTTTAATTCATTGGCCACAATCTTGATAATTTTTAAAGGCCCACAGAACTTGACATTTCGATGAAGCGAAACTGAGCTTTGACGATATGGTTGAAGCTAAAAGTAACCCAATCATCTTTCTAAAATTCTAACTCTCTATGCCTTTTATCATAACATTTTTCATCCGTCCTTACGCTTCAGCTAACCGGTCCCGAAACTCCTTGGTCACGTTGTCTCTCTCCATCAATTCTTGCTCTATTTTTTTCAACTTTGGCAGTCCCAGGCACATAAGCTAGTAAAGAAGACGATGGTCTTCCATAAACTAACTCAAACAGGGTCATTTTGGTTGTCGAATGCACTCCAATATTATAATAATATTTTGCCAGGTCAACCAACGTATCCACTCTTTAGGCTTGCCATTAGTAAAACACCTTAAGTACATTTCTAAGGTGCGATTTACCACCTTTGTTTGCACATCAGTTCAGTTTATGGATGATAAGAAGAATTGAAATTAAAGCATGCCCCATTTAACTGGAACAATTCCTTCCCAAAAAGTTCGATTTCTGTTACAAACAATAGATTTTGCAATAAATTTTCCACTCTATGCCTTTGACAAACATCACATTGCATAATAAAAATTTTCACTGCATTTTTCATTATTAGGTTCATTTTCTTCTAGTAAAACATTTCTCACACCCTGTGAATGGTTTTATAAAATCCTTCATGGGTGCTATCATGAATCTTTACTAAGATCAAGGGAATAAGATGAGATTATTTTCTCAGATAAATTCGGTCTTAAAAAAAAAAACTCCATTTGGAAATCTCTAGGGACTAACATCTTCACCATCTTCAGATAGCTTAATGAGTCATTGGAGCTGAGGATGGGTTTTGTTTTCTTCTTGAATTGGTTGTAACCAACTTAATTCAGGTCGTGAAATGGATGTTAGTTTTGCAATATCTTGCCACCTTGATAATGCATGAAACATTCAGTTCCCCTGGCCTTTTTTGTACTCGATGATGAAGTCATAACACACCAATTTTTGAAGCCATTTTGTTGTGCTTCTTTGTTGATATTAGACCTGCTCAAGGGCTAGACTATTCGTCTAAATCTGAATGTTCCCTTATATTTTAAAGGGTTTGAACAAATATATTGAGTCTGAAATATGAGTTTGAGCAAAAAAATGAGACTCATTTCGAAAATGGATCGGGCCTTGGCTCCAACAATCAAGGCCCGAATCCAACCCAAACCTGACCCGTTTTTTATTTATATAATATATAAATTTTATATTTTATATATTATGTAATTTATATCATATAAAAAATAAATATATATAATATTATAATGTAAACATTTAAAAATATATTAAGTTATCCATATTTTAGAACTTAATAAAAGAAAAAAATAGATAAAATACTAAAATTAAATAATAAAAAAATTATTTGTTTAAATTTTTTTAGAAAAAAAAATATGGGTGGGTCTAAAAGGGTTTGGACTATCTATTTACAAATATGAGCGAATTTGGGCAAAATTTGAAGTCCATATTTTGGATCGGATTTGGACAAATATTTATGATGTTGATATCATATCTAAGCTCGATTCGAACCGATCAATGAACACCAGTTGATATGTTGCCCTCATAATTGACTTTTGTGATCAATCTTCAAAATAAACTTTCTTCTCAATAAATAAGGTCTCTACTTTTAACAGCCAACAACAATGCCAACATTTCTTTCTCCTAAGTTGATAGCGCCAAGTGTGAGCCCTTCAAAGCTTGACTAATAAAGCAATTGCTTTTTTTTTTTGTTATGCATCAACATGCCACCCATTTCATTACCTAAAAGCATCGCATTCAACCTCAAAATCTGGGTTGAAGTCAGGTAATGCTAAAACAGGAGAAATTATCATGGCTTTCTTTAGCAATTCAAAAGGTTGTTTTGCATCTTCACTCTAACCAAGTAGACCTGATAATATTAAACATGACACGAAAAAAATAACTAAAAATACGATATGAACACGAACATGACACGAATACACGAATATTTTAAAATTTATATAATACGAATTATTAACGTATCAAAGTATAAATATAAAATACCTTAAACACGATTATGACATGATAAAATACACGAACACGACACAGATACACGAATTGTCAAGTCTACAACTACAACCAAGTGAATGAATTCTTTCGCAACATAGCGGTAAGGGGAGCAATGATCTTGCCATAGCCACAAACAAACTTCTTGTAATAATCAGTTAGACCAAGGAATCCTTTGAGCTGCTTGATGGCTGGTTTTAGCCACTCCACCAAAGCTATAATTTTCGCTGGATCGATGACTACTCCGTCAGATCTTAATTACATGTCCCAAATATCTAACATGTCTATCTCCAAAACTGCATCTTGGCAACTTCACGTACAACTTGTGAACTCGCAAAATATTTAAAACAAGTCTTACATGTTTTATGTGTTCATCCCAGCTTTTCCTACGAATAAGGATATCGTTAAACAATGGCGGATCTTGATATTTAATCTTGGGGGAGCCGATTAAAAGTCTAAATTTATACATATATATATATTCATTGAGATATGTTACTATGTTTTACTAATATAAAACATATATGCAAATAATATACTAATAAAAATAACAAACTCATAAAAACATAACTTTATTTAATATATATATATATAAATTTTCAAAAATTTTGGGGGGGGCCAAGGCCCCCTCTGGCTCTCATTACGCACCGCCCCTGTCGTTAAAGAAAACTGAAACAAACTTGAGTAAGTAAGCTTTGAAATCTTCATTCATGAGAGCCTGGAAGGATGATAGAGCATTTGTAAGACCAAACGAAATTACCATAAATTCATAGTGTCCATGATGAGTTTGAAAAGCAGGTCTTTGAATCATCTTCCTCTTTCATATGAATTTGATAGTACCCTTATCTCAAATCTAGTTTGGAAAAGTAATGTGCACCATGAAGCTCATTCAATAATTCATCGATTACTGAAATTGAAAATTTGTTAGTTCAAGGCATGATAATCCACAAAACAACCATAAGCCAATTGCCTTTTTTAACAAGAATAACAAATGAATAAAAAAGGACTGTTGCTAGGGAGGATGATACCAATGGCCAACATTTCTTCCATAACTTTTTCGATCTTTGTGTTACGAAAATAACGATATCACTAAGGTCGCACACAAATAGGTTTATAACCTTACTTCAAAGGTATATATTGGTCATGAGATTTGAAAGGTGGAAGAGTCTTGGGTTCTTCAAACACATCCTGATTTGCATTTAAAACAGCACGAAGCAATTGTGGACCCTCGTTTTGTCTTTTCCGTTATTTTATCCTTTATTATACTAAGCTAGAGAAACACACCTTATTTTATTTTTCTAAACTCATGAGTCAACTCATTATTATTTATCATTTTATGATCTTGTTTTTTCATCCCATACAATTTCATCACCTATCCATTTAGGAACTCCATAATCATCCCAATAAATCCGAAATGTTAGGTCCTAAGCTTTTAAGCCACTCAACATCCAACACAGCATCATACCCTTCAAGTGGTAAAGTAAAAAAATTATGGTCAGAGCATACCCTTGAATTTTTATGGGTTTTGCTAACGACACGCTTCAAGTGGTAAAGTAAAAAAATTATGGTCAGAGCCTACCCTTGAATTTTTATGAATTTTGCTAACAACACGCTTCAAGTGGTAAAGTAAAAAAATTATGGTCAAAACATACCCATGAATTTTTATGGGTTTTGCTAACGACACGCTTCAAGTGATAAAGTAAAAAAATTATGATCAGAGCCTACCCTTGAATTTTTATGGGTTTTGCTAACAACACGCTTCAAGTGGTAAAGTAAAAAAATTATGGTCAGAGCATATCCTTGAATTTTTATGGGTTTTACTAACGAGTGTCTTAAGAACATTTTTTAAGATTAGTTAATATATTATTTAGCACTTTTTAAGATTAGTTAATATATTATTTATAGTAATAATATTGTATTAAATCCAAAAATTGATAATTTTATTCATTATTTACAATACATTAGATAAAAATATTATTATATTTAGTAACCTTAAAAAGTGATTTTAGGACAGTAAAATCCAATTTTTATTTGGACTTCTTGACAAATTCCCAAGTTGACCAACTTCTTTCCATTGGCCACATTAACTTGTAAGTGACCATCATTCTTTGGCTGCATTCTCAATTTCCGAACCACATCATTACTTATAAAATTATGAGTACTTCGATGCTCAATTAAAATAATTAACTCTTGAGATACAAGATAGCTTATAACTTGCATGGTTTGTGGAGAATGTAACCCTGTGATGACATTTAGTGAGATTTTAAGATCCTCCTTACCAGCAATTATAGACCTATCTTGATGATCTTCCTCATCATCATCCCCGCATCCAGTGATAAAAAATAATCTCTTGCATCGCCTCCTGGAGTGAAAATTTCATCATAATTATAAAATTGGGCCTTACGTCTCATTTATTTCATTTTTGCATGAGTTAACTTCTTAATGATTGGGTTTGCCGGCCGGTTTGGTAACCAGACTCACTATTGGTGAAGTAGAGTTCCACTTTTTCCCTTCATATCCAGCACCCTTCTTTTGAACCGAGTATTTGGACTCAAACAACCTTGCTAATCCAACCGCAACTAATAGCATATTAGGCTGTGATGCCTATACATCAATCAATATATACTTCTTTAACCTACTTATAAAGCAAGCCACTGTTGAGAAAAACTTAGAGTAGATAACTCTAATTTTACCACTCAAAGAAAAAAGTTTAGATTTTAGAAAAACTCACAAATGCTCACACTTCACTCTAGATTACACTCTTTAGAGAAGAACTCCTTAGGAAAACTTAGAACTTTTATTGCTTATTGAAGCTTACTACTTGATGATTTACAAATGCAAGGGAGGGGGGTATTTATACAATACCAAGACAAACACAAGCCACACAAATATAAAATCTAAATAAATTACAACCACCCATTGTTGTTTAATAACAACCACACATTTAAATCACACAACTACAACCACACATTAAACCACACAACTACAACCACACATTAAACCACACAATTACAACCACACATTAAACCACACAACTACAACCACACATTAAACCACACAATTACAACCACACATTAAACCACACAATTGCAACCACACATTGTTAGGCTTTTATTTTTTTTCTTGGGCTGGTATTGGACAATTTAACACTCCCCCTCAATACCAGCTCTTCCTCTTTGCACCATGTTGAGTTGACGACGAAACATTTCAAATTTGTTGATACTCAAACCTTTTGTGAATAAATCTGCCATTTGATCATCTGTCTTGATCTGCTTCATCTCAATCTCTTCTTGTAGAACCTTTTCCCTGATAAAGTGATAATGCACTTCTATATGTTTGGTTCTTGCGTGAAAGACTGGATTTTCTGCCAAACGAATTGCTGACTGGTTGTCGCAATACAGCGGAACTGCATAATCTACTGGTTGATGTAGATCACTCATTAGTTGTATCAGCCACGTACACTCTTGAGCTGCCATTGCTGCTGCTCGATACTCAGCTTCGGTAGTTGACAATGATACCGTTGGTTGTCTCTTACTGCACCAAGAAATTGTTCCAGAACCAAGTTTAAACATGTACCCAGTTGTTGATCTCCTGGTGTCATGATCTCCTGCATAGTCAGCATCACAATAACCAACTAACTTACAGTCTTCACTTTTCTTGTACAAAAGACCATAATCTATTGTACTTTTCACATATCTCAGTATTCGTCGAACTGCTTCTAAATGAGGTTTCTTCGGATTTTGCATATACCGACTCATCACACCAACTGTATAAGAAATGTCAGGTCGAGTCAAGGTTAAGTAGATCAGGCTACCTACCAATTGTCGATACATAGTTGCATCTTCCAAGTCTTTGCCTTCAAGTGCACACATCTTGCCATTTGGTTCCATCGGTGTTGAAATTGGCTTGCTCTCGAGCATTCCAAACCTTTTTAGCAAATCTTTAGAATATTTTTGTTGACAGAGAAATATTCCTTCTTGTATGTGATCAACCTCTAGACCAAGAAAGTGCTTGAGTTGTCCAAGTTCTTTCATTTGGAAACGAACTGATAAATTCTCCTTGGTTTGAAGAATTTCTGCCTCATAATCACCAGTTATGATTAAATCATCCACATATATCAATACGATAGCTAGCTTTCCTCCATTAGCTTTGACAAACAAGCTGGAATCTGCAGGTGTCACTGAATAACCACTATGAGTTAAAAATTCAGCAATCTTACCATACCATGCTCTAGGTGCTTGTTTCAATCCGTAAAGTGCCTTTCGCAGCTTACACACATGCTCAGGATGATTTTGGTTTTGAAATCCCAATGGTTGAATCATGTAGATTTCCCGATCTAGCTCTCCATGAAGGAATGCATTCTTCACATCCATCTGCCACAAGTTCCAGTCTTTGTTGGCTGCAAGGGCAAGTAGGACTCGTACGGTTGTAAGTCTTGCCACCGGACTAAATGTTTCATCATAGTCTAGCTCATACTTCTGAGAGAAACCACGAGCCACCAACCGTGCCTTGTACCTTTCAATCGACCCATCTGGACGATGTTTTATCTTGTAAACCCACTTGCAGGATATGGGTTTCACATCTCTTGGTTTTGGCACTAGATCCCAAGTCTGATTCTGCTCAAGCGCAGTGATCTCTTCTTTCATAGCCATAATCCACTCAGAACTCTGTGATGCTACTTCAAACGTCTCAGGTTCTGTTGCAATTGGTTCTTCCACTATGGCTGCATTAGCATATTTGGGATTTGGCTTCCGTGCTCTTGTTGTCCTTCGGATTTGTGATTGTGGAGATGGTTCTTCCACTTCACTCGATCTAACATCTGGTTGATACACACCAGTTTGCCAAGGACTCTGGACTAACACTTGCTCGTCATCGTCATCATCACATAGGTCTTCTACTTCGTCTGAAGTTGATTGAAGTTGGACAATATACTCTCCCATTTTCTGTTGTAGCATGTCTTCAAATTCTTTTGAATCTGACAACACCTCCTTTTCTGAGGACCACCAAGAAGATGCTTCATCGAATACCACATTGCGTGAAGTGTAACACCTTCCACTCGTAGGATCACAACATTTCCACCCTTTCCTTTGGTTGTCGTATCCCACAAAGATACACCTAGTTGCTTTCTTATCAAACTTGCTACGTAAATGATCAGGAACAAATACATGACATACACAACCAAATACTCGAAAGTAGCTGACTGAAGGTTTCATTTTCCACAATTTCTCAAAGGGTGAAACAAACTCTAACCTTGGTTGAGGAAGTTTGTTGATCACATGGGCTGCGGTTCTCATAGCTTCGGCCCAAAATCTTCCGGGTACATTCTTTGCATGCAGCATACTCCGACAAATTTCTGCAAGATGCCGATTCTTTCTCTCTGCTACACCATTCTGTTGTGGTGTATTGACACAAGTATACTGATGACGTATGTTGCATTCTCGTAGGTATTGAGAGAATTCGCCTGAGCTATATTCTCCTCCATTGTCTGTGCGCAAGCAACATATCTTCTTTCTCACTTCTCCTTCAACTATCTCTTTGAACTCTTTAAACTTTGAGAAAGTGTCAGACTTTTCTTTCATAAAGAAAACCCACACATACCTGGAGAAATCATCAATAAACGTCACCATGTACCGCATTCCACTAATTGATGGTTGCTTAACGGGCCCAAATACATCAGAGTGAACTAACTCTAATGGTTCTTTTGCTTTAAACTTTGACTCCTCGTATGGCAATTGGTGTGCTTTACCATATTGGCATCCTGCACAAACTGTGTCTGTTCTTATGTCAAGCTGAGGAAGTCCCTTAAGCATCGACTTCTTCATCATCATACTTAGCTTGGAATAACTAACATGACCTAACCGCATGTGCCATAAATCTGCTGTATCGCTCCTTCTTGTCTTGTCTACATATGCTGACTCTGCTGACATCACGTAGACTGACTCCAGACGTCGTCCTTCCATCATCGGCTGTCCTGAGATTTTGAGATCACGATATACCTTCACATCCCTTGGACCAAACAGAATATGGTGACCTGACGATGTTAATTGTGCCACTGAAAGCAAATTTTTCTTCATGCCTTGGACATGGTAAACATCTTGTAGTGGTACCTGATTATGACTATATCGAGGTGCTACTACCGTCTTACCGATGTGAGTAATCGATAATCTTGAATTATCAGCTGTCACAATAATGCGATTTCCCTTGTATTCTGACAGGTTCTGCAACTTCTGTTTATCGCCTGTCATGTGATTTGAGCAACTTGAATCGACAATCCAGTCATTCTCATAGTCAATTCGGTCAGCCGTTGTTACTGTGAGAGCTAACTCTTCCTCTTCCATAGCAAAAAATGCTTCAGCGTCCCAATCATCTTCGCTTTTCTCCTTTGTACTAGAAGTAGCAGCATTGCTCTCAGCGGGCCTTTTGTTAAACCAACAATCTTTTGCCATGTGACCTTTCTTGTCACAGTTGTAACAGTTACCTTCAAATCTTTTATTGTTGCTACGATTCTTTGAAGCTCCCCCTGGACGAGAGCTCCCTTCTCCTTGATGACTTTTTGTCTTGTCACCATACTTTTTAGATCCACCACCGACGTGCTGTTTGAATTTGCCTTTGCTTTTGTTGGTGTAGAGTGCTTCCTCTTCACTTTTCAACGAGACCCATCCCATTTGCTTGGCCATAGATTCTTGACCAACAAGCAAATTTTCAAACTCTACAAGTGATGGTTGAGTTGGCCATCCTTGTATAGCGGCAACGAAGCTGCGATATTCGGGCCTCAAACCATGGATAATTATTCTTTTTACCCTGGTATCTCCAATAGCAGCTGTAGGATCTAAATCAGAAATTTCACGGCATAACGTTTTTACCTTGTGAAAGTATTGAGCAATCGATATATCCCGTTGTGCAACTGATAACAATTCATTCTCAAGAAGTTGAAGTCTTGTGTCATTCTTTCTCGAAAAGAGTGCATCTAAAGTATCCCACGCTTCTTTTGGCGTTTCTAGCTTTTGTATGTGTTCCAACATTTCTTCTTCAACTGTGGTCTTAAGGGCAAACATGGCTTTACCCACTTTAATCTTCCATTTGCGTAAGGTTCCTTGAGCATCTTCTTGCTCGGGCTTCGTAACTTCACTACCACCAACGACTTCCCAAAGGTCTTGACCTTGTAGGTAAGACATCATACACGTCTTCCACGTGTTGTAATTTTTGTGATTGAGCTTCTTGATTCCTCCAACTACTTGAAGATCACCCATCGTGTCGGCAAGACTCTAACAATACCGAACAAGCTTGATTTTGAGACACAAACTTGTAGAGTACAAACTTCTCACGACTCAAGAACGCTCAAACCAAAAATAGTACCTGAATAACTATTTCACCGTGAACAGTACCATATACGTGAATAGTATCGTATACCATATACTTGAATAAATCTCGTATATGTTAACAATTACTATAAAAGTATATAGTGACACGTGTGAATAGTAACTATGGTAGTAACTCACAACCTCGCTCTGATACCAATTGTTGAGAAAAACTTAGAGTAGATAACTCTAATTTTACCACTCAAAGAAGAAAGTTTAGATTTTAGGAAAACTCACAAATGCTCACACTTCACTCTAGATTACACTCTTTAGAGAAGAACTCCTTAGGAAAACTTAGAACTTTTATTGCTTATTGAAGCTTACTACTTGATGATTTACAAATGCAAGGGAGGGGGGTATTTATACAATACCAAGACAAACACAAGCCACACAAATATAAAATCTAAATAAATTACAACCACCCATTGTTGTTTAATAACAACCACACATTTAAATCACACAACTACAACCACACATTAAACCACACAACTACAACCACACAATTACAACCACACATTAAACCACACAACTACAACCACACATTAAACCACACAATTACAACCACACAATTGCAACCACACATTGTTAGGCTTTTATTTTTTTTCTTGGGCTGGTATTGGACAATTTAACAGCCACCTGCTAAGTCATCGCCATCTTTCTTTGATGACTTAATAGCTTTTCAAATTGAGTTTGATACTCTTGAATCTGTTTGAGCTTTGTTAGACCGCCAAATAAATCATCAAACTATGTTGATCCATATCGCGCATGAAAGCTCTCCTTCAAATCTTCCCATAACATTGCTTGTCCCTCTTTAAGCAACTGAAACCATAGCTGGCTTCCCCTTCCAAGTGATATGTTGCCAAAAGTACATTATCTTCCATGGCAATTTTTTTGGAACTCAAAGAAATGAAGAATTGCTCCAAACAACATATCCAACTTGCGGGATAATAACTACCATCAAAACGAGGAAAATTCAGTTTGGTAACTTTTGTAATCACCGTGCCACCACTAGCATAACTTCTCCTTTGTGTGGTAGAGGCCTCTCCTCTCATCGTTTGGCTTCCAGTTTCACGCCATTAAATGGATGAAAATTAATCCAACCTATTATTCACCGTAGCAAACATTCCCCTCATTTCCTTGAGCATTTGGTTCTTATCTTCCTCCATTATGCTAACACGCGATCCTCCGTCTAAACTTGTTCTAATACCAAATTGTTACGTTCTTGGTCTTCTTTCTCCTTTCCATGATCTCGACCCCATCCCTTACCCCTTGGTTTCTTAGCGGAAGAGCAAGCTATTATGGAGCATGAATGAATAATGAATTCACCATGAAAACATGCAAGGAATGAGAGTTCATCAAAGATGAAACTCATTCTTAGAAGTAATTTTATTAAAATTTTCCTTGCCTAACATCAAATATTTGAGTCCTTATTTATAGAATTGATTTCTCTTATCTCTAACTATGAGATAAAATCATAATTTCATGATAAACTTATAAATGATTAATCTCACTAGATAAAGCCAATCCTAAAAAATAAATAGCTACTAGATAAATATGTCATGCATGGATTGTCACGTTGCTACAAAACAACCGGGGTTAGTTCCTTTCCTTGTCAACTAAGGTTTGATCTTTGCAAGAACGAATAGGAGTAAAATTCTGAATTCATCATATTAATGTGGGGGAGTTTACTCTTAAGATCTCTTGGAGAGGAGATTAGGTCTAGGCAAAGTTCTTGATGGTCTTACAAAAAATCATATTGTAATTTCTAGTAGGTTTTATTTTGGCTTAGTTTTTCAACTAGACCTGCTCATGGCCAGGCAGCCCGCCCGGCTCGACTCGTATTGAACTGAGCTTGGATAGAATTGTTCATGATCTGGATCGGCCCGGCTCGATCTGAATCACTGTTCACACATCAAAATATTAATTTTTATTTAAATTTGATTATAAATATTTAAATATTAATATAAAAGTTTTTTTTTTTAATTTTTTTAATATTATGAACAGTAACCCGAGCCAAGCCTGGATAAGGAAAAAAAATCCGGACCGCGACCCGACCATGAGCAAGTTTATTTTCAAATAAATTTAAGTTTTTTTGACTACAAGTTAATTAATTAATAGGTATCCTCTTCGTCATTTTTTTCTATCTTTATTTTTTGGATGTTCTAAATTTTGAATATTTAATATAATTTAATTTTTTTTTATTTTTATATTTTAAATTAAATTAAATTTCATTTTTTTTTTATTTTTTGACATTAAAAATTATGGTGCATCAGTTTTGTATAAAAACATTTAAAATTTTAATATCGAATACACCTAAGTCGATATAATAGTAATCTTATAATTTATAAAATTGATCCATAGAAGTTTTTAACCGCATTAAATAGTTAGTACATTAATTTTATCCATTAAGTGAGAAGATTATAGAGGATTAATTAAAATGAAATCATAAAACGTTTCTTAACCCAGTGAATACTTTGTGGATGGATTGATAGCCTAAATCATGTATTAATCCTTTTCCATATATATGATTAATTGCATCTTCTTGAAAAGTAAAAAAAAAAAAAACAACAACAACAACAATTCAACACAAAATCTGCATCTTATTATAATGGTAATTCGTAGTTTGCTATAAGTTATGCTTAAAAAAATTTATCAAAAATCAAACCGATTAGATTTTCGATTTTCAATTCAATCGATTTTCGATTCAACCAATTTAATCGATTGAACTGACGGGTTCAATAATAATATAAAATTGAAATATTGAATTTAATATAATTTTAAAAATACTTAACTAGTTAACTTACCTTATTTTATTTAGGCTCGCTTCTATGTTCTATCAACCTCGACTAGTTTTCAATCTTCAATTATTTTGCTTTTCTTTTCTTTTTTGAATCAAAATCTCAATTTCATTTAAGTTAGCTGGAATTGGTAATTCTTTTTTTTTTGTTTGCTTGTTTTTGTTATTAATTGACCGCCCAAATGATAGCTGGTTTTTGTCATAACGGTTTTTCGGACCGCTAAGACGTTTTTTTATGAAAACACAAAAAAAATGGAGTCGCCACCAATCTTTTTTGCTAGGTGTGATTGGTCACCTATTAAAACCGATTTTAGCAAAATATTTTAAAATTAATTAAAACATTTTTTTTAAAACCAATTTCGAAGTCCGCGCTTTGAACCAGAGAGAAAAACAAAGTTGGGTTCGGGAGTCGGTTACGTGCGGGGAAGGATTAGCACCCCCGCAACGCCCGTTTAGAAAACGGTACCATTTAATCACGTGTTATCTTAAATCTCGATTTAATGGACTCGACATCACTATTTAAAAAAAATGATTCTCTTTTCTTTTTATTTTATTTTATTAAAAAAACATGTTTATTATTTTTTGGATCTTCTTGAATTGTTTTTAATTTTTAAAAATCGAAAGTGAACATAAATTTATTATCGAAAATACTCATTAAATATTCCCGACACTCTCGGTGGTATTTAACGAGATCTTCTCACCTCAAGACATCTCAGGGATCACAACCGTGATATCCTTCGAATTCCGTCGTCGGCAATTTACATCCATTTTTTTATTTAAATGGATATGATGCGAATATTTAAATATCTGATGCATACGACTTAACATATAACTATAAAATTAAACATGCGAATCGTAATATTAAAAACACGAGCATGGCAAAATATCGAGCGCAATAAACATTCGCTCTTTATTCATTTTTTTATTTTGATTATTTCCATTTTTTTTAAAACGAAAACGAATTTTTGTATCGAACATGTCGTTAAATATTCCCACCACTCGTGGTGATATTTAACGAAATTCTCTCACCTCAAGATATCTTAGGAATCACTACCGTGACATCTTTCGAATTCCATCGTCGGTAAATCCGTATTTATTAAAATCTTCCCTTTTTTGAAAAGTAAATTAAACAAAATTATAATTTTTTTAAAACCGAAACCGAATAATAAAAATATGTCGAATGCTAGACAAAAATAAATAAATAAATAAATAAAATAATAAAAAAAGTTAAAATCATATCTGAAAAATATCGAGAATCCGAAAATTAAAATGCCGAACTTGATCTTCGTAAAATTCTTTGCTCGCTCTCGACCACCAAATTTCTTAGTCCACTCCTTGTACAGATTTGAGTTCTTCATGGAACTGTGGATGCAACATCAATGAAGAGAAGTTCTCATCCAAAACAAACCCGAGGCATTTCACGACATCTTCAAGCTTAGGAACCCAATCACAGGCCTTCAACCCCAAAGCAGAGGAAGCCTTAGGACATGGAATGGCTTGAGGAAACTTCTCATACTTTGTCAACCACTTTCCCAAGTATCGGATCAAATTCATCATCTCTTTACCATTTAACTTTCTAAGCGAAGACGACAATATCACCTCATCAACATTATTTGATGCTAACAAATAATGCAAACAAAGCTCAGCATCCGAAAACCCATCATGTGCAACCATAAGCAAAATTGAAGCCTCCTTGGTCAAACGTGATTTCTTTCCAAGTCTCGCATTCTCAATAGCTAGCAAAGCTTGACTCTGCTTCTGTCTTGCTTGCTTTGAGCAAATAAACCCTTCCCCTGTAGCTTCACTACGCCACCCCCTTTTCTAACTTTTTCTTTTCATCCCCTCCCTGTACATAATTGCTCTCTCCTTCCTAACTTTTTTCTTCTCTCTTTTTCAAAATCACTGCCCCCCTCTTTTTTTTGCTTCAAACTTCTATTTGAAGAGGCATGAAATCTCCTTCCCAAATATCCCGATTTTCTGGGATTTGGGACATTGCTTCAAGCAATGGAGAATGCAGTGTGTGCAGTGTATAGGAAAGAGTTAACATGAAAGTGGAAATTTTGGGGAAAAGCAAGTTGACTGCCATCCATGGCAGACTTCTTCCTTTCACTTTTTTTATGTTTTTTTTAGTATTTTTTTCCTATTAATAATAATAATAAAATCACATCAAGCAGAAAGAAAATTTAGATGCACGCCCTTGAGACTGGAAGACCTAAATAATCAGCAAAGAGTACTATGGCCTACAATAAGGACAAGAAAAAGCAATTCCAGGTTTCGAAATAGGTTTACAAATTAATCCAGGGAGACCGATGAAGTTATAACTATATGCAAGTGAAGTCAACACAGTTCAACTAATGGAAGCCATCAAAAACAAAACAGCATTCTTTAAGCATGTCTTCACAGATTTTCAGCACAGAGATATCCAGAGGAATGCGTGCACAACTTTCATGCATAGAAAAGTGAAATCATGCCCGTGGTCAATTTCATACTGCTATGATGCTGCAGTCAGTAAAACTTACAATGGTCAAATACACTATAGGCAGAACTCCAACACAATTTTAAAAAAGCAATGATATGCACAAATTCCTTTAAGCAACAGATAGTTTCCCATTCTTTTATATAGTAAATATCACTAAAAGCAATATACACCAGCTAGTGCACAGCAAGTTGCATAGAACAAGTATCTAAAACTTCAAGGACTCAATTATATGATTGCTGACAAAACCAAATGGGTTTATTAGATCATCTGCTCTTTAAGAAAAAAGACTATACAAGATTTAAAGTGAATTAAGTCTAAGTGAGCCCAAATCAAATGGGTTAAAAATATACTTAATTAAGATATCCAAAAGAAACCGAAATCATGAAAATCCAAAATCTAATTTTTTCGATTTATTTCGAGTAGCTTAATCATCCCGGACAAAATTAGGTTACTACAGCTGCCCCTCTTTGCACATTTTGAGAATCGGAATTGGGCAAAGACAATATAACCAATTTTGTCTAGTTATAGAGATCCATTTTTAGCGAGGCTTTATCATTTGGAAAATAAATTGCTCCTCTAAACAGAGGCTCTACCACTTGGAAAATAAATTGCTCCTCTCATCAGAGGCTCCATCACTTGGAAAATAAGTTGCTCCTCTCATCAGAGGCTCCACAACTTTGAAAATAAATTGCTCCTCTCATCAGAGGCTCCACAATTTTGAAAATAAATTGCTCCTCTCATCAGAGGCTCCACAACTTTGAAAATAAATTGCTCCTCTCATCAGAGGTTCTACCACTTGGAAAAATAAATTGCTCCTCTAATCAGAGGCTCTATCACTTGGAAATAAATTGCTCCTCTAATCAGAGGCTCTATCACTTGGAAAGATAAATTGCTCCTCTCATCAGAGGCTCCACAACTTTGAAAATAAATTGCTCCTCTAATCAGAGGCTCCATCACTTGAAAAATAAATTGCTCCTCTAATCAGAGGCTCTATCACTTGGAAAATAAATTGCTCCTCTCATAAGAGGCTCCACAACTTTGAAAATAAATTGCTCCTTTCATCAGAGGCTCCACAACTTTGGAAATATAATTTGCTCCTCTCATCAGAGGCTCTACGACTTTGAAAAATAAATTGCTCCTCTCATCAGAGGCTCCACAACTTTGAAAAAATAAATTGCTCCTCTAATCAGAGGCTCTATCACTTGGAAAGATAAATTGCTCCTCTCATCAGAGGCTCCACAACTTTGAAAATAAATTGCTCCTCTAATCAGAGGCTCCATCACTTGAAAAATAAATTGCTCCTCTAATCAGAGGCTCTATCACTTGGAAAATAAATTGCTCCTCTTATCAGAGGCTCCACAACTTTGAAAATAAATTGCTCCTCTCATCAGAGGCTCCACAACTTTGGAAATATAATTTGCTCCTCTCATCAGAGGCTCTACGACTTTGAAAAATAAATTGCTCCTCTCATCAGAGGCTCCACAACTTTGAAAAAATAAATTGCTCCTCTAATCAGAGGCTCCACAACTTTGAAAAATAGACTGCTCCTCTCATCAGAGGCTCCACAACTTTGAAAATTTAAAAATGAACTTCGAATTTTTTTGACAATGAGCTTGAACACAACTTAGATCATCACCTCACTTACTACCTTAGTCTTACGAAAGTGAAGACTAATTCTGGATATCCCATCTCTTTCTCGTTCAATTTTGAAATTCCTTGTCAGATTCTTCGGATACCGCCACTTGACTAATCATACCGAGGCTCGACCTTTGAGTTTGACTTCGCAAGAATTGAAAATGGTACCCGGAGGTTTTGAAAAATGTCATTTTGAAAATGGCGCCCGGAGGTCTTATCCATGATTTTTTTTTAATAATGCCCGGAGGTCTGAAAAATGTCTTTTCTTTGAAAATGGTGCCCGGAGGTCTTGAAACAATTGCCCGGAGGTCTTTAAAAATGTCTTTTATTTGAAAATGGTGCCCGAAGGTCTTATCCATGACTTTTGATAATAGTGCCCGGAGGTCTTGAGAACAGATGCCCGAAGGTCTTATAAAAATTATCTTTTCTTTGAAAATGGTGCCCGGAGGTCTTATCCGTGATTGTTGAGAATAGTGCCCGGAGGTCTTGAAGATCGTAACCGGAGGTTTTAAAAACGATGCCCGGAGGTCTTCTTTTTTAATTTTCTATCACTTTGAAAAATAAATTGCTCCTCTAATCAGAGGCTCCACAACTTTGAAAATAAATTGCTCCTCTCATCAGAGGCTCCACAACTTTGAAAATAAATTGCTCCTCTCATCAGAGGCTCCACAACTTTGAAAATAAATTGCTCCTCTCATCAGAGGCTCCACAACTTTGAAAATAAATTCTTTTCCTGTGCCCGGAGGACTTAAAAGAGGTAACCCGGAAGTTTTTTTTTGAAAGAGGTGCCCGGAGGTCTTGGTGATCATGCCTGAAGATCATATCTTGAAAGAAAATCTCACTGGATGTTCGAATTCATATGTCAAAATTTCAAATAGTCAATGTCATGCATGAAATGTGAATGTCATGCGATGTCAATGCATATGCCCCTGATGATGCATGTGTAAGTACCCATGAATACTGTACACATTTTACGACACGATACAGATGCAAAACTTAATAAATATGCGAATGTTCATGAATGATGCGAATGCTCCCAATTGTTTTTTTTTTTATCTTGGTTTAGCTTTTCCAAATTGTTTTTCCTCTTCGAAACAGAGTGTATACTGAAACGCTCGTGCCTCGTAAGAGATCAACCTTTTTCTTCACTTTGGAACTATCCCTTTGCCCCGATAGTTTTTCAACATCAACTGGAATCCGAGTGTTCATTTCTTCTACCTCAATAGTTCCATGCCTCTGGGCCAAAAGAACCTTCGTCTTATGCCAACATCGGAAATGGTTTTTTCCAAAAATATTTTCATTTATCTGCTTTTGCTTGCTTCTTTTTTTGAAAAATGTTTGCTTATTTACTGAAAACTTTTGAGCTGAAAATGTCATCGTCTGATATTGTGATATCCACATCTCTTGAAGATTGATGATCACTGTTAGAAGTTTTTCTGAGTGTCAATTCGGATTTTTCAAATTGAGTCGAAAGGCTTGGTACCACAAGATTTTGGTTGATCCAAGGAGACTTCACAACAGGAAAAATGTATATCCTTTCTAGACTCACAAATGGAACAGATTTTATAGAACATGATTTTTTTTGGACTCAAACAAATTCAACCTTCTTTTAGTTTCCAAATCAATGCGTTTTGACAAACGTCAAGCCTAGCTGGAATGTTCAAACTGGAGAATTGATTCTGAAAAGAAAAACGGTCTCAGCTTTTAAAAGTCAAACCTCCAAACGAGAGTTGACAGTTTTGGGATATTTTGGAATTCCCAGATGTTCTTTGATTTCTTCAAAATGACCTTTTCTTTCGTTATGGCCTCGACAATACCATAAGCAGCACCGAAATTCTCCCATTTTACTCTAGGCTGCCCATGTCGGGTTTTCACCCTAGAGTCTCATTCTTTCCATTTTTTTCATTTTTTCATTAAATGTTTCACCATGCATTCAAGAAATCCAGACTTATCCAAAAAAGATTTTTAACCAGAAAGGAGACCGAAGTCTCATGCATTTCTCTAAGAATAGACTCATCAATTTAAATGACCATGCTCGATCAAAATGGTCTTTTTCAGGTACGTAATGTAGGCCAAGGTTCAAGGTTCTGAAAAAAAGATAAATAGGCCCAAACATGTGTTTAAGGTGATCAAATCGAGGATCATTTCATGAGGAGGATTCTCTTCGAAACATTTGTCTTTGCTGAGCTTTTCTCTTCATCCGATGATTTTCATTCGTTTTTTCTTTCTTTTCTGTTTTTGCTTTCATCTTTCTTTTTATCTCTTTTTTTTTTTGCATCTCTATTTGACCAGGTGAGCCCGTAGTTGTTTGGAAGCTCAGATTTCTCTTTGATTCACGACATTTTTTCATCTTTGAACCAAGACTTCACTATCTGTGACCTTCGAAGAGATCCTTCCCCGCATTTGCCTCCTAGCGTGGAGGGTGATCCTTGATCGGGGTTGAAAGAACGAAAGTATTCGTTAGGCTCAAAAGGGGTAGCAAAAGGATATTTTCTATTTTGTGAAAGGATGATGAAAGATGGCCATTTTTCATCTCGAACACAAGCACGTAAATCGAAGAGTCATTTCTTAGAGGAAAATAATGAAAAGGTTTTTTTCTTTCTTGAAACCGTCTTGAATTTCATAAATGCATGATGTCACACTCATTTTTCATTTTTTCTTTTTTTTTGATACATGCTCCGAAAATTACTTCATCTTTATCCACCACGCGTCTTCCGTATCTACAAATGATGCACCATTTGATTGGTCATACAAATGAGAATTCGTATCATAACGAGGAACACCTCGAGTCTTTTTTTGCTCTCCGAAGGGACAAGAAAGAATATGGCTCGAAAACAGCTTTTTTTCTGGAAACACGAGAAAATCAGATTTAACCATTGTTACCCGAGACGTTAATCATGAAGTGACGTCTGGGCAACTCTTGTTTTGCGGTTACGGAAAGGGACGTGAATGGTTTTGGCATAACCTTGACACACATCAATTTACCATAATTCAGATTCTTGAAAGAGGTTTCACTTGTTTGAGACACCAAAAAGCTCGGATTTTTTTTTCAAAAATTGTTCCATTGCTCATAACCTAAACCAGGATCCGCATTTTTCTCATTGCACTGACAGTGGTTTTTTGAGATTCAACAATATATTATGGGAAGCATTGATTTTTTCAAACTCAAAAGATTCAAGCATGGGCAAGTCCGAAAGAGAGATGGAAGGATGTTGGGTCATTTCTAACATTGATCATCAAAAATCTCAAGATATCTCATCATTTCTTAACGTGAAGAAAGATTTTTTTCTTTTAAGAACGCGCTCTTCAAAAATCAAGAATTTCTTTAATGTTTATTTTTGCCAATTCAAATTAAAGCACAACAAACACAAAGCTTTTGAAATTCAAAATTTATTTATTTCATGTGGATGCCAACATAAGACAAGTGCTTTCATGATGAGGCATAGAACTACATGCATATTCCTCGATGCTTGTCGACATGCTTATAAAGGTAACCATTCTCATCCTCCAAATCCATGGTGAAGAAACCGATTTATGGCAATGCGGATTTCCATTGTTCGACTAGCTCTGGAGTCAAAATGCCATCGTGGACCAGACCTTCAATCTTTTCCTTCAGTCGTCTGCATTTTTCAGTTGAATATCCAATTGCCTCCATGTGATACTCACACTTGCTGCTCGGGTCATAACTCCTTGCTGATGGGTTTGGAGCTGTTTTCAAAGGCACAGGGGTGAGATATCGGTTCCTTATTAGTAATTACAACAGGTCAGAGATTGGGACTAAAAATTTCTCTTGGTTGCCCCTCGGTCGTTTCTGGGAAGCATGCCTAGTTTCAAAGGCTGACATAGGATGATGTGTTTGAATATCTGGAGGGTAAGGATAATGACTTGAAGAGACATTGGTAGAGTAACATGATTGATACGGAGAGACCCGGGGATACGGAGTGAATTCTCCCATAGCCTGGACATGTTGCTCCTTCCTTTCAGGTGTCTCGTTTCCCTCGGCATTGGATGTCTCATCTCCTTCGAGTTTTCCGTTCTTGATAGCATTTTCAATCATCTCTCCTGAGGTTACCATATCTGCAAAATTCTTTGTGGCATTGCCAACGAGTCTATCATAGTACGAAGCGTGCAGTGTATTCACAAAAAGGACAGTAATTTCCTTTTGAGTCAGAGCCGGTCGTACTTGGGTGGCCATGTTCATCCACCTCTGAGCATATTCTTTTAAGCTCTCAGTGGCCTTTTTCCCCATATTTTGCACAGTCAACCTATCTGGTGCCATGTCGATCATGTGCTTATACTGAGTCTTGAAAGCTTTTGCCAAATCTTTCCAAGAACGGATATGGTCCCGATCTAACTGATTATACCATCTTGCAGCTGGCCCTGTTAGACTGTCTTGGAAGCAGTGGATTAACAGCTTGTCATTGTTGGTGTAGCCAGCCATTCTCCGACAAAACATCATGATGTGGATTGATGGACATTTCGATCCGTCATACTTTTCAAATTGAGGGACCTTGAATTTTGGCGGAATCAACAAATCCGGGACCAAGCTGAGCTCATTTGGATCCGTATTCCCGAAAACGTCTATTCCTTCTATGGCTTTGAGTCTCCTTTCAAACAGATCATATTTCTGTTGCACCTCTGTGTCTTCCACTTGCTTTACCACACGTTTTTTCAGTTTTTCTTGTTCTGGTGAACCATCGTGGTTTGGAATGACAACTGAGTCTGAGTGGTGAAATTCCGAGTTCACTTGAAATTGTCCTTGGCCTTGTTGACTCGCTAGGTAAATCGGATCTTCGTTGTCATTTACTCGAGGTCGAGGCTCTCCCCTTATGATCGATTCTTCAGCAACCCATTTTCCTCGGGTCAGTCTAGTCATCATTTCAATCATCTTGTCTATTTGCTCGCGTGACTCCTCTCGAGATTTTGCTATCTGTTCTCGTACTTCTTGCTGAGATCTGGCTAACTGTTCTTGTAATTCTCTCTGTGCTCTTTCCACTCTATCCAGTCTATTTTGTTCATCCTCCATGGTTTCGGCCTGTGTCATAGAGGTATGCAGTGATTCTTATACCTCTGATTCGGAAGAGAAATCCTTTCAAAGCTAAACCGACTTTTTTTTTTATTCCTCTCAAGTGTGCTTCATGATGCATGAGTTATGAATGCCGTGAATGTAACACGATGCCCATATGATGCATGTAAAGAATAAACAAGTTAATGCATGAGTATGTACAACGAGTGACCATGTATGTCACGAATGCAAGACCTTATTGTAATGAATGCAATCACGATGTCGATATGATGCATGTAAAGAATAAATAAAATGATATATTGGTATGTACAGAGAATGATCATGTATGTCACTAGTGCATTCTACAACATGTTATGATTGCAATATGATGCGAATTTGATTTGTCTAAAGAATAAACAAATTAATGCATGAATATATACACAAAACTATTCATGATTTGGACTGAACTTGATCATTCAACAATTTTATTGCACAAACTTTGCCCCCAAATTCAATCCGCAATTTTTTTTTGTTTTGAAAAATGTTTTTTCTTCGTAAAAATCAAAATATTATTTTCAAAAACCAATTTCTATCAAAAACTTTTGTGATAGTGGGTCTTATTATGGCACAGATGTCCAAATGTTTATTCAACACTACCGGTTTGCAATTCTCATTTAACCAACAACAAATGTTTATGCAATTTTTCAAATGAGATTATTATCACAGTGAAAAAAAAAATACAATTATAAATGTAACTGCTTTATTTACGAGTGCCTTAGTGCATGAAATGTACGAGATGTATGAAAAGAAAAATTTTCATATTTACAAACTCAAAAAATCAACGAACATTTGCCCCGACGGTATCAACTTATTTAAGCATCACGGTGCCTTCGGGGCGAAAAATGAAACTTATTGCGGGTAGCACGATGTGCGTTCATCATTACCCGATTTACAGTTTGTTCGGAGTGCAAACAAATAGCGAAAGATCACCATGTTCCTTCCTAATTTCGAGGATATCTGATCGGAAATTTGATATGGCTTTACTCAAATTCACTACATGAGGTTGAGTTAGGTTCTAAAAGGCTCCAAATTGCTCCTTACTGTCGCCCGTGAAGGCTAGTAAGGCATCCCGATTTAAAACGGGTTCAATTTGTTGGAGTATATTTTCCAGGCTTATGCGGAGGTTATTGCCTCACGAAAGCGTAGGTACTTTATTACTCCGAAAGTGTTTCGCTAGCCCATGCGGAGGTTATTGCCTCACGAGAGCGTAGGTACTTTACTTTCACCTAAAGGGATAAAGCTCGGGTATAGAGCTTATGTATGAAATGTATGTGCTCGTGTGTGAGAAGGAACAAGCAAACCTTCGACTATTTGTCTACGACTCTTTATTCTACACATTCCACGATTTAAAAAAAATATGAATCAAGAATTAACGAATATCAAAGTGTAATTGCAAGCAAAATAAAAATAAAGAAAGAAAGTAAAGAGAATTAAAATTAAATACCGATGAAATCCTTTAATTCGAGATTTTAAAACAACACATGATCAATTTGTGGCTCGACTCTCAAAAGGGTCCCCAGTGGAGTCGCCAAGCTGTCATAACGGTTTTTCGGACCGCTAAGACGTTTTTTTATGAAAACACAAAAAAAATGGAGTCGCCACCAATCTTTTTTGCTAGGTGTGATTGGTCACCTATTAAAACCGATTTTAGCAAAATATTTTAAAATTAATTAAAACATTTTTTTTAAAACCAATTTCGAAGTCCGCGCTTTGAACCAGAGAGAAAAACAAAGTTGGGTTCGGGAGTCGGTTACGTGCGGGGAAGGATTAGCACCCCCGCAACGCCCGTTTAGAAAACGGTACCATTTAATCACGTGTTATCTTAAATCTCGATTTAATGGACTCGACATCACTATTTAAAAAAAATGATTCTCTTTTCTTTTTATTTTATTTTATTAAAAAAACATGTTTATTATTTTTTGGATTTTCTTGAATTGTTTTTAATTTTTAAAAATCGAAAGTGAACATAAATTTATTATCGAAAATACTCATTAAATATTCCCGACACTCTCGGTGGTATTTAACGAGATCTTCTCACCTCAAGACATCTCAGGGATCACAACCGTGATATCCTTCGAATTCCGTCGTCGGCAATTTACATCCATTTTTTTATTTAAATGGATATGATGCGAATATTTAAATATCTGATGCATACGACTTAACATATAACTATAAAATTAAACATGCGAATCGTAATATTAAAAACACGAGCATGGCAAAATATCGAGCGCAATAAACATTCGCTCTTTATTCATTTTTTTATTTTGATTATTTCCATTTTTTTAAAACGAAAACGAATTTTTGTATCGAACATGTCGTTAAATATTCCCACCACTCGTGGTGATATTTAACGAAATTCTCTCACCTCAAGATATCTTAGGAATCACTACCGTGACATCTTTCGAATTCCATCGTCGGTAAATCCGTATTTATTAAAATCTTCCCTTTTTTGAAAAGTAAATTAAACAAAATTATAATTTTTTTAAAACCGAAACCGAATAATAAAAATATGTCGAATGCTAGACAAAAATAAATAAATAAATAAATAAAATAATAAAAAAAGTTAAAATCATACCTGAAAAATATCGAGAATCCGAAAATTAAAATGCCGAACTTGATCTTCGTAAAATTCTTTGCTCGCTCTCGACCACCAAATTTCTTAGTCCACTCCTTGTACAGATTTGAGTTCTTCATGGAACTGTGGATGCAACATCAATGAAGAGAAGTTCTCATCCAAAACAAACCCGAGGCATTTCACGACATCTTCAAGCTTAGGAACCCAATCACAGGCCTTCAACCCCAAAGCAGAGGAAGCCTTAGGACATGGAATGGCTTGAGGAAACTTCTCATACTTTGTCAACCACTTTCCCAAGTATCGGATCAAATTCATCATCTCTTTACCATTTAACTTTCTAAGCGAAGACGACAATATCACCTCATCAACATTATTTGATGCTAACAAATAATGCAAACAAAGCTCAGCATCCGAAAACCCATCATGTGCAACCATAAGCAAAATTGAAGCCTCCTTGGTCAAACGTGATTTCTTTCCAAGTCTCGCATTCTCAATAGCTAGCAAAGCTTGACTCTGCTTCTGTCTTGCTTGCTTTGAGCAAATAAACCCTTCCCCTGTAGCTTCACTACGCCACCCCCTTTTCTAACTTTTTCTTTTCATCCCCTCCCTGTACATAATTGCTCTCTCCTTCCTAACTTTTTTCTTCTCTCTTTTTCAAAATCACTGCCCCCCTCTTTTTTTTGCTTCAAACTTCTATTTGAAGAGGCATGAAATCTCCTTCCCAAATATCCCGATTTTCTGGGATTTGGGACATTGCTTCAAGCAATGGAGAATGCAGTGTGTGCAGTGTATAGGAAAGAGTTAACATGAAAGTGGAAATTTTGGGGAAAAGCAAGTTGACTGCCATCCATGGCAGACTTCTTCCTTTCACTTTTTTTATGTTTTTTTTAGTATTTTTTTCCTATTAATAATAATAATAAAATCACATCAAGCAGAAAGAAAATTTAGATGCACGCCCTTGAGACTGGAAGACCTAAATAATCAGCAAAGAGTACTATGGCCTACAATAAGGACAAGAAAAAGCAATTCCAGGTTTCGAAATAGGTTTACAAATTAATCCAGGGAGACCGATGAAGTTATAACTATATGCAAGTGAAGTCAACACAGTTCAACTAATGGAAGCCATCAAAAACAAAACAGCATTCTTTAAGCATGTCTTCACAGATTTTCAGCACAGAGATATCCAGAGGAATGCGTGCACAACTTTCATGCATAGAAAAGTGAAATCATGCCCGTGGTCAATTTCATACTGCTATGATGCTGCAGTCAGTAAAACTTACAATGGTCAAATACACTATAGGCAGAACTCCAACACAATTTTAAAAAAGCAATGATATGCACAAATTCCTTTAAGCAACAGATAGTTTCCCATTCTTTTATATAGTAAATATCACTAAAAGCAATATACACCAGCTAGTGCACAGCAAGTTGCATAGAACAAGTATCTAAAACTTCAAGGACTCAATTATATGATTGCTGACAAAACCAAATGGGTTTATTAGATCATCTGCTCTTTAAGAAAAAAGACTATACAAGATTTAAAGTGAATTAAGTCTAAGTGAGCCCAAATCAAATGGGTTAAAAATATACTTAATTAAGATATCCAAAAAAAACCGAAATCATGAAAATCCAAAATCTAATTTTTTCGATTTATTTCGAGTAGCTTAATCATCCCGGACAAAATTAGGTTACTACAGTTTTGATTCTCAGATTCCTTGAGAAAAGGGCTTTCCAGATTCAGGTTTGTTTCTCTCATGTCTCAGTGGTTTATCAGCTCCGAGTTCATCAAGGCTCAATTTTGAGTACACTAAAACGTAAAAATTGAACCTCGAAATCAATTTTGAATTTTTCATTCTTCAAAAACTGGGTTTTTCCTTTACCTTTGAAAAACTTCAGCTGGTAAACCAATGGTTTTGCTCTGATCCTTTTAATTTTCTGAGATTGAGGTTTCGAAGAAAAGTATTAAAGGAAACTAGTTTTTTTTAGGATCTGACGCTTGGGTATAAGGATAATTTATCATCTTTTTTTAGAATTAGGTTTGAAAAATCTTTGGGGTTTTTGTTGATCTGGGGATATTCAAAATTTGAATCGAGTATTTCATCTATTGGTTTTTAATTTTAGTTTGGGTTTCAGCCGAATGAGTTTGTGGTTTGTAATCAAATTGGGTTAAAAAGCTAAAAAAGAATACAAAAATCATAAATTTCCTAGTTTTTTCGGGTTAACCAGTTTTCGATTCTCGGTTAATTTCTTGTTTTTACCGGTTTTTAAAATTTCCTGTTATATTATTATTGTTAAATCGCCAAATTTGCTGATTCCGGATTGAATCGATTGATCCGAACCAATTTTTTTACCATTGGTTAAAAGTGAGTATTACAATGTTTTTGTTGTACACATACAAGCTTATATCAAATTATTATGCCTATGTTTTTGTTTAGTTAATAACAATTCAAGTAAAAAAGTGTTGAATATTTAGATCAATAAAAGTGGTGTTGTCATCTTTAATTTATTTGACCAACAAAATAAAAGGGGTACGGATAACTAGACATCTCTATTGCAGTTGAAATTAACATTTAAATATTAAAAATTATTATATTTATTAACAATAAAATTATTAGATTCTACATTTTAAGGTATAGTAAAAAAATTTAATTAAAATAAATGGGACATGTGATAACTTTTTACTTACGTGTGAATTTAAAAAATTTCACCATCTGTATATCAAAAACAAACTCTTATTAAAATGTAATATAAGGTAGAAAATTAATTTATATCACAAGAGAAGTATAAAATGAAATTTCACAAGATTTAAGTAAATGAAAAGAATAACTTTGTAATTGAAACACACTCAAGCAGTGGAATTCTCTTTATTGATGTAAAAATTATTGGACTGCGTCTCTTACAATGGTACAATCTTTGAATTAACATTCTTCATCATCATTATTATTATTATTATTATTATTATTATTATTATATAATATTGTAAAATTGTAGATCTGTTGATAACTCTAAAAAATATAGTTATTTTATCACCTTTTTATGCATTTAAATCGGCTAAATTCTTGAGGCTTTTATTATGATTTGATTAATTTTACATGTTTTTAGATTTATTTTATTTACCCATTTCATGTTTTAAATAGTTATTTAGTCATTATTTATTTGTTTTTATAGGTCCAAAGTTATTTGAAGCTTTGGGTGCAAAACGATGAAAAACGGTGCAATGCAACAAGTAGGCAGATTCGACATCTGGATCTTGTTTCAAGAAAAACATGATCTTAAAGTCTTTATTTCAGAAAACTTTCTCTTGACTTTTGAAGCTGACTTTCATACTTTTCCAACGGTAGTTTACTTGTCAAAATCGGACAAGATTTGTCCATCCAAATCAGCTGACGAAGTTCGAGAAGACGACAAAGGCGAAGTGCAGCAAACCGAGAAAGCTGGCGCTCCAATTCGAGAGTCAGCGCTGCAGCGCCAGGCCTGAACAGTAAAATACGAAAAAAAAAATGTAAAAGCCTGAAGCTTACTTGTTTGCTTGTGCACGAAGTTTCTGACTCTAGGGGACCTTGGACACTTTAAATAGGACTCTTTTAGATTAAAAAGAGGGGCATTGGAGTTCTAAAACCCTAATTCTCTCAAGAGGATAGTAGCCACCAAAAAGCTCTCAAGAAGATTGGAAGATTGGTGAAGATTAAAGACTCAAGAATTCACATCTCTTAGTTTTCTCTATTCTCTTCTTTATTTTTCTTGTGTTGTTGATGATGGTGAAACTCTTTGAATATTTATTTTTTTTAATTATCATGAACTAAATTTATTTTACTAGGATTGCAATGGAACTCAACATGTAGTTTGAATTTACTTTCTCTCTCTAGCTTGATTTAATGATTTTTTGAGTTGTTTGTTCAATCTTGTTCTTAATGCTTCTAATTGCTTAGCTACCAATTAGATTGATGTGGTAACCTAGATACAACTAGACATAGGGAGTTTAGTGTTAGACATGGATTGAATAACACATGTTTCATATTCATTTATTAGGATGAATTGATTTGCATGTAGGGTAGAAATATATTTACGTGTCATGTGTAACCAATTTTAGAGTCTAACCTTAATGAGTTTCTCTTTCATTCAATTATCATAGACATATAGTTAATTGATTAAGAGAGATATTTTTGTAAGACCATCGACAAATGCTTATAAATAGATTATAACTTTAAGTTAACAACTCAAGGTCATTAATCAAATTGAGAGGGTAGGAGAGGTTCATACGAAGTGTTGAGGGAAATTTTAATCCTAGGCTTTTCTCCATTGACTTAATTATTATTTTCTTTTATTTAGTTTTTAATTTACATTATTTAACTAATTGTTTGAATAAGATTGAGTTGTTCTAATTTTAGTACTTAACGAATTTGGTAACAATTTCTCGTGGGTTCGACATTCTACTTTTCACTTTATTACTTGTTAACGATACGTACACTTGCGTGGATAAATCTGACAACACCTGTTTATGGGTCGAACCGTGGCCCGAGTTTTTTATTTTTTTTACTCAGGCCGGGGTCAGACCGACCCGAAAATCCATATCACAGTTCAAAATAATATAAAAATATTAAAAAAATATTTTTATATTAATATTTATAATTAAATTAAAATAAAAAATAGTTTTTTATTAATAAACAGTAATTCAAACAGGATCGGACTGACCCAAATTAAAAAAATCCATATTTAGACATAATCAAATACGAATCGGGCAAATAATCCAATCCTTAAACAGGTCTATCTAAAACTCAAACTGTTCCAGCAGCTAGCTTTCTATTTGGAGCAACATCTTCAGCACCAGCATGGATAGCACCCGTGCAAAACAACTGCGTGGCGCTCACAATTATAGTCATCACTTTTAAAGCCCGCTGCATATCAATCCAACAATTTCAAATACAAAATTAGAATTACAATGATATGAAATTAACTTTTGTTGAAAACTGATTTTGACTTTCGTTTAATTAATGTTAAATTTAATACTAGCATCCAACTTAAAATTAATTTATAAAACGGCCTTTTTATAATTATGTATATGACATTTATTTCATGTGTATCATATTTATAATGTGACTTGGGCCTAACATGCATAGAATTTTTTTTTCTACGTTTGAGCCGACTCGAAGATTTATTTTATTATTTAAATATGTTAAAATATTAAAAAAAAATATTTTTATATTAATATTTATATAAATTTATAATTAAATTAATTTTTTTTATTATTTAAATAATAATTCGAGTCAGACTGGATTTATTAGATTTATTTCAGGTCTAACTCAATTCGGATCGGACGAGTAATCGGATCAGCGAACATATCTGTCTTTATTTATGTGCTTAAAATATTTCAATTTAACTGATATAAAATTTACTTCATCATCATTTTAATAATTAAGACTTACCAAATTCGCGTCGGTCCGGCCAATATTTATCTCTTTACATGCCAATCTGCAAAACAGGGCTCAAACCCAAGGTTAAAAATATGTATAAAAAGTGAAAATAACAAAAAAAAAAAAAAAGATTGGAGGTATTAAGTTTAACTAACCCCATGGCTAGCAGAGTGAGTGTCCAAGTGAGCAAGGACGAAGCAGCTGCTGCACCTAAATTAGGGGCATCCCATTGAATAACATTGGTGAGACCAGTAACTGAGGTGGCAACCCCCACAACACCAGCAATAAGGGAGAAAATGACAAAGAGACCGGTGGCCATGTTTCCCATTGGACAGTATATGGGAAATATACGAGCTGGTATTAATAATACAGATGCTGCAATGCAATACATTTTAATGAATACAAAAAAATAAATATATATATTTGTGAATTTTGACTCAAAAACAGGCCTCTTATGACCAAAATAAAGCAATTAAATTCAAGGTTGCTCTTACTCTTCATCTTTCTTGAAATATCCAAGTCCGACACTCGTGTTTGACATATATTTGAACATGAGTATGAAGATATGAATTTCCAAGGACCTCCAAATATATGAAAAACTTAAAAAAAATTGAACATACCCGTGTTAGACACATACTCGCATCCGACAGTCACACCGGAATTCAAGTAACATAGATTAAATTACCTGTTTCATGAGTTCTTTCAATTGCCTGATTTACTGCCCATCCAGCTCTTATTGTTACAATGATATACAGCCCAAGATTGAGAAACAACAGCATTAATGCAGCTGATTTTGATCCTCCAGAAGCCATGGCTTAAAACTTTTTGAGCTGAAGAAAAAGTAGATAAAATTAATTTTGAACTAGATCAAGCTTCTTATTAAGAAATTGAGACAGAGATGACTAATATATAATATAAGTAAGGACTTGTTCTTTTTCTAACCAGGAATATGAATTGTTCCTTGTTTCCTGTATGTTCTTCAGTACTTACTTTTTCTAACCAGGAATATGAATTGTTCCTTGTTTCCTGTATGTTCTTCAGTACTTACTTTTTCGTATAAAATGAAAATGAAGCTTCTTCAATTCAAAGTAATGGATTGTATTCCTAAACCTTTTTTGAGGTTATACCTCAAAAAGAGGGAAAAGGAATCCAGATATCTAATCTAATTAGTTCATTGAGGTCTCAAATTTTGTTCACGTTCCAAATTCTACTTAGACTCATCCATATGTATAAATGAATAGCTAATCTAATTAGTTCACTGAAGTGGGGTTAATTTATTTACATTAAACCCAAAGACAATAACTTTGGACAGAATAAACTTTTCTTCCTCAAAAAAAAAAAAAAAAAAAGAATAAAGTTGCATGGTATGGTACCAAGCATTTTTTGTCTATTTACACCAGTGTTGCACGTCTATTATTTTTCATTTCAATTAAATAGACAAACAAAGCTTGGTACCATAAAAAAATTTGAAATAAACTAGAATAGCCTTTTCATCCTTTTTTTTAATGTGTATATTAATTAATTTTGTACATATATTTCAATTAATTTCCTGGTTACATGCATTTCACAAGTTTAATAGTGTGAGGAACACATTATTAACTTATTAAAGTATTTATAATCTATAATATATAAAAGTAATTGAAAATTAATCGGTCTAGTGTCCCTCCAATGTGATCACTTCTCCGGATCAAATAAATCGTCGATTTTCAATCCAACCGACTCAATTGATTTTCATTTGTTATTAAAGTATTTTAATTATTTATTTATTTAATATAACAAGAAGTAGTAATATTATATTTTGTTATCTCTACACTTATTTGCCATCGAATTACTTAATTTATAAAGTAGCATTACGAAATCACTTTAACAATTATTGTTATCAAATTGCTTAATGTTTCATTTGATGTAACAAAAAGTAATATACTAAATTTTTATTGTTACGTTTATTTGTTTTTTATAATTACTACTTACTTTGTTATTCGGGATAACAAAAAAATGATATTACTACAATTTTTTTATAATAAAAAATGACATCATTCTTTCAAAAATAATATTACTACATTTTATTTACATCTTTTTATCAAACCATTTAATTTGTTAGTTCAAATAATAAAAAAATACTACAACTTTTAGTTATTTTTACATACACGGATTATAATTACACGATTTATTAATTACATAATACAAAATTATATTATTACATAATACTACATCTATTTATTAAAAGATTACTTCTTTTATTATATAAAAAAATAAAAATCCGAAGCTTTTGGAAAACTTATGATGCATGCAAATCTATTGCAGAGAAGTAAGGGACGATTCAGGAGAGCTCGAAGCAAGAATAGCCCTCGAGATATACCAAGAACAGAGTCTTGATGCAAAGAGATAGAGACAGGAAGTGAAATAAGAGAGAGAAAAATTGTATATTATTCTGGATGATCTTCACTGTGTAATACATTCTCCTATATATACAATCGATAGCTAATGAATGAAAGTAACAGTTCTCAACTAACAATTAATTGTCAGCTAACTAACTTGCTAACAGTTGTAACTAATTCCATTTCCATTTCACATGCATCAACCCGTCCCCCACAAGATGAGCCTTGTCCTTAAGGCTGAAACTGTGGAAACCTGCGTTGCAACTCATACAGATACTCCAAGTTGCATCTTCTTCAAACGAATTTGTCCAATGCACCAGGACTTGCGTAGCCGATTGATTACCCTTTTTACCATTCTTCGTGCTAAGATTTTCAAAGGTTCCAATGTTATTGAATCACCTGGAGTGGGTAGTTGGAAACTAACAGTGACTTGAGAACCCCAACTTTTCTTCAATTGTGATACATGGAGCACTAGATGGATCCTAGCCTGAGGAGGTAGAGCTAGCCTGTACGCTACTGACCCCACCTTATCAGTCACCTGATAAGGTCCAAAGTATCGAGGAGCAAGTTTTTGGAATTGTCTTTCAACCAACGAATTTTGCATGTATGGTTGCAGTTTAAGATCGACCTAATCACCAACTGTAAACTATCTATCACTTTTGTGACTGTCGGCTTGTTGTTTCATCCTTAGTTGGGCTCGCTTTAGGTGGTGCCTCAAGAGTTGCAACATATCCTCTCTAGCCTACAGACTGACATCTACCGTATGCACTTGTGAATCCCCTGGGAAGCAAGGGACATGCAGAGGTGGGGGGTACCAAAATAATGCTTCAAATGGGGTTGTGTTAGTGGCAGAGTGGTGGCAAGAGTTATACCACCATTCAGCAAGGGAAAGCCACTTACTCCAAGCCTTAGGTTGGTCTCCCGAAATGGATCTCAAATATGTCTCGAGGCAACAATTTACTACCTAAGTCTGACCATTAGTCTGTGGGTGGTATGCTGATGACATGTGAAGCTCAACCCCTTACAACCTGAAAAGATCTTGCCAGAAATTGCTGAGGAAGATTGCATCTCTGTCACTGATGATAGTAGTAGGCATCCCATGTAGTTTGAATACATTTTCCATGTAAGCTTGAGCCATAGTCAAGGCTGTGTATGGATAAGAGAGGCTAATGAAATGGGCATATTTAGTCAATCTGTCTACAACCACTAAAAGGACAGATTTGCCAAAGGATGGAGGCAACCCTTCGATGAAATCCATACTTACATGGGACCAAGCTTCAGTTGGAATCCGAAGAGGCTGTAACAAGCCTAGAGTTGCACTGGCATCGTACTTAAACCTCTGGCACACATCACAAGTTTTAATAAACTGTTTGACTTGTTTCTCTAACCCCTTTCAAAAGAACAAAGATGACACTCTTTTAACCGTACTCAACATGCACGAATGTCCACCTGTACTACTGCTCTATTTTTTCAACTTTGGCAGTCCCAGGCACATAAGTTAGTAAAGAAGACGGTGGTCTTCCATAAACTAACTCAAACAGGGTCATTTTGGTTGTCGAATGCACTCCAATATTATAATAATATTTTGCCAGGTCAACCAACGTATCCACTCTTTAGGCTTGCCATTAGTAAAACACCTTAAGTACATTTCTAAGGTGCGATTTACCACCTTTGTTTGCACATCAGTTCAGTTTATGGATGATAAGAAGAATTGAAATTAAAGCATGCCCCATTTAACTGGAACAATTCCTTCCAAAAAAGTTGGATTTCTGTTACAAACAATAGATTTTGGAATAAATTTTCCACTTTATGCCTTTGACAAACATCACATTGCATAATAAAAATTTTCACTGCATTTTTCATTTATTAGGTTCATTTTCTTCTAAAAACATTTCCACAACCTGTGAATGGTTTTATAAAATCCTTCATGGGTGCTATCAGGAATCTTTACTAAGATCAAGGGAATAAGATGAGATTATTTTCTCAGATAAATTCGGTCTTAAAAAAAAAACTCCATGTGGAAATCTCTAGGGACCAACATCTTCACCATCTTCAGATAGCTTACTGAGTCATTGGAGCTGAGGATGGGTTTTGTTTTCTTCTTGAATTGGTTGTAACCAACTTAATTCAGGTCGTGAAATGGATGTTAGTTTTGCAATATCTTGCCACCTTGATAATGCATGAACCATTGAGTTCCCCTGGCCCTTTTTGTACTCGATGATGAAGTCATAAGCCACCAACTTTGTAGCCATTATTGTTGTGATTGTTGTGCTTCTTTGTTGATATTAGACCTGCTCATGGATTGGGCTACTCGTCCAAATCCGAAGGTTCGTCTATATTTTAAAAGATTTGGATAAAAATATTAGGCTTTAAATACGAGTTTGAGCAAAAAAAAAATGAGACCCATCTCGAAAATGGATCGGGTCTTGGTTCCAACAATCAAGGTTCGAATCCAGCCCAAACCTAACCCGTTTTTCATTTATATAATATATAATATATAAATTTTATATATTATGTAATTTATATTTTATAAAAAATAAATATATATAATATTATAGTGTAAACATTTAAAAATATGTTAAGTTATCTATATTTTAGAACTTAATAAAAGAAAAAAAAAGAAAAAATACTAAAATTAAATAATAAAAAAATTATTTGTTTTAATTTTTTTTTTTAAAAATGGGTGGGTCTAAACGGGTTTGGACTATCTATTTACAAATATGAACGAGTTTGGGCAAAATTTAAAATTCATAATTCGGATCGAGCTTGAATAAATATTTATAATGTTGATACCGTATCTAAGCTTGATTCGAATTCGATCCATGAGCCCTTCTAGTTGATATGTTGCCCTCATAATTGACTTTTGTGATCAATCTTCAAAATAAACTTTCTTCTCAATAAATAAGGTCTCTACTTTTAACAGCCAACAACAACGTCAACATTTCTTTCTCCTAAGTTGATAGCGCCAAGTGTGAGCCCTTCAAAGCTTGACTAAAAAAGCAATTGCTTTTTTTGTTATGCATCAACATGCCACCCATTTCATTACCTAAAAGCATCGCATTCAACCTCAAAATCTGGGTTAAACTCAGGTAATGCTAAAACAGGTGAAACTATCATGGCTTTCTTTAGCAATTCAAAAGGTTGTTTTGCATCTTCACTCCAATCAAGTAGGCCTGGCAATATTAAACATGACACAAAAAAATAACTAAAAATACGATATGAACACGAACATGACACGAATATACGAATATTTTAAAATTTATATAATACGAATTATTAACGTATCAAAGTTTATATAAATATAAAATACCTTAAACACGATTATGACACGATAAAATACACGAACACGACACAGATACACGAATTGCCAAGTCTACAATTACAACCAAGTGAATGAATTCTTTCGCAACATAGCGGTAAGGGGAGCAATGATCTTGCCATATCCACAAACAAACTTCTTTGTAATAATCAGTTAGACCAAGGAATCCTTTGAGCTGCTTGATGGGGTTGGTTTTAGCCACTCCACCAAAGCTATAATTTTCGCTGGATCGATGACTACTCCGTCAGATCTTAATTACATGTCCCAAATATCTAACATGTCTATCTCCAAAACTGCATCTTGGCAACTTCACGTACAACTTGTGAACTCGCAAAATATTTAAAACAATTCTTACATGTTTTATGTGTTCATCCCAGCTTTTCCTATGAATAAGGATATCGTTAAAGAAAACTGAAACAAACTTGAGTAAGTAAGTTTTGAAATCTTCATTCATGAGAGCCTGGAAGGATGATAGAGCATTTGTAAGACCCAACGAAATTACCATAAATTCATAGTGTCCATGATGAGTTTGAAAAGCAGTCTTTGAATCATCTTCCTCTTTCATATGAATTTGATAGTACCCTTATCTCAAATCTAGTTTGGAAAAGTAACGTGCACCATGAAGCTCATTCAATAATTCATCGATTACTGAAATTGAAAATTTGTTTAGGTGAAGGCATGATAATCCACAAAACAACCATAAGCCAATTGTTGGAGTTTGAAGAGTAAAAAAAAAAAAACTCTTTTATTATATATTTAAGACAAATATACACTAGACACTTACACTCTTTTAATATGCACTCACAACTTCACTCCTTCACACACACAACAACTTACATCCCACCCTATTTATAGCTTTCTATGTTGGTTACTAAACCAACCTATAATGTTCTAGTATGTTGGCTTAATATTCTAGAGAAAGAACAATGAAAAATCTAGAAAGAACTCTAGAAAGAAGACTAAGAAAATTCTAGAAAGACCTAGAGAAATAATAAAGTTTGGAGAGAATTCTAGATGAGAGAATTCTAGAGGAGTTGTTGACTTTAACACTCCCACTCAACAACTACTCTCTTGATGTCGGTTTGGTAGTCATGCCAAGTTGTCTTCTGAACTCATCGAATTTTGCACCGCTAAGTCCCTTGGTAAACAAGTCAGCTACTTGTTCTTCAGTCTTGATGTATTTCAGTTCAATATCTCGTTGAAGTACTTTTTCACGTACAAAGTGATAATGTGTTTCTACGTGCTTGGTTCTGGCATGAAAGACTGGATTTTCAGCTAAGCTTATTGCTGACTGATTATCGCAATAGAGTTGTACTGGAGAGTCAATCGGTTGGTGCAGGTCCTTTAACAACTGTATCAACCACGTGCTTTCTTGTGCTGCCATAGCTGCTGCTCTATATTCTGCTTCTGTAGTTGACAATGATACCGTAGGTTGTCTTTTGCTACACAAAGAGATTATGTCGGATCCAAGACTAAATATGTAGCCAGTTGTTGATCGTCTTGTATCATGATCTCCACCATAATCGGCATCACAATATCCTATAACTTGGCACGGAACTCCCTTTTTGTATAGAAGTCCAAAATCAATAGTTCCTTTTACGTACCTCAAAATTCGTCGAACCGCATCTAAGTGAGGTTTTCTTGGTTTCTCCATGAATCGGCTAGCTACTCCAACAGCGAATGCAATGTCGGGTCTTGTTAATGTAAGGTAGATTAGACTACCCACTAGTTGCCTATAACTTGTTGAGTCTTCCAATTCTTTACCTTCTTCACTCCAGAGTCTTGCATTGGCTTCCATAGGCGTAGATATCGACTTGCAATCAGTCATCCTGAATTTGTGTATAAGATCTTTTGCATACTTGTGTTGACATAAGAATATTCCTTCTTTGGTACGGATTACTTCTAGCCCGAGAAAGTGATTCAGCTCTCCAAGCTCTTTGATTTGAAAACGTACTGAGAGATTGCCTCTAGTTTGTTTGATTTCTTCTTCGTTGTCTCCGGTGATGATTAGATCATCCACGTAAACCAAGACTATTGCCAACTTACATCCTTTTTCTTTCATGAACAAGTTCGAATCTGCTGCTGCAACTGAGTAAGCACATTGTATTAGGAATTCGGCAATTTTACCGTACCATGCTCTCGGTGCTTGTTTTAATCCGTAGAGTGCCTTTTTCAACTTACACACATAATCCGGATGAACTTTACTTGTGAATCCTTCGGGCTGCTCCATATAAATCTCTCGATCTAGTTCTCCGTGCAAGAAGGCATTTTTCACATCCATTTGCCATAACTTCCAAGATTTGCTTGCTGCAAGGGCAAGTAATACTCGTACTGTTGTAATCTTTGCAACCGGACTAAAGGTCTCATCATAGTCCACCCCATACTTTTGAGAGAATCCGTGAGCCACCAATCGAGCCTTATACCTTTCTATCGATCCATTGGGTCGAGTCTTTATTTTATAAACCCATTTACATGAGATGGGTTCAATCTTCTTCGGCTTTGGCACCAACTCCCATGTCTCGTTTTGTTTCAGGGCTTGAACTTCTTCTTCCATGGCTTTTCTCCACTCCAATTTCTCAGATGCCTCTTCATAAGTTGTTGGCTCTATTTCTTCAATTAGAGCAGCATTAGCATACTTAAGATTTGGTTTGCGTTGTCGTGATGACCTGCGCAGAAGTGGCTGAGAATCTCTTTCATCGAACTTATTTTCTCGAAATGACTTTTCCTCATCAAGGGCCTTTTCTGAATACTCGTCACTTGGTTGAGTCTTTTCAAGCTTAATTTGTTCCTCCATATTTTCTTGAAGTTTTTCTTCAATTTCTTTTGAGTCTGGCAATAGAACTGCTTGTGGTGACCACCATGACGAAGCTTCATCGAACACAACATTTCTAGATACATAGCATCTGCCACTCGTTGGATCACAACATCTCCACCCTTTTCTTTGATCGTCATATCCCACAAATATGCAACGAATTGCCTTTTTGTCGAATTTGCTACGTAGATGATCTGGTACAAATACATAACATACGCAACCAAATACTCGAAAGTGACTCACCGTGGGTTTGATGTTCCATAGTTTCTCAAAGGGTGAGATAAAACCAAGCCTTGCTTGTGGAAGCCTATTAGTCACGTGAGCTGCAGTCTTCATGCATTCTGCCCAAAAACGAGGTGGCACATTCTTCGCATGTAACATGCTTCGACATATCTCAGCCAAATGCCGATTCTTTCTCTTGGCAACTCCATTTTGTTGTGGAGTGTTCGGACATGTCAATTGTCGGCGTATCTTTCATTCCTGTAAGAATTCTGAAAACTCCTTGGATGTGTATTCTCCCCCGTTATCTGTGCGTAGGCATTGTATCTTTCGGCCTACTTCTTTTTCCACCTTTTCTTTGAACTCTATAAATTTAGTAAGTGCCTCTGATTTTTCTTTCATAAAATCAATCCAGACGTACCTTGAAAAATCATCAATGAAAGTTATCATGTATTGGTAGCCACTGACAGAAGGTTGCTTTATCTTTCCGAACACGTCTGAGTGAATTAGCTGGAGAGGCTCCTTAGCTCTAAACTTTGACTCCTCGTATGGCAACTGGTGAGCTTTCCCATATTGGCACCCGGCACATACTGTGTCCTCTTGAATGTCTAATTGAGGAAAACCTTTGAGCATAGACTTTTTCATCATTACCTTTAACTTGAGGTAACTCACGTGCCCAAGCCTCGCATGCCACAAGTCAGCTGTTTCATTCTTTCTTGTCTTGTCCACATATGCAGTCTGAGCGGACATAACGTAGACTGACTCCAGACGTTTCCCTTCCATTATTGGTGTACTTGTTGGCTTTAAGTTTGGATATACTTTCACATCATTTGGACCAATCACGACATAATTTCCTGAGGCAGTGAGTTGTGAAACCGATAGCAGATTTTTCTTCATACCTGGTACATGGAATACGTTTTGCAGCTCGATTTGGTGTGGACTAAACCGTGGCACAATAGTTGTTTGGCCGATGTGAGTAATAGGTAACCTTGAATTATTTGCAGTTACCACAACTCGTTCTCCTTTGTATGTTGAGGTATTAGTCAACTTCTCCTTATCTCCAGTCATGTGATTTGAGCATCCAGAATCAACTATCCAATCTTTATTATAGTCAATTAATTTACTCACCGATGCGAGTGAACACTCTTCTTTTGACTCGGTGATGCAAGCAGCTGCAAGTTCTTCGCATTCTTCAATAGCAATTGATGCTTGAAAATCCCACTCTTCTTCGCTATTATTCTCTTCTCATGACGAGGTTGCCGCGTTGCCTTGGACTTGCTTAAACCGACAGTCTCGAGCAAAGTGACCAGATTTTCCACAGTTGTAACACTGATTGTTTTGACGACGATACCTATTTTCATTTTTGTCTCTTTCTCGAACATGCTGAGCTCCCTCTTGTCGAAAGCTCCTTCCCCCTTGCTTTGGCCATGTTTCTTGCCTTCGAAATTTATTTTCTTCCACGCCTGGCTTTGTAACAACTTTGCTTCTTTTATTAAAGCCTCTTTTATTACTAAAGAGTGCTTTCTCGTCATCTTTTATCAAGACTTTAGACATTTGTTTATCTAAAGTCTCTTGATTGGCTAGGATATTTTCCAACTCAGTAAAAGTTGGTTCTTTGCTCCATCCACGAGTTGCAGTAACAATCCCGTTGTATTCAGGTCGCAAGCCATGGATGATAATTCTTCTCATCCTCGTTTTGGTAATGGCATTTTCTGGATCTAATTTTGAAATTTCATCACAAAGAGTTTTAACTTTAGAGAAATATTCGCTTACCGACATATTTTGCTGCGATATTGACAGGAGTTCATTCTCCAATTGTTGGAGCCTAGCATCATTTTTCCTCACGAATAGCATTGTGAGTGTGTCCCAGGCTTCCTTCAGTGTCTTTGCATCCTTGATGCGTTGTAATAAACCATCCTCAATGGTGACTGATAACACGTACATGGCCTTACCGGCTTTGATCTTCCATTTTCTTAGTTCTCCGGCATCAGTTGGTGGTGTTGAAGCTTCACCGTTAACAATATCCCATAAATCTTGCCCGAGCATGTAATATTGCATCCGGATGCTCCACGTATTGTAATTGTTTTCATTGAGCTTCTCGATGTTGCTACCGGAATTAGAAATATCTGCCATAGTGTCTTGAGAGTGCCCTGCACTTACCTCAAATTTGATTCTTGTTCACTTAATTTCACAGTCCCTGACCGTGTACCGGCAGAATTTCCACGTCTTTACGAACTACGATCCTCGATCGTCTTGGTCCCAGACTGTCTTTCTCCGATATGCGTACTCCGGTCCCTGACCGTCTAGCTCTGATACCAATTTGTTGGAGTTTGAAGAGTAAAAAAAAACTCTTTTATTATATATTTAAGACAAATATACACTAGACACTTACACTCTTTTAATATGCACTCACAACTTCACTCCTTCACACACACAACAACTTACATCCCACCCTATTTATAGCTTTCTATGTTGGTTACTAAACCAACCTATAATGTTCTAGTATGTTGGCTTAATATTCTAGAGAAAGAACAATGAAAAATCTAGAAAGAACTCTAGAAAGAAGACTAAGAAAATTCTAGAAAGACCTAGAGAAATAATAAAGTTTGGAGAGAATTTTAGATGAGAAAATTCTAGAAGAGTTGTTGACTTTAACACCAATTGCCTTTTTAACAAGAATAACAAATGAATAAAAAGGACTGTTGCTAGGGAAGATGATACCAATGGCCAACATTTCTTCCATAACTTTTTCAATCTTTGTGTTACAAAAATAAGGATATCTGTAAGGTCGCACACAAATAGGTTTATAACCTTATTTCAAAGGTATATAGTGGCCATGAGATTTGAAAGATTTGCATTTAAAACAGCACGAAGCAATTGTGGCCCATCGTTTTGTCTTTTCCGTTATTTTATCCTTTATTATACTAAGCTAGAGAAACACAACTTATTTTTTTTTTTCTAAACTCATTAGTCAACTCATCATTATTTATCATTTTATGATCTTGTTTTTTCATCCCATACAATTTCATCACCTATCCATTTAGGAACTCCATAATCATCCCAATAAATCCGAAACAATAGGTCCTAAGCTTTTAAACCACTCAACATCCAACACAGCATCATACCCTTCAAGTGGTAAAGTAAAAAAATTATGGTCAGAGTACTCGAACTTTGAAGTCATTTTTTACTCGAACTTTGAAGTCATTTTTGTTGTGCTTCTTTGTTGATATTAGACCTGTTCAAGGGTCGGGCTATTCGTCCAAATCCAAATGTTCGCTTATATTTTAAAGGGTTTGAACAAATATATTAGGCCTGAAATATGAGTTTGAGCAAAAAAAATGACTCATTTCGAAAATGGATCGGGCCTTGGCTCCAACAATCAAGGCCCGAATCCAACCCAAACCTGGCCCGTTTTTTATTTATATAATATATAATATATAAATTTTATATATTATGTAATTTATATCATATAAAAAATAAATATATATAATATTATAGTGTAAACATTTAAAAATATATTAAGTTATTCATATTTTAGAACTTAATAAAAGAAAAAAATAGATAAAATACTAAAATTAAATAATAACAAATTATTTGTTTTAATTTTTTTAGAAAAAAAAATATGGGTAGGTCTAAAAGGGTTTGGATTATCTATTTACAAATATGAGCGGGTTTGGGCAAAATTTGAAGTCCATATTTCGGATCGGGTTTGGACAAATATTTATGATATTGATATCATATCTAAGCTCGATTCGAACCTTATCAATGAACACCAGTTGATATGTTGCGCTCATAATTGACTTTTGTGATCAAACTTCAAAATAAACTTTCTTCTCAATAAATAAGGTCTCTACTTTTAGCAGCCAACAACAACGCCAACATTTCTTTCTCCTAAGTTGATAGCGCCAAGTGTGAGCCCTTCAAAGCTTGACTAAAAAAGCAATTGCTTTTTTTTGTTATGCATCAACATGCCACCCATTTCATTACCTAAAAGCATCGCATTCAACCTCAAAATCTGGGTTGAACTCAGGTAATGCTAAAACAGGTGAAACTATCATGGCTTTCTTAAGCAATTCAAAAGGTTGTTTTGCATCTTCACTCCAACCAAGTAGACCCGGCAATATTAAATACGACACGAAAAAAAATAACTAAAAATACGATATGAACACAAACACGACACGAATATACGAATATTTTAAAATCTATATAATACGAATTATTAACGTATCAAAGTTTATATAAATATAAAATAATTTAAACACGATTATGACATGATAAAATACACGAACACGACACGGATACACGAATTGCCAAGTCTACAACTACAACCAAGTGAATGAATTCTTTCGCAACATAGCGGTAAGGGGAGCAATGATCTTGCCATATCCACAAACAAACTTCTTGTAATAATCAGTTAGACCAAGGAATCCTTTGAGCTGCTTGATGGTTGGTTTTAGCCACTCCACCAAAGCTATAATTTTCGCTGGATCGATGACTACTCCGTCAGATCTTAATTACATGTCCCAAATATCTAACATGTCTATCTCCAAAACTGCATCTTGGCAACTTCACATACAACTTGTGAATTCTTACATGTTTTATGTGTTCATCCCAGCTTTTCCTATGAATAAGGATATCGTTAAAGAAAACTGAAACAAACTTGAGTAAGTAAGCTTTGAAATCTTCATTCATGAGAGCCTGGAAGGATGATAGAGCATTTGTAAGACCAAATGAAATTACCATAAATTCATAGTGTCCATGATGAGTTTGAAAAGCAGTCTTCGAATCATCTTCCTCTTTCATATGAGTTTGATAGTACCCTTATCCCAAATCTAGTTTGGAAAAGTAATGTGCACCATGAAGCTCATTCAATAATTCATCGATTACTGAAATTGAAAATTAGTTTAGTTCAAGGCATGATAATCCACAAAACAACCATAAGCCAATTGCCTTTTTAACAAGAATAACAAATGAATAAAAAAGGACTCTTGCTAGGGAGGATGATACCAATGGCCAACATTTCTTCCATAAGTTTTTCGATCTTTGTGTTACGAAAATAAGGATATCTGTAAGGTCGCACACAAATAGGTTTATAACCTTATTTCAAAGGTATATATTGGTCATGAGATTTGAAAGGTGGAAGAGTCTTGGGTTCTTTAAACACATCCTGATTTGCATTTAAAACAGCACGAAGCAATTGTGGACCCTCGTTTTGTCTTTTCCGTTATTTTATCCTTTATTATACTAAGCTAGAGAAACACACCTTATTTTATTTTTCTAAACTCATGAGTCAACTCATCATTATTTATCATTTTATGATCTTGTTTTTTCATCCCATATAATTTCATCACCTATCCATTTAGGAACTCCATAATCATCCCAATAAATCCGAAACAATAGGTCCTAAGCTTTTAAGCCACTCAACATCCAACACAGCATCATACCCTTCAAGTGGTAAAGTAAAAAAATTATGGTCAGAGCATACCCTTGAATTTTTATGAATTTTGCTAACAGTGTCTTAAGGACACTATTTAAGGTTAGTTAATATGCTATTTATAGTAATAATATTGTATTAAATGTAAAAATTGATAATTTTATTTATAATTTTCAATACATTGGATAAAGGTATATCTAGTAACCTTAAAGAGTGACTTTAAGACACTCGTTAATAAAATCTAATTTTTATTTGGACTTCTTGACAAATTCCCAAGTTGACCAACTTCTTTCCATTGGCCACATTAACTTGTAAGTGACCATCATTCTTTGGCTGCATTCTCAATTTCCGAACCACATCATTACTTATAAAATTATGAGTACTTCGATGCTCAATTAAAATAATTAACTCTTGAGATACAAGATAGCTTATAACTTGCATGGTTTGTGGAGAATGTAACCCTGTGATGACATTTAGTGAGATTTTAAGATCCTCCTTACCAGCAATTATAGACCTATCTTGATGATCTTCCTCATCATCATCCCCGCATCCAGTGATAAAAAATAATCTCTTGCATCGCCTCCTGGAGTGAAAATTTCATCATAATTATAAAATTGGGCCTTACGTCTCATTTATTTCATTTTTGCATGAGTTAACTTCTTAATGATTGGGTTTACCGGCCGGTTTGGTAACCAGACTCACTATTGGTGAAGTAGAGTTCCACTTTTTCCCTTCATATCCAGCACCCTTCTTTTGAACCGAGTATTTGGACTCAAACAACCTTGCTTCCAACCGCAACTAATAGCATATTAGGCTGTGATGCCTATACATCAATCAATATATACTTCTTTAACCTACTTATAAAGCAAGCCACCTGCTAAGTCATCGCCATCTTTCTTTGATGACTTAATAGCTTTTCAAATTGAGTTTGATACTCTTGAATCTGTTTGAGCTTTGTTAGACCGCCAAATAAATCATCAAACTATGTTGATCCATATCGCGCATGAAAGCTCTCCTTCAAATCTTCCCATAACATTGCTTGTCCCTCTTTAAGCAACTGAAACCATAGCTGGCTTCCCCTTCCAAGTGATATGTTGCCAAAAGTACATTATCTTCCATGGCAATTTTTTTGGAACTCAAAGAAATGAAGAATTGCTCCAAACAACATATCCAACTTGCGGGATAATAACTACCATCAAAACGAGGAAAATTCAGTTTGGTAACCTTTGTAATCACCGTGCCACCACTAGCATAACTTCTCCTTTGTGTGGTAGAGGCCTCTCCTCTCATCGTTTGGCTTCCAGTTTCACGCCATTAAATGGATGAAAATTAATCCAACCTATTATTCACCGTAGCAAACATTCCCCTCATTTCCTTGAGCATTTGGTTCTTATCTTCCTCCATTATGCTAACACGCGATCCTCCGTCTAAACTTGTTCTAATACCAAATTGTTACGTTCTTGGTCTTCTTTCTCCTTTCCATGATCTCGACCCCATCCCTTACCCCTTGGTTTCTTAGCGGAAGAGCAAGCTATTATGGAGCATGAATGAATAATGAATTCACCATGAAAACATGCAAGGAAGGAATGAGAGTTCATCAAAGATGAAACTCATTCTTAGAAGTAATTTTATTAAAATTTTCCTTGCCTAACATCAAATATTTGAGTCCTTATTTATAGAATTGATTTCTCTTATCTCTAACTATGAGATAAAATCATAATCTCATGATAAACTTATAAATGATTAATCTCACTAGATAAAGCCAATCCTAAAAAATAAATAGCTACTAGATAAATATGTCATGCATGGATTGTCACGTTGCTACAAAACAACCGGGGTTAGTTCCTTTCCTTGTCAACTAAGGTTTGATCTGTTGTGCGGAAGCGAATTGATATTACTAAAACCGATTTAAACACACTGAAAAAACACCGATATTTTACGTGGTTCGGCAACTGTGCCTACGTCCACGGGAGGAGGAGCTTGAAGCTTTGTATTAATGGAGTTTAGAGTACAAACATATACAGAATTCAAGGTGCTACACAAGCACTGAACTCACAACTCAACACAATACCGAATTACTCTATAAACACAGAGTATTTGCTTCAACAATTTAGCTCTAACACATACTCAACTCTACTCTACTCTCTCATCTCTACATGGCTATTTATAGCCATAATATCAAGGTGTGAATACTAAGCAAGTGGCAGCCACCATAGCCACCTTCCACCACCTATCTTGGTGTGAACACTTTGCAAGTGGTAGCCACCATAGCCACCATCCATTTGCAAGTGGTAGCTTCCATTATTGGTGGTGCAAGTGGTGCAAGTGGTAGCTCCATTATTGGTGCTAAGCCACCAAATGTGACTTTGAGCCATACCATATTCCAACAATCTCCACCTTGGCGAGAATCCACAGAGAGAATTCACAGATTAGAGCTTCCTCCTTTCTCCTTCAAATGTACACACCATTACTCACATATCAGGGCACCTACTGCATTGGCATGATTCATCAATGCACTGAGCCTGAGTCAATTTTTCTGTCTACTTCCCAGGAATTTTCTTAGCTTCTCCAAGATCATCTCGAACTCTGAGCTCAGTTGAGCCTTCAGCCTGTCGATCTCCACCTTGCCTTTTTCAGCAGATAGACAAATGATCCATCTTGAAGTTTCCGGAAATAAACACAGTGATCAAATTGACTGTGTGTGTACTTTTCATCCTGTCTTGAAACAGTCCAACCGTTTGTACAGCTGTCACGGGATTGTTTCAGACCACAGTGATCGGTTCAACTTGCTTTTGTAATCTCTGCGACCGGGGACTCCAGAACCATCTGGTTGAGTCATACAAATTTCCTCCTCTACGGAACCATGGAGGAATGCAGTTTTTACATCAAGTTGAACTATCTCTAGGTTATACTGTGCTACTAAAGCCAATAAGATCCGAATAGATGCATGCTTAACAACAGGTGAAAATACCTCATTGTAGTCTATTCCTTCTTTTTGAGCCTAACCTTTGGCTACCAATCTGGCTTTGTATCTGATGCTGTCTTTGCCGGTAGCACCCTCCTTTTTGGCAAAGACTCATTTGCACCCAATTGATATCTTGAGTGTTGGAAGTGGAACCAACTTCCAAGTCTGATCGCCTCCTTCCACTGGGCATGCTCAGGGCTGTTTACAGCTTCTTTGTAATTGATCAGAACATCATCATCAATTACTGGAAGGGCGTATGTCACCACGTCTGTGTATCGAGCAGGTTTCCGAATATGTCTATTCGGTCTACTGGTGACAACTGATTCAAGTTGCTGAAAGATTTCCGGTGATGACTCCTCCACTTCAGTTAAGGTGTCATCAGATTCTGGTTCAGATTCATCTGAATTTTGACCAGCATCTTCAAATTCAAAACTCCACCTGCTTTAGAGAATCTTGGTTCACATTCTCTGGAGTTGACAGTTTCAGCATTACAGATTCGTCAAAGGCAACATCTCGGCTTACGATGACTTTCTTTGACTCAAGGTTCCACAATCGGACTGCTTTTACTCCTTCACTAAAGCCCATGAAGACAGCTTTCTTGGCTCTAGGATCCAGTTTTGCATCCGTAACTACGAAGCCGATCATATTCAATGGCAGAATATCCGGACTACACCTCTATGGGAGTCTTCCCATCAATTGCGGTGGAGGTTAGTCTGTTGATAATGTGGGAGGCGAACAATAAAGCCTCCGCCCAAAATGCTTTGCTCAAGCTCGACTGGGATAACATGCAGCGAACTTTATCAACCAAAGTTCGGTTCATCCTTTCTGCAACTCCATTCTGCTGGGGAGTGCCAGGAACAGTGAAGTGTCGGATTATCCCATCATTCTGTGAGAGGCTGCTGCTCTGCCTGTCATGGTTTCTCTGTCAAGGAGATACAGATTTCCCTTCATATAACCCTTCATTGCTAAGAATGCTCCACGTACAACTCTCAGGACTCCATTCTGAATGGTCACCTTGTAACCATTTGAGTCTAAGACCCCCAGTGATATGAGGTTCTTCTTGAGATCAGGAACATACCTTACGTCTGTAAGTTGTCTGATTGTACCGTCATGCATTTTCAGTCGGATTGTTCCGATGCCTCTAGTGTGACAAGTATTGTCATTGCCCATATGGACAATCCCTCCATTAAACTCTTTGAAGTTTGAGAACCACTCTAGGTTCGGACACATATGGTAGGAACATCCGGAATCCAGAATCCATTGATCTGAAGAGTGTGTTGTTGTGGAAATCGTAAATGCAGAGTCTTCTTCTCCCTCAGATTCTTGAGCTACACTCACAATCGACCTCTCCATGTTGGGACAGTTATTCCTCCAATGCCCTTTCTCATGGCAAAAGGCACACTCGTCCCTCGAGAGTCGTGTTCTCGATGATCCCCTCCTTGAGCGGGATTTACCTCGCTTGTTTTCTCCGGCTCCTTGGTTGTTCGTCTTGCCTCTGTACACAGTTAAAGCTTCTGGTGTAGTATTCTGGTGATCATGCTGATCCTTTTTCCGATACTCATTATTCACCAGAGCATTACAAACATTAACATATTCTATATCATTTTTACCATACAACAGTGTAGTGGTTAAATGATCATAGCTATCAGGCAAGGAATTTAACAGAGTAAGAGCCTTATCTTCATCAGAGATATTTGCATCTAGATTTTCAAGATCAGCGAGGATTTTGTTAAAACTTACTAGATGCTCCTGCATGGTGATACCTTGCATATACTGGAAGCGGAACAGCTTCTTCTTCAGATAGAGTCTGTTCTCCATGCTTTTTGTCATGTACTTGTCCTCAAGTTGTTTCCAGAGAGTTTTTGCATTATTCTCTCTCATGACAAAGTACTTCTGGTCCTTGGCTAGGCATAACCGGATTGTGCCACAAGCCTGACGGTTGACAAATTTCCAGTCATCTTCCGAAATATCTCTGGGCCTGTCTTCCAGAGCGATATATGAACCCTCTCGGAATAACAGATCCTGAACTTCGCACTGCCACATGCCAAAGTTGGTGGTGCCATCAAATTTCTCCACCTCGAACTTTGCAGTGGTCATCGAGTTCTTTCTGATATAAGAACTTGATCGTGCGCTGCTGGTTGTTTCATGTGTCTCTAATGATTCTGCCATGGTAATAAAACAAAATTACCAACAAAGTGTTTTTCCGGTACCTGTATGGAAAAACGGATGCCGCGGTTGAGTCCGGAATAGTCGAAATAGCCAGGAACGGGTCCAACTGTGTAAATTTTGGACACACGGTGAATATTCTGCGAATATTCTGCTACAAGTGGCTCGAAATGGACTCGGTTTAGCTCAACCGGCTCGGAAAAGTCTCGGAATAGTGTTCTGAAACGGCTCAAAAAATAGCCCGAAAAAGTTGGTCGGACCTGCGGCGGCGCGTGGGCGGCGTACGGCGGCGCGTGCGGCGGCGCGTGGAGCGCGTGGAGCTGTTTGGGTGGCCGGCGCGTGTGGCGCGTGGGGCGCGTGGGCTTCACGCGTCTTCAACCTCTGGAGGCGCGTGTGGCGCGTGCTGCGCGTGGGTGTCACGCGTCTGCAACCTCTGGAGGCGCGTGCGGCGCGTGGGCGCGTGCGGCGCGTGGGCGCTTCTTCTGGCGGCGCGTGTGGGCGCGTGCGGCCTCCTCTGGTGCTCCGGTTGATTCTGTTGCACTCCTCTCAACGACCTCTTCAACCTGGTATTTTCAAAACACAAATTGGAGCACTTTTGAAAAACGGACAGAATTGAACAAACTCGGTTTTACGTAAAAATTGGCTCTGATACCAATTTGTTGTGCGGAAGCGAATTGATATTACTAAAACCGATTTAAACACACTGAAAAAACACCGATATTTTACGTGGTTCGGCAACTGTGCCTACGTCCACGGGAGGAGGAGCTTGAAGCTTTGTATTAATGGAGTTTAGAGTACAAACATATACAGAATTCAAGGTGCTACACAAGCACTGAACTCACAACTCAACACAATACCGAATTACTCTATAAACACAGAGTATTTGCTTCAACAATTTAGCTCTAACACATACTCAACTCTACTCTACTCTCTCATCTCTACATGGCTATTTATAGCCATAATATCAAGGTGTGAATACTAAGCAAGTGGCAGCCACCATAGCCACCTTCCACCACCTATCTTGGTGTGAACACTTTGCAAGTGGTAGCCACCATAGGCACCATCCATTTGCAAGTGGTAGCTTCCATTATTGGTGGTGCAAGTGGTGCAAGTGGTAGCTCCATTATTGGTGCTAAGCCACCAAATGTGACTTTGAGCCATACCATATTCCAACATGATCTTTGCAAGAACGAATAGGAGTAAAATTCTGAATTCATCATATTAATGTGGGGGAGTTTACTCTTCAGATCTCTTGGAGAGGAGATTAGGTCTAGGCAAAGTTCTTGATGGTCTTACAAAAAATCATATTGTAATTTCTAGTAGGTTTTATTTTGGCTTAGTTTTTCAACTAGACCTGCTCATGGCCAGGCAGCCCGCCCGGCTCGACTCGTATTGAACTGAGCTTGGATAGAATTGTTCATGATCTGGATCGGCCCGGCTCGATCTGAATCACTGTTCACACATCAAAATATTAATTTTTATTTAAATTTGATTATAAAATATTTAAATATTAATATAAAAGTTTTTTTTTTAATTTTTTTAATATTATGAACAGTAACCCGAGCCAAGCCTGGATAAGGAAAAAAAATCCGGACCGCGACCCGACCATGAGCAAGTTTATTTTCAACTAAATTTAAGTTTTTTTTACTACAAGTTAATTAATTAATAGGTATCCTCTTCGTCATTTTTTTCTATCTTTATTTTTTGGATGTTCTAAATTTTGAATATTTAATTTAATTTAATTTTTTTTTATTTTTATATTTTAAATTAAATTTCATTTTTTTTATTTTTTGACATTAAAAATTATGGTGCATCAGTTTTGTATAAAAACATTTAAAATTTTAATATCGAATACACCTAAGTCGATATAATAGTAATCTTATAATTTATAAAATTGATCCATAGAAGTTTTTAACCGCATTAAATAGTTAGTACATTAATTTTATCCATTAAGTGAGAAGATTATAGAGGATTAATTAAAATGAAATCATAAAACGTTTCTTAACCCAGTGAATACTTTGTGGATGGATTGATAGCCTAAATCATGTATTAATCCTTTTCCATATATATGATTAATTGCATCTTCTTGAAAAGTAAAAAAAAAAAAACAACAACAACAACAATTCAACACAAAATCTGCATCTTATTATAATGGTAATTCGTAGTTTGCTATAAGTTATGCTTAAAAAAATTTATCAAAAATCAAACCGATTAGATTTTCGATTTTCAATTCAATCGATTTTCGATTCAACCAATTTAATCGATTGAACTGACGGGTTCAATAATAATATAAAATTGAAATATTGAATTTAATATAATTTTAAAAATACTTAACTAGTTAACTTACCTTATTTTATTTAGGCTCGCTTCTATGTTCTATCAACCTCGACTAGTTTTCAATCTTCAACTATTTTGCTTTTCTTTTCTTTTTTGAATCAAAATCTCAATTTCATTTAAGTTAGCTGGAATTGGTAATTCTTTTTTTTTGTTTGCTTGTTTTTGTTATTAATTGACCGCCCAAATGATAGCTGGTTTTGATTCTCAGATTCCTTGAGAAAAGGGCTTTCCAGATTCAGGTTTGTTTCTCTCATGTCTCAGTGGTTTATCAGCTCCGAGTTCATCAAGGCTCAATTTTGAGTACACTAAAACGTAAAAATTGAACCTCGAAATCAATTTTGAATTTTTCATTCTTCAAAAACTGGGTTTTTCCTTTACCTTTGAAAAACTTCAGCTGGTAAACCAATGGTTTTGCTCTGATCCTTTTAATTTTCTGAGATTGAGGTTTCGAAGAAAAGTATTAAAGGAAACTAGTTTTTTTTAGGATCTGACGCTTAGGTAAAAGGATAATTTATCATCTTTTTTGAGAATTAGGTTTGAAAAATCTTTGGGGTTTTTGTTGATCTGGGGATATTCAAAATTTGAATCGAGTATTTCTTCTACTGGTTTTTAATTTTAGTTTGGGTTTCAGCCGAATGAGTTTGTGTTTGTAATCAAATTGGGTTAAAAAGCTAAAAAAGAATACAAAAATCATAAATTTCCGAGTTTTTTCGGGTTAACCGGTTTTCGGTTCTCGGTTAATTTTCTGTTTTTATCGATTCTTAAAATTTTCGATTATATTATTATAGTTGAACCGTCGAACTTGCTGATTCTCGATTGAACCAATGAATCGATCTGATTTTTTTATCATTAGCTAAAAGTGAGTATTACAATGTTTTTGTTGTACACATACAAGCTTGTATCAAAAATTATGCCTATGTTTTTGTTTAGTTAATTAATAACAATTCAAGGAAAAAAGTGTTGAATATTTAGATCAATAAAAGTGGTGTTGTCATCTTTAATTTATTTGACCAACAAAATAAAAGGGGTACGGATAACTAGACATCTCTATTGCAGTTGAAATTAACATTTAAATATTAAAAATAATTATTTTTATTAACAATAAAATTATTAGATTCTACATTTTAAGGTATAGTAAAAAAATTAATTAAAATAAATGAAACATGTGATAATTTTTTTATTTACGTGTGATTTTAAAAAATTTCACCATCTGTAGATAAAAAACAAACTCTTATAAAAATGTAATATAAGGTAGAAAATTAATTTATATCACAAGAGAAGTATAAAATGAAATTTCACAAGATTTAAGTAAATGAAAATAATAACTTTGTAATTGAAACACACTCAAGCATGGGAATTCTCTTGATTGATGTAAAAATTATTGGACTGCGTCTGTTACAATGGTACAATCTTTGAATCAACAGTCTTCATTATTATTATTATTATTATTATTATTATTATATAATATTGTAAAATTGTTAAATTGTAGACTTGTTGATAACTCTAGGAAATATAGTTATTTTATCACCTTTTTTATGCATTTAAATCGACTAAATCCTTGAAGCTTTTATTAGGATTTGATTAGTTTTACATATTTTTAGATTTATTTTATTTACCCATTTCATGTTTAAATAGTTATTTAGTCATTATTTATGTGTTTTTATAGGTCCAAAGTGATCTAGAGCTTCGGGGTGCAAAACGATGAAAAACGGTACAATACAATAAGTAGGCAGATTCGACTTCTGGATCTTGTTTAAAGAAAAACATGATCTTAAAGTCTTTATTTCAGAAAACTTTATCTTGACTTTTGAAGCTGACTTCCATACCTTTCCAACGGTAATTTACTTGTCAAAATCGAACAAGATTTGCCCATCCAAATCAGCTGACGAAGTTCGAGAAGACGACAAAGGCGAAGTGCAGCAAACCGAGAAAGTTTGCGCTCCAATTCGAAAGTCAGCGCTGCAGCGCCAGGCGTGAACAGTAAAATACGGAAAAAAAAAAATTTAAAAGCTTGTAGCTTACCTATTTGCTTGTGCACAAAGTTTCTGACCCTAGGGGATTTTGGACACTTTAAATATGACTCTTTTAGATTAAAATAAAAGGGATTGGAGTTATAAAACTCTAATTCTCTCAAGAGGATAGTAGCCACCAAAAAGCTCTCAAGAAGATTGGAAGGTTGGTGAAGATTGAAGACTCAAGAATTGACATTTCTTAGTTTTCTCTATTCTCTTCTTTATTTTTCTTGTGTTGTTGATGATGGTGAAACTCTTTGAATATTTGTTTTCTTTAATCATGAACTAAATTTATTTTACTATGTGCAATGGAACTCAACATATAGTTTGAATTTACTTGATTTAATGGTTTTTTGAGTTGTTTGTTCAATCTTGTTCTTAATTCTTCTAATTGCTTAGCTTCCAATTAGATTGATGTGGTAACCTAGATACAACTAGACATAGGGAGTTTAGCGTTAGACATGGATTGAATAACACATGTTTCATATTCATTTATTAGGATGAATTGATTTGCATGTAGGGTAAAAATACACTTACATGTCATGTATAACCAATTTTAGAGTCTAACCTTAATGAGTTTCTCTTTAATTCAATTATCATAGACATATAGTTAATTGATTAAAAGAGATATTTTTATACGATCATCGACAGATGTTTATAAATAGATTAGAACTTTAGGATAACAACTCAAGGTCATTAATCAAGTTAAGAGGGTAGGAGAGGTTCATACGAAGTGTTGAGAGAAATTGTAATCCTAGACTTTTTTCCATTGATTTAATTATTATTTTCTTTTATTTAGTTTTTAATTTACATTCTTTAACTAATTTTTTGAATAAGATTGAGTTGTTCTAATTTTAGTACTTCACGAATTTGTTAACAATTTCTCGTGGGTTCGACACTCTATTTTTCACTTTATTACTTGTTAACGATACGTGCAATTGCGTGAAAAAATCCGACAACACCTGTTTATGGGTTGGGCCGTGACCCAATTTTTTTTTTTTTTACTCAGGCTGGGGTCGAACCGACCCGAAAATCCATATCACTGTTCAAAATAATATAAAAATATTAAAAAATTGTTTTTATATTAATATTTATAATTAAATTTAAATAAAAAATAATTTTTTATTGATAAACAATAATTCAAACAGGATCGGACTGACCCGAATTAGAAAAATCCATATTTAGACCTGATCAAATACGGACCGAACGAATAACCCAACCCTTGAACAAGTCTTATCTAAAACTCAAACTGTTCCAGCAGCTAGCGTTCTGTTTGGAGCAACATCTTCAGCACCAGCATGGATAGCACCCGTGCAAAACAACTGCGTGGCGCTCACAATTATAGTCATCACTTCCAAAGCCCGCTGCATTATCAATCCAACAATTTCAAATACAAAATTAGAATTACAATGATATGAAATTAACTTTTGTTTAAAACTGATTTTGACTTTCGTTTAATTAATGTTAAATTTAATACTAGCATCCAACTTAAAATTATCCAACTTAAAATTAATTTATAAAACGGCCTTTTCATATTTATGTATATGACATTTATTTCATGTGTATCAGATTTATAATGTGACTTGGGCCTGACATGCATAGAGTTTTTTTTTTTATTTTTTAAGTTTGAGTCAATTCGAAAATTTATTTTATTATTTAAAATATATTAAAATATTAAAAAAATATTTTTATATTAATATTTATATAAATTTATAATTAAATTAATTTTTTTATTATTTAAATTATAATTTGAGTCAGACCGGATTTATTCGATTTATTTCAGGCCTAACTCAATTCGGATCGGACGAGTAATCCGATCAGCGAACATATCTGTTTTTATTTATGTGCTTAAAATATTTCAATTTAACTGATATAAAATTTACTTTATCATGATTTTAGTAATTAAGACTTACCAAATTCGCGTCGGTCCGGCCAATATTGATCTCTTTACATGCCAATCTGCAAAACAGGGCTCAAACCCAAGGTTAAAAATATGTATAAAAAGTGAAAATAACAACAAAAAAAAAAAAAAAAAAAAGGATTGGAGGTATTAAGTTTAACTAACCCCATGGCTAGCAGAGTGAGTGTCCAAGTGAGCAAGGACGAAGCAGCTGCTGCACCTAAATTAGGGGCATCCCATTGAATAACATTGGTGAGACCAGTAACTGAGGTGGCAACCCCCACAACACCAGCAATAAGGGAGAAAATGACAAAGAGACCGGTGGCCATGTTTCCCATTGGAAAGTATATGGGAAATATACGAGCTGGTATTAATAATACAGATGCTGCAATGCAATACATTTTAATGAATACCAAAAAAAAAAAAAAAAAATTATTTGTGAATTTTGACTCAAAAACAGGCCTCTTATGACCAAAATAAAGCAATTAAATTCAAGGTTGCTCCGACTCTTCATCTTTCTTGAAATATCTAAGTTCGACACTTGTGTCTGACATATATTTAAACATGGGTATGGAGATATGATTCTCCAAGGACCCTTCAAATACATGGAAAAACTTAAAAAAAAAATTGAACATATCCGTGTCAGACACATACTCGCATCCAACAGTCACAGCGGAGTCCAAATAACATAGATTAAATTACCTGTTTCATGAGTTCTTTCAATTGCCTGATTTACTGCCCATCCAGCTATTATTGTTACAATGATATACAGCCCAAGATTGAGAAACAACAGCATTAATGCAGCTGATTTTGATCCTCCAGAAGCCATGGCTTAAAACTTTTTGAGCTGAAGAAAAAGAAGATAAAATTAATTTTGAACTAGATCAAGCTTCTTATTAAGAAATTGAGACAGAGATGACTAATATATAATATAAGTAAGGACTTGTTCTTTTTCTAACCAGGAATATGAATTGTTCATTGTTTCCTGTATGTTCTTCAGTACATACTTTTTCGTATAAAATGAAAATGAAGCTTCTTCAATTCAAAGTAATGGATTGTATTCCTAAACCTTTTTTGAGGTTATACCTCAAAAAGAGGGAAAAGGAATCCAGATATCTAATCTAATTAGTTCACTGAGGCAGGGCTAATTTGTTTACATTAAACCCAAAGGCCATAACTTTCGACAGAATAAACTTTTCTTGCTCAACAATACAAAGAAAGAATAAAGTTGCACGGATAGGTGTTTGATGAGTTGGGTCGGATCGGATTAGGTTCGGATTGGGTCTAGGTATGGTATCAATACCATATATATTTGTCTAATTCCGATCAAATCTAATAATTCGGGTCTCAAATTTTGTTCACGTTCCAAATTCTACTTAAACTTATCCATATTTATAAATGAATAGCTTATCTAATTAATTCACTGAAGTGGGGTTAATTTATTTACATTAAACCCAAAGATCATAACTTTGGACAGAATAAACTTTTCTTCCTCAAAAAAAAAAAAAAAAAGTAATAAAGTTTCATGGTATGGTACCAAGCATTTTTTGTCTATTTACACCAGTGTTGCACGTCTATTAATTTTCATTTCAATTAAATAGACAAACAAAGCTTGGTACCATAAAAAAAAAAAAATTGAAATAAACTAGAATAGCCTTTTCATCCTTTTTTTAATGTGTATATTAATTAATTTTGTACATATATTTCAATTAATTTCCTGGTTACATGCATTTCACAAGTTTAATAGTGTGAGGAACACATTATTAACTTATTAAAGTATTTATAATCTATAATATATAAAAGTAATTGAAAATTAATCGGTCCAGTGTCCCTCCAATGTGATCACTTCTCTGGATCAAATAAATCGTCGATTTTCAATCCAACTGACTCAATTGATTTTCATTTGTTATTAAAGTATTTTAATTTTTATTTATTTAATATAACAAGAAGTAGTAATATTATATTTTGTTATCTCTACACTTATTTGCCATCGAATTACTTAATTTATAAAGTAGCATTACGAAATCACTTTAACAATTATTGTTATCAAATTGCTTAATGTTTCATTTGATGTAACAAAAAGTAATATACTAAATTTTTATTGTTACGTTTATTTGTTTTTTATAATTACTAACTACTTTGTTATTCGGGATAACAAAAAAATGATATTACTACATTTTTTTTTATAATAAAAAATAACATCATTATTTCAAAAATAATATTACTACGTTTTATTTACATCTTTTTATCAAACCATTTAATTTGTTAGTTTAAATAATAAAAAAATACTACAACTTTTAGTTATTTTTACATACACGGATTATAATTACACGATTTATTAATTACATAATACAAAATTATATTATTACATAATACTACATCTATTTATTAAAAGATTACTTCTTTTATTATATATAAAAAAAAAATCCGAAGCTTTTGGAAAACTTATGATGCGTGCAAATCTATTGCAGAGAAGTAAGGGACGATTCAGGAGAGCTCGAAGCAAGAATAGCCCTCGAGATATACCAAGAACAGAGTCTTGATGCAAAGAGATAGAGATAGGAAGTGAAATAAGAGAGAGAGAAAGATTGTATATTATTCTGGATGATCTTCACTGTGTAATACATTCTCCTATATATACAATCGATAGCTAATGAATGAAAGTAACAGTTCTCAACTAACAATTAACTGTCAGCTAACTAACTTGCTAACAGTTGTAACTAATTCCATTTCACATGCATCAACCCGTCCCCCATAAGATGAGCCTTGTCCTCAAGGCTGAAATTGTGGAAACCTGCGTTGCAACTCATACAGATACTCCAAGTTGCATCTTCTTCAAACGAATTTGTCCAATGCACCAAGACTTGCGTAGCCGATTGATTACCCTTTTTACCATTCTTCGTGCTAAGATTTTAAAAGGTTCCAATGTTATTGAATCACCTAGAGTGGGTAGTTGGGAACTAACAGTGACTTGAGAACCCCAACTTTTCTTCAATTGTGATACATGGAGCACTAGATGGATCCTAGCCTGAGGAGGTAGAGCTAGCCTGTACGCTACTGACCCCACCTTATCAGTCACCTGATAAGGTCCAAAGTATGAGGAGCAAGTTTTTGGAACTGTCTTTCAACCAACGAATTTTGCATGTATGGTTGCAGTGTAAGATCGACCTAATCACCAACTGTAAACTATCTATCACTTCTGTGACTGTCGACTTGTTGTTTCATCCTCAGTTGGGCTCGCTTTAGGTGGTGCCTCAAGAGCTGCAACATATCCTCTCTAGCCTACAGACTGACATCTATCGTATGCACTTGTGAATCCCCTGGGAAGTAAGGGACATGCAGAGGTGGGGGGTACCAATATAATGCTACAAATGGGGTTGTGTTAGTGGCAAAGTGGTGGCAAGAGTTATACCACCATTCAGCAAGGGAAAGCCACTTACTCCAACCCTTAGGTTGGTCTCCCGAAATGGATCTCAAATATGTCTCGAGGCAACAATTTACTACCTAAGTCTGACCATTAGTCTGTGGGTGGTATGCTGATGACATGTGAAGCTCAACCCCTTACAACCTGAAAAGATCTTGCCAGAAATTGCTGAGGAAGATTGCATCTCTATCACTGATGATAGTAGTAGGCATCCCATGTAGTTTGAATACATTTTCCATGTAAGCTTGAGCCATAGTCAAGGCTGTGTATGGATGAGAGAGGCTAATGAAATGGGCATATTTAGTCAATCTGTCTACAACCACTAAAAGGACAGATTTGCCAAAGGATGGAGGCAACCCTTCGATGAAATCCATACTTACATGGGACCAAGCTTCAGTTGGAATCCGAAGAGGCTGTAACAAGCCTAGAGTGGCACTGGCATCGTACTTAAAACTCTGGCACACATCACAAGTTCTAATAAACTGTTTGACTTGTTTCTCTAACCCCTTCCAAAAGAACAAATATGACACTCTTTTAACCGTACTCAACATGCACGAATGTCCACCTGTACTACTGCTGTGAAACAGTTGAATGATCTTTGTCTGTAATTGAGGATCATTGCCAACTACCAACCTTCCTTTCCTCCTCAGTTATCCTTCCTTCCACGTGTAAGTGGATCCTGCCAAAGTTCCCTGCTGTAACTGAGCCCTTATTTGTTTTAACTCTTCATCTGAGTCCCAACTAGCCTGAATCAAAGGAAACAATTCAGTGGAGATGCTAGACATGGCCATGAACAAAACCTCACTAGATTGCACTCTGGACACGACATCAGCAGCCATGTTGTCTTTTCCCTTCTTGTAGCTTATATCATAATCATATCCCACTAGCTTAGTCAGACAGGTGATAACTCGTATAATTATATAGTTTTTAGTTATGTTTTATTATTGTTTTGTGTCAAATACGAGTTATTATTGTTTAGTCTAATTGTGTTTATGATCTTTTATATTTTTATGTAATTTGGTGTTTTTCACAAGTTTCTTTGAGTGATTTCAGATTACTAGAATTAAGGGCAAATCCAGTTCAGTTCCAGTTCCGACACCGTTTACCATATCAGCTATATCTCGAGTTTCACTGAAGCAATAAGGCTGAAATTTGTAGCCGTGCAAAGCTAAGAGGCATATCCATCTTTTTCATGTTTTACACTTCTTGAAACGGAGTCGTTTTCCCTAGTGAAATCGACCATCAAGTTGGCTGATGTGCAATGACGTCTGTGCTGACCTGTTTTCGTATTTTGCCCATATCTTCTTATCCACATCAGCAAATGAGCTGATTCCAACGGCTATGGATCCGACACTGATAGGGGTATATTTTTCTAGAAGACAATTTTATCAGATCGAGCCTCCAACATTGACAAAATCGACCATCAAGCTGGCTGATCAGAATTGTCATACAATATGACGAAAATTGTTAGAAAAATGCACCCACCTATTATACCTACCTTTGAAATTTGTAAAGCTTGTCTCTTGTCATTTAGCCCTCCAAAATGTGTATAAATAGAGGGCCTTGGATGAGTATTGGGATACATTATACATTGGTAGGATATTAGCCATTGTAATAAAATTCTCTAAGTTTTCTTTTTCTTTCCTTTCTCTAGTTTTCTTTTTCTTTATTTACTTATGTTTATTACATTTCTTTTCATTTTATTCATATCTAGTATGTGTTGCTAATCATATTGTTGAGGTGATGAGGTGAAGCTCTTGGTAAATGCTAAGGTTAGTCTCTTAAACATGAGCTAAAATGAATCATCATTTATAAACACTAGTATAGATAATATTTTCTTTTGGTTTAAAATCATACTTGCAAAGTAGAGATCTTGATTCATTATTGACAATGAAAATGGCACAGTAAATGCTTGGTTTCATAACCTTGATTTGTTGTAGACATATACCTTGGCATAAGGAATGCTTGGACTCTTTTTATGAGTTTTGAGGACACCAAATGAACATAATATCATATGCTATGGACGTTGGACAATTTGGACTGAATTGCTAAACCTTCCGATTGGAACCTCCCTTATGTGTGGATTTCAATTGTGTAATAAAACAAGATTAATCTTAGCATAACACCAAGAGTGGATTCTCTAACCTCAACATCTTTTCTTATTGTTTTTTATATCTTGTTTAATTTATTTTATTTTATTTTATTTTGTTTATTTTGTTCTCTAATATCTTGTTTATCTTGTTTTGTTGTTGATTCCCTAATATCTTGTTTACTTTATTTTTCTTATATATTTATAAACTTATACTTACTAATACGCTTCCCTGTGGTTCGACCTCGGACACCCGAGAATTTATTACTTGAACATAACCTGCACTTGGGTTTACAACTCTTAATTGAGTTTCCATCAAGTTTTTGGCGCCGTTGCCGGGGAAGCAATACTAAGTATATAAGTTTATAAGTATATTTATTTTTATTGGCTGGTTATACCGCCTAATTTTCTATATATTTATATTTATATTGTATATTAACGTTGTTTTATTTTTATTGGCTGGTTATACCGCCTAATTTGTATATTAACTTTGTTTTATTTTTATTGGCTGGTTATACCGCCTAATCTGTATATTAACTTTGTTTTATGCTTGTTTGGCGACGTGATTTTAGATCTCGTCGTTTAGTTAGATTTTATTGTGAAACTTTTTCAGGTAATCTTTCTAATACAATTCCTACCATGGCTGACAATGAAAGTGTTCATGCTGAAGATGAGAACAGACAAGTACGCACCATGCGTGACTACTTGCAACCAACTCGAAGCTCATCACCCTCTTGTTTTATTTTTCCTCTCAATGCAAACAACTTTCGTTTTAAACCAGGTATGATAGCTTTGCTTCCAAATTTCCATGGGTTAGAATCGGAAAGTGCTTACTCGTTTCTAAAAGACTTCGAAGATGTATGTGTCACCTTTAATGACCAACAATGTACAAATGAAATTGTCAAGCTAAAATTATTTCCTTTTTCTTTAAAAGATAAAGCAAAAATTTGGCTTCATAATTTAAAACCAAGGTCAATTGGCACATGGCAAGAATTACAAACTGAGTTTCTAAAGAAATTTTTCCCAGCACATAAAACTACTGCTTTGAAAAGACAGATTCAAAATTTCAATCAAAATCAAAATGAAGCATTTTTTCAGTGCTGGGAGCGTTTTAAAGATTTGTTAAGTTCTTGTCCACATCATGGTTTTGAAAAATGGCGTCTTATTAGTTTCTTTTATGAAAGTTTAACTCCCGAAACTAAACAATTTGTTGAAACAATGTGTAACGGTGAGTTTCTAGAAAAAGAACCTGAAGAAGCCTTTGACTACCTAGACCATTTGGCAGATAACTCTCAAGCCTGGCACACAGATAATTCCTCTGAAAGTTCCAATAGATCTAATGTTGTTTCTAACAGAGGAAAATATCATTTTAATCAAGAAGATGAGATAAAAGCTAAAGTAGCTAATTTGGCTAGAAAGATTGAAGCCATGGAACTTAGAGAAGTAAAAGAAGTCAAAAAGGTTAAAAATGAAGAAAGTTGTGGAATTTGTGAAATCATGGGACACCCCACTTCTGAATGTCCAAACATTCCCATTCTTAAAGAAGCGTTGCATGATCAAGTAAATTCCATAAACACATTTAAAAAGCCTTTTCCTTCTCCTTACTCTGAAACGTATAACCCTGAATGGAGAAGTCATCCCAACTTCAGTTGGCGGAATAATAATCATGTTCAGGTACCACAATCTCAAAAGTCGGGCAACACTTTTTCCTATCAACCTTCACGTGTACAAACCTTGGAAGAGACATTGCAAGCATTCATGCAAACACAAGCAAATGTGAATAACCAAACTTCACAGGACATCAATGAGATCAAAAACACCTTGTCCACATTGACAGCTTCATTACGCACTCAAGAAAAAGGTAAGTTTCCTGCTCAACCTCAGCCTAACCCTTCTACTCAATGTCTTGTTTCTTGCTCCAATGAAACTCAACAGGAAAATGCCAGTTTTATCACAACTCTTCGAAGTGGAAAGGCAATTGACAAAAACATTCCATCAAAAGACCAAGATCCTCCTTCCCCTCCGAAAAGTAATGGTAAGAATGATGGTAAGTCTGAACTTCTTGAAAATTTGGACAAAGAAAAAGGTATGCATCCTGCTCCTTTTCCTCAAAGGTTGCAAACAATAAAGAACTTGAATCAAAATGCAGAAATTTATGAACTTTTCAAACAAGTTAAGATTAACATTCCTTTATTGGATGCAATCAAACAAGTTCCATCTTATGCTAAATTTTTGAAGGACATGTGCACAGTTAAAAGGAAACATAATGTACAAAAGAAAGAATTTCTGACGGAAAGTGTGAGCTCAATCATTCAGCACCTTACTCCACCAAAATTCAAAGATCCTGGATGTCCAACAATCTCATGCATCATTGGAAACACTAGAATAGAACGTGCATTGCATGATCTTGGTGCTAGTGTTAATCTTTTGCCTTTTTCTGTTTATCAACAGTTAGGTTTAGGTGAACTCAAGGAAACACCTGTTACACTTCAACTAGCTGATCGTTCTGTAAAAATTCCTCGAGGGATAGTTGAAGATGTTTTGGTTCAAATTGATAATTTTTACTTCCCTGTTGATTTTATTGTTTTGGACACACATCCTGTTTCAAATCCAAATGTTCAAATTCCTGTTATATTAGGCCGTCCATTTCTTGCAACTTCTAATGCTCTGATAAATTGCAGGAATGGTATGTTGAACATTTCTTTTGGAAATATGACTTTAGAATTAAATGTGTTCAACACTTGCAAGCAACCTGGTGATGATTCAGAAGTACATGAAGTGGATTTCATTGAAGAACTTGTTCATGAACATCTCACCACTACCACATTCCATGATCCTTTAGAAGCTTATTTAATTGAATGTGAGTTTGATAATGCTTCAGAAATTTCACACACTGATTCTTTGTTAAATTCTTTTCAGGTTAAGCATTGTTGGAAACAAAAGTTTGAGGAACTTCCATCACTCACAAATGTTACTGTACCATCAACTATTGAACCACCCAAGCTGGATTTAAAACCATTGCCATCCGAGCTAAAATATTCCTTTTTGGGATGGATGATATTCTCAAAAGATTGCAGAAACGATTCCCTCCTTTTCCTCGAAATATTTTACTGAAGCTTTACCAAGTTCGATTTGAAAGATTAAGAATGCTTATGCACAAAGGGATTCCTGAAGACATACATTGGATAATTGAAGCCAAGGTACGTGAAGATGAATATCTTCCTGTTTTGCATTTACCAGGTACAGGTAGAAACACTTTTGCAAAGAAGCGACGAGCAAAGCGCATGAGTTCAAATTGCCACAAATGTGCACGATGGACGTGTAACGGTAAATGTCGTTCTATTGGGATTCCGTCCTCTAATCGAGATGATAAAATTGAATTCATTAAGGATGGACTGAGTAAGGAGAATTTGGGTAATATCCAACTTTCTCTTGAGACGCATCCTAGTGGAGACGTACAAAGAGAAATTCTTGATTTATGGTCGCAATTCCAAAGAGAATGGCAACATCTTGGGAAACTGATGTTAAAAGACCTTATTTGCCAGCTTGTAAGAAAACTGGATGGGAAGCATATCCTCGACTCATAGAAGGCGTTTAAGCCGTTTCTGGACGTAAAACCAGAGGAAGATGTGAGCCACAATCACAACTACAATAAATGACTTCTCAACTTTTGGTTTGATTTGCAATAACTTCATTTCGGTTTAATTTACGTGTTGTTAGATTTGTGTAATTATTCTCGTTTTTTTTGCATTGGTCTTTTACGGTTGATTTTTCTTCTCTTTTTGATTTTCTTCCTGAAATCACGCAAAAATCTTTTAGGTTAACATTTTCTTCTAACAGGTCAAATACACTTTCGGCGACATTATTACTCTTGTCTGATTCACTACTCAGTCCTCTATATATTACACCATGTACTCATTCTCTTTCAGGCACTCGAAAAAAAAATGGGAAGTACTTCGTCCCAGCGCATTGAAAAAATTTGTCTTTGGAGGTGCTTATCCAGGGAAAAATAAAATATTCGTTGATGAAGCCATAAGAGTTGGAGTAATACTTGCCCAACAAAAGATCCAGTTGATTTATGGAGGCGGTAGTACGGGTTTAATGGGAGCAGTCGCTACATCAGCACACGCCGGAGGAAGTCCAGTTCTAGGAATCGTGCCAAAACTATTCACAGGTTTTTGTGGACCTACCGTGGGTAAGGAAATACAAGTCTGGAGTATCCCTGAACGGATGACAATCATGTACCATTCTGCCGATGCATTCATTGCTTTACCAGGAGGTCTGTGTACATTGGAAGAAATAGCTTGCGTGGCTTCTTGGTCATCTTTGGTCACAAATAAAAAACCCATTGGTTTGCTTAATATTAATGGTTATTTTAGTAATTTGCTTTCATATTTAGATAATGCTGTGGAAAATGGATTCATGTTTTCAGAGGCAAGGAGAACCATAATTTCTGCTACAACCATTGAAGATTTACTCAAAAAGCTCCAAGCTTATGAGTATTTATCTGCTACGGTTGTTTCGCAAACGCTCGGAAAAAGAAAAAGAGATATGGACGAGCAAGGAGTGGATTGCACTTTGTCTTTGTGACATTATCTAACATTTTGTTTGTTGTGTCTCAGTTATAATAAGAGGTTAGCAACCTCTGCAGGTAATATCTCCTAAATTCTACCTTTAGTAGGGGGTAAGGGACATATTTCGCTAATTTAAAAAAAAAAAATTGATGTGTTTTAAGCCATTTAGAAGTATTCATTCTGAACAAGGTCTGAGTAAGGGAGACTTGAGACATACCTTGTCAGTTTGATTTCTTCTTTCAAAAAAAAAAGTTTATTGTGTTTTAAGCAATTTAGAAGTATTCATTCTGAACAAGGTCTGAGACATACCTTGTCAGTTTGATTTTAATCTTTTTATGTTTACTTGTTAATTTTTGTTTAGTATTTTAGGATTATTTAGGTTGCATGAGTTTGTTTTGTTTTGAGTCTTAGTTATTCCTATTCTTATGTTATTAGTTCTTTTCTCTTACACATGATTCTTTCATTTGGGTTAATAGACTTACATTGAGGACAATGTAAGAATCAAGTGTGGGGGGAACGATTTAGGATTTCTTTTATTTTTGTCTACTATTTTTTTTATGAGTCTTTATTATTATTATTATTATTTTAATGTGTTCTAGTTCCTTTTTAATACAATGATGAGATATGAATTGCATAAGTCTAAAACAGATTTATTAGTGAGAAGATTTTCATGAGAATTGAGCTTGATGTCAACCTTTTTATGAGCCAATGTTAATATGATATGTTGATTGAGAAAGAAGCATGTTTAGACTTAATCTGACTTGTATAATCATCCTTGTGAGTTTTTGAGCCTATAATGATTGATGCATTATACAAATCAATCTAATTTCTTTCTTGAGTGCTCTTATGATTACATGATTCTCTAGAACTTGCTTTAAACCGTTTGATACTATATTGATACATGTGACAACATGAATATGATAGAGGCATTAGGATTATAACCAAAGCCAAACAGCCATCCCTTATTAATGTTCTAAGAGAACATCCCCACTAGTGAACCAATTTGAGCCTACATTAAATATGCTGTTTTATTGGTAACCACAACTTACACCTAGCCTAAATATACTTATATCCTTACCCTTGTTCTAAAGATGGATTTTTTGAGACATATTAAAAAAAAAAAAAATTAAGGGATATTTTTAGTTGAAAATTTGGGTTATAAACAAAAGATAAGTGTGGGGGAAGAAAAGAAAAGAAAAAGTCAAGAGAAAAAGAAAGGGATCATTGTCAAATACATTCCCATATTAAAAAAAAAAAAAAAAATCTTCTCTTGAACTTCTAGAAAAAGATGTTACAAAGTTGGTTAGAATGATGCAAAGGCTCAACATGAATATTTAGCCTATGTTATTATGTGCTTTATAAGAGTTTTGAGAAGTTTTATTTGTATGATCTTATTATGTCTCTAAAATCTATGAACTCTTTGGAACCTTTGTGATATCTTTATCCTTTTGTTCTTTAACCACATTATAACCCTTTGGCCCCATTACAACCTTGAATAAAGACCTCTTGATTTATGAAGTTGTATGATCTAAATAGTGGAGAATAGGTGGACAAGCAAGCATATGGTAGAAGTGTTTTCATGAGATTGATTGAGTGTAAACACTTTACCACTACTTTAAAGAGTGAAAATCAAGAGAGTATCCCATGTGAGAAGTTGAGATTAAGTTTGAATATGCACTATTTTGATTGAAATATGTTATGTTAATATTGGCTTAACTCATTTATTTACATTCAAGCAAGATTTTTTGTGAATTTCTTTAAGCTATTGATTAGTTTTTAAGACTTGTCCAATGATTATCTCTAATTTATATTGGAAGGATTAGTTATAATTATTATTTTTAGTTTTTCTTATGTCTTCAATGTTTGTGGGTATCGTCCTAGTAAACCCTCACGAGACTAAACTCGTCCACTAGGGACACCTAGGGGTTTAAAGGCTTGTGTCACATGCTAAGTGCCACCGTGATTTCCTACGAAAATGGATTAGATTAGATTTTCTTATTTTATTTTTATTGAGTCGTTGCTAGGGACTAGCAACAATCTAAGTGTGGGGGTGTGATAACTCGTATAATTATATAGTTTTTAGTTATGTTTTATTATTGTTTTGTGTCAAATACGAGTTATTATTGTTTAGTCTAATTGTGTTTATGATCTTTTATATTTTTATGTAATTTGGTGTTTTTCACAAGTTTCTTTGAGTGATTTCAGATTACTAGAATTAAGGGCAAATCCAGTTCAGTTCCAGTTCCGACACCGTTTACCATATCAGCTATATCTCGAGTTTCACTGAAGCAATAAGGCTGAAATTTGTAGCCGTGCAAAGCTAAGAGGCATATCTATCTTTTTCATGTTTTACACTTCTTGAAACGGAGTCGTTTTCCCTAGTGAAATCGACCATCAAGTTGGCTGATGTGCAATGACGTCTGTGCTGACCTGTTTTCGTATTTTGCCCATATCTTCTTATCCACATCAGCAAATGAGCTGATTCCAACGGCTATGGATCCGACACTGATAGGGGTATATTTTTCTAGAAGACAATTTTATTAGATCGAGCCTCCAACATTGACAAAATCGATCATCAAGCTGGCTGATCAGAATTGTCATACAATATGACGAAAATTCTTAGAAAAATGCACCCACCTATTATACCTACCTTTGAAATTTGTAAAGCTTGTCTCTTGTCATTTAGCCCTCCAAAATGTGTATAAATAGAGGGCCTTGGATGAGTATTGGGATACATTATACATTGGTAGGATATTAGCCATTGTAATAAAATTCTCTAAGTTTTCTTTTTCTTTCCTTTCTCTAGTTTTCTTTTTCTTTATTTACTTATGTTTATTACATTTCTTTTCATTTTATTCATATCTAGTATGTGTTGCTAATCATATTGTTGAGGTGATGAGGTGAAGCTCTTGGTAAATGCTAAGGTTAGTCTCTTAAACATGAGCTAAAATGAATCATCATTTATAAACACTAGTATAGATAATATTTTCTTTTGGTTTAAAATCATACTTGCAAAGTAGAGATCTTGATTCATTATTGACAATGAAAATGGCACAGTAAATGCTTGGTTTCATAACCTTGATTTGTTGTAGACATATACCTTGGCATAAGGAATGCTTGGACTCTTTTTATGAGTTTTGAGGACACCAAATGAACATAATATCATATGCTATGGACGTTGGACAATTTGGACTGAATTGCTAAACCTTCCGATTGGAACCTCCCTTATGTGTGGATTTCGATTGTGTAATAAAACAAGATTAATCTTAGCATAACACCAAGAGTGGATTCTCTAACCTCAACATCTTTTCTTATTGTTTTTTATATCTTGTTTAATTTATTTTATTTTATTTTGTTTATTTTGTTCTCTAATATCTTGTTTATCTTGTTTTGTTGTTGATTCCCTAATATCTTGTTTACTTTATTTTTCTTATATATTTATAAACTTATACTTACTAATACGCTTCCCTGTGGTTCGACCTCGGACACCCGAGAATTTATTACTTGAACATAACCTGCACTTGGGTTTACAACTCTTAATTGAGTTTCCATCAACAGGACTACTGACCTGGGGTAGTGATTCGTTGTTGCAGCAAATAGCCAAGACTCTGATGATCTGTCTTGATGCTAAAGTGTCTGCCACTGAGGTAATGGTGCCACTTGGTTATGGCATGAACTATGGCCAATAGTTCCTTCTCATAAACTGAGAGAGCCTGATGCCTGGGAGAAAGAGTCTTACTTATGTAAGCTATGGGGTGGCCTTCTTGCATTGGAACTGCCCCAATACCATTATTTGAAGCATCTGTCTCAATCACAAAGGGTCAAGAGAAATTAGGAAGTACCAAGATAGGAGGAGTTATGATGGCTTCCTTGAGTGTTTGGAAGGCCACAGTGGCGTGCTCATTCTATTGAAATTTATCCTTCTTAAGCAACTCCGTGAGTGGTTTACAAATCTGGCTTTAGTGCTTGACAAATCTCCTATAGTATATCAAACCCAAAAATCCCCTCAGCTGGCTTACACTCCTAGGTATGGGCCATTGCTGTACAACCTCAATCTTCTTGGGATCAGTCGAGACTCCCTCAGATGATATCAAGTGCCCCAAATACTCCACCGTAGACTGAGTAAAATAACATTTGCTCCTCCTTGCAAACAAAGAATGCTGTTGCAACCTTTGAAAGACCAACTCTAGGTGCTGTAGGTGATCCTCCAAGTTTTGGCTGTAAATCAGGATATCGTCAAAGAAGACTAACATAAACTTCCTCAGATATGGCCTGAAGATGTCGTTCATCAGGCTTTGGAATGTGGAGGGTGCATTGGTGAGCCCAAATGGCATAACGAGGAATTCGTAGTGGCCATCATGGGTTTTGAAAGCAGTCTTGCTCACATCTGCTGAATGCATATGAATCTGGTGATATCCTGATCTAAGATCAATCTTAGAGAACAGGGTGTAACCATGTAACTCCTCTAGTAGCTCTTCGATTACTGGAATGGGGTACTTATCTGATGCACCCAAAAGAGTGTATCTTATTTAACCTTGCACTAAAAAGATAAATTGTAAGTATAGTAGTTAGCAAGGGTCGAGTCCTCAGGGGTTGGGTTTTAGTTTATAAGTTAATAGTTTAAAACTTAAATTCAAGAACAATAAAAGAAAAAGGGGTTTTGAAGCCAGATTTAAACTAAAGTAAATAATAAGAATAAGATGCAAGGCGGTATAACCAGCCAATAAAAATATATATACTAAATTAGGCGGTATAACCAGCCAATAAAAATATATATACTAAATTAGGCGGTATAACCAGCCAATAAAAATAAAACAAAGTTAATATACAAATTAGGCGGTATAACCAGCCAATAAAAATAAATATACTTTTAAAAATAAGCAAACTAGAAAAGTAAGAAAAAAAGTAAGTAAGAAGAATCAAATATAAAAATATGGTTAAGGTTTCATTCTCCACCACTAGACATCATTAAGAATCAATTTCAGATCTATCAATATCAACCAACTATCAAAGTTAACAACCGTAGATAACAACAAGCTCTGTTATCCCAATCTTTTCTTAGTTTGTCGTTAAATAGAACAAGCTCTCTATTTAATCTCTAACCATTAAACAACCTAGAATAAGCTCTCTAAATTCAATTTAATGGCAGCTTTATGATGAGAAAGATAGGTTGATCTAAGCAACAAACACATAAGCTCGGATTGTTCAACTTAGGTTATGTTCCACTTTGCAATTATTGAAAACTTGACCATAATCATTAATCACAAATTGCCACTTATGAATAGGAAATCAAGACAATTACACGGATCAAGACTCCTAAACTAGCAATAGATAATTATCAAGATCTATCTAGTTGTACACCTAAATAAATCAAGACAACATCATGAACAATTCTTGTAGAAGAACATAAGCAACTTTGATAGAAAATTAATGATAGATAGAATCTGAAAATCAATCACAAAACATGTCTAGGGCTTTGAAATCACCCTTAACCAAATAGAAGTTTAGCCTAGCATAGGCATTGTAAACATAAACATAAAATTAAAGAGAATCTAAGAAGAAAATAAAAGAAAGAAAGAAGAAGAAGAAGAATATTAATTATCCAACCTCTTGCTCTTTCTAAAGAAAAAGAAAACTAGAGAAAAGAAAGAAGAAGAAAACTTAGAGAATTTTATTACAATGGCTAATATCCTACCTATCTACAATATGATTCTCTACAATCATCCAAGGCCCTCTATTTATACACATTTTGGAGGGCTAAATGACAAGAGACAAGCTTTACAAATTTCAAAGGTAGGTATAATAGGTGGGTGCATTTTTCTAACAATTTTCGTCATATTGTATGACCATTTTGATCAGCCAACTTGATGGTCGATTTTGTCAATCTTGGAGGCCTGATCTGATCACATGGTCTTCTAGAAAAATGTTCCCCTATGAGTTACTGATTCATAGCCGTTGGAATCAGCTCATTTGCTGATGTGGAGAAGACGATATGAGCAAAATACGAAAACAGGTCAGCACAGACGTCATTGCACATCAGCCAACTTGATGGTCGATTTCTTCAATATTGGAGGCTTTATCTGATCACATGGTCTTCTAGACAAATGTTCCCCTATCAGTTAGTGATCCATATCCGTTGGAATCAGCTCATTTTCTGATGTGTATCGGACGATATGGTCAAAATACGAAAACTGCTCAGGACAGACGTCATTGCACATCAGCCAACTTGATGGTTGATTTCGCTAGGGAAAACGACTCCGTTTCAAGAAGTATAAAACATGAAAAAGATAGATATGCCTCTTAAATTTTCACGGTTAAAATTTCAGCCTTATTGCTTCAGTGAAACTCCAGATATAGCTGATATGGAAAAAGGTGTCGGAACTGGAACTGAACTGGATTTGCCCTTAATTCTAGTAATCTGAAATCACTCAAAGAAACTTGTGAAAAACAAAAAATATAAAAGATCATAAACACAATTAGACTAAACAATAATAACTCGTATTTGACACAAAACAATAATAAAACATAACTAAAAACTATATAATTATACGAGTTATCACACCCCCACACTTAGATTGTTGCTAGTCCCTAGCAACGACTCAATAAAAATAAAATAAGAAAATCTAATCTAATCCATTTTCGTAGGAAATCACGGTGGCACTTAGCATGTGACACAAGCCTTTAAACCCCTAGGTGTCCCTAGTGGACGAGTTTAGTCTCGTGAGGGTTTACTAGGACGATACCCACAAACATTGAAAACATAAGAAAAACTAAAAATAATAATTATAACTAATCCTTCCAATATAAATTTGAGATAATCATTGGACAAGTCTTAAAAACTAATCAATAGCTTAAAGAAATTCACAAAAAATCTTGCTTGAATGTAAATAGTTTGAGTTAAGCCAATATTAACATAACATATTTCAATCAAAATAATGCATATTCAAACTTAATCTCAACTTCTCACATGGGATACTCTCTTGATTTTCACTCTTTAAAGTAGTGGTAAAGTGTTTACACTCAATCAATCTCATGAAAACACTTCTACCATATGCTTGCTTGTCCACCTATTCTCCACTAAAAGATCATGCAACTTCATAAATCAAGAGGTCTTTAATCAAGGTTGTAATGGGGCCAAGGGGTTTGTAATGTGGTTGAAGAACAAAAGGATAAAGATATCACAAAGGTTCCAAAGAGTTCATAAAGTTTAGAGACATAAAAAAAATTATACAAAGAAACTTCTCAAAACTCTTTACAAGTACATAGTCACCTAGGCCGGATATTCATGTTGGGCCTTTTCTTCATTCTAAACAACTTTGTAACATCTTTTTCTTTTTCCACAAATTCAAGAGATGATTCATATATATATTTTTTTTTACATAGGAATGTATTTTCCAGTATTCCATTTCTTTTTCTCTTGACTTTTCTTTTCTTTCCCCCCCACACTTATTTCTTGTTTCTAACCAAAAAAAATCCCTTGTCTTTGCAACTGGTCTCAAATCATGCTAATTCATCTTTGGAACAAAGGTAAAGATATAAGTATATTTAGGTTAGGGACAAGTTATGGTTACCAAAGAGATAGCTTATTCAATGTAGGCTCAAACTGGTTCACTAAGGGTGTGTTCTCTTGGAACATCAATAAGGGATGGCTGTTTGGCTCTGGTTATAATCCTAATGCCTCTATCATATTCATGTTGTCACATGTATCAATATAGTCTCAAACGGTTTAAAGCAAGTTCTAGAGAATCATGTAATCATAAGAGCACTCAAGAAAGAAATTAGATTGATTTGTATAATGCATCAATCATTTTAGGCTCAAAAACTCACAATGATGATTATACAAGTCAGTTTTAAGTCTAAACATGCTTCTTTCTCAATCAACATATCATATTAACATTGGCTCATAAAAATTAGTATCAAGCTTAATTCTCATGAAAATCTTCTCACTAGTAACCAATTTAGACCTATGCAATTCATATCTCATCATTGTATTAAAAAGGAACTAAAACACACTAAAAATAATAATAATAAAGACTCATAAAAAAAAAAATAGTAGACGAAAATAAAAGAAATCCTAAATCATTCCCCCCACACTTAATTCTTACATTGTCCTCAATGTAAGTCTATTAACCCAAATGAAAGAATCATGTGTAAAAGAAAAGAACTAATAACATAAGAATAGGAACAACTAGACTCAAAACAAAACAAAACAAACTCATGCAACCTAAATAATCCTAAAATACTAAAGAAAAATTAACAAGTAAACATAAAAAGATTAAAATCAAACTGACAAGGTATGTCTCAAGTCTCCCTTACTCAGACCTTGTTCAGAATGAATACTTCTAAATTGTTTAAAACACAACAAACTTTTTTTTTTTTTTTGAAAAGAAGAAATCAAACTGACAAGGTATGTCTCAAGTCTCCCTTACTCAGACCTTGTTCAGAATGAATACTTCTAAATGGCTTAAAACGACACAATTTTTTTTTTTTAAATTAGCAAAATATGTCCCTTACCCCATACTAAAATATGACATTGTCCCCAATGTCAAATTTTAAAGGTAGGATTTAGGAGATATTACCTGCAGAGGTTGCTAACCACTTATTATAACTGAGACACAACAAACAAAATGTTAGATAATGTCACAAAGACAAAGTGCAATCCACTCCTTGCTCGTCCATATCTCTTTTTCTTTTTTCGACCGTTTGCGAAACAACCGTAGCAGATAAATACTCATAAGCTTGGAGCTTTTTGAGTAAATCTTCAATGGTTGTAGCAGAAATTATGGTTCTCCTTGCCTCTGAAAACATGAATCCATTATCCACAGCATTATCTAAATATGAAAGCAAATTACTAAAATAACCATTAATATTAAGCAAACCAATGGGTTTCTTATTTGTGACCAAAGATGACCAAGAAGTCACGCAAGCTATTTCTTCCAATGTACCCAGACCTCCTGGTAAAGCAATGAATGCATCGGCAGAATGGTACATGATTGTTATCCGTTCAGGGATACTCCAGACTTGTATTTCCTTACCCACGGTAGGTCCACAAAAACTTGTGAATAGTTTTGGCACGATTCCTAGAACTGGACTTCCTCCGGCGTGTGCTGCTGTAGCGACTGCTCCCATTAAACCCGTACTACCGCCTCCATAAATCAACTGGATCTTTTGTTGGGCAAGTATTACTCCAACTCTTATGGCTTCATCAGCGAATATGTTATTTTTCCCTGGATAAGCACCTCCAAAGACACAAATTTTTTTAATGCGTTGGGACGAAGTACTTTCCATTTTTTTTTCTTTTTTTTTTTCGAGTGCCTGAAAGAGAATGAGTACATGGTGTAATATATAGAGGACTGAGTAGTGAATCAGACAAGAGTAATAATGTCGCCGAAAGTGTATCTGACCTGTCAGAAGAAAATGTTAACCTAACAAAAGATTTTTGCGTGATTTCAGGAAGAAAATCAAAAAGAGAAGAAAAATCAACCGTAAAAGACAAATAAAAAAATGAGAATAATTACACAAATCGAACAACACGTAAATTAAACCAAAATAAAGTTATTGCAAATCAAACCAAAAGCTGAGAAGTTATTTATTGTAGTTGTGATTGTGGCTCACATCTTCCTCTGGTTTTACGTCCAGAAACGGCTTAAACGCCTTCTATGAGTCGAGGATATGCTTCCCATCCAGTTTTCTTACAAGCTGGCAAATAGGGTCTTTTAACATCAGATTCCCAAGATGTTGCCATTCCCTTTGGAATTGCGGTCATAAATCAAGAATTTCTCTTTGTACGTCTCCACTAGGATGCGTCTCAAGAGAAAGTTGGATATTACCCAAATTCTCCTTACTCAGTCCATCCTTAATGAATTCAATTTTATCATCTCGATTAGAGGACGGAATCCCAATAGAACGACATTTACCGTTACACGTCCATCGTGCACATTTGTGGCAATTTGAACTCATGCGCTTTGCTCGTCGCTTCTTTGCAAAAGTGCTTCTACCTGTACCTGGTAAATGCAAAACAGGAAGATATTCATCTTCACGTACCTTGGCTTCAATTATCCAACGTATGTCTCCAGGAATCCCTTTGTGCATAAGCATTCTTAATCTTTCAAGTCGAACTTGGTAAAGCTTCAGTAAAATATTTCGAGGAAAAGGAGGAAATCGTTTCTGCAATCTTGTGAGAATATCATCCATCCTATAAAAAAATGAAAAAAATGAAAGAGAAATTTATATACAATATCAGTTTTGTGGGTAGCTGATGGAACCGATTTAAATAATCACGGAGTACCGTTATCCGCCATTTAACCGGGGTTAAAAAAATAAAAATTATATTTACATTTAGTTATTTTCAAAACAAGGATCAGAAAGAAAAACAACATAAAAAGACACAAAAACAAAACACTCTAAATAAAATCCTAAATTCTTCCCCCAACACATAATTCTTACATTGTCATTAATGTAATGCTATTAATCCCAAATGAAAGAATCATGTGTAAGTGAAAAGAACTAATAAACAAAAGAAACTTATGCAGCCTAAATGAACTTAGAAACACTAAACACAATTAGCAAAGAAACATAAGAAAAAGATAAAGAAAAAGAGAGCAAATCTGAGGATGGCAGTTTGGCAATGCTTTCACTAATTAGGCTGCCTCCCCCAATTAGCACTTGATTGATTGTTTTCAGCCTAGCCAATTCCCCTTCTTGGCATTTTAGGCTTGTCAGGCTCATACATGAAATTTCCCAAATTTATGCGTTTGAGAGGAAGCTTTCTTTGCACAACAGTGGATGCATTCTCCATTACAAGTATTATTCCATCATCCTTTGTGGTGCATATGTCATCGAGGAATGGAGCATATTTTGATACTTGTTGAATGACCTCCACAAACAAGTTGTTTAAGGTTTTCGGCATGTGTTGTTCATGTTCTTCCTCCTTGAACTTTGCAAATCTACTAGGAAAAGGTGGAGAAGAAACATTAGTAAAAAGTGAAACCTTAAACGTTACCTCAGGTGCCGAAATACTCTTATTTGGATCTTTGGCTTCATTATCCTCAAGAATAGAATCCATCTCTAATTTTGTTTCATCCTCATCTTGTTCCTCATTCTTCAAGGTCACAATAGTAGCATTCTCCTTTGGGTTAACTATCGTTTGGGCTGGGAGTTCTTCAGATCTTTGTGCTACCCATCCCACCATACTACTAGCCAATTGGCTCATTTGCTTTTCCAAACTCTGGATGCTTGCCCTTGTTTCCTGTTGAAATTGCAAAGAATCAGTAACAAGAAAATAGACAAGATCTTCTAAAGAAGTACCTGAGTTTTGAGTCATATGTGGTGGTTGAAAAAGATCTGGTTCTTGAGACCATGATTGATTGAAGCTAGATGGATGAGTGTAATTGGCATAAGGATCTACTTCTTGGTAATTTTTCGAGTAGCCATAATTAGTATGATCCCACCATCCCTCATGGTAAGTGTTTGCGTAATGATCATACTGTTGGTCTTGGAACACTTGATGGCCTTGACATCCTCCCATGGCCAATTGTTGAACTGGGGAGGTGAGATTGGCTTGTTGATTCTCCATGTTCATGTATGCCACCAACTCTTCAAGTGTTAGATTGCTCAATTCCATTGTTTTTTTGTTTTTTTTTTTTCAAAATTTGAAAAGAAAAACATGTATGTACAAGAAAATAATACTAATTAGAAGTGAAAATAAGAATAAACCAAGTAACAAATAAACTAAAGAAAACAATCCCCGGCAACGGCGCCAAAAATTTGATGCACCCAAAATAGTGTATCTTATTTAACCTTGCACTAAAAAGATAAATTGTAAGTATAGTAGTTAGCAAGGGTCGAGTCCTCAGGGATTGGGTTTTAGTTTATAAGTTAATAGTTTAAAACTTAAATTCAAGAACAATAAAAGAAAAAGGGGTTTTGAAGCCAGATTTAAACTAAAGTAAATAATAAGAATAAGATGCAAGGCGGTATAACCAGCCAATAAAAATATATATACTAAATTAGGCGGTATAACCAGCCAATAAAAATATATATACTAAATTAGGCGGTATAACCAGCCAATAAAAATAAAACAAAGTTAATATACAAATTAGGCGGTATAACCAGCCAATAAAAATAAATATACTTTTAAAAATAAGCAAACTAGAAAAGTAAGAAAACAAGTAAGTAAGAAGAATCAAATATAAAAATATGGTTAAGGTTTCATTCTCCACCACTAGACATCATTAAGAATCAATTTCAGATCTATCAATATCAACCAACTATCAAAGTTAACAACCGTAGATAACAACAAGCTCTGTTATCCCAATCTTTTCTTAGTTTATCGTTAAATAGAACAAGCTCTCTATTTAATCTCTAACCATTAAACAACCTAGAATAAGCTCTCTAAATTCAATTTAATGGCAGCTTTATGATGAGAAAGATAGGTTGATCTAAGCAACAAACACATAAGCTCGGATTGTTCAACTTAGGTTATGTTCCACTTTGCAATTATTGAAAACTTGACCATAATCATTAATCACAAATTGCCACTTATGAATAGGAAATCAAGACAATTACACGGATCAAGACTCCTAAACTAGCAATAGATAATTATCAAGATCTATCTAGTTGTACACCTAAATAAATCAAGACAACATCATGAACAATTCTTGTAGAAGAACATAAGCAACTTTGATAGAAAATTAATGATAGATAGAATCTGAAAATCAATCACAAAACATGTCTAGGGCTTTGAAATCACCCTTAACCAAATAGAAGTTTAGCCTAGCATAGGCATTGTAAACATAAACATAAAATTAAAGAGAATCTAAGAAGAAAATAAAAGAAAGAAAGAAGAAGAAGAAGAATATTAATTATCCAACCTCTTGCTCTTTCTAAAGAAAAAGAAAACTAGAGAAAAGAAAGAAGAAGAAAACTTAGAGAATTTTATTACAATGGCTAATATCCTACCTATCTACAATATGATTCTCTACAATCATCCAAGGCCCTCTATTTATACACATTTTGGAGGGCTAAATGACAAGAGACAAGCTTTACAAATTTCAAAGGTAGGTATAATAGGTGGGTGCATTTTTCTAACAATTTTCGTCATATTGTATGACCATTTTGATCAGCCAACTTGATGGTCGATTTTGTCAATCTTGGAGGCCTGATCTGATCACATGGTCTTCTAGAAAAATGTTCCCCTATGAGTTACTGATTCATAGCCGTTGGAATCAGCTCATTTTCTGATGTGGAGAAGAAGATATGGGCAAAATACGAAAACAGGTCAGCACAGACGTCATTGCACATCAGCCAACTTGATGGTCGATTTCTTCAATATTGGAGGCTTTATCTGATCACATGGTCTTCTAGACAAATGTTCCCCTATCAGTTAGTGATCCATATCCGTTGGAATCAGCTCATTTTATGATGTGTATCGGACGATATGGTCAAAATGCGAAAACTGCTCAGGACAGACGTCATTGCACATCAGCCAACTTGATGGTTGATTTCGCTAGGGAAAACGACTCCGTTTCAAGAAGTATAAAACATGAAAAAGATAGATATGCCTCTTAACTTTGCACGGTTAAAATTTCAGCCTTATTGCTTCAGTGAAACTCCAGATATAGCTGATATGGCAAAAGGTGTCGGAACTGGAACTGAACTGGATTTGCCCTTAATTCTAGTAATCTGAAATCACTCAAAGAAACTTGTGAAAAACAAAAAATATAAAAGATCATAAACACAATTAGACTAAACAATAATAACTCGTATTTGACACAAAACAATAATAAAACATAACTAAAAACTATATAATTATACGAGTTATCATTATCCTTGATAGTACTCTTGTTCAGTTCCCTGTAATAAATACACATGTGCCAAGTGCTATCCTTTTTCTTAACTAACACCACTGGGGAAGAAAAAAAATTGGTACTGTGCTGGATAAAACCACTTTTCAACATTTCTTGGACCATCTTTTCTATTACATCCTTCTGTAATGATGAGTGCCTATAGGGTCGAACATTGACTGCTATGACTCCTTCCTTGAGAATGATCATGCCCTCTATGTGGGGGCAAGCTTTGAAGTTCTTCAAACAACTAAGCATATTTCTCAAGAAGTAACTGTACTCTCCCAGGTAAGTGTTCTTTTCCATCTTCAACAGCAGCGATAGCAGCTAGTGTGCATGTAGCTTCTTCCTCCAAGTTCAAATGGCATAGTTGAAATTAAGCTACATTGAGCTGAGTTGGGTAGCAACTTGGTCATTCCCTTGCTGAGATGTTTTTTAACTCAGCTTGTTGAGAACTTCCCCTCAATACATGCTTCTTTCCTCTTGTGGTAAACTCCATCCTCAAAATTTGAAATCCCACTGGATTGTTCCCAATGTTTCTAGCCACTGAATTCCCAATACCATATCACAACTCCCTAAGGGAAGTAGAAGCACATCAGTGACAAATGTAGTTTCTTGCAGATTCCATGACAAACCTTTACACATAGATGCACATGTTAAACTGTTCCCATATGCCATGTCCACCTTCATTGGTCCAGTGCTGGTGATATTACACCCCAATTTCTTGGCCAGCTCTAAATCCAAGAAATTATGAGTACTTCCAGAGTCGATGAGTATATGCAGTGGCTTTTTCATGGTGCAACCAGTGACGCTCATCATTTTGTACCCCTTGGCTGCTATGCCACTCATGGCATGGACTGAAATCTGGGGATTGTTTTCTTCCTCCAACTCTGTTGCCTCATTGGTTTCTAAAGTCTCATCATCCTCCACATCATTCAACTCAATAAGGAACAGCTGTCTACACTTGCATTTATGCCCAATTTCATATTTTTCATCACACCAAAAATAAAGACCCTTAGCCCATTTTTCATCAAATTTTGCACTAGAATGGATCTTGTTTCTGTCATTGTATGGTGGTTTCTTTGTAGTTTGGGTGGCTGGATAATCCGGATTAGGTAAAAGGGTTGGTTTCAGTTGAATGGTCTGAGTGGTTAAGAAAGTGTTGGCAAAGGTGGTGGTTTCTTGTACACAGGATTGAGTTCCTTATATGAAGTCTCGAGAGTGGATTCTTGAAGTTAGGAGAGGGCAAATGCATGGGTTAATGTCTTGGGCATGAACATTTTAACAGGTTTTTGGATGCTACTCTTCAATCCATTAAGGAAAAAACTAACTGCATATTCCTCACTCAGATCCACATTCCCTAACAAGGATTCAAACAAGTCATGATATTGGCTTACATTACCTGTTTGTTTCAAACTCAATAGCTCTGTCATGGGATCCCCATAAAGATTATCACCAAAACGAGCTTCCAACGCTTGTACATAGTCATTCCATGGAATGGTCTCATTGCCCCCTTGAACTTAACCCAGTTTTGGTGCCACTATAATGCTCTTCCTTCCAAATGAATCACTGCGAGTTTAAACTGGGTTTTTGGTGGAATATTATCCACCCCAAAAAAATGCTGACATCTGTAAAGCCACCTATTCAGATTTTCTCCATTGAATCGAGGAAAATCTACCTTGGTCTGCCTGGTTGTGAAGTACTGGCCTCTGCCATGGGCCATCTGTGCAGGTGCATTTGTTTTAGCCTTGCGCAACTGAGTCATGATCTGTGTCTGCTGCAAGTTCAAGGCCGTGATGTCATTTCTAAGAGAAGAGATGACAAAGTTCGTTAAACGTCCATACAAGAAAAACATAGAGTCACTTTACATAAGACTACAAAAAGGTAAAAAATTGGTAAACAGGTTTGATCAGAGTAAGGTTTTTAATTATGCAATTAATAATTTCGAATATCCTACATTGGTTTCAGAGCTCACTGAGACGTTTTTGCGCTGTTTTGGTCTTTGAAAAACATGGATTAACATGCTGAAATTATTAAATATGCCTTTGATTTTTTTTTTTTTTTAAATCTCATTTTTGCACAATTTATGGCATGTTAATGGTAGATATAAAAAAGCATGAAATTAGGATCTAACTTTTTAAAGATATGATGCTTACATATGCCTAATAATATCAGGAAATTTTGAGCTTTATGCATGTACATGGAGAAAAACAAAACCTACATGTTTGATCCAAAAATTTGACTGATTTTTTCTTTCTCCCGGATCAATTTTGATATATGATTTATATACCGTTAGAATTTTTGTCTAATAAGCTTTCCATTGGTATTTTATTTGCATTTCTTCGACTTCATACTGAAAGAATTTTGCATTTGACAATTAGGTACTAAATTGAAAAGAAATGAAAATTGGATGTTGATGATGATTTGCGACTAGAAATCTGACCCATACTCGCGATGGCGCGTGACACACCCTTAAATGTTCGATTGGTGCGACGACCTCTATAATAGACTCCACTCATCATGGAAAATTTTTTGGCACTGAGAACATGCCGAGATGACTGCAAGAACGTGGTGCGTGGCTTTCGTGCGCCGTTAAGCTATTTTCTAAAATTCCAAAATTGATTTTCTTCTGGAAAAATAGATGCCTGCTCGCACTTAAAATGCGCGTGTAGGTGCATACGACGGCTATGGGGGCACGATTTCGACATAGTTGCCATAAGAAAATCTCGAATTTAAATGCGATTTTTTTGAATTTTTAAAATTTTATATTATTGTAAATGTTTTTTATTAATTAAAAAAGATTTGAGAAATGAATTTTTTTTTTCTCTAGAAATTCACTCGCATGTGTGGGGACGCACATTCCTTCAAATTTAGGACAATAGGAGAGTCCTACAGACTTCTAAGAATGCGTGTCACATAGTGGTCCAAGATGTGCAGTTTAGAAATTTTTAGAACTTGCAGTTTAGAAATTTTTAGAACTTATAATTTTTATTTTCTCCTTGTAAACATCCAATTTTATCTAAGATCTTTAAAACATTTTTTTTTTCATTTGAATTAAATTGTGTTTGAGTGTCAAATTAATTTTTTTTAGGATATTTATTTTGAATCAAATACATTTTAATTCAAATTGGAGACTAAAATCGATTTCTCAAATTTATAGTGAATTTTTTTACAAAATCGATTTAAAGTCCACTTTTTAGACATTTGAATTATTTTTTGGATGTTTAAATTTATTGGGCCTCAAATTACTTATTTGTATGTTAAATTGGATATTGGATCCCAACTTGGTATTTGGACCTTAATTGATTTTGAATTTTTGGGTCTTGGAACTCATTTCCTTAATTCATTTCATTTATTTTATTTTTTTATTTCTTTTACTTATTTTTTTATTTATTTTTTTATTATTCGAGAAAATTCCAAAAAAAAAAGTAAAAAAAAAATATTGAAACTCAAGAATCAGGATTTTTTTTTGGAATACTTGAGGGTTAAGAAAAATTATGATCCTTTGAATTCAATAACAAAACCCTATTTTTCTATCCAATCCCTATATATACAGCAACTTCCACACACCAAAACAAGAAATAGCAAACGCATGAGAACATACACAGATAAAAAAACACAATAAACAATGAAAGTGCTTTAGATTTTTTTTTCTTTGGATTTTTCAGGTTTCTAGGTTGAGGAGGAAAGAATAAATTGTGGTAATTTTCTAGGGATCTTCAGATAGTAGTGAATGGGGAATTTGGTATAATAAAAATTTCTAGGGCTTTGAATTTTTTTTTTAGATCTAGGTTTTTTGTTTGGGATTCTGGAAATTTTAAGCTGGAATAAAGGAATGACAGAGTGAGAATAATAAAAATAAGTTTTTCTTAATTTTTTGGGTTTTCCTTGAATTTTTTGGTCATTGAAAAACTCAAAATTTGAATTTTTTTAGTTAGGGTTTGGATATGTAAGTGTTCGAATTTTAGGTTCATGCTTTTATAGGATTTGGGTTTGATTTTTTTGGTGAGTGTTTAATTTTTTCGACGACTTGAATCTGGGTTTTATTGGAATTTGGGTTCGATTGTTTTGATAGTCAGAGGAGGTTTTTTGGAGAGACGGAGGAAATAAAGGAAGAGAGAGAAGCGAGAGCTAAAAAAAAAAAAAAAGACTTGAATCAACCTGAAACCCGTGCAAGGGCCCACACATCTATCCAACACGTTTGCAGTATTTTTTTATTTTGTTTATTTAATTTATTTCTTAGTTTATTTATTTATTTATTTTATTTGTTTTATTTAGTTATTATTTAATTTAATTTTTACTGTTTAGGATTTTTAGATTTTTAATTGATAAAACTTTGAACAAGATAAAATTTGTAAACAAGATTGTTTCCTTGTATAATATTTTTATCATTTAATTTTTTGAAATAAAATTAAAAACAAATTGAGTTCTTTACAATGATGAAAATAATGTTACGAATGAAGAATTTTTTAAAAAAAATTCTATATGATTTTTTTTTTATTCCATCAGAATGATGGAGAATTTAGGAAAAGATTTCAATATCAAAGATCGATATTTATTTCTGACATAATTTTTTCCCCAAAAACATAGAAAATTCAATGTAGAAGCCTCTTCATAAGAACAAATGGTTTCTCTTGAATACTATTGAGGTGAGAGAAATTTTTTAGGAATTTTTCCGAAATGATGAAAAGAAACTTAAAAAATTTTCCAATAAAACCTACATAATCCGACGACAGAGCTTCTTCATGAGTACAAACGATTTCTCTTGAATACTCTTGAGGTGAGAAATTTTTTTTTTGAAAGTTCGTCAGAATGATAAAGAAAACCTCAAGAAAATTTTCAATATTTAAATAATAAATTAAAATACTAGTAAAAGCCATCTATTTACGATCACTTTAGGTTAATATAAGATTAATTGGTACTGTTCTTTGGATGAGCATTGTGGGATTATAATAATTTCCCACACGTAGTCGTACTCCTGAACGTAATTCTGAAAATATAGACCAGAACCTATTCTTTTTAAGGAGTCTCAGTTAAGCTTTGGATTCTTTTAAAAATGATGAATTCGTTTAGGTGGTCAATCACACGTAACAGGAAATATTAATGGTGACTTCATTTTTTGTGTCTAATCGAATCTTCAGATTTGTATGTTACACTAGTTTGGTGACTCCTTAAGGAATACTCCGAGAGTCGAGCCAATGATTAGTCTTATGAAGTCCTTGGTCTTAGTGAATGATCTTAATTTACTTTTTTATTCTTTTTAATGTCTATTCATTTGCTGTTTTAATTTGTTATTTTTTTTTTGTTGTTAATTTTGGGGGCATTTTTTTTTTGTTTGTGAATTCAAAAGGTCTATTTGTTCTTTCACACACACTACACTTGCATGTGCATGTGCATATCATAAGCCCTACACCCGGGCTCTATTCTTTTTTAGGAGGAACTAGAGTTCATATGCTTTCGTGAGTTGTTAACCTCTGTAGTGGCTAGCGAAAATGCTTTCACTCAAATTGAACCATTTCCTATTAGAACCTGTGATGGATAAGGATCAGGGTACTTACTAATCGAGCACGGATGATAGTATGGAGCAATTTGAGAGCCTTTTAGTTTGGTTAAATATCCTAACCCAAAATATAGACAACATTTTAAGAGACCTATCTTAGGATAAGGATCATGCCAGTCCAGGACACACGAAAAAAACATCTCTTACCTTTTCCCACAATTGATGATTTTTGTGCTGAGAAAATAATTTTTCAAAAAAAAAACTTTTGTCTTCTAATTTATTTATTTAAATTTCATGCATTTTCATCATAGGATTTGTTACACAATAGTTTTTGACAAAGAAAATTTTCAAAGCCAAATTTAAAGTCTTTGATTAACAATAGTTTTGTAACAAATACCTTACAATGCATTCATTCATACATACATGTTCATTTTAAAAAAATAATATTAATAAATTACGTATGACAGCATCTTGCAATTAATATAGGGTTCATTTCTTTTAATTTATTTGTTTTCTTTGTCGTAACTATGCAAAGAACATTAATAGAAAGATCATGGTTTACTTCTACAAAATAAAAGCGCTAGAGTCTGTTATGAAGTTAAGTATATTATCAAGTTCATTAGTTGCTTTTGTACATGATTAAACTCATGTTTTAATTGATTTATAATTGTCAATTTGTTTCTAAAAAACTCGATATAGTGATTAATTAAATCATTTTTGTGTAAAGCATATGTGAAAAAAACTAATAGGATAATAAACTCAAACTAGGATATTATATGCAACGTTTAAAATAAAATATCTTTCATGCTTAAATTCTAAGGAAAGAAACAAAAAATATATATATAAGACGAGAATTTTGATGTTAAGAAACTTATTAGGAATTTGACATTCCCTCTAAACATTTTCGAGATTATTGTCAATGTGTTGGATCTTTAATAAACTAATTTTTTTCATTTTCATTTTTTTTTTGTTTTTGTTTTTTTACTTTATTATATGGAAATAATAATTTCAACTGCTAGTTTCAACATTTCAAACCATCATCACATATAAACTTTTACTTGAAATCTTAGTGTCAACAATATTATTTGGGACTTATAGAATAAAACAATTGCTATTTGATTTTAGAATAAGGATAATTTTGCATTCTCGTATTTATATGATTTTTTTTTATTTCAAATATAAAAAAATCCAGACTGGCTTTCAAAATATTTTGGTAATAGAATTACCTCTTTGCACTTTATATCCTTCAATCTGTATTATTTTTTAGAACTTTTTTTTACTCGGAGACTTTAAGGGCTAGTTTAGCATTGCTGTTGGAAAAAGCTTGGGTTGGAAAATGCTCGAGTTGGAAAAAGTGTGTTTATAAAGTGTGGTGAAAAAATGTGGTTTAAAAACTTTTAAGTGTTTAGCATTGCTGTGAAAAAGTGTTGTTGGAAATTGAAATGTCAAAAAAAGATATGTTTAAAATAATAAAAGTGTAGAGATGTGAGGATAATAAAGTCATTTTATCCAAAAGCCAGCTTTTAAAGCCCAAAAACTATATTTTTTGGCTTTTTGGTTTGGCTTTTCAAACTATGGTTTCAACAGCAGAAGCTAATTTTTTTTATCTGTTTAGCATTGCGTTTGCGGTGAAAAGCAGTTTTTGACCTCAAAAGCTGTGCCAGAAGCAATGCTAAACGAGGCCTAAATAAGATTCAAATTATACCGTTAGATTTTAGATTTATCATACCAGTATGGCAAATAACTTGAATATCCATACAGAACTGAGGATAATTAAATAAATTTCATGAATTTAGATACTTTAAAAAGATTGGTTTTTTGCTTGTTTTGATTTGATAGATTCTTTTGAAAGTTGTTGCAGTGCTTGATAGTTCTATTTTTTTTTGAACTAATAAAAAATTATGAAGTTAATCTGTTGGAATTGTATAAGTAAATCATAAAAGGTTTATATGTATATACATGTATACATACATTTTTTTATGAAAAGTCAACCCCGAAAAGTCAACTACTAATAAAGTCAACCCACTTTCAAAATCAAGATTCAAAGTTCAATTGAAAAATGGTGAAAGAATTTTGATAATTTGAGGTCTACAATGAAATATATGGAGTTCGGAAATTGGGTTACGAAGATTCAGTAGAAAGAAAACCCTAGTTCGAAAAATTTGGGGAAAAATGCTTAAACGATAAAATTGGTCGAAATTGGAGGTTCCGAATGAAAGATAAGCAATGACTACGGATAATGGAGAGGCTACTTGGCAGCAAAACCGAAGGAAAAGTCAACTTGGAAGAAAACCGAGAATTAGGGTTTTTGGTAGATTTTGGTGAAATTGGAAAAAATTGCAGAAATGGTCTGATTTGGTAAAACTAAATCCCCTAGTTGATGAGGAGTGAGTAAACAAGGATAGGCCAAGGCTCAATTTGAAGTAATTCCGAGAAAAGAGCCGATTGGAGGAAAAACGAAAAAATGAGGAAATTTTTTATACTGAAAAAAGGAAAAAAATCAAATCGGAAGGGAATTTGATCATAAAAATTGGGTATTTTCGGACCAACTCCAATTCCATATATGAAAAAGGCATAGAAAAAGAAAATATGAAAATCGAGCTTTGGAGACAAAATGGCAAAGTTAGAAAATTCGGAAAAAATAGCAAATGAGCTTCAAAAATTCTAAAAATTTGCAGATATCATTCTTAAATCGTTTGAAAGAGATTGGCGAAGAAAAATCCAGATTCGAAGCTCGTTTGCAAAATGGAAAATCTCGGACCCACTATGCTGAAATTCAAGAAGATAAATCCCGAAACAATAGCAAATGAGTTACAAAAATTCTGAAAATTTGCAGATCTTATTCTTAAATTATTTGGAAGAGATTGGCGAAAGAAAATATGGATTCGGAGTTCGTTTGCAAATGGAAAATCCCGGGCCCACTATGCTAAAATTCAAGCATATAAATCTCAAAAAAATAGCAAATGAGCTCCAAAAATTATGAAATTTTCCAGATCTCACTTTTAAATTATTTGGAAGATATTGGTGAAGAAAATTTTGGATTTGGAGTCCGTTTGCTTTTTAATTTGATTTGGGGGTCAAAAAGGTCATTTCACCGAAGAAACTGAAGAAGGCCTTTAAAAAATTGGAGATTGGACTGGATTTTAAAAGGGCAATCAACCAAGTCCGTAATGGAGAGTGATTTTGCTAAGATTTTAGATCAAAGGGCTAAGAGTGAAGAGGATGGAGATGGATGATTTCATATTTATGATATCCTATTTATGACATCATTTTCATGACATCATATTTAGGAGCTGATTATTCCAATCTAAGGGTGAAAATTCTACATATAAAGCATTTTGGATTAAGGGCCATAGGATCAAAATTGGTTAAAAAAATTCTACAACCTTCTACACTATTCTAGGGTTATTCTGCCGCCTTAAGTGGAGGGGGGGATATTTTTCATTTGGCTACTTTTTCTTGCCTGGATACTCTCCATTTTTTAAAGCAAATAGAAAGTTTTGAAAGGTAAAGAAAGTAAAAAGAGAAAAAACTTGCAAAATAGCTTTTAGAGGTAGCTACAAGCACCTTACTCTTGCATTTTTTTTGCATTTTCATCCTTAATTTGCTGTTTTCATTTGATATTTTGTGATTTTCGATTTGATTTTAATTTTGAAATAAGTGTTTTTAAGCTTTCTTCTCAAGTTCCTCTCTTGCTTTCTTGAAATTTTAAAAAAAAAAAAAAACATTTTTTTTACTATGTTTGGAGGTTGGCCGAATGGCCATTTTTTTTTTAATATGGTTGGTGTTTGATTCTTTTTCATGTTGATTAGGATGTTTTGATGTTCTATCGTTTTAAATATAACAAAAACATGAAACTGTTTTAATCTTTTCACTTACTTACCTCTATTTTTGATTTTATCATCTTGTTTTCATATTTACTTTCATTGTCTACCATTTTTATTTTTCTGTTTTTAACATGTTTGAGTTGTTCATGATTTGCATTTTACTATACTACGTGTTTGTGAAAATGTCTAGCTATGTTTATATCTTTACTTCATGTTTGAATTGTTTAGCATGCTTCTTTTTAATTTTATATTTAGTATGTTATATATTTGTGTAAACTAGAGTTTCATCATCAAGATCATGCAACCATTCTGCTATCCGAACTAAACCTTTTGGCTAAACAATACATATTTATAACTTAATGAAATCAGTATACATTAATTAAGTGATTTACACTTGGATCAATACATGTATCAAATTTAAAAGTATTTTTGTCTTTTCATAGTTTTTTTTTCTTCATTTTTTTGTTTTATAATTTGAAAAAAAAGTAAGAGATGGAAAAGAAAGTTAAAAAAGTCTTGGATGAGAAAGGTAAAATGTCATTTCTTATATCTCATAGTTTTTATTTTTAAAAATTTTACAAATTTTTTTATCACACAAATTTCAGAGCGATAAAAAATAAATTTAAGGAAGCTTTTGGAAAGAGTAGTAAAATAAATAATAAATATTTATTGTGGCAAAAAGTATATATAAAAAACCGGTTTTTTATTCAAATATAGCAAAAAAAAAATTATATCCCAAAATACCGTTCATTTCGGATTAATTCCCAAAATTCGCTTCTTTTTATACTAGCTGGGAAATCGCCATCCCCCATGGCGATTTCCCAGTGTAAAAATTTGCATTTTGGCAAAAAACACCAAGGGAAATCGCCACCCCCATGGCGATTTCCCTTCATGAATTGTTTTTTTTTTTACTTAAATTAAAAAACAAATTTTAAATTTTTTTTTAAATTTGTAAGTTTTCTTATTAAATTTAAATATGGTAACTTTTATTTCTTATTAAAATTAAAAAAAGAAAATAATATTTCTTCTTAAATTTTTATATAAAAAATTTTGTTTTTTATACTTTTTTAATATTATAAAAACTAAAATTTAATTTATTATTAAAAATTTATAAAATATAGTATTTTATTGCTTATTAAAATTTTAAAAATAACATTATATTTCTTATAAAATTTTTATATCAAAAATTTATTTCTTATACTTTTTTAATTTTCAGTCCATCAAATGCTGCAGAAAATATTGGAATTGGATTCCTTCTGCAATGGATGAGACTGATGATTTAGGGTTTGGGAGAGGTTTTAGCTATTTTTCAGTCCATCAAATGCTACAGAAAATATTGGAATTGGATTCTTTCTGCAATGGATGAGACTGATGATTTAGAGCTAGGGATAGGTTTCAGCTATTTTTCAGTCAATCAAATGCTGGAGAAAATATTGGAATTGGATTCTTTCTGCAATGGATGAGACTGATGATTTAGAGTTAGGGATAGGTTTCTGCTATTTTTCAGTCAATCAAATGCTGAAGAAAATATTGGAATTGGATTCTTTCTGCAATGGATGAGACTGATGATTTAGAGCTAGAGATAGGTTTCAGCTATTTTTCAGTCAATCAAATGCTGGAGAAAATATTGGAATTGGATTCTTTCTGCAATGGATGAGACTGATGATTTAGAGCTAGGGATAGGTTTCAGCTATTTTTCAGTCAATCAAATGCTGCAGAAAATATTGGAATTGGATTCTTTCTGCAATGGATGAGACTGATGATTTAGAGCTAGGGATAGGTTTCAGCTATTTTTCAGTCAATCAAATGCTGGAGAAAATATTGGAATTGGATTCTTTCTGCAATGGATGAGACTGATGATTTAGAGCTAGGGATAGGTTTCAGCTATTTTTCAGTCAATCAAATGCTATAGAAAATATTGGAATTGGATTCTTTCTGCAATGGATGAGACTGATGATTTAGAGCTAGGGATAGGTTTCAGCTATTTTTCAGTCAATCAAATGCTGCAGAAAATATTGGAATTGGATTCTTTCTGCAATGGATGAGACTGATGATTTAGAGCTAGGGATAGGTTTCAGCTATTTTTCAGTCAATCAAATGCTGTAGAAAATATTGAAGTTGGATTCCTTTTGCAATGGATGGGACTATTGGACAGTCAGTACATAGGATGGGATTTATCAATCAGATTTTGCATTGAATAAGTTATAACTTTTTCAGTCAAATAGTCCTAGGCAGAATATGAGAATCAGATTCCATCCTATACAAAGGATGGGATTTGTCATCTGGTACAACATAATGAACCATTATAAATTCATAATACTTATGAAGGTTTACAATACCCCCTACAACAGTTTTTCAATCAGATTTTTCCTGAGTGCTAAAACCTCCTCATTCTCATCCTTCTATATTTCTTCTTTCTTTTGCGGAGTGATAATACCTACATTCTCATCTTTCTTAGTTTCATTACTACACAACATGAGCAATAGAGTGATCGCATTGGTCTACTATAATGGCCAAATTCATAATACTGACGAAGGTTCTACCTTTGATTGTGAACGTCCTAAAAGTTTTCGTGTTGAAGACGACGTCATATTAGAGGAACTAAAGCTGCAAATTCATACAAAAATTAAAGCTGGAAATAGAAAAAGAGTTTCAGATGTTAAGTATAGGCATCCTCTTTCTATTGGTGAAGATTGTGTCCGATATAGAACATTTCCACTTGAAGATGATGATGATGTTAGATGCATGTTTTATGCTTATGAGACATTTGCAAATGTTGGTGTACTTGAGTTATATGCTGACATAGATGATGTTGACGATGATTGTGGCCCTTCAAATGTTCGCACAACAGAAAACTTTCCCATAGAAGATTATGATTCTGGGTCGTTCTATGTTCACACTACATACGACGTTCCCACAGAAGAAGTCGTGCCCTTATCTCAAGCTACAACTTTTCAGACTTCATTAGTCTCACAAACCCTAATTCCTACTACCCTCGAAGATGAGCCAGCTGGTCTTGATCCTGTTCGTCCACGTGGAGTCCAAGGTGAAGATGTTGGTGAATTTAGTGAGCAGGAAGAGGATGCTGAATTCGCAAGTGATGACAATAGTGATTTTGACCCAGACGTCGTCCCTGCTGAGATCAACACTCATGGTGATCTTCCCCCATATGAGGCTGCATCCCATATGCATACACTGGATCTGGAGGCAATGCATATGCCGGAATTTCCTGAGTATGCTCATACATTAGTTACGCCTCTGACATTTGATCCATCTGCAGTTGATCTGTGTGTTGGGTTACAATTCCCAACGAAAGAGGCTGTGCTTTCAGCTATTAAGCACTATAACATTAAAAACTCTGTAGATTACAGAGTAATTGAATCTGAGCGGACGAAATGTTATGCCAAGTGCGTAATGTATGGGAATGGGTGTAATTGGAGAATAAGGGCAACTTTTATGAAGAAGAAACAGGTATGGGAGATTAGAAAATATGAAGGGCCTCATACTTGCACATCGGGGAGGATTTCACAAGATCATTGCAAGTTAGATTGTAACATGATCTGTTCATGCATTTTGTCGTTGGTCCAAGAAAATCCAGAGATTTCCGTTTCAGTTTTGATCGCTGAGATGCGAATCCGGTATGGATACATCACCTCCTACAAGAAAACATGGAAAGCAAAGCAAAAGGCAACTGTTCGAGTATTTGGCGATTGGGAAAGATCGTACAATGAGCTACCTAAATGGTTAGGTGCAATGCAACATTTCGTGCCTGGTACAATTGTGGAATTGCAAACGGTACCTGCATATCACGGTGATCGACTGGTCCAGGGTAAGAGAATATTCCATCGACTATTTTAGACATTTAAGTAGTGCATTGAAGGGTATCCGTATTGTAAACCAATTGTGCAAATAGACGGTACTTTATTATATGGAAAATACAGAGGCACATTATTGTTAGCTATTGCACAAGATGGCAACCGAAACATACTGCCAATTGCCTTTGCCATTGTGGAGGGTGAGACAACAGAGGCTTGGTCATTCTTTCTCAATAACTTGCGTAGACACGTAACAAAACAGCCTGGCATTTGCTTGATGCCTGATCGACATGAAGCCATCAAAGCTGCGATTAGACGCGATGGTGGATGGAATCCTCCACATGCATATTCAGTGTACTGCATTCGACACATTGTAGCGAACTATATGAAAAAGTTTAACAATAAGGAATTGCGTCGACAAATTGTTAACATGGGTATGGAATCAAATCATAGTTATTTTATCTCTTATATTTCGTTTAGTATATAAAATAATACTGAAATTCACAAGTTTTTTATTTTAAAATTTATTAGGATACGAGTTGAGGCGACCGAATTTTCATTTCATGTATGACAATCTTCGTGGTGAAAATGCAGAGGCGGCTAATTGGCTTGATAGGATCCCCAAGGAGAAGTGGGCGCAGTCATATGATCAAGGAAGACGTTATGGCCATATGACAACCAACCTAACTGAATCTATCAATTCGGTGTTGAAGGGAACGCGTCATCTTCCCATTACTGCTTTAGTGCAATCAACATATTATAGGTTGGCTGCACTTTTTGTTAAGATAGGGAACAAGCAAATTGCAATGATGGAGGGAGGGCACACATATTGTGAAACAGTCACACAGGCTATGCAAGAAAATCGCAGGAAAGCTAACTCCCACATTGTTCGTAATTTTACGCGAGCAAATCAATCTTTTCTGGTTGAAGAGTTAGTTGATCCACAAGAGGGTGTTTCTGCAATGAAGTACAAAGTCAAGCTAGTGACATGTGGTGTGATTGTGGAAAGTTTCAAGCACAAAGGTTCCCTTGTTCACATGTAGTTGCTGCTTGTGCACATGTCCATGTAGATTGCATGCAATATGTGGACAAAGTCTATAGACTAGAAACTATATTGAATGTTTATAGACATGAGTTCGAAGCTGTTGGAAATGAAGGTTACTGCCCTCAATATGATGGTCCAGAAGTGTGTCCCAATCAAGAAATGCGGAGAAATCCACATGGTCGGCCAAAATCAAGTCGTATTCGTAATGAAATGGACCTCAGGGAGAAAGGCCAATCAAAACGTTGTGGATTATGCAGAAATGAAGGTCATAACCGTCGAAATTGTCCGCATCGATCTGGTACATTGGGGGAGACTTCACATCAACAATAAATGAATTACATGTTTTTGTCAACTTATCATGTAATTTGGATTATTATTTTACATATAAGGGAAAATGTAATGCAAGTTTTTTTGTTTTTTGTTTTTTGTTCTTATCTAATACATATCAATTAACAAAATTTACAAAAATTTGTTCTTAAATTTTAAATAATAAAATATACCTTATGAAATTTCTTTTTTTTTTAAATTATAAAAAAATTATTTTAATTTAATTTATAATTTTTAAAATTAAAAAACAAAACTTACAAATTTTTAAAATTAAAACAAAACTTACAAATAAAATATGGGATGAATTGAGATACGACACGAACACACAAAATTTTTCTCTAAATTGAACCACTGTGACAAACTATGTAAAATATGGGATGAATTGAGACACGACACGAATACAGTATGAGAAAAATAATTAAAACACAACACGAAAAATAACATGCACACAACACAAATACACGAGCGTGTCAAAATATACATGAAACGAATTATTATAACGTGTAATAATTTATATAAATTTATAATATTTTGAATACATGAACGTATAATTTTTTTCCTCTTACCTCTTTCCTCCTTCCTCTTTCTTTCCTTTCCTTTCCTTTTTCTTTTTCTTTTTCTTTTTCTTTTTCTTTCTCTTTCTTTTCTTTTATTTCTTTCCTCCATAAAAAAAAATATGCTTGGAAATAAACTTTCCTTTCAAACATCCTTAATACTCATGTTTAATTGTCCCTAAGTAAAAGCTCTTAAAATTGAAATTGAACATTTCATACCTTCAAGACAACTTTTAATTAGTGTTATAGATTATAGATATTTTAAAACATAAAAAAATCAAGAGTTTTAATAGACAAAGCAAAAACTGCCCATTTTTTAGTCATATCGAAAATTTGGCATCCAAGACTTTTGTATTTTACTAGTGTGACTTTCCCATTGGCATGGAATTTACTATCGGAGATGTCTTTTGATTCCCACTTACCTTAGTAGCAACATTCTTTTCCTTCGGCTACAACAAAATAACAGCAACTCAATTGGTGATGGAGAACGAGTAACCCAAAACTCAAAATACTCTATAAATAATCTGAATTCTCAAATATTCAAATATCAAAAAAATATTAATAATTCATAAATCTAAGCTTACACGAAACTAAATAACATAGATATTTATAATCAAATCCATAACAAATCATAATAAAAACACAAAATAATAACAAATAAAACCCTAAAGCGCTAATACTTGGATAAAAAGTAAAATATTAATTAATAAAAAATAATTTAAAATAACCTAAATATATATAAAGATTACAATCAAACCTCTAAAACATAAAATAAAGTAGCCTAAATAACTTAATTTCTCAGTTAGTTTGTACATAAGAATCTAGGGACAGATAGGTTGTTCTAATCCCAAGTCAAGTCAAGTCAAGATGTGCGCCTCATATTCTCAACTAGCATATTACATTCTTCCTCAATTAATCTATAAAAACTAAAGATATTTATGGGTCAAATCAAATTCGATTTATCTTTTAAAAATGTTATTCGAGATTTGACTCGATTTAAAAGGCAAAAACTATTTAAAAAAATTAAAATATTTAATAATATTTTTAAATATATTTGAATTAAAATTTAATTATAAAATATGCTTATGGGCTGATCGAATTAGACCAAACTCAAACTTGAAAATTCATGTCCAAGACTTGACCTGAACGAGTCCTCCTGCAAGCAATCAATTGATGTTGTAGTGTAAGCCCATTATTAGCACTTGAATGTTATTGCAAGTCATGCAAGCAATCACATTTGAACTTGTTAAGACATTACTAGTTTTATTTCATGTATTGCATATTATAATTGATATTTGATAATAGAGGTATTCTTTTGCCAATAAGATGTTTTTGATAATGCGTTAAACAACTTATTTGGGTAAAGCCCAAGAAATACATTAGGCTTTGCAAAGGAATTGTAAGATATTACAATTATAAGATCCTTATGCATTAAAACCGCGTTTCCAAAAATTGTTCCTGGTCATAGCATTGTCAAAACAAGGCATTGGCAATGCACAAATATCGGTATATGCTAAGCTATCATACTTAGGAAGCATGCAACCGATCTTATAGGTTGAAGTATAGAGATACTTATGGGTAGCATATAGGTGCTTGTTAAGATGAACAAGTTCACTGAACATAACCTGTTATGAGTGTTCCATTTGGCATCCCACTCAAGTGTCTATGAAAATACTCTCATGTGTCAGTAGTGTAAATAATCCTTTGACTTGAGACACAAGGTCATCTTATGTGCGAATTGTCATGCTTTTATTTTATTCGAACGGGTCCCAAGAAGGGATGCCTATGTGATGTGAACTCGTGGGATTAAACCTTTTGAACCCACTAACAAATTGAAATACCCTAACCCCAAGAAAGCCAAGATTCAGGCAATGAAACTTAAACCCGTAGAAATCTTGGATCAAAGAACCTAGATTAGCTTAGCTAAATAAACCCCAAGAACACTTGTTTCTAGAACCTAAGTTTGATAGGAAGAACGCCACAAAGAATGAATTTTTTTGATAAGTCCGCTAGTTCTGTCAAGAACTAAAAAAGAGTGAAACGTTCACTTGAATAAAATCAACTCAATAGATTAATAACGGTTGCTGAAGTAAATGGCTAAACAAGGGTATTTATAGCCTCCCTACGAACCCTAATTCAACTAGCCTAAGAACTCCTACTACAAATGAAACTCCTTGGCAGCCAAGGCTTACTACTTAAATAATTAAATGAAAGCTTAACTATGGGCTGAACAAGATCAAGCCCAATCCTAATTAAATTTAAAAAATATCCAATAGTTTAATGAGGGTAGTCCCCACAAGCTTATTGGACATGTTACACAAGTCAGGCCCAAAAGCCTAAACTAAATAAAAACTTAACACAAGCCCAAATACTCATTTAATAGGCGCCACATAGTTTAATGAATTGGTCCCCACCCTTGCCATGTCATTTAATGAACAGGTCCACTTCATTAAGTCTTATGCTGCCACCTTGCATTCTTCTAAGGCAGCCCATGTGAAGCTTGGATCACATGGACCAAGGTCTTGTTCTTCCTTATTCAAGTAGCCCAACTTGAATGTCTTAAGATTGCTTAAGGGACTTGTAGAATCTGCCCAAGTCCTTTCCTTGCTTCTCTTCATGGATTCAGCCTAAGTAGTCATCTCCTTGACTTTCTTCCTTGGTTCGGCCCAAGTAGACTCCTTGCTTAGCCTCTTGAAATCTTGATGGATCTTGGATCTCATCATTCCTCCTTTCCTCGAAAGGATTCGACCTCGAATCATGGCCTGCACCATAAGGAGAAAGATCAGAAATATTAAAAGTAGTAAAAACATTATCTTACCTTGAAGATCCACTTTAGAAGCATTATTATGAATGTACCCAAGGATTTGGAAAGCTTCTCTTTGAAGAAAGCTATGAAACGTTCATCATGCAACAAAACCATCCTTATCCCTGTCGCATCATATTCAATCTTAAAACCCTTATTAAAGTTAGGTAATGCTAACACAAGTGTAGAACATAACCTTTCTCTAATAGTAGCAATAGCACAAAGTTCCTTAAAACAAAAATCAGTTTGATTACATGCCATGAATAAATAAGAAAAATCAGTATCATTGGCATACAAACCTTGCATGTATTCGAAACTAAGTATTTGAGCACTCTTAAAAGCATCAAACACATACCTCATTGGTAAAACATCAGAATCAATGTTCCCCTTACCTTGCTTGTGACAAGTAATGTAAGAAGTACGTACTTTGCTTGTATCGATGCTAGGTAGTACAAAATCAATTGGATGCTCAATATCAATTGGATGCCCAATGCCTTGTATGGAAGGCAACCCATTCGGCTTCCTCTTTGGAAATACATGCTTGAACACCTGCAATAAAGAAAAAGACAAACTAGGAAGAGGGTTGTTAGTTTTATCATTAGTAAAAACCTCACTCTCTTTTGCATAGAAACTCTTCTTTGTCTTTTCTTTTCTCTCTTGTGGCATCATTTTCTTTTTTTTAGCCACTTCTCTTTTTTTTTTTCTCACTTTCTTTTTCCTCTCTTTTTTCGGCCTCTCTCGCATCTTTCTTTTCTCTCATGTTTCTTTCTTGTATTTCGACCTCACTCTTTCTTTTTTGCTCAAATTTACGTTTCAGCTTCAATTGGTCCTCATAGACCTGTTCTGGAGTTAAAGAAACTAGCTTGATTGTTTTTCCATCCTTTGCAAAGCTATACCTATTCCTAAACTCATCATGAATTACCCTCCTATCATACTACCACGGCCTCCCCAACAAAATATGGCTAGTATGCATAGGTACTACATCACAAAGCACCTCATCATTATACCTCCCAATGGTAAAAGCGACCAAAACCTACTTATTAACCTCTACCTCCCCACTTTCAGTCAACCATTGCAACTTATAAGGTTTGGGATGTTCTAGTAAAGGTAAGCTCAACTTCTCAACTAGGATGGTACTAGCTATATTGGTGCAACTTTCCCCATAATAATCATACTACATACCCTGTTATTTACAAAACATCTAGTACGAAATATGTTCACTCTCCGCTGCTCCATATCATCTATATTAAATTGCGTATTGAGAGAATACCTTGCAACAAGAGACTCACCTACCACGGGATCTTGTAGATTTCTATTAACTACCTCTTGTTGATCCATCCTATCTTTCATCTCCTCCAACACCAATTTTAACCGTTCAAATTCTTATTGCATAGCATGCAACATAGAGGATAAGCTATCCACCTTTTTCTTAGGTCTTGAGTCACTCTTGTGATACATTTTTGAAGTTGCTACAAAACAAATTGTTAGTGATAAAAAAATAGGTAAAAAATAAACTCACACACTCCCTTAGTGTTTACACTCAAGTATGATATCACTCCAACTCTTATTTGCACTCTTTTAGGCTTTTTCTTTAATAAACTTACTCACTCTTGCCTTTTACCACTCTATTTCCTCTTTCAAGCTCTTTAGGAACTAGAAGAACTCTTCAAGAACTCACTTGCTTAATTCTACCTAGCAAAAAGATTCAAGAAACAAGAAACCCAATTAGTAAAAGGTAAAAACAAGAACAAGATTACCAAGATTTCAATTCTTTCCCCTTTCTTGTGATCTTTTTCGAATCTTTCTTTCATTTTTTGCCTATTTGAACAATCTTCTTCTTTTCTTTTCTTTTTTCACGAGTCTTTCTTGATGTTCTTGAAATCTCGGATCACTTTCTTTCTTTTTTTCTTAGACTGTTCGAATGCCCTTTAAGTTCTTGATTTGTTTTTCAAGATTCGGATCAAGAATCAAAAAGAACAATTTTTAATAAATCAAGAATTCAAGAAACGAAATCTTGATTTAAACCAACTCTTAGAATGAAACCTCAAACTAAACTTCCTAACAACTATAACCCTAGGGCAAAAGAATGTCTAAAGCTATAACCCCAAGATAAGAATGTTTGAAACCCAAAATCTTGTTATTGATTTTGTTCTGATAGTATCTAAACCAACTTCCAAGAATGAAACCCCAAACGAAAACTGCCCTAAAAACTATAACTATTAGTAAAAGAATGTCTAAAGCTATAACCCCTATGACAAGTATGTCCGAAACCCCAAAAACAAAAAAGTTGCGAGAAACTCCAATACCCTATGGTAAAAAAGATAAAAAAAAATTTGACCTGATTGGTCCCTAAGCTCTGATACCAACTGATATGAACCTGTGGGGTTAAACCCTTTGAATCCACTAACAAATTGAAATACCCTAACCCCAAGAAAGCCAAGATTCAAGCAATGAAACTTAAACCTATAGAAATCTTGGATCAAAAAACCTAAATTAGCTAAGCTAACTAAACCCCAAGAACACTTATTTCTAGAACCTAAGTTTGATAGGAAGAACGCCAAAAAGAATGGATTTCTTTGATAAGTTCACTAGTTCTGTCAAGAACTAAAAAAGAGTAAAACACTCACTTGAATAAAATCAACTCAATAGATTAATAATGGTTGCTGAAGTAGATGGCTAAACAAAGGTATTTATAGCCTTCCTACTAACCCTAATTCAACTAGCCTAAGAACTCCTACTACAAATGAAACTCCTTGGCAGCCAAGGCTTACTACTTACATAATTAAATGAAAGCTTAACTATGGGCTGAAAAAGCTCAAGCCCAATCCGAATTAAATTTAAAAGATGTCCAATAGTTTAATGAGGGTAGTCCTCACAAGCTTATTGGACATGTTACACAAGTCAGGCCCAAAAGCCTAAACTAAATAAAAACTTAAAACAAGCCCAAATACTCATTTAATAGGCACCACATAGTTTAATGAATTGGTCTCCACCCTTGCCATGTCATTTAATGAACAGGTCCACTTCATTAAGCCTTATGTCGCCACCTTGCATTCTTCTAAGGCAGCCCATGTGAAGCTTGGATCACATGGACCAAGGTCTTGTTCTTCCTTATTCAAGCAGCCCAACTTGAATGTCGTAAGATTGCTTAAGGGACTTGTAGAATCTGCCCAAGTCCTTTGCTTGCTTCTCTTCATGGATTCAGCCCAAGTAGTCCTCTCATTGACTTTCTTCCTTGGTTTGGCCCAAGTAGACTCCTTGCTTAGCCTCTTGAAATCTTGATGGATTTTGGATCTCATCAGTATGGTAGGGTAATTTTGGTATGGTATTAAGTACATGAAAATGGATGAGTGGTCAAGATAGGATTCATCACCCTAGTTATATAGAAGGGATATATCTCATTTGTTCCTGGCTTATGATCAACTCGTGAAGTCCTTGTGATTATGGAAGTTATCAAATAAGCTGTAGGACTAATATGAAAGGAGTTAGAAAGTAGACACTGCACCATGCTTTCTCTCCTCCGAGATATTTGATGAAAACTTCGAATTACATTGACATACTATACACTGAAAGGTTAGTCAAAAACCATTTTGACCTTACTAACATTTGGGTAGTCATGACGTATTGTTAGATGCACCTCATGGTCAATAAACATGAATTAAAAATAATTTGTGATTGTTGCCAACATGTTAGAAGTATAATGGGTCATACATAATAAGGTGATATTAAAAGTTTAAATTGGATTTGACCTAATTGATAAAATTAATAATTTATCAATAAGGGCTTAATTAAATAGTCTAATTAAGTGGGAGGACTTTTGTGCAATTACACAAGAGTTGTGTTTTAGCCATAGTTATTAAACTAGGATCGGTCGACCCGTGACTCGACTCTTAACCTGGGTCAATTCTTTAATCATACTGTTTTTGCAATTGACCCAAGAAAACCCATATTGAAATGCCGAGTTTATGAAAAAAACCAGTGACCCAACAGGTTTGTTATTGACCCGGGTCAATTGAAAATAATTTTTTAAATAATATCTAATTTGATTTTTGCATACTAATTAATAATTCTTTTATCATTTTCATTAAAAAAAAAATTTCTATTAAAAAAATTTAAAATAAAATAAAAAAAAATTGCAAAAACCAAAAATAAATTTTGTAAATGATAATAAATATTTCTAATTCTTATATCATAATTTTTAAATTATACAATTAGTAAAAGTATTTATATAATCTATAATTTTATTTATAATATTTTAAAAATATTAAAATCAACATTGACCCGAATGTTCCAACAGTTGAACCAATTGACTCGAGACCCGAAGTCTTGAACGGATCAATATCCGGTCTGATTCTGATAACTATGATTTTATCCCTGAGTCTATAAATATCTTAGTGCTAGTCGCTTCCCATGTATGAGAAAGGAATTGCGACAACCCTTAACCCTGTGAAACCCTACATACCGCAAAACACCAAGAAAGCCAAAAATTGTTTTCTTTTCTCTATTTTCTTGAGTGCTATTCGGTCTATACTTCTCGTATTAAGGGCGAGGTTTATGAAATCTAGTTTACTAGCATAGAACTTGGTTAGCACTCCAATCCTACCTTAAAGAAGGATCTCTAAATTACCTGTGTGGATTATCGTTAGAGGCCGGACACTTGAACGACTTTGGTTTACCAACCAGGCCTTTTGGTGTGCAAGCGGTGGAGATTGTGATTGTGGTTTACGGGAATCCCGATTCTTGGTATGATATTCTATCTCTTGTGTGTTTCATTAAATCTTGATCAATGATATGCAAACAAGTTGATTTCTTGATGGACTCGATTTTCATTGTTTATACTTTCATTGCACTTTGATTTATATTATGTTTATTATGCTTTTGTTAATCGAAACTAGCATTTTTTAAACCCCTCACTTCACCGAAGGCAAGGAAGTTATTGGTCAGCAATTAACTTAGAAACTTCTTAGAATTTTATTTCTTCTTTCATGTATAAATATGAGCTTCAGATATGTAAAACAAGTTCCAAAAACCACAAGCACATGCAATTACACTTTTCTTTCAACTTTATTGCAGTTTATCTTACCTTTCATGCAAATAGGAGTAGTTTTAACTTAGTAAATTTATCAAGCTTTATTTTTCGTATCGTCTATTCTCGCTCTTTCTGTATGTATCAAAGGTGATAATGTTTTGATCACCTGAGTAGTCAAATCATCATAAGATCTTCTTACAAAAAATAACAATTATATGTGAATAAAAATAACAAAAACAAAAAAGAAATCAAATAACAATTATATGTGAATAAAAATAACAAAAAAAAAAAAAAAATCAATGAGAAGCAAGGAATAGACTATAAAATCTTACTTGTGAGATTGTTGAACTTGATCACCTTACAAGAATATTGATTTAGGATTTTAAAGAATCGTGACAAAGAGGAGAATGAAAGAAAACTAAAAAAAAAAAAAAAACTAAATTATTTATACGGATAATATAGTTAAAAATAAATTTAAAACAAAATTGATTGGACGTGTTCTACAATTAATTTTGAATAGTGACGGGTATATCCGCTCATGGGCCGGCCTATCTCAGATAAGATACTAATAGATTTTTGTCTGCCCAGATTCAACACAACCCAAAATATGGATAAAATTTTGTGACCAGACCCGTCATTATTGCCAAAGGGATACCCGGCCCGACCCGGGCCGTCCAAATTTTGTTAGCATACATCAAAAGTTTCCTAATGCGGGATCAAACTAATGGTTCATTTTCAGATGTTAAAGTTTGGACTATATGTTTTTACCGAGTAAAATGAAATGAATGGATAAAATAATTTTATGTTTATAAATTATAACTATATATTATTATTAAATATAAAATATATTTATTATATAATAATATAGTACATCAGCTTAAAATTTTTTATTCAAGGCCTGGTTCGTTTAGAAAATGAATTTTAAATTTTGTCTATGCCCATTTTTTGCCATAACATTTTTGTCCAAACCCTCACAAATATCAGACGAATCTTTGAATTTTGATAGATAACCTCTATGAGTAAGTCTACTAAAAAATTTTAATTTTCAATGCATTATAAAACAAACCTATACCTAAACCGCATCAAATGCAATAAACTTCTTTCTTCTAAAAGAAAGTTGCATGATAACAATCGTGTATATACCAGTATAACCTTAAGTAAAGCCATAGAGCATTAGCATCTATGTTTCCAATTTTTAATTTTCTTTTAAGTATATTGTATAGTATATATTCATTGGATATAGATATGGAGATTCAACTTGCAGGCATACAAATCCGACTCCTCTCAAGTCCCTCGTATGCAGGGACGAAGCCAGAAATACGGTTAAGGGGCCGATATATATATATATATATATATATATATATATATATATATATAATGATTTAAAGTAAAATAAAAGTTGTTATGAAATAGATTTGTTCGAAAACCGAGTTATCCGTCTGGCTCAATAGGTCCTGCTCGAATAGGCTTTTAAAGTCTGCGTCCGACTCGAGTTTATTTTTTATTTAAAAAATATTTTCATTTAATTTTATTTATAAAATATCTTTAAAAATAAAATATAAAAAATTATTTTTTAATATTAAAAAAATGGACTTAAAGGCTAGATGGGCTGGATTGGACCTTAGGCAAACAATTTTTTTTTGCTATCCGAGCTTGGCCTAACCCGACCCATTAACAACTTTAGTACGAAAATATTAAATTTAGATATTATATATAACATTAAAATTACAAATAATATATAAATTCCTTATAATAAATAATTTTTTTCAATTTTCAAATATTATAATTCATGTTGCATATGTAAAAAATTTAATAAGAATTAAAGTTTCAATGTCAAAAAAAAAACAAATTATAGTCTATGTATAAAATTAGTTAATATTACATAAGATTACATATACATTAAAAAAAAGTAAAATAAGTGCAACGTATAATTTATATTAAATATTTGTAATGGTTTAACTTTTTTTTTTTTCTTCCTTACAAGCATAGAATGAAAAATATTAACTCAATAATTAACATAAATATACTTATTTGATTGATTGAAAAGGTAAAGAGAGAGAATAAAATTAATAATAATGAATGAAGTTTAAATTAAAAGTATTATCAAATTTATCAAATCATAAGTACAAATTTTACAAGGGACTAAGTTAAAAAAATTTGGAGGGGCCAAACATAAATATACCTTATTTTAAAATAATGATATAAGATATTCTAAGAAACTTAAAAAATTTAAGGGGGCCAAATATAAATATACCTTTATTTTCAAGTAATTATACAAGGTATTTAAAAAATCTTAAAAAAATTAGGGGGCCGTCCTTGTCTACGCCCCTGCTCGTATGGACTGGAGAGGCCAGTTCAATCTTAGATCTTGACATGTGGCTTAAGAATAAAATCAATGGTTGAGCTTTAAGGCAATAAAAAAATGATTGCTCTCCCCTGTCCATATGAGGGACTGGATATAAGCCAGATCTCAAATATACAAAGAAAAAAAAAAAGATTTTCATGTTTTTCATGTCAAATAAATACATATAGTTGAATCTGATACTCGCATCAAATTTGAGCAATGCAAACTAATGTTAATAGCTTAACCATATTATAATCTAACCAAACATTAACTTATAGGTTGACGTTTCCCATGACAATTAAACTTGGGATAAATTATATGTTTACTCATCCAACTTTAAACGATGTTTATTTTGATCACTTAACTATGAAAAATTACGATTTAGTCACCAACAATTTTAAATTTTTTTTTGGTCACTCGATTGTTAGAGGCTAACAGTTGGCTAATGTGGCATGCCACATTAGTCGACATTTGTCACATGACATTGCCACATCATCTAACATGTCACATGGTATTATCAACCTAGCATTATAATTTTTTTTTATAAAAAATCTAATATTAAAAAAATGACAAATTACATTTTTAATCACTTAACTTTTTGAGATTTTTTATTTTGGTACTCAACTTTAAAGTTTCTTAATTTGTTCACCAAATTTTGTAAAATTTATTAATGTTTTGGTTTTCATTGTCAACGTCTCACTATCGACGTCGTTTTACAACATTTGATCACCATCGTTTGTGAAATGTACTTAACATAATAGATTATTTTATTACTTTTGTTATCTGTATTAAAGTATCTTAGGATAATATACAAATAAATCATTGAACTTTGTAAATTCTTGATCTTTTATTACATGAAAGTAACTTTTATTTTACTATAATTATACCCATTAAACTGGAAAAAAAAGTTGAATTAATCCAATTGTAAGAATTATTAAATGGCAGTTTTTCAAGTATTTGTCATTCCGCTCATCCAAATAAATTCATGTATTTCCATAAATTACCTTAGCCAATCAAGAAAATTTAACGAAATATCAAATATTTCATAAAGTCAATATTTTAGTTACAATGAAATAAAAGTTCATACCCTTAATTTCATACAATAAAAGATCAAATACTTATTTCTTTTTTTTACAAAGTTTGAATGCGTATTTGAGTATTATTCAAAAATATTTTAATATAAATAAAAAATAATATTATATTAAATTTTACAAATATTGGTGGTGAAATCATTGTAAACCCAAATCGACAGTGAGACGTTGACAATGGAGATCAAATATTAATAAATTTCATAAATATTTGTGACCAAAATTATGAATTTTTCAAAGTTGAATTACCAAAATATAAACTTTTGAAAAATTAAGTGATCAAAATTTAATATCTCAAATTTATTTTTTTTAAAATTATAAAGTCACGTCAATAATATCACATGACATGTCAAATGACAATATCACGTGACGAACATAAGATAATATGACAAGCCACATCAACCAATCATTAGTCTCTAATAATTGAGTGACAAAAAAATAAATTTTAGAAACATTAGTGATAGAAAAATAGCCTAAAATTAGGTGACTAAATGTATAATTTACAATAACATTTCACATACAATCATTTTTATTATAATTTTGTAATTATCCTGTTACAATAAAAAATCATGTACCGGTTTAGAATTTATAAATATGGACTCCACGTAACATTTTAATATATTTTACGTAATTCTAAATTTTGATTGATCAATTATAATGTAATTATTGAGAATGATATGCTCCCGTAATTTATCCTAAACATATTCCTCTTGCTGTAGCTTAAACAAAGATTTTAATAATTACTATTTATTAAATAAAAAAATAATTTTTATTTAAATTTTATTATAAAATATATAAATACTAATATAAAAATAAAAATATTTTTTTAATATTTAATGAACAGTAAAATAAGATTTCGCACCTAATCCGAGCTGAGTAAGAAAATAAAAAAAATTAAATCACGACACGATCCATAGACAAGACCCCATTTCATAAGAAAAACTCCAATCAAGAATCGTTAACCAGTAAACATCTAAAATATCCATTAACTGAAGATGGTTGATAAATAAGACCAGTAATTCAGATTAACAAGACAAACCATTTGAGAACCATTTGACAAGCTAGAAGATCACAAGGCAATTACTTATTTAGGACCTTTATTTACAGGGATATTCCCTAAAAGCCTAATTGGGTAAAAACCATCCCTGTCAATGAACTGACTAAACCAAATTGCTTGCTTCTTGAGTTGGATATCTCTCTTTCAAATTGCCTTAATTAGACCTTCAAAGCAATCTTCTGAGCAGCAAGTGCTTCAGCTTCAAGTGTTGGCTCATACAATATTGTAGATTCTGCCAGCAATCCTGTTACAACATAGGGGTCCATGTTCGAAGCTGGGCGCCGATCTTCCAAGTAACCTAACCAAATAAACAAGGAAAGAACAAGGTTATGACGTTTATTGTCAAAAACTTAAGAGTTCTTAATCAAAATTTGTTAATGGCATTCAACCTAAAATCAATTAGCAATAGTTGAAGTAGCCCTTATTATATGTACTATGTACCACAATGCTCTCAGTTTAAGTGATGGGATTCACTTATCATCCCTTTAATATAAAACAAGGAAAGAACAACACTAATTATGATGTTTGCTGTCAATCTTACATGTTACCTGGATTCAGAGTGAGTGTCGGATATAGATATGTATCCGACATGGATATGCTCAATTTTTTATAAGTTTTTCTATATATTTGAAGGATCATATCCCATACACATGTCCGAATATGTACCGAACATTGATTCTTTAAAAAAAATGAAGAATCTAGATAACATAATTAATCAACAAATTAGAGGCTTTAACATCCCCTTTCAAGCTTTGTTCAGTAGTTTTATTGATGGTAGTACCTTTTCCACTCTTCTCAGTGTCACGCCCAACCCGGATTGAGCAACCACGATTAGCCACTCCCTACAAGTAGAAATTTACGAAATTGTATGAACATTAAACAAAGTATCTAATATTTCCATTACTAGGTATTCGGTTATCTCATGAAACATACCCAAGAAAAGGTGTCAATGCTGGCTGTTTCATGCTTTCCTGTCAATCTTCTCTCATTTCCTTCACCGTAGGCACTAATATGCTCCTTATGGCGGAGCGACAAATTCAAGATTGCTTTCTTTATAACTTCAAAGCCTCCATCTTCCCTCATGCTCTTTGTACTGTTTTAAGAAAACCTTATTGCTTGTAATTAAAGTGCTACTTACAAATCTGCAAAGAAGGCAGATAACTCCAAAGTTGCTAATAAGACTAAGAAAAGTCTGGAATGAGTACCTGTAATTGGTGTGGCATCCAGCACCATTCCAGTCACCCTAGCAACAAGAAGGAGAATTGAGCAACCCTCTGATGGAGTAATAGTAAGAATTGAGCGTCTCAGAATGTTACATTACCTCTATTGGTTTAGGATCAAGAGAGAGAACAACACCAGCTTGTTCAGTGATTCTCTGTAGGAACAGAGGAAAACATTGGTAAGTTATTCAACTTTCAACTTTCAATCAGAAAAGGGTGAGGAAATAAAAATGGAAACACTTTACCCGGATTCAGAGGTGAGTGTGGGATAAGGGTACGTAACCGACACGGATATTTTCATTTTTTTTAAAAGTTTTTTCATATTTTTGGAGGATCATACCTCATAATAATGTCCGAATATGAGTTGGGCACGGATACTTTAGGGAAAATGAAGATTCTAGGTAACATAGAATGACATCTATATAATGATGATCAATGGCAAAGCCAACACACTGCCCTAACAATCAATTTAAGGTTGTTTAACATTTTGATCATAAAACCTAAGATGGATAAACCCTTCTTTCATTTTGGAAATATAATCTTCCAATGGATGCAATAAACAAAATGTACTAGTATGAAGGTTTCCTTAGGAAAAACTCAAAGAGATTACATTATGCTCCTGTCAGTTAGATGTTTTCGATTGCTTGAATTTGTTGTAAAAGAAGCTGATGTTGAAACTTTTAGCGACAAAAATTATCAGAGCAGGAATTTATCAGGGTAAGTAAACTAACAATTTCTGATGTATAAATTCTGCAAAGGCCACAATTTATCGCATTAGCCTCCATAAAAACTATAGCCAAATCATATAGAGAAGAAATACCTCAAGAATGTATCTGGAAATCCAGATATGATCTCCAGCTTCAATACCAACACTTGGACCAACTTGATACTCCCACTGCATGGTAATTTACAAAATCAAATGGTGATAACTAATGAACTAACAAGCATGACCTATGTTACTCGGACTCGAGTGTGAGTGTCGGACACGGGTATGTGTCCAACACGGGTATGTTCAATTTTTTCTAAGATTTCAATGTAATTGGAGGGTCTTTGGAGGATCATATCCTCATACCCATGTCCAGATATGCGTTGGACACGGGTGTCGGATACGGATACTTCAAGAACAATGAAGAGTCGGAGCAACATAGATCATGGCTGCAACACTACTTGATTTTCATTAGCAAGATGAGAAGGCCTCGATGGCAGCAGACCTGGCCTGGCATAACCTCCCCATTGGTGCCACTGATGTTAATGCCGGCATATAAGCAAGCCTTGTAATGAGCATCTGAGATGTCACGCCCGAATGACTTGTCAGCTCCAGCTCCACAGTAATAAGGACCCTGAGTTTGGCATAAAAGAACCATGTAAAGCTATTTTATTACATCATGAATTTATACAACTCTACAACTGTTTTATCCTCATATAATAATTGAGTCATATTATTACCTGAGGACCAGGGTAGCCTCCAACAGGCCAACCCAAAGGCCATTTCACATTTTGTTGAAGTAAAGTGTACTCTTGCTCAATCCCAAACCTAAACAGAAAGGTACAATAACACAAGGGCATTTCCATTTTTAAGACACATAAGAATCACTGCTGCAAAAATAAATTAATATTGTCTGTAAGAGTAGTTTCACCTTGTCTTGCAATCAAGAAATTTGATTTGGGTTTTGGATTTTGGGTTTAAGGTTTAAGAAATTGATGATATGATGATAATAATAGTAATAATACAATAAGAAAATCGTTGAAATAAAGAAATCCGTACCATGGTACTTCATCTACCACCTTCTTGTTACTGAAAATCTCTGCAGCTTTGTGGCGCTTGTTTGTGGGAATGGGCTCACCAGCCGGTGTGTATGCATCACAAATTACCTTTGTAAAATACATGAGAAAAATATTAACCACACTATATAGCTTACTTGGCAAAACTCTCAATTGGAACATGCCTTGGATAATACTCACCAAGATATTGTTACCTCCCCGGAAAGGGTCCTTAAAAATTGCTTGAGGGCTGGATGAAGTTTTCAGTCAAAATGGTGTTTTGATGATAAGAAGCAATAATGAAAATTTTTAGTTTTCTTTTTAAAGGTCCTTACTATATAATGACTTCACTATCGTCACCAGGTGCTTGTCCAGTGCTTGATCCATCAAAGTTCCACTTGGGAAGTTCAGAGGGATGTTCAACTGGCTTTGCTATTGTCTGCAAATTGTAAGAGGTTACAAAGAAACATAAGAAAAAAACTAAACATTACATTCAAAAATTTTAGTTATAGTACTTGTCTTACCCTGGACTTGCTACGCATATCAATTCCACTGCCTCCTATCCTGTTTCAATAAGGAAACAGCAGTGATTCAGGTATGATCACAAGAAAAGTTGCTGCCTTTAATCTAATATTTGAACGTTGGTTTCAGAATGCTTATTTAATTTATTTTTTTTGCAAAAGACGCCGCAATCTAGGGATAGGTAGACGTGGACCTGACAATATTGGACACGACATGATTACGCAACTAAAATACGATACAGAACATGACACGACACGAAAATATAACACGAACACGACACGAAAACACGAGTGTGCCAAAATCTATATAATACAAATTATTAATTTATCAAAGCTTATATAAATATATCACCTTAAACACGATTATGACACAAGAAAATACACGAACATGATAAGGATACACGAATTGTCGGGTGCAGGGGGAAGGGATTGCAGATTTTGGGGTTCGAACCTCAAATTTGGATGCTAACTCTTATGGGTGGCTGCATGAATCAACTGGGTTAAACCCTAGGTTTTTATTTAATTACTTTACCATCATGATAATATTCTAATTGGGACAAAAGAAATAAAATAAAATAAAAAGTACTATTTGAAACATAGATAAATGTGTTAGAAAAGAAGATGTACCAAATATATTCAGCAATGATCTTGTCAGTGTAAGGAGTGATGTCCATGTTTAGAAGCTTCTCTAGCCTGTTGACAGTGCTGTTCTCAGACTGCAAGGCAAGCACTCTAAATTTGCCAGAGCTTTTGGGTGCTCCTTGCTTGTTCTGTTTCAATAACAAAGAAGTACTCCACATTTTTGTTGCAATGGGACTTCCATAGGTTGAGGTCTTTGGTAGTCTCATCTGCCATTGAGTTGAAGGTGCCAGAATCTGTGCCATTTTCCCCTTCACCAACTGGGAAATCAAAACAAGTATAACAAAAAAACAACTTAAACATACAGTTTTGTTGTAATAATAGTTGAGAAGATCTATCAGAAAAGTTGAAATTGAAGATCAGGGACTATAGTTTACTAATGAAAGCACACTAATCGACTAAGAACATATTTAAGATCTTAAAGTATTAGTAGACTTCTTAACTGTGAAATATCAGATTCTGGTTAGTACATGACCATTTTAGAAAAGGTATTTGATAGTACTTATTTGCCCAATGTCAAGCACCAGATTATAAGGCTTTATTTATAAAAAAAAAATTAAAAATATCCGTATCGGACATGTACTTGTATCCGAAACTCACACCGAAATCCGAGTACTTGACACTGAGATGCACAAGGAACTAACCTAGGAACTGCCTGAAAATGGCCTGACCAGGAACCAGAAACTGTGTCTTGCTGGGATTGCCTGCAGAGGGAGAAGGAAAGAGAGAAAAAGAGAGAGAGAGTGGGTGAAAGACCAAGTAGACTTATTTTATGGTGAAAAAAAAAATTAATAAAGTCTAACAAGAGGTTGGTTGATAGAGAAAAGGAGAAAAGGAGTTGTTGGCTTTTCCTAACGAGATAGGGGTATTGTTATGAGTGGAGGAAATTAGTTTTTGGTCTCTTTGGTGCTACCAAGAGAAGCTTGGACTATACTTAAAATATTCAGATAAGGTATTTCTCTCTCTGCCTTTTCTATCAAGTCTCAACCTCAGCTTCCATGGAAACCTGATAGATCAATTATAGACTATAGTAGGACTACTTTTAAATGCCTTTTCAGACAGTAATTATGATGATTCCAATGTTCATTTAAAGGCAATGATACTTGTCTCATATGATATGCACTTCTTAGAAATTTTAGAACAAGAAACAATACATAACATTGGGAAATTATTTCGTGAAGCAATATTGCCTTAATGTATTGTTAAGAATTTGATCCATTCGTCACAACGATGATAAAATTGAAAACAGTGATAATAATGAGAATAATAATTTATTGATGAGATTAAAAATTACGACAATTTAATACAAATTTCATAAAATATTCATATAAATTAGTATAATTAGTTTATTTCTAACATTAATAAGATTAGATTTTAGAATTATTCTATTCTTTTGAATTTTCTTTGTCCTAATGCTGATTTGTTTTAGCTTATAGCAATTAGAGAATAAATCTATGGAACCTAGAAGATGATAAGAAGATGACCACTTGGCTAGAATGCATAGAGCCAATACCAAAGTCCGAAACTATATTAGAGAATAAATCTATACATATTTTTTTCTTTCTTCCCTCTATTTTTTCTTTTCTTTCTTTTATTTCTTTCTTTCTTCATAAAAAAATATGGCAATACCTAATTAACTCCTCAAACACAATTAATGCCCCTACTTAGTTGTCTTCGAATAAAGCCCAAAAAATTGAAATTGAACTCTTCCCTTGAACGGGAACAACTTTTAATTATAGGTATAGATTTGTATATTAATATCAATATTTGTTATCACAAAAAAATATATAAAATTAATTTGTTACATAAAATCAATTTGTTAAGTAATTGATTATTGAAAATATGATATATTATCATATTGGTATTTAAAAGAATTGATTCGATAAACTCTAATATTCAACATGTAAATATATTATGATTTATATTATGCATACATACAAATATTGTAGACATCTAATTTCATCCAGATCCAATCTCGGATCAAAATCTGAGCACAATTTTATAATTACGATTTTCAATTATGATGAATATCGGCGACAGAAAGAGCGAAACTGCTGTTAAATCCTTGCTCCCTGACATGCACAGATACACATGCTTGTGCATGACCATGCACTGAAAATCAGTTCTTGAAGTGTATCTTGCCTGATTTAGCATCCTTAGCTGCAAGTCAAAGGGATTATTATGGATCCGTGCAAAAAAAATAGACAAAATGCCAGAATAGTGTCACCAACAGATACTAAAACTATGCAAGGAATTGCTTCGGGATGTATTGCTACAATATAGAAAATATTTATGAAATTGGAAATTGAATGATACAATGATTTCTTGTCAGTGCTTTTGTTTTTTTTTTTTTTTTTTTTTTTTTTTTTTTTATTGTTCTTTACTGTTATGCATAGAAGTGAACTACATTTTAAGTTTCTTCTTTTTCAGTGATAGAATTTGATAAGGAATCCTTAAGGTATGGAACTGCAAATTGGCCTGCACTTTGGGGAAAAAATATGGAGTTTTTTTGGCCAAGAAAGAAAAAGAATGCAGTTCTTGATACATCCATACAAAAAGGGTTATCTTCCAAATTTCGTTGTGCCATGATTAAACATGGTTTTTCATTATCTGCATTTATAAAGGAAAGGTGATAAATTGAATGCTTGAATTTCTTTTAGTTTTCTAGTCATTCTTGCATTTTTTCAGGCTATTGATGCACTGCTTTTACAGTGTCCTGCAACTTCCTGAGGATGAGGTGTGAACAACTCTTTATGATTCAATACACGATTACTTTGGTAAATTTAATTCTTAACTGATTTACCTTCAAGGTAGTTGGGTCGGGTCGTCCCTGAAGTAGGTTTTGTCATGCCTAATGTACCTTATATTGTCTTACTGGTTATTTTTTATTACAGAGCCAGCGACTAGCAGATGCCAATGCCATTAAACAAGTTCGTTGTAAAAGACCTTTGGGTCATACAAATGTCAGTTTTAGGTGCTTTGTTTTTTGCTTGTTTCTTAAGAATGACTTGTAAAATAGTTTCTTCAAACATTCATCTTCAAATTCACTGCATTTCAAGGGGTAATATAATAATCTAATGAAAATCTGGAAAAGTGCATGGATGAACAACTATGATCTTCTGCTTTGTATTTGAAATAAACATATGTACATAGGAAAAAAGATAAGGGAAAAGAAAAGAAAAGCAATATTTATGAATTCAAAAGCCTTGTAAACGGTTTTCTCCTTTCATTGTTGTTTCTGATTTATTTATCTACATTTCAAAAGCAATTTAAGTTAAAAATTGTCTAATATTTGCAGCTTTGATTATGCTCAAATTCCTTCTGATATCTCATCTAAAGAAAACCACCCTGAATGTCAGGTATTTCTTTTTTCTGACTTCGCTTCATTGCTTCAATTGGACCTGAAACAATGCCACAGAACACAAGAACTTTGGCACTTGGTTCATTTTATGTCAATTTAAGTAAAAAATTGTCTAATATTTAAGATGCTTACTAATTGTAATATAATCACCATAGGACACAACTTTAAATTTGTGATTTTGTTGATAGAGCATATATAGCAGCTTGTAGTTAGTCTTGTGCTATCTTAAAGATGCTTCACAACTGTTCTTCATGTGCTAGTTAATCACTGTGGTTTTGTCTGCCTATGCATGAAAAAGTTATATAAATTAATAAAAATAGCCTTTTTTTTGTTGGATCTCTCAGGGGTATAGCCTATTGATTGATATAAAAAACAACAATAGCCCTTGAATTTTGATGGTTACGATAACTTACAACATTTAAAAAAAAAAAGAATAACTTAAAGCAATTACGTGAACATTGATTATTGCTTAGAGAAAAAGAATCTGCTTTAGCTGTTATGAGTGCATATCCATTATATAAATTTTACATTTTTTGCTAAATTTTGGTGTAGCCACGTTGAGCCCTTCATAGGTGGCCACGCCAATTTTTTTTTTTTTTGTAGGCCTCTCATTTTTTGGGTTGTTGAGAGCAAAGAGATCAAAAAAATTTGTGTTCGTGTTATTTTTTTGTGTTTAAAATATTATAAATTGATATAATTTTTTACATATTAATAATTCATTTTATATATACTTTTAAGCGTTTGTGTATTCGTATCGTATTTGTGTTATTTTTCGTGTTGTGTTTTAATAATTTTTCCTATGTTGTATTCGTGAGGTGTTCGTGTTTTTTTTTTTCTTTCAAAATATTATAAATTTATATAAATTTTACACGTTAATAATTCGTTTTATGTATATTTTTACACGTTCGTATATTCGTGTCATGTTCATGTTATTTTTCGTGTTGTGTTTTAATTATTTTTTCAATTTTGTGTTCGTGTCGTGTCTTAATTCATCTCATATTTTACGTAATTTGTCATTGTGATTAAATTTAGAGAAAAATTTGTGCGTTCGTGCCGTGTCTCAATTTATGACATATTTTGCATAATTTATTATAATTATTCAATTTAATGAAAAAAATGTGTTCGTAACGTGTTCGTATTTTTTTTTTCTTTCAAAGTATTATAAATTTATATAAATGTTTACACGTTAATAATTAGTTTTACCCAATAATTTATATAAACTATTATACATTTATAAATAAAAAAATTACACGTTAATAATTCATTTTATGTATATTTTCACACGTTCGTGTATTCATCTCGTGTTCATGTTATTTTTCGTATTGTGTTTTAATTATTTTTCCTATGTTGTGTTCGTGTCATGTCTCAATTCATGATATATGTTACATAATTTGTCATAGTTATTCAATTTAGAGAAAATTTTGTGTGTTCGTGTAATTTTTTTGTGTGTTTTTAAAGTATTAAACTTTATATAAATTTTTACACGTTAATAATTTATATAAAGTATTATAAATTTATATAAATTTTTACACGTTTGTGTATTCGTGTCGTGTTCATATTATTTTTCGTGTTATGTTTTAATTATTTTTCTATGTTGTATTTGTGTCGTGTCTCAATCATCTCATATTTTACATAGTTTGTCATTGTGATTTAATTTAAAAAAAAAAAAATTGTGTGTTTGTATCGTGTCTCAATTCATGACATATTTTGCATAATTTGTCAGTCTGATTCAATTTAAAGAAAAATTTGTGTTTTCATAACGTGTTCATGTTTTTTTTTTATGTTTCCCAAAATATTATAAATTCATATAAAATTTTTCATGTTAATAATTAATTTTATACATTATTAATTTATGTGTTCATAACATTGTTGTCATTACTATTACAAAAATAGAAAGCAAATAGTTTTTTTTCTAGTATATTACTAAATTTGAATTGTGGGAGTGCCACATTTTGTACAATTTACCTAATCCTTGAACAGCTTCATTGCGGATTCAACCAGTGAGTGAATTGTTGTGCTGTGCCGGCTAAGCCCCAAAGTGCCAGAGAATATGTTGAAGCTCTCCACCTCTGCAGTGGTCTCTAACACACTTTCCAGCTCTTTCTCCATCCCCAAATCCTTGAAAATGTATACATTCTTCATATTGTCATGCATCATCCAAATTGCCAACTCTATGGTGAACCTCCTTATTCTCGGGACCTTAGCCGATGGATGGCTGTACTTTTGAAGAATCTGGACCAATGCTTTAGCTAACTCTTCCTCTTTAATTCCAGCTCTGTCAAACATGATTCTTGATTCTTCAGAAGTCATATGTTTGAACACTTGTGCTGCTAGTCCAACCATTACCTCTTGCAACTTGTTCTCTTCTGACATAATTGCCTTGAGCACCTGCTGCAATGATAAAATGTTAAAGTACGAGGAATCTACCTTATAACCATTGTAATTTAGACATAGCATTGGTTTTTTTGTACATTGGGAGTAAAAACTTACTGTTGATGCTGCAGTTATGACACCCTTTAACTGGTAGAAGCATTCTGATCCACTATAGGTGCATAAGTTTCTTAAAATTCTTGCAGCATTCACACGAAGTAATGGAACCTCCAATGCTCCAACGAGCCTTTCTAGCTCTTTCAATTTCAAGATCCGGTGGCAATTAGTTCTGCTCTCTAAGGCCAACATGGCTAGCGCGTCTCCTGCAGCACGTCTTACATGATTCTGATGCTCTGGCGTCTGTTGGTTGAGAAAGATATCGAGCAACTCCTTAAGTACCCCACCAGTGCCACCAATCATTTCTGTTGCTACCCCTTCCAATGCCAGATTGGTTAGAATTTCTATGCTTAGTTTTTGCAACATTGGGTGCTTCTTTCCATGTCTTAGAATATCTCTAATGTTGCTGATTGTGAAAACTACCTCTGAGATTTCTTTTCTGAGATGTTTTCCTGTGGCACCAGTCGTGCTTGCCAGCATTTTCACCACTTGAAGAGATCGTTTAACAGTTAGAATCTGAGATGGTGCAACATTTTCATCCCTCAACAACTTCTCTCCAGCTCCAGCATGGGTAAAATCTATGATTTTAGGTAAGAGGCCCCTTGTGTTACCAATCTTTCCACAGTTTTCGTGATCACAAGCGAGCTTTTTTAGAATATGAAGTCCCAAATGATTGAATGTCCAGAAACTGTAATTTGCATGATCAAGAATGAGGTTTTTTTCACCAATTTCATCTGCTCCATCACCAGAACTTCTATTTGTTTGAAGCAGAGATGATATTGATTCCATTGCACCTGGTATACCAGCTACACGCAGGCAGTTTTGCTTCTTACCAGCAAGTTTTGACAGTATCTCTGCAGCTGATTTCCTGATCTCTTCTTCTTGAGGGTCTTTCCAGTTCAACATCCCAACTAATCTTTCTACCACTGATAAATTTATCCCAATCTTCTGCAAGGTGTCATCAGAATACCTCTCACTAATAGAAAACTGGCGAAGAATTCTAGCTCCAATAAGTTGTTCATCAGGGGAATTTGAAGCCAATAGATCCATAGCAAAAGTAACAAAATCCATTTTCAAGCCATCAAAAATGCTTCCATTAACACATCTTGAATAAGCATCATAGAAGAACCTTTTGATGGAAACCATACCTGAAGGTCCAAACTCGCACTCCTTATTCACTTCTTCCAAAAGTTTACAATATATGACTTTCCATTCCCAGTAGGCTTTCTCCATCAGAAACAACAGAGCTTCTGCCAAGGCCAATGCATAGAAAATATTCAGAGCAGATTGCCGGTTCCTTTTATCAGTATCTCCCTTTTGTACCTCCCCATAGTTATGCTTGATGAGCTTCATGGATGAAAGTACTACACAAGCTGTTGCAGATAAAAGCTGGAGCCAGTACAGGACTTTGCTTATATTTCTTGAAAGGAAAACCCATTGACCATAAGGTAGAAAAGGAACATCTGAACTTGTCCATGTCCGAGTAGAGGTTCTTGTATGATTCCATCTTCCAACTTGTGAGTGACCATCAAACTGTGTTAGTTCTCTAGTACTTTGACTTTGCTTCCTTATCAAGGGAAGTGAATAGAAGATTGCTTTCACAGCTCTAATGAGATTGTGTGAGCTAGATCTCAATGCTCGGAAACTATTGATTCCAGCATCAGTAATCGACCATGTAGCTTGGTGTTGCCATTCAAGCTCATGACTTCTGCTGAATATCCGTGTCCCTTCAATTAACAAAATAATGGTGATAAACCAGAAGTCGGTTTTATCTAGAGTGATGGCAAAACCACCTAGAAGAACTACTGTTGCCCAGATAAACCCGAGAGTTCCAAGGCCAGTAGCTGACTTCTCAAAGATTGAAAGCCTGAGAGCAAAGAGTGTTAGTTTCTTTTCTGGTGCTCGAACCACCGGTGCTGAAGAGACAGATTCTGCATTACTTTCTTTATTCTCATTACTTCTTTGGGGTTCAAAAATGGTGTTTGAACCACAGGTCTCACTAAGCTTCCGAAGCTTATTAATCTGCAGACTAACACTTCCATCATCTTCCAAAGAAGTTCCACGATCCATATGTTTCAGAATCAAATCAGCCCTCTAGGAAAAGTAGATGCTTAATTCGTCAAGAAGAAAGCAAAGCAAACTTGTTGAAGAACTAGAAGTTAAAAGATCGGCTTGGATGGAATGGAATGGAAGAGTTTCTGATATTCAATGGTTTGAAGTTATCTTTGTCAGGAGCTGTGAAATGAGAGAATGAAAGGGTTGTGCTTATAAAAGAGCAAAGGAGAATGACCTTTGCAAACACGTTTGTTTTGTGGAAATGTAGAGGAAAGAGTAACGTCAAGTCTCTTGTCTATCCCATCATATTTCCTGGGAAGTTTTTGTTATGAATTGCTGTCACTCCCTCCTCTCTTTATTACTTGGAAGCCAAGGTTTTTTTTTCTCCAAACTCATTTTGTCTTATGTTAATCCATGTTACACATACTTTTATTTTTTCTAAAGTATATATATGTTCGGACACATATTCGGACATGGGTACAGGGGTATCCAAATATGTAGGAAAACTTTTAAAAAATTGAACATACCAATATCCGACACTCACCCGAGTCCGGATAACATGGCTGTTAATTAGTTTCTTGACAAAACATCCAAAACCAAAAGCCTTTTTATTTTTCCTTTAACTAAAAGTGAAATCCCTTTTCTATTTCTGGTTCACCCCTTCTCTGCCTCTTTGCTTGCTTTATTTGAACCAACCCATTTGAGAAACGAAACATAAAAGTCTGTAAAGGAGCATATAACTAGGAAAAAGATGCAATCAAAGCACATATGTCAACCAGGAGCTTGCTTGGTCTATTCCATATCCTTTGATCTACTACCCTACCGTCCATTTTTTTTTTCTTGGAAGCATTGACTTTAACTTTTACACGTCCAAATAGCTGTTTAGAAATCAAAATCATATGCTCAACCAGCTTTTAAACTATCTTATTTTTCCACATTTATCCAACAAAGCACGCTTTCTGAAAGGAAATGATGATCTATATTCAAGAGAATATACTACTGGCAACTTAAAATTAGGAATAATTTACAGATAATTGGATTTGAACCAGTCTATCAATCACTTATCTCAAGTCTCAACAATCATACAAGCAGTAAATTATCAATATTTTTTCCATGTTAAGGATGATTGCTTATTTGCTTGATCTCAACTTGTTTTCTATTTTATTATTGTCATTTAGGAATTAAAACTTATTTATTGTGTAATTAGGACAATTTGTCGGTTGTAGCTTGCAGAGATTGGCAACAGCAAGAGTTTTATTGTGTCAAGTTGAAGGGTATAATGGGACCCACCCAACTCCCAAGGCCTTTGCTTCTAATCCCTTTAACTACAAGAATGTATTTAATATAACTCTTCTCTGATCTGCCATATTCTTTGCCACTGCCACAGAATTTCTTGCTTCAACAGGGAATGTTTTGGACAAACAATTGCTTAATTAGTTCCTATATTGAGCTGTTGACGTATTATTATCCTGTTCACTCAATCTTTGTCATTCCTTTGTGTATGGCCATGATTATCAGCAGCTTTATTTATCTGGTTTATATATTTATATATAAAACAGATTACAATTTGGAAAAAAAAAAAATTAAAAATGTTAAGATTCGAATTTCAGATCTGTTAGATACTACTTTTTAAAAATAATTACACGAACCAATTAAATTTAATTCTGAGTTTTATCTGGGTTTATTTAGTCTCGTAGCTTTTGCTTCTTAGTGCTCAAATCATGGTTTAGGCATAAATTTAATATGGCAAGATAACTCTATTTATATAATTCCTCAACCCATCAACCTTGGTCATTGAGGGCATTTCATGTTGTTCATTGGAACTTTGGCCCAGGATCGAAACAAGTAAACTACACATTTGTCCCTGAAAGATATTTAGTCTGTTAGAAAAACCTGATGATGAAACAGAAAAGTTTAAGCATGAATATCTGTTCGATAGTCTATTGGAATAGCTCAAGTTAAATTACCATCCAATTGAGAGGAGACATTTAGAAGAATGAGTTAATACCTATGTTGCTCCGACTTTTTAGTTTTCTTGAAGTATCCGTGTCCGATACATATCCGGATATAAATATGAGGATATAATCCCCTAACGACCCTCCAAATACATGAAAAAACTTAAAATAAATCAAACATATCCATGTCGAACACATATCAGTGTCCGACATTCACACCCGAGAGTCCGAGTAACATAAGTTACTACCAATCCAAGATCCTTTTAAGAGATATAGACAAACAGCAAAGATGATAGGATCAGAGTCAGAAACTTGATGAAATCTCTTAGTTTAGAGTCAGAATCAACAAAATACAAAGAGGTTAATGACTCCGAAGTTCAAGCTGCCACACTAACTACCAAGGAGCTGCAGAATATTGAGTGTTTTTTTTTTAAATGGTTGGTCTGCAGAAAAGTGAGTTGGAAGCTACAAATCTGAGCTTGTAGGGAACATCTCAAATGCTTTTGAACCAAATGAGCTTTTGAATAAAGAAAAGTTGAGATGAATGAAGGTTGAAAAGCAATTTCAGGGTATAGATACAAGGAATGGGGAACTGAAGAGAATGGTATTACATTTGCAAAGAAGGTAAATTACAAGTTGTAGAAAAGCAATTCGCACAAAACTGATACAGAAATGGAAGAAGCACAAGAGTCAAAAGAACTATCCCAACAAAAGTGTGAATCAATGATCAAGGAACAACATAATGGTCTTTTATCAACAATCTAGACAAGTTTCTCAACAGAAAGGTTTTGCTACTTTTATACCTTTTGATGATGACAAGATACAAAAGAGACAAAAAGAATATTTGTTTGTCACCAATGTGGAAGACCAGGTCACCCAAAATCTAAATGCAATTCTTCAACCACAGGAGCTTCGGCGCATGGAAACCTTGTATGTTCAAGAAAATGTGCAGGTGAAGTTCAAGAGCATCCTGCATTGATCCAAAGTGAGAAAAAATTGGTTCAAGAAATCAGAAGCATATAGGAGATAACATTTGTCTTGACATTACTGATTCCTCAAGTCTAAACAATACTAATTTGGAGTCCAATCGGAATGGCTATGATGAGCAACACATAAATCAACCACTTTTATTTCAGCAGCTAAAGTGCAAAGAGGAGTGATTTGTTACTTTAGCAAGTGTAAGAGGGAAGTGAAAAGTGCATCGTTGATACAATCACTTGAAACACTGTTCCAAATAAGGAAAGAGGTTAAAAGAAGAACAAAGCAAGCAATTCATATAGAGAAAAGGAAACCAAAATCCAAGCAACTAACAGCACACTTAGGAAAAAGGAAATCAGGATGTGGACTGGGTTCAATTGTGTCATTGAGCATTCTTGACCTATGTTACTCTGACTCTTCATTGTTTTTGAAGTACCGTGTCCGACGCATATCCAGACATGGATATGGGGATATGATCCTCCAAGTACCCTCCAAATACATGGAAATCTTAGAAAAAATTGAGCATACCTGTGTACGACACTCACACCCGAGTCCGAGTAACATAGTTCCTGACACGTGACAAGGAAAGGGTCAAGTTCAAAAGGGTACAAAATGAAGAAGGCTCTTGTTGTCTTTGCTCATTATACACCGTTAGGATTCCAAAGGAGCATCTTCTTAGTCTTGCAGGAAATTTTCTAATTCTCATCTTTCTTTTTTGTTTGGTGGTATTCTGATGCTTTTTTTAGCAGTGTTTTCTTCAGTGGTGTACTAACGACTCTGTTGCTCATTTCTTAATGAAACTTTCTTGATTCACCATCAGGAAAAAAAAAAAAGCAGCTCCCTGACTAAAAGCAGTATACAGAAACATCGACAAAAATGGCGACATAACACTCAACTGTAGAATCCAGAGAGTTAAGATTAAAGTGAACACTCAGTAAGATAGGTTAAATTTTGTTGACTTGAATTACTTAATTCAACCACCTACACCATTCTATCTTTCAAAAATGTGCAGCCTTTAGAAAGTTGTACCTGTACCCATTAAGACATGATTAAGCTGATATAATTTATTGAATTGAGGAAAAATATTGAGAAATAGACACAGCAGATTCATAAAGATTGACAGATTCATCAATCAAAATTTTTTTTTTTTTTTTTCCCAAATAAAATTTTAAGTCAGCAAGGGCACATTCAGTGAAATGCATAGCAATAATTCAATCATGTGATTAAATGTGAAAAGAAGCTAAAGGAAAAAACAATTGATAATTACTAGACACTAAACAGCAATTCAACTCCACTAAGAAATTCACCTCATAAACAGCCCCTGCAAAGCCAACTCTTCATAGTAAAAAAAACCTTCTAACCACAACTTGAATTTGAACTTTTATACAATGTTGCTACAAAGATCTTCTTAATACAGAAGAGGACAGCCAGATATAACTCCAACACGATTGAAATACAGTGTTTATAGAATGAGAAAGGTCAAGTTTTGTTCCCACTTGAGCAGCAGTATTAGGACCTTGCCAATACCAATGTTATCAGGAGAGGAGCTTTGCTTATCCAACACAAAATTCACCGACCTTGATTATCTAAATTATACATGTGATCATCACAAATGAATATGCCTTAACATTTTCAAAAGATAGACCCTACTTCAGCAAGAGCAAACTTCAGAAATCCAAAAAGAAGAAAAGATGGGAAAATAAAAACCATAAAAGAGCAAGTTATCATTCTATCAACTAATAAACACCATAACATGTGAAATTTTTTTGCTTAAGAACTTAAAAGCCCAGATAAAACAAGCTAGTTAACACAAATAGTGCACTCCTCCCTCCCCCTAGCATAAACTTTAGATGGAACTGCGATAACAATGCTTCAAAGGGTATGTTAAGCAGAATGCCAACGCTAAAAATTTTAGACAGTGTCCTCTAAAATCATCCAGATGTAACTATGAATGAATCAAATCATTAGTTGCACTCTTTGGAAATGCAATTAAAAATATGGTATTCATCCTATGAAAACAGTATATGCAACAAAAGAGATTCCTCATGACTACTTAAGATAACTCTAGCCAAAAATGCAAATCTTCACAATATAATAAGCTCACGACTCAAGACCTACTTAAATGCACGGATATCTTGCACCCAACAATTTCTATTTCAGCATGCACTTTGAAAAACAGTAATAATCCCTAATATGATATCATCATGAAACAACTACTCTTTCATTCAAATTAACAATTCCCAATAAAACAAAATTAGACAAGAAACCAAAAAACTACCTCAAAAAACTAAACTGAAGAACCCTCCACAAGAAAAATCTCAAATGAATGGCCTCCTCTGCCTAACCTTAGCCTTCTCAGCATCAATGATAGACCCCACCAAATTTACAGCCTCCTCAAGCCTCCCTTGAGCATTAACAACAACATAATCAAATCTTTTAACAAACTTCACCTCTTCTCTAGCAGTAGCAATCCTGACAAGCAATTCCTCCTTGCTCTCAGTCTTCCTTTCAATCAGCCTCTCCACAAGTGCCAGCTCACTCTCAGCCACCAGAAATATAAACACCCCAGAATCCCCAAGAATCTTCCTCAATGTTTCAGCTCCTTGAATATCCACTCTCAACACAATATCACACCCTTTTGCCATAAAATCCCTTATTTGCTTCTTGGGTATTCCTTTATAATCACCATAAACTAAAGCATACTCCAGAAGCTCATCTTTTTCAACCATTGATAAAAACTCTTCCTTTGACACAAAAAAATAATCTTTGCCATTAACTTCACCAGGCCTCATTCCTCTACTTGTAGCAGTAACAACAAAATGAAGATTTTCTCTAACTTCTCTCAGTCTTTTGATGACTGCATCTTTGCCTACCCCACTCGGACCACTTATAACAATGATTAAAGGATTTGGGGTAGGGCAAATAGAGTCAGAACTAAAAGAAGATCCTAAAGAAGACTCCAAAGCGCGAAGTAACTCTGGTTTTGAGGCTTTGTCAAGGGAAGGAAAAGAATGGAACTGCTGGGTATCAGCCATTTTGATGGTTGAAGTGAAAAAGAGTCGTTTGGGAAGAGTTTGGGGTGTTGAAAAACTGGGTTTTTTGGGGAGGGGAAGTGAGAGGGGTTTGGGGTGAAAGAGAGACGTACAGAGTCTACGAAGCATGAGGGAAGGGATTGATTTTGGGGGGTTTGGTTGAGTGAGATCCGAGAAGATAGATGAGAAAAATCAAAAGAAGTTTATACTGTTGTTATTGGGTTTTTTGGGGGTTGGACTGTTGGACTTTGGAATAGTTTGGGCATTTTAAGGTTTGGTTTGAGCCGAGTTTTGGGTGTTTTTTTCTAGGACGACTGGACGAGGAGGATTGTTTGTGTTTGGGTTGAGGCGAAGGCGCAACTAGATTAGAAACTAGTAGTAACTTTCTTTTTTTTAAGCAACTTATTTTATTGTTATACAATTATACTTTATTTCTAACAGTTCTGTTAAAATTGTAAACTTTGAAGTAGACGGTACTTGATCCAAACCAAGAAAAAAATATTTAATAGTTGATATACATTTGTGTTTGAATTCAATTCATCTGTTCGATCAACTCGACTATAAAAGAAAAAAAAAAAAAAAAAGGTAAAATTATGATAAAACGTGCCTACTATACCAGAAACTTTTTCTTTTTAAATGTGAAAGAATTTTAGTCACGTCTTTTTTTTTTTGAAAATTCAGAAACTTCATGTTTAAGGTTCCTACCATTATTTAAGGTACCATTTCATCAACTTTTTAAAGTTAAAAACATTATCACTTTCATTTCAAGCCGTCACGCTTAATCAAAATCAAAAACAGTCTCCCAACTTCCCTTCAATTGAATTGCAAATTTTGTCAATCTTGTTCCCAAGTTCCCCCTGGCCCCTCTCAATTTTCTCAATCTCCAAATTACAAGCTTCAATTTTTTTTATTTCAACATTCATCGCCATATCTTTCTCTTGGTAAAATACCCTAATTCTCTGCCGATTTCGATACTCCAAATTAGGGTTCTTAAGCGTTGGTCCAAATTAACCACAATTCGACCGATAAAACCCTAATTCCCTTCCTACCGATTTCAATTCCAATCAAATCAAGAAATACCCAGTTCTTCACTTTCTTTAAAAAAAAAAAAAAAAACTCACCTTCAAAAATCTCGCTTTCCCTTCCCAAAAGCCCCTCCTAATTTCAATTCCCATTTAACCAAAATAACAATAGCCAGATCGTCAAAATCCCAAATTTATCCTTTCACAGTTGATGGCCACAATTAGCTTTCACAGAGAACTCCCAAAACCCTCAACTTCTTCTTCTCCTCCTCCTCCTCCTCCTCCTTCTTCAACCTCCTCGACGTCTCTATCCGAGACGGTCAATGGGTCCCACCAGTTCAAGATCAGCGGCTACACCCTTTCCAAAGGCATGGGAGTGGGTAAATACATAGCTTCAGATACTTTTATGGTGGGTGGCTATGAATGGGCCATTTATTTTTACCCGGATGGCAAGAGTGCTGATGATAATGCTTCCTACGTTTCGCTTTTTATTGCTTTGGCGAGTGAAGGAACGGATGTAAGGGCGCTTTTTGAGTTGACCCTTTTGGACCAGAGTGGGAAAGGTCATCACAAAGTGCATAGCCATTTTGGGAGGACGCTTGAGAGCGGGCCTTATGCTCTTAAGTATCGTGGGAGCATGTGGTGAGTTTTTTTTAAGTTTCTTTTGCATTGCCTTTTTCTTGTACTGAATTTTCGCCTTCATAGTTAAGAATTGATAATGGTAAATTGAAGTAGATAATTACTGTTGAAAGTTTCAAAAGAGATTGAGTTGCTTGCTTGGTTGCATCCTAGAAGGCCAGTTATTGGAAATTCATTGTCAATTTGTGGTTTTCTTCACCTATAGGATAGGGAAATCAAATGAAGTATTGGGGGAGTAAGTGGTGAGGGTTTTTATTTTTTTTATTTTATGTTTCTTTGCATTGTGAAAGTACTTTTATTGTTTATATTTTTGTGTTAAAAGCTATATATTTGATATGGAAACTGGAAGTAAATGATTGGTGTTGAAAGCATGAAATGAAGTTAAGTTGCTTACTGGCTTCCTTAGGTTTAGAAAGCAAGATTTGAAAAAATCACATTAAAATTTTATGGTTCGCTTCACCTGTAGGTCGGGAAATCAAAATAATTATGTACCCTTTGGTTGTTATATTTCGCAGAAAGTGAATTTGCCTTTGGATACAAAAGAAAATACTAGTATTTTCTAAAAATTAAAAATGCATGAGTGATGTGTTTCTCCACCTATTTTTTCACCTTTTTTCAGCAATTTTATCTTCTAGGCTTTCTCGCAAGTTTCTTTCCTCAATAGTTGAATCTATGTAAGGTTAGATTTGAAATACAGCCCTCTGCAGGTTAAAACTCATTAATTTTTAATCACATCGGCATTTGTCAGAACCCTTGGCATGTATGTTAACCAAATGTTTTTCAGTTGATTGAGCTGTTAATGCTCCGAGGACTGACTGATTTCTGCAGTGTGGGAAATTTATGGAAATTTTTTGCAGAACCAATTAAAATTTTATAAGCAAACTTTCTTGTTCTATCTTGTTATAACGGTCTGTGCTAGTAACTCTGTAGTTGATTTAGATTAATTCCTCTTAAGTATCATTTTGTGTGAAAACATCATTAAATGGTTGCCATTGTTCTGTGTTGCAGGGGTTATAAACGCTTTTTCAGAAGAACTCTTCTAGAGACATCAGACTACCTTAAAGATGATTGTCTCTCAATTCGTTGTTGTGTTGGTGTAGTTAACTCACATACAGAGGGACCCAAAATTTATTCCATTGTGGTGCCACCTTCTGATCTTGGTCAGCATTTTGGGAAGCTATTAGAAAGTGGAAAGGGAGCTGATGTTAAATTTGAAGTTGATGGGGAAATATTTGATGCCCACAAGTTGGTTCTGGCAGCTCGTTCACCTGTTTTCAGGGCACAACTTTTTGGTCCATTGAAGGATCGAAACACGCAGTGCATTAGAGTAGAAGATATGGAAGCCCCCATTTTTAAGGTTCTTCCTCTCTCATGACCTAATCTTATTTCCATATATTTCCTTTCCTCCCTTTTTCTGGCCAATTGAGCTTAAGCTCGTACTATTGCTCAAAACTAGATCTAGTTTTCGACAATACCAGATGCTTAGGATTTCATAGGTGTTGAAGCTCCAATTAGTTCTGTTCCTTGTGATAATTTCTTTCTTTATATTTTCCGTCTGTTCTCTTTGTTTGGAATTAAGGTGTTGGTGTTGCATAGTTTACTGTTCTCTTTCCCTAGGTCTTCTGATAGCTCTCTAGTAGTCCATAACTATCAAGTCAGATTTGAACATAAATGAAGGATATGATTGATATCAGCACCTAGGAAGCAACCAAAAAAAAAAGATTTTTGCTAGCTTTTTCTTCACTTAGCAACTTTTATCTTCTGATAGCTCTCTGGTAGTCCATAACTATCAAGTCAGGTTTGAACATAAATGAAGGATATGATTGATATCAGCACCTAAGAAGCAACAAAAAAAAAGTTTTTGCTAGCTTTTTCTTCACTTAGCAACTTTTGGCTGTATTTTCATCCTTGTCATCAAAAGTGTTTCTAGTTACACAATTTATATATAGATAGTAAGGGTGAAAGCTCATTAGAATGCTGCTTGATGGATTCTTATTTTGTTTTAGTTGCCATTACTAGTGAGTTTTTAGTAGAGTCCCCATAGACATGTACATCGAATTTAAGCTTCATAATCTTCATTTTCGTCATCCCAAACTGAATGGTAATAGGTATCAAGAAATAGAAGGCTGCTTTTATTGGTGTAATGTCTTAATGTCAATTGTGCTAGAGGGAATGGTTTTATGGTATTATCTTTTCTGGTTTCATGGATTGGGATTTCGTGTAAGATTTTTGTCTTTCTGTTGGCAAATCAGAAATCTCAAAGTTTATTAAATGCTTAACTTATTTTATGATTAGAAGCACAAGATAATGGTTGTTCCTATACTATCATCAACAAGTTCTTTGTGTTTCTTGGAAACTTATAATCACAATCTGTTTGTTCACCATGAGCATATTTTTGGCTGCTATATCAAGTTTTGTACAAAGAGGTAGGTCTGTTGGTTCTTTTTTTAGGCGAGTAATTGTATGCCATAGAGGATGTTTGATACAGGAGTGTACATCTGGATTCTTCTCCTAAGGTGCTGCTCCTGTACACAATTCTTCCTAACCTCGGTTAAGGTTTACTATCTTCTTTGCTTCTTTATAACTGCAACTGCTCTTTGCACTAGTTTCAACATGGCCTAGTATAATTTCAGCTGACATGCTCCAATGGGATTTCATGATCATCTTCTCTAAAATGCTTTGACAAAATTTCTTAGCTGTCTGCAGCAGTGCTTCAGATAGATGCATTGAGGATACTGCCTTTGGATGAGTAAATCCAGCTGTTTCTCTTGTAACATCAGTATCGAATGCCCTAAGTCAGATATTTCCTCTGCATTAATATCTATTTTAATTCAAATGTTGCTTAGTGTGCATGGTAGTGGATAAAATGCAATGAAACATATCTTAGTAACTGTGAAACTTGATACAGATGACGTCATGGCTTTCTTTTACTTTGGTGAACATGGAGTTGGAACACAGAAGCTGCTTTCATTAGCAGGTCCATGCTATGAGTTTTGGCTCTGCTTCCCTTTGCCTTGTCATGACTCGTGAACCGACGTTTTAACTCTTTTTTTTTTTTTTCCTGATTAAACACATTAATTTAGCATTTTTGCTCTTTTAGATTTTTCTAGGCTTAAAACCTGCAGAGCTAGTTCCCAGTTGGTAAGCTTTCTTGAGTATAACTTCTTAGTACCATGTTGGACATTTGCAGACATTACTCCATTTTATTTACTGGGATGCCCTACCAGACATGGAAGAGCTTGTGGGTTCAACCTCTAAATGGGCTGCTACACTTGTGGCTCAGCATCTGCTTGCTGCTGCTGACCGTTATGCGCTTGAGAGACTGAGATTGCTCTGCGAGGCTAAACTTTGTGAGGGTGTTGCAATAAACACAGTTGCAACTACATTAGCCTTGGCAGAACAGCACAACTGTTTGCTTTTGAAAGCTGTATGTCTAAAATTCGTTGCATTGCCGGAAAATTTAAAAGGTAGGAACTGTGAAAAACCAGTTCTATTTTATATTCATAAATAATATGCTTAGAGAATCTCTCCACAACCAGAATGCATAATAGTTTCAACTCATTATGACATATGCTAATTTTACCCTATAAGCTACTTTCCTCAGTACATTATTCACTAATATGTAGAGCATCACATTGGTGACTAACAAAAAGAACCCCTGTGGGTTACAATTTTGAACTGTTAAATTTGAAGTAGGTAAATATATAGCTATTTCACCACTGCACTTGTGTTAATGTGCAGAATTAGATAGATGTTCTGAATTGCTCAGATAATTTAAATTGTGGTCGCTGACGCGTTTTCAGTCGCGTTGCGTTTATCGAGGTTGTGGACGTAATGAATGCTTATGCAATCAATTGTGATAATTATCGGCAACGAAGGGAGCCGAAACCGCAAAATAACGGTTATAGCATTGCGTCGCGGCCGCTATTTAAATCCCTCGTTACCGCTGGTTGAATTTATCCCCTGAAAAGATCCCTTTTTAAATTTATTTTTGTAATTCCCTGGGAGATCATGAGGAATGACAAAAATTGTTGTTTGTATTGGTTTCAGCTGTGATGCAGACAGATGGATTTGAGTATCTGAAGGAAAGCTGTCCGAGTGTTCTTACTGAACTGCTGCAATATGTTGGGAGAATGGGGGAGCATTCTGTTATTGCTTGTGGATATCGAAAAGAAACATGGCTAGATGGTTGTGATGTTAATGGCCGGCGGGTGAAACCAAGACTACAGTGATTGAGGGAAATAACATATATAGCTCATCCTTTGCTTTGTAAGAAAACTAATAAAAGTGAGTTAGATATAGATTGGCATTAGGCATTTCTGGGTTGTACTGACATTAATGACATGAAAAATTTTAAGTTCAATGGCTGATTTGTTTGTTATACAAAGTTTTTGAGTGTGTACAGGCCTAGATGCTATATATATATATATATATATATATATATATATTTCGGGATAATTAATGCTATAATTCATACTTTTATGCTGATTCATGTTTTTGTGGCTCATTGTGAAAGATTAACTAAGATCTAATAAACCACACCATGAGTCTGGCACATCAGATTAGACTTTGAGAGACCAGAGGCATAACCCGGACGAGCTTAATATAACAACTAGAATGATACCTGCGTCGCTTTGGATTAGTTCAGTTGATTGAGTATTTATTAGTACATTAGTAAATATCAAAATTCAAATCTCATTAGTAGTTTAATTTGGTGGGTGATTTGTTAGCACCATTGTTACACTCATCTTTGAGATTTGTGATATATTCTGGCTCTAGATTGAACTAGTTTTCTTGTACTTAAATTTTTTTGTAAAAAAAAAAATTGATACTCGCCCGTCTCCGTGGATATCCAATATTAAATATATATTGACAATAATTTTGAAAATGAATGTGTTGACATATCAAATATTCAATAAAACAGTAAAACAGAATCTTCATAACAATCTAAATAATAGATGATAAAATAATACTTAATAAAAACTTGGCCTAATAAGTACTTAAAATATCATTGAAACTCATATCTGTATTTGAAAATAAAATGAAAAATAAATAAATAAAAATATAATGCTACTAATCAATTGAGTCAAACATAATTCAGAATTTCAATCAAAATACTACAATCTCTAAAATAAAATGAATAAATAAATAAATAAAAATATAATGCTACATAATTCAGAATCTCAATACTCAATTCATAGTAACTGTAAGCAATAAGAAAGTAAGGATAGAGGTTCTAATCAAATACCATTAATCCATAGTAGCATAAATGTAAAGTTTGAATATGATCCTAAAACTAAAAAAATACAATAAAAATAAATTCTGAAATAATTTTAATTCTTCAAAAAACTTTTAGATTTTAATTTTTTATCTTAGCAAAAGAAAACATTAAAAAGGAAATGTTTAAAACAAATTAGGAAAGCACTAATATCTTACATTTATGACTTCTTTCAACTACTCATCCGAGTGTTCGATAGTTTTTTTTTTTTTATAACTTCAAAGATTTTCTAAGGAAAAAGAAAGCAAAACTATCAAGTATAATCAATTTTTCACTAACAATCTTGGTCAATTATAAAATTGACAATGGTATATAAATTATCCTAGAGTATATTGATAGCAACTAATATTAAATGAGCAAAATGCACTTTTCAAATTAAAAAATTCCAAGCTAAAATCATAATATACATGCAATGCATAATTCAATGTTTAGCATGAAATCACGGCATGAGAATAAGCACAAAGTGAATAAAGCAAATGAAAAAAATAATAATAAATAATAATAATAATAAACATTGTCATTTACATTAACTCATGAAATGAACATGCGAAGTGAGTTATGATTATTATTTTAGATAGTTAAAAAAGAATTCAAACAAATATTAACTCAAAATGAGTCGTCATATGTGATAATTATGGAAATCAAAGCACAAACAATAGCTTTAAAAAATATAATTAATTCGAGCATGTTGAGTTTAAATATTAAATAAAAATATTTATATTCAATAAATTAATGCCTTAATCAAAAATAAAATCTTAATCCCATCAAAGCCACCATGACGCATTGCACAGGGCAATAGAGGATGCATTAAAATATAACTTAAGTCAAATCCTAAAAAAAGTAAGTTATAAGAACATTGATCATAGGATTAAATAATTATAATTGCAAGTATAGAAAATAAATGTAGATAGCAACTCACGTTAGGCAAAAGACAATAACAGTTGACAATTACTTGTAAAACACAAACCAAAAAAATTAAATTTTAAGTTAGAAAGAAAGAAAGAAAAATGAAAATGAAAAGTTGAAATTATATATTTTTCATTTAGTATTTTTCCTTTGTTTGTTTTAACATTTCATTTTCATACAAATATCAACAAACATGAGAATAAAAGAATGAAACAAATTTAAAACATAAGAATAAAATAAGAAAGATTTTACTATCTTTTTTGTTGCATCTAGACCTGCTCACGGGCCGGGCAGCCCGTCCGGCCCGTATCGGGCCGGGCCTGGGCAGGATAATTACTGTTCCGGCCCGGCCCGGAACAGTAATTTTTATTATAATAATATTATTTTATTTAATTTTAATTATAAAAAAAATAAAAAAATTATTTTTTTATTCCAATGAACAGTAATTCGGGCCTAAACGGGTGGGCCTGGGCAGAAAAAAAAAAAAAAAATGGGCCGCGGCCCGGCCCGACCCATGAGCACCTCTAGTTGCATCAATTCGGTGGCGTTTGCTACATCGGTAGTACTTTTTTCTTAGAATGCATCAAATTCTTAAATCAACATTAGTTAGCACAAAAACCTTCTCAAAGGCATAAACAACATACAAACCATTTAATATGATGCTTTGTCTTATTCATTAATCGTGTATCCTGAAATTAATGATCAATATGTCTCTAAAGTAAAAGAAAATGAATGATCCTAAGTAACTAAAAAAAGTTGGGATACAAAAGCAAGTGAGATGTTAATTTTAAAAATGAAATTGAGATGCACATTGTATCAAACTTACATTTAATAAAATGAAAGTCAAGTTTCAATGCAAATAGAACTTATTTCACCAAAGTGGCTTGCAATACCTTGGGCATAAAATCACAAAGTTCTTTAACATCATAAATTTAAGCTATTCATCTACTTAAGCAAGAAATGGGCCAGTTAAAAAAGTGTGCACTTTAAATGTATGAAAAATGCTTAAAAAGCCTAAAATTTATAAGTTTTTTTTGACAAAGCAAGTAAAATACCCTTGTTCTAAAACCTTAGCTATCCATGTAATCAAATGAGTAAGAACCTGACAAGTCCAAAAGTATGCAATCAAAGTCATGAAAAATATTCAAAAAACCTAAAATCACCAAGTGTTTTGACAAAGCAAAGAAGGCAACCTTGTTCTAACATTTGAGGAAAAAGGATCACAAATTGAATAATTCATGCGGCCAAATGTGTAAGAACTGGGACAAGTTCAAAAGCTTACATTTTAAAGGCATGAAAAAAAATGCTAAAAAAACTTGAAATCACCAAGATTTTGACAAACCAAGTAACACAACCTTATCTAACATTTTTAGCAAGGTTAATATAACAAATTCAAATTATCCACGTTCCTAAATATGCAAAGAACTGGACATATTAAAAATTTTAAGACATGAAAAATGCTTAAGAAGCCTAAAATCGCTAAAGTTTTTTAAGAAACCGAGCAAGTAACTTTGTTCTAATATTTGAGTACTTTAATATCACAAACCTAAGCTATCAATGTGAAAAAATGAGGAACAATTGGATATGTTTGAAATTTTAGTATTTTACACATTGAAGGTTATGAAAAGTGCAAAAAAAAAAACCTAAAATTACCAAGTTTAATAACAAACCAAGCAAGTCACTATAGTTCTACCATTGGAGCAAGTTTAATATGACAAATTTAAACCATTCATGCACTTAAATAAGAACCGGGCAACTTCAAAATTTTGTATTTTAAAAGCATAGAAAATGCTAAAAAACCTAAAATCATTAAGGTTTTTGACAAACCAAGCAAGACAGCGTTGTTCTAACATTTGAGCAAGTTTAATATAAAACATTTAACCAATTCACGTGTCTAAATGATCAAGAAGTGGTAAGATTCAAAAGTTAATCCTTTAAAGCCACGAAATGCTTAAAAAACCTAAAAGCACGAAGTTTGTTTTACAACACAAGCAACGTAGCTTTCTTCCAATATTTGAGCAAGTATAATATAATAAACCTAAGCTATTCATGTGCCTAAATGAGCAAGAACTAAATAGTTTGAAATTTATCCTTGAAGGGAATGAAAAATGTAGAAAGAAGCTAAAATCACTAAGTTTTATGATAAAGCATACAAGAAAATATAGTTTGTCGATTCAACAAATTTAACATCACAAATTTAAGTTATTTGTGTTTTTAATTGAGCAAGAACTGGCAAATTAAAAAATGACTTTTAAAAGCACGGAACATGCTTAGAAAGCCTAAAATACCAAGTTTTATTTACAAACCAACGAACCAAATTTTTTTTTTTTTAATATTTCAGTAAATTTAATATATCACAAATTTAAGTTTTTCAATTATCTAAATGTGCAAGAACAAGATAGATACAAGAGTTTTCCCTTTACAGACATGAGAAATGTTTAAAATCCTAAAATCACAAAATTTTCCAACAAACCAAGTAAGCTGGTTTTATTCTAACATTTTAACCATTTTTATATCATACACTTAAGCAATTGATGCGCCTAAATGAGGATAAACTGGCCAGGTTTGAAATTTTACATTTAAGGACATAAAAAGTGTCTAAAAAAGTCTATAATCAAGAAGTTTTTTGACAAACCAAGCAAGGCAACATAGTTTCACCATTTAAGCTAGTTTAACGTTACAAATCACCAACATTTAAACATTCATTTCACTTCAGCAAATAACAATCCAAGAAATATTATTTGAAAACGATATGAAGAATGAACCATATCTTTTTATAAGAATTTATCTTTCTTAGTTTTTAGAAGTTTTATAAAAATATTAAATATTCATATCTAAGAGTACTAATTAATAAACTACAATCATGACAATATTGACCAAATTATCAAAATAGAGTTTGAGATAAGCTTGTTACCTTCTTCAATGGCCAAATAAAGATAACCCCACAACCAAATGATTCAATGCTTGTTACTTTGCTAAACTACAGGAAATTGGTTTCTCAAACACAACAGCCCATGAGGAGTAGCAGCACATTGTTCTCCAATTTCCAAGTCCCATACAATCATCACAATCATCCTGTTGTCGGATTTACCATGCAAGTGCACGTATCGTTGACAAGTAATATAATGAAAAGTAGAGTGTCGAACCCACGATGAATTGTTACTAAATTCGTTAAGTACTAAAATTAAAACAACTTAATCTTATTCAAACAATTAGTTAAAGAATGTAAATAAAAAACTAAATAAAAGAAAATAATAATTAAATCAATGGAGAAAAGCCTAAGATTGCAATTTCCCTCAACACTTCGTATGAACTGCTCCTACCCTTTTAACTTGATTAATGACCTTGAGTTGTTAACCTAGAGTTCTAATCTATTTATAAGTATCTGTCGATGGTCTTATAAAAATATCCCTCTTAACCAATTAACTATATGTCTTATAATAATTGAATCAAAGAGAAACTCATTAACTTAGACTCTAAAATTGGTTACACATGACACGTAAGTATATTTTTACCCTACATGCAGATCAATTCATCATAATAAATGAATATGAAACATATGTTATTCAATCCATGTCTAACACTAAACTCCATATGTTGTATTTAGGTCACCAAATCAATCTAATTGGTAGCTAAGCAATTAGAAGCATTAAGAACAAGATTGAATAAACAACTCAAATATCATTAAATCAAGCAATAGAGTAAAATAATTCAAACTACATGTTGAGTTCTATTGCAATCCTAGAAAATATATTTAGTTCATACTAATTAATAAAAATAAAACAAAGGAGTTTTACCATCATAAATAATACAAGAAAGATAAAGAAGATAATGAATAAGAGAAAACTAAGGGTTGTCAGATCTTCAGTCTTCAATCTCCCAAAATCTTTCTTTTGCTCCTTACAAATCTTTGGTGGCTGCTCTCGTATGAAGAAAACTAGCTTATTTACAATCTAAGTAGTGTAGAAGGTTAGGAAGAAGTGTTTCATAAAGTCCTAAAGGGTTTCTATTTATAGAACTCCACAAGCCTGAAGTATGAAAATTTTGTGGGTAAATAACAGCTTTCAGCTTTGACTTTCCATATATGAACTAATATTCTCCTTATTGCTTTAGGACTCTACAAAAATACAAAAGTCATTAAATAAATAATTAAATTAAACATAAAATAAAATAAATAATTAAAAATAAATAAAAATAATTAATTAATAGTTTAAATATAAGGACTTAGCTATATAAAATATGGTAAAATAACTCTATTTTATAGAGTTATCACATCCTAACTACGGTAATTCTATCACCACTTTCAACCATTATTCAATGCTTAAAAATATTAAAATCATAATATAGAAGTTGAAAGGTTACACTCATCTGATGGAACCTTGTTTATACATTTGGTTTTACTTTGGAGACACTCCAACATTCTAGAAACCATTTTTGTATTCATCATTATTGATATGGTTTTACAAAACTAATAGATTTTTACTTATATGCAGCATAGCCTTTAAAACCACCTGAATTTTAGTCATTAATATTTCTTTTTACTCTAATTTCATCAAAGAATCAACTCATTTACACATAAAAAAGATGAAAAAGTTTATGAACTCAAAACTCTAAAGAACCTTGATTCATAATCATCATTAGGTATTAAACATAAATAATAAGTAAAATTGAATCAGTCAAATTTCAACATTTTCTTCTATGATGTACAAATATATTTACAAACTAAGAAAGAATAATAATGGATAGTCACTTACCATGAAGACGAAGGGAAATCTGGCCTCATGTTCAAACAAGTTTTGGCATAATTACAAAAATAATCAAGTAAATGCAGTGGAAATTTAATACAAAGAAATAGTCGGATCTCTCAGGATCATTAGATCGTGATTTACATGTGGTTACATTGGGAATTGAAATTTTCACATGTGACTGACGGATCATACTTACTCAAAGATCTCGTAATCTTGAGTTTGTCGTTCCCTGCACGAACGCTGCAACGGAATCGTCACTGCTCGATCTCTCCAAGGCCACGAGCAACACAAGTGTCTTGCCTCTAACGATGATCCACACGAACGGATGTTGGAACCTTCTCAAGGCTCAAGGATTCACCAATACTAGTTGGTTGATCACTCAATCAAAACCAAAAGGCTAACTTTTTGTTTTCTCTCAAGCCCGAAACACACCAAGAACAAGAAGTGGTTCGGCTACAAAGGGAAAATCAAGAGGAAGAACAATGAGGAGGTACGGCTACAATGGGAGTTCTTGGCCGAATTCTTTCTCTCTTGTATTTCACTATTTTGAGAAATTTTCTTTATCTTTTCTTTTGTAAAAAAATCAGAATAGAATTACAAGTGAATCACTTCACCAAAACCCCTATGGCTGGCCACTATATTAGGATAGGAAGATAGAGTTTAATTTCCTTTAAAACTCCTAGCTAGATAGGAACTCTTCTCATCTCAAGAGTTTAACTCTTATCCAAACTTTTAATTATTAAAAGCTTGGACGAACCTAGTCAATATAGTGTCTTCATTCGACTGCCAAAGTTTAGGGAGGATAGGAGTTTGATTCTCAATCAAAATCCTAGTTGAGGAGAAACTCTTTCACCCTCAAGCATCAAGTTCAACCAAAAGTCTAACTCTTAAAGTCATGGTTAAACCTATCTTGGATTACGTCTATGTTCATTGGCCAGTTTCAAAATGATAAGAGTTTGATTCTCAATCAACCTCTTAGAATCCTAGTAGGATTCAACCAGCTCAGTTTAACAGAGTTTGATTCATAATCAGACTCTTTGATCAAGTGAAACTCTTTCACCTAGCAAGTGTTAGATTCCTAGTCAAACACTAACTTTTAGTGTCGAGTTCGAACTTAGGCATAATCAAGGCAATGTTCGGTTTAGTGAAATACGAGAAGATAGAATTTGATTCGCAATCAAACTCCTCAAAGAAGAGTAACTTTTTCTCATTTTGGACTGATGCACCCAAAAGAGTGTATCTTATTTAACCTTGCACTAAAAAGATAAATTGTAAGTATAGTAGTTAGCAAGGGTCGAGTCCTCAGGGATTGGGTTTTAGTTTATAAGTTAATAGTTTAAAACTTAAATTCAAGAACAATAAAAGAAAAGGAGTTTTTGAAGCCAGATTTAAACTAAAGTAAATAATAAGAATAAGATGCAAGGCGGTATAACCAGCCAATAAAAATATATATACTAAATTAGGCGGTATAACCAGCCAATAAAAATATATATACTAAATTAGGCGGTATAACCAGCTAATAAAAATAAAACAAAGTTAATATACAAATTAGGCGGTATAACCAGCCAATAAAAATAAATATACTTTTTTAAAAATAAGCAAACTAGAAAAGTAAGAAAACAAGTAAGTAAGAAGAATCAAATATGAAAAATATGGTTAAGGTTTCATTCTCCACCACTAGACATCATTAAGAATCAATTTCAGATCTATCAATATCAACCAACTATCAAAGTTAACAACCGTAGATAACAACAAGCTCTGTTATCCCAATCTTTCCTTAGTTTGTCGTTAAATAGAACAAGCTCTCTATTTAATCTCTAACCATTAAACAACCTAGAATAAGCTCTCTAAATTCAATTTAATGGCAGCTTTATGATGAGAAAGATAGGTTGATCTAAGCAACAAACACATAAGCTCGGATTGTTCAACTTAGGTTATGTTCCACTTTGCAATTATTGAAAACTTGACCATAATCATTAATCACAAATTGCCACTTATGAATAGGAAATCAAGACAATTACACGGATCAAGACTCCTAGACTAGCAATAGATAATTATCAAGATCTATCTAGTTGTACACCTAAATAAATCAAGACAACATCATGAACAATTCTTGTAGAAGAACATAAGCAACTTTGATAGAAAATTAATGATAGATAGAATCTGAAAATCAATCACAAAACATGTCTAGGGCTTTGAAATCACCCTTAACCAAATAGAAGTTTAGCCTAGCATAGGCATTATAAACATAAACATAAAATTAAAGAAAATCTAAGAAGAAAATAAAAGAAAGAAAGAAGAAGAGGAAGAATATTAATTATCCAACCTCTTGCTCTCTCTAAAGAAAAAGAAAACTAGAGAAAAGAAAGAAAACTAGAGAAAAGAAAGAAGAAGAAAACTTAGAGAATTTTATTAAAATGGCTAATATCCTACCTATGTACAATATGATTCTCTACAATCATCCAAGGCCCTCTATTTATACACATTTTGGAGGGCTAAATGACAAGAGACAAGCTTTACAAATTTCAAAGGTAGGTATAATAGGTGGGTGCATTTTTCTAACAATTTTCGTCATATTGTATGACCATTTTGATCAGCCAACTTGATGGTCGATTTTTTCAATCTTGGAGGCCTGATCTGATCACATGGTCTTCTAGAAAAATGTTCCCCTATGAGTTACTGATTCATAGCCGTTGGAATCAGCTCATTTGCTGATGTGGAGAAGAAGATATGGGCAAAATACGAAAACAGGTCAGCACAGACGTCATTGCACATCAGCCAACTTGATGGTCGATTGCTTCAATATTGGAGGCTTTATCTGATCACGTGGGCTTCTAGACAAATGTTCCCCTATCAGTTAGTGATCCATAGCCGTTAGAATCAGCTCATTTGCTGATGTGTATCGGACGATATGGTCAAAATGCGAAAACTGCTCAGGACAGACGTCATTGCACATCAGCCAACTTGATGGTTGATTTCGCTAGGGAAAACGACTCCGTTTCAAGAAGTATAAAACATGAAAAAGATAGATATGCCTCTTAAATTTGCACGGTTAAAATTTCAGCTTTATTGCTTCAGTGAAACTCCAGATATAGCTGATATGGCAAAAGGTGTCGGAACTGGAACTGAACTGGATTTGCCCTTAATTCTAGTAATCTGAAATCACTCAAAGAAACTTGTGAAAAACACCAAATTACATAAAAATATAAAAGATCATAAACACAATTAGACTAAACAATAATAACTCGTATTTGACACAAAACAATAATAAAACATAACTAAAAACTATATAATTATACGAGTTATCACACCCCCACACTTAGATTGTTGCTAGTCCCTAGCAACGACTCAATAAAAATAAAATAAGAAAATCTAATCTAATCCATTTTCGTAGGAAATCACGGTGGCACTTAGCATGTGACACAAGCCTTTAAACCCCTAGGTGTCCCTAGTGGACGAGTTTAGTCTCGTGAGGGTTTACTAGAACGATACCCACAAACATTGAAAAACTAAAATATAAATAAACTACATATACTAAAAATATTTACTCCTATTCCTTTCAATATAAATTAGAGACAATCTTTGAACAAGTCTTATAAACTAATCAATAGCTTAAAGAATTTCACAAAAAATCATGCTTGAATGTAAATTGTTTGAGTTAAGCCAATATTAACATAACATATTTCAATCAAAATAGTGCACATTCAAACTTAATCTCAACTTCTCATATGGGATACTCTCATGATTTTCACTCTTTAAAGTAGTGGTAAAGTGTTTACACTCAATCAATCTCATGAAAATAGTTCTACCATATGCTTGCTTGTCTACCTATTTTCCACTAAAAGATCATGCAACTTCATAAATCAAGAGGTCTTTAATCAAGGTTGTAATGGGGCCAAGAGGTAATAATGTGGTTAAAGAATAAAAAGGAAAAGATATCACAAACATTCCAAAGACTTCATAGAATTTAGAGACAAAATAAGATTTTGCAGATAAAACTTTCTCAATATTCTTTAGAAGTACATAATCACATAGGCTGAATATTTCATGTTGAGCCTTTACTTCATTCTAACCAACTTTCGAACATCTTTTTCTTTTCTTTAACTAGAAGTTCAAGAGATTATTCAAAAAATTTTTTTTTCTTTTCACATGGGAATGTATTTGGCAATATTCCCTCTATTTTTCTCTTGACTTTTGCCTTTCTCCTCCCCCACACTTATCTTTTGTTCTAACCCAAATTTTCAAAAAAATATCCCTTGTTTTTGCAATATGTCTCAAACATTCTAGTCCATCTTTAGAACAAGGGTAAAGATATAAATGTGTTTAGGCTAGGTGTAAGATGTGGTTACCAAATAAATAGCTTATTCAATGTAGGCTCAAATTGGTTCACTAGAGGGATGTTCTCTTGGAACATCAATAAGGGATGGCTGTTTGGCCCTAGTTAAAAAGTCCTAATGCCTCTATCATATTCATGTTGTTACATGCATCAATATAGTCTCAAATGGTTTAAAGCAAGTTCTAGAGAATCATGTAATCATAAGAGCACTCAAGAAAGAAATTAGATTGATTTGTATAATGCATCAATCATTATAGGCTCAAAAACTCACAAGGATGATTATACAAGTCAGATTAAGTCTAAACATGCTTCTTTCTCAATCAACATATCATATTAACATTGGCTCATAAAAAGATTGATATCAAGTTCAATTCTCATGAAAATCTTCTCACTAATAAATCTGTTTTAGACTTATGCAATTCATATCTCATCATTGTATTAAAAAGGAACTAAAACACACTAAAAATAATAATAATAAAGACTCAAAAAAAAAATAGTAGACAAAAATAAAAGAAATCCTAAATCATTCCCCCCACACTTAATTCTTACATTGTCCTCAATGTAAGTCTATTAACCCAAATGAAAGAATCATGTGTAAGAGAAAAGAACTAATAACATAAGAATAGAAATAACTAAGACTCAAAACAAAAGAAACTCATGCAACCTAAATAATCCTAAAATACTAAACAAAAATTAACAAGTAAACATAAAAAATAAAAATAAAAAAACAATAAAAATAAAAATAAAAATAATAAAAGAAAAGAAAAAGGAAAAGGAAAAGAAAGAGAAAGAGAAAGCAAATCTGAATATGGAAGGTTGGCAATTTCTTCTTTAATTGGGTTGCCTTCCCAATTAACACTTGAGTTAGTGTTTTGAACCTAACCAACACCCCTTCTTGGCTTTTTAGGCTTGTCAGGCTCATACATGAAATTTTCCAAATTTATGCGTTTGAGAGGAAGCTTTCTTTGCACAACAGTGGATGCATTCTCCATTACAAGTATTATTCCATCATCCTTTGTGGTGCATATCTCATCGAGGAATGGAGCATATTTTGATACTTGTTGAATGGCATCCACAAACAAGTTGTTTAAGGTTTCTGGCATGTGTTGTTCATGTTCTTCCTCCTTGAACTTTGCAAATCTACTAGGAAAAGGTGGAGAAGAAACATTAGTAAAAATTGGAATCTCAAACGTTACCTCAGGTGCCGAAATACTCTTATTTGGATCATTGGCTTCATTATCCTCAAGAATAGAATTCATCTCCAATTTTGTCTCATCCTCATCTTGTTCCTCATTCCTCAAGGTCACAATAGTAGCATTCTCCTTTGGGTTAATCATCGTTTGGGCAGGGAGTTCTTCAGATCTTTGTGCTACCCATCCCACCATACTACTAGTCAATTGGATCATTTGCTTTTCCAAACTCTGGATGCTTGCCCTTGTTTCCTGTTGAAATTGCAAAGTATCAGTAACAAGAGAATAGATAAGATCTTCTAAAGAAGTACCTGAGTTTTAAGTCATATGTGGTGGTTGAAAAAGATCTGGTTCTTGGGACCATGATTGATTGAAGCTAGATGGATGAGTGTAATTGGCATAAGGATCTACTTCTTGGTAATTTTTCGAGTAGCCATAATTAGTATGATCCCACCATCCCTCATGGTAAGTGTTTGAGTAATGATCATACTGTTGGTCTTGGAACACTTGATAGCCTTGACATCCTTCCATGGCCAATTGTTGAACTGGGGAGGTGAGATTGGCTTGTTGATTCTCCATGTTCATGTATGCCACCAACTCTTCAAGTGTTAGATTGCTCAATTCCATCGTTCTTTTTTTTTTTTTTTTCAAAATTTGATAAGAAAAACCCGTATGTACAAGAAAATAAAACTCATTAGAACTGAAAATAAGAATAAACCAAGTAACAAATAAACTAAAGAAAACAATCCCCGGCAACGGCGCCAAAAACTTGATGCACCCAAAAGAGTGTATCTTATTTAACCTTGCACTAAAAAGATAAATTGTAAGTATAGTAGTTAGCAAGGGTCGAGTCCTCAGGGATTGGGTTTTAGTTTATAAGTTAATAGTTTAAAACTTAAATTCAAGAACAATAAAAGAAAAGGGGTTTTTGAAGCCAGATTTAAACTAAAGTAAATAATAAGAATAAGATGCAAGGCGGTATAACCAGCCAATAAAAATATATATACTAAATTAGGCGGTATAACCAGCCAATAAAAATATATATACTAAATTAGGCGGTATAACCAGCCAATAAAAATATATATACTAAATTAGGCGGTATAACCAGCTAATAAAAATAAAACAAAGTTAATATACAAATTAGGCGGTATAACCAGCCAATAAAAATAAATATACTTTTTTAAAAATAAGCAAACTAGAAAAGTAAGAAAACAAGTAAGTAAGAAGAATCAAATATGAAAAATATGGTTAAGGTTTCATTCTCCACCACTAGACATCATTAAGAATCAATTTCAGATCTATCAATATCAACCAACTATCAAAGTTAACAACCGTAGATAACAACAAGCTCTGTTATCCCAATCTTTCCTTAGTTTGTCGTTAAATAGAACAAGCTCTCTATTTAATCTCTAACCATTAAACAACCTAGAATAAGCTCTCTAAATTCAATTTAATGGCAGCTTTATGATGAGAAAGATAGGTTGATCTAAGCAACAAACACATAAGCTCGGATTGTTCAACTTAGGTTATGTTCCACTTTGCAATTATTGAAAACTTGACCATAATCATTAATCACAAATTGCCACTTATGAATAGGAAATCAAGACAATTACACGGATCAAGACTCCTAGACTAGCAATAGATAATTATCAAGATCTATCTAGTTGTACACCTAAATAAATCAAGACAACATCATGAACAATTCTTGTAGAAGAACATAAGCAACTTTGATAGAAAATTAATGATAGATAGAATCTGAAAATCAATCACAAAACATGTCTAGGGCTTTGAAATCACCCTTAACCAAATAGAAGTTTAGCCTAGCATAGGCATTATAAACATAAACATAAAATTAAAGAAAATCTAAGAAGAAAATAAAAGAAAGAAAGAAGAAGAGGAAGAATATTAATTATCCAACCTCTTGCTCTCTCTAAAGAAAAAGAAAACTAGAGAAAAGAAAGAAAACTAGAGAAAAGAAAGAAGAAGAAAACTTAGAGAATTTTATTAAAATGGCTAATATCCTACCTATGTACAATATGATTCTCTACAATCATCCAAGGCCCTCTATTTATACACATTTTGGAGGGCTAAATGACAAGAGACAAGCTTTACAAATTTCAAAGGTAGGTATAATAGGTGGGTGCATTTTTCTAACAATTTTCGTCATATTGTATGACCATTTTGATCAGCCAACTTGATGGTCGATTTTGTCAATCTTGGAGGCCTGATCTGATCACATGGTCTTCTAGAAAAATGTTCCCCTATGAGTTACTGATTCATAGCCGTTGGAATCAGCTCATTTGCTAATGTGGAGAAGAAGATATGGGCAAAATACGAAAACAGGTCAGCACAGACGTCATTGCACATCAGCCAACTTGATGGTCGATTGCTTCAATATTGGAGGCTTTATCTGATCACGTGGGCTTCTAGACAAATGTTCCCCTATCAGTTAGTGATCCATAGCCGTTAGAATCAGCTCATTTGCTGATGTGTATCGGACGATATGGTCAAAATGCGAAAACTGCTCAGGACAGACGTCATTGCACATCAGCCAACTTGATGGTTGATTTCGCTAGGGAAAACGACTCCGTTTCAAGAAGTATAAAACATGAAAAAGATAGATATGCCTCTTAAATTTGCACGGTTAAAATTTCAGCCTTATTGCTTCAGTGAAACTCCAGATATAGCTGATATGGCAAAAGGTGTCGGAACTGGAACTGAACTGGATTTGCCCTTAATTCTAGTAATCTGAAATCACTCAAAGAAACTTGTGAAAAACACCAAATTACATAAAAATATAAAAGATCATAAACACAATTAGACTAAACAATAATAACTCGTATTTGACACAAAACAATAATAAAACATAACTAAAAACTATATAATTATACGAGTTATCACACCCCCACACTTAGATTGTTGCTAGTCCCTAGCAACGACTCAATAAAAATAAAATAAGAAAATCTAATCTAATCCATTTTCGTAGGAAATCACGGTGGCACTTAGCATGTGACACAAGCCTTTAAACCCCTAGGTGTCCCTAGTGGACGAGTTTAGTCTCGTGAGGGTTTACTAGAACGATACCCACAAACATTGAAAAACTAAAATATAAATAAACTACATATACTAAAAATATTTACTCCTATTCCTTTCAATATAAATTAGAGACAATCTTTGAACAAGTCTTATAAACTAATCAATAGCTTAAAGAATTTCACAAAAAATCATGCTTGAATGTAAATTGTTTGAGTTAAGCCAATATTAACATAACATATTTCAATCAAAATAGTGCACATTCAAACTTAATCTCAACTTCTCATATGGGATACTCTCATGATTTTCACTCTTTAAAGTAGTGGTAAAGTGTTTACACTCAATCAATCTCATGAAAATAGTTCTACCATATGCTTGCTTGTCTACCTATTTTCCACTAAAAGATCATGCAACTTCATAAATCAAGAGGTCTTTAATCAAGGTTGTAATGGGGCCAAGAGGTAATAATGTGGTTAAAGAATAAAAAGGAAAAGATATCACAAACATTCCAAAGACTTCATAGAATTTAGAGACAAAATAAGATTTTGCAGATAAAACTTTCTCAATATTCTTTAGAAGTACATAATCACATAGGCTGAATATTTCATGTTGAGCCTTTACTTCATTCTAACCAACTTTCGAACATCTTTTTCTTTTCTTTAACTAGAAGTTCAAGAGATTATTCAAAAAAAAATTTTTTTTTTTTCACATGGGAATGTATTTGGCAATATTCCCTCTATTTTTCTCTTGACTTTTGCCTTTCTCCTCCCCCACACTTATCTTTTGTTCTAACCCAAATTTTCAAAAAAATATCCCTTGTTTTTGCAATATGTCTCAAACATTCTAGTCCATCTTTAGAACAAGGGTAAAGATATAAATGTGTTTAGGCTAGGTGTAAGATGTGGTTACCAAATAAATAGCTTATTCAATGTAGGCTCAAATTGGTTCACTAGAGGGATGTTCTCTTGGAACATCAATAAGGGATGGCTGTTTGGCCCTAGTTAAAAAGTCCTAATGCCTCTATCATATTCATGTTGTTACATGCATCAATATAGTCTCAAATGGTTTAAAGCAAGTTCTAGAGAATCATGTAATCATAAGAGCACTCAAGAAAGAAATTAGATTGATTTGTATAATGCATCAATCATTATAGGCTCAAAAACTCACAAGGATGATTATACAAGTCAGATTAAGTCTAAACATGCTTCTTTCTCAATCAACATATCATATTAACATTGGCTCATAAAAAGATTGATATCAAGTTCAATTCTCATGAAAATCTTCTCACTAATAAATCTGTTTTAGACTTATGCAATTCATATCTCATCATTGTATTAAAAAGGAACTAAAACACACTAAAAATAATAATAATAAAGACTCAAAAAAAAAATAGTAGACAAAAATAAAAGAAATCCTAAATCATTCCCCCCACACTTAATTCTTACATTGTCCTCAATGTAAGTCTATTAACCCAAATGAAAGAATCATGTGTAAGAGAAAAGAACTAATAACATAAGAATAGAAATAACTAAGACTCAAAACAAAAGAAACTCATGCAACCTAAATAATCCTAAAATACTAAACAAAAATTAACAAGTAAACATAAAAAATAAAAATAAAAAAACAATAAAAATAAAAATAAAAATAATAAAAGAAAAGAAAAAGGAAAAGGAAAAGAAAGAGAAAGAGAAAGCAAATCTGAATATGGAAGGTTGGCAATTTCTTCTTTAATTGGGTTGCCTTCCCAATTAACACTTGAGTTAGTGTTTTGAACCTAACCAACACCCCTTCTTGGCTTTTTAGGCTTGTCAGGCTCATACATGAAATTTTCCAAATTTATGCGTTTGAGAGGAAGCTTTCTTTGCACAACAGTGGATGCATTCTCCATTACAAGTATTATTCCATCATCCTTTGTGGTGCATATCTCATCGAGGAATGGAGCATATTTTGATACTTGTTGAATGGCATCCACAAACAAGTTGTTTAAGGTTTCTGGCATGTGTTGTTCATGTTCTTCCTCCTTGAACTTTGCAAATCTACTAGGAAAAGGTGGAGAAGAAACATTAGTAAAAATTGGAATCTCAAACGTTACCTCAGGTGCCGAAATACTCTTATTTGGATCATTGGCTTCATTATCCTCAAGAATAGAATTCATCTCCAATTTTGTCTCATCCTCATCTTGTTCCTCATTCCTCAAGGTCACAATAGTAGCATTCTCCTTTGGGTTAATCATCGTTTGGGCAGGGAGTTCTTCAGATCTTTGTGCTACCCATCCCACCATACTACTAGTCAATTGGATCATTTGCTTTTCCAAACTCTGGATGCTTGCCCTTGTTTCCTGTTGAAATTGCAAAGTATCAGTAACAAGAGAATAGATAAGATCTTCTAAAGAAGTACCTGAGTTTTGAGTCATATGTGGTGGTTGAAAAAGATCTGGTTCTTGGGACCATGATTGATTGAAGCTAGATGGATGAGTGTAATTGGCATAAGGATCTACTTCTTGGTAATTTTTCGAGTAGCCATAATTAGTATGATCCCACCATCCCTCATGGTAAGTGTTTGAGTAATGATCATACTGTTGGTCTTGGAACACTTGATAGCCTTGACATCCTTCCATGGCCAATTGTTGAACTGGGGAGGTGAGATTGGCTTGTTGATTCTCCATGTTCATGTATGCCACCAACTCTTCAAGTGTTAGATTGCTCAATTCCATCGTTCTTTTTTTTTTTTTTTCAAAATTTGATAAGAAAAACCCGTATGTACAAGAAAATAAAACTCATTAGAACTGAAAATAAGAATAAACCAAGTAACAAATAAACTAAAGAAAACAATCCCCGGCAACGGCGCCAAAAACTTGATGCACCCAAAAGAGTGTATCTTATTTAACCTTGCACTAAAAAGATAAATTGTAAGTATAGTAGTTAGCAAGGGTCGAGTCCTCAGGGATTGGGTTTTAGTTTATAAGTTAATAGTTTAAAACTTAAATTCAAGAACAATAAAAGAAAAGGGGTTTTTGAAGCCAGATTTAAACTAAAGTAAATAATAAGAATAAGATGCAAGGCGGTATAACCAGCCAATAAAAATATATATACTAAATTAGGCGGTATAACCAGCCAATAAAAATATATATACTAAATTAGGCGGTATAACCAGCCAATAAAAATATATATACTAAATTAGGCGGTATAACCAGCTAATAAAAATAAAACAAAGTTAATATACAAATTAGGCGGTATAACCAGCCAATAAAAATAAATATACTTTTTTAAAAATAAGCAAACTAGAAAAGTAAGAAAACAAGTAAGTAAGAAGAATCAAATATGAAAAATATGGTTAAGGTTTCATTCTCCACCACTAGACATCATTAAGAATCAATTTCAGATCTATCAATATCAACCAACTATCAAAGTTAACAACCGTAGATAACAACAAGCTCTGTTATCCCAATCTTTCCTTAGTTTGTCGTTAAATAGAACAAGCTCTCTATTTAATCTCTAACCATTAAACAACCTAGAATAAGCTCTCTAAATTCAATTTAATGGCAGCTTTATGATGAGAAAGATAGGTTGATCTAAGCAACAAACACATAAGCTCGGATTGTTCAACTTAGGTTATGTTCCACTTTGCAATTATTGAAAACTTGACCATAATCATTAATCACAAATTGCCACTTATGAATAGGAAATCAAGACAATTACACGGATCAAGACTCCTAGACTAGCAATAGATAATTATCAAGATCTATCTAGTTGTACACCTAAATAAATCAAGACAACATCATGAACAATTCTTGTAGAAGAACATAAGCAACTTTGATAGAAAATTAATGATAGATAGAATCTGAAAATCAATCACAAAACATGTCTAGGGCTTTGAAATCACCCTTAACCAAATAGAAGTTTAGCCTAGCATAGGCATTATAAACATAAACATAAAATTAAAGAAAATCTAAGAAGAAAATAAAAGAAAGAAAGAAGAAGAGGAAGAATATTAATTATCCAACCTCTTGCTCTCTCTAAAGAAAAAGAAAACTAGAGAAAAGAAAGAAAACTAGAGAAAAGAAAGAAGAAGAAAACTTAGAGAATTTTATTAAAATGGCTAATATCCTACCTATGTACAATATGATTCTCTACAATCATCCAAGGCCCTCTATTTATACACATTTTGGAGGGCTAAATGACAAGAGACAAGCTTTACAAATTTCAAAGGTAGGTATAATAGGTGGGTGCATTTTTCTAACAATTTTCGTCATATTGTATGACCATTTTGATCAGCCAACTTGATGGTCGATTTTGTCAATCTTGGAGGCCTGATCTGATCACATGGTCTTCTAGAAAAATGTTCCCCTATGAGTTACTGATTCATAGCCGTTGGAATCAGCTCATTTTCTGATGTGGAGAAGAAGATATGGGCAAAATACGAAAACAGGTCAGCACAGACGTCATTGCACATCAGCCAACTTGATGGTCGATTGCTTCAATATTGGAGGATTTATCTGATCACGTGGGCTTCTAGACAAATGTTCCCCTATCAGTTAGTGATCCATAGCCGTTAGAATAAGCTCATTTGCTGATGTGTATCGGACGATATGGTCAAAATGCGAAAACTGCTCAGGACAGACGTCATTGCACATCAGCCAACTTGATGGTTGATTTCGCTAGGGAAAACGACTCCGTTTCAAGAAGTATAAAACATGAAAAAGATAGATATGCCTCTTAACTTTGCACGGTTAAAATTTCAGCCTTATTGCTTCAGTGAAACTCCAGATATAGCTGATATGGCAAAAGGTGTCGGAACTGGAACTGAACTGGATTTGCCCTTAATTCTAGTAATCTGAAATCACTCAAAGAAACTTGTGAAAAACACCAAATTACATAAAAATATAAAAGATCATAAACACAATTAGACTAAACAATAATAACTCGTATTTGACACAAAACAATAATAAAACATAACTAAAAACTATATAATTATACGAGTTATCATGGACAACTCCAAGTTTCGGCCAGGACAACTTATCTTAAGACATGTCTATATTTAGACATTGTCTTCTTAAGGCAAGCTTATCCACAATGTAATATTAATACATCCTTATTTGGATTTTCCAAATCCAAATTATGTCTTAATCTTTCAATAGTTAAAGTTATTCAATTAGGTCCTCCAAATTTAACCCTTTTTTCAATTAAGTCCTACTTAATCAAATCCTAAGTTTAATCTAACAATCTGTCCTTTGTGTGTGACCCATTAGGTTCCCAACATGTTGGCAATGAGCATAAGTTAATCTTATTAACCTATACTCATAGATCAAGAGCGGGATCTAGCAACCCATCATGACCACAAAAATGTTGAAAAATCAAAGTGACATATTTGAAACCTTTATCTAACCAGCCTATTAGTGTAATTGGGTCCTTTCACTAAATATCTCGGAAAGACCATGAGCATGGTGTAATGTCTACTCATATAATCAATCCATGTCAGTTCTTGCAACCATTGGTTAACTTTGTGAACTTAGAGAAACTTTTGCTCTTAAATTCATCTTACTCTGGCCAGAGATTTCATCAAGTTAACCGAAGCCAAGAACAGATGAGATATATCTCCCAATGTCACTTGGAGTGGTGATTCCTCTCTTGATCACTCATCCACCTTCGTATGCTTCATGTCATACCCAAAATCACCCTACCATAAGCATCCCTTTTTGGGATCCGTTCGTGATGAAATCAAAGCGTACACTCCCCATACAAGATGACTTGGTATCACAAGTCAGAGGATTATTTACATGATTGACACGTGAGAACATTTCCATAGACACTAGAGTGACAATACCAAATGGAGTTCTCACAGCAGACAATGTTCAGTGAACTTGTTCAACAGACAAGCACCTACATGTTATCCCAAGTATCCCTCATATTTCAACCCATGAGATCGGTTACTTACTTCACAAGTAAGAAGGCTTAACATGTACTAGTCTTTGAGCATTGGCAATGCCCCATCTTGGTAATACGATGAACAGGAACAATTTTAGGAACATGGCTTTGATGCATAAGGATCTCACAACTATAACGCTTTATAATTCCTTTGCAAGGCCTTTATGTTCCATGGGCTTCATCCAATTAGTACTTAATAACTCTTTATTGTCGTACTAACATGAAGGAAAACCTTCTATCACTAAATAATAGTGATATGTTTGCATTATTAACTGTATATCCCTTGTCCAATCTGATTCACTCTAGGGCATATACTAATAATCTCCCACTTGCACTTAAGACAATCATATTGCTTAAGTGCCACTTGTGAGAATATGCTTGGTCATATTCATGATAATCTTATTATCAAAGTCATTAAACTATTCAGATCACAACGAGACCCAGATTCCAATCGTATGGCTCAGTTGTTACTTTAACAACTACAAGAATCTTTTATTAGCTTGTAGGCTAATAATCCAAATGTAACTCCTCTTGCAAGCCAAAACAAAAGAGTTTGTTTTTATGACCTTTAGGTTATAAACATGCAATCCTCTCTAGTTTGGAACCTTTCCAAATAATTGCATTTTACATTATGGCTAATTATCACTAAGTTAAATTATGATCTTTAACTCTTAAAGAATCATAAATTGCTCTCATTAAATCCTACATGTGTAGAAGTTAAGGGAATTGGATGGAAAACTATTTTTGAATCCCGTAAGTTTTAAGCCGTTTGGTATTCTTAAATACTATTGCAAGTTATATACTTGAGAATAAAGAGACCACGATATAGAATAAATTCTATAATAAATGATTTATTTAAGAGGAATGAATCGAAGCATGGCATCCAATGCCAGTAAATATGTTCAAAACATAATTATATCATCCCCAAATTGGCACATGATTGCCAAAATAAACATCTAATGTTTACAAATAAATCATAATAATGTTTCAGAAACATTAATTAAGAAGGCAAGCTTTGATCAATATCAACAAGGTCGCTATCTCCTATGGTTCATCTTCACTACTCTTTTCGTTAGGTTCTTATAATATGTCACACATATTTAAGTACTAACATCAAGGTATCATATACCAAGAGAAGTGAATTAATCTCATAATATATCTGAAGTCAAAGCTTCTCTAAGCTTCTTCCCTTTGATCATATCAATGTATTCCTTGCAATCTCTCATCCATGATCTGGCTGTCCACAATGATGGCATGTTCCCTTATCAATGCCTTTGTTTTTCTTCATAAGAAAGTATAAGATTACTACTTGGATCATGATCCAAGACCCATCTAATCTGCTCAAGTAGGGTTATGCATCCTATCATTATCAACACATGAGGCCTTACAAAGCTACCTTCTGACATCTTGTTTTGGAACAGTTCCTTAGAAATGTCAAATCTCTCAGTGTGATCTTCCTTATCGAACAATTCTATAAGGTTTCGGATGATAATCTGAGCTTTCATTTCCACGTGCTTCTTTTAGAGTTCAAGCACTATGCTAGCCAACATTATAATGTGGCTTGATCAAGATTATCTATATGAACTTGATAGGTTGTCCTGACTTCCTTAAATGTCTCTGCAACGGACTTTTTCGGATAGGTTTCTCTTATATTAAGACAATCTTAATATTGTGAGACTAGTCATTGGAGTTTGGTCCATTAAACTTATAAGCATCATATATGCTTCTCAGTGATAGTTTACTAGCCATGTTGTGTTTATATCCATTATGAACCAAAACATTTTATAGTTAATAATTAAAATTTATAATCATAAATGTAAGGTTTTACAACTTTAATGATTATCCTCATTATTTTAACAAAATAATAGCCCTCAACTATTATTTCGAGAAATTTAACTCTTAAATTTCTTAATGAGCTAGGACCCCTTTCATCCAATCATAACCCTGATCGTCACAACAAGCCATGATAAAACTACTTGAGTAGGTAACTTAGCTTATCAATTGCATCTCTATACAACTCCTAGATCAGTTAGGGGACACCACATAGCCTAAATGCATCATATACATTTCACCTAACCATTGCCTTTAACCGTCATTGATCAAGTTTGACGTATCCGGATAACACAACATTTAGTTGAGTAAGACCCACATTCTATAACTCAAACATATTCATACAAAAGTTTGACTTGTGATCGTCACACTAAGCCTCCTATTAGAAGAACTCATGTTATCTCGTTATGATGGTGGAAGGCATCTTAATCATGCAAAGCATGGACTCAATATAATTTAATGAGGGATTAATTTATTAATTAGGTCTCATTGCTTTGCTTGGTTGATTGACATGCATAGCATTTATTCAATTATATATCATATATATAAATTTAAAAATAAATCTATCACATGCAATCTACTAGGCTGATTATGGACTTTATACTACTCTAGTTTCCTTGAGCCATTAGGAAACTAGTTGGTCAAATTCCTAGGGATACAATACAAAGTCTTCGTAAGTCTTGATGGTTATCTCCTTGATCCTTCTTTCTTTCCGCCTTATCTCCTTACATTTTGTAATTACATAAATTCAAATCGAAGCCTAAATCTAAATCTACAAATCCTATATAACAATAACATATCTTTATAAGAAACCTCGAGTTACATTCAAGGGGAGTTAGGTGAGAAGAGAATTTACAACCCATAAATAAAAAGAGAAGGCAGGGTTCGCAGATCCTATTTATAAAAATACCAAAAGGGAAAATTCAACCATCCACAATCTAGTCATACTAAGGTCTAGTCCATAATCATCCTCATGCATACATAATCATATTATAAGCATGAATTTAAAAAATGCATAGCCAATATCACTTGGTGACTTGTGTATTATTTGCATAAATCTCATCAACTCATTATCAAATCATTTGGAAACTTCTTCTTTAATTAAAACAATTTTAATCAAATTCCTAACTTTTAGGAAGGTTGTCTTAAAATTGGACAAAACATTTAGCATGCAATATTTTCTAAACCATTTAGGACACTTAGTTTGCAAAATAACATTTTAAAACATTAAAATTAGGAAACCATTTTTGTCTAAACATTTTAGTAAAATTCGAGTTACCAAATTTTAATTCTTTAAAACATGTTCATTTTAGGAAACCTCTTTTTATCTTAAACGAATTAAGGAGTTTGATACCTATCCTAACTCTTAGGAACTTCAATCACATTAGGTATCAATTACCTAATCCAACTAGAACTCTTATCTCCTAATTTTTAGGAATCACACTCCCACTAGGAAATAATTTCCATATTGGAGTAGGACTCTAACAATTAATGTCCCAAGCAAAGGCAACTTCTTTGGCCATTGAATGGCTGCTGCCTACCCGTGATGATGCTGCTGTGTGCCACTTTCAATGGTTATTAGATGCTCAAAAGTGGGCTACTGTCCATCCCTCATGGCAGCAACAATATCGACAACTTTTGCCACCATATGTGCCACGGTTTGGGAGGTACAAGTGTAGGAACATTTGCTGTCCCGCTCCAGCCTTGTTTCATGCCTGAACAAGCCCTCAAACATGAATGATATTTAGCCAAGAAGCTGTCCAAAATTTCTAGCAAGCTTCTGGAACTTTTCCACACTCATGCTAGAAGATTTTAGGCACGTAAACACCTACAAAATAGCCCAGAAAATTCCAACATTAAAGTATGACTGTATTAAGTTCGTATTTGATTTTGTTTAAACCGTTTAAGCCAAAATCATTTAAGAAACATAAATGACAGTGTTTAAACATAAATTCCAAAATTAAAACTACCCAGAAAACAGATTTAAGCACCCTGAAAATAGCCCCAAAAACCAGACTCAAAAACAACATATTAGGCATCAAAACTTCTAGGTTTTACTAAGACATGTTATGACTTTAATCCAGGTTGATTAAAATATTTTTAATCTACCATTTAAACAGTTTTAAACATGATTAAAATCATTAATCACATGCTATCCAGATTTGAAAAAAAAATTATTTAAACCAAAATCGAAAACACCAAATCAACACATAAATCAAGTCTTTTGATTATCACCTAGAACCGACATGCAAAACCGCATGTAATAATCGAATCTTTGGCTCTGATACCATTGAAGAGAAATCCGACCTCATGCTCAAACAAGTTTTGGCATAATTACAAAAATAATCAAGTAAATGCAGTGAAAATTTAATACAAAGAAATAGTCGGATCCCTCAGGATCTTTAGATCGTGATTTACATGTGGTTACATCGTGAATTAAAATTTTCACACATGTGACTCGCGAATCATACCTACTTCAAGATCTCGTAATCTTGAGTTTGTCATTCCTTGCAAGAACGTTACAATGAAATGGTCACTGCACGATCTCTTAAGGCCACGAGCAACACAAGTGTCTTGACTCCAACGGTGATCTACATGAACGGATGTTGGAACCTTCTCAAGACTCGAGGATTCACCAATGCTAGTTGGTTGATCGTTGATCAAAATCAAGAGGCTAAATCGTTGTTTTCTCTCAAGCCCGAAACACACCAAGAACAAGAAATGGTTCGGCTACAAAGAAAAAATCAAGAGGAAGAACAATGAGGAATGTCATAACGATCTCGCGACCGCTAAATGACGTTGGGGGTGAAAAAGATAATGAATCCTCATAAATAATTTGAGGGTTTTGAAAAACCTCAAAAAATGGAAGTCGTCACCGATCGTTTTGGCTAGGTGTGATCGGTCACCTATTAAAATCGATTTTTGTAAAACATTTAAAATTAATTAAAACCTTTTTTAAAATAAAAAAAAACCAATTTTAAAGTCTACGTTTAAAACTAGAGAAAAACAATGACGGGTTCGAGAGTCGGTTACGTGCGGGGAAGGTACTAGCACTCTCATAACGCTCATATAAAACGGTACCATACCTATTAAAACCAACAAATCGAGAATTTTGGTAACAAATGACTAATTTTAGGCCTGACTCTCTAAATGTCCCAGCGGAGTCGCCAAGCTGTCATAATGATCTCGTGACTGCTAAATGACGTTGGGGGTGGAAAAGATAATGAATCCTCGTAAATAATTTGGGGCTTTTGAAAAACCTCGAAAAATAGGAGTCGCCACCGATCTTTTTGGCTAGGTGTGATCGGTCACCTATTAAAATCAATTTTTGTAAAAAAAATTAAAATTAATTAAAACCTTTTTTAAAATCAATTTTAAAGTTTGCGTTTAAAACAAGAGAAAAACAAAGGCGGGTTCGAGAGTCGGTTACATGTGGGGAAGGTACTAGCACCCCAACAATACCCGTATAAAATGTTACCTTATTAATCATTTGTTATCATCGCTCTCAACAAAAGTTGATTTTTGGTTCGGTATTTAAAGATAACTCCCTTAAAGAAAACAATCATATTATTTAGGAATGATCCAGAATTTTATAGCCACAAAATTTTCTATACTCCCCGGCAACCCGGCAAAATATAGAAATTTTCATTATTTCAAAATCCTCTATATCATTCTATTTTCTTTAAAAGGATGTTCCGTTGCTAATGATAATTGATGAAATCCTCCCGGCAACCCGGCAGAGAACTCATTAATTATTTTAACTCAGAAACATTGCCTAATTTTGAATAATACGAAAAGTTGATTTTATGTGAATGCGCCTAGACATATTCAAACGGATCCATGAACATAAATTTATCACAAAATAAACAATATTAGAATAAATGTGAATACTATGTAAACACACAAAAAAGGTCCTTTTATTTATAAAAAAAAACAAAACATTTTATTTATTTAACGATGATCACATAAACGTTTTACATCGAAGAATTAACTAACCTCCTCGGCAACCCGGCAGAGTTATAGAGAATTTTTCTTTCGTGCTAACATCCACGTGACCCTCGTAAAAGGAAAAGAAAAATGATGACCTTATTGTGAAAATAGTCTCGAGCATACTTCCAGATAACCCGACGAAGCACGCTCGGAATCATTTCGTAATCTCATCATACTCGTAAACTAATTATAAATGAGAACTTTATCGAAAATGTATTTCTCTCTTGAAGAGAGGGCATCAGAATACCCATAGAAGCATTCGAATACCCTAGAGGTAACTTAGATCGGACTTAGAAAAAAGATGGATTTTTGGGCACGAAAGTTTTGCTTGAGTGAAGAGGGATATCCGAATACCATGGGAAAGGTATCCGGATAACCTCGAGGCAAGTTTAGACCAATTGACTCAAAAATGAGAGGCATCCGAATGCCGTTGTATAGACATCCAAATACCCCTAAATTGGCCTTGATGCAACATGTTGAAAATCGAAGAAAGCTAAAAGAATGCAATTTTTTTTAAAGAAAACATGTGATGGCTAAACCTACATGGATAAACCAAAAGTTTGACTCATTTTTTAAACTCATTTTAGCAATTTTAGCTCGTTTTTCTTAAAACTTTTTTTGTAAACTTGAAAAAAAAAATGATCTTTAAAACATCTCCATGAGGTTCAACCAAGGTGTTTTTGATGGCCTCCAAAACAGTTTTTTTTTTTAATGCCTAGACCTTTTTTAGCCTAAAATCTCCATATCCGACCTTCCAAACTTTAGTGTACCCAACACTTTGAAAAATAATACCTTGGTCATGGACTATTGATTAATCCAAACCAAAAAATCCAATGGGAATGTTTTGAAGACCATGTTTTTGGAAAACAAAGAGATTGGCTCAAAATTAGCCTCATGGATTGTTAATCTGGCTCAATATCACTTAGAGCAAAAATGCTTTGAGATCATCAACCTCATAACCAAACTTTTTTTTATAGAAAAGATCAATAAAATCTCACCAAGCATATTCCACAATAAATCATAGTCAAGATAAGCAACATGAGCATAATCAATTAACAAGAGCAAATATAAACAAAAATTATAAAAAGCAAATCACCATACTACATTTTATTTTGCAAATGTCAAGAAGACAACAAAGTATTTTAAAAAAAAATTAAAACTAGAAAAGTTTTAAAAGAGACGAAAATAGTAGACTTTTTAAGAAAACATTTTTGAAGAACAACTTTGAAGCTTGAAAAGTGAAGAGAAAAGTATCTTTTTTAAGAAAACATTTTTTAAACAAAAAAAAAAAAAAACTCAAAGATTAAGAAGAGAAGAACACAAAATGAATAAAAAAAGATGGACAAGGAAAACTACCTCTCTTAGCTTTTCCAATGAAACCAAAGCCTTTCTTTTTTTTCTCATTTTCTTTTCTCCTTTTTTCGTCTTCTTTTTTTCTCTCCACCTTTTTTTTTTCTTCCTCTCCTCCCTTATTTTCTCTCCATGGCTGAATGGAATGGCCTCATTCACTTATTTACTAAGTTGCCATTTGGCCTTCCAAGAGCATCCTCCACTCTTCCATTTTATTACAAGTTGCTTATTCCTACATTTTTCTTACAACTTTTTACTTGTTTCTAATTTCATCCCTCTTTCTTCCATCCATTTTCCTACATGGACTTTAACATTGGGTCTTCCACCAAAATCCTACAGTTTTGGGCTTACATCTTCCATCCAACTTCTTATCCATTGGACCTTTAAAGTGGGCTTCCATCCTCTAGCAAATTTCTTACTATTTTTGATCTCAAAATTTGGGTTTCCATCTTCCACCAAGTTTTCTACCACTTGGATTTAAAAATGGGTTTCAACTTTGTACTATTTTCCTCTAATTTGTCTCTTTAAAAATTAAGCTTCCATCTTCCACCAAATTTCCTACCACTTGGATTTAAAAATGGGCTTCCAACTTTTTACTATTTTTCCTCTTTAATGATGTCAATTTCGTCCCTCCAATTTTAACCGTTACTCTTCAATTATCAAGATTACCTCTTCACCATCCAATTTCCTTTTTAATCTTGACTTTTTCAAAGTTGACTTTTCCATTTTAACTTTGACTTTATCAACTTTGACTTTGACAACTTTGACTTTGACTTCTTTAACTTTGACTTCTTTCACCCAAAGTGTCAAAACCGGTCTTGCCCACCTTGCCAAGCCCAAGTGTCAAACCATTAAGCCATGAAACTGAGATAAATTTAAAAACTCGAGTTTGAAGGAAAAACGTACCTTGTTTAGGGGTTCGAACAAAATTAGGTGTCTACAATGAGGTACGGCTACAATGGGAGTTCTTGGCCGAATTCTTTCTCTCTTGTATTTCACTCTTTTGAGAACTTTTCTCTATCTTTTCTTTTATAAAAAATCTGAATAGAATTACAAGTGAATCACTTCACCCAAACCCCTATTGCTGACCACTATTTTAGGATAAAAAGATAGAGTTTAATTCCCTTTAAAAATCCTAGCTAGATAGCCACTCTTCCCATCTCAAGAGTTTAACTCTTAGCCAAACTTTTAACTATTAAAAGCTTGGATGAACCTAGTCAGTATAGTGTCTTCAATCAGCTGCCAAGGGATAGGGAGGATAGGAGTTTGATTCTCAATCAAAGTCCTAGTTTAGGAGAAACTCTTTCACCCTTAAACATCCCAGTTCAATGAAAACTCTAACTTAAAGTCGTGGTCAAACCTATCTTGGATTATGTCTATGTTCATTGGCCGACTTCACAATTATAAGAGTTTGATTCTCAATCAACCTCTTAGAATCCTAGTAGGATTCAACTAGCTTGGTTAACAGAGTTTGATTCATAATCCGACTCCTTGCTCAAGTGAAACTCTTTCACCTAGCTAGTGTTAGAGTCCTAGTCAAACACTAACTCTTAGTGTCGAGTACAGACTTAAACATTAATTTAGGCAATGTTTAGTTTAGTGAAATACAAGAAGATAGAATTTGATTCACAATCAAACTCCTCGAAGAAGAAAAACTTTTCTCATTTTGGACAACTCAAAACTTCGGCCAGGACAAATTATCTTAAGACATGTCTATATTTAGACATTGTCTTCTTGAGACAAGCTTATCCACAATGTAATATTAAGACGTCTTTATTTGGATTTTCCAAGTCCAAATTATGTCTTAACCTTTCCATAATTGAACTTATTCAATTAGGTCCTCTAAATTTAACCTTTTATTCAATTAAGTCCTACTTAATCAAATCCCAAGTTTAATCCAACAATCCGTCTTTTGTGTGTGACCCATTAGATTCCCAACATGTTGGCAATGCGCATAAGTTAATCTTATTAACATATACTCATAGATCAAGAGTGGGATCTAGCAACCCATCATGACCACCGAAATATTGAAAAGTCAAAGTGACCTCTTTGAAACCTTTCAATAACTAGTCTATCAGTGTAATTCGGTCCTTTCACCAAATATCCGGAAATACCATGAGCATGGTGTAGTGTAGTGTTTACTCATATGATCAATCCATGTTAGTTCTTGTAGCCATTGGTTACTTTGTGAACTTAGAGAAACTATTTCTCCTAAATTTATCTCACTTTGGCCAGATATTTCATCAAGTTAACTGAAGCCAATAACAGATGAGATATATCTCTCAATGTCACTAAGAGTAATGATTCCTCTCTGGATCACTCATCCACCTTCGTATGCTTCATGTCATACCCAAAATCATCCTACCATAAGGATCCCTTCTTGGGACCCGTTTGTTATGAAATCAAAGCATGACACTCCCCATACAAGATGACCTAGTATCACAAGTTAGAGGACTATTTACATGACTGACAAGTGAGAACATGTCCATAGACACTAGAGTGACAATACCAAATAGAGTTCTCACAGCAGGCCATGTTCAATGAACTTGTTCAACAGCCAAGCACCTACATGTTTTCCCAAGTATCCCTCATACTTCAACCCATGAGATCGGTTGCTTACTTCAAAAGTAAGAAGGTTTAACATGTACTAGTCTTTGAGCATTGCTAATGCCCCATCTTGGCAATACGATGACTAGGAATAGTTTTAGGAACATGGCTTTTATGCATAAGGATCTCACAATTATAACTCTTTATAATTCATTTTCAAGGCATTTATGTTCCATGGATTTCATCCAATTAGTACTTAATAACTCTTTATTGTCGTACTAACATGAAGTTGTATCACTAAAGAATAGTGATAGGTTTGCATTATTAACTATATATCTCTTGTCCAATCTGATTGACTTTAGGGTATATACTAACAAAAGAAAAGATAAATTTGTTTAATACTTACAAACAGTTTTTTTAAGAGAAAAGAACGCATACACAAATATTAGTGCAAAATTACAATTATAAATGTAACAAACAAAAATAATAATTTAAAACATCAAAAGAAAAAGAACTCCTAATGTTGGTCAATTTTTTGTATCGTGCAAACTGTCCACAGCATTAGGCCCACACATAATAGAATACATGACTTAATCCAAAATAAATGTACCAAAATCGCTTTTCATTTTCCCAAAATTAGAAAGAAAAAAAAATTCAAATTTAGCTATTTAGAAAGTTAGATAACTGAAAACTTGAGGTTCTAACATGTACTAATTAAGGAACATATTCTACTTGAATATTATCTATGTTGGGAAATCCGGGCTCATGCTTGTATAAAAATATCAGATATTATGCAGCGAAATTAAATCATAGAAACATCCGGATACCACATGAAAACCATAAGCCTATATGTCAATTGGAAAAAGGTATGGGTGCTCTCTCTCTCTCTCTCTCTCTCTATATATATATATATATATATATATATTACCGATTTTTCATAAAGAAAATCATGCAAAACCTTTTTACTTTCAGCGACGGCCACACCAAATTTCTTAGTAGAATGGCTATCTCACCCATGTTGGGGTTCACGTCATTCAAAAGGCCTAGTTATTTTGTGCGGCTTCTCTTGTTATATATCTATATTAACTATCACCGAAAATATATATATATATATATATATATATATATATATATATATATATATATGCTAACCCATTCTTTTTAGCGCGACCCACCAAAGAATTAAAAGTCATCAATCTATTCCTTTAGCGTTACACACACTTAAAGAATAATTAATTCTTTCTTTTTAGCATTCTCTTTTTATTGGTAACATTGTCTTGTAAGACATCTATATATATATATATATATTTGCATTTTATAAAAATCCAAATTATATCTTAACCTGCATTAATTGAATCTTATTCAATTAATTCCTCCATATAAACCATTTATTTAATTAAGTCCAACTTAATTAAATTCCGAGTTTAATCCAACATATCCATCCTATTTTGTGTGACCCATTAGGTTTCCAACATGTTGTCAATGCGTATAAGTTAATCTCATTAACATATACTCATAGATCAAGAGCGGGATCTAACAACCCATCATGACCATCCAAATGTTGAGAAGTCAAAGTGACTTCCTCGAAACATTTCAGTAACCAGCCTATCAGTGTAATACAGTCCTTTCACCAAATATCCCGGAAGGCCCATAAGCATGGTGCAGTGTCTACTCATGTTCAATCCTTATTAGTTCCTGCAGCTTACGGTTAACCTTATGAATTTAGAGAAATGATTTCTCCTAAATCCATCATGCTCTGGCCAGAGACTTCATTAAGTTAACCGAAGCCAATAATAGATGAGATATGTCTCCGATGTCATTTGGTGTGGTGAATCCTCTCTAGATCATTCATCCATCTTCGTATGGTTCATGTCATACCCAAAACCACCCTACCATAAGCACCCCTTCATTTGGAACCCGTTCGTGATGGAATCAAAGTATGATACTCTCCATACAAGATGACCTGGTATCACAAGTTCGAGGACTAATTTACACAACTAGCACGTGAGAACATTTCCATAGACACTTGAGTGACAATACCAAATGGAGTTCTCACAGTGGGCCATGTTCAGTGAACTTGTTCAACAGACAAGCACCTACATGTTATCCTAAAGTATCCCTCATACTTCAACACGTGAGATCAGTTGCTTACTTCATAAGTAAGTAGGCTTAAAATGTACTAGTCTTTGAGCATTGCCGATACCCCGTCTTGGCAATACGATGACCAGGAACCGTTTTAGGAACATGACTTTGATGCATAAGGATCTTACAATTATAAATAATTCCTTTGCAAGGCCATTATGTTCCATGAACTTCATCTGATTAGTACTTAATAACTCCTTATCATTGTACTAACATGAAAGAAAACCTTGTATCACTATCGAATAGTGAAGGGTTTGCTTTATTAACTGTATATCCCATGTCCAATCTGATTGGCTCTAAGTCATATACCAACAATCTACATGTAAGTACAATTGCAAATTGCATGATAATAGCAAATGACTCGAAATCTATGTAACTTAGAACACAATAAAGATATTACTTTAGTCAAGTTATATATATTGCATTCAAATAACCAATTCAAATAAATTAATTTCAAATAAGTAAATATTTCTTACACACATGAAATGGGAAACCATTCTTCTTGATTGCTATCCATTTGCAAGTACAATCTCTAATTGCATAAAAAGAACAACTTTCTTAAAGTCTCTTCCATTCTCATGACTAAATAAAGTAAATTACTTTTTTAATGAGTAACTTCACACCAAAAATGTAATACACATTCAAATATCACTTTTTTTCTCATTTTTATTCCACAATAAGTCGAAAGAGAGAAAAACAAATGCACAAACATAATTCTCATGCTATGTGATAAGTTCATAAATTACACATTTTATGCCCTTTCTATTTTTAGTTTTTTTTTTTTTTTATGTTTTCTATTTTTATTTTAGTCACTTATGTTATGCTTTTGAATTTCAGGTATATTTAAGAGAATGAATCAAAAACATTTCAATTATGTTGTTAAAGAGCTTATAAAATCACAATCACAAGATGGAAGAAAACTTGGGAGTCAAAAAGATCAAATTCTTGGTGCAAAGCAAGAAGGCAGATTTGACCTCAGGAGCTTATTGAAAGGAAAACATGATTTTAAATTCTTTATTAAAAGAAACTTCCTTCTTGACTTTTGAGTCTGACTTGTATGTCTTTCCAACGGTATATCATGCGCCCAAATCAGATAAGAAATGGTCATCCAAATCGGCGCTGAGAGATCTCCCTAAATAACCCTAATAGCAACTTATTATATCCTGAAAAACCCTAGCCACAAATCCCTCTTTAAAACCTTGACAGCCCTAGCCGTAAATCACTTTTGGAAGCCCTAGTTGCTGCCTATAAATAGAGGAACAAAGAGGGAGCCGCAACACACTTGTCAAATACATTGTATAGTGGAATAGAATAGTTTTTAGAGAGTTTGAGAGAACAAGAGGCTGAATAATTCAATATTCTTCTTCTTCTCTATTCTCTATTCTCTTAATTTCTTCTTAGTTTCTTTTTAGTTTTATGTTTATGTTATCCATGCCTATGCTAGGCAAGCTTTTCTTTGGTTAAGGGTGATTTCAAAGCTCTAGATATATTTTGTAATTGATATTCAGATTTTATCTATCATTGATTTTCTATCAAAATTGCTTATGTTCTTCCATTAAAATTGTTCGTGATATTTGTCTTTATTTGTTTAGGTGGCCAACTAGATATATCTTGATAATTATCTATTGCTAGCTTAGGAATCTTGATCTGTGTAATTGTCTTGATCTCCTATCCATTAGTAGCAATTTGTGATTAATGATTATGTTGGATTTTCAGGAATTGCAATGTGGAACATAACATAAGTTAAACAATCCGAGCTTATGTGTTTGTTGCTTAGATCAACCTATCTTTCTCATCATAAAGCTGCTGTCAAATTAAATTTAGAAAGCTTATTCTAGGTTGTTTGATAGTTAGAGATTAAATAGAAAGCTTCTTCTATTTAACGACAAACTAAGGAAAGATTGAGGTAGCACAGCTTGTTGTTATCTACGGTTGATAGTTTTGATAGATTATTGATGTTGATAATTCTGATATTGATTCTCAATAATGTTTAGTAGTGGCGAATGACACCTTAATCATACTTTCTCTTATTTGATCTTACCTTATTTCTTTGAATCTTGTTTTTCTTGCTTTTCTAACTTTTAAATCAATCAAAAATCCTTTTTGTTCTTTTAGTACTAAAGTTATAAATCAGCAACTTATAAATTAAGAACAATCCCTGTGAATTCGACCCTTGCTTACTACTTTACTAAACAATTGATCATATTAGTGCAAGGTTTAATAAGATACACTATTCTGAGTGCATCACTATGACTAACAAATACATACCCCATATTAAATCCTCTATATTAAACACAATAAAATCAATTCTTCAGCTTTGACACTTCAAAATGACAAATTAATCATGAAACAAAAATCATAAAAAGAGAATGCAAATAGAGATGATATAACAAAATACAAAAGCAATCAACTAAAAAACATTAAAAACGCTTAAGTTATAAAAAAAAAAATAGTTGTTCACTTAACAAAAAAAAAAAAAAGCCAATGACAACATATCCTATAAAAAGAAAAAGCCATTAGTCACATAATCTCATAAAATAGAAAAATTATCGACAAATCAAGCAAATGAATAAAGCAATTAGAAAATTTTTTGAATAAAATTAAACAACAATAATTCAAAATAAAAATACGAAAACCTAAAAAAATAAAATAAAAATAAAAAAAAAAGAAGGAAAGAAAAGCAAACCTACAAGATAGGAAAATAATCTTGATGTAATTGTAGTAAAAATAAATTTATTTTAAAAAACTGAAATAAACTGATTAATACAAATCCCCAATCATTTTTTCATTTCATTTCATTTCATTTCATTTCATTTTCTTTTATTTTTTCCTTTCTCTTGTTTCTTGTTTCTATCTTTTTACGTCTGTTTTACCAAGCAATTTTTTGAAATCGATAGGCTAATGGCCAACCAAAGTTTGGTCGATCGCTCCCTTCGTTGCTCTGTGTTTTTCTTTTTTTTTTTTATTTCCTGCATAATCTCAAACTGAAATTCAATCTAAAAATCTTTGCCTTTTTTATTTGTATTTATCTAGAAAAAAAATCAAAACATTGCTATTCACTTGGTCAAAGATGGCCTCAAACTAACAGGATCCTACGCAAAGCACCGCACCTCCATCCCTCTAGCATCATCCTTCCCCTCTCCTCTCCCCGATTCATCAATCCTTTTTCCTTTGTTTTTCAATTTTTTAGATAAGGAGAAGAGGAAAACCGAGATGATCGATAGAGAAAGGAAAAGAAAAATGAAAGGTTTTCAATTTTCCATGTCTGATCTCCCTTGCCCTATCTTCTTTGGCCAACTGCTCTGTAAATTTTGACCCAAAAAGAAACAGTCAAGTACATGGGTCAATTGAAATTGTTTGAAAAAGATAAGGAACAGGTGAGAATTGAAATGAGGAAGAGAATGAAGATTGGAAAAAAAAACAGATTGATTTTACTGTGTGCTTTATCTGTATGCTGTGTACGTTGTTTTTTTTTTTTTAATTTAAAAAGGCACAAAACAATGTGTTTAGGCAAAAGAAAAAAAGAGAAAAAACTCAATGATTGACGCAAAAAAGGAAAAAAAAAAGAAAGAAAAAGAAGGAGAGCAAATGGGTGACTAAAAGAGATGAGAAGTAGATGATGAATTGAAAGGAAAAAGACAAACAAGTTGAGGAGTAGATGAAGAAAAAGAACGCATGCTACATCTTTCCAGAAATGTAGGAAAACTGGGAGAAAAAAATATTTAAGAAAAAATCCACTAACACATGTTTTTTTTTTCTTACCTTATCTATTTTTTTTCCAATCAAAACTCATTGAAATGGAAGCAAATTTTTTAAAAAAAAAAAGTAAAAAAGAAAATTTCAGTGTCACGTGGATACTGGGTAAGCTAGCTTGCCTAAAAAACATTCAAAATTTATTGTATGGATTTGAACATACATCCTAAATTCTCAATATAAATATGTTCAACTTCACTTATGGAATTGCTTATTGCAAATCTATACTTTTCTTTGGTATATGTTAAGCTAAAGTTGGAGCATATCAATAATTTATTTTTCTGATAGCAGACATCAAGAAATCCACTCTTTATGCCTATTTGTCATTAAAAGTGCAGAATCAGGGAATTGCAATATCACAATAAGCCAAGAGATAAACATTTCTTAATTTCTAACAAAACAATGCAGATTCATGTGATTGCTTCTCTAAAAGTACTTGTAATAGTGTAATAAGGTTAAGCCATACATGTTTATGTTTTAATACTAAGGCTTCATTGGATCACACTGCAGTGGTATCCAAGAAGCAATTTTTTTTTTTACTGCACCACAGGGTGCAGTTGCATCCACTGCCCCTCTAGTGGGGTACTGGAGGGGCAAAGGTCCAACTAGAAACTGGACCCTTTAGTGGGAATTAAAATTCTAATTTTCTCTTTATCTTTTATCAACAAAGTTATTTTTCATTTTATTAAATTTTTATTTTTAAAACTTTTTAAATTATTTATTTTTGTTAATTATCTAATTTTTATTTTCTAGTTTATTTATTTAAATACTCTTAAATTATTTAATCATTTAATTTAATAAATAAATTTATATAATTATATAACAATTAGTTAATTAATTAAAATATTTAAATAAATATATAAAATAATATTTTTAAATAAATTAAAATATTATTAAAAATAATTTATCAATACAATATTAGATTAATGTTCATAATGGTTATTTTTCATTCTCATCTCACCGCCATCGCTATTTTGTTATCTAAACACATATCCCACCATTGATTTTAATCTCACCGCTATAGTATCCAATTTCACCGTTATAGTATCTAATCTCATTGCCACCGCTGTTTTTAATCTCATTGAAGCAAATCTCACCGTCCATCCAAATGGACCCTAAATATTATATATTAATCAACTTATTTTCTTAGGTTCCATTTGCAACTAGACCTACTCATGGGCCGAGTCTGGGTAGGAGTTTTGGTAATCCGACCCGGCCAAATCACTGTTCATCTATTAAAAAAGTATTTTTGTTTATAAATATTAATATAAAAATAATTTTTTATTTTTTATCATTATTTTGAATAGTGATCCGGGCTCGCCCAGGACCAAGCCTCAGTAAGGTGAAAAAAAAATCTGGATCGCAACCCGACCCATGAGCAGGTCTATTTGCAACCAACTGAACCCGATGCGGGCAGTTAAAGGCTGCCATAGTACTGGTTGGCTGTTTGGGTAACAAACCACCAGTGCGGTGGGAGTTTTTTTCCCGTATCGAGGCAAAAAATTTCATTAAACTCTTAAGGGTCCAATGAAATTTTCCTCCCCACCGGAGGTCACCTTCCTCAGTTACCTTTGCTCTTTTCTTTTTTTTTTTTAATCATTACAGCTACAGTGCAGTGGAAGAAAATATCATTGCCACTTGTGATCTTTTTTATTATTTATTTTTCTTTTTTATATTTAAAATTTTTAAATATTTTTATAATTATTTAATAAATTATTTAATAAATTATTATTTTAAAAAATATTCATATGATTATTTAATAATTATAATTTTTTTAATTTAAGATGTGTAAATGTATTTTTTTTAATAATTATCATTTTGAAATAAAAATAATCTCTTAAATGAAACATAAATAAGTAACTACATCAATAATAAAATAAATAAAGACAAAAAATATTATTTAATATATTACTATCATTTTTATTAAGTTTTAATTATTTATTAATAAAATTATTATTTGACATAAATATAACTTTAATAATTTCAGTTATTTATTAATTTCATAAATGTCAAATAATCAAACTTGTCATTATATACAAATTTAATTTAATGTCCCTAATGATTTTTTTTTTTTTTTACTATAATTCACATTATTGCCGCCATTACTTTTATATCTAAACACATGTTCAATTACTAATTTTAATCTCATCGTTACGTAACCAATCTCACTGCTATAATAATTAATCTTACCACCCATCCAAATAAACCCTTAATCGAAATGCTTCTTTAAGTTAAGAAATAAATAACAATCCTTCTTTAAGTTTAGGATGCAACCATAATTATTAGTAGAGGTGGCAAAATGAACATAAACCCGAAAACTTGTCCGAAAAAACTTGAACCCAAATCCGCCTAAATTCAATTTGAAAAAAAAGTCAAAGATTCAAATCCGAGAAAACTCGAACCCAAAAAAATATTACAAAAAATTAATCTTTTATATTTTGAAATATGAATTCGTTTTTTTTATATACTAGTGGTGGAATTTTTTAACTCAACGAGCGGAGTTAAGAAACTGTCATATGTATCTCTTCTTTTTTAAATTTATTTTGTAATATATCTTAAGAGGTGTAATATTTTTATTTTTTAAAATAAAATATATTTTAAAAAATTAATCTTTTATATTTTAAAATATGATTTCGTTTTTGATACACTAGTGGTGGAATTTTTTAACTCAACAAATGGAGTTTAGAGATCCATATGTCCCACTTCTTTTTAATTAGTTTTTCTTATTTTTCGTAATATATTTTAAAAAATATGTGTCACCCTGCTAACCTCGCTTGTAGAGTTTAAAAACTCCAATGGGAGTAGATGAGATAATTTTTAATGAAAAATAAATATAAAATTTAATAAAATGAATTTTTATAAACAAAAAAACAAAAAAATTGTATTTGTTTTATTTTATTTTGGGGACTTTTAAATTCTAAAAATATGTTTTAAAAAAATAAAATCTTGAAAAAAGATATCTTTTCCTTTTTTTTTCTTTTTTCTCAACATGTGTAAAATTTTAAAAAAAAAAAACAAAAAATTCTAAAAACATTTTTATTTTTTGAAAAATAAAAAATGCTTTTTTAAATACATATTTATTTTTTAAAAAATAAAGCATAATTTTTTTAATTTTTTTTCCTCTTTCTTTCCTTCTATTTCATGTCCTTTCTCTTCTCTCTGGTTGCCTCTTCTTAATGGCCAGATTCAACCAATACGGATCGTTGTTGGTAGGTTAGAAACATCCTAAAAAAAGCTAAAATTGACTTGAAAAAGTTGGATAAACCACGCCTTCAAGACGAATTTGACCTGTTTTGAAGAATTACAACAAATTTAATTTCATCTAGTCAAATTTGACTGATGATTAATCGGATTTGCCCGTTAATTATGGAAATTGAGAGAAGAAGAAGAAGAGGAAAGAGAAGAAAAAAATAAAAGTTTTTTAATTTTCTTTTTTCTTTTTATTTTTTTTTAATATTTATGATATGTAAGAATCACATCTGTGTTGCGTGGTAACTATGTGTTATCCATTTTTACAAATTGAAATGATCTTGTTAAATGATGTGGCATTTTTCTAGTCACATGTAATTTTTTTATTTTTAAAAGCATTAAATTTAAATCTTTTACTAGTTTTTGACTCTCGAGTTTTAATTAATGTCATGTAAATGAATCTACTCTCTTAATTTGAAATAAAAGTATAAAATTATCCATTGTATGCATATAAAATAGATATATACTTCTTTCCTACTTTTATATTAAAGCATACGTTTTGTTCTACAATAAAATAAAAAAAAATGATATAGCAAGAATTACCATATTTAATTAAAATTTTGACCATTATTAACAGTTCCTTATGTTCAAATTTTCTTCTGTGTTCAAAAAATCTTTTTATCTCCTTAAATGATGACTTCAAATCTTTTTATGTTCCTATTTCTTCAAAATTTTCTCCTTTTTTTTAAATTTTATTTTTATTGTAAACACTTAATTTTTGGGCAAAATTTGATTAAAATATGATATTCTTTTGATTTTTCATAAATTTTACTAATTTGGCATTTCGAACTTAGATTTTTCATAAACAATGTTTGAGATTTGAAATTTAATACTATTCTTAGTAATTTTACTCTTGATTATTCGATTAGGCCAATTCTTCAATTAGAGTTTAGAAAATGGGTTTTGGAATATTGGTTTTATTTTTTAATCTTGATTAGTTATCTTTTCAGTTTATTTAAAATTCGATTATTTCAGGTTAAGTTTTGGAGTCAAGTAATGCGAAATTGGCGTTGGACTTTGAAGTCTCGATTATGGGTTGATCCGTGCTTGAAATGCTGGATCATACTAATTTATAGTAATTGATCCACAATTTACAAAATTTTCGTAATAAACCTTAAGATATCAAATTTGCAATTTAACCAAAGAAAGCAAGAAGAAAGAATCGAAAAAAAAAAAATTGAATTAATTGAAAATGTGGAAAATATGAAAAATCATAAAAAAAAATTTGAAAAATACAAAATATTTTGAAAAAAAATGAAAATGAAAAAAATAATAATAAACAAAAATTTTGAAAATTTGAAAAAAAAACCCTAAAAAATCATAAGAAAAAAAAAAAAAACATAAATATATTGGATACCAGTTCAAACAATAGAGTAATAATAGGTGTAGGTAAGTGGAGTTTTCTCGTCTATCAAAAAAAAAAATCCTCAAAATTAACTTTTAAAATAATAAAGCATTTGATTAATGATTTGTGAATTGTTTTATTTTTGTTCATTTATATTTATTTATCAAGTTAAATAAGTGATTACGAACAAGATTTTAAGGCTCATTTATTAAATGAACGAAACTCGATGTATGTTCAATTTATTTATGTTCATGAATAAATTCGTTTATAGATCGTTTAAAACTCATTTAATAGATCATTTAAAATTCATTTATTGTTATATTATAATATAATTAATAATAATAATAATATTATTATTATTGTTATTTGTATTTTATTTATTTATAATATAATTAATAATATTTGTATTTTATTATTTTAGTTCATATTTAATAATAATTTAATAATATTTATATGTATTATTTTGTATTTAATAATAATTATATTATATTATTTTATATTTAATAATAATTTAAATTTAATTAATTTGTTTGTTTGATTGTTTAAATTTATTTAATTTTGTTTGTTTGTTATTTATAAATATATTTTTAATTATTCGTAATATATTAAATTATTTATATATATATTCGTTTAATATTTACGAATAAATTTATTTAATTTAACCGAATTGAACTCATCAAACTCAATTTTAAACAAGCCCAAGAATCTATTCGGTCAAACCGGATTAGTTTGATTCAAAAATTTTAAGTCCACACGTCGTTTTAGGAGACCCGACCCGACCCGAGCGATCATCATTGGATTATTTTTCTGAGTTTCTCCAATGAGAAAGAGATCGTTATTTTCTCAAGCCATCACCATTTTTTTCTTACTTTTAGCCCCCTGAATTTCCTAGAGATTGGCACCTTAACGGGTAAATTTTTTTGTTTATTTTCAATTAAAAATTTACTTTATATCTGATGCACTTGATCTTGGTAATCCATTGATGTTGGGTTCGTTTGTTTTTTTTTTTGGAAATTGGAGCAGTCCTTGCGAGTTGATGTGGATTTTGATAATTTTAAAGATGTTGATTTTGATTTTTGTTGGAGCTCTGATGATGGATTTGGTTTCTTGAACTACCCATCTCGCTGTTTTCATAGAAATCAATTTTTTCCATGTAATATACTATGCTTTTGATGGTGGTTTTCTTTTGGTGGAAAAAAAAAAGAAAGAAAGAATCTAAACTGAATGTTATATGAATTTTAATTAATCTAGTATTTGAAAAAGAATGAAACCCACATCCTAAAATTTGTCATTTCATAGATTTCTTAGTTCTTCAGTTGACTTATGAATATGAAATATTAATTTGGATGGTGGTTTTCTGAAAAATTTATCACTTTGGTTAATTAAATTCTTGCTCAAAAATCATTTATTGAATGATTTCAGAAAGTTTTTGAAATTGCATTTGTATATGACATATTAGTGCAGTTTTATTTGTTGTATCTTTGAGTATGTTTCTTTCCACTGATTTAGAAATCTGACTAGGATGCCTATTCTAGTTAAGGTTATTGAATCATGCAATTTATGGTTGTTTTATGCCTGTTTTGAAGGAGAAAAATATAAGTAAGAAGATTTTATGCATTTTTGCAATGAATCGGATTGATGATTCTATGCAAAATCAAATAGCAGCTCTTTTGCGAGTTATAAATTTCACACGATGTTTCAAAGAAGACAATGTTCCATGTGAAATAGAAGAGGTAATAGACACGGTTTCCTTTTCCGCTCTTTTATTTCGTTTATTCGTCTGATTCTTTTCTGAATTTTTTTTTTTTTTTTGCTTTCAATTTTGCAGGGTCTCTTTTTGGGTTCTATTTCAGCTGCTAATAATATGGATGCACTTAAAAGTTTAAATATCACACACATCTTAACTGTGGCTAGTTCCTTGAAACCTGCACATTGCAATGACTTTGTGTACAAAATTATACCAGGTGGGAAAGTTCTCCTTTAATCATCAGGTTATATAATTGAACTAACATATCATAAAGCTTGGACTTTTCATGCTGTGATTTGTTGGCGTTGTAGCTTCATTTATCTGTCGTTATTTAAACGGTATGCATTTGTTCAGTGTGCTTATTGTACCTAAGCAATTGACTTATCACCTAACTCTTACTTTAGCTTTGCAGGAATGTTGTGTTTTAGAATGAGTGATGAAGGATAAGTAAGGAGAAGAGATAGACTATAGAAATCTAGTGGGAAAATCAGAAATAGACTGAAAATAGTGAGTGAGGAACGGAGGAAATTGGGGGAGAAACTAAAGAACTAGGGAGAAAATCAGAAAGGAATCAACAGAGGAAGAAGATCACAATAACTCAATATTCATCATCCAAAAACCTAACTAAAACTAAAATAATATAGGTATCCCAAACCCTAATAAAATGCAAAATACCAAATATAACCCTAATACTTGAAAAAGAAGTAAAATACTAGTTAATATAAAATAACCTAAATATTCTAACATATCCTGAATATATATAAAAGTTACAATTAAACCCATAAAATATAAAATAAATTCCTAGATAATTTAACCCCTCAACTAGCATATTTCTTCCATTAATGAGTTTCTAACTAAGATTGTGACATTGGCCAAAAATGAAAAACTAAGATTGTGACAAATTATCCTTAACTTACAATTGTATGCTAATCTCCGCATATTTAAGCTGTCTGCTCTGTATACTCAAGCCTCCCTGAGCTGCCTTCATGTTTTATCAATTTCTGCCATGATTATTCCTTTGTTATATATGATTTTCTATAGTTTTTTCTGTGCTTCCTCTTCAGCATTATGATTTCTTCCACCCATAGAATAAGTGTTTTAATACCTTAATCTAATGTGTACCTGTTGCAAAGTTTTCTTATGCTTATTAATGTTATAAGCCCTATTGAGCATCCAGAAGTGGCATTTAGGGATAACTCTTATTATCTTTTTTGCTCTTTGAGACAGTCTTGGACAAAGAAGACACAAACATAAGTAAGTATTTTGATGAATGCTTCGATTTCATTGATGAAGCAAAAAGACAGGGTGGTGGTGTATTGGTTCACTGCTTTGTTGGAAAATCAAGAAGGTAATGTTTCTAGTGATCTTCTGTTCTTCTTTCTGACATTATGGTTCCTACAGATATTTTATGTGTTTAACATGTTGACTCGCGTCAATATCCACACTTCTATGTTTTGTTGCCAACTTGCCATACTTATGTCTTCTCTTTGATTTATCTAATTAAAATTCTTAAGTTTTTATTGCTGGAACCCACTTAGCCCAAGGAAAAAAGTATGATATTTATCTCTGGTTTAAAGCTACGCAACTCAAATCTTTCAAATCAATTATGCTTCAAAAATTAGGTGCTAGCCAAAACTTAAAAGCCTTAGTTATTGCTACGTGATTTTAATTCTTAGCTTATGCCTGTACTTCAACAAAACAAAGTCACAAGCTGAGTCTTCATTTTTTTTTTTTCTGTTTCAATAAAAATTTTGGAAACAGAAAATAACACCTATGTATAAAGCAAAAAAGAACTTCCAATCCCTTGTTTTCAAGAAAACACCTTACTTTCAGATCTCAGGTTTAAATCATGAACAAAGGATTTTGTTAATTGTAATTGAATGTAATCTCTATAAAGTGGCAATGTACTGATGTAATTTTTAAGCTTGGTTACTTTGCCTGTGTTGTTGATGCTGGCATCGTTTGAAGCAATGTTAAGAGAAGATATAAAGGTGAATTTAGAAGTACTGTAATAATTAAATTTGGAAATAAAGTTAAAATATCCAGGGGATGTCATAATTTGTATCAGTGAGAGAAGTCCCATTATCAAAGGTATATTTTCCAAGTAGCGTGTTACTACAATTTGTAATATAACTTCTTTTTTTTCTCTTTCCCGTGCTTAAACAACACATTTTAGAAAGATAATCTTTCAAGCTACACCGTGGTCCTCTGAATTGTTAGATGCTTAACGCATTTTTAGATTCTCTTTTTTTTCCTCAGATAAGTCATTTTGTGTGTTCAAAATGTTTGTCATGCAGTGTCACCATCGTTGTTGCCTATTTAATGAAAAAGCATGGTATGAGCCTATCACAGGCCTTGGAACATGTGAAGAGCAAACGACCACTGGCAGCTCCTAATTCTGGATTCATCCAACAATTGAAAGAGCTTGAAAAATCTCTTCAAGGTGCATATATTATTAGTTTTAGGCATTTATATTTACCCCTTGACACACAAGTCCCAGCACACATACCAACATGGCCCGGTATAGTATGCATCAATCACCAAAATGAAGCTTTGTATACAGTAACTTAATGAAGCTGGATGTCTGTATTCTGTTGAAATGTTTAGTTCTGCAGCTTCTGCTCACATTACTGTTGTTTAAAAAGGTGAAAAGTTAATGCAAAATTGTTTTGATTCATAAAATGTTATTGCTTACATTTGTACTATGTTGTTTGAACAACCCGAACCCATGTGGATACTATCACCTTAGTCCACCAGATTGAACAACTAGCAAAGCACTTCAGAGGTCCTGATGTAACTACAAGGCATTTGATCCTTTAGTTTTGTGCTTGCAAGAATGTCCAAGGAATGCCCTTGCTCTTGAGGAAAGAAGCAGAAGTTGAATGTCAAGATTTTTTTTTTTTTGGTGGGGGGAGCTGTTTGTTTTCTCTAGCTTAAGTTTTGAACCTAGCAAAAAATAGCTCTGGATTTATCTTTTTATTTTTGTGGTTAGTTTCCAACCTATGTTACTCGGACTCGGGTGTGAGTGTTGAATACGGTATGTGTCCGACACGGATATGTTCAATTTTTTCTAAGTTTTTTCATGTATTTGGAGGGTCCTTGGAGGGTTATATCCTCATACCCATGTCCGGATATACGTCGGACACGGGTACTTCAAGAAAAATGAAGAGTTGGAGCTACATAGTTCCAACTATATCTGCTAATCACTATAAGCTTTTAAATGGGATCTTTAAAGGCTTAATAATGAAGTTTGTTGACTTGAGGAATCTCCATGGCATACTTCATGGAGCTGCATTTATAAATGACCATTTGAAGTCCCATCATTTGTTGTTTTTCCACTATCTCATTGTTCATACATTTCCCTCTTTCATGTTCAATTTTTGCATTAACTGAATGTTTTCCTTGTTTGACATGCTGCAGCCAACAAAGAACAGATGAAAGACAATGAATGAAGAAAAGCTGCTTTACCTTGTAGAGAATCAGCCAGTTAGCCAAAGATATTGATGATCAAATATGCTGTAGATTTTAAGGCTTGTAATTGCAGATGGGTGATAGCTGATCAGCCACCATTTCTGCAGATTGGATGTGTCAGCTCAGATTGGCACTGGACCTGAAAAGGGTGCAAGGATGGGTCTCCTTTATATTAATTTTTGTTTTCTTTCTTTTTTTCTTTTCTCAGTAGAAATAAAATTGAAAAGGGTGAAATTTCTTGCTCATGCGTTCTATGTTTACTTTTAATATGTTTTACTAGTGATCGAATTGTTCATTTCAAAATTCCTTCCAAAAAAGTAGAAATATCTGAGATCTCCTATAAAGGGAAAGCAAACCCTGAATAATTTTGAAAAAAAATTTTTTGAGACAAGAGGAAGTTAATTTTTTATTATGAAAATGGAGGTAAAATTTTATTTTATTTTATTTTTCAATAATATGATGGGAAAATTATTGATCAAGATCAGCAATTTAAAATATGATAATAGGCATTATAGTAAGAGAAATTATCACATTGATTGCTAGTGGAATTAATAGACTTCACAAACAAGGTTAGTAAAGTACTACATTCTTCTTAAAGTATAGTCAAAAAATTAATTAAAAAAAAAAAGACATAATAATATATTAATCTGTTTGTGATGTTAAAAAAAATTTACGGTTGAGAACTCTTATAATTGAAAAAGAAGAAAATAGGTAACCAATTTTATTTTTTGTTGTTTTCAGCATGTTGTGGTTTGGATTGAACCAAGTGACAGAGACAAGAGTATAGCACTTTGTACTGCTATACAAGAACCACAACTTTTTGAAAGAAAAATGTGATATATAATGTTCTGATTCACAAGAAAATAGAAAAAAAAAAGTATTTATAAAATAGCATTAGAATCAAAATCCCTTCAGGAATAATTCTAATTCAGGAAAAACAAACAAAATAAAGTTACTTCCAATTAGTGTTTTAATCAACAAAAATAAAATAAAATAAAATAAATAATGCTACTTAAAAGAAAATTAATCATTATTTTTTGTGAGAATTAATCTATAAATTCTTAGATAAACTTGTATTTAGATATACATTAGAGTTTGAAAAAACCAAGCTAATTGGTTTGGTGAATGATGATGGTTTGACAGATTTGGTAAATTTTACTGATCTGTTTTTCAATTTGTATATATTTCGAACTGAAGTGATCGAATCTGCCAATAATATTGACAAAAATATAGTACATCATTCGAACAAAGATCTGTTATGGTAAGTATTATATTATCTTTTAAACATCAAAGTATGTAATTGCGTTATGTCTTACTCTTCGTTATCTTATAATTGCAGTAGGGTTATTGAGAATGAAGAAATAAGTGGAAACAATTCTGAGAGGGAATGTAATGTAGGGTCTTCCATTAAACATTCTGCTTCGAATAAATCTGGTGTTATTGTTGAATGTACTGCTACGAACAAAAATCAGTTTGTAAACGAAATTTGGAAAGATCACATCATCGGCAGCGGTCATAAATTCAAAGATGCATATGCCTTTAGGCTGGCTCTTTATCAATTTAGTGTTGCGAATGGATTTGTGTATAAGTTTAGGAATAATAGTAAGTCTTTTATTAGTGTGGACTGTAAGGTTGAAGATTGTCCTTGGCATTTAACTACTTCGAAGATGAGGTCTACGGAGTTTATGGTTGTAGGGACATTTATAAATGTGCACAACCACTGTGTGTAAGATGTAATACAAAGTAGAGCTTCTTCGAAGTCAAAATTTGTTGTTGCCATCATTTCAGAGAAAATGATTTTGCAACCCGACACAACGCCACATCAAATTCGAGCTGCATTTGAATATGAATATGGAATTCTAATGACCTACCAGTAAGCTTGGTTATGTAAAGAGCAATCCATCAAGTTGCTGCATGGCAAAGCCGAGGACTCGTACAAATTAGTTCCATGGTTGTGTGAGAAAATCAAAGATGTTGACCCCCAAGGTGTCACAATCTGCACTTATGATAATGGTAATCATTTTAAGCAACTGTTTATCGCTTATTGATGCTCAATTATTAGTTTTTTGAATGAGTATCGAGGGTTGATTTTTATTGATGGTTGCCATTTGATGGACCCTATAAAAGGACGTTATTATCTACTAGCTCAATAAATGCAAATAATCATCTTTTCCCGGTCGCATATGCAATTGTTAGCTCATAAATTTTAGAGAATTGGATATGGTTCTTGGAAAATTTCAAGTCAAATGTTACTAGAGATGTTTTGTTAACAATTATTTCTAATATGAACCAGAATATTATCACTAGTGTAGGCGAAATATATGGATCGGCTTGTCATCCTTATTGTTATAGATATATTAAGGAAAACTTTAGTGCTGAAATTAGCAAATTGATGCATGGTAGGAAAAAAGTGAAGGACCAAGCCCTACAGTTGTTGGATGCAATGGTTTATGCTAGACTTGAAGAGGATTACAATGTTGCCTTCACAAATTTGACTATATACAACAAAGCGCTAGCTGAATGGGTGTTAGATAATCAGCCAGAACATTGGCTCATGTCAAAATTCAGTCATCCTCGTTGGGATCATATAACTACCAACATTGCAGAGTCTTTCAATGCATGGTTAGTCAAGGAGAGGCGACACAACATCAATGAGCATAGAGAAAAGTTGGCTCAAAAAATTTATAAAGCTAGTCTGATGTCAAAAATTGGAAAAGTTGGGCACAATGTTGAGGAAAAATTACTGGAGAATATTAGAAGAGGTAAATACTTCCATGTTTCTTGTTATAGCGATTTCACCACTAAGGTCAGTCACGGCAACAAAGACATTGCTGTCAACTTGAGTACTCGACAGTGCACATGTTTAGGATGGCAAATGAGTGGACTTCCTTGTGCCAATGCTTTTGCAATCATTGAAGCAAAACATGGAGACATTTACCAGTTTGTTGATGACTATTATAAGTCAATGAAACAAGAGTTGATTTATTCACTTACAATGGCTCCAATTGAGACTCATAACTTGTCTGATTTGACCGTATCAGACAATGGTAGACATCATTTATCCTTGAAGCCTCCTCTAACGAAGAGGCCACCAGGTCGACCAAAAGTCAAGCGTATTGAATCATAATTTATCAAGAAACGATAAATTCAATGCTCTAAATGTAAGCAAATTGGTCACAATCGAGCTTTATGCAGATCGCCAAATCCACTGTAACGCAATTGTAAGTTTTACATGATTAGTGTTTAAATTTACCTTTTCACTTTATGGCTACATGCCAAACCTATATAACTTATATCTTCTTCATGTGTTAAAATGTAGGTTATGGCTACATACCTAACCTTTTGTAAAGGAGTTACAACTTTTTGTTAGGATAGTTGATACATTTTGCAACCCGACACAAGAATATGAATTTTCAAGGTGCTGTATTTTTTGTTGATGCACCAAATTCTCTATGTAGATTAGGGTTTGGAAGGTTCGAGGTGCTATATTTTTTGTTGGAGCATTGATAATTTTTTGTAGGTTAGGATTTGTAAGGTTCAACGTGCTATATTTTTTGTTGCAGCATCGAATCGATGTCTAATTCATCGAACCTGCTCATATGTTACATATTTTATGCCTTACATTTTGTACAGCTATGTATAGATCATTTTTTGTATAATCGATTGTTGCTAATAATCGATATATAAATGAGAATATGATATTTTTTATTATGTAGCCAATACTTTTTGCTTTAGAATGATGACTTATGAAAATTCTTTTCTCTTTATGTATTAGCTATGTAAAAGTGATCATAAAAATTCTTTTCTCTTTAAGTAGCCAATACTTGTTGCTGATAATCGGCATATGAATGAGAATATGAAAGTTGATCATAAAAAATTAAACTAGTTGGTATTAGCTACGTAAATTTTTTTTCTCTTTATGTAGTCTGAAACTAAGCCTGGCCTATATGTACATATCACTATAACAGTATGTACATTAATTAGAAAGATATGTACATTTAGTAAAACTATATGTACATTTTTATATTGTGATAAATTCAACCCTAAACCTCAATCAATTAATCCTCAAATCATTTAAAAATAGTCTAAAATAACAATTTTATTAAGAAATATTTTAATTAAATAAGTCCACTTATATGTACATAGTAGTAAAACAATATGTACATATAGTATTGCTTTATGTACATTCAACATAACTATATGTACATGTTTATATTATGACAAATTCAACCCTAAAACCCAATCAATTAATCTCTAAATCATTTAAAAATAGTCTAAAATAACAATTTTACTTAGGAATATTTTAATTAAATAAGTCAACTTATATGTAAATAATAGTAAAACAATATGTACATATATCATTGTTGTATGTACATTCAACAAAACTATATGTACATTTTTATATTGTGACAAATTCAACTCTAAACCCCAATCAATTAATCCCCAAGCATTAGATTCTTTCGATTGAGCATTGGATGAAGGGGCAGTTGTTTGTGAAGTGGACCTTTTTGCAAATGGCCTAAACCCCAATCAATTAATCCCCAAGCGTTAGATTCTTCTGATTGAGCATTTGATAGAGGGGCAGTTGTTTGTGAAGTGAACCATTTTGCAAATGGCCTAAACAGATATGATGGAGAAGCTTTAGTGTCCACCTTCTCCATCCTTCTATTGAAATCATCGAACTGATTTCCCATTTCAGTATTCGCATGTTCTGATGAAAACTTCGCCAATACCATGAAATCAAGAATATTGTGTTTATGAAATTTGACCATTTTCTCATACCACTTAATCATCCTCTCTGTACGCCCTTTGACCTTTTCAAATATAGCCTAAACACATAATTATAAAATTTAAATATTTATGGAAAGTGTTGCAACAATTTTAAAGGCTATGAAAGGTATTACTATATACCGAGAATTTCAATGACAAAATTTAGACATACCATCGCCTCTGGATCAAGTTGCATTGTTGAAACTTCTCCAAACACTCACCCATAGGGGGATCAATGTCACTTACAACCTACATACATAAGTAGATTTCAATAACAACTTTTTATAAGACGAACTTATATTATATTTATAAATTGAAATGCGCAAAGAGTAATGTTATAAATAAATACAAGTATTGATCAAACATAATTTACCTCCTCTAACCCATACCCCTAACTCTTCCTCAACTTGTAGTAGCTTCTTCACGGTCACATCATCCCATCCCATTATTAGGGACATTGCAAAGAGAACAAAATGTTAAGATGGGACAACTCTATCCAAATAAAACATTTATCCAAAATGTTCTATATTAACAATAGGAGAACAGATATAATGCTTTTAACCTTGAAAATAAAATCATAAAAGATAATACATATTTACCTAAAGGAATAGTAAGGAGTCAGTAATATATGTTGTGACTTGCCTTCCAGTGTACCTTCTAACTTAGTTCATCAACTGTTTCAGTGTAAACCTACCCCCATTGTAAGAACGAATTTAGGATGAATCATAAATTGTGTTAACCAACTTTATATTTACTTCGAACCTACTAGACGACGACATGACAGTACCGATAACAAACAAGTCGAACAATCTTTTCCAATCATCTATATCTATTACATTATGTAACAAGTTCTCTACTTCCTTCAATGAAAGAACCCTAAAAAATCTATCGCACTAACCTTTTATCTCATCATTCTCATTTACAACATCTAGTCTAACCTCTTCTCCCGTACATGGAACACCAAATACTAGACCAACATCTATATCTTTGATTGCTAGGATATGGTTAGACCATCTTAAAGCAGAATCTAATGTTACATTGTTTAATAAGCCACTCACATAGATGGTGTCGCAAAATGGTACATCTCAATCTTAAGAACCCACCAAAACCTATCTCCTTCACTACATTTTCTTTTACAACATCACCACTAACAACTTCGTTTATAACCCTAACCAATTTACCAGGGTTACATCTTATGCGCAATTCAACATCACACTGCAATTTCATTATGAATATATTATGTTCAATCTTGCAAAAAATGATATTTTCAATTAAAAAATGTTCAATCAAAGAAAAATAATTTACCTCAAGACCTACTCAATGCCGTCCTCTATGACGTCGTTCCATTTTTTCTTCTCCTAAATTTGTATGTGTCACAAATAAAGTTGATAATACAAAAAATATAACTAAGAAGTATATCAAGAAAGTAGACAACTTGAAACACCATATTACAGCACATACAGACTTTCTCATCAATGGCACCAATGCTTGTTCATTTTAGTAAATATTCTTTAGGTTAGAAAAGAACATACAATTTTAATAAAAATATTTATGGACTCCTCCACTTTACTGCCTACCCACAAATGCAATGCAAGGAAAGGAATAACAATAACAATAAAAAATTTATAAATTTTGACTAATAAACTATAAATCATGTCACAACCTAACCAAATCCATTTTTATTTAGGTGCAGTTACTTAATTCAATTAGAAGGAATTAATCAAACCATAAAAACCATCTCCCCAACCCAATAAGCATCCAGTAAGGCTAATGGAATCCAAAGCATTCATACTAGTACTAAACTATATGCTTTTTATTATTTTATTATTCTTTTGGTTAGAGACAACTAGATAATTTTAAAGACGATTAACAATTTTAAACAAGACTAAATTACATAACACAAATATAATACGAAAAAATAATTAAACAAGATAGGACACAAAAAATATCAAAAACACAATAAAAATTATTAGTTTTTCAAAATTTTTATAAATATATAACATCGATTATGTCACAAGCAAAAAAATACAAACTATTTTTTTGGCTAAATAGTAAAAAATTCAAATTAAAATTAAAAGTAATATTGTACCCAATGATTAGATAATCTTATCTAAAATAACTCAATAATCTTATTATGAGGAATTTGAATTAACCCTGATGGAAGGTGAAACAATCAAATATCTTTTACCACCTTAGCAAGTTAAGAAAAAAAAAACAAATATATGTTTTACCAACAATTCTGACAAGTTTTACATTAACCAAGCTAAGGGTACCAAAAATCAGTGAACAAAAATCAATTTTAATCAAACTAATTGAACACCAACCAATCACTAATTGAACACCAATCAGACTCAACTAAAGGTGATGCAATTGACAAAAGAATATGAAAATTTGCAATATAAGCAACAAATAGGTAGCATGACTTCTTAAGAAACAATACATCTTAAATCGATTATTTTTTTTTTGAAGTAGCAACAATTCAATTGATAACATTGAAACATTTTGCACAACAAAACAATGGTGTTGATATGTGATCCCGGTCGCTGGGGACTGCTTGAGTGAGGTGAGGAAAAACAATAGGCAGAGGAAAAGATAACTTAATTCTTCTTAAAATAAAAGGTTGAAGGTATGGAAACGACCTCGAAAAAGAAATGGAGTCGTCACCAATCTTTTTTTGGCTAGGTGTGATCGGCTACCTATTAAAACTGGTTTTGTCAAACATTTTAAAATTTATTAAAATATTTTTTAAAAACTAATTTTGAAGTCTGTGCTTTTAAATCAGAGAAATCAAAGCAGCGGTCGGTTACGTGCGGGGAAAGAATAACACCTCCACAACGCCCGTATAAATATTGGTATATGCCCTAGAGCCAATCACATTGAGCTTGGGATACACAGTCAATAAAGCATACCCTTCACTATGATGATAGTGATACATGGTTTTCCTTCATATTAGTACAATGATAAGGAGTTATTAAGTACTAATCGGATGAAGCCCATGGAACATAATAGCCTTGCGAAGGAATTATAAAGAGTTATAATTATGAGATCCTTATGCATCAAAGCCTTGTTCCTCAAACTGTTCCTGGTCATCGTATTGCCAAGACGGGGCATTGGCATTGCTCAAAGACTGGTATATGTTAAGCCTTCTTACATGCGAAGTAAGCAACCGATCTCATACAAGTTGAAGCATGGGATACTTGGGATAACATATAGGTGTTTGTCTATTGAACAAGTTCACTGAACATGGCCCGCCAAGAGAACTTCATTTGGTAATATATCACTCTAGTGTTTATGAAAATGTTCTCTTAGTACCAGTCGTGTAAATTTGTAACACCCTGTCTGGATAATCTTCCTAAAATCCGACAAAGTTTTCTTTTTATCTTAACTATAACCATCCTGCAAATAACACTCAGTTCATATCCTCAACAAGCAATATTTCTCAATACCATTTATCACATTTATACATGCATAATCTAACATTAACCATGATCAATCTATATTCAAACCAATACATATTGATTTGTTGTCTCATAATTTCAATTATATACAAATCATCTAAAAGTAAACCTATCTCAGAAATGTTTACTAGATAAGAGACATCAAAAGATCAAGACTTCAAGAAAATTTTAGTATGATGCCCACCACGTCAATATACTATTTGAAGTAGAGAATAGAGGAAGGTTGCAATCCCTACACCTAATTGTCACCTGAAAATAAAAATATGAAAAGGTGAGATATATGAATATCTCAGTGAGTAGACAACTTTTAAAACATTTGAAAACTATGATTATAATCCTTTAAAACATAATAGACGTTTTCAAAATAAATAATAGTAAAACCATAATGAATAATTTGAAGATGTAGCGAAGTTTTCAAATGTATATCAGTATTATAATACCAAATCAATGTATAAAATCTGTAAAGTAAATCAAGTTTCGTATAATTGGGCTCCAACTTTCTGTCATGCACAAGAGTACATCCATGAAATAACCAGGTAATATCCATGTAGGCAGACTAGTAGCCGGCCCCAAAGGCCAATACCACCATAGGACGCCCCAAAGGCATATGTGTCACTATGATGTGCACCCAAAAGGCAAATATAACGGGATAGGGACAATAGAGGTGGCTCCCACCACAAAGGCATAGCACGCAGCTCCCATACCCCAGTCTAATATAACAAAATTGGGACTCTGGAGGTGGCTCCCGCCACAAAGGCGTAGCATGCAGCTCTCGTATTCCGGTTAAGGGAATAATCTCATACATTAAGTCAGGTGGAGCCAAAACCATGTACGTCAAATTCTATGTATAATCATATTTCATAAATCAACCAACTTGCTCGATATAATATTTCTTGAAATAAATGTACTTTAATAAAAAATCAATTCATATGATTATATATCGGATATACCTTTCATACGTAAAATAAATATCATGCTAAAAAATATAATTATAATTAAAGAAATTTCAAATAACTATAGTTGTCGTCTACTCACAATCCTTGAGATGATCTCACTATACACCTTGATCTGAAACTTCGGGATCCACAGGTGACGTCAGATCTACGTGGCCTAGAGATTAACGATAATTAGTATCTATACATACTCAAAGCATTACACAATTATGAATGCAACTTAAATCTCATAATCTTCCCTCAAGGTCAATACTAATTTCTCATACTCAAAACAACATATCCCAAATTTTTAATATCATTTCCATAATCATTTTCTCCAAAATTCAACTCCATATTCATGTCCTTATCGAATTCCTTTCTAGTACTCCATGCCTTAGAGATTTTCATAATCCATAACCATCATTTAGTACTATATTTCTCTTAAACAATAAATTCCTTACTATCAAGTTAGATTAGAAAATCATAACCTGAGTTTGGTAAGGAATTTTGAAGTGATTCCAATTGGTTTATTTCAATCAATAAGTCTACTTTATGAAGAAAATAACTAACTTAGACAATTAGAACAAAATCTTGATCAAATTTGATAAATCCCGAAACTATGCCGAAACAGGGGTCAACACAGAACAGCCAACTTCACCGAATTTTATCTTTTTAACCGCTTATCGATTTTGGGTGATTCAAAACCAAAATTCTTGTATTGAAGTCTAGTTTCTAGGAAAAATATAAAAAAAAATACAAACCCAACTGTGCCGAACCCAAAAAATCCGAACAACAAGCATGCTCAACTTCCCTTGTTTTGCTTTTTCTTCCCATTTTCTTGTTCATGCTTTCAAATCCTTTTAATTCTTACCAAAGGTAAGTAAAACTCATACTTAATAGATGGATTTCAGACCTTAACATGTTTATGGAGTTAAGATCTTAGCATGATCATGTAGAATATCTAAAGAAAAGGAAGAATTAATCAAGAAACTAACCTTGGATGTGATTGTTGATGAGATTTTGGTGAAAATACTTGAAGAAATGTTTTTTGAGAGGATGAAGAGTATTTTGAGAGAATGAGAAAGGTGTGGCGGCTATCACCTAAGAAATAAGAAAAAAATTTCTAGAATTTTCAAAATATAAAGATATTTTTCAATTTTTGGTATAATTGCACATTGGTCCCTCAACTTTTCATAAATAACCATTAAGCCCCTAAACTTTTTAGTTTGTTCAATTTGATCCTTTCTTCTTTTATTTCCTTCACTTATAACTTGTTACCAACTTCCAAGTTTGCCCTTAAAAAATTTTCAGGATTTAACTTTACACGATTGTACGTAACCTTGGTTGTTACAACCTACTCCCCTTAGAAAAATTTCGTCCTCGAAATTTACTTACCAACTTGATTGAACAAGTGAGGATATTGAGTCCGGATATCTTTCTCCCCTTTCCATGTAGCTTCTTCATATGAATGATTCTTCCAAAGAACTTCCACTAATGGAATAGTCTTAGTCCTTAGAACTTGGTCCTTTCTATCCAAAATCTCAACCGGTTGCTCTCCACGGTGAATTACTAGGCCGAATAAAACCTCTGTTAACTAGGTCTTGCAACTGCACTTTCAATTTCTTTAGCTCCAAAGGTGCCATTTTATAGGGTGCCTGAGAAATAGGAGTACTGCCAGGGATTAAGTCGATAGTAAACTCCAATTCCCTGTCAGGAGGTAAACCGACCAATTCTTTAGGGAAGATCTCAGGAAACTATTTGACCACAGGTATAGTTTCCAACTTTGCCTCATGTATGTCCTTGTTAATCACATAAGCATGGTAAGCAGAATACCCTTTTTGCAAGTATCTATTGGCTGCCATCTTGGAGATAAGGCAAGAAGGTAAAACTTTCCTTTTTCCTTGAAAGGTAAACTCCAAATCTCCTTACTTCTTAAAAGTCACAGTTTTGGAAAAGCAATCTATCACTGCATTGTGTTTAGACAACCAATCCATTCCCAAAATCACATCAAAATCATACATTCCTAATGGAAACAAATTAACTAGTAATGCTCCTGAACCATAACGGTACAATCCGGATAAACCACATCAATTTTCAAAGTTTCTCCCACTGGGGTACTAACAACCATAGGGATGTCTAACCTCCTAGACTCTCTACCCAAATGCATGACATATGAATTAGCAACAAAAGATTGAGTTGCACCTGGATTTATTAAGATCCTAGCATTTACCTTATAAATTGGGACAGTTGCTGTAACCACTTCAGGAGTAGTCTGAGCCTGTTGTTGGGTCATAGCATAAATTCTGGCTGCAGTTCGAGGTCTACCAGGCTGTCCACTCTGTCGAGGGCCAGTAGATGAACCAACTTAAGATTGTGCCCCAGTTTTATCTCTAACTGCTATCGGTTGAGGTGCAGCAGTAGGTTGGGTCCTTTCCCTTTGACCCACTGATAACTGACTAGTAACTCCCTTGTTCTTCAGCTTGGGACAATCTCGTTTCATGTGTCTCGATTCTTTGCAGTAAAAATATACACCCTGTAGTCTCCAACATTCACCAGGGTGATTTCTCCCACAATGGGGACACTGAGGATAAGTCAATGTACGAGGTTCTCCTGACCTCCCAGGTAGAGATCTAGTCTACTGTTGAGGTCCGATGATAGGTCTACTAGAAGAACCACTAAGAAGTTTTTGATCTAATCCCTCTTGAAATCTCGAGGGTTTGTAACCATTGACATTATTCTCTACATAACTTTTCTTAGGCCTCACGTCCTCACTGGAGGACTGCCATTTTCTTTTTCTGAACTTCTCTTCTCTATCTTTCATTTCTTTCAGATTCTGTTCAGCTTTGATTGCCATGTTGACCCATTTATTAAAGTCATCTATATCCAGGGTCGTCAACCTATCTCGAATACTAACATGTAGCCCATCTTGGAATTTCTTGCATCTGTCAGCATCGTTGGCTACTACTGATGGAGCAAATTCTGATACTTCGCTGAATTTTTGCTCATACTGACATACTACCCTATTTTAAATTCATAAACTCAGTCCATTTCTTTTCCCGCAAAGCCTGAGAATAGTATTTTTCTTCAAACTCTCTTTGAAAGTCTGCCCAGGTTATGGCAGGATGTCCAGCATACCTTTGCACTGTAGTTTTCCACCATGTGTGTGCATGATCCTCCAAAAATTACACCGCACATGGTAATCTCATAGGCTCGGGAATCTGAAGAGTAATGGAAGTAGTCTCAATTTTTTTTTTTTTTTGTAGCCATGACCAGGCTAAATCTGATTCCAAAGATCCCGTGAAAATCTTGCAACCCATATTCTTCAGATCTTTACAGTAATCAACTATCCCCTTTTCAGTAGGTGCAGTCAAAGCGAGAATTACTCTTGCCAAGGCCGCAACTACCTTGGCTAAATTAAGATCAGCTGCTGGGGGTGCTGTTGAGGGTGCAGCAACAGAAGATGAACCAGCAGCTGAAGCTTGTTCTCCAATTTGCTCATCAGTATTCTCATTTCTATTCCTATCCCTATTTTGGGGTAGGGGATTGATTCTAGGCCTTCCTCTTCGACATGGTGGCATCGTGTCTGATTTCCTACACAAGTGACAATATTTTAATACTTCAACAAACAGTTCCTAAGTCTACAGGACCTATAACCTTGCTCTGATACCAAATTGTAACACCCTGTCTGGATAATCTTCCTAAAATCCGATAGAGTTTCATTTCTATCTTAACTATAACCATCCTGCAAATAACACTTAGTTCATATCCTCACAAGCAATATTTCTCAATACCATTTATCATATTTATACATGCATGATCTAACATTAACCATGATCAATATATATTCAAACCAATACATATTGATTTGTTGTCTCATAATTTCAATTATATACAAATCATCTAAAAGTAAACCTATCTCAGAAATGTTTACTAGATAAGAGACATTAAAAGATCAAGACTTCAAGAAATTTTTAGTATGATGCCCACCACGTCAATATACTATTTGAAGTAGAGAATAGAGGAAGGTTGCAATCCCTACACCTAATTGTCACCAAAAAATAAGAATATGAAAATGGGAGATATATGAATATCTCAGTAAGTAGACAACTTTTAAAACAGTTGAAAACTATGATTATAATCCTTTAAAACATAATAGATGTTTTCAAAATAAATAATAGTAAAACCATAATGAATAATTTGAAGATGTAGCGAAGTTTTCAAATGTATATCAGTATTATAATACCAAATCAACGTATAAAATCTGTAAAGTAAATCAAGTTTCGTCTAATTGGGCTCCAACTTTCTGTCATGCACAAGAGTACATCCATGAAATAACCAGGTAATATCCATGTAGGCATACTAGTAGCCGCCCCCAAAGGCCAATACCACCATAGGACGCCCTAAAGGCATATGTGTCACTATGATGTGCCCCCAAAGGCAAATATAACAGGATAGGGACTCTGGAGGTGGCTCCCACCACAAAGGCGTAGCACGCAGCTCCCATACCCCATTCTAATATAACGAAATTGGGACTCTGGATGTGGCTCCCGCCACAAAGGCGTAGCATACAGCTCCCGTATTCCGGTCAAGGGAATAATCTCATACATTAAGTCAGGTGGAGCCAAAACCATGTACGTCAAATTCTATGTATAATCATATTTCATAAATCAACCAACTTGCTCGATATAATATTTCTTGAAATAAATGTACTTTAATAACAAATCAATTCATATGATTATATATCGGATATACCTTTAATACGTAAAATAAATATCATGCTAAAAAATTATAATTATAATTAAAGAAATTTCAAATAACTATAGTTGTCGTCTACTCACAATCCTTAAGATGATCTCACTATACACCTCAATCTGAAACTTCGGGATCCACAGGTGACGTCAGATCTACGTGGCCTAGAGATTAACGATAATTAGTATCTATACATACTCAAAGCATTACACAATTATGAATGCAACTTAAATCTCATAATCTTCCCTCAAGGTCAATACTAATTTCTCATACTTAAAACAACATATCCCAAATTTTTAATATCATTTCCATAATCATTTTCTCCAAAATTCAACTCCATATTCATGTCCTTATCAAATTCCTTTCTAGTACTCCATGCCTTAGAGATTTTCATAATCCATAAACATCATTTAGTACTATATTTCTCTTAAACAATAAATTCCTTACTATCAAGTTAGATTAGAAAATCATAACTTGAGTTTGGTAAGGAATTTTGAAGTGATTCCAATTGGTTTATTTCAATCAATAAGTCTAATTTATGAAGAAAATAACTAACTTAGACAATTATAACAAAATCTTGATCAAATTTGATAAATCCTGAAACTATGCCAAAATAGGGGTCAACACAGAACAGTCAACTTCACCGAATTTTATCTTTTTAACCGCTTATCGATTTTGGGTGATTCAAAAACAAAAATTCTTGTATTGAAGTCTAGTTTCTAGGAAAAATATCAAAAAAATACAAACCCAGCTGTGCCAAACCCAGGAAATCCGAACAGTAAGCATGCTCAACTTCCCCTGTTTTGCTTTTTCTTCCCATTTTCTTGTTCATGCTTTCAAATCCTTTTAATTCTTACCAAAGGTAAGTAAAACTCATACTTAATAGATGGATTTCAGACCTTAACATGTTTATGGAGTTAAGATCTTAACATGTTCATGTAGAATATCTAAAGAAAAGGAAGAATTAATCAAGAAACTAACCTTGGATGTGATTGTTGATGAGATTTTGGTGGAAATACTTGAAGAAATTTTTTTTGAGAGGATGAAGAGAATTTTGAGAGAATGAGAAGGGTGTGGCCGGCTACCACCTAAGAAATAAGTAAAAAATTTCTAGAATTTTCAAGATATAAAGATATTTTTCAATTTTTGGTATAATTGCACATTGGTCCCTCAACTTTTCATAAATAACCATTAAGGCCCTAAACTTTTTAGTTTGTTCAATTTGATCCGTTCTTCTTTTATTTCCTTCATTTATAACTTATTACCAACTTCCAAGTTTGCCTTTAAAAATTTTTTGGGATTTAACTTTACACGATTGTACGTAACCTTGGTTGTTACAAAATTAGTCCTCAGACTTGTGATACCAGGTCATCTTGTATGGAGAGTGTCATACTTAGATTTCATCACGAACGGGTCCCAAACACGAGGATTCTTATGGTAGGGTGTTATTGGGTATGACATGAACCATACGAAGATAAATGAGTGATTCAGAGAGGATTCACCACTCTCTATGATGTTGGAGACATATCTCATTTGTTCTTGACTACGATTAACTTGATTAAGTCTTTGGCCAAAGCATGCTGGATTTAGGAGAAAGTTGTTTCTCTAAATTCATAAGGTTAGTCATCAGTTGCGAAGAACTAATATGGATCATGAGTAGACACTGCACCATGCTCATGCGCTATCCGGGATATATGGTGAAAAGGCCGTATTACACCGATAGGCTGGTTGCTGAAAGGTTCTAAAAGGTCATGTTGACTTCACAATATTTGGGTGGTCATGATGGGTTGCTAAATCTCGCTCTTGATCTATGAAAAACAAGTTAATGAGATTAACTTATATTCATTGCCAACATATTGGGAACCTAGAGGGTCACACACATAAGAACAGATATGTATGGACTAAACATGGTATTCGATTAAAGTAAAACTTAATGGAATAAAAGATCTATATTAAGAACTTGATTGAAGAAGTTCAATTAAGAAAGATTAAGACATAATTAAGATTTGAGAAATCCAAGGACAATGTCTTAATGAGATCAGAGGAATCAAGAAGTCTTATCTAGTGTAGTAGTCGACTTTGACATATAGATGTGCAAAGTGAATTGCAATTGACTATATTATATTGGAATAATATCATGAGATGATATTAATAGATTAATGACATGAATTGTTCATGCGGAGAAATAAATTTAATTGAGAATTAAATTACTTTCGTTTAGAAATTAATCTATCCAATAAATAAGCATGATAAATAAGAATGGGTCCAAAGTGACTATTCTAATTTAGGACTGTCCACTAAGGATGGTTGGCCCAACTTAAGGCATTAAGATTGTTGGACCATTATTATTATTAGATAATATAATGGGCCTATTGATCCATCTTAGAATTAAATAGTTTAAGTCCAAGTGGATTAATGAAAATCTTGTGCAACAAGTAACAGGTGGCCGGCCAAGCATAGGGAGATAGGGATTAGGGTGTTCGCCACTATATAATCATATTTAGAGGTTGTAGCCGCCTAAGTGAGTTTTATTCTACTTGTTATATTCTGGTTTTGCTTAAGAAAAAGTTTGGTTTCAAGAAGAGAACTCTTACTTAGCAAAATAGTGAAATCGCAGCCTCCCTAAGCTCTTTAGTGCTTGCCGCAATTCCTCTTTTCTTGGTGTCCTTCTTGCCGCTTCTTCACCTAGTTGGGTGCGATTGATTAAGGGAGAAAGATACAAGAATATAGACCTTTTGATTGCGATCTTAGGATCAATTTGCTAGCACAAGTGAATCGCCATACCTTAGAGAATGATCCATCAGCTGTTCATGTGGACTAGCTCTAGAGGAAGGACAATTGTGCTTCTTGTGGTCTTGGACGAGTTGGAAGCTTTGTAGATCTTGGATTCAAGATTAGGATCTACAGCTTAAGGTTACGATATCTTAAGTAGGTATCTTCTAAATCATATGGGTGATTTAATTGTTTTTGAATGTTATAAACCTATGCAAACACAAGCCTAAGATCGTGTTGTACTTCGGGTGCTTCTTTGTTTATTTTCGCTACACTTTGATTATCATGTTTTTTTGCATGAACCCGAAGTAGTGTATTCCCAACAATAAAATAGTACCTTATTAATCGTGTGTTATCTCGAGTCTCGGTAGAAAGTCAGTTTTGAAATTGACATTTTAAAATAATTCCTATTTTTAAAGAAAAATAATCCCATTTTTAGTTGAAACTGATCCGGAATTTATTAACTCAAAATTTTCCTATATTCCCCGGAAAACCAGCAAAATATAAAAAATTTTATTTACTTAGAAAATCTCCGAATCATTCTTTTTTTTTTTGAAAGAAAGATATTTTGTTGTTAATGATAATTGATGATGTCCTCTCCGGCAACTCGGCAGAGAACTCATAAATTATTTTAACTCGGAAATAACCTTATTTTATTAAAAATTATCAATTTTCAAAAGGTTGAATAATCATGGATATGCAAATTAAAACATGAATGTATAACATGCATAAATAACATGGCATGTCGAGCAATTTATTATGACAAAATTTAAATGACATAACCAAAAGAAATAAATGGCATGAATTAAGGACATGACATATACATGAATGACATGGATGAATAAGGATGACATGGCATAATGAATGATATGACCTAGGTGACATGGCATAAAATGATGGCATGGCATAGTGAATGACATGACCTAGGTGACATGGCATAAAATGGTGGCATGGCATATATGACATGGCATAATGAATGACAAAAGAAATGATGACAAAGCAAAAGGCATAAATATGACATCATTATGGAATATTCATGTTTACATCATAATCAAGATAACATCATGAAATTTAAATCAAAGTAATGACATCACTATAGAATGATCACACATGTAGAATCTACATGACTAAGATAGCAAAAATTAAATGTCATGGAGTAGGCATGAATATGGAAAATGCAATGCATGGAAATGTATTTCTTGTTGTGCGAAAATAGCCCAAGATGTGTAAAACCGACAGATACAGATCAGAGACACATATTTTACATGGTTCGACAAAAGTGCCTACATCCACGGAAGGAGGAGCAAAGCTTGTATTAGATGGAGAATTACACCGAATACAGAAATACAAAGTGCTATACAAACACTATCTCAACATCTCAATAAACAGAAATATATTGGAGCTGGCATAATTCCCAAGCTCTTTTTCTCTCTCGGGTTTTGGCTCACTCGGGAGCTACTCTTGGAGCAGGAGCAAAAGCTCCACTGCTCTCTCTATTTTTCTCTCCTGGGAGGGGCTCCCTCTTGGAGCCCCCTGTCTCACTCTCACTTCTTTCTCGAGAGGAGCTCACTAAGCTACTCTGCCTCTCTTAGAGCTCCCCAGCTCACAACTCAACTCCACTCCTTCTTCAACCCATGAACACAAGCCTTTATATAGGCACAACTATGGTGTGAACACATTCAATACACCATCAATGAAGAGGTTGCCAGCCAACGTCCAACAAGAAACCTACCACCTTAAATGCAGTTGACTTCTTGATTTGTGAAGCTTCCATGAAGCTTTCTTCCTTGACTTTGGTGGTTTGAGCCAATATTCAACATTTCTCCCATGAGGCAAGGATATCCGTATACCTAGAAAGGTATTCGACTACCTTTGGAAGAGACCTAAGTCGGATTTTCTAATTTGGGTTCGGGTATAAAAAAAATGCAATTTTCGGTTTAGAAAATAACATGGCCGAACCCACCCTAAAAGGTCTAGTTTTCCTAGTTTTGAAAGCCCGGTTGACCACCCTTGACCCAACTTTTATAAAATCAATTTTTTTTATTGAAATGGTATGAAAATCATCCTAGATAGTAGCTAAAGTCCCAAATCAACCCCTTTTAATATACTAATAAAAACAGAAAATTATTATTTTTTGAAAACAAATCTGACTCCCATAACCAGTTTTGAAACCCGATTTTTTTACCCTTTTAGCAAATTTTAAAAAATTCTGAAAAAATTAGGTTAAACCTATAACATGTTTATCTATATGGGAAAACATCAGCTTAATTTTTGGAGCAAGGGAACCTAGACCGAAAATTTACTAAAGTCAGAACAGTGAATTAAAACTGCTTTGTTAAAAGCCATTTTTTCAGCCATGATAAAAAATTTCAAAAATCATGAGAAAAATACCATGGCATCCCCTAAATAACCACTGGATATGGTAAAAAATTATATTATTTTGACTATGGATGAGTAGTGAAATAAAATCACAAAGTTGGAATACCCAATTTAAACTATTAATCTTCCACAAGCATGCTCAAGAGAGCTTGGCTTTGAGCCATTGATTGGCTTAAGTAAAAAATCAAGTGGGAATGTATGAAATGCATGAACAAACATCAAGTTAAATGCATGAAATGTGTGACATGGCATGTGCATGACCTAGACTCTAAATGAAATAGCCAAAACAACCTAGCATGCTAAATGAAATGGCAAAGTGACATGGCATATGACCTAATGCCTAAATGATGTAGAGAATGACATGGCATGTAACCTGCCTAAATGACATGACATAATGATATGGCATAATAAAAATGACCAAAATCTAAATGGCATGAAAAAATATAAGACATGGCCGAATGCTACATGGCATTATACAAAGTAAAGCATGCTAAAGATGCAAGATATGATACATGGCAAAAATGCAATATGCAAAGCATGCCTAAAATGCAAGATATGATGCATGGCAAAAATGCAAGACATGGCCGAATGCTACATGGCAGTATGCAAGATATGATGCATGGAAAAAATGTAAGACATGACAAGGTAAAAAGGCAAGAATGACTGAATGTAACATAGCCTTATGCATGAGGCAAAACATGCTTAAAATGCAAAATATGATGCATAGAAAAAATGCAAGACATGGCCGAATGCTACATGGCATTATGCATGATGCAAAGCATGCTTAAAATGCAAGATATGATGCATGGCAATAATACAAGACTTTACAAGGCAAAAATACAAGAATGGCTGAATGTAACATAGCCTTATGCATGATGCAAAACAAGCTTAAAATGCAAAAATGACATGACCTTAAATGCTATATGACATAGCCACAGAATGCAAAGACATGAATAAACTTAATATGAGCAACATAATATAACCAAAATACATATGAAAATGAATAGAGAAACAACAAGTAAAAGCATGTAAAATAGGAAAATAGAGGTAAACTTGATGGTTGGTACAATGGGCATAACCCTCCCCTAACCATAATCACTTGACTTTAGCAAGATCATGAAGCCTTTCAACCTCTTTATTTTTATTTGTTTTTGAAAACTAAACCTTCAAAGAAAGCTATCCCACCACAACCAACATAGAAAATAAGAGAAGAAACATGGAAAGGATAGAAAAATACAAGATAAAGGTGCCAATGGCTACCTTCAAAGCTTTCTTTCAAGCTAGCTTATCTTCAAAAAATTTCTTCCTTCTTTCTTTCTTTCGAAAACCTTTTTCTTGCCAAATTAGCTATTGACCTCTCCCTTCAAATGACCAGCCAACTTAAGGAAAAAAAATTCCCCCTCTCCCTCATGCTTGGTCGGTTAGCTTCTCAACCATAGGATGCAATGTGCTCTTTTTTCTCCAACAATCCTATCCCTTAGATTAGGATATTTTCATCTCAAATAAAAATGGACCACTTGCATGCTCTCCCTAGGCCGAACCATGCTCCTACCTTGGATGAATTGTGCTCATCTTTTTTCCAACAATCTTGGCCATTGGATGAGGATATTTTCATCACAATAAAAATATCATCTTGCAATTTGATCTTGGTCATTGAAGGGTGTACTCATCTTTTCTACAATGCACCTAGGCCATTGGATGAGGGGGGACCATTTGCAAGATAATAAAAATGGCATCTTGTAGCTTGATAGTGACCATTGGATGAAATGAATTAAATCCTCACCCTTTCTCTTATGCTGGCAGGCCAAGGGCTGGAATGTTCCATAATTTCCTTTATTTTTTCACTTTTTAATTTTGCAAAATTGACCATTTTCGGTTTCTTCGATAAAATTGCCTTTTAGCCCCCCCCGAACTTAATTTAATTACAAATGGACCCCAATTTCGGATTTGTCTTTTCCAACTCATCCCATTCAATATAAAACTTGATTCTGGAGATTTTCACATTTTTTCGAGCTCATTTGCTATTTTTCCCGAATTTTTCTCTAAAATTTAGGTTTAGTGCCTCTCAAATTTAGCTTCTTTCAAATGAGCTCCGATTCTGAATTTTTCTTCACCAATCTCTTCCAAAAATTATAAAACTTAGATCTGAAAGTTTTCATGATTTTTCGAGCTCGTTTGCTATTTTTCTCGAAATTTTCTTTTGGAAATTTCGGATTAGTGCACCCGAAATTCACTTTTTTCATTTGAGCTCTTATTCCAAATTTTTCTTCACCAATCTCTTTCAAAAATTATGAAACTCGAATCTGGAAGTTTTCATTATTTTTTGAGCTCATTTGCTATTTTTTTCCAGAATTATCTTTGGGAATTTCGGGTTAGTGCACCTGAACTTTGCCATTTTTCAAATGAGCTCCGATTCTAGATTTTTCTTCGCCAATCTTTTCCAAAAATATAAAATTAAGATCTGAAAATTTTTATATTTTTCTGAGCTCGTTTTCTATTTTTCCCCAAATTTTCTTCGAGATATTTTGGTATTGCCCTTTAACCTCCAAAATCTCGTTTTTACTTGAAACGGGTCTGATTTTTGGATTTTATTTTTCTACTGCTTTGGTCATATATTGAATTTGAGTTGGTCCAAAAATGCCCAATTTTTATGGTTAAATTTCTCTTCGATTTAGTTTTCCCTTTTTAGACTCGGGAATCTTCTCGTTTTTTCATTTTTGCTCTAAACGACTTCTTCCTTGGGATCCACTTTAAACTGGGCCTTGAGCTATTTTTTTTATTCATTCTTTATCAACTGGGGGTTCAATTTCACCGATTTGGGCCAACTTTACAATTTTTCCCAAATTTGTAGGATTAGGTCTTCCCCTATACTGAATTTTCGCAACCCATCTTTCGAACTCCATATCTTTCGTTGTAGACCTCGGATTATCAAAATTCTTTAGCCATTGTTCAATTCAACTTTGAATCTTGATTTTGACTGGAGGTTGACTTTTTTAGCGATTGACTTTTCGATGTTGACTTTTTTGAGGTTGACTTTTTTTTAGTTGACTTTTTGTGCTAACCTCTAAAATAAAGTCTTGGGGACCCCTCTATGGAATGTTGGAAGTCTCTTTGCATTCTGGAGAGTAAAAAAGAAGAACCTGCCCGGTTTAGAGGGTCCAGACAAAATTAGATGTCTACAGTTGTCCCTCTTTGACTATTGCTGAGAATCAACAATCAGGCAAAGATAAAATAGACAATAATTTTGTCCGGCTAGTGAAATCACATGTGCAGGATAAGAGGGAGGATTCATCATTTTTTCTTGTTTGTTCATTTTTTATTTATTTGTTAAATGTAAAATAAAATAAAAGAAATTTGTCCTTAAAGACTAATCAAGACTTGACCCGTCTTAAGGAAATAATTCGATTTGCAAGAAAAGTATAATACCTCCACGGAAGTCTTGGGGCCTTACCTCATCTTGGTGCAACTTTGAATGAAACAACAAAATTTGTCCTTAACTTGAGTTCCCTGACTAATCAAGGCTCGACCCGTCTTAAGGAAACGAGTTTGATTTGCAAGAGAAGATAATACCTCGAAGGAAGTCTCGGGGCCTTACTTCACCTTGGTGCAGCTTTGACTAAAACAATAAAATTTTTCCTTAACTTAAATTCCCTGACTAATCAAGGCTCTACACGTCTTAAGGAAATGAGTTCGATTGACAAAATCTTGGATGTCTTGTCCATGAAAAGTCTGGTTGTCTTGTCTAGGAAAATTTGGATGTCTTGTCCAAAATCTGGTTGTCTTTTCTAGGAAAAGTTGGATGTCTTGTCCGAAGTCTGGTTGTCTTGTTCAGGAAAATTTGGATGTCTTGTCCGAAATCTGGTTGTCTTGTCCAGGAAAGTTTGGATGTCTTGTCCGAAATCTGGTTGTTTTGTCCAGAGAGATTATATAAATGACATGTGTCAGGATGATCGAGCTCCCCGACAACCTGACAAAGTTTTCGAAAAATCCCTTTTCACACGGCACTGTATATAATTATATTCTGGATGCCTTGTCCAGAAAATTTTTGGATGTCTTGTCCAAAAGGTTTGGATGTCTTGTCTGAATGATCTGGTTGTCTTCTTCATAAAAGTTTATATAAGTGACATGTGTTAGGATAATCGAGTTTCCCGACAACCCGACAGAGTTTTCGAAAAATCTCTTTTCACACGGCACTGTATATAATTATATTTTGGATATCTCATCCAGAATTTTTTTGGATAAAGTGTTGGCTTCCTTTTGTGTCAACTGTGTTGGACTAAAAAAGAAAGCTTTCTACAGTTCCTGCAATGTTTGGCGAATGCAATGATGTTGATGATAAGTTTTGGCAAATGCTTGTAAGATGCATGCTCCCTAGGAATGAATGCAATTATATGATTGTTATGAGTTTTAATCCATGATCTCATTGAGGTTTACGAATCTTATCAACTCCACTGTATACTCTATTTGATGAGTTCTTTTCAGGATTATGGATTGTAGCGGGTTTTCTCTAGATTTTATGACTTGGTGGCGATGTCTTTAACCTGTCCATGATCTTGCTCTACTTGATGAGCTCTTCAGTATCTCGGGTCGATGCGTTCAGCGTATCCAAAATTTATCCCACTTGATGAGTTTTTCAGCATTATGGATTGTTGCGGGTTTTCTCCAAATTCTAGTGGTTTCCGAACCTCCTCTAAAATTTAAATCTACTTCATAGCAATACAAGGAAATCCTTTTATTTTAAGATTTTTATGTTTAATAATCATCATTCAATTTGATAACATTCAAAATACATCACAACATGTATGAAGGACAATATGAAACAGCCAAATGCCATGAAGGGGCCAACAAGAGTTTATTGCAAAAAGGTTTAGGTAACAAAGATGAATATCAAGGTTTAAAAAGGAAAATGCAAAGAAAAAGGTGTAGATGCCCCATATGCGGAATATCCTAGACCCCTCCTGCTTTAATTCCTCTAAAATATCTTTTGAGCAAACCATTTACTTGGGTGACTTCCCGGCTTTCGTTGTTGCTTCAAACTGAGCTTTACCCTTTTCTCTGAATTCCTGATACCTTCTCCCCCTTTACACGGAGCATTGATTCAGTACTTGGGCAGCCCTTTGCCAATTTTCAACCCAAGTGTCACCCGTTCAGTTTTAAGTCACCTTTTTCAGGTTTTCGGCTTAAACCTCTCCTTTTACATTCTATTTTTAGCGTGTTCCACTATGCATCTAAGAATTCTGAATGTTTCCATAGTAAAAATGACAATTCCAAAAGACGAGATGAAATCTGAGGCAAACCCTTCAAATTAAATACCCGAGCTTGATCAAAATGGACTTTAGAAGCACGTAGTGTGGGCCAAGGTTCGGGTTTAGAAAGAAAGAATAAATAGGCCCAATATGTATTTAAGGGTGACTGGATCAAGGATCATTTCATGAGGAGGTTTCATTTTCGAAACATTAGTCCTTTTTGGATTTTTCTCCTTTGAATTTTGATTCTCTTTTCTTTTCATTCTTGGCTTTCATTTGCCATTTTTGATTTCACATGTTTTTTGTGTGTGTTTTTTTCCTTTCTTTTTTTTTATGGCTCTTTTCGTCATGATTTTTTTGAAGGAGATTTTTTCTCTTATTTGCCCCTAGTGTGGAGGGTGATCCTTGATCAGGGTTCAAAGAAAGAAAGAATTCTTAAGGCTCAAAGGGTGACTAGGGATAATTTCTTCTTAGTGACAGGAATAAGAAAGATGGTAATTTCTCATATCAAGCATGAATATTCTTATTGAAAAACACTCATCAGGGGAAATAGATACATGAAGTTTTCACTTTTACATTTGGAATCATTCAAATTCACATATGCATAGCATCACGTTTTTTTTTTCCTTTTCTTCAAGCATAGTATTTTTTCAATTTATCGACTTTCACGAGATTTCTCAAGTCATCACCCTTTATCCGAGTTAAGATCAATGCTCCTCCAGAAAAAGCTCTTTTCACCACATAGGGTCCTTCCCAATTCGGAGCCCATTTTCCACGAGGGTCTTTCACAATGGGGAGAACCTTCTTCAGTACCAACTCTCTCTCGAAACTGCCTAGGGCGAACTCTCTTGTTATAGGCTTGGACCATCATTTTCTGATACATTTGCCCATGGCAAATTGCTTTTAGCCTCTTCTCCTCGATGAGATTCAACTGTTCATAGCGAGCTCTAACCCATTTTCCCTCTTCCAGGCCTACTTCCATCAAGACACGAAGTAAAGGGATTTCAACCTCAATAGGCAACACTACTTCCATCCCGTATACCAGAGAAAATGGGGTGGCCCTCGTAGATATACGAACCGAAGTATGATATGCGTGGAGAGAAAAACGCAAGATCTCGTGCCAATCTTTGTACACAGCAGTCATCTTTTCAACAATCTTCTTGATGTTCTTATTAGCTACTTCCACTGCCCCATTCATTTTCGGACGATAAGGCGCCGAATTATGATGCTGGATCTTGAATTGGGTACAAATTTTCTTCATTATTTTGTTGTTCAGATTGAGAGCATTATCCGAAATTATTTTTTTCGAAAGTCATATCAGCAGGTAATCTCTTTTTTTATGAATCTGCACACCACTGACTTTGTTACATTGGCATAAGAGGCTAATTCTCCCCACTTTATGAAGTAACCTATGGCCACTAGGATGAAGCGATGTCCATTCGAAGCTTTTGGGGCAATGGACCTGATCATATCTATCCCCCATATTGAAAATGGCCAGGGAGTGGTCATGACATGCAGCGACGATGGTGGCACATGAATCTTGTCTGCATATATCTATCATTTATGGCACTTTTGGGGATAATTGATGCAATCCCCTTCCATGGTCAGCCAATAGTATCCGGCCCTCATAATCTACTTAGCCAACATGTGGCCATTCGCGTGGGTACTACATATCCTTTCGTGGACCTCTTCGAGGATTCTCTGAGCTTCAGCAGAAATGACACACCTCAACAAGACCTGGTCTTTCCTTTTCTTGTAAAGGATTTCACCATCTAAGATAAAACCCATCGCCATTCTTCTCAAGGTTCTCTTATCAGTTTCTGTTACTTGCTCGGGGTATTTTTTACTTTTGATGTATTGCAAGATGTTGTAATACCAAGGGTGACCATCCGCTTCTTCTTCGATACTCAAGCAGTGGGCAGGAGACTCATATGCTCATCTTGATTGGCACAACTTCGGCCCCTTCGTTCACTTTAAACATTGATGATAAAGTGGCTAGAGCATCTGCCATTCGATTCTCTTCTCAGGGGAAGTAATTGAAAACTACCTCTTCGAACTCCTCCATCAAGCTCAGTATAAGCTCTTGATATCGGATCAGCTTTGCATCCCGGGTTTCCCGTTCTCTACGTAGTTGGTATATCACCAGGGCTGAATCTCCGAAGACCTCTAGCGTTTTGATCTTTCTTTATATGGTGGCCCGAAAACCCATAATACATGCTTCATACTTAGCGGTATTGTTTGTACAATTAAAATCCAGTCTGGCAGTGAAAGGATAATAATATTCTTTAGGGGATATGAGCACTGCACCGGTCCCATGGCCCATGGCATTAGAAGCGCCATCAAAATACATTTTCCAGGTTTTTCCCTCAGAGAAAACGTCTTTTTCTTATGCTTTCACCCCTCTGTTCATCTGTTTTGGCCATGCCGACCATCATTTCATGTGGTTGTTTGTCTTCAACCTCGTAGAACTTCTCAAAAGCCTATTCCAGTAGGACCACCACATCCTCAGAATTTTTACTCCCATACTCGAAATTGGTCGAGTGGGAAATATGAAGGATTGGCGGGAAAGTCATGGGCTCCCACTCCATATCCACACCCGTAAGATGGGTCATCTTCCTTTTTCGGTTCTTCTCAATTTGTTTCCTTTTCTCGTGAGCTTTAGGGAGATATCCGTGATCGAATCGGTCTTTCTTACCGGCCACTTCTATTGCTCTGGCCATCCCTTGGAGATACTTCCCTAGTCCATTTCCTGCTCTGTAGCATTTTCCAACTGTTGTTCTCACCCCCAACCTGGTATTCTTGGATAGCCTTGGCTTTTAAATTTTATATCTTTCAGTGACGAACACAGCGTTTACAAATTCCTGCAACCTGAATGAGCATTCTACGGCATCCTGATTTACCTTTATATAACGGGTACCTATGGATGCAGAAGCTATGATATCTTCTTCTCATGACACACTGACCAAACGTTCTTCCATTACAAATTTTAGCTTTTGGTGGAGGGATGACGGCACAGCCCCGACAGAGTGAATCCATGGCCTTCCCAGCAAGCAATTGTAAGATGGGGTGATGCCCATCACTTGAAAATCAACCTTGTAGGTTCAAGGACCTATCTGCAGTAGGATCTCAATGTTTCCCATCACTTCCCGACGAGTGCCATCAAAGGCTCTAACAACGGTATAACTCGGCAGCATGTAGGACATATCAATTGGCAGTTTTGATAAGGTAGCCAATGGCATCACATTAAAAAAAGATCCATTGTCAAGGAGTACTCGGGGTAGAATGTGCCCCTTGCAGGTAGTGGTGATTTGGAGAGCCTTGGTGGATCCTATTCCATTTTGTGGTATCTCATCATAACTGAAGGAGATGTAATCATCTGCTCTGATGTTCCTCACAAACAGATCTAACTTTTTCACTAATATGTTGTTGGCTACATAAGCCTAGTTCAAAATTCTCAGCAGAGAATTTCGGTGTGGCTTTGAGTTTAACAGCAGGAAAGTACTAAAATCATCATCGCTTGGCGATGCAATTGCTCTACCATATTGTACTCGTTGTGCTTGATGAACTTTAGGAACTCACAGGCTTCCTTCTTATTTACCGATTTTTTTACTCTGCCAACCGGTGCTGGGTCCTTTTCACAACTTTCTCAGGTAGTTCTACCTCCATAGGGTCTAGTCCCACTGCCTTTTTTCTTTGTCTGGTCCTCCTTTCTTTCCAGGTTCAACTGTTCTCGGGGCATAACATCTACCGATTCAAGCTAGGTGCCCCACTCCGATTACGTCCACGATCGCTGCCTGATGGTTTGGAGATCTTGGCATCGCCATACTATATTCATACTTCCATGGAATCGTCTTGTCTCCTTTGTAGGGAAAAGGTGACGGCAATTCTATAATCATCTTTGGAGCAGGTCCCTCGACTATTGGAATAGCCTTTACCTCGGGCTCATTATAGTATATGATCAGGGGTTTATCCACCCCATAACCGGTCTCATTCATATTGATTTCGGGCTCCTCTATCTTTTCAGAAAACTGGGCCTCACCCATATCCATCACCTTTTGAACCTTTGCTAAGAACTCTTCATAATACTGAATGGCGTGCCCTTTGCACTTATGATATTGGTAAAAGTTCCCCGCCTGACTGACTATTTCCCTCACATCTGTTCTCGGCTTAACCAACCTCGCCTTGACCATTTCAAGCCAGACTCTGATCATAGGCATTTTTACTTTCCTGACATCCTTTTTTACCTTTTCAACCTCCCCTAACATGATTGCGTTGACCTTAGCCTCCATATGATTAGGCAACGGGTTTCCTGCGATATTAGGTCCATTTTTTGACCCGAATTTCAAGATTCCTGCATCAATAAGGCTCTGAACCTTGCGTTTGAAAGCATTGCAAGTCTCGGTTGAGTGTCCTTAGATGCCCGCATGGAACGCGTAGTGAGCGTTGGAATTGTACCAATTGGTATAAGGAGGTTTTAAAGGTTGAAGATAGACAAGCGCAACGAGTTGACCCTGTAGAGGCTTCAAGTATAACTCACTGTAAGTAGTGGGGATAGGGTCATATTGAGGCTTTTGGATATTCCTTACAGGCCTTTGATCATTTTGGTAAATATTTTGCATGTTTGGGGTAGTGTTTGGTGGAATGGCTATCTGAGGAGATAAGCCAGTCGGATATGGTTGCTGTTGGATAGCTATGTAGGGAAAATAATTCTGAGTGAGGTTGTTTATAATAGGATAGTAAGGGTTGTAGGTCGGGTAAGGTGTATAGGGTGTTGGAGGTGAAAAAGGTCGATTATTGAAACTGACTACGTGAGCCTCCCCTTCCTTTTTCGTGGCAGGAGTTGTTTTCTTTTGGGCGATTTGTTCCCCACTTCCCATCTTTCCATTTTTGATCGCGGTTTCAATCATCTCTCCAGATATGACCATATCTGCGAAATTATTAGTGGCATTCCTCACTAACTTCTTATAGTATAGTTCCTTCAAAATATTAATGAAGAGAACCATAGTCTCTTTATCAATCAACGGCAGCTGCACCTAGGTAGCCATGTCTCTCCATTTTTGGGCGTACTGTTTGAAGCTTTTAGTAGCTTGCTTCTCCATGTTTTGTAGGGATAGTCTGTCTGGTACCATGTCAGAGACGTGCTTGTAGTGTTCCAAGAAGGCCCTAGCCAAATCCATCCATGAACGGATCTTGTTGCGGGTGAGTTGATTGTACCATCAAGTGATAGACCCGGTGAGGCTATCTTGGAAACAATGGATGAGCAACTTCTCATTGCTATCATGTTCGATCATTTTCCGACAATACATCATCAAATATGCTGAAGGATTGGTGGTCTCGTTATACTTCTCAAAATTCGACGTCTTGAACTTGGCTGGGGTCACTAAGCTGGAGACTAAACTCATATCTTTAACATCGAGGCTTCCAAACAGCTCAGCCCTTTCCACGGCCCTCAACTGCTCTTCCAATAGTTGATACTTCTTTTGTGATTCAACTATTTTGTCTCTTTTCAGTTCTGCCGCTTTCATTTTTTCTTGTTCGGCAAGTTCATCCAGGTCTGGGATATCGATAGGATCTGTCGGGATTGCCCCAAGGTTATCCCAATTGGCATCTGTTTCTGTGCCCCTATGTTGGGTTGAATATACATGAAAGGTGTTTCAGCTGTTGGTGGTGGAGTTTCTGTATTCGGTGTCGGTTGGCCGTTTGTCAGTACGGCTTCTTGTTGCCCCTCTTTTCCCCCTTGATGTCCTGATTCTAATCCTGGGGCTAAAGTCTCCATGTGTCCCTTTCCTTTGACTGCGACGGACACCAGTTCTATCAACTTTATCATCTGATCTCTTGACTCGGCCTGAGATTTGGCCAACTTTTCCCTCAGCTTATCCTGAGCCCTTTCCATTCTCTCCATTCGGGCAAGCTGTTCATTTTCCATGATCCTGACTTGCGGTCGAGTATTATACTGATGTGGAGTGCTTCCATCTGGGAGTTTTGGTGGGCGCCCAATTTTTAAACCTTCATGTAAATACCACAGATTAGAATCTCATGGCATATTATTCCTTTTATTTATTAAATGTATGCAAGGATGAATAAATGAATCGATGTATGACTAATCAAACAAATGAATGTATGAATGTATGCTTCTATAACTTGTATGAAATGATGCAAGTAACGATATTTGCCTTAAGATCAAATTCCAACACAAAGGTATTTCATTAATTCGTAGAAACTTGTTACATATCATCTCCAAATCTCAGGTTACATAAAAACATTTGATCTGCTCATACTGGTCTTGTGCTTCTTCTAAGAAGTTCAACAGATGCTATCCATGTTTCCCGGTAGGGTTGACATCCTGTCTCAAAGTTTTCACTTTTTTCACCATCTCTCTTACCGTAATCACAGCCTTGCGGATCTGCCTGGTCAGGTGGTCTATATACTGTTGTCTCCCCAAAGTTTTTGCCTTCCACCTCATGTTAGCATCTGTAGCTAAATCATTTGCCTGGCTCCACTCGGTCTCCCTTTCTCGGCATTCCTGAATGATGGCATTGATGTCAGCCTTCTGGACCTGCAATTGATGCTCGAGGGACTGGATGGTTGCATGGAGCGTCTCATTCTCCTTGCGTAGCATGGATGTCTTATCCCTCTCACTTCCCAATCTGGCTTTCAGCAGCTCATTCTCTTACAAGCATATTTCCAACTTTGTCGAAACCAATGAGCATGCATCTCACCACTTCTGCCGCTCATGAGAAAATCTGGATTCTTTTTCCTTATTTTCCTTAGCCTTGCCCTTCCAAAACTCCAATTTTTTTTGAAGCTTTTCCATCTCTCTCTCATATGTGCTGAGAAGCTCGCTAGTACCAGCAAATATTCCTCGGGCCCTTAGCCTCTTGTTCTCTTAATGTAAATCCCTTATGTTAGATTGTGCCGTGTCTCGCACTTTAACCAATCTCCGTGTCTTGTCCTCTTGGATCTCAAGGTCGGTCCTCAAATCTTTGACTTCCTCCTGAAGATTATCATACTCACGTTTCAGTTTCCCTTTGTCATTTTCCAATTCTTGTCTGACAATCTCAACTTCTGTCGGTACTATGGGTTCTGGTTGAAGTGTTACCGGATGAACAGAGGTGTCCTCGGCAGGTAGCACAATGTCACGGATCTTCTTGGCTCTCCATACCTGATATGCCGGGGTAGCATTGTCAGTGTACCTACCCACTTACGACCGGTGTAGTTTCTTCCAAGCCTTGATAGCTTCACGTATCTTTCCCATATATCCAAACCAACTATAGGACTACTCCATCGAAGTAAGCTCATAAGTCATCGGGATGAACTGTTTGGATCTGTATTGCCTCCGTACGAGTAATGGAGCATAGCTAATGGCCCCCCAAATTCCCAACAATGGAACCCATAAATTCTCACCACAATGATACAAGATCGACTCGAGTGGCATCGACGGAGCCCTCCAAGTTATATCTTCTCTACATAAGTCATGGAGAGTCCTGATCTATTGCTTCTTATCCCTTTCCTTGGCCATTTTTTCCTTGTTGAATTCTCGGAGGGGACTAAAGGTCCTTATGTAGGGGCCAAGTTTTCCCCCATCATCACCCCAAAAATGGCTCTGAATCCAGACATACAGAAGCTGTACACAACCCTCGAAATGTCCATTTCCTCTTCTTCGACAGTAACTGAGTGACCTGATCGTTTCAGCAAGCATGACAGGGGAAGGGTCAATTTGTTTGTCCAAATGATCGAAGAAGTCCACTACGGCTGCTTTGATATGACCTTCCATTTTCGGGAATAGGACTAATCCATAAATTGCCAGGGTGAAGACATCCACAATACGGTCATCATCTGAGTTATTCTTAATATAGTTTCGCAAAACTACCTAAGGGATGCAGTCACTCGAACCTTTCCTCTTTATGTGTGGAAAATCAAGCGAAAACTCTATACCCATCACTCTGGAAAGCTTCTTTCGACAGCTCGATGTTTTCTGCTCTTTCCAATAGATTTTATCTAGATTTTCTAACTCTACACAGAGTAAGATAGAATATTCCTCAATGGTGGGCACCATATCTTCTTGATTAAAAGTGAAGCATCGGTACGAAGGATCCCAAAACTGTACTTGGCCCTGATTAACTGCTCATCCATCTTGACCGAAAGGAGTAAAGCTATGTCCCCATATTTTTCGATGAACTCATCTTTCCTTGTAACTCCCCACTGTCTCCAGATCTCCTCTAATTTTGTTAAGTCGTTCTGAACAAATCCAAATGAACTATCTCAGGAAGTGCGGACATAAAAATAGCGGCTAAGCAGTCTCTTTCGTTACCCTGATTTCCCTTGGACTCAACCCTAACCTCTTGATATGTTTTGCTAACCACTGATACTGGCAGACGGTCTGGACGTTCCATGGTTATACTGAAAACCCCTTCGGTTGGCACTTGGCTTAAGGGAAATACCCCATAAATGATCATGATGCATGGGATGAAAACCAAAACAAAATAGAACATGAGTCAGTACGATGATAAAAATAACCATAAGAGTATTATAAAATAAATAGTAGAAGGTGAGAAATGTTCCTCCGAGTGTTTCTTAACTCCAGGATATCTAACAGAAAACAGGCATGGCTTCGCCTAGGTTTACTATATGAAGTGGTATTAGGTTCTAAAAAGGCTCCAAATTGCCCTTCACTGTCGTCGGTGAAGGCTAGTGAGGCACCTCGATAAAAGCGGGTTCAATTTGTTAGAATACATTTCCCAGGCTTATGCAGAGGTTAACACCTCACGAAGGGAAGGTAATTTGTACCCTGAGAGTATTTCGCTAGCTTATGCGGAGGCTATAGCCACACGAAGCGTAGGTACTTCACTCCACCTAAAAGGACGGAACCCAGGTTGAGGGCTCATGTTATGCAGATACAAGTATAGTGTGTGAGGAGGAGCAACATACCTTTCACTACTATTTTACAACCCATAATTTAAAAACACCCCAACAATGCAATATAATAAAAAAATTGAATTAAATAAAGGAGAGCATTAATCAATCAAAGAATAATGATAATGCACAACACTTGAATAAACATAGCACAATAATAATATGTATGCTCATGAAGATGAAAAGAAAAATTTTGTTATTTTCAAATTTCTCTTTATTTTACAAAAAAAATGAGAATTATAATTAAAAACCAATTAAAACCGACCAAACCAAGAATTTCAAAAACACGCGACTAACTCTAGGCCTGACTCTCTAAATTCCCCAGTGGAGTCGCCAAGCTGTTGATACGTGATCCCCGTCGTGGGGGGACCCGCTCGAGTGAGGTGAGGAAAAACAACAGGTTAAGGAAAAAATGACTTAATTTCTCTTAAAATAAAATGGAGTCGAAGGTATGGAAACGACCTCGAAAAAAAAATGGAGTCGCCACCAATCTTTTTTTGGCTAGGTGTGATCGGCCACCTATTAAAACCGTTTTTGTCAAACATTTTAAAATTTATTAAAACATTTTAAAAAAATCAATTTTGAAGTCTGCGCTTTTAAACCAGAGAAATCAAAGAAGCGGGTTCGGGAGTCGATTACGTGCGGGGAAGGATTAGCACCCCCATAACGCCCGTATAAAACGGTACCTTATTAATCGTGTGTTATCTCGAGTCTCGGTAGAAAGTAGATTTTGAAATTGGAATTTTAAAATAATTCCCATTTTTAAAGAAAAATAGTCCCATTTTTAATTGAAAATGATCCGAAATTTATTAACTCAAGATTTTCCTATATTCCCCGACAAACCGACAAAATATAGAAATTTTTATTTACTTAGAAAATCTCTGAATCACTCTTGGTTTTGAGATAAAGATATTCTGTAGTTAATGATAATTGATGATGTCCTCTCCGGCAACCCGACAGAGAACTCATGAATTATTTTAACTCGGGAATAACCTTATTTTATTGAAAATCATCAATTTTGAAAAGGTTGAATAATCATAGATATGCAAATTAAAACATGAATGTATAACATGCATAAATAACATGTCAGGGCGAGCAATTTACTATGACAAAATTTAAATGACATAACCAAAAAGAAATAAATGGCATGAATTAAAGACATGACATATACATGAATGACATGGATGAATGACATGGCATAATGGATGATATGGCATAAAGAATGACATGGCATAATGAATGATATGACCTAGGTGACATGGCATAAAATGATGGCATGGCATAGATGACATGGCATAATGAATGACATGACCTAGGTGACATGGAATAAAATGATGGCATGGCATAGATAACATGGCATAATGAATGACAAAAGAAATGATGACAAAGCAAAAGGCATAAATATGACATCGTTATGGAATATTCATGTTTACATCATAATCAAGATAATATCATGAAATTTAAATAAAAGTAATGACATCACTATAGAATGTTCACACATGTAGAATCTACATGACTAAGATAGCAAAAATTAAATGTCATAGAGTAGGCATGAATATAAAAAATGCAATGCATGAAAATGTATTTCTCTCATGAGGCAAGGATATCCGTATACCTAGAAAGATATTTGACTACCTTTGGAAGAGACCTAAATCGGATTTTCTAATTTGGATTCGGGTATAAAAAAAATGCAATTTTCGATTTTGAAAATAACATGGCCGAACCCCCCTAAAAGATCTAGTTTTCCTAGTTTTGAAACCCGGGTTGACCACCCTTGACCCGACTTTTATAAAATCAAATTTCTTTTTATTGAAATGGTATGGAAATCATCCTAAGACAGTAGCTAAAGTCCCAAATCAATCCCCTTTTAATATACTAATAAAAACAGAAAATTATTATTTCTTGAAAACAAATCTGACTCCCACAACCAGTTTTGAAACCCGATTTTTTTACCCTTTTATAAAATTTCAAAATATTCTGAAAAAATTAGGGCAAACCTATAACATGTTCATCTACATGGGAAAAAATCAGCTTAAGTTTTGGAGCAAGGGAACCTAGACCAAAAATTTACTAAAGTCAGAACAGTGAGTTAAAACTGCTTTGTTAAAAGCCATTTTTTCAACCATGATAAAAAAATTTCAAAAATCATGAGAAAAATACCATGGCATCCCCTAAATGACCACTGGATATGGTAAAAACTTATATTATTTTGACTATAGATGAGTAGTGAAATAAAATCAAAAAGTTGGAATACCCAATTTAAACTATTAATCTTCCACAAGCATGCTCAAGAGAGCTTGGCTTTGAGCCATTGATTGGCTTAAGTAAAAAATCAAGTGGGAATGTATGAAATGCATGAACAAACATCAAGTTAAATGCATGAAATGTGTGACATGGCATATGCATGACCTAGACTCTAAATGAAATAGCCAAAACAACCTAGCATGCTAAATAAAATGGCAAAGTGACATGGCATATGACGTAATGCCTAAATGATGTAGAGAATGACATGGCATGTAACCTAGCTAAATGACATGACATAATGATATGGCATAATAAAAATGACCAAAATCTAAATGGCATGAAAAAATGTAAGACATGGCCGAATGCTACATGGCATTATACAAAGTAAAGAATGCTAAAGATGCAAGATATGATACATGGAAAAAATGCAAGATGCAAAGCATGCCTAAAATGCAGGATATGACACATGGAAAAAATGCAAGACATGGCCGAATGCTACATGGCATTATGCAAGATATGATGCATGGAAAAAATGCAAGACATGACAAGGTAAAAATGAAAGAATGGCCGAATGTAACATAGCCTTATGCATGAGGCAAAACATGCTTAAAATGCAAAATATGATGCATGACAAAAATGCAAGACATGGCCGAATGCTACATGGCATTATGCATGAAGCAAAGCATGCTTAAAATGCAAGATATGATGCATGGCAATAATGTAAGACTTGACAAGGCAAAAATACAAGAATGTCCAAATGTAACATAGCCTTATGCATGATGCAAAACATGCTTAAAATGCAAAAATGACATGACCTTAAATGCTACATGACATAGCCACAAAATGCAAAGACATGAATAAACTTAATATGAGCAACATAATATAACCAAAATACATATGAAAATGAATAGAAAAACAGCAAGTAAAATAGGAAATAGAGGTGAACTTGATGGTTGGTACAATGGGCATAGCCCTCCCCTAACCATAATCACTTGACTTTATCAAGATCATGAAGCTTTTCAACCTCTTTATTTTTATTTGTTTTTGAAAACTAAACCTTCAAAGAAAGCTATCCTACCACAACCAACATATAAAAGAAGAGAAAAAACATGGAAAGGATAGAAAAATGCAAGAGAAAGGTGCCAATGGCTACCTTCAAAGCTTTCTTTCAAGCTAGCTTTTCTTCAAAAAAAATTCTTCATTCTTCCTTTCTTTCAAAACCCTTTTTCTTGGCAAATTAGCTACTGATATCTCTCTTTAAATGACCAACCAACTTAAGGAAAAAAACATTTCCTCCTCTCCCTCATGCTTGGCCGGTTGGCCTCTCAACCATAGGATGCAATATGCTTCTTTTTCTCCAACAATCCTAGCCCTTAGATTAGGATATTTTCATGACAAATAAAAATGTCATCTTGAAAATTGATCTTGGCCATTGAAAGGTGTACTCATCCTTTACAAAACACCTACGCCATTGGATGAAACAAGGACCACTTGATTGTTCTCCCTTGGCCGAACCATGCTCATCCCTTGGATGAATTGTGCTCATCTTTTTTCCAACAACCTTGGCCATTGGATAAGGATATTTTCATGACAATTAAAATGTCATCTTGCAATTTGATCTTGTCCATTGAAGGGTGTACTCATCTTTTCTACAAGGCACCTAGGCCATTGGATGAGCGGGGACCATTTGCAAGAGAATAAAAATTGCATCTTGTAGCTTGATAGTGACCCTTGGATGAAATGAATTAAATCCTCACCCTTTCTCCTATGCTGGCCGGCCAAGGGCTGGAATGTTCCATAATTTCCTTCATTTTTTCACTTTTTAATTTTGCAAAATTGACCCTTTTTGGTTTCTTCGATAAAATTATCTTTTAGCCTCCCAAACTTAATTTAATTGCAAATGGACCCCAATTTTAGATTTTTCTTTTCCAACTCATCTCATTCAATATAAAACTTGATTCTGGAGATTTTCACATTTTTCTGAGCTCATTTACTATTTTTCCCAGATTTTTCTCTAAAATTTCGGTTTAGTGCCTACTAAATTTAGTTTTTTTCAAATGAGCTCCGATAGATTTTTCTTCACCAATCTCTTCCAAAAATTATAAAACTCAGATCTAGAAGTTTTCATAATTTTTCGAGCTCGTTTTCTATTTTTTTTCAGAATTTTCTTTTGGAATTTTCGGATTAGTGCACCCGAAATTCACTTTTTCACTTGAGCTCCGATTCTGAATTTTTATTCACCAATATATTTCAAAAATTATGAAACTCAGATCTGGAAGATTTCATAATTTTCCGAGCTAGTTTGCTATTTTTTCTGTAATTATCTTTGTAAATTTGGGATTAGTGCACCCGAACTTTTCCATTTTTCAAATGCGCTCCGATTCCGGAATTTTCTTCGCCAATCTCTTCCAAAAATATGAAATTGAGATCTGGAAGTTTTCTTATTTTTCTGAGCTAGTTTTCTATTTTTCTCGAAATTTTCTTCAGGATTTTTCAATACTGCCCTTTAACCTCCAAAACCTCGTTTTTACTCAAAACGGGTCCGATTTTTGGATTTTCTTTTTCTACTGCCTTGTTTATATATTTAATTTGAGTTGTTACAAAAAGACCCAATTTTTACTATCAAATTCCCCTCCGATTTAGTTTTTCCTTTTTAGACTCAGGAATCTTCTATTTTTTCGTTTTTGCTCTAAACGACTTCTTCCTTGGGATCCACTTTAAACTGGGTCTTGGGCTATTTTTGTTTATTCATTCTTTATTAACTAGGGGCTTCAATTTCACCGAATTGAGCCATCTTTGCAGTTTTCCCCAAATTTGTCGGATTAGGTCTTCCCCTACACTGAATTTTCGCAACCCATCTTCCGAACTCCATATCTTTCGTTGTAGACCTTAGATTATCAAAATTCTTTCACCATTGTTCAATTCAACTTTGAATCTTGATTTTGATAAGGGGTTGACTTTTTCAGTGATTGACTTTTCGATGTTGACTTTTTCGGGATTGACTTTTTTCGAGTTGACTTTTGTGCTAACCTTCGAAATAAAGTCTTGGGGATCCCTCTATGGAATGGTGGAAGTCTCTTTGCGTTCCGGGAAGTAAAAAAAGAGAACCTGCCCTGTTTAGGGGGGCCGGACAAAATTAGGTGTCTACAAATAGAGCTAAAAACATCCATCAAGAAAGATTTCAGACATTTTTTTTTGGCATAATATACTAAGAGAAAACTCTAAATTGTCTTTTGCTAAAGTGCTAAACCAAATAACTAATGGCACTACAACTATCAAACAGACAACCACTCAAGATCAAAGTTTCATTCACCACATTACTCTTTGGAAAAGAGAATGAACAGAATAACATGCCCCATCACAAGGTGACGGAATCCTTAGCTCATAGCTACAAACAGATTTCAAATCGGTTATTATCTCAAAACCAATGGCTTGCGTTAAAAATGTAAATAAGAATAAATTTCAGAAGTAACAAAAGTTCAATAAACTCACGTGTTGTACCATATGGAAAAATTCCCCTAAAACCTAGACAATCCAATCTAGGATCCTTAAACCATTGCCATCCAACATCATTGCCGTGTGAAGCTAACTTGCCAGGTAAAACAATAGTTCCCTGTCAGCAACGATTTTTTACAGAATAAAAAATAAACAAAAAGATAAACAATAGTTCCCTAATCTTGGTGTCTCTTTCAAAGTTTCAAGAGCAGCAAATATTTGAGAAATACAGGAGAGTAATGAAGAATGACTTTGATTGGAGCTAGGGATTTCAAAGGGAGCGACGAGAAGGAATTGGAGAGAAAAAGTGTGGCGAAAATGAAGAAGAAAAGAAAAAAAAATGCTAGAAAAAATAAAAGGTTTCAGGGAAGAGAGGCGGTCGAAAATGAAGAAAAAAAAGAAAAAAAAAAGGTTGAAAAAATATAGGGTTTTAAAATAAGGGATCTCAATATTTCATTAGATGTGTTTAAATCTTTACAATCTACTTCTTATCAATTTTTAATTTTTCCATTATTTTTTTAAATAATTTTTTTTATTAAATCATTTAACAATCATTTAACTGTTTATGGATATTTTTCAAAATTTAAAACAAAGTACATGGCATGTGGTGAATTAAAGGGTCAATGCATGAACTGATAATTGATAAAGAACAGACTGACAGCACCCAAAAAAAAAAAAGAGTCCGAATATTTGTTTTGTAAGTTTTTTTTTCTGGTGAGTACTGGATAGATTCATAGCTTCTCTGGTGAGTACTCCTTTCTTGTGACTTTTTTTCCCTTTCAATTCCATCATGTTTATGAGGGCGAGCCTGCCTGGGTAGCAACCCTAAGGCTGCTCTCTTTTTGACCGGACAGGTCACGGTTCAAGTCGTGGAAAAACAGCTTCTCTGCAAAAAGCAGCAGGGAAAGGCTGCCTACTATAAACAAATCTCCCTTAATCCTCACAAAGCGGGGAACGCTCTTTAATTCCATTATGTTTATCCATTTCATAATTTAATGTCTGGGAAATTTCTCTTGCAATGCTGTACTGTAAACCATAATTAATTAACTTCCTCTTTGGTGTTGATTTCCAAGAATTTTGGAGCTACCCAGATGGTCACTATACCAGATTTATGTGAAATTTTGCATTCTTAGAGACTCTTATTCTGTTCTTGTAGTTTGCTGTACAGATATGTTTTATCTTAACTCCATGCTCCTAGGATTACATTACATTTTGCAGACATGTTTTTATGTTTCCATATCTTTGTACTGTTATACTTAAACGGTTGTCTTAGTCACAAAACATAGTCAATGGACTATGTTACTCAGACTCGGGATTGAGTGTCGGATGCGGTTATGTGTCCGACACGAATATGATCAATTTTTTTAAAGTTTTTTTTCCATATATTTGGAGGATCATATCCCATACTCATGCCAAATATGTGTCGGACATGAGTACTTCAGGTAAATGAAGAGTTGGAGTAACATAGTCAATGGGTACTTTTCTAGAATACATACATTTCATGGTTTCTGCAATTTAGGGTAAGTACATAGTTTTCTTTGTGATGAGTGATGACTTTGTTTTTTTTATGGAACATTTGAAATCTAGGCTGATGGATGGATATTGCAATGAAAGCAGATTTAATAATTACAAACCTAATTGGAAAGTTTAATAATGTAGGAGTAATTTTTTTAGCCTAGTGTTTTGTTGCCAGAATTTAGCTCTGTTTGGAAATCTGATTATGACCCACCAGTTGATAATGTTAGGTAATACCATTTTTAACATTGGAAATGGTATTCGTATAATGATTAATGAAAAAATGAAGATGGTTTATATATATATATATATATATATATTTTTCTATAGATTGTAGTTTTGATCTCTATGAAAGTCTAATGTTAACATGAGATAGATAGTAGCTGCTACAAGCTAGTTCTAAAGCATGATTGTCGTCGGCAGCTTAGATTTTTGGTTTTTCTTCTGCTAACAAATATAGAGAGATTAATACTAATGAAGTACTATTCAGCAGTTAAATTCACTTTGATGTAAATTCACTATCTATGTGAAGTTTTTGGATTCTAACTTGTATTGCTTATCAGTTCTGATACTCACTATCTCTGACTTATCATCTATAACCATTTTCTTATTTTAGTTAGTGCATGCATGCCTGTGCTAACTGGTATTTCACTGATATGGGAAACTGGTTTAACATATAGAAATTGAAATTGAGAAATTAAATTTTGTCTGTCATATAGCATAAAACATGTTTCTTACCAGTTCTGCACCTGCCTTTGAAGGGGAAAAGGAACAAGTCAAAAAGAACTAGAAGAGCTTCTCCTTATTGGTTATGGATCAGATCGATAATTCCATCCAAAATGAAATACCAGAAAGTTGCAGATATTTTCAAGGAAATAATGCTCCATGCCAAATTGAAGAGGTACTCATTTTGATGATCTTGCTTTTGCAGTATCCTACTTTTGTTTTGTTTTGTTTTTCTTTTTTTGATCCTGAATTTTGTGGCTAATTTCATATTTTTTTAGGGCCTTTTCTTGGGTTCCTTGGGTGATGCAAGCAACAAGGGTGCACTGAAAAGTTCAAATGTGACACATATCTTAACTGTGGCTAACCTATCTGTCCCTTCATATCCAAATGATTTTGTTTATAAAATTATTGAAGGTATGAAGGATTCTTGTCTTGTTCTGGTAAAAAGTTCTTATTGTTGACAAATCTGTGCAAAAGATTTTAATTTTACATATCAGAGTTATGCTTTTCAGCAAATCATTTTTCCTTATATTATCTTCTTGGATCCCTTTATCCTTCCAATTGCTAGTCTACATTAATAGTAATAGGCTTGTTCACCCTCTTAAATTTGATCCCAAGTCCTATAAACAACTTAAGAGACATAACAGCAAGCTGCAACCTTATAATCTTCTGTTCTTTGAGCATTTAGATTGGAGCATTTAAAATACTTGCCATTATCATACGGTGTGCAGAGTTCAGAACTGAAAGTTTAAACTTATCAAATTCTCGGTATTTTTGATAAATTGAGGCAGTCATGGACAGGGAAGATACAAATCTAATGCAGTACTTCGACGAGTGTTTCAGTTTCATCGATGAAGCTATAAGACTGGGTGGTGGTGTGCTGGTGCACTGCTTTATGGGAATATCTAGAAGGTGTTTTTCCTTACGTGTTAATTACTTGATTACTATCATATTTTTATAAAATTATTTCTTGGCTAACAATGATTACAAATTAAGAAGCTTTTATTTGAATTATTAGTACTATTACAACATTACTAAGAACCAATACTCTTTACTTAAAAATGTGGCAATCTATATATAAAGTTTCATGTTTAACAGACATTCTTAGAGCATCATTCGTTCAGCTTGCATTCATGTTATTCTGCAACCTTTCATTGTTTGTCACAAATAGGAATTTGCTTGTAGTATCAGTGATTTGATTTAAATATTAAAAAAAGAAAAAAAAAAAAAGTTTATAGGCTAGTTGTCATCTGATACTACCTCAATAGTAATACATAATTTGTTGGATGTGGTATTCGGTTATAGTTTTTCTATTATGCTATCTGCTCTTCAATATTGCAGTTCCTAAATTGTACTAGTTTTACTCTATGTTGCTCCGACTTTTAATTTTTCTTGAGATACCGTGTTTGACACCCGTATCCGACGCATATCGGACATGGGTATGGGATATGATCCTCCAAAGATCCTTCAAATACATGGAAATCTTGGAAAAAATTAAACATACTCATGTCCAACACTCTCACCCGAGTCCGAGTAACATAGGTTTTACTTGTTAGATTTATGAAGTTTTTTGCTATTTTGACTTGCATATTGTAGCTTAAAAGTGCATAATCACATTGTTAAATAACTTAAATTGGAGGAAAAGAATATTCTGTCAAAAATAACAAAAGTAAGCTACAAAGAAATTACTTTTGCTTTCAAATTGTCGAAACATGGAAGCAAACAAAGTAGATCATGTTAAAGTTTTTGTTTTTCTCATATCTTGCAGTGTGACAGTGGTTGTTGCTTATCTAATGAAAAAGAATGGTATGAGCTTTTCTCAAGCTTTGGAACATGTAAAGAGACGACGACCTCAAGCGTCTCCGAATTCTGGTTTCATTTTACAGCTGCAACACTTTGAAAAAACTCTTCAAGGTTTGATCATATATTGGCCCCTTTCCTCAGCCCTTTAAGTTTCACCTATTGCTTCAAGTGTATAATTTGTGGTTTTTCTGTTTCCTTACAAATTGATTCTTGGTGAATTCGCAATAACTTCGATTGAACTTTGTCTGTGTCATTTTTTCATGTAATGTAGGTAAGGAAGATGAAAAGACCTGGCTCGATCGGTTTGCATTACTTTGTCAGTCCATTTTCTCCTTCTTCAACAAAAAGCAGTGAGAACGTAATGAAGTGATGAATGAAGAAAGGCCAACCATTTGTAGGAACTGGCTTTTTGCTTTATTACAGACCTCCCTTGATTAAGCTATTAGCATTTATGTTGCTCCGACTCTTCATTTTTCTTGAAGTACCTGTGTCCGACGCATATCCCGACATGGGTATGGGGATATGATCCTCCAGCCCTCTAAATACATGGAAATCTTGAAACAAATTGAACATACCGGTGTTCGACACTCACACCCAAGTCCGAGTAACATAGGCTAGCATATTGTGCTATGGCAAAATGTAATCAAAATATACTAGCCAAATGAACATGATCCTATTAATTTATATGAATTGGAACATATAAGACTTGGGGAAGGAGGGGGGGATTTCGACCAACTAAGATAAATTTTTATATCTTTTATCTTTTCCTTTCCTATTCAAGTAGCCAATTCTGCTATCTGGTGCTTCATATGAAGGTGTGAAATAGAAGGCTGCTATCTGTTGCATTATCTGCAGATAAGTAGCCAATTCTCCCTGCTGTCTGCCTGTAGTTCGGCAGGGGACTTTCTAGCAAAATAGGTTCTCAATTTAGTTTTACAAGGGCTATCTGATTCACAAGATCAGTAAAAACTGCAATTTTCACATATTTTAGTTATATTATATCTATGGTTCCAGGTCTTCTGGGGGGGCAGAGTAACGTATATTATGTGGCCTTGTTATAGCCATTGCAAAACTGCAAGGTTATGCAGACTTGTCTTAACTGAATTTAGTAGGAAGCATAAAGAAAAAGTGAAAGAATGGAAAATTTTCTCAATTAAATGTTAGTATATATATAGGATGCTCAAATTACATTGATGTAAAATTGATTAGTTTTACACGTTTTTATAACTTCGTGTACGATTGATATTTTAACAAATCGACAGTTGGATTTAACAATATAATCGTATTCGTCGTGTACTTAAAAGTTTCGAATTAATCCTATATTCAGATGAGAATATTGTCTTTATATATATATATATATATATATATTTAACTATTTAATTTTTTTACATTGAACAAACTGTTAGATATTTTTAATTTACTTAAAATTGGATGTGCATAATCTATATGAATAGAGTATGAAATACAAGAGTCCATTTAAACAAATATAAAACAAATATAAATCGTGTAAAAAAATTATAAAAAATGTGTAAAATTAAATTAATTTTATATTAGTGTAAATGAATATATATATATATATATATATATATATTTTGTAAATAAATGATTGGATGAAACAAAGTTTCATCCTTCTTTGTTCCATACAATTACCAAACACAGCATAAGTATAGGGTAACTGAATTATTTTTAAGTAAGTAGATTGCAAAGTTAATAAGATTTCTACGGGTAAAGTCCTGAACTCGTATTTGAAAAAAATAATTTGAGAAATCAGAGAATAAATAAAAATCTGCAAATATACATAATCGGCCATTACCAACAAAAGAAAAATTGAAATGACCTCGGTAACTAACTAGTCCAATTAAGGCCTAATTCTTTTTCGAACTCATTTGATTGAATTTTTTAGGTTAATTGGACTTCATTATTAAGTGGACTTTATAAATAAATTCCATTGGATTTGGATATGCAAATTAGGCCCGAATTATTAGATTGAGTTTGGATTGAGTTTTTCTTTGGTTGGGTTTTTTTGGTGGGCATTTTTGGGTTTTATTTGGGTCAAGCTAAAAATAATAATACGAAAAGAAGAGGGAAGAAATGAGACAAAATGAAAAAAAGTACCAAAAAAAAAAAAAAAAAAACGAAACTGATTGGAGGAGTATACGTTCTTCCTCCCATTGGCTCAAAAGATGGTGGAAGAAATCGGACAAAATGAAAAATTACAAAAATAAAATAAAAAGAAAAAGAAGGAAACCCTAATTGAAGGAGGAGTAATTAGATCTGCTCATGGGTCGGGCAGTGATTCGAAATTTTTTCATTTTCTTTACCGAGAACCATTTTACTGTTTAAATAATAATAATAAATTAAAAAATTATTTTTATATTAATCATTATATATTTTTATAATCAAATTTAAATAAATTTTTTTTATTAGTTAAAAGGTTAGCCCGAATTACGAATATCTCTGCCCAAGCTCAGCTCAATACGGGTCAGGCTTGTCGGGTCGGGTGGGCAACCTGATAAGTGCTTAATTTCATACATTTTTCTATTTTATTTCCTTATACTTTGTGCTTTGATTCTTAAGTTCCTTGACATTTTACTAGGTTTTTATGCTTTGTAGGTATTTTGGAAGAGATGAAGTCAAAACATATCAATTAGGATGTTTAAGAGTTTATAAAATCACAATCACAAGATGAAAAAAGATTTGGGAGTCAAAAAAGATCAAATTCTTGGTGCAAAGCAAGAAGGCAGATTTGACCTCTGAAGCTTGTTACTAAGAAAACATGATGTTAGATTCTTTATTCGTAGAAACTTTCTCTTGACTTTTGAAACTGACTTGAATACCTTTCCAACGGTAGCTTATGGGCCTAAATCGGATAAGAAATGGTCATCCAAATTGGCGTTGGAAGATCTCCCTAAACAACCTTAGCAGCAGAAAAACCCTAGCAACAAATCACCTATCTTTATTAAAACCTAGCCGCAAATCACAAGGAGAGAAGCCCTAGTTTCTGCCTATAAATAGAGATAAGGGGGAATAGCCACAACACACTTCTACTAGCATTATATTCTGATTTTCTTCTTCTTTTTTTTTTAGAGTTTTTGAGAGAGCAAGAGGCTGAATAATTAATATTCTTCTTCTTCTTCTTCTTCTTCTTCTTCTTCATCTTCATTCTCTTAGTTTTCTTTTTGATTTCATGTTTATAACAATGCCTATGCTAGGCTAAAATTTTCTTTTGGTTAAGGGTGATTTCAAAGCCCTAGACATGTTTTGTAATTAATTTTTAGAATCTATCTATCATTGGTCTACCATCAAAGTTGCGTATGTTCTTCCATTAAAATTTTTCATGATGATGTCTTGATTTGTTTAGGTGTACAACTAGATATATCTTGATAATTATCTAATGCTAGTTTAGGAGTCTTGATCCGTGTAATTGTCTTGATTTCCTATTCAATAGTAGTAATTTGTAATTCATGATTATGTTGGGTTTTCGGGAATTGCAATGTGAAACATAACCTAAGTTAAACAATCCGAGCTTATGTGTTTGTTGCTTAGATCAACCTATATTTCTCTTCTTAAGGCTGTGATAAGCTCATAAAATATACATTTTATGCCTTTTGACCTTCAGTTTTTGTTATGTTTTCAATCTTTATCTTGTTTACTTATATTATGTTTTTGAATTTTAGGTACAATAAGGAGAGTGAAGTCAAAAGATGTCAATAATGATGGTAAAGAACTCACAAAATCATAACCACAAGATGGAAGAAGACTTGGGAGTCAAAAAGATCAATTTTTGGTTGTAAAGCAAGAAGGCATATTTGACCTCCGGAGCTTGTTGCAAGGAAAACATGATGTTAAAGTCCTTATTTGAAGAAAATTTCTTTTGAATTTTGAAGCTGACTTGAATACCTTTCTAACGGTAATTTACAAGCCCAAATCAGACAAGAAATGGTTATCCAAATCAGCTGAAGAAGTGCAAAATGAGGCAGCGGAAAAATGGAAGGCAGAGAGCCGGCGCCGCGGCACCGTGGGGCCAATAATTCGAGAAAAACACGTGAAAACCTGCCAAAAAACGTAATTTTTTGCCTCCAGGCTTACTTGTGCAGCAAGGACTTGTTCCCAGGGTTTTAAAGTTCTATAGATACCATCTTTTGAGTCACAAACTAGATATCTTTTGAGGAGACTCAAGGGATCATCAATTTTTCTTCTTCTTCTCCATTCTTTTATTTTCTTTTTAGTTTTATGTATATATTATCTATGCCTATACTAGGCTAAACTTCTCTCTGGTTAAGGGTGATTTCAAAGCCCTAGAACATGTTGTGTAATTGATTTTGAGATTCTATCTATCATTAGTTTTCTATCAAAGTTGCTTGTGTTCTTCTATAAGAATTGTTCATGATGTTGTCTTGATTTGTTTAGGTTGCAAACTAGATATATATATATATATATATATATATTGATAATTATCTAATGCTAGTTTAGGAGACTTGATACGTAGCTTGTCTTGATTTCCTATCAATAGTAGCAATTTGTAATTCATAATTATGTTGGATTTTTGGGAATTGCAAAGTGGAACATAACCTAAGTTAAACAATTCATGTTTATGCTTTTGTTGCTTAGATCAACCTATCTTTCTCATCATAAGGCTTCTATCAAATTAAATTTAGAGATGTTTATACTAGGTTGTTTGATAGTTAGAGATTAAGTAGTGGCGTTCGTCCTGCTTAACGACGAACTAAGGAAGGATTGGGATAACACGAGAGGTTGTTATCTACGGTTGTTAACTTTGATAGCTAATTGATATTGATAGATCTGAAATTGATTTTCAATGATGTCTAGTGGTGGAAAATGAAACCTTAACCATACTTCTCTTATATTTGATTTTCTCTTATTTATTTGCTTTTTACTTATCTTGTTTTCTTTACTTTTAATTATTTCAAAACCCTTTTATTTTTTTCCTGTCTTTGAACTTAAGTGATAAACTAATAACTTATAAATTAAAACCCAATCTCTAAGGAATCGACCCTTGCTAACTACTATACTTACAATTGATTATTTTTAATGGAAGGTTGAATAAGATATACTCTTTTGAGTGCATCAAGTTTTTGGCGCCGTTGCCGGGGATTGCTTCCTTTAGTTTATTTGTTACTTGGTTTATTCTTATTTTCAGTTCTAATTAATTTTCTTGTTGTATATATATGTTTTCTTTTCTACCCAATCAAAGAGAGATGGCATGGGCTACATCAAACATTCAAAACCAACTAACCAATCTCACATCTGTAGTTCAACAACTGGCCATGGGTAATGTTCAACAACCAAGGAAGTGTGGAGTATGCTTTATGATGGATCATCCAACCAATTTGTTCTCATACTTCCGAAATAATAATTTTGAACAAGCCTATGATTTAGAAGGATGTCAAGACCATCACGGGTTCCAAGGACAACAGTATGATCCTTACTCAAACACTTACAATGAAGGATGGTGGGATCATACTAACTATGGCTACACGGAAAATTATCAAGAAATAGATCCTTATGCCAACTACAATCATCCATCGAGCTTCAGTCAATCATGGTCTCATGAACCAGATCTTTTTCAACCCCTACCTCAAAACTCAGGTACTTTTTTAGAAGACCTTGTCAATTCTCTTGTTGCTAATACTTGGGAATTTCAATAGGAACAAAGGGAAACAAGGGCAAGTCTTCAAGCAAGTATCCAAAGTTTGGAAACACAAATGAGCCAATTGGTTAATAGTATGGAGGAATTAGTAGAACAAAGATCTCAAGAGCTCCCTTCCCAAATGATGATTGATCCAAAGGAGAATGTTAGTGCCACAAAACTTGAGGATGAATCAGAAAATCCAAGGAAACCCGAGGATGAGAAAGAACTTGAGATGGATTTACTTCTTGAAGATAATGAAGCTTCAATTCCAAAGGAGAGTACTTCGGCACTTGAGGTAACGTTTAAGGTTCCAATTTTTATTAATGTTTCTTCTCCACCTTTTCCTAGTAGATTTACAAAGTTCAAGGAGGAGAAATATGAACAACACATGCGGGAAACCTTAAATAGCTTGTTTGTGGATTCCATTCAACAAGTACCAAAAATGCTCCATTCTTCGATGAGATATGCACCACAAAGGATGATGGAATAATACTTGTAATGGAGAATGCATCCACTGTTGTGCAAAGAAAGCTTCCTATCAAAAGGACAAATTTGGGAAGTTTCATGTATGAGCCTGACAAGCCTAAAAAGCCAAGAAGGGGCGTTGGTTAGGTTGGACACATTAAATCAAGTGCTAATTGAGAGACAACCCAATTAATGAAGAAATTGTCACCCTGCCATAACAGATTTGCTTTTTTTTTCTTTTTTGCTTCATTTTAATTTTTTTAGGTTTATTTAAGTTTCATTAGTTTGCTTTGTTTTGAGTTTTTAATAACTTTCTTTGTTTTTGTGTTTTAATAAGTCAGGCTAAGGACAATAAACCAAACGTTTTTTGGGAGGCAACCCAATTGGATGGAGAGCACACAATATAATCAGATTTGCTATTTTTTACTCTCTATCCCTCTATCTTTTATATTTTCTTTAGTTATTTTTCTTCTTTTATTTAGTAGTTCTTTTCTCTTACATATAATTCTTGCATATGGGGTGATAGCATTACATTGAGAACAATGTAAGAATTAAGTGTGGGGGGGGAAGAATTTAGGATTTCTTAGTTTAGTTTCTTAGTTTAGTTTGTCAATTTTTTTTGTTTTTTTGTTTTGAGTGTGTTTTAGTTCCTTTCAATCCAATGATGAGATATGAATTGTATAGGTCTAAAATTGGTTATTAGTGAGAAGATTTTCATGAGAATTGAGCTTGAATACTATTTTTCATGAGCCAGTGATAATATGATATGTTGATTGAGAAATAAGCATGTTTAGACTTAATATTGACTTGTATAATCATCATTGTGAGTTTTGAGCCTATATGATTGATGCATTATACATATCAATCAAATTTCTTTCTTATGTGCTCTTATGATAACATGTTTATCTAGAACATGCTTTAAACTGTTTGAGACTATATTGATACATGTGACAACATGAATATGATGAAGGCATTAGGATTATAACCAGGGCCAAACAACCATCCATTATTGATGTTCCAAGAGAATATCCCCCTAGTGAGCCAATTTGAGCCTATATTGATTAAGCTATTTTATTGGTAACCACATCTCACACCTAGCCTAAATACATTTATCTCCTTACCCTTGTTCTAAAGATGAATTAGCATGTTTTGAGACATTTTGCAAAGACAAGGAAGATCTATTGATAATTTGGGTTAGAAACAAGAAATAAGTGTGGGGGGAAAGAAAAGAAAAGTCAAGAGAAAATGAAAGGGAATATTGTCAAATACATTCCCATATTGAAAAAAAAAATCATCTCTTGAACTTTTGGTTAAAGAAAAAGATGTTATAAAGTTGGTTAGAATAAAGCAAAGGCTCAACATGAATATTTAGCCTATGTTATTATGTGCTTTATAAGAGTTTTGAGAGTTTTATTTGTATGATCTTATTATGTCTCTAAACTCTATGAAATCTTTGGAACCTTTGTGATATCTTTATCCTTTTATTCTTTAACCACATTACAACCCCTTGGCTCTATTACAACCTTGAACAAAGACCTCTTGATTTATGAAGTTGCATGATCTAAATAGTGGAGAATAGGTGGACAAGCAAGCATATGGTAGAACTGTTTTCATGAGATTGATTGAGTGTAAACACTTTACCACTACTTTAAAGAGTGAAAATGATGAGAGTATCCCATGTGAGAAGTTGAGATTAAGTTTGAATATGAACTATTTTGATTGAAATATGTTATGTTAATATTGGTTTAACTCAAACTATTTACATTCAAGCATGATTTTTTGTGAAATTCTTTAAGCTATTGATTAGTTTATAAGACTTGTACAAAGATTGTCTCTAATCTATATTGAAAGGATTAGTAGTAACTATTTTTAGTGTATGTTAATTTATTTTTATTTAATTTTTTCAATGTTTGTGGGTATCATTTTAGTAAACCCTCACGAGACTAAACTCGTCCACTAGTGACACCTAGGGGTTTAAAGGCTTGTGTCACATGCTAGGTGCCACCGTGATTTCCTACGATGGATTAGATTAAATTTTCTTAAATTTTGTTTTTTTTTTTTTTTGCTCGAGGACTAGCAAAAAGCTAAGGTTAGGGGTATTTGATAAGCTCTTAAAATATACATTTTATGCCTTTCCTTTAGTTTTTGTTATGTTTTTGATCTTTTGTTTACTTATATTATGTTTTTGAATTTTAGGTACAATAAGGAGAATGAAATCAAAAGATGTCAATAATGATGGTAAAGAACTTACAAAATCATAATCACAAGATGGAAGAAGACTTGGGAGTCAAAAAGATCAATTTCTGGTTGCAAAGCAATAAGGTAGATTTGACCTCTGGAGCTTGTTGCAAGGAAAACTGATGTCAAATTCCTTATTTGAAGAAACTTCCTTTTTTACTTTTGAAGCTGACTTGAATACGTTTCCAACGGTAGTTTACACGCCCAAATCGGACAATAAATGGTCATCCAAATCAGCCAAAGAAGTGCGAGATGATGTAGCAGAAAAATGGAAGGCAGAGAGTCCGGTGCCGCGACGCCCAATTCCGGCATCGCGGCGCCAATAATTCGGGAAAAACACGTGAAAACTTGCCAAAACGTAACTTTCTGCCTCCAAGCTTACTTGTGTGGCAAGGACTTGTTCCCAGGGTTTTAAAGCTCTATAAATTCCATTTTTTAGTACAAACTAGATATATTTTGAGGAGACTCAAGGGATAATCAATTTTCTTCTTATTCTCCATTCTTTTATTTTCTTTTTAGTTTTATGTATATATTATCTATGCCTATACTAGGATAAACTTCTCTTTGGTTAAGGGTGATTTCAAAGCCCTAGAACATGCTGTGTAATTGATTTTGAGATTCTATCTATCATTAGTTTTCTATCAAAGTTGCTTGTGTTCTTCTATAAGAATTGTTCATGATGTTGTCTTGATTTGCTTAGATTGCAAACTAGATATATCTTGATAATTATCTAATGCTAGTTTAAGAGACTTGATACATAGCTTGTCTTGATTTCCTATTCAATAGTAGCAATTTGTAATTTATAATTATGTTGAGTTTTCAGGAATTGCAAAGTGAAACGTAACCTAAGTTAAACAATTCATGTTTATGCTTTTGTTGCTTAGATCAACCTATCTTTCTCATCATAAGGCTGCTATCAAATTAAATTTAGAGATGTTTACCTAGGTTGTTTGATAGTTAGAGATTAAGTAATGGCGTTCGTCCTGCTTAATGACGAACTAAGGAAGGATTGGGGTAACACGGGAGGTTGTTATCAATGATTGTTAACTTTGATAGCTAATTGATGTTGATAGATCTGAAATTGATTTTCAATGATGTTTAGTGGTGGAGAATGAAACCTTAATCATACTTCTCTTATATTTGATTTTCTCTTATTTATTTGCTTTTTACTTATCTTGTTTTCTTTACTTTTGATTATTTCAAAACCCCATTTTCTTTTCTTGTTTTTGAACTTAAGTGATAAACTAATAACTTATAAACTAAAACTCAATCCCTGAGGACTCGACCCTTGCTAACTACTATACTTACAATTGATTATTTTTAATGCAAGGTTAAATAAGATATACTATTTTGAGTGCATTAGGCTGTTATTACATTAAATCTAGAGAGCTTATTCTAGGTTGTCTAATAGTTAGAGATTAAATAGAGAGCTTGTTCTATTTAACAATGAACTAAGGAAAGATTGGGGTAACATATCTTGTTGTTATCTACGGTTGATAGCTTGGATAGCTAATTGATGTTGATAGATATGAAATTGATTATCTATGTCTAGTGGTGGAGAATGAAACCTTAACCATATTTTTCTCATATTTGATTTCTTCTCTTTAATTACTTGCACTTTTATTATTCTGATTTGTTTTACTTTCAGTTACTTCAAAAAAGTCCTTTTTCTTTTGCTGTCTTTTCTTTTCTTAGAACTAAAGTTTTGAACCAATAAACTTATAAATTGAAACCTAATCCCTGTGGATTCGACCCTTGCATACTATTTTACTATAATTGATAATATTAAGTGCAAGGTTTAATAAAGATACACCATTTTGAATGCATCACTACCCAACCCTTGAGCAAGCCTAAGGAGTATACGTTCCTCCTCCCATTGCCTCTCTTCTCTTGCCTTGTACAAACTGCAAATGCACCGTTCCTACCAACACCACAACCCTTGTCATGGATCTCAATCCTTTCTTCCAGTGTCAATTCAGCTTAAATCTTTGCCCTTCGTTGGCCTTGTACCAATTCAATCCTATCCTTTAGTTCGATTCACTTATGGCTATAAAACCGAGAGTGAAAGATGAAACTAGACCTGCTCAAGGGTCATGCCGGGCCGCGGCCCTGATTTTTTTTCACCTTAGCAAAGCTCGGCTCGTCGGCCCATATCACTGTTCATTTAATATTAAAAAAAAAGAGTCATTTTTATATTAATATTAATTTTTTTTATAATTAAATTTAAATAAAAATTTAATTTTTTATTATTTAAACAGCTAGGATCGCTAAAAATCCTATCCAGGGCTTACCGAGCCGGGCGGGCTACCTGGCCCTTGAGCAGGTCTAGACGGAACATGAGAGGTTTTACTTTGGTTTTTACGGAGTTTTCTTTGAAGTTCTGAGTCTATTCTACAAGGTGGTTACCTTTCTCCTTTTTTTAGTTCTTTATTTTTCTTGTCTTAGCAATTATATTATTTTATGCAAACTGAGTTTTTAAAATGAGAGAAAAGGAAACTATGAGTCTGATGACCTATAATCCTCGTGGTTGCAGTGATGAGGTAGGCTAGTCCCAATACATGGTCACTTTCGGACTAGTTCTCCCTCATTGTTTTCAAAACAAAAATGATTTTAAAAAAATGAGAAAAGAAAACTACGAATCTGTTGATCTACAATCCATGTGGTTGTAGTGATGAGGTAGGTTACTTTCATTACATGGACACTTTTGGACCAGTTTTTCTTGTCCTGTTTTCAAACAAAAATGGTTTTCAAAACCTCCTGGTAAGCCTTGGTTAGGATTAAACCAACTGATTCCTAATCAGGGCCGTTATTCATCAATATCAAGTAGAATAAAAGTATCTAGACAATCTGAAACAAAAATGGGTGACAACAAAAAATGATGTTTTCTGGACGTAATAGAGGTGAACAGACTCTGTTCATCCTTTCCTAATTTGTTTTTTCGTCATTTTTTTTTTTTTTTTGGGTGTAAAAAAAGCTATCTTTTTTCTTTCTACAAAAAGAGTTATGCTTTTGCTTGAAAAAAACTTGGTTAAAAATGGTTTCCAAATCAAGCAGCAACTGTCCGATTTTATGTCAAGTCGGGGCATTCGAATATTCTTTTTCCTTGGTATCTGAATATCTCGTTTTGTTTATATTTTCCTCTAGGATATTCAAATATCCTTTTTATTTTCCACTCCAAATGATTTTTCAGAAAGATATTCAGATACCCGTTATTAACGGTATTCAAATATCAACATTTTAAAAACTGTTACCAATGGGTATTTGAACACCCCTTCAGGGTATCTGAATACCTTGTTTCTTTTTTTTTTTTTAAGAAAAAAATATTTTATAAAAAAGATATTTGAATATCCTGATTTGGGGTATCTGAATACCCCCATTTTCAAAGGTTATCAATAAGGGGCATTCGAATTCCCTTTTGGAATATTTGAATGCCTTTTAATTTTTTTAAAAAAAAAAAAATTATAAAAAAAGGGTATTTGACTACCCTAAGTAGGGTATTTGAATACTTCATTTTCAAGGACTTCCACTAAGGGGTATTCGAATACCCCATTTATTTATTTTTTTAAAAGTTTGTCTTTTTCAAGAGGAAAAGGGTATCCAAATACCCTTGACTATGGTATGAATACATACCTCTTTTGATTTTTACCCAATATCTAATGACCAATGTTTATTTCTTCTGTCAATCATTTTCTCTGAAGGTATTTGGATAACCTTTATGGTATTCAGATATCCTAAGTTAAGAGAAGAAAAACATGACCATCTTGAGCAGTTTTACTTATTGCATGTGTATTTTGTTCTATATATTTGTTTATTATTATGTTATTTATTTTTCTTTTATTCTTCTTGACTTTATTACATTCATCAACTTTTTATTGCAATTTTTTAAATTTATTTAATTTCCTTGCAATTTACTTTTAAACCTTTATTTAATTTTTTAGTAATTTTCTTTATTTATGTAAGTTATTTGCAATTTACTTTATTAAACTATTTATTTTCATTGCAATTTTATTTATTTATTTGTTTTCCTTACAATTTACTTTTAAGCCTTTATTTACTTTCCAAGCAAGTTTATTTATTTATTTAAGTTATTTGCAATTTACTTTATTACATTTTTTATTTTTGTTGCATTTTATTTATTTATTTATTTTATTTTATTTCCTTGCAATTTTCTTTTAAGCATACATTTACTTTTCAAGCAATTTTTTTCTTTCTTTATTTAAGTTATTTGCAATTTACTTTATAGCATCCTGTACTTTCATTGCAATTCTCTTTATTTATTTAATTTCTTTGTAATTTTTTAAAGCATTTACTTACCTTTTTTTAGCGATTTTATTTATTTAAGTTAATGGCAACTTATATTATTACGCCTATTTACCTTTATAGCTCTTTACTTATTTAAACTCTTTTAATATTATTTTACACCATTTACACCCTTTACGATCAAAGCAAGATAAAAATCAAAGCTTTTTAATAAAAAAGGATGATACAAGTTTGGGAAAAATGGTTCTGATACCCTATCTAGACTTTGGAGGGATCTCGGGGTCACTCTCCTATAAAGGAAATATCAACCCAGAATGAAGGAATTTCCTCCTAATTTTCATCTAGATATTGGAAAACTTAGGAGAGCATCCCGAAATTAAGAAGTTTTTCATCTTCCCAAATTAAGGAAAGCCTATTTCCTAAAAAATAATGAAATACTTATTCTTTTATTCATTTACTTTATTTCTGATCACTCAGGATTATTCTGCTATTTTATCTTTTGCTTAATTAATCTTAATGTTTGTTCATTTCTTTAAGAGTTTAAACAAAAGATAATACCTCAAATGAAGTTAATTCTTGATAATTTGCTTAGACATTGTAGAGTTTTTAATAATTATCGTTTACGAAGGGATATTATCTCGATTTTTGATGGATCATTATGGAGATTGTTAGATGAAAGAGAATTTCTAAAATTCCTTCTAGACGTTGGAGAATTTAGGAAAATTCTCTAACATTAAAGATTTTCATTTTAATCCAAACCAAAAATGTTTTCTACAAAAATCTTTTTAAGGTGTCAAGGGAATTATTTTCAAGTCTCAAAATTAAGACCTATTTTTGTCAAGTTTGAAAACAACACATGATTAATTAGTATCGTTTTGGAAGGGTGTTGTAGGGGTGCTGATACCTTCCCTAAGCGTAACCGTACTCCCGAACCTAACTTGGTTTTATTTTTTTTGCAGACCTCAAAATTATCTTTTATTAAATCTTAATTAATTTTAGGATTTTTAAAAAGAAAGCTTTTAATAGATGGACAATCACACTTGATCAAACAGATTGGTGGCCACTCCCTTCGTGGTTTTTCAAAATCTAAACTTTTTTAACATCTAGCAGTCGTAAGATCGTTATAACAGCTTGGCGACTCCAATGGAGACATTTTTTAGAATCAAGCTATTAATTATTCGTGTGTTATTTTTAGTCTTGATTTAATGATCTTAATCGTTATTTAATTGTAATTCTCTCATTTTTTTGATAACAAAATAAATTTTTGCAAAAAGAGATTTTGAATAAATTCATTTGCATTCAAGTTATTTTTTTCATTCTTTTATTTATGTCGTTTCCTTTATGGCCTTTATACTATTTGTTTTTAATAAATTGTTGGGGCATCTAGGATTGAGATAGTGTATGATCAAAGATTTGTCTTCACACAAACTTCTACGTGCATTTGCATAACATGAGCTCTATATACGGACTCCATGAGCTCCATGTTGGTATATGCCCTAGAGCCAATCGGTTTGGTCAGGCATAAACTACCAATAATGCAAACCCATCACTATATCTTAGTGGTACAAGTTTTCCTTCATGTTAATACAATGATAAGGAGTTATTAAGTACTAATCGGATGAAGGCCATGGAATATAATGGCCTTGCAAAAGGAATTATATATAATTGTGAGATCCTTATGCATCAATTCCATGTTCCTAAAATGGTTCCTGGTCATCGTATTGCCAAGACGGGGCATTGGCAATGCTCAAAGACTAGTACATGTTAAGCCTACTTACTTAGTAAGAAACTGATCTCACGTGTTGAAGTATAAGGGATACTTTAGGATAATATGTAGGTGCTTGTCTGTTGAACAAGTTCACTGAACATGGCTCGCTATGAGAACTCCATTTGGTACTGTCACTCAAATGTTTATGGAAATGTTCTCACGTGTCAATCGTGTAAGTAGTCCTCTGACTTGTGATACCAAGTCATCTTGTATGGGGAGTGTCATACTTTGATTCCATCATGAACGAGTCCCAAACAAGAGTGATGCTTATGGTAGGGGGTTTTGGGTATGACATGAACCATACGAAGATGGATGAGTGATCCAGAGAAGATTCACCACTCCAAGTGACATCGGAGACATATCTTATCTGTTCTTGGCTTAAGTTAACTTGATGGAATCTCTGGCCAGAGTATGATAAATTTAGGAGAAATAATTTCTCTAAGTTCACAAAGTTAACCAATACCTTCAAGAACTAATATGGATTGAACATGAGTAGACACTGCACCATGCTCATGGATTTTTCGGGATATTTGGTGAAAGGACCGAATTACACTGATAGACTGAACACGAAAGGTTATGTCGAGACTAACTTGTCTCTCTAGTATTTGGGTAGTCATGATGGCTTGCTAGAGTCCGCTCATGATCTACGAATGTAAATTAATTAGATTAATTTATATTCATTGCCAACATATTGGAAGCCTAATGGATCACACACATAAAGGTGAATTAAGAGATTAAAATGGAATGAGCCTAATTGATTAATTTGAGAATTTAATCAATAGGGACTTAATTAAATAGTTTAATTAAGTGGAGGGACTTAAGGGAAAATAACATAAGAGTTATGTTATAACCGTAAACCTATGTCTAGGAGTCTTGTTGCCCCCTATATAAAGAAACATGATGTCGCCAATCTCCCTAAGGGGGCTAGCCGCATATTATGCTTGGCTTTTTGTTGTATTCTTCTTGATTTCTTTCTTCCTCCTTGCCTCTTCATGGATTGCTAGAGAGAAAAACGTTTTCTTTCAAGAGAGCAAAGGCATAGAGTGAAGAAGAAAGAAGATCAAGATAATCTTGTGATTGGCGCACCAAACCCGGAGAAGGAAGAAAAACATTTTCTTCTTCTTGATGCTTATGAAGCATTCAGCCATGGATGCTTAGATGGAGAGAGGTTTCTTGAAACCTAAACCACTAGCATGGTTTTCGATAGGACTCCATTCCTACCTTATGAAGGTTCTCTTGATCATCTTGAGTGGATCACCGTTAGAGGCTAGACACTTGTGTGGCTAAAGTTTCGACATTGCCTTCTTGGTGTTCAAGATTGAGTGGGCTGTTTGGAAACTCAAGATTACTAGATCTTTGAGTTAAGGTATGAATCTTGATTAGATGTATGCTTTATAATTACAAGATCGCATTAAAAGTTTACAAGCATGATCCTGTAAAATTCGACTATCTCTTTGTTTACTTTTCCGCTGCGTTCATGTTCTCCTTTAATTCGATTATTCTTTGAGCATGAGGTCGAATCCCAACAGTGGTATCAGAGCCTAGCTTGTAAGTTTTCTTGTGATTTGCATGTTTAATCTTGGTAATATTCAATTGGATTGAATTGTGTGTTGATCTAGCAAAGTTCCTTCAAGAAAAACATTTTCTGCTTTGTTTCAATTTTGGACAGCTTCTGTATGCAATTTGATCTTGGTGTTTTAAATTGTTTAAAACATGTTTAAAATTGATTTGATTAATTTTTAACCTTGCCATATGATTGCATGACACAAAGGAGTTAAAAGAAACAAGTTTGGATTTGTTTTGGATTGGTTTTGGTGCTTGAATTTTGAAGTACACGGTGCAGGATTCTTTTTGCAGACTTGCTATAAGTTACGGTTTTGACATGGTTGGAGGTGTCCAAAAATTCTAAAACTTTGAGGAGAAGTCCAAAACATGTCTATATTGATGCTGTAATTTTTGGTGAATTTTTTGATTTTTTTTATTGTCGAAATTACCTCTCAAAATTGTACAAACAGTTTGCATGGTTGCTGGAATTTTCTGGGCAGCCTTGAGTTCTTGAATTTGATTTTTGAATTGTAGGTATAATTGGCTGATAATCAAAAGATAAAGTGTGTGTGACTTGTTCACCACATTAGCCACCATAAGAGGCGGCTGCTTGAGGCAAACGTTGCCCCAACAAAGGTTGCCGAATGCAACAACTGTACTTAGTAAAAGTGGGAGGCGGCTACACACAAAAATTGTGTGTTAGGGCATCACCTTCTATTTTTGAAAATTCTTGATTCTTTGAAATTTGGACTTATGAAAATTGTTTCCTAGTTAAGATTGGATTCCTGAGAGTTAGGAATGCACCTAAGCTTTCCTTGTGGAAATTGTTTCCTAGTTGAAGAAGGACTCCTAAAAGTTAGGAGAAGATATGAAACTTTCCTTGTAGAGAAAGTTTCCTAAATCAAACTTGAACTTCCTAAGGTGTTAGGAAATCTAATTAAATTGTTTAATTAGATGGAAGATTTTAATTCAAAGAATCCTAATTGGATTAGGATTCAAGTAAATTGAATTAAAATTAAAATTGCTAAATGATTTAAGCCAAGTATATTTAAATGAGTTTAAATATTACTTTCTTTAAATGACATACAAGATTACTAAGTGACTAAATTTGTATGCATTTATTTTTATGCTTTATGATGTGATTATGAAAGCATGAGGGTGATTATAGACTTAGACTTAGACTTAGGTCATGGATAGTTAAATTCTCTTTTTGGTATTTTTATAAATAGGATCTGTGAACCCTGCCTTCTCTTATTCATTTCTGGGGTGTAAATTCTCTTCTCACCTAACTCCCCTCGAATGTAACTCGAGGTTTCTACCAAAGAGATGTAAATGTTATATAGGTTTGTAGATTTAGATTTAAGCTAAGATTTGAATTTATGTAATTCCCTAATGTAAGGAGACAAGGCGCCAAGAAGAAGGACCAAGGAGATCACCATCAAGACTTATGAAGACTATGTACGGTATCCCTAAGAATTTGACCAACTAGTGTCCTAATGGCTCAAGGAAACTAGAGTAGTAAAGTCCATAATCATCCTAGTAGATTGCATGAGATAGATTTATTTTTGAATTTATATATGTGATATATATTTGAATAAATGCTATGCATGTCAATCAACAAAGAAAAGCAATGAGACCTAATTAATAAAATAAAGAAATCCCTCATTAAATTATATTGAGTCCATGTTACACATGATAAGTTGCCTTCCACCATCTTAACAAGATAACAAGAGTTCTTCTAGTAGGAGGCTTGTTGAGTCACTCAAGGTCAAACTACTGTACGAATATGTTTGAGTTATAGAAGGTGGGTCTTACTCAACTAGATGTTATGTTATCCGGATGCGTCAAACTTGATCGCATGACATTTAGAGGCAAGGTTAGACGAAATGCATATGATGCATTTAGGCAAAGAGTTGTCACCTAACTAATCAAGGAGTTGCATAGAGATGCAATTGGTAAGCAAAGTTACCTACTCAATTAGTTTCAACATGGCTTGTTGAGTGACTCAAGGTCATGGTGGGATGAAAGGGGTCCTTGCTCACTAAGAAGTTTAAAAGTTAAATTTCTCGAATAGAAGAGGAGGGCTACTATGTTGACAAAATAGTGAGAACAATCATTTAAACTCTAAAACCTAGTTTTAATGATTGCAATTTGCATAATGACTATTATATGCATTGGTTTATATGGGATATAAATCATCATGGTAGGTTAACGAGTCACTTGATTACATACTTGATGCAAACTATAAAGCCGATTTATATTAATCAATTGCACAATAAAGATTGTGATGGATATGAAATGAATGACCATGTCCTTAATGATCCATGAGGTACTTAGCAATGAGAAGTTCAACATCTCAAGGAATTGTTCCAATGAAAGATGTTAGAAGGTATCCTATGAGGCATCATGTGCTAATGGATGCATCAACAAGTTTGAGATACTTGGTTGATTCATTGATCATAATCTTAGTTCTTTCTTTATTGTCTAAGAGAAATTTGCAAGTCGTGTTGTATTACAACATGAACCAATAGGTGTTGCTAAATGTGTTCACTAGACTAGAAGATCAACCACTTTGTTACTTCCACCAAGGGAAGGTAATCGAAGAAACGTTCTTCAAAGTTAGGATGATGAGATGAAGAAAGAAATTGATATCGATCAAAAGGACATACCATTATTGTGGCAATGCAGGGCATTGGAGACTTAAATGCATGAAGTATATTCGATACTTGAAAGGAAGTGAAACTTGAGAAGTTTTACTTCATGGTTATTATGTCACATCCCAACTCCGGGAGTGTGACTGGCCAGAGACAAGTATATACCCTTGCCTCCAAAGCCTTAACCATTTATCTACCTAACGAAATTTCGGCATGACCTCACCCGATAAGGGTAGGAACCTGCAAAACATGCAACACAATAATAATAACACATGACATCCCGGTTAGGACACCTCCAACTAGGGAGTAACCGAGATGCCTTGCAGCAGACGCACAAAGTGAACCACAATGCATATATTTATATACAATACAAAAAATATACACAACAATCTCGGTCTTCGACCAGATAACCGCATGATACATAATACAACATACTTAGGCAAAATAACATATGACATCCTAGGTGACTGTGCATAGCTCCTCCATCAAGTAACGGATCACCTCGTCAAAACGACATGTCATGTTCATCAAGTAGCGTCACGAACTAAGCCGGAGGGGTGGATGAGGGACCGGGTCGATCAGTATCTGAAAAAAAAAATAACTAAAGAGTGAGTCATGAGGACCCAGTGAGCAAATGCAAGTTATATTAACTAATATCACCTGGATGTTTCTATCCAACATCACAAACAACTATAACATCTGGTAGGGTCCGTAGACTCCTACAAACAGGTAGGGCTCGAAAACTTCTACAAAACTAGAAGGGTACGAAGGCTCCTACAAAATCGGTAGGGCTCGAAGGCTCCTACAAAATCGGTAGGGCTCAATGGCGGCCTACAAATCCATACTGCACAATGGCAGCCTACAAATTCGGTATAACTTAACATTACAATAAAATTGCTTCACATAACATTTAAATAGGCATAATAGAAAAGAACAATGTGGCGCCATACGGCCGACCACTCATACGACAATCTCGGATTATTACATAATCATCATTTTTCCATTCCTTGGACCTTTTCCTCACGTCTTTACGAGAACTCGATATCATAAGGTAATTCTTCGTCATACATTCATACAATCACAGTCAGTATGCCATAACATAATCTAACGATCCTACATCTATTGCTACACGTTTACTCATAGTGAGCTAAGCGAAAGAAATTGGATCCTCGTGCTCCGAGGCTCTTCCAACCACGGACTCAGCTAATTCGCGCTCCTAGTACATAAACAATAATTTCATAAATATTTTATAAATTTGCAAACATTCACAATATCCAAATTGTAACTAATTCGCTAATATCTGAAAATTTACAGCTTAGCTATTTAAACTTTATAATTTTTACACCTAGCTCGGATGGAAATCCGGAGCAACGATCAACTAGAAAGTTGCTCCCCCGAGCCTAGCAAAGCTAACGGTGGCCTCGGATGGTGGTGGAAGTGGCGGCACAAGGTGGTTGGCCAACATGGTGAATTCGTCCAAGTTTAGATTTCCAACTACAAGCGACTTTTTCACTCAACCAACCCCAAATAATGGATGTAGAGGTTGATTTAGGACTACCCATGGTAGTGGTTTCTCAAGGTTGAAGAAGAAGCAACTCTTAAGGCATGAAAAATGAAAGTAACAACAGATTAAGGGGTTTCTTGGCTGATTTTTATGGCCATTTATCAAGCCAATGACAAAAATACCCCTTTAGCCCACTTTTTGTCTTTTAGTGCCTAAATGGGGCCCACGTGAAATTTTTACGTTCGGAAGCTCATTTTTCACTTGTCTCAGCATGGAAATGTTTAAAATGTCATTATACACCATTACGTAAGTTTTCAGAGTTTTCCAATATCCCGAACATCAAAGTCGGGCCCCGGACCGTTTACGGGTCAACATTAAGACTTTTTCGGTTTTAGCTCCGATTCTCATTTTGATTTCAACAACAGCTTTCTAACATCATTTTATGTCCATATGAATTCATTTATTCACTTAAAACCTTTTTCAGACCTTCCCGCGACCAGTTTCGGATTTTCACTCCTTTAAGTTAACTAAAGGCGTATTCATTTTTCACTTAACTTTTTGAGTAAAAAAAGGTCAACTTTTCAATATAAGCATCATATTGTGATCCTCTATGACCCTAGAGTCTATTGGTACCGTATACGAACCAAAATAAAATTTTGGGTAAAATAACCAAAATACCCCTGGTTCATATTTTATCGATTTTGTACCGATTAGATTTTATCCAATAATCTTGATCAGTAATATATCACATTTTAACACTATGTGAAGTTAAAATACCAAATTTTATGGGCTTTACATTGTCCTGGTTGCGATTCTTGACTCGTGATCACTTTAGGGCTAAATCTCTCAAATAGCCGATTAAACCCCTTACTCTAAAAATTATTAATATAACAATAAGACCAGATGGTAGTGTGCTTTATCTACAAGCATACATAAGCTTGATCCACCGTCTATGAATCATTTAAAAAGATCCGAGACGATCTCTGTCTTACGAGGGTCTTACAATTCTTCCCCCCTAAAAAAATTCGTCCTCGAATTTTCATAATTGTGAACTTATTGAATAATTCATTTAAAGAGTTGCGTACCTACTCTCAGAATAACTGGGGTACTGTCTCCTCATGTCTCTTTAAAGTTCCCAAGTAGCTTCCTCCTCCTCGTGATGATTCCATACAACCTTCACCGAAAGAATTTCCTTCGATCGGAGCTTCCGTACCTGCCATTCAACTATGGATATGGGTTCCTCTACATATGTCATGTGTGGATCTACCTCTACGCCCTGTGGTTGCAACATATGGGACTCATCGGGGAGGTATTTTCGAAGCATCGACACATGAAATACCAGGTGTACAGCGGCCAACTTAGGAGGAAAGGCCAACTCATATGCTACTGCCTCATGTCGTCGAAGTATCTCAAATGGTCCAATGTACCATGGACTCAGCTTTCCTCTCTTGCCAAATCTCATGACACCCTTAAACGGAGACACTTTCAAGAGCACATGATCCCCCACATCAAACTCTAGTTCTCGAAGTCTATTATCGGCATAATACTTTTGCTGACTCTGTGCAGCTCGCATTTTTTCAAGGATCAACTCCATATTTCTCAATGCTTCCCGAACCATATCTGGACCTAATAATGGACAATCACCCACCTCGAACCATCCCACTGGAGATCTACATTTTCGGCCATACAATGCTTCATATGGTGCCATCTATATGATACTCTGATAACTGTTATTATATGTAAACTCAATCAAAGACAAGTGCTGATCCCAGCTACCCTCAAAATCTAAAACACATGCCCGAAGCATGTCTTCTAAAGTATGGATGGTTCTCTCAGATTGACCATCGGTTTGGGGATGGAACGCGATACTGAATCTCAACTGAGTACCCAATACCCTTTGAAATGATTCCCAAAACCTCGATGTGAACTGTATGCCTCTATCTGACACAATAGAAATTGGCACTCCATGCAAAGGCACTATCCGGTCCAAATATAGTCTAGCATACTGGGTTGCGGTATATGTAGTGCGCACTGGCAAGAAACGCGCGGACTTGGTCAATCTATCGATAATCATCCATATCGAGTCAAATCCTTTGGTTCACCTAGACAACCTCGTGACTAAATCCATCGTAATCTTGTCCTATTTCCATTCAGGGATATCCAAGCTCTGAAGCGTACTTGGCGGTTTTTGATGTTCGGCCTTAACCTGTTGGCACACCAAGCATCTAGCCACAAAGTTTGCTACATCCTTCTTCATGCCTTCCCACCAATAATGTGCTCGTAGATCATGATACATCTTGGTGGAACCAGGGTGCATAGTGTAGGATGAGCTATGAGCTGTCTCAAGGAGTCTATGCCGTATATCTCTTGCCAACGGTACCACGAGGTGGTCATGTAACCATAAAGTTCCATCATCATCTTTACGAAACTCCTCGCACAATCCTTGTCCAACCTGGGCTTTCTTTCCTATACAAAAATCGTCATCATGTTGCAACTGTTTTACCTCCTCCACTAATGATGGTCGTACTTGCACATGGGCTAACATCTCCCCCGTTTCGGTAACACTAAGTACCACACCATCATGGAGGCAATTCCTCATTTCCCGGACCATATGTCTCCTCTGTACTGCTACATGGGCTAAGCTACCCATGGACTTCCTACTCAAGGCATCCGCGACAACGTTGGCTTTGCCGGGATGATAAAGGATGGTGCAATCATAATCCTTGAGTAATTCCAACCATCTCCTCTATCTCAAATTCAACTTCCGCTGATCAAATATATACTTGAGACTCTCGTGGTCTGTATAAATTTCACATGATCGGCCATACAAATAGTGTCGCCATATCTTCAATGCGAAGATAATGGCTGCCAGTTCCAAGTCGTGAGTAGGGTAATTCTGCTCATGCCTTTTCAACTGTCTCGACGCATAAGCAATAACCTTGTTCTTCTGCATTAATATGCATCCCAAACCTAAGCGAGAAGCATCACAATACACCACAAAACCATCTGTCTCATTTGGCAATGCTAACACCAATGTTGAAGTCAAGAGCTCCTAAAGTTCATTGAAGCTCTTCTCACACGCATCTGACCAAATAAACTTAACATTTTTCTATGTGAACCTGGTTAGTGGTGCAGCTATCCGCGAGAAGTTCTCCACGAACATCCTATAATATCCAGCCAACCCTAAGAAACTCCTGATCTCTGTTACTATATTCGGCCTCTTCCAGTCTCGTACTACCTCAATCTTCTTGGGATCCACAAAAATACCTTCCTTCGAAACTATATGGCCAAGAAAACTCACACTCGATAGCCAAAACTCACACTTGGAGAACTTGGCAAACAGTTTGTGCACTCGAAGAGTCTCGAGGACAATGCGAAGCTGTTCCCTATGTTCATCATCGCCTCGCGAATACACCAAGATATCATCGTGAACACAATCACAAACTGGTCAAAGAAGGGTTTGAACACCCTGTTCATCAAATCCATGAACGTTGCCGGTGCATTCGTCAGTCCAAACGACACGACCAAAAACTCATAATGTCCATATCGAGTGCGAAAGGCCATTTTGGGAATATCTTCCCTCCTCATGCGAAGCTGATGGTACCCTGATCTAAGATCTATATTAGAAAAGCACTGAGCTCTCTGCAGCTGATCGTAAATCATCAATCCTAGGCAACGGATACTTATTCTTCATCGTCACTTTATTCAGCTGCCTGTAATCAATACACAACAGTAACGATTCATCCTTTTTCTTAACAAATAAAATCGGAGCACCCCAAGGAGAAGTACTCGGGAGTATAAAGCCTTTATCAAGAAGATCTTGTAACTGAACCTTTAGTTCCTTTAGATCTAACGGAGCCATACGGTAAGGAGGAATGGATATCGACTATGTTCCTGGGGGTACATCTATACAAAACTCAATCTCCCTATCTGGTGGAAGTCCTGGAAGCTCCTCAAGAAAAACATGGGGGAAATCCTCTACCACGGGAATCCCTCTCAAATCCTGAGACTTCATCTCAGCATCGTACACATATGCCAAGAATCCTTGGCAACCCTTCGCTATCAGTTTCCCGGCACTAATTACCGAGATCAAGTATGGCGAAGTTGTTCTACGATCTCCTTGATACCTTAACACATGTTTACTCGGTATTCTCAACACTACCACTTTCTTGTGACAATCCAATACCGCATGATGGGCAGACAACCAGTCCATGCCCAAAATCACATCAAACTCAAGTATATTAGTTCAATTAGATCTACCAAAAATATCTCACCCTCGATCAGTATTTCACATCTTTCAATATTCTATTCACGTGGTAAACCTCCCCTACCTGAGTAAGCACTATCAATGGATTATTTAACATATCATAACTCATGTTCAAACACGAAGCAAAGGAAAAGGATATAAAGGAGTACGTAGCACCCAAATCAAATAATACTACAGCCTGCTTGGAACAAATATCTAACGTACCTGTCACAACTGCATTCGACGCCTGCGCATCTTGAGGATTTAGCACAAATGCCCTGTCCTATCCTCGACCCTCTGTAGTCTGTCCCCTACCTCCAGACTGTGTACCTCTGCCTGTTGTGCCTCTGCCCACTGACTGGGCCACTGATCCAGTAACAGCTGGAGTAATAATTATGGGCGGTGCAACTATAATGTACGTGGGTCGAGAAAGATTCAGCGAACAGTCCTTTTTCATATGCCCCGGCTGACCGCATCTGAAACAAGTACCAGGTCTTCCGCATCGTCCAAAGTGCGGATAACCACAACTCTGACAATGGGTAGCTCCTGATCTTCCAGTGTTACCTGATAACTGGGTAACCGATCTAGTTTGACTGCTTTGTCCCTGGACCACTGTACCAGCACTACTAGATGCTCCTGATCCGTCTACACCAGACTGCCTAAAACACTGTCTCCCAATCCTGGCCTTCTTCCGAGGCTCACGATAAACCTGCCTCTCTTTGGCCATTGCCTCAAATCGTAAGGCCGCATCAAGAACATCAGAGTACGTAGAGGTCCTTGTTATTGGTACCGCTCTAAATAAGTACTCCCTAAGGCCATTAGCAAACAGCTTGGCCTTCATAGTATCAGTCATCACCATATGTGACGCATACTTCGCTAACTGATTAAACTTAGTATCATAATCCAACACTGACACCCTCAGTCTGTTTCAGTAACTCAAACTCTTGAGCCTTAGCATCCCGTAGACTCTCAAGCATGAATCGCTCAATAAAAGCATTATAAAAATCAAACCATTCTAATGGAGGGCTACCAGCTGGCCGGCTCTCAATAGGGTCTTATACCACTCACAGGCTACCTCTATCAACTGATAACTAGTCAACTCCACAGCCCTAATTGGTGAGCATTCGAGAGCCACACATAACCAATCACATACATCCACAAAGTCTTGTGGGTGTAAATCAAGCTCAATCCCAAAAAATGCCGGTGGCTTATTCCGTTGAAACTCATATAATGTCACTGGGAGATACGACACTTGTTGGGCGGGTTGCTATCCCTCACGGGGATTCTATGGCCGTGGAGGACCTGTAGGGGCCTGATCCTGCCTCTGCTGCCTCTGATCTGCTAGTAGATCTATCAGGGTCCTAACCTCCTGATGTATCTCACCAATCTCAACAGCTAACTGTTCTACCCTATTTTCTGCTGCTGACCCCCTAACAGATCTAACGGTTTGGTCTCGTTCTCCAGGAACGAGATTCGGACGTCCCATGGAGGCCTGATCGAAAACCCTAGGTGGTCGTCCCCTTCGCCTATCCTGTGTTCTCTGCATCGGGGGCATAATAACCTGAGACAAAAATTTAATCGTTAAGTACCCTCATCTATCCAACCCCGCACTATCCAATATAACCGACAAGTGATCCTTTACATGATGGACATATGTACAGTCATCGACCTCTAGACAATGCTCTGATACCAATTTTGTCACATCCCAACTCCGGGAGTGTGACCGACCAGAGACAAGTATATACCCTTGCCTCCGAAGCCTTAACCATTCATCTACCTAACGAAATTTCGACATGACCTCGCCCAATAAGGGGGGTTTACCGAACTTGCAAAACATGCAACACAATAATAATAACACATGACATCCCGGTTAGGACATCTCCAACTAGGGAGTAACAGAGATGCCCTACAGCAAATGCACAAAGTGAACTACAATGCATATATTTATATACAATACCAAAAATATACACAACAATCTCGGTCTTCGACCGGATAACTGCATGACACATAATATAACATACTTAGACAAAATAACATATGACATCCCTAGGTGACTGTGCACGGCTCCTCCATCAAGTAACAGATCACCTCGTCAAAACGACATGTTATACTCACCGAGTAGCATCATGAACTAAGCGACGGGGTGGATGAGGAACCAGGTCGACCAGTATCTGAAAAAGAAAAATAACTAAAGAGTGAGTCATGAGGAGCCAGTGAGAAAACACAAGTTATATTAACTAATATCACCTGGATGTTTCTATCCAACATTACAAACAACTATAACATCCGGTAGGGTTTGTAGACTCCTACAAACCGGTAGGGCTCGAAAGCTCCTACAAAACTGGTAGGGCACGAAGGCTCCTACAAAATTGGTAGGGCTCGAAGGCTCTTACAAAATCGGTAGGGCTCGAAGACTCCTACAAAACCGGTAGGGCTCAATGGCAGCCTACAAATCCGGTAGGGCACAATGGCAGCCTACAAATCCGGTAAGGCACAATGGCAGCCTACAAATCCGATATAACTTAACATTACAACAAACTTGCACACATAGCATTTAAATAAGCATACTAGCAAAGAACAATGTGGCGCCATACGGTCGACCACTCATATGACAATCCGGATTATTGCATAATCATCATTTATCCATTCCTTGGACTTTTTTCTCACGTCTTTACGAGAACTCAATATCATAAGGTAATTCTTCGTCATACATTCATACAATCACAGCCAGTATGTCATAACATAATCTAACGATTCTACATCTATTGCTACACGTTTGCTCACAGTGCGCTAAGCGGAAGAAATTGGATCCTCGTGCTCCGGGGCTCTCCCAACTACGGACTCAGCTAATTCGCGCTCCTAGTACATAAAAAATAATTTCATAAATATTTTATAAATTTGGAAACATTCACAGTATCCAAATTGTAACTAATTCACTACTATCCAAAAATCTACAGCCTAGCTATTTAAACTTTGTAATTTTTACACCTAGCTCGGATGGAAATCCGGAGCAACGATCAACTAGAAAGTTTCTCCCCCGAGCCTAGCAAAGCTAACGGTGACCTCGGACTATGGTGGAAGTGGCGGCACAAGGTGGTTGGCCAACATGGTGAATTCGGCCAAGCTTAGATTTTCAACTCCAAGCCACTTTTTCACTCAACCAACCCCAAATAATGGATGTAGAAGTTGATTTAGGACTACCCATGGTGGTGGTTTCTCAAGGTTGAAGAAGGAGCAACTCTTAAGGCATGAAAAATGAAGGTCACGGCAGATTAAGGGGTTTCTTGGCTGATTTTTATGGCCATTTACCAAGCCAAATGACAAAAATACCTCTTTAGGTCACTTTTTGTCTTTTAGTGCATAAATGGGGCACACGTGAAATTTTTACGTTCGAAAGCTTGTTTTTCACTTGTCTTAGCACAGATATGTTTAATCATTTTACACTAGTACGCAAGTTTTCGATATCCCGAACATCAAATCTGGGCCCCAAACTGTTTACAGGTCAACATTAAGACTTTTTCGGTTTTAGCTCCGATTCTCATTCTAATTTCACCAACAGCTTTCTAACATCATTTTATGTCCATATGAATCCATTTATTCACTTAAAACCTTTTTCGGACCTTCCCGCGATCAGTTCTAGATTTTCACTTCTTTAAGTTAACTAAAGGCGTATCCATCTTCCACTTAACTTTTTTAGTAAAAAAAATGTCAAATTTTCAATATAAGCATCATATTGTGATCCTCTATGATCCCAGATTCTATTGGTACCGTTTACGAGCCAAAATAAAATTTTGGGTAAAATAACCAAAATGCCCCTGGTTCATATTTTACCGATTTTGTACCGATTAGATTTTATCCAATAATCCTGATCAGTAATATATCACATTTTAACACTATGTGAAGTTAAAATACCAAATTTTACAGGCTTTACATTGTCTCGGTTGCGATTCCTGACTCATGGTCACTTTAGGGCTAAATCTCTTAAATAGCCGATTAAACCCCTTACTCTAAAAATTATTAAAATAACAATAAGACCAGATGGTAGTGTGCTTTGTCTACAAGCATACATAAACTTGATCCACCATCTATGAATCATTTAAAGAGACCCGAGTCTATTTTTGTCTTACGAGGGTCTTACATATTATGAGTTAGTTTGTTTTCACTACCTTTAGGTATATGATACCTATAAGATTGGTTCAAAGATATGTACAACATATAGATGGAACTAATGACAAGGACAAGTGAAAAAGGAATAAGACCAAGGAGGTGGCAACCTTATTTGATATTTGATCAAGCTTGCCAAACTATTCAAGATGAATGTTTTAGAAACATTATCATTGACATTCCGGTTATGCTAGCATTAGATGCTTGGCCATTCATCCTAGAATGAACCGAAAGTTCATATGGAATTTGTTTCATATCATGGTCTTATTACACTCATAAAAACTAGAAACTTGCATAAAAGATAATCAAAGGTTGTTCAAGTTAAAAGTATAAGATTAAAGTATATAGATAGTAGTAGTTTCTTTGATTATGAATCAAAGAAAATCTTATACAAAACTTGACAATTAGATGAGCTTTGGCTCAAGCAATTTCATAATGAGATTATGAAACTAATTTAGTTAAAGAGCATTCTTATTAAGATATGATCTAAATAAAGAATGCCTTGAAACTAAATTGATTGATTATCTAATAGAATTCATAAAAGATGAATTGGATAGACATCACTATGTAATGACATAGTAAAGTCCATGATGCTCCAAATAGCCAAGATTGCCAAAACACTAACCTAGAAAGGATTTCAAATTGTATTTGTAAAACAAACATTCATATGGGATATGAGATGTTTGGTTTTATAATTACAAATGTGCATTCAAAAGAGTTTTGAATTCACATCCCATAGGAAAGTAAATGAGTTTACTTTGAACGTTTCTACACAGGTAGGAAACAGTGAGCATTATGACATTTAAAAGTTAAGGTCATAAGTAGAAATCCAAATTATGCATAGGATGCATAAAGGCACACAGATTTAGTAGGATGCATTATGATGCATTACTCATACGTGATGAGTCTACTAAACATAATGATTAAGTAGGATGCATTATGATGCATAACTCATAAGAGATGAGTCTACTAATAGAACATTGTTAGACAATGGATTGAGATATCCAGTTTTGATAGTGACATTCAAGAGTTGAAATTATCAAAAAGGATGAGATATTTTTTGTGCACACCTAAGGGTTAGTGGGAGTAATATTGATACATTGTAGATTAAAAGGTAAATCGACTAGTAATGCTAAGATCTAAAAGATTTAGTAATAGATGATTGGATTAAATGTTAAATAAGTTTAACATAGAGAGAATCCAACAAGTGACTTAAGGCCATGATGTTAATAAATTAGTCATTTGGAAACGTTCCAAATTAGAGAGGACTGAATATTTATATTCTAAGTCAGAATACAAACCTTTTTGTTTAAGGCTACGAAAAGGTGTATTTGGATCCATAGCTCACTGGGTAATTAAAAGATTCCTAGTTGTTAAAGTAACAACATGAGCCATAAGGAATCGGGTTTCATTGTGATCCGGATAAGTACTGTGACTATGATAAAAGAGATTATCAAAAGTATATGACCGAAGCATATTCTCACAATAATATATTGAAGTTATGTCCTAGTAGAGACACAATTACTAATCAAAAGAGTTCGGCATTGGATGCGTTAGCGATTGGCTTGGTGCAAGTGGGAGATTGTTGGTATATGCCCTAGAGCCAATCGGTTTGGTCAGGCATAAACTACCAATAATGCAAACCCATCAATATTTCTTAGTGATACAAGGTTTTCCTTCATGTTAGTACAATGATAAGGAGTTATTAAGTACTAATCGGATGAAGCCCATGGAACATAATGGCCTTGCAAAAGAATTATATATAATTGTGAGATCCTTATACATCAAAGCCATGTTCCTAAAACGGTTCCTAGTCATCGTATTGCCAAGACAGGGCATTGGCAATGCTCAAAGACTAGTACATGTTAAGCCTACTTACTTAGTAAGTAACTGATCTCACGTGTTGAAGTATAATGGATACTTTAGGATAACATGTAGGTGTTTGTCTGTTGAACAAGTTCACTGAACATGGCCCGCTGTGAGAACTCCATTTGGTATTGTCATTCAAGTGTCTATGGAAACGTTCTCACGTGTCAGTCATGTAAGTAGTCCTCTGAGTTGTGATATCAGGTCCTCTTGTATGGGGAGTGTCATACTTTGATTCCATCACAAACGAGTCCCAAACAAGAGTGATGCTTATGGTAGGGGGTTTTGGGTATGACATGAACCATACGAAGATGGATGAGTGATCCAGAGAGGATTCACCACTCCAAGTGACATCGGAGACATATCTCATCTGTTCTTGGCTTAAGTGAACTTGATGGAATCTCTGGCCAGAGTATGATGAATTTAGGAGAAATAGTTTCTCTAAGTTCACAAAGTTAACCAATAGCTACAAGAACTAATATGGATTGAACATGATTAGACACTGCGCCATGCTTATGGTCCTTTCGGGATATTTGGTGAAAGGACCGAATTACACTAATAGACTGAACACGAAAGGTTATGTCGAGACTAACTTGACTCTCCAGTGTTTGGGTGGTCATGATGGCTTTCTAGAGTCTGCTCATGATCTATGAATGTAAATTAATTAGATTAATTTATATTCATTGCCAATATATTAGAAGCCTAATGGGTCACACACAGAAAGGTGAATTAAGAGATTAAAATGGAATAAGCCAAATTGATTAATTTGAGAATTTAATCAATAGGACTTAATTAAATCATTTAATTAAGTGGAGGGACTTAAAGACAAATAACATAATAGTTCTGTACCCTAACCCTATGTCTAGGAGTTTTGCCGCCCCCTATATAAAGAAACATGATATCGCCGATCTCCCTAAGGGGGCTAGCCGCATATTGTATGCTTGGCTTTTTGGAGTATTCTTCTTGATTTCTTTCTTCCTCCTTGCCTCTTCATGGATTGCTAGAGAGAAAAACATTTTCTTTCAAGAGAGCAAAGGCATGGAATGAAGAAGAAAGAAGATCAAGATAATGCTTGTGATTGGCGCACCAAACCCGGAGGAGGAAGAAAAGTATTTTCTTCTTCTTGATGCTTATGAAGCATTCGACCATGGATGTTTAAAAGGGGAGAGGTTTCTTGAAACCTAAACCACTAGCATGGTTTTTGACAGGACTCCATTCCTACCTTATGAAGGTTCTCTTGATCATCTTGTGTGGATCACCGTTAGAGGCCAGACACTTGTGTGGCTAAAGTTTCGGCGTTGCCTTCTTGGTGTTCAAGATTGAGTGGGATGTTTGGAAACTCAAGATTACTAGATCTTTGAGTTAAGGTATGAATGTTGATCAGATGTATGCTTTATAATTACAAGATCGCATTAATATTTTACAAGCATGATCCTGTAAGATTCGACTATCTCTTTGTTTATTTTTTCGCTGCATTCATGTTCTTCTTTAATTCGATTATTGTTTGAGCATGAGATCAAATCCCAACACTCCATCCCTTTTTAAGAGGGATTGAAGTATCTACGTCTTCATGATGATCCTCAGTATGACTAACTAATTAAATACTCCCACTCAGATTGAACCATTTTCGTTTGAAGCCTATAATGGGTGAGGATCAATGTGCTTTACTAGTCTGTATGGACGACAGTGAAAAACAATTTGGGAACCTTTAGACCCTCAAATATGTAAACCAAGCATATAATGAACCTTAAGGAGCATAACCTAGATAAAGTCGTGTTGATTTTCTGCTAGTATATTTCTAAAGTAGGAACAAATGAAAGAACTCATTTACCCTTTTGCTCTTTATTTTACACATATATGAGAAAAATGGGCAATGTTAAGCTAACATCAAAATGCACATGGTAGGATAGACTTTTCCCCTTTGCCCTGTAGGCATAATTGTGCCCGAATAATTTTCGAAAAGTGTTCATAGGAAAATTGTGTTTTAAACTACTTTGTGATCAAAAATCATTTGCGCCGGGGCAAACCATCATGATGATAAGTTGTTTTGACATTCCTTTGTAGTATATGGTGTTTTATTTATAACTATCGTTGTACTAATTTATTTCCTTTTTGTTTCTTTTGCATGAATCATTCTTTGGCATTGTACTATCATAGTAAGAGGTATTGTTTTCGAGGTATCCACCAATGAATAAGCTTTCATTACAAAGTTCTAGGTTTCGTCGGTATGCAAGCAATTTTTTAGGGTTAAAGCTTGGTCAGAAGAATTACAATAAAGGGAAGGAGATTGTTTGAAAAATGGACATGTCATGAATCTTCCCGAGCGTGTGCTTATTGATTCGCCTCAGAATGATCTAACTGAGTTGCGTGAGTATGAAAAAACTGAGGATAGAAAAGCGCGATGCTTTCACCAAAAATATGTAGATATAGCCCTTTTGCTTTCACTCTGAGTAAATATGCAACTTATTCAAGCTTCAGTATAATTTTGGGATCGCTCATATCGTTGTTTCAATTCAACAAGGAAGACATGACTACCACCATCAAGGAGTTCGCGACTTTGTTGTGTATTAAGATCCGAAACCTAGACAAGAATTATTGGAAAGAGAAAAAAAGGTTGAGGTACCATAAGTAGCTCGCAAAGATTTTGGAAATGGAGCCCGACGTAGTCGACAAGCATGTAACGAAGAAAGGAGAGAGTGGATGTGTCTCGTGGGATTTTTTGCAACCTCAAATTTCAATATACCAAGGGAAGGAAAAAAAGCTCTGGACATATTCACCTTGGCAATTTACAAGCTAATCATATTTTCGAGGATATTAGGATATGCTGAAACGGCGGAGTTGATTTCTTTGACCAGTTAGATAAGAAGATTAATACTTCACCAACCATCGTTGCAGAGACAATTATATCCTTGAATTTTTGTTGAAGACAAGGAAAGAGGCTTTTTTAGGTTGCGAACAACTACTATATGTTTGGATTCAAAGCTATTTTTTGGGAAAAGAGGAGGACCCTCTTTGCCCATACTTGAAAACCTTAGTGTCGAACAAGGAGTTCTACAAGAAAAAATGGCTGGAGAAGGTGACAAAGAATTAATGGGTTGCGACACTTCAGAGCCTTACAAGAGAAGACATAACTTGGAGGGTCTTTTGATGCCACATTCGGCTACATTATATAGATGTGGAGATAGATCGTGGGTACCGCTCTTTAGAATATGGGGGAGCCATTAATTACGCATTGCTTTTGGTACAAAGGCAATGTGGATCACGATAGTTTATCCTTGTGATTCATAACTTGAATGGATTGGATTTCACATATGGAGAAATTGGCTATGTGAAACAGGTAAGGGATATTACTAAGGCTTGGAAACAAAATTTCTAAGTGGAATTGGCCTATTACATAGACAATCTTACCCCTGAGCATTCTGTTTAGAGAACTAATAGGTTAATGATAGTGGTGCATTTAGTAAGCAGGCCCACCCAGTTGGCTAGTCTTCAACTTAAGATAGGACCATCAAAATCAAGCTCCGTAGGTAAGAATTCGAGATGGAGAAAGCAAGGTTGAATAGGGAGATCTTAAGGTTGCAAGATGAGCTGAGTCATATGAAGTGTAAAGAGATGGTATAAGAGAACATGATGGAAAAGGTTAAAAGATAGTGGAATGTGACTCAAGAAGATCTGAAATAAGAGATTGTGAAGTGAGATGAAAGTTGGAGGACTCATACAGACTTTCGGGGAACAAAAAAGAGAAGTTGAAATGCTCAACTCAAAAAAGGGATTGAATACTGAAAGAGCAAAACACAAGAAAATGAAGAAAAACAATTCAGTCTTCTTGAAAGCGACAAAGTTGGGAAGATTTTTATTTAGAAACTACCACGAAGTTGGTTGATAGCAACAAAAAAAAATGAGAATCTGAGAGTTAAACTGAAGATTGAATAAGGAAGACGCTTTGAGAGGGAATCATTATGGAAAAGGATTCAATATTTGAAAATACTGCTTCAATATCACAAGAATCACATTGATAACATTTTGAGGACTTGGGAGAAGGAAAAAAAGGAGTGGTAGATCTCTTAGGCTTAACCATGGTAGCCTGTCTAGGGAGATAGATATATATCGAATACCTGGCCATACAGATTTGCAAGACAATAAAGGAAGCATAGGGGATAGCTGAATAGGCATAGACTCTGCAGAGAGAATTCATTCCAATTAGGGAATGTGGTCAAAGAATCCTAAACTTCATAGAAAAGGCTGAGGAGCAATATGAGCAATTTAAAGGTTTTATGGATGTTGTAGACACCTAATTTTGTCCGGACCACTAAAAAAAGTATGTTTTCTTCCTAAATTGATGTTTCCGAATGTAAAAAGACTTTTTACATCCTGCAGGTGGTACTCCGAGACTTAGTTTAAGAGGGCGAGCATAAAAAGTCAAACTTGAAAAAAGTCAATCTCAAAAAAGTCAACCCCAAAAAAGTCAACTACTAAAAAAGTCAACCCACTCTCAAAATCAAGATTTTAAGTTCAATTGAAAAATGGCGAAATAATTTTGATAATTCGAGGTCTACATTGAAAGATATGGAGTTCGGAAGTTTGGATTTGGAGATTCAGTAGAAAGAAAACCCTAATCCGGGAAATTTGGGGAAAAGTGCTTAAATGATCAAATTGGTCGAAATTGAAGGTTCCAAATGAAAGATAAGCACTGACTACGGGTAATGGAGAAGCCATTTGCAAGAAAAAATCGAAAGAAAAGTCAATCCGGGAGAAAATCGAGAATTAGGGTTTTTAGTGGATTTCGGTGAAATCGGAAAGAATCACAAAAAAGGCCCGACTTGGTAAGACCAAAGCCACCAATGGATGAGGAATGATTAAAAAGGCATAGCCCAAGACTCAGCTTGAAGAAAATCTGAAAGTCGGACTTGTTTTGAGCAAAATCGGGTCTCGGAGACAAAAGGGCAAAATTGGAAATTTTGGAAAAAATAGCAAATGAACTCCGAAAATTCTGAAAATTTTCAAATCTCATTATTAAATCATTTGGAAGAGATTGGAAAAATAAAATCTTGATTCGGAGTTCGTTTACAAAATGGCCAAATCCCGGGCTTCTTATGCGGTAATTCAAGAAGGAAAATCCCGAAAAAATAGCAAATGAACTCCAAATCTTCTGAAATTTTTCAAATCTCATTTTTAAATTATTTGGAAGATATTGGGGAAATAAAATCTTGATTCGGAGTTCGTTTGCAAAATGGCCAAGTCCCGGGCCTCCTATGTAATAATTCAAGAAGATAAATCCCGAAAAAATAGCAAATGGACTCCAAAAATTCTGAAATTTTGCAAATCTCATTTTTAAATTATTTGGAAGATATTGGCAAAATAAAATCTTGATTCCGAGTTCGTTTGCAAAATGGCCAAATCCCGAGCTCCTATGTAGTAATTCAAGCAGATAAATCCCAAACAAATACCAAATGAGCTCCAAAAATTATGAAAACTTCCAGATCATACTTTTAAATTATTTTGAAGATATTGGTGAAGAAAAATCTTGATCTGGAGCTCGTTTAAAAAATGGTAAAATGTGGGGGCATAAAAGGGCATTTTTGGAAGAAAAAATCCAAAGAAATAGCAAACGGACTCGGATAATTTTGAAAACTTCCAGAACTCAATGTTTTATTATTTTGGAAGTATAAAAAATATATAAATTGAATTTGGAGTCTGTTTGATATTTATTTGCATCCAGGGGGCAAAACGATCATTTCACCCAAGTAACCGAAAAGGGCTTCTTTGGGCCTTTCAAAAAATCAGATTTGGGCTGGAAAAGAGAAGTGCTGGCCTGCCAAGGCCCAAAGGAAGGAAGAAGCTTCTAATTTTTAAATCAAATGGCCAAAAATTAAGAGTTAGTTAGAGATTCTCTTTGATTAAGCCATGGTGATTAAGCCACATAGGCCAAGGGAGAGTGTCAACATTATTCTTGAACAGGTGTAATTTGGGACAGCTGATATGCTAATCTAAGGTTGATAATTTCATGATTTTTAACCTTGAATCACTAGCCCTTGGATGGAAGTTGGTTGGAATCAAAATGACAACATCCAAGGGGATGAGAGAGGTAAAATTCTGCCAGCATTAAGGGGAGGTCAGAATTTTCATTTCACATTTTATTTTTGCTGAGTTCTCTTGGTTTTTACTTGGTTTTTCTCTCTTTGGTTGAAAGAAAAAAGGAAAAGTTTAGAAAAGAAAGGAAAGTTTGAAAAGATAAAGCTTGAAATATAGCTTCTTGAGGTTGCTCTTGAGCACCAACTCTTGCACTTTCTTGCTTTTCCAATCTTGTTTTTGGCTATTTTGATTACTATTTGGTGAGTTTCCATTTTAAATAAATATTTTTTTTATTGTTCTTCTTAAGTTCTTCCTTCATCTCTTTCTTAAATATATTTTTTACAATTTTTTTTTTACAATATACTCACCATGGCCGAATGGCCTACATTCTTTATTTAAGTTGCTGTTTTGGTTTATTTTATCATGTTGTTGATGTTATTTTCTTTGATCTTAATGTTTTAAATGTTATTCTACTTCATATACTTGAGTTATATTTTAATTTGGTTACTTTGTTTGTTGCCATTTATGATTTAAATATCATGTTCTTGCATTTTTAATTTTCTGTTTTCATGATGTTTAAATTTGTTTGTGTTTTAGATTTAGTATACCAAGTGTTTGTGAAAATGCTTGTGTTGTTTTTGCATGATTTGAGTTTTATATTTTAGTTGAGCATGTTTTAGATTTAGTATATTAAGTGTTTGTGAAAATGCTTGTGTGGTTTTTGCATGATTTGAGTTTTATATTTTAGTTGAGCATGTTAGTATATCAAGTGTTTGTGAAAATGCCATGCTTGTTGGAGCTTAAGGCTATTTGGCTACTCCATGTGTTTTGCATTGTGTGTTGCATTTTTGCCATGTTAGTTGGTAGGTTTTTGCATTTGCATGACATTTGATTAAGTTTTGCATGTTAGTATACCATGTGTTTGTGAAAATGCCATGTTTGCTAGTCACATAGGTCATTCGGCCACTCCTTGAATTTTTGCATTATATGTGCATTCTTGCCATGTTAGTTGATAGGTTAGCATTTGCATGATATTTGTTTGAGTTTTTGGTTTAAGCATGCTTTGTGTTTGTGAAAATGCCATGCATATTTTAGTTATTAAGTTTGGTTTATTTGCCATGCATGTTCATGCATTTTAGGTCTAGGTTGCATTAAATGCCATGCAAGTTCATTTAGGTCTAAGTCACTATATTGATGCCATGCATTTTTTCATGACATTTAGGTTTAAACTCATGCATTTCATGCACTATGTTTGTTGTATTTTTTCATGCATTTCATGTTCATGCCACATGAATAATGACTTAGGCCAATTAATGGTTCAAAGTCATGCTCTCTTGAGCACACTTGTGGAAAATTAAGTTTTGCCAAATTGATTATTCTACCTTTGTGATTCTTTTACTTAGCCAATTTTTATCTAACTTTCAAAACTCCTAGCTACTGTTTGTGAGTCATTTTATGAGTCTTAAATATTTTTAATTTGATTTTTAAATGATTTTATCAAAGGCAAAAAATGTATTTTGGCAAAGCAGTTTTTTCACCCGGTACTCATACTTTTCCGATTTTTCTGGGAGTTCATCTTTAATCATAAAATTAAGACGTTTTTTTCCCGTGTAGTTTTACATTCCTTGAGTCTCCAGTATTTTTTTCAGAATTTTTGGAATTTTTAAAAATCGGATAAAAAATCATGGCTTAAAACTGGACAGTGGAGTTAGAATTGAATTTAAAGAAAAAACATTTTTCTGTTTTGGTTAAGTTACTTAGAGGGGGCTGATTAGGAAGTTTGGCTACTGACTTAGGGTAGTTTCTAAGCCTTTTTAAACTCTAAAAACGATTTTTTAAGTCTCGGGTTAAGGGTAGTCAAGTCCGGATTTTTAAACTTAGGAAATTAGAGCCATTTCAAAAAAAATTAGCCCAGTTTTTATTTTTAATTCAAGCTTTTCAAAATTGTTTTCAAACAATTACAAAGTTTTTTAGTTTTAGAATATTTAATTTGACATATTTTCCTAAGGTAGCCGGATATCTTTTTAGATATACGGATTTCCTTAATTAAAGGAAAAAATACATTTTCATGCATTGCATTTTTCATATTCATGCATTTTATATAATATGTGACTTTTGCTATGATAATTTCTATGATATTGTTATGATTTACAGTTATGTTATATTGTTTATTATATGTCTTGAAATATTTCATGATATCCTATGCTTTTTATTTAATTATTTTTTGTTGGTATATTATTTAGCATATGCTATGTTCATGCATTGTTATTTGCATTTTTATTTCCATGCATATTATATGATAGTATTATTTTATATTCCATGTCATTTAGATTATATGCCATATCATCCATATTTTCCATGTTATTTAAATTATGTCATTTCATATAGAATATATTATGTTGCCTAGGTTATTTTATTTCATATAGAATATATTATGTCACCTAGGTCATTTCATTTAGAATATATCATATGACTTAGGACATTTCATTTCATTTAGAATATGTCATATAACTTAGGACATTTCATTTCATTTAGAATATGCTAAGGCATTTAAATTATATTATATCATTTAGGATGCATTATATTATTTAGATTTTGCTATGTCATTTTATTTATGTCATGCATATACATATTCATATCTTTTAAAATGTTTTCAAAAGAATAATGATTTTTCAATAAAAAAAATAAAGATATTCCCGAGTTAAAATAATTCATGAGTTTTCTAACGGGTTTGCTGGAGGGAATATCATCAATTATCATTAATAAAAGAATATCTTTCTTTCAAAAAACGAGAATGATTCGGAAAGTTTTCCGAATTAATAAAAATTTCTATATTTTGCCACTTTTGTTGGGGAATATAGGAAAATTTTGAATTTATAAATTCCGGATCATTTTCAATTAAAAATGGAATTATTTTTCTTTAAATTGGGAATTAACTTGAAATAGTAAATTTAAAATCGATTTTTTACCGAGACTTGAGATAACACACGATTAATAAGGTACCGATTTATACGGGCGTTTTGGGGGTGCTAATCCTTCCCCACACGTAACCGACTCCCGAACCCGCTTCTTTGATTTCTCTGGTTTAAAATGCAGACTTGAAATTGGTTTTTAAAATGTTTTAATTAATTTTTAAAATATTTTATAGAATCGGTTTTAATAGGTGATCGATCACACCTAGCTAAAAAAGATTGGTGGCGACTCCATGTCTTTTTTAAGGTCATTTTCAAAACCTTCATTTTTCTAGAGGAATTAAGTCGACTTTTTCTCAGTTTTTTTAATGTCACGCTTAACGAATAATAAAGTCTTACGATGAGACTCGTTATTTTTTAGGTTGCGACAGATGTAATCTTAAGATGTTAGGTAATATGTAAATAAAGTTTGGGATTAATGAAAGATTGTCCGATTGAGTTTATCACCTAGCAAGTACCTTAGGCTACATTTCATTCATTCACTCATTCATATCATAAGAGACTTTCTTCCTTAAAATTATGCCTGATTGAAGGAGCATTTTAAGGAATTATTTTCTCTTGCATTATCCCCTAATGACATAAAATTCTAATTCATGGTAATTAAAAAAAATAAGGTACAAGAATTGCAAAGCCGTTGAAAAACCCGAAACCGCCAGCCCGTCGCCACTACAACGCTCTGTCACAGGCTAGAATCATGGAAGAAGAATAGTTAGTAAGAATGGAGATGATGGAAAGAAGACAGCAAGAGTTGCAAGAACAGATTGCCAAGTCACAAGAAGATTCTCGAGAACAGATGAGAAAAATGATGGAGTTAATGATGAACATGGTCAAAAGGAAAGGAATTGCCGAAGACCCTAGAGAACCTAAACCCTAAAATAGTGATCCTAGGGAAGATTCGCCATATCCACCAAGGTTTACCCCGTCCCAAGGCCAAACATCCCAATAGTGCCACTAGTGGGAGGACCCTCATTTACTGACACTCACATGACACCGGGACAACAACAAAGTCAAGCACAACCTGGGTTAAACCCAAGGCAAGCTCAGCTAACCCTGTCATCGTCCAAAATCTGGGTGACTCGATAGAGCAAGAAAAGTTAAAAGGAAATGTAACAGAACAAGTGGAACCTGTAGGGGCTTAACATAAATATGATATACTAGAAGAAAGGCTCAGAGCTATGGAAGGTATGGATGCTCTTGGAAGCATTGTTGCGAGCGAACTCAGCTTGTTCCAGACATGGTAATCCCGCCCAAGTTCAAGGCCTTGGACTTTGAGACGTATGACGAAACCAAATGTTCATTGACCCACATCAACATGTTCTATCGAAAGAGGACGAGTCATATCCACAACGATAAGTTGCTAATTCATTGCTTCCAAGATAGCCTAACTGGATCCGCGGTTAGATGCTACAATCAGTTGGATCGAAGTCGTATCCATTAGAGGAAGGATTTAGCACGGGCTTTCCTGGACCAGTACAAACACATGACAGACATGGCTTCGAATCACTATCTTTGCAGAATATAAAAAAAAAAAAAAAAAAACCAGAGAATGTTTTAAAGAATACACCCAGAAATGAAGAGACCTGGCGGCACAAGTGCAGTCTCCCCTTACTAAAAAGCAAATCACGATATTATTTGTCAGTACCTTAAGAGCCCCTTACTATGACGAACTGGTTAACAATGCCACCAAAAATTTTGTTGATATGATAATCTTTGAAAAAATGATAGAGAATGCCATTAAAAATGGGAGGATAGAAGCAACTAATGCCACCGGATCTAAGAAAGGAGGAGTATCGAGAAAGAAAGAATGAATGAAAGACCCAATTTGTGACTACTGAAAACCGACCACCCACGAACTACACCACTTATCAACCATACCAAAATTACCCGCCTCATTACCCCACTTCAAACAACATATCTCAAAATCCTTACCTATCAGTCCACCTACCCGCATACCCAATGAGTTTTCCACCTAGCATATTTTCCTACAACTGCTACTGCATTTCCACTAGCAAGTCAAACAAAGCAACAACAATCAGAAAGGATCAAGAGCCAACCAAGAAAGACCAAAGTTTGATCTGATCCTCATGCCATCCAACAACAATCCAAGTTATCCAAAATAATAAATCAAAAACCCCGAATAAAATGAGGTATCTATGAATATTTAGCATAATAATACGAATACCATCGATGATGATCATCTCAATGAAATAAAGTGCTGACAGCTTTAGATTGGATTTTGTATTAGGGCCTGTAGGGTAAAAAATTCAGCTAGTTATTGGCCCAAACCCCAAATAAATCAGGCTATATATATGCATGGGTTGGCTCTCTTTGGAGACTACTGAACCTAATTCCAGGTTAGTTCCATACTTAAAAAGGCTATAATAGACCCTAAGAAGTAAGAAAACAAAGTTAATAAAACCCAAATCAATGGACCATACAGAAACCTTTTTTATTATTATTATTATAAATATATTAATACTAGCAAGCGATAATTTTCAACATAAAGATCGCAATTCGCAATTGTGAGTGGGGTTCATTTAGCAATGCTATTAACATAACTTTTGACATTAAAAGTTATATTTTATTGCAATCTTAATATTAAACCGGATAAAAAAATTTAGTTTTTATGAAAAATCATAATTTGGTAATCCAAAATAAAAATAAAAAAAAAATGGAGTTTTGTGGTTTGAAAATTAATTTTTGAATAAAATAATTTTATTATTTTTATATTTCTAAATTTTTATTATTTTAATTTTTTTTTTGACATTTCAATTTCTCACTCTACTTTTTCGTAACAATGTCAAACACTTAAAAATTCTTAAATCATATTTTTGTTATCATACTTTTTTAACACACTTTTTTTAATCTAAATTTTTTTCAACAGCAATATTAAATTAACTTCTAAACAGTTTTAAAAGATGGGTGCGTAACGAAGTTGGGATAGCCCCATCTGCTATATCTGTTTTCATATCCAAGGAAACAGTAATTTTCATTTCCTTTACACATTAACTTTTGTACCCTTTAAATTTGTCCTAGTAAAAGATTCTACAATAAATATTGAGTATATGTGAAGATTAAAGAGAACACTTTGGCCCATGTAATTATATATATAATTTTTATTTTTGAATTAGGATTGTGATTGTGATTTGAATTCGAGACCCTCGACCTTGAAGCCAATTCAAATACTACCGAGCTACCAGCTCACTGGTGAATATAATTATCTTTAAAGTACTATATATATATATATATATATATATATAGCAATCCACAGCTGCAATTAGGTAGCATGGCAATATTTCAATCAAACACATCAATTAATTTTAGCTTATAATTAAAGGGTTTATTTTTTTGGTTCCACCATGAAGAACTTGATAGATCATCATCCACATCAACCCCAGTTTTGTACCTTCATAATTGCCAAATTCATGGTATGTTTGGCATTATTTCTTTGTATTCTACCTTTCTTTCTGGCCCACATTCATCTTTTTTTTACTGTTTGAAAAAAAATAATGAGTTTGGCACAAGAGTTAAGTATAGGAGTACGAGCCCACATGAAATTTGTAAATATATATATTTTTTAAATATTAAAGTGTTAAGTTAAAATAATATTTATAAAAAATATAATTAATAAATTATATTTTTTAAATTCAATAAAAATAATATATAAACATAAAAAATATTTTAAAAATGATAATTAAATAAAATTTAACTGTTATTTATAGATATTAAACGAATTCATTTTCTTAATTTGATTCTAAAAGAAAGATTTGTAAGAAAGAAAGAGATCAAACAACTTTTTCTGATTTCAAAAGAATATATATATATTCCATCCCCGACAACAAGATTTTCTACTTAGGTCAAACTCACATGAGCTTTGACATTTGAATAATTTGATGATGTCCAGTTAATATTGCTGTTTTTGTTTTTTAATGTTTTGGAGCAAAGCAAGTAGCTTTTGGCCTTATTTATTCCCCACCAAAATTCCCTTATTTAGTTATAATATGTTCAAAAAAATTTCCTGTTGTCGAGCAAATGTGAGAAAAAATGAGCTTGAAATTTCACTTTTAATTACCATTTTTTTTCTTTGAGAAACCAGCAACTTGTCAATTTCTACAAGCTTTTTAGATTCTTGTGATGGGTTCTTGAATAATTTAATTAATTTATTATAGGTCCGGTTAATTGATGCTATAGGTATTGATTAATAATTATTTAATTGATTTTGTTAATGAGTATTTATAGGATACTTTTTAAAGTTAGTTAATATATTATTTATAGTAATAATATTAAATTAAATGCAGTAATTAATAATTTTATTTATCATTTTCAATATATTGAATAAAAATATTATTAATATAGTAACGAGTGCCGTTAAGGCAATTGTTAACAAAATTCTTATTTAATTATTATTTAAAAAAATTATATTTAGTGCATTATTTTTATTGAATTCAAAAAAAATTATTAATTATATATATTTTTAAATAGTATGTTAACCAATATCATTAGGTACTAATTAACCTTTCTCTTTATTATAAGCATAATTTTAAGAAAGCTTAACCAATAATCTAGGCCCATTTTAGCCCCAATTATTGGCTTTGCCTAAGAATGTAGAGATGAAACTATTGCTTTGACATTCACCAGTGTTTAATTTGTCTTTGTTTCAATCAATTATTGTTAATAAAAAAACCTTTTTTGACATTCATGTAACCTAAAGGATATAATCATCATCATCATCTACCAAAACCTCATACTAAACTATATAGGGAAAGCTTAAACTACTTGATATAGATTAAATTGATTTCTTTTCTCTTAAATGAAACTAATTTTTGACAAAGATAATATTAATCCATTCCACTTCATCAGTCACAAAAATATAATATGCTTTGAATTTGATAGGAAATTTCTAAAATTAAGAATTTTTTATTTGATATCACAAAAATATGTCTAACTAAAAATATATGCCACAAAACCATTTTGAAAACAAATTAATTATTAGATTATTATTATTCTATATATATTAATCATGAAAATTTTAAATTTCATCATTAAGATAGAGAATTGATATGTGTTTATTTAATAATTTTTATTATTTTTTAATTATCATAAATATATCCTTATGAGAGATTTATCATTTTTTTTGGATAAACAACACCTATCCATTTTAACCCTCTTCATGTGGTTTAAAATTTTCATCATTAATGTATTTTTTAATCAATTTTTTAATTTTTTAATCATTTTTTTTATAAACAACACCTATCCATTTTAACCCTCTTCATGTGGTTTAAAATTTTCATCATTGATGTATTTTTTAATCAAATTTTTAATTTATATCTTTTTTAATTTATTAATCAATTTTCAATCACAAAGAGTTATATCTAAATCCAAAGTTGATATTAGTAATTTAAACCAATGCAAAGAACAAACAATCCAAATAGAAACACAAAAACTTAATAACTAATCATTGGGAACATTTCACCTACAATTCTTTTTATTGTAATCTTGTAATTATCATATAATTATGTAAGATCCATCACTTAAAAACATAAGTTTCACATAACATTTTGATGAACTTTATACAATTTAAGATTGTCATTAATTAATTAATTACATTACTATAGTAACCATCCAATACAATCATACAAAACCAAAAAAAAAGGTTTGACCATATCCTCACACATTTCTAACCCCCCCCCCCCCCCCCAACACTCATGCAAATGATGCCAGATAAACAAGTGACCAACCCCACTTTCTTTTCTCTCAATAATCATACATACACATGCATTCATGACATAGAATATAAAATATTTTGAGCTTACTTTTTAATTAACATTTTCAATATTTCGATTCATATGGTGAATATTTAATATTCTTTTGGATACTGACAAAGAGAAAGTTCGATTAATAAATTGAATGATAATATCAATTATTAACAATCATGTAATTTATTGATAAAATACTGAATTCTTAATTTTAATAATCAAGATTTAATTTTTGACAACTTAAAGTATTCAAAAAAGAGAAACTAGTACATTCATTGATAGTGAAATTATTAGACTCCATAAACAGAGTTAATAGGACGATACATACTTCTTAATTCTTACAGTATAATTAAAAAAATAATTGAAAAAAAAAAAAACATATGACAATCTCTTAATATGCTTCTGAAGTTAAAAAAATTTCATGATTAGTATATAAAAACCGAATTCTTTAATAATATATTTAATATTAATTTAGAATTTCTCTAGAAAACTATAAGATACATCTTTATCCTAATTGGGATGGAACAAATGAACCCCATATTAGAAACCAAAACTTTAATAAAAGAAAATGATATGTTCAACTTATTTTAGCAAAAATTAAGATTTTGGAGGCTATAACACATAATATAAACACACAACAAAGGGGATAAGAGGGATATGTAATGTAATAATGAAGCGTGGATGCATGCAGGATTTGTTGTTTTGTGGGACCCAAATCCTTGACTTTAGATTTTTAATTTTGAACATAACACGATTATACAATAAAATATAAAAACAAAAAATTAAAATATAACATATAATTAAAAAAATTACGAACACGATACGAATGTACGAATATATTAATATTTATATAATAAAAATTATTAATATATTAAAATTTATATAAATATATAATATTTTAAATATAATTATAATATAAAAAATTATATAAATATAATACGATTACATTAATTATTATATCTAACCTTATCTAGAACTTAAAAATAAAAAACAAAGAAAAAAGATTCCCGCGCTGCGCTCTTCTGCACAGGCTAACTGACAAATTTCGCCGTTTATTAGCTTCCGTTATCTTTTTCTTCCTCCTTCTTCTTCAATCTTCCGTCTTCACCTCCTAATTATTACTACTATTTTTTTTATTATATTTTGTCCTTTCCTTTCCTTTTTTTCCTTTTTAATGGTTTTCACCGTTTTACCGTTTCACTTTAATGGCTCGGCTCGGCTCAACTCGGCCTCTCCGGCTAACGACTTTTTTATTTGTTCAGAGAATTTAGATCAAATTGGAGAGTACACAAATTCTAATAGTTTCAAAAATGGATATATTAAAAATTTACCAAATTTAGTTCATGTATGAAAAAATATATTAAATTAACATCTTAAAATCATTAGCAGGTTATGTTTAGTGTTGCTTCAATTTTTTTTTAGAGAAAGGTTTATTTATATTTGTGTAAAATTAATTTAGTTTTATATATTTTCGTAATTTTTACACGATTTATATTTGTTTAATCCGATCAATATATTTTATACTCTATTTTTATAAATCGTACATGATAAATTTTGAGTAAATTAAAAATATATAACTATTTATTAGATGTGAAAAAATTTAACCATTAAGCATATGTCAAAAAGATCTCAATTTATGTATTTGATATCTCATTGAAATGAGAACTAAACTCCAAATATATTCTTTTGATTATTGAGTAAAAATCATTTAAAATACTAACACCACAAAGCAATTAATTTATTATTTTTAATATAATAATTATTCTTATTATCCTTGTGATGCATGAGTTAATCTTATTAATTTTTTTGGTACAAAGTTTTATTTGTTTAATAATGTGACATGTGTTTAATTTTGTGCGATGCATACGTGATAATTTTATTTTATATTATTATTTTACTAAATAAATGTATATACAAATTAAAGAAAATAAATTTATGAATTTATTGAAAAAAATTTGTATTTTAACTTTGAACTTAAAAATACTAAACATAATTTATGTATTATTTACTAAGAAAAACTATTTTATATATTGAATAATAATTAAATAAAAAATTTATATTTTTTATAAATAAAATTATTCATTATTTTAATTGGGTTAATACGTAAATTGGCCCCGAACTATACTCATTTTTATGATTTGTTCTTAAAAAAATTCATGATTAAGTATCTGAATTTGTATTCCGTCAATCACGTTAGTCAAATGTTTAACAGTGTGATAATGTGTCTTTATTTGTCCAATAAAAATTCAACATTCGACAACTTTTACATGTTGGCATTTTGAATTTTTTTTTAAAATTTTAAACTTTTTTAAATTAAAATTATTAAAATATTTTTAAAAAATATAACTTAACTATTTTCTTTTTTTTTTCACTAAATTTTTTTAATTTTTCAAAAAATATGAAAATAATAAAAATTGAAATTAAAAAGAAAGAGAGAGAAGGAAGAAAAGGGGAAGGGGAGTCGGACACCCCCTTCCCTTTCTCCCCGATTTTTCTCTCTCTCTGTCTCTTGTTTTTCAGCCAAATAATCGTCGATCTCGTCGACCGAGGTAGATCGACAGTCGGTTGACCCTCCCTCAACCCTTGCCTCCACCCTTTCCTTTTTTTTTTTTCAAATTTTAATTTTTTTTTAAATTTTCTAATATCTATTTTTTAATTTTTTAAATTAAAAAGCGCTGACGTGTAAATTCTAATGTGGCTATGATCATGACACGTGGTGATTTTATATTGATCAAGCAAGTCATGTCAAAATTTTTGTAACGAGAGGAATAACTTGATTGATGAAATAAAAGTTAAAGTATCTAATCGTAATTTTTTTTCTTTTGATACCATATCGTAAAAAAGAGATAATTTGAAGGACAATTTACATATTAATCTATTTAAATTTCATTCATGCGTTTTTGTTGGTAAATCATCTAACGGCATTTATTCAATATTCCATAAGAAAGACTGCAAAATACCGAACAAAATCTTGCGGATCAAGAATTGTACGTTTACCAGTTTGTTTAGAAAATCAAATCTAAAGATCAATCATAGATCCGTCCTTGAGAACAATGTATCTCGATTAGACCTGTTCAAGAGTAAGATTATTTGTCTAAGCCGAAAATTCGTTCATATTTGAGAGGGTTTGGATAATAATATTAGACTCGAAAAATGGGTTTGAATAAAAAAATTAGGCCCTTTTAAAATATGGGTCAAGCCTTGGCTCCAACATTCAAGACCCAAGCCGGGCCAGTTTTCTAATTAAATAATATAATATATTATTTATATTTATATATATTATATAATTTATGTCATATAAAAATTAAATATATATAATATTATAGTGTAAACATTAAAAAATATGTTAAGTTATCCATATTTAAGGGCTTAATAAAAAATATATATATATATAAAATTACTAAAGATTAAATAATAAAAATATTTTTTTAAAAAAATTAAAAAATAAATATGGGCGGGTCTAAACGGGCTTGGGTTATCTATTTACAAATATGGACGGGTTTGGATAAAATTTGAGACCCATATTTCAGGCCGAGCCGGGTTTGAGCAAGCAAATGTATTGTTGATACCATACATGGGCTTGGCCCGAATCCGTTCCGGCCCATGAATACCTGTCTCTCTATATATATATAAGAAAAAAAAATTCTGTTACAGTATTTTAAAACTTCAATGTTAAAATATTTTAATACCAAAATTTAAATTTAATAATATAATCCTACTCGTTATGTATGTAAAATTTTGATTCGATCTAATATATTTATCATATATATCGAAAATATTATATTTTTTAATATATATTTAACGATTACAATTTTTTATATAGAACAAATAATTAGAAATGTTTAATTAACTCGTAATTCAATGTGCATGCTTTATATAAATAGAACATAAAATATAATGATCGGATTAGACAAGTATAAATCATATAAAAAATTATGAAATGATGTAAAACTAAAGGTGTTCATGGGTCAGGCCTAAATATGATATCAATACCACATATACTTGTCCAGGCCAAGTCCAAAATATGAGCCTCAAATTTTGCCCAAACCTGCTCATATTTTTAAATGGGTAGTCCAAACCCGTTTAAACCCGCCCATATTATTTTTTTTAAAAAAATTTAAACAAATATGTTATTTTTATTTAATTTTTCGTAATTTTTTATTAAGTTCTAAAACATAGATAACTTAACATATTTTTAAATGTTTACACTATAATATTATATATATTTATTTATTTTTTATATAATATAAATTACATAATATATATAAATATAGAAAATAATATACATAGCTCCAAAATGAATCATATTAAATAGCTTTCTACAAGATGAAGTCACAGGCTAGTAATATATAAAACTAAGATATGGGTTTGAACTTAGTATTCATTGAGGAATTTAGGCAAAGTGGAAATTTGAAGCGGGAATAATTAAGGTTCATATTTAGAATTCAGTAATCGACTAATTGTCTAACTTCTTTGCCCTAAATTCTAGCTTTAGTAGGCAGCATTATCAACTAAATGTTGTATTTCTAGTGCCAATTGGTAGTGATGATAGGTCAAACAGTTTTAAGCTTAGTTTTAATTAGTTTTTTTTTTTTTTTTAAAGAAAGAATGTTGTAGTATGAGAATAGGAGGAAGAATTATAAATATTGAGATTCAAATTTGGATATGTTGGATAGTATTTCTAAAAGTGACTGCATGAACCAGTTAAGTTAAACCAAAGTTAAAAAACGGGATCGAAAGTCAAACCGGTTGGATCGGCCGGTTTGATAAAGTTTTTTTTTTTAATATTTAAACACTAAGTTTAATGTTAAATAAATATTAAATATAATTAATAATTAACAAAAATATGCATTTTGCTTAATGGTATGGTCTTTAATATAATCTAAAGAGATTAAAGGTTCAAATCTCATTAATTATAAATAAAATTTTAAAAAATAAAAAATATATATATAATCGGTTTTTTACCAGTTCAATCCGGTTCTTTACTGGTTTTTAGCTAGTTGAATCGATTTTTTATCGGTTTGAATTATTTCAGATTTTAATATACAGTCCAGACCGAACAGATCACCAATTTTCGATTCAACCAATCCGACTAATCAATCTGATATGAGTTTTTAATCAATGAGTTAAACCCCGATCGAATTCAGTTTTAATTAGTTTTCCCTTCCCACTGACCATTCCTCTTAATTTAAGTATAATCCAACTCCATCTTAAACTGATTGCAACCTAATCTTGGTTGTTTAATATGAATAGAATCAATAGATGATGCTTCTTTATTCACCCCTTGAACCTAAAATTGAAGTAACCCTACATCCAACCAAAAAAATCAAAATCAAAATCTTGACCTAGTCTGTCCAAAAGTAGTAGAGCAAGCAGAATAAAATTTAGCTAAGCTAGCTATGGGTATGAACAAGTAGAGGACTACTGCTTGAACTCATCTACTCCATTATTTGATGCTACATTCATGTATAACAACTTAATTATTATAAAACACCTAGTATTTTTTAATTCACCTCTTTTGTCAGATTGAGCCCCCTCTCCCTCTCCATTAATGTAATAAGATAGCTTCTGATTCTGAAAAGATATACTTACAAGGATTTTGTTAATAAATGTGTATTTTAAGGATTTTTTTTTAAATTATTATATGTAATAATATTTTATTTAATATATTAAAAATGATAAATAAAATTATTAATTATTATATTTAATATGATATTATTATTATAAATTTTATTAATGAATATCCTAAGAATACTTTTTAAGATTATCATATATAATAAAATCTTCATTTAATATGTTGAAAATGATAAATAAAATTATAAACTATTACATTTAATATAATATTATTACTATAAATAATATATTAACTAATTTTAAAAAGTATCTTAAGATTATTCCTTAGCAAAATCCATAATATACTAATTAATTAACTTTAAATGTATCTTAAAAACTAAAAACACTCATAATAAAAACTCATAAGCTAAAATTGAATTCAATTTTTTTCTTCCCCTATGAAAAGGACATTGAATAAACAAGTAGGAAGGAGAGATCAGAGAAGTAGTCCTTGGAAAATTAAGAAAAAACTGCAGAGAAAGAGAGACAATTGTTCTAATAATAGAGAGGAATTTGGCAACCCAAGAGAGAGTATGTGATAGTGATGTGAGTCAGAGTGAGCCATGGCATTGCCATTGCCATTTGCCCATTTCTTCAGCTTGGCTTGCTTGCTTGCATTAGAGTTAAACCAAAACGTGGCACCCATGTGATTTCCTGCTCAAATTTTCCTTGGTCCTTGTGCTTTGAATTCAATGTAGAATTCCTCACTTTGACTTCTGCTAATTTTATTGGATCACTATTTCTTTATTACTACTTAGTACTGGACTATCTATAATTCTTTTGTTTAAATTACTACTTTTTTATTGGTTTTTCTTTTTTAGAATATTAATTAGTGTTTAGTGACATTAGTTAAGATGATATATATAGTTAAAAAATATATAATTAATACATTATTTTTTTTAATTCAATAAAAATAATATATTAAATGAAATTTTTTTTAAAAAATAAATAAATTTTAATTGATACTTATAAATATTGATTAAGCAAACATATATATATATATATATATATATATATATATATTTTATTCACTGCATGAATTTTCACAAGTACCATTACTTGTTTTTGAGTAGGAAGTTGGCTGCAAAGAGTCAGTAATTGTGGCTGCACTGAAACACCCTTGCTCGATTTTCAACACCACAATTGTGATGTTCAAAAATTAGATTACTCATCCAATTCAAATTGAATTGGATTTAGATAAAAAAAAATTAATTATCGACTCGATTCGAATTATTATTTATAAAATAAAAATATATTTTTTATTTAAATTTAATTATAATATATATTAATATAAAAATATTATTTTTAATATTTTAATAATTTATAAATAATAAAATAAATTTTCAAATTGATTTAAATCCGATCTAAAACGAACTTGGATAAAATAAATTTCTGAACTGCAATCTGACTTTTGAACAGAACTATTCTCTGCTAAAACTATCTTTTTAACACCCATAAAATTTCCCCACATTTTTAGTATCGGTTACTCCTTCTGACCATTGCCACATGAAATTTACCCAACCATGAACATGAAATCAAAAGATAAATAAAAACAGATAATTTTCGATTCTTGGTTAGAAACAGAATGATTTACTAACAGTAATTAATTTTCTATTTTTTTCTTAATTTATTGGTATTTAAACTAGGAATGATAATGTGTAGGGTATAAATGGGTCCGTACTGTAATAGGTTTAAGATATCCGTCATTTAAATTCGATTATAAATAATAATTTTTTAAATATTATTTATAATTGATAAATTAATTATTAAAATTTATAAATAATCTAAATATGTAATTTACTTTTGAATTTATTATTTTAATTGTTGTTAACAAAATACAAAAATTATTGAATTTTATTTATTTTTTTAGGGTCAGGTTTTTGTAATGAATACATATAACATTTTGAACTAATAAATGATTTCGAGTTTTAATCAAGCTCTAATAAAATATTACTAATCAGGATCGAGTCCAACAATCATGTGATTTATTAATAAAATGTTAGACTCTTAATTTAAAATTTAAATTCTAACAATTTTAAATAAAAAAAAAATAATCAAGTTCAAGTACGAACACCTCTAAATTAGTATATACATCCATTGCCACTCCTAATTTTAATTATTAAACTTTTTTATATTCTTTATGGTCAATTATAACTTTTTCCTTTATTCTATTTTGTCTTTTACATGATTAAATTTTGAATTATACAATAAAAACATTTTAGAAAAGATCCACTTACATTAGTAAAAAATTAATTTAATTTTATACGTTTTCATAATTTTTTATACGAATTATATTTGTTTAATTCGACCATTGTATTTAATGCTTTATTTTATAAATCGTGCACGTCAAATTTCGAGTAAATTAAAAATGTTTAACTATTTTTTCGATGTTATAAAATTTCAACCGTTAAATATATATATATATATATATATATATATATATATAAAAGACGGTATTTTCAACCGAGATGATATAGATATTGGATCGATTTGAAACTTTACATGCACGACGAGTGCGATTATATTATTAATTCCAGTGATCTATTTGTTAAAATATCAATCGTACATAAAATTATATAAAACTAATTAATTTTACACCAATATAAATTTATCCCTCCTCATTCTTTTATTTTAAAATTCGAATTACTGGAATCACTTTGTTGCTTATTTCTGCGATGATGATAGTTGGATTCCTTGAAAACATAAGGGGACCAAGAAAAATGTAAGGAAATTAATGTTGTTAATTATGATAGTAATATTCTTACTAATATCAAGAAATGGAATTTCTTAATAAGCGTATAGCTAGTTATTGATATTCTTGTGAATAGATAATGCACTCAACCACTTTCTACAAATTATTGAGCACTTGCATGAACCTAGTTTTTTGGTTAATCACTTAATTGAATGTGTCATTGAATTGAATCCCTTTGTTTTGATTGTGACTTTCAACCTCAAATTCGACACTATGCTCAAGAATTATCTTTAGGATGCAAAGAGTTGTCTGTTTGGGTGTGTTTGGATGATAATTTTTAAAATTTTAAAAAAATTTCAAATGCTAACATTTTAAAATGTATCAGTTCAAAATATTAACATTTGTAATTGTATTGTTTGGATAAATATGTTTTTTTAAAAATTGAATATTGAAATTTGATGAAATAAAAAATAATTATAATAGAGAAATAATAATATTAGAGATAAAATAAGAAAATTTTGAAAAAAATATGCAATATGAGTGTCATTATATTTATGAAAATTTATGAATATTACTAATAACATGAAAAAAAAATTGTATAATTAGAATTGAAGAAAATAAAAATTGCGTAAAAAAATAAAAAAAATATATTAATATTTTATTAAAAAATAAAAAAATTTCACAAATTTCATCTCTTCAGATTGAATTTGAAAAGTAAGTTTGAATCCTCTAAAATTTCTCTTCCAAATTTCAAAAATTTCGACAATTCTATTTTTTTATTTTATCAAACAAAATAATTTCATATTAAAATTTTGAAAATTTCTCTATAAAATTTTGCCAAACACGCCTTTGGGGTAATAGAAAAGTGAATAATAATACTATTACATTTGAAAATTTCAGTCTTTTCCCAATTTTTTTTTTTTTTTTTTTTTAAAATTTTTGATGAGAAGAGGGATTCATCAAACTCGACTTTTGAGTAAAGAGATATCTGCATTTATTATTGAGTCATATATTTGGGTCACTTTTTAAAAAAAAAAAAAAGACAGAAAGATGCATTACCAATTAATTAGTGATAAAGTAGTTTGAATAATGGGGTTATGTCCTTTGTTTTGTTTATGTTACCCAATTATTAACATGAGGAAGACAAGGGCTTATCAATTTGCGATTTTTTATATGCATAAACATTATAATATATGACATATAAAAGAAAGATTTTGGACAATAATAAAAGCAGTGTTACAAATATTAAATTTCAGCTATCTAAATATTAGTAATTAAATTGGTGCTGGCCACTAAAGCCACTATATAACTAGTTGATTCAATCATGTTGAGAAATAAAAGTCTTTCTCTTAAATTCAACCATTATACACTACACACTGTCGATCCCCCGCATTGCATAATCTTTATTTATTCATGCATTATCTTCACCTCTACTAGATTTCTCCAAAAGTTGAGTCGGATTGAGCTGAGACAAATATTTTAGACCTGGTTCGATTCATAAATAATTCTACATTATTCAGTACCCACCTAACCTAAAAAAATCTCTTTAAATTAATTATTGAAATTATCTTATTAATTTCATCTATTTTTTTTTCTTTATTCACCTTTATATTTATTTATTCATACATTATCTCTGCCTCTACTAGACCTGTCCAAAAACTGAGTTGGATCGAACTTGAGATCATAACATTTTAGATCTGATGGAACCCATTAATAGCTCTATCCTACCCACCTAATCTAACAAAATCTCTTTAAATTAATTATTGAAATTATTTTATTAATTTCATCTATTTTTTCTTTCTCTATTCACCTTTATATTTAGTCTATTTATTAGTAAACTATTTATGCAGAAAAAAATGATGATTTAAGTATATAATAGTAAATAATTATTAACTATGTGCAATAATTGATTTTATAACTAGTCTTGAGGCAAGGTGTTTGAATGTATTGAAATATTTCAACATTTTGAATTGACTATTAAAACTATCTATTTCAAAGTAATTAAGATTGGTTTGTTGACTTGTTTTCTCAAGTGGAACCTAAAAAATAAAAAGATAATGATAGACATTTTCTTCTCTAATTATTATTATGAAAGTAACTGATAATGCTTGTATACAAAGGAATCATTTTAGTCCTCTCCCATTCTCATTTGAAATCTTTGATATATATATATATATATATATATATATATATATATATATATTTAAAAGAAAGAATCCATTTATATTAGTATAAATTAAATTAATTTTATATATTTTTATAAATTTTTATACAATTTATATTTTAACAAATCTACCGTTAGATTTAACAAAATAATTTTATTCGTCGTGCATGTAAGATTTTAAATCGATTTGATATCTCTATCATATTATTCGAGAATACTATCTCTTTTAATATATATTAAATGATTAAAATTTTTTACATCGAATAAATAGTTAGACCTTTTCAATTTATTATAAATTTGACGTGCATGATCTACGTGAATAGAACATAAAATACGATAATCGAATTAAACAAATATAAATCGTATAAAAAATATATAAAATTAAATTAATTTTATATTAATATAACTATATATATATATATATATATAAGTTCAAACTTTGATTCCTTTTTCTTGAAAGAATAGAACTCGAATTTGACTACTCACACAAAGAAATATTTTTACTTATTATTTAATTAAATATTCATGAAATAATTTTCAAACTGTATTAATTACTATGGTAAACTCGAGATACTTATAAAGGATAATCCAGTTTATAAGTGGAATTCTCTTTTTTTTTTTTTTTTCAATTAAGATTCCTTTTTTCATGAAAATTAACAATTCAAAATAAAATCAGAAATATATCAAATTGACGTGAGAAATATACGTTCAAAATAATTTTAAAAAAAAATTAAATTAAGATATTACTGTATACATACCTTATCATATTATAAAAAATGTAAAGCTCACGATTATCAAAATTATAAGTTATTTTTAGGGTTTTATTTAAGAGTATTTTAAGAATATTTTTTAATATTATTGTATTAAATAAGTTTATATTTTTAATATATTGAAATTCATTAAATTAATTATTAATTATTATATTTAATATAGAATTATTATAAATAATAATATAATTAACTTTAACAGCGTAATAAAGATATTTTTGAATAAAGAATTGAGTAAATATGAAAAACATGCTGTCAATAAGTAAATAATTGTTAAATGATCTAATTGATAAAAGTTATTTGAAAACAAAAATGAACAATTAGAATTATTATAAAAAATATTGTAAATACAAAATTATCCTTAATGAAAAAAAATATACTTTTTTTCCTCCATGAAAAAATATTATTTTTTAAAAATTTTAATTAAAAATAAATTTAAAAAATAAAATATTTAAATATTAATTTTTTTTTAAAATTTACAAAAATAAAGAAAACTAATTTTTCAGAAAATAATTTTATTTTTTAAAATTTTTTAATTAAAAAAGTAAATAAAAAAAGTTATTTTTTAATTAAAAAGTAAATTAAAAAATAAGAAGAAAAGGGAGAAGAAGATATTTTTATCAAGAGTAATTTTATTTTTACAATTTCTTTCTTAATAATTTTTTATTTTTTTCAAATAATTTTTACTTATTATACCATTTAATAATTATTTTATTGTTGATGATATGTTTTTCAAATTTACCCTAAAGAATTTGACTTTGATACCAAAAACACAGAAAAAAGATGAAACAAATATGACCTCCAAGTTGGCTTTATGACATGAACATGTTCAAAAAAGAACTTTAACAACTATACAATGAAACAAATTTGCTTTTTTTTTTTTTTTTTTTTTTCATTAGCAAATGAAAGAAAGCTACAGAAATTGAAAAATAAATAGTAATATTAATTAAAGTAAAAAAAAAAAAAAAAGAACAAAAAAAGCGATGGTTTGTTGGTTGAGACGAGCTAGTTAGTTAGTTGGTTCACTTTATCAAAGCAATCATTGGTATCTCTCGAAATCCAATGGCATGCGAAGTAACATTACAAATTAACTTATTCTTTTTTAATTTATAAAAACAAAAAAAATAAAATAAAAGTCATGAAAAAGAAGAGCTTATAAAACAGCAGCTTTTGCCGAATTTTCTTGGAGCTTAATCAACTTTTAAGACAACTCAAAGTAATGATTCTGTAGCACAAGTCCAATCTCTCCTTTGTTAAATTTCACTCTATAAAGCTGCAATGAATCTGCCTGCCTTAACATCCTGCAAAAAAATCATCCACACTTCAATTTCTTGTACATTCTATCCCTACCTAACAGTTTTGTTAAATTTTATTCGGGCATTCATTTTAAAATTAATTAATATATAATAAAAATATTAATCAATGATTAATATATATATAATTAATGATTTTTTTAATTTAATAAAAATAATATATTAAATATATATATTTTTAAAAAATTAACAATTAAATCATTCTTAACTGATACTTATATGTATCGATTAAGCGAACCCGTTAATAATAGAAACAAATTGATGTTCTTTTTTATATTTATTAGATCGGTTCAATAGTCAAATTATTCGTTCGATTCGATTTAAATTAAATCTGATTTGAGATAAATTTTTATTTAAATTTAATCATAAAATATATAAATATTTTAAATAGTAAATTAGGTATTTCGAATCCGATGAGCAAAAATTGGATCTTAATCAAGCAATTTTTTTTTTTATTAATCGAATCTAACCCAAATGAATTCGACCCATAAACACAATTAATACTTATATACGATAAAAATGCTCTTAATATTGGATTTACTTTATTCACCTTCTCTGGTGTAGCGAAAAGAGACTTATCAAGAGTAAAAATAAGGGGTATAATTTAGAGATGATAGCAAATTTAGATATATGTAAATTTTTAAATATTCGAATTCATTTAATTTATCTGAAATTCAAATCCGTTTATTATTCGTTTACTATCCGAATATTATTATTCGATTTAAAGAACAATATTGGTCGGATATACGAACCCGTTAAATATCAAAATTTATTAAATCATTTTTTAATAAAATAAAAATATAAAATTAAACAAAAATTAAATATGTAAATGAATATCGAATACGGATATTCGAATCCGTTATCCATATAACTAAAGAGGATTCGAATAATGGATTCGGATATCCGACACTATTCGCATAAGAATCAAAGCGGATTTGGTTAATTGATATTCAAGGGTTTATATCCAAATCTGATGCGGATAGTAAATATAATATCCAAATCCACATATTATCCGAATTCGTAACTTTTGAATCAGTAAAAAACATATCGAATAATATCGAATATCCAATTTTTACTATCTATTGTCATTCTTAGTATAACTTGTCGCTTATAAACGGGGATAACACTAGTTTTGATATCATATTAAATTTTAAATGAACATTCTATTTAAAATTAATTGATAATAAATAATTTTTTTTTATATTTATGTATTCAAAATATTTATAATTTAACTGATATGAGATTCCTTTTATCACCATTTTAATATATTTGTCTTTATATATTAAGATTTAGATTAATTTAATTTGTTTTTTGTTTTCTATTTGTTGTCCTAAAAAAATTAAATGCTACTAATATGAAAATTTGAGAATCTAACTAACAGTTTAATCTTATCAATAGTATAATTGAGTTTTTTTTTTTTTTTTAATTTTAATTTTTTGTCATTTAGACAATTAATTATGATAGTAAGAGTGAGACTGAAGCATCTCTTAATGATAGAAACAAATAATTGAGGAGGAAGGCCTGAAAGAAAGTCTGGCAATGTATAGTAAAGGCTAATAATTGAAGCAACTAATTAAAGAAGGAAGCAATAGACAGTTTTGATGTACTGTTAGAATTATACAAACACAAACAAAGCAATCACAGAGTTTTGAGAATGTCAGTTTGTCATTTGAAACCTTCTGATATCATTATTGGAACATACTGTAGCAGCTGTAGGAATAAAATCAAAATAATATTAGTAATGCTTGATAAATTAGGTGTAAATCTAATTAAATAATATTAGTAATGCTTGATAAATTAGGTGTAAATCTGAGAATTTATGTATTCGTTTTGTATTTGTGTTATAATCGTGTTTATTTTGACACGTTAATAATTCGTGCTATATAAATTTTGATATGTTCGTACATTCGTGTCGTGTTCATGTTAATTTTTCATATCATGTCGTATTTTAATTATTTTTTCATATCATATTCTTATCATAATCGTATTATATTTAAAATTATTAAATCGCAAATGGATTCATTGAAAGGTTTATATATATATATATATATATATATATATATATATATTGTGTAAAGGGAAGGAATTTTGGCAGTCCTCCATATGCACTCAAAGGCTTCCATTTTCAAACACCTAAGAACTGGGGACACCATGGAGCACCCCACTCCTTTCTCTTTCTGGATGGATATATACAAAGGAATATTGAAAAAAGTATGCACTAATTGTCACAAAAACTCATATATATCATCATCTTTCTATATTTATCAATGGGATTCCTCAAGGTGAAATCTGATCTCATGCTTTCCCTTTTCTAGAGTTCAACTTTCACTAGGCTAATATATATATAAACTTCTAAATTTAATTCTGCATAAAGTCATATATACTTAAGTTGATCTCCAATTGTTATAGTCTTGTTTAATATCCTTTTAATATAATGTTAAAATTTTATGATTATTTAATCTTTTTATTGTAAAATTCTTAATTATTTATTAAAATTTCAAAATATAATCCTTAAAACTTTTTGTTAAACCCAATAAACCTCCCAGGCCTGATGGTTCCGGGCTAACCATCAAGCCCAGCAAATCCTCTACTATGGGGCCCAAGAAGGTGAGCTCGCCAGGCCTGAGCCACTGAATTGTCGCCACTGTTAGGCGACCCTTAACACCTATCACTTCAAAGAATCACGTGGCTCACCCGACAACCGTCCTATCAGGCACATCGCTGCCCATCACATCGGAGCCCACGTGGGACCTCGACCCACCTGTCCTTAGCCAAACCCCAGCATGTGGCGTGCAGCGACTCGTCAGCAAAAACTATAAATAGGCCTCTTGAGACCAGCTGAGTCCCTCTAAACAACCTCACTACCAAAAATCATCATTGTTGCTCTGCCTTTCTCCTTCCTTTAGCTTTAGGATTATCCAACACCAAAAATACCATCAACAATTGGCGCCGTATGTGGAAAACGAGAGTCATGTCTCTACCGCCACCAATCCAACAAAACAACCCCCCAAAGGCCTCAGGCACTGGCGCACCCGGCACTAGTCCCCAGTTATCGTCAGCAATAGCAAGTCATGGATTCTCCTCTCCGGGGATATCTCCCTATTTACCAAATTATTACCAAAACTACTCCTTCCCTAATCCCTTGTACCACCAATCTTAACCTCCATACGCTTATTACCAGAACCTACTAGTAGCCAACTCCCCAATACTATCAACCCCATATTTAGTCAAAGAAACTGCCTCAAATGCTCGACGAAGCTCTCGCTCCATAGGCCCCCAGGCCGAGACTGGAGAGCGTACTAGTGTCACTCTTACACCCGATGTTGATCCATCACAGGATAACATGGAATTACCAACCCCAAAACAAGAATTCACATTCACCGCTTCAGGCTACCCAACAACAGCAGCTGACCCACAAATAGGGTCATCCAATTTCCCCCCCACCATACCACCCCTGCCACACCCAGACCCGATGCAACATGCATTGATGAACCAAATACAAACACTCCAAGCACAGTTAGTGGAGCAACAAAGAACCGTACTTCAAGCCACCCAGCAAATTAACAGCCTACAAAAAAATCAATATCGAGACCAACAGGAAGAAAGCAGTAGGTCGTCCTTGCGTGGGAGTCGCCAAATAGGGCGTGAAAGGACACGGGGAAATGTGCAGGATGAATCTCTCGAGAGGCAAACAAACCCTGGAGAGGGAGCGGCCACAAAACAGAAGAGCTAGAATGAATACTATGGGGACCGCAACCGCTAATGTTCAAGCCCAAATGGCAGCCTTGCGTTGAGAAGTCCAAGGAATGATGAAGGATAAGGCGAAAGAAATAGAATGGATAAACGATGACAACAGTCCCTTAACGGTGTAGATTCGGCAGGAGAAAGTACATACGTCTACAAAATTTCCAAAAGCAACTTACGACGGCACCAAGGACCCTGTCGACCACCTCATTTAGTATAACAACTACATGGACCTGCTTGGGGCAAGTGACGCACTCAAATGCCGAGTTTTCCCCACAACGTTACGGGTGCATGCCAGAACTTGGTACCTCTTTGCGAACTCCATCGATAACTTTGAGAAGCTGGGAAAGATGTTCATTGCTTACTTTCTCGCGAATAAGGCGACCTTCAAAACATCGGCCAGCTTATTAGCAATCAAACAGAGAGAGAAAAAATCTCTGAGAGAGTACATTCAACGATTTAAGTCAGCCACGATGGAGATTAAAGATCTGCATGACGACTGAGCCATACAAGCGTTCATCTCCGATGTTCGCCACGAGCAACTATGGTACGTCTTGATGGAAACAAAATCAGAGAAGCTCTACAACCTTTATGAGAAGGGCCTAGAGGTACGCCGAAACCAAAGAAATAAATATGGCAGAATGAAACACTGAATGGGAAAATCAGTCCCAAAGTCAAGAAAGGATTCAGGGGAACAGGCAAGGACAGAAGGATAACAGGAGTCAGTCTAGATTTGACTCGTGTCGTAGGAGATCAAGGTCGCCAGATAAAGTCTCCCAGAATCGACAGGCTCGTCCTAGTCAGGGCTACAGTAGAAGAGAAGAAAGGCCCCCTACTCCAAATTCGAAGAATACACCCCCCTGAATGCCTCCAGGGCATACATTCTGAATAACGTATCTCCTGAAGGTATTTTGGGTACCCCCTACCCGATGAAAGATAATTCGACTCTCCTAAACTCCAAAGAAAGGTGCCAATACCACAATGATGTGGGGCATAATACTGAAGACTGTCGATCTCTGAAGGATGCTATTGAAGTTGCTATCCAAAAAGAGCATATTAAATAGTTTATCAAGAGAACAGGCGTCCAACAAGGGCAGACGTAGACGGGAAATCAGAAGAACAATAAAGCAGAAGGGAAAACGCACGTTCAAGGGGTCATTAATATGATAATATGAGGGACAGAGGAATAGACGAGTAGCAGCGCATCTCAGAAGACTGATGGTGGTTGACGTCGCCCATAAAAAAAATAAGAAACAATGAAGACTGACTAGTAGATTTTACAGGCAATGACATCAATATTCTTGAAGACAACGGGAATGACCCGATTGTCGTGTCTGCCATAATTGGTAATTTCCAAATGAAGAGAGTCCTGGTCGATAGTGGCAGTGCAATCGAGGTTTTCCAACTGGAAACCTTCAGAAAGATGGGCCTCCCGGACTCAGACATGAAGCCAGAGCGCCCCATATTCGTCTTCGCCAACCAGCCCATCAATGTTAAGGGCTCCGTTGCCCTGTTAGTCATCATAGGGGATGGCGACTACGTCCTTACAGTAATGACAGATTTCTTGGTTGTTGACCAATCTTCAACGTACAATGCCATCCTTAGGCGACCATTGATGAGAAAAACCAAGATGGTCACGGCGGTATATTGTTTGACAATGAAGTTTCTGACCCCTATGGGAATAGGGTATATGAAAACAAATCAGCAGATAGCTCGACAATGCCATATACTCTCTATACAGTTCGCCAAGAAGAATCAAGGAAGGTCAAAAACAGTGAATGTCGAAAACACAGAGACTAAGAAGCAAGACACAGAATCTGAGGGAATGAAAATAGAGACTGAGGGGCAGCTGGAGGAAGCACAAGTAAATTTGGTTGACAAAAGCACCCTCACCTTAGAAATCCTGGACACCAGAGCAGAAACCAACCAGTATAAAGCAGAATTCGCAAAACAGACAGTGACGATCCCCTTATATGAAGAATACCCAGAGAAGGTCACCCAAGTGGGGTCGTCCCTAAACAACCAAGAAAGACGACCTTTGGTACAAATTTTGCAAGATAATGCAGATGTCTTCACATGGTAGGCAGCAGATATGCCACGGATAGACATAGATACCATTACCCGTTCTTTGGGTGTTTATCCTATAGCCAAGCCAGTTAAACAGAAGAAAAGGAAGTTCGCCCCTGAGTGAATACAGGCAGTAAAAGAAGAGGTCGAAAAGCTCCTCACCATAAGGTTCATCAAGGAAGTCAAGTATCTGAAATGGTTGGCCAATGTGGTAATGGTAAAGAAGGCCAGCGAAAGTGGCGTATGTGTATGGTCTTCAACGATTTGAACAAGGCCTGCCCAAAGGACAGTTTCCCTTTGCCCTCCATGGACAAGCTGATGGATTCCTCAGCAGGACAAAAGTACATGAGTTTCATGGATGCCTTTTCAGGGTATAATCAGATCAGAATGAACCTTAAAGACCAAGATAAGACGTTCTTCATCACCGAGGAAGGTCTGTATTGCTATCAGGTGATGCCTTTCGAGCTAAAAAATGCGAGGGCAACCTATCAGAGGTTGGTCAACAATTTGTTCAAGGACCAGATTGGGCGAAGTGTTGAGGTTTATGTGGACGATATGTTGGTGAAGAGTTCCTCCATCGAAAAACATGTGTTGGACTTGGCGGAAGTCTTTCAAGTCCTGAGACATCACAGTTTGAGACTAAATCCCACTAAGTGCGCCTTTGCAGTTGGAGCAGGAAAATTTTTGGATTCATGGTCTCAAACAGGGGTATTGAGGCAAACCCCGAGAAAGTTCAAGCAATCCTAGGTATGGGCCCCCCAACAAACACCAGGGAGATGCATAGACTCACGGGCAGAGTGGTCGTCTTGACCAGGTTTGTCTCCAAATTAGTCGATAAATGCTTGCCCTTTTTTAAGGTACTAAGAGGCACCTCCTGGTATCAGTGGAACCAGGATTGCCAAGCAGCGTTCGAGGAATTGAAGAAGTATTTATGTTCTCCACCACTATTGGTCAGCCCACTCTCGGGCGATCCATTGTTCATATACCTGGCGGCATCTGATGAGACAGTAGTAGCAGTATTAGTCAAGGAAGATGAGACCTGACAGGCTCTGGTTTATTATGTTAGCAGAGTCTTACAAAATGGCGAGATTAATTATACTAGGCTAGAAAAGATAGCCTTCGTCCTTGTGATAGCAGCGAGAAAGCTCAGACAGTACTTTCAGGCCCATCTCAATACTGTTTTGACAGCTCAGCCTCTTAGAGAAGTCCTTCAGAGGGTCGACAGCTCAGGCAAGATGGTTAAATGGGTATTGAGCTTAGTGAATTTGGCATAGAATTCAGACCAAGGAAGGTGATTAAGGCCCAGGTCTTGGCAGATTTTGTAGCTAAATGCTCGTTCACTGACGAGATTACTACACCGATCCAATATCCAGTCGAGCCTCTGCCTACGTTGAACGAACCCATACTGCCCCTAACCCGACGTTGGTGCGTAGGCCTGAGATACGGAGTCCATCCCTGAAAATGTATGGACGATGTACGTGGACGGATCCTCAGGAAAAGAGGGATCCGGAGTAGGTGTCCTCTTGATGGACCCCAAGGAAATGAGTGGAAATATGGGCTTTCTTTTGGCTTCCCCACATTGAACAATGCTGACGAATACAAAGCTCTACTGGTAGGATTAGAACTCATCGTAAAGTTGGGCGTCACCAAACTACTTCTATGCACTGACTCGCAGTTAGTAGCGATGCAAGTGAATGGCGAATATGAGGTCAGGGAACCTGCCTTAGTCAAGTACCATGAAAAAATACTCAAGTTGAAAGGAGGATTTGAGAAACTGGTTGTTAAGTAGGTCGCCAGGGAAGAAAATACTAGGGCAGATTTCCTGTCCAAGCTTGCCTTATCCGTAGAGATCAGACAGAGAAGAAAAATCTTGTTGGAGCATCTCCAGGTGCCAAACTATCAGAACGAAGAAGAAGTCCTCTTCATCACAGGTGAGCCTAGCTGGCTAACACGTATCGTGGGCTATCTCATTGGAAAGACCGTCCTAGAAGATCCCAAGGAGCAGGCAAAGCTGAGGACAAGGGCAGCCAGGTACACCATGATTGGCGAGGTCCTGTATAAGAAAGCATTCAGTCAGCTGATAACTCGTATAATTATATAGTTCTTAGTTATGTTTTATTATTGTTTTGTGTCAAATACGAGTTATTATTGCTTAGTCTAATTGTGTTTATGATATTTTATATTTTTATGTAATTTGGTGTTTTTCACGAGTTTCTTTGAGTGATTTCAGATTACTAGGTTAAATCAAGAATTAAGGGCAAATCCAGTTCAGTTCCAGTTCCGACACCTTTTTCCATATCAGCCATATCTGGCGTTTCACTGAAGCAATAAGGCTGAATTTTTTACAGTGCAAAGTTAAGAGGCATATCTATCTTTTTCATGTTTTACACTTCTTAAAACGGAGTCGTTTTCCCTAGCGAAATCGACCATCAAGTTGGCTGATGTGCAATGACGTCTGTGCTGACCTGTTTTGGTATTTTGACCATATATTCCGATCCACATGAGAAAATGATCTGATTCCAACGGCTATGGATCCGTAACTGATAGGGGTATATTTTTCTAGAAGACCATTTGATCAGATCGAGCCTCCAACATTGACAAAATCGACCATCAAGCTGGCTGATCAGAATTGTCATACAATATGACGAAAATTGTTAGAAAAATGCACCCACCTATTATACCTACCTTTGAAATTTATAAAGCTTGTCTCTTGTCATTTAGCTCTCCAAAATGTGTATAAATAGAGGGCCTTGGATGAGCAAGATTGTACATTGGTAGGATATTAGCCATTGTAATAAAATTCTCTAAGTTTTCTTCTTCTTTCCTTTCTCTAGTTTTCTTTTTCTTTATTTACTTATGCTTCTTACATTTCTTTTCATTTCATTCATATCTAGTATGTGTTGCTAATCATATTGTTGAGGTGATGAGGTGAAGCTCTTGGTAAATGCTAAGGTTAGTCTCTTAAACATGAGCTAAAATGAATCATCATTTATAAACACTAGTATAGATAATATTTTCTTTTGGTTTAAAATCATACTTGCAAAGTAGAGATCTTGATTCATTATTGACAATGAAAATGGCACAGTAAATGCTTGGTTTCATAACCTTGATTTGTTGTAGACATACCTTGGCATAAGGAATGCTTGGACTCTTTTTATGAGTTTTGAGGACACCAAATGAACATAATATCATATGCTATGGACGTTGGACAATTTGGACTGAATTGCTAAACCTTCCGATTGGAACCTCCCTTATGTGTGGATTTCAATTGTGTAATAAAACAAGATTAATCTTAGCATAACACCAAGAGTGGATTCTCTAACCTCAACATCCTTTCTTATTGTTTTTTATATCTTGTTTAATTGCTTTTATGTTATTTTGTTTATTTTGTTCTCTAATATCTTGTTTACTTTCTTTGTTATTGATTCCCTAATATCTTGTTTATTTTCTTTTTCATATATATTTATAAACTTATACTTACTAGTACGCTTCCCTGTGGTTCGACCTCGGACACCCGAGAATTTATTACTTGAACATAACCTGCACTTGGGTTTACAACTCTTAATTGAGTCTCCATCAAGTTTTTGGCGCCGTTGCCGGGGAAGCAATACTAAGTATATAAGTTTATAAGTATATTTATTTTTATTGGCTGGTTATACCGCCTAATTTTCTATATATTTATAGTTATATTGTATATTAACTTTGTTTTATTTTTATTGGCTGGTTATACCGCCTAATCTGTATATTAACTTTGTTTTATGCTTGTTTGGCGACGTGATTTTAGATCTCGTCGTTTAGTTAGATTTTATTGTGAAACTTTTTCAGGTAATCTTTCTAATACAACTCCTACCATGGCTAACAATGAAAGTGTTCATGCTGAAGATGAGAACAGACAAGTACGCACCATGCGTGACTACTTGCAACCAACTCGAAGCTCATCACCCTCTTGTTTTATTTTTCCTCTCAATGCAAACAACTTTCGTTTTAAACCAGGTATGATAGCTTTGCTTCCAAATTTCCATGGGTTAGAATCGGAAAGTGCTTACTCGTTTCTAAAAGACTTCGAAGATGTATGTGTCACCTTTAATGACCAACAATGTACAAATGAAATTGTCAAGCTAAAATTATTTCCTTTTTCTTTAAAAGATAAAGCAAAAATTTGGCTTCATAATTTAAAACCAAGGTCAATTGGCACATGGCAAGAATTACAAACTGAGTTTCTAAAGAAATTTTTCCCAGCACATAAAACTACTGCTTTGAAAAGACAGATTCAAAATTTCAATCAAAATCAAAATGAAGCATTTTTTCAGTGCTGGGAGCGTTTTAAAGATTTGTTAAGTTCTTGTCCACATCATGGTTTTGAAAAATGACGTCTTATTAGTTTCTTTTATGAAAGTTTAACTCCCGAAACTAAACAATTTGTTGAAACAATGTGTAACGGTGAGTTTCTAGAAAAAGAACCTGAAGAAGCCTTTGACTACCTAGACCATTTGGCAGATAACTCTCAAGCCTGGCACACAGATAATTCCTCTGAAAGTTCCAATAGATCTAATCTTGTTTCTAACAGAGGTAAATATCATTTTAGTCAAGAAGATGAGATAAAAGCTAAAGTAGCTAATTTGGGTAGAAAGATTGAAGCCATGGAACTTAGAGAAGTAAAAGAAGTCAAAACGGTTAAAAATGAAGAAAGTTGTGGAATTTGTGAAATCATGGGACACCCCACTTCTGAATGTCCAAACATTCCCATTCTTAAAGAAGCGTTGCATGATCAAGTAAATTCCATAAACACATTTAAAAAGCCTTTTCCTTCTCCTTACTCTGAAACGTATAACCCTGAATGGAGAAATCATCCCAACTTCAGTTGGCGGAATAATAATCATGTTCAGGTACCACAATCTCAAAAGCCGGGCAACACTTTTTCCTATCAACCTTCACGTGTACAAACCTTGGAAGAGACATTGCAAGCATTCATGCAAACACAAGCAAATATGAATAACCAAACTTCACAGGACATCAATGAGATCAAAAACACCTTGTCCACATTGACAGCTTCATTACGCACTCAAGAAAAAGGTAAGTTTCCTGCTCAACCTCAGCCTAACCCTTCTACTCAATGTCTTGTTTCTTGCTCCAATGAAACTCAACAGGAAAATGCCAGTTTTATCACAACTCTTCGAAGTGGAAAGGCAATTGACAAAAACATTCCATCAAAAGACCAAGATCCTCATTTCCCTCCGAAAAGTAATGGTAAGGATGATGGTAAGTCTGAACTTCTTGAAAATTTGGACAAAGAAAAAGGTATGCATCCTGCTCCTTTTCCTCAAAGGTTGCAAACAATAAAGAATTTGAATCAAAATGCAGAAATTTATGAACTTTTCAAACAAGTTAAGATTAACATTCCTTTATTGGATGCAATCAAACAAGTTCCATCTTATGCTAAATTTTTGAAGGACATGTGCACAGTTAAAAGGAAACATAATGTACAAAAGAAAGCATTTCTGACGGAAAGTGTGAGCTCAATCATTCAGCACCTTACTCCACCAAAATTCAAAGATCCTGGATGTCCAACAATCTCATGCATCATTGGAAACACTAGAATAGAACGTGCATTGCTTGATCTTGGTGCTAGTGTTAATCTTTTGCCTTTTTCTGTTTATCAACAGTTAGGTTTAGGTGAACTCAAGGAAACACCTGTTACACTTCAACTAGCTGATCGTTCTGTAAAAATTCCTCGAGAGATAGTTGAAGATGTTTTGGTTCAAATTGATAATTTTTACTTCCCTGTTGATTTTATTGTTTTGGACACACATCCTGTTTCAAATCCAAATGTTCAAATTCCTGTTATATTAGGCCGTCCATTTCTTGCAACTTCTAATGCTCTGATAAATTGCAGGAATGGCATTTTGAACATTTCTTTTGGAAATATGACTTTAGAATTAAATGTGTTCAACATTTGCAAGCAACCTGGTGATGATTCAGAAGTACATGAAGTGGATTTCATTGAAGAACTTGTTCATGAACATCTCACCACTACCATATTCCATGATCCTTTAGAAGCTTATTTAATTGAATGTGAGTTTGATAATGCTTCAGAAATTTCACACACTGATTCTTTGTTAAATTCTTTTCAGGTTAAGCATTGTTGGAAACAAAAACTTGAGGAACTCAGAAATGATGCATATGAGAATTCTAAAATTCATAAAGAAAGAACTAAAGCCTTTCATGACAAGTTAATTTCAAGAAAAATATTTGATGTTGGGCAAAAAGTTCTACTTTATAATTCTAGACTTCACATATTTCCTGGTAAGTTGAGATCAAGATGGACTGGCCCATTTGTGGTTAAGCATGTGTATCATTATGGAGCAGTTGACATTGAGAATCCTAAAAATGGTAACGTATTCAAGGTAAATGGACAAAGACTCAAACTCTTTTTGGAAAATCATGTTGCTCAAGAAGAGGTTGTTTTTCTTTCTGATCCTTGTTTTGAAAATAACTAGATGTAAATATAATTTTTATTTTTTTAACCCCGGTTAAATGGCGGATAACGGTACTCCGTGATTATTTAAGTCGGTCCCATCAGCTACCCACAAAACTGATATTGTATATAAATTTCTCTTTCAATTTCTTTTTCATTTTTTTTTCAAGATGGATGATATTCTCACAAGATTGCAGAAACGATTTCCTCCTTTTCCTCGAAATATTTTACTGAAGTTTTACCAAGTTCGATTTGAAAGATTAAGAATGCTTATGCACAAAGGGATTCCTGAAGACATACGTTGGATAATTGAAGCCAAGGTACGTGAAGATGAATATCTTCCTTTTTTGCATTTACCAGGTACAGGTAGAAGCACTTTTGCAAAGAAGCGACGAGCAAAGCGCATGAGTTCAAATTGCCACAAATGTGCACGATGGACGTGTAACGGTAAATGTCGTTCTATTGGGATTCCGTCCTCTAATCGAGATGATAAAATTGAATTCATTAAGGATGGACTGAGTAAGGAGAATTTGGGTAATATCCAACTTTCTCTTGAGACGCATCCTAGTGGAGACGTACAAAGAGAAATTCTTGATTTATGGCCGCAATTCCAAAGGGAATGGCAACATCTTGGAATCTGATGTTAAAAGACCCTGTTTGCCAGCTTGTAAGAAAACTGGATGGGAAGCATATCCTCAACTCATAGAAGGCGTTTAAGCCGTTTATGGACGTAAAACCAGAGGAAGATGTGAGCCACAGTCACAACTACAATAAATGACTTCTCAGCTTTTGGTTTGATTTGCAATAACTTCATTTCGGTTTAATTTACGTGTTGTTCGATTTGTGTAATTATTCTCGATTTTTTTTTGCATTGGTCTTTTACGGTTGATTTTTCTTCTCTTTTTGATTTTTTTCCTGAAATCACGCAAAAATCTTTTGTTAGGTTAACATTTTCTTCTGACAGGTCAGATACACTTTCGGCGACATTATTACTCTTTTCTGATTCACTACTCAGTCCTCTATATATTACACCATGTACTCATTCTCTTTCAGGCACTCGAAAAAAAAAATGGAAAGTACTTCGTCCCAGCGCATTGAAAAAATTTGTGTCTTTGGAGGTGCTTATCCAGGGAAAAATAAAATATTAGCTGATGAAGCCATAAGAGTTGGAGTAATACTTGCTCAACAAAAGATCCAGTTGATTTATGGAGGCGGTAGTACGGGTTTAATGGGAGCAGTCGCTACAGCAGCACACGCCGGAGGAAGTCCAGTTCTAGGAATCGTGCCAAAACTATTCACAGGTTTTTGTGGACCTACCGTGGGTAAGGAAATACAAGTCTGGAGTATCCCTGAACGGATGACAATCATGTACCATTCTGCCGATGCATTCATTGCTTTACCAGGAGGTCTGGGTACATTGGAAGAAATAGCTTGCGTGGCTTCTTGGTCATCTTTGGTCACAAATAAGAAACCCATTGGTTTGCTTAATATTAATGGTTATTTTAGTAATTTGCTTTCATATTTAGATAATGCTGTGGATAATGGATTCATGTTTTCAGAGGCAAGGAGAACCATAATTTCTGCTACAACCATTGAAGATTTACTCAAAAAGCTCCAAGCTTATGAGTATTTATCTGCTACGGTTGTTTCGCAAACGCTCGGAAAAAGAAAAAGAGATATGGACGAGCAAGGAGTGGATTGCACTCTGTCTTTGTGACATTATCTAACATTTTGTTTGTCGTGTCTCAGTTATAATAAGTGGTTAGCAACCTCTGCAGGTAATATCTCCTAAATTCTACCTTTAGTAGGGGGTAAGGGACATATTTTGCTAATTTTAAAAAAAAAAAATTTGATGTGTTTTAAGCCATTTAGAAGTATTCATTCTGAACAAGGTCTGAGTAAGGGAGACTTGAGACATACCTTGTCAGTTTGATTTCTTCTTTCAAAAAAAAAAAAAAAGTTTGTTGTGTTTTAAGCAATTTATAAGTATTCATTCTGAACAAGGTCTGAGTAAGGGAGACTTGAGACATACCTTGTCAGTTTGATTTTAATCTTTTTATGTTTACTTGTTAATTTTTGTTTAGTATTTTAGGATTATTTAGGTTGCATGAGTTTGTTTTGTTTTGAGTCTTAGTTATTCCTATTCTTATGTTATTAGTTCTTTTCTCTTACACATGATTCTTTCATTTGGGTTAATAGACTTACATTGAGGACAATGTAAGAATTAAGTGTGGGGGGAACGATTTAGGATTTCTTTTATTTTTGTCTACTATTTTTTTTATGAGTCTTTATTATTATTATTTTTTTTAATGTGTTCTAGTTCCTTTTTAATACAATGATGAGATATGAATTGCATAAGTCTAAAACAGATTTATTAGTGAGAAGATTTTCATGAGAATTGAGCTTGATGTCAACCTTTTTATGAGCCAATGTTAATATGATATGTTGATTGAGAAAGAAGCATGTTTAGACTTAATCTGACTTGTATAATCATCCTTGTGAGTTTTTGAGCCTATAATGATTGATGCATTATACAAATCAATCTAATTTCTTTCTTGAGTGCTCTTATGATTACATGATTCTCTAGAACTTGCTTTAAACCGTTTGAGACTATATTGATACATGTGACAACATGAATATGATAGAGGCATTAGGATTATAACCAGAGCCAAACAGCCATCCATTATTAATGTTCTAAGAGAACATCCCCACTAGTGAGCCAATTTGATCCTACATTAAATATGCTATTTTATTGGTAACCAGAACTTACACCTAGCCTAAATATACTTATATCCTTACCCTTGTTCTAAAGATGGATTATATATTTTGAGACATATTGCAAAAACAAGGGATACTTTTTGAAAATTTGGGTTAGAACGAAAGATAAGTGTGGGGGAGGAGAGAGGCAAAAGTCAAGAGAAAAAGAAAGGGATCATTGTCAAATACATTCCCATATTAAAATAAAAAAAAAAACTTCTCTTGAACTTCTAGTTAAATTAAAGAAAAAGATGTTACAAAGTTGGTTAGAATGAAGCAAAGGCTCAACATGAATATTTAGCCTATGTTATTATATGCTTTATAAGAGTTTTGAGAAGTTTTATTTGTATGATCTTATTATGTCTCTAAACTCTATGAATTCTTTGGAACCTTTGTGATATCTTTATCCTTTTGTTCTTTAACTACATTATAACCCTTTGGCCCCATTACAACCTTGAAAAAAGACCTCTTGATTTATGAAGTTGTATGATCTAAATAGTGGAGAATAGGTGGACAAGCAAGCATATGGTAGAACTGTTTTCATGAGATTGATTGAGTGTAAACACTTTACCACTACTTTAAAGAGTGAAAATCATGAGAGTATAGTGAGAAGTTGAGATTAAGTCGAATATGCATTATTTTGATTGAAATATGTTATGTTAATATTGGCTTAACTCATTTATTTACATTCAAGCATGAATTTTTGTGAAATTCTTTGAGCTATTGATTAGTTTATAAGACTTGTTCAAAGATTGTCTCTAATTTATATTGAAAGGATTAGGAGTAAATATTTTTAGTGTATGTAGTTTACTTATATTTTAGTTTTTCAATGTTTGTGGGTATCGTTCTAGCAAACCCTCACGAGACTAAACTCGTCCACTAGGGACACCTAGGGGTTTAAAGGCTTGTGTCACATGCTAAGTGCCACCGTGATTTCCAACGAAAATGGATTAGATTAGATTTTCTTATTTTATTTTTATTGAGTCGTTGCTAGGGACTAGCAACAATCTAAGTGTGGGGGTGTGATAACTCGTATAATTATATAGTTCTTAGTTATGTTTTATTATTGTTTTGTGTCAAATACGAGTTATTATTGCTTAGTCTAATTGTGTTTATGATATTTTATATTTTTATGTAATTTGGTGTTTTTCACGAGTTTCTTTGAGTGATTTCAGATTACTAGGTTAAATCAAGAATTAAGGGCAAATCCAGTTCAGTTCCAGTTCCGACACCTTTTGCCATATCAGCCATATCTGGCGTTTCACTGAAGCAATAAGGCTGAATTTTTTACAGTGCAAAGTTAAGAGGCATATCTATCTTTTTCATGTTTTACACTTCTTGAAACGGAGTCGTTTTCCCTAGCGAAATCGACCATCAAGTTGGCTGATGTGCAATGACGTCTGTGCTGACCTGTTTTGGTATTTTGACCATATCTTCCGATCCACATGAGAAAATGATCTGATTCCAACGGCTATGGATCCGTAACTGATAGGGGTATATTTTTCTAGAAGACCATTTGATCAGATCGAGCCTCCAACATTGACAAAATCGACCATCAAGCTGGCTGATCAGAATTGTCATACAATATGACGAAAATTGTTAGAAAAATGCATCCACCTATTATACCTACCTTTGAAATTTATAAAGCTTGTCTCTTGTCATTTAGCTCTCCAAAATGTGTATAAATAGAGGGCCTTGGATGAGCAAGATTGTACATTGGTAGGATATTAGCCATTGTAATAAAATTCTCTAAGTTTTCTTCTTCTTTCCTTTCTCTAGTTTTCTTTTTCTTTATTTACTTATGCTTCTTACATTTCTTTTCATTTCATTCATATCTAGTATGTGTTGCTAATCATATTGTTGAGGTGATGAGGTGAAGCTCTTGGTAAATGCTAAGGTTAGTCTCTTAAACATGAGCTAAAATGAATCATCATTTATAAACACTAGTATAGATAATATTTTCTTTTGGTTTAAAATCATACTTGCAAAGTAGAGATCTTGATTCATTATTGACAATGAAAATGGCACAGTAAATGCTTGGTTTCATAACCTTGATTTGTTGTAGACATACCTTGGCATAAGGAATGCTTGGACTCTTTTTATGAGTTTTGAGGACACCAAATGAACATAATATCATATGCTATGGACGTTGGACAATTTGGACTGAATTGCTAAACCTTCCGATTGGAACCTCCCTTATGTGTGGATTTCAATTGTGTAATAAAACAAGATTAATCTTAGCATAACACCAAGAGTGGATTCTCTAACCTCAACATCCTTTCTTATTGTTTTTTATATCTTGTTTAATTGCTTTTATGTTATTTTGTTTATTTTGTTCTCTAATATCTTGTTTACTTTCTTTGTTATTGATTCCCTAATATCTTGTTTATTTTCTTTTTCATATATATTTATAAACTTATACTTACTAGTACGCTTCCCTGTGGTTCGACCTCGGACACCCGAGAATTTATTACTTGAACATAACCTGCACTTGGGTTTACAACTCTTAATTGAGTCTCCATCATCAGCTCTTGCTCCGATGCATGGCACCAGAGGAAGCCGACTATGTCCTGAGGGAAATTCATGAAGGAGTCTGTTGTAATCATATGAGAGGAAGGGAATTGGCACAAAAAGCATTAAGACAAGGGTTTTATTGGCCCACCATAAAGGGTGATGTTGCAAAAATGGTAAGGAGGTGTGACAAGTGTCAGAAGTTCGCAGCTATGCCCAGGCAACCGGTAGAAATGTTTAGCCAGCTATCCAGCCCGTGATCTTTCACCATGTGGGGTATTGACATCTTGGGACCTTTTCCCATTGCCATTGGCCAGAACAAGTTTGTAATAGTCGCCTGCCAATACTTTACTAAATGGGTCGAGGTTGAAGCTGTAGCGACTATTACTAAGAGGGTCATCGAGAATTTTGTATGAAATTTCATTGTGTGTAGATGATGCACCCAAAAGAGTGTATCTTTACTAAACCTTGCACTTAATATGATCAATTATAGTAAAGTAGCATCAAGGGTCGAATCCACAGAGATTGGTTTTTAGTTTATAAATCACTAGTTTAAAACTTAAATTCAAAGAAAACAAAAGTTAAAAGGGGTTTGAAATCAGTTTAAACTTAAGTAAACAATAAAAATAAGAAAGCAAGTAAACAAGAAGTAATCAGATGTGAGAAATATGGCTAAAAGTTCATTCTCCACCATTAGACATCATTAAGAATCAATAATCAGATCTATCAACATTAATTAACTATCAAAATTATCAACCGTAGATAACAACAAGCTCTGTTGCCCAAATCTTTCCTTAGTTAGTCTTTAAATAGAACAAGCTCTCTATTTAATCTCTAACCACTAGACAACCTAGAATAAGCTCTCTAGATTTAATGTAATGGCAGCTTTATGATGAGAAACATAGGTTGATCTAGGCAACAAATACACAAGCTCGAATTGTTTAACCTATGTTATGTTCCACTTTGCAATTAGCGAAAACTCTAACATAATCATTAACCACAAATTGCCACTTATGAATAGGAAATCAAGACAATTACACGGATCAAGATTCCTAAACTAGCATTAGATAATTATCAAGATCTATCTAGTTGTACACCTAAACAAATCAAGACAAAGATCATAAACAATTCTTATGTCTGAAAATTAATGATAGATAGAATCTGAAAATCAATTACAAAATATGTCTAGGGCTTTGAAATCACCCTTAACGAAAGAGAAGTTTAGCCTTGCATAGGCATAGTTAACATAAACATGAATGTTCAAAAGAAAACTAAAATAAAACTAAGAGAATAGCGAAGAAGAAGAATATTGATAAATAATCAAAAGCATGTCCTAGTTGGTGGCTCAAAAGATGGTATTTATAGAGCTTTATGACCTTGGAAACCCTTTCTTACTGATCAAGGAAGCTAGGAAGCAAAAACTTGCAAATTTGGCAATTTTCTATATTTTTGCGATTTTACTAATTTTTGGGCAACCCGGTCAGCGCTGCAGTGCTGGCTCTCAAAATATTTTGGGCGCTGCGGTGCCAGACTCCGGCCCCGCAGTGCTGGTTGTTGATTTCTGACACACTTTCTCGCACTTCCTCGGCTGATTTGGATGATAATTTCTTATCTGATTTGGACGTGTAAACTACCGTTGGAAAGGTATTCAAGTCAACTTCAAAAGTCAAGAGGAAGTTTCTTCAAATAAGGACTTTAAAATCATGTTTTCCTTGCAACAAGCTCCAGAGGTCAAATATGCCTGATTGTTTTGCACTAAGAATTTGATCTTTTTGACTCCCAAGTCTCCTTCCATCTTGTGATTATGATTTTATAAGCTCTTCAAAATCATAATTGACATCTTTTAACTTCATCTTTTCCAAAATACCTATAATTCACAAAACCATAGTAAAATGTCAAGGAACTTAAGAATTAAAGCACAAAGTATAAGGAAATCATATATGAAAATGTATGAAATTAAGCACTTATCAGTAGATACGACGTCCCAAACACCATTATTACAGATAATGGTACGCAGTTCCAGGAGGGAAGCTAAAAAAATTCTATGAGAACTTTAATATCCTGCTTACGTACAGCTTGTGAAGCACCCTCAAACCAATGGCCAGGTTGAAGCGATGAACAAGAAGATCCTCCAAGGGTTGAAGAAGAAATTGGATGATGTTAAAGGGGGCATGATTAGAAGAGATGCCAGGAGTTCTTTGGGCTATCAGAACGACATCCTATACAGGCACTGGGGAAACACCGTTTAATTTGATGTATGGGACAGAAGCTGTAATACCAGCTGAAATTGGCATCAACTCCTTAAAGACGGCAAACTATGAGCCTACCTCAAGTGAGGTAGCGTTAAGGGCGAACCTCGACTTGCTCGAAGAAACCAGAGATTTGGCTCAAGTAAAGCTGGCAGCCAGAACCCAACAGGTCGCCAAGTATTATAACTCTAAGGTGAAAAACAGACAATTTCAAATTGGCTACCTGGTTCTCAGAAATGGTGAAGCAAGCAGACCAACGAGCAAGCAAGGAAAAATGGCCCCAAATTGGGAAGGTCCTGTTATTGATTTTAATCACACAAGTGCACGTATCGTTGACAACTAATATAATGAAAAGTAGAGTGTCGAACCCACGAGGAATTACTACTAAATTTGCTAAGTACTAAAATTAACACAACTTAATCTTATCTAAACAACTAATTAAAGATGGTAATCAAAAACTAAATTAAAAGAAACTAATACTAAAAGCAAGTAAATTAAAAAGATGAATTCAATTAATTAATAAAAGCCTAGGATTACAACTTCCCTCAACACTTCGCTTGAATCTCTCTCTACCTCTTCACTTGGTTAATGATCCTGAGTTGTTAACCTAGAGTTCTTTCTTATTTATAAGGATCTTTTGATGGTCTCATAAAAATATCATTCTTAACCAATTAACTATATTCCTATGATAATTGAATTAAAGAAGAACTCATTAAGCTTAGGCTCTAACAATGGTTATACATGACAAGTAAGTGTATTCCTACCCTACCTGCAGATCAATTCATCCTAATAAATGAATATGAAACATGTGTCATTCAATCCATGTCTAACACCAAACTCCCTTTTCCAAGTTGTACTTAGGTTAACAAATCAATCTAATTGGTGGCCAATCAACTAGAAGCATTAAGAACAAGATTGAACAAACAACTCAACAAACCATAAAATCAAGCTAGAGAGAGAAAGTCAATTCAAAATATTTGTTGAGTTCCATTGAAATCCTAGTAAAAGAAAATTAGTTCATGATAATTAATGAAAATAAGTAATCAAATAGTTTCACCATCATCAACAATACAAGAAAAATAAAGAAGATAAAAGAGAAAAGAGAAAACTAAGAGTTGTCAATTCTTGAATCTTGAATCTTCTAATCTTCTTGAGAGAAGTTGATGGTGACTATCTTCTTGAGAGAGAATTAGGTTTCTAGGTATCCAATCCTCTTTATTATGACCTAAAAGAGTCCTATTTAAAGTGTCCAAGACCTTCTGGAGCCTGAAACTTCGTGTCCAAGCAACGGTATCAAATTCAAGCCTTTTTTACATTTTTTTATGACTCTACTGTTCATCATAGGCGCCGTGGCGCCACCTACTCTGCCTCCTTGGTGTTTCTCCTCCGTTTGTCCGAATTGGTTCCTGCCATCTTCTCGTACTTAGTCAGCTATTTTGACTGGGCACATCTTCTCCGATTTTAACGAGCCTTACACTGTTGGAAAGGTATAGAAGTAAGCTTCAAAAGTTAAGAAGGGCATTTTCTCAAATTAAGTATTTAGATCAACGTTTTCTTGAAAGAAGCTCTGGAGGTCGAATCTGTCTGCTCATTGGAAAGCACCATTTTTCATCATTTTGCACCTTGAAGCTCCAGATCACCTTGGACCTATAAAAACAACAAATTAACAACAAAATAACTATTTAAACATAAAATGGATAATTAAAATAAATATAAAAAATCTAAAACTAATCAAATCGTAATAAAATCCTCAAGGACTTAGCCGATTCAAAAGCATAAAAGGTGGCAAAATAACTATATTTCCTAGAGTTATCAGGTCCCTACAAGGCCATCAAGAAGATTGGCCTAGGAGCCTACACCTTAGAGAGAATAGATGGAAGCCCTGTACCCCGGACCTGGAATGCAATTCACCTGAAAAAAATACTATTTGTAATAAGCTTTGTATTTTTTCATCATGAACACATAATGAAATGAAATTGCATTTTGCAGGCAAAATTCGAACCAACGGCCCATCCATGCATTCACGCACATGTGTTCACCTCGCGAAACCGTGTAACACGCTCAATGGTCTCTAACTGGCCTTGCTATACGTCCAAGCACGCCCAACGGCCACTAATTGGCTCATCCATGCGTTCACGCACGTGTGCTCACCTCGCGACTCCGTGTAACACGCTCAACGACCTCTAATTGGCCCTCTTATGCATCCAAGCATGCCCAATGACCTCTAACTGGCCCATTCATGCATTCACGCATGTGTGCTTGCCTTGTGACACTTTGTAACACGCTCAATGGCCTTTAACTGGCCCTCTTCTACGTCCAAGCACACCCAACGACATCTAATTGGCCCATTCATGCGTTCACGTACGTGTGCTCGCCTCGCGACACCGTGTAACATGCTCAACGGCCTCTAACTAGCCCTCCTATGCGTCCAAGCACGCCCAACGGCCTCTAACTGGCCCATCCATGCGTTCAGGCATGTGTGCTCGCCTCGCGACACCATGTAACACGCTCAACGACCTCTAACTGGCCCTCCTATGTGTCCAAGCAAGTCCAACAGCCTCTAACTGGCCTGTCCATGCGTTCATGCATGTGTGCTTGCATCGCGACACCGTGTAATACGCTCAACAGCTTCTAACTGGCCCTCTTATGCGTCTAAGCACGCCCAATGGCCTCTAACTGGCCTATTCATGCGTTCACGAACGTGTGCTCGCTTTGTGACACCGTGTAACAAGCTCAATGGCCTCTAACTGGCCCTCCTATGCATCCAAGCAGGCCCAACGACCTCTAATTAGCCCATCCATGCGTTCACGCATGTGTGCTCGCCTCGCAACACAGTGTAACATGCTCAATGGCCTCTAACTAGCCCTCCTATGCGTTCCAGTACACCCAACAGCCTCTAACTGGCCCATCCATGCGTTCATGCACGTGTGCTCGCCTCGCTACACCGTGTAACACGCTCAACGACCTCTAACTGGCCCTCTTATGCGTCCAAGCACGCCCAACGACCTCTAACTGGCCTTCTTCATGCTTTCTTACATGAGTTCTCACTTCGCGAAACCCTGTAACACATTGACAGGTGCTCGCTATGCGACACTGTTAAAAACAGTTCACTATAGCATACATGAAGCATAACGCATAGCGTAGAATGCAATACACATCACTAAATAAGATAGAATATGTATAAAAATAACCATTTTCAATTAAAACAATAAAACGTTACATCCTAACGAGTAGCCCCATTCTACTACAACGGGGCCCTCGACATTAATTACATCATTATCATTATCACCAACACCTTGGTGGCCTTCAATAGTACTGTCACCAACAACCACGACATCCGCCCCCGTGTTGTCTCTAGAAAGCACGTCTGCCACTATGCCTTCATCAGCAGGAACCTCCACCTCGCCACATTCGACGGAAAGGGTTGCAGGAACGCTCTCGGAGGGAGTAAGAGGAGGATTATTGGTTGCCAAAAATTGCCTAAGGCTCTCGAATGCAGCGCCTTCTGGGAACAGAGGGTCAAACCCTTCAGGGACCGCTTCTATAAAGGCAAAGTTCGTCGCTCGAAGGTCTAGAGGCCCTAACCGTGCCTGAACCATGGACAGGGCATTCATCTTGTAACCCATGTAGACCCTTCATGTTTCATCCAAGAGCTTCACCTCTTCCTGTTTCAGCATAGCGATTTCTTGCTCAAATTTGGCCGCCCATTTCTTGTCCTTGTCCTCCAAGGTCTTCATTCTGTCTCGCCCAGCCTCAATTAGGCGTTCCCTTATGATGCGACCTCCTCTTCAGAAGAGGCCAAGGATTTTTCTAAGAGCCCCTTTTGGCGCTCAGCCTCGTCGACCTTGGCCATACAAAACTGCTCGGCCACCTTCAATTTCTCCTTGGCCTCTCTTAACTGGTTCTCCAGCTCAACGACACGGGCAGTAGAAGTGCTCGTCGCTTTGGCCTTAGCGTCCATCCTTTGCTCGAACTCAGCCACCTTTTTTGTGGCATCCTCTAGCAGACGGTCGGTTTCTCAGCCCCGTTTGTATAGGGCCAACGCTATCATTGCCCCCTGAAACGTAAATAAATCAATATCAAGAACGAAACCGAGAAAGAAAAAGCCACCAATAAGCGTCGAGTCAATCTAGCACTTTACCTCGACCTGCTGAGCCACCAGCAAATGTTGGAGCAAGACAGGGGCTTGAAGGTCCATCTCTCTCTGAGTCCCCATCGCAACATGTTCTTGAAGCCATATCACGGTCTTGTCCATATCGAAGGGGACATAGGTTAAAGGCTTCCGATCTCGCCAAACGAAATATTCTGGACGGCTCGCCGTTAAAGCTCACCCTTATGGTAATGGAGGAGGGGGATGAAGGCTTCGGTCCCCTTCCAGGGAACCTTCCTTGTCATGGGCCTTCTTGCCCTTCTCCACGTTCTTGTCCTTATCTTTGGTTCGATCAGATAAAGACTTGCTGAAGGTGCCCGCTGGCTGGACGTCAGTGGTGGTCGCTACGTGGGGGGGAGGAATAGGATCCTTTATCATGATTCCCCCGTGGCCAATCTTCTGCTTCTTGGTAGGAGGACCTTTTCCCTCCTTAGATGAACTCTTTTTAGCAGCAGGAGGTTCGCGACTCAACATGCGAACCATCAAATTTTGTTTGCTAGCCATCTCTACAAACAAACCAACAATAAGGTCAGACAACATAAGGGTCCCAAGGCACGAGAAAAAAGAAAACTACCTAGGACCGAAGACCACGCTCTAAGGGTTGCCATAAATTCGAGCCCCCCCGAATAAAAGGAGCTGCTATCTGATGTTTCACTCTTCGAGTATAAATTTTCCTCCATCAGCCTAGCCTTAAAATCGGACGACCACTCAGCCTCCCCATCATCGCTCAAATTAATCACAGTCCTAGGTTGTCGACCGACAACAACAATTTCATGAGTGCTAGAATCCGATGACAGCTTGACTACCGAAAGAGCCCTAGATACGACGACAAGAAGGGGGACCCAGGGCACAATGGCTAGTAGGTCCCCAAACACCTCGTCATTTAGATTAGAGGCGGAGGTTCCCTGAGGCTCACCGTGCCACAGTCCATCCAAATCATCAGGAATCGACAAATTTCTAAGACGGTCTAAAGGCTCACCAGCGACCTCGTCGTCCACTGTAAAATAGAAAGAATCCCTTTATTATAACAGGGAAAGTGCTACTCAAGACAACGACCTCAACCAAAGGATGAAATTTTACCTTCTATAAGATCTGATGAACGAAAAGGGCTACCAGTCGCCGAGCCAGCCTCGCTTGAAGACGCGACCCCGCCTGAAGGCACCTCAACATCTACAAACGAGGTTATGCCTTCAGAATCACACGACATGTGCGGCCCGTCAGCATCCTCGCTAGAAAGTCCTCCCCACCTTCAGGCCAAACTAGATTTAATTGTGGAGGAAGGCCACAGTCGAACGCAATTCGATTAGGATTCTTGTTCCTCAAGCAGTAATGGTAGACATTCTTCGGTGTCACCGTTCTTCCACAATCGATGCTATGCTCCTGGTAGTAGTTGAACTGCGCCCGTTCGGCTGGCCCATCCTGAATTTGGATTTCTTCCTGTTCTCCAAAAGATGCGACCAAGTCACTTTGAAACCCTATTAGGTTTCACACTTCAAGGTCGCAGCAAAAAATTCACTCCGCACAATATGACGGTTGCTAGGAGTGTTGACGACCACCTTGTTCGCCCTGGTAGAAAATAGTACCAGTTACCAAACGGTTATCCAAACTCTTCAACTGATATAGATTGTCGTCAAATACCTATTCAAACTTATACAAACCTTCGGTAACCTTCTCCAATCACAAAGCAACCGCAATCATAGTAGCACAAAACTTAGACAAAAATTTGATAGAAATTCAACACTTAGGATGCAAACAGCGACCCCTGAATCCTAACACCCTATTTTTATAGCTGGTGTAATAAATGCGTGCATTAATTTTGGCGAAGAAATCGAACATCGCCCCAATTGCAGCATGACACGTGTCAACGCCACGTGTACAGCATAACCCGAAGCATCAGTTACAATTTTTCCGGCCAAAACAGTAACGACCTCGCCAAACACATCAGACTCGCTGGCGGCCACTTTATGGCCACCGCCTCGCCTGGGGGGCAATTGTTAAACCCAATAACCCTCTAGGCCTGATGGGCCTAGGCTAACCATCAAGCCCAGCAAATCCTCTGCTACGGGGTCCAAGAAGGTGAGCTCGCCAGGCCTGAGCCACTGAGTTGTCGCCACTGTTAGGTGACCTTTAACATCTATTACTTCAAAGAACCACGTGGCTCACCCGACAGCCGTCCTACCAGTCACATCGTCGCCCATCACATCGGAGCCCACGTTGGACCTCGACCCACCTGTCCTTAGTCAAACCCCAACACGTGGCATGCGGCGACCCGTCAGCAAAAACTATAAATAGGCCTCTTGAGACCAGCTGGATCCCTCCAGACACCGTCACTACCAAAAACCACCATTGTTGCTCTACCTTTCTCCTTTCTTTAGCTTTAGGATATCCAACACCAAAAATACCATTAACACCTTTACATTAAATGTTTATCAATTTGTTTACAAAAACTTTAGTCAATAAATATTTATAGAAAATGTAATTTGTTTTTTGGTTGAGAGGCTGCCTACTCATACAATTAAGCCAACAAAATAATCTAATTATATTTGTAGGCATGTTGAATTGGAGGAGAGAAGTAATCATTGCTTTCAAAAAATGTCCTAAAGACATTGGATCAGCTGACTCTCTGGCTTTGATAGTATCAATTTTTTTATTTTAATATAAAAAATTATAATCGAAGATAATAAAAAATTAAAATGTTGAAATTCGAATTTTAAATTTATTAAATATTATATTTTTAAAATGATTGTTTCAACCAACTAAATTAAACCGAGATTCTTGATACTATCAATTTTCATGTCACTAAATGATCATATAGACTCCTAGTTTGCTTCCAACCTCTCCGGCTGCCTTTGTACACTTGAAGAAATTCTTATGCTATAGTAATTGTTCGGTATTAAATTATATTTTTAAGAAGTATTTTGTTAATGGTGTTTTTAGACATTTTTTAAAATTAATTAAGTTATTTTATAATAATATTTTAAATTAGATACAATAATTAATAATTAATTTAATGAATTTTAATTTATTAAAAATTGTAACTTACCTACGAAATAAAACCCAAAACACACAATCTTCCAACAGAAAAAAAAAAATCGAAAAAAAAGAGAAAATTTTAAGGTTTTGGTTTAGAAAATTTTTGCCAACTTTTGGATGTTTGGAATCTTCAAAAAAAAGGGAAAAGGATCAAACGATGGGATTAGGGTTTAATCTAGGGAGTTTTAAAAGGTTTTTAAATTTTGAACTGGCTAAAAGAAGGAGGAGGTCAAGAGGAATAAGGAAAATTATTTTTTGTAGCCCAAAAATTTTGTGAGGTATATTTTGGGTTTTGCTTTTGTTTCGATGTATTTTATTTTATTTTTTCATATATATATATATATATATATATATATTTGCTAAAAATATGATACAAGAAAAATAAACTTGTATATGAGGATAAATATAGGTTAATAATAAAAATAATGGTTGTTTAAAGAAATATTTTTAAAAAGTAACATTTTAAGTGAAGCTGCAAGAGTCAATTTTTTTTTTTTTTTATATATATTCTTGACTAAGAATTGTTTATGGGACCTTGTCGAAGTGTTGGAGATCTAAAAATTATATTTTCAAAGAAAGATTTTTTAAAATATAATTACAATGATAAATTTAATGAATATGTGGGAAAATCAAATAGTGAAAAATTAGTTCATTTGCATTATTATATTTTTGTTGGCATCATATGCATTTCATTTTTAATTATGCAAGTAAATGGATAAAGCTAAGAAATGATGGAATTTCAAAAAATTTGTGAGTGACAATTTTCCTTAAAATTAATAGATGAGGAAATTTTTTTAAAATTTGTTGGAAAATTTAAAAACTTTCCAATATAAGACTTTTTTATTTTTATTTTAAAATAAGAGTCCTGATATTTAAATTAAAAATAAAATTCGTGAAAAAATAATAAAAAAAGAAAAAAATAAACAAGAAAAGGGTAAAACCTTTTTATATAATATCAAATAAATCCTATGACAGAGTCTTCTCAAGGAGACGAGTGATTTTTTAATATTCTTGTGCTGAGAAAAAGTTCTCAAGTTGTACCGCAAATGTCAGGAAAACTTAAGAAAATATCTGATATTTAAATAATAAAACTATAATAAAGTTAAAATTGAACCTCTGTTCATAAAATATTGAATACATCCGACGATGAATTCTCTTCAAGAAGATGAATGATTTTCTTGAATAGTCCGACGATAGGAAGTTTTCAAATGTACCGAAAATGTTGAGAAAATTTAAGAAAATTTTCAATTTTTAAATAATATAATAATAATAAATAAATAATTTTCAAGTAAGATATGAGTTCGATCGACACAAGGATGTGTCAATCAACCTAGGTTCCACTTCGACCGACACCCCATGGTGTTGATTGAGTGGCCAAATTGTTGAGAGAAGTCAAAATTCCTTTTTCTTTTCCTACAGATTTCAAAACTCTTTGACAATTTGATCGACTATGGCTATTATCGATCTCATTTAGGCCTCATTATCGAATTACATAATTCATCGTCGATCGAATTTGGGGTCTAAACTCGATTCTCTCCCCCCTTTTTGTTGAACAAGCCTTTGATCCCTAAGGTGAACGTCGATCAAGAGTCCCTAGTGTCAATCGACACTCATATCCGATTTTTTTTCTTAATTATTTGAATTATTTTGCATTTATCTTATAATTATCTCCATTTTGATAATTCCCATATTTATCTTTTGATAATTGTTCAAATTTTCCAATTAATCTAGCCATTAGTTAGTTTCAGTCTCAACCATTCATTTCATTGAGTATGTGAGCGAGAATAGATTTAGATGTCATTGTCTTAAGTGTCAGAATAATCAATTTAAAATATGTTTTTATAAAGTCAATTATTCACTAATAATTTTTGTTCAATTCATATTACATATAAAATGCGACGAGTCAGACCGAGTGGAAAGAAATCACGAGATGGAATATGGGATGCGTTCAAAGTAGTTAAAGTTGAGTGTTGGCTTGTTTTGTATCCCACATTTATTGTGTAGGAATTTTGGGGAGGCTTGTATCCCACATTAGGTTTGGATGAAATGTAAGGGGTCTTAGGATTACTATAAATAGAGTCTAAGTTCACCTTGTTTCATCATCCCAAAAAGAATCTCTTCTCCCTTTAGTTAAATATTTGAGGAGGTCTTTTAATTAGGATATCCTATTAATAGGTAATTGAATAATTACCTCAAAGTTGTAATTTCTTTGAAGTTAGTGAAGTGGTCTCCTGCTGTGATGCCCAAGGAGTAGGCAAATTGCCGAACCTCGTAAAATTTGGTGTGTTCTTTCCTTTATTTCTTTTTGGTATTTTGATATTTACTTTCTGTATTCAATAGTTTTATTCGTCGGGTTTGTCCACTGTGTATGGTATTATTCTTGATATTGTTCATAGTGAAGTTATATTGGGTGGGAAATAACCCGATTTCCCCAACAATTGGTATCAGAGCCTTGTTGTTCCCTAGACGTTGTTGTATTTGCTTATTATTGAATACAGTTATTTTGGTGTTGAAATGACGACATCGATGAGGACCATAATGTCAAATGCAAGATTTTCGATGGAGTTATTTGATGGTACCGGTCATTTCGGCATGTGGCAAGGCGAGGTGCTAGACGCTCTCTTTCAGAAAGCACTAGACATCGCCATTGAGGATGAGAAACCAAATGATGTAGAGGAGAAGGATTGGAAAACCATCAATCGCCTGGCGTGTGGTACAATTCGATCATGCCTTTCCAGAGAGCAGAAGTATGCTTCTACTTTTAATCAGTTTGGGGAAAATTTGTTAAATATGGATGAAACTTTCAAAGATGAGGATTTGGCTTTGATGTTGTTAACATCTTTTCCTGATGAATTTGAATATCTTGAAACTGCTTTACTTCATGAGAAGTATAAGGTATCTCTTGATGAAGTTTGTGTTGCCTTGTATAGTTATGAGTTAAGAAAAAAAGATAAAAAAGAAAGCAGGAACATAGCAGCAGAGGCGATGGTAGCAAGAGGCCGTTTGAAAAGCAAGAAGCAGGGAAGGAGAGGGAGATCTTGGTCAAGAGCAAAACTTGACAAAGATGACTGTGTGTTATGTCATGAGAAAGGACACTAGAAGAAAAACTGCCCGAAGCTGAAGAAGAAAGAAAAAGCTACTCCATATGCATGTTTAGCCGAGCACGATAGTGAGGAAACTGAATTATCACTGGTTGTTTTACCTTCGACATCCCAACCGGGAGTGGTTCTTCGATCTTGAAGAACTAAATGGAGGAGTTTTTTACATGGGCAATGATAATGCCTGTAAGACAACTGGGATAGGCTCAATTCGGCTAAAGAATCAGGATAGATCAACCAAATTTCTGACGGATGTTCGGTATATACCAAGTCTAAAGAAGAATCTCATCTCATTAGGAGCCTTGGAGTTCAAAGGCTTAGTTGTGACTATGAGAGATGGAATTCTAATAGCTACCTCTGGCTCACTCGTGGTGATGATGGGTATAAGGAGGAATAACCTGTATTACTTCCAAGGTAATACAATTATTGAGACAGCAGCAACAGCTTCAGGAGATAACCAGTGAGATGCAACTAGACTGTGGCATATGCGTTTGGGACATGCTGGTGAAAAATATTTGCAAATTCTAGTAAAGCAAGGATTGTTGAAAGGTGAAAAAGCTTGCAAGTTAGAATTTTGCGAGCATTGTTGGGAAAGCAGAAGAGAGTGAAGTTCGACACCTCTATCTATAATACGAAAAGTATTTTGGACTATGTTCACTCAGATGTGTGGGGACCTTCCAAGACACCTTCCTTGGGAGGAAAACACTACTTTATAACATTTGTTGATGACTTTTCCAGAAGAGTATGGGTGTACACTATGAAAACTAAGGATGCAGTGCTTGGAGTTTTCCTTAAATGGAAAAATATGGTCAAAAATCAGACTAGTAGAAAGATCAAGCAACTTAGAACAGATAATGGAGGGGAATATAAAAGTGATCCGTTCTTTGACGTTTGTAATGAGAATGACATTGTCCGACATTTCACAGTCAGAGATACACTACAACAGAACGGGGTGGCAGAACGTATGAATCGAACTTTGGTGGAGAAAGTTTGATGTATGTTGTCCAATGCTGGGTTGGGCAAGCAATTTTGGGCTGAGGCTGTGACATATGCATAACATCTCGTTAATCGTTTTCCATCGTCTACAATTAACGGTAAAACACTTTTAGAGCTATCTGTCGATACATGGTTCGGGGACCCGTTCGAGTGAGGGGAAGACAGAAGCAGAGTAAAAGAAGACTTAATTCCTCTTGATAGAAATAAAAGGTCGAGGGTATGAAAACGGCCTCGAAAAAAGAAATGGAGTCGCCACCAATCTTTTTTGGCTAGGTGTGATCGGCCACCAATTAAAACTAGTTTTTTATAAAAATATTTTAAAATTAATTAAAACATTTTTTTAAAACCAATTTTGAAGTCTGCGTTTTGAACCAGAGAAAAACAAGTGCAGGTTCGGGAGTCGATTACGTGCGGGGAAGGATTAGCAACCCCACAATGCCCGTATAAAACGGTAGCTTATTAGTCGTGCGTTATCTTGAGCCTCGGTGAAAAGTCGGTTTTAAAATTGGTGTTTGTAAATAATTCCCTTAAAAATTCATATTTTATTTGAAAATGACCCGAAATTTACTAGCATAAAATTTTCCATATTTTTCGACAGACTCGGCAAAATATGGAATTTTTCCTTGATTTTGAAATTCTTCGAATCATTTTTCTCAAAAAGATATTCCGTTGTTAATGACAATTGATGATATCCTCCCCGGCAGAACCAGCAGAGAATTCTTGAATTATTTTCACTCGGGAATAATATTGATTTATAGAAATATTATTTATTTTCCATGTAATTGAAAATTTATTGAAAATAACCATGAATATGCAAACATGTTGCTAAGACGAAAATTAAATAGGCATGCGTATTTATCATGGCATGGTAAACAGAGTGACATGGTATAAGAATGAATGTCATGTAAATGAAATCGACATGGCAAATAAAATGGCATGGCATGTGCATGACGTGGTATAAGAATAAATGTCATGAGAATGAAAATGACATGGCATAAAATGACATGGCATGTGAATGAAATCGACATGGCAAGCAAGATGACATGGCATATGAATAGCATGGCATAAGGTGATGACATGGCATAGGTGACCGTCATGTGAATGAAATCGACATGGCAAGCAAAATGACATGACATATGTGACATGGCATGAAATTATGATATGGCATAAAATGAATGACACGACATAGGTGACATGACATAAAATGATGACATGGCATAGATGACATGGCATAAAATGATGACATGGCATAAGATGATGATGTGGCATAGATGATATGGCATAAAATGATGACACGACATAAGATGACATGGCACAAAATGATGACATGGCATAAAATGATGACACAACATAGATGAATTTATTTGAGAATAACTCGGAATTTATTAATACCAAAATTTTTTTCATGTTTCCCGGTAAACCCAACAAAACATAGAAACTTTTATTTATTTCAAAATTTTCTGTATCATTTTTTTGGTTTGTTTTAGAAAAGGGTATTCCTTCGTTAATAATTAATGATATCCTCTCCGGTAGACCCAGCAGAAAAAAATCATGAATTATTTAAACTTGGGAATATTGCCTTATTTATTAAAAATGTTATGAATTGCATAGCACGATAATAAATTGTAAGACCCTCGAATTGGCCATAACAAGTATGTGGCTCGACCTTAGCCATAACAAGTATGTGGCTCGACCTTGTGTATGTATAAGATAGTTGGATGTGAAAAATACATTAAAATGGATTAAAAGTCAACATTTGACATTTTTTGATCAAGTAGGCTTAACATTGGGTAATTACCGGGAGCACATCGAGATAATATTTCTACTCCAAACGAAAGCAAAAAATTCATAAATACTGAATAACCATGTTTACAAGTCTTATTTACCAATGTGCCATTCAAGCCTTGATTATACATTAACCATGCACGCAAGCAAAAATTACATTACATGCTATTGCATGTAATAGTATTTGTATACTAAGATTAATCCTTAACCCATGAGTAACCAAGAATCACGCCACCCATAGATTTCCATCTTCTTCAATTGCATGATTTCTATTCTCTCAAAAAAGAAAAGCCATGGAAGTTCTCTAACTTCTCACTAAAAAATAAATAATAAAAATTTCAAGCCTTAAACACAAATTCCAGCTAAGAATTTAGAAAAATCCCACCAAATACTATCTAGGATTGTTGTAGAGATTATTAGTCTAGTATTGCATGTAAAACTTTACATTTTTGGTGAGAGAAAACCCTTGGCCGAACCTCTTTATTGAACCACCACCAAATCCGCCACCAGTCTCCACCACCTAAGGTAGTCCGCCACCGTAGGGCACCACCAAAAGACTATCTGTGGCCTTGCATGAGAGGGAAAAGCTTTGGAGGGCCTTAAAACCCTTAGGCCGTAAGCTTTGAGCCACTACAAGTGGTGGTTCGCCACCACACACAGCAATGCCACCATTCCCTTGCCTCTGTGTAAAGTCACTTAAGCAAAAGTCGACTTAAAAGCTTCATCGTGCAAGAAATCGAGGTACACGAATTATTGAAGTTCACTGTCCGAGGAGCTCCGGAGCATAGAGCTTAGCATTTCGCCGCTAGGCACACTGTGAGTAGATGCCGTAGAAATATTTATCGAAGTATTAAGTATGGTTTAAATGTTTATTGGTGATGATACAGTGAAATTATATGTGATTGATTAAGAGTTTATATTAAATGATCATGTTATTGTTGGATATTATTATTATTGATCATATTTTTATTGCGGTGAGATTGTTGATGGTTTAAAGTGTTGTAGGATATATTTATGGTTGGAATTTAGTACTATTGTGGTGATTGGAGATGAATCATTAAAGGTCGGATTAATTTAGATATTTAGCTATTATGGTATCTTCTTTGAAATATTATAGCCTAATTAAAGGCTAGGTTAAGAAGTTTACACTAAATAATATTTATTTAAAATAATTTTTTTTAGTGTGACGAGGCTACAATACGGCTCGTATTATTGGATAAGTTATCGAAAACTTAGTAGAGTTAGAAAGGTCCTCGTGAAAGGCACTAAGTCTAATGCCTTGAAATTGCTCCATAAAGAGAGGTAAGGATCGGTTAGATAAAGGCGGCCGACCGTATGGCGCCGTATTATAATTGCAAATGAAAAGTGAGGATATATATTTTTATATATATAATCATATTTGAATGGATGCTTTTGTACATGGTGATCATGTACCGTTTTGTATGTGCTTTGTGCCCTACCGTTTTGTAGGAGCCTCCGTGCCCTATCATATTGTAGGTGCCTTTAGGTCCTACAGTTTTGTGGAGTTATTATGCTCTACCATTTAGTAGGAGCTTCGAGCCCACCGTATTGTAGGAGTATATACGTCCTACCGTTTCATTTCCATTCATAAGATATATATGTCAGAAATATGGTATAGATATTGTATAAACTATATTTATAAGCCTTTCGTTAATGCTTTACTAACCTTGCATTTGCTCACTGAGTCCGTATGACTCATCCTTCAATTTCTTTTTCTTTTTCAGATACTGATAGAGCTGGTCCCTTATCCGCCCCGACTGCTTAGTCTGTGCTGCTTATCGATGAACACGACATTTCGTTTTGACGAGGTGAGCTGGTATCATGATGAAGATAATATTAGTACAGTCACCGAGGAGTGTCGCATGAGCATTGATATGGTAGTGTTTTGTGGCATCGGCGATGCCGGTTTATTACTGTATATATTTTTAACGCTGTTGGTCATGAAGACCAAATATTGTAAATGTTTTAAACATATAAAAATATTATGTTTGTGATATATATGAGTTAAATTATGTCGAATTCGTTGCGAGGCATCTCGGTTACTCGTATCGGAGGCGTCTTAACCGGGATGGCATGAGTTATATATTGGAATGTTATTTGCTGAATTACAAGTTCGGTAACTCTCCTAAAACAGGGGAGGTTATGTCAAAATTTCGTTAGAATTATATTGTCCTAGGCTTCGAAGACAAGGGTGATTCCTGTTTCTGGCCGATCACATGCTCGATTTTGGGCTTTGACAAAGTTGGTATTAGAGCATGGTTTAGAGGTCGGTGGTTGTACATGTGGGGTCTTAATACATTGTTTGCCATGTATGTCCGGGATACATGTCGGCTATGTATTACTCTACCATTATCCATCATGTATAAGCTCATTCGTCGAAAATGATTGTTTATATTAAAGGGATCTATTTAAAAAGGGTACCTAATAAACAAATTCTTGTCTCAGGCCACTATGCCCTCGATAACTAGGACGAGGGCGCGGAGTAATCAGAGGGAACGACCATATCCGGTTCTCGACCAGGCATCTACAGGTAGTCCGGGCCCCGTTCTGAAAGGACGAGGTGGGACTGCTAGACTCGGTAGGACAGCGGCCACGGAGGATAGAGTTGATCGATTGGCCACTGAGGTCGGAGGGATGCATCAGGAGATGAGGAACCTAATGGAGATATTAGCCAATCAGAGGTAACCGAGATAGAATCAGGCTCTTCTAGTTCCTCCAGTTCATCCAGCTCCTCCAACTCCCTAGCTCCTCCAGCTCCTATAGCTCCCCCCAACCACAGGAGCAGTTACCTGCCCTGCAAGGGCACTATGTGACAGTGACGCTCCACGAAATTTCGTCAGAATAATCCTCCGATTTTCACTGGGGTTGATTTGAACTCAGATCCATAGGATTTTCTTGATGTATGCAACCGGTTATGTATAGTTCTCGAATGTTCCCCGGTTAGGGCAATAAAGCTCACTAGTTTTTATCTTCAGGGTGTTGCATACCGGTGGTATGAGACCTTATTCAGGAGCAGACCTGTTGATAGCCCTTCCATACAATGGGCTGAGTTTATAATATGTTTCTAGAGCATTTCTTACCGGACAGCCTACATGAGGCTAAGGCCCGAGAGTTCGAGTTGTTGAAACAGTCAGAGGGCATATCCGTAATTGAGTATGATACCGCGTTCAACAAGTTAGCCAAATATGCATCGCACTTGGTGGCTACTGATAATACGAAGGCCAAACGGTTTGCTAATGGTCTCAGAGACTACCTATTCAAGGTAGTGCCAGTTTCTCAAACCTCGACCTATCCAGATGTATTGGATGCAGCCTTACGTCATGAGGCACAGGCTAAGGAGAGACAGACTGATAGAGAGCCTCGAATGAAGGCTAAGGTAGGGAGACGGGGTTCGAGGCAGTTTAGTTCTGGTGGATCTAGAGCACCGAGCAGTACAGGTACAGTGGGCAGGGAACAAAGTAGTCAGCCCAGGGCAGTGGCCCAAACATCAACACCTTTTGGAAGGTCTGGAGCTACCTTCTGTCAGGGATGTGGGTATCAGGACTACGGATAGTGCAAGAGGCCAGGTACATGTTTTAGGTGCGGCCAGTCGGGTCACATGAAGAGAGACTGTCCGTAGGGTTTTTCCCGAGCTGAGGTTAGCATGATTGCACCACCTCTAGTTATTGCACCAGCAGTCAACTCAGATAGCTGGTAGAGGCACAACAGGCAGACGTACGCATCTGGGGGTCGAAGACAGACTTCGAGAGGTAGAGGATATACTACCGAGGGTCGTGGACAGGCCAGAGTATTCGTGCTAAACCCATAGAACGCACATACGTTTAATGTAGTCATGACAGGTATTTTAGATGTTTTCTCAAAGCAAGCTAGCGTATTATTCGATTCGGGTGCTATGTACTCCTTTATTTTCCCTTTATTTGCTCCCTGCTTGAGTATAGAAATAAGTATGATTGATAATCCATTAATGGTACTTCCACCGGTAGGGGAAGTGTACCCAGTCAGTAAGATACTAAGGGGGTGTGAAGTACGGATCAAGAATGAGATATTCTCGACAAGTTTAATGGTGTTAGACATATTGGAGTTTGACGTGATTTTGGGCATGAGTTGGTTATCTTCCAACCATGCGGGACTAGATTGCTACGAGAAGACTGTAGTGTTGAATCTACCTGATAAAACTGTTTTGAGGTATCAGGGAGATCGGAGATCGACTCTACCTCATTTGATTTCGGCAGTCAGTGCTAAGAGATTACTAGATCGGAGTTGCCAAGGATACTTGGCATATGTACAAGATGTTGAGACTAGAGTGTCGGAGTTGGAGGGAATCCCAGTAGTTGAAAATTTTCCAGATGTTTTTCCCGAGGACTTACTGGGATTCCCACCAGAACGGGATATTGAATTTTACATCGATGTACCCCCAAGGACACAACCTATATCCATCCCTCCCTATCGTATGGCTTTGTCAGAGTTAAGGGAGCTGAAGGTACAACTACAGGATTTCCTGGAAAAGGGCTTTATACGCCCGAGCACTTCACCTTGGGGTGCAACGATTCTGTTTGTCAAGAAAAAGGATGGATCTTTACGGTTGTGTATCGATTATAGGCAACTGAATAAGGTGACGACGAAGAATAAGTATCCGTTGCCTAGGATCGATGACTTATTTGATCAACTACAGGATGCCCAGTGTTTTTCGAATATAGATCTTAGATCAGGGTACCATCAGCTACGTATCAGAGGGGAGGATATTCCCAAAACGGCCTTTCGCACTCGATACGGGCATTATGAGTTCTTGTTCATGTCGTTTGGACTGACGAATGTACCAGCCGCATTCATGGATTTGATGAACATGGTGTTCAAACCCTTCCTTGACCAGTTCGTAATCATGTTCATAGATGATATTCTGGTGTATTCACGGAGTGATGAGGAACATCGGGAACACCTCCGTATAGTTCTCGAGGTTCTTCGAGCCCAGAGATTGTTTGCCAAGTTCTCCAAGTGTGAGTTCTGGTTATTGAGTTTGAGTTTTCTAGGCCATGTTGTTTCTAAGGATGGCATATCTGTGGATCCGAAGAAGATTGAGGTAGTGCGAGACTGGGATAGGCCGACCATAGTAACATAGATCAGGAGTTTCTTGGGGTTGGCCAGATACTATAGGAGGTTCATAAAGAACTTCTCCAAGATTGCCGCACCATTGATCAGGTTGACACAGAAGAATGTTAAGTTTGTGTTGTCAGACGCGTGCGAGAGAAGCTTCAGGGAACTCAAAGAGCTCTTGACTATGGCACCAGTGTTGGCGTTGCTGAATGGTACAGATGGTTATGTTGTTTATTGTGATGCTTTTCGGATTGGTTTCGGTTGTGTACTGATGCAGAATAATTGGGTTATCGCTTTTGTGTTGAGGCAGTTGAAGAAGCATGAGCAAAACTACCCTACTCATGATCTCTAGTTGGTGTCCATTATCTTTGCTTTGAAGATATGGCGGCACTACTTGTCCGGCCAGTCTTGCGAGATCTATACTAACTACAAGAGCCTCAAATACATATTCGATTAGCGAGAACTGAATTTAAGGCAGAGAAAGTGGTTAGAGCTACTCAAGGATTACGACTGCACCATTCTTTATCATCCTGGCAAGGCTAATGTAGTCGCGGATGCCTTGAGTAGGAAATCTATGGGGAGTTTATCACATGTGTCAGTACATTGGAGGGCTTTAGCCAGAGAAATAAGAGAATGCCTGAATGATGGGGTAATGCTTAGTATCTCCGAGACAAGAGAAATGTTAGCTCATGTGCAAGTACGATCATCATTGGTGGAATAAGTAAACAGTTGCAACATGATGATGGTTTCTGCATAGGGAAGATAGCCCAGGTTCGACAAGGATTGTGTGAGGAGTTTTGTGTTGATGATGATGGTATATTATGGTTACAGGATTGCCTCCTGGTACCGATGGTGGGAGATATACCATGCCTCCTCGTACACTCCTCGAGGCAGCACATATTTCATCCTATACCATGCCTCCTGGTTCCACCAAAATGTATCATGACTTATGAATACATTATTGGTGGGAAGGCATGAAAAAGGATGTGGCAGTTTTGTGGTTAAATGCTTGACACTTCAAAGTTTAGATATCCCCGAGTGGAAGTGGGACAAAATCACTATGGATTTGGTCACGGGGTTGCTTAGGACAGCCAAGGGATTCGAATCGATATGGGTGATAGTCGATAGATTGACCAAGATCGCACGCTTTTTGCCTGTGCGCATGACGTACACGACAGCTCAGTATGCTAGACTATATTTGGATCGGATAGTGCCTATACATGGAGTGCCCATTTCTATTGTATCAGACAGGGGCACACAGTTTACATCCAGGTTTTGGAGATCGTTTCAGGAGGCATTGGGGATACAGTTGAGATTTAGTACTGCTTTTCATCCCCAGACTGATGGTCAGTCGGAGAGAAACCATCCAGATTTTGGAGGACATGCTATGAGCATGCGTATTAGAGTTTGAGGGTAGCTAGGACCAGCATCTATCTATGCCTGAGTTTACGTATAATAATAGCTACCAAAGCAGCATACAGATGGCTCCATATGAAGCACTATATGGTAAAAAATGTAGATCTCCGAGAGGATGGTTTGAGGTTGATGACCGTCAGTTGTTGGGTCCAGATATGGTTAAGGATGCCGTGAGTAAGGTGGAATTGATCTATGACCGTTTTAGAGCAGTACAGTGTCGGCAAAAATCCTATGCAGATAATAGACGCCGAGAACCTCAGTTTGATGTCGGTGATCATGTATTTCTAAAAGTATCTCCGTTTAAGGGCGTCATAAGATTCGGCAAGTGAGGGAAGTTGAGTCCGAGCTATATTGGACCCTTTGAGATCCTTCGACATCACGGGCCAATAGCTTATGAGTTAGCTCTTCCTCTAGAGTTAGCCGCGGTACACCCTGTGTTTCCTGTTTCCATGCTTCAAAAAATACCACCCTGATGACTCATATGTATTACAGCGACTAGCTATAGAGGTAAATCCACGGATAACTTATGTGGAAGAACCTATAGCCATTTTGGATCGACAGGTGCGAAGACTCCAATCTAAACAGATTCTTTCAGTGAAAGTTCTATGGAATCACCATGGGGAGGAGGAAGCTACTTGTGAACTTGAGACAGATATGACACGTCAATATTCTCAACTGTTCCAGGAATAGGTACATAAACTTTTAAATATATTGTTTGTGAAGTTTTTACGGGTATGAAAATTCGAAGATGAATTTTTCTAAGGGGGGAGAATTGTAAGACCCTCGAATTGGCCATAACAAGTATGTGGCTCGACCTTGTGTCTGTATAAGATAGTTGGATGTGAAAATACATTAAAACGGATTAAAAGTCAAAATTTGACATTTTTGATCAAGTCGGCTTAAATCTGGCAATTACCGGGAGCTCATCGAGAAAATAATTCTACTCCAAATGAAAGCAAAAATTTCATAAATACTGAATAACCATGTTTACAAGTCTTATTTACCAATGTGCCATTCAAACCTTGATTATACATTAACCATGCACGCAAGCAAAAATTACATTACATGTCATTGCATGTAATAGTATTTGTATACTAAGATTAATCCTTAACCCATGAGTAACCAAGAATCACGCCACCCATAGGTTTCCATCTTCTTCAATTGCATGATTTCTATTCTCTCACAAAAAGAAAAGCCATGGAAGTTCTCTAACTTCTCACTAAAAAATAAAAAATAAAAATTTCAAGCCTTAAACACAAATTCCAGCTAAGAATTTAGTAAAATCTCACCATATACTATCTAGGATTGTTGTAGAGATTATTAGTCTAGTATTGCATGTAAAATTTTACATTTTGGTGAGAGAAAACCCTTGGCCGAACCTCTTTATTGAACCACCACCAAATCCGCCACCAGTCTCCACCACCTAAGGTAGTTCGCCGCCGTAGGGTGCCACCAAAAGACTATCTGTGGCCTTGCATGAGAGGGAAAAGCTTTGGAGGGCCTTAAAACCCTTAGGCCGAGAGCTTTGAGCCACTACAAGTGGTGGTCCGCCACCACACACGGCAAGGCCACCATTCCCTTGCCTCGGTGTAAAGTCACTTAAGAAAAAGTCGACCTAAAAGCTTCATCGTGCAAGAAATCGAGGTACACGAATTAGCGAAGTTCACTGTCCGAGGAGCTCCGGAGCGTAGAGCTTAACACTTCGCCGCTAGGCGCACTGTGAGTAGACGCCGTAGAAATATTTATAGAAGTATTAAGAATGGATTAAATGTTTGTTGGTGATGATACAGTGAAATTATATGTGATTGATTAAGAGTTTATATTAAATGATCATGTTATTGTTGGATATTATTATTATTGATCATATTTTTATTGTGGTGAGATTTTTGATGGTTTAAAGTGTTGTAGGATATATTTATGGTTGGAATTTAGTACTATTGTGGTGATTGGAGACGAATCATTAAAGGTCGGATTAGTTTAGAGATTTAACTATTATGATATCTTCTTTGAAATATTATAGCCTAATTAAAGGCTAGGTTAAGAAGTTTACACTAAATAATATTTATTTAAAATAATTTTTTTAGTGTGACGAGGCTACAATACGGCCCGTATTATTGGATAAGTTATCAAAAACTTAGAGGGTTAGTAGAGTTAGAAAGGTCCTCGTGAAAGGCACTAAGTCCAATGCCTTGAAATTGCTCCATAAAGAGCAGTAAGGATTAGTTAGATAAAGACGGCCGACCGTATGGCGCCATATTATAATTGCAAATGAAAAGTGAGGATATATATTTATATATATATATATATATATATAATCATATTTGGATGGATGCTCTTGTACATGGTGATCATGTACCATTTTGTAGGTGCTCTGTGCCCTACCGTTTTGTAGGAGCCTCCATGCCCTATCGTATTGTAGGTGTCTTTAGGTCCTACCATTCTGTGCAGTTATTATGGTCTACAGTTTAGTAGGAGCTTCGAGTCCTACCGTATTGTTGGAGTATATACGTCCTACTGTTTCATTTTAAAAAGATATATATGTCAGAAATATCGTATAGATATTATATAAACTACATTTACGAGCCTTTCGTTAATGCTTTACTAACCTTGCATTTGCTCACTGAGTCCGTATGACTCATCCTTCAATTTATTTTTCTTTTTCAGATACTGATAGAGCTGGTCCCTCATCCGCCCCAACTGCTTAGTCCGTGCTGCTTATCGGTGAACACGATATTTCGTTTTGACGAGGTGAGCTGGTATCATGTTGGAGATATTATTAGTACAGTCATCGAGGAGTGTCGCATGTGCAATGATATGGTAGTGTTTTGTGGCATCGGCGATGCCGGTTTATTACTGTATATATTTTTAACACTGTTGGTCACGGAGACCAAATATTTTAAATGTTTTAAATATATAAAAAATTATGTTTGTGATATATATGAGTTAAATTATGTCGAATCCGCTGCAGGGCATCTCGGTTACTCATATTGGAGGCGTCCTAACTGGGATGTCATGAGTTATATATTGGATTGTTATTTGCTGAATTACAGGTTAGTAACTCTCCTAAAACAGGGGAGGTTATGTCAAAATTTCGTTAGAATTATATTGTCGTAGGCTTCAGAGACAAGGGTGATTCCTGTTTTTGGCCGGTCACAAGCTTGGTTTTGGGCTATGACATAAATATCATGTGAATGGAATCAACATGGCGTACAAAATGATAAGCATAATGACATGGCAAACCAAGTGACATGGCATGAGAATGAATGTCATGTGAGTGAAATCAACATGGCAAACATGAGCTTAGCATACTAAATGACATGGCAAAAGACATGCTATGGAATTAAATGTTATGGCATAAAAATACAATGACATGTATGAAGTATCATGGTGGCCGACTGGTCATTGTGATGGCATGTGAATGGCCGAATGCATGGTGATGGCTTCTGGATGGCTGAATGGCATGAAATGATAACATGGCATGGCATGAAAATGCACCTAGACTATAAATGACATGGAAAATGATATGGCATGACATGTTATATGGATGACATGGCATAAAATGGCATGGTATGAAAAGGACCTAGACTCTAAATGGTGTAACATGGCCGAAATGATGACATGGAATAGGTGACATGGCATGAAATGATGACATGGCATAGGTGACATGGTATGAAATGATGACATGGCATAGGTGACATGGCATAAGTGACATGGCATAAAATGATAACATAGCATATGTGACATGGCATAAAATGATGACTTGGAAAGTGACCTAAGATTGCATGACATAGTTACATGACCTAAGATGCATGACATAGGCAAATATAATGCAAGGCGTGACCTAGACCTAAAATACATGGGAAGGCCAAATGTGATGCAAGATGTATCATGGACACAGCATGCTAAATGACATAGCTACATGATCTAAGATGCATGACATAGGCAAATATAATGCAAAGCTTGGCATGAACACAAAATGCATGGGCTGAACGAAATGCATGTACAGCATATTATGAGCACAAAATGCAAGAGAACCCAACTGCATGACCTAAAATGCATGATACAACCAAGTATGATGCAAGGCATGGAATGAACCAAAAAACATGAGATGGCCGAATAGTATATGAAAATGATGTAAAAACTAATATAGCATAAAAATGATGCAAAGAACATGACCAAAATATGCATAGACATGCAAGGAAGTAATAAGAAAAACAAGTAAACAAAGAACAAGGAAAGTTGAGCTCCATGGTTGGTACAAAAGGGCATATCCCTCCCCTAACCATAATTGTCGCAACCTAAAAAATAACAAGCCTCATCGCGAGACTCTATTATTCGTTAAGCGTGACATTAAAAAAAATCGAGGAAAAGTCGACTTAATTCTTCTTGAAAAATGAAGGTTTTGAAAATGACCTTGAAAAAAGACATGGAGTCGCCACCAATCTTTTTTAGCTAGGTGTGATCAGCCACCTATTAAAACCGATTTTGTAAAATATTTTAAAATTAATTAAAACATTTTTAAAACCAATTTCAAGTCTGCGTTATAAATTAGAGAAAATCAAAGAATCGAGTTCGGGACTCGGTTACGTGCGGGGAAGGATTAGCACCCTCACAACGCCTATATAAAACGGTACCTTATTAATCATGTGTTATCTCAAGTCTCGGTAAAAAGGCGGTTTTTAATTTAGTATTTCAAGTTAATTCCCAATTTAAAGAAAAATAATTATATTTTAATTGAAAATGATCTAGAATTTATTAATTTAAAATTTTCCTATATTCCCGAACAAACGTGGCAAAATATAAAAAAATTTATTAATCTGGAAAATTTTTCGAATCCTTCTCGTTTTAAAAATATATATTTCATTATTAATGATAATTGATGATATCCTCCCCAGCAAATTCGGCAGAGAACTCATGAATTATTTTAACTCGGGAATATTTTTATTTTATTGAAAATAATTATCTTTTTCAAAACATTTAAAAATATATGAACATGAATATGTGTGACATAGTAAAGATGATATAACAAAGTCTAGATAATATAATGCAACCTAAATGAGATGATATAACAAAGTCTAAATAATATAATGCAACCTAAATGAGATGATATAATTTAAATGGCATAGCATATTCTAGATGAAATGAAATATCCTAAGTATCATGATATATTCTAAGTGAAATGAAATGACCTAGGTAACATGATATATTCTAAATGAAATGAAATATCCTAAGTGACATAACATATTCTATATGAAATAATATGTCCTAAGTAACATGAAAAATTCCAAATGAAATGAAATATCCTAAGTGACATGATATTCTAAATGAAATGAATATAACCTAAGTAAAATAATATATTCTAAATGATATGAAGTGAATGTGAAACTTAAAATAATGTTATCATGGAATATGCATGAAAATAAAAATAAGAATGCATGAACATAGTACATGCTAAATGATGTGACAAAATTAAATGACTAAATATAAAGCATAGGATAACATGAAATATTCAAAACCATATGAAAAACAATGACACCATAGAATATAAATCAAAATAATAACAATACCATAGAAATCATCATAGCAATATATATATTATACAATATGCATGAATATGGAAGATGCAATGCATGAAAATGTTTTTTTTCCTTTAATTAAGGAAATCCGTATATCTAAAAAGATATCCGGCTATCTTACGAAAATATATCAAATTAAATCTTCTAAAATCAAAATACTTTTTGATTTGTTTGAAAACAATTTTGAAAGAACTTGAATGAAGATTAAAACCCTAGCCGAACCACCCTTTTAAAATAGCTCTAATTTCCTAAGTTTGAAATCCCTTACTTGACCACCCTTAACCCGAGCTTTAAAAAATCACTTTTAAAGTTTAAAAAGGTTTAGAAACCAAGCTAGGATAGTATCTAAAGTTCTAACCAACCCCCTATAAATGCCTTAGATAAATTCAACAATTGTTTTTCTTTTGAATTCAAATCTGCCTCTGCTGTCCATTTTTAAAACACGATTTTTGAACCTATTTATAAAAATTCAAAAAAATCTAAAACAAATACTGGAGACTCAGGACATGTAAAACTACATGAGAAAAAATTATCTTAATCTGCTGATTAAAGATGACATCCCAGAAAAATCAGGAAAGTCCGAGTATGGGTGAAAAACTATTTTTCCAAAACACATTGTTTTGCCTTTGATAAAATCATTTAAAAAACAAAGTAAAAATATTGGAGACTCTCTTAAGGACCTACAAATAGTAGCTAAAACTTCTAAAAACCTTGGACAAAAATTGGCTAAAAGTAAAAAAAATCACAAAGGTAGAATAATCAATTTGACAACTCTTTAATTTTTCACAAGTATGCTCAAGTAAGCATGACTTTGAGCCATTGATTAGCCTATGTCATAAACCATGTGGCATGACATGAGATGCATGGACATACAGCCAATTGAATGCATGATTTAAAACCTAAGTGATGTGGGAAATGCATGGCTTGCATAATATAGCCTAGACCTTACAAACTTGCATGGCAATAAATGTAATCCTAACCTAAGTATGCATGAGATGCATAATAATGCAAATGAGACTTAGACCGAAAGTGACATGAAATGCATGGCAATACAAAGTGACCTAAGACCTAAATAGCATAGCAATGCATGGCAATACCAATATGATTCTAGACCTTATATGCATGGGAATATGCATGGTAATATTAAGATGTCCTAGACCTAAAATATCATGAGAATGCATGAAAATATCATGAACATATAATGACCAATAATCCTAATACTAATGCATGAAAAAAAAGCAACTAATACACAATTTCATGGCATAGTAATGCAAAGCAATGGTACCTAAACAAAATGCAAATGCACACATAAGAAAGAAACACATGCAAAGGCTGAATGGCTCCCACATAACCTAATGCAATCCTATCTAGCCAATAACACAAACACATGGCAAACCAAATCAAAATACACAATGTTATGGCCTGAAATGCAAACCTATCAACTAAACAAAATGAAAATGCACACACAAAGCAAAAAGGGTCATGTTGACCGAAAGGTCCTCAAATACTATGGTATAATTCTAGCTAGCAAATAATAGAAACACATGGTAGCAAACATGATAATAATGCAAATATAGTGACTAACATAACTCATGAACATATCAATGACAATATAACAAACACATGGCATGGTCTAAATATGTAAACATAAATGGAATCATACTAAGCAAGTTAACACACAAAAAAAAAATGCAAACATGGTCATTTAAACATGTCATAGCCGAATGGTCTTATAAAACTAGCATGGTATTTCCACAAACACATGGCTAATCTAACACAAGTAAGCTAACCTACCACAATAAATCTCATGAACAAGATCAAAAATAAAATCATCTCAATAAAACTATACCATTCGACACTTGTAAAAAAAAGGAAGAAAACTTGTTATTCTTTTTATATTTTGTTTAAGAAACAAAATGGTAACTCTTTATAAACAAGTTTATTTCATAAAAAGAAAAAAAAATATCAATTAAAAAAACAAAATCATGTCAACAAAATATAAAAAAACCATGAAAGAACATAGCTACCTTACTCTAGCTTTCCAAATCAAGAAGAAATCAAGCCAAAACCTTTCTTTTCCTTCTCCTGTTTTCTCCTCTCTTTTTCCTTTCTTTTTTCTCTCATTTTCTCCCTAGCTACTGCCTCTTTTCCAGCATTCAAAAGCTTGTGAAGAAACTGCTCGGCCCCCTTTGGAAAATGCCTTGGCCGAATGGTTATAGATTCCACTAGAATGTTGTAGTTTTTTCCTAACCAATCTTAATCCAGTGGCCTTTAATTCAAGATGCTTTCTATGTAGAATTCCCACCATTAGATTAGAATAATCAGCCCCTAAATATATGATGTCATGGAGATGATGTCACAAATAGGATCATAAATATGACATCATCCCTCTCCAACCATTGGTCCATGTGTTGCAAATTCAAATGCTTGATCACAAAAATAACTACTTTCCTCTTCTCTCTTGGCCCTTAGATGAAATGGCTCAGCAAAATTAATCTCCATCATGGGCTTGGCGGATTGCCTTCTTAAAATCCAGCCCAATTCCATTGCAAGAAAAGCCCTTTTCGGTTTCTTCGTTAAAATGACCTTTTTGACCCACGAATCTAAATAAATAGCAAACGGACTCCAAACTCAAATTTTTTTTCTTTAATACTTCCAAAACAATAAAAAATTTAATTCTGGAAGTTTTCAAAATTTTCCGAGTCCATTTGCTATTTTTATGGATTTTTTCTTCCAAAATTGCCCTTTTGTGCACCCGAACTTTCACCATTTTTAAACAAGCTCTGAATCCAGATTTGTTTTTCACCAATATCTTCCAAATAATTTAAAAGTGTGATCTGAAAGTTTTCATAATTTTTGGAACTCATTTGCTATTTTTTCGGGATTTATCTGCTGAAATTTCTACATAGTGGGCCCGGGATTTGGCCATTTTGCAAACGAACTCCGAATCCAGATTTTCTATCTTCAATCTCTTCCAAATAATTTAAGAATGAGATCTGAAAATTTTCAGAATTTTTGGAACTCATTTGCTATTTTTTCGGGATTTATCTTTTGGAATGTTTACATAGTGGACCAGGGATTTGGCCATGTTGCAAACGAACTTTGAATCCAGAATTTCTTTCGCCAATCTCTTTGAAATGATTTAAGAATAAGATTTTCAAATTTTCAGAATTTTTGGAGCTCATTTGGTATTTTTTCCGAATTTTCTAGTTTTGCCCTTTTGCCTTCGAAGCACAATTTTGCTCAAAACAAGTCTGATTTTCAAATTTTCCTTTTCTGGGCCTTCGTCATATAATTAATTGGATTTGGTCCGAAAATGCCCAATTTTTAAGATCAAATTCCCTTCTGATTTGATTTTTCCTTTTTTCACTGTCGGGAATCTCCTCGTTTTTTTGTTTTTTTCTCCAATCGGCTCTTTTCTCGGAATTTCTTCAAACTGAGCCTTGGGCTATCCTTTTTTACTCACTCCTCATCAATTATGGGCTTTAGTTTTACCCAATCGAGCCATTTTTGCAATTTTCCCTAATTTCACCAAAATCCACTAAAAACACTAATTCTCAGTTTTCTTCCGAATTGATTTTTCGTTCAGTTTTTCTTCCAAGTAGCGTCTCCATTACCCATAGTCAGTGCTTATCTTTCATTTGGAACCTTTAATTTCGACCGATTTGATCGTTTAAGTACTTTTCCCCAAATTTTTCGAACCATTTTTAATCGAACTTCAATTCTTGATTTTGAAAGTGAGTTGACCTTTTTATTAGTTGAGTTTTTAGGGTTGACCTTTTTCAAAATTGACTTTTTATGCTTGCCTTCTTAGACTAAGTCTCGGAGTACCACCTGCATGATGAGAAAAGCCTTTTTGCATTTTGAAACATCACTTTAGGAAGAAAACATACCTGATTCAGTGGTCTAGACAAAATTAGGTATCTACAATAATCACTTGATATTATCAAGATCATGAAGCCTTTCCAACTCACAAATCATAAAATAAACCAAGCTAACTAAAAAATGGAGGTGAGCTCCATGGTTGGTACAATGGGCATAGCCCTCCCCTAACCATGGCCACTCGATTTTTATCAAGATCATGTAGCCTTTCAACCTCTTTTGCTTCATTTACTTTGAAAAATCAGAACATAAAAAAAAATAATAAACCTTCCACAATCATGTTTCCCACAACAAACATGCAAAACAAAAATCAAGGCAAGCAACAAGCAAGTTTCGGCCATGGTAAAAAAGTTTGTGAAAAATTATTTTCTTTATCTTTTTTTATGAAGAGGAAAAGATGAAAGCTTAAAAGAACTTTTCAAAACTTTTATTTTCACAAGAAATCATATGGAAAACAAAGAACAAAGCATGAGAATGAAGAAAAAAACCATGCAAGAGCAAGGTATGAATGGCTACCTTCCTAGCTTTCTTAGACAACTCTCTTCCATTTTTTTTCAAATTCCTCTTTTTTGCCAAATTAGCTACTGACCTCCTCTAACAAATGACAACCAACTTAAGGGAAAAAAAACATTCCCCCTTCTCATTCATGCTTGGCTGGTTGGCATGTCCACCCTTGGATGAAAAGTGCTCAATTTTCTCCAATAATCTTGGCCATTGGATGAGGATATTTTCATGACAATAAAAATATCATCTTGCAATTTGATATTGGCCATTGAAGGATGTACTCATCTTTTCTACAAAGCACCTTGAGTGACTCAACAAATTACAACAAGCCTAATTGGGTAGATAACATAGCTTATCAATTACATCTATATGCAACTCCCAGATCAATTAGGTGACAACTCCTTATCTAAGCACATCATATGTACTTCGCCTAACTTTGCCTCTAACACCATGCAGTCAAGTTTGGCGCATCCGAACAACATGGCATTAGTTGAGTAAGACCCAACTTCATAACTCAAACATATTCGTACAATAGTTTGACCTTGAGTGACTCAACAAGCCTTCTACTGGAAGAACTCTGGTTATCTTGTTATGATGATGGAAGGCAACTTTATCATGTGAAACATGTGACTCAATATTGAAATGAGGGATTTCTTTGTTCTTTATAAGTCTCACCATATTAGGCATTCATAGTATTTATAATATCGCATAAAATAAATCTATAACATGCTTTCTACTTGGATGATTATGGACTTTTCTAATCTAATTTCCTTGAGCCATCAAAGGAAATTAGTAGGTCAAATTCCTAGGTGATTACATACATAGTTTTCAAAAGCTTGCTTGAAATCTTCTTATCTTCATGCCGCCTTTGATCTCCATCTTCAAGTTACAAAAATTATTCCTAGCTAATCCTAATTTTACACTTTGATGTAACTAATTGCATTTGCAATAAAGAAACCTCAAGTTACATTTGAGGGTAATTAGGTGAGGAAAGAATTTTTACAACTCCAGAAAATAAGAGATAAGACAGGGGACGCAGTACCTATTTAATAATAAAAACCATGAAAAATAAATTTAACCATCTACAATCATATTGGGTCTAAGTCCATAATCATCCCATACATTCACAAACAATTTATGAACATATAAATCATGCTTTAATCTTTAGTTACCACTCAATGATTATATTTGATCCATAATTTAATTTAAAGAAATAATAAACATTTATTCTAATCTCATTAGAATAAATCCTAACCCAATTAGGATAATTTCCTCGAATTAAATTATCATCCAATTAAACAATTTAATTGAATATTTATAACATGTAAATTCTTACATTGGTGATTTAATTGAATTAATTGAACAATATTACGATTGTCACCAATTCAAGTGTTGTAGTTCAACTAGGACACTACAACATTGGTAACTCAATATTGCCGAAAATCCACATGCTGTGAAAATCTGATAGAAGCAAAAAACCCTAGCAAGGGAAGGCGCAAGCTACGGCTACAGGGTATAGTCGTCGCCTCTCTTCTTCCTACAGCCTCTCTATCCGCTTTTCACAGCTTCCAATTTTTCAATGCCAAATCAGTTTTATGATTTTTCAGGCTTGTAAAAAACAATTCTAAGCAATTCTTATCATAAAAATCATCAAACCATGCACTAAAAACAGCCAAGAAAAATCTATAAGTTTTTCTGCTTCAAATCACCAAGCTGGTGTAAAACAGGCAAAAATAATTCACAATTGCTGCCAAACTTTCGCCATTTGCATTATTCAATTTAAAACAATTTTAAACCAATTAATCAACAAGAAGTCACCATGATAACCTGCTGCCTTCACCGAAACACTGGAAGTGCAAATTCTCACAATTTCGGTTAGTGACAATTGGATCAAAACAACTCAAAGAACAAAACAGTTTTGTTAAAGGTAACAATCAAAGCATAGATCGTATAGGAATAACATAAGCGAGGCTCTGATACCACTGTTGGGATTCGGATCATGCTCAAACAGAGATAATGTATAATTTAATCAACAAGTTAAATTAACAACGCAGTGGAATAAAACAAAAAACAACCGAATCCCTCCATGGATCTGCTTATGATTTCAAAACTATCATCCTATCAATAACAGATAACTATCAAAATCTCATACCTCTGTAATGGAGATTTTCGAAACCTCAAGATAGATTCTTGATGTTCTTGTTCTTGCACACAAAGCTCAATTGTCGCAAACCAAAGCCGTCCACTTGTCCAGCCTCTAACAGTAATCCACACAGGTGACTCAAAAACCTTCACAAGGTTGAGATTATGTTTGCCAAGACAATGCTAGTAGTCTAGGTTGTGAGAAACCTTCCTCCTCTTACTCTAATTAGCCAAAAAGAAACAGGCAGGAAGAAAACGGATTCCTCCTCTTCTTTTCTCTATGCGTCAATTCTCAAAGAGAGATGAGAGAATGAGGCTACCAGGGTTTCTCCTAGCTTAGGGTGGGCGACAATAACATATGAGGCATATATATATAACTAGGTTTAGTGTATGCCAACTATTGGACTAACTGCACTAAAACCCTTATACATATTATTAAATATTCACATTAAGCCCACAACACTTAATGAATATTTAATATGGCCCAATCTCATTTTAATTCCATAACTCACCTTTTTTGTGTGACCCATTAGGCCCCCAACATGTTGGCAATAAATATAAATTCAATTCAATTAAGAATTTCCTATTTATATTTATAGATCATGAGAGGCATCTAGCAATGCATCATGACCACCCAAATGCCGAGAGAGTCAACTAGGTTTGACAAGCCTTTCGTGTACCATATGTCTGTGTAATTCGATCCCTTCATCAAATATCCCGGTGTAGGAAAGAGCATGGTTTAGCGTCTACTCTTAATCCCATTCCATATTAGATCTGCAGCTTTAATATTAACTCCTTAAGTATTTCCTTGGCCAAGGACTTCCATAAGTTAATATAAGCCAGATACATGTGAGATATGTACCCTTATATCACTTGGGGTGATGAATCCTCTCTGGACCACTCATTCATCTTCGTATGCTTCATGTCATACCTAATAACACCCTACCATAAGCATCCCCTTGTTGGGACCCATTCATGATGAAATCTAAGTATGACAATTCACATACAAGATGACCTGGTGTCACAAGTCAAAAGATTACTTACACTATTGACACATGAGAGTATTTTCCATAGACACTTGAGTGAAATACCAAATAGAACTCTCATAGCAGGTCATGTTCAGTGAACTTGTTCAACTAACAAGCACCTATATGTTATCCCTAAGTATCTCTATACTTTCAACCTATGAGATCGGTTGCATGCATCAAGTGCATGAAGGCTTAACATATACCTGTCTTTAAGCATTGTCAATGCCCTGTCGTGATAATAAATATAATGACCAGGAATAGTTTTAGAAACATGGCATTGATGCATAAGGATCCTCATAATTGTAACTCCTTACAATTTGTTAGTAATGCCATTGTGTTTCATCGGCTTTATTTTCACAAGTTATTTATAACAATTATAACAATACTTATGGATAAAGAAATACCTCAATTATAATTAATAAACTATAACACATGAATATATAAATAGCATCTTAAAAATCCCAACTAGATTGGCTTGCACCAACAGAGACTAACTTGACTCTCCAATATTTGGGTGGTCATGATGGCTTGTTAGAGTCCGCTCATGATCTATGAATGTAAATTAATTAGATTAATTTATATTCATTGCCAAACATATTGGAAGCCTAATGGGTCACAAACAGAAAAGTGAATTAAGATATTAAAATGGAATGAGCCTAATTGATTAAATTGAGAATTTAATCAATAAAGACTTAATTAAATAGTTTAAGTGGAAGGACTTAAGAGCAAATACATAAGAGTTATGTTATAGCACTTAGTCTAAACCCTGGAGTGTTGCTGCCCCTATATAAACAACATGATAGCTTAGCCGAAAAGAACTAATGGCTAGCCGCATATTGGATGTGGTGTGATTGGCGTCTTCTTGATTTTGTTTCTTGCTTCTTGCCTCTTTATGGATTGCTAGAGAGAAAAGGTTTCTCTCAAGAGAGCAAAGGCTTAGATCAAGAAGAAAAGATCAAGATCTTGCCTTTGGTTAATGCTCCAAACCCTGTGAAAAGAAAAAAGATCAAGATCTCTCTTTCTTGGTTGGCGCACCAAACCCTCTGAAATATAGAAAAGCGTTTTCTTCATTCTTGATGCTTATGAAGCATTCGGCCATGGATGTTTAGATGGGGAGAGGTTTTAAAACCTAAACCACTGGCATGGTTTTTGGCAGGACTTCATTCCTACCTTATGAAGGTTCTCTTGATCATCTTGTGTGGATCACCGTTAGAGGCCAGACACTTGTGTGGCTTAAAGTTTCAGCGTTGCCTTCTTGGTGTTCAAGATTGAGTGGGCTGTTTGTAAACTCAAGACTACTAGATCTTTGAGTTAAGGTATGAATCTTAATTAGATGTATGCTTTATAATTACAAGATCGCATTAAAATTTTACAAGCATGATCCTATAAGATTCGACTATCTCTTTGTTTATTTTTCCGCTGCATTCAAATTCTTATTTAACTCGATTAATGTTTGAGCATGAGGTCGAATCCAAAAAATGTAAGGGGTATTAGAACTGTTATAAATAGGGTCTAATTTCACCTTGTTTCATCATCCCAAAAAGAATCTCTTCTCCCTTTAGTTAAATATTTGATGAGATCCTTTAATTAGGATATCCTATTAGTACATAATTGAATAATTACCTCAAAGTTGTAATATCTTTGAAGTTAGTGAAGTGGTCTCCTGCTGTAGTGCTCGAGGAGTAGGCAAATTGCCGAACCTTGTAAATTACGGTGTGTTATTTCCTTGATATTGCCGAACCCTGTAAGTTAGTGAAGTGGTCTCCCTTTTTGGTATTTTGATGTTTACTTTATGTATTCAATAGTTTTATTCATCAGGTTTGTCCACTATGTATGGTATTATTCTTGATATTGTTCATAGTGAAGTTATATTGGGTGGGAAATAACCCGATTTCTCCAACAAATAACCGACGACGAGAATCATCTGAAGGCCCTTCGTTGACACCTATGGCAACTTAGTCGCCTCCCTCAGACCCTTCCCTTCCATGGCACTTACGGACATCGATCAGTGCCTGGTCAGTGACCCTCCACCCACAGATGTCCCTGAGGATAATGAACTGAACACCGAGGTACTTGAATCGAAGCTCCTCGAGATGCCCACTGGTGGTAATGCGACTTCTGACAGTTCAAAATCAATGTTTGGCGACCCCAACTAATTTGAATAACAGGTTTCGAATAACATGTCTATAAGACACGTGAGTTCATTATATTTGGTTAATTTCACTTTTTAAGAATTGTTAATTAAACTTACTATTATATTATGGATTGAATTGCTTCACTTTTTATAGTATTTTCATAGCGAGTCGTGTCAAATCAACTATTACCTCATTGATCAGACAATACTTCAAAGGTCCGTGACCGACTTGGTAAAAGATTCCCTCCAATGTCAAGGAGTCCATGTGGGTTTATTTTAGGTATCATTTACTTTTATAAATATATGTCATTATTTTAATTTACATAATTGAACCTGTTTATTTTTATATACTAATATCATTTCATGGCAGGAAAAATGCATGTGGTCTCCTGAACAAACATCTCTAGTTAGAATGATATATTAGGCCATATGTAAGGACTGAATGAAGGACATGCTGGGAACAGAGAGGAAAATGTTATGGCTGTTGTAGAGACCAAATTTAGTCCAGGATCAATCTTGGATCCAATTTGGGTTGAATTGTAATAAATAAATAAATAAATGAATAATCAATTAATCTTTAAAAATAAAAAATTAATAACAAAAAAATTTAGTGCTGCCAGCACCAACCCCATGCCATCCCTTTCCCCTTTGGGTCCTTTGGTTTTACAACAACCCAGGCCCCTGCCCCTACACCCAGGCCCAGCCCTTACTGTCCCTGCCTTGCATGCCATCCCCACTGTCACCACCACCCTAGACAGCTTCCCCTTACTATAACCCACACACACACTAAACAGCCACCCTCCCACGCAACCGCTGCCCAACACAACACATAAACCATTAAAATCCCACATTTTTACCAGACCAAGAGGAGGACTCGGCCAACCCAAAGAAGCCCTATTTTTCAGCAAAAACACCAACACCACAAAAATCCAAAAAGAACTCACACACCCAAAACACCTACAACTAGCTAAATCTCAACACTCATCAATGAACACCAAAAAAATACAACAAAACAGCAACAAAAACACCATTTTTGGGATTTGGTTATTTGTTGGTCTGAGGAGGATTGAGACAATTTTTGAGCAAACCCAAGGGTGAAGAGGAAGGCCATGGGGAGGGAAGGGACATACTAGAGTTTGGGGATGATTCGACGACGAACGAGGTCGGATCGGAGTTTTGGAGGCCGTGGCTAAAAGCTTAGATTTAGGCCTTCGGAGGTGTTTTTAGACAAAACGGAGGTGGGATTCGAATAGAGGAGACCGAAAAGAGGTTGGGGATGAAGTCTGGGTTTTACTGGTTGCCGACGATCGATGGTCGACGGCGGAGGCTGCGACCGACGAGGCTGATCTGGTTTGGGGCTACCAAAATTTGGGTTCTTTTTAGAGAGCGGGCAGAGAGAAGAGGGGTGTAGAGAGAGAAAAGAAATGGGAGAAATAAGAGGAGAGAGGAAAATTGGGTTTTTATAGAACCAAAAAAAACCAGTAGGATCCGCGCCGAGACCCGCGGTCCAACCCAGCTGGCAGAAAGAAAGAAGAAGGGAAGAGAAGAAAGAAATGAAGGAAAAAAGTGAACAAGGAAAGGAAGGAAAAAAAAAAGATGGAAAGAAAAAAAAAAGGAAAAAGAAAAAGAAGAAGAAGAAGAAAAGAAGAGAAAAAGAAATAAAAAGAAAAGAGAAGAAGAAAAGAAAAGAAAGAAAGAAAAAAAAAAGAAAGAAAGAACGAAAAAGGAAGGAGATGCCAGAAGGGCAAGAAAAAAAGGAAAAGAAAAAAGGAAAAAAAATAAAAGAAAAATAAAAAGGTTTTTTTCTTCAGAAATTAATCCGAGCATCCGAACTTCGAATATTCGCAATTTTCCCGAGGTAAGTTTCTTTTATTTTCGTCATGTTCATTTTATTATTATCCATTTCTTATTTCACATTATCTTTATTTATTTATTTATCTACTTTTTAATGCTTCGATAATTTTATCTCCTATTTTAAATACGTATATATATATATATATATTCTTATAGTGGTTATTATTCATTTAAATGTTGTAGTACGTTTAAGATATTTTTATTTGCGTTTATTATTTATTTAAATGTCATAGCATGTTTAATATTTTTTTTTTGTGTTATTATTTATTTAAACATTGTATCATGTTTTAAATTTTTTTTTGTTCGTTATTTATTTGAATATTGCAGCATGTTTTAATATATTTTATTATTTGTGTTTATTATTTATTTAAATATTGTAGCATGTTTTAATATATTTTATTATTTGTATTTATTATTTATTTAAATATTGTAGTATATTTTAATATATTTCATTATTGGTTCTCACCTTTTAAATATTGTAGTATATTTTAATATTTTTTTTATTATTGGTGTTCACAATTATTCGAAATATGTGTGTATTTTAAATGAAGAGAATAAATTATTTAATTCATATGCATTGCATTTTTTTTGTTGAACCACGTGCACCCATGCAAGAATAAAAAATGAACGCGGATTACCGACGACGGAATTCAAAGGATGCCATAGTAGTGATTCCTAAGATATCTTGAGGTGAGAGAATCTCGTTAAATATCACCACAAGTAGTAGGAGTATTTGACGACATTCTCAATACGAAAAGTTCGTTGTCATTTCAAAAAATAAAAATGATGAAAATAATAAAGAAATAATAAAGAAATATGTACGCACTTGATATTTTGCCATGTTCGTGTTTACAAATGATATGCTTTGTATGTTTAATCGTATAGTTATGCATTTAATCATATGTCTTGTATGCATAACCATGTGCATTCTATGCTTAAATATTCGTATCATATGCATTTAAATAAAAAATGTGAATGCAAATTGACGACAACGGAATTCGAAGGATGTCACAGTAGTGATTCCTAAAATAATGACAATTCATTTTTTCGATTAATAAACATATTTTAAAAAATAAAATAAAAAGAGAATTAGTTTTAAATACCATTGTTGAGTCCATTAAATCTAGGTTTAGAATTACACCTGATTAATTGGTACCGTTTTTAAAACAGGTGTTGTGGGGGTGCTGATACCTTCCCAATGTGTAACCGAACTACCGGACCTAAATTTTGATTTTTGCAAACCAGAAAAATTATATAAATTTTAATTTTTTTTAATTTTTTTTTTAAATGATAAGCTTTCTTAGGTGGCCAATCACACCTAAAAAAAAGATTGGTGGCAACTCCATTTGTGCTTTCAAAATCGTCTAGTGGTCTAAAAAAACATTATGATAGCTAGGCGACTCCACTGGCGACTTTTTGAGTGTCGAGCCATTAATTAATCATGTGTTATCATAAGTTTTGATTTAATGAATTTATTTTATATTTAATTTTAATTCCTTTAATTTTTTTATATATTATTATTATTTTTTTTATTTTGCTTGCATTCATGTCTGAATTTTTGATAATTCTTTATTTATGCTTTTTAATTAATTTTATTTTATGTTAATAATTGTGGGGCATTTAGGATAGGGGTATTGAACCGATTAAATGATGTTTTGTTCCCTTATGCACACATTTACACGCGCATTTGCATAACATGAAGCCTTTATACCCGGGGTTTCGTCCTTTTAGGTGGAAGTAAAGTAACTACACTCTTATGAGGCAATAACCTCCGCATGGGTTAGCGATATACTTCTGGAGTAATAAAGTACCTACGTTTTCGTGAGGTGATAACATCCGCATAAGCCTGGAAAATATACTCCAACAAATTGAACCCGTTTAAATCAGGGTGCCTTACTAGCATTCATGGGCGACAGTGAGGAACAATTTGGGGCCTTTTAGAACCCGATTTAACCTCATATAGTGAACCATATAAAGCCAACCATACATAGAGCCATTCCCGTCTTTTATAAAAATTACCTAAAATTAAGCACACGAGAGAACTTTTATTATGAAAACTTGTAGATAAGGCCAATAAAACAGGAAATTAGTATCTTTTTTTAGAAGTTATTTCAATTTGCTTTTGTTTGTTTTCCATTATTATTTTGAAAAATAAAAAAATCTTTCGTACTCATGTCTTTGTTATACATTTTTGAAAAAAGGAATTTTTTTAGTTACCTTTCTCTAATAAAAAAGAACAAAAAAATTCTTCTTTGAAAAAAAAACAAAACATAAATATGAGTGTGAAAAAAAATAATAATGAGAAAAAAGAGAGTTTTTTTTTTTGTTAGAGTTGAGAAATTAAAAAAAAAAATTCTTTTAGTTTTGACCTTTGAGAAAATATGAAGAAAATAAAATAAAATAAAATGAGAGGAAATAATTTTTAAGGTTCCTTTCTGAGGATTAGGAAAGGATAGTCATTGTGTTCCATGGAAAAAGAGTTCAGCAAAGGCGAATAAATTTTAAATCTTTTAAAAGATTCGGTGAAAATCTCAAAGAATGTGTTGTTGAAAATTCTAGAAAAAAGATAGCTAAAAAAAGTGATGTTAGGATCTTCTTTTCCTTAATCTTTTCGTTGTATTTTGCATAGGGTTCATATCATTTGAGGCATTTTACATATGAAAATTCATTTCTTCAAACATCTTTGCATTTCATACATTTCATTAATCAATCATCATTACATTCATGCATTTGTGAATAGGTCATGCACAGTTATCATCATATGTTTGGTTTTATTTCTATTAATAAATAAAGAGTGATAACATTGAACTCATTTATTAGTTGCATCAAAGAGGTCCAAAATATGAGGAATGGATCGGAGGAACGAATTGATGTTTTAGAGCGCAATCAGGAAGAATTTGGACATAATATCCGAGATATGAAAGAGCAACTGTCCAAGTTGATGAGAATGGTTGAAGATCTTTACAAAGCCAAAGGGGAATCCTCTCAAAGGTCTTCGTCGCCTTCGGTGCAACCAAGCCTTGAGAAATAATCGAGCCGAGATCGAAGGATCTCTGTTGAATCCTGCATTGGTCAATGCCATCCACGTAAGGAGTTAAGCCTGGACAAAGTTGTGGATAGTATCGTGCGAATGGTCGAATTCAAAGACTCACAATTCAAGGAAGGGTCTCTGAACTCCACCTGACCCTTGCAAACTATTCCAAATCTGAACTCATGCCCTTGTTCTGCTAACATCCAACCTTATTCTCAGATAACCAACGAGAGGCCATTGAGTCCATCCCTACCATAGCAAATTGGCTCAAATTCATACCCGTGCCCTCGTCCTGCCAACTTTCAATCATCCCATCAAGTACATGGGATAGGAACCTTGAGCTTTGTGCAACCTTCAAGGACCCAATATCCAAATCCACGCCCTCACCCTATTATCATTCGACCACCTTTTCGTCCAACCCTTCCAGTTCAAACCTTCACATCGACACCAAATGCTCCTACTCCTAGTCGGTATGTCAGCCAGAAACAACCCAAAGGAAAGACACAGAAGCGTTTTGATCCTATTCCCAACAGCTATAAAGAACTCCTTCCTTGATTGATCCAAGGCCATCGTGTTGCTTGTGTGCCTATAGAACCTTTACGCCTACCATATCCTAAGTGGTACAACCCGAACGCAAGATGTGACAATCACGGTAGAGTTGCTAGACATAGCATTGAAAATTGTGAGGCTTTCAAGCACAAAGTGCAATGTCTTATAGATGCCAAGTGGTTCGACCCAACGACACTAATTGATCAAGGACTTGGAAGGGTTGTTTAGGATTGGAGATTGATGGTGATGATGTAGTAGGACTTTGGTCTTTTATGATGTAGTAGGACTTTGATTTTTTCAGTAGTTGGCTCTTATAGCCTTAGGATAAGAAAAATAAAATGATTGCAAAGACAGTTTCAACCACTTTCCAGGTTTTGTAAATATGGATTATGTCTTTGGAACAATGGCATGGAATTGAATCAATTATGCTTTGAATTTATGAGATGTTGATGATTAAGTTCCTCTGATTCTTATTTCTTCTGTGGTATATTCCCCTATATTCACATTTGATCAATTACTTGTCATACCACGCATCTCATCCATCCATTTATTGACATTATGTTCATTTGCGCATAATAATGGCTCCATCAAGGCCAATGATAGAGAAGTCAATATTGTCATCAATAATTTTTGATATCTAGCGGCAAATAAAAAGGGGATTTTTCCCAATCCCCTAAAATAAAGAGCCATGATGAGAATGAATATCGATAGAGTTCATGTATGCTTTCTAAATATAGCTTTGAATTCTGTTTCTTTAAGATAACACCAAAAAATAAAATGGGAGAAGATTTTGCTATCCTACTAAAACAAATGGAACAAGTGCAAAAGGAGAAAGCTGAACGAGCCTCGTAGACGATGCAGATGACTCAAAATTTTGGAAAAATAAGAGAAATTGTAGGAGAACATTTCACATAGAAAAGTAATCAACCTCAAGAGTGTGGCAATTCGAGAAAAAATGTTCAAGACCAGATTTTTGATCAGGTCCATTCATAGTTAGTTCAGAGTCAAAAGATAGAGGTAGAACCAAAGTATGCCTAATTGGAGGAAAGGATTCGAGCTGTTGAAGGTGGAGACGAATTTAGTGCAAAGAAGCTACTTTTGATCCCTGACGTGGTCATCCCGTCAAAATTTAAAGTTCCAGAGTTTGACAAATATGATGGACTTAAGTGCCCTGAAACACACTTAGCCGCATATTGTAATAAACTGGTGGGGCATGCTCACAATGAGAAACTGCTTATCCATCTTTTTCAAGAAAGCCTAACAGGGGCAGCATCTAAATGGTATTATCAGCTGAAAAAGGCCAAATGCACACATGGAGAGACTTAGCTCGGGCATTCTTGGAACAACACAAGCACATGTTGGAAGCAGCTCCAGAGCGATTGACACTCCAGAACATGAAAAAGGGGCCTAACGAGAGTTACAAGGAATATGCTTGTAGATGGAAATATGTAGCCTCGTAAGTCCGACCACCTCTTACAAATAGAGAAATGAATGCTCTGTTTGTGGATACTCTCCCACATCCATACTATGAAAAGTTGATTGGCAATGTTTTTCCGGAGTTCGTATACATATTATTTTCCGTGGGTAGGATCAAGGATGGTATAAAAAAGGGGAAAATTATGGATACTGATGCAAGAACGGCTATCGAGAAAAAGGATAGTGTTGCCAGTGAGCATAATCAAGTCCAAACTGTTGATAGCAGAGATAAAAGAAAGTTCAGTGCAATGCAAGAAGATCCTTTCGGTGGTTATCTACTTCCCCGACCCTATATTGACCATTGGCCTCAGCACGGCCAATAGCATGCTTCAATGTCTTTCACACCACCCTAAGCTTTCACTATGCCGAATGACCCAGAGGTTGATTCAGTCTATTCTTAGGGCAACAAGCGAAAGAAGGCAAAGGTGTACCATTCGCTTCCGATGACCTACACAGAACTTCTTCCACTGCTTGTGCAAAGTCATATGATCTCTATTGTACCCGCAAAGCCTAGGAAATCACCTTTCCCGAAATAGTATGATCCCAATGCCACATGCGAATATCATAATGGGGTAAAAGAGCAGTGACATTAAAGGACAAAGTTCAAGCTGTAGTAGATGCAAACCCGGCAAAGTTCATAGAGTTCATTGATGCTTATTAGGGATGACAGGGTCAAGAGCCATTTGTCCTCAGGATAGCATGCCAGTTAGGGGCGGTCCTTCACCTTGGTTTAAATTTTGTACATATTTTCACTTTGGTTGGAATAAATGAAATTTAAATTGCAAGTATCATACATCATACCTCATTCGAAGTTTGGATTTCTCCTTGAGCTTTGTTTTTAGGATTCTTAAAAGAAGAAAAACAAAAAATTGAAAATAAAAATTCATACGGATAATTTTTCGTTTTGAGAATAAAAAGGATCCTTCTTTGAAAAGTGAAAAGAGTTCCGAAAGAATTGGTGATCATCATAAAGAATGAACTAATCCTAGGAAACACCCCATCTCCACATACACCCAGATCATAGACCAATTGATTAAAGATTACTCAAAATTTCACAAAGAGTAACCATAATCAAAGCCGTGAGTAATAAAAAATTTGGAAAATCTTTTTTCGGAAATCTTTGAAAGACAAGCAAATATGGCGTTCTTCCAATTTATCTAGATGTGGTAGTTTGAAACATGTTAAGACTATGTCATACCATTAAGCTTAGCAAAAAACTTATCGAATCCCTTTGAAAGATTCCGAAATGCCAAATCCCTATACCTCTTTCTTCAGTCCTGAATTTATATAAAAAAAGGGAACCAACGAATAAACCAGAACATCCTTTCTTTCACCATTTATTGGAAACACTTTGAGGAGATTGAAATCCAAACGAGTTCTTTTAACAAATAGCTCAAAGATGAAACATGAGATATTCCTTCAAAACAAGATTCCCATAAACCAAAGGATCTTCATTTGAATGGAAAATCAAAATGGGGCATTATTTGTGGTTGAAGATGAATCATGCATAAATTTTTGGGGCATGCAGCAAAAAAAAAGAGAAAAAAGGGAAAAAAAAAGAAAAGAATATTGTGATATCATGCATATGAGGATTACTTTTCAATGGGAATATTCATACTTGATATGAGAAATGGTCATCTTTCATCTCCCTTTCACAAAAAGAATTTATCCGTAGTTACCCCTTTTGAGCCTAAAGAATTCTTGTTTCTTTGAAACTTGATCAAGGATCACTCTCCACACTGGGGCAAATACGAGAAAGGAACTTTTTCAAAAATCATGGAGAAACGAGTCCTAGCTCAAAAATAGATACAAGATCAAATTAAGCTCCCAAATAGATATGAGCTCACAAGGTCAAAGTGGAAATACAAAAATATATATATATATATATATATATATGAAAAGGATGGCGAAATGAAAGCCAAGGACAAAGAAAAAGAAGCAAAAGTCAAGGGCAGAAATGAGAAGTCTAGAAGGGACAAATGTTTCAAAAGGAATCCTTATAAAATGATCGTTGATTTGACTATCCTCAAACACATATTTTGGGCCTATTTATCCTTTCTTTCTGCACCCCGAATCTCGGCCTACGTTACATGCTTTAAAAGTCCATTTTGATCAAGCATGGATATTTAACTTGAAGAGTTTTCCTCAGATTTTATCCCACCTTTGTGAATTATCATTTCATTATGGAAGAATTTAGAATTCTCAGATGCATGGTGCAACAATTAAAAAAAATGAGAAAACAAAAAGAAGAAAAAAAAAGCAGAAACAATGAGGCTCTATGGTGAAAACCCAAAAATGAGCAGTCTAGAGCAGAATGAGAAGAAATTTTGATGTCACTCATTGTATTGTTGAAGCCATGACAAAAGAGGAAATTATTTTGAAGAAATCTAGAAACATCAAGAAAATCCTAGATATCCCACAGATCTTTTCAGGAATTGACTTTGAAAGTTAAACCTGTTTTTTCTATCCAAATTGACCTTCCAACGTTGAAAATATTACGGCTAAGGTTAACACCTATCAAAATACCATATTTAGAGATTGGAAGATTGTTGAGATTTAATTGTACTTTAAAGCTTTTTTCGAAAATGTTTGGTTTTAAAGAATTAATGTTTTGAGAAAACTTACTCGTGAGCTGAGATAAAGGGGCATTCACCTTCTTTTCCTTGTCAACTTGGAAAGCTTCCTTAGATGAATCCGGACCTTATTGCGTCAGTCCATTGACTTTGTTGCATTAAACCATTCAAATTACTCAGAAAAAATGGGGGGTTGTTTTCTCACCTCATTTAGAAATGTCTTTAATGGTGATCACCAATTTTTGAAAGACTTCAATTTCACATGTTTTGGAAGAAATGAAATTGACAAGTTTTGAGAAGAACAAACTTAAATTAAGATATGGATATGTTTTGGCAGAAAATTAAAGTTTACATTCTACAGGGGTATGAAATTTTGAATTCTTACTTACATAAAGTTTGACTCTATGTTTTGATCTTGTCCAGGAAACCGAAAAGAAAGAATTCACCGGGGCAAGGAAAATGTTGGAAATATAAAAAATCATGTGATTTCTTTGCCAAGATGGCAAGGAATGAAGAAACCTTAATAGGACACGAGGAAAAGGGGAGATGATCAACTCCCTCAACATTTTCATGTCAAATTGTCATACATCTCCATGAGCATTCACGCATCATATAATGAACATTTGCATCTACATCTTTGTAGGTTGCATCAACGTAGTTGATCATTGCATTGAGAGCATTGAAAAGATAAGAGGAAAAAAAGATAGGTTTTTTAAAGACAGAGAAGATAAAAATTGAGAAAGAAAGAAAGAAATATGAGACGATGGCTTTAGGATTAGTGGAAAGAGTCTGTCAAAGTAAAAGCAAAGGAAAAAAGGGTTGCTTTGAAAAAGAAAAAAAAAAGGGTCATTTTCAAAATGATGAAATGGAAAAGTGTTGAGAATTTTTGGATATGACGAAAAGAGGAAATAGAAATGAATATTTCAAAGTGTTAAGACTTTTTTGAATGAGAAATTTTTAAAGTTGTGGAGCCTCGAATGAGGAGTTTTTAACTTTTAAAATTGTGGAGCCTCGAAAGAGGAGTTTTTCAAAAGAAATGATGTGGTTAAGCCCAATGTAAGTTGGCAGTTGTGAAGTAAGACCAGTTGAAGTTGGCATTTAGTTGGTAGGCCCAACGTAAGCTGGCACAGTTATGGTGTAAGCCCAATTGAAGTTGGCATTTAGTTGGTTAAGCCCAATGTAAGCTGTCACAGTTATGATGTAAGCCCAGTCGAAGTTGGCATCTTAGTTGGTTAAGCCCAATGTAAGCAGGCACAGTTATGGTGTAGCCTTGTTGAAGTTAGCATTTTAGATGAGTTTAAGCCCAATTTAAGCTGGCATAGAAATGATTTAAGCCCAGTTGAAGTTGGCATTTTAGACTTTTAAACCTAATGTAAGCTGGCACAGTTCTGGTGTAAGCCCAGTTTAAGTTGGCATCTTAGTTGGTTAAGCCAATGTAAACTGGCACAGTTATGGTGTAAGCCCAGTTGAAGTTGGCACTTTAGATGAGATTAAGCCCAATGTAAGCTGGCAGTTATGGTTTAATCCCAGTGAAGTTGGCACGAGATAAGTTTAAGCCCAATGTAGCTGGCACAGAGATGAATTAAGCCTAGTGAAGTTGGCACCTTAGACGAGATTAAGCCCAATGTAGCTGGCACATAAATTATTTAAGCCCGGTGAAGTTGGCATTTAGATGAGATTAAGCCCAATGTAGCTGGCACATAAATTATTTAAGCCCGATGAAGTTGGCATTTAGATGAGATTAAGCCCAATGTAGCTAGCACAGAGATGATTTAAGCCCAGTGAAGTTGGCATTTAGATGAGATTAAGCCCAATGTAGCTGGTACAGAGATGATTTAAGCCTAGTGAAGTTGGCACCTTAGACGAGATTAAGCCCAATATAGTTGACACAGAAATGATTTAAGCCCAGTGAAGTTGGCACCCTAGAGGAAATTAAGCCCAATGTAGCTGGCACAAAATGGTTTAAGCCAAGTGAAGTTGGCATTAGATGAGATGAGTTTAAGCCCAAACTAGCAGGTATGATAATGACCTTAAATCCTATGAAATTGGCACACAAGATATGCATATATCTGTGAATGTGTATTTTTTATTATTATTATTAATTTAAAGGCAAAAAAAATACAAGGAATGTCGGAACCTTGTTTGAGTTCCCGATACCAGACGAAATTGTTGTCTATATCTTTGCCCTATTCCTAATTCTCAACAATGCACAAAGAGGGGCAGCTGTAGAGACCACATTTAGTCCGGGATCAATCTTGAATCCAATTTGGGTTGATTTGTAATAAATAAATAAATAATAAAAAAATTTCAATGCCGCCAGCACCAACCCCACGCCTTCCCTTTCCCCCTTGGGTCTTTTGGTTTTACAACAGCCAAGGCCCCTGCCCCTGTACCCAGGCCCAGCCCCTACTGCCCCTGCCTTGCATGCCACCACCACCCTAGACAGCTTCCCCATACGCAAACCCCCTACACACCCTAAACAGCCGCCCTCCCACGTAACCCCTGCTCAGCACGTCACCTAAACCATAAAAATCCCATTTTTCAGACCAAGAAGAGGACTCGGCCAACCCAAGGAAGCCCCATATTTCAGAAAAAATACCAACACCACAAAAACCCAAAAAGAACTCACATACCCAAAACACCTACAACTAGCTAAATCTCAACACTCATCAATGAACACCAAAAAATACAACAAAACAAAAACACCATTTTTGGGATTCGGTTATTTGTTGGTCTAAGGAGGATTGAGACTATTTTTGAGCAACCCCAAGGGTGAAGAGGAAGGCCATGGGGAGGGAAGAGACATACTAGAGTTTGGGGACGATTCGACGACGAATGGCACCGGATCGAAGATTTAAAGGTCGTGGCTAAAAGCTTAGATCTAGGCCTTTGGAGGTGTTTGCAGACAAAACGGAGGTCAAATTCGAATAGAGGAGGCCGAAAAGAGGTTGGGGACGAAGTTTGGGTTCGACTGGCTGCTAGCGATCAGTGGCAGATGGCGGAGGCGACGGCCGACGCTATGGATCTGGGTTGGGGCTACCGAAATTTGGGTTCCTTTTAGAGAGAGGGCAGAGAGAGAAAAGAAATGGGAGAAATAAGAGGAGGGAGGAGAGAGGAAAATTAGGTTTTTATAGAACCAAAAAAAATGAACCAGTAGGATCCGCGCCTGGACCCAGCTAGAGGGAAGAAGGAAGAAGGGAAGAGAAGAAGGAAAGAAGAGAAGAGAAGGAAAGAAAGAAAGAAAGAAAGAAAGAAAGAAAGAAAAAGGAAAAAATGAAAAGAAAAAGTTTTTTTTTCTTCAGGAATTAATCCGAGCATCCAAACTTCGAATATTCGTAATTTTCTCGAAGTATCTTTTATTTTCGTCATGCTCATTTTATTATTATCCATTTCTTATTTTACTTTATCTTTATTTTATTTATTTATTTATCTACTTTTTAATGCTTCGATAATTTTATCTCCTATTTTATATATGTATATATATTCTTATAGTGGTTATTATTCATTTAAATGTTGTAGTACGTTTAAGATGTTTTTATTTGTGTTTATTATTTATTTAAATGTCATAGCATGTTTAATATTTTTTTTGTTTGTGTTATTATTTATTTAAACATTGTAGTATGTTTTAAAATATTTCTTTTTTGTATTCGTTATTTATTTGAATATTGTAGCATGTTTTAATATATTTTATTATTTGTGTTTATTATTTATTTAAATATTGTAGCATGTTTTAATATATTTTATTATTTGTATTTATTATTTATTAAATATTGTAGTATATTTTAATATATTTCATTATTGGTGTTCACCATTTAAATGTTATAGTATATTTTAATATATTTTTTATTATTGGTGTTCATAGTTATTCGAAATATGTGTGTATTTTAAATGAAGAGAGTAAATTATTTAATTCATATGCATTGTATTTTTTTTTTGTTGCACCATGTGCACCCATGTAAGAATATAAAATGAATGCGGATTCCCGACGACTGAATTCGAAAGATGTCACAGTAGTGATTCCTAAGATATCTTGAGTTGAGAGAATCTCGTTAAATATCACCACAAGTAGTGGGAGTATTTGGCGACATTCTCAATACGAAGAATTCATTGTCATTTCGAAAAATAAAAATGATGAAATAAAAAATAAATATGTACGCACTTGATATTTTGTCATGCTCGTGTTTGCAAATGATATGCTTCGTATGTTTAATCGTATAATTATGCATTTAATCATATGTCTTGTATGTGTAACCATGTGCTTTCCATGCTTAAATATTTGCATCATGTGCATTTAAAAAAAAGTGAATGCAAATTGCCGACGACGGAATTCGAAGGATATCACAGTAGTGATTCCTAAAACAATGACAATTCATTTTTCCGATTAATAAACATATTTTAAAAAATAAAATAAAAAGAGAATTAATTTTAAATACCGTTGTTCAGTCCATTAAATCGAGGTTTAGAATTACACATGATTAATTGGTACCATTTTTAAAACGGGCGTCGTAGGGGTGCTGATACCTTCCCCACGCGTAACCGAACTCCCGGACCCAAATTTTGATTTTCGCAGACCAAAAAAATTATCTTTTAATAAATTTTAATTAATTTTAAAATTTTATTAAAATGATAAGCTTGCTTAGGTGGCCAATCATACCTAAACAAAAAGATTGGTGGCAACTCCATTTGTGTTTTCAAAATCGTCTAGCGATCTAAAAAAACGTTATGAAAGGTGTGTTTGGGACTGATAAAATAGAAGAATGCAAATGATACATATGTGACTTGATAGTTGTCGATGTTTGGAATGAACTTATTGATAGCGTATGGAGTATTGGCACTTGGAAAAGAAAGTCCCAACAAGCCAAAGCTAATCGGAACATAGAAAATGAAGGAAGTATTGCGAAGCACATAGGAGGATTAGCTCTTTTAATAGTTCATGCACACCGGATGGTAAGAAAATTTTGGATTTCTGACATAATTTATATATTGAAAAGTTTTATACTAAGTTATATCACATTAATTGTTTTATACTAAAAACTATGTGTTGTGGAATTTAACTGAATATAGTCACAAGAGTTGAATCGTCATGCTACCTTCAAAGAAGTATTTCTTTGTATCCATAAACATGCAGGGAGCACTATGATTTCGTGGACATTAAGTCCAAAACTGTTAGTGTGCCTCTTTAGCTTTATAAATTTATGTTTATAATTTTATGTTACATTACTTAATTATCTATATTTTCTATTTCCTCTAATTGAATAGTATGGCAATTATAATTTACTCAATTCATTATATTTTAATGTTAGAAATTGTAGAAAATCTATAATACTTCTTGATAAGTTCATATAATACATATTTTATACCTTTTTTATTCTTAGTTTTCGTTATGTCTTCTATCCTTATTTTGGTTACTTATGTTATGTTTTTGAATTTCAGGTATATTTAAGAGAATGTAGCAAAAAAAATGTCAATTAGGATGCAAAAGAGCTTACAAAATCACAATCACAAGATGGAAGAAGATGTCGTAGTCAAAAAGATCAAATTCCTGGTGGAAAGCAAGAAGGCGGATTTGACTTGTGGAGCTTGTTGCAAGGAAAACATGATTTTAAAGTCTTTATTCAAAAAAACTTACTTCTTAACTTTTGAGACTGATTTGAAGAGCTTTCCAACAGTATATTACTCGCCAAAATAGATAAAAATTGGTCATCCAAATCGGCTGAGTAAATGCGAGAAGAAGCAGCAGCACAAAATGGCAACCCATAAGTAAGCCCGATGTCGTGTCACTCCGTAGAGCCCGACAACTTCTCCAACCCGAATGTCCAGCGCCACGACACCGGAAGACCAGCCCAAAAATTCTGCCATCCCTTCGTTACTTGCGCAGGAAGAAATAGTTCTCAGGGTTTTGAAGGTCTATAAATAGGATCTTGAGGCATAAATTAGATATATTTTGAGGAGTCTTAAAGAACCAAATCGGAGATTAAGAAGAGGAGATCAAGAAGAGATCAAGCGGAGAAAAATAAGAGGAGATCAAGAGGAAGAATAATGAGATTACAAGCAGCTACCATAAAAGAGTTTCTTCTTTCTTTCTTTCTTTCTTTCTTTCTTCTTTTCTGCTACTTTCTTTCTTTTTTAATTTTCTTATGAATTTGTTATTGAACACTTCAAGCATGTGTAGCTAAATCCATCTTGTGGTTAAGGGTGATTTCAAAGCCCTAAACATGATTGTTAGTTAATAAATTTCAGATTCCCTTTCAACTCTCTTTTGAATTTGTTATATTCTATTGAATGCATGTCATGAATTGTTATCTTGCTTATTTAGGTGCGCAACTAGATGAATATTTTAGTGATTTGATTGCTAGCTTAGTGTTTTGATCCGTAATTGTCAAGATTCCTAAACATAAGTAGAAAATTGTTATCAATGATTATGGGATTTTTTTCGTTCGATACAATGTAGACTTGTGTGTTTATTGCTTGATATAATCTATCTTTCTAGATTGAATGTTTTCATTGAATTAAATTTAGAGAGCTTATTCTAGTTTGTTCATTGGAAAGAGATTTAGTAAAAACGCTTGTTCTTTTTCCCAACGATAAAGTAAGGAAAGATTCGAGACAATCGAGCTTGTGTATTGTTTTAGGTTTATTAAATTTAGAAGAAAGAGTGAAAGATAATTATGATTATTGGCTATATTTCATGTTTAGTGGTGGCAAATGATTCTTTAACCATACTTTTCATCATTATTGTTATTTGCTATATTTAAATTTCTGTTTCTTTAAATGTTCTTTTAAGTTTTCTTATTTTCTTTACATCTCCAAAAACAAACCCCCCCCCAATTAAAGTTTAGTTTAGGTGTTTAGTCATATTAGATTAGAATCAATAACATATAAATTAAGAACAATCTCTGTGAATTCGACCCTTGCTTACTACTATACTCAATAACAATCATAATTTAGTGCAAGGATTTAAAAAAATACATATTTTGTGTATTAGTTTTTGGCGTTGTTGCCGGGGATTGTTTTCTCTAATTTATTTGTTACTTGATTTTGTTTTCTATTTTTAGTTTGATTTCTATTTTTTTTTTTTTTTTGAGGTTTTCTTTTCTATCTGAGCAAGGAGAGATGTCATGGAACAATCTAACACTTAAGGAGTTGGTGGCATACTTTAGCAGTCGATCAGATTTGTTGTCAAAGAAGGTAAATGAGATTGGTGTTACATCAAACATTGAGAGGAAATTAGCGAATCTCACTTATCTAGTTCAACAAATGGCCATGGGTAGGGTTCAACAACCAAGGAAGTGTGGAGTATACTTTATGGTGGATTATCCAACCAATATGTGTCCATCTTTAGAAGAAGATAATTTTGAACAAGTCAATGCCCTATGAGGGTTTCAAGGGAAACTAGGGTTCCAAAGACAAAAGTATGATCCTTTCTCAAACACTTACAATGTAGGATAGAGGGACCATCCTAATCTTAGCTATTCGAGAAATCAACAAGCTACTCCTAATGCCAATTACAATCGTCCACCGAGCTTCAATCAACCAAAGCCACAACAACCAGATCAGTTTTAGCCACAACCTATGACTCACAACCAAGGTACATCTCTTGAGGATATAGTTAAACCTTTGGCTAATAATTCTTTGCAATTTCAACAGTAAACAAGAACATCCATTAAGAGCTTGGAAACGCAATTGAGCCAATTGGCTAGTAGTGTGACTAAATTGGAAGCACAAGGATCTGGAAAACTTCCTTCTCAAACTGTGATTAACCCAAAAGAGAATGCTAGTGTCGTGACCTTGAGGAGTGGGAAAAAACTTGAGGATGAATCAAAAAGTCCAAGGAAACCCGAAGATGAGACAAAACAAAATAGGGATTCAACTCTTAAGGATAATGAAGCCAAAATTCCTATTGAGAGTACTTCAGCACCTAAGGTAACTTCTAAGGTTCCTATTTCTACTTATGTTCATTCTCCACCTTATCCTAGCAGATTTGCGAAGTCTAAAAAAGAGGAACACAAAAAACAAATTCTGGAAACCTTTCACAAAGTACAAGTAAACATACCTCTTTTGGATGCCATTAAACAAGTACCACGATATGCAAAATTCCTCAAAGAGCTATGCACCACCAAGTGTTAACTAAAGGGTGATGAGATAATAAGTGTGGGGGAGAATGCATCTGCTGTTTTGCAAAGAAAACTTCCACCAAAATGTAAATATACGGGAAGTTTCACCATACCATGCACAATCAGAATCACTAGTTTTGAAAAAGCCATGCTTGATTTAGGAGCATCCATTAATATTATGCCTTATTCTGTTTATGCTTCTTTAAGTTTTAGTTTATTTACGGAAACCGGTGTTGTTATTCAACTCGTCGATGGATCTAACGCTTATCCAAAAGGTGTTTTAGAGGATGTTTTAGTACAGGTGAATGAGCTAGTTTTCCCTACTGATTCTTATGTCTTTGAGATGAAGGGTTACTTATCATCAATGCCAACATCATTAATCTTAGGGAGACCATTCATGAAAGTTGCTCGAGCCAAGACATATGTTTATAATGGAATCCTAACCATGGAGTTTGATGGCGAGATTATATGCTTCAAGATTTTTGAAGAAATCAGGTATCCTAGTGATATGCATTCTTGTTTTTCAGTTAACATATTTGATTCGTTATCACAGCAACTCTTTGAGTTAACTAGAAAAGTTGCATCAAAAATTATAATGAGAAAATGGATTAAGCTAAAAGATCCTAAAAAACCAAGGAGAGGTACAGGCTAGGCTAAAGACATTAAATCAAGCACTAATTGAGAGCCAGCCAATTAATGAAAGCTTTGCCGACCTGCCATATTCAGATTTGCTTTCTTTTTCGTTTCCTTTTATTATTACTATTTATTTTTTGTGCTTTAGGTTGATTTAGGTTTCATTAGTTATCTTGTTTTGAGTCTTTAGTTAATATTTTTGTTTGTTTGTGTGTTTTAGTTTCTTTTAATGCAATTATGAGACATGAACTGTGTAGAAAAAATGGTTTATTAGTGAGAAGAATTTTCATAAGAACTAAGCCTAAAATATCATTCTTCATGAGCCAATGTTAATATAATGTGTTAGCTGAGAAAGAAACATGTTAGACTTGATTCCAACTTATATAAACCTCCTTGTGAGTTTTGAGCCTATTTGATTGATACATTATCCATATCAATCCAATTTCTTTTCTCGTGTGCTCTCATAATCACATGTTGCTCTAGAACTTGCTTTAAACCGTTTGAGACTATATTGATACATGTGACATCATGGATATGATAGAGGCATTAGGATTATACCACCAAAGCCAAATTGCCTACACCCTAATGCATTTATTCACTAGAAAGCCCTTTGAGCTTAAATAGGTCTTTTTATTCATGAAACATGTCGCAACGTGGCAAAAAAGTTATCCCGTCGCGGGATCCCCGTCAAGTGTGATGTTAGAAATTCGGAAAATAGGAAAAGATGACTTAATTCCTCTTAAATTAAAATTGAGGGTTTGAAAATGACCTCGAAAAAAAAAATAGAGTCGCCACCAATCTTTTTTAGCTAGGTGTGATCGTTCACCTATTAAAACAAGTTTTATAAAATATTTTAAAATTAATTAAAACTTTTAAGAAAACCAATTTCGAGGTCTGTGCATTACACCGAAGAAAAACAAAGGCGAGTCCGGGAGTCTGTTACGCATGGGGAAGGATTAGCACCCCCACAATGCCCGTATAAAATGGTACCTTATTAATCGTGTGCTATCTCGAGTCTCGGTGAAAATCGATTTTAGATTTGGTATTTAAAAATAATTCCCTTTTAAAAACAATTATATTATTTGAGAATGATCCGAAATTTATTAACATAAAAATTTTCATATTTTTCGACAAACTCGACAAAACATGAATTTTATTTTTTTTTTGAAATTCTCCGAAACACCCTCGTTTTTTTAGAAAAAAGATATGCCGTTGTTAATGATAATTGATGATATCCTTCCCGGCAGATCCAGCAGAGAACTCATGAATTATTTTAACTCAGGAATAACCTTATTTTATAGGAAATCATCAATTTTTATGCATTTTAAATTTTTTTTTTAAATGATCATGGATATGCAAATTATTACTAAGATACAAATATAAATTAAATAACATGTATAATTTTCATGGCATGGCAAACATTTTATTATGACATGGCAAAAGAATTAATGACATGGCGTACATGACACGACAACTTTACTACAACATGACAAAGAATTAATGACATGGCATATATAATATGGGAATTAGCTCATGACATGACAAGAAGATTAATGTCATGACATACATAACATGATAGGTAACTTATGACATGGCATACATGACATGGCATATGAATCATGACACGGCGAACATGACATGGCATATGAATCATGGCATGGCAAATATTTCATGACATGGCATACATGACATAAGCATCAATCATAAAAATGACATCATCATAGACTATTCACAATCACATCATAATCAAAATCAAAATGGCAACATGAATATTAGATCACAAAATGACATCACCATGGAATATTCATAAACATATAATTTGCATGATTAAGATGCCAAATGTAGATATCATGGAATATTCATGATCATGGAATATGCACACATCATTATTTTGAAATCCTTTTTCATGGATTTTTTTTTTGTGAAATTATATAAATGGCATACATCCGGATATTTTACCGAACTCCCCGGCAAACCCGGCAAAGCTTTGGAAATATATCTTTTCGCATAACATGTATATAATTCTGAATAAAATGAAAATCATACATTTCGATTTCATAGACACATGCATTGAATAATTTCCTAACCTCTCTAGCAAACCTGGCAAATATTAAGAACTAATTCTCGCCAAATGTCTAGAAAACAAAAAAAATAAGTTTTTACATTAAATTAAATAAACATTTTAAAATATGTAATGCATGAAAATGGAATGTGTTTCTCTCTTGAAGAGAGGATACCCGAACACCTTAAAAGATGTCCGACTACCGTTGAAAGAAACCTAAGTTAGATATTGAAAATGAGAGATTTCGGGCATGAATTTTGGCTCGGATTAGGGGGGCATTCGAATGCCCTTAGTGCGACATCCTAGTATATTTAAACAAGCTTTGAATGCAAATTTTTGAAGACCAAAAATGATTAAAAACAATGCAATTTTTTAGGGAGAAAAATCACATGGTCGAATGGCCTAGTGTAGAAAAACTAGTTTTTTTTACTTACTCTTTGAAGCCCAGATTAACTACCATGACCCGATTTTTGTAAAACCAATTTTGACCTTGGAACTAACATGAAAATAATCCCAAAATAGTAGGTACATGATTTCGGCTAGCCCTCTCATTTTGTAAAAAAATTGAGACCTTTGATAGCTTAAAAGCTTGTTTTGACTCTTAAAAACCGGTTTTACAAAGCTATTTTTTAGATCTTTGTAAACAAAATCTGGAAAAATCAATTTGGACTCAGAAAATGATTAACTAAAAGTGGTAAAAGGAGTTTTTTATTTTGACAAAAATGCATGGTGAAAACCTTGCCCAAAATCAACATATCCAACTTGTAAAACGTTGTTTTCTTCCAACTTGTTTGAAAAATAGATTTTGGCTATGGATCATTAATTAATCCTAGAGAAAATTAAGTTGGAAATGAGTTGAAAAACATTTTTACAGCAAGCACAAATTATGGCTCAAGGATAGCTTATTAGAAATGAATCCTACTTAGCCATCTCTTGGTGGGAGACCAAGGTCATCGTTTTTCAACAACACACAATATGCCATGTATGAAATGTAACAAGAAAATCAGCAGACAAGCATATGAATATAATGAAATAAAATCTAGAAACATAAACAAACAAGGAAAAATCAAGGTTGGCTCAATGTTTGGTTCTTTGGACATAGTCCTACCTAACCAAAATCACTTGGTAAAACCAAGATCCTCAAGCACATCAAACCCTTTTATTTCATTTGTTTTGAAAGAAATCAAAGGAGAAAATCTATCCTACCACAACCAACATGCAAGCAAGAAAAATGAACAAAATGCAAGCGGAATGAACAATATAAGTTTCGGCCAAAGGAGCAAGTGAAAGAAAAATTTTGTAAACTTTGCCATTTTGTAGAAAATAAAAGAAAGCCTTTTTAAAACCTTTTTAAAAACCATTGATTTTGAAGAAAATAATATGAACATGACATAGAAGAAAAGAAAATATAGACACAGAAATGAAAAGAAAACCATATATAAGAGGAGAAAGGAAAGCTACCTAGCAAAGCTTCCAAAGTCCTCTTAGAATTCCCCATTTTTTCTCTTATTTCTCTCTTCTTTTCTTTTTCTCCTTGAGAGATTTTTAGCTACTGATTTCTCCTTCAAAATAGAGTGAATAATGTGTAAAAAATGAAGAGAGACCTATTGTATATTATGTTGGCCGGCTCCCCCTTGTAGGCATGCTTATTTTTTCTAGTCATGCTTTGCATGCTCTCCAACATCCTTTCCACATGGCTATTTCTTGTCCCCCTTCCTCATGGCTATCTCCTAAAATTAAAAAATCTACTAACCTCTCTTTGGCTCTAAATGCCACCTCAATTATTCATGTCCCCTATCTCTACAACCTCTCTTAAGTCACTTGTCATGATCATGTAGCTTACTAACAAAATATATTCCTAGTTGGCATTTTTATTCCACTCGGCATCATCATATAGCCTTCACATGGTCTTCACATGGCCTTGGCCAATGATCTCCCATCCTTACAATTAAAATGCCTCCTATTCGCAAAAAATGTCATATAGGCAAGTAGTGGAGAATCTTGTCCTTTCTTTAAAAATGTCACCTTTCTACTTCATCTTCGTCATTGAATCAAGTTTGATCAACCTCTCCTTTTCCTCTCTCTATGCTGGTCGAAAATGGCCTGGAATATTCCAGGACATTTCACTTTTTTATTTGCAAATTGGTTATTTTCTCGGTTTTTCGGTAAAATTGCATTTTGGCCCCCTAAACTTGATCTATTTGCAAATGGACCCCAATTTCGGATTTTTCTTTTCCAATTCATCATATCCAATATTAAACTCAATTTTGGAGATTTTCATAATTTTTCGAGTTTTTTTTCATTTTTTCCGGATTATTCTCCAAAATTACTGTTTAGTACCCTCGAACTTTGCCTATTTTCATTTCAGCCCCATTTTTGGATTTATCTTTTCCAATCCATCCTATCCAATATAAAACTCAACTCTGGATGATTTCATAATTTTTAGAGAACGTTTTCCATTTTTCTCGAATTTTACTCTAAAATTGCATAATAGTCCCCAGAATTTAGCCTATTTGCATTTCGGCCCCAATTTCGGGTTTTTTCCTTGTTATTTCCTTTTTTTCATCCTAAAACTTAATTCTGAAAAGTTCCACAATTTTTCAAGCTCGGATTCTATTTTTCCCAAATTTTCCAAAATTGCCCTTTAACCTTTGAAACCTCGATTTTACTCGAATTGGGCCAATTTTCTGGATTTTATTTTTCTATCACCTTTGTCACATATTGAATTGGAGTAAGACCCATTTTGCTCAATTTTTATATCATATTTATTTCCAATTTAATTTTTCCTTTTTTCATCAAAATTGAGAATTTTCTCGATTTTCCAATTTATCTTCCAGTTGACTCTTCCTTTAGATCCACTTCAAATTGAAACTTGGGGTACCTTTATTTATTGATTATTTTTCAACTAGGGACTTAAATTTTACCTAATTGAACCATTTCCGTAGTTTTCTCCAAATTTGTGGTTTTTCCATGTATTTACCAAATCTTTATTTTCCTTTTTCTCTTCAAATTGATTCCTCCTTCAATTCCACTTCAAATTAAACCTTTAGATACCTTTATTTATTGATCTTATTCCATACTGAACCTTCAATTTTGTTCAATTTGATCATCTATATACTTTTCTCCAAATTTGTAAAATTTCCAATTTTTCCTCAAAATAGCAATTTCTAATTTTGTCCAATTCTTCTTCCGATTGATTTCTCTTGATGAAATTGAACCTTGAGATACCTCTTTTTATTAATTATCCTTCAAATTGAGGTTTCAATTTCATCCAACTTGGTCGTTTATACATTTTTCCCCAAATTTGAAAATTCCATGTTTTTTCCTACATTGAAATTTGCAGTTTGTCTTTCCACCTTCAATTTTTCTCTCTATCTTCAATTGTAAATCTCTAATTGTCAAGAATCCTTCACCATTGTTCAATTCACCTTCAAATATTGATTTTCCCTGAGAGTTGACTTTTTTAGTGGTTGACTTTTCAGGGTTGATTTTTTTGGGTTTGACTTTTTTTGGGTTGATTTTTCATGTGTTGACCTCCGAATCAAAGTCTTGGAGACCCAACTGTGGAATGAGGGGAGATTCTTTGCATTCCGGGAAGTTGAAGGAACAACTTACCTCGTTTAGGGGCCCGAACAAAATTAGATGTCTACAAAACCCATCTACTCGACCCTTCAACTTCGAAAAACAAAAATCTGCCCTAATTCTAAGGGATTAGTAGAGCATGTTATGAGAACTTATGTGTTGTTGGAATTCATGTATGTTGAGTTTAATTATTAAAAAATCAATTTTGGGGAGTTCTTGTTGTTTATGGGATTATATTTGGTGGATAAAAATAGCAATGTCAAACATGTGTGCATTGATTATCATGCATCTCATTTTCCAAAAAAAAAAAAGAGAGAAAAAAAAAAGAAAAGAAAAGATGTACATAGTGCATTGAAATTTACAACTTATGATGAATTAGTGGAGTACTAAATATTGAGAATGAAGATATGAGCCAACAAGATGTTATATGCTCCAGATTTTTGTGCTCTACTAGTTCTTTAGGATTATTTGTGATATCTTCACCATTTTTTTCTTTCCACCTTTACCCTATAGCCCCATTAACAACCTTGAATAAAGACCTCTTGATTCATGAAGTTGTATGTTCTAAATAGTGAAGAATGGGTGGACAAGCAAGCATATGGTAGGACTGTTTTCATGAGATTGTTTAAGTGTAAACACTTTGTGATGAGATCTAAGATGGCCCAATTCTTAAAGATTCATGGCAAGTTCCAAATAGGCCAAGATCCAAGAAGATCTAGGAAACATTGCAAGCATGGGTGGAATTCACTTAGACCATGTTGTAAATTGTCCAAGCAACATTCAAGAAAGGGCATTGAATGAGGAAGATCAAGACTTGGTCCATGTGATCCAAGCTTCACATGATGAAGCCTTAGAGGAATGCAAGGTGGCGGCATCATATTAAATGAAGTGGGCCTATTCTTTAATTGACATCACATTGTGGGGAGAAATTCATTTAATGATGTGGCAAGCAAGATAGGGCCTATTTTAAAGTCTTAATATTACTTAGGCATTTGGGCCTATTTTATGTAACATGTTCAATATGCTAGTAGGGTCTACCTTCATTAAACTTGTTGGACATCTTTTAATTATTTAGGTTCGGGCTTGAGCATGTTCAGCCCATATTTTTAAGCACTCTTTCTTATTTAACTAGGTTTGGCCGCCTATGGTCTTTTAGCTAGGGAAGTAGTGCTTGGCCGATTGGTATTATATCTAAGATAGGAGTCCTTGGCTACCAAGGACTTGCAATTGTATTAGAAATACTAGGTTAGCTGATCGGGTTATTGCAGGGAGGCTATAAATACATGTCTTAGTCGCCTACTATCTTTAACATTGAATTGAGTTGAATTTTATTCATTGAGAGTATTTGCTCTTTTTAGTTCTTGACAGAACTTCTTGAACTTATCCAAGATTCTTCTTTGTGGCGTTCACACCTCAACTTGGGTTCCTGAAACAAGAGTTCATAGGGTCTAGCTTAAACTAGGTTATTTGGAACAAGATTTCAGTGGGTTAAGTTATACAACCTAAATCTTGGCTTTTCTTGGTTAAGTATCCTAAATTGTTAGTTGGTTCAAAGGGTTCAACCCAAGGGTTCGCATCATTTAGCACTGGTGAATCCCTTTGCCTTACGAAGGTTCCAACTGCTGTCCGTGTGGATCACCGTTGGAGGCAACACACTTGAGTTGCTTGTGACTTCGGAGAGATCGTGAGTAAATCATCGTTGCTGCATTCGTATTTGGATCTGCACACTCTTGATTATGAAATCTCGAGTAGGTATGAACTCTAAATCGTATGGGTGATTTATTGTTTTAAATGTTTTAAACTCATGTAAATCGAAATCCAAAGATCCTGTGGTATCCGGGTGCTTCTCTAATTTACTTTTTGCTACGCCTAATTTTATGTTTTTTTTTGTACAAGCATGAGCCCGGATTTCCCAACACAACTAGTTAATGAAAATGTCATGCCAAAGAAAATAAAATGAAAAATTCAAAATTTTGGAATTATCGTTTTTGAGTATCTAAGGTGACATTCCCAATCTTCAAATCTCAAGTTTCCAATGTTCCATAACTTCCAAAGTCAGAGTGTCGTTATTAATGAGATCCTCAGTTTTTTCTTCAATTGCTTGCTTTTTTTAGTTGAGTACCCAATTGCTCTCATATAATAGTCGCACTTGCTCCTAGGATCATAATTCATTGCCGATGGATTTGGAGTTGTCTTTAAAGGCACAGGAGTAAGGTACTGGTTTTTTACCATCAAAGGAAAAATATCAAAAATTGGGATCAAAATTTTCTCTTCATTATTCCTTCATCTTCTTTGGGGAACAAGCCTAGCTACAGATGCGGAGGCAGGAACTGGCGCAAGGTTAGATGTTTGGGGAAAAAATTGGTTGGTAAGGATAAGGGCCTGGAAAGATATTGTTTATGGTAGGGTAATAAGGCTGGTATATAGGGTATGGACGATATGGAGAAAAACCTCCCACCTGTTGCCCCCCGTAAATCACAGTTTGGGCATCTTTTTTTTCTTTTTTAGAGGCCTCATTTTTATTTGCATCAGATGTCTCCCCAACTCGAAGTTTTCCACTCTTTATGTCATTCTCTATGATTTCTCCAGAAATCACCATATCAGTAAAATTCTTGGTGGCATTCCCATCATCCTATCATAGTACGGAACTAGGAGAGTGCTAATAAGTAACATGGTAGTTTCCTTCTCTGTGAGAGGTGGTTGGACCTGGGCAACGGCATCCCTCCACCTTTGGACATATTCTTTAAAGCTATCAGTTTCTTTCTTCTCCAACTTTATAGGGACAGACGATCAGGAGCCATGTCAAGGACATGCTTGTGCTAGGCGATAAATGCCCTTGCTAGCTCCTTCCATGAGTGAATACGGTTTCTATCCAGCTGAACATAGGGATGGCAATGGAGCGGGGCGGGGGCGGATTTTGCAGTATCCGCCCCCGCCCCCGCCATAGCACTGCTCTGCCCCGCCCCCCGCCCCGCTCCGCCGTGGATGTTGAAACGCATGGATGTCGGTAATCATACCGCCCCGCTTACCATCCCGCCATCCATGAGCTGTACATCCATAACCGCGCCCGCTCCCGCCCCATTCGATATTTATTAATTATTTTTATTTTTTCAAATAATAAAGCATTATAAAAAAATTTTAATATAAATTCAATATAAACATGTCTCTAATCTAGGAAGAGAAAAAAATAAAGTATTAGGTTTAAGTTTTTAAAAAGAAAAATAATAAGTTTAATTATATTATTTTATTATTTTTTAAAAAGTTAAATATTTAAGGGTCAAATTGTAATTTCAGTATTCGGGACGGTGCGGAGCAGGCAATTACCACAACTGCTCCATCCTCGCCTTTCAAACAAAAAAAACCGCCCCGCTCCGTCTCTACTGTTTAAAAAAAAAACCTCTCCATTCGGATCGGATCGGTTCGAAATCCATCGGTCGGATCGGGTTTTGCCATCCCTAGCTGAACATACCATCTAATAGCAGATCCAGTGAGACTATCTTGGAAAACATGGATTAGCAACTTGTCATCTTGTGAATGAGCAACCATTTTCCTATAGTACATGGTGATATGTGTTATAAGACAGGTAGTTTCGTTGTACTTCTCGAAGTCTGAGGTTTTGAACTTGTGTAGGATAATGACATCGAGCACCAAACAAAGCCCAGAAGCATCTATGGAGCCATAAAAGTCCATCCCTTCAACAGCTCATAGCCTCTCCTTTAAGAGATTTATCTTTTGGGATCCAAGTTCTTTCTTTGCATTCGAAGAATTCAGCTTCAACTTCTCTCTCTCCCTTGGGTTATCCAAATTAGAAACATAGATCAGGTCTGATGGTTTGGATCCTAGTACAGGAATGGTGATGTTGGAAAATCCTGCCTCAGTCTCAAACACATTTTAAGCAAAATACATAAAATAATAGAAAAAATGCAGTGAAAATTGCAAACAAAGAAATGGTTGGATCCCTCAGGATCTTTAGATCGTGATTTACATGGGCTTAATGGCAAACAAAAATTTATCACATATATGATTCCTAGATAATACCTACTCAAAGGCTCGTAACTTTGAGTTTTTCAGTCCTTGCACGAACGCTGCAACAGAGTGGTCACTTCATGATCTCTCCAAGACCACGAGCATCGCAAGTGTCTTGCCTCCAACAGTTATCCACAGGAACGGATGTTGGAACCTTCTCAAGGCTCGAGAATTCACCAATGCTAGTTGGCTGATTTCTCGATCAAAATCAAAAGGTTCACTCTTTAATTCTCTCTCGAGCTGAAACACAACAAGAACTTTTCTTTGGTTCAGTAACAAAGAAAACTAGAAGAAAAGAGGAAAAAAGAGGTGCGGCTATCCTGTAAATTGCCTTGGACGAATCTTCTTTTTCACTCTTGGGAGAAAATTGTTTTTCTCTCTTTTCTTCTCTCTTTTTCAAGTGAAGAATTTTTTTATCTATGTTAATCACTATGGCCGACCACTATAGGGTTGTGTAGAGTAGATTTTAAGCTTACTTTAAACTCCTACCAAGAGACGAACTCTTCTTCCCCTTAAAAATCACATTCTTAACCAACCTCTCATACTCTTAGAAGCTTGGCTGAATTTACCCATATTAGTGTCTAGGTTCGACTGCCTAGGATAGATAGGGATAGGTGTTTGATTCAAATACAACAACCTAATTGAGGTGAAACTCTTTCATCCTTCAAGCTCCATAGTTCAACCAAAACTCTAACTCTTAAAGCCATGACCGAACCTATCCCACATTATGTCTACATTCATGGCCGGTTACACAAGGATAAGAGTTTGATTCTCAACCAACCTCTTAAAATCCTAATAGGATTCAACCAGCTCGATTTAACAGAGTTTGATTCATAATCAGACTCCTTGCTCAAGTGAAACTATTTCACCTAGCAAGTGTTAGAGTCCTAGTCAAACACTAACTCTTAGTGCCGAACCCGGACTTAGACATAATCGAGGAAACGTTCAGTTTAGTGAAATACAAGAAGATAGAATTTGATTCACAATCAAATTCCTCGAATAAGAGAAACTTTTTCTCATTTTGGACAACTCCAAATTTCGTCCAGGACAACTTATCTTAAGACATGTCTACATTTAGACATTGTCTTATTAAAACAAGATTATCCACAGTGTAATATTAAGACATCCTTATTTGGATTTCCCAAATCTAAATTATGTCTTAATCTTTCATAAATTGAACATATTCAATTAAGTCTTCCAACTTTAACCTTTTATTCAATTAAATCCTACTTAATCAAATCCCAAGTTTAATCCAACATTACCGTTATATTGTGTGTGACCCATTAGGTTCCCTACATGTTGGCAATGAGCATAAATTATAATCTATGTTTTTCAACATATTTTACAAATTATAAACATAGATGATGAGCAGGATTTAGCAACCCATCATGACTATCCAAATGTTGAAAAGTCAAAGTGACCTCTTTGAAACCTTTCAGTAACCAGCCTATTAGTGTAATTCGGTCCTTTCACCAAATATCCCGTAAAGACCATGAGCACAATGCAGTGTCTACTCATGTTCAATCCATATTAGTTCTTGTAGCTTATGGTTAACCTTATAAATTTAGAGAAAATATTTCTCCTAAATTCATCTTGCTCTGGCCAGAGACTTCATCAAGTTAACTGAAGCGAAGAACAAATGAGATATATCTCTGATGTCACTTGGAGTGGTTAATCCTCTGTAGATCACACATCCATTTTCATATGCTTCATGTCATACCCAAAATCACCCTACCATAAGCATCCCTTCTTGGGACCCATTCGTGATGAAATCAAAGCATGACACTTCCCATACAAGATGACCTGGTATCACAAGTCAGAGGACTATTTAAACAACTGGAACGTGAGAACATTTCCATAGACGCTAAAGTGACAATACCAAATGGAGTTCTCACAACGGGCCATGTTCAGTGAACTTCTTCAACAGACAAGCACCTACATGTTATCCCAAGTATCCCTCATACTTCAACCCATGAGATCAGTTGCTTACTTCACAAGTAAGAAGGCTTAAAATGTACTAGTCTTTGAGCATTGCCAATGCCCCGTATTGGTAATACGATGACCAAGAACAGTTTTAGGAACATGGCTTGATGCATAAGGATCTCACAATTATAAGTCTTCATAATTCCTTTGCAAGGCCTTTATGTTCCATGGGCTTCATCCAATTAGTACTTAATAACTCTTTATTATCGTACTAACATGATGGAAAACCTTGTATCACTAAGGAATAGTGACGGGTTTGCATTATTAACTGTATATCCCTTGTCCAATCTTATCGGCTCTAAGGCATATACTAACATGTGAATCCTGGAAATTGCGAGTGTCCAATGGCTGGTGGCATACCTAAGTATGCATAAGGATACTCCCTAGTAATTGGTGCATGTTGTGGATGTCCTCCAGGGGATACTTGGACTCGATATGGGTCGAAGCCAGGCGGGTACACGAGATCTTCAGTGTTTTGGTTCTTTTCCTGTGTAATGGCTTCATCCTCTTTTCCCTTCCCTTTACTCAAACCTATCATTATCTCCATTATCTTAGCAAGTTGTTCATTCATGTCTTCTTGTACTTTGTCTATTTCCTTCATTCGAATGACGTGTTCTTCTGCCATTTCTTTAGCTTGTGAATGACTGTAACAGAAATGAGAGCAAGTTGTCTTAAATTTTGACTGTCGAGCTATCCTTGAACCCCTGTTACAATAAATTTTAAAATTTAGGCCTCATGTTTTTATGAAGTATGCATGCATTATGAATATGTAAGAGAGTATTTAATGATGCAAATGTATGAGAGAATGAAGTTATTTTAAATGTCAGGCATAAGAAATATATGTCGTAACCTAAAAAATAACGAGTTTCATCGCAATACTTTATTATTCGTTAAGCGTGACTTAAAAAAAATCGAGGAAAAGTCGACTTAATTCCTCTAAAAAAATGAAGGTTTTGAAAATGACCTTAAAAAAAGACATGGAGTCGCCACCAATCTTTTTTAGCTAGGTGTGATCGGCCACCTATTAAAATCAGTTTTATAAAATATTTTAAAATTAATTAAAACATTTTTAAAACCAATTTTAAGTCTGCGTTATAAACCAGAGAAATCAAAGAAGCGGGTTCGGGAGTCGGTTACGTGTAGGGAAGGATTAGCACCCCCACAACGCCCGTATAAATCGGTACCTTATTAATCGTGTGTTATCTCAAGTCTCGGTAAAAATTGGTTTTAAATTTAGTATTTCAAGTTAATTCCCAATTTAAAGAAAAATAATTCCATTTTAAATTGAAAATGATCGGGAATTTATAAATTCAAAATTTTCCTATATTCCCCAACAAACATGGCAAAATATAGAAATTTTTATTAATTTTGGAAAATTTTCCGAATCATTCTCTTTTTAAAGAAGATATTCCGTTATTAATAATAATTGATGATATTCCCTCCAGCAAATCCGGTAGAGAACTCATGAATTATTTTAACTCGAGAATATCTTTATTTTTTATTGAAAAATCATTATCCTTTTGAAAACATTTTAAAAGATATGAATATGTATATGCATGACATAAATAAAATGACATAGCAAAATCTAAATAATATAATGCAACCTAAATGACATGACATGATTTGAATGCCTTAGCATATTCTAAATGAAATGAAATATCCTAAGTTATATGATATAATCTAAATGAAATAAAATATTCTAGATGACACAATATATCCTAAATGAAACGAAATGATTTAAATGACATGACAAATATGAATGATATGGCATATAATTTAAATGACATGGAATAAGATAATGCTATCATATAATATGCATGAAAATAAAAATAATAATGCATGAACATAGTATATGCTAAATAAAAATAACTAAATAAAAGCATAGGATATCATGAAATATTCAAAGTCATATAATAAACCATATAACATCAAAATAATATAAATCAAAATAATAACAATATCATAGAAATTATTATAGCAAAATCACATATTATATAAAATGCATGAATATGAAAAATGCAATGCATGAAATGTATTTTTTCCTTTAATTAAGGAAATCCGTATATCTAAAAAGATATCCGGCTACCTTAGGAAAATATGTCAAATTAAATATTCTAAAACCGAAATACTTTGTGATTGTTTGAAAACAATGTTGAAAAGCTTGAATTAAAAGTAAAAACTGGGCTAAATCTTTTTTAAATGGCTCTAATTTCCTAAGTTTAAAAATCCGGACTTGACTACCCTTAACCCGGGACTTGAAAAACCATTTTTAGAGTTCAAAAAGGCTTAGAAACAACCCTAAGTCAGTAGCTAACCCTCCTAATCAGCCCACTCTAAGTAACTTAACCAAAACAGAAAAAATGATTTTTCTTTAAATTCAATTCTGACTCCACTGTCCAGTTTTAAGCCACGATTTTTATCCTATGCTTAAAAATTCAAAAAATTCTAAAGAAAATACTGGAGACTCAAGACATGTAAAACTAAACAAGAAAAAATCGGCTTAATTTTCTGATTAAAGATGAATTCCCAAAAAAATCAGAAATGTACGAAAACTGGGTGAAAAAACTGTTTTGTCAAAACATATTTTTTTGCTTTTGATAAAATCATTTAAAAATCAAAGTAAAAATATTTGAAACTCATAAAATGGCTCAAAAACAGTAGCTAGGACTTTTTGAAAGTTAGATAAAAATTGGCTAAGTAAAAAAAAATCACAAAGGTAGAACAATCAATTTGACAAACTTTAATTTTCCGCAAGTGTGCTCAAGTGGCATGAACATGAAATGCATGAAAAATTATAGCAAACATAGTGCATGAAATGCATGAGTTTAAACCTAAATGTCATGAAAAAATGCATGGCATTCATATAGTGACCTAGACCTAAATGAACTTGCATGGCATTTAATGTAACCTAGACCTAAAATGCATGAACATGCATGGCAAATAAACCTAACTTAATAACTAAAATATGCATGGCATTTTCACAAACACAAAGCATGCTTAAACCAAAAACTCAACCAAATATCATGCAAATGCTAACCTATCAACTAACATGGCAAGAATGCACATAAAATGCAAAAATTCCAAGGGTGACTGAATAGAATAATGTAACCAGCAAACATGGCATTTTCACAAACACTTGGTATACTAGCATGCAAATGCAAAAACCTACCAACTAACATGGCAAAAATGCAACACACAATGCAAAACACATGGAGTAGCCAAATGGCCTCAAGCTCCAACAAGCATGGCATTTTCACAAACACTTGGTATACTAACATGCTCAACTAAAATATAACACTCAAATCATGCAAAAACCACACAAGCATTTTCACAAACATTTAATATACTAAATCTAAAACATGCTCAACTAAGATATAAAACTCAAATCATGCAAAAACCACACAAGCATTTTCACAAACACTTGATATACTAAATCTAAAACATGCTCAAATTTAAACATTATGAAAACAAAAAATTATAAATGCAAAAACATGATATTTAAAACATAAATGGCAACAAACAAAGCAACCAAATTAAAATATAACTCAAGAATATGAAGTAAAATAACATTTAAAACACCAAGATCAAAGAAAATAACATAAACAATATGGTAAAATAAATAAAAACAGCAACTTAAATGAATAATGTAGGCCATTTGGCCATGGTGAGTTTATTGTAAAAAAAAATTGTAAAAAATATATTTAAGAAAGAGATGAAGGAAGAACTTAAGAAGAACAATAAAAAACATTTATTTAAAAATGGAAACTCACCAAATAGTAATCAAAATAGAAAAAACAAGAATGGAAAATCAAGAAAGTGCAAGAGTTGGTGCTCAAGAGCAACCTCAAGAAGCTATATTTCAAGCTTTATCTCTTCAAACTTTCCTTTCTTTTCTAAACTTTCCTTTTTTGCTTTTAACCAAGGAGAGAAAAACCAAGTAAAAACTAAAAGAACTCAGCAAAATGAAGATGAAAATTGAAAAATCTCCCCCCCACTAGTGCTGGCCGAATGGGACTTAAAGAGCTCAAGGATGTTGTCATTTTTTGTGTAACCAATTTCCATCAAATGGTTTAATAATTCAAGGTGAAAAAATCATGAAATTACCACCTTTAGATTAGCATATCAGCTATCTCAAATTACAGCTGTTCAAGAATAATGTTGACATCTCTCTTGACCTATGTGGCTTAATCACCATGGCTTGATCGAAGAGAATCTCTAACTAACTCTTGATTTTTAACCATTTGATTGAAAAATCAGAAGCTTCCTCCTTCCTTTGGGACTGGGCAGGCCAGCACTTCTCTTTTTCAGCCCAACTCTGATTTTTTGAAAGGCCCAAAGTAGCCCTTTTCGGTTGCTTGGGTGAAATGACCGTTTTGCCGCCCGGATGCAAATAAATATCAAATGGACACCAAATTCAATTTTTCTTTTTTTAATACTTCCAAAATAATAAAAAATTGAGTTCTAGAAGTTTTCAAAATTATCCAAGTCCGTTTGCTATTTATTTGGATTTTTTCTTCCAAAAATGCCCTTTTATGCCCCCACATTTTACCATTTTTTAAACGAGCTCCAAATCAAGATTTTCCTTCACCAATCTCTTCAAAATAATTAAAAAGTGTGATCTAGAAGTTTTCATAATTTTTGGAGCTCATTTGGTATTTTTTTTGGGATTTATCGGCTTGAATTACTACATAAGAGGCCCGGGATTTGGCCATTTTGAAAACGAACTCCGAATCAAGATTTTATTTCTCCAATCTCTTCAAAATAATTTAAAAATGAGATTTGCAAAATTTCAGAATTTTTGGAGCTCATTTGCTATTGTTCCAGGATTTATCTTCTTGAATTATTGCATAGGAGGCCCAGGATTTGGCCATTTTGCAAACGAACTCCGAATCAAGATTTTCTTTCACCAATATCTTCCAAATAATTTAAAAATGAGATTTGCAAAATTTCAGAAGATTTGGAGTTCATTTGCTATTTTTTCGGGATTTTCCTTTTTGAATTACTACATAATAAGCCCGGGATTTGGCCATTTTGCAAACGAACTCCGAATCAATATTTTATTCCGCCAATATATTTCAAATGATTTAAGAATGTGATTGACAAATTTTCAAAATTTTCGGAGTCCATTTGCTATTTTTCCCAAATTTTCCAATTTTGCCCTTTTGCCTCCGAAACCCGGTTTTGCTCAAAACAAGTTCGATTTTCAGATTTTCTTCAAGATGAGCCTTGGGCTATCCTTTTTTAATCATTCCTCATCCATTGGGGGCTTTGTTCTTACCCAGTCGGGCCATTTTTGTGATTCTTCCCGATTTCACCGAAATCCACTAAAAACCCTAATTCTCGATTTTCTCCCAGATTGACTTTTCTTTCTATTTTTCTTGCAAGTGACTTCTCCATTACCCGTAGTCAGTGCTTATATTTCATTTGGAACCTTCACTTTCGACCAATTTGATCGTTTAAGCACTTTTCCCCAAATTTCTCGGATTAGGGTTTCCTTTCTACTGAATCTCCAAATCCCATCTTCCGAACTCCATATCTTTCAATGTAGACCTCGGATTATCAAAATTCTTTCGCCATTTTTCAATTGAACTTAAAATCTTGATTTTGAAAGTGGGTTGACTTTTTTAGTAGTTGACTTTTTGGGGTTGACTTTTTAAGGGTTGACTTTTTTCGAGGTTGACTTTTTTCAAGTTTGACTTTTTATGCTCGCCCTCTTAAACTAAGTCTCGGAGTACCACCTGCAGGATGAAAAAAGTCTTTTTACACTCGGAAACATCAATTTAGGAAGAAAACATACCTGTTTTAGTGGTCCGGACAAAATTAGGTGTCTACAATATAGATTAAAACAAATACAAACAAAGTAAAAACAAAACTGATATTCACAAAAATTTTAACAAAAAGGACAAGGACTTTCATTCATGGGTTACTTTCTACAAAAAGGATAGGCATGGCTCTACCCTAAGGTTGGCTTCGTAGGTGTCGTATATATGCTGGGTTCAGAATATTTAACCAATCTAAAAGGTCCCAAAATTGTTCCTCGCAGTCATGCTTTTGGATTAGTAAAGCACCCCGATCCTCACCCATTACAGGCTTCAAACGGAAAGGGTTCAATTTGGGTTGGAGTATTTCCCTAACTACTACGAAGGTTATCACCTCACGAAAGTTTCAGTACTTTACACCTTGAGAGTGTTTCGCTAGCCCATGCGGAGGTTATCACCTCACGAGAGCGTAGTTACTTTATCCCCTCCTAAAAGGACGAGCCCGGATATAGGGCTTATGTTATGCACATGAACGTGTACTGTGTGTGTATGTGTGAAAGAACAAACAACCTTTAATTCCCAAATCAAATGCCCCCAAAATTGAAATAAAACAACAATGTTAATAATAAACATAAAAGGAATCATGCAAAAAGAAAAATAAAAACAAATATAAATATAAATTAAGACCTAGGATGACATATGACTAATCATGGCTCGACTCTCTAACGTATCAAATACGAATTCAGTTGCTATATGCATATTATGGAGTCGCCACTAATCTTTTTTATTTACTAGGTGTGATTAGTCACCTATATGAATCTATTCTCTCTAAAGTAATTCTAAGCTCGACTAAGGTACTCTAAAAAGGATAGATTCTGGTCTACGTTCATAACTAGGTTCGGGAGTTCAGTTACGTGTGGGTAAGGATTAGCACCCTCACAACGCCTATCCAGAGAGAGTACCTAATTAGCCTAATGTTATCCTACAGGTCCTAAAATTAATGGTCTTTTGTTTCTAAATTTAATTTTTAAATATTGGAGAGACTTTCCAAGGAATTCTCAATCATGCTAATGGAATTTCGAGAAAAATCTCCTCACCTCAAAAGTATTCAAGAGAAACCGTTTGCTCACTTAAAAGAGACTCCCTTGTCAAATTTATTTTAATATTTTATGGAAGAAAGGCAAGCGATTCAAATTTTGTATTAAATTTCTAATCAATTTTACTCTAATGAATTATTATAAATAAATTTTGATCTATGGTATTGAAATTTTCGCCTAAACTCTCCATCATGCTGGAATTTAGGAAGATTTTTCTCACCTAAAAAATTCTTAGAAGTCAACCATTTGTGACTCCTTCAAATTCTATCATCGGAACAACTTCAATTTATTTCTAATTTAATTTATTATAGTAAATATGTGAAGAGAGCATATTATGTGAATTAATAAAAATAAAATAAAATCTATCTTAATTATCCTAATTAACGAACACCATAAATAAAATAAATCGATAAACATACAATATATAAAATAATTAAAACTAATGAAAGTTCATGCTAAAAATAAATAAACAATTAAATAATGAAATTCACTTGTACAAAATAAAAATCAATTAAAATAAAAAGTAATTAATTAAAATAAAAAATAGAGAAAATTAAATCAATTAAAAAATAGTAAAATATATAAGAAATTTAAAAAGAATTAAAATAATATAAAATAAAAAAAATCAAATCGAGTCTAGGCGCAGACCCACGTGAGTCGGCGCGCGGGTTTGCGCCTGACCCGACCAGGCTCTTATAAATTCTATAATCTTTTCTTGAGTCTCAATTTTTACCTTTCACAAAAAAAAAAAAAAAACCTTCTGCTCTTTTTTCTCTCTTTTCACTGCCCGCTGTTCCTAACCCAGAACCGGCCACCGCCTACTCCGCCCATCACCGTCGTTCACCATCGCTCGTCGCCAGTGGTGAAACCCAAAATTTCCCCAAATTGATCCCCTAGATTCCTCTTTCCCTTTTCTTTCTGATTTTCTAAGCACTTTCCTCAAAATCGACACGAAAAGGCCTACATCAAGAACTTTAGTCCGCGACTTCTAACCCCTAAACCGTCATCGACAACCATTAGATGGCCATCAAAATTTGTCAAGACCTTCCCCTATTCCCTCCCTAAGGTTTCACCATTGGGATTTTCACAACACTAACCCGAACACAAAAACCTCTAAAAATCCGAGACAACTTTTCCAAAACCTTCTCTCTCTTTTTTTTTCTGCTATTGTGTTGTTGGTTTCTATGTGTGTTGTTGCTACTGTGGTTGTGACTCTGTCTTTGTATTGTTGTTTCTCTAATTCGGATCCCCCCTCCAAAAGAATCACTACCCAAATTTTTGTGTTTGTTGTGTATTGTGATTACTGATTTCTGATCCCCTTTGCTGTGTGATTTTGATTATAAATGAGTTTTGATGAGGAAATCTTCACCTAACTAGATTCGTATTTCATCCCAGCTATTACAAAATTTGATTTTTTTTTCCCTTTAATAACAGACTTGGTCTTTTAGCAAGTTTGACATTGCTTGATTTCGAGCTCCCAATTGATTTAATTTGATTGATTTTGAAAAAAAAAAAAAAAAAAAAAAATCGAGAATGAGAGAGGAAAATTATGAATGAAAAAAAAAAAAAACATTTGAAATAAAGATAAGAACAGTAAAGGGAAAAGATAAAAATGAAATAAGGTGAATAGTAAAAATGTGGACCTTTTCGTTCTTGGGTATCAAATCCAAACCGAATTTAGGCTCAAAAACCCAATGGGCCTATGCCCAAGTCCAATAAAGGATTTGATAACCCGAATAAAAATCTGATAATTGAGCTAAGAGTTCCAAGCAAAAATCGGGTGTCTACAATAAATATTATTATATAAAAAAAGATCAACTTACATCAATGTAAAATTTATTAATTTTATATATTTTTATAATTTTTTATTCGATTGATATTTTAACAAACTGATCGTTGCATATAGCAATATAATCGAACTCGTCGTGCACGTAAAGTTACAAATCGATCCGATATTATATCATATCATTTTTTTCATATATATATATATTTAACGATTGATTTTTTTTTCCATCAAATAAATAGTTAGATATTTTTAATTTACTCAAAATTTGACGTGCACGATCTACGTGAAGAGAGCATGAAATACAAGGATCAGATTAAACAAATATAAATCGTGTAAAAATTATGAAAACATATAAAATTAATTAATTTTACACCAATACTGATTATATGTATATCATATTTATGATTATTAATTAGAACATAAGATTGAGTAAAATGGATCCGTGATTCATGGTACTAACAAGCGCACTAGTTGGGAGAATATCAAATCAACTTCATTTTTTTTTTCTTTAAACGTGAAATGGATATCACATGTGTTTGATGAAATAATTGTCCATTAAAACTATATCTTATTTAGTCAAAGTTAAAAAATTTCAACTTCTTAGGACATGACCCAAGTCTCACTCCACCCAAACTATTTGCTAACATATATAGTGACTTCAACTGTTCCCATGTTCAACTTTCATCTAAAAAGTACCCTTATTTTAAATGCCTAATCTCAAAATGTTTAGACTTTCTTTCTTTCTTGGGTATTGTGATGGGTTCATTGAATTGTTTGAAATTATCTTTACCTTTTGATTTTCAAGCCTCAAAAGACAAAAAGTTGTAATTTAAGTTCCAAGAAATTAAGAATAATTAAAAAGTACATTGTTATTTTAATGAGGGACATAATTGAAACAATTAAAAAGAGTTTTCGAAGTTTCAAAATCGAGATTAGTGGCTCCACATCCTCCAATCGTTTTAATTTTTGGGTCCATGGGACAATGTATATTAATATGGGAAGACAAAATGATAGCAAAGGACACTCACATGCTGAATTTGGGTTATTGTTTTTTTTTTTTATAAAAGAAGTCGTAGTTTAACGATAGAAAAAATAGTTGCAGATATTACGATTTGAATCTTAAATTTGTTAGATGTCACCTCTTAAAAATGATTATATGAACCAATTGAATTAAATTTCGGATCCGGATTATTGTTTCTTTGATTTAGTGCTAACATGAATATAGTGCTTTTGACTATTACTTGAGTGGAATAAATACGAGAATGGGAATTTGAATTTATTGAGACCTTTGGAAGTGGTTGCATGGTGGAACTCCCACTTTGTTTATAACTTGGGAAAGTTGTCAATCCTTCCTTCAAGATTGTCCTAGCTAATTAGAATTCATGCGCAAGACAACTTGTCTTGCACTTATCAAGTTTGATCCAAAGGGAAGAAAAGATGGGTGAATGGCTAATGTAGATAGGGCCAACCAAAACAATAGGCAATAACTTTTATTGCATATATAAACAGAATTTAATATTTTCTTTACAAATATTCATGTTTTAAGTGATATTAGAAGGACTATCTTGACAACAATTGACAATAATAAGAAGAACTTCTAAGAACTAAGAAGAGCCAAATAATAGACAAAACAATGATAATCACTCACATTGATTATAAATGGTAATCAATGATCGATTGGTAACAATTGCGAAATACTCATAAAAAATAATTTTTTATGTATAATGAGATCAAATAGTATATAATAACTGTAAATGTTAATTAGTATCTAATAGAATTAATTAAGGTGAGATTTTTATAAATAAAAAAAATTATAATTAACGTATTATTTTTTTGAATTACGAAAAATTATATCCTAAATAATTTTTTTTTCTAAAATAGTATTTTTGATTATTCTTAATCAATGTATGCAGCCACTTGTTAATCCAATTTTTTTAAAGAATTAAACAATATAAATACTTAGAAAATGAAAATGAAAATATAGTTATATTCTTTTTTTTTAATTAAGATATAGTTGTATGCTAAGTTGCTTGAAAATGCCACCATCAAGTGCCACTTGATGGTTATAAAATATTTAAAACGATTTTAATTTTTTTTTTACTTTGTCAAGGGTAAAAAAATGACGGTGCCGCATAATAAAGAGCAACGTGTGAACACGCCTCACCGCCGTTCAATGGATGGTGGACGGATGAATTTACACCTACTTGTTTTGCTCCTTTTAAAAATAAAATTAAAAAAAAAATTTTACAATTATTATCATTTGAGAAATGTTAATAAATATATAGTGATACTGATTAAGATAATATATATAAAAATAAAAGTGTATTTAATGTATTACTTTAAATATTTTTATAAATTTATAATTATTACGTAATGGCGTTTATAGGTACCGTTAGGGGTGACTTGGTTTTTGAAACACAATTGATAATAATAATATAATAACAATAACTTGTAAGAACTAAGAAAAGCCAAATAATAGACAAAACAGTGATAATCACTCACATTGATTATAAATGCTAATCAATGATCGATTGATAACAATTGGGAAATACTCATAAAAAATAAATTTTTATGTATAATGAGATCAAATAGTATATAATAACGGTGAATGTTAATTAGTATCTAATAGTATTGATTAAGATGATATTTTAAAAAAAAATCTATAATTAACGTATTATTTTTTTGAATTTACGAAAAATTATATATTAAATGAATTTTTTTAAAAACATAGTATTTTAATTGTTTAATGTATGCAGGCACTTATTAATCCAATTTTTTAAAGAATGAAGAAATATATAGTTATATATTTTTTTTAAATTAAGATATATTTGTATGTTAAATTGCTTGAAAATGCCACCATCAAGTGCCACTTGATGGTTATAAAAATATTGAAAACGGTTTTTATTTTTTTTTACTTTTTCAAGGGTAATATGGGAATAAAAAAATGACGGTGCCGCATAATAAAGAGCAACGTGTGAACACAACTCACCGCCGTTCAATGGATGGTGGACGGATGTATTTACACCAACTTGTTTTGCTCTTTTTTTTTAAAAAAAAAAAAAATTACAATTATTATTACTTTAAATACCCTTGTAAATTTGTAATAGTTAATAACACCAATGGCCTTTAAATTATAAGGTATATTTTATATTTGTCTTTAAATTTTAAAACGTATCAAATTGCCCCTTACTTACAAGTATCATAATAAATTGATCCCTTCCGTTAGTTTTTCCGTTACTTTTTCTATAGCAATCAGCTTAGTGACACGTGTCACCAGCTGATTGCACCACATTTCTCTTCATTTTTTTTCTTTTTCATTATTTTTTTATTATTTTTTCTTTGATTTTTTTAATAAATAAATATTTTTTATAAAATTAATATAAATAAATATTTATATTTTATAAATTATTTAATTATTAAAAAATTAATTTTAATTATTATTTATATTTTGTATTTATTTATAAAGAATAATAAAGCAAAAAAGAAAATGAAAACATTAATAAATACAAAAGATAAATAATAATTTAAATTAATTTTTTAATAATTAAATAATTTTTAAAATATAAATTTTATTTACATTAATTTTATAAAAATATATTTTTTTTCTTTTTCTTTTTTTTACTTTTACTTTTTCTTCTTTCTTCTTTCTTCATCCTTCTTTCTTTCTTTTTTTTTTTTAAATAAATTAATTTCGTAAAATTTAAATAATTTATAATTATAAAATATAACATATTTATTTACATTCATTTATTTAAAATATATTTTTTACTTTTTTATTTTCCTTTTCTTTCTTTCTTTCTTTCTTTTTTCTTTCCTTTTTTCCTTTTTTTCTTATAAAATTAACGTAAATAAAATATTTTATATTTTAAAAATTAATTTAAATTATAGTATGAATTATTATTTATTTATATTTATATTTATTTACAAACAAGAGAAAAAGGGAAAAGATAAGAAAGGAAAAAATAAAAAAAAATAAAAAAAACTTATAAATATAAAATAAATATTTTATATTTATAAATTATTTAATTTTTAGAAAGTTAATTTAATTTAAAATATAATATAATATACTTATATATTGTATTTGTTTATAAAGAAGAGAAAAAGGAAGAAAGGGAAGAAAAAATAACAATTTTATTTTAAAATATTAATGTAAATAAATAGTTTTATATTTTTTCAATTATTTGATTATTACAATATTAATTTAAATTATAATGTAAATTATTATTTAGTTTTTAATATTTATTTATAAAGAAGAGAAAAGCAACAACAACAAAAAAAGGAAGAAACAAAAAAATTAAAAATATTTTTTATAAAATTAAAGTAAATAAATATTTCATATTTTTTAAATTAATTATATTTTTACAAAAATTATTTTAATTTATAATATAAATTTTTTTTTGTGTTTATTTATAAAAGAATAAAGAAAAAACAATAAAAAAAATAAAGAAAAATAAAATAAAGAGACAATTTGGAGCAATCAGCTGATGACACGTGTCAATAGCTGATTGCTATAGTAAAGGTAATGGAAAAGTTAACGGAATGGACCAATTTGATACGTTTTGAAATTTTGGGATTAATATAAAATTTGTCTTATAATTTGAAAACAATTGATGCTATTAACTTATTTTGTAATTATTACTTAACGGCGTTTGTAGGTATCGTTAGGGGTGACTTGGTACTTTTCAACGGTGAAATTTGGACATTTTTGGGACACAAAGCGGGACCCTATGGGATATGGCTTTGTTTGTTTTGATGAGTAGACCAAAAAAAGAAACAAGTGGGGCCGCACTACATCTCCACCTTCAAAAATTGTTTGGATCTATTAGCCTTGGAGAATTACTAAGGTACTCATTAGTCATTATCTCTTCATTTATTACATTAATAATTTGGATATTTTTCGGAGTCCGTTTTTAAATTACACAAACGAGTTTCTTACGGACAATTATAAGAGACAATTATAAGCTTAGGAGAATTACTAAGCAACTCATTATCTCCTAATTCATTGCATTAATAATTTAGATATTTTTTACTCCGTAATCAAATTCATAAACAAGTTAAGAAATTGATAAATGTATTTTTTATTATATTATTTTTAACATATTTTTTATTATATCTTATAAGAACATATATCATTTTATTAAATTTATTTTAAATATTTTTTATTATATCTTATAAAAATATGTGTCATTTTATTAAATTTATTGATGAAATTTTTAAACTTCACTGATAATGCATCAGCTAATTTTGCTTTTCATTTTAGGTCTAAAAAGTATCTTATATTTTTTTCTTAAAATATAAGACAAAATTGAAGGAGAAGAAATAATCGAAAAAAATCATAGATCTCAACTCTTTTAAACAGAGGTACGTACCAATTATTAACGTTGATTTTCAATTAATATCTTACTTGATCTCATATTGGATGAACTTAATTTCATGAATTAATTAACTAAATTCACAAATTTATTTTGGTAAATGTTTTTATAATTAAAAATATATTTTTATTAATAAAATAGAAATTCGAGTAGTGCGGATCCAAATTAAAATATTTTATGTTTAAGTCTGGCCCAATAAAAATAGAGACCCGCCCAACCTTGAATAGGTCTAAGCTGAATTTTAAATTCTGATATTCGCATGCTTTGCTTGATAACAAGGATAGAAAAAGATAAAAATTAAAAATTTGTTCATCCAATAGTTAAAATTTATAACCACTTTCTTATTTTATAACTTAATTATTAAATTAACAAGTTATTCATTTTTATTTCTTTTCATCCTTTCTACCAAATAAAACAGAAAATGAAAACCATCGAGAGAAAACTATATAGCAGGGTTGAGTTTAATAGTTTCAAAAAAGCCCAACTATAAAGAAATTTTTTTTAATGACATTCCCTTTGATTTATTTAAGTGATCCCAAGTTTAACTCGTAATCAAAGGGGAAAAGAAAACCACTTTATTGAACTTAAAAATAATTATGTGAACTATACATGAAACAAGGTTATTTTGATAGTTTAATAAAACTATTTGAGTGTGATAAATATATATATATTAAATAATGTTAAGGTTAAAATTTGCCATAATTTTAAACAACTCAAAAAAAAAAAAAAAAAATTCATAACCTTGAATTACAGTGATCTATCAAGATATAATGTAAGAAAATAGAAAGATAAAGTAGCAAACATAATAATAGTTGTAAGGTGTAGTGGTCGAATAGAGTAACAGACTTGATGACATTAAAATAGAGGTGTAGTGGTTTTTGGATTGAATAGTAAAATAAAGTTGTTTCTTCAAGTTCGGTCTTTGCTTTGAAAATTCGTTTTATTATTAAATATTAAAAAAAATTATTTTTATATTAATATTTATATATTTTTATAATTAAATTTTAATAAAAAATATTTTTTATTAATTAAATAATAATTTAGACCGAACCATTGAAATGATTACAAAAATTCTATCCCGTACCCGACTCAATTCCGTGGACAAATCTACATTAAAATGGTTGTTTGATTCGTAAGTACATAATTGAGGGGGTAAAGTGAGATTGTGCACCCGTTTCCTTGAGGTTCAAAAATTCTTGTTGTACATGGTTAAGTAACAATACTAAATTTCATTTGTTTTATATTTTTTTTTTAGTGGGGGGGAAGAAGTCTTATATTGACATTTGGAGTGATAAAAAGTGAAAAGAAATGGAAGTCCATTATAGAGAGAAACTTAGCATATATATTAAAATAATCAATACCGTATTGATGAATGTATTGTTTTTATTCTGATATTAGTACGTATTGGTATTGATGTATTTCGGATATCATTTAAGATTTATCGATATTTTTCAAATATTTTTCATATATATATATATATATAGAGAGAGAGCATATTTTCAAGTTTCTTAATAAAATATATATTACATACACATGAAAATATATTTTCATTACATACATATTTATATATGTTTATATGCAAATATAAATTTTAAATATTTAATATCCAAAATTTTTAAACATCAAATAAATAAATATAAAATTATTTTTAAAATATAGTAAATTATTATTAATTCGGTTCAATAGTCTAATTTAATGAACATATTTTATTTTTAAATGTAATTATAAAAATAAAATAAAAATGATCAAAACAAAAAAATATTAGAAATTGGTTTTTAAAAAAATTAAAAAAGTTAAATTTTAAAATTAAAAATTAAAAATTAAAAAAAATTAAAATTTTGTATTAATCTATACGGACCAATACGTACCGGTATAGACCGATACGATCGATATGAACCGATACAAAAATTAAAATAATATGATACTGATATAATTTCATTTTATTTTAAAGTCGATATGGTATCGACTACATTGATATATACGTAGGAGTCGTGAAATACTATTTATCGAAGTGACCTTAGGGTAGTTTCCAACCATAAGAAATCATACGAGTAAAATTGGAAATTTTGTACTCATTTCATTCTATTTTTAGGAAGGTCATTTTATCAACCAAACCATAATTTTGTCCTTTTTCAGGTTGTCCGTCTTCTACTTAGATTTGATAATTTGAGATATAAAATGATTACACGAATGAACATAAAACAAGAAAAATATTAAAAATATGATATAAAATATGATAAAAACATAAAAAAAAAATAATTTAAACATGACACAAATAAATAAATATGTCAAAATTTATATAAAATAAATAATTAATATATCAAAAATTATATAAATATATAATATTTTAAATACAATTATAATACAAATACGATATAAATATAAAATTATCGAATCCACTCCAAGTGAACACCAAAGTCTAACCATGCTCAAAATTCGAACACACCAATTTCCAGTGGTTGTTTTTGGGCATTTAAACCGTGGCTTAGGGCATTAGTTTTTCACACTTTTCAAAAGAGAAAATCATATTCCTTCAAAATAATCTTTTGGGATGAGAGTTTATAGTACGGATTCTGAGATCATCAAACAAATCAGAATCCATGAGGCCAGCATCAGCATCAAATCAGATGGTGTTTGCTTTCACTCCTTTTTCTTTTATTTTTTATTTTTCAGGTTTTGAGTTTTTTATTATATGGCAACATTTGATTGGTAGTTCGATCAAGTAGAGCCAATGGGGATGCCAGAAGGGCCAACGTGAAGGTTCAGTATTTTTCAATTCTTTCCCTTAGTCAAAATTAGAGGTCCCCCAAAACAAAACAAAGCAAATGTGAAAAAGAACAAATAAATTTTTTTTTTTTTTAAAGAAAAAACCTCATCTGCTACTGTCTGTCATGTTAGTCAGGATTGGCAAACTTCCTTTTTTTCCTTCTTTTTCTCTAACCCTTGACTGCCTTTCCTCTCTTTCCTCTGTTTTGCTTCCTAATAACACTTTCCCTAACACCCCTCCGGTTTTTCTCCCAAAAATAAGATTAATGTTTAGATTTAATAATTTTGTTTAGATTTAATAATTTTGAATACTATTATACGATATAAATATAATATAAAAATAATTAAAATATAATATGATATAAATAAATAAATAAATATAATACGAATATATCAATATATCAAAATTTATATAATATAAATTATTAATATGTGAATATTTATGTAAATATAATGATAATAAAAAAAAATAACATGAATATAGTACTACTACAAAAATTACCAAATTGTTTGCACAAAAACTAAAAAAAAAAATCAAAATTTGAGAAAACCCAAATAATAAATGCCCACATCACATAATTACTAGTACATGGTTCCTCAAATATACGTTCTTAATCTTGTGAAATAAAGACAATTAAAGTTAGAGTTTTACTAACAGTGCCTTAAGGGTTTTTTTAAGATAATTAATATATTATTTATAATAACATTTTTTATATTAAATGTAATAATTAATGGTTAATTTGAATATTTTGTATGTATTAAGTGAAAATATTACTCGATATTGTTAAAAAAAAAAACCCTTACAATTTAAGTACATCCATGATATAACTATAAAAAAAAATTAAAAAAAATACCATATATATTAATGGTAAAATTTAAATTTGTATAAATTAACACATGTTTAGTAATCAGTAAGTAATTCTATTTGATTTATTTATTTATTTATATATAATTTAATGGACATTTGATAATTCCAAAAGTTCGCTTGTATAGCTTTAAAAACTTTTATCATTAATGCATAATAATTAATTTTTTTTTTTTACAAAAAAAAAACACAATTTGAAAATAGGAAAAAAATGATAGATGTCGAGATTCGAATTTTAGATTTGTTGGATACCTTTTTTAATGATAATTGTATTAACTAATTAGATTAAATTCTAAATTAAAAATAAAATAAAACTATCTTTGCTTTGTTGATAAACAAATAACGGAATAAAACTTAACAAAAAAGAAGATAGAAGTAATTTTTTTATTATTATTTTGTTGTTACTGTAAACAAAAACAAGAGTTTGTGTAAAGTCTGGTTCGTAGAAGAAAACACATGTAAAACAGCGCAACGTGCTAGGTTTGCCCCAAACCCTATCCCTATGTGATTTCTCAACTGCCCGTCAAAGTCCTCCATTACTCTCCCTCTTCACAAAGTTAAAAAAAAATCCGATCAAAGATCGAAACGATTCTACCTTTGATTTTTAGGGTTAAACTATATAAGTAGTCTTTGTATTATAATTAAAAATGTATTTTAATTTTTATATTATATAAGTGAGTAATTTAATTTTTATATATTTGAAATTGATGTAAAGAAGTAAAATTGGTAACGATGTGAATGAAAAACCGTTTAAATGCTGACGTGAATATGTGAAATTGATAAAAAAGATAACTTAAAAAAAATAATGATGTGTCAATTTTTTTTACGCGGGTAGAATTTAGGAAAACATAATTTTTTTACCCCAAACCCATTCCTTATCGTAAAAATATGTCATCATTTTTTTCAAGTCATCTATTCTGTCAGTTTCTAAATTCACATGAGCAAAAAAATTTAACACGTTATCATTTTTTTCAAATCATCTATTCGGTCAGTTTCACATAGTTTTTCATTAACACCGTTATCAATTTTACTTCTTTGCATCAATTTTAAATGTACAGGGATTAAATTATTCATTTTTATAGTGCATTGATTAAAATACACTTTTGACTATAGTACAAAGACTACCTAAATATTTTAATCGATTTTTGATCTAATTAATTTAATCGGTTGGATCGATCGATTTGATCAAAACTTTTTTTAAATATTTAAAAAATATTTTAATATTAAATAAATAAAATTTATAATTAATAAAAATATGTATTTGATTTAATGGTATGATTTTTAATATAAAATTAAGAAAAATGTTCAAATCTTATCAATTACAAACAAAATTTTGAAAAAAAAATACAAAACTGATTTTTATCGATTAAATCAATTCAAGATTTCACCGATTTATTATACTATATTAGACCGAATAAATTAACGATTTTCAATTCAATCGATCCGATCTAGGTTTTTAATCACCGCCTCTACTCCTCTTATCGTCTTTCACCCTGCTTTTTTTTCTTTAACTTTTTTCTTCTCATTTCTGTCTTTTTCCTTTCTTGGTTGGCAGACAAATTTTTATTTTTTATTTTATTTTTTAAAAAAACCCGATAAAATTTAAAATTATAATAGTAAAGATTTTTTTGAAAAAAATAATATAAATAAATTAATAATTTACATTATATTTTTATTTTATTTTTATTAAATTAAAATAAATTATACTTAGTTTAAATTCGAATGATTTCAGATTAATTTCTTAAATCATTTAAGTTTGGATATTTTGAATACAAATCAATTCGATTCGAGTCTTTCAAGAATAGATCATATCGAATACGGGTCGAGCGGATTGAAGTTACGAATTTTTTATTATTAAATCAAATTACATCAAATTTTAATTTATATGAATTGAAAAAAAAATATCAAATTTGGATTAGAATTGAGAGGTGAGTGAGTACATATCATTATGAAAAATGCTGAATGACCCGTCCCATTTTGATCTGTATTTGTCTCTTTTTTTTTAATGTTTATAAATTAAAATTTATTTTATTTTAATTTTATTCATTTCATCACAAAATTATTCTATTTTAAATTTTATAAAATACATATTATTTATACCTTTGAGATTTTTTATTAGACGGGACTGAGCCGAAACTTGGGGACGAATTATGCAGCATCACCCTATCATTAAAGCCAAACAAGGTGAGCAACCCCACATTAAATGTTGTCTGAGAGACACAGTACCCGTGCAGTGCAGCCGTAGCCTTAAAAAAACGCTAAACTAGGCGGAAACAAATTGCATACAAACACAAAGGGAAAAGTATATTTACTCTTGATGTTTGATAGAATATTAATTTATCCCCTTTAATTTGAAAAATATTTTTTTATTTTTTTAAAGTTTGACATAAAATATATTAATTTTTAAAGTATTATTTTTAGATTAATTTTAAGTAAAAAAATAAATATACTTTTTGTTAATTATTAATTGCTTTTTATGTTTTTTCTTTTCATTAACTTTTTTTAATTATAAATTATTTTTAATTATTATCAAGTTAAATTCTAATTAAATTATATTTTAATACAAGTATACATGTTAAATATTTTAAACTTATGCCAACACGGATTGGTTCAATTGGTTGAGTACTTATTAGCGTCTTGACAAGTATCAGAGTTCGAGTCTCACCAGCAGTTCCACTTGGTGGGTGATCTGTAAGTACCACTGTTAGTCCTCTCTAAGCCCTGTGACATGCCCTGACCTTGGACTTAGTAGTCTCCCTTCACTTAAATTTTTTTGTATCAAAAAAATATTTTAAACTTATCTTTAATTCAATTATATATATTAACTTTGATATTAATATATTATGTTATTATTATTTAAAAATAAATCAATTACCATTATTTAAAAAAGTTCAATGATAAAAAATTGATTAAAACAAAAGATAAAAAAATAGATAAAAAATTAAAAAAAAATGATCGTATTTTTAATATTTAAAACAAAATTTGAATAAACATTAATTTGATTAATAGAATACTAACATAATTGCTTTTTTTAGAGATAAAATGTGTTTTTCAAAATAATAAGAGTAAGTTTATTTTCAATAAATCTCATGAAAAATAATTATATACTTTTTTATTCTCCTTTCTTTCTTTTTTTTTTCAATTTTTTTAACTAATTTTATTATCACTAAAAATTTTAAATAACAATAATTAATTAATTAAATAAAGATATCTTAATAAATTCATTTCAAAGTTAATATATAATTGAATTAAAGATAAGTTTAAAATATTTAACGTGCACTTAAATTAGAATATAAATTAATTAGAATTTAATTTAATAGTAATTAAAGATGATTTTAAAACTAAATAAATTCTCATTATTTGTAGTTAAAAAAAATTGAGTAAAAAAAATGAAAAATGAAAAAAAAACAAAAAATAATAAAAATAAATGATTAATAAATAACAAATGGTATATTTTTCTTTTCATTTAAAATTAACCTAGAAATAATATCTTAAGGAGATTAATGTATTTTGTACCAAACCTTAGAGGGGTAAGTGAGTGTTTTTCAAACTAAAGGGGTAAGTATATTTTCTATAAAACCATAGAGGGGTAAGTTTCTTTTACCCAAACATAAAAGATGGTTCTCGAAATTACTATAAATAAAAATCTTACTAGCTCCAATCCAACAAAGTCCAAAACTATATTATATTATACTAGATTATGGCACATCCGTTATGAGAGTGAATGAAAAAAATAGTAAAAAATCATGTTTAAAAAAATTGATTAGTTGATAATTTATATGTATGGGTAGGTTTTTAAAAGAAGTGGATAATTTTTTGAAAAAAGTTGGTATATTTTTGAAAATAAAAATTATATAAAAATTAAAAAGACATCAATACCATTATTATGTTATTTGATATAATAATTTATTTGATCTTTTTGTATTTTCTCTAACTGAGCTGGGATCACTTGACTTGTGATACCAACTCAGTCACTCCCATTATATATAGTATAGATTACTAAAAAAATTCCCCCGCTTTGCTAGGAGATTCTTTTAATATTTATAAATTTTTAATTAAATTAATAATCATAAATAAATTTAAGTTGAATCATATTAAATCATTATTATTTATTTAAATATTTTTTTATGCTTTAATATCTTAAGTAAACGAATTTAGAGTTAAAATCGAATAACTACGACAAATTATGCAAAATATAGGATGAATTGAGACACGATACAACACAACATGAGAAAATAATTAAAACACGACACGAAAAATAACATAAACATGACACAAATAGATGGACGTGTCAAAATCTATATAAAACGAATTATTAATGCGTAAAAAGTTTATATAAATTTATAATACTTTGAAAACACCAAAAAATAATACGAACACATAAATTTTTTTGTAAATTGAATCACTATGACAAATTATGCAAAATATGTCATAAATTGAGACACGACACGAACATACAAGGTTTTCTCTAAATTGAATCACAATGACAAACTATGCAAAATATGAAATGAGTTGAGATACGACACGAACACAACATAGAAAAAATAATTAAAACACAATACGAAAAATAACATGAACCGACACAAATACACAAACTTGTCAAAATTTATATAAAACGAATTACTAACACGTAAAATTTTATAATACTTTGAAAACATCAAAAAATAACACGAACACGTCATGAATATATAATTTTTTCTCTAAATTAAATCACTACAATTTATGCAAAATATGTCATGAATTGAGACACGACACGAACACATAAATTTTTCTCTAAATTGAATCACAATGACAAACTATGCAAAATATAAAATGAGTTGAGACACAACACGAATACAACATAGAAAAAATAATTAAAACACAACACGAAAAATAACATGAACACAATATGGATACATGAACATGTCAAAATATAAACAAAACGAATTATTAACGTGTAAAAATTTATATAAATTTATAATACTTTAAACAAAAAAAATAACATGAACACGTCACAAACATACAAAATTTTCTCTAAATTGAACCACTATGACAAATTATACAAAATATGTCATGAATTGAGACACGGCACGAACACATAATTTTTTTCTCTAAATTGAACCACAATGACAAACTATACAAAATATGAATGAACTGAGACACGACACGAACACAACATAGAAAAAATAATTAAAACACAACACGAAAAATAACATAAACACCACTCAAATACACGAACGTGTCAAAATATACATAAAATAAATTGTTAATGTGTAAAAATTTATATTTTATAATACTTTAAACACACAAAAAAATAATACAAACACGAATACATAAAATTTTCTTCCTTTTCTTTGTTTTTTATCTTTATCTTTCCTTTCTTTCCTTCTTTGCCCAAAAACAAAAACAAACAAAAGTATCACATGTTAGCACCAGATAAACTCATGTAATCAATTTTATATGTTAGTAAGATATGTATGATTTGTAAATATAGATCATAAACTGGAAAATTTATTTGAATATTGATAATTTTTTTTTTAAAATTATCAATTTGTTTTTATTATTATTTATCAAAATACCGATGTTTTTGTAAGGATTTTAAAAAATTTATCAAGGGAAGTTTCCATATGATATAACAACTTCCCTTGATTAATTTAAAATTTTGAAAAATATGAAGGAAAGTCGCCATATGATATGGCGACTTCCCATCTATTTAAAAAAAAAAAATGAAAAAAATATAAGGAAAGTCACCATATCATATGGCGACTTCTCTTGTGTTTAATCAAAAAAAAAATTCAAATGGAAGTCGCCGTTTCAAATGGCGGCTCCATACTGTTATATATATATATATTTAATATATATATATATATATATATTAAATATTAAATATTTATATATAATATATAATATATATTTTAAATATTAAATAATAAAATTAAAAATAAAAATTATATAGTTTATAATTTTAAAAAATAAAAAATTTATAAATTTTAAATAAAAAATTAAAAAAATAACAATTTACAAAAATTGTAAAAAATATTGATGATTTATCGTAATATCAATCGAATTCTTTCAACTTGTATTCGTAATGAAATAGACCTCCGGGAGAAAGACCAACCAAAGCGTTGTATATTATGCAGGAATGAAGGTCATAGCTAGACCTATCCACGGGCCGGGTAGCCCGCCCGGATCGTATTGGGTCGGGTTTGGACAAGTGTTTTTGTAATTCGGGCCGGCCCGGTCTAGCCCGAATTAATATTTATTAAATAAAAAATATGGTTTATTGAAATTTAATTATAAAATATATATAAATATAAAAATAAATTTTTAATATTTTTTGAATAGTGAAACGGCTTTCGGGTTGGCCCGGTCCTAGCCCGAAATGGGCTTGGGCAAGGAAAATAAAAAAATTTAGAGACTCAGCCCGAAATTTTTGATTAAAACATATGTATAACGGTATTATTGTTGATGCGAACTCTCCCCTGATGTACAAAATTGATAAAAGACATTTTCGACGGCTATAACTAGAGGTGTCCATGGGCCTGGTCGGGTCGACTCCCGAAATTTTTTTATATCAGTGTGCTTCAGTTTTATTAGACCTGACAACATTAGACACAACATGAAAAAAATAACTAAAAACACGACAAGAAAAAAAGCACGAACACGACACGAATATCTCAAAATTTATATAATAAATTTTTTTAAAATTAAATAAAAAAATTATATAAATTTTTAAAATAAAAATTTAGAATATGCTTTTTAAAAAATTTATATATATATTTTTTGATTATATATATATATAAATTATTAATTATATATATAAATATTAATATTATAAAAAACTTATTTAGGCTTTTAAAATAATTTTTAAGAAAAATAATTTTATTTTTATATATAATTAAAAAAAATTAATTATTAAAAATTAAAAAAAAATTATGTTGAGAAGTCGCCATATGAAATGGCGACTTCCCAACTACTTAAAAAAAAAAAAAAAAAAGAAATAGCGACTTTTGAGCTTTGTTTTAAAAAAAAAAAAAATTTAAGTTGAGAAGTCGTCATTTCATATACGACTTCCCAATGTGTTAAAGAATAAGTGTATTTTGATACATAATTTCAAAATATCGATATTTTAAAATATATATATATATTTATCAATATTCAAATAAATTTGCCTCATAAACTACCCTTACAAAATATTTCTCAAATCCCAACCTCCACCTAAATCTGTTTGTTTGGTAATAAAATTTTGAGACAAATAAGTTATTGGATAATATCCAAATAACTCCTTCAATTTTGTTAAAAAAAAAATGTAAATAAATTTTTTATTTTTTTATTGTGTAAAATTAATGTTTTAAAATTTTATTTTATTATAATTATATCCGTTCAATTGCTAAAATTATTAAAATAACATTCTAAACAATATTTATCATTCAACTTATTTAAATAAATCCAAATAAATATTTTTTTTATAAATTATATCAACTAATCAACAAGGTCTAACGAGATATAAAATATTTCATAACCACAAGCTCTCATACTATTTTGTTAAATAATATTTATAATTGTTATAAGTATTATTTCTTTAAATATTTAATTTTAATATTAATAATCCTAATTATTATTTTATAATGTAAAACAATGTGTCAATATTTTTATTAAATAAAATTTTCAATATTTAAATGTCAAATAACATAAAATTATTTTATTAATACACTTTTCGATTAAAATAAACATTAGTTTTTTTTATATGGATAAATGTGTTATTATCTTTTAAGAAATAACTACAATTTTAATATAAAAATTATCATATAAATAAATAAATAATTGAATATTACTTTGTTAAATTTCAATTTTTATAAATATATTATTATCAATTTTTTAACAAAATTATTGTTTGACATAAAAATAATATTATTAATTTTAAGTATTTATTAATTTTCATAAATTAAAAATAATCTTAAACTTTTATTATACACAAACTTTAATTTAATGCTCTTAATGATATTTTTCTTCTTATTATAATTCATTTTACCGTCAATGTTAGTTTTGCATCTAAACATACATTACACCACTGATTTTAATGTCACCGCTGCAGTAACCAATCTCACCAAAGTAGTTAATATTGTAACATGAACGTACCGTTTTTGTTTTGGTACTGATACGAATCGATACTAATGTATTTCGAAATATCGTTTCAGATTTATTGACATTTTTCAAATATATATATATATATATCCCATCTCGAAGTTTTTTAATAAAAATATATATTATATATACATATAAATATATATCCATTACATATATCTATATGTTTATATGCAAATATAATTTTTTAAAATTATATATATTTAATATCTAAAATTTTAAAATCAACTAAATATAATAAATATAAAATATTAAAAATATATAATAAATTATTATTAATCTGGTTCAATGACTTAAATTAACGAACATATTTTTATTTTTGAATGAAATTATGAAAAAAATAAAAATAATAATGTGAGAAAAAATTATAAATTGGTTCAAAAAATTAAATAAATGAAAATATTTAAAAAAATAAAAAATTAAAATCTTGTATCGATCAATACAGATCGATACAGACTTATACAAATTGATACGAACTAGTATAATAGATACTTACCCCTAAAAAAAAACCAATAAATACTAATACGTTTTAATTTTTTTCAAAATTAATATATATCAATCAATATAATATTAATAACATTAAATTTTATCGCTACGATAATTAATTTAGATTTCACTATTATTTTCGATCTCATTGGATGGATGGAGTTTTATTTTTATGAACGATGAGTGATGACTCTCCCCGCCCCTCCCCTCATCATGATCATCATGTATGTATGTGACAAATCCAACTCATGATCGTTTTTGATTTGGGAGAATTGGGACCCATTTTTTGTTAAAAAAAGAAGTTTTCTTTTTCTTACATTTTTCTTTGTGATGATGCTGTTTCTCTGACGATAAGACTAGACAGTCGAGACGACGCTTACCAGAATTCCTGTAGTGTCAACGCCGTTAGATTTTTTTTTTTTTTTTTTTCTCAAATAAAAAAGTAGTTAGCTTGTCCTTGTCAACACGTTCTCACTTCTGTTCCTTTCCTTTCTGTAAAGAAAAATATTAATTAGTGTTATTATAATGAAGTAATAATTTTTTTTTAATTTAATAATTAAATATATATTTTTAAATTAAAAATTTAATAATTTTTAACTGATATTTATAAATACCCTTTAGACTAATTCTTCTTAAATTCTCTCTCTCTATTCACCAAAAAGTACTTAAAGAGGTACTACAAACCAATAACAATACACTGCACTCCTCTCCATGTTTTCCGATTAATAATTGAATAATGTTTCCTTTTGTCCTTTTATTCTACCAATTTGAAGGGAAAAAAAAGGACTCTACCTAATATAATCATACACAAAATACCATACAAGGACTAGAATGATACAAAAACTCACGAACAAAAAAAATCAGATAGGTTGAATCGTATGAGAGTTTCAATTCTGTTCAATTAATTTAATTTTTTCAATTAGTCAATTCAATTGAAAAGATATATAATCTTTAATATAGAACTAAAAATTACAAGTTTAAATCTCATCACTTTTAAATTTTTTTATTAATAAACCAATAAGATAAATCTTAAAATCGATCTAATTCATATTTTTATCAGTTTAATTTGATTTTTTTTATTTGTTCAATCGGTTTTTATTTGGTTTGTAAAAAATTTAGTTCTACGTATCCCTTTGAATCAGACTGAACACCAATTCTCTATTCAACCGGTCCAATTGATTGATCTGATCTAATTTTTTTTACTGACAAAAACTATATCTCATTTTTTTTTTCAAACAAACACAATGGATTTCTTGTCATGACAAAATGTTTCATTTTAAGCTATACGAATGCATGCCGACGAAGTTGATTCGAATTCAAAAAAATTGTCAAGTTTCATTTGAATTCGAATTCAATTTAACTTGATTTGATTAGGATAAATCAATAATTCAAATTCTCTCAACTTAAACTCAAAACTCGAAATAAGTCGAACTCAAATTATCTGAAACATTAACTTTGAATGACTCTAATTTCACTAGATTGACTTCAAAATTCAATAATTTAGCCCTAAAATGACCAAAATCAAATGACCGAGTTCGAATAAACTTAAATGTCAACTCGAATGACTCGAATTCAAAATGATTTAAACCTGAAATGATCCAACTTGAAATAAGCCAACTAAAACGAGTCGCCTCAAATCGAACCCATATGTCTCATCTAATTAGAGGTTTAGGCAGGTCAAATCATTTCAATTTAAAAGAAAATCAAAACCATTTGGATTCAAGTATTTCGAGTTTGACACTTGATTTATTTGGATTTAATTCATTGAGTTCAAATAATTTTGATACAAATTGTTGAGTTCTAAACTTAAATCAATTTAATTTTAGATCATTTTGAGTTATTTTTTGGATCTTTTTGGTTTGAGTTATTTCAAATTTAGATTAACTCAAATTCAAATTGTTTCGAGTTTGAATTAATCAAATCATGTTAAATTTTATTTGAATTTAAACGAATTTTTCGAGTTTAGATCAATTTTATCTAGCTATGGTTATATCCCTTTTCAATACTATACCCGATTTTCAATGTTAAAATTTTGATAACACCAACATAGCTCTAAAACTCTTTAGTCCTATGAAAAGATATCTCATCAATTATAACTAAAACTTTTAATAGAAAATTTTCGAATTCGATTATTCATTAAAAAAGAATAGAATTTATCACATAAAATAGGACTATTTCAAAAATAACATATACTTGAACAAACTAACAATGAGCTTTTACTATAAGTGAATAGTGGAATTGAGAATGTAAAAAGTACTAGTGGTTACCTAATTTTAATCACTTAATAAAAATGTTTGGTATAAAAAATATGGACAAACAACTCATCAATAAAACAGGGTGTTAAGGAGTCCAATTCTCCAGAAACACCCAACTCATTGAGTGAGACCCACACCCTCACAAGACTCCACTACACCATAAATTTTATATACATGAACCCTCCTACCATTCTGCCATAGCCATAGATCAAAATCCAATTATTCAAGATTTTACTAAAAGGGCGAATGTTTTTAAGAATTAGGATATGAAGAATACCCCAAATCCATAAATGAATCCCAAATAAAAATGAAACCAAAATTCCAAACCACTGAAGTTTGAGATTGAATGACAAAATTATACAAACATTTTAGTGTGCAATGACCCAGCTAGTAAATTCAAGCAAATTAGGGTAAGATAATAACATCTAGATAAAAAAAAAAAATTAAAATACGATACAAATACACAAACATCTAAATCTATACAATTAAAATTATTAACGTATTAAAATTTATATAAATATAAAATACATTAAACACGATTATGATATAATAAAACACGAATATAAAATATCTTAAACACAATTATGATACGATAAAATACATAAACACAATACATGATACAAATTGCGAGATCTCAATCCATTGATGAAACAACTAAATATCAGAAGAAACAGGGTATATATATATATATATATATATATATATATATATATATATATATAAAACATTGAGAGAGATGAGCATTTTTGGTTAACCACCCATTCTCATTCTTTTTTTTTATTTTTTATCTTATTTGTTTTGCAACATATAAAACATATATAAACATTCTCATAAAAATTGTTTTGCAACAATATAAAACATACATAAACATTCTCATAAAAAAAGGGAAAGAAAGCCCACCACTAACTCCCACTTACATCTCATCCATCCTCCCCCATAATTTAAGACTTTAAATATAATAATTATCTATAAAATACCCCTATGATAATTAAAACCCTAATTCAACTTAGGATAAGAAGAAAATTGAAAAGGATTAAAAAAAATAAAGAAGGGGAAAAACCCATTTCCATGTATGTTATTATGGCATCAAACTTCTTCTAGTTCTTGAACTATAACTTAACCACCAGCCAGCAGCAAGCACTAAACATTGTTGCCACCACATCCACCACAAACTTTTGACCCAAATCCAAATCTTCACATAACATTGCAACTTGAGGTATTCTCATCGCTAAAGAAGTTGGTATACGGGTCGGGTTGAGGTGGTGGCGGGTATGGATAAGGGTATGTGGGCATGTAATTGACTGGGGGTGGCCTGGCATACATCATGGGCTGAAACCTCTCATTTCCTCCCATGGCACGTTGTTGGTTCATCATAGTTGCTAAGAGCTGTTGTTGATGGTATGCGTTACCGGGCATTGCATCCGGACCAGCCCCTCCTTGGAAGTAGCCGCCACCAGCACCACCACCGTTCATGGCGGCTGCCGGTAAGCCTTGGACTGCTGGGATGTTACCCATTTGACCCATTTGGTTCATAGGTAAGCTGCCCATTTGGCCCATAGCCATGTTCATGTTAGCCATCTGATGACCCATGTTACCACCATTGGGGCCACCCATGCTAGGGAACACACCATTAGGAGCACCATTATTTCCTTTTTTGCCCCCATTTGCACCCCCATTATTACCACCATTCTTGTTTGCCCCACCACCACCATTGTTACCAGTTTTTACCTCCTGAGGTAAACCACCACCATTTTTACCACCACCACCTTGATTTTGATTTCCACCATTATTATTTCCTCCTCCACCACCACCGCCTTTTTTACCTCCATTTCCATTTTTACCCTCGTTACCACCGCCAGTAAGAACCTGAACAGGCACAACATTGCCTCCACCACCACCACCACCACCTCCACCATTACCTCCTTTCTTACCATTGCCTCCAGCATTTGCAGCACCATTTTGGGAACCCTTTTGGGCATTCATGAGCTGAGGATGATTACCATTCATCATGCCATTCAGCATCATCATGTTGGGCGGTCCTCCTTTAGGACCATTTCCCATCATGGGCTTCATCTTGTTAAGAGGATGGTGAGGATCATCCAACTCATCATCATATTCATCATCATCAAGATCATAATCATCATCCAAGTCATCATAATCATCGTCACTAAAGTCTTCCTCTTCAGCAAACTTGACAGCTTTCAGATTGTTGTTGTTGTTTTGGTTGAAAGGAGGCATCTTCATGTCTTTCAATTGAGGTAGCTTCATATCTTGTAAACCTTTCATTTGTTGAAGCTGCTGAAGCTGAAGCTGTTGAAGTTGCTGCAACTGTTGAGGGGTTGGCTGGCCTCCTTTGGGCTGGTTATTTTGGTTATTGTTGTTGTTGTTACCCTTTTGGCCTCCTTTGTTGTTGTTGTTGTTGTTTCCACCTTTGCCATTATCAAGCTGCATGTTCTTCAACTGGTTGGCAAGGAGGTTTTGGTTGTTATTAGCTTTTGGAGCTCCCCAAAGCTCTGCATGTTTCCCTGATTTTGCAAGCTTCTTGATGAGAACAGCTGGGTCTATATTTCCCGAGACTGTTACCTTACCTTGCTCAGAATCTATGCTGGTTGTGTAAACCCCTGCCAAAAACAAAACAAAACAACCCAAGAGCTCAAATTGAAGAAACATATGTAAAAAACTTAACTTGCAAGCCTAAGAAATCAAAACAAACGAACAGTTTGACTGGTAACAATGTCTCTTAACAAGGCGCATAAATGAAGAAGAAAAAGCCAATTTTTTTAGAAATACCCTCAATTTTTTGCAAGATTTTCTTCACTTTCTGCTTGCATCCATCACAGTGTATGTTAACTTTGAGAACACAAGTCTGCAAAGAAGAAAACAACAGCCAAGAATGATTGAGTAGAAATGAAGTAAAGGTACAAACTTGAAGCAAGCAAAAGAAATGAAACAGAAAGAGAGTTAATACCTGGATCTTTACAAACTCTTCTTTACTCATTTTTCTTCTCTTATGCTCAAAAGAAACAAACAGAAGAGTACAATAGTGGAAACAGAAAGAAAGGGAAAAAAGGGGGTTGGAAATAGATCTGGAGAAAAAACAGAAGAAGAAGATGAATTTACAACAAATCCCCACAAAAGGGTTAGTCTTTGTTCTTTCTTTTGGGGCTTTTCTAAGAGCAAAAACAAATGGGGGTGGTCTCAGTTTTTTTTTTTCTTTTTCTTTTCTGAACACAAGAAAAACTTTTGTGAGACACAACAACAAAAAAAATCAAACAACAGACAAAGGCTCAGTTTTGAAGAAAGAGAGATATTCACAGGCGGTGGGCGCACATTAAAACTGCTCTGGCTAACCCTGCTTCCCCTCTACTTCAGAGCAAAGAGAGAAAGAGAAAATATGTTAAGCAAAGAAAAACAAAGCAAAACAAAGAGAGAAGAAAAGAGAGGGTACACTGCAAAGAGGCGACTGGCAGAGGGAGGAGTGAGTTCTGCTGGCAAATCTTCACTCTATCTTTTGGACCTTTATTTATTGATATAATATTAAGCTGGTTAGAGGCTACACTTCCATGGTTTTTTTAAACACTTTCAATATCACTGGTAGTACTATAAGAGTAAGTATTTTAAGAGCTGTGTGTGAAACTTGTACAAAAATTTATGGCTTTTTTTTTTTTTTTTTTTTTTTTTAACTCTACTACTACCTATTAGCCATAGCTAATTTAGCTAGCCAATTGGGTTTTTGGCTTGGCTTCAAAGGTCAGATTTTCTTTATAAATTTTGTTTGATTTTTATTGGACTTGGCCTCAGATTCTCTGAAAATCTTTTTTACCTTTTTGTTTTTTTTTACTATGGGGGGTTTTGTTTGCAAAGAGAAAGAGAGAGAGGGACTGAGATTTGTTTTTTATTTTATTTATTATTATTATTATTATTAGTATTAGATGTAAATGAACTCTTGTCAGATTTCCTCTCCCTCCCTAATTTGGTGAGGTTTACAATAAATAATGTCATTAAATGGGCCATGGGGTTGGCATTGTGAAAATTATTATTATTATTATATTTATTTATTTTTTAGATTTTACATACTGTTTCTAGTATATTACCACATTTGCCTATCCACCTTGAATTTACCTTTTATACCCTCTGGGGTATTGGGCTAAGCTAAAAAACTTGCCCAACCCACCACCTACTATAATTGCTTCTTGGACCCTTTGGACCCAAATTCACTTCCATTGGACAACTTTCTTTCTCTTATAAAAAAATGACTACTTGGTTTGAATTTGATCATTGAAAAAGGAAAATGGTTTATTGCTCTAATGACTTTCTATTCTGAATTTATAAGAATCTTGATTCATTGGGATTTTGTCAATTAATTTGTCTTTCTTTTTTATGAAAAATAAATGAATAACCTGTCCAATATATTATTTGCTTTTGAGATTCACGTTATTTCCAAACTATAAAGTTGGGTTAACTAACAAATTAAATGAATGATGGGTCTAGCTGCTAATTATGAGGTTAAATTCACTTAAATTTGGTAATTTTGAATACAATGTGATTACACAACACGAAATGATAAAAAATAATTAAAATACGATACGACATGACAAAAAAAATAATACGACACGAAGATATAAACGTGTCAAAATCTATATTACACAAATTATTAACATATCAAAATTTATATAAATATGTATCACCTTAAATACGATTATAATATAAATAATTAGATTACAATTTCTTCATTTTTCTTCGCAAATTAATAATCATAGAAAATTGACTCATGACCTGCATTTTTTGTTAAATCAAATTATACTTGTCTTTAATTATTGGCTTCTGCTACTCATTTATTTCATCTATATAAGATAGATTTATCATTGAAACTATTCCCTTTTTTTTCCCTCTAAATTTTAGGAACAATTAAGATATGTCTTCACATTCAAGACAATGAATGTACAGTTCAAATAGTTGAGTCTCAAAATTATGTCTGAATTTATTTTGAATTGCTTATTAATTCCTTGCATTGCATGTCCAAAATTCACCATTTTTTTTTCCAGAAAACCTAACAATGTATGTGTGTGTTAGAAGAAGGGAACAAAAAATTTGGACTGGTCACTAAATGAATAAATTACATATACTATTTTACTCTCAAGAAAATAGAGATATAGGACAAGATGAAATGATCATCTTCACTTGTATTTGAAGTGATGGGTAGATGAAACTTGGGACTTAACTTAGTTTGTTCATATAATTATTGTTAAGAGGTGGCATTTAATAAATTTAAAATTCAAATATCAATATCTACAATTTTTTTCTTTATCCCTAGATTGCGATATCTTTTTTAAAGGAAAAAAATAAGTAACGGTAGATGGATAAATTGAAGAAGAATTTCTTTAAATCAATGGTTTTGCAAGAAATGTAAGTAATGTGTTTCAACTAATCAATTTATGTAGATCAAAATAGTTGGTAAAAGAGTAGTTGACCATTAATCTTTGGCAATAAATGCATGAGCTGAAATCTAATTGTAGTATTTTCGAACTATAGAAAAATCCTTGAAAAGCTCTATTCAAAGACTATGGTTGATATTGGGAAAAAAAGAAAAGGAATAATTATCCAAATTTCTAGACTTGGCATGCCTCTTTACATGAGTACTACTATCATTTTTTTTTTTCCCTTCCTGCTATGGTCAATTGTCTATAAAGCTTTATTATTTTTCTTTTTTGATTAGCCTGGTTTACACAATATGATCATCTTTCTCCTTTATTCTTTGCAATTTTGATGAAGGTGGGATCTAATCCTAAATTCTTTACATTAGCCACTAAAATACTATATACCAACTAAATTGTTGGTAATACTATTGCTTTTACTTTTCTTTTTTAAAAGATAGAAGATTAAGCTTCCTTTTCCTTGTTGGAAGGTATTGGTATAAGAAGGAAATTCACTCATGATCACATGCTTGGTTTTATGACTAAAAAACAGAGGGCAAAAAGGATATGCAAACTTTACTAGTGGAGTATGGAAGATTGTTCAGCTAATTAGGCATGAATATTTTTTTTTACAAAGGAGGACGCAATTTGGAGATAACAGAAGGGGTTGTAAATTTTAGAATTTGAACTTCAAACTTGCCGGATATCATATTTTAAGGATGATTGCATGAATTAACTGGATTAAGCTCTAGATTCAATTAGTCATGAATCTTTACTTAGTAGAAATAAAAAAGTGCAACCACACATGTTAGTTTAGTTAATAAAAAAAAGGGGTCTCTTTTTCTTATCAGCTAAAATTCGATTTTTGTGGGAGCATTTGAAGAGTTAAATCTTGTACGTATCATATTGTACTTATCATATTGATATGAGGAATTGCACCCTTAAAATCATCTAGAAAAGAGATTAGATTCAGTCAAGCTTAAAAATACACTGACCATTTTGAAAAAAAAAGGTTAAATGGTAAATTTACATACTATAGGTGGATATTGAAATTTGTCATTATATTTTATTTTGATTGATATTTATTATTGTACTTTTGGGATTAGGGCAAATTTGCTATCATATTTTTATTTGATTGAATTTTGCCACTAAACATTGATTTTTGATTGAATTTTGATACTCAACTTTGATTTTGGATGATTTGAAGATAATTTTTTTTTCAAATATTTTATTTTAATAATTAATAACAATAAATTAATTTATAAAAAATATTAAAAATTTAAAAATTAGCATAAAATTTTTATTCTATAAAAAACTATAACTTAATTTTTTCTCTCTTTTTTCTTTTATTATTATTATTATTCAAATCTTTGGTGACCGATGGCATCAGTAAATAGTGAAACTCAAAAGCGGAATTTGACCATCAGACACCAAATTTGACATATCCATATCATTAAATTTTTTTTTCCATGTTGTTATTTTTTTCTTTGTCATATCATTTTTATTTTTTATTTTTAATTGATACAAACATAATATTAGATAAAATAGTTTAAATTTTCTTCCTTGTCACATTAATTTTTTAATTTTATAGAAAAGAAATATTCTATGAAATATTCTATTCTCGTTAAATTTTAGAAGAATGTTAACATGAAAAAAGTTTTAAAATAAATATTATGAAAGGGATGTGTCAGACTTGATATCGACAATCAAATTTGATCTTACAACATTATTATTGATTAATGTCATCAACAACTTAAAAAATATAATAAAGATAAAAAAAACCGATATAGAATTTTTATTTTATAAAAATAAGAATTTTATGTTAATTTTTTATTTTTATTTTTATTATTAATTATTAAAATAAAATATTTGAAGGAATATTATTTTTTTATTAAATTTTGTCTTCAAATTATCTAATTTTGTCTTCAAAATTGAGTGGCAAAATTTAATTAAAAATTAAAATTTAGTGGCAAAATTTAATCAAACAAAAGTAGAATGACAAAATTCAATATTGAATTAAAATATAGTTGAAATTTACCTTTAATCCTGAAAGTATAATAAGCAAATATCAATCAAAATAAAATATAGCGATAAATTTCAATATCATCTGACAAATTTATCCTTTAACAAAAAAAAATCATGTTTGAAAGGCCTTAGGAGGTTGAGTTGACAGAGGAGGAGAAAACTCATATTCTCTAATGGACGAAAAATTTCTGTTTAAATTATCCAAAAAAAAAAAAAATTTCTGTTTAGTCTTCTCTGTTGCCAAATCAATTCCTAAGTTAAATTATACAGTTCAAGTTACAGTCTATAGTTTGCTATCAAGTAATAGCAAATTTTCTTTCAAAAAGGGGTAAACTTGCTTAATATGGCTAAAAGCTAGTGCACTGAGAGAGCCATTATTCATTTTATGAGGGAAAATATTGATATATTTGGAGAAAACTTCCATATATAGCTTACATAAGATATTTCTTCTGTATTTTTGCTTTTCCTTTCAAGCAATGCCATGTGCTCTCAAAATTCATCCTTGCTATACTTGTAATGCTTATCCTGCTTTTTATCTCTCAAACCCTGAAGAAAAAAAAAAAAGAAAATCTCACTTGCAATGATACAAGCATCCAGGATTACAACTGTTAGTACAATTTTTTTCCCATTTTATTTTTATGTTAATCTGAGTCTGATATTCTTTGGACACTTTAAATTCATACAAGTATGATGTTTGGATTTTCAACATTAAAGTAAAATTTATCAAAAACATAATGTACATATTAATGAAGGACACATATTTGCATTGATACCCAATTCTAAATTTTAATATCGGATATATATTTACATCTGATATCTCGATAGCAAATTCATGTAACATAAATTTAAAAAAAAAAAAGAAAAAGAAATTCTTGGTTGTTAGCTTGTAGTTATGGAGTTATGAAAAGGAGGTGGGAGGTTAATGGTTAACTAATAAAGCTTCAGTGGTTTAATCATGGCTTACTTAGGAAGCAAATAGGTACAGAAAGCTACACGAAAACTAGTCCTATGATGCAAAGATAAATCACGTTTGTAAGCCTATTTTCTCTAAGTTTGAACCCTTCTTTTATACGCAAATTATTGATTTTTTTTTTTCTTTTTCTCAAAAGCCTAAAACCGTGATGAAACCCGTGCTTTTTTGTCTTTCTGTTCTTCTTTTCCTCCCTTTGAAGGGTGTCACTTTACTTGTAAAAGGGCATTTGAATCGTGACAAAACACCTAATATAAACTGGGTTTCCGTTTCTATCCCTTAATAAAAACAATGAGACAATTTTCTTTACTCTTAAAACTTAACTTTAGCCTGATTCTCTGCATATGTTGATATGATTCTTTGGTAATACCATTACCAAGGTGAAAAAACATTAGCAAACATAATAATTATGTCTGTAAAATGTTTACAAGTAGGGAAAAATTGAGCAACTTTTTCTATCAAGTTTTTTGTCCAAAAATATTTTTGGTTGGGTCGCGTTTATTGCGGTTACGAATCGTAAGAGATGTTATCGTAATCAATTACGATGAATATCAATGATGAAAAAAATCAAAACTGCAAAATAACGATCGTAAATAAAATTCATTCTTTTTTCTAACAGGTTGTGAAAACATTAGAGGAAGTGCCAACAAGTTGAGCATGACATAACATAATTTGTCTCTGGTTCTTTAAGGGATTGCCATTTAAAACCAGGGGCATCACATGAACACCACATGGTTTTATCAGATGGAGATGCATTCACACATGGTCCAATCCCAATCTTCTTCCCCTTTGTTTGTAGCTCTAGATTGTTTGGGTGATTGAGTGTGGCAAAATAATAATGGGAGATGGAGATGTTTAGGAAGTGTTTTGATTACTAAGGGAAACCTGGAAAACCCTCCATTCACTGCTTTGTACAGTTGTACTTTAAAAAGGAGCTGTGACACTCTGCTGAAAATCCCAATATATATATATATATATATTTACTGCTACAAATCACAATACCAAAAGCTTCAATGACTTTTCATTGATGTCGATTGTCATTTTGCAAAACCATGAACTGGTTTTCATACTTACGTTTTCTTGTAGCTTTCGAAGAGGTTAAATTCATGTGGAACAAACCAAACTGTACGTGGGAAAATCAAAATAAAACCTGCACAATTAAAAAAAAAAAAAAAGTTACACAGGTTATTTATAGGTAATTTTTACGTATTTGAGAATAGAAAAAACAATTATAAAAATTTGTTAGATGTCACCTCTTAAATCTTAAGGTGGATCACATCTGCAATATTTTATGACATTCCCCAATTTAAGCAATATTTTTTGTGCTGAAAATTCTTTCTTTCACTAAGCTATTATTATGAGATGATGAAAGTAATGAAATGTTGAGTGGCAGAGGACAGGAATAGAGATTTATCCAAGCTTCACTTGAATTTAAATCCTTGCCCCATCACAGACACTTCTCTCAGAGAATATTTTCCATAGGCTTCAAATTGGTGACTTGACTTTTGTCAGTTTTTACATGAACTGAACTGAATTTATGAATCATGATTCATGAATCATGAGTGTGTTGAGAAAATACAAATAATTTTTTGATATTAAATATTGCAGAAAACTAAAAAAATAGTGAGTTAAAAATATATATTTTGAAATAAATAATTTAATAATATAAGATGTAAATTTTTTTTTTTAAATAAGAAAATTATTTAATGATGCCATGTGAGTTTTTTTAAATAAAAAATTTATCTGATGAGGTCATGTGAGGTAATTTAAAAAAAAAAAATTACATAAACATCCTTCATTTTGTTTTATATCATACTTCAATTTGGTTTTTTAGTAATTTTTTCAACTGAATTTGTGTCACTTGATCATAACACCAATTCAATCATTCCTTTTATAATAGTACTAGTTTTTATGACACATGCAAATGCATGTGATATTTCTTCTCTAATATAAAAATTAAATAAAAACCATAAATAATAAAAATGATAAATAATGTCATAGTGGAAAAAAAGAAGTTAAAAAACTGTTTTTATGATTTTATCAAAACTAAATTTCCGTCAATAGAAATTTAAAAAGTTTTGTTATTTAAAAACTTAATTAAAAAAATTTAAAATACATAAATACCCTATTTTTTTTTGTTGTTATTATTTTGATTTTTTTTGAAATTTTCTTGACTGAATTGAACTCATCTGAACTCATGACACCAACTCAATCACTTTTTTTATAATAATAAAAATACATACATTATTTAATATTAAAAAATAATTTTAATATCGCTAGCCCAGTCTGGCATAAATGGCGCAGCCCGAGCTAAGGTTTAGGCAAAGCCTAAAAAGGTAATAATTGAGTTTAACCTAGCCCGACCCGATTCATAAATATTATATTTTCTTAATATTTCATTTTCTTTTACTAGTTAAGACTTTTAATATGCTTTTCTTTTCTTTCGCATCACCAAATCGGAAAAAAAAAAAAAAAAAAGGAGTTTCAGTAACATGCAAAAATATGATTAGCAGCACAGCACTCAAATCCATTTTAACAGTCCCAAAGTCCAACCAAGCTTTGGAGAATCTTTGCTTTGTCCCCTTAATTCTATAACTTAAAATGGCAGATATTCCCAGGCTTTTTCTTTTAGATGGCCTAGAATGTTCATCCATCCCATACAGCAACCCTACATCTTTTCTTGCCTTTTGAGAAAACAGTAAACATGGGAATAACATAATAATAATAGATTAACTTCAAACAAGGAGGGTTGGGCTGCAGTTTAAGGACATACTCAAAAAGGGCAACAACAAAGGAATAAAGCAAAGAATTTGAACACTTTACATGGTTGTCATATATTCCCTGTAAACTTCAATCATTATGGAGCAGCAGAAGGATTATTCAACTCACTAATATACATTGCTTCCTAAATGGGAAATTGAAACAACAACAAAAAAAAAAAAAAAGAGAGAGAGAGAGAGTTAACTTCCAAGAGATGCAAGCTTTACATAATTAACTAAATGATATCTTGAAACTGTACTTCAGAAAAAGCCCACAATATGAAGATGGCTAACAATTCCATCCTTAAAATATGTATTGTCAGAAACTCAGATGGCTTCCTTGGCAAAGATGGATGGCCATGAATTTCTTTTGTGGGCCAAAAGAAGAAGAAAAAAAAAAGAAGCAAAATAATTGTGAAACAAACAACTGAATCAGACAAAGATTACAAACAAAAGAATTTGTCATACCGTACAATCAAACTTTGCAAGAAGAAAACTTTTACTGATTGCTATTTATCTTGATTTCTATAAGTTCCTCGATAGGTTGACGGCATATGGGACACTTATTTGACTGAAGCCTCAATGCTTTAGCACATTCACTGCACATACACTGAAAGATACAAAACATCTCACTTGAGAATGATCTATCTAATAACCACGTTTGGAAAGTATATTTTGAGAAAATAGAAAAAACAAAGTTATCCTAGCTTCTAATCATACAAAGCTTTAGAAGTTTCCAAGGAATACACATTACTCAAGTTTTTTTACTATTGCTAAGTTTTTTTGACAAAAAAGAAGCAAACTAGCAATAAAGTTCAGACAATCTCAATTATTAACAAAAGATACAAAAATTCTATATTCTAGATACACAATCTTGACAATATTCTGTTAACCTTGATAATATTTCCACCAACATTGGCTTTGATCATAGGTAAGGGTGGGGTCAAAGAAAAGGTAGGTCACAGGTTTTACTTCTGATATTTTCATTGCTACCAATAAAGAATGTATGTCTGAGCAGGCAATGCAGGAGCCAAGTCATTAATGACAAAGAAATAAAGCTCCGAATTACAGGCAAAATCACAGTATATTATTCAATCACCAATCCTCACACTTCTTTCTCATAGCTAGAATGCATATGTACACCAACCAGAAAAGATAATCATGTTAGAGGATAAGATGGTAGAGTGAGTGCCATGTGAAACCCACTTAATAGCAGAATGATGATCAGATAACTTAAGTAAATGATGCCTGGTCCTACAACATCCAAGTGTGCATAAACACCCATGCATGAGCCTGCCTCCTTATCATTCTTAATCACACCATTCCACACGAGTACATAAGCACCAACTTTGAACTGTTATATCAGATTGATTATCAGCATGCATTATATTCAAGGAATATGAGGAACTCTTACCATGTGGCGGCAAGGTAGGACAGCAGTATCCTTAGGTTCAGTCATGCAGATAACACACTCCTTCCCTGGGTCACTATCATCAAAGCCTTCTGCTGCTGCCGAGCTTCCTATTCCGTATATCTCACGTAGTTCATAGCGAACTCCATCGACCCATAATATCTGCCTTATCACTTTCACTTTGAAAGAGTTACCATTGTTCTTCTCCAGAATAGCTTGAGTAATTTGCATGTGGGCCGATGTATTTTGTGCAGGATCATCAATATGTTCATCAGATGAATGAGGCGGCATACATGTTTCAGCGGAAATTACAAGAGGGAAAACATCTTCTCCTGGCGTTGGTTTTGAGAGATCATCCAATTCAAAGAAACCTAAGTCAATTCCTGTTCCCGAAGGCTGCCGAAATCTTTGGCCAAGTCCCTTCTGAAATGGGACTCTCGCAGACTCATAGGCTTCAGGAAATAGTGGAACAAACCTACAGTTCGACTCTTCCTTGGCAAAGTAAAAAATGGTGATACTGTAAATTAGAAAGAAAAAAAAAGACAAGAGAAACCATGTTAATTACATAAAAGTATTTCATGGAGTTTGCAGACCTTATCAGACAACTAACAAACACTAATTATTTCATTACTTTGAAGCTTTACATCTATCACCCTACAATAAGTCACTTTCTTGCATAATTGAGTCAAAATCTTAGTTCATATAAAACATAGAACCACCATTGGGACACCTGAACTAGGATTCTGTGATATTTGGGTGCACTATAGGCTTTAACAAATGCCAAAATTTCTGTTTCCACAAAGAACAACTGTATATCTTTGATGTGATATTACTTGCTTGGCAAGGGAGTAGAATTACTATAACTGACAGTTTACCTTGCTTTATATGCAAATTAATTAAGTAATAAAAAGTATAAAAACACCGTTAAAAGCACAATTCTATGAGATCAAGAACTCCTGCTAACTTTTTTTTTTTTGTTGCCAGAGAACTTCCGCTAACTCAAAAATACTCTATTAAGTGAAGGTCTGAACTCATTAAACAAGATGAACAAACAAATCCAAATAATGAATTGATTATTATTCCTTCAAAATCAGGATGTCCATATCTACAGCTTAAACAATTGTTTTATATCCAATTTTAAGAAACTTTGTACCATACAACTTTGAGAACCCTTAACCTAAACAACTCTATAGTAAAAGCTTTACGGCATCAACTTTAGATTCACATTATAAATCATGCTTCAGAAGCAAGAAAGAATTTGTAATAAAAAACCAGATGGAATTTATCACAACCCCAAACAGAATTGCAGTGATGAAATCAATATGCCACTCAACCCCTCAAAACAATGAATCAAACATGCCTGGAAACAAAAGAAATGAACTCTTACACATCTATGCAAACTAATGGCAGCTTAGAAAGCCATGAACAAACTTGAATTGATTGGTTGTGACATGTTTTGCTCACAACCTTAAGATATCTTAAAATATGCCTAACACAACTGTAAAAATCATATCAAGCGAACTCCTTAGAAACGAATTAAAATAAAAAAAAAAGGAAGCAGTTTGAGGTACTAAATCTAATTACATAGGAGCAAAATGCGAATATACCTGCAATTAACACAGGTGGGAAGGTTGACAAATAGATGGGCATTTTACTACACTCCAAGGCTACATGAATGATTTATTTTAAAATAGTAAACTAGATAACTTTCAAGAAGCAAATTACCAACATCCAATTCTCTATCTAGGTATAGTAAAAACCTATGTTGCTCCGGCTCTTTATTTTTCTTGAAGTACCCGTGTCCGACACATATTCGGACATGGGTATGGGGATATGATCCCCCAAGGACCCTCCAAATATATGGAAAAACTTAGAATAAATCAAACATACCTGTGTCCGACACATACCCGTGTCCAATACTCACACTCGAGTCCGAGTAACATAGGTAAAAACTTCAATGATGAAGAGCAGATTTTTAAAAGCGAGGAAAAAATGATAAAATATAAGCAATAATAAAAACAAGAACAACCCCACATTCTTTTGAATCCTAGGGTGAAAATTTCCAATACACATTGCAAAACCATCCTATCCCCACACCTCTTCTTATCAACAGTGTTCAGCAAATGATGCAGTTTGCTCAACAGTTATTATAAACGTAATAGCTGTTTCTAGGAGAGTAAAGGAACCCAGAGATGATGAAAAAGAAGAGATTGAAGGCATCTATCCTAACTGCCTGCCAACATTTGTCAAAAATCATTTGAACTTACAAGCAGTAGCAGACCATAAAGAAGTAGTTCTTTAATAAAATCAATCTACATATAGGTCGGCCAATGGAGGTTACCTAATGTCGTTCAGCTTGTTTAGCACAAATAACGCAAGTTAACAGATACCCTACACTTGTGTGAAGCATAAAAAGTCAAAGGTGATGGAAAAGGTGAGTGCCCCTATTGGCAGATCTAATACTGCAAGGCTTGAACATTATCATAATGGATAAAGAGATGCATCACAGTTATGGTGTCACTATTGGAAAATCTAATACTGCAAGGCTTGAACATTATCATAATGGATAAAGAGATGCATCACAGTTACGGTTCCCCCTGAAAACTAGACTAGCCAGTAATGCCCAATTGGGCTTTGCTTCATACAGGACAGAGATGTGCATGCTGAACTACAGAGCCCTCTCTGTTAACCAAAACTCATCACTGTTAAGTTTCGAGTTTAATTCCAAAGACTTTGTATTAACATTTCACTTTCCATTAAAAACTCTTAAGGATGAAGAGAACCTTTGCATCTTCTAAGGGAACTTCAAGAGCAAGCTTTCCAATTCATTTAAATCCAAATTCCCTACTAATATAGCCTTCACAGTTCCTAATGCTTATATGGTATTCATAATTTGATTAGTTAAAGGTAGAAAAGCAGTCACCTAATACTCAAAACTCAATTCTAATAAGAAGCTCATCTGCTCATAAAATGTGGTTTGCATCAAGTCTCACCCTAGATTGCAAGTCCTTATAACACTTATGCTTCTAACTAGTGTAATGACTAACTATTGCTCAGCCAGACAAAAAGTTTAAGGAAATAGCTTAGTTCATTAAGATTCTTAATCCTTCACATTTTATCAGCTTATGGCATCGCTGTTAGAAGGCAACAAAGTTACATGCACTAGCCTAAAATCCGTATAACATCCAAATGCTATTACATAATCTAATTTTCTATCTTTCTTTAGTGCTTTAATGACCAGAAAACGGTGTCGTCCATTCTGCATTCTCGTCAATTTATTTTGTCACATCAAACCTGCTACACCAACTTTGGGTTTGATTTGAATTTCCTTTTTCTCCACTAGTTATCTAATCATGGTCGTCCCAGAAAAGTTCAAATTTTTTTTTTCGATAATAAGATTTCAGTTCATTTCTTTGCAATTTTCATCTAAAAATAAAATAATAAATCTTACACTAAAAACCCATCTCCAAATTTTCCTCTAAAAGAAAAGAAATTTAACCAGACCCCAAATTTTAATAAACAGTAAAAAAAAATAAAAGAAAAAGGAATCTTCTTTTACCTGCCATCAAATAAGGCATCAAAAACGAAAGAGACCAAGTGATGATCAGGGTTTTGCTCGTCTACTTCGAGCTTCAATGTATCCTTATGCACGTTCACGTCATTCCTCACTTTCTTAGCATTCTGGTGCTCCACATAAGGCGGCGGTGGCTGCGCCGCCGCCGGCACGGCATGAGCACGAATCGGGGGCCACCCATTAGTTTGGTTGGCATAATAAGGTTGGTATTGAATAGGTAAACGACCCATCATGGGGTTTGAGTAACTGCAGGAACTAAAGGGTGGGGAACAGTAGTAACTGTTGTGAATTGGAGGCGGCGGAGGTGGGGGGTGCATAGGATAAGGGTTCTGGGGATGTGCAGGATAAGGGTGGCTAGTCGAAGGGGGAGGAGGAGGTGGCGGAGGAGGAAGGGAAGTGGGTTCTTGAGGGTAATAGAAAGGTGGAGGTGGTGGAGGAGGGGCATGGAGGTAATTTTGGTTTCTCCTCCTGTTGCTTGTGCTGCTCCATGATATGCCCATGTTTGGAGAGAGGGAAAGTGAGAGAAAAAAGGTTGAAGAAAATGGAAAGTTAGGAATGGAGTTGTTTTTACTTTATATTTATTTGTTGGATGTAAATGAAATGAGAATAGTAGCTGTTCAATCAAGTCTTTGATTGTGTTGTGTGTTGTTGAAAAAAGAAAATTTCATCATTGACTTATTTTAGACGGAATTTCAAAATTGGGCTATGGAGAGTAAATATTTTAACGTTGCTATCGTGACAAATAATAATTATCTAGAGCATTAACAGATCGACGGATTTAGATATGATATCAATTAGGATTGTAAATGAGATATTTATACTCGTAAGCTACTCGAATTTGTCTATAAAAAACTCGAATTCGACTTGATCATTGTCGAGTAGAGCTCGAACTTCGAGCCAGTCGCATTCGAGTATCCTAATACTTAATTAATATTGAAAAATCTCAATTCGAACTCGAGCACGAGTTTGAAGTCGAGCATGGGAATCGAGCTCATTTTTATTAGGTAAACGAGTCTAATCGAACGAGTTCGAGCAGTTCAATTTTTATCTCGAATCAATCTCGAGCTTTAAAAGTGAAACTCGATCGAGGTCGAACCGAGTTTTGAGCCTCAAATTTTGAGTTGAGCTCGAGTTTCTTACAGCTTGAACTCGATTCTACTCGATTATACCCTTAATATTAATAACTTATATGTTTGTCTAACCTCGACCTGAAAATTCGAACCTCAATTTTTTTCTTACGACTGCCCAAATTAGTGTGTTGAATCCACTCAGCCCACCGGGAGCGGGCCCAATCCACCAGGCACAGACCCAGCAAATCAACCTGACCAGGCAAGCCCAACAATCACTGGGAGCAGAGGCCTGGGACACGAGGGCACCTCCCCTTCTCCCAGAGGTCACATCTCCAGTCACCTCGACGCCTACCTAGGGCAGTGCGAGGCATTAAATACCACAGTCTGCAGACGACGGACATTAAATGCGGTCGTCTCCTCGACAAGGCCTCCCGAGGCCGCTTACATCAGACGACCTATCAGAATTGGGCACGTGGAACCAGCAGGGCGACCACTAGGTCGTCCAACTTCCTCTATATATAGCTCCTAGGGCTATTCCTGGTTAAGCTCTCTCTCTCTCTCTCTCTATTTCTCTAATTTAATAGTACTCTCTCCTTGAGCTCAAATTTTGAGTTGAGCTCGAGTTTCTTACAGCTTGAACTCGGTTCGACACGATTATACCCTTAATATTAATAACTTATATGTTTGTCTAACCTCGACCTGAAAATTCGGACCTCAATTTTTTTCTTACGACTGCCCAAATTAGTGTGTTGAACCCACTCAGCCCACCGGGAGAGGGCCCAATCAACCAGGCACAGACCCAGCAAATTAGCCCGACCAGGCGAGCCCAACAATCACTGGGAGCAGAGGCCTGGGACACGAGGGCACCTCCCATTCTCCCAGAGGTCACATCTCCAGTCACCTCGGCACCTACCTAGGGCAGTGCGAGGCATTAAATACCACAGTCTGCAGACGACGGACATTAAATGTGGTCGTCTCCTCGACAAGGCCTCCCGAGGCCGCTTACATCAGACGACCTATCAGAATCGGGCACGTGGAACTAGCAGGGCGACCACTAGGTCGCCCAACTTCCTCTATATATAGCTCCTAGGGCTATTCCTAGTTAAGCTCTCTCTCTTTCTCTCTCTCTATTTCTCTAATTTAACAGTACTCTCTCCTTCTAAAGCCTCTTCTTCCTCCTACAAACACAGACTTTAACATCGGAGCGTGTCCCGGAGCTCAACCTCCGGTGCTCTCTGACTTGTTTTCTCCCATTTCAGGGCCTCCAACCACCGAGATCAACAGGAGCACCATCTCGACATAAAAAGACATCAACATTTGGTGCCGTCTGTGGGAAACGACAAGCCATGTCTTTACCACCAACCCAACAAACCTCCTCACCCGGAGACCCAGGTACCATCCCCCCATCACCAAACTCCTCCACACCTCGGTTACAGACAGTTTCCACTCTCCACTCCCACGAACTCTCCTCAATACGCTGGTACCTGGCACCAGCTACCAAGCACCTTTCATCCCTAACTTCTGGCCCCAACAGCCCTACTACCAGAACCTACTCACAGCCGCCTCTCTAGTATTCTTAACCCTCACGACTCCGCTGCGAGATATACCCCCAGCGACCTAGCAAACCACCTGCATAGCCCTCTCCAACCCCTTAGAAGCTCAGTTTTACGTCGCGGGACAAACGAGTATTTCCTTTGTCCACAGAACAGACCCCCACCAGCAGGACAAGAGAACCCACCAGCCACACTACCACCAAACACCGCCACTGGGCCCCCAAGCAACCAAGCAACCCCACCATCCAACCACCCAACACCACTTTCCAACCCCCTGTGCTGCCTTACGTCGACCCAACGTACCAGATGCTCATGAGCCAGATACAAACCCTCCAGGCTCAGCTGGCTGAGCAACAGCACGTTGCCCGCCAGGCCAATCAGAAAGTGGGGCCAAACCAAAAGGGCAACAATAACAACCAAGAAGAAAACAGTGCCAGTTCGTGTTATCGAGGCAGCCATCGAACAGCCACAAGCAAGGCCCACAGACAAAGTAGGAGAACCTACCTGCCAATAAGGAGATGGCTGCTTGCACTTGGAGGCCTAGATGACGGCCTTAAGAAAAGAAGTCCACGACATGATGAAAGACAAAATTGAGAAAGTAGAGTGGATGACGGACGACAACAGTCCCCTGACCCTGGAAATTCGGTAGGAACTAGTACCCAAGACACTCAAGCTCCCCAAAGAAAACTATGATGGCACCAAGGACCCCACGCCACCTCATCCAGTCCAAGAACTACATGGACTTGATAGGGGCCACTGACGCCCAGAAATACTGAGTGTTTCCTATGACACTCAGAGTGCACGCCAGAACCTAGTATCACTCACTGTTGGCAGTGTTCACCGATAGCTTCCAGAAGCTTGGTAGAACCTTCATTGCCCACTTCATCGCCAACAAGGCAACCTTCAAAACCCCAGCCAGCCTCATCGCAGTAAGACAGAAGAAAAGCGAAACCCTCAGAGAATATATTCGCAGGTTCAATTCCGCCACCATAGAAATCAAGGACATACATGATGACTGGGCCATACAGGCGTTCATCTATGGGGTCCGCCACGAACACCTTCGGTATGCCTTGACAGATGAGAAACTCTATAACCTTTACGAAAAGGCCCAGAGGTATACCGAAACAGAAAAAATGAAACTGGCGGAGGGGCCCGACGAAAGGACGAACTACCAACAGGGTCAGGGGCGCCCCCCAAAAACCAAACAGGGATATCAAGACAATAGAAAAAAGTTGGGTCTTGACTCACATCGCCAAAGGTCCAGGTCGCCCGAAAGAACAACCCGCTAGAATAACACAGATAGAGCCAACCAGGGGCGCATGCGAAAAGGGAAAGAGCCCTGTACTCTAAGTTCGATAAATACACCCCTCTCAATGCCTCAAAGGCATACATCCTGAATGCAGTAGCTCACGAGGGTATCTTGGGAGTACCATACCCCATGAAGGACAACCTGTCGCGCCTTAACTCCAAGGAAAGGTGCAACTATCACAATGATGTGGGACACAACACGAAAGATTATAGGTCTTTAAAAGATGCAATTGAGACCTCCATTAGAAAAGGGCAGATCAAGCAGTTTGTAAGAAAGATAGGGGCCTAACAAGGGCAGTCGTCGAAGAACAATCAGGGAAACACAGGCAGGACAAAAGGGAATAAATTGGTACAGGGGGTAATAAACATGATAGTGGGGGGCACGAAAGAATGGACCGCTATTAATTCCAAGAGAAAAGCCTATCTAAGAAGTATAATGGCAATCGATACAACCCCCAAACGAGCAAAGCAGAATTAAGACTAGATGGTAGATTTCACTGATAATGACGTCAACATCTTGGAAGATAATGGGAATGACCCGATTGTTGTGGCGGCCACAATAAAAAATTTTGGAGTGAAAAGAGTTCTCGTCGACAGCGGTAGCGTAGTGGAAGTTATCTAATGGGAAGCTTTCAAGAAGATGGGCATCCCTGAGAAAGAACTGAAGCCAGCAAGCCCAATTTTTGGCTTCGCAAATTAGCCAATTACAGTGAAATGGTCAATCACCCTGCTAGTGACAATGGGAGACGGTGACCACACCCTCACCATCATCTCTGAGTTCCTAGTGGTCGACTAGCCTTCGATCTACAACGTCATCTTTGGAAGACCTGTGATAAGAAAGGCAAGGATGGTGGCTGCTGTCTACTACTTGACAGTGAAATTCCCAACACCTATGGAAATTGGTTACATGAAGACAGATCAACAAATGACATGGCAGTACCACGTGTTGTTCGTACAGATCACAAAGAAACACCAAGGTGTCGAGCCTGACCTCTACATGGCAGAAGCAAGGGGTAAAAAGAAAAACTGGGGGGCAACCAATAGAAGCTCAGATCAATCTGATTGACAAAACTATTCTCAACTTAGAAAGCCTTGATAACAGGGCATAGACAAGTTAGTATAAGGCGGAGCATGCAGAGCAAACAAAGACGGTCCCTTTGGACCCAAAAGACCCGTCTAAGACAACCAAGGTTGGGTCCTCTTTGGGAGGTGAAGAAAGACGACTCTTGGTGGCCATGCTGCAAAAAAAACGCCGACATCTTTGCATGGTCGGTAGCTGACATGCCCAGATTAGACCCGAAAATAATCACCCACTCCCTGAATGTGAACCCAGCAGTAAAACCGATCAGACAGAAGAAATGCTAGTTCGCCCCTGAGTGAGTCAGGGCAGTTAGAGAAGAAGTCGAGAAACTGCTCACCGCTGACTTCATCAAAGAGGTGTTTTCCTCGGATTGGCTCGCCAACGTAGTGATGGTAAAAAAAGCCAGTGGCAAATGGTGAATGTGTATAGACTTCACATACTTGAACAATGCCTGCCCTAAGGACAACTTCCCCCTACTAGCCATAGATCGATTGGTTGACTCCTCAGTGGGACACAAATACCTGAGTTTTATGGACGCTTTCTCCGGATACAACCAGATCAAAATAAACCTCGAAGACCAAGACAAAACGTCTTTTGTGACAGAGGAAGGTCTATTCTGCTACAAGTTATGCCCTTCAGGCTAAAGAACGCATGAGCCATCTACCAAAGGTTGGTAAACAGGCTCTTCAAGGACCAAATTGGACGGAGTATGGAAGTATATATGGATGACATACTGGTAAAAAGCTCATCGCTAGACCAGCATGTCCGGGATCTGAGAAAGCCTTTGGCATCATAGAAAGTACAACATGAGATTGAATCTGGAAAAGTGTGCGTTCGCAGTGGGAGCAGGGAAGTTCCTTAGTTTTATGGTCTCCTATATGAGAATAGAAGAAAATCCGAAAAATATTCAAGCAATCTTGGGTATGTGTCCGCCAAGAAACACTAAAGAACTGCAAAGGCTTACCGACAGGGTGGTCGCCCTCAACAGGTTCATCTCCAAGCTCGCCGATAGGTGCTTACCTTTTTTCAAAGTGCTCAGAGGAGCCTCCAGGTATCAATGGATCGAAGATTGCCATAAGGCTTTCGAAAAATTAAAAAAGTACTTGTGCTCGCTGCCTCTGCTCATCAGCCTCTTGCCAGGAGATCAACTGTACATCTACCTGGCACCTTAGACGAGACCGTAGATGCCGTGCTCCTTAAGGAAGAAGAAGACCGCAAAACTGGTACCAGTTTATCATGCCAGCCGTGCCCTCAAGAATGGAAATGTTAACTATACTCGGCTAGAAAAAACCACTTATGCTTTGATAGTGGTCGCTAGGCGCCTGAGGCAGTATTTTCAGGCCCATCCCATCATGGTATTGACGGATCAATCGCTAAGGGAAGTCTTGCAAAAGGTAGACACGACGGGCAGAATGGCCATGTGGAGTGTTAAGCTAAGTGAATTTGGTCTGGAGTATAAGCCGAGGAAGGCCATCAAGGCCCAGGCTTTGGCGGACTTTATAGTTGAGTGCTCCTTTGACAGCGCCAATCCACTACCCGAAAGAGTCACCATCGAACCCTGGCGAGAAGACACAGTCACCACCCCTAGAGCCAACTCTAATACAAAAACCATAGCAACTGGAGTCCGCCCTAAGCGACATGTGGACTTTGTATGTGGACAGATCCTCAGAAAAAGAGGGATCAGGGGCTAGGATCTTGTTGACTGACCCCCAGGGAAGTGAATGGCAGTATGGCTTATCTTTCGGCTTCCCCGCCTCGAACAATACAGTAGAATACGAGGCCCTCCTGGCAAGGCTCGAGTTGGCACTCAAACTCGGGGCCACAAGACTATTTGTGTCTACCGACTCCCAATTGGTGGCAAAACATGTGAATAGGGAATATGAAGTAAGGGAGCCCGCCTTGGTAAAGTATCACAAAAAGGTCATAGACCTAAAGCTGCGCTTCAACCAGTTAGCGATCCAGCAGATCGCCAGAGAAGAAAATGCTAGGGCAGACTCTCTGTCCAAGCTCACCTCCGCCATTGAGATAAGACAAAGAGGAAAGATCCTACTTGAACACCGTCCTTTACCAAGCCACCAAGAAGGTGCAGAGATCCTCCCAATAGCTAACGAGCAAAGTTGGTTGACAGGCATTACAGACTTTCTCATAAATGGGACCTCGCCCGACGACCCCAAAGAACAACTTAGACTGAGAAGAAAAGCCGCCAGGTACACAATAATGGGCTACACTCTGTACAGGAAATCATTCAATGAACCCTTGTTGAGGTGTTTAGCGCTACAGAGGCTGAGTACATCCTTCGGGAGATCCATGAAGGAGTATGTGGAAATCACATGGAGGGCAGGTCTTTGGCACAAAAAACACTCAGACAAGGTTTTTACTGGCCGACAATGAAGAAAGATGACACAGAGTTGGTAAAAAAGTGCGACAAATGCCAGAAGTTCACTATTGTCCCAAGGCAGCCAGCAGAATTGCTTAACCAACTGTCGAGCCCATGGCCCTTTGAGATCTGGGGGATAGACATCCTGGGACTTTTCCCAATTGCCATAGGACATAAGAAGTTTATGGTTGTCACTTGCGAATACTTCACTAAATGGGTAGAAGCAGAGGTCGTGGCGACCATTACAGAAAGGGTAATTGAGAACTTCGTCTGGAAATCTATGGTGTGCAGGTACGGAGTCCCTAACGCTATCGTGGCAGATAATGGTTCACAGTTCTAGGGGGCAAGTTGAAGAAATTTTGTGAAAACTTATAAATCCTGCTCACGCACAGCTCGATCAAGCACCCCCAAACAAACGGACAGGTGGAGGCAATAAACAAGAAAATCCTTCAAGGCCTGAAAAAGAAGCTCAACGATGCCAAGGGGGCATGGCTAGAAGAAATGCCAGGAATACTATGAGCCATCGGGACCACGTCCCACTCCAGCACGGGCGAGACCCCTTTCAATTTGATGTATGGAACATAGGCTATGATACTAGCCAAGATAGGCATCAATTCCTTGAGAACAACTCACTACGACCCCTCCACCAATGAAGATGCACTTAGAAGAAATCTGGATCTCTTAAAAGAAACCAGAGACTGGGCACAAGTCAAACAGGCTGCCAGATCACATCAGGTCGCACAGTACTATAATTCAAAGGTCAAAGGCAGAAAATTCCAAGTCGACGACCTTGTCCTCAGAAGTTGTGAAGCCAGCAAGCCAACGAGTGAATAGGGAAAGGTGGCCCCAAACTGGCAAGGCCCTTACAAGGTGATAAAGAATATTGGTTTTGGAGCCTATGTGCTGGAATGAATGGACGAAAGCCCCGTACCAAGGACTTGGAATACAATTCACCTGAACAAATATTTCCTGTAAATTTATGTACAAGTTGTCTCTTCCCTCATAAGGATAATAACACAGCTTGCCTTTTGAAGAAAAAATAAAATTTAACACTTTGCCCAACGACCTCTAACTGGCACATCCATCCTCGCGTCCACCATGTGTGCTCGCAATAAGACGCCACGTTGCACGTCCAATGGTCTCTAACTGACCCATGCATCCTCGCATCCATCATGTGTGCTCGCAATAAGATACCATGCTGCACGTCTAATGGCCTCTAATTGGCCCATCTATCCTTGCGTCCACCATGTGCGCTCGTAATAAGACGCCATGCTGCACGCCCAATGGCCTCTGATTGGCCCATCCATCCTCGTGTCCACCATGTGCGCTCACAAAAAGATGTTGTATTGCACGCCTAATGGCCTCTAACTGGCCCATCCATCATCGCGTCCACCATGTGTGCTCGCAATAAGACGCCATGCTGCATGCCCAATGGCCTCTAACTGGCCCATCCATCTTCGCGTCCACCATGTGAGCTCGCAATAAAATGCCATGCTGCACGTCGAATAGCCTCTAACTGGCCTATCCATCCTCGAGTCCACCATGTGTTCTCGCAATAAGACGCCATGCTGTACGCCCAGTGGCCTCTAACTGGCCAAACCATCCTCGCGTCCACCATGTGCGCTAGCAATAAGATGCCACGTTGCACGCCCAATGGCCTCTAACTGGCCCATCCATCATTCGTCCACCATGCTCGCTAGCAATAACACGCCATACTGCAATACTATTCGTCCCTAACCGACCCTTACGCTCACACGCACAACTAGCAAAGTAGCAGCCTATAACAAGTCTAGTAGTTTGCCAACACACCAGCAGTACGCACAAAGACAAACTCCAAAACGAACAACAAGACAAACTAAACAGAAAAGAAGGCAAACAAAGGGCAAGCAAACAAGTTTTTCATTGATAAAAAGAAGGATTATAAATATCCTAAGTTCTATTTACAAGGTCCTCGCCTAAAGGACCGCTACCCACCCCAGTTATATCCCCACCTCTCCTATCTACAGCAGCAGGATCCCTAACCTCTCCATCATCAGGAGGATGGACAATCAGATCATCAGCTACAAGTATCTCCTTTGTCGCTGTAACAGACGGGGATAGCTCACCTTGTGGAGCTGCAAGCATCTCCTCTGCGGCTGCAGCAGACGGGGGCAGCTTATCTTATGGAGTGGGGGGCATGCCATCAACCTGGGGCATCGTAGGGACAACAGGACCAGGAGCCATCTCATATTCTGCCTTTAACCCCTCCATGGAGGATACATCGGGGCATACAGGGTCAAAGCCCTTAGGAGGATTCTCAATGGCCAAAAAGTCTATGCCCATGCAGTCAAGGGGCCCATTCACCAATTGGACCCCAGTAAGGGTGGTCGCCCTAAATTCGTCCACCATGCTAAGGGCCACTTCGACCACCTCACCCTCTTTTGCCTCCAAGGCCTTCAGCAGCACGAGAGCATGTTTTTTTTTCTCAGCCTCCATAGCCTTGGCCATAGCTTTGGCAACGATGGCCTCCACAGCCTTGGCCACACCAGCCTCCTTCTCATTGTCCTTCTCTGCCAAACTCTGCTTCAGTAGTTTGATTTTTTTGTCCCTAGCCTTAACGCAGTTCTCTGCTTTGGTGAGCTGACCGCGAACAAGCGTGGCCTGCTTCTCAGACTCTGCCACATTGGCCAAACAGGACTATTCGCTAAAGATCGCCTTGTCCTTAGCAGCCTTGTTTTTCTCCTTTTCAGCCTTCAAGAGGAGTTCCAGCTCTATCACACGAGCAGCCTTGAGCTGGAGATCCCTCTCCATGTTGCGAAGACGAGCATCCGTCTCCCCGACATGGTTATATATAGCCAGGGCAGCGGTTAGATTCTGAAAAAAAAAACAAACTACGTTAGAAAAATTGGCCAGCACCAACCATCAAACAACTCGCAGAACAGAGCTCACCTCTACCATGCTCGACATAATGCCGTGCTAAACAGTACGCATGCCGCAATTCTCAATAACCTTCACCTCCTGGGAAGGGAGATGACTACGAGCCCAACTAACTCACCCGTCGGTGTTGCCAAGCAAGGACCCAACGGGCATACGACTTTGATAGTCAAAATAAGAGTTAGACCCCTGGCGTACATCGTGGAATACGCCCCCATGAGGCAAAGGCGAAGAGCGCATAGAGTGCGTCGCAGTGTCATCAGGGGTAGAAGAAGACCTGTCTCCGCCCGGAGAGGCTGGTATGATGGGCAAAGTTTTGCCACCCTTAGTAGGCTCCGTAGTTCTTTTTGATTTCGGAGGCACAACAAGTGGAGCATCATCTTTCCCTACCTCCACCGATGGTTGCAAAGCACCTTGACCCACTTTTTTTTTAGCCACGCCAAGGCCTGCCTGTTTAGTAGGCAAAGACGGAACAGACTTCTGGTTCTTCGGGTCCACGCCAACTCTCTGTTTCTTAAGGGTAGGGTCGGCTGGCAGGCTATCCCACTTATACTTCTTGGCGGACTGCTCCTGAACGAGTGGAGCAGTTGACCTTGTGCCCTTACTCTGGCCTTTACTCTTGTCTTTCGCCACCTGGCAGATCCTCTCGGCGATGCCACCACTTGACATACCTGCACAGAACAAAATAATCAAAATGAGAGCTCATCAAAGCGCAAGCATCGAGAGCATGCAAAATATACCAGCTCGTCAAAGATCTAGAAACAAAGTCTCCGGAGTAGAACTACCACGCCAAGCACCATCTTCACTAACGGAGCTATCAGAGCTCACATAATCTCCCATGACGAACACCATCTTCTCATCACTAGAGTCATCCAAAATAATAACTTCAACCGGCTTCGTTCCAGCTCCTAAAGCCTTCCACCTTCATTCTCAGAGGAACTAGGGGAGGGTGGCAGTTCTATCACAAAGGAGGTTGAAGCAAGAGGGGTAGGCTCAGGAACCCAAGGCACCAAAGCAAGCGTATGGCTAGACGACCCAAGGCTATTACCTTCATCAAGGCCGTCCACCTCTTCAGAAACCACCTTGCTAGTAGAGGCAACACTTGCTTTTCCTGAAGGAGCAGTCCCACGTCGGTAAGAGGTGTCCGCCTTCTTGCTCATTCTCTTTTTTTTCTCAGGCTCGGTGATACCCATCAAAACCTCCGCGTAATAGTCAATACCGCCCACGGGCCACTCTTTACCTTTGGAAGGAGGGACTAAATCAGCAAACTTGGTCGCCACCCTGTTTGGACTGATATTCTCTAAATAGTACTTGTAAATACGACAGTCCGTCACGACATCCTCCCAGTTGATCTTATTCTACATGTAATAGTCAGACTGATCTTTCTCCAGATTGTCCATGGCCACAGACATTTTCTACAGATCCTTAGGGGGCTCACACCATTTCACCGGAAAGCCCCAATTCTTCTCCAACTTTAACTCCACAGCAAAAAACTACGACCTTTTGATATGATTATTGTAGGGAGCATTCTCTACGATCACCCGGTGGCGAGGACTAAGGTAGCAGAACTTGTCCTGCTTCACTTTCAAATGGTATAGGTTGCGAAAGGGGGCGTATAGAGGCTCCACGCCTCTTTTCTTACAATCGAAGAAGTACGCCACTATAACAGGCCAAGAAGACCCTGTCAGTTGAGCCGCAGCAATACCATACCCCTTAAGGCAAGTGGCGAAGAAGGGGTTCAAAGAAAAGTGGAACCCCCTTTTGAACATGTGCTCTAAGAAGATCACGTCCCTCCTACCTTTCTTAATCTGACTTGGGCGCCAACCTGATATAAAAATCATAATGGTAATTGGGGATGAAAATACCACAGGTCAGCATCAGTGCGCCAACCTACTCGATGGTCATAGTACAGCAGATATCATCATAAAACTGAATGCCATCATCCTCAGCAACCCCCTCACTTTTCTCAGAAGACGTTTGGTCTACCTCCGAGGCACCACCACCAACGACTCCACCCCCACCACCAGCAGCCACCCTGGCCCCTTCCTTAATATCACGGTCCAGATCATCGCACACCTCATCGATGCTCTGACCACCAATGTAGGACAGACCTTCCATCCTCTCCAACGCGTTGAACCACCACTGTCACTCGAACCCATCCCATAAACAACCACACACAACAAAAATCAAACAAAAACATAAAGACAAGCACCAAAAATAACTATGTAGACTCGGCCAAACTTCATCGGACCAGTGAACCAGCAAAACAAAATAACCCACCAACGAAACGGAGAACGGCGTAAGCATATCGGAGCACTGGACACGTTCGACAGCAAAAATGATAGCACCTCGACAACAAAAATGAAAAAAAGGATAGAAGCCAAAATTGGGCACCCCTATTTATAGCCAAAAAAGGCTTTGATGATCGCCCATTGCACCACACAATGCTTGATACATGTTCGTTCCTCGAACGACACGCCCAACCTTTAAGGCTGGCATTAAAGACGGGCACGACAAATGTCACGTCGTATCTGCCAAAGGACAACAATAAGTTCAGAGCACCTCCTCGCCCAAATTCAAACCTGCTCAGACCACTTCAACACGCTACTGCTTGACGCACTCCGAGAAAGAAAGATCGACATTTACACCTTAGCTAGAAAACCCAAAAAATTAAAAATAAGCCCTTTGAATCCTCGCCAATATGGGACGATCCTTATAGCACGGGGCAACGGTAATCAACAAGGTCACTGTCGATCACTTTATAACCTCCATCTCACCTGGGGGGCAATTGTTGAACTCACTCGGCCCACTGAGAGTGGGCCCAATCCACCAGGCACAGACCTAGCAAATTAGCCCAACCAGGCAAGCCTAACAATCACTGGGAGCAGAGGCCTGGGACACGTGGGCGCCTCCCCTTCTCCCAGAGGTCACATCTCCAATCACCTCGGCCACCTGGGGCAGTGCGAGGCATTAAATATCACAGTCTGTAGAAAACAGACATTAAATGCGACCATCTCCTCACCAAGGCCCCCCGAGGCCGCTTACATCAGACGACCTATCAGAGTCGGGCACGTAGAGTCGCCCAACTTCCTCTATATATAGCCGTCCAAGGCTATTCCCGGTTAAGCGCTCTCTCTCTCTCTCTCTTTCTTTCCTCTAACATTACTCTCTCCTTCTAAAGCCTCTTCTTCCTCCTACAAACACTGACTTAAGCATCGGAGAGTGTCTCGGAGCTCAACTTCCGGTGCTCTCTGACTTGCTTTCTCCCCTGTCAGGGCCTCCAACCACCAAGATCAATAGGAGCACCACCTCGACACAAAAAGACATCAACATAGTGAATGGTAAAATCTAAGCCCACCAGATAACTTTTTTTTTTAAATAAAAAAACAAATAAAAATATTATTTTTTAATTTTTAGTAATTTTATTTTTTGTTTATTAAAATTTAAAATATGAATAAATTAACATATATATTTTTTAATATTTATACTATAATATTATACTATATGTTTATATTTTATATATAATATAAATTAATAATCTCAACCGTGCTTGAACTTTGAATATTGGAGTAAAAGACCAACACATTTTTTAAACATGACTTATTCTTTTCCCAAGCCTTTTAATGGGTTTAATATTTTTATCAAAACCTTTTCAAATATTGGACGAACCTTCGAACTTGGATGACTAGCCTAGCCCTTGAACATGTCTATAATTATTATGAAGAAAATGAAATGATTTAAATTATTTTAAAAAATGAATATGACTATTTTAGCCTTAATTTCTATAGTTAATAGAGAGAGAATAACCAAAAGAGAGAGAATGAAGTAGAGGGAGGTGAACAATATTAATGACAGTCCATTGTAATCGATAGTGAGAAAAACGAGCGGGATCATCGGATCCAACCCCATAAAGAGAAAAAAATGATTGCCGACTCTGATACACGGACTCATCGTTTTGGGTCATCGTACTAGTCATAGTGTTGACATGACACGACACTGATACATGTATGAGATATGTACAGACACCTAATTTTGTCTGATCGAATCGCAAGAATAATTTGAAATAAGCCTTTAGTTGTTGAACGTTCTCATTTCACTTTTTGAGTAATCCTCCTCGTCCATTGATCCAGTTTCATTAATTAAGTCCAATTGTATTAATCGTGTACGATTTATTAATTTAGTCCAGATTAGTAATTAGACCCGATTCTTGTTCGAATTCAAATGTAATTACTTGAATCTATTGTATTAATTGGGATTAAATCTTTGAATTGCACACAAATTAATTGGGGTCAAGTTGTTAAATTAGATTCAAATTAAATTGGGTTTGAGTTAATAAATTTGATTTGACTATTTAATTGGACTTTGATATTTCATTAGGCAAATAAAAAGTACACAAATAAAATGCAAAAAGTGAAAGAAAATTAAAAAATATAAATATTTTATTAAGAAAAAATGAAGTTGATTAAAAAAAAGGGTACTCATGACCTTTAAGGGTGGCTGGGTAGCTAGAACCCTCTACTGTTAGCCACCCCAACCAATCCCTTTTCTTTGTCCAAAATCCACACCAATCCCTACTCCCACCTATACACACAAACTCCTTACCCAACCACCCTAAACCTATCTAGTCACTCCCACTCCCTTTTCCACAGGCAACCTTTGCCTAGCTAACAACCATCCTACAACCACTATTTTATTCCTTGGGCAGGCTTCTCAATCCCAAAAAATCATGGATTTTTCTGGGAGTTGGGTTCCCATGCTCTATTAAGAGCCCAATTTTCAGTAAAAACGAACAGTAGAGGAGAACAACAAAATCTATTTTTTTAGCAAAAGAACACATAGCAAAAAAAATCCTCCAAAACAACCAGATCCCATCACCACAGCCACCATTAACCACTACCACAACCTCCTACCACCAGCAGCAACCACCACTACATCATCACCTATTGCCACATATCTGAAACTCACCACCAAACATCACCACCAAACCATCCTGCAACCACTACAAAAACAACATCTCGCTGAAAACAAAAAGCCATAAACAATCAAAAAAATTCTAAAAACTTCTTTTGGCCAGCATCTTCATCCAAAGGTGGAACCAACATAAGTATTCAAGCTAAAAAAAGCAAAAAATAGTCTAGGGGAATTTAGGGTTTAAAAAATTGGTGAGAAAGAAGGAGAATAACATACTAAAAGCTCAGGTCATTTGGAGCGACGAAAGGGAGGTTTTTTGAGGGTATAAATCGTGGGCTTTGGGTTTGGACGTTTAAAACTTAGATGTAAGGAAGACTAGGGTCAGATTTGAAAAAAGGAGGCCAAGGGGAGTGTTTAGGTGGAATTTGGGTTCAAACTAACGTCAGAGTGTGGCGGTGGATGGCGATACCAACGTCGAATTCTAGGTAAGCTATCAGATTATGGTATTTTCTGAAGCTTTCGATGATATTTGTATTTGAAGATAGGGAGAGAAGAGGATATTTAGCGAGATAAGAATTTAGAGAAATGAATAAAATCTGAAATTTAAGAGTTTTTTTTTTGTTTAAATAGTAGATACTAAATGCATCGTTTAGTAAAAAAAAAAATCGACCCGCATGTAGACTCGATTGCGGATTCGACCTGGATGAAACCCGAGATAAGAAAAAAGTAAAAGAAAAGAGAAAATAAAAAGGAAATAAAAGAAAGAAGAAAAAAAGAAAAGAAAAAAGAAAAAAGAAAAGAAAAGAAAAGAAAAAAGGAAAGACTTGTCGACCCGATTGCAATCCGGCCCGATCTATTGGTAGCGAGCTTGATTTTGGGCTTTTGGACTCTTCATATTGGGCTTCCAGACCTAAGGCCTATTGGGGTATAATTTTCTTTCTCTTAGGCCATTTTACTATATATATATATTGTATCCATTTATTCAATATTACATGAATATATGTAAAAAATGTGTCCTTTTTGTGGTGAACAATTTTCATGAAAATAAATAAATTGTGGATGATCATTAAATACATATGTATATATTTTAAAAAAAGGGTGGGTAGTGAAAATGGTGATTATTTAACCAAATCTTTTGAAAAGAGATTTTTGGGAAGATTTGGAAGAGTCCTTTTATTCATAATTATCTCCATGTAAAAATAGTTTTTGGGAACCTTGCCTAGATGTTATAAAGAGCCTAGAATTAATTTTACTAATAAAGATTTTTAATAACCACAAGAAAACAAAAAGGTTATATAAAAATTTATCGATGATTATGTGCATCTTGAATTTGTTATATAATATGCATTTTATTTTTGTCTGTTAATAAGGATGAAATGGTAAATGATGATTTTCTTAAAGAAAATTATAAAAGCTTTTTAAAAAATGTCATTTTTTTAGAAAAATATGTAAGACAACACCCCAAAGTAGAAATAAGTTTAGGACCTCTTCCAAGTTGTTGGAGAGAACTCTCGCGATCCTTACACGAGGGAGCACTATTCATGTTTTATGGAATATTTTTGACATTTTTGGGCAGAAGAATAATTTCCTAAGTTCTGCTAAGTTGTTGGAAAATTTAGAAAATTATCCGACGCAAGAAATTTTTATGATATTCCACCAAAAATAAAATGACTGTTAAATTTAAGAAAATTAAAATTCATTTTTATTTCACTTTCTTGCTAATCATTTATGTCTCCTTTTTAATTACCATATATTTCTCTTTGTATATTTGTTGATTTATTTTTACTGTACTTATTTTCATTTTTTTTAAATAATGAATTAATAAAAAAACAAAATTTTCATAAAATGGATACTTTTATTTAAAAAATGAAAATAAGGCAATATTCTCGAGTAAAAAAAAAAATTGAACCCCTATCAGGTTGCTGGAGAGAATTTTAAAATTATTCTTTACAAAGGAATACATTTTTTATAGTGATCGAAATGGAAAGTCTTTAGCGAGAAAATCTTTTCTATATTCGGCCAAATTATTGAGAATATGGGGAAAATCTATCATGATAAGGGTATTTATTTCATCCCTTAAATAAAATGATTTGTTGTTTTTCTTTTTCAATAAAAATGTGAATTTTGAAGAAACACGGGAATCATCTTTAAAAATTAAAATTGAGACTACTTTTATCAAGATCCAAAAATAACACATGATTAATTGGTACCATTTTTTGAACGGATGTTGTGGGAGTGCTAATACCTTCCCTGCTAACTATTCACCTGAATTCAGCTTTTTTTTCCTTAAATTTTTTTGTAGACGTCAAAAATTTCTTTTTAATAAATCTTAATTAATCTTAGGGTTTTTAAAGGATAAATTTTTCATAGATGATTAATCACACTTAGCCAAAAAAAATTGATTACATCTAACAATTGAATCCACGGACAAAATCGTTATGATAATGTGTGTTTGACGACACATCACAAGGGGAAGGGAATCCAAGTCTGTGATGAACCTTTGGCTAGCAAAAAGGGAAAAAAGAAAGAAGAAGATGCGCCATTGAAGAAAACAAAAATTGGAGAAAAATTAGGGCTTTCATTTCATTATAACTTGGGCTTATAAAAGAGCTAATAGTAATAATTAGGCCCATATTTCATTCCGATTAATCTTAGCATAGCCCAAAAAGTAAAAGAATCATGGGTAAATTTGAAAAACATGCCTTTTAGAAGAGAATTATTATTCAATGGTCTAATGTGTAAAATAATGTAGAAAGGAAATCTAAAATTCTAGAATTCTTAACAAGGAAATGGAAAAGACTTATTTACCCTTAATGAAAGAAACAAAATTTTCTTTGCCTTTGACTACTTTACCGTTCTTGTTTTAAAGATTGAAGGGATCAATCCCTATTTAAGGGATCGATCCTTTTTTCAACCAGTAAGCCTCCCTATTTTTTTTTTTTATGATTGAAAGGATCGATCCATGTTTAGCGGATCGATCCTTTTTTTACACTGTATGATTCGAACAAATTTAAAGCCTTCCAAGATTTCCAAGTCATTATGAATGGATCAAAAGAACCGATCTCATTTTTTTTTTTATAAAAAAGATCAATCGTTTTTTTTTCAAAAGGACTAATTCGTGTCTCCATATTTCATATTTCAAACTTCACGAGCACAATTAATCTAACATTTATAAAAATAATTGATTTTGAGTCATTCATATCAATGTCATTTTAATATCAAAAGGTTATAAGAATTTATAAATATCAAAATGATCTAACCTTTATGAAAATGTTATTCTTATTTATATACATGCATTCTCCCCATTTGGAGTCGTAAGATTATAAGCATTTAAAAATATGAAATATATTCATATACAAATATTTATAAGGTTATATACATATTTAATACAAAAGTGTATTTGATATGAGACTTCAAAACATTCGAAAAATGTCGATCTATACATCACACCATCATTAATAACTATAAACCCTATACATAGCTTTAAAAAAAGTTTTATAACAACTTTAAGGCATATAGTATGCAGCATCATGCCAGGTTGAATGAAGTAGACATCGATTCGGTGCTCCAACAAAAAACATAGCTCCTCCAACCTTCATATTCATGTACCTACATAGAATATTCTGTGCTACAAGAAAAAATATTTACATAGAAGTATAAAAAATAAAACACAAATAGTAAAGAAAACAAAGAAGAATAAACCTATTCTTTAGATTTACCAAATGTAAAAGAAGAATGTACATATAGCAAATAAAACACAAATCAATGCTTTTCATGGCTTATATGTACATAGAAGTATAACAGTATGTACATATAGCATAACTATATGTACATTTAGAAAAAGATACGTACATTTCATAACAGTAAAAATTTCTACCTAAATCTCAATCAATTAAATCTCAAGCAAAAGATAGTTCCTCCATATTTTGTGGTTTTATGGTCATATGTGCGCACGAATCTAAGGCCATATTTCAAAATAGCAGATTATGGTAAACCCACCAAAAGTGAGCATTTTCAGTTACAGAGAGATCTAGAGACTGAAGGAATAAAGCTTTAAGATTATTTGTTACCATACTAGTCAATATGAGCTACTACATTCATCCATCAACAGTCAACAAAAGTAGATTTTGCTATAGTAGATGCCACAAGTGCAAAAAATTCAAGACAAACATGAAAAGTATGCATGTCTAAACAACCGTCTAAAACCTTACTCTACTCTACTCTACTCTACACTTAATGTTTGGTTGAAATATACCTGCACTACTTGTTCAAAACTAGTAAGAGAATTCCAAGCAATTTTTGAACTTGATTTATCACGTAAGGTTTGTACTTACTTTAACGCGATAAAGCAAGTTCAAGAATCGCTTGCAATTCCTGAACAACAATCGTTGAACTTGCAAAGCAAGCAAACATGATTATCCCGTGGTGGCAATCAAGAACTTGGCCTTGGGACTAAAACAGAGTCACTGGACAGTTGCGCAACCTACAATTAAATATATTACAACCTCCATATTATTTCTAAATTAAATATAATACATAAGAAAATGGGTTCGAGTGGCAGAAATGTAGAATTCCAAGGAAGAAAATAAGAATAAGAATAGCACAACTATCTATAACATTATCAATTTTGAATTAGGAAAAGCAAAGAGAGGAAAAAAGAAGAGAAAATCACATAGCTTCTAACATGTACATTTTCTAAAAGCAAAGAATATCAACTACACAAACAAAAAGTTATAACTCCTATGCAAAATTGATAAGAAATGCTTCAAGAAAATAAGCCCACTTATATGTACATATAGCAAAACTATATGTACATGTAGCATAACTATATGTACATTCAGCAAAATTATATATACATTTTTATATCTGTAACAAATTCTACCCTAAATCCAAAGATATATTAATTCTCTTTTCTTCAAATAACAAATTAGTAAAAATATAACGGCATATCAACATCATAATTTCAAATACTACCCTAAATCCAAAGATTGAATCATCTCCCTCCCTCCCGTTAAAGCTTTCTTGAAGATCACTTGAATATTTGCTAACAACTTCAAATTTAACTAAAGGACTAATCTAATACAAATCTCAATCTCAACATCTTTATCTAAGACTCATAAAGAAAACTCATACTTTTTTCAAAATCAATTCCATTATCAACCAAATCCCAACTACTTAAACTAACTAAAAAAGAGAAAAGAAAGAGATAAAATTTACCTCAAGAAAATGAAAACTTTCAAATCTTTCTAAAACCCCAAACTTGTGCACAAGAAAATCTTTATAAATTCCTGCAATCATTCAAGAACCCCATGTCAGATTACCTTCATTGAACAATTTGCCACCAACCCATTTCTACAAATAGCAAGATTCACAAGATTACCTCAAAAACAAAAGTTCTAAAATACCATATGTAGACACCTAATTTTGTCCGGGCCCCCTACACCGGACAAATTCTCTTTTTCAACTTCCCGGAACGCAAAGAGACTCCCACCATTCCTTAGATGGGTCCCCAAGACTTTGTTTCGGAGATTAGCACAAAAAGTCAACTCCAAAAAACAACCCCAAAAAGTCAACCACTGAAAAAGTCAACTCTCAATCAAAATCAAGAGCCTGGGAACATGAAGGAAACACGTGAGCTCATCAAAGCATGGAGGAAGTTGCACCGATCCAAATTGGATAGATATACCGATAACGCTACTCTTGGGTACTTGGTTTGGAGAGCCAAGAAGATCCACAACATAGTGCTCTCTACCGATGATGCCTCTGTTTATCCGATAATCCTTCAACCAGAGCCGGTAGTACTCTCAGAGATCGAGCTTTTCAGGCAAGAATTAGAAAAGGACAAAGGGAAATTGAAGCGTGAGTATGATAAGCTTCAGGAGAAAGTCAAAGATTTGAAGACCGACCTTAAGATCCAAGAGCCCAAGACACGGAGGTTGGTTAAAAAGCGAGACACGACGTAATCCGATATACAGGAGTTGCATCAAGAGGCTAAGAACCAAGGGACAGTTCACTTGAACTAGTAGGTCTCTGAGCGCCCATGAGAAAGAGATAGAAAAGCTTCAGAAAGAATTGGACTTCTAGAAGGGTAAGGCTAAGGACAGTAAGGAAAAGGAGTACCGAATTTCTCATGAGCGACAAAAGTGTGGAGATACCCGATCACTAATTTTGACCAGGTTAGAAAGATGCCTGCAAGAGAATGAGATATTGAAAGCAGAGTTGGGAAATGAGAGGGAAAGGACATCCATGCTACGTAAGGAGAATGAGACACTCCATGCGACCATTCAGACCTTAGAGCATCAGTTGCAAGTCCAAAAAGCTGACATTGCTGCCATCATTCGGGAATACAGAGAGAGAAAGACCGAATGGAGCCAAGCAAATGACTTAGCTTAAGATGCTAGCTCTAGGTAAAGATTGAGACCTTGGGGAGGCAGCAGTATATAGACCATCTGACTAGGCAAATCCGCAAAGTCGTGGTCAAGGCCAGAGAGATGTCGGAGAAGGTAAAGACTTTGAGGCGTGATGTTAACCCGATAGGGGAGCATGGACAGCACCTGTTGAATTTCCTGGAGAAGGCTCAAGACCAGTATGAGCAGATACGATCTTTTTTATATAACCCGAGAGTGAGAGAGGATATTTAATAAGTTTCCATGAATTAATGAAAAGCCTTTGTGTTGGAATTTGATCTTAAGGCAAATACTATTATTTGCATCATCTCATTTCATACAATTAAAGAAGCATACATTCATCTGTTCGTTTGATTAGTCATGCATTGATTTATTTATTCATCCTTGCATATATTTAATTAATAAAAAAAATATGCCATGAAATTCTAATCCGTGGTATTTACACCAAGGTTCAAAAATTGGGCGCCCACCGAAACTCCAGAGAGAAGCACTCCACATTAGTATAATACTCGATCACAAGTCAGGATCATGGAGAATGAACAAATAGCCCGAATGGAGAGAATGGAAAGGGCTCAAGATGAGTTGAGGGAACAATTGGCCAAGTTTCAGGCCGAATCAAGGGATCAGATTATTAAGCTGATGGAACTGGTGTCCGCCGCAGTCAAAAGGACATATGGAGAATTTAGCCTCGGGATTGGGATCAGGAGACCAAGGGGAAAGGAGGGGCAACAAAAAGTCGTACTGACACGGCCAACCTGCATAGAATACAAAAACTCCACCATTGGCAGCTGAAACCTCTTTCGTGTATATTCAATCCAACACAAGGGCACAGAAATAGATGCCAATTGGGTTAAACCTTGGGGTAATCCGACAAATCCTATCGATATCCCAGGCCTGGATAAGCTTGTCGAGCAAGAAAAGAGGAAAGCGGTAGAACTAAAAAAAGTCGAAACAACCGAATCACAAAAGAAGTATCAGCTATTGGAAGAAAGGTTGAGGGCTGTGGAAAGAGATGAGTTGTTTGGAAGCCTCGATGCTAAAGAGATGAGTTCAGTCTCCGGCTTAGTAATCCCACCCAAGTTCAAGAGATTGAATTTTGAGAAGTATAACGGGGCCACCAATCCTTCAACATATTTGACGATGTATTTTCGAAAAATGACCGGACATGATAGTGATGAGAAGTTGCTCATCCACTGTTTCCAAGATAGCCTCACCAGGTCTGCCACTCGATGGTACAATCAACTCCCCCGCAGCAAGATCTGATCATGGACGAATTTGGCTAGGGTCTTTCTGGAACACTACAAGCACATCTCTGACATGGTACCTGACAGATTATCCCTGCAAAACATGGAGAAGAAAGATACTGAGAGTTTTAAATAGTATGCCTAGAAATGGATAGACATGGCTACCCAGGTGCAGCCACCATTGACTGATAAATAAACTACAGTTCTTTTCATCAACACCCTGAAGGCACCATACTATGAGAAGTTGGTGGGTAATGCCACCAAATATTTCACAGATATGGTCATATCTAGAGAGATGATTGAAACCGTGACCAAAAGCAGAAAGATGGAAAGTGGGGAACAAGTCGCCCAAAAGAAAACAACTCCTGCCAAGAAAAAAAGGGGAGGCTTACGCCGTCAGTTTCAATAACCGATCTTTTTTACCTCCAACACCCTATACACCTTACCCGACGTACAACCCTTACTATCCTGCTATAAATAGCATCACTCAGAATCTGTTTCCCTAAACAGCCATACCACAACAACCATATTCGACTGGCATATCTCCTCAAATAGCCACTCCCTCAAACACTACCTCAAACACTCAAAACTTTCCCCGAAATGATCAAAGGCCTGTAAGCAATACCCAAAAGCCTCAATATAATCCTATCCCCACTACTTACAGTGAGTTATACCCCAAGCTGCTACAGGGTCAACTCGTTGCACCTATCTATCTTCAACCTTTGAAACCTCCCTATCCCAAGTGGTACGATTCCAACACTCATTGCACGTACCATGCGGGGATCCAAAGACATTCAACCGAGAACTATATTGCTTTCAAGCGCAAGGTTCAAAGCCTTATTGATACAGGAATTTTGAAATTCGGATCGAAAAGTGGACCTAATATTGCGAGAAACCCATTGCCTAATCATACAGAGGCCAAGGTCAACGCAATCATGTCAGAGGAGTTTGAAAGGGTAAAAAGGGATGTCAGGAAAGTAAAAAATGCCTATGATCAGAGTCTGGTTTGAGATGGTCAAGGCAGGGTTGGTTAAGCCAAAATCAGATGTAAGGAAGATAGTCAGCCAGGTGGAGGACTTTTGCCAATATCACGAGTGCAAAGGGCACGCCATTCAGTAATGTGAAGAGTTTTTAGCAAAAGTTCAAAAGATGATGGATATGAGCGAGGCCCAATTTTTTGAAAAGATAGAGAAGTCTGAAATCGGTATGAATGAGATTGATTATGGGTGGATAGACCCTGATTATATACTATGATGAGCCTGAGGTAAAGGCTATTCCAGTAGTCGAGGGATTCGCTCCAAATATGATCATAGAATTGCTGTCACCTTTTCCTTACAAAGGGGATAAGACGATTCCATGGGGCTATGAACGCAATATGGCAATGCCAGAATCTTTGAACCATCAGGTAGTGGCCGTGGATATAACCAGAGTGGGGCATCTAACCCAAAGCGATAGATGTTATGCCTCGGGACAATTGAACCTGGAAAGACAAAGGGACTTGCCTGACAAAGGAAAAAGAGCAGTGGGATCAGACCCTATGGAAGTAGAATAATCTGTTGAAGTTGAAAAAGATCCAGCTCCAGCTAGTAAGGTAAAGAAACCAGTAAATGAGAAACAAGCGTGTGAGTTCTTAAAATTCATCAAGCACAATGAGTATAGCGTAGTAGAACAGGTGCACCGCCAACTGGCGAGGATTTCAGTACTTTCACTGCTGTTAAACTTAGAGCCACACCGAAACGCTCTGTTGAGAATTTTGAACCAGGCTTATGTAGCCAACATCACATCAGTGGAGAAGTTAGATCGGTTGGTGGGGAACATCACAGCAGACGATTACATCTCCTTCAGTTATGGTAAGATACCGCCAAATGGAATAGGATCCACCAAGGCCCTCCATATCAGCACTACTTGTAAGAGGCACATTCTACCCCAATTACTCCTTGACAATGGGTCTTCTCTGAATGTGATGCCATTGACTACCTTATCAAAATTGCCAATTCATATGTCCTACATGCTGCCGAGTCATGCCGTTGTCAGAGACTTTGATGGCACTCGTCGAGAGGTAATGGGAAATATTGAGATCCCACTTCAAATAGGTCATTGGACCTATAAGGTGGATTTTCAAGTGATGGACATCACCCTATCTTACAATTGCTTGTTGGGAAGACTGTGGATTCATTTTGCCGGGGCTGTGCCGTCATCTCTCCACCAAAAGTTGAAATTTGTAAAGGAAGGGTACTTGGTTAACGTGTCAGGAGAAGAGGATATCATCGCCTCTGCATCTACAGATACCCCCTACATAGAGGTAAACGAAGATGCTGTAGAATACTCATTCAGGTCGCTGGAATTTGTCAATGCCGTGTTCGTCACTGAAGGACATAAAATTCCAAAGCCAAAGCTATCCAAGAATACCAAGTTAGGGGTAAAAACAATGGTGGGAAAAGGCTGCAGGGCTAGAAAAAGACTAGGAAAATATCTCCAGGGGATGGCCAGAGCAATAGAAGTGGCCGGGATAAAAGATCGATTCTGTCTCAGATATCTCCCTAAAGCTCACGAGAAAAGGAAACAGATAGAGAAGAACTGTAAAAGGAGGATGACTCATCTTGCGGGTGTGGATAAGGAATGGGAGCCTATGACTTTCCTGTCAATCCTTCACATCTTCCGCTTGGTCGGATTTGAGTTTAGGAGTAAGAATTCTGAGGATGTGATGGTCTTGCTAGAGCAAGCTTTTGAGAAGCTCTGTGAAGTTGGAGACAAACAACCATATGAAATGATGGTCAGTATGGCTAAAATAGAGGAACAGGCACTAGTTGGACGGTGCGCCCTTGCCCTCCGGGTTATAAGCTAACCAATTGGAGCGTGACTGAACTTCCTATAGTTTTTAGGTCTATTCCAGTGTAATGCTCGAATCAACCTTAATTGCCCTTGCCCAAAGGCATTAAGAGTCCTTTGTACGGGCTTATGTTTAAAACTTATCATGTAATAAACGACAACCATGATGCATTTCTTTCATATTGATGTGTCCATAGTCTTTCATTCTTTCATTATTATTGCCTATATGCCTTCCTATATTGTTTCTCCCCACATATTTATAGGTGCCCGGATACGAAATATGAGGACCGCCCTGTCAATAATTTTGAAATTGATTTTGAAAAATCCATCTATATGGGTGATTTCGACTTCAACGAAGATGTCGAGGACTGTGATTTGCCTCCGGATTTGTTGAGAATACTAGAACAAGAGGAGAAGCAAATATTGCCTCACAAAGAGCCGTTGGAAGTGGTAAATTTGGGAATGGAGATGTAATAAGAGAAGTCAAGATTGAGACTGCCATTTCACCCTCAATAAAGCAAAATTTGATAAGTTTACTCCAGGAATATACTGATGTATTTGCATGGTCATACCAAGACATGCCTGGGTTGGATCCTGACATTGTGGTTCACAAACTCCAATTGAGACCAGATTGTAAGCCGATTCAGCAGAAATTGAGAAGAATGAGGCCCAGAATACTACTAAAAGTGAAAGAGGAAGTAAAAAAGTAATTCGATGCCAGATTCTTGGAAGTGGTAAAATACCCGGAATGGGTAGCAAACATTATCCCAGTTGTAAAAAAAGATGGCAAAGTCCGAATATGTGTCGATTACTGGGATCTGAATAGGGCAAGCCCTAAGGATAACTTCTCGTTGCCTCATATTGATACTCTAGTCAATAATACCGCAAAGAATTTTGTGTTTTCCTTCATGGATGGGTTCTCAGGGTATAATCAGATTAAAATGGCACCGAAAGATATGGAGAAAACCAAATTCGTGACGATGTGGGGAACCTTTTGCTATAAAGTGATGCCATTCAGGTAGAAAAATGCTGGGGCAACATATCAAAGAGCCATGGTAACTTTGTTCCACGACATGATGCACAAAGGAATCGAAGTTTATTTCGATGATATGATCGCAAAGTCGCAAGGAGAGAACGAACACATTGCGAATCTTAAAAGGCTCTTTGAAAGATTGAGAAAATTTCAATTTAAACTCACCCAACAAAGTGTACTTTCGGAGTCACTTCGGGAAAGCTATTGGGTTTCGTTGTTAGCCAAAAAGGAATTGAGATTGATCCTGATAAAGTGAAAGCTATTCAGAGCCTGCCTCCCCCTCGTACTCAGAAAGAAGTAAGAAGCTTTTTGGGTAGGCTCAATTACATCGCTTGGTTCATTTCACAACTGACTGATAAGTGCGACCCAATTTTCAAGTTACTCTGAAAGTGCGATCCAGGGGAATGGGATGAAGGATGCCAAATAGCCTTAAATAAGGTCAAGCATTATCTTTCAAATCCACCAGTACTAATGCCACCAGTCCCAAGGAAGCTGCTGATATTGTACTTGTTAGTATTTGAAAGGTCCATGAGGTGTGTGTTGGGCCAACATGATGAAACTGGAAAGAAAGAACAAGCCATCTACTACCTCAGCAAAAAGTTTACTGAGTACGAGTTGAAGTATTCATTAGTAGAAAGGCTTTGTTGTGCCCTAGCTTGGACCACCCGAAGCTCAGACAGTACATGTTGCATCACAAAACATGGCTGATTGCGAAGCTAGATCCCCTCAAATACGTAACGATATTGTGTATGTGAGCTAAAAGGCTATAAAGAGTAGCGCAGTAGCCAGATTCCTAGCAAGTCGAGCAATGGAGAATTATGAGCCTCTGGAGTTTGATTTCCCCGATGAAGACCTAATATGTGTCTCACAAGAAAGAGGGACTTCCTCTGAGAAAAAAACCTGGAAAATGTATTTTGATGGCGCATCTAATACCATGAGGCACGAAATCAGTGCGGTGCTCATATTCCCTGAGGAAGATTACTATCCTTTCGTTGCTAGATTGGATTTTGATTGTACAAATAAATACCGCTGAGTATGAAGCATGTACTATGGGTCTCCATGCCGCCATAGAAAGGAAGATCAAAACACTAGAGGTCTTCAGAGATTCTGCCTTGGTGATATACCAACTACGCGGAGAGTGGAAAACCCGTGATGCAAAGTTAATCTGATATCGACAGCTTATACTGAGCTTGATTGAGGAATTTTAAGAGCTGGTTTTCAATTACTTGCCCCGAAAAGAAAACCGAATGGCAGATGCTCTAGCCACTTTATCATCAATGTTTAAAGTGAATGAAGGGGCCGAACTTGTGCCAATCAAGATGAGCATATACGAGTCTCCTGTCCACTGTTTGAGTATCGAAGAAGAAACGGATAGTCAACCTTGGTATTACGACATCTTGCAATACATCAAGAGTCAAAAGTACCCTAAGCAAGCAACGAAAAATGATAAGAGAACCCTGATAAGATTGGCGATAGGTTTTGTCTTAGACGGTGAAATCCTTTACAAGAAAAAAAAAGACCAGGCTTTGTTGAGGTGTGTTGTTTCTGCTGAAGCTCAAAGAATCCTCGAAGAGGTCCATGAATGGATATGCAGCACTCACGCCAATGGCCACATGCTGGCTAAACAGATTATGAGGGCAGGATACTATTGGTTAACCATGGAGGGGGATTGTATTAATTATTCTCGAAAGTGCCGTAAATGCCAGATATATGCAGACAAGATTCACGTACCGCCATCGTCGCTGCATGTCATGACAGCTCTGTGGCTATTTTCAATGTGGGGAATGTATATGGTCGGGCCTATTACCGCAAAAGCTTCAACGGACACCGTTTTATCTTGGTGGCCATAGACTACTTCACAATGTGGGTAGAAGCAGCTTCTTATGCCAATGTAACAAAGTCAATGGTGTGGAAATTCCTCAAGAAAGAGATTGTGTGCCGGTACGAACTTTCAGAAAAAATAATTTCGGACAATGCTCTTAATCTGAACAATAAGATGATGAGAGAAATATGTACCTAGTTCAAGATCAAGCATCATAATTCGGCACCTTATCGTTCGAAAATGAATGAGGCAGTAGAAGCAGCCAATAAGAACATCAAGAAACTTGTTGAAAAAATGAATGATGTGTACAAATATTGGCATAAGATCTTGCCTTTTGCTCTCCACGCATACCATACTTCGGTTCGCACATCTACAGGGGCCAAGCCATTTTCTCTGGTATACGGGATGGAAGCAGTACTGCCTATTGAGGTTGAAATCCCTTCACTTCGAGTTTTGATGGAAGTAGGCAGATGTATCAGAAAAGAATGATCCAAGCCCACAACGAGAAGGTTTGCCCTAGGCAGTTTCGAGAGGGGGAGTTGGTACTGAGGAAGGTTCTCGCCATTGTGAAAGATCCTCGCGGAAAATTGGCTCCGAATTGGGAAGGACCCTATGTGGTGAAAAGAGTTTTTTCTGGAGGAGCATTGATTTTAACTCGGATGGATGGTGATGACTTAAGAAATCCTGTGAATGCCGACGAATTGAAGAAGTACTATGCCTGAAGAAAAAGAAGAAAAGAAAAAAAAAAGAGAAAAAAAGAAATATGTGATAATGTGCATATGGGAATTCGGATGATTCTAAGTGTAAAAATGAGAATTCTATACATCTATTTCCCCGGAGGATCGCTTTTCAATGAGAATATTCATGCTTGATATGATCAATGGCCATTTTTTATATTCTTTTCACCAAGAAGAAATTATCCCTAGTCACCCCTTTGAGCCTTAGGAGTTCTTTCTTTCTCTGAACCTTGATCAAGGATCATCCTCCATATTGGAGGGCAAATACGAGGAAAAATCGTCCTTCAAAAAAAAGAAGAAAAAAACACAGAAAAAAAGAGGTGTGATATCAAAGAATGGCAAATGAAAGTCAAGAATGAAAAATAATAAATTCAAAAAGGAGAGAAAAGTCCGAAAAGGATAAAGGATTCAAAAATGAATCCTCCTCATGAAATGATCCTTGATCTAATCACCCTCAAACATATTTTGGGCCTATTTATCCTTTCTTTCTAAACCCAAACCTTGGCCTACATTACGTGCTTTTAAATTCCATTTTGATCAAGCATGAGTATTTAATTTGAAGGGTTTTTCTCAGATTTCATCCCATCTTTTGAATTGTCATTTTTACCTTGGAAGCATTTAGAATTCCTAGATGCATGGTAGAACACAAGAAAAAAAAATTGAAAAAAGAATGTAAAAGGAGAGGTTTAAGCTGAAAACCGAAAATGGCGATTTAAAACCAAACGGGGGACACTTAGGTTGAAAACCTGCAAAGGGCGGCCCAAGTACTGATCAAAGATTGAATCAATGCTCCGTGTAAAGCGGGAGAAAATATCAGAAAATCAGAGAAAAAGGGTATAGCTCAGTCTAAAGTAATAGCGAAAGCCGAGAAGTTACCCAAGCAAATGGCAACTCAAAAGATATTTCAGAGGAATTAAAACAGGAAGAGTCCAGGATATTCCGCGTTTGGGGCATCTATACCTTATCTTTTTCATTTTCCTATTAAACCTCGATATTCATCTTTTTTATATGCAATGAACTCATGATTGGCTCTTTCGGGGCATTTGGCTATTTTATACCATCTTTCGTACATGTTATAATGCATTTTGGATGTTATCAAATTGAATGATTATTAGTGAACATAAAAATATTTAAATGAAAGGATTTCTTTGCATTACTACGGAGTAGATTTAAATTTTAGAAGAGGTTTGGAAACTGTTGAAGTTTAGAGAAAATCGAGATAACCCATAATGCTGAGAAACTCATCAAGTGGGACAAATATTGGATGCATTAAACACGTCAATCCAAGATACAGAGAGAAGCTTTTCAAGAATGGCAAATTAGAGATAGATTGGAGACACCTTCACAAAGTCAAAACTCGTAGATCACAGTGAAACCATGAGAAGAGCTCATCAAGTAGAACAAACAGTGGAGTTGAAAAGATTCGTGAACCTCAAGGAAATCATGGATTAAAACTCATAACAATCATGTAATTGCATTCATCCCTAGGGAACATGCATCTTACAAACATTTGCAAAACCTATCATTAGCATCATTGCATTTGACTAATATTGCATAAATCATGGAAAGTTTTCTTTCTTAAGGTGAACACAGCTGGCACAAAAGGGGACAAGATATCCAAAATTTTCTGGACAAGACAACCAGATTTCGGAGAAGACATCCAACTTTTCCTGGACAAGACAACCTGATCTCGGACAAGACATCCAACTTTTCCTGGACAAGACAACTAGATTTTTCGGACAAGACATCCAAACTTTTCGGACAGGACATCCAGTTTTACAAATCGAACTCGTTTCCTTAAGACGGGTCGAGCCTTGATTAGTCAGGGAACTCAATTTAAGGACAAATCTTTTGTTTTGACCAAGCTTTACCAAGATGAGGTAAGGCCCCGAGATTTCCGTCGAGGTATTTCCTTCTCTTGCAAATCAAAGTCGTTTCCTTAAGACGGGTCGAGCCTTGATTAGACAAGGAACTCAATTTAAGGACACATTTCTTTTGTTTATTTTCCTTTTTACAAAAAATGAATGAATAAAAATAATGATCAGAATTCTCCCCTTCCTACCCTTCACATATGATTTCACTAACCGGACAAAATTATTGTCTGTTTATCTTTGCCTGATTCCTGATTCTCAGCAATAGTCAATGAGGGGTAGCTGTAGACACCTAATTTTGTCCGGGTCCGCTGCACCAGGCAAATTCTCCTTTTCAACTTCCCGAAACACAAAGAGACTCCTACCGTTCCATAGATGGGTCCCCAATACTCTGTTTCAGAGATCAGCACAAAAAGTCAACTAAAAAAATTCAACTAAAAAAGTCAACTCAAAAAAGTCAACCACTAAAAAGTCAACTCTCAGTCAAAATCAAGATTCGAAGTCGAATTGAACAATGGTGAAAGAATTTTGATAATCCGAGGTCTACAACGAAAGATATAGAGTTCGAAAGATAGATTGCAGAAATTCAGTGCAAAGAAAGCCATAATCCGACAAATTTGGGAAAAACTAAATCGGAGGAGAAATTGGGCATTTTCATACCAACTCAAATTCAATATAGGACAAAGAAAGTGGAAAAAAATCCAAAAATAGGACCCATTTTGAGTAAAACCGAGGTTTCGGAGGTTGACGGGCAATATTGGGAAAATTTCGGAAAAAATAGCAAATGAGCTCAAAAAATTATGAAAACTTCCAGTTCTGAGTTTCATAATTTTTGGAAGAGATCGATGAAGAAAAATCCGGAATCGGAGCTCATTTGAAAAATGGCAAAGTTCAGGTGCACTAACCCGAAATTTCAAAAGATAATTCCGAGAAAATTAGCAAACGAGCTCGAAAAATTATGAAAACTTCTAGATCTGAGTTTTATAATTTTTGGAAGAGATCGATGAAGAAAAATCCAGAATCGGAGCTCATTTGAAAAATGGCAAAAGTTCGGGTGCACTAACCCGAAATTCCAAAGATAATTTCGAGAAAATAACGAACGAGCTCAGAAAATTATGAAAACTTCCAGATCTGAGTTTTATAATTTTTGGAAGAGATCTGTGAAGAAAAATATGGAATCGGAGCTCAGTTGGAAAATGGAAAAGTTCGAGTGCACTAACCCAAAATTCCAAAAGATAATTCCGGGAAAAATAGCAAACGGGCTCGAAAAATTATGAAAACTTCCAGATCTGAGTTTTATAATTTTTGGAAGAGATTGATGAATAAAAATCCAGAATCGGAGCTCATTTGAAAAAGGCTAGATTTGGGAGGCACTAAACCAAAATTTCAGAGATAAATCCTAGATAATTGCAAATGAGCTCGAAAAAATGTGAAAACATCAAGAATCAAGTTTTACAGTGAATGGGATGAGTTAGAAAATACAAATCCAAAATTGGGGTGCATTTGCATTTAAATTAAGTTCGGGGGGCAAAAAGGTAATTTTATCGAAAAAAATCGAAAAGGGCCAATTTACAATTAAGAAAAATCTGAAAGATGGAGGAAATTCTTGAATATTCCAGGTCTTGCCCGCCATGCATAGGGGAGAAGGGTGAGGTTTGATCAATTTAATTCAATGGGTCACTATCAAGCTAAAAAATGCCATCTTTATTGCCTTGCAAATGGTCCCCCCTTTGATGGAGACTCAATTAAGAGTTGTAAACCCAAGTGCAGGTTATGTTCAAGTAATAAATTCTCGGGTGTCAGAGGTCGAACCACAGGGAAGCGTATTAGTAAGTATAAGTTTATAAATATATAAGACAAAGAAAGTAAACAAGATATTAGGGAATCAACAACAAAATAAGATAAACAAGATATTAGAGAACAAAATAAACAAAATATAAAAGAAATTAAACAAGATATAAAAAAAAACAATAAAAAAGATGTTGAGGTTAGAGAATCCACTCTTGGTGTTATGCTAAGATTAATCTTGTTTTATTACACAATTGAAATCCACACATAAAGGAGGTTCCAATCGGAAGGTTTAGCAATTCAGTCCAAATTGTCCAACGTCCATAGCATATGATATTATGTTCATTTGGTGTCCTCAAAACTCATAAAAAGAGACCAAGCATTCCTTATGCCAAGGTATATGTCTACAACAAATCAAGGTTATGAAACCAAGCATTTACTGTGCCATTTTCATTGTCAATAATGAATCAAGATCCCTACTTTGCAAGTATGATTTTAAACCAAAAGAAAATATTATCTATACTAGTGTTTATAAATGATGATTCATTTTAGCTCATGTTTAAGAGACTAACCTTAGCATTTACCAAAAGCTTCACCTCATCACCTCAACAATATGATTAGCAACACATACTAGATATGAATAAAATGAAAAGAAATGTAAGAAGCATAAGTAAATAAAGAAAAAGAAAACTAGAGAAAGGAAAGAAGAAGAAAACTTAGAGAATTTTATTACAATGGCTAATATCCTCCCAATGTACAATGTTACTCTTACAATCATCCACGGCCCTCTATTTATACACATTTTGGAGAGCTAAATGACAAGAGACAATCTTTATAAATTTCAAAGGTAGGTATAATAGGTGGGTGCATTTTTCTAACAATTTTCGTCATATTGTATGACAATTCTGATCAGCCAGCTTGATGGTCGATTTTGTCAATGTTGGAGGCTCGATCTGATCAAATGTTCTTCTAGAAAAATATACCCCTATCAGTTACGGATCCATAGCCGTTGGAATCAGATCATTTTCTCATGTGGATCGGAAGATATGGTCAAAATACCAAAACAGGTCAGCACAGACGTCATTGCACATCAGCCAACTTGATGGTCGATTTCGCTAGGGAAAACGACTCCGTTTCAAGAAGTGTAAAACATGAAAAAGATAGATATGCCTCTTAACTATGCACTGTAAAATTTTCAGCCTTAATGCTTCAGTGAAACTCCAGATATAGATGATATGGCAAAAGGTGTCGGAACTGGAACTGAATTGGATTTGCCCTTAATTCTTGATTTAACCTAGTAATCTGAAATCACTCAAAGAAACTCGTGAAAAACACCAAATTACATAAAAATATAAAATATCATAAACACAATTAGACTAAGCAATAATAACTCGTATTTGACACAAAACAATAATAAAACATAACTAAGAACTATATAATTATCTGAGTTATCACACCCCCACACTTAGATTGTTGCTAGTCCCTAGCAACGACTCAATAAAAATAAAATAAGAAAATCTAATCTAATCCATTTTCGTTGGAAGTCACGGTGGCACTTAGCATGTGACACAAGCCTTTAAACCCCTAGGTGTCCCTAGTGGACGAGTTTAGTCTCGTGAGGGTTTGCTAGAACGATACCTACAAACATTGAAAAACTAAAATATAAGTAAACTACATACACTAAAAATATTTACTCCTAATCCTTTCAATATAAATTAGAGACAATCTTTGAACAAGTCTTATAAACTAATCAATAGCTCAAAGAATTTCACAAAAATTCATGCTTGAATGTAAATAAATGAGTTAAGCCAATATTAACATAACATATTTCAATCAAAATAGTGCATATTCAACTTAATCTCAACTTGTCACTATACTCTCATGATTTTCACTCTTTAAAGTAGTGGTAAAGTGTTTACACTCAATCAATCTCATGAAAACAGTTCTACCATATGCTTGCTTGTCCACCTATTCTCCACTATTTAGATCATACAACTTCATAAATCAAGAGGTCTTTTTTCAAGGTTGTAATGGGGCCAAAGGGTTATAATGTGGTTAAAGAACAAAAGGATAAAGATATCACAAAGGTTCCAAAGAGTTCATAGAGTTTAGAGACATAATAAGATCATACGAATAAAACTTCTCAAAACTCTTATAAAGCACATAATAACATAGGCTAAATATTCATGTTGAGCCTTTGCTTCATTCTAACCAACTTTGTAACATCTTTTTCTTTACTTTAACTAGAAGTTCAAGAGAAGATTTTTTTTTTTTAATATGGGAATGTATTTGACAATGATCCCTTTCTTTTTCTCTTGACTTTTGCCTCTCTCCTCCCCCACACTTATCTTTCGTTCTAACCCAAATTTTCAAAAAGTATCCCTTGTTTTTGCAATATGTCTCAAAATATATAATCCATCTTTAGAACAAGGGTAAGGATATAAGTATATTTAGGCTAGGTGTAAGTTCTGGTTACCAATAAAATAGCATATTTAATGTAGGCTCAAATTGGCTCACTAGTGGGGATGTTCTCTTAGAACATTAATAATGGATGGCTGTTTGGCTCTGGTTATAATCCTAATGCCTCTATCATATTCATGTTGTCACATGTATCAATATAGTCTCAAAAGGTTTAAAGCAAGTTCTAGAGAATCATGTAATCATAAGAGCACTCAAGAAAGAAATTAGATTGATTTGTATAATGCATCAATCATTATAGGCTCAAAAACTCACAAGGATGATTATACAAGTCAGATTAAATCTAAACATGCTTCTTTCTCAATCAACATATCATATTAACATTGGCTCATAAAAAGGTTGACATCAAGCTCAATTCTCATGAAAATCTTCTCACTAATAAATCTGTTTTAGACTTATGCAATTCATATCTCATAATTGTATTAAAAATGAACTAGAACACATTAAAATAATAATAATAATAATAATAAAGACTCATAAAAAAAATAGTAGACAAAAATAAAAGAAATCCTAAATCGTTCCCCCCACACTTAATTCTTACATTGTCCTCAATGTAAGTCTATTAACCCAAATGAAAGAATCATGTGTAAGAGAAAATAACTAATAACATAAGAATAGGAATAACTAAGACTCAAAACAAAACAAACTCATGCAACCTAATTAATCCTAAAATACTAAACAAAAATTAACAAGTAAACATAAAAAGATTAAAATCAAACTGACAAGGTATGTCTCAAGTCTCCCTTACTCAGACCTTGTTCAGAATGAATACTTCTAAATTGCTTAAAACACAACAAACTTTTTTTTTTTTTTGAAAGAAGAAATCAAACTGACAAGGTATGTCTCAAGTCTCCCTTACTCAGACCTTGTTCAGAATGAATACTTCTAAATGGCTTAAAACACATCAATTTTTTTTTTTTTTAAATTAGCAAAATATGTCCCTTACCCCCTACTAAAGGTAGAATTTAGGAGATATTACCTGCAGAGGTTGCTAACCACTTATTATAACTGAGACACAACAAACAAAATGTTAGATAATGTCACAAAGACAGAGTGCAATCCACTCCTTGCTCGTCCATATCTCTTTTTCTTTTTCCGAGCGTTTGCGAAACAACCGTAGCAGATAAATACTCATAAGCTTGGAGCTTTTTGAGTAAATCTTCAATGGTTGTAGCAGAAATTATGGTTCTCCTTGCCTCTGAAAACATGAATCCATTATCCACAGCATTATCTAAATATGAAAGCAAATTACTAAAATAACCATTAATATTAAGCAAACCAATGGGTTTCTTATTTGTGACCAAAGATGACCAAGAAGCCACGCAAGCTATTTCTTCCAATGTACCCAGACCTCCTGGTAAAGCAATGAATGCATCGGCAGAATGGTACATGATTGTCATCCGTTCAGGGATACTCCAGACTTGTATTTCCTTACCCACGGTAGGTCCACAAAAACCTGTGAATAGTTTTGGCACGATTCCTAGAACTGGACTTCCTCCGGCGTGTGCTGCTGTAGCGACTGCTCCCATTAAACCCGAACTACCGCCTCCATAAATCAACTGGATCTTTTGTTGGGCAAGTATTACTCCAACTCTTATGGCTTCATCAGCGAATATTTTATTTTTCCCTGGATAAGCACCTCCAAAGACACAAATTTTTTCAATGTGCTGGGACGAAGTACTTTCCATTTTTTTTTGAGTGCATGAAAGAGAATGAGTACATGGTGTAATATATAGAGGACTGAGTAGTGAATCAGACAAGAGTAATAATGTCGCCGAAAGTGTATTTGACCTGTCAGAAGAAAATGTTAACCTAACAAAAGATTTTTGTGTGATTTCAGGAAAAAAATCAAAAAGAGAAGAAAAATCAACCGTAAAAGACCAATGCAAAAAAAAAACGAGAATAATTACACAAATCTAACAACACGTAAATTAAACCGAAATAAAGTTATTGCAAATCAAACCAAAAGCTGAGAAGTCATTTATTGTAGTTGTGATTGTGGCTCACATCTTCCTCTGGTTTTACGTCCAGAAACGGCTTAAACGCCTTCTATGAGTCGAAGATATGCTTCCCATCCAGTTTTCTTACAAGCTGGCAAACAGGGTCTTTTAACATCAGATTCCCAAGATGTTGCCATTCCCTTTGGAATTGCGGCCATAAATCAAGAATTTCTCTTTGTACGTCTCCACTAGGATGCGTCTCAAGAGAAAGTTGGATATTACCCAAATTCTCCTTACTCAGTCCATCCTTAATGAATTCAATTTTATCATCTCGATTAGAGGACGGAATCCCAATAGAACGACATTTACCGTTACACGTCTATCATGCACATTTGTGGCAATTTGAACTCATGCGCTTTGCTCGTCGCTTCTTTGCAAAAGTGCTTCTACCTGTACCTGGTAAATGCAAAACAGGAAGATATTCATCTTCACGTACCTTGGCTTCAATTATCCAACGTATGTCTTCAGGAATCCCTTTGTGCATAAGCATTCTTAATCTTTCAAATCGAACTTGGTAAAGCTTCAGTAAAATATTTCGAGGAAAAGGAGGAAATCGTTTCTGCAATCTTGTGAGAATATCATCCATCTTGAAAAAAAAATGAAAAAGAAATTGAAAGAGAAATTTATATACAATATCAGTTTTGTGGGTAGCTGATGGAACTGACTTAAATAATCACGGAGTACCGTTATCCGCCATTTAACCGGGGTTAAAAAAAATGTATTTTTTTTTTGAAGATTAGTAAAAATTATATTTACATCTAGTTATTTTCAAAACAAGGATCAGAAAGAAAAACAACCTCTTCTTGAGTAACATGATTTTCCAAAAAGAGTTTGAGTCTTTGTCCATTTACCTTGAATACGTTACCATTTTGAGGATTCTCAATGTCAACTGCTCTATAATGATACACATGCTTAACCACAAATGGGCCAGTCCATCTTGATCTCAACTTACCAGGAAATATGTGAAGTCTAGAATTATAAAGTAGAACTTTTTGCCCAACATCAAATGTTTTTCTTGAAATTAACTTGTCATGAAAGGCTTTAGTTCTTTCTTTATGAATTTTAGAATTCTCATATGCATCTTTTCTGAGTTCCTCAAGTTCATTTATGACTGGAAAAGTTTCATTCTCACCCAAAAAGGAATATTTTAGCTCGGATGGCAATGGTTTTAAATCCAGCTTGGGTGGTTCAATAGTTGATGGTACAGTGACATTTGTGAGTGATGGAAGTTCCTCAAACTTTTGTTTCCAACAATGTTTATCCTGAAAAGAATTTAACAATGAATCAGTGTGTGAAATTTCTGAAGCATTATCAAACTCACATTCAATTAAATAAGCTTCTAAAGGATCATGGAATGTGGTAGTGGTGAGATGTTCATGAACAAGTTCTTCAATGAAATCCACTTCATGTACTTCTGAATCATCACCAGGTTGCTTGCAAGTGTTGAACACATTTAATTCTAAAGTCATATTTCCAAAAGAAATGTTCAACATACCATTCCTGCAATTTATCAGAGCATTAGAAGTTGCAAGAAATGGACGGCCTAATATAACAGGAATTTGAACATTTGGATTTGAAACAGGATGTGTGTCCAAAACAATAAAATCAACAGGGAAGTAAAAATTATCAATTTGAACCAAAACATCTTCAACTATCCCTCGAGGAATTTTTACAGAACGATCAGCTAGTTGAAGTGTAACAGGTGTTTCCTTGAGTTCACCTAAACCTAACTGTTGATAAACAGAAAAAGGCAAAAGATTAACACTAGCACCAAGATCAAGCAATGCACGTTCTATTCTAGTGTTCCAATGATGCATGAGATTGTTGGACATCCAGGATCTTTGAATTTTGGTGGAGTAAGGTGCTGAATGATTGAGCTCACACTTTCCGTCAGAAATGCTTTCTTTTGTACATTATGTTTCCTTTTAAATGTGCACATGTCCTTCAAAAATTTAGCATAAGATGGAACTTGTTTGATTGCATCCAATAAAGGAATGTTAATCTTAACTTGTTTGAAAAGTTCATAAATTTCTGCATTTTGATTCAAATTCTTTATTGTTTGCAACCTTTGAGGAAAAGGAGCAGGATGCATACCTTTTTCTTTGTCCAAATTTTCAAGAAGTTCAGACTTACCATCATCCTTACCGTTACTTTTCGGAGGGGAAGGAGGATCTTGGTCTTTTGATGGAATGTTTTTGTCAATTGCCTTTCCACTTCGAAGAGTTGTGATAGAACTGGCATTTTCCTGTTGAGTTTCATTGGAGCAAGAAACAAGACATTGAGTAGAAGGGTTAGGCTGAGGTTGAGCAGGAAACTTACCTTTTTCTTGAGTGCGTAATGAAGCTGTCAATATGGACAAGGTGTTTTTGATCTCATTGATGTCCTGTGAAGTTTGGTTATTCACATTTGCTTGTGTTTGCATGAATGTTTGCAATGTCTCTTCCAAGGTTTGTACACGTGAAGGTTGATAGGAAAAAGTGTTGCCCGGCTTTTGAGATTGTGGTACCTGAACATGATTATTATTCCGCCAACTGAAGTTGGGATGATTCCTCCATTCAGGGTTATACGTTTCAGAGTAAGGAGAAGGAAAAGGCTTTTTAAATGTGTTTATGGAATTTACTTGATCATGCAACGCTTCTTTAAGAATGGGAATGTTTGGACATTCAGAAGTGGGGTGTCCCATGATTTCACAAATTCCACAACTTTCTTCATTTTTAACCGTTTTGACTTCTTTTACTTCTCTAAGTTCCATGGCTTCAATCTTTCTAGCCAAATTAGCTACTTTAGCTTTTATCTCATCTTCTTGACTAAAATGATATTTACCTCTGTTAGAAACAAGATTAGATCTATTGGAACTTTCAGAGGAATTATCTGTGTGCCAGGCTTGAGAGTTATCTGCCAAATGGTCTAGGTAGTCAAAGGCTTCTTCAGGTTCTTTTTCTAGAAACTCACCGTTACACATTGTTTCAACAAATTGTTTAGTTTCGGGAGTTAAACTTTCATAAAAGAAACTAATAAGACGCCATTTTTCAAAACCATGATGTGGACAAGAACTTAACAAATCTTTAAAACGCTCCCAGCACTGAAAAAATGCTTCATTTTGATTTTGATTGAAATTTTGAATCTGTCTTTTCAAAGCAATAGTTTTATGTGCTGGGAAAAATTTCTTTAGAAACTCAGTTTGTAATTCTTGCCATGTGCCAATTGACCTTGGTTTTAAATTATGAAGCCAAATTTTTGCTTTATCTTTTAAAGAAAAAGGAAATAATTTTAGCTTGACAATTTCATTTGTACATTGTTGGTCATTAAAGGTGACACATACATCTTCGAAGTCTTTTAGAAACGAGTAAGCACTTTCCGATTCTAACCCATGGAAATTTGGAAGCAAAGCTATCATACCTGGTTTAAAACGAAAGTTGTTTGCATTGAGAGGAAAAATAAAACAAGAGGGTGATGAGCTTCGAGTTGGTTGCAAGTAGTCACGCATGGTGCGTACTTGTCTGTTCTCACCTTCAGCATGAACACTTTCATTGTCAGCCATGGTAGGAGTTGCATTAGAAAGATTACCTGAAAAAGTTTCACAATAAAATCTAACTAAACGACGAGATCTAAAATCACGTCGCCAAACAAGCATAAAACAAAGTTAATATACAAATTAGGCGGTATAACCAGCCAATAAAAATAAATATACTTATAAACTTATATACTTAGTATTGCTTCCCCGGCAACGGCGCCAAAAACTTGATGGAGACTCAATTAAGAGTTGTAAACCCAAGTGCAGGTTATGTTCAAGTAATAAATTCTCGGGTGTCCGAGGTCGAACCACAGGGAAGCGTATTAGTAAGTATAAGTTTATAAATATATAAGACAAAGAAAGTAAACAAGATATTAGGGAATCAACAACAAAATAAGATAAACAAGATATTAGAGAACAAAATAAACAAAATATAAAAGAAATTAAACAAGATATAAAAAAAACAATAAAAAAGATGTTGAGGTTAGAGAATCCACTCTTGGTGTTATGCTAAGATTAATCTTGTTTTATTACACAATTGAAATCCACACATAAAGGAGGTTCCAATCGGAAGGTTTAGCAATTCAGTCCAAATTGTCCAACGTCCATAGCATATGATATTATGTTCATTTGGTGTCCTCAAAACTCATAAAAAGAGTCCAAGCATTCCTTATGCCAAGGTATATGTCTACAACAAATCAAGGTTATGAAACCAAGCATTTACTGTGCCATTTTCATTGTCAATAATGAATCAAGATCCCTACTTTGCAAGTATGATTTTAAACCAAAAGAAAATATTATCTATACTAGTGTTTATAAATGATGATTCATTTTAGCTCATGTTTAAGAGACTAACCTTAGCATTTACCAAAAGCTTCACCTCATCACCTCAACAATATGATTAGCAACACATACTAGATATGAATAAAATGAAAAGAAATGTAAGAAGCATAAGTAAATAAAGAAAAAGAAAACTAGAGAAAGGAAAGAAGAAGAAAACTTAGAGAATTTTATTACAATGGCTAATATCCTCCCAATGTACAATGTTCCTCTTACAATCATCCAAGGCCCTCTATTTATACACATTTTGGAGAGCTAAATGACAAGAGACAAGCTTTATAAATTTCAAAGGTAGGTATAATAGGTGGGTGCATTTTTCTAACAATTTTCGTCATATTGTATGACAATTCTGATCAGCCAGCTTGATGGTCGATTTTGTCAATGTTGGAGGCTCGATCTGATCAAATGGTCTTCTAGAAAAAAATATCCCTATCAGTTACGGATCCATAGCCGTTGAAATCAAATCATTTGCTCATGTGGATCGGAAGATATGGTCAAAATACCAAAACAGGTCAGCACAGACGTCATTGCACATCAGCCAACTTGATGGTCGATTTCGCTAGGGAAAACGACTCCGTTTCAAGAAGTGTAAAACATGAAAAAGATAGATATGCCTCTTAACTATGCACTGTAAAATTTTCAGCCTTAATGCTTCAGTGAAACTCCAGATATAGCTGATATGGAAAAAGGTGTCGGAACTGGAACTGAATTGGATTTGCCCTTAATTCTTGATTTAACCTAGTAATCTGAAATCACTCAAAGAAACTCGTGAAAAACACCAAATTACATAAAAATATAAAATATCATAAACACAATTAGACTAAGCAATAATAACTCGTATTTGACACAAAACAATAATAAAACATAACTAAGAACTATATAATTATCTGAGTTATCACCTCTCATCTAATGGCCTAGATGCCTTGTAGAAAAGATGAGTACACCCTTCAATGACAAAGATCAAATTGCAAGATGACATTTTTATTGTCATGAAAATATCCTCATCCAATGGCCAAGATTTTTGAAGAAAAGATGAGCACAATTCATCCTATGGTAGAGAGTGGTTCGGCTAAGGGAAGCATGAGAGAGTGGCCTTTGTTTCATCCAATGGCCTAGGTGATTTGTAAAGGATGAGTACACCTTTCAAGGGCCAAGATCAAATGGCAAGATGATATTTTTATTTTTCATGAAAAGATCCTAATTTAAGGGCTAGGATTGTTGGAGAAAAAGGAGCACATAGCATCCTATGGTTGAAAGGCCAACCGGCCAAGCATGAGGGAGAGGGAGGGAATGATTTTTTTCCCTTAAGTTGGCTGGTCATTTGTTAGGAGAAGTTAGTAGCTAATTTGGAAAGAAAAAGGTTTTTGAAAGAAAGCAAGAGAGAGTTTACTAAGAAAGCTTGGAAGGTAGCCATTCCTACCTAGCTCTAGCATGATTTTCTTCTTCATTCTCATGTGTTTTTCTTTGTTTTCTATGTGATTTCTACTTATTTTCATGTGAAAATAAATTTTTTGAAATGTTCATTTAAGCTTTCATCTTTTCCTTTTCATCAAAAATGGAAGAAAACAAATTTTCACAATTTTTTTTTACCATGGCTGAATGCCTTGTTTGTGCTTGCCTTGATTTTTGTTTTGCATGTTTGTTGTGGGAAACATGATTGTGGAAGGTTTACTATTTTTTTTATGTTCTGATTTTTCAAAATAAATGAAGTAAAAGAGGTTGAAAGGCTACATGATCTTGATAAAAATCAAGTGACCATTGTTAGGGGAGGGCTATGCCCATTGTACCAACCATGGAGCTCACCTCCATTTTTTTTTAGTTAGCTTGGTTTATTTTCTGATTTGTGAGCTGGAAAAGCTTCATGATCTTGATAATATCAAGTGATTATGGTTATGGGAGGGTTATGCCCATTTTTACCAACCAAGGAGCACAACTTTCCTTGTTCTTTGTTTCCTTGTTTTTCTTATTACTTCCTTGCATATCTATGCATATTTTGGTCATGTTCTTTGCATCATTTTTATGCTATATTAGTTTTTACATCATTTTCATGTTGAGATAAGTCCCCTATATCATTCGGCCATCTCATTTTTTTTTATTCATGCCATGCTTTGCATCATACTTGGTTGTGTCATACATTCTAGGTCATGTAGTTGCATTTTGTGTTCTTGACATGCAACATATACCATTCGGCCAGCCCATATATTCTTCATGCCATGTCATGCATTCTAGGTCATATATCTATGCCATATATCTTAGGTCATGTAGCTATGCTACCTTGCATTTTGTGCTCATGACGTACAATATGCCTTATTTGGCCATCCCATGTTTTTTGTTGTTTTTTTTATTCATGTCATGCCTTGGATAAGATTTGGTTATGTCATACATATTAGGTCATATAGTCAAGTCATGTATCTTAGGTAATGTTCCATGCATTCTAGTAGTCATGTCATTTTCATGTTATATCATGCCATGCCATCATTTTTATGCCTTGTTATCTATGCTATGTCATTTTATGCCATGTCACCTATGCTATGTCATCATTTTATGTCATGTCACCTATGCCATGTCATCCATATAACATGTCATGTCATGCCATGTCATTTATAGCTTAGGTGCATTTTATGCCATGCCATGTTATCATTTCATGCCATTCGGCCATTCACATGCCATCACCATGACCATTCGGTCACCATGACTTTTCATCCATGTCATTCTATTTCCATGGCACAATATCCCCATGCCATGTCCTTTGGTTTACCATGTCATTGTGATTATCTCATTTTGGGTTGCCATGTCGATTTCATTCACATGACATTCATTACCATGCTATATCACTTTATGCCATGTCATTCTCATGCCATGTCATTATCTTGTCTTCTATATTACAATGAGAATGCTAAGATATCTCGTTCTATTAACAAAGGAATACCCTTTTCTAAAACAAAAAAGATTCGAATTTTTTTGAAATAAATAAAACTTTCTATGTTTTGCCAGGTTTGTCGGGAAACATGAAAAGATTTTTGGGTATTAATAAATTCTGAGTCATTCTCAAATAAATTCATCTATGCTATGTCATCATTTTATGCCATATCACCTATGACACATCATCATTTTATTCCATGTCATCATTTTATGCCATGTTGTCTTATGCCATGTCATCATTTCATGCCAAATTCATTTATGCCATGTCATCATTTTATGCCGTGTCATTCATTTTATGCCATGTCATCTATGCCACATCATCATTTTATGCCATGTCATCATTTCATGCCAAATTCATTTATGCCATGTCATCATTTTCTGCCGTGTCATTCATTTTATGCCATGTCACATATGTCATGTCATTTTGCTTGTCATGTCGATTTCATTCACATGACATTCATTCTTATGCCATGTCATTCATATGCCATGTTATTATATATGCCATGTCGATTTCATTCACATGACCGTCACCTATGCCGTGTCATTCATTTTATGCCATGTCATTCATATGCCATGTTATTATGTATGCCATGTCGATTTCATTCACATGACGGTCACCTATGCCATGTCATCACCTTATGCCATGCCATTCATATGCCATGTCATCTTGCTTGCTGATGCACCCAAAAGAGTGTATCTTATTTAACCTTGCACTAAAAAGATCAATTGTAAGTATAATGATTAGCAAGGGTCGAGTCCTCAGGGATTGGGTTTTAATCTATGAGTTATTAGTTTATAACTTACGTTCAAAGAAAACAGTAAAAGAAAGGGGTTTTTGAAGCCAGATTTAAACTAAAGTAAATAATACGAATAAGATGCAAGGCGGTATAACCAGCCAATAAAAATATATATACTAAATTAGGCGGTATAACCAGCCAATTAAAATATATATACTAAATTAGGCGGTATAACCAGCCAATAAAAATAAAACAAAGTTAATATACAAATTAGGCGGTATAACCAGCCAATAAAAATAAATATACTTTTAAAAATAAGCAAACTAGAAAAGTAAGAAAACAAGTAAGTAAGACGAATCAAATATGAAAAATATGGTTAAGGTTTCATTCTCCACCACTAGACATCATTAAGAATCAATTTCAGATCTATCAATATCAACCAACTATCAAAGTTAACAACCGTAGATAACAACAAGCTCTGTTATCCCAATCTTTCCTTAGTTTGTCGTTAAATAGAACAAGCTCTCTATTTAATCTCTAACCATCAAACAACCTAGAATAAGCTCTCTAAGTTCAATTTAATGGCAGCTTTATGATGAGAAAGATAGGTTGATCTAAGCAACAAACACATAAGCTCGGATTGTTCAACTTAGGTTATGTTCCACTTTGCAATTATTGAAAACTTGACCATAATCATTAATCACAAATTGCCACTTATGAATAGGAAATCAAGACAATTACACGGATCAAGACTCCTAAACTAGCAATAGATAATTATCAAGATCTATCTAGTTGTACACCTAAACAAATCAAGACAACATCATGAACAATTCTTGTAGAAGAACATAAGCAACTTTGATAGAAAATTAATGATAGATAGAATCTGAAAATCAATCATAAAACATGTCTAGGGCTTTGAAATCACCCTTAACCAAATAGAAGTTTAGCCTAGCATAGGCATTGTAAACATAAACATAAAATTAAAGAAAATCTAAGAAGAAAATAAAAGAAAGAAAGAAGAAGATGAAGAATATTAATTATACAACCTCTTGCTCTCTCTAAAGAAAAAGAAAACTAGAGAAAAGAAAGAAGAAGAAAACTTAGAGAATTTTATTAAAATGGCTAATATCCTACCTATGTACAATATGATCCCTTACAATCATCCAAGGCCCTCTATTTATACACATTTTGGAGGGCTAAATGACAAGAGACAAGCTTTACAAATTTCAAAGGTAGGTATATGACGATTTTGATCAGCCAACTTGATGGTCGATTTCGTCAATATTGGAGGCCTGATCTGATCACATGGTCTTCTAGAAAAAGGTTCCCCTATCAGTTACGGAACCATAGACGTTGGAATCAGCTCATTTTCTGATGTGGTTAAGCAGATATGGGCAAAATACGAAAACATGTCAGCACAGACGTCATTGCACATCAGCCACATTGATGGTCGATTTCTTCAATATTGGAGGCCTGATCTGATCACATGGTCTTCTAGACAAAGGTTCCCCTATCCGTTACGGAACCATAGCCGTTGGAATCAGCTCATTTGCTGATGTGGTTAAGCAGATATGGGCAAAATACGAAAACATGTCAGCACAGACGTCATTGCACATCAGCCAACTTGATGGTCGATTTCGCTAGGGAAAACGACTCCGTTTTAAGAAGTGTAAAACATGAAAAAGATAGATATGCCTCTTAGCTTTGCATGGCTACAAATTTCAGCCTTATTGCTTCAGTGAAACTCAAGATATAGCTGATATGGCAAAAGGTGTCGGAACTGAAACTGAACTGGATTTGCCCTTAATTCTAGTAATCTGAAATCACTCAAAGAAACTTGTGAAAAACACCAAAATACATAAAAATATAAAAGATCATAAACACAATTAGACTAAACAATAATAACTCGTATTTGACACAAAACAATAATAAAACATAACTAAAAACTATATAATTATACGAGTTATCACTTGCCATGTCGATTTCATTCACATGCCATGTCATTTTATGCCATGTCATCATTTTATACCATGACACATATGTCATGTCATTTTGCTTGCCATGTCGATTTCATTCACATGACATTCATATGCCATGTTATTATGTATGCCATGTCGATTTCATTCGCATGACGGTCACCTATTCCATGCCATCACCTTATGCCATGCCATTCATATGCCATGTCATCTTGCTTGCCATCTCGATTTCATTCACATGCCATGTCATTTTTTGCCATGTCACATGCCATGTCATTTTATGTCATCCATATGCCATGTCATTATGTATGCCATGTCATCTTCATTCACATGACATTTTCCTTATGCCATGTCATTATGTATGCCATGTCGATTTCATTCACATGCCATTTTTCATGTCATGTCATTTTGTTTGCCATGTCGATTTCATTCACATGACATTCATTCTTATGCCATTTCACTATGCTTACCATGCCATGATAAATACGCATGCCTATTTAATTTTCATCTTAGCAACATGTTTGCATATTCATGGTTATTTTCAATAAGTTTCAAACACATGGAAAATAAATAATATTTCTATAAATCAAGATTATTCTCGAGTTAAAATAATTCATGAATTCTCTGCTGGGTCTGCCGGAGAGGATGTCATCAATTATCATTAACAATGGAATATCTTTTTGAAAAAATGATTCGGAGAATTTCAAAATCAAGAAAAAATTCCATATTTTGTCGAGTTTGTCGAAAAATATGGAAAATTTTATGCAAGTAAATTTCGGGTCATTTTCAAAAAAAAAATGAATTTTTAAGGAAATTATTTACAAACACCAATTTTACAACCGACTTTTTACCGAGACTCAAGATAACACACGACTAATAAGGTACCATTTTATATGGGCGTTGTGGGGGTGCTAATCCTTCTCCGCACGTAATCGACTCCCGAACCCGCACTTATTTTTTTCTGGTTCAAAACGCAGACTTCAAAATTGATTTTAAAAAATAATTTAATTAATTTTAAAATATTTTTCTAAAAAACCAGTTTTTAATAGGTGGCCGATCACACCTAGTAAAAAAAGATTGGTGGCATCTCCATTTCTTTTTTCGAGGCCGTTTTCATAGCTTCGACCTTTTATTTCAATCAAGAGGAATTAAGTCGTCTTTTCCTCTGCTTCTGTTTTCCCCTCACTCGAACGAGTCCATGGGATCACATATCGACACCATCATTTTGAAGAAATTTCATTATTCTTTAATGGGTTTTAAAGAAAAAAAGAAAAAGAAAGAAAAATTAAAAAGTGACAGAAAGTTGAGAGAGGAATAAGTGAAGAAAATAAAAGACAAATTTATTTCATTAAGGGTCCAGGTGAGAGAGAGAAATGGTATGAGAATCTGATAGAGGAAAAAATGGGGAAGGGTCGGGACTTAGGAGGAGAAGGGGAGGTTTTTTTCATTAAGGGCAATTTTGATTTTACAATTTTCTTTCTAACAATTTCTAATTTTTTCATTTCCTTTTTTCGAATAACTCTTGTCCATTAGACAATTTAACAATTAATTTACTATTGATGGTATGTTTTCTACATTGACCTAAGAATCATTTCTTGTGGTTCTGCCTATCTAATAGTTATGAGTTTTTCGAGCTCTTGATTATCTAATAATTATCTAATTTAAAATATTTAATTATTTTTTGATGGAATAAAACTATTCAAAATCAACACCTATGATTAAAAATTAATATTATTTAAAAGATTTTGAAAGAGAAGTGTTTTCTTTCTTATTTACAAATAAAGGCAAAACAAAGATAAAAATAATATTTATTTATATATGATATTGCATTATTTATATTTATATATCTTTATAAGATATTGTTATAAGACATCAATTACTACAATAATTTGGGGTTTTAGTGGCGTATCACTGGCAGCATTTCACTTAAAAAATGCCGCCAATTACTGTTTTTTGTCAAGGGAGCGGCGTTTGTTTATGTCAAATGCCACTAAATCAAATATATTACTGACGTTTACTAATAATAAACACCGCTATGGTTCGCCTTTTACTGCCATTTTTAGCAAAAGAAACGCAACGTTTTACTAAGTGTATTTAGCGGCGTTTTTAGGTATAAATGTCGTTAAATGTTTTAATTTACCAACGTTTATATTTAACAAATGCCGCTATATAATAATCAATTTACGTGGGTCTCGTTTTAGCTCCAAAAATATTACCATCATTTTCATATATTAAAATGTTGCGTTTTAGTAAATGCTGTAGCAACCTAAAAAAAACAAGTCTCATCGCAAGACTTGATTATTCGTTAAGCGTGACATTAAAAAAAATCGAGAAAAAGTCGACTTAATTCCTCTAAAAATGAAGGTTTTGAAAATACCCTTGAAAAATACATGGAGTCGCCACCAATCTTTTTTTGCTAGGTGTGATCGGCCACCTATTAAAACAGGTTTTATAAAACATTTTAAAATTAATTAAAATATTTTTTAAACCAATTTCAAGTCTGCGTTTTAAACCAGAGAAATCAAAGAAGCGGGTTCGAGACTCGGTTACGTGTGGGGAAGGATTAGCACCCCTACAACGCCCGTATCAAACGGTACCTTATTAATTATGTGTTATCTCAAGTCTCGATAAAAAAAATCGGTTTTAAATTTAGTATTTCAAGTTAATTCCCAATTTAAAGAAAAATAATTCCATTTTTTTATTGAAAATTATCCGAAATTTATTAATTCAAAATTTTCCTATATTTCACAACAAGCGTGGCAAAATATTGAAATTTTTATTATTTTGGAAAATTTTTCGAACCATTCTCGTTTTAAAGAAGATATTTCGTTATTAATGATAATTGATGATATCCTCCCTAGCAAACCCGGCAGAGAACTCATGAATTATTTTAACTCGGGAATATCTTTATTCTATTGAAAATCATTACCTTTTTCAAAATATTTTAAAAAATATGAATATGAATATGTGTGACATAAATAAAATGACATAGTAAAGTCTAGATAATATAATGCAACCTAAATGGTATGATATAATTTAAATGTCATAGCATATTTATATATCTAATGGAATATTCTAAGTCATATGATTTATTCTAAATGAAATGAAATGACCTAGGTAACATGATATATTCTATAGGAAATGTAATATCCTAAATCACATGATATATTATAAATGAAATGAAATATCCTAAGTGACATAATATATTCTAAATGAAATGAAATGACCTAGATAACATAATATATTCTATATGAAATGAAATATCCTAAGTCACATGATATATTCTAAATGGAATAAAATGAGTTAAATGACATGGCAAATATAAATGATATGGCATATAATCTAAATGATATGAAATGAAACATAAAATAATGCTAACATATAATATGCATGAAAATAAACATAAAAATAATGCATGAACATAGTATATACTAAATGATGTGACAAAAATAAATGACTAAATAAAAAGCATAGGATATCATGAAATATTCAAAACCATATAACAATTAATATAATATCAAAAATTTAAATCAAAGATAATAACACCATCATGAAAATTAACATAGCAAAAATCACATATTATATAGTATGCATGAATATGGAAAATGCAATGCATGAGAATGTATTTTTTTCCTTTAATTAAGAAAATCCGTATATCTAAAAAGATATCGGCTACCTTAGGAAAATATATAAAATTAAATATTCTAAAACCAAAATACTTTGTGATTGTTTGAAAACAATTTTGAAAAGCTTAGATTAAAAATAAAAACTTAGCTAAACCCTTTTTAAATGGCTCTAATTTCCTAAGTTTAAAATCCCGAACTTGACCACCCTTAACCCGAGATTTAAAAAAATCACTTTTAGAGTTTAAAAAGGCTTAGAAACTACCCTAAGATAGTAGCTAAACTTCCTAATCAGCAGCCCCCTCTAAGTAACTTAACCAAAACAGAAAAATGATTTTCCTTCAAAATCAATTCTGCCTCTACTGTCAGTTTTAAAGAACAACTTTTTACCTTATTTTTAAAAATTCAACAAAATCTAAAAAAAAAAATATTGGAGACTCAGGACATGGAAAACTACACAGGAAAAAATCAGCTTAATTTTCTGATTAAAGATGACTTCCCAGAAAAATCGAGAAAGTATGAGTACTGGTGAAAAAACTGTTTTGCCAAAACACAATTTTTTGCCTTTGATAAAATCATTTAAAAATCAAAGTAAAAATGTTAGAGACTCTCCTAAGGATTCACAAACAGTAGCTAACACTTTTGAAAAGTTAGGCAAAAATTGGCTAAGTAAAAAAAATCACAAAGATAGAATAATCAATTTGACAACTCTTTAATTTTCCACAAGTATGCTCAAAATGAGCATGACTTTAAACCATTGATTAGTCTAAGTCATAAATCATGTGGAAATGACATGAAATGCATGAAAATACAGCAAATACGATGTATGAAATGCATGATTTAAAACCTAAATGACATGAAAAATGCATGGCATCAATAAAATGACCTAGACCTAACATGAACTTGCATGGCATTTAATGCAACCTAGGTCTAAAATGCATGAAATGCATGATAATGCAAGCACAACCTAAAGCTAAAAATGCATGGAAAATACACAAACATATAGCATACTTAAACTAAAAATACACAACAACATATCATGAGAATGAAAACCTATCAACTAGTATAACAAAAATGCACACACAAAGCTTAAAAGAGGGGGTAGCCGAATGGTCCATATGGACATGGAATTTTCACAAACACTCAATAAACTAACATGTATAGCTAAAGAATAATACTTAAATCATGCAAATATAAAGTAAAGGCATGAAAACCAATTGGCATTTTCGCAAACACATGGGTTAACAAAATGTAAAACATAAACAACTTAAATATTTTGAAAATAGAAAATAAAAAATGCAAGATAAGTAAAATAAACATGATAACAAGATAATAGACTCAACAATGGAAACAAGCAAGCAACCAAATCAAAACAAGCTTCATATTTATGTATTTGAAGAAGATTTAAATCATCAAAACTTGTTAAATATCACTAATAACATGAAAAAAAAAATAGCAACTACACAAAAGCAGCAAGCCATTCGGCTACCCTCTAAATCAAGAAAAAAAATTTCAAAAAAGCTTTTTACAAGAAAGTATCAAGAAGAACTTGAAGAAGAAACTTAAAAGCACTTATTTTAAAATCAAAATCAAAAGAAAAACTCACCAAAATATTAATGAAAACAGCAAAATCAAGAATGGAAATACAAGGAAAGTGCAAGAATATGGTGCTTAAAGCAACCTCTCAAAACTATATTGCAAGCTTTCCTTCTTCTTACTTTCCTTGCCTTTCTAAACTTTTCTTTTTTGCCTTTCAAAATGTAGAGAAAATCAGCCAAACAAGAGACTGAAAATGAAAGAGAGACCTCCCACCTTGTAGTGGCCGGTTGGCCCTTGGAAGAACCTAGGAGGTTCTAGAATTTTTTTCCAATAAATTTGATCCAATGGCCTTCAATCCAAGATGCCTTCTATGTAGGATTCTCACCCTTAGATTAGAATCATCAGCCCTTGAGTTATGATGTCATAAATATGTGATAAATATATTCTCTCTCAAACTATTGGTCCATGTGTAGTAAATTCAAAGGCTTGATCACAAAAAATAACTACCTTCCTCTTCATTGTTGGCCTTTTGATTAAAAATCAGAAAACATCTGTGCACCATTGGGCCTTGGCCGGCTGACCCCTCATCTTCCAGCCCATGCTTCATTTTTTTAAAAGGCAAGAAAAGCCCTTTTCGATTTCTTGGGTAAAATGACCTTTTTGCCCCCGAACATAAATAAATAGTAAACGGACTCCAAATTAAAATTTTATTTTTTCAATACTTTCAAAATAATAAAAAATTGAATCTGGAGGTTTTCGAAATTTTTCGAGTCCATTTGCTATTTATTTGGATTTTTTCTTCCAAAATTGCCCTTTTGTGCTCCCAAACTTTACCATTTTTTAAACGAGCTCCAAATCCAGATTTTTCTTCACCAATCTCTTCCAAATAATTTAAGAGTATGATCTAGTAGTTTTCATAATTTTTGAAACTCATTTGGTATTTTTTCGGGATTTATCTGCTTGAATTACTACATAGTGGGCCCGGGATTTGGCCATTTTGCAAACGAACTCGAATTCGGATTTTCTTTTGTCAATCTCTTCAAAAAAATTTAAAAATGAGATCTACAAATTTTTAGAATTTTTGGAGTTCATTTGCTATTTTTTCGTGATTTATCTTCTTAAACTTTTGAATAAGGTACCCGAGATTTGGCCATTTTGCAAACAAACTCCGAATCAAGATTTTTCTTCGCCAATCTCTTCAAAGTAATTTAAGAATGAGATCTGCAATTTTTCAGAAGTTTTGGAGTTCATTTGCTATTTTTCCCAAATTTTCCAATTTTGCCATTTTGCCTCCGAAACCCGATTTTGCTCAAAACAAGTCCGATTTTCAGATTTTCTTCAAACTGAGCCTTGGGCTATCCTTGTTTAATCACTCATCATCAATTAGGAGCTTTAGTCTTACCAAATCGGGCCATTTCTGTAATTGTTCCAAATTTCACCAAAATCCACCAAAAACCCTAATTCTCGAATTTCTTCCGGATTGACTTTTGTTTCAATTTTTCTTCTAAGTAGCTTCTCCATTACACGTAGTCAATGCTTATCTTTCATTTGGAACCTTCAATTTTGACCAATTTGATCGTTCAAGCACTTTTCCCCAAATTTCCCGAACTAGGGTTTTTTCTCTACTGAATCTCCGTAACCCAACTTCTGAACTCCATATCTTTCGCCTTCTTAAAATTCTTTTTCCATTTTTCAATTGAACTTCAAATCTTGATTTTGAAAGTGGGTTGACTTTTTCAGTAGTTGACTTTTTGGGGTTGACTTTTTCAAGTTTGACTTTTTATGCTCACCTTCTTAGACTAAGTCTCGGAGTACCACCTGCAGGATAAAAAAATCTTTTTACATTCTGAAACATCAATTTAGGAAGAAAATATACCTGTTTTAGTGGTCCGGACAAAATTAGGTGTCTACAGCTGCCTCTCTTTGGCTATTGCTGAGAAGCAGGAATCATGCAAAGATAAACAAACACTAATTTTGTCCAGTTAGTGAAATCACATGTGAAGAGAAAGGAAAGGGGTTTTCATTAACTTTTTTTTTTATCATTTCATTATTTTTTTTGTTTGTTTGAAAAAGCTGTAAATTGAAGATATTATCCTTAAATTGAATTCCCTGACTAATCAAGGCTCGACCCGTCTTAAGGAAACGGGTTCGATTTGCAAAAGAAGAAAAGACCTCGACGATGGTCTTGGGTCTTATCCTATCTTGTGCTAACCTTACTGGAATGGGTGAAACAGAAAATTGAAAAAGATCAGGATGAAACCAGGGATTGAAATGACATGGGTAAAACCAGAAATTTGAAAAAGATCTGAATGAAACCAGAAATTGAAAAGCATGGGTGAAACCAGAAATTTGAGAATGATCTGGATGGAACCAACAATTGAAAAGCATAGGTGAAACCAGAAATTGAAAATGATCTTGATGAAACCAGAGATTAAAAAGGCATGGGTGAAACCAGAAATTTGAAAAAGATCTGGATGAAACCAGAAATTGAAAAACATGGGTGAAACCAGAAAAAGATCTGGATGAAACTAGAAATTGAAAAACATGGGTGAAACCAGAAATTTGAAAAAGATCTGGATGAAACCAGAAATTGAAAAAACATGGGTGAAACCAGAAACAGATACCAGAATTTGAAAAACATGGGTGAAACCAGAAAAGATCTGGATGAAACCAAGAAATTGAAAAACATGGGTGAAACCAGAAAAAGATCTGGATGAAACTAGAAATTGAAAAGCATAGGTGAAACCAGAAATTGAAAAAGATCTGGATGAAACCAGAGATTAAAAAGGCATGGGTGAAACCATAAATTTGAAAATGATTTGGATGGAACCAGAAATTGAAAAGCATAGGTGAAACCAGAAATTTGAAAAAGATCTGGATGAAACTAGAAATTGAAAAACATGGGTGAAACCAGAAAAAGATCTGGATGAAACCAGAAATTCAAAAACATGGGTGAAACCAGAAAAAGATCTGGATGAAACTAGAAATTGAAAAGCATGGTTGAAACTAGAAATTAAAAAAGATCTGGATGAAACCAGAGATTAAAAAGGCATGGGTGAAACTATAAATTTGAAAATGATTTGGATGGAACCAAAAATTGAAAAGCATGGGTGAAACTAGAAATTTGAAAAAGATCTGGATGAAACCAAAAATTGAAAAACATGGGTGAAACCAGAAAAAGATTTGGATGAAACCAGAAATTGAAATGGACTGCAAATTAACCTGAATGATTTGAGAGAGGTTGCAAATGCTTGATGGTGTAAATGCAAATGTCTTGGATTGATGCAAATGCTTCTTGAAATGATACAGATGTCTTGGATTGATGCAAATGCTTCTAAATGCAGATGCAGATGTCCCTACAAATCATGTTCATGTAAGTGGTTCATGAATAGTTGCAGCTACAATAAAGATGCGATGATCCTAGAAATGATGCACCTGCTTGAGATGATGGAATGCAAATATTTATGACGGATGTACTTGTAAAGGTAGAATGCAGATGCTCATGGAATAGTGCAAATGCAAATATCCATGAATGATGCAAATGCTTGCTGACACGGTGCGGATGCAAAGCTTAATAGAGAGATGAGTGTTCATGAATGATGTAAATGCCCCCGATCATTTTTCTAGACTTTGGCTTAGCCTTTCCCATTCATTTTTCCTCTTCAAATCAGAGTATATCTTCAACTCCTTTTTCAATCTTTGGCTATTCTTTTGCCCCAACAGTTTTCAAACTCTTATCAACAGAAATCTTCTTGCTGAGTTTTATTTATTCTTCTCATATTTGGAAGTCAAGGTTATCCCTAGTTGTAGACACCTAATTTTGTCCGGACCACTAAAACATGTATGTTTTCTTCCTAAATTGATATTTCAGAATGTAAAAAGACTTTTTTCATCCTGCAGGTGGTACCCTGAGACTTATTTTAAGAGGGCGAGCATAAAAAGTCAAACTCAAAAAAAGTCAACCCCGGAAAAAGTCAACCCCGAAAGAGTCAACCCCAAAAAGTCTACTACTGAAAAAGTCAACCCACTTTCAAAATAAAGATTTGAAGTTCAATTGAAAAATGGTGAAAGAATTTTGATAATCCGAGGTCTACATCGAAAGATATGGAGTTCGAAAGTTGGGATTTGGAGATTCAATAGAAAGAAAACCTTAATCCGAGAAATTTGGGGAAAAGTGCTTAAACGATCAAATTGGTCAAAATTGAGGGTTCCAAATGAAAGATAAGCATTGACTACGGGTAATGGAGAAGCCACTTGAAAGAAAAACTGAAAGAAAAGTCAATCCGGGAGAAAACCGAGAATTAGGGTTTTTGGTGGATTTCGGTGAAATCGGGAAGAATCACAAAAATGGCCCGCCTTGGTAAGACTAAATCCCATAATGGACGAGGAATGATTAAAAAGGGATAGCCCAAGGCTCAATTTGAAGAAAATATGAAAATCAGACTTGTTTTGAGCAAAACCGAGTTTCGGAGGTAAAATGGCAAAATTGGAAAATTTGGGAAAAATAGCAAATAGACTCCAAAAATTCTGAAAAATTGCAAATCTCATTCTTAAATTATTTGGAAGAGATTGACGAAATAAAATCTTGATTCGGAGTTCGTTTGCAAAATGGCCAAATCCCGGGTCTTCTATGCAATAATTCAAGAAGATAAATCCCGAAAAAATAGCAAATGAACTCCAAAATTCTGAAAATTTGCAAATCTCATTTTTAAATTATTTGGAAGAGATTGGAGAAAGAAAATCTTGATTCAGAGTTCGTTTGGAAAATGGCCAAATCCCGAGCTCTTATGCAATAATTCAAGAAGATAAATCCCGAAAAAATAGCAAATGAACTCCAAAATTTTTGAAACTTTTCAAATCTCATTTTTAAATTATTTGGAAGAGATTGGAGTAATAAAATCTTGATTCGGAGTTCGTTTGCAAAATGGCCAAATTCGAGCCCCTATGCAGTAATTCAAGAAGATAAATCCTGAAAAAATACCAAATGAGTTCCAAAAATTATGAAAACTTCCAGATAACACTTTTTAATTATTTGGAAGATATTGGTGAATAAAAATCTTGATTTGGAGCTCGTTTAAAAAATGGTAAAATTTGGGGGCATAAAAGGGCATTTTTGAAAGAAAAAATCCAAATAAATAGCAAACAAACTCGGAAAATTTTGAAAACTTTCAGAATTCAATAATTTATTATTTTGAAAGTATTAAAAAAATAAAATTTGAATTTGGAGTTCGTTTGCCATTTATTTGCATCCGGGGGGCAAAATGGTCATTTTACCCAAGCAACCGAAAAGGGCTTCTTTTGGCCTTTCAAAAAAATCAGACTTGAGCTGGAAAAGAGAGTGCTGTCCTGCCAAGGCCCAAAGGAAGAAGGAAGCTTCTGATTTTTCAATCAAAAGGCCAAGAATTAAGAGTTAGTTAGAGTTTTTTTGATCAAGTCATTGTGATTAAGCCATATAGGCCAATGCATGAAGAGAGAGTGTGTCAACATTATTCTTGAACAGCAATAATTATGAACAGCTGATACACTAATCTAAGGGTGATAATTTCATGATTCTTCACCTTGAATCACTAGCCCTTGGATGGAAATTGGTTGGAGTAAAAATGACAACATCCTAGGGAGGAGAGAGGTAAAATTCTGCCAGCACTATAGGGGGATTCTGATTTTTTATTTTCAGACTTCATTTTCAGATTTCTTCTTGGTTTTGCTTAGTTTTTCTCTCCTTGGTTGAAAGCAAAAAGAAAAAGTTTAGAAAAGAAAGGAAAGTTTGAAGAGATAAAGCTTGAAATATAGCTTCTTGAGGTTGCTTTTAGCACCAACTCTTGCACTTTCTTGATTTTCCATTCTTGTTTTTGCTATTTTGATTATTATTTGGTGAGTTTTCTTTTTAAATAATTTTTTTTTTATGTTCTTCTTAAGTTCTTTCTTCATCTCTTTCTTCAATAATTTTTACAAATTTTTTTCCTTATTTTTCTTTAATGGCCGAATGGCCTATATTTTTTTATTATTGTTGCTGTTTTTGCTTTAATTTGTCATGTTATTTATGTTATTTTCTTTAATCTTGATGCTTTAAGTGTTCTTCTACTTCATATACTTGAATCATGTTTTAATTTGGTTGCTTTGTTTGTTGCCATTTATGAGTTAAATATCATGTTCTTGCATTTTTAATTTTCTGTTTTCATAATGTTTAAATTTGTTGATGTTTTATATTTAGTATATCAAGTGTTTGTGAAAATGCTTGTTAGTTTTAATATTTCTACTTTGTGTTTGCATGATTTGAATGTTATGTTTTAGTTGAGCATGTTAGTATATCAAGTGTTTGTGAAAATGCTTGTTAGTTTTAGTATCTCTACTTTATGTTTGCATGATTTGAGTGTTATATTTTAGTTGAGCATGTTAGTATATCAAGTGTTTGTGAAAATGCCATGCTTGTTTGGAATCTTAGGCCATTCGGCTACCATGTTATTTTGCATTGTGTGTTGCATTTTTGCTATGTTAGTTGATAGTATTTGCATTTGCATGACATTTGATTGAGTATTTAGTTTAAGTATATCAAGTGTTTGTGAAAATGCCATGTTTGTTTGAAACCTTAGGCCATTCGGCTATCATGTTATTTTGCATTGTGTGTTGCATTTTTGCTATGTTGGTTGATAGGTTGGCATTTGCATGATATTTGGTTGAGTTTTTGGTTTAAGCATGCCTTGTGTTTGTGTTATTGCCATGCATATTTTAGTTGTTAGGTTTGGTTTATTTTGCCATGCATGTCCATGCATTTTAGACCTAAGTTGCATTAAATGCCATGCGAGTTCATTTAGGTCTAGGTCACTATATTGATGCCATGCATTTTTTCATGACATTTAGGTTTAAAATCATGCATTTCATGCATCATATTTGCTGTATTTTTTCATGCATTTCATGTCCATGCCACTTGACTAATGACTTAGGCCAATTAATGGTTCAAAGTCATGCTCTCTTGAGCATACTTGTGGAAAATTAAAGAGTTGTCAAATTGATTATTCTACCTTTGTGATTATTTTTACCTAGCCAATTTTTATCTAACTTTTAAAAAGTTCTAGCTACTGTTTGTGAGTCATTTTGTGAATCTTAAATATATTTACTTTGATTTTTAAATGATTTTATCAAAGGCAAAAATGTATTTTGGCAAAACAGTTTTTTTCACCCAGCACTCGTACATTCCCGATTTTTCTGGGTATTCATCTTTAATCAGAAAATTAAGCTGATTTTTTTCAGTGTAGTTTTACATGTCCTGAGTCTCCAGTATGTTTTGTAGAATTTTTTGAATTTTTAAAAATAGGGTGAAAAATCGTGGCTTAAAACTGGACAGTGGAGTCAGAATTGAATTTAAAGAAAAATCATTTTTCTGTTTTGGTTAAGTTACTTAGAGGGAGCTGATTAGGAAGTTTAGCTACTGACTTAGAGTAGTTTCTAAGCCTTTTTAAACTCTAAAAATTATTTTTTAAGTCTTGGGTTAAAGGTGGTCAAGTCCGGGATTTTAAACTTAGGAAATTAGAGCAATTTAAAAAAGGTTTAGCCCAGTTTTTTTATTTTTAATCTAAGCTTTTCCAAATTGTTTTCAAACAATCACAAAGTATTTTGGTTTTAGAATATTTAATTTGACATATTTTCCTAAGGTAGCCGGATATCTTTTTAGATATACGGATTTCCTTAATTAAAGGAAAAAAATACATTTTCATGCATTGCATTTTTCATATTCATGCATTTTATATAATATGTGATTTTTGCTATGATAATTTCTATGATATTGTTATGATCTTGAGTTATGTTATATTGTTTATTATATGATTTGGAATATTTCATGATATCCTATGCTTTTTATTTAATTATTTTTTGTTATATTATTTAGCATATACTATGTTCATGCATTATTATTTTCATTTTTATTTCCATGCATATTATATGATAGCATTATTTTATATTCCATGTCATTTAAATTATATGCCATATCATTCATATTTGCCATGTTATTCAAATTATTTCATTTCATATAGAATATATTATGTTACTTAGGTCATTTCATTTCATGTTGAATATATTATGTTACCTAGGTCATTTCATTTCATTTAGGACATATTATGTCATTTAGGATATTTTATTTCATTTAAAATATATCATATGATTTAGGATATTATATTCCATATAGAATATATTATGTTATCTAGGTCATTTCATTTCATTTAGAATATGTCATATAACTTAGGACATTTCATTTCATTTAGAATATGCTAAGGCATTTAAATTATATCATATCATTTAGGTTGCATTATATTATTTAGATTTTGCTATGTCATTTTATTTATGTCATGCATATACATATTCATTTCTTTTAAATGTTTTCAAAAAAAGGTAATGATTTTCAATAAAATAAAGATATTCCCGAGTTAAAATAATTCATGAGTTCTCTGCCGGGTTTGCTGGGGAGGATATAATCAATTATCATTAATAACGGAATATCTTCTTTAAAATGAGAATGATTCGAAAATTTTTCCAAATTAATAAAAATTTCTATATTTTGCCACGTTTGTTGGGGAATATAGGGAAATTTTGAATTTATAAATTCCGGATCATTTTCAATTAAAAAATGGAATTATTTTTCTTTAAATTGGGAATTAATTTGAAATACTAAATTTAAAACCAACTTTTTACCGAGACTTGAGATAACACACAATTAATAAGGTACCATTTTATACGGGCGTTGTGGGGGTGATAATCCTTCCCCGCACGTAACCGAGTCCCGAACCCGTTTCTTTGATTTCTCTGGTTTAAAACGCTGACTTGAAATTGGTTTTAAAAATGTTTTAATTAATTTTTAAAATATTTTATAAAACCGGTTTTAATAGGTGGCCGATCACACCTAGCTAAAAAAGATTGGTGGCGACTCCATGTCTTTTTCAAACTCATTTTCAAAACCTTCATTTTCTAGAGGAATTAAGTCGGCTTTTTCTCGGTTTTTTTTAATGTCACGCTTAGCGAATAATAAAGTCTTGCGATGAGACTTGTTATTTTTTTTAGGTTGCGACACTAGTAATTTCACACCTTTGGATTAGAAAAACTCTTATCTCATGTCAACATCAAAAATGGGTATTTCAAAAACAATTTTGCTTATTTAATGAAAACTTTTGAGTCAACAAATTTTAACCCCATAGTGTGTAATGTACAAATCTTTTGAAGACTGATGTTCACTGTTGGAAATTTTCCTAAGTGTCAATTTGGGTTTTTCAACTTGAATTGACAAGGCGTGGTATAACATGATTTTGGTTTTTCCAGGAAAACTTCACAACAAAAAATGTATGTCCCTTCCAGGCTCACAAATGGAACAGATTTTATAAATCGTGAATTCATCGAGAACCAAACAAATTCAACATTCTTTTAGTTTCCAATATCAATGTATTTTGACAAGCGTCAAGATTGGCTAGGATGTTTAAACTGAAAAGTTGATTTTGGAGAAAAAAAAGTTTCAGTTTTTGAAATCAATCATCCGAACGAGAGTTGACACTTTGGGAGGTTCAAGAATTCCTAGATGTTCCTCGATGACCACTTCTTTAAGATGATCTTCTCTTTTATGGTATCGTCACTATCATTGATGACATTGAAAATTCTCATTTTACTCTAGACCGCCCGTTTTTGGGTTTTCGCCCTAGAGTCCCATTCTCTCCAATTTTTTCTTTTTTTATTGTTTTACCATGCATTTGAGAATTCTAAATTCTTCCTTAGTGAAATGATAATTCGATGAGATGGGATAAAATCTGAGGAAAAAAACCTTCAAGTTAAATATTCATGCTTGATAAAAATAGACTTTTAAAGCACGTAATGTAGGCCATGGCTCAGGGTTCAGAAAGAAAGGATAAATAGGCCCAAAATATGTGTTTAAGGGTAATCAGATCAAGGATCATTTCTCGAGGAAGATTCTCTTTGAAACATTTATCCCTTTTTGGACTTTTCATTCCTTTTTGACTTTTGCTCTTTTTCTTCCTTGCTTTTGGCTTTCATTTTCCATACTCTTTCACATTTTTTCTTTTTGTTTTTCTTGGCTTTCATTTCACCATTTTTCTTTTTCTTCGACAGAGTGAACTCGTATTTATTCAGGGCTCCATTTGCTTTGCATCTGTGTTTGAGCTAGGACTCATTTCTTAGTGATCCTTCCTCGCATTTGCCTCCCAGTGTAGAGGGTAATCCTTGATTAGGGTTTAAAGAAGAAAGAATTATTTCGGCTCAAAAGGGGTGACTATAGATAATTTCTTTTTGTGACAGGGACATGAAAGATGGCCATTTCTCATGTCAAGCATGAATATTCACATCGAAAAGCAATCCCCATGGGGAATAGATAATCAAAATTTCATTTTGCACTTTAGAATCATTAGAATTCTCATATGCATGATATCACAATTTTTTTTCTTTTTTTTTTGTCGCATGCCCCAATGTTTCATGTGTTAGTCCATCATTTTTCACCATATAACCATCATTTCCACACATGATGCCCCAGTTTGATTAACCATGAGAATTCGTATCAACGAGGAACATAGCAAGTCTAGGTCTATTTTAAAAAGGCTGAGTTTCAAATATGAGTTCTTTGAAAGGACAAGGAAAATACAACCCAAAAACGGGTTTTTTCTGGGACATGGGATAGTCTAGTTTAATCATTGTGCCCCACGGTGTCAATCATGAAGTGATGTTTGGGCAATTAGTGTTTTGCGGTTATTGGTGAAGGTCATGAATGGTTTTAGCACAATCTTGACATACATTACCAAAATCTAGACTCTTGAAAGAATGTCTCATTTGTTTGAATTTCAAGGAATTCGAAAAAATTTCAAAAAGTTCGTTCCTTTATTCACGGCCTAGACTAGGATTTACAACTTTGCTTATTCTGTGATGACAATGTTTTTTTTTTTTATGAAGTTCCATCATTCATATTCCTTGAAGCATTAGGTCTTTCAAGTGTTCTCGATTCAAGGAGTTTAGGCATAGAGAAGCCCAAAAGAGAGGGGGGAGAGTATTGGGTCATTTCTAACAATGATCATCAATATTCTCGAGACCGTCTATTATTAAAACTTCCTTAATGCTTTTTTTTTTTTTTTGCAAATTCAAATTATTGTTAAAACACAACAAACACAAAGCATTTAAAATTCAAAATTCATTTAATTCATATGAATGTCACCATAAGACAAGTGTTTTCATCATGAGGTATGAAACTACATGCATAAAAAAAAACTCCCCCTTGATATGTTCTCCATAATTCAAACTGGCTATTCCTCGGTACTCTTTTCGACCTTTCCATCTACTTCTCCCATTATGACATCCACAATGGTCTCATCATTCCCATTCAATAGATTCTCCAGGCTATCTGACCTTTGTTTCTTCCCCACATCTAACTGCCCTTTATTGATGAGTGATTGAACCTTCCGTTTCAAACATAGGCAATTTTCCGTGGAATGTCCCCGAATCCTAGAATGATAATCACAATATGCATTCTCGTCACACCAGCTCGGATATAGGGGTTGGATAGGCTCCACTAGAACTTTAGTGAGGAGTTGCTCTTCGACCAGCTGGGGCAATAGTTCAGAGTAAGACATGGAGAGTGGCTCAAACTGATCTCTTTTTTGGATATTCTTCGATTTCCTCTGACTAACAAAAGGTTGAAAATTTACTAGATTTTGAGAGTCCATTGGGTATAAGTATGAACCCTGGGGTATATAGTTCATAGAAGGACAGGGTGGTTGGTATGAAGTAGCCGGAATATACGGGGCAAAGTCTCCCATGGCTTGGACATCTTCCTCTTTCTTTTTGGGCGTCTTGTTTCTCTCTGCATTAAATGTTTTACCTTCTTCAAGTTTCCCAGCCTTGATAGCATTTTCAATCATTTCCCGGAGATTACCATATCCGAAAAATTCTTCGTGGTGTTGCCAACAAGTCTATCATAGTATGGGGCCTGTAGTGTATTCACAAAAAGGACAGTAGTTTCCTTCTGAGTTAAGGGTTGTTGTACTTGGGTGGCCATGTTCCTCCACCTCTGAGCATACTCTTTGAAGCTCTCAGTAACCTTTTTCTCCATATTTTGCAAGGTGAGACGGTCAGGTGTCATGTCGGTCATATGCTTGTACTGGTTTAGAAAAGCCCTAGCCAAATCATTCTAAGAGCGAATCTGATCCTTGCTCAACTGACTATAGTGAATCAAAAGCTTATCATTATCTATGTGACTTGCCATCTTTCAGCAGAACATGGTGATATGGGTTGATGGATCGATCGTCTCGTCATATTTCACAAAGTCAGGGACCTTGAATTTCGGAGGAATGACTAAATTGAGGACCAAGCATCGTTCTTTCGTATCCATACTCCCGAATATGTCTATATTTTCTACTGCCCGGAGCCTTTTAACTGATATTTCCCTTCGGAATCTGCCAACTTATCCTCGTTCGAATCAACCATCTTCAGTTTTGCTTGTTTAGCTGGATCATCTAAATTCATAATGTTGCTGGGATTAACTGTATTCTGGCCATTTAACATCATGACCTCACTCTGACCCTCTTGTGCCTCTAACCCTTCTCTGGCGGCCAAGTTTTCTGTGTATCCCTTTCCCTTGATTACGGCGGACATCAGCTCCATCAATTTAGTCATCTGATCCTTAGGTTCTGCTTAAGACTTTGCCAGCTGTTCTCGTAGTTCTTTATGTGCCCTTTCCATTTTTTCCATTCGGGCAGCTTGTTCATTCTCCATAGCTTTAGCCTGTATTAAAAGGGTACTTAGTACTTCTTATACCTCTGATTTGAAATGAAAATTCTTTCAAAGACTCTTAAAGCCAAGCCAACTTCTGTTTTATTTCCCCAAATGTATGTCATGATGAAGGAGTCATGAATGCAATTTGATGCACATGAAGCCTAAACAATATGATATATGGACATGTACAGTGGAAACATGCTGACTATATATGTAATAAATGCAATCACGATGCTAACATGCTGCAAGCAAAGAATAAACAGATCAACGCATGGATATATGTAATTAATAATCATGTATATTTCAGCATATTTTCCAATGAATGATCGTATACACTATGAATGCAACACGATGTCAATTATGATGCATGTAAACAATGAATGATTGACACATAGTATATACAAAGAAAATCATGCTGACCATGTTGTTATGAATGTGACCTAATGCTAACATGTTGTATGTATGAATGTATGGTATGACAAATAATTGATCGGATGCAAAATGCAAAGGGGAAGATATCACGGAGGAAATAAGAATCGGAAGAACTTAATCATCAACATCTCATAAATTTGAAGCATAATCAATTCATTCCAATATCAACGTTCACAATGGTATAAACCATGTGTTACAAAATTTGAGCAGTGGTTAAAACTGTCTTTACAAGCACCTTATTCTTCCTAGCATCCTAAGGCTATAAGAGCCGGCTACTAAAAAAGTGAAATCCTACTACATCATATCAGATCGAAGTGTTTCTACATCATTGTCGTAAATCTCCTAATACGAATTACGCTTTCCTAGTCATCTATCAATTAGAGTCGTTAGATCGATCCACTTGATTTCTATAAGAGATTGCACTTTCTTTTTGAAGGCTATATAGTCTTCAATGCTATGGCCAGCAATTCCACAGTGATAATCACATCTTGCATTTGATTATACCACTTTGGATATGGTGGTAGCAGGTGTTTCAGCGGGATACAGGCAACCATGTGATTTTGGATCAGTATAGGGAGAAGCTCTTGGTAGCTGATTGGACTGGGATCATACTGCTCTGGAGTCTTGTTTTTGGGTTGTTTCTTAGTCACACATGGCTTAGGAGTTGGGGCACTTGGTGGTGGCACTAAGGTTCGAACCGAAGTGTTTACATGGAGAGGTGGCGGAACAGCATGGTAAGGGTATGGATTTGGACACAGGACCCTTGGAGGTTGTATATAGTTTGAGGTTCCTATCCCGGATGCTTGATAAGGTGATTGATGAGGAAAATAGTACGAACTGGCAGTTGATTGTGATGGAGTGGGATTCAGGTTTCCCGTAGTGGCCATCCCAATGGATGATTGGACCATAGTAGGGTGGGAATACTGGTTTGGACCTAGAACAGTTTGCAGGTATGGTATAGGATCCGAGGTTTCTATCTTTGGTATCAGGCTATCGGTTTTAATCATTTTCACTATTTTGTCCACAATTTCATCAGGATTGCAACCTTTGTGGCATTGACAAGCGCAGGATCCAGCGAGGATTGTATGTTCTGGACCTAATGGTTTTGGTTGATCCGGAGGCGATGTAGAGCCCTGAGAAAGTTCCCCCTTACTCTTACCCATATCCTCAAACAATTTCATCATTTTGGCGAGTTGTTCTTTCACTTTCGGGATTTCATGTCCAAATTCCTCTTGATTTCGTTCCAACGAACCAAATCATTCCTCCGACTCTTTCCTCATATCTCGAGCCCCTTTCATGCAAATGAAAATGTCATGAAATTAAAAATACAACTATGAAGGTACATGCTCTATTCTTATGTGCATGAATATACTGATGATTAATGCATGAACATATACAGAGAAATTATGATGACTATGTATGCCATGGATGCAATCTAATGCCAACATGATGTATTTAAAAAATGAATAAATTGATGCACAAGTATATACAAATAATGACCATGCATGTCATAAACATATTCTACAATGAATAACCATACATGCTATGACTGTAACATGATGTCAGAATGATACATGCAAAGAATAAATGAATTAACACAAAGGTAGGTACAAAGAATGATCATGTATATCACAAATATATTCTACAATGAATAACCATGCATGTTAGGACTGTAATATGATGTCAAAATGATACATGTAAAGAAAAATGAATTAACACAAAGGTATATGCAAAGAATGACCAATGATTACACGAAATTAGTGGGACCTAAATCTTGATTATTCAAAAATCTCATTATGCAAGATTTGCCTCCAAATTTAATCTATGATTTTTTTGAAACATGTTTCCTCCAAAAAAAACATGTTATTTTTTCAAAAGAATTTCGGGGTAGTGGATCCTACTATGGTACAATGTCCAAATGTTCATTCAACACTACCGGTCTACAATTTTTATTCAACCAATGAATGTTTATGAAATCAAACAAATGAGATTATTATTACCAACTGTTTATAGCAAAGAATGAGATAAAAAATACAACCATGAATGTACATGCTCTTTTCATATATGCATGAAATGTGCAAAATGCAAAATAGGTGCATGGTCAGAACCTACTGCAGGCAGATTAAACACCTGTGTTCTAGGATGGGACGCTCTCCAATGGTGGTTCAACAGCACCCTATCCAGTCTCTCTTTTATCACTATTCCTTCTCTATTACACATCCATGTAAATTTTTTACCTTTATACTGGTCATCCATCAATTCACAATCATCCAACAGCCTTCTAAAACAGTCTATTTTATAAGCACTCTTAGGTCTCCCCCCTTCCTTCTCATGTGCCTCCAAAATATCATTAAAGTCTCCCAAACACATCCAAGAGCAAGTGACTCCCTGACCTATCCTTCTGATATTTCCCCATACAATCTGCCTCTCTTGAAATACAAGGTTTCCATATACCCATGTGATACGTGTCACCTCATTGTCAATGCCAATTACTACAATATCAATAATATTTTTAGTACCTTCCAAAATTTGATTTTTATACTCCTTTTTCCACCACAGTGCCAATCCTCCTCCTATACCCTCCGGTTCAATATAGAACTTATTATCAAACTGCATTTTCTTCCTTATTTTCTCAATCTTTTCTTTTCCATTTTTTTGTTTCCATAAAAAACACTACATCTGGGTCATATTTTTTCCTTAGCTCTCCAAGAGCTTGAACTGTCAGGGCTGGCCCAATACCCTGGCAGTTCCATGATATAGCCTTCAAAGCCCTTGGGTGGCTGTCATAGGCCAGCCACCAACACCTCTTCTATTCCATTCTCCATTTGGTTGTTCTCCTACCCATTCTTCCACTATTGGAACTTCTACCAGATCTGATTTTTCCTCCTGTCCACTGCGTTGAGTGTATATTTTCCTCTGTTTCCCTTCCTTTTTCCTGGGCTTAATCACTCTCCTTGTCTTCTGAACTCCTGGGATCAAAACCCCAAGATCCCTATCTCCCACTTTCTTTGATGTACAAAGCCTCTCCTCTTCCATGCTTTGTCCCTCAATTCCTCTTCTCCTTTTGCACTAGAAATTTCCTATATCCCTATCCTCAAAACCATCCATTTTCCTTTTCAACTTCAAATGATCCAATCCATTAGCAAGTTTTACAATAGCTTGATTTTCACCCTCCTTCTCTACATTTCCACTAACTTCTTTACCACATCCCCTTTCACTCTCATCCCCTTGTTCCTCTTGTGGCATTTCCACAATGTAGTTAATCCCTCCTCTTTTGACTTCACTTATCTTCTTCCCATATACATCTCTCCCCATACTATCCCCCATTTCAGCTATCATCATATATCTACATTCAATAGACTCCCACTGAGCCTCAGCTTCCACCTCATTGCTCCTTCTTGTACTTCCCAATTTTAAATCTCTATTCAAATGAACTACATCCTCCCTACTGTTGTGATTACAAACTAGTTTTTCTATAGTGTTATAATATTTGTCCAATTTTGGTTTTTCTATTTTTGAAGAGTTATCAATAGGTTTCCCCAGATTTTTTCGGTTTTGTATGCTTGGTTGGCTAGTGTTTAGGTTAGCAGAAAAAGTATCTAGGTTAGTATGGCTATATTCTGGTACATTTTGGGTCATCAAGATTGTTCGTACTAATTCATCAATATCAGGGTGCAAAGGCTCATTACCTTGAAAGTGATCATTTGGCTTTTCTGATCCCTCTCGTTGTCCTCCAACTGCTTTCTCTTCTTGATTCTCAACCGCTACTTTTCCAGCCCTTTTAACCTTCGATCCCTTAATAAACTCTATAACTGCATCCCAACAAACTCTCACTCGCCTGAGATAACTGTCCTCCCCACGCTCCTCCCCATGCGCCTCCCTTGCAAGAGACTCCCCAAGATCCTCAAGACCTTTTCCTTGCCGAGTTTTCCCATATCCTTCCTCTTTGAGTTCCCTTGCCGGTGCTATTCTCAAAGAAGGTCCATACTTATGCCGAACCAAACCTTTGCCTGCCATTTTCCTTTCCTTCAAACACTGTTTTTCCACATGCCCAAGCTTACCACAGCTATAGCAAAAATCTGATAGTTTCTCGTACTTTATCTCCGCCCAAACCCTTTCTGAGTTTCTTCTTGGCACCTAGAATCCTTCAACCAATGTCTCCTTGTACGATATTGCTATCCTTACTCTCAAGAAACTCATGCCTATGCTCTCTCCGCACGTTGGATCTTCCACAGCCACAACTCTTCCCAACGAACCCCCAATTGTTTTTGCATTTTTCTAGAGAGCAATTCCAACGGAAGATTATGAATTTGCACCCAAAAAAGAATTTCTATAAAATCGACTTCCTTCAATGCTTTTCCTTTGGGCCACTTTCCCAAGTTAAGACAGGATCCCATTACTGACCAAGGTCCTTTAGCTAGCGCCTCCTCTATACTCGTCTCATTGTTAAAAGTAATTCCGTAGAGATTTCCTTCCAATTCTCTAATTACTGTACCTCCTTCATTGACCATATTCCTCTCAAGATTCCCAAAACCCCTCTTCTGTTAAGGCTCTTATCAGCCATGACACGCCCTATTACAGTTAATCTCGCAATCTCATCCGCAACCACATTGCATTCATCCAATGCAATTTCCATCGTTCTTGATATCAAGAAAACCTAATTTGAGCAAATAGGCTATCCAAGCGCAGTTTCCCCGAAATTTGCGTCGATAATATGGACTAATTGAATTCGGAGCCCTAATTTCTAGACTCTATCAAGAACACCTATACAAATCAGCTCTAGACCTTATCTTGAAGAAAATAATCAAGATAAACGGAAGACTCGATCAAGAAAACCTACACTTTCAAGGATGACGGAAAACAAATGAAAGAATGATGATAAACGAGAAAAATTACACACAACCAAAGAAAGAAAGAAAAAAGAAAACACTCAAGAAACTGAGGAAAAACTGAGAATAACTCAGAGAGACTCCCAAAAAAGACGAGAGAAAACAATTTTTTTTTTTAATCAAGCTACATGTGTTTTGATTCTTATTCACTGGTTTATATACAAACAAATATACAAAAATAAGGTATGTACATAAATCAGTGTACTTCTTAAACTTAAGCCTATTATTAAGCCAATGCTTTAACTTCTGTTTATGCCTTTTACTGATTTCTATCAATATTTGATTTGAAATCTTTACTTTCCTTATTAGTTATAAGCACTATTACACAAGACATGCTTATACATAAATTTGTTAATAAAGTTTATGATTTTTTTTTTTTTTTGTTGTTAAAAACAAATAAAATGAAAATGATCTTTAACCAAAGATTGTCTTCTCAAAGTTAGAAAGAAAAAGAAAAAAAGTTCCTCTTTTTAATGTTAAAGAGCTGTAACGATTTTTTCTAATCTAAACTTTCTCTTGCTTCTGTTTATATATACCGATAAAAAGCTGAAACTGAAATCACTTACAAAATCAAAACTGAAATCTTCTCAAACCTTTGTCTCCTATATATGAAAACCGAAAATGGCATATTTTATGATTTGCATAACCCATATATATTTTGGATTTCACAATCTCATTGCAAGGAGAACAAATATAGAAGTAATTGAAAGTGCTGTAATTAAATGTTAGAAGCAAATGTCATTAGCCTTGTAATCCAACTATCTTATAACAGAAATCATTTAAATTTGGTAATTTTGGATTTGATACAAGAAAAATAATTAAAATACGACATAAAATACGATATGACACAAAAAATAACATGAACATTATACAAATATAAGAATATGTCAAAATCTATATAACACGAATTATTAATGTGTCAAATTTTATATAAATATATAATATTTTAAACACAATTATAACATAAAAATAATACAAATACGATGCGAATAAACAAATTACCAGATCTATCATCACCCATCAAATTCACAGTTCCAATCACTCAAGCTTTTTTCCACCAGCAAATCCAAAACTGAAATTTTTGCTTTAACAGTAGACTTATTTACAAATCGGGTTACCCACTCGATCGAAATTGAATCGGATCTGAAAATAGGCTTTTTTTTAATTCGAACATGAGATAGCTCATTTATTGTAGCAAAATTTTAAATATAAAAGGATAAAAACAAATTTTTAGATTTCAACTACTGTTTTTAAAAGGAAAGTGGCAATCATGAGGAGAAGTATAAGCTGAGCCCCCCAAGTTTCTTGTTATTTTTCTCCTTCTCTATCATAGTATGAATATAATTGAGATTATTATTTTTATATATCAATAAGGGAGTTGTTAGTGCTTTACTTCTACTTCTGGTGTAGCTAAGCTAGTAAGGTACCAAAAATAATGGAATTGAATTCGAGTTTGATTCATACAATTATTTTTAAAATATTATATTCAATAAATTTAAATTCAAATATAGGTAACTGCGTGCAATCTTTTTTTTTTTTTAAGTTACTCCTCTTCCGTGAAAAGAAAAAAAAAAAAAACACTAGAAAGCTGCTAAAAAGAAAAAGCAACTGATGCTAAAGTGGGCATCAAGTTGGTCCACTAGCCCAACCAATAAAAGAATTAAGGGAGCTTTTTTTTTTTTTTTCATGTCATAATTACAATAAAATATAATTTTTGAAAATGTAATTTTACAACATTTGATATACATAAAAAAATGATGATTAAAATCTTGAAAAGTTATATTGAGTTGGTTCACTAAACACTTTACTATGAATAAGATGATAATTTTCGAAATTATTTTTATCAAAAAAATATAAATTTTATTTATTTTAATATTTTTCAATGATATTTATTATTAATAAATATTTATACTAAATATTTAAAATAATATTTTAATTATTAATTTGAGTTATTTTTAGAATAAAAAAAATTTATTAATAATAAAATTTCGAGTTACTTTCTTGTTACTTTTCATGAACGTCCTCTAATTCCTCTAATTGATTGATAAACCCAAAACTGCATTCCAAGCCCAATTAAAGCCCATTTTCCAATTAATTGTTTAATGTTTATTTCACAACTTATTGCAAAGTATCAAACTCAAAGCCAAAACCCGTTTCCCCCCATTTGGCAACAATTGGAGTTCATATCCATATGCAACAGAAGAAAGAAACTGATTTGCAATGGCTTTAAGGACAACCCAAAGTGACAACTTCCATGGAGAGCAGTGGGGGTCTCATCAGGCAACCAAATCTTATGCCACTTTCAGCAACCCAAAGTACCAAAAAAGAGTAGAGAAAGGGGGGGGGGGGGAAAGAGACTTTCAGCAAACGGTTGAGCCTACCAAAAATTATTACAAAGTTGAATGGAAGGATAACTATCAACCAACCAAAAGCTTGTTATTGTATTTTCTTTGGATTAAGTTTGAACAAAATTTCATAATTGAATCCATGAAAAGTATCCAACAGACCTACAAAAATCATCCCTTGAAACTCGAGGGCTTTTTATGATCTAATAATATAAAGAAGAAACAAATAAATATATATATATATATATATATATAGTAATAAATCAATAAACAAATAAAGAATACCTATTCTACTCAAATGACCAATATGAAAACGTAGTGGATGGAACTCACTGCCTCAAAAATTTGCCTCCAAGCACAACCTAAGTTGCCTCTACCCGCTGCTGTCGAGCACTGCCTGCAATTTTGCCATGGCTCTAAGGTGTCACAAATGCCACTTTCTGAGGGCCTAATCTCCACCCAGTAAACCTCCTATCACTTTCTCACTATCTTGAACATAGAACCATAATCAGCACATGACATAACATGAGATCAACAAAGTACTGGTGTCCGATCTCACCATCTCTCCATTTCATCTTTAGGGGAGCCCTGCCATAATGCACCCCGTCGTTGCACCTGTTGTCGAAATGCCATGGGAAAGTCATATCGAAGTTATCAATCACAGCAGAAACCAGCCCAGCTCGCCTCAATTTCTCTAAAAACACCCCATTAAACGCCTCCATCTTGTTAGGATTAAATGCCAGTGATCTTGCATATCCACCTGTTGCAACTGTGGTCCGGAAAATTATTTGTGGCACTACTAACCCCCTCTGCCTCACTGATTCCGTAACTTCTTTCCAAAACGATGTTGCATACTCTGCACCTTGAGAAAATGCTCTTATATTGGACCAGTGAGCACCATCATGCAAGCCAGAGTTCATGATGATACTGTCTGGGACTGTGTCCTCTGAGAAGTACTTCTTTAACAAATTCCTAAACCCTTCATCTTTTAGAGAATCCAAACCAAGGTAATTCTGGGTTCCATTCCAGTGACCATTGAAAATACTAGTGATCCGAACCGTCTGAGAGGGATCTTTTGGGTTCGAAAAGTTCATGTCAAACCTTCTGGGCACTGATGTTATCTCAGGCAAATCTAAGACAAAATTAAGCATATTCCTTATGGTATCAACATGATTAGAATCACCCCAGAAGAAAATCCACCTATTCTTCAAGCAATTCCAAGCAGAACCAGCCAAAAACAACTGAAACGAACAATGGCTTGAGTACACCCAACCATTACTCTCTAATAATCCTAATGAACCATTACACCATGGATTTTGACATGGAAAATCTGGTGCTAGGCACCGATATCTACCATCATTGCTAATTTGACAATCATCATTCTTTCCATGTCTCGTCCACCTCCCAGACCAAACATCTCTACTAAAATCAGATTTTTGACAAATTTGCAGCTCTGGCAATTGAGCTTTAGTCCTAATAAACCTGATCCCTCTATGGCGTAACTGTCTATCATAAGCAAACCTTGCAGGTGAAAACTTTAGACCTTGATAATGTCTAAAAAGCAAAATAAGAGTGAGATTATATTCACCAGAAAAATCAGGATGAACCTGAAGGAAAACCGAGTAAGACCCGTTGCCAAAATCTTTCACCAGAGGCCTAGATTTCCATGACTCTCCAGAAAGATCAGCTTCAAAGTAATCCCCACCTAAACAACGACCATTTCCAGACTCATCAACCGCTTGAAACATAAACTGATGGATTTCACCAGCTGATAACTCCACCAAACTCTCTCCATCCAAACCAGGAATCTTGATTTCCGCAGTCTTAGACTCCTTACAAGGCTCTCCTCCTGGAGCCAACCATCTAGCTAACAGATTTTCTGTAAAGTTCTTCTCCAGCTCAGCTGTAATCCAATTCGAACTTGGCAAATCATTATACTTGGTTAAATTCTCATCAGGGTTTTTCACACCAGAAAAGTTGGCTATTTTCCTGGAAGTATACTGGGTAACATTTTTTATTTGGAGGGATGGATTAACATGAGGGAAACTAGAGTTTATACTAAAAATGGGGAAATGGCTAGTGTTTGAAGTGGGATTTAAAGTAAGATTTCGAAGAGAATGTGTTGGATTTTGGTAACTTTGGTTGAGATTAGCCAAGGACAAGGAGTTAATTTTCAAGATAATGTAATCTTGTTTAAACTGCCAAGACTGGATAAAATTCTTGATGGTGCAACCATCTATGCTCCAAACTACCACCATACCAACAAGAACCAAAGCTGTTAACAAACCAAAACGCCATTGATGCACTGGACTTGAACGAATCATCCGTGCATTGGATGGTAGTGGAAGAAAGCTCCCTCCTTTCTCCGGCATCTGCAAATAAAACCAATCACCAGAAACAAGAAGGTAAAGAAGTAAACAACCAGAAAGACAAACCCTTTTTTTTTTATTTTACCAACCAAGAAACAAAAATGGAACCTTTCTTTATTCAAAATACTCAAGAATCAAAAAAGAAGATAATTTGACGACATAGCAATTCCAAGAAAATGTTTTTAAAGCAGAAGACTTTTGATTATTAAGGAAACATATATAGCAGAAAAATACTAGTAAAAAAGGGGGGAACAGCTGTAAATCTGTAATGTATTTACTGAATATGCAAATATGGTTCAATGTAGAAGAAGAATTTGTTTAAAGAGCTGCTTACCCTTTTTGGGTTTACAAGAAAAGATTTTTTTGCTTTGACAGATGGCTTATGAAATGAAAGAAAATCCCCTGGTGATACGGCCAAATCTTCCACTTGACCGAATAACGCAGGGTATAGCAGAAAATAGCAGAAGAAGAAGAAGAAGAAGAAGAAGAACCAAGGATGGAGAAAATGGCAGAGAATGCAACTGTTAGAGAAAGAAGAATTTAGAATTTTTTTTTTTCAGTCAAGAATGATTTCTTTCGTTGTCCTTGCCTGCTTTTACAAGGATTTCCCCCTCATTTACCGCAACTATATTTTGGTACTAATTATATTTTTAACAAAATAATTAACTAACTTCTAAACTATCGTATACATAATTATAACTATCAATTAAATTAGGCTCAGCAACAGCCAAATATAACTGGACTCCTAATCTACCTGTTTCTCTGAATCTATAAAAAGAGAACAAATCCAAAGACGAGTCCTGGATTAACCAAATTTTGGTATTCTTTTCTTTGCATTTATTTAGTACTTTTTATTTTGTCTAAAATTATTTTTTTAGTATTAGTACAGTCTACACTACTTCTACTTTTAAAAAAATATTTGTCCTCTTTTCAAAGGTCAGTTTTGTTTCATTAAAAAATTTAAATTTGATAATTTTAGACACGATATAAAAATATAACATGTTTGATAAACACAAAAATAATGTAATAAACATGACATATTTAAAAATGATTAATATAATACGTTTAATAAATATGAAAATAATATAATAAATATGACACATTTAAAACACGTATTTTATTCGTATTTAAAATATTAACACATTTAATAATTTTTATTATATTTATATATACAAAACTAACAGAAAAAAATATATATAAAATCCTACACGCATTAACGATTATCAAGTGTAAAAATTTTCTGTCAATTGACTCTCTTTATGAAAATATATATATATATATATATATATATATATGACAGGAGTACTTAAAACTAGACTTGCTCATGGTCCGATCGCAGTCCGGTTTTTTTTATTTTTTTGCTTAGGTCCGGCTCTAGATTGGGTCGGGCCGGTCCGGTAAGCCCGAATTTATTGTTTATCGATTAAAAAATTATTTTTTTATTTTTTTATATTTTTTAATTAAAATTAAATAAAAATAATATTATTATAATAAAAAAATACTGTTCGAGCCGGGCCGGTCCGAAACAAAAATATCAAACCCAGACCCGATCCAATACAGACCGGATTTGCTGGACGAGGCGGACTGCCCGGCCATGAGCAGGTCTACCTAAAACATTTGTTAGGAATAATACTATTATTTAAAACAAAAATATTAGTTATTATTGGTTTTTATATATAGTTAATGTGAAGGACGTTTTTGTATATATCGTTTATAAATTTTTAAAATTTATTCGCTATGTTAAAATATTATCATATTTCCCATTGTATTTATATATAAATTTATTAATATTTTTCAAATATACCCTAATTAGGTATGTTTCAATCTTTTAAGTTCTAATGAAAATTTTAAATTTCACCAATCGTGGATAAGATATTTTTTTTCTAATGTGAAAATGTTTTCATTAAAAAAAAGATTTAGATGAAATTTCCTAAATAAAATTCATATAAATAGAAATAAAAAATTAAAAATTGGTAGACTAATAAAACTAATGACATAAATTTAATTTTAAAAAATGTAAATAATTTGAATAAAATTTAATGTTATTTACATTTTTATTTTATGGAATCTCAAATAAAACATTATTTATTTACTATAATTTTATAATTTAAATCTTATAATTTATAAAAAAAATCTTAATAATAAAAAATTTAAAACCGATTTATTTACTAATTTTATTTTATTTTATTTTAACTGATTCATTAAAAACTTTATTTATTTGTACATATTAAACCGAACATGTCCTCGGTCTAATCCGATGCTTTATTCGTTCAATGAAATCAACGACCTTCAAATGAGAAAGACAATTTTCATGTGTTGACGATAATGCCCTTGTGTTTCAAGGGAATGACGGTTAGATACATAAATCTAGAAACGCCGAATACGGCACCGACACGGCATAGGGACATGGCCTTTAGATTGGCAATGGCGTCGGTAAGTGGGGGGTGGAGGCATTAATGTCAATTCGGCGCATTATTTAATTTTGACAGAAGACATTTTGTTTTGGGTGAAAATGTCACATGAGATGTTTGGACATACAAAATAGGACAAAAGAACTGTCTTTCCAAACAGTATCTAAGGAATGGATGCATGTGGAATTCTTATGTGGATCTTAATACGAGGGAGACTGGTTCAAAAATCGAATTATAAATTCGGTTCAATAAATTTAATTTATATTAGATTGAATTTGAACATAAATTTTTTTAATTTGGATTGGTTTGGCTCTATTCAAATTATTGTTAATCAATAAAAATATTTTTTTATTTAAATTTAATTATAAATATTAATATAAAAATATTTTCTTATATTTTAATATTATTTTGATATTAATATAGGCTTTCGAGTCGTCCTAAACTTTGATAAAAATAAAATAATTTCGAGTCACGGCTCGGTCCGGCCCATTAATAAGTCTTATTGGGGAGACGGTGACTCCAAATCTACAAATATTAAAATATGAAAAATTATTTAATACATTAATGAAATTTAAATATTTTATCAACAGATTTAATATGGTAATACATGTTTTTGTAAGTATAGTAAAACATATTAAAAAATTAATATAATAAAAAAAAACACTTGTTAGGTTCTTAATTTATTTATGAAGTTTAAAAATTTCACTAATTTTTTATAAAAATGGTCTCTTAAAATATTTCTATTTATATATTTTGTTCTTTTTTTTTTCTCTTGTGATGAAGGAAAAAAAGGAGAAAAGCTTTGAGATAAAGCTGTCCATGCGCCGAGTCAGGTCAAGTCAGGTTTAGATAGCAAAAATATTTTTTTGTCCAAGGCCGGATTCGTCGAGTTCGAAAAACTCATTTTATTATTTAAAAATATGAAAATATAATTTTATATTTATATTTTTATATTTTTATAATTAAATTTAAATAAAAATATATATTTAATTAAATAATGATTCAGACTGGATCGATCTCAATTAAAAAAATATTATTTCAGATTTAATCCAATTCGAACTAAATCTATCGAATTAAATGGGTAGCCTAACCCTTTATACAAATCTACTTTGGGATCCTTTGGTTGGGGAGATCTTGTAGATTTTCAATCAACCTGAAATAAACATCACTTTATTTTCATTTGAAAATTTTAATGAAATGAAATGACGAGTTAAATTGTTGAAAAATCATTAATGAAAACAATGATAGAATCAGGGCGAGACTAGAAATATTGTTAAGGAGTCAAAAAAATATATATATATATATATATATAAAGATTTAAAGTACAAAATAAAAAATAAAAGTTGTGTAAGAAATAAATTAGTTCATGGATTCGGGCTATTCGTCAATTCGATTTAGGTCGTGCTTTGGATAAGCAAAAAAATTTGCTATACAGGCCCTACTGGTCTCGTTGACAACTTTAGTATGAAAACATTAAATGTAAATATTATATATGATATTAAAATTACAAACATTATATAAATTCCTTATAATAAAAAAATTTTAATTTTCAAATATTATAATTCATGTTGCATATTTAAAAAATTTAATAAGAATGAAAGTCTTAATATAAAAAAATATATATAGTCTAATTAAAATAATTAAAAAATGTAGAATTATTTTATATTACAAAAAAAAAAACATAAGATTACATACATTTAGAAAAAGTAAAATAAATTAAATGCACAATTTATATTAAAAATTGTAGTGATTTAGTTTTTTTTTATCTTATGAGCATAAAATAAAAATTATTAATACATTAATTAATATAAATTTATATATTTGATTGATTAAAAATGTAAATTGAAATTTTTTTGGGAGACCACATAATTTTTCCCTTTTTTAAGTGATTATACAAGAGTACTCTAAAAGATTTAGGGGGCAAGGCCCTTGCCTGCCCCTTCTAAATCCGCCCCTGGATAGAATGTATTTCAAGGATAAAATATTGATGTCTCTATTTGAATTGTTTGTTTTTTGCTATAGTTTAGAAATTTTTTTAGTTTATTGTAGAAAAAGAATAATAATGAATTTAAGATTTAGTTCAGTTAATTTATATAATTATTTTTTATATAAAAGAACTCAAAATTATATTTAAATTTTACAAAAAATAAAAACAAGACTTTCATCTCTTATTACATGTAATTAAGTAAATCTTAAAAATAAATAAATATAAATTTTTAAATTTTACAAAAAATGAAAACAAGACTTCCATCTCTTATTACATGAAATTAAGTAAATCTTAAAAATAAATAAATAAAATCCTATTATCAAAATATTTAAAATGACATTTCCTCATATATTTGCCATCGAGTTAATTCAAATAAATTAAAGTAAATATTTTTATAAATTACAACATTCAACTAAAAAAAATTTAACAAAAAAATAAAAATTCTATAATGTCAAGAATCTAATTACAATAAAATTCATAACCTTAATTCATACAATAAAAAATCGAGTACTTATTTCAAATTGTGAGTAAATTTTGAAGACGTATTTGACTATTATTCCAAAAAATATATATATATATATATTAGTAATTCATTTTTTATCACAAATCTCATATCTTTGTCCCATATTTTCATTATTCTTAGTTTTTTACCAACATGGTACTAATCATGAAAATGCATCATTAAAATCATCATAAAAAGAAATTAAATTCACGCAAAATCCTTTACCATATTAACAAAACAAAAAAAACTATACGTTAAGCTTGTATTTGGAAAATAATCAAACTTTATTAATTTGTTGTGGTAGGAATTTGTTTCGCATTATGCATTAAAATTATTAAATTGCATTGATAAACAAGCAAAGCAAGTAATCTATTGTCAAAGATTTAGGATTCATCTTCTCGTAACCTTTAATTTAATTTGCATTTACGTTGAGTAAAAATACAAAAACAATAGTTGGAACCAAAATCAATATTGGCGTTAGTTGGATGGCTATTTAATTGAGGCACTTTACTTTGCAAATCTATAACCTATAACTATAGATTGAAGTTATCTTTTGTAAGGGTTCATTTGGATGGACGGTGAGATTGATTTCGGTGAGATTAAAAACAGTCGTAGCGCTGAGATTAGATACTGTAACGGTGAGATTAAAATCAGCGGTGGAATATGTGTTTGGATTCAAACGTAACGGTGGCGGTGAGATGAATTATAGTGAGAAAGAAAAATGACTATTAAGGGCATTAAATTAAAATGTGTATATATATATATAAAAATATATTTATGTTAAAAAGTAAATTATCATTAAGGATATTAAATTAAAATGTGTATATATATATAATAAATAATTAAAAATTATTAAAATTTTATTTATATTAAATAATAAAATATATACTAAAATTATATTTATACTAAATAATAATAATTAAAAATTTTATTTATATTTATATTTATATTAAATAATAATTTTTTAAAAATTAAATTTTAAAAATAAAAAAAATAATGAAGGGGGATAAAAAGAAAATTACTCCTCCACTAGAGATCCAATCCATAACTGAACCCTTGGAGGTTCAGCCATGGACTGAACCCCGTCCATTCGCACCTCCACTGGAGGTGTATGCTGTTTGGGGGGAAATCCCTCCCAAAAAAAAGTTGGATTCCACCGCACCGAAAATGCGGTGGAATCCAAATGCACCCTAAGTCTCTTATAACATCCAAATGAAGGATTTTGATATTTTTAATTTTTTTAATTTAATTAATCTTCAATTGGTTGACATTTGTCGTTCAATTGAGGGCTATCATTTTTTTAATTTAGATATATATATTTAGTTTTGGGATTTCTTTTGTTGACACGTGGCAAGTTGTTTTTTATCATGTAGCATTTTTTATTTTAAATCTTTCAATTTTTTGTTTTTAATATTTAAAATATATTTTTATCATTTATTAATTTTTATATTATTGAATTAAAAAATTAGTGCATTAATAAATGATTTGTAAAAATTAAAATATATGGGATGTGTTCATCGAAGTTAATTTTTTTAACTTTAGATATTGAATCAAAAGAAAAATATTATAATGGTTAAATGATAATAAAAAAAATTACGTTAAATGGTGTTATAAGTTATGAGTTATTGTATGATAGTTGTTGAATTTATATTTTATTATTTTTTATAACTCTCAATATGAATATGAATGATGAATATCGACATAATCTAAATAAATTAAATTTTGATATCCATCATAATTTATTTTTACAAATAAGGTACATATTTTTTTCTACATAAAAAAATATGAATGTATTTAAATCTCAAATATCAATGATAATTAACTATATTATAATCCTTAATTTTATATTTTTATAATTTATTGATGTATAAAAATTAATCCCTCATTCACAAAACGCGAGTAAAGTATTTATTTCAATCGCAGGATCGACTAAGGTTTGTCAAAATAACAAGAAAGAGGTTTTGGTACTATTACTTAGATTTCAAATTCAAATTTTATTGCTTTCTTATTTTGGTATGTTTATTATCATAAGAGAATTATATGATATATATTGAGAGTTATCATTATAAGTTTTAATTTATAAATGCAATCTCATCAATAAAAATAACAATTTATTATTATTATTATTATTATTATCCTAGCATATTGCTAAAAAATTAATTGACATTTGCAAGTTGATCATGCATGAACCTCAAAAAAGAAGAAATTAAAGAAAAGAATCATTGCATGGAATGAGTGGGAGAGTTTGAATTGCATAGGGGAAAAAGGCCCAAGTGAATTAAGTTTAACTATGGAGTCTGGAAAGTCAAACTTTGGTGTGGTTGTAATATAAAATTCATTGCTTTGGATTGAAAAAGAAAATGTTGTTGCATGCATTAAGCTTTACATATCCGTTTGACTATTTCAGTATTATGACCCATGAAAATTGTCACATGCCCATCATATCACCATTTATTTCAGGAAAAAAAAAAATTTGAATTTGAGTTTATGATCTTTAATATTGTAATTAATAAGTTTTTTTTTTTAATGAATTAACAATTATCAATTGGGTAAATTATATGTTTAGTCATTTAACTTCATATGATTTTTATTTTGATCATCCAATTATGAAAATTACAATTTAATCACTAAGTTTTATGAAGAAAAAAATTTGGTTATTTTACCGTTAAAAAGTAATGCGGTATGACGTGACACTATCGACGTATCATAATAAATTTTGAAAAAAATTATTAAAAAGAATAAATATCACATTTTGTCACAGCTTTTAGAAACTTTCTATTTTGATCATCTAACTCATTCAGGTGACATGGCAATTTTCACATGGTGTTTGGTAAATGATGTGGCAATGCCACATCAGTATGTCGTTAATCTATAACAATGGGACGACAAAAAAAAAATTCATAAACTTTAGTGATCAAATCGTAACTTTTCATAGTCGGATGGCTAAATAAAAAAAATACCTAAATTAGGTGACTAAATGTATAATTCACCCTTATCAATTTTTAATATATATATATATATATATATATATATATATATGTGTGTGTGTGTGCACACACATGGTAACTAGAATTGTCTATGGACTAGGCTACTTGCTCAAGCCTAAAGGCCCGTCCGAGATTTGAGAGGGCTTGAAAAAAAATATTATATCCAAAAAACAAACATGAGCAAAAAATGAAGCCATGGGCATAACATTTTTTGCCTAACCCTAGCCCGATCCATCATTAAATGCATCCAAGGGATCGTTCCTTGATAGTAGAGGTGATCATGGGCCGGGTCGGGCCGCGGCCCGGATTTTTTTTCCTCTGCCCAGGCCCGGCCCTGGGTAGCCCAAGCCCGCCCGTTTAGGCCCGAATCACTGTTCATCGGAATAAAAAAATATTTTTTTTTATTTTTTTTATAATTAAAATTAAATAAAATAATAATATTATATTAAAATTTACTGTTTCGGGCCGGGCCGACCCGGAACATTAAAACTCCTGCCCAGGCCCGGCCCAATACGGGCCGGGCGGGCTGCCCGGCCCGTGAGCAGGTCTACTTGATAGCTATAGTAATATTAATATTCAACGGATCAAACTTTTTTTTAAAAATGATCGATCATTTAATGCATCCAAGCGAAAATTTTCATTTCACAAGATTAGAAGATCAACCCCTTTTAGAAAGAATCGATCCATTTTACTTGATAGCTATTGGGAACCTTTTCGGGTAAAAAAGGATTGATCACTTTCTAAAAGGGATCGTTCCTTCTATAAAATTTGTACGGGTTTGCACGAGCCTGGGTAACCTATTTGCATATAGAGGCAGGCCTGAACATAAATGAGGATCATATTTCTGATAGAGTCGGGCATGAACAGCAATAAAAACCATTAATATCCTGTTTGGTTCCGGCTTGAACATAGCTCGAACCTAGATCGTAGATAAGTCTAACTGTAACTACAAATATTGTTTTATCTTATAAATTTGTTTCTTTGATGAATTATTTAACTAAACATATTCTTATTTTAAAATTCGAATTCGAAAATTTCGACATTAAATTTTATATACTAAACAGTAACCACTAACATATCCATTTGAGTATAATTTATGTTTTACATCAACTTAATTCCAAGTTAAAATTGACAAAGAGACAAGTTCGAATCGATTCATTTTAGATTCGGATGTTTCAAATTTGGGTTACATCAGACTCAAATCATTATTTTTTAATCAATTCGAATTTGGGCAATTTCGATTCAAATTTTTCAAATGCATTTTCGAATTCAAATTTATTTTACTGACTCTATTTCAAATCATGCTATGAAAAAATGCGGTATCAATTAGTATTATAGTTGACAATGTAATAATTAAATAATGTCACTCTCCCATAGTACCGTATCGGTGGGTGTATTGTTTTTGTTCTGGTATTGATACATACAGGTACCAATGTGTTTCGACGTACCGTTTCGGATTTACCGATATTTTTCAAATGTTTTTATATATATTTATAGCCTATTTTTAAGTTCTTTAATAAATATATTATATACACATGTAAATATACGTTCATTACATTTATATTATTATATATTTATGTTTATATGCAAATATAAATTTTCAAATTTCAAATTTTTAAACATCAAATAAATAAATAAATATAAAATATTTAAAATTTATAGTAAATTATTATTAATTAAGTTAAATAACCTAATTTAATGATCAAGACAAAAAAATTAGAAATTGGTTTAAAAAATCAAATAAGTGAATTTAAAATATAAAAAAAACTCAAAATCTTGTACCAATTAATATGGACCGATACATATCAGTACCGACTGGTATTGACCGGTACATGCCAATACAACCGGTACAAAAACCAAAACGATACGGTATGATACCGTTTCGTTTTACTTTAAAACCGGTACCGATGCGGTGCCGACTACCCTGGTGTAAACAACGAAAGCTTTCAATGGCTTTTTTGGCAAGATTTGAATTTCATTGAACCTTTAAGAATTGAATTTCATTGAACCTCTGACAATTAAATCTATTTATGAGTTGAATTGAATTGAATTAGATTTTGTTATGTCCGTCAGGCCTATTGGGCTTGTCAAACTCCAAATTCACTAAGACCTACCAGAAGAGCCCACAAGTTAAAGGCCCAATTTTTCAGGCCTAGCGACCTAGGCCAGGATCCGGGACACGCTGGTGCCTCTCAGCCATCCAATGGTTATGTCGCCTGGCACCTTAGTGATCATGTGGGACTCAAACTGCCATAAACACTATGACGATGCCACCCATACCGTTGACCACCAAACCCCACTAAGAACTAGACACATGAAGCTGAGCAGATCGTCCGAATAGGTATAAATAGTCCTTTTAGAGACTGACCAACGATACACTCTCTACACTCACTACTCAATATTCTCTCTCTCTTTCTCTCTCGGAGCTCAGCTCCCTTTACTATTGCTTTCCTTCCTTTTCCTCTTCCATACACTAATTTAACCATCGGAGCGCGTCCCTGAGATCAACTCTCGACGCCGTCTAATCTCCTTCCTCATTTACAGGATCTCAGGCCACCTTGATAAAAAAAGACATTAACAAATTTAGTTGGTTATTAAATTTTTTTTGTTCAAAATTCAACTCGATTCATTAGATTCAATATATTATTTCAAAAAATATCAAAAATTATATATTTTAAAATTAAAATTAAATATAAAATATTTTTTTATTAATTAAAAAATAATTTAAATCAAGACTGAACCTCAAAAATTATATCCAAAAAGACCCGATTGATAGACAAATCAACTATTAAACAGGCAATCAAAAGACCATTAAACAAATTCTTTATCCGCCCAACCCTTGAAATTCTACCATCAATGCAACCGATCAAAGGGATTTAGAGAAATTCTCTTCACACCCTTCCTTTTTTTCCATTCCAGCTGCATTTGTACAAATAAGAAGAGTTAGCTGTCTGCCTTTTTCATTCACTTATGATTATATATATATATATATATATATATATAAGATTATTATATTCTTGCATGATTCATCTAAGGGTCCCTAAGCAGGATGCAGAGCACATGTGATGAGTATTTTTATTTTATTTGATTTTGTGGTTTAATTAGTGGGGAATTTAATTAATATATATTTCTGGATTATTATCATGATTGAATTGTCAATTGAATGGAGCAGAAATAAAGTTATGGTTGGTTGAGGAAAACTTGAAATATGTGAAGCTGAAGCTGCCAGACTGCCACGGCTCATTTTTTCTGGCCAACAGCTGTTTTATGGATCAGCTTCCACCTTTTTTTTTTTTTTTTTTTTTTTTTTTTTTTTTTTTAAAAGAAAGAAAAAGAGACCCCATGCCATGATCTATTCTGCTGAGTTAATAGAGTATGAGTAATGCTATTTTTTTTAATTTTCGTTTGGTCGATTGCTTACAAAAATATTATTGTATAATAGATAACAATTTTATGAGTAACCAAACAGTTAAATGTCGAAAATCTTTTAGTAGAGTATACAACAACCTTTTTTTTTTTTTTTTAATTATATATATTTGATAAAGATGATAGAATTTTTTTTTTAAAAAATTTAATAACAATAAGTATTATTTTATAATTTTAACATTTGGCATTGCCATTGAGTTCAAAAGCAGCTAAACAAGTTTATAGTTTTCTTCTTCAGTCTAGACGTCTGAGTAAATTGTTTTCTCTAGAAAAAAAAAAAATTCATAAAAAAAAAAGTACATTCCTTAAGAAACTCTTTCAGTTTTCTGACTGCAAATGGTGTTTTAATCAAATTCCCCAACCACAAACACTAAGTCTAAGACTAAGATTAGTAGGAAACCAAGGTAGATTCAATTAGCCTTCAAATGCCCACTATCAGGTTCCATCTGAAGGACAACAAGGCTCATCCATACAATGTATAATAAAAACTCTTTGGGGATGAAATTCACAGAGCTTTTGATATATATATGCGATGAAAATCAAAATTACTGAGCGTGCTTAAGAATGAAAAACATGAATCAATATAGAAAGGAACGAGTAAGAAAAAAGAATACAAGGAAACGAAAAAGAGAAAATCAGAGTACAAACTATTACAGCATTAGCTCCATGGATCATCCCAGCCTTTGGGTCCTTCTCTTTTAACAAAGTCAATAATGGCTTGCACAGCTTCACCGGCTCTGTTAGAGAGGGAGTGATTCCCATATTCAATTTCAACTTTCTCTGCACCACCCATTGCTCTGCACAATCTGCAGGAGTTTACGAATCCACTTGATCATTTACACAGATCAGGAAACTCTCTCTCTCTCTCCCTCTCACACACACACATACAAACACGCATAAACGTGCATGCAATAATGAGATATTATAAACAGGATAAGCTGACTTGAATGCGCAAATGTTTTCTGAGATACATTAACTGCTGCAGGAGTTGAGAACCAACCTGATAATTTGATCAGATAAGTAACATCTCTCTCTCTCTCTCTCTCTATCATACAAAGACATGCAAAAACTAGCATGCAATAAAGAGATGTTACTGATAGGATACTGAAGTGAATGCACAAATGTTGCATATGAAACATTAACTGGAAGCGGGTTTCAGTTCTCACCTTTCAACCAATGCTTTCTTATCAACATACTCCGGCACATATTCATCATCCATGGAAAAGATAACCTGAAAGAAAACCATCACATATGCGAGCTTTAAGTTATTGAATTTGTACAGCTGAGCATCCTAACCTGATTCCAAAGGAGAAAGAGAATGCTACATCACAAAGAAAAAATGGCCAGTTCCCGAAGATTATGAATTATGGTGTTTATGGATTTGTCTCTCACATTTTAATGAACATTACCAACATCAGCTACTTTGACTACAAAATGTAGAAAGGTATATGGTACCTGGCAAGGAGTGTTGGCCATGTGTCCAAGTCTCATTCTTAGCTGGTCGTCATTAAGGTCGGAACTGAACATGTCATCATCCCCCATGTAGGTACAAAGGGAGTTATATCTGCAAGACACTGGAATTCTCAACAAGGGAAAAAAAAAAAAAAGGAAAGCAGTAGCATAAAAGCTGGGAAAAAAAAAAGATCATGGAATAAAATCAATCACAAGAAAGACTAATGTGATATAGAATTTTCTGTAAAAATATCCAGTACTTTCTTGATCTCATTCGATAGATGATCATATCATTCAGTCCCCATACTGTTAAATTTGTATAAAAAAGAATAAACTACATATAGACAGATAGAGACTATTGAGAAAAGGCGGATTTTTAATCAGCTTTTGTAAAATGAGGAATAATGAAATCATATGGTCAATTTATGATGAAAGACAATGGTAGCATACCTACCTATAGGCAGTAATAGGAGATGATGGATCTGCTTCCTTAGGCATTAAGTCTGAACTCCGACCTTCCTTTATCATGCTTGAAGCCAAATCAATCATAGCAGCTGTTTCAGGAAGAGTTGCTTTGTATTCACGATCACTAACTGGAGCCTGAACATTCAAATTGGCAAAATGACAAACGCTGCAAGTGGATGAATATGTAGGCAATTGCAAGAAATTTTTTTTTTTTTACTAGGCAATAATAAAGGAAGTTCTCGTTATTTCATGGTACTAACATATTCTCTTGGACTAAAATATGCACATATTAGTTGAAAACCATAGACAGTTCAATTAATTTCCATAAATGATACGTCAGAAACTGCCAAACAGTAAAACAGATGTTCATCTACTTCAAACCATCAAAAAAGTGGATCTCAGCAGGATTTCTCTTTAAATAAAGATCATGGTAACAGACTAGCAGAAATCCCTTTGTCACATCTCTATTCTAAAGTACATAAGCTGCAGATAAAGTATATAAAGAAAAACAAGTCGATCAAAGTAAATAGCAGCTACCTGCAAGATGGCAGCACGGACTGCTCGGGAACAAGCTGCATTTGTGCGCATGTAATGCACAATATCCTAGATTCGTGCGCAAACAAGCAAAAGATTAATTTCAACAAATGCCACAGATAAGCAGTCAAACAAACTTTGGATACAGAACAACTTTAACACAAAATCAGCAGCTACCTGACAGCCAGTGCTATGACCAAGTAGGACGACACCCTCAGAATTTTCTTTGTTGATTAGATAACTGATTAGCTGATCGATCTCCATGGCATCCTTCAAGAAATATGGTGCAAGAACATCTTAAATAAGGAGCACAATAATGTGAAGTTTGAGAAACATAGCAAGGAACAGAGTACAACCAAGGTATGCACACTTGTTTCAAGCTCAACTGCCAAAAAATTATGAAATCATGAAATGCAAATAGTTTCAAACCATGGCCAGAAGGTTAAGTCAGCCTAGTTATTGAAAACATTGGCAGGTGTTAATAGCCAACATCTGAAACACAATAAATATTTCTCCCCACCAACCAAAAATAAGGGAAGAAGCAAGAGGGTAAGAAACTAGCTTAGTTAGGTCACTATTCTTGCCTCATTTTCAAAATTAACTCTTAGATGGTCCAAACAAAATTGGTGAAGTAGCTTGATTTAATTCTATAAGCAACATTTTAGATAGATTCAATATGAAGGCATGGTGTTTGAATCTGAAGACGAATCCCCTAGAACAAGTTTTTTCTAACATCAACTTCTGAAATTTACTAAAAATTACCATGGAAACTTGAATGAACACAAGATCTGTTTCATCAAATCAAAGATATTAAAATTACTGGAAATTTTCCATGTAAAGGAGGGAAAAGGTACTGAAAGTTTAGGATGACTGGACGGCTGCATGTCAATGTTGATAGAGCAGAATGGTCATTAAGGTAGTAGTCCAATCTGAAATATTCACTCCAATGCCTTTGATAAGTGCAAATGAAACAATAATAATAAATCCTATACTGTTGCCGCTTCATTAAAGCCAAAGCTCTAACATGAAGAGTACTTTCAAAGACCTGAGGTTGTCATTAATAAATCTAAATGTTGGAGGGGGAAAAGATTCCTAAGCTAAGCCCTTATCTCCACATAAGACAAGCAGTTTACGACAACAGTCTTTTCAGAATGGCATCATTGTGAAATAAATTTTTAACAGAGCAAGACCAGGGCTTTACCCAACTCATGTTATAATGAATGGAACAATAATGAAAAAGCAGAGAACCTAGATTCATGCAGAATCATCAATGTCTACTTAGAAAACATGTCTTACTTGTTGCAAGCTGGAGGTGCCATATCCAGTGTATGAAGATGACATAAGTAGTTGAACAAGTGACCATTTCTCATTATCCAAAGCAATTGCAAGTGGTTCCAAGTATCTGAAAACCAGAAAAAAGAAAGTTACACTTAAGAATCACAAGATTCGAAATGCATATTGAATATTCAACCATGCAATAGAAAAACATTGATCTTATATGTTCAATCTGTCTTCTATACTTAATTAAACCAAAAAGGTTTGCGCCTTTCTTAGAATTCATTCCGTGGATTTATCTCACTTCTCAATTTACCGAGAGACACATTTTTAATTACAACAACAAACCAACTTTACAAAAAAATAATATGTATAGTCTACAGTGGCATTGACGCCTTAAAAATGATAATCTTTTGCAGAAAGAAAAAACTACAGTAGGATGGACTGTGTAACTAAAGAAAGCACATGTCAGTAATCTGCGTCATTATGCTTGATCTCATTCCTATAAAGAAATGTTCAATTCTTTCATGAAGGTAATGTGATAGAAAACATACTCAGTAGCTAGAAATCCATCCGTCAGTCCACCAATGAAAATAACTTGTTGCTTATATTCACCTGTTTTGAACGCAACCTAAAAAGGTAAAAGACAAATAAGAGATATCTAATTTCAAAATGAATGTAAAGCCACAGGAAGTCTGAATTCCAATAAGAGAGCATTCTCATGGCATATGATACAAAGATAACAACACTAACCAATAACCCGGCATTCTCATCCAACAATCTCAAATAATACAATACAAGCAAAATATACCTGCTTGTCAGTAATGTTCCAACTTTAATACATTACCTACATTACCAAAAAGCCAAAAGCCAAAATAATATCTTTCAATTCACCGGCTAAATAGTATCATCATCGAGACAATTTGACATTTCACTAAAATTAAATTCTTATAAAACCATGTAGCATTTACATATTAAACTAAAGCTATCAAAGGAATGACAACTGTTGTCAAAAGGCATAAAACTAATCCCCCATATTGATTGCAAATAGGTCAAATTGTACTATCAGTCCCTTTACTTAGATGAAATGGCATATTTAATCCCTGTAAATTTATTTGTATAAATCGAATCACTTTAAATTTATAAATCGTTAAATTAAGTCCAATCAATAACGGAGTCAAAATTTTTCGTTACCATCAACTATGATGTTCTGGTGTTAATCAATATTATGTGGCATTTTAATAATTTGATTTTATTTATTTATCACATGATATTTTTATGTGCTTTATTTTTATTGTTTGATCACGTGGAAGTTTCTTCACTTTCTCTTCTCTCACCTTGACTGAGTCTCTCCCCTCTTCTCAACCTTCCTTACAGAAGCGTTCTCCTTCTCTCTAAGCTTTCTTCTCTCTTCCCTTCCTAATCGAATTTGGACTTGCTGGTGAAGACTCCTCCTCCTTCATTTTTCTTCTCTTTCTAGCCATAAACTCATTTCATTCTCCCTTTATATCACACCTTTCTCTCTCTTTCTTTAGATCTGCTGTCAAGGACGATGGCCCTTTGTCTCTCTTCTGTCTTAAAACCTCTTCTTACTTGAAACCACACTTTTACCTTCCTTTTTTAGATTTTTCTTCTTACATGAAACCCTCCTCAACTACCACTTCTTTTTTCTGAATAAATATTTAAATTTTATTTGATAAAAAAAAGAGAAGCAGGAGGTTGCTGTAAAACAAACCAGGATGCCAAAATTTAAACAAATCAAAACATAGTTACAAGGAAACAAATATTAAATTAAATTAAACATATCCAATCCTCAATGTTGACTAAAAGTTTGATTTTGCAAAGTGTTAGCAAAGTTGATGTTTGAAAACTTGAGATTAATAGATTTCTTAAAGAGAGTAACAACATGACTAACAGGTTTAGGAATCTCTCCAATTTCCTTAACCAGTTATCAACGTGATCAAATTTCTTAGAGTTGTTATTTTTTTTGTTGAAATTTGGGTTTACGATTAGCATTATTTTGTTATAAATATATTTTGTTGGAAAATCTCCCTTTGCTATTATGGCTATGAACCCGAAAATATGTTGGTTGATTAATCTTATTTTTTTCAATTTTGCTCAAAATTAGTTGATGAGTTTTAGAACTAAATATCTTAATTGAGTATTAAAAGTGTTAATATGCATCAAATGACCCTAAAACCTGAGAAAATTTGGAGAAATAACAAGTAGTCCCGAATGGATCAAATGCTAACCCCATCGTGTCATTCATGATCGGCTAGAGGAAGAAGAAAGCTTGAGCAAAGCCTGGCACATCTTTTTTGAGGTAATTTTTTTTTAAAAAAAGAAAATGCTTTAAATATTACACGTGGGTAAAAAATTCCAAGTCATTAAATACAGACAAATGAAATTTGATAAAAAGCCAAGTCAAAAAAGTCAACGTCCACATATGAAAGTCAAATGCCACGTCAGCTACAGTAACGATAAAAGTTATCAATTGGACCTGAATTAATAATATATTAATGTACAAGGATCTATATATGACAGATTAAGGTATAGGGACTAAATCCACTAGTTCACCATAGTAGAGGGACTGATCTTACAATTTAACCTTGCAAATATGACCTGCAATCTAAAAGTGCCTGCTCAATTTAACTATTAAAAGTTGAATGGAATATATTGATGCCATTTTACCATCTATATGCTGAATTATAGGGACTACCAAGTTGTCCCTGTATTAACTGGAAAAAAATGCTAGATTGAAAGATTCCACTTCAACGTGTTCAACTGAGTAGTTCATTGAGACTGACAACATGCTATGCTTCAAGAAATGACTAACTAGTAACTAGAATATATCAGAATATGCTCTCTCAAAATGAATATAGTGAAAATCAGACAACAAAATCATTATAAATCTTCTCAATATTAGAATCAAGTAGCTGTAACACTCCAGCAAAATTACCATTCTAGAGCACCAAACATTTTTATGCTCAAAGCTAGAATTACCACTCCAGAGCAATAAAAAATCCAAATTAAAAACTATCACCACTCAGCATTTACATCAAGAATTGATAATAATTAACCCTAAAAATCAACAATTTAAATTCATTTATCAGCTCAAATTAAACAAATAAAAATTCTCTTCAACCTCACTCTAGACCATGAATGAGTCAAATTGAAAGCTACCCATCATAAAAATTCTCACCAATTTCACTAGAAAACCTGACCTTTAACTCAAATTCAAGCCATCAAAGATACCCAATTAAGCAAAGATTGAAATTGTTGAATGGAACGAACCTGAATGGGCTTAGGCCCATACTTGAAGAGCACACCACGGAACTGGTTCTTGCCCTTGATGGGTCCTTCGTAATCGGCGGCGACGCCGCCACCTGAGGAGGAGCTTCCGGCCATCTTGACGGAGGAGGACCTCTCTAGGCGGCCTCTAACAATGCCGGAAAACCAAGAAGTCGAAGAAGCTGAAGAGGTAGACGAAGAAGAAACTGTGGAAGATGTGGAGAGAGAATTCATCTTTTTAGTAAATAATAAAATTAAACTTCAATACCATCCAGATTTCCCTTAAGGATTCTAACAAAAATCTTAACGAAGACAAGAGAAAGATCTGATTTTTCTTTTTTTACACTTGTGAGAAAAACAATGTTATGTGGCTTAAGCTTTGATGCTTTGCCCGTTTGAGAGAAACGTAACATTTGATTCACTCACATGCTGGGTCAGAGCGCGTGGTATAAATTAGAAACTTCAAAATTGTTTATTGGGTTAAAAATGATTATCTTGTGTATGGAAATCTATCATTATATTTTGTTTTATTTTAATTAATACTTATCATTGTACTTTAAAATTACATACAAATTTGTTATTTTTTTTTATTTGATTGAATTTTACAATTAAATTTTAACTTTTGATTAAATTTTGTTACTCAAATTCAAATATTTTGGATGATTTGAATATAAAATTTAACAAAAAAAATATTCCTTCAAATATTTTATTTAAATAATTTTTAAAAATTAATTTATAAAAAATATTAAAAATTAAAAAAATTGATGCAGCCAACTTCAACAGTACTTGAAATAGAAAGAAAAAACCCAGAAAAGAAGAAGAAGAAGATAGTATAGAAGAGAGAGAGAGAAAATTGAGAGAATATTGAGAAAATAAGAATTTGTTGTAACTGATTTTCTGCTACTTTCATTCCATCATCTGTCCTTCATATAACCGAATGCTGACTCATAGATGAGATAGCTCACAACAACATTACAGTATATAGAATTAAAACATACTAATTAAACTAGTCATAAGATAGGCCTCCAAATATACTGGACAGGCCACTGACTTGTTGGGCTTGTAACAAGTGCCACCTCTCGACAACATCCTTGTCCTCAAGGATGGAAAGTTGGAAAATTCTTCTGCAATTCGAACAAACACTCCCAGGTAGCATCCTCAGGAAAACAATTGCTCCATTGCACTAATACCTCTGTAACCAACCTTCCCTTCCTTTTATTCATCCTCCTTTCCAGTATAGCAATCGGTTCCTTAGCCAAAATTCCATCCGCATCCAGCATAGGCAATTGAATTTGAGTAGGTTCCTTGCCCACATGTTTTTTTAACTATGAAACATGGAACACAGGATGTATTTTAGCTCCATCAGGTAACTCAAGCTTATAAGCGACAGCCCCAATTCTGCTAAGTACCTTGTAAGGTCCAAAGTACTTGGCTGCTAACTTCAAACAAGATCTATTAACCACAGACTTCTGGCGATAGGGCTGTAACTTCAGATAAACAAAATCACCCACTTTAAATTGTCGATCAGAGCTATGCTTGTTTGCTTGTTGCTGCATCCTATGCTGAGCTCTTTCCAAATGGAATTTCAACAATCGAATTGCAGCTTCCCTGGACTTCAAACTCCTGTCCACCGCTTCCACCTTAGAATCCCTAGGTATATAAGGCATGTGAGTGGGAGCTGGTTGACCATAGAGTATTTCATAAGGGGTTGAACGGATGGCAGTGTGGTATGATGTGTTATACCATCACTCTGCAAGTGGTAGCCACTTACACCAATCCTTAGGTCGTTCACCTGTCATACATCTCAGGTAAGTCTCCAAACTTCGATTTAGTACTTCAGTTTGACCATCAGATTGTGGATGATATGCTGAAGATAGCTTTAATTCTGTTCCAAGAAGTTTAAGGAACTCCTTCCAAAAAGTACTAAGGAATATCTTATCCCTTTCAGATATAATACTCTTAGGAACACCATGTAGCTTGTAAACATTATCAATGAAGGCTTGAGCTACAGATAATGCCGAGAATGGATGAGCTAGAGGTATGAAATGGCCATACTTGCTTAATCTATCCACAACCACCAAGATGACATCCTTTCCCATGGACTTTGGTAACCCCTCAATGAAATCCATAGATATCTCTGACCAAACAGAATCTAAAATGTCAATGGTTGGAGAAGTCCTGGATAAGCAGAAGTGTCATACTTGTTCTGCTGGCAAATAGAACAAGCTCTTACAAACTGTCTCACCTCCTTCTTAAGGCCCTTCCAATACACCATTGAAGCAATTCTCTTCATAGTGGCTTCAATACCCGAATGACCACCCACAACAGAACTATGGAAATACTTCAACAACTCAGCTCTCAATTCAACATCCTACCCCACTACCAATTTCCCCTTTCTCCTTAATTGATCAGCATGCCAAGAATAATGAGAAGAGTTATCAGGGTTACCTTTGAGAGAATGTATAAGGTGCACCAGACCAGAATCTTGAAGCCAAGAATGTTTAATTCTGTTCAACAGATCACTCTCCAACACTGTAAGAGCACACAACTTAGGAGAAGGCCTTCGAGATAGTGCATCCGCAACAATGTTTGTAGACCCTTTCCTGAACACCACCTCATAGTCAAAATCCATCATTTTAATCACCCAGATTTGTTGAGCAGGGGTGTTAATCTTGTTATCCAACAAGAACTTGAGACTGTGATGGTCAATCCTGATTTGGAAATGCCTACCAGTTAAATAAGCACTCCATTTTTTTACAGCAGTAAGGATGGCAAGCATCTCTTTTACATAGACTGAAAGTGCTTGGTGTCTTGGAGCTAGGGCCTTACTGAAATAGGCCAGAGGTCTGCCTTTTTGACTCAACACAGCCCCTATTCCACACCCTGAAGCATCAGATTCAACTACAAAGAGCTCATTGAAATCAGGCAAGGCTAATACTGGAGCAGAAACCATGGCATGCTTGAGCTGATCGAAAGCACCCTGAGCTGAAGTAGACCACTCAAAAGCATTTTGATTTAACAGTTCTGTCAGAGGTTTGGCAATAATGCCATAACCTTGGATAAATCTCCTGTAATACCCCGTTAATCCAAGAAAACCTCTAAGTTCTTTGACAGTATTAGGGATTGGCCATTCCTTAATATTATCAATTTTTTTCTCATCTATAGCCACTCCATCAACGCCAATAACATGGCCTAGATATTCAATCTTAGAAACCCCAAAATCACACTTTGAAAGATTGACATACAACTGATGAGCAGCTAATACAGTAAATACCTGCTGTAGATGTTGTAAGTGTGCTGTCCAACTGGAAGAATACACCAAAATATCGTCAAAGAATACTAAAACGAACTTCCGGAGAAACCCTTCAAAGATGTGATTCATCAAACTCTGAAAAGTTGAAGGTGCATTGGTCAACCCAAATGGCATTACTAAAAACTCATAATGCCCATGGTGAGTCCTGAAAGTAGTTTTGTACACATCATTGGCATCCATTCGGATCTGATGATAGCCAGACCGAAGGTCTAACTTCGAGAACCAACAAGCTCCTGCTAGTTCATCAAGCAATTCCTCCACCAAGGGAATTGGAAACTTATCCTTAAGGGTAAGTTTGTTGAGTTGCCTATAATCTATGCATAAACGCCATGACCCATCTTTTTTTTTTTAACTAAAACCACAGGTGAGGCAAAAGAACTAGTACTATTCCGAATAATACCAGTAGCCTTCATTTCAGAAACTAACTTCTCAATTTCATCTTTCTGAATTGCAGGATATCTATAAGGCTTAAGCTTGAAAGATTGCAACTCATCTTTGAGGGGTATTTTATGGTCATGAGACCTGTGAGGAGGTAACCCAGTAGGCATTTGGAAAAGTGCAGAATACTGGTCCAGCAAGGTTCTCATGTCGTTTGATAGGCTGGTGGTAGAGACTCTGTTACCCTGTAAATCAAAATGTTGATTGCTTCTGACTTCAGTGAGTAGAATAGTATAAGTTCCCTTTGAGGCAGCAAAAAGTTTAGCTGATTGTTTCTTAGAAGCCAATTCCTTAGTCCCAGATGCAATGCCCTGTAAAGTGATCCACTGGTTTGCACTGACAAACTGCATAGTCAGATTTTGAAAATTCCACACAATAGGGCCTAATCCTTTCAACCATTCTACTCCCAACACAATGTCACACCCCATCAAAGGTAATGCTAAGAAGTCTGTAGCTTGCTGAGGCCCTTGAGCCTCCCATGGAAGCTGCTTACAGATTTTCTTAGCCTTCATTACCTCACCATTAGCTATAAAAACCTGTATTCCAGTAATTAACTGAGCAGTACATCCCAATTGCTTGACCATAGATAGATCCACAAAATTGTGGGTGCTGCCAGAATCGACTAGTATCACCACTTTCTGGTTCTTGACCTTCCCCTTAATTCTCATGGTCTGAGGTCCGTCAGTCCCAATGATGGCATGGAGAGAGATAGCAGGGGACTGAATAAGATCAGTTTCAGTTCCAGCTTCCTCCATAGAATCTAAACAATCCACAAACTCTTCTGAATCCTGTGTAGGGTCGTCCATATCATCCACTAACATGTGGTACAACTGAGATCGCACACACCGATGTCCAGGAACAAACTTAACACCACACCACATGCACAATCCCTTCCTCATTCTTTCATCACGCTCCTCTCTAGTAGGTACTCTGGTGGTTTTGGAACTATTTGGGTCAGCTCTGGGAACTAGTAGTCTAGAAGGAAGTAGTGGAGGTTGAGTCCGCATAGTTTGTTGGTTGGTAAACAGGGAGGCTCGAGGAGTAGGTAATAATGGTGGTAAGTTAGCTTTAGAGGAAGTCTGTGTTGGATTTTGTGGTGATGAAGAGTATGTTGAATTTTTGTATGGGGTATATGGCTTCCTAGGAAGATTGAAAACAATAGTTTCCATCTGTTTAGCTAGGTTATACGCATGTGTCAATGATTTGGGGTAGAACATCCGTACTGGTTTGGAAATGTCAGGCTTAAGGTTACTGATAAAAATACTAAGACCATACTCCTCTGACAATTGTAACAAGTTCAACAATCCTTCAAATTCTTCATAATATTCTTTTAAGTTACTAGTTTGCTTCAAGCTTAGTAATTCACACATAGGATCGGTAAACTCATTTTCATAGAAACGAGCTCGCATTTCAACAACATATTGACTCCAAACAACATCAGTAATCTTACCTCGATTTTTCATAAAACATTGATGCCACTGCAGGGCTCTCCCTTCCAAATGCATCATCACAATCCGCACCTTGTCAGAATCCTTGGTCTGATCTGCCTCGAAAAACTGTTCGATCTTCAACAACCATCCTCTAAAATCACTTCCCTCGAACCTGGGACATTCGATCTTCGAATACTTGGTTTGAACTCGAGCACTATCCAAGGAAACAGGAGTAGCCAGCACAAACCCAGTATCTTCCTTCTCCATAGCTGACTTCTGTCTCACATCTGAAGAACCAGCTTCCGTACTAGGAGAGTGAACTTTGGTGGATCCATTTATCCTCAAAATTAATTGCTCGAACATCCGCCTCATTTCCACCCCCATATTTTCCAACCCAGCTTGCAACTCCGATCGCAACTCCACCTTAAGCTGCTCAGTCGAGGTGCCCCATTTGGCATCCATCATTGTCAAATTCCTTCTGCAGCTGGTTAAATTCCTTTTGAAGTCGAGTAGTTGTCCCATCCGCCATGGCCAGGTCTTGTGGCTCTGATACCACTTGATACAGCCAACTTCAACAGTACTTGAAATAAAAACAAAGAACCTAGAAAAGAAGAAGAAGAAGAAAAATTTGTTACAATCTCATTGAGGGGTTACCAAAGTCCATGCGAAAGGATGTCATCTTGGTGGTTGTGGATAGATTAAGCAAGTATGGCCATTTCATACCTCTAGCTCATCCATTCTCGGCATTATCTGTAGCTCAAGCCTTCATTGATAATGTTTACAAGCTACATGGTGTTCCTAAGAGTATTATATCTGAAAGGGATAAGATATTCCTTAGTACTTTTTGGAAGGAGTTCCTTAAAAATTTAATTTTTATTTGATTGAATTTTACAATTAAATTTTAACTTTTGATTAAATTTTGTTACTCAAATTCAAATATTTTGGATGATTTGAATATAAAATTTAACAAAAAAAATATTCCTTCAAATATTTTATTTAAATAATTTTTAAAAATTAATTTATAAAAAATATTAAAAATTAAAAAATTAACATAGAAGTTTTATTTTTTGAAAGAAAGATTTGAAAAAAAATAAACGAAAAACGAAAAAAAAAGAGAAAAAAAATTTTAATTTAATTTTTTATAAAATAAACATTCTATGATGACAAAGAAATAAATGGTCAAATTTTGAATATTTAAGATTCATTCCCAAATTTCTCAACCCGTAAATAATATCATGCCATGAAAAAATTTTAGATTTAATCTTTATGTTAATAACTCTCTAAATATATATAATATCATGGCATAAAAATATGTATTAAAGCCAATACTTTAAATTTAAACAAGAATTATGTCAAAAGTATCATGAAACATACATAATTTCCAATAAATTTATTTTTGGCTAAACATGCATCATATTTTGACCAAAAATCAAGTCTCAACAATTGCGAAATTAAATATACTTATAGGATTGAGTGTAAAAGATTTGTCCTGATTTACCGATAAAAAAAAATCACATGAATGAAAATTGTTAGATTTTCACAACCAAAGTTCTCCAACAAGCAAAAACGTATTCCTTTATTTGAAAGGATTGATTAAGAACTTTTTCGTTCTTAGTATTTTTAGAGTTATATATCTGAATGGTCATCTTCATTTGGCAAAAGCCAAATACAACTTTCTTTTTGTGAAAGTTTTTTCCATCTCCAACGTGTCGAAGAGTAACCTCTTTTACAAGAGATACCACACTTTTTAATGTTTCTATAATTTTCCATCGGAAGTTTTTATTAATACATGGAACGGTACCATCCATAATGGACGAATCCAATTCTAACAATTCCAAATGAATACATGATTAAGATTAAAGCATATGATTTTTCGTTCACTACCATGTTTATTGAGTGTAGATTGAGTTAGTTAGCTAAAACTCATTTCTTAACTCATCAAGTAGGGTTTTTTTTTTTTTTTTCATTTTTTTTTGAAAAAAACATTTTGTTGTTGAAATTTTTTTCTTAGTTTCGATCTTAAAGGAAAAAACATATCCACTGGTAAGGTGGTATCACACCCAGAAATCGGGACATAACACGAGCGTATTACCTTGAAGCAAAGCAATATTCCATCAAGCTATGCTCTAAGATAATCCGAAACCTTTCTTTTTAACTTACCAGTAAATATCATCAAATATACTCTCATTGCAAATTTTCTTAATTAAAATTCATGTCTAAAATCCAATCAAATACTCTAAGATCAACAAATCATGAAAAATCCATGAGAATTTACAAAATCTCTAAGATTTATCCCATGAATAAAAGCTCAAAATTTTAGCATTATCAAAAAGTTTCTACCCATATTGGAAGATGATTTTTACTCACTTTTAAAAGATAAATTATTCTCTTTATTAAATGAAGAGATTTTGTAAATACTAATCTCATCGTTCCAAACTTGATTACTGCCCCTTTAGCTTCAATATTCAAACCCTTTATGTTCTGTGTAAATGAAGAGAGGAATGAGTTCTCAGTCTATTTTTATTGGTCGATAGATATCATATAGACTGTCAACACTAAAAGTTGGGTTATTTAATCCTTAGCCTCTATATATTATTCTCTTTATTAAAATAATTATTAAGTTATGAGAGTATTTTGATAATAGCCCTTCAACTTATAAATCTTTTTAATTAAGTACTTTTATATAATTTATTTTTATTAAATGGGATATTACATTCTACATTCCTTATAAAAAGTTTTATCTTCGAAACTTGATTTATCTTCATTTTCAAATAAATAGAGATACCATACAAATTCAACCCTAAATCTTTGGTTACCCAAGTTGTCTCCAAATTCAAATACCAATCTTTCAAATTTCACATAGATAAATTATTATATAACAATTAAATTCTTCACAATCCTTATAAACACCATAATATCTTAGATTTTCTTGTCAATTCCAAATCAAAGTCAAAACTTATGTATCATGAGTAAAATTCATCTATAAAGAATTTCAATCAATATATCTCTAAATAATATAATTCATGTCAAAGTACAAAGACAAACAACAATCACATACATCACATTATCTCATAAATTTTTTAAATTTTAAAAAAATTGAATCCATGCTCAAGATTACCAAGTTCATAAAATCATCATTAATTATTAAAACCTAATTACAATATGAACCATCATTTATCTTTCAAAAATCATCCTTAAAAAAACATATATTTTTGTAAGTCAATCGCTCCTTCAAAGCCAACTTCTTGATTAGATCATTTAGATAACCACAACTTAGTTTTTACACACTGAGCAACAATATTTATAATAAAATATGTCCATACTTCGATAAGCTATGTTCTCCTTATCATAAGGTGCCAAATGCGAATTTAGTAAGCTAGACACAAACAATGGAGTCACCACTAATCATCTAACTAGGTGTGATATCCTAAGCTTGACTAAGACATCCTAAAAAGAATAGGTTCTGATCTACGTTTCAGAATTGGATTTGAAAGTTCGATTACGTGCGAGGAAGGATTAGCACCCCTACAACGCCTATCTAAGGATAGTACCACATCATCAATAACATATTGTTCTAAACTGGTCTTATTTGAATGGTCTTAATTAATTCACCTAAGTAATATTTTTTCTAATCATGCAAAATAAAAAAACAAAACCTAAAAACAATAAAATAAATAAAACCTAACATACCATCTAAAAAAAAATAATATCATATCATGCACACCTAAAAATAATAATCCTAAATCATGCAATTCTAAAAATAAAAATAAAAACAATATCATAATAATCTATAAATTCCTAAACATGCGATAATCTAAAAATTAATAAAAATAAAATCATAGTAATCCTAATTCATGCAAAAATAATAATAATAATCCTAAAATCATGCCAACTAAAAATAGAAATAATCACCATAATAAAAAAAATTAAATCCTAATAATCATGCAATCTAAAAAATAAAAATAATAAAAATTAACCTAAATATGCAATCTAAAATAAAAATAATAATAGAATATTACAAAAATAAATTAATCACATAAATAAATAAAATTAATCTACACCTGAAACATGAAATAAAATAATGTTAGTAATATAAAATAAATAATAACAATAATAAAATATAAATAAATAAAATCATGCTGAAAAATATATCATCTAAATATATAATCATAAAATAAAATAAATAATATAATCATATGATAATAATCACATAATCATAATATCTAATTATATACAATTATAATCATATCATATAACATTACCATGCAATCATCATATATATCATAAAAAAAACATCATGTCACATCCAATCATCTTGTCATCTAAAAAAAAAAAAAACAAATCAAACATTAAAACACTAAAACATAAACGGAAAAGCTAAAAAAAACATTAAAAAATGAAAAAAAAAAAACATAACCATCATCATATATCTATCATGTACATATCATCAATTAATAATTAATTAAAAAAAGACATAAAATCCATTTGCAAAACCAAAATAGAAACAAAACCAAAACAAACAGAAACAGAAACTCACAAGGCACAGCCGAAAGTCACAATTTACAGTTGGGTCGGGTGCGCACGCGGATCTGTGCGCAGGTCCTGCGACCCGACCCGGATGTAACTCTATTTAAATAAAAAAAAATTGCTTCAGTTTTTGTACCTTTCTTAAAAAAAAACTCTTTCAAATCCTCTGAAATTTTAAGAATACCAAGAACACAGTCAAGGAACCCAGAATCCGGCCACCGTTGCTGCCATACGCCGCCGGTGACCACCGTCGCAGCCGTCGACCTAGCCCAGGAAAATTCCCAAAAATTCCTTTTTTCCTCCTCTATTCCGAAATCAACTTGGTTTCGTCCGAATCTTCCCTAAAAACCCTAGATTGTTGATTTAACGATCAAACTTCAAACTAATTATACAAGATTTCAACTTTCAACATCAAGTTTAAGTACTTCCTAAAAAATAGAACGAACTAAATTAAACGAATATCTTCATTTACCTATATAGTGCTTATTACAGGTTAAATCAATCACAACAAATTCTCAAATATTAATATCAAAACATAAATATTTCAAAATTTCAAAAATATCATTAATGTCAACTCCATTTTTTCTTTATTTTAATTCCAACAAGATATAATTTTAATCCATAATTAAAAATTCACTTAACGCTTATCAAATAATTTCAAAACCTCAATAAATCAAAAGGCTCTTTTTAGTTACATTGGATCTCCAATAATTAAATCATTCTCTTTAATTATCTTCTAGCTCATAATATATATCTCATTGTACCTTACACTATAAAATCTCTTCAACTTATAAACATAACATTTTACTTTGTTAGAGTAACTAGAGCTTTTCCTAACAATAGTATCCCAAAACTAATATATAATATCAATCAAACTAATTACTCCAAAATTTAATCGTAATTAATCTATGCTCACTGCGAACTTATATAGTCTACAGATCATGACTTAACATAATCCAAAGATCATAACCTAAGTTCTTAAAAAATCTTCGAAGTTCATAATTTAAACTTCGATACCACTTTATATCACTCACGAAACTGGGACATAATATAATCGTATTTCCTTGTAACAAAGCAATATTCCCTCAAGCCATGTTCCAAGATAATACTAAGCTTTTCTTTCTAATATACTAGTAAATGTCATCAAATATACTCTCATTGCAATTTTTCTTAAGTAAAATCCAATCAAATACTCTAAGATCGGTAAATCATGAAGAATCCATGGGAATTTACAAAATCTCTAAGATTTCTCTCATGAGTAAAAGCTCAAAATTTCAGCATCATCAAAGAGTTTTTCCCTAAATTAGAATTTGATTTTTACTCACTTTTAGAAGATTAATTCTATTGCAAACTTGATTTCTGCCCCTTTTAGCTTCAATCTTCCAACCTTTTGTGTTCTAAGTAAATGAAGATAGAAATGAGTTTTCTGTCTATTTTTTATCGGTAGACAGATAGCATGTTGGCTGTCAACACTAAAAGTTGGCTTATTTTACCTTAGCCCTTATGTATTCTTCTCTTTATAAAATGATCCTTAATTTATTAGAATATTCTATTAATGGCCCTTCAACTTATAAAACTTTTTAATAAAGTCCTTTTATATAATTTGTTTTTGTTAATTGAGGTATTACAAGTAGAGTGCAAGCTCGTGGGCCTGCCCTATGTCGATCTGAGTTGAATAAAATCTTTCAAACTTGGATCCAACTATATAGATGATAATATTTTTATTATTAAATAATTAATTTAATTAAAATATTTATTAAATAGTTTTATATTTTAATAATAAATTAAAATAAACAAACTTAGATGAAAAGATTGAACCAGAGCTTGGACAAATTTTTATAAGTGTTACTCGGTCTAGTCTACTCATGAACGCTTCTAAAAAAAGAGAGGGGAAAACATGGTTTTTGTGTTTGAATATTTTGTCAATAGAGAGAGCAAAAGGTTATTCTAAATTCTATTCTCAACAACAAGAAGCTTTCTCCAAAAACAAAACTTGACTATCAATAAGGGAAACAAGCTTTTTCTTATTATATTTTTTAATTTTTTTGGATATTTATACACTGTTTTCACCCATACTTATTTTATCTCTCAAAATATTTCATAAATCTAATTTCTTCAAAAAAAATTCTAGTATTCTAATATATGTGTTTCTTATTAAAATTATATTTTAAATATTAAATACAAAATCAAATATTTCCAGTAATTTTTATGGTTAGAACTTAGAACCATTTTCTTTTTTTTTCATTTTTTTTCTTGTAGGAACATTTTTTCTTAACATTTGTTTAACTGAATGAAGATGATTAATCTCTACTATTATAAAATTTCTAATTAAGTTTGGTGTCACGAGTTAAGTGACACTAACTCAATTGAAAAAATTATATATAATAAAAAAATATATTTATAAGGATATTTATGTTTCTTATTATTTTTAAAAATTAAATTTAAATATTTTTAAAAACTACTAGCTTCTACTTATAAAATCACCTAATAACTTCTTCTCTTTCACCTATTTTTAACATAGTTATTAAACCCGGACCGACGATCGGACCAGTTGAATCGGTCTTTAACCCGGGCCAGGTCTTTAATTAGATTGTTTATACAATTAATCCAAAAAACTCAAATTGACCCGTCGGGTTTATGAAAAATTGGTGACTCGACGAGTTTGTTATTGACCCGTATCAATTAAAAATATTGTTTTAAATGATTTTTAAATCATACCTAATTTAATTTTTGCATACTAATTAATAATTCTTTTATCATTTTCTCTAAAAAAAATTATTTTTCTTGAAAAAAATTAAAAATAAAAAACATTACAAAAATCAAAAGTAGAAAAATCTTTGTAAACTTAATTTTTTTTTTTTTTTTTAAACTTTCTAAATGATAATGAATATTTCTAATTTTTATATCATAATTTTTAAACTATACAATTAAATACAATTAGTAAAAGCATTTATGTAATTTATAATTTTATTTAAAATATTTTTTAAAATCAATATTGACCCGAATGATTCAACCGTTCAATCTATTGACTCGAAATCCAAAATTTTGAACAGATCAATATTAAATCTGATTTTGTTTTTATTTTATAATTAAGGTTGTTAGGGTTTGATCCCTGATCATTGAAATTAAGAGTCCAGCACTCTACTAACAGTCACATGACTGTTGGCAAAAATATATTTTTTGTAATTGATAAGATTTGAACCCATAATATTTTAGAAAAATATAATTTTGGTACAAAGGAATATTTTATAAGTATTGACTTTTAACATAATTTTTTTCTCATCCACTCGGGTAATAGTAAAGGTGCTCATGGACCGCGGTCCGAGAAAATTTTTTTTCCTTGTCCAAGCCCGTTTCGGGCTGGGTCGATCCCTAAGCTCATTTCACTGTTTATATATTATTAAAATATTAAAAAATTATTTTTATTTTTATTTTTATTTTTATTTTTATTAATATTTATATATATATTATAATTAAATTTAAATAAAATAATAATTTTTTAATAAATTAATAGTGATCCGAACCGAACCAATCCAAACTATTAAAAATTTTATATAAACCTGATCTAATACAAATCAATCCTAACGAGTCGAACGGGTTGTCGACCATCATCAAGTCTAGGCACCCTGTGCCTATTCTATAAGAATTAAAATATGACTTTTTAAAAAAACAAAGGAATATTTGAACCCACGCGTACAAGCGCGTGTTAGAATTTTCCGTTTTCGATGGCCCACAGCAACGCTTTGCAGTTGTAGCAGGTGAACTTTCCCAATCCGCAACAGCCTCATTCCTTTTTTTTTTTCTTTAAATTTTTTTTATTAAAATATTAAAAAATCTTTGTGCTTTATTAATTGTTTAAATGCTTCTTTATCTTTTTATTATATATGTAATTAAATTCTTAAATTATTATTTTTTAATTTAAGTATTTAAAATATTATATTTGTCTAATTAAAATTTTAAAGTATTATTTTAGTTTAAGTAAATTCTTATTTTTAAGAATTTAAAATTTAATCTAAATGATTTATCTAATCACTTTTAAAATTTAGCATGCAATCTATTTTTCTATTCCGGACATTTTTTATTAAAAAAATTCCTTGTTTTTAACAAATTTTAGTGATTTTCGAGCAAATATAGTTTGACTAAATAAAAATAATACATTAAGCATTCAATAAGATACGATAGAAAGATAAAAGTTTATTTGAAAACTTTGAGAAAGTATAAGAATTTTTTTACTATTTGAATTTTTTATTTTTTTCTAAATTCAATTATTGAAATCAACTTTTTGAAAAAAAAAAATATACACTAACTATTGAGTAAAAATCTTGAGATGTTATTTGAGGGTAAATTTTTTTGAATATTGATAATTTTTTTTTTAAATTATTGATTTTTTTTTTGTTATTTATCAAAATATCGATGTTTTTTGTACGAATTTTAAAAAAATTATCAAGAGAACTCGCCATATCATATGGCGACTTCTCTTGATTAATTTAATTTTTTTTTTTGTTGAAAAAACATGAATGGAAGTCGTAATATCATATGGCGACTTCCCTTCATCTATTTAAAAAAATATTGAAAAAAATACAAGGAAAGTCGTCATATCATATGGCGACTTCCTTTGTGTTTAATCAAAAAAAAAATTCAAATTGTATGAAATTCGTCATTGCAAATGGCGACTTTCATACTATTATATGTATTTAATATATATATTATATATTAAATATTTATATATAATATATATTTTAAATATTAAATAATAAAATTAAAAATAAAAATTATATAGTTTATAATTTTAAAAAATAAAAAATTTATAAATTTTAAATAAAAAATTAAAAAAATAACAATTTACAAAAACTGTTAAAAATATTGATGATTTATCGTAATATTAATCGGATTCTTTCAACTAGTATTCGTAATGAAATGGACCTCCGGAAGAAAAACCAACAAAAGCGTTGTGGATTATGCTGGAATGAAGGTCATAGCTAGACCTATCCACGGGTCGAGTAGCCCGTCCGAATCGTATTGGGCCGGATTTGGACAAGTGTTTCTGAAATTCGGGCCGGCCCAGCCTAGCCCGAATTACTATTTATTAAATTAAAAAAATTTATTTAAATTTAATTATAAAATATATATAAATATAAAAATGTAATTTTAATATTTTAATATTTTTTAAATAGTGAAATGGACTTTCGGGTCGACCTGATCCCGACCCGAACTGGGCTTGGGCAAGAAAAAAAAAAAAAAAATCAGGACACGGCCCGACCCGGCCCATGGACACCTCTAGTTATAGCCGTCGAAAATGTCCTTATCAATCTTGTACATCGGGGGAGAGTTCGCATCAACAATAATACCGTTATACATACAGTTAAAAAACATAAATTTTATACAAACAGTTAAAAAATATACATAAATTGTATAAACAAATTTTATATAAAAAAATTTATATAATTTTTAAAATTTTGTTATTTAAGTTTTAAATATTATTTTTTAAAAATGATCAATTTATATATTTTTTATTTAATATTTTTTTTTTTTAAAAAAAAAAGGGAAGTCGCCACCCTGAGTGGTGACTTCCATAGTAAAATTTTAAATTAAATAAAAAAAATTTATTTTTTGATATTTAGTATGAATGTCGCCATTTCAAATGACGACTTCCATACATATTAAAAAAAAGAATTGATTAAAACATAAGGGAAGTCGCCATATGGGATGGCGACTTTCCTTCTGTTTTAACAAAAAAATTTAAAAATATAGCCCTGAAGTCGCCATATGAAATGACGATTTCCCAACTATGTTTTTTTTTTTTTAAAACAAAGCTCGGAAGTTGGCATAAAAAAATTAGCGAATTTCGGTACATAATTTCAAATTATCAGTAATTTTAATTTTTTTATCAATATTCAAATAAATTTACCGTTATTTCAGTGTAATGAATTCATTTTTTTCAATAAAAACAATAAAAAAATTTCATAAAAAAAATAGAAAGATCAAATCGTTTTCTAAAGTTGAATTGCTAACTTATATAACGTAGATCTGTTAATTTTGATTCGAATTTGATTAATTCATTCGAATTTAAATTCGATCTAACCCGACTTGATCAAAAAGTCAACATCCAAACCAGATCCAACCCAAATTTAAAAATAATTCGAACCCAAAATGATCGAATTGACCTGAACAATTAACCTAAAATGACTCAAACTTAAATTAATTATAATTTTATTTTTAAAATATTAATTTAATAAAAATAATAACTATAACATAAATTATTAATTTATTTTAATTTTATAACTTGTAATTACCATTTTGGAGTATGGTAAAATATGCACTATGCAGGCAGAGGCTGTGGAGAAAATTAAAAAATGAAAAAAAAGTTTGATGTTATTATATATAGTGTTAAGGTATTAGGAATTAAAATTTTAATCAATCATATATAAATCAATATTAATATTTTTATTTTAAATCTAATCATTTATTGAATTGGATAAATAGTAAGTTTGTTGTATTTTTATAAGTAAGTTTGTTGTATTATTACTATAATAGCATTCTTAAATTAATTGTTCAAGACTTCAAGATAATTGTTCAAAGACTAAAATAGTCTTTTAAAAATATAATAATTTTTTAAATAAATTAATAAAATGTTATATTAATTATGATAATCTTATAATAATATTTAAAATAAATTATATATTTTAATTATCATTGATATACTTATGATAATTTTATAGTATTCTTTATCGTTATACATATTATTTAAAATAAATATATTATTTTTATTTTAAAAGTATAATCCATTTTTATGTAATTTAGAACAAAGTACATAAAATAGGTTGTGAATAATAAACGTGTATTTTATCATAATAATTTGTATGTTATGTTATAATAATATTTTATCATGTAATCTAGATCAAATTTTATAATCTTTTATTCTTATACATGTTATTATTAGGGTAAATGTATTGTTTTTATTTTAAATGTATTATCTCTTAAATCTTATCATGTTATTTTCTATGAGTATATAAAATAAGTCATTGATATGTGTACTGTATTATAATGATTTTTACACTGCGTTATAATAATACATTTACAAATATATAAATGGATTAGGATAACGATTTCAGGTATACAATAATACTCGTTTAAGTAAAACGGAGACTCGAATTTGAAAAATTATCGGACTATACCAGAATCCAAAAAAACGGGGTTAGATAGATATTTATTTTTAAATTAAAAATTACAATATTTATATTTAGTTTTAAATATTATTTTTTATTTATATTTAAAATTTTTAATTAAATCTGAATTGATCAAATAATTTGTTTAAATTTGATCTGATTTGGTTTTAAAATTAATAAATTGAACTCAAATGACCTGAACTCGAATAATCCTAGTATCAAACCCAAATGACACGAACCTGAAATGATCCAAACCCGAGTGTCAAACCCGAACGATCCAAACCCGAAATGATCCAAATTCGAAATAACCTGAACTCAAAAATAACCCAAAAATTTTAAAATCCGAATTAATCCAATCCAAAACTAACCCAACTCGCCCATATGATAGATCTAAATTGTAGTGCATTTAACAGTTGCAAAGCTTCAGGGCTGTTCAGCATGAATTACTTCTCTTTGCTAGTCAGCAGCATGCATCTAAAATTCATAAATAGTTGTAAAACTGTAATTACTAGAAGATGGAAGTGAAGGACAATTGTAGCCAACAAATTCCTATATGAAAATTAATACTAATATTATATACAAGATTTCTAAATAGGTGTATCACTTGTTTCCACTTAATTTCTAAGATGAAGGATTTGTTCCTTTATTTTCTTTTTCTTTCATGATGGGAGGAACACTAGCATTTACCATATCATGATTAATCTATCAATCCTTCCTATATATATTAAACTACAAAATGTTGGCCTTTTAGACATAGGCAAATTTAATATAAGAGATTAACCTCCCATTTATGCTAAAAAATCAAAGTAAAAAAATTGTATTTTCTGTTGGTAGTGTAGACACCTAATTTTGTTCGGGCCCTAAACAAGATAAGTTCTTCCTTCAACTTCCTGGAATGCAAAGAATCTCCCCTCATTCTACAGATGGATCTCCACGACTTTGATTTGGAGGTCAATACGGAAAAGTCAAGTCAAAAAAGTCAATTTTGAAAAAGTCAACCTCAAAAAGTCAACCACTGAAAAAGTCAACTTTCAGGGAAAATCAAGATTTGAAGGTGAATTGAACAATGGTTAAGGAATTTTGATAATCGAAGATCCACACTTGAAGATAGAGAGGAAAATTGAAGGTGGAAAGACAATTTGCAAAATTCAGTGTAGAAGAAAAACATGAAATTTCCAAATTTGGAAAAAAGTACGTAAACTATCAAATTACATGAAATTGAAATCTCAAATTGAAGGCTAATCAATAAAAACGGATATCTTAAGGTCCAATTTCACCAAGAGGAATCAATCGGAAGAAGAAGTGGACAAAATTGGAAATTGCCATTTTGAGAAAAAGCAGGACATTTTGCAAATTTGGGAAAAAGTTTCTAAATGATCAAATTGGACAAAATTGATGGTTCAAAATGGAATAAGTTCAATAAATAAGGATATTGGAAGGTCCAATTTTGAAGTGGAATTGAAGGAGGAATCAACTTGAAGAAAAAAAAGAAAAAAAAGATTTAGTGAATAAATAAAAAATCACAAATTTGGGAAAAACTATGGAGATGGTCCAATTCGGTAAAATTGAAGTACCTAGTTGATAAATAATAAATAAATAAATAAAAATACCCCAACTTTCAATTTGAAGTGGATCCAAAGGAAGAGTCGATTGGAGGAGAAACTGAAAAATAGAGAAAATTCCCAATTTTGAGGAAAAAGGGAAAAAATAAATCGGAGAGGAATTCAAATGTAAAAATTGGACAAAATTGGTCCAACTCCAATTTAATATATGAAAAAGGCAATGGAAAAAGAAACTCCGAAAGATTGGCTCGTTTCAAGTAAAACTGAGGTTTCAAGGGTTAAAAGGCAATTTCGAAAAATCCATGAAAAATAGAATTCGAGCTCGAAAAATTGTGAAACTTTTCAGAATTAAGTTTTAGGATGGAAAGAAGGAAAAAACCCAAAATTGGGGCCGAAACGCAATTAGGCTAAATTTGGGGGGACTAATCTATAATTTTAAGAGAAAATCCAAAACTAATCCGCAATTTTAAGAGGAAAAATAGAAAACGAGCTCGAAAAATTATGAAAACTTCCAAAACTGAGTTTTATATTGGATAGGATGGATTGGAAAAGAAAAATCCGAAAATGAGGCTGAAATTAAAATAAGCAAAGTTCAGGGGGACTAATCCGTAATTTTAGAGAAAAATTCGGGAAAAATGGAAAACGAGCTCGAAAAATTATGAAAACCTCAAAAATTGAGTTTTATATTGGATAGGATGGATTGGAAAAGAAAAATCTAAAATTGGGGTCTATTTGCAAATAGATAAAGTTTGAGGGCCAAAATGTAATTTTATCGAAAAAATGGAAAAGGACCAATTTGCAAATAAAAAAAGAGGAATGGCCTGGAATATTCCGGCCATTTTCAGCCAACATGGAGAGAGGGAGGGGAGAGTTTGATCAACTTGATCCAATGGCCAAGATGAAGTAGAAATGTGACATTTTTAAGAGAGGACAAGATTCTCCACTACTTGCCTATGTGGCATTTTTGGCCAATAGGAGGCTTTTTAATTGCAAAGCCATGTGAAGGCTATGTGATCATGCCAAGTGGAATAAAAATGCCAACTAGGAAGATATTTTGTTAGTAAGCTCCATAATCATGACAAATGGCTTGAGATATTTTGTAGAGATAGGAGAAAAGAATAATTGAGGTGGCATTCTTGGCCAATAAGAGGTGAATAGACCCTTAATTTAAGGAAATGACCAAGAAGAGAAGGGACAAGAAATAGCCATGCGAAAAGGATGTTGGGAGAGCATGCAAAGCATGACTAAAGGCTAAAAAAAGATGAGCATTCTCTACAATAAAAGGATACCAATCAACCAAGCCTTAGAGGGGAGGGTTTTTTTTTTATTCATTTTGAGAGGATTCACTACATTTTGAAAGAAAGGGCAGTAGCTAAAAACTCTTGGGAGGAGAAAATAAAAGAAGAGAGAAAAAGGGAGAAAGGAGGAGGAATTAGAGAGCTTGGTTGGAAGCTTTGCTAGGTAGTCATCTTATCTTTTTATTTATTTTCTTTTAGTTTCATGATCTTTTTCTTCTTTTCCATGTGAATGTCAACTTATTTTCTTTAAAAACAAAGGTTTTAAAAGATTTTTTTAAAGGTTTTTTTCTCTTCCTCTTCTTATTTTTCAAGGAAACAAAGTTTACAAAATTTTCTCTACACATTTTCTTGTTTGGCCGAATCCATGGAGGCTTTATTGTGCTTGTCTTTTGCTTGATTTTCTTGCTTGCATGTTGGATTTGGGTTTCACTATTGTGATAGGATAGATTTTCTCCTTTGATTTTCATTTAAAAAAATGAAATAAAAGGTTTAAATGCTTGAAGATCTTGATTTTTATCAAGTGATTTTGGTTAGGTAGGACTATGTCCAAGGAGCCAACCATTGAGCCAACCTTGTTTTTCTTGTTTGTATATATTTATAGCTTTTATTTCATTGTATTTATATGCTTGTCTTGCTGATTTTCATGTTACATTTCATACATGGCATATTGTGTGTTGTTGGGAAATGATGTTAGTGCTTGATGACCTTGGTCTCCCACCAAGAGATGGCTAAGTAGGATTCATTTCCAATAAGCTAGCCTTGAGCCCATAATTTGTGCTTGCTATAAAATATATCTTCAACACCATTTTCAACTTGATTTTGGCTAGGATCAATTAATGGTCCATAGCCAAAATCTAATTTTCAAGTTAGTTAGAAGAAAACAATGTTTACAAGTTAGAAATGCTGATTTTGGGCAATGTTTTCACCATGTATATTCTATCAAAATAAAAAACTAATTTAACTACTTTAAATAAATCCTTATATGAGTCCATGGTAAATTTTCCAGAATTTTTAGAATTTTTTCTAAAGGGTTAAAAAATAGATTTCGGTAAAACTGTTTTTTAATTGGATATGCTGTTTTAAGGCAACTTTAGCTTAGGATTTTTTTGTCAAAAAAAAAAAACCATTTTTACCTCACCGAGTTTATCATTTTCTGAGTCTAAGTTGATTTTTTTAGATTTTTTTGAATTATTTATAAGGGTCAAAAAATAGCTTTCTAAAAATCGGCTTTTAACACTAGCAACGGTTTGGATTTTTGCAAAAAAAGGGAGGGGCTGGTAGAGACCTGTAGCCACTGTTTTAGGGTTGTTTTCATAGTGTTCTAAGGTTAAAAAAATTATTTTAAGAAAATCGGGTCATGGGTAGTCAATCCGAGCTTCAAAATCGAGCAAGAATTAGGATTTCACCTAGACACCATTCGGCCACCTTAAGTTTTCCACTTCAAAACTTGCATTTTTTTTTTACCTATTTTGGCTTTCAAAATGTTGCATTCAAAGTTTGTTTAAAAATACTCGGATGTCAACTAAGGGCATTTGAATGCCCCCTAATCCGAGCCAAAACTCGTGCTCGAAATCTCTCATTTTTAATATCCAACTTAGGTTTCTTTCAAAAGTAGTCGGACATCTTTTTAGGTGTTCGTATATCCTCTTCTCAAGAGAGAAACACATTCCATTTTCATGCATTGTACATTTTTAAATTTTTTATTTAATTTAGTATAAAAAACGTATTTTTCGGTTTCCTAAACATTCAACGAGAATTAGTTCCTAATCTTTGCCGGGTTTGCCGAGGAGGTTATGGACAGTGTCAAACTTAGATTCCATCACGAATGGGTCCCAAACACGAGGATGCTTATGGTAGGGTGTTATTGGGTATGACATGAACCATACGAAGATGAATGAGTGATCCAGAGAGGATTCACCACTCCCTGTGATATTGGAGACATATCTCGTTTGTTCTTGACTACGATTAACTTGATTAAGTCTTTGGCCAAAGCATGATGGATTTAGGAGAAAGTTGTTTCTCTAAATTCATAAGGTTAATCATAAGTTGCAAAGAACTAATATGGATTGATCATGAGTAGACACTGCACCATGCTCATGCGCTATCCGAGATATATGTTGAAATGACCATATTACACCGACAGGCTGGTTGCTGAAAGGTTCTAAAAGGTCACGCTGACTTCAAAATATTTGGGTGGTCATGATGGGTTGCTAGATCCCGCTCTTGATCTATGAAAGCAAGTTAATGAGATCAACTTATGTTCATTGCCAACATATTGGGAACCTAGAGGGTCACACACATAAGAACAAATATGTATGGATTAAACATGGTATTCTATTAAGGTAAAACTTAATGGAATAAAAGATCTATATTAAGGACTTAATTGAAGAAGTTCAATTGAGATAAATTAAGACATAATTGAGATTTGAGAAATCCAAGGACAATGTCTTAATGAGATAAGAGGAATCAAGAAGTCTTATCTAGTACAGTCGACTTTGACATAGAGATGTGCAAGGTGAATATCGAATCACAATACTATATTGGAATAATACCATGAGATGATATTAATAGATTAATGACATGAATTGTTCATGAGGAGAAATAAATTTAATTGAGAATTAAATTACTTTCGTTTAGAAATTAATCTATCCAATAAATAAGCATGATAAATTAGAATGGGTCTAAAGTGACTATTTTAATTTAGGACTGTCCCACTAAGGATGGTTGTCCCAACTTAAGGCATTAAGATTGTTGGACCATTATTATTATTAGATAATATAATGGGCCTATTGATCCATCTTAGAATTAAATAATTTAAGTCCAAGTGGATTAATGAAAATCTTGTGCAACAAGATACAGGTGGCCGGCCAAGCTTAGGGAGATAGGGGTCAGGGTCTGCGCCACTATATAATCTGATTTAGAGGCTGTAGCTTCCCAAGTGACTTTCATTCTACTTGTGATATTTTGATTTTTCTTAAGAAAAAGTTTGGTTTCAAGAAAAGAACCTTTCCTTGGCAAAACAGTGAAATCGCAGCCTCCCTACAGCCCTTTGTGCTTGCCGAAATTCCTCATTTTCTTGGTGTCTTCTTGCCGCTACTTCACCTTGTTGAGTGAGTCGATTAAGGGAGAAAGACACAAGGATATAGACCTTTTGATTGTGAGCTTAGGATCAACTTGCTAGCACAAGTGAATCGCCATACCTTAGAGAAGGATCCATCAGCTGTTCGTGTGGACTAGCTCTAGAGGAAGGACAATTGTGCTTCTTGTGGTCTTGGAAGAATTGGAAGCTTTGTAGATCTTGGATTCAAAAACTATTCGAGATTTGGATTTGCAACTTAAGGTTACGATATCTTAAGTAGGTAACTTCTAAATCATATGGGTGATTTAATCGTTTTGAATGTTATAAACCTATGCAAACACAAGCCTAGGATCTTGTTGTACTTCGGGTACTTCTTTGTTTATTTCTGCTGCGCTTTGACTATCATGTTTTTGCATGAGCCTGAGGTAGTGTATTCCCAATAGTGGTATCAGAGCCAAGGCTATGTTGTTTACATGAGGTTTGTGCATGTCAATTCTTGGTGATATACAAGTTAATGTGTTGTGTATTGATTTTGGCATGATTTCGGTTCCTATGTTTGAAAAGAAAAGTTGTTTTCTTTATTTTGTTAAATCTGGACAGCAGCTATATAATGACTTTAATCATGTTTAAAATTGTTTAAACAGTAGATTAAAATTGTTTTAATCAACAAGGATTAAAGCCATGACATGTCTTAGTAAACCTGACAAGTTTTGATGTCAAAAACATAGTTTTAAGTCAAGTTTTGTAAGCTAATTTGAGGATGATATAAAATTGATTTTATAGATGTTTCAGATCTGGAAATTTTATATTACATGCTTCCATTGAAGTTACAAAATTGATTTGAGCTTAAAACATTTAAGCGAAGTTGTTTTTGAACATGAAACGTTGTTACTACAATGCTGAAATTTTCTGAACTGTTTTGTAGGTGTTTGCATGCCATAAAATTCGAGCATAAGTGTGGAAACGTTCCACATGTTTGCTAGGAATTTTGGACAGCATCTTAGGTGAATATGATTCATCTATGATGGCTGGTTTAGGCATGGAACATGATTGGATAAAGTGGCACTTGTTGCTACACGTTAGTAGGCCGAACCGCGGCACCAAGGAGGCAATTGTTGCCGAATTGAGTGCAACAGTAAGGGGCGGCCATTAAGCTCTTTTAGAGCATCCAGTAGACACTGTAGATGGCATACAATAGTCTGATCACGGACTGGCAGTGGCCATTCGATGGCCAAAGAGATTGCCTGCGCCTAGGACACTAAAAGTTAGAGTCCTACTCCAACAAGGAAACTTTCCTAGTGGGAGTGTGAATCCTAAATGTTAGGAGAGACTTGTAGTATGATTAGGTAAGAGTTACCTAATGAGATTTTAAGTTCCTAACGAGTTAGGATGGATTGCAAACTTAAAGACTCGGTATAAGACAATGAAGTGTCCTAAAAGGTTTAGGATTTTATGCATGCTAGAATGTTTTGTCATAATTAAGACAAGCAACCTAAAAGTTAGGTAAAGTCCGATTTCAAGATAGCTTTCTTAATTGTTAAGATGTTATTAAAAGTTTTTTAATTGGTGGAACCGAAATTGCTAGAATGATTTGATAAATTGTCTCAAATTTATTTGGTGACATTTATGCAAATAGTACACAAGATCATCAGGTGATATTGACTATGCATGTTTTTAAATTCATGCTTATAATATAATTATGTATGCATTAAGGATGGTTATGGACTAGACCTTAGTATGACTAGCGAACCCTGCCTTCTCTTTTTCATTCTGCAGTTGTAAATTCTCTTCTCATCTAACTCCCCTCGAATGTAACTCAAGGTTTGTGATAAAGCAATGTAACTGTTAATAGATTTAGATTTAGGATAGGAAATAGAATTTATGTAAATTCCAAGTTTGTAAGGAGATATGGCGCCAAGAAGAATCAACCAAGGAGATTACCAACAAAGCTTTTGAAGACTATGTATGGTATCCCCTAGGAATTTGACCAACTAGTTTCCTAATGGCTCAAGGAAACTAGATTAGAATAAAGTCCATAATCATCCTAGTAGATTGCATGTGATAGATTTATTTTGAATTATGTATATGCGATATATGTAATTGAATGAATTCTATGCATGTCAATCAAGTATGAAATCAATGAGACTTATATAAAAGTTAAATGAAATGCCTCATTAAATTATATTGAGTCCATGTTACGCATGATTAGTTGCCTTCCACCATCATAACAAGATAACCAGAATTCTTCTATTCGGAGGCTTATTGAGTCACTCAGAGTCAAACTTATGTACGAACATGTTTGAGTTATTGAAGGTGGGTCTTACTCAACTAAGTGTTATGTAATCCGGATGCGTAAAACTTGATCACATGACATTTAGAGGCATAGTTAGGCGAAATGCATATATTGTATTTAGGCAAAGAGTTGCCACCTAACTGGAGCTAGGAGTTGCATAGAGATGTAATTGGTAAACTAAGTTACCTACTCAATTAGTTTCAACATAGCTCATTGAGGCACTCAGGGTTATGCTGGAATGAAAGGGGTCTTAGCTCATTAAGAAGTTTAAGAGTTAAATTTCTCGAAATAGTAGATGAGGGCTATTATTTTGTTAAAATAATGAGAATAATCATTTAAGTATTAAAGCCTGACATAAATGATTACTTCTTGCTATTTATTGACTGTTAAATGTTTTGATTCATATAGGATGTAAACGTTAAAATGAAAAATGCATTATCAATGAGAAGCGTACTTGATGCTAATAAGTTAACTGGACCGAACTTCGTTGACTGGTTTCGCAATGTTAAGATTTTCTTGACACAGGAAAAGAAAGCTTATGTTCTTGATGAGCCCATCCCAGATGAGCCTGCTGCTGATACAACTGAGGAGGAGAGGGTGGCCTATAGAGTTCATAGAGATGATCTCGTACAAGCAACATGTGTGATGTTGGCTAGTATGGCACCCGATCTCCAAAAGTAGCATGAGGCCATGAATGCTCAGGATATCATCCTTAACCTTAGAGAACTGTTTGCTAAGGAGAATCGCACTGAGAGATTTGACATCTCAAAGGAATTGTTCCAAACAAAGATGTCAGAGGGAAGCCGAGTGAGGCCTCATGTGCTTAAAATGATAGGGTATATTACCCGATTGGAGCAGGTAGGATGGGTTATGGATCATGATCTAAGCATTGATCTAATCCTTTCTTCACTGCCTGAGAGCTATTCGCAGTTTGTGTTGAACTTCAGCATGAACCACTTGGAGGCTACCCTTTCTGGGTTATTGAATATGCTTACACAGGCTGAGCAAACCATTGTTAAGGACAAGTCATCTGTCCATTTAGTCTGTTCCTCTAAACCGAAAGGTAAGAAGAAAAAGAAGACTATATGGGATGTACCTCCTGCTTCAAAGAGTTTGAAGCCCGATGATGGTGTTGTAAAAGAAGCAAAGGATAAGGATAATGCTAACAAAGCATCGCAGCATCAAAAAGAAAGTCTGAATTTTCCACGGAAGCCGGCTCGAAATATTTGATCTTAGGTGCATTTTCCTCTAGAATATTATTGTTTGGGTACGACCGGACAACTACAGATATCAATTAATATCTTTATTTATAATGTTGTTAAATATCTATCTATCAATCTATATCGTAAACTATCGGATCGGGTATTACTTAGATGTGAAACTTTCGGACCTCATTAGTTGTGATATTGATCTTACGGGGGGAACGAAATCTAAGAATATATAGACTTGTAGATACCCTCTATGTAGTTGTCTATCTAGGGCGATGCTTCCATTGTGGGAAAACTGGTCATTGGAGACGGAATTGCAAGGAGTACCTTGAGTCTAAAAAGGGAAAGAAGCTGAAAAGAGTTTCAACTTCAGGTATAATTTGATTCACTCCTCCTGGTATATGATACCTATCATTTGGTACTAAATATGTATGACATATTCTAGGGACCAAAGGAAAGGAGTAGTGAAGCTGGACCATGAAATGGCAACCGAGTTTGATGCTACATCAGAGCTTGCCGATTTTATGGGTTTATAATAAGACTTTTTAGTTATGATTTATTTAGAAAGTTTGATTTTTCATTGGCATTATAGGCCAATGTTGAGGATATTTTATTTATGTTTTCGAAACATATTGTATTGCTGGCATAGGATGCCATGCTTATTTAGTTTCCTCTTAAATAAATCCGTTATAGAATAGTTCTATAACATAGTCTTATATATTATACAACTGCAAACTATTATGAATACCATTTAGCTTAGTGATATGGAATTCAAATTGTTACTGAATTAGTCCCTTAACATCTACATATGTAGGATTTAGTAGGAGCTATTAATAACTTTTTGAATGGTAAAATGTTATCATAAATTGCCATTTTTGAAAAATGCAATTAGTAGGAAATGTTCCATACTTGAATATATTGCACGTTTATATAAGAGGTTTTTAAGACTAACTCTTTTGTTTTGGCTTGCAAAAGGAGTTATATTTGGATCATTAGCTACTAGCTAACAAGTAGATTCCAATAGTTGTTTTAGATACAACTAAGCCATATGAATGGAATCTAGGTCTCGTTGTGATCCGAATTATTAACCTTGATAATGAGATTATCATGTATATGACAAAGCATATTCTCGATGCACTTAAGCTATGTCCTTGTAGAGACACAATTACTAATCGAAAGAGTTCGACATTGGATTCGTTAGTGATTGGCTTAGTGCAAGTGGGAGATTATTGGTGTATGCCCTAGAGCCAATCAGATTGAGCTTGGGATACACAGTCAATAAAGCATACCCTTCACTATGATTATAATGATACAAGGTTTTCCTTCATGTTAGTACAATAATAAGGAGTTATTAAGTACTAATCGGATGAAGCCCATGGAACATAATGGCCTTGCAAAGGAGTTATAAAGAGTTATAATTATGAGATCCTTATGCATCAAAGCCTTGTTCCTCAAACTAGTCCTGGTCATCGTACTGCCAAGATGGGGCATTGGCATTGCTCAAAGACTGGTATATGTTAAGCCTTCTTACTTGCGAAGTAAGCAACCGATCTCATATAGGTTGAAGTATGGGATACTTGGGATAACATATAGGTGCTTGTCTGCTGAATAAGTTCACTGAACATGACCCGCCAAGAGAACTTCATTTGGTAATATATCACTCTAGTGTCTATGATAATGTTCTTTTAGTACCAGTCGTGTAAATTAGTCCTCAGACTTGTGATACTAGGTCATCTTGTATCGAGAGTGTCATACTTATATTCCATTATGAACGGGTCCCAAACATGAGGATGCTTATGGTAGGGTGTTATTGGGTGACATGAACCATACGAAGATGAATGAGTGATCCTGAGAGGATTCACCACTCCCTATGATATTGGAGACATATCTCGTTTGTTCTTGACTACGATTAACTTGATTAAGTCTTTGGCCAAAGCATGATGGATTTAGGAGAAAGTTGTTTCTCTAAATTCATAAGGTTAAACATAAGTTGCGAAGAACTAATATGGATTGATCATGAGTAGACACTACACCATGCTCATGCGCTATCCGGGATATATAGTGAAGGGACCGTATTACACCGACAGGCTGGTTGTTGAAAGGTTCTAAAAGGTCACGCTGACTTCACAATATTTGGGTTGTCATGATGGGTTGCTACATCTCGCTCTTGATCTATGAAAGCAAATTCATGAGATTAACTTATGCTCATTGCCAACATATTGGGAACCTAAAGGGTCACACACATAAGAATAGATATGTATGGATTAAACATGGTATTCTATTAAGGTAAAAATTAATGGAATAAAAGATCTATATTAAGGACTTAATTGAAGAAGTTAAATTGAGATGAATTAAGAGATAATAGAGATTTAAGAAATCTAAGGACAATGTCTTAATGAGATAAGAGGAATCAAGAAGTCTTATCTAGTATAGTTGACTTTGACATAGAGATGTGCAAGGTGAATATCGAATCACTATACTATATTGGAATAATATCATGAGATGATATTAATATATTAATGACATGAATTTTTCATGAGGAGAAAGAAATTTAATTGAGAATTAAATTACTTTCGTTTAGAAATTAATCTATCCAATAAATAAACATGATAAATTAGAATGGGTCTAAAGTGACTATTCTAATTTAGGATTGTCCCACTAAGAATGGTTGGCCCAACTTAAGGCATTAAGATTGTTGGACCATTATTATTATTAGATAATATAATGGGCCTATTGATCTATCTTAGAATTAAATAGTTTAAGTCCAAGTGGATTAATAAAAATCTTGTGCAACAAGATACAGGTGGCCGGCCAAGCTTAGGGAGATAGGGGTCAGGGTTTGCGCCATTATATAATCTGATTTAGAGGCTGTAGCTTCCCAAGTGACTTTCATTCTCCTTGTGATATTCTGATTTTTCTTAAGAAAAGGTTTGGTTTCAAGAAGAGAACGAACAGTGAAATCGCAGTCTCCCTATAGCCCTTTGTGCTTACCGTAATTCCTCATTTTCTTGGTGTCTTCTTGCCACTACTTCACCTTGTCGAGTGAGATCGATTATGGGAGAAAGATACAAGGATATAGATCTATTGATTGTGATCTTAGGATTAACTTGCTAGCACAAGTGAATCGCCATACCTTAGAGAAAGATCCATCAGCTGTTCGTGTGGACTAGCTCTAGAGGAAGGACAATTGTGCTTCTTGTGGTCTTGGACGAATTGGAAGCTTTGTAGATCTTGGATTCGAAAGCTATTCGAGATTTGGATCTGCAACTTAAGGTTACGATATCTTAAGCAGGTAACTTCTAAATCATATGGGTGATTTAATCGTTTTGAATGTTATAAACCTATGCAAACACAAGCCTAAGATCCTGTTGTACTTCGGGTGCTTCTTAGTTTATTTCCGCTGTGCTTTGATTATCATGTTTTTGCATGAGCCCGAGGTAGTATATTCCCAACAGAATCCTCTCTGGTCCACTCATTCATCTTCATATGCTTCATGTCATACCCAATAACACCCTACTATACACATCCTCATGATTGGGACCCATTCGTGATAAAATCTAAGTATGACAGTTCACATACAAGATGACCTGGTGTTACAAGTCAAAGGATTACTTACACTATTGACACATGAGAGTATTTTCTATAGACACTTGAGTGAAATACCAAATGGAACTCTCATAGCGGGTCATGTTCAGTGAACTTGTTCAACTAACAAGCACCCATATGTTATCCCCAAGTATCTCTATACTTTCAACCTATAAGACCGGTTGCATGCATCAAGTGCATGAAGGCTTAACAAATGCCAGTCTTTAAGCATTGTCAATGCCTTGTCTTGACAATACAATGACCAGGAACAGTTTTAGAAACACGGCATTGATGCATAAGGATCCTCATAATTGTAACTCCTTACAATTTCTTTGCAATGCCATTGTGTTTCATGGGCTTTATATTCACAAGTGATTATAACAATTATAACAAAACTTATGGATAAAGAAATACCTCAATTATAATTAATAAACTATAATGTGCAATACATGAATGTATAAATAGTGTCTTACAAGCCCAACTAGATTGGCTTGCAGGGCTTACACCAACAAATAGTTCTCTGAGGTTAAGGATGTTATCCTGAGCATTCATGGCCTCGTGCAGCTTTTGAAGATCGGGTGCCATACTAGCCAACATCACGGACGTGGCTTGATCAAGATCGTTTTTATGAAATCGATAGGTGGCCCTTTTTCTTCAGTTGCTTCAGCAGCGGGCTCATCTGGAATGGGCTCATCTAGAACATAAGCCTTTTTCTCCTATTTCAAGACAATCTTGATGTTGCGGAACCAGTCATTGAAGTTTGGCCTAGTAAATTTGATAGCATCAAGTATGCTTCTCAGTGATAGTTTATTAGCCATGTTTGTGTTTATATCCTATATGAAACAAAACATTATATATAGTTAATCATTGCAATATATATAATCATTAATGTCAGGTTTTAATACTCTAATGATTATTCTCATTATTTTAACAAAATAATAGCCTTTAACTACTATTTCGAAAAATTTAACTGTTAAACTTCTTAATGAGCTAGGACTTCTTTCATCTCTCCATGACCTTGAACGACTCAACAATCCATGTTGAAACTAATTGAGTAGGTAACTTAGCTTACCAATTGCATCTCTATGCAACTCCTAGATCAGTTAGGGGACAACACATTGCCTAAATGCATCATATGCATTTCGCCTAACCATTACCTCTAAATATCATGCGATTGAGTTTGACGCATTCGGATAACATAACATTTAATTGAGTAAGACCCACCTTCATAACTCAAACATGCTTGTACAGTAGGTTTGACCTTGAGCGACTCAACAAGCCTCTTACGGTAGGAACTTAGGTTATCTTGTTATGATAGTGGAAGACAACTTAATCATGCAAAACATGGACTCAATATAATTTAATGAGGGATTTATTCATTAATTAGGTCTCATTGCTTTGATTGGTTGATTGACATGCATAGCGTTTATTCAATTATATATCACATATATAAATTCAAAAATAAATCTATCTCATACAATCTATTAGGACGATTATGGACTTTTACTACTCTAGTTTCCTTGAGCCATTAGAAAACTAGTTGATCAAATTCTTAGGGATACCATACAAGTGTTGGGATTCAGATCATGCTCTAACAATGATAATGTATAATTTAATCAACAAGTTAAATTACCAACGCAGCGGAATAAAAAAAAACAAAGAGAAATCGAATCCCTCCATCGATCTGCCTATGAATTCAAAACGATAATCCTGTCAAGAATAGATAACAATCAAAATCTCATACCTCTGTAATGGAGATTGCCGAAATCTCAAGACAGATTCTTGATGTTCTTGTTCTTGCACACAAAGCCCGGTTGTCGCAAACCAAAGCTGTCCAATTATCCGACCTCTAACAGTAATCTACACAGGTGACTCGAAAACCTTCACAAGGTTGAGATTATGTTTTGCCAAGACGATGCTAGTAGTCTAGGTTGTAAGAAACCTTCCTCCTTTTACTCTAGCTAGCCGAAAAGAAGCGGGAAGGAAGAAAACTGATTCATCCTCTTCTTTTCTCTATGCGTCGATTCTCACAGGGAGGTGAGAGCATGCAGCTGCCAGGGTTTTCTATTTGCTTAGGGAGGCAACAACAACATGTGAGGCATATATATAACTAGGTTTAATGTATGCCAACTATTGGACTAACTGCACTAAAACCCTTATACATATTATTAAATATTCACAATAAGCCCACAACACTTAATGAATATTTAATCTGGCCCACTCTCAGTTTAATTCCATTAATCACCTTTTGTGTGTAACCCATTAGACCCCCAACATGTTGGCAATAAATATAAATTAAATCCATATAAGAATTTCCTATTTATATTTATAGATCATGAGAGGCATCTAGCAATGCATCATGACCACCCAAATACCGAGAGAGTCAACTACGTTTGACAAGCCTTTCGTGTACAATATGTCTGTGTAATTCGATCCCTTCATCAAATATCCCGGGATAGGAAAGAGCATGGTTCAGTGTCTACTCTTAATCCCATTCCATATTAGATCTGCAGCTTGAATATTAACTCCTTAAGTATTACCTTGGCCAAGGACTTCCATAAGTTAATACAAGCCACATACATGTGAGATATGTCCCCTCATATCACTTGGGGTGATGATTCCTCTCTGGAGCACTCACTCATCTTCGTATGCTTCATGTCATACCCAATAACACCCTACCATAAGCATCCTCTTGTTTGGGACCCGTTCGTGATGAAATCTAAGTATGACAGTTCACACACAAGATGACCTGGTGTCACAAGTCAAAGGATTACTTACAGTATTGACACATTAGAGTATTTTCCATAGAGACTTGAGTGAAATACCAAATGGAACTCTCATAGCGGGTCAAGTTCAGTGAACTTGTTCAACTAACAAGCACCCATATGTTATCCCCAAGTATCTCTATACTTTCAACCTATGAGATTGGTTGCATGCATCAAGTGTATGAAGGTTTAACATATGCCAGTCTTTGAGCATTGTCAATGCCTTGTCTTGCAATACAATGACCAGGAACAGTTATAGAAACACGACATTGATGCATAAGGATCCTTGTAATTGTAACCCCTTACAATTCCTTGTAATGCCATTGTGTTTCATTGGCTTTATCTTCACAAGTTATTTATAACAATTATAACAATACTTATGGATAAAGAAATACATCAATTATAATTAATAAACTATAATATGCAATACATGAATATATAAATAGTATCTTACAAGCCCAACTAGATTGGCTTATAGGGCTTACACCGACAATCTTCCACTAGCACTAAAACCAATCGCCCATGTACTTAAGCCCATGTCCTTCCATGTGACGATTGTGTTTTTGCTGGGATAGAACCTTAGTGAAAGGATCAACTATATTATCCTCTGTGGGTAGCTTTCCATACTTATATCACCTCTTTGAATTATATCTCTAATCAAGTGATATTGTCGCAATACATGTTTGGATTTATGATGAGACCTTGGTTCCTTAGATTGCGCTATGGCTCCGTTGTTATCACAGTAAAGTGGTACTGGATCAACAATGCTTGGTGCCAAACCAAGTTCAGTTATGAACTTCTTAATCCAAACAGCCTTCTTCGCTGCCTCACACGCGGAGATGTATTCAGCTTCTGTTGTTGAATCTGCAGTTGTATTCTGTTTGAAACTTTTCCAACTGACTGCAGCTCCATTTAACGTAAATACGTAACTGTCTTGCGATCTACTGTCATCTTTATCAGTTTAGAATCCAGCATCTGTATAACTCTTAATTTGGAGTTCAATCCCTCCATAGACCAAGAAAATATCCTTAGTTCTTCTCAAGTACTTGAGGATATTCTTCACAGCAGTCCAGTTACTTTCACCAGGATTGCTTTGGTATCTGCTCGTGACACTCAGAGCGTACGATACATCTGGTCTTGTGCATAACATGGCATACATGATAGATCCAATTGCCGAAGCATACGGTATCCTATCTATTCGTGTCATTTTTTCATAAGTTTTAGAACACATCTCATTCGAGAGATATACACCATGTAGCATAGGCAAGTTACCTCTTTTGGAGATATCCATACTAAACCTCTTTAGCACCTTGTCTATGTAAACGGATTGGGACAATCCAAACAGCCTTTTTGATCTATCTCTATAGATCTTAATTCCCAGAACATATGCTGCTTCTCCCAAATCTTTCATGGAGAATTGTTTGGAGAGTTAGACCTTGGTCGTCTGAAGCATAGGTACGTCGTTTCCTATGTGCAATATGTCGTCGACATATAGCACTAGGAATACAACTGCATGTCCATTTAACTTCTTGTAAACACATGGTTCATAAGGATTCTTAATGAAACCAAATTCTTTAATTGTTTCATCAAACCTAATGTTCCAACTTCGAGATGCTTGCCTTAGTCCATAAATGGACTTTTGCAGCTTGCATACCTTATTAGAAGTGGCATTGGATGAAAAACCTTTAGGTTGTGTCATATACATTTCCTCTTGCAAATTCCTGTTAAGGAATGTAGTTTTTACATCCATCTGCCATATTTCATGATCATGGTATGCAATAATAGCAAGCATAATCCTAATGGACTTAACCATGGCAACTGGTGAAAAGGTTTCTTCAAAATCAATGCCTTCAACTTGATTATAACCTTTTGCAACCAATCTAGCCTTATACGTTTGTATGTTGCCATCCATGTCTGTCTTTATCTTGTATACCCATTTACACCCTATGAGTTTTATCCCATGAGGTGGATCAACTAAAAACCAAACTTATTTAACTTCCATGGCATCCATTTCGAATTTCATGGCTTCTACCCATTTCTTGGAATTGATGTCAGACATCGCTTCCTTATATGTAGTAGGTTCATTATCAATAGACAAACCATCTCTTTCCAAAAGAAATCCATATCTTATTGGTGTTTACCTCTCCCTACTAAACCTTTGGAGTACTTGTGTTTCTTGAGCATCAGTCCAAGCATCTAATGCTTCGATCGATGGCTCAAGTTCCGAGGGAATATTAGGTTATGGTTCTTGAACTTCTTCAAGTTCTACTTTACTCCCACTGAATCCTTCTAGTAGAAACTCTTTCTCTAGAAAAGCAGCGTGTTTTGACACAAACACCTTTTCATCAGTAGGACTGTAAAAGTAATATCCAATAGTCTCTTTAGGATATCCCACAAACTTAGATTTTTCTGATCTAGCTCCCAGCTTATCAGAAGGTACTTGCTTCACATAAGCAGTACATCCCCAAATCTTTAAATAAGATAAGTATGGCTTCTTGCCATACCATATCTCATATGGTACCTTGTCTATCGATTTGCTTGGAACCCTATTTAGAAGGTAAGCTGCAGTCTTTAAGGCATATCCCTAAAATGATATCGGAAGGTCAACCTTAGACATCATGGATCGAACCATGTCCAACAAGGTTCGATTTCTTCTCTCGAACACTCCGTTATGCTGAGGAGTTCCAAGTGGAGTCCATTGCGACAGAATTCCATTTTTTGTCAAATGATCCGAGAAATCATGGGTTAAATATTCTCCTCCTTGATCTAATCTAAGAGCTAGAATATTTTTTTCCAGTCTATTTCTCTACTTCAGCTCTGAACTCTTTGAACTTTTCAAAAGCTTCAGACTTGTATCTCATCAGATACACATAACCAAATCTTGAATGATCATCAATAATAGTTATAAAGTATGAGTAATTACCTCTAGCAACTGTGTTTAGTGGCCCACATACATCTGAATGTATTAAGCCCAATAAAACACCAGCTCTTTCACCCTTTCCTATAAAGGGAGTCTTGGTCATCTTACCAAGGAGACAACATTCACATGTCCCATATGATTCATAATCGAAGGGTTCCACATAACCATGTTTATGCAATTTGGAAATCCTTGTCTCATTGATATGACCAAGTCTACAGTGCCAGATGTAAGTCTTACTTGGATCATCCTTTCTTGCTTTCTTGACATTTATATTGAACACATGCATCTTTGGATCCAAAACATATAAACCATTATGTAATGTTGCCGATCCATAGTGAATGTCTTTAAGAATGATGGAGCAACTATTGCCCTTCATTCTTATCTCGAAACCATCATTAACAGTGAGGTATGAAACCAGAAGGCAAAGATAAAGTATATGTTCCAACGGCCAATGCTGCAACTTTTGCACCATTGCCTACTCTTAGAACTACTTCATCTTTGCTCAATTTTTTACTTCCTTTCAACATCCTTATGTCATTACATAGATGTGAACCGCATCCTGAATCAACTATCCAGGAATTAGATTTAACAGTAGAAAGATTCAGTTCAATCACAAACACAGTCAACCCAAACACTTCTATAAGTTCTTCTTGACTTGTCAAGTGAGCAACCTTCCTTTCATTGAGAACACTTCTCAATCTCATGTACCAATCCAAACATTTTTGACTAATGGCATTCATAATGCCGCGCAGTGCAGTTAAAGTATTAACCATTTTTCAACAACCTAATATGGAAAAAGTATATATCAGTTATATTATTTATACCAATTCAAGATGAGATATTAAATCTCTTATTGGTTCTTCCACTAATTTTTTGAGATAATAGCCCTCACTATTATTCGAAAATCTCATCAAGGTATTTCTAGTGGGCTGGGATCCCTTTCAACATGTTGCAACCTTGAGTGACTCAACAAATTACAACAAACCTAGTTGGGTAGATAACATAGCTTATCAATTGCTTCTCTATGCAACTCCAAGATCAGTTAGGTGACAACTCCTTGTTTAAGCACATCATATGTACTTCGCCTAACTTTGCCTCTAACACCATGCAGTCAAGTTTAACGTATCCGGACAACATGGAATTACTTGAGTAAGACCCAACTTCATAACTCAAACATATTCGTACAATAGTTTGACTTTGAGTGATTCAATAAGCCTCCTACTGGAAGAACTCTGATTATCTTGTTATGATGATGGAAGGCAACTTTATCATGCGAAACATGTGACTCAATATTGTAAAGAGGGATTTCCTTGTTCTTTATAAGTCTCATCATATCAGGCATTCATAGCATTTATAATATCGCATAAAATAAATCTATAACATGCTTTCTACTTGGATGATTATGGACTTTTCTAATCTAATTTCCCTGAGCCATCAAAGGAAATTAGTTGGTCAAATTCCTAAGTGATTAATATATAGTCTTCAAAAGCTTGCTTGTAATCTCCTTATCTTCATGGCGTCTATCTTCTCCATCTTCAAGTTACAAAAATTATTCCTAGCTAATCCTAATTTTACACTATGATGTAACTAATTACATTTGCAATAAAGAAACCTGGAGTTACATTTGAGGGGAATTAGGTGAGGAAAAAAGTTTTACAACTCCAGAAAATGAGAGATAAGGCAAGGCAATCAGTCCCTATTTAATAATAAAAAACCATGAAAAATAAATTTAACCATCCACAATCATATTGGGTCTAAGTCCATAATCATCTCATACATTCACAAACAATTTATGAACATATAAATCATGATTTAATCTCTAGTTACCATTCAATGATTATATTTGATCCATAATTTAATTTAAAGAAAATAATAAACATTTATTTTAATCTCATTATAATAAATCCTAATCCAATTAGGATTATTTATTCTAATCAAATTATCATCCAATTAAACAATTTAATTGAATATTTATAACATGTAAATTCTCACAATGGTGATTTAATTGAATTAATTCAACAATATTACCATGGTCACCAATTTTAGTGTTGTAGTTCAACTAGGACACTACAATATTGGAAACTCAATATTGCCGAAAATCCTCATGCTGTGAAAATCTGATAGAAGCAAAAATCGTAGCAAGGAAAGGCGTAGGTTGCGGCTACAGGATATAGCCGCCGCCTCCTTTCTCCCTATAGCCTCTCTATTCGCTTTTCACAGCTTCCAACTTTTCAATGCAAAATTAGTTTTATGATTTTTCAGGCTTGCCATGAACAATTCTAAGTAATTTTAAAACCTAAAAAAATCATCAAACCATGCATTAAAAATAGCCAAGAAAAATCTACAAGTTTTTATGCTTCAAATCACCAAGTTGGCGCGAAGCAGGCAAAAATAATTTGCAATTGCTGCCAAACTTTTGCCCTTTGCATTAATTAGTTTAAAACAAGTTTAAACCAATTAATCAATAAGAATTCACCATGATAACCTGCTGCCTTCATCGAAACACTACAAGTGCAAATTCTCACAATTTCGGTTAGTGACAATCGGATCAAAACAACTCAAAGAACAAAACAGTTTTGTTAAAGGTAACAATCAAAGCATAGATCGTATAAGAATAACATAGGCGAGGCTCTGATACCACTGTTGGGATTTGGATCATGCTCAAACAGAGATAATGTATAATTTAATCAACAAGTTAAATTAACAATGCAACAATAAAACAAAAGAAAGAGAAACCGAATCCCTCCATGGATCTGGCTATGAATTCAAAACGATCATCTTATCAAGAACAGATAACAATAAAAATCCCATACCTCTGTAATGGAGATTGCCAAAATCTTAAGACAGATTCTGGATGTTCTTGTTCTTGCACACAAAGCCCGGTTGTCACAAACCAAAGTCGTACAATTGTCTGACCTCTAACAGTAATCCACACAGGTGACTCGAAAATCTTCACAAGGATGAGATTATGTTTTGCCAAGACGATACTAGTAGTCTAGGTTGTGAGAAACCTTTCTCCTCTTACTCTAGTTAGCCGAAAAGAAGCAGGCAGGAAGAAAATAGATTCCTCCTCTTTTTTTCTCTATGCGTCGATTCTCACAGAGAGGTGAGAGAATGCGGCTACCAAGGTTTTCTACTTGCTTAGGGAGGTGCCAACAACATATGAGGCATATATATAACTAGATTTAGTGTATGCCAACTATTAGACTAACTGCACTGAAGCCCTTAAATATTCACAATAAGCCCACAACACTTAATGAATATTTAATTTGGCCCAATCTCATTTTAATTCCATTAATTACCTTTTGTGTATGACCCATTAGGCCCCCAACATGTTGGAAATAAATATAAATTAAATCCATTTAAGAATTTCCTATTTATATTTATAGATCATGAGAGGTATCTAGCAATGCATCATGACCACTCAAATGTCGAGAGAGTCAACTAGGTTCGAGAAGTCTTTCGTGTACAATATGTCTGTGTAATTCGATCCCTTCATCAAATATCCCGGGATAGGAAAGAGCATGGTTCAATGTCTACTCTTAATCACATTGCATATTAGATCTACAGCTTCAATATTAACTCATTAAGTATTGCCTTGGCCAAGGACTTCCATAAGTTAATATAAGCAAGATACATGTGAGATATATCCCCTCATATCACTTGGGGTGATGAATCATCTCTCGACCACTCATTCATCTTCGTATGCTTCATGTCATACCCAATAACACCCTTCCATAAGCATCCTCTTGTTTGGGACCCGTTCGTGATGAAATCTAAGTATGACAGTTCACACACAAGATGACCTAGTGTCACAAGTCAAAGGATTACTTACATTATAGACACATGAGAGTATTTTCCATAGACATTTGAGTGAAATACCAAATGGAACTCTCATAGCGGGTCAAGTTCAGTGAACTTGTTCAACTAACAAGCACCCATATGTTATCCCCAAATATCTCTACACTTTCAACCTATGAGATCGGTTGCATGCATCAAGCGCATGAAGGCTTAACATATGCCAGTCTTTGAGCATTGTCAATGCCATGTCTTGAAAATACAATGACCAGGAACAGTTTTAGAAACACGGCGTTGATGCATAAGGATCCTCATAGTGTAACTACTTACAATTCCTTTGCAATGCCATTGTGTTTCATGGGCTTTATCTTCACAAGTTATTTATAACAATTATAACAATACTTATGGATAAAGAAATACCTCAATTGTAATTATTAAACTATAATGTGCAATACATAAATATATAAATAGTGTCTTACAAGCCCAACTAGATTGGCTTGCAGGGCTTACACCAACAACAAGGTCTTTATAAGTCTTGATGGTTATCTCCATGGTCCTTCCTTTCTTGGCGTCATGTCTCCTTACATTTTGGAATTACATAAATTCAAATATAAGCCTATATCTAAATCTATAAAGAATATAACAATTACATTACTTTGATAGAAACCTCGAGTTACATTAGAGGGGAGTTAGGTGAGAAGAGAATTTATATCCCAGAAATTAAAAGAGAAGGCAGGGTTCGCAGACCCTATTTATAAAAATACCAAATGGAAAATTTATCCATCCACAACCTTGTCATTCTAAGGTCTAGTCCATAATCATTCTCATGCATTCGTAATCATATTATAAGCATGAATTTGCATAGCCAATATCACTAGGTGATCTTGTGTATTATTTGCATAAATCTCATCAACTCATTTGAGATGATTTGTCAAATTATTTAGCAATCTCGATTCTTTAACTAAAACATTTTTAATTAAATTCTTAACTTTTAGGAAAGTTGTCCTAAAATTGGATATTACCTAACTTTTAGGTTGTTTGTCTACCGAATCAAAGAGTTTGAAACCTATCCTAACTCTTAGGAACTTCAACCCATTAGGTAACAATTTCCTAATCCAACTAGAACTCTTATCTCCTAATTTTTAGGAATCACACTCCCACTAGGAAACAATTTCCATATTGGAGTAGGACTCTAACATTTAGTGTCCTAGGCGAAGGCAGCTTCTTTGGCCATCGAATGGCTATTGCCCGCCCATGATTGTGCTGCTATACGCCACTTTCAGTGGCTGTTGGATGCCCAGAATTGGGCTGTTGTCCGTTGTTGTCTGATTTAACTACGCAAGTGCACGTATCGCAAACAAGTAATAGAGTGAAAGTAGAGTGTCGAACCCACGAGGAATTGTTATTAAATTCGTCAAATACTAAAATTAAAACAACTTACTCTTATCCAAATAATTAATAAAAAGGTTTGTGACTTAAAACTAAAATTAAAGAAATTAATAAACAAAGAAAGCAAATTAAAATTGGATTTAATTCAATGGAGAAAAACCTAGGATTACAATTTCCCTCAACACTTCGCTTGAACGTCTTCTACCCTCTTAACTTGATCAATGACTTTGAGTTGTTAACCTAGAGTTCTAATCTATTTATAAGTATCTATCGATGGTCTTATAAAAATATCTCTCTTAACCAATTAACTACATGTTTATGATAATTGAATTAAAGAGAGACTCATTAAGCTTAGACTCTAAAATTGATTACACATGACACGTAAGTATATTTCTACCCTATATGCAGATCAATTCATCATAATAAATGAATATGAAACATGTGTCATTCAATTCATGTCTAACACTAAACTCCCTATGTATAGTTGTATTTAGGTTACCGAATCAATTTAATTGGTGATCAATCAATTAAAAGCATTAAGCATAAGATTGAATAAACAACTCAAATATCATTAAATAAAACTAGAGAGTAAAATTGTTCAGATTACATGTTGAGTTCCATTGCAATCCTAGAAAGAGGAATTTAGTTCATGCTCAACATTGAAAACAATAAGCAAAAGAGTTTCACCATCATCAAATTCCAAGAAAATAAAAGAAGATTAAGGAAAAAGAGAAAACTAAAAGTTGTCAGATCTACAGTCTTCTAGTCTCCAAAACCACTCTTAGCTCTTTGCAAGATTGTGGTGGTTGCTCTCCTCTTCAGAAAATTAAAGCTAAGAACTAAGAATGTCTAAAAAAATAAAGTCCTAAAGGTTCCTATTTATAGAGCTCTGAATTGCCTGAAGGATGGAAACTTTGTGGCCAAATAACTACTTCCAACTTGGACTTTCCATATATGATCTGAGTCTCTGCTTCTTGCTATAGGACTCTACAAAACTACAAAAGACATTAAATTAATAACTAAAATTAAACAAAAAATTAATTAATTAAATTAAAAATAAATCAAAACAACTAAAAATATTTAATAAATAGTTTAAACTACAAGGACATAGCTATTTTAAAAGCCCAAAACAGGATAAAATAACTCTATTTTATAGAGTTATTACACCCCCAAACTTAAGATTTTGCTAGTCTTCGAGCAAAACAAAAATAAACGAAACTAAACAAAGCGAGAGATGAATGCACTCAAGTAATGATTTCCTTAATTTTCCTCAAAAGTTATCTCAAAATCTCAACTCAAAGTAGAACACAAACATAATCCAACTTTATGATTCAATTCAATCGTATGTCTCATGTTTGAATGGATTTTCAGTGTGTGTGTGAATAATCTCTTGACAAATCATTGCATGCAATTCGAATAAGTTTATGTCAATGCAAAATACGAATTAATACTAGATTCTCATATGTTACCTTTTCATCTCTCTCTCTACTAATGTAGACTAACACTTCATCAAGGATCAAGTAGGTCTTTATTAAGCTTATAATGTAAGGCTAGGTTCAAGGCAGGATAAAGATATATTTCGGTTTAAGTCACCTATAGACACTTTACATTTTTTTTCAGGATTTTTGAGAGCCATAATCTTTTCCCCAACTTACATACTTCATTCTTTGAATGCACTTCCTTTTTGCTTCACCACTTTATTTTTTTTTATTTAATTTTTTTACCCGGTTCTTTGTTTTCGAAGAACCATAATCTTTTTTTAGAGAAATTTCATTCACATCACCATTTCACCCAAGTTTGACAGGGGTCATAATTTTTTTTTGTTTTCCTGTAAGATCATACACATGCCAATGTAGTGAGGGTTTTTCATGGTTTTTCTTATTAGGCTAGGCTAAAAGATGTGGCAATCAAAGAAAATATGATATATCAATTAGGCAGAAAGAGGTATATTAAGGATATTAATATATAAAGGTAGGCTTGAAAGGCTCAAACGATCCAAAGATGGCCTAAATCATCTCCTCAACTTAGTGTTGTCTAGGATTTCGCCTCGAGAGAGAATCAAACAAATTCTAGGCTTCTAGACATAATCGCAATTCACATCAACATAAGCAACTTTAAATAAGCAATGCAAATCTAAGCAAGAGATCAAGTGCTCAATTAGTGAAAGTAACATTCTAACAATGAGACTAACAAAAGAATTTAACATAAAATCAAATCATAATTATGTTTTTCCCAAGAGTCAAAATAAATCAATAACTAATTCTCATCATTGGATAAGGATCTCATCATGATAAAGTGCAACATATCTCAAGCAATTTGTTTTATATATGACTCTTAAACATAAACATGCAAAATAAACTTAAAAAGACACACAAAGCATAATAAAAAGATACACAAAGCATAATAAAAACACCCCCAAACTTGAATTAAACATTGTCCCAATGTTGGCAAATTAAAAGAGTTAGAATAAGAGAACTCCCCTGCCAATGAAGAAAACGCGGGAGAGCTTTAATCTTCCTTATCCTTATCCTCGTCCTCTCCCTCTCCCTCTTCCTCATCATGTTGTGTTGGTGGTGGAGGTAGCATAGCGAGAAACTGGATCATGTCAGCGTCCATATGATGACCAAAAAGAATGAAACATCTGCTCAACGGCTTGGAAGCATTCAGTATGATAGGCATTGTGAGCTTCTAGTCGTGCCATGCGTTCCATCATGGTCAACTTTTGCGGTGGAATTGATGGTGGGGCTGAGGATGAACCTGCACCAGGTCCGTATGAGTGACTTTCCATTTCTCGGGTCAAGCGATGAATAATGGTTCGAACAATGGGACCCTTAGGATGTAGCAATTCTTCACCATCACCCTATCGGACACCAGCTTGGCCACACAATTGAGTGATTAAGGATGGGAACCAAAGGCCTTCCCGTGGTGATCTAATTGTTGGGTTATTCTACTCTTGGGCTTATGCTTAAACAAAATTATCAAAGTGCAGCGAAAGTAAAGAAAGAAGCACCCAAAGTACAACAGGATCATAGGCTTGTGTTTAGCATAGGTTTATAGCATTCAAAACAAAATAAATCACCCATATGATTTAGAAGTTACCTACTTAATATATCGTAACCTTAATTTGCAGATCCAAATCACAAATTTGCTCTCAAGTCCAAGATCCAATTCGTACAAGATCACAAGAAGCACAATTGTCCTTCCTCTAGAGCTAGTCCACAGGAACAGCTGATAAATCTTTCTCTAAGGTATGGTGATTCACTTGTGCTAGCAAGTTGATCCTAAGATCATAATAAAAAGATCTATTTCTTTGGTGTTTAACTCTCTAAAGCAATCTCACTCAAAAAGGAAGAGAATCGGCAAGAACACACCAAGAGAAAGAGGAATTGCGGCAAGCACACTTCTTGCAAGGAGGTGGCGATATGTCTATTTTGCTAAGTTAGGGTTCTCTACTTGAAACCAAACTTCTCTCAAGAAAAAATCAGAATATCTCAAGTAGAATGAATGTCTCATCGGTGGCTACAGCCTCTATATCTGATATATATGCAGGCGCAAACCCTGACCCCCTCTCCCTAAGCTTGGCCGGCTAGTGTAACTTGTTGCACAAGATTTTCATTAATCCACTTGGACTTAATCTATTTAATTCTAAGATGGATCAATAGGCCCATTATATTATCTAATAATACTAATGGTCCAACAATCTTAATGCCTTAAGTTGGGCGAACCATCTTTAGTAGACAGTCTCAAATTAGAATAGTCTCTTTGGATCCATTCTAATTTATCATGCTTATTTATTGGATAGATTAATTTCTAAACAAAAGTAATTTAATTCTCAATTAAATTTCTTTCTTCTCATGAACAATTCATGTCATTAATCTTATTAATATCATCTCATGACATTAATCCAATATAGCATAGTCATTCGAAATTCACCTTGCACATCACTATGTCAAAGTCGACTATACTAGTTTATATAAGACTACTTTATTCCTCTTATCTCATTAAGACATTGTCTTTGGATTTCTCAAATCTCAATCATGTCTTAATCTTTCTTAATTGAACTTCTTCATTTAAGTACTCAATATAGATCTTTTATTCCATTAAGTTTTACCTTAATATAATACCATGTCTAATCCATACATATCTGTTCTTATGTGTGTGACCCTCTAGGTTCACAATATGTTGGCAATGAACATAAGTTAATCTCATTAACATGTTTTCATAGATCATGAGCAAGATCTAGCAACCCATCATGACCACCCAAATATTGTGAAGTGATAACTCTAGGATATATAGTTATTTTGCCACATTTTATGCTTTTGAATCGACTAGGTCCTTGAGGATTTTATTAGGATTTGATTAGTTTTAGATTTTTTATATTTATTTTAATTATCCATTTTATGTTTAAAATAGTTATTTAGTTCTTATTTATGTGTTTTTATAGGTCCAAGGAGACCTGGAGTTTCGAGGTGCAAAACGATGAAAAATGGTGCATTCCAATGAGCAGGCAAATTCGACCTCCGGAGCTTCTTTCAAGAAAAACTTGATCTTAAAGACTTCATTTGAGAAAACTCCCTTCTTGACTTTTGAATCTGACTTCCATACCTTTCTAAAAAAAGTAAGGCTTGTTAAAATCAGACACGATTTGCCTAGTCAAAATAGCTGACAAAGTATGAGAAGACGGCAAGAACCAATTCGGACAAACAGAGAAGAAACACCAAGGAGGCAGAATAGGTGGCGTCGCAGTGCCCAAATCTGGTGCCGTAGCGCTGGGAGGTCATGAACAGTATCACAAAAATGTAAAAAAATGCAAAACTTACATCTTTTGCATGGGAACGAAGTTTCAGAATCCAACAGGCCTTGGACACTTTAAATAGAACTCTTTTAGGTCAGAATAAGGAGGATTGGAGACCTAGAAACCTAATTCTCTCTCACGAAGATAGTCGTCATCAAATTCTCTCTCAAGAAGATTGAAGATTGGAAGATTGAAGACTCAAGAATTGACAACTCTTAGTTTTCTCTTTTCTCTTCTTTATTTTTCTTGTGATGTTGATGATGGTGAAACTATTTGAATATTTGTTTTCATTAATTATCATGAACTAATTTTCTTTTACTAGGATTTCAATGGAACTCAACACATAGTTTGAATTTACTTTCTCTCTCTAGCTTGATTTAATGATTTGTTGAGTTGTTTGTTTATTCTTGTTCTTAATGCTTCTAGTTGATTGGCCACCAATTAGATTGATTTGTTAACCTAAATACAACTTGGAGAAGGGAGTTTAGTGTTAGACATGGATTGAATGACACATGTTTTATATTCATTAATTAGGATGAATTGATCTGCAGGTAGGGTAGGAATACACTTACTTGTCGTGTATAACCATTGTTAGAGCCTAAGCTTAATGAGTTCTTCTTTAATTCAATTATCATAGGAATATAGTTAATTGGTTAAGAAGGATATTTTTATGAGACCATCGGAAGATCCTTATAAATAAGATAGAACTCTAGGTTAACAACTCAGGATCATTAATCAAGTTGAGAGGTAGAGAGAGATTCAAGCGAAGTGTTGAGGGAAGTTGTAATCCTAGGCTTTTATAATTAATTGAATTTCATCTTTTAATTTACTTGCTTTAAATATTAGTTTCTTTTTATTTAGTTTTTTGATTATCATCTTTATTTAGTTGTTTAGATAAGATTAAGTTGTGTTAATTTTAGTACTTAGCAAATCTAGTGACAATTCCTCGTGGGTTTGACTGTTTACTTTTCATTATATTACTTGTTACAATACGTGCACTTGTGTGATTAAAATCGACAAGAAGTTTTTGGCATCGTTTCCGGGGAATTGTTTTACTATTTTTGTTAATATTAATACCAAGCAGCCTTAGTCTTAATTTAAACTTTTTTTTTCAGGTTTGTTGATTTGGATGCACTATGTGGGATTATAAACGGGATGCAATCAATGATTTATTTGCACAGATGGCTGCTTTGTCCAAGAAATTTGACACTTTGTGTGTACCTTCTATCCAATGCCCGTTTGAAATTTGTGAACTCTGTGGAGGTGGACATCATAGTGATTGGTGCCCAACCTATGCTGAATCATTGCAATATGTTGGAAACCATAATAGGCAGTAGAATAATTTCTATTCCAACAACTACAATCCAGGTTTGGGAGATCACCAAAATTCTTCTTGGAACAACAATCAATGGTCCTCATATTCAGACAATCAAGCATGTCCTTTTGAGTTCTCATCACAAGCTCAAGCACTGGTTCCAGAAACGAATCCTTCATTGGAAGCGATTTTTATGCTATTCATGTCAAGAACCGACACTATCATTAAGGAGCAATCATCATTACTTCAAAGTCAATCAGCATTACTTCAAAGTCAAGAAGCAGAACTTCAAAGTCAAGAAGCAGAACTTCAAAGTCAAGAAGCATTACTTCAGAGTCAAGCAGCAACACTTAGGAGTCTTGAAATACAAATGAGCCAGCTTGTCAATGCTTTTAACAATTGCCCCCAAGAAACTCTTCCAAGTGACATTGAATCTAATTCCATGCCAGGTGAACAAGAGCATTGTAACGCCAACACACTTGGAATTGAACAAGAGGTAGATGAGGATAGCAAAGAGTCTGAATTGCCAATCGAGCTTATTGAAGAAGAATTTGTGAAAGCTCAAGAAGAATGGATTCAGTGTGACCCACCACCAAACAATCCTATTGAAGAAGAAAAAGTAGGTGAAAAAGTAGTTGAAAAAGTTCAAGAAGAATGGATCCAATGTGCCCACCATCACAGCCTGTTCCCCAATGCATCCAACAGCCAAAGCTAATTGATGGGATAGATAGTGCTAACAACGAGGAATTCATAGAGATTTATCCCATTGATCCACTTAAGACATTAATAAATTCTAGCACTAAAAGAGATGAATTTCGCTTTCAAACCTACAAGAAAGCGAAGTTGTTTAAAGAAAGGACAGCCAAATGGCATGAATCAAAAATCATCAAGTGATTGGATATAGGATGATGGGCATGAGATAGTCAAGCCGATGACTATAAATCAAGCGCTTCTTGGGAGGCAACCCAATTCTAAATTTTTCATATTTCTTATCTTTTAATTTTAGAGTATTTTTATTATTATTAATTTCTTTTTACTTTATTTTCTTTTGTAGTGACTACTCACCCAACTTGGACAAGCATGATGCAGTCTAAGAGGAAAACTAAAGCTTCTCCTACGTTGCTTTCATCGAGAGGGGAGTTTTCTTGTTCTTACTCTTTTTAGTTCTAAACATTGAGGACAATGTTTGTTTTAAGTTTGGGGGTGTGTCTTTAGATTTATTTTAGTTTGTGTGATTGTCTAACTTTTTAGGAGTCTAATTTTTTTTTTTTTTGCTTGAGATAAATTGCACTTAGTATGATGGAATCCTTATCCAATGATGAATTTTAGTTATTGATTTCTCTTGATTCTTGGGAAAACATAAGCATGAGAAGAATTTGTGTTAAATTCTTCTGTTATTTTCATGTTAGGAAGTGATTTTCAACAAATTGAGCACTTAATCTCTTGCTTAGATTTGCATTGCTTATTTAAAGACTGATTATGTTGATGTGAATTGCAATTATGTCTAGAACCTAGAATTTGTTTGATTCTCTCTCAAGGCGAAATCCTAGACAACACTAAGTTGTGGAAGTGATTTAGGCCATTTTTGGATCGTTTGAGCCTTTCGAGCTTACCTTTATACATTAATATCCTTAGTCTACCTCTTTGAGCTTAATTGATAGTCTACCTCTTTGAGCTTAATTGATATATCTATTTTCTTTGATTGCCACATCTTTTAGCCTAGCCAAATAAGAAAAACCATGATTAACCCTCACTACATAGGCATGTGATGATATTACAGGAAACAACTATGAGCCATGTCGAATTTAGGTGAAATGGTCATGTGAAATTTCTCTATAAAAAAGGGTTATAGTTCTTTGAAAACAAAGAATAGAAAAAAGGGAATAAAGTGGTGAAGCAAAAAGGAAGTGTATTTGTAAGACTCTCGTAAGTACGAGATCAATTCGAGACAATTATAACATGCGGATGGCTCGAGGTTAAACTTTGAAATGCCTACAGAAAGGATGGGCTACCATGTGGTACACATGTTGTATGATAAATTGTAGAGTTGGGGATTTAATCGAGTGATTAAGTGATTTAACCCCAAATTGACTAAAAGTCGGGATAGGAGAAAGTCTTTGAAATGTGATAAGTTAACTTCACATCGTGTTGATATGTGATATAACATTATTTGGGAGTGTTAGAACATGAATCGACAGAAAAATCGGTAAAATGTGAACAGGGGTATTTTGGTAATTTTACCAAAATTTTTTTTTTTTTAGTCCGTAAATGGTACCAATGGACTAAGTGATCCTATAGGATCATAATATGATGTCTAGATCAAAAATTGGACATTAAAATAAAATCCGATAGCTAAAATCGTCTAATTCGTCATTTAATGAATTTGACGTAAATTGCCGTAAAAACATGGTTCGGAATTTTTTTGAAACTAATCGAACACATGGACATATGTTATAACATATGAGGATTATGAATATGACAAGAAAAGTCAAAAACGGAGTTGAAATCAGATTAGTCCTTAAGTAACCTAAAGGAATGAAAACCGAAAACTAACCGCGGGAAGGTCCGAAAAAGGTTTTAAATGGATCAATAGATTAATATAGATATAAAATGATGTTAGAAAGCTACTGGTGAAATCAGAACAAAAATCGGAGCTAAAACCGAAAAAGTCAAAATATTGACCCGTTGGCGCTCCGAGGCCCGGATTTGGGTTTCGGGATATCAAAAAAATTATCCGAACATGTAGATCAGTATATTATCATATTTGGAACATATCCGTGTCAAGAAAAGTGAAAAACGGGCTTCCGAACGTTAAAATTTCATGTTGGCCTATTAAGGCACTAAAAGACAAAATAGGGGCAAAATGGTCATTTGACCATAGCCCACTTGTTAAGTCTGAAAATCAGACTTCTCCTCCCCCAATTTTCACGGGAGGAACCAGAAAAGTGTGAAAGAAAGAAAGGAAGCCATGGAAGCTTGCTTCCAAGCTTTCTCTCTCTTCCGTTTACTAGGCATATCACCAAAATCTTCAAAGATTTCACAAACCCAAAGGTAACTTCATGTTCTAAGCTTGATTTTGATGTTATATTTTGAAAATTTTGCCTTTAACTATGAGAAACCATGTAAAAAGAATTGGTGGTGGTGAACCACCATGTTGCCACCATTTTTTTCGCCACATGAGGTGTTCCTCTGCCTCCTTAATCCATAAATTAGTATCGAATAGCTTTGAATCAAAAGTTAGAGGCTAAAATGAGTTTGGTTGAAACCCTAGCTTGCCTTGAGATGGTGTCGCCACGTTCCTTGGTTGTCCGAGGCCACCGTTAGCTTCATTGTTATTGTGTGAGCAACTTTTCAGTTGATTGTTGCTCCGAATTTTGACTCGAGCTAAGTGTAGGAATTTATTTGTAAAAATTTTTAAGCTGAAATTTTTTGGATAGCAGCTAACTATTATAAATAATGGGAATTTGAGTGTCCCGTAGTTGTAAAATATTTACAGAATATCCTGACGATGTCGTAGGTACCCGTATCGTGGAGTTCACCTGGGATCGCGACAAAGTCACGAAAGTGCCGCTTTAATACTCGAAATAACACTGTGAGTATTTAGGTTAATCTAGGAGGTAGTTATTGCCTTATATGCATTGTTGATTGATATGGATATTGAAACACGAAAGATTGCTCGAATCACGAAAATGGTGAGTTTCGAACCTTACGCGGATCAAAGGCGTAAGTGTGGTATTAGTATGTTTACATGAGGTAAGTGTTGTGGAGTTGAATAATAATGAATGTTAGCTATTTGTAATGCTTTGAGAAACATAAGTAGAAATATATTAGTGTAGAGATTGTTTCCTAGTACAGTATATATATATATATATATATATATATATTACTCCACGATATAAGAGAGTTAATATATCATGTTGATATTATTATACGGACAGGGTGATGTCCGGGATGCTATTATTATACGGACAGGGTGATGTCCGGGATATTATTATTATACGGACAGTGTGATGTCCGGGATATTATTATTATACGGACAGTGTGATATCCGGGATACTATTATTATACGGACGGTATGATGTCCGAGATGTTATTGTTGTAAGGACAAGATGATGTCCGAAATGCTATTATTGTACGGACAAGGTGAAGTCCGGGATGCTATTATTATACGGACAGGGTGATGTCCGGGGTACTATTATCGTACGGACAGGGTGATGTCCGGGGTACTATTATTGTACGGACAGGGTGATGTCCGGGATGCTATTATTGTACGGACAGGGTGATGTCCGGGATGCTAATATTGTACGGACAAGGTGAAGTCCGGGATGCTATTGTTGTACGGGCAAGATGAGTCCGGGATGATATGGACAAGATAGTCTAGGATGACAAATATTACGGACTGGTATAAGTCCGGGATGTTTTGATGATATAGACATGAGAAATTCTTCATTAATAATTGTGGAGGTATACACGTAAAATCGATTGTTAAATATTTTTGGCTATCAAGTTAGGCTAGCCAATGGCTTATTTATATTCAACACTCAGTATAGAAGATTTCATATGGGACAAATAATTTTTATAAGTCCCGGAACAATATTTAAATATTACTTTTCGGTTAATTAGTCGTACTTGATATGTAATGTTTATGCTTTAATGGTTAAGAAAGGAAGCATGAAATTTCCAAGTACTCTTCCTAGTTACCTTATGCTCACTGAGTTTTTCGACTCACTTTGTTTATTTTCAATTTTTTTCAGATTCTAACAGACCTAGCTCTTCTCATATTCCGGATAGCTAGCTGCTCACATACTTGTGGTGAGCGAATTGACCCAAGATGTGTTAAGCAGTGGCGATGGTAGGGTACATTTTGCAGTCACTAGGGTATCATGGGTCCTCTGTATTTTTTTGTATGTTGAATATGTTCTGTATATTTATAAGCGGATGTAATTAAGTGATGTATGATGTATATCAATCTTAGAGGCCTGGTATGACATGGTGATGTTCATTTTGTTATGATATAGTAAAAATGTGTGTTTGTGTATAAGATGTCATAAAGGTTGAGTCTGCTGCGGGGCATTTCGGTTACTCCCTATCGGAGGCGTCCAAACCGAGATGTCATGTGTTGATGAATTATTACATTGTGAATGTTGATGATTGAGCGGCAAACGCCCATGTAGGGCGAGATTATGCCAAAATTTTCTTTAATTTGGTTTAATAAATATAGTTAGGCTTCGGAGGCTGGGGCATACCTTGTCTCTAGCCGGTCACATGCCCTGAATTTGGGGTGTGACAAAGGTGGTATCAGAGCATGGTCTAGAGGTCAGTGACTGCAAAAAGGGTAGGGTAGTAGTGCATTGCTTACAGGTTATCTTAGGGTATCTGTAAGTAGTGTACTGCCCTTACAGATGTCCATCGTCACATGCGGTTACACCGGTTAATCTATAAGCCAGCTAGTATATATAGAATTGTGTCGGGAATATTGTGGAATTACTGACAATATATTTATTTTCTAAATATGATGTTGTCACGATCACGATCTCATAGATATAGAGACGTACTGGGGGACCGAGAGCTTGAGGTCCTGGATAATATTTTTATTGGCCTTGAGGTTAGAGGCCAGAGTGAGGATAGTAGTAGGTCTGCTACTAGGGAAATAGATAGGATTGCTGGAGTAGTATTAGATGACGACACATATGAATAGTTATTGGATATGGTAAACAGAACATTTTAATATATTCAGGCCCTGGTAGGGCTGGTGATAGAACAATGACAGCCACGATTGTTCGACCAAATTCCTTCAACCAGGTGTTGTTAGTAATTAGTTGTTGTTGGAATAACATACACCCTATCAACATATAACCTTACCTACTTTGGAGGAACATTATCACCTAGTTTTGCAGGGATGGAATTCGATTTTGATCCTAGAAGGTTTTTAGAAGAGTGCGGCCAACGGTGTGTAGGCTTAGGGTGCTCGCCGACTAGAGCCATACAATTAGAGAGATTTCAGCTGTATGGTAGGGCACATGCATGGTATATATCTTTAGTAGCCAGAAGGTGGATTGATGACCCTCCCCTCGAGTGGTCAGAATTTAGTGTTGAGCTTCTTCGAGAATTTTTACCAGAAAATGAAAGGGATTTAGGAATTCATGAATACGAGAGGTTAAGGCGATTCGAGGATAGGTCACAGGAGAGAGCGAGATATGAAAGACAAACATCTAGGCAAACAAGGCCATATGGACTAAGGGTTAGAACAACCCTAGAATCATGGATGTTGAGGGATAGAGAAGTCAGTAGTTGGAGGAGGAGATCTACTGGTGTATGTTATAGATGTGGCAGGCCAGGGCATTTCAGGAGAGATTGCCCATTAGGTCCAGGTTTATCCCCATCAGTGCGAGCTCCACATCCAGCTACAGCATATCCAGGGCAATCAGCAGGGTTAGTAGAATTATAGACGGGTCAGGGTTCTTAGGGTAGGGAACAACAGTCTGTGGGCAGAGAAGATACTATGGGCAATAGAGGACAAGCCCGTGATTTTGCATCTACTGCCATGGTGACAGGTATAACTTTAGTCTGATTTTGGCAAACTGATTTTATTTAATTTGAGCACTATGTATTGAGTTGTATTTCAAGAAACTTTGAAATATTTTAACCTAGTTTCGATATTTGTTATTAATGTTGAGGATGTTGTGAAATGGTGGTGGTTGGATATTAAACTGAACTTGTAGGCTGGCTAATATTTAAGTGCTAAAGGATATATTTTAAGTTGGATTATAAATCACACACAAGGTGCTTGTGAAAATGCCTAGGAGGAAGGCGATTATTATGCCTACAAGGTTTTTGGTTTAATGCTTGAATGAAAATATATAGCCTTGGAAGATCCTAAGTAACCAAGATAAGAATATGATTTGGCATGGATTCCAATGTCGTAAGATTGATGTATATTTATTGTGGCTAGCCTAGTAGCGTGCCTAGGGAGATAAAACTGATGGTATAGTCATGATAGCCTAGTATAGTTTCTAAGTGGGTTATATTGATTATATGGTTGTTGTTGCCTAGTAGTAATCTATACGGATAAATATACGGATGGGGATGTTTAAGTTTTCCCTGTGCACCAGGGAGTTTTGAGATTTCATTCTCGCACTAGTTCTTGAGTTTAAGATGATGGGCCTTAACAGGCGGAGATCATCATATATCTTAGATGACATGAGGGGCTATGCCTGGCAGATCATCACCACACGAACTTTGTCCGGGTTATGTGCTAGCACGTGGAACGAGATGTGATGGATTTAATCATGAATTATCACATTAATCTCGCGACTATGTGAAATATGGAGTTTTCTGGTTATTGTACGTGATTGAGACATATTGCCCTAGTACTGGTTATTTAACATTTAGATTGTATTCAAAATGTTTAATGGTATTACGGGCTATGCCCGGGAAGTGTGTTGATATCGCAAACTGTATGCAAATTTATACAGATACTATAGACTTTGTCTAAAATTGTATAGTATACGGGACTCGGTGCAGGGGATACTTGAGTATAATTTGATGATAGTGTTGGTCTGAAGTTACATCTATTTATATGGTATAAATGAATGGTTTATTGAACGAATGTAGTGAACGTACGAGACACAATGTTATTTATTAAGCATGTATAGTTGAAATAATAAGTCAGAGCTATGCAGCGAAAGTATAGTGTAATCAAAAAAAAAAAATTTTGATTGAAACAGGATTGATTTTGGAAATATTAAAAGGCTATGAGTATATTATTTTTCTATCATTGGATAAAGCCAATATATGGCAATGTTTTAAAATATTACTGATAGTTAATAGTAAAGGAAACCCCCCATTTATATAATCGATTAGTAGTCATCGAGATAAAAGGTGTTCGAGGTAAAATCCTCGAAGTGGCACCCAATTTTTCTTATGTGTTTTACCTCGATAAAGTTATGATTTATCGTGAGTTTAAATAGTTATAATAGTGATAGAGTATGGAACACATTGTTACGAAGTGGTGATTAAATGTTTACTATGATAGTAGGTTTAAGCTAAGCATCAGAAGCCAACAGTAATGCTACAGAGTTTAATATACAATAATGAGATTCAATAGGTTATAAAGTTGAATACATAATAATGGGATTGAGATAAAGTCATTATGGGGCCTAGATATAGGCTTGTCTAAGGTAGGCAAGGAATGTGATTTTATTTGAGTGATTGTCGATAGACTAACTAAATTAGCACACTTGATTCTGGTTAAATTACGTATAACATAAGTCAGTGTGCTAGGCTCTTTTTAGACCAGATTGGGTCTTCGTGAAGTTTTTGTGTTTATTGTACTTGATTGAGACATCAAGTTTATAGTTAAATTCTGGAGATCATTCCAGGTAGCTTCTGAAATACAATTGCGATTTAGTACCGTATTTAATTTACGGACAGATGAACAGTCCTTGAGGACATGTTATGTGTTAATATACTAGATTCGGAGGAGAATCGGGATCGATACCTATCATTGATTGAGTTTGTATCTATTAACAGTTTTTAGTATAGTATTCAAATGATACCATTTCTGGTATTTCGATCTAGTTTCGGGCTTATCTTATTGATTATTTGGGATTGCGATCTGAGTGTATTTATTGTTGATCATTGCAAAACTAAGACCGAGACATTGTATGGCCGGATGTGCCAATATCCTGTCAGTTAATTTAAGACAGGAGGATATCAGTTGTTCAGTTCAGATATGGTACGGTACACCTAGAAAAAGGTGTAGTTAATCAAAGATATATTAGTAACTGCTAGAGTAGGCAAAAGTCGTATGTCGATAGCATGTGACTAAGTATTCTTGAAAGTTTCACCTTTCAAGAGTGTTATGAGCTTTGGCGGATGAGTCAAGCTGAGTCCAAGGTATATCAGACCATTTCAGATATTGAGTGAGACCTATCACCTGAGATGAGTGGTGTATACTCTGTGTTTCATGTACTTATGATGTGGAGATTCATGTCAGACGATTTTCATGTGATACAGCCAAAGATAGTGCTTGTACTTTTATATAAGTTGACTTTATGCAAAATTCGAGGACGAATTTTATTAAGGGGGAAGAATTGTAAGACTCTCGTAAGTACGAGATCAATTTGAGACAATTATAACATGCGGATGGCTCGAGGTTAAACTTTGAAATGCCTACAGAAAGGATGGGCTACCATGTGGTACACATGTTGTATGATAAATTGTAGAGTTGGGGATTTAATCGAGTGATTAAGTGATTTAACCCCAAATTGACTAAAAGTCGGGATAGGAGAAAGTCTTTGAAATGTGATAAGTTAACTTCACATCGTGTTGATATGTGATATAACATTATTTGGGAGTGTTAGAACATGAATCGACAGAAAAATCGGTAAAATGTGAACAGGGGTATTTTGGTAATTTTACCAAAAATTTTGTTTTTAGTCCGTAAATGGTACCAATGGACTAAGTGATCCTATAGGATCATAATATGATGTCTAGATCAAAAATTGGACATTAAAATAAAATCCGATAGCTAAAATCGTCTAATTCGTCATTTAATGAATTTGACGTAAATTGCCGTAAAAACATGGTTCGGAATTTTTTTGAAACTAATCGAACACATGGACATATGTTATAACATATGAGGATTATGAATATGACAAGAAAAGTCAAAAACGGAGTTGAAATCAGATTAGTCCTTAAGTAACCTAAAGGAATGAAAACCGAAAACTAACCGCGGGAAGGTCCGAAAAAGGTTTTAAATGGATCAATAGATTAATATAGATATAAAATGATGTTAGAAAGCTACTGGTGAAATCAGAACAAAAATCGGAGCTAAAACCGAAAAAGTTAAAATATTGACCCGTTGGCGCTCCGAGGCCCGGATTTGGGTTTCGGGATATCAAAAAAATTATCCGAACATGTAGATCAGTATATTATCATATTTGGAACATATCCGTGTCAAGAAAAGTGAAAAACGGGCTTCCGAACGTTAAAATTTCATGTTGGCCTATTAAGGCACTAAAAGACAAAATAGGGGCAAAATGGTCATTTGACCATAGCCCACTTGTTAAGTCTGAAAATCAGACTTCTCCTCCCCCAATTTTCACGGGAGGAACCAGAAAAGTGTGAAAGAAAGAAAGGAAGCCATGGAAGCTTGCTTCCAAGCTTTCTCTCTCTTCCGTTTACTAGGCATATCACCAAAATCTTCAAAGATTTCACAAACCCAAAGGTAACTTCATGTTCTAAGCTTGATTTTGATGTTATATTTTGAAAATTTTGCCTTTAACTATGAGAAACCATGTAAAAAGAATTGGTGGTGGTGAACCACCATGTTGCCACCATTTTTTTCGCCACATGAGGTGTTCCTCTGCCTCCTTAATCCATAAATTAGTATCGAATAGCTTTGAATCAAAAGTTAGAGGCTAAAATGAGTTTGGTTGAAACCCTAGCTTGCCTTGAGATGGTGTCGCCACGTTCCTTGGTTGTCCGAGGCCACCGTTAGCTTCATTGTTATTGTGTGAGCAACTTTTCAGTTGATTGTTGCTCCGAATTTTGACTCGAGCTAAGTGTAGGAATTTATTTGTAAAAATTTTTAAGCTGAAATTTTTTGGATAGCAGCTAACTATTATAAATAATGGGAATTTGAGTGTCCCGTAGTTGTAAAATATTTACAGAATATCCTGACGATGTCGTAGGTACCCGTATCGTGGAGTTCACCTGGGATCGCGACAAAGTCACGAAAGTGCCGCTTTAATACTCGAAATAACACTGTGAGTATTTAGGTTAATCTAGGAGGTAGTTATTGCCTTATATGCATTGTTGATTGATATGGATATTGAAACACGAAAGATTGCTCGAATCACGAAAATGGTGAGTTTCGAACCTTACGCGGATCAAAGGCGTAAGTGTGGTATTAGTATGTTTACATGAGGTAAGTGTTGTGGAGTTGAATAATAATGAATGTTAGCTATTTGTAATGCTTTGAGAAACATAAGTAGAAATATATTAGTGTAGAGATTGTTTCCTAGTACAGTATATATATATATATATATATATTACTCCACGATATAAGAGAGTTAATATATCATGTTGATATTATTATACGGACAGGGTGATGTCCGGGATGCTATTATTATACGGACAGGGTGATGTCCGGGATATTATTATTATACGGACAGTGTGATGTCCGGGATATTATTATTATACGGACAGTGTGATATCCGGGATACTATTATTATACGGACGGTATGATGTCCGAGATGTTATTGTTGTAAGGACAAGATGATGTCCGAAATGCTATTATTGTACGGACAAGGTGAAGTCCGGGATGCTATTATTATACGGACAGGGTGATGTCCGGGGTACTATTATCGTACGGACAGGGTGATGTCCGGGGTACTATTATTGTACGGACAGGGTGATGTCCGGGATGCTATTATTGTACGGACAGGGTGATGTCCGGGATGCTAATATTGTACGGACAAGGTGAAGTCCGGGATGCTATTGTTGTACGGGCAAGATGAGTCCGGGATGATATGGACAAGATAGTCTAGGATGACAAATATTACGGACTGGTATAAGTCCGGGATGTTTTGATGATATAGACATGAGAAATTCTTCATTAATAATTGTGGAGGTATACACGTAAAATCGATTGTTAAATATTTTTGGCTATCAAGTTAGGCTAGCCAATGGCTTATTTATATTCAACACTCAGTATAGAAGATTTCATATGGGACAAATAATTTTTATAAGTCCCGGAACAATATTTAAATATTACTTTTCGGTTAATTAGTCGTACTTGATATGTAATGTTTATGCTTTAATGGTTAAGAAAGGAAGCATGAAATTTCCAAGTACTCTTCCTAGTTACCTTATGCTCACTGAGTTTTTCGACTCACTTTGTTTATTTTCAATTTTTTTCAGATTCTAACAGACCTAGCTCTTCTCATATTCCGGATAGCTAGCTGCTCACATACTTGTGGTGAGCGAATTGACCCAAGATGTGTTAAGCAGTGGCGATGGTAGGGTACATTTTGCAGTCACTAGGGTATCATGGGTCCTCTGTATTTTTTTGTATGTTGAATATGTTCTGTATATTTATAAGCGGATGTAATTAAGTGATGTATGATGTATATCAATCTTAGAGGCCTGGTATGACATGGTGATGTTCATTTTGTTATGATATAGTAAAAATGTGTGTTTGTGTATAAGATGTCATAAAGGTTGAGTCTGCTGCGGGGCATTTCGGTTACTCCCTATCGGAGGCGTCCAAACCGAGATGTCATGTGTTGATGAATTATTACATTGTGAATGTTGATGATTGAGCGGCAAACGCCCATGTAGGGCGAGATTATGCCAAAATTTTCTTTAATTTGGTTTAATAAATATAGTTAGGCTTCGGAGGCTGGGGCATACCTTGTCTCTAGCCGGTCACATGCCCTGAATTTGGGGTGTGACAGTATTCAAGGAAGAAAGTATGTAATTTGAGGAAAAGACTATGGCTCTCAAAAATCCTGAAAAAAAAATGTAAAGTGTCTATAGGTGAACTTAAACCGAAATTTATCCTTTATCATACCTTGACCCTAGCCTTACATTACAAGCTTAATAAAGACCTACTTGATCCTTGATGAAGTGTTAGTCTACATTAGTGGAGAGAGAGATGAAAAGCAAACATATGAGAATCTAGTACTAATTCGTATTTTGCATTGATATAAACTTATTTAGATTGCATGTGATGATTTGCAAAGAGATTATACACACACAATGAAAATCCATTCAAGCATGAATTTTACGGTTGAATTGAATCATAGATTTGGATTATGTTTATATTCTACTTTGAATCAGGATTTTTTGAGGTAACTTTTGAGATAAATTAAGAAATCATTGTTTGAGTGCGTTTATCTTGAGTGATGTTTTGAGTCAATTTATTTAATTAGTGTGTTTAGTTTTGTTTTGCTCGAGGACTAGCAAAATATTAAGTTTGGGGGTGTGATAACTCTAGGATATATAGTTATTTTGCCACCTTTTATGCTTTTGAATCGGCTAGGTCCTTGAGGATTTTATTAGGATTTGATTAGTTTTAGATATATTTATATCTATTTTAATTATCATTTTATGTTTAAAATAGTTATTTAGTTGTTATTTATGTGTTTTTATAGGTCCAAGGTGACTTGGAGCTTCGAGGTGCAAAACGATGAAAAACGATGCATTGCAATGAGTAGGCAGATTCGACCTTCGGAGCTTCTTTCAAGAAAAACCTGATCTTAAAGACTTCATTTGAGAAAACTCCCTTCTTAACTTTTTAATCTGACTTCCATACCTTTCCAATGGTGTAGATCGTCAAAATCGGACAAGATTTGCCCAGTTAAAATAGCTGACGAAGTACGAGAAGATGGCAAGAACCAATTCGAACAAACAGAGGAGAAACACCAAGGAGGCAGAATAGCTGGCACCGCAGCGCCCAAATCTGGTGCCGGGGTGTCGGGAGGTCATGAACAGTACCGCAAAAATGTAAAAAAATGCAAAACTTACCTGTTTTGCTTGGGAACGAAGTTTCGGACTCCAGGAGGCCTTAGACACTTTAAATAGGACTCTTTTAGGTCAGAATAAGGAGGATTGGAGACCTAGAAACCTAATTCTCTCTCAAGAAGATAGTCGTCATCAAATTCTCTCTCAAGAAGATTGAAGATTGGAAGATTGAAGACTCAAGAATTCACAACTCTTAGTTTTCTCTTTTCTCTTCTTTATTTTTCTTGTGATGTTGGTGATGGTGAAACTATTTGAATATTTGTTTTCATTAATTATCATGAACTAATTTTCTTTTACTAGGATTTTAATGGAACTCAACACATAGTTTGAATTTACTTTCTCTCTCTAGCTTGATTTAATGATTTGTTGAGTTGTTTGTTCATTCTTGTTCTTAATTCTTCTAGTTGATTGGCCACCAATTGATTGATTTGTTAACCTAAATACAACTTGGAAAAGGGAGTTTAGTGTTAGACATGGATAGAATGACACATATTTCATATTCATTTATTAGGATGAATTGATCTGCAGGTAGGGTAGGAATACACTTACTTGTCATGTGTAACCATTGTTAGAGCCTAAGCTTAATGAGTTCTTCTTTAATTCAATTATCATATGAATATAATTAACAACTCAAGATCATTAATCAAGTTAAGAGGTAGAGAGAGATTCAAGTGAAGTGTTGAGGGAAGTTGTAATCTTAGGCTTTTATAATTAATTGAAGTTCATCTTTTAATTTACTTGCTTTTAATATTAGTTTCTTTTAATTTAGTTTTTTGATTATCATCTTTATTTAGTTGTTTAGATAAGATTAAGTTGTGTTAATTTTAGTATTTAGCAAATCTAGTGACAATTCCTCGGGGGTTCGACTCATTACTTTTCATTATATTACTTGTTACTTTTAGGTGCACTTGTGTGATTAAAATCGACAACAAGTCACCAAAAACTCCTTATTATTGTACTAACATGAAGAAAAACCTTGTCTCACTATAATCATAGTGAAGGGTATGCTTTATTAACTGTGTATCACATGCTCAATCTGATTGGCTCTAGGGCATACGCCAACAATCTCCCACTTGCATTAAGCCAATCACTAACGCATCCAATTTCAAACTCTTTCGATTAGCAATTGTGTCTCTGCAAGGATATAGCTTAAGTGCATTGAGAATATGTTTTATCATATTCATGATAATCTCATTATCAAGGTTAATAATTCATATCACAACGAGACCTAGATTCCATTCAAATGGCTCAGTTGTTTCTTTAACAACTATTGGAATCTACTTGTTAGCAAATAACTAATGATCCAAATATAACTCCTTTTGCAAGCCAAAACAAAAGAGTTATTCTTAAAAACCTTTAATATAAACGTGCAATCCTTTCAAGTTTGGAACGTTTCCAACTAATTGCATTTTTCAAAAATGGCAATTCATCATAACCTTTTATCATTTAAAGAGTTATTAATAGCTCCCACTAAATCTTACATATGTAGATGTTAAGGGATTAATTCAATAACAATTCGAATTCCATATCACTAAGGTAAATAATACTTTGCAAGTTGTATAATATAAGACTATGTTATAGAGCAATTCTATAACTGATTTATTTAAGAGGAGGTTAAATAAGCATGGCATCCTATGCCAGCAAAGCAATATGTTTCGAAAACATAAATTAGATATCCTCAACATTGGCCCATAATGCCAATAAAACATCAAATGTTTCTAAATAGATCATAATTAATTGTCTTATTAAAAGCCATAAGATCGGCAAGCTCTGATGTAGTATCAAACTCGGTTGCCATCTTTATGGTCCAACTTCACTGCTCATTTCTTTTGGTCCCTACAATATGTCTTTCATATTTAGTACCAAATGATAGGTATCATATACCATGAGGAGTGAATCATATTATACCTGAAGTTGAAACTCCTTTCAGCTTCTTTCCCTTATAAGACTCAAGGTACTCCTTGCAAGTGCGCCTCCAATGACCAGTTTTCCCACAATGAAAACAAGCTTTGTTTGCATTATCCTTATCCTTTGCTTCCTTCACAACACCACATTGGGCTTCAAACTCTTTGAAGCAGGAGGTACATCCCATCTAGTCTTTTTTTTCTTCTTACCTTTCGGTTTAGTGGAAGAAACTAAATGGACAGATGACTTGTCCTTAACAATGGTTTGCTCGGCCTGTGTAAGTATATTCAGCAACCCAGAAAGGGTAGCCTCCAAGTGGTTCATGTGGAAGTTTAACACAAACTGCGAATAGCTCTTAGGTAGTGAAGTAAGGATTAGATCAATGCTTAGATCATGGTCCATGACCCATCCAATCTACTCCAAACGGGTAATATACCCTATCATCTTAAGCACATGAGGCCTTACTGGGTTTCCCTCTGACATCTTTGTTCGGAACAATTCCTTTGAGATGTCAAATATATCCTGAGCATTCATGGCCTCATGCTGCTTTTGGAGATCGGGTGCCATACTAGCCAACATCACACATGTTGCTTGTATGAGAGTATCTCTATTAACTCTATAGGCCACCCTATCCTCCTCAGTTGCATCAGCAGCAGGCTCATCCGGAATGGGCTCATCAAGAACATAAGTCTTCTTTTCCTGTGTCAAGACAACCTTGACATTGCCAAACCAGTCAACGAAGTTTGTCCTAGTTAATTTATTAGCATCAAGTATGCTTCTCAGTGATAATGCATTTTCCATTTTAGCGTTTATATCCTATATGAATCAAAACATTTAATAGTCAATAAATAGTAAGTAGTAATCATTTATGTCAAACTTTAATACTTAAATGATTATTCTCATTATTTTAACAAAATAATAGCCCTCTACTACTATTGCAAGAAATTTAACTCTTAAAACTTCTTAATGAGCTAGGACCCCTTTAATTCCAGCATAACCTTGAGTGACTCAACAAGCTGTGTTGAAACTAATTGAGTAGGTAACTTAATTTACCAATTACATTTCTGTGCAACTCCTAGATTCAGTTAGGTGACAACTCTTTGCCTAAATACATCATATGCATTTCGCCTAACTTTGCCTCTAAATGTCATGCGATCAAGTTTTAAAGCATCCGGATAACATAACACTTAGTTGAGTAAAACCCACCTTCAATAACTCAAACATGTTCATACATAAGTTTGACCTTGAGTGACTCAACAAGCCTCCGAATGGAAGAACTCTGGTTATCTTGTTATAATGGTGGAAGGCAACTTATCATGCATAACACAGACTCAATATAATTTAATGAGGGATTTTATTTATCTCTTATATAGGTCTCATTGATTTCATATTCGATTGGCATGCATAGCATTCATTTAATTACATACATCAAATATATATATAATTAAAAATAAATCTATCACATGCAATATACTAGGATGATTATGGACTTAATTCTAATCTAGTTTCCTTGAGCCATCAGGAAACTAGTTGGTCAAATTCCTAGGGGATACCATACATAGTCTTCGAAAGCTTTGTTGGTGATCTCCTTGGTTACTTCTTCTTGGCGCCATATCTCCTCATAAACTTGGAATTTACATAAATTCTACTTCGTATCCTATATCTAAATCTATACAGAATATAACAATTACATAGCTTTATCAAAAACCTCGAATTACATTCGAGGGGAGTTAGATGAGAAGAGAATTTACAACTCTAGAATAAAAAAGAGAAGGCAGGGTGCGCAGACCCTATTTATAAAATACCAATAAGAAAATTAAACCATACATTCCTAGTCATACTAAGGTCTAGTCCATAACCATCCTTCATGCACTCATAATCAAATTATAAGCATGAATTAAAAACATGCATAGTCAATATCACCTGGTGATCTTGTGTACTATTTGCATAAATGTAACCAAATAAATTTGAGACAATTTATCAAATCATTCTAGCAACTTTGTTTCCAACTATTAAAACACTTTTAATAAAATCTTAACAATTAAGAAAGCTATCTTGAAATTGGAATTTACCTAACTTTTAGGTTGCTTGTCTTAATTAGGACAAAACATTCTAGCATGCTCAAAATCTTAAACATTTTAGGACATCTTATTGTCTTATACGTAGTCTTTAAATTTGAAATCCATCTCAACTCTTTAGGAACTTAAATCTCATTAGGTAACTCTTACCTAATCATACTACAAGTCTCTCATAACATTTAGGATTCACACTCCCACTAGGAAATAGTTTCCTTGTTGAAGTAGGACTCTAACTCTTAGTGTCCTAGACGCAGACAATCTCTTTGGCCATTTTATGGCCGCTACCAGCCCGTGATCAGACTATTGTATGCCACCTACAGTGGCTACTAGATGCCCTAAAAAGAGCTTGCTGGCCGCCCCTTACAGCTGCACTCAATTCGGCAACAATTGCCCCCTTGGTGCCGAGGCTCGGCTTACTAGCAAGCAGCAAAAATTGCCGCTTTATCCAGTCATGTTCCATGCCCAAACCAGCCATTATAGATGAATCATATTCACCTTAGATGCTATCCAAAATTCCTAGCAAACATGTGGAACGTTTCCACCCTCATGCTCAAATTTTATGGTACGCAAATACCTACGGAATAGTCCAAAAAATTTCCGTATTACAGTAACAACGTTTCATGCCTAAAAAACAACTTTGCTTAAACATTTTAAGCTCAAATCAATTTTGTAACTTCAATGGAAGCATGTAATATAAAATTTCCATATCTGAAACATCTAAAAAAAATCAATTTTATAACATCCCCAAATCAGCTTACAAAACTTGACTCAAAACTATGTTTTTGACATCAAAACTTGTCAGGTTTACTAAGACATGTCATGGCTTTAATCCTTGTTGATCAAAACAATTTTAATCTACCATTTAAACAATTTTAAACATGACTAAAGTCACTATATAGCTGATGTCCAGATTTAACAAAATAAAGAAAACAAACTTTCTTTTATATCCATAGGAACCGAAATCATGCCAAAATCAATACACAACACAATAACTTGTATTTCACCAAGAATTGACATGCACAAACCACATGTAAAAAATAGAACCTGGCTCTGATACCACTGTTGGGTTGTTCTACTCTGAGGCTCATGCTTAAACAAAATTATCAAAGTGCAGCGGAAGTAAACAAAGAAGCACCCGAAGTACAACAGGATCTTAGGCTTGTGTTTAGCATAGGTTTATAGCATTCAAAACAAAATAAATCACCCATATGATTTAGAAGTTACCTACTTAAGATATCGTAACCTTAAGTTGCAGATCCAAATCGCAAATTTTCTCTCAATTCCAAGATCTAATTCGTACAAGATCACAAGAAGCACAATTGTCCTTCCTCTAGAGCTAGTCCACAGGAACAGTTGATAGATCTTTCTCTAAGGTATGGTGATTCACTTGTGCTAGCAAGTTGATCCTAAGATCACAATCAAAAGATCTATTTCTTTGGTGTTTAACTCTCTAAAGCAATCTTACTCAACAAGGAAGAGAATCAGCAAGAAAACACCAAGAGAAAGAGGAATTACGGCAAGCACACTTCTTGCAAGGAGGTGGCGATATGTCTATTTTGCTAAGTTAGGGTTCTCTACTTGAAACCAAACTTCTCTCAAGCAAAAATGAGAATATCTCAAGTAGAATGAGTGTCTCATGGGTGGCTACAGCCTCTATATCTGATATATATACAGGCACAAACCCTGACCCCCTCTCCCTAAGCTTGGTCGGCTAGTGTAACTTGTTGCACAAGATTTTCATTAATCCACTTGGACTTAAACTATTTAATTCTAAGATGGATCAGTAGGCCCATTATATTAACTAATAATAATAATAGTCCAACAATCTTAATGCCTTAAGTTGGGCAAACCATCCTTAGTAGACAGTCTCAAATTAGAATAGTCTCTTTGGACCCATTCTAATTTATCATGCTTATTTATTGGATAGATTAATTTCTAAACGAAATTAATTTAATTCTCAATTAAATTTCTTTCTCCTCATGAACAATTCATTTCATTAATCTTATTAATATAATCTTATGACACTAATCCAATATAGCATAGTCATTCAAAATTCACCTTGCACATCACTATTGTAGACACCTAATTTTGTCTGGGCCCCTTAAATCAGGTAGATCCTCATTTTCAACTCCCCGTAACATAAGGAGACTTCCACTGTTCCACAGATGGGTTCCCAAGACTTTGTTTCGGAGGTCAGCACAAAAAGTCAACTAAAAAAAAAGTCAACCCCAAAAAGTCAACCATTGAAAAAGTAAACTCTCAGTCAAAATCAAGATTCGAAGTTGAATTGAACAATGGCGAAAGAATTTTGATAATCTGAGGTCTACATAGAGTTCGAAAGATGGATTGCGAAAATTCAATGTAGGGGAAGACCTAATCTGACAAATTTGGAGAAAACTGCAAAGATGGCCCAATTCGGTAAAATTGAAGCCCCCAGTTGATAAAGGATGAATAATCAAAGATAGCCCAAGGCCCAGTTTGAAGAGGATCCCAAGGAAGAGCCGGTTAGAGCAAAAACGAAAAAATGATAAAATTTTCGAGTTTGAAAAAGAGAAAACTAAATTGGAGGAGAATTTGACCATAAAAATTGGGCGTTTTCCCAACTCAAATTCAATATCAGGCAAAGGAAGTGGAAAAAGAAAATCCGAAAATCTGACCCGTTTTAAGTAAAATCGAGGTTTCGGAGGTTGAAGGGCAATCTCAGAAAATCCAAAAGATAATTTCGGGAAAAATAGCAAACGAGCTCGAAAAATTATGAAAACTTCCAGATGTGAGTTTTATAATTTTTGAAAGAGATTGGTGAAGAAAAATCTGGAATTGGAGCTCATTTGAAAAATGGCAAAGTTCGGGTGCACTAACCCAAAATTCCAAAAGATAATTCCGAGAAAAATTGCAAACAAGCTCGAAAAATTATGAAAACTTCAAGATCTGAGTTTATAATTTTTGGAAAAGATTGGCGAAGAAAAATCTGGAATTGGAGCTTATTTGAAAAATGGCAAAGTTCGGGTGCACTAACCCGAAATTCCAAAAGATAATTCCGGAAAAAATAGCAAACGAGCTCCGAAAATTATGAAAATTTCCAGATCTAAAGTTTTATAGTTTTTGGAAGATATTGGTGAAGAAAAATCCAGAATCGGAGTTCATTTGAAATAGGGCAAAATTCGGGTGCACTAACCCAAAATTCCAAAGGATAATTTCGAGAAAAATAGCAAACGAGCTCAAAAAATTATGAAATATTCCAGATCTGAGTTTTATAAGTTTTGGAAGAGATGGGTGAATAAAAATCGAGAATCGGAGCCCAAATGAAAAAGGCTAAATTTGGGAGGCACTAAACCGAAATTTTAGAAAAAAATCTAGGAAAAATAGTAAATGAGCTCGGAAAAATGTAAAAACCTCCAGAACCAAGTTTTACATTGAATGGGATGAGTTGGAAAAGAAAAATCCGAAATTGGGGTCAATTTGTAATTAAATTAAGTTCGGAGGCTAAAAAGGTAATTTTATCGAAGAAATCGAAAAAGGCCAGTTTTTCAAAATTAAAAAGGAGAAAAGTAAAGGAATTTCTGGAAAATTCCAGGTCTTGGTTGGCCAGCATATGGGAGAAGGGTGGAGATTTATTTTATTTCATCCAATGGTCACTATCAAATGGCAAGATGTCATTTTTACTATCTTGCAAATGTCCTTGCTCATCCAATGGCCTAGATGCTTTGTAGAAAGATGAGTACATCCCTCAATGGCCAAGATCAGATTGCAAGATGTCATTTTTATTGTCATGAAAATATCTTTCCTCCAATGGCTAAGATTGATGGAGAAAAGATGAGTACATCTCATCCAAGGGCTAAAAAATCAAAGCACACACACACACACACACTATCATTCCCCTTGGCCGGCCATTATTAAGAAGAGGGAAGGTTTCATTTTTCATATGGTTAGTTATCTTTTAAAGAGCATATGCAGTAGCTAAATTAAAGGGAAGAAGGAAGAATTTTTTTGAAGAGAAAGCTTTAAAGGTAGCCATTGACACATTTCTCTTGCATTTTTCTTTCCTTTCCATGTTTCTTTTTTTCTTTTCCATGTTGGTTGTGGTAGGATAGCTTTCTTTGTTGGTTTAGTTTAAAAAAAAAAATTAAAAATAAAGAGGTTGAAAGGCTTCATGATCTTGATAAAATTAAGTGATTATGGTAAGGAGATGGTTATGCCCATTGTACCAACCATGAAGCTCACCTCTATTTTCCTATTTTCCTATTTTCCTTGCTTTTCCTTGCTATTTTTTATTTATTTTCATATGTATCTTTGTTATATTATGTTGTTCATACCAAGTTTGTTCATGTCTTTGCATCTTGTGGCTATGTCATATAGCATTTTAGGTCATGTCATTTTTTTTAGCATTTTAAGCATGCTTTGTGTCATGCATAAGACCATGTTATATTCGGCCATATATTGCATTTTTACCGTGTCATGCTTAGCATTTTAGATCATGCCATGCTTTGCATTCTTAGCATGCTTTGCATCATGCATAAGACCATGTTACATTCGGTCATGCTTAGCATTTTTGCCATGCATCATATCTTGCATCTTTAGCATGCTTTACATTGTGCATACGACCATATCTCATTCGGCCATGTCTTGCATTTTTTTTCATGCCATTTAGGTCTAGGTCATTTTTTCATGCCATGCATCTTATTGCTCCCTAGGTCATTAGACCATGATGTCTCTATGCTTATTTCCATGTCATTTAGCTAGGTCACATGCCATGTCATTTTCTACATCATTTAGGTCATTTTTTATATGCCATGTCATTTAGCATGCTAGGTTATTTTGGCTATGTCATTTAGAACCTAGGACATGCATATGCCATGCCACATATTACATGCATTTAGCTTGCTGTTTGTTCATGCATTTCATACATTCCCACTTGATTTTTGACTTAAGCCAATCAATGGCTCAAATCCAAGCTCTCTTGAGCATGCTTGTGGAAGATTAATAGTTTAGATTGGGTATTTTGACTTTGTGATTTATATTTCACTACTCATCCATAGTCAAAATAATATAATTTTTTTACCACATGCAATAGTCATTTAGGGGATGCCATGGTATTTTTTTCACTATTTTTGGAATTTTTTATCATGGCTGCAAAAATGGCTTTTGACAAAGCACTTTTAACTCACTATTCTGACTTTGGTAAAATTTCGTTCTAGGTTCCCTTGCTCCAAAAATTAAGCTGATTTTTTTCCATGTAGATAAACATGTTATAAATTTACCCTAATTTTTTCAAAATTTTTTGAAATTGTTTAGAAGGGTAAGAAAAATCGGGCTTCAAAACTGGTTGTGGGAGTCAGATTTGTTTTCAAGAAACAATAATTTTCTGTTTTTATTAGTATATTAAAAAAGAGGCTGATTTGGGACTTTAGCTACTGTCTTAGGATGATTTCCATACCATTTCAATAAAAAAAATTTGATTTTATAAAAGTCGTGTCAAGGGTGGTCAACTCGAATTCCAAAACTAGGAAAAACTAGACCTTTTTTAGGGAGAGGTTCAGTCATTTCTTTTTAAACCAAAATTTTTACCCGAATCCAAATTAGAAAATCCAACTTAGGTCTCTTCCAAAGGTAGTCGAATACCTTTTTAGGTATACGGATATCCTTTCTTCACGAGAAATACATTTCCATGCATTGCATTTTCCATATTCATGCCTACTCCATGACATTTAATTTTTGCTATCTTAGTCATGTAGAATCTATATATGTGAACATTCCATAGTGATGTCATTGCTTTGATTTAAATTTCATGTTGTTATCTTGATTATAATGTAAACATGAATATTCCATGATGATGTCATATTTGTGCCTTTTGCCTTGTCATCATTTCTTTTTCCATTCATCATTATCCCATGTAATCAAGAATTTGCCATGTCATTCATATGCGATGTCATTCATGTTCATGCCATGTCATTCATTTAGTATGCCATGTCATTTGGCCATGTCATCATTTGCTCATGCCATGTTATTTACTCCATGGCATCCATAGATTAGGTCATGTATATGCAATGTCATTCATATGCCATGACATCATGTCGATTTCATTCACATGACATTCATTCTTATGCCATGTCATTCACATGCCATGTTATTTTGTACGCCATGTCTATTTCATTCACATGATATTCCTTTTATGCCATACCACTTGTATGCCATCCATTCATATGCCACGTCATTCATCCATGTCATTCATGCATATGTCATGTCTTTAATTCACGCATTTATTCTTTTGGTTATGTCATTTAATTTTTTTCATAGTAAATTGCTTGCCATGCCATGTTATTTATGCATGTTACATATTCATGTTTTAATTTGTATATTCATGATTATTCAACTTTTTGAAAATTGATGTTTTTCAATAAAATAAGGTTATTTCCGAATTAAAATAATTCATGAGTTCTCTGCTGGGTTGCCGGAGAGGATGTCATCAATTATCATTAACAACAGAATATCTTTCTTTCAAAAACAAGAGTGATTCAGAGATTTTCTAAGTAAATAAAAAATTTCTATGTTTTGCCGGGTCTACCGGGGAATATAGAAAAATTTTGAGTTAATAAATTCCGGATCATTTTCAACTAGAAATGAGATTATTTTTCTTTAAAATGGGAATTATTTTAAAATATCAATTTCAAAATCGATTTTTACCGAGACTCAAGATAACACACGATTAATAAGGTACCATTTTATACGGGCGTTGTAGGGTGCTAATCCTTCCCCGCACGTAACCGACTCCTGAACCCGCTTCTTTGATTTCTCTAGTTTAAAAGCGCAGACTTCGAAATTGGTTTTAAAAAATATTTTAATTAATTTTAAAATATTTTACAAAATTGGTTTTAATAGGTGGCTGATCACACCTAGCAAAAAAAAGATTGGTGGCGACTCCATGTCTTTTTCGAGGTTGTTTTCAAACCCTCATTTTATTTCAAGAGGAATTAAGTAGTCTTTTCTTCTGTTTCCCCCAATGTCACACTTAACGAGTAAAAATATCCCGCGACGGGACGTTGTTAGTTATTTTTTAAGTGGTTGCGACAACTATGTCAAAGTCGACTATACTCGTTTATATAAGACTTCTTGATTCCTCTTATTTGATTAAGACATTGTCTTTGAATTTCTCAAATCTCAATCATGTCTTAATCTTTCTTAATTGAACTTCTTCAATTAAGTCCTCAATATAGATATTTTATTCCATTAAGTTTTACTTTAATAGAATACCATGTTTAATCCATACATATCCGTTCTTATGTGTGTGACCCTCTAGGTTCCCAATATGTTGGGAATGAACATAAGTTAATCTCATTAACTTGTTTTCATAGATCATGAGCGGGACCTAGCAACCCATCATGACCACCCAAATATTGTGAAGTCATCGTGACCTTGTAGAAACCTTTCAGCAAGCAGCTTGTAAGTGTAATACGGTCCTTCCACCATATATCTTGGATAGCTCATGAGCATGGTGCAGTGTCTACTTATGATCAATCCATATTAGTTCTTCGCAACTTATGATTAACCTTATAAATTTAGAGAAACAAATTTCTCCTAAATCCATCATGCTTTGGCCAAAGACTTAATCAAGTTAATCGTAGCCAAGAGCAAACGAGATATGTCTCCATTATCACAGGGAGTGGTGAGTCCTCTCTGGATCACTCATTCATCTTCGTATGGTTCATGTCATACCCAATAACACACTACCATAAGCATCCTCTTGTTGGGACCCGTTCGTGATGAAATCTAAGTATGACACTCTCCATACAAGATGACCTGGTATCACAAGTCTGAGGACTAATTTACACGACTGGTACTAAGTGAACATTATCATAGACACTGGAGTGATATTACCAAATGAAGTTCTCTTGGTGGGTCATGTTCAGTGAACTTGTTCAACAAACAAGCACCTATATTTATCCCAAGTATCCCATACTTCAACCTATATGAGATCGGTTGCTTACTTCATAAGTAAGAGGGCTTAACATATACTAGTCTTTGAGCATTGCCAATGCCCCGTCTTGGCAATACGATGACTAGAAACAGTTTGAGGAACAAGGCTTTGATGCATAAGGATCTCATAACTATAACTCTTTATAATTCCTTTGCAAGGCCATTATAATCCATGGGCTTCATCCGATTAGTACTTAATAACTCCTTATTATTATACTAACATGAAGGAAAACCTTGTATCACAATCTTCATAGTGAAGGGTATACTTTATTGACTGTGTATCCCATGCTCAATCTGATTGGCTCTAGGGCATACACCGACACTAACACTATGCATAACGGCCTTGTAGATGAGCTGGCCAATGTCAATTGTTTTGCTCGTAGTAATAGCATAGAGCAAGATTACTCAATCTTTAGTGACATCATTAATATGCTTACATGGAAGCATATTGACTGCTAAAAAATGCATCCAAACCTCAATCTCTTTATCTAATGTGTTGACCTTGAACGACACAAGTTCCCCCTTTGAAATTTTCCAAGTAGTCCTCTATGGGCATAAATGTGCTGTTACGGCATTCATTTCAATGTGCCCATTCAAATACCGATTATAGTCATCACTCGCAATATTCGGTGTTTGGTAATACTGATTAATTATCTTAGAATCAAATGGTACTTGGCATCCACAAACAAAAATCTTATCACCGCTGGGTTCGTAGGCATTGGTATAAAATTCTCCTACTACTGGTAGCACGGTGAATTGCGGTGGAGCACAAAAGTTCTACCAATTTCTTGAAAAAATGACTCGTTTAAACTCAATATGATGAGACAGATCAATATTAAACCCCCTCTTCGCAATAGGACTTTTTTGGAGGAGCGATTGGGTATGTCGTAAAACTACCACCTCAAACACGAACTTGCTTCTATCAAAAGTAGGAGTACTAGTGCTAGCTTTGATTTTCTTCTTGGGTGCCATGACACTAGTTCTAAGTTCAACAATATCAACCAAGTCCAACAAATGTCTTCCACCAAGCTAACACTTCTAAAGCAAGAGTAAAATTCTTCCAAAATTTCCCACTCAACCAAATTATCACAATATGTTAAAGGGATCTAAACTAATCTCCACCAAGAACAAAACCCAAGATATAATCACTAGCAATTTCACCAATCTTCAATTTAAACTCAACACAACCCACTCCACAATTTTGAATAATGCTCCACAATTTCCACTATACTAAAAAATAACCCAATAAAAAATAACCCTCCAATTTTGAATAATGCTCAAGAAGCCACAACAATCAACCCAATCCACAATTTGATGCAAGAACAAGCTTCAACACCAAAACTCAATCAATAATCAACCAACCATGAACAATCTTCAAGAAAAAGTAGAGACTTACTTGAAGAAATTAAAGCTTGAAGGTAGAAAAGTGAGAATCTCCAAAGTTAATGAGAGAATCCTTCCTTGAAGATTATGGAGAAATTGTTGTTTGAGTTGTGTGGTGGTTGTTGGGTTATGGAGATGGGTTGGTGTATGATAATGGGTGAAAAAAAAGAACAAGATTTGAAGATGGTTAATCTTGTATGAAGGGTTGAGAAAGTTGGGAGAGGAGGTGGATGTTGGAGAGGTATGGGTGAGAATAAGGTGTTTGGAGAGGAAGAGAGGTGGGAGAGATGAGAGATTGAGAGAGAAAAAGGGTGGCTGCCAACAAAAGAAGAATGGGCTAATGTGTTTTAGGGTTTTGAGCCCTTTAAAAAATGTTTTTCTTTTCTTTTTTTACGAGTTGGCGCCTCGACGCCAACTCTCAGCCGAAGCGGTGCCCACCTCTCGTCCAATTAAGTTCTATTTTTTTGGCATCGACCTTTCGGACAGTTTTTTTGGTTCTAGACTGTCGCCAAGCTCTATTTTTTAAAAATATTATTAATACCTACAAAATAAAAGAAAACAATTATTAGAATTAAAATGTAAATCAAATAAAATATAAATCAATCAATCAAAGAGTAAAGAATAAAACTAAAAAAAAGGCTTGGCTTGCCTCCTAAGAAACGCTTGTTTTATAGTCATTGACTTGCTTTCTCGATCTCATTCTGGGTCGGCTAAGGTGATTGAGGACTTTTGACGATCAATATCGCCTCGCTAATAATGCTTGAGCCATTGTCTATTCACTTTGAAGTTAAGATTGGCATTTTCATCGATCACTTCAATTACTCCATAAGGAAATACTTTTGTGACTTTGAAAGGTCCGGACCATCGAGATTTGAGTTTTCTCGGGAATAGCTTGAGTCGACAGTTGTAGAGTAAAACATATTGGCCTGGCTCAAATTGTCACTCAATGATCTTCTTATCATGCCATCTCTTGGTCTTTTCTTTATAAAGCTTGGCATTTCATAAGCTTGAAGACCAAATTCATCCATCTCATTAAGTTGCAAGAGACGTCTCTCACCTGCTGCATGAATATCGAAATTCAGTTTCTTGATGGCCCAATATGCATTATGCTCTAATTTCATCGGAAGATGACATGCTTTCTCGAAAACCAATTTATAAGGAGACATCTAAATCAGAGTTTTATAAGCCGTTCTATATGCTCGCAGTGCATCGTCCAATCTCTTGGACCAATTTTTTCTAGTTGGGCTAACAGTCTTCTCCATGATTCTTTTGATTTTTCTATTGGAGATTTTGGCTTGACCACTTGTTTGTGGATGGTAAGCGGTGGCAATCTTGTGTTTGACCCTGTATTTAGCAAGGAGAGCTTCAAAGTGTCTGTTGCAAAAGTGAGATCCCTCATCACTAATAATTGCTCTTGGAGTGCCAAAACGGGTGAAGATATTTTTTTCAAGAAGTTTAGTACCACCTTGGAATCATTGGTTGGCAAGGCTGTTGCTTCCACCAACTTAGATACATAATCAACCGCAACTAGAATGTAAAGATTGTTGTAGGAGGAAATAAATGGACCCATGAAATTAATTCCCCATACATCAAAAATCTCTACTTCTAGAATGTTGTTGAGAGGCATCTCGTTTCTCTTATAGATGTTGCCCACTCTTTGACATCTAACAAACTGGTGAGCATCTTTAAAGAGAGTTAGCCAATAAAAACCTGATTGTAGCACTTTTGCTGTAGTTCGTTCTCCTCCAAAATGCCCTTCATAATCTGAAGAGTGACAATGTTGCAAGATGTTTTCAACTTCTTCCTTGGGCACACACTTTCTAAGAATCTGATCCGTGCATTGCTTGAACAAGAAAGGTTCGTCCAAGTAATAGTACTTCACATCATGCAAGAACTTCTTCTTTTGTTGAGAATTTAAATCAGGTGGAAAGATTCTACTCAGTTCAGATAGTCGACATACCATGGTGATTCCTGTTGATGAACTTGAAAGAGTTGCTCATCAGGAAAAGTCTCATTTATTTGAATTGCATCGCCAACTTGTGCCCTATTATCCAATGTTGATAGATGATCTGCCCCTTGATTTCTGTTTCTTTTCTATCTCGGATCTCTAAATCAATTTCTTGCAAAAGAAGTATCCAATGGATCAAGCGAGGTTTTTTATCCTTCTTTTCAATCAAGTACTTGATAGCCGAATGATTGGTGTAGACAATGACTTTGGTGCCCACAAGATAAGATCAAAATTTATCAAAAGCAAATACCACTGCAAGCAACTCTTTTTCGGTGGTGGAGTAATTCAACTGAGCATCGGTCAAAGTTTTGCTTGCATAGTAGATGGAATGAAATATCTTCTCTTTTCGTTGGCCTAAGACTGCACCAACAGCAAAGTCACTAGCATCGCACATGAGCTCGAATGGCGGATTCCAATCCGGGACAATAATGATAGGTGCAGAAACTATTCTCTCTTTCAATTTCAATTTCATAAAAGCTGTTAAACATGTATTATCAAATTTGAAAGGAACATCTTTTTCAAGGAGATTGAAAAATGGCTTAGAGATCTTAGAAAAATGTTTAATAAACCTCCTATAGAACTCGTCATACCAAGAAAACTTCAAATACCCTTGACGAAAATTGGAGATGGGAGCTTCTCAATAGTCTCAATCTTTGCTTTATCTACTTCTATCCCCCTACTAGAAACTTGATGTCCTAAAACAATGCCTTCTTGAACCATGAAGTGACATTTTTCCCAATTTAACACCAAGTTTGTTTCTTCACATCTTTTAAGTACTCTAGCTAGATGATGTAGACATTCATCAAAAGAATCTCCAAAAACTGAAAAGTCATCCATAAATACCTCTAAACATTGCTCCATTATGTCAAAAAATATGGCCATCATGCATCTTTGAAAGGTCGCAGGAGCGTTACAAAGTTCGAATGGCATTCTCCGAAAAGCAAAAGTCCCGTAAGGACATGTGAAAGTAGTATTTTCTTGATCTTCAGGAGCTATCGCAATTTGATTGTATCCCAAATATCCATCCAGGAAACAATAAAACTCCTTACCAGCCAATCTGTCATGCATCTGATCAATGAATGGCAAAAGAAAGTGGTCCTTCCTAGTAGCTTTGTTAAGCTTTCGATAGTTGTTGTCGGATTTACACCAGGTAAGTGCACGTATCGTTGACAAGTAATATAATGAAAAGTAGAGTGTCGAACCCACGAGGAATTGTTACAAAATTTGCTAAGTACTAAATTAACACAACTCAATCTTATCTAAACAATTAATTAAAGATGATAATAAAGAAAAATTAAAAGAAACTAATATTAAAAGCAAGTAAATTAAAAAGATGAATTCAATTAATTATAAAAGCCTAGGATTAAAACTTCCCTCAACACTTCACTTGAATCTCTCTCTACCTCTTCACTTGATTAATGATCCTGAGTTGTTAACCTAGAGTTCTATCTTATTTATAAAGATCTTTCGATGGTCTCATAAAAATATCTTTCTTAACCAATTAACTATATTCCTATGATAATTGAATTAAAGAAGAACTCATTAAGCTTAGGCTCTAACAATGGTTACACATGACAAGTAAGTGTATTCCTACCCTACCTGCAAATCAATTCATCCTAATAAATGAATATGAAACATGTGTCATTCAATCCATGTCAAACACTAAACTCTCTTTTCCAAGTTATATTTAGGTTAACAAATCAATCTAATTGGTGGCCAATCAATTAGAAGCATTAAGAACAAGAATGAATAAACAACTCAACAAACCATTAAATCAAGCTAGAGAGAGAAAGTAAATTCAAACTATGTGTTGAGTTTCATTGAAATCCTAGTAAAAGAAAGTTAGTTCATGATAATTAATGAAAACAAATAATAAAATAGTTTCACCTTCGTCAACATCACAAGAAAAATAAAGAAGAGAAAAGAGAAAACTAAGAGTTGTCAGTTCTTGAATCTTGAATCTTCGAATCTTGAATCTTCTTCAGAGAGAATTTGATGGTGGCTATCTTCTTGAGAGAATTAGGTTTCTTGATGTCTAATCCTCTTTATCCTGACCTAAAAAAGTCCTATTTAAAGTGTCCAAGGCCTCCTGGAGTCCGAAACTTCGTTCCCAAGCAAAACAGGTAAGATTTACGTTTTTGCCTTTTTTTCCATTTTCATGGGGTACTATTCAAGCCCATTGGCACTGCGGGGCCTGCTTTTGGTGCCGCGGCGCCATTGCTACTGCCTCCTTGGTGTTTCTTCTCCGTTTGTCCGAATTGGTTCCTGTCAGCTTCTCGAACTTCATCAGCCTTTTGACTTGGCAAATCTTGTCAATTTTAACGCGTCTTATACCGTTGGAAAGGTATGGAAGTCAGATTCAAAAGTGAAGAAGGTATTTTTCTCATTTGAAGTCTTTAAGATCGAGTTTTTCTTGAGAGAAGATCCGGAGGTCGAATCTGCTTGCTCATTGGATTGCACCGATTTTCATCGTTTTTCACCTCGAAGCTCCAGATCACCTTGGACCTATGAAAACATATAAATAACAACTAAATAACTATTTTTAAACATAAAATGGATAACTAAAATAAATATAAAAAATCTAAAACTAATCAAATCCTAATAAAATCCTCAAGGACTTAGTCGATTCAAATGCATAAAAGGTGGCAAAATAACTATATTTCCTAGAGTTATCACACCCCCAAACTTAATATTTTGCTAGTCCTCGAGCAAAACAAATCAAAACACCCTAAATAAATAAATTGACTCAAAACATCACTCAAGATAAATGCACTCAAACAATGATTTCTTAATTTTCCTCAAAATTTACCTCAAACTCCTAATTCAAAGTAGAATATAAACATAATCCAAATCTATGATTCAATTCAATCATAAAATTCATGCTTGAATGGATTTTGAGTGTGTGTGTATATAATCTCTTTGCAAATCATCACATGCAATCTAAATAAGTTTATATAAATGCAAAATACGAATTAGTACTAGATTCTCATATGTTTGCTTTTCATCTCTCTCTCCACTAATGTAGACTAAAACTTCATCAAGGATCAAGTATGTCTTTATCTTGTAATGTAAGGCTAGGGTCAAGGTATGATAAAGGATAAATTTCGGTTTAAGTTCACCTATAGACACTTTACATTTTTTTTTTCAGGATTTTTGAGAACCATACATAGTCTTTTCCTCAAATTACATACTTTCTTCCTTGAATACACTTCCTTTTTGCTTCCCCATTTTATTCCTTTTTTTTTTCTATTCTTCGTTTTCAAAGAACTATAACCTTTTTTTTTTTTATAGAGAAATTTCACATCACCATTTCACCCAAATTCGACATGGCTCATAGTTGTTTCCTGTAATATCATCACATGCCTATGTAGTGAGGGTTAATAATGGTTTTTCTTATTTGGTTAGGCTAAAAGATGTGGCAATCAAAGAAAATAAATATATCAATTAAGCTCAAAGAGATAGACTAAGGATATTAATGTATAAAGGTAAGCTTGAAAGGCTCAAATGATCCAAAGATGGCTTAAATCACTTCCTCAACTTAGTGTTGTCTAGGATTTCACCTTGAGAGAGAATCAAACAAATTCCAGGTTCTAGACATAATTGCAATTCACATCAACATAATCAGTCTTTAAATAAGCAATGCAAATCTAAGCAAGAGATTAAGTGCTCAATTTGTGAAAATCACTTCCTAATATGAAACTAACAAAAAAACTTATGTTTTTCAAAAAATCAAGATAAATCAATAACTAAAATTCATCATTGGATAAGGATTTCATCTTTCTAAGTGCAATGTATCTCAAGCAAAAACAAAAAAAAATGTATTTTTTATTTTATTTTTTAGACTCCTAATAATAAAATTAGACAATAACACAAACTAAAATAAATCTAAAGAGAGCTTCTATGGGATTTCTTATAATTTGGATATGCTATTTTGGGGTCAATCTATTAGGAATAGGTTTACATAGTTATGGTACATTTACATTAACATCTAATTGAATTGAATAAAGAGGCTAAGCCTAACAAATACTAACATAGGACAGCGTATATATAAGAAAACTTCTTGTAAGCTGTCAAGAACCTTTTGAATCAAGTAGTGGAACACCCCCAAACTTAAAAAAAACATTGTCCTCAATGTTTAGAAATAAAAAGAGTAAGAACAAGAAAAATCCCCTATTGATGAAAGCAACGTAGGAGAAGCTTTAATTTTCCTTTTAGACTTCATCATGCTTGTCCAAGTTGGGTGAGTAGTCACTACAAAAGAAAACAAAGTAAAAAGAAATTAATAATAATAAAAATACTCTAAAAATTAAAAGAAAAATAAAAAATTTTGAACTTGGGTTGCCTCCCAAGAAGCGCTTGATTTATAGTTATCGGCTTGGCTATCTCATTGTTCATCATCCTGTATCCAACCACTTGATGATTTTCGATTCATGCCATTTGGCTGTTCTTTCTTTGAATAATTTAGTAGTCTTGCAGGCTTGAAAGCGAAATTCATCTTTTTCCGTGATAGAATTCAAGAATGCTTTAAGTGGATCAATGGGATAAATCTCTATGAATTCCTCGTTGTTAGCACTATCTATCCCATCGATTAGTTTTGGCTGTTGAATGCGTTGGGGAACAGGCTGTGGTGGGTCACACTGGGTCTCCTCTATGTAAACTTTTTCACCTTCTTTTGCATCCACAATTTCTTCTTCAAAAATTTAGTTTGTGGTGGTGGGTCGCACTGAATCTCGACTTCTTGAGCTTTCACAAATTCTTCTTCAATAAGCTCAGTTGACAATTCTGGGTTATTGCTATCCTCGTCTATCTCTTGTTCAATCCCAAGTGAATTGGCGTTGTAATGCTCTTGTTCTTCACTCATAGGATTAAGTTCAGTATCACTTGGAAGAGTTTCTTGAAGTTGGTTGTTAATGGCATGAGCAAGCTGGCTTATTTGTGTCTCAAGATTCCTGAGTGTCGTTGCTTGACTCTGATTGATAGCTTCCTGTTCCGCCATGTAGTGCATAAACATCTCTTCCAATGAAGGATTCGTTTATGGAACCGGTGCTTGAGCTTGTGATGAGAACTCAAAAGGATATGCTTGATTGTTTGAATATGAAGACCATTGATTGTTGTTCCAAGAAGAATTTTGGTGATCTCCCCAACTTGGATTGTAGTCGTTGGAATAAAAAATTATTTTGCTGCATATTGTAGTTTCCAACATACTGCATTGATTCAGCATAGGTTGGGCACCAATCACTATGATGTCCACCCCACGGAGTTCAGAAATTACAAACGGGTTTTGGACAGAAGGTACACACAAAGTGTCAAGCTTCGCGTTAAGTGCAGCCACTTGTGCAGATAAAGCATTGATTGCATCCCGTTTATAATCCCACATAGTGCATCCAAATCAACAAAACCTGAAAATAAAGAAAAATAAAGTTTAAATTAAGACTAAGGTTGCTTGGTATTAATATTAACAAAAATAATAAACAACTCCCCGGCAACGGCGCCAAAAACTTGTTGTTGGATTTACACCATGCAAGTGCACGTATCGTTGACTGATAACTCGTATAATTATATAGTTTTTAGTTATGTTTTATTATTGTTTTGTGTCAAATACGAGTTATTATTGCTTAGTCTACTTGTGTTTATGATCTTTTATATTTTTATGTAATTTGGTGTTTTTCATGAGTTTCTTTGAGTGATTTCAGATTACTAGGTTAAATCAAGAATTAAGGGCAAATCCAATTCAGTTCCAGTTCCGACACCTTTTTCCATATCAGCTATATCTCGAGTTTCACTGAAGCAATAAGGCTGAAATTTTAACCGTGCAACGTTAAGAGGCATATCTATCTTTTTCATGTTTTACACTTCTTGAAACGGAGTCGTTTTCCCTAGCGAAATCAACCATCAAGTTGGCTGATGTGCAATGACGTCTGTTCTGCACCGTTTTGGTATTTTGACCATATCTTCCGATCCACGTGAGCAAATGATCTGATTCCAACGGATATGGATCCGTAACTGATAGGGGTATATGTTTCTAGAAGACCATTTTATCAGATCGAGCCTCCAACATTGACAAAATCGACCATCAAGATGGCTGATCAGAATTGTCATACAATATGACGAAAATTGTTAGAAAAATGCACCCACCTATTATACCTACCTTTGAAATTTATAAAGCTTGTCTCTTGTCATTTAGCTCTCCAAAATGTGTATAAATAGAGGGCCTTGGATGAGTATTGGGATACATTGATACATTGGTAGGATATTAGCCATTGTAATAAAATTCTCTAAGTTTTATTCTTCTTTCCTTTCTCTAGTTTTCTTTTTCTTTATTTACTTATGCTTCTTACATTTCTTTTCATTTCATTCATATCTAGTATGTGTTGCTAATCATATTGTTGAGGTGATGAGGTGAAGCTTTTGGTAAATGCTAAGGTTAGTCTCTTAAACATGAGCTAAAATGAATCATCATTTATAAACACTAGTATAGATAATATTTTCTTTTGGTTTAAAATCATACTTGTAAAGTAGAGATCTTGATTCATTATTGACAATGAAAATGGCACAGTAAATGCTTGGTTTCATAACCTTGATTTGTTGTAGACATATACCTTGGCATAAGGAATGCTTGGACTCTTTTTTTTTGAGTTTTGAGGACACCAAATGAACATAATATCATATGCTATGGACGTTGGACAATTTGGACTCAATTGCTAAACCTTCCGATTGGAACCTCCCTTATGTGTGGATTTCAATTGTGTAATAAAACAAGATTAATCTTAGCATAACACCAAGAGTGGATTCTCTAACCTCAACATCTTTTCTTATTGTTTTTTTATATTTTGTTTAATTTCTTTTATGTTATTTTATTTATTTTGTTCTCTAATATCTTGTTTATTTTGTTTTGTTGTTGATTCCCTAATATCTTGTTTACTTTCTTTTTCTTATATATTTATAAACTTATACTTACTAATACGCTTCCCTGTGGTTCGACCTCGGACACCCGAGAATTTATTACTTGAACATAACCTGCACTTGGGTTTATAACTCTTAATTGAGTCTCCATCAAGTTTTTGGCGCCGTTGCCGGGGAAGCAATACTAAGTATATAAGTTTATAAGTATATTTATTTTTATTGGCTGGTTATACCGCCTAATTTTCTATATATTTATATATTTATATTGTATATTAACTTTGTTTTATTGGCTGGTTATACCTCCTAATCTGTATATTAACTTTGTTTTATGCTTGTTTGGCGACGTGATTTTAGATCTCGTCGTTTAGTTAGATTTTATTGTGAAACTTTTTCAGGTAATCTTTCTAATACAACTCCGACCATGGCTGACAATGAAAATGTTCATGCTGAAGATGAGAACAGACAAGTACGCACCATGCGTGACTACTTGCAACCAACTCGAAGCTCATCACCCTCTTGTTTTATTTTTCCTCTCAATGCAAACAACTTTCGTTTTAAACCAGGTATGATAGCTTTGCTTCCAAATTTCCATGGGTTAGAATCGGAAAGTGCTTACTCGTTTCTAAAAGACTTCGAAGATGTATGTGTCACCTTTAATGACCAACAATGTACAAATGAAATTGTCAAGCTAAAATTATTTCCTTTTTCTTTAAAAGATAAAGCAAAAATTTGGCTTCATAATTTAAAACCAAGGTCAATTGGCACATGGCAAGAATTACAAAATGAGTTTCTAAATAAATTTTTCCCAGCACATAAAACTACTGCTTTGAAAAGACAGATTCAAAATTTCAATCAAAATCAAAATGAAGCATTTTTTCAGTGCTGGGAGCGTTTTAAAGATTTGTTAAGTTCTTGTCCACATCATGGTTTTGAAAAATGGCGTCTTATTAGTTTCTTTTATGAAAGTTTAACTCCCGAAACTAAACAATTTGTTGAAACAATGTGTAACGGTGAGTTTCTAGAAAAGAACCTGAAGAAGCCTTTAACTACCTAGACCATTTGGCAGATAACTCTCAAGCCTGGCACACAGATAATTCCTCTGAAAGTTTCAATAGATCTAATCTTGTTTCTAACAGAGGTAAATATCATTTTAGTCAAGAAGATGAGATAAAAGCTAAAGTAGCTAATTTGGCTAGAAAGATTGAAGCCATGGAACTTAGAGAAGTAAAAGAAGTCAAAACGGTTAAAAATGAAGAAAGTTGTGGAATTTGTGAAATCATGGGACACCCCACTTCTGAATGTCCAAACATTCCCATTCTTAAAGAAGCGTTGCATGATCAAGTAAATTCCATAAACACATTTAAAAAGCCTTTTCCTTCTCCTTACTCTGAAACGTATAAGCCTGAATGGAGAAATCATCCCAACTTCAGTTGGCGGAATAATAATCATGTTCAGGTACCACAATCTCAAAAGCCGGGCAACACTTTTTCCTATCAACCTTCACGTGTACAAACCTTGGAAGAGACATTGCAAGCATTCATGCAAACACAAGCAAATGTGAATAACCAAACTTCACAAGACATCAATGAGATCAAAAACACCTTGTCCACATTGACAGCTTCATTACGCACTCAAGAAAAAGGTAAGTTTCCTGCTCAACCTCAGCCTAACCCTTCTACTCAATGTCTTGTTTCTTGCTCCAATAAAACTCAACAGGAAAATGCCAGTTCTATCACAACTCTTCGAAGTGGAAAGGCAATTGACAAAAACATTCCATCAAAAGACCAAGATCCTCCTTCCCCTCCGAAAAGTAATGGTAAGGATGATGGTAAGTCTGAACTTCTTGAAAATTTGGACAAAGAAAAAGGTATGCATCCTGCTCCTTTTCCTCAAAGGTTGCAAACAATAAAGAATTTGAATCAAAATGCAGAAATTTATGAACTTTTCAAACAAGTTAAGATTAACATTCCTTTATTGGATGCAATCAAACAAGTTCCATCTTATGCTAAATTTTTGAAGGACATGTGCACAGTTAAAAGGAAACATAATGTACAAAAGAAAGCATTTCTGACGGAAAGTGTGAGCTCAATCATTCAGCACCTTACTCCACCAAAATTCAAAGATCCTGGATGTCCAACAATCTCATGCATCATTGGAAACACTAGAATAGAACGTGCATTGCTTGATCTTGGTGCTAGTGTTAATCTTTTGCCTTTTTCTGTTTATCAACAGTTAGGTTTAGGTGAACTCAAGGAAACACTTGTTACACTTCAACTAGCTGATCGTTCTGTAAAAATTCCTCGAGGGATAGTTGAAGATGTTTTGGTTCAAATTGATAATTTTTACTTCCCTGTTGATTTTATTGTTTTGGACACACATCCTTTTTCAAATCCAAATGTTCAAATTCCTGTTATATTAGGCCGTCCATTTCTTGCAACTTCTAATGCTCTGATAAATTGCAGGAATGGTATTTTGAACATTTCTTTTGGAAATATGACTTTAGAATTAAATGTGTTCAACATTTGCAAGCAACCTGGTGATGATTCAGAAGTACATGAAGTGGATTTCATTGAAGAACTTGTTCATGAACATCTCACCACTACCACATTCCATGATCCTTTAGAAGCTTATTTAATTGAATGTGAGTTTGATAATGCTTCAAAAATTTCACACACTGATTCTTTGTTAAATTCTTTTCAGGATAAGCATCGTTGGAAACAAAAGTTTGAGGAACTCCCATCACTCACAAATGTCACTGTACCATCAACTATTGAACCGCCCAAGCTGGATTTAAAACCATTGCCATCCGAGCTAAAATATTCCTTTTTGGGAAAAATTCCTTCTCAATGGAGCCCCCAAGATAAAAGGAAGTTTCTGAATGAGGTAAAGATGTTCTACTGGGATGACCCTTACTTGTTCAAATATTGTCCTGATCAAATTTTTCGAAGATGCATTCCCGACAATAAGGTAAGTAGTGTAATTAAGTTTTGTCATTCCGAGGCATGTGGTGGTCATTTTTCATCAAAGAAAACTGCTGCAAAAATTTTACAGTGTGGATTTTACTGGCCAACTTTATTCAAAGATGCATATGAGAATTCTAAAATTCATAAAGAAAGAACTAAAGCCTTTCATGACAAGTTAATTTCAAGAAAAACATTTGATGTTGGGCAAAAAGTTCTACTTTATAATTCTAGACTTCACATATTTCCTGGTAAGTTGAGATCAAGATGGACTGGCCCATTTGTGGTTAAGCATGTGTATCATTATGGAGCAGTTGAAATTGAGAATCCTCAAAATGGTAACGTATTCAAGGTAAATGGACAAAGGCTCAAACTATTTTTGGAATATTATGTTACTCAAGAAGAGGTTGTTTTTCTTTCTGATCATTGTTTTGAAAATAACTAGATGTAAATATAATTTTTACTAATTTCCAAAAAAAAAAAAATAATAATAATACATTTTTTTAACCTCGGTTAAATGGCGGATAACGGTACTCCGTGATTATTTAAGTCGGTTCCATCACCTACCCACAAAACTGATATTGTATATAAATTTCTCTTTCAATTTCTCTTTCATTTTTTTTTTCAGGATGGATGATATTCTCACAAGATTGCAGAAACGATTTCCTCCTTTTCCTCGAAATATTTTACTGAAGCTTTACCAAGTTCGATTTGAAAGATTAAGAATGCTTATGCACAAAGGGATTCCTGAAGACATACGTTGGATAATTGAAGCCAAGGTACGTGAAGATGAATATCTTCCTGTTTTGCATTTACCAGGTACAGGTAGAAGCACTTTTGCAAAGAAGCGACGAGCAAAGCGCATTAGTTCAAATTGCCACAAATGTGCACGATGGACGTGTAACGGTAAATGTCGTTCTATTGGGATTCCGTCCTCTAATCGAGATTATAAAATTGAATTCATTAAGGATGGACTGAGTAAGGAGAATTTGGGTAATATCCAACTTTCTCTTGAGACGCATCCTAGTGGAGACGTACAAAGAGAAATTCTTGATTTATGGCCGCAATTCCAAAGGGAATGGCAACATCTTGGGAATCTGATGTTAAAAGACCCTGTTTGCCAGCTTGTAAGAAAACTGGATGGGAAGCATATCCTCGACTCATAGAAGGCGTTTAAGCCGTTTCTGGACGTAAAACCAGAGGAAGATGTGAGCCACAATCACAACTACAATAAATGACTTCTCAACTTTTGGTTGATTTGCAATAACTTCATTTCGGTTTAATTTACGTGTTGTTAGATTTGTGTAATTATTCTCATTTTTTTTTGCATTGGTCTTTTACGGTTGATTTTTCTTCTCTTTTTGATTTTCTTCCTGAAATCACGCAAAAATCTTTTGTTAGGTTAACATTTTCTTCTGACAGGTCAAATACACTTTCGGTGACATTATTACTCTTGTCTGATTCATTACTCAGTCCTCTATATATTACACCATGTACTCATTCTCTTTCAGGCACTTGAAAAAAAAAATGGAAAGTACTTCGTCCCAGCGCTTTAAAAGAATTTGTGTCTTTGGAGGTGCTTATCCAGGGAAAAATAACATATTCGCTGATGAAGCCATAAGAGTTGGAGTAATACTTGCCCAACAAAAGATCCAGTTGATTTATGGAGGCGGTAGTTCGGGTTTAATGGGAGGAGTCGCTACAGCAGCACACGCCGGAGGAAGTCCAGTTCTAGGAATCGTGCCAAAACTATTCACAGGTTTTTGTGGACCTACCGTGGGTAAGGAAATACAAGTCTGGAGTATCCCTGAACGGATGACAATCATGTACCATTCTGCCGATGCATTCATTGCTTTACCAGGAGGTCTGGGTACATTGGAAGAAATAGCTTGCGTGGCTTCTTGGTCATCTTTGGTCACAAATAAGAAACCCATTGGTTTGCTTAATATTAATGGTTATTTTAGTAATTTGCTTTCATATTTAGATAATGCTGTGGATAATGGATTCATGTTTTCAGAGGCAAGGAGAACCATAATTTCTGCTACAACCATTGAAGATTTACTCAAAAAGCTCCAAGCTTATGAGTATTTATCTGCTACGGTTGTTTCGCAAACGCTCGGAAAAGAAAAAGAGATATGGACGAGCAAGGAGTGGATTGCACTCTGTCTTTGTGACATTATCTAACATTTTGTTTGTTGTGTCTCAGTTATAATAAGTGGTTAGCAACCTCTGCAGGTAATATCTCCTAAATTCTACCTTTAGTAGGGGGTAAGAGACATAATTCGCTCATTTAAAAAAAAAAAAGTTTGTTGTGTTTTAAGCAATTTAGAAGTATTCATTCTGAACAAGGTCTGAGTAAGGGAGACTTGAGACATACCTTGTTAGTTTGATTTTAATCTTTTTATGTTTACTTGTTAATTTTTGTTTAGTATTTTAGGATTAATTAGGTTGCATGAGTTTGTTTTGTTTTGAGTCTTAGTTATTCCTATTCTTATGTTATTAGTTCTTTTCTCTTACACATGATTCTTTCATTTGGGTTAATAGACTTACATTGAGGACAATGTAAGAATTAAGTGTGGGGGGAACGATTTAGGATTTCTTTTATTTTTGTCTACTATTTTTTATTTATTTATGAGTATTTATTATTATTATTATTTTTTTTAGTGTGTTTTAGTTCCTTTTAATACAATGATGAGATATGAATTGCATAAGTCTAAAACAGATTTATTAGTGAGAAGATTTTCATGAGAATTAAGCTTGATGTCAACCTTTTTATGAGCCAATGTTAATATGATATGTTGATTGAGAAAGAAGCATGTTTAGACTTAATCTGACTTGTATAATCATCCTTGTGAGTTTTTGAGCCTATAATGATTGATGCATTATACAAATCAATCTAATTTCTTTCTTGAGTGCTCTTATGATTACATGATTCTCTAGAACTTGCTTTAAACCGTTTGAGACTATATTGATACATGTGACAACATGAATATGATAGAGGCATTAGGATTATAACCAGAGCCAAACAGCCATCCCTTATTGATGTTCCAAGTGAACATCCCCACTAGTGAGCCAATTTGAGCCTACATTAAATATGCTGTTTTATTGGTAACCACAACTTACACCTAGCCTAAATATACTTATATCCTTACCCTTGTTCTAAAGATGGATTATATATTTTGAGACATATTGCAAAAAAAAAAGGGATATTTTTAGTTGAAAATTTGGGTTAGAAACAAAAGATAAGTGTGGGGAAGAAAAGAAAAGAAAAAGTCAAGAGAAAAAGAAAAGGATCATTGTCAAATACATTCCCATAAAAATAAAAAAAAATCTTCTCTTGAACTTCTAGTTAAAGTAAAAAAAAAGATGTTACAAAGTTGGTTAGAATGAAGCAAAGGCTCAACATGAATATTTAGCCTATGTTATTATGTGCTTTATAAGAGTTTTGAGAAGTTTTATTTGTATGATCTTATTATGTCTCTAAACTCTATGAACTCTTTGGAACCTTTGTGATATCTTTATCCTTTTGTTCTTTAACCACATTATAACTCTTTGGCCCCATTACAACCTTGAAAAAAGACCTCTTGATTTATGAAGTTGTATGATCTAAATAGTGGAGAATAGGTGGACAAGCAAGCATATGGTAGAAGTGTTTTCATGAGATTGATTGAGTGTAAACACTTTACCACTACTTTAAAGAGTGAAAATCATGAGAGTATCCCATGTGAGAGGTTGAGATTAAGTTGAATATGCACTATTTTGATTGAAATATGTTATGTTAATATTGGCTTAACTCATTTATTTACATTCAAGCATGAATTTTTGTGAAATTCTTTGAGCTATTGATTAGTTTATAAGACTTGTTCAAAGATTGTCTCTAATTTATATTGAAAGGATTAGGAGTAAATATTTTTAGTGTATATAGTTTACTTATATTTTAGTTTTTCAATGTTTGTGGGTATCGTTCTAGCAAACCCTCACAAGACTAAACTCGTCCACTAGGGACACCTAGGGGTTTAAAGGCTTGTGTCACATGCTAAGTGCCACCGTGATTTCCTACAAAAATGGATTAGATTAGATTTTCTTATTTTATTGAGTCGTTGCTAGGGACTAGCAACAATCTAAGTGTGGGGGTGTGATAACTCGTATAATTATATAGTTTTTAGTTATGTTTTATTATTGTTTTGTGTCAAATACGAGTTATTATTGCTTAGTCTACTTGTGTTTATGATCTTTTATATTTTTATGTAATTTGGTGTTTTTCATGAGTTTCTTTGAGTGATTTCAGATTACTAGGTTAAATCAAGAATTAAGGGCAAATCCAATTCAGTTCCAGTTCCGACACCTTTTGCCATATCAGCTATATCTCGAGTTTCACTGAAGCAATAAGGCTGAAATTTTAACCGTGCAAAGTTAAGAGGCATATCTATCTTTTTCATGTTTTACACTTCTTGAAACGGAGTCGTTTTCCCTAGCGAAATCAACCATCAAGTTGGCTGATGTGCAATGACGTCTGTTCTGCACCGTTTTGGTATTTTGACCATATCTTCCGATCCACGTGAGCAAATGATCTGATTCTAACGGCTATGGATCCGTAACTGATAGGGGTATATGTTTCTAGAAGACCATTTTATCAGATCGAGCCTCCAACATTGACAAAATCGACCATCAAGATGGCTGATCAGAATTGTCATACAATATGACGAAAATTGTTAGAAAAATGCACCCACCTATTATACCTACCTTTGAAATTTATAAAGCTTGTCTCTTGTCATTTAGCTCTCCAAAATGTGTATAAATAGAGGGCCTTGGATGAGTATTGGGATACATTGATACATTGGTAGGATATTAGCCATTGTAATAAAATTCTCTAAGTTTTCTTCTTCTTTCCTTTCTCTAGTTTTCTTTTTATTTATTTACTTATGCTTCTTACATTTCTTTTCATTTCATTCATATCTAGTATGTGTTGCTAATCATATTGTTGAGGTGATGAGGTGAAGCTTTTGGTAAATGCTAAGGTTAGTCTCTTAAACATGAGCTAAAATGAATCATCATTTATAAACACTAGTATAGATAATATTTTCTTTTGGTTTAAAATCATACTTGTAAAGTAGAGATCTTGATTCATTATTGACAATGAAAATGGCACAGTAAATGCTTGGTTTCATAACCTTGATTTGTTGTAGACATATACCTTGGCATAAGGAATGCTTGGACTTTTTTTTTTGAGTTTTGAGGACACCAAATGAACATAATATCATATGCTATGGACGTTGGACAATTTGGACTCAATTGCTAAACCTTCCGATTGGAACCTCCCTTATGTGTGGATTTCAATTGTGTAATAAAACAAGATTAATCTTAGCATAACACCAAGAGTGGATTCTCTAACCTCAACATCTTTTCTTATTGTTTTTTTATATTTTGTTTAATTTCTTTTATGTTATTTTATTTATTTTGTTCTCTAATATCTTGTTTATTTTGTTTTGTTGTTGATTCCCTAATATCTTGTTTACTTTCTTTTTCTTATATATTTATAAACTTATACTTACTAATACGCTTCCCTGTGGTTCGACCTTGGACACCCGAGAATTTATTACTTGAACATAACCTGCACTTGGGTTTATAACTCTTAATTGAGTCTCCATCATTGACAAGTAATATAATGAAAAGTAGAGTATCGAACCCACGAGTAGACCTGCTCATGGCCCGGGCCTGGGCAGGATTTTTTTGTTCCGGGCTGGCCCGGCCCGAAACAGTGTTTTTTATTATAATAATATTATTTTATTTAATTTTAATTATAAAAAAATAATTTTTTTAATCCGATAAACAGTAAATTCGGGCCTACCGAGCCGGCTCGGCCCGACCCAGGGCTGGGCCTGGGCAAAGAAATTGAAAAAAATCGGGTCGCGGCCCGGCCCATGAGCAGGTCTACCCACGAGGAATTTTTTCTAAATTTGCTAAGTACTAAAATTAACACAACTTAATCTTATCTAAACAATTAATTAAAGATGATAATAAAAAAAATTAAAAGAAACTAATATTAAAAGCAAGTAAATTAAAAAGATGAATTCAATTAATTATAAAAGCCTAGGATTACAACTTTCCTCAACACTTCGCTTGAATCTCTCTCTACCTCTTCACCTTATTAATGATCCTGAGTTGTTAACCTGGAGTTCTATCTTATTTATAAGGATCTTCCGATGGTCTCATAAAAATATCCTTCTTAACCAATTAACTATATTCCTATGATAATTGAATTAAAGAAGAACTCATTAAGCTTAGGCTCTAACAATGGTTACACATGACAAGTAAGTGTATTCCTACCCTACCTGCAGATCAATTAATCCTAATAAATGAATATAAAACATGTGTCATTCAATCCATGTCTAACACTAAACTCTCTTTTCCAAGTTATATTTAGGTTAACAAATCAATCTAATTGGTGGCCAATCAATTAGAAGCATTAAGAACAAGAATGAATAAACAACTCAACAAACCATTAAATCAAGCTAGAGAGAGAAAGTAAATTCAAACTATGTGTTGAGTTCCATTGAAATACTAGTAAAATAAATTTAGTTCATGATAATTAATGAAAACAAATAATAAAATGTTTCACCATCATCAACATCATAAGAAAAATAAAGAAGAGAAAAGAGAAAACTAAGAGTTGTCAGTTCTTGAATCTTGAATCTTCAAATCTTCAATCTTCTTGAGAGAGAATTTTATGGTGGCTATATTCTTGAGAGAATTAGGTTTCTTGATGTCTAATCCTCTTCATTCTGACATAAAAAAGTCCTATTTACAATGTCCAAGGCTTCCTGGAGTCTGAAACTTCGTTCCCAAGCAAAATAGGTAAGATTTGCGTTTTTGCCTTTTTTTTTTCGTTTTTGCAGGTACTGTTCATGCCCCTTGGCACCGCGGCACCAGATTTTGGTGCCGCGGCACCACTGTTACTGCCTCCTTGGTGTTTCTCCTCTGTTTGTCCGAATTGGTTCCTGTTGGCTTATCGAATTACGTCAGCTGTTTTGACTAGGCAAATCTTGTCCAATTTTGACGTGCCTTATACCGTTGGAAAGGTATGGAAGTCAGCTTCAAAATTCAATAAGGGAGTTTTCTCATTTGAAGTTTTAAGAGCAAGGTTTTCTTGAAAGAAGCTCCGGAGGTCGAATCTGCCTACTCATTGGAATGCACCGATTTTCATCGTTTTGAACCTCGAAGCTCCAGATCACCTTGGACCTATAAAAACACATAAATAACAACTAAATAACTATTTTTAAACATAAAATGGATAATTAAAATAAATATAAAAACATCTAAAACTAATCATATCCTAATAAAATCCTCAAGGACTTAGCCAATTCAAAAGCATAAAAGGTGGCAAAATAACTATATTTCCTAGAGTTATCAATAGTCCATGCATATCCGCCAACCAGTCACCATTCTAGTTTAAATGAGCTCATTATTAGCATTGGAAACTACCATCATCCCTTCTTTCTTGGGCACACATTGAACTGGACTTACCCATGAACTGTCGAAGATAGGATATATGATGCCTGCATCCAACCACTAGATAATCTCCTTTTTTACCACTTCTTTCATGATGGGATTAAGTCGTCATTGATGCTCTATGGTAGCCTTGTGATGTCTTCAAGAAGGATTTTATGCATGCAAATTAAAGGACTAATCCCCTTGATGTCGGCAATTGACCATCCCAAAGCTCTCTTATGTTCTCTAAGCACCCTAAGGAGTTAATCTTCCTGTTCAACATTAAGAGAAGATGAGATAATAACAGGATATTCAAAACTTTCACCAAGAAAAGCATATCGCAAATGTGAAGGTAACAGCTTAAGCTCTAGGGATGGTGGCTCTTCAATGGAAGGCTTGGTGGATGATGTTTCACTTGTCGTAAGTCCAATGGTTCAAACTGAGGAATGGATCTTCCAATACGTGGATGAGCATTCAACAAATTTAGACATTTAATAAAATCATCATCATCCCTTTTTGGAGTAATCATCAAAGATGCCTCAAGTGGATCAACAGGATAACTATTTTTGAAAACCTTAATTGTAGCACTATCCACCATATTAACTGCAAAACACTCATCAAATTCATTAGGAAATTTCATAGCTTTAAAAACATTAAAAGTTACGTCTTGGTCTTGATCTCTCATGGTAAGTTCACCTTTTTACACATCGATGAGAGTTCTACCGGTAGCTAAGAAAGGTCTCCCAAGAATAATGGGTATTTCATGATCCTCCTCTATATCCAATACAATGAAATCTATTGGGAAGATAAATTTCTCTACCTTCACTAATACATCCTCAACTATGCCTCTTGGATATGTGTAAAATCTATCCGCCAATTGTAGTGTGACTGTTGTAGGCTTAACTTCCCCCAAACCTAGTCTCCGATATATTGTTAAAGGCATAATATTTATGCTTGCTTCCAAATCACATAAGGCTCTACCAATGAACTGATTTCCAATTGTGCATGGAATGGTGAAACTTCCCGGATCCTTGAGCTTTGGTGGAAGTTTCTTTTAAAGGATAACGCTGCACTTTTCAGTAAGTGCAACTGTCTCAAATTCACCCAATTTCCTATTTTTGGACAAAATGTCTTTCATGAACTTGACATAGCTTGGCATTTGTTCCAAAGCTTCAGCAAAAGGTATATTAATATGAAGCTTTGCGTGTCAAGCTTGTTCTTTTGAAGGCACTGAGGAAAGGGTGATGGTGGATAACATTGTTTTTTTTCTTCTTGAGTCTTTTCAACTTCTTTTTCCACCATATCTTTTTCTTTAAGAGGCTTGGTTTGCAATTCTGGCTTATTGCTTTCCTCTTCTATCTCCCTTCCATTCCTAAGTATGATGGATTTGCAATGTTCTTTTCCATCTCCCCTAGGATTAGTTTTAGTATCACTTGGAAAAGATCCCCTAAGACGATTGTTAACTGCATTAGCAAGTTGGCCCATTTGTGTCTCAAGATTTCTAAGTGTTGTCGATTGACTCTGAAGTGTCGCTGCATGAGTCTAATTTGTCACTTCTTTACTAGCCATGAACTTTGTAAACATCTCTTCCAATAATATCTTCTTTTCTGGAACAAGAACACGGGCTTGTGATGGAAACCCATGAGGGATTGTTGGTTCAGCAGAGGATGAAGACCCTTGATTGTTATTCCACGAAAAGTTTGGGTGATTTCTCCAACCCGGATTGTAATTGTTGGAATAAGGATTGTTTTGCTGTCTATTATAGTTTCCAACATATTGCACTGATTCGGCATTAGTTAGGCAGCTATCACTGGTGTGTCATTCTCTACAGAATTCACAAGTTACAAATGGGCTCTGGACGACATGAACACTTACAGTATCGAATTTCTTAGCTAATGCAGCTATCTGGGAACTTATGGTACTCATTACATCCAAGTCATGAATCCATGCAGCTTTTCTTGGTACAAGTCTTTCTGATGGCCATTGGTAATTATTAGATGCCATCTCTTCAAGCAAATCATAGGCCTCATTAGGCATTTTTCCTATTAATGCTCCACCAGCAGCGGCATCAATAGTGGTTCTAATTTGTCCCAACAATCCATTGTAAAATGTTTGCACTTGAAGTCATTTAGGTAACCCATGGTGAGGACATCTTCGAAGTAAATCCTTGAATCTCTCCCAAGATTCATATAGCGATTCAGAATCAAATTGCACAATGATGTGATATCATTACGCATCTTTGCAGTCTTGGCCGGAGGAAAGTATTTGGCTAGGAACTTTTGAGCCAAGTCATCCCATGTAGTAATAGAGCCAGCTGGGAGTGAATTTAACCAACTCTTGGCCTTATCTCGAAGTGAGAAAGGGAAGAGTCTCAATCTGATGGCGTCGTCTGAAACTCCATTATACTTTAAAGTATCACAAATTTCCAGGAAATTCACTATGTGATTATTAGGATCATCATTAGGCAACCCCCCAAACTGTAATGAATGTTGAATCATCTGTATGATGGCTGGCTTGATCTCAAAATTATTGGCTTGAATAGAAGGTCATTGAATGCTTGAATGTAGTCCTTGCACGAGAGGGACTGCAAAATCGCGCATGGTTTTTGTATCATTTTCTTCAGCCATTATATGGTTGTTAGTGCGACTTGAAAATGATCCCTTCGATGTCGATGAAAAGTTCTTTCCAGTTCTGGATAAAAAGGGACATGTTCCAAACTTCTAGATCTCTGCATTCAACAACCAAGAGTACCTGAAAATAAGAAAAAAAATTTGAATTAAGACTAAGAATGCTTGGTATTAATATTAAAAAAATAATAAAACAATTCCCCGGCAACGACGCCAAAAACTTGTTGTCTGATTTAACAACGCAAGTGCACATATCGTAAACAAGTAATAGAGTGAAAGTAGAATGTCGAACCCACGAGGAATTGTTATTAAATTCGTCAAATACTAAAATTAAAACAGCTTACTCTTATCCAAGTAATTAATTAAAAGGTCTGTGACTTAAGACTAAAATTAAAGAAATTAATAAACAAAGAAAGAAAGAAAATTAAAATTTAATTTAATTCAATGGAGAAAAATCGATGATTACAATTTTTCTCAACACTTCGCTTGAACGTCTCCTACCATCTTAACTTGATCAATGACTTTGAGTTGTTAACCTAGAGTTCTAATCTATTTATAAGTATCTGAGGATGGTCTTATAAAAATATCTCTCTTAACCAATTAACTATATGTCTATGATAATTGAATTTAAGAGAAACTCATTAAGCTTAGACTCTAAAATTGATTACACATGACACGTAAGTATATTTTTACCCTACATGCAGATCAATTCATCATAATAAATGAATATGAAACATGTGTTATCCAATCCATGTCTAACACTAAACTCCCTATGTCTAGTTGTATTTAGGTTACCAAATCAGTTTAATCGGTGATCAAGCAATTAAAAGCAATAAGCACAAGATTGAATAAACAACTAAAATATCATTAAATCAAATTAGAGAATAAAATTGTTCAAACTACATGTTGAGTTCCATTGCAATCCTAGAATTTAGTTCATGCTCAACATTGAAAACAATAAGCATAGGAGTTTCACCATCATCAAATTACAAGAAAATAAAAGAAGATTAAGGAAAAAGAGAAAACTAAGGGTTGTCAGATTTTCAGTCTTCTAGTCTCCAAAACCACTCTTAGCGCGTCGCAAGATTGTGGTGGCTGTTCTCCTCTTCAGAAAATTAAAGCTAAGAACTAAGAATGTCTAAAAAAAATAAAGTCATAAAGGTTCCTATTTATAGAGCTCTTGAAAGCCTGAAGAAGGGAAACTTTGTGGCCAAGTAACTACTTCCAGCTTGGACTTTCCATATATGAGCTGAGTCTCTCCTTCTTGCTTTAGGAATCTACAAAACTACAAAAGACATTAAATTAATAATTAAAATTAAACATAAAATAAATAAATAAAATTAAAAATAAAAATAAATAAAAACAACTAAAAATATTTAACAAATAGTTTAAATTACAAAGACTTAGCTAGTTTAAAAGCACAAAATAAGATAAAATAACTCTATTTTATAGAGATTTCATCCGCCCCTCATGGAAGCAACTAGATTGGCAACTTTTGCCACCATGTGTGCCACGGTTTGGGAGGTATAAGTGCAGCAATGCTTGCTGTTTGTTCCAGCCTTGTTCCATGCCCGAACTAGACCTCAAACATGAATCGTATTCACCCAAGAAGCTATCCAAAATTTTCAGCAAGCTTGTGGAACGATTCCACACTCATGCTAGAAATATTTTAGGCACGTAAACACCTACAAAATAACCCAAAAAATTCCAGCATTGAAGTATGATCGTATTAAGCCCATATTTGATTTTGTTTAAACTGTTTAAGCCCCAATCATTTAGGAACTATTAATGGCAGTATTTAAACATAAAGTTCCAAAATTAAAATTACCAAGAAAACAGTTTTTAACAGCCCCAAAATAGCCTAAACCATACTAAAAAGCATTCATGTTAGGCATCAAAACTTCACGGTTTCACTAAAACATATTATGATTTTAATTCAGGTTGATTAAAACGTTTTTAATCTACTATTTAAACACTTTTAAACATGATTAAAATCACAAATAGCATGCTGTCCAGATTTATAAAATTAAAGAAAAACAATTTTTTCAAGAATATTAATACAAAACGAAATCACCAACACAAAATAGTATTTTGTTAATCACCAAGAATCGGCATGCAAAACAACATGTTATCGACCGAATCTTTGGCTCTGATACCACTGAAGGGAAATTCGACCTCATGCTCAAGAAAGTTTTGGCATAATTACATAAAATAATAGAAAACGCAGCGGAAAAAATTAACGCATTGAAGCAGTCGGATCCCTCAGGATCTTTAGATTGTGATTTACATGGGTTTAATAACAAAGAAAAATAAATCATCACTCATGTGATTTCGGATCATAGCTACTTAAAGTTCTCGTAATCTTGAGTTTGCCATTCCCTGCACGAACACTGCAACGGAATGTTCACTGCATGATCTCTCCAAGGTCACGAGCAACACAAGTGTCTTGCCTCCAACGGTGATCTACACGAACGGATTGTTGGAACCTTCTCAAGGATCGGAGATTCACCAATGCTAGTTGGCAAGTTCTACCCTCAATCAAAAGGTTCTCTTTGTTTTTCTCTCAAGCTCGAAACACACCAAGAATAGATGTATGAATCAGCTACAAAGGAAAAGCAAGAAGGAAGATAATGAAGAGGTTCGGCTAGTGTAGAAATATCCTTGGTCGAATGCTACTTTTCACTCAAGGGAGAAAATAAATTTTCTATGAAGCAAAAGACTTGTGTTTTTTCTCAAGTAAAACTCAAAATTTTCACTCTTCTTCTTTTCCCTCATACGGCCGGCCATAGGGATAAGGTGATAAGAGTTTAAATTATCTTTAAACTCTTACCAATAGAGGAACTCTTCCTCACCTAGGAGTTTTGGTTCTATCCAATCACTAACTCTTAGTGAGTTGGCCGAACCTACCCCATTTACTGGCCATATTCTACTGCCTAGGATAGATAAGGTTAGGAGTTTGATTTTTAATCAAAGTCCTAGTTGAGGAGAAACTCTTTCACCCTCAAGTTACCTAGTTCAACCAAAACTCTAACTCTTAAAGCCATGGCGAACCTATCCCATAATATGTCTATGTTCATTGATTAGTTTCACAAGGAGAAGAGTTTGATTCTCAATTAAGTCGTAGAATCCTAGTAGAATTCAACCAGCTCGATTTAACAGAGCTTGGTTCCTAATCAGACTACTTGCTCAAGTGAAACTCTTTCATCTAGCAAGTTTTAGAGTCCTAGTCAAACACTAATTCTATGTGTCGAGTTCAGACTTAGACATAATTGAGGTAATGTTCGGTTTAGTGAAATATGAGAAGATAGAATTTGATTCAAAATCAAACTCCTCAAAGACGAGAAACTTTCTCATTTCAGACAACTCCAAATTTCGGCTAAGACAACATATCATAAGACATGTCTACATTTAGACATTGTGTTCTTAAGACAAGTTTATCCACAATATAATATTAAGACATCTTTATTTGGATTTTCCAAATCCAAATTATGTCTTAATCTTTCCATAGTTGAACTTATTCAATTAGGTCCTCCAAATTTAACCTTTTATTCAATTAAGTCCTATTTAATCAAATCCTAAGGTTAATCCAACAATACGTCCTATTGTGTGTGACCCATTAGGTTTCCAACATGTTGGCAATGAGCATAAATTATAATCTATGTTTTTCAACATAGTTTACAATTTATAAACATAGATCATGAGCGAGATCTAGCAATCCATCATGACCACGCAAATGTTGAAAAGTCAAAGTGACCTTTTACCTTTCAGTAACCAGCCTATTAGTGTAATTCGATCCTTTCACCAAATATCCCAGAAAGACCATGAGCATGGTGTAGTGTCTATTCATGTTCAATGAATATTAGTTCTTGCAGCTTATGGTTAACCTTATGAAATTAGAGAAATAGTATGTCCTTCCTCACAAGATTCACATGTTATAAATGGGCTTTGGACTGAATGCACACTCATAGTGTCAAATTTCTTAGACAAAGCAGCCATCTGTGCCGATAAAGCACTGATTTCATCCAACTGATAAACGCCTAGAGCTTTCTTTGGAAAAATTTACTCAGTGGACCATTGATAATTATTGGATTCCATCTCCTCAATTAAATTATAAGCCTCATCAATTTCTTTTCCCATGAGTGCCCCACCGGCTGCAGCATCTATAGAACTTCTAGTAGAACCCATTAACCCATTGTAGAAGGTGTTTACCTGAAGCCAGTCAGGTATCCCATGATGAGAACATCGTCGAAGCAGATCTTTGTACCTTTCCCAAGCTTCATATAATGATTCTGAGTCATACTGCATAAAAGATATGATATCATTCCGTATCTTAGCTGTCTTGGTAGGAGGAAAATATTTGGCAAGAAATTTCTGGGCCAGATCAGCCCAAGTAGTAATGGAGCTAGCTGGAAGAGGGTTCAACCAACTCTTGGCCTTGTCTTGAAGTGAGAAAGGGAAAAGTCTCAGTCTAATGGCATCATCAGAAACACCATTTTGTTTGAAAAGATCGCAAACCTCCAGGAAATTCACGATGTGAGAATTCGGATCATCGTTCGGTAAGCCACCAAACTGAACTGAAGCTTGGATCATCTGAAGGATGGCCAGCTTTATCTCGAAAGTATTTGCCTAGATGGCAGGCCTCTGAATACTAGTCTGAAGGTCTTGCATGAGAGGAACCCCATACTCTTGCAAAGTCTTTGTATCGTTAGCATCAGCCATTGTACCTGAAAATAAGAAAGAAAAAGAAAGTTTAAATTAAGAATAAGGTTGCTTGACATTAATATTAACAAAAAATAATAAGCAATTCCCCGACAATGGCGCTAAAATCTTTTTGTCTGATTTCACTATGCAAGTGCACGTAATAAAGTAGAAGTAGAGTGTCGTACCCACGAGGAATTGTTATTAATTTTGCTAAGTACTAAAATTAACACATTCAATCTTATCTAAACAATTAAATAAAGATGGTAATTAAAAACTAAAATTAAAAGAAACTAATACTGAAAACAAGTAATTTAAAAAGGATGAATTCAATTAATTATGAAAGCCTAGGATTACAACTTCCCTCAACACTTCGCTTGAATATCTCTCTACCTCTTCACTTGAATAATGATCCTGAGTTGTTAACCTAGAGTTCTATCTTATTTATAAGTATCTGTCGATGGTTTCCTAAAAATATCCTTCTTAACCAATTAACTATATGTCTATGATAATTGAATTAAAGAAGAACTCATTAAGCTTAGGCTCTAACAATGGTTACACATGACAAGTAAGTATATTTCTACCCTACCTGCAGATCAATTCATCCTAATAAATGAATATGAAACATGTGTCATTCAATCTATGTCTAATACTATACTCCTTATGTCTAGTTGTATTTAGCTTAACAAATCAATCTAATTGGTGATCAAGCAATTAGAAGCATTAAGAACAAGAATGAACAAACAACTCAACAAACCATTAAATCAAGCTAGACAGAGAAAGTAAATTCAAACTATGTGTTGAGTTCCATTAAAATCCTAGTAAAAGAAAATTAGTTCATGATAGTTATTGAAAACAAATATTCAAATAGTTTCACCATCATTAACAACACAAGAAAAGTAAAGAAGAGAAAAGAGAAAACTAAGAGTTGTCAATTCTTGAATCTTGAATCTTCCAATCTTCCAATATTCTTGAGATCTTTTATGATGGTAACTATCTTCGTGAGAGAATTAGGTTTCTAGGTGTCCGATCCTTTTTATTTTAGCCTTAAAGAGTCTTATTTAAATTGCCCAAGGCCCCTGGAGTCCGAAACTTCGGGTGCAAGCAAACCAGGTAAGTGCAGGATTTTTAATTTTTTTTACGTGTTTCGGCACCGCGGCCCTAGGCCTTGGCCCCAACTTTCTGCCTCCTAGGCGCCATGGCCCTAGCTCGTGGCCCCGACTCGCTGGTTGCTGCCTGTAGGTTCTGTCATCTTTTCGAACTTCGTCATTTGATTTGGATGGGTAAATCTTGTCCAATTTTGACGAGTAAATACCGTTGGAAAGGTATAGAAGTCAAATTCAAAAGTCATGGAGGAAGTTTTCTCAAATGAAGTCTTTAAGATCAAGTTTTTCTTGAAAAAAGATCCAGAGGTCGAATCTACTTGCTCATTGCTTTGCACCGTTTTTCATCGTTTTGCACCTCGAAGCTCCAGATCACCTTAGACCTATAAAAACTCATAAATAATAACTAAATAACTATTTTAAACATTAAATGGATAAATAAAATAAATATAAAAACATTTAAAACTAATCAAATCCTAATAAAATCCTCAAAGACTTAGCCGATTTAAATGCATAAAAGGTGGAAAAATAACTATATTTCCTAGAGTTATCAATATGCTCACCACGGCTGAGAAAAACATTGTTAAGGACAAGTCATCTGTCCATTTAGTTTCTTCTTCTAAACCAAAGAACACGAAGAAGAGGAACACTAGATGGGATGTATCTCCTGCTTCAAATAGTTTGTAGCCCAATGGTGGTGTGAAGATTGATAAAGTCAATGACAAGGGAACTTGCCATCATTACAGAAAACCATGTCATTGTTGATGCTGGATCAGGCTTGCTTTCTTTGGATGCTTATGAAACATGGATTTATTTTTTAAACATTGGATGTTTATTTTTTGGCATTGTGGGCCAAATTTGAGGGTGCTTAAATTTATGTGTTGAACATATTATTTTGCTGGCATATGGATGCCATGCTTTATTTATTATTCCTCTTTACTAAATCTTTATATAATTGTCCTATTTCATGATCTTTTATTCTCTTTTTATACAACTTGCAAAAGTATTGAGAATACTAATCGGCCTAGTAATTTAGGATTCAAAAATTAGTTTTTGAATTTAAATCCCTTAACTTCTACACATGTAGGATTTAGTGGGAGCTATTTATGATTCTTTAAGAGTTAAAAATCTTAATTTAACTTAGTGATAATTAGCCATAATGTTAAAAGTGAAATTATTTGGAAAAGTTTCAAACTAGAGAGGATTGCATGTTTATACCTTAAAGGTTATAAAAACAAACTCTTTTGTTTTGGCTTGCAAAATGAGTTATATTTGGATCATTAGCCTACAAGCTAATAAAAGATCCCTATAGTTGTTAAAGTAACAATAGAGCAATGCGATTAGAATCTAGGTCTTGTTGTGATCTGAATAGTTTAATGACTTTTGTAATATGATTATCATGAATATGACCGACCATATTCTCAAGTGGCCCTTAAGCAATATGATTTTCTCGAGTGCAAGTGGGAGATTGTTAGTATATGCCCTAGAGCCAATCAGATTGGACAAGGGATATACAGTTAATAATGAAAACCTATCACTATTCCCTAGCGATACAAGATTTTCCTTCATGTTAGTATAATGATAAGTAGTTATTAAGTATTAATTGGATAAAGCCCATGGAACATAAAGGCCTTGCAAAGGAATTATAAAGAGTTATAATTGTGAGATCCTTATGCATCAAAGCCATGTTCCTAAAACTGTTCCTAGTCATCGTATTGCCAAGATAGGGCATTGAAAGTACTCAAAGACTAGTAAATGTTAAGCCTTCTTACTTGTGAAGTAAGCAACCGATCTCATAGGTCGAAGTATAAGCGATACTTGGGATAACATGTAAGTGATTATCTGTTGAACAAGTTCACTGAACATGGCCCACTGTGATAACTCCATTTGGTATTATCACTCTAGTGTCTATGGAAATGTTCTCACATGCCAGTCATGTAAATAGTCCTCTGACTTGTGATAGCAGGTCATCTTGTATTGGGAGTGTCATGCTTTGATTTCATCATGAACGGGTCCCAAGAAGGGATTCCCATGGTAGGGTGATTTTGGGTATGACATGAACCATGCAGAGGTGGATTCGTGACCCAGAGAGGATTCACCACTCCAAGTGACATAGGAGATATATCTCATATGCTCTTCGCTTGGGTTAACTGAATAAAGTCTTTGGTCAAAGCACGATGGATTTAGGAAAAATTGTTTCTCTAAATTCATAAGGTTAACCATAAGCTGCAAGAACTAATATGGATTGAACATGATTAGACACTATGCCATGCTCATGTTCTTTTCGGGATATTTGGTGAAAATATCGAATTACACTGATAGGCTGGTTACTGAAGGTTTCGAAGAGGTCACTTTGACTTTTCAGCATTTGGGTGGTCATGATGGGTTGCTAGATCCAGCTCATGATCTATGTTTATAAATTGTAAACTATGTTCAAAAAATCGATTATAATTTATGCTCATTGCCAACATGTTAGGAACCTAATGCGTCACACACAATAGGATGTATTGTTGGATTAAACTTGGCGTTTGATTAAGTAGGACTTAATTAAATAAAAGGTTAAATTTGGAGGACTAATTGAATAAGTTCAATTATGGAAAGATTAAGACATAATTTGGATTTTGGAAATCCAAATAAGGATGTCTTAATATTGCACTGTGGATAAGCTTGTCTTAAGAAGCCAATGTCTAAATGTAGACATGTCTTAGGATAAGTTGTCCAGGACAAAATTTTGGAGTTGTCCGAAATGAGAAAAAGTTTCTCTTCTTTATGGAGTTTGATTATGAATCAAGTTCTATCTTCTTGTATTTCATTAAATCGAACATTGCCTTGATTATGTCTAGGTCCGGGCTCGGCACTAAGAGTTAGTGTTTGACTATGACTATATAACTTGCTAGGTGAAAGAGTTTCACTTGAGCAAGGAGTCTGATTATAAATCAAACTCTGTTAAACTGAGTTGGTTGAATCCTATTAGGATTCTAAGAGGTTGATTAAGAATCAAACTCTTATCCATGTGTAACCGGCCAATGAACATGGGCATAATGTTGGATAGGATCGGCCACGACTTTAAGAGTTAGAGTTTTGGTTGAACTGGGGAACTTGAGGGTGAAAGAGTTTCATCTCAACTAGGACTTTGATTGAGGATCAAACTTCTATCCTCCCTATACCTTGGCAACCGAATATGGACACTGAATGGACTAGATTCTGCTAAGCAAAAAAAGGTTAGAGTTTGGCTAGAACTTGGAGTCTTTGGAGAGGGAGAGTTCTTCTTGAGATAGGAGTTTTAAAGATCTTTAAACTCTAATCCTTTACCCTATTAGTGGCAGCTAAGGTGATATAGGAGTAAGGGATTTTATTCATTTGGTGAAATAGGTTTTTTGGAGTGAGTTTTCTTTTGAGAGAAAAACTGTTTTTCTTAGAGAGAAAATCAAGAATTCGGCCAAGGCTTCTTATACATTAGTCACACCTCCTCCTCACCATTCGTCTTGTTCTTCCTTTGTAGTCGAAACATACAATCCTTGCTGTGTTTCGGGCTTGAGAGAAAAAAAAAGTTAACCTTTTGATTAAGGGTAAAACCTACCAACTACCATTGGTGAATCTCTGAGCCTTGAGAAGGCTCCAACATTCATACGTGTGGATCACTATTGGAGGCAAGTCGCTTGTGTTGCACGTGACCTTGGACAGATCGTGCAGTGGCCATTTTGTTCCAGCGTTCGTATAGGAACTGTAACTCAAAGTTACGATCTTTGAGTAGGTATGATCCGAATAACATGTGTGATAAAAAAATTTTTTGTAACCAACCACATGTAAATCACGATCTAAAGATCCTGAGGGATCCGACTATTTCTATGTTTTTACTTTTGCAACATTTTTTTTATGCCAAAATCTGTTTGAGCAAGAGGCCGGATATCCCAACACCATCTTGGCAATATGATGACCAGGAACAGTTTTAGGAACAAAGCTTTGATGCATAATGATCTCACAAATTATAACTCTTTATAATTCCTTTGCAAGGTCTTTATGTTCCATGGGCTTCATCCAATTAGTACACTGTAGACACCTAATTTTGTCCGAACCACTAAAATAGGTATGATTTCTTCCTAAATTGATGTTTCAGAATGTAAAAAGACTTTTTTCATCCTGCAGGTGGTACTCCGAGACTTAGTTTAAAAGGGCGAGCATAAAAAGTCAAACTTGAAAAAAGTCAACCCCAAAAAATCAACTACTAAAATAGTCAACCCACTTTCAAAATCAATATTTGAAGTTCAATTGAAAAATGGTGAAAGAATTTTGATAATCCGAGGTCTACATCGAAAGATATGGAGTTCGGAAGTTGGGTTATAGAGATTTAGTAGAAAGGAAACCCTAATTCGAGAAATTTAGGAAAAAGTGCTTAAACGATTGAATTGGTAGAAATTGAAGGTTCCAAATGAAAGATAAGCATTGACTACGGGTAATGGAGAAGCCACTTGAAAGAAAAACTAAAATAAAAGTCAATCCGGGAGAAAATCGAGAATTAGGGTTTTTGGTGAATTTCGGTGAAATTGGGAAGAATTACAAGAAATGGCCCGATTCGGTAGGACTAAAGCCCCTAATGGATGAGGAGTGATTAAAAAGGATAGTCGAAGGCTCAGTTTGAAGAAAATCTAAAAATCGAACTTGTTTTGAGCAAAACTGGGTTTCGAAGGTAAAAGGGCAAAATGGGAAAATTTGGAAAAAATAGCAAATGAACTCCAAATCTTCTGAAAATTTGTAAATCTTATTTTTAAATTATTTGAAAGATATTGGCGAAAGAAAATCTTGATTCGGAGTTCGTTTGCAAAATGGCCAAATCCCGGGTCTTCTATGCAATAATTCAAGAAGATAAATCCCAAAAAAATAGCAAATGGACTCCAAAATTTCTGAAAATTTGCAAATCTCATTTTTAAATTATTTGGAAGATTTTGGCGAAATAAAATCTTGATTCGGAGTTCATTTGCAAAATGGCCAAATCTCGGGCCTCCTATGTAGTAATTCAAGCAGATAAATCCCGAAAAAAAATACCAAATGAGTTCCAAAAATTATGAAAACTTCCAGATCACACTTTTAAATTATTTGGAAGAGATTTGTGAAGAAAAATCTTGATTTGGAGCTCGTTTACAAAATGGTAAAATGTGGGGGCATAAAAGGGCAATTTTGGAAGAAAAAATCCAAATAATTAGCAAACGGACTCGAAAAATTTTGAAAACTTCCAGAATTCATTTTTATTTTATTTTGAAAGTATTGAAAAATAAATTTTGAATTTGGAGTCCGTTTGCCATTTATTTGCATCCGGGGGCAAAAAGGTCATTTTACCCAAGAAACCGAAAAAGGCTTCTCTTGCCTTTCAAAAAAATCAAACTTGGGCTGGAAGAGAGAGTGCTGGCCGGCCAAGGCCCAAGGAAGGGAAGGAGGATTCTGATTTTTTGATCAAGAGGCCAAAAATGAAGAGTTAGTTAGTGATTTTTTGATCAAGCCTTTGCAAATAAGCCACATGGGCCAATGCATGAAGAGGGAGAGTGTCAACATGATTCTTGAACAGCTGTAATTATGGACAGATGATGGCCTAATCTAAGGGTGATAATTTCATGTTTTAAACATCTTGAATCACTAGCCCTTGGATGGAAATTGGTTTGAGGAAAAATGACAACATCCTAGTCTAGGAGAGAGGAATTTCGGCCACTACATGAAGGTAGGGTCATTTTCATTTTCAGCACTCTCATTTTTTCATATTCTCTCTTGTTTTGGCTGAGTTTTCTCTCCATTGTTGCAAAGCAAAAAGAAAAGTTTAGATAAAAAAAGAAAGTTTGAAGAGAAAAAGCTTGAAAGATAGCTTCTAGAGGTTGCTTTTAGCACTAACTCTTGCACTTTCTTTGATTTTCCATTCTTGTTTTTGCTGTTTTGATTATTATTTTGATGATTTTTCTTTTGATTTTTTATTTTTAAATAAGTGGTTTTTAATGTTCTTTTTAAGTTCTTTCTTCATCTTTTCTTAAAAAAGTTCTTGCAATATTTTTTTCTCTTGATTCCTTGACATGGCCGAATGGCCCATGATTTTTTGTTGTTGCTGTTTTGCTTTGATTTTTCATGTTATTTTTGATATTAAATAAGTCTTGATGCTTTAAATCGTCTTCTACTACATATACTTGTAGCTTGTTTTAATTTGGTTGCTTGCTTACTTCCATTTATGAGTTTATTATCATGTTCTTGCATTTTTTATTTTCTATTTTCATAATGTTTAAATTTGTTTATGTTTTATATTTTGTAATCCATGTGTTTGTGAAAATGCTTGTTAGTTTTAATATCTCTACTTTATATTTGCATGATTTGAGTGTTATATTTTAGTTAAGTATGTTAGTATATTAAGTGTTTGTGAAAATACCATGCTCACTTGGAAAATGAGGCCATTCGGCCCCTTCATGTATTTTCTTTGTGTGTGCATTTTTGCTATGATAGTTGATAGGTTTACATTTGCATGGCATTTGATTGAGTATTTGGTTTAAGTATATCAAGTGTTTGTGAAAATTCCATGCTCACTTTGGATATGAAGCCATTCGGCCATCTCGCTCTTTTTGCTTTGTGTGTGCATTTTTGTATGTTAGTTGATAGGTTTGCCTTTGCATGACATTTGATTGAGTATTTGGTTTAAGCATGCCTTGTGTTTGTGTTATTGCCATGCATATTTTAGATGTTAGGATTGGTTTGTTTTTCCATGCATATCCATGCATTTTAGACTTAGGTTGTATTAAATGCCATGCAAGTTCATTTAGGTCTAGGTCATTTTATTGAAGCCATGCATTTTTCTTGACATTTATTAAATGCATTTTATTAGGTCTAGGTCTAGGTCATTTTATTAAATGCATTTTTCATGTATTTCATACATCATATTTGCTGTATTTTTCATGCATTTCATGTCGATGCCACTTGAATTATGACTTAGGCCAATTAATGGTTCAAAGTCATGCTCTCTTGAGCATACTTGTGGAAAATTAAAAAGTTGTCAAATTGATTATTCTACCTTTGTGAATTTTTTTTACTTAGCCAATTTTGTATAACTTTTCAAAAGTGTTAGCTACTGTTTGTGAGTCATTTAGGGAGTCTTAAATATTTTTACTTTGATTTTTAAATGATTTTATCAAAGGCAAAAATGTGTTTTGGCAAAATAGTTTTTTCACCCAGTACTCGTACTTTCCCAATTTTTCTTGGCATTCATCTTTAATAATAAAATTAAGCCGATTTTTTCCCGTATATTTTTACATATCCTGAGTCTCCAGTAATTGTTTTTTTAGTTTTTTTAGAATTTTTAAAAATAGGTTAAAAAATCGTGGTTTAAAACTGGACAATGGAATCAGAATTGAATTTGAAGGAAAATCATTTTTCTGTTTTGGTTAAGATACTTAGATGGGGCTGATTAGGAAGTTTAGCTACTGACTTAGGGTTGTTTCTAAGCCTTTTTAAACTCTAAAAATGATTTTTTAAGTCTCGAGTTAAGGGTGGTCAAGTCCGGGATTTTAAACTTAGGAAATTAGAGCCATTTAAAAAAGGGTTTAGCCAAGTTTTTATTTTTAATCTAAGCTTTTTCAAAATTGTTTTCAAACAATCACAAAGTATTTTGATTTTAGAATATTTAATTTGATATGTTTTTCTAAGGTAGCCGGATATCTTTTTAGATATACGGATTTCCTTAATTAAAGGAAAAAATACATTTTCATGCATTGCATTTTCCATATTCATGCATTTTATATAATATGTGATTTTTGCTATGATAATTTCTATGATATTGTTATGATTTTGAGTTATGTTATATTGTTTATTATATGATTTTGAATATTTCATGATATCCTATGCTTTTTATTTAGTTATTTTTTTATATTCTTTAGCATATACTATGTTCATGCATTATTATTTTCATTTTTATTTTCATGCATATTATATGATAGCATTATTTTATATTTCATGTCATTTAAATTATATGCCATATCATTCATATTTTCCATGTCATTTAAATTATTTCATTTCATATAGAATATATTACTTAGGTCATTTCATTTCATGTAGAATATTATGCTACCTAGGTCATTTCATTTCATGTAGAATATATATTATGTTACCTAGATCATTTCATTTCATTTAAAATATATCATATGACTTAGGATATTACATTTCATATAGAATATATTATGTTACCTAGGTCATTTCATTTCATTTAGAATATATCATATAACTTAGGATATTCCATTTCATTTAGAATATGCTAAGACATTTAAATTATATCATATCATTTAGGTTGCATTATATTATTTAGATTTTGCTATGTCATTTTATTTATGTCATGCATATTCATATTCATATTTTTTTTTAAATGTTTTCAAAAAGGTAATGATTTTCAATAAAATAAAGATATTCCTGAGTTAAAATAATTCATGAGTTCTCTGCCGGGTTTGCTGGGGAGGATATCATCAATTATCATTAATAACGGAATATCTTCTTTAAAATGAGAATGATTCGGAAAGTTTTCCAAATTAATAAAAATTTCTATATTTTGCCACGTTTGTTGGGGAATATAGGAAAATTTTGAATTTATAAATTCCGGATCATTTTCAATTAAAAATGGAATTATTTTTTTTTTAAAAAATTGGGAATTAACTTGAAATACTAAATTTAAAACCGACTTTTTGAGATAACACATGATTAATAAGGTACCGTTTTATACGGGCGTTGTGGGGGTGCTAATCCTTCCCTACACGTAACCGAGTCCCGAACCCGCTTCTTTAATTTCTCTGGTTTAAAACGCAGACTTGAAATTGGTTTTAAAAATGTTTTAATTAATTTTAAATTTTTTTATAAAACCAGTTTTAATAGGTGGCCGATCACACCTAGCTAAAAAAGATTGGTGGCGACTCCATGTCTTTTTCAAGGTCATTTTCAAAACCTTCATTTTTCAAGAGGAATTAAGTCGACTTTTCCTCGGTTTTTTTTTTAATGTCACGCTTAACGAATAATAAAGTCTAGTGATGAGACTTGTTATTTTTGTTAGGTTGCGACATACACAATAACTACTTATCATAGTACGAACATGAAGAAAAACCTTGTATCACTAAAGTACAGTGATTGATTTGCATTATTAACTGTATATCCCTTCTCCAATTTGATTTGCTCAAGGGCATATACTAAAAGAAATTTCTAGCTAAATTTTTTCCACCGGCCAAGACAACAAAGATGCGTAATGATATCACCTTCTTTGTGCATTTTGACTCAGAATCATTGTATGAAGCTTGGGAAAGATACAAGGATTTGCTTCGAAGATGTCCTCACCATGGTTTACCAAAATGGCTTTATGTGCAAACCTTCTACAATGGGTTGTTAGGTCCTATCAGAACTACTATCGATGCTGCTGCAGGTGTAGCTTTAATGGGAAAATCTACTAATGAGGCATATGATTTGCTTAAAGAAATGACATCCAATAATTATCAATGGCCAATTGAGAGATTGGTGCCAAGGAAAGTTGCAGAGGTTAATGAGCTGGATACAATCATTTCTTTAACCGCACAGGTAGTTGCGCTTTCCAAGAAATTTGACACTTTGGGTGTATATGCCGTCCAAAGCCCATTTGTGACTTGTGAACTATGTGGGGATGGACATACCAGTGATTGATGCCCAACTAATGTTGTATTAGTTCAATATGTTGGAAACTACAACAAGCAACAAAATAATTCTTATACCAATGTCGCAACCTAAAAAAAAAACAACGTAACAAGTCTCATCGCAAGACTTTATTATTCGTTAGGCATGACATTAAAAAGAATGAGAAAAAGTCGACTTAATTCCTCTAAAAAAACAAAGGTGTCGATACGTGATCTCGATCGCAGGGACCTGTTCAAGTGAGGGGGAAAACAGAAGGAGAGGAAAAGACGACTTAATTCCTCTCAAAATTGAAATAAAATAAACGATCGAGGGTATGAAAACGGCCTCTTAAAAAGACATGGAGTCGCCATCAATCTTTTTTAGCTAGGTGTGATCGGCTACCTATTAAAATCGGTTTTATAAAATATTTAAAAATTAATTAAAACATTTTTAAAACCAATTTCAAGTCTGCGTTATAAACCAGAGAAATCAAAGAAGCGGGTTCGGGAGTCGGTTACGTGCGGGGAAGGATTAGCACCCCCACAACGCCCGTATAAATCGGTACCATATTAATCATGTGTTATCTCAAGTCTCGGTAAAAAGTTGGTTTTTAATTTAGTATTTCAAGTTAATTCCCAATTTTAAGAAAAACAATTCCATTTTTAATTGAAAATATCCGGAATTTATTAATTCAAAATTTTCCTATATTCCCCGACATAATCGGCAAAATATAGAATTTTTTATTCATTTGGAAAACTTTCCGAATCATTATCGTTTTTTGAAAGAAAGATATTTCTTTATTAATGATAATTGATGATATTCCCTCTAGCAAACCCGGTAGAGAACTCATGAATTATTTTAACTCGGAAATATCTTTATTTTTATTGAAAATCATTATCTTTTCAAAACATCTAAAAATATGAACATGAATATGTAAGACATAAATAAAATGACATAACAAAGTCTAGATAATATAATGCAACCTGAATGATATGACATAATTTAAATGTCATAGTATATTCTAGATGAAATAAAAGAATCCTAAGTGTCATGGTATATTCTAAATGAGATAAAATGATTTAAATGACATGGCATATTCTAAATAATTAAACCTTGATGACATGGAATGTGATGAAATGTCATGAAACATAAAATAATGCTATCATAAAATATGCATGAAAATAAAATAAAAATGCATGAACATAGTATATGCTAAATAATGTGACAAAAATAAATGACGAAATAAAAAAAAAAGGGATATCATGAAATATTCAAAATCATATGGAAAACAATATAACATCATAAAATGTGAATCAAAGTAATGATAATATCATGGGAAATATCAAAGCAAAAATCACTCATTTAAATAAAATGCATGAACATGGAAAATGCAATGCATGAAAATGTATTTTTCCTCTAAATAAAGAAATCCGTATATCTAAAAAGATATCCGGCTACCATAGGAAAATATGTCAAATTAGATTTTCTAAAAAGACAAAACTTTGTGATTGTTTGAAAACAATTTTGAGAAAAAACTTGAATAAAAATTAAAACCCTTACCAAACCCTTTTAAAATGGCTCTAATTTCGTAAGTTTAAAATCCTGGACTTAACCACCCTTAACCCAAGATTTATAAAATCATTTTTAAAGTTTATAAAGGCTTAGAAACTACCCTAAGACAGTAGCTAAAGCTTCTACTCAGCCCCCTCTAAATGCCTTAGCCAAATTCAACCATTATTCCTCTTTTGATTTCAAATCTGCCTCTACTGTCCGGTTTTACCACACGATTTTTTTGCCTATTTTTAAAAATTCAAAAAAATATAAAACAAGTACTGGAGACTCAAAACATGTAAAAATACACGAAAAAATTGTCTTAATTTTTTGATTAAAGATGACTGCCCAGAAAATTCAAAGAATTTCGAGTACTGGGTAAAAAAACTGTTTTGTCAAAACATATTTTTTGACTTTGATAAAGTCATTCAAAAATCAAAGTAAAGATTGTTGGAGATCATCCTAAAGACCTAAGGACAGTAGCTAAACATTTAAAAACCTTGGACAAAAATTGGCTAAGTAAAAAAATCACAAAGGTAGAATAATCAATTTGACAATTCCTTAATTTTTCACAAGTATGCTCAAGAGAGCGTGACTTTGAGCCATTAATTGGCCTAAGTCACAAATCAAGTGGCAATGACATGGAATGCATGAACATACAGCAAATGAAATGTATGAAATGCATGCTCTAAAGGTCTAAATGGTAAAGCTAATGCATGACAATTCAAGACAACCTAAATGCCTAGCATGAATTTGCATGGCAATAAATGCTATCCTAACTCAATATGCATGCAACGCTTGATAATGCAAATATGACTTGGACCTAATATGTTATGAATATGCATGAAAATGCTAATGTATCCTAAGGGCTAAGTAGCATAGTAATGCATGACAATACCAATTGTGATTTAAGACTCAATATGCATGGCAACACCAATATAGCCTAGACCTAAATGTAATGAACATGCATAGCAATACTATGAACATACAATGACCAATGAAACTAATGTCAATGCTGGAACAAACAGCAACTAATACACAATTTCAAGATATGATAATGCAAAGCATGCTACCTAAACAAAATCCAAATGCATGATAAGGCAAGGTATGCATGAAGAGGCCAAATGTAGCTACATGATGCTCTAATGCAATCCTATCTTGTAAATGACACAAGTACATGACAAATCATATTAAGATGCATAATTTCAAGACATTTTCATAAGCATATGACATACTAAAATCAAAAAGCACAAGCTCATGGCATGGAGATGCAAACAGGTTAAGAAGCAAAAGGAAAATGCACATGCAAGGCATACAAAAATGGAGTTGCCGAATGGTCATGGAACAAAATGATGGCATTTTATCATAGCATTTTCATAAGCATATGGCATACTAAAATCAAAATGTACAAGTTCATGGCATGGAGATGCAAACAAGTTAAGAAGCAAAAGGAAAATGCACATGCAAGGCATACAAAAATAAAGTTGCTGAATGGTCATGGAACAAAATGAAGAAAATGCAAACATGTAAGACAAGATACATGAAAAAAATGCACAACATGAGCATATGAACAACAATGGCCGAATATGCAAGGATACAATATCAAGCATGAAAATGAAATATATAAGTAAATATAGCATAGAAAATAATGTAAAGAACATATATATAAAAAAATTTAACATAGACATGCAAAACAAATAACAAGCAAAACTAGTACGTAAAACAAGGAAAGTTAAGCTCCATGGTTGGTATCAAATGGGCATAGCCTCTCACCTAACCATAATCACTTGGTCTTGCCAAGATCATGAAGCCTTTCCATCTCAATAAAACAGAAAATAAACCATGTTAAACAAAAAAATTAAGTTGAGCTTCATGGTAGGTAAAAATGGGCATAGCCTCTCTCCTAACCATGGTCACTTGGTCTAGCCAAGATCGTGTAGCCATTTCTACCTTTTTGCTTCATCTTTTGTAAAAAACCAGAACCTTAGAATACTCTAAAAAACCTTCTAAAAATAATTTTTCACAACAACATGCAAGGAAGAAAAAAAGGAAAACCAAGGCATGTAAATAAGCCACATTCGGCCATAGCATGAAACCATAAGAAAAAAATTGTTTTCCACCATTTTAATGAAGAAGAAGAGATGAAAACATATGTAAAAATTAGAAAACTTTATTTCTATGAAAAATATAGTAGGAAAACAAGATAGAAAATCAAGAAAACGCCATGGAAATCAAGAAGAAAGCTATGCTAGAGCTTGGTAGAGATGACTACCTTCAAGCTCTCTATTGAAAACCTTTTTTCTTCTTTCTTTCAAAACCATTTTCTTTGCCAAATTAGCTACTATTTCTAGCAAAAAAAAAAACCTATGAAAAATGAGACCAACCCCCCTCTAATGGCTTGGCCGAATGGCCCCCTAACCCTTGGATGGGAATTGCACTTTTTCTCCTCCAATCTTGGCCTTTTGATTAAGATATTTTGATGACAACATAAAAATGTCATCTTGCCAATTGATAGCAGCCCTTAAGATGTGTACTCAGCCCTTGTAGTAACCTTAGCCCTTAGATGCAAAATAGGACCAATCCCATGCACTCCCTTGCTTGCCCCCTTGAGTGCCTACCATTGGATGAATTGTGCTCTTCCATTCTTGGTCATTGGATGAGGACAACATAAAAATGACATCTTGTAGATTAAATCCAGCCCTCAACATGTGTACCTAGCCCTTGTAGATGGCCTAAGCCATTGGATGGAAAGAGATAATCCCATGCACTTCTTTGTTTAACCGAATGGATGTTCACCCTTGGATGAATTGTGCTCATCTTTTTTCTTCCATTCTTGGCCATTAGATGAGGGAGGGTTCTTTCATGACAAATAAAAATGTCATCTTGGCATTTAAACTTGGCCATTGGATGGTGCATTCAACTTTCCTACAAGGCACCTAAGCCATTGGATGAAGGGGGACCATTTGCAAGGTGTTAGTGGTAGCATGTGGCTTGATAGTGACTAGGAAATTAAATTGTTCAAGCTTCCTTCTTCTCTATGTTGGCTGACCAAGGGAAGAAAAATCCCAGCAATTCCTTCTTCTTTCATATTTTCCTCAATTACAAATTTGCCATTTTGGGTTTCTTTGGTGAAATGACCTTTTTGCCTCTCGAACCTAAATAAATAGCAAACAGGCTCCAAATTCGATTTTTATTTTTTAAATTCTTCCAAAATAATAAAAAAATGAAATTCTGGAAGTTTTCAAAATTTCCCGAGTCCATTTGCTATTTATTTCGGATTTATTTTCGAAATTACCCCTTTTATGCACCCGAACTTTACCATTTTTTATACGAGCTCTGAATCTAGATCTTTCTACACCAATCTTTTCCAAATAATTTAAAATTGTGATCTGGAAGTTTTCATAATTTTTGGAGCTCATTTGCTATTTTTTCAGAATTTATCTGCTTGAATTACTACATAGAGGACCCGGGATTTGGCCATTTTGCAAACAAACTCCGAATCAAGATTTTCTTTCCCCAATCTCTTCCAAATAATTTAAAAATGAGATTTGCAAATTTTTAGAATTTTTGGAATTCATTTGCTATTTTTTCGGGATTTATCCTGTTGAATTACTATATAGGGGACCCGGGATTTGGCCATTTTACAAACGAACTCCGAATCAAGATTTTCTTTCACCAATCTCTTCGAAATGATTTAAGAATGAGATTTGCAAATTTTCATTATTTTTGGAGTTCATTTGCTATTTTTCCCATATTTTCCAATTTTTCCCTTTTGCCTCCGAAACCCGGTTTTGCTCAAAACAAGTTCGATTTTCAGATTTTCTTCAAACTGAGCCTTGGGCTATCCTTGTTTAATCATTTCTCATCATTTAAGGCCTTTATATCTTTCGAATCGGGCCATTGCTGCAATTCCTCCAAATTTCATCGAAATTCCCTAAAAAAATCCTAATTCTCGGTTTTCTTCCGAATTGACTTTTCTATCAGTTTTTCTTCCAAGTGGCTTCTCCATTACCTGTAGACAATGCTTATCTTTCATTTGAGACCTTCAATTCTGACCAATTTGATCGTTTAAGCACTTTTCCCTAAATTTCCCGAATTAGGGTTTCCTTTCTACTGAATCTCGTAACTCAACTTCCGAACTCCATATCTTTTAATGTAGACCTCGGATTATCAAAATTCTTTCACCATTTTTCAATTGAACCTCATATCTTGTTTTTGAAAGTGGGTTGACTTTTTCAGTAGTTGACTTTTTTAGGGTTGACTTTTTTCGAGGTTGACTTTTTTTGAGTTTGACTTTTTCTGTCTGCTTTCCTAGACTAAGTCTCGGAGTACCACCTGCAGGATGAGAAAAGCCTTTTAGCATTCTGAAACATCAATTTAGGAAGAAAATATACCAGATTTAGGGGTCCAGACAAAATTAGGTATCTATAGTTGTCCCTCTTTGGCTATTGCTGAGAATCAGGAATCAGGCAAAGATTAACAAACACTAATTTTGTACGGTTAGTGAAATCACATTTGAAGGAAAGGGAAGGGTTTTATTTTTTTTTCATTTCTACTTTTTCATCATTTTTTTTTTTGAAAAAGCTATAGATTGAAGATTTTGTCCTTAAAATTCCTTGACTAATCAAGGCTCGACCAGTCTTAAGGAAATGGGTTCGATTTTGAAAGAAAAAATTGTGCCCGAAGGTCTTAAAAATGGTGCCCGAAGGTCTTAAAAATGATGCCCGAAGGTCTTTAAAATTGTGCCCGAAGGTCTTAAAAATGGTGCCCGGAGGTCTTAAAAATGGTGCCCGAAGGTATTTAAAAATGGTGCCTAGAGGTCTTGAAAATATTGCCTGAAGGTCTTTAAAAATGGTGCCCGAAGGTCTTTAAAATGGTGTCCTTGAGGTCTTTAAAAGGTGCCCGTAGGTCTTTAAAATAGTGCCCGAAGGTCTTAAAAATAGTGCCCGAAGGTCTTAAAAATGGTGCCCGAAGGTCTTTAAAATGGTGCTTGAAGGTCTTTAAAATGGTGCCCGAAGGTCTCTAAAAATGGTGCCCGGAGGCCTTACCCGTGATGAAAAATTATGCCCGAAGGTCTTAAAAATGGTGCCCGAAAGCCTTACCCACATGGATGAAACCGAAAATTGAAAAAGATCTAGATGAAACCAGAGATTAAAAAGGCATGGTTGAAACTAGAAAATTGAAAGAGATCTGAATGAAACCAAAAAATGGAGACAACATGGGTGAAACTAGAAATTTGAAAATGATCTGGATGGAATCAGAAATTGAAAAGCATGGGTGAAACCAGAAATTTGAAAAAGATCTCGATGAAACCAGAAATTGAAAAGCATGGGTGAATCCAAAAAATTCAAAAAGATCAGGATAAAACCAGAAATTGAAAGGATCCAGATAAAACCAGAAGTTGAAATGACATGGGTGAAACCAGAAAATTGAGAAAGATCTGGATGAAACCAGATATTAAAAAGGCATGGGTGAAACCAGAAAATTGAAAATGATCTGGATGGAACCAGAAATTGAAAAGCATGGGTGAAACCAAAATTTTGAAAAAGATCTGAATGAAACCAAAGAATAAAAAGGCATGGGTGAAACCAAAAAATTAAAAATGATCTCGATGGAACCAGAAATTGAAAAGTATGGGTGAAACCATAATTTTAAAAAAGATCTGGATGAAACCAGAGAATAAAAAGGCATGAGTGAAACCAGAAAATTGAAAATGATTTGGATGGAACCAGAAATAGAACAGCATGGGTGAAACCAGAATTTTGAAAAAGATCTGGATGAAACTAGAGAATAAAGAGGCATGGGTAAAACCAAAAAATTGAAATGATCTGGATGGAACCAGAAATTGAAATGACCTAGAAAGTAACCTGAAGGATTTGAGAGAAGATGCAAATGCTTCATGGTGTAAATGCAAATATCTTGGATACATGCAAATGCTTCTTGAAATGATACAGATGCCTTGGATCGATGCAAATGCTTCTAAACGCAGATGCAGATGTCTCTTCGAATCATGTTCATGTAAGTGGTTCATGAATGGTGTAATTGCAGCTATAATGAAGAAGCAATGATCCTAGAAATGATGCACTTGCTTGAGCTGATGCGAATGCAAATATCTATGAAGGATGTACTTGTAAAGATAGAATGCAGATGCTCATGGAATAGTGCAAATACAAATACTAATGAATTATGCAAATGCGTGCTGACATGGTGCAGATGCAAAGCTTAATAAATAGATGAATGCTCATGAGTGATGCAAATGCCCCTGATCATTTTTCTAGATTTTGGCTTAGCCTTTCTAATTCATTTTTCCTCTTCAAATCAGAGTATATCTTCAATTCATTTTTCAATCTTTGGCTATTCTCTTTGCCCCAATAGTATTTAAACTCTTATTGACAGAAGTCTACTTGTCGAGTTCTATTTCTTCTTCTCATATTTGGAAGTCAAGGTTAACCCTAATAGTTCTACACCTAGTTAAAAAAAACCATTATCTCATGTTAACATCAAAAATGGGTATTTAAAAAATATTTTTATCTTCCCTTTCTGAAAAACAATTTTGCTTATTTAATGAAAACATTTGAGTCAAAAAAAAAATTAACCCCACAGTGTGTAATGTACAAATCTTTTGAAGACTGATGATCATTGTTAGAAATTTTCCTAAGTGTCAATTTGGGTTTTTCAACTTGAATTGACAAGGCTTGGTACAACATGATTTTGGTTTTTTCCAGGAAAGCTTCACAACAAAAAATATATGTCCTTTCTAGGCTCACAAATGGAACAGATTTTATAAATCATGAATTCATTGAGAACCAAACAAATTCAACTTTCTTTTAGTTTCCATATCAAGGTATTTTGGCAAACGTCGAGATTGGCTGGGATGTTTAAACTGGAAAGTTGATTTTGGAGAAAAAAAGTTTTAGTTTTTGAAATCAATCATCCAAATGAGAGTTGACAATTTAGGAGGTTCAGGAATTCCTAGATGTTCCTCGATGACCACTTCTTTAAGATGATCTTCTATTTTGTGGTATTGGCACTATCATAGATGGCATCGGAAATTCCCATTTTACTCTAGACCGCCCTTTTTGGGGTTTTCGCCCTAGAGTCCCATTCTCTCCAATTTTTTCTTTTTTCATTGTTTTACCATGTATTTGAGAATTCTAAATTCTTCCTTAGTGAAATGATAATTAGATGAGATAGGATAAAATCTGAGGAAAAAAACACTTCAAGTTAAATATTCATGCTTGATCAAAATGGACTTTTAAAGCACGTAATGTAGGCCATGGCTCAGGGTTCAGAAAGAAAGAATAAATAGGCCCAAAATATGTGTTTGAGGGTAATCAGATCAAGGATCATTTCTTGAGGAGGATTCTCTTTGAAACATTTATCCCTTTTAGACTTTTCATTCCTTTTGACTTTGCTCTTTTTCTTCTTTGCTTTTGGCTTTCATTTGCCATACTTCTTCACATTTTTTTCTTTTTGTTTTTCTTGGCTTTCATTTCGCCATCTTTTCCTTTTTCTTTTTCTTTGACAGAGTGAGCCCTTATTTATTCAGGGCTCCATTTGCTTTGTATCTTTCTTTGAGCTAGGACTCATTTTTCATGATCTTTGAGAAGATCTTTCCTCGCATTTGCCCCCCAGTGTAGAGGGTAATCATTGATCAAGGTTTAAAGAAGAAAGAATTCTTTCAGCTCAAAAGGGGTGATTATGGATAATTTATTTTTGTGACAGGGACATGAAAGATGGCCATTTCTCATGTCAAGCACGAATATTCACATTGAAAAGCAATCCCCAGGGGAAATAGACATTCAGAATTTCATTTTTCACTTTGGAATCATCCGAATTCTCATATGCATGATATCACAAATTTTTTTTTCCGAATGCCCCAATGATTCATGCGTTAGTCCATCATTTTTCACCATATAACCATCATTACCACATATGATGCCCCAGTTTGATTAACCATGAGAATTCGTATCAACGAGGAACATAGCAAGTCTAGGTCTATTTTAAAAAGGCTGAGTTTCAAATATGAGTTCTTTGAAAGGACAAGGCAAGTACGATCTAAAAACGGGTTTTATCTGGGACATGGGATAATCTAATTTAATCATTGTGCCCCAGGGTGTCAATCATGAAGTGATGTTTGGGGTAATTAGTGTTTTGTGGTTATTGGTAAAGGTCATGAATGGTTTTAGCACAATCTTGACATACATCAATTTACCAAAATCTGGTTTCTTGAAAGAATGTCTCATTTGTTTGAATTTCAAGGAATTCGAAAAAATTTCAAAAAGTTCGTTCCTTTGTTCATGGCCTAGACTAGGATTTATAACTTTGCTTATTCTGCTATGACAATGGTTTATGAAGTTTAAACAATCATATTCCTTGAAGCATTAGGTCTTTCAAGTGATCTTAGTTTCAAGAATTTAGACATATGGAATCCCCAAAAGAGGGAAGGTATTAGGTCATTTCTAACAATAATCATCAATATTCTCGAGACTATCCATTATTAGAACCTCCTTAATGCTTGTTTTTGCACCTTCAAATTATTGTTAAAACACAACAAACATAAAAACATTCAAAATTAATTTATTTCATAGGGATGTTAACATAAGACAAGTGTTTTCATCATGAGGTATGAAACTAAATGCATAAAAACTTCCCCTTGACATGTTCTCCCTAATTCAAACTGGCTATTCCTCGGTACTCTTTTCGATCTTTCCATCTTCTTCCCCTATTATGACATCCACAATAGTCTCATCATTACCATTCAGTAGATTCTCCACGAGGTCTGACCTTTGTTTCTTCCCCACATCTAACTGTCCTTTATTGATGAGTGCTTGAACCTTCCATTTCAGACATAGGCAATTTTCTGTGGAATGTCCCTGAATCCCAGTTCGGATATGGGGGTTCGATAGGCTCCACTGGAACTTTAGTGAAGAGTTTCTCTTCGACCATCTGGGGCAATAGTTTAGAGTAAGACATGGGGAGTGGCTCAAACTGATATTTTTTTCGAATATTCTTCGGTTTTCTCTGGCTGACAAAAGGTTGAAAATTTACTAGATTCTGAGAGGCCATCAGGTATAAGTATGAACCCTGGGATACATAGTTCGTAGAAGGACAAGGTGGTTGGTATGAAGTAACCAAAATATACGGGGCAAAGTCTCCCACAGCTTGGATATCTTCCTATTTCTTTTTGGGCGTTCTGTTTCTCTCTGCATTAAATGTTTTACCTCCTTCGAGCTTCCCAGCCTTGATAGCATTTTCAATCATTTCCCCAGAGATTACCATATCCGAAAAATTCTTCGTGGTGTTGCCAACAAGTCTATCGTAGTATGGGGCCTGTAGTGTATTCACAAAAAGGATAGTGGTTTCCTTCTGAGTTAAGGGCGATTGTACTTGGGTGGCCATGTTCCTCCACCTCGAGCATACTCTTTGAAGCTCTTAGTAACTTTTTTCTCCATATTTTGCATGGTGAGACGGTCAGGTGTCATGTCGGTCACATGCTTGTATTGGTTTAGAAAAGCCCTGGACAAATCATTCCAAGAGCGAATCTGATCCTTGCTCAACTGACTATGCCACCTAATTGCGGACCCGCTGAGGCTATCCTAAAAGCAGTGAATCAAAAGCTTATCATTATCAATGTGACTTCCATCTTTCGGTAGAACATGGTGATGTGGGTTGATGGATCGGTCGTCTCATCATATTTCACAAAGTTAGGGACCTTGAATTTAGGAGGAATGACTAAATTGAGGACCAAGCATCGTTCTTTCTCATCCACCTCCCGAATACGTCTGTATTTTCTACTGTCCGAAGCCTTTCATCTAACAACTGATATTTCCCTCGAGAATCTGTCAACTCAGCCATATTTGACTCAACCATATTCAACTTTTCCCGTTCAGCTGGGTCGTCTAAGTTCAGGGTGTTGCTGGGGTTAACTGTGTTCTGGCCATCCATCATTACGACCTTATTCTGACCCTTTTATGCCTCTAACCCTTCTCTGACGACAAAGTTTTCAGTGTATCCTTTTCCCTTGGTTACAGCGAACATCAGCTCCATCAATTTAGTCATCTGATCCTTACATTCTGCTTGAGACTTTGCTAGCTGTTCTCGTAATTCTTCTCGTACCCTTTCCATTCTTTTCATTCGGGCAACTTGTTCATTCTCCATAGCACTAGCCTGTATTAAAAAGGGTACTCAGTACTTCTTATACCTCTGATTTGAAATGGAAATTCTTTTGAAGACTCTTAAAGCCAAGCCAACTTCTATTTTATTCCCCCCAGGTGCATGTCATGATGAAGGAGTTATAAACGCAATTTGATGCACGTGAAGCCTAAACAATATGATGTATGGAAATATATAATGGAAACATGCTGACAATAAATGCAATCACGATGCCAACATGCTGCAAGCAAAGAATAATCAAATCAATGCATGGATATATACAAAGAATGACCATGTACATTTCAGCGTATTTGATGGAGACTCAATTAAGAGTCGTAAACCCAAGTGCAGGTTATGTTCAAGTAATAAATTCTCGGGTGTCCGAGGTCGAACCACAGGGAAGCGTACTAGTAAGTATAAGTTTATAAACATATATATGAAAAAGAAAATAAACAAGATATTAGGGAATCAATAACAAAGAAAGTAAACAAGATATTAGAGAACAAAATAAACAAAATAACATAAAAGCAATTAAACAAGATATAAAAAACAATAAGAAATGATGTTGAGGTTAGAGAATCCACTCTTGGTGTCATGCTAAGATTAATCTTGTTTTATTACACAATTGAAATCCACACATAAGGGAGGTTCCAATCGGAAGGTTTAGCAATTCAGTCCAAATTGTCCAACGTCCATAGCATATGATATTATGTTCATTTGGTGTCCTCAAAACTCATAAAAAGAGTCCAAGCATTCCTTATGCCAAGGTATATGTCTACAACAAATCAAGGTTATGAAACCAAGCATTTACTGTGCCATTTTCATTGTCAATAATGAATCAAGATCTCTACTTTGCAAGTATGATTTTAAACCAAAAGAAAATATTATCTATACTAGTGTTTATAAATGATGATTCATTTTAGCTCATGTTTAAGAGACTAACCTTAGCATTTACCAAGAGCTTCACCTCATCACCTCAACAATATGATTAGCAACACATACTAGATATGAATAAAATGAAAAGAAATGTAAGAAGCATAAGTAAATAAAAAAAAGAAAACTAGAGAAAGGAAAGAAGAAGAAAACTTAGAGAATTTTATTACAATGGCTAAAATCCTACCAATGTATCAATGTATCCTAATACTCATCCAAGGCCCTCTATTTATACACATTTTGGAGAGCTAAATGACAAGAGACAAGCTTTATAAATTTCAAAGGTAGGTATAATAGGTGGGTGCATTTTTCTAACAATTTTCGTCATGTTGTATGACAATTCTGATCAGCCAGATTGATGGTCGATTTTGTCAATTGTGGATGCTCGATCTGATCAAATGGTCTTCTAGAAAAATATGCCCCTATCAGTTACTGATCCATAGCCGTTGGAATCAGATCATTTGCTCATGTGGATCGGAAGATATGGTCAAAATACCAAAACGGTGCAGAACAGACGTCATTGCACATCAGCCAACTTGATGGTTGATTTCGGTAGGGAAAACGACTCCGTTTCAAGAAGTGTAAAACATGAAAAAGATAGATATGCCTCTTAACTTTGCACTGTCAAAAGGTCAGCCTTAATGCTTCGGTGAAACTCCAGATATAGCTGATATGGCAAAAGGTGTCGGAATTGGAACTGAATTGGATTTGCCCTTAATTCTTGATTTAACCTAGTAATCTGAAATCACTCAAAGAAACTCATGAAAAACACCAAATTACATAAAAATATAAAAGATCATAAACACAAGTAGACTAAGCAATAATAACTCGTATTTGACACAAAACAATAATAAAACATAACTAAAAACTATATAATTATACGAGTTATCACACCTCCACACTTAGATTGTTGCTAGTCCCTAGCAACGACTCAATAAAAATAAAATAAGAAAATCTAATCTAATCCATTTTCGTAGGAAATCACGGTGGCACTTAGCATGTGACACAAGCCTTTAAACCCCTAGGTGTCCCTAGTGGACGAGTTTAGTCTCGTGAGGGTTTGCTAGAACGATACCCACAAACATTGAAAAACTAAAATATAAGTAAACTACATACACTAAAATATTTACTCCTAATCCTTTCAATATAAATTAGAGACAATCTTTGAACAAGTCTTATAAACTAATCAATAGCTCAAAGAATTTCACAAAAATTCATGCTTGAATGTAAATAAATAAGTTAAGCCAATATTAACATAACATATTTCAATCAAAATAGTGCATATTCAACTTAATCTCAACTTCTCACTATACTCTCATGATTTTCACTCTTTAAAGTAGTGGTAAAGTGTTTACACTCAATCAATCTCATGAAAACAGTTCTACCATATGCTTGCTTGTCCACCTATTCTCCACTATTTAGATCATACAACTTCATAAATCAAGAGGTCTTTTTTCAAGGTTGTAATGGGGCCAAAGGGTTATAATGTGGTTAAAGAACAAAAGGATAAAGATATCACAAAGGTTCCAAAGAGTTCATAGAGTTTAGAGACATAATAAGATCATACGAATAAAACTTCTCAAAACTCTTATAAAGCACATAATAACATAGGCTAAATATTCATGTTGAGCCTTTGCTTCATTCTAACCAACTTTGTAACATCATTTTCTTTACTTTAACTAGAAGTTCAAGAGAAGATTTTTTTTTTTTTAATATGGGAATGTATTTGACAATGATCCCTTTCTTTTTCTCTTGACTTTTGCCTCTCTCCTCCCCCACACTTATCTTTCGTTCTAACCCAAATTTTCAAAAAGTATCCCTTGTTTTTGCAATATGTCTCAAAATATATAATCCATCTTTAGAACAAGGGTAAGGATATAAGTATATTTAGGCTAGGTGTAAGTTCTGGTTACCAATAAAATAGCATATTTAATGTAGGCTCAAATTGGCTCACTAGTGGGGATGTTCTCTTAGAACATTAATAATGGATGGCTGTTTGGCTCTGGTTATAATCCTAATGCCTCTATCATATTCATGTTGTCACATGGATCAATATAGTCTCAAACGGTTTAAAGCAAGTTCTAGAGAATCATGTAATCATAAGAGCACTCAAGAAAGAAATTAGATTGATTTGTATAATGCATCAATCATTATAGGCTCAAAAACTCACAAGGATGATTATACAAGTCAGATTAAGTCTAAACATGCTTCTTTCTCAATCAACATATCATATTAACATTGGCTCATAAAAAGGTTGACATCAAGCTCAATTCTCATGAAAATCTTCTCACTAATAAATCTGTTTTAGACTTATGCAATTCATATCTCATCATTGTATTAAAAAGGAACTAGAACACATTAAAATAATAATAATAATAAAGACTCATAAAAAAAATAGTAGACAAAAATAAAAGAAATCCTAAATCGTTCCCCCCACACTTAATTCTTACATTGTCCTCAATGTAAGTCTATTAACCCAAATGAAAGAATCATGTGTAAGAGAAAAGAACTAATAACATAAGAATAGGAATAACTAAGACTCAAAACAAAACAAACTCATGCAACCTAAATAATCCTAAAATACTAAACAAAAATTAACAAGTAAACATAAAAAGATTAAAATCAAACTGACAAGGTATGTCTCAAGTCTCCCTTACTCAGACCTTGTTCAGAATGAATACTTCTAAATGGCTTAAAACACATCAATTTTTTTTTTTTAAATTAGCAAAATATGTCCCTTACCCCCTACTAAAGGTAGAATTTAGGAGATATTACCTGCAGAGGTTGCTAACCACTTATTATAACTGAGACACAACAAACAAAATGTTAGATAATGTCACAAAGACAAAGTGCAATCCACTCCTTGCTCGTCCATATCTCTTTTTCTTTTTCCGAGCGTTTGCGAAACAACCGTAGCAGATAAATACTCATAAGCTTGGAGCTTTTTGAGTAAATCTTCAATGGTTGTAGCAGAAATTATGGTTCTCCTTGCCTCTGAAAACATGAATCCATTATCCACAGCATTATCTAAATATGAAAGCAAATTACTAAAATAACCATTAATATTAAGCAAACCAATGGGTTTCTTATTTGTGACCAAAGATGACCAAGAAGCCACGCAAGCTATTTCTTCCAATGTACCCAGACCTCCTGGTAAAGCAATGAATGCATCGGCAGAATGGTACATGATTGTCATCCGTTCAGGTATACTCCAGACTTGTATTTCCTTACCCACGGTAGGTCCACAAAAATCTGTGAATAGTTTTGGCACGATTCCTAGAACTGGACTTCCTCCGGCGTGTGCTGCTGTAGCGACTGCTCCCATTAAACCCGTACTACCGCCTCCATAAATCAACTGGATCTTTTGTTGGGCAAGTATTACTCCAACTCTTATGGCTTCATTAGCGAATATGTTATTTTTCCCTGGATAAGCACCTCCAAAGACACAAATTTTTTTAATGCGCTGGGACGAAGTACTTTCCATTTTTTTTTCAAGTGCCTGAAAGAGAATGAGTACATGGTGTAATATATAGAGGACTGAGTAGTGAATCAGACAAGAGTAATAATGTCGCCGAAAGTGTATTTGACCTGTCAGAAGAAAATGTTAACCTAACAAAAGATCTTTGCGTGATTTCAGGAAGAAAATCAAAAAGAGAAGAAAAATCAACCGTAAAAGACCAATGAAAAAAAAAACGAAAATAATTACACAAATCTAACAACACGTAAATTAAACCGAAATAAAGTTATTGCAAATCAAACCAAAAGCTGAGAAGTCATTTATTGTAGTTGTGATTGTGGCTCACATCTTCCTCTGGTTTTACGTCCAGAAATGGCTTAAACGCCTTCTATGAGTCGAGGATATGCTTCCCATCCAGTTTTCTTACAAGCTGGCAAACAGGGTCTTTTAACATCAGATTCCCAAGATGTTGCCATTCCCTTTGGAATTGCGGCCATAAATCAAGAATTTCTCTTTGTACGTCTCCACTAGGATGCGTCTCAAGAGAAAGTTGGATATTACCCAAATTCTCCTTACTCAGTCCATCCTTAATGAATTCAATTTTATCATCTCGATTAGAGGACGGAATCCCAATAGAACGACATTTACCGTTACACGTCCATCGTGCACATTTGTGGCAATTTGAACTCATGCGCTTTGCTCGTCGCTTCTTTGCAAAAGTGCTTCTACCTGTACCTGGTAAATGCAAAACAGGAAGATATTCATCTTCACGTACCTTGGCTTCAATTATCCAACGTATGTCTTTAGGAATCCCTTTGTGCATAAGCATTCTTAATCTTTCAAATCGAACTTGGTAAAGCTTCAGTAAAATATTCCGAGGAAAAGGAGGAAATCGTTTCTGCAATCTTGTGAGAATATCATCCATCTTGAAAAAAAATGAAAAAGAAATTGAAAGAGAAATTTATATACAATATCAGTTTTGTGGGTAGCTGATGGAACCGACTTAAATAATCACGGAGTACCGTTATCCGCCATTTAACCGGGGTTAAAAAAAATGTATTTTTTTTTTGAAGATTAGTAAAAATTATATTTACATCTAGTTATTTTCAAAACAAGGATCAGAAAGAAAAACAACCTCTTCTTTAGTAACATGATTTTCCAAAAAGAGTTTGAGTCTTTGTCCATTTACCTTGAATACGTTACCATTTTGAGGATTCTCAATGTCAACTGCTCCATAATGATACACATGCTTAACCACAAATGGGCCAGTCCATCTTGATCTCAACTTACCAGGAAATATGTGAAGTCTAGAATTATAAAGTAGAACTTTTTGCCCAACATCAAATGTTTTTCTTGAAATTAACTTGTCATGAAAGGCTTTAGTTCTTTCTTTATGAATTTTAGAATTCTCATATGCATCTTTGAATAAAGTTGGCCAGTAAAATCCACACTGTAAAATTTTTGCAGCAGTTTTCTTTGATGAAAAATGACCACCACATGCCTCGGAATGACAAAACTTAATTACACTACTTACCTCATTGTCGGGAATGCATCTTCGAAAAATCTGATCAGGACAATATTTGAACAAGTAAGGGTCATCCCAGTAGAACTTCTTTACCTCATTCAGAAACTTCCTTTTATCTTGGGGGTTCCATTGAGAAGGAATTTTTCCCAAAAAAGGAATATTTAGCTCGGATGGCAAAGGTTTTAAATCCAGCTTGGGTGGTTCAATAGTTGATGGTACAGTGACATTTGTGAGTGATGGAAGTTCCTCAAACTTTTGTTTCCAATAATGCTTATCCTGAAAAGAATTTAACAAAGAATCAGTGTGTGAAATTTCTGAAGCATTATCAAACTCACATTCAATTAAATAAGCTTCTAAAGGATCATGGAATGTGGTAGTGGTGAGATGTTCATGAACAAGTTCTTCAATGAAATCCACTTCATGTACTTCTGAATTATCACCAGGCTGCTTGCAAATGTTGAACACATTTAATTCTAAAGTCATATTTCCAAAAGAAATGTTCAAAATACCATTCCTACAATTTATCAGAGCATTAGAAGTTGCAAGAAATGGACGGCCTAATATAACAGGAATTTGAACATTTGGATTTGAAACAGGATGTGTGTCCAAAACAATAAAATCAACAGGGAAGTAAAAATTATCAATTTGAACCAAAACATCTTCAACTATCCCTCGAGGAATTTTTACAGAACGATCAGCTAGTTGAAGTGTAACAGGTGTTTCCTTGAGTTCACCTAAACCTAACTGTTGATAAACAGAAAAAGGCAAAAGATTAAGACTAGCACCAAGATCAAGCAATGCACGTTCTATTCTAGTGTTTCCAATGATGCATGAGATTGTTGGACATCCAGGATCTTTGAATTTGGGTGGAGTAAGATGCTGAATGATTGAGCTCACACTTTCCGTCAGAAATGCTTTCTTTTGTACATTATGTTTCCTTTTAACTGTGCACATGTCCTTCAAAAATTTAGCATAAGATGGAACTTGTTTGATTGCATCCAATAAAGGAATGTTAATCTTAACTTGTTTGAAAAGTTCATAAATTTCTGCATTTTGATTCAAATTCTTTATTGTTTGCAACCTTTGAGGAAAAGGAGCAGGATGCATACCTTTTTCTTTGTCCAAATTTTCAAGAAGTTCAGACTTACCATCATCCTTACCATTACTTTTCGGAGGGGAAGGAGGATCTTGGTCTTTTGATGGAATCTTTTTGTCAATTGCCTTTCCACTTCGAAGAGTTGTGATAGAACTGGCATTTTCCTGTTGAGTTTCATTGCAGCAAGAAACAAGACATTGAGTAGAAGGGTTAGGCTGAGGTTGAGCAGGAAACTTACCTTTTTCTTGAGTGCGTAATGAAGCTGTCAATGTGGACAAGGTGTTTTTGATCTCATTGATGTCCTGTGAAGTCCGGTTATTCACATTTGCTTGTGTTTGCATGAATGCTTGCAATGTCTCTTCCAAGGTTTGTACACGTGAAGGTTGATAGGAAAAAGTGTTGCCCGGCTTTTGAGATTGTGGTACCTGAACATGATTATTATTCCGCCAACTGAAGTTGGGATGATTCCTCCATTCAGGGTTATACGTTTCAGAGTAAGGAGAAGGAAAAGGCTTTTTAAATGTGTTTATGGAATTTACTTGATCATGCAACGCTTCTTTAAGAATGGGAATGTTTGGACATTCAGAAGTGGGGTGTCCCATGATTTCACAAATTCCACAACTTTCTTCATTTTTAACCGTTTTGACTTCTTTTACTTCTCTAAGTTCCATGGCTTCAATCTTTCTAGCCAAATTAGCTACTTTAGCTTTTATCTCATCTTCTTGACTAAAATGATATTTTCCTCTGTTAGAAACAACATTAGATCTATTGGAACTTTCAGAGGAATTATCTGTGTGCCAGGCTTGAGAGTTATCTGCCAAATGGTCTAGGTAGTCAAAGGCTTCTTCAGGTTCTTTTTCTAGAAACTCACCGTTACACATTGTTTCAACAAATTGTTTAGTTTCGGGAGTTAAACTTTCATAAAAGAAACTAATAAGACGCCATTTTTCAAAACCATGATGTGGACAAGAACTTAACAAATCTTTAAAACGCTCCCAACACTGAAAAAATGCTTCATTTTGATTTTGATTGAAATTTTGAATCTGTCTTTTCAAAGCAGTAGTTTTATGTGCTGGGAAAAATTTCTTTAGAAACTCAGTTTGTAATTCTTGCCATGTGCCAATTGACCTTGGTTTTAAATTATGAAGCCAAATTTTTGCTTTATCTTTTAAAGAAAAAGGAAATAATTTTAGCTTGACAATTTCATTTGTACATTGTTGGTCATTAAAGGTGACACATACATCTTCGAAGTCTTTTAGAAACGAGTAAGCACTTTCCGATTCTAACCCATGGAAATTTGGAAGCAAAGCTATCATACCTGGTTTAAAACGAAAGTTGTTTGCATTGAGAGGAAAACTAAAACAAAAGGGTGATGAGCTTCGAGTTGGTTGCAAGTAGTCACGCATGGTGCGTACTTGTCTGTTTTCATCTTCAGCATGAACACTTTCATTGTCAGCCATGGTAGGAGTTGTATTAGAAAGATTACCTGAAAAAGTTTCACAATAAAATCTAACTAAACGACGAGATCTAAAATCACGTCGCCAAACAAGCATAAAACAAAGTTAATAAATAGATAATATATCAATATAAACTTTACAATATAAATATAAATATATAGAAAATTAGGCGGTATAACCAGCCAATAAAAATATATATACTAAATTAGACGGTATAATCAGCCAATAAAAATAAAACAAAATTAATATACAAATTAGGCGGTATAACCAGCCAATAAAAATAAAACAAAGTTAATATACAAATTAGGCGGTATAACCAGCCAATAAAAATAAATATACTTATAAACTTATATACTTAGTATTGCTTCCCCGGCAACGGCGCGAAAAACTTGATGGAGACTCAATTAAGAGTCGTAAACCCAAGTGCAGGTTATGTTCAAGTAATAAATTCTCGGGTGTCCGAGGTCGAACCACAGGGAAGCGTACTAGTAAGTATAAGTTTATAAATATATATATGAAAAAGAAAATAAACAAGATATTAGGGAATCAATAACAAAGAAAGTAAACAAGATATTAGAGAACAAAATAAACAAAATAACATAAAAGCAATTAAACAAGATATAAAAAACAATAAGAAATGATGTTGAGGTTAGAGAATCCACTCTTGGTGTCATGCTAAGATTAATCTTGTTTTATTACACAATTGAAATCCACACATAAGGGAGGTTCCAATCGGAAGGTTTAGCAATTCAGTCCAAATTGTCCAACGTCCATAGCATATGATATTATGTTCATTTGGTGTCATCAAAACTCATAAAAAGAGTCCAAGCATTCCTTATGCCAAGGTATATGTCTACAACAAATCAAGGTTATGAAACCAAGCATTTACTGTGCCATTTTCATTGTCAATAATGAATCAAGATCTCTACTTTGCAAGTATGATTTTAAACCAAAAGAAAATATTATCTATACTAGTGTTTATAAATGATGATTCATTTTAGCTCATGTTTAAGAGACTAACCTTAGCATTTACCAAGAGCTTCACCTCATCACCTCAACAATATGATTAGCAACACATACTAGATATGAATAAAATGAAAAGAAATGTAAGAAGCATAAGTAAATAAAAAAAAGAAAACTAGAGAAAGGAAAGAAGAAGAAAACTTAGAGAATTTTATTACAATGGCTAAAATCCTACCAATGTATCAATGTATCCTAATACTCATCCAAGGCCCTCTATTTATACACATTTTGGAGAGCTAAATGACAAGAGACAAGCTTTATAAATTTCAAAGGTAGGTATAATAGGTGGGTGCATTTTTCTAACAATTTTCGTCATGTTGTATGACAATTCTGATCAGCCAGATTGATGGTCGATTTTGTCAATTGTGGATGCTCGATCTGATCAAATGGTCTTCTAGAAAACTATGCCACTATCAGTTACTGATCCATAGCCGTTGGAATCAGATCATTTGCTCATGTGGATCGGAAGATATGGTCAAAATACCAAAACGGTGCAGAACAGACGTCATTGCACATCAGCCAACTTGATGGTTGATTTCGGTAGGGAAAACGACTCCGTTTCAAGAAGTGTAAAACATGAAAACGATAGATATGCCTCTTAACTTTGCAATGTCAAAATTTCAGCCTTAATGCTTCGGTGAAACTCCAGATATAGCTGATATGGCAAAAGGTGTCGGAACTGGAACTGAATTGGATTTGCCCTTAATTCTTGATTTAACCTAGTAATCTGAAATCACTCAAAGAAACTCATGAAAAACACCAAATTACATAAAAATATAAAAGATCATAAACACAAGTAGACTAAGCAATAATAACTCGTATTTGACACAAAACAATAATAAAACATAACTAAAAACTATATAATTATACGAGTTATCAGTATTTCCCAATGAATGATCGTATACATTATGAGTGCAATATGCTGTCAATTATGATGCATGTAAACAATGAATGATTGACACAGAGTATATATAACGAAACTCATTCTGACCTTGTGTGTTATGAATGCGACCTAATGCTAACATGATGTATGTAATAAGCAAATTGTGCATGAACATATAAAAGAATCATGCTGACTATGTTTGTCATGAATACCACCTGATGCTACCAAGATGCATGTATGAATGTATTGTATGACAAATGAAAAGGGGAAGATATCACGGAGGAAATAAGAATCGGAGGAACTTAATCATCAACATCTCATAAATTGAAGCACAACCAATTCATTCCCAAATCAACATTCACAATGGTATAAACCATGTTTACAAAATCATGAGCAGTGGTTAAAACTGTCTTTACAAGCACTTTATTCTTCCTAGCATCCTAAGGCTATAAGAGCCGGCTACTGAAAAAGTGAAATCCTATTACATCATATAATACCGAAGTCCTTCCACATCATTACCGTAAATCTCCCAATCCTAATTACCCTTTCCTGGTCCTCTATCAATCAGCATCGTTGGATCCAACCACTTGGCATCTATAAGAGATTGTACTTTGTTCTTGAGTGCATTGCAGTGCTCAATGTTATGCCCAACAGTTCCACAGTGATAATCACATCTTTCATTCGGGTTATACCACTTGGGGTATGGTGGTGATAGGGGTTTCAACGGCACATAGGCAACTAGGTGATTTCTGACCAACATTGGGAAAACCTCTTGATAGCTGATTGGAATAGGATCAAAATGCTTTTGGGTTTTATCCCTGGGTTGTTTCTTAGTCACACAGGGCCTAGGAGTTGGGGCACTTGGTGGTGGCGCTAAGGCTTGCATCAGAGTGTTTGCATGGGGAGATGGTGGAATAACAAGGCAAGGGTATGGATTTGGACACGGGGTCCTTGGAGGTTATATATAGCTCGAGGTTCCTATCCCGGATGTTTGATAAGGTGATTGATGAGGGAAATAGTACGAACTGCCAGTTGGTGGTGATGGAGTGGGATTCAGGGGTCCCGTAGTGATCATGCCAGTGGACAATTGAGCCATAGCAGGGTAGGGATATTGGTTTGCACTTAGAGCAGTTTGCAGGTATGGTACAAGATCCGTGATTTCTGTCTTTGGTATCAAGCTCTCTGGTTTAATCATTTTCATGATTTCGTCCACAATTTCATCAAGGTTGCACCCTTTGTAACACTGGCAAGCGCAGGATCTAGCAAGGATTGTATGTTCTGGACCTGAAGGTTTTGGTTGATCCAAAAGTGATGAATGACCCTGAGAAAATTCCCCTTTACTCTTACACATATCCTCAAACATTTTCATAAATTTGACAAGCTGTTCCTTCAACTCCCGGAGTTCATGTCCAAACTCCTCTTGATTTCGTTCGAAAGCACCCACTCGTTCCTCCAATTCTTTCCTCATATCTCGAACCCCTTTCATGCAAATAAAAATGTCATGAGATTTAAGAATACAATTATGAATGTACATGCGCTATTCCTATATGCATGAATATACTAATGATTAATGCATGAAGCGTTCAAAGAAATTATGATGACTATGTATGCCATGTGTGCAACCTGATGCCAACAGGATGCATGTAAAGAATAAGGAAATTACTGCATGGATATGTACAGAAAAATTATGCTAACTATGACTGTATTCTACAATGAATGAGCATACATGCTTATGACTGTAACATGATGTCAAAATGATACATGCAAAGAATAAATGAATTACCACCATGGTATGTACAAAGAAATCAATGGCTACACAAAAATGGTGGGACCAAATTTTGATTATTCAAAAATCTCATTATGCAAGATTTGCCTCCACATTTAATCTACAATTTTTTGAAACATGTTTTCTCTATGAAAAACCACACATATTATTTTCTAAAGAATTTCGGAATAATGGATCCTACTATGGTACAATATGCAAATGTTCACATAACACTACTGGTTTATGAAATCACCAAATGAGATTATTATTACCAACTGTTTATTGCAAAGAATGAGATCAAAAATACAATGATAAATGTATATGCTCTATTCACACATGCATGAAATGTGCAAAATGCAAAAATGTTTGAAAAAGAATGTTTTGATATTTTCAATTTTTTTAAAAAAAGCTAGTGAACACTTGCCTCAATATTATTGACTCATCTAGGCATCACGATGCCTTCAGAGCGAGATATTAAACTTATTAGGGCGATGTACGTACATCGTTGCCCGATCTAAAACCCTTATTCATAGTGTAAAATAGGTAACAAAAGGTTTAGAAATGTCCCTCCATGTGTTCCTATCTTCGGTGTATCTAATGAAAAGCCCCGAATTCCTCCTCACTGTCACCGGTGAAGGCTAGTAAGACACCCCGATAAAACCGGGTTCAATTCGTTAGAGTATATTTTTCTAAGCCCACACGGAGGATCATCACGAAGGCATTAGGTACTTTATACTCCGGAAGTGTTTCACTAGCCCATACGGAGGATCATCACGAAGACGTAATTACTTTACTCCCACTTAAAAGGACGGAACCTGGGTAGAGAGTTCATGTTATGCAAATGCAAGTGAGTGTGTGTGGAGGAACAACAAACCTTTTACCACCTATTCTACACCCCTTATCCTAAATACCCCAACAAATTATTAAAACAAAGATCAAGAATAGTGTAACGCATTAACCAACAAGAAATTATAATATACAACATTAAATAACTAGAAAACAATAATAAAATGCATGTGAATGAATATGAATATATTTAAAACATTTTATTATTTTCAAAATTCTCCTTTATTTTAAAAAATATGGGAATTAAAATTAAATACCAATTACACCAACAAAATCGAGACTTTGGTAACACACGACTAATTCTAGGCCAGACTCTCTAAAAAGTCCCCAGCAGAGTCGCCAAGCTGTCACAACCTAAAAAAAATAACAACGTAACAAGTCTCATCGCAAGACTTTATTATTCGTTAGGCGTGACATAAAAAAAATGAGAAAAAGTCGACTTAATTCCTCTAAAAAAACAAAGGTGTCGATACGTGATTCAGATCGCAGGGACTTGTTCGAGTGAGGGGAAAACAGAAGCAGAGGAAAAGACGACTTAATTCCTCTCAAAATTGAAATAAAATAAACGATCGAGGGTATGAAAACGGCCTCGTAAAAAGACATGGAGTCGCCACCAATCTTTTTTAGCTAGGTGTGATCGACCACCTATGAAAATTGGTTTTATAAAACATTTTAAAATTAATTAAAATATTTTTAAAACCAATTTCAAGTCTGTGTTATAAACCAGAGAAATCAAAAAAGCGGGTTCGGGAGTCAGTTATGTGCGGGGAAGGATTAGCACCCCCACAACGCCCGTATAAATCGGTACCTTATTAATCATGTGTTATCTCAAGTCTCGGTAAAAAGTTGGTTTTTAATTTAGTATTTCAAGTTAATTCCCAATTTTAAGAAAAATAATTCCATTTTTAATTGAAAATGATCCGGAATTTATTAATTCAAAATTTTCCTATATTCCCCGACAAAATCGGCAAAATATAGAAATTCTTATTCATTTGGAAAACTTTCTGAATCATTCTTGTTTTTTGAAAGAAAGATATTCCTTTATTAATGATATTTGATGATATTCCCTCCAGCAAACCCGGTAGAGAACTCATGAATTATTTTAACTCAGGAATATCTTTATTTTTATTGAAAATCATTATCTTTTTCAAAACATTTAAAAATATGAACATGAATATGTATGACATAAATAAAATGACATAACAAAGTCTAGATAATATAATGCAACCTAAATGATATGACATAATTTAAATGACATAGTATATTCTAGATGAAATGAAAAATCCTAAGTGTCATGGTATATTCTAAATGAGATAAAATGATTTAAATGACATGGCAAATTTAAATGATATGGCATGTTTTAAATGACATGGCATATTCTGAATAATTAAACCTAGATGACATGGAATATGATGAAATGTCATGAAACATAAAATAATGCTATCATAAAATATGCATGAAAATAAAATAAAAATGCATGAACATAGTATATGCTAAATAATGTGACAAAAATAAATGACTAAATAAAAAAAATGGGATATCATGAAATATTCAAAATCATATGGCAAACAATATAACATAATAAAATGTGAATCAAAGTAATGATAATATCATGGGAAATATCAAAGCAAAATCACTCATTTAAATAAAATGCATGAACATGGAAAATGCAATGCATGAAAATGTATTTTTTCCTCTAAATAAAGAAATCCGTATATCTAAAAAGATATCCGGCTACCTTAGGAAAATAGGTCAAATGATATTTTCTAAAAAGACAAAACTTTGTGATTGTTTGAAAACAATTTTGAGGAACAACTTGAATAAAAATTAAAACCCTTACCAAACCCTTTTAAAATGGCTCTAATTTTCTAAGTTTAAAATCTCGGACTTAACCACCCTTAACCTAAGATTTATAAAATCATTTTTAAAGTTTAAAAAGGCTTATAAACTACCCTAAGACAGTAGCTAAAGCTTCTACTCAGCCCCCTCTAAATGCCTTAGCCAAATTCAACCATTATTCCTCTTTTGATTTCAAATCTGCCTCTACTGTCCGATTTTACAACATGATTTTTTTGTCTATTTTTAAAAATTCAAAAAAATCTAAAAAAATACTGGAGACTCAGAACATGTAAAAATACACGAAAACAAATTGGCTTAACTTTTTGATTAAAGATGACTGCCCAGAAAAATCAGAGAAGTTTGAGTACTTGGTAAAAAAACTGTTTTGTCAAAACATATTTTTTGCCTTTGATAAAGTCATTCAAAAATCAAAGTAAATATTGTTGGAGATCATCCTAAAGACCTAAGGACAGTAGCTAAACATTTAAAAACCTTGGACAAAAATTGGCTAAGTAAAAAAACTATAGAGGTAGAATAATCAATTTGACAATTCCTTAATTTTCCACAACTGTGCTCAAGAGAGCGTGACTTTGAGCCATTAATTGGCCTAAGTCACAAATCAAGTGGCAATGACATGGAATGCATGAACATACAGAAAAAGAAATGTATGAAATGCATGGTCTAAAGGTCTAAATGGTAAAGGAAATGCATGACAATTCAAGACAACCTAAATGCCTAGCATGAATTTGCATGGCAATAAATGCTACCCTAACTCAATATGCATGCAATGCTTGATCATGAAAATATGACTTGGTCCTAATATGTTATGAATATGCATGGAAATGCTAATGTATCCTAAGGCCTAAGTAGCATAGTAATGCATGACGATACTAATTGTGATTTAAGACTCAATATGCATGGCAACACCAATATAGCCTAGACCTAAATGTAATGAACATGCATAGCAATACTATGAACATACAATGACCAATGAAACTAATGTCAATGCTGGAACAAGCAGCAAATAATACACAATTTCAAGATATGATAATGCAAAGCATGTTACCTAAACAATATGCAAATGCATGATAAGGCAAGGGATGCATGAAGAGGCCAAATGTAGCTACATGATGCTCTAATGCAATCCTATCCAGTAAATGACACAAGTACATGACAAATCATATTAAGATTCATAATGTCATGACATTTTCATAAGCATATGAAATACTAAAATCAAAATGCACAAGCTCATGGCATGGAGATGCAAACAAGTTAAGAAGCAAAAGGAAAATGCACATGCAAGATGTACAAAAATGGAGTTGCCGAATGGTCATGGAACAAAATGATGGCATTTTATCATAGCATTTTCATAAGAACATGACATACTAAAATCAAAATGTACAAGGTTATGGAATGGAGATGCAAACAAGTTAAGAAGCAAAAGGAAAATGCACATGCAAGGCATACAAAAATGAAGTTGCGGAATGGTCATGGAACAAAATGAAGAAAATGCAAACATGTAAAACAGGATACATGAAAAAATGCACAACATGAGCATATGAACAACAATGGCCGAATATGCAAGGATACAATATCAAGCATGGAAATGAAATATATAAGTAAATATAGCATAGAAAATAATGTAAAGAACATATATATACAAAATTTAACATAGACATGCAAAACAAATAACAAGCAAAACTAGTAAGTAAAACAAGGAAAGTTAAGCTCCATGGTTGGTATCAAATGGGCATAGCCTCTCACATAACCATAATCACTTGGTCTTGCCAAGATCATGAAGCCTTTCCATCTCAATAAAACAGAAAATAAACCATGTTAAACAAAAAAAATTAAGGTAAGCTTCATGGTAGGTAAAAATGGGCATAGCCTCTCTCCTAACCATGGTCACTTGGTCTAGCCAAGATCATGTAGCCATTTCAACCTTTTTGCTTCATCTTTTGTAAAAAATCAGAACCTTAGAATACTCTAAAAAACCTTCTAAAAATCATTTTTTACAACAATATGCAAGGAAGAAAAAAAGGAAAACCAAGGCAAGTAAATAAGCCACATTTGGCCATAGCATGAAACCATAAGAAAAAAATTGTTTTCCACCATTTTAATGAACAAGAAGAGATGAAAACATAAGTCAACATTAGAAAACTTTATTTCTATGAAAAATGTAGTAGGAAAATAAGATAGAAAATCAAGAAAACACCATGGAAATCAAGAAGAAAGCTATGCTAGAGCTTGGTAGAGATGACTACCTACAAGCTCTCTATTGAAAACCTTTTTTCTTCTTTCTTTCAAAACCTTTTTCTTTGCCAAATTAGCTACTGTTTCCAGCCAAAAAAAAACCTAAGAAAAAATGAGTCCAACCCCCTTTCTAATGGCTTGGCCGAATGGCCCCCTAACCCTTGGATGGGAATTGCACTTTTTCTCCTCCAATCTTGGCCTTTAGATTAAGATATTTTGATGACAACATAAAAATGTCATATTTCCAATTGATAGCAGCCCTTAAGATGTGTACTCAGCCCTTGTAGTAACCTTAGCCCTTAGATGCAAAAGAGGACCAATCCCATGCACTCCCTTGCTTGCCCCCTTGAGTGCCTACCCTTGGATGAGTTGTGCTCTTCCATTCTTGGTCATTGGATGAGGACAACATAAAAATGACATCTTGTAGATTAAATCCAGCCCTCAACATGTGTACTCAGCCCTTGTAGATGGCCTAAGCCATTGGATGAAAAGAGATAATCTAATGCACTTCTTTGTTTAATTGAATGGATGCTCACCCTTGGATGAATTGTGCTCATCTTTTTTCTTCCATTCTTGGCCATTAGATGAGGGAGGGTTCTTTCATGACAAATAAAAATGTCATCTTGGCATTTAAACTTGGCCATTGGATGGTACATTCAACTTTCCTACAAGGCACCTAAGCCATTGGATGAAGGGGGACCATTTGCAAGGTGTTAGTGGTAGCATATGGCTTGATAGTGACTGGGGAATTAAATTGTTCAAGCTTCCTTCTTCTCCTCTATGTTGGCTGAACAAGGAAAGAAAAACCCCAGCAATTCCTTCTTCTTTCATATTTTTCTTAATTACAAATTTGCCATTTTTGGTTTTTTTGGTGAAATGACCTTTTTGCCGCTCGAACCTAAATAAATAGAAAACGGACTCCAAATTCAAATTTTATTTTTCCAATACTTCCGAAATAATAAAAAATTAAATTCTGGAAGTTTTCAAAATTTTCCGAGTCCATTTGCTATTTATTTCAGATTTATTTCCGAAATTACCCTTTTTATGCACCTGAACTTTACCATTTTTTAAACGAGCTCCGAATCCAGATTCTTATTCACCAATATTTTCCAAATAATTTAAAAATGTGATCTGGAAGTTTTCATAATTTTTGGAGCTCATTTGCTATTTTTTCGAGATTTATCTGCTTGAATTACTACATAGGGACCCGGGATTTGGCCATTTTGCAAACGAACTCCGAATCAAGATTTTATTTTTCCAATCTCTTCCAAATAATTTAAAAATGAAATTTGCAATTTTTCAAAATATTTTGAGTTCATTTGCTATTTTTCCGGGATTTTTCCTGTTGAATTACTATATAGGAGACCCGAGATTTGGCCATTTTACAAACGAACTTCGAATCAATATTTTCTTTCACCAATCTCTTTGAAATGATTTAATAATGAGATTTGAAAATTTTCAGAATTTTTGGAGTTCATTTGCTATTTTTCCCATATTTTCCAATTTGCCATTTTGCCTTCGAAACCCGGTTTTGCTCAAAACAAGTTCGATTTTTAGATTTTCTTCAAACTGAGCCTTGCGCTATCCTTGTTTAATCATTTCTCATCAATTAAGGGCTTTAGATCTTCCGAATCGGGCCATTTCTGTAATTCCTCCAAATTTCACTGAAATCCCCCAAAAAAAAACCCTAATTCACGGTTTTCTTCCGAATTGACTTTTCTATCAGTTTTTCTTCTAAGTGGCTTCTTCATTACCCATAGTCAGTGCTTATCTTTCATTTGAGACCTTCAATTCTGACCAATTTGATCGTTTAAGCACTTTTCCCCAAATTTCCCGAATTAGGGTTTTCTTTCTACTGAATCTCGTAACCCAACTTTCGAACTCCATATCTTTCAATGCAGACCTCGGATTATCAAAATTCTTTCACCTTTTTTCAATTGAACCTCAAATATTGTTTTTGAAAGTGGGTTGACTTTTTTAGTAGTTGACTTTTTTGGGGTTGACTTTTTTGAGTTTAACTTTTTCTGGGGTTGACTTTTTTGAGTTTGACTTTTTCTGTCTGCTTTCTTAGACTAAGTCTCGGAGTACCACCTGCAGGATGAGAAAAGTCTTTTAGCATTCTGAAACATCAATTTGGGAAGAAAATGTACCTGATTTAGGGGTCTAGACAAAATTAGGTGTCTACAACCAACAACTACAATCAAGGTTGGAGAAATCACCCAAACTTTTCTTGGAACAACACTCAAAGGCCTTCCCCTTCAGCCAAGCAAGCATTTTCTCATGGGTTTCTGTCACAAGCTCGAGCTCATGCCCCAGAAAAGAAGCCATCATTGGAAGAGATGTTTATGCAGTACATGGAAAAAAAATGATGCTATCATTCAGAGTCAAGCAATATCACTTTGGACTCTTGAGACACAAATGAGTCAGCTTGCTAATGCCATCAACAACCGCCTTCAGGGAACTTTACCAAGTGACACTGAAATCAATCCCAGAAGAGATGGAAAAGAGCAATATAATGCAATCACATTCAGGACTAGAAAAGAGGTATAAGGAGGTAGTAAAAAGCCAGAATCTCCAAACAAGCTAACGGAATAAGAAATAAAGGGTGAAAGTGAAAAGCATGATGAAAAAGCTCAAGAAAATAAGACTCAGTTATACCCACCACCACATTTTCCTCAAAGCTTTCAAAAGAAAAAGCTAGACAAACAATTCCAAAAGTTCATGGAGGTGTTCAAAAAGCTCCACATCAATATCCCTTTTGCTGAAGCTTTGGAGCAGATGCCAAGCTATGTTAAGTTCATGAAAGACATCTTGTCCAAGAAGAGAATATTGGGTGAGTTTGAGATAGTTGCTCTTATAGAGGAGTGCAGCGTCATTCTCTAAAAGAAACTTCCACCAAATTTCAAGGATCCTAGAAGCTTCACCATTCCATGCACTATTGGTACTTAGTTCTTTGGTAGAGCTTTATGTGATTTGGGAATAAGTATCAATCTGATGCCTCTTTCTATATATCGGAGACTTGGTTTGGGGGAAGTAAAGCTGCTATTGTGACTTTGCAACTTGCTGATCGATCTTTCACTTATCCAAAAGGTATTGTTGAGGATGTGCTACTAAAGGTTTCTCTTATTTTTTTGGCAGACTTTATCGTATTTGACATGGAGGAAGATCGTGAAATACCAATCATTCTTGGGAGACCATTCTTAGCTATCGATAGAACTCTTATTGATGTACAAAATGGAGAAATTACCATGAGAGTTCAAGACCAAGAGGTAACCTTCAAAGTTTTTGAAGCTATGAAATTTCCTAATGAATCTGATGATTGTTTTGTAGTCAATGTGGTGAATAGTGCTACCAACAAGGTGTTCAAAGAGAGTTATCCCACTGATCAGCTTAAGGCATCTTTGATTTCTACTTCAAGAGGGGTGACTTCAGTTTTCATGCCTATAAGAATGCCATGTTTTACAAAGCAAAGACAAAGATATGACATCACAAGAAGATTATCAAGTGGTTAAATGCAAGCTAATGAACATGAAAAAGTTAAGCCAATTACTATAAATCAAGCGCTTCTTGAGCGGCAACCCAAGTTTTCAAATCTCTTTTTCATTTTCTTTGATTTTGCATTATAATCTTTTGTTAGGAGATTCTTATTAATTTGTTTTCTTTTTCAGTAGCACCCACCAACTTTGACAAGCATGATGAGGTCAAAGAGGAAGATTAAAACTTCTCCTGTGTTGCTTTCATCGACAGAGGAGTTTTCTTGTTCTTACTTTTACACACTGAGGACAATGTTTATTTTAAGTTTGGGGGGCGTATTATCATGTGGATTCTTTTTAGTTTTATGGTTAGTTTATTTTAGGTTGTTTTGTGTGTATTCTTTTTAATTTCTTTGCTATGCTTGTGATTTTAGAAGTCTAGTTTGTTAAAGCTTGAGATGTTTTGTACTTATTCAAATGAGGCCCCAGTCTAATGATGAGATTATGGTTATTTTATTATCTTGACTCTTGAGAAAAAAATAGGCATGATTTGAGTTTGTGTTAAATTCTTTTGTTAGTATCATTGTTAGGATGTGATTTCCAATTATTGAGCACTTGATCTTATGCTTAGAATTGTTGTGCTTATTTGGAGACAGTTTATATTGATGTGAATTTTGGTTATGTCATGAATCCTAGAATTTGTTTAATTCTCTCTCGAGGCAAAATCCTATACAATACTGAGTTAAGGAAATTAATTAGGCCATTTTTGGATCATTTGAGGCTTTATATCCTACCTATATACATGAACATCCTTAGTCTACCCCATTGTGCCTAATTGATATACATCTTTTCTTTGATTACCACATCTTTTAGTTTAACCTAATAATAAAAAATCATGATTAACCCTCACTACATAGGCATAGGCATAGGCATGTGCATGAAATTGTTGTAGGAAATATTATGAGCCATGTCTAATATGGGAGGAAGGGTGTTCAGCAAATTATTAAAAATAAAAATAAAATGAAAAGAAGAAAGAAAGAAAGAAAGAAACGAAAAAAAAAGAAATGAAAAAAAAAGAAAATAATATATATCATATATATATATATATATCAATAAAATAAAATAGTGAAGAAAGGATGTTGAATTCAAAAGGGGTATGTGAATTAAAGTATTGGAAATGGCTCTTTGAAGATCCTGGAACAATGTAAGTGTCTATGAGTGATTTAAATCGAAATATATCATATATTCTAACTTTACCCTAGCCTTTTATTACAAGCTTAATAAAGTCCTAAAGATCTTTAATGAAAATGTTAGTCTACATTAGTAGAGAGAGTGATGAAAAGCAAACTTATGAGATTTTAGTACTAATATGCATTTTGCACAGGCATAAACTTATTCGAATTGCATGCAATGATTTGCAAAGATATCACACACTGGAAATCTATTTGAGCAGGAGGTATACGATTGAATTGAATCATGAACTTGGATAACATATGTGTTCTACCTTAAGTTAGGGTTTTGAAATAACCTATGAGGACATTTAAGGGAGTCATTAGTTTAGTGCAATTCGTCTTTAGCTTTGTTTTGTTTTGTTTTGCTCGAGGACTAGCAAAACTTCAGTTTAGGGGTGTGATAACTTTATGCAATAGAGTTATTTATTCACATTTTGGGCATTAAAGTTAGCTAACTCCTTGAGTTTTAATTCGTAATTATTAATTTCTAGTTTGTTTTTAGGTTAGTTTTATTTCTTTCTTTCATGATTAAATTAGGTAATAACTTAGTGTTTTGTGTTTTGTAGGTTCAAAGGAAGAAGGAGCTCCGAGGTGCAAAAAGCTAGAGACATAGCACCAGGCAGCAGCCCCAACGCTGTAGCGCCAAAAAGGCTACCTCCGCAGCTTCAACACTTCAGCCCACTAGCTAAGCTGGCGCTGCAGCGCCAGCATCACAACCCCTAAACAGCAACCCATCTGAGAAGCTAGCGATGTAGCACCGAAAAGTTGAGACTGCAACGCCAACGCGATATCTTTCTTGTGCCGTGAGAAATTCCTTCCATGCATTTGGAACTATATAAATAGGATCTTTTAAGACTAAAATTAAGACTTTTGAAACCTAGTTTTTCTAGAAGAGAGCAGCCACCAAGCATACAAGGAGCTAAGAGAGATTTTGGAGGATTGAAGACTGAAGACCCGACAATCTCTAGTTTTTCTTTTCTTCCGTTATTCTTCTTAATGTTTCTTGTAATGTTTATGATGGTGAAACTTCCTTTGTTTGTGTTTTCAATAGTTAGCATGAACTAAGTTATTTTCTCTAGGATTGCAATGGAACTCAACATGTAGTTTGGATTCTTTTTCTTGTCTTTTTCTTAATATTAATGGTATTTAAGTTGTTTATTTAATCTTGTGTTTAATACTTATAATTGCTTGATCACCAATTAGATTGATTTGGTAAACCTAAATAAACTTGAAAAGGGGAATCTTGTGTTTAGACATAGATTGAATAACATATTTTCATATTTATTTATCTAATTGAATGAATTGATTCACGCGCATCTGATATAGGAATATACTTACATGTCATGTGTAACCAATTTAGAGTCTAAGCTTAATGAGTTCTCTCTTGAATTTAACTCTCATAGGAATATAGTGAAATGGTTGAAGAGGATATTTTTATAAGAACATTGTAAGAGAGTTATAAATACATTAGAACTCTAGGCTAACAACTCGTTATCATTAGTCAAGTTAAGAGAGTAGAAAAGATTCAAATGAAGTGTTGAGAAAAATTGTAATCCTGGGCTTTTCTTTATTGATTAACAAAGTTTCAATTGTCAGATTTGCTTGTTAGTTTCTTTTAGTTGTTTTTAGTTTACAATTTCTAATCGTTTGTTTGAATAAGATTAAGTTGTTACAATTTTAGTACTTAACGAATTCGGTAACAATTCCTCGTGGGAATGATACTTTACTTATCATTATATTACTTGTTAGCGATACGTGCACTTGCGTGGTTAAATCCGAAAACAACAATGCTTATATTTATTGCCAACATTTTGAGGAACCTAATGGGTAACATACAATAGAATGAGGCTGTCAAAATTAAATTAGATTGAAATTAAGTTGGACTTAATTGAAATAAATCAGGGGTTTAATTAAGGTCCAAATTAAATTAATTTAATAGGCCTTTTAAAGATGCCATAAAAGGAATTCTATTCCCATGGCCGGTCAAGAGCTAGTTTAATAGGATTACACTTGGGCCATAGCCACAAATCCGAGTTCCATTGGGAATGGAACTATACTCGGCCACCTCGCCCTTCTTTATATGATCTACTCTTTTCATAAGGAAACAAGAGAAAAATTCAAACAACCAATTGAAAATTTAATCATCTTTCTTCTTGTTGTTGAGAACAAATTGAGAGAAAGAAAAACTAGAGGATAATCGAAGATCCTACTATCATAGGATTTCGGCTAGAACACTATCCATCCTTAATTAAGAAGGCATTTTCATCCTTGTTTGTATGGATTACTTTAGAGGTTGGACACTTAGATAGTTGATGGTTTGCTACAATCTAACTTGGTGGTTTCGGGATAAGGATTTGCCACAAATTGCAAACTCTAGGTATGCTTCTGTCTTATGCAATTAGCCCTGTATGATTGTTTAAGTGCTTTTCAATATGATCTAATGGTGAAGAAATTGAATTTTTTAAAATTCTGCTACTTTATACTCTAATCTTGCATGCTTAATTCTTGACATTTCTACCCTATATTATAAAAAAAAATAAAAAAAAAATAGAAGGATGAAAAATCCACCGTCCAAAAAAAGGGTAGATATGTTCTTGGGCTTTATACTACACAAGGAAAATGGAAAAAGACTTGAGAGAAAGTGCATAGAAAGTGCTTGATTTGGTATATTTATTAACTAATACGATTTAAGGTCTTTTGTTTTTTAATCTAATTTGGAAGAATTTTGTCAGCATTAGAGATAATTGAGACATGTGGATTTTCTATTTAAAATTATAACAGTAATGTGTGGGTAGGAAGAATATTAATATATGGCTGTAGAAATTTGTCATATATTTTCTATTTATTTAGCATAGTATCCAAAAAAATATCCTAGGCAATGCCACTCGTATCCAACAAAAAAAAAAAAAGGTAAATTTTGACCAACCAAAAAAAGGTAATAAATGAAAAGGACATTTCCAAATCTATTACAATAATTAAACCCAAAAATATAATGAAATCCGGAGTTTAACTCAGTTGATTTATGCAGTTACTCTTAAGAGGTGGCATCCAGCAGGTCTGAAGTTCGAATCCCAGCATCTGCAACCCCTTTCCTTATCCCTAGGCTTCGACTTCTTTTGTAAAAAAAAAAAAAAAAAACCTAAAATATAATGTACTACAAATCTTTGGCAAGAAAGAAACTAATCCTTAGGATCAATTCACTAGTAAGTAGCAAAGTAGTTGTATAGTGGACATATCGTTTTTGTTTTAGCATTGATATGTATTGGTATCGATGTGTTTCGGCGTACTATTTCGGATTTACTGATATTTTTCAAATATTTTTCATATATATATATAGCTCATTTTTAAGTTTTCTAATAAAATATATATTATATACATTTAAAAATATATCTCAATTACATATATATATATATATCTCAATTACATGCATATATATATATATTTAATGAAATTATGAAAAATAAAAATGATTATGACTAAAAAAGTATTAGGAAAAATCAAAATCTTGTATCGACCGGTATGGGTCGATGTGTACCGGTACTGATCGAAACAACTAGTATGGATCGATACAAAAATCGAAACAGTACGACATTGGTACTATTTGAGTTTTTTTTAAAACCGATACCTACCGATTGATACAAATGATATCAATACAGTACCGATTACCATGTTCAGTAGTACGAGATGATGAATTTGTGATCCACCAATTCTAATTCCATTTAGATTGATAGTTATATGTCAAGCTATCTATCATGACTAGTATTATTAGGAAATGGTAATTGGTAAAACAGCATCTTTCATGCCAAATGAGTCAAAAGGCTCATCAACTAAAATGAGTAAACTTTTCATCCCTTCTAGATCAAGTGGGTTAGATTCTCATGAAGTTGTGTAGGTAATTTCCTTTGGAAATTCGTTGAAAATTTTATTGATAAAAAAAATAACTATAAAGATGAGATTTCCGTCGAAAGAAATTAAAAATCCATCCATAAATTTTATTTTTTTCGACGAAATATTTCCGGTAAAATATTTCCGTTGGAAAAGAACATTTCTCTTGTAGCATTAGATTCTCATGAATTTGTGTAGGATATGCATTTCCATCCTAGGATATATTTATGAATGAATCATGATCATCAATTTGTTCAAGCATTTCTTTTTACTATTGACTTCATGGTTATAATTAATTAGGGAATATAAAATAAAATTTAAAGGGTAATTATAATTTTTTAACTTGACAAATTAAAATGATGAATTTTATTCATCAAGTAATAATCAATTAACTTGAAATACAATTAGTATTGCATTAATTATTAGAAAAAGAAACCAAGTACTACACAAAGAAAAATGTGAAACAAAGAAATTAATGAAACAATTAATGAGTTAATATATATGTAGTACTGCATATCAATATGATTTCCTAAAGAGTTGACAATTAGTTTAAGCGTGAAGCTTAGGGAAGTTCCTTTTCAGATAATTAATTGAAACTCCCACATTTAAATTTTCTCCCATAAAATATCACTATAAATATTCGACCCAGCTGGGATAGACAACAAGACACATTTTAATTTCTTTTGAGAGAAAAAAGAAATTATAAAGGGAATCTAATTGCAACAGAGATATGGATGTTCATCACTTGTCATGGGCTTTCATTTTTGGCATTCTAGGTATAGAAATATATATTCATGCTTAATCTTTTCTATGAGGATTCAACCATCAATTTTTTTTTATTCTAATTTATTAGTATATAGCTAGCTAATATCTCATGTTGGTTTTCTTGTTTTAGGCAACGTTGTTTCATTTTTGGTTTCCCTTGCTCCCTTGTAAGTCCCTAATTGTCACTTTTTTTTTTTCTTTTTCTTTTTCGTATTTCTCTAGTAGTGAGACTTAAAATTTGTGTTATTAATGGATGGTGTGATCCATGTTACAATTTCCAGGCCAATATTTTACCAAATATACAAGAAAAAAACATCGGAAGGGTTCCAATCAATTCCCTACGTGGTTTCGCTCTTCAGTGCGATGACTTGGATTTACTATGCACTCCTCAAGAACAATGCGATGCTTCTCATTACCATCAACACTTTCTGCTGTCTCATTCAGATTTTTTACATTGTTACTTACTTTTACTATGCTCCCAAGAAGGAAAAGGTATATATATATATATATATATATATATATATATATATATAATCCCAGACCAGGAAGGAAGCTTACGTACCCTCTCTCCCATCTTATGTTAATGATCATCAATTATATATTATTATTTTTTCATTCAATAAGTTCAATTTCCAAATGGGGGAATTAATTTCAGGTGGTGACTGTGAAACTTTTTCTCCTGTTCAATGTTTTCGGGTTCGGAGTAATCGTTCTCTCAACTTTCTTCATAAAAAACCCCATGATCCGTCTTCGTCTTCTCGGATATTTTTGCATGGCATTCGCTTTGAGTGTGTTTGCTGCACCTCTTTGCATTGTGGTGAGGATAAAATTAACTATATATATATATATATATATATATATCTTTGTACCCTTTAATTTATACTGTATATTCATTGAAAAAGTGTATTAATTAATTTTCAATTTTTTTAATTGTGCAGAGAAAAGTCATAAAAACCAAGAGCGTGGAGTACATGCCATTTACTTTATCAGTGTTCCTCACCTTAGGAGCAGTGATGTGGTTCTTCTATGGCCTTATGTTGAAGGATATGAACATTGCTGTACGTCATCTCATTCATGCAATGCTTTGAAGTTTGAATAATGTCATATATCAATTAATTTAGACATTAATTATTCTCTTTTTCTAATTATTTTCTTTTGTTTTGGGGGTCGATATCGAATCAATAGGTTCCAAACGTACTTGGTTTTACCTTTGGAATTCTTCAAATGATAATTTATGCAATCTACAGAAACTATCCCAAGAAAATTGAGGAAGATCAGCCAAAGCTTCATCAACTATCAGAGCACAACACAAATAACGACAATGGAGGAGTTGACGCTTCCAACAAAGTTTAAAATTAGTAGCATGCAAATATAAGTTTGGCGAAACCATGCAAAATAAATTTCCCAGCTGCTTTCTTATGCTTTTTCGCCCTTTGATTAGATCAATATTTAGCAACTTTCATGTTCAAGTTGAAACATTAAACACAAGCTTTCATGCTTTAAAAATGGCATGACCAGCATTAATGAAGAATAGTGATATATTTGATAAACTAAATTAAAGCAGTTCATCAACGTGGCACTCTTTATTACGAGGCTTTTGAGGGTCTTTTATTAGCCTAACCTAATAGTTTGGTGTATATTTGATAAAGTTGAGTATTATAAATTTTAGGCATAATGACAAATTTAACTTTCGAATTATACCAGTTTAATCATTTCAATTCATAACCTTCTATTTGAGTTAATATGACATTCGATCTTTTATTTTGCGCCAATTGAACCTGATTTAAACGAAGTCAATTTGAATCCCGTTAAATGATTAACGGATCATCATTTATGTATAATGTGTCAGTCCGCATGTACATGGCATATAAAATGCCATGTGGTCTCATTAATTTCAACAATTAAAAGAAAAATCAAAATTTTAAATTTAAAGAAAAGTGAACCCGAAATCATGATCGATTAAACCTTTTGAAAACCAAATCCCTAAATCTCAAATCTTTATCCGTTCGATTAAAAGAGAAAAACCCTAATCATAAAACAAAATTTTGTCAGTTGCTAGAGAAAAATGGGACACCAGAGAGGGGACTGGCACTTCGCAGGCTTTGGTGCTTTGCAAAGAAGCGACTTTCATTCCCAGCATCCCCAGCTAAGAATATGAAACATTCAACTCTTCTACCATGGATATTACCCCGGTTAAAGTTATTAAAATGCAGAAAGAAGAGAAACTGAGCAATGGAGTAGACAAGTAATCCGGTGAAACTAAAAGAGCTTCAAGTTTAGATACAAAACCAAAACCATATATAGAAGAATGAATAAAAGATGGCCTCCTTGCTCTCTGGTAACAGCTGCAACAAAAAGAAAAGTGAATAAAAGGTTTTAGGGTTAAATTATTTGAAATGCTGCAGAAGGCTACCACCCCCCTCATTTGAATATCTGCAGAAAGCTACCAACTCCCCTCGATTTGAGTATCTCCATTCTTTCAATCGTCGGGAAAATTATTGGAGATTTAGGGATTTAATTTTTTTTTACCAAAAAAAATAAGGCATATTAACAAATTTAGCTCTCGAACTATACTAGTTGAATTATTTCGGTTCCTAACCTTTTATTTGGATCACTTTAGCCCTCATGCTAATATTTTCAGTCAATTTAGCCTAAATTTAATAAAAACGTTAAATCTTGATCAATTTTCGATCAATTTTTTGTTTATTTTTGGTTATTTTTTTTTATCAATTTCTTATAAAATTAGTCTAAATTTAACGAATTTGTTAGTCTCATACTCGCACGTTATCAATTTTCGTTAAATTTACACAATATCGACAAAAATAATAGATTGAAGGTCAAATTGACTCAAAAAAAATTATAAGGGCCAAAATGATTTTAACTGCATACTTCGAGAGCCAAATTTATCATTATGTCAAAAAATAATAACCTTCAACTATTTTAAATTTTTTAAATTAAAATTTTATTTATATTTTTTTAAATGATAATGACATGAAAGCAAATAATGTGTCTTTTTACGTGAATTACGATTACATTTAACGAAAGTCTGACAGATATTTTTGCATGGCATTCGCTTTGAGTGTGTTTGCTGCACCTCTTTGCATTGTGATGAGGATAAAATTAACTATATATATATATATATATATCTCTTCGTACCCTTTAATTTATACTGTATATTCATTGAAAAAGTGTATTAATTAATTTTCAATTTTTTAATTGTGCAGAGAAAAGTCATAAAAACCAAGAGCGTGGAGTACATGCCATTTACTTTATCAGTGTTCCTCACCTTAGGAGCAGTGATGTGGTTCTTCTATGGCCTTATGTTGAAGGATATGAACATTGCTGTACGTCATCTCATTCATGCAATGCTTTGAAGTTTGAATGATGTCATATATCAATTAATTTAGACATTAATTATTCTCTTTTTCTAATTATTTTCTTTTGTTTTGGGGGTCGATATCGAATCAACAGGTTCCAAACGTACTTGAATTTTTTTTTTTTTGGAATTCTTCAAATGATAATTTATGCAATCTACAGAAACTACTCCAAGAAAATTGTGGAAGATCAGCCAAAGCTTCATCAACTATCAGAGTACAACACAAATAACGACAAAGAAGGAGTTGACGCTTCCAACAAAGTTTAAAATTAGTTGCATGCAAATATAAATTTGGCCAAGCCATGCAAATTAATAGCTGCCCTCGTATGCTTTTTCTCCCTTTGATTAAATTAATGTTTAGCAACTTTCATGCTTTAAAAATGACCTGACCAGCACTAATGATTAATGAAGAATAGTGATATATTTGATAAACTAAATTAAAGCAGTTCATCAACGTCGCACTCTTTATTATGAGGCTTTTGAGGCTCTTTTATTAGCCTAACCTAATAGTTTGGTGTATATTTGATAAAGTTGAGTACTATAAATTTTATGGGATTAAAACTTCTAAATTTAAGTTTTATTTTAATGAAATAAAAATTGTGAAGCTAAATCAAAGTTGAAAATTTTAACTTTTAATAATTGGTTTATATTTGATAAAGTTAATTAGTCCAATAAGGATTGGTTTATATCTGAATAATTAATTTTAAATGATTATAAAAATATTAAAATATAATAAATACTGATGTCTATTTTTATCAATTCAAATTTTTTATATTCGTATTTTATATATATTATAGATATAGAGTTTTTTTTTTTTTCTAATTCATCCGATCTTATTAAGAACAGAATTGAAACAGAATAGATCAGTACCTACCAAAATAGACCAGAGACTCCATCAACATCACAATTAGGAGCACCCATTATTTACCATATCCTAGTCACTACTACATAAAACAAGCATTACACAAATTACATATAGCACTTACAGCACACCACCCAAACAGAGCATGTCACCACAGGCTATGAAATTTTCCTCGCGATCTACCCCGGCCTTAGCTAACGGATCCGTCATCCCATTCGCTTCTATGAAAATATTAATGAATCTGACTTCTTTAATCTTAGGCAATAACACATCATTGATGTTGAAAATATCCCAAAGTTTTCACGATCTTTTCTCCACTCTACTGCACCAATTAAGCACAACAATAGAGTCCGATTCCACCATAAGTCCCGAATTATTAGTTTTTTCTGAACTAACAAATATTTCCAATGCAACTTAATTAACAGCAAACAATTCCACTACATTAGAATCTTGGATGCCCAACGGACAGGAGAAGGCAGCCAATACAACACCATTCTCATTTCTCAAAACTCTGCAGGACTCGGCTTTCCTCTTGCTGAACCATCCACATTGAATTTATAGAACCCAGAGAAAGGAGGAGACTATTGTCGGTTTTAACCATGCAAGTGCACGTATCGTTAACAAGTAATAAAGTAAAAAGTAGAGTATCGATCCCACGAGGAATTGCTACTAAATTCGCTAAGTACTAAAATTAACACAACTTAATCTTATCCAAACAATTAATTAAAGGATGTAAATTAAAAACTAAATAAAAGAAAATTTTAATTAAATCAATAGAAAAAAGCCTAGGATTACAATTTTCCTCAACACTTCGCTTGAACTTCTCCTACCCTCTTAACTTGATTAATGACCTTGAGTTATTAACCTAGAGTTCTAACCTATTTATAAGTATCTGTCGATGGTCTTAAAAAAAATCCCTCTTAACCAATTAACTATATGTCTATGATAATTGAATTAACGAGAAACTCATTAAGCTTAGACTCTAAAATTGGTTATACATGACACGTAAGTATATTTCTACCCTACATGCAGATTAATTCATCATAATAATGAATATGAAACATATGTTATTCAATCCATGTCTAACACTAAACTCCCTATGTCTAGTTGTATTTAGGTTATCAAATCAATCTAGTTAGTAGCTAAGGAATTAGAAGCATTAAGAACAATATTGAATAAACAACTCAAATATCATTGAAATCAAGCAATAGAGTAAAATAATTCAAACTACATGTTGAGTTCCATTGTAATCCTAAGAAAAATATATTTAGTTCATACTAATTAATAAAAATAAAACAAAGGAGTTTCACCAACATAAATAATACAAGAAAGATAAAGAAGATAAGGGATAAGAGAAAACTAAGGGTTGTTAGATCTTCAGTTTTCAATCTCTCAAAATTTCTCTTTTGCTCCTTGTAAATCTTTGGTGACTGCTCTACTTTTAAGAAAACTAAGTTATTTACAAGCTTCCGATTTGACAGCTAGGGAGAAGTCTATTTATAAAGTCCTAAAGGGTTCCTATTTATAAAGCTCCAAAAGTCTGAAGAAGGAAAACTTTGTGGGCAAGCAACAGCCTCTAACTTGGACTTTCTATAAATGAACTAATATTCTCCTTATTGCTTTAAGACTCTATAAAAACACAAAAGATATTAAATTAATAACTAATTAAAACATAAATTAAATAAATTAAAAATAACTAACAATAATTAATTAATACTTTAAACTATAAAGACTTAGCTATATAAAATATGGTAAAATAACTCTATTTTATAGAGTTATCACACCCCCAAACTTAAGATTTTGCTAGTACTCGAGCAAAATAAAACAAAACGAAACGAAAGAAAGCATAGCTAGAGATGAATGCACTTAACTAATGATTTCCTTAATTATCCTCAAAAGTTATCTCAAAATTTCAACTCAAAGTAGAACACAAACATAATCCAACTTTATGATTCAATTCAATCGTATATCTCATACTTGAATGGATTTTCAGTGTGTGTGTGAATAATCTCTTTGCAAAATCATTGCATGCAATCCGAATAAGTTTATGTCAATGCAAAATACAAATTATAGTACTAGATTCTCATATGTTTGCTTTTCATCTCTCTCTCCACTAATGTAGACTAACACTTAATCAAGGATCAAGTAGGTCTTTAATAAGCTTGTAATATAAGGCTAGGGTCAAGGTAGGATAAAGATATATTTCGGTTTAAGTCACCCATAGACACTTTACATCTTTTTCAAGATTTTTGAGAGCCATACTTTTTTCCTCAAATTACATACTTAATTCTTTGAATGCATTTTTTCCTTTTTGCTTCACCACTTTATTCTTTTTTTTTTCTTTTTCGTTACTTTGTTTATGAAGAACCATAACCTTTTCTCTTCTTTTTTTTCACATCATCATTTCACCCAAATTCGACATGGCTCATAATTTTTTTCCTGTATGTCATACACATGCCTATGTAGTGAGGGTTAATCATGGTTTTTCTTATTTGGCTAGGCTAAAATATGTGGTAATCAAAGAAAATATGATATATCAATTAGGCACAAAGAGGTAGACTAAGGATATTAATATATAAAAGTAAGCTCGAAAGGCTCAAACGATCCAAAGATGGCCTAAATCACTTCCTCAACTTAGTGTTGTCTAGGATTTCGTCTCGAGAGAGAATCAAACAAATTCTAGACTTCTTGACATAATCGCAATTCACATCAACATAAGCAGTCTTTAAATAAGCAATACAAATCTAAGCAAGAGATTAAGTGCTCAAATTGTTGAAAATCACATCCTAACAATGAGACTAACAAAAGAATTTAACACAAATTCTTCTCATGCTTATGTCTTTTCCAAAAGTAAAGATAAACCAATAACTAAAATTCATCATTGGATAAGGATTCCATCATAATAAGTGCAATATATCTCAAGCAAAACCATTTTTTTTATATATAGACTCCTCCTAAAACATAAATATAGAAAATAAACTAAAAAGAAAACACATAAACTAACTAAAAAAGAAATCACACTAAATAAAAGAAATCGATAAACTAAAGACTAATACCCCCAAACTTAAAACAAACATTTTCCTCAATATTTAGAAATTAAAAAGAGTAAGAACAAGAAAACTCCCTTACCAATGAAATCAACACGGGATAAACTCTAGTCGTCCTCTTCAACCTCATCATGATTGTCCAAGTTGAGTGAGTGTTCACTGTCGCAACCTAAAAAATAACGAGTCTCATCGCAAGACTTTATTATTCGTTAAACGTGACATTAAAAAACCGAGGAAAAGTTGACTTAATTCCTCTAAAAAATGAAGGTTTTGAAAATGACCTTGAAAAATACATGGAGTCGCCACCAATCTTTTTTAGCTAGGTGTGATCGGCCACCTATTAAAACCGGTTTTATAAAATATTTTAAAAATTATTTAAAACAATTTAAAAACCAATTTCAAGTCTGCGTTTTAAACCAGAGAAATCAAAGAAGCGGGTTCGGGAGTCGGTTACGTGCGGGGAAGGATTAGCACCCCCACAACGCCCGTATAAATCGGTACCTTATTAATCGTGTGTTATCTCAAGTCTCGGTAAAAATTGGTTTTAAATTTAGTATTTTAAGTTAATTCCCAATTTAAAGAAAAATAATTCCTTTTTTTTATTGACAATGATCCGGAATTTATAAATTCAAAATTTTCCTATATTCCCCAACAAACGTGGCAAAATATAGAAATTTTTATTATTTTTGGAAAACTTTCCGAATCATTCTCTTTTTTGAAAGAAAGATCTTCCTTTATTAACGATAATTGATTATATTCCCTCCAGCAAACCCGGTAGAGAACTCATGAATTATTTTAACTCGGGAATATCTTTATTTTTTATTGAAAAATCATTATCCTTTTGAAAACATTTTAAAAGATATGAATATGTATATGCATGACATAAATAAAATGACATGGCAAAATCTAAATAATATAATGCATCCTAAATGACATGATATAATTTAAATGTCTTAGCATATTCTAAATGAAATGAAATAACCTAAGTTATATGATATATTCTAAATGAAATGAAATGACCTAGGTAACACAATATATTCCATATGAAATGAAACAACCTAGGTAACATGATATATTCTAAATGAAATAAAATAACCTAAGTAACATAACATATGCTATATGAAATGAAATAATTTAAATGACATGGCAAACATGAATGATATGACATATAATTTAAACAACATGGAATATAAAATGATGCTATCATATAATATGCATGGAAATAAAAATGAAAATAATAATGCGTGAACATAGCATATGCTAAATAATATGACAAAAAATAATTAAATAAAAAGCATAGGATGTCATGAAATATTCCAAATCATACAATAAACAATATAACATAATTCAAAATCATAACAATATCATAGAAATTAATATTAGCAAGAATCACATATTATATAAAATGCATGAATATGGAAAATGCAATGCATGAAATGTATTTTTTCCTTTAATTAAGGAAATCCGTATATCTAAAAAGATATCCGGCTACCTTAGGAAAATATGTCAAATTAAATATTCTAAAACCAAAAAACTTTGTGATTGTTTGAAAACAATTTTGAAAAGCTTGAATTAAAAAATAAAAACTAGGCTAAATCTTTTTTAAAATAGCTCTAATTTCCTATGTTTAAAAATCCGGACTTGACTACCCTTAACCCGAGACTTGAAAAACCATTTTTAGAGTTAAAAAAGGCTTAGAAACTACCCTAAGTCAGTAGCTAACCCTCCTAATCAGCCCACTCTAAGTAACTTAACCAAAACAGAAAATGATTTTTCTTTAAATTCAATTCTGACTCCACTGTCCAGTTTTAAGCCACGATTTTTTATCCTATTTTTAAAAAATCAAAAAATTCTGAAAAAAAAAAAAAACTGGAGACTCAGGACATGTAAAACTACAAGGAAAAAATCGGTTTAATTTTCTGATTAAAGATGAATTCCCAGAAAAATCAGAGATGTACGAGTTTTTGGTGAAAAAAAACTGCTTTGCCAAAACACATTTTTGCCTTTGATAAAATCATTTAAAAATCAAAGTAAAAATATTTGAAACTCATAAAATGACTTACAAACAGTAGCTAGGACTTTTTGAATGTTAGATAAAAATTGGCTAAGTATAAAAAATCACAAAGGTAGAATAATCAATTTGACAAACTTAATTTTTCACAAGTGTGCTCAAGAGAGCATGACTTTGAACCATTAATTGGCTCAAGTCATTATTCAAGTGGCATGAACATGAAATGCATGAAACAATACAGCAAACATAATGCATGAAATGCATGGATTTAAACCTAAATGTCATGAAAAAATGCATGGCATTCATAAAGTGACCTAGACCTAAATGAACTTGCATGGCATTTAATGCAACCTAGACCTAAAATACATGAACATGCATGGCAAATAAACCTAGCTTAATAACTAAAATATATGGCATTTTCACAAACACAAAGCATGCTTAATCCAAAAAATCAATCAAATATCATGCAAATGCTAACCTATCAACTAACATGGCAAGAATGCACAAAAAATGCAAAAATTCCAAGAGGGCCGAATAGCATAATGAAACTAGCAAACATGGCATTTTCACAAACACTTGGTATACTAGCATGCAAAACTAAATCAAATGACATGTAAATGCAAAAACCTACCAACTAACATGGCAAAAAATGCAACACACAATGCAAAACACATGGAGTAGCCAAATGGCCTCAAGCTCCAACAAGCATGGCATTTTCACAAACACTTGGTATACAAACATGCTCAACTAAAATATAACACTTAAATCATGCAAAACCCGCACAAGCATTTTCACAAACACTTAATATACTAAATCTAAAACATGCTCAACTAAGATATAAAACTCAAATCATGCAAACACCACACAAGCATTTTCACAAACACTTGATATACTAAATCTAAAACATGCTCAAATTTAAACATCATGAAAACAGAAAATTAAAAATGCAAAAACATGATATTTAAAACATAAATGGCAACAAACAAAGCAACCAAATTAAAATATAACTCAAGAATATGAAGTAACATAACATTTAAAACATCAAAATCATAGAAAATAACATGAACAATATGATAAAATAAACCAAAACAGCAACTTAAATAAATAATGTAGGCCATGATGAGTTTATTGTAGAAATAAAATGTAAAAAATATACTTAAGAAGGAGATGAAGGAAGAACTTGAAAAGAACAATAAAAAATATTTATTTAAAATGGAAACTCACCAAATAGAAATCAAAATAGCAAAAACAAGAATAGAAAATCAAGAAAGTGCAAGAGTTGGTGCTCAAGAGCAACCTCAAGAAGCTATCTTTCAAGCTTTATCTCTTTAAACTTTCCTTTTTTTTCTAAACTTTTCTTTTTTGCTCTCAACCAAGAAGAGAAAAACTAAGTAAAAACTCTAAGAACTCAGCAAAATGAAGATCTTGAAAATTCTTCACCTCCCCTTAATGGTGGCAGAATTTTACCTCTCTCCTCCCCTAGGATGTTGTCATTTTGATTCCAACCAACTTCCATCCAAGGGCTAGTGATTCAAGGTGAAAAATCATGAAATTACCACCTTTAGATTAGCATCTCAGCTCTCTCAAATTACAGCTGTTCAAGAATAATGTTGACATCTCTCTTGGCCTATGTGGCTTAATCATCATGGCTTGATCAAAGAGAATCTCTAACTAACTCTTGATTTTTAGCAAAACAATTTTGAAGAGTTTAAATAAAAATTTAAAAGTTTGTTATTTGGATTATTAGAAAAAACAAGATCTTAACACTACAATAAAAAGACAAAAGAAAAATCAAGGGGCGGCGCAGCAAAGGAAGGCGCGAGTTTCAAGGATAGTTCTTTAGTGGAGGATCAACAAGCAGTTGGTGTGGCGTCTCGACGTTGTGGGAATTCTCTCTTTTTCTTAAAAATTTCCTTCAATCTTTTTTTTTTTTAGCTTTTACTCTAACTTCCAACTATTAAAACAAAATCGATACCTTTTTTTTTTCCATCCATTATTGACTGGTTACGGTTAGTTTTACCTTCTAAAGACCAAGAACAACAAGACCCAGATTCCGATTTTCCTTTATTTTGTTGTGAGTATTGAGTTTTCTTTTTTCTTCTTTTATGTTTACTTTGTGTTTCAATGATTTCTGGGATTTGGGTTTTGTTTTGCTATGAGTAAAGATGTTGTTTTCAGCTTTAACTTCTCCTTTTGGAAGGTTATTTCTTGGTTTTAGTTGGATGGATATTGAAGTAATGAGAATTTTTCATTTCTTCTCTGGCTTCTAAATTATTTTTCTGGCCTACCTTTTAATGGTATTAAATTAATGCAAAACTTGGATTTTCTTATGAAGGGCTGCTATAGTTTTCTCTCCCCGGATGCAAATAAATATCAAACGGACTCCAAATTCAATTTTTATTTTTTTAATACTTCCAAAATAATACAACATTGAGTTCTGGAAGTTTTCAAAATTATCTGAGTCCGTTTGCTATTTATTTGGATTTTTTTTCCAAAAATGCCCTTTTATGCCCCTACATTTTACCATTTTTTAAACGAGCTCCAAATCAAGATTTTTCTTCACCAATCTCTTCAAAATAATTAAAAAGTGTGATCTGGAAGTTTTCATAATTTTTGGAGCTCATTTGGTATTTTTTCGGGATTTATCGGGATTTGGCCATTTTGCAAACGAACTCCGAATCAAGATTTTATTTCGCCAATCTTTTCCAAATAATTTAAAAATGAGATTTGCAAAATTTCAAAAATTTTGGAGTCTATTTGCTATTTTTTCGGGATTTATCTTTTTGAATTATTGCATAGGAGGCCCGGGATTTGGCCATTTTGCAAACGAACTCCGAATAAAGATTTTCTTTTTCCAATCTCTTTCAAATAATTTAAAAATGAGATTTGCAAAATTTCAGAATATTTGGAGCTCATTTGCTATTTTTTTTGGGATTTTCCTTTTTGAATTACTACATAAGGAGTCCGGGATTTGGCCATTTTGCAAACGAACTTCGAATCAAGATTTTCTTTCTCTAATCTCTTTCAAATAATTTAAAAATGAGCTTTGCAAAATTGTAGAATTTTCGGAGTCCATTTGCTATTTTTCCCAAATTTTTCGATTTTGCCCTTTTGCCTCCGAAACCCAGTTTTGCTCAAAACAAGTCCGATTTTCAGATTTTCTTCAAGCTGAGCCTTAGGCTATCCTTTTTTAATCATTACTCATCCATTGGGGGCTTTGGTCTTACCCAGTCAGGCCATTTCTGTGATTCTTCCCGGTTTCACCGAAATCCACTAAAAATCCTAATTCTCAATTTTCTCCCGGATTGACTTTTCTTTCGGTTTTTCTTGCAAGTGACTTCTCCATTACCCGTAGTCAGTGCTTATCTTTCATTTGGAACCTTCAATTTTGACCAATTTGATCGTTGAAGCATTTTTCCCCAAATTTCTCGGATTAGGGTTTCCTTTCTAGTGAATCTCTAAATCCCAACTTTCAAACTCCATATCTTTCAATGTAGACCTCGGATTATCAAAATTCTTTCGCCATTTTTCAATTGAACTTAAAATCTTGATTTTGAAAGTAGGTTGACTTTTTCAGTAGTTGACTTTCTAGGGTTGACTTTTTTGAGGTTGACTTTTTTTGAGGTTGACTTTTTTCAAATTTGACTTTTTATGCTCGCCCTCTTAAACTAAGTCTCAAAGTACCACCTGCATGATGAAAACAGTCTTTTTACACTCGGAAACATCAATATAGGAAGAAAACATACCTGTTTAGTGGTCCAGACAAAATTAGGTGTCTACAGTCACTACAAAAGAAAATAAAGCAAAAATAAATTAAAAATAGTAACCTAAAAAAAATTAGAATTAAAAATTAAAGAAAAGAAAAAAAAATTAGAACTTGGGTTGCCTCCCAAGAAGCGCTTGATTTATAGTCATCGGCTTGACTATCTCATTGTTCATCATCCTGTATCCAACCACTTGATGATTTTCGATTCATGCCATTTGGCTGTCCTTTCTTTGAACAACTTCGCTTTCTTGCAGGCTTGAAAGCGAAATTCATCTCTTTCAGTGGTAGAATTTATTTATTCCTCGTTGTTAGCACTATCTATCCCATCGATTAGCTTTGGATGTTGGATGCATTAGGGAACAGGCTGTGGTGATGGGTCACACTGGATTCATTCTTCTTGAACTTTTTCAACTTCTTTTTCACCCACTTTTTCTTCTTCAATAGGATTGTTTGGTGGTGGGTCACATTGAATCCATTCTTCTTGAGCTTTCACAAATTCTTCTTCAATAAGCTCGACTGGCAATTCAGGCTCTTTGCTATCCTCTTCTATCTCTTTTTCAATCCCAAGTGTGTTGGCGTTACAATGCTCTTGTTCACCTTGTCTGGAATTAGAGTCAATGTCACCTCGAAAAATTTCTTGAGGGCAATTGTTAAAGGCATTGACAAGCTGGCTCATTTGTGTTTCAAGACTCCTAAGTGTTGCCGCATGACTTTGAAGTTTTGCTTCTTGACTTTGAAGTTCTGCTGATTGCTCCTTAATGATAGTGTCGGTTCTTGCCATGAACTGCATGAACATCTCTTCCAATGAAGGATTCGTTTCTGGAACCGGTGCTTGACTTTGAAGTAATGCTAAATGATTCTGATTGATCACTGCTTGGCTTGCCATGAATTGCATAAACACCTCTTCCAATAATGGTTTCTTTTCTGGGACAGGTGCTTGTGCATATGGTGGAAACTCAAAAGGATATGCTTGATTGTCTGAATAGGAGGACCATTGATTGTTGTTCCATGAAAAATTTTGGTGATCTCCCCAACCTAGATTGTAGTCGTTGGAATAAAAATTATTCTGCTGCATATTGTAGTTTCCAACATATTGCATTGAATCAGCATAGGTTGGGCACTAATCGCTATGATGTCGACCCCCACAGAGTTCACAAATTAAAAACGGGCTTTGGACAGAAGGTACACACAAAGTGTCAAGCGTCTTGTTAAGTGCAGCCACTTGTGCAGATAAAGCATTGATTGCATCCCGTTTATAATCCCACATAGTGCACCCAAATCAACAAAACCTGAAAAGAAAAATAAAATAAATTAAATATAAAAAAGTTTAAATTAAGACTAATATTGCTTGGTATTAATATTAACAAAAATAGTAAAACAATTTCCCGACAACGGCGCCAAAAACTTGTCGGTTTTAACCATGCAAGTGCATGTATCGTTAACAAGTAATAAAGTGACAAGTAGAGTGTCGATCCCACGAGGAATTGCTACTAAATTCGCTAAGTACTAAAATTAACACAACTTAATCTTATCCAAACAATTAATTAAAGGATGTAAATTAAAAACTAAATAAAAGAAAATATTAATTGAATCAATAGAGAAAAGCCTAAGATTACAATTTCTGTCAACACCTCGCTTGAACTTCTCCTACCGTCTTAACTTGATTAATGACCTTGAGTTGTTAACCTAGAGTTCTAATCTATTTGTAAGTATCTGTCGATGGTCTTATAAAAATATTCCTCTTAACCAATTAACTATATGTCTATGATAATTGAATTAAAGAGAAACTCATTAAGCTTAACTCTAAAATTGGTTACACATGACACGTAAGTATATTTCTACCCTACATGAAGATCAATTCATCATAGTAAATGAATATAAAACATATGTTATTCAATTCATATCTAACACTAAACTCCCTATGTCTAGTTGTATTTAGGTTACCAAATCAATCTAATTAGTAGCTAAGCAATTAGAAGCATTAAGAACAAAATTGAATAAACAACTCAAATATCATTGAATCAAGCAATAGAATAAAATAATTCAAACTACATATTGAGTTCCATTGCAATCCTAGAAAAATATATTTAGTTCATACTAATAAATAAAAATAAAACAAAAGAGTTTTACCATCATAAATAATACAAGAAACATAAAGAAGATAAGAGATAAGAGAAAACTAAGGGTTGTCAGATCTTCAGTCTTCAATCTCCCAAAATCTCTCTTTTGCTCCTTGCAAATCTTTGGTAGCTGCTCTCCTCTTAAGAAAACTAGGTTATTTACAAGCTTCTGATTTGACAGCTAGGGAGAAGTCTATTTATAAAGTCTTAAAGGGTTCCTATTTATAAAGCTCAAAAAGTCTGAAGAAGGAAAACTTTATGGGCAAGCAACAGCCTCTAACTTGGACTTTCCATAAATGAACTGATATTCTCCTTATTGCTTTAGGACTCTACAAAAACGCAAAAGATATTAAATTAATGACTAATTAAAACATAAAATAAAAAATAAAAATAATTAATTAATTAATTAATACTTTAAACTACAAGGACTTAGCTATATAAAATATGGTAAAATAACTTTATTTTATAGAGTTATCTGAAACCAATAGAAAAGAGGCCTAACTGGATTTCTTGATGCCAAAGCAAAAGAAATTGTAAGGTTCGACCATCACATTGCATCCAAGATGTTCAAACTATCTTTGACAACTTTAATTCCAATCCACCTACCTCTAACCCCCAAAAATCTATTAGAATATAAATGATTTTTCCATCATAGAGCATGCTTTATCCCAAACCAAAAATAATCCCCCCGATCTACCAATTGAAACTACAAAACCTAGTTAAAATTACCATTACCCCAAAATTGCAATATAATCGATTCATCAATGACTTCCAGCATTATTTCCTACACTAACATCATATGTGCCTTGTTGCAACACACCAATTTTCTTTGGATGCTACGTTAACTATCATTGCCTAACCCCCTCACATTCCAGCACAAGTTTTTTATCCTTAAACTCCCACCAAATCACCAAAAAAATGAGCCTAAAATAAAATTCAATAAATCTATGTCTCACTAACGGGATGGCAGTTCTTTAATCCTTTCCACTACCTCATTGTCGTTAAAATTCGCTGAGCAACCCAACATCTTTCCCTTCTTCCATGTAGCCTGAGCATCAGTTGAAATCACCTTAAAAAGGTCCTAAAAATCTCCACATGTGAGCGAGGCGTTTGCAAAATTCTTTGCTGAAGAAGATACATGGATTGATTTTTTTCTTCTGAATTTTTTACCTATCTCTTTTATATTTGAAGGAGATTTTATTAAGGAGTTCATCCTCCATATCCTCAATGTGCCTCATTTTTATTTTGGGTTCCTTATGTGCTTTCGACCAAGATCATCATCACTGCCATTACACACCAGCCCAAGATTCCTTACAACATTCACATTTGACTTCAGCCCACAGACATTACCTTTCTCCAAGGACCCACCTTCTTTCTGTCGGCCCAAATCCTCCTTAGACCAACTTCCACATTAGACACCCTTCCAACTATCAAAATCAAGTCCAAATGATTATTTATGCTGCTTCCTTCATCTACATAATTTATATCTTTAGCCCGATTAAGCCCATCACCCTTGATGTCTCCTCATTGTTTCTTTCCCCATCATTCATTTCTCTCATATCTCTGTTTCCCATGATTTTACATGCGCTTTCAGATGCCTCACCCATTACTTCTGCCGCCTCATTTAATAAAAGATTAATAAAGCTTTTGTCACTCTTACATGGAGACTGTCCATATTGTCTTCTTCCTCCATTCTTTCTTCTTCACAAAACAAAGATTGGTTATTCCTTGGATCTGAATCTGCACTTGAATTTAGGGTTTTATACCCATCAAAAAATGACGAAACAACCTCAGGATCAAGCTCAATTTCTAACGCTATGACTAACACTATTTTATCGCCACAAATCACCTTTATAATCTCATCAATTTTATGAAATTGATTTGTTCTAATGCAAATGACCATCTGGTAAAATCTTTAAATATTAAGGTATTTCCATCAAGAGATAGCAACTCTCCCATATATTCGCTATATTTGAAATGTGTTTATATTCCAAGCATGCACAGTAACCCCATAGCAGAAAAGCCAAGTATTTATACTTTTTACCTAAAAATCCTCTGACCATGGCTCAATGTCCTTAAGTAGACCTGTTAATTGGGCGGGCTGGATTGGTTTGGGGTCAGGAACTCGATTTGAGTCAACTCGGATCTCAAATGTTTTGGGTCATTTCGGGTACGTGTTATTTTGGCTACGGGTCACTTTGGATTCGAGTCATTTCAAGTTTGAGGAGACTAAAGAGAAGTGGTAGAGGGACTAAATTGAAAAATCAAATTAAAGGGGGAAAAGAAAATTGAGATACCGAAAAGGATAATTAGGATAAGTGGAAGACAATGGAAGAGGAAATTGAGAGAAATAGAACAAGAAAGGTGAGTAAGGATTGAAATAATAGAAGGACTAAATTGAACAAATTGAAAATTAAATTTCAAAGGGAATTATTTTGAAATATCGCAAATAAGGTATCATTTTTTACAAGCGTTGTAGGGGTGCTAATACCTTCCCCGCACGTAACCGACTCCCGGACCGCCATTTTTTTTATGATTTAAAACACAGACTTTAAAATTGGTTTTTAAAAGGATTTTAATTAATTTTAAAATTCTTTACAAAAACCGATTTTAATAGGTGGTCTGATCACACCTAACCAAAAAAAATCGGTGGCGACTCCATTTTTTTTTTTCAAAACCCCATATTATTAACGAGGACATATTATCTTTGTCATCCCCAATGTCATTTAATAGTCGCAAGATCGTTATGATAGCTTGGAAACTCCACTGTGGATCTCTAGAGAGTCAGGCCTAAAATTAGTCGTGTGTTATCAAAAGTCTCGATTTGTTGGTTTCAATTGGTATTTAATTATAATTCTCATATTTTTAAATAAAAAGGATTTTCTTTAAAAAATAATAATGTTTGTGAATAAATCCATTTACATGCATATGATTGTTGCTCTCTGGTTAATTAATACTTTACATTATTTGATCTTTTATAAATAAATTGTTGAGGTATTTGGAATAAGGATTGTAGAATAGATAGTGAAAGGTTTGTTTTGTTCCTCCTCACACACTACACTTGCATTTGCATAACATGAGCTCTATACCCAAGGTCCGTCCTTTTTAAATGGAAGTAAAGTAAACTACGGCTTCGTGACTAACAATCCGCATGGGCTAGCGAAGCACTTTCGGAGTATAATATACCTACGCCTTTGTGATTAACAATCCACATAGGCTAGGGAAATATACTCTAACAAATTGAACCATTTCCTCTGGATTGGGGTGCCTTACTAGTCCTCACGGATAACAGTGAGGAGCAATTTAGGGCATTTTAGAATTCAACGAACCACATGTAGTAAACCATATGAAGCTAGCCTAGGCAGAGCCATGCCGAATTTTCGCTAGATATACCGAAGCTAGGAACACATGGAGGAATATTTCTAACCTTTTGCTATCTATTTTACATAAGCATCGTATACCGGGCAGGGATAAACGTACTTTTCCCATAATAAGCTTAACATTCTGCCCCAAAGGCATCGTAACTCCTGAATAAGTTTAACACCATCGGGGAAATTACTTGATTTATTATATATTATTTATTTTATACCTTTGAATTCGTTCTTTACTAATTTACTTCCTTTCTTTTTCCATGCATCGTTTGTCATCATCATGCACTAGGGGGATCATTGGTCTTGGGGTAATATTCAACCAAAAGAGCTTTCATGGAGGGACAATTCACCTCAGTAGTCGAGAAATATATAGTGGTAAGAGAGCGCTTTGAAATAGCTCGACGAGAAGATTATGTATGATTATGTATGCAATGGTCTTCATAATAAATCATCAGCTGTTTTCTACTAGTACACTTATTCTTGGGATGCTCACAATAGTTCTCTCAAATCTTTATCCAGCCTTTCGTGCTGGATTCTCGATTTATATTGTTCCGATTTTTTATTTTTTATTTTTTAAAATATCAGTATTCGACGTTCATGTCCAACACATATCTGAACATGGGTATGAGAATATGATCTTCCAATGATCCTCTAAATAAATGAAAAAACTTAGAAAAAATTGAACATACTTGTATGAGACACATTCCTATATCTAACACTCACATCCGAATCCAAGTAACATAGACCTCAACAACATTTTTATCACCACCATCTTCCCAAAATCAGGTACTCAATTGACGCAGTACTTCTTATCATTTTATTAAATTCTCAGAAACACATAGATTGAATATATTTATACAAGTTTTCCATATATTTCTTGAAGTTTTCCTGCTGACATTTTCATATGCCTAAGCTAGTGCATTGTATTTTTGCTACGTGATTCACGTTTATTGACTGTTACATTTTATTCCCTTGGAAGAAATATTAAGATACTTGGATACGTATGATTCGTTGGAATAAAATAGTTATTTAATGGAAATGAAATAGAGTGAGAATAGACATTACACAGTTTGGTTAATTGAAGGAAATAAAAGATAAATACTATTACTCTTTGGTTAGTTAAAATGATGTTATGGAATAGGTAAAAAAAGAACACAAAAAAAAACTATTTTATCTTTAACATAAATAATAATATTTTTATTTAATAAAAACTAAAATTAATTTATTAATCTCTTAAAATTATTATATTTAATATATTAAAATATTAGTTATAAAATATAAAACAATTTAATATATATTTTTAAATATAATATAATATAATATAATATATTTAATTTTATATAAATAATGATATAATAATAAATATTTATATTTAATAATATATAAAAAAATACTAAAATTATATTTAAAAATATAATATAATATAAAATATTTATATTTGTAATTTTTTATTAATTTTTTCCTATAGATGCCATTCACTTTCTCTCTTCTCTCATTTCTTCCTCACACTTTCTCTCTCTACCTCACTCTCTCTATCAATCTCTCTCCTCTTCATCTTCTTCAGCACAACTCTAACCCAAAACCCAGATTTCAGCCGACGGCCGTTGTTGCCGTCGTCCAAACCCAAAAAACCTCCAATTTTCACCCCAAACTTCCTCTCAATCTCCTCTTTCTATATTTTTAATTGATTTTTTTTCCTAAAAATCACCCGAAAAGCGTGGATCTACAAAAACAAATCGCAACTTACACCTCCTTTTTCGCCGCCTGCCGCCACCCCAAAAGCTTTAGTTTTTTATATGTTGTTTCCTTTGTCTCCTCTTCTTCCTCTCTAAATTTCAAGCCTCAAAACCCCTTACAACTACCATAACCCGAAACTCATTGTCGCAACCTAAAAAATAACGAGTCTCATCGCAAGACTTTATTATTTGTTAAGCGTGACATTAAAAAAAATCGAGAAAAAGTCGACTTAATTCCTCTAGAAAAATGAAGGTTTTGAAAATGACCTTAAAACAAACATTGAGTCGCCACCAATCTTTTTTAGTTAGGTGTGATCGGCCACCTATTAAAATCGGTTTTATAAAAATATTTTAAAAATTAATTAAAACATTTTAAAAACTAATTTCAAGTCTGCGTTTTAAAACCAGAGAAATCAAAGAAGCGGGTTCGGCAGTCGGTTACGTGCGGGGAAGGATTAGCACCCCCACAACACCCGTATAAATCGGTACCTTATTAATCGTGTGTTATCTCAAGTCTCGGTAAAAATTGGTTTTAAATTTAGTATTTCAAGTTAATTCCCAATTTAAAGAAAAATAATTCCTTTTTTTATTGAAAATGATCCGGAATTTATAAATTCAAAATTTTCCTAATTCCCCAACAAACGTGGCAAAATATATAAATTTTTATTAGTTTTGGAAAACTTTCCGAATCATTCTCTTTTTTGAAAGAAAGATATTTCTTTATTAATGATAATAGATGATATTCCCTCCAGCAAACCCTGTAGAGAACTCATGAATTATTTTAACTCGGGAATATTTTTATTTTTTTATTGAAAAATCATTATCCTTTTGAAAACACTTTAAAAGATATGAATATGTATTTACATGACATAAATAAAATGACATAGCAAAATCTAAATAATATAATGCTTCCTAAATGATATGATATAATGTAAATGCCTTAGCATATTCTAAAATGAAATAAAATATCCTTAGCATATTCTAAATGAAATAAAATATCCTAAGTTATATGACATAAATAAAATGAAATGACCTAGATAACATAATATATTCTATATGAGATGAAATATCCTAAGTCATATGATATATTCTAAATGAAATAAAATAACATAAGTAACATAACATATTCTATATGAAATGAAATAACCTAAGTAACATGATATTTTTTTAAATGAAAAAAAATAACCTAAGTAACATAACATATTCTATATGAAATGAAATAATTTAAATGACATGGCATATAAATTAAATGAGATGGAATATGAAATAATGCTATCATATAATATGAATGAAAATAATAATGCATGAACATAGTATATGCTAAATAATATGACAAAAAAAATAACTAAATAAAAAGCATAGGATATCATGAAATATTCCAAATCATATAATAAACAATATAACATAACTCAAAATCATAACAATATCGTAGAAATTATCATAGCAAGAATCACATATTATATAAAATGCATGAATATGGAAAATGCAATGCATGAAATGTATTTTTTCCTTTAATTAAGGAAATCCGTATATCTAAAATGATATCCGACTACCTTAGGAAAATATGTCAAATTAAATATTCTAAAACCAAAATACTTTGTGATTGTTTGAAAACAATTTTGAAAAGCTTGAATTAAAAATAAAAACTGGGCTAATTTCTTTAAAATGGCTTTAATTTTCCAAGTTTAAAAATCCGGACTTAACTACCCTTAACCCGAGACTTAATAAACCATTTTTAGAGTTTAAAAAGGCTTAGAAACTACCCTAAGTCAGTAGCTAACCCTCCAAATCAGCCCACTCTAAGTAACTGAACCAAAATAGAAAAATGATTTTTCTTTAAATTAAATTCTGACTCCATTGTCCAGTTTTAAGCCACGATTTTTTATCCTATTTTAAAAATTCAAACAATATTGAAAAAAACTACTGGAGACTTAGGACATGTAAAACTACACGGAAAAAAATCAGCTTAATTTTCTGATTAAAGAAGAATGCCCAGAAAAATCGAAAAAGTACGAAAACTGGGTGAAAAAACTATTTTGCCAACATACATTTTTGCGTTTGATAAAATCATTTAAAAATAAAAGTAAAAATATTTAAGTCTCACAAAATGACTCACAAACAGTAGCTAGGATTTTTTGAAAGTTAGATAAAAATTGGATAAGTAAAAAAAATCACAAAGGTAGAATAATCAATTTGACAAAACTTAATTTTCCACAAGTATGCTCAAGAGAGCATGACTTTGAACCATTAATTGGCTCAAGTCATTATTCAAGTGGCATGAACATGAAATGTATGAAACAATACAGCAAACATAGTGCATGAAATGCATGAGCTTAAACCTAAATGTCATAGAAAAATGCATGGCATTCATAAAGTGACCTGGACCTAAATGAACTTGCATGGTATTTAATGCAACCTAGACCTAAAATGCATGAACATGCGTAGCAAATAAACCTAACTTAATAACTAAAATGTGCATGGCATTTTCACAAACACAAAGCATGCTTAAACTAAAAACTCAACCAAATATCATGCAAATGCTAACCTATAAACTAACATGGCAAGAATGCACATAAAATGCAAAAATTCCAAGGGTGGCCGAATGGAATAATGTAACTAGCAAACATGGCATTTTCACAAACACTTGGTATACTAACATGCTCAACTAAATCAAATGTCATGCAAATGCAAAAACCTACTAACTAACATGGCAAAAATGCAACACACAATGCAAAACACATGGAGTAGCCAAATGGCCTCAAGCTCCAACAAGCATGGCATTTTCACAAACACTTGGTATACTAACATGCTCAACTAAAATATAACACTCAAATCATGCAAAAACCACACAAACATTTTCACAAACACTTAATATACTAAATCTAAAACATGCTCAACTAAGATATAAAACTCAAATCATGCAAAGACCACACAAGCATTTTCACAAACACTTGATATACTAGATCTAAAACATGCTCAAATTTAAACATTATGAAAACAGAAAATTAAAAATGCAAAAACATGATATTTAAAACATAAATGGAAACAAACAAAGCAACCAAATTAAAATATAACTCAAGTATATGAAATAACATAACATTTAAAACATCAAGATCAAAGAAAATAACATAAACAATATGATAAAATAAACCAAAACAGCAACTTAAATAAATAATGTTGGCCATTTGGCCATGGTGAGTTTATTGTAAAAAAAAATGTAAAAAAATATATATTCAAGAAGGAGATGAAGGAAGAACTTGAAAAGAACAATAAAAATTATTTATTTAAAATGGAAACTCACCAAATAGAAATCAAAATAGCAAAAACAAGAATGGAAAATCAAGAAAGTGCAAGAGTTGATGCTCAAGAGCAACCTCAAGAAGCTATATTTCAAGCTTTATCTCTTCAAACTTTCCTTTCTTTTCTAAACTTTTCTTTTTTGCTTTCAACCAATAAGAGAAAAACTAAGTAAAAACTAAAAGAACTCAGCAAAATAAAGATGAAAAATGAATTTTCTGCCCCCTACATGTTGGCCGAATGGCCCTTAATATTCCTCAAGGTGTTGTCATTTTCTTGTAACCAATTTCCCATCAAATGGCTAATAATTCAAGGTGAAAAAATCATTAAATTACCAACTTTAGATTAGCATATCAGCTCTCTCAAATTACAGATGTTCAAGAATAATGTTGACATCTTTCTTGGCCTATGTGGCTTAATCACCATGGCTTGATCAAAGAGAATCTCTAACTAACTCTTGATTTTTAGCCATTTGATTGAAAAATCAGAAGCTTCCTCCTTCCTTTGGGCTTGGGCAGGCCAGCACTTCTCTTTTCCAGCCCAACTCTGATTTTTTGAAAGGCCCAAAGAAGCCCTTTTGAGTTGCTTGGGTGAAATGATCATTTTGCCCCCCGGATGCAAATAAATATCAAACGGACTCCAAATTCAATTTTTATTTTTTTAATACTTCCAAAATAATAAAACATTGAGTTCTGGAAGTTTTCAAAATTATCCGAGTCTGTTTGCTATTTATTTAGATTTGTTTCTTCCAAAAATGCCCTTTTATGCCCCTACATTTTACCATTTTTAAACGAGCTCCAAATCAATATTTTTATTCAAAAATCTATTCAAAATAATTAAAAAGTGTGATCTGGAAGTTTTCATAATTTTTGGAGCTCATTTGGTATTTTTTCGGGATTTATCGGCTTGAATTACTGCATTTGAGGCCCGGGACTTGGCCATTTTGCAAACAAACTCCGAATCAAGATTTTATTTCGCCAATCTCTTCCAAATAATTATAAAATGAGATTTTCAAAATTTCAGAATTTTTGGAGCTCATTTGCTATTTTTTTCGGGATTTATCTTCTTGAATTATTGCATAGGAGGCCCGGGATTTGGCCAATTTGCAAACGAACTTCGAATCAAGATTTTCTTTCGTCAATCTCTTCCAAATAATTTGAAAATGAGATTTTCAAATTTTCAAAAGATTTAGAGCTCATTTGTTATTTTTCCGAGATTTTCCTTTTTGAATTACTACATAAGAAGCCCGGGATTTGGCCATTTTGCAAACGAACTCCGAATCAAGATTTTATTTTACCAATATTTTTCAAATGATTTAAGAATGAGATTGACAAATTTTCAGAATTTTCGGAGTCCATTTGCTATTTTTCCCAAATTTTCCAATTTTGCCCTTTTACCTCCGAAACCCGGTTTTGCTCAAAACAAGTCCGATTTTCATATTTTCTTCAAGTTGAGCCTTGGAATATCCTTTTTTAATCATTCCTCATCCATTGGGGCTTTGGTCTTACCCAGTCGGGCCATTTCTGTGATTCTTCTCGATTTTACCGAAATCCATTAAAAACCCTAATTCTCGATTTTGTCCCGGATTGACTTTTCTTTCAATTTTTCTTGCAAGTGAATTCTCCATTACCCGTAGTCAGTGCTTATCTTTCATTTGGAACCTTCAATTTTGACCAATTTGATCGTTTAAGCATTTTTCCCTAAATTTCTCGGATTAGGGTTTTCTTTCTACTGAATCTCCAAATCCCATATTCCGAACTCCATATCTTTCAATGTAGACCTCGGATTATCAAAATTATTTCACCATTTTTCAATTGAACTTAAAATCTTGATTTTGAAAGTGGGTTGACTTTTTCAGTAGTTGACTTTCTGGGGTTGACTTTTTCGGGGTTGATTTTTTTCGGGGTAGACTTTTTTTGAAGTTTGAGTTTTTATGCTCGCCCTCTTAAACTAAGTCTCGAAGTACCACCTGCAGGATGAAAAAAGTCTTTTTACACTCGGAAACATCAATTTAGGAAGAAAACATACCTGTTTAGTGGTCTGGACAAAATTAGGTGTCTACAGCTGCCCCTCTTTGGCTATTGCTGAGAATCAAGAATCAGGCAAAGATAAATCGACACTAATTTTGTACGGTCAGTGACATCACATGTGAAGGAAAGGGAAAGGGGTTTTCTTTTTCATTCTTCTATCATTTTTTCATTTTTCATTTTCTATTTTTTCATCATTTTTCCTTTTTTCTTTTTTCTTTTTCCTTTTTTCATTTTTTCATTTTCATTTTCATTTTCATTCATTCATTTCATTTTTTCATTTTTTCATTTTTTTTTTTTGAAAAAAAAAAAGCTGTAAATTGAAGATTTGTCCTTAAATTGAATTCCCTAACTAATCAAGGCTCGATCCGTCTTAAGGAAACGAATTTGATTTTCAAAAGAAAAATTGTGTCCGAAGGTCTTTAAAAATAGTGCCCGGAGGTCTTTAAAATAGTGCCTGGAGGTCATTTAAAATGGTGCCTGAAGGTCTTTAAAATGGTGCCCGAAGGTCTTTAAAATGGTGCCCGGAGGTCTTTAAAATGGTGCCCGGAGGCCTTACCCGTGATTTTTAAAAAAAAGTAATGCCCGGAGGTCTTAAGAATGGTGCCCTTAGGCCTTACCCCTGAAAAAAAAAGTTATGCCCGGAGGACTTAAGAATGTTGCCCGGAGGTCTTACCCGTGATTTGAAAAATTATGCCCGGAGGTCTTAAAAATGGTGCCCGTAGGCCTTCCCTTGAAAAAAAGTTATGCCCGGAGGTCTTACCTGTGATTTGAAAAATTATGCCGGGAGGTCTTAAAAGTGGTGCCCGTAGGCCTTACCCCTGAAAAAAAAATTTATGTCCGGAGGTCTTAAGAATGTTGCCCAGAGGTCTTACCCGTGATTTGAAAAAATTATGCCCGGAGGTCTTAAAAATGGTGCCCGTAGGCCTTACCCCTGAAAAAAAGTTATGCCCAGAGGTCTTAAGAATGTTGCCCGGAGGTCTTACCCGTGATTTGAAAAATTATGCCCGGAGGTCTTAAAAATGGTCATTGAAGAATTGTTGAAAATTAACCTAAAGATTTTGAGAAGATGCGAATGCTTTTTGATGCAGATGCAGATGTTGAATAAGATACGAATAACTTAAACTGGTGCAAATGTCTTTGATGCAAATGTAAATAACTTAGATTGATGCAAATGCTTCTTGATGTAGATTCAAATAACTTAGATTGATGCAAATTTTCTTGATGCAGATGCCCTTACTAATTGTGTTCATGTAAATGGTTTATGATTATCACACAATAGTGAAAATGTAATGATTCTAGAAATGATGCAATTGCTTGAGATGACGCAAATGCGAATTCCATGAAGAATGTAAATGTAAAATGCAGATGTTTATGGAATAATGCCAATGCAAATACCCATGAATGATGCAAATGCTTGCCGACACTGTGCAGATGCAAAAGCTCGATAAGAGATAAGTGCTCATGAGTGATGCAAATGCCCCCGGTTGTTTTTCTAGACTTTGGCTTAGCCTTTCAAATTCATTTTTCCTCTTCAAATCAGAGTATATCTTCAATTCATTTTGGCTATTCTCTTTGCCCCAACAGTTTTCAAACTTTCATCAATAGAGATCTGAACTGGGTTCGATTTCTTCTTCTCATATCTGGAAGTCAGGACCTATCCTGGCAGTTCTATACCTTTGGGTTAGAAAAAATCCTTGTCTCATGTCAACATCAAAATGGGTATTTCAAAAAATATCTTTATTTGTTTTCTTATTTTGAAAACTTCGGAACAAAAAATATTAACCCCACAATGTGTGATGTACAAATCTTTTGAAGACTGATGATTATTGTTAGAAATTTCTCTAAGTGTCAATCTGGGTTTTTTAACTGGGATTGGCAAGGCTTGGTATAACAAGATTCTGTCTTTTCTAGGAAAACTTCATGACAAAAATGTATATCCCTTCTAGGCTCACAAATGGAATAGGTTTTATAAATCATGAATTCATTGAGAACCAAACAAATTCAACATTCTGTTAGTTTCCATATCAAGGCATTTTGACATGCGTCAAGATTGGCCGGGATGTTTAAACCGAAAAGTTTGATCTTGGAGAAAAAAAAGTTTCAGTTCTTTTTGAAGACAATCCTCTGAATGAGAATTGACAATTTGGGAGGTTCAGAAATTCTTAAATATTCCTCGATGACCACTTTTTAAGAAGATCTTTTCTTTTGTGGTATCGGCACTATCATCGATGGCATCGAAAATTCCCATTCTACTCTAGACCGCCCGTTTTTGGGTTTTCGCCCTAGAGTCCCATTCTTTCCAATTTTTCTCTCTTTTTACCATGCACTTGAGAATTCTAAATTCTTCCTCAGTGAAATGAGAATTTGATGAGATGGGATAAAATCTGAAGAAAACCCTTCAAATTAAATGTTCATGCTTGATCAAAATGGACTTTTAAAGCACGTAATGTAGGCCATGGCTTAGGGTTCAGAAAGAAAGGATAAATAGGCCCAAAATATGTGTTTGAGGGTAATCAGATCAAGGATCCTTTCTTTGAGGAGGATTATCTTTGAAGCATTTGTCCCTTCTTCCCTTCTTGGACATTTCTTTCCTTTTGACTTTGCTCTTTTTCTTCCTTGCTTTTGGCTTTCAATTTGCCATGTCTTACACACATTTTTTTGCTTTCATTTTGCCCCCTTCTTTTTCAACGGAGTGAGCCTTTCTTTATTCGGGGCTCTATTTGCTTTGCATCTATCTTTGAGCTAGGACTCATTTCTGAATGATCTTTAAAAAGATCTTTCCTTGCATTTGCCCCCTAGTGTAGAGGGTGATCCTTGATCAGGGTTCAAAGAAGAAAGAATTCTTTTGGCTCAAAAAGGGTGACTATGGATAATTTCTTTTTTATGCGAAAGGGATATGAAAGATGGCCATTTCTCATGTCAAGCATGAATATTCATATTAAAAACCAATCCCCAGGTGAAATAGATATTCAGAATTTCATTTTGCACTTTGGAATCGTCCAAATTCTCATATGCATAATATCACAAATTCTTCATTTTCTTTTTTCCATCGCATGCCCCAATGATTCATGCGTTAGCCCATCCTTCTTCACCATGTATCCATCATTTCCACATATGATGCCCCAATTTGATTAACCATGAGAATTTGCATCAACGAGGAACATAGCAAGTCTAGGTCTATTTTGAAAAGGTTGAGTATCCAATCTGAGTTCTTTGAAGAGACAAGGAAAATATGACCCAAAAACGGGTTTTCTCTGGGACAATGGATAATCTAGTTTAATCATTGTGCCCCAGGGTGTCAATCATGAAGTGATGTTTGGGCAATTAGTGTTTTGTGGTTTGTTGAAAATGACATGAATAGTTTTGGCACAACCTTGACACAGATCAAATTACCAAAATCTAGATTCTTGGAAGAATGTCTCATTTGTTTGAATTTCAAGGAATTCAAAAAATTTCAAAAAGTTCGTTCCTTTGTTCATAGCCTCGACTAGGATTTACGTCCTTGCTTATTCTGCAATGACAATGCTTCTCTCCTTTTTTTTTATAAATTCATTTTTCCTTGAGCATTAGGTCTTTCAAGTGTTCTTGATTCAAGGTTTAGGTATAGAGAAGCCCAAAAATGAGGGGGATGGTGTTGGGTCATTTCTAACACTGATCATTAATCTTCTTGAGACTATCCATTATTAAAACTTCCTTAATGCTTGTTTTTGCAAATTCACGTTATTGTTAAAACACAACAAACACAAAGCATTTAAAATTCAAAATTCATTTAATTCATGTAGATGTTAACATGAGACAAGTGCTTTCATCATCACGGTGTATAAAACTACATGCGTCAAAATGCTCCTATTGACATCCTTCAAAGGTAGTAATTCTCCCCCTAAAACCCTGAAAGAAACTGATTTAGGGCTAAGTGGCCTTCCATTGATTGATAAGCTCCGGTGTCAAAATACCATCACGGATAAGATTTTCAATCATTTCCTTCAGTTGTCTGCATTTTTCAGTTGAATGCCCAACTACCCCTAGGTGATGATCACACTTGCTGTCAGGGTCATAACTCCTTGCTGATGGATTCGGAGCTATTTTCAAAGGTACCGGGGTAAGGTACTGATTCTTTATTAGTAATGGCAGTAGGTCAGGGATGGGGATTGGAATTCTTTCTTGATTTTCCCGCGATCATTTTCTAGAAGTAGGCCTTGTTGCAAGGGCTGGTATAGCTTTAGGTATTTGGGTAGGTAGATAAGGATAAAGGCTTGGAGATACCTCAGTAGGGTAACATGATTGGTATGAGGGAAATTGGGAATATGGGACGAAATCTCCCATAGTTTGGACATCTTCCTCTTTCTTTCTAGGTGCCTTATTTCTCTTGGCATTGGATGTTCCTTCTCTTTCAAGTTTCCCATTTTTGATAGCATTCTCAATCATCTCCCCTGAAATTACCTTGTCAGCAAAATTCTTCGAGGCATTGCCGACGAGTCTGTCATAGTACGGGGCTTGCAGTGTATTCACAAAAAGGATAGTGATTTCCTGTTGTGTCAAGGGCGGTTGTACTTGGGCAGCCAGGCTCATCCACCGTTGTGTATATTCTTTGAAGCTCTCAGTAGCTCTTTTCTCCATATTTTGCAAAGTGAGACGATCAGGTGTCCTGTCGGTCATATGCTTGTACTGGTTTAGAAAAGCCCTAGCCAAATCATTCCAAGAGCGAATCTGATCCTTGCTCAACTGACTATACCACCTAATTGCGGACCCGCTGAGGCTATCCTGAAAACAGTGAATCAAAAGCTTATCATTATCTATATGACTTGTCATCTTCCGGCAGAACATAGTGATGTGGGCTGACGGATCAGTCGTCCCGTCATATTTCACAAAGTCAGGGATCTTGAACTTAGGAGAAATGACTAAATTGAGGACCAAGCATCGTTCTTTCGTCTCCACACTCCCGAATATGTCTGTATTTTCTACTGCCCGGAGCCTTTCATCTAGAAACTGATATTTCCCTTGGGAATTTGCCAACTCAACCTCATTTACTGCAACCCTTTTCAACTTTGCCTGTTCAGCTGGATCATCTGAGTTTAGGACATTGACTGTGTTCTGGGCATCAATCATTACGACCTCATTCTGACCCGTTTGTGCCTTTAACCCTTCTCTGGCAATAAAGTTTTCGGTGTATCTTTTTCCCTTGATTACGGCAGATATCAGATCCATCAATTTAGTCATCTGATCCTTAGATTCCGCTTGAGACTTTGCCAGCTGTTCTCGCAATTCTTTCTTTTCCCTTTCTATATTTTCCATTCGGGCAACTTGTTCATCCTCCATAGCACTAGCCTGTATTAAAAGGGTACTCAGTACTTCTTCTGTTTTGAAATGGAAATTCTTTCAAAGACTCTTAAAGCCAAGCCAACTTCTGTTTTATTTTCCCCAAATGTATGTCATGATGAATGAGCCATGAATGCAATTTGATGCATGTGAAGCCTAAACAATATGATGTATGGACATGTACACTGGAAACATGCTAACCATATATGTAATAAATGCAATCACGATGCCAATCATGTTGCAAGCAAAGAATAAATAAATCACATGGATATATGCAATGACTGATCATGTACATTTTAGCATATTTCCCAATGAATGATCACATACACTATGAATGCAACATGCTGTCAATTATGCAAACAATGAATGATTGATATAGTAAATACCAAGAAGATCATGCTAACCATGTGTGTCATGAATGCGACTTAATGCTAACATGATGTATGTAATAAGAAAATTAATGCATGAACATATACAAAGAAATCATGCTGACTATGAATGCATAAATGCAACCTGATGCTAACATGACACATGTACGAATGTATGGTATGACCACTAATTGATCGGATGCAAAATGCAAAATGGGAAGATATCAAGAAGGAAATAAGAATCAGAGGAACTTAATCATCGACATCTCATAAATCTGAAGAATAGTCAATTCATTCCCATATCAATGTTCATAATGGTATAAACCATGTTTTACAAAATCTGAGCAGTAGTTAAAACTGTCCTTTACAAGCACTTTATTCTTTCTAGCATCCTAAGGCTATAAGAGCCGGCTACTAAAAAAGTGAAATCCTATTACATCATATAAGACCGAAGTCTTTCCACCTCAATGCTGTAAATCTCCCAATCCTAATGGCGTTTTCCCAGTCCTTTATCAATCAGTGTCGTTGGATCCAACCACTTGGCATTTATAAGAGTTTGCACTTTCTTTTTGAATACTATACAGTCTTCAATGTTATGGCCAACAGTTCCACAATGATAATCACATCTTGCATTTGGATTATACCCATTTGGATATGGTGGTAACAGGGGTTTCAATGGGATACAGGCAACCATGTCAGTATAGGGAGAAGCTCTCGGTAGCTAATTGGAAGGGGATCAAAAGGCCTTTGGGTCTTATCCTGGGGTCGTTTCTTAGTCACACTGAACCTAAGAGTTGGGGCACTTGGTGCTGGTACTAAGGTTCGAACCGGAGTGTTTACATGGAGATGTGGCGGAACAGCATGGTAAGGGTATGGATTTGGACACAGGGCCTTTGGAGGTTGTACATAGCTCGAGGTTCCTATCCCAGATACTGGATAAGGTGATTGATGAGGAAAATAGTATGAACTGGAAAATGGTGGTGATGGAGTGGGATTCAGGAATCCCGTAGTGGTCGTCTCAATGGACGATTGGACCATAGTAGGGTGGGGATACTGGTTTGGACCTAGAACAGTTTACAGGTATGGTACTGGATTCGAGGTTTCTATCTTTGGTATCAGGCTTTCAGGTTTAATAATTTTCATGATTTTGTCCACAATTTCATCAAGATTGCAACCTTTGTGGCATTGACAAGCACAGGATCCAGCAAGGGATTGTATGTTCTGGACCTAATGGTTTTGGTTGATCCGAAGGCGATACAGAGCCCTGAGAAAGTTCCTCTTTACTTTTACACATATCCTCAACCATTTTCAGCAATTTGGCCAGCTGTTCCTTCACCTCTCGGATTTCATGTCTACATTCATCTTGGTTGCGTTCCAAAGCACCCAATCGTTCCTCCGATTCATTCCTCATATCTCGAACCCCTTTCATGCAAATGAAAATGTCATGAGATTAAGAATACAATTATGAATGTACATACTCTATTCCTATGTGCATGAATATACTGATGATTAATGCATGACCATATACAGAGAAATAATGATGACTATGTATGCTATGGATGCAATCTAATTCAACATGATGCATTTAAAAAAAATGAATAAATTGATGCACAAGTATATACAAATAATGACCATGTATGTATTCTACAACGAATGACCATGCCTGTTATGATGTCAAAATGAATACATGCGGAGAATAAATGAATTAATACAAAGGTAGGTATAAAGAATGACCATGTAATCACAAATGTATTCTACAATGAATAACCATGCATGTTAGGACTGTAACACAATGTCAAAATGATACAAATAAAGAATAAATGAATTAACACCAAGGTATATACAAAGAAATCAATGATTACATGAAATTTGTGGGACCTAAATCTTGATTATTCAAAAATCTCATTATGCAAGATTTGCCTCCGAATTTATGACTTTTTGAAACATGCTTTTTTCTATGAAAAACCAATCATATTATTTTCAAAAGAAATTCAGGGTAGTGGATCCTACTATGGTACAATATCCAAATGTTCATGCAACACTACCGGTTTATAGAAACCATCAAATAAAATTACCAATTGTTTATTGCAAAGAATGAGATCAATAATACAACAAAAAATGTACATGCTCTATTCACACATGCATGAAATGTGCAACATGCAAAAATGCTTGAAAAATGATTTTTTTTTTTAAATAGGTAATGAACATCTGCCCCAACAATATCTGCTTATTTAGGCATCACGATGCCTTCGAGGCAGAGTATCACATTTACTACGGGCGATATACGTACATCGTTGCCCGATCTACCACACTTATTCGAAGTGTAAAATAGGTAACAAAAGGTTTAGAAATGTCCCTCCATGTGTTTCTATTTTCGGTATATCTAACGAAAATCCGGCATGGCTTCGCCTAGGTTCACTATATGAGGGTGAATCGGTTCTAAGGCCCTGAATTGTTCCTCACAGTCACCGGTGAAGGCTAGTAAGGCACCCCGATAAAAGCGGGTTCAATTCGTTAGAGTATATTTTCCTATGCCCATGCGGAGGATTATCACGAAGGCATTAGGTACTTTATACTCCGAAAGTGTTTCACTAGCCCATACGGAGGATCAATCACGAAGGCTTAGTTACTTTACTCCCACTTAAAAGGACGAAACCCGGGTATAGGATTCATGATATGCAAATGCACGTGCAGTGTGTGTGGAGGAATAACAAACGTTTCACTACCTATTCTACAAACCTTATTCTAAATGCCCTAGCAATTAAAACATTCAAGAATAGTGTAACGCATTAACCAACAAGCAATTATAATATACAACCTTAAATAACTAGAGAACAATAATAAAATGCATGCACATGAGTATGAACATATTTAAAAATATTTTATTATTTTCAAAATTCTCCTTATTTTAAAAAAAAAATACGGGAATTAAAATTAAATGCCAATTAAACCAACCAAAACCGAGACTTTGATAACACACGACTAATTCTAGGCCTAACTCTCTAATGCCCCCAGTGGAGTCGCCAAGCTGTCGCAACCTAAAAAATGAGTCTCATCGCAAGACTTTATTATTCGTTAAGCATGACATTAAAAAAAATTGAGAAAAAATCGACTTAATTCCTCTAGAAAAATGAAGGTTTTGAAAATGACCTTGAAAAAGACATGGAGTCGCCACCAATCTTTTTTAGCTAGGTGTGATCGGCCACCTATTAAAATCGTTTTTATAAAAATATTTTAAAAATTAATTAAAACATTTTAAAAACCAATTTCAAGTCTGCGTTTTAAAAAACCAGAGGAATCAAAGAAGCGGGTTCGGGAGTCGATTACGTGCGGGGAAGGATTAGCACTCCCACAACGCCCTTATAAATCGGTACCTTATTAATCGTGTGTTATCTCAAGTCTCGGTAAAAATTGGTTTTAAATTTAGTATTTCAAGTTAATTCCCAATTTAAAGAAAAATAATTCCTTTTTTTTATTGAAAATGATCAGGAATTTATAAATTCAAAATTTTTCTATATTCCCCAACAAACGTGGTAAAATATAGAAATTTTTATTAATTTTGGAAAACTTTCCGAATCATTTTCTTTTTTGAAAGAAAGATATTTCTTTATTAATGATAATTGATGATATTCCCTCCAGCAAACCCGGTAGAGAACTCATGAATTATTTTAACTCGGAAATATCTTTATTTTTTTATTGAAAAATCATTATCCTTTGGAAAACATTTTAAAAGATATGAATATGTATATGCATGACATAAATAAAATGACATAGCAAAATCTAAATAATATAATGCTTTCTAAATGATATGATATAATGTAAATGCCTTAGCATATTCTAAAATGAAATGAAATATCCTTAGCATATTCTAAATGAAATAAAATATCCTAAGTTATATGACATAAATAAAATAAAATGACCTAGATAACATAGTATATTCTATATGAGATGAAATATCCTAAGTCATATGATATATTCTAAATGAAATAAAATAACCTAAGTAACATAACATATTCTGTATGAAATGAAATAACCTAAGTAACATGATATTTTTTTAAATGAAATAAAATAACCTAAGTAACATAACATATTCTATATGAAATGAAATAATTTAAATGACATGGCATATAAATTAAATGAGATGGAATATGAAATAATGCTATCATATAATATGCATGAAAATAAAAATGAAAATAATAATGCATGAACATAGTATATGCTAAATAATATGACAAAAAAAATAACTAAATAAAAAGCATAGGATATCATGAAATATTCCAAATCATATAATAAACAATATAACATAACTCAAAATCATAACAATATCATAGAAATTATCATAGCAAGAATCACATATTATATAAAATGCATGAATATGGAAAATGCAATGCATGAAATGTATTTTTTCCTTTAATTAAGGAAATCTGTATATCTAAAAAGATATCCGGCTATCTTAGGAAAATATGTCAAATTAAATATTCTAAAACCAAAATACTTTGTGATTGTTTGAAAACAATTTTGAAAAGCTTGAATTAAAAATAAAAACTGGGCTAATTTCTTTAAAATGGCTTTAATTTTCCAAGTTTAAAAATCCGGACTTAACTATCCTTAACCCAAGACTTAATAAACCATTTTTAGAGTTTAAAAAGGCTTAGAAACTACCCTAAGTCAGTAGCTAACCCTCCTAATCAGCCCACTCTAAGTAACTTAACCAAAACAGAAAAATGATTTTTCTTTAAATTCAATTCTGACTCCATTGTCCAGTTTTAAGCCACGATTTTTTATCCTATTTTAAAAATTCAAACAATTCTGAAAAAACTACTGGAGACTTAGGACATGTAAAACTACACGGAAAAAAATCAGCTTAATTTTCTGATTAAAGATGAATGCCCAGAAAAATCGAAAAGTACGAAAACTGGGTGAAAAAATTGTTTTGCCAAAATACATTTTTGCGTTTGATAAAATCATTTAAAAATCAAAGTAAAAATATTTAAGTCTCACAAAATGACTCACAAACAGTAGCTAGGATTTTTTGAAAGTTAGATAAAAATTGGCGAAGTAAAAAAAATCACAAAAGTAGAATAATCAATTTGACAAAACTTAATTTTCCACAAGTATGCTCAAGAGAGCATGACTTTGAACCATTAATTGGCTCAAGTCATTATTCAAGTGGCATGAACATGAAATGTATGAAACAATACAACAAACATAGTGCATGAAATGCATGAGCTTAAACCTAAATGTCATAAAAAAATGCATGGCATTCATAAAGTGACCTAGACCTAAATGAACTTGCATGGTATTTAATGCAACCTAGACCTAAAATGCATGAACATGCGTAGCAAATAAACCTAACTTAATAACTAAAATGTGCATGGCATTTTCACAAACACAAAGCATGCTTAAACCAAAAACTCAACCAAATATCATGCAAATGCTAACCTATCAACTAACATGGCAAGAATGCACATAAAATGCAAAAATTCCAAGGGTGGCCGAATGGAATAATGTAACTAGTAAACATGGCATTTTCACAAACACTTGGTATACTAACATGCTCAACTAAATCAAATGTCATGAAAATGCAAAAACCTACTAACTAACATGGCAAAAATGCAACACACAATGCAAAATACATGGAGTAGCCAAATGGCCTCAAGCTCCAACAAGCATGGCATTTTCACAAACACCTGGTATACTAACATGCTCAACTAAAATATAACACTCAAATCATGCAAAAACCACACAAGCATTTTCACAAACACTTAATATACTAAATCTAAAACATGCTCAACTAAGATATATAACTCAAATCATGCAAAGACCACACAAGCATTTTCACAAACACTTGATATACTAAATCTAAAACATGCTCAAATTTAAACATTTTGAAAACAAAAAATTAAAATGAAAAACATGATATTTAAAAGATAAATGGCAACAAACAAAGCAACCAAATTAAAATATAACTCAAGTATATGAAATAACATAACATTTAAAACATCAAGATCAAAGAAAATAACATAAATATGATAAAATAAACCAAAACAGCAACTTAAATAAATAATGTAGGCCATTTGGCCATGGTGAGTTTATTGTAAAAAAAATGTAAAAAAAAAATATATTCAAGAAGGAGATGAAGGAAGAACTTGAAAAGAACAATAAAAATCATTTATTTAAAATGGAAACTCACCAAATAGAAATCAAAATAGCAAAAACAAGAATGAAAAATCAAGAAAGTGCAAGTGTTGGTGCTCAAGAGCAACCTCAAGAAGCTATATTTCAAGCTTTATCTCTTCAAACTTTCCTTTCTTTTCTAAACTTTTCTTTTTTGCTTTCATCCAACAAGAGAAAAACTAAGTAAAAACTAAAAGAACTCAGCAAATTGAAGATGAAAAATGAATTTTCTGCCCCCCTACATGCTGGCTGAATGGCCCTTAATATTCCTCAAGGTGTTGTCATTTTCTTGTAACCAATTTCCCATCAAATGGCTAATAATTCAAGGTGAAAAAATCATGAAATTACCACCTTTAGATTAGCATATCAGCTCTCTCAAATTACAGCTATTCAAGAATAATGTTGACATCTCTCTTGGCCTATGTGGCTTAATCACCATGGCTTGATCAAAGAGAATCTCTAACTAACTCTTGATTTTTAGCCATTTGATTGAAAAATCAGAAGCTTCCTCCTTCCTTTGGGCTTGGGCAGGCCAGCACTTATCTTTTCCAACCCAACTCTGATTTTTTGAAAGGCCCAAAGAAGCCATTTTCGGTTGCTTGGGTGAAATGACCGTTTTGCCCCCCGGATGCAAATAAATATCAAACGGACTCCAAATTAAATTTTTCTTTTTTTAATACTTCCAAAATAATAAAACATTGAGTTCTGGAAGTTTTCAAAATTATCCGAGTCCGTTTGCTATTTATTTGGATTTTTTCTTCCAAAAATGCCCTTTTATGCCCCTACATTTTACCATTTTTTAAACGAGATCCAAATTAATATTTTTCTTTACCAATCTCTTCAAAATAATTAAAAAGTGTGATCTGGAAGTTTTCATAATTTTTGGAGCTCATTTGGTATTTTTTCGGGATTTATCGGCTTGAATTACTACATAGGAGGCCCGGGATTTGGCCATTTTGCAAACGAAATCCGAATCAAGATTTTATTTTGCCAATATCTTCCAAATAATTGTAAAATGAGATTTGCAAAATTTCAGAATTTTTGGAGCTCATTTGCTATTTTTCTAGAATTTATCTTCTTGAATTATTGAATAGGAGGCCCGGATTTGGCCGTTTTGCAAACGAACTCTGAATCAAGATTTTCTTTCGCCAATATCTTCCAAATAATTTAAAAATGAGATTTGGAAAATTTCAGAATATTTAGAGCTCATTTGTTATTTTTTCGGGATTTTCGTTTTTGAATTACTACATAAGAAGCCCGGGATTTGGCCATTTTGCAAACGAACTCCGAATCAAGATTTTATTTTACCAATATTTTTCAAATGATTTAAGAATGAGATTGACAAATTTTCAGAATTTTCGGAGTCCATTTGCTATTTTTCCCAAATTTTCCAATTTTGCCCTTTTGCCTCCGAAACCCGGTTTTGCTCAAAACAAGTCCGATTTTTCGATTTTCTTCAAGCTGAGCCTTGGACTATCCTTTTTTAATCATTCCTCATCCATTGGGGGCTTTGGTCTTACCCATTCGGGCCATTTCTGTGATTCATCCCGATTTCACCGAAATCCACTAAAAACCCTAATTATCAAATTTCTCCCGGATTGACTTTTCTTTCGATTTTTCTTGCAAGTGACTTTTCCATTACCCGTAGTCAGTGCTTATGTTTCATTTGGAACCTTCAATTTCGACCAATTTGATCGTTTAAGCACTTTTCCCCAATTTTCTCGAATTAGGGTTTCTTTTCTACTGAATCTCCAAATCCCATCTTCTGAACTCCATCTTTTTCAATGTAGACCTCGGATTATCAAAATTATTTCACCATTTTTCAATTGAACTTAAAATCTTGATTTTGAAAGTGGGTTGACTTTTTCAGTAGTTGACTTTCTGAGGTTGACTTTTTTGGGGTTGACTTTTTTGGGGGTTGACTTTTTTTCAAGTTTGACTTTTTATGCTCGCCCTCTTAAACTAAGTCTCGGAGTACCACCTGCAGGATGAAAAAAAGTCTTTTTACACTCGAAAACATCAATTTAGAAAGAAAACATACCTGTTTAGTGGTCCGGACAAAATTAGGTGTCTACACTCATGAGAGAGAATATGATTTTTTTTTTTTTTTTGTTCTAAGGATGTTTCTTGTCTATTATGGATATTGTGTTGAATTTTTTAGTTCAATTTACTGTCTTCTTTATTTTTGGTTAAGGATATTTTAGGGGAAAAAAACTATTTGGTGGTTGCTCGGAATAACCATTCGGAGGGGATGCCGAATGGCTATTCTGAGATTTTGGTGAATAAGGCCGGAATCGATCATTCCATGAGATAATCATTCCACGAATCAAATGACTGCGTTACTGTAGCATGCCGAATCATCCCCTAATAACATAGCTATTAGGGTGAACCAAACATGGTGTTAGGAGTAGAAGGGAAAATAAGGCTACACTACTATTTAATTTGGAAAAGGATCTTCTCATTGCCCATTGTGCATGGCATGCCGAGTTCTTACCGGTACATCATTTATTTATGCTACAGTTAATCATGTATTGAGGCAAGAAAATAAAGTGGCAGCTGAACACGTTAATCTAGAAAACTCCATGGACCATATTTGGTCAAGTTTTTTTAATCCTAACTGTTTTGCAGGATTTTCATGTGGTATTTGATGCAATTTAATGCCGGAACAAGTGGATTAACAAGTTTAAACAAAAAAATGAAGTTTAATAAACTAATAGCAAGAATCGTCCAACGGGATACAGGAATCACCACCCAAATTGGAAGATTTGGTAAAGGAAACAAAGTCTCACCACCAAGAAAGGATCAAAGAGGATATAGAAATTCACCACCCAATGATGCTATTCAAGGATACAGAAACCAAGAATAAACCTACCACTCAAAGGAAATACACCAAAGAGATACAGGATTTGGGTAGTCTCAAAGAGAACTTAAAATTTTCATTCAATCCAATCTGCTCAATACATAGTTTTAAGCCAAATTAAATACTAATGGCTGGAACAACCCTCCAAGGCTTAGAAAATCTGAAAGAAAACAAGAGTTGACTGAAATTAAAAGAAAATCAACTAAATAAGGAAAGTAGGAATTTCAATCCCGAAATTCCAGCAAATCTGTCTCCTGACCATTATGTGGTAATCTTGCCATAACTTTCTCCACAGAACTTCAATACTCAAAAAGTCAAATGTTCTATTCTTCTGAATTGTAGGGTATCGGTAAGGTCTAAGTTTGACAGCCTGCGACTCGTCCTTCAATGGTATTTTGTGATCTTGTAATCTGTTGGGAGGTAGACTGGTAGGTTCAGCAAAGAGTGTCTCATACTCCTGCAACAGAAACTGTAACCCTGGACAAGTAACTTCAAATTCTGGTGCCTGCTTGAAACTGTTTAAAACCTGCAACTGAGGGCATGCTGTTAAGACATAAGCACAAGGGTAAGGGCCTGACCCTGTAAGCATCGAGAGAATCAGCTTAGAACTGTGCTTTGTAGGGTATCGGTAAGGTCTAAGTTTGACAGCCTGCGACTCGTCCTTCAATGGTATTTTGTGATCTTGTAATCTGTTGGGAGGTAGACTGGTAGGTTTAGCAAAGAGTGTCTCATACTCTTGCAACAGCAACTGTAACCCTGGACAAGTAACTTCAAATTCTGGTGCCTGCTTGAAACTGTTTAAAACCAGCAACTGAGGGTATGCTGTTAAGACATAAGCACAAGGGTAAGGGCCTGACCCTGTAAGCATCGAGAGAATCAGCTTAGAACTGTGCTTTAGACTTATCATCTGCACTTGATCAGTGTGCACTCCCTGCAATGTTAACCACTTAGAATCTGCCTTAAACTGCATTGTTAGGGCTGTGAAATCCCACAAAATAGGTCCTAAAGTGACTAACCATTGCACTCCAAGAACTACCTCACAACCTTTCAGTGGAAGAACCAAAAAATCAGTGAAGAATTTGTTCCCTTGTATTGACCATGGAATGGCTCGACATATCCCTACTGTGAATAGACTACCACCATTTGCTACTGTCACCATTAATCTAGAATAATGCCCAACTGTTAAACCCAACAACTTGGCCAAGGCACTATCTATGAAGTTATGAGTACTTCCTGAGTCGACCAATATAGCCACTGATTGGCTGTAGATAAGTCCCTGAACACGCATGGTTTGATACCCTGAGGTGCCCAGCATAGCATGTAGGGAAAGAGTAGGCTGTTCAACCGCTTCACTATCAACTACCAAACTGATCAGGTGTATCAATGCAGTCTGAAAAGACCTCATGTTCTATATCCGCTTCATTACCCTCTGCTATGAGTTGATACAGTTGTGTTTTCAAACCCTTATAACCCGTTATATACCTGGCATTACACTAGTAGCAGAGGCCCTTTCTCTTTTTCTCCTCTATCTTCGCAGTTAACAATGGTTAGGGTGAGCTGTATGGGGTTGGATAGAAGTCGATCTCATGGTGTTAGGTGTGAAAGGTTTGGTCGTCAGTAGATTTGGATTGGGTGAATGTTCAGGTGCAGGTAACAGAGGAGGTAAAGTGCTTGGCCTAGGAGAACTGTATTGATGGTGATATGGTTGATTGGGATAGGTAGGCTTGGTATGGGAGACTGGTTGAGATTTCTTGGTAACGGGACTCACAATTGTCTCGATCTGTTTAGCTATATGCAAGGCCTCATTCAGGTTTTTTTGTTTAAACAATTTGATGGAATGGGAAATCTCACATTTTAGATTACTAGTAAAAATACTCAATGCATAAGCATCAGAGAGTTCAAGCAGATTAATAAGGATTAAAAATTCTTCATGAAACTGATCTACAATACCTATTTGTTTTGAGGCCACAAGCTCCGACATGGGATCCTCATACTCAACTGGTGTAAATCTGTCCCTCATCTCTGTCAGATACTTCACCCAACTCAACCTTTCCATGCCTCCCTGAATCTTGGCATAATAATGGTGCTATTGTAGAGCTCTACCCTCCAGATTCAGCATAACCACCCTAATTTTGGCTGCTTCCGGGACCTTCTCAGCCTCAAAATATTGTTCTATCTTCATCATCCAGGCTCTAAAATCATCACCATTGAAGCGATGAAAATCAAACTTATAGGGACGACCATGATAGCCTTCTCCATATGTCTGTTTGGCTGGTGTTATCAAGTGACCAAGTCCTTCGATAATGACCGGCGAAGTGTTGTCATCCATCATTCCACCTTGGGAGCTGGATTCTGGTGCAACCGCTTTGCCTGTAGAGATACCTTCTTTTTTGGAAAGCAATTCCAAAAAATTTTGAGCTCCAACTTAATCTCTGCTCGCATTCCTTCAAACATTTCCTCAAACTTCTTGTCCAGTTGTTGAACATCAACTTGGACCTTGATGAGATCTTGTTGTGTCTGCCCAAGTTCCCTTTGTAACCACGTCGTAATACCTTCTGCCATTGATGCCAGGACGAAAGCTCTCATACCAATTAATACTGCTCAAATCCAAAAATAGTAAGAACAGAAGAAATCCAGAAAAGAAGAGAAAAGAACGAATATAGAGGAAGACAGAGAGAATTCTTGTGTATATTCTTCAATGAATTCCACTAAGGGGTCACACACAGCATATATGACCGATCTTAGCTTCCTGAAATCTCGGTAACCAAGTAACAACCACTAACATAATTAAAAGAAAAAATACCACAGTGCCACTGACTCTAATGAACAGCTCGACTAGGCTCACCAACATGGGCTATTACAAGGAATATTATAAATAGGCCTGAAACAATACCAAGGCCTTCTTTGTACTAATGGCTACTTATCAAAATAAAAACAAATATTCAAACTGAAAAGTAAAACCTGTAACACCTATCTTTGTCGTCGTCGCGATTCACGGTCTCATCATCAGAATTCTCGAAGCTCTGATCGCAGCTGCTCTTACTTCCGCTTTCAATTTGTATTTTTCCTTAGATTCTTTTTAAGGATTTTCATTTTCTTCTTGATTGTTTTAGAAAACTAATGATTTTTTAAATTTATTAACATAGGGCTAGTTATTGTTTATACTTAATTCACCAATTAGGATCCTGTTTTATCTTGGAATTCCCAAATTGGGGTTTAATCTTGCTTCATTGACCGAAACTCCCCAAATTTTCATCCAATTTAGCGAATTTCAATTTTGTCTTGCAGGATATATACTAGGTGTTTTCACACTGACTTTTCTATTTCCAGTCTTTTTTTCTGACATTTCTGAAAGCCTAAATTAACATTTGAATACCATTTGGAGGGAGTATAAAGGATGGTCTAAGACACTGCCTGCAAGCTTGCTTGATAGTTAAGTTCACTCATTGTCAAAGTTCAATTGCTAAGAAGGATGGCAACTAAGAAGGATGGCAAATGTTTAAAATAAAAATAAAAAATCTTAAAAAATAAGTCAATGTTTTTTTACAACAACTTCAGCATGGAAGAGGGAACCTTGGGTTTCAGCAGGAGATTGAAAACCTGTGTTAGGCATTAGAATACACGATATCAGAATTTACATATGGAATGAGGTAAACCATGGCAATATTACAGCATTCTTGGTATTGGTTATGTAACAGTGGAGTATAAGAAACATATTGCACAACTACGCTTGACTTACATTAAATCTTTCAAAGTTAAGGATCAACTTTGACCAGTGACTACAAATTAGAGTTTGCTAGTTACAAAATTGAACTAGTTGGCCATTTGTTTCATCTTGAACATTGTCATCTAGCAATAATCTAAACTTTAGAATCTTGTCAAGTCGAGCAACTGGTTTTACTTGCTTTCTTGGAGCTTGTTTTGGATCTATTATACATTTGCCTGGGAAGAGATTTGCTTCTAATAGACCTATCTCTTCATGTACGATAGGGGAAAAGCTTCTGCAAATAATAATTGACACACAAATTCTTGATTCATACAAGAAAAATATGTGAGAAACAGATAAACGAAATGAACATAAGAAACAATGGATTGGGACAGTAATAAAAGGGTCCATGCTCATATGTATTGTTTTTCTATTTTTTGGGTGATATTCACCAAAAATGGTTTGATGATATTGCCATCTACCACCTGTGTCTGGTTTGTGGCTACAAGCGATTTCCTTACTATGTATTATGATTAAAAACAAAACCAAATATTATTTTCTGTTGTATACTTTTATCTTTGAAGGGATTTCTTGTCTGGGGATGACATTTCTTGAAATTGATTCTCTTTTAATAGGTAATCATGATCATCTCATGACTAAGGAGATGCTGCGATGGTGCTAGTAATGCTGTTTTAGTTATGTTGTTTTTTGATATTTGAAGTTGTCAGGGTTTGATTCAGGGGCAGATACAAGGGGGTCTGGCAGGGGACTTGGCCCTCCTCAAAATTTCTTATTTCTTAAGTATTTTTTAATTCAAAAAATAGTAAAAAACATATTTTGGTCCTCCAAAAATTTATAATTTGATTTATTTTTATTTTGACTCTCCAACATAAAATTTTTGGGTTCGCCTCTGGTTTGATTCCTGGTGATGGTTATGTTGTTGTATGGCATGAAATAACACGCATATTGTTTTTGTAGGTTAACAAAGGAAAACCAAAAGGACTCGGAAGGAACAAGTTGGTCTTTCCAAGCAAATATTTGAGCTTGGCTAAGGAAGACTATGATTTGTAATTGGGTGAAGTGTAGTGGAGGGATGAAATGATGGCAAATAATAGTAGTGATATAATCCTTAATTGAATCAATCATTTGTTTCGAGCAGTATGTAATAATACATTTGAAAGATCCTATCATAGTGCTTGTTTTCGTTTGGTTGAGTCAATAATTGACCTAGCTACTTAGGGTTATTCGAATATTCTTTTTTGTTAATTGAATCCATCCAATTTCAATTGAGTTTTGTCTACTTGGAGTTTTGAAAGCTCGATTTCCAATCTTAAAAAAATTGCAAGAGGAAGAGCAATGATAAGATTTTTATGATTAAGAAAACAAATAGCAATGAACTATTAATTAATTATTAAATTTAATTACTTTTATTATATTTGGATTTTGTTTTTAAGCATTTTTTTGAAGTTTATGATATGTTTTTATATTTAATAGTTATATATATATTTTTTAATATTTAATACTTGTTTTCAAATCACGATATGTCAATACAAATATGACTTTATTTGGATCTATAAAATATAATGAAAATAAAGGTAAAAATATAAAATGAATAATTTTTAGAATTAAGCATTTACAGTTATCAAATAATATATTTATATTCAACGCTTAATTTTTAACAAAATATCAAACAGTTTTTATAATTCAAATTAAGTACTAAAAATTCAGTACTTAATTCTTCAGCACTTAAATTTTTAGTTTATCAAACAACAACTTCCTAAAAATATTTATAATTGTTTCTTATCTTTTATTTCATTTGAAAATTTATCTAGAAAACTTATGGATTTATATATAGGTTGAATCATTCTTTTATGAATTATATGTCCAAAAAATTTTATTTCTGTTTTGCATAATTTCATCTTTTTTATTGAGTCTACTAATCCCGCATTTTTAACTATTTTAAAGAAAGTATTTAAATGTTTCTAATGCTGATCTAAAGATTGTGAGAATACAAGAACATCATCTATATATATTATTGTAAAATTATTATATGGATTAAAATTTTCATTATAATTCTTTCAAATTTTGATGGAACATTTTTTAGTTCAAATGTCATAACATTTCACGGAACATTAAAAGCAATTTATACCTATCATTTTCTATTATTTGTATTTGTCAATATCTTGACTTCATGTCAAACTTGGAGAATATTACTACACTATGTAATCATCCTAACAAATTTTTTTTATTTAGTATTGGATATCTAATCCATCTTAATACCTTATCTAATGGTTTGTAATTATAACTAATTTAGAAACTCCTTTTTCTATTTCTGAATTTTATTTACATAGAAGACTGAACAACTCCAAGGGAAAAAACTTGGTATAATTAATTTTTTATCTAGTAAATCCTGTATTTTTTTTTTATACAATATTCTCTTAATTCTTCATTCATTTGAATTGCTTTAGATCTAGTAGGTATATTTTTCTCATCAAATTCTATTTCATATGGTAAACTTACTAAATGTACTATTCTATCCCAAAAAGATTAGGAATCTCTTCACAAACTTCTTTATTTAATTTTGTTTTTATATTTTCAAATTTTTTCTTTGAATTTTTTTTTTTTTTGTAACTTTTCTTCTTTTTTATATTTTACTTCTTGTTTTAAACTCATCAAATATTTTTAAAAAATAATTCTTTTTGTAGAGAGTTTAATATAGTTGTTTAGGACTTTCTATAAATTCAAATTTAGTGTAAGTCCAAACTTAGAAGTACTAATTTTTGTTTTATCTACCTGAAAAGAATATAAAGATAATATAAAAGGATTTCCTAAAATAACTTCCTGATTTAGATTTTTTATCATTACAAAGTGTTGCATAATAAAAATATCCTTATTACATACTCCTTTATTGACATTTTATCTTGATTTGTTGTTGTCAAATAGTCATTTGTTTTCTCAAAATATTTTAAGGTGTTACTCATTCTTTTACACATTTCATATCAGTTCTTGTATGAATTAAAATTACAATTGTTAATTTAAGCTATTTTTCAACCAATATAGTTACTATACTATACCATTTTTGGTACATTACATAATGTATATCATTTATAAATAACATTTTTTTTTGTAATATATTTACATATTGTGTTCCTAATGATTCTATTCTTTCTTGTTCTTCTACTATTTTTGTAGCATCTTCTATTTCTTTGTTAGTTATAAAATTTCCTTTTTTTCTTTGAAATTTCTTCAAAATCTCCATTCTAATTTTCCAAATTTAATTCTTCACTATCCTCTCTCCCCTCCCCTTGAGAAAGAGCCAAGCTCTAAAATCTATATTCTGTGTTTGAGGCCTTTAATTTCTTTTTTAATAGACTTTAATTTTGTTTTTAAATCTAGTATCGTCTCTTGTTTTGTAGTAGGCTCAACTCTTTTTAATATATATGCAAAATTATATTGTAATTGTTGTAATAAATCTGATATTTGATCTCTTGTAATTATCTTCCTTATTATTTATTTTATCTATGTATCGAATAATAATTTCCTTTTTAATATTTTCATCTTCTATTGTATCCATAATTTCTAACATTCTGAATTGCATTCTTCTGATCAACTACTTTCTCCTATTTTATTTAATTTTAAATCTTTTTCAATACTTATATCATTTTCTATTTCATTATCAATATTCATCATTATTTTAAGTAATTATCTTCTTAATCCTTCATCAATATCTAATTCATTTATTTTCGTTTTTTGTAGTACATTTAATATTGTAGTGCCCTACCTTTCCACATATATAACTAATTGGCTTATTTTTTGAATTTTTGTTGTTTTTCTATGTGTCTTTTTATTTTAAGAATTGGATTGATCATTTTCTTTACTATAATTATTTTTCTTTTATAGGTTCTCTTTTGTTTAAGTTTCTTTTTGGGTTTCTTTGTTGGTCCTGCATAAAGAGAAGTGAGATCAAATTGTTCACAAAATTACCCTAATTCTTTTTTACTAGTCAATCTTTTTTCTTTTTATTTATTTTTTAAGTTTTAAATCATTAAATAGTTCAATTCCTATTTATAAATGCTACTATATTACCATAAGTTATATTACCATATGAGATTATTCTTGAAGGACTCGTACATGCTAGTTTCAATAAACAAAAGCATAATAAAATAACTTAATCAAAGTGCAGTGGAAGTATAAACAATCAAAACCGAATCTACCAAGGAATCAACTTGTTTGTATATCAATTGATCAAGATTTAAAGAAACACACAAGGGATGGAATATCATATCAAGAATTAGGATTCCCGAAATCCACAATCACAATCTCCACCGCTTGATATTTGCACACCAAAGGCCCGATTGTCTCAAATCAAAGCCCTCCAAGTGTCCGACCTCTAACGGTAATCCACATAGGTGATTTAAAAATCCTTCTTTAAGGTAGGATTGGAGTGCTAACCGAGTTCTATGCTAGTAGACTAGATTTTATAAATCTCACCCTTAATTTGTGAAATTTAGGCCGAATAACACTCAAGAAGAATAGGAGAAGAAAAGAATTTTCTTGGGTTTCTTGGTGATTTATGGCACATAGGGTTTTCACAGGGTTTGTTTGCCGCAATTCCTCTCTCATATATGGGGGTGGCAAGCACGAGGATATTTATAGACTCAGAGCTATAACACAACTCTTTTGTAATTGTACATAAGTCCTTCAACTTAATTAAACTATTTAATTATAAAATTGTTAATTTTATCAACTAGGTCCAATCCATTTTGATTTCATAATTTCACCTTATTGTGTGTGACCCATTAGGCTTCTAACATGTTGGCAATAATCATAAATTATTGGGTTAAATACTTAATTGGCCCCTTTAATTTATATCTTTTGTCAGTTTGGTACCTAAAGAAAAAAAATGTTAACTTGGTACTCCAACTTTCCTGCTGTCTATGACTTTACCCCAAAGTGTAACTACGTTAAAAAAAAGCTAATGTGTCTTTTATGCACAATTAAATGCATCCATGTGGCCAATAAATCCACATCATTCTTTAAATGAAAAGCCATATCATATTTTTCTTTTATATAAAATTAAAAAAAAAATGAAATTTTCCCCAATTTCATTTACATTATTTTGTAATATTATAAATTTCTCTTATACATAAAATGAAGGGTTGGAATTGTTTGAGAAACTTCATTGTTCTTCAGTTCTTCTTTCTTTCTCCATTTTTTTTTCTGTGATAGAAGTGAAGCTTACCCATAGAAAAAATCCCTTCCTCCCAAGATCTCTTTTTTAATTTTATTTCAGCCTTTTTCTTTCTCTTAAAATCTCTTGCAAATTTCACCTAAAAGAAATTTAAAAAAGAAAAAAAAAATCACAATCAAAATTCCAATTCCACCATGGATTAACAATTCGAGCACCCAAAAAAAGAAACAGAGCATGGCTGAAACGAGAAGTTTTGATTACGTGATCTTGTCTCCAACAAGTGAATCAAAACCGGATTCATCATCGAATGATCCTGTAAGTTATTTAATTCCGCATTTGTTTATATATTATTTACGTGATAATCATCAATTACTTTGTAATAGGCACTATATATGATAAGTTCATAAATTACACATTTTATGTCATTTCTATTCTTAGTTTCCGTTATGTATTCTATCTTTATTTTAGTCACTTATGTTATGTTTTTGAATTTCAGGTATACTTAAGAGAATGAATCAACAACATGTCAATTTTGATGTTAAAGAGCTTACAAAATCACAATTATAAGATGGAAGAAGACTTGGAAATCAAAAAGATCAAATTCTTGGTGCAAAGCAAGAAGACAGATTTGACCTCTGGAGCTTGTTGCTAAGAAAACATGATGTTAAATTCTTTATTCAAAGAAATTTCCTTCTTGACTTTTGAAGATGACTTGAATAGATTTCCAACAGTATATGACTCGCCCAAATCGGACAAGAAATGGTCATCCAAATCAGCCAAGAAAGGGCGAGAAGATGCAGCAGCAGAAGAGGACTGGCGGAGAGCCCGGCGACGCGGCGCCCAAAACCCTAAACATTTCGACAGCCTAGTGCCAGGCGAACTTTCAAACTTTCCTAAAATAAAAAAATTGATTTTTCTGCCACTTTTTGTTACTTGTGCGACAAGAAAGGGTTCTCAGGATTTTGAAACTCTATAAATACCATCTTTTGAGCCACAAAGTAGACATGTTTTGATTATTATTAATTTTCTTCTTCTTCTTCTTCTCTATTCTTTTTTTTTATGTTAGCTATGCCTATGCTAGGTGATGGAGACTCAATTAAGAGTCGTAAACCCAAGTGCAGGTTATGTTCAAGTAATAAATTCTCGGGTGTCCGAGGTCGAACCACAGGGAAGCGTATTAGTAAGTATAAGTTTATAAATATATAAGAAAAAGAAAATAAACAAGATATTAGGGAATCAATAACAAAGAAAGTAAACAAGATATTAGAGAACAAAATAAACAAAATAACATAAAAGCAATTAAACAAGATATAAAAAAAAACAATAAGAAAAGATGTTGAGGTTAGAGAATCCACTCTTGGTGTTATGCTAAGATTAATCTTGTTTTATTACACAATTGAAATCCACACATAAGGGAGGTTCCAACCGGAAGGTTTAGCAATTCAGTCCAAATTGTCCAACGTCCATAGCATATGATATTATGTTCATTTGGTGTCCTCAAAACTCACAAAAAGAGTCCAAGCATTCCTTATGCCAAGGTATATGTCTACAACAAATCAAGGTTATGAAACCAAGCATTTACTGTGCCATTTTCATTGTCAATAATGAATCAAGATCTCTACTTTGCAAGTATGATTTTAAACCAAAAGAAAATATTATCTATACTAGTGTTTATAAATGATGATTCATTTTAGCTCATGTTTAAGAGACTAACCTTAGCATTTACCAAGAGCTTCACCTCATCACCTCAACAATATGATTAGCAACACATACTAGATATGAATAAAATGAAAAGAAATGTAAGAAGCATAAGTAAATAAAAAAAGAAAACTAGAGAAAGGAAAGAAGAAGAAAACTTAGAGAATTTTACTACAAAGGCTAATATCCTACCAATGTATAATGTATCCCAATACTCATCCAAGGCCCTCTATTTATACACATTTTGGAGGGCTAAATGACAAGAGACAAGCTTTACAAATTTCAAAGGTAGGTATAATAGGTGGGTGCATTTTTCTAACAATTTTCGTCATATTGTATGACAATTCTGATCAGCCAGCTTTATGGTCGATTTTGTCAATGTTGGAGGCTCGATCTGATAAAATGGTCTTCTAGAAAAATATACCCCTATCAGTTACGGATCCATAGCCGTTGGAATCAGATCATTTGCTGATGTGGATAAGAAGATATGGGCAAAATACGAAAACATGTCAGCACAGACGTCATTGCACATCAGCCAACTTGATGGTCGATTTCGCTATGGAAAACGACTCCGTTTCAAGAAGTGTAAAACATGAAAAAGATAGATATGCCTCTTAGCTTTACAGGGATACAAAGTTCAGCCTTATTGCTTCAGTGAAACTCAAGATATAGCTGATATGGAAAAAGGTGTCGGAACTGGAACTGAACTGGATTTGCCCTTAATACTAGTAATCTGAAATCACTCAAAGAAACTTGTGAAAAACACCAAATTACATAAAAATATAAAAGATCATAAACACAATTAGATTAAACAATAATAACTCGTATTTGACACAAAACAATAATAAAACATAACTAAAAACTATATAATTATACGAGTTATCACACCCCCATACTTAGATTGTTGCTAGTCCCTAGCAACGACTCAATAAAAATAAAATAAGAAAATCTAATCTAATCCATTTTCGTAGGAAATCACGGTGGCACTTAGCATGTGACACAAGCCTTTAAACCCCTAGGTGTCCCTAGTGGACGAGTTTAGTCTCGTGAGGGTTTACTAGGACGATACCCACAAACATTGAAGACATAAGAAAAACTAAAAATAATAATTATAACTAATCCTTCCAATATAAATTAGAGATAATCATTGGACAAGTCTTAAAAACTAATCAATAGCTTAAAGAAATTCACAAAAGATCTTGCTTGAATGTAAATAGTTTGAGTTAAGCCAATAATAACATAACATATTTCAATCAAAATAGTGTATATTCAAACTTAATCTCAACTTCTCACATGGGATACTCTCTTGATTTTCACTCTTTAAAGTAGTGGTAAAGTGTTTACACTCAATCAATCTCATGAAAACACTTCTACCATATGCTTGCTTGTCCACCTATTCTCCACTATTTAGATCATACAACTTCATAAATCAAGAGGTCTTTATTCAAGGTTGTAATGGGGCCAAAGGGTTATAATGTGGTTAAAGAACAAAAGGATAAAGATATCACAAAGGTTCCAAAGAGTTCATAGATTTTAGAGACATAATAAGATCATACAAATAAAACTTCTCAAAACTCTTATAAAGCACATAATAACATAGGCTAAATATTCATGTTGAGCCTTTGCATCATTCTAACCAACTTTGTAACATCTTTTTCTAGAAGTTCAAGAGAAGATTTTTTTTTTTTTTTTTTTTTTTTTTTTTAATATGGGAATGTATTTGACAATGATCCCTTTCTTTTTCTCTTGACTTTTTCTTTTCTTTTCTTCCCCCACACTTATCTTTTGTTTCTAACCCAAATTTTCAAATAAAAATATCCCTTGTTTTTTTGCAATATGTCTCAAAATATAAAATTCATCTTTAGAACAAGGGTAAGGATATAAGCATATTTAGGCTAGGTGTAAGTTGTGGTTACCAATAAAACATCATATTTAATGTAGGCTCAAATTGGCTCACTAGTGGGGATGTTCTCGTAGAACATTAATAATGGATGGCTGTTTGGCTCTGGTTATAATCCTAATGCCTCTATCATATTCATGTTGTCACATGTATCAATATAGTCTCAAACGGTTTAAAGCAAGTTCTAGAGAATCATGTAATCATAAGAGCACTCAAGAAAGAAATTAGATTGATTTGTATAATGCATCAATCATTATAGGCTCAAAAACTCACAAAGATGATTATACAAGTCAGATTAAGTCTAAACATGCTTCTTTCTCAATCAACATATCATATTAACATTGGCTCATAAAAAGGTTGACATCAAGCTCAATTCTCATGAAAATCTTCTCACTAATAAATCTGTTTTAGACTTATGCAATTCATATCTCATCATTGTATTGAAAGTAACTAAAAAAAACACACTAAGTCTAAACATGCTTTTTTTTTGTTTTTTTTTTTGTTTTTTTTTTGAAGAAGATTAAATCAAACTGACAAGGTATGTCTCAAGTCTCCCTTACTCAGACCTTGTTCAGAATGAATACTTCTAAATGTCTTAAAACACAACAATTTTTTTTTTTTTTTTTTAAGCAAAATATGTCCCTTACCCCCTACTAAAATATGACATTGTCCCCAATGTCAAATTTTAAAGGTAGAATTTAGGAGATATTACCTGCAGAGGTTGCTAACCACTTATTATAACTGAGACACAACAAGCAAAATGTTAGATAATGTCACAAAGACAAAGTGCAATCCACTCCTTGCTCGTCCATATCTCTTTTTCTTTTTCCGAGCGTTTGCGAAACAACCGTAGCAGATAAACACTCATAAGCTTGTAGCTTTTTGAGTAAATCTTCAATGGTTGTAGCAGAAATTATGGTTCTCCTTGCCTCTGAAAACATGAATCCATTATCCACAGCATTATCTAAATATGAAAGTAAATTACTAAAATAACCATTAATATTAAGCAAACCAATGGGTTTCTTATTTGTGACCAAAGATGACCAAGAAGCCACGCAAGCTATTTCTTCCAATGTACCCAGACCTCCTGGTAAGGCAATGAATGCATCGGCAGAATGGTACATGATTGTTATCCGTTCAGGGATACTCCAGACTTGTATTTCCTTACCCACGGTAGGTCCACAAAAATCTGTGAATAGTTTTGGCACGATTCCTAGAACTGGACTTCCTCCGGCGTGTGCTGCTGTAGCGACTGCTCCCATTAAACCCGTACTACCGCCTCCATAAATCAAGTGGATCTTTTGTTGGGCAAGTATTACTCCAACTCTTATGGCTTCATCAGCGAATATGTTATTTTTCCCTGGATAAGCACCTCCAAAGACACAAATTTTTTTAATGCGCTGGGACGAAGTGCTTTCCATTTTTTTCTTTTTCGAGTGCCTGAAAGAGAATGAGTACATGGTGTAATATATAGAGGACTGAGTAGTGAATCAGACAAGAGTAATAATGTCGCCGAAAGTGTATTTGACCTGTCAGAAGAAAATGTTAACCTAACAAAAGATTTTTGCGTGATTTCAGGAAGAAAATCAAAAAGAGAAGAAAAATCAACCGTAAAAGACCAATGCAAAAAAAAAGAATAATTACACAAATCGAACAACACGTAAACTAAACCGAAATAAAATTATTGCAAATCAAACCAAAAGCTGAGAAGTCATTTATTGTAGTTGTGATTGTGGCTCACATCTTCCTCTGGTTTTACGTCCAGAAACGGCTTAAACGCCTTCTATGAGTCGAGGATATGCTTCCCATCCAGTTTTCTTACAAACTGGCAAACAGGGTCTTTTAACATCAGATTCCCAAGATGTTGCCATTCCCTTTGGAATTGCGGCCATAAATCAAGAATTTCTCTTTGTACATCTCCACTAGGATGCGTCTCAAGAGAAAGTTGGATATTACCCAAATTCTCCTTACTCAGTCCATCCTTAATGAATTCAATTTTATCATCTCGATTAGAGGACGGAATCCCAATAGAACGACATTTACCGTTACACGTCCATCGTGCACACTTGTGGCAATTTGAACTCATGCGCTTTGCTCGTCGCTTCTTTGCATAAGTGCTTCTACCTGTACCTGGTAAATGCAAAACAGGAAGATATTCATCTTCACGTACCTTGGCTTCAATTATCCAACGTATGTCTTCAGGAATCCCTTTGTTCATAAGCATTCTTAATCTTTCTAATCGAACTTGGTAAAGCTTCAGTAAAATATTCCGAGGAAAAGGAGGAAATCGTTTCTGCAATCTTTTGAGAATATCATCCATCCTGAAAAAAAAAAAATGAAATAAAATAAAATGAAAGAGAAATTTATATACAATATCAGTTTTGTGGGTAGCTGATGGAACCGACTTAAATAATCACGGAGTACCGTTATCCGCCATTTAACCGGGGTTAAAAAAAAAAAATTATATTTACATCTAGTTATTTTCAAAACAAGGATCAGAAAGAAAAACAACCTCTTCTTGAGTAACATGATTTTCCAAAAAGAGTTTGAGTCTTTGTCCATTTACCTTGAATACGTTACCATTTTGAGGATTCTCAATGTCAACTGCTCCATAATGATACACATGCTTAACCACAAATGGGCCAGTCCATCTTGATCTCAACTTACCAGGAAATATGTGAAGTCTAGAATTATAAAGTAGAACTTTTTGCCCAACATCAAATGTTTTTCTTGAAATTAACTTGTCATGAAAGGCTTTAGTTCTTTCTTTATGAATTTTAGAATTCTCATATGCATCTTTTCTGAGTTCCTCAAGTTTATTTATGACTGGAAAAGTTTCATTCTCACCCAAAAAGGAATATTTTAGCTCGGATGGCAATGGTTTTAAATCCAGCTTGGGTGGTTCAATAGTTGATGGTACAGTGACATTTGTGAGTGATGGAAGTTCCTCAAACTTTTGCTTCCAACAATGCTTAACCTGAAAAGAATTTAACAAAGAATCAGTGTGTGAAATTTCTGAAGCATTATCAAACTCATATTCAATTAAATAAGCTTCTAAAGGATCATGGAATGTGGTAGTGGTGAGATGTTCATGAACAAGTTCTTCAATGAAATCCACTTCATGTACTTCTGAATCATCACCAGGTTGTTTGCAAGTGTTGAACACATTTAATTCTAAAGTCATATTTCCAAAAGAAATGTTCAACATACCATTCCTGCAATTTATCAGAGCATTAGAAGTTGCAAGAAATGGACGACCTAATATAACAGGAATTTGAACATTTGGATTTGAAACAGGATGTGTGTCCAAAACAATAAAATCAACAGGGAAGTAAAAATTATCAATTTGAACCAAAACATCTTCAACTATCCCTCGAGGAATTTTTACAGAACGATCAGCTAGTTGAAGTGTAACAGGTGTTTCCTTGAGTTCACCTAAACCTAACTGTTGATAAACAGAAAAAGGCAAAAGATTAACACTAGCACCAAGATCAAGCAATGCACGTTCTATTCTAGTGTTTCCAATGATGCATGAGATTGTTGGACATCCAGGATCTTTGAATTTTGGTGGAGTAAGGTGCTGAATGATTGAGCTCACACTTTCCGTCAGAAATGCTTTCTTTTGTACATTATGTTTCCTTTTAACTGTGCACATGTCCTTCAAAAATTTAGCATAAGATGGAACTTGTTTGATTGCATCCAATAAAGGAATGTTAATCTTAACTTGTTTGAAAAGTTCATATATTTCAGCATTTTGATTCAAATTCTTTATTGTTTGCAACCTTTGAGGAAAAGGAGCAAGATGCATACCTTTTTCTTTGTCCAAATTTTCAAGAAGTTCAGACTTACCATCATCCTTACCATTACTTTTCGGAGGGGAAGGAGGATCTTGGTCTTTTGATGAAATGTTTTTGTCAATTGCCTTTCCACTTCGAAGAGTTGTGATAGAACTGGCATTTTCATGTTGAGTTTCATTGGAGCAAGAAACAAGACATTGAGTAGAAGGGTTAGGCTGGGGTTGAGCAGGAAACTTACCTTTTTCTTGAGTGCGTAATGAAGCTGTCAATGTGGACAAGGTGTTTTTGATCTCATTGATGTCCTGTGAAGTCCGGTTATTCACATTTGCTTGTGTTTGCATGAATGCTTGCAATGTCTCTTCCAAGGTTTGTACACGTGAAGGTTGATAGGAAAAAGTGTTGCCCGGCTTTTGAGATTGTGGTACCTCAACATGATTATTATTCCTCCAACTGAAGTTGGGATGATTTCTCCATTCAGGGTTATACGTTTCAGAGTAAGGAGAAGGAAAAGTCTTTTTAAATGTGTTTATGGAATTTACTTGATCATGCAACACTTCTTTAAGAATGGGAATGTTTGGACATTCAGAAGTGGGGTGTCCCATGATTTCACAAATTCCACAACTTTCTTCATTTTTAACCGTTTTGACTTCTTTTACTTCTCTAAGTTCCATGGCTTCAATCTTTCTAGCCAAATTAGCTACTTTAGCTTTTATCTCATCTTCTTGACTAAAATGATATTTACCTCTGTTAGAAACAAGATTAGATCTATTGGAACTTTCAGAGGAATTATCTGTGTGCCAGGCTTGAGAGTTATCTGCCAAATGGTCTAGGTAGTCAAAGGCTTCTTCAGGTTCTTTTTCTAGAAACTCACCGTTACACATTGTTTCAACAAATTGTTTAGTTTCGGGAGTTAAACTTTCATAAAAGAAACTAATAAGACGCCATTTTTCAAAACCATGATGTGGACAAGAACTTAACAAATCTTTAAAACGTTCCCAGCACTGAAAAAATGCTTCATTTTGATTTTGATTGAAATTTTGAATCTGTCTTTTCAAAGCAGTAGTTTTATGTGCTGGGAAAAATTTCTTTAGAAACACAGTTTGTAATTCTTGCCATGTGCCAATTGACCTTGGTTTTAAATTATGAAGCCAAATTTTTGCTTTATCTTTTAAAGAAAAAGGAAATAATTTTAGCTTGACAATTTCATTTGTGCATTGTTGGTCATTAAAGGTGACACATACATCTTCGAAGTCTTTTAGAAACGAGTAAGCACTTTCCGATTCTAACCCATGGAAATTTGGAAGCAAAGCTATCATACCTGGTTTAAAACGAAAGTTGTTTGCATTGAAAGGAAAAATAAAACAAGAGGGTGATGAGCTTCGAGTTGGTTGCAAGTAGTCACGCATGGTGCGTACTTGTCTGTTCTCATCTTCAGCATGAACACTTTCATTGTCAGCCATGGTAGGAGTTGTATTAGAAAGATTACCTGAAAAAGTTTCACAATAAAATCTAACTAAACGACGAGATCTAAAATCACGTCGCCAAACAAGCATAAAACAAAGTTAATATACAGATTAGGCGGTATAACCAGCCAATAAAAATAGAACAAAATTAATATACAAATTAGGCGGTATAACCAGCCAATAAAAATAAAACAAAGTTAACATACAATATAAATATAAATATAAATATATAGAAAATTAGGCGGTATAACCAGCCAATAAAAATAAATATACTTATAAACTTATATACTTAGTATTGCTTCCCCGGCAACGGCGCCAAAAACTTGATGGAGACTCAATTAAGAGTCGTAAACCCAAGTGCAGGTTATGTTCAAGTAATAAATTCTCGGGTGTCCGAGGTCGAACCACAGGGAAGCGTATTAGTAAGTATAAGTTTATAAATATATAAGAAAAAGAAAATAAACAAGATATTAGGGAATCAATAACAAAGAAAGTAAACAAGATATTAGAGAACAAAATAAACAAAATAACATAAAAGCAATTAAACAAGATATAAAAAAAAACAATAAGAAAAGATGTTGAGGTTAGAGAATCCACTCTTGGTGTTATGCTAAGATTAATCTTGTTTTATTACACAATTGAAATCCACACATAAGGGAGGTTCCAACCGGAAGGTTTAGCAATTCAGTCCAAATTGTCCAACGTCCATAGCATATGATATTATGTTCATTTGGTGTCCTCAAAACTCACAAAAAGAGTCCAAGCATTCCTTATGCCAAGGTATATGTCTACAACAAATCAAGGTTATGAAACCAAGCATTTACTGTGCCATTTTCATTGTCAATAATGAATCAAGATCTCTACTTTGCAAGTATGATTTTAAACCAAAAGAAAATATTATCTATACTAGTGTTTATAAATGATGATTCATTTTAGCTCATGTTTAAGAGACTAACCTTAGCATTTACCAAGAGCTTCACCTCATCACCTCAACAATATGATTAGCAACACATACTAGATATGAATAAAATGAAAAGAAATGTAAGAAGCATAAGTAAATAAAAAAAGAAAACTAGAGAAAGGAAAGAAGAAGAAAACTTAGAGAATTTTACTACAAAGGCTAATATCCTACCAATGTATAATGTATCCCAATACTCATCCAAGGCCCTCTATTTATACACATTTTGGAGGGCTAAATGACAAGAGACAAGCTTTACAAATTTCAAAGGTAGGTATAATAGGTGGGTGCATTTTTCTAACAATTTTCGTCATATTGTATGACAATTCTGATCAGCCAGCTTTATGGTCGATTTTGTCAATGTTGGAGGCTCGATCTGATAAAATGGTCTTCTAGAAAAATATACCCCTATCAGTTACGGATCCATAGCCGTTGGAATCAGATCATTTGCTGATGTGGATAAGAAGATATGGGCAAAATACGAAAACATGTCAGCACAGACGTCATTGCACATCAGCCAACTTGATGGTCGATTTCGCTAGGGAAAACGACTCCGTTTCAAGAAGTGTAAAACATGAAAAAGATAGATATGCCTCTTAGCTTTACAGGGATACAAAGTTCAGCCTTATTGCTTCAGTGAAACTCAAGATATAGCTGATATGGAAAAAGGTGTCGGAACTGGAACTGAACTGGATTTGCCCTTAATACTAGTAATCTGAAATCACTCAAAGAAACTTGTGAAAAACACCAAATTACATAAAAATATAAAAGATCATAAACACAATTAGATTAAACAATAATAACTCGTATTTGACACAAAACAATAATAAAACATAACTAAAAACTATATAATTATACGAGTTATCACTAGGCTAAACTTTCTTTTGGTTAAGGGTGATTTCAAAGCGCTAGACATGGTTGTGTAATTGATATTCAGATATTATCTATCATTGATTTTCTATCAAGATTGCTTATGTTCTTCTATTAAAATTGTTCATGATATTTGTCTTGATTTGTTTAGGTGTAAAACTAGATAGATCTTGATAATTATCTATTGCTAGATTAGGAGCTTGATTCGTGTAATTGTCTTGATTTCTTATTCATAAGTAGCAATTTGTGATTAATGATTATGTTAAAGTTTTCATAATCGCAATGTGGAACATAACATAAGTTAAATAATCCAAGCTTATGTGTTTGTTGCTTAGATCAACCTATCTTTCTCATCATAAAACTGCTGTTAAGTTAAATCTAGAGAGCTTATTCTAGGTTATTTGATGGTTAGAGATTAAATAGAGAGCTTGTTCTATTTAACGACTAACTAAGGAAAGATTGGGGTAGCAGAGCTTGTTGTTATCTACGGTTGATAGTTTTGATAGATAATTGATGTTGATAATTCTGATATTGATTCTCAATTATGTTTAGTGGTGGCGAATGACTCCTTAACCATGCTTTTACTTATTTGATTTCACCTTATTTCTTTGAATCTTGTTTTTCTTGTTTTCTTTACTTTCAAATCATCAAAACCCCCTTTTATTCTTTTAGAGCTAAAGTTATAAATCAGTAACTATTAAATTAAGAACAATCTCTATGGATTCGACCTTGCTCACTACTATACTAAACAATTGATCATATTAGTGCAAGGATTAAATAGATACACTATTCTGAATGCATCAAACTTTTGGCGCTGTTGCCGGGGATTGTTTTCTTTAATTTATTTGTTACTTGATTTATTTTTATTTTTAGTTCTAATTAGTTTTATTTTCTTGTTTTCTTTTTAGTGAATGTTCCAAACTCTCGAAGAAGACACAAATCACTTAAAGCTTAAAAGGATCTTAGAATTCACAACTTCTTACCATTAATCAAATGAGGAGTTGGTCAAAATAGTTCAATCCGAACAAGGAAGATGGCATTGAACAACCGAACTCTTAAGGAATTAGCAGCTCCGGATTTGGATCAACAACCACTATGCATTGAATATCTTAACCCTGAAGTAGCTTTGAGCTTAAATCTGATTTAATTCATCTTCTCCCAACGTTTCATGATTTTGCAGGAGAGGATCCAAACAAGCACCTTAAGGAATTCCATGTAGTATGCTTAAGCGTGAAGCCCACCGAGATCTCTGAAGAGCAAATCAAGTTGAGAGCCTTTCTATTCTCTCTGGCAGACTCTGAAAAGAATGACTCTACTATTTTCCATCCGGGACCATCACTAATGGAATGATATGAAAAGATTGTTCTTAGAGAGATATTTCCCTTCATCAAAAGCTTCCAACATTAGAAAAGAAATATTTGGGATTAGGCAATATCATGGAGAATCTTTGTATGAGTATGGGGAGCGGTTCAAGAAGTTTTTTGCAAGTTGTCCACATCATCAGCTAAGTGAACAGCTTCATATCCAGTACTTTTATGAAGGTCTAATGCCTATAGAGAGAAGCATGATTGATGCTGCAAGTGGAGGAGCCCTAGTTGATAAGACTCCCGAAAGTGCTAGGATTCTCATTTCCGACATGGCAGCCAATTCCCAACAATTTAGCATGAGATATGAACCACCACCACCACCACCCAAGAAAGTAAATGAGGTAAGTACATCTTTCATTGAACAACAACTCTCTCATCTTACTTCTCTTGTGCGACAATTGGTTGTATGTAATTTGCAGCAAATTAAAGCTTGTGGCATATGTTCTACAATGGGGCACCCAACTGATATGTGCCCAACACTTCAAGATGGGTCCAATGAGCAAGTTAATGCTATGGGTGGATTTCCAAGCCAACAACGCAAGTATGATCCCTTCTCAAACACATATAATCCAGGATGGAGGGATCATCCAAACTTTAATTATGCAGGGAATCAACCACCAGTTGCTCCTCCACTCATTGTTAATCGACCACCAGCGGGTTTTCAGCAAAGAATGCAACAACCATACCAAACTCGACAATAATTGCCACCACCTCAAAACTCAGGTTCTTCTTTAGAAGATATTGTAAAATCCCTTGCTACTAATACTTTGCAATTCCAACAGGAAACAAGGGCAAGTATCCAGAGTTTGGAAACTCAAGTGGGACAACTGGAAACAACAATGAGTTGATTTGAAGCAAGGGATTCAGGCAAGCTACCTTCTCAAACTATAGTGAATCCTAGAGAAAATACAAGTGTCGTAACTCTAAGAAGTGGGAAACAGCCCGAGACACCACTTAAGGCAATACCATTAGTGCCTATTAAGGAGAGTGCTCAACAAGAGGAGAACATCAATGCATCATCATCACAACTTGATGCGCCATCTTCTAAGGTAATCCATGAACCATCTATTCCTTCTTATATAACTCCTCCACCTTTTCCAAGAAGGTTTGCAAAGTCCAAGAAAGAGAAGCAAGAGAAGGAGATTTTAGAAACATTCCATAAGGTAGTGGTAACCATTCCTTTACTAGATGCAATAAAGCATGTGCCCCGTTATGCAAAGTTTCTCAAAGAATTGTGCACCTCTAAACGGAAGCTTAGGGGCAATGAAAAGGTAAGTGTAGGAGAGAATGTCTCAGCAGGTCTCTAAAGAAAGCTCCCACCAAAGTTTAAGGATCCAGGTATGTTCACTATTCCTTGTAATATAGGTAACACTAGGTTTGAACGTGCTATGCTAGATTTAGGAGCATCTATTAATGTTATGCCATATTCGATTTACGCTTCTTTGAATCTAGGACCATTAGAGGAAACTGGTGTTATTATACAACTCGTTGATCGTTCTAATACTTATCCAAAAGGAGTTGTAGAAGATGTTCTTGTGCAGGTTAATGAATTGGTCTTTCTAGCTGATTTTTATGTTCTAGAGATGGAAGATAAGATATCTTCCAATCCAACACCTATTTTATTAGGGAGACCATTCTTAAAGACAGCCAAGACCAAAATTGATGTTCATGATGACACCCTCACTATGGAATTTGATGGCGAAGTGATTCATTTCAATATCTTTGAGGCCATGAGGTATCCTAGTGACTTACATTCTGTTTTTACAATTGATATAATTGACTCTTTAGTGCAGCAAGTTTCTGAGTTAGGTGGCCAAGACAGTTTGGAAGTAGCCATTAGCAAGCACCTTGGAATGAAGAAATTTAAATACGAAGAAGGACTAGCTTTGAGTAAACTTGTGGAGGAGGCATTGACATCTTTACAAGTGTTGCTGCCTATTGATAAAAGGTTTGATTTTTCATTTATTAATCTGCTTATATCTAATGAGAAACTTCTATCTTCTATTTTGCAGGCACCAACCTTGGAATTACAACCACTACCAGATCATTTGAAATATGTGTTCTTAGGTGACAAGGATACGCTACCGATCATCATTGCTAAAGATCTCACATCATTGCAGGAAGAGAGACTTATCCGTGTGCTTAGAGATCATAAAACAGCAATTGGTTGGACAATTGCTGATATCAAGGGAATAAGCCTATCCTTGTGCATGCACCGGATTTTGTTAGAGGAAGGATCAAAACCAACAAGAGAAACACAACGCCGATTGAATCCTCCTATGATGGAGGTTGTGAAAAAGGAGATATTGAAGCTCCTAGATGTTGGAGTGATCTACCCAATCTCGGATAGCAAGTGGGTGAGCCCGGTCCAAGTGTTTCCTAAGAAATCAAGTGTCACGGTTGTGAAGAATGAAGAGAATGAGCTTGTTCCCACTTGGGTTCAAACAAGATGGCAAGTTTGCATTGATTACCGTAAACTTAATTCAACAACTCGCAAAAACCACTTTCCTTTACCTTTTATCGATCAAATGCTTGAAAGGTTAGCCGATCATTCTCATTATTGTTTTCTTAATGGTTTTTCAGGTCACAATCAGATTGTCATCGCTAAAGAGGATCAAGATAAGACAACCTTCACATGTCCGTTTGGTACATTTGCATACCGACGCATGTCGTTTGGTCTTTGCAACGCACCAGCCACATTCCAAAAGTGTATGGTTAGCATTTTTTTTATTATGTAGAGAACATCATATAGGTATTTATCAATAATTTTAGTATCTATGGTGATTCTTTTGATAAATGTCTAGAGAACCTTACACTTGTACTTGGAAGATGCATGGAAACTAACCTTGTATTAAATTGGGAAAAATGTCATTTTATGGTGGAACAAGGTATAGTTCTTGGACATGTTATTTCTTCTAGGAGAATAGAAATTGATAAATCTAAAATAGACATTATGCAAACTTTACCACCTTCCACAAGTGTGAGAGAGGTTCGTTCTTTTCTTGGTCATACAGGTTCTATCGAAGATTTATTAAATATTTCTCAAAGATAACATTATATCTATGCAAGTTGTTACAAAAAGATGTGGTTTTTCACTTTGATGATAAATGCAAAGAGGCATTTGAGACATTAAAAGGACTCTTGACTTCAGCACCTGTGATGCAACCACTAGATTGGAACTTACCATTTGAAATCATGTGTGATGCAAGTGATTATGCTATAGGAGCTGTTTTGGGACAACGGGTTGGCAAAGCACCACATGCCATTTATTATGCCTCCCAGACTCTTAATGATGCACAACTTAACTATTCCACAACTGAAAAAAAAGCTTTTGGCAGTTATTTTTGCTTTAGAAAAATTTCGTTCCTATTTGATTGGCACTAAAGTAATTGTCTTTTCTGATCATGCAGCTTTTAGGTATTTGCTCACAAAGAAGGATGCAAAATCGAGACTGATTAGGTGGATACTACAAGAATTTGATTTGGAAATAAAAGATAAGAGAGGTAGTGAAAACTTGGTTGCAGACCATCTTAACCGTCTAGTTCATGTAGAGGATGCACTTCCATTGCATGAAAACTTTCTGGATAAGCAACTCCTTTCAGTTGGCACGACAACTCCTTGGTATGCCGATATTGTAAATTATTTAACTACCAAGAAGTTTCCAAAAGAGTTGACTATAGCTCAAAGGAACAAGATCAATAGTGATGCAAAATATTTGGAAACATTGCTCCGATCAAATCATAAGAAGGTGTGTACATGAAACTAAACTCCATTCTATTTTAACCTTTTATCATTCTTATGCATGTGGAGGGCACTTTGGATCAAAAAGAACAGCCTTGAAAGTAGTTGATTGTGGATTCTATTGGCCTACATTGTTTAAAGATTCATACCTCTTTTGTAAGTCTTGTGATCGTTGTCAAAGAACAGGTAACTTATGTGCTCGAAATCAAATGCCTCAAACTCCAATACTTATTGTAGAAATTTTTGATGTATGGGGCATTGATTTCATGGGACCTTTCCCTTCTTCCTTTGGTAGCCTTTACATTATACTTGTTGTTGATTATGTCTCAAAATGGATGGAAGCAAAAGCCACCAAGACTAATATCATAAAGTTGTTTCAGATTTTGTGAAGTCTAATATTTTTACCAGGTTTGGAACACCTAAGGCTATAATCAGCGATAGAGGTACACACTTTTGTAACAGGTCCATGGAAGCTCTTTTGAGAAAATACAACATCACACATAAGGTCTCCATATCATATCATCCACAAACTAGTGGGCAAGCTGAAGTGTCAAATCGAGAAGTAAAATCTATCCTTGAAAAAACGGTTAATCCAAATCGGAAGGATTGGAGTTTACGCCTTGATGATGCACTTTGGGCTTATAGGACAGCATACAAGACACCCATTGGTATGTCTCCCTATCGGTTAGTCTATGGTAAGCCATGTCATCTCTCGGTTGAATTAGAACATAAGGCATATTGGGCTATAAAGCAATGCAACATGGAGATGGATGCGGCAGGTAATCAAAGGAAACTTCACTTTGCAAGAGCTTGAGGAGATAAGGAGCGATGCATATGAGAACTCCAAAATTTACAAAAAAAAAAAAAGACTAAGGCTTTCCATGATAAGATGATTTCAAGGAAGAACTTTGTTGTTGGACAAAAAGTTCTTCTATTCCATTCACGCCTTAAGTTGTTTCCAAGTAAGTTACGTTCTCGTTGGATTGGACCTTTTGTTATTACTAATGTCTTTCCTCATGGTGCAGTTGAAATCAATAGTCCAAAAACAGATAAAGCGTTCAAGGTGAATGGACATAGATTGAAGCCATAATATGAGAACTTCACAATGCAAGATGGAGAGGAGCTACAACTCTATAAGCTAATATATGCTGAATAGTGATAACATGAGTCCAAGTTAGGCTGAGGACACTAAACCAAGCACTTATTGGGAGACAACCCAATGGATGGAGAGCACCCATAATTAATAGATTTGATACTTCTTACTCTCCATCATTCTATCTTTTATTGTTTTCTGTAGTTATTTTTATATTATGTTTTTAGTTCGTTTCTCTTGCACATAATTTTTTAATTTGGGGTGATAGTATTACATTGAGGACAATGTAAGAATTAAGTGTGAGGGGGAAGGATTTAGTTATTTTGTTTGTTTTGTTTTGAGTCTTTAATATATATATATATATTTAGTATATTTTAGTTCATTTCAATATAATGATGAGATATGAATTGTATAGGTCTAAAACTAGTTTATAGTGAAAAGAATTTTCATGAGAATTAAGCTCGAAATATCATTCTTCATGAGCCAATGTTAATATGATATGTTGATTGAGAAAGAAGCATGTTTAGACTTGATATTGACTTGTATAAACATCCTTGTGAGTTTTGAGCCTATATGATTGATGCATTATACATATCAATCCAATTGCTTTTCTTGTGTGCTCTCATGATTACATGTTTCTCTAGAACTTGCATTAAACCGTTTGAGACTGTATTGATACATGTGACAACATGGATATGATAGAGGCATTATGATTTTTACCACCAAGGCCAAATCAGCCAGTTCCATATTGATGTTCCAAGAGGACATCCCCCCTAATGAGCCAATTTGAGCCTACATTGAATAAGCTATTTTATTGGTAACAACATCTCTCACCTAGCCTAAATATACTTATATCCTTACCCTTGTTCTAAAGATGAATTAGAATGTTTTGAGATATTGCATAAGCAAGGGATATCTATTGAAGATTTATGTTAGAAACAAGAGATAAGTGTGGGGGGGAAGAAAGGCAAAAGTCAAGAGAAAAAGAAAGGGAGCATTGTCAAAATACATTCGCATATTGAAAAAAAAAAAAGAAAGAAAGAAATCAGTCAATCATCTCTTGAGATTTTGGTTAAAGAAAAGATGTCACAAGGTTGGTTAGAATGAAGCAAAGGCTCAACATTAATATTTAGCCTATGTTATTATCTGCTTCTTAGGAGTATTGAGAAGTTTTTGTTGCATAATCTTATTATGTCTCTAAACTCTATGAAGTCTTTGGAACCTTTGTAATATCTTTTATCTTTTATTCTTTAACCACATTACTACTCCTTGGCCCCATTACAACCTTGAATAAAGACCTCTTGATTCATGAAGTTGTATGTTCTAAATAGTGGAGAATGAGTGGACAAACAAGCATATGGTAGGACTGTTTTCATGAGATTGATTGAGTGTAAACACTTTACCACCATTATATAGAGTGAAAATCATGAGAGTATCCCATGTGAGAAGTTGAGATTAAGTTTGAATATGCATTTTTTTTATTGAGATATGTTATGTTAATGTTGGCTTAATTCAAACCATCTACATTCAAACATGATTCTTTGTGAAATTCTTTAAGCTATTGATTAGTTTATAAGACTTGTCCAATGATTTTATCTAATTTATATTGAAAGGATTAAGAATAAATATTTTTATTATATTTTAGTTTTTCTTATGTTTTCAATGTTTGTGGGTATCATCCTAGTAAATCCTCATGAGACTAAACTTGTCCACTAGAGACACCTAGGGGTTTAAAGGCTTGTTTCACATGCCAAGTGCCACCGCGATTTCCTACTAAAATGGATTAGATTAGTTTTTCTTATTTTATTTTTATTTTCTCGAGGATATTTGATAAGTTCGTAAATTACACATTTTATGTCCTTTCTATTCTTAGTTTTCGTTATGTTATCTATCTTTATTTTAGTCACTTATGTTATGTTTTTGAATTTCAGGTATATTTAAGAGAATGAATCAACAACATGTCAATTATGATGTTAAAGAGCTTACAAAATCACAATCACAAGATGGATGAAGACTTGGGTGTTAAAAAGATCAAATTCTTGGTGCAAAGCAAGAAGGCAGATTTGACCTCTGGATCTTGTTTCTAAAAAATCATGATGTTAAACTCTTTATTCAAAGAAACTTCCTTCTTGTCTTTTGAAGCTAACTTAAGGATCTTTCCAACGGTATATGACTCGCCCAAATCGGATAAGAAATGGTCATCCAAATCAGCTGAGGAAGTGTAAGAAGATGCAGCAGCAGAAGAGGGCTGGCCGAGAGCCCAGTGCTGCGGCACCCAAGACCCTAAAAATTTCGAAAGCCCAGTGTCGCGGCACTGAGCTAACTTTCAAACTTTCCTAAAATAAAAAAAAATAAGAAACGAATTTTCTGTCACTTTTTTTTACTTGTGCGACAAGAAAGGGTCCTCAGGGTTTTGAAACTCTATAAATACCATCTTTTAAGCCACAAAGTAGATATGTTTTGATTATTATTAATTTTCTTCTTTTTCTTCTGCATTCTCTTATTTTCTTTTTATGTTAACTATGCCTATGCTAGGCTAAACTTTCTTTTGGTTAAGGGTGATTTCAAAACCTAGACATGGTTGTGTAATTGATATTCAGATATTATCTATCATTGATTTTCTATTAAAATTGTTCATGTTCTTCTATTAAAATTGTTCATGATATTTGTCTTGATTTGTTTAGGTGTACAACTAGATAGATCTTGATAATTATCTATTGCTGGATTAGGAGTCTTGGTCCGTGTAATTGTCTTGATTTCCTATTCATAAGTAGCAATTTGTGATTAATGATTACGTTGAAGTTTTCAGTAATTGCGATGTGGAACATAACATAAGTTAAACAATCCGAGTTTATGTATTTGTTGCTTTGATCAACATATCTTTCTCATCATAAAGCTGCTATTAAGTTAAATCTAGAGAGCTTATTCTAGGTTATTTGATAGTTAGAGATTAAATAGAGAGCTTGTTCTATTTAACGACGAACTAAGGAAAGATTGGGGTAGCAGAGCTTGTTGTTATCTACGGTTAATAGTTTTGATAGATAATTGATGTTGATAATTCTGATATTGATTCTCAATTATGTTTAGTGGTGGCGAATGACTCCTTAACCATACTTTTACTTATTTGATTTCACCTTATTTCTTTGAATCTTGTTTTTCTTGTTTTCTTTACTTTCAAATCAATCAAAACCTCATTTTATTCTTTTAGAGCTAAAGTTATAAATCAGTAACTATTAAATTAAGAACAATTTCTGTGGATTCGACCCTTGCTTACTACTATATTAAACAACTGATCATATTAGTGCAAAGATTAAATAGATACACTATTCTGAGTGCATCAATATAATAATGCTAAATTATGAGATCTATGTAACATATTAAAGCCCGATGTTTTTAAATTAACAGTTAAAGTTTTCATTACATATTGATCTTTTAATGGTATAGTGTAATTTGGCTGTAATTAAAATATATTGTTCCTTCAGAGTAACTTGATTCTATTATACCTAATATTGAATTTGTAAATTTATTATGTTTACAATATCTGAGACAAATCATTATTAAATTTTGTAATCCCAATCTAGTTAGGGGTTTAACTTGTGTTTCATACCACATGTGCATTATTCGACCAATATGGGTAACAGAAGAATTGGTCTCTGCTTCTAAATTGTATGAGACACATGAGATCAACTGGGATCTCTAATTAGTACCCTTACGACTTTTGATTATTTCTTAAAGTTTCAGTTCAATGTTAGCTAGCTTAGTATGTTGTGAATGATCATGAATAATTCGATCTAATGGGACATATCTAGATAACAGTTGAATTGGAATGGAGAGATTCGAGGAAAAGGGAAGATCATTTTAGTGTTTCATTCGGTTGTATTCACCGCTCGACCAATTGTGTTTTAAATGGTAAACACAATTGTGAAAGCAAAATTTATTATATCACTGATATAATAGATATCACGAAAAACTTGAAATGTGACTAAATATCTGGGGTGCTGCATATGTATACCTAATAGTTGTATAGCAGCCAGCTCTTGAGATTATGAAGTATGTTGGTCGCACGGTTTATTTTCTTGTATGAACTTTGTAAAGAGAAGAGATATCGATCTCTTGAAATTGATCATGTGAGTATTGTGCCCATTATATGTGAGTGAGAGATGTTGGAAATGGCACCCATAATGGACACCGTTCCAACATTAACTTCCTTTGGGAAGTTAAAAGTTAAACATTTAAAATGTTAACTGCAAAAGGCAGTTAACAAGTTATAAAAATAAAAAATAAAAAACTTCTTTAAAAAACAGCTTTTCATTCGGCCATTAACAAAAGCAAAGAGAGAATGAAGAATTCTCTCAATTCGGCCCGAGAAACAAGAAGAATGAAATGTTTTTATTCGGCCGAACAAATGGAAAAGAGAAAGTAGTTTCTCTTGAATAAGACAATACTCGTAATCTCTGCAATACTCAGAAGAATTTAGGCTTTGGAAAATAGATAATTTTCGATTACGTGATTTTATCTCCAATTAGTGAATCAAAACCGGGTTCATCATCGAACGAACCTGTAAGTTATTTAATTCCGCATTTGTTTATAGATTATTTACGTGATAATCATCAATTACTTTGTAATAGACACTATATACTAATGCTAAATATGAGATCTATGTAACATATTAAATCCCGATATTTTTAAATTAACAGTTAAAGTTTTCATTACATATTGATCTTTTCATGGTATAATATAATTTGGACTGTAATTAAAATATATTGGTCCTTCACACAAACTTGATTCTATTATACCTAATATTGAATTTGTAAATGTCTACAATCTCTGAGACAAATCGTTATTAAATTTTGTAATCCCAATCTAGTTAGGGGTTTAACTTTTACTAATCCTATATGTAAATATTTAAATCTTCTTCTTTATGATCTTCAAGCATTTTGTTTGATAATAATTGGAAACTAGTGTCTTCTTCAGTTACTGGAATAATATCTTCTACTGTTCTTAATATAATTTTTTTTTTATATAAATTTCACAATTAAGTAGTTTTGGGATGTTCCAATTATCTAATCATTTTTCTACATCTCTTATTATTATTTCTTTTGAATTTTTTCCAATTCTACTTAAGTAGTTAGGATTTACTACCTTTACCGTCATTCCTAGATTCAGATCTAGATAATACCTTTAAAATTCCTATCATCTTATATACTATAATCACTTTTGAATCTGTCTATTGGGGTTTAACTTAATCTACTAATCTGTCAAAGATTTATTCTACTAATTGCCCTAACCTAATCACTTAATGAGACTTATTGAAAAAATGAATTGGATAATAGCCAGATTTTTCTAAGACATAAAGTGACCTTTGTTTACTTGGTAACAGAAAAACTCTAAAGTGTTTATGTATTTAATATTTTTAAAGATTTAAAATTTTTATAGGTTATAATTAAATTTTTTTTAAAATTAGATGTTAGAATTTTATGTATGTGAATCCCTTGGGTTTGGATTTTTCCAACAATGTGGGATAAAATAAAAAGAATTGGATTGAAAAAAAGCAAAATGGGAGAGCTTCTACTTTCCATTAAATCTTGATTAAGTTCAAAGATTGGAATGGAAGAGGTTTCTTATAAGTGCACTTTCCCTCTGTATAGGATCTCCTAGCAATTTTGGGATTTCATCAGCAGGAGAAGTGCTAATATTGAGAGCATTAAATCTCCGAGCGGGGTTTCAAGCATGAGCAGTGCTAATATTCAATCAGCAGGAGGAACTCATCAGCATCAGCAGTTCCCTTTCTTTGATCCAAGTAATGGTTTATATCCATTTCAAAGTGAGGGTATGGAAGGATCATCTTCTATGGTGGGAGAAATGACCAGCAGGAATGGCAACTCTCCTCCCCACGTCCCTACGTCACCCTTCTTAGGCCAATCCATAGATGCCTCAGTTGAGACTGGCCTCTAATGAAGACCGTTTTCTCTTTTCCTAGGCGTGCTTCCATTTAATTTCCTTAGTATTATCCAAGTTCCATAAGATTCAAATTTTATACACATTTAGCGATTAACAGACTGTAAAGCACTTTCAGTTATACTCCTATTGCATTAAATTCAAGCAAAGATTTGCTTAGCTAAATTTACAGTATTCCAATACAAAGCAAAGCTACCGTTGAAGTTCATATTGAACTATTCAACCGTTTCCGGAATTCAGATCAATTACTCAAATGAAGATATTAGAGATTCAAAATTCAATACATTATCATACAAAAACTAATAAATCAATAAATATCTTTTGACTAACATTGGTGAAGATCCATTGCTTGTCTCATAAGTTAAAATTGTGTAGACTCTCATTTTAGTCATTTCCAAATTATAAATATTTCGTGACAAAAACAATAAGTTATACCTGATAATTTTGGACACTATATGAATACGACTAAGGGCAAAGTCAAAAATACTATTAAGGGGGACTGAATATATATATATATATATATATATAAAGATTTGAAATAAAAATAAATTGTTTTGAAATTGACTTGTCCAAGAATTAGGTTATCCGTCTAGTTTGATAGGCCAATCCAAATAAGTTTTTAAAGTTTAGGCCCGACTCGGATTTATTTTTTAATTTAAAAATATTTTTATTTAATTTTAAAAATAAAATATAAAAATATTTTTTTAATATTAAAAAAGGACAACAAAGGCCATACGGGCTGGACTGGGCTAGACAAGCAAATCTTTTTACTATTCGAGTTTGGTCTGACTCAATCCATGAACAATTCTATTATGAAAACATTATATTTAAATATTATATATAAATTAAAATTATAAAAAATATACAAAAATCTTATAATAAAATAATTTTTTTTTCAATTTTCAAATATTATAAATCTTGTTGCATATGTAAAAAATTTAATAAGAATTGAAGTTTCAATATCAAAGAAATTATAATCTAACTAAAATATGCATAGAATTATTTATTATTACAAAAGAAAAATATAAGATTACATACATTTAGAAAAAGTAATGTACAATTTGTATTAAATATTGTAATAGTCTAACATTTTTTATTTTTTTCATTATGAGCATAGAATGAAAAATATTTACACAATATTTAATGTAAATGTATCTATTTGATTGATTGAAAGACAAAGTGAATTAAGCTAAAAATAATGAATGATTTATAAACTAAAAGTATTACCAAATTTATCATATCAAATTACAAATTTTACAAAAGGACCAAATTGAAAATTTTTAGAGAGGCCAAATATAATTTTACCTTATTTTACCAAAAGTCTTAAAAATTTAAGGGGGCCAAAGCGCTTGCCTGCCCCTTAACTACGCTTCTGGATATGATATTTGATAAATACGAAAATAGTATAATAAATACAACACGACATATTTAATACATGTAATGTATTCGTATTTAAGATTTTGATACATTTAATAATTTTATTATGTTTATATTTACACAATTAATAAAAAAAAAAAAAAAAAAACACTAAACACAACACATACATGCATGACTTATCATGTCTACAATAAAAATTACTATGGTAATTAACCAAACTCTCATGTTGTAGTATTTGCAAGTAATGTTACTAACTTAAAATTTACATACATAAATATATTTTGCCTTTGATCAATTCTTCGTTCCATGAATCCATGCTCTAGGGTTTTTCAGCTAGCTCCAGTGAAAATGGGAAACAATCATCAAGGGCTAAATCTATCACGATCAAGGTTGAAAAAAATGAGATCAGAGGTCGAATCGATTCAACTTCCAAATACTGGTTTATCTGACTGATTATATTAAAAAAAGAATTTAAATATTAAATAAGTAATTTTAATATTAAATAAGTATTAAATATAGTAAATATTTAAGAAAAATATGTATTTGGCTAAATGTTATGATCTTCAAGAGGTTAAAGGTTCAAATCTCATCATATACAATAATTTTTTTAAAAAAATAAAAAAAAAAGTGTAAAATCGGTTTTTTCGGGTTTTTTCGATTTTTTACCTATTCAACCGGTTTTTTACCGGTTCGGAGAAATCCGGTTCTATGACATGCACCAGACCGGACAAGTCACCGGTTCCTTATTCATTCGGTCCAACCGGCCGGTCCAATCCGATTTTAATAACACTGATCACGATCACTATTGGATGTTTCGGAGAATAATCAGTACTGGGCAGGAATCATTTTTAATCTACAATATTCAAACTTTAATACAAATACTTAATTCAAAATTTAAAACATGATTTAAATTTATACAACACGAATAATATTATTAATACATATAACAGTAATTAAAAATTAAAAAGAAAATTATAAATTAAAACTATATTGGGTATATGAAAAGTCTTAACTTAAATTTTAAAATTTAATCTAATATTTATTTATTTTTTTAGACATATGTGATATGTTTAAAAGTTGTTTTAAAAAATATATTAAAAGTTATATTTTTAAGTAGTAACTAGTAAGTACTAACTAATGAGCTACAATCATCCTAACAATAATACTACTAACTTTTATATAAGAAAATGAAATAAATCAAAAAATTAAAACTTAATTAATATGAGATTCAAAATATGATACTTATATTACTATTAATTGTTAATTTTCTTCCATACATAAACAATAAGCTTAATTAGTTTATTAACAATTAACACTCCAATTCACAATTTTTTGTAAGTAATTACTTTTTAATCATAATTTAATTAATTAATAACGTCATGATAAATTATTATCTTATAATGATATTTATACGAATTGAATTAGCTTTTTTTTCTTATAAAGATATTATATGAGGAGAAATTAAGTTTGCTTTACTTTCCATTTCTCTTAACAATCATATTATTAGTACTAATTAAAATTAGTATGAATTATTTAAATTAAATACTTAAAATATTTTTATTTAAGTATATTAAATAGGTATCATAATTAAAAGTTTAAAATAATCTTTATAGTTTATATATGTTATAGTAAAAATTTAATGTGTTTTATATATAAACGTGTTAATTTAAACGTGTCTATACATTAAATTATCGTGTTTTAAACGTGTTAATTGGTACGTGTCAACACGTTAACACGTTTACGACACAATTAATTAATCATGTATTAATCGTATTTTAAGCATGTTATTAATATTTAACATGTTTAAGACACAAAATTTATTGTGTCTTAAACGTGTCGACATGATTAAAATATAAAACATGACTATATAAAATCCATACACGGTGGCCTAGTAAAATATGTGATCCAAGTTAACATGGAATCGATGACACATTTATTTTTGATGACTTTGTGAGTTAATATTAGACATGATAATTCGTTTATTTGTATTATATATTTTTACGTGTTATGACCGTGTTTAAGATATTATATATTTATATAAATTTTGATACGTTAATAATTTGCGTTAATAGATTTTGACACATTCGTACATTCGTATTATATTCATGTTATTTTTTCATGTCGAGTTTTTGTTAATTTTTTTATATTTTGTTTGTATCGTATAATCATATTGTATCCAAAATCATCATATCTAATTAATATCATGTTTTCAATAATGCGGAATATTCATGACCACTTAATGACAGAATTTGTATTTACCCTTACATTTTTTACTGGGAACCAGAAGATCATGGCATGGCCATGTGTATTAAATATTAATATTAAAATCAAGACATAAAAAAAAAAATTAAAATATGTACATTCAAGGATTTGATCACATTATAGTATATACTAAAAATTTTTCCCCGCTTTGCTAGTGAATTTTTTTTAATATTTATAAAATTTTAAATAAATTTAAATTAAATTATATTAAATAATTATCATTTATTTTAAATAAATTTTTATGTTTTATAATATCTTAAGTAAACGAATTAGAGTTAAAATCGAACCATTATGACAAATTATGCAAAATATGAAATGAATTTAGACACGATACAACACAACATAGGAAAATAATTAAAACACGACACGAAAAATAACATGAACACGACACGAATACACGAAAATGTCAAAATCTATATAAAACGAATTATTAACATGTAAAAATTTATATAAATTTATAATACTTTAAAAATAACAAAAAAATAACACATTATGAATACACAATTTTTTCTCTAAATTAAATCACTATGACAAATTATGCAAAATATGTCATTAAGTGAGATATGACACGAACACACAATTTTTTTTTTAAATTGAAACACAATGACAAATTATGCAAAATATGAAATGAGTTGAGACACAACACGAACACAACATATGAAAAATAATTAAAACACAACACGAAAAATGACATGAACACGACTCGAATACACGAATATGTCAAAATCTATATAAAATGAATTATTAACGCGTAAAAAATTATATAAATTTATAATACTTTAAAAACACCAAAAAATAACACGAACACAATTTTTTCTCTAAATTGAATTATTACGAAAAATTATGCAAAATATGTCATAAATTGAGACACGAACACACAAATTTTTCTTTAAATTGAATCACAATGACAAACTATGCAAAATATGAAATGAGTTGAGATACGACACAAACACAACATAGGAAAAATAATTAAAGCACGACAGGAAAAATAACATTAACACGACACGGATACACGAACATGTCAAAATCTATATAAAACGAATTATTAACTCGTAAAAATTTATATAAATTTATTGTACTTTGAAAACACCAAAAAATAACACGAACACGAATATGTCACGAATACACAATTTTTCTCTAAATTGAATCACTGTGACAAATTATGCAAAATATGTCATGAATTGAGACACGACACGAACAAACAAATTTTTCTCTAAATTGAATCAAAATGACAAACTATGCAAAATATGAAATGAGTTGAGACGCGACACGAACACAACATAGAAAAAAAATTAAAACACAATAAAAAATAACATGAACACGATACGAATACACGAAGGTATCAAAATATAAATAAAGCGAATTATTAACGTGTAAAAATTATATAAATTTATAATATTTTAAACACACTAAAAAATAATACGAACAAAATATGGGATAAATTGAGATACGACACAAATACAAAATGGAGAAATAATTAAAACATGATACAACACGAAAAATAACGTGAATCTGTCATGGCTTCACACTTCCACGTCATGAGGTATTGTCCGCTTTGGCACCGCAGAACCTCACGGCTTTATCCACAAAAGGTGCCTCACTAGTGAAAGGGGAGCCACCCCTTACAAGCCCAGACCCCTCAACCGTCTCCTGTCGATGTGGGATTTACCTAAGGATGTTACACTCACCCCCCTTACGTGACTCAGCGTCCTCGCTGAGGTTTGCCCCACCACCGACCAGCGAGCACAGGGAGGTGGCTCTGATACCATCTGTCATGGCCCCACACTTCCACGTCATGAGGTATTGTCCGCTTTGGCTCTGTAGAGCCTCACGGTTTTGTCCACAAAAGGCGCCTCACTAGTGTTAGGGGAGCCACCCCTTATAAGCCCAGACCCCTCACCTGTCTCCTGTCGATGTGGGATTTGTCTAAGGGTGTTACACTACGATACTAATACACAAACGTGTCAAAATTTATATAAAACGAATTATTAATGTGTAAAAATTTATATAAATCTATAATACTTTGAACAAAAATAACACGAACACGTCACAAACGTACAATTTTTTTCTAAATTGAATCATTATGACAAATTATGCAAAATATATCATGAATTAAGACACGACATGAACAAGCAAATTTTTTTCTAAATTGAACCACAATGAAAAATTATGCAAAATAAGAAATGAATTGAGACACAACACGAACATAATATAAGAAAAATAATTAAAACACAACACGAAAAATAACATAAATACTATTCGAATACAAGAACGTGTAGTCAAAATATACATAAAATGAATTATTAACATGTAAAAATTTATATTTATAATACTTTAAACATACAAAAAAATCATGAACACAAACAAACTCCTTTTTTTTTTTTTTTTCTTCCTTCTTTTTCTTCTCTCTCTTTCTCTTTCTTTTTTTTTTTTTAAAAAAAAAAACAAAAATGCCACATGTCAACACCAAGTAATCTCATGTAGTTCATATATTATAGTTAGATAGTTAGATATCATTTCTTTCTTTTTTGGTTTATATAATCTTAACCTTTATAACAAAATTAATCTTTTTTTTTTTTTTCATTTCAGAAATCTCATCTTATTAATAAGATGAATTAATTTTATCTTCTTTCATAAATCTAATCCTTTCCGATAGAAAAATTTGAACTTAAGATTATAAACTTAAATCTCAAAGTTCTAATCTTTAGTTCGAGGGTATCTTCTAAAAACATATATATATATAATCTTTAAAAGTGAATATACAAGTTCTATTATGAAAGGTAATTTACAATATGACGTGTTAATTTTAGACATAATAAGAAAACATGATACGAAAATGATACGTTTAATAGATACAAAAATAATAAATTAAACATGATATGACATATTTAAATACGATTAACACAATATGTTTAATATACATATATTTATGTTTAGCATTTTTGCACATTTAATATATTTATATAGTATTTATATTTACATAATTAACATAACAGAATACATAATATGATATGCATACATAAATTATTAAGGGAGAAGTACACTAATAAAAAATACATAATATGATATGCATACATGAATTATTTTTAATTTAATTATATAAAAAACAAATGTATTTTTTATTAAATTTCAAGTCGATCTGTGTACTTTACCCAATTATTAAATATAAATATAAAATAATAGTGAAAAGTGGCTGAGGGTAATTTGAGATATCAGCTGATGATGGCCACTTGCAAGTTGCAACTATTACCAAAAAAAAAAAAGCTACACGGACATAGAATGAGCTAATGAAGGAAGGTATATCATTACTTTTCACATTTCTTTTTATTGTTTAACCAACGTGATCTTAAGATAACGTAGATGATTTTTGTCTTTATATGGGAGCTATTATTTTTAAAATAAAAAAAGAAAAATTACTATATTTAAAATTAGAAAAATAGTGTCATAAGTAAAATCAATTTTAAACTTTTCACGAAAAGAAATATAAAAAAATAATGGAAGTGAAAGAATAGAGAAGCGAAAATATAAAAAATATATATATATTTTATCTTCTTATTTTTTTTCTTTCTTTAATTTTTAATCTTTTCAGTTTTCTATACACCTACCAAGTAAAGTGAAATCATTTCATCAATCACAATCAGTTTTCATTATCTGTACACCAAGATGCACAACCAACCTTATCACAACCTCAAATTTAAAATGAAAACCAAAAAAAAAAAAAAAATTAAAAAAACCCAAAATCTTAAGCATATTTTGTTCCAAAAGTTGTCATCCTATTATTGTAATGAAAGTAAAAGAAAAAAAAATCAAGATTAAAGTCGCACAAACTCATTGATTTTGTGATTTCTTAGGATTTTATTTCATAAAAGAAGATTATCTTTTCTCATGACATTAAGTTTATGGACTATTATTTCGTCAAAATTCAATTATTTGATAAACCAAAAAAGTTTTCATTCTCAAAATCCTGTCTAGTTAGGTTTAATAAGCATCCATTAAACTCTTTTTTAATTTTTTATTAAAGAAAAAAATTAAATAAAATTACATTGCCATGCCATCCAATTAGACATGTTTAAGAATTGAGCATTCAATTTGTATCGGATTTGGATATGAATTTTTTTTAATTCAAGTTAAATCGATTTAACTCAAATTACTATTTATCAATAAAAAATATTATTTTTATTTAAATTTAATTATAAATATTAATATAAAAATAAAATTTAATATTTTAATACTATTTTAAATAATAATATAAATTTTGGATGAACTCAAACTTGAAAAAAAAATAAAATTAAACTACGATCTCACTTGATCAACGCATGAAGAGATCTACATCCAATCCATCAAGCAAATCCAAACCCAATTCCGTAATTACCTCCCCGGCAACAAAAAAAAAAAAAAAAGAAAAGGTAAATTTGAAAAATATACTATCAATAATCAAATTATTGTTAAATGGTATAATGGATAAAAATTATTTAAAAAAGAGAAATGAATAATTAAAAATTATTATAAAGGATATTGTAAAAACAAAATTATCCTTAATGAAAAAATCTATTTTTTTTTCTCCATTAAAAAAATATTATTTTTTTAAAAATTTTAATTAAAAATAAAAATAAAAATAAAATATTTACTTTTTTAAAAATTTAAAAAAATAAAGAAAAAATAATGTTATTTTTAAAAAAAATTTAATTAAAAAAATAAATTAAAAAACATATTTTTTAAAATTAAAAAAAAATTATTTTTAAAAAACTTTATTTTTTAATTAAAAAATAAATTAAAAAATAAGAGGAAAAAAAATTATCAAAAATAATTTTGTTTTTATAACTTCTTTTTAATAATTTTTTATTTTTTTCAAATAATTTTTATTTATTATATTATTTAACAATAATTTAATTATTAACAACATATTTTTCAAATTTACCTAAAAAAAAATAGCCACAAACTTACAACTTTAAGTCTTTTGACTCCCATAATCAACCTCCTAAAGCAAAGAATATATTTTGTTTGTCTTTTTAATTTTTAAAAAAAAAAAGAGAGAAAAAAGTGTAAAATTAAAAAAAAAAAATTCAAAACCTATACACATTACCTACAATACGGCTCTATCTCAGCTGTAAAATTCCAGGGTGCACCGTGCACCCCCACAAATCAACGTTTTTTAGTTTTAACATGCTCCAGTTCCTCATCATGCCCCCTTCTTCAAAAGCAACTTCCACCACTACCGCCGCTGCCGCCGCCGCCGCCATGAAACTTACCGGCCACCACCACCACCAAAACCACCACTCCCACTCCCCTCTCCTCCTCTGTAAACACTCTCCATCAGCTACCCTAGACCTCCTGATCCTAATCCTAGTCCTTTTCTCAGGCACTTTCCTTCTTTCCTCTTACTTCTCCTACCTCTTCCATTCCCTTTCCCTCCTCCTTTCCCCTCTCCTCTCCACCCACAGCGCTTCCTTTTCTCTCCCTTTTGTTTTCTACCTTTTGGGTTGCACTCTTTTCTTTGCCACAACCCTTATTTCCATCGAGTTCTGCTGCGGTTGGAGGTCCCGGAAATGTGAAAAGCCTGGCTGTAAAGGGCTGAAAAAGGCTTTGGCGTTTGATTTGCAGTTACAAACAGAGGATTGTGTGAAAAATGGATCAAAGGAGATTGATTGTTTGCCTTGGAAAGGTGGGAGTGAAGGGAACCCTGATTATGAGTGTTTGAGGGCTGAGTTAAGGAAGATGGCGCCGCCTAATGGACGAGCTGTTTTGCTTTTTCGGGCTCGCTGTGGTTGCCCTATTGCCAAACTTGAAGGTTGGGGTCCTAAGAGAGGGAGACGCCATAAAAAGTGAGTCCTTTTTGGGGTTGATTTTGATGGGTTTTGGGAGAATTGGGTTTTTCTTTGGTTGATTTATTGATTGATTATATTTTTGGGGTTGTGGGTGGGATTTAATCTCTGGGTTTTGTTTAGATTGAGGGATTTTAATAGAAAGTTATGGTTTTTTTTTTTTTTTTTATTGTTTAGCGTTTTCATTAAGCTGCTCTGTTTTAGATGCCTTTGCAGTTTTTTTTTTTCCTTTTTGTTCAATTGCAACTGCTTTGGGAGATTGTTATAATTTTGGGTGGTTCTGGGTTTTAAAGATCTCAGATTTTAGTATAGGCGGTAATTGACTTATAGATATACCTGTAGTGCAGCTGGCACATTTCTGCATTTTTCTGTACTGTAGTTTTAATGCTGATCACTAAACAAAATCATGTTTTTCTGGGATTGATCAATTTGTTTGCATATAGGCAAGCTTATGCATTCTTTTTAAACATTGATGCCATTTAAACAATATATTTTGGAAGAGATATCTTCATGTTTAATTTTTAAATTTTGACCATCATGATATGTTTTCTGGGCTTGTCTCCAGTGTAGAATTTTGCAAGGGCTTTGATTGGTTTTCAGCTTTGCATATTCGTTCACTTTGGTTGCTCTTTCGCATTATTAGAGAAGAATTGTGTATAGCTGGCAGGTTTTCATCCATGCATTGGGATGAAAATCTCAAGGATGTGAAAATCTTCTCATTGTTAATTATTTGATCTGCCAAATGTGTTTAAATGACTCAAGTGCAAAAGAATATTGTGTTTGACCATTTATGATTAATAACTTTGTTGAGATTTATGAAGAATGAGTCATTTTTAAGTGAGGAACTTTTAGGGAAAAAAAATTAGTTAATTTTGGAGTTTGGAAAAGCAAACATTTGCATAAGTTGCATTTAGGCAAGGAATCTGTAGTATGTACTGTGTAATCACTAGCTAATTAACGTTTTTGATTTTTTTTTTTGGTGAGGATAATTATTAACCTCTCGCATTTCTGATGTTTGGATACTATGTTGTGAGGTCTGCTAATGCTTGAAGTTTAACTTCTTTAGTTTTCAACATTCATAAGCAAGTCATCCCACTGTATTTGAACATTGAGATCATTGGTAAACTTGTTCTTAATGCATCCCCCTGAGTATGTTGCTGTTATTCTTTTGTGACGGTACCTTTAATGAGTTTCAGGCAGTCATAAGTATTACTTCCTATTTTTCTCAACTATATTATCATATGAGTGTTTTATTCGTGTGTGTGTGTGTGTGTGTGTGTGTTGTAAGTGATAGGTGATTTTCAACGTTTTTCATAGAAACCTTATAAGATTGCACTAAACATATATTTGTGGGAAATCTTGTATCTTGCTTTGCTGTATGGGTAGGATACTGATCAGGAAATATTGAAAAGTTTTAACATCTAAGCTGTTAAGCAAGTGAACCTTGATAATTTCAGGTTTATTGGTAACACTAACAACATTGTTCAGAGTGTGAAAAATCCAATAGCATGTTGTTTCTGGTAGCTTTAGTTGGTTTAGCCAGTAAAATGCTAGAAATTTCTAACATGCCAGTCAAAAGGTTGCCTTCATTGTCTCTGCATCAATTAGGGAAAGTTAATAGGAACCAAGCATATTGCTCATCTGCCCCTTTAACCAATGGAAACTATAAGATTTAATCTTAGCATCCACATTCATTATGATCCTCAATTGTAGCTCTTACCCTCTCTCATGTGCCTTTTGCGTTTGTTGACAATGTAATGTCTTCCTTGTGGGCTTCCATTTGGATTGCATTTTGGGTATTTCATTTTGGAGGACAGATTCTGTATATGATCTGCTACTATGACTTGGTCTTTAGATAAGATGAAAGCTAGTTGGGGCATTAATAAACTATCAATGACCATGTATAATCGTGTGGTAAGTGCTCAAGTTTGGCATTGTGGAAATATGGTCAGCTCCCTTCTTTTCAAGGAAAAGTGTAGCAGGGACAAGATCTTACCCAACTTATTACCAATTATTGTGGATGAGCTTGTCCTTTTTATGTTGTAGGTGAACCATTAGTAGATGTGCTTTTGTAAAGTTTTCTACCACATTGTCTGGTTGAAAGAATGGCCATAGGAGTTCTACATACTAAGTTTTAAAACTAATCAAGAACATCACCTTCATCCCTTTTCAGTTACTGTTACTAAGAACATTTTATGTAGCCTAGTCTTTGAAAAAGGATAGCCCCAGGCCCCATAGCATGGAGTGACATCTATTTATATTTTTGACGGAGGATTGATCAAATTCGAAAGCTGAGAAAGATTCTGGCAATTCTCTTGATGACTGGGTAACTGTAGTGGTTTTAATATTATTTGTCAAGTATGTTTTTCTCATTAGCTTTTGTTGGACGACATTTGATTGTTTTTGGCGGTTAAAGTACTTAAACAGTCATTGTTCTATAGTCAAAAGTGTATTTTAGTCCTTGTACTATAGAAGTGAGTAATTTAATCATTGTACATTTGAAATTGGTGCAAAGAAGTAAAATTGGTAACAATGTTAATGGAAAACCGTGTAAATGCTGACATGGACATGTGAAACTGACAGAAAAGATGAATTGGAAGAAAAAAAAATGATGATGTGTCAAATTTTCTTACTTAGTCGAATTTAGAAAAACGTAATTTTTTTTTTTACCCAAATCCCTCCCATACTCTTAAAAACATATCATTTTTTTTCGAAATCATCTATTCTATCAGTTTCTAAATTCTACCTGAGCAAAAAAATTTGACGCGTCATTATTTTTTTTTCAAGTCATCTATTCTGTCAGTTTCACATATTCATGTCAGCATTTAGACGGTTTTCTATTAACACAGTTATCAATTTTACTTTTTGCATCAATTTCAAACGTATAAGGATTAAATTACTCATTTCTATAATACAGAGACTAAAATGCATTTTTGAATATAGAACAATGACTGTTTAAGTACTTTAACCGTCTTTGGCTGGTTTTGAAGCAATGACTGCTGTTAGTTCCTTCACTCTCCCACTTTATAAGTTCAAAATATAAACAAATTTTTATCAGGTTTCTGCTTGCCATTATTTCACTGAAATACACTTGCACTTTATGGACATGTGCTCCTAGTTCTAATTCATGAGTGAGTTTATAATACTCATTAATGAATAATTCGAAAATGAAGGTCCCATTAATTTATGAATCCAAAAGGATGGTTTAATGCATTTAATGGGACAGCCGAAGAATTTAGACTGTTTCTGCTGTTACATAACAGTGATTAATGACACTTAAATTCTTTGTTGCTCCGAGTTTTGAAGTATCCGTATTCGACATCTATGTCCGACGTATATCCGGATATAAGTATGGAGATATAATCCTCTAAAGATCTTCTAAATACATAAAAATCTTGAAAAAAAATTAAATATATTCGTGTCGGACATATATTTGTGTTTAACACTCACATCCGAATCTGAGTAATAGAGCTTGAGTGAGTAACATAGCTTGAGTTTGGTTTCCCCTTCGGTTTAGATGGTTTAATGCATTCATAATCTGGCACTTCGTATAACATTGATTTGTTTTGTTACAATTCTTATGTGGTCTGCACTTTTCCTGACAAACACTTTTGAATTATGATTTTTCTGATAGATAGATATAATTTTCTTTTCTTTTCATTTAAGTTAAATATGAGTACTGTTTTTTGCAGGGCTGTAGCCAGTTTGGCACAGAACGGAGATCATCGCTAGTAATTGATAATGGTTCAGTCACCGGAATCCTCCTTATACATATTCCAACCTTTTACTACTTTGATCTTTAACTCTTTTTCTCCTTTCTGGAAGACTTTACCTTGATGACAATAAATTTTTTTTTTATGCTATATATATATATATATATATATATATATTGCCTCATTTCTGGAAGGATATACGAAAATTTAATTTGAATAAAATAACATTTGATGCTAAATGGATATTTTTTGTTTCAAATTTATCTGTAGACTTCTTCAGCTTTGGTTTTAATAAACATTTATTATTAAATGTTTATCAAATGTTAGCCTTTCCATGTGTTAGTCTTACTACCAGAATTCTTCAAGTAATGCTATTTGTCTGACATTTTGATTATCCGACTACTCATAAATGATATGAAGATAATAAATTAAATGACAATTTTATGGTAATCATATTATTGAACATTTATAATTGAGTAGGACTTAAATTTTGTATGAAACTATTATGAACCTCTTCCTGGACGGAGGTTTTCAACCTGATGAGTTTGATTGAAGAAGTAGGTTTTCAACTCGATATGTTTGATTAAAAAGGAGGGCTTTATCAAAATGATATGTATCCTTGTTTGGATTTTTTAAATTAATAAATGAAATGAATCTTAACAATTTTGCTTTAACAAGGTTTGGTTTGGTTTGGTTTGGTTCAAGAGTGGTTAAAGAGTGAAAAAAAAGGTTATTTATAATAATTTTTTTCAATTAATTTTTTTTTTTAATAAAATAGTTCATAAAATTAAACTAAGCTTTTTGTTTTTTGTTGGAACATCAAATCAAGTAGTAAAACAACATATAATAATTTTTAGGGTTGCTTTCGAAAAATGTTTTTCAAATTTTTCGATGTTTGTTTTGCCAAAAATAGCTTGATCAATGAAATATTTTTGGGTCAACAAAAAATCAATCTATTTTATTCAAAAATATCTTATGCTTTTGAACAGTGTAAAATATTTTTTCGAAAACTAAAACAAAACAAAAATGGTTGCCTTTAAAAATATAAATTAAAGTAAAACAAAAAATGATCGATTCATTAAAAATATAAGCTAAAACAAAGCAAAAAGGATCAATCCCTTATGTGTAGGGATTTGTCTTTTTTATATTAATGTAGATTTTTCGAAAAAATAGTCAAATAACGAAGAAAAAAAATTACACAGAATCTTTCAAACAACAAAAAATATCAAAATTTTCAAAAAAATAAGTCCATTTTTCAAAAGTTATTTTTCGCCAAACAAACGGACATTGTAAGAAACCAAAAGAACATGTCTTGGTTATGAAAAGTTTAGATGAGGGGAGGCTAGTCTAGTCCAAGGTCAGGGCATACACGGGTTTCACAGAGGGCTAATAGTGGTACTTACAGATCATCCACCAAGTAGGACTGCTGGTGATACTCGAACCTTGATGCTTGCCAATGCGCTAATGAGTACTCAACCAACTGAATCAACTCATGTTGACAAAAACATGTGATTATCATGAATATTAAAAGTCTAACAAGAAAACTAGAAAAGAAAATATTAAATTTTATAAAATATGAAGAGGTTATAATAGATATTTCACATGTCAGGAAATTTTTAACTTTCCTTTCTATTCCCACCAATTGGGATATTAAAGAAATGGACATTTTAAGAGAGAGCAATAGATACTCATTTTTTTTTTATTTAATTTAAATTTTTTTTCAAACAAGGAAATGATTTCTCCCTTTCCCATTGTACTTAACTTTCTTTTCCCTTCCCTCTTCCCCATCCAAACATAGTGTAATTAAATGCAAACCCATTTCTCCATTTCTCAAGCCCAAAAAACCCATTGCCTCGTAATTAAATCAGGCTTCATTACCAACCCTTTTATCCAAAACACCTTAACATGTACGCAAAATGTAACTTCATTGAAGAGGCTAAACGCTTGTTCACTTCTTGTCCTAACATAAATCCTGTTTCTTACAACACTGAAGAATTTTCGATGGAAAAAAGATGGCTTTTAGTGACGGATTTCTATCGAATTTTTTACGAAGATCCTTCCCTCTCTCAAAGAACATTTTTGACGAATTTTTTGATGTTTTTGTCAGAATTTATTGACGAAAATTGAACTGTCAAAAATATGTCGAAGGAAACCATATTTTGTGTCGTCAAAATTAGCGACGAAATTTTCAATTTTTAGCGACAGAATGTTCGTTTTTAATAAATTAATTTAAAATTAAATCTAAAAAAATAATTAATATCCATAAAAAAGATTTTTAGCGACAGATTTTTTTTGTCGATAAAAGTAAATTTTTTATATTTAATTAGATTTGTTTAGCAAATAAACAATTTAGTGATGATTTTTTACTTTTAACGACGAAATATCTGTCGCTAATAATATCAAAATTAAAAGTTAATTATGAAAAAAGTAATAACTATTAATCGAAAAAGACTTTTACTGAAGGAGTTTTTCATCAAAAAAGACTTTTACCGACGGAGTTTTCCATCGATAAAAGTATTTTTTGAAAAAATAAAAAAATAATTAAATTTTTTTCAACAAATAAAAAATTTAACAATAGGTTTTCGACTTTTAGAACCAAAAATTTTGTCACTAATAATATTAAAATAGAACATTATTCAAATTTTGTCAAAATTTCCCTTTAGCGACGAATTTGGTGGACTACAAAAATAGGACGGACTTTTTTTGAAAAAAAAGTTTCAAATTTTTTGGCGACAGATTTTTTGACAGAAAATTCATTGCTAAAAGGTTATGTCAGAATGACTTAATCCCCTTTTTTCTTCTTTCTTTTATTTTTTTCTCATTCTTCTCTCCCACCTCCTCCAGAACCACTACGAGAGAAAAGATAATTAGCGACATAAATATTTTTGATGAAATTGTTTCGTCGAAAATAATCGACTATTAGCGATGAAATGTGATCCTTTTCCGACGAAATTTCATATGAAAAGTTTATGATTTTTTATCGATGAAAATTTAGACTATTTCCGACGAAAATATAATATTTGCGACGGATTTTAGAGACAAAAATTTTTCATCGCTAAAAGTTTGGCCGGAAGATTAGTGTTTCTCGTCAGATTATTTGCGACGAAATTTTCCTTAATTATCAAGAAAAAATTCCATCGTAAAAAAAAAAAAATCATAATTTTAGAAAAAAATTGCAAATTAATTATTTTAGAAAATAGAATTTTCGACGAAATTTTTATCGGAAATGGTTCTTCCGACGGATTTCAACCGAAAATGGTATTTTCGACAGATTTTCATCGAAAATGATATTTCTGACGAAATTTTAGTTGAAAATTTTATTTTAGTCTCTTTACAAATTCCAAGACACTGAAATTTAAATTCTGATGGAAATTCCTTCGCAAAAATTTATAGTGCCTTCACAAATTCCAAGGCATTGAACATTTTTTTCGATGACAATTCAGTCGAAAAAACTATTTCTGACGAAATTTCCGTTGCAAAAACGAAAATTTTTATCGAAAATTTTGAAAATAAGGAAAATTTATGACGGTCAAACTTTTTTTGTGACGGGATTTTCTGTCGCTAATGATGGAAATTTCGTCGCTAAAAGGTTTGAGCATAATTTAAAAAGCCCGAACCCTTTTTCTTCTTCTTTCTTTTTTCCCCTCTTCTCTCCCTTTTTTCTCTCTTTTCTTTCTTCCCCCCGCCACCCGAGCCCGACCAGCACCGCACCGTCCGTCCGTCACCCCATGCCATTCGACCGATCCTCGTCATTTATCCGCCTCCCCGATCGTCTGCTGATATCCTCTATCCTCTCTTTCTCTCTTCTTTCTTGATTTTTTTGGTAATTTTTGCTTACAGATTGAATTTTTCTGCAGCAAGTTGAACCGAAAATCGCGTGCAACTAGAGGTAGCAAAATGAACCCGAACTTGAAAACCTACCCAGAAAAACTCGAACCCGAACCCGTCCAAACCCGATTTGACCAAAAAGTCAAAAACCTGAACCTGAAAAAACTCGAACCCGAAAGGGTCCGAGCTAGAGCAAACCCGAACCCGAAATGACTTGAACCCGAAAAACCCGAACCCGAAAAACCTGAGCCCGAGAAAACCAAAACCCGAAAATGCCCGAGCCCGAGATCGACCCAAACCCAAACCCGAACCCAAATTTAATATTTAAAATAAAAATTATCAAAATGTAATTAAATAATTTTTTTATAAAACAAGAACTTTATTTATCAATTTTATTCTAATATCTTTTTTAATAATTTAATTAAAAATTAAAAATTAAAAATATATTTTATATATATGATAAAATAATAATTTTATCAAAAATAAAATTATATTTTGTACTTATAACTTTAACGTTTCATATCTTGATGAATCCACCATCTAAAGATTTTAAACTCATGAAGATTTTAGAGATGTGAATTTTTTTTTACATAAAGTATTACTTGTCCTTTGTTTATGTTATTTTTAGAGTACCCTTATAATAGTGTTTCCTATATATTAAAATTAATTAACAGCAATTCATTCATTTTAACTTATCTCTAGTATAATAGTATTTCTTATATTAAAAAATAGATAAAAAACAACTTTTAAGAAAAATGAGTTGTTCTTTGCAACATATATATAGTTTTCTTAGGCAGATTATTAAATTAAGTCATCAAATATTGATTTATAAAAGTATCACGTCTTTTTACAATTTAAAAGTATTTAACATAATTAGCTAATTTAATTTTGTAATTGATTTATTATTTATTTTATTTTGGATAAGTATTTTTTTAATTATTATTATTTTATTACACTTGATATAATTTAAGATATAATTTACTTTTAGTAACATATCATATCAAAATTCAAGATTGGTTCACTTGGTAATATCCTTACTAGCAAGAGTTGAATGTTAGGTTTGATTCTTTACATAAGCATAAATTTTTTACATTTTTCAAATATATAAACGGATAGTTGAATGTCAGGATTCGTCCCTAAAAGTCTTTCATTTTGTAATGAATATAAATTATAATGTATTTACATATTGAAATTCGAGTTCATCAAATCAATTATTTTAAATATTAATATGATTAATTTATAATATATCATATTTTTATAATAAATTATTTTAAAATTTTATTTTATATAAAAAATTAATTTTATATTTTTTGGTACTAACAAATATTGATTTTAATAAATAAATATAATTACAAATATCATATTATAATAAAAGGTCACTTTTAAAAATAATAATAAAATATTTAATATATTTTTAAAAGTAAATATTCAAATTACGTAAAAATGATTACATCTAACATAAAATAAAAATGATGTAAAACATACCCGAACTGAACCTAAACTCGAAAAGGCCTGAACCCGAATGGGCCCGACTCGAACCCGTCCAATTGCCACCTCTACGTGCAACCACCACCTCTTCCACTTCCTTGGTAAGTTTATTTATTTTTTTATATTTAATAATGTATAATTGAGCAATATATATATTTATTTATAAAAAATATGTGTTATATTGTCTAATTGTTATTGTGCAATTGTTTATTGTGTTCTATCATGATTTATTTTGTATTTTATAAAAATATATGTATTTTATTGTGTAATTATTTATTATGTTATTTTATGTAATTGTTTATTGTGTGATTGATAGCTTAATTAGGCTGAGGCAATGAACGTAGAGAAATCTTTGATGTATAACCAGTTGGACAAAGATGGATATGTTGTAATGAGTTTCTGAATGGAGTTGAAGAATTCTTAGTTTTTGCATATACTCATAGTGAGTACGTAAGATAATCGAATTAGATGTACTTGTGCTAGGTATCAGAACAATCGATTTGCAAAAGTTGATGTAGTGCGTAAGCACCTGTATATAGAGGGTTTAGTTGAAGTTGCTTGATTTGGGATGCACATGGAGAAAGCCGTCAAGGTCAGTCATCAAGGAGTAATGATGAAGTTGAGCCGATAAGTGATGTTGAAAGAGAGAATTCTTACGCTAGAATGGTTTGGATGCTCTAAATCCGAATGTTAACTTAGGTGGTAATTGTAGTGTTAATGAAACCATGGTTTATGGTGAGAAACTGAATTTAAGTTCAACAAACTTTTACTCTTTGTTGAACGAAGTAGATGAACGTTGTGGTCAGGATGTACAAAGCACACAACTTTATCTATTGTGTCACAACTTTAAATGTGAAGTCAGAATTTAACATGAGCAAATCGTGTTTCGATTGTCTGATGGTTATGATGAAAGGTATGTTTTCAGAAAGTGATAATGTGCATGAGAATTTTACAGAATGAAGAAGAATATGGCCAAATTTGGACTGGATTATGTCAAGACACATGCATGCAACAACAATTGCATGTTGTTTTATAACGAGTCGGCCGAGTTAATGTATTGTTCGGTATGTGGCCATCCTCCATATAAACCAAGCAAATCAAGTGTTAGGAAGGCAAAAAAATTCCTTATAAGATTATCCGTTATTTGCCACTTATACTGAGATTACAAAGACTTTATATGTCAACGGTAACTGTTGAAAATATGACATGGAATGCGCATAACCGGAAGGATGATGGAGTGTTGATTCACCCATTTGATGGTGAGGCTTGGCAAGACTTCAATCGTAATCATCTATCTTTGGCAGTTAAATCTCGAAGTGTCAGATTAGGTTTATGTGCAGATGGTTTTTGTCCATTTACTCAGGTAGCCAAACCGTACTCTTATTGGCTGGTAACGCTTTGTATATACAATTTACCACCATGGATGTGTGTCATAACGATCTCGCGACTGCCAAATAACGTTAAGAGGGGCAAGAATGATAATAATGGTTTCTCGTAAATAATATGAGGGTTTTAAAATAACCTCGAAAAAATGGAGTTGCCACCAATCTTTTTTGGCTAGATGTGATCGATTACCTATTAAAATCGATTTTTATAAAATATTTTAAAATTAATTAAAATATTTTTTTTAAAAAACAATTTTAAGGTCTGCGTTTAAAACCCAAGAAAAAACAAAAATAAGGCGGGTTCGGGAGTCGGTTACGTGCAGGGAAGGTATTAGCACCTCCACAATGCCCGTATGAAATAGTACCTTATTAATCATGTGTTATCCCAAGTCTCGATGAATGTCGGTTTTTATATTCGATATTTAAAAGTAATTCCCTTTTAAAGAATATTCATATTATTTTGAGAATGTTTCAGAATTTATTATTGTAAAAAGTTTTATATTCCTCAGCAAACCGACAGAACATAGAATTTTTTTCTTGTTTTGAAATTGTCCGCATCATCCTCCTTTTATAAGGGTATTCATTTGTTAATAATAATTGATGAAGACATAAACATTTGGAATATTGTTTTAACTCGGGAATATTATCTTATTTTATTATTAAAGCATCAATTTAAATTTATTTACTATGATAAAAAAATATGCAAATTATCACTAAGACATAAACATAAATCAAGTAACATGTATATTTATCATGGCATGGCATATATTTTATTATAACATGGCAAATAATTCGTTATGGCATGGAATACATTTTATTATGACATGACAAATAACTCATCATGACATGACATACATTTTATTATGACATGACAAATAACTCATCATGACATGGCATATATTTTATTATGACATGGCAAATAACTAATCACGACATGTCATACATTTTCTTATGATATGACAAATAACTCATCATGATATGGCAAATAATTCATCATTACATGGCATAAACAAGAAATCATATGCACATCAATCATCAAGTAACATTATCAAAATAACAATATGGATATCAATTATTAAATGACATAATCATGGAATATGTACATTAATCAAAGCATCATGGACATAGAACATGCACACATCATTTTTTTAAAAAAAATACTCTTTTTCATGTTTTTTTTTTGTGAAATTATATAAGTGGCATGTGTCAGAAAATATTACCGTACTCTTTGGCAAACCCGGCAAAGCTTGAAAAATAATTCTTTCACATAACACTTATATAATTTCGAGTAAAACGAGAACCATACTTCATAATTTCATAAACGCATGCGTTGAAGAATTTTCTAATCTCTCCAACAATCCAACAAAGATTAAAAATTAATTATCGCCAAATGCTTATGAAATCGAGAACGCACAATTTTACAATAAATAAAAATATTTTTTAAGTATGAAATGCATAAAGAGGGACCGTTATCAGAATTTGTTTCTTTCTTGAAGATAGAACATCCGAATACCTATAGAGGTATTCAAATACCTTTGAAAGAAACTTAAGGTTAACTTAAATAAAAAATAGATTTTTGAGCACGAATTTTGCTCGAATTATATGGGATATCTGAATGCCTTTTTTTGGCATCGAATACCTTTAAATGAGTCTTAATGTAAACATTTTGAAAACCAAAACAAACTAAAAGATGCAAAATTTCAAAATAATAACCAAAGTCACCGAATATTTCCTAATAAAATCTTAACTCGTTCTTGAAGCTCGTTTTAACTACCCGAATATTGTTTCATCAAAACCTTATTTTTTGGACTTAAACAACCAAGAAAACACTTTAAAACAACCCCCAAAGTGTATCGGCCAACCCCCCTATTTTTTAGGAAAAATCCAAACTTTAATTTGTTTTTAAGCTCGTTTTAGCTACCCAAAATCCAATTTTATCTAACTATTTTTTTAACCCTTAAGTAAAACTCAAAAAAATCTAAAATTTTAACCATAGGTTCGGATAAGGGTGTATTAAATGGGGTTAAAATAGTTTTTTAATTGAACAAAAAATGCATTGGATTCATGTTGCCCGAAATCACCATATCCAACTTTTAAAACATTGGTTTTTCCAACACTTTGGAAAACAATATTTTGGTTATGGATCATTGATTGATCCTAACCAAAATCATGCTGGAAATAATTTTAAAAACATGTTTTAATACAAACAAAGTGATTGGCTCAAGGTTGGCATCTTGGTTGTTAATCCGGCCTAACCATCTCTTGGAAGAATCCAAGGTCATCAAGCTCATAACCACTTTTTCAGGGAAAAAAAAACAATATGTAACATCAAGAATGCTCCACAATAAACCCATACTCAAAAAATTGTCCACATCAATATGACAAAATATAAGAAAGAAAGCATAGATAAGCAAGAAAAAACAAAGGTTTGCCTCTTAGATGTAAATCTGGCATAACCATTACTTGGAAGAAACCAAGATCATCAAGCTCATAACCTTTTGATATTAAGAAGAAAAACCAAAGCAAAGCTCATCAATCAACCACAATAGCCTCAAAACATCAAATATCAAGAGAAAGTATGAAGCAAAACATGGAAAAAAGAGAATGAAGGTGGCGGCAAAACATGTAGAATAAGGAAGAAACTTTGCAAACTTGTAGTTTTGTTGTAAAAAAGAAAGAGAAGAAGAAAAGAAGCTTTATGCAAACCTTTTTAAAAACCTTCAAATCTTAAGGAAAACACAAGAAAGAAAACTTGAAACCAATGAAAAATAATGAAAATAAAAGAGAAAGTAAGTTACCTTAGTAAGCTTTTCAAGAACAAAACTCACAAACTTTCCTCCTTTCTCCTTTCTCTCTCTTTCTTTCATTTCCTTCTTCTTTTTTTCTCCCAAAAACCCTTTCTCCCTAAGTGAATGTGATGAATGGTATTAAACAGAGGGGTTGCTGCCTTTTTATTTGTCCTAGCCGAATGGGTGCATGAAGGGTATGCTCATGCTTTTCTCATTTCCAAATGGTCTCCCCCCTCCAAGATCTCATCTTTCAAGTGGTCCCCCTTTCTCATGGTCCCCACTTTCCTATTTTTGCTCACTAAGTAGCAATCTATTGGCAAAAAATGCCACATCATGTACCTCTTCCCCCCTCTCTCCTACTCATCCATTTATTTACCAAAATGCCATTTAGCACTTTTCCAAAAATGGCCTTCATCCTTCCACTTTACTACACTTCTACCTTGGGATAATTCTAATTTTCCTCACACTTTAAATTATCTCTTATTCATCCCTCCATGATTTCCTATACTATTTTTCTTTTCAATTGCACCGTTCTCTACAAATCCAAACTTTTAATTTGTGCAATTTAGTCCCTCCATTTTCAATTTCTTCTCCAAATTAGTTCTCCTTTTATTCTCCATGCAGTTGAGTTTTTCAAGCTCATCTCTTTATTGATTCTCCTTTAAATTAAACTTTCAATTTCTTCCAATTTAAAATTTTCCATAATTCTCCTTGAAATTAAATTTTCAATTTATTCAATTTAGTCTTTCTACCACTTTAATCTCCTATCTTACCTTTCTTCGTCCCAATTGTCTCAAATTTCTTTTCCATCATCTTTAATTTGTTCAAATTAGCCTCTTTGTCATCTCAATTTGCTTTTCCACCTTTAGGTCCAACTTTTGAATTTTTCGACTTAGTCCCTCTACCACTTTTCTTTAATCTCCTCATTCAATTTCACCTTTAATATTCAATTGCGGCTCTCCAATTATCAAGATTTCCTCTTTAACATCCAATTTTCCTTTTTGATCTTGATTTTTTGAAGTTTTACTTTTTACCCGTTGACTTTGACTTTTGGTCAACTTTGACGAACTCAAATGTTAAGGCCACTAAACTCAGAAAATGGAGTAAATTTAGAAAGACAAATTTGTAGAAGAAACGTATCTTGTTTAGGAGCCCAGACAAAATTAGGTGTCTACAATGTGTATGAAGCAACCATATTTGCTTCTTAATATGGTATTTCCGGTTGCGAATAGTTCAAGGCAGAATATTGATGTTTTCCTTAGACTTTTTATAGATGAGTTGAAATTATTGTGGAATCATGGTGTTCCGACTTATGATGGGTATAAGAAAGATACTTTTGTATTAAAGGCTGTATTATTATGGACGATTAATGACTTTCCTGCTTACGGCATGTTATCATGATGGAGTACACACGGAAGATTAGCTTATCCTTATTGTATGGAACATGTGAAGTCATTAAACCATCCTTGTAGACACCTAATTTTGTCCAAGCCCCCTAAAAAAGGTACGTTCTTCCTTCAACTCCCGAAATTCCGAGAATCTCCTTTAATTCCATAATTTGGTTTCTAAAACTTTGGTTCGGATGTCAACATGAAAAAGTCAACCCCAAAAAAGTCAACTTTGAAAAGTCAAAAACCAAAAAAGGTCAACTTTTGGGAAAAATCAAGATTTGAAGGAGAATTGAATAATGATACCAATCTTGATAATTGAAGAGCCACAATTGGAAATGGAAAGAAGAATTGAAGGTGGAAAGACAAATTGAAAACTTCAATTTTGGAGAAAAGTATGGAAATTCCAATTTTAGGGAAAATTAGGTAAATCAAATTGGGCAAAATTGAAGTTTCAACTTGAGAAGTAATCAATAAATGGAAGTATTCAAAGGTCCAATTCGGAGAAGAATAAAAGGAAGAGCCAAGTTGAAGACAAGTTGGAAAATCCAGGGACTAAATTGAATAAAATGAAAAGTTTTAATTTTGGGGAAAAATATGTAAATGATCAAATTGATCGAAATTGAAAGTTCCATTTGGAAAGTAATCAATAAAGAAATGAATTCAAAAAGTCCAATTTGAAGGAAAATGAAAGGATAAGTCAATTAGAAGAGGAATTGGAAAATTAAGGACAAAATTAAATAAGTTGAAAATTCCAATCCTTGGAAAAATTATGGAAATGATAAAATTGGAAAGGAATTCGGGTATAGAAATTGGGAAAAATGAGCTCAAATCCAATTCAATATGGGGCAAAAGGGATGGAAGAAGAAAATCCAAAAAATTGGCCCAAGCAAATATAAGATTTTAGGGACTAAACTACAATTTTGGAAAAATCTAGAAAAATTGGAATTTGAGATCAAAAAATTCTAAAACTTTCCAAAATTAAGTTTTAGGATGAAAATAAGGAAAGGAGAGATAAAAAAAACTTGAAATGGGGGCCAAAACTCAAATAGGCTAAATTCGAGGACTAAATTGCAATTTTGGAGAAAAATCCAAAAAAAATTGGAATTCGAGCTCGAAAAATTGTGAAACTTTCCAGAATTAAGTTTTAAGATAAAAAGAAGGAAAGAAGAGAGAGAAACCAAAAATTGGGGCCAAAATGCAAATAGGCTAAATTCAATGGGTTAAAATGCAATTTTGGAAAATTCAGAAAAATGGAATTTGAGCTCGAAAAGTTGTAAAACTTTCCATAATTGAGTTTAATATTGGATAGGATGAATTAGAAGAGAAAAACCTAAAATTGGGGCCAAAATGCAAATAGGTTAAATTCGGGGGCTAAAATACAAATACATAAAAACCTGAAAAGGGACCAAGTAGCAAAAAAAACCCTAGGCCATTTTCAGCCAAGAGAGAGAGAAAATTTGATCAAATAGCTAAGATGCAAATAGGTGGATAGCTTTCAAAAACAAAGGACATGAGTCATCTTTTAGTACATTATGTGACATTTTTGGCCAATAAGAAGCACTCTTAATGGAAGGATGAAAGATCTTTGGCTAAGGCCATGTGAAGGACATGTGAAAGCCATATGATGAAGCCAAATGGCTAAAAAAGATGACACTAGGAAGATATTTTTGGCTAAGCAACATGATCAAGCCAAGTGGCTAAAAAGAGATATAAAGAGAGGGGACAAGAGTGCATGACATGGCATTTACCACCAACAGGAATGATACTTGGTCCCCAATTATAGGAAAGATAGCCATGTGGAAGGGGGACCATGAGAAGCATGAAGAAAGCATGACTAAAGGAAAATGAGGAAAGCATGAGCATGCTCCCCCTAAGGGGATTCGGCCAAGCCATAAAGCAAAGAGGGCAGCCCTCATTTTAAGATTCATTCAGCCAAGAGGTGAAAAAAAGAGGGAAAAGGTTCAAAAAAAATCCTATAGAGAAAAGGAAAAGAAGAGAGGAAAAGGAGGAAAAATGAAGGTTTAAGGTTTTTGTGCTTGGAAGCTTGCTAAGGTAGTTTGCTTTCCTTCATTTTTTATTTATTTTACATCCATTTTTAAGTGTTATTTCTTGTTTGTTTCCTTAAGATCTCAAAGTTTTCACAAGGTTTTTCAAAGTTTCTTCTTCTTTCCCTCTTCATTTTATTTTTTTTTTTACAAAAATAAAAAGTTTACAAAGCTTTTCCCCATTTTTGTGTGTTAGCTGAAACCTACAAGTTATTGTGCTATATGTTTGCTTCATGCTTCTTTCTTTCCATTTTGATATGGGTTGTGCCATTGTGGTAAGGTAGATTTTTCCCTTTTGTTTTCTTTAAAAATGAAAGGTTTTGAGCGTGATGATCTTAGTTTTTACCAAATGATGGTTTGAGCCGGATTTAGCATCCAAGAGACCAAACTTTGAGCCAACCTTATTTTCATGTTTGTTTATATTTTCTTTCTTATATATTATCATTTATATATATATATATATATATATCTTGCTGGTTGTGTGATTTATATTACTTATTTCTCTTTAAAATAATGATTTTGAGCTTGATGATCTTGGTTTTTACCAAGTGATGGCTATAGTCGGATTAACATCCAAGGGGCTAGCCTTGAGCCAATCATTTTTGCTTGCTGTAAATCATGTTTTGAAACCATTTCTAGCATGGTTTTGGTTAGGATCAACCAATGATCCATAGCCAAAATCTATTTTTCAAACTAGTTGGAGAAAACAATGTTTTGCAAGTTGGATATGCTGATTTCGGACAATATTTTCACTATGCATTTTTTGTCAAAATAAAAAACAGTTTATACCTCATTTACTTTATCATTTGCTAAACCTAAGTTTATTTTTTCAGACTTTTTTGAATTTTTTATAGGAGGAAAAATAGTTAACTAAAACCGGTTTTGAATCAAAACAAGCTTTTAAAGCTAGCAAAGGTCTCATTTTTTTTTACAAAAAGGGGAGGGTCTGGCTGAAACTTGTAGCCACTGTTTTGGGTTTGTTTTCATGGTCTTTTAAAGTTTAAAAATTGGTTATAAGCAAATCGGGTCATGGGTAGTTAATCCGAGCTTCAAAAGATGAGTTAAAAACTTGATTTTTACATTAGGCCATTCGGCCATGTGAGTTTCCATTTCAAAAATTGCATCTTTTTTTAGCTTATTTTGGCTTTCAAAATGTTCTCATTCGAGGCTCACTTAGAGGTGTTAAGGTGCCAATCAAGGGCATTCAAATACCCCTTAATCCAAGCCAAAATCTGTGCCCAGAATCTTTCAATTTAAAAATCCAATTTAAGTTTCTTTCAAAGGTAGTCGGACATCTTTTTAGGTGTTCGGATATCCTCTCTTTAAGAGAGAAACACATTTCGTCTTCATGCATTGCATATTTTAAAAAACGTTTTTATTTAATTTAGCATAAAAACGTACTTTCTCGGTTTCATAAATATTTGACAAGAATCATTTCTTAATCTTTGCCGGGTTAGCCGAGGAGGTTAGAAAATATTTCAATGCACGTGTTTATAAAATTACGAAGTATGGTTTTCGTTTTACTCGGAATTACATAAGTGTTATGTGAAAGAAGTATTTTCCAAGATTTGTCGGGTTTGTCGGGGAGTGCGAAAATATTTTTTCGACACATGCCATTTATGTAATTTAACAAAGAAAATCCATGAAAAAGAATTTTAAAATAATGATGTGTGCATATACTATGTTCATGCATATTTCATGATGAGGTGATTTGATAATTGATGTCTACATTTGCCATCTTGATCATGATAATTCTATGTTCATGAATATTCCATGATGATGTCATTTTATGATTGACATTCATGTTGCTATCTTGATCATGATATGTTGATGGATGTGAATATTCTATGATGATGTCATTTTATGATTGATATTCATGTTGTTATCTTGATCATGATATGTTGATGGATATGAATATTCTATGATGATGTCATTTTATGATTGGTGCCTATATGATCTTTTTTCTATGCCATGTCATAATAAGATTTGTCATATCATGTTTGCCATGTCATGCATGCATTGAATTCTTTTTTCATGTCATAATAAGATTTGCCATGTCATGTTTCCCAAGTCATGCATGCCATGAATTCTTTTGCCACGTCATAATAAGATTTGTCATGTATGCCATGTCATAAATTTATTTGCCAAGTTATAATAAGATTTGCCATGTCATGCCATGTCATGAATTCTTTTGCCATGTCATATTAAAAAGTTTGTCATGTCATGATAATTATGCATGTTGTTTGATTTGTATTTATATCTTCGTAATAATTTGCATATCCATGATCATTTTCAAATGATTTTAAATGCATGGAAAATAATAATGGGTTTTAAGAAAATAAGGTTGTTCTCGAGTTAAAATAATTCATGAGTTCTCTGTCGGGGAGGATATCATCAATAATCATTAATAATGGAATATCTTTTTTCTCAGAAAACGAGGGTGATTCAAAGAATTTCAAAATAAAGAAAAAATTCTATATTTTGCCGAGCATGCCGGGAAATATAGAAAATTTTATGTTAATAAATTTTGGATCATTCTCAAAGAATATGATTGTTTTTAAAAGGGAATTATTTTTTAAATATCAAAGCTAAAACTGATTTTAATCGAGACTTCATGATAATACATGATTAATAAGGTACCGTTTTATACGGGCGTTGTGGGGGTGCTAATCCTTCCCCATGACTTAACCGACTCCCGAACCCGTCTTTGTTTTTCTCTGGTTTTTAAAAGGTAGGCCTCGAAATTGGTTTTTCTTAAAATGTTTTAATTATTTTTAAAATATTTTATAAAACCCGGTTTTAATAGGTGACCGATCACACTTAGTCAAAAAAGATCGGTGGTGACTCATTTTCTTTTTCGAGGCTGTTTTCAAACCCTCATTTTTATTTAAGAGGAACGATTTTCCTTTTTCCCCACACTTTCTTTTAAACGTCATTTATGATAGCTTGGCGACTCCGTTGGGGACATGTAGAGAGTCAAGCCTAAAATTAATCATGTGTTATCAAAAGTCTCGGTTTGTCGGGTTTAATCGGTATTTAATTATAGTTCCCACATTTTTTTAATAAAGATGATTTTCCTTAAAAATAAAATGTTTTTAAGTATGTTCATGTTCATGTATATGCATATTATTATCGTTCTCTGGTTATTTAAACTTCTATAGTATTACTGCTCTCTGTTAATTAATGCTTTACATTGTTTAATCTTGCTTTTAATAAATCGTTGGGACAAGGATTGTAGAATAGGTGGTGAAAGGTTTGTTTGTTCCTCCTCACACACCGCACTTGCATTTTCATAACATGAGCTCTATACTTGGGCTCCGTCCTTTTAAGTGGAAGTAAAGTAGCTTCGCTCTCGTGATGATCCTCCGAATGGGCTAGAAAAATATACTCTAACGAATTGGACCCTTTCCTCTGGATCGGGGTGCCTCACTAGCCTTCACGGGCAACAGTGAAGAACGATTCGGGGCCTTTTAGAACCCAATTCAACCACATATAGTAAACCTAGGCAAAACCATGCCGAATTTTCGTTAGAAAAAAACTGAATCTAGGAACACATGGAAGAACATTCTTAACCCTTTGTTATTTATTTTGAATAATCTTGTGACTCGAGCGATGATAAATATACATCGTGTCGCCCATAATGAGTTTGGTGTTCCGTCCCAAGAGTGGTATAATGCCGAATTTTTGTCAACACTTGGGATAGTTGTTTGTTTTGTCATATACTATTTGTTTATTATTTGAAGTCATTTCTTTACTACTTTGTTTCTTTTCTCTTTGTCATGCATCATAGACATCATCATGCACTAGGGAGGTTATTGGTCTTGGGATAATCTTCAACCGAAAGGTCTTTCATGGAGTGTCGGGTTGCCTCAGTAGTAGAGAAGCATATAGTGGTAAAAGAGCACTCGGAGGCAGCTCAATGGAAAGATGGGGATTGCTTAAAGGAGGGATATGTATCAGTATTGCCAAAACGGGTAGAGGTAGACCTCCGATAGAACGACCTCTATGAGTTGGTCGAAATTTGGAATCAGTGGGATGTGTCAGAGAGAGAGGTCTTCACTCAGATGTATGGGGACATAGCATTGTTGCTTCCGGTCAGAGTTAATAGTGAGTTAGTCCGGGCTATGGTGCAGTTCTAGAACCCCACCTACCGATGTTTCACCTTCAACAAAGAGGATATGACCCCGACCATCGAAGAGTATTCAACCTTGATGTGTATCGAGTACACCATCCCAGATCGGATTTATTTGAAGGATCCGAAGACATTGGGATTCAAGAAAAAGTTAGCTAAGGTTGTGGGAATGGATGTCAAATGGGTCAAAGGCCACTTGGTCAAGAAAGGGAAAAGTGAGTGTATTCCGTGGAATGCCCTACAATCCTTGATCCAGAGCCAACCGAGTAGAGAGGTCGCTAGGGATATCTTTGCCTTAGCCATATATGATTTGGTTATCTTCCCAGGGATGTTGGGACGTATAGAGGTAGCGGTGGTTGACCTTTTCGAGAAGTTAAGACTGAAGATAGACCCTTCCCCGACAATCATAGCAGAAAACAATACAGTCATTGAATTTTTGTAAACAGGGAGGAAAAGGGCGATTCACGGGATGTGCTGAACTCCTCTAAGTTTGGATTCAAAGTCACTTTTGGAAAAGGGAAGAAGTTCCCCTTCGGCCGTATTTGATATCCCTAATGACGATCGGTGAGTTTCTCAAGAGAGTTTAGCCCGAAGATAGAACCAAAAGATAGTGGATCGATATACTCCGGAACCTTAGGGGTGAGATGGTGACTAGGAGAGCTCCATGGATGGTTCTTGTACCGATGTTGTACAAATGTGGGGACAAGACAAAGGTTCCACTACTTGGGATTTGGGGAGCCATGAGTTACGTATCTCTGTTGGTGCAAAGACAGTTTGAGTCTCGGCAATTCAAACCTGAGACTCACGGGCTTGATCTACTAGAGTTTACCTATGGAGAGAAAGCGTACTCAGGAAAGATAAAGTTGGCCTGATATGCTGACAACGTCACGCCAGGTTACATGGCGTGGATAGCAACGAGGATTAATGATACACTCTTGGCACCCAATGGGAGCAATGTCTCACCAATGGATCTGCAACCGGAAGAAGTGCCATCCGAGTTAGAAGTCATGAAACTAGAATTCGAAAAGGAAAAGGCTAGAATGAGCAAAGAAATTACCCGACCCCAAGAAGATCAGTGACCTAAAGATCAAGGGTTTGATCCGAGAAAAGGAAGCAGAAAAGGTCGAAAAAGAGCGAGACATCACAAGAGGCGATCTTAGGGACTTACACCTAGAGAACAAGAAGTTCCGATTTCAGATGAAGTATGAAGGAGTCATCAAGTCTTCCGAAGAATGGAAGAGAGAAACCAAAGAACTCAAGAGGAGAATGGATTTCTGGAAAGGCAAAGCAAAGAAAGAGGAAGAAATAGTAAAGATGTAATTCTTAATATATTGAAATACTGACATATATAATATTTTTGTATAATGTATAATTCTTATTAGAGGAGGGATCCACTTACACTAGTGTAAAACTAATTTAGTTTTACACACTATCATAACTTTTTATACGATTAACATTTTAACAATCTGACAGTCATATTTCATGTTCTATTCACATAGATTATGCACGTCGAGTTTTGAGTAAATTAAAAATGTCAAACTATTTATTCGACATAAAAAAATTTCAACCGTTAATATATATTGAAAAAAACAATGTTCTCGATCAATATGATAAAGAGATCAAATAGATTGAAAATTTTACTTGCACGACGAGTACAATTATCTTGCTAATTCCAACGGTTGGTTTATTAAAATATTAATCGGATAAAAAGTTATGAAAGTATGTAAAGCTAATTTTGTTTTACACTAGTGTAAGTGGATCCTTGCACTTCTTGAGGAATGATCCACTTACACTAGTGTAAAACTAAATTAATTTTACACATTTTCACAACTTTTTATACGATTAATATTGTAACAATCCGACCGTCATATTTCACGTTCTATTCACGTAGATCATGCACGTCGAGTTTTGAGTAAATTATAAATGTCTAACTATTTGTTCGATGTAAAAAAAACTTCCAACCGTTAAATATATATTAAAAAGACAGTATTCTCATCGATATGATAGAGATACCGGATCGATTCGAAACTTTACGTGCACGACGAGTACAGTTATATTGCTAAATCCAATGGTCAGTTTGTTAAAATATTAATCGTATAAAAATTATGAAGGTGTGTAAAACTAATTTTGTTTTACACACTTCCATAATTTTTATACGATTAATATTGTAACAATTCGACCATCATATTTCATGTTCTATTCACGTAGATTATGCACATCGATTTTGAGTAAATTAAAAATGTTTAACTATTTGTTCGATATAAAAAACTTTCAACCATTAAATATATATTGAAAAAGACAGTATTCTCGATCGATATGATAGAGATATCAGATCGATTTGAAACTTTACATGCATGATAAGTACTTAATTTCATACATTTTTCTGTCTAATTTCCTTATACTTTTTGCTTTGATCTTTGAGTTTATTGATAGTTTACTATGGATTTATGTTTTGTAGGTGTTTTGGAAGACAATGGATGCTTTGGAGTTAAAAAGAATGAATTTGGACAAGAAATGAAGCTTCAAGCACAAAGAAAAACTGTATGCCTATAAAGGAGACACTATGTGGCTAAATCTAGTCCAAACCTTCCATAAATAAAACCTAGTGGCTGCTTATACTCTTATTCCCTAATGTCCCTAGTGGAAAACCTACTACCATGGCCAAAGGAGCCCTAGCGGCAACTTAAAAAACCTCTTGAAAAGCCAGCCGTCACATCCTCTTAAAATACCATGGGCTACCCTATTTCCTTCCTTATTAAAAAGACCTAGCTAAAAAGAACATTCTCCTAGTCAAATAAAGACTAACGGCAAGAGGAATTTCCATATAAACTACTCCTAGTCAAACTAGAACTAGTGGCTGCCAAGAGTTTCCTTTAAACACAATCCTAGTCAAACGAGGAAAAGATAGTAGCCTTGAACTTTTCTTCTAAGCTAAACCTTTGGCTGCAAGTTTCTTAAACTTTCCTTCTATGATTTCCTTTAGCCGCAAGACTAGTTTATTTCCTTCTTTATGTTTTCTACTTGACTACACCTTGCCATATTACACAAACCCTAGCCGCAAGTCAACATATATAATCTTGGGAGCCGAAACTTACTTATGGAAGACCTAAAGGCTGCCTATAAATAAAGACAAGGGGGGAGAGCCACAAATGACTTTTTAGTTTGCATTGTAATCTGATTTTCTTCTTTTCTTAGAGAGTTTGAGAGATTTCAAGAGGCTGAATAATTAATATTCTTCTTCTTCTCCATTCTTTTATTTTTCTTTTTAATTTCATGTTTATATTAACTATGCCTATGCTGGGCTAAAGTTTTCTTTTGGTTAAGGGTGATTTCAAAGCCCTAGTGTAATTGATATTCAGATCTTATCTATCATTGATTTTTCATCAAAATTGCTTATGTTCTTCTATAAGAATTGTTCATGATATTTGTCTTGATTTGTTTAGGTTGCAAACTAGATATATCTTGATAATTGTCTATTGCTAGTTTAGGAGTCTTGATCCATAATTGTCTTGATTTCTTATTCATAAGTGGCAATTTGTGATTAATGATTATGTTAGAGTTTTCGCTAATTGCAATGTGGAACATAACCTAAGTTGAACAATCCATGTTTATGTGTTTGTTACTTAGATCAACCTATCTTTCTCATCATAAAGCTGTCATTAAGTTGAATCTAGAGAGTTTATTCTAGGTTGTTTGATGGTTAGAGATTAAGTATAGATGTTTATCCTATTTAACGACGAACTAAGAAAGGATTGGGGTAACAGAGTTTGTTGTTATCTACGGTTGATAGTTTTGATAGTTAATTGATGTTGATAAATCTGATATTGATTCTCAATAATGTTTAGTGGTGACCAATGACACCTTAACCATACTTCTCTTATTTGATTTCCTCTTATTCTTTTGAATCTTATTTTTCTTGCTTACTTTCTTTTTAAAACACTTTAAAACCCCCTTTTACTTTTTTATAACTAAAATTTCATATCAGTAACATTTGAATTAAAAGCAATCTCTGTGGAATCGACTCTTGCTTACTACATTAGTAATAATTGACCATATTAGTGTAAAGTTTAATAAGATACACCATTCTGAGTGCATCAGTGCACGACAAGTACATATATATTGCTAAATTCAATGGTCGGTTTATTTTTCTTTGTAACTCTTTACAATATAATAAAAATTTATCTATTTTTATGAACTTAGTAGCAAGTATCGTTAAACGGACCATATTATGATTATTGACGGAACTAATTTAAATCATATGATAAGAGATTACAAATTTGAAATAAAAAAAAATGCATTTATTTTAAACAACATATATAATGATAAGAGATTAATTTATTATATATCATATGATAAGGTATTATTATAATGTATAGAAATCATTATAATAAAACACATTTTAGTAATCTATTTTAAATATTTGTTTTTACTCCAAGGCATTGATTAAAAAATTCAATTCCATTCCAACTAATATAATATATTTTAAAATTATAATAACAAATAAAAAAATATAAACTAATCACATGATAAAAAATTTATCATAATAATATAATTATAGATCTTGTACTAAACTTGTACTGTACATGTATAGTCACTACACTATTTTACATATAAAGAAGAAACAAATATAGAAATATGATAAATTTAGACATACTAAATGGTAATTGCATATTTTATCACATTCCAAAATGGTAATTAAAAGTTATAAAATTAAAACAAATTAATAATTTATGTTATAGGTATTTTTTTATTAAATTAATGTTTTCAAAATAAAATTATACTTAATTTAAGTTCAGGTCATTTTGGGTTCGGATTGGTCGGTTTCGGGTTGTTGATTTTTTCTAATCAAATCGGATTGAGTCGGGTTTGAATTCGGGTGGGTTGGTCGGATTTTTTGGGGTTCGGGTCAGAATTAACAGGTTTAAGTGTAATCTTTGTCTTAGACTATAAGGCTAATTAAGACATAGAACTAAGATAATGATATTTATCAAATATGTTAACATTAAAATCACTATCAAAAGAATTGGTTGAATTGATAAATTTCTTTGCTTTAATTAATAAATGAGAAACGTTTATCAAGTGTCTAATGATATTGGTTAATGTGATATTTAAAATAAATAAATAAAAAAGTGTAATTAGTGATTTTTTTATATTTAGTAAAATTAATGCATTAAATGCAACAACAAAAATCTTAAAATAGTAATTAAATATTTTTTAACCAATACTTAAGTCACCAATTATTCTTACCCTTGATTTTAATATATAAATATAATTAAAAATATCATATTATAACAAAAGCTTACTTAAAATAATAATAATAATAAATTAATAATTTATTTTTTGATGTAAACATTTAAATTACATAAAAACAATTACATCTAACATAAAACAAAAAATATGTAAAATATACCGGAATTCGAAGTAATCCGAACCCGAAATAATCCAAATTCGAAAAAACCTAAACCCAAAAAAGACTAAACTCAAAAAAATCCGAACCCAAAATAATCCGACCCAAATCCGCCCAATTGCCACCTAAAGTTATGTCCATGTCAATATATCAATTATATTAGGCAGCCTCATCTTAAGCTTCAGATTGACAGCCCAAACAAATTTTGTGAAACAATATTTTCCTATACAAGTCTTTTATGTACAATGATATTTCACTCTACAAAAGGGTGAAAAAATCAACCCTTAAAAACAAAATTCAGACTTGCATTACAAAAAGAAGCTATCACTACACAACTATTCCTCTGGTGATGAAATAATAGTGTACAATGGCCATCCTAGACAAAATTCAAATAATATGGACGTTAAAGTTAGCAGTCACATTCCTTCTCAATTATGAGTTCAGCAGCTGCACCCATTGTACCAAACCCTCCAATTCCCAGCAAGGCCAGAGCAAGCTCCTCCTCATTCCATTGTCTCAGTCCCTTACTCAGCCTCCTTAGAACATCTACATCCACCTCTAGGACCCAATTTGGGGTGCAACCAACCATTAGACTCACAAATCCCGACGCATAGGAACGCCATGTAGCTCCATCACAACCAAGCGATATCTTTCCATCAAGTGCACTTGCAAGAAATTCCATGTGCGTACCAAGGATTTTAGGACGCCGCTTTGATGCTGATGATGAAGAGTCAACTCCCCAAGCAAAAGCACCACAAAGCACTGTAAAATATGCAAGTGCGTATCCGCCAAGCATTGCCACTAGCCCTGATCCTTCCTCCTGGTCAGACCTATGAACGGATATAAACCAAGATGGCAAAGTTTCCTTTATCAATGACTGAACCAGACCAAGGCCACCAGACAACCATACTAAAGAAGCAGCTAGGGAGGCTGCAAGTTTCACCCTAGTCATTGCTGCAGCAAGAGAAACCTGCCCGTATCTCATTCCATTCTTGCTTGTCTTCAGCTTCTGTAATTTCTCTTTTAGCAAACCACTACATGCTATTTCTCTCACAGAATGCATCAAGAGAGAAACAACCTCTTCTGTTATGAACACAATATCTCTCATGGAACGGTAAACACGTAGATAGAGAATCCCTGGAGCAACAGGTGAAAGCCCACCAGAGAAATGCGACCCAAATCCATGGCCAAGAAGAGCTCCAACACCACCATTGCTGGAGATTGGTGCGATGTTCAAGCCAAGTGTGGCAGTGAAACAGCTTTTAAGAAGCTGGACAATGGCATCACTGTTATGGAGAAAAACAGTGCGAGATGCAGAGAAGACAAGGAAGTCAAACCATCGCTTTGCCTTTTGGGTCCATAGGGAAGCCACAATTGGCATGCAAGGCCATGGGCAGTCTGCTGCAAGGGACTCCAAAGCTGGGCCAGCCAAATTGAGAAATCTTTCTGAGGCTTTGTCAATTTTATAAGTAATGGTGAGACTTACAAAGGCAGCCAACGGTAGTGGAAGAGTAGCTGGAGAGCTCCCGCCTGTCATTACGATATGCATCAGTCATACTATCACAAAATTGGTTTGTGGAACAAATAAATGAAAAAGAAAAGAAACATTTTAAACCTATTTTTAAGAAAGAATACTTCCAGCATAAGCTATATCCGCTTAATTGGGAATTCTACTTGATATGTCTTAAGGCCAAATAAAGACATAATAATAACATGCTCTTGTCAAATCGGTAAAAACATACGAACAAGGAACTATAATTGCATGTCCAACCACAATCTGTAAATGACAGCATGCATTCTTCTCCTGGTAAACTTTAACCATGTAAGCATTCAGAATTTAAGATGGCAACAACAAAAACCTGCAGCAAGTCTAGGGACATCAACACCGGTGGCTGCTAAGATTTTCTTGATATGCTCCTCAACATTGGACAAATTTGCAGCAGGGCTTGGCCAGTCCCTTCCATTCATAACAACAGGTTTCCAGACACCTCGACTTACTTCAGCAGAGAAGTAGCTCACAATGGTTGCCAAAGATGCAGGAAGAAAATCAGCTAAATCTTTTAGCCCTGAGACATTAAAAGATTCTGGTTATAACAGCGTAGATTTGATCAGTTCACATTAATTCACGAACAATAGTTTCTGTTCCTAGTTTCCCATTCAAACAAATAATAGCACTATGAAAAAAAGCATTGCCAGCAGAATCATAGATTCTAAGTTCATTCCCACGTCCCCACTTTCCTATGCGTCCTTTTTCTCCTTCTTTTTACATGGTTCAATGAGGCAATTTTAATTAGTCATAAGGAAACCAATCCTTGATCCTCCATCAATGCATATGGATGAAAGAGATGGCATTTGGCCCAAAGGCCACTGGCTCATCTATTATCGTTTTCCTCCATCAAGAAAAACTGATCCCGGCAACAAGACTTTTTTTCCCCTGAATAGCAGCCCTATGTATGATTCCATCTTCCTCACAGTGCATTAGTGCATAAATATAAAATCAGACAAGCACACCAGACTAACCTGTAGCCAGTTCACGTGGAGAAAGTCTTCCATGAGCACATGCTGTTAAAGCAGCATCAACAACATAAGGAACAGCTTCCAAGACATCCCATGCAGGCAACTTAGGTTTCAGGGAGCTATCCTCATTTCCAGGTCCAGATGAACTACTACTTCCAGAAGTAACATAAGTTACAGACTGGCTCCCTCTATTTATCTTTCTGAACATCATGTTAAGAAGTCCATCCACTGTCTGGTGAACAGTGGTTCCATGAACAAGACCAGAAAGTGTTGCAGCTATACACCTTTGATGCTGCCGATACCAGACCTTTAACTTTGGAAATGAATCCAAAAATACAGGCTGCGGAGATGATGAACTTGCAACTTCTGAGAGTCTCCTTTTGTTTCGGTCCTTGTGGATGTTTTCAGAAGACAATAAGTGGGAGTTTCGAACTAATAAGAGATATTCCGGAGTTAGCTGGGATCCAACTGTCGGTACATCACCAACTCCATGTTCAATAGGAGGATGATTAAACCTCCATAGCTTCAGAAGAAGAGCAAATGCATTAGAAAAAACCGCATGGGGAGAGATTTCTTCCCCTGTGGGGAGAGTCCATGAGACATTGGGTACACAGGATCCAAAAACTTCACATATCGGCATTAATGAACAAGCAAGTTGAGGGACCTGGCAAGAAAGAAAAAGAAAGCAATAAAATTTACCGCATAGCTTACATAAAGGTCTCCATCAATAAACAGCATACATTCTTCAACATAGAAATATATGTATTATACATGACAATTGTTATACAAAACTTCACAAAAAGTTTCCTCCTAATTAACGAATCTTACATGCTTGCTCCACTTCAGATGATTTTTAACGCAATACTAGATAAATTTTGGCTATTTCTTGGTTCAAACTAGTTTGACTAGTATTTGAATTGTTTTTTAGTGCAGAGCTTTTAGTTGCTAAGTTCTAAGGAAAGTGGTTCTTTACTTGCTATTAACTATGATGGTAGTTTATCTTTGCTAGGTTTGTTCATATATATACTTTGAAAAAAGTAGGCATAAAGTAATTTTATTTAGCTCAATCACCTCAGTTACAGGAGGATTAGAAGTTTCCTTCCAAGCAAATGTCCCACTGTATTGTCTTTCTTTCTTTCTTTCTCTATTTCACTTAATATTGGCAATCCAATATCTGTTCAAAATAGCGAACAATACTAAAAGTTATCATCCCAAACCATTTCCTTCATCCACCTATCACAAGGTCAGAACCCCCAAGCACATCATTCCTCGAGGATTCCAATACATGCTTTATTCTTCAGTCATGTCATGCAATTATGGATCCTCAGTTTAATACCTAAAAGAAAAGGTAAAAAGCACACCTTTATAAGAACTCAACAATGGACCTAATCCATTATGAAACGAAGATTGTTAAAAGTTATGTTGCTCCTACTCTTCATTTTTCCTAAAGTATCCATGTTTCCACACATATCCAACACCTAAAATTGGACATTGATATGATGTCTTGACCATCCAAATATAAATAAAACTTAGAAAAAACTGAATGTACCCAAGTCTAAGCAACATAGGTTAAAAGTTGTCCTTGGTCTTGACATGGAAATTATTAAAATTCTAAATGAATGTGTTAAATGATTATAGTGTTATGAAGATGGAATTTACTCATCAACTCTGTTCCTTAAGAGATTTATTTGACTCTGAGTGAGATCAACATAGAAAAGAGTATGAAACATTTTCCATGAAGATATATATAACTTTAACCTTTCTTATTTTGGTTCTTTGACCCCAGTAGCTACAATGTGTCTCAGCCAGTAAGAATCATAATTCTTCATTAAAGCATAAGCTGTCATTTCTAATATCTCAGTTCCAATAAATTTCCTTCATGCTTCCACTTAAACTAGAACTGCTTGGCCTCTAACCATTTTGCTTTCGTTGGAGCCTTGGAGATGCTGCTTTCCTTTAAGAAATCAAAAATATCTTTGAAGCCAAAGTAATACTAGAGGTATGTAACCTATATTATATGAAATGTAGAAAGCTACAAGTATATCATCATTCATCCATGGAAGCTGGTCAAACCTGCAGCAATATCACTCCATTGAAATAAATATGCTTAGGATGCTTAGGTAAGTTAGCAAATCATACCAAACCATGTAATGAGAAAATCTGAACACAATCGACAGATGCTATTCCGACAATCAGAACATTTAACATTGGAGCATAATCTATCAAATAGCTGTCACTCCCAGAAAAATCAGCAGGAACCGGAGGAGACATTAATCTAGTTATAAATTGAACAGTATACTCCTGCATGAAATTTGTAATTAAACATAATTAGAAAGTAAGGATAATCAAAAAAGGCAAAATAGAAAACAAAAAATCAAGGAAAACAAAAACAAAGAAGAAATGGGTAAAACAAAAGCAAAGGACTGTTCAATGTTAGAAAATATACAGTTGCACAACAAAACAGCAGTCTTACCTAAGGGTCACAAACGAAAATCTGTTGAAATGAAAAGGAATATTCATCTTATTACCTGAATATTCCAACCACGAATTAGAGAAGCCCCACAAAGAATTGTAGCAGCAGATATCTTCTCATCATCTGATCCATTGACCGCAATCTCAAATATTTTCTCCAGCTCTGCTAAGCTTCCATCAAACCCATGAGCGTAAATTCAGTTGCTTTACCCTTGGTAAATTTACAAAAAAAGAGCAACTGATATACCTGGCTTCAGGAGAGAAAAAGGAATAACTGAAGACCAGGCCGAATCAACAAAAACTAAAAGATATTTGAAAACTTGTATATATCAAGATCACCCTTGATTTTTGAACATTGGATCCCATCAAGGATACCGAATGAGTCACAAACAATAACAACTTAACTTTATTAGATGGTTTTGCATTTTAGATCTATCCTTCTGCTAGATTCTAACATTGAGAAATTTATCACTCACACAAGAACAACCCTATTCTTCACCATCCACAAGTCCTTGGTGGAAGCAGTCACATTCCACAAATCAATTACTGAATATCACATCAATATGAAGTTTTCAAATAAATTAAGTTTGAGGTTTTACTCTGAAGGCAGCTAAAGGTTTCAGTGACAGAAGTAGGGAATAGTTCATGCAAGGTGTTAAAAGAGAGAGAGGGAGAGAGGAGTCAAAAACTGGAGGTTACACAATCGTTATAACATCTATTGCAATTATAGGATAAATTGATACACATAAAGCTAATAATGCCCTTCAACCTAATGCATTCTATAACACTCCCCTCGCCCTTGATATACATACATCAAGGAAACTAGATGTTACATGCTGGTAATAGCCTCCTAGTTTTGCGTATGTGTGGAATTGATATCTAAAAAGTTGATAATTCCATTTAACCCAACAAGCTCTGCAACACTTGGATACCGAATGAGTCACAGGCAATAAAACTAAAATTTGTTTAACTTTATTAGATGGTTTAGCATGCTAGAACTATCCTCCTGCTAGATTCTTAAATTGAGAATTTTATCACTCACACAAGTATTAAATAAAAAATTTCCCAGTCAAACAACCCTATTCTTCACCATCCACAAGTCCTTGATGGAAGAAGCACATCCCACAAGCCAATTACCGAATACAAATCAATATGAAGTATTCAAATAAATTAAGTTTGTGGTTTTACAGCAAAGGCAGCTAAAGGTTTCAGTGACAGAGTGCTGGAAATCAGGGATTGACAGCTGGAATCCCAAGGCTGGAAATCAGGGATTTCCAGCTTGAAACCCAATGCTGGAAATCAGGGATTTCCAGCTGGAAACCCAAGGCTGGAAATCAGGGATTTCCAGCTGGAAACCCAATGCTGGAAATCAGGGATTTCCAGCTGGAAACCCAAGGCTGGAAATCAGGGATTTCCAGCTTGAAATTAGCTGTAAATACTATCAAATTCCTACCTTTTAGGGATTAAGTAAACCCTTCCTTCATGTATAAATACCTTGTAATAGACTAGTTCAAAAATAAGAAATAACAAAACCTTTCTTCATGGTATCAGAGCTATAGGCTCAATTTTTCTGGGATTTGAAATCTGTCCAAGAACAGAATTTCTGCTAAATTTTTTTTTTCTTTTTTCAGCCTTCATAGCTGAATTTCTGGTCACTGATCAGCAGCCTTCATTGCTGATTTTTCTTTCAAAATTTTTTCTGGGATTTGAAATCTGTCCAAGAACAGAATTTCTGCTAAATTTTTTTTTTCTCTCTTTTTTCAGCCTTCATAGCTGAATTTCTGGTCACTGATCAGCAGCCTTCATTGCTGATTTTTCTTTCAAAAACAATCACTTTACAAAATGTCTTCCATGACCGAGCTACTTCTTTCAAAAACAATCACTTTACAAAACAAGGATAACCTCTGGTGTACCCACTGCAAAAAGCCCCCTCATACTAAGGAGCACTGTTGGAAGCTTCATGGCAAGCCACAAAGTTCTCAATGGAATAGAGGACCTAAAAGTGGAACACAAAGAAGCCAGGTGCATATGACTCAATCAAAAGAAGACAGATCAAATGAGTTCCATGGTGGAGAACAGAATGAATTCAACAAAGGAGACATTGAACGGCTAAGATCACTTCTTGATTCGTTAGAAAAGTCTACAGGTACCTGTTCCTTGGCAAATTCTGGTAAGCCTCATTCCTTATATGCTTTAAGTGCCGCCAATTTTGAATTTTCAAACTCTTGGGTTATTGACTCTGGGGCAACCGATCATATGACTCATTCTTCACACAAATTTCTCACATATCATCCGTGTCCTAGCAACAGAAAAATAGTCATTGCTGATGGATCTTTGGCCACTGTTGCAGGCCAAGGAGACATTGTTCTAAGCCCATCCATTATTCTTAAAAATGTGTTACATGTACCCAAGTTATCTACAAACCTTGTGTCTGCTTACCAACTTACAAAAGATCTAAACTGCAATATGATTTTTTCTCATATTTCTTGTGTATTTCAGGACCAAGTTACGAGGAGGACGATTGGACATGCTAAGGTGAGACATGGCCTTTATTATCTTGAGTTACCTAGTGAACAAGTGAACAGTGAAAACAAATCACCTATCTCGTTTCTCTCCAATAACTCTCCTTGCAATAAAGACCAAATTTGGCTTTACCACTTTAGACTTGGGCATCCTTCCTTTAGTGTTCTTAGTGTCATGTTTCCATCTTTGTTTAAGAATGTTAGTTTAAATGAGTTTCACTGTGAGGTTTGTGAATTTGCTAAACACCGACGTGTGTCCTTTCCTTTGAGTAATAAAAGAACTACTGTTCCTTTTTCTTTGATTCACAGTGATATTTGGGGTCCATCTCGAGTTCCCAACATTTCGGGGGCTCGTTGGTTTGTCTCATTCATAGATGACTGTACTCGAGTTTCATGGATTTATTTGTTAAAACAAAAATCTGATGTGAGCAACATTTTTCCTATTTTTCATACAATGGTCAAAACTCAATTCAATGTTAGAATTAAGAAGTTGAGGACTGATAATGCTAGGGACTATTTTAATCAAACTTTGTCTCCATACTTTCAAAAAGAGGGAATTATTCATGAATCTTCTTGTGTTGACACACCCCAACAAAATGGAGTTGCCGAAAGGAAAAATGGTCATTTGTTAGCCTCTGTTCGTGCTCTTTTGTTTCAACAAAATGTTCCAAAAACCTTTTGGGGGGAAGCACTCCTTACTGCAGCTCATTTAATAAATCGTATCCCCTCTCGAGTTCTTGATTTTAAAAGTCCAATGGAGGTGTTTTCTAAGTATTTTTCAGATTTCAATATGTCTATGAAGTTAGTCCATCGAGTTTTTGGATGTGTCTCATTTGTTCATGTTCACTCTAATAGTCGAAGCAAGTTAGATCCTAGAGCAGTCAAGTGTGTATTCATAGGATATTCACCTACTCAAAAAGGGTACAAGTGCTACAATCCTATTACTCGTAAAACCTATGTCTCTGCTGATGTTACTTTTGCAGAACACGAAAGCTATTTTTCTAGCCCTTATCCTCAGGGGGAGGCATCATTTATGGAGGATAAGGATTTGTTCTTGAGAGAACCATCAATGGTGGTTAAAATATCTCCTGTACAAACAGAACCCACTCCTGAAAGACAACTTACCTCTGAACCTTGTGAACTCATAAATCCTACTCTCACAAAGCCACTACAGGTCTACTCAAGAAGGATAAAGCCAGTGATCAATCCTGTGCAAGTTCAAGAAACCAAATCGTCACTTGGAACTGAGGTAAGTCCTTCTACTGAGATATCCCCTACTGTTCTTGATTTAGATTTGCCCATAGCCACAAGAAAAGGTGTTAGAAAATGCACACAACATCCTTTATCCCATTTTGTGTCATTTGAAAAATTATCAACCCCACACAAAACCTTTCTTACCCATCTAAACACTGTAGACATCCCACAGACCTTATCGCAGGCACTTGGCAAAGAGGAATGGAAGCATGCAATGAGAGTAGAAATGGAGGCCTTGGAGAAAAATAAAACATGGGAACTAACAGAATTACCAACTGGAAAGAGACTAGTAGGATGCAAATGGGTCTTCACAGTGAAGTATAAGTCGGATGGATCCATTGAGAGGTATAAAGCAAGACTAGTAGCCAAGGGATATACACAGACCTATGGGGTGGATTATCAAGAGACATTTGCACCAGTGGCGAAGATGAACACAGTAAGGGTATTGTTATCCCTAGCAGCAAATTATGATTGGCCTTTACAACAATTCGATGTGAAGAACGCCTTCTTACATGGTGATCTTGAGGAGGAAATTTATATGGAAGTACCACCTGGTTTTGGAATAAATCTGGACAAAAACAAAGTGTGCAAACTGAAAAAAGCATTGTATGGGCTCAAACAATCTCCCCGGGCATGGTTTGGAAGATTTACCAAAGCAATGGTGAATATGAAGTACAAACAGAGTCAGGGTGATCATACATTGTTTATCAAGCATTCGGCTTCAGGGGGAGTCACGGCATTGATAGTTTATGTGGACGATATAATTGTAACTGGGAATGATCCAGATGAAAAGGAGGCTCTTCGAAAGTATTTAGCAAAAGAGTTTGAAATAAAGGACCTTGGAAAATTGAAGTACTTCTTAGGAATAGAAGTAGCTCGGTCCAAGGAAGGAATCTTTGTTTCACAGCAAAAATATGTTCTTGATCTGTTAAAAGAAACAGGTAAGCTTGGTTGCAAACCATCAGATACGCCTATTGAGCCAAATCAGAGATTAGGAGAATCTGTGGAAGGAGAACCAGCTGACAAAGGCATGTACCAAAGACTTGTGGGGAAGCTAATCTATCTATCACACACACGACCTGACATTGCATATGCAGTGAGTGTTGTGAGTCAGTTCATGCAAAATCCTAAAGGTGTCCATCTCGCTGCAGTATACCGGATCCTACAATATTTGAAAGGCAATCCAGGAAAAGGGGTTCTCTTTAGAAAAGGCACAAGAATGGAACTAGAAGCATACACAGATGCCGATTATGCTGGCTGTGTTACTGACAGAAGATCAACATCTGGGTATTGTACTTTCATTGGCGGAAATTTGGTAACCTGGAGGAGTAAGAAACAACCAGTTGTAGCAAGATCTAGTGCTGAGGCAGAATTTCGATCAATGGCACAAGGTATTTGTGAACTGTTATGGCTCAAAATTATACTAGATGACTTGAAGATTAAATGGGAGACTCCAATGAAGTTGTATTATGATAATAAGTCTGCAATCAACATAGCTCACAATCCAGTTCAGCACGACAGAACTAAACATGTGGAGGTTGACAGACATTTCATTAAGGAAAAACTTGAAAGTGGATTGATTTGCACTCCCTATATTTCTACAAAGAACCAGCTAGCAGATGTCTTAACTAAAGGACTGATGAGTTCAGCATTTCAGCAGATTGTAGGCAAGCTAGGGATGGAAAATATCTACTCCCCAGCTTGAGGGGGAGTGCTGGAAATCAGGGATTGACAGCTGGAATCCCAAGGCTGGAAATCAGGGATTTCCAGCTTGAAACCCAATGCTGGAAATCAGGGATTTCCAGCTGGAAACCCAAGGCTGGAAATCAGGGATTTCCAGCTGGAAACCCAATGCTGGAAATCAGGGATTTCCAGCTGGAAACCCAAGGCTGGAAATCAGGGATTTCCAGCTTGAAATTAGCTGTAAATACTATCAAATTCCTACCTTTTAGGGATTAAGTAAACCCTTCCTTCATGTATAAATACCTTGTAATAGACTAGTTCAAAAATAAGAAATAACAAAACCTTTCTTCACAGAGAAGTAGGGAATAGTTCTTGCAAGGTGTTTCAAGAGAGAGGGAGGGAGGAGTAAAAAACTCGAGGTTACACACTAGTGATAACCTCTATTGCAATAATAGGATAAATTGATACATATAAAGCTAATAATCCCCTCAAATTAATGCCCTTCAACCTAATGCACTCCATAACAATCCCCTCAACCTTGATATATATACATCAAGGAAACTAGGAGTTACACGCTGGTAATAGCCTCCTATTTTTGCATGTATGGAATTAATATCTACAAAGTTGATAATTCCCTTTAACCCAAAAAGCTCTGAGAGACTTGGAATGGCTCAGTAGCATAGGACAGAAGCTTTGTGGAAATAAACTCCCAATACCGAAAGTATGATTTCAAGAGAAATAACCAAGTATACCTGGAAGCAGGACTTGAAACAAGAGCATTAATCATTACTGAAGTAAGTGGAGTCCCCTTCATGAATGATGACCAACCAGGTGACTGAGCTGGCACATTATAAGGTAGTTGGTTAATGTGTCCTTTCACATAGCCTGGCCAGAAATATGCCGATGTATCGAGTAGGTTTCTTGCAATACAAGCCTCAACAATCAGATGGCACAAGTTTCCAGCTGAAAACAATATCACAACATAAGATTAGAAAGCCTTACAAAATATTGACCCCATCAAAATTCAAGATAAGACTTGGTGGTATGATGAACTTAAAATCAACTTCAGAAAATTTCAGAAAGATGTTCTAGGTATAAGAGGTTTTCTGGTGCTGCACAATTTCCTTTCCATGAATGCATTACATATATGTTTATCCATCACATGCCAACATATTTCTTCACAAAAAGGATTATTTCTTTTCTCTTAAGTGTTGAATAAGAAGATGGTACATGCATGTAACGCCACAGGAATTAAGAAAACCTTCTGGTATCAATCACTTTATCCTAAGCTCCAGAACTTCTTGACTTCTGGTCATTGTTGGCATAGAAATCAAGACTACATTCTACTATGTTTTTCTTTTTCAGATCTCACAAGAGTACAGTCAGATGCATATTGCAACATAAGTATGGATGCGGGAGTAACCTTGAAGATAGAAACTGAACCAAACTAGTGAGTTCAGTTTCATCTTTCTAAGGGCTTTGCTATGGTTTTGGCTTGGGTTCAGTGGAAAACAATTAAGATGGTTTCATAATAATTTTATGGGCAGACCAGTAGGAAAAAGAGAAAGAAGCCCCCAACTGAACCAATTATATATCCTATAAAAAGAACATATTTTAAAAAATATAAACTCTTATTATATGTTAACAGAACAGAACTGTGTAAATCTTTCAACATTTACAGCATTCATAGAATTTACCCACCCCTCCAAAAGATAATAATCAAGAGAATAATGCCCTCATCAGTTTGGATCTCCAATTTACCTTGACTGAATAGCAATTTCAGAATTTATTTAGAACCCAAACTAAACTTCTCTGGTTACATCCTAACACCCAAGGAAACCACCAAGTGGCTTTAACCACAGCCCCATGAACAAATGCACATGGGTTAGACTTCAAAACATGTAGAAGAAAAGTGGTCAACATATAAATCAATAGAACAAGATATTACTTACAACAATTGATAGGCATGTCTTTCATATTTATACACTCAAAGTATGCACTCCCAACATTGATGCCTGAGACAAACAACATTGCTCTAGCAGCAGCCTGATTTGCTGCAGAAACAACAGATTGAGGTGGAGCCAACAAGCCTTGATAATCACCGAGTACTTGTAGGCTGGAGACCAGATCATCACGACGTTTCCTGGGAAACTTCTTTTCTTTCCAATGATTAGTGGAGCCATATTCTCTTTCATCAATTGGTGCACCCTCCTCTTCCTCAATAAGATCAGCAACCACAAGAGTGGTAATAGACAGTAGCACACACAAACGAGTATCTAACCGAGGCAGAGGACCTTCAATGGGATCTCTTTCCTAAAATTCAATTAAGAAATAAAGGTCAGATACAGCAGTCAGACTAACTTCTTCATATACGATAACAGCTGAAAGCTAGAGAATAATATACCATTGATCTTTCATAGAGAATAATACACCTGTAATTGTTACAGAGTGAATGTAGTACTTATTATAAAAGAGAGAAACGTAGCTGGTCAAGCAAAGCAAGATCTTTTTCCTTTAATATATATCTTGGCCTATATGCATAAATTTTCTATTAAACTTAGTCATATTACTATCTTGAATTTGAAGAACACCACATGTCCACATCAAAAGTAAGTTTTACACTTTCAAGAGCATGAAAATTTACATCCATTTTAGGGCTGAAAATTTACAAGGACAGCAATTGGTCTTAGTAAACTTTGAATGCTTTAAGAATACATCATATTGTCTGTTCAGAATATAGTTACTATTCAGAGATAAAAGAAAAGAAAATTCATGATCATCATAAGAAATTCTAACCCTTTGAACAAGCCGAAGAGATGCGATCCAAAGACCTAAAAAGGTGTCATGCCAGCTGGTGCCATTTATTGCTTGAAGAGTTTTAATCAAACCTGCATAGTATGAAACTTAACATTCACATTCTTGCATATTTTCTACAACTGACCTTCTAACGTTTTGAACTGAAAATATCATTTAAACCAAAGAAAATATCTATCTTTACCAGTTATAATTTCAATAGCACTAGTTGTGTTAACTAGATAACCATCCATAGCATCTTCTAATACCAGATCAAGAGGGAGCCAAAGATCAGAACGACTAGCTCCATGGCATAGACCAGCTGAAGAAGCGAGGGATCCAAAAGCCATAACAGCATGGAACTTTTGCAGAGAACTCGTTTTGCATTCTCTAGACAAGACAACACAGCTATCTGAAGTCAACTCCATAAGAGCCTCAGAAGTTAAAGCTTTTGAACTTTTCAGTGCTGCTGAATTTGCTCCAAGAAGCCGCAAACTTTGAATTAAACCTACCCAATGAGTGGGCCTGACAAGTGGTATAAGATTGATAAGCAATAATCATACCAAAATAAAGCTATGATTTGTTCAAATAAAACAACTCTAAACAGAAAGGGACCTGAACAGAGAATTAACAAAAATTTACCCAAATAAATAAGGCAAGAACTTTCTGTGATACACATGCAGATGCACACATACACTTCAGACAATGTATGCACTTATAGATAAAACAATGTGCAAATGGTATACAGTTTATGCCTTTGTGATTAACTAAAATAAGAGCACTTGGAAAACTAAAATACAGGAAGAAAAAACATAAAGCATTGAACAAACTAGAACACATAAAAGTTGGGAAGCAAATGAGAGAGTTTAAAAAGTACATACATGTTTCGCCGTGCCAGGTAAAGAATTCTAGAAGTCAGTTTATTTTGAAGAAATTGTCCAATTATCTCAATAGCCATTGTAGTATTGAAATTCCGCAACCTCTCATGATATTCAATCTTCTTCTCATCATAAATATCATGACCATCTATCTCCATTTCTTGAGGTTTAATTGCCCATCTAGACACCCTTTCCTCAGTATGTTCTAGCAATCCCTCATCATCTAATGATGCATCTAACAACTGTGACACAATTGAAAAGATGAACTTGACCACCAGAATACCAGGTTCCATTGCTTGCAGACCAAAAATCTCAGAAAGATGAAGAGTAGCATCTATTGATTTCATGACCCTGTGTGCGGGGAAAGCACAGAAATTACAAATAGAAACCCGGTAATAATCAGTACAATCTGTAATGGTCATTTTAATCAAATGAAGATGAATGGCATTGACTAACCAACGCTTATCATGGACTTAATAATGTACAGCACAGGAACATAAAATTTTTCATAAGTGTCCCCATTGATTTCTAAGGTCCAAACATCATATCCATAAAGATTTGAAGGCATCTAACAAATGTCCAACACAGTTACATCAGGGTAAAGTCAAATGTCCACTTAACATAGATTGGAACAACTTATTAACATATGAATTTCCATCTGGGAATAGAGTTCACGTGCAACTCAGAAACCAAACTGTTATCAAAATTTACTTGAATTTATGCAATAATAAGCTCGAATACAGTGGAGTTATCGGGAAACAAGCCTACTTCTGCATTTCCCCAGTCCATCTATTCTTTTTGTCTTAATTTACAAGGTTCTGTGAGCCTTTATTGTCTTAATACACTATTCAATTTCAATTGCCATTATTTTACGGTTTGTAGATGTTCTAGAAAGGTCAAGTTGATGAGATTCTAAGGGTATCCATGGTTGGAGTAATCTGTAATGCCATAGTTTAGAAATGTCATGGGAACCAAATATAAATACACTTTTTTAAACACTAAAGCAATGACCCCTTTGATTTACCAGGACAACCATGAAAAATCAGTAACTTGTGTAGTTTAACATGGCAAACTTGCAAGCTAGGTGTAGCCTAGACAATTCTTAGGAGTAAGGAATAATAGTAATATATGTTCAGTTATTACTACCGAAGCACAGTTATCATGTTGAAAACAGAATATGGTTATTATAATGCAGATGAAACAACATTCATTAGTTTGGATACAGATATAGTAATATGCGATAACAAAAACCTTAGAGCTTCAACTCATATGCAAAGACCTTCCTTGTGGTACAAGATTCAAAGCTGCAAGCTAAACAATTTTTTTTCTATTTTTCTTTCTTGTACCATATTTTGCTAGCTGATATTTATATTTGTGTGTGTGTGTGTGTGTCTGTCAAATAACAATAAGAACTCACTTTTGATAATCTGGCCCATTAATTTGACATTTAAGTGTAAATGCATGTCTTTTAAGAAGTTCCAGGTAAAGCCTATAAGCCGCTGGATGGGAATGTCGACAGGGTATTACTCTGTAGAAAGAAAGATACCAAGAAACCAAGGTAATAAGATATGTAAGAAAAAATAGCATCAGAACCACCAAAAATTCTCCATCAGTAACTAATACGGAACAATTAGCAGATTGAGACTACTAACTTAGAAAAAATTAGAAGATAGCTATCGGTATTGCCAACCCAAAACTCACTTTACATCCACTATCCAAAAAATCAGGAAATAAGTTGAAGATATGTAGAACAAAAAAAAATTCCCTTTAAGTTTCCTGTTTCTGACAATATCATAAAGACAAATAGTCCACTCAAACTAAGCTTCAATACAACTTCCTAATTTTATCACCATGGCAATCCTCCTATGGTTGAGAAAAGAAAAAAGAAAAGAAAAAAGAAGCCATTACAATCCTAAATTATAAAAGGAAAAATTAAAATCAGATTAATACAACTAGTTGACATTCTTTTTGCTGACTTTTTTTCACTCTAGGAAAAAAAAAAAAACTGTAAGACCAATGCTTTGTTATCCAGCTATCCTCCCCTTCCCCTTTTAGTCAAATCTCTCATTAGTCTGAATAATAGATAAGGAAACAGCATGCCAATGTGAAAAAGAAATACATCCACATGATAAGCTACATAGTCATAAATAAAGAGAGATAAACCATAGATTATTACCAAAGATCAACCTCAGATTAAAAGACATGGATAACAAAAGAATGAAGATTTGTATTTACAGAAATAGAAAGGATAAATCTTTTAGACTTCAAAGGGAAAAATAATGGACGACATTTCCAAATCTCTCTATATCTCTAAGAAATTAAAGAGAAAAACCCCAATTAAAATACTCAAATAAAAAAAATAAAAAATAAAAGAAGGAAACAATTCAAAGTTTACCATACTCCATCGATCACTTCATCACCCATGAACTAATATCACAACTTCAACAAAAACCCAGAATCTAAAACCTCCCGAAAACCCCAAAAAGGAAGCCAAGAAAGCAAAGAACAAACCTTTGAGAAAGCAGAGCAAGAACAAGCAGGGGAGGAACGATCTTCATCATCAAAGCTTTATCCAAAAACTTCCATAGAATTGGGATATTATTATCCCAACAAATGTAGTTAACCAACACGTGAGCCAACTCAATTGAAGGCAAACCAACTCCAGATGAGCTCAAACTTGAAGACACTCGTAAAGCCCAAAGCAGGGGATCAATACCCTTCTCTTTTGCCACCTTTGTCTGCTCTACGACATCGTCCCACAGCCTGCTGCTTTGCAAGCTAAACTCCATTGGTCTAAAGCTCCAGACAGAGCAGCCACGTTTGTTTCCTTTTTCGTTTTGAATCAAAAGAAACAGATTTGAGGAACAGAGTGATGGAGTTTGAGGGAGACTTAATGAATGAAGGCTTTTTTTTTTTTTTCAAAGTTATTTTTTTTTTTTTTTTAAGTTTTGGCATAAATTGAGAAAGTCAAAGATGGTGAAGGGTAGTAGTCTAGTAGACTCCAAGTAGTGGCTATTTAATATAAAAATTTTGTTTTTTAAAAGTATTGTTTAAGATTATTAAATATAATAATATTTTTATTTAATGTATTAAAAATGATGAATAAAATTATCAACTATTGCATTTAATACAATATTATTATTATTATAAATAATAAATTAATTAATCTTAAAAAATGTCCTTAGAACATTTGTTAACAAAATCCTTAACATAAATACGTTTCTTTAATCTAGAAAAATACTAGATATTCCATAGACCTCATGTGACAACGACTACTAATTAAGTATTTTATATATATTAGTATTTATTTTATTGTCATTTGTGTGAGATGTAAATTTTTGTTGTTTTATGTATTTTTAAATATATAATTATATATATTTTATAAATAAATAAAATTATAAAATGTTTATTATCAAAATTTATATTAATATATAAAATTTATTCTATTTGCATATTATATCAAATTAATATACATTTTATTATTTTTAATGTTAATGTTAATGTAAAATTAAAAGTAAGGATATAAAGAAATTTAATGTAAGTTTTAATTTTTTTAATTATCAAATAAATTTATTTAATAAAATTAAATTTTTTATTTATAAATTAAATAAATCTTATTAATAGTAAAATAATTACAATGATGATTTAAAATTTTAATAAACAATAATAATTATTTTTGTCAATTAAAAAAAATCACATTCACACTTTTATATAAATTACAAAAATATATATATTTTATTAAAATAATTTAGGAAGAGATACAAATAGATTATTCACCCGGTCAAATGAGGGTAAGATGTGTTTACCTCAAAAGAATTTTTTATGATACTTTAATTGTAAGGGATATTCAAGCTTTATCTAATTTTTATAAAAATGAATATATTTCTTTTATCAATTAGACTAATTCTGATGATAAAAGAATTATGTATTTAACATAATACTAACCAGTGACTATTAGTAATATTTAAATTCGATACATTGAATCGAATAAATTTACCACTAAATCAATTTTTTTATTGATTATTTCAAAATAATGTTTTAACTTAAAAATTAGCAATTGAATCAACCTTATTAACTTATTGAGCAATATTTTATGTTATTTCGTACAAGAGCTATTATAGTTAACCTAGATAAATTTCAGATATAATACAGGGCAATATTTTATGTTATTACACAAGAATCATTAGGTCAAATATTAGTAATTTTAATAAGAATTTTGTTAACGTGATTAATAGTATTTAATAAGATGATATTTATAAAATAAAATAAAAAATGTAATTAATATTTTATTTTTTTGAATTCAATAAAATAATATATATTTTTTATAAGAGTAAAGTAATAATATTAAATATAAAAATTTTAAAATGATTATTAACTGATATTGTAAAAACTTATTAATTGAACCCTCTTAATAATGTTTTTAGTTCATTACTTAAACATGAAGTAATTGGTTGAGGAGGGTAGAAGTGTTTTTCTTAAAAATTGGTTTTTGGAGAGTAAAGTTGTCATTTTGAGTGGTTTTGGATTATTTGTACAACTTTGGTCTTTGGACATAACCCTAAAAAAAGAATCTGAATTTCATAGATTTGGATCCAACTGTCAGACTATCTTCAGTTGAATTAAGGATCACAACTCATTGTTCCAATAAAAAAGAAAGATCATAACTCATGACCTGGCCCCACCAATGCCACACCTAAATTCCAGATGTTAATTTGAGATATAATGATGTTCAATTTCAGCCTGATTTCAGGATTTATAAACATATGATTTTGCTAATGTACTATGAAATTGATTAACGAGTGAGACAAAGGATATTTTAAAAATTATTATATATAATAATATTTTTATGTAATATATTGAAAATAATAAATAAAATTATAAATTATTATATTTAATAAAATATTATTATTATAAATAATATATTAATTAATTTTAAAAAATATCTTAAAAATATTAATTAACAAAACTCATATATTATTTATAATAATAATATTATATTAAAAGAAAAATTACATTTTATTCGTTATCACAAATACATTAGATAAAAATATTATTATATATAATAATTTTAAAAATACTTTTAAAAGATTCGTTAAGAAAATTTGTACTTGGGCATAAGCCTATTACTAAATACAGGACCATCATCAAGCTGTCCATTCAATGGAGGAAATGGGAAAATCAATTGAATGATAAAGAGTAGTGGAAAAAAAAAAAAGTTTCTAGTGGTTAGGGTAGGTAAAGATGATGACAGGGGCATGAGAATTGGCCCCCCGACGCCAACGCCAACGCCAACGCCAACTCCAAAGTGATAATATTCCCATATTAGCTTTAAGAGATATGGAAGTTGGAAAAAGAGTGAGAGAGCTGTTTTTATCTCCCACCCCACCACTTTTTCCATTGATCATGGCAAATTTGGATTGCTACTGTTTTGTGCATCTATATTATTCGAATTCGGATATGAATGTTAAATACGGGTATATATCCGATACAGGTATGTTCAGTTTTTTTTAAGTTTTTTCATGTATTTGAAAGGTTCTTGGAGGGTCATATCTTCATACCCATGTCTAAATATGAGTAGGACACGAATATTTTAAGAAAAATAAAGAATTGGAGCAAGATAAGGTGTTTTCTTTGTGGTAGGTAAGCTCTAGTAGGCTTTAATCTGTTGGAGCTTATTAGTTAGATGAAAGTGATTTGTTTGGTCCATCATTATCCAAATAAGTCTCAACAAATATGGTTCAACCCCCCACCCTCACCTTAGACATAAAAATATATAAAATCAAGAAAAATAAGAAATAAAATAAAAAGCATCTTCCACTTTGATGCTGCTGGTTTGTCAGCTTAGGATTAAATGATTCCCTAAAGATATATTTCTTTATAGGAAGAAATGTGAGTGTTGTTTCTACTTTTTTTTTTTTTCTTCAAGTTTGGTATATGTAATTTATCAGAAAGTTATAGTATAATATATGAGTGCAGGCAGCACAGGCCCTGTTTAATGCCAAAAAGAGGAATTTATTTATTTGGGATTCTGCAGATTCCAAGATTAGAACCTGATATATAAATTTTTCTTACCTGCACACCAATCTTCTGTTAAACTGCTAGTTTATGAACCAATAAAACTGCATGGTTGCAGATGCAAAAGATATTCAGACATTAAGTTAGGTGAAGTGGTTTTGTATAGGATTTAAATAGTGGTGATAACATTTATTATATCTACAAGACTGCAATCATGATAAATGTGATGCGATTAAAAATGCGTTTGAAATCGCAATTTAAATCTTTGATCCTGTCATCAAAGAAACAACACCATTTTCAGGATCTATTAGAGATGCAATCATATTAATTATATCTGATAGCAAAAAAAAAAAGATGGAATCATTAATTATAATTATAGTAATATAGTTCTATAATTTTGGTAAGATTTGATATTTGATTCCAAGATGCTGTACATGAATTTTGAAAAGAGGATGCCTAACCACCAAAAATCAAGACGGCAAAGGCAAGCAAACATAATTGGAACAGTCCATAATGATGAAACCCAGTAGGATAAAAACTTTAAACTAAATGACTTTCCTCTCTCAGTTAATGAGATGTGGTCCGGCTCCTTAACTTGCTGATCAGCTGTCAAAATCTCCAAGGTCAATACATTTTTATTACAAACAATTCTAAATCTAACACAGCAAATTTATTTCATTCAATTCATGCAAGTGAAATTCTTATTGAAAAGAGGAAAAAAAGACAAATTGTATTAACTATCCCAACAGCACTTAAAAATGCTTTTAAAGTATTATAATAGCACATTCTAATGCCACCTATTAAAACTTTTAACAGCATGTACAACATGCTATTAAATAATAATTTGACTTCTAACAGCAATAATTGAAAACTGCTGTTTACGGATAATTATTTAATAGCATTCATTGCATGTATTCATTTCAACAATTTTGTACAAAGAGTATACAAATAAGTGAAACATTAAATGAATATCATTAAAATATACATTTATTTACAAAGTTTTTTTTTATTTATCCTTAAAAAAAAACTCCAAAGAACTAAACATAGAAGTTGCATGTAATATTTTACAATGCTAACATGAATGTCATCTCTAGATCGATGAAAGTTATGAAACGAATTTCTTAAAGTCATTGATGTACTCAACAACCAAGTAGCCATTGCTTTCATCACCAAAGTTCTTTTGGAGCCAAGTGCAAGCCTATTAAAAAAACAATTAATCTAAAGCAATTAGAACAACAGTGAGAAGTAAAGAAACATAACAAATAATAGAGTCTCGTAAAAGAGATTTGAGTCATAGAAGAAAGATATTGTGATACTCACCAACAAGAGCAAACAAAACATAATACATGACAGCAAATCTAGTGAAAGGTATTGCTGCAAAATGAAAGCTCCAACTTTTTCTGTAGAAATGAAAGAAAACAACTCTCAAGTCATTTTAAAAACTATGACAAAGATTCTATAGAATTTTCATTTAGTAAATTGTCACTCACCTAATATCGAGAAGAGTATTATTATAAAGCTAGCAGATTTTTGAATGCTATTAGTTTTGAGTCACTAAATAATGTCCTTTTAATTTATTTATAGTTTCCAAATAGAATATCGTTATTCCAAACCATAGGAATATAGTTAACATAGATAACATTAGTTATTCCAAAGTAATATAGTAAGACACATGCAACTATTAAAACAAATTCGTTGCTCAAATCTAATCGAGAGGAATTAAAACTACCAGTTCTTATATAATGTCTCATTCTTGAATTGTAGACTAGAGAAAAAAAAAAAAGAAAAAAAAAAAAAAGAACGTGAAAAAGTGTTGCTATGAGGAAGAGAGTTATATCGAAGAGGGATGAGATCTAGATAAGCCTAACTTAAATCACTGCGCCGATCACCACCATCACTCAGTTCAGAGAAACACATATAAGTCAATTTCAATACCTGATAAAGTCGTAACATCAATAATCTATTTGTGTTCATGTTTGCCCATATATACATAGACAATAAATCTCACAAACAAAAGCAGGGAAAAGATGCCTAAAAATGAAAAATATGACAATCTCCGATTCCAATGAGGAGAAATAACAAGTCAGAATATTTCCTAAAGGAAATAAAAAGATCTAATAGGATCATATCTGAAAATAAGGTAAGGAGAGATGTTTGCATTTGTGGAGCAGCATAAAGCTTACGTGCTTGATAATCTGCCTCCTAACATGTATATGGTAGTCTGGATTGCGGAACAGCTGATCTGCTAATGCTCGGAACTATAAAAAAAACACCACCATGGAAGATTCTTCAAGAAAAACAGCAGATGTAGACAAAGAAAACAGTAATTATGCCAAGAATCAGTGACTTTCATATTGAAATCTTATTGTTGCATATATGTGCAACATATGGAGATATAAATATGTATAAAATACATGATATATGCGGGTATAAAAGGTGATGGTAGAGAAAAGAATAATCATAAATTAACCTATAGGCAAAGAAATGTTGATATCAGTTGCTGAATTTCTTGGCTCATACATGGTGGCCCAATTTATAGTCAGGTTCGGTGCAACAGTAGCTGGTATGGACTCATTTTTCTGCTTCTTGGGTTTTTAGTCAGGCTGGTTGCCTGGTAAAAAACTGCCCACGACAATATGATAATTCAACAAAAGATTAACCAATATTTCAGGAACTAGATTCATCTAGACTCTTAATATTTTTAAATTTCAAGAAATCTTAGAATAGCCAAAGATCAGTTCCAGTTCTCTATGATTTTGACAAAAGTCTTATGCATGTTTGTTGACCGATGCAAATTATTCTTCTCAAAGACAAGGATTACGGTGTCTGATCAGATGCTCAGCATATTGCTCAGACTACTGGTATGAGGGCCAATAGACATCACTTGCATCACTTAGACATCACTTGCATCAAGAGAGGCCCCACATTAAACATATTATTGCTTCTAAAATGTAAGGGAAAATTTAAATACTAAAAGGCTTACCTGTACAAATGTACATTTAATATGAAAAGTTACAAAAAGATCATACCGTGAGAGTAATGCTACACTTGTACTCTGATTTGGCATAAAATTACAACAGAAAAAATGCATGAAGAACGTTTTGTCACCAATTTAAATGATCAATTATCTATATCATGCTGTGAGAAACTCTGCTTCACTCAACAGTGAATATGCAATAATAAATATATGCAAATTATGAACCAAGATTATATTGTATAATTGGAAAAGAAAACTTTAAAATGAAGTTTTTTTTTTTGGATAAGTAAGTATTTTATTTATCCAGAAAGCAGTTAAACTGCTACATCCAACATCATGTGCAACATGTAATTAAAGCTATACATACTTAAACAATACTTGAACAAAACTTAAGACCACTAATCAATCAGGGAACAATAGCAACATACTTCAGCAATACTTAAAGCTATTCCAGAATGGACAAAGATCCTAGGAAAAAAGTGACAGTCCCCAATCTGCATCCAATCTTCGGTTCACTTCATCAGGACTAATGTTCTTGAGCCCCAACAATCGCATTCTGATGATCTCTTTTATCTGCTCAATGATGGCTCCTTGTGTGGATTGAAGGCGATTAAAACACCTATTATTTCTCTCCCTCCAGATCGAGTAAAGAAAGGCACTCCATGATAAACGCAAAATAACAGAAATGAGAGTTTTTCCTCTGATTCTGTTTACTGCCCATTGCAGCTCTGCTTGCCAGCTCCTTATGCTTCTATGAAGTTGACATAAGCATAGTATATGCCCCCAGATTTCCTTTGAATAGTCACATTCAAAAAATATATGATTCCGGGTTTCTTGCTCAGTTTGACATAGCTCACATTTGCCATCCACCTCCATGCCCCATGACATCAATCTGTTCTTTGTAGGCAGTTTGTCCAATATAGCCATCCAAGCTACCAGTGCATGTTTAGGAATATGAAATGGAAACCAGATCAGTTTATCCCACTCCACCTTGTCCTGCCTAGGCCTGAGATCATTCCAGACTTTAGCCACCATAAATCTGTTCCCAGGGAACTTCCAAGTTAGAGCACCATTCTGGTTGGAGGTGAACCTCAAAGCCAAAGCCCTCAGCTGAAGCATTTTACGCCATGTCCAGCTGCTTCCTGGGGAAGGTTGAACCTGCCACACTGTTCTTCCTTTCAGCACATAGGCATGAAGCCAGGCAATCCACAATGAACCTGCCTGAGAGAGAAGTGCCCATAGGTGCTGAATAATGCAAGCCTTATTCCATATTCCCAAGTCTTTTAATCCAAGACCCCCCTCTGACTTTGGACAGCAAATGGAACTCCATTTGACTCTTGCTCCCTTAGCTGAGTCATCTCTTCCTTTCCAGAAGAACCTGCTGCATAATTGATTAATTCTTTTAAGAACAGCCTTAGGCAATACAAAGTGCCTGCACCAGAAATTGGACACATTAAAAAGAACAGATTGAATGAGCTGAAGCCTTCCTGCATAGGATAACATGCGTGCTGCCCAGCCATTGATTCTCTGAGTAATTCTATCGATCAAAGGAGAACAATCCTTTTCAGAGAGTCTTCTTGTGACCAAAGGGACCCCAAGGTACCTAACAGGTAGTTTGCCAAGTTTAAACCCTGTCAACTCTTGCATCTCAAGTAGAGTGATCCTACTAACACCAGAGGAGAAGACTTCACTCTTGGAAGGGTTTAATTGCAAACCAGAAATGGTATAAAAGTAATGGAGAATACCCTGTATGCCCACAACAGAATCCAAGTTACCCTTTGCAAAAATCAGCAGATCATCTGCAAAGCACAGGTGAGTAAGCTTGATTCTGTGACATTTAGGATGGTAGCTGTAAACTCCATGAAGAGCCCCTGCATCCAGAAGTCTGGATAAAACATTCATAGCAATGACAAAAAGATAAGGAGAGAGAGGGTCTCCCTGCCTTAACCCCTTTGCTCCTTCAAAGTACCCTACTAATCCTCCATTAAGAGAAATTGAGAACTTTGGGGAAGTGATGCATGCCTTGATCCATCCTATGAACTTATCAGGCAATCCATAAACTGATAAAACAGTGAGAATGAAGTCCCAATTTAATGAATCAAAAGCTTTTTGGATATCAATCTTCATTGCAAAACGGGGGGATAAGGTTGCTCTTCCATACCCTTTGACCAGTTCTTGAGCCATGAGAATATTATCTGAGATGCTTCTCCCTGGTATGAAGGCACTCTGATTGCTGGAGATCATAGTAGGAAGGAGTGGAGTGAGCCTGGCAGTGATGATCCTGGTAATACATTTATAAATGACAGAGCAGCATGAAATAGGCCTGAAGTCCTTCATATGATTAGGATTCTGGAATTTTGGGACAAGAGCAATACATGTAGAGTTAAAGACTGATATCCGGCTCCCTGATTGAAAGAATGATAAGATTGCTGCAGTGACATCCTCTTCCACAATAGGCCAAGCAGTTTTAAAAAACTGTGCAGTGTATCCATCTGGCCCTGGGGCTTTGTCCCCATCTTGCTCAAACATGGCTCTTTTCACCTCCTCTTTTGTAACAGCCTTAGCTAAATTGTCCTTAGCTTCAGCAGGCAAGGCAGGCTAAATAAGTTCAGTAAGAAGCTCCCTAGGGCAGTCTGTGACCTGTTTGTCCTCAGTCCCAATCAACTTCTGAAAGAACCTTACAGCCTCCTTTGAAATTTGGCCAAAATCTTCCAACTTCCTTCCCTCATCATCATAGAGGACTCTGATGGATTGCTTGCTATGCTTTGCTGACACCATTTTATGGAAATAATGAGTGTTCTGATCCCCCTCCTGCAGCCATTTTATCCTTGATTTCTGCCTGTAATAACTTTCCTCAGCCTTTTGGAGTTCCATCAATTCTGCATAGAGTCTTCTTTCTGTTTCAACAAGAGTATTAGATGGCCTTTGATGCAGATTGATCATCTGCATGCTCTCCAATTCTTGCCTTTTATCTTGAACCTTCCCTGAAATGTTGCCATATATGGCCAGGTTAAATGCCCTCAGTACTGCTTTTAATCTCTTCAATTTGTGGAATAGAGTGGTCATAGGATTGCCAATGAAAGGCTCTTGCCAAGAGTTTTCCACAATGTTCAGGAACTCTGGATTCCTAGTCCAGAAATTAAAAAACCTAAATGGCTTTGGGGGAGAATGAGCAGTCAAGTTCATCTTTATGTATGCTAGGCAGTGATCAGAAACCATTGGAGCCAAAAACTCAACAAATGAGTGAGCAAACTGTGTATGCCAGCAATCATTCACCAAAACCCTATCAAGCTTTTTAGCCAAGTAAGCATCAGTTTGGTGGTTGGACCAAGTGAATGCTGGTCCAGTACTGGTATGATCAAACACTGATAGCTGTGTCAAGCAGTCCTGAAAATCCTTCATATCAGAGGTAAGCATGTAGGAGCCATTGAAATCTGAGCTTTCCTGTGGTCTTGCTATAACATTGAAATCTCCAGCCAAAAGCCAAGGGGAGCCATCAATTCTGCCTTGAATGTCCTGAAGATGGTGCCAAAGCCTTCTTCTACTTATGCCTTCATTGCTTCCATAAATTGCTGTAATGTAGAACCTGGTAGAATTATAAGTGGTGCAACATGTAATGCTCTGATGAGATGTTGCAATAAGATCAACCTGCATCTGATTTCTCCATAGGAACCATATTCTCCCATTATAAGCTTCTAAGTAGTTGTGATGTAGCTTCCATCCCTGAAAGAGCCTATCTACTATAGCTGGCATGTTTTGTTGTTTCACTCTTGTTTCCAGTAAGCAAACAAGGTCTGCCTTCAGGCAGTTTATTCTCTGTATAATACTTTTCTGCTTTTGAGGGTTGTTTAGCCCCCTAGTATTCCACACTATAAAATTCATGAAAGATGAGGGGGGGTCACTCCAGAGGCAGGTAAAACTGCCTTACCTCTTTTCCCCTTGTCAATGGGCCCTTTCTTCTTATTCTTCAAGGCTTTCATCAAGTCTGCAACTCCTGCTGCTGCTGCCCTTTGCTTCTTAGGAGAGTTTGGAAGGATTTCCACCAACTGTTCCTCCTCTCTCCATTGGTCAGAGCCACTAGTTTGTCCAGGGTCTACATTTGTCCTCTCTGAGTCACTCAGGATGTCAAATCTGTTTTGGGAACCAGCTAATACTGACTTCTTGCTTTTCTGTATGCTTCTGCTTCCTCTCCCTTTACTGCCCTCATTAACTTCTGTTTCCTTCATACTTGCCTCTTTCTGTTCTTGAGCCATAGGCAGGGCACTGCTTTCAACTTCTACGCTGCTTGTAGCCTGTGCATCATGTTTTGACAGTTCTGCTTTAGGCCCCTCTTTTGGAATCCAAACTTTGGTAGCCTCTACAGGCTGTTTGGTGCAATTTCTGTCTGTATGCCCAAACAAATTGCAATGCTTGCATTTTGAAGGGTACCAAGGGATATCCACAACAACATTTGCAATAGTGCCATCACATAACTCAACATTAATACATTTTGGGATGGGGACATCCACTGCAATCTCCACACATACCTTTGCATAGGCCAATCTCTGTTGGCTAGCAGTGATTCTATCCATATACAATGGAGTTCCTAGGGCACTAGCAATATAGCTGAGTCCACGTCTGGTGTACAATTCCAGAGGAACTCCTCCCAAATGGATCCAAACAGGTAATTTCTTCAAATTAAACTCTAATGATTTCATACCTGGCTCCCATTTTCTCAGAATGAGTGGCTTATTCTGAATGTGCCAAGGTCCCTGCTCAAGAACCCATTCTCTGGTGTCAGCATTCGGAAATTGAACTAGGTATAAGTTCAGGCCAGCAGATTTGATCACCACTGCTCCATTCTTTCCCCATAACATGTTGGCAAGTCTCTGAAATGTGCTGAAGTTTGGTGCCTTGCCAACAAACTGCGCCACAACTGAGTTCATCCACACAGTTGCTCCTTCTTCAAAAACCTCAGCTGGAGGTTTGACGGTGATGGATCCATTTGAGTGTTGAGGTGGGAAAAACAGCAATGATTGATCGGAGGAGATTGTGAAGAGCTTCTTCCAATCAAAATTGGTCTTGACTGATGCCACGTCAGCAAAGGTGGTTGTAACTAACTTTTCTGGAATGTGCAAGCGCTCCGTAACTGTCTCACAATCCTCTCGAACATTGGATAATTCAGTATTTGGATCACCATTTATGAGATCATGAGAACCTGGTTCGTTGTTGAGAGCAACAGCAACCACTGTAGAACCTTCTTTTCTCATGCCAGGATCCATACTCTTCAACTGTTCCAAAAGAGCCTCAGCATCCTCTTTCTTGAAACACAACCCAAGTGATTTTTCAGTTGAAACACCCAAAACGAACGCGAATTCCTCCTCTGAAATACTGAAAGCATAAACCGGAACCCCAACCAATCTCTCAAGGCAGCCGCTGTTTTTTTTTTTTTTTTTTTTTTTTTTTCAAATCAATCTTCCCTACCTCAGCATCCTCTTCCCGTTCTCGATCCCGCTCTTACTCCGGTTCAGACTCCAAGTCCAGCTCTCGCTCTCGGTCTGTGTCCCGCTCCAGATCTGCTGAAGGAGTGGTGGTGGTTGACGGTGGAGAAGCGATTGGGGAAGCAGTGGTAGCCTTGGTTGGAGAGGAAGACGGTGGTGACTTAAAATGAAGTTTGAATTGATAACAAGTAGAGAAAGAAATAGCGCTAGGATTATATAGAAGTAAAATGATAAAAATACCATGATGTAAATCAATTTTGCTCCTGAATCACCATATTTCTGGCATATATATCTGGTTTTTCAACAATCATCGGCACATATTATAATAATTCCCAAAGTTTCCAAAGGGTGGCATCTCATTCAGCAATCAGCATAATATTGTCCTCATGGGACCAAAGAGAAGAAAATATAGTACCTTTTAGGTCCAAAACTATTATGTCTATGCCATATGTTACAATTTTTTGAACCAACAAAGCAGGTGTAAAAGGTATTCTAGAAAATTTTATATATAAAACAATGCAAAATTTTTCTTCAACAAAGTGACCAACCAACAAATAAGAGGTAGAGATGATTATACCGGAAAGGAATCGAGATGAGAGTCTTTTTGCAAGCCTGCCATCATTTCTACCATCATTATAATGGAGCCCATACCGTGTCATGCTTGAGATTTCTTGCATCATATATATGACGTTTTAATCATCCAAAGCAAGACAGGAAGGCTGAGAATGATCCAAATTATTCCTAACAAAGAAGAATAACAATTAGAAACTGCATGCAAACATTCTCCCTTTTCTGTCTACTGCCTGCAGAGTACAGAGAGGTTGTAGCATTATTAAGTACTTAAACTAAGATAAACATAAAAACAAATAAAGCAAAAATATATACAGTAGCTGGCAGCCACATCAAATCAAGAATCACAAGAACCTGACAAGGGCCCTGTCGAAAAAGAATTTGGAGATGAAGTTGCAATTCTAAACATGAACAGAATGTTTTGAGTAAGCAAACTCTCATAGATTTAACAAGCTAGTTCTATTATTTTCTATTCGACGAGAACAATTGCACTAAAATTAATAGTAGAAATAATACAACAAAACTAATAACCAAGAGAATTTAACAAAAAGAACATACAAAATTTAAGAAGATGAGAGACACATAAGGAATATGTCACCATGCTTCCAACTAAGAGGTTTACAGAGCTTCCCAAATCGTTTAAACTTTATCCCACAACATGACGCCAATATAGCTGCTCGCATGCTGCGTGTGTATGGAAAAACGCGTATGCTGCATCTTAGGCCCGGTAAGAAGCATGGAAGGCCTGCAACTTTTCTGGCTACTAATGACCTCCATCTCACAGTCCTGATTCAAATTTAACACTCCACTAAATCAAACTCAAGTTTGTAAAAATTGCCCTTCCAATTAAAGATTGAAAAACTAAGATTAAGAGCATTGCCTATTATGTCCTCCGAGAGCACCAATAATTTCATCTACAGTAACAAATATACCAGCAAAAGTTCCAAAAAAAGATCATATATAAGTGTCTCCTAAATCGCCATAAAATTGCTTCTTTATCATACAACACCTCAACTTTCCTAAATAGAGAAATTATTATTTTTATTTCCCAATATTCCTCCCCTGGAAAAGACATGACTACGATGCTGATTCCAAAACCCAAATGAATGGTGAATGGTGACTAAATTGAACCCAATGACTGCTTAGCCAATGATACAAGTCAATTTAGTCGGGCGCAGGGATTCGAAAAGATTTATGATCATAAATGTGAAGATGCTTCTATAAATTTTGTATTCTCCTATCTACTTGAGCAATTGGAAATCAGATGTAGTGGTCAAAGAAACTGTTGAAAAGTTTACAAAAGGAATCTTGTTGCATGGCTTGGGAAGAAAAGAAAAGCATTGAACCCTGTTGATTCACCCTTGAGAGAATATAACCTAGAGTAAACAGAAATACCTTGTTGTATACGTTGGCATTGGCATCTGTATTCGAATACTGTTCGCAGTAATGCTTCGGGAGAATTCAGCACGTACTTTCAGAATAACTTCAGCCTGAGAGGAAGTATACAAGATATAACACAGACTAGAAGTTTAAATCCAACAGGTTATAGGGGCAGCTTCTAACTCACCTTAAGTAGTGGGTGACGCTATGCTAACCCTGTTGAACAGTTCCAAGATAAAAGCAATCCACCTATTTCCCTGGTTCAAGCAATAACTCTTCCCTCTTGTAACAAAAAAACATTGACAGGCAATACCGAAATTTCATTCAAACAGAACAAGCCAGTATATTATACCAGTAATATTAATGTGAGTGTCTTTGCATTACATTCCTGCATCAGATATAAGGCAAAAATAATGATATGATACTTATCCAATAAGATAATGAGAAAGTAATAAATAAAGAAAAAGATAAAATAACTCCATTCATTGAACTGATCTGTGTTTACAGGGGAGGATAAGATACTTATCCAAATGCAAAGCAAAATTCGTGCAAACGCACAATATCTCTAAGAATTCTTAGAGAAGAAAAGACAATAACTATAAAAAATCCAACATAAAATGAATTATTGACGTGTAAAAAATTTATATAAATTTATAATACTTTAAATAGATGATAAAATAATATGATCATGTTACGAACATACAATTTTCTCTAAATTGAACCATTATGACAAATTATGTAAAATATGGGATGAATTGCGACACAACATGAATACACAATTTTTTTTTTTTTTAATTGACATGAAATCTATGCAAAATATTTGGATGAATCGAAACACGGCACGAACACATGAAAAAAAAATAAAATATGACAACACAAAAAATAACATGAACACAACACAAATAGACGAACGTGTCAAAATCTACATAAAATGAATTATTAATATGTAAAAATTTATATCAATTTATAATATTTTGAACATACGAAAAAATAACACGAATACAAATACGACACGAAAAATAGCACGAACACGGTACGTAAAAACAAACGTGTCAAAATCTACATATAAACCCAAAATCATTTAAAAATCAGCCCTAAATTAGTCTAATAAAATGACCTAATTAGACTAATTTATCAAAATATTGTAAAAAAAAAATATATTATCAAATTACTAATATTGTGAAATTAAATATCAAAATACATGGGAAGTCGCCATATGATATGATGACTTCCCATGGCTAATTTAAAAAAACTAGAAGGGAAGTCGCCATATGATATGGCAACTTCCCTTCTAATTTTTTTTAAAAAAAATTTGTTTTTTATAGGTCAGAAGTCGTTATATGATATGGCAACTTTTGACCTATATTTTGTAAATTTTTTTAAAAAATTAGTTTGGAAGTCGCCATATCATATGGCGACTTCCGAACTACTTTTGTTTAAAATTTAAAATTTTAAATGTTTACAACGGTAAAAAAAAGAAAAATTAGATTAAATTTTTAACCGTTGTAATACGGATAAAAAAAATTGAATTTGGCAACGGTCAATTGACCGTTGCCCACCCCCACTCACCCCTTATAAATACCCCTTTTCCCTTCATATTTTTTCACACAAATTTTTATTTACTACTCTCTCTCTCTCTAAAATTTACTACTCTCTCTCTCTAAAAATTTCTCTTAGTGTACGAATTCAAATGGCTTCATCGTTATTGAGGTTGCAAGATAAGCACATATCCGCAGTTATATATGAAGAGGTTAGTAATTTTTTATAATTTTTTATCATATTTTTTATAATTGTTATAATTTTTTATAATTTATCATTATTAATTTTTTATTAATTTTGTTATTAATTTTTATAAAATTATTATTAATAATAACAATTTTATAATTAATTATATTTCAAAGAGATTGCATTATTAATTTTTTTATGAATTTATAATTATTTAATTTAATTAAATATGAACAGGACCCTGTTCGCGTCTTACAATCGAGGAAATTTTTTTTCAAAGATCCGCATCCATCTATTATCGACCACTTAAAGAGTGCCAGATTTTATTATGCAAGTCAAATTCGACAATGTATGCTTATGCAAGACTTAATTAGCGCTTTGATTGAACGATGGAGACCCGAGACGCACACTTTTCATTTGTCGTTTGGTGAATGCACAATCACTTTAGAAGATGTTGTGCTCCAACTTGGACTACCAGTGGATGGCATACTAGTTACAGGTGCAAGTCTTCTAGATTGGAATGAAGAGTGCCAAAAGTTATTGGGCGTTTTACCTCCAGAAGAGTGTCTGAAAGGCTCAATGGTGACAAAAACATGGCTGCAGTCATTGCAAAATCTCCCCGAACACGCAAGTGAAGAAGAGGTAAAATATGCTGCTAGAGCATATATTTTATGTTTAATTGGAGGAATGCTAATGCCGGACAAATCGAGCAGTTGGGTACATTTAATGTATCTTCCATTGCTTCGTGATTTAGAGCACGCAGCAAATTATAGTTAGGGTTCTGCGTGTTTGGCAGTTTTGTATAGAGAATATGCCAGGCTACAGTTTTCGACTACCATGACATAGGTTGATGTTTACTGCTTCTGCAGTCATGGGCTTGGCATCGACTGCCATTTCTTACTCCGCGCGGGAATTTTCTGCCTGTATACCCCTTTGCAAGTAGGTAATAATCTTAACTATTTTTATTAATTTTGTACGAACTTGTATTTTTATTAAGTCTATTAAGATTTTATATGCTTTTTAACAGGTGGAGTCATCCTAAAGATTGTAGCGATATTCCGCTCGACCTTCGAAATATAAGATCACGACTAGATCGAGAAGCATATCAAAAGGTAAATGTTTCGATTGTTACATTAAAGTATTTTTGTATTTAATCCATATGAAACTAATAATTTGTAATAAATTATTCACAGTTTATGTGGATGTCATATTCTCCAAATCAAATTATGGCATGTCTTCCATCGGATACAACTAATAATTGCAATATTTGGATAGTAAACACAACATTGATATGCTTTGCATATGTAGAATGGCACGCTACTGACAGGGTGTTGCGACAATTTAGGATGCAACAACCAGTTCCGCAACCACCGGCGAACCTTGATAAGGTTCACAAGATTGATATGTGTGGGTGCCACAAAGTATTTGAGCCAACGAAGCATCGACAATGGATCCATTTGTGAAATCAACGTTCTGAACAAATTCCGACAGGTATACCCATTGTTCGTAATAATTTCAACCCATCTGCTGATTACATAAGATGATTTAAAAATGAAGGTCTACCTTTTGTTTGTCCACCGTCGGAGTTTGAGGATGTTAGGAGTATGACATTTCCCGGACAAACTTCAAATCCAGTCCGTCTCACACATGAAATGGAAGTTCCTACACTTAGCCGACAACGTCGACGGACGCGTCAACTGGCCTCATCACATGCGGCGGAGTTCACTGCACCGAGGATGTCATTTAGTCATCCTCAACCTCAACCAGAACATGGCTAGCATCCAGTCATCATCATTCCATCAGTCACCTCAGATTTGATGTTGAAGATATTTATCGACCAGAATCGCCAACGACGAGGTTAGATGACCAGCTCCTCACCCCAAGTCCAAGTTCAGCATATCTAACTTCAATGTATCAGTTTGGAACCCTTACGTCAGCATTTGGTACTAAATCACTTGTGAGTCCATCTAATAGTCAGGTTCCATTAATAGGTGCTGGCTCCTCGAGCAGTGGGTTTCCATTTTTTGATGCAGAACATGTGAGTCCCTCTAGTAGTGCGTTCCCATCGACTGATGTGGGTGAGCATGCGGATCACATAGAACCAGAACCTTTGGCGGTAGGTCGAGGACGAGGTCGAGGTTGACAACGAATACGTCCCACTGACGAGTTGAACGACGGGTGCAACCAGCACATAATAGGAGAGCTCGACATTGTTGCTCAACACCACGCGATACGGGAGCTCCTCCGTAAATAAATAGAATAAACATACTTTTTGTATAATAATCATGTATTTTTTAAAAGATGTTTTTAATAATGTACGTTTTGTATAATAATCATGTACTTTTTGTATTTTCTTTCATTAAATGTAAAAATTAACCGTTATTTTAAAATTTTAAATGATTATTTATTAACTTTGTTATTTAAATTTTATTATTTAATTTTTTTTATTTATTATTTAAATTTTAATTTTGTAAAATTAAATTTCAAAGTTAATTTTTTTTACCGTTTTAAAACAATATCATACTTGAATGTATAATTAATTAATCAATCAAAATATAAAAATATATTTAGAATTAATTAAATAATGTAAAATTAAATAAATAAACAATTATATATAAAAAATATTATTTAGGCTTTTAAAATAATTTTAAAAATTACCTTTTTTACAAAAGTACTTTAATAATGATAATTTTTAAACTTAAAAAATAAACTTTAATTACATATTTAAAAATTTAAAAATTAAAAAAAATGGTGTCATTATAATTTTTTTTTTTTTTTTACAAATTGCACTTAGAACATATCATATGGCGACTTTCAAGTTCAATTATTTTAATTTTACAAAATTTAAAGCTCGGAAGTTGCCATATCAGATGGCAACTTCCGAGCAAGATTTTAAAAATAAAATAAAATTTTTAGTTGGAAAGTCGCCATATCATATGACGACTTCCCAACTGATTTTTAAATGAGCGTATTTTGGTATATAATTTGAAAACGTTGGTAGTTTGATAAAAAAAAATTTAGCAATATCTTCACAAAAAAGTCGACCTAATTAACCCTAAAAATTATTGATTAAATCATTGTTTAGTTAGCTATTAAATGACCTAATTAACCCTCAAAACATTGATTAATGCCATTGCTTAGTTGGCTAATTATCATGGCTCCAAAATATCTAATTCTTGCCTCTCATGACTTTAGGGGATTGCTTTTAATGTTAGTAATAGATATAGCACTTATCCTAATACTTTTAAAAGTCATAAAAGTATTGTAAATTATTGACATATGACAGCACATAAATAATGCTTCTAAAGAATTGACAATTGCTATAATAGGGAAAATCTAAAAAACATGATCTCCAACAAAGCATAATTGTTTAAAGGTCTAATGCTCAAGAATAATTTATAAAAAAGAAATGAAAAAATATGAAATTGTTGAAAAAGATATTGTAATGACAAATTTACCCTTAATAATAAAAAAAAAAAAACAAGCTTTTTCCTTCTATCCCTTATTTTTTTCTACTGTGTTTTGGTATCCATGGCACCTTATTTGAACTTGTTGAAAAAGGGGCGTAGCAAAAGTAACAAATCCTTTAACAGCAACAAAGACTTTTGGGAAACCTTATCTTAATAGGAAGTGGCCACTAAATAAGGTAAAGAGTTCTTCCTTCTAGCTAGAGCCCTTTATTATGGCTTTCATTTTTTTCCTGCTTCAAGCTTGGGAAAGTGTGGTTACTTCGAGGATGAAGAATCAGTTGAACTAACTCGACTAAGAATACTAGAGAGGGTGCCTGTGAAAAATTATGATTAATTAATTTTAAAAAAAAAACATAAGAGAAATTTTTAAGGAAAAAGAAACTGAAGTTTTGGAATAGAGATATAAGCAACGGGGAGGAAATGAACTCTTTTTTTTTTTGCTTTTAAGTCAATTTTTATTAAGGGTAAATAAGTCATTTTCATTTTCTTTCTAATAATTTCATAACTTGTTAATTTAGGGTTGTAATCAAGTCGAGCCCGAATAATGAGAAGCTCGAACTCGATTCGAAATTCGCTGTCTAATACTATTTTTTAAGCTCGAGCTCGGCTTGAGATAGAATCGAACTATTCGAGCTCGGTTCGATTAAGCTCGTTTACTCGATTTACATACTCAAGCTCGAGTCCGAGCTCGAGCTTTTCATATAATTTTTTTTATTTAAATAATATTTTTTTAAGATAATATAATGATTAAAAAAAACTCTTACACAACTATAAGATGTTTACATGGATATTTTTTTCTTCTGGATATAATTATCAAAAAAATTATAGAGTAAAACCAATTTAATTAATAAAATCCAAAAAGAGGTTTTGTTGTGACTCTCGATGCCAAACCCACCAATCTACCCGTTCTATAGCCACCCAAACCCACCAACCCCTTGACCATGCCCACGCCGTCAAGCCTGGGGTAGCCTCAATGCTCTTTTCGGCCGCCTCCGAGCTGTCTTTGAAGAAAATGGAGGAAAACCTGATGCAAACCCATTTGGGGCATGAGCTGTGAGGCTATATCTTTGTGAGGTTCGTGATTTGCAGTCAAAAGCAAGAAGGATTAGCTATGAGAAGAAGGATCAAAACATGAAAGCCTTTTTGAGTTGAGGCATGCCCTTTTTTTAGTCGAAGTGGCTGAGTAGTAGTGGGAGAGAGGATGAGAGTTTTTAAAGGAGAGAAAGTGAGGAACGGCTGAAAGGGAATGTGAGAGAAGATGAGAGTCTGTGAGAGAGAGAAAGTGAGGAACGGCTGAGAGGAAACAAACAAAAAATAATAATTAGGTTTTGGGTTTTAAGTGTGTATATATATATATATTAAGGGTAAAATAATAAATTAATATTAAAATTAAAAATCTCGATTAAACTCGCGAGCTACTCGAATCGGGTATTAAAATGCTCGAACTCGGCTCGCTCGGTAGCTCGAGTTGCTCTAGCTCAGCTCGATACTAACCGAATAGAGTTCGAGTTTTTTTCGAGTCGAACTCGAGTAGCTTGCGAGCACAAGTGTCTTTTTTATAATAAATAAAAAAACTATTGCTATTAAATATATATATTTTATACATCTGAGAAAATCTAAAAGAGAAGAGATTGGAACCTTAGATACTGTTTCTTAAAAGAAAGAATAGTAATCGTTACGTCAAGTCCAACTTAATTAGGTATAATTCTTAGCAAACTTACTAATAAATTTAGAACTGTTTTGAGTTAAAATTAAATTTTGGTAACACGTGTAGACACCTAATTTTGTTCGGGCCTCCTAAATAAGGCAAAATTTCCTTTTTACTTTTCAGAACGCAAATAGACTTCCACCATTCCACAGATGGGTCTCCAAGACTTTGATTTTGAGGTCAACACAAAAAGTCAACTCTTAAAAAGTCAACCTCAAAAAAGTCAACCTTAAAAAGTCAACTACTAAAAAAGTCAACTCTCAATCAAAATCAAGATTCAAAGTTGAATTGAGCAATGATGAAAGAATTTTGATAATCGGAGGTCTACAACAAAAAATAGAGAGTTTGAAAGACAAGTTGCAAAAATTCAGTGTAGAGAAATATCTAATTTGACAAATTTGGGAAAAAGTGCGTAAACGATCAAATTTGACGAAACTGGAGGTTCCAAATGGAATAAGGTTAATAAATATGGATATTGGAAGGTCCAATTTGGAAGCGGAGTTGAAGGAAGAATTGGTTTGAAGAGGAAAAGAAAAAGGGATTTAATGAATAAATAGGAAATTCATAAATTTGGGAAAAACTGCAATGATGGCCCGATTCGGTGAAATTGAAGCCCCCAGTTGATAAAGGATAAATAAATAAAAATATCACAAGTCCCAATTTAAAATGGATCCTAAGGAAGAGCCGATTGGAGGAAAAACGGAAAAACGAGAAAATTTTCAATATTGAGAAAAAGGGAAAACTAAATCGGAGAGGAATTCGGATGTAAAAATTGGACGTTTTCGGACCAACTCCAATTCAATATATGAAAAAGGCAGTGGAAAAGAAAATCTAAAAATTGGTCTCGTTTCGAGTAAAATCGAGGTTTCATGGGTTAAAGGGCAATTTTGGAAAATTCGAAAAAATAGAATCTGAACTCAAAAAATTATGAAAACTTCCAGGTCTGAGTTTTATATTATATGGAAAGGATTGGAGAAGAAAAATCCGAAATCAAAGCTCAAATAGAAAAAGATAAAGTTCGGGTGCACCAATCCGAAGTTCCAAGAGAAAATTTCGGGAAGATAGAAAACGAGCTTGAAAAATTATGAAAACTTTCAGATCTAAGTTTTATATTTTATGGAAGGGATTGGAGAAGAAAAATCCGAAATTGGAGCTCAAATGGAAAAAGACAAAGTTCGAGTGCACTAATCCAAAATTCCAAGAGAAAATACCGAAAAAAAAATGAGCTCGAAAAATTATGAAAACTTCCAGATCTGAGTTTTATATTTTATGGAATGGGTTGGAGAAGAAAAATCCGAAATCGGAGCTCAAATGAAAAAAGACAAAGTTTGGGAGGCGCTAAACCGAAACTTTAGAAAAAAATCCGAGAAAAATAGAATTCGAGCTCAAAAAAATACGAAAACCTCCAGAACTGAGTTTTATATTGGATGGGACGAATTGGAAAAGAAAAATCCAAAATTGGGGTCCATTTGCAATTAAATTAAATTTGAAGGTCAAAATACAATTTTATCAAAAAATCGAAAAGGTTCATTTTGCAAATAAAAAAAAGAGGAATGGCCTGGAAATTTCCAAGCCATTTTCGGCCAGCCTGCTGATTAGAGAGGGGGTGTGATCATCTTGATTCAAATGGCCAAAATTGAATAGCAAGATGATATTTTTAAAAGGACAAGATTCTCCATTACTTGCCTACATGGCATTTTAGGCCAATGGGAGGTCTCCAAATTGCAAAGCCATGTGAAGAGTATGAGATGATGCCAAGTAGGATTAAAAATGCCACTTAGGAAGATATTTTAATAGTAAGCCATATGATCATGACAAGTGGCTTAGATATTTTGTAGAGATAGGAGACAAGAATAATCTAGGTGGCATTGTTGGCCAATGAGAGGCTAGAAAACCCTTAATTTAAGGGAAGTATCATGCAAATAGGGGACAAGTACCCTTAATTTAAGGAAAGCATCATGCAAGGAGGGGAAATTTTTTAGCCATGTGACAAGGATGTTGGAGGAGCATGTAAAGCATGAGAAATGGCAAAAAAATAAAACACGCACATTCTCACTATACAAGGGTCGGCCAAGCTAAGGAGAGGGGGAAATTCATTTTTTCTTGAAGGCATTTTCACTACACTCTTCGAGGAGAAAAGGAGAAAAAGAGAGAAAGAGGGAGAAGGAAGGAGAATTTAGGGAGCTTGATTTGGAAAGCAATTGTTAGGTAGCTATTCCATTTCTTCTTCTTCAATTATTTTCTTTGATATCATGTTCTTTTCCTTTCTTTTTTTTTTCTTCATATGATTTGTTAACTTTCTGTTGAATAAAAGGTTTTCAAAAATAAATTTTAAAAGTTTTTTCTCCTTTATTCTTTATTCTTTACAAAATAACCAAGTTGACAAAATTTTGTACACACTTTTTGCCTTAGCCAAAACCTAGGAGGAGTTTTTTGTGCTTGTTCTTGCTTGATTATTCTTGCTTGTTTGTTTGTTCATATTTTTAACTCATGATCGATTCATTGTCATATGTTTGTTGGCTGTAAAATCATGCATTTCATACCATCTTCAACTAGATTTTTGGCTAAGATCAACCAATGATCTCTAGCCAAAAATCCCTTGTCTACTACTTGAAAGAGTAATAGTTTAAGTTGGATATTCTGACTTTGAGATTTTTTTTCACTATTCATTTTTTTGTCAAAATAAAATGTTTTTTTTACCACATGTAGTAGACCCTTAGAGGATGCCCTGGTAGTTTTTCCAAGATTTTTAGATTTTTTTTTTATAAAGATTGAAAAAATGGTTTTCAATAAAACAGTTTTTAGCTCATTGTTCTGACTTTGGTAAAAATTCGGTCAAGGCATCCTTGGTCCAAAACTTAAGCTGATTTTTTCCCATGGAGACCATTATGTTCTAAGTCTACACTAATTTTTCCAGAATGTTTTATGAAGGGTAAAAAAATGGTTTTTCAAAATTGGTTTTGGGAGTCAGAATTGTTTTTTGAAATACTAATAATTTTCTATTTATTTTTATATAAAGAGAGGGCTGATTTGGGTTATTAGCTACTGTCTTATGTTGATTTCCATGTCATTTCAAGGATAAAAATAGATTTTGCAAAAATCGGGTCAAGGGTGATCAACCCGGATTTAAAAAATATAGGTAAACTAGAGCCTTTTTAAAGAGTATTCAGCCATGAGGCTTTTTTGTTTTCATCCCAAAAATTTCAATTTTTAAATCCGAGCCCAAAGTCTTTCGATTTTGAAAATCCAATTTAAGTTTCTTTCAAAGGTAGTCGGATACCTTTTTAGGTATACGGATGTCCTTATTTCAAGAGAGAAATACACCTTCATGCATTACATGTTTTAAATTTTTTTTTTCATTCTAATTTGACATAAAACGTATGTTTCGTTTATCTGAGTCGGGCCTAAACTTTAAAAACTATTTGGACCGGCCCCCTTAACAGTATTCCTAATTTCACCCATACGTATTTTGGTATGTCGCATGTTTGTCCATACGCGTATACGACACCGGTACACAGAGAGGTGAGGCATGTCCGTGCTTCATAGATTTCATAACATTTTTCTCCAAAGGATGTAGACAATATTCAACATATGCCTTTGAGTAGACGAGGCGGTAGTGATGTTTTGATTTGGAACAATTCAATGATGGGGACGGTCACTGTCAGGTCAACCTACTACTTTTCTCATGGTTTGCGAAGACCGGAAGTTCTCCCTCGGAACCAACGTGTTTCCATATGGCGACTATTTGTGGATAGCAAAGGTAGCTCCAAAGGACCAACATTTGGTTGGTTGGAGTGGTTAGTGGCTCCAACCCCCTAGATGAGAACCAAGGTTCGAATCTTGGGAGTCTCCAATATTGGAAGGGCTTTACCATTACACTTCCGACCCGACAGGGATTAGGCTTCCATCAACCATAAAATGAAGATGGGAGGACACCCTGAGTTTACAAAAAAAAAAAAAACAGTAGCTACAAAGGTCAAATTTTTTATGTGGAGATTGTTGCATGAGATCTTACCTACAACTGAGTCGTTGAAGTACAAAGGTTTGCAGGTGGAGGAGTGCTGTCAAGTTTGTGGTAAAATGGATGAGTATTGGTATCAGGGATTTAAATTGTGGTCGCGATAGCGTTTTTCGTCACGTCACGTTTATCGCGGTTGCAGATTTAACGGATGCTATTGCGGTCTTTACGGTCATCGCGGTCATGAAATTTTTTCAAATTTGCACAATTTGTTGTAAAACATAGTAATTATAGTTATAAGCATAAAAACTTTTTATTAATGATTTTTAAAGTAATTTATGACATTTTATAATTTTTTATTTACATGAAAAAAATAATTCTCAATTTTTCGTCATTATAATAAAAATATTTATTTTTAGAAAAATATTAATTTTTATCTATGAATTTGTAAAAATATTAATAATTAATAAAATATAGACATTTTAAATATCAAGTATTCATATTTAATAATATTTCAAACTTAAAAATATAGTAATTTAAAATTTTATATGCTATAAATATTGATATATACTCCAATTCAAATATAAATACCATAATATATATTTAAAAAATTAACAACAATACAAATATAAAAAAAAAAAATCATTACTCAAATTTAAATATAAAATCATAAATATTAGTTATAATTATGTTATCTAAATTATATAAAATTCAATTCTATTAAAATTTGTATAATTTCCCAAAAATAATATATAAAAAAATTTCTAAATTTTTTTCCATAAAAGTTTTCCCTAAAAATTTATTTGAATTTTTCCCAAAACTTTTCCCTAAAAGAAAAGTTCCCCTAAAATCTGAATCGGGTCACTAAATGGACTCAACACATCACTCATCCCATCCCTCAAATAGACCCACTCCCATAATCCAGTCGACAGCTTTCTTTCCTTCTGCCCCAATTCCGCCCAAAATCCCAATTCCCCCAAAATCCCAACAGACCCATAGACCACATGACACACCATCCACTCACCTTTCTTCTTCTATAGGTGCACAGCTTCAGCTTCAGCTTGAGCTTCTCCTTCTCCTTCTACTGTCCTGTCTGACTCTGCTCCAGTTCAGCTTGCTCTAGCCCCTGTCCACCCCACCCCACCCTCCCCTCCTACTCTAGTCCTCCCCCTCCTGCTCCAGTCTCTCAATCTTTGTCTCTTTCTGGTGTGCTTGGTTTTTTTTTTTATTATTATTAATTTTAATTTTGGTTTTATACTTTCAGTTCACATAACAGAAACAAGTTTTGATTCTGTTTTCTTTCACTTTTTTGTCTTTTTTTTTTGTTGAAGAAATAAAGTTTCTGAGTGTTTTTGAATTTCTGAAAAAAAAATTGTTGTTGCTTAGCTGAGATTTTAAAAGATTATTTTTCGTGGGCACCTACTGCTTGTTGTACTTTATTTCATCTCATTTTCTTTTTGTTTATCTATTTAAAACAATTTTTTTTTTCAAAGAATAACGATGTAGTGGAAATAGCGGGCCATTACAGCTGCTATTTTCTGCTACACCGTTTTTCGCGGTCGTAATTAGCCGTTATCGGTGTGAATTTTTTTCACATCGCTATTGAGGGTTTTAGCTGTGGCAGACGGTGCCGCTACCGGGAAATAGCGGTCGCGCCACCGCTACGCCACCGTTATTTGAAACCCTGATTGGTATTGGAGGCATGTGTTTTTCGACTATGAGTTTAGTAAATTAGTCTAGAGGGTTAAGTGTGTTCTTGGAGGGGGTCTTTAATTGTTGCTATCTTGTAATTTTGGTGTGCAATTTTAGACTAAGTTTCTCGAGCTCTTCTCTTTCAAGGGGAGTGTTTGGAATATTGTTTAAACGTTTTATGGTCATTAATTATGGAATAATAGGAATAGTACTTTTCTGCATTATGGCTTTCGCAGGGTGCGGAGAAGGGTGGAGAGGAAACGACTAGAAGGATGATGGAGGAATTGAGGGTTTTGTATGATACCCCACGTACGTACGTAGTCGTACCAGCCACGAGAGCTCAACACAATTGCAGTGTGTGTAGAGGTGCTATTCCCCCTCCATTGGGGTGATAAATTGAATGTGGATGCATCCTATTGATGCGCTTGGGTTTGGTAGACCGTGATTCTGGTGGAGTGGTGAATATTATTAATTGTTTCTGCACTTTCGCGTGTTAACTTTGTGCCTGCCAAATGTTGTTCATGCTATCCTTAATTTGGAGTCTTGAGGTTGCCCGAAAATAAGGTTTTAATAATCTTAGTAATTGAAACTCATTCCCTCCTAGCTATGAAGGAGATCATTAGCCGGAATTATCGTTATGATCAGAGGGTAGCAATCTGATCATGCCTTCTATATGGGATTTAGCTTTAGTTTTTACTACTTATTTACTTAGTCATGTTAATAGACTTAATTGTATGAATAAACTTGCTCACGAATTAGCAAGGGTCAAATGTCTGGTTAGGGAGGAGAGAGTTTGGTGGAGATCTCTACCATACCCTCTTTGTAATCCTGATTTGCCTTATTAACCAAGTTCATTTTACTATAAAAGAAATTATATTATGAGAATACTTAAGAAAATTCAAAAATATCATATAAAATATGGAAAACATGTTACTTTAAGAAAACAAAAAAAAAATCACATAAAAATTCTTCTACAAAGAAGTGATCTTTTATGAAATAAAAAAAAATCCAAATTTAACAAATACTTGAATTTTTTTAAAATAAAATTTATCTTATAAATAAAAATTTTTTAGACTCATCAACAAAATTAAAAGATTATCATATACTCTTTTATAGTCCTGTCCAAGAGCCGGTCTACCTGTCCAAGAACCAGAGTACACGTTCAAGCCCGAAGATTCGTCCGTATTTGAGACGGTTTGAATAAAAATATTAGGCCTGAAAAATGGACTTAAACAAAAAAAAAAAGGCTCGTTTAGAAAATGGACCGAGTCTTGACTCCAACATTCAAGATCCGAACTAACCTATTTTTAATTATATATTATTTTTATATTATATAATTTATATCATATAAAAAATAAATATATAAAAAAGGGAAAGCGATTTGTTAATTGAAAAAAAAAATCTTTTTCACTTTTTATTTCCCATATAATGGGCCGCTCGAATCTCTTAACATTGCTTTTCCTTCATTTTTTTAGCTCAACATCTTTTTTTTTTCTTCCTTCTTTTTCACAACTAATGCAATTGTGAAGTTTTGGACTTTGCTCCAAAATAACTTTCTTTTTTTCTAAATAAAATTGACCCACCTTTTTCCTTTTAAATATTAAAATTTGACATACTCACTATATAGTTAAAACAATATTGTTTTTTAAGAAAAATTAATATGTAAAATAATAGTGGATAGTTTTTTTTTTTTTCCATTCATTATATGGGTGTTTTTGAAAAAAAAAATGTGAAATTAAAATTATTTGAGTCAAAAGTGGAGTAGATTTTTTAAGAGTATGGTTTTTTTAATGATATTTTATAAAATTAAAAGATATGAGTAATTCTAAATTTTTATTTTATTAGTAAAATTTTATTTGAGCTTTTAAGTAAAATTTTCAATTGAGTTGGTGTATGTAGTTTTTTTGTTTTTTTAAATGTGTTTTTAAAAGAAATAAAAAGTTATTTGAGTAAAGTTGAAGTAGTTTTTATAAAGAGGTGGGTAATTTGTTAATGTGTTTTTATAAAAAATAAAATACATAAATAATTCTAATTTTTATTGTTAAAATTTTATTAGTGTTTTTAGGTAAATTCTTCAATTGAGTTAATATATATTATTTAAAAAAGTAAGTTGTGTTTTGAAAAATTAAATGTAAAAAAAGAATGATAGTTTACTTAAATGAGTAGATTTTTAGAAAAGTTGATAATTTTTGTTAAAAATAAATATATAATTTTTTTTAAAAAAAATATTAAAAGATATAATTATTTCTATTTTATTTTATTTAATTTTTGTGTACTTTCACTAACCGTGCGTTTGGATGAAAAATTTTAAAATTTTGAATTTTTTTAAAATAAAGGCATTTCAAAATGCTAACATTTGTAATTGTTTTATTTGAATAAATTTATCTTAGAAGGAAATTTAGGTTATTGGAATTTCATGAAATACAAAAAAAAAAATTATAAAAGAAAAATAATGACATTAAAAATAAAAAATACATATATGTATAAAAAATATGTAATATGAGTATCATTAGATTAGTAAATATATATATATTATTAATAATATAAAAATAAAAAATATATGTCATAATTAAATAAAATGATAATTTATTTTTTAATTTTATATTTTATAGTGGGTCATGATGGAATAAAGTAAGAAAAGATTTGGAGAAATTTTGAAAAACCACCTCTTTAGGTGGAATTTCAAAAGAAAATTTGAAATACTCAAATCCTCTATTAAAATTACTTATAAATTTTGAAATTCCCCTTTCTTTTTATTCAAACAAATAAATTCATATCTAAATTTTTAAAAACCTTGATTAAAATAAAATCGCTCCTTCAAATCGCCGAGACACACCATTTCATAAGATTAATTTCTTTTTAAAAAGGATTTTTTTTTTAAAGGAAGTTACTTAATGGGTCGGTAATTTTGAAAAAAAAAAATTAAAAGAGATGAGAAAGTTATAAAAATAAAAATGTGATAGTAATTTTTTTAAGAATGGGTAGTTTCTTTAAAAAATATATATTTTTAATAAAAATAAAAAGACATAAATATCCTTCTAATTGTTTTATTATTTTATTTTATTTTGATTTTTACGTAATTTCACCAACTGAATTGGTGTCACTTGACTCATGAAATCAACTCAGCAATTCACATTATATTAGTATAGATAAAGAATAACTATATATAATATTATAATTTAAATATTAAAAAATTTATTCAATTATCCATATTTTAGAACTTAATAAAAGAAAAAAAATTAAATTATTAAAAATTAAATAAAAAATAACATGCTTTTAATATTTTAAAAAAAAAATAGACATGTTTAGACAAAATTTAAAATTTATATTTTGGATCGAATCAAATTTAAATAAATATATATAATATTGATATTATATTTAGTCCGATCCAACCCTTACACAACTACTTACACAACTACTCTTTTAAGATATATATTAAAAAAAGAAAAAAATTATAATTAAAAAAAAAAATTATCTATGAGCCTACGACAATCTTTTAACTCGACTCCATTATAAAAAAAAAAAAGAGCTCATAAAAAAGTCAACCATACCAAACAAAAGTTATATAAAAATAAAGTAGAATAAAGCCTATAATGGAAATTAGGACCGAAGAGCAAGGGCAAAAGAGTAATAAAAGTAAGTGACACTGAAACTCAACCTATGCTGGAAGTGGAGAGATAGTGAAAGTTGTTCATCCATTAAACAACTCATCTTCCACTCTCATTTTCTCTCTCTCACTTTAATTTCACTATTATTCTTTAATTAATCCCTCCATAAACCCCTAATTTCCTGCTTCCATTATATATCCAATCACTCATTTGAAAGGAAAATAAATACAATTTTCAGTTTATCCTTTTGCTTTATTTTCCTTTTTTTTTTTTCCGTTTTAGGGTTCCAATTTATGAACAAGATCGTGCGATCGAAGCCCAAACGACGAGCACCAGAAAAAGGTAAGAGTTTTTCTGCTTTTTTCAATTTTATTTTCATAGCTCTGCTGATTTCTTTGATCATCGTTAATTTTCTGTGTAATTTGTTTTTTAATGATTTCTTTTATTTTATTTTTGGGATAGATTTGCTGAAAATTTTTTTTTTCTTTTGATTTTGATTTGGTTTTGATTCATAATTGCGCGGTAAGAATGACCGATGTATTAATTTTTTCTACCTAAAGAAAACTAAATTACTTTTACATATTTTAATAACGTTTTATACTATTAATATATTAACAAATCGACCGTTAGATTTAGTAATATGATTGTATTTGTCGTGCACGTCAAGCTTCAAATCGATCCGATATCTTGCTTCAAATCGTCATATCGATCGAGAATATTATCTTTTTTAATATATATTTAACGTTTGAAAGTTTTTTATATCGAATAAATAGTTAAACATTTTTAATTTTTTCAAAACTCGACGTGCATTATTTATGTAAATAGAAAATGAAATATGACGATCGGATTGTTAAAATATTAATCGTATAAAATATTATGAAAGTATGTTAGTTTTACACTAATATAAGTGAATCTGCATATATATATATATATATATATATATATATATATATATATGTTTGTACATATATGAAAAGTCAATTGCAATTTACTCTTCTTGTTTATGGAAACTAGTAATAAGTCATGTGTTTTAGTTTTGGAGTTGTTGTGATTCTTGAACTGTTCAGAATTATGATTATGATTATGATTATGATTATGATTATGATTATGATTATGATTATGATTATGATTATGATTATGATTATGATTATGATGATGGTTGTCGCTTTAGCTGAATTTACAAGTAAACAACACCAATATAACTCTACTATCAATGTTGCTCTTTCCTTGTCAACTGTATTTATCCAACTTGTCCGAACTTAATCCATAGTCGTAGCTGTAACCAACAAATGCTAATAAAGATAGAAACATATAACTAGGATTTCTTATAACTGACAATTGACAATGAAGAAAGTCCTTTTGCACACCAATCACCAGCTAGGGTTTCTTATAGCTGAACTTTCGAAAATGTGTTGATTTGTCCACTGCTAATGAAAGATATTATTTTTGTACTGTTTAGTATATGTTAGTTGAAAGTATGCAAAAGATATTTTGGTAGTTTGATTGAGAATTTGAGATATAAGTTTGATTGCCGTCAAGATCAAAAGTTAATTCATATTCTGGGTGTTCTGGAAATCTAATTTTGTGCACTTTATTGTTTTTCTTTCAGAATAGTAGTTTGTGGTTATGTAGTTGTTAAAGCAGTCATCTGCCATCATTGCTTTTCCATTAGTTTATGTTTTCTCTCCAGGTTCTGGAAATCAGTCTATTTGTTTTCTTTTATAAATGCTTAATGGTTTATTTATTGCTTGGCACTCGAAGATTCGAAGTAGTAGCATAAAGAATATTATCTTCCTAGTCAATCTTAGACCAATATGGATCAACAAGGCTATGGGCAGACCTCTGCAATGGGCGTAGGTGGTAGCGCAGCAGCAGTTCCATATGGTGTAAGCACTTATCAACCTAATCAAATGATGGGAACCTCTGCTCCTGGATCAGTTGGCTCAATCCAATCCCCTGCCTCATCAGCTCAGCTGGCTCAACACCAACTTGCTTATCAGCATATCCACCAACAACAGCAACAGCAATTGCAACAACAACTCCAGAGCTTTTGGGCAAATCAGTATCAAGAAATTGAGCAGACTACGGATTTTAAGAATCATAGCCTACCATTGGCCAGGATTAAGAAGATTATGAAGGCAGATGAGGATGTGAGGATGATATCAGCTGAAGCACCAGTAGTATTTGCTAGGGCCTGTGAAATGTTCATTCTGGAGTTGACACTGAGGTCATGGAATCACACTGAGGAAAATAAGAGGAGGACCCTCCAGAAGAACGACATTGGAGCAGCAATTACGAGGACTGATATATTTGATTTTCTGGTTGATATTGTCCCAAGAGAGGATTTAAAAGATGAGGTTCTTGCATCAGTACCGAGAGTTGGAGGTCCAGCTGATGCTCTTCCTTACTATTACATGCCACCTCAGCTTGCTCCACAGGCTGGTGCCCCAGGTATGACTGTTGGTAAGCCTGTTTTGGATCATGCCCTTTATGGCCAACAGTCTCGCCCTTATGCTGGTCAGCAGATGTGGCCACCCCAACAGCAGCAGCCACCTTCGGATTCTTAAATGAGATGCTAATGACTACTTAAGAGCTTCAAGGACAGTGCAAGTGAATTGATATCATCGTATCATAGTATGTGATTGAAGTGTACAACATATTACTGCATTTCTATTGCATTACAATTTAATTACTCCTATATATAGTGTGACTGTTGAAAGATGCTTGTTTTTAAGGCCCATAGTTCATTTTTTCCTTTTTTTTTTTCATGGCCTTTTTTGTGTGAATTCGAAGTTTGTCTCATGTTATTATCGAAGCTATAACATGCTATCCACTTGTGGTCTGCCAAAACATGTTTTTTAAATTCATTTATCACAAATGCCAAATCTGAAGCATGGGTGCATGGGATGATGATAAGATAGGATGATTATCATCCTATACCATGTTTGGTTTACACCTAAAGATAAAGATTAGATTATTGGTAGGATGAGTCGTCCTACGCCAGTGGAATGACTCAATCATCTCAAAAGTTGGAGGATTATTTTTAATACTATTAGATAAATGTCTGCGTTTCGTTGTGAACTTATTCTCGAATTTAAATTAATATTTTATAATAAATTTAAAAGATAAAAAAGTAAAAAGAATAAAGATAATTTAAAAAAGTAATAATTTTCATCATTATACAATATCTGATATAAAATTGAGAGTTAATTTGAATATGATCAATTAGATCTAATAATTTCGGACACAATATAATTATACGATACGAAGATAATATGAAAAAAGTAATTAAAACATGACACGAAAAATAATATGAACACAACACAAATATACGAACGTGTCAAAATCTACGTAAAATGAATTATTAACTTGTAAAAATTTATATAAATTTATAATACTTTAAACATATGATAAAATTACACTAACACGTTACACGACACGAAAAATAACATGAATACGACATGAATGTGTCGAAATCTATATAAAATGAATTATTAACTTGTAAAAATTATATAAATTTATAATACTTTGAACACGAAAAAATAACACGAACACGAATACTTTGAACACACAAAAAAATAACACAAACACGAACGTGACATGAAAAATAATATGAACACGACACAAATACACGAACGTGTCAAAATCTACATAAAATGAATTATTAACATGTAAAAATTATATAAAATTATAATATTTTGAATACACGAAAAAATAATATTAAAATTATAAAATTATAAATTTATAAATTAATGGAGGCCTAATTGGGTATTTCTAGGGAGTGAGGCAAGGGGACCTTATTTATAGGCTTTTGGATACAGCAACCAAGTTTTGAGTTTTTGCTTATCATCCAAAATGCAAAAGGATTGGTCTCACTTACATGTGCTTTGCTGATGACTTGCTCATTTTTACAAAGTGGAATGCAGAAATCTTGAAGGCTTTTTACTCAATGTCTGGCTTACAATTAAATTTTGCAAAAGGTGAGATATTCATTTCTAGAGTAAGTCAAGAAATCCTTGAGCACATCCATCCACAATGCTACTGGTTTCACACTTGGAGCACTGCCTGTCTGATACTTGGGGTTCCCTTGGGTTACTAGAAGACCAACAGAGCATGATTGTGCTCCTTTGATTGAGAGATCAGTGACTGCTAGAATTAATAGTTGGGCTTCTAAATTTCTTTCTTAGGCTCGCATTATGCTGCTTATGCAGTCTGTCTTGTTTAACATTCAGAATTACTAGTGTAGGCATTTCATTTTGCCAAAGAGTGTCCTTAACAAGCTTAATCAGCTCTACTCTACAATCTTTTGGACAAAGAAGGACATTAATGCAAAAGGGGCCAGGGGTGTTGGCAGGATGTGTGCTATCCTAAGTCTGAGGGTGGGCTTAGGTTCAAAGATCTTTCTAATTAGAATCAGGCATGTGTTTTTCAGCATATTTGGTCTCTCATTTTCAAAGCTAGCTATTTATGGATAGCATGGATCCAATCTTATGTACCGAAAGGGAGATCATTCTGGAAGGCATCAGAAGTCCAGAGTAATAGCTGAAGCTGGAAAAAATTTATGAAGTTGAGGCAATTAGCAATTCAATTTATCAGGCGGCAAGATGGGAGATTGGTATGGAAGTTTCCTAGATCTCTTTATTTCTACTGTTAAAGTATGGTAAGAGACCAGACAAAGAAAACAAAAAGTTGGTTGGATAGACTTTTGTTGTACACTCATCACATTCCTAGGCATTCCTTTGATATCCTTAGATGGCTATACTTAACAGGTTGCCTACAAAGGATTGACTTCTGTCTTGAGGAATTGAGGTTGATGACAATTATGTTCTTTGTCTTTCTGAGCAGATCATTTGTCTTTTCAATGTAACTATTCCAAAGCAATATGGTTAGAGGTACTACAGCTCCGCCACTACAACCAAATTGGTTTTCAGTGGCGCTAACATAGAGGCGTTTGCCTTAAAAACGCCGCGGAGTACCGTGTTTTTGAATACCCGGCGGCGTTTCTATAAGAAACGTCGGGAAGTTGTAAAGTAGCGGCGTTTTATGTATACAAACGCCGCTAAATCTATACTAATTGCGGCGTTTGCATTACATAAACGCCGCTAAACTAAAATCAATTTTAATCACTTTAGTAAAATTTGGGCGCCAAAATTTGGAGGCGAGAAGCTGCGTTTAGGCTTTTGTTTTAGTGGCGTTTGTATCCACAAACGCCACTAAATAATATAATATATATAAACGCCGCTAAAAACTTAGATAAAGTGGCGTTTGTAAATATAAACGCCGCTAAATATTTCGACATAGCGGCGTTTGGTAATAAAAACGCCGCTATATTGATTCATTTATGGCTTTAGGCAAAACGATGTGTTTTACCTTGTCAATTCGCGGCGTTTGTTGATACAAACGCCGCTATGTTTGTTAATATGATTCAGCCCCGAAAACAAAAACCTAAACCTGTTCTCTATCTCTCTCTCACAGATCTCCAACCCAAAAAACTCATCTCCAAGGCAATTTTTCGCTTCTTTTCATCTCCAAATCATCACCTCCAAGGCGATTTGTCTCTCTTCATCTTCAAATCCGTTCAAATCGTAAGTAATCCGTTCTAAGTTTTTTTTCCTTTTTCTGATTTAATTAGGTAATCCGTTCAAATTGATGCAAGTTTTTTTACAATCCACTGTTCTTTCCCTTCTTTTCTATTGTGTTTTCTCCAACCATTGTATTTGCATTACGAATTATAACATTAAGGTTGGGCATTTCTTCTGGCAGGTGTATGCTATTGGGTCATCATTTGAGAGGCTTGGAAAACAGATTGCATCTAAGCTGTGTTGTTGGATTATTGTAAAGTAAGTTGTATGATGGATGTATATTCTTTTCCTTTTTGGCCCTTTTTTTTTGTTATAGTTTCGGTTAATCCGATAATATACAATCTTTTCCATTGAAGATTGTTATAGTTTCGGTTTTCTTTTTGGGTATTGAAATTTAATATTGTGGGAACCCTAATTAGCTATGGAAAAGGAAAAGGAATGAATTTGTCATATTTATGATTGTAGATCGTAATTTCTTGTGAGTTGATGCAAATTGAGGTTTTAGTCTGTAATTTGACGATGACTTTGATGAGAATTGTTCTAGTTTGGAACAATCTTGAATTTTTGGTCTCTTTTTAATATATGAATTTGACTGAGTTATTCTTCTCTTTATGCGGCTATTAAATAGCTGAAATAGAGTTTTCAGCTAGTCTTGGGCCAAGTTTGGCATTGCCGTAGGGTTCCAGAATTGTGGTTTGGGAAACTCTGGTGAAAAAGCCCCCCTTATTTTGGGTGACATTTTAAATCAGTTTCAATTAGAAATTTGGAATCCATTTGACATTGTTGTTGCAGTCCAGTCGAACTCGAAACCACAGTTTTTTGACCAAATGACACAATGCACTCATTACAGTGTTTGTGGGTGTTTTTCATTGGAATCAGCATAGGTCATTCCTAAAGAATTTCTATGGTTTTGCAAAATTCCTCTCTTTGAAATTTCTGCCATTGTTTTTTCTTTTAAAGATTCAACTTTTTATCTTGTACAGCCCATTTCACTAACCTCTCTGCAGCTTGTGTTATCTATTGCCTCTAGTGGGTGGTACCGGGTAAAGCTGTGATATTTGAAGACAGTTGTTTCCTAATTTTTTATGCTATTTTGAATTCTGTAGACACCTAATTTTGTCCGGACCACTAAACAGGTATGTTTTCTTCCCATATTGATGTTCCCAAGTGTAAAAAGACTGTTTTCATCCTGCAGGTGGTACTCCGAGACTTAGTTTAAGAGGGCGAGCACAAAAAGTCAAACTTGAAAAAAGTCAACCCCGAAAAAGTCAACCCCGAAAAAGTCAACCCCAGAAAGTCAACTACTGAAAAAGTCAACCCACTTTCAAAATCAAGATTTTAAGTTCAATTGAAAAATGGCGAAAGAATTTTGATAATCCGAGGTCTACATTTAAAGATATGGAGTTCGGAAGTTGGGATTTGGAGATTCAGTAGAAAGGAAACCCTAATCCGAGAAATTTGGGGAAAAGTGCTTAAACGATCAAACCGGTCGAAATTGAAGGTTCCAAATGAAAGATAAGCACTGACTACGGGTAATGGAGAAGTCACTTGCAAGAAAAACCGAAAAAAAAGTCAATCCGGGAGAAAACCGAGAATTAGGGTTTTTAGTGGATTTCGGTGAAATCGGGAAGAATCACAGAAATGGCCCGACTTGGTAAGACCAAAGCCCCCAATGGATGAGGAATGATTAAAAAGGATGGCCCAAGGCTCAGATTGAAGAAAATCTGAAAATCGGACTTGTTTTGAGCAAAACCGGGTTTCGGAGGTTAAAGGGTAAAATTGGAAAAATTTGGGAAAAATAGAAAATGGACTCCGAAAATTATGGAAAATTTGTCAATCTCATTCTTAAATCATTTGAAATAGATTGAAGAAAGAAAATCTTGATTCCGAGTTCGTTTGCAAAGTGGCCAAATCCCGGGCTTCTTATGTAGTAATTCAAAAAGATAAATCCCGGAAAAATAGCAAATGGACTCCAAAAATTCTGAAATTTGGCAAATCTCATTTTTAAATTATTTGGAAGAGATTGGCGAAAGAAAATCTTGATTCCGAGTTCGTTTGCAAAATGGCCAAATCCCGGGCCTCCTATGCAGTAATTCAAGCCGATAAATCCCAAAAAAATACCAAATGAGCTCCAAAAATTATGAAAACTTCCAGATCACACTTTTTAATTATTTTGAAGAGATTGGTGAAGAGAAATCTTGATTTGGAGCTCGTTTAAAAAATGGTAAAATGTAGGGGCATAAAAGGGCATTTTTGGGAAGAAAAAATCCAAATAAATAGAAAACGAACTCGGATAATTTTGAAAACTTCCAGAACTCAATATTTTATTATTTTGGAAGTATTAAAAAAAGAAAAATTGAATTTGGAGTCCGTTTGATATTTATTTGCATCCGGGGGGCAAAATGGTCATTTCACCCAAGCAACCGAAAAGGGCTTTTTTGGCCCTTCAAAAAAATCAGAGTTGGGCTGGAAAAGAGAAGTGCTGGCATGCCCAAGCCCAAAGAAAGGAGGAAGCTTCTAATTTTTTTTTTTTTTTAATCAAGTGGTTAAAAATCAAGAGTTAGTTAACCATTCTCTTTGATCAAGCCATGGTGATTAAACCACATAGGTTAAGAAAGATGTCAACATTATTTTTGCATAGCTGTAATTTGAGAGGGCTGAGATGCTAATCTAAAGGTGGTAATTTCATGACTTTTCATCTTGAATTATTGGCCATTTGATGGAAATTAGGTTACACAAAAATGACAACATCTTGGAGGCTATATAACCATGCATTAAGGCTAGCCCTAAGGGAAGGGAGGCAGATTTTGGTTTCTTCTTTTCCATTTTGGCTGATTTCTCTTAGTTTTTCTTAGTTTTTATCTTCTTGGTTGAGAGCAAAAAAAGAAAAGTTTAGAAAAAAAGGAAAGTTTGAAGAGAAAAGCTTGAAATATTAGCTTCTTGAGGTTGCTCTTGAGCACCAACTCTTGCACTTTCATTTTCTATTCTTGTTTTTTGCTATTTTAATCTCTACTTGGTGAGTTTTCATTTTAAAATAATGTTTCTTGTTCTTCCTTCATTTCCTTTCTTAAGTATATTTTTTTTTTTTACATTTTGTTTTTACAATAAACTCACCATGGCCAAATGGCCTACATTATTTATTTTAAGTCGTTGTTTCAATTCATTTTACCATATTGTTTATGCTATTTTCTTTGTTTTTGATGTTTTAAGTGTTATGTTATTTCATGTTCTTAAGTTATATTTAATTTGGTTGCTTTGTTTGTTGCCATTTATGTCTTAGATATCATGTTTTTGCATTTTTAATTTTCTGTTTTCATGTTGTTTAAATTTGAGCATGTTTTAGAGTTAGCATATTAAGTGTTTGTGAGAATGCTTGTGTGATTCTTTGCATGATTCTTGTTTTATATCTTAGTGAGCATGTTTTAGATTTGGTATATTAGGTGTTTGTGAAAATGCTTGTGTGATTTTTGTGTTATGACTTAGTTTTTCATGCTAGCATACCAAGTGTTTGTGAAAATGCCATGCTTGTTGGAGCTTGGGGCCATTTGGCTACTCCATGTGTTTTGCATTGTGTGTTGTATTTTTTGTCATGCTAGTTGTTAGGTTTTTGCATTTGCATGATATTTGGTTGGATTTTTGAATTAAGCATGCCTTGTGTTTGTGAAAATGCCATGCATGTCTTAGGTCTAGGTTACATTAAATGCCATGCAAGTTCATGTTAGGTCTAGGCCATATTATTTATGTCATGCATTTTCCTTACATTTAGGTTTAGATCCATGCATTTCATGCATTATGTTTGCTGCATTGTTTCATGCATTTCATGTTCATGCCACTTGAATAATGACTTGAGCCAATTAATGGTTCAAAGTCATGCTCTCTTGAGCACACTTGTGGAAAATTAAGTTTGTCAAATTGATTATTCTACCTTTGTGATTTTTTTTACTTAGCCAATTTTTATCTAACTTTCAAAAAGTCCTAGCTACTGCTTTCAAGTCATTTTATGAGTTTCAAATATTTTTATTTTTATTTTTAAATGATTTTATCAAAGACAAAAAAAATGTGTTGGCAAAGCAGTTTTTTTTTCCACCCAAAACTCGTACATCTCCGATTTTTATGGGAATTCATCTTTGATCAGAAAATTAAGCCAATTTTTTCTCATGTAGTTTTATATGTCCTGAGTCTCCAGTATTTTTTTTAGAATTTTTGGAATTTTTAAAAATAGGGTAAAAAATCGTGGATTAAAACTAGACAGTGGAGTCAGGATTGAATTTAAAGAAAAACAAAGCAGTTTTTTCTCCTCCAAAAACTCGTACATCTCTGATTTTTCTGGGAATTCATCTTTGATCAAAAAATTAAGCCGATTTTTTCTCGTGTAGTTTTAAATGTCGTGAGTCTCCAGTATTTTTTTCAGAATTTTTGGAATTTTTTAAAATAGGGTAAAAAATCGTGGATTAAAACTGGACAGTGGAGTCAGAATTGAATTTAAAGAAAAACAAAGCAGTTTTTTCTCCTCCAAAAACTCGTACATCTCTGATTTTTCTGGGAATTCATCTTTGATTCGAAAATTAAGCCGATTTTTTTTCGTGTAGTTTTACATGTTCTGAGTTTCCAGTATTTTTTTTAGAATTTTTGGAATTTTTAAAAATAGGATAAAAATTCGTGGATTAAAACTGGACAATGGAGTCAGAATTGAATTTAAAAAAAAAACAATTTTCTGTTTTGGTTAATTTACTTAGAGTGGGCTGATTAGAAGGGTTAGCTACTGACTTAGGGTAATTTCTAAGCCTTTTCAAACTCTAAAAATGGTTTTTCAAGTCCCGGGTTAAGGGTAGTCAAGTCCGGATTTTTTAAACTTAGGAAATTAGAGCCATTTTAAAGAAATTAGCCCAGTTTTTATTTTTAATTCAAGCTTTTCAAAATTGTTTTCAAACAATCACAAAGTATTTTGGTTTTAGAATATTTAATTTGACATATTTTCCTAAGGTAGCCGGATATCTTTTTAGATATACGGATTTCCTTAATTAAAGGAAAAAAATACATTTCATGCATTGCATTTTTATATTCATGCATTTTATATAATATGTGATTCTTGCTATAATAATTTCTATGATATTGTTGTTATTTTGATTTATATTTTTTGATGTTACATGGTTTATTATATGGTTTCGAATATTTCATGATATCCTATGCTTTTATTTAGTTATCTTTATTTAGCATATACGTATTCATTTATTTTAAATGTTTTCAAAAGATAATGGTTTTCAATAAAAATAAAGATATTCCCGAGTTAAAATAATTCATGAGTTCTCTACCGGGTTTGCTGGAGGGAATATCATCAATTATCATTAATAAAGGAATATCTTTCTTTCAAAAAAGAGAATGATTCGGAAAGTTTTCCAAAACTAATAAAAATTTCTATATTTTGCCACGTTTGTTGGGGAATATATGAAAATTTTGAATTTATAAATTCTGGATCATTTTCAATAAAAAAAATGAAATTATTTTTCTTTAAATTGGGAATTAACTTGAAATACTAAATTTAAAACCAACTTTTTACCGAGACTTGAGATAACACACGATTAATAAGGTACCGATTTATACGGGCGTTGTGGGGGTGCTAATCCTTCCCCACACGTAACCGACTCCCGAACCCGCTTCTTTGATTTCTCTGGTTTAAAACGCAGACTTGAAATTGGTTTTTAAAATGTTTTAATTAATTTTTAAAATATTTTATAAAACCGGTTTTAATAGGTGGCCGATCACACCTAGCTAAAAAAGATTGGTGGCGACTCCATGTCTTTTAAGGTCATTTTCAAAACCTTCATTTTTTTAGAGGAATTAAGTCGACTTTTCCTCGGTTTTTTTTAATGTCACGCCTAACGAATACTAAAGTCTTGCGATGAGACGTCGTTATTTTTTTTAGGTTGCGACAGCTTGGCGACTCCACTGGGGACATATTAGAGAGTCAGGCCTAGAATTAGTCGTGTGTTATCAAAGTCTCGGTTTTGTTGGTTTAATTGGTATTTGATTTTAATTCCCACATTTTTTTAATAAGGAGAATTTTGAAAATAATAAATTGTTTTTAAATATGTTCATACTCATGTGCATGCATTTTATTTTTGTTCTCTAGTTATTTAAGGTTGTATATTATAATTGCTTGTTGGTTAATGCGTTACACTATTCTTGAATGTTTTAATTGCTAGGGCATTTAGAATAAGGTTTGTAGAATAGGTGGTGAAAGGTTTATTATTCCTCCACACACACTACACGTGCATTTGCATAACATGAATCCTATACCCGGGTTCCATCCTTTTAAGTGGGAGTAAAGTAACTACGCCTTCGTGATTGATCCTCCGTATGGGCTAGTGAAACACTTTCGGAGTATAAAGTACCTAATGCCTTCGTGATGATCCTCCGCATGGGCATAGGAAAATATACTCTAACGAATTGAACCCGCTTTTATCGGGGTGCCTTACTAGCCTTCACCGGCGACAGTGAGGAACAATTCGGAGCCTTAGAACCGATTCACCCTCATATAGTGAACCTAGGCGAAGCCATGCCGGATTTCCGTTAGATATACCGAAAATAGGAACACATAGAGGGACAGTTCTAAACCTTTTGTTACCTATTTTACACTCCGAATAAGTGTGGTAGATCGGGCAACGATGTACGTACATCGCCCGTAATAAATGTGATACTCCGCCTCGAAGACATCGTGATGCCTAAATAAGCAGATATTGCTGGGGCAGATGTTCATTAGCTGTTTTTTTTTTTTTTAAAAAAAAAAAAAAATCTTTTTTCAAGCATTTTGCATGTTGCACATTTCATACATGTGTTAATAGAGCATGTACATTTTTGGTTGTGTTATTGATCTCATTCTTTTCAATAAACAGTTGGTAATTTCATTTGATGATTTCATAAAACCGGTAGTGTCACATGAACATTTGCATATGGTACCATAGTGGGATCCACCCTGAAATTCTTTTGAAAATAATGTGATTGGTTTTTCATAAATAAAAAAAATAAAAAAAAAGCATGTTAAAAAAAAATCATAAATTAGGAGGCAAATCTTGCATAATGAGATTTTTGAATAATCAAGATTTAGGTCCCACCAATTTCGTGTAATCATTGGTTAATTTATTTGTGTCATTTTGACATCGTGTTACAGTCATAACATGCATGATTATTCATTGTAGAATACATTTGTGATATACATGGTCATTCTTTGTACCTACCTTTGTATTAATTCATTTATTCTTAGCATGTATCATTTTGACATCATAGCATGCATGGTCATTCATTGTAGGACACGTTTATGACATGCATAGTCATTATCTGTATATACCTGGCATTAAATTGCATCCATAGCATACATAGTCATCATAATTTCTCTGTATATGTTCATGCATTAATCATCAATTTATTCATGCACATAGGAATAGAGCGTGTACATTCATAATCTTAATCTCATGACATTTTCATTTGCATGAAAGGGGTTCGAGATATGAGGAATGAATCGGAGGAACGATTGGGTGCTTTGGAACGCAATCAAGATGAATATGGACATGAAATCCGAGAGGTGAAGGAACAACTTGCCAAATTGCTGAAAATGGTTGAGGATATGGGTAACAGTAAAGGTGAACTTTCTCAGGGCTTCGCATCATCTTCGGATCAACCAAAACCATTAGGTCCAGAACATACAATCCTTGCTGGATCCTGCACTTGTCAATGCCACAAAGGTTGCAATCCTGATGAAATTGTGGACAAAATCATGAAAATAATTAAACCTGAAAGCCTGATACCAAAGACAGAAACCTCGAATCCAGTACCATACCTGCAAACTGTTCTAGGTCCAAACCAGTATCCCCACCCTACTATGGTCCAATCGTCCATTGGGACGACCACTACGGGATTCCTGAATCCGACTCCATCGTTACCAACTACCAGTTCATACTATTTCCCTTATCAATCACCTTATCCAGTACCTGAGATAGGAACCTCGAGCTATGTACAACCTCCAAAGGCCCCGTGTCCAAATCCATACCCTTACCATGCTGTTCCGCCACATCCCCATGTAAACACTCCGGTTCGAACCTTAGTGCTACCACCAAGTGCCCCAACTCCTAGGCCATGTGTGACTAAGAAACGATCCCAGAATAAGACCCAAATGCATTTTGATCCCATTCCAATCAGCTACCAAGAGCTCCTCCCTATACTGATCCAAAATCACATGGTTGCCTGTGTCCCATTGAAACCCCTGTTACCACCATATCCAATGTGGTATAATCCAAATGAAAGATGTGATTATCACTGTGGAATTGTTGGCCATAGCATCGAAGATTGTATAGCAGTCAAAAGGAAAGTGCAAGCTCTCATAGATGCCAAGTGGTTGGATCCAACGACACTGATTGATAAAGGACTGGGAAAACGCCATTAGGATTGGGAGATTTACAGCATTGAAGTGGAAAGACTTCGGTCTTATATGATGTAATACGATTTCACTTTTTCAGTAGCCGGCTCTTATAGCCTTAGGATGCTAGGAAGAATAAAGTGCTTGTAAAGACAGTTTTAACTACTGCTCAAATTTTGTAAAACATGGTTTATACCATTGTGAACATTGATATGGGAATGAATTGAGTATGCTTCAAATTTATAAGATGTTGATGATTAAGTTCCTCCGATTCTTATTTCCTCCGTGATATCTTCCCCTTTGCATTTTGCATCCCATCAATTATTTGTCAGGTTGCATTCATAACAAACATAGTCAGCATAATTTCTTTGTATATGTTCATGCATTAATTTGCTTATTACATACATCATGTTAGCATTAGGTCGCATTCATGACACACATGGTTAGCATGATTTTCTTTGTATATACTCTATATCAATCATTCATTGTTTGCATGTATCATAATTGACACCGTGTTGCATTCATAGGATATATGATCATTCATCGGGAAACATGCTAAAATGCACATGATCAGTCATTGCATATATCCATGTGTTGATTTGTTTATTCTTTGTTTGCAACATGTTGGCATTGTGATTGCATTTATCACATATATGGTCAGCATGTTTCCATTGTACATATCCATACATCATATTGTTTAGGCTTCACATGCATGAAATTGCATTCATGGCTCATTCATCATGACATACATTTGGGGGAAATAAAATAGAAGTTGGCTTGGCTTTAGGAGTCTTTGAAAGAATTTCCATTTCAAATCAGAAGAAGTACTGAGTACACTTTTAATACAGGCCGGTGCTATGGAGGATGAACAAGTTGCCCGAATGGAAAAAATGGAAAGGGAACAGAGAGAATTCCGAGAACAGCTAGCAAAATCTCAAGCAGAATCTAAGGATCAGATGACTAAACTGATGGAGCTAATGTCTGCTGTAATGAAGGGAAAAGGATACACCGAAAACTTTGTCGCCGGAGAAGGGTTAGAGGTACAAAAGGGCCAAGATGAGGTAGCAATAAGTGATGCCCAGAACACTGTTAACCCCGTCAATGTCCTAAAATCAGATGATCCGGCTGAACAGGCAAAGTTGAAAAGGGTTGCAGTAAATGAGGTTGAGTTGGCAGATTCCAAATGGAAATATCAGTTGTTAGATGAAAGGCTCCGGGCAATAGAAAGAAAAGATGTATTCGGGAGTGTGGAGGCGAAAGAACGATGCTTGGTCCTCGATTTAGTCATTCCTCCTAAGTTCAAGATACCTGACTTTGTGAAATATGACGAGACGACCGATCCATCAGCCCACATCACTATGTTCTGCCGAAAGATGACAAGTCAGATAGATAATGATAAGCTTTTGATTCACTGCTTTCAGGATAGCCTCAGCGGGTCCGCAATTAGGTGGTATAGTCAGTTGAGCAAGGATCAGATTCGCTCTTGGAATGATTTGGCTGGGGCTTGTCTAAACCAGTACAAGCATATGACCGACAAGACACTTGATCGTCTCACTTTGCAAAATATGGAGAAAAAAGCTACTGAGAGCTTCAAAGAATATGCACAACGGTGGATGAGCCTGGCTGCCCAAATACAACCGCCCTTGACACAAAAGGAAATCACTATCCTTTTTGTGAATACACTGCACGCCCCGTACTATGACAGACTTGTCGGCAATGCTTCGAAGAATTTTGCGGACATGGTAATTTCAGGGGAGATGATTGAGAATGCTATCAAGAATGGGAAACTTGAAAGAGAAGGAACATCCAATACCGAGAGAAATAAGGCACCAAGAAAGAAAGAGGAAGATGTCCAAACTATGGAAGATTTCATCCCATATTCCCAATTTCCCTCATACCAATCATGTTACCCTACTGAGGTATCTCCAAGCCTTTATCCTTACCTACCTACCCAAACACCTAATCCTATACCAGCCCTTGCAACAAGGCCTACTTCTAGAAAACGACCGCGAGAAAATCAAGAAAGAATTCCAATCCCTATCCCTGACTTACTGCCATTACTAATAAAGAATCAGTACCTTACCCCGGTACCTTTGAAAATAGCTCCGAATCCATCAGCAAGGAGTTATGACCCTGACAGCAAGTGTGATTATCACCTAGGGGTAGTTGGGCATTCAACTGAAAAATGCAGACAACTGAAGGAAATGATTGAAAGTTTTATCCGTGATGGTATTTTGACACCGGAGCTTATCGATCAATGGAAGGCCACTTAGCCCTAAATCAATTTCTTTCAGGGTTTTAGGGGGAGAATTACTACCTTTGAAGGATGTCAATAGGAGCATTTTTGACGCATGTAGTTTTATACACTGTGATGATGAAAGCACTTGTCTCATGTTAACATCTACATGAATTAAATGAATTTTAAATGCTTTGTGTTTGTTGTGTTTTAAATAAACGTGAATTTACAAAAACAAGCATTAAGGAAGTTTTAATAATGGATAGTCTCAAGAAGATTGATGATCAGTGTTAGAAATGACCCAACACCATCCCCCTCTTTTTTGGGCTTCTCTATACCTAAACCTTGAATCAATAACACTTGAAAGACCTAATGCTTCAAGGAAAAATGAATGAAAAAAGAGAAGCATTGCCATTATAAGCAAGGATGTAAATCCTAGTCTAGGCTATGAACAAAGGAACAAACTTTTTGAAATTTTTTTGAATTCCTTGAAAATCAAACAAATGAGACATTCTTTCAAGAATCCAGATTTTGATAATTTGGTGTGTGTCAGGATTGTGCTAAAACCATTCATGACCTTTCCCAATGACCACAAAACACTAATTGCCCAGACATCACTTCATGATTGACACCTTGGGGCACAATGATTAAACTAGATTATCCCTTGTCCCAGAGAAAACCTGCTTTTGGGTCATGTTTTCCTTGTCTCTTCAAAGAACTCAGATTGGAAACTCAGCCTTTTCAAAACAGACCTAGACTTGCCATGTTCCTCGTTGATACAAATTCGCATGGATAATCAAATTGGGGCATCATATGTGGAAATGATGGATACATAGTGAAGAAGGATGGGGGCTAATGCATGAATCATTGGGGGCATGCGACGAAAAAAACAAAAAAAAAAGAAAAAAAAAGAAAAAGAAAAATCATGATATCATGCATATGAGAATTCGGATGATTCCAAAGTGCAAAATGAAATTCTGAATATCTATTTCCCCTGAGGATTGCTTTTCAATGAGAATATTTGGGCTTGATATGATGAATGGCCATCTTTCATATCCATTTCACAAGAAAAAAAATTATTATCCATAGTCACCCCTTTTGAGCCAAAAGAATTCTTAATTCTTTGAACCCTGATCAAGGATTACCCTCTACACTGGGGGGAAAATGCGAGGAAAGATCTTTTCAAAGATCATTGAGAAATGAGTGACAGCTCAGGGACAGACACAAAGCAAATGGAGCCCCGAATAAATACGGGCGCACTCTGTCAAAGAAAAAAAGAAGAGGAAAAGATGACGAAATGAAAGCCAAGAAAAACAAACAAAAAACACAATAAAAAAATGTGTGTGAAAGACATGGCAAATTGAAAGCCAAAAGCAAGGAAGAAAAAGAGCAAAATCAAAAAGAAAGAAATGTCCAAGAAGAGACACATGCTTCAAAGAAAATCATCTTCAAGAAAGGATCCTTGATCTGATTACCCTCAAACACATATTTTGGGCCTATTTATCCTTTCTTTCTGAATCCTGAGCCATGGCCTACATTACGTGCTTTAAAAGTCCATTTTGATCAAGCATGAATGTTTAATTTGAAGGGTTTTCCTCAGATTTTATCCCATCTTATCAAATTCTCATTTCACTAAGGAAGAATTTAGAATTCTCAAGTGCATGGTAAAAAAAAAAAAAAAAAAAAAAAGAGAAAAATTGAAAAGAATGGGACTCTAGGGCGAAAACCCAAAAAAACGGGCGGTCTAGAGTAGAATGGGAATTTTCGATGCCATCGATGATAGTGCCGATACCCCAAAAGAAAAGATCTTATTAAAGGAGTGGTCATCGAGGAACATCTAGGAATTCCTGAACCCCCCAAATTGTCAGCTCTCATTCGGAGGATTGTCTTCAAAAACTGAAACTTTGTTTCCAAGATTAAACTTTCCGGTTTAAACATCCCAGCCAATCTTGATGCTTGACAAAATGCCTTGATATGGAAACTAAAAGAATGTTGAATTTGTTTGGTTCTCAATGAATTCATGATTTATAAAACCTGTTCCATTTGTGAGCCTAGAAGGGATATACATTTTTGTCATGAAGTTTTCCTGGAAAAGCCAGAATCTTGTTATACCAAGCCTTGCCAATCCAGTTAAAAAAACCCAGATTGATACTTAGAGAAATTTCTAACAATGATCATCAGTCTTCAAAAGATTTGTACATCACACATTGTGGGGTTAATATTTTTTGTTCAGAAGTTTTCAAAATGCGAAAACAAATAAAAAGATTTTTTTGAAATACCCATTTTGATGTTGGCATGAGACAAGGATTTTTCTAACTCAAAGGTGTAGAACTGCCAGGATAGGTCTTGACTTCCAGATATGAGAAGAAGAAATAGAACCCGGTTCAGATCTCTGTTGATGAAAGTTTGAAAAACTGTTGGGGCAAAGAGAATAGCCAAAATGAATTGAAGATATACTCTGATTTGAAGAGGAAAAATGAATTTGAAAGGCTAAGCCAAAGTCTAGAAAAATAGCCGGGGGCACTTGCATCACTCATGAGCACTCATCTCTTTATCGAGCTTTTGCATCTGCACAGTGTCGGCAAGCATTTGCATCATTCATGGGTATTTGCATTGGCATTATTCCATAAGCATCTGTATTTTACCTTTACATTTACATTATTCATGGAATTCGTATTTGTGTCATCTCAAGCAATTGCATCATTTCTAGAATCATTGCATTTTCATTACTGTGTGGTAATTGTAGTTACACCATTCATAAACCAGTTACATGAACACAATTAGTAGGGGCATCTGCATCATGAAACATGGGCATCAATCCAAGTCATTTACATTTGCATTAAAGACATTTGCACCAGTTTAAGTCATTTCGTGTCTTATTCAACACCTGCATCTGCATCAAAAAGCATTCGCATCTTCTCAAAATCGTTAGGGTAATTTTCAACAATTCTTCAAAGAACATTTTTAAGACCTCCGGGCATAATTTTTCAAATCACAGGTAAGACCTCCGGGCAATATCTTTAAGACCTCCGGGCAACATCTTTAAGACCTCCGGGCATAACTTTTTTCAGGGGTAAGGCCTTCGGGCACTATTCTTAAGACCTCCGGGCATCATTTTTAAAGTCGCATACAGCGCATTTTTTCCAAATTATGGGTAAGGCCTCCGGGCACCATTCTTAAGACCTCCGGGCATCATTTTTAAAGTCGCATACAGCGCATTTCTTCCAAATCACGGGTAAGGCCTCCGGGCACCATTCTTAAGACCTCCGGGCATCATTTTTAAAGTCGCATACAGCGCATTTCTTCCAAATTATGGGTAAGGCCTCCGGGCACCATTCTTAAGACCTCCGGGCATCATTTTTAAAGTCGCGTACAGCGCATTTCTTCCAAATTATGGGCAAGGCCTCCGGGCACCATTCTTAAGACCTCCGGGCATCATTTTTAAAGTCGCATACAGCGCATTTCTTCCAAATTATGGGTAAGGCCTCCGGGCACCATTCTTAAGACCTCCGGGCATCATTTTTAAAGTCGCATACAGCGCATTTCTTCCAAATCACGGGTAAGGCCTCCGCCCACCATTCTTAAAACCTCCGGGCATCATTTTTAAAGTCGCATACAGCGCATTTTTTTCAAATCACAGGTAAGACCTCCGGGCACCAATTTTTAAGACCTCCGGGCACCATTTTAAGACCTCCGGGCATAACTTTTTTCAGGGGTAAGACCTCCGGGCACCAATTTTTAAGACCTCCGGGCATAATTTTTCAAATCACAGGTAAGACCTCCGGGCAACATCTTTAAGACCTCCGGGCATAACTTTTTTCAGGGGTAAGACCTCCAGGCACCAATTTTTAAGACCTCCGGGCACCAATTTTTAAGACCTCCGGGCACCATTTTAAGACCTTCGGGCACCAATTTTAAAGCCCTTCGAGCATAAATTTTTCTTTTGAAATCGAATTCATTCCCTTAAGACGAATCGAGCCTTGTTTAGGCAGGGAATTCAATTTAAGGACAAAATCTTCAATTTATTGTTTTTAAAAAAAAAATGAAAAAAGAGAAAATCGAAAAAAAATAAAAAAAAATAAAAAAAAATAAAAAAAAAAGGAAAAAAGAAAAAAGAAAAAAAGAAGAAAGAAGAAAAAAATGAAAAAATGAAAAATAGAAAATTAAAAAAATTAAAATGAAAAAGAAACCCCTTTCCCTTTCCTTCACATGTGATGTCACTGACCGTACAAAATTAGTGTCGGTTTATCTTTGCCTGATTCCTGATTCTCAGCAATAGCCAAAGAGGGGCAGCTGTAGACACCTAATTTTGTCCGGACCACTAAACAGGTATGTTTTCTTCCCATATTGATGTTCCCAAGTGTAAAAAGACTGTTTTCATCCTGCAGGTGGTACTCCGAGACTTAGTTTAAGAGGGCGAGCACAAAAAGTCAAACTTGAAAAAAGTCAACCCCGAAAAAGTCAACCCCGAAAAAGTCAACCCCAGAAAGTCAACTACTGAAAAAGTCAACCCACTTTCAAAATCAAGATTTTAAGTTCAATTGAAAAATGGCGAAAGAATTTTGATAATCCGAGGTCTACATTGAAAGATATGGAGTTCGGAAGTTGGGATTTGGAGATTCAGTAGAAAGGAAACCCTAATCCGAGAAATTTGGGGAAAAGTGCTTAAACGATCAAACCGGTCGAAATTGAAGGTTCCAAATGAAAGATAAGCACTGACTACGGGTAATGGAGAAGTCACTTGCAAGAAAAACCGAAAAAAAAGTCAATCCGGGAGAAAACCGAGAATTAGGGTTTTTAGTGGATTTCGGTGAAATCGGGAAGAATCACAGAAATGGCCCGACTTGGTAAGACCAAAGCCCCCAATGGATGAGGAATGATTAAAAAGGATGGCCCAAGGCTCAGATTGAAGAAAATCTGAAAATCGGACTTGTTTTGAGCAAAACCGGGTTTCGGAGGTTAAAGGGTAAAATTGGAAAAATTTGGGAAAAATAGCAAATGGACTCCGAAAATTATGGAAAATTTGTCAATCTCATTCTTAAATCATTTGAAATAGATTGAAGAAAGAAAATCTTGATTCCGAGTTCGTTTGCAAAGTGGCCAAATCCCGGGCTTCTTATGTAGTAATTCAAAAAGATAAATCCCGGAAAAATAGCAAATGGACTCCAAAAATTCTGAAATTTGGCAAATCTCATTTTTAAATTATTTGGAAGAGATTGGCGAAAGAAAATCTTGATTCCGAGTTCGTTTGCAAAATGGCCAAATCCCGGGCCTCCTATGCAGTAATTCAAGCCGATAAATCCCAAAAAAATACCAAATGAGCTCCAAAAATTATGAAAACTTCCAGATCACACTTTTTAATTATTTTGAAGAGATTGGTGAAGAGAAATCTTGATTTGGAGCTCGTTTAAAAAATGGTAAAATGTAGGGGCATAAAAGGGCATTTTTGGGAAGAAAAAATCCAAATAAATAGAAAACGAACTCGGATAATTTTGAAAACTTCCAGAACTCAATATTTTATTATTTTGGAAGTATTAAAAAAAGAAAAATTGAATTTGGAGTCCGTTTGATATTTATTTGCATCCGGGGGGCAAAATGGTCATTTCACCCAAGCAACCGAAAAGGGCTTTTTTGGCCCTTCAAAAAAATCAGAGTTGGGCTGGAAAAGAGAAGTGCTGGAATGCCCAAGCCCAAAGAAAGGAGGAAGCTTCTAATTTTTTTTTTTTTTAATCAAGTGGTTAAAAATCAAGAGTTAGTTAACCATTCTCTTTGATCAAGCCATGGTGATTAAACCACATAGGTTAAGAAAGATGTCAACATTATTTTTGCATAGCTGTAATTTGAGAGGGCTGAGATGCTAATCTAAAGGTGGTAATTTCATGACTTTTCATCTTGAATTATTGGCCATTTGATGGAAATTAGGTTACACAAAAATGACAACATCTTGGAGGCTATATAACCATGCATTAAGGCTAGCCCTAAGGGAAGGGAGGCAGATTTTGGTTTCTTCTTTTCCATTTTGGCTGATTTCTCTTAGTTTTTCTTAGTTTTTATCTTCTTGGTTGAGAGCAAAAAAAGAAAAGTTTAGAAAAAAAGGAAAGTTTGAAGAGAAAAGCTTGAAATATTAGCTTCTTGAGGTTGCTCTTGAGCACCAACTCTTGCACTTTCATTTTCTATTCTTGTTTTTTGCTATTTTAATCTCTACTTGGTGAGTTTTCATTTTAAAATAATGTTTCTTGTTCTTCCTTCATTTCCTTTCTTAAGTATATTTTTTTTTTTACATTTTGTTTTTACAATAAACTCACCATGGCCAAATGGCCTACATTATTTATTTTAAGTCGTTGTTTCAATTCATTTTACCATATTGTTTATGCTATTTTCTTTGTTTTTGATGTTTTAAGTGTTATGTTATTTCATGTTCTTAAGTTATATTTAATTTGGTTGCTTTGTTTGTTGCCATTTATGTCTTAGATATCATGTTTTTGCATTTTTAATTTTCTGTTTTCATGTTGTTTAAATTTGAGCATGTTTTAGAGTTAGCATATTAAGTGTTTGTGAAAATGCTTGTGTGATTCTTTGCATGATTCTTGTTTTATATCTTAGTGAGCATGTTTTAGATTTGGTATATTAGGTGTTTGTGAAAATGCTTGTGTGATTTTTGTGTTATGACTTAGTTTTTCATGCTAGCATACCAAGTGTTTGTGAAAATGCCATGCTTGTTGGAGCTTGGGGCCATTTGGCTACTCCATGTGTTTTGCATTGTGTGTTGTATTTTTTGTCATGCTAGTTGTTAGGTTTTTGCATTTGCATGATATTTGGTTGGATTTTTGAATTAAGCATGCCTTGTGTTTGTGAAAATGCCATGCATGTCTTAGGTCTAGGTTACATTAAATGCCATGCAAGTTCATGTTAGGTCTAGGCCATATTATTTATGTCATGCATTTTCCTTACATTTAGGTTTAGATCCATGCATTTCATGCATTATGTTTGCTGCATTGTTTCATGCATTTCATGTTCATGCGACTTGAATAATGACTTGAGCCAATTAATGGTTCAAAGTCATGCTCTCTTGAGCACACTTGTGGAAAATTAAGTTTGTCAAATTGATTATTCTATCTTTGTGATTTTTTTTACTTAGCCAATTTTTATCTAACTTTCAAAAAGTCCTAGCTACTGCTTTCAAGTCATTTTATGAGTTTCAAATATTTTTATTTTTATTTTTAAATGATTTTATCAAAGACAAAAAAAATGTGTTGGCAAAGCAGTTTTTTTTTCCACCCAAAACTCGTACATCTCCGATTTTTATGGGAATTCATCTTTGATCAGAAAATTAAGCCAATTTTTTCTCATGTAGTTTTATATGTCCTGAGTCTCCAGTATTTTTTTTAGAATTTTTGGAATTTTTAAAAATAGGGTAAAAAATCGTGGATTAAAACTAGACAGTGGAGTCAGGATTGAATTTAAAGAAAAACAAAGCAGTTTTTTCTCCTCCAAAAACTCGTACATCTCTGATTTTTCTGGGAATTCATCTTTGATCAAATAATTAAGCCGATTTTTTCTCGTGTAGTTTTAAATGTCGTGAGTCTCCAGTATTTTTTTCAGAATTTTTGAAATTTTTTAAAATAGGGTAAAAAATCGTGGATTAAAACTGGACAGTGGAGTCAGAATTGAATTTAAAGAAAAACAAAGCAGTTTTTTCTCCTCCAAAAACTCGTACATCTCTGATTTTTCTGGGAATTCATCTTTGATTCGAAAATTAAGCCGATTTTTTTTCGTGTAGTTTTACATGTTCTGAGTTTCCAGTATTTTTTTTAGAATTTTTGGAATTTTTAAAAATAGGATAAAAATTCGTGGATTAAAACTGGACAGTGGAGTCAGAATTGAATTTAAAAAAAAAAACAATTTTCTGTTTTGGTTAATTTACTTAGAGTGGGCTGATTAGAAGGGTTAGCTACTGACTTAGGGTAATTTCTAAGCCTTTTCAAACTCTAAAAATGGTTTTTCAAGTCCCGGGTTAAGGGTAGTCAAGTCCGGATTTTTTAAACTTAGGAAATTAGAGCCATTTTAAAGAAATTAGCCCAGTTTTTATTTTTAATTCAAGCTTTTCAAAATTGTTTTCAAACAATCACAAAGTATTTTGGTTTTAGAATATTTAATTTGACATATTTTCCTAAGGTAGCCGGATATCTTTTTAGATATACGGATTTCCTTAATTAAAGGAAAAAAATACATTTCATGCATTGCATTTTTATATTCATGCATTTTATATAATATGTGATTCTTGCTATAATAATTTCTATGATATTGTTGTTATTTTGATTTATATTTTTTGATGTTACATGGTTTATTATATGGTTTCGAATATTTCATGATATCCTATGCTTTTATTTAGTTATCTTTATTTAGCATATACGTATTCATTTATTTTAAATGTTTTCAAAAGATAATGGTTTTCAATAAAAATAAAGATATTCCCGAGTTAAAATAATTCATGAGTTCTCTACCGGGTTTGCTGGAGGGAATATCATCAATTATCATTAATAAAGGAATATCTTTCTTTCAAAAAAGAGAATGATTCGGAAAGTTTTCCAAAACTAATAAAAATTTCTATATTTTGCCACGTTTGTTGGGGAATATATGAAAATTTTGAATTTATAAATTCTGGATCATTTTCAATAAAAAAAATGAAATTATTTTTCTTTAAATTGGGAATTAACTTGAAATACTAAATTTAAAACCAACTTTTTACCGAGACTTGAGATAACACACGATTAATAAGGTACCGATTTATACGGGCGTTGTGGGGGTGCTAATCCTTCCCCACACGTAACCGACTCCCGAACCCGCTTCTTTGATTTCTCTGGTTTAAAACGCAGACTTGAAATTGGTTTTTAAAATGTTTTAATTAATTTTTAAAATATTTTATAAAACCGGTTTTAATAGGTGGCCGATCACACCTAGCTAAAAAAGATTGGTGGCGACTCCATGTCTTTTAAGGTCATTTTCAAAACCTTCATTTTTTTAGAGGAATTAAGTCGACTTTTCCTCGGTTTTTTTTAATGTCACGCCTAACGAATACTAAAGTCTTGCGATGAGACGTCGTTATTTTTTTTTAGGTTGCGACAAATTCAAAAGAAGTTCTTTATTTTCTTCCATATGTAGTTTGTGAGTAAGTGCGTGCGTGTGTGTGTCGTACATCTGAAAGAGGATGTAGTTGTGTTGATTATCTGTCCTGGTTTGATTGATTTTGAAGCTGTTGGTTTTATCCTTGAGAGGAACAAGCGCATCGATATGTGCTTTTCCATAGTGATTCACTGGAATCATTACGCACGTAAGTTTCAGTATAATTTTTAATTTAACAAACAGTTTAATTTGTCTTTTGCTTTCTCACGTAAAAAACGTACTTTTTATGATAGTGAGTATAGAAGCTACTTGAGAGGAACTTTACGTTCTCGAAGAAGACAACTTCGCGAGCTTGATAAGTTATTTACGGAAAATTTCCACGAATGGTTAGGAGAAGTAGTAAGTAACACAAGTTTTTATCATTTTATTACGATCAATGTATTCTTTAATATATAAATAAAGTGAAGTGTTTGCCTTTACGTTTCTTGTAATAGGTTTGGAGTGGAAGAGATGTTAGCGAAGAAATGAAGTGTTTTTCACAAGGACCGAATAGAATAGTGAAAAGATACAGTGCTTACATCATTAATGGATTTAGATTTCATACTAAATCCCGTGAACGCTTTAGGAGAACACAAAATTGTGGAGTTGTTGTTTCTTCTTCAACAACAAGCTATGCTAGTGCTAGGGATAATAATCCTTTGGAGGGGGATATTGATTATTATGGAATTCTAAATGATATTATTGAGTTGGATTATTATGGCAAGTGGAAGGTCGTGTTATTTCGATGTGATTGGGCTGATGTGAATACTAGTAGAGGTGTTAAAAAAGATCAGTTCGGATTTACAATGGTGAATTTCTCTCGATTAATTCACACCGGACAACAACTGATTGACGAACCTTATGTTTTTTCATCTCAAGTCAAACAAGTATTTTATTCCGAAGATCCGAATGATGCGGGTTGGTATGTTGTACTCCGTAACACACCTAGAAACCTGTTTGATATGGGTGATAAATTTCAAGATGATATTGAACAAAGAACTGAATGCTTGCCATTTACGGATCAAAACTTGGATGAAAATATCCCTAGTACCAATACAGATGTTCGGTGGGTTCGCGAAGATGTTGATGAAGACATTTATGAAACTTGATGAAAAAACGGAATCTAGTAAGATTATTTTGAAACAAATACTCTGTATATAATATGTTTTTATACTGTAAATATTATTATTAATGTTTTTTACGTAATAGTATTTCATTCTTATACTAATGTTGTTTACTTAAAATTGATGCAGATAGCATGGCGAGGAAAAGATTAAGGGATATCAATATCATTCAGACTGTTGAGGGTGACACTAGAGTGACGCCTTCAGAGGTGCCGAATGCGTCTACTGCAGATGTTAACCCACCAGAGTTGTCGGCTGCCTCCATAGCTGCAGAAACTGCAGTTCATACGAACTTGAATACAGGTATCGTGGTACGGCGTTTGTGTTAAAAGTATGCAAAATCATATTGAAATTGCTAATATATTTGCTTTTGTGTAGTTGATAATGTTGGACAACGCAGAACTCGTGGTCGTACGACATTAAAGGAGTTATGGGCACTACCTCCTGAAGAGCGTATTGTTGTCGCAGCAAATAATGAGCAGCAGCCAATTGGTCCAGAAGCACAATTATTGGCTAGCTTTCTTGGCCTGATTGCTCGAAATGGGATGAAGTGTCCCATTAATTATGAGTCATGGCGTGACGTGCCGAATACTGAGAAGGTCGAGCTGTTAAAGTTTATTGAGGTATAAGCGTGTTACATTAGTATTGCATTATTTTAATAATTTTGTTGATCATCGAAACTAACGTTGTACAACTTCTCCGTTTCAGTCACGATTTTCTTTGCAGATTCCCACATCATTTGTTATGAAATCATTGGGGAAAAAATGGAAAGACTTTAAGCATGAGTTGAAGAAAAAGTATTTCGATCGAAATACTGATCCTAATGTCTTACTACGAACCATACCGCGTGGTGTGATTATGTGGCAGTATGAGAGACTGGTTAGATTCTGATATTCAAAAAAAGGAGAGGTATCATTTATAATTTATTTTGGTAATTTACTTATAGTACTTGATATAATACAATTTTATGGAATATGTATAGTTTTATAACGTGCTTTGTCTAATGTACAGGAACGAGAAAAGATAGGGGTAAGCAGTAGACAACAACAGAAATACAGTCACACCAGTGGTTCAAAAAGTTTTGCCAGAAAAGCTAATGAAAAAGTAAGTTTACATTCATAATGTATTAATATATTAGTTCTCAATTATTTTAATACAATTTAGTATTAATTATTATTGTTTTGTAGGAAATTGAGCGGGGTGAAAAAATTGGACGAGTTGAACTGTTTCAGTTAACTCATACTAAGAAGGATGGATCCTATTTGAACATCGAGACTCAGGAAATTGTGGTATATTTTCTTCAAACTTGTTTTCATTTACAAATATGTTTTACAAAAGATTATATTAATTTTATTGTTTTATAGGAGAAAGCTCGAAATAAAATTGCTGAGTATCAAGTCGGAGCATCAGATGGATCATCAGCGAATATGCAAGATGTCGAGAATCAAATATTCACTGAAGTAGCTGGAAAAGAACGATATGGACGGGTTCGAGGTGTCGGAATGGGTCCGACACCATCTAGCTACTATGGACTTGGTTCTCAACGGTTTACTGCTTCTTCTTCACAAAACTCCAGTGCATATGAAGTTCAGATGCTGAGAGAAGAAATGCAAAATATGAATAAACGTTTTGAGGAGAAGGAAGCAGAGAGACAAGCTCAGAAAGAAGAACAAGATAGACGATATCAGGAGCTGCAGGCACAGTTTCAGTCGTTGATGAATTTAGTGCAGCAAAAGAATTTAGGAGGCTCATCTACTTCAGATTAAAGAATTTGTAAGTGGATTTGATGTGTTGAATAATACATTTTATGGTTGATATTAAATATATTTTTATATTATATATATTTTTTATAATTTGTGTTGTTTGTGTATTATTCGACAATGTTGCGCATTTCGGACCTTCAATTGTATTTTTTTTAAAAAATATTCTGCATTTACAGCGGAAATAAATAGTATTTTTTTAAAAAAAATATTCTGCATTTATAGCGGCGTTTGAGAAAAAAACGCCGCTAAATACATAAATTTCTGCAAATATAGCGGCGTTTTCTGATAAGCAAACGCCGCTATATATATAAATTTCTGCAAATATAGCGGCGTTTTTTGATCAGAAAACGCCGCTAAAAGCCAAAAGTTAGCGGCGTTTTGTATTCCAAAACGCCGCTAAAACCGAACACTTAGTGGCGTTTGAGAATAGAAAACGCCGCTAAAGTTTCAAGTATTACCATTTCGGACCTTCAATTGTGGCGTTTATAAACGCCGTTAATGTACCTAAAAACGCCACTAATTTAACGGCGTTTATGGTGAAAACGCCACTAAATTTCCCGTCACTGTCTTTACCGGCGTTTGTTGCGGCGTTTTTTAAAACGCCTCTAATTTTTTTCGCGGCGTTTATAAACGCCGCTATTCCAAAAAAAAAAAAAACGCCGCTGAAAGATCAATTTGCTGTAGTGGCTACAAAAAGAATTTTATAGATGGGATGCTGAGCTTAATTGGGCAATGAGAAAGCTCAAAGGCAGATCATTGCTAACTACCACACTAAAGTTAGCATGAGAAGCCCTTATCTACCATGTATGGAGGGAGAGAAACAATCGTCTTCATGGGAAGCCTCAGAAGACATGCTTGCAAGTTCTTGGAGTTATCAGAGAAGAAGTCAGATTGAGAATTGTAAGAATGAAGAACATAGAAGATGATTCTGTAAATAAGTTTCTTTGTACAGGTTGGAGTTTCAGTAACTCCATTTTTTCTTCATGATTTAAAATTTTCAAATTTGTTTCTAGCTTATTAGCTAGTTCAGTACTGATGTAGCAGCTTTAACTGCTTCTTTTGGATGAATAAAAGTTACTTGCTTATCAAAAAACAAAAAAGAACTTTCATTTTAAAGAAAACAATGGTAATTACTTTAATTTAAATAAAGATAATCTACAGCTTAGAAAAAAGCTCTTTAACAAGGGCGAAACCAGAAAGATTGACGAAGAGGGGACGGAATATATATATATATATATATATATATATATATATAAAGGTTTAAAGTAAAAATAAGATTGTGTATGAAATAAACCTATCCAAGGATAGGGTTATTCGTCGACTCAAATTAGGTCGGGCTTTGGACAGGTAAAATTTTTGTTATGTGAACCTAACTCGACCGAGTCCATGGACACTCTAATATAAAAATATTAAATTTAAATATTATATATGATATTTGCTAACAATATATAAATTTCTTATAATAAAATAATTTTTTTTTTAATTTTTAAATATTATAATTCATGTTGCATATGAAAAAAATTTAATAAAAAATAAAGTCTAAACGTCAAAAAAAAATTATTGTTTAACTAAAATATGTATAAAATTATTTCATATTATAAAAGAAAATAATAAGATTACATATATTTTAAAAAAAAAAAAATACACAATTCGTATTAGATATTGTAAATATTTAATTTTCTTCATTTATTTTTCTCTTATGAGCATAGAATGAAAAGTATTAAACAGAATAATTAATATAAATGTATCTATTTAATTGATTGAAAAAGTAAATAAAGAGAATTAAACTAATAATAATAAATGAGGTTTAAACTAAAAATGTTGCTTAATTTATTATATCAAACAAATTTTATAAATAAATGGTTAAATTGAAGGATCAAATAAAATTTGTAAGGGCCAAAAATATTTTTACTTTATTTTAAAATTTCAAAATTTTTTAAGATGAAGGGTCAAACAAATTTAAAAGAGTCAAACATAATTTTATCTTTATTTAAAAAAACTTAAAAAATTTAGACGGGCCTCCCCCCCCCCCGCCCCCGCCCCTGCTCTTCAATCTTTTTCAAGCTTCCTTTTATCCATACCAATTTCAGATACGACAATTCTACATAAAGCATGACAGGCTGTCTTTATTAGGTGAGATTAGCTCACATTTGATTAATTATGAAATAGTAATATCCTTTTGATTGGGGAAATTACTAGCAAATCAAGCATTAAGCAAGTTGGAAAGGCCCAAAATGAGGTAATTAATTGCCTCCAACTAGACCTATTTAAGAGTTGGATTATTTCAACTTAAACTTGATCAGATTTGAATATTTTAATAATTCGAGTCGATGTCATTCGAGTTATTATTCATTAATAAAAATAAAAAAAAATTATTTAAATTTAATTATAAAATATAAAAATATTAATATAAAAATATTTTTTAAATATTTAATTAATAATGAATGAATTTTCGGATTGATTCAGATTCGAATTTGAGTAAAAAAATAAAAAAAATTACGTCACGATTCGATCCGACTCATGGATAAATTTATATGCAGCATTTGTCCCAAGAATTGAGCAGAGCAGACATAGGATATGGATTTGTTTATATAGAGGTTAGATTTTATAAAGTCCAACTTCACAATGCTGCTAGACCAATAGACAAAGAGAGCAGTTACTTCTCGTTTTTGGTCAACTAGATTCGATTTTTACAGGAAGCATTTCGATGAGTAATCAAAATCTTGAATGCACCAGATGATGTGAGAGTGCATTGTTAAAATCGTACGAAAAGTAAATTATGTGAAGACAAAATTTGAGGATACATGTTACTAATATTATAAAAAAAAATAGAAAGATGAAAAACTCACCATCTACCAAAAAAATAAAATAAAGGGGTATATATGTTCTTGGGCTTTATACTACACAAGGAAAACGGAGAATGAGAGACTTGAGAGATAGTGCAATAGAAAGTGCTTGATTTGGTATATTTATTAATTAATAGGATTTAAGGTCTTTTGTTTTTTAATCAAATTTAGAAGAATTTTTTTAGCATTAGAGATAATTGAGACATGTGAATTTTCTATTTAAAAATATAACAGTAGTGTGTAGGTAAGAAGAATATTAATACATGGCTGTAGAAATTTGTCATCTATTATCTATTTATTTACAATAGTATCCAAAATATCCCAGGCAATGCCACTCGTATCCGAAAAGAAATAGTAAATTTTGACCAACCAAAAAAGAAGGTAGTAAAGGAAAAGGATATTTCTAAATCTTTTGCAATAATTAAACCCTAAAATATAATGTACTACAAATCTTTGACCAAAGAGACTAATCTTAGGATCGATTCAGTAGTACGAGATGAAGAATTTGTGATCCACCCACTCTAATTCCATTTAGATTAATAGTTATCGATAAAATAATAAATATAATTAAATATATTAGAGATTACGATACGATATTTTTATTTATTTTTTTTCTTAAATTGGTGAGAATTTTATATATAAATAGGACACTCTTGTACAAACGAATATAACAATTTAGAATATCAACAATGTAACTCTTTGGATCTTTTGCCTGTGGATGTAGGCCATCATGGTTGAACCACGTATTCCTTTATGTTATTGTGATATTACCTTCTCTTATTCTTTTCTATACACATACAATTCAGAATACAAGAACTCTTTTTATTCTAACATGATATCAGAATTTTTTTCTTGTAACATGGTATCAGAGCTAGGTGTGTTATGTTCTTCTGCTTGCGTGTTCCGCCATGTTTCATCTGCATGTTCTACCACATTCCTGTTGCATGTTCCGCCATGTTCCTACTGCGTGTTCCGCCACGTCAGATTTTTCTGTTGTGTGTTCTGCCACGTTTCTGATACATGTTTCGTCACATCAGATTTAGTCATTTTTGCTGCGTGTTCCATCACGTCAGAGTTTACTGTTCCTGTTGCATGTTTCGTCACGTCATATTTTTTTGCAACGTGTTACGTCATCTTTTTCTATCACGTGTTGCGTCACGTCTTATTGTTCTTGCTGCGTGTTTCGTCACGTCAAAATTTTCTATTTCTATTGCGTGTTCCGTCACGTCAGATTTTCCTGCTGCGTGTTCCATCACATCAGATTTTCCTGCAACGTGTTACGTCATATTTTCCTGTTCCTGCTACGTGTTCCGCCACGTCAGATTTTCTTATAACGTGTTACGTCATGTTTTCCTATCACGTGTTAGGCCACGTCTTTGTGTTCCTGCTACGTATTACGGCACGTCAGATTTTTGTATCATGTGTTTCGCCACATGTTCTTTTATTGGTTAACAAACTCAAGTTAGTATTTACGATACCACAGTTTGAGAGGGGTGTTAAAGTAATAAATGTAATTAGATATATTAGAGATTACGATTTGACATATTAGAGATTACAATACAATATTTTTGCTTGGTTCTTTCCTAAATTGGTGAGAACTTTCAATATAAATAAGGCACTTTTGTACAAATGAATAAAACAATTTAGAATATTAAAAATATAGCCTTTTGAGTCTTTTGCCTGTGGATGTAAATCATCGTAACCGAACCACATATTCCTTTGTGTTATTGTGATATTGCTTTCTTTTATTCTTTTTTATACACATATAATTTAAAATACAAGAACGCTTTTTCTTCTAATATGATATCAAAACTTTTTTTTTTTTATAACAGTTATATATATACACATAATTTAAAATACAAGAACGCTTTTTTCTTCTAATATATATATATATATTAGATTCTCGTGAATTTGTGTAGGATAATCCATTTCCATCCAAGGCTTATATATATTCATGAATGAACCATGATCATCAATTTGTTCAAGCATTTCTTTTTTATTATTGACATCATGATTATAATTAATTAGGGAATATAAAATAAAATTAAACGGTATTTATAATTTTTAACTTGACAAATTAAAATGATGAATTTTATTCATCAAGTAATTAATTAACTTGAAAAACAATTAGTATTACATTAATTATTAGGAAAAGAAACCAAGTACTATACAAAGAAAAATGAGAAACAAAGAAAGGAAACAATTAATGAGTATATCAATATCATTTCCTAGAGCGTTGGCAATTAGTATAACCGTGAAGCTTAGGGAAGGTTATTATAATTAGACTGAAAAACTATTTGCATATCTGTAAAACTAATGTAAAAGTTGGGAAAATAATCTTTTCATATAATTAATTGAAACTTCCACATTTATATTTCCTATCACTATAAATATCGACCCAACTCGGATAGTAAGAAAGCCTCACCTCACTTGACAACAACACACACTTTTAATTTCTTTTGAGAGAAAAAGAAATTATTAAGGGAATCTAATTGCAATAGAGATATGGATGTTCATCACTTGTCATGGGCCTTCATTTTTGGCATTCTAGGTATACAAATATATGTATATATATATATATATATATATATATATATATTCATGCTTAGTTTTTTTATGAGGATTCAACCAGCAATATTTCTTAATTCTTTATTAGTAGCTAATATCCCATGTTGGTTTTCTTGTTTTAGGCAACGTTGTTTCATTTTTGGTTTCCCTTGCTCCCTTGTAAGTCCCTAATTGTCACTTTTTTTTTTTCGTATTTCTCTAGTAGTGAGACTTAAAATTTGTGTTATTAATGGATGGTGTGATCCATGTTACAATTTCCAGGCCAACATTTTACCAAATATACAAGAAAAAAACATCGGAAGGGTTCCAATCAATTCCCTACGTGGTTTCGCTCTTCAGTGCGATGACTTGGATTTACTATGCACTCCTCAAGAACAATGCGATGCTTCTCACTACCATCAACAGTTTCTGCTGTCTCATTCAGATTTTTTACATTGTTACTTACTTTTACTATGCTCCCAAGAAGGAAAAGGTAGAGCAGCTGGAAGCTACCCTCTCTCCCATTCCGATTCAAGTTCATATATGTGCAGGGTCATCAATTATTAAATATTTCCAAATGGGGGAATTCATTTCAGGTGCTGACTGTGAAGCTTTTTCTCCTGTTCAATGTTTTCGGGTTCGGAGTAATCGTTCTCTCAACTTTCTTCATAAAAAACCCCATGATCCGTCTTCGTCTTCTCGGATATTTTTGCATGGCATTCGCTTTGAGTGTGTTTGCTGCACCTCTTAGCATTGTGGTGAGGATAAAATTAACTATATATATATATATATATATATATATATATATATCTCTTCGTACCCTTTAATTTATACTGTATATTCATTGAAAAAGTTGTATTAATTAATTTTCAATTTTTTAATTGTGCAGAGAAAAGTCATAAAAACCAAGAGCGTGGAGTACATGCCATTTACTTTATCAGTGTTCCTCACCTTAGGAGCAGTGATGTGGTTCTTCTATGGCCTTATGTTGAAGGATATGAACATTGCTGTACGTCATCTCATTCATGCACTGCTTTGAAGTTTGAATGATGTCATATATCAATTAATTTAGACATTAATTATTCTCTTTTTCTAATTATTTTCTTTTGTTTTGGGGGTCGATATCGAATCAATAGGTTCCAAACGTACTTGGGTTTATCTTTGGAATTCTTCAAATGATAATTTATGCAATCTACAGAAACTATCCCAAGAAAATTGAGGAAAATCAGCCAAAGCTTCATCAACTATCAGAGCACAACACAAATAACGACAATGGAGGAGTTGACGCTTCCAACAAAGTTTAAAATTAGTTGCATGCAAATATAAGTTTGGCGAAACCATGCAAAATAAATTTCCCAGCTGCTCTCTTATGCTTTTTCGCCCTTTGATTAAATCAATGTTTAGCAACTTTCATGTTCAAGTCGAAACATTAAACACAAGCTGCTTGAAAAATGGAAATTTATACTAGTTGTTTGGATAACCAAAGTTTTATTATTATTATTAGTTTTGCTTCTAAGTATGAAGAAATGGCCTGACCAGAATTAATGAGGATTTGTGTAATATTTAAAACTAAATTAAATTGCTATAAGATTTGAAAATTATTTAAGTGATCATACGATTCATCATATTATTTTTCCATTAGAATTTATTATAAAAGTAGAAGTTATCAAATTAATACTAGTATGAAGCCGCAAGTTGCATGCATGGGTCATCACAAAAAAAAGTTATTTTTACTTGTATTTATAAGTGCCGATAAAATATAAAAAAAATGCCCTTATTAATATCATCAACAATTCTTTGATTGCCAACTGGCCATTGGTTAGACTAGTGCCTGTGAAGACTTTACGGCAGGTTTAACCATTAATATTGAAATAGTATTTGTATTTTTCAACATGAGCTTTCTCAGCTCTTTAAACTGTCGTTTTATGTAAAAAGAAATTTTTACATGCATTTTAAAGTGCTGATAAAAGTTATATTTGCGTTAAATTTACATATTTGTTAAAGGAGCTACGTTGACACTTAAAATTACCTTTACAAATTAATGATTTTTAAAAACAATTTAAATTGTCCTAAAAATAATCATTTACGTAAATATTATAAATGTATTATATAAGCTTTTTGACATTTTAAACCGTCCTTGAAAGATTTTTGTCTTTTTCTTTTTTCTACTTTTGCAAATTGAATTTAAAGAGCATAATAAATTAAATTTTAAGGCATTGGCTGCCAACCTAAAATACAAGAACATTCAAGAATTTATAAATTATCATTTTTCATATCAAACAAACTTTAATTTTCAATATGACTTAATTTGTACAAGTATCTAAAACTAACAAAGAGGCTACCACTATGTAATCAAAGCTAACAAAAAAACCCTCATAAGAAAGTAATAACATCTTAATTTTCAATTATAAAAAAAAAATCTTAATTTTCATAAGAGACCAACTTTAAAGAATTGATTCAATTAAAAAGCAAATCTAATGCAGTAACACTACAACAAATCAGACTTTTAGCGGTTTTTTACGACAACGTTTCATTAAAAAATGTTGTCAACCTCCGTGATATCAAAAGTTTAATGGTGTTTCTTGCACAGGCGCCGCTAAAGTAATAAAGTAGCGGCATTTTTACATCTCAAACGCCGCTAAACTGATAAAATTTTAACCGGCGTAAAAAGTTAAAAGCGCAAAATATTAGAGGGTATTTGTTTTCTGGGTTTGCAGTACAATAGTGGCGTTTATAAGGTTTAAACGCCGCTATGTTAATTAAAATAGTGGCCTTTTTATTATCTAATGCTGCTAAACTAATGAAATTTTGACCACGAAAAAAATTAAAATCGAAAAATATTAGAGAAAATTCTTTTTACTGAAACGTATAATTTTGTAATAATATAACGGCTTTTGAAGTTGAAAACGCCCCTAAATGCTTGAAATTGGCGACGTTGCTATGGGTTAAACGCCATTATAAGTGAATTAAATTAGCGGTGTTTCTGAGACACGCCGCTAAATTGATTTGCTTTCCTTGTTTTTTGTCATTCCAAAGATTTCCTCAGTACTCTTCTCTTTCAATCAGCTTTACTTTCTCAAGTACCTCTCAATCAATTCCTTTCATTTTCTGAAGCACAAGCCATAGATTAGATAAGTTCTTTTTTGTCGATTCCATAGGTTTCCTTTTTTGTTAATTCCATAGATTTCCCATACTTGTTTGATTACGAGTCGGATTCAGTGAAGGTGGAACTTGTTCCTTTCATTTTCTCAAGCTCTCCCAATCTCCTCCATCCTTTTCAATATTCTCCAAGCGCCATCGTGATCTCCGCTTTTTTTCTCATCTATGGAGGCTACTCCTGCGTTAACCTCACCACCAACAACCCTGACGATGACTAATCCCGACGAGGCCAAGGATCACCCGCGCACTTAATCCTAGAAATCGTCTCCCACTTGCTAGAAATTAATTCGATACTTGCCCGACACTTTTCTGTTTCTCTTGATTTAGGGTTTTTTGTATAAAAAATTTAAATGTTCTAAATTTGTTGATACTTCTAGTTGAATATGGAATTGTTATGTAATAAAGTTTGATTGTCTTTTTCTTTTTTGGATATTCAATGATCTAATGTTGTTGATTATTTTGTTTTCTCAAGGTCAAAAGTCAAAACCCTAAATCAAGAACAATGGAGCTTGATTTTTCTTCATGAATTTGATTTTTAGGTGCCATATGATACGAGTCAATCACCAAGTTTTTCATTTCCTTGCATTTTATTCATTTCCTATTGCATTTTCTTAGTTTAAATACTAGTTGCCGTTGGCCAGTATTACTGTCATTTATTTACTGTGTTAACAGAATTGCTGAGCCAGCAATTCTATTGTCAGGTTTTTATAAGGTTTGTATGAGGCAATGATGAGGGCACAAAAAGTGTGAGATCATTTTTCAAAATCCTCTACTCTTTCTCTTTCCTTCTCTAGATATTCTTCACTTTTTTTCTTTTTTGCAGAATTTGTTTCTTCCTATTCATTGGGCAGGTAGAGCTTCCCGATTTGAGTATGACGGAGGGAACCACCACCATAATGCAAAAGGAGCTCAACCAGCTTCAAAAGGAATTTGAGAAAATTGATGGGAAACTGGTAGCAAATGCTAGGATGCTACGGAGTGAGTTTCGCATGTAGCTCAAAGCTGGGATGGAGGAAACGGGAGCTCAGATGCGAAATCTTTTTGAAACAATGATGCATAAGATAAATGGAACTATGAATAAAACAACCTCTGGATCCTCCATGGCGATGGCATCATCTGAGGGCAAACATAAGGGTCCCTTGGATACCTCCACTGATGAACAGTTCGTCTTGTAAAAACCACAGTTTAATCCTTCCTTGTGTGAGCCAAACAAGTTTCAGACTAAATATTCCAGGATTGAATGTCCTCGTTTTGAAGGCACAGATTTCAGGGGATGGTTGATGAAGATCGAGCAATTCTTTGAGGCTAATCAGACCAAGGAACAAGATAAGGTTCGAACAGTAATGATGCATCTTGATGGACGAGCATTGCAATGGCATCAGAGGTTCATGAAGAATCAGGGCTGCATCACTTAGGTTAGTTGGTCTTTGTATGTAACTGAAATGAGATCCAAGTTTGGGAAAAATGAGTTTACTGACACCTTGTTTGAATTAGTTACATTGAAACAATCCAATTCTATTGAAGATTACTATGAGGAATTGAGAGTTTACTGAATTTATTGCAATTATCTGATGAGCATAGCATGAGTATTTTTATTAGTAACCTCAAACAAGAAATCTCTAAACCTGTATGGATGTTCTATCCTAGAACCTTAACCCATGCTTTCAATTTAGCCAAACACATGGAATTTCTAGTGTATAACCTTTCTCGCAAACCTTATGTTACCTACAAGCCTACCAGAAGTGATGTCCCTAGCCAAACAGCTTTACCATCACCTTCAAAATTCCAACTACCACCTCTGTTAGCAACACCAAAGCCTGCATTCATGACTTATCCTTAACCAGTGAAAACCACATTCCACTTATACCTACAAACGAAATATCCCAAGGCAAGATACCAATACTCTCAGATCTTCTAAAATGCATACTAAAGAGGAGAGAGACGATAGGAGGAGAAAATGGCTTTGCATGTGGTGTGGAGTTAAATTTGGGGTTAGACACAGATGCATATGATCACAGCTTTATCAGATGCTGCTGGATGATAGCAGTGATTCAGTGAATGAGCCGGATGAGTTCATGGATTGCTTGGAGACCATGGAAGAAGCTAGCAGGATCTATCTGGAGGAGCAGGGAAAGTCCTTAGGTTTTTTTATCTAACCATACTGAAAAGGCTCTTTGCTAGGTTTAAAAATACTTTTGATTGAATGAATTTAATTTATACTTTTGAATGTTACAATAAATTATATATTTGAAATGTTTGGTTTTGTAGAAGAGTAATTTTACAAAAGAGGAACTTCTGCATATCCTGCGTAGGCAGAGCACTGGTTTTTCAAGAGGTAGTTCTAAATACAGGGGAGTTAGATTGCCCAAATGCGGCCGATGGGAAGCTCGAATGGGTCAATTTCTTAGCAAGAAGTAAGCATCATTTGGCTAATTTATTACTTTAATTTTATTTTTCTATTAATGCATTTAGTTACTATTAGTTTTAATCCTGTTATCAAATATAAGTTGTTATATCTTAAAAGGTAATAAAATGGTTTGGACATGTTTTAAAGTAGTGACAGTAAACTAAGAAGTTAAATCATGAATGAATTGGTTAATGGCAACTGTTGGAAACTTGGTTTTTATTGGGTTAGTATACATTTCTTTCCTGTAGGTATACATATATCTATCTATCTTGGGCTATTCGATAGCGAGATAGAAGCAGTAAGGTTAATGAATTAAACCTTGAACTAGCAATTGAACCAGCCTGGCTTCTAATTGTCCCTATCTATATTGTTCTTCTTTTGGAAATCAGGACTTATGACAAAATAGTAGACTTTCAAAAATGGGAGATTAATGAATTAAAATATCTCGTACCTCATAAACGTCAATAGAAATTATTAATTCGAGATTAATGTTAATAAAAAATTATTTTAAAATTTTGAATTTTTTCGACATTTGATATTTGTACATTTTTTGAAACCAAAATAACCAAATCAAACCTATGCTCACTAGACTTGCACATTAGAGCAAGACTTTGCATTTTGGCAAGTCAATCTTGATGATTATCACGTAAATAATTTATAATAATAAATGCGAAATTAAATAATTTATAGGATTGTTCGATGCAGAATCAGTCTTGATTCACTGGTCAGAGATAAAATCACGTATTTGAAAATTATCTATTTGCCATAGCACTAGGTTCTTCGAGAATGCAGAGAGATCGAGTATTGCTTTTATTTTTAGAGAAACTTATTTCTCTTAGGCTTTTGTATCTAACCGAATGAATGGCCAAATGAATAAGAATTTCATTCTTCTCATCTCTGTACGAATGAAATCGTGACTTTTCTTGGGGAAAGTAATTTTCTTTTGGCCGAATTAATTCTTCATTCTCTTATCACCGAATGAAGAGACTTAATTCATTTATTCGGTTAACTTCCCACATGGAAGTTTACTTCCCTTTTAAATATTGTAACTGCCATTGGCAATTGCTATCTCAAGCATCATGTAACTTCCCAAGGGAAGCAACATAATGTTGGAACGGTTGCCCATTATGGGCGCCATTTCCAACATCTCCCTCTTGCACATAATGGGCACAATACTTTCATAATCAATTTCGAGAAATCGATATATCTTCTCTCTACAAAGTTCATACAATAAAATAGGCCGTGCGACCAACATACTTCATAGTCTTGAGAGCTGGCTGCTATACAACTGTTAGATATATATAGCAGCTCGAATGTTTAAGTAGAGTAAGTATACAGCATCCAGATCCATTTAGTCACATTTCAAGTTTCCCATGATCTCTTTTATATCAGTGATATAATAAACTTTTGTATTCACAATTGTGTTGACCAGTAAATACAATTGAATGAGTCACTAAAATGGTCTTCCCTTTTCCTCGAATCTCTCCATTTCAATTCAACTGCTATATAGATATGTCCCATTAGATCGAATCATACATGACCATTGGCAACATTTTAAGATAACTAAGATTGAATTGAAACTTAAAAAACAGTCAAAGGTTATAAGGGTACTAATTAGAGATCCCAGTTGATCTCATGAGTCTCACACAACTTAGAAGCAGAGATGAATTCTTCTGTTACCCAAATTGGTCGAATAATGCACATGTGGTATGAAAAACATGCTATGGTATTGCTCTCATTTTCCCTTGGAGTGTATGTCTTTATCACAATATCAATACTGTACAGGTGATAGTTCAGATACACTTAGTATCTAACTTGAGTCCACAACTCTACTTTCTCAATAAATTCAATAACAGGACTTTCACTTGGCATAGATAGACAGATAAAGTGAATTATAGGATCATTCACTTCCGGTTATAAACTCATTACTATATACCTCATCTTGAATCGTTATCAAGGTGATTCCATTTGAAGCTCAGGCTCTCGTAAAACACTTAGTTTTAAAGTTTAAAACTAATCTCATCTTTACCCGGCACTAAGCCTTAGAGGTGATTGCTTGTGTGAAAAGGCCAATCATCTATCCGACATAACTTTAATCTCATATATGTACTTAACATATATATACATGTGTTTATGCTTTCATGAAATAAAGTGCTAAACTTTAGTATGCATTAATCATTGTCAATAATAAACACAATTGGGAAAGAATAAATTGTTCAACGTGAACAACTTAGCAATTACATTAAATCCTACGCAATCCTAGAGATCTTACATGTCCATTATATACATCTCTAGGAATCGGTTTTGTAAACTGATATGCAATCATCTTATGCATAGATATGTACTGCATGTTGACTTCCTTTTGTGCAACCATGTCTATCACAAAATTATACTTGGTATCTATGTGTTTGGTCCTTGAATGATATTTGGGATTTTCGTGAATGCGATTGCAACTTGACTATCACAATTCACCAATATTGAGTTCGATACATCTTTATTAAATCCCAAATGATTCAAGAATCTCTTAAACCAAACACCATCTTGCACAATCGCTAAAAATGCCACAAATTCAGTTTCCATAATGGACAATGCTATTCAAGTTTCTTTCTTACTGCTTTAGGAGATCGCTCTTTTATTAAGTAAGAAAACATATCCGGAAGTAGATTTTCTTTCATCTAAATCTCCTCCCCAATCGGTGTCCCTATACCCAGTTAGATGCATATAACTTCCTTGATAGCATAACGAATAGTCCATAGTGCCTTTTAGATACCTCAATATCCTTTTAACTGTTTTACAATGGGGTTAACCTGGATTCGATTGATATCTTCTTACGAGTCCAATTGCGTAATAGATATCCGGCCTTATGCACATCATAGCATAAATAAGGCTTCCATAGTACTGGAATAAGGAACTCTTGCCATTTGTTCCTTTCCTTGTAGAATCTAAGGACATATTATTTTTCTCAGGAATTCGTCTTTTGCAATAGGAGTATCAATTGTCTTGCAGTCTTGTAGTTTTAATCGTTTAAAAAATTTCTTATTATACGACTCTTGTGAAAGAGCAAGTAATTTCTTAGAACGATCCCGAGTGATTTTTCACTTTAATAATGTAAGCTGCTTCACCCATGTCCTTCATCTCAAAATTTGAGGACAACCAAATTTTCACCATAATGATTTACTCCTTATCATTCTTGGCCAACAGTATGTCATCCACACAAAGCAACAAGATCACAAACTTGTCTTGGGTTCTTTTGACACACACAATGGTACTCATCAATCATGATAAAATCATACGATAAAATCATAAATTGATCTTAATAACTTGTACCCTTGTGCTATTTACCTTTGTCAAGAAAACCTACTGGTTGTTCTAAGTAGATTTTCTCTTCCAATTCTCCATTTAGAAAGGCAGTTTTTACATCCATTTGATGCAACTCCAAATCTAAACTTGCTATTATGGCCAGAATTAAGCATATGAAGGTAAAGCTTACAACATGAGAGAAAATCTCTTTATAATCAATTCTCTCTTGTTGAGTATACCTCTTAACTACAAGGTGTGCCTTGTATCTTTCAATAATCCCATCAGACTTACTCTTATCTTGAGAACTCATTTGTTCTCAATTGCTTTGCATCATTTTGGTAGATCAACCAATTCCCAAATATAGTTTGATCTCATAGACTTCATCTCTTCTTCCATTGTATTCATCCTACTTTTCTTTAGCTATAGAAGAAAGAGCTTCTAGAGCATTACTTGGCTCTTCTTCATCTTGTGGGGTAATCGTGAAAATTTATCCCTCTATGTCAAAACTACGTCGAGGAACATTTCTGATGGAGACTCAATTAAGAGTTGTAAACCCAAGTGCAGGTTATGTTCAAGTAATAAATTCTCGGGTGTCCGAGGTCGAACCACAGGGAAGCGTATTAGTAAGTATAAGTTTATAAATATATAAGAAAAAGAAAGTAAACAAGATATTAGGGAATCAACAACAAAACAACATAAACAAGATATTAGAGAACAAAATAAACAAAATAACATAAAAGAAATTAAACAAGATATAAAAAACAATAAGAAAAGATGTTGAGGTTAGAGAATCCACTCTTGGTGTTATGCTAAGATTAATCTTGTTTTATTACACAATTGAAATCCACACATAAAGGAGGTTCCAATCGGAAGGTTTAGCAATTCAGTCCAAATTGTCCAACGTCCATAGCATATGATATTGTGTTCATTTGGTATCCTCAAAACTCATAAAAAGAGTCCAAGCATTCCTTATGCCAAGGTATATGTCTACAACAAATCAAGGTTATGAAACCAAGCATTTACTGTGCCATTTTCCTTGTCAATAATGAATCAAGATCCCTACTTTGTAAGTATGATTTTAAACCAAAAGAAAATATTATCTATACTAGTGTTTATAAACGGTGATTCATTTTAGCTCATGTTTAAGAGACTAACCTTAGCATTTACCAAAAGCTTCACCTCATCACCTCAACAATATGATTAGCAACACATACTAGATATGAATAAAATGAAAAGAAATGTAAGAAGCATAAGTAAATAAAAAAAGAAAACTAGAGAAAGGAAAGAAGAAGAAAACTTAGAGAATTTTATTACAATGGCTAATATCCTACCAATCTGCCTTTAATGCTCATCCAAGGCCCTCTATTTATACACATTTTGGAGAGCTAAATGACAAGAGACAAGCTTTATAAATTTCAAAGGTAGGTATAATAGGTGGGTGCATTTTTCTAACAATTTTCGTCATATTGTATGACAATTCTGATCAGCCAGCTTGATGGTCAATTTTGTCAATGTTGGAGGCTCGATCTGATCAAATGGTCTTCTAAAACAATATACCCCTATCAGTTACGGATCCATAGCCATTGGAATCAGATCATTTGCTCATGTGGATCGGAAGATATGGTCAAAATACCAAAATAGGTCAGCACAGACGTCATTGCACATCAGCCAACTTGATGGTCGATTTCGCTAGGGAAAACGACTCCGTTTCAAGAAGTGTAAAACATGAAAAAGATAGATATGCCTCTTAACTATGCAAATTTCAGCCTTAATGCTTCAGTGAAACTCCAGATATAGCTGATATGGAAAAAGGTGTCGGAACTGGAACTGAATTGGATTTGCCCTTAATTCTTGATTTAACCTAGTAATCTGAAATCACTCAAAGAAACTCGTGAAAAACACCAAATTACATAAAAATATAAAATATCATAAACACAATTAGACTAAGCAATAATAACTCGTATTTGACACAAAACAATAATAAAACATAACTAAGAACTATATAATTATACGAGTTATCACACCTCCACACTTAGATTGTTGCTAGTCCCTAGCAACGACTCAATAAAAATAAAATAAGAAAATCTAATCTAATCCATTTTCGTTGGAAATCACGGTGGCACTTAGCATGTGACACAAGCCTTTAAACCCCTAGGTGTCCCTAGTGGACGAGTTTAGTCTCGTGAGGGTTTGCTAGAACGATACCCACAAACATTGAAAAACTAAAATATAAATAAACTACATACACTAAAAATATTTACTCCTAATCCTTTCAATATAAATTAGAGACAATCTTTGAACAAGTCTTATAAACTAATCAATAGCTCAAAGAATTTCACAAAAAATTCATGCTTGAATGTAAATAAATGAGTTAAGCCAATATTAACATATAACATATTTCAATCAAAATAGTGCATATTCAACTTAATCTCAACTTCTCACTATACTCTCATGATTTTCACTCTTTAAAGTAGTGGTAAAGTGTTTACACTCAATCAATCTCATGAAAACAGTTCTACCATATGCTTGCTTGTCCACCTATTCTCCACTATTTAGATCATACAACTTCATAAATCAAGAGGTCTTTTTTCAAGGTTGTAATGGGGCCAAAGGGTTATAATGTGGTTAAAGAACAAAAGGATAAAGATATCACAAAGGTTCCAAAGAGTTCATAGAGTTTAGAGACATAATAAGATCATACGAATAAAACTTCTCAAAACTCTTATAAAGCACATAATAGCATAGGCTAAATATTCATGTTGAGCCTTTGCTTCATTCTAACCAACTTTGTAACATCTTTTTCTTTACTTTAACTAGAAGTTCAAGAGAAGATTTTTTTTTTTTTTAATATGGGAATGTATTTGACAATGATCCCTTTCTTTTTCTCTTGACTTTTGCCTCTCTCCTCCCCCACACTTATCTTTCGTTCTAACCCAAATTTTCAAAAAGTATCCCTTGTTTTTGCAATATGTCTCAAAATATATAATCCATCTTTAGAACAAGGGTAAGGATATAAGTATATTTAGGCTAGGTGTAAGTTCTGGTTACCAATAAAATAGCATATTTAATGTAGGCTCAAATTGGCTCACTAGTGGGGATGTTCTCTTAGAACATTAATAATGGATGGCTGTTTGGCTCTGGTTATAATCCTAATGCCTCTATCATATTCATGTTGTCACATGTATCAATATAGTCTCAAACGGTTTAAAGCAAGTTCTAGAGAATCATGTAATCATAAGAGCACTCAAGAAAGAAATTAGATTGATTTGTATAATGCATCAATCATTATAGGCTCAAAAACTCACAAGGATGATTATACAAGTCAGATTAAGTCTAAACATGCTTCTTTCTCAATCAACATATCATATTAACATTGGCTCATAAAAAGGTTGACATCAAGCTCAATTCTCATGAAAATCTTCTCACTAATAAATCTGTTTTAGACTTATGCAATTCATATCTCATCATTGTATTAAAAAGGAACTAGAACACATTAAAAAAATAATAATAATAATAAAGACTCATAAAAAAAAAATAGTAGACAAAAATAAAAGAAATCCTAAATCGTTCCCCCCACACTTAATTCTTACATTGTCCTCAATGTAAGTCTATTAACCCAAATGAAAGAATCATGTGTAAGAGAAAAGAACTAATAACATAAGAATAGGAATAACTAAGACTCAAAACAAAACAAACTCATGCAACCTAATTAATCCTAAAATACTAAACAAAAATTAACAAGTAAACATAAAAAGATTAAAATCAAACTGACAAGGTATGTCTCAAGTCTCCCTTACTCAGACCTTGTTCAGAATGAATACTTCTAAATTGCTTAAAACACAACAAACTTTTTTTTTTTTGAAAGAAGAAATCAAACTGACAAGGTATGTCTCAAGTCTCCCTTACTCAGACCTTGTTCAGAATGAATACTTCTAAATGGCTTAAAACACATCAATTTTTTTTTTTATAAAAAAATTAGCAAAATATGTCCCTTACCCCCTACTAAAGGTAGAATTTAGGAGATATTACCTGCAGAGGTTGCTAACCACTTATTATAACTGAGACACAACAAACAAAATGTTAGATAATGTCACAAAGACAGAGTGCAATCCACTCCTTGCTCGTCCATATCTCTTTTTCTTTTTTCGAGCGTTTGCGAAACAACCGTAGCAGATAAATACTCATAAGCTTGGAGCTTTTTGAGTAAATCTTCAATGGTTGTAGCAGAAATTATGGTTCTCCTTGCCTCTGAAAACATGAATCCATTATCCACAGCATTATCTAAATATGAAAGCAAATTACTAAAATAACCATTAATATTAAGCAAACCAATGGGTTTCTTATTTGTGACCAAAGATGACCAAGAAGCCACGCAAGCTATTTCTTCCAATGTACCCAGACCTCCTGGTAAAGCAATGAATGCATCGGCAGAATGGTACATGATTGTTATCCGTTCAGGGATATTCCAGACTTGTATTTCCTTACCCACGGTAGGTCCACAAAAACCTGTGAATAGTTTTGGCACGATTCCTAGAACTGGACTTCCTCCGGCGTGTGCTGATGTAGCGACTGCTCCCATTAAACCCGTACTACCGCCTCCATAAATCAACTGGATCTTTTGTTGGGCAAGTATTACTCCAACTCTTATGGCTTCATCAGCGAATATGTTATTTTTCCCTGGATAAGCACCTCCAAAGACACAAATTTTTTTAATGCGCTGGGACGAAGTACTTTCCATTTTTTTTAAGTGCCTGAAAGAGAATGAGTACATGGTGTAATATATAGAGGACTGAGTAATGAATCAGACAAGAGTAATAATGTCGCCGAAAGTGTATTTGACCTGTTAGAAGAAAATGTTAACCTAACAAAATATTTTTGCGTGATTTCAGGAAGAAAATCAAAAAGAGAAGAAAAATCAACCGTAAAAGACCAATGCAAAAAAAAAAAACGAGAATAATTACACAAATCTAACAACACGTAAATTAAACCGAAATAAAGTTATTGCAAATCAAACCAAAAGCTGAGAAGTCATTTATTGTAGTTGTGATTGTGGCTCACATCTTCCTCTGGTTTTACGTCCAGAAACGGCTTAAACGCCTTCTATGAGTCGAGGATATGCTTCCCATCCAGTTTTCTTACAAGCTGGCAAACAGGGTCTTTTAACATCAGATTCCCAAGATGTTGCCATTCCCTTTGGAATTGCGGCCATAAATCAAGAATTTCTCTTTGTACGTCTCCACTAGGATGCGTCTCAAGAGAAAGTTGGATATTACCCAAATTCTCCTTACTCAGTCCATCCTTAATGAATTCAATTTTATCATCTCGATTAGAGGACGGAATCTCAATAGAACGACATTTACCGTTACACGTCCATCGTGCACATTTGTGGCAATTTGAACTCATGCGCTTTGCTCGTCGCTTCTTTGCAAAAGTGCTTCTACCTGTACCTGGTAAATGCAAAACAGGAAGATATTCATCTTCACGTACCTTGGCTTCAATTATCCAACGTATGTCTTCAGGAATCCCTTTGTGCATAAGCATTCTTAATCTTTCAAATCGAACTTGGTAAAGCTTCAGTAAAATATTTCGAGGAAAAGAAGGGAATCGTTTCTGCAATCTTTTGAGAATATCATCCATCCTGAAAAAAAAATAAAAAAAATGAAAGAGAAATTGAAAGAGAAATTTATATACAATATCAGTTTTGTGGGTAGCTGATGGAACCGACTTAAATAATCACGGAGTACCGTTATTCACCATTTAACCGAGGTTAAAAAAATGTATTATTATTATTATTATTTTTTTTTGTTGGAAATTAGTAAAAATTATATTTACATCTAGTTATTTTCAAAACAAGGATCAGAAAGAAAAACAACCTCTTCTTGAGTAACATGATTTTCCAAAAAGAGTTTGAGTCTTTGTCCATTTACCTTGAATACGTTACCATTTTGAGGATTCTCAATGTCAACTGCTCCATAATGATACACATGCTTAACCACAAATGGGCCAGTCCATCTTGATCTCAACTTACCAGGAAATATGTGAAGTCTAGAATTATAAAGTAGAACTTTTTGCCCAACATCAAATGTTTTTCTTGAAATTAACTTGTCATGAAAGGCTTTAGTTCTTTCTTTATGAATTTTAGAATTCTCATATGCATCTTTGAATAAAGTTGGCCAGTAAAATCCACACTGTAAAATTTTTGCAGCAGTTTTCTTTGATGAAAAATGACCACCACATGCCTCGGAATGACAAAACTTAATTACACTACTTACCTCATTGTCGGGAATGCATCTTCGAAAAATTTGATCAGGACAATATTTGAACAAGTAAGGGTCATCCCAGTAGAACTTCTTTACCTCATTCAGAAACTTCCTTTTATCTTGGGGGCTCCATTGAGAAGGAATTTTTCCCAAAAAGGAATATTTTAGCTCGGATGGCAATGGTTTTAAATCCAGCTTGGGCGGTTCAATAGTTGATGGTACAGTGACATTTGTGAGTGATGGGAGTTCTTCAAACTTTTGTTTCCAACGATGCTTATCCTGAAAAGAATTTAACAAAGAATCAGTGTGTGAAATTTCTGAAGCATTATCAAACTCACATTCAATTAAATAAGCTTCTAAAGGATCATGGAATGTGGTAGTGGTGAGATGTTCATGAACAAGTTCTTCAATGAAATCCACTTCATGTACTTCTGAATCATCACCAGGTTGCTTGCAAATGTTGAACACATTTAATTCTAAAGTCATATTTCCAAAAGAAATGTTCAAAATACCATTCCTGCAATTTATCAGAGCATTAGAAGTTGCAAGAAATGGACGGCCTAATATAACAGGAATTTGAACATTTGGATTTGAAACAGGATGTGTGTCCAAAACAATAAAATCAACAGGGAAGTAAAAATTATCAATTTGAACCAAAACATCTTCAACTATCCCTCGAGGAATTTTTACAGAACGATCAGCTAGTTGAAGTGTAACAGGTGTTTCCTTGAGTTCACCTAAACCTAACTGTTGATAAACAGAAAAGGCAAAAGATTAACACTAGCACCAAGATCAAGCAATGCACGTTCTATTCTAGTGTTTCCAATGATGCATGAGATTGTTGGACATCCAGGATCTTTGAATTTTGGTGGAGTAAGGTGCTGAATGATTGAGCTCACAATTTCCGTCAGAAATGCTTTCTTTTGTACATTATGTTTCCTTTTAAATGTGCACATGTCCTTCAAAAATTTAGCATAAGATGGAACTTGTTTGATTGCATCCAATAAAGGAATGTTAATCTTAACTTGTTTGAAAAGTTCATAAATTTCTGCATTTTGATTCAAATTCTTTATTGTTTGCAACCTTTGAGGAAAAGGAGCAGGATGCATACCTTTTTCTTTGTCCAAATTTTCAAGAAGTTCAGACTTACCATCATCCTTACCGTTACTTTTCGGAGGGGATGGAGGATCTTGGTCTTTTGATGGAATGTTTTTGTCAATTGCCTTTCCACTTCGAAGAGTTGTGATAGAACTGGCATTTTCCTGTTGAGTTTCATTGGAGCAAGAAACAAAACATTGAGTAGAAGGGTTAGGCTGAGGTTGAGCAGGAAACTTACCTTTTTCTTGAGTGCGTAATGAAGCTGTCAATGTGGACAAGGTGTTTTTGATCTCATTGATGTCCTGTGAAGTTTGGTTATTCACATTTGCTTGTGTTTGCATGAATGCTTGCAATGTCTCTTCCAAGGTTTGTACACGTGAAGGTTGATAGGAAAAAGTGTTGCCCGGCTTTTGAGATTGTGGTACCTGAACATGATTATTATTCCGCCAACTGAAGTTGGGATGATTTCTCCATTCAGGGTTATACGTTTCAGAGTAAGGAGAAGGAAAAGGCTTTTTAAATGTGTTTATGGAATTTACTTGATCATGCAACGCTTTTTTAAGAACGGGAATGTTTGGACATTCAGAAGTGGGGTGTCCCATGATTTCACAAATTCCACAACTTTCTTCATTTTTAACCGTTTTGACTTCTTTTACTTCTCTAAGTTCCATGGCTTCAATCTTTCTAGCCAAATTAGCTACTTTAGCTTTTATCTCATCTTCTTGACTAAAATGATATTTACCTCTGTTAGAAACAAGATTAGATCTATTGGAACTTTCAGAGGAATTATCTGTGTGCCAGGCTTGAGAGTTATCTGCCAAATGGTCTAGGTAGTCAAAGGCTTCTTCAGGTTCTTTTTCTAGAAACTCACCGTTACACATTGTTTCAACAAATTGTTTAGTTTCGGGAGTTAAACTTTCATAAAAGAAACTAATAAGACGCCATTTTTCAAAACCATGATATGGACAAGAACTTAACAAATCTTTAAAACGCTCCCAGCACTGAAAAAATGCTTCATTTTGATTTTGATTGAAATTTTGAATCTGTCTTTTCAAAACAGTAGTTTTATGTGCTGGGAAAAATTTCTTTAGAAACTCAGTTTGTAATTCTTGCCATGTGCCAATTGACCTTGGTTTTAAATTATGAAGCCAAATTTTTGCTTTATCTTTTAAAGAAAAAGGAAATAATTTTAGCTTGACAATTTCATTTGTACATTGTTGGTCATTAAAGGTGACACATACATCCTCGAAGTCTTTTAGAAACGAGTAAGCACTTTCCGATTCTAACCCATGGAAATTTGGAAGCAAAGCTATCATACCTGGTTTAAAACGAAAGTTGTTTGCATTGAGAGGAAAAATAAAACAAGAGGGTGATGAGCTTCGAGTTGGTTGCAAGTAGTCACGCATGGTGCGTACTTGTCTGTTCTCATTTTCAGCATTAACACTTTCATTGTCAGCCATGGTAGGAGTTGTATTAGAAAGATTACCTGAAAAAGTTTCACAATAAAATCTAACTAAACGACGAGATCTAAAATCACGTCGCCAAACAAGCATAAAACAAAGTTAATATACAAATTAGGCGGTATAACCAGCCAATAAAAATAAAACAAAGTTAATATAAAATATAAATATAAATATATAGAAAATTAGGCGGTATAACCAGCCAATAAGAATAAATATACTTATAAACTTATATACTTAGTATTGCCTCCCCGGCAACGGCGCCAAAAACTTGATGGTGACTCAATTAAGAGTTGTAAACCCAAGTGCAGGTTATGTTCAAGTAATAAATTCTCGGGTGTCCGAGGTCGAACCACAGGGAAGCGTATTAGTAAGTATAAGTTTATAAATATATAAGAAAAAGAAAGTAAACAAGATATTAGGGAATCAACAACAAAACAAGATAAACAAGATATTAGAGAACAAAATAAACAAAATAACATAAAAGAAATTAAACAAGATATAAAAAACAATAAGAAAAGATGTTGAGGTTAGAGAATCCACTCTTGGTGTTATGCTAAGATTAATCTTGTTTTATTACACAATTGAAATCCACACATAAAGGAGGTTCCAATCGGAAGGTTTAGCAATTCAGTCCAAATTGTCCAACGTCCATAGCATATGATATTATGTTCATTTGGTATCCTCAAAACTCATAAAAAGAGTCCAAGCATTCCTTATGCCAAGGTATATGTCTACAACAAATCAAGGTTATGAAACCAAGCATTTACTGTGCCATTTTCCTTGTCAATAATGAATCAAGATCCCTACTTTGTAAGTATGATTTTAAACCAAAAGAAAATATTATCTATACTAGTGTTTATAAATGATGATTCATTTTAGCTCATGTTTAAGAGACTAACCTTAGCATTTACCAAAAGCTTCACCTCATCACCTCAACAATATGATTAGCAACACATACTAGATATGAATAAAATGAAAAGAAATGTAAGAAGCATAAGTAAATAAAAAAAGAAAACTAGAGAAAGGAAAGAAGAAGAAAACTTAGAGAATTTTATTACAATGGCTAATATCCTACCAATCTGCCTTTAATGCTCATCCAAGGCCCTCTATTTATACACATTTTGGAGAGCTAAATGACAAGAGACAAGCTTTATAAATTTCAAAGGTAGGTATAATAGGTGGGTGCATTTTTCTAACAATTTTCGTCATATTGTATGAAAATTCTGATCAGCCAGCTTGATGGTCAATTTTGTCAATGTTGGAGACTCGATCTGATCAAATGGTCTTCTAAAACAATATACCCCTATCAGTTACGGATCCATAGCCGTTGGAATCAGATCATTTGCTCATGTGGATCGGAAGATATGGTCAAAATACCAAAATAGGTCAGCACAGACGTCATTACACATCAGCCAACTTGATGGTCGATTTCGCTAGAGAAAACGACTCCGTTTCAAGAAGTGTAAAACATGAAAAAGATAGATATGCCTCTTAACTATGCACTGTAAAAATTTCAGCCTTAATTCTTCAGTGAAACTCCAGATATAGCTGATATGGCAAAAGGTGTCGGAACTGGAACTGAATTGGATTTGCCCTTAATTCTTGATTTAACCTAGTAATCTGAAATCACTCAAAGAAACTCGTGAAAAACACCAAATTACATAAAAATATAAAATATCATAAACACAATTAGACTAAGCAATAATAACTCATATTTGACACAAGACAATAATAAAACATAACTAAGAACTATATAATTATACGAGTTATCAATTTCCACGATTACTATGCTTGACTTGTGATTCTTGTGAAACAAATTCATTATCTTTTGTCATGCTCCCACTTGGATGAGATACAGTTGGTGCATTATTAGGAATATGCATTAGTCAATTTGCAACAATCACATCGTCAGGATCTTCCATCTCATAAAACGATATATCCTGATTAATTTCACCCTTACTTGGAAAATCAGTTTCTTGAAAAGTGGTATCCAATATTTAAATTTAGTTACACTCCCACTTGCTTATTCACCGATGAACATATCTCCCTTTGAATTCTCATAGTATATTACAAATATACTCTTTTTTTTCCTTCTAGAACCTAACTTGCCATGTTGATGAGCAGGCTCATGAACGTAGGCAAAGCAATCCCAGTGTCTTAGATTACTAAGATCGGGTTTTCTACCGATCCATAATTCATAAGGTATGGATGTAATTGACTTGGAGGGTAATCTATTCAATATATAAGCAGCTGTTAATAAGGCATCACCCTAAAGATGATAGGCAAATTTTCCTGGACTATCATGGACCTAACCATTTTTAGAAGAGTTCGATTTCTTCTCTCCTCAACATCATTTGTTGTGGAGTCCTCGAAATGGTTAGTTTCCTATATATTCATTTTTCATCACATAAATGTCTGAACTAATCAAACAAATACTCACGTCCTTGGTCCGTTCTAAATGCCTTAACATTTTTATATAGTTGATTTTCCAACAAAGTTACATATTTTCTAAAGCAGTCTAATGCTTCAAACTTGTGGGAAACCAATTAGACAAATTCGAAACGTGTGAAATCATCGATGAATATGATGAAATATACTCCTCCACTTCGTGCCCTTACATTCATTAGGCCATAAATATCAGAATGTATAAATTGCAATGGAAATTCGACTCTAGTCCCTTTAACTAATGATTTTCTTACCATTTTTCCCACTAGACAATTTTCACATGTTGATAGATTATTTTTTTAATAGGGCCTAGTAATCCCTCTTAGCTAATCTATCCATCATTTGTTGCCCGATATAGCTTAGTCTAGCATGTCAAATATCCACATTCATATTTGCATTACTTGATGATAAGCTCATAAAATACACATTTTATGCCCTTTCTATTCTTAGTTTTAGTTATGTTTTTGATCTTTATCTTGATTACTTATGTTATATTTTTGAATTCTAGGTATATTGAAGAGAATGAAGTGAAAAGATGTCAATAATGATGGTAAAGAGCTTACAAAATCATAATCACAAGATGGAAGAAGAATTGGGAGTCAAAAAGATCAATTTCTGGTTGCAAAGCAAGAAGGCAGATTTGACCTCCGGAGCTTGTTGCAAGGAAAACATGATGTTAAATTCCTTATTTGTAGAAACTTCCTTCTTGACTTTTGAAGCTGACTTGAATACCTTCCCAACGGTAGTTTACACACCCAAATTGGACAATAAAAGGTCATCCAAATAAGCCAACGAAGTAAAGAAAGATGCAGCTAAAAAATGGAAGACAGAAAGCTCGACGCCGTGGTGCCCAAAAACCGCAAAAAAGGTCTGAAACTTGCTAAAAAAAATGCAATTTTCTGCCTCCTAACTTACTTGTGCGGTAAGGACTTGTTCCCAGGGTTTTAAAACTCTATAAATACCATCTTTTGAGCCATAAACTAGACATCTTTTGAGGAGACTCAAGAGATCATCATTCTTCTTCTTCTTCTTCTTCTTCTTCTTCTTCTTCTCCATTCTTTTTATTTTATTTTCTTTTAGTTTTATGTATATATTATCTATGCCTATGCTAGGCTAAACTTTTCTTTGGTTAAAGGTGATTTCAAAGCCCTAGACATGTTTTGTAATTGATTTTCATATTCTATCTATTATTGGTTTTCTATCAAAGTTGCTTATGTTCTTCTATAAGAATTGTTCATGATGTTGTCTTGATTTGTTTGGGTAGCCAACTAGATAGATCTTGATAATTATCTAATTCTAGTTTAGGAGACTTGATACGTAGCTTATCTTGATTTCTATTCAATAGTGGCAATTTGTGGTTAATGATTATGTTAAAGTTTTCGCTAATTGCAAAATGGAACATAACCTAAGTTGAATGAATCCATTTTTATGTGTTTGTTGCTTAGATCAACCTATCTTTCTCATCTTAAAGCTGCTATCACTTTGAATCTATAGATGTTTATCTTAGGTTATTTGATAGTTAGGGATTAAGTAGTGGCGTTTGTCCTGCTTAACGACGAACTAAGGATTGGGGTAACACGGGAGGTTGTTATCTACGATTGTTAACTTTGAGAGATCATTGATATTGATAGGTCTGAAATTGATTCTTAACATTGTCTAGTGGTGGAGACTGAAACCTTAATCATACTTTCTCATATTTGATTACCTCTTTTTATTTACTTGTTTGATTTTATTTTCTTGTTTATTTTAGTTTTAAAATTATCTTAAAACCCCATTTTCTTTTATTGCCTTTGAACTTAAGTGATAAATTAATAACTTATAAATTAAAATCCAATCCCTGTGGACTCAACCCTTTCTAACTACTATACTTAACAATTGATCATTCTAGTGCAAGGTTAAATAAGATATGCTCTTTTGAGTGCATCAAATTTTTGGCGCCGTTGCTGGAGATTGCTTCTTTTAGTTTATTTGTTATTTGGTTTATTCTTATTTTCAGTTGTAATTAATTTTATTTTTCTTGTACATACAGGTTTTTCTTTTCAAATTTTTAGCAAAACACATGGAATTGAGCAATTTAGCACTTGAGGAGTTGGTGGCATACATGAACATTGAGAACCAACGAGCCAATCTCACCTCCCCAGTTCAACAATTGGCCATGGGTAATGTGCAACAATCAAGGCAATGTGGAGTGTGCTTCATGATGGATCATCCAACCAATTGGTACCTGTAGACACCTAATTTTGTCCGGGCCTTTTAAAACCAATTTTGATTTGTCCCCTCTCGGGTTTAATATTTTTGTAAAAGTCACGGTCGCGATTTTAGATTTTTAAGACTGTTCTAAATTATATATATATTTTTTAGCTTTAATTGTTCAAATAAAATCGGACCGTAAAATTACCAATTTTAAAATTCAATTAAAATCCGAGGTAAAAATGTTTAATCTTGAGCATTATTAGATTTTTAAAATAATTTTTTTTTTTAATTGAAAATATTTGAAAAAAAAAAACAAAAAGAGAAACTTGAAAGAATAAAAAAGGGCAATTTAGACATTACCCATTTTTTTTTAGGTTAAGAATTGAGTTATAAATGGATCACTTGAGCAAAGAAAAGGGGGGGCAATGATTCAAAAAAAAAAAGGACGGTTGAAAAGAAAAAAAGGGAAAAAGCTTGGTTTGGTTTCTTTTGAGAGAGCAAAAAAGCTAAAAGAAGAAAAAAAGGGTTGCTAAAAGATAATGGTAGTGGAACCCATAGTGAAGACCAAGTGAGAGCTAGTAACCAAAAAAAAAAACCACAGGGAATTTCTGGGGGATTAAAAAAAAAACATATTGAAAGCATTCTAAAATCTGGAAGATCTCAAAATTTCAAGGAAAAAAATGACTTCTTGTTTCTCGAGAAAATTCTCTTCTTTTAGCTCTTTGTCTTAGCTAATTTGGTGCTCATTCTACTACTTACCTTTTTATTCATATTCTCTCCATCTGGGCTTCAGTCATTTGCAAGATACAAGTCTTTTTAGCATCTGGGTATTAATCAAGAAGCAGTTTTGTTTTTGTTTTTGAAGTGAAAAGGTTGGTAATGGTGGGTTCAGCTTATGTGGTTCTGATTCTGAAAGGGACATCTTTTGCTAGGATAAGGCAAGGATAGAAACTTCAGCTTCATGTGGATGATGGCTGGTCATGGTTTTGCTGAATCAGAGGATGCTAAAAAGGCAGGAATAGCGCAAGTGGAGAAGATCGAGGGCATCAAGGACGCCGACTACTTCTACGACGCCTACATTGTCTACGTTGAAAACCACCACTCCTCTCAGCTGATGAGGCCGAGCCTAAGCTTGTTGGATCTGGGTTTACCAAGCGATAAAGATCTTCTGACTCAGCTGAAGATCACTGGAAATATTCTAAGTTGCCAAGAACTGATGATTTGTCAAACCCAAAGGCAATGCCATTGCAACAAGGCACTGCTTTGTTGAGATCTAATTCTTTGGTCTCAGCGATACTCGTAAACAAGAGCATATACTTAGCTTCTCTTCACTCAAATCTGAAGTTCCATTTATCAGCAAAGATGGTAGCTTTGTGGAGAGAAATACACAAAACTGTGGCCTTTTCTACTATTCAGCATTACACGAAAGCAATGGAGCTTGATGATGAAGATGTTTCGTACATCACCAATCGGGCTACTGTTTATTTGGAAATGGGTGAGTATGAGGACTGCATTCAAGATTGTGACAAGGCTCGTCGTTTGGGTTACAAAGCCAAGCAGTTTCTAAGGGTATTGTGTATGGGAAGCCCACGAACACTGGTGTTACTCAGCTGAAATTGCAGCGCAGCAAACATAGTTGCAGAGAAACAAGCTGGTCGAAAGTTTGATGGCTTTATGGTTGTGAATTCCAGTGCACAATCATAGGGAGCTCCGTGGACTCACCTCTGTTAGCAAGAAATACAAGGGTCTTCGTGGTAAGGGACACTTGGACCACAAGGCCCGACCTTCAAGGAGAGCAAATAGGAAGAGAAACAACACTCTCTCTCTTCGTCGCTACCTCGGAGGATCCTCAGGACACTGTATTCCGTAAAGTTGCATAGCTCAGTGATGAAGGACAAGTCATTGACACCTTCACGTGATGAGGACTACTTGCTACGTCGAGACGAGCAACGTTCTACAGTAAGAGGGTCATCTTTCTCACCAAGGGACCCTAGAGCACGTCGTGCTAGTCCTGAACTTTTTGCCCTTGATAAATCAAAGACGAATGATAGAAGTGCAGATCCCAGTGAGGTGCTATGGATAGGATTTCCAGCTTTACTGAAAGTGGATGAAGTGATCTTGAGGAAGGCTTTCTCTCCATTTGGTGAGATAGACAAGATTACTGTGTTTCCAGGACGTAGTTATGCTTTTGTTCGTTTAGGAGTGTAATGTCAGCTAGCAGGGCAAAAGAAATTCTTCAGAGGAAGTTATTTGGGAATCCCCGTATGCATGTTTGTTTTTCAAAGAGTGAGGGTGGGTCATCCAACAGTGGAAGGGGCTCAGTGAATGCCCCCAACTCTCCATATTTCAGGGTAAATGGCTGCTTGGGGTCTTCTGAGAACTTTCTGCAGGATAGGAATTTTGCAGACTTGACAGATTTTATGCCAATTTTTGATTCTGATAACGCTGATATTTATAGTTTCAATAGGAAAGGTAGTTCATAGAGTGGTGGAAATACATATGAAACCTGGAGGTTTGGAGAAGGGGGGGCTGATCATCGACTACCACAAGATTGGTCTGAACATAGTAAAACTCCTATGAGATTTCATGATTTCCCTCCAAAATTACCTCAGAAAAGTGCATTCTATGAAGAACCATGGGATATGCCTGAAGACACATATTCTGTCCTTGGAGCCAAGAGATTGAAAACTAGCTCTTTTCCTCCAGAGAAGGAGCTACCTGAGTATTCTTTATCTGATTATGAACAGGAAAAACGTGTTTTTCCAAGGCTACTCTCTGATTTTCCTCAATCTGAAGCCTTTGATAAATATTTAGATATATAATTACCATGCATGCCAAAACCTCCAGATATGTTACTTGTAGAAAATGTTGTTGGATTCGAGACTTCAGATACTCGTGCAAAAAATGGTAGAAATATTGGCAAAATCTGATTTTGTTATGCAGGAGTTTATATTGAGCCCACTTCAATTTGGTGTTCCCTATTCTAGACCACATTAGTTTTGCTGGCAAAAAGAAAGCCTTTATCTTTTCAATGCCAACTGTTTAATAACCAGCTTCTCTGGTCTCCAAGCCCTTTATTTGGTAATGATGAGAAGATGGTGATTGGTGAAAATGGTCAATTGCAAGAGAACTGGGATAAGTTGATCGAATCTTGCCAGCCAATAGAGAATTTTCTTGAATTTACATCTTCGAGCGATCAAGTAGACATGGATACCAGTTCTCTAGTGACCACTGATGTTTCCGCAAATGGTTTGGAAATTTCAGAGAAATTTGTTGAAGGAGCTATGTGAGTTCGAGATTGGAAATTTCAGAGAAATCTCTAGTGAGTTCGAGATTGGACTCCGTTGGTGGACTTTTACTATGGATTTTAGTAGAAATCGGCCTAGGTACAGGAAGCAGCTAAGTGATTTCTTGGATACTCCATTAGGAAGAAGTTTTGCTACAATTTTCTTCCTTTGGTTTGCATTATATGGTCGGCTATTTCGATTCTTAATATTGGCCATGTGGATATTGCCATTTGCTGGATTTCTTCTCATTGGGACTGTTTCCAATAATCTTGTTATTAAGGGTGCTTGTCCAGCTTGTAAGAAACAGTTTGTTGGTTAAAACAAACAAACAATACGATGCGCCAGCTGTGGAAACATTGTATGGCAACCAGCAGAAGGAGACTTCTTTCGCAGAGATCGGTCTCATGACCGGTCCATGCGTCGTTGGGATCATATTGAGGAGCCATTTTTTCTTTTATCAAGGAAGAAAAAAGAGACAAGAAAGAAAGAAAAAAGAAAGAATTTGCTTACTACTCTTTGATTTGGAAAGCTAGAGCAAGGTAGCTATGTTCTTTTACGCTCTCCTCAATACTTTGTTGATATAATTTTGCTATTTTGATTTTGTTCATGTGATTGATTGTGATGGGATAGCTTATTTGTGGTAGGTTAACTTGGTTGTGGTAGTTTAATAGTATACCATGATATGTGTTTGTGACAATACTATGCTAGGTTCATGTTATTTAGTTAAGCCATGATGGATTTTTGTACATATTTGCATTGTTTATCATGTTTGCTAGTTTATTTCTTTCATGTGTTTGTGTTATTGTTTAGCTAGGATTATACTATGTGATTTGAGGGCTATTCGATCAACATGATTTGGTTTTGTGTATGCATTTTCATTTTGTCTAGTTGATAGGTTTGCATTTCATGCCATGACTTTGTGTATTTTGATTTAGCATGCTATGTGTTTGTGTTATTGCCATGCATGTTTTAGGTCTAGGTTTCATTAGCATTGCCATGCATTTCATGCATGTTTAGACTTAGGTTACATTAAATGCCATGCAAGTTCATTTAGGTCTAAGTCATTTTATGAATGCCATACATTTTTTCATGACATTTAGGTTTAAATCCATGCATTTCATGCATCATGTTTGCTGCATTGTTTCATGCATTTCATGTTCATGCCACTTGAATAATGACTTGAGCTAATTAATGGTTCAAAGTCATGCTCTCTTGAGCACATTTGTGGAAAATTAAGTTTGTCAAATTGATTATTCTACCTTTGTGATTTTTTTTTACTTAGCCAATTTTTATCTAACTTTCAAAAAGTCCTAGCTACTGTTTGCAAGTCATTTTATGAGTTTCAAATATTTTTACTTTGATTTTTAAATGATTTTATCAAAGGCAAAAATGTGTTGGCAAAGCAGTTTTTTCTCCTTCCAAAACTCGTACATCTCTGATTTTTCTGGGGCTTCATCTTTGATCAGAAAATTAAGCCGATTTTTTTCCGTTTATTTTTACATGTCCTAAGTCTCCAATATTTTTTTCAGAATTTTTTGAATTTTTAAAAATAGGGTAAAAAAATCGTGGATTAAAACTGGACAGTGGAGTCAGAATTGAATTTAAAGAAAAACCAATTTTCTGTTTTGGTTAATTTACTTAGAGTGGGCTGATTAGGAGGGTTAGCTACTGACTTAGGGTAATTTCTAAACCTTTTTAAACTCTAAAAGTGGTTTTTCAAGTCCCGGGTTAAGGGTAGTCAAGTCCGGATTTTTTAAACTTAGGAAATTAGAGCCATTTAAAAATTTTTAGCCCAGTTTTTATTTTTAATTCAAGCTTTTCAAAATTGTTTTCAAACAATCACAAAGTATTTTGGTTTTAGAATATTTAATTTGACATATTTTCCTAAGGTAGCCGGATATCTTTTTAGATATACGGATTTCCTTAATTAAAGGAAAAAATACATTTCATGCATCGCATTTTTATATTCATGCATTTTATATAATATGTGATTCTTGCCATAATAATTTCTATGTGTCATGACATTTAGGTTGCATTATATTATTTAGATTTTGCTATGTCATTTTATTTATGTCATGCCTATACATATTCATTTATTTTAAATGTTTTCAAAAAAAAAAATAATGGTTTTCAATAAAAAATATAAAGATATTCCCGAGTTAAAATAATTCATGAGTTCTCTACCGGGTTTGCTGGAGGGAATATCATCAATTATCATTAATAAAGGAATATCTTTCTTTCAAAAAAGAGAATGATTCGAAAAGTTTTCCAAGACTAATAAAAATTTCTATATTTTGCCACGTTTGTTGGGGAATATAGGAAAATTTTGAATTTATGAATTCCGGATCATTTTTAATAAAAAAAATGAAATTATTTTTCTTTAAATTGGGAATTAACTTGAAATACTAAATTTAAAACTGACTTTTCACCGAGACTTGAGATAACACACGATTAATAAGGTACCGATTTATACGGGCGTTGTGGGGGTGCTAATCTTTCCCCACACGTAACCGACTCCCGAACCCGCTTCTTTGATTTCTCTGGTTTAAAACGCAGACTTGAAATTGGTTTTTAAAATGTTTTAATTAATTTTTAAAATATTTTATAAAACCGGTTTTAATAGGTGGCCGATCACACCTAGCTAAAAAAGATTGGTGGCGACTCCATGTTTTTTAAGGTCATTTTCAAAACCTTCATGTTGCTAGAGGAATTAAGTCGACTTTTCCTCGATTTTTTTAAGTCACGGTTAACGAATAATAAAGTCTTGCGATGAGACTCGTTATTGTTTTTAGGTTGCGACAGCTTGGCGACTCCACTGGGGACTATTAGAGAGTCAGGCCTAGAATTAGTCGTGTGTTATCAAAGTCTCGGTTTTGTTGGTTTATTTAGTATTTAATTTTAATTCCCACATTTTTTAATAAGGAGAATTTTGAAAATAATAAAATGTTTTTAAATATGTTCATTCTCATGTGCATGCATTTTATTTTTGTTCTCTAGTTATTTAAGGTTGTATATTATAATTGCTTGTTGGTTAATGCGTTACACTATTCTTGAATGTTTTAATTGCTAGGGCATTTAGAATAAGGTTTGTAGAATAGGTAGTGAAATGTTTGTTATTCCTCCACACACACTACACATGCATTTGCATAACATGAATCCTCTACCCGGGTTCCGTCCTTTTAAGTGGGAGTAAAGTAACTAAGCCTTCGTGATTGATCCTCCGTATGGGCTAGTGAAACACTTCCGGAGTATAAAGTACCTAATGCCTTCGTGATGATCCTCCGCATGGGCATAGGAAAATATACTCTAACGAATTGAACCCGTTTTTATCGGGGTGCCTTACTAGCCTTCACCGGCGACAGTGAGGAACAATTCGGGGCCTTAGAACCGATTCACTCTCATATAGTGAACCTAGGCGAAGCCATGCCGGATTTTCGTTAGATATACCGAAAATAGGAACACATGGAGGGACATTTCTAAACTTTTTGTTACCTATTTTACACTCCGAATAAGTGTGGTAGATCGGGCAACGATGTACGTACATCGCCCGTAATAAATGTGATACTCCGCCTCGAAGGCATCGTGATGCCTAAATAAGCAGATATTGTTGGGGCAGATGTTCATTAGCTGTGTTAAAAAAAAATCATTTTTCAAGCATTTTTGCATGTTGCACATTTCATGCATGTGTGAATAGAGCATGTACATTTTTGGGTGTGTTATTGATTTCATTCTTTGCAATAAACAGTTGGTAATTTCATTTGATGATTTCATAAAACCGGTAGTGTCACATGAACATTTGCATATTGCACCATAGTAGGATCCACCCTGAAATTCTTTTGAAAATAATGTGATTGGTTTTTCATAAAATAAAAACACACACACACACACACACAAAAAAATGTTTAAAAAAAAATCATAAATGTGGAGGCAAATCTTGCATAATGAGATTTTTGAATAATCAAGATTTTGGTCCCACCAATTTCATGTAATCATTGATTTCTTTGTATATACCTTTGTGTTAATTCATTTATTTTTTGCATGTATCATCTTGACATCATGTTATAGTCATAGCATGCATGGTCATTCATTGTAAGATACGTTTATGACATACATGGTCATTATTTGTATATACTTATGTATCAATTTATTCTTTCTTTACATGCATCATGGTAGCATCAAGTTGCATTCATGCATTCATAGTCAGCATGATTTTTCTGTATATATCCAATATCAATTTATTCTTTCTCTATATGCATCATGTTAGCGTCAGGTTGCATTCATAGCATACGTAGTCATCATGATATGCTCATACATTAATTTGTCATATTGGCATCAGGTTGCATTCGTGACATACACGGTCAGCATGATTTTCTTTGTATATACTCTGTGTCAATCATTTATTCTTCACATGCATCATAAGTGACATTGTATGGCATTCATAGTGTATATGATCATTCATTAGGAAATACATTTGGAACATACATGGTCATTCATTGTATATATCCATGCATTAATTTGCTTATTTTTTACATGCATCATGTTAACATCAGGGTGTATTCATGGCATACACAGTCATCATGATATGCTCATACATTAATTTGTCATATTGGCATCAGGTTGCATTCGTGACATACATGGTCAGCATGATTTTCTTTGTATATACTCTGTGTCAATCATTTATTCTTCACATGCATCATAATTGACATTGTGTGGCATTCATAGTGTATATGATCATTCATTGAGAAATGCATTTGGAACATACATGGTCATTCATTGCATATATCCATGCATTGATTTTTCTTATTCTTTAAATGCATCATGTTGGCATCGTGTTGCATTTATAACATACATGGTCAACATGTTTCCACTGTATATGACCACACATAACTTTGTTTATCCTTCACATGCATCAAATTGCACTCATGACATTCATAGCTCATTCATCATGAAACACATTAATAAGATGAAATAGAAATTGGCTCAGCTTTGAAGAGTTTTCTTCGTCAGCTAAAAACTATGACCCCAACAGCAAGTGCGAGTATCATATTGGGGCAATTGGGCATTCGACTAAAAATGCAGACAAATGAAGGAAAGAATTGAAGGTCTTGTCCATGATGGCATTTTGATTCCAGAGCTTATCGAACATTGGAAATCTGTTTTACCATAGATTGATTTCCTCTTGAAGAATTTTGAGGAGAAGAATTGTTATCTTTGAAAGCATGTCAATAGGAGCATTCTGATGCATATATTTCTATACACTTTGATGATGGAAGCGCTTGTCTCATGTTGACATCTATATGAAATAAATAAATTTTGAATTTAAATATTTTGTGTTCATTTTATTTTAGCAATAAATTTGAATTTGCAAAAACAAATGAAACTTTGAGAAAATTTGTGGTAAACAATAAATAAGTGGTTTTCACATGAAATAATGAACAATCTTGAGAATATTGATGATCATTGTTAGAAATGACCCAATACTTTCAGCCCTCTCTTTTAGGCTTTCCTAAGCCTAAATCTTTTGAACCAAGACCACTTGAAAGACCTAATGCTTCAAGGAATATGAATGATTTGACTTCATAAAACCATTGTCATCACAAAATAAGCAAAGACGTAGATCTTAGTCTATGCTATGAGCAAATGAACGAACTTTTTGAAAATTTTCAAATTCCTTGAAAATTAAACAAATGAGACATTCTTTCAAGAATCTAGATCATGGTAATTTGATATGTGTCAAGGCTGTGCCAAAACCATTCACATCCTTTTCCAATGACCACAAAACACTAATTGCCCAAACATCACTTCATGATTGACACCCTGGGGCACAATGATTAAACTAGATTATCCCTTGTCCCAGAGAAAACTCGTTTTTTTGGGTCATATTTTCCTTGTCTCTTCAAAGAACTCAGATTTGAAATTCAGCCTTTTCAAAACAGACCTAGACTTGCAATGTTCCTCGTTGATACAAATTCACATGGTTAATCAAATTGGGGCATCATATGTGGAAATGATGGATACATGATGAATAAGGATGGACTAAATGCATGCATCATTGGGGCATGCGACGAAAAAAACAAAAAAAAACAAAAAAAAAAAATTGTGATATCATGCATATGAGAATTCAGATGATTCCAAAGTGCAAAATCAAATTCTGAATATCTATTTCCCCTGGGGATTGCTTTTCAATGTGAATATTTATGCTTGACATGAGAAATGGCCATCTTTCATATCCCTTTCACACAAAAAGAAATTATCCATAGTCACCCCTTTTGAGCCAAAAGAATTCTTTCTTCTTTGAACCCTGATCAAGGATTACCCTCTACACTGGGGGGCAAATGCGAGGAAAGATCTTTTCAAAGATCATTGAGAAATGAGTGATAGCTCAAGGACAGACACAAAGAAAATGGAGCCCCGAATAAATACGGGCTCACTCTGTCAAAGAAAAAGAAGAGAAAAAGATGGTGAAATGAAAGCCAAGAAAAACAAAAGAAAAACACAATGAAAAAGAAAATGTGTGTGAAAGACATGGCAAATTGAAAGTCAAGAGCAAGGAAGAAAAAGAGCAAAGTCAAAAGGAAAGAAATGTCCAAGAAGGGACAAATGCTTCAAAGAGAATCCTCCTCAAGAAATGATCCTTGATCTGATTACCCTCAAACACATATTTTGGGCCTATTTATCCTTTCTTTTTGAACCCTGAGCCATGGCCTACATTATATGCTTTAAAAGTCCATTTTGATCAAGCATGAATATTTAATCTGAAAGGTTTTTCCTCAGATTTTATCCCATTTCATCGAATTATCATTTCACTAAGGAAGAATTTATAATTCTCAAGTGTATGGTAGAACAAAAACAAAAAAAAAAAACAAAAAAAAAAGAAGAAAAATTGAAAAGAATGGGACTTTAGGGCGAAAACCCAAAAATGGGCGGTCTAGAGTAGAATAGGAATTTTTGATGCCATCTATGATAGTGCCGATACCCCAAAAGAAAAAATCTTATTAAAGGAGTGGTCATCGAGGAACATCTAGGAATTCCTGAACCCCCCAAATTGTCAGTTCTCATTTAGAGGATTGTCTTCAAAAACTAAAACTTTTGTTCCCAAGATTAAACTTTTCGGTTTTAACATCCCAGCCAATCTTGACGCTTGTCAAAATGCCTTGATATGGAAACTAAAATGATGTTGAATTTGTTTGGTTCTCAATGAATTCATGATTTATAAAATCTGTTCCATTTGTGAGCCTAGAAGGGATATACATTTTTGTCATGAAGTTTTCCTAGAAAAGCCAGAATCTTGCTATACCAAGCCTTGCCAATCCCAGTTGGAAAAACACAGATTGATACTTAGAGAAATTTCTAACAGTGATCATCAGTCATCAAAAGATTTGTACATCATACACTGTGGAGTTAAAATTTTTGGCTTAGAAGTTTTCCTTAAATAAGCAAAATTGTTTTTCAAAAAGGGAAAATAAAAATATTTTTGAAATACCCATTTTTGATGTTGACATGAGACAAGGGTTTTTCTAACTCAAATGTATAGAATTGCCAGAATAGGTCCTGACTTCCAGATATGAGAAGAAGAAATAGAACTCGGTTCAGATCTCTGTTGATGAAAGTTTGAAAACTATTGGGGCAAAGAGAATAGCCAAAATGAATTGAAGATATACTCTGATTTGAAGAGGAAAAATGAATTTGAAAGGCTAAGCCAAAGTCTAGAAAAACAACCGGAGACATTTGCATCACTCATGAGCATTCATCTCTTTATCGAGCTTTTGCATCTGCACAGTGTCAGCAAGCATTTGCATCATTCATGGGTATTTGCATTGGCATTATTCCATAAGCATCTACATTTTACATTTACATTCTTCATGGAATTTGCATTTGCGTCATCTCAAGCAATTGCATCATTTCTAGAATCATTGCATTGGCATTATTGTTTTAAATCATTTCTAGAATCATTGCATCTGCATCATGAAACATGGGCATAAATCCAGGCCATTTGCATTTGCACTAAGAAATATTTTACATTTGCACATTGAAGCATGAGCACCTTGTTAAAAGACATGTGCATCTACATCATTTCTAAAAGCCTCTGGTGGAGATATCCAGGGTTTTATAATTTTGGAAATTAGAAACCTTCTTTTGGAGGAGATATCCAGAATTTTAAACACAGCTAAGAACAAGACAGGGTAAGGCCCCGAGACCATCGTCGAGGTCATTTCCTTTCTTGCAAGTCGAATTCGTTTTCTTAAGATGAGTCGAGTCTCGAGACCACCGTCGAGGTATTTCCTTTTGTTTTAAATCGAATTCATTCTGTTTTATCAAATGAGTCGAGCCTCGAGACCACCGTCGAGGTATTTCCTTTTGTTTTAAATCGAATTCATTCTGTTTTATCAAATGAGTCGAGCCTCGAGACCACCGTCGAGGTATTTCCTTTTGTTTTAAATCGAATTTATTCTCTTTTATCAAATGATTCGAGCCTCGAGACCACCGTCGAGGTATTTCCTTTTGCTTTAAATCGAATTCATTCTGTTTTATCAAATGAGTCGAGCCTCGAGACCACCGTCGAGGTATTTCCTTTTGTTTTAAATCGAATTCATTCTGTTCTATCAAATGAGTCGAGCCTCGAGACCACCGTCGAGGTATTTCCTTTTGTTTTAAATCGAATTCATTCTGTTTTATCAAATGAGTCGAGCCTTGAGATCGCCGTCCAGGTATTTCCTGTTGTTTTAAATCGAATTCATTCTGTTTTATCAAATGAGTCGAGCCTTGAGACCGCCGTCAAGGTATTTCCTTTTGTTTTAAATCGAATTCATTCTGTTTTATCAAATGAGTCGAGCCTCGAGACCACCGTCGAGGTATTTCCTTTTGTTTTAAATCGAATTCATTCTGTTTTATCAAATGAGTCGAGCCTCGAGACCACCGTCGAGGTATTTTCTTTTGTTTTAAATCGAATTCATTCTGTTTTATCAAATGATTCGAGCCTCGAGACCACCGTCGAGGTATTTCCTTTTGCTTTAAATCGAATTCATTATGTTTTATCAAATGAGTCGAGCCTCGAGACCACCGTCGAGGTATTTCCTTTTGTTTTAAATCGAATTCATTCTGTTTTATCAAATGAGTCGAGCCCCGAGACCACCGTCGAGGTATTTCCTTTTGTTTTAAATCGAATTCATTCTGTTTCATCAAATGAGTCGAGCCTTGAGATCGCCGTCAAGGTATTTCCTGTTGTTTTAAATCGAATTCATTCTGTTTTATCAAATGAGTCGAGCCTTGAGACCGCCGTCAAGGTATTTCCTTTTGTTTTAAATCGAATTCATTATGTTTTATCAAATGATTCGAGCCTCGAGACCGTCGTCGAGGTATTTCCTTTTGTTTTAAATCGAATTCATTCTGTTTTATCAAATGAGTCGAGCCTTGAGACCGCCGTCAAGGTATTTCCTTTTGTTTTAAATCGAATTCATATTGTTTTATCAAATGAGTCGAGCCTTGAGATCGCCGTCAAGGTATTTCCTGTTGTTTTAAATCGAATTCATTCTGTTTTATCAAATGAGTCGAGCCTCGAGACCGCCGTCAAGGTATTTCCTTTTGTTTTAAATCGAATTCATTCTGTTTTATCAAATGAGTCGAGCCTCGAGACCGCCGTCGAGGTATTTCCTTTTGTTTTAAATCGAATTCATTCTGTTTTATCAAATGAGTCGAGCCTCGAGACCACCGTCGAGGTATTTCCTTTTGCTTTAAATCGAATTCATTCTGTTTTATCAAATGAGTCGAGCCTTGAGACCACCGTCGAGGTATTTCCTTTTGTTTTAAATCGAATTCATTCTGTTTTATCAAATGAGTCGAGCCTTGAGACCGCCGTCGAGGTATTTCCTTTTGTTTTAAATCGAATTCATTTTGTTTTATCAAATGAGTCGAGCCTCGAAACCGCCGTCGAGGTATTTCCTTTTGTTTTAAATCGAATTCATTCTGTTTTATCAAATGAGTCGAGCCTCGAGACCACCGTCGAGGTATTTCCTTTTGTTTTAAATCGAATTCATTCTGTTTTATCAAATGAGTCGAGCCTTGAGACCACCGTCGAGGTATTTCCTTTTGTTTTAAATCGAATTCATTCTGTTTTATCAAATGAGTCGAGCCTTGAGACCACCGTCGAGGTATTTCCTTTTGTTTTAAATCGAATTCATTCTGTTTTATCAAATGAGTCGAGCCTCGAGACCACCGTCGAGGTATTTCCTTTTGCTTTAAATCGAATTCATTCTGTTTTATCAAATGAGTCGAGCCTTGAGACCACCGTCGAGGTATTTCCTTTTGTTTTAAATCGAATTCATTCTGTTTTATCAAATGAGTCGAGCCTTGAGACCACCGTCGAGGTATTTCCTTTTGTTTTAAATCGAATTCATTCTGTTTTATCAAATGAGTCGAGCCTTGAGACCGCCGTCAAGGTATTTCCTTTTGTTTTAAATCGAATTCATTCTGTTTTATCAAATGAGTCGAGCCTCGAGACCGCCGTCAAGGTATTTCCTTTTGTTTTAAATCGAATTCATTCTGTTTTATCAAATGAGTCGAGCCTTGAGACCACCGTCGAGGTATTTCCTTTTGTTTTAAATCGAATTCATTCTGTTTTATCAAATGAGTCGAGCCTTGAGACCACCGTCGAGGTATTTCCTTTTGTTTTAAATCGAATTCATTCTGTTTTATCAAATGAGTCGAGCCTCGAGACCACCGTCGAGGTATTTCCTTTTGCTTTAAATCGAATTCATTCTGTTTTATCAAATGAGTCGAGCCTTGAGACCGCCGTCGAGGTATTTCCTTTTGTTTTAAATCGAATTCATTCTGTTTTATCAAATGAGTCGAGCCTCGAGACCACCGTCGAGGTATTTCCTTTTGTTTTAAGTCGAATTCATTTTGTTTTATCAAATGAGTCGAGCCTTGAGACCACCGTCGAGGTACTTCCTTTTGTTTTAAATCGAATTCATTCTGTTTTATCAAATGAGTCGAGCCTTGAGACCACCGTCGAGGTATTTTGTTTTGTTTTAAATCGAATTCATTCTGTTTTATCAAATGAGTCGAACCCTGAGACCGTCATCAAAGACCTTCGGGCACAATTTCAAAGACCTCCGGGCACCTATTTTAAAGACCTCCGGGCACCAGTTTTTTTAAGACCTCCGGGCACAATTTTAAAGACCTTCGGGCATAAATTTTTCTTTTGTAAATCGAATTCGTTTCCTTAAGACGAATCGAGCCTTGTTTAGGCAGGGAATTCAATTTAAGGACAAAATCTTCAATTTATTGTTTAAAAAAAAATCAAAAAAAAAAAGAAAATTTGAAAAAAGAGAGAAAATAGAAAAAAAGAAAAAAAAAAGAAGAAAGAAGAAAAAAAGTAGAAAATGAAAAATGAAAAATGCAAAAATGTATGAAGAAATGAAAAAGAAAACCCCTTTCCTTTCCTTCACATGTGATTCCACAGACCGGACAAAATTGTTGTCTATTTTATCTTTGCCTGATTCCTGATTCTCAGCAATAGCCAAAGAGGGGCAGCTGTAGACACCTAATTTTGTCCGGGCCTTTTAAAACCAATTTTGATTTGTCCCCTCTCGGGTTTAATATTTTTGTAAAAGTCACGGTCGCGATTTTAGATTTTTAAGACTGTTCTAAATTATATATATATTTTTTAGCTTTAATTGTTCAAATAAAATCGGACCGTAAAATTACCAATTTTAAAATTCAATTAAAACCCGAGGTAAAAATGTTTAATCTTGAGCATTATTAGATTTTTAAAATAATTTTTTTTTAATTGAAATATTTGAAAAAAAAAAACAAAAAGAGAAACTTGAAAGAATAAAAAAGGGCAATTTAGACATTACCCATTTTTTTTAGGTTAAGAATTGAGTTATAAATGGATCACTTGAGCAAAGAAAAGGGGGGGCAATGATTCAAAAAAAAAAAGGACGGTTGAAAAGAAAAAAAGGGAAAAAGCTTGGTTTGGTTTCTTTTGAGAGAGCAAAAAAGCTAAAAGAAGAAAAAAAGGGTTGCTAAAAGATAATGGTAGTGGAACCCATAGTGAAGACCAAGTGAGAGCTAGTAACCAAAAAAAAAAACCACAGGGAATTTCTGGGGGATTAAAAAAAAACATATTGAAAGCATTCTAAAATCTGGAAGATCTCAAAATTTCAAGGAAAAAAATGACTTCTTGTTTCTCGAGAAAATTCTCTTCTTTTAGCTCTTTGTCTTAGCTAATTTGGTGCTCATTCTACTACTTACCTTTTTATTCATATTCTCTCCATCTGGGCTTCAGTCATTTGCAAGATACAAGTCTTTTTAGCATCTGGGTATTAATCAAGAAGCAGTTTTGTTTTTGTTTTTGAAGTGAAAAGGTTGGTAATGGTGGGTTCAGCTTATGTGGTTCTGATTCTGAAAGGGACATCTTTTGCTAGGATAAGGCAAGGATAGAAACTTCAGCTTCATGTGGATGATGGCTGGTCATGGTTTTGCTGAATCAGAGGATGCTAAAAAGGCAGGAATAGCGCAAGTGGAGAAGATCGAGGGCATCAAGGACGCCGACTACTTCTACGACGCCTACATTGTCTACGTTGAAAACCACCACTCCTCTCAGCTGATGAGGCCGAGCCTAAGCTTGTTGGATCTGGGTTTACCAAGCGATAAAGATCTTCTGACTCAGCTGAAGATCACTGGAAATATTCTAAGTTGCCAAGAACTGATGATTTGTCAAACCCAAAGGCAATGCCATTGCAACAAGGCACTGCTTTGTTGAGATCTAATTCTTTGGTCTCAGCGATACTCGTAAACAAGAGCATATACTTAGCTTCTCTTCACTCAAATCTGAAGTTCCATTTATCAGCAAAGATGGTAGCTTTGTGGAGAGAAGTACACAAAACTGTGGCCTTTTCTACTATTCAGCATTACACGAAAGCAATGGAGCTTGATGATGAAGATGTTTCGTACATCACCAATCGGGCTACTGTTTATTTGGAAATGGGTGAGTATGAGGACTGCATTCAAGATTGTGACAAGGCTCGTCGTTTGGGTTACAAAGCCAAGCAGTTTCTAAGGGTATTGTGTATGGGAAGCCCACGAACACTGGTGTTACTCAGCTGAAATTGCAGCGCAGCAAACATAGTTGCAGAGAAACAAGCTGGTCGAAAGTTTGATGGCTTTATGGTTGTGAATTCCAGTGCACAAGCATAGGGAGCTCCGTGGACTCACCTCTGTTAGCAAGAAATACAAGGGTCTTCGTGGTAAGGGACACTTGGACCACAAGGCCCGACCTTCAAGGAGAGCAAATAGGAAGAGAAACAACACTCTCTCTCTTCGTCGCTACCTCGGAGGATCCTCAGGACACTGTATTCCGTAAAGTTGCATAGCTCAGTGATGAAGGACAAGTCATTGACACCTTCACGTGATGAGGACTACTTGCTACGTCGAGACGAGCAACGTTCTACAGTAAGAGGGTCATCTTTCTCACCAAGGGACCCTAGAGCACGTCGTGCTAGTCCTGAACTTTTTGCCCTTGATAAATCAAAGACGAATGATAGACGTGCAGATCCCAGTGAGGTGCTATGGATAGGATTTCCAGCTTTACTGAAAGTGGATGAAGTGATCTTGAGGAAGGCTTTCTCTCCATTTGGTGAGATAGACAAGATTACTGTGTTTCCAGGACGTAGTTATGCTTTTGTTCGTTTAGGAGTGTAATGTCAGCTAGCAGGGCAAAAGAAATTCTTCAGAGGAAGTTATTTGGGAATCCCCGTATGCATGTTTGTTTTTCAAAGAGTGAGGGTGGGTCATCCAACAGTGGAAGGGGCTCAGTGAATGCCCCCAACTCTCCATATTTCAGGGTAAATGGCTGCTTGGGGTCTTCTGAGAACTTTCTGCAGGATAGGAATTTTGCAGACTTGACAGATTTTATGCCAATTTTTGATTCTGATAACGCTGATATTTATAGTTTCAATAGGAAAGGTAGTTCATAGAGTGGTGGAAATACATATGAAACCTGGAGGTTTGGAGAAGGGGGGGCTGATCATCGACTACCACAAGATTGGTCTGAACATAGTAAAACTCCTATGAGATTTCATGATTTCCCTCCAAAATTACCTCAGAAAAGTGCATTCTATGAAGAACCATGGGATATGCCTGAAGACACATATTCTGTCCTTGGAGCCAAGAGATTGAAAACTAGCTCTTTTCCTCCAGAGAAGGAGCTACCTGAGTACTCTTTATCTGATTATGAACAGGAAAAACGTGTTTTTCCAAGGCTACTCTCTGATTTTCCTCAATCTGAAGCCTTTGATAAATATTTAGATATATAATTACCATGCATGCCAAAACCTCCAGATATGTTACTTGTAGAAAATGTTGTTGGATTCGAGACTTCAGATACTCGTGCAAAAAATGGTAGAAATATTGGCAAAATCTGATTTTGTTATGCAGGAGTTTATATTGAGCCCACTTCAATTTGGTGTTCCCTATTCTAGACCACATTAGTTTTGCTGGCAAAAAGAAAGCCTTTATCTTTTCAATGCCAACTGTTTAATAACCAGCTTCTCTGGTCTCCAAGCCCTTTATTTGGTAATGATGAGAAGATGGTGATTGGTGAAAATGGTCAATTGCAAGAGAACTGGGATAAGTTGATCGAATCTTGCCAGCCAATAGAGAATTTTCTTGAATTTACATCTTCGAGCGATCAAGTAGACATGGATACCAGTTCTCTAGTGACCACTGATGTTTCCGCAAATGGTTTGGAAATTTCAGAGAAATTTGTTGAAGGAGCTATGTGAGTTCGAGATTGGAAATTTCAGAGAAATCTCTAGTGAGTTCGAGATTGGACTCCGTTGGTGGACTTTTACTATGGATTTTAGTAGAAATCGGCCTAGGTACAGGAAGCAGCTAAGTGATTTCTTGGATACTCCATTAGGAAGAAGTTTTGCTACAATTTTCTTCCTTTGGTTTGCATTATATGGTCGGCTATTTCGATTCTTAATATTGGCCATGTGGATATTGCCATTTGCTGGATTTCTTCTCATTGGGACTGTTTCCAATAATCTTGTTATTAAGGGTGCTTGTCCAGCTTGTAAGAAACAGTTTGTTGGTTAAAACAAACAAACAATACGATGCGCCAGCTGTGGAAACATTGTATGGCAACCAGCAGAAGGAGACTTCTTTCGCAGAGATCGGTCTCATGACCGGTCCATGCGTCGTTGGGATCATATTGAGGAGCCATTTTTTCTTTTATCAAGGAAGAAAAAAGAGACAAGAAAGAAAGAAAAAAGAAAGAATTTGCTTACTACTCTTTGATTTGGAAAGCTAGAGCAAGGTAGCTATGTTCTTTTACGCTCTCCTCAATACTTTGTTGATATAATTTTGCTATTTTGATTTTGTTCATGTGATTGATTGTGGTGGGATAGCTTATTTGTGGTAGGTTAACTTGGTTGTGGTAGTTTAATAGTATACCATGATATGTGTTTGTGACAATACTATGCTAGGTTCATGTTATTTAGTTAAGCCATGATGGATTTTTGTACATATTTGCATTGTTTATCATGTTTGCTAGTTTATTTCTTTCATGTGTTTGTGTTATTGTTTAGCTAGGATTATACTATGTGATTTGAGGGCTATTCGATCAACATGATTTGGTTTTGTGTATGCATTTTCATTTTGTCTAGTTGATAGGTTTGCATTTCATGCCATGACTTTGTGTATTTTGATTTAGCATGCTATGTGTTTGTGTTATTGCCATGCATGTTTTAGGTCTAGGTTTCATTAGCATTGCCATGCATTTCATGCATGTTTAGACTTAGGTTACATTAAATGCCATGCAAGTTCATTTAGGTCTAAGTCATTTTATGAATGCCATACATTTTTTCATGACATTTAGGTTTAAATCCATGCATTTCATGCATCATGTTTGCTGCATTGTTTCATGCATTTCATGTTCATGCCACTTGAATAATGACTTGAGCTAATTAATGGTTCAAAGTCATGCTCTCTTGAGCACATTTGTGGAAAATTAAGTTTGTCAAATTGATTATTCTACCTTTGTGATTTTTTTTTACTTAGCCAATTTTTATCTAACTTTCAAAAAGTCCTAGCTACTGTTTGCAAGTCATTTTATGAGTTTCAAATATTTTTACTTTGATTTTTAAATGATTTTATCAAAGGCAAAAATGTGTTGGCAAAGCAGTTTTTTCTCCTTCCAAAACTCGTACATCTCTGATTTTTCTGGGGCTTCATCTTTGATCAGAAAATTAAGCCGATTGTTTTCCGTTTATTTTTACATGTCCTAAGTCTCCAGTATTTTTTTCAGAATTTTTTGAATTTTTAAAAATAGGGTAAAAAAATCGTGGATTAAAACTGGACAGTGGAGTCAGAATTGAATTTAAAGAAAAACCAATTTTCTGTTTTGGTTAATTTACTTAGAGTGGGCTGATTAGGAGGGTTAGCTACTGACTTAGGGTAATTTCTAAACCTTTTTAAACTCTAAAAATGGTTTTTCAAGTCCCGGGTTAAGGGTAGTCAAGTCCGGATTTTTTAAACTTAGGAAATTAGAGCCATTTAAAAATTTTTAGCCCAGTTTTTATTTTTAATTCAAGCTTTTCAAAATTGTTTTCAAACAATCACAAAGTATTTTGGTTTTAGAATATTTAATTTGACATATTTTCCTAAGGTAGCCAGATATCTTTTTAGATATACGGATTTCCTTAATTAAAGGAAAAAATACATTTCATGCATCGCATTTTTATATTCATGCATTTTATATAATATGTGATTCTTGCCATAATAATTTCTATGTGTCATGACATTTAGGTTGCATTATATTATTTAGATTTTGCTATGTCATTTTATTTATGTCATGCCTATACATATTCATTTATTTTAAATGTTTTCAAAAAAAAAGATAATGGTTTTCAATAAAAAATATAAAGATATTCCCGAGTTAAAATAATTCATGAGTTCTCTACCGGGTTTGCTGGAGGGAATATCATCAATTATCATTAATAAAGGAATATCTTTCTTTCAAAAAAGAGAATGATTCGAAAAGTTTTCCAAGACTAATAAAAATTTCTATATTTTGCCACGTTTGTTGGGGAATATAGGAAAATTTTGAATTTATGAATTCCGGATCATTTTCAATAAAAAAAATGAAATTATTTTTCTTTAAATTGGGAATTAACTTGAAATACTAAATTTAAAACTGACTTTTCACCGAGACTTGAGATAACACACGATTAATAAGGTACCGATTTATACGGGCGTTGTGGGGGTGCTAATCCTTCCCCACACGTAACCGACTCCCGAACCCGCTTCTTTGATTTCTCTGGTTTAAAACGCAGACTTGAAATTGGTTTTTAAAATGTTTTAATTAATTTTTAAAATATTTTATAAAACCGGTTTTAATAGGTGGCCGATCACACCTAGCTAAAAAAGATTGGTGGCGACTCCATGTTTTTTAAGGTCATTTTCAAAACCTTCATGTTGCTAGAGGAATTAAGTCGACTTTTCCTCGATTTTTTTAAGTCACGGTTAACGAATAATAAAGTCTTGCGATGAGACTCGTTATTGTTTTTAGGTTGCGACAGTACCCATACTAACGAAAAGATAATTTTGAACCAGGCTATGATGTGGAAGGATAGCAAAGCAAATAAGGGTTCCACCAACAACAATGTGATCCTTTCCCAAACACTTACAATGAGAGATGGTGGGATCATTCTAATTATGGCTACTCGGGAAATTATTAAGAAATAGATCCTTATGCCAACTACAATCATCCATCGAGTTTCAATCAATCATGGTCTCATGAACCAGATCTTTTTCATCCCCCACCTTAAAACTCAAGTACTTCTTTAGAAGACCTTGTCAATTCTCTTGTTGCTAATACTTTGGAATTTCAACAGGAAAGAAGGGCTCAATCTGTCTCCACTCAACTATGGACACAATAACAAGATCTTTTTCAACCCTCACCGCAAAACTCAGGTACTTTCTTGGAAGATCTTGTCAATTCTCTTATTGCTAATACTTTGGAATTTCAACAAAAAACAAAGGCAAGTATCCAGAGTTTAGAAATGCAAATGAGCCAATTGGCTAGTAGTATGGTGGGATGATTAGCACAAAGATCTTAAGAACTCCCTGCCCAACGATGATTAACCCAAAGGAGAATGTTACTATTGTGACCTTGAACAGGATGAGGACGAGGATGAGACAAAACCAAAGATGGGTTCACTTCTTGAGGATAATGAAGCCACAAATCCAAATAAGAGTACTTCGGCACCTGAGGTAACATTTAAGGTTCCAATTTTTAATAATTTTTTTTCTCTACCTTTTCCTAGTAGATTCGCAAAGTTCAAGGAGAAGGAACATGAACAAGACATGCTGGAAACCTTAAACAGTTTGTTTGTGGATGCCATTTAACAAGTACCAAAATATGCACCATTCCTTGATGAGCTATGCATCACAAAGGATGATGGAATAATACTTGTAATGGAGAATGCATCCATTATTGTGCAAAGAAACCGCCCTACAAAACACATAAATCTAGGAAGTTTCTTGTATGAGCCTGAAAATCCCAAAAAACCAAGAAGGGGTGTTGGTTAGGTTCAAAGCACTAACTCAAGTGCTAATTGGGAAGGCAGTCCAATTAATAAAGAAATTGTCAACCTGCATATTCAAATTTGCTTTCTTTTCTTTTTCCTTTTATTATTTTTATTGTTTATGTAGTGTTTTAGGTTTGTTTAGGTTTTATTAGTTTGTTTTGAGTTGTTAATATATATATATATATATTTTATTAGTTATTTTCTTTTACACATAATTCTTGCATGTGGGGTGATAGTATTACATTGAGGACAATGTAAGAATTAAGTGTAGGGGGAAGAATTTAGGATTTCTTATTTTAGGTTGTCAATTTTTTGATTTTGAGTCTTTTTAATTTGTTTTTAGTGTGTTTTAGTTTTTTTTCAATACAATGATGAGATATGAATTGCATAGGTCTAAAATTGGTTATTAGTGAGAATATTTTCATGAGAATTGATATTTACTTGTATAATCATCCTTATGAGTTTTGAGCCTATAAGATTGATGCATTATACATATCAATCTAATTTCTTTCTTGAGTGCTCTTATGATTACATGATTCTCTAAAACTTGTTTTAAACTTTTTTGAGACTATATTGATGTATGTGACAACATGAATATGATAGAGGCATTAGGATTATAACCCGGGCCAAACAGCTATCCTCCAAGAGAACATCCCCCTAGTGAGCCAATTGAGCCTATATTGATTAAGCTATTTTATTGGTAACCACATCTTACACCTAGCCTAAACACATTTATATATTTACCCTTGTTCTAAAGATGGACTAGAATGTTTGAGACATATTGCAAAAACAAAGGATACGTTTTGAAAATTTGGGTTAGAACAAAAGATAAGTGTGGGGGAGGAGAAAGGCAAAAGTCAAGAGAAAAAGAAAAAGGGAACATTGTCAAATACATTCCCATATTGAAAAAAAAAATATTGAATCATCTCTTGAAGTTTAGTTTAAAGAAAACTATGTTACAAAGTTGGTTCGAATGAAGCAAAGGCTCAACATGAATATTTAGCCTATGTTATTATGTGCTTTATAAGAGTTTGTATGATCTTATTAAGTCTCTAAACTTTATGAAATCTTTGGAACCTTTGTGATATCTTTATTCTTTTATTCTTTAACCACATTACAACCTTGAATAAAGACCTCTTGATTTATGAAGTTGCATGATCTAATAGTGGAGAATAGGTGGACAAGCAAGCATATAGTAGAACTTTACCACTACTTTAAAGAGTGAAAATTATGAGAGTATCTCATGTGAGAAGTTGAGATTAAGTTTGAATATGCACTATTTTGATTGAAATATGTTATTTTAATATTGGCTTAACTCAAACTATTTACATTCAAGCATGATTTTTTGTGAAATTCTTTAAGCTATTGATTAGTTTATAAAACTTGTTCAAAGATTGTCTCTAATTTATATTGAAAGGATTAGGAGTAACTATTTTTAGTGTATGTTAGTTTATTTTTATTTTAGTTTTTCAATGTTTGTGGGTATCGTTCTAGTAAATTCTCACGAGACTAAACTCGTCCACTAGGGACACCTAAGGGTTTAAAGGCTTGTGTCACATGCTAAGTGCCACCGTGATTTCCTACGAAAATGGATTATATTAGATTTTCTTATTTATTTTTATTTTGTTTTGCTCAAGGACTAGCAAAAATCTAAATGTGGAGGTATTTGATAAGCTCATAAAATACACATTTTATGCCTTTTCTATTCTTAATTTTAGTTATGTTTTCGATCTTTATCTTGATTACTTATGTTATATTTTTAAATTCTAGGTATATTTAAGAGAATGAAGTGAAAAGATGTCAATAATGATGGTAAAGAGCTTACAAAATCATAATCACAAGATGGAAAAAGACTTGGGAGTAAAAAGATCAATTTTTGGTTGCAAAGCAAAAAGGCAGATTTGACCTCCAGAGCTTGTTGCAAGGAAAACATGATGTTAAAATCCTTATTTGAATAAAATTCCTCTTGAATTTTGAAGCTGACTTGAATACCTTTCTAACGGTAGTTTACACGCCCAAATCAAATAAGAAATGATCATCCAAATCAGCCGACGAAGTGAAGGAATATGTAGCAAAAAAATGGAAGACAGAAAGCTCGGCGCCGCGGCAAGGACTTGTTCCCAGGGTTTTAAAACTCTATAAATACCATCTTTTGAGTCACAAACTAGACATCTTTTGAGGAGACTCAAGGGATCATTCTTCTTGTTCTTCTTCTCTTCTCTATTCTTTTTATTTTCTTTTAGTTTTATCTATATATTATCTATACCTATGCTAGGCTAAACTTTTCTTTGGTTAAGGGTGATTTCAAAGCCCTAAACATGTTTTGTAATTGATTTTCATATTCTATCTATTATTGGTTTTCTATCAAAGTTGCTTATGTTCTTCTATAAGAATTGTTCATGATGTTGTCTTGATTTGTTTAGGTGGCCAACTAGATAGATCTTGATAATTATCTAATGCTAGTTTAAGAGACTTGATACGTAACTTATCTTGATTTCTATTCAATAATGGCAATTTGTGGTTAATGATTATGTTAAAGTTTTCGCTAATTGCAAACTGGAACATAACCTAAGTTGAATGAATCCATTTTTATGTGTTTGTTGCTTAGATCAACCTATCTTTCTCATCTTAAAGCTGCTATCACTTTGAATCTATAGATGTTTATCTTAGGTTATTTGATAGTTAGGGATTAAGTAGTGGCGTTTGTCTTACTTAACGACGAACTAAGGAAGGATTGGGGTAACATGGGAGGTTGTTATCTACGGGTGTTAACTTTGATAGATCATTGATATTGATAGGTCTGAAATTGATTCTTAACATTGTCTAGTGGTGGAGACTGAAACCTTAACTATACTTTCTAATATTTGATTACCTCTCTTTATTTACTTGTTTATTTTAGTTTTAAAATTATCTTAAAACTCCCTTTTCTTTTATTGTCTTTGAACTTAAGTGATAAACTAATAACTTATAAATTAAAACCCAATCCCTGTGGACTCGACCCTTGCTAACTACTATACTTAACAATTGATCATTCTAGTGCAAGGTTAAATAAGATATACTCTTTTGAGTGCATCACTTGAATAAGTAACTAGGGAAAAATTAGCATTATTGAACCTACTACACGGAGTGTAGTCAACATCCAAAACAATAAAACTATTCGATAAATATCCAGAACCATAGTAATTTGTTCCCAAAAACAAATTAACACAAGTGTTATCGAAGTTCAAGTTATATCCTAAGTTAAGAAGAACAATGACAGAAACCAAATTTTGTCAAATGTCGGGAGCAAACAACATGTCATGTAGGATAAGAGATCAGTCACCATGCATACACAACTTTCATATACCAATTCCCTTCACTTTAATTCTTGAGTTGTTTCCTACACAAATCCATTTTGTCCCTTTGGAATCCGACAAAAATTTATAAACACATTTCTGTCCTATGCTACATGGTTTGTGGCCCCTGGGTCTACAATCCATAAAGGATGAGATTCAGTTAATAAAATAGTATTTGACAAAAATGTTTATACTGTTCAAATTATTCATAGCATCTATTTAAAGGGTCCGTATCTTCTTTGGCTCAGTGCATGCACGAGCAAAGTGACCACTTTTACCACAATTAAAGCACTTGACCTTAAACTTTTGCTTCTTTTAATGATCCATGAGAGCCTTTTCTTTCCCTTGGAAATAGACCTACTCATGGGCCGAGCAGCCCACCCGCCCCGGCAGGCCCGGCCCATATTGGGCCGAACCTGGGCAGGATATTTTTGTTCCAAGCCGGCACTGCCCGGAACAGTATTTTTTTGTTATAATAATATTATTTTATTTAATTTTAATTATAAAAATATTAAAAAAATATTTTTTTAATCCGATGAACAGTGAATTTGGGCCTACCGGGTCGACCCGGCCCAACCCAACCCAGGACCTGGCTTGGGCAAAGAATATGAAAAAAAACGGGCCGCGGCTCGGCCCATGAGCAGGTCTACTTGGAAACCACCTGTAGGCTTCTTAAGTGCATTTCTTTTGTACCCACCACATGGCTTGCATTTGAAGCTTAGAACTTCATGGGAACTTGTTCCAACCATATACACATCGGCATTAAGTCTGTATGCCTCAATGTGATCTTCTTCCAATTGTGAATGGAGTGAAGTATCTCCAAATATTTTGATGATTTCATTGTGGGTAAGCTGCACTTTCAGTCTCCATAATGCTTAGCAACGTAATGCAAGCAGTGGATTTTTTTTTAAGGCATTGTAAGCCTCTTGGTCTCTTCTATGTTGGGTCGTATACCCATTTTTAGGCTCATGTAGGAGATTATTTAGAACTTCCAGAAGCTCTTGGTCTTCCAACACATAATGGATTTTCATATCCCAAATCTCATAATTATCTCCATTGAGCTTATCACATTTGTTAAACTCAGCTTCAATGTTTTTGAAAGCATATGCCATTTTAAAGGATATTATAAATTGAGACATATATACACTAATTAATGTCTAGCATACATACCTTTATTTTGTCACAATCCGAAATAAAATAAATGACAACCATCCATATAGTATGGAACCAAAAGCTCACTAAGTTTCACAATCAAATTCCATAACAATATGTCTAATTATCATTAATTTATTTCATTGTGTAAAATTTCTATTATGAGATAACAAATATCTCAGAACTCCCACTAGATACAAAATTACTCATAATTTTGCAAATTTATCACATAAATAAATAAAAATAAAATTTTAATATTTACATACATAATTAGTCTTTAAAAAAAAAACTTTCTAAAATAAAATATGTCCCTAATTAGAAGTTCCATAAAACAACTAATCTACAATTTATGAATTTTCTGGTGACTAGAATGGAATTCGAAAATTTCTTCAGTAGCTTAAAATCCAAGTCATTCATCCATGGATTTTCTACATCTTTGTGTTTTTCATTATGAAGATTAAAGCCGATTGAGAAGGTTGCAATCCTCTTTGCCCCCATCTTCACATACAATTTCATAAAAGTTTTAATCAAGGTTTCATAATCCTCGATATGGTCGTTCTTCGTCTTAGACATCCAAAGATCGTTAAGAATATCTTTTTTTTTTGGAGTAAGAATTTTGTTTTTTTTAACACCATATATTTGTTACGATATCATTTCTTATTATAATATTGGCACTTCAAATAAACTTTTGAAATTTCTCATTAACAAGTAATGATGTGTTCAATAACATCATCATTTGGACCCATTCGGTAGTTATATAGTTCTCATAGCAAACTACCAACTTTTAGAAATTATGTCATGGTCTTCATGACCATCAGAGTCCGGACAATTCTCGTTATCTTCTTTTGTAACAAATACAGAAAAATATATTTCATAAGATATATTCATAACATAAATTTCATAATGATTAAAAATAAAATTTTAATCAATTTTGTGTTATCGGGACTCTTGAGATTTAAATAAAAAGTTTAGGATCAAATAAACCAGGTAAAATTTGATTTGGCATTTAAAAATAAATTGTTTTAAATTTTACCTTGGGCATCCGAATGCCCTTGAGAGGGTATCCGAATGCCTAATCAAAATATTGTAGTTTTGAAATTTTCATTGGGCATTCGAATTCCTAAAACGGACAATCGAATCCTATTTTTGGAACCCTGATTTTCATCAAAATTCACAAATTTTAAAACCGAACCTAGGATCCAACAAATCAAAAAAATATCATATTACGAAAGTTTTATGGTCTTATACACATTTGTATAATAATCCATGAAATTCGAACGTGTTTCGGTGAATTTAATCATTTCACCAGAAAGTCGGTTTAAACAGGTCCTTATTCTTATTCTTAAACAAGTATACCAGAAATCTAAACCTACAGGCTCTGATACCAATGATGATTATCACGTAAATAATCTATAATAATAAATGCGAAATTAAATAACTTACAGGATCTTTCAATGCGGAACAACTCTTGATTCACAGGTCGGAGACAAGATCACGTATTCGATGTAGACACCTAATTTTGTTCGGACCACTAAAATATGTATGTTTTCTTCCTAAATTGATATTTCAGAATGTAAAAAGATTTTTTTCATCCTGCAAGTGGTACTCCGAGACTTAGTCTAAGAAGGCGAGCATAAAAAGTCAAACTTGAAAAAAGTCAACCCTAGAAAGTCAACCCTAAAAGTCAACTACTAAAAAAGTCAACCTACTTTCGAAATCAAGATTTGAAGTTCAATTGAAAAATGGTGAAAGAATTTTGATAATCCGAGGTCTACATCAAAATATATGGAGTTCGAAAGTTAGGTTACAGAGATTCAGTAGAAAGAAAACCCTAGTTCGGGAAATTTGGGGAAAAGTCTTTAAACGATCAAATTGGTGGAAATTGAAGGTTTCAAATGAAAGATAAGCTATGACTACGGGTAATGGAGAAGCTACTTGAAAGAAAAATTGAAAGAAAAGTCAATTCGGAATAAAACTGAGAATTAGGGTTTTTGGTGGATTTCGATGAAATTTGGAAGAATTACAGAAATGCCTGATTCGATAAGAATAAAGCCCTTAATTGATGAGGAGTGATTAAACAAGGATAGCCCAATGCTCAGTTTGAAGAAAATCTGAAAATCGAACTTGTTTTGAGCAAAACCGGGTTTCGGAGGCAAAAGGGCAAAATTGGAAAATTTGGGAAAAATAGCAAATGAACTCCAAAAATTCTAAAAAATTGCAGATCTCATTCTTAAATCATTTCAAAGAGATTGGCGAAAGAAAATCAGGATTCGGAGTTCGTTTGCAAAATGGCCAAATCCCGGGTCCCTTTTGCAGAAATTCAAGAAGATAAATCCCGAAAAAATAGCAAATGAACTCCAAAAATTATGAAAATTTGCAGATCTCATTCTTAAATTATTTGGAAGAGATTGGTGAAAGAAAATCTGGATTCGGAGTTTGTTTGCAAAATGGCCAAATCTCGGGCCCACTATGTAGTAATTCAAGCAGATAAATCTCGAAAAAAGTACCAAATGAGTTTCAAAAATTATGAAAACTTTCAGATCATACTTTTAAATTATTTGGAAGAGATTGGTGAAGAAAAATCTGGATTTGGAGCTCGTTTAAAAAATGGTAAAGTTTGGGAGCACAAAAGGGCAATTTTGGAAGAAAAAATCCAAATAAATAGCAAATGGGCTCGAAAATTTTTGAAAACCTCCAGAATTTAATTTTTTATTATTTTGGAAGTATTGAAAAAAATTTTGAATTTGGAGTCCGTTTGCTATTTATTTATGTTCGGGGGGAAAAAAGATTATTTTACCCAAGAAACAGAAAAGGGCTTTTCTTGCCTTTAAAAAAATGAAGCATGGGCTGGAAGATGAGGGGTCAGCCGGCCAAGGCCCAATGGTGGGCAAATATTTTCTGATTTTTAATCAAAAGGCCAACAATGAAGATAAGGTAGTTATTTTTTTGATCAAGCCTTTGTAATTGAGCCACATGGACCAATGCATGAAGAGGGAGAATGCCAACATAATGGCTTAAGATTCTTGAACAACTGTAATTGTGGATAGCTGATTACCTAATCTAAGGGTGATAATTTCACATTTTAAACATCTTGGATTAATAGCCTCTAGATCAAAATTGGTTGGAAAAAAAATGACAACATCCTAGCTATCTAGAAGGCCATTAGGCCACTACAAGGGGAAGGGGGTCTCTCTTTCATTTTCAGCTATTCACTCTCTTGTTGGGTTGATTTTCTCTCCATTTTTGAAAGGCAAAAGAAAAGTTTAGAAAAGAAAAAAAAAAGTTAGAAGAGAAAAAGCTTGCAATATAGCTTCTAAAGGTTGCTTTAAGCACCATACTCTTGCACTTTCCTTGATTTTCCATTCTTGATTTGCTGTTTTCATTTGATATTTGGTGAGTTTCTTTTGATTTTGATTTTAAAATAAGTGTTTTTAAGCTTTCTTTTCAAGTTCATCCTTCATGCTTTCTTGAAAAACTATGGAAAATCAATCTTGTTTTCTTCTCTAAGTGGCCGAATGGCCTTATTTTTTTTTAATGGTTTCTATTTTTCTTTTGTTTCATGTTGTTAGTACTGTCTAACATGTTTTTGATATTTCATATCTTCTTCAAATAACAAAATATTAGCTTCTTTTAATGTTGTTGCTTATTTACCTCTATTATTGATCATTTTATCTAGTATTCATGTTTATTTTCCTTGTTTTTACATTTTTAATTTTCTGTTTCCAACATTTTTGTGTTGTTCATGATTTTCATTTTACTATGGTAAGTGTTTGTGAAAATGTCTAGTCTTGTGCATGCCTTTACTTCATCTTTACATGGTTTAACATGTTTCTTTTTTAGCTTTGGATTTTAGTATGTCAAGTGTTTGTTAAAATGTCATGCTAGGATTCCATCACATTGAGCATATAGACAATTCGGTTTCTCCTTTTTTTTTTATGCTTTGCATGTGCATTTTCATCATGCTAGTTGATAGGTTTGCATTTTCATGATATTTGGGTGTGCATTTTGTTTAAGCATGCTATATGTTTGTGTTATTGCCATGCATTCTTTAGGTTTAGGATTGGTTTGCTTTGCCATGCATATTCATGCATTTTAGACCTAGGTTGCATTAAATGCCATACAAGTTCATTTAGGTCTAGGTCATTTTATTGATGCCATGCATTTTTCATGTCATTTAGGTTTTTTAAATCATGCATTTCATGCATCATATTTGCTGTATTTTCATGCATTTCATGTCATTGCCACTTGATTTATGATTTAGGCCAATCAATGGCTCAAAGTCATGCTCACTTGAGCATACTTGTGGAAAATTAAAGAGTTGTCAAATTGATTATTCTACCTTTGTGATTTTTTTTACTTGGCCAATTTTTGTCTAACTTTTCAAAAGTATTAGCTACTGTTTGTGAGTCTTTTGGAGAGTCTCTAACATTTTTACTTTGATTTTTAAGTGATTTTATCAAAGGCAAAAAAATGTGTTTTGGCAAAACGGTTTTTTCACCCAGTACTCGTACTTTTCTGATTTTTCTGAGCAGTCATCTTTAATCAGAAAATTAAACCAATTTTTTTCGTGTATTTTTACATGTCCTGAGTCTCCAGTATTGTTTTTTAGATTTTTTTGAATTTTTAAAAATAGGATAAAAAATCGTGCTTTAAAACTGGACAGTGGATGCAGAATTGAATTTGAAGGAAAACCATTTTTCTGTTTTGGTTAAGTTACTTAGAGGGGGCTGATTAGGAAGTTTAGCTATTGACTTAGGGTAGTTTCTAAGCCTTTTTAAACTCTAAAAATGATTTTTTAAATCTCGGGTTAAGGATGATGAAGTCCAGGATTTTAAACTTAGGAAATTAGAGCCATTTAAAAAGGGTTTAGCTAAGTTTTTATTTTTAATCTAAGCTTTTAAAAATTGTTTTCAAACAATTACAAAGTATTTTGGTTTTAGAATATTTAATTTGATATATTTTTCTAAGGTAGCCAGATATCTTTTTAGATATACGGATTTTCTTAATTAAAAGGAAAAAATACATTCTCATGCATTGTATTTTTCATATTCATGCATACTATATAATATGTGATTTTTGCTATGTTAATTTTCATGGTGGTGTTATTATCTTTAATTTAAATTTTTGATATTATATTAATTGTTATATGGTTTTGAATATTTCATGATATCCTATACTTTTTATTTAGTTATTTTTGTCATATTATTTATCATAGACTATGTTCATGCATTATTATTTTTATTTTTATTTTCATGCATATTATATGTTAGCATTATTTTATGTTTCATGTCATTTGATATCATTTAGATTATATGCCATATCATTTATATTTGCCATGTCATTTAAATCATTTTATTTCATTTAGAATATATCATGTGACTTAGGATATTTCATTTCATATAGAATAAATTATGTTACCTAGGTCATTTCATTTCATGTAGAATATATTATGTTACCTAGGTCATTTCATTTCATTTAGAATATATTATGTCACTTAGGATATTACATTTCATATAGAATATATCTTGTTACCTAGGTCATTTCATTTCATTTAGAATATATCATATAACTTAGGATATTTCATTTCATTTAGAATATGCTAAGACATTTAAATTATATCATACCATTTAGGTTGCATTATATTATCTAGACTTTGCTATGTTATTTTATTTATGTCACACATATTCATATTCATATATTTTTTAAATGTTTTGAAAAAAGTAATGATTTTCAATAAAAATAAAGATATTCCCGAGTTAAAATAATTCATGAGTTCTCTGCCGGGTTTTCTAGGGAGGATATCATCAATTATCATTAATAACGGAATATCTTCTTTAAAATGAGAATGCTTCGAAATTTTTTCCAAAATAATAAAAATTTCTATATTTTGCCACGCTTGTTGGAAAATATAGGAAAGTTTTGAATTAATAAATTCCGGATCATTTTCAATAAAAAAATGAATTTTTTTTTTAAATTGGGAATTAACTTGAAATACTAAATTTAAAACCGACTTTTCTACCGAGATTTGAGATAACACACGATTAATAATGTACAGTTTTATACGGGCGCTGTGGGGGTGCTAACCCTTCCCCACACGTAACCGAGTCCCGAGTCCGCTTCTTTGATTTCTCTGGTTTAAAACGCAAACTTGAAATTGATTTTAAAAATGTTTTAATTAATTTTAAAACGTTTTATAAATAGATTTTAATAGGTGGCCGATCACACCTAGCTAAAAAAAATTGGTGGCGACTCCATGTTTTTTTCAAAGTCATTTTCAAAACCTTCATTTTTCAAGAGGAATTAAGTCGACTTTTCCTCGGTTTGTTTTAATGTCATGCTTAGCGAATATAAAATCTTGCGATCAGACTTGTTATTTTTTAGATTGCGACATTCGAAAATTGTCTATTTGTCACAGCACTAAGTTCTTCGAGAATGCAGAGAGATCGAGTATTGCTTTTATTCTTGGAGAAACTTATTTTTTCTCTTTAAGTTTTTGTATCTTAACCGAATGTATGGCCGAATGAATAAGAATTTCATTCTTCTCGTCTCTGGGCGAATGAAATCGTGACTTTCCTTGGGGAAAGTATTTTTCTTTTGGCCAAATTAATTCGTCATTCTCTTATCACCGAATTAAGAAACTTAATTCATTCATTCGGTTAACTTCCCACATGGAAGTTTACTTCCCTTTTAAATATTGTAATTGCCCATTGGCAGTTGCTATCTCAAGCATCATGTAACTTCCCAAGGGAAGCAACATAATGTTGGAACAGTTGCCCATTATAGGCGTCAGCTTCCAACAAATCTAATATATATATATATATATATATATATATATATTTCTAATATTATTTGAGGTTTTTCATTAACAATCCGTTTTGGGAACTTGAATATGTAAGACTTTCCATAATTAAATAAAATATGTTATTGGATAATTATATAAATTTGGCAATCGTGTCTCGTGTTTTTCTCGTATCAGTCATATAAATACAAACACAATAAAAAATATTAAAATGTGTCAAAATTTTAAATATGAATATTGTCGCAACCTAAAAAAGGAAAGGGGAGAGAGATCACCTTGTCGCGGGATGTCCACCCATTTAAGTGTGACAATGGGAAAAGAGATGAAAAGATGACTTAATTTCTCTTAAAATAAAGGTTGAGGGTTTGAAAACGACCTCGAAAAAAGAAATGAAGTCGCCACCAATTTTTTTTTTTTGGCTAGGTGTGATTGGTCACCTATTAAAACCGGTTTTAATAAAACATTTTAAGAACAATTAAAACATTTTAAGAAAACCAATTTCGAGGTCTAAGTTTTAGTCCAAAGAAAAAAAAAAGTGGGTCCGGGAGTCGGTTACGTGTGGGGAAGGATTAGCACCCCCATAACGCCCGTATAAAACGGTACCTTACTAGTCATGTGTCATCTCGAGTCTCGATGAAAAGTCGGTTTTAGATTTGGTACTTAAAAAATAATTCTCATTTTTTAAAAAACAATCCTATTTTTGTTTGGAAATGATCTGGAATTTGTTATTGCAAAAAGTTTCTATATTCCCCAACAAACCGGCAAAATATAGAATTTTTATTGTTTTGAAAATCTCCTCATCATTCTCTTTTCAGAAGGGTATTCCTTCGTTATTAATAATTGATGAAGACTCCCCAGCAACCCGAACGAGGATCCATGAATTATATTACTCGGGGATATTGCCTTATTTTTTAAAACATCATTTTTTCATGCATTTAAAAATCATAAAGAAATGATCATGAATATGCAAAGTATTACTAAGATAAAAATTAAACAACATGCCTATTTAACATGGCATGGCAAACATTTTATTATTACATGGAAAAAAAAAGTATTGAATCACATGGCATGCTTGACATGGCAAAATCTAAATGATATGGCCAAAAGAAATAATGACATGGCAAATACTATTATGACATGGCAAAAGAATTAATGACATGGCATGCTTGATATGGCAAAAATCTAAATGATATGGCCAAAAGAATGAATGACATGACATGCTTGATATGGCAAAATTTAAATTACATAGCCAAAAGAATTAATGACATGGCATATGAATTAAGCACTCAATCATAAAAATGATATTATCATAGAACATTCACAATCATATCATGATTAAGATAGCAAAATAATATAACCAATCATAAAATGACATCATCATAGAATATTCATGGGCATGGAATTTGCATGATTAAGATGGCAAATTTAGATATCATGAAATATGCTTACATCATTATTTCAAAATTTATTTTCATGGATTTTTCATGTGAGGAATCACATAAATGGCATGAGTCGGAAAATATTACCGTACTCCCCGGCAAACCTGGCAAAGCTTGAAAAATAATTCTTTCATATGACATTTATATGATTCCGAATAAAAATAAAAATGATACCTTTCGATTCCATAAACACGTGCATTGAATAATTTCCTAATCTCCCCGACAACCCGACAAAGATTAGGAACTAATTCTCGCCAAATATTTAGGAAACCGAAAAATACGTTTTTATGCCAAATTAAATAAAAATATTTTAAAATATGCAATCCCTTGAACTAAGGACATCCGTACACCTAAAAAGGTGTCCGACTATCTTTGAAAGAAACTTAAATTGGATTTTTAAACCAAATGACTTTGGGCTCGGATTAAGAAAAAAAGCAATTTTTGGAATGAAAGGGCCTATGGTCGAACCCTCCTTAAAAACAGCTCTAGTTTTTCCTTCTTCTTTTTTTAACCCGAGTTGACTACCCATGACCCAATCTTTGTAAAATCAATTTTTATCCTTGAGATAACATAGAAAACAACCTAAAATAGTAGCTAATGACTCCAATCAGCCCATCCTTTTTACAAATAAAAATCAGAAAATTGTTAGTTTAGGAAAAACTCATTTTGACTCCAAAAAACAGTTTTAAAAAACTATTTTTCTATCCTTTATAAAAAATTCAATAAATTTTGAAAAAATTAGTTTTGACTTGAGACATGATGTTCTTTATGAGGAAAAATCAGTTTTAAATTCGGACTAAACATGCCTTGACCGAAATTGCCTTAAAGACAGAACAATAAACCAAAATCTGTTTTACCGAAAACTATTTTTCCACCCTTGATAAAAAAAATTCAAAAAATCCTAGAAAAAATACCAGAGACTCCTCTAAAGGTCTAATAAATGTGGTAAAAAATATTTTATTTTGAAAAAAGAAGCTTGGTGAAAATATTGCCCAAAGTCAGAATATCCAACATAACAAACCATTACTTTTCCAACTAGTTTGCACAAGAGACCTTGGCTATAGATCATTGATTGATCTTAGCCAAAAATCAAGTTGAGAATGACATGAATGCATGATTTTCCAGTAAAAAAATATATGAAAATGATCAATCATGAGCTAAAAAAATAAACAAGCAAAGGAAAATCAAGGTTGGCTCAATGGTTGGTTCCTTGGACATAATCCCACCTAACCAAAATCACTTATAAAAATCAAGATCCTCAAGCTTTTCAAACCTTTTATTTCATTTTTTTTAAAAGAAAACCAAAGGAGAAAATTTATCCTACCATGGTGGTGAAACCCACAATCAACATGCAAGCAATAAAATCAAGCAAAAGATATAAGCCACCAAAGTTTCGGCCAAACAAGGAATGTTGTAGGAAAATTTTGCAAACTTTGTTATTTTGTAAAGAATAAAAAGAAAGGGAAAAACCTTTAGAAATTTATTTTGAAAATATTTTATTCAACAAAGAAAGTTACCAATCACATGGAAAATAAGAGAAAGAGAACATGAAATCAAAGAAAATAAGAGAAGAGAATGTTACCTAGCAAAGCTTTCTCCAATCAAGCTCTCAAACTCTCCCTCTTTTCTCTCTCTTTCTCTTTTTTTTTTTTTTTCTCCTTGAGAGATTTCTTTTTTTGCTCTTCCTTTTTCCTTCAAGAATGTAGTGAATAGCTCTTGGAAAAATGAAAAACCTCCTCCATTAGAGCTGGCTGAATGGCCTTCTTTTGTAGAGAGAATTTTATTTTTTTTCTTAGCCTTTTGTCATGCTTTGCATGCTCTCCCAACATCTTTGTCACATGGCTAATTCTTGTTCCCTCTTTACATGATGCTTTCCTTAAATTAAGGGTTCTTGTCTCCTTTTTGCATGATGCTTTCCTTAAATTAAGGGTTTTATAACCTTTCATTGGCTTATAATGCCACCTAGATCATTCTTGTCTCCTATCTCTACAAAATATCTAAGCCACTTGTCATGATCATATGACTTACTATCAAAATATCTTCCAAGATGGTATTTTTAATCCATTTGGCATCATCACATAGACTTCACATGCTCTTCACATGGCCTTCATATGACTTTGCAATTAGGAGGCCTCCCATTGGCCAAAAATGCCATGTAGGCAAGTAGTGAAGAATCTTGTCCTTTCTTTAAAATGTCATCTTTTTACTCAATCTTGGCCATTTGATTAAGATGATCAAACTTCTCTCTCTTTTCCTTGAGCTGGCCGAAAATGACAGGGAAAATTTCAGGCCATTCCTCGTTTTTTTTTTATTAGTAAGATGGTCTTTTTTGATTTTTTCAGTAAAATTGTATTTTGATCCCCAAACTTAATTTATTTGCAAATGGACCCCAATTTTGGATTTTACTTTTTTAATCCATCTCATCCAATATAAAACTCAGTTCTGGAGGTTTTCATAATTTTTCGAGTTCGGTTTTCATTTTTCTCGGATTTTTCTCTAAAATTTTGATTTAGCGCCCCCGAACTTTGTCTATTTTCATTTGAGCTCCATTTTTGAATTTTTCTTCTCCAATCTATCCTATCTAATATAAAACTCAGTTCTGGAAGTTTTCATAATTTTTCGAGCTCGTTTTCTATTTTTCTCGAGTTTTTCTCTAAAATTAAGGATTAGTCTCCCGAATTTAGCATATTTGCGGTTCAGCCTAAATTTTGGGTTTTCTTCTTCTCATTTCCTTCTTTCCATCCTAAAACTCAGTTCTATAAAGTTTCACAATTTTTCGAGCTCGAATTTTATTTTTTTCGAATTTTCTAAAATTGCCCTTTACCTCTTGAAACCTCGATTTTACTCGAAACGGGCCAAATTTTTGGATTTTCTTTTTTCATTGTCTTTATTATATATGGAATTGGAGTTGGACCGATTTTGCCCAATTTTTACATATGAATTCCTCTCCGATTTAGTTTTTTCCTTTTTCCTCAAAATTGAGGATTTTCTCGATTTTCCCGTTTCTCCTCCAATCGGCTCTTCCTTTGAACTCACTTCAAATTGGGACTTGGGATACCCTTGTTTATTTATTATTCATCAACTGGGAACTTCAATTTTACTAAATCGGACCATCTCTGTAGTTTTTCCCAAATTTGTGAATTCTTCATTTATTCATTAAATCTTTATTTTCCTTTTTCTCTTCAAACCAATTTTTCCTTCAACTCCGCTTCAAAATTGGACCTTCCAATATCCCTATTTATTGATCTTATTCCATTCTGAACCTCCATTTTGTTCAATTTGATCGTTTATGTACTTTTCCCAAAATTTGCAAAATTTCTCATTTTTTCAAAAATGGCAATTTCCAAATTTGTCCATTTCTTTTTCCAAATGATTCCTCTTGGTGAAATTGGACCTTGAGATATCCTTTTTTTATTGATCCTTCTTCAATTTGAGTTTTCAATTTCATTCAATTTGATTATTTACGTACTTTTTCCCAAATTTAGGAATTTCATATTTTTCTCTTACACTGAATTTTGCAATTTGTCTTTCAACCTCTTTATCTTCAATTGTAGATCTCCGATTATCAAAATTTCTTCACCATTGTTCAATTCACCTTTGAATCTTGATTTTGACTAAGAGTTGACTTTTTCAGTGGTTGAGTTTTTAGGGTTGACTTTTTCGGCGTTTACTTTTCTAGGTTGTCTTTTTCGTATTGACTTTTGAATCAAAGTCTTAGAGACTCATTTATGGAATGAGGGAAGATTCTTTGTATTCCGAAAAGTTGAAAGGAGAACTTATCTTTTTAGGGGGCTCGAACAAAATTAGGTGTCTACAAATATGAATATGATATGTGTATTAGACATGTTATGTTAATCGTGTTTAAACATGTTATGTAGTGTTTATTACATTGTTTTCGCGTTTATTGAACGTGTCGTATCCTTATCATATTATCGTATCTAAAATTGTTAGGTATATTTTTTTTATTGTAAATATATATTACAAATAAAAAATATTTTATATTGAGCAAAATAGATAACACTTTTAATGTGAATAATTTTTTTCAATGATTGATGCATGTATATATGACTTGCATAATATGTTAATAACAAAAAATAAATATCTACAACAATCAAACAAAACAATAATCTTTCTTCAACTGAACCACAATTAAAATAAATAAATAAATAATCAACTATTAAAGATTGAATTTAACAATGATTCAAATTGACAAATTACAAATTTTGAATTGAACAAGAATCTAAATGTGAGAGACAATTATGACCCATAGCAAAAAAAAAAATTGAAATTTTATGTAAAATTTCAATGATAATAATAACTGTGTAGTATAGATGAAAACTAGTTAGCTACCCACGCTCTGTTGCGAAAGTGATTGATTTAAATGATAATTATATTGGAAAATTAAATAAGATATATATTTAAAGTTAAATTAGAAAATAAAATTTTAAATAATTAGTAAAAATAATATGCAAAACAGACACAATATTAATAAAAAAAAAAATCTTTGATTGATGCTTATTTTAAATTTTTTATTAGGTCATGGAATAAATAAAAAGAGATAATATGTGCAAAAGTTTGTTATTTGATTAAATAAAAATTTAAGAAAAATTGCATACTTTGTTTCAACAAACGGATACATTACATATCATTGCTAAAAACATTTTAGGAAGAATATAGTTAAAATATATATATATAAAAAAAATGAAATAATTATGTAGATAACTCAACATCAAAAATAAAATCCTAGAAAACAATAAAAAAATTAATCAAACTTTTAAAAGATAAATTTTTCGGATAAAAGATGTTTTAAATTCTTTCTTTGCATCCTGATTTGCATAGTACACTTCTTAATAACAACTTAAGAACTGTCATCGAAGTTTATACACATAACAAACAAATCAACAAAATTATACAAAAAAAAATAGAACAACAATTACATAGAAAAAAGAAATGAAATAAAAAAAAAAAAAAAAAACTCACGAATGAAAGATGGAGCATTTGTACACTCAAACAAACATGCCTAAAAAAAACCACCATGAATAAATTATAATTTAATTGACATCATAAAAAATGACTTGATTTTACCCATGATATTTAATAAAAGTTAAAGTAAAAAGAGGAGAGTTTGAAGAAAATGTAGCTCACTTTCTCATTTCCCAGCTTCACTCATTGTTTACAATCTCCAGAAACTGCAAAAAGCTTAATTTTTTGTGGAACATGAAAACCCATAATTATTTTTAGTACATGCTATAGAACCAATATTCTTTTCATCCAAAATCAACTTAATATAAGTATTAATCAATTCATCTATAACAAACATTAAAAGCTATTCCCAACCTCACTTTCATGCTTTGATTAGGGAAATTGAGTTCATGTTCTTTTGCCACCTTCGCAATGGCTTTGATAAATTTTTTTAAGGTATTTTGGGTAATTAGACTATGTCTTAAGACATGTTCATGGGTTAATTTTAGGTGAGGCATAAATTAGTTGGGTATTATTGACCTTCACTTATAGGTTAATGATAGGTAATGTGATTAATCTTTTATGGTGAGATTTTTAATGTATTCGTGTCGTGTTCATGTTCCTGTTATTTTTCTGTGTGTTTAAAGTATTCGTGATCGTGTTATTCTTTTATGCGTTCAAAGTATTATAAATTTACATAATTTTTACAAGTTAATAATTCATTTTATGTAGATTTTGACACATTCGTGTCGTGTTCATGTTATTTTTCGTGTGTTTAAAGTATTATAAATTTATATAAATTTAAACATGTTAATAATTCGTTTTATGTAAATTTTGACACGTTCATATATTTGTTTTGTGTTCATGTTGTTTTTTTTTGTCGTATGGTATTTTAATTATTTTTTTCAAATTGTATTCGTGTCATGTTTCAATTCATCCAAATATTTTGCATAATTTGTCATGATGATTCAATTTAGAGAAAATTTTGTATGTTCGTGTCATGTCTCAATTCAGCCTATATTTTACCTAATTTACCATAATGATTCAATTTACAGAAAAAATTATATGTTCGTAGCGTGTTCGTGTTATTTTATCGTGTGTTTAAAGTATTATAAATTTTTATAAATTTTTACACGTTAATAATTCATTTTATGTAAATTTTGATACGTTCGTGTATTTGTGTTGTGTTCATATTATTTTTCGTGTCGTGTTTCGATTATTTTTTTCATATTGTGTTCGTGTCGTATAATTATGTTGTGTTCGAAATTACCAAGTCTGATTGACACTATTCAAATAACTCTCAACTTTGTGTCACATGTTGTCGTATTCGTGTTATTTTTTGTCATAATCCTATTCAAGGTATTATATATTTATATAAATCTTGACACGTTAATAATTCGTTTTATAAATTTTGACTTATGTTCGTGTATTTGTGTCGTGTTCACGTTATTTTTCGTATCGTGTTTTAATTTTTTTTATATTATGTCCGTATCGCATAATTATGTTGTGTCCGAAATTGTCGGATCTAAATGACCATATTCAAATAACTCTCAATTTTATATCAGATGCCGTATAATGATGGAAGTTATTAATTTTCTAAATTATCTTTATTTCTCTTGCTTTTTTATCTTTCAAATTTATTACAAAATATAAATTCAAATTCAATAACATGCCCGCAGTAAAGCGCGGGCTTTTATCTAGTGAGTATAATTTTGCTCCCTAATTTCTAAGAATTATACAAAATAGAAAATTATAGAATATGAAAAAAGACATAATAAGATAATGTCGAAAAGAAAACCTCAAATTTTTATTCAAGGATATCCCAGCTACCAGCACTATCCAACTTCTGGTAACCATCAAAAGGTTTTTTACAGAGACTGATCGACGTGTTCTAGGTGCAGCCAGCAGTTATGAACGTCTATTATTGACATTTAAATATTTAATATAATAAGTGATATTGTGTTTTAAAATTTTATAGAAGTTAAAAAAAATTAAGGATTATAAGAAATTTATTAAGATAAAAAAATTGGTCAAAATACTTGGGAGGTCCTTGTACTATACCATCTAATGTAAATTAGTCCCTCTATTATAAAACTGAGTAATTTAGTCATTGTTCTTTTAAAATTGAAGAAAAAAGATAAAATCACTAAATGAACCGTTAAAAAAAATCGACGTGGCATTTAACTTGTGTTTAATTGATGACTTGGATGTCAAATACTGATGTAGTACCAATAAAATATATTATTTTAAGATGATGTGGACAAAATAAATAATAAAGTTGTTGAAAATGCCACATCAAATGTTGAAAATATATTATTTATTTTGTCCACGTAATCTTAAAATAATATATTTTATTAGTGTCATGTTAGCATTTGACATCCACATCATCAACTAAACATAGGTTAAATACCACATCAGCTTTTAAAACAGTTCAAGTTACACCAGTTACTGATTTTATTTTTTTGCTTCAATTTTAAAAGAACAAGGACTAAATTACTCAGTTTTATAGTAGAATGACTAATTTGCACCAGATGATATAGTATAAGGACCTCTTAGATACTTTGACCTAAATTTATTTTTGAAAACAATTTTAAGTTTGTATTATAATTTAATCTTGTTTTAAATGGATAATTTAATTTATTTAATAATTCAAAATATAAATTGGCCTAACCTAAATATTGGTTAATGGTGTACAATAATTTTGAATATGTGAGTTAATAATAAATAATCTGGTAAACTCCAAATTGAAACCAACATCTGAAATGTGATTTTTTTTTTTAAATAGAAAAAATTTAAATCATGTTACTCGTTATTATAACTTTTAAATTGATAAAGTTGATAAGATTTTTTTTTAAATTAAAAGGGATATAATTTTTAAATTGATAAACTATTATCGAATTTTGCATTTAATATATTTGATAAGAGTAGATTAAGATGTTTTTTATATGATTTAAATTAGGATAAAATCACCTTAAATTTTTCAAAAAACTTGTCACTTGTAATTTTTAAATTTTATAACCAGTTGGATATAAAAATAAAATTTATTGTAAAAAATAATTACTTAAAAATATATAATTTAAGAAGTTGATAATGTTAGATTTTATTTTTAAAATTGAAATTTTATGAGGATAGGTGTTAGATAAATAAGATATAACCTTATTTAAACTTATTTTACGTGTCATTAAGAGAAGCTGTCCACGTAAGCTTCCAGCATTGTTTGTCCAGTAAGCATGTACTCTGTTTTATATAAATACTAGCATTTGCTATCACATACATTCGCATGTGAATACTCGTTGATTAATTTATTTTTGAATAAATACTTGTATATTTTAAAAATAAATAAAAATATTTTATGTAAAAATTAGTTCATGTACAAATTATATCAAATTGTTATTATTTTTAATATTAATGCAAAATTAATTATAAAGATAAAAAAAATTAATGTAAATTTTAACTTTTTATTTATATCAAATAAATTAATTCATTTTTTAAGATTATTTAAAAAATTAAAACTGTTAAGATAAAGCAATTTTACATAAAATTTTAATTTTTATTTATTATCAAATTAATTCATTTAACGAAAGTGTTTTAATAAAATTAAACTTCTTACTTATAAATTAGATAAATCTTATTAATAATAAAAAATATTTATAATAACAATTTAAAAATATAGTGAACAATGATTCGTTAGTTTAAAAGATTTTTCACACTTTTATTATATATATATATATATATATATATATATATGATCGATCAGCTGATTTTTTGTTATTTTTAAGTGGATTTTAACACGTCATCTTTTCTTATCTGCCGTTGGATTGGGTCAGTCAATATAGGTGATGTCAAAACTAAACCGATCATAAACGACGTCGTTTAGCTGTGTTTGGAAGTTGGGAAACAAGAGAATTCTAACAGGTTTAGCAAATTTCTAGATAGGGCAGAGCAAACGAGGAGAGGGAAAACGAAAAGAAGGAAAGAGCAAAGTCCAACGCAGTGAGATCAGTTATAGTGGTAATCGGATCCTTGGCATTCAGGTACTTGACTCTACAGCTAGGTTTAAGCCTTTTCTTCTAAAAGCTCAACAGTTTGAAGCTCTTCAACAACCTTCTCAATCTTCTACTTCTCAAAAACTAGAAACCCCAACTCAGCATTCATAATACCCAGGTATTATTTCAGTTTTTTAACAAAAAAAAAAATGAGATTTTGGTGCGATGGATCACTGTTTATTCTTTATTCTTTTGTTAAATAAGTGGATTTGGTTCATTTTTTTATTGATTAATGAAACCCTTTATTTCTGATGAAATTTGATTTTGAGCTTCAATTATCTGCTGCCATTGCTAAGTTGTGTAAATTCATTATCTGTTTGAAACATACTTGTTTTTGGTTTGATGAAGTTTTAATGTGTTATTAAGTTTTTTAAGGTGATTGTCTTATGTCTTTCTTTTAGTTACTTGTTTTGGTAGATGGATAAAAGAGAAAATTGGGAAGAGAATGATGAAGAACAATGGATGCAGAATTGGGATAGAAGGCGAAGAATGGCGGTTGTTCAAGTTCTTTGTTATGTAGTGTATTCCATCTATGTGTACCATGTGTACTACAGTAGACATAATGATGTGCCTGGAAAGTCTTTGAAAGGCAAGAAGAGAAAGGGTAATATGCGAGAGAGAGAGTTTAAGAAAATTAGAGATGCAATTAGAGATGTTGCGGAGGCAATCCGTGAGGGAAATGCTGTTATGGAGAGAGGCCACGCACATGTTTATTCGGAAGGAGAAGTTTTTGAAGAATTGGTGAACATAGGAGTTGAGAAGCACATAATCTATAGTGCTTACAGTTTCCTTGTTGAAGATCCTGCGAGAGTGAGAGCGTTCTTTGGTTTCCCAGTTGAGGAGCGTAAAGATTTTCTAATACAGATGATGTATGGTCCTGAGGACCCTTAAAGATTTCTTTTAACTGGATGCGACATGATTGTAAGACTTTCATGATCTCTCCCTCCATACTTGAATAGTATTTAAATGAATAAATATTGTCTTTATTTCCTGCTGGCTTTAACTTGTTTACCCTTTAAGGTAAACAGTTTTATCTTTTTTATGGCTTGGGTGTTGTTTTTGTTCATTGTAACTGGGATGTCTTTGCTCTTTGTTATTCTGTTTGGGGTTGTTTTTGAAACTTGGTTGTTGGGTTAAGTTAGATCTCTTTGCTTCCCGGACTTTGTATGAACTAGCCTTACTTTTAATAAAATACATTGGCTTAGCAAAAAAAAACTTGTTTACCCTTTTTCCCTTGGACTCGTTCAAAGATTTCATGTTCAAGATTTTGAAAGGTACCATTTATGTCGTGGGTGTTACTTGCGTATATAATCATGAGTTTTTTCTGTAGATAATGTTGCTCGTGTAAGACTGTGCTCCCTGTTGACATTGGAACTTATTATGTTACTTTTGAAATGTTTTTGAATGCTTTGATGTGCCTTTAAGTAGAAAAGCAAATAATGAACTGCCGTAACCTATTTTATATGCAATTGATGTTCCTCCCATATACAGGATTATGTGGTTCCAGCTTTGTTACTGTTTCAGGATTAAACCAAGTAGGAAAGACTTTCAGGATGAGATCCCACTCCCACTCCCTTTTCACATCCACACAAGGGAGAAAAAAGACCTCTTTTTGTCTCAGACATGAACCCTATGGTTACTCATTTCATCAGTTTATCAAGCACAGCATACATTTTGGAGCCAGTTGTTTGGGTAACTGATACATTGCTTTTTTTTTTTTTTTACTGATAGTCTGATGCATTGCTAATACTATTTGTTGGGGTTCAAGGTTTTTTTTTTATTTGGAGCTAAGACGATAGTTTGAAGTTCTATTTAAATGTGAACTACTACAAAAAGAGGGTGACAACTGACAAGGCTCCAGATAGTTTAAAGTTCTATGTCAATGTGAACTACTAGGGAAAGAGGGTGACAAGGCTCTAGGCACCCATTCCAGTACTGGTGGGGGGTTTGATTCATCAGAATTTTATCACCAATGAGTATGAAATTTACACATTTCAACTAGAAACCACACGTTTTGTAACTTTGCATATCTGGCTATTAAATTGTTTGCTATAATCACTAAAAGGGAATGAAGTGTGAAGATTATTATTCTGTATTTTGTACTATGATTTTTGAACTAATGGCTAAATAGGTTTATATTTCTTATCAAATTAGGGAATGCTCATGCTGGTGCTATTGTGCACTTGTGCTTTAGGGTCCATTTGGCTATTGTTCATTTGTGCTTTAGGGTGCATTTGAATTTGTGATGGTAAAATAATGGTGGCGGTAAAATGAAAATAAAAAATGCTAATTAAATTATTTTTATGTATATTTTAATATTATTTAACATTTAAATTTAAAATTTTGAAAATTTATTTAATCAAAATATTTATTTTAATTAAAATAATAATTAAGATTTTAAATAATAATTTTAACTGCACTTTGGCCAGAGAAAGAACATCTTCTCTATAGGGTATCGGAGAAAATCAAGCAAAAAGGATTGAATAAAATCAACTGAAAGGAGAGGGAGCTTCTAGGGTGGAAGCTCCTGACGTGGCATCATAATAATCATGTCACGTCATTGTTTTGGTTGGTTAGCGGTATAAATTGATAATCAATTTTTTATAAATAATAAAATATTAAATATTATTATATTTACATAAATTTTTTTATAGAATTAAATAATATATTCTGATAAAGTAATAAAAAATGGTATTATAATTTTTATTATTTTTATATAATTCATTTGCTAAATTACGTAAATTTTTATAAAAGATTATAAAAAAAATGATAATATCAATTTTATTATGTTTATATAAATTTTTTACTTAGTTATATAATTTATTAAGATAAGGTAATACAAAATAATGATACGACTTTTATTATGTTTATATTTTTACTTAAAAAATTATATTTTCTTACAATTGTTATTATAGGGTATAAATACTAAATGTTGTTACAATTACTTGTTTTTATTATGAATAACATAATTATTATTTTTACCGAAGCTAAAAAAGGGATAATAACAACTTTTATTATGTTTACATAATTTATTTGCTAAGTTACATAAATTTGTACAAAAGATAAGAAAAAGTGATAATACTAATTTTATCATATTTACATAATTTTTTTACTTAGTTACATAATTTATTAAGATAATGTAATACAAAATAGTATTATAACTTTTATTATGTTTACATTTTTTTCTTAAGAAATTATATTTTTTTACAACTTTTATTATAGGGTGTAAATACTAAATGTTGTTACAATTACTTGTTTTTATTATGAATAACATAAATTTTTTTACAGTTTAAAAAAATAGTAATAACAACTTTTTTATTACATAAATATATTATATGCTACTGTAACAATTTATAGAAAATGTAATAAATTTCTGTAATAAGGATAATATATGTTGTAATTCTTCTTAACAAAAAATTTCAAGTAAATTACAACAAGTATTATTTTTATACATATTATATTATATAATTTATAAGAAATAATTGTAATTATGAGAAAATGTATTAAGTCGGATTACATAGTTTTATTATTTGATACTGTAATAATTTTTGTAATATGTAATAAATTCAAGTAATATGATAACAAAAATTGTAATTCTTCATAAGCGTAAGAAAGTTATAAAAAATATTACCTTTGTACATAATGTATGTTGTAATTCCTTAACAAACTAAGTAACATAAAAAAAAAAAAAAATTTATGTTTTCATTACATAAATATATTATATGCTAGTATAAATTTTATGCAAAATATAATAAAATTTTGTAACATAGATAATATAAGTTGTAATTCTTCTTAATAAGAAACTTCAAGTAACTTATAACAATTATTATCTCTTCACATAATATATTGTGTAATTTCTAATAAACACTTATATTTATGATAAAAAGTTAAATTAAATTACATAATTTTGTTATTCAATATTGTAATAATTTCAAGTAATTCAAAATAAAAGTTGTAATTCTCATAACAAACTAATATAGATTGTAACATCAAGAAATAATAATTGAAATTTTCATTACATAAATATGTTATATGCTTTTGTAATAACTTATGTAACAGGAATAACATAAGTTGTAATTCTTCTTAAAAAAAAAATACTTCAAGTAAATTATAACAAATATTTTTTTAAATATAATATTTTCTGTAATTTATAATAAATAATTATAATTATGATAAAATATGTTAAGTCAGATTACATAATTTTGTTATCTGATACTGTAATAATTTTCATAATATGTAATAAATTCAAGTAATTTTATAACAAAAATTGTAATTCTCCTAGAAGCAAAAGAAAGTTATAAAAAAAATATTATATTTGCACATAATATATGTTGTAATTCTTCATCAGCATAATCTATTATACAAGATAAGAAAAAGCGATAACTCCAAAATTTTACATCTTTTTTATGATATTATTTGATCTCGTTACAAAATACTAAAACTATTACAGTACATGATAACAAAATTATATAATCTGATTTTATTATGAAAACTGAAAAAAAAAAAAAAAAATGGAGATATTCGAATATGTATATCTTTTGTTCGAATATCACCTCTAATAGGAGGGGCCAAATATGCATTATATTTGTCCAATGGCTGGGCTTTGATATGAGTTTTTGTAATCCAGGTCGACCCGAATTACTATTAATCTAATAAAAAAATATTTTTATATAAAGTTAATATAAAAATATTAATATAAAAATAATATTTTAATATTTTTTGAATGGTAATATGAGCTTTCAAGCCGGACCGGACCTGGGCAAACAAACGTTAAAAATTCGTGTCGTGACTCGACCCGACCCCTGGACAGGTTTAATGTGCATATTCAAATATTATTAATTTAAAAATTACAAGATATATTATACATAAAGATAATATGTGTTGAAATTTAGTTATACTTGTGGTAAGATTACAACTTTTTTATGAAATTAGTTGATTTTGTTACATATTACTAAAATTATTATACTACATAATAATAAAATTATGTAATCAAATTATATAATAATAATAATAATAATCAATAATACTAAATTTTTAAGATATTTTTTAAAGAATTTAAATTTTTTTAAAAAAAAAATTTAAAAGTATTTTTAAAAATATAAAATAAAACTTATAATTCTTTTAAAAATAAAAATAATTTTTCTTCCAACCGGTAACCAGCTGAAAGAAATAAAATACTCCTTAACACGATGATGCCACGTCAAGGATCTTATGGGAAAATTATCTTAGAGAGCTTCCTTAGAATTTCCGAAAGGAGATGGAATTAGTTTTCCTAATCAATTTGGTATCTAAATTTTTACAATTTCTTATATATATATATATATATATATATATATATATGAGAAAAAATTCATTTACACTAATATAAAATTAAATTAATTTTTCACACTTTCATAACTTTTTATATAATTTATATTTTAACAAATCGACCGTTAGATTTAACAATATAATTGTACTCATCGTACACGTAAAGTTTCGAATTGATCCGATATCTCTATCATATCGGTCGAGAATATTGTCTTTTTCAATATATATTTAACGGTTGAAAGTTTTTTACATCGAACAAATAGTTAAACATTTTTAATTTACTCGAAACTCGAAGTGCATGATCTACGTTAACAAAACATGAAATACGATGGTCAGATTAAACAAATATAAATCATATAAAATGTTACGAAAGTGTATAAAACTAATTTAATTTTACACTAGTGTAAGTAGATCCCATATATATATATGATTTCACACTACAATAAAAGATAATTTTCTAGTATCTATAAATTCTACCACATTCAAATTAAGAATCAAAACCAAAATTTCCGAGATAAAATTTCAAATTTTAAGTGTTGGATCCTCCTTAGGGCTCCTACTTAATTCATCTATTATCTATTATTACTAATATTAAAAACTATCCCTATAATGAATCAGAGAAGAGAATTGAGAATTTTGGGGCAGTGCTTAGTTGACAACTAAGCATAAGTATTAAAGGAAAGGGATTAGGGGGTTAGTTTGGGTATTTTTAATTTTTTTATTAAGAAGAAAAGAAAAGAAAAAAAATGGAGAAAAAATTGTGTGTTCATGTTGTTTTTTGTATTCATGTTAGTTTTTGTGTGTTCAGAATATTATAAATTTATACAATTTTTACACGTTAATAATTCGTTTTATATAGATTTTGACACGTTCGGATATTCGTTCGTGTTATATTATTTTTGTGTCGTGCTCTTGTTAATTTTTCGTATATTCAATGTATTATAAATTTTTATATATTAATAATTCATTTTATGTAGATTTTTACATGTTCGTGTATTTGTGTTGTGTTCATGTTATTTTCGTGTCATGTTGTATTTTAATTATTTTTTTCATGTGTTCATGGTATGTTTCAATTCATCTAAATATTTTGCATAGTTTGTCATGGTGATTCAATTTAGAGAAAACTGTGTGTGTTCATGTCGTGTCGTCCCAATTCATATCATATTTTGCATAATTTGACATAATGATTTAATTTAGAGAAAAATTTGTATGTTCGTAATATTTTCGTGTTATTTTATCATGTGCTTAAAGTATTATAAATTTATATAAATTTTTACACGTTAATAATTTGTTTTATGTAGATTTCGACACGTTCATGTATTTTTGTCGTGTTCATGTTATTTTTCGTGTCGTATTTTAATTATTTTTCATGTTGTGTTCGTGTTGTATAATCATGTTGTGTTCGAAATTGTCAAGTTTAATTTACACTATTCAAATAGCTCCAAAATTTATGTCGCACGTCATCATATTCGTGTTGTTTTTCCTGTTATAATCATATTCAAGGTATTATATAAATTTTGATACGTTAATAATTCGTTTTATATAGATTTTGACACGTTCGTGTATTTGTGTTGTGTTTATGTTTTTTTTTTTTTTTGTCATATCGTATTTTAATTGTTTTTCTAATATTATGTTTGTATCTTATAATTATGTTGTGTCTGAAATTGTCGGATCTAATTGATCGTACTCAAATAACTCTCAATTTTATACCAAGTGTCGTATAAGGATAGAAGTTATTATTTTTATAAATTATCTTTACTCCTCTTATTTTTTTATCTTTCAAATTTATTATAAAATATCAATTTAGACCCGATAACATGCTCGTAGTGAAACGCAAACATTTATCTAGTACTATAAATAAAAGTAATCCTTGGTCAATTTTGCATCTTAATTAACAATCCCCCTCAATTTGAGGGGTTGCTTTAGCAGTAGGGATGGCAATGGAGCGGGGCGGGGGCGGATTTTGCAGTATCCGCCCCCGCCCCGCCATAGCACCGCTCCGCCCCATTTGATATTTATTAATTATTTTTATTTTTTTCAAATAATAAAGCATTATAAAAATTTTTTAATACAAATTCAATATAAACATGTTTCTAATCTAGGAAGAAAAAAAATAAAGTATTAGGTTTAAGTTTTTAAAAAGAAAAAGAAAAATAATAAGTTTAATTCTATTACTTATTATTATTTTAAAAGCTAAATATTTAAGGGTAAAATTGTAATTTCAGTATTCGGGGCGGGGCGTGCGGAGCAGGCAATTACCACAACTGCTCCATCCCCGCCTTTCAAACAAAAAAAAACAGCCCCGCTCCGCCTCCATTGTTCAAAAAAAAAAACCTCTCCATTCGGATCGGATCGATTCGAAATCCATCGGTCGGATCGGGTTTTGCCATCCCTATTTAGCAGGGGTGAAGGGAGGGGGGAAGGGCCTTGGTCTCTCTTAATTTTTTTTTTAAAATTTTTTATATAAGGGTAAAATTATATTTAGTCCCTTCAAATTTTATTTGACTTTCAATTTGGCCCCCTTTAAAAATTTTAAAATAAAATAAAATCATGTTTGATCCCTCCAAATTTTGTTTGGCCCCTTCAATTTCCCTCTTATGTGCAGAATTTATTTGATATAATAAACTTGGTAACATTTATAGTTCAAACCTCATTTATTATTATTAACTTAATTCTCTCTATTTACCTTTTCAATCAATTAAATAGATGCAGTAACATTAATTATTTTGTTTAATATTTTTCATTCTATACTCATAAAAAATAAATAAATAAAGTTAAACAATTACAATATCTAATACTAATTATGCATTTAACTTATTTTGCTTTTTCTAAATATATGTAATTTTATGATTTTCTTTTATAATATGAAATAATTTTATGCATATTTTAATTAGACAACAAAAAAAATTTGACGGTGAGACTTTTCTTATTAATTTTTTTTTTTCATATGCAATATGAACTAGAATATTTAAAAAAAGTTTAAAAATTATTTCATTATAAGGAATTTATATTTTGTTAGCAAATTTAATATCATATATAATATTTAAATTTAATAATTTTATACTAGAGTTTTTCATGGACTGAGTCGAGTTAGGCTCACATAGCAAAATTTTTTATTTGTCCAAGGTCCAGCCCGATTCGAACCAACGAATAATCCTATCATTGGACAGGTTTATTTCATACACGATTTTTAATTTTTACTTTAAATTTTTATATGTATATACCAGCTGTACCTGCTCTTGGGTCGGGCCTAGGCAGGGTTTTTGGTGATCCGGGCCTACTCAGATCATTGTTTAAATAAAAATAAAAATAAAATATTTTTTATTTAAATTTGATTATAAAATATATAAATATTAATATAAAAATATTTTTTTTAATATTAAATGAATAGTAAAACGGGCAGGGAGTCGATCCGAGCCCGGCCTTGATCGGGCTTGGGTAAGATTGAAAAAAAAAATTCGGGTCGCGCCTCGGCCATGAGTAGATCTAATTCCGATATCCTCTCGTCAATATTTCTGACTTCGCCCCTATGCTTTAGTATTGGCTTGCCACGTGGCAAGCCAATAGTTTATATTTTTTTAATTTAATTATTAAGAAAGAAAAAGGAGAGAAAGAAAAAAAAGAAAGGAAAGAAAGAAAGAAGAAGAAAAAAAGTGTGTATTCGTGTTGTGTTTATTTTATTTTTTCGTGTCATAATTGTTTTCAAGGTATTATATATTTATAATAATTTTGACACGTTAATAATTTGTTTTATGTAGATTTTGACACGTTCGTATATTCGTGTCTTTTCATGTTATTTTTCGTGTCGTATCGTACTTTAATATTTTTCTCATGTTGTGCTCGTGTCGTATAATCATGTTTTGTTCAAATTTTTCATATCTAATTGACACTATTCAAATAACTTTCAATTTTGTGTTACGTGTCGTAATGTTTTTATTTTTGTTACTTTTTCGTATCATAATCGTTTTCAAAGTATTATATATTTATATAAACACGTTAATAATTCGTTTTATGTAGATTTTGACACATTCGTGTCTTCGTGTTTTCGTGTCTTCATGTTGTATTCGTGTTTTTTTTTATCGTGTTTTAATTATTTTTCTCACGTTGTGTTCGTGTTGTATAATCATGTTGTATCCTAAATTGTCATATCTAATTGACAATATTCAAATAACTGTCAATTTTATAACTCTCAAATTTGGTAATTTTATACATCTATACCTTACTTTAAAAGTTATTCCCAAGTGGGGATATATTTTGTATAGTTTGTTATAGTGATTCAATTTAAACTCCAAGTTCATTGACTTAAGAATTGGATCATTGCATTTACATCTGTCATACATTAATATAAATATCATTTACAAAACTTATTCTTTATATTTTATTTTGTCTATTTAATTTTATTTTTTATGCATGAATTAAAATTATGAAATTGTTTTTGAAAAATAAATATAATAAAATATTAAAAAATTAAAATTATTAATTGAATAAAATGTTTTAAAAAATAAAAAAAAATATGAAAAAAAATTATTAATACAATATACATTAAGAAAAAAAATAAAAATTATTAATAAAATACATTAATTCAATATACAATACGTAATAAAATAGAATTTTAAAAATAATTAAATACATTTCAAATGATCAATTCCACTTTCAAATACATTTAAATTATATAATAAATGGATAATTAATTTTAACATAATTTTTCAATTAATAGATATATGATTATATTTATATTATACTATATTAAGATATAGAAAAACTAATTTTGTAAAAAAAAGTTGTTTATAAAATTTTTTACTCTAACAACAACACACAAATAAAAAATAATTGAAAAATATTATAAAATAATTATCAATAAATTATTAATACTATTATTATATTTTAATTTTTTTTTTTTTAAAAGAAATGTTAAAACAAAACATCCCGGTCGAAATCGGGCTAACATTCTAGTTATTACTAAAGTTATATGCAGAGTTTTTTTTTTTTCTCAAATTAAGAAGCATTTATGTTTATTTACTGAAATAAGGTTTTTTAATCAAATGTGCCATGTGATCATCTTTGTCTTTCTTTTTTTTCGGTTTTTTTTTTTTTTTTTTTCATATGAAATTTCAACAAAAATTCATCCCTCAACCATTAAAAATTTTTGAAAAGTAAAGAGAAAACTGCTTGAAACCTTTTTTCTTTATGGGAGTACAATAAAAAAAAAAAAATCAACCATGAAAAAAATGACCCAAACGAAATTGTTCTAAAAAGATAAATAAGAGAAACAAATATATATATTTTTTTATCATGAAAGAAACTTTCATTAATACACAAAGTTGTTACAATTTATAAAATCTTTTTTCGTAAAAAAATAGAAGGCTAAAATACTAAAAATTCTCTAAACTATGACACTTTTCTTAAATAAGTCTTTATATTTTTATTGTACTTAAATAAATGCTTATCTTTTGATTTGCACATAAATAAGCCTTTATTTTAAATGAAAAGTTGATTTATGTTAGACCTGCTCATGGGCCGAGCAGCTCGTTGGACCCGTATTGGACCGGAACTTGGTATGATTTTTGGTAATCCGGGTCTGTCCGGCCCGGCCCAACCCAAATTATTATACACATTAAAATTTAATTTTTTATTTAAATTAAATTATAAAAATTAATATAAAAATAACTTTTTATTATTTTTTGAACAGTGATTCTGATCGATCCTGAGTAAGGTAGAAAAAAAAATCCGGCCCGCAGCCCGGCCCATGAGTAGGTCTAATTTATTTTAAGGGTTTATTTAGGTATGAATTAAAAATTAGGGGCTTATTTAGGTACATGTTAAAGATTAAGGGTTTAGTTGAGTTTAAATTAAAGATTAAGGACTTATTTGGGTGTAATAAAAGTATGAGGTTTATCTAAATAAAGTAAATAAAGTGATAAATTTCAAAAACTTTTTTATTATTTTAGCCAAAATAGAAGTACAATCAGTTTTAAAAACCTAAAAACATAAAAAGAAAAATTATAGAAGTAGTACTATGTTAAAGAATCCACTTTTAGGTAGGTGATAACAAAATTAAGAGAAATCTAAAAAAAAAATATTGGGAAACTGAAAGGGGTTTATTTCCTCCATGAATTCTATCAAGATTAAATATAAACTGTTGATTAAATTTATTTATTTTACCAAAACTATTAATGGATTGAAATTGAATATTGTCAAGAAAAAAGAAAATGGAAGAACAAAAAGAGAAAAAAAAAAAAAAAGTCAAATGTAAACCTGGCAAGTTTTGTCCAGTTTATGTTTAATCTTGATAGAAGATAAATTTTGATGGAATTCATGGAGGAAATAAATACTTTATTTTTTAATTTAATCAACAGTTTATATTTAATCTAAAAAAAAGTCATAATTGTTATATCATAATAAATAAAATTAATAAATACTTTATTTAAAAATAAAGATTTTAATTTACCTTGTATTAAAAAAAAAAAAAGATAAATTTGAAAAACATATCATAATTGTTAAATGATGTAATAGCTTAAAATCATTTGTAAAAGTGAAAAAATAAAAAATTGTTATTAAAAATATTATAAAAATAAATATATTCTTAATGAAATGAACCTATTAACAAAAACAAAAAATTTTCCTTATCAGATAATCCCTCTCCTTTCCTTTTCCTTTTCCCTTTCCCTTTCCCCCATTCTCCATCCCGACCCTTCATCCCCATCCTCTTCCCCATTTTTTTTCTTATAAATGTTTCTTCAACTCCTTGCTTCAATTGCAAGATGATGAAGCCGTAGAAAGAGCATATTTATTTTCGTTCAACATCACTCATGTTTGTTGGTGTGGAAGACTATTCCCATTAAATTGCTGAAATGATTGGATTAAGAAAAGATTAATCTTTCTTAAGCCGGAGTGAGTGAGAATTTTCCTTGGAACATACATGTTGAGCCTGTACTGTTCCATTGTTTATTTTATTTTTTTCCTTTGTCTATTTTTTGTAGCAAGGTTATATCTATTTAGCTTCAAGGTTGGAATAAAAGTTATCAGTTCTTGACAGTATGAGGAAATTGTTAATGATACATTTAATTGCCACCTTTGGCTTGCACATTGCAATTTTGGCAATATAGGCCTGAATTAGCTTAAAGCCTTCTTAATAGCTTGGATAATGATTTGTTTATTTGTGCTTGAATGATGACTTTTTTCTATTTTTATACCAACAATTAAATGTATCATTAAAAATAATATTTTAATTGATAATTTGAGTTATTTTTATGATAAAAAATATTTGTTAATAATAAATTTCGAAATTACTCTCATGTAGTTAAAAAAAAATTAAAAAACTATATTCAAATTAAATATTATTTAAATATTTTAATGATATTTATTATTAACAAATATTTGTACTAAATATTTAAAAATAATATTTTAATTGGTAATTTGAGTTATTTTTATAATAAAAAGATTTGTTAATAATAAAATTTTGAAATTACTTTCATGTAGTTTTAAAATTAAAAGGTTGTATGAAAATAAAATATTATTTAAATATTTCAATGATATTTATTATTAATAAACATTTGTACTAAATATTTAAAAATAATATTTCAATTGATAATTTGAGTTACTTTTATGATAAAAAAATATTTGTTAATAATAAATTTTCGAAGTTACTCTCAAGTAATTGAAAAATTAAAAGGTTGAATGCAAATTAAATATTATTTAAATATTTCAATAATATTTATTATTAATAAATATTTGTACGAAATATTTTAAAATAATATTTCAATTGATAATTTTAAATTAAATAGAAAGAGGATAATTTTGTCTTTAACATTTTTTTTTAACTTTTCAACTATACGAGTATGTTACTTTCCCACCACTTCTCATGGGAATCACATTCCAATGCTTGAGGGAAAGTAACTCTCTAAGGAAAGTTACATTTCCAGAAAAGTTAGCAGTTTTTAGCATACCAAACATGAAAATCACATTCTCATCAATTACTTTCCATGAAAAGTGATCACTTTTCATCATACCAAACGCCTTCTTAAACTACTGCATTGTCCTGTCATATACTTGGAATGAAATTTTGGATTTTTGGAGCAAGATTTTTGGTCTCCATCGTTTGATTTTAAGAAATCAGATTTTAATTTAAGATTATCTATGACTCGTCATTCATATAGATGAACATAAATATACATGCATAGAAGCTCAGGCATGCCATTTTTAGTTATATTTCTCTATTTGGATAATGCTGATTTTTTACATAGTTTTAGGTAATATGTTAAAAGATTGAGCTATAAATTTTGTGTGTTCAATCTAAATTTCATTTTGCCTTCATGGCTTTTCTAGGCCTTCTCTAAAGATTGAAAATTGCTTTTGCTTTTGCATTATATTTGTGTTTGGAAACAATTTTTGATTTTTCGTCACTCGGATAACTTGTACCTATTTGGTTTTCGTCACTCGGATCGTTTCTCTCACAATTGATCGACTCAATGATCCATTTTATCCTAACATAACTTGTCTTACTCTCTGGTTATCATCATATTGTTGCTGCTACTATTGTCGCAAATCATGAGTATTTTCTTAATATTTTTGAGTATTTTCTTAATATTTTCAAAAAACAAAAAAAGAAAAGGAAATATGACATGGCTTCCATATATATTAAAATTAAATTGTATTAGTAGTTTTTTAGCACACTAAAAAAAAAAAATATTTTTAGCTTAAAAAAAGTCAACATTAATTCTTTAATTTTTAAATATAATGGAATTAATTTTTACTTTTTACTTATTTTTGTGGCACTAATTTGTAAGCATTTTCTTTGAAAAAAAAAGGTACAAAATAAAGAGTAAATAAAATAAGAACAAATGGGCTATAGGTCTAGCATAGGCCTATGAAAATGATCGAATGAATCAAAGAACAACAGCGTAAGTAAAATTTGCTCTAGTCTAGTTCTCTGTCTCCAAAACAAGGGGTGACTGAACAGTAAAGACCATGGAGGCCTGAAATCTAAAGGCCATCAGATCAGAGCCAAGCGTAGAATCCAAGCTACCTTCACTAAATAGACCATCTTTTTTCAACTATTTCTGTTTCGGGGTCTCCAATTTATATTAAATCAAAAATCCCTCCCCTCCAGAAGAACCTAAATCTTCCTAAAATATGGCTGACGCTGCTCCACCAAGTAAATCAAGAGACCTGGACAAGCTCCTTCTCCGACCAGGAAACCTCGTTGGCCCAACCTTCGACCCTGGCGTCCAAGTATAACTCTCTCTCTCTCTGCCATTTTTACGAATGGTTTATTTGCAATCTTTAAATTTTGAGTGTTTTGGTTTAAAGTTTTGATTTTTGAGGGTTTTGGGGTTTTGGGTATTTGCAGTTAAGGGATGATTTACAAGAATATGCGAAAGTTTTGGTGGTGGGAGCAGGAGGATTGGGATGTGAGCTGCTTAAGGATTTGGCTCTCTCTGGTTTTAAAAATCTTGAGGTCATTGACATGGATCGTATTGAAGTCACCAATCTCAACCGTCAATTCCTCTTCAGGTTTTTGTTTTTAAATTTTTATTATGTTTCTGTTCTTTAGAATTTTTTGATGTTTAATTCTTGATTGAATTTGCTGCCACGGTGAATTGGTTTGTTGTGATTAAATTGATCGTCAAATTAGAACCTTATTGTTACTTATTGTTAAAATAGCTACTTATTGTTATAATTTTAGTGCCTTTTTCTAATATACGTTTAGCTTGGAAGTCTTTGGGTTCGAATCTTAGGACAGGAGAGGGATTTTTAGTATGGCGTAGCAATAGCTTGATGAGGTTTTCACATGTATCAAAATAAAAACCGAGCACGGAAAGATGCATGGCTGTCTTGTAAAAAGATTAGCAATGCATTTTGTTATATATTTTTTTTTTCACACCAGCTAATTTTCACCATCATTATATTTGCTTTACTACCTCTTTCATTTGATTGTTGCCACTGCAGCTTGGATGTCTACTTTGTGTCTGCTATTTAATTTATATTTGGGACTGGAAAGTTTAAAGTTACTGTAATTTTGGGTGATAATACTTGTAGGCTGGAAGATGTTGGTAAGCCGAAGGCTGAGGTTGCAGCAAAGCGTGTCATGGAAAGAGTTAGTGGTGTGAATATTGTGTCTCATTTTTGCCGAATTGAGGACAAAGACATTGAATTTTATAGTGACTTCAATATTATTGCCCTCGGTCTTGATTCCATTGAGGCTCGGAGCTATATTAATGCTGTGGCTTGTAGTTTCCTTGGTGCGTGTTTTTAACCTATTACAAGCTGACTATATCTACTTGAAATTTGCTTTGTATATCTATTGTATTTGGCCTAGGACATTTTAAATTCAAATTTTTGTATTTGGGAATTCTTGGAATGTATCTTAATGTGTGAGGGATAGCAAAATACTCGAATACTCTAGCCTCTAGGTTCATCATCATGGCACAATGATATTACATAAGGATAAGAGATTATACCTATAGCCTTATGGCATATGCTCCCTATGCTTGTATGATGAGGTGTGAAAAGCACGAGAGCTCAGAACTGGGGCATGTTTCTCAACATGTTTAATCCCTTAATACTTGGCATTGAGAGAGGAGTGAGTTTGATAATTTGAAGTTCAACAGATGATTAGAAGCTGGTGTCTGGTAACCATACCATTTGACTTGTTTTTCTTTCTTGTAGCATGAATTCTGAGCTAGGTATCTTATCTTTAATCATATACATCTCTTTCCTTTAATTTACCAAACATTTATTTGTCAAAGTGACTTTCTATGTTGAATTGAGCTAATATTGTGCCTATTTGTTTTCCTGTTATTTAAGAGTATGATTCTGACGACAATCCACGAGAAGAAACAATGAAGCCTATGGTAGATGGTGGGACTGAAGGTTTCAAGGGCCATGCTAGGGTGATTGTGCCAGGGGTCACACCATGCTTTGAGTGTACAATATGGCTTTTTCCTCCTCAAGTGAAGTTTCCTTTATGTACTTTAGCAGAAACCCCCAGAAATGCAGCTCATTGTATCGAATATGCTCACTTAATTAAATGGGATGAGGTAATAATTAATGTCTTGTTTGCGCTTTCTCAAGTAGATGACATATCAGTTCATTCTGATATTTGATGACAGTTTTGTTCTCCCAACCTTATAGGTTCACAGTGGAAAGGCTTTTGATCCAGATAACGCAGATCACATGAAGTGGGTCTATGATGAGGTTAATTATATGAATCTGTTTAGCATTGTTTCCCTCCAAATTGGTTTTACTTTTTTTTTCTTCTTTCACTAATGGCATCCATATATCACAGGCTATCAAGAGAGCTGAGCTTTTCGGCATTCCAGGAGTTACTTATTCTCTTACTCAGGTATTCTGGGTAGCTAAAGTTTGTGATATATATATCTGCTTAATCGCTGTATTGCTACTTCTGTTGTTCTTTATGATTCCTGAAGAAAATAGCTTATATGTTAAGTTGTCCAATGCATCAATTTGGTTTCTTAACAATTTACTTAACTACTTTTCAAGATTTCATACTTCCCAACTATGTATGATAAGCAAACGGCATTTTGATGCCAGATTTAAAGTACAAAATTTCATTTGTAAAAGTGTAAATGGTCACATTTTAAGTGTCTTCTCTTTGATTATAGATGTTCCTTCTTCTTCCTTCTTTCTTGTAAATGGTATAAAAGAATATAATATTTCTTTGTCACAGGGTGTTGTAAAAAACATTATACCAGCTATTGCTTCCACCAATGCAATTATTTCTGCTGCATGTGCTTTGGAAACCTTGAAGATTGCATCAGGATGCAGTAAAACTCTATCAAACTATCTTACGTATGTCCAATTCTCTCGCTCTTTGAGGATTCTATTATTGCAACTTGTGATGATTTGGTGGCAACATTTTAATGGCTTTGACATATATTCTCGTTTGGATATGGTGCTTTTGCTACTTATTTTCCATTTATTGTGCATATGTAGATTATAACCTATGTTGCTCCGACTTTTCATTTTTCTTGAAGTACTCATGTCCAACACATATCTAGACATGGGTATGGGGATATGACCCTCCAAGGACCATCCAAATAAATGGAAAAACTTAGAAAAATTTGAACATACCTGTGTCAAACACATACCCGTATCCAAAATATATCCGAGTTCGAGTAACATAGTTATAACCACAAGGATAGTAGCAATTATCTTTGAATATTGGCAAAAGATAGTTAGCGGGAGGGAGGATAGGCTCTCTGAAACCATGCCAAAAAGTTGATTCTCCTATTGTGATCAATTGATCGCCAACCTCACATTGTAGAAATGAATACCGTCAGCAAGCTTGATATTTGCAGTTGGATGAACAATTTATTGATTTAATCTCTTCTCTGGCTTTAGAACAGTTATATTCATTTGTTTATTATTTTATCTTTTCATGTTGGTCATCTATTAAACTTGAAAATCCGTTGTCAAACTTGTGTACTGCTTTTGTAGGTATAATGGTGTCGAAGGTCTTCACACTAAAGTGACTGAATTTGTGAAGGACAAGGACTGTCTTGTCTGTGGTCCTGGTGTTCTCATTGAGCTGGATACTACAGTTACCCTACAAAAGGTTAACTTTTTGAATTTTATGGAGCTGAGTTCATAGTTTTGCTTTGTGTAAATTTTGGTATGGTTGTTTTATTTATGCTTTTTCCTTTTATTGGATGGATGTGCATTGAAGCAGTTCATTAATATGCTAGAGGAGCATCCTAAGCTGCTCGTATCGAAGGCCTCGATCACATATCATGGAAAGAATCTATACATGCAGGCGCCTCCTGTTTTGGAAGAGATGACCCGATCAAATCTAAATCTACCCTTATATGACCTCATGGATAAAATCCCAAAAGACATCCTCCATGCCACTGGTACAATCAACAAGGACAACAAAAAGTCATCTGGTTTAAGAAAATTACGTGTTGTTTTCAAGGGAATTGATGGGGTTACAGATATGGATATGGCTGGTGGTGCATGATCATAAAAATATTAAAATGATTTTTATTCTTGTCAATCTTTTTGCAGTATTTGTAGAAGAATATATGTTTAGGTCCAAGAAATATTGTTACATTATGAACTTCCTAGATTCCAATTGCTTTCAACGGTATATTTATTTAGCTTAAAGGTTCAAGTCTTCATCTTATTTGCCTTTTCTCTTTTTTTAATAGTTTTTTTTTTAAGTAAACAGAATTAGCACATAAATAATTTGCTATAGTTGGAAATGTGTAATTTAATTTGCAGTAGACTTTAAGATGTGCTAAACAGGATGGGTTACAAAAATAGTTGGCTTTGAGGAAATAATGTCATGAATAGTTTAAAAATGTTATCAAATTTGTCAGTATGTTATTTATACTTTAAAAATTTCAATGTGGTATTTGTATTATCAAACCGTGTATTATTATTGTATCTTGACCTAACATCGTTAAATAAAGATGATAATTTGGCATTGATCAATCAGATGATTACACAGGGTAGCACTTGATTTTTTAAAAATTAATATTTGAATTTTTGTTAAAAAAAATATATTTAAAAATATATTTTTTAAAATTAGTATCTATTTTTTTTTTAAAAAAAGTATATTAAACTATAAAAAAAAAATTAAAATTACATTTTTAAAATTAATATATGTTTTTTCTTAAAATTTTTATTAAAATTAAAAATTTATTTTATAATTTTCAAAATTAAAATATTTAACTAAAATATTTTTAAAATATAAAATCTTTTAAAATTACTTGTTAAAAAAATTATAGTATCTTAAAATATTTAAAAAATGATTTAATTTTATATTTTAAAAATTACAAAAATTGAAATATAAAATTAAATTTTTTTAATTTTTTAAAAAATATTTATTAAAAATTAAAAATATTAAATTATTAAATTAAAATATTTTATTATTTTAATTTTTGTTAAAAATATTTATTAAAATTAAAAGGTGGAGAGAAAGAAAAAAAAGAAAAGAAAAAAATAATTTTTTTATTTTTAAAATTAAAACAATATTTTTTGGTTAATACACGTGGTATCATTATGTGATGTCACGTGTAAAGAAAAATATATAATTTTTATTTTTAAATTAAAATAATATTTTTTTTGTTAATACACGTGGCATCATTATATGGTGCCACATGTCAAGTTTTCATTGGATACAAAAATCACATCATCAATATTTAATGGTGTTACTGACAAGTACTATAATAACATATGGAGTGAAAACTTTAAGTACCAAAATAGACATTTTTAAAGTACAGGTACCACATTGACAAATTTGATAAATTTCAGGGGCTATTCATGACATTATCCCTTCTTCAAAACTCTTTCGATAGCAGTAATCACACATCAAAGAGTTCGGCTTGTCGCAAGGAACTAGCAATTTGTACTATACACAAAACTAGACCTATTAATTTTGATCCGAATCCCAAAAATCCGATCAATTTATCCGAATTCAAATTCGAGCCAACTCGATTCTATCCAACCCAAAACTGAAAATGACTCGAATCCAGATTGACTTGAACCCGAATTAACTTGAACAATTAACCCGAAATGACCCGAACTTAAATTAAGTATAATTTTATTTTTAAAACATTAATTTAATAAAAATAATAACTATACCATAAATTATTAATTTATTTTAATTTTATAACTTATATTTATCATTTTTTAGTATGATAAAGTATGCGTCATGCAGTCAATGACTGTGGAGAAAATTTGAAAATGAAAACAAGCTTGATATTATTATATATAGTGTTAGGGTATTAGAAATTAAAATTTTAATCAATCGATTATAAATCAATCTTAATTTTTTTTTTTTTTTAAATCAAACTGTTGAATAGATAGTAAGTTTGTTGCATATTTTTACAAGTTTGTTATATTATTACCATAATAACTTTCTTAAATTAATTTTTCAAGACTTCAAAATAATTGTTCAAAGACTAAAATAGTATTTTAAATATATAGTAATCTCTTAAATAAATAATAAAATGTTATATCAATTATGATAATTTTATAATAAGATTTAAAATAAATTATATATTTTAATTATCATGGATATACTTATGATAATCTCATAACATTTTTTATCGTTATACATATTATTTAAAATAAATGTATTATTTTTATTTTAGAAGTATATTCATTCTCATGTAATTTAGAATAAAGTACATAAAATAGGATGTTAATAATGATATGTGTATTTTATCATAATGATTTATACGCAATGTTATAATAATATCTTATCATATTTTTTAGATCAAATTATATAATCTCTTATCACTATACATGTTATTTTTAGGGTAAATATGTTATTTTTTATTTTAAATGTATAATTTCTTAAGTTTTATCATTCTAAAAGTATATAAAATAGGTCATTGATATGTGTATTGTATTAGAATGATTTGTACATCGCATTATAATAATACATTTACAAATGTGTAAATGGAACGATTTCAAGTATACAATAATACTTCTTTAAGTAAAACAAATACTTGAATTTGAAAAATTACCGGATTATGCTCGAATCCAAAAAAACTCGAGTTAGATAGATATATATTTTTTTAAATTAAAAATTACATTGTCTATATTTATTTTCAAAAATTATTTATTACTTATTTTTTCTATTTCAATAAAATTCAATTAAATCTGACTCGATCAAATAATTTGTTTAAATTTGATCTAATATGATTTGAAAATTAATCCCGAATAACTCAAGTGTCAAACTCGAATGATACGAACCTAAAATGATCCAAACCCGAACCCCAAGTGTCAAACAGAATAACTTGAACCCGAAATGATCCGAATCCAAAATGATCCGAACCCGAAGTGACCCAAACCTGAAACAACCCAAACCTAAAAATGACCCTAAAATATTAAAATCCGAATTGACCGAACCTGAATTGACCCGATCCGAAACTAGGGATGTAAATGAACCGGGCTTGAATGAATAGGTCTTTGTTCGTGTTCGTTTATTTATTTTTGAGCTTGTTTGTGTTCGGTTCGTGTTTGTGTTCGTTAAGGATTTTAAAATTATGTTCAAGCTCTATTCGTTTAAAATTGAGTATGTTCGTGTTCGTTCATTTAAATTAAATGAACTTGTTCGTGAATATTAAATGAACATTTTCATGAACATATAATCGAACATGTTCACGAACAATTAAAAATATGTTCATGGACAATAAAGAAACAAATCTAAACAATTTTAATAAAAATAAATAAAAAATAAGTTAATTTAAAATTATTATTAAATATAAAATAATTAAATATAAATATAATTAAATTTAAGTTATTAAATAATATGAATGATATTATAAGTAAATAAAATAAAATACAAATAATTATATTATTAATTATATTATAATCGAACAATAAACGAGCTTTAAGCGAGTTTTAAACAATCAATTAAACGATCCATAAACGAGCTTGTTCGTGAACATAAATGAACTGAATTGACTTTGTTCGTGTTCGGTTCGTTTGATAAACGAACCTTAAAATTATGTTCATAATCGTTTATTTAACTTGATAAATGAACATAAACGAACTGTTCATGAACCGTTCGTCGAACGCTCTGTTCATTTACATTCCTATCCGAAACCAACCCGACCTACCTAATTCACAGGTCTACCCAAGACCATTTTGAAAGGATCCTCCGTACTAAGAGCTTGAAGCTTTTCCTCCTTTGCTGAGAGAGAAAAAAAAAATCGACAACACAACATTTCAATAGTGAGATCAAAGATCTTGCTTGTTATTAGGGGTGTAATAGAGCCGAGCCGAGCTCAAGCTATAAGAAGCTCGAGCTCGATTCAAAATTTGAGGCTCGAAGCTCAGCTTGAGTTCGATCGAGTTTCACTTTTAAAGCTCGAGCTCGATTCAAGATAAAAATCAAATTGCTCGATTAGGCTTGATTACTTAGTAAAAAATGAGCTCGATTCCCATGCTCGACTTCAAACTCGATTATTTGTGCTTGAGCTCGAGCTCGAGTTCGAATTGAGATTCTTCAATACTAATTAAAAATAAAAAATATATATTAAAAATAAAAAACTTCGATTAGGCTCGTGAGCTACTCGAGTCAAGTATTAGGATACTCGAATTCGGCTCGCTCGATAGTTCGAGCTACTCGAGCTCGAGAATGACTGAGTCGAATTCGAGTTTTTTTCGAGCCGAACTCGAGTAGTTTGCGAGTATAGGTGTTTCGTTTACACCTCTACTTGTGATAAGAAGCAATCTCCAACTTCATCTCGAACCACCTTGTCTTATCCCCTCCCTTCTTCCTTTTTTCAGGCGTGAACCTTTCCAAGATCACCGCTCAGCAGACCCTCTCATGGGTTGGGCCACAGCTTGGAAAAGTTTTTTTCCCTTACCCAGGCCAGCCCGATTCACTGTTCATAATATTAATAAAAATTAAAAAATTATTTTTATATTAATATTTATATATTTTATAATTAAATTTAAATAAAAAATTAATTTTTTATTAGTTAAACAGTGATCCAACCCGGACCACTAAAACTCCTGTCCAAACCCGGACAATACGGGTCAGACCTATCGGGTCGGACGGGCAGGCGTGATGCCCAGCCCTTGAGTAGGTCTACTGCTCAGTATCCACATATCATTACCCCTACCCCCTTAAATTTCTAGTTTCTCAATTATTGGCTTGTTAAAAGGCATGCACTCTTGAAACCACTTAGGGTGATAAATTATATCTTGGTTATTTGTCTACGAGTCATGTTCACTAAACTTATTCTTATAATAATCACCACATGTTAGCACAAGTATATCCATACTTCAACTTATGATAAGTTGTTTACTTAATAATTAAGAGTATAACATGTACTGGTCTCACAACTTTATTGATGTCTTATTTTGATAAACCATAGACTAAAAATAATTTAAGAATAATATTTGGATGCAAGAAATATCTTATAATTATAACTCCTTATAATTTCTTTACAAAATATACTTATTCCATGGATTTTATCAATAAGTTAATAATAAATGTAGACACCCGATTTTATCCAAGACTTTAATTTGATTATTGATCATAATTTGATTTTCGAGTCTCAAATGAAATTGGATTTCAATTTGCTATCGGGTTTTTAAGTCAATTTTGGATTCAATTATTGTTGGATATTTATTTTGGACCCTAGTTTACTGTTGGACTTTAAACCCAGGTTAGGCTTTTGAGAGTCTTTTAAAATGATGAGTCCAAAGAGAACAACCTACATTTTAGTTTATTTTATTTCATTCTTCTCTTTTATTATAATTATTGTTTTTATTATTATCTTATCTTGAATAATCCCAAAAAAAAAAATTCTTATCTTCAGTTTAGAGTTATCTTAAGTTGGAGAGTTATAGATTATTTAGGGAATAAAAAATTTAATCCAAAACATAAATCTGATCAAACAAGGGAACTCAATTTCTCTACACTAATGCACAATAAAGGAAACCAAGAACAACCATAAAGAGGGAGAATAACAAAAAAATAGAGAGAAAGGCAAAAGATTTTTGAAAATTTTGACAGTTAGGGTTTCAGGCTTTATTTTTAGATCTAGGTTGTTTCTCTGGGTTGTTGGGAAATCTATCCTACAAAAGAGAAAGAAAGGGTTGTAAGGGTTCGAAAGGGTAAATTTTTGAGATTTTTTGGCTTTTAGTTGAATTTTTCGGCAACCGAAAGTAGTTTTTTTTTTTATTTAAGTTTCTGGCGAAGGTTTGAGGTTTTAGACACTAGATTTTAGGAAAGATTGAATTTTTCGACACCCTCAAAGCACCATATTATGACAGGATGATTGATAATGCCACCAAGAATTTTGCATATATGGTGATTTCTAGAGAAATCATAGAAAATGCTATAAAGAGTGGGAAGCTTGAAGGTGGAGAGACATCCGGTTCCAATAAAAGGGGGCATTTAAAAAGAAGGAAAGAGATGTCCATGCTATGACTTATGGAGGGCAACAAGTAGGAGATTTTTTCTCATATCATCCATATCCCATGTATCAACCTTATTACCCCACCATCAATAATTTTTATCTCTCTCCACCAGTACCAGAACCAATTTTCCAACCAAATTTTCATTCTCAAACACTTGCCCCTATGCCTGGCCATGCACCCATATCTACATTTAGATCTGTTACTCAACTAAATAATCCAGTGAGTAACCAGGGAGACCACAAAACAATCGGGACAGAACTCTCATAGATCCAGTCCCAATATCATACACAGAATTACTCCCTTAGCTTATCCAAGATCATAGAGTTGTACCAATCTATTCGAAGCCTCTAAAGCCTCCTTACCCTAAGGGCCATGATGCTAGTGTTACTTGTGATTAACACCTTGGGAGCTCGAGCCACTCCACAGAAAATTGCGGAGCTTAGCGAAAAGTTCAAAGTTTGATCGAAGTAGGTTTGTTGAATTTTGAAAAGAATACAGAGCCAAGTGTTAATGGTGAAGGGATTTGGTTACATGCTCAATAAAAAACAAGCATAAAATTTAAGAACTTCTAATTTCATATATCAGAGATGTGCAGCGAAAACATAATCTTTGTAAACAAACAATACCTGAATCCTCCAAGGATCGTACTTACAAACTTTAATTTGATTAAAACCAATTGATGAAGGCAAATAAGAGATTCAAGAAACATAGCTACTTGAGATATAGTAATCACAAGTTGATTCCAAAGGCTTGCCCGAATCTTGATCACCAAGAAGATCTTTGTAAAGTCACTAAAGCCTCCCAAGTATAAAGCTTCCAATGGTGATTCACACAACCACAAGCAAGGACATTTTCAAAGGTAAAGTCAATCTTATGCTAGGAAGATGACAAAAGTCTAAAGCAAAAGCAATCTCCCTTTGAATGCTGTATTCCTTTGGAGAACTCTTTTCCCACAATCTTTGATGATTTGTGGCAAGGATAGGTATCAAGAATAAGGTTCTTGTGTTTTCTCTTGGTGGCTAGTCTTTTCTTGGAAAATAATTCTCTTTGGTAGCTAGGGTAAAGAGAAAACAAGAAGGCTAGGGTAACAAGATTGATAACAACTTATCAATGAAACTCAAAGTACCAAGGTGTAAGAACTTACTAGAGGTGTGCGGCATAAAGGGTTTATATAACCCTAACTGCCCCTTGCTATCAGGATTCCAATAAAATCATTCCCTTTGCACTTTAGGATCTTCTATAAATTCTTTTCTTGCCTCATGATTTAATTAAACACTTTAATTTAATCCCTCATTCTTTTGCTTTTGTTCAATTAAGTCCTACTTAATTGAATCTCAATTAAGTCCTACATAATTGAATCTTAACTTTATACTGCTTTATGATTAATGTGTGTGACGAATAGGTTTCCAACATGTTGGGAATTAAACATAAACTACAATGTATGCTTTAACAAAGATCAAGTAATTTATATTTAAGACCAATGAGTGGCATCATGGTCACCCAAATGTTAGAAAGTCATTAGTGATTTTGACTTGACCTTCCAGTGATGAGTCTATCAGTGTAATTCGATCATTTCATCAAATATCTCAAAAAGTTCATAAGCATGGTTTAGTGTCTACTTATGCAATCCTTCCATATTAGTTTTTGTGGCTTCTAGGTTAATCTTAGTGAATTTTAGAATGTTCACAACATCCTAAATTTGTTAAGTTTTGGCCAAAGACTTTAGTTTGACTTTTTTTCCATTATCATTTTCCTCCATTTTCTTCTTGATTTCCTCTTTGTTGCTAGAATGAAAACAAGTCAATGTAATAAAGATTTATGCTTGAATTAGAGTTTCCAATATACTTTTACTTCATGACATTAGACAAGCTCAAAATTAGCCCTTCGTTTCCTAGATATATGTTTATTTCTGTGTATAGTCAATATAATTTCTCAATAAGATAATAATAAACAGTATAAAATGTATGATCAACTTTATGGGAGTTGAATTGGCTTTTACTATTGCAACTAATAATCAAAATGTTATTATATCGTGTAGGTCTGGATGCTAACATGATTGGTTCAAATGCATTTGGCAATTTTGATATAGACAAAAGCCTAAAAATTGTATTGAGAATGGGAAGGAAAAAGGTAAGTTTTGTACTTGACAGTATCTTAGAGTTAAAGATTATTTTTTGTTTTCTCTTATTTTTTCCATTAGTTTATCAAGATCTTGGTTAAACTGATGAATAGAGCTTGACCAATCAATACAAAATGACAAACTGTTAAACTAGATTTACTTTGAAGTAAGAAAAGGTACTAAATGAAAAACTATTTAGTAATAATTTTCTATATGGTAAATCTAGAGCTGGATTTTGGTGTTATTTTAGGTAGTCTTGGTGTGCTCGGTGTTTGCTCTTAAGGAGTTATGCCTTTTTGTTTCAACATAACTTTTTTTCAGTTTCTTGTTACAACTAAATTTGTTGTTAACTCTTTTGCTTTGAATTTTCTTAATTAAATCTTCTTGGCTTAACAATGAACAAATTATATTATTTTACCTTTCCAATAATCATTGTTTTTATGAATTTTTTATCATTTGTTCATAATTGTTTATTGTAGTTTCGAATGACGCCACAAACTCACAATCAACACAATCACCATTGACACAAGATTTGGATTGAGAGCTTCATACAAGCTTGTACTAACTATTTCCTAATTATGGTACTTTTTGTTTCAAAGATCTAAGTTTATTATGCTATTAGGATATATACATTATTTAAGCTTCGACAACTTGGATTATTTTAATTTTACTACTTTGTAAACATATTATTTATATAATATTTTGAATAGACGTTAAAGAATGTATTACATTTGAGAACCAATGCAAATGTTTATCGATTATTTACATTGCAATATTATTTAAATAGGATTTTGCATTGACAACATTATGCATGACGATTATATGTACGTCATTTGCAATTCCGTGTTTGGTGACGCAAGTAAATTTTCTTTAGTGACGATTCCAAATTGACACTAAATTAACATTTCATGACGTTATTTTATCATATTAGATGACGATAATTATGTTATTAACAATGTGACAATATCTCTTTCGTCACTAATATGTGAAACTTTATTTCATTATTGGTAACAATTCTGATAATTAATGATACATTCGTATATAATTTGGTGACAAAACTATCTTTCATAGAATAGCGATTATAAGGTGACGTTATGCATTATCGTCACCCTATTGTTAGTAGTGACGATAATAAGCTATCGTCACTATTGACCTTTATTGACGACGCTAACGTGACGAATATTGTGACAACTAATTTCTCGTCACCAAATACAAATGGTAATGTAAACGAAACATTCAGTGACATTATTTTAGGCGCCACTAATAGGCAAATTGTTGTAGTTGTGAATTCTAGAATGTTTTACAACATCCTAAATTCATCATGCTTTGGCCAAAGACTTTATCAACCTAAGTTAAGAACAAGTGAGATATATCCCCTTAAAATCACTTGGAGTGTTGAATCCTCCTTGGACTACTCATTTACCTTCGTACACTTCATGCCCTACCAAAATCACCCTAAGCATCCCTTCTTAGAACCCATTCAAATGAAATCGAAGCATGATAATTCACATACAAGATAACCTGGTGTCACAAGTCAGAGGACTAATTACACAACTAACACATGAGAACTTTTCCATAGACACTTGAGTGATATACCAAATGAAGTTCTCATAGAGGACCATGTTCAGTGAACTTGTTCTCATAACAATCACCTACATGCTATCCCTAAGTATCCCTATACTTCAATCTATGAGATCGATTGCTTGCTTCATAAGTAAGGAGACTTAACATGTTTTAGGAACATGATTTTGATGCATAAGGATTTTATAATTATAACCCTTTATAATTTCTTTGCAAGGTCTTTTATGTTCCATGGGCTTCATCAAGTTAGTGCTTACTCACTCTTACTTTCGTTTACTAATGATGAAGAAAAACCTTTAATCACATATTAAATGAGTGATTAGTATGCATAATTGGTAGTATAATCTTGACCAAACTGATTGGCTATAAGGCATACTCCAACAATCTCCCGCTTGTACTAAGCCAATCGCTAATGTAACCAATACGAACTCTTTCGTTTAACAATTGTGTCTCTACTAGGACATAGCTTTAGCACATGTTTGTGAGAACATTCTTGGTTACATGGTTTTGATAATCTCCATTATCATAGTCATCATACATATTCGGATCACAATGAGACCTAGATTCCTTTCTCCATGGCTCATGTTACTCAAACAACTTAGGATTCCTTTATTAACTCAGTAAGCTAATGATCCAAACACCCTTTTGCAGCCTTAAACAAAAGGTTTGTATCTGACTAAGGATATAAAACTTTCAGTCCTCTCTAGTTTGGAAGCGATGACCGTTATATTCACATCATGGTTTTATGTCATTTGTATTCATTGGATTTTCTTTCTATGTTAAATTAGTTTTAGCATCTAATCCAATGTACAATGCATTGTCTTCCACGGATTCTAACATTTAATGCTTACTAGTAATGTATCTCATATACATTTTTCATGTGTTACTAATAACACTCCCACTAACCTTCACATGTGCACAATCAATATATTGTCTTTTGATAAATTCAACTTTTGAATGCTTATCAAACTTGATATCAAATTCCAATGTCTCACATTCTTTGTTAGTGGACTTATATCTTACGAGTAATGCATCACAATGCATCCTACTAAAATCTTGAATCATTGTACGGTTCATACATCTTATGTATAAACTTTGGATTACAAAACATACTTATGATCTTTAACCTTTAAAGAGTCATCAAGTTCTCACTGTTTCTAACATGTGTAAGAAACATAACAAAGTAAACTCTTTTACCTCTCTTGGGATATGAATTGAAAACTATTTTTGAATGCATATATGTAATCTTAAAACCAAGCATCTCATATCTCAAATGAATGTTTGTGTTACTATTACAATTTGTAATCCTTTTAAGTATTGATATTCGGCTATTGAGGCTCACATGAACATTCTTATGTTCAATCAATCTATTTCTTATGAATTCATTAGGATAATTATCTTTCTTTTAGTTCTAAGCAATCTCAATTAGGATTTAACATCTCAATTAGATTGCCTTTTAACACTAAAAGTCTTCATAATCATATTATGAATGTTTTAAGCAACAACTTATCTCATAAGTATTCTTAAGTCATGTGAATAAGATCTTTTTGATTCATAATCAATAAGGTTATAAGTTTCTACATACTTTACTCTTATTCTTTATTGATTTAAGAATTTACATTGCTTAAAGCATAACTATCAATATTGCAAGTTTCTAAGTTAACTATAATTATAACAAGACCAAAGTATGGAATAAAATCCAACAAAGATATGATTTAAGAGATGATAAACTAAATAGCATAGCATCCAATGCTAGCAAAATATATGTCTAAAACATACTAACAATGGCTCATAAGGCCAAAATCAAAATCCTCAAAAAGGTATTTGGCTATAATGCCAAAACCAAAACATCCAATGTTTAAATCATTTCAAAATAAATTGTCTTAAAACAACTAATTCTAAACAACTAATTCTAGGCCAGCAAGCTTGACCTTTCATCAACTAGGTTGCCGCCTCTCATGGTCTTTTCTTATTCCTCACTGTCCTTGGTTCTTACAATATGTCATACATATATTAGAACCAATTCTCATAAGATAACATAATATCAAATGGAATGAGAATGTTTATAATTCATAGCATGCCTGAAGTAAAAACCTCTTTAAGTTTATTTCCCTTCATGATCTTCGTGAACTCCTCGCAATTCCACCTTCAATCCAGGTTTACCACAATGACGGCATGTTCCTTTTAACCTCTTTGTCTTTCTTTATGCTACCAGTAGGCTTTAAAGTCTTAAAGGTAGGAGCCCCATCATTCTTAGATTTCTTGAAGAACTCCTTATATTTCTTCTCCTTAACGGTAGAAACAAGATTGATGGAAGCTTTATCCTTGTTTATGATCTTCTCGGTTTGTGAAAACATATTCAACAACCCCGATAGAGTTGCCTCTATGTGGTTCATGTTGAAATTCATCACAAATTGAGAATAGTTTTTATGTAGAGAAGCAAGCACTAAGTCAATACTTAGATCATGATCCATAGCCCATCAAAGTTGACCAAGTGTATTAATGCATTCTATCATCTTAAGCACAAGAGGCCTTATTGGGCTACCTTCTGACATCTTAACTCGGAATAATTCTTTAAAGATGTTGAACCTCTCAGTGTGACTTTCCTTAGCGAACATTTCTTTAAGGTTCAAAATGATCTCTTGTGCATTCATGATCTCATGTTGCTTTCGAAGGTCAAGAGCCATACTAGCCAACATCACACATGTGGCTTGTCCAAGATCTTCCATGAAGACCCTATAGGCTTCCCTAACTTCTTCATCAGCGTCCTCAGCAGGGACATCAGGGATTTCATCATCAATGACATGTGCCTTCTTTTCTTGCTTTAAAACCATTTTCAAATTACGGAACTAATCAAAAAAAAATTGAGCCAGTAAGCTTGTTTGCATCTAAAATGCTACGGAGTGACATATTGTTTGCCATGATGAATTGTATTCTAAATTTAACCAACGCATACATGTTATTATGCAAATATAAGTAATCATTAAGACAAGGTTTTAAATCATACGATTAACACAACACGTTTAATACACATATCGTATTTATGTTTATAATTTTGATACACTTAATAATTTGTGTGATAAATATATTTACACAATTAATACCAAAAAAAATAAAACAAGACAGGCATATAGAAATTATCAGGTTTATTAAGTATTTTGACCAATGAAAACAAATTAAAAATGCATCGATAGAAATCCAGAAACGGGAAATAGAGAAAAAGAAAAGAAACGCAATAGACTTTAGAGTATAGGTGTTCAAAGGCCGAGCGAATCGGGTTCGGATCGGGACTAAGTATGGTATAAACACCACGTAACTTGCCCAAACCCGGCTCGGCTCGAAATATAAATCTCAAATTCTGGCCAAACCCGTCCATATTTGTAAATGAATAATCCATGCCTGTTTAAGCCCCTTATATTACTATTTAAAAAAAATTAAATAAATATGTTAGTTTTTATTTAATTTTTAATAATTTAATTTTTTTTATTAAGTTCTAAAATATAGATAACTTAACATATTTTTAAATGTTTACACTATATTACTATATATATTTATTTTTTATATGATATAAATTACATAATATATAAAAATAATATATTATATAAATGAAAAATGAGCCAAACTCAAGCATTAATTGTTGAAACCAAAACTTGATCTATTTTCTAAACGAATCTCATTTTTTGTCTAAACTCATATTTCGAAACTAATATATTTATCCAAACTCTGTCAAATATCTCACAAGTCTTCGGATTTGAACAAATAACTCGACCATTGAACAAAGGTAAATAAATTGACTAGCTAATTTTCTTTTTCTATTTTCGTATGCTTTTTCGAGTTTTGCCAGTAATATGATTTGATTGTCCATCACCAACCTTATTTTCTCTAATGTTAAATGAAAAGAAAAATAAATAATAATAAAAAAAAACCTTTCTCTCTCTTCCATGTGATAATTTTTGACTTTGACGGATAATGGCTCCACCATTTTTATTTTTTTTTTTTTTTTTTTTTTTTAAAAAGGACTGGTTGCTCCAAGAAAGAATTATTTCTTTTTAAAAAAAGAAAAAGATAGGAATGCAATTTACCTAATTTTCTTACCTCCAACATGTACGGAAAACAACAAAAAGAAAAAAAAGAAAGAAACGAAGAGACATTTTTCACATATAAATAGCCCAAATAATTAGAGAACAGAAAAAGCTGAATGTCAAGCTTCTCTGCAAAATCAAAATGCAAACAGCACATACCAGATAGATAGGAGAGAAGATAAATGCTTTCATTATTCTTGCTTTCTCTCCTACTCCTCCTAAGAGTGTTTATAACAGGAAATAAACGGTATATACCATCCTACTTGGGACTTTTTAGCATAAAAAAAAAGGCAATGCAGGACGCGATCCAACCGGCAAATTGGTTTCCTCACTGTACGTCACTTGCATTTCATAACAAAATGTTTTAACTGCCACCACGAACCAGCCAATGCCTAAGCCAAAAGGATCAGTAATCCCTCTGAAACACAGGAATATCATCATAAGTACTTCACATAAACTAAAATCAGTGTCTATGGAATAATTTGCATATATAAAATTTTTCTCCAAACTTAAATATAATTTTTCTCCAAAATTAAACAACAGAATGGGCATTCAGATGCATCACAAAAATAAACTGCGCAGGTGTTCTATTTCCAATAGCAAACCAGTGGTGTGTTAAATATCTATTATAATTTATACAGTCACATCCCCTTAGACCTATACAAAGGCCGAGCTATCCGTCCAAGCTCGAAAGCCCATCTTATATTTGGAAAGATTTAGACAGAAATATTTAGCTCGAAAAACAGACTTGGACAAAAATGAGATCCATTTAAAAACGAGTCGGCCCTTGGACATGGCATTTTTTACCCAAGCTCGGCTCGACCCGACCCGTTTTACTATTACTAAAATGAATTTTTAACAGAGATCTTTTTTTTTAAGAAGGATCTATCATGTTTAAGAGAGATCAATCTTTTTTTAAGAAAGATCGATCATTTTTTTTTAAGAGGGATCAATCCCTCTATGTATAAATTTGGGCAGGTCGGGGTAGCGCTTTTACATGGCCGGGCTAGGCTTGGGCAGAATTTTCTGCTCATATTTCGGGTCGGGCTGGGTCTGGTAGTCATAATGCACGTTAATATGGGAGCCTAGGCTCGGCCCAAACCCGGCTGGACCCGACCCATGGACAGGTCTAATCCTCCCCCCCTCCTCCTTTTTTTTTTATTTTATTTTTTATTTTAAATATAGGCATAATTGAATACATGAAATAGGGTTACTAAAGCTTCTCTGCCTTGACAAGTTAAAGAAGACTGCCATGCTAGGTTATATTCTTGGATGCTAGATCACATGATTTATTATTAGCAGCAATGAGTTGATAGAATTTACATTCAGAGAAAAGTTCGTGATACCTGGGTGTGAGAAACTTCTAGTTTGCCTGGGATGGTACTAGAGGGATAAGATGGCGCTTCTGAATTTAAACCATGTGCGAATTCTACGCTGTTATTATTAAGACTCTGAGCAATAACATTTTCTTGCACGCCCTTTCCCTTAAATAAAATGTTTGAGGTACCGCCTGTGCCACCAGAAGCAGGTATAGAAGCTCCAGGTCTTTTTGTTGCAATATCTAGGCGCTCAATCATTTTTGCAACACCAGCAATCCCCGCACTCATCTCACGCTGCACTCCTTTGCTGAGCTCCTTAACAGAGTTATTACGAGCAAGAAGCTTCTCTTTCAGACCTCTGGTACCTTTAGAAATTGATTCCTTGTATCTGTTACAATACATCCATGCCTTGAGCAACAAGTAGATATCAGTCTAAACAAACCTGAATTGAAACATAAATACCTGGCTGAAGCAATGGACCATTTAGATTTTATAGACTCTGAGAAAGAGACTGTTTCAGATGAGCTTGGTCTACGTGGAGTATCCAGTTGTGGCTGACTGAAGAAAACCAGAACAATCCAAGGTGTTAAAGGTTATCTAAAATGTAATACAATTTATGAGTTATCAATAAAGATAACATACTACTACAAATATAGTTGTAATAAAATTCTGAATAGCAACAAGTGAAAGCCATGTCATAAGATCTGTAGTGTATGCATAATATAAACCTCACACATTCTTTGATGGAAGCAAATTTTAAGGATGATCTTCCAATAGGACATGCTACAAAAAGCATGTTGCCAACAAGCTAGGACAATAATAGGAAATAAGAACCTTGGTTTAATAGCTTTATCTCCACTGGCAGCAGCATTAGAGACCACATTAACAGATGGGGTCACAGGTGATGGAGGGCTAACATTAACTGATGGTATGCCTGAAGCCAGTGAATCACACTGGGGTAACCCATAATTTAAGTTTTGGTATTCATCGGGTGAGTTTGGATATGTATGCAGTGCGCCTGGGCCTGGCATGTTTTCAGGAGAGGTAGAAAAAAGAACTCGAGAAGGGCCAAGTCCAGAAGATCTTTGTCTTTCCCTTCTGCGAACATAACGAGCTCTGCTCGCAGCAACAGCTAGATGTTGCAAAATGCGTTCATCAAAGTCTGAGTCATCTGAATGAAATGCATCCTGAGACCACAAGCACATGTCATCAATAAAAGATCCTGATTGAGCAGAATTCTAAGCATACATATAGACAAGAAACTTAAAAGAAACCAAATAAATCACCTCCTCAACAGCAAAATTGTCATGGAAATGATGCAAATCTGTCGGCACAGTAGATGTGTTCCTTGACCTGCAGTGCCTTTCAATTCTGACAGCATCTAGAAGCTCTTGGCTGCAAAGAAGCATGCATATATAACCAAACTCACTGATTAGCTGGCTGGTTTCTGCTTATCAGCATCAGACTGAAAAGAATGCATGTATGTACAGAGAGAGGAGGGAGGGGAATTAACAAGTTATACACCTGGCAGGGTCTTTCAGGACAAATGACTGCCAACATATGGGGCACTCTTTGCTTCTTTGTGACCTAGTGGGAAAACAAGTTGAATTAGGAACCGACAGCATTAAAGAACATAGCACTATAATATTATTGCATTCCGAGGCAAAAGCATGTAAGATACTCTGTTTCCTAGAAACTAGTATAATTTAAAAGTAAGAAAGATGCCTACCATTCAAGAATGCATTGAAGATGATAGTCATGTCTGCAACTGGTAACCTGAAACAAAGAATAAGGTTCATAAAGCTTGATCCTTCAAACAACCACCTAGAGGCTGAGAAATAACCAGATAGAAGGGATGTAATACAAGTCTATAACATGAAATAGATAAAAATCATCATAATGCAACAGCACAGAATACATGATGAAAACAAGTAAAAATACCCAAACAATGTTGGCATTGATATTCACAATAGTAGAACTAATAGAAAAGCATTTCTCCTTAACGATAGGAGTTAACTAAATAATACGAGTGTTCAAAAATTAACCGACACCCAGACAATCAGAAGAACTGAAACAATTAAATTCATCTTGATTCTATGTTTTCTTTTCGAGCAAATTATCTCCCAAAGAGGGAAACGCAGAAAGAATCCATGTATCAAGCCGTCAAAATAACAGATTCATAAGACAAATGTCCTTCAACCGCACTAAACGATCACTAAAATTATATACAAATCTTCAGTTCTAGGGGAAAATTAGGAGTGGTCTTCAAAGCTAATTGAGCTAATAATAAATCGAATCAAACGGTAAAAAACAAGCGATCAGCCATCACAATTTGTTTATCTTAAAATTTAAAAGATAGTAAACTGATCACAAAATCAAACAGTAAAAATAAGCGATCAGCCATCACAATGTTACCATCTCGCACGCCATAAATCATAACATTTCACAAAATTATTACGAATAGTCAACGAAAATTCTCTACTTATAGGATCAATTTATGTTGATCATTATGTTTTTCAATTAGAATAAATATTTCAAGGAAAAAAAAAAATTTATCACTGAACAGTAGTTCCAATGCTAATTAAACAGTGACACAAAATCTCAAAGAAGTGCGATCAACCTAAATCATTATCTACCTGCTCGATAATCACTGAAAAAAAAATTAAAAAAAAAGGCTAAATTAAAATTTATTATATTTAAAAAAAAAAAAATGAAAAGGGTAAACAGAAGATGAGAAAGAGTGATTATTCGTACAGTGACAGGGTCTTGAACAGTGAAAGGCTCGAGACAGATACAGCAGCCGTCTTCGAATCCATCGTCAAGTGCTCCTCCGAGAGAAGACAGCAGCGACGAAGATGAAGCGGCCGTTAATGCGATCGGCTTCTCGAACAAGGAACAAGAAGAAGCAGCAGCAGCAGAAGGAGAAGGAGAAGGAGAGGAAATGAAATCAGCCATTGAAACCAAACGTGTTTGGCAGAGCAAAGAAGAAAAACGGAGTTCCGAAAGAAAAGAATCGAGAATGAAGAAGAAGCAAGGAACCCTAGAAAAAGGCAGTGTTTCGGTTTGGAAAGAAAGTAAATGGTCAAAGAAAAGATTTTTTTTTTGGCACCAAAAAAAAGAAAAGAAATTTTTTTAATTATGAGAAGAAAAAAAAAACTGAAAAAGAGGCAAAAGGCAGAAAACCCAGGCGACGGAAAAAGATAATCCGATTCAGACGGTTTACTTTTGATGGAATCAATAAACAATTATCCCCCAAAAAAAGGAATCAATCAATCTAACCCTTCTTAATTATAGTAATATTAATTAATTAATTGTGATTAATTATTATTTGGCGCTTTTTCAGATTATATACTCTTTTCCGTTTCACACTTTAACTCTTAGGTGAGATGCTCAATGTTGTAGCAACTTGTATTTGTTGAAAAGTAATCTTATTTTTTTTTATCTATTTATAAATAATAATAATATATATTGAATATATAAATGTATATTATATAAATATTTAAAATTAATAAAATAGATATTAACATGTAAATTTTGTTTTATGTACAAAATATACGAAGTAACATAAAATTTATAACTTTTAACGTTAATATAAAATTAAAATTCTAAAAATAAAAATAAAAATATTTATAGTATATATAATTGTATATTATAGTATTATTGTACTAATAATTAAAATTAATAAATACATCTTAACATGTAAAGTTTGTTTTATGTATGTACAATAATATATCGTGGGTTAATTTGATAAAAAAAAATGATAAGAACAATGAAAAAAAATAAAGTGTAAAGAAAGATTGATGAATTTTTTAATATCTTATTCAAACAAAAGGTCACCTATATATAGAGAAATTGTACATAAAGGAATAAACTAATTAAAGAAATAAGATCGCTATCTAAGACAGATAATCAGGTTACTAGATTATCTGTCAGATTACAAGAATATCTCAACAATATAAGAAAACTAAATATTCACATAATCAACTATAATCAAAACTCATTATAGCTCACACCAACACTCCCCTCAAGTTGGTGCGTAAATGTCTTTGATGCCCAACTTGTCTAGTGAGCTTTGGAAACTTTCACTGGATATAGCCTTGGTAAGCATATCTGCTAGTTGATCTTCTGATCTGACAAAAGAAAACTTAATAATCTTTTCTTCAAGATTCTGCTTAATGAAGTGCCTATCAACCTCAAAGTGCTTGGTACAATCATGTCGGGATTGTGATAAATCTCTATTGCTACTTTGTTATCACAAAACAGATTCATTTCAGAGTCAAGAGAGAAACTGATTTCAGTTAATAGCCTTTTAAGCCAGAGAAGTTCACACAAATCCTTAGCCATTCCTCTAAACTTCGCTTCAACACTAGATAACGCCACTAAATTCTGTTTTTTACTCCTCCATGTGACTAAATTTCCCCTAACAAAAGTGAAGTATTCAGCAGTAGACTTTCTATCAGATACAACTTCTATCCAATCCATATCAGTATAACCATTAATATTGAGATGATTGTTCTTAGAAAACATAAGTCCTCTGCCTGGAGCAGATTTCCAGTATCGTAATATCCGAATTACTGCCAACATATGATCTTCACTAGGATTATGTATAAATTAGCTCACTATGCTAATTGCATAAGCAATATTCGGTCGAGTGTGTGATAAATAAATCAACTTACCTACTAATTTTTGATATCTCTCTTTATTAGTAGGTATCTGATCCGGATATTCCCCAAATTTGTGATTTTGAACAATTGGTCTCTCAGCTGGCTTGCAATCAATCATTCCCACTTCAGTTAATAAATCTAACACATATTTTTTTTGGTGTGATAGAAATATACCTTGACTTGACCTGGCTACTTCAATTCCCAGAAAATATTTAAGTCCCCCAAGATTCTTCATCTCGAACTCAGTGCTTAACTGCTTTTGAAGTTTGGAAATTTCTTCTCTATCATCTCTGTAATAATCATGTCATCCACATAAATTATCAAAGCAGTTACCTTTCCATTTGTATGCTTCAGGAATAAGGTATGATCTGAGTTGCTCTGTTGAAAGCCATAGTTTTTCATCACTGAGCTAAATCTTCCGAACCATGCTCAAGGTGATTGTTTTAGTCCATACAATGACCGTTGTAGCTTACAGACAGCTCCCATCCCTGATGATGTAGTAAACCCAGGTGGAATATCCATATATACTTCTTCCTCAAGATCTTTATGTAAGAAAGCATTTTTCACATCATATTGAAGTAGTGGCCAATCCAAGTTTGCTGCAAGTGATAACAAAACTCTTACTGTGTTTAGTTTCGCTACCGATGAAAATGTCTCCTGGTAGTCTATGCCATACGTCTGGGTATATCCCTTGGCTACCAACCTTGCTTTGTATCGTTCAATGGAACCATCTGCTTTATGCTTAATGGAAAACACCCACTTGCATCCTACGATTTTTTTTTTCCTTTAGGCAGCAGAACAATATCCCAAGTTTTGTTCTTCTGCAATGCCTCCATCTCATCTTGGATAGCCTAGGACCACATCGAATCTGACAGAGCTTCATGTATCCCACCAGGAACATGACAAGAAGAGAGTGTAAGTGCAAAGGCTTTGAGAGGTTCAGATAATCTCTGAGTAGTCACATGGTTAGCAATCGGGTACTTTGAACCTTTTCCCTCAATATCAGGAGAGTATCGAGCTGGAGGTTTACCCCGGTTGTGCCTGAAAGGTAAGTGATAGCCAATAGGAGTATCCAAAGCAGTACTGAAAGACGGCACTCTCGGAACTAACCTCAAAAATAAAGTCTACAAGAAATTGGCCGGGCGCCATGGCGGTGGAAGATAGGTATCGCGGCGTCGAGTTTTCTGCCTGGCAGGGCGCCGCGGTGCTGGTAGGTGTTGGTGTATGCCCTAGAGCTGATCAGATTGAGCTTGGAATACATAGTCAATAAAGCATACCCTTCACTATGATTATAATGATACAAGGTTTCCCTTCATGTTAATACAATAATAAGGAGTTATTAAGTACTAATCAGATGAAGCACATGTAACATAATGGTGTTGCAAAGGAATTATAAAGAGTTATAATTATGAGATCCTTATGCATCAAAGCCTTGTTCCTCAAACTGTTCCTAGTCATCGTATTGCCAAGACGGGGCATTGGCAATGCTCAAAGACTGGTATATGTTAAGCCTTCTTACTTATGAAGTAAGCAACCGATCTCATACAGGTTGAAGTATGGGATACTTGGGATAACATATAGGTGCTTGTCTGTTGAACAAGTTCACTGAACATGGCCCGCCAAGAGAACTTCATTTGGTAATATATCACTCTAGTGTCTATGATAATGTTCTCTTAGTACCAGTAGTGTGAATTAGTCCTCAGACTTGTGATACCAGATCATCTTGTATGGAGAGTGTCATACTTAGATTTCATCACGAATGGGTCCCAAACACGAGGATGCTTATGGTAGGGTGTTATTGGGTATGACATGAACCATACGAAGATGAATGAGTGATCCAGAGAGGATTCACCACTCCCTGTGATATTGGAGACATATCTCGTTTGTTCTTGACTACGATTAACTTAATTAAGTCTTTGGCCAAAGCCTAATGGATTTAGGAGAAAGTTGTTTCTCTAAATTCATAAGTTTAATCATAAGTTGCACAGAACTAATATGGATTGATCATGAGTAGACACTGCACCATGCTCATGCGCTATCCGAGATATATGGTGAAAAGACCATATTACACCGACAGGTTGGTTGCTGAAAGGTTCTAAAAGGTCACGTTGACTTCACAATATTTGGGTGGTCATGATGGGTTGCTAGATCCCGCTCTTGATCTATGATAACAAGTTAATGAGATTAACTTATAATCATTGCCAACATATTGGGAACCTAGAGGGTCACATACATAAGAACAGATGTGAATGGATTAAACATGGTATTCTATTAAGGTAAAACTTAATGAAATAAAATATCTATATTAAGGACTCAATTGAAGAAGTTCAATTGAGATGAATTAAGACATAATTGAGATTGAGAAATCCAAGGACAATGTCTTAATGAGATAAGAGGAATCAAGAAGTTTTATCTAGTGTAATAGTCGACTTTGACATATAGATGTGCAAAGTGAATTGTGATTGACTATACTATATTGGAATAACATTATGAGATGATATTAATAGATTAATGACGTGAATTGATTCATGAGGAGAAAGAAAATTTAATTGAGAATTAAATTACTTTCATTTAGAAATTAATCTATCCAATAAATAAACATGACAAAATTAGAAAGGGTCCAAAGCGCCTATTCTAATTTAGGACTGTCCACTAAAGATGGTTGGCCCAACTTAAGGCATTAAGATTGTTGGACCATTACTATTATTAGATAATATAATGGGCCTATTGATCCATCTTAGAATTATATAGTTTAAGTCCAAGTGGATTAATGAAAATCATGTGCAACAAGTAACACATGGCCGGCCAAGCATATGGAGATAAGGATTAGGGTATGCGCCACTATATAATGATATTTAGAGGTTGTAGCAGCCCAAGTAAGCTCTATTCTACTTGTGATATTCTGATTTTGTTTAAGAAAAAGTTTGTTTTCAAGAAGAGAACTCTAACTTAGAAAAAAGCTGAAATCGCAGCCTCCCTAAGCTCCCTAAGGCTTACCGCAATTCCTCCTATCTTGGTGTTCTTCTTGCCGCTTCTTCACCTAGTTAAGTGAGATTGATTAAGGGAGAAAGATACAATAATATAGACCTTTTGATTTTGATCTTATGATCAACTTGCTAGCACAAGTGAATCGTCATACCTTAGAGAAGGATCCATCAGCTGTTCATGTCTCCCCCTGAAGAATAGAAGTGGATTTTTTTGAAGAAAATAATTTTTTGGATTCCAAAAAACCGACATCCATGGTGACATAGGTTTTCTTAGTAGATGGATTGTAACATCGATATCCCTTCTTACTGATACCATATCCCACAAAAATACAACGAACGACACAAGGATCAAGTTTGGTTCGTTGATCTTTATGCAGATGAATGAAAGCCACACATCCAAATACCCGTGGTGGAATTAGCATCATGGATGGTAGAGTGACATGAGTGGATAGAGCCTGTAATGGATTCTTGAAGTTTAATACATTTGAAGGCATTATGTTCATAAGATATACCGCTGTAACAACGACATCACCCCAATATCTACTTGGCACATGTGCTCCAATCAACAAGGCTCTTGTCGTTTCTAAAATGTGCCTGTTCTTTCGTTTAGCTACACCATTCTGTTGTGAAGTTCGAGCACAAGAGGTTTCATGAAGAAAACCTTTCTCTTTAAAGTATGTCTTGAACTCTTGACTGACATACTCTCCTCCATTATCTGAACGGAGTATCTGAACTTTAGCTGAAAATTGATTCTCAATTATGGCATGGAATGCTTGAAACACACCAAACACCTCATCTTTGTGTTTTAGCAAATACAGTCAAGTCATTCAGGTACAGTCATCTACAAAAGTCACAAACCAACGAATCCCACAAGTAGTAGTAATAGGAAAGGGTCCCCAAACATCAGAATAAATCAAGTCGAACAGAATATCTCTTTTATTAAAACTAGTAGGGAAAGGTATACGATAACTTTTAGCTAAAATGCAAGTCTCACATTTGAGGCCAGAATCATGCACATATGAAAATAAGTTCGAAAACAAATGCTTCATATATCTAAATGATGGATGTCCCATACGATAATGCCATAACCAAATTTGTTTCTCCTTTGCCCCAATCGAGTGTCGTTGCATATTATTCACCTAACCAAAACTAAAGTCATATATGTAATATAGCCCCTCTCTCTTAGTACCACGCCCGTGAGAATATCCTGAAAAAGACAGAAAGTAGGATACATCAAGACTACATAGTTTAATTCTCCAGTTACTTGACTTACAGATAACAACTTGTTTGAAAGAGATGGTACTAATAAAGTATTGGACAAGGAAAGAGAGGGTGATAATGTCACAGTTCCAGCCCCTGTAACCGGATATGTCACTCTATTGGCATTGGCGATGCTTGTCCGTTTTGGTTGAGTAGTCTTGACCAAGTCATGGGAAGAAAAAGTCATGTGATATGTATCCCCTGAATCTATTATCCAGTCTATGTACTCACCTCTTGTAGAAGTAAAAAAATGCATAACTACAGTTACGTTGATCACTAAGGGTGGTAGTTTCATCTTTTGGTTCAAACTGTGGAATGAGAGATAGTTATGGTTCTGTATTCACCAAGGCTGCTCGTCCTTGTCCACTAGAGACTTCTTTTTGCTTCCATGCCTTAAGTTCATTCCACCATTCTGGATACCCATGTAACTTAAAGCATGTTTCACGGGTATGTTTCATGTTCCCACAGTGAGTACAACCACTTCTCCCACCGTCAGTTGACCCCTTGGTCTTTGTGCGCCCGTTTATTTTTCCACCATTTGAAGATGAGGGTCCAGATCTGACCATCTGTAATGTAGAGGACTGTCTTGTCTTTATTCCTTTAGATGCCATCACAGCACCTGTTGTAGCCTCAACGCCTGCAAGCATTAGTGCTTGCCTGGAGTCCTCACTTCGAACATAAGCATAGGCTTGTTCTACCATAGGAAAGGGTTGTAGTCGAAGCACATCACTTCGAGTCTTGTCTAGTCTATCATTTAATCCATCCATAAAGGTATAAACTCGGTCTTCTTGGAGCAGAGTATTCCATTCTTGTATATCACGAGCACATACTATCGGGTTCGGGCGACGAAAACCAATTTTCCTCTACAACCCTTAAAGGCTGTTGTAGTATGATTCAAGAGATCACTCGGCTTGTCTCATTCAGGTCACAAGCCTTTTTAACTCATACACATGAGATGTATCAGTTCCATCAAAATATGTTGTGGCAATTGAATCCCATACCTATTTAGCAGTTGGGAATCAAATAAAATTCCCAATTAATGATGGGTCCATGGAATTGATCAACCACCCTTTTACGATTGCATTCTCTGCTCTCCATTTTCTGAAGGTTGGATCGGTTTGTACTGGTTGAGGGAGATCGCCATTAATATATCCCACCTTGTCTCTTCCTGAGATTTACATCTCGACAACTTGAGACCATAGAGCATAGTTGGTACCGTTCAGTTTGATACCAATCGATGCGACAGCGGTTTCGTAGTTGGTAACTGGGTTTTGTGTCTGGTTCTGGATTAGGACTTGAGTCATCCTGGCTCTCAAGTCCTCAAGAATAGCCGTCGTCGACTTTTCCTCTTGTGTTTCAAGCTCCATCAAATAGTTGGTGTAGCCATCTTTTCGGATTTTCTGATTAGCAAAGATCGATTTCTAGGATCTTAGCTCTGATACCATGATAAAAACTGATAAGAACAATGAAAAAAAAGAAGTGCAAAAAAAGATTGGTGAATTTTCTGATATCTTATTCACACAAAAGTTCAACTATATATACATGAATTGTATATAAAGGAATAAACTAATTAAAGAAATAAGATCGATATCTAAGGCATATAATCAGGTTACCAGATTATCTGCCAAATTACAAGAATATCTTAATAATATAAGGAAACTAAATATTCACAGAATCAAGTCAAAACTCATTATAGCTCACACCAATATAATTAACATAAAGTATATTACTTTTAAGTTAAAAATAAATTTATAAATATTAGATTAAATCACACTCATTTTGTGGGTGAAAAAAAAAGTTATATGTAAATAATATACATATTAGTAGTTTTTTTTTAATAGAGTGGTAATTATTTTTAAGAGAATAGTAGTTTTTTAAGTGAGTGATAGTTTTTTAAGAGAATATTAGTTTTTTAAGAAAGTTGTAGTTTTTTTAGGAGAGTGGGTAAGTTTTTTTAAAAAAATATTATTATATAAAAATTAAAAGACATAAATACTTTTAAAATATTATTATTTGATTTTTAAGTAAAAGTTTCAGCTGAATTGGTGTCACTTGACTCGTGATACCAACTCAATCACTCCTTTTACATTTACTAGTATTTGTTATCACATGCATTCGCATGTGAATGCTCGTTGATTTATTTATTTTTGAATATATAATTGCATATTTTAAAAATAGATAAAAATAATAAAATGCATATTAACTAAAATTTGTTTCATGTACAAATTATATCAAATTATTATATTATTTTTAATATTAATAAAAAATTAATTATGAAGATAAAAAAAGTTAATGTAAATTTTAACTTTTTATTTATATAATATAAATTAATTCACTTTTTAAGATTAGTGAAAAATTAAAATTTTTAAGATAAAGCAATTCTACATAAATTTTTAAAATTTTTATTTATTATCAAATTAATACATTTAACGAAAATGCTTTAATGAAATTAAAGTTCTTATTTATAAATTAGAGAAATCTTATTAATAATAAAAAAATATTTATAATGGCAATTTAAAAATATTTGCACGTAAATATCTATTTTTAAATAATAATATTTATTAAATAAGTAGTTGTACATTGTAAATATTTAAAATTAATAAAATGCATAATAACATGTAAAATTTGTCTCATGTATAAAATATATGAGAGTAATATAAAGTTTATTACTTTTAATGTTAATATAAAATTAACATTTTAAAAATAAATAATTAAATTAATAAAGTGCATATTAACATGTAAATTTTTTTCATGTATATTAATATATCATATGTTAATTAACATAAATTTATTACTTTTAGTATTAATTTAAAATTAAAACTCTAAAAAAATATAATGTAAATTTTAACTCATTTTTATTCATCAAATAAATTTATTTAATGAAAGTAGATTTTTATTTATAAATTAGATAAATATTATTAGTATTTATTTAAAATGGCAATTTAAAAATATAATAAACATATATGTCTATTTCCGACAGTTCAAAAAAAATTTTACATTCGTGCTTTTATATATATTATAGATTATAGATAAATAATGTAAAACTAAAACTACAAAAGTTTTAATATAAATTTTAACTCATTTTCATTTATCAAATAAATACATTTAAAGATAGTATTTCAGTTGAAGTAGAGGTTTTTTTTAACAAGATTGGATTGTGATGTTGGCCATCATTTGATTTGGGAAGGCTTGGCATCTGGGTTGCTTTTAGAGATGTCAATAGGTCGGATCGGACCAAATTTGAGTTCAAAATTTTTATTTCGAGCTCAAAAACTTGTTTCATTATTTTAAAAAATTTTAAAAATATTTTTATATTAAAATTTATATAAATAAATTTTTTATTAAATAAATAATAATTCAGATCGGCTCAAATTATAAAATCCTTGTCTAACACTAGCCCAATTCAAGTTGTCGAACAAAACGGCTGACCTGGCTCGTGGACAGATCTAGTTGCTTTTGTACTCTTCATGATATATAACTATAATGAATTTATCCTTTCTATCCCAAAAAGTAATAAAGTAGAGTTGTTATTTATAAATTATAATTATTTTACTTTTATATTTAATTATATATTTTTAATGTTTTAATATGAAAAAAGTACGTTAACCCCCTTGAAGTTTAATAAAAAAAATACACTTATCCCTTATAGTTTGAAAAATACCAACTTACCCCCATGAGGCTTGATAAAAAAATACACTAACCCCCTAGATTTATTTACTAAGTGAGTTTTAAATAAAAAAACAAATTTATCCTATATTAATTATTAATTAATTATTTTTGTTATTTTCATTCTTTTTTATCCAAGATTTTTTTAACTACAAAATAATAAAAATTTAATAAATTTTAAAATTATTTTTAATTACTATTAAATTAATTCTAATGCAAGTACATGTTAAATATTTTAAACTTATTTTTAATTCAATATATTAACTTTGAGATGAATGTATTATGTCTTTTTATTTGAAATAAATTAATAAATTATTTTAAAAATTTTAGTGATAAAGAAATTGATTAAAACAAAATAAAAAATAAAAAAAAGAACAGAAATAAGGAAAATAAATAAAATGAGGGTACTTAATATTTAAAGTAAATTTAAACAAATATAAATTTAAATAATGAAATCCTAACATTAGTTACTTTTTTAGAGAGATAAAATGTACTTTTCAAGTTAATATATGTAAGTTTATTTTTAATAAAATATCATGGATGATAATTATATTATATTTTTTCTCCTTTATTTTATTTTTTTGTTTTAATCAAATTTTATGCAAGTACATGTTAAATATTTTAAATTTATCTTTAATTCAATTATATATTAAATTTGAGATGAATTAATTAAATTATTTTTATTTAAAATAAATAAATTAAAATTATTTTAAAAAATTTAGTGATAAAAAAATTAATTAAAAGAAAAAAATACGAAAATAAAGAAAAATAAATAAAACGAGTGCATTTTTAATATTTAAAATAAAATTTGAATAAATATTAGTTTGATTAATGAAATCCTAACATTAGTTATTTTTCTAGAGAGATAAAATGTGGTTATCAAATTAATATAGGTAAGTTTATTTTCAATTAAATTTCATGGATGATAGTTATGTTTTCATTTTTTTTTCTTTTCCTTTATTTCTCTTTTTTTTCTTTTTTTATTTTAATCAATCTATTTACCATTAATACATTTTTTAAATAATGATTGTTAGCTTTTGTGGTGATCAAATCAAGAGAGGGGTGAATTGATTTCTCAAAAATTAATTGTAGAATTAAAGTACAAATAATAATATTGAGAAATTTAAACAATATACTCAAATTGGCAAGTAGATAAATAAATAAAGCAAGTAAATGAGTAGGGAAAGAAGATCAAACACAATCGATTTATAGAGGTTCGGCCTCATGCCTACGGCCTCATGCCTACGTCCTCTCCCTTAGCCTCACTTGCCAAGGAGTTCCGAATCCACTAACTTGAATTGCTACCTTTTCAAGGACAAGGTATAACCTTCACAATCCCTATATTTTATGTAGACTTAGATAGAAACCTCTTCCCCTATCTTTTCAAGGCTTAGCTAGAACCTCTCTAGCTTTAAGGCTAAAGTAGAAACCTCCCTTTTTACAAAGGATTTTGTATAAACAAAAATGAACCTCTAGTAGGCTAGGTGTTTACAAGGTTAAACTCAACAAATAGAGACTATACAATGGTGCTTTTACAAAGGAATACAAGAAAGATTGAAAGGATTTAGCTTAGAACAAAGAAAACTACTTGAAAGCTTGAGAGAGATGAAATATATGACTTTGATCTTTCTCTCTTGGTTCTCTTACTCTTGGAAGTGTTAGAGAGTCCCTTTAATACCTTGGATATGATTTATGATCGTTTGGAGTTGATTGGGATGGAAGAGAGCCGTTGGAGCTTCAAAAATCGAGCTTGAAAAACTGCCCTGCAGGGGATCGATCCTCTCATATAAAAAATGTTTTCTTTGATATTTAAAAGAGGTCATATTGTCTCAAAAATATTTTAAACATATACATATATTTAAGAACATATATTTTTGAGAAAATTAAGGAGTTTAAAGTATTTTAACATTTTCTAAAATATTTTCAAAATGATGACGAAAAATGCTAAATTGAAAATAATTAATCTCAAGCTAATTAAGCTTAAGAGTTTGTCATTTCAAAATTAAGATCAATTTAAAGCTAATATAGCTAACAATGATAATTAATTTATTTTAAATAAAAATAATTGAATGAATTCATCTCAAAGTTCATATATAATTGAATTAAAGATAAGTTTAAAAATATTTAACATTTACTAATTGAATTAGAATATAATATAATTAGAATTTAATTTTATAATAATTAAAAATAATTTAAAAAATTATTAAATTCTCATTATTTTGTAATTAAAAATGAGTAAAAATGAATAAAAAAAATAAAAAAAATACATGTTTAATAATTAATAAGGGCATAATTATCTTTTTATTTAAATTTAGTTAGTAAATAAACTTCAGGGGGCTTGTTTGTTTTTCATCAAACTTCAAGGGAGTAAGTGGGTATTTTTCAAATTATAGGGGGTAAGTGTATTTTTTATTAAACCTCATGTGTTTTGTATACTTTACCCTTTTAATATTTAAAATTTTGAATATTAAAATTTTAAAATTTTATATTTGTTTATAAACATATAAATGTATATAATGGAGATATATTTACATGTGTAAATAATATATACATATTAGAAAACTTAAAAATGAGATATATATATAAAAATATATTTGAAAAATGTTATTAAATCCAAAATGAAATTTCAAAATATACTAATATCAATACATATCAATATCAAAATAATGTAATACGTTCATAATTATGCTGCCTTCAACGCCATCCTCCTCCATTTGCATCCACCATGACCATCCTCGGCTTCATAAACTTATCACACAATCCCATCATTACAATCTTGAACCTAACAAGTCACAATCTCGTAAAATTCTAAATAAACCTATATTTGAGTAAGAAAAGGAAATAAAATTTGAAATTTTCAGATTTAAAATCTAGATTTGAATATACCAAATTAATTATTAGAACTTAAAAATAGAATATTGATCCGTTCAAATTTCAAGTTTTAGATTAAATCATTCATATCAATGTCAGATTAATAAAAATATTTAAAAATATTATAAATAAAAGGGTAAAAAACACTTATTCCTTCAAGTTTGATAAAAAAATTCATTTATCCTCTTTATTTTGAAAAACACCCACTTACTCCCTTAAGGATGAGGGGCAGATAAAGGCCTTGACTCCTCTTAATTTTTTAAAGATTTTTGAAATAAGAGTAAAATTATATTTGGCCCCTTAATTTTTTTTAAGATTTTTAAAATAAAGTAAAATTATGTTTGGTTCCCCCAAAATTTATTTAGCCTTTCAATTTGACCTTCCATTTTTAGAATTTGTTTGATATAATAAATTTGGTAACATTTTTAGTTTAAACCTTATTCATTATTATTAGCTTAATTCTCTCTATTTACTTTTTCAATCAATTAAATAGATACATTTACATTAATTATTTTATTTAATATTGTTCATTCTATGCTCATATGGGAAAAATATATAAAGAAAGTTAAACAATTACAATATCTAACTTATTTTATTTTTTTCCTAAATATATGTAATCTTATGATTTCATTTTATAATATGAAATATTTATGCATATTTTAATTAGACAATAAATTTTTTTGACGTTGAGATTTTATTTCTTATTAAATTTTTTTCATATGCAATATGAATTATAATATTTAAAAATTAAAAAAAAAATTATTTCATTATAAGGAATTTATATATTTTTAAAAAATTTAATATCATATATAATATTTAAATTTAATATTTTTATACTAGAGTTGTCCATGGACTGGATCGAGTCAAGTTTATATAGAAAAAAAATTTACTTGTCAAAAGCCCGGTCGGATTCGAGTTGACGAATAATCCTATCCTTGGACAGGTTTATTTCATACACGATTTTTATTTTTACTTTAAATCTTTATATGTATATTTCGCCCCCCCTCGTCAATATTTTTGGCTTCGCCCTTGCCCCTAAGGTTTGACACAAAATACATTAACCCAATAAGGTATTATTTTTAGGTTAATTTTAAATGAAAAGACAAATATGCCTTTAATTATTCATCATTTGTTTTATTTTTTTACTCAAAACGTTTTTTAACTACAAAATAATAAGAATTTATTTAGTTTTAAAATTATCTTTAATTACTATTAAATTAAATTGTAATTAAGTTATATTCTAATTCAAGTACATGTTAAATATTTTAAACTTATATTTAATTCAATTATATATTAATTTTGAAATAAATTTATTAAAATATCTTTATTTATTTAATTAATTACCGTTATTTTAAAATTTTAGTGATAATGAAATTGGTTAAAGAAAAAATGAAAAAAAAGGGAAGAAAGGAGAAGAAAAAAGTATATAATTATCTTTTTTGAGATTTTATTGAAAATAAACTTACCCCTATTACTTTGAAAAACACATTTTGTCTCTTTAAAAAATAACTATATTAGCATTTTGTTAATCAAATTAATATTTATTCAAATTTTACTTTAAATATTAAAAATATGATTTTTATTTTATTTTTTTGATCTATTTTTCATTTTTTGTTTTAATCAATTTTTTTTATTATTAAACTTTTTTAAATAATGGAAATTATTTCATTTTTAAATAAAAATAACATAATATATTAATATCAAAGTTAATATATAAAATTGAATTAAAGATAAGTTTAAAAAATATTTTTTGCACAAAAAAGTTTAAGTGAGGGGTCTACCCAATCTAGGATCAGGACACGCCACAGTCTTAGAGAGGGTTAACAGTGATATTTATAGATCACCCATCAAGTGGAACTGCTAGTGAGACTCGAGCATGGTGCTTGTCAAGACTCTAATGAGTACTCAACCAATTGAATCAATCCATATTGGCATAAGTTTAAAATATTTAACATGTATACTTGAATTAAAATATAATTTAATTAGAATTTAACTTGATAGTAATTAAAGATAATTTTGTAGTTAAAAAAAGTTTTGACTAGAAAAAAAAAAGAAAAAAATGATTAATAATTAATAAAGAGCATATTTATCTTTTTATTTAAAATGAACTTAGAAATAATATCTTGAGGGGTTAATGTATTTTGTGTCAAACTTTAGGAGATAAGTGAGTGTTTTTTAAACTTTATGGGTAAATATATTTTTTATCAAACCTGAAGGAGGTAAATATATATTTTCCTAAATAAAATTATAAACTATATAAATATTTTTCTTAATTATATAAACTAAGAACTATGATATAAGAAATAAAAATATGCATCATCATTTAAAAATTACAAAAAAAATTAAACTTGCAAATATTTTTTAAAATATATTTTTGTTTTTTACTTTTAATCTTTTCTAAGAAAAATAAGTGAAAAAATTGAAAGAAATTAGTATATAAAAATTAAATTAGATATGATTTTAAAATTATTTTAAAAAATTATATTTAAATGATTCGAATTAATAAAAAAATCAAGAAATCACGAGTTTTTTTTATTTTTTTTTTTATTTTTCATAAAGTCCAACGAGTCAATCTAGATTATTTCAAGTAAATTACTTAAAACGGGATAAATATAAAATTGACGATCGACCGTTCTGATCGCGAAACTGCTTTGGGTTTAATATCTATGCCCCAGTCATCATCTTCTTTCCTCAGCAAGGTGGTGGCGACGAAATTTTCATTGACATTTAATTATATAATATTGCTTCTAAGCTAAGCTAGGGAAGCATGTTAGCTACCACCCTCTATTTTTATTCATTCCCGCCGAAAGATTGAGAATCTACTTTTTAACTTTTCTTCGCATTCTCTTCTTTGTTAATACAACTTCGCTTTAAGCACGAATTAAATTGAATTTTGGCTGCTACTTAAAGTAGCTTTAACGCACTATATAATATAATATAGGCATAGCTCAAATTAAAATGAAAGTCACTTTTAAAAAGTTCTAATTTATTTTTTAATACACATTTGAATTTGATTAGAAGGGAGCATTTCGTCATTTAATTTTAAAAATTAAAAAATTAATCCATCTCACTTAAAATAGGCAGAGGCGAAAAAAGAGGACAAACAGAGGTCTTAGCCCTTCTTAATTTTTTTCGAGCTTTTTATATAAGGGTTAAATTATGTTTGACTCTTCAAATTTTATTTGATTTTTTAATTTGGTTTTCCTTAAAAATTTTAAGATTTTTGAAATAAGATAAAATTATATTTGACCCTCCAAATTGTTTGTCCCTTCAATTTGGTCCCCTATTTATAGAATTTATTTGATATAATAAATTTGATAACATTTTTAATTTAAATCTCATTCATTATTATTAGTTTAATTCTCTCTATTTATCTTTTCAAATCAATTAAATAGATGCATTTATATTAATTATTTTATTTAATATTTTTCATTCTATACTCATAAGGAAAAAATAAATAAAAAAAGTTAAACAATTACAATATCTAATACGAATTGTGCATTTAACTTATTTTGCTTTTTCTAAATATATATAATCTTATATTTTTTTATAATATAAAATAATTTTATGCATATTTTAATTAGACAATAAATTTTTTTGACGTTGAGACTTTATTTATTATTAAATTTTTTTCATATGTAACATGAATTATAATATTTAAAAAAAATTTATTTCATTATAAGAAATTTATATATTGTTAGCAAATTTAATATCATTTATAATATTTAAATTTAATATTTTTATACTAGAGTTGTTCATGGATAGGTCGAGTCAGACTCACATAGCAAAAAATTTTACTTGTCCAAGTTTCGGTCCGATTTGAGTTAAGTCGACGAATAATTCTATCCTTGGACAAGTTTATTTCATACATGATTTTTGTTTTTACTTTAAATCTTTATATGTATATTCCGATTGTACTGGCTCATAGGGCGGGCCTGGACAATGTTTTTCGTGATCCGGGTCAGCTCGAATTACTGTTTAAATAATAAAAAATAAATTTATATCTAAATTTAATTATAAAAATATTAATATTAATATTAATATAAAAATAAAAATAATTTTATTTTTTAATATTAAATGAAAAGTGAAACGGGTGAACAAGCCTGGATCGGGTTTGGATAAAATTGAAAAAAAATCGGACCGCGATACGGTCCATGAGCAGATCTAATTTTGGCTCCCCTTCGTCAATATTTCTAGCTTCGTCCCTGAAAATAGGTGACCCATCTTGTTTAAAATAATAGATCAAAATTGGTCAAATTGATTAATAAAAAAAAACTAAAATCGATTTAAATTGATTGATTTGATCCATTTAATAGATTTCATTAACTTATATAAATAAATGATATAAAATTTTAAATTTTTATATAAATTATTATTCTATACAGTATATTTAAAAATAAATTAATAAGGTTGATTAATTCGTTACGATCCATTTTGAATATCGATGTAAAAACTAAACCGTTAATGCCAAACGAATCGAATATAATCGTCAGTTATTTTCGTCTATAATCCTCAAAATTCAATCTCCCAAACCCTCACTCTTCTTCACTCTCAACTCTCAAGAGAAGCGAGAAAACCAAAAAAGGAAATGGCTTTTTCAACTTCAGCTACTCAGCTTCTCTTCTAACACAAACGGCCCCGTATAAGCCAAGGACGGACTTATCGTTTCCTTCTCCTACACGAAAACCATACCTCAATCTCTCTTCTTCAGCCAAAAACTTCTCAAATAAAGCTGTCTTCTCTTTATCCATTTCCAACTCTTTTCCACTAACTAAAGAGCTCCAAACGAATAATGATTCTCCAACTCTTCGTGAAATTTGCCAGGATCAAGTGCCGAACCACGTGCTGAGCAGGCCAGCTTCTGCTTCACCCGCATTTTTCAAACTTCTCCGTTTTATTAATTGGATTATTATCCGCGATGGAAAATTTTAACTTCAACACGCTTTCGTAATTTTTTATACGATTTATATTTTTTTAATTCGATCGTCGTATTTTATATTCTATTCACGTAGATCATGCATGTCGAGTTTCGAGTAAATTTAAAATGTTTATTTGTTCCGATGAAAAAAACTTTCAACCGTTAAATATATATTGAAAAATATAGTATTCTCGATTAATATGATAGGGATATCGGATCGATTCGAAACTTTACGTGCATGACGAGTACGATTATATTGTTAAATTCAACGGTCGATCGTATAAAAAATTACAGAAGCGTGTAAACCCTGCTTATGAAGTTATAAATTTTCACTGTCAATGTACAGTATAATAATCCTTGTTAATTTCTTAAAATTTAAATTGGTAGGCTTTTACTGAAATTGATTTTCATTGATACGACGGGGTTTTAGAAAGGAAGAAGTTGGATATGTACGGCCGACAGATGTACAGAGGGAAGCTTTGCCTTATTTATTCTCTGGAAACGATTGCATTCTTCATGCTCAGGTTGATTTTCTTCCCAATCAATATTTATATTTTATAGTATTAATTTTCAATATTCAATAATAATAGTTAAGAGAGTTTATATAAATGTAATTCTCAATATTTTTTTATTTTGAAAAACACAAAAATATTCGCCTGAGCTGATAAGCTAATGTACGCCATATTTATGGTGCTCAATACAGGTTCCGGTAGACGCTGACTTACTTCTTGTTAATTTAGTCGGCAATAAATCCTAAAAGATCGGCTGTGCAAGCTCTAATTGTTTGTTCCCACAAGGGAACTTGGCATGCAAGTAAGAAAATTTTTCTTTGATTGTTTTAATGTTTCAAGTTCAATCTCGTTTTTATGAGTGATTTCGGACAGATGACTAGCTAGAAAATTGAATAATATGAAGTGAATATGATAGTATTTTTATCCAAGCTTTGGTATTTGTTGTGTGATCTAGATTAGGAAAGTGGCTCGGATGTTGGCTGCAAAGCCTATGGATCCTGAAGTGGAGCAGAAATTTAAGTTACATGGATTCGGGTATTGATATTTGATATTGACATGTGTTCGTATGTTTGACACATTTTTTTTCAAAATTTTGGACTCACAGAGTCTACTAAAATAGATTCAAAAATTAAATAAAGATACGTGGATATGTAAATACAAATAATGTAATACCATATATAAATAAATATGTTTATTTATTTTTATATTTATTCATATAATTTTATATAAATTATTTATATTTAAATTTATTCTATTTGATTTAATTAATTTTATTAAAATATTATTTGTATCATTGTATTCATATTTAAATACAATGATATTTCTTAAATTCATTCTTATTGCTAGAATTACTCCTTTCTTAATAGTCATAATTGCAGCTTGGATACCAATATCAGCCAACACAATTTGCCTATTCCATCAATCAACGTTTCATCTTCATCTCTAATTACTACTCTAATTTCACTTCAAACAATCTAGATAATTAATAGTGTTGTTCAAGAGTGACCAAGCATTCATGACACAAAGATTAAAAGAGAAAAACAGAAAGGGGATAAGAGAGTGGATGAATGGACCAAACCAGAGAAAGGATGGACTAAATTTCTTCTTTCTCTTCCTTCAGTTGCAGTAGTCACAAAGACCGTAATCCACTTTTGTGATGAAGTGTCAGATTCATATTTTGTGTCCTATCCTACTAATGAAGTGTCGAACACGGATACGATAACCATTATTGAAGGTTCATATAACAGAGGCAAAAGTCATACTATTATGGTGCTTTTAGATGAAGGAATGTAAAAGAATTCGATCATGCTCAAGAAGTAACAAAAATTGATAAAATCAATTAAGTAAACAATGCAACAGAAATGAAAAAGGACAATACCGAATTTTTCAAGGATCATCTTGTATGTTTTAAAATCAATCATCTAATCAAGAATAATCATGAAACAAAAGATTATACCTCAACAATTTAGGATTGTCGAAAATCTCAAATTAAAATTCTCATTCGCTTGTTCTTAGGGTTGTGCAGTATTCAAGTAAAATCAAATTGACCGACCGAACCGATATATTTTGGTTAATCGATTGCAACCAAAATAATTTATGTCGGTGATCGGTAGAAAATTTTGGGGAATTCCTGTTTTTGGGTAAACCGGTTCGTTTACCTGCCTGAACCTCAACGTCTCCCTACTGTATCCTCTGTCAGGTACTCATTTGTTCTCGTTTGATTCATTTTCCTCTAAAAATGTTTTTCAATAGCTTTTGCATGATGTAATAACTTGCTCTTAGTTCAAGCAAAAGATTACAATCCGAGACTATTAATAACCACATCAATATTGTTCATTAATTTCTTTAGTTAAGCATTCTTTTCAAATTTTCTTGTTGTTTTTTTTTTTTTGTAGATCTTTTTAATCAAGTCTTGGCACTTGAGTGGATTCAAGAGCTTTGCCTCATTAAAACAATTTAACATTCTCTTCAAACAATGTAAGTGTTGTTTCTTTAATCAAACTGTTAATGCAAATTTGTTTTTCCTTTGATTAATTAACTCTAATGTGTTTTCTTATTTCTTTGTAGATGTCCACTCAAGTAGACTCTCTTAAGGCTAGTGCTACTCCTTCTAGTCCTATCAATATAGATGATCATGGAAGTTAAGCAGTTGAAGCTTCAAGTCAACCAAGAAAGCAAATTGGGAGTTCTTAAGGGAGCAAAAGAAAAGTCATACCACCAAGGTCACAAGTATGGTTTCATATTACTAAATTTGTTAATAGTGAGGATGAGACAAAGAGAAGATGTAATCATTTTGCTAAAGATTTTTTTTTCTCTGATGGAAAGAGAAATGACACTGAATCACTAAAATATCACATCAAGTCAATGTAAGAAAAATCCTAATAATGTTGACACTGCCTAAGCCCAACTAGTTTTTCCTAGTAGGGGTTTTGAAGGGGAAAGGGCATATTATAACTTGAAGTTTGATCAAGATGGTATTAGAAAATGTTTAGCACACATGGTTGTGATTGATGAATTACCTTTTAGGTTTGTAAAAAGTGAAGGCTTTAGCAAATTTATGTCTATGCCATGTCCTAGGTTTTATATTCCTTCACGAACTTTGGTGATAATGGATATTTATCAGCTTTATTTAGATGAGAGAATGAAATAGAAATAGTTGTAAAGAAATTCATGTCCAAGAGTTTGTCTAACCACGGACACATGGATATCCTTGTAAAAGTTAATTATTTGTGTCTCACAACTCACTTTATTGATAATGATTAGAAATTGAATAAAAAATCATAAACTTTTTCCCAATTTTCAATCATAAAGGTGAGGCCATTGGCAAGTTGATAGAGAAATGTTCACTTAATTGGGGGATTGACAAATTATTCACTATCGCACTTGATAATGCAAATGCAAATGATGTTGGTTATTTGAAAACAAAAATTTGGGCATAAGGGGGGGTTTGCATTTTAAATGGTAAGTACTTTCATATGAGATACATTGCACACATTATGAATTTGGTTGTGGTTGAAGGTTTGAAACAAATGTATGGATCGGTTGCTTGTGTCAGGAGCTGTGAGATATGTGAGGAAATCTCCAATTAGGTTACAAAATTAAAGAATGTGTTGAGATGGAAAAAATAGAAAGAAAAAAATTGTTGTGTCTAGATGTTAGTACTAGATGGAAACTCTACCTACTTGGTGTTAGATAGTGCTCAAAAACTTTAAAGAGATCTTGAGAGATTTGAAAAGCAAGATAACAACTTTAAAGTTGAACTTGAGTTAGAGGATGGTTGGCCTACTGTGGAGGATTAGATTAGTGCTATAAATTTGAGGGACTTCTTAGAGTACTTATATGAACTCGCATTGCGGGTTTCAGGCATTTTCTATGTCACATCCAACACTTTTCATTTTCTACTTGGTGTGACGGCCATGAGAATGAAATATAAATATGATAAGTACTAGCGTAGCATTGAGAAGATGAATATCTTGTTTTTGTTGTGGTTGTTCTAGGAACGAATTTAAATATGTGGATTTTGCACTTCGAGAAATGTATGATGGTGAAAAAGGTTTAGAAATGGTGCAATAGTTGAATGAAGTTTTATATGAATTGTATGATGAGTACAAACATTTACTTCTAAATGATTGTGGCCAATCAAGTGTGCCAACACTTAGTATGGTAGAAAACCACAACAAAGAGTGAAAAAATGTATGAAATTTTTGTATAAGAAGCATGTCATTAAATCTGGTGGTGGGGACTAAAAGCCAGAATTAGATAGATATCTAAATAAGGCTGACGAGGATGAGAATGATGGTTTTGATATTTTAGGATAGAAACTCAACAGCTCTAGGTTTCTTATCTTTTTTGGCTAGGAACGTGTTAGCTATCTGATTTCTACTATTGCTTCTGAGTTCACATTTAGTACAGGGGGATGTGTTCTTGATTCATTTAGAGTTCTTTAACACCTAGAGTTGTATAAGCCCTTGTGTGTACTTAAGATTGGATTCAGAATTCTTCAAATGATGACATCAACATTGAAGAAGAATTGCAAGATCTTGACAAAATTGAAATGGTATATTTTTATTTCCTATTACTTTATGAACTAAAAATATTTTTGTGAATTTTAATATTTATTTATTTATTTTATTTTTTTGGTGTTTAAATTTCTTTTGGAATGCAGTAGAGTCTACCATTAATTCATGAGCTAGTGTTAGTTAAAGGGTAAGATATTATTTTCTTAAAAAGTTACAATATAATTCATATTTTTGACTTATTTCTAATATTACATTTATTTTCTATTTTTACATATATTTTATAGGAAAATTAAATATGTGATGGAGGTGGAGAGCTTTTGGTTTATGGATGATTATTATGGAACATTTTTGTTGCTCCATTTGAAAGATGTTTTAAATTTTATGACGTTGGAGATTTTTACTTATTACTTGTTATGTATGTAGTACTTATAAATTTAGACTATTTAGTTTGTACGTGTCGCTACTTACTAGAGTGCCACTACCAAATACTATTGAGTTTATCTATGTTCTACCATGGTGGAGATGTTTAGACAGGGTAGCTTTCTTATGCTTTGCTTTTTGATTTTGGTTGGAGCCTTGGAGAGGTTTTGCTAGTTAGTGTTTTTTTATGCTTTTGGGTATTGCCTTAGCTTTGTTATGCCTTGATGGATGATTGTGGAACACGTATTTTTAACTTTGTTAGTTGTTTTATTATGTTTGATAATTGGATATTATTAAAAGTTTAGGATGCTTATTTATTTTCAAAAAGAGTAAATGAAACTAAAGGAGCTAGCTCGTAGCTTGTTAAGTCATATAAAATCATGTATTAAATGTTGGTTGTATTGGTTATTTTGTATTTAAGTTGTTATAGAAAATTACTAAAAATTCGGTTAATCGAAAATCGATCGAATTAACTGAACTAATTTTGGTAGGTTAAAAGTACTTCTTTTGTAATTCGGTTCGATTAATGGTTAAATAAAATAGATATCGGTTAATTTGGTTAATGCTTATTTGGTTCAATTATTAACCAAACCGATTGAATGTACAGTCCAACTTGTTCTTGCACACCAAACTCGATTGTCGCAAACCAAAGTCGTCCAGCGTTCGACCTCTAACGATGATCTATAGAGGTGACTCAGGGAACCTTCTCAAGGTTGGATTGTGTTTGAGCTATAAGTTATACTAGTAGCTTTGGTTTTCACAAAATCACACAATTTTAGTCTTCCTTGTATAGGTTGAGTACACAAGAGGAAGAAATTTTTTTTCTTCTCAAGGTGAGATACGGCCAAGTATGAGAAAAGAATACAAGGTTCAACACTACTCCAAGGGGCAGCTAAAACATGACCTATTATATGTAGGTCAAGTGATATGCAACTTTTACATTAATTACACTTTTAACCCATTATTTAATTAAGTCCTATATAGAAATTCACAGTTTCCTCAATTAGATCAAATGCCATTTTAATTCCTAAAAATCATCTTATTGTGTGTGACCCATTAGGGTCCAAATATATTGGCAATAAATATAAATTAATTCAATTAAGATTTTATATTTATATTTATAGACCATGAGCGACATCTAGGAATGCATCATGGCCATCCAAATGTTAGGAAAGTCAACATGTTTTGACAAACCTTTTAGTGTACAGTAAGTTAGTGTAATTCGATCCTTTCATCAAATATCTCAAAAAGAGAGAGAGTGTATGGTGTAGTGTCTACTCTTTAACCCTTTTTATATTAGTCTTGCAATATTTACATTAACTCCTTAAGTATTGCCTTGGTCAAGGACTTCCATGGGATAATATAAGCTAGTAACAGATGAGATATGTCCCCTCATATGACTTGTGGCGATAATCCTCTCCGGACTATTCATCCATCTTCACGTGCTTCATGTCATACCCAAAACCACCCTATTTAGGCATCCTTTCTTAGGATTCGTTCAGATGAAGTCTAGGCATGAGAATTCACATACAAGATGATCTGGTATCACAAGTTAAAGGATTATTTACACTACTGACGCATGAGAGTATTTCCATAGACATTTGAGTGAATTACGAAATGGAACTCTCATAGTGGATCATATTTATTGGACGTGTTCATCTACCCTTATGTTATCCCCAACTATCTATATACTTCAACTTATGAGACCAGTTGCATGCTTCAAAAGCATGAAGGCTTATCATATGCCAGTCTTGAAGCATTGTCATGCCTTGTCTCACAATACGATGACCAAAAACTATTTTAGGAACATGACCTTGATGGATAAGGATCTCATAATTGTAACTCTTTACAATTCATTTGCAAAGCCTTTATGTTCCATTGGCTCTATCTTCATAAGTTATTAATAACAAATTATTATAAGACTCATGGATAAAGAAATACCTCAATACAATTCATTTGCAAAGCCTTTATGTTCCATGGGCTTTATCTTCAAAAGTTATTAACAACACATCATTATAAGAGTTATGAATAAAGAAATACCTTAATCATAATTAAATAAAATTTAATGTGTAATATATGAAATAACTAATTAGTGTTTCACAAGAAAATCACGACTGGTTTGCATGGCTTACACTAAGATTGGAAGCCGCCATCAGTATAACGCCTTACTTGGAGTTCAGCCCCTCCATAGACCACAAAAATATCCTTAGTTCTTCTCAAATACTTGAGGATTTTCTTCACAACAGTCCAATGACGTTCACCTGGATTGCTTTGGTATTTGCTCGTGAAACTCAAAGTATATAATAAATTTGGTCTAGTACATAACATGGCATACATGATAGATCTAATGGCCAAAGCCTATGAAATTTTATCCATCTTTATCCTTTCTTCTTGTGTCTTAGGACACATCTCTTTCGAGAGATGAATGCCATGCAACATAGGCAAGTTTCCTCTCTTAGAGGTGTCCATGTTAAACCTCTTTAGAACCTTGCCTATGTATATGGATCGGGATAATCCAAGAAGCCTTTTCGATCTATCTTTATAGATCTTATTTCCTATAATATATTCTGCCTCTCCAAGTCTTTCATGGAGAACTGTTTGAACAACAAGACTTTAGTAGTCTGAAGCATTGGTATATCATTTCCTATCAATAATATGTCATCAATATACAGCACTGGGAAAACAACTGCTTGTCCATGCCTTCTTATAAGAACATGGATCATCAGGAGTTTTGACAAAATCATATCCTTGGATTGTTTCATCAAATCTATTGTTCCAACTCCGAGATGCTTGCTTTAATCCATAAATGGATTTTTGCAGCTTGCATACTTTGTTGGCTTTATTCTTGGATGTGAAACCTTTAGGTTGTGTCATGTACACCTTCTCTTGCAAAATCTTGTTAAGGAATGCGGTCTTTACATCCATATGCCACATCTCATAATCATGATATGCAGCAACAACAAGAAATTTTTGAATGGATTTAACCATGGAAACTGGAGAAGAGGTTTCCTCGTAATCAATTCCTTCTTTTTGATTATAACCTTTTGTTACCAGTCTGTCCTTGTACGTTTGTACATTGGCATCCATGTCAGTCTTTCTCTTAAAGACCCATTTATACCTTATGGGTTTTATCCCTTCAGGTGGATCAATCAAAGTCCATACTTGATTGATATCCATGGAATCCATTTCATATTTCATGGCAACAAACCATTTATCAGAATCAATGTCGTACATTGCTTCCTTATAAGTAGTAGATTCATTATCAAATGGCAAAACATCTCTTGTAGAAATCCATATCTCTCTGGAGTATGCCTTACCCTACTAGATTTTCGGAGCACTTGTGTTCTTGAGTTTTGTTTGAGCATCTAAAGCATCAACCACAGGCTCAGGTTTTAAGGGAATGTGAGTTTGTGGCTCTTAAACTTCTTCAAGAACAATTTTTACTCCCACTAGATCATTCAAGTAAAAACTTTTTCTCAAGAAATGATGCATGTCTCAAGACAAACACCTTTTGCACAGTGAGATTATAAGAGTAGTATTCAACCATTTATCTAGGATACCCACAAACTTATTTGATCGAGCTCCTAGCTTATCAAACATTATACGCTTCACATAAATAGTGCATCCCCAAATTCTAGTATAAAACAAAATTTGTTTCTTGCCATGCCCTATCTTATATGGTGTCTTATCAACTGATTTGGTTGGAACCTTATTTAAAAGGTAAGTAGCAATTTAGAAGGCATATCTTCAAAAGGATATCAGAAGGTACGCCTTACTCATCATGAATCAAACCATGTTTAATAGGGTTCGATTTATTCTTTTGAAAAATCTGTTATGCTATAGAGTTCATGGTGGAGTCCATTGTGATAATATCCCATTATCAGTCAGATGATCCAAGAATTCCTGACTTAGATATCCTCTGTTGGGATTAGTCTGAGCTCATGCACAAACAAATTTATACAAAAGTAAAGCAGCGGAAGTAAACATAGAAACACCCGGACTACTACTAGATCTTGGATCATGATTTACAAGGGTTTCATGGTATTTAAAACTTTAAAAACACCATCAAGGTTAGAATCATACCTACTCAAGAACTCGTAATTTCGAGTGTGCCGATCCTTGTAACAAGTCAGCAAATGGACAGTCATCGAACGGCTTCTCCGAGGCCATAAGCAACACAGGTGTCTTGCCTCCAACGGTAATCCACACAGACGGCTATTGACACCTTTGTAAGGTCTCAGGGATTCCTCTGTGCTAGCAGATTGATCGGATGAGCGATAATCAAAAGTATCTTTCTTTCTTTTCTTTCAATGCCTGAAATTTACCAAGAGAAAAGGAAGAATCGGCAATCAAGAAAACACCAAGAAAATAAGGAGATGATGGTTCGACAATGGTTATTTTCTCCTTGGCCGATTCACTTGTTTTCTTTGAAGAAAAACTATTTTTCCCTTAGAAGAAAACCTCTCTAAACCGTAACTTTCTTTTAGCTAATCTCAAACTCCTTCTTCTTAGCGTCAAAAACAAAAAAGAGAATTCTCTTAGCCTTAGGAAGCCTTGGCTGGTCACAATGCCTAGGGATAGGATAGAGTTCTATTTTATTTTAAACACCTTGGTAGATAGAAACTCTTCCTATCACTAGTGTTTAAATTTCAACCACCACTTATCCAATAAGCTTGGCCGAATCCAGTTCCTAATTGTGCCCAGGTTCGTCTGCTAAGAGATAGGTAAGGATATGAGTTTGATTTAAATCAAACAACCTAGTTGAAGTGAAACTCTTTCACTAAAAGTATCCTAGTTCGACTGGGACTCTAACTCTTAAAATCGAGGTCGAACCTATCTCGAATTATATCTTCCATTAATAGCTCGATTTCACAAGGATAAGAGTTTGATTCCAAATCAAACTCTTAGAGTCCTAATCGAACTCAACCAGCTCAGATTAATAGAGTCCTTGTTCAAGTGAAACTTTTTCACTTAGCAAGTAAAAGAATCCTAGTCAAACACTAACTCTTAGTGCCGGACTCAGACTTGACATAATCGAAGCAATGTTCGGTTTAGTGAAATATGAGAAGTCAGAATTTGATTCGTAATCAAACTCCTCTAAAACGAGAACCTTTTTCTCATTTCGAACAACTTCTTATTTTTTTTCGGCCAGGGCAACCTTATCTTAAGACATGTCTAAATTAAGACATGTTTTGCTTAAGACAAGCTTATCCATATTGTTTAATCAAGACAACCTTATCTTAAGACATGTCTAAATTAAGACATGATCCGCTTAAGACAAGCTTATCCACATTGTCCAAACAAGACAACTTTATCTTAAGACATGTCTAAATTAAGACATGATCTACTTAAGAAAACCTTATCCATATTATCTTGTTAAGACAACTTTATCCATATTGTCTTGTTAAGACATATTTATTTGGATGTCTCAAATCCAAATTATGTCTTAACTTTCCTAATTTGAATCTTATTCAATTAGGTCCTCCAAATTAACCTTTTACTCAATTAAGTCATTACTTAATTAAATCCCAAGCTTTAGCCAACAATTTCGTCTTTGTGTGTGACCCATTAGGTTCTCAACATGTTGGCAATGTGTATAAATTAATCTTATTAATTTATACTCATAGATCAAGAGTGGGATCTAGCAACCTATCATGACCACCCAAATGTTGAGAAATCAACGTGACCTCATTGATACCTTTCAGTAACTAGCCTATCAGTGTAATACGATCCTTTCACCATATATTCCGAAAAGCCCATGAGCATGGTGCAATGTCTACTCATGTTCAATTCATATTAGTTCTTGCAGCTTATGGTTAACCTTATGAATTTCGAGAAACAATTTCTCTTAAATCTATCATGCTTTGGCCAGAGACTTCATTAAGTTAACCGAAGCCAAGAACAAACGAGATATGTCTCCGATGTCACTTGGAGTGGTGAATCCTCTCTGGATCACTCATCCATCTTCGTATGGTTCATGTCATACCCAAAACCACCCTACCATAAACATCCCTTCATTTGGAACCCGTCCAGATGGAATCAAAGTATGACACTCTCCATACAAGATGACCTGGTATCACAAGTCCAATGACTAATTTACACGACTGGAACGTGAGAACATTTCCATAGACACTTGAGTGACCATACCAAATAGAGTTCTCATAGCGGGCCATGTTCAACAGACAAGCACCTACATATTATCCCAAGTATCCCTCATACTTCAACCCATGAGATCGATTGCTTACTTCTTAAGTAAGAAGGCTTAACATGTACTAGTCTTTTAGCATTGCCAATGCCCCGTATTGGCAATACGATGACCAGGAACAATTTGAGGAACAAGGCTTTGATGCATAAGGATCTCACAATTATAACTCTTTATAATTCCTTTATAAGAACGTTATGTTCCATGGGCTTCATCCGATTAGTACTTAATAACTCTTTATCATCGTACTAACATGAAGGAAAACCTTGTGTCACTAATGTATAGTGATTGGTTTGCATTATAACTGCATATCCCTTGTCTAATCTGATTGGCTCTAGGGCATATACTAAAATTCTCCTCCTCGATCAGATCTTAGAGTCAAAGTACATTACCAGTTTGCTTTTCTACTTCAGCCCTAATCTCTTTGAGCTTTTCAAAAACTTTTGATGTGTACCTCATTAGGTACACATAACCATATCCTGAATAGCCTTTAGTAAAGGTTATGAAGTAATAATAACCTCTTCTGGCAACTGTGTTTAGAGGCCCACATACATCTAAATCTATTAGCCTAACAATACACCAGCTCTTTCACCCTTTCCAATAAAGAGTCTTGGTAATCTTAACAAGGAGACAACATTCACATGTTCCAAATGATTCATAATCAAATAGGTCTAAGTAACCTAGTTTATGGAACTTGGCGACTCTTGCCTCATTGATATGACCAAGCCTGTAATGCTAGATATAGGTCTTACTTGGGTGATCTTTCTTTGCTATCTTGACTTCTATATTGAGTACTGGCATATCTGGATCGAAGACATATAGTCCATTATATAATATTACGGATCCATAATATATGTCATTTAGAACAATGGAACAACTATTGCCTTTCATCCTAAACTTGAAACCATCATTCATGGTGAGAAACCAAAATGATGTTTCTAGACAACACTAGAACAAAGTAACATTCTTCCAGTTCTAGACATAAGCTAGACAGCAAAGGTAGAACATAAGTTCCTAGGGTCAATGCTATAACTTTTGCTCCATTGCCAACTCTTAAGACTATTTCACCTTTGCCTAATTTTTTACTGTCTTTTAATATATTTATATCATTTCATAAATTTGATCCACATGCTGAATCAATTATCTAGGAATTGGAGTTCACAGTAGAAAGATTCAACTCAATCTTAAACATAGTCAAGTCATAAACTTCTATAAGTTCTTCTTGACTTGTCAATATTGCAATCCTCCTTTAATTAAGAACATTTCTCAATTTTATATATCAGTCCAAATATTTTGGGCCAATGGCATCTATTATGCCTCGTAGTGCAATTAACATGTTACCCATTCTAACAACCTAGTATAGAAAAAGTTTGTTTTATTCTTTCATGTATTTAAACCAATTTAAGATGAGGTATTAAATTTTTTATTGGTTCTCCCACTAATTATTAAAAATAATAGCCCTCACTATTATACGAAAAGTCATTAATCTTTTTCTAGTGGCATACTCAAAATAGTGCCATACTCAAAATCACCCTACTTAGGCATCCTTTCTTAAGATCTGTTCAGATGAAATCAAAGCATGAAATTATCACACAAGATAACCTGATATCAAGTCAAAGGATTACTTACATTACTGACAAATCAAAGTATTTTCATAGACATATAAGTGAATTACCAAATGAAACTCTCATAGTGGGTCATGTTTAGTAAACTTGTTCATCTAACAAGCACCCATATGTTATCCCAAATATCTCTATACTTCAACCTATAGGACTGGTTGCAAGCTTTATAAGCATGGAGGCTTAACATATGTCAATCTTGGACCATTATCAACGCCTTGTCTCGACAATATGATGAGCAGGAACTATTTTAAGAATATGACTTTGATGCATAATAATCTCATAATTGTAACTCTTTACAATTATTTTGCAAAGTCTTTATGTTTTCATGGGCTTTATCTTTATAAGTTATCAATAACACATTATTGTAAGACTCATGGATGAAGAAATACATCAATTATAATTAAATAAATTATAATGTGTAATACATGAAATAACAAATCAGTGTTTTACAAAAAAATCACGATTGAAATTCAGTGCTTATACTATTAGAATGTTGAGGAGACAAAAGAGTTGGCTGAGAGATTTGCATTCTTCTTGTTTTGTTATTTTGTAAAGTTCCATGTAGGATTTACAAGATTGTGGTATAACATTATCATCATTCTAAATTAGTTAAAATGTTGTCTAATTGTAATAGATGAGTTTTGACGAGGGGAAACTATTTGATAAGTAATTGATATAGAATGGAATTTGGTAACAATATAGTCTTTTCAAATTTTATTGGACAATAATGTAGTCTCCCGCTGGTCAAGTTTGATGACATATTTTCTTTAAGGTGTTCTTTTAGCATTGTAATATTTTGAAAATCTCCTTTAGTTTGTGCAAAAAATTTGCGGCAATCTACGGGCAAATTGATGGCTTGATCATGTTTTATGCATATTTAATTCATTTATTTTCTTTAATGTTCAAATTTTCAGGTAGAACCGCCTAGTATAGTGGTGGCAACAATGGGAAGTTTGAGCCAAATGCTTCAAAAGCAGATATTCAAGCTTGATTCTATGCGAGTATTGGTGGTTGATGAGGTAGTTAAAATACAATAGCATTTGCTCTGTTAATCAGTTGTTGACTTGCTTATAATCTGTTTTTAGTGGGTAGCAACTTTTGCATTTAAATTTCCAACACAACATTCCAAGCTGAACTCTAGTGTAGTTTGAATGACATTTTTTTTTCAATGTATTCTTGAATTCTCAGTAATACTTTTGTAGAAATTTATTATTATGACTTTCAGTTGTCTACTTGTCTTCATTAAAGTCACCAAAAGTTTCAGCAAAATTTATTATTTTGAAGAATGATGTCTCATACTCATTTTTCTTTATTAGGTCGACTTTTTATTCAATACTTCAAGCAAGTTAGTTCTCTCAGGAAGCTTTTGACATCATATTCTTCGTGTAACAACCGTCAAACTGTGTTTGGCAGTGCATCCATCGCCCGCATAGACGACTTTTAAACGACTGCATACAGCAAAAGTGGACAAATTAAGGTTAATTTGTTAACAGTTGTTTTCATGTCATCTTATTGGGAAGTAATTAATGCAGTATTGTTTTTGATTTTCTCACTTGCACTACTATTTCTGTATTACCTACAGCCACAGGGGGATGTGGTTCTTGTCCCATGTAAATCCAATTAAGCCCATGCCGCCATGCCTGCTTCATAGATTTGTGGTAAGAGAAATTTGAGTATGAGACTTATACGTATTTACTATAATTGTGTTTTACCAAATTCTACTTATGGTTTATGAACCCCTGGTTGATTATGAAGGTATGTTAAATTGCTCGACAGATAATGCAGTACAAAAATAAACATAGACTATTGCTATCATTATTACAATCTGATCTGCCGGAGTCTGGTATTGTTTTTGTTGGTGAGCAAGTTTGGACACTTATCCTTTTTCACATGTGATTTCTTAGATGATGCAATTACTATGTTTTGTTATCCTGGAAATAGGTTGACGTCTGTTCTAAAAATTTAGGGTTCTGCATTATTGTATGAATGCTTTACCTCAAGATGATTTTCAATGAAGGATATGTTCTTAATAATATGATCATGATACCTGCTGGTTCCAATTCACTGATCTAGCGTATATATATATATATATATGTATGTATAGCTTGTATAGTTTTAATTGTTCGTGTATGAAAGTAAAAGAAGGAAAGTAATTGGCTTTAATATGAAGTTTAACAATCCTTAGGTTCAACTTTTGAGGGTTCTCTAATAATTTCATAAGTATTTATTTCTCCACAATTCATATAGTCTGAGAGCTGTCGTAACCTAAAAAACAACCAGTCTCATCGCGAGACATTACTCGTTAGGTGTGACATTGGGGTAACAGAGGAAAAGACAACTTAATTCCTCTTGAGATAAAATGAGGGTTTGAAAACAACCTTGAAAAAAAAAAATGGAGTCGCCACCAATCTTTTTTGGCTAGGCGTGATCGGCCACCTATTAAAATTCGGTTTATAAAACATTTTAAAATTAATTAAAACATTTTAAAAACCAATTTCGAAGTCTACGCTTTTAAACCAGAGAAAACAAAAAAAAGGGTTCGGGAGTCGGTTACGTGCGGGGAAGGATTAGCACCCCCACAACGCCCGTATAAAACGGTACCTTATTAATCGTGTGTTATCTCGAGTCTCAGTAAAAAGTCGGTTTTGAAATTAGCATTTTAAAATAATTCCCATATTAAAGAAAAATAATCCCATTTTTAGTCGAAAATGATCCGAAATTTATTAACTTAAAATTTTCCTATATTCCCCGGCAAACCCAACAAAATATAATTTTTTTTTATTTATTTAAAAAATCTCTGAATCACTCTCATTTTTTTTTGAAAGAAAGATATTTCATTGTTAATGATAATTGATGATATCCTCCCCAGTAAACTCGGCAGAGAACTCATGAATTATTTTAACTCGGGAATATCCCTTTTTTGTTAAAAAGCATGATCTTTTAGAAAACATTTTTAAAAATATTATGAATATGCAAATCATTACTAATGACATGGCATATGAGTGAATGATATGGTATATGGATTAATGACATGGCATACTTGACATGAAAAAATCTAGATGACAAGGCATAATCTAAATGACATGGTAGAATCTAAATGACATGGCATCTAAATAAAATGACAAATATTATCATAGAATATTCATGATTATGCCATAATCAAAATGACAACATAAAATTTAAATCAAAGCAATGACATCACTATGGAATATTCACATATATATATATATGGAATTTATATAACCAAAATAGCAAAAATTAAATATCATAAAATATGCATGAATATGAAAAATGCAAATGTATGGAAATGTATTTCTCCCACAAAATAAGGATATTCGTATATCTAAAAAAACATCCGACTACCTTTGGAAGAGACCTAAGTTGGATTTTCTAACTCGAATTTTGGACTCGGATTAAAAAAAATCAGAATTTTTGGATAAAATAACACTTGGCCGGAAAAACCCTTTTAAATGCTCTAATTTTTCCTAGTTTTGAAATCCGAGGTTGACCAACCTTGACCCGACTTTTAAAAAATTCAAATCTTTTTATTAAAATGACTTGGAAATTAATCTAAGACAGCAACTAATGTTTTAAATCAGCCCCCTCTTAGTGCCTTAAACAAAACAGAAAACTATTAGTTCTTAAAAACAAATTTGACTTTATTGACCAGTTTTGGAAACAAATTCTTTTACCCTTCTACAAAGTTTCAAAAAAATTTGAAAAAATTATGGGAGACTTAGAACATGTCGACCTCTATGGGAACAAATTGGCTTAATATTTAGACTAAATATGTCCTACTTGAAAATTCATGAAAGACAGAACAGTGGGTAAAAAACTGCTTAACCAAAAAAAAAAATTAAACCTTTGATACAAAAGTCCAAAAATCAGAATAAAAATAATAAAGACTCCTCTAAGGTCCCACAACCAGTGGTAAAAAATTTCTAAAAATTTGGACAAGGGTTGCCTAATGAAAAAAAAAATCATAAAGTTAGAAAATTCAACATGACAAATCTTAATTTTCCACAAGTATGCTCATTAAAGCTTGGCTTTGAGCCATTGATTGGCTTAAGTCAAAAATCAAGTGGGAAATGCAAAAATGAAAAAAATAAATGACATGGAATATGCATGACCTAGTGTCTAAATGACATGGCAAATGATATGGAATAATGAAAATGGCCTAGTGCCTAAATGACATAGAAGGTGACATGGAATAATGAAAATGGCCTAATGCTTAAATGACATGCAAAATGACATGAATAATAGAAATGACCTAATGCTTAAATGACATGAAAAATGACATAGCATATAAAAATGGCCTAAATGTCTAAATGAAATGTAAAATGACATAGCATACAAAAATGACCTAAATGCTTAAATGAAATGTAAAATGACCTAGCATATGAAAATGACCTAAATGTCTAAATGAAATGTAAAATGACATAGCATACGAAAATGGCCTAAATGTCTAAATGAAATGTACAATGACATAGATAATAAAATGACCTAAAACTAAAATGTCATAGCATATGAAAATGGCCTAAATGTCTAAAAGAAATGTAAAATGACATAGCATCTGAAAATGGCCTAAATGTCTAAATGAAATGTAAAATGACATAGATAATAAAAATGACCTAAAACTTAAATGACATGTAAAATGAAATGTAAAATGACATAGATAATAAAAAGGACCTAAAACTTAAATGACATGTAAAATGACATAGCATATGAAAATGGCCTAAATGTCTAAATGAAATGTAAAATGACATAGATGCCTAGATGTTATGAAAAATTATCTAGAGGCCTAAAAAATGTATGTTGGCTGAATGGCCTATAGAGCATGGCAAAAAAAAATCTAAACTACATGACAAATAGCCACAGGATGCATAGGTATGGCATGAACCAAAAGAACAAAATGGTTAGCAAGAATAATAAATACATATAAAAATAAATAATAACAGAAATAAGCAAGTTAAAGTAGCAAATAAAAAATAAAAAAATAAAACATATGGAAATGAACTCCATAGTTGGTATATTGGACAAAGCCCACCCTAACCATTATCACTTGATTCTCATCAAGATCATGAAGCCTAACCATTGTTTTATTTATTTTGAAAAAGCAAGAACAACAATAAAGCTTTCATAAAACTTTTATTAAGCAAAGAAAATGGTAGGAAATCATATGAAAAAAATAAAGAATAACATGAAGAAGAAGAAAAAGGAAAAAATGTAAGAACTAAAGAGGAATGACTATCTTAGCAAAAACTTTCTTTCTTTTCTTTTAAAAATCTTTTTTCTTAGGTTTTAGCTACTACCTCTTTTTCAAATCAGCCAACTTGTATTCAAAAAATGAAAATCTCTCCCCTTGAATAGGTTTGGCTGAACCCCCTTTTGTTGGTGAATGGTGTAGATTAATTCATTTATTGTCCTACACCATCTAAGCCCTTGGATCCAAGATATTTTCATGTCAATAAAAATGCCATCTTGCAAATTGATCTTAGCCATTCAAGGATGTACTCATCTTTTTACAAGGTACCTAAGCCATTGTATGAGCAAAAACATTTCATTTAGCTACATGCATTTTCAACTATTGGATGACTTGTGCTCATCCTTCTTCCACCAATATTGGCCATTGGATGAGGACATTTTCATGACAATAAAAATATCATCTCGCAATTAGATCTTGGCCATTCAAGGATGTACTCATCTTTTTACAAGGTACTTAAGCTATTGGATGAGTAAGGACATTTCAAGTTAGTAAAAATGACATCTTGTAGCTTGATATTGACCACTTGATGAAGTGGATTAAATCTGAACCCTTCCCCTATGCATGGCAGGCCAAGGCCTGGTATGTTCTAGAATTTCCTTCATTTTTTTCACCTCTTAATTTTGCAAAATTGGCCATTTTCTGTTTTTTCGGTAAAATTATATTTTGGCCCCCCAAACTTGATTCTATTGCAAACGGATCCCGGATTCGGTTTTTTTTTTTTTCCAATCCATCCAAATAAATATAATACTCAGATCTGGAGATTTTCAAAATTTTCCAAGCTCCTTTCCTATTTGTTTTTCAGAATTTTCTCTTGGATTTTTCGGTTAGTGGCACCAAAAATTCACATTTTTCATTTGAACTCCGATTCCAGACTTTTCTTCACCAATCTCTTCCAAAAAATATAAAACTCAGATCTGGAAGTTTTCATAATTTTCGGAGCTCGTTTGCTATTTTTCCTGAAATTATCTTCTGGAATTTTAGCTTAGTGCACCCGAACTTTGCCATTTTTCAAATGAGCTCCGATTCTGGATTTGTTTTTCACCAATCTCTTCCAAAAAATATAAAACTCAGATCTAGAAGTTTTCATAATTTTTGGAGCTCGTTTGCTATTTTTCCCGGAATTATCTTCTGGAATTTCGGCTTAGTGCACCCGACCTTTGCCATTTTTCAAATGAGCTCCGATTTCGGATTTTTATTTATCGATCTCTTCCAAAAATTATAAAACTCAGATCTGAAAGTTTTCATAATTTTTCGAGCTAGTTTTCTATTTTTTCAGAATTTTCTTTGGGATTTTCCAAGAATGGCCTTCAACCTCCGAAACCTCGATTTTACTCAAAATAGGTTCGATTTTCGGATTTCCTTTTTCTACGGCCTTTTTCATATATTTAATTTGAGTTGGTCCGAAAATGCCCAATTTTTATGATCAAATCCCCTTTTGATTTTGTTTTCCCTTTTTCATACTCAAGAATTTTCTCGTTTTTCCGTTTTTGCTTTAATTGGCTCTTCTTTTGGATTCACTTCAAACTGGGCCTTGGGCTATCCTTTTTTACTCATTCTTTATCAACTGGGGGTTTCAATTTCACCGAATTGGGCCATCTTTGTAATTTTTCCCAAATTTGCAAAATTCACCCTTTTTAACCAAAACCCTATTTTTCGGTTTTCCTTCCAAATTGACTCTTCCTTTGGTTCTGTTTCCAATTGGATCTTCTAATACCCGTAGTCATTAATTATATTCCATTTGGAACCTCCAATTTTGACCAATTTGATCGTTTAAGCACTTTCCCCCAAATTTGACGAAGTAGGGTTTCCTCTGCACTGAAATTTCCGTAATCACTCTTCTGAACTCCATATCTTTCATTGTAGACCTTGGATTATCAAATTCTTTCACCATTGTTCAATTCAACTTCAAAATTCGATTTTGACTAAAGGTTGACTTTTTTCGTGGTTGACTTTTTGGGGTTGACTTTTTCCGGATTGACTTTTCATGCTGAACTCCGAATCACAAGTCTTGGAGGACCATATGCAAGATGAGAAGAGATTTTTTGTATACTAAAAAAGTACGAGGAAGAATTTACCCGGTTTATGGGGCTCAGACAAAATTAGATGTCTATAAAGAATCTTTTAATTGATTTTTTTTGAAGACTTCATATGGAGGTTCTTTAGAGATCCTTCTTTTGGTAGAAGACATGAATTTCAATTCACGAGCAGCTTCACTGACAATAAGTGTTCTCTAGTTCCTCTATAATTGGGTGAATGCATAGCCTTACCTATTCCTTCTAAATAAAATAAAGACGACTTTGTTGTTGATTAATGTATTTGATTTTATTTTAAAGCCTATAATGAGCAATTAAAAGAAAGCAAAAGATTCTTTATTTTTTTAGTTTTGCTGACTTATTAATCTACTGAAACTAAATAGCAAACTTTACTTATTTAGCTACTATAGACATTATATAGATTCTTTTAATGAGAAAAGAAAAATAATTAACAAAGTGTTGTAATAGAAGGCACCATGTGTTAGTATATGCCCTAGAGCCAATCAAATTGGACAAGGGATATATAGTTAATAATGTAAACCCATCACTATACTTAACTGATAAAAGGTTTTCCTTCATGTTATTACCATGATAAAAAGTTATTAAGTACTAATTGGATTAAGCCCATGGAACATAAAAGCCTTGCAAAGGAATTATAAAGAGTTTATAATTGTGAGATCCTTATGCATAAAAGCCATGTTCCTCAAACTGTTCCTGGTCATCGTACTGCCAAGACGAGGCAGTGGCAATGCTCAAACACTAGTATATGTTAAGCCTTATTACTTATGAAGTAAGCAACAGATCTCATGGGTTGAAGTATGAGGGATACTTGTGATAACATGTAGATGCTTGTCTGTTGAACAAGTTCACTAAACATGGCCCGTTGTGAGAAATCCATTTGGAATAGTCACTCAAGTGTCTATGAAAATGTTCTCACGTGCCAATCATGTAAATTAGTCCTGACTTATACCAGGTCATCTTGTATGGAGAGTGTCATACTATGATTCCATCACGAAGGGGTCCCAAGAAGGGATGCTTATGGTAGGGTGATTTTGGGTATGACATGAACCATACGAAGATGGATGAGTGATCTAGAGAGGATTCACCACTCCAAGTGACATCGGAGACATATCTCATCTGTTCTTGGCTTCGATTAATTTGATAAAGTCTTTGGCCAAAGCATGATGGATTTAGGAGAAATCGTTTCACTAAATTATAAGGTTAACCATAAGTTGCAGGAACTAATATGGATTTAAAATGAGTAGACACTGCACCATGCTAATGGGCTATCCGAGATATATGGTGGAAGGTCCGTATTACACTAATAGGCTGGTTACTGAATGGTTTCAAAGAGGTCACTTTGACTTCTCAATATTTGGGTGGTCATGATGGGTTGCTAGATCCCACTCTTGATCTATGAGTATATGTTAATAAGATTAACTTATACGCATTGCCAACATGTTGAGAACCTAATGGGTTAGACACAATAGGACGGATATGTTGGATTAAACTTGCGATTTGATTACGTAAGACTTAATTGAATAAAAGGTTAATATGGAGGAACTAATTGGATAAGATTCAATTAAGGCAGGTTAAGATGTAATTTGGATTTATGAAATCCAAATAAAGATGTCTTAACAAGACAATGTGGATTAGCTTGTCTTAAGTTGACAATGTCTAATGTAGACATGTCTTAAGATAAGTTGTCCTAGTCGATAAATTTGAGTTATACAAAGTGAGAAAAAAAGTTTCTCATATTCGAAGAGTTTAATTACGAATTAAATTCTACTGACTTAAATTTAACTAAACCGAACCTGGACAATATAAGGAGTGTATTTGGCCAAGGATGCTAAGAGTTAGTAGTTGACCGATACTTGGTAATTTAAAGAGTAAGAGTTATTCTCTAAGAAGGTGCTTTAAATGAAATTAAAACTCCTTTTATTATTTCCCTTCTGATGGCCGACCAAAATAAATAACATTGAGAATAGATTTTTATTTTTGGCAATTAATGGTTATTAGTATGTTTTAATAAGGAAAAAAAAAATAAAAGTTTTTCTTCCTAAGATTAAAAGATACTAGGTTTCTGTAGTACCTAAGGCAAGAGGCCGCATCTTTCTTTTGGGTTCTAACCAAAAAGTAGCCACGCCTTTTATATGGATATTTGGCTTGTGGTTTTCAAATAGAATTTGATGAAAGTAAGATTAAAAGAGGGGCAACTGCCAACTTGAAAAAAGGGTTTTAGGCTTCTTATTATTTTATTTTTTTGCTTTGAAAATGCGGTCATTGAGAAAAATAGAAAGGGCCACCACTTGCTTTAAGGGTTTTTGGCTTGTTGCTTTTGGTTTTGCTTTTCGATTCTTTGAGGTTTTAACAAGATGAGGAAAATTTTGATTTTTTCTCTAAGTGTAACACAAAAGAACAATTCGGTATAGGCAGAATTTGATTTTGTCGCAACCCTTTCTTCCATTGTTTCTTCTTTATTTCTTGTTTACCGAAAATCAGAATAGTTCTTGTTTGTTTCAATCTTGAGAGAAATAAGAGAACCTTTTGATTTTGATCAAGAGATCAGCCCGCTGGCACAGGCGAATCCCTGAGCCTTATGAAGGTTACAACTGCTGTTTGTGTGGATCACCGTTGGAAGCAACACACTTGAGTTGCTTGTGGTTTTGGAGAGATCGTGAGTATATCATTGTTGCTGCGTTCGTGTTTGGATCTGCATACTTGGGATTATGATATCTTGAGTAGGTACGAACTCTGAATCATATGGGTGATTTATTATTTTAATTGTTTTAAATCTATGTAAATCGAAATCAATAGATCCTATGGTATCTGAATGCTTCTATGATTACTTTCCGCTGCGTAAACTTTGTTATTTTGTATGAGCATGAGCCCGAATTTTCCCAACAGAGGTATCAGAGCCAATGATTTGTCGATTACATGAGGTTTGTGCATGTCGATTCTTGGTGATAAACATAACGTATGTTTTGTGCTTTGATTTTACTAGTTTCGGTTAACATGATTTTTAAAAAATTATTTTTCGTTAAATCTGTAAAATCTAGGCAGCTGCTATTTTGATGGTTTAAAATCATGTTTAAAAAATTTTAAATGGTATTAAAATTGTTTTAATTAACCCAGATTAAACCTATTAAATTTCTTAGTAAATCCAACAAATTTTGATGCCTAAAAACGTTGTTTTTGGTCCGATTTTTGGGGCTGTTAAAAACTGATTTTCTGGATGTTTCAAATCTGTAAATTTTATGTTTTATACTGCCATTTATGTTTCTAAATTGATTTGGGTTAAAACGGTTTAAACAAAATCATTTTCGGAACTAAAACGATGTTACTACAATGCTGAAATTTTTTGGGTTGTTTTGTAGGTGTTCGCATGCCTTAAAAATTTGAGTATGATTGTGGAAACGTTCCACAAGCTTGCTAGAAATTTTGGACAGCATCTAAGGTGAATATGATTCATTTTTTAAGGCTGGTTCGGGCATGGAACATGGCTGGAACGAACAGTAACCGTTGCTACACCTGCATCATCCAAACCACAACACTAAGGAGGCAATTATTGTCGATTTGCTTACTGCCATGAGGGGTGACTAGCAGCCACTTTGGGGCATCCAGCAGCCACCGAATGTGACATACAACAGCCTAATCACGGGCGAGCAGCAGCTATAAGATGGTCAAAGAAGTTGCCGATGCCTAGGACACTAAGTGTTAGATTCCTACTCAGAGATGGAAATTGTTTCCTAGTGGGAGTGTGATTCCTAAAAGTTAGGAAAGAGTTTTAGTATGATTAGGTATTTGTTACCTAATGAGATTGAAGTTCCTAAGAGTTAGGATAAGTTTCAAACTCTTTAAAATTCGGTTTAAGACAAATTACCTAAAAGTTAGATAATGTCCGATTTTAAGACAACATTCCTAAAAGTTAGGAATTTAATTAAAAGTGTTTTAATTATAGGAACCGAGATTGCTAAAATTATTTGATAAATTGTCTCAAACAAGTTGGTGACATTTACGCAAATGATACACAAGATCACCAAGTGATATTGGCTATGCATTTCTAATTCATGCTTATAATATGATTATGTATACATGAGGATGATTATGGACTAGACCTTAGTATGACTAGGTCGTGTATGGTTAAATTTTCTTTATTGGTATTTTTATAAATAGGTTCTACGAACCCTGCCTTCTCTTTTCATTTCGGGTTGTAAATTCTCTTATCACCAACTCTCCTCGAATGTAACTCGAGGTTTGTACTAAAAGTGTAATTGTTATATTTTTATAGATTTAGACTTAGGCTAGAATTTGAATTTATGTAATTCCAAGAATGTAAGGAGATAAGGTGCCAAGAAGGAATGATCAAGGAGATCACCATCGAGGCTTATGAAGACTATGTATGGTATCCCCTAGTAATTTGACCAACTAGTTTCCTAATGACTCAAGGAAACTAGATTAGAATAAAGTCAATAATCATCCTAGTAGATAGCATGTGATAGATTTATTTTTCGAGTTTATATATTTGATATATAATTGAAATAAATGCTATGCATGCCAATCAACCAAGCAAAGCAATGAGACCTTAATAATTAAATGAAATCCCTCATTAACATATTGAGTCAATGCTTTCATGATTAAGTTGTCTTCCACTATCGTAACAAGATAATCAGAGTTCCTTTAATTGGAGGCTTAGTGAGACATTCACAAGTCAAACTTTTACATGAATATGTTTGAATTATAAAAGGTGGGTCTTACTCAACTAAAAGTTGTGTTGTCCGGATACGAGAAATTTGACCGCATGACATTTAGAGGCAATGGTTAGACGAAATGCATATAATGCATTTAGGCAAAGAGTTGTCCCCTAACTGATTTAGGAGTTGCATAGAGATGCAATTGGTAAGCTAAGTTACCTACTCAATTAGATTCATCATGATCATTGTGACGATCGGGTTCATGATTGGGATGAAAGAGGTCCTAGCTCATTAAGAGATTTAAATGTTAAATTTCTTGAAATAGTAGATGTGGGCTATTATTTTGATAAAATAATGAGAATGATCATTAGAGTAATAAAATCTGACATTAATGATTACTATATGCTTTTATTAACTATTATAATGTATTGGTTCATATAGGATATAAACGCAAAATGGCAAACAACCTATCGTTAAGTAGCATACTTGATGCTAATAAGTTTAATGGGCCAAACTCCATTGATTAGTCCCATGATATTAAGATTGTATTAATATAAATGAAAAAGGTATATGTTCTTGATACACCTAAAAGAGCATGTTGCTCATACATCTAAGGAAGTCAGGACAACCTATCAAGTTCATATAGATGACCTTGATCCAGTCACATTATGATGTTGGTTAGCATGGTGCCTGAACTCCAAGAGTAGCACGTGGCAAAGAATGCTCAGATTATCATTCGAAACCTTATAGAATTATTCAATAAGGTATATCGCACTGAGAGGTTCGACATCCCTAAGGAATTGTTCCAAAGCAAGATGTCAGAAGGTAGCCTTATGAGGCCTCATGTGATGATACGATGATAACCCAACTTGAGCAACTTAGATGGGTCTTGGATCATGATCCAAGCAGTGACCTTATACTTTCTTATGAAGAAAGACAAAGGCAATGACAAAGGAACATACCATTATCGTGGATAGCCAAATCACTAGAGGATAAATTGCAAGACCAACATTGATATGATCAAAGGGAATAAGCTTAGAGAATCTTTGACTACAAATATGCTTCAAGATTAATTCACTTATCAAGATATATGATACATTGTTTTTGGTACTAAATATGTATGACATATTGTAGGGACCAAAGCAGAGGAGTAGTGAAGATGGACCATGAGAGATGGCAACCTTTATGATATTAATCATAGCTTGCTTTCTTGATTAATGTTTCTGAAACATTATTATGATTTATTAATAAACATTAGATGTTTATTTTGGCAATCATGTGCCAATTTGAGAATGATATAATTATGTTTTGAACATATTTATTTTGCTGGCATTAGATGTCATGCATTGATTCATCTCTCTTAAATAAATCATTTATTATAGAATTGTTCTATATAGTGGTCTCTTTATTCTCAAATATACTACTAGCAATAGTATTTAAGAATACCAAACGGCCTAGTAACTTATGGGATTCAAAAATAGTCTTCGAACCCAATTCCCTTAAGTTCTACACATGTAGGATTTAGTGGAAGTGATTTATGAGTCTTTAAATGTTAAAGATAATAATTGAACTTAGTGATGAAATTGCCATTATGTGATAAATGCAATTATTTGAAAACGTTCCAAACTATAGAATATTGCATGTTTATACCCTAATGGTTATAAAACAAACTCTTTTGTTTTGGCTTGCAAAAGGAGTTACATTTGGATCATTAGCTACAAGCTAATAAAAGATTCCAATAGTTGTCAAAGTAACAATTGCGCCATATGATTAGAATCTGGGTCTTGTTGTGATTTGAATTGTTTAATAACTTTCATAATAAGATTATCATGAATATGACCAAGCATATTCTCATGAGGCACTTAAGCAATATGATTGTCTCAAAAGCAAGTGAAAGATTGTTAGTATATGCCCTAGAGCCAATTAGATTGGGCAAGGGATATACAGTTAATAATGCAAACCCATCACTATACCTAAGTTATACAAGGTTTTCCTTGATGTTAGTACGATGATAAAGAGTTATTAAGTACTAATTGGATGAAGCCCATGGAACATAAAGGCCTTGCAAAGAAATTATAAAGAGTTATAATTGTGAGATCCTTATGCATCAAAGCCATGTTCCTCAAACTGTTCATGGTCATCATATTGCCAAGACAGGGCATTGGCAATGCTCAAAGAGTAGTATATGTTAAGCTTTCTCACTTATGAAGTAAGCAACCGATCTCATGGGTTGAAGTATAAGGGATACTTGGGATAACATGTAGGTGCTTATCTATTGAACAAGTTCACTGAACATGGCCGCTGTGAGAACTCCATTTGGTATTGTCAATCAAGTGTCTATGGAAATGTTCTCACGTGCCAGTCATGTAAATTAGTCCTCTGACTTATACCAGGTCATCTTGTATGGAGAGTGTCATACTTTGATTCCATCACGAAGAGGTCCCAAGAAGGGATGCTTATGGTAGGGTGGTTTTGGGTATGACATGAACCATACGAAGATGGATGAGTGATCCAGAGAGGATTCACCACTCCAAGTGACATCGGAGACATATCTCATCTATTCTTGGCTTCGGTTAACTTGATAAATTCTTTGGCCAAAACATGATGGATTTATGAGAAATCGTTTCTCTAAATTCATAAGGTTAACCATAAGCTACAGGAACTAATATGGATTGAATATGAGTAGACACTGCACCATGCTCATGGGCTATCCAGGATATATGGTGGAAGGATCGTATTACACTGATAGGTTGGTTACTCAAAGGTTTCAAAGAGGTCACTTTGACTTCTCAACATTTGGGTAGTCATGATGGGTTGCTAGATCCTGCTCTTGATCTATGAGTATAACTTATACGCATTGCCAACATGTTGAGAACCTAATGGGTCACACACAATAGGACGAATATGTTGGATTAAACTTGGGATTTGATTAAGTAAGACTTAATTGAATAAAAGGTTAATATGAAGGAACTAATTAAATAAAATTCAATTAAGGCAGGTTAAGATATAATTTGGATTAATGAAATCCAAATATTGATTTCTTAACAAGATAATGTGGATTAGCTTGTCTTAAGTTGACATGTCTAATTGTAGAAATGTCTTAAGATAAGTTGTCCTGATCGATAAATTTGAGTTATACAAAGTGAGAAAAAAAGTTTTTCATATTCGAAGAGTTTAATTACGAATTAAATTCTACTGACTCAAATTTAACTAAACCGAACCTGGACACTGTAAGGAGTGTATTCGGCCAAGCATGCTAAGAGTTAGTAGTTGACCGATACTTGGTAATTTAAAGAGTAAGAGTTATTCTTTAAGAAGGTGTTTTAAATGAAATTAAAACTCTTTTTATTATTTCCCTTATGGTGGCCGACCATAATAAATGACATTGAGAATGGAGCTTTATTTTTGGCAATTAATGGTTATTAGTATGTTTTAATAAGGAAAAGAAAATAAGAGTTTTTCTTCTTAAGATTAAAAGATACTAGGTTTCGGTAATACCTAAGGCAAGAGGCCGCATCTTTCTTTTGGGTTCTAAACAAAAAGTAGCCACGCCTTTTATATGGATATTTGGCTTGTGGTTTTCAAATAGAATTCGGTGAAAAAAAGGGTTTTAGGCTTGTTATTTTTCTACTTTAAAAATTCGGTCATAGAGAAAAATAAAAAGAGCTGCAGCTTGCTTTAAGGGTTTTTGGCTTGTTGTTTTTGGTTTTGGTTTTGGTTTTGGTTTTGCTTTTGCTTTTGCTTTTAGGTTCTTTGAGGTTTTAACAAGATAAGGAAATTTTTTATTTTTTTCTCTAAGTGTGTGATGAAGATTAGGATCAAGAGGCGCAAGGTGATGCCAGGGGATCAAGCAAAGGTGGATGATGATGAAGCTGAGCTTCAGGAGCTGATGGGAAGGACAGTCGAGCTAGACAAGGCAATCAACAGTACAGCCGAGCCAGTTTTTGGAAGAGAGGATACAGCTGAGCTGGCACAAGCAGCAGTACGAGGAGCTGGCATAGCTGATGGTTATTCATCAAGGACTACAAGCTTCTAGAGGAAAGGAAGAGAATATAGCATTGGACAGCTGGCATTATTGTTATGTATTCAGGAATTAGTTAATAAGATTTAATTCAGAATATTCTTGTAATTCCTTAGTGGAAGAAACAGTTAGAATCTGTCAGAATTATATATACCAGCTGTACTGATACGTTTTGGTTCATCAATGAAAATATATCAATTCTCTTCTTTCTCTGTTTTCTTCATTTTCTGGTCTCTCTTTCTCTCATTCTTTTCATTCCATAACAATTTTGGTATCAGAGCTTACACGATTCAATCACGCAAGCTGGGGAAACATAGATTTCAACCAACAATGGCTGAAGGAACCAGACTTACTACACTGCAGGAGCAGGTGCAGTCTCTGCAAAACCAATTGGAGGCTATCCAGATTGCTGAGGCTACTGTTCCCAAATGGTGGGAGGAGCAAAAGAGGTGCATTGAGGACAAGTTAGCCGAGAACCAAGGCTATATGAGCAAGGTCTTAGAGTTGATGACCCACAAGGTCGACTCACAGAGCCATTCTGCTGAAGGGGTTGCTGTGACTACATCCAACACTCAGAGTAAGAAAGAAGGAAAGCTTCCTGTTGAGGTTACGGTTGTCAATGACCAAGGTAAGCATGTTTTTAAGCATGATGAACCTGGGATTTTATCTAAGAGTACTTTTGAGTCTTCTCAAGCATTGTTGCAGTCACCTGTAGGATTCCTTAAGCACAACGATATTCATGCGGGTACTAGCAATGCCACAGGAATGCAAGCCTTTACACCTAGGCCAAAAATAGAGTTACCCCTATTTGATGGCACTAATCCTAGGGGTTGGGTTAAAAAGTGTCAAAAGTACTTCACTATTTTTGCCATTGCTGATCATCAGAAGCTGGAGGTGGCAGCAATGTATCTGTCTGGGAAGGCAGAGGTATGGTTTGATGGATATGTTATGCAAAAGCCTAGGATTACTTGGCTAGAGTTCTCTAGAGACCTATGTCAGCGGTTTTGTGATAGAAATTATTCTGACATTATTGAGGAGTTTAACAAACTCACACAACGTAGCACCCTAGAAGATTACCAGGAAAAGTTTGAGGAGCTCAAACCATACATGCTACAGTTTAACCCTCATTTACCTGAAGCATATTTCATTTCTAGCTTTGTGAGTGGGCTAAAGGAGGAGCTCAAACCTTGAGTGAGAGCTTCTGAACCCAATACCCTTGCTGCAGCCTACAGACAGGCTAGGTTACATGAATTATCATTGGAGTTGGAGCACAAGAAATACAAACAGAACCCTATCAGATCAAACTTGCAAGCCCCACTTCACACCAGAACCAACTATAACTTTCATCAAAAACCTCCTTATATTGCACCTCACCAAACACTGAGAACATCACCTACCACCAACCTCATTGAACAAAGGAGAGCTCAAAACCTTTGTTTCAGATGTGGAGACAAGTTTAGCCCTGGTCATGTCTGTAAGAGTAAACAATTAAACTCTCTTACTGTGGAGGAGGAGAAACAGGAAGTGACTGAAGAGCAGGATGAAAGACCTGAAGGTATTGGTGACCTGGTAGAGGAACAAATGGTTCAGGAAGGAAATCTGGAGATTTCTATAAATGCCTTGACAGGCAGTGCTGGTCATAGCACATTGAGGATTCAGGGAAGTTTAAAAGGAAAACCTATCAATGTTCTCATTGATAGTGGAAGTACTCACAGTTTTGTGACCCCCAGATGGGCTAAAGAAGGGACAGAACTGCTGCATACCAATCCATTAGCTATAACAGTGGCCAATGGGGACAAGTTGTACAGCACTGCTAAGTGTCAGCACCTTGAATGGATGATGCAGGGTCATTGGTTCTCTCATGATCTAAGGGTATTATCCATGGGGGGCAGTGATATGGTATTGGGGGTAGATTGGATGAAGAAGTACAGTCCATTGGTCTTTGATTTCAATGAGCTGTCAGTGTCATTTCAAAAGGATGGTAAACCTGTCATCCTGAAAGGGGGAGAAAGTAACTCTAGACTCAAACTCATCTCTGGATATAAGCTACAAAAGCTGATGGATAAGGACAATGAGTTGATGGGGGAGCTGTACATGCTGAACTTGGAGTGTGAAGAGTTTGAAACTCCAGCTGAAATACAGGTTCTGCTCAACAGATATGCAGATATCTTTGAGGAACCAAAGAAATTACCACCTGTCAGATCACATGATCATTGTATTCCTTTGAAGGTTGGTTCTCAACCAGTTAACCTCAGGCCTTATAGGTTCCCTCACCATCAGAGGACAGAGGTTGAGAAGCAAATACAGGAAATGCTTACTTCATCTGTTATTCAGACTAGTAGAAGCCCTTTTGCTTCACCTTGCTTATTGGTTAAGAAGAAGGATGGGTCATGGAGATTGTGTGTTGACTATAGGCAGCTCAATGCTATGACAGTGAAGGATAAATTTCCTATTCCAGTGGTTGAAGACCTACTGAATGAACTTAGGGGTGCAAGGGTATTTTCAAAGATAGATTTGAGGGCTGGTTATTGGCAGATCAGAGTTAGCCAGGAGGACATCTACAAAACAGCTTTCAGAACCCATCATGGTCACTATGAGTTCAAGGTAATGCCATTTGGACTCACTAATGCCCCTGCAACATTCCAAGCTTTAATGAATGATGTTTTTTCTAAATTGTTGAGAAGAATGGTACTTGTGTTTTTTGATGACATTCTGGTATATAGTAAGAGCTTTGAAGAACACTTGAAGCACTTACAAACTGTTTTAGATGTATTAAGGTCTAACCAATTATATGCCAGGAGAAGCAAGTGTTTTTTTGGCCAACTGCAGGTGGAATATCTGGGCCACATTATATCAGCAAAGGGAGTGTCTACAGACCCTTCTAAGGTTGAGTCAATGAAGAACTGGGTACTTCCTACCAATCTCAAGTCTCTAAGGGGATTTTTAGGCCTTACTGGTTACTACAGAAAATTTATAAAGGGTTATGGGCAGATTAGCAACCACTTACTGACATGTTGAAGAAAGATGGGTTTCAGTGGAGTGAAGGTGCTATTAGGGCTTTCAACCAGCTTAAGGAAGCCATGTGTGTTGCTCCTGTGTTAGCATTGCCTGATTTCTCTAAACCTTTCTGTTTAGAGACAGATGCAAGTGGAACTGGGATAGGGGCAGTTCTTTCTCAAGAAGGCAGGCCCATAGCATACTTGAGCAAGGCTTTGGGGCCAAGACATATTGATTTCTCTATCTATGAGAAGGAATATCTAGCTATACTAATGGCTGTAACCAAGTGGAGGCATTACTTGGAAGGTGGTTCATTTGTTATAAAAACAGACCATGAACCTCTCAAGTATCTGTTGGAACAGAAGCTCACTACCACCATTCAGAAAAGAGGACTGACTAAGCTGCTGGGGTTGGACTTCACTATACAATACAGATTGGGAAAGTCTAATAAGGCTGCAGATGCTTTATCAAGGAAGTTTGAGGAGGAAGCTCAATTGTCAAGTTTGACTTCAGTGACCATAATTCCTGAATGGGTTAAAGAAGTTGAGCACAGCTATGAAAAAGATGATGTTGCTAGAGAAAAGATTACAGCCTTTGCCATTTCACCTACAGCTATACCTCATTATTCCTATTCTCATGGTATGTTGAGGTATAAGGGAAGGATTTATGTGGGAGATCATGGACCTCTAAAGGAGCAACTACTGCAGACTCTACATGATTCACCTCAGGGAGGGCATTCAGGAGTTCAGGCCACTTATTACAGAATGAGGTTATATTTCTACTGGCCAAGGATGATGGAACAAGTCAAAGAGTACATTCAACAGTGTGATACTTGTCAAAGAAACAAGAGTGAGCATGTTCCATATCCAGGGTTACTACAGCCTATACCTATTCCACAAAAAGGTTGGGAGGTAATTACCATGGATTTCATTGATGGATTGCCAACATCCCAAGGAAAGGACTGCATTATGGTGATCATTGACAAATTCACCAAATATGCACATTTCATTGCTCTCTCACACCCTTTTACTTCCTTAGGGGTTGCTAAACTATACTTGGAACATGTTTTCAAGTTACATGGAGCTCCTACAACTATTATTTTAGACAGGGATCGGGTTTTCACTAGCAATGTGTGGCAGGAGTTGATGAAATTGCTAGGATCCCATATTCACATGAGTACTGCCTATCATCCTGAATCTGATGGCCAATCAGAAAGATTGAATCAGTGCTTGGAGCAGTACCTGAGGTGTATGTGCTTTCTCAAGCCAAAAACTTGGTATAAATGGATTTCCTTAGCAGAATGGTGGTACAACACCAGTCATCATACTGCTTTAGGAATGACTCCTTTTCAGGCTTTATATGGCTACAAACCCCCAGGGTTTATTTGGGATGCTAGCTCCCTGGCTAAGGTATCTACTGTTGAAGAGTTGCTGAAGGAAAGGGAACAGTTGAGCAAACTCCTAGTGGATCAGTTAGAGAAGGCTCAACACAGGATGAAATATTATGCTGATAAGAAGAGAACTGAAAGGGAATTTCAGGTTGGTGATGAAGTTTACTTGAAATTGCAACCCTATAGACAATCTTCTCTTTCTTTAAGGAAGAATCTGAAGTTATCATCAAGGTATTATGGTCCTTATCCAGTTGTTGCTAAGGTGGGGACTGTGGCTTATAAGCTAGAACTGCCTGAGTACTCGAAATTGCATCCAGTTTTTCATGTGAGCTTGCTGAAAAGGAAAATTGGAAGTAAGTCTGTTGCTCGAACTGCACCACCCGAGGTGAATGATGAGGGCCAACCCTTGGTCTATCCTGCTACAGTGCTTGACAAAAGAATTATCAAGAGAAATAATCAGGCCATTACTCAGTTATTGGTTGAATGGTGCAATCTTGGTCCTGAAAGTGCTACATGGGAAGATTATACTGTCCTATCCACTCAGTTTCCAAACTTTGATCCTTGGGGACAAGGCTCAACTGAAGGAGAGGGAAATGTGATGAAGATTAGGATCAAGAGGCGCAAGGTGATGCCAGGGGATCAAGCAAAGGTGGATGATGATGAAGCTGAGCTTCAGGAGCTGAAGGGAAGGACAGTCGAGCTAGACAAGGCAATCAACAGTACAGCCGAGCCAGTTTCTGGAAGAGAGGATACAGCTGAGCTGGCACAAGCAGCAGTACGAGGAGCTGGCATAGCTGATGGTTATTCATCAAGGACTACAAGCTTCTAGAGGAAAGGAAGAGAATATAGCATTGGACAGCTGGCATTATTGTTATGTATTCAGGAATTAGTTAATAAGATTTAATTCAGAATATTCTTGTAATTCCTTAGTGGAAGAAACGGTTAGAATCTGTCAGAATTATATATACCAGCTGTACTGATACGTTTTGGTTCATCAATGAAAATATATCAATTCTCTTCTTTCTCTGTTTTCTTCATTTTCTGGTCTCTCTTTCTCTCATTCTTTTCATTCCATAACAAAGTGTAAAACACAAAAGAACAATTCGGTATAGGCAGAATTTGATTTTGCCGCAATCTGTTCTTCCATTTTTTCTTCTTTATTTCTTGTTTACCGAAAATCAGAATAGTTCTTGTTTGTTTCGGTCTTGAAAGAAATAAGAGAAAAGAACTTTTTAATTTTGGTCAAGAGATCAGCCTGCTAGCACAGGCGAATCCCTGAGTCTTGTGAAAGTTCCAATAGTTGTCTGTGTGGATCACCGTTGGAAGCAACACACTTGAGTTGCTTGTGGCTTCGGAGAGATCGTGAGTAGATCATCGTTGCTGCGTTCGTGTTTGGATTTGCACACTCGAGATTACGATATCTTGAGTAGGTACGAACTCTAAATCATATGGGTGATTTATTGTTTTAATTGTTTTAAATCCATGTAAATCGAATTCATAGATCCTGTGGTATCCGGGTGCTTCTATGATTACTTTCCGTTGCGTAAACTTTGTTATTTTGTATGAGCATGAGCCCGGATTTTCCCAACACCATGATGGTTCCAACCCATGCTGAATGCTAGTTCTTACTAAATGATTCCCTATTTAGACGGGTTAGGATCAAGTCTATTACTTTTCAATACACTCATGATTATCATTCACATGTGTAGGGTATCTACTTATTAATTGTGGAAGTTATACTTGTAAATGGTGATTAAAGATGTATCGAAAAATAATGGACTAAAAAATAATGAAGAGAAGCGTCCCCCTATTAGACCACGACAAACTGTTTCACGCTTATGCTACATTTGGTAGGGTGGATGGAAACGAGGAAGGATGAAAATTTTATAATCTAATAGTTAAGATTCATAACAACTTGTGCTATTTTATAGTTCAATCATCAGGTTAAAACTTATTCTTTATTTCCTCAAAGAGCTGCCTAACTGTTTTCAATATTTTATTTCAAAATGCAGGAAGTGATGCAAGGAGGTATCTCCTTATGTCTGCAGATATAGCTGCTAGGAGGATTGATATGCCAGAAACGACTCACATATACAACTTTGACCTGCCAAAAACTGCTACTCATCATTTCCATCGGGCTGGAAGAACAGATAGAAAGCCATTTTCAGATAAGATATGCACTGTAACCAATATTTATATTGTTAGAAGAACGTTTTGTGTTGCAAAGATATGATAAAAAAATTAATGTTTAACTGTGAAGAGCTTATATTAGAGGCCCAATGTCAAATTAAACAGTTTTCTTAAGCAACAAGTTTGCAAAGAAAAAGCTACCTGCAAGTTTTTAAAGTTGTAACTCTCTTCTCACTTGAGGAGGCTGGCTTGCATTAATACTGAAACTAATAATGAACATAGATTCTTTTCATACTAGTTTTTTTTTTTTTTTTTTCTTGATTTCATCCTAATCAACAAAAATGGAGGATGTATAATTTCATTTAGATAACAAAACCATCTTTAATTACTGAGTTTTTCAATATGACAGTGATTCCAGACCGGATGTAGAACCCTTCTGAGGATCTATCAGCCTCTTGTACACCCTGCAAATCATTAGATTGGAACAATTACGAATTAGATAGACACCAATAACCATCATCATAAAAAGCTGAACTTGTTTATTCTTGCTCTATATGCTTATTATCTTTAGCTAATCGAAATAACTTGGCTCATGGACAGGTATAAGTTAAAGGAGATGAGAGAAAAAGCAATGATAAAATATAAATGGGCTGAAGAATCAAACCTCCGAGTTGGCAATAACTACATTCTTCCCTATTCTGGCATTTTTGTCAATGATGCAATCTCTGCATAAGGTGATAAGGTGATGAGAACTATGACAACAAGGAAGACGTCAGGAAGGGGAATAAAAACTTTCAGAGGTAAAAGCTACTTTATTACTTGATTTTAGTATTTTCTCCTATTCCAATAGGAACTCCTTCCTCGGCTAAAATTGCTGCTGTTTCTGCTTCAGTTTCATAAAAGTCAGCTCCAAGCATTACCGTATCCTGCATTCATTTACACATCAGGAAATCAGACCCGAGAGAGACATGGCATAGCATGTTTTAGCATTAAATTTCAATGTTATAGAAGGAAGTATTTTGCATATTTAAAAGTTCCTTAAAATTAAATTTCACATTGGTATCTGACAGTATGCTCACAAGTTATGTATCTGATAGAAATTTTTTGAACAAACCTTTAGGTGAACGTTGGCGTTTATTCGGGATCTGATGCCAACAACGCTGTGTTCTATGAAGCAATCAGTTAAGAAACTTCCATGGGATATGATTGAATCAACAACCTGTCATGAGAATACGAAAGAATGTTTTGGATTAGCATCTCAACAGTTTCATTCCTGATTAGCATTCTTGCAAGAGTAAAGCCATTTTTCCTTTCTTTTGCAATTCAGTCAAGACCAGAGTCAAAGACTGAGATTTACTAACCTTGCAATTGTCGATCTTTGATGGCGGTAGGTTTCTCCTTGATGTAAATATTGGTTTTGCTGCATCATAGAAACTAAACCTTGGTGGCTGGAAGGTGAAAAGATATATGTTACAACGGTGCAAATGTGTTTTACAACCAAAACATAAAATGAACTTAGCAATTAGTAAACTAACATGAAAACAGTTTGAAAAGGCAATTTTCTCATAGAAGTAAATGAGAACCTGTAACTCATTTAAACATTTTGAGTTTTTTCAAATTAAGAACATATGTTCTCGTATGAAATACTTGGCATACCATGTTTTGCACACGCTGCAATCCTCGAACTTGTTACCAAATACATCAGAACTGACAAAAAAGCACAGATTTTTTGTGGCACTTACATGCTCAGTGAGGGCAAGGTTTGCTTCAAAGAAAGATCTGATAGTTCCTATATCTTCCCAATATTCATTGAAGAGATAAGCCTGCTCAGAAATTTCACATGTACACACTGTAAATATGCTGAACTATCCTTTTAGTTGGAATAATGAAAATCTTTTAAAAAAAAAAACTAAGGGGATGGATTGGGGGTAAGGGGGCTATGAGGTATTAATGCTTTTTATATGCAATGTGTAGACAAAAATAATTTTAAGTACCTTTATGAAGAACTCTTTAGCTGAGGCAGGGATTATTTCTGATCCAAAGTCATTTGCAGTTGGAAAACGCCATCTGAATCAACAACAGTTTATAAAATTTATGCTCCTATGTATCTTTACATAATTGTTGATTACTTGATCAAGAAATTTTCATTCCTTCTTTGCTTTCTTCACACGAAATTAATCTATATCTATGTTGCTCGGATTCTGCATTTTTCTTGAAGTACTCGTATCCGATACTTGTATCCGACGCATATCCGGACATGGGTATGGAGATATGATCCTTCAACACTCACTCCAAATACATGAAAAAACTTAGAAAAAATTGAACATACTCGTGTCGGATACATACTCGTATCCGACACTCACTCCTGAATCCGAGTAACATAGATCTATATAGCGTGCATAATCTATAAGTTGGAGTGGTCAGTACCTCAAAAGGTTCAGAAGTATCTCCTTCTTGAAGAGATATACTCCCATGGAGGCAATATATGGTTTCTTTTCAGCCTCTTCTCTTGGAAGTCCTAGAACTGTTGTATCCACTGCCTGAAGTATACAGTGACATTAGCAAAACCACTCAAATTTCTAAAACCAATTGAAAGACAAAGTGCATCATACCATTGCTTTCAATTCTTGTCCCTTGGGCTTTTCACTGAACGACAGAACCCTTCCTTTATTATCTATCTTCATTAGACCAAAATCTGAGGCACGTCTGCAATAAATAAATAAAAAAAGCAACAAACAAGGTAATGCGTATTACTAACAGAGTAGCCTTAGATAAAAGCTATAATATGAATATCTATTGCAGGAACAAATTGAAATTGCAAAGAAAGAAAGTCCACCAAGTCTAATTATGGAATATCTGAAAGCTTCCAAACATCCTTGAGAAATTAAAAATTGAAGATTTACCGTACCTATCATCTATTGGAAGGCAAGAAATGGTGATGTCTGCACCACTCTGCCGGTGGTTCTGCAAACAACAACAGGATGAATCTCAGTATCTGATATTCTGAAAATTGATGTCATCATGTGAAACTATCTGCATATATATATGGTGCCTTATTACCTGAACAAAATCCATATAGTCCATCCGATATAAGTGATCCCCTGATAGAATCAGCACATCCTCAATCTCCTTACTTCTTGCATCCTACAAGATGGTTAATCGTAAACCAAAAAGCCACTGACATAATATGAGAACTACAGTATCATGATACCTATGTTACTCTGATTTTTCATTGTTCTTAAAGTATATGATCCTCCAATAACCCTCTAAATACACGGAAATCTTAGAAAAAATTGAACATACCCGAGTCCAAGTAACATAGTCTGATCAAAATAAATGCTTAGTGGCTAATAGATAACAATGGAATTATGAAATACCAATCCCACATAAATTAGTAATTCAAAGATTTGTATTTCCCCCATTGTGGGAAGCTGACTGTGAATGTATACCTCAAAAAGCCAGTGAAATTGTCGCACTGCATCTGCAGTCCCAAGGAACCATCTCTTACCAGCCTCTCCTGGAGTTTGAGTGGCTGCCAGGATCTAGTATATGGCAAAAGAATGTTCAAATATCAGAACCAGTTGCTGCTAAGCCAGAAATCAACTGGCATTGTTGGCATAAATGAATGCTGAAATGCTGATCATCAACATAAATAATACCTCAACATAGCCATCTCCAAAGTTGACCCCATTGCCAAAGTTGTAAGCACGGGAGATATGCCTGTTAAGCGAAGCCGAGTTAAATTGGGTGAGAATGTACACTTTGTTGATCCCACTATTAATGCAGTTGCTCATTGGCACATCAATCAGCCTGTATGCACCTCCAATTGGAACCTACAAATTTTGAAGTACCAAAATGATGACTTAATAATTTCACTTCTGGTTCAGGAATATGTTAGGAAAACTTACTGCAGGCTTGGCACGTCGCTTAGTGAGAGGGAAAAGGCGAGTACCAGCTCCTCCTCCCAGAATAACTGCCACAACTGTCCTTGGGTCCCTCTTTTCCATCTCCAGGTCCCTTAGCTGCATCAATAACCCCACCCACTAATTATTAAACCATCATAAGGGTGGCAATATGATAGGACTGATTCAGAATAGCTTATGTTTTAGCTTGTAAAGTTTCTTTTGATAATTATAAAGGAGAACATTCATTTACAAAAATGTTTGCATTTTTGGTTCAAGTACAGTTAAAGATGGCTGATTAAAATGTGTGGAAGAGATAGTTAAGAATAGAAGGTTACATTCACCTTGGACTCCCCTACTATATTAGCAGTAAGTGACATGCAAATATTTTGCTTAACAGTCTTATTACTAACTCCTTGATGTTTTGGGGTCATGTTAACCTTCTTCCCCATCAACTCTCCATTGCAAAACTTCACAAGCCTATAATTCCTCCCAGCCAATGCCACGGTGCTACGTAGCTGGCCGGCGGCCGAGACCGATAACCGGCCATCAGCGGACAGTAGTGTCATTTTGTATTGGAAAATCAAGGAGAAATTGAAAATGAAATTAGTGAAGAGTTGTAATAGTACGTTTAGGCCTATGAAGGGAGAGCAGGGGAGGTGATGAATTGCTAATTGATGGAGTGCATGAAATTGGAAGATTGGGTTGGGCCACGTTATCCAAAATCAATTGCATCCACCAATTTCTGATGTTTGTATTGTATGGATTGAAGTCCTTTAAAGAGTAGATATCCAATGACCAGAAAGTCCTCAAATTTAATAGTTTATTTACGAATCAAAGAATATTCTACAGTGCCTGCCACAAAATATTTTATGGTAATTTTGGTATCTTAATGGGCCAAAATTGTAGGCTGGGACACTTGTGTGTTCACCTGTTGGGTTCAAATTGAAAAAACCCAATGGATTGTAGCTTAGTTTAGTTTTTACAAATAAAATGTTCGTTTGCTTTACAACAAATTAAGGGTTAGCTTAGTATTATTGTTAAAAAAATTATGGTGAAAAATATGATTTAAGAATTTTTAAATATTTAGTATTGTTATGAAAAAGTGTCTTGAGAAATTAAAATGTTAAAAAAAATATGTTTAAAATAATAAAAATTTAGAGATGTGAGGATAATAAAGTTATTTTATCCAAAAGCCGGTTTCCAAACCTCAAAAGCTCCAATTTCTTGGCTTTTTGACATGGGTTGTCAAAACATGATTTTAACCTCAAAAATCAAAAAAAAATTACCCGTTTAACATTGAATTTACGATAAAACATAACTTTTAGTAGAGTTCTACATCTTTTAATATAACTAGTATTTATTATCACATGCGTTTGCGTGTGAATACTAGTTTATTTATTTATTTTTGAATATATAATTATATATTTTAAAATATAAAAAAAAAACTAATAAAATGCATATTAATTAAAATTTATATTAACATGTAAAGTTTGTTTCATGTATAAATTATATCAAAATATTATATAGTTTATTATTTTTAAATTAATGTAAAATTAATTAAAAAAATAAAAAAAAATTCAATGTAAATTTTAATTATTTTTTATTTATATAAAATAAATTGAATTACTTTTTAAGATTAGTGAAAAATTAATTTTTTTAAAATAAAGTAATTCCATTAAAATTCTAATTCTTTTTATCAAATAAATTTATTTAATTAAAATCTTTCAATAGAATTAGAGTTTTTATTTACAAATTGGAGAAATTTTATTAATAAAATATTTAAAATGGAAAATTAGTAATATAATGATTAACAATGAATATTTTCATCAAATCAAAAGATTCTTCACATTCTTTTTATTTATTATCAAATAAATTCATTTAACTAAAGTCTTTCAATAGAATTTGAATTTTTATTTATAAATTGGATAAATTTTGTTAATAAAATATTTAAAATGGAAAATTAGTAATATAATGAATAACAAAGAGTATTTTCGCCAGTTTAAAAGATTTTTCACATTTGTTCTTTTATATATATTATAGATAAAACTTCAATCTGTGTGAAATTTTCAAAAATTCCATATTAAAAAAATATTAATTATAAAGTGGAAATTTTCATCAAAATAAATTAAAATATGAAAAATAAAATTAATCTTGATTATCTATCTATAATATATATAAAAGCACGAATATGAAGAATCTTTTGAACTAACAAAAATATTATTGTTGTCCATTATATTTCTAAATTGCCATTATAAATATTTTTTATTATTAATAAAATTTATCTACTTTATAAGTAAGAAGTTTAATTTTATTAAAATATTTTTTTAAATAAGTTAATATAATAATAAATAAATAAATTAGAATTTTATATGAAATTGCTTTATCTTAAATTTTTTAATTTTTCACTAATCTTAAAAAATAAGTCCATTTATTTGGTATAAATAAAAAAGAATTAAAATTTACATTGAACTTTTTATTTGATATAATTAATTTATATTAGTATTAAAATAATTAACTTTATAATAATTTGATATAATTTGCACATAAACAAATTTTACATATTAATGCAAAATTTAGTTAATATACATTTTATTTATTTTAAAATATACAATTATATAATCAAACATAAATAAATTAACGAGAATTCTTGTGCAAATGCATGTGGCAATGAATATTAGTATCATTAAAAAAATATGTTAATTAAAGGAAATGCATATCAATTAGAGAGATTCGTTTAGCATATTGTTAACTCGAATACTTTACTTAATTTCGAAATCAATAAATCATGACTACAACGATAAAAATTAAAACATATATATGAAATATTTATTGAAATAAATGGCGAAAAAGATTTTTTGTGAAAATTTTATCAATATTTATTGTATAAATTGCTTAAAAACTCTTATTTGTCATATAGAAAATATGTGCATATATCTTATTAACTTCTAAGCCCAAACCGATAAAAAAAAAAAAAAAAAAAAAACCGTTAGTTGCCAAGCCTTTTGACGGAGTTAAAACAAAAAGTTTATTTAATGGCATGAGATTTGATTACTCACGAATTATAATTTTATTTGATAAACTAAACCCGTTAAAAGTTATGTAAACGATTATTATACAAAATTCTATCCTAATGACAACAATTAAATATAATTAAAACTCTTTTTTATCTAAAACATTGATCTTATTATCAATAAAAAATTAATTTAAAATTTTAATGAATAAAAATAAGATTAATATCTTTTATACTGGCATTAGAGTTTTTTAACTCCACAAACGAGTTTAAAAAAACTACCATATGTCCTTAAATTATATTTTAAAAAAAATAAATTAGACATGTTGTAATTTTTTAACTCTGTTTGTGGAGATAAAAAACTCCAATGCAAGTGTTAAGATAATAATCCATAAAAATATATATTTTCGTCAGTTCAAAATATAAATGTTCATGGAACGGACGCGGCCCAAATTTTTTTAAATCCCTTTAACCAAGCCCGACCTACAAGCTCGTTTCATTATTTAAAAAGTATTAAAATATTAAAAAATATATTTTTTAATTAAAAAATATTTTTATTAATAAATAGTAATTCGAGTTAGACCGACTCGAATTACAAAAATTTATATTCAAATCCGGCTCAATACGAGTTAGGCTTGTCATACCAAACGAGTAATCTGATCTTTAAACAGGATTAGTAATAAAAATGATAATTTAATTAACACAATGAATATGTAAACTACAAAGAAAATAATCTTAAAGTTGAAACTAACTTTTTACAACAAAATATGCCCACCAGTAAAAAAAAAAAGGACACGTGACGAAACAAGGGTGAGTTGGCAAAGGTGACATGAGTTGATTAAATCAAATAGATAAATACATATGGCTTTAGATTCGTGTGATGCATTATTAGTATATAAATTTATACATAGATTGACAATGAATTTTATAATGATATCTCATTAAAAAAATTAACCTCTAATCTTAACCATTAATCCTAACTCTACAACTTAACTTTTACCAACTGGACGCTTCAAATATGGCTTTTCTAGATACAGCTGATTATTATTTAATACAATTTTCGATTTAATTAATATTTAATTAATTTCGAAAATCAACAAATAAAATAAAAAATCAATTGTATTAACAATTTTAAGCCCAAGTGTGTTGACTATCTCATGATTATCATTCGGTATCCAACCGCTTGATGATTTTCGATTCATGCCATTTGGTTGTCCTTTCTTTAAACAACTTCGCTTTCTTGCAAACTTGAAAGTGAAATTCATTTCTTTCAGTGGTAGAGTTTATTAATGCCTTAAGTGGATCAATGCGATAAATCTCTATGAATTCCTCATTGTTAGCACTATTTATCCCATCGATTAGCTTTGGCTGTTGGATGCATTGGGGAATAAGCTGTGGTGGTGGGTCACACTGGATCCATTCTTCTTGAACTTTTTCAACTTATTTTTTACCTATTTTTTCTTCTTCAATAGGATTATTTGGTGATGGGTCACACTAGATCCATTCTTCTTAAACTTTTTCAACTTCTTTTTTACCTACTTTTCTTCTTCAATAGGATTGTTTGGTGGTAGGTCACATTGAATCTATCCTTGATCCTTCTTGAGCTTTCACAAATTCTTCTTCAATAAGCTTGGTTGGCATTTCAGACTCTTTGCTATCCTCATCTATCTCTTGTTCAATCCCAAGTGTGTTGACGTTATAATGCTCTTGTTCATTTGGTCTGGAAGTAGATTCAATGTCACCTGGAAGAGTTTCTTGAGGGCAATTGTTAAAGGCATTGATAAGCTGGTTCATTTGTGTTTCAAGACTCCTAAATGTTGCCGCTTGACTCTAAAGTAACGCTTCTTGACTTTGAAATAATGCTTCTTGACTTTGAAGTAATACTGATTGCTCCTGAATGATAGTGTCGGTTCTTGCCATGAACTGCATAAACATCTCTTCCAATGAAGGATTCGTTTCTGGAACCGATGCTTGAGCTTGTGATTTGAACTCAAAAGGATATGCTTGATTGTCTGAATATAAGGACCCTTGATTGTTGTTTCAAGAAGAATTTTGATGATCTCCCAACCTGGATTGTAGTTGTTGGAATAGAAATTATTCTGTTGCATATTATAGTTCCAACATATTGCATTGATTCAGCATAGGTTGGGCACCAATCACTATGATGTCCACCCCCACAGAATTCACAAATTTCAAACGGGTTTTGGACAAAAGGTACACACAAAGTGCCAAGCTTCTTGTTAAGTGCAGCCACTTATGCAGATAAAACATTATTTGCATCCCATTTATAATCCCACATAGTGCATCCAAATCAACAAAACCTGAAAATAAAGAAAAATAAAGTTTAAATTACGACTAAGGTTGCTTGGTATTAATATTAACAAAAAAAAGTAAAATAATTCCCCGGCAACGGTGCCAAAAATTTGTTGTTGATTTTCACCACGCAAGTGCACGTATCGTAACAAGTAATATAGTGAAAAGTAAAGTGTCGATCACACGAGGAATTGCTACTAAATTTGCTAAGTATTAAAATTAACACACTCAATCTTATCTAAACAATTAATTGAATATGGTAATTAAAAACTAAATTAAAAGAAACTAATACTGAAAGCAAGTAAATTAAAAATGATGAATTCAATTAATTATAAAAGCCTAGGATAACAACTTCCCTCAACACTTCGCTTGAATCTCTCTCAACCTCTTCACTTGATTAATGACCCTAAATTGTTAACCTAGAGTTCTAATTTATTTATAAGTATCTGTCAATGGTCTCATAAAAATATCCTTCTTAACCAATTAACTAACCAACTATGAAAATTGATTTAAAGAAGAACTCATTAAGCTTAGGCTCTAACAATGGTTACACATGATAAGTAAGTATATTTTAACGCTATCTGCGGATTAATTCATCCTAATAAATGATTATGAAAACATGTGTCATTCAATCTATGTCTAACACTAAACTCCCTATTTCTAGTTGTATTTAGGTTAACAAATCAATCTAATTGGTGGCCAATCAACTAGAAGCGTTAAGAACAAGATTGAACAAACAACTCAACAAACCATTAAATCAAACTAGAGAGAGAAAGTAAATTCAAACTACATGTTGAGTTTCATTGAAATCCTAATAAAAGAAATTTAGTTCATGATAATTAATGAAAACAAATATTCAAATAGTTTCACCATCATCAACAATACAAGAAAAATAAAAAAGAGAAAACTAAGAGATGTCAATTCTTGAATCTTCAATCAATATTCCTATCTTTTTTAGAGCTTTTGGTGGCAACTATCCTCTTAAGAGAATTAGGTTTTTAGAACTCCAATCCCCCTTATTTTAGGCTTAAAAAGTCATATTTATAGTGTCTTAAACCCCTGGAGTCAGAAACTTAGTGTGCAAGCAATCAAGTAAGTGTTTTTCTCATTTTTTGGTCTTTTTTTCGTCCAAAACAGTCCTCTTGGCGCCTAGGCGCCAAACATTCTGCCTCTTTTTTCGGATTCTGTCATCTTCGCGAACTTCGTCAGCTGATTTGGATGGGCAAATCTTGTCCGATTTTAACGCGTAAACTACCGTTGGAAAGGTATGGAAATCAGCTTCAAAAGTCAATAGGAAATTTTTTGAAATAAAGACTTTAAGATCATGTTTTTCTTAAAACAAGCTCCGGAGAGCGAATCTACCTGCACGTTGCTTTGCAACGTTTTGCACCCCGAAGTTCCGAATCACCTTGGACCTATAAAAACACATAAATAATGACTAAATAACTATTTTAAATATGAAATGGATAAATAAAATAAATCTAAAAACATCTAAAACTAATCAAATCCTAATAAAAGCCTCAAGGACTTAGCCGATTTAAATGTATTAAAGGTGGCAAAATAACTATATTTCCTAAAGTTATCCATTAGTGTATTTTATGTCAAACCTTATGGGGTAAGTGGGTATTTTTCAAACCTTAAGGAAATAAGTATATTTTCTATCAAACCTTAGAAGGTAAATATACTTTTCCCTATTAGTATATTAAATCAAGCATGAATAAGAAAAGCCAAGAAACAACTAATTAACAGGAAATTTCAATTGCAAAAAGAAGTTTGAGAGCTAATCCACTATTTATAGAATTCACATAGAATACAAGTCAATCTAATTTTAATCATTTGTAAGTTAGAAGTTACCTATCCATCTCTATTAAAAGGACATCTTCGATGAAAAGTTCCAACCAAGAAAAAACAATCCAAATATAGGGTGTTGTTTTTTTCAAACTAATCATAATAGTATTTTTGTTGATTCAAAAATTATATTTATATTTATATTTCTTTATAGAAAGTAAAGATATTAATTAAAGGTTGCAAAATCTAAACTTGAAAAATTGCCTCGATTGTCCAAGATCAAACTTGATCTGATCTAATCAAAGACCCGAACCTGAATTGAAGGCAAACTGAACTTGAAACCATTGAAACTTGAAGTGATCCGAAACCAAAATAACACAAAACTGCAACGATCTTAAACAAGACCAATATGATCCAAAACTCATAAAAATTTGTATGCGTTCAATGCAGAATTTTATGGTTTTAGTTTTAGGACATCTTGCTTGTATGCAATTTTTACAGCTTTATTTATTTGATTATTAGGAAAAATTATAATTGTTGACAAAGGGAATATGAATCATGTCATGCGATTCAAAGGAGTTTTTATATACAATAAGATGGTGGTATAGTTCTCCCATATTTATTAGTTAGTTTAAAACAATGAAATAAAGAGGAGCAAAATAAGAGAAGGAACGCTACCACCCACCATGGAACTTTGCTAGGCTTTGTATGAGAAGAAATAGCAACTTTCATAAAATTTTGGTTGGGTCCAAATATAATTATAGGCTTAGAAGCCCAAAGCATTCGGCCTCGATCAATATATTTAAAGCACAAATTTAAGGCATTGTGACTTTTATATATATACAAAGGAGGGATCCATATATTTAGTATAAAATTAAATTAATTTTACACAATTTCATAATTTTTTATACTATTTATATAACAAACCGACAGTTGAATTTAATAATATAATTATACTCTTCGTGCACGTAAAGTTTCGAATCCATCCTATATCTCTATCATATCGGTCGAAAATATTATCTTTTTCAATATATATTTAACGGTTGAAATTTTTTTTTACACCAAACAAATAGTTAGATATTTTTAATTTACTCGAAACTCAACTTGCATGATCTACGTGAATAGAACATGAAATATGACAGTCGGATTAAACAAATATAAATCATATAAAAAGTTATGAAAGTGTGTAAAACTAATTTAGTTTTACACTAGTGTAAGTAGATCCCTCCTCATATATATATATATATATATATATATATATATATATATATATATAAAGCAAAAATGAAACAATTACTTGCCGAGAAAAAGAAAATTTTAAAGTAGGGTATTTGCCTTGACAAATTACTAGCATAGCATAAAAATATTTATATTGATTTTATCTATTTTAAAAGACCTTTTAATATATACTTAGCAAACATTCAACTTAGGTATGTTAACTGAGCCATGACCTGCTTTCCATGCTAGTAGTTTCCACTTTCCACTAGAGAATTATTTGATTCCTTCTTGTTCCGAAGATTGCCTATCATAATACTATATGAATTTCGGTTACTGTTTTGTTATGCAATTATCTTCCCCTCTCTTTCTCGCGGCAAATCTCGCTTTTAAATTGGACAATTTATCGAACACGAAGCTTAATTCAATTGGTTCATATAGTTACTTTTAAGAAGTGACATTTAACAAATTTGAGATTCGAATATTTTCCTTTATCCACAGATTACGACCTTTTTTATACAAAAAAAAAAATGGACAAACTTATCTTAACAGAGAAATTCTGATGTGTTAGAATAGTTTGTATGTAAGACACTAAGTTTTGTCTTTAAAATTAACATTATTTATGCATAAAAAAGCTGTTCATGGACCGCATTAGATTCGAATAGTAAAAAAAATTGCTTGTTGTCCGTTAGAACTGAAAGCTATTTTTACTATTTGAAATATATTAAAATATTAAAAAATAATTTTTATATTTTCATAATTAAATTTTATAAATAAAAAATATTTTTTATTGATTAAATAGTTATCAAACTAGATCAACTCGAATTATAAAAATTGATCCAAACTCATGGATAGGTCTATGCACAATTAGAGGTGCTCATGGGCCGAGCCGGGCCGCGGCCCGTTTTTTTTTTTTTTCTGCCCAGGCCCGCCCGTTTAGGCCCAAATCACTGTTTATTGGAATAAAAAAATAAATTTTTTTATTTTTTTAATTAAAATTAAATAAAATAATATTATAATAATAAAAATCATTGTTCCGGGCCGGGCCGGCCCGGAACATAAATTAGCCTGCCCAGGCCCGGCCCAATACAGGCCGGGCCTGCCGGGCCGGGCGGGCTGCCCGGCCCGTGAGCAGGTCTATGCTCAATGTTGCCATTATTTTTCTCTTCACTATTGAATTCAGACCATTTAGTACATATATACTTTTTTATTATTTGAAGAAGAATTTCAACCTTGCTGGAAAAGCAAAAATCTGCGCTAACTATTAAATCAAATGCTCAAGTACTTTTGAAAATGCTAATCAAGTACTAAGCTAGATTCATCCCCGCAGAAGAGTAGAAGAGAATATTACACTTTCATCATCATCATTAGCCAAGCCCAAGAGATACATAGCATCAATTAGGCACTTGGAATTGCATTAATTCATCCATGTATTTATCTCGTATATGATTCAAATTTTTTATTAATTGTTCTGAAAGAATATAGAATAAGAATCTCTTGTATATTTTTCAATGTTAAAAAAATCGGATCGAATCGATTGGTCAGATCGGTTGAATCGGTGAACTGTTCGGCCCAGTGCATATCATAGAATCGAGAATTTTTTAAATCGTAAAAAACCGAAAAAACCGGTTTTAAACTTATTTTTTAAAAAAATTTATTGTAAATGATGAGATTTGAACTTTTAACCTCTTGAATCTATATTAAAGATTATATCATATAGCCAAAATATATATTTTTTTATTAAATATTTATTTAATATTAAAGTTCTTTTTTTTTAATGCAATCAATCGGTTCAACAGATTAATCGATATGATCGATTGAACCGGTAATCAAAAATTTCACCAGTTTAATCTTCGGTCTGATTTTTTAAACATTAATATTTTCTATTTCTGGTGCTATGGGGTCCAAAAAAATTTGAAGCTGATTGAACCTTGACTTGAGCATGACAATTGCCATGAATCTACTTGCCCTAAAGACGGATATTTGACAATAAGCCAAAGGCATGTAAATGAAATAACTTGAGTTTGAGCTGTTTGATCTGCTTACAACATGTTAATTTCATGACTTTTTTAAATCCTTCAAAATATCATCATCAAAGATTATATATGTTGAAGGAAAATAGTCTTCTACATCATTAATAATATCTAAAACTTGAACTGTTCTTTTTTAAGAGCCTATCATTTTTCTATGGAAGTGTATTTTTCCAAAAGATAATTAAAATCTTGAAAACATACCTTTAAATCTTTAAAATGGATAATACATTATGACGAACACATCTTAAAACAATCATTTGCATGCACCGAATCTGCTTTCGATGATGTTTCCCTGTCTAAAATATATTTCATGCTTTAAAAATACGAAAAACATGTTTCTGATTTTGAATTATGCATTCATATATAATATACATATATCTAATCATATTTTAAAAGAAAACATCAATTATTGAAGTCAAAGAAGCATAAGTTAACTTAATCACGGAATCAATTTTTTATTTTTATTTTATTTGTGGAGATAGTAAACAGAAGGAAGTATTGAGTCAGCCAAAATTTGAGTAAGGGCCGTCCTTATATTGTCTTGTTGCTTCCTAATTTATGAACAGGATGGAACCTGTCTGTCAAAAGCTCCTAAAAAAATCTCTAAAAATTCTCTTGTTCCCAAACCTTGATGTAGTCTTCTGGAAATTTTTTATTTATGTTGGTTGGTGAGGTGAAAAATATAATTAAAAGCTAAAGCTATTACTTTGACAATATTTTTTCGTTTTACATTTTCTGAAAAATAAACAAAAAGAAGGAGGAAAGCACATGACTTTGTTTGATTGATGACTTTTAACTCTTTGAAATGATAAGAAGAGACCAAAGTGCATGAAAGATGTTTTATGCTTGTTCAAGTGGGGACTTCTTTTTTCTCTTTTTCTAAGGGAAAAAAATGGAAAAGAAAAGAGATCATATACAGATGTGAAAGACCCAGATCCTGGGAGATCAACATGATTATTGTTAAAAAGATGATTTATTATAAATATGAAAAATCAGACAAATGATGAACCTATATATATATATATATAATTATATATATGAAATCAAAAGCTTAGCCTATTTGATTTTTGCAACCATCTTTAAAAGACGACATTGAACAAATATGGATTCGAATTCTAATATTTACAATTTTTTTTCTCTATTTTTAAGCTGTGATCTTATTTATACCAATATATATATATATATATATGTGTGTGATATTATTTGTTTTAATTTTCTTAAATAATTATTGAATATAAAAGGTTAATTTCTAATTATTTTCTTCACATTATTTTCAAATAACTCATTAAACACTAGTTTGACTATAAAAGCCTAAATTCAGGGGACTTGGATTCTTGTTGAAATATTCTTCCAAAATTTCATTCGATTAAAAGAGAATTTTAAAATTATGAAATGGACCTTTCAGAAACTGAAAAATAATTGAATGTTTTATAGATTTTTCTAATTGAAAGTTCATGAAGTTAAGTAAAATATGGTAAAAGGAGTTATGATAAATTATTATATACTTATTCCCTTCATCTTTTTACTAACATAAAATGAGTCATACTTGCGTGAGAAATTTTAGTTGTGACCAATTTATGATTTATAAAAAGTAGTCAAGCTATATATAATTATGGGCTGCATTCAGTGATAACCCAAAAAATCATCATTCTTCTAATTGTTTTCTCAATTATATATATATATATATATATATATATATATATATATAACATTAATATAAAATGAACTACACAATTTAAACTTGATATTGACACATGTCATTATATTGTATAAGAAAAAAAAAAAAAAAAGAGAGAGAGAGAAAGAATAGAAAAAGGGAAGAAAAGAAAAAATAAAAAATTTTGTATGTTCATATTCGAGTTATTTTTTCGTATGTTTAGAGTATTATAAGTTTATATAAATTTTTACATGTTAATAATTCATTTTATGTATATTTTGACATATTTTTATATTCGTGTAGTGTTCATGTTATTTTTCATGTTGTGTTTAAATTACTTTTCTATGTTGTATTTGTGTCTCAATTCATTTCATATTTTACATAATTTGTAATTGTGATTCAATTTAGAAAAAAATCTATGTTCATGACGTGTTCGTGTTCGTGTTTTTTTTTTTGGGATCAAAGTATTATAAATTTATATAAGTTTTTACACGTCAATAATTCGTTTTATATAGATTTTGACACGTTCGTGTATTCGTTTCGTGTTCATGTTATTTTTCGTGTTGTGTTTTAATTATTTTTCTTATGTTGTATTCATGTTACATCTCAATTCATTTCATATTTTGCATAGTTTATCATTGTGATTCAATTTAGAAAAAAAATTGTGTGTTCGTGTCGTGTCTTAATTCATAACATATTTTATATGATTTGTCATAGAATTTTTTTTTAAAAAAAATTCTATGTACGTGTTATTTTTTGGTATGTTCAAAGTATTATAAATTTATATAAATTTTTACGCGTTAATAATTTATTTTATATAGATTTTGACACGTTCGTGTATTCGTATTCTGTACATGTTATTTTTCGTGTCGTGTTTTAATTATTTTCGTATGTTGTGTTTGTGTCGTGTCTTAATTCATCTCATATTTACATAATTTGTCATAGTGATTCAATTTTAAGTTTTTAACTCTAAATTCATTTATTAAAGATATTAAAATATAAAAAATTATTTAAATAAATGATAATTTTTTAATATGATTCAACTTTAATTTATTTGCGATTGTTAATTTAATTAAAAATTTATAAATATTAAAAATATCTGGACCTGACAATATTGGACATGACACGATTATACGACACTAAAAAATAACTAAAACACGACAGGACATAGAAACACGGACAAGACACGAATACACGAACATGTCAAAATCTATATAACACAAATTATTAATACGTCAAAATTTATATAAATATAAAACACTTTAAATATGATTATGACACGAGCAAATACATAAATTGCTAAGTCTAAGTCTATCCCGAGCGAAGCTGGGGAAGAATTCTAGTATATATATATATATATATTCTACTAGAGATGTCATTAGTCGGATTGGACCGAGTTCGAATCGAATCTAGGTACGATATCAATATCATATTTGCTTTTCCAAGCCTAGCCCGATGCGACAACTCGGACCTCAAATTCTATTCAAATTTATAAATGAATAGTCCAAACCCGCTCATTGAAAAACATATTATTTTTAATTTATTTAATTTATTTTATTTTATTAAAGTTTAAAACATAAATAACTTAACATATTTTTTAATGTTTACATTAATATTATATATTTATTAGTTATATGATATAAACTACAGAATATATAAATATAAAAATAATATATATTATATTATATTATATAATTAAAAAATAGATCGGGTCAGATTTAGACCTTGAATGTTTAAACTAAAGTCTGACCCTTTTTTAAAACGAATATCGTTTTTTTGTTTAAACTCATTTTTTGAGTTTAATATTTTTTTTCAAATCCTGTCTAGCAGACTTTCAAATTAAAAAAAAAAAAAAAAAAAAAAAAAAAAAAAAAAAAAAAAACAGCATGACGCGTGAACAAGTCTATTTAATTGGCTATTTCAACTAGATTTTAGAAGAACAAACCAAGATCTTTTTCTTGATTTTATACTAGATTCTCTTTAAAAAATAACCTGTTTATTTGTTGCATAACCCAAGGTACTAGGGATGATAATTGATAGTGTGAATTTGAATATTTATAATTATTCGATCCGTTTTTTGTGGATTCGGATAAAATTCGGATTCAAATATTATAATTACTATCCGCAGTGGATTTGGAGCGGATGCGGATATGAAATCTCGAATATTTATTATCAAAATCCGCATTACTTATGCGGATAACGGATTCGGATATCTAAATCCGCTATCCGAATCCGTTTATTTTTGTGGATTTGGATATTCGAATTCATTATCCGTTTATTTGAATTTAATATTTTATTTTTACTTACTGAATTCGAATATTTAGCGGATTCGAATATCCGACGGATAATGTTATTTAATTCGAATTCGGATAATAATATTCGGATTTAATGCGGATAATAAACGGATTTAAATTTTAAAACAGAGTTATAGATTTGAATTCCAATATTACAAAAAAATAGATATTCGATCCTTGACCATCTCTGCAAGGTACACAAATCTTAATCATATTAGATTCTTTTGAATATTCTCAATGTAAAAACCCAAAAGTATCTATAAAAACTGATGCTAGTTGCGTAACTTTTCTCTTCCCGAAAGCAAGATAACAAAAAATGAACCGCCTCCCTCTCTTTATGCCCGTTTGGTGCATAAAAAACAAAGCATTTCATGCCTTTGGAGCTTCTAACAAACAAAAAAAAATGAAATCTAAAGGATAAGCTCACAATATCTCAAGTGGTCCCAATCGAAAACCTGCTCAAGACCCTTTGGTCCTAATTAGGTGGCTTAATGTTCATTTGTCCTTATCTTATTTTTTCTTTGCTTCAATTTCTAGCTAGTTAAACTTGAGTGTGAAACAAATCGAGTTTTTTTCTTTCCTTATATATGATGAGAGATTCACTTACATTAGTTTAAAACAAAATTAGTTTTACACATATTCATAATTTTTTATACGATTTATATTTTAACAAGTCGACCGTTGGATTTAACAATATAATTGTACTCGTCGTGCACGTAAAGTTTCGAATCGATCCGATATCTCTATCATATCGATTGAGAATATTGTCTTTTTCGATATATATTTAACGATTGAAAGTTTTTTTACATTGAACAAATAGTTGAACATTTTTAATTTACTCGAAACTCAACGTGCATGATTTACGTGAATAGAACAAGAAATAAGACGGTTGGATTAAACAAATATAAATCATATATATATATATATATAGATAAGAGAAAAGATTATATGAAACAGTAACTCCACATTAGTATGTGTTTTTTTATTTAAATCATGTCATTAATCACATTCTTAAAAAAATGTCAATTATTTATTATACATACTACAAGAGAAACGTTCAATTCTGACAGGATAATTTCCGTCGAAAAAAATTATTTATTTTCAATGAAATTTCTCCTTTTTTCAACGAAAATAAATCAACAGACTAAATTTTAATTTTTTTTGCAACAAAAAAATATATATTAGCGACAAAATTTTTTATTTTCGAAGGAGTATTTGTGATGGAGAGAAATCAGTCGCTAATATTCATCGAAAAACTTTGGCGAGAACCTTGATTTTCTCGCCAAACATTACCGATAGAATTTTCAATTTTTAGAGATGCCTAAAAAACATAAAATTTATTTCTTTTATTTAACTATCTTGAAAAAAAATCGACAGAAGATTCCATCAAGAAAATGCTTTACCAATGAAATTCTGTCAGAAAAGCATTCATGTCGAAATAGTCCATCAAAAAAATTATCAACGAAATTTTTCTTTGGTGATAATGTCATAAAATTCCGACAGAAGTAATTAAATTCAAACGAAAAATTTAAGCAGTAATTTTTCACCATTCCCTTTGAGTGGTTGGTGGAATATTTCGACAGAATATTTTATCGAGAATAATTATTTCCAATGAAATTATGGAAATTTCATTAGAGATATCTAATTCCAACGAAATGTTTTGTCGAAATGTTTAAAATTTGCAGAAAAAAATTCAAAATTTTGAAATCTATTAGTGATGGAATTTTCGTCGACAAAGGACGAAAATTCCGTCGTTAAAGGTTAAGTAAGTGTACTTAACCTCTTTTTCTTTTCTCTCTTCTTCTCTATTTCTCCCTGTGCTGCCCCAACCCCAGACACCCCTCCCTCTCCCTCTCGATGCCCCCTCCTTCGCCGTCCGATATCACCCCTGTCGTTCAGCCAACTCCCCTCTATCTTCTATTTTCTCTTTCCTTTCCTTTTTCTCCTCTTTCCTTTCTTTTTCCTTTCAGTCTGGCGCTCCTCCAACCGGCCAAAAACCCCTCTTCCTTCCTCCTACATATTAGGTAATACCATATTTTATTTGTTTTATTTATTTGTTTTTTATTTGTTTTTATTTTTCTGATAATTTTTTTGATTTTGTTTTTTAGCGTTTTATTTTATGCTTTTTTTTATTTGATGTAATATTTTATTTATTATTAATTATATATTATACAATCTTTATAGGATATTTTTCGAGTTTGTGATTTTTTGCAATCTTAGTTATTGAGGTAATTTTATTTAAATTTTAATAATATTTGTGTTGTGTTATTGAGATAACATATTTGTGTTTGTGTTATTGAGGTAATTTGATGCTATAGAACATAATATATCTGAGCTTGTGTTATTGAGGTCCTTTGAATTTATAGAACATAATATATTTGTGTTTGTATTTTAAAGGTATAAAAACATGAATTTCAAATTCACAAATATCTATAGATATTTCAAATTCATCACTAAAAAGACATTTAATAAATCCATAAATTTAAAAAATAATCATAATATTATATTTACATGTATTTTATTACATAATATACATTACTTTTAAAATTTAAATTTATCTTTTAAAATTTAAATTTTCAAACTCAACCTAATAATGCATTACATTTTTATAATTGTCAATTCTTAAATATCAAGTGATCGATTTGATCCAACTTTATTTGGCGTTTTTTATTATCGGATAATAACTATTTAATATATATATATATATTTTCTTTTTTTTCTGTTTTAAGCAAGGATATAAGACAAACTATTTTAATAAACCAAACATTAGTAAGGGGTCTATCATACTATCCATATATTTGAAGAATGAATTAGTCAATTTTATTGTCCCTTTAGTCAATTTTATTGTCCCTTTGAGAGCAAAGCTTCATCTAATTTGGGTCTAAGAAGTAGATATGTCCAAGAACGGGTTACTCGTTTAAGTTCGAAGGTTCGCTCGATTTTTAAGAGGGTTTGGACGAAAAATAGTTTTAGGCAAAAAAATAAAACCCGTTTAAAAAATAAACCGGGCCTTGACTCCAACATTCAAGCCACGAACTCGGTCCGGCTCGTTTTCTAATAAAATAATATATTATTTATATATATATAATGTAATTTATGCATATAAAGATTATATATATATATATAATATTACAGTATAAATATTAAAAATATATTAAGTTATCTATGTTTAAGAACTTAATAAAAAATATATATATATAAAATTACTAAAGATTAAATAAATAAATAAATAAAATTTTAAAAAAATATGAACGGACCTAAATAGGTTTGGACTATCTATTTATAAATATAAGCGAATTTAAATAAAATTTTAAACTCATATTTTAAATCAAATCGAGTTTAAATAAACATATATAATGTTGAACCCAATCCGGTGGATGAACACCGCTACTACCTCTACTAAGAAGGGGTGAGGCTGTGATAATATTGGTGGTGTGATGGGGTAGTGGAGGATATTGCTGGGTAGCTTTTCCATGACATTGGTGGATCCTTTTGTTGGTGACGCCACAACCAAGTTGACCCACAAGACAACTCTTTTTATTATTATTTATTATTATTTTCCATTTATAATTAATAAAAGGAGTGAAACAATCTTCCCCAACCCTTACATTCATTTTTTTTTTTTATAAAAACAAAAAAAGGAAGTCCAAAAGTGTTGTATGACAATTGGCTTTCCAAGGTGGGAAAGATAGTGGGAACTTTTTCTCTTTTATGGAAGTCCAAATGGAAACCAAAGATTGCAAACTCCTTAACAACCAAGAATGCTCAAAGTAATGAAAAGAATAAATAATTCAACTTTTCTTTTAAATTTCCTAACTAATTAAAATTGTTCATTAATTTACCTAATATTTGACAAGTAGCATGTCATAATTGGTCGCGGCTCTTCGTTATGGATCAGATCAAGAATGATTTGTTGGATTGCATAGTGCAAAAATTCAAATACTTGGTGGAAAAGGAAATAAAAAGAATCCATTCAATGGAGTTGTTAAATCCCTCAAGCTCAACCTTTTATAATATGCATCACTTTTCAATTTGTATCAGCTATTTGGAACAGTTTAGTGTCTGATTACGTAATTTTGAAAAAGTAAAGAGGAGTTTATGCAATTTTTCAACTTTTCCTTTTCTTCTTATCAGTTAAATCAATATTTTATTAGATACAAATTAAATGAATTTAAAAACTTACTTTAAAAAATAAAATAATTGATGGGGTTTTTAGTATTTTAATCAACATGGATGGATGCTGATGCAAACTTTTCCTTTTCTTTTTCTTCTCCGCATATAATTTTACCCATAAAGAATTTGTTATTCACCTTGCATAGCGGATTAGAGATCTATACTTTTTTAAATATTTAAATTTTAGTTTACTTAATTTATTTAAAATTTGAATTTATTTATTATTCGCTTATTATCCGAATATCATTATCCGAATTTGTATTCGATTTAAAGGGCAATATTCATCAGATATATGAATCTGTTAAATATCTGAATTTATTAAATCAATTTTTTTTAAAAGAATAAAAATATAAAATTAAACAAGAATTAAATATGTAAATGAATATTGGATTCAGATATCTGAATCCATTATCTGTATAAAAAAAGCTAAATCGAAAAATAGATTCGGATATCTGACACTATCTGTATCAAAAGCAAAGAGAATTCGGATAACGAATATCTAAGGATTCATATTTGAATCTTCTGTGAATAGTAAATCTAATATCTGAATCCCTAAATTGTCTGAATCCGAAAAAAATAGATCAAATAATATCGGATATCCAATTTTTTATTATCAATCGTCATTCCACTTGCAACTTTTTCTTTTATTATTGTTTTCTTCCTTTTTTTTTTTTTTACAATTCCATGTGTGGAGAAAAACATTATGAAATGGAATGCATTGTTGCTTAATTAAAGCCGGCTCTAAAAATTTAGAAGTAATTTATATCATCAAATATATGAGGCTTTGAATGTATATAATGCTAAAACACATATTTTTAACGAGAAATATATGTTATAATGAATTTAAATTAAATGTACATTAATAAAACTTAATAAGAAAATTTTAGCATTTTAACATTTTCATAAAAGTATATAATCTTTTGTTTAAATTCTTGTTAAAAGAAGATTATTGAAGAGTTAAAACTTGAAACTTGTTTTCAAATAATCATAGACGCAAATTTATCTTCAAAGGTACCTCTGATTGCAGAATTGTACATAAAGGTTAAAAAATTATTATTTGATTCATAGGTAGTGGAGTTTTAAAACCCTACCGACAAGTTTAATAAGGTGGCACATGTTTTTATAAGGTATAATAAAAAATATTAAAAAATTAATATAATAAAAAAAAAATACTTGTCAATTTTTAAATTTTTAGGCGATGTATAAAAGATGAACTCAAAGTTAAAATATATGTACATATATTAAAAAAAATATGTACAGTGAGCTTATAATATATGTACATTAGTAAAAATTTTGAAAAATAATATTTTATTTTGTTTAAACTCTTATCAAAAGAAATTTTATACTTCAATTTTTAATTAGTATAAGAGATTTCAGAAATGAGGTTATCTTCTAAAATTTAAGATATTTATAACCTAACCTTAACACACCCATCTCCCAGAATCAATAATATTTGATAAAAATATTTATAATTTTCTTTCTATCTATCAATGTTTTAGAGATTATTTACAATAAAAAAATGTAAAAAAAAAAACCATGATAAGGAAAATTGCAAAAAAAAAAAAAAAAAAAAAAAAAAGAAAAGAGAGAGAGGTAATGCAAAACAGTTTCATGTGTCTTTTGTTTTTGTTTTTTTTTTTTACACCCATTAGTTATTACTTATTAGCAACTTACTCTACACTAAATTTTCAACTTGATATTTCCGTCCTAGTAATTATTTTTTCCCATGGCAATAATTATTCTAGTGTCCAACACCTCCAATTTATAATTCTCCCGAAAAAAAAAAGTGGAGCAATTGAGCGCAGACTCAACGGACCTGTACAAAAGTTGAATTATTCATCGGATCTGAATAAAAATTTTAATAATTTATTTCGATTTGATTCGATTTAAATTATTATTTATTAAATAATTTTTTTTTATTTAAATTTAATTATAAAATATAAAAATATTTTTTTAATATTTTATTAATAATAAAATAAATTTTCACATCGAATCCATATGCAAAAAGAAAAATGCTAAGCTAATGCTAATGCTAATGCAAATGCAAATGCAAATTTATAACGTCGGTGGTGGGTGGGTAAGGGTAAGCGCATCCAATCGATGCGACCCATCCCAGATATTTACTAACTTCATTACTGCTTCACATGTAGCCTTTTTCTTTGTTGTTTCTTTATCACCAAAAATCATATATATATATATATATATATATTATATACTAGAAATAAAATTTGTCTACAACAATGTCGGGTAAATTGTTCTATTAATTTTGTATTATTTTTTAATATATTATAATCATTTTTAACATAAAAATTAATAAAAAAAATTTAAGCCACAAATAAATTATTATAAAATATCAACATTCAAAAATGAAAAAAATTGAAATATATTATTTAAATCTATTATGATTATATTTTTATTATTAGATTTCCATATCATGTTACAAGTATTATTTTTTTATTTTTAAATATTATAAATTTTATGATCAAATGTATGATTTTTTTTATAAAATTATAAAGTTTTATAAAAAATATTTAGAATAAAAGATTAAAAAACAGAAATACAAAAATTATAAACTTTAATCAAAAAGTAAAAAAAAAATGTATCAAAAGTAAATAATAAATAAATAAACAAAAATACCAAAAATAGTGGGTTTAGTGAAACCCAAGACCAAGCGAATCAGCAATTGAGCGTGGACTGTAGCTGATCAACGAGCGGGTCGTCAGAAAGGGTTGCGCAAATCTCGAGTCGAATTCAGATAAGTTGAACCGGTCATATCTTTGATTTTCGATTACATCGATCGATTTGATCAAAATATTTATATATATATATATAAATAATAATTTTAACAATAAATAAGTAATAAATATAGTAAATAATTAATATAAATATGTATTTGGCTTAATGGCATGATCTTTAATTTAAAACCAAGAGGTTAAAGGTTCAAATCTCATTATTCAAAAAAAAATTATCGATTTTATCCGGTTAAACCAGTTTTCGATCGGTTCAATGAAAACTCGATTTTATATATAGTATCGGATCGGGCAGGCCACCAATTCTCAGTTCAACCGGTTGGACCTATCAATCTAGTCTGATTTTTTATTCACTGGCCAAAATGATACATTTCATGTAGACTTGTCAATTCTGACTCGAAACCAAAAAACCCACCCAATCCACTCGAACCAAAATTCGACCCAACTCAATTTGATCATAAAAAGTCAACAACCTAAACCCGCCCAACTCGAATCAAAAAACTAACCCAAACCTAAAACGATTCGAATTCGAATTGACTTGAACCTAAAATTACCACTCGAAACATAACTCGAAATAATCTGAAATATTAACTCAAAATACTCAAATTTAAATTAATTATAATTTTGTTTTAAAAAATATTAATTTACAAAAATAAATAAATATGATATAAATTATTAATTTCTTTTAATTTTATAGCTTTAAATTATCTTTTAAAGTCTTTTTTTTTACTTTTACAATTTTATATATTTTTAATATTATTTTTTAAAATATAATTAAAAAGGAATAGAAAAACAAATTATTTCTTAAATTTTTAATTTTTATGTTTATTGATATATATTATAAATAAAGTTATTTATTTTTCTACTTTGATAAAATAATTAAATAGTTCGATAATAATTATTTTAAAATAAAAAATAATTAACAATAATTCAATAAAACTATATGTTATATTACTTATAATAATTTTATAATTTAATTTTAAACATTTTAATACATGTTGTATTACTTATGATAATCTTATAATACGATTTAATATAATTTATATATTTTAATTCTCATGTGTATACATATGATTCTTCTCATGCAATGTAAAATAAAATACACAAAATAGGACAATAGTAATGATATGTATATTTTTATCTTAATGATTGAGGCATTACGTTATAATAATCTCTTATCATGTTATCTAAATTAAATTATATAGTTTATTAGCTTTATACATGTTTTTTTTTAATAAATTTGTTGTTTTTAATTTCAAATGTATGATATTTTAAGTCTTATTATGTGATTTTTAAAAGTATATAAAATAGGTTATTGATATATACATATATATATATCTTATTATAATAATTTGTATATGTTATACTAATACCTTATCATATGATATATAATAAATTAATCTCTTATTGTTAATATGTTATTTAGAATAAATGTGTTGTTTTTTTATTTTAAATTTATAATCTCTTATCATATGATTTAGATTAACTTGATCTATGATCATAATATTAGTCCGTTAGATGATATTTGCTACTAAATTCATAAAAAAAATAGAAATTTTTTTATATATTGTAAAGAGTTACAAATATATATATACACACACGCATATAATCACATATATATATATATATATTAATATGATAAAATTTATACATTATACAAAAATATCATGTATGTTAGTCTGTCAAGATGTTAAGAATTGCATCTTTAGTTTCTATGAAAAATTTATTAATTTAATTTCACACATTAAATTTAGAATTTAAAAATATTAAACATAATTAACTAATTTAATTTTATTATTAATTTATTATTATAATTATTTGGATAAGCATTTATTATTATATTTCAGTAACTTTTAAGTAATGTTTTTAAATATAATTTAATTTTAATAACAAATCATTTTAAAATTTAAGGTCTGTACACTCGGTGAAACTTTTAGTATTAAGAATTGCTTGTTAAGATTTGAACTTTTCAAAAATCATAAAATTTTACATATTTTGTAAATATCTAAACGGATTCGGATAACGATTTCAAGTACACTATAATACCTTATTTATTTTTAAATATTATTTATTATTTATCTTTCAATAAAACTCTAATAAAATCTAACTCGATAAAATAATTTGTTTAAATTTAATCTGATTCATTTCAAAAATTAATAAATGAAATTCGAAATAATCCAAACTCGAATAACTTAAAATTGAAATGATCCGAATTCGAGATGATCTAAACCAAAAATAACCTAAATCAAAATAATCCAAATCGAAAACGATTCGAACCCAAAATAATTCAAACTCGAAATTGACCTAAATTTTTCAATACTCGAGCTGACCCGATCGGTCAAATTCCAATTTCAACTTATTATAAAAACCAAATATCTTCATATATTTCGTTTTCCATTTTTGGTTCTCTCTTTTCTGTTTTCTCTACCTTCTCTTCAGATCAGAAACCAAAAGCCTCGCAAATTCCAGTTTTCATCATCAAAAACTTCAAGCCAACCCAAAAATCAACGCAAATTCTAGATTCCGTCATCGAAAATTTCAAACAAAACCCAGAAAACGTTTAAACCCAGTTTTCATCACCAAAAATTTCAAGTCAAAATCTAGAAAACCTTAAAATTGGAATCCGACCGGTAAATTCAAAATTTCCAGAAATCGATCGCCAAAAAATGCAAATTTCTCAGAAATCGTTTTTTCCAAATGAAAAACCATTTTTTATTCTTTCAATCCCATTTCTCCTTTTTTTTTTTTGAACTTATCTTCTCAAAAATCCTTTTTAGTAGCCTAAATCTAAATCCAAAAATCAAAATCCTATATTGCGAGAAACATCCTCCGCCGTCGTTAAAAAACCTAAAACCACCAAAATAATTTTCCTCTTCTTATTATTAACCTAAAAAGTTATAAGATCCCAAAAAAAAATATTAAGACCACTAATCCAAATTAAAAAAAAAAAAAAACACGTTGAAAAGAAATCTACAATTTTTTACTTTTTTATAATTGCTTTGTGTATTTTTTTTTATTAATTTTATATATTTGAATTTATTATCATTAAATAAAAATTTTTAGAAAAATAAATTACTCGCTATATGTTAGCAAAACACCCTTTGATCATGTTATTATATATTGTCATAGATATGTAGAGAGACTAAAGTTACGTTTAGCTAGTACAATTTTTTAAATTAAAAATTATGTTTCATTGTAAATTTAATATTAAATATGTAAAATATTTTAATTTTTTTTTATTAAAATTATGATTTGATAATTAAAAAAAATTTTAAAAATAGAGTTTTTACGATTTGATTTTTGGATGAAATGATTATTATTTTTATATTTTAAAATTTTTATTATTTTAAATATATTTTTTTATATTTAAATTTTTCAACATTTTTCATTGCAATATCAAATATTTAAAAAAATTTAAATCATATTTTTTTACTATATATTTTCTAATCTATTTTTTTTTAATCCAAATTTTTTTCAAGCTAAATTAACTCTAAATCAACTTGCTTGCATTTTTTAGTAACCCTTTCCACTGTATTAATTGATGTGTGCTTACCTGCAACCGCAAGCAAAAGCCATTCTCATTACCTATAAAGATTAGTCCAATTAATATGAAAAGGATATTTTTATTATTTTGAGAGTTAAATTTTATTTTTTATTAATAAAAAATTTGCTTATTTAATTAAGGGCTAAGGCCTAAGGCGTCCCCAAGTTGAGGGGACTCTGACCACTTTCAACTTTGGAGATTTGTGCTTTTAGGGATGAGTCTTTTTCAGCTTGTGGTGGCCCATACTCTTCTTATTCTTCTTTAATAATAATAAAAAAAACAAAATATACTTATGTAGATTTTGTCAGGGAGTACCGTACGGATGCGAATCTTCCCTAGATAGTGTTCTTATACCCGTTTTGTTTTGGTTTGGCTCCTTCTTTTTTTTTTTTTTTTAACCCATTTTTTTTCTCTTTGTTAAATTTTATATTGTTGAAGTTTTTTACTTTCATAGATGTATTTTTATTTATGTTTAATATTTGAATATTTTTTAGATAATTATATTTATATAAATTATAAAAAATTCGAATTGTAAATTTTTAAAATTTTAAAATGTATTTTTTAATTTTATTGATGAAAGAATAAATAAAGTTCGATTAATTCGATTAACCAATCGAATTAATAATCAAAATATTTTCAATCGATTAATACTAAATTTTATATATTAAAATTAGATTAATTATTAAAAAAATAAAATATTGATTAATTTAATTAATATTTATTCAATTCAGTTATTAATCGACAATCAAATGCACACTGCTAAATAAGACCGACAATTTTTGGACTATGAAATTTTCTTTTTCCTTGTTGTTTCTTCAAAACTTTTTGTATTAATAACGATAACACGAGTCAGATCATACATTCATGCTCACCTTTATCACAATCATATAATCAATTATAAGTTAGGTATTTACATCAATACATATATTTCCTTCTATTTTGCAATTATATATAATATATAAAAAATATATTTAAGTTGGAAAAGAAGGGATTCCAACTTTAAAAAAAAAATAAATAAATAACTTGAGAACATAATTAAATATCATTTGTACCACATATTTATTTATATATATAATTATTCTATTGCTTACATTACATTAGTTTAATAGAGTTATTATTATTAAATTGTATATTCATATATGCTAACATGACAAATTTTAATTATTAAATTGTATATTCATATATTGTTTACATTAGTTTAATAGAGTTATTCAAATAGCTAGATTTGTCGCAGATAAAAAACTGTTTCACAAAAAATTTTAAGGTCTAGATTCTTTGATGATATTTAAGCATGTGACAGTTGATTTGGTCTTTCTTTATGCAGCTAAGTCGAAATCGATTAGTTGGTAAAATTATGTCGGTCACGTTTGATTTCTGCATCTACCACAATTGATGTCTAGTTTGTCATGATTGTTTGATTCACTGTAGTAGATTATGAGAAAAAAATCATAAATAGTTACCAAGATTTTAAAAAGTTTCAATCACCTTTGTAATCAATCTGCCTTGACCAAATCTCATACCTTCTTCCACTTTTTTCAAAACTAATTTTGACAAATAATAAGATGTTGGACCCTTACAATTTTGATCAAATACCACGTGTCAACCATCTAATCGATGTGTAAAATTATGATCTAAACACCTTCGTTTTAAAAATTACTCATCCGAAGACGCTGATATTCCTAACAAAGAAAGTCTTAGTACGTGACATCTTAATAATTGTGATAGTAAACAACTAAGGACCGTTTCCCATCCTCTCTCATATTTGTGGAGTTACACGATTTTATTTTATTTTTTACAGTATAATTCAAAGTATTTGATATTTACATCGAGGAGTTTCGATGTCTTTGTCTTCACCTACTCATTTATATAAAGTAAAAACGAGTGAAGTTTATGTTTTTAACTTTTTATACGAGAGAGAGAGAGAGACGGCATTTTCAAATAACGATAATAACTACCTACCACAAGCAACATTCCTTGAAAGTTGAAACGGAGGAATTCAATAGAACAAAAAGAGAAAAAAAAAAAAAAAAACTAAAAATTGTGAAGGAATTTGATTATACAGACAGATCCAAAATAAAACTTTAGGATGTAGCCACCCAAAGAGGCTCCCAATTTAACAATCCTTTGTTTTCATGTTCACCTTCTTTGCACCTCCCTCCTCTGCCAGGCCGCCTTTGGAGCTTTTTGGTTCCCATTTCAGCCCCAACATCAGCCCTTTTTCCATCTATTCCCTCCTCCGAATATGCACCATCTTCTTCTTTCTCTAATTCCTCTTCTTCGGCTTCGTAGTTGCTATCATTTTCAAATTCTTCTTCTTCTTCTTTATTGTCTTCTTCACTGCTTCCTTCACTTTCTCTGTCGGTTGTTTCTTCTTCATAGTCAAAACCTGGAGTAGAATCTTTCAAAAAGCGTAGTCGAAGGCGGCCATTGCTTCGTTCAGCTTGAAAGAGAGTACTGTTTGTTGATGGGGCCTTGACAGCTTTTATTACCAACCTTCCGTTTTCACGGTGGGGCCTAACTTGAAGAGATTCCGATCCACTTATCGTTGTCAGTGGAGGTGGAAAATTGCGAGAAATTGCTTTCTTAGCTCTCAATAATTGACCCGATTTGTGTTGCTTCCTTGTTGGAGAATTTCCACTTTCAGAATCTGATGAAGACAATGAGAAAATGTTGTCTTCAAGGATGTCGCTGCCTGTCTCATTACCTAAATTCTCGGTGCATAGTTCCAAGCTCTTCTCACTCAGTGTAGACAAAGAACGCTTGACTAGAGGATGAACATAAGTGTTTTCTTTCTCTACAATCTCTTTTGAGGATTGGGGACCATTGGTGGAGAGAGCTTGGAGGAAGCTCCAACCACCCGAGTCAGGATTTGAGGAAGTTTCCTTATCATGAAGAAAATCAGTTTTCTTGCCAACTTTTTCATAACAGCATTCCTCAACTTCTTTGGTTTTCGAATCAACGAAAAATGACTCGAGAGGCTGACAGAAGTGAGGTCTTGCTGAAGATAACATTAGCCTCAGTGCTCTTGGCTCAACCAGCTGCGACTCGAGACAAGACTGTAGGCCTTGGTGGCAAACAATCGTCGCCATAATGGTAAAGCCTACGACAAGAAGGATAGAAAAATGGTATACTGTTTACAGAAATGAAAAGCAAAAGATCATAAAAACAGGCAAACTACAAGTCTAAGGAGGCAGAGGAAAACAGAGTTGGAGGTTTTTGAGAGAAAGGGAAGAGGACGTTGAACATGAGAGATAAGCGAGGGGTGGGGGTGTGAATTTGTAGTCCTCCAAAAGTGCCAAGAGCTATAGCGTTTTACACCACTTGAATTATACAATTCTTAATCTGCCACACACTGCAAAAGAGAATAAAGAAACAGGAAAAAAAAAAGTGGCAAAAATGGAAGTATTCTATTTGATACATATTAAATTTATTTTTAAACTTAAATTAGTGGAATTTGAATGTCAGCAACGAATTTCTTCTCAAAATCTCATGTGGGAAAAAAATTAAGTCTGCTGATGACATCCTTATCTTGGGTGTGAATGTAGTTAAAGAGAGACAAATGGGCTGTAACATTGCTCCAAATTTACCAGGCTTCACTATTCCCTTTTCTTTCCCCTCCAAAAGAAAGCCAAAAAAAAAAAAAAAAAGGCCAGGACATGTAGGATTCTCCCAAATATTTCTTGATACTGTGATAGTGATTGCTTCCTATTGAAAACCCAAAGCATAATTAATCCATTGTTTCATGTATGATTCATATGTTTTATGAGTCAAAACCTATGTTTATTGCATTCAAAAAGAGGAATAATAATATACTACTATCAGCCTACAGCCTTTGAATTTTTCAGGAAGTAAAGTTACATAAATGGACATCAATTCTAGCAGACCAAATTTGAGAATTCACCAAAACTCCACTTCTTTATGCTAAAATACTACCCCAGCAAACCTACAGAATGATGGGCAAGTTTGTCAAACCTTCAATGTTTGGCATTTGTTTAGGATGGGAAAAAGAAAAAAATCCTTCATGATCTATAATTATGTTTGTGAAAAAATAGGTGTTTGGACCGACAGCCTCCAACCCCACCATGGATTTAAACAATGGCAAAAACAGTGCGAGTCCCACAAGAAATGACTTTGGCAAAAGTTATTCAAATATAGTCATGTTACTCCACACTGTTTCACAGTTAAATTTATTTTGATGGAGTATACATTTCAAGGAATATACAGTTTTTCATCATGTACTTTGCACACTTAATTTGAAACTTCATTTCAGTTTGGTTTGTGTTAACATCATTCTGTTCTGGCTGTGGTTTTCAGTAACTCAAAACCTTGTCCAGCCATGACATGCTTTTAAACTAGACCTGTTAATTGGGTGGGTCAAATTGGTTTCAAGTCGGATTAATTCGCGTTGAATCAATTTGAATTTTAAAAATTTTGGATTATTTTTCGGATTTGGATTATTTTGGATTCGGATCATTTCGAATTCAGATTATTCGAGTTTGACACTTGAGTTTTAGGGTTCGGATCATTTTAGGTTCGTATCATTCGGATTTGACACTCGAATTATTCGGGTTCAATTTTTTAATTTTAAAATCAAATCAGATTAAATTATTTGATCGAGTCAGATTTAATTAGAATTTTATTAAAATATAAAAAAAGAAGTATTAAATAATATTTAAAAATAAATATCTAACTCGATTTTTTGGATTTGAACATAATCCGGTAATTTTTCAAATTAGAGTATCTGTTTTACTTAAAGGAGTATTATTGTATAACTGAAATCGTTAACCCAATCCATTTACATATTTATAATTGTAGTGTTATAACGCAATATACAAATAATTATAATACAATTCACATAGCAATAACCTATTTTATATACTTTTAAAAAATCACATGATCAAACTTAAGAAATTATACATTTAAAATAAAAACAACACATTTACCCTAAATTACATGTATAATGATAAGAGATTATTTAATTTGATCTAAATTACATGATAAGATATTATTATAATATAACGTACGAATCATTATGATAAAATACACGTATCATTATTCATAACTTATTTTATGTACTTTATTCTAAATTACATGAGAATGGATTATACTTTTAGAATAAAAATAATACCTTTATTTTAAATAATATATATAACAATAAAGAATGTTATGAAATTATCATAAGTATATCCATGATAATTAAAATATATAATTTATTTTAAATGTAATTATAAAATTATCATAATTGATATAACATTCTATTATTTATTTAAGAGATTACTATATATTTAAAAGATTATTTTAGTCTTTAAACAATTATTTTGAAATCTCAAACAATTAATTTAAGAAGGTTCTTACGGTAATAATATAACAAACTTACTTATAAAAAAAATACAACAAATTTACCATTTATCTAATCCAACGGTTTGATTTAAAATAAAGTTATTAAAATTGATTTATAACCGATTGATTAAAATTTTAATTTCTAATACCCTAACAGTATGTATAATAATATCAAATTTGTTTCATTTTCAAATTTTTTTCACAACTATTGAGTGTATGATGCATACTTTATCATATTAAAAAATAATAATTACAAATTATTAAATTAAAATAAATTAATAATTTACGTTATAGTTATTATTTTTATTAAATTAATATTTTTAAAATAAAATTGTATTTAATTTAAGTTCGGGTCATTTCGAGTTAATTGTTCGAGTCAATTTGGGTTCGGATCATTTCGAGTTCAGGCCATTTTCGGTTTCAGATTGGATCAGATTTGGGTTATTGATTTTTTTGATCAAATCAAATTAATAGTTTGGATTTAAATAAATTGATCGAATTTTTTTATGGTCTGATCAAAATCGACGGGTCTATTCTAAACCTTTAAAAAAGAAAGAAGTGATCCTCCACTAACTCACCCCCTTTAATTTGTCGGCTAGGTGCTTACCTATGAATGCTAAACACAAAATCTCTCTATAAAAAGAAGGGAAAGAAAAGAAATAAAATCAACAGACAATAGTGCAAATGGCAAAAATAATGAAGAAGAAGCTAGGCCATGTGGGTGGACAAGGACAACAAATGCCTACCCTAAAAATGTTTAAAGAATGCAAAGGTTCATTAGCCTACAAAAGCTGGTGTTAGGACTCATTTCTATTTGAGGGTTTTGCGGTTGTGGGTTTCCTAGTATAGAAAAGCTGACTGGGTTCCTAGCAATATCACCATTTAGAGCAAAAAAGAAGTAGCTGGCATCCCTGATTGTAAACATAACAGTATGTACCTGTACTGTACAATAACTTTTGCACGTTGTCTTTCTGTAATTACACATGCATGAACAAGCACAGATTTTGTAGCAAAAATGGAAAAGAACAAACACAGATTCTATTTTCTTTTTGATTCCCTATTGGTTTGTTGTTTATGCTTAGTTGGGGCTGATCATGAGGGATAGCAGAAGCCTAAGAAATCCAGTACCGACACTTATATGGAAGCCAAAACTGATCCAGGAAGAATAGCTGAGCTGGATGATGCACCAGACAGGGTAGTTTTCAGGAAAACATTGTGTGCATTTTTATTCTACCTAACAAAAGTAAACATAATTTTTACATTTACTCTTTTTCCAAGTATATTTGGCCCCATTGTCAAGGATAACAGATTCTGGTTTACTTAGTGGTCAGTTATGTTTCCTGACTTTCCAAAGATAAGCTAGTGAGATTCTGAATAGAGTAAATGTGTGGTGGATGCTTCGAGGGAGACCTTTTATGAAATTCTGTCATATTTCTATATTTTTCCATTTTCTATATGAATTTCAAACAAATATTATGGCCATTGTCAAGCAGACCTTCAAGCAGGCAGGCTTGACTGTCTATCATTTTCCATGTTAGGTGAAGGAAAGCCAGATAATATCTATAAGAGTTAATAGTATCAATAGTCCCAAAATTATAGGTCATATTTTATATTGGTCCCTAAACTTCAAAACGTATCAAATTGATCATTGATTACAAGTATCATAACAAATTGGTCCCTACCGTTAGCTTTTCCGTTACCTTTACTGTAGCAATAAGCTTAGTGACACGTGTCATCAGCTGATTGCTCCAGCAGTTGTCTTCATTTATTTTCCTTTTTCTTTATTTCTTTTATTTATTTCTTTGATTTTTTTTAAATAAATACAAAGAAAAAATAATTCATATTATAAATTAAAATAATTTTTTTAAAAATATAATTAATTTAAAAAGTATGAAATATTTATTTACTTTAATTTTATAAAAAATATTTTTAATTTTTTCGTTTCTTCCTTTTTTTGTTGTTGTTGCTTTTCTCTTCTTTATAAATTTATATTAAAAACTAAACAATAATTTACATTATAATTTAAATTAATATTGTAATAATCAAATAATTAAAAAAATATAAAACTATTTATTTACATTAATTTTATAAAAATATAATTTTTTTATTTTTTTTCTTCCCTTTCTTTCTTTTTTTTCTCTTTTTTATAAACAAATACAATATATATATATATAAGTATATTATATTATATTTTAAATTAAATTAACTTTCTAAAAATTAAATAATTTATAAATATAAAATATTTATTTTATATTTTTAAGTTTTTTTATTTTTTATTTTTTCCTTTCCTTTCTTATCTTTTCCCTTTTTCTCTTGTTTGTAAATAAATAAAAATAAAAATAAGTAATAATTCATATTATAATTTAAATTAATTTTTAAAAATAAAATATTTTATTTACATTAATTTTATAAGAAAAGAGGAAAAAAAGAAAAGAAAAAAGAAAGAAAGAAAAGGAAAATAAAAAAGTAAAAAATATATTTTTAATAAATGAATGTAAATAAATATTTTATATTTTATAAATTATTTAATTTTTACGAAATTAATTTATTTATAAAAAAAAAGAAAGAAGAAAAAGAAAAAGAAAAAAATATTTTTTATAAAATTAATGTAAATAAATATTTATATTTTATAAATTATTTAATTATTAAAAAATTAATTTAAATTATTATTTATCTTTTGTATTTATTAATGTTTTCATTTTTCCTTTTTCTTTATTATTCTTTATAAATAAATACAAAAGATAAATAATAATTTAAATTAATTTTTAATAATTAAATAATTTATAAAATATAAATATTTATTTACATTAATTTTATAAAAAAATATTTATTTACATTTATTTATTAAAAAATATCAAAAATAAAATAATAAAGAAAAAAATAAAATAAAATAAAGAGGAATGTGATGCAATCAGCTGATGACACGTGTCACTAAACTGATTGGTACAATAAAGGTAACGGAAAAGCTAATGGTAGAGACTAATTTGTTATGATACTTGTAATCAAGGACCAATTTGATACGTTTTAAAGTTTAAAAATCAATATAAAATATATCTTATAATTTAAGGACCATTGATAATATTAATTCTATTTATAATATGGCATCTAATAGAGCAATAGCCCGCAGGTGACTGTTACATTTACGAGTTTTTTATTGTTATAATGCAGATAAAGTCTGTGAAGCCTACCCACTCAACTGAGGAATTATTTTTTGAGAAAGAAAGGACAAGAACATTAAAAATGGAATTATTCATCACCAGATTTACTAGGTCTAAAATTAGAAACTAAATTGTCATGTCTGTCTGGAAAAAAATTTCAAGGCCACAGTTTATGTTTGATGATCCTTAATATCCAAGAAAAAAAACATATAAGAAGAGAAAAAGCAAAGACCTATAAAATTGCTATTTGTTTATATAAACCAAAAGGGGAGAGGGGGAAAGGAGGAAAGGATGTAGAGAGAGAGAGAGAGAGATTACCCTGTTCAATCTGGCCCCAGCATCCTTCTCGACATCTTCATAATTAAAGTTACAGCATCCAGTTCCAGTTGGTTTGGGGTCATTTTTGCGATAATAGGTCAACATAGCTAGATCCTGTTCCTGTAAAGTATAGCACCTGATTATTAAACAAAAGTTTGTAAGAATACTTTGAGGTTGTTATAGTTTTTAATTCAACTCATCAAAGCTAGTTTTTCTCTATTTTACTCAAATTCTAATGTTAATATCGGATACAGACATGAATTCGATACGGGTATGTTTATTTTTTTTTTTTTAAGTTTTTTCATGTATTTAAAAGATCATTGAACGATCATATCCCTATACCCATGTCAAAATATACGTTGGATACAAATGTCGGACATGAATATTTCAAAAAAAAAAAAAAAATTAAGAGTCGAAGTAACATAGATTTTTTCACCTTATCATCTCCTTTTGATTGATGAATATGGAATCCATAGATAGGTAAAAAAGAATATATCTGCATTTAAACAAAATGAGGTTGGTTGTAAGCATTCTTGATATTATGGTTTCTTTATTAAGCAAAATTCTCAAATAAATCAAGTGAAATGTGGATACAACATAAGAAATTTACTCCGTTCAGCCAAGTAGATCAACATATTATAACCCCTAACTTCTGACACTTGTAAAGTCCTCAAAAGATCAATTCACAAGCAACTTTTTAACATGTTCAGGAAATATTAGTGAAAAATTAAAATAAAAAAGGCATGTGGACAGGTACTCGACCCCCAAAGGCAACCTTTCCCTTAGTATCTATACCTAGCTATGTGGTCCTAATTCCTAAAGCAGTAGCGCATAAAACTGAACTAAAGAAGCCTAGTAACCTTTGGTAGCTCTAAATGAGCAGTCTTTTCAGCCCTCTCCTAGTACAAAAGGTTCTTTATTATTGAGTTAACAATAATTATGTATGCCAAGTTGCCAACTGAAAGAAAGAAAGCAAGAGCATAATATTTATATCAGAATCTATCTGGTTTCTCTGATTTTTTAACTCTATGCCCTTTGTGACAGACAGAGGGAATGAAATTTGCATCAGCATCCATCCATGTTTGTTGACTAAAATACTAAAAAAATTCATGAATTGTTACATTTTTTAAAGTAAATTTTTGAATTTTTATTGTATTTAAATAAGTTTTTATCATTAAATTTGTTTTCAAATAAAATATTAATTTATATTAAGGTTATTGGGACAAAATAAAGATTAAAAATTTATTTTAGTACAAATTAAAGGATAAAAACTTAGTTGAGTATAAATTAAAGATTAAGAGTTTATTTTAGATCTGCTCATGGATCGGGTCGGAATCCGAAACTTTTCTCATTCCCTTGCCCAGCCCGACCCAACCTTAGAAGGGCTCAACCCGACCCATATTACTGTTCACAAATTAATAAAAAGTTTAAAAAAAGCATTTTTATATTAATATATATTTTTATAATTAAATTTAATTAAATAATTAATTTTTTATTATGTGAATAATGATCCGGATCAGATCGAGTCTACTTGGATCATAAAAATATCTATCCGAACTTATTGGACCGGACAGATTGTTTAACTCATGAACAGATCTAATTTATTTGTGTGTAATAAAAATATAACGGTTTATTTATGGTAAAATTCAAGATTTTTTTGATATTTTAACCATGTTTGTTTGATTTTGTTTTAAGTAATGTAGAATCATTAACCAAGAATACGTCATGTCCCCTTGGCATTAAGTGAAGCCTAAAGTTATGCCTTTGATTTTATTTTTTTTTTGTTGCCATAACCCATATTATAATCAAGACTTTTTTTAAGAAAGACAAGAATCCAGTTCACAGTTGAAGTAAGCACATACAAAGCACCTTCCTAACTTTTTGCCTATACTAGTGCCACCTTTCCCACCCATTTTAATTATTTTAAAACTAAAAAAGGACAATAGAAACAAAACAGGCAGAGCCTACGTAATCCATGCAAACATGTTATAAAACTAATGGTCAGGTTATCACTAATTACAAGGTAAGAATAAATTAATGCATTGAGCCCATGAAAGAACTTTAGAAATAAACATAAACATCGCAGTCGAAGGTTAGCTTTACAGACAGTGACAAAACTTTGGGGTCTCTTTCTCGAGCAGCAGGCATGATTAAACAACTATGCACTACAACTACCATCATAAGTATGTTTATTTCGTAGAAATTAAATTGTAAAAAATAATTTTTAAAAAATATAAAAAAAAATTCAAAAAGTAAATTTTTTTATATTTGAATGATTTATTAAAAAATATTTTCTGTTGTTTGATTATTTTTTGAAAAATCTACTTTTTTTTAAAATATGAATTATTATTAAAATAATGATATTGTTATATGAAATAATATTTTTATTAAAATAAAAAATGATATTCATTATATTAATAATTTATTATTTATTATTAAATTATAAATATTATATAATTAAAATATAAATATAAATATGTAGGTTTAATAATATTTAAATAAAATATTAAAAATTACAATATTAAAATATATTTATATTAATATATTAATGTTTTTATAATTAAAAAATAAATATTTTTATTAATATAATAATATTTGGCTCGAGTCAAGTTAAGTTTCGATCTAAAATATGATGTCCAAATTTCGATTCGAGTAGCCCTACTGATGGCAGTTGTTTTCAGGAAATTGTCTTCCCCTTTTGAAAAGGAAAAGACAATTTCCAAAAAAAAAAACCTTTATTTTTCGTTGACCAGCAAATCATTTTCCGTTGACCAATTAATTTTCCGCCAACCAAACACCAAAAAATGCAGAAATCATTTTTCGTAAATCATTTTGAGTGAAACAAACGGACCCTATAATTATCAATATTTTATTCATTATTAAAGTAGATTATCTATCACCTTCATGCTCTACATAAATGTGAAGAGCTTCTGCGTGTGGCCTGCAAGTAGATTTCTTTTTATCTAACATTTACAGTAATACTGAGGAATAAAAGTAGCATGTGATAAAGTTCATGGACAAAAGGAATAATCTTCTATACAGAAAGAAAGCTTACAAATTTGTCAGTAGCAGGACTTTTTCAAGAAGACGTATTGGTTAAGTTCCAAGAAAGGAAGAAACCACTGCTTCGTCAGCACAATACGTTTGAAAGTACTGCACCATAATCCAGTCCTTGCCCACAGTTTTCCTCCAAGTTTGGAAATTCATTTCTCCTTTCTTTCTGCATATTTAGAGAAAGAAAAGTCAGTTGATCAAAGCTGTAAATAAGACAGCCACCTTAGAAGTAACACAACAATAAATAGGACTGGAGTTTTCGAATAAGGTCACTTGGTAACATCAACAGGACTGAAGTTTAAAACAGTCAAATGAAAGCAACAAATTGAAATGCATATGTTACAAAGGCACGGAATTTTTTTTCTATCAGCATGGGATGCCCTTTCACTCCTTAGTTAACATCGCATGCTCAGAAATACGTCAACCGCAGCACATGACATAATACTAAATCGGCAGTCTATCTTTTATGAATTATAACAGAATCCTTTATTCAGAGAAATTATAATAGATTAAATAAACTAGTTGACCATATACTTCTAAGAACCCAAATCTAATTTGGCAGAAAACATGAGAAAAATGAAATTCATTAGTATAACATATATCTTGATAAATTCAAGTATGCTCAAAAAATAAAAAGATAACTTGAAGTACATCAAACCTACAATAGTTGATCTTTTAGTTCATTTATCAAATTCAATGGAAGCAAAAGATATCAAATACCATGCACTTTCAGGTGGTTACTCTAGGTTTGACAATTCAAAAAAAAAATAATAATCTTCTTGTACATGAGATGATCTGAACAATCACTCCAAACTGACAAGCAAGAGGATATGGCAGTAGAAATTGGCAAGCAAATAGCTTGAAGCATGAAACTTTTAGGTGAAATGTACGTATCAGCACAGGCATGATTGCTACTAGTTTAAGTTCAGCGACTAATCATCATGAATTACTATTATGAACATTCTTTTATAAAAAATTCTATATCATTTTTAAAACTTTTAATCCTTGCTACACAGAAATATTGTTTTACTTGAGTATGAAACCTCATTAAGAAAAATAAAATAAATATTTATGCATCTCTTGTGGTTTAGTTATTCTTTTTCTCCCTTTTTCTTATTCTGGGTGGTTAATGCATAGCAAAACTGGCAGCCATGATACTCCTTCAAAGAAGCCCATAGGTTGAGTCTAGTTTTCCCTAAACTATACAGTAATCTTATTTGATAAATGAGAGGCTTAATATTCACCCAAAGTTATCACTAATCTTATAGTTCATAATAAATCTGGAGAAAATGCATTAAAAAGTTGAACTGCTAGGATAGGTAAAACCCAAAAAATCGAAAAGCATCATGATGTCAGCCACTAACAACTAATTTTGCAACAATAAAATATGGTCTCCCTGGGTTGCTTGTGATTCCCTGAAAATGTAGAGGTGTTGAAAACGATGTTGCACATTGGAGATGTGATTATGTCATTAATCATAATGAAGGCAGTTGTGTAAAGTGCAAACTCGGCGATAATCTTCATTTGTGCCCCTATGTCGGAAATATCGTTGCTGACTTATCTAAGAGTGATTTACATATTTTGACAAAGATAGCTTGCCTATAGATCTTGATTGTGCATTACATACAACTAGTTTAGAGTGTCTATGTGAGTGCCAATGAGAGAGAGAGACTTGGGCTTTCAAATTTCTAATACTTACTTTCATAAGGGACAAGAATCACTTGACGTGGAATATAAGTGACGGATAATATCCCAATAACAAGGAATCCAATCACTGAATGCACGAAAAAAATTGCTGCTTTTTAATTACATAAATTCTTCAGCAGTATACATAGAGGTGGGATTGGAGAAAGAAGGTGAAGAAGAAGACAGATTAGAAATCTATTCCTAAAGAGCAGTAAACTTTCTCCTCAAAATGTCATAAACAGAGTTTAGAATGTTAGAAAAATCAGCAAAAGGGATTGTATGCTTGAGATGTAAATCTGAAATATTGAAGTTATAGACCAAGATTTGCTTAAAGTGTCTGTTTAGTAATATCCTAAAAGCAAAGAATTGGAAGTCATAGAACCACAATTATATTGTAGACAAGCATAGACATTTAGATGCATACAATGTCAGATGTATGCTATTAGTGCTGAATTTAGAACGCGAGCACATCAAGTCACAAAAGCACTACACAAGCAATAAGACAATGAAATGTGTCAAGACCACCTTAGATAAACTGTAATTGACAAGAATATTGTTGCAAATTATACACTTATACTACAAGCTGTGCATAGGAAATTCTTGAAGAAGAATGCTTCTTAATTTACATGTACAATGTCGCAAGTTAAGTCATTTATTGTCTATAGGGATTTCTAGCAATATGAATCCTTCTGTAGTTTTAGGAATCCTCTGTTTCTCTTAACCAGTATGCTAGTTCTCAGGCTGTCACTTTTAACATTAATTTCAACAATTAAAGCAGAAGCACTGGTTAATGTTCTTTCAGTTGGACTTGTTATTAGGTTTCTCTGTACTCCCAATTCTTTGTACTATACTTCAAAAGTAAAAGGGTAAAACATTCTTTACTGGCTATTTTGATAATGAAAAGAGTTATGCAGAATACAGCTATGTTGTGGCAATTTAATAGCATTAAACAAGAAAGTATATTGCGTTTTGGTTTGCAACTAATTCTCAAAAATGGAATATAATAGCTTGTCTGTTAAGTGCTAACATACTCTAATAGTCTAATTAGTATCATGGGAAAAACATCAGTGCAAGATGCTGAAGTTTAACACAGCTATGAACAAAAACAACTTTCATACATTTGGTTCCCAGGAGAGTTCGATATGGAAATAGATAACTTCCTGAAATTTTTATATTTTGACGTACTATCAAAAAAATCATTTGATCAACATTAGTGCACAATTCATGCAATATCTAGGAAACCGCTTCTGAAGATTAATTCATTTAAAAGGGTAAAACATTCTTTACGGGCTATTTTGATAATGAAAAGAGTTATGCAGAATACAACTACGTTGTGGCAATTTAATAGCATTAAACAAGAAAGTATATTGCGTTTTGATTTGCAACTAATTCTCAAAAATGGAATATGAATAGCTTGTCTGTTAACATACTCTAACTAGCATCATGGGAAAAACATCAGTGCAAGATGCTAGCTATGAACCAAAACAACTTTCATACATTTGGTTCCCAGGGGAGTTCGATATGGAAATAGATAGCTTCCTAAAATCTTTTATATTTTGACATAGTATCAAAAAAATCATTTGATCAACATTAGTGCACAATTCATGCAATATAGCTAGGAAACCGCTTCTGAAGATTAATTCATTCAATGAAACACATTGAGCGATGAGAAAACTAAAGCTGGAAATGATATTATCTTCAGGTCAAACAAACAGAAATCCGGAAAAAGAAAATCTCTTAGTCTACTGAAAAGTAGTATAAAACTACAACTGTGACAGACACTGTTACCAAAAAACTTAAAGGTGTGGCATCACACAATGCAAAAACAGGTATGGAATTTATTGTGCACTTGACATAATTCAGGAAAATGTTACACTTGTCAAGAAAGGAAGCCATAACTAAAATGTACATTGAGATTCCATAACCCATACCTCATCTTTTGTTTAAGATAGACTCTTTCATTGCAAGGGGAGCATATTCTTCCAACTACATGCTGCAGAGATGAACAAAATTTTCAAGTAAGAAAATGCAACTTGAGATTATAGAAAATAAGAAACTGTTTGATGACAATTCAAAAAAATTAAATTTGACTCCAGAACCATATTCTCAGGCCTATATGATGGTAAACGGTTAATAATTCATTAGAGCATTTCATTTAACTCTACCTGTAGAGCACTTTATGCAATTTAGTAGAATATACAGTTTTTTTTTTTCAAGGAAATAGAGGATGTAAGCATCGAAATGCCGTGATGTATATGAGAAGTAGTAATTACTAAGCACGAGCAAAGCACAAAGTAATCAGCCATTCCTTGTTCATAGCATCAATGAACTTTGAGATAAAGCTAGAAAGCATTCCCTTGCTACTATGACATGTTCTGAACCAGGACTCATGAACTGCTTGGGGTATGATTTTAACAAAATGCATTAGGAATTGAGAGTCCTCAACATATTAAACAGTGGCATGAGTTAGTATGGTTCTGTTTATCAAAAGATAGGATCATATACAAGCATAAAATGTGGACGAACACCTAAAAAGATGTCATACAAAGACAACCATATGCATAATCCATTTCTAGGTACTGTAGAGAATTCGAATGTCACAATTTTTCCAGATTTTATGGCCAAAACTCAGGCTGAAGCATCGGTAACAAAAAAAAAAAGGACTTCACTAATCATTTTCAAAGGAGAGCTCATCCAAAAATTATTAGCATTGTGCTTCCAAGAGAGTGAAACTCTCCAATGGATCGAACCACCTTATGCCATTCTGCAGTGCCACTTTAATCATTCTAATATTCGATCTGCTGACCTTTACATTATACAATCAAACTTGTGTATTATTTTGTTTAGTAGTTTTTTTCCCCAAAGGCAGTCATTGTAACTTTAATTTAATTCAAACCCATCATGATTCATTTTCTAAGATATTCGCTTAAATTTCTACCAGATTTCAGTTCAATGGTCTGCGCATCAAGCATCTTTTTCAAAATCATTTAATTGACTGATACCAAAATATAATTTAATAAAATGCTTTGAGACTAGACCATAACTAAGGACCGCAGAATATCGCCATCACCATAATCATAGTCATTGTTATCATCGATTTAAGCTGTTGACTTAAATAACTCAAATTGATTTCAATTTTGTGTTATACAAAAACTCATAATACAAAAAATCAAGCTTGAGAATACGAACAAATTCATTTAATTCATTGTAACATTTAAATGCATTTTTTTCATAAAAATTTTCTCAATCTATTATATTTTAATCAGGTCAATTATGTATAGATTCATTGGAAAATGGGATTAAACAAGAATCGGAACAATAAAATAAGCATTACTTAACCGAAAGTACAATTACACGATTGCCAAGTGATGGAGGCTAAGAAGTGTGAGTAACAGGGAAGCTGGGAATAGGAAGAACAGCTACCGAGATCCTCAACAATGGTGACAGAGAAGAGATTGAGAGAACAAAGGAGATTGATCTTATTAACATGCCTTTTAACAACCTTAGTACATGGTATTTAAAGAAAGCTTAGATAACAACTTAACTAACTACTTAACAACTTCTAACTGACATGCTGACGTGGATAACCACCTTAACAGCTTGCTGACATGGACCTAACTAACTTCCAACTGCTTATCTATATTCTTCTCGTAACAATCCCTCCCCCATATCTGAGACTTGTCCTCAAGGCTGGAATTCAGGGAACCTGAGCTGCAAATCATATAGGAATTCCCATGTAGCATCCTCGGGGAAGGAATTCTTCCAGTGGACTAGGACCTTAGTTGCAGGTCGATTGCCTCTCCTTACCATCTTCCTGTCTAGAATGGCTAATGGCTCTAAGGCAGGGTTTAAGCTTGGAACTGGCAGTTGAGAATGAATTGCAACTCGTGGCCCAAGTTTCTTCTTAAGCTGGGAAACATGGAAAACAGGGTGTAGTTGTGACCCTGATGGCAAATCCAGTCTGTAGGCTACTGCCCCTACCTTGTCCAATACCAGATAAGGTCCAAAATACTTAGGAGATAGTTTGTGGAATTGCCTGTCTGCCAGACTGTTCTGCCTATAGGGCTGTAGCTTCAAGAAGACCCAATCTCCAATGGAAAACTGCCTATCAGTTCTGTGTTTATCAGCTTGGTGTTTCATCCTAGCTTGAGCCTTTTGAAGATGATGTTTTAAGAGCTGTAACATCTCTTCCCGAGCTTGTAAGCTGGTGTCTACCCGTTGGACTTGTGAATCTCCTCGGAAATAGGGAATGTGAGTTGGAGGAGGATAGCCATACAAGGCTTCAAACGGTGTGACTTGAATTGCAGAGTGGTGGTTAGAATTGTACCACCATTCAGCCAGTGACAGCCACCTGTGCCAATTCTTAGGTTGATCACCAGTGGCACAACGCAAGTATGTTTCCAAAGTCCTATTGACCACCTCAGTTTGGCCATCGGTCTGAGGATGATAGGCTGTGGATAGGTGTAGGGCAACTCCCTGAATTTTGAACAACTCCTGCCAAAATGTGCTGGTAAACACAGGATCCCTATCACTGGTGATGTTATTGGGTAAACCATGCAACTTAAAAACATTGTCCATGTAAGCCTGAGCCACATCCAAGGCAGTATAGGGATGGGACAACCCAATAAAATGAGCATACTTAGTCAACCTGTCCACCACTACCATTACCATATTCTTTCCAGAGGATGGAGGAAGACCTTCAATAAAATCCATGCTGATCTGACTCCAAGCAACAGAGGGTATAGGCAGGGGCTGCAGCAGTCCAGGATAGGCACTATTATCATACTTGAATCTTTGGCACACATCACATTCCCTTACAAATTGCCTGACTTGTTTCTCAAGACCTTTCTAGTAGAACACTGTTGACAGTCTTTTGGAAGTGGCTAACACTCCAGAATGACCTCCTGTCCCTCCTTCATGAAACAGTTGTATAAGCTTTGTCTGTAAAGCTAGATTTTTTCCAATCACCACACGTCCCTTCCTCTTTAACTGTTCATCAGTCCAAGTATAAAGAGGATTTGTTATAGTTCCTTGCTGGAGCTGAGAGATCAGATCCTTAGTCACAGGATCATTAACCCAACTTTCTTGTATCTCTTCCCAGATATCAGAAGAAACACTAGAAATGGCCATTAGCAACAGCTCATGAGAATGCACCCTGGATAATGCATCAGCTACTACATTCTCCTTCCCCTTCTTATAGCTGATCTCATAGTCATATCCCATCAGCTTGGTCAACCATGTGTGCTGTCCTGGGAATGAAATCCTTTGCTGCAATAGGTACTTCAAACTCTGGTGATCAGTTCTTATGCAGAAGTGCCTTCCTATGAGATAGTGGTGCCATTTGGTGACAACATAGACAATAGCAAGTAACTCCTTCTCATAAACCAAGAGACCCTGATGCTTAGGTGCTAGTATCTTGCTAATGTAAGCTAAGGGGTGACCATTCTGCATTAGTACAGCTCCAATGCCCATGCCTGAAGCATCAGTTTCAACTACAAATTGCTGTGAGAAGTCTGGGAGAGCCAAGACTGGTGGAGTTACCATGGCTTCTTTCAGTTTCTGGAAGGCCCTGGTTGCTGCATCACTCCATTGGAAATTGTTGATCTTCAACAATTCTGTCAAGGGTTTGCATAGGATGCCATAACCTTGTACAAACCTCCTATAGTACCCTGTAAGCCCTAGGAAGCCTCTGAGTTGACTTACATTTGTGGGTATAGGCCATTATTGTATGGCCTCGACCTTCTTGGGGTCTGTAGTCACCCCTTTTTCAGAGATAAAGTGACCCAGATACTCGACCTTAGCCTGAGCAAAAGAACATTTGCTTTTCTTGGCTAGGAGAGAATGCTGCTATAAGACCTGAAATGTGCACTGCAGGTGTTGTAGGTGATCAGGTAAGGATTTACTGTAAATCAGTATGTCATCAAAGAACACCAGGATGAATTTCCTCAGATAAGGTCGAAAGATGTCATTCATCAAACTCTGGAAGGTTGAAGGTGCGTTGGTGAGGCCAAAGGGCATTACCAAGAATTCATAGTGCCCATCATGTGTCTTGAAGGCAGTCTTGGGGATGTCTGGTGGATGCATCCTGATCTGGTGATAGCCTGCCCTGAGGTCAATCTTAGAATAAATTGTGGATCCATGCAATTCATCCAGTAACTCCTCAATGATTGGAATAGGATACTTATCCTTGATTGTGCCTTTGTTGAGTTCTCTGTAATCAATGCACATCCTCCATGTGCCATCCTTTTTTTCACAAGTATCAATGGTGAGGAGAATGGACTACAACTGGGTTGAATCAGTCCAGAAGAGAGCATTTCCTGAGTCATCTTCTCAATAACATCCTTCTGCATACCTGAATGTCTGTATGGTCTTATGTTGATTGCTGAGGTGCCTTCCTTAAGGGGAATTCTGTGGTCATGAACCCTGTGATGTGGTAACTCAGTTGGTTCCTTAAACAGATGGGCATACTTGTTAAGTAACCAGTGTATTTCCTCTGGAACCTGACCATTTTCCTCGAGTTGCAGACTGAATAACTGAATGAAAGAACATTATGCACCATTTGTCAACTCCTTTACTAGGTGCTTCCCTTTAACTGTTTTAAGTTGGACTTCCTTAGTTCCTCCTCTAAGCACATGTCTCTTCCCTTGGACAGTAAATTCTATTCTCAATTCCTTGAAGTCCCATTTCACTTCACCTAGTGTCACCAGCCACTGGATTCCCAGCACCATGTCACAGTTACCTAAGGGTAAAAGCAACACATCTGTGGTGAACTTAGACCCCTGCAGTATCCATGTGAGATTCCTGCAAACTGAACTGCATGGGAGGCTGCTTCCATTGGCCACATCAACTCTCATAGGGCTTACTTCTGAGATTTTGTAGCCTAATTTCTTAGCCATCTCTTTGTCTAGGAAGTTATGTGTACTTCCAGAATCTATCAGTATGTGGAGGGGCTTCTTGTTCACATGCACTGTCACCCTCATTGTTTGATAGCCTTTTGTTGCCATTCCACTGATGGCGTGAACAGAAATTTGAGGTGTGACTTTCTCTGCCTCTTCTCCTCTTCCTCAACTTCTACTTCTTCCTTTTCTTCCTCTACTTCCACAAGGTACAGCTGTTTTGGTTTACATTTGTGACCAAATGTGTACTTCTCATCACACCAAAAACACAGACCCTTGGCCCTTTTCTCATCCAATTCAGCACTGGACCTAATCCTTGTATTGCGATCTGGTTGGTTTTTTCTGAATGCTTGGTTAGCAGTGTTTGGGAGACCAAGTGGGGTTCTTGGTAGTAATCTGTTGTGGTTAGGGGTTGGCAGTAAGGGTGGTTTCTTTGGTGTTGGATTGAGTTCTTGGTGAAGAGTGGAGAGGGTGGTTTCTTGAAGTTGTGCCAGTGCATAAGCATGGTGTAAGGTTCTTGGCATAAACATTTTAACAGGGTTCTGTATTGCTGACTTCAGGCCATTCAAAAAGAAACTCACAACATAGTCCTCTGTCAATTCAACCCTACCTAACAAGAATTCAAATTGATCATAATACTGGGCCACCGTACCTGATTGTCTGAGACTTAAGAGCTCTATCATGGGATCACCATAGAGCTTGTCTCCAAATCTGGCTTCCACGGCTTGAACATATTCCTGCCATGGAATTGTTTCACACCCTCCTTTGTAACGACCCAATTTTGGTGCCACTGTAAAACCCTTCATTCCAAGTTGATCACTGCGAGCTTGACCCTTGCTTCTGGTGGAGTGTGATCTACATCAAAGAATTGTTGGCATTTGTAAAGCCAGCCATTGATGTCATCTCCATTGAAGTGGGGAAAATCGATCTTGGTTTGTCTGGTGGCAAAGTATTGGCCTCTCCCTCCCTGAGCTGGTCCATTGGCTTCTCCATGGTGCAACTGAGTCATGATTTGTGTTTGCTGCAGGTTGAGGGCCGAGATATCGCTTCTCAGTGCTGATACGATTCGTTCTTGATTGCTCTCTTGCCCTTGAAGTTTGGCCATCATCTCCTTCAAGGATTCTTTAACAGCTTCTTCAAACTTCCTGAATTCTTGAGACCTTGTGTTTTCTGCCATGGTAGGTGCCAAGAAAGAGGCTACTGATACCACTTGATGGAGGCTAAGAAGTGTGAGTAACAAGGAAGCTGGGAATAGGAAGAACAGCTACCGAGATCCTCAACAATGGTGACAGAGAAGAGATTGAGAGAACAAAGGAGATTGATCTTATTAACATGCCTCTTAACAACCTCAGTACATGGTATTTAAAGAAAGCTTAGCTAACAACTTAACTAACTACTTAACAACTTCTAACTGACATGCTGACGTGGATAACCACCTTAACAGCTTGCTGACATGGACCTAACTAACTTCCAACTGCTTATCTATATTCTTCTCGTAACACCGAGAAAATAAAATAATCAGAAGGAAAACAACGGAACTCCAACGAAAATTAAAAAAAAAATAAAATAAAAATCATCAGAAATTATGAAAAGAAACGAACCTTGAAAAGAGCAGAGAGTGAAGCTGGTTGACGGCGCCATTTGCAACCACGAAAAAATGGCTTTAAATTGATAATTATTCGGTGCCAAAAGAAAGAAAAAAAAGATTCTTTGAGGGAGGGAGGGAGGGACGCATCAATCGCGCGCGGAGTACAGTTTTTTTGATTTTCTAGCCGCCTAACCGGGAATATCTATATGATTTTGTTTAAATTTATGAAAGCTACCCTTGGGTCTTTAAAAATTAGAAAATTGCCCCTCATAGTTTTCTGAAATTTAACTCGTGCTCCCAAAATTCAAATTTAGGGTGTGCATAATTCGATTTGAATAACCAAATTAAACTACTGAAACGAAATTTATTTCGATTAATAAAAAAATTTGCTTAGTTATCAGTATAAGATTTTTTAAAATTCAGTTATCGATTAATTCAGTTCGAAATTCAAAAATAACAGAATTAATCGAATTACTCGAAATATATATAAAATATGATATTTTTAATCCTTATTAGATGTTTTAAGTTTAATATTGTTGAAGTTTTTTACTTATGATAGATGTACCTTTTACTTATATATGACATTTGAATATTCGTTGGATGATTATACTTATTTGAATTATAAAAAATTAGAAATTTAAGATTTTAAAATGTAATTTAACTTATTGATGTAGAACAATTAGAATTTGATTAATTCGGTTAACCGGACGAATTAATCAAAATAATTTCAATCAGTTAAAGATATATCTTTTGTAATTCAATTCGGTTAACTGTTAAAGAAAATAAATTTTAGGTTAATGGTTATTCGATTCGGTTATTAACCGAATCGATCGAATGCACACTAAGTAGTAATTGTTTGGGAAAAGAGGTTAGATTAGAATAAGATGGTAGATTAGTACAAAAAAAAATAAGATGGTAGATTGTGGTTCTTGTTATAATACATGCATATTTTGCATGTAGTGGATGACTAGATACTAAGGATGCCATTAGTATGAAGTTTTTAATTATTATGTACATGTACATTATGGTGCATTATATTGAGAAATGTATTCTCCTCTCCCTATTTATTTTTGGAGTTCTATATAAGGATTGGTTTGTATCCAAGAAGAACATATATAAAAAAGATTGGTCACATAGCTACTTTCTGAAAATCTAGACTTTGAAATTTCATATTTTCTTTGTCTTAATCTCTCTTTATTTACTCTTTTTATTTTATTTATAATACGTTATCAGCACGATCAAGTCTCTAACGGTAATAAAATCCCTTAAGTTTCCTTTCATTATATCAAGGTAAGAATTTTGCTTTCTCTAACATGTATTATCTAGAAATCTAGTATTTCTTTTATTTGTAAAATGTACATATCTTTACATGTTCTATAATGTGATAAATGTGAGATGAGTTTTTTTTTTTTATTGTTTAGATTCTTAATGTCTACCTTATTTTGGACTTTTTATTTATTCTTTCAAGCGTCTTTACAATGACAAATCTCACGAAACTTGAATTCGTTACTCTTGATATTTCTGGAAGAAATTACTTGTCATGGGTACTTGATTCATCTTAATGCTATGAATCTTGAAACTACTATTAAAGAAGAAAACCAAGCATCGCTGCAGGATAGCACAAAAGCAATGATTTTCCTTCGACACCATTTATACAAAGAATTGAAAATTAAGTATCTTACTATTAAAGGCTCAAAACATCTAGTTGATCTTTACAAAAAATCACTAAAGGAAAAAGAAAAAAAAAATGTTGAAGTAAATTTATATGAACCTATTGATCCTATTTATGATAATGAATATTCTTTACATATTGATTTTGATATTTCTGATTTTTTCAAAGATCCTAATGGCAAATTTGATCATTTGATTAGGGATGGAAATGTCTATAATGAGATATCTTTATGTTATTTTAAAGATTATCATATGTAAGTTTTACTTATAATATGACTAATAATATCTTGTATATTTCATGTTTATTAATTCTTTACAATTCCTAAAAATATGTATATTTTTTTGTTAATAGATAATGCAAAATAAACTTGATATTATGAAGGATGACATATGTTTAGTGAATAGTGCTACAACTCACACAATTCTTCATGATAGAAAATATTTCTTACAATTAACATTAGCTGAAATTAATGTTAATATAATATCTGATTCTGCAAATATAATAGATGGCTCTGGAAGAGTTCACGTTATGTTCCAAAATAAAACAAAATTATATATTGATGATGTGTTGTATTCTAATAGATCCCGAATAAATCTATTAAGTTTTAAAGATATACGTCGCAATGGGTATCATGTTGAAACAAAAAATAAGTAGATGTGAAATATCTTTATATAACCTCTACAGTTTTGAATCAAAAATTCATATTAGAGAAACTTTCAAGTTTCCCATCTGGCTTATATTTCAAAAAATAAGGATGGTTGAATCAAATTTTATGCACCGGAAGTGCTCAGATCCTAAAACTTTTATACTTTGCATGATCGTCTTGGCCATCCTGGTTCAACCATGATGCAATGTATCATTGAAAATACACATGGACACCCATTAAAGGATCAGAAAATTCTTTTACCTGAAGATTATTTTTATTCTTCTTGTGCTCAAGGTAAATTAATTGTTAGGTCTTCTCCATCTAAATCTGAGTCTCCCACTTTTCTACAAAGAATACAAGGAGATATTTGTGGCCCAATTCATCTATCTTATGGACCATTTCGGTATTTCATGGTTTTAATTGATGCTTCCACGCGATGGTCACATGTTTGTTTGCTTTCAACTCGTAATATTGCTTTTGCTAAATTCCTTCTTCAAAAAATAAAGTTAACATCAAGTTTTTCTGACCATTCTATTAAGACAGTTTGTTTAGATAATGCAAGAGAGTTTATTTCAAAAACTTTTTATGATTATTGCATATTTATTGGAATTAGTGTTGAACATTCCATTGCACATGTTCATACTCAAAATGGTTTAGTAGATCATTCATTAAACGTTTATAATTTATTGCTAGACCTATGCTTATGAGATCACAGCTTTCTATATCTGCTTGGAGACATACTATAGTACATACTGCATCTTTAGTTCTTACCTAACCATCTGCATATCACAAATTTTCACCTTTACAACTTGTGTTTGGTCAACAACCAAATATCTCTCATCTTAGAGTTTTTGGTTGTACTGTATATGTCCCTATTAAACCCACTCAACAAACTAAGATAGGACCCCTACGACATCTTGGAATTTATGTTGGTTTTGACTTTTCATCTATCATTAGATATCTTGAACCTTTAACAGATGATCTTTTTAGGGTAAGATTTTTATATTCTTAATTTGATGAATCATTTTTCCCATCATTAGGGGAAGAAAAAGGTAAAGGATCTAAAGCACAAGAAATTTGTTGATATACACTAACATTTTTCAATCTTGATACACGCACAAATCAATGTGAACTTGAAGTTCAAAGAATAATTCATTTGTACAATGCCGCAAATCAATTTCCAAATATTTTTTCTGACACCCAATAGGTCACTAAATCACATGTACCGGCTGCAAATATTTTTGCACGTTTAATTGTCCCTACAAGACCTCTTGTGGGTATGGCAGCCAATGAATCTAAAGTACGCCAGAAGCGTGGTAGACCTTTTAGTGCAAAGGATTATGTTCCTCGAAACAAAAGAAAATAAAAACACTTCAAAATGACACACCAGAAGAGGTCAAAAATAATATAGATCAACAACCTCATATTTCTAGACAAGCAACCCCAGAAGTGGTTCCGGTACCGGCAAATTATAAAATATCATTAAAATATGAAAATATGTGAGCAAGAAATGAAGTTGTGTTGATAATGTGTTTGCATATACAATTGCTTCTAATATTTTCAATGATAATGAGCCTGAACCTCAAACTGTAGAAGAATATCAACTTAGAAGTGATTGGCCAAAATGGAAAGAAGAAATAAAGGCCGAGTAAAGTATTTGGAACGATAGTCTAGACACCTCAAAATGTCAAACCTGTTGGGTATAAATGGGTTTTTGTATGTAAAAGAAATGAGTTAAATGAAATTGTGAGATACAAGGCACAATTTGTGATAACTCTAGGAAATATAGTTATTTTGCCACCTTTTATGCATTTAAATCGGCTAAGTCTTTGAGGATTTTATTAGGATTTGATTAGTTTTAGATGTTTTTATATTTATTTTATTTATCCATTTTATGTTTAAAATAGTTATTTAGTTATTATTTATGTGTTTTTATAGGTCCAAGGTGATTTGGAGCTTCGAGGTGCAAAACGATGAAAAACGGTGCAAAGCAATGAGCAGGCAGATTCGACCTCCGAAGCTTCTTTCAAGAAAAACATGATCTTAAAGTATTTATTTGAGAAAACTTTCTCATGACTTTTGAAGCTGACTTCCATACCTTTCCAACGGTATTTTACTCGTCAAAATTGGACGAGATTTGCCCATCCAAATCAGCTGACGAAGTTCGATAAGATGATAGAGGCGAAGTGCAGCAAACCGAGAAGACTGCGCTCCAATTCGAAAGCCAGCGCTGCAGTGCTGGGACGTGAACAATAACATCGAAAAAAATAAAAAAAAAATGCTGATACTTACTTGTTTGCTTGTGCGCGAAGTTTCGGACTCCAGGAGACCTTGGACACTTTAAATAGGACTCTTTTAGGTTAGAATAAAGAGGATTGGATACCTAGAAACCTAATTCTCTCTCAAGAAGATAGTTGCCATCAAAATTCTCTCAAGAAGATTGGAAGATTGAAGATTCAAGAATTGACAACTCTTAGTTTTCTTTTTTCTCTTTTTTCTTCTTAATTTTTCTTGTGTTGTTGATGATGGTGAAACTATTTGAATATTTGTTTTCATTAATTATCATGAACTAATTTTCTTTTACTAGGATTTCAATGGAACTCAACACATAGTTTGACTTTACTTTCTCTCTAGCTTGATTTAATGGTTTGTTGAGTTGTTTGTTCATTCTTGTTTTTAATGCTTCTAATTGCTTGATCACCAATTAGATTAATTTGTTAACCTAAATACAACTAGACATAAGGAGTTTAGTGTTAGACATGGATTGAATGACACATGTTTCATATTAATTTATTAGGATGAGTTGCTATGCAGGTAGGATAGAAATATACTTACTTGTCATGTGTAATCATTGTTAGAGCCTGAGCTTAATGAGTTCTTCTTTAATTCAATTATTATAGACATATAGTTAATTGGTTAAGAAGGATATTTTTATGAGACCATCGGCAGATACTAATAAATAGATTAGAACTCTAGGTTAACATCTCAGGATCATTAATCAAGTGAAGAGGTAGAGAGAGATTCAAGCGAAGTGTTGAGGGAAGTTGTAATCCTAGGCTTTCATAATTAATTGAATTCATCCTTCTTAATTTACTTTTTTTTAATATTAGTTTATTTTAATTTATTTTTAATTATCATCTTTAATTAGTTGTTTAGATAAGATTAAGTTGTGTTAATTTTAGTACTTAACAAATTTAATAGCAATTCCTCGTGGGTTCGACACTTTACTTCCACTTTATTATTTGTTTGCATTACGTGCACTTGAGTAGTGAAATCTGACAGCAATTTGTAGCACAAGATTTTTCACAAAAACCTGGCATAGATTATGAAGAGACATATTCTCCTGTTATGGATGCAATTACTTTTAGATTTTGATTAATTTGGTAATTTCTAAAGGACTTGACATACGACTAATGGACGTAGTGACTTCTTACTTATATGGGTCATTAGATAATGATATATACATGAAAATTCCTGAAAGATTTAAGATACTTGACGCATATAATTCAAAACCTCAGCAAATGTACTTTGTTAAACTACAAAGATCCTTGTATGGGTTAAAGCAGTCTTGACGAATGTGGTACAATCGTCTAAGTAAATATTTATTGAAAAATAGATATGAAAATAATGCCATTTGTCCTTGTGTTTTCATCAAAAAAATAAATTCTGGATTTGCTATAGTCGCAGTGTATGTTGATGACTTAAACATAGTAGGGACTCCATAAGAGATCTCAAAGACTGTTGACTATCTAAAGAAGGAATTTGAAATGAAGGATCTTCGGAAGAGAAAATTTGGATTTCAAGTTGAACATTTGAAGATTTTGAAATAATTTTATATGGATAAATCTTATCCATTAAGCTCTCCAATGGTTGTTCGTCTACTTAATGTAAAAAGAATTTTTTTTGTCCACGAGAAGATGATGAATAAATTCTTAGTCCTGAAGTACCATATCTTAGAGCAATAGGAGCACTTTTGCATCTAGCAAATTACACTAGACCAAACATAGCTTTTGTAGTCAATTTACTAGTAAGGTTTAGTTCTGCACCAACACGAAGACATTGGAATGGAGTGAAACATGTTTTTCGTTATCTCCGTGACACAACTGATATGATTTTGTTTTACGCAAATGGAGTAAAGTCAGAATTAATGGGATATGTTGATGCTGCATATCTTTCTGCTCCTCACAAAGCTCGATCACAAACAGGTTATGTCTGGTGATACTTCTATCTCATGGCGGTCTGTAAAACAAACAATCACCGCTACCTCATCAAACCATTCAGAAATATTGGCTATTCATGAAGCAAGTCGTGAGTGCGTGTGGTTAAGAACTACGATTCAACATATTAGAAGAGCATGTGGATTGTTCGTGGAAAATAATAAGCCAACAATATTGCATGATGATAATGCAACTTGCATTATACAAATCAAAGATGGCTACATGAAAGGTGATAGAACTAAGCATATTTCACCAAAGTTCTTTTACACACATGAACTCTTGAAAAAAATGATGTTGATATTTGCAAAATTCGCTCAAATGACAATCAAGCAAATCTATTCAAAAAGGCATTGCCAACTTCAATTTTCAAGAATCACGTACATAACATTGGAATGCACCGTCTTAAGGACATTGAATAATTGGTTTTATTTTTTAGGGGAAGTAAGTTTCTATGAATATTGTACTATTTTTCATTTGCTAAGTTTTTCTCTCACTGGATTTTTCTTAGCAAGGTTTTAACGAGACACATTTATAGTGAATAGTCATCTAAGGGGAAATATTATAATACATGCATATTTTGCATGTGGTGGATGACTAGATACTAAGGATGTCATTGGTATGATTTTGTTCTTAATTATTATGTACATGTACATTATGGTGCATTGTATTGAGAAATGTATTATCTTCTTCCTATTTATTTTTGGAGTCCTATATAAGGATTGGTTTGTATCCAAGAAGAACATATAAAAAAGGATTGGTGACATAACTAGTTAATGAAGAACTAGATTTTGAAAGTTTATACTTCCTTTGCCTTGATCTTTTTATTTACTCCTTTTATTTTACGAAATGTTTAAAGTAGGAAAGTTTTTACTGAATATTTTTGTCCTATCAGTAATTAAGTTTGAAATTTTCTAAATGCTAGTAATTGTTTTTTTTTTTGAAATTTTAGGTTTTAGGGATAAATTTGCCAATGAATGTTAAAATTTGTTATTATACTTTAATTTTATTGAAATTTATCATTATACTTTTTTTTATGATTTTTGGACCTCACTTAATGGAATTAAATATTCCGTTAATATATTTAAAATTAATTTTGAATAATATAAAAATGTAATGTGAATATTCCACATGTAAAAATATATATTTAGTGTGCCACATTAAAAACAATTATTATTTTTTTTTTCATGAAATTTATACTAAATAAATACTTTTCAAATATTGATTTATAAGAGTAAATTATTGTTTATGTAGGATAATTTAAAAATTAAGGGATTAAATTACGGAATTAAAAACTATTATTATGATCAAACATGTTTAACAACTTTTTACCATTTTTCAGTTTGATATAGAGTGATTCCAAGATTTTTTTATCTGGACTTTTCACAGACTTTTCGATCTCTGATTAAAACTCGCAGTAGGAAACTATTACGAAAAACGAGCAATATTCACACTAATTATAGTGCAAAAATCTTGCTCTTGGTTATTGATTAAGAGGATTTTTCTCTAATAAAAAAAACAAAAAAACTTTTTCTTTGGAGGGGAAAGGAATTTCACGTTATTTAGCTGGCTTGCTATCAGATAGTTGGGCAGGCGTTTTCTTATCCTAGTAAAAAGACTCAAAGACCTATCCCCCCTCTTTAATAATTGGTTTAATTGAATAAACTAAATCACCAAGATAAAAGCCAAGTTTTTATACTTGAGAGATTTGATAAAAGCTGATTCTCATGACTGAATTATCTCAAAGAGTCCAATAGCTATTAAATTTATAAAAAATAAATATTTTTTATTTTATTATAAAGAATTACAAAAAATATATATAAGTCATATATCTCGGTGACAAATGGAGGAGATGGATGAAGGGGTGCATACATTCGGTACCATTGTCTATTCTGGTTAATGGTTCAGCGACGGGTCAGTTTGATATGAAACAAGGTCTAAGACAAGGTTGCCCTTTATCACATTTCCTTTTTAACATGGTGGCAAAGAGCCTCAGTGTGCTTCTGCGTAAAGCAAATGAGTTGAATTTATACAGATTACCAATGATTGGTTGTCAAGGCATTGAAATTACCCATTTACAGTTTGTTGATGATACGATGATTTTCTGTGAGACAGTGGGTCCATCACTGAAAAATGTAAAGCACACTCTTAGGTGTTTTGAGCTAATGTCGAGTCTACAAATAAACTTTACTAAAAGTTGTATAGCAGGCACCAATGTTGAATCAGAGATCTTAAAAGACTGGGGTAACATGTTGGCTTGTGAACTGTGGACTGGCCTCTAAAGTATCTTGGACTTCCACTTAGAGTTGACACCAGAAACACTACAATATGGGAGCCTGTAATCAACAAAATGGAGCCTAGACTGGGTCATTGGAAGAAAAGATATTTATCCACCGGAGGACGTCTAACATTGATAAAATCGGTAATGGCTAGCATGCCTTTGTATTTTCTGTCGTTGTTTAAAGCACCTGTAATCGTTGTCAAAAAGATCGAAAAGCTACAGAGAGATTTTTTTTCTGGGACGAGAACACTGAAAAGCACAAGTTTCATCTAGTCAAATGGCCCACAGTGTGTAGGAGTATCAATAGCAGAGTGTTGGGTATAATACCAATTGAAATCCAAAACAGGGCGTTATTCAACAAATGGATATTCAGATTCTAGGAGGAACATGAGAGTAGTTGGAAATAAGTTATTTGTGCTAAGTACAGAATGGATGTTAGTGAGCTAATTCCAAGACTTCAGGCACAGATTTCTTCTTCTACTATATGGAAAGACATCATGGACCCATTTCGAGAGGGGGGAAATTCAACAATTGCTTTTCAGACAATACCAGTTTGCTGTAGGGAAATGGTGGATCTATTTTGTTTTGGAAAGATAGGTGGTTAAATGGGGAGATATTAAAAGAGCATTTTTCGAGGATATATGCTTTGTCTGAGGTAAAAAAGTATATTTTATTGGGGAAAAGTATATTTACTCAAGAAGGTTTGATACAAAATACCATTATCCCTTTTAAATTAAAACATCCTCTTATCCTTCAAGTTTGGTAAAACTACACTAATTATCTTGAAGTAGATCTACCAATTTGACGTATTAAGTTGAGTTTGGTTCAGATCAATTCAAGTCTTAAAATATTCAAGTTAATTTCGAGTTTGAATTCGAATCGTTTTAGGTTTAGGTCGCTTTTGGTTCGGGTGGTGGGACGGAGACATGTGGAAATGGAAAATTACATTGCGAAGGGACATTTTTGACTGGGAAATTACTCAGTGGCAATGTTGCAAAGTTCCAACCCCCTTCTTCGCTTGTCTTGTCCATCCGATCTTTCCCACTCTCCTCTGCAGACTCGCATCTTATGTTTTGATTTGTAGATGAATCCCTGGAATCCACTGTCTCGGCTTCACTGTTTCTTTCTCCGCCATCCTCTTCACCACTGTCAACAACTTCCCAAAACTGTTTAAAATTATCCGGGTACTGAATTGATGAAGTAAAATCTTTCGAAATCTGTAAAGTAAATTTTTCGCCATTTATAACACAAGGACACGCCCCATTGAGAGACAGTGGTTTCGAGCAAGAGATAAGAACTCTAGCCACATCGAATCGATCTCTAGATAAAGTTTTATCGTCAACCGCAATGAACGTCCCCCATTTTTCAGCAATGATTTTAAAAAAATCCAAATTCCAGTAAATCAGAGGCACCCTCTCAACTCGCAGCCAAACAAAGTAATCCTTAGCCACATCATGCGGTACCCATTCCTAAACCTCAACAAACCAGTCATTCCTCCATTTGTGTTCTACAGCAAAAAATTTATCAAAATCCTCCTTTGTCTCAAAAGAGATGAGGACTCTCTTGACATCTATGATAGCAACCCTGCATCCAATAAATCCTTGGCCATAGAAAAAATCCTCAAGTATTTTCGGATTGGTCAAATCATGCATCACACAAACAACAGAAGTTTTTAACCATTCATCGGATTTAACAACATCTCCTAATTCAATTAGATGTACTGTTGGTTTAGCAGTACTCACCATTTTGGCCTGGGATACCCAAAACTTGTTTGCTCTAATCTCTTTCTGATCCAACCCTTTTCTCACTGAACCGATCTTACTGACTGAAACTTCATTAGTTCTTCATGATCTGATTGAAGACGTGAAGAGGTCCCTCCGTTAAAGCAAAACTATGGTGCCCTAGCGTCAGCACAGAAGCGGTAACTCAAAACTGTTCTGCCTGATCATGAATTGCTGGCACAGACACAACTCGAAATATATGCTGACTGCTGTCATTGATGTCCCTTCCCTCAGGTGTATTCTCTTGAGCCATCCTATATTTTGCAGATCCAAAAGAATGAAACTTTTTATTTTAGCAGATCATGCCAAAATAACTTCATTCCCAGTCGCCACCAGTCCTTGTTTATGTACCGATATTTCCTGTCTGGCAGATATAATGTTTTCATGCTTATCAATCGATAGTCTCCCAACCCCATTGTGATTCCCATCTCCTGTTTTGTATTCGACCTTTTTGCCAGCCCTATTCGTTACAACTTGAACGTAAGTTCTCTCATCCCTTACACAGTTCTTTACTGCTTTCTTGATCTGACGTGGTTTTTCTTGACCTACTTCAGAGAAAGTAACCCTATTTGATCTCCTTTCTTGCCTAAACCTTGCCCTTGATAAAACCAATCTTCTGCCCAAGATGTATTCTCCACTGCATTTGATAATCAGTCTTCTGGAATCAGCACCCACAACTATTATAAAACCAAAGAGATCAGATCGGCGAGGTCTCCTCTTCTTAGAGATGAACAAGTCGTATACCCTTACTACTTTTTCGAAAAAATCCAGAAGCAGTTTGAACTTCACCTTTGAGTTGAGATTATAAATGAAAAGAGTAACAAACTCATTATCTTCGATATTCCACACTTGTTTGATCGGCTTGATTGCCATAAAAACATGGCTGCTAGAAGAAACCCTAGCAAGCGCCTCACGCATTCTCTCTGTAGTTTTTTTTTTTTCTTTTTCCAAAACTCTTGATAGCACTTCATCCAACACAACCAACTTCAACTTTTTTGTATGTTAGCTTTTGTTTTTTCATGGTAGCATTTGATCCATATAGAGATAATTTTCATTTTCTTTCCCCTTTAATTTATTATTATTATTATTATTATTATTTAATTTAGCATAAAAACGTATTTTTCAATTTCCTATACATTTGGCGAGAATTAATTCTTAATCTTTGCCGGGTTTGCCGGGAAGGTTGGGAAACTATTCAACGCACATGTTTATGAAATCGAATGGTATGGTTTTCGTTTTATTCGAAATTATGTATGTGTCACGTAAAAAGATATTTTTCTAAAACTATGCCGGGTTTGCCGGGGAGTTCGGTAAAATATCCCAGGATGTGCCATTTATATAACTTCACCAAGAAGAAAATCCATGAAAATGAATTTCAAACTAATGATGTGTGCATATTCCATGATATCTACATTTGCCATTTTAATCATGCAAATTCCATGTTTATGAATATTCCATAATGATGTCATTTTATGATCTAATATTCATATTGCCATCTTGATCATGATGTGATTGTGAATATTCTATGATGATGTCATTTTTATGATTGGTGCTTATATCATATATGCATGTCATAAATTCTCTTGCCATGTCATGAGCTATTTGCCATATCATATATGTTATATCATGAGTTATTTGCCATGTCATGTATAATATGCCATTAATTCTTTGTCATGTTGTAATAAAGTTTGCCATGTCATTTTTTTTTCCATGTCATAATAACATGTTTGCCATGCCATGACAATTATGCATGTTGTTTGATTTATATTTGTACCTTAGTAATAATTTGAATATCCATTGTCAATTTTTTATATATATTGTTTTCAATACATAAAAATTAATGATTTTTAATAAAATAAGGTTATTCCTGAGTTAAAATAATTCATGAGTTCTTTGCTGGGTCTGCCGGGGAGGATATCATCAATTATCTTTAATAACGGAATATCTTTTTTTTTTTTCAAAATGAGGGTGATTCGGGGAATTCCAAAATAAATAAAAGTTTCTCTGTTGTGCCGGGTCTGCCGGGAAACATGGAAATTTTTTTGTATTAATAAGTACTGAATCATTCTCAAATAATACGATTGTTTTTTAAGGGATTTAATTTTAAATGTCAAACCTAAAACCAACTTTTATCGAGATTTCATGATAATACGTGATTAATAAGGTACCATTTCATACGGGCATTGTGGGGGTGCTAATCCTTCCCCACACGTAATCGACTCCCGAACCCGCTTTTGTTTTCTCTCTGGGTTAAAGCGCAAATTGCAAAATTGGTTTTCTTGAAATGTTTTAATTAATTTTAAAATGTTTTATAAAAATTAGTTTTAATAGGTGACCGATCACACCTAGCCAAAAAAGATCGGTGGCGACTCCATTTTCTTTTTCGAGGTTGTTTTCAAACCCTCAATTTTATTTATGAGAAATTAAGTCATCTTTTCCTCTTCCCCCAGTCTTTATTTTTTATTTTTTAAAAACGTCATCTAGCGGTCGCGAGATCGTTATGACATCCCTCACCTTGGGATATCTTAAGAATCATTACTATGACATCCTTTGAATTCCGTCATTGGAAATCCGCAATCATCTCTACGATGTACTTATGGTCATGACCAAATAGAGCACATACATTCCTTTCAAAATAATACGATCATATACATATGGTACACAAAAACGAAACAAGGCAAAACAAACAAAACCAAAAATGTGTTTCTTTCTTGAAGAGAGGATATCCGAACACCTAAAAGGATGTCGGGCTACCTTTGAAAGAAACTTAATAGTATTTTAAAATCGAAAGATTTAGGGCACAAATTTTTGCTCGGGTTAAGGGGACATTCGAATTCCTCTAGATGAGCCTTGAATGGAAACAATTTGAAAGCCAAAACAAATAAAATGATGCAATTTTTTGAGAAAAAGGCCATAGTGGCCAAATGGCCTTAGTATAAAATCCAAGTTTTTTGTTCGATTTTGAAGCTCTTTTTATCTACCCATGAGCCGATTTTCTTAAGACTAATTTTTAAACTTTAAAATACCATGGAAACAACCTCTAGACAGTACCTAAGGGTCTCGGCCAGCTTCTCCCTCATTGTGTGTAAAATCGAAAGCTTTGCTAGTTTTAAAGCTTATTTTGACGTCAAAAACTCAATTTTACTAAACTATTTTTTAAACCCTTAAAAAAATACAGAAAAATATGAAATTTTAACCATGGATTCATCTAAAGGTATATGAAATGAGGTAGAAATATTTTTTTATTTGGACAAGAAATGCATAGGCTTAAGTGGCCCCAAAATAAACATATCACACTAAAACCAGTTTTGCTAAGACATATTTTTTAGACCCTTAAAGAAAACTGAAAAAAATGAAATTTTAATCATGGACTCATCTAAGGGTGTATTAAATGAGGTTAAAACATTTTTTTTTTGGGAAAAAAAATGCATAGGAAAAATATTATTCGAAATCAGCAACTCTATTTTTTAAACATTGTTTTTTCCAACTAGTTTAAAATCAAGATTTTGGCTATAGACCATTGGTTGATCTTAACCAAAATCATGCTGGAAATGGTTTGAAAACATGATTTACTGCAAGCAAAAATGATTGACTCAAAGCTAGCCTCTTGGATGAAAATCCGGCTTAGCCATCACTTGGTAGAAAACCAAGATCATCAAGCTCATAATCATTCTTTTCAAAGAGAGAATAAATATAAAACAAAGAGAATGCTCCACAACCAACTCATTTTCAGCAACAGATGCACATGAAGATGACAATATATAAGCAAAAAAATATAAATAAACAACAAGAACAAAGGTTGGCCCCTTGGATGTTAATCCGGCCTAACCTTCACTTAGTGGAAACCAAGATCATCAAGCTCATAACCATGACATTTCATGAAGAAAATGAAGAGAAAATGACATCAAATAAAAAATATACCAACAAGAATTACATATCTAAGATGAAACGTAAAACAACAAAGGAAATATCACCAAAATCACACCAAGTTTCGGTCACCATGAAAGAAAGGAAAAATAATTTGTAATGACTTTGTTTTCTTGCAAAAGAGAAGAGGAGAAGAGAAGTCATTTGAAAACCTTTTTGAAACCTTTTGTTTTTACAAAAAAGAAATGAAAATCATACATAAAAGAAGGAGAAAAGAACATAAAATGAAAGAAGAAACAAAGAACAAGCAAAGAAAAGGAAGCTACCTAGGTTAGCTTCACCAAAGACCTCTCTACCTCCTTTTTCTTTCTCCTTCTTCTCTCTTCCTTTCCTTTTATCCTTAGGTGAGTTTAGCAACTGGCCTTGTGCTCTCAAATGAGTGAATAGCTAAAAAAAAAAATCTCCACTCTAGCCTTTACTAGCCTTGGCCGAATGACCCTTCCATCTCCATCTCCATCTCCACCTTTCATCTTATTCTTTTTTAGCCACTTGGCTTCATCATGTTGCCTAGCCAATGAGGTTTAATCCTTACACATTAAAACACCATACATTGGCTAGCCAATGGCATTCCTACCTAGTCACCAAGAGGGCTCTCCATTGGCCAAAAAAATGCCAACTCATGTACTAAATAAGATGACTCATGTACATTGCTCTCAACATGGCATGTGATCATCTTTTTTTTTAGCCGTTTGGCTTCTTCACATGCCTTCACATGGCCTTGGCCAATGAGTTTTCGTCTTTAACCACTAAGAGTGCTCCTCATTGGCTAAAAATACCACCTAATGTACTAAAAGATGACTCATGTCCTTTGCTTTCGAAAGCTATCCACCTATTTACATCTATACCATTTGATCATTTTTGTCCTCTCTTCCTCTCTCTTGGTCGAAAATCACCTAGAATATTCTAATGTCTTCCTCTTTTTTTAGCCACTTGGTCCCTCATCGGATTTAGGTATATTTGCATTTTAGCCCTTGAATTTAGCCTATTTGCATTTTGGCCTCAATTTCGGGTTTTTATCATCCAATTCATCTTATCCAATATTAAACTCAATTCTAGAAAGTTTTGCAACTTTTCGAGCTCGAATTCCATTTTTCCCAGATTTTTTTTCAAAATTGCAGTTTAGCCCCCCCCGAATTTAGCCTATTGCATTTTGGTCCCAATTTCGGGTTTTTCTCTCTGCTTTCCTTCTTTCCATCCTAAAACTTAATTCTGAAAAGTTTCGCAATTTTTCGAGCTTGAATTCCATTTTTTTCCAATTTTTTTCCAAAATTGCAGTTTAGTCCATAAAATCTCGTATTTGCTCGAACTGGGCCAATTTTTCGGATTTTCTTTTTCCATCCCCTTTGCCTCATATTGAATTGGATTTGAGCCCATTTTGTGCAATTTTTATACCCGAATTCTTTTCCAATTTGGTATTCCACCGTTCAACTTTTAAGGGTCCGGACGAAATTAGGTGTCTACAAATATTTTTGACGTCATAATCATTTTTATTTTTATAATTACATTTAAAAATAAAACATGTTCATTAAATTAGGCTATTGAACATAATTAATAATAATTTACTACATATTTTTAATATTTATTTTATTTATTTGATGTTTAAAAATTTTGGATATGAAATATTTATAATTTTAAAATTTTTATTTGCATACAAAAATATCGGTATCGGTACATACCAGAACAAAAATGATACGTCCACCGGTGCGGTACTGACTACCTTGATAATAATAAGACTTGCCATTGAATTAAAGGCTAGCACTAACCTATATTTCTTTCTTTTTTTTTTTTTTTATTATTTTTTATTATTAAAAAAGCTACTATCCTAATCAAAAGTAAACTTGCTCATGGGTCGAGCAGCCCGTCCAGTCCGATAGGTTTGGTCTGTATTAAGTCTAGCTTGGGCATGACTTTTTGTGATCCGGGCCGATCCGGTTAGACCCGAATCATTGTTTAACTAATAAAAAATTATTTTTTATTTAAGTTTAATTATAAAAATATAGAAATTTTAATATAATTTTTTTTAAAGTTTTTGTTAATATAATGAACAGTAACTCGAGCCGACCCAGGCCCGTCTAGGAACAGGTCTAGCCAACAAACTTGGCACAAAAAAAAAAAAAACCTAGCCAAAAGGCTAAAACCTTGTACTATGGAATTATCAATTTTTAGCAATATTACTCAGTCATTTATAAGAGACTAGTATTTGTTATCACATGCGTTTACATATAAATACTCGTTGTTTTATCTATTTTTGAATATATAATTTTATATTTTAAAAATAAATAAAACTAATAAAATATATATTAACTAAAATTTAGTAAATTGTGTTTCATATGCAAATTATATAAATTATTATAAAGTTTATTATTTTTAATATCAATGCAAATTAATTATGAATATAAAAAATTTAATGTAAAATTTAATTATTTTTTATTCATAATAAAAAAATTACTTTTCAATGTTAGTAAAAAATTTAAACTTTTAAGATAAAACAGTTTCATATAAACTTTATTTTTTTATTTATTATCAAATTAATTCATTTAACGAAAGTATTTTAATAAAATTAAATTTATTTCTTATAAATTAAATAAATCTTATTAATAATAAAATATTTAAAATGATACATTAGTAAGACAATGAATATTTTCGTCAGTTCAAAAAAAATTTCACATTCATATTTATATATATATATATATATATTTCATACTATTTCTTTACACCACCCAAAAATAGTATGGATAAGGATTCTCTAACTATTATTCACTTAAATTAAGATGTTGATAAAAAATTTTAATTTTTGAATTAAGAGTTTAGTTCGATTAATTTATGTAGTTATTTTTAAGAAGTGAGATTTGTATACTTTGTTTAGTATTTTTGTTAAAAATTATGTAAAAACAACAAATAAGACATAATTTCGGAACAAGGTATTGCTGGAGCCGGTAAATTAGGTGAAGTTTGGTACAACTTAGCTGGTTACTTACTTAATCTTCGGTGGTTGTTCAGGTGTGGGGACACTGGTGAATAAATTATATTTATAAGTCGCCATCTTTGTCTCTCTTTTTAAAAAAAAAATATTTTATCCAATATTTTTACGACGAGAATACAAATACTTATCTTTAAATAAAATATTTGATATTTGATGTATACAAAAAATTGTTACTTTGAGATTAAAAAATACCGACTTAGAAAAAGTCAGTGAGATTTCGATCATTGAATTAGTTGGTTTGATCAGATTAATTAAAAATTAAAAATTTTAGATATTAAAAAATTAAAATATATAATAAATAATTAATAAAAATATGTATTTAATTTAATGATATAATATTTAATATAAAATTAAAATATTAAAAGTTCAAATCTCCTTATTTATATAAAAAAATTTAAAACTAATTTTTTTATTAATTTTATTTGATTTCTTACCAGTTGAACTCACTTTCTATCGATTCAATGAATTTTTAATTTTTTTATTTATTTTTGATTACATTGGTCCAATTCGACTAATTTTATTTTATTTTTCACCAATAACTTTATCTTTTAATTTTTCGTAATCTTTTACTTTGTTTTAACTTTCTATCGATTTTATTTTCACTTTCGTAATTTTTCACCGATGACTTTCAATTGATTCAATAAATTTTTGATTTTTATGCATCGTACTGAATTGAACGGACATTTGATTTTTGATTGCATCTGTCGAATCGACTGATTTGATTTATTTTTCATCAATGATTTTATCTTTTAATTTTTCGTAATCTTTTACTTTGTTTTTACATTTTAATATATATAATAATAGTAGTTTCTACAATGTATTCGTGGCCTAAAATATAAATTCTCTCCGTTAACAATGAAGTACTTTCTTTAAAAAATAAAAATAAAAAATAAATCTTGAAATATTTTAAACATTCAAGAAATAATTATAATCTTAGATCCTTAAAATGGTATTATTAGTTTATTACCCAATGAAACAAAAAGAAATCTCAAGAAAAAAATAAAAATAAAAATGTATGCTTAATTTGGTGGAATCCTCAAAAAGTGCAGGCCTTTTAATCTAAAGACAAAATCGAATCAACAAACAGAAAGCTCTTAAAATACCGAAACGGTCCATGTTATATACATCATCACTATCATGTCTCATTCCCTACGGTTACATTTCTAATTTTTATCTTTGGACGGATTCAGGTACATATAATAATATGATTAATGCATGTCACATGTCACGTGCCATGCATCCATACGTCATCAAAAAATCTTATATATATATATAATACGATAATTAGTGTTGATATTTTAAATATTTTATAATTTTAAAATAAATATTAATATGATATATATAATATAATTAAACGTGTTTTTATTATAGTATTTAAATGTATTATATTATATTTTTATTTATTAAATTTATTGAGAATACTGTGTTCAAAATTATTAAAAATATACACGCATAATATATATTTTTTATATTTTATTATTTAAATTTAAGAGTATAATAAATTATGGATTTAAAAGAATTTAATAGATACGCTGAGGAAATAACAATTACTTGAAAAAAAGAAATTGGGGGAAAATGAGGTGCGAACTGCGAAGAGACCAATTCAAAGCGAGCTTCTCGGGAAGGAGCCCAATCTGAAATCTTTGTGCGAGAGGAGAGAGAGCGCGAGACGACGATGGCGGTTCTACAAAGCATTGTCGTTTTCACCCTCCTTCTCCTTATGTTGATCCTTATCATCATCCTCATCCTCTTCGCCTTCAAACCATGGCGTTTCTTCTCCTTCTCCTCCCGCTCTCGCACCATCAAGGTAACCATTCCCTTCATCAAATCATCTTTCCTCTTTTTTTTTTTTTTCATGAGAGAAAGTTTTTCGTTGGATTATAAGAGAAATCTATTTCACGAGCATTGACTTAGGTTTGAGTGTAAATTTGTGATTGCGGATCATCGCCTTCTCAGCTTTAGGTGGAGCTGGAATTTTTTTGAGGTTTATTTGTTAATGTATTTTGTATTGATTCTGATAAAGACGAGTTTTTTTTTTTTTTAAGTTGATTGCGAGACTGATTTACTTGAAGATTTTTAGGTTGATTCATATATTGGCGATTCTGTATGCAATGAATCCATGTGGAGAGTTTAATTAGCAATGTTTTGAATAAATAGAAAAGGACTCTGATATGGTAGGGTAGTTTTTATTTGTGGTTAAGCTTTCAGTTTGCTGAAATCAGTGGAAATGCAATGCAAGTTTACTTGATTCTTCAAATTGGAGAGATGCGTTTCATTACTTTTTTTTATTTATATTTTCCCATACTGCCGCTACATTTTATATTGATGCCAGAGGAGTAACTGATTTTCAAGTGGATCAGAACTTGATTAGCGCATAGCATGTTGGCCGTTTTATATTAGATGTTTGAAATGTGAATTTGAATCATGAATACCGGATATGACATTTAATATGTCAATTGGTTTTACTAGCTGTTTGAAATGTGGATTTCAATCATGAATATTGGATATGGCATTTAGTTTGGTGGATTTAATATGGTAGGAAATCTGCTTGGAGATTCGTGAGATCTACTCTGAATGAGTCAACAATGATTGACGGCTTGGTCGTATTTGGTAAGAATAGATGCTAATGAGGGCCCTGTCCTAAGGGCACTTTGTTAAGCTGCCCTTTTTAGAAATATATATACATCCATTTTTGTAGTTGAGCATGAATTTTTTGAAGTTCAATGCGTTGATATTTCTTCAAACCTTAGCTTTAAGAAGTGCCCTTAGGGCACTTGTCATCAAGAACTTTGTTGATTTCTCTTCTTTGGGTTGCAAAATCTGGAGAGAAGAGGTAAGAGGATAACTAAAAATCTTTTATAATTTCACTTATAACTTATTTTTTGAATCTCTTGGTAAGTGAGAAATTTGGAGGTCAATGATACCAACCAATAAACTAATTTTCGAAATATATTCACTTATTCCAAATAAAACATGGAACAGCAATCCTAATATCATATAATTATCTCATCTTCCTCATCATTTCTTCTATCATACATCCAAACAACTACATCAAAATTAAATTTCACTTTTAAATGATTTCTCTCTGTTTCTCTTAAATTTTCTCCTATCAATCCAAACACGATTTAAGTGCATATGATGGAAGCAAGAGTTGGGATCTTTCTTTAAACCCTGCATGTGTTTGTTTATCAAAATGCAAAACTTGTGGTAGCATTTGTGTTTATTTTTTATATTCCTTCAATTTGGTCAAGGGGGATACTTGGAACTGTTATGGATTTGTTTCTGTTTGAAACTCTTGTGGTCCTTATAAATTTTGACACTTTACGTTGATTTGTAGGTTGGTGACTTGGAGAGGGCTCTTGTATCAGATGATGTAGATCTCGCTCGAGATCAAAGCAATGATTTGACAATAAATTATGATTTAGAGGGAGCATATCACCAAAATGAAGCTCTTCTGCGCTCACCTCGTACTCAGGGACTTGTTCACAAACAGCGGCTCCCCTCTGCATCTCCCTATTTGGCTCAGGGTATTAACTTTATGCTTCCATCTTTTATTGTTTTTCTGTTTATAGTTATGCTTAAGCAAATCTAAATGCTAATGATTTACTTTGTACAGGTGATAGCCTGGTTCTAGATGTAATATCTGATACTTCAGAGGATATTTTGGTTGGTCAGACACTAAAGCGTCCATTGGTGACAGAGCACATAGTTGAAGCACAAAAACATGGTAGACCTGAAAATCAAAGTCAAAACTTGAAATTTGTTGGAGAAAATGATAGACTACAAGAGTTTGTGCCCAAGGCTATTAGTGATCAAAGTAATTTCTATTTTCTCTCACTTCTATAAAGAGATTAAAGTATCGCTCTCTTTCTATATGATTGAATGTGTAAAGCCTGTAATTATATATTTCTGTTAGAAGTGCAGGAAGTTGCCTCTCACTTGAGGTTGTTTCTGGTCCTTCTTGTGGACTTCGCTGTTCTGTACAGTCAACAAGCACTTCAAGGCTACCATTGACCCTTGGAAGAGTTTCTCCCAGTGATTTATTATTGAAGGATTCAGAGGTTTCTGGAAAGCATGCAATGATAAATTGGAATTCAAATGTAAACTTCTCACAAGTTGCATTAGTTTGAATTTGGTTGCATGCTGTACATATGGTGCACTAATTCTTTCGAATGTGTACAAACTCTTGCAGAAATTGAAATGGGAGCTGGTAGACATGGGTAGCCTCAATGGAACACTATTGAATTCTCGGCCAACTAATCATCCTGATTCCGGAAGTAGGCATTGGGGTTACCCAATGGAACTTGCAAGTGGAGACACAATAACACTTGGCACAACCTCAAACATATATGTAAGTCTATATGCCTTTTTAGTTACTTGTTATTCTGGCACTTTTGCTTCTTAAAATATCAAAATGATAAATCCTATTATGTTCATAAGTACTGGATTTTGCCTGAACAAGAGTTTTTCTTTATTCACTTCTCCAGAATATTGAAGTATTTGTGTTTTGGTACATTTTCTTATGTCAGCAATTTCATAAGATTTTCATAATCTTAGAACATGGGTTTAGAACTGATATCTTACTCGTCTTTCGTATATTTTTACTGTCAGGATTTTCCGACTGATATAAAATACCTTTTAAGAAATTGTGTCATATGCGACAAGCTACATCCATTTTTGACATTCTAAAAGTACATAATCTTTGTGCTTGTTTTTTCCATTATTATTTATTCATTCCAGGGAACTTGCATTTGCTTTCTGTTTCATAACTCTGCTTCAATAGTGCTTAGGTAAATTGAAGAACTGAACATTAATGGTGCACCATCAGTCAAGAGTTGATAGACTGTTGTCGATAAGATAAAATCCTATATGGTTAGGATTGTAGACATGATTGTACACGTAACTGCTTTAGTTTTCTGATGGACTCTATTGTTGTTAAGTAATTTCTTTTATGTGCTCATTGCAGATAATAAAATGTGCATCAGTTGTAATGCATGGCAATATTTGAGTTGCAGCTAATTTTACTGATTGCCTGTTGTCTTCTATGACAGGTTCATATTTCATCCCAAAATGAGTGCCTGGTCCCTTTTGGAATTGGTATGACTTCGGACCCTATGTCGTTGCGTCGAGGAGGAAAGAAGCTTCCTATGGAAGATGTTTGCTATTATCAATGGCCTCTTCCTGGCATTGATAAGGTTTTCAAATTATTAATTTTTTAGTTGATATTTTCCTGCTTCTACCAGAAGCGATGAATCTTATATTCGTGCTGACATTGCAGTTCGGTGTGTTCGGTATCTGTGATGGACATGGTGGTGTTGAGGCTGCCAAATCTGCGAGCAAGTTAGTATTCCTATTCCACATTCTAGTGTGCTTACTTGGCAGGGTTTGTGGTTGACTCCTACACCTCTCATATTTTGACTAATTTATCAGATAAACCTTTGTTTTTTGCATATATTCATAGTCATGCTTAGTAAAGTGTATCATAGTCTTCAAAGCTTGTCACAAAGTAATATGCATCTTTCCCATCCATGTTTCTGTGTTTGTTTAAAGTCAGAAAGTATGAGTTTCATGATCTTCTGATCTGATAATTGGTATGACTTAGTGTTGGCTTGATTTACTCAGTTAATATTGTCAGATAATCTTGTACTTTATTGTTAATGCATTTTACTGTTGTGATATATTAGTTACTGGTTAGTATAATAGAAGATTTCAGACCAGGCAAACTCCACCCATCGAACCACAACATTTTTCAGTAGCTTGTTTCCCGGTATATTTCTGGATTAAAGTTAGATATATCTCGAGAGATTCTGAAATATTTAGGTGTTTAGTTGTGAGTTTTTTCTTAAACACCTTCTAACTATATGATACATCATTAGTTTTTGAGAATTCTCTTATTTTAGAGTATAACTTTGAGTGCTCTCCAAAAAGGTTTGTTTCTTCTTCCTTACCTTTCCTTCCATGATAGCTCGACTGCTTGGTAGTTGACATTTCCAGCATCTTCCTATGTATTCCTGCATGTTTCTGTTTTATTCTTTTCCTTTTATTAAACAATTGAGAGTCAAGTGTTTATAGAATCATGGATGGTCAATATTGTAAGTGGTGCTAGAATATTTACTGAATAATGGAAATGTGGAAAATTACCGGTGTGAACTTTTCACTGTATTTGCCATGGGAAGTGGTTAGAATAGGGAAAGGGAAGTGGAATACATAGTAAAAAAGCAAGGAAGAATTATTGAACACCGTCATGCTGAAAGGGATTATTGGAGACTTATAAACTTAAGGGAAATGAGAAAAGTTTTGTGTTTATTTATCTGTCCTTTTCTTTCTCTAGCTTTCTCTCCTTTTGTGTATGAATGCAAGTAAACAAACAGATGGAGGATTATGGCGACACAAAGTGGTTGTTGTCATCGTATTATTTAGATTCTGTTTTCTTTTGTTCTCTTTGGTTTATGAAGATATAAACTACTAAAAAAAGGAAACACTGTTCTTATCTGTTGTTTTCTTCTTCTAAATTGGCAATTATCACATTGAAGACCTCATTATTCTTGTAACATGAAGCTTTGAGTTTTCAGATTTACGGTTTTTGATCTGATAAAAAAAAAAAAAAATCTAGCAGTTCTGCCCTTTTTAGCTAATATGCTGACTTTGACATAACTATTTTACTAAAGTTTCAAGAAGTTGATGTCCAGGATTCTGCCTCAGATGATTGCTACCATTTTATCAGATTCTGTAAAAAGAGAGAGGGTTTTGTCACAACGTGATGCCTCAGATGTTCTTAGAGAGGCTTTCTCTCAAACAGAAGTGTGCATGAATAACTATTATGAGGTTTTCCCCTTACCTGTTTTTTCTTACTTTTCTTTGTCTACTTCTTATAGGCATTTTCATTTTTATTGTTGTTTAGTGCGTAAATCTCTCATAGTACTCTGGAATGCTTTTGTTTATCTTAACATCCTTTTTTTTTTTTTTTTTTTTTTTTGTATTTCTCCTTTTCTTTTTATTAATTTGTAGATATGCTGCCACTCTTTCTTGCTGAATCATAATCTTCTTATTCAGGCTTTTACATTTATTTCCTTTGACTTTACATGTCCTTTTGGTCTTCACGATAATTTAGTGGTTTATTGTCAAGTATTGGATTCTTTCTTCTGCCTTAATTGAAGCTTATGGTTTTCATATCACAATAATTAATTCCTTGCAGGGCTGTACTGCAACGGTTCTTCTGGTTTGGACTGATGATGATGAAAATTTCTTTGCTCAATGTGCAAATGTTGGGGATTCAGCTTGTCTTATCAAGTACGTATTCCTATGCTTATTGTTCCAAGTTGTAGGACCTGTAGGGTTAATGGGGTATTTTATGATCAAAGTCTATCAAGTGGAATCTTGAAAAGATTCCCTGCTAGTCAAAGCAGGGTAATATGGGTTCTCTTGACAATAATTTTGGGTACTATCGCTTTGATCATGGCTATTCATAATCATATGTAAGAAAATGTCTGTTATTTTTAGGTAATATTGTAATTTGTAAGTTAAAGTTATGGGATAAATTGCTGTCAGCAATTCATGAAGAAAGCTAATGGCATCTGTCAGAAGCTACTTGTGCTAATTGCTGTCTTTTAAGTCATTGATTCATCTAATTGTTACTTGAAATTGAAGTACTTACGATAATGACTACTGTAGTGTCAATACAGTGTCTGTTTTCTACTGTCATACTATCGTATTGCTGTCCTACCTTCTGCAGAATTTTATTACCATTTTTCTGTTCTTTCATGTAATATTTCATCCTGTTCTCGTTTATTTAAAATGAAATTTGTCACCATAATGATGCCTCTAGTGCTGTACTTATGACCCAAATACAACTTTAATGTCACAGTGTGGGAGGTAAGCAGATTAAGATGACAGAAGACCATAAAGTAACTAGTTATTCTGAAAGACTCCGAATCGAAGGAATAGGGGAACCATTAAAAGATGGGGAAACACGTCTATGTGGTATGTACAAATCTGCACCTAATCATTACAGTCAGGAGTTGGGAGTCAAGGCTCGGCAGCGTCACAAAAATAAGGTACATCATTGAGTAATTGACCACTCGTTTCAGGTTTGAACCTTGCTAGGATGCTTGGGGACAAGTTTTTGAAACAGCAAGATTCGCGCTTTAGTTCTGAGCCTTATATAAGTCAAGTTGTTCATATCAATCAAACAAGCGAGGCATTTGCACTGCTGGCAAGGTGATTCTATTGATCTTTGTCATTGTTTAGAATTTTGCATACTACAAACATGTTGCGACGGTATGAGTGGCATTTGTCGTTAAAAACAATTTATTTTATCTGCATTTCTTTGTATTACATGATCCATTGTACCCTTTCTGGACCGGTCGGTCTGTTATGGAAAATACTTACTAGTAGTTGGCTCTATTTCTTGTTTGCATTCTTTAATTTTTTACCATTTTCTTTGTGACATTGTTGAAATATGGATTCTGATTTGTGCGTGCACTGATTGCAGCGATGGATTCTGGGATGTTGTTAGCGTTAAGAAGGCAATTCAGTTAGTCGCACAGGTATTATATTGTAACATAATATACAGTTTCTTGCTAGTTTGTTCCTGGATTTCAATTTTCTCTTTAACTTAATGGAATTTTTACAAAAACCGTTGAACTTTCTGGGCTGCTCAGACAAGGGAGAGACATTCAACCGATAAGGAGAATTTGGCCGACAAGACTGCTAATGTTTTGTTGAATGAGGCTAGAACATTGCGAACAAAGGATAACACCTCTATTATTTTCTTAGATTTTGACAGCAGATCTAGATTATCTTGTAAAGTTGATTCCTAATATGAATTTCATTGTTTTTAGTGTGAAATTATGGTTAATTATTTCAATGTTATTTTCATTTCATTTCTTGAAGTTGAAGTTGCTCTGCTATCCAAGTTTTCAAAAATTGCCCATGGCTACACTTGCAGAGATCTTACTTTCTTGTTAAATGACCAATTAAAAGGGAAAAAAAAAAGTCAAATTTATAGTTATACTTGTGTTTAAAGGTGCTCTATGAGTCGGGTTGGGTTTAGGCCGGAAATTTTTTTTTCTTGCCAAGCTTGTTTCGGATTGGGTCCGGATCGATCCATAAGTTCATTTTACTATTTATAAATTATTAAAATATTAAAATATTAAAAAATTATTTTTATGTTAATATTTATATATATTTTATAATTGAATTTAAATAAAAAATATTTTTTATTTGTTGAATAGTAATTCGGGTCGAGTCAGTCCGAATTACAAATACTTTTATCCAGACCCGGTTCGGGTTGGACGGGCTACTCGGTCTTTGAGTAGGTCTACTTGTGTTATTGTATAAATTTAGTACTAATTTTTAACGGTATAATTTTGTTTCATATTTTTTATTTAAAAATAAATTTATTAATATACTTTTAATTTTGGAATAATTTTGATCAAAATGTTAAATTGGTGAATATTTTATGAAAATTTTGTTAAAAATTGTCAAATGAAAAGAAAATTCAAACTGGAAATGTCAAATGAAAAGGTATGATGTGGCGATATATTTAATAAAAAATGCCACAATGAAAGGGAAAAAAAAAGTAAATAAAAACTTTTTATATTTTAGCTTCACCATGTGATATTAATCAGAAAAAGATAAAATAAAAATACAATTTTTAAATACAAAAAAATGATATATAGATGAATAAAAGATCTTGATCAAATGTGCTCAAAAAATAAAAATTTAATAATAAAATTATATCAATTAATAAATTTGAACCGAACGAATAAGTAAAATGATAAATTTGCACATTATCTCATAAATAAAAAACTTTGAACCTAATACTTCATCCTAGGTGTAACCTTTCTAGAATGAAAGTTTATTTAACTCCATCCTTTGATTAAAAAAAAAAAAAAAAAAAAAAAAAAAAAGACAAACCAATCGACTTATATATGTTTTGTGTTTGAACTTATATTCATATTAGGGACGCAATTTTTCATCATTTCGAGTTTTTTTGTTGAACCACCAAAATTTTAAAACATATTTTTCATGGTCTTGTGCTTTCAAACTTACTAGGTTTAGCTATATATGTATTGCACATGGATGATATATCATATAATTAATATATATCAAAATAATAATATATAATTAATGTTAATAATAATATAATTGTTATCTCTTTAAAAAAAAGATTAAAATTAAATTAAATTTTATGAAACATATTATTAAAATCTTACTTGAAAATTAAAAAATTAAAAAAATAAAACCTATACTCTGTCTTTACTTTGATTTTCTTTTTGTTTTTTTTACCAACTTGTTTAATGTTAAATCGTCCTCTTCATCTTCATCTTCTTTCTTTTGTATTTTCTTTTTTGAAATCCTTTTATTTCTCTTTGATGCATGTCCATCATCTTCTATGAAAATGATTTTTTCATCATTTGTCTGCTCGCTTTCTTCTTTCTCTATCTTTATATTCGATATCAAATTAGATTCTTCAAATTTCTTCATTTGTTTTACAACTAGACATCTTTGAGTTCGTTCAGATTCTTGTCTCACATCCATATGCACAAAGAATAGATATTTATTTCATACACTTGAAATTATATTGTTGTAGTAGTCTGGTACTCCATCATTTATTTTCTTTCTTTTCTACATTGAAAAAAATATTTTTTTTAGTTTTCAATTATTCATATTTAGATTGAAATCAAAGTTATAAATAATTTTAATGAGTTCCATATATTCTGAGATTGGACAATCAATAAGTGTTTTTGCTCCTTCATATAAAGTTACTGTAGCTTCAAGTTTCCCATCACTGACTTCAAGTTTCAGTAGATATTGGCAGCAAAAAATTAATTAGGTATCACCTAGCTTTATGTATGAATTGACATATTTATTTAATTACCTTGATTTATAATCTGCATTTGCATTTGTAGCATTTGTAGCATTGTGCTTGATTATCATTCTTTTGCAGATAGTTCAAGCATTAATTATAACATGTATGTCCTTATTGATAACATTTATAATAGTTTCTTTGAACAAATAAATCATGTTTGGTATGTAACACAAAATTTAGACTTTCAAGCTCTTTTAACAAAAAATAGTTTTTAATATAATTTATTTATTTTTTTGAAAGGAACTTTAATATAATTTATTAAAAATATATAATTGTTGTTACCTTTGAAAATAACATAAATGGATCAATGATATCTTCTAAAGTATTAGAGTGAGCTTTCAATTTCTTTTCATAGTGTTGAACATGTTAGTGTATTGTTATTGATGTTTTTTCTAATTAGAGAACCTATGAAGAAATAAATTGTTACTTGACACCAAATGATAACAATAAGAAACTAATTTGTTTATGTATATCTATTTATGTAAATGATCTTACCGCTTTTTAAATGTGTCTGCTTTCTTTATGAAATGGTTAATTACAATGGATGAGATTGCTAATGTGTTCAATTGAAAGACCCTTATAATAAAAAAATTTGATGTAAATTATTTTACTTTATTTCGAATACTTATATGTAATAAAAAATTACCTCGATATGTGTAGCCTTTAATATTTGATAATAAATAATTGGTTTTTTTATCTATTAACTCATCCAATAATTGACCTTAAATTTTTGTAAGACTTTCCCATAATACAACTGACATAACTTATTTTGTACATGTAAATCATTTGAAAAAAAATCAATTAATATATCTTATTAAAATTTACAAAAAAAACTTAAGTATATATATAAGAGTATTATTTTATGAAAGCTTACCTACAGGTAATAACTAACCACTACCTTAAGATCTAATTTTCATAGTGAAATTGAAAATTCATAATATTTATTTTTAATAACACTAAATTTAAATATCGTCTAATCCCCCAATCGAAACTTTTTCGAGTATATGTTAATCGAGAAAAATTGCTCTTAGAAAAGCACCAACCAATGTAATGCTCGCACAATTAGCTAATTTATAAGTTCGTGAAGTTATTTCCTAAGCCTTAAAATAATATGATCACTATAGCTACCATTCTTGATGGAGTTGATAGAAAATTGAGATTTTCATTGATGCAAGTCAGTTAGCAAAAGGGGCAAATTATATATTTTAGAGATGTAAATATATTGATATTACAATTTATAGCAAATAGTCTCCTCCAATATATGCAGTAAAGTATAATAAAACTCGTTACAAATCTTGTGCTTAAAATTAGACTAATTCAACTTCTAAATCAATTTATCTTTAGTGAAATTAAATTAGGGAAAACAAAAGAGGAACTGTTTCCACCCGATAACACAAACAAACAAATAATTACATATATTGTCGCAACCTAAAAAATAACAAGTCTCATCGCAAAACTTTATTATTCGTTAAGTGTGACATTAAAAAAAAGCGAGGAAAAGTCGACTTAATTCCTCTAGAAAAATGAAGGTTTTGAAAACGACCTTGAAAAAGACATGGAGTTGTCACCAATCTATTTTAGCTAGGTGTGATCGGCCACTTATTAAACAGGTTTTATAAAATATTTTAAAATTAATTAAAACATTTTTAAAACCAATTTGAAGTCTGCATTTTAAACTAGAGAAATCAAAGAAACGGGTTCAGGACTCGGTTACGTGTGGGGAAGGATTAACACTTCCACAACGCCCGTATAAAATGGTACCTTATTAATTGTGTGTTATCTCAAGTCTCGGTAAAAAAAGTCGGTTTTAATCTAGTATTTTAAGTTAATTCCCAATTTAAAGAAAAATTCCATTCCATTTTTAATTGAAAATGATCCGAAATTTATAAATTCAAAATTTTCCTATATTCCCCAACAAACGTGGCAAAATATATAAATTTTTATTAGTTTGGAAAACTTTCCGAACCATTCTCATTTTAAAGAAGATATTTCGTTATTAATGATAATTGATGATATCCTCCCCAGCAAACCCGGTAGAGAATTCATGAATTATTTTAACTCGGGAATATCTTTATTTTATTGAAAATCATTACCTTTTTGAAAACATTAAAAAAAATATGAATATGAATATGTATGACATAAATAAAATGACATAGCAAAGTCTAAATAATATAATGCAACCTAAATGATATGATATAATTTAAATGTCTTAGCATATTCTAAATGAAATGAAATATCCTAAGTTATATGATATATTCTAAATGAAATGAAATGACCTAGGTAACATAATATATTCTATATGAAATGTAATATCCTAAGTCATATGATATATTCTAAATGAAATAAAATATCCTAACTAGCATAATATATCCTAAATAAAATGAAATGACCTAGGTAACATAATATATTCTACATGAAATGAAATGACCTAGGTAACATAATATATTCTATATGAAATGAAATAATTTAAATGACATGGCAAATATGAATGATATGGCATATAATTTAAATGACATGAAATATAAAATAATGCTATCATATAATATGCATGAAAATAAAAATAAAAATAATAATGCATGAACATAGTATATGCTAAATAATATAAAAAAAATAACTAAATAAAAAGCATAGGGTATCATGAAATATTCAAAATCATATAATAAACAATATAACAAAACTCAAAATCATAACAATATCATAGAAATTATCATAGCAAAAATCACATATTCTATAAAATGCATCAATACGAAAAATGCAATGCATGAAAATGTATTTTTTCCTTTAATTAAGAAAATCCGTATATCTAAAAGGATATCCGGCTACCTTAGGAAAATATATCAAATTAAATATTCTAAAACCAAAATACTTTGTGATTGTTTGAAAACAATTTTGAAAAGCTTAGATTAAAAATAAAAACTTAGCTAAACCCTTTTTTAAATGGCTCTAATTTCCTAAGTTTAAAATCCCGGACTTGACCACCCTTAACCCGAGACTTAAAAAATCATTTTTAGAATTTAAAAGGCTTAGAAACTACCCTAAGTTAGTAGCTAAACTTCCTAATCAGCCCTCTCTAAGTAATTTAATCAAAACAGAAAAATGATATTCCTTCAAATTCAATTCTGACCCCACTGTCCAGTTTTAAGCCACGATTTTTTACCCTATTTTTAAAAATTCTCAAAAAATCTAAAAAAATTACTGAAGACTCAGGACATGTAAAACTACACGGAAAAAAATTATTTTAATTTTCTGATTAAAGATGTCTGCCCAGAAAAATCGGGAAAGTACGAGTACTCGTGAAAAGATTGTTTTGCCAAAACATATTTTTTGCCTTTGATAAAATCATTTAAAAATCAAAGTAAAAATATTTATGACTCACAAAATGACTCACTAACAGTAGCTAGGACTTTTGAAAAGTTAGGCAAAAATTGACTAAGTAAAAAAAATCACAAAGGTAGAATAATCAATTTGACAACTCTTTAATTTTCCACAAGTATACTCAAGAGAGCATGACTTTGAACCATTAATTGGCCTAAGTCATTAGTCAAGTGGCATGGACATGAAATGCATGAAAAATAAAGCAAATATGATGCATGAAATGCATGAGTTTAAACCTAGATGTCATGAAAAATGCATGGCATCAATAAAATGACCTAGACCTAAATGAACTTGCATGGCATTTAATGCAACCTAGGTCTAAAATGCATGGACATGCATGGCCAAATAAACCAAAATATGCATGACAATAACACAAACACAAGGCATGCTTAAACCAAATACTCAATCAAATGTCATGCAAACCTATCAACTAACATAGCAAAAATGCACACATAAAGCAAAATACATGAAGTGGCCGAATGGCCTCAAGTCTAAAGTAAGCATGGCATTTACACAAACACTTGATATACTTAAACCAAATACTCAATCAAATGTCATGCAAGTGCAAACCTATCAACTAACATAGCAAAAATGCACACACAAAGAAAAATACATGAAGTGGCCGAATGGCCTCAAGTTCCAAGTGAGCTTGGCATTTTGACAAACACTTGATATACTAACATACTTAACTAAAATATAACACTCAAATCATGCAAATATAAAATAGAGGTATTAAAAACTAACAAGCATTTTCACAAACACATGGATTACAAAATATAAAACATAAACAAATTTAAACATTTTGAAAACAGAAAATCAAAAATGCAAGAACATGATAATAAACTCATAAATGGCAATAAACAAGCAACCAAATTAAAACAAGCTTCAAGTATATGTAGTAGAAGAGGATTTAAAGCATCAAGACTAAAAAAATAACAAAAATAACATGACAAATCAAAGCAAAACAGCAACAACAAAAAAACATGGGCCATTCGGCCAAAACAAGGAATCAAGAGAGAAAAAAAAATGCAAGAACTTTTTTAAGAAAAGATGATGAAAGAACTTAAAAAGAACATTAAAAAAATACTTATTTAAAAAGAAAAATCAAAAGAAAACTCACCAAAATAATAATCAAAACAGCAAAAACAAGAATGAAAAATCAAAGAAAGTGCAAGAGTTGGTGCTAAAAGCAACCTTTAGAAGCTATCTTTCAAGCTTTTTCTCTTCAAGCTTTCTTTTCTTTTCTAAACTTTTCTTTTTGCTTTGAAAAAATGGAGAGAAAACTCAGCCAAACAAGAGAGAATATGAAAAATGAAAGTGAGCTGAAAATGAAAGACCCCTTCCTCTTATAGTGGCCGAAACTTGCCTCCCTCATGGTTAGAATGTTGTCATTTTTACTCCAACCAATTTCCATCCAAGGGCCATTAATCTAAGATGTTTAAATCATGAAATTATCACTCTTAGATTAGGCCATCAGCTTTCCATAATTACAGCTGTTCAACAATTATGCTGACACTCTCCCTCTTCATGCATTGGCCCATGTGGCTTATTTGCAAAGGCTTGATAAAAAAATACTAACTAACTCTTCATTTTTGGCCTTTTGATTGAAAAATCAGAAAATCCTTCCCATCTATGGGCCATGTCCGGCCAGCACTCCTTCTTCCAGCCCAAGTCTGATTTTTTTGAAAGGCAAGAGAAGCCCTTTTCAGTTTCTTGGGTAAAATGACCTTTTTGCCTCCCAGATGCAAATAAATGGAAAACGGACTCCAAATTCAGGAAGTTTTCAAAATTTTTCGAGTCCGTTTGCTATTTATTTGGATTTTTTCTTCCAAAATTGCCCTTTTATGCCCCCACATTTTACCATTTTTTAAATGAGCTCCAAATCAAGATTTTTATTCACCAATCTCTTCCAAATAATTTAAAGTATGATCTGGAAGTTTTCAGAATTTTTGGAACTCATTTGGTTATTTTTTGAGATTTATCTACTTGAATTACTACATAGGAGGCCCGAGATTTGGCCATTTTGCAAACAAACTCCGAATCAAGATTTTATTTTTCCAATCTCTTTCAAATAATATAAAATGAGATTTACAAATTTTCAGAATTTTTGGAGTCCATTTACTATTTTTTCGGGATTTATCTTCTTGAATTACTACATAAGAGACCCGGGATTTGGCCATTTTGCAAACGAACTCCGAATCAAGATTTTCTTTCACCAATCTCTTCCAAATAATTTAAGAGTGAGATTTTCAATTTTTCATAATTTTTGGAGTTCATTTGCTATTTTTTTCTAAATTTTCCAATTTTGCCCTTTTACCTCCGAAACCCCGTTTTGCTCAAAACAAGTCCGATTTTTAGATTTTCTTCAAACTGAGCCTTGGGCTATCCTTTTTAATCACTCCTAATCCATTAAGGGCTTTAGTCCTACCGAATCGTGCCATTTCTTGTAATTCTTCCCAATTTCACCAAGATCCACCAAAAACCCTAATTCTCGGTTTTCTCCCGGATTGACTTTTCTTTCAGTTTTTCTTTTAAGTGGATTTTCCATTACCCGTAGTCAGTGCTTATCTTTCATTTGGAACCTTCAATTTCGACTAATTCGATCGTTTAAGCACTTTTCCCCAAATTTCCCGGATTAGGGTTTCCTTTCTACTGAATCTCCATAACCCAACTTTCGAACTCAACATCTTTCAATGTAGACCTCGGATTATCAAAATTCTTTCGCCATTTTTCAATTGAACTTCAAATCTTGATTTTGAAAGTGGGTTGACTTTTTCAATAGTTGACTTTTCAGGCTTGACTTTCCGAGGTTGACTTTTTTCAAGTTTGACTGTTTATGCTCGCCCTCACAGCCCCAGCTGAATGGATCCATGGCCTTCCCAACAAGCAATTATAAGAAGGATTAATATCCATGACCTGGAAGTTCACCGTATAAGTGCATGGGCCTATCTCCAGAGGAACCTCAATAGTTCCCATTACCTCTCTCCTTGTACCATCGAAAGCCCTGACCACTGTGCAACTCAGTAACATATAAGACATGTCCAGTGGCAACTTGGATAGGGTTGCCAAAGACATCACATTTAATGAAGAACCATTGTCCAAAAAGACCCTTGGTAATATGTGCCCCTTACAAGTGGTAGTTATAATGAGAGCTTTTGTTGACCCAATACCATTGGGTGGTATCTCCTCATAGCTAAAAAATATATGGTCGTCCGCTGCTATGTTTCCCACCAGCCTATCCAACTTTTCTATTGATATGTTATTAGCCACGTATGCCTGATTCAATACTCTTAACAGGGCATTTCTGTGTGGCTATGAATTCAAAAGAAAAGATAAGATTGAAATTCTAGCTGGTTGACGTTGCAGTTGTTCAACCACGCTATAATCACTGTGCTTTATGAATTTTAAGAACTCGCAGGCTTCCTTCTCATTTACCGGTTCTTTTATTCTGTTAACCGGGGCTTATCCCCTCTCTGTTTCTTTTGACAAATCCATTTCAATATGGATTGGCTCAACTACTTTCTTCCCTTTGTCTGCTCCTCTGTCTTTCCCTGTTAACCCCTGTTCAGCAGCCTCAGGAGCATAGCACCTTTCGCTTCGCGTTAAACGCCCCACACCTGTGATATCCTGTTGACTCGAAGACCCAGGCATAACTATGCTGCAGTCGTATTTCCATGGTGCAGCTTTGTTTTCCTTGTATGAAAAGGAAACAGGTAAATCAATGATTAACTTAGGTGCATTTTCCTCAACGACTGGCATAACTTTCTCCTTTGGTTCATCACAATAGATGATCAAGGGTCTTCCTATCTCGTAGCCAACTGCATTCTCAATAACTTATATTTCCTCCTCTGTCTCTTCGTAGAACTGGGCTTCCCCATTATCCATCATTTTTTGGACTTTAACCAGAAAAGCAGTCCTGTATGACATGACCTCCACACTTATGGAACGGGCACCAATTTTGCACCCTCTTTGCAACCATCTTTAGACTGTCTGCGTCTCCCACCATTCCTGCCTTGACCATCTCGACCCATACTGTCAACATCGGAGTCTTGACTTTCCTAACATCCTTTTTTAATCTTCTGACTTCCCTGATCAATACTGCATTTACCCGATTCTCAGCATGATCGGGCAATGTGTTTCCTGCTACGTTCGGCCCATTGTTTGACCCAAACTTCACAACTCCAGCATTGATCAGGCTTTGGAATTTCTTTTTAAAAGCCAAGCAATCTTCAGTCGAATGTCCTTGAAATCCTGCGTGGTATGTGCAGTTAGTGTTTGCATTATACCACCTTGGATATGGAGGTGTCAGAGGTTTGAGGTACACGGGTGCAACAAGTTGACCCTGCAATAGTTTAGGATATAGCTCACCATAGGTGGTGGGAATCAGATCAAATTGGGGTTTTTGATCGTTCCTTGGTGAACATTGGTTATTGCGCGCGGGACCTTGAGTGTTTGGGATAGTATTTCGAGGAAGGGTTATTTGTGGGGATATACCAGTTGGGAATGGCTGTTGTGGTATATTGGTATAGGGGAATGGATTTTGGGTAAGGTGGTTCACATTGGGGTAGTAAGGATTATACCCCGAGTAAGGTGTGTAAGGTGTCGGAGGTGCATAAGACGTGGTAGGAGTATAAGGCCTTGGTGGTCTGTATGGTGTAGGAGGTGTATAGGGGTATTGACTGAAACTTACTGCATGTGTCTCCTCCTTCTTCTTTGCAGGAAAAACTCTCTTTGGGGTAGCAGACTCACCCCCTTCCATCTTTCCGTTTTTAATAGCGGACTCTATCATCTCCCCAGATATCACCATATCTGCAAAGTCCTTGGTGGCGCTTCCCACCAATTTGTCATAATAGGGTGCTTTCAAGGTGTTGATGAAAAGCACTGTGGTTTCTTTGCTAGTTAAAGGGGGTTGCTCTGATACCAACTGATATGAACCTTAGGGGTTAAACCCTTTGAACACACTAACAAATTGAAATACCTAACCTAGAAAAGCCAAGATTCAGGCAAAGAAAACTTAAACCTTTAAAAGCTTGTTTCAAATAACCTAGATTAAGCATGTAAGCTAGACCCTAAGAACTCTCGTTTCAAGAACCTAAGTTTGATAGGTTGAACGCCACAAAGAAATAATTCTTTGATAAGTTCCTAAGTTCTTTCAAGAACTAAAAGAGAAAACTCTCACTGAATAAAATCAGACTTAATTGATCAAAAGATAATTGAAGTAGGCGGCTAAGACATATATTTATAGCCTTCCTACAATAACCCTAATCTACTAAGCAATGATATGTAAAATATAGTCTGAACATGCTCAAACTCAAACTTAAATAATTAAAAGATGTCCATGTTACATAATATAGACCCAAATGCCTAAGTAATTATAAGAATTAAAATAAGCCCAAATAAGCCCTCTTAATGTGCCACCTTGTGTTCTTGAATCACATGGACCAAACTTGGATGCAAGCCCATCTTGCATGTTGAAGCCTTTCCTGAATAACTTGCAACATGGCCCAAGTGAATTCCACCCATTCTTGCCATGTTTCCTAGATCTTCTTGGATCTTGGCCCATATAGATATTGCCATGGAATTGGACCATCATGGATCCTATCACTCACCCCTTCCATCTTCCCGTTTTTAATAGCGGACTCTATCATCTCCCCAGATATCACCATATCTGCAAAGTCCTTGGTGGCGCTTCCCACCAATTTGTCATAATAGGGTGCTTTCAAGGTGTTGATGAAAAGCACTGTGGTTTCTTTGCTAGTTAAAGGGGGTTGCTCTTGTGTGGCCAGATCCCTCCACCTGTGCGAGTATTCTTTGAAGCTCTCATTGGACCTTTTTTCCATATTCTGTAACGACAGCCTATCAGGTACCATGTCAGACACATGCTTATAATATTCCATGAAAGCCCCGGCTAAATCCGTTCATGAACGAATCTTGGTATGACTCAGTTGATTGTACCATCGGGTTACTGACCCTGTCAAGCTATCTTGGAAACAATGAATAAGTAGTTTCTCATTATCATCATGCCCCATCATCTTTCTGCAGTACATGGTCAGATGTGCTAATGGGTTGGTAGTCCCATTATACTTTTCAAAGTCTGGTACTTTGAACTTTGGGAGAATTACTAGATCGTGTACTAAGCTCATCTCTTTGGCATCCAAGCTGCCAAATAACTCTGCCCCTTCAACTGCCCTTAACCTTTCCTCCACCATCTGATATTTTTTCTAAGATTCAGCAGTTTCAACCCTCTTCAACTCAGTCATTTTTGCCCTTTCTTTTTCAGCTATTTCTTCATAGTCTGGAATTTCCACATCAATTGGATCAACCCATAGTATTACCTCTTTTATGACCAAAATTTTGTTCTTCGGTCGCTGGTTGGATGTAAATATAGGATGCTGCCCCAGTCAAAAGTTCATTTCCCACAGGCTGGGATGTCTGACCATTCTTCTGTACCACCTCTGGTCGGTCTTCCTGGTTTATTGCCCCCATTCCAGTAACTGAATTTTCTTTTGACCACTTCTGCCTCATCATGGTACTCATCATCTCCATGAGTTTGGTCATTTGTTCCCGTGTCTCCTTTTGAGACTTGGCTAACTGTTCCTGCAGTTCTTTTGGAATTCTTTCCATCCTTTCAATTCTAGCAAGCTGATCGTTCTCCATAGCTCTTGCTCGAGATCGGGTATTGTAAGGGTGTCGAAAGTTAGATTCTTTCTGAGTGAGACCAATTGTACCTTTAGTTTTAAAAATCATGGATTAGAAATTATTGACACATTTCTTATTTTATTTTATAAAAAATGAATGAATGAATGAACAAGTGTTAATGAATGAACAACTATGTAAATGACTAAGGGTATGAACTTAAATGACTAATTATAAAGAATGAATGAATGGACAAATAAATAAGTGACTAAGTGTATGAACAATTTATAAAGAATAAATGAATGAATGATTATGAATATAAATGAATGAACAAATAAAATATGTAAAAGAAAGAACAAATGAATAATGAATGCATTAAAAGTATTGGCCCCGGGATAATTCCAACCAAACGGTCTTTCATTGATTTCCTGGAACTAAATACATCAAAGAAAAGATCCCTGCTTAAGACAATATGATAATCTGTCTCTCCTAAAAAATGCTATTACAAAATATTGGTATTATAGTAACTCCCTCGAATTTTGGGCCTTTTTCACTGTCCTCTTTTGACTGCCTTGCTCTTCCATCTGATCCTTACTTGTTCACGACCCTTTGACATGTTAGTAGAAGCATCACCGTGTGAGCTTTCCCTAGCTTGTTTCTCCAGTTGATTAGCTCGGGCTTTCTCATGCTTTGCTCTTTCTACCCAATAGTTCTTCTCCTTCTTGAGGATTTTAACTTCTTGTTCCCATTCCCCGGAAGTCTTGAGAGTCCCCTCGAGTTTGAGCTCGAAATGGTAACTCTTGTTCTCCAAGTGTAATTCCTGAAGATCCGAAATTTATAAATTCAAAATTTTCCTATATTCCTCAACAAACGTGGCAAAATATATAAATTTTTATTAGTTTGGAAAACTTTTCGAATCATTCTCATTTTAAAGAAGATATTCCGTTATTAATGATAATTGATGATATCCTCCCCAGCAAACCCGGCAGAGAATTCATGAAATATTTTAACTCGGGAATATCTTTATTTTATTCAAAAACATTACCTTTTTGAAAACATTAAAAAAAATATGAATATGAATATGTATGACATAAATAAAATGACAAAGCAAAGTCTAAATAATATAATGCAACCTAAATGATATGATCTAATTTAAATGTCTTAGCATATTCTAAATGAAATGAAATATCCTAAGTTATATGATATATTCTAAATGAAATGAAATGACCTAGGTAACATAATATATTCTATATGAAATGTAATATCCTAAGTCATATGATATATTCTAAATGAAATAAAATATCCTAAATGACATAATATATCCTAAATAAAATGAAATGACCTAGGTAACATAATATATTCTACATGAAATGAAATGACCTAGGTAACATAATATATTCTATATGAAATGAAATAATTTAGATGACATGGAAAATATGAATGATATGGCATATAATTTAAATGACATGAAATATAAAATAAAGCTATCATATAATATGCATGAAAATAAAAATAATAATGCATGAACATAGTATATGCTAAATAATATAAAAAAAAACTAAATAAAAAGCATAGGATATCATGAAATATTCAAAATCATATAATAAACAATATAACATAACTCAAAATCATAACAATATCATAGAAATTATCATAGCAAAAATCACATATTATATAAAATGCATGAATATGAAAAATGCAATGCATGGAAATGTATTTTTTCCTTTAATTAAGAACATCCGTATATCTAAAAAGATATCCGGCTACCTTAGAAAAATATATCAAATTAAATATTCTAAAACCAAAATACTTTGTGATTGTTTGAAAACAATTTTGAAAAGCTTAAATTAAAAATAAAAACTTAGCTAAACCTTTTTTTAAATGGCTCTAATTTCCTAAGTTTAAAATCTCGGACTTGACCACCCTTAACCCGAGACATAAAAAATCATTTTTAGAGTTTAAAAAGGCTTAGAAACTACCCTAAGTCAGTAGCTAAACTTCCTAATCAGCCCTCTCTAAGTAATTTAGCCAAAACAAAAAAATGATTTTCCTTCAAATTCAATTCTAACTCTAGTGTCCAGTTTTAAGCCACAATTTTTTACCCTATTTTTATCTAAAAAATATAAAAAAAAATACTGAAGACTCAGGACATGTAAAACTACACTTGAAAAAATCGGCTTAATTTTCTGATTAAATTTGACTGCCCAGAAAAATTAGAAAAGTACAAGTACTGGGTGAAAAAACTGTTTTGCCAAAACACATTTTTGCCTTTGATAAAATCATTTAAAAATCAAAGTAAAAATATTTAAGACTCACAGAATGACTCACAAACAGTATCTAGGACTTTTGAAATGTTAGGCAAAAATTAACTAAGTAAAAAAAATCACAAAGTTAGAATAATCAATTTGACAACTCATTAATTTTCCACAAGTATACTCAAGAGAGCATGATTTTGAACCATTATTTGGCCTAAGTCATTAGTCAAGTGGCATGGACATGAAATGCATGAAAAATACAGCAAATATGATGCATAAAATGCATGAGTTTAAACCTAGATGTCATGAAAAATGCATGGCATCAATAAAATGACCTAGACCTAAATGAACTTGCATGGCATTTGATGCAACCTAGGTCTAAAATGCATGGACACGTATGGCAAAATAAACCAAACCTAACATCTAAAATATGCATGACAATAACACAAACACAAGGCATGCTTAAACCAAATACTCAATCAAATGTCATGCAAATGCAAACCTATCAACTAACATAGCAAAAATGCACACAGAAAGCAAAATACATGAAGTGGCCGAATGGCCTCAAGTCTAAAGTAAGCAAGGCATTTTCACAAACACTTGATATACTTAAACCAAATACTCAATAAAATGTCATGCAAGTGCAAACCTATCAACTAACATAGCAAAAATGCACACACAAAGCAAAATACATGAAGTGGCCGAATGGCCTCATGTTCCAAGTGAGCTTGGCATTTTCACAAACACTTGATATACTAACATACTTAACTAAAATATAACACTCAAATCATGCAAATATAAAGTAGAGGTATTAAAAACTAACAAGCATTTTTACAAAGACATGGATTGGAAAATATAAAACATAAACAAATTTAAACATTTTGAAAACAGAAAATCAAAAATGCAAAAGCATGATTTTAAACTCATAAATGGCAATAAACAAGCAACCAAATTAAAACAAGCTTCAAGTATATGTAGTAGAAGAAGATTTAAAGCATCAAGACTAAAAAAATAACAAAAATAACATGACAAATCAAAGCAAAACAACAACAACAAAAAAACATGGGCCATTCGGCCAAGACAAGGAATCAATAGAGAAAAAAATGCAAGAACTTTTTTAAGAAAAGATGATGAAAGAAATTGAAAATAACATTAAAAAATAGTTATTTAAAAAGAAAAATCAAAAGAAAACTCACCAAAATAATAATAAAAACTGCAAAAACAAGAATGGAAAATCAAAGAAAGTGCAAGAGTTGGTGCTAAAAGCAGCCTCTAAAAGCTATCTTTCAAGCTTTCTCTCTTCAAACTTTCTTTTTTTTTCTAAACTTTTCTTTTTGCTTTGCAACAATGGAGGGAAAACTCATCCAAATAGAGAGAATATGAAAAATGAAAGTGAGCTGAAAATGAAAGACCCCTTCCTCCTATAGTGGCTGAAACTTGCTTCCTTCATGGTTAGAATGTTGTCATTTTTACTCCAACCAATTTCCATCCAAGGGCCATTAATCTAAGATGTTTAAATCATGAAATTATCACCCTTAGATTAGGCCATCAACTGTCCATAATTACAGCTATTCAAGAATTATGTTGACACTCTCCCTTTTCATGCATTGGCCCATGTGGCTTATTTGCAAAGGCTTGATCAATAAGTCACTAACTAACTCTTCATTTTTGGCCTTTTGATTGAAAAATCAGAAACTCCTTCCCATCTGTGGGCCTCGGTCGGCCAGCACTCCTTCTTCCAACCCAAGTCTGATTTTTTTGAAATGCAAGAGAAGCCCTTTTCGATTTCTTGGGTAAAATGACCTTTTTGCCCCCCAGATACAAATAATTGGCCAACATACTCCAAATTCAAATTTTATTTTTTCAATACTTTCAAAATAATAAAAAAATGAATTCTGGAAGTTTTCAAAATTTTTCGAGTCCGTTTGCTATTTTTTTGGTTTTTTTCTTCCAAAATTACCCTTTTATGCCCCCACATTTTACCATTTTTAAAACGAGCTCCAAATCAAGATTTTTATTCACCAATCTCTTCCAAATAATTTAAAAGTATGATCTATAAGTTTTCAGAATTTTTTGAACTCATTTGGTATTTTTTTGGGATTTATCCGCTTGAATTACTACATAAAAGGCTCGGGATTTGGCCATTTTGCAAACGAACTACGAATCAAGATTTTATTTCGCCAATATGTTTCAAATAATTTAAAAATGATATCTGAAAATTTTCAGAATTTTTGGAGTCCATTTACTATTTTTTCGGGATTTATCTTCTTGAATTACTATATAAGAGACCCGGGATTTGGCCATTTTGCAAAAAAACTCCGAATCAAGATTTTATTTCTCCAATCTCTTCCAAATGATTTAAGAGTGAGATTTTCAATTTTGTAGAATTTTTGGAGTTCATTTGCTATTTTTTCTAAATTTTCCAATTTTGCTCTTTTGTCTCCGAAACCCCGTTTTGCTCAAAACAAGTCCGATTTTTAGATTTTCTTCAAACTGAGAATTAGGCTATCTTTTTTAATCACTCCTCATCCATTAAGAGCTTTATTCCTACCGAATCGGGCCATTTCTTGTAATTCTTCCCAATTTCACCGAGATCCACCAAAAACCCTAATTCTCGGTTTTCTCCCGGATTGACTTTTCTTTCAGTTTTTCTTTTAAGTGGCTTCTCCATTACCCGTAGTCAGTGCTTATCTTTCATTTGGAACCTTCAATTTTGACCAATTCGATCGTTTAAGCACATTTCCCCAAATTTCTTGGATTAGGGTTTCTTTTCTACAAAATCTCCATAACCCAACTTCCGACTCCATATCTTTCAATGTAGACCTCGGATTATCAAAATTATTTCGCTATTTTTCAATTGAAGTTCAAATCTTGATTTTGAAAGTGGGTTGACTTTTTAGTAGTTGACTTTTCGGGGTTGACTTTTTTCAAGTTTGACTGTTTATGCTCGCCCTCATAGCCACGGCTGAATGAATCCATGGCCTTCCCAACAAGCAATTATAAGACAGATTAATATCCATGACCTGGAAGTTCACCGTATAAGTGCATGGGCCTATCTCCAGAGAACCTCAATAGTTCCCATTACCTCTCTCCTTGTACCATCGAAAGCCCTGACCACTGTGCAACTCGGTAACATATAAGACATGTCCACTGGCAACTTGGATAGGGTTGCCAAAGGAATCACATTTAATGAAGAACCATTGTCCAAAAGGACCCTTGGTAATATGTGCCCCTTACAAGTGGTAGTTATATAGAGAGGTTTTGTTGACCCAATACCATTGGATGGTATCTCCTCATAGTTGAAAAATATATGGTCATCCGCTGCGATGTTTCCCACCAGCCTGTCCAACTTTTCTACTGATATGTTATTAGCCACGTATGCCTGATTCAATACTTTTAACAAGGCATTTCTGTGTGGCTCTGAATTCAAAAGAAAAGATAAGATTGAAATTCTAGCTGGTTGACGTCAGTTGTTCAACCACGCTATATTCACTGTGCTTTATGAATTTTAAGAGCTCATAGGCTTCCTTCTCATTTACCGGTTCTTTTATTCTGTTAACCGGGGATGATTCACTCTCTGTTTCTTTTGACAAATCCATCTCAATATGGATTGGCTCAACTATTTTCTTCCCTTTGTCTGCTCCTCTGTCTTTCCCTGTTAACCCCTGTTCAGCAGCCTCAGAAGCATAACACCTTTCGCTTCGGGTTAAATGCCCCACACCTGTGATATCCTGCTGACTCGAAGACACAGGCATAACCATGCTGCAGTCATATTGCCATGGTGCAGCTTTGTTTTCCTTGTATGAAAAGGAAACAGGTAAATCAATGATTAACTTAGGTGCACTTTCCTCAACGACTGGCATAACTTTCTCCTTTGGTTCATCATAATAGATGATCAAGGATCTTCCTATCCCGTAGCCAACTGCATTCTCAATAACTTATATTTCTTTCTCTGTCTCTTCGTAGAACTGGGCTTCCCCATTATCCATCATTTTTTGGACTTTAACCAGAAAGTCTCCGCAGTCCTGTATGACATGACCTCCACACTTATGGAACGGGCACCAATTCTGCAACCTCTTTGCACCATCTTTAGACTGTCCGCGTCTCCCACCATTCCTGCCCTGACCATCTCAACCCATACTGTCAACATCAGAGTTTTGACTTCCCTGACATCCCTTTTTAATCTTCTGACTTCCCCGATCAATACTACATTTACCCGATTCTCAGCTTGATCGGGCAATGTGTTTCCTGCTACGTTCGACGTATTTTTTGACCCAAACTTCATAAATCTAGCATTGATCAGGCTTTGGACTTTCTTTTTAAAAGCCAGGCAATCTTCAGTCGAATGTCCTTGAATTCCTGCGTGGTATGCGCAGTTAGTGTTTGCAGTATACCACCTTGGATATAGAGGTGTCTGAGGTTTGAGGTACACGGGCGCAACAAGTTGACCCTGCAATAGTTTCGGATATAGCTCACCATAGGTGGTGGGAATCGGATCAAATTGGGGTTTTGATCTTTCCTTGGTGAACGTTGGTCATTGCACGCGGGACCTTGAGTGTTTGGGACAGTATTTCGAGTAAGGGTTATTTGTGGGGATATACCAGTTGGGAATGGCTGTTGTGGTATATTGGTATAGGGGAATAGATTTTGGGTAAGGTGGTTCACATTGGGGTAGTAAGGATAATAACCCAAGTAAGGTGTGTAAGGTGTCAGAGGTGCATAAGATGTGGTAGGAGTATAAGGCCTTGGTGGTGTGTATGGTGTAGGAGGTGTATAGGGGTATTGACTGAAACTTACTGCATGTGTCTCCTCATTCTTTGCAGAAAAAACTCTCTTTGGGGTAGCAGACTCACCCCTTCCATCTTCCCGTTTTTAATAGCGGACTCAATCATCTCCCCAGATATCACCATATCTGCAAAGTCCTTGGTGGCGCTTCCCACCAATTTTTTTCATAATAAGGTGCTTTCAAGGTGTTGATGAAAAGCACTGTGGTTTCTTTGCTAGTTAAAAGGGGTTGAACTTGTGGCCAGATCCCTCCACCTCTGCGAGTATTCTTTGAAGCTCTCATTGGACCTCTTTTCCATATTCTGTAACGACAGCCTATCAGGTACCATGTCAGACACATGCTTATAATATTTCATGAAAGCCCTGGCTAAATCCGTCGATGAACGAATCTTGGTACAACTCAGTTGATTGTACCATCGGGTTGCTAACCTTGTCAAGCTATCTTGGAAACAATGAATAAGCAATTTCTCATTATCATAATGCCCCGTCATCCTTCTGCAGTATATGGTCAGATGTGCTGATGGGTTGGTAGTCCAATTATACTTTTCAGAGTCTGGTACTTTGAACTTTGGGGGAATTACTAGATCGTGTACTAAGCTCATCTCTTTGGCATCCAAGCTGCCAAATAACTCTGCCCCTTCAACTGCCCTTAACCTTTTCTCCAGCATCTGATATTTTTTCTGGGATTCAGCAGTTTCAACCCTCTTCAACTTAGTCATCTTTGCCCTTTCTTTTTCAGCCATTTCTTCAAAGTCTGGAACTTCCACATCAATTGGAATAACCCCAGTATTACCTCTTTTAGGACCAAAATTTTGTGCTTCGGTCGCTGGTTGGATGTATATATAGGATGCTTCCCTAGTTGAAAGTTCATTTCCCACAGGCTGGGATGTTTGACCATTCTTCTGTACCACCTCTGGTCGGTCTTCCTGGTTCACTGCTCCCATTCTAGTAACTGAATTTTCTCCTGGCCACTTCTGCCTCATCATGGTACTCATCATCTCCATGAGTTTGGTCATTTGTTCCCGTGTCTCCTTTTGAGACTTGGCTAACTGTTCCTGCAGTTCTTTTTGAATTCTTTCTATCCTTTCAATTCAAGCAAGCTGATCGTTCTCCATAGCTCTTGCTCGAGATCGGGTATTGTAAGGGTGTCGAAAGTCAGATTCTTTCTTAGTGCGACCAATTGTACCTTTAGTTTTAAAAACCATGGATTAGAAATTATTGACACATTTCTTATTTTATTTCATAAAAAATGAATGAATGAACAAGTGTTAATGAATGAACAACTAAGTAAATGACTAAGGGTATGAACTTAAATGACTAATTATAAAGAATGAATGAATGGACAAATAAATAAATGACTAAGTGTATGAATAATTTATAAAGAATAAATGAATGAATGATTATGAATATAAATGAATGAACAAATAAAATATGTAAAAGAAAGAACAAATGAATGATGAATGCTTTAAAAGTATTGGCCCCGCGATAATTCCAACCAAACGGTCTTTCATTGATTTCCTGGAACTAAATACATGAAAGAAAAGATCCCTGCTTAAGACAATATGATAATCTGTCTCTCCTAAAAAATGCTATTACAAAATACTGGTCCTATAGTAACTCCCTCGAATTTTGGGCCTTTTTCACTGTCCTCTTTTGACTGCCTTGCTCTTCCATCTGATCCTTACTTGTTCACGACCCTTTGACATGTTAGTAGAAGCATCACCGTGTAAGCTTTCCCTAGCTTGTTTCTCTAGTTGATTAGCTCGGGCTTCCTCATGCTTTGCTCTTTCTGCCCAATAGTTCTTCTCCTTCTTGAGGTTTTTGACTTCTTGTTCCCATTCCCCGAAATTCTTGAGAGTCCCCTCGAATTTGAGCTCGAAATATTACCTCTTGTTCTCTATGTGTAATTCCTGAAGATCGCTTTTAGCAGTGTCCCACTCTCTCTTGATCTTTTCCTTTTCTCTTTCTCGGGCTGACTCCTTATTTTTCATATCCTCAAGCTCTTCTTGCAAACGGGCAATTTCCTTGCTCATTTGGGCCTTTTCTTTTTCGAATTTTGCCCTTGCGATTTCTAACTCCGATGGTGCTTCATTGGGCGGCGAACTCAAATGCCGAACTTCTTCCGCATCTGATGTCAACAACCTATCATTAACCCTCAATTCCCTCCATGTCAGGTAATCAGGTGTGACGATGTCGGCATATCTAGCTACCTCCACTCAATGAGTTTCATTCCATGCTACTACAATCTCACGTACCTTTCTCGAATATCCATATTCTCCATAAGCAAATTCCAAATTACTAAGGTCATGGGTCATAGGAGTAAATGACGGGATTCTGATTGCCTCAATACTAGCAGTGGTGCATAGCTCACTCCTCCCCATACTCCTAATAATGGAACAAAAGCTTTATCTCCGTACTTGTACAATGTCAGCATAGGAGCTATCCATGGAGCTCTCCAAATTATTATCTCAGCCCTGATATTCCGGAATATGTTGATCTATTGTTCCTCAGTCTATTTTCAAGCCAATCCCTTTTAATAAATTCACCAATTGGTGCAAAATATTTCCAGTATGAGCGAAGAGGGAAATTCTTCTGTTTACAAAAATGGCTCTGAACCCATATGTAAAGGAGCTGTATAAAACCTAGAAAATGCCCTTTTCCTTCTCGTCTACAGAAATTCAGGGATCGGATTGTTTTATTTCTCCAATCTCTTCCAAATGATTTAAGAGTGAGATTTGCAATTTTTCAGAATTTTTGGAGTTCATTTGCTATTTTTTCCAAATTTTCCAATTTTGCCCTTTTGCCTCTGAAACTCGGTTTTGCTCAAAACAAGTCCGATTTTCAAATTTTCTTCAAACTAAGCCTTGGGCTATCCTTTTTAATCAATCCTCATCCATTAAGGGCTTTAGTCCTACTGAATCGGGCCATTTCTTGTAATTCTTCCCAATTTCACCGAGATCCACCAAAAACCCTAAATCTCGGTTTTCTCCCGGATTGACTTTTCTTTCAGTTTTTCTTTTAAGTGGCTTCTCCATTACCCCTAGTCAGTGCTTATCTTTCGTTTGGAACCTTCAATTTTGACCAATTCGATCGTTTAAGCACTTTTCCGCAAATTTCTTGGATTAGGGTTTTCTTTCTACTGAATCTCTATAACCCAACTTCCGAACTCAATATCTTTCAATGTAGACCTCGGATTATCAAAATTCTTTCGCCATTTTTCAATTGAACTTCAAATCTTGATTTTGAAAGTGGGTTGACTTTTTAGTAGTTGACTTTTTGGGGTTGACTTTTTTCAAGTTTGACTTTTTATGCTCGCCCTCTTAAACTAAGTCTCGGATTACCATCTGCAGGATGAAAAAAGTCTTTTTACATTCTGAAACATCAATTTAGGAAGAAAACATACCTGTTTTAGTGGTCCGGACAAAATTAGGTGTCTACATATATATTAGTTTCTTAAAAGTTTATGCATCAATTATAGAGGAAGTTTGGGACTTCATGCACACTTTCAACTAATTTATAAATGTTAGCCACAAAATGAAGTCTAAGTTTTCAAGTTTCGTGTGGTTCGAAAACCAGCTTTCCTTTTTATGTCTGTGATCAACATATATGCTTATAAATTATCCATCCAAGTAGTGTAAATTGGCTAAGCAACATGTCAAAAAAGAAAAATAATGTCTTATTTTTGTTTTGCACTATATGTACTTGAGAAAAAAAAAATGTATATATCTTTTTAGCTGGGTTCCATAAAAAATAGAGTATAATAGGTTGTTACAAATAGGGTTAGAAAATCAATATCAATTAAAATTTAGATAGATCATAAAAGCAATAGAATCAATTTACTGTGTAAAAGAAGTATGTTACAAATAAGGCTAAAAAATCAGTAGAAATTGAAACTTAGATATAGATCATAAAAGCAATAGAATGATCTTACTGTGTAAAAAAAAACAATAGCACAATATTAGAATGCTAATGCAGACAAAAGTTCACAAAATAAATTAATCATGATTTCCATCTTTATATACGGAGACTTAATTAGGGTTTTTCTATTAACTCTACTTTGATTAGGATGCAAATAATAATAATAACTAATAAAATAATTAGGCCTAAAACAGAAGATGCAAATAATAATTAGGCCTAAACTAATTAGATTTCATTAATGATATGTAGTAGCCTTAAAAGAAAATAGACTTTTTTAAGAAAAATTTAATAAACCATTATCAAGGATAAAATAGTTATAAAAAATTGATAAATCATTATTAAGGATAAAATAATTAAATTTTAGCATTTAGGATAAAATAATTAATTTTAAAAATTAGCAAGGTATAGTAATATTATTTATTTAATTTTTGTATTTTAAAATAAAGAGAATGAATTCAAATTGAAGATTCACGAATAAAAAATAGATCTTTAATGACGATTGTAAACTTAAACAAACAAATAATATAACATCAATTATCTCATGGTTCGAATCCCAGCATTTGCAATCTTTTTTTTTTTTTTTAATTTCAGATTACGACCTCCTTTATACAAAAAAAAAATACCGATTGAAGCTATTTCAAGTCTCAACACAAAGAATTTCAAATCATAAAATCATTTCTTGACCGAGTGATTATCATCCAACCAAAGAAATATGTGGACTGAATTTTCTTTTCAGCTTCATTGATAATATATATTTGTCAAAAAGTATTGGACATAACTATTCAAGGATAAGAATTAGGCCTAAAGCAGAAAGATGCAAATAATAATTAGACTTAAAATAATTAGGATTAATTTATAATTTGTAGTAGCCTATAAGAAAATTAGATTTTTATTAAAAGAATTAATAAATCATTATCAATGATAAAATAATTTAAAAAAATAAAAAATCATTATTAAGGATAAAATAATTAAATTTTAGTATTAAGGATAAAATAGTTAATTTTGAAAATTAGCAAGGGTATATATCTCAATATAATTAAATTTAAGCATTAAGGATAAAATAGTTAAAATCATTATTAAGAATAAAATAATTAAATTTTTGTATTAAGGATAAAATAGTTAATTTTAAAAATTAGCAAGGATATATATATATATATATATATGTTAAAATAATTAAATTTTAACATTAAGGGTGTAGAAACAAATTTCGTGGCATCGCGAAGAAAAAAAGGACATGTAAAGTCAAATGAAATAAATGTAATAGCCTGAATAAGAAGATTATGATTCAACAAGAAAAAGTGGCGGCAAAAAAGAAAGGAGAAATACAATACGAAAAGGATGTCAAGATAAACAAAAGCGTTCCAAGGTACTATGAGAGATTTACCCACTAATGACTAAACAACAATGAAAATGCCTATAAGAAGTAGACAAACAAAAGTAAGAAAAAATAGGTAAGGGGAAAACCTCATAATAGTTATTCATGCACACTTCTGTTTGAGAGAATGCATCTCTAAGAACTTCTGAGGCATCATGTTGTGACAAAACCCTCTCTTTTTACAGAATCTGATAAAATGGTAGCAACCATCTGAGGCAGAATCCTAGACATCAACTTCTTGAAACTTTAGTAAAATAATTATCTCAAAGTCAGCATATTGGCTAAACCTTACTCGCGAATCAAACAAAGAAAGAGGAGGTGGGCCCCATTGAGTTCTTACACTTTCATGCCTATAGCTTAGTTCATCCCATTATTAGATGTTACAGGGACGAACCAAATCCAGAATATGAACCATAAAAGAAAATACCTATTAAACCGATCACAGGAATACCAGTTACCATACCTATTATCCAAAGAGGAATCCTTCCACTAGTATCGGCCATTTATCCCGCTTCCCTCCATATTTTATCAAGTGGTCATGCTAAAGACATAAACAGTCATAGATAATTATGAGATGCAATCCTTCTGAATGGGATAAGAGAATTCCTACTATTATTTAGTATTCTACTACTCTTTTTTTGTTAATTGAAGAAATAATTGGAAAATAAAACAGCAAGTACAAAAATGAGTAATAACCCCCAGTAGAGATTGGTACGATTCAATTCAACATTTTGTTCGTTCGGGTTTGATTGTGTCATAGCTCTATAATTAATTCGGATTGCATTGCTGTTATTGACCCCAAAAAAGAAACGGTAGGTATAGCTAGTCCGTAAACAGCCAACCATCGCACTGTAAAATTGGATAGGTTCGATCTATGGTCATTAGGTCCTCCTAAAAAGATCTACTAAATTCATCGAGTTGTTCCAAAGAATCAAAACGGCCATTTTATCATTATGTTATAAGAAAGAAATCTACTTGTTTAGTTCTTAAGGAGCACAAAAAAAAAAGGATAAAAGGGGAGGGGCCGATTGACAAAAAGAAAGTAGAGAAAATTTACAAGATATGATCTATCTGTATCTAACGTATCAACTCCAAATATTGAAAATAAAAAGAGAAAGTCTTTATTTCGAAATACTTTGATATATGAGATGAATCCATTATTTCGATTTCTTGCTTGTTTTGTTACTGAATTAAGTTGAGTGGTTTTACATTTACAGACGCATAAAAAACAATTTTTGTGGACAAAAAAACAGTTTTGTTTTTATTTTTTTATTTATTTTATGTTATGACTCTTCCGTATACGTCTGCTTTAGTTCGAATGTGCATTCTGAAGAAATTTCAGTTCAGTTCTGCTATAGAAAAAGAGGATTCTTGGCTTGAGTTTTTCCTCCTGGCAAGAAAGCATTTACTTTGCAATTCATTTCAAAAGACTTCAATCGGTACACGCAAAAGTAGGCCAATTCAACAGCTTTTTGCTCTTGATCCAAAATCTGATTCAAATCCAATATAGCACCTATGGGTACATAAGAAATGTATTGAATCGATTCTTTTTAATGAATCGATCCGATCGCAACTTCGAATATGGAATTCAAAGGGATCAAATAGGAAATGATACTCTGAATCATAGAACTCTAATGAAATATATGATCAACCAACATTTATCGAATTTGAAAAAGAGTCAGAAGAAATGATTCGATCCTCTTATTTTGATTTCTCATACCGAGAGATCCATGAATCGAGATCCTAATGCATATAGATACAAATGGTCCAATGGAAGCATGTTTTTATCAAAAGTTGAAAGTTACAATCTCTGAGAATTCTTAAAGATAAAGAAAATCTTTTGATTCTTTTCTTCGCAGGAAAACTTTGCTTTAAAGATCTTTTGAATTGTTCTTGAATTAATGAAATTTGTTTCAAGGGTCTTGACTTGATCTTGAAATTTGTTTCAAGGGTCTTGAAAGACTTGATCTTGAATAAGATTTGCTTCAAGAGTCTTTTAGACTTGATCTTGAAATTTGTTTTAAGGGTCTTTGAGACTTAATCTTGAAATTTGCTTCAATTTGATCCAAAAATTAGGGAATCTTGAAAATCTTGGAATTTGGTCCAAATTTAGGGATTCTTGGAATTGTTTAAATTTGGTCACAATTTAGAAATTCTTAAATCTTCAGGCTTAGATGTTCATATCTTTTTTCTTGGACTTGATTGATGAAATTTTGGAAACTTTGTTCTTCAGATCTTCTTTTCCTAAATTGTTTTTAGGCTTTCTTTACCCAAATTCGAGACTTGATCTTGAGTAAACAAAATTTATCTTCTTTCTTGAATCAATACAAAATCGAAGAGCAACTTCTTAAGAATTTTTTAGAACAGGCACAGACGATGTTATTCAAAATTTCTTGAATTATTCAATTTTTCAAAGCCTGATTCTTTGGACTTTGGAGAGGCTTGGAATTTTCAAAATCTTCTTCTTCTCTTAAAGCTTGTGAATTGTGTTGAATGACTCAGGGTAGGTCTCTATTTATAGTGTTAGCATGCTATGTGAGATAGAGTTCTAGAATGATTTAAACTCTTTGCAAAAGAGTTCTAAAAGAACTTTAATTGTATGACTCATGAATTCTTACAATTTTATTGGCCAAAATTATGAATTTATTTTTAAAATATTTTTATTTAATTTAAAGATAAATTGAATGACTCATAGTTGAACTTTCATTAGACAAAAATTCTTTAATTAAAAAAAAAATTCATTTGACATGTGTCAATTTATAATTGGCCAAAAATTTCTCATTCTACATAAGGATAAAATAATTAATTTTAAAAATTAATAAGGGTATATATGTCGTTTACTATTTGTAATTTTAAAGTTGGTGCTTATATATATATATATATATATATATACACACTAGAGGTAAAGCCCCACTCTATGTTGCGAGAACATTTTTCATTCTTTTTTTTAATAGATGATAAAATCGAAATATTTAAAAATATTAAAAATTAATTTTTCGGGGCGACATGAAAAATATGAAAATATAAGTAATCATAAGAAAAAATATTTTAGAATAAATATGCATTATATAGAAAATGAAATGTATAATGCCTAAACCATCATTTTCATTATAATTTTTTTAATCTTTCTTTTAATTTATTAAATACTTCAATTATCCTAAATTCCATCTCTAATAATATATGAAAATCATAAATAATTTCAATATCAGTAGCTAAAAACCTAAAACAACCCATAAAATTTTCACACAATACCCTACTTAACCTCTCATCATGATTTATGCCCCATCTTAGTTGTCTTATTAAGTCCAAAAATTTCATTGGCTTACTCACGTTATTTTAGGGACAACTTTAATATTATAGAAGATACTCGCGTTATGTAGCGGGTTTACATATTTGATTTAGTGGATTTACATATTTGATTTAATTATTTGTGTAAGTTCTAAACTTTTTATATATATATATATGTATATGTACAACAGATGTAATAATCCAATTACTAAGTCAATGAACCTAGAGTTTGAATTGAATTATTATGACAAACTATTCAAATTATGTGATGAGTTTAAATTAACTTAACAAAACCTTTACGGGTAAACTATTAAATAATCTAAAATCCTCCGAACCATCAAAAAGAGCTTCTATCCTTTCAATTCATAAGAATATATGAGAATTAGTAATTTCATTAAATATCTTAATAAATTTTACTTTATTTTAATATCTAGAATACATACTCATAATAACATTATTAATATGATTCAAACTATAAGATAAAAATTTCATCTCCAAATCAATCCCATGAATCTACTGCCATTCTTTTAAACATCACATAAAAATATTAAAAAAAATTATTTAAATTTTTTTTAATTTATTAAAAATATTATTTATCAAAAATAACTTTTGAAAACATTATATTATTGTACATTTTAATATATACGAATATCAATATAATTATATTTGGTTAATAACGATAATTCTATTAATAATGATAGTTTCAATAATAAATTAAAAAAAAATGAATATATTGAAAGTGGTTATTCATAAATTATATAATTAAGGTCATGAACATATAATTGATATATTTTTATTAAATATCAATATATATTTTATTAATAACTAATGTGTGTATATTGATATTTTTGTTTAAAAAAAATATATTAATGTTTATGTTCTTATTTTTTTAAATGACTATATATAAGTATATTATATTTGTAACAGCGTACATAACATATACAGGATTTAAAATGATTTAAAATCACGTTCATAATATTCATATTAGAGGTGATAACGGTTCGGTTTTGGAAAAATATTACGGTTAATGTGCAGTATTATGATTTTTTAAAAATCGAATCGAATAACATCTATAACCAAATCGACTCGAACGAAATTCCACCGGTTCGGTTCATCTGTTTTAAATTTTTTTAAAATTATCTTTTGCTAGTATTTTTTTAACTAATTTAGAAATAAAATATTTATTTTTATATTATAAAAAACTAATTAAAAAATAAAATTCGATTCGGTTCGGTTCCAATAATTACTATTTTTTTAACTTATCAACTAAAAATCGAACCAAATAAATCTAACTATTACCCGAATCGAATTCGAACAGAATTCAATAAAAACCGAATCGAACACTATGGTTCAAATCGATTTTCGATTTTCTCGATTTTGATTTGGTTCATCGGTTTTTAAATTTTTAAAAAACTATCTTTTCTATAGTATTTTAAAGTTTTTTTCATTAATTTAGAAATAAAATATTTATTTTTATATTATAAAAATAAAACTAATTAAAAATAGAATTCAGTTTGGTTCGAATAATTGCTATTTTTAAACTTATGAATCGAAAACCAAACTGAACCGAATAAACCTAATTATTACCCGAACCAAATTCGAACCGAATTCAATAAAAACGAACTTAACACTATGGTTTGAATCAGATTTCGATTTTTACGATTTTTTGCTCAGCCCTAATTCATATACTAATAATTAATATTGATTCTTATTTTTATTTTTATTCATATTAATTATATTATTTTTGATATAGTCTAAACTAGAGCTGCTCATGGGCTGGATCGGGCCACGACCCAATTTTTTTTGAGTTTCCTTACCTATGCCTGGCCCATATTCACTGTTCATCTATATTAAAAAAAAATATATATTTTTTATATTTTCTATATATTTTTATAATTAAATTTAGAAAATAATATTTTTTCGATGAATAGTAATCTGGGCCGGGTCGGGCCTGCTCGGATCACTAAAATCTCTGTCCAGGCCTGGCCCAATACGGAACGGGCCTACCGGCCCGGACGGGCTGCCCGACCCGTGAGCAGGTCTAATCTAAACTAACCCCAAAATCCGATAACTTAGAAGACTAAATTAGCCTAAAAAAAGCTAATGTACTAAATTAACCTAAAAACTTTGGTCAAAGTTTTAAATATCTCCGTTTAGAGTTCATTAAAAGTCTAAACCACCTCTAATGCTATAACTAAATGTCCTAAATGTTCTAATTAATCCTAAAACCTTAAGTTCAAAGTTAAATTTGTTCCAAATATTATCATTCTTTACCCTAAATACTCCTCAAATCAAGTTTAATGCCCAATCTTATTTGTCTCAAAAATAATACACTACAATCTTAAATTAAGCAATCCCATAGCTTTAATATTTTGTTATTGGTTATTGATGATTATTTATTTCCCAATTTTTAGTGTTTTTTTGCTATGTCATTATCATATTATATTTTCTCAAATTTTGTATTTAAAGAAAAAAAAAATCAAATTACGGTTGACTCTTACCATAACTCTTTATCCCTCTTATTATTTCTTTAGTTATCTATATGAGTCTCTCAATTTTTTTTAATTCTTTTCGATCTCGTGTTCGGTAAATAACGCTAGGGACAATACTTATTTATCAATCATTATATTGTTGTAAGAGCACATTTGATTTTATTAGCCACACCAATAGAAGATCTATAAGGTTGTTTAATAACATAGTTAAATAAATTCATATAAAAAAAAATTATGGGTTTCCCCAGACATATAGATAAACACGACGAGCATAATCTTTAACTTCTATTCTGATGGATTGAATATCATTCATAAGAAATTTTAGAAAGATGGAACAATTTTTTTCCAAGAAACGTGTAAAGAGAAATACATACTATTCCCTATTTTTCTATCGAATCGTCATAACCACTACCTACATTCCAAAAAATCGAGCACCACAAATAAGAACTAATAAAGAGACCTGCAATCCCATAGAAAGACATCATGATTTCTTGTGAAAAAAACTATTTGCTAAGACGAAAATAAAGATAGAAATTCTCACCAAGATAACTAGAAATTCCAACTAATAAAAACCCTAATGAACCCAAAAAAAAACAGGAGAAAGGCCTAGCAGAAGTTGCTTGTTTCTGGAGATCCCACTATAAGTTATATCCATATAGATTCCTATCGCCTACTCATACATACCAGATTCAGTTGCATTTTATTGGAATTGAAATAATAACCAAAAAAATCGACTTTACTTTTTTGTTTCCGCAGTAACTCTCATCAACTAGTAATATTTTGATATGAACTTTTTGAAGTAATTCATCAAATTTCTTTTTGCTTGAAGAAACAAGTCGATTATTCGAGACGTTCTGCCATGGTTGTTGGCCCCTCATTGTCAATACATCATTGTGGATTGCCTCAAGAAATAGAAACAATGCTTTTCCAAACATTTGTTATTTGCGATCTAATTAGACAACATCTTGCTCCGAACCTAGGAGTTGCTAGAGTAAAATTCGAGAAAAAGGGCTGATTGTATGGGAAATATTGCAAAAAGGTCTATTAGTGAACTATCTCTTCAAGGATTATGAAAGATGTTCCACTAGAAATATTCTTGTTATTTCTTCGTCTCATATTCCCCCAAAAGTGGATCCCACTCTAATAGTCTCGGAAATTAAATACATGTATTAAGATATGAAGGCTTCTTATTCCACAACAATGAAAGCAAATTTTCACTCTTTCATATATTAGGAGATTTCACTTGGAAAAGAAAATGTTCCATACTAATGGATTTGGATCCATAACAGTGGGTTCCGGTGCAAGAGATCTTGTAGCACTTACCAATGAGGCTATTACATAGAAGAAATCAATTATAGACACTAATACAATTAGATTTGTTCTTCAAAGACAAACTTGGTATTTGCGATCCCAGGTAAGATCGGTTCAAGATCATGGGATCCTTTTCTATCAGATAGAAAGGGCTGTTGTACAAAATGTACTTTTAAGTAATTGCCCCACAAATCCTACATGTATCTATATGAAGAAGAAATCATGCAACTAAGGGGATTCTTATTTGTACAAATGGTACTTTGAGCTTGGAACGGGCATAAACAAATTAACGATAGTACTTTATCTTTTGAGTTATTCTGCCGGATCGGTCACCTCCAGCAACATAGTTTTTTCTTCCATTTGAATTCATTTCAATAATTCTTTTAGTTGCTTTGATAGGTGCAATTATTGTGGCTCGCTAGTAATAAATCTTTCTAACTAGGAATAGCAAGCAATCCAAATTAAACTTTTTTTGTCTTATCGCATTTATTTTCCTTGAATACTATTTGAATATTGTTCGTGTATAAAATAAAAATTCATTTATTTGATATTTTCCAATATATTATTTTGTTATATTCTATTCTAGTCAATTAAATATGTTGAATTACTGTTCATATTAAAATGAATCGAAATATATAAGGAGTTGGTCAATAATGCTCGAACATATACTTGTTTTGAGTGCATTTATCACTTGGACTGTATTTGCGATTTATTTACATACCTGAACAAACACAAATTTGGAAGGTGTACATTCCGCACTTGTGACTTCTATGGGATTTCTTATAATTTGGGTATGTTATTTTGGGATCAATCTATTAGGAATAGGTTTACATAGTTATGGTTCATTTACATTAACATCTAATTGAATTGAATAAAGAAACTAAGCCTAACAAATACTAACATAGGATAGCATATATATAAGAAAACTTATTGTAAGCTGTCAAGAACCTCTTGATACTAGAACTCATGCCTTATCGAGTATGTTATCTTATTTTTAAATTAGTTTATTCTGCAACAGCGAATGCTAGTGACAATAGGGATTTCAATTAAGCAAGTTTAGTCATTAGTCAAGCCGCAGTAAATGAAGAAAATACTCTGAAAAGACTAAAACCTCGAGCTCAAAGACAAAGTTATATGATAAAAAGACCTATTTGTCATATAACTATTACATCAAAAGATATTTGTCGTTTTGAACTAAAAGAAAACTTTTTGGTGGAATAGTCACCTTATGTATAATATCTTCACTCTCAATAATTACATACAACTCCTTATAACATAAATTAAAAATAATATTAAAAAAAATAAAGGGGTGTAAAATCAGATATATGGAATCTAATGGCTATAAGCCAACTCTTATCTTTCCTTTGAAGACAAATTCTAGAATTCAATTGAATCTAAGATATGAATAGTTGGTTTACGCTATATAAAAAACACATGTATATGGGATATTAGATATGACTAATTATATATGAACTCAAAATATATCTAATACAGCCTACTATTGTGGACTTAGATAGAAAATTCCAATAAAAGAATAGAAGTTCTTCTGTTTCATCTTTGACTCTGAATTGAATGAATAAAGAGATAAAATAAAGACAAAAACGAAAAATCCAAAGAAAAGAATGGGCTGGAAAAAAGAAATGGAAGAACCAATAGCCGTAAGAAGAATGCTTGGCTGATAAATAATTCACTTCTTGATCTTCGACCCCCTCAGTCACTACGAACGCCTCCAATCAATGCAATGGGATGTGTCTATTTATTAATATTTATTTACTTTTATGTTATTTAACTTTTTGTAATGAATTTTATAAACTGTATCTATGCATCATACATTTTAATGGTTGGTAGACCACTCGAAATGGCTAGCTCACTTGTATCTTTTTAAATACATGCATGACAATACATGATATTAAATTGTTCATAAACTGCCTTTTTTACATTAGGTATCGAGACAAAGATATAATATAATACAAATCAATAAAATAGATAAATAGAGGTTGAGTTTATCCCAAGCATGGTTTTGAGCTTTAATTCTTCCTAGTTCTATACTCAATTCTCTAAACTAAGTTTTTTGGTAAAGACGAGAGTTAAGACCTTGAAAATCGGTCTTGATTTCGGTATATAAATTAATCAAGTGGCAACTCCCAATAAAAAATCAACTAAAATGCTACGAGAGCGCTAGAGGTGACCACTCACAAATGTTTATATAAAATATTAGTTTTTAAAACTATAAATAATAAAAAGTAATTTATTGAAATAATTACTTTACTTTATTTTTTTATTCTTATCCTTTTTTAAAGTAATATTTTCATTCACACAAATTTTTTAATTACTCTTTAGCATATATATATATATATTTAGAAATTTTATAAATTTTATAAATGAATAAAAATGAAAAAATATATAATTTAAAATAGAAATTATTGAATTTTTTTTTGAGTTTTTATATTTGATATTTTTTTCTTAAAGATTGATAATGATTGTTGAATTAAAAAATTATTATATATTTGTAGGTTTGTAGACACCTAATTTTTTCCAGACCCTCCAAAAACATAATTTTTTTATAATTTCCATAGAAATATGATTTTCTCCAAATTTTGGATCCTCCCAAGTATGATTTTACTCAATTTTTAGGACAAGCGTTCGTGCTTTAATTAAGTACAATTGATTAGAAATCTGCTTTGGAATTAAAGGAGAATTGGTGACAAAGGCGAAATTGAAAGAATGTGAAAATTGAGATTAACGAGAAGTGGTGAAGGGACTAAATCGAAAGAAATCAAAAGATAAAACTAAAGGTGGAGAAGCAAATTGAGATGTCAAAGTGGCTAAATTGAACAAATTGAAGTTGATGGAAGGGGAAATTGAGATAGGAGAATTGAAATGGTAGAAGGATTGAATTGAACAAATTGAAAGTTCAATTTCAAGGAGAATTATAGAAAGAATTAAACTGAAAGAAATTGAAAGTTCAATTTGAAGGAGAATCGGTAAAAGGGATGGGATTGAAAGAAATTTAAAAGCTCAATTACAAGGAGAATAGGGGAAGGAATCAAATTGAAGAAGAATTAGAAACAGGGGACGAAATTGCAAAAATTAAAAGTTGGAATTGTAGTAGAAGTTGGTGAAGAGATGAAATTAAGAGAAATTAAAAGGAGAATTGGTGAAGAGACGAAATTAGGGAGAAATTAAAGGATGAAATCAAAGGAAGATTGGTGAGGGAAAGAATTTGGAAGAAGATTAAAGATTGAATTTAAAGAGTAATTGATGGGGGACTAAATTGCAAAAACCAAGAATTAAATTGTAGGAGAAATGAGTTGTAATTAAAGAAGAAATGGAAGGGTAAAATGGGGATTTACTTGGATGAAAGTTGTAATTATATGAGGAAAAGAGTTAAAATAAGAATGTACTTACATGAAACTTGTAATAAAATTGAGGAGTAAAGGACAATTTTGAAAGTAAAATGACAAATTGGTGAATAAATGGATGAGTAAGAGAGAGAGGAATCAAGAGGTACATGAGTTGGCAAGACTTGGCCAATAGGAGAATAGCTTGGTGAGTAAGTGGCCAATTCGAGAGCAACTTGGTGAGCAAGAATATGAAAGGGGGGGCCACACCAAAATGAGAGGGGGAGGCCTTGGAGATTCAGCCACAACAAAAAAGAAAGGGAGAGGGCTATTCGGCCAAGAAGGTGAAAAATGGAGGAAGTGGTAAGTATTCTCGCTTGTCACGCGGGTGACCCAGGTTCAATCCCTGGCAATGGCGCCAAAAATTTGATGCACTCAGAATGATGTAACTATTAAATTATTGCACTAAGTATGATCGATGTTTAGTATAGTAGTAAGCAAGAGTCGAATCCACAGAGATTGTTCTTAATCTATAAGTTATTGATTTATAACTCTAGTTCTAATCTAATTAAGGGGGTTGAATTATTTTGAAAATTAAAGAAAACAAGAAACTAAGATTTAAAGAAATAATTTAAGATCAAATAAGTAAAAGTATAGTTAAGGGGTTATTCTCTACCACTAAACATAACTGAGAATCAATATCAGAATTATCATCATGAATTATCCATCGAAACTATCAACCATAGATAACAATAAGCTCTACTACCCCGATCCTCCCTTAGTTCGTCGTTAAATAGAACAAGCTCTCTATTTAATCTCTAACCATCAAATAACCTAGAATAAGCTCTCTAGATAAACCTGACAGCAGCTTTATGATGAGAAAGATAGGTTGATCTAAGCAACAAACACACAAGCTCGAATTGTTTAACTTATGTTATTTCCATATCGCAATCACTGAAAACTTGACCATAACCATTGATCACAAACTGCTACTAATGAATAGGAAATCAAGACAATTACACAGATCAAGATTCCTAATCTAGCAATAGATAATTATGAAGATCTATCTAGTTGTACACCTAAACAAATCAAGACAAATATCATGAACAATTTTAATGGAAGAACATAAGCAATCTCAATAGATAATCAATATAGATAATATATGATAATCAATTACACAACCATGTCTAGGGCTTTGAAATCACCCTTAACCAAAAGAAAGTTTAGCCTAGCATAGGCATAGATAACATAAACATAAAACTAAAATGAAAATAAGAGAATGGAGAAGAAAAAGAAGATTAATGATGATCTTCAAGAAAACAGCCACTTGAGTCTCCTTTTGTTTCGTCTCTGCCTCTTCTTGGCTCCTCTAGAATTCCCCCTAAAGTGTTATATTTATAGCTTGAGTGGCTGTGGTTTTATTTAGGCGGCTAGGATTTTATTTGGGCTTTGACTGGCGGCTAGGGTTGATTTGGGTTGTTGGGATTTTATTTGGGCTACTCTCCTTAAAAATTCTAGAGGATGATGTATTTATATGCATGGCGGCTAGGGTATTATTTGGGTTGGAAATTGATTGGGCCGATAGGGTTTTGCAGCATATTGGGCCTTGCAGCGCCAACTTTTGGGTTAATCCTTTGTGCTTGTAACATTCATTACTTGTCCAAAATCATGATTTCGAACTCCAAATCATTCCTTAACTTCCAAAATACCTACAAAGCATAAAACCCTAAAATATCAAGAAACTCAAGAATCAAAGCAAATAGTATAAGGAAATTAGATAGAAAAGTGTATGAAATTAAGCACTTATCAAACTCCCCCACACTTAACCTTTGCTTGTCCTTGAGCAAACTTTAGACGAAAAGAACAAAACAAAACAATAAGATATTCTTTCAACATTTTGTCTCAGAGAACAATAAGAGATCACAACCTTGAAATCAAACAAGCATTGAATTAAATCCATAGTCATTCAAAACTAATACATCCTATAACAATCATACTCAAGTGTGTTTGTGTGAAATAGCAATGCCAATGATGATTAGTATGTGCCTGTTTCAAATAAGTAAAATCCTCATTAATCTCACAAAAACAATCACCCCATTTCTAATGAAAAGTTAAACATCATATGCTATTCCTTTGGTACCAATCTCCACTACGTCGAAGGCACCACCCGAAATCAAAAGGTCTTTAAGGTTGTAATGAGGTCAAGGGGTAGTAACATGGTCAAAGAGTAAAAGGAAAAGGATATCATAAAGGTTCCAAAGACTTCATAGAGTTTAGAGATATAATAAGATTATGCAAAGAAAACTTCTCAATACCCCTAAGAAGCAAATAATAACATAGGCCAAATATTTTTATGTTGAGGCTTTGCTTCATTCTAACCAACCTTGTAACATCCTTTCTTTAACCAAAAGCACAAGAGATTGTCGCAACCTAAAAAATAACAAGTCTCATTGCAAGACTTAATTATTCGTTAAACGTGACATTAAAAACAAAACCGAGGAAAAGTCGACTTAATTCCTCTAGAAAAATGAAGGTTTTGAAAATGACCTTGAAAAAGACATGGAATCACCACCAATCTTTTTTAGCTAATTAAAACATGTTTAAAACCAATTTCAAGTCTGCGTTTTAAACCAGAGAAATCAAAGAAACGAGTTCGGGACTCGGTTACGTGTGGGGAAGGATTAGCACCCCTACAACGCCCGTATAAAATGGTAACTTATTAATCATGTGTTATCTCAAGTCTCGGTAAAAAAGTCAGTTTTAAATTTAGTATTTCAAGTTAATTCCCAATTTAAAGAAAAATAATTCCATTTTTAATTGAAAATGATCCGTAACTTATAAATTCAAAATTTTCCTATATTCCCCAACAAACATGGCAAAATATAGAAATTTTTATTAGTTTGAAAATTTTCCGAATCATTCTCATTTTAAAGAAGATATTCCGTTATTAATGATAATTGATGATATCCTCCCCAACAAACCCGACAGAGAACTCATGAATTATTTTAACTAAGGAATATCTTTATTTTATTGAAAATCATTACCTTTTTGAAAACATTTTAAAAATATGAATATGTATGACATAAATAAAATGACATAGCAAAGTCTAAATAATATAATGGAACCTAAATGATATGACATAATTTAAATGTCTTAGCATATTGTAAATGAAATGGAATATCCTAAGTTATATAATATATTCTAAATGAAATGAAATGACCTAGGTAACATAATATATTCTATATGAAATGTAATATCCTAAGTCATCTGATATATTCTAAATGAAATAAAATATCCTAAATGACATAATTTATCCAAAATTAAATGAAATGACCTAAGTGACATAATATATTCTACATGAAATGAAATGACTTAGGTAACATTATATATTCTATATGAAATGAAATAATTTAAATGACATGGCAAATATGAATGATATGGCATATAAACATAGGATATCATGAAATACTCAAAACCATATAATAAACAATATAACATCAAAAAATATAAATCAAAATAATAACATTACCATAGAAATTATCATAGCAAAAATCACATATTATATAAAATGCATGAATATGAAAAATGCAATGCATGAAAATGTATTTTTTCCTTTAATTAAGGAAATCCGTATATCTAAAAAGATATCCGGCTACCTTAGGAAAATATATCAAATTAAATATTCTAAAATCAAAATACTTTGTGATTGTTTGAAAAGAATTTTTTGAAAAGCTTAGATTAAAAATAAAAACTTGGCTAAACCCTTTTTAAATGGCTCTAATTTCCTAAGTTTAAAATCTCAGACTTGACCACCCTTAACCCGAGACTTAAAAAATCATTTTTAGAGTTTAAAAAGGCTTAGAAACTACCCTAAGTCAGTAGCTAAACTTCCTAATCAGCCCCCTCTAAGTAACTTAACCAAAAAAGAAAAATGATTTTCCTTCAAATTCAATTCTAACTCCACTGTCCAGTTTTAAACCACGATTTTTTACCCTATTTTTAAAACTTCAAAAATCTAAAAATAATATTGGAGACTCAGGACATGTAAAAATACACGGGAAAAAATCGGCTTAATTTTTTTATTAAAGATGACTGCCAAGAAAAATCGGGAAATTAAGAGTACTGGGTGAAAAAACTGTTTTGCCAAAACACATTTTTTGCCTTTGATAAAATCATTTAAAAATCAAAGTAAAAATATTTAAGACTCTCTAAATGACTCACAAACAGTATCTAGCACTTTTGAAAAGTTAGACAAAAATTGGCCAAGTAAAAAAAATCACAAAGGTAGAATAATCAATTTGACAACTCTTTAATTTTCCACAAGTATGCTCAAGAGAGCATGACTTTGAACCATTGATTGGCCTAAACCATAAATCAAGTGGCATGGACATGAAATGCATGAAAGATACAGCAAATATGATCTATGAAATGCATGATTTTAAACCTAAATGTCATGAAAAATGCATGGCATCAATAAAATGACCTAGACCTAAATGAACTTGCATGGCATTTAATGCAACCTAGGTCTAAAATGCATGAATATGCATGACAAAACAAACCAATCCTACATCGAAAGTATGCATGGAAATAACACAAACACAAGGCATGCTTAAACAAAATACTCAACCAAATGTCATGAAAATGCAAACCTATCAACTAACATAACACAAATGCACACACAAAGCAAAGAAAGTGAAGTGGTCGAATGGCCTCATGTTCAAAATAAGCATGGCATTTTCACAAACACTTGATATACTAACATACTTAACTAAAGAATAACATTCAAATCATGCAAATATAAAGTAGAGGTATGAAAACTAACAAGCATTTTCACAAACACATGGATTTCAAAATATAAAACATAAACAAACTTTAAACATTTTGAAAACAGAAAATCAAAAATGCAAGAACATGATAATAAACTCATAAATGGAAATAATCAAGCAACCACATTAAAACAAACTTCAAATCTATGTAGTATAAGAAGATTTAAAGCATCAAAACTTATTTAACATAAAAAATAACATGAAATAACAAAGTAAACAGCAACTAAAAAAAATTGGGCTATTCGGCCCTATAAAAAAACAAGGGAAAAAAATATTTCAAGAGCTTTTTATAAGAAAGGATCAAGAAGGAACTTAAAGAAGAACATTAAAAACACTTATTTAAAAAGAAAAATCGAAAGAAACTCACCAAAATAATAATCAAAATAGCAAATCAAGAATGGAAAATCAAATAAAGTGCAAGAGTATGGTGCTAAAAGCAACCTCTAGAAGCTATCATTCAAGCTTTTCTCTTCTAACTTTCTTTTCTTTTCTAAACTTTTCTTTTTGCTTCTCAACAATGAAGAGAAAATCAACCAAAAGCAAGAGAGAATAGAGAATGAGAGTGTCCAAAATGAAAGAGAGAGTCCCCTTTCTTAGTGTGGCCGAAACCCCCCGTTAGAGCAAGGATGTTGTCATTTTTCCATCAACCAATTTTCATCCAAGGGCTCTTGATCCAAGATGTTTAAAACATGAAATTATCACCCTTAGATTAGGCCATCAGCTATCCACAACTACAGCTATTCAAGAATCTTAAGCCATTATTTTGACACTCTCCCTCTTCATGCATTGGTCCATGTGGCTTATTTGCAAAGGCTTGATCAAAAAATCACTAACTAGCTCTTCATTGTTGGCCTTTTGATTAAGAAATCAGAAATTTCCTACCCATCTTTGGGCCTTGTCCGGCCAGCCCCCCTTCTTCCAGCCCATGTTTCATTTTTTAAAAGGCAAGGAAAGCCTTTTTCGGTTTCTTGGGTAAAATGACCTTTTTGCCCCCCGAATGTAAATAAATGGAAAACGGACTCCAAATTCATATTTTCTTTTTTCAGTACTTTCAAAATAATAAAAAATTGAATTCTTGAAGTTTTCAAATTTTTCGAGTCCATTTGCTATTTATTTGGATTTTTTCTTCCTAAATTGCCCTTTTATGCCCCCAAACTTTACCACTTTTTAAACGAGCTCCAAATCAAGATTTTTCTTCACCAATCTCTTCCAAATAATTTAAAAGTGTGATCTGGAAGTTTTCATAATTTTTGGAACTCATTTGGTATTTTTTTAGGGATTTATCTGCTTGAATTACTACATAGAGGGCCCGGGATTCGGCCAGTTTGCAAACGAACTCCGAATCAAGATTTTATTTCTCCAATATCTTCCAAATAATTTAAAAATGATATTTGCAAATTTTCAGAATTTTTGGAGTTCATTTGCTATTTTTCTGGGATTTATCTTCTTAAATTTCTACATAAGAGACCCGGGATTTGGCCATTTTGCAAACGAACTTTGAATCAAGATTTTCTTTCAGAAATCTCTTCCAAATGATTTAAGAATGAGATTTGAAATTTTTCAGAATTTTTGGAGTTCATTTGCTATTTTCCCAAATTTTCCAATTTTGCCCTTTTGCCTTCGAAACCCGATTTTGCTCAAAACAAGTCCGATTTTCAGATTTTCTTCAAACTGAGCCTTGGGCTATCCTTTTTTAATCATTCCTCATCCATTAGGGCTTTAGACCTACCGAATCGGGCCATTTCTTGTAATTCTTCCCAATTTCACAGAAATTTACTAAAAACCCTAATTCTCGGTTTTCTTGCGGATTGACTTTTCTTTCAGTTTTTCTTTCAAGTAGCTTCTCCATTACCCGTAGTCAGTGCTTATCTTTCATTTGGAACCTTCAATTTTGACCAATTCGATCGTTTAAGCACTTTTCCCCAAATTTTCCGGATTAGGGTTTTCTTTCTACTGAATCTCCATAACCCAACTTTCGAACTCCATATCTTTCGATGTAGACCTCGGATTATCAAAATTCTTTCGTCATTTTTCAATTGAACTTCAAATATTAATTTTGAAAGTGGGTTGACTTTTTCAATAGTTGACTTTTCGAGGTTGACTTTTTGGGGTTGACTTTTTCAGGTTTGACTTTTTATGCTCGCCCTCTTAAACTAAGTCTCGGAGTACCACCTGCAAGATGAAAAAAATCTTTTTACATTTTGAAACATCAATTTAGGAAGAAAACATACCTGTTTTAATGGTCCGGACAAAATTAGGTGTCTACAGCTGCCCCTCTTTGGCTATTGCTGAGAATCTGGAATCAGGCAAAGATAAACAAACACTAATTTTGTCCGGTTAGTGAAATCACATGTGAACAGAAGGGGGTTTCCTTTTTCATTTTTTTTTTTTGTTGAGAAAAACTGTAAATAGAAGATATTGTCCTTAAATTAAATTCCCTGACTAAGCAAGGCTCGACCCGTCTCAAGGAAACAAATTCGATTTGCAAGAAAAAAATTGTGCCCTGAAGTCTTAAGAATGATGCCTGGAGGTCTTAAAAATGGTGCCCGGAGGTCTTAAGAATGATTCTCGGAGGCCTTACCCGTGATTTTGAAAAGAAAAAAATGCGTTGTATGCGGCTTTAAAAAATGATGCCCGGAGGTCTTAAGAATGGTGCCCGGAGGCCTTACCCGTGATTTGAAGAATTATGTGTTGTATGCGGCTTTAAAAAAAAATAATGCCCGGAGGTCTTAAGAATAGTGACCGGAGGCCTTATCCGTGAACAAAAATGCGCTATATGCGACTTTAAAAATGATGCCCGGAGGACTTAAGAATGGTGCCCGGAGGCCTTATCCGGGAAAAAAATTTGTTGTATGCGACTTTAAAAATGATGCCCGGAGGTCTTAAGAATGGTACTCGAAGGCCTTACCAGTAATTTTAAAAAAAATGCGCTATATGCAACTTTAAAAATGATGTCGGAGGTCTTAAGAATGGTGCCCGGAGGCCTTATCCGTGAAAAAAATACGTTGTATGTGACTTTAAAAATGATGACCTGAGGTCTTAAAAATGGTGCCTGGAGGTCTTAAGAATGGTGTCCGGAGGCCTTAAGAATGGTGCCCGGAGGCCTTATTCGTGAAAAAAAATGAGTTGTATGCGACTTTAAAAATGATGCCCGAAGGTCTTAAGGATGGTGCCCGGAGGCCTTATCCATGAAAAAAAATGTGCTGTATGCGACTTTAAAAACGATGCCCGGAGGTCTTAAGAAAGGTGCCCGTAGGCCTTATCCGTGAAAAAAATGCGCTATATGCGACTTTAAAAATGATGCCCGGAGGTCTTTAGAATGGTGCCCGGAGGCCTTATCCATAATTTAAAAAGAAAAACTATGCCCGGAGGTCTTATCTATGATTTGGAAAATTGATGCCCAGAGGCCTTAAAATGATCTTTGAAGAAACGTTGAAAATTAACCTGAAGATTTTGAGAAGATGCGATGCTGGTGCAAATGATTAACAGGATACACATACTTCATATTGCAAATGTAAATGTAAATGTTTCGAATTGATGCAAATGTTTCTTGATGTAGATGCAGATGTTGGATAAAATGCAAATGCTTTGTGGTGTATATGCAAATGGCTTAGATTGATACAAATGCTTATTGATGCAGATGCAGATGTTGAATAAGATGCAAATTCTTTTAAATGATGCAAATGCAAATGATCCTCAAATAACACAATTACTCCTCAGAAGGATGCAAAGGTCAATAATGTGCAAATGCTTCTTTATGATGCAAAATGCGAAAATTGGTGTTAACGCAACTACGTCATGGAATGATGCAGATGCAAAGATTGGCATTATGCAAATGCTTCTAAATGATGCAAATACAAGGATTTGACAACATGCAGAATCCTTCTACATGATGAAAATGCAAAGATCGATAATGATGCAAACGCTTCATGAAAAGATGCAAATGCCCCTGATCATTTTTCTAGATTTTGGCTTAGCCTTTCCAATTCATTTTTCCTTTTCAAATCAAAGTATATCTTCAATTCATTTTTCAATCTTTGGCTATTCTCTTTGCCCCAACAGTTTTCAAACTCTTATTGACAGAAGTTCGCTTGCCGAGTTCTATTTCTTCTTCTCATATTTGGAAATCAAGATAAACCCTAGTAGTTCCACACCTTTGGGTTAGAAAAACCCTTATTTCATGTCAACATCAAGAATGGGTGCTTAAAAAAATATCTTTATTTGTTTTCTCATTTTGAAAACTTCTGAACAAAAAATATTAACCCTACAGTGTGTGATGTACAAATCTTTTGAAGACTGATGATCATTGTTAAAAACTTCTCTAAGTGTCAATCTGGATTTTTCAATTTGAATTGGCAATGCTTGGTATAACAAGATTTTGGTTGATCAAAGGAAATTTCATAACAAAAATGTATGTCCCTTCTAGGCTCACAAATGGAACAGGTTTTATAAATCATGAATTCATTGAAAATCAAACAAATTCAACATTCTTTTAGTTTTCATATCAAGACATTTTGACAAGCATCAAGATTGACTGGTATGTTTAAACTGGAAAGTTGATTTTGGAGAAAAAGAGTTTCAGTTTTTGAAATCAATCATCCGAATAAGAGTTGACAATTTAGGAGGTTCATGAATTCCTAGATGTTCCTCGATGATCGCTTCTTCAAGATGACCTTCTCTTTTTGTGGTATCGGCACTAACGTAAATGGCATCAAAAATTGCATTTTACTCGAGACTGCTCATTCTTTCCATTTTTTCTTCTCTTTTTTTCATTGTTTTACCATGCACTTGAGAAATATAAATTCTTCCTTAGTGAAATGAGAATTCGATGAGATGGGATAAAATCTAAGGAAAAACCCTTCAAGTTGAATATTCATGCTTGATCGATATGGGCTTTTAAAGCACGTAATGTAGGCCATGGCTCGGGGTTCAGAAAGAAAGGATTAATAGGCCAAAAATATGTGTTTGAGGGTATTCAGATCAAAGAATCATTTCTTGAGGAGAATTCTTTTTGAAGCATTTGTCCCTTCTTGGACATTTCTTTCCTTTTTACTTTTGCTCTTTTTCTTCTTTGCTTTTGGCTTTCATTTGCCATACTTTTTCACACACTTTTTCTTTTTTCTTCTTGGCTTCCATTTCGCCATCTTTTCCTTTTCTTTTTGACAGAGTGAGCCCATATTCATTCGACGCTCCATTTGCTTTGTATTTATCTTTGAGCCAGGACTCATTCCTCCATGATCTTTAAAAAAGTCTTTCCTCGCATTTGCCCCCCAGTATAGAGGGTGATCTTTGATCAAGGTTCAAAGAGGAAATAATTCTTTTGGCTCAAAATGGGTGACTATGGATATTTCTTTTATTTTTTTTTTTTGCGAAAAGGATATGAAAGACGGCCATTCATCATATCAATCACAAATATTCTCATTGAAAAGCAATCCCCAAGGGAAATAGATAATCAAAATTTCATTTTGCACTTTGGAATCATCCGAATTCTCATATGCATGATATCACAATTTTTCTTCTTTTTTTCTATTTTTTTTCACATGCCCCAATGGTTCATGCGTTAGTCCATCCTTATTCACCATGTATCCATCATTTCCACATATGATGCCCCAATTTGATAACCATGAGAATTTGTATCAACAAGGAACATAGCAAGTCTAGGTCTATTTTGAAAAGGCTGAGTTTCAAATCTGAGTTTTTTGAAAAGACAAAGAAAATATGACCTAAAAATGGGTTTTCTCTGGGACATGGGATAATCTAATTTAATCATTGTGCCCCAGGGTGTTAATCATGAAGTGATGTTTGGGCAATTAGTGTTTTGTGGTTGTTGAAAATGACATGAATGGTTTTGGCACAACCTTGACACACACCAAATTACCATGATCTAAATTCTTGAAAGAAAGTCTCATTTGTTTGAATTTCAAGGAGTTCGAAAAAATTTCGAGAAGTTCGTTCCTTTGTTCATGGCCTAGACTAGGATCTACATGTTTGCTTATTCTATGATGACAATGGTTTTATGAAGTTCAATCATTCATATTCCTTGAAGCATTAGGTCTTTCAAGTGTTCTCGATTCAAGGGGTTTAGGTCTAGGAAAGCTTAAAAGAGAGGGGAGAAGGTATTGGGTCATTTGTAACAATGATCATTAATATTCTTGAGACTATCCATTATTAAAACTTCCTTAATGCTTGTTTTTGCAAATTCAGATTATTGTTAAAACACAACAAGCACAAAGCATTTAAAAATCAAAATTCATTTAATTCTTATGAATGTCGACATGAGACAAGTGTTTTCATCATAAGGTCTGAAACTACATGCATCAAAATGCTCCTATTGACATCCTTCAAAGGTAGTAATTCTCCCCCTAAAACCCTGAAAGAAACTGATTTACGAAAAAATACCTTCCACTGATTGATAAGCTCCGATGTCAAAATACCATCGCGGATAAGGCTATCAATCATTTCCTTCAGTTGTCTGCATTTTTCAGTTGAATGCCCAACTACCCCTAGGTGATAATTACACTTGCTTTCAGGGTCGTAACACCTCGCTAATGGATTCTGAGCTATTTTCAAAGGTACCAGGGTAAGGTACTGATTCTTTATTAGTAATGGCAGCAAGTCAGGGATGGGGATTGGAATTCTTTCTTGGTTGTCCCGCGGTCATTTTCTGGAAGTAGGCCTTGTTGCAAGGACTGGTATAGGATTAGGTGTTTGGATTGGTAGGTAAGGATAAAGGCTTGGAGATACCTCAGTAAGGTAACATGATTGGTATGAGGGAAATTGGGAATATGGGACGAAATCTCCCATAGCTTGGACATTTTCCTTTTTATTTTTAGGTGCCTTATTTTTCTCAGCATTGGATGTTCCTTCTCTTTCAAGTTTCCCATTCTTGATAGCATTCTCAATCATCTCCCCTGAGATTACTATATCCGCAAAATTCTTCAAGGCATTGCCGACGAGTCTATCATAGTATGGGGCCTGCAATGTATTCATAAAAAAGGACGGTGATTTCTTTTTGTGTCAAAGGTGGTTGTACTTGGGTAGATATGTTCCTCCACCTCTGAGCATACTCTTTAAAGCTCTCAGTAGCTTTTTTCTCCATATTTTACAAAGTGAAACGATTAGGTGTCCTGTTGGTCATATGCTTGTACTAGTTTAGAAAAGCCCTAGCCAAATCATTCCAAGAGCGAATATGATCCTTGCTCAATTGACTATACCACCTAATTGCGGACCCGATGAGGCTATCCTGAAAGTAGTGAATCAGAAGCTTATCATTATCTATATGACTTGTCATCTTTCGGCAAAACATAGTGATGTGGGCTGACAGATCAGTTGTCCTGTCATATTTTACAAAGTCAGGGACCTTGAATTTAGGAGGAATGACTAACTCGAAGACCAAGCATCGTTCTTTCGCCTCCACACTCCCGAATACATCTGTATTTTCTACTGACCGGAGCCTTTCATCTAGCAACTGATATTTCCCTTGGGAATCTGCCAACTCTACCTCATTTACCATTTTCAACTTTTCCTGTTCAGCTGGATCATCTGAATTTAAGATATTGACGGGGTTAACTGTGTTTTGGGCATCCATCATTACAACCTCATTCTGACCCTTTCGTGCCTCAAACCCTTCTCTGGCGGCCAAGTTTTCAGTGTATTCTTTTCCCTTGATTATAGCGGACACCAGTTCCATCAATTTAGTCATCTGATCCTTAGATTCTGCTTGAGACTTTGCCAGCTGTTCTTGCAATTCTTCCTGTACCCTTTCCATTCTTTCCATTCGGGCAACTTGTTCATTCTCCATAGCTCTAGCCTTAAGGTGCTCAGTACTCCCTATACCTCTTATTTGAAATGGAAATTCTTTCAAAGACTCTTAAAACCAAGCCAATTTCTATTTTATTCCCCCAAAATACGTGTCATGATGAAGGAGCCATGAATGCTATTGGATGCACGTGAAGCCTAAACAATATGATGTATGGACATGTACAGTGGAAACATGCTGACCATATATCTAATAGTTGCAAGCAAATAATAAACAAATCAACGCATGGATATATGCAATGAATGATCATGTACATTTCAGCGTATTTCCCAATGAATGATCGTATACACTATGAATGCAACACGATGTCAATTATGATACATGTAAACAATGAATGATTGATACAGGGTATATACAAAGAAAATCATGCTGACCATGTGTGTCATGAATGCATCCTGATGTTAATATGACAGATTAATGCATGAGCATATATAGAGAAATCATGCTGACTATGTTTGTCATGAATGCAACCCAAAGTCAACATGATGCATGTAAAGAATAAGCAAATTAATGCATGGATATATACAGAAAAATCATGCTGATTATGAATGCATGAATGCAACCTGATGCTAACATGATACATGTATGAATGTATGGTATGACAAATAATTGATCGGATGCAAAATGCAAAGGGGAAGATATCACGGAGGAAATAAGAATCGAAGGAACTTAATCATCAACATCTCATAAATTTGAAGCATAGTCAATTCATTCCCATATCAACGTTCACAATGGTATAAACCATGTTTTACAAAAATTTGAGCAGTGGTTAAAACTGCCTTTACAAGTACTTTATTCTTCCTAGCATCCTAAGGCTATAAGAGCCGGCTACTGAAAAAGTGAAATCCTATTACAACATATAAGACTGAAGTCTTTCCACCTCAATGCCCTAAATCTCCCAATCCTAATGATGTTTTTCCAGCCCTCTATCAATCAGTGTCGTTGGATCCAACCACTTGGCATCTATAAGAGATTGTACTTTGTTCTTGAGTGCATTGCAGTGTTCAATGCTATGCCCAACAGTTCCACAGTGATAATCACATTTTTCATTCGGGTTATACCACTTGGGGTATGGTGGTGACAGGGGTTTCAACGGCACATAGGAAACTAGGTGATTTCGGACCAACATTGGGAAAAGCTCTTGATAGCTAATTGGAAGGGGATCAAAATGCCTTTAGGTTTTATCCTGGGGTCGTTTCTTAGTCACACAGAGCCTAGGAGTTGAGGCACTTGGTGGTGGCACTAAGGTCCGAATTGGAGTGTTTACATAGGGAGATAGAGGAATAACAAGGCAAGGCTATGGGTTTGGACACGAGGCCTTTGGAGGTTGTACATAGCTTGAGCTTCCTATCCCAGATGCTGGATAAGGTGATTGATGAGGGAAATAGTACGAACTGGCAGTTGGTGTTGATGGAGTGGTATTCAGGAATCCCGTAGTGGTCATCCCAATGGACAATTGGACCATAGTAGGGTGGGGATATTGGTTTGGACCTAGAACAGTTTGCAGGTATGGTACAGGATCCGAGGTTTCTATCTTTGGTATTAGGCTCTCGGGCTTAATCATTTTCACGATTTTGTCCATAATTTCATCAGGATTGCAACCTTTGTGGCATTGACAAGCGCAGGATCCAGCAAGGATTGTATGTTCTGGACCTAATGGTTTTGGTTGATCCAAAAGCGATGTAGAGCCTTGAGAAAGTTTCCCTTTACTCTTACCCATATCCTCAAACATTTTCAGCAATTTGACAAGCTGTTCCTTTAACTCCCGGAGTTCATGTCCAAACTCCTCTTGATTGCGTTCCAAAGCACCCAATCGTTCCTTCGATTCATTCCTCATATCTCGATCCCCTTTCATGCAAATGGAATTGACATTATTACCATGAGCTCAAGAATGAATGTACATGCTCTATTTATATATGCATGAATATACAGATGATTAATGCATGAGCATATACAAAGAAATTATGATGACTATGTATGCCATGGATGCAATCTAATGCCAAACATGATGCATTTAAAGAATGAATAAATTGATGCACAGATATATACAAATAATGACCATGCATGTCATAAACGTATTCTACAATGAATGACCATGCATGCTATGGCTGTAACATGATGTCAAAATGATATATGCAAAGAATAAATGAATTAATATAAAGGTAGGTACAAAGAAAGACCATGTATATCACAAATGTATTCTACAATGAATAACCATGCATGTTAGGACTGTAACATGATGTCAAAATGATACAAATAAATTAACCAATGATTACACGAAATTGGTGGGACCTAAATCTTGATTATTCAAAAATCTCATTATGCAAGATTTGCCTCCAAATTTGATCTATAATTTTTTTATAAAAAAGATACATGTTTTCTCTATGAAAAACCAAACATATTATTTTCAAAAGAATTTCGGGGTAGTGGATCCTACTATGGTACAATATGCAAATGTTCATGTAACACTACCGGTTTTATGAAATCATCAAATGAGATTACCAACTGTTTATTGCAAAGAATGAGATCAAAAATATAACCATGAATGTACATGCTCTATTCACACATGCATGAAATGTGCAACATGCAAAATGTTTGAAAAAAATGTTTTGACATTTTCAATTTTAAAAAGTTTATGAACACTTGCCCCAATAGTATCGACTCACTTAGGCATCACGATGCCTTTGGGACAGGGTATTAAACTTATTACGGGCGATGTACGTACATCGTTGCCCGATCTACAATACTTATTCAGAGTGTAAAATAGGTAATAAAAGGTTTAGAGATGTCCCTCTATGTGTTTATATCTCTGGTATATCTAACGAAAATCCGGCATGGCTTCTCCTATGTTCACTATATGAGGGTGAATCGATTCTAAAGGCCCCAAATTTCTCCTCACTGCCGACGGTGAAGGCTAGTAAGGCACCCCGATAAAAGCGGGTTCAATTCGTTAGAGTTTATTTCCCTAGCCCATGCGGATTGTTAATCACAAAGGCTTAGGTAATTTAGTACTCCGGAAGTGTTTCACTAGCCCGTGCGGATTGTTAATCACGAAGGCTTAGTTACTTTGCTCCCACCTAAAAGGACGGAACCCGGGTATAGGGCTCATGATATGCAAATGCACGTGTAGTGTGTGAGGAGGAACAACAAACCTTTCACCACCTATTCTACAAACCTTATTCTAAATGCCCTAGCAATTTATAAAAAAAAAACATTCAAGAATAGTGTAACGCATTAACCAACAAGCAATTATAATATACAATTATTAATTAACTTGAGGACAATAATAAAATGTACGCATATGAATATGGACATATTTAAAACATTTTATTATTTTAAAAATTCTCCTTATTATTTAAAAAAAATGGGGGAATTAAAATTAAATACCAATTAAACCAACAAAGCCGAGATTTTGATAACACACGACTAATTCTAGGCCTAACTCTCTAAAAATCCCCAGTGGAGTCGCCAAGCTGTCGCAACCTAAAAAATAACAAGTCTCATCGCAAGACTTTATTATTCGTTAAGCGTGACAATAAAAAAACCGAGGAAAAGTCGACTTAATTCCTCCAGAAAAATGAAGGTTTTGAAAATGACTTTGAATAAAACATGGAGTCGCAACCAATTTTTTTTAGCTATGTGTGATCGTCCACCTATTAAAACCGGTTTTATAAAATATTTTAAAATTAATTAAAACATTTTTAAAATCAATTTCAAGTCTGCGTTTTAAACTAGAGAAATCAAATAAACGAGTTCGGGACTCGGTTACGTGTGGGGAAGGATTAGCACCCCCACAACGCCCGTATAAAACGGTACCTAATTAATCATGTGTTATCTCAGTCTCAGTAAAAAAGTCGGTTTTAAATTTAGTATTTCAATTTAATTCCCAATTTAAAGAAAAATAATTCCATTTTTAATTGAAAATTATCTGGAATTTATAAATTCAAAATTTTTCTATATTCCCCAACAAACATGGCAAAATATAGAATTTTTTATTAGTTTGAAAATTTTTCGAATCATTCTCATTTTAAAGAAGACCGTTATTAATGATAATATCCTCCCCAGCAAACCCGGCAGAGAACTCATGAATTATTTTAACTTAGGAATATCTTTATTTTATTGAAAATCATTACCTTTTTGAAAATATTTTAAAAATATGAATATGAATATGTATGACATAAATAAAATGACATAGCAAAGTCTAAATAATATAATGTAACCTAAATGATATGGCATAATTTAAATGTCTTAGCATATTCTAAATGAAATGAAATATCCTAAGTTATATGATATATTCTAAATGAAATGAAATGACCTAGGTAACATAATATATTCTATATGAAATGTAATATCCTAAGTCATATGATATATTCTAAATGAAATAAAATATCCTAAATGACATAATATATCCTAAATGAAATGAAATGACTAGGTAACATAATATAGTCTACATGAAATGAAATTACCTAGGTAACATAATATATTCTATATGAAATGAAATAATTTAAATGACATGGCAAATATGAATGATATGACATATAATTTAAATGATATGATATATAAAATAATGCTATCATATAATATGCATGAAAATAAAAATGAAAATAATAATGCATGAACATAGTATATGCGAAATAATATGACAAAAAATAACTAAATAAAAAGCATAGGATATCATGAAATACTCAAAACCATATAATAAACAATATAACATCAAAAAATATAAATCAAAATAATAACATTACCATAGAAATTATCATAGCAAAAATCACATATTATATAAAATGCATGAATATGAAAAATGCAATGCATGAAAATGTATTTTTTCCTTTAATTAAGGAAATCCGTATATCTAAAAAGATATCCGGCTACCTTAGGAAAATATATCAAATTAAATATTCTAAAATCAAAATACTTTGTGATTGTTTGAAAACAATTTTTTGAAAAGCTTAGATTAAAAATAAAAACTTGGCTAAACCCTTTTTAAATGGCTCTAATTTCCTAAGTTTAAAATCTTAGACTTGACCACCCTTAAACCGAGACTTAAAAAATCATTTTTAGAGTTTAAAAAGGCTTAGAAACTACCCTAAGTCAGTAGCTAAATTTCCTAATCAGCCCCCTCTAAGTAATTTAACCAAAATAGAAAAATGATTTTCCTTCAAATTCAATTCTGACTCCACTGTCCAGTTTTAAACCAAGATTTTTTACCCTATTTTTAAAATTATAAAAAAATCTAAAAAAAAATACTGGAGACTTAGGACATGTAAAACTACATGGGGAAAAATCGGATTAATTTTCTGATTAAAGATGACTACCCATAAAATAAGGAAAGTACAAGTACTGGGTGAAAAAAACTGTTTTATCAAAACACATTTTTTGCCTTTGATAAAATCATTTAAAAATCAAAGTAAAAATATTTAAGACTCTCTAAATGACTCACAAACAGTAGCTAGCACTTTTGAAAAGTTAGACAAAAATTGGCTAAGTAAAAAAAATCACAAAAATAGAATAATCAATTTGACAACTCTTTAATTTTCCACAAGTATGCTTAAGAGAGCATAACTTTGAACCATTGATTGGCCTAAATCATAAGTCAAGTGGCATGGACATGAAATGCATGAAAGATACAGCAAATATGATGTATGAAATGCATGATTTTAAACCTAAATGTCATGAAAAATGCATGGCATCAATAAAAAGACCTAGACCTAAATGAACTTCCATGGCATTTAATGCAACCTAGGTCTAAAATGCATGAATATGCAAGACAAAACAAACCAATCCTACATCTAAAGTATGCATGGCAATAACACAAACACAAGGCATGCTTAAACAAAATACTCAACCAAATGTCATGAAAATGCAAACCTATCAACTAACATAACAAAAATGCACTCACAAAGCAAAGAAAGTGAAGTGGCCGAATGACCTCATGTTCAAAATGAAATGAGCATGGCATTTTCACAAACACTTGATATACTAACATACTTAACTAAAGAATAACACTCAAATCATGCAAATATAAAGTAGAGGTATGAAAACTAACAAGCATTTTCACAAACACATGGATTTCAAAATATAAAACATAAACAAACTTTAAACATTTTGAAAACAGAAAATTAAAAATGCAAGAACATGATAATAAACTCATAAATGGAAATAAGCAAGCAACCACATTAAAACAAACTTCAAGTCTATGTAGTAGAAGAAGATTTAAAGCATCAAAATTTATTTAACATATAAAATAACATGAAATAACAAAGCAAAGAACAACTAAAAAAAAAACTGGGCTATTCGACCCTATGAAAAAACAAGGGAAAAAAATATTTCAAGAGCTTTTTATAAGAAATGATCATGAAGGAACTTAAAGAAGAACATTAAAAAACACTTATTTAAAACGAAAAATCAAAAGAAACTCACCAAAATAATAATCAAAACAGCTAATCAAGAATGGAAAATCAAAGAAAGTGCAAGAGTATGGTGCTAAAAGCAACCTCTAGAAGCTATCTTTCGAGCTTTTCTCTTCTAACTTTCTTTTCTTTTCTAAACTTTTATTTTTGCTTCTCAACAATGGAGAGAAAATCAGCCAAAAGCAAGAGAGAATAGAGAATGAGAGTGTCCAAATTGAAAGAGAGAGTCTTCTTAGTGTGGTCGAAACCCCCCCTCTCTAGGCTAGGATGTTGTCATTTTTCCATCAACCAATTTTCATCCAAGGGCTATTGATCCAAGATGTTTAAAACATGAAATTATCACCCTTAGATTAGGCCATCAGCTATCCACAATTACAGCTGTTCAAGAATCTTAAGCCATTATGTTGACACTCTCCCTTTTCATGCATTGGTCCATGTGGCTTATTTGCAAAGGCTTGATCAAAAAATCACTAACTAACTCTTTATTGTTGGCCTTTTGATTAAAAAATTAGAAACTTCCTACCCATATTTGGGCCTTGGCCAGCCAGCCCCCCTTCTTCCAGCCCATGTTTCCTTTTTTAAAAGGCAAGGAAAGCCCTTTTCGGTTTCTTGGGTAAAATGACCTTTTTGCCCCCCGAATGTAAATAAATGGCAAACGGACTCCAAATTCATATTTTCTTTTTTAAATACTTTCAAAATAATAAAAATTTGAATTCTTGAAGTTTTCAAAATTTTCTGAGTCCATTTATTTGGATTTTTTCTTCCAAAATTGCCCTTTTATGCCCCCAAACTTTACCACTTTTTAAACGAGCTCCAAATCAAGATTTTTCTTCACCAATCTCTTCCAAATAATTTAAAAGTGTGATCTGGAAGTTTTCATAATTTTTGGAACTCATTTGGTATTTTTTTTGGGATTTATCTGCTTGAATTACTACATAAGGGGCCCGGGATTTGGCCATTTTGCAAACGAACTCCGAATCAAGATTTTATTTCGCCAATCTCTTCCAAATAATTTAAAAATGAGATTTGTAAATTTTCAGAATTTTTGGAGTTCATTTGCTATCTTTCAGGGATTTATCTTCTTGAATTTCTGCATAGGAGACCCGGGATTTGGCCATTTTGCAAACGAACTCTGAATCAAGATTTTATTTCTCGCTGTTCCAAATGATTTAAGAATGAGATTTGCAATTTTTCAGAATTTTTGGAGTTCATTTGCTATTTTTCCCAAATTTTCCAATTTTGCCCTTTTACCTCCGAAACACGGTTTTGCTCAAAACAAGTTCGATTTTCAGATTTTTTTCAAACTGAGCCTTGGGCTATCCTTTTTAATCATTCCTCATCCATTAGGGCTTTAGACCTACCGAATCGGGCCATTTCTTGTAATTCTTCCCAATTTCACCGAAATCCACCAAAAACCCTAATTCTCGATTTTCTTCCGGATTGACTTTTCTTTCAGTTTTTCTTTCAAGTGGCTTCTCCATTACCCGTAGTCAGTGCTTATCTTTCATTTGGAACCTTCAATTTCGACCAATTCGGTCGTTTAAGCATTTTTCCCTAAATTTCCTGGATTAGGGTTTCCTTTCTACTGAATCTCCATAACACAACTTCCGAACTCCATATCTTTTGATGTAGACCTCGAATTATCAAAATTCTTTTGCCATTTTTCAATTGAACTTCAAATCTTGATTTTGAAAGTGGGTTGACTTTTTGGGGTTGACTTTTTTCAAGTTTGACTTTTTATGCTCGCCCTCTTAAACTAAGTCTCGGAGTACCACCTGCAGGATGAAAAAAAAATCTTTTTACATTCTGAAACATCAATTTAGGAAGAAAACATACCTGTTTTAGTGGTCCGAACAAAATTAGGTGTCTACAACGATGATTGACTTTTTTTGTGGGAGTGTGTTTTGAAATGCTCCCTTTCTTATTTCTCTTGACTTTTGCCTTTCTTCCCCCCACACTTATCTCTTGTTCTCAACCACAAATCTTCAATAGATATCACTTGCTTGTGCAATATGTCTCAAAACATTCTAATTCATCTTCAGAACAAGGGTAAGGATATGAGTATATTTAGGCTAGGTGAGAAATGTGGTTACTAATGAAACAGCTTATTCAATGTAGGCTCAAATTGGCTCACTAGGGTGGATGTCCTCTTGGAACATCAATAGGGAACTGGCTGATTTTTCCTTGGTGGTAAAATCCTAATCCCTAGATCATTTTCCAGGTGATGCTCGATCAACCTTTCGCCTCGACAGACCTCTGGAAGAGTTCTAATGTCCAACTTCTGCAAGTCAAAATCAAAGTAATCATCAAAGTTGGGGTATAAAGATAGACTTGTCTTGGCATGCTTAACTTACACCAAATAACAAAGCTATTGTGCATAAAAAGTTTGAGTATAATCATCATAAAAACATATTAACTAAAGAATAACATCAAGATCCAAAACAATACTCATCATCAACCAAAGTCATAACATTAAAGCTCAATTTTCATCATAGTAGCTGGAAGAAATAACCACCTTAAATTAAAATAACAACCTAAATCCAACCATGCAACCTAAATTAAAATATCACAAAAAGAAATCCTAAATCTTTCCCCACACACTTAACTCTTACATTGTCCTCAATGTAAGACTATCACCCCAAATGAAAGAATTATGTGCAGGAGAAACGAACTAAAAACAGAATAATAAAAATAACTAAGGAAAACAATAAAATATAGAATGATGGAGAGTAAGAAGTATCAAATCTGTTTATTATATGTGCTCTCCATCCATTGGGTTGCCTCCCAATAAGCACTTGGTTTAGTGTCCTCAGCCTGACTTGGACTCATGCTATCACCCATCAATATATACTGGCTCATAGAGTTGTATCTCCTCTACATCCTCATTGTGAAGTTCTCATAGTATGGCTTCAGTCTATGTCCATTCACCTTTAACTCTTTATGTCTTTGGGCTCCTAATTTCAACTGTACCATGTAGGAATACATTAGTAATAATAAAAGGTCCAATCCATTGAGAATATAGCTTACCTGGAAACAACTTAAGGCATGAATAGAATAGAAGAACTTTTTGTCCAGCAACAAAGCTCTTCCTTGAAATCATCTTATCATGGAAATCCTTAGTCTTTTCCTTGTAAATCTTGAAGTTCTCATAGGCATCATTCCTTATCTCCTCAAGTTCTTGCAATTGAAGTTTTCTTTGAGTACTTGCTGCATCCATCTCATGTTGCATTGTTTTATAGCCCAATATGCCTTATGTTCTAATTCAACCGGGAGATGGCATGGCTTGCCATAGACCAACCGATAAGGAGACATACCAATGGGTGTCTTGTATGCTGTCCTGTAAGCCCAAAGTGCATTATCAAGGTGTAAACTCCAATCCTTCCGATTTGGATTAAATGTTTTTTCAAGGATAGACTTCACTTCTTGATTTGACACTTCAGCTTGCCTATTGGTTTGTGGATGATATGATGTGGAGACCTTATGTGTGATGTTGTATTTCCTCAAAAGAGCTTTCACAGACCTATTACAAAATTGTGTAAAGCCTTAGGTGTTCCAAACCTTGTAAAAATATTAGACTTCACAAAATCTGAAACAACTTTAGAATCGCCAGTCCTGGTGGCTTTTGCTTCCACCCATTTTGAGACATAATCAACAACAAGTATAATCTAAAGGTTACCAAAGGAACAAGGGAAATGTCCCATGAAATCAATGGCCCATACATAAAAAATTTCTACAACAAGTATTGGAGTTTGAGGCATTTGATTCCTAGAACCTAAGTTACATGTTCTTTGACAATGATCACAAGACTTGCAAAAGAGGTATGAGTCTTTAAACAATGAAGGCCCATAGAATCCACAGTTAAGTACTTGCAGGGTTGTTTTTTTTAATCCAAAGTGCCCTCCACATGCATAAGAATGACAAAAGATTAAAATAGAATGAAATTCAGTTTCAAGTACACACCTTCTTATAATTTGATCGGAGCAATGTTTCCAAAGATATGGATCATCCCAAATGAAATATTTTACATCACTCTTTATCTTGTTCCTTTGAGCTCTAGTCAACTCTTTCGGCAACTTCTTGGTGACTAAATAATTGACAATGTCTGCATACCAAGGAGTTGTCGTGCGAACTGAAAGGAGTTGCTCATCTGCAAAGTTTTAGTGCAATGGAAGTGCATCCTCTACATGATCTAGGTGGCTAAGATGGTCTGCAACCAAATTTTCACTACCTCTCTTATCTTTTATTTCCAAATCAAACTCTTGTAAGAGAAGTATCCACCTAATCAGTCTCAATTTTGCATCCTTCTTTGTGAGCAAGTATCTAAGAGCTGCATGATAAGAAAAGATAATTACTTTAGTGCCAATCAAATAAGAACTAAATTTTTCTAAAGCAAAAATAACTACCAAAAGCTCTTTTTCAATTGTGGAATAGTTTAGCTGTGCATCGTTAAGAGTCCGGGAGGCATAATAAATGGCATGTGGTGCTTTGTCAACCCATTACCCCAAAACAGCTCCTACAACATAGTCACTTGCATCAACATGATTTCAGAGGATAAGTTCCAATCAGGTGGTTGCATCACAGGTGCTGAAGTCAAGAGTTCTTTCAATGTCTCAAATGCCTCTTTGCATTTACATCAAAGCGGAAGGCCATATCTTTTTGTAACAGTTAGCATAGAGACAATGCTATCTTTGGAAAATATTTAATAAATCGACGATAGAAACCTGTATGACCAAGAAAAAAAGAACCTCTCTCACACTTGTGGCAGGTGGTAAAGAATTCATAAGATCTATTTTAGATTTATCAACTTCTATTTCCCTAGGAGAAATAACATGTCCTAGAACTATACCTTGTTCCACCATAAAATGACATTTTTCCCAATTTAACACAAGGTTAGTTTCCATGCATCTTTCAAGCACAAGTGTAAGGTTCTTTAGACATTTATCAAAAGAACCACCATAGACAATAAAATCATCCATAAATGCCTCTATGATGTTCTCTACATAGTCAAAAAATATGCTAACCATAAACCTTTGGAATGTGGCCGGTGCGTTGCAAAGATCGAACAGCATGCGTCAGTAGGCAAATATCCCAAATGGACATGTGAAGGTTGTCTTCACTTGGTCCTCCGGAGCGATAACAATCTGATTGTAACCTGAGTAACATCAAGAAAACAATAATGAGAATGACCAGTTAACCTTTCAAGCATTTGATCAATAAAAGGTAAAGAAAAATGGTCTTTGCGAGTTGCCGAATTTAGTTTGTGGTAATCAATGCAAACTCGCCACCCTGTTTGAACCCGAGTAAGAACAAGCTCATTCTCTTCATTCTTCATAACAGTGATGCTTGACTTCTTAGGAACCACTTGTACCTGGCTCATCCACTTGCTGTCTGAGATTGGGTAGATCACCCTAAAATCTAGGAGCTTCAGTATGTCCTTCTTCACAATCTCCATCATAAGAGGATTCAATCGGCGTTGCGCTTCTCTTGTTTGTTTCGATCCTTCCTCTAACAAAATCCGATGCATGAACATGGATGGGCTTATTCCCTTTATATCAGCAATTGTCCAACCAATTGCTGTCTTATGAGCTCTAAGCACACAGATAAGTCTATTTTCCTGCAATGGTGCGAGATCTTTAGCAATGATAATCGGTAACGTATCCTTCTCACCTAAAAACACGTATTTCAAATGTTCTGGTAGTGGTTTTAATTCCAAGATTGGTGCCTGCAAAATAGAAGGTAGAAGTTTCTCATCAAATATGGTAAATTAATAAATAAAACATCAAACCTTTTATCAATAGGTGGCAACAAGTGTAGAGACGCCACTGCCTCTTCCACATGTTCACTCAAAGCTAGTTCATCTTTGCATTTAGCGTTCTCCATTCCAAGGTGCTTGCTAATAGCTACTTCAAACTGTCTTTGCCACCTAACTCAAAAGCTTGCTGCACTAAAGAGTCAAATATATCAATTGTAAAAATAGAATGTAAGTCACTAGGATGCCTCATGGCCTCAAAGATATTGAAACGAATCACTTTGCCATCAAATTCCATAGTAAAGGTACCATCATGAACATCAATCTTGGTCTTGGCTATCTTTAAGAACGATCTTCCTATAGGTGTTGGATTGGAAGACATCTCATCTTTCTTCTCAAGAACATAAAAATCAGTTGGAAAGACCAATTCATTGCCTGCACAAGAACATCCTTTACAACTCCTTTTGGATAAGTATTAGAACGATCAGCGAGTTGTATAATAACACCAGTTTTCTCTAATGGTCTTAGATTCAAAGAAGCATAAATTGAGTATGACATAACAATAATAGATGCTCCTAAATCTAACATAGCACGTTCAAACCTAGTGTTACCTATTTTACAAGGAATAGTGAACATACCCGGGTCCTTGCACTTCGGTGTGAGCTTTATTTGGAGAATTGCTGAGACATTCTCTCCCACACTTACCTTTTCATTTAGAGGTGCATAATTCTTTTAGAAACTTTGCATAACGGGGGACCTGCTTTACTGCATTTAATAGAGGAATGTTTACCTCTACCTTACGAAAAGTCTCTAAAATCTCCTTCTCTTGCTCCCCTTTTTTGGACTTTTCAAACTTGCATGGAAAAGGTTGAGGAGTAATATAAGAAGTAATAGAAGGTTTAGGGCTTACCTTAGCAGATGGCACATCGGGTTGTGATGATGGATTAGTGTTTTCTTTATATTGAGCACTCTCCTTAGTAGGCACCAATGGTAGTGCATTAAGTGGTGTCTCGAGTTTTATTCCACTTCGTAGAGTTACAGCGCTTGCATTTTCTCTAGGATTCGCTACAGTTTAGAATGTAGCTTGCCTAAATCCTTTGCTTCCAATCGACTCACTGTTGTTGCCAATTGTCCCATTTGAGTTTCCAAATTCTGGATACTTGTCCTTGTCTCCTGTTGAAATTGCAAAGTATTAGTAGCAAGGGATTTTACAATATCTTCTAAAGACATACCTGGGTTTTGAGGTGGTGGCAATTATTGCCGGGTTTGATATGGTTGTTGCATTCTTTGCTGAAAACGCGGTGGTCGATTAATAATGGGCGGAGAAGTAGCTGGTTGTTGATTCCCTGTGTAGTTGAAGTTTGGATGATCCCTCCATCGTGGATTATATGTGTTTGAGAAGGGGTCATACTTGTGTTGCTGGCCTGAGAATCCACCCATAGCATTAACTTGTTCATTGGAACCATCTTGAAGCGTTGGGCACATATCAGTTGTGTGCCCCATTGTAGAACAGGTGCCACAGGCTTTCACTTGCAGCAAATTACCTACAACCATTTGTTGCACAAGAGAAGTAAGATGAGAGAGTTGTTGTTCAATGAAAAATGTGCTTACCTCATTTACTTTCTCGGGTGGTGGTGGTGGTGGTTCATGTCTTATGCTGAATTGTTGGGAATTGGCAGCCATGTTAGAGATGAGAATCCTTACAGCTTCAGGAGTCTTATCAACTAGAGCTCCTCAATTTGCAGCATCAATCATTCTTCTCTCCATAGGCATGAGACCTTCATAAAAGTACTGGATAAGAAGCTGTTCATTTATCTGATGATATGGACAACTTGCACAAAGCTTCTTGAACCGCTCCCAATACTCATACAAAGACTCTCTATTATATTGTCGAATCCCACAAATTTCTTTTCTAATGTTGGCAGCCTTTGATGCAGGAAAATATCTCTCTAGGAATAATATTTTCATCTCATTCCATGTAATGATGGTCCCAGATGGTAAATAGTAGAGCCATTCCTTTACATAGTCTGCCAGAGAGAATGGAAAGGCTGTCAACTTGATTTGCTCTTCATAGATCCTGGTTGGCTTCATGCTTGAGCAGACTACATGGAATTCCTTAAGGTGCTTGTTTGGATCTTCTCCTGCAAAACCATGAAACGTTTGGGAGAAGATGAATCAAACCAGATTTAAGCTCAAAAGCTACCTCAAGGTTAGGATATTCTATGCATAATGGCTGTTGATCCAAATCTGGAGCTGCTAATTCCTTAAAAGTTCGATTTTTCAATGCCATCTCTCCTTGCTCGGATTGAATTGTTTGGGTTAACATCTCGTTTGATTTATGGTAAGAAGATGTGAATTTCAAGATCCTCTTAAGCTTTAACTGATTTGTGTCTTCTTTCGGAGTTTGGAACATTCATTGAAAAGAAAACCTGGATAAAGAAGAAAAATAAAACTAATTAGAACTAAAAATAAACCAAGTAACAAATAAATAAAAGAAAATAATCCCCGACAACGGCGCCAAAATTTTGATGCACTTAGAATAGTGTATCTATTAAATCCTTGCACTAAGTATGATTGGTGTTTAGTATAGTAGTAAGCAAGGGTCGAATCCACAGAGATTGTTCTTAATCTATAAGTTATTGATTTATAACTCTAGCTCTAATCTAATTAGAGGGGTTGAATTGTTTTGAAAATTAAAGAAAACAAGAAGCTAATATTTGAAGAAATAATTTAAGATCAAATAAGTAAAAGTATGGTTAAGGGGTTATTCTCTGCCACTAAACATAACTGCGAATCAATATCAAAATTATCATCATCGATTATCCAATGAAACTATCAACTGTAGATAACAACAAGCTCTGCTACCCCGATCCTTCCTTAGTTCGTTGTTAAATAGAACAAGCTCTCTATTTAATATCTAACCATCAAATAACCTAGAATAAGCTCTCTAGATTTAACCTGACAGCAGCTGAGAAAGATAGGTTGATCTAAATAACAAACACATAAACTCGGATTGTTTAACTTATGTTATGTTCCACATTGCAATCACTGAAAACTTGACCATAACCATTGATCACAAACTGCTACCAATGAATAGGAAATCAAGACATTACACGGATCAATATTCCTAATCTAGCAATAGATAATTATCAAGATCTATCTAGTTGTACACCTAAACAAATCAAGACAAATATCATGAACAATTTTAATGGAAGAACATAAGCAATCTCAATAAATAATCAATATAGATAATATATGATAATCAATTACACAACCATGTCTAGGGCTTTGAAATCACCCATAACCAAAAGAAAGTTTAGCCTAGCATAGGCATAGATAACATAAACATAAAACTAAAAAAAATAAGAGAATGGAGAAGAAGAAGAAGAAGAAGAAGAAGATTAATGATGATCTTCAAAAAATCAGCCACTTGAGCCTCCTTTTGTTTCGTCTCTACCTCTTCTTGGCTCCTCTAAAATTCCCCCCAAAGTGCTTGAGTGGTTGGGGTTTTATTTAGGCTGCTAAGGTTTTATTTGGGCTTTTACTGACGGCTAGGGTTGATTTGGGCTGCTCTCCTTGAAAATTCTATAGGATGGTGTATTTATAGGTCTAGCGGCTAGGGTTTTATTTGGGCCGGAAATTGACTAGACCGCTAGAGTTTCACAGCATGTTGGGCCTTGCAGCGCCAGCTTTTGGGCTAATCCTTTGTGCTTGTAACACTCATTACTTGTCCAAAATCATGATTTCCAACTCTAAATCATTCTTTAACTTCCAAAATACCTACAAAGCATAAAACCCTAGTAAAATGTCAAGAAACTCAAGAATCAAAGCAAATAGTATAAGGAAATTAGATAAAAAAGTGTCTGAAATTAAACACTTATCAAGAGGGAAAAAATGAAAAAAGAAGAGAAGAAAGAGAGAAAAGAAAGAAAAATAAAAAAGGAAAGGAAATGAAATGAAATGAAATGAAATGAAATGAAATGAAATGAAATGAAATGAAATGAAAGGAAAGGAAAGCTTTTTCTTCCTTGATTTTGCTACCTAAAAGGTTATTATTTTCCTTCTTTTTCTTGGTTTTGATGACTCCATGAGCATCCATTCTTTTAGTCTTTTTGTTGACAGTTTTTTTTTTCAAAAAAAAAAATGAAGAGTTTTTGTTTTCCATGAAAAGTTTTTGAAACCATTTTTATGCTCTTTTTTGCTTGCTTTGCCTAAGGTATATTGTGGTGTATGTTCATGCATTTTGCATTTTTCATGGTGCATCTTTGCTTGCCTTGCCAAAGTCTATTGTGGTGCATGTTGTTTGTTTAAATGCTCTTACTATTCTCTTGATAAAAATGGTTATGAGTTTGAGAATCCTAGAACTGTTTTGGTTCTAGGTGATTGGTTGAGCAGGATTTGTAGTCCATGTGGCTAACCTTTGAGTCAACCATTTTGTCACTCCAAAAATGATTTTCAAAATTTTTTCCAATATTATTCTGATATGGATTAATACAATAATTTATGGTCAATATGATTTTCGTATTTTTTGAGATATTGGGTACATTAAACAAGCAAGGATTGGTGTAGGAGTATGGGCGAAATATGTCATTTTGTGTTCAAAATCCAAAATTGTTTTTTTTTTCAGCCCTTGAACTTATCTATCCGAACCCTTTAAGCCTTTTCCCAGGAAAAACGAACTCATTTTAGTGTCCCAAACCTTTTGGCCAAACCCCCGTAAGCATCTTTTAGCGAGGTTAAGCCTTTAGCCTTTCGAAATGTGTCATTTTGTGGTCAAAATTCAAAACTGTTTTTTTAGCTATTAGACTTATATATCCAAACACCGTAACCTCTTTTCCAGCAACCTTTGTTTAAACCCTTTAAACCCCTTAAGCAAAAGTTGAATCTTAGGATATGACCTTTACCAAATTCCTAGATTCCTATGTCCAAAACGACTTTCGCTTTCCAAACTTCACTTCCCTTGGTTTTCAAACTTTGAGTAATGGCAAAGTTATAGTATTTGGATACCTTGTCCATGATATTCAGATACCCTTGTTCTGAGTCAAAATTGCCAAAAGTTACCTTAGGATATTCGGATACCCTTTTCTCCATGGTATTCCGGTACTCCTTTGATTTAAGAAATTCTCATGCCCAAACTCTTCGTCGGATTCAATCTAAGTTTCCTCTAGGGTATTCGAGTATTCCCATGGATGTTCAAATACCCATCTTCGGAAGAGGAAACATATCTCCAACCACGGTCCCATTTTTAATTAATTTACGAGTACGATGAGATTATTGTAAAACGATTCTGAGCGTGCTTTGTCGGGTTGCCGAAAAGTATGCTCGAGACCATTTTCACAATAAGGTCATCATTCTCCTTTGACAAAGGTTACGTGGATGTTAGTATGAAAGAATAATTCTGTAAACTCGGCCGAGTTTTCGGAGAGGTTAGTGAATTCTCCAACGTAAAATGTTTATGTGATCATTGTTAAAAAATAAAATGTTTCGTTTTTTTAATTAAAAGGACCTTGTTTGTGTGCTTACGTAGTTTCACATTTATTCTAATATTGTTTACCTTGTGATAAATTCAATTTCATGCATCCGTTTAAATAAGTCTAGGTGCATTCACGAAAAATCAAGTTTCGCATTTTTCAAAATTAGGCAATGTTCCCAAGTTAAAATAATTCATGAGCCCTTTGCCATGTTGCTGGGGAAGATTTCATCGATTATCATTAACAACGGAATATCCTTTCTCAGAATGAATGAATCAGATGATTTTAATAAAAATGAAAATTCTATATTTTTTCGGGTTTGCTGGAGAGTATGGAAAATTTTTCGATGATTATTTCTAATTCATTTCCAAATAAAATGATTCATTTTTTATAAAAGAAAATTGTTTCTAAATATCGAAGTTAAAATCGATTTTATCAGAATCTAGGATAACACATGATTAATAAGGTATCGATTTTATACGGGCATTGTGGGGGTGCTAACACCTTCCCCACATGTAACCGACTCCAGAACCCAACTCGTTTTTCTCTAGTTTTAAATGCGGACATTAAAATTGGTTCTTAAAAGATTTTAATTTTTTTACAAAAATCGATTTTAATAGGTGATCGATCACACCTAGCTAAAAAATCAGTGACGACTTCTTATTTTTTCCAAAACCTTAATTTGTGTCTAGTGACGCTGGATTCGCGTCTGGCACGTTGCAACAAGGTTTATTGAGGTTTAGTTTTTATGGATATGTTGTGTCTTGATTTTATAAGTGTAATTTTTAGTTTATTTTTAAGGTAAATTGGTTTTTTATGGACATTTAAATTTATATTTATTTGAGAAATTTTATATTTGATATTTTATAAAAGTTTAATAATAATTGTTGAATTCAAAAAAACATTACTATATTGATAAATGGTTTATAAAGTTAAAACATTGAATAGTAATATGGGTTGATGTAAGTGAAATTTTTTTAAGTATTGAATAAAAAGAAAAATATTATGATGGGTAAATGGTATAAAAAACTATATTAAATGATGTTATAACTTATGAGTTTTTGTATGATAGTTATTTAATTTATGTTTAATTATTTTTTAAAATTCTCTATATGAATAATGGATATCAACATAGTTTAAATGAATTATATTTGATATTCATCATAAATTTTTTACATATAAGGTATAAACTTTTTTGTACATATTAAAGTATGAAGTGAATTTAACTCAAATATCGATGATAATTAATTCTATTATGATTCCTAATTCTATTCCTTTATAATTTATTGATGTAAAAAAAAATCCCATGCAAAGCGAGGCCAAACACTAATAAAAAATATTTGAAAGTTAACTAAATGGAGTACATCGTAGAGAACCCATGTTGGTTGCATGTGTCAACTAGGTGCTAACATGCAGAAGTTTTTTTATAGATAGACTAATACACTCAATATGTGAATGTTTTTGAAACAAAAAAAAAAATGTGTTTTACAAAACGAAAGAAATTTATGTGATTTATTTTTTAAAAAATAGTAAAATAACATATACATACCTTAATTTCATATTTATTATTGTAAGAATATTTGATTTTTTTTAAGACTCCACAAACGGAGTTAGCAAGATGACATATACCTTTTAAGATATATTTTAAAAAATAAAATAAATAAATTTAAAAATAAATGAAATATGTTACAATTTCTAAACATTGCTTGTGAAATTAAAAAACTTCACTACTAGTGTATAAGAAATGAACTTTAAAAAAAAAAAAAAGCGTTGATCTTAATAATTTAGGGCTAGTTTAGCATTGCTGTTGGAAAAAGCATGGGTTGAAAAAAGCTTGAGTTGAAAAAAGTGTGGTGAAAATCTATGATTTAAAAACTTTTAAGTGTTTAGCATTGTTATGAAAAAGTATTGTATGGAATTGAAATGCCAAAAAAAATATGTTTAAAATAATAAAAGCGCAGAGATGTGAGGATAATAAAGTCATTTTATCCAAAAGTCAGCTTTTAATGCCCAAAAGCTATATTTTTTGACTTTTTGGTTTGGATTTTCAAACCATGGTTTCAACAGCAAAAGCCAATTTTTTTTATTTGTTTAGCATTGCGTTTACAATGAAAAGCAGCTTTTGACTTTAAAAACTATAACAGAAGCTGCTAAACAAGTCCTTATTCTAACTCCTTCGGCACTTTTTGTCTTCTTTCTCTACCCACTGGTCTTCTATTTTCTTATTCTTTTCAACTTATACTTTAATAACTGAGGTAAGCCTTGTTTATTTATATGTCAAAAAAATTTCGAAAGATTTCACTAATACGATGATGTTATTTGAGAAAATTTCTTCATGAACCTCTCTCACTATTTTTTCATCGATTTTTCACCAAATTCTTCTATTTTACATTCTTTCTTGCAATTTTGGCACTTCGATAAGCTATTACCTTGAGTATCATGACTCGAAAACCGGTGTCTCCATTAGCAAAGTCTTGTATGGTTCGATCACTAGATGGTTTGATGGAAAAGTTTGGAAACCTAGCTCAATCTATTACACAATCCTCTCAAAGTGGATCTCATTAAGCAGGTTTAATGGGGGAAGCGGATCGTGATGGTATACTGAAAGAAGGAAACGTGGATCTATTGACTGAATCTAATTGTAACAAGGTGGATCTGGAGAATGAAGAAGTTGGAAAAAAAAGGTTGGAAAAAGCTATTCGCTGAGGGTATGAAGTCAACTTTGCTGGAATTCTTTCCTCCTCTGAAAGAAGCAGTAAATGTATAGTTAAACCTCTACCTGAGGTAATTGAGGAAGAAATTAATTTATGGAGTTCAAGTTTGGTTATCCAGTTTCTGGGAAAACCACCAAATTTCAGTCAAATGCAAGCTACTCCAAACCTGATTAGGGGAAGGTATGGTTCGATTGAAACCAAACTAGTTGCAGATGGGATTTTCTTGTTTAAATTCCTAGTAAAGGAAACCTGTGATTGGATACTCGATTCTGGACCATGGCATATAGGTAACAAATCTATAGTCATTTGGCGTTGGTCTCCTAGGATGAATTTCTCTGAGCTACAACTGACAAAATTTCCAGTTTGGCTGATTCTGATAAATCTTCCTTTGGAGCTTTTCACTCAAGCAGGTATAAGCTATGTAGCAAGTGCTGTAGGTAGGCCATTGTATATGGATCGAGCCACAACCCAATAGAGGTACTTAGATTATGCAAAAATGTGCGTAGAGATGTCTTTTGAGGAAGAGATCCCCAATTCACTTGAGGTGGAGTTAGGCCCTAATTGCCCAATCGTTGTTGATGTTGAGACCTCATGGAGGCCACAAAAATGCCAAATCTGCCACACAAAAAAAATGGACACTCGACCAAGAATTGTGCAAATTATATACCTCCCAAAGCTACCTGGGTTCAGAAGAAATAGGACAAAGAACCTATTGAAGAATTGAAGAATGGCAGGTGGCTAGTGGGTCAAAGAAGAAGATCATTGGTGAGAAGAAACTACCAGTTGAGATCTCCACTAGCAACAAGTTTCAAGTGCTTGCTAGTAGCAATGAGAAACTGAATATGGTAGGAAAGAAGGTTGTGATTATTGAACCCATGGAGACTACTTCTGATGTGAATGTAAATAAGCTAACTCTAAATAATGTAGGAAAGAAGCCTAAGACTATTGATCAGTCCATTGCCAGGGATGAACAGAGTGTACCAATTGTGGCTAGTGGTCAATCTGTCATACCAGATTCAAAAAGGATGAACATAAATCTCGAGGATGATCAGGAGTTGGAGTTGGATATGCCTTTGCTAAGAAGCCTCGAGCTGCATCTGTTGGAGTTTCCCAACTTATGCAAAAACTAGCTAGAAACAAAAGGAGAGGTAAAGGTAACATGTCAAAGGTGCCTCCTGATAAAGAGGGTATTGATGGCAATTCCCCTATTCCCTTACAATGAAAATTTGGATATGGAACATTAGAAGGTTTAATGATCTTCTAAAACAAAAAGAGGTCTCAAAGCTAGTTAGATTCAATAAAGTTGAGATAGTTTGCTTAATTGAAACTAGGGTGAAGTACCAATGCAACAACTGATCTTATCAAAAAAAATTGCCCATTAGAAGATGTTGTGCAACTATGATCATGCTACTAATGGGAGGATATGGGTTATGTGGCTTGACAATATTGTTGTGCAACATGTTTCTTCAAATGACGAGTCCATCTCATGTCAAACTTCAAGCCTTTTAGGAATGTTCTTTTCAGTTTTATCCATGGTTTGAATTTGGACTATGAAAGAAGGAGTTTATGGCAATATATTGAGAACATCTCCCAGGCCTTTGCAAACAGTCCATGGATGATTGAAAGGGACTTTAATATCATTAGAAGTCCAACGGTGAGTTCAGATTTTAATGAAACCAGATCACTACTTCAGACACGAAAGAGTTTAACCAGTTCATCAATAATGCAGCCTCCTTTACCATCCTTTCTCTGGTCTACTATTCACTTGGAATGATAACAGATCAGTCAGTCGGTCATTTGGCTAGGAAATTAGATAGGGTAATGGTGAATGATACTTGGATTTCCTCATTTCCAAATCTGAGGTTCAGTTCCTACCCCATTGTATTTCATACCACAGTGCAACACTGATTTCCCTGCAAAATCTAGTTTTGCACCACCAAAACCCTTTAAATTTTTTAATTTTTGGGTTGATCATCATGATTTTCATAGCCTGGTTGAGAAAGCATGGGGAACTAAGATAGAAGGCTCTTATATGTTTATCTTAAGTTAGAAACTCAAGATCCTAAAAGCTAATATGAAGAAGCTTAACAAGGATGTCTATTGTCATCTCTTTAGTAGGGTGCATGAGAAGAGCATTGAGTTGCAAGATGTGCAAACTTCTATTATGGGAGGATCAAAGTCTATGAGCTATTGGTGAAAGAAAAACAATTAGCATCTGAATACAATAATCTTTCAGCTGCAGAAGAATCCTTCTACCAACAGAAGTCCATAATTCAATGGCTACGATTGGAAGACTAGAATACATGTTATTTTAATAAAGTCACAACTGCTGGAAGATCCTATATTTCAATCAGGATGTTGGATGATTCTCAAGCGAAAAAACTAGAAAGTTTTGAATCCATTAAACAAGAGGCAATACAATTCTTTGAAGGATTCCTAGGTACAACTAATGCTGTTGTTAATGGTAGTTCTGTCAAGGAGCCAAGACACATTTTGAACAAGAGCATTTCAGCACAAAACCAAGACACATTAGTAGCTAAGGTCACTTCAAAAGAGGTAAAAGACACTCTGTTCTCCCTGAAGAAGGACAAAGCACCTTGCCCTGATGGTTACAATGTTCAATTTTTCAAGATGACATGGGATACAGTTGGAGAGGATTTTATAAATACAGTTTTATATTTCTTGAGAACCAGCAAGTTACCTAAGTCAGTAAAATCCACTGCTATTACACTGGTCCCAAAGGTTAAGAATCCAGCTCAAATGACTGACTTTAGGCCAATATATTGTTGTAACATTATGTATAAATGCAATGCAAAACTGCTGGCAAATAGACTTAAGAAGTGATGGCCTAACCTGATCAATTTAAACCAGAGTGCATTCATCAAAGGAAGGAGCATCGTTGACAACATTTTGCTTGCTTAGGAGTTGATGAAGGGCTACCATACCAGAAGAGTGTCTCCAAGGATAACTATGAAAATTGATCTGAAGAAGGCATTTGACTATATTGACTGAGCCTTTATGTTCAATGTTTTGGAGGCTTTAAACATTCCCTGCAGATTTGTCACTTGGCTGAAAGCATGCATCACCACCCCTCATTATTCAATGGCTTTCAATGAAGGTTTAGTGGGATACTTTCCTGGTAAGAAATGCAATAGGTAAGGTGACCCACTATCACCCTAACTATTTGTTATTGTGATGGATGTATTGTTATCCATCTTGAACTCTGTTACTGCAACTGGCAGTATTGGCTATCATCCTAGTGCAAAAGAGACAGGTTGACTTATATTTGCTTTATAGACGACCTTATGGTCTTCACTGATGGGAAAAAAGAATCTGTGTTATGTCTAGTATCAATCTTCCATAAATTGTTCTCCATGTCAAGTCTACAATTGAATAATGCATGTTCTCCATGTCAGGTCTTCATGCCAACATTGATCCCATGGTTTTTCAATCCATTCAGCAAAGAACATGTTTCAAACTGGGAGTCCTACTAGTTAGATACTTGGGAATACCTTTAATTTTAGGTCATCTTATTTTAAAGCATTGTGATTCTCTTATCCAAAAGATCTCTGACATGATAAATAGCCGATCCTCTAAGAGGCTGTCCTATGCTGGATGTCTACAACTTATCCAGTCTGTTCTTTTCAGCCTGTAGAATTTTTGGTGCTCAATGTTCATCCTTCTAAAGAAGGTTATTCACAAAATAGATCAACTATGCTAAGCTTTCCTGTGGAAAAGGAAAGAAAATAGTGCAAGAGGGGCAAAGGTCAGTTGGGATTTCATATGCAACCCGAAAAATGAAGGTGGACTTGGCTTGAAAAACTTGAAAGTCTGGAATGTTGCTTGCACACTCAAGCATATTTGGTCATTTTTTAGTAATGTTGGATCTATCTGGGTAGCTTAGATTAAATCTTACCCTTTGAAGAGAACTAGTTTTTGGCAAGAAAATGTGCCACAGTTATGTAACTGGGGTTGGAGAAGAATACTCAAGCTAAGGGCTGTTGCTCATCTATTGCTAATCTCTTCCAGCAATGCTAATGGTCATGTATAGGGATGACAAAACCCGAACCGACCGATGGATTTCGAACCGATCCGATCCGAATGGAGAGGTTTTTTTTTTTTGAACAACGGATGCGGGGCGGGGCGGGGCGGTTTTTTTTGTTTGAAAGGCGGGTATGGAGCAGTTGCAGTATTTACTTGATCCGCCCCGCCCCGCCCCGACTAGTAAAATTACTATTTTACCCTTCCCTAAAAACCTAACATGTTTACTTCTTCTCTATCTCTACAACTCTGTCTCCACCGCCGCTCCCTTTCCTTTGGAGTAGAAGTTTTGAACCAACCCCCCCACCAAAAATATGGTTTCACTGAGTTAGAACAAGTTCAAAAATCAATCTTTCTTTTGTTTCAAAATTTAAAAAACCCCAAAAAAAAAAATAGAGAGAAAGAGATTTCTTTAGCAGCCCATTCCTGCGCTTGCAAAAGGTAACCTGACGATTTGTGGTGTTCTCAATCCTCTTGATCTCGATCTTTCCTCTTCCCATCTTCACCTATTAACCCTTTTTTCACTTCAAAGACTCCTTCGTACACAACCTGCAACAATAATGTCCACCCGAATTTGTCTCGTAAGGCTTCTTTTCTTTCTTTCTTTTTTTTTTTTGTTTTGTTTTTGTTTTTAGGTTTGGGAAGATGAGATGTATGAATTCAATAATGAAAGTGGTTAAAAGCTAAGAAAAAAAAAATGGTATTTAGAAGAAGGAAATTGACAGCAGAAACAGATCCAGAACAATGAATCGTTTCTGACGTATGTAGAAGTATTAAAGGCTGCAAAATCACTGAGAAAACATGAATTAATAGGAAGAAGGGCATGGAGAAAAAGTTAGTCATAATTATACCCTATCTTCCAAAAGAAACTTTCAAAGTAAATAATATCTATAGTTATTAGCTAGTAAAATGAAGAAAGATTTTTTGGTTTTATTTCATAGATCTAGTACTTTAATTTATGGGTGCACTAATCTAGCGTAGTCCCTGGACGGGAGACCTAAAATTTACTTTCAGCTTTGTGCCCTCGCAGACGTAATATTCTTTCTAGATCATCAAAGAAAACATATTATTTTGGCTGAAAAAAACTAAAGACATAAAAAGAAACTGAAGTTGAAGAGATTTGAAAAGATCTGTACATATTTCTGAAATTCAAAGCATAAAATATAGCAAAAACCAGTGTTGATTCTGTTGAAGTACTGGCTATCAGAGAAAAGAAGAAAAAACATCCTCTGAAGAAGTAGGGATGAACTATGAAGAAAACCCATCATATGTTTTGTTGAAAGCAAGATTTTGTGTGTGATTATGCTGAGAAAAGAAGGGAAAGAAATGGAAAAAGAGATCTTCTTCATGCAAGGAGAGGAAGACTGGAATAAAGAAGCACTTTAGCCGGAAACATGGTGAGAAGAAATGGAAGTGTGAGAAATGTTCAAAGAAGTATGCAGTTCAGTCGGATTGGAAAGCTCACAGTAAGATTTGTGGCACTAAAGAGTATAGATGTGACTGTGGAACTCTCTTTTCCAGGTAATGCAAATGCAAATGCAATATATATATATATATATATATATATATGTATATGTATATATATAGTTTATGGCAAATTAATTACTATATTTGTTTCACATGATTAGTTTGTTGAAGAATTAAATGCTAACGTAGAGGCCTTTGATGAGATATAGTTAACATTCGAATTTAATGAGGTCTGACCCAAAACGGCTATATATCAGCTCAGAATTCTTGCTTAATTTGATAGTTTTAAAATAAAAACATTGCTGTAATCATGCATGCTTCTTCCATGTATGTTAACTTGATATTCTTGATTACAACGCAGTAGACTAAAGCTGAAATGTGCTAAATTTTGTGTTCATTAATTAAGATTAGGTCGGGGCGGGGCAGGGCGGGTCGGGGCGTAACCGACATCCATGGAGGTGGTAGTGGTATTGAAAATCCAACATCCACGGTGGAGCGGGGCGGGGGGCGGGGCAGAGTAAGTCACTGGCGGGGCGGGGGCGGATTTTACAAAATCCGCCCCCGCCCCGCTCCATTGCCATCCCTAGTCATGTAGTATATGCATCAAAATCTGGAGGATTCTCAGTCTCAGACACTTGGAAGCATTTAAGGGTCTGCTAGGCCAGAGTTCCATGGCATCATTTGGTATGGTTTCCTCTCAATGTACCAAAGTTCTCCAACATTGCTTGCTTGGTTGTTCTTGATAGGCTAAGCATTATGGGCAAACTGAAATCATGGGGCTTCCAAATTCAATCTTCTTGTCTATTATGTCAGGAGGAAGAAGAGAGCAGAGACCATCTTTTCTTTTCATGTACTTTCTCCTCCCAGGTTTGGCAAAAGGTTCTCACTACCTCAAATATTTGTTGAAGTTTTGTTAGCTGGGAAACTGATCTACAATGGGTAGAACAAAATTTCAAAGGCAAGTCCTTCAAGTCTATCTTGTTGTGTCTTGCTTGGACTGCTATGGTGTACTATGTTTTCTAGAAAGCACTTTACAAAAAGAAGAACTCTACAGGAAGTTTTCAGCAAGTTGTTGCTGTTCGAACTCGTTTTTGTGTTTCTCAAAAATATCTTAACAATTATGTTAATTCTTCTCTTTGTAACCAGTGGGGTATAAGCCATGTTTGAGAATTTTGTGAGTTAGACCTATGATTTTGTTGTAGCAAGTTCTCCTGCTTTTTTTTTTAATTTTAAATAAAATTTTAATTATCCAAAAAAAAAAAAAGGAAATTTCTTCCTTTTTTCATTTTATTTTAAGATATTTAACCCTACTTAGTTGTTTTTTAAAAATTTTATTATCTTTTGATATTCAACATAATTATGAGTTTTACTAATTATATCAGAGAATTAAAATGAAATATAAGTATGAAATTATATATATATATATATATATATACACTAGTATATATGTTGCCCCACATTACGTGGGATTTTTTTCAAATATTTATAAAAATTGTTTTAATCAAACGAATAATAAAAAATAATTTTAAATTAAAAAAATTATAAAACAATAGTAGGAATAATAAATCAAAGGTAATTAATTTAAAGTATTGGCTTTTTACAATTTTATTTTCGTGTGTTGTGGCAAGAGTATTTTCATTTAATTTTTTTTGAAAATATTTTTTATATTTATTTAATAATATTAAATAAATAAAATATATTGAAAGTAATTATTCATAAGCTACATAACTTATTTTCCATCTTTTAAAGTAATTTTATAAATTTAATACATTAAGAAAATTAATAAAAAAAATAAATAGGTAAAATAAAAATATATAAAGAATGGTTAAATAACTCAATCTAGCCCGCCTCCTTATTTCCTAAAGGTGGTGAAACAGTATGCAGCCCGTGGCACAATAAAACCTACATTTCCACAATAATGGATTGTGCTTAGTACAAACTTTATCAAAGTGCCAGATTGTGTCAAGATATCTTGGTCCATTGGTCAATACAACACAACTTAAATGAGCCACATGCTGGCACATGGAACATGACTCAACTTGGCACAACCCATATTTTTTTTATTTGGTCTCCTCCATCAAATCCTTGATTTTCTTAAAAGTTGACTACCAAGTAATGATCAATGTGTTAATTAGTGCTTGTTAAATTTATTTATTCATTGTGAAAATTTTCTCCATTTTTTCTTGGACGTGGGCATTTTAAGCTGAACCAAGTAAGTCATGTGTCTAATTGTCTTTCATCTTTCTCTCGTTTACATAATCATGACACTAAAATAGTAAAATACATAAAAATAAAAAATAAAAAAACTAGCAATTAAAAGAAAATTTATATATGTACAGAAAAAGATAAAAAATATATATATATATTAGGTCGTACTTGGCCTGACCTAGTCCACATAACTTGTCAAGTCAAGCTTGGCACGGTCCTTAATGGCCTTGGGCCACAAGTCGTGCTAGGCCATCCACACAAGGAATTTGGGTTGTGTCGACACGGTTAATACTTTACCCATTATGGTCTTGCCTAGCATCGGGCCTTGCAATGTAGCATGTTGGGCCAATCCAGCACACCAATTTTGCAATCGCCATAATCTTTCCTTTTTTCATGTGAATTCACTAAAATGACTCTGTTTTGACATCCTTAATATATATATACACCTAAAAACCTAACCTTACTTTATTTCTCTTTTTACCATCGCTAAGGGAAAGCATTTGGTCGGTTTGGTTTGTTCGGTCTTGAAAATTCAATAAGCGAATTAATCAACCCATCTAAAAAACAATCGAAACTGATCGACCTAAATCAAAAAATCAAAATTAATAGAAACTGAATTAGTTTGATAGTTTCAGGCATTTTGATCGTTTTACTTATTTTTTTCATTGATTTTCAACATTAATTTTCAAAAACTCTCACCAAATCAAACTCAAAGTCAATCAGCATTTTTTTAGCAATTCAATATCGATCAATAATTAACTTAACAATTCCAACAAAATTTTGCAAGAAAAAGGCTAGTAAAAATCCTCATCACCACTTTTTAATCAAGATGAATTCAACTTAAAAATATAGCTTAACAACAACAAATGTTTAAAAGTATCCTCCAACTTACATAAAGCAACAAATAAAGCCAACATAGCATTTTAACATTTCAACACAATATAAAAGTAAGCGTGAAAAGATAGTAATTAATTATAAATGTTATGTCAATTTGAATTCTTTTATATTAAGCTTAAATATTATGAAACAATTTAGGATAGCTGACTAGACCTATTGCTAGAGGAGTTAAAGAAGAGGTCACAAATTACATGTAGAGGTGAAGAATAATAAGGATATGTCAAAGAGTAATGAATGGCGAGAGAAGAAATGTGCAGCATTGTTGTCCATGGCTGGTGAGGGAGTCAAAAAGGATGAGAGGTGGTGATCGTATTGCTAATTGTTGGCGTTGGTGGCTGTGTCTCGTAGAGAAGAGAACATAGAAACATAGTAGGTAGAGATGGGAGAAGAGAAAGAATTTTGGGTGTTATAGTTTTTTTTCGAGCATTAGCTTATTAAGAATTTTGGAATGGGAAATCTCATATATGCTGCTTTTAAAAATATAAATAAGAATATCCATTATATATATTTATATTAAATATAATATTTAAATATTTTTTTTGATAGGATCGTTTAGTTTTATCTGTTCAATTACTAATTTTGGACAATGAAAATCGATCGAATTAACTATATAAAACACATCCACAAACAATTATTACTGAAATCAAGTAGACCGTATTGAATTAACCGAATTCAGTCGATTATAATCAACTAATGCTCACCCCTAACCTCGCACTTCATTCTCTCTTTAGAAATCCCTTCTCTGGCCATCAATCTTGTTGTTGGTGTTGCCGAAAAACCCTTCCTCTTCTTCTCCTCTCTTTCCTTTTCCCTTTCATGAAACCATTTCTCTTTTCTCTCTTTTTCCTTTTTTTTTTCTCCCTTTAAAAAAATTCTAGATCTCTAGTCCCTTTCCTAACCCATTTTTTTAAAAACTTTTTCTTGAGTATCCTCAACTACTTTTGGTTTTCTTGTTTATTTTTCTTCTCTTTTTTAAAATTTTTAAAATTTTTTACTCTTTTTTTTACATTTTTCTTTCTTATTTTTTTGTTTATTTTTTGCTCATTTTGATGATAATGATTGTAGTGTTTTTGGTGACAAACTTTTTATTTATTTATTTATTTATTTTGTTCTTGCTCTATGTTTTTTTTTAGTGTAACTTTTTGCTATTTATATTCGGTTGTTTTGGTGAGAAACGTTTTTTTATGTTGTGGAGAAGAGAAAGTCTCGGGTCATCGTGAGGGATAAGAACTTTAGAATTTGGAAACAGAAAAAGTAAATGGGTAATAAGAAACTAAAGAAGCTGACCTTGATTGAGTCTTGAGATTGAACTTTAAAGCAGAACTGTAGAAGACAAGCTAGAGCTTGAAAAATCAAAGATAAGAAGAGCACAGCAGTTGAAGGAGAGTTTGGAAGCAGAAAATGAAAGAGTGGGGAAGGAAAGAAAGATGCCCTAAAGAAATGGGTTTTAAAATTAAGCTCAAAAATTAAGATAAAGTCTAATGGGTTCCGAATTTTCAACGAAATTAGGATAAAAAATCTCAAAAAATAAAAAATACAAATTTTCGGTTCTGACGGGTTTTTCTCAAATTTTACCAGTTCTTGAAATTTTTTTGTTAGGTTAGTATAATTGAATCAGGGGACCTGCTAGTTCATGATTGAACTGGTTGAATCGGCTGGTCCAGTTCGATTTTATGTCATCGAAATTTGATGCAAATATATGTTTATCAATGTTGAAAAAATTAGACTAGGTAGATAGATTGGATCGAGAATTAATAGTCTATCCGATTTTATAACATACAAAAAATCGAAAAAAACATTGAACTCGTTTAAACACCCGATTGAACCTGATTAAATTGGACAGATTCGATGTTGAATTGATTTACATTTTTTATTTTATTTTAAATTCACCTTTTTTTACAAATAGTGAGATTTGAATCCTTAACTCTTCATATTCAAGCTAAAGACTTACTTATTGGGTTTAATATACGTTTTGTTAAATATTTATACATTTAATACTAAAAAATTAAAATTCAATCCTTTAATCGAATCAAACGATTATACCGAAAATCAAAGATCACTTCAATGTTCAAACCAATTTTTTAAACATCATCTTTATCATAGTAATATTGTTTGACAGAAAAAAAATTATACTCAAAAAGTTAAAAGAACTGACTTATAGTTAGAGGTGGCAAAATGAATCCAAACCCGAAAAATTCGCCCTAAAAAACTCGAACTCGAACCCGTCCAAACCTGATTTGACAAAAAAAGTCAAAACCCGAATCTGAAAAGGCCCAAGCTCAAAATGATCAAATCCGAAATGATCCAAACCCGAGACCGACCCGATGATAAACCTGTAATAACCCAAATTTAATACTAAAAATAAAAATGATCGAATTCTGATTAAATAATTTTTATAAAACAAAAACTTTAATTGTCAATTTATTCTAATATTTTTTTTACTTCATAAACCCGTTGTCATAACGTGATCCTTCACGGGACCCATCAAGTGACGTTAAAAAGGGGAGGAAAAGGAAAAGAAAAAGAAATTGAGTTCCTCGTAAATAAAATGAGGATTTAAAAACAACCTCGAATAAATGGAGTCGCCACTGATATTTTTGGCTAGGTGTGATTGATCATCTATCAAATTCAGTTTTCATAAAATATTTTAAAATTAACTAAAATATTTAAAAAACCAAATTTGAAGTATGCGCTTTAAATCAAAGAAAAACAAAAGCGGGTTCGGGAATCGGTTACGTCACGGGGAAAGATTAGCACCCCCATAACCCGTATAAAACGGTACCTTATTGATCTTGTGTTATCTTAAGTCTCGATTAAAGTCGGTTTTAGCTTCGATATTTTAAAATAATTCCCTTAAATATTTGTTTTATTTTTCGAGAATGATCCGGAATTTATTATCATAAAATTTTTATATTTCCCGGAAAGCCCGACAAAACATAAAAATTTTCTTTTATTTTGAAATTCTCTGAATCACCCTTATTTTTTGAGAAAAATGATATTTTGTTGTTAATGATAATTGATGATATCCTTCCCGGCAAACCCATCAGAGAACTCATGAATTATTTTAACTCAGGAATATTGCCTTAGTTATTTTTAAAAACATCAATTTTCAAATATTTAATTAATCATGAACATGCAAATTATCACTAAGACATAAATATAAATCAAACAACATGCATAATTATCATGGCATGACAAACATTTAATTATGACATGGCATAGCAAAATCCATCAAGAAATGGCATGTAAAAAGATCATATGAGCATCAATCATAAAATGACATCTTCATGGAATATGCATGAACATGGAATATCATGATCAAGATAGCAATGTGGGTATTAAACATTAAGTGACCTCATCATGGAATATGCATGATCATAGAATATGCATACATCATTGTTTTAAAATTATTTTTCATGGATTTTCTTTTTGTGTGAAGTTACATAAATGGCATACGTCGGGACATTTTACCGAACTCCCCGACAGACCTGGCAAAACTTTGGAAAAATATCTTTTCGCGTGACATGTACATAACTCTGAATAAAATGAAAACCATGCCTTACGATTTCATAAACACATACGTTGAATATTTTCTAAACTCCCTGGCAAACCCAACAAAGATTAAGAACTAATTCTCGCTAAATGTCTAGAAAACCAAAAACGTACATTTTATGATAAACTAAAGAAAACTTTTTTTTAAATATGAAATGCATGAAAAATGGGATGTATTTCTCTCTTGAAGAGAGGATATCAGAACACCTAAAAAGATGTCCAACTACCTTTAAAAGAAACTTATATTGGATTTTAAAGGGACATCTAAATTCCATTGTTTGACATCTGAATATCTCTAAACAAGCCTCGAATGCAAACATTTTGAAAGCCAAAACAAGTTAAAAAATGATGTAATTTTTGAAAGAAAAGCCAAAATGGCAGAATGGTCTAGTGTAAAAATCAAAATTTTTTGCTCACTTTTGAAGCTCGTTTTACCTACCCATGACCCGACTTTCTAAAACCCTTTTTTAAGCTTTAAAAGACCATGAAAACAACCTCTAAACAGCAAATAAAAGTTTCGGCCAGTCCCTCCCTCTTTGTGTAAAAAAAATTAAAACCTTTGCTAGTTTTAAAGTTTGTTTTGACTCCAAAAATTTGATTTTACTAAACTATTTTTTTGACCCTTGAAAATTCAAAAAAATCTAAAAAAAAAAAAAAATTAGGTTCAGCTAAGGCTGAGCTGAATAAGGTAGAAACAATTTTTTATTTGGACAAAAAAATGCATAGAAAAAATATTGTCCGAAATCAGTAACTCCAACCTTTAAAACATTGTTTTTTCTAACTAGTTTGAAAAATAGATTTTGGCTATAGATCATTGGTTGATCTTAACCAAAATCATGATGGAAATGATTTGAAAACATGATTTACAACAAGAAAAAATGATTGGCCCAAGGCTAGCCTCTTGGATGTAAATTCGGCTATAGCTACACTTGGTAGAAACCACGATCATCAAGCTCAAAATCATTTTTTTTCAAAGAGAAATAAACAAAATACAACACACAATAGACAATATCCAACAAGGTATGCACATGAGAATGACAAGATATATAGGCAAGAATAATAAACAAATAAAAAAACAAAGGTTGGCTCAAGGTTGGCCCTTTAGATACTAGATCCGGCCTAACTATCACTTGGTGAAAACCAAGATCATCAAGCTCAAAACCTTATTATTTTGGGAAGGAAAACAAAGGTAAAATCACTATCCTACCACAATAGACCATCCCACATCAAATATTAAGCAAGAAACATGAAGGAAACACAAGCATAATGAAGCAAAATGGTTCGGCCACCATGAAGAAAACAAAGGAAATTTTTTATAAACTTGTAGTTTTTGTAAAAAAGAAGAAAAGGGAAAAAAAAAACCTTTGATAAACCTCTTGAAAACCTCAAAATCTTAAGAATGAAATGAAGAAAAATCAATGGAAAGCAAAACTTTTTAAAAGAAAAGCAAATAGCAAGAAGGAGAGGCCAAAAACTACCTTAACAAAGCTTTGAAAAACAATCAAAACTCTTCCTTTTTCCTCCTTCCCTCTCCTCCTTTTATTCTCCATTGTGAATTTTTAAACTTCTTCCTTGCCTAATGAAGAAATGACCGAATGGTAGATGTAATACCAAGGGTTGCTTCCTTTTTTTGTTCCCATTTAATCCTTAGCTGAATATGCCTTCCTTTGCCCTTACTTTCATGCTTTTTTTCATTTCTCAAATGGTCCCCCCTTGGTCTCCCCTTCCACATGATCATCTTTTCCTATTCTTTAGGACCAAGTTTCATTCTTATTGGACCAAAATGCCATGTCATGTACTCTTGTCCCCTCTCTCTATCCTACTCATCCACTTATTTACAAACAAGCCACCTTGTATTTTTTCTATAATGTCCTCACTTCTTCATTTTACTATACTACTACCTTGGGTTATTTCCATACCTTTCCCTCAACTTTCATTTATTTATTCTTCATCCCTCCATCATTTCCAAATGAATTTTATTTCCAATTGCATCCCTCTCTACAAGTCCAAACTTTTTAAAATGTGCAATTTAGTACCTCAATTTTCAATTTCTTCTTGAAATTGATTCATCTCTTATTCTCCTTGTAATTGATCTCTTCAAATCCATTCCTTCATTGATTCTCCTTTAAATTGAACTTCCAATTTCAAAATTTCCTTTGAAATTGAACTTTCAATTTATTCAATTTAGTCTTTGGATTTTTTAAATCATCTTCAAATTAGCTCCTCCCTTCACTCTCCTTGCAATTGATTCTTGAATCCATGTCTTTATTGATTATTTCTCAAATTGAAACTTCAATTTCATCCAATCTGATCATTTCCATGCTTTCCACCAAAAATTAAAACTTTCAATTTGTTCAATTTTGTCATTCCTTTTTTAATTCATCTTCCAATTGACTTCTCCTTTTATTCTCCTTCGAATTGGACTTTTGAATACCTCTATTTATTGATTATTTCTCAAATTGAACCTTCAATTTCATCCAATTTGGTCATTTCCATACTTTTCCCCAAAATTGAAACTTCCAATTTTTTCAATTTTGTCCCTTCTTTTCCAATTCATCTTCCAATTGGCTTCTCCTTTTATCCTCTTTGAAATTGGACCTTTTTTAAATACCTCTATTTATTGATTATTTCTCAAATTGAACCTTCAATTTCATCAAATTTGGTCATTTCTATACTTTCTCTAAAAATAAAATTTCTAATTTATTCAATTTAATCCTTCCACTTTCAATTTTTCTTCAAATTGATTTCTCTCTTTATCCTCCTTAAAATTGAACCTTGGAATCCCATTCTTTTATTGATTCTTCCTCCAATTGAGTTTCAATTCAATTCTTTCTTTAATTTCCTTTGAAATTGAACTTTCAATTTGTTCAATTTAATCCTTCCACTGTTTTTCCTCCTTAAATCTCATATTTCTTCAATTTAATTATCTTAAATTCCATTTCCATCATCTTTAATTTGTCCAAATTAAGCTCATTGTTGTCTCAATTTTGCTTCTCCTCCTTTAATTCCAACTTTTGATTTTATTTTTTTTCAATTTAGTCCCTACACTATTTCTCTTCCAATTTTTCTTTCCATTTTCAATTGTAGATTTTCGAATATCTAGATTGCTTCATCACCATTCAATTCTCTTTTTAGATCTTATTTTTTCAAACGTTGACTTTTTTTCGTGATTTTGACTTTCGGTCAACTTTGGCTTTTTGGTCAACTTTGGCTTTTTGACTGTCCTCATAACCTTGATCTTGTCCATTGTGTCTAATCCAAGTGTAGGGACATTTGACCATGAAATCGAGGTAGAGTTAGGGATATAGATTTAAAAGAAGAACTTATCTTGTTTAGGGGTCCGGACAAAATTAGATGTCTACACCCATAATAACTAATAACCCGAATTTTGATACTAAAAATCAAATGATTAAAATGTAATTAAATAATTTTTTATAAAATAAAACTTTAATTATAAATTTTATTCTAATATTCTTTTACTTTTTAATAAAAAGTTAAAATTTAATATATATAAATATATAAAATAAAATAATAATTTTATCTTCATTGATCATTACTATTTAATAATTACTATTCAAATAGTAAATTATTAAAATATTAGAATATATACTATATATATCAAGTATTTTTTTAATCTTTATTTCTTAAAAAAAAAATAGTTTTTAATTAAGATTATAACATTATAACCAATAATTGAGCAATGACTAATAGTAATACTTTGTTGCATTGTCTTATCAGCTCTTAAATCTTATTCTATTTTTTTTCTTTCAAATATAACCATTTGCCCATTTTGATTTAATTATTAGTATATACAATTATATTTATATGTACGCATAATATAAATTATAATATATTTACATGTTGAATATTGAAATTCATCGAATCAATTGTTTTAAATACAATATGATAATATATCATATTTTCAATAATAAATTATTTAACAAATTTATTTTATATAAAAAAAATTAACTTTATATCATTTTTTGTGTTAACAAATATTGATATTAATATACAAATATAATTAATTTCAAAAAAAATATATACAAATATAATTGAAAATGTTATATTATACAAAAGTTTACTTAAAAAATAATAATTTATTTATGAATTTAAACATTTATATTATTGTAAAAATGATTACATATAACATAAAATAAAAAATTACGTAAAACCCAAAAATATTCAAACCTGAAATGATCCGAACTCAAAAAATCTCAAACTCGATACGATCCAATTCAAATTTATCTGAATCCGCTCAATTGCCACCTCTATCTATAATGGTTGAGTAGACCTGCTCATGGGCCGGGCAGCCCGCCCGGCCCGGCCCAATACGGGCCGGGCCTGGGCAGGCAAATTCATGTTCCGGGCCGGCCCGGCCCAGCCCAGAACAGTTTTTATTATTATTATAATATTATTTTTATTTAATTTTAATTAAAAAAATAAAATAAATAAAATAAAAATTATTTTTTTATTCCAATGAACAGTGATTCGGATCTAAACGGATTTGGAAAAAAAAAAAAAAGGGCCGCGGCCTGGCCCAGCCCATGAGCACCTCTATGGTTGAGTTACAAGGGAAACAAAGTACTTATAGGGGGTATTTTGTCATTACACAAGAAGATATAACCGTGTTTGGTTGTGCCAAAAAAAAACTAGGGCAGGCAACATAATTCTTCACCCTTATACAAACGGCAAAGAAATCGGCCGAACCAACAAGAGACGGAGAAAGGGTTCGCGAAAGAGAGAGAAAAGAAAATTAAAAGAAGTTTTCTTTCTCTCCTTTACTAAGCACACGATAAGGCATAAACCCAACCGATAAAAAAAATTTCTTTTCTTTTTACTTTTTCCTTTCCAAAATAAAAACCCCTCTTGTTTTTAAATTAAAAAAAGAAAAGAAAAATTAACCGTTGCGAGAAAAAATTGATTCCCGCCATGGTGGCTCAGCTAGATCACCAACAGCAGGAGGAACCTTGTTTAGACAATTTACAAAAGGCAAAGTCTTTGATCTGTGCCCTTAACTTTGTCTCTAGAAACCTCCCTCTCCCTCCTGACTTATTCGACGTCGTTTCCTCTATTTGTTTTGATGAACAAGAGGGGCTTCTAGAGGCCATTGATGATGGGACCCATGTTGAAGCTGGATCTGATGTCGCTGGAGTTGCCCAGGCGAATTCGGTGAGTGTTTTTGGAAATTCTCTTTTGACTTTTAGCTTCTTTTTTTTGTTGCCATGGCAATTGTTGTGAATTTGAAGGCTTTTAGTTTGTGTTGTGTGGAATTGTCTGGTTGTTTTCTTTTCTTTTTTCTTTTTGGTGTGAATTTGTGTTTTTTTATGCTGTTTTTTTGATACCCTTTTGTTGGTTTTGTTTGGTTTGTGAGAAATTATTGTGAATTTTGAGTTTTTTTTTCTCTGAAATTTGTGCCTTTTCTGTGATTTCTTTTTGTTGTTTTTTAGATAGCCTTTTGTTGGGTTGGTCAGTTTCTTAAGAACTCTTGTGCTTTTTGTGTTATTTTTCTTAGATACTCTCTTATTAGTTTGATGTTGTGTGGCTAATTGCTTTGAATTTGGGGCACTTTCTTTTATTCTTGAGATGGCGAATTATTGTTTCAGTTTTTGTTTTTATGTCAATATTTTTTTGGGAGATTTAATAAGTTTAGGTTTTGGATTGGATTTTGTTATAACTTCTGGATTTTGGTCTGATATAGGGAGTAAGAATACCCTCTTCTTCTTTTTCTATTTTGCTTTTGAAATTTCTGAAGTTTTCGAGGAAAGGGGTCAGGGATTCTGTTTCAGTATTTTTGGCTCTTATGTTTTGCTTGATCTTCATGTTTTAACTCTTTTTTCAGTTTTATAAACCCCACCCCCCCCCCCCTTTTTTTCCCTCAAATTGGCCAAATCTGATTAAATTAGGGGTTTTAGACTTGCAGTGCTGCTAATGTGTCAAAAGTTGGGCGCTGTCATTACAATGTGCATTTGGACTTAGAATTATTGTTGTATTTTTAAATTGTAGCACCAGCATATAACAATTTCACTTCTGGTTCTTAAAATGTTGATTTAAAATTTTATGTGGCAGGATGATCCTTCTAATTCTAAGAAGGATGATTTATTGCGTGACCTTGATGATGCACTATCAAAACAACGCTCAAAATGCATGTCTGGTTTTGGCTTGGTAGAATCAAAGGAAAACCGTTACCAGAGCCACATTCATCATCGATTGAATGAACTTGAAGGTTTTTTTTTTTTTTTTTCTATAAAGGATCTTTACCAAATATTTCATAGTTTTTTGCACATAGTCACCATATTTCAGTGATTGAAAATCTTCTGTATTTGGATGGGATTGTATCTAACTTTCTATTACTATTAGTGGCATCTGGGAGTTTTAAGAGTAGCAACATTCAATTTCAAGTTGTAGTTTATGACCATTTTAGAAGGATTACTTATGCATTTAAGTTTTGAATCAGATTTACCTTCAAGCAAAGGGGAGGACCTGCAGACAAAGTGCTTACTTGAACTCTATGGACTAAAGGTAAACTAATGTGGTAAAGTTGCTGATACACACGCAAACCCATATTTCTCAAGTGCTATGTGAACTCCATATTAATACAGAGAATGCAATCATCTGTTCTAGTGGTTGGGCAGCTCTTGATTGCACTGCCATGAAGTTATTTCTCCCGGTATAGACTGTTTGGATATGGAATTGATTTGTTTTTATAAATTTGCTTTCTGTTGTTACTATTCTGTTAAGGACTTTCAAAGCTCTATAAAGTATGATCAAATGCAGCCTATATAATATGTGAGATATCATGGCACTATGTTAGCCATTTAATTATTTAAAGCATGAAGCTAAAGTTCTTAGATTGATGATGATGAATAGTTTTTCTGTATCGTGCTTTATCTTGGTATTGATGGATGACATGGGTTATGTCCTTGTGGCCAAGGACCTTTTTCCTGGCAGCTAGCAGAGTTGCAAAGCAAGATACGTTCTTATCTAAGTTCTGAGTACTGGCTTCATGTCAACTGTGCATCTCCTGACAAGCAATTGTTTGACTGGGGCATGACGCGATTGCCTTTTCCTTCATATGGCATTTTTGTTCCATTCACTACGGAAGCTGATGATCAAGCGAGAAAGAAACGGGATTATGAGGTCTTTTGCTTTATCTATTAGTTATTTTAATTTAGTCTGTCTTGAGAAAGTGGGTATTGAAATCTACGTGTATTAATTGTGGATAAAATCTGTAATAACTGTAGTTAACCTCATGGAACGAGATTATGCTCAGAATTTATGGTTTCTAATTTAGTATTTTCCTATCAAATCCTTTTCCTTAGAGATCTCATGTTCACATTATGTTACTAAAACTCTACTTTAGCTTTCAAAAGCTCTTCTTTTATTTGGGCGTGAGACAGGCTATGTAAAAGATATAGCAATTAACATGTGCAGAGAATCCAGAGATTTGCTAGAGGATTTATGAGAAAGGATAAAATTGCTTTGAGTGTTCACTGGGTCAATTTTTGGTATGGTAGAATCATAGGAAGCCCTTCAATGAGCGATTCCAACCTTTGTATTAGGAGAAGCAGATATGATTGATTACTCTTGTAGAATACAAAATCATTATATGCTCTATCTAAAAGAAAAAGAAAACATATTATTGTGTCAAAAGGAGATTGAAATTTCGTATACACTATTGATGAAGTGAATTTTTTATTATTATTATTACTATTATTTTTCTTTTTTTTTGTGCAGAGACTATCACGGTTGAGAGAGGATGAAAGGAACCATTTGGAGAATAGAAAGAAGAAATTTTTTTCAGAAATAGTTAATGCATTCCGTGACTTCCAATTGCAAATTCAAGCTACTCTAAAGCGTCGTAAACAAAGGAATGATGGTGTCCAGGTATAATGCTTTTCTTTTTTGTGTGTTATACCTTTTCAGTGTTTTATTATTCATCTGGTAGGAATAGAGGGATGCTAAGTCATGCTGTACTTGCTTGAATGGGAAGTATATATGGGGAATTTTGGTGGAAAATGGTTGTCTTGAGCCAAATATTGATCAAACTAATGGGAGTCATTTACAGGGTGCATGGGGAAATGAAATATAGGGTTAGATAGCTAATAAGATAAAACTACAGCTCTGATTTATGCCTTCAACAAAGAATTATGAACTGAAGCACCACATGGAGTGCCTTCAGCCTTTTGATATCTATGATTATCTAAAACATGCATTAAACTCTTTATATGAACACTGACTTGCATTCTAATGAAATCATACTATAATCGGTATAATTATGATATTGCAAGTGCTGCAACAAAAATGCGTTTTATTTTTTTTCTGTAATTATTAGCATTGTCATAGGTTATTATATGCAGAGTCTCCCTTACTCTCCTCCATGTCTCTTTTCTCAATGGTTTACTGCATATCTTCAATCTAACATCATTTTCAGGTAAAACAAATGAAAATCTGAACACTTCTGTTAGTATGGGGAATTCCAGTATTTGTACCTTCAATAAATGTTTGCTCTGACTCTTTATTTTTCTCGTAGTATCCGTGTCCGACGCATATCCGGACATGGCTATGGTGATATGACCTTCCAAGGACCCTCCAAATACATGGAAAAACTTAGAAAAAATTGAACATACCTGTGTCAGACACATACCCGTATGCGACACTCACACCAAAATCCGAGTAACATAGCCTTCAATCAAGCATTTTTTAGTCCCTAGATGTTTCATGTATATTGAAACACCCTCAGTTAATATAACCAAGTGGTTTATTCATATGTCATAGAAATATACTTCCACTCTGACCCAAATAGGAAAATATTTTGGTACTCTTGCAATTTGAATGAATATGTATATGTTTACTGTGGTTTTAGTTGAAACCACACTATGGTTACAGTATTTGATATTGAGTATATTTTGGCAGATGTGCAAGTACTTTTTTGATGCTAAAGGAAAACTTCCAAGAAACAAGTTACCCAGTTAATCATCTTTTTAATTCTAAACAATGATTTATCATTCTTTTGTTGGATCTAGCCTCAATTACAGGTAGCTATAGTTATCATAACATGTGGTATAGATTATAAGAGCCTTATAGGTTTGGTATTTTAACAGGCATGGCATGGAAGGCAAAGACAACGTGCTACAAGAGCAGAGAAAGTGAGGTTCCAGGCCCTGAAGGCTGATGATCAAGAAGCATATATGAGATTAGTAAAGGAGAGCAAGAATGAAAGATTAACTACGCTTCTTACCGAAACAAATAAGCTCCTTGTTAATTTGGGAGCTGCTGTTCAACGGCAGAAAGATGCTAAACATTCAGATGGCTTTGAAGATTTGAAAGATTTAGATTCTGATTCACCTGAGTTGGATGCTTCGAAGGATGGAACTCCTCGAGATTCGCTTCCTGAAGAAGATATAGATGCCACTGATTCTGATCAGAATGATGAATCCAGTGATCTTCTTGAAGGTCAGAGGCAGTACAACTCAGCAATTCACTCGATTCAGGAGAAGGTAAGATTATAAACCCTTTTATCTGTATCCTTGTGTACTACTCCAAATTTTTAATGTTTCATCCTGGACCATTGGGATTTTTTATTTTTGGCTGAAGGACCATTGGGATTTGATTATCACAGAATTCAATTGCACCATGAAAAGTTGGAACAATATGTACGTCTACTTGCTGCACATTCATGGTGATAAAAGCAGCTTAAAAGTTTTAGTTTGCTTTCTTTTAACATTTGGAAGATGATTCCCTTGGGGTGTTTTCAATATTTTCATGCATTTTTGCAATCTGTTAGTCATGGATTCCATCTTATTGAACAATATGTAGATTATTCTTGGGTTTTTATGGTCATTATAATTTGTAGCTAATTTTTTTTTTGGGGGGAGGGGGGGTGTATACTATAATCAATAGTATAATATACAGGTCCAGGTGGATTATTGTTCCTCCACCAATAGTCAATGTTACTTCCTGGTTTATCTACCTAATTGCTTTCAAATGATCTCTTCTTAAGCATATTATATTTGCATTGTAAACCATCCATGTTCGCATATTTGTGATGTTTTAATCTCTGTTTTGGGAAGAAGCTACTAAATTTATGTTCTGTGAACAGGTAACAGAGCAACCATCCATGCTTCAAGGTGGAGAGTTGAGAACATACCAGTTAGAAGGGCTTCAATGGATGCTTTCTTTGTTTAATAACAACCTTAATGGAATTTTAGCTGATGAGATGGGGTTAGGAAAAACAATACAGACTATTGCATTAATTGCATATCTCGTGGAGAACAAAGGGGTGACTGGGCCCCACTTGATAGTGGCTCCAAAAGCTGTACTACCAAATTGGATCCATGAATTCTCGACCTGGGCTCCTAGGTACACAAGTAATCCTTGAAAACATCTCTCTCTCTCTCTCTCTCTCTCTCTCTCTCTCCCTCTCTCTTGTGCATGTTTACATCCAGACATGCGCACATTTATTCACACAGATGCATTTGCTTTTGTACATGTAATCTATAATTTGAAATTCTTATGCATTTTCTTCTTGTTTCAGCATTTATGCAGTCCTTTATGATGGACGTTTGGATGAGAGGAAGGCTATGAGGGAAGAAATATCAAGAGATGGAAAATTTAATGTGTTGATCACACACTATGATCTTATTATGAGAGATAAATCATTCTTGAAAAAGATACACTGGTACTACATGATTGTCGATGAAGGGCATCGGTTAAAGAATCATGAGTGCGCTCTTGCACGGACCCTTGTCTCAGGGTATGATGATAAACTTTATGTTTGTTCCTTCTGCCAGATTATCATGTTTAATTGGAAGGTTATGTACCCCTTTTTCCTACCATTGCCTTTTGGGGGTATTCTTGATCCTAAAGACCTCTCTTCTACATTTTTCTTTGCATCTTAGAGGTCAGGTTTAGTTTAGTTTAGTTTATCTACATAATACAATTGATTATGAAGAGGCCTTACTAGCTTTCAGGGTTTTAAAGAGCATGTGACTTGTAGTGACTAGTGTGATATATGTAGAAAATGCATAAGAAATTTTAAACAGTGAAATGTCTTTCATAATGATTGTTGTAATTTGTTCCTCCTTTTTCATCTTTTTTTTTTTTTTTTTTTTTCTCTTTTTAATCTACAACACCAACCAATCCTTTTCCCCCTTTGAAAGGTCACCTATTACACCACTGATTTCAATATACATTTCGAATATCTTTTATTTTTTCTGTGGGGCCACCAGAGGTGGGGGAGAGTTGGTGGAGGGATAAACAAATAGATAGACAGGCAGAATCTATTAATTATGTAATGCAGTGTGTTGCTTCGGGTTGCCTGGCAAATCTATTCAATGCCAGATACCAGTTGACTGATACTACTACTTTGGCTTGAATGTTAACATATGATTCTTCAGAGTTCTAGAGTAGAAGGCATGCTCTTCTATTTTTCTACCTTTCTCATCTCCCTTTTCATCCTTTCTTTTGAAGTTCTGGAATACTTTTCATCTTTGTAGTTTGTTTTGAAAACAAACAGTTTATGATTGCATTAAAATAAATTGCAAATATGAATTTTGTCTAGAATTTTTCCCTTCTGCAACATAATTTAAGGCTAAAGTATTTCACTGCATTTGGTGCATTATGAAAGATATATTATTTCTCATATAACTACCATTATGAGTTTTTTTGCCATTTCTGGAGAAGTGAGGATGTCATGTTTATTTTAGATTAGGTCCGTGCAAGAAAATTAGAAAGGCTTTCTAATTGAATTTTCATCTCTGTGCAGCTATCAGATCCAACGTAGACTTATGCTAACTGGGACCCCTATACAAAATAGTTTACAAGAATTGTGGTCCCTTCTTAACTTTCTACTTCCAAACATTTTCAATTCAGTTCAGAATTTTGAGGAGTGGTTTAATGCACCCTTTGCAGATCGCGGTGATGTTTCTCTTACAGATGAAGAACAGCTCTTGATTATTCGTCGTCTGCATCAAGTAGGTCTTCATCTAGTTTCAAACTGTCTTACTATCCTTGGATTTCTTGATCTTAGATAAAATTTCTCATTTTTCAGGTTATAAGGCCATTCATCTTAAGGAGAAAAAAAGATGAGGTGGAGAAATACCTTCCTGGAAAATCCCAGGTTATACTCAAATGTGATCTGTCAGCGTGGCAGAAAGCATACTATCAGCAAGTAACAGAAAAGGGCAGGGTTGGGCTAGACAATGGTTTGTAGATTCTACTTTCATGTGATCAGTTGGCTATTTTTGATGTTGTCTCGCTTAATCTATTTTTCAAAAAAGTTACCATGCCATCTTTGAATCATATTGTTTAGGCTGGGATTTTCATGGTGCTTTTGTGCTTTTGGTAGCAGTATAGCTTCTCTTTTAATAGTATTAAGGGGATTGACATTGTTTTCAAAATGCTAAGCCACTAGTTTCTAGTTACCTACTCTTTCTTCTAAAAATGGGGAGGGGTAGGTTTTGTACTCTGAGAGTTACCGTATATCAACAACAACCTTCTCAAAGGGAGCTGAGTTGTAGTAGTATGCTTCTTATGGCTTATGCTGTGAACAAAGTTTGCCAGTTGTTTAATAAGAAGTTTAAAATTTTTGCAGGGTCTGGGAAATCAAAGAGCCTCCAAAACTTGACAATGCAATTGAGGAAGTGTTGTAACCATCCATACCTCTTTGTGCCTAGCCACAATATGTGGCAGAGAGATGAGGTTGTCAGAGCATCAGGGAAATTTGAGCTCCTTGATCGTTTACTCCCAAAACTGCAGAGAACTGGCCACCGAGTCCTGCTTTTCTCCCAAATGACTCATCTCATGGACATTCTTGAAATATATCTGACACTCAATAATTTCATGTATCTTAGACTTGATGGCTCAACAAAAACTGAGGAGAGAGGTACTTTGCTGAAGAAGTTCAATGCTCCAGACTCTCCTTATTTTATGTTTTTATTAAGCACTCGTGCTGGAGGTCTTGGGCTGAACTTGCAGACAGCAGACACTGTAATAATTTTTGATAGTGACTGGAACCCCCAAATGGACCAACAAGCAGAGGATCGAGCCCACCGTATAGGACAGAAGAAGGAAGTTAGGGTTTTTGTGCTGGTTAGTGTTGGATCAATTGAAGAGGTCATTTTAGAGCGTGCAAAGCAGAAGATGGGTATTGATGCCAAGGTCATCCAGGCTGGACTGTTTAATACAACTTCCACAGGTTTGTTGTGCTTGGATTAATTATTATCCGTGTAATGCATGCAACATAAAAATCTGTAAGGCATGAGATAGAATAAGGAATATTTCCTCAGTTTTGTCATATTATATTTGATAAGCAGTTGCAGGATGCACAGGGTATTGGTGGATATATATGTGTTTGGTATGTATGGTATTGTGTGTTTACTTTTATAGGTATGAGATGCAGTTAGTTACTCAAAGATTATAATTAATGGGACAGTAAAATGAGGATACAGTCGATGCAAATCCTACCCTACCCTTTTCTTTTCCTTTTAAGAAGAGGGAAAATTTAAATGACATTTGACACAATTTAATTATGTTTCATCGTATCATACATTTTCTTACCATCGGATCTTACTTCCTTGAATACTGGGGAAGGAAATCTCTCTCTCTGCTGTTGGCCTTAACATCTATACCGCTAAAAATTGCTATCTTTCCTCCCTCGATCATGTCTTAACTTTTGTGACTTAGCGGCATAGATTTCCTTTCATTTTCTTTATCCAGAAACTGCAAATGTGGTGTTGGTTATGTGTACATTTTTGCTATATTATTGATAAGAGAACAGTAAGTGCTACTCTGTGCACCAGCTTGGCTTTGTCTTAGAACAATTTTTTTTCCTTTTCTTTTATATGTTGATTTTTTCCCCCTCTTTGTGTGATATACTGGATGCTTAAAAGTCCATTTGAACTGGCTGGAGCTTGTTTGTGTCCAACTAATTGTTATTTTCATCCATCACATGGAAACAACTCTTCTCTTTTAGTTAATGTTTTGATTGTATTCCTGTTTGAGTAAAGTCAATACCATGCTAATGTGATCATCTTCACTTATGCAGCTCAGGACAGAAAAGAAATGCTGGTAGAAATCATGCGTAGAGGAACAAGCTCACTTGGAACCGACGTGCCAAGTGAGAGAGAAATCAACCGCCTTGCAGCTCGTTCAGATGAGGAGTTCTGGTTGTTTGAGCAAATGGATGAGGAAAGACGATTAAAAGAGAACTATAGGTCGCGTCTTATGGAAGATCATGAGGTACCTGAGTGGGTATATGATCTTAATAATGATGAAGGGAAGGCCAAAGGTTTAGACAATAGCAACAATGTTGAATTAGGGAAGCGAAAAAGAAAGGGGGGGAACTATTATTCGGATACATTGAGTGACGTACAGTTTATGAGGGCTGTCGAAAATGCAGAAGACACGGTGAAGAAGTTATCGAGTAAAAGGAAGAGAAAAGACCATCTTCCCTTGGAGGGCAATGAATCGGGTAGTAGTGACGTAGGAGTAGAGAATAAGGTAGTAGAATTTAGGAATGAGAATGTGGCAGCAATAAGTGAGGGAACAAGTGAAGATACCTATGACTATGTTTCAGCTCCAAAGGGAGTCAAGTCCAATGGTGAAATGACCAAGAATCCCAAATATCATGAGGGTGTGCAAAAATCTGAACATCATCATGGTGTTGGAGGAAGTTATTGGAATGAAGGAATAATTACATGGAATACTCTTAAGAAGAAGAGATCAAGCTATGTTGTCCCAACTTCATCAGATTCTAGAGGGAAGAGGAAATAGATGGGTTTGATATAAATTTCCTGCTCTACCAGCAGCAATGGCTGATGGGATAATCCTCAACTGTCTGGTCTGGGCGGGAACTCTGATTTATCCTAGAAATAACTTTGCTAGTATTGTGTATCTACCATTCAAGTTTATGAAAAGTTTTCATTTTGCCTCCAACTGAAGTTTAATTACTATCTTAGTTTAAATTTGGTTGGTGCTAATATATTACATAATTAGCACGCTTTTTAAGAAAATTTTGCTTCTCCAAGAAGATCTAATATAATATATTTTTTTATAATAAAAACAAATTTTATTAATGCCTTCTTTACCCAATTAATAAATGGATTTCGTTATATAATGTTTTAAGGTTACTAAATATAATAATATTTTCATTTAATTTATTGAAAATGATGAATAAAGTTGTTAATTATTGCATCTAATATAAAATTGTTATTATAAATAGTATATTAATTAATCTTAAAGAGTACTCTAAAGGCACTAGTTAGCCAAACTCTTATACTATGTTTGGTTGGCTGTAATAGCTAACTGAATCAGGTCATATTCGGTTCCCCTTTCCATTCAGCTGCTTGGTTCAAAAGAATGGTATTCGGTGAAATCCCTCATTCAAGGTCTATTCTTCAAAACCATTGAATGGTCATTCAAGGCTACCCCTCGTGATCATTTTTTGGCGACATGACCAAAATCCAAGCACCATTAGAGCAAAAAAAACACAAGGCGAAAAAAAAAAACAACAACAAAAAAAGCAACAAAAATCAAAAGAAGAAAGTTGATGGTTTTCGAGTAAGGCTATTTATATGAGGTTTTAGGTTCCAAATTTAGGGAAAAAGAAGATGACAGAAGGAGGAGGAACATATCAAAATTTGGTGGCATTTGGAGCGGCGGCGGACAACGAAATAGAGGTGGAAGCCACGGGATTTTTTTTTGTAGATCTAAGATTTTTTTATGATTTTTTAAGAAAAACTAAGTTGAAAAACAAAAAAAGGGGTTTAGAGGATGATTTGGGTGAAATTAAAAAAAAAAAAAAACCAGGTTGGTCGTCGGTGGTGGTTGGCGGCGGCGAAGTCGAAAACTGGGTATGTTGAAGTTTCCGTCGAGCTGGTTTAAGGTGAAGAGAGAGGGGAGAGGTTAGAGAGAGAATGAGGGATTTGAAGGCTCGAGATTTTAGTCATTTTTGGTCATCTTCTTTGAGTAGAGATCGTATCAAATTTAAAAAAAAAAAAAAAATTAAGGTTCAATTTTTAATTTGACAAGTAAAAAAAATATACAATTTGAATCACCTTAAAAATGCAAAATTGTGACCATAATATCCTACCAAAAAATAAACCTGGGCCTGAGTTGGACATTTTACCAAGATTCGTTTTAAGGAGGTGTGAACAAAATTAAGTGTTTACAATAAGTTTTGATTGTGTCAGTTTCACACTTTCTTGGGTTCGAATATTTTCGAGTGCCAATTTTCTTTGGGTTGAAATTATTTTGAATTTGGGTTTTTAAATTTCTCTAGTCAATCCATTCAATCATGAATTGACGCGGGCAAATTTTCAGATTCTGACCAACTTTGCTAGCTCTAATTATCATGAAGAAAAAAAAAAGAAAAAATCTGAATAATAGAATGTTTTGGCGATTTCCCAAAGTATAAAATACCATCTAGAAAATTAATAACAAAACTAGAAGAAAAAACTCGCGCTACGCTGCAGGTGAAACTGATTCGTTTTTTATTTTTTAAATAATAATGACAATAATGTTATGAACACATAAATTAATAACGTATAAAATTAATTATTAACATAAAAATTTTTATATAAATTTATAATATTTTGAAAACAGAAAAAAAAAAACACAAACACGTTATGAAAACACAAATTTTTCTTTAAATTGAAGCACTCTGACAAATTATGCAAAATATGTTGATGCACCTAAAAGAGTTTATCTTTATTAAATCTTGCAATTAATATGATCAATTATAGTAAAGTAGCATGCAAGGGTCGAATCCACAGAGATCGGTTTTTAGTTTATAAGTTGGTTATTTTATCACTTAAGTTCAAAGACAAGAAAAGAAAATGGAGTTTTGAAATAATTAAAAGTAAATAAAACAAGATAAGTAAAAAGCAAATAAATAAGAGAAAATCAAACATAAGAGAAGTATGGTTAAGGTTTCATTCTCCACCACTAGCATCATTGAAAATCAATTTCAGATCTATCAACATCAATTAGCTATCAAAATTATCAACCGTAGATAACAACAAGCTCTGTTACCCCAATCTTTCCTTAGTTCGTCGTTAAATAGAACAAACTCTCTATTTAATCTCTAACCACTAGACAACCTAGAATAAGCTCTCTAGATTTAATGTAATGGTAGCTTTATGATGAAAAAGATAGGTTGATCTAGGCAACAAATACATAAGCTTGGATTGTTTAACCTATTTTATGTTCCACTTTGCAATTAGCGAAAACTTGACCATAATCATTAATCACAAATTACCACTTATGAATAGGAAATCAAGACAATTACACGGATCAAGATTCCTAAACTAGCAACAGATAATTATTAAGATCTATCTAGTTTGCAACCTAAACAAATCAAGAAAACATCATGAACAATTTTTATGGAAGAACATAATCAACTTTGATAGAAAACTAATGATAGATAAATCTAAAAATCAATTACACAACTTGTCTAGGACTTTGAAATCACCATTAACCAAAAAGAAGTTTAGCCTTGCATAGGGATAAATAATATATACATAAAACTAAAAAAAATAAAAGAATAGATAAGAAGAAGAAAATTGATGATCCCTTGAGTCTTCTCAAAAGATTATGATAGTTTGTGACTCAAAAGATGGTATTTATAGATCTTTTTGACCTTGAAAACCTTTTCTTACTGATCAAGGAAGCTAGGAGGCAAAAGAGTGCAAAATAGGCAAGTTTTACGAGTTTTGTGGTTTTTCTCAGTTTTGGAGGCAGTAAGGTTGGCGCCGCGGCGCCAAGTGGGCTGACTTCATTGTTTTTGCTCACTGACTTAGGTTTCGCGACTGATGCACTGTCTTACACTTCGTCGGCTGATTGGGATAACCATCCGTTGTCCGATTTAGGCGTGTAAACTAACGTTGGAAAGGTATTCAAGCCAGCTTCAAAATTCAAGAGGAAGTTTCTTCAAATAATGACTTTAACATAATGATTTCTTAGCAACAAGCTCTGGAGGTCAAATCTGCCTGATTGTCTAGCACTAAGAATTTGATCTTTTTGACTCTAAGTCTTCTTCCATCTTTTGATTGTGACTTTGTAAGCTCTTTACCATCATTATTGACATTTTTGAATTCATTCTTTTAAATATACCTGTAATTCAAAAATATAATATAAGTAAACAAGATAAAGATCGAAAACATAACAAAAACTAAAGGTAGAAAGGCATAAAATATATATTTTATGAGTTATCAAATATCCCCACACTTAGCTTTTTGCTAGTTCTCGAGCAAAACAAAATAAAACAAAATTTAAAAAAATCTAATCTAATCCACTTTCGTAGGAAATCAAGGTGGCACTTTGCATGTGACACAAGCCTTTAAACCCCTAGGTGTCCCTAGTGGACGAGTTTAGTCTCGTGAGGGTTTACTAGAACGATACCCACAAACATTGAAAAACTAAAATATAAATAAACTAACATATACTAAAAATAGTTACTCTTAATCCTTTTAATAAAAGTTAGAGACAATCTTTGAACAAGTCTTATAAACTAATCAATAGCTCAAAGAATTTCACAAAAAAATCATGCTTGAATATAAATAGTTTGAGTTAAGCCAATATTAACATAATATATTTCAATCAATATAGTGCATATTCAAACTTAATTTCAACTTCTCACATGGGATACTCTCATGATTTTCACTCTTTAAAGTAGTGGTAAAGTGTTTACACTCAATCAATCTCATGAAAACAGTTCTATCATATGCTTGCTTGTCCACCTATTATCCACTATTTAGATCATACAACTTCATGAATCAAGAGGTCTTTAATTAAGGTTGTAATGAGGCCAAGGCGTAATAATGTGGTTAAAGAATAAATAGAAAAAGATTTCACAAAGATTCCAAAGACTTCATAGAATTTAGAGACATAATAAGATCATACAAATAAAACTTCTCAAAACTCTTATAAAGCACATAATAACATAGGCTACATTTTCATGTTGAGCCTTTGCTTCATTCTAACCAACCTTGTAACATTCTTTCTCTTTTCTTTAACTAGAAGTTCAAGAGATGATTCAATTTTTTTTTTTCATTTCATTTTTTTTATAGGAATGTATTTTGATAATGTTCCCTTTTGTTTTTCTCTTGACTTTTGCCTTTCTCCTCCCCCACATTTATCTTTTGTTCTGACCCAAATTTAAAAAGTATCCCTTGCTTTGCAATATGTCTCAAACATTCTAGTCTATCTTTAGAACAAGGGTAAAGATATAAGTGTATTTAGGCTAGGTGTAAGTTGTGATTACCAATAAAATAGCTTAATCAATATAGGCTTAAATTGGCTCACTAGTGGGGATGTTCTCTTGGAACATTAATAAGGGATGGCTATTTGGCCCTGGTTATAATCTTAATGCCTCAATCATATTCATGTTGTTACATGCATCAATATAGTCTCAAAAAGGTTTAAAGCAAGTTCTAGAGAATCACGTAATCATAAGAGCACTCAAGAAAGAAATTAGATTGATATGTATAATGCATCAATCATATAGGCTCAAAACTCACAAAGATGATTATACAAGTCAATATCAAGTCTAAACATGCTTATTTCTCAATCAACATATCATATTAACAATGACTCATAAAAAATGATTTCAAGTTTAATTCTCATGAAAATCTTCTCACTAATGACCAGTTTTAGACCTATACAATTCATATCTCATCATTATATTAAAAGGAACTAAAACACACTAGAAATAATAATAATAATAGTATTAAAGACTCATAAAAAAATAATAGCCAAAAATAAATAAAAAAATCCTAAATCTTTCCCCCCACACTTAATTCTTACATTGTCCTTAATGTAATGCTATTAACCCAAATGAAAGAATCATGTGTAAGAGAAAAGAACTAATAACATAAGAATATGAATAACTAAGACTCAAAACAAAACAAACTCATGCAACCTAAATAATCCTAAAATACTAAACAAACAATTAACAAATAAACAATAAAACAATAAAAACAATAAAAATAATAAAAGGAAAAGGAAAAGGAAAAGAAAGCAAATCTGAGTATGGCAGGTTGGTCATTTCTTTATTAATTAGGCTGTCTTCCCAATTAGTACTTGAGTTAAGTTGTCCAACCTAACCAACACCCTTTCTTGGCTTTTTAGGCTTGTTAGGCTCATACATGAAATTTTCCAAATTTGTGCGTTTGATAGGAAGCTTTTTTTGCACAACAGTGGATGTGTTCTCCATTACAAGTATTATTCCATCATCCTTTGTAGTGCATTGCTCATCGAGGAATGGAGCATATTTTGGTACTTGTTGAATGACATCCACAAACAAGTTGTTTAAGGTTTCCGGCATGTGTTGTTCATGTTCCTCCTCCTTTAACTTTGCGAATCTACTAGGAAAATGTGGAAAAGAAACATTAGTAAAAATTGGAACCTTAAACATTACCTCAAGTGCCGAAGTACTCTCATTTGGAATTGAAGCTTCATTATCTTCAAGAAGTAAATCCATCTCAAGTTCTTTCTCATCATCGGGTTCCCTTGGATTTTCTGATTCATCCTCAAGTTGTGTGGCACTAACATTCTCCTTTGGATCAATCATAGTTTGGGAAGGGAGTTGTTCATGTAGTTCTTCATATCCTTCTTCACCCATCGCGCCACACCACTAGCCAATTGGCTCATTTGCGTTTCCAAATTCTGGATACTTACCTGAAGACTTGTCCTTGTTTCCTGAATGTTTGCATCTATTTTCTGTTGAAATTGCAAATTATTAGCAGCAAAAGTATTGATAAGGTCTTCTAAAGAAGTACCTGAACTTTGAGGTGGGGGCTGCAAAAGATCTGGTTCTTGAGACCATGATTGATTGAAGCTCGATGGATAATTGTAGTTGGCATAAGGATCTATTTCTTGATAATTTCCTGAGTAGCCATAATTAGCATGATTCCACCATTCCTTATTATAAGCGTTTGGGAAAGCATCATATTGTTGTCCTTTGAACCCTTGATGGCTTTGGTATCCTCCCACATCATAGGCTGGTTCAAACTTATCTTTTTGATAGTATGGGCACCAATTGGTTGGATGATCCATCATGAAGCACACTCCACACTGCCTTGATTGTTGAATCTTACTTATGGCCACTTGTTGAACTATAGACATGAGATTGTCTAGTTGGTTCTAAAGGTTCTGAAGTTTTGATGTAGCACTTGCCATCTCTTCTTGCTTGAAATCTGAGAAGAAAAACTTGTATGTACAAGAAAAAATAAATTAATTACAATTGAAAATAAGAATAAACCAAATAACAAATAAATTAAAGAAAGCAATCCCCGGCAACGACGGTAAAAATTTGATGCACCCAAAAGAGTGTATCTTTATTAAACCTTGTAATTAATATGATCAATTATAGTAAAGTAGCATGCAAGGGTCGAATCCACAGAGATTGGTTTTTAGTTTATAAGTTGGTTAGTTTATCACTTAAGTTCAAAGACAAGAAAAGAAAAAGGGGTTTTGAAATAATTAAAAGTAAAGAAAACAAGATAAGTAAAAAGCAAATAAATAAGAGAAAATCAAATATAAGAGAAGTATGGTTAAGGTTTCATTCTCCACCACTAGCATCATTGAGAATCAATTTCATATCTATCAACATCAATTAGCTATCAAAATTATCAACCGTAGATAACAACAAGCTTTGTTACCCCAATCTTTCCTTAGTTCGTCGGTAAATAGAACAAACTCTCTATTTAATCTCTGACCACTTGACAACCTAGAATAAGCTCTCTAGATTTAATGTAATGGCAGCTTTATGATGAAAAAGATAGGTTGATCTAGGCAACAAACACATAAGCTCGGATTGTTTAACCTAGTTATGTTCCACTTTGAAATTAGCGAAAACTTGACCATAATCATTAATCACAAATTGCCACTTATGAATAGGAAATCAAGACAATTACACGGATCAAGATTCCTAAATTAGCAATAGATAATTATCAAGATCTATCTAGTTTGCAACCTAAACAAATCAAGACAACATCATGAACAATTTTTATGGAAGAACATAATCAACTTTGATAGAAAACTAATGATAGATAAATCTAAAAATCAATTACACAACTTGTTTAGGACTTTGAAATCACCATTAACCAAAAAGAAGTTTAGCCTTGCATAGGCATAAATAATATATACATAAAACTAAAAAGAAAATAAAAGAATGGAGAAGAAGAAGAAAATTGATGATCCCTTGAGTCTCCTCAAAAGATTATGATAGTTTTTGACTCAAAATATGGTATTTATAGAGTTTTTTGACCTTGGAAACCCTCTCTTGCTGATCAAAGAAGCTAGGAGGCAAAAGAGTGCAAAATAGGCAAGTTTTACAAGTTTTGCGGTTTTTCTCGATTTTGGAGGCAGTAAGATTAGCGTCGCGACGCCACTTTCTGGCACCACGGCGCCAAGTGGGTTGACTTCATTGTTTTTGCTCACTGACTTCGGTTTTGCGACTGATGCACTGTCTCGCACTTCTTCGGCTGATTTGGATAACCATCCTTTGTTCGCTTTAGGCGTGTAAACTATCGTTGGAAAGGTATTCAAGTCAGCTTCAAAAGTCAAGAGGAAGTTTCTTCAAATAATAATTTCTTAGCAACAAGCTCCGGATGTCAAATCTGCCTGATCATCTAGCACTAAGAATTTGATCTTTTTGACTTCTAATTCTTCTTCCATATTTTGATTGTGACTTTGTAAGCTCTTTACCATCATTATTGACATCTTTTGAATTCATTTTTTTAAATATACCTATAATTCAAAAATATAATATAAGTAAACAAGATAAAGATCGAAAACATAACAAAAACTAAAGGTAGAAAGGCGTAAAATATATATTTTATGAGCTTATCATATTCATGAATTGAGACACGACACGAACAAATAATTTTTTTTTTTTTTTAAATTAAATCACAATGACAAACTATGTAAATATGAGATGATTGAGACACGACATGAACACAACATAGAAAAATAATTAAAACACAATATGAAAAATAACATGAACACGACACGAATACACGAACGTGTAAAAATTTATATAAATTTTAATATTTTAAAAACACAAAAAAATTATTAACGTGAACACGAACACACAAATTTTTTTGTTCTAAATTGAATAACTATGACAAATTATTTAAAATATGTCATGAATTGAGACATGACAAGAACACAACATAGGAAAAATAATTAAAATACACCACGAAAAATAACATGAACACGACACGAATACACGAACGTGTGAAAATATACATAAAACGAATTATTAACATGTAATTTTTTTTTTATAAATTTATAATAGTTTATATAAATTATTGTGTAAAATTAATTATTAACGTGTAAACATTTATATAAATTTATAATACTTTGAAAACAAAAAAAAATACGAAATCGTCACGAACACAATTTTTCCATTAAATTGAATCACTATGAAAAATTATGCAAAATATGTCATAAATTGAGACACGACATGAACACACAAATTTTTCTCTAAATTGAATCAAAATGTCAAATTATGTAAAATATGAGATGAATTAAGACACGACACGAATACAAAAATGAAAAAAATAATTAAACACAACAAAAAAAATAACACGAACACGACACGAATATACGAACGTATAAAAATATACATAAAACGAATTATCAAAGTGTAAAAATTTATATAAATTTATAATACTTTGTAAAACGAAAAAATAAAACGAATACGAACACAACATAGAAAAAATAATTAAAACACAACACAAAAAATAACACAAGCACGATACGGATACACGGACGTTTAAAAATATATATAAAACGAATATTAACATGTAAAAATTTATATAAATTTATATAAATTTATAATACTTTAAACACAAAAAAATAATACGAATACACAAATTTATTTTTATTTTTTAGAAAATCCTTCCTATCATTTTTTTTTTTACCTCTATTCCTAATAACTCAAAAGAGAGAAAAAAAAAATTAACTGCACAAAATTTGTGAAAAAAAAAAAAAAAAAAAAAAGAGTGACGCATGAATTTTGTGTAAAAATTACAAGATTTATTGTATGATAGTGAAATACCCATTATAGTATCTTGATTCTTGAGCGGTGGCCAAAACTATCCGCAGGATTAAGTTTTAAATTTTAATTCGTGGGACCTTTAAAGCAACACTCTTTCACAATGTTTCTTTTTTTTTTTTTGGTTGCATAATGTTTCTTTATATACCAGAAAGGCAAAAACCCGCCCTGAAACTAAAGAAGATAAGGCGGAAGCATTGGCAAAACAGATAGGAAAGAGCCATGGAAGAGAAGCTATCTTCCGTTGCAAAGAATTTTACTCCTTCTCCAATACAAGAGCTCTCACACCTTGCTCAGAGATGCAACGCCATTAACCTTGCTGAGGGCTTCCCTGACTTCCCTGCTCCTCCTTATATCAAACAAGCTGCCGTTTCAGCCATTAATTTTGACTTCAACCAGTACAGGTTTAATTTCGTTTTTTCTTTTTTGCCTCGCTTTTTATTTTTCAAAGGAAAATGGTATTAATTTTTAGCAACTTTTTGTAATGGAAGGCATGTGCAAGGAATTTGTGATCACTTGGCTCTTACAATGAAGAGAATGCATGGTTTAAACGTTGACCCTTTGACGGATATAGCTATTTGCTGTGGACAAACTGAGGCATTTGCAGCAGCAATTTTCGCCAGTATGTTTTCTTCTTAACTTGCAATTAATGATTTTTTTTTTTTTTTCTCTCTACTTTGTTCTGTTTGTCCATTATTGTAAATTATGGGTCTATCTGGACAGTTATAGACCGAGGAGATGAAGTTGTGCTGTTTGACCCTTGTTATGAAACATATGAAGGATGCATAACCATGGCTGGAGGAATTCCTGTAAGCTTTTATCATCAATTAGTGAGAGCTGAGATTTTAAGAACATTAGCCATACATTATGTGTAAAAGCCAAGCCATTTCTGTTAGAATTGATAATTATTGACTCTGTTAAGTGGGAAAAAAAAAAAAAAAAAAAAAAAAAACATGGACATTACAGGTATATGTGGCGCTTGATCCGCCTCAGTGGACCTTGGACCCTGAGAAATTGATGAGGTCTTTCACTAGCAGAACAAAGGCTATAGTATTGAACAGGTCAGATAATTTTCGTTTATTTTACAGTCAAGCCTCACTCTTAAATCCTTTATTCCAGAGTGGTATACATACAATATATAGATTTTTAGGTTTTAAGTGAAAATATGATTCCATAAATTAGTTGTAAGACTTGCATTAAGTTTTTATGATTAATCTTCTGGCTGATGATCTAAATGTTAATGCATAATCCGTTAGAAGCTATGTTACTCGGACGCGGTTCGGTGAGTGTTGGATATGGGTATGTGTCCGGCACGGGTATGCTTAATTTTTTAAAATTTTTTCCATATGTTTGGAGGATCGTATCCCCATTCTCATGTCCGAATATGTGAGACACGGGTACTTCAGGGAAAATGAAGAGTTGGAGTAACATAGGTTAGAAGTCCAAAATGTCTTTCTTTTGAGGTTGTAATCCAGGTGAAGAAGTATTGAAGTTAAATGGCTGAAGTACGAATAGTTTTTTATTGAACTTGATTTGTTGCCTTCTATATGGTTTATAATGCTATATACTGGTCTTTTTCTCATCTTTGCTTACAATTTCAGGCGTAACAATCGATATACCAATGATATCTTTACATCATTTCTGCTTAAGAAGAAATAAACACCGCAGAGGGCTAGGCATGGCTTGACTTGACTTGATTTGCAGATATATCATTTAGCAAATCCAATAACATCTTAACCATGTAAAATTGAGAATGATATGCAAAATTATTTACTAGTAACATACTTGAAACAAATACAACTTAATATGTTCTAAAAGTTTTCTGATATGAAGGGCACAGTCCTCACAACCCAACTGGCAAAGTTTTCTCAAGAGGAGAGCTTGAAGTTATTGCTGAAGGTTGTCGCAGATGGGATTGCCTGGCTATAACAGATGAAGTATGATGACACTTGCTTATACTTGTGAAGCATGAATGAAATCAAGGGAGACGAGTAAATTATTTATTTTAGGTTTGAAGAACCCCTTTTTATATATTTTTTTTTCTTGGTTGTTTCTGCAGGTATACGAATACATAACATTTGACAACCAAAAGCATGAGACCATTGCTTTACTTCCAGGAATGCAGGAGCGGACTATTATCACATCTTCCTTGTCTAAAACTTTTAGCGTTACAGGTCCAAAAAGACAAAACTAGCCATAGTATTTAACTGTAAAAATGCTAAATGCAGGAATATATTGCTTAATATCTGTTGGAGATACATGTTTTCCATTCATCTTCCTCTGCACATTGTAAAGAAGCTTATTTTCAATTACTGCCTCCAGAAAGTTGTTCCTTTTGGTTGTTATTTGGGATTTAGAGTTTCACAGTTATGTTTATCAGGATGGAGAATTGGATGGGCTATTGCTCCAGCTTCTGCTGCATCTGCAATCCGTAACATTCATGTCAAAATTACAGATTCTGCTCCAGCACCTTTCCAGGAAGCTGCCTTAACTGCTTTGAGAAGCCCCACTGAATACTTCGAAACATTGAGAAGAGTAGGTTCAGGAAAATGGTTCTTTTCTTGTTCCTACAAAGTTGATAGAAAATTGTGAATCCTTTATTTATTGAATGCAGTTAAAACGTGATATCATTAAATTCTTTGCTTTGATTCCTCGTTCACTATTTTCCTGTTGATTAGCAGGAATATCAGTTAAAAAGAGATTTCAGTATGAAGTTGCTCACTTCGGTTGGTTTTCGAATTCAGTTTAAGCCTCAAGGTTCCTTCTTTTTGTTTGCAGAGCTTCCTAAGGATTGCTTGCTTTCTGATGTAAGTACATGTAAATGCTTTACTCTGGAGGTCCAACCTTTATAGAAATCATAAAATTTGTTTGTCCAACTCCTCAACAGGCTTCTTATACCGCTAGCAGTACTAATTTAACTTGTATTCATAACATCGTACTTAATTTATCCTTGTGGAATAAATGACAATTCTACTATTTTCAGGTAGAATATGTGAAGGAATTAATCAAACAAGCAGGGGTAGTTGTTGTACCAGGACGTGGATTTTTCCATAGAGAGTTTTCTTCGGATCAACCTTCCGAGGAAAGTTGCAGCTATCAAAAGAGATATATCAGGGTTGCATTCTGCAAAAGTGATGCCACATTGATGGCTGCAGCACAAAAGTTTGGTGAGCTTATGAATGCTAGAGGTTGTCCCAAGCTACACTATTAGAAAAGGTACAGATATTTCACATTTGTTGGATTTAATAATGGACCAATGCATTTGTAACGAAAATTCATTGAAAAAACAATTTATCATATTGTATCTAATTAAGGAAATTTGTCTAGAGTAATAGACATTTTTGAAACTATAGTTTGGAGACCTAACTTTTTGTCCTCCTGTAAGTTGACTAACAAAAATTTCTATGCACTAAATTCTCTAACTGCAAAGGCATTATCTTCTTGAAAAAGGAAGATAAAGCATCTCATGGTTTATAGGGTACTGGATGTGGGGGTTGAGGCGTGAAAAATGGAGTAATTGCATAGAATATGGCTATGTTACTCGGACTTGGGTGTGAGTGTTGAGTACGGATATGTGTCTGATACGGGTATGTACATTTCTTTCCAAGTTTTTTCATGTATTTGAGGGTCCTTGGAGGGTCATATTCCCATACCCATGTTCGAATATACGTCGGACACGGGTACTACAACAAAAATGAAGAGTCGGAGCAATATAGGAATATGGTGTTCCTGTCAATGCTGGGAGTACTTCCATCCAACAAAGCCACAATGCTGCAACCAAATCTGTATTTCCAACAATTGTTAGTTCTGTGAAATTGTAGTTGGAGTGTGATTATCTTGGAAACCATCACCCTTATCAGGTCCAGCAACCATGGCACCAACAATTGTATTTAAGTTTGCCTTTTTACTGTCCCTTCATTCTAGTCCTTCTTGACAGTTTTGTTGCTTGATGTTGCTAGGAATTGATGAACCTTTGTGTTGCACTGCGGGAAATAATCAATAAAGCCTACAACATAACTCATATTTTGTGGATTTCGCCTCAGGCAGTGCTGGAGCCAGGATTCCAAGTTAGGGGGGTCAAACTAAAATATGTAACAGAAAAAAAAAAAAAAAAAAACACACAACAACAACTTATTTATTAGTGGCATCAAGATCACAAGAGAAAGTGTTGTGATCTTATTTCTAGAAGAAGTTTTTACCATGCTTTTTGCATGGTGCGATGGGCTCTTCGAGAAATAAACATTTTTATTATAACTATTTGTTGGTTTGCAAGTCAATTTTTTTTTTTTTTTAATTACCATGTAATTTTGAGGTTAGAACCCCTCATCAACCCCCTTTTCTTAATTTAAGTGAAGAAGTATGTTAAAAGCGTCAAATAAGTTCCCAATTTTTTATTTGCGCCAATTGAATCTTGACGTGGCATTTAGCTCCAACCAAAAAAAATATTTTTAATGCAATTAAAAAAAAAAAAACCCCAATTTTCAAAAGAAACCACTAAGCTAAAGACCAATCACCCTCAAACTTAAAACAAACATTAGTCTCAATGTGTAGAAAAAAAAAATAAGAACGAGAAAACTCTCTTATCGATGAAAGCAACGCATGAGAAACTTTAGTTTTCCTCTTAGACCTCATTATGCTTGTCTAAGTTGGGTGAGTGGCTACTACAAAAGAAAACAAAGTATAACAAAATTAATAAGAATATCCTAAAAAAATAAAAATTCAAAATTAAAGAAAAGAAAAAAAAAAATTAGAAGTTGGCTTGCCTCCTAAGAAGTGCTTAATTTATAGTTATCGGCTTGACTATCTCGTGTTTATCATCCTGTATCTAACCACTTGATGATTTTCGGTTCATGCCATCTCTTTGTCTTTTCTTTGACTAGCTTGGCATCTTGCAAGTTTGAAAGCGGAACTCATCCCTTTCAAAAGTAGAAAACAAAGATGCTTCAAGCGGATCAATGGGATAAATTTCTATGAACTCTTCTTTAGTGGCACTATCTACCATATTGACTAGTTTTGGCATTTAGAAGCGTGGAGGAAAAGGTGATGGTGGGTCACACTGGGTCTTCTCTTCATGAACTTTTTTTTTTATCACAACTTCTTCTTCAATAGGCTTAGTTGGTGATAAGTTACACTGAATCTCCTTTTCATCTTCCTTTTTCATCACAACTAATTCTTCAATAGGTTTGGTTGGTAATTCTGGCTTTTTACTATCCTCTTCTATCTCTTTTCCAACCCTAAGTGTGATGGCTTTACAATGCTCTTGTCCCTCTCTCCTAGGATTGGTCTCAGTATCACTTGGAAGAGTCTCCATAGGGCAATTGTTAATGGTATTAGCAAGCTAGCAGGTTTGTGTTTCAAGATTATCAAGTGTCGCTGCTTGACTCTGAAGTAATGCTTCTTGATTCTGAATGATAGCATCGGTTATCGCCATGAATTGCATAAACATTTCTTCCATTGATGGCTTCTTTTCTGGGGCATAAGCTTGATCTTGTGATAGAAATCAAAAAGGATATGCTTGGTTGGCTGAATAGGAGGACCATTGATTGTTATTCCAAGAAAAATTTGGGTGATTTTCTCAACCTGGATTGTAGTTGTTGGAATAAAGATTATTTTGCTGCATATTGGAGTTTCCAACATCTTGAACTGGTTCAGCATTGGTTGGGCACCAATTACTAGTATGTCCACCCACGCATAGTTCAAAAATCACATACGAGCTTTGGACGGGATGCACACCCAAAGTGTCAAATTTCTTGAATAATGCAGCCACTTGTGTGATTAAAGCATTAATTGCATCCAGTTCATGAACACAAATAGTGCATCACTTTGCATATAATGACCAGTAGAGCCTGGAAAAAAAAAGTTTGAATTAAGATTAAGATTGCTTAGTATTAATATTAACAAAAATAGTAAAACAATTCCCCGACAACGACGTCAAAAACTTGTTATCGGATTTAACCACGCAAGTGCACGTATTGTAACAAATAATAAAGTGAAAAGTAGAGTGTCGATCCCACGAGAAATTATTACTAAATTAGTTAATTACTAAAATTAAACAACTTAATCTTATCCAAACAATTAATTAAAAGTTATTAATTAAAAACTAATAAAAGAAAGAAAATTAAAACTTGGATTAAATTAATTGAGAAAAGCCTAGAATTATAATTTTCCTCAACACTTTGTAAGAACTTCTCCTTCTCTCTTAACTTGACTAATGACATTGAGTTGTTAACCTAGAGTTCTAATTTATTTATAAGTATCTGTCAATGACCTTATAAAAATATCTCTCTTAACCAATTAACTATATGTCTATGGTAATTGAATTAAAGAGAAACTCATTAAGCTTAGACTCTAAAATTGGTTACATATGACACGTAAGTATATTTCTATCCTACATGCAACTCAATTCATCATAATAAATGAATATGAAATATATGTTATTCAATCTATGTCTAACACTAAACTCCCTTTGTCAAGTTGTATTTAGGTTACCAAATCAATCTAATTGGTAATTAAGCAATTAGAAGCACTAAGTACAAGATTGAATAAACAATATCAAATATCATTAAAATCAAGAAAGAGAGTAAAATAATTCAAACTATATGTTGAGTTCCATTGCAATCCTAAAAAAATAAATTAGTTCATGCTAACTAACGAAAACATAAAACAAAGGAGTTTCACCATCGTAAATACTACAAGAAAGTTAAAGAAAAGTAAGGGAAAAGAGAAAACTAAAGTTTGTCAGGTCTTGAGTCTTCAATCCTCCAAAATCTCCTTAGCTCCTTCAAATCTTTTGGTGGCTATTCTCCTCTTAAAAAAGTAGGTTTATAGGTCTTGATTGGTCCTTATTTGAGCCTTAAAAGATCCTATTTATATAGTTTTAAAACTCTGGAGTCAGAAACTTCGCGTACACGTAACATGTAAGAGATATAAATTTTTTTTTTTATTTTTTTCACATGCTGGCGCCACGGCCCGAGCACACTGCTTGAAATTCTTGGTTGGCGCTGCAGCGCCAGCTTCTGGCTTCGCGGCGCCAGCCTTGCTGGTTATGCTGCCTCGCTCTATGTTATCTTCTCGTACTTTATCAGCTGATTTGAATGGTCAAATCTTGTGCTATTTGGGAAAATAATATACCGTTTGAAAGCTCTTTGAATCAGCTTCAAAAGTAAAGAAGGAAGTTTTCTCGAATAAAGACTTTAAGATCATGTTTTCTTAGCAACAAGCTCCGGAAGTCAAATCTGCCCTTGCTTTGCTTTGCACCTTATTTTCGTCTTTTCGCATCTCGAAGTTCCTTCTCGCTTTGGACTTATAAAATTATAAAACATTTAATTAATAACTAACTTAAACTTGAAATGAATAAATAAAATTAATCTAAAAATAAATAAAAAATAATTAATTTCAAATAAAACTTTAAGAATTTAGCCGATTTGAATGCACAAAATGTGATAAAATAACTTTATTTCATAGAGTTATCATGAAAGAGGGACTTAATTCTAGACCTGCTCATGGATTGGGCTACTCGCCCGAAATCAAAACTCGCCCGATATTTGGGAGGGCTTGGACAAAAATATTAGTCCCTAAAAATGGGCCTAGACAAAATTTTAGGCCCATTTCCTAAACGAGCAGGCTTTGGGCATAATTTTTAGGCCTGGGCCCGACCCAGATACTATTATGTAATAATAAATATATTTTATATTTAATAATAATAAGTAATTTAATTTATAAATTTATATAATTACTTTAATACCCTTTAATTTTTAACCCTTAAAAAACACAACACCCCAAACGCTTACACAACCAAACTCTTTCTGACCCTAAACTCTCTCAAGTCTCAACCCCAACCACAACCTCTCAAACCCTAAACTCTTTCTGACCCCAAACACTTACACTTACTCTCTCCCTACCTCTCCGCTCTACCCCTCAATCTCACAGTCAGCACAACAGCCCTTTCTCTTTTGTTGTGTAAGTCATTTTCTTTTTTTTTTAATTGATTTTTTTTTTCAATTTCTTCACTGATCTGGGTAACAGTAGCATTTTTGGGCCATTAAAAATATCATGTTGTTAATTTCCAACCCAGGCTGGACTGATGGAATCATTTCTGCTTTCGGCTTTTAGCCCTTTTTACCCATCATAGTTGACATGATCCCTTTCTTTGAAGCTTGAATCACATTTCTATTAAGTATTATTCTTAACCACTATCTTATTATTCTTAACCACTATCTAATTCTGTTTTGTCACTATTCTGCTATTAAGATTTTTGTTGAACCAACTATGCTAATGCTTGGATCTGTTTGAAAAGTTCTTGATATTGGTTGACAGTGATTTTCGGAGATAATGAAGGGTCACATGGAGTAGTTGGGGAATATGGGTCTGAATTTGGACGGGTCGAGCATGGCTATCATTTTAATAATATGGGTCGGGTCAAAAAAAATTGCCCATATTTTGGGTCGGGCCGGGTTTGGGCAGACACAAAAACTTTTAGCATCCTGTCTGGGCTCGGCCCGGCCCTTGAGCAGGTCTACTTAATTCTAACCCATACAATAAATCTTGTTGTTTTTGCTGCAAGGGGAGGGTAGCCACGTCGCCCCCTTCTTTTTTCTTTTCTTTTTTGTAGGCCTCATTTTTTGTTATTGTTGTTTAGGGTAGAGAAAAAAAGGGAAAAAGAAAAGAAAGATGCAAAGAAGGAAAGAGAAAAAAAAAAGTGAAAAAATTTGTGTTAGTGTTATTTTTGTGTTTAAAGTATTATAAATTTTTACACGTTTATAATTCGTTTTATGTATATTTTTAAACGTTCGTGTATCGGTATCGTGTTTGTGTTATTTTTCGTGTTATTTTTTAATTATTTTTTCTAAGTTATGTTCGTGATATGTTCGTGTTCATTTTGTTTTTTTGTTTTTCAAAGTATTATAAATTTATATAAATTTTTACACTTTAATAATGCATTTTATGTATATTTTTACACGTTCGTATATTTGTGTCGTGTTCTATGTTATTTTTCGTGTTGTGTTTTAATTTTTTTTTTTTGTTCGTGTTCATGTTATTTTTCGTATTATGCTTTAATTATTTTTCCTATGTTATGTTCGTGTCATTTTTCAATTCATCTAATATTTTACATAGTTTGTCATTGTGATTCAATTTAGAGAAAAAATTGTGTATTCGTAACGTGTTAGTGTTTTTTTTTTTTTTTCAAAGTATTATAAATTTATATAAAGTTTTTACACGTTAATAATTTATATAAAGTACTACAAATTTATATAAATTTTTACACGTTAATAATTCATTTTCTGTATTTTTTACATGTTCGTGTATTCTTATCGAGTTATGTTATTTTTCGTGTTGTGTTTTAATTATTTTTCTTATACTCAATTCATTTTATATTTTACATAGTTTGTCATTATGATTCAATTTAGGAAAAAATTTGTTTCACTTAGATTTATCTTTTAAGATGACTTTATAAATTGTTTAGAATTTTAAATTGTTATGACAGTTCTCTTTTGCTATTTTATAAAATATTAATTTTTTTGTGTAATTATTAATTTTTATTTTTTAAATTATTGGTATCGTATATTTAATATTTGATTTTCGTAATATCATTCTAGTGTAATTAAAATTTTGAAATAAAAGAATGAGGTGACGTGGCTTCTTATACAATGTGGTGTTGGAGGGCGATAGTGGTAGCTGCGGTTGCCCCTTAGCAATTCTTTCTTTCCCTTTTCCCTCCACAATCTCACACTCTCTCACTCCTTCACTTCAACTTTTTTCTCTCAAACTAAACCAACTGAATTAATCAAACCCAAACTAAATTAAATCGACAGTTAAAATCAGTTAACTTTTAATTATTGATGTGTTCCTTCGATATAAAAAAAAAAAAAAAAAACTAAATTAAACCAAGTAACTCTTTCTTTTCTTTTTTTGCAAAATTATTTCTTTTGCATTTCTAACTGCTAATTTCTTTCGTTTGATATTTCTAGGGTTACTGTTAACTTCCCTCTTCTAACTTTTCTGTTCTCAAAAAATCCTTTGGCGACTTCCAATCCAATCTCTCTTTTTTCTTTTTCTTCTTTTTTTTTTTAATTATATTTATGGGAATGTTTAAACTGTTATGCTTTTTTTTTTTTTTAATCTTTGCTGTAGTTTTCTTTTTAAAGTGAATAGCTAGAAGAGAAATACCACTAGATTTTTTCTTTTTAATTTTTTATTTGTGCAAAGATAATGAATTTGTTGCAAAGATTTAAATTTTAAGCTTAAAATTCCGCCAAAGTGAAGTTTTAAGTTGTTTTTGTTTTGTTGTAACCGATAGACAATCAAAGGTTTTTTTTTATCATAATATAATAGTTAAAAAAAAATTTAATTATCAAAATACTATTAATTTTTTTTTAAGTACCAAAATTCTTTTTTTTTTAATCAGTTGAGAAATCGTAATGGCGCATAACAATTTTCCAATTGAAAATTTTAATTTTTTTAAAATACTAATTGAAAAATCATCATAATCTATGACGATTTTTCAACTGATATTTTAAAAAAAAAAAAAAAAACTTTTTTAATTGAGAAATCGCGATTTTCCATCAACCTTTCTTCATTTCATTAGTTCAGTGATCCTTTCTATCTATCCATACATTAAGAAATGAAGAAATGTTCCATACTGACTCTATGTACGATTTAAATTTACATTTATCAAAATGAAAAAATGTTGTTGGGAAATCGTCACCCCTAGTGGCGATTTCCCGACTTACTTAATTTTTTTAAATTTTTTTAAAATAATAAAATTTAAATAAAAATTATATAATTTATAATTTTAAAAAATAAAAATTTAATAAAATTTAAATAATAAAATTTAAAATAATAATAATTTACAAAAAATTTAAAATTATATTCGTAATGTCAATCGGATTTTTTCAATTTGTATTCGTAATAAATGGACCTCGGAAAGGTCAACCAAAGCGTTGTGAATTATGCAGGAATGAATGTCATAGCTAGACCTATCCACGGGCCGGGTAGACCGCCCGGCCCGGTAAGCTCGGATCGTATTGGACCGAGCTTGGACAAGTGTGTTTTGTAATTCAGGTAGGCCGGCCTAGCTCGAATTATTATTTATAAAATAAAAAATATTTTTTATTTAACTTTAATTATAAAATATATATAAATATAAAAATGTATTTTTAATATTTATATAAAAATTTATATAATTTTGTAAAATTTGTAAATTGTTAATATTTAAATTTTACAATTTATAAATTTTAATTTTTATAAAATTATAAATTATATAATTTTTATTTTCGGGTTTGGGCAAGGGAAATAAAAAATTTTCGGGCCTCAACCCGGCCAGACCCATGGACACCTCTGGTCATAGCCGTCGAAAATGTCCTTATCAATTTGGTATATCGGGATAGATTCGAGCTTACAGGGCCGAACAGGCTATCTGGCCCGTGGATAGGTATAGCTATGACCTTTATTCCAGCATAATCCACAACGCTTTGGTTGGCATTTCTCCCAAAAATCCATTTATTACGAATACAAGTTGAAAAAATCCGATTGACATTATGAATATAATTTTTTAAATTTTTGTAAATTATTATTTTTTTTGTAAATTATTATTTTTAAAATTTTGTTATTTAAATTTTATTAAATTTTTATTTTTAAAATTATAAATTATATAAATTTTATTATTTAAAAAATTAAAATAAATAAAATAAGTTGGGAAATCACCACCCCTTGTGACGATTTCCCAACTAAAAAGTTTAATTTTTTAAAAAAATATCAGTTAAAAAATCGTCATGGGCCATGACGATTTCTAAATTAGTAAATAAAAAAAAAATTAAAATTTTCAGTTGAAAAATCGTCATGTATCATGGCGATTTCCCTACTGATTTAAAAAAAAAAATTGATACTTAAAAAAAAAAATAGCGATATTTGGAGAATTAATGTTTTTTTAACTATATTAAGATAAAAAAAATCGACAATCAAGCGTTGAACTTTAAATTCATGGGATTTTGATTTTTTGTTAAAAAAACGTTTTTTGGGCTTTTAATCAATTTTATTCTATTATATATGATATATATTATTAGAGAATAATTTATATTATGATCATTCTAAAAAGTGAAATTTTTAAGCATAAATAAAATTATAACACATCATCATTTTTTAAAAACATAAAAATTATTATTATATATACACCCTCACCAAATATACTCTCTAACTTAATTTAATTCTAATGAATTATTTAAAAATTAATTAAAATAAATAAAAATTAAGTAAATTTAAACGTAATTTACTAAAATTTCTAAACTTGACCTAGGATTTATCTAAAAAAAATTCTTAAACATTGACGGCAAAACTTGTTCAAACTTCAAAGTACAATTCTTATTCTTTTCCATTCTATATTATTGTATTGAACAAATTTTATAACTAACATATGCTGAAAATTCATTGAGACATTTTATCAAACACTAAAATTCCTTAAATATTTCGCTGTTTCAAAATCCAATCGATGGCGCCTGATCCTAAGTCGATTGACGGACTCGTAGTTTTTTTTTGGATAGGCAAGGGGCTTATGCACCATAGATATCAATAATTTAACATTTCTTACCCCATTGGAAATGGGGCAGTAGTTTTGAAGATACAGTCTCCACATTCCCATATCTACAGCTATCATCATTCAAAAAAGAAAGATGCAAACAATCTCCAGGCTATCTGCTACAAACGTGGCTCCTTCATCTGCTTGATCAGGTCTAGTTTTTCATTCATTTTTGTATAAAGCTGAAGGTCTTTGACATTTGATTGTTCCGATCCATTATTATCAGGACCTTTTTAGTTGGTGATTTTTTTGTTTTTGTTTACTTAACTGTTACTGGTTTTTGAACAGAGAAAACTTCCTCTAAAAACCAGTGTACTTAGATATTCATGATGCAATGGATGGTAATGGTGTGTATATAATACTCAATTTTCATTTATTTTAATTAATTTTTAAATAAATTAATTAGAGTTAAATTAAGTTAGAGAGTATATTTGGTGAGGGTGTGTATATAATAATAATTTTATTTCTTTAAAAAATATGATGTGTCATAATTTTATTGGTGCCTAAAAACCTCACTTTTTATGATGATCTTAATACAAGTTATTATCATATTATTATTATTGAAAAAAAAAAAGATTTTGAATTTGTTTTGCTGATTGCATATGAATGTCTTATATCCTTTTGTGCATGTGTATGTGAAAAGATACACATGTATGTGTGTGTATGTATGTCTTTTTCAAATTTTCAGGTGCTTCTGATGGATGTTGCAATTTACCTTTTGGGAATTAGCAAAACTATGTGAAACTTCAGAATCCGCACATGTTTTCTTGTTTGTAATTTCTTTGATATCTTTATTTTAACATTTACTGAGGCTATTAAGTATTTGCAGCCCGATTCTTTAGGTTCTGTAATGGATTCCACAACAAATGCACAAGGCAGGCCATTTTCAATCAAGCTATGGCCCCCTAGCGAAAGCACTCGGCAGGTACTCGTGCAACGCTTGACAAACAACCTCATCAGTAATTCTATCTTTACCCATAAGTATGGCGCTCTTAACAAAGAAGAAGCGGAGGAGAATTCTAAGAAAATTGAGGATGTAGCTTTTAACACAGCTAATGAACAGTATGTTAGGGAGCCTGGCGGTGAAGGAGGTGCTGCAGTGCAGCTTTATGCCAAGGGATGTAGTTAACTTTTATTGGAAGTTCTTAAAAGATGGCCTGCAGCAAAGGAGGAGAAGAAGGAGTTGGCATCTGAGAAAGATGCTTCCTTTGATATATCTAAAAGCCATCGGGCTTTTATTGAGGCAGAGGAGGCTGAGAATCTTCTAAAGCCATTAAAGGAACCTGGAAATTATTACACTAAGATATGCTTTAGTAATAGAAGCTTTGGTTTAGGAGCAGCCCGTGTTGCTGAGCCCATTTTGGTTTCCCTCAAGAGTCAGTTGAAAGAAGCTGATTTGTCAGACTTTATTGCCGGAAGACCAGAGGCAGAAGCCCTTGAAGTTATGAATGTATTCTCAGCTGCCTTGGAGGGTAGTCTTTTGAAGTCTCTTAACCTCTAAAACAATGCCTTAGGTGAGAAGGGTGTTAGGGCTTTTGGTGCTCTTTTGAAATCACAGAGTTGCCTAGAGCCTAGAGGAGCTCTATTTAATGAATGATGGCATTTCGGAGGAATCTGCCAGAGCCGTCTGTGAATGTGATTCCCTCTACTGAGAAGTTGAAGGTCCTTCACTTTCATAATAATATGACAGGAGATCGATGAGGGTGCACTTGCAATTTCTGATGTTGTGAAGCGCTCTCCTTTATTGGATGACTTTCGATGCTCCTCTACTAGAAGGAGGAGTTGCCTTATCAGAAGCACTTGAGTCTTGTACCTCATTTAAAGAAGCTTGACCTTCGGGACAACATGTTTGGTGTAGAAGCTGGAGTTGCCCTGAGTAAAGCTCTTTCAAAGCATTTGGATATGGGTGAGGTTTACTTGAGTTATCTCAACTTAGAAGATGAGGGTGCAATTGCTGTAGTCAATGCTCTGTAGTAATCCGCTCCATCTCTTGAAGTTCTGGAAATGGCTGGAAATGACATAACAGCTGAAGTTGCTCCTAGTATAGCCTGCTTGTATAGCAGCAAAGCAGCATCTAACCAAGTTGAACTTGGCTGAGAATGAACTTAAGGATGAAGGTACTGTCCAAATAAGTAAGGCTTTGTGAGAAGGGCATACCCTTTTAAAGGAAGTTGACATGAGCACCAATTTCGTAAGAAGGGCTGGGGCTCGACAATTGGCTCAGGTAAATGTTCATAAACCTGGGTTTACATTGTTAAACATCAATGGAAATATCATCTCTGATGATGGTATTGATGAGGTGAAGGAAGTATTCAAGAAGTGTCCTCACATGCTTGGTTCCTTGGATGAGAATGATCCTGAAGGACGAGATGATGTTATAAAATTCCTCAGCTTCTGCTGCTGTAGAAATCTTCAGAACATTAATAATTTGTAGAATTCATTGCTCAGCTGAATTTTACCTAGCAGGGCGGTGGCTTTAGCAAATTAGCTTCTGTAGGATTGTTGTTATGTATTTATTTCAATAGGGTATGTTTGGAACTTCAAAACTTGTAATCTTTTATTGTGATATATTTTCCTTTGAACATTGCTAATGATGCTTGATATCTGTTCCATTCTAAGCTGGCTGCTGGTGTTTTATTCTTTCATTCTTTCTCTTTGTTTTTAGTTCTTCATATTTTTCCTTTCCATCCCACTCGAAGGATCTTTTTGTTGTCATCATTGTCACTAATAAGTAGAAACATCAATTCTTCAAAACCATCTGCCCAACTTCAAATCGTATACCTTCCACTTCCAGCATTACACTAAACTAACTATTTGCAACTTGGGAGACTCTAATTTTAGTACTATATCTGTCCACGAGCCGAATTAGGCTGGGCAAGGATTTTGTAATTCGACTGATCTAGTTTGGTCTGGATTACTATTCATTTAATAAAAAATATTTTTTATTTATATTTAATTAGAAAAATATTAATATTAATATAAAAATATATATTTTTTAAATAATGAAACAAATTTTTGGATCCGACCCCGACCAAGTTCGGGAAAGCAAAAATAAAATTTTCTGAACTCAAATGTGACCCAACCCGGCTCATATACACCTATATTTAGTACATATAATTATATTTTTTATTGAGATTTTAAATCTTCATTTATGATTTTGATTTCAGTGAAATTTATGAACGTCACATTTGGTTCGCTGGAATGAAATAGCATTCGGTGGGAATGGAATAGAAGGGGAATGGATATGTAAGTAGGTATAAAATTATTATTTTACCCTTGAATTTAATAAATAATATTTTATATAATATTATTAATATATTTAAATAAATTATATTTAGTAATAAAATATAAAATAATTTTTTAAAATATATTAATAAAAAATAATATCTAAAAAAATTATTATATTATATTTAAAAAATTATTTTTAAAATAATATTTAAAATTTATTTTAAAAATAATATTTAAAAACATGATATAAATTTAATATTTTTAAAAATAGTGTAGGCATATAATATTTAATATTTTTAAAATAATATTTAAAATTTATTTTAAAAATAATATTTAAAAACATGATATAAAATTAATATTTTTAAAAATAGTGTAGGCATTTAATATTTAATATTTATAACATAATATTTTAAATATTAATTTAAAAATAATTTATATAACTTTTTTTTCAAATTTTCAGAATATATAATTAATTTAATTAAGTAATGAAAAAAAAAATCGAAAAAAAAATGAGTGGTAACTTAGAAAACTTACTCCTTTCTCATTCCACCTTAAAATCTAGCCATCCATTTTTATTTTTATCACAAAAAGAATGTAAAAAGTAAAAAGAAAGAGAGGGGTAAGCTGGGAGTAAAAGATGGGCCCTAGGATCACTTTGATTTAAGGCCCAACAATAGATGATAAATTGATAATTACAAAAATATAATTAATAGTATTAATGCTCTCCAAATTTTATGGCATATTTTATATTGATCCCCAAACTTCAAAACGTATCAATCATATCTTCGTTCTTATAGTTTTGTATCAATGTGGTCATTCCGTTAACAAAATTGTTAGAGTAAGCGTTAAATGACATATGGCATGTGATGTATAAATTACAAAAATGTCATCTGCTGATGTGGTCCTTCTTTTTGTCTTGAGTTAATAACATCAATAGTCCCCAAACGTTAGGGCATATTTTATAGTGATCCTCAAACTTCAAAATTTTAGGGCATATTTCTCTTTTTTTTTTTCTTCTTTTTCTCTTTTTCTTCTATATAAATATATAAAAATAAAAATATTTTATATTAGATTATAATTAAAATTAAAATTAAAATTTCAAAAATATAATAATTTATAAAAATATAATATATTTATTTACATCAATTTTATAATAAAAAATATTTTTTTCTTTTTTTTTCTTTCTCTAAATAAATTAATTTTTTAAAAATGAAATAATTTATAAATATAAATTATTTATTTACATTCATATGCTATAGTTGAGGCGGCAACTACCTTGACCGAATCTGCCATAAAACGCCAAATCGGACCTCCTCGATCTAGCGCGATGAATCAAATTTGGCCTCTTGCAATACCTATGAATGGCAGTCTGATCCTTTCAGGGCCAGACTGGCGGTAGGGATTCAAATTTTTTTTTTTTCGATCGACGAGAGTTAGGTGGAGAGAATAGAAAGAAAAAGAGTTAATAGCATCAATGGTCCTCAAATTTTAGGACATATTTGTTATTGATCCCCAAACTTCAAAATCTATCAATCAGATCCTCGATCTTATAATTTATTTTAATGTGGCCATTCCGTTAACAAAACCGTTAGAATAGCCGTTAAATGACAGATTGCATGTGACGTGTAAATTACAAAAATTTCATCCTACTGATATGGTCTTTCTTTTTGTCTTTTTGTCATTTTTCTTTATTCTTTATTTTTTTTCAAATTTTATATTTTATAATTTCTTTTTTTATAAATAAATACAAAAAATAAATATATAATAATTTAAATTATTTTTAAAAAATATAATTAATTTATAAACATATAAAATATTTAGTTAAATTAATTTTATAAAAACATAACAATAAAATGTTTTATATTTTATTTCTTCTTTATTATATTTTTCTTTTTTTTTTCTCCTTTTTATAAATAAATAATAATAATTATATTATAATTTAAACTAATTTTATAAAAAATAATAATTTATAAAAAATATAAAATATTTATTTGCATTAATATTATAAAAATATTTTAAGTTTTTTTTTACTTTTTTCTCTTTTGTTCCTTTTCATTCTTTCTTCTTTATAAATAAATTAAAATAATTTATATTTTAATTAAAATTTCAAAAATAAAATATATTTATTTACATTAATTTTATAATAAAAAATATTTTTTCTTTTTCCTTTTTCTTATTTCTTATTTCTTATTTCCTTTTTCCTTTTTCTTTTTCTAAATAAATTATTTTTTTATAAAAAAATAAATTATTTATAAATATAAAATATTTATTTACATTCATTCAATTAAAATTTTATATTTTTTATGTCGACTCCAATACTGAAATTGAGGCGACAACTACCTTGACCGAATCTGTCACAAAACGCCAAATCAAACCCTCCTCGATTTAGCACGAGGGATCAAATTTGAGCTCTTGCAATGCCTATCGAGCTTTATGAATGGCAGTCTGATCCTTCGCAAGGTCGGACTGGCAATGGGGATTCAAATTTCCCTTTTTCAATCGACAAGAGTTAGGTGGAGAGAATAGAATGAAAAAAAATTTAAAAAGGAAAATAAAATATATTTACAAAAAATTTAATGTAAATAAATATTTATATTTGATAAATTATTTAATCTTTTACAAAATTAATTTATTTATAAAAGGAAAGAAAGATAAAAGAAGAAAAAGGAAAATAACTTTTTCAATTAATTAAAATAAATATATCATTTTTTATAAATTATTTAATTATTACAAAATAATTAATTTTTATTTAATTATTTATAACAGTAAATAAAAAAGAAAAAAATATTTTTATAAATTAATGTAAATAAATATTTTTATATTTTATATTTTATATTAATTATTAATTATTAATTATTTACTTTTTAAAATTTAAATTATGTTATAAATTATATTTTTTTCTTCTTTGTATTTATTTATTAACAAGAAAAAAGAGAAAAGTAAAAAGTAAAAACAAACTTAAAATAATTTTTATAAATTTAATGTAAATAAATATTTTATGTTTTTAATAAATTATTTGATATTTATAAAATTAATTTAATATAATATAAATTATTATTTATGTTTTAGTTTATTTATAAAGAATATAAAATGTAAAAAGGGAAAAAGGAAAGAAACAAAAAAATTAAAAATAGTTTTTATAAAATTAATTTAAATAATATTTATATTTTTATAAATTAATTATTTTTTAAAAAATTAATTTAAATTATAATTTTTATTTTTTGTATTTATTTATAAAAAAGAGAAAGAAAAGTATAAAATTGAAGAAAAAAGAGAATAAAGAATAAAGGAATAAAGACAAAAGACAAAAGACAAAAGACAAAAAGACCAAAAGAAGGACCACATCAACAGATGATATTTTTATAATTTACATGTCACATGTCATCTGTTATTTAACGCCTACTCTAACAGTTTCGCTAATGGAAGGACCATACTGATACAAACTATAAGATCGAGAATCTGATTGATATGTTTTGAAGTTTAGAGACCAATATAAAATATGCCCTAAAGCTTGGGAACCATTGGTGCTATTAACTCAAAAAAAATTAAAAAAGAAAAGAAAAAAGAAAATAAATTAAATTAAATTAACAAAAAAGTTTAATGTAAATAAATATTTATATTTGATAAATTATTTAATATTTTACAAAATTAATTTATTTATAAAAGGAAAGAAAGAAGAAAAATGAAAATAACTTTTTTAATAAATTAAAATAAATATATTACTTTTTATAAATTATTTAATTATTACAAAATAATTAATTTCTATTTAATTATTTATAACAGTAAATAAAAAAGAAAAGAAAATTTATTTTTATAAATTAATGTAAATAAATATTTTTATATTTTTTATAAATGATTTATTTTTTAAAATTGTAATTTTAATTATATTATAAATTATGATTTTTTCTTCTTTGTATTTATTTATTAACAAGAAAAAAGAAAAGAGAAAAAAGTAAAAACAAACTTAAAATAATTTTTATAAAATTAATGTAAATAAATATTTTATATTTTTAATAAATTATTTAATATTTATAAAATTAATTTAATATAATATAAATTAATTTTTATGTTTTAGTTTAATTATAAAGAATATAAAATGAAAAAAAAAAGAGAAAAAGGAAAGAAACAAAAAAATTAAAAATAGTTTTTATAAAATTAATTTAAATAAATATTTTATATGTTTATAAATTAATTATATTTTCAAAAAATTAATTTAAATTATAATATAAATTATTTTTTATTTTTTGTATTTATTTATAAAAAAGAAAAAAAAAATAAAGGATCTGATTGATACGTTTTGAAGTTTCAGGACTAATATAAAATATACCTTAAAGTTTGGAGACCATTGGTGCTATTAACTCAAGACAAAAAGACAAAAAGAAAAACCACATCAGCAGATGGTATTTTTGTAATTTACACGTCATATGGCATCTATCATTTAACACCTACTCTAATGATTTTACTAACGGAAGGATCACATTGATACAAAACTATAAAATCAAGGATTTGATTGATATTTTTTGAAGTTTGGGACCAATATAAAATATGTCATAAAGTTTAAGGACCATCGGTGCTATTAACTCAAAAAAATAATGTCATGAATGACTCTTGAAATTTATCAAATTTATCAATGTGATATCTGTACTTTAAAAATATTTAATGTGGTACCTGTACTATCAAACCATGTGTATCAATGTGGTACCTTAACTTAAAACCGTTAAATATAGATGATGATGATGTGGCATTGATCAATCAGGTGATGACACGTGACATCATCTGATTATTTAAGAAATTAATATCTGAATTTTGAAAAGAAAAATATAAAAAAAAACTATTTATTAAAAAATTACAAAAATTAAAATATTTTAATTTTAAAAAAATTATTAATTTTTTTCCTTTCTTCCTTCGTTTCTTTCCCCTCCCTCCCGATCTCCGACCAGCCACCGGTCGCATCTGGCCAGTGGAGGTCGAACTCGGCATCGGTAAGCCAAATCGGCCTAAAAATAGGTCGAAACTCAGGCTAGATCCAGCCTGATTTCAAGTTGATACGACTTGGTTTCAGCTGATCCTAAACCCAAAATAGGAGAGAATCACGAGGGATAAGGGAAGGGGGAGAGAGAAAGGAAAAAATTATTATTTTTAAAATTAAAATAATATATATATTTTTTAATACACGTGGCATCATTATGTCGTGTCATGTGTCAAGTTTTCATTAGATATAAAGCCACGTCACCTAATATTTAGTACTACAATAACACACGGAGTGAAACTTTAAGTATCAAAATAAATATTTTTAAAGTAGAGATACCACATTGAAAATTTTGATAAATTTCAAACGCCATTTGTGATACTATCCCTAACTAAAAGGGGTGGTCTTTAAAGACCAGCCACGTGCCCCATTTTAGGGCATGAAAAAAAGGGAAAAAAAAAAGGAAAAGGAGACAAAATAGAAAAGAAAACACCAGAGAAACAAGCAAGGAAAAGAGGGAAAAAAAATTAAGAATGATAATGGATTGGATATCTATAATTTTTAAATATATGAATTTGAATTCGGTTATTTATTCTATATTTGAATCTGTTTATTATCTGTTTATTATCTGAATATTACTATCTGAATCTGCATCCGATTTAGATAGCAATATCTGTCGGATATCTGAATCCGCTAAATTTTGAATTTATTAAATCAATTTATTTTAAAGATAAAAATATAAAATTAAACAAGAATTAAATATGTAAACGCATATCGAATTCGGATATCTGAATTTCGTTATCTGTAAAAATAAAGCAGATTCGGATAATGGATTTGGATATCTAACACTATCCATATTTTGATCAAAACGAATTCGTATAACGGATATTCAAAGGTTCATATCTGAATCCGCTACGGATAATAAATATAATAGTTGAATTAAAAAATATCCGAATCTTTAAAAAATGAATCAAATAATATCGAACATTAATCTTTTTACCATCAATTGCCATCCCTAAAAGGAAAGAGAGAAATCTGAGGGAGAGTCCGGTGATTTTGTGGTTTGAATCAAGATTGCCTACCTTTACTTTCTTCATTTTATTCCTTTAATACGTTTTTACTCTTGAATGATCTATTTGTCTTTTCAATGTTGTTTGCTTTGTTGGCAGCTGAATGTTTGGACTTTTAGAACCAACTTTCAAAGTAAAATGGCTTAAGATTTCAATCATTTGTGACCAACCAATTGTCATTTAAGATAAGTCAATTCTAATTCGAATTCGAAAAATTCGATCAACCTATTCGAGCTCAAATCTTATCCAATCCAAAATAAAAAATGATCTGAATCTGAAATGACTCAAACTCAAATTGACTCGAACACGAAATGACTCAAACCCGAATTGATCCCGAACAATTAACCCGAAATGACTCAAACTTAAATTAAGAATAATTTTATTTTAAAAATATTAATTTAATAAAAATAATAGCTATAATATAAATAATTTATTTATTTTAATATTATAACTTGTAATTACTATTTTTTAGTATAATAAAATATGCACTATGCAGACAGTGGCTGTGGGAAAATTTTGAAAATGATAAAGTAGCTTAATGTTATTATATACGGTGTTAGGGTATTAAGAATTAATTAAAAAATAAAAAAATCATAATATTAAATAATCCAATAAGGATATTTAAATCTTTTAATTTTTATATAATATAATTTTTATAAAATAACTTTTTTAACAAACTATATAAAAAAACACTACTCACTTTTTAAAAAAAAACATATAAATACTTACATAATTTTTAAAAATATATATTTATTTGTTTACAATTTCTCTCTTCCACTCATATAGTGACGTGCATATATCTAATTATTTATAATTTACTTTATTTTCATTGAATCGATGTCATTGTGTTGAATTTTAATGTGTTAGTCATAGTTAATCTTGGTGGCTTGTCTGTGAGATTGTCACAATTGCAAAAAAAATTAGAGTAAATTAATTAGTCTAACTTGTTAGTTTATCTAAGTTTACTACAAATTTTAGTGTAATGTTTAATGTAATTAAGTATGAACATTATAATTAATTATAAATTATTTGTTTGATTATTTGGTAAGTACTAAATAGATAAAAATTGAAAACAAAAATCGAGATTACTTCAAGAGTACCTGTAAATACTTAATTTTGGCTACTAATATATTATCTCTTCTTAGATAAAACTAAAGTTGTTTTAAAAGAGCACTTTCGAAGACAATAGAAAAAGTAATCCAGAACAAGTAACAATGTCGCTTCACTAAAAGTTCTTTCACTAGAACAGCTCTTGTTTAGGATAGTTTTCGTTCGGAACAATTCTTGTTCAGAACAACTCTTGTTCAGAATAGCTCCTGTTCATAATAGCTTCCATTCAGAACAACTCTTGTTCAGAACAACTCCTGTTTGAAACAACTTCTGTTTAGAGCAACTTCTGTTAGGAATATTTTCTGTTCAGAACAGTTCTTGTTTAGAACAGTTCTTGTTTAGAACAGCTCTTGTTCAGAACAACTATTGTTAGAACAACTCTTGTTCAGAACAGTTCATGTTCTAAACAGCTCAGGTTCAGAATAGCTCTTGTTCGAAAATACACCTTCATGGAACAAGTCATTCACAGAACAACGCTCTCATGGAAAAAGACCTCCATTGAGAAGTATTTTACAGAAAACGTTTCGCCTTATACTACTTCATCGAAGCAGAAGAAGTGGAAATAACCTCAGAATGTGGCAAGGTTCTTGGGTTAATTTCATTATTGGGATGTTCTGGAGAGTTTAGTTTGGTAGATCAGATATGGAGATAGTTAAGAGGTCTTCTCTTAACCTTTTCCTAATGTATGAGTGTTACTCTCGTTATTTCAGAACAAATAGTGAACTCATATTCACTATTCACTATTACCAATAACAATCTAAACACCCATCAAACAAAATATTAATGCTTTAGTAACTTACAATCTTCTCCATTATACCTATGAAATGCTCATGTTTTGTAACTCCTATTCTGACACTTATAAATAGGAGCTCGCACAATTCATTTGGGAACTTTTGGCATTTAAGCAATCTTTTTCTCTAAAGTTCTCTTTGAAATTCTCTCTTCTCTAATTCTCTATTGAGCCTTGTTTTCAGTCATACTCAGCCTTATTCCCCAATTTCCTTACTTCCTCTGCCTTACTTACCACCACCTGTCGTTGCGCTCAATACTGCAGGGTCTGCTCCAGTCTTTCTCTTTGTCATCTCTCGTTACATTCCTTTTTACTTAATTGCAACGTTTCCTCTCTCTATCAAAAAATCTTATACAATACCAGAAAAGAGTAAAATAATATTTTTAATTTTGTATTTGAGCCCTCTCTAAGGTTTTTTTTTTTTTTTTTAAAGAATATTTATTCTTTTTTATTATTATTGTTTTAGTTCACTTCCAATCGTCCATGTTCGGGCAAATGTGTGTCGTGTTGCCCCACCCACTTGGGTAAAGATTAAAGAGAACAAACATGACATGGGACAAAACACGGGTCACTACAATCAATACAATACGAACTCTTGTAGTGCAATCCGTGCGCTCCGATGATCAATAGCACGAATTTCAATAGAATTTGTTTAATTGATGTTTATAAATATAAATTAAAAATTATTTTATTATTAATTTAAATTTTTTTATATTTAATATATTATTTTTATTGAATTCAAAAAAATTTATTAATTATATTTATATATATCATTTTAATCAATATTTAATGATACTGATTAATATTTTCATTATTTTAAAATGATTCTTCTTTTATTTGGCTTTTTTCGATTGTGACTTGATATCGAGTTACAAAATAAGGCTAAACACAGAATATTTAGTGCTTGCAGAATGGGGAAAAAACTATTATTAAGTAAAAAGGGAATGAAAACTTGATAATTATTAATTTCATTTTACCTCAAATTATTTTCTTTGTTTCTTCTTTTTTCCTTCCAAAAATCTTATAGAATGGTCATGTTTCCATATTGAATAACGATCCACTCATACTTGATTGATTGAAACTGTTTTCAAATTTAGAAATTTAAATTTATGTTATTTGGTCCTTAAATCAGGATTAAATAGTTAAAACTCGCCATAGAAAAAAAAAATCCAAAGCAAATCCCATGATATGAGATTGGAAATGGTCTTGATCTTGTGATCTAGCGAGATGGGATTTTTTTTTTTTTTTTGTGTGCCAAATACAAAGTCAAGGGTGTCGATGTGCCCTTTGACTTTTTCAAAATCTGAATTTTACTATTAAAGTTTTCTTGTTTTGTACTTAATCTTTATTTTAGGTTCTTTTAGGCTTAGTTTGATAGATGTTTTTACCTTTTTTTGTTTTTTTTTTTTTTCATAATCTTAATTTCATAGATAAAAGATTTCTTTTCATTTTTAATGAAATTTGAGGGCTTATTAGAGTAATATCCCTTTTTATAAATCATAATTTAATTTTTTTGGTATTTGAAAATGTTAAAGTTTAAACCTTAATCACTGGAATTAGAAGCTCAATGCTCTATCAATTGATCACATGGTTACTGATTTAGAAATCACAATTTAACACTTCAAACTTTTGTGTATCTATACTTATTGATTTCTCATAACTTTCTCAATTTGTAATTAGTAATAAACTTTTTACCTAATTCTTCAATATTCATTTATCTAAAAGATATTCTTGAGTAATTTCAATGTCTTTCACGTATAACTATTTCAATTTTCACAAATCTCAATTTTCTAACTAATCTAATTGATTTCTTTATTATAAGTTTATCAAAATACATTATTTACATTTTTTTTTTGTTATTGTTTTAATACCAATATTGTTATTAGTTACAACTTATAACTTTCGTAATGACAAAAAAAAAAAAAAAACCTTAGGTGTTATTTGATAAACTGAAAAATTAAGTGCTAAAATTAGGTATTGAATGTTTAGTACTGAATTTATAAGCACTGAATTTGTATTATAAAAATTGTTTGGTATGTTACTGAAAAATTAAGTATTGAATATAATTATATTATTTGATAACTATAAATGTTGAACTTTAAAATTATTCATTTCACAATTTTAACTTTATTAAATAACATTTTATATTATTCTGAATAATTCTAGATAAAACTTAAAAGGGTAATTTAAATATATCATCTTTTGTAACAAAAAAAAAAAGATAATTTAGTTTAAATATATATATATTTTTTTTAAAAATAAAATTGAATTAACATATTCTACATTAAGTGATAAGTAGCTTTCTACCTACTTATCTCATTCAACATTTTTTTGTTGAAATTTTTTTATTAACATTTACTATGAGTTATCAAACACATTGAAAAAAAATTTATTAAAAAAATTATTTTAATGCATTAAAAATTTTCAATGCGTTATCAAACACACCTTTAATATTTCTATTTTGAAAAAGAAAAAAAAAATCATATGATTAGAATAAAAATAAATAGAATAACCCAACAATATAAAATAAAATTTTAAAAGAATTATATCTATTTTAAAATAAAAAATAATTAAATTAATTGTTCTTTTTAACTTAAAAATGAGTTTGGCTCCTTTAACCTTAAATCTAAGCTCCATCATTCTAGGCTTTACAGGTTGAGTTTAATACTGATTGGAACAGGATATTATACCTGCCACTTCCTTGTGGTATTCTCTCTTTCCTTTTTAAAAAGAAGGTCAAAACAAGAATTTACACTTTCATTTCCTTTCTAATGTTTTTAAAAATTTTACTTTTTTTAATAAATATTTTTTGTTATTGTTGTAAATATTAAATTGTCTTGCCCATTTACCTTGTTTTGTAATTCCTCTAGAATAAATCCATTTTTTTCTTGAAATAAATTCATTTCATTTTTGTTTGTAAAGGTAAAACAATAACTTGAAATCTTGGTTAGGTTCCGAATAATTCTAGGTGAGAATAATACTTGTAAGATTTTATGAAAGAAATTTCTTTTACTGATTCAATTTGTTTGTTTTGGATTGTAACTTGTAAGGGATGTGAGATAGAAAATATTTAGTTTCTAGCTTTTTATTTGTTGCAAGTTAAGAAGAGATTGATGGAATATGTTAAAAAAAAAAAAAAAATGGATATGTGAAATATAATGAGAGAAGATTGAAAAGTTGCAGAAAAGTGGAAATTGAAGAGGGTTGTAGTTGGAGCGAAGTGTTCATTTTTTATATATTGATAATAAAATCTTTTAAATTTATAAATTGGATTAATAGATTATCACATAATTTATTTTTTAAAATATATTTTAAAAGGTATGTGTCATTTTATTAAGTGAAAATTGAAGAAAAGTGAAAATTGAAGAGGGTTGTAGTTGGAGCGAAGATAAAAGTGTTCGTTTTTTATATATTGATAATAAAATCTTTTAAATTTATAAATTGAATTAATAGATTATCACATAATTTATTTTTTAAAATATAATTTAAAAGGTATGTGTCATTTTATTAATTTTGATTATGAAGTTTAAAATTTTCAGAAATTATAATTTTTCAAAGATAAAATGGGTTAGAATCTATTTTAAAAAGTTAAAAATAAAATGACATGGTATGTTTTAATTGAAGGATGGAGTTTTATAAGCAGTTGTTATAGAATACTAATATAAAATTTAGATTTAAGTATTTACATAGTCCTTGTATTATAGTAAAAAGAGTAATTTAGTCCATGTACTATAAAAATGAATAATTTAGTCTCTGTACAATTAAAATAAGTGCAAATAAGTAAAATTGATAACGGTGTTAATGAAAAATCATTAAAATGCTGACGTAGACTCGTAAAAACTAACAGATTTAAATTCATTCCAAGTCATATTTTATTTCAAGTCATTAATTCTTTCAAGTCATATATTAATTCAAATCATTAATTCGGTTAGATTTTACGAGTCCACATCAATATTTTAATGGTTTTTCATTAACACCGTTATCAATTTTACTTATTTGCACCTATTTCAATTGTACAAGAACTAAATTGTTCACTTTTACAGTACATGAATTAAATTACTCTTTTCACTACAGTATAAAGATTATGTGCATACTTAAACCTAAAATTTAAAGTCGATTAAAATTCAAGCCGCCAGCACAAAGGTGTTGATAAGTTGTTATTGTTAAAATCTTTTCTATTAATATATTTTTTTTTAAATAATTTAATAAATCATTAGTAAAATTTAAAAATTTATTAATAAATTTAATAAAATAATACATGTAAAAATTTATATTATTTTATAATATTTTAAATATACGAAAAAATAATACGAACACAAACACACAAATTTTATCATATTTTTTTTCTCTTTCTTTTTTTCCCTTTTTTTTCCTTTATCTTTTCTTTTCTTTCCCTTTTTTTGTTTTGTTTTTTCCTTATTAAAAAAAATAACACAGCACCAAAATAACGAACACATATCATGATCAAGACAATTGGTGTAATCAATTTTATATTATTGTTAGATATTAAAAATTTATTATAATAAAAAATATTTATTGATTTTTTAATTTTATTAATAAAATTTAAAAAATTCATCAAAATTTTTTTTTTTTTTTTGAAACGCAGCCCGCTAGAGTTTTACCAAAATAATAATTTGAAATCCAATGGTAGGGTAGGCCGGGGCCCGGGGGTGTACAACTTTCTCTTTCTCTCAATATAATTAATTAGTATAAGACAGGTTGACGGCAATAGTGTTCTTTCCCTTGTTTACCAAAAAAAATGAAGTCATTTCCACGGAGATGTAAGTCTTATAATAAGTTTTATTATATATAAATATAAAAATTTGTTCTGTATTTATATAATTTTTTTTATTTTTACATATAAACATGATAAATTACATAAATAATTGTATTTATATAATTTTTATATATATATATATGACACAAATTATATATAAATATAATAAATTACATAAATTTTTAAAATCTGTGAAAAATTTATTTTAAGTGACTTTCCTTGTAATTTTCTCATTTTCACCATTTCTGTTGGAAGTTTGCTTGCTGTCCATTAATCTTTTATTTATTTTTTTTTGGTCTCACTTAATATTTTTTTCATAAATTATTCTAAATAATTGCCTATGATCAATCATAATCCACCAAATCGGGATTGAGATTGAGGTAGGAGTATCTGATTCCATTAATTTTAAACATAAAATATACTCAATTTTGCTCAATAATTGTTGACATGAGAAAGTCGAGTTATAATTGTTACCAAGCATCTTTTCTGGAAAATATCACCAAACAGAATAAATAAAACAAAAAAGGTAGACATTAAAATATGCTTAATTATGTCACCATAATTGAATTTATTTTTCCTTGTTTAGACAAGGAAAGAAGCCAGGTATTTGATCAGCTTCTTAGCATTCTCAGACTCATAAACCAAAATCTGAAACGCATGATCTTCTCCTTCAACTTGGACCAACTCCAATTCTCCTTTCCACCCATTTTCCTTCACTGCATTATAGTATAAAATCCCTCTATCCCTCAACATATCCTTTTCAGCAACAGTAACAAGCAACCTGGAACATCCAAGTCCTGCCAAGCTTGGACCCCCTGAAATCAATGGATTCACCATTGGATTATCAATACCTCCAGCCGCCTCTGGATACACTAAGTGCCAAATCGTGTAGGTGGCCAGCTTCTCCCTTTCTTCAATATTCTTAGTTTCAAACCCAACTGGCTTTGAACCCCAGAAATACGGGTGTGTTAAAAAAGCTCCTGTAATTTTAACACCGCCATTCAAGCCCTCTGATCCAACTCTCATCAATATATTGTGAGCAAGGTTAGCTCCAGCGCTGTCACCGCCAACATAAACTCGATCAAAATCAACATAATTGGATAACCAAGGTTCCTTTTTATTTACACCGTAATCACCAGTACCAGAATGGGAAACTGCCCATTGAAGACCAGCCCAGCAATCGTCATAAGCAATGGGGAGAGGGTGTTCAGGAGCTAGCCTATACTCGATCGAAATAACAACAACTTTGGCAAGATAAGCCAAGCTGTTCATGTACTTGGTTTCGACAAATGAGAAGGCGGACTCAAAGCAAAAGCCTCCACCATGGAAGTAGACTAAGAGGGGAACTTTTTGGTGTTTCTCAACCTGTTTTGGTAGGTAAATTCTAGCTGAGATTGGAGGGTTTTCTGAAACGATGATGTCTTTGGATGAGACTCCAGTTTCGGGGTCTTCCGCAGAAGGTGGGACGTTGGGAGAGCCAGCCAATCGCTCAACTGAACCATCTTTGTAAACCCGGATGAAAGGGAGAATCTCGGTGGCTACTTCCTTACCAAGGGAATCCATATCAAAACAAATAAATTTGAAGTGTTTAAAGGTGGGAACTTGTAAATAAAAGGGCAAAAAGTTTGCAAATTTTGTGAATGTTTTGTTTGGTGGAATGAGTGAAACCCCCCAATGGTAACACAATTTATAAAGGACTTGACTTTAATCACCGTCCGTCATTTTCAATGAAATGACAGATACAAAAACAGTCGCATATTTTTATCCTTCACTTGTAAAATCAATTATAATATTTTAATAAAAAATAAAATTTCAGCAAAAATAATGATTCAAAACAATCTGTGATTCCTTTTAAGAATTACGGACGGTTATGAAAGAGTTTTTCATTATAAAGCCGTGTGGAAAAATAGCAAGCCAAAGTTGACGTCTGCGTCAACCTTTAAATAAATTTTGCCCATAACTTTTAGCCATTTATGCATTATTATTAGGAATAGCAATTTTTTAACTAGATAATTAAACTGTTTATTTAATTATTTATTTATTTATTTTTATAAATATATTTAATGAGCAATATGTCAAATTTCTATTATTATTTGTAAAATTTTAAAATTTTATGCATGTATATAACATAATAATTTATTTAGACTGAATTTGTTCAGAAAATGGAAGTTTTAAACATCATTATCAACCTTAACTATGAAACCTGCCTCCAAAGAAAAGTTTTGGTGGCAGAATTTCCAAATAATTTTGCAAGTTAGGAAATGAAGACCCACTTGACCTAGCTAGGTGGAGCTATTACAATTATTTAATCATATCGATTTTATCTTTGGCAATGATTTTTTTTTTTTTTTTTTTTTTGAGAATTAACAATGATAAATGATTTGATACCAAGTGTAATAGTACTAATAATTTGGCACCAATCGGGCAGTCAAAATCCAAAATTTTGGTTGAAAACGAACGTTCAGTGAGGAGAATATCATGATTTTTGTTGAAATCTTAAAATTAAATCGAATCCAATCAAAAACAAATATTTAGAGTTAGATTTTTGTTAAAATCGAACATTACATGTCTATTATTCAAAGTTTTAATCTCATAAATTCAATTCCATAAGAGTTATCACGAAACCGAATTAACCACAATCACAAAATTTTAACTCATAATAAATACATAAATTTTGTTTTAAATATTTTAATTGAATAAATCTAGTTTTATTTATAAATATAATTTATAATTAAAATTTTTTATTGTTGTAAAATTATATCAAAATTTTTTATTAATAAATATGATTTTAATTTGAATTTTATGATTATAATGAAACCACGTCTAAATTCATAATAACTCTCACGAAATCAAATCCATAAGATCAAGACTCATGGCATTATAAAACCACAGAATAAAGAGAAATGTAGTAAACCTACTCATAACCCGCTCGATCCGAATTAAATCGGACTTAAATTTTTTTATAATTCGAACCGGTCCAATCCTATCCAAATACTATTCATTAAATAAAATATATATTTTTTATTTAAATTTAATTATAAAATATATATTAATATAAAAATAAAATTAATTTTTTAATATTTTAACCTGGTTTCATTCACGATCCTTTTTCAAGCATTCTCAACTTTTACACAGGAAATATCATGCATTTTCAATGAACAAACTTGTAAGGAGAGGAATATCAACAAACTTGTTACTGCTGGCTCAAAATTAACAAGCATTTTCAATGAACGCCGACACAATCCATTTATATCTAATAACCAACACAATCAATGAAGATGAAAAGTGGAGGTCATATTCTCAAAACATCTTAACACAATGAATCAAAGAAGAAACTTATACTTTCTCTCTACATGCAACATAAAACTCTGGCATTTCTAATGATTATGAACCACGCGACGAAAGAACCAATTAGAACCTTCAATCGGCTCCTCAACATCGACAAGATCTGCTACTTTCTGTACAACATACCTAGTTAGAGATCAGCAGGAGTTAAAAACCAGCCTTCTATAACCGCAGTTTATGTGGGTTAGGTTTTGTAAGTGCTTTGCCGAAGTAATTGCGGATCTCGGGAATTATTCGCTGGATTAGATGCAAGTGCCTGCAATTGTTCAACATGTGTCGAAATTTTGAGCAGTTGCGATATGATTTACTCCTGCAGCTAATACTGATGAAGCAGAAGAAAAAAAAAAAAAAAAAAAGGAAGCTATATCTGATCTAATTACACAGAAAACGACAAATCTGTATCAGTATCAGTCATGGTGAAACATAGGCATTTGACAAATGCTACTTTCCAAAGCCAAGATTATTCCATTTTCCAGGCATTGTATGTAGAAAGATTCTATATCAAGCTCCCCTTATATATACCCTTGTCACCAAGCTCAACACTTGGCATATCAAAAATTATATGACAATTGACAAAGCCAAAAAAAGCATGAAATTCTTCTAATCCTTATAATAGATTCTGTAATATGTAACTCTCCAGTTCCACAGTCTGGTAACATTCCACCCAACATCCCAAAAGCATTCGTCAAGGAAATAACACAGACAAGGGCTTTGGAAAATTTGCAACCAGCACACTGAGAGATCAAAGATCTCAAAACTTCTTCGCAGTATGATACACGTAGCGCATAGACAACTAAAAAAGTAGACAAATGAATAAAAATGCAATGCTAAATACTATATGATGTTTGACATACAGTTAAATTCCTGAAGAAGGGCAGGGATGTGGGAAGTTGATTCAAGTACATACCCAGGTCTTGCGCTCAATTTATCAAAATGCTCCATGATAAACAAAATGCAAGTGTGCCTCAATGATATAGCATGAAAAGCTTCAGAGAGCTCATACATGCTTGAAACGTTTTCCAGCGATATATCCTTCAATGAAAACATAGAAATAATCAGACGCCAATTCCCAGTTTTAAAGCAGAAAAAGGATTCGAAATATCTACAGACAACCTTTTTGGCTCACCTGCGCAATGGTATACTCGCAGAGTCGCTTAAGTCCCTCCAAAAGATATTGATCAGCTGCTCTGAGCAGATCTTGTGCAATATCCAACGTAACATCTACTGATCCAGTGTATATAAATCTGTATAAAGAATGAAATCAAGTAAATAAATGATGTTCAAAAAGAACAAAATGAAGTAAATCCAGTGTATATACATCTGGATCAAAGAATTTGTAATACCTCATCATCAACTCAAAAACCTCCCATCTAATGTTTGGAATTTCAATATCCCTTGCATCTTTTTCCTGCAACACAGGCCAAAAGGAATTTAAAAATGAAAATCATGTAGCTTGACAACATCATTTCTATCCTGTAGTGAGTTCTATAGGTTTAAGTTTAACGCTAAACCGAGAATAAGAGTACTAGTATTTTCAAAAAGAATAAAATAAGGCTACCAGTTCAAGTGAAAAAGCCCAAGTTTGAAAAAATAGATGAGTTTAGAGCATTTCCAGAATCATCAGAAATAAAGGACTGTATCTCATATCAGCTGCAAGATAAAGCAATACACTGTGGACTCTCCAATTTGTTAGAAAGGTACTTGAATAAAAACTCCCACCCCAACACCAAGGGTGAAGGTAACCCAGGGCCCCTCTTGGGAAGAGGTGAGCCAAGCAACTGGAACATTAAAATCATGCAAAAGGGAACTCACCCGATAACCACCATCAAACATAGCACGAAATGCATCTGAAGAAGCAAGCAGGCAGATTCTGTGAGCATAGAACCGTCTACCTGCAAGAGAAAAGAAAGAAAGGATCTTAATTACAACAAAAGCTATATTTTGACACGTCACCAAATATTTCTCCATAGCAAGTATCAGAGCTTCAAGTAAGCAGATCATATAACCTTCAACTAGGAAGGTAACATCAGACAACGTAGCGTTGTTCACATATTGCTCCCCCAAATAGACCTGCATTAAAGTTGTCTGTTATAACAGGAACTTAATATAGAACTTTCAATAGTATAAACTATTCTCCTACTTCTAAACCAATTATGAGAATGTTGTCAATATACTCTTGCAATTTGAAAAAATGATTATATCAACACACATCCGCACATATATTAAGACTCTGAAGCAAAAATAAGAATATCTGTAAGTAAGCTCTTATAATCCAGATTATAGGCTTTTCATTTGGTTCCCGACTACATTTGGAAATGCATAACAAAAACAAGAAAGAAAGTTGACAATTCCTCATTTTCCTTGTTCCTTCGATCAAATCTCTCCAAAACTAAAAAAAGTAATTGCTTTTGTTTTGACAAACTGTCTCTTTTTTTATTTTGCTTAGAAAGTTGCCCCTAATTTCCAATTCAGTTTTAATTTCAAGGTCTACAAATTAAACACATAATTCAATAAGATGCACTACCAGAAAGTCACTTCTTCATTCTCAAACATTTGGTTGGGACGCAACATTCACAAAGGAAATCCCATAAGCCTAGTCCAATGCCACCCGCAACTTTAGGTTATGATATTAAATCAAAACCAGTATATTTCGATAATTATGGAACAGGATATGGCCATACACAACACCATGTTACTTGGAATGACATTAATTCAGATTTAGGATTTCAGGCAATGGATATGCATGGGACTAGACTAACCAACTTTAAAAACTCACCTGTGGTGTTGGAGAAGGGGGAGCTGCATCCATAGGAGAAAGAGTCATAGCTTTGTTGGACAACTTGTACAGAGCTACAGCACCATCAAGTTGCTGCTTAGGGCTTGTAGAACCAAGAAGCCCAAGAAGCAGCTCAAGTCCTGCATGAAAATAGAGCACAATCAGCCTCTCAAAGCAACAAAAACATGTGTGCTCCATTAATGCAATATGCTAATTTAAATTGCACAGGATTAAGAATATGACTGATTTTGAGTAACTGAAGAAGGGGCAAAGAATATGACCATTATTATCAATGAATATAGTTCTCTGATCATCGGGGGAACAAAGATGAGCTAGAGCCAAAGCCACTCGTCTTTGGACCGGCTTCTCTGCTACACGCATCAGGTAGAGCAAATGGTTCAAAACCTACAAAAGATAATTAAACCAAAATCTCAGAGATTATACACACAAACTTAATGAGACCTATAACGTAAAAGAGGATCGAAGAGCTAGGTCTTTCTGTAGTCCAAAAGTAAACATGATAAATAAAGATATAATGGTAAAGGGTAGTTAAGGAATGAAAATGCTTACTCGCCCATGAATCTTCTCCTCTAGTCTTTTCAATGTCTTGGCTACACAGTCTTTTGTTGCCTGAAGTACCATTACCAATATTAAATCAGTTGAGGAAAAAATAAAAAAACAACAATGAGCTGGCAAAGTTTTGAGTTCTCATGGATATCATGCAGCAATTACAAAAATAGTAACATGAAAACTAAGAGGAGAGCAACAAGTAACATTTGAAAGGATTGACATACTTGAACAATAAACTCCCCATCTTGCAGCCGTTGGACACCACCCACCCTAATAAAATCGGATACATTATCCTATGGGAGAGAAGAATATATTAACACAGTGTTACATGACTCCAAAAAATAAATCCAAGCACTTTCTCAGGTTGACAACTTTTACATGCTACTATACCTCATTATCTGCAAGACCATATAGAGCAAATGCAGCATTGTGTTGCAAAGATCCATTCTTCGAATCTAGAAGCTTCAACAAAGGCACCAAACCACCAATATGCGCAATACCAGCTTGATTGTGTGTGTCCTGCAATCAAAATTATTTTTTAGTGACAAAGAGATATCTACTAGTTCCAGCTTATGAAGACAAGAAATTTAGTAGAGAGTATTAAGTTTCTCAGAAGCATAGGACAACAATTATTGGAAATTTTATAACTACACATCTAAAAAATGCAACTAGAAAAGACCTCATTAAGTGTAACAGAAACCTTCAAACAAGAAAAATCAAAGAGAAACACAAATAGAATGAGCACCTTCCGTTCAATGCTGAGGGGCAAAGTTTTCTTAAGATATCGTGCAGAAATTTTGATATGCAAACATACATGCTGAAAATTTTGAGAGGCAGGATACTTAAAAGAGTGGAAAACAAGGGATGCGGGTTGGCTATACTCCTATAAAGCCGTGATAATTGCATGACTTACAACAATTGCAAAATCAAGAGAACAAGCAGTTGGATTGATGGAACAAATTTTGTGTAAGAAACTGGCAGAAATCCATAAACTAAATTTAACTTCAAATTTTGTATAAAAAATGTAAATATTTAAAGTAGAGATGAGTAAACCCATTATTGTCTGAAAAAAAAGGACAAGCATTACCAAGATATGAAGACAAAAGCCAGTATGCATCATTCACAGCATTAATAAAAGCTTGAAATGATACAACAAAGAAAATAACAAGAATAACCTGTGCCAACCTCCCCAAAGCAAAGGCTGACATCTCTTTCAGCTGTACATCAGGAGAGAGAAGCATTTCAATCAAGGGTCTGACAGCACCCCTTTGTACGATATGAACCTGCAATCCAAAGCAACATATGTCAAAAAGAAGAAACGATGAAAAATTAAGCTCAAGGGAAATGAAAATGATAAGTAAAGCATAGAGACCAGTGCTCGTCTTAATCACTACAAGGACAGAGGAAATCATATAAAAGCTAAATTCATTCAAATATTAGGACAGTAATTTCAGAGCCAATAATGGTTTTTTTCTTCCTGTGTCCCCTAAATAGACAAATAGAGCCTGGAAGAAGCATCTTAAGCCTAGTTAAGTATAAAGAGAAAAGACAGTCTTCACCTTGCAATCAGAATCAGTTGCGGCAAATTGTCCAAGTAATAAAGCTGCCTCCCTTTGGCTCTCCGAGCAGCAGGAGCTGTTTTCCAATAAAACAAATTAATTAATAAAAAGGGAGAACCCTGGATAAACTGCAGTTCAAAAGAACAGCCCAAAAGTAATGAATAATAACTCATGCTAAAAGTAAAACAAGTGAAAGAAACATCAAAATAAATTGAACATACGTAAGCAAAACAATGACAGGTTGCAAAGCCCCAGCAGCAATAACTTCTTTTTTTATGTTTGGTGATGAATGCACCAGATTGCCAATCACACCAACCTACAAGCAAATGGGGAAAAAGTTTGATGCTACAGCTGGTAAAAATATACTAAAACTCAATGGAATTTGCCTAAAAATTATCTTGTGCTACAATAAAAATCCTACCGCTTCATAGTGTATAACAGCATCCTCTGATCTTAGCATTAAGATGAGAGTAGGAAGAGCATTGCATTCAACAATCTGCAAAGCCATAGTATTCACTCCATTAACTAGTATTTAAGGCTATTTTATCCAATCCAACTTCCAAAGGCATAAAGTGTTACCTGATTCTTGTTTTCATCATTTTTGAATGCTAGGGTTCGTAATGCCCCAGCAGCTGCTCTTTGCACCTTTGTATCAGTAAATTCAAGTAACTCAACAAGAGGTGGAATCCCACCTTCCATTCTGTCAAACCAATCAAGGTCATTATTAGAATAAACATATAGCTAAACAACTAACTTGTGTTAAAAACTGCACAATTTTAGCAAACCTGACACGGGTTTTAATGCTGCTATTCTCATGAGCAAGGTTGGTGATAGCATCAGCTGCTCTTCTAATGACACTGATAACAGCACGAGAAATAGAACTATCCTTGTGCCGCCTCAACAAATTCACAAGATGTGACAAGGCCCCAGAATCAACTATAAGTTGCTGATGTTCTGGCTGTTAGCAGCAAAGGAATAAATAATTTAGCAGATTCAATGATTAAGCAGAGTGAATAACAAACATATTTCCATTAATAGCAGGAACATAATCATGCAAAACCAAGAAAATTACCAGACTCAATAAATAGACAAGATTTAGCGGCTTAGCAATGAAATCAACCACCTAATTCTCTATAGTATTTTCTTCTTAATGATAATATGAACGGAAACCATCTCTATGCACCAGAATCTTTCTATTTTTTTTTTTTTATAACAGCCTATATTAACAGGTTAGCGCAACTCGAACTTTCTCAAAATTCAACTTCTGCTATCTACGGTAGAATTGATACTAAATAATCATCTTATGTACCATACTTTTAACGAAGAAAAAATATATTTAGAATCTCAAATACTTACTAAAGCTACTAAAAAGAAATTCAAAAAAAAAAAAAAAAGTTCATGCATATCACGAAACAAGTGAACTTTCAATAAATAATTCAAAACGTAAACTACAATAAATCTAACCAGTACTACATAAAATAAAAACGTGATAGTAACAACCATTTTTTTAAAAATAGAAATATTCAGTAAAATCACCTTTACGGCCAGAAGTCCCAGTGCAAAAGCACTTCCTTTTTCAACCTCGTGCTCGAAAGGCTTCGGGCTTCGGTCACCGTCCTCACATGGCGGCGCTTGCAGATGCTTCACTAGAGCCGGAACCGCACCACCTTCAACGACCACATTAACAACTTCCTCTGCAAAAAAAAAAAAAAAACACAAAAAATTATTACCGTTAATCCTGAAATTCAAAAACAGTAAAAATACAACACAAAGAAAGGCAAGAGAAGTAAATAAGAATGAGCTCGGAATTGAAGATTTTAAAATTTTACCGTTCTTAGCGAGCTCCGCGAGCACGTGAGTGGCACGCTTGGCAGCGGCGCGATCAGGTTCGCACCAAGAGAAGGCGGAGTCGAGGACGTTAACCTGAGCAGTGACTTCGGCCAAGAGAGCACGGCGGGCTTCGCCGGTAGGGAGAGAGATTTCACGGTCCTCTTGGATTTCTTCATCCAGTTTCCGTTTTTGCCCCTTTCGTTCTGGGAGGCCCTGGTCCTCGCGCCTCTGAAGCTCCATCAAGAAGGAACAAAGGAGGACTTGAGAAAGAGAGAGAGAAGGTTTTATCGGAAATGAGAATCGTGATTTGACAAAGACAGAGACTGGATCAGGGGTGTTTTGGAGATTTAGAAAAAAAAAGAGAAGCTTTTTCTTTCTTTTTCTTTTTCTTCCCTGCCCTTTTCTTTTCTTTTTCTTTTTTCTTCTTAAAGAAAATGAAAGATTAATGTCGGGTTTAAACCGGCCGGATACGTTATTTCCCGATTTCCGACCCTTAATTTTAGTCTTTTTTTTTTAATATTTGATGATTAAGAATTTATAAAAAATTTAAATGCTTAATTGAGCCTAATTTTTCTTTCTCTTTTTTGGTTAAATTTCTATTACCATGAAAATAAACAATTTTATTTTCTTAAAAATTAAGAAAAACACATTTATTACTTCGAAAATCCATAAATTTTAACAATTTTTTGTCTTATAAATTTAGGTATGTATAATCTATATTATATATCTATACTACATAATGGGAGTAATCTATACTATTATAAAAGAAATAACTGAGTTGGTGTCGTTGTGTCAATTGACATCAACTCAGTTAGTGAAAATACAAAGAAATATTAAATGTTAAAAAAATAAAGGTAATTACGGATTTTAATATTTTATATAAAAAATTAAAAAAAAATTATCTATTTACTTTTTAAAAAAACTATCAATTTTTCAAAAAATTATCCACTTGTAAAAATTACCCACTAAAAACAATTACCCATTTTTTATATTTAATTTTTTTAAAACATAATTTATTATTTTTTTAAAAATATATTCACTCACATAATGAGTGTGTGAAATTCTAGTTGAGTTGGTGTCTCGAGTCAAGTGACATCAACTCAGTTGAAGAATTTATCAAAATAAATTTAAAAAATATAATGGTTATAGAATAAGGGATGTTAATATCTTTTTAATATTTTTTAAAACATAATTTTTATTTACAAAAAATAGACCTGATAATATTGGACATGACACGATTACACGATAAAAAAAAAAACTAAAAAAACGACACAAACACGAAACAACACAAAAAAAAACACGAACACAAAATGAATACACAAATGTCTCAAAATCTATATAATATGAATTATTAACGTATCAAAATTTATATAAATATAAAATATTTTAAACACGATTATAACACAACAAAATACATGAACACGACAAGGATATACGAATTGGTTAATAATATAACTTATAAAATAAATGAAATGAAATTTTTTTCACTTGCCAAAAAAAAATGAAATGAAATAGTAAAAATGGTTAAATGATTCTTTAATGGTAAATTATATAAAAATAAAATAAAAAAAGTGTGGAGATATCTTGTCTCCAATATTTATTTGAATTTGAAATTTATCTTTTGCGCCACTTTTTGTGTATTTTTTTTTTCGATTGTTTTTTATGCTAAAAACAATAGGTAAGAGGCTAGTAATAAATAACAATAAATCATCCATAATTTGTTTTTAGAAATTTTGGTATTGATCTGTTTTAACAATTTAATAAAAAAAATTTATTGAAAAAAAAATAATAGTTTTATAGAAGTAAGGAAGAGGTTTTAAAACATTAAAATTTTTAAGTTCAAGTTTTATCATACGTAGGTTTGCTTTGATTTTATGTTGAATTTGTCAATTATAAGTCGGTTCATTATTTGGTTTATTTATTTATTTATTTTATTATTTTTAAAAATGTATTTATCTATATTGTATTAAAAATAAAAAATTAAGACAAAAATTGTTAATAACAATATAAAATATGCGGTATCTTCAAAATTATAAAAAAGTAATATATGTAAATAGAAAGAAAAAAAAAATATCATCCAACAATACTAACTAATTATAAATTACAGTAATTCAATTAACATTTATTAAAATCAATCTAAAATGCATAGTAAATTGAAACAGAAACTTAATCACCATTTTAGGCTTACAATTAAACAGCATCAAATGTTAATCAAACTTTTGTCTGGATAAGTACTAAGCTCTATCTGACATATTATTAGTTATTTTGTTTACCATTGCTAGGCTTTCAAGGATTGGTTTGTGTTTTTACAGCAGTTTCATGGTTAACATATCCTATCAATGCTAAAAAAAAAAACATAACCAGTATCTGAACCCGAACTTAATCGAGTTGATTTATGCAATCACCTTTAAAAAATAATATTCAACTGATATAAATTTATATCCCAACATCTATAACCCATTCTTTTATTCTCATATTACAGTATTTTTTGTACCAAAAATAACATAAGCAGTATGTTTTACATGATAATAGTACTAACAAAAAGGGATATCAAGTAGGAAAAGTATAAAATTAACTCTAGTTATGAACCATTCTTCAATGTATCTCAACATTTGAAAGTTAGTAAGTAATGTCAAAATTCAAAGCAAACAATTTCTATAGCAACTCTTTTACCAACATGGAACCGTTTGTGGGGATGGAAAAAATATGGGCCAACCAGCCTTTTGATTAGATTGACATATAACATGAATTTTCCGCTAAAACCAAAAAAAAAAAATTTGTAAACAACTTCAATGGAAGAATTGATGATATTTCAAGAAGATGGGTTGGTTGCTCCTTTGTCCCCATCTTTTCCTCATAGGCAGGTGGGTGGGAGTAAGAATTTCAGGGCACCTGATTTTTTATTATTTTTTGGGATGATATGATCAGAATCTGAAATCAGGATCCACATCCATTACCCAAGCAAACCTGCCACTAAATTGTAGAAAAAAAACTAATTATTTAGAAATTTTTACATTTTTCACATTTAATAAAATTTCATGAAAATAAAATTAAGTGATAACTTCTAATCGCAATAAGTTATATCTTTTATTCGTGTAAATATTAGACTTGTCCATAGATTTGCTCGACCCGATTGATTCATAGAATTTTAACTTTTAGTTAATAATATAATTTATAAAATAAATTAAATGAAATGATTTTTTTCGGGTACAATAACAAGAATCTTACAAAATTAAAAAAATTTGGGGGAATGGGGAAGGTATTCTTGGCTCGAGTTTTTACATGTCACACAACGCTTCTGACTATTAGGTCAAGAGATTGTTGACGAAATATTTTTTTTTACACTTGCCAAAAAAATAGATGAAATGAAATAGTATAATTGGTTAAATGATTCTTTATTGGTAAATTATATATAAAAAAAGTGTAGAGATAACTTGTCTCCAATATTTATTTGAATTTGAAATTTATCTTTTGCGCCACTTTTTGTGTATTTTTTTTATTTATTGTTTTTTATGCTAAAAATAATATGTAAGAGGCTAGTAATAAATAACAATGAATCATCCATAATTTGTTTTTAGAAATTTTGGTATTGATTTGTTTTAACAATTTACTAAACTTTTTTTTATTGAAGCAAAAAATAATATTGTTATAGAAGTAAGGAAGAGGTTTTAAAACATTAAAATTTTTAAGTTCAAATTTTATCATACGTAAGTTTGCTCTGATTTTATGTTGAATTTGTCAATTATAAGTCGATTCATTAATTGGTTTATTTATTTATTTTATTAAATTTTGTATAAAATATAATATTTTGAATATAATTTTAACTTTTTATACTTATCTATATTATTTATAAAAAATTTAACTGAATATGGTATCACTATTTAAGTGACACCAATTTAATTTATAAAAACTAGAATTTGTCACACCTGCAATGTTGGTGAAAAAAATGAAATTTTAGATATAAGTTTTGTGTTTTGAAAAATAATGATATTTAAAAAACGTGGATAATTTTTTAAGAGATGTTAAAAAAAAAGTGGATAATTGTTTTAGGAATAAGACGTTACATGAATAATAATGGGTAGTTTATTTAACAGTTGAATAGTTTGTTTGAGTGGGTAGTTTTTTTAGAACAATAAGTTTTTTAAAAATAAAATAATTTTTATATATAAAAATATTAAAAGACATAATTACTTCTATTTTATTTTTTGATTTTATAATTTTATTATTTTTTTGTACTTTCACAAACTGAGTTGATATTATTTGACTCGTGATATCAATTCAATCACTCCCATTATATATAACTAAAATTTGACACACCTACTACGTGGGTGAAAATTTTAATTTTTTTAATAAAAAATTTATGAGTAAAAAGTATAGATAATTTTATAGGTCTGTAGTTTATTGAGAAAGTGAGTAGTTTACTGGCTTAGTGGATATTTTTTTTAATAATAAATATGTTTTTATTAAAAAATAAATATGTATATGAAATTTGAAAAGACAAAAATATTTTTATTTTATTTTTTATGTTATAATTATATTTGATTAATTTTATAATTTCACCAATTGAGTTAGTGTCATTTGATTCAGTGACACCAACTCAATCATTTCCTTTATAATAGTATATAGATATAAAATATAGATAAAAAAATAAAATAAAATAATTATGTATTTTAATATTTTATATAATAATTTTTTATAAAAAAATTACTTACTTTTACTTTTAGAAAAACATGTTCACTTTTCTAAAAACTACTCACTCAAAAAAAAATATTAATTTTCTAATATTTAATTTTTCTTCAAAATATTTTTTCACGTGTAAAATTCTAGATATTAATATTATTATTATTATAGTAATTCCATAAAATAAAAAAAAAAAAAACCCAATAGCTTAAGTTTAAAGCCATGAACGACGCAATTCTCTAATCTCTTTATCTCCCAAGACCTGACGTCTATTAAAGTGCTGACTTTAATGCTGTGACGGTGAAAGCGCGAAAGCGAGAGAGAGAGAGGGAAGGTATTCAGTATGGTGCAAGGTAATCAATATAAATATAATTATTTTTGTTTTGATATTAATTTGTATTAATTTTGATGTATTTTGATGTATCGTTTTAAATTTATCAATATTTTTTAAATATCTTTTATATATATAAGTTATTTTCAAATTTTTTAATAAATATATATTATATACGAATACAATTATATAATGAACATATTTTATTTTTAAATGTAATTATAAAATATAAAATTATAAATATTTAATATCTAAATTTTTAAATATCAAATAAATAAAATAAGTATTAAAATATTAAAAAATATATAATAAATTATTATTAATTATGTTTAATAATCTAATTTAATAAATATATTTTATTTTTAAATATAATTATAAAAAAATAAAAATAATCATGGCATAAAAATATTAAAATTGATTTAAAAAATCAAATAAGTGATTTTTTAAAAAGAATTTAAAATCTTATACCAATTGGTATAGATCGATACTGATCGATATAAATTGGTACAAATCTATACGATCAATACACATCGATGTAAAAATTGAAACAGTACGATATTATTATCATTTTAATTTATCTTAAAAACGATATATATCGACTTATACGGTACCAAGTACATTGGTGAAAAGTGGAAACTGTGGCCTCCTCAAAAATGTTGGACTCCACTTCCTTGCACGTTAGTTTAAAATTATTTTTGCTTTGCTTTTGTTTATTATTAATATCAATAATAATACTTCTGAGTTTATTTTTATAAATCGTCGGTTAATTTTTAACTTTTATAAATAAATTAAAAAATTAATAAGTATTTTTTGATATATTATTTTTTATTATATCTTATAAGAATATGTATCTTTTTATCAAATTTATTGAAGTTTTTAAATTTTATTGACAATATATCAAATAATTTTTTTAGGATTCAATGAACGAGTGTTTATAAATATCAATTAAAAATTATTTAATTATTATTTTAAAAAAGTTTTTTGCATTTGATATATTATTTTTATTAAATTAAAAAATAACATATTAATAGTATATTTTTATAAATATCATCTTAATGAGTACCTTTAAGCACTAATTATTATTTTCTATTTTCCCAATAATAATATGCAAAAAAAATATTTTCGTGGCGTGTGATGGTCTCTAACCTTTTGAATTTATGAATGAGAATGAAATTAGCTTTGTCCTATTCTATTGTAAGGTTCTCAAGTTCACACGAAATCCATTTCTTTTGTTATTTTCTTAAAAAAAAAAAAAGTATTTATAGAGTTATTCTAATTTTTAAATGTGTGAAAAGTATGTCCTCTAATTATTACTAACAAAGTAAAACTTTCATTATGGTTGGTAATTATTGTTGCTTGTGGAAGCTAAAAGAGTAAAAGTTACCCACTTTGGTAATTTTATTTTTATATTATTGCTATTAATGACTATGTTATTATGTCGTTGTATTAATGACTTTGTTGCAAGTTCGAGGAATTGTGTTTGTTTGGTTTTCTTTTTATTTAAAAAAAAAAAATTAAACTCATCAATTAAGGGGTGCCTATAAATATTAACCTTAAGTTATAGTTTAGATATTATTTAAAAAGTAGTTTGTTATTAATATAAGGATTTTGCTAACGAGTGCCCTTAGGGCACTTGTTAAGGTTAGTTAATATACTATTTATAGTAAGGGTTTTGCTAACGAGTGCCCTTAGGGCACTTGTTAAGGTTAGTTAATATACTATTTATAGTAATAATATTGTATTAAATACAAAAGTTGACAACTGTATTCATCATTTTCGATACATTGGATGGAGATATTACTATATATAGTAACCTTAACAAGTGTCCTAAGGGCACTTGTTAACAAAATCCTTATAGTAATAACATTGTATTAAATGCAAAAGTTAACAACTTTATTCATCATTTTCGATGCATTCAATAGAGATATTACTATATATAGTAACCTTAACAAGTGCCCACTTGTTAGCAAAATCCTTAATATAATATAATATAATATATTCTCACTAATTTCAAAAATACACCAAGCATTAATCAAAGGCGGAAGAAATTAGCAATAACGTGGGGGCATCACCTCATCCTTTTGATTTTGAAGCAGCCAATCAACGGGGCTCCTCTGCATGTGACTAAAGCAAGTCATTTTACACGAGGGCTAATCATGGTCCCCCTCCTCGTTAACATGTGTCGCCAGCCGGTTCATTTCATCAGACCCACAAATTTGGTATCCGATGAAGGCAGAGATTTGGATTAGGATTAGGATTAGGAGGAAAAAGAAGAGATCATCCGAGTCTTAGATACTTTTATACACCAAAACATGCATATTCATTGATTCCATGTGGCCACTTAACAAATACTAATATATGTTTTTTTTATAATACAAAAAAAAAAAAATCAATATGTTGTACAAATTATTATGTGTAAAAAGAGAGAGAGACATAATAAATAAGGTTTTTAAGTTCAAAAAATGAGTGGAAATAATATTTAGCTTTTTTTTTGGGAAGATTATTGTCTTTATGGATTTAGCTCCCTTTATTACTTTTCAATTAATTACTTTTGATACAATTTGAATTAGCATTCAAAAATATAATTTTCACAATTCATAAGTGGATCTACACATTTAAATGGTAGTTGAGTGTACTAAAAAGAAATAGACAATATCTCAACTTAATCTCCAAATATTAGAGTTTGTAGACTATCAAAATTCTCCGGTTGCCACATACTTTTTTAAGTACTAATATATGGTCACATGCCTCAATGAATGCATATATATATATATATATATATATATATATATATATTTTGGATAATTGAAATTTATTTCAAAAAAATCCAAAAAGAAGCGGGTTCATCCTGCTACAAAGAAAGAGAGTACAACTTTATTATAAGCAGATACCCCAGTATTGACACAAACCTCTATTTACAGGTGTACGTTCTATGTTCCTAAAGAAATGAAATCTATACTTAACATTTGTTTCTACCATTTGAAAAATAGCCTTTGGTGTTTTCCTTACTGTAGAATGCTTCCTTGAGTTCTTCTCCCCCCAGATAAAGTAAATTGAAGATGTCCAAGCTAGCTTGAGTAGGGTAAACCTGAAAGATTTCCCTTTGAAGTAAGAAATAGCCCATAGCAGATCATCATTCCAAGACGTTGCTTGTCTGCTAACAAAAGAAAATTCCAACATTTTGTTCCACACGTTTGAAGAGAAGCTGCATTAAAAAAACAGGTGATCTCTAGTCTCCTCAGCATTACCACATAGAACACAGAGGGTAGACTGTAGTTGTTACACCCAAGAAACCATCCTATCACATGTACTCAATCTGTTAAGGATAGCAAGCCATGCGATAAAGGAGCATTTAGGTACTTTGAGGGAGAACCAGATCACATGATGCCAAGTAACCTTCTCCTTCCTAATTCTTAGCTGATTCCGTGCTTCAGATATTGAAATTTTTTGCGGAGGGTTAATGTTAGGAGGGCTTCTATTAGAGGACCATTGGATTAGAGCCATATTCCTAAGCTTCAATATATTCCTCCAACCCCAACTGCAAATCTGAGGCATATTGGCCTGCCATAAACTAGACCTTCTCAAAGGATAAACTGAATAAGGATCAGATGTGCTTAAGAATGCAAGCATTATTCCAAGTGTGCAGATTTTTCAAGCCTAGTCCTCCTTCCTGGCTTGGACTACATATGAACTCCCAACTAACCTTAGCCCCCTTGCCTATGTCTCCTTCCCTTTCCACAAGAAGCTGGTACAAAACTGGTTAATCTTCATAATGACTCTTTTAGGCAGTATAAACATAGTGCACAAGAAATTTTGTAGACTAAAAAGCACAGAATGTATCAATTGTAGGCGCCCTGCATAAGAAAGTCTCTTTGAAGACCAGCAATTAATTCTTCTAGATATACTTTGGATAAGAGGGTCACAATGAGTAGCTGTTAGTCTACCTGAGATCAGGGGAATTCCCAAGTATCTGACAAGAAGTGTACCTAGTTTGAATCCTGCTAAATGTTGCACAAACCGAATTGTTTCAGGATTAAGATTGGCTTGGAAGACTTCAGTTTTTTCCTTGTTCAACTGCAATCCTGACATAGCATAGAAGTTCTGCAAGCATGAGAGAAGGTTTGCAACTAAGTTTTTCTTCCCATTAGTGAAGACAAGAAGGTCATCAGCAAAGCTAAGTTGAGTCAACTTTGCTTTTTTGCATGATGGATGATATCTTATTTCCTTATCTTCTACTGCTTTGTTTAACATGGAAGACAATACATCCATAACAACAACAAATAGGTAAGGTGAGAGAGGGTCCCCCTGTCTGATCCCCTTTTTACCTGGGAAGAAACCAACCAGCCCACCATTCAATGCTATTGAGTAATAAGGAGTTGTTATACAAGCTCTCAACCATTCTAGGAACCTATTTGGAAATCCTAGCGCCTCCAAAGTGTTGAATAAGAAGTCCCAATCAACAAAGTCAAACGCCTTCCTAAGATCAATCTTTATGGTCATCTTAGGGGACACCCTTTTAGTGTGATATCCTTTCACTATCTCCTGTGCCAGCATGATGTTGTCAACAATGCTCCTACCCTTAATGAAGGCACTCTGATTTGCATTTATCAAAGATGGCAAGCAGTGTTTCAGTCTATTAGCAGGCAGCTTGGCGATGCACTTGTACAAAGTATTGCAACAGGAGATAGGCCTAAAGTCAGTCATATGGCATGAATTCTCCACCTTTGGCACCAAAGTAATGGCTCTGGCATTCATTGATCTAGAAAGATGGCCTGTTCTAAAAAAATGAAGGATTGCATTAGTGAAATCTTCACCAATGGTTTCCCAAGCCACTTGGAAGAAATGTGGATTATATCCATCAGGCCCAGGAGCCTTCTCATTCTTTAGTGAGAAAAGGGTAGAACGGATCTCCTCAGTAGTGACTTCAGCATTCAAAAAGAGTTTTTGCTGAGTAGAAATACCCTTATTCATGAGTCCTTTGATCTCATCAACCGAGCTTCCATTTACCCTCGTATCCTTGGATCCCAAAAGGTCTTCATAAAACTGGATGGCTTTAGTTTTTACCTCTTCAAAGGTCTCCAATTTAAAAAGTCTCCAATTTCTGGCCCTGAGCATTGTATAACATTTCATCGTGTTGTATGAGTTTCTTGCAGCAGCCACCTTGTGAAAATACCCTGTATTCTGATCACCAAGCTTGAGCCATTGAATCCTTGATTTCTGCTTAAAGAATGATTCCTCAGCAGTAGTCAAGGATAAGTATTCGGCTAAAGTCTTCCTTTAATGTTCCAAGTTGCTAACATCATGCTCTCCCTCAAGAATGGAGGCTTGAATCACCTGAAGCTCTAAGCCCTTTTCATGGACTCTTTCAGACAGCATATTGTATGAACTATGGTTCAACTTCTTAAGCTCATTTTTCAACATTTTTAGTTTGTGTTGGAAGGAACCATTAGATGAGTATCCCATACTCCTTTTACAACTCTATGGAAATCAACACGGTTAGCCCAAAAATTGAAATATTTAAAAGGCTTTGGGGGGGAAGGCCAAAGTGTTTTTAATGTGATCAAAGCTGAATAGTGATCGGAAGTACCAGGGGTGAGGAACTGTACCTCGGAAGAAAGAAAAGAATGCAGCCAAGAATCACTGATCAGAACACGGTCAAGTTTACGAGCTAAAAACCCTTCCAGTCTATTGTTCCTCCATGTGAATTTTGGTCAAGAGTAAGCATGATCAAGTAAACCAGCTGACGAGAGGCACTGGTTGAAGTCTTCCATTTCAAGAGATACCACTTGATTCCCATCATAATTAGAGCTTTCTTCAGGCCTTCGTATGATGTTGAAATCTCTTACAATCAACCAAGGGTTACCAGCAAGAACCTGGGATTTGGATTCCAAGTATCTCCACAAACTTCTCCTTTCTGTGCCAACATTCCTTGCATAGATGGCAGTAAAATAGGAAACCCCTTCAGGGCAAGAAATTTGGCAAGTAATCGCCTAATCCATAGATGACTCAAGCTTTACTACAATCAGGTTACACCACAATAACCATATTCTCCCATTTTCAGTTGCATTATAATTATCAAGGATATTCCAGTGACTAAATTTCTTTGACATCACCATTTTTTGCTTCTCTTTTTTAACTCTAGTCTCCACTAAACAGATAATATCTACATTATGAAGCCTAACAATTTTGTAGACCTCCTTTAGCTTCAGAGGGTCATTTAACCCTCTGATATTCCAAACAAGTATCTTCAATGTAATACAGTGGTAGCTGAACCACTGGCCCTAGACTTATCCGGAGGTACTCTAGGCCTGCCTCGACCTCTCCTCTTGTTTTGGCCTTGTTTTTGTTATGCTATTGTAGTATTTCCAACAACAGTCTTACCCTTAACCACACCTGCAACATCCTATTCATCCTCAACCACCTGTAGCTTTTCTTTAGGATTTGCTGACCCTTCCTTTCTGCCTTCAGTTTGCTGCTGTGAAGCCTTAGGTGAAAACTCATGCTCCTCAATACAAGGCTTATCATCTTTTGCAATAACTTGGAATTGGTTTCCAAGAGTAATGTCTAGTATTGGCTCCTTCCCAGATGGTTTCTGTACCCTTTGCACCTATTGCCACTTATCCTCTGTTACTATATCTTCCTTCTTCTTTTGCACCTATTCAGCCTTTGGCCTTTCATGTTTCTCACATTGCTTGGTAGCATGCCCAAACAACTTGCAGATTTGGCATTTCTAAGGCCACCATGGTACTTCAACCTCCACTATAACCAACTTACCATCACCAATATCAACTTCAATTGAGCCTGGTATTTCATCTTCGAAGCTCATCTCAACACAGATTTTTGCAAAACTGAGGTACTATTGTTGTGTAGTAGCCTTGTCCATGAACAAGGGTTTGCCTACTGCACTAGCCAGGTAGCTAATCCCAGGTTGAGAGAACAACTCCAGTGGTATGTTTTTCAGTAAGAACCAAACAGAAACCGTTTTAAGTTGGATATCAGTGAAGCTCATCCCAGGCTCCCACTTCCGAATGATGATTGGCTTGTTTCCGATATGCTACGATCCTGATTCCAAAATCCATTCACAAGTATCCTTAGAGGGGTACTGCAGATTTGACCTCAATAGTACCATTCTTTCCCCAAATCAGGTTTGCAACAGATACCATATGACTATAATTTGGTGTTTTACCTATGAACTAGATGATTAAGCTAGTGCTCCAGTTATTTATGCCATCCTCAATAACAGTCAGTGGTGGTTTAACAACTTTCATACCTCCCTGCTGCTCAGGTGGAAAGTAACTCAGCTTAGTGGAATACTCTTCCTTGTCGAAGAAACGCCTCCACTTACCACCAATAGTAGTTTCGAACTTCACTTACTGCCTCTGCACACTGGCACCAGTACCCTGCTAGGTAGAAGCTTGAGCCACATCCTGCACTATGTTGCTAAAGCAATCCATCATTTTGTCCAATGAATGAACAGCTGTGGATCACTCAAGAGGTGATGAAGATCGACCATCCATACCAGAAAAAAGCCCAAGAAAAATCGAAACCAGAATCGAGAGAAACCTAACCAGGAAAACAACAGAAAAAACAAGATCGTAGAAAGAAAAGATGGAATAAAGTGGTGAAGATCAAAGGATTGAGGAAGAAGAAGCTCAGCCATGAGACTTGCTAACATGAGCCGATAGAAAAGTTAACATGCGCACTCCTATCCCTCCTCTCTCAAATGCATATTTTTTAATATATGTTATTAATATGTTTTTAAATTACAATTATAAAATATAAATAAGTAATTTTTTAATCAACAATTGATTTAATAATAAAATTTTATATCCTTTAATATTAAAAAAAATTCAATTTGTGTGAAATTGAGAAATCTCATAGTATTAAAATAAAATCTTAATTATAAAGTGAAAGTTTTCAACAAAATAATTTAAATATGAAAAAAATATAATAATCTTGAGTATATTAATACAAAAATACATTGTTAATCGAAGGACATACAAAACAAGAGAGATGGATCTAACATATTTCGAATTTGAATACTTATCTTTTCAAAACCAATAAATAATGACTATAAAAAATAAAATTAAAACATTTATATGCAACATTTAATGAAAAAAATGAAAAAAATTATCTTGAATAATTTATCAATATTGATTAGGACCGATGAAACTAAAGTTTGTCAATATATATAATAATAATATGAGATTTAAATACTCACGAACTCTAACTTTACCTTTTTTGATAAATTTAACCAGTTAAAAGTTATTTAAAAAATCATTATCCAAGCAATTATATTTATTTATCAAAAAATCATTATCCAAGCAATTATATAACAATTCAATATAATTAAAACTCTTTTTCTATCTATAAAACTAAATTTATTATTAAAATTAAATATTGTAATTTGTAATACATAAAAATTTGTTTAAAATAGAAATTTAATAAACAAAAATTTATGTTTTCGTGATAAAATAATTCAAAGTAAAATTTAACATTTTAAATATATTATTAAAACATTTTGAAATATTTTTAAATTATAAATATTTTATTAAACTATATTTTAATTAAAAAATGTAAATTTTAAAATAGTGTTAAAATTTATATAGCTTATTAAAATATAAATTTTACATTGAATTATTTTACGATAAAATTTACACAAATTATTAACGTGTAAAAATTTATATAAATTAATAATACTTTAAACAAACGACAAAATAACATGAACATATTACGAACATACAATTTTTTCTCTAAATTGAATCATTATGACAAATTATGCAAAATATGGGATGAATTGAGACACGACACGAAAACACAAAATTTTTTCTAAATTGAATCACCATGACAAACTATGCAAAATATTTGGATGAATTGAAACACGACACAAACACATGAAAAAAATAATTAAAATACTATACGACACGACACAAAAATAACATGAACACAACACGAAAAATAACATGAGTACGACACGAATACTCGAATGTGTCAAAATCTACATAAAATAAATTATTAATGTGTACAAATTATATAAATTTATAATACTTTGAACACACGAAAAAATAACACGAACACGATACGAATACGAGAACGTGCCAAAAACTATATAAAACAAATTATTAACGTGTAAAAATTATATAACTTTATAATAATTTAAACATAAAAAAAATACGAACACACAGAATTTTTTCTCCATCATTTCTTTTTCCTTTCTTCCCTCTTTTTTTTTTCTTTTTTTTTTTTCTTTTCTTTCTCTTTCTTTTCTTTCTTTCCTTCTTCATTAAAAAATAAAAAATAAAAATACTCAAACTAACCCCCGAACCCCTTAATATCAATGCTTAGTTGTCCCCTAAGCAATGAGTTAACATTCTCAATTAAGCATTCACATTGTTTAGGGGATAACTTTTATAGTTAGTACTAGATAATACCCGCGCTTCGCTGTGAAATATTATCGGATTTGAATCAACATTTTGTAATAAATTTGGAAGATAAAAAAGTAAGAGTAGTAAAGATAATAATTTATAAAATAATAATAATTTTTATTGAGAGTTATTTGAATATGGTTAATTACATCCGGCAATTTTAAACACAACATAATTATACGACACGAACATAACATGAAAAAATAATTAAAACACGAAATGACACAAAAATAACAAAAACACGACACAAATACAAGAACGTGTCAAAATCTACATAAAACGAATTATTAACGTGTCAAAAATTATATAAATATATAATACCTTGAATATGATTATAATAAGAAAAATAACACGAATATGATGACGCGTTGCACAAATTTGTGGGTTATTTGAATAGTGTCAATTAGACTTGGCGATTTCGGACACAACATGATTATATGACTACACAACATAAAAAAATAATTACAACACGACACAAAATATAGCATGAACACGACACAAATACATGAACGTGTCAAAATCTACATAAAACGAATTATTAACGTGTAAAACTTTATATAAATTTATAATATTTAAAACACATGATAACATAACACGAACATGTTATGGACATACAATTTTTTTCTAAATTGAATAATTATAAAAAATTATGCAAAATATGGGATGAATTGAGACATGACACGAACACACAAAATTTTTTCTAAATTGATTACCATGACAAACAATGCAAAATATTTGGAGACACGACACGAACACACAAAATTTTCTCTAAATTGGATTACCATGACAAACTATGCAAAATATTTGGATGAATTGAAACACGACACGACATATGAAAAAAATAATTAAAATACGGCACGACACGAAAATAACATGAACACAACACAAATACACGAACGTGTCAAAATTCACATAAAATGAATTATTAACATGTAAAAAATTATATAAATTTATAATACTTTGAACACAAAAAAAAAATACGAACACGAAAAATAATATGAACACGAACGAATATCTGAACGTGTCAAAATCTAAATAAAATGAGTCATTAACATGTAAAAATTATATAAATTTATAATATTTTGAACAGATAAAAACTAACACGAACACGACACGAATATGCAAACGTGTCAAAATCTACATAAAATGAATTATCAACGTGTAAAAATTGTATAAATTTATAATATTTTGAACACACAAAAAATAACACGAACACAAAAAGACACGAATACACAATTTTTTCTATATTTTTTCCTTTTTCCTTTTTCCTTTCTTTTTTCTTTTTTCTTTTTCCTTTATTTTATTTTATTTTCTTTCTTTCCTTTCTAATCAAAAAAATAAAATAAAATAAAATATCCAAAATAACCCCCCAATCCCCTTAATACCTATGCTTAGGTGTCACCTAGCCCTTAACCCAAAACCTTTAATTCTCTCATCTTATTGAATTTGGGGATTGTTTTTATATATAGTAATAGATAATAGATATATTAACTTTATTTTGTTATTAATTTTATTTTATTTTTCACTTTTTTGGTTAAAAAAACATTTCTTAGAATTTAAAACTTTTATTGAAATATAATTTTCCTTCTTTATTTTTCTATCACAGAGAATATCAGACTATAATTATTTTTCTATCACTTCATGGGATTTCTTCTCCATTAGGATTCATGGGGTCAATGCGCAAAAAAGCAAATTTTCAGATTAACATCTACTATAATTATTTTTGAGTCCTAAAGGACTCAAGAGACTTTTTTCAAAATTGAAGGGTAATTTTGTCCTACCATAAAAAAATAATGGGTCTGCTTTTTCTTTTTTTTTTTTTCATTTTACTTTTAAGTTTTTTTTTTTAATTTTTTAAATGATATATCTAAAGGGGTTGGTCTGCACGATAATTCACGGGTCGATTTAAAATCCGTATCCAACCCGTTCGAGAAAACAAATTAAAAAATATTTTATTAATTTTATTTAGTTTTTTAGATTTCTTGTTTAAATGATTTATTGGTCTACACGTTGACTCACGAGTCAATTTAGGATTCGTACCCGACCCGCACAGAAAAAAGTTAAAAAAGTAAATTATTTTATTTTTAAATGATGTATTTAAAGGGGTTGGTCCGCATGTTGACTCGCGAGTCGATTTAAGATCTTTACCCGACCTGCTTGGGAAAAAATAAACAAAAAAATTATTTTATTAATTATTTTTAGTTATTATTTTATTTTTAAATGATAAATTTAAAGGGGTTGGTCTGCACGTTGACTGGCGGGTCAATTTAGGATTTGTACCCGAGCCGCTCGAGGAAAAAAGTTAAAATAAGAAATTTATTTTATTAATTACTTTTATTTTAATTTTAAATGGAGTATGTAGACACTTAATTTTGTCCGAGCCACTAAACAAGGTATGTTTTCCTTCAATTTAGATTTTTCTAAGCTTCCTTCCTTCTTCTTCTTCATGGCTTAGTGACATAACATTTGGATTCAGTGAAGTGCACATGCTATTTTTGACACTTCGGATAAAAAAATCAAAGTCAAAGGTCAAAAAGTCAACTTAAAAAAATTAAGATTAAAAAGGAAGTTTGGATGTTAAAGAAGAAATCTTGATGATTTTAAAGTCAACTTTGAATGTTGAAGTGATAAAATCAAATGGAAGTGAAGTGAACAAAAATGATGGAAAATGCATGGTGGGTTCAGCCAAGGTGTTTAAGGCAAAGGGGAGGCCCATCATTTTTATCCAAGTGATTGGCAAATATTGGTGGAGATAGAAAGCCCAACTTTTCAAGTAATTGGCAATTTTTTGGTAAAATATGGAAGCTCATTTTTGTTTTATTAATGAAAATTTTGATGGAAGTATGGAAGCCCATTCCTTAATGACCAATTGGTAGGATTTTTAGAAAATATGAGAGCCATTTTTCAAGACCAAATGGAGGATTGATAGGTAGGAAATTAAGAGCCCAACTTGTGTAAACAATATGGAGAGCCTAACTTTAAGAGCCCATGTAGGATTTTTTTGGTGAGAGGCCCAAATCTAAGGTCCATGTAGGAAGATGGATAAGGGGTGAGTTTAGAATTAAATAAAAGTTGTAGGAGTATTGTGTAAATAATTGAGGTAAAGTTGTAATTAAAAAGGATGAGTGGAAGATGTCCTTGGATGGGCTAAATGACATGTTAGTAAATAAATGGATAGGTGATAAGAGTAAGGACATGAGTCAACTAGTTAGTACATGAGTTGGCATTTTTGACCAATGAGAGCCATTCTTGGAGGCTAAGTTGGATGACCATTGGTTAGCCAATGGATGGTAAAATTAATGAGGAAGGGGTGGATCCCATTAGCTAAGCCATGTGATAATGTCATTTGGCTAAAAAATGGAAGAACTTAGAACAAGGAAACCAAAGGGTTGGGATTTTTTTCATTAGGCAACATCAATTTCCAACAGCTGAAAATTACAGCAGAAAAAAAAGAAAAAAAGAAAAAAAAAGAGAGGAAAAAAGAAAAGAAATGGAGACAAGAAAAGAGAGGTTTTTGCTAGGAAAGCTTAGCTAAGATGTTTTTCTATCTTCTTCTTCTCTTTGCTTTTCTTTTCAAGTTTTTCCTCATGTTTTTTCTTTTTTACTTCAAGTTATGAAGTTTCTCAAAAAAGGTTTCTTATAAAAAGCTTTTCTCTTCTCTTTTCTATAACCGAAAAGTTTGTAAATTTATTTTTCCTTCCTTGAGTGGCGCAACTTGATATTGTTTTTACTATATATGTTATGTTTATCTTGTTTGCATGCTTTGGCTATGGTTTATTGTGGTGCATGCTTGATGCTTGATGATTTTCTTCTCTTTGAAAAAATGGTTGAGCTTGATGATCTTAGAGTTTCTTTAAGTGTTGGTTAGGCCGGATTAATCATCTATGAGGCCAACCTTGAGCCAATCATTTTGTTTGCAGTAAAACATATTTTTAAAATGATTTCCAGCATGATTTTGGTTAGGATTAATCAATGATCCATAGTCAAAATCTTGTTTTCCAAAGTGTTGGAAAAAGCAATGTTTTAAAGGTTGGATATGGTGATTTCGGGCAACATGAATCCAATGCATTTTTTGTCCAAATTAAAAATGTTTTAAACCCATAAAACACACCCTTGGCTGAACCTATGATTAAAATTTCAGATTTTTTTTAGTTTTGTTTAAGGGTTAAAAAAATGGTTTTGACAAAACTCGTTTTAGGTGGATATGGTGATTTTGGACAACATGAGTCCAGGCATTTTTTGTCCAAATAAAAAATGTTTTAACATCATTTAATATACTCTTAGATGAGTCCATGGTTAAAATTTTAGGTTTTTTTGAGTCTTAAGGGTTAAAAAAAATAGTTTTGACAAAACCGATTTTAGGTAGATATGGTGATTTTGGGCAACATGAGTGTATGCATTTTTTGTCCAAATAAATTTTTTTTTAACATCACTTAATATACTCTTAGATAAATCTGTGGTTAAAATTTCAGACCTTTTTGAGTTTTCCTTAAGGGTTAAAAAATAGTTTGATAAAACCGGGATTTGGCGGCTAAAATGAGCTTTAAAACAAGTAAAAATTTGAAATTTTCACACTAAGGGGAGAGGCTGGCCGAGGCCCTTAGAGGCTGTTTCTAAGTTGTTTCTTGGTCATTTAAGGTTAAAAAATAAGGTCTTGATAAACCGGGCTAAGGGTAGTTAAACCGAGTCAAATTTTGGGCATTTTTGCCCTAGGGACATTCAGCCAAATGCTTTTTTTTTGGGGCATATTTTGTTTTCTTTGAATTTAAAGCATTGCATTAAGACTCAGTTAGGGGTATTTGGATGTCAAGCAAGGGTATTCGAATACCTTTCTAATCCGAGCTAAATCCGTGCCCAAAAAAATCTTTATTTCTTTAAATCCAATTTAAATTTCTTTCAAAGGTACTAGGATACCTCCTTAGGTATTCTGATGCCCTCTCTTCAAAAGAGAAACACATTTCGATAATGGTCCCGTTTTCATGCATTGGATATTTCAAAAATGTTTTCTTTAAATTTGGCATTAAAACGTGCTTTCTCGATTACATAAGCATTCGGCGAGAATTATTTCTTAATCTTTGCCGGGTCTGCCGGGGAGGTCAGGAAATCCTTCAACGCACGTGTTTATGAAATTGTAAAGCTTGGTTTTTGTTTACTCGGAATTACGTGTGTGTTAAGCGAAAGAGTATTTTTTCAAGCTTTGCCGGGTCTACCGAGGAGTTCGGTTAAATATTTTGACATTTGCCATTCATGTAATTTCAAATAAATAAGTACATGAACAAAAGAATTTTAAAATATGGTTGTGCACATCTTTGTTTATGTTCTTAATTAATTGTTGCTTATGCCATGTTCTTAATTATGCCACTTGATGATTATGATTTGTATAATTTTTGTTATGATATTAATAATTGACATTCATGCTAATTTCATGTTCATGATATTTGTTATTTCATGATTCTTTGCTTAAGTATGATCTTGTTTATGCCATGTAATATTTGTTGCTTAAGTTAATATTTTGATTATGCCATGTGATAAGTATTATTTAGATTAATTTCTTATCTATGCCATGTGATAATTAGTGATTATATTATTTTGTTTATATTGCATGTTAATATTTGTTTTGCATATTCATATTCATATTCATATTCATGATCATGAAAATGATTTTAAATGCATATAGAAAATTAATGTTCTTATAATAAATAAGGCAATATCCCCAAGTTAAAATAATTCATGAATCCTCTGCCGGGTTGTCGGAGATTCTTCATCAATTATTATTAACAAAGGAATACCCTTCTAAAATGAGGATGATGCGGAGAATTTTAAAACAAGAAAAATACGATGTTTCGCCAGTTTGCCGGGGAATATAAAAAATTTTATAATAATTAATTCCGAATCATTCTCGAAATAAAATGACTATTTTTTTTTGAGAATTATCTTTAAATACCGAATTTTTTTCGAGACTTGAGATAACACACGATTAATAAGGTATCATTTTACACGGACATTGTAGAGGTGCTATAACTTTCCCTGCCTTTCCTGTGACATAATCGACTCCCTAATCAACTCTTTTTTTCTCTAGTTTAAAACGCAGACCTTTTAATTGGTTTTTCAAAATATTTTAATTAATTTCAAAATGTTTTACTAAAAACCGATTTTAGTAGGTGACCGATCATACCTAGTCAAAAAGATCGGTGGCGACTCTTTTTTTTTGAAGCTGTTTTAAAACCCTTATATTATTTACGAGGAACCAATTATTTCTTTTCCTCTTCCCCCTAACGTCATTTGGCGGTCACGAGATCGTTATGACAGTTTGGCGACTCCATTGGGGACACTTAGAGAGTCAAGCCTAAAATTAATCATGTGTTATCAAAATTCTCGGTTTGTTGGTTTTAATTGGTATTTAATTACAATTCCCATATTCTTTTTTAAAATAAAGAGGATTTCTAAAAAATAATAAAATGTTTTTAAATATGTTTATTTACATACATATTATTATTGCTCTCTGGTTAATTAATGCTTTACATTATTTGATTATTTTTTTAAATAAATTGTCAGGGTATTTTCAAATAAGGGTTGTAGAATAGGTGGTGAAAGGTTTGTTTGTTCCTTCTCACACACTACACTTGCATTTGCATAACATGAGCTCTTATACTCAGGTTCCGTCCTTTTAGGTGGGAGTAAAGTACCTACGCTTCGTGAGGTGATAACCTCCGCATAAGCCTGAGAAATATACTCTAACGATGGGGGTGCCTTGCTAGCCTTCGCAGGCGACAGTGAGGAACAATTTGGGACCTTTAGAACCTAATTCAATCTCATATAGTGAACCTAGGCAAAGCCATGCCAAGTTTTCGTTAGATACATCGAAGCTAGGAACAAACGAAAGGACACTTTCGACCTTTTGCTATTTATTTCTATATCCCGAATAAGCATTGTACTATGGGCAAGGATGAACGTACATCGCCCGTAATAAGTTTAATATTCCGCCCCAAAGGCATCGTGATGCCTAAATAAATTGATATCGTTGGAGCAAATTTTCATTGACTTTCCTACTTTGTATTGATGATTTTATTCCTTTACTGCTTTACTTTTTCTTTCCATGTATCGTTTGTAATAATACCGAAAATTAGTATTTTTAGGTTATTTTAAAAAATTTCTTTTATACTTGTACCTTTTTAAAGAATCTTGTAGAAACGAAAAAAGTTTTTATTCCATGAAAAGAATGAAAAATATTTCTTCTTTGAAAAAAAGAAAATGTAAAAAACAAAAAATGAATGAAATTTTGAGTAGAGAATAATGAAAACGTTCTTTGTAGTGGAATAGTGTTGTGGAAAAATAAAAATTTCCTTTTAAGTTTTGGTATTTGCAAAAAAATATGAAAAAGAAGAAAAAAATTAAAAAATAATAGTTGTTAGAAAATTCAAAAAAAGTAGAAAAGAAAAAAATAAAAAAAATAAAGAGTAATACTAGGATTTTTTTTCCTTGATCTTTTCATTGCATTTTGCATAACATTCATATTATTTGAGAAGTTGTAGATATGAGAATTCATTTTTTCATGCAGTTTTGCTTTTCGTACATTTCATGCATCAATTATCATTACATTCAGTCATATGTGAATAAAGCATGTACATTTATGGTTGCATTTTTTATTTCATTGATGGTGATGATGATAGCTTCATTTTTTAATTGCGTAAAAGGAGTTAAAATATGGGGAATGAAGTGGAGAAACGATTGGTTGCTTTGGAGCGTAATCAAGAGGAACTTAGACATGAAATCTTGGAGGTGAAAAAAATAGCTTGCCAAATTGATGAAAATGGTGGAGGATTTTAGTAAGGTTAAAGGGGAATTTTCTCAAGGCTCTTCATCGCCTTTGGAACAACCAAGACCATCAAGTCCAAATCATGTGATCTTTGCTGAATCCCACACTTATCAATGCTATAAAGGTCTTAACCCTGACGAAATTAAGGACAATATCGTGAAAACGGTTAAATCGGAGAGTCTGATGCCAAAGTCATAAATCTTGGATCCTGTACAACCTCTACAAACTGTTCTAGATACAAACCGGTATCCTTACCTTACTATTATCCAGTCGTCCGCTGAGATGACCAACATGAGGTCTCTGGGTCCCACTTCATCACCATGAATTGGTGTCAAGTCCTACTTTTGCCTTCATTCAGCCAACATTCTACCATCTCATCAAGCATCCGGGATAAGAATTTCGAGCCGTGCGCAACCTATAAGGGTCCCATGTCCAAATCCATACCTTTGCTTACTATTATTCCGCCACCTTTCCCTACAAATACTCTGGTTCAAACCTTTGTTCCACCATCAAATGCCTTAACTCCTAGCCCATATGTGACTAAGAAACAACCTAAGAACTAGACACATAAGCATTTTGATCCCATTCCAATCAACTATCAAAAGCTTCTCCCTATATTGATCCGAGACCACCTTATTGCCTATGAACCGGTACAACACCTGCAACCACCGTATCCCAAGTGGTATAACCCAAATGCAAGATGTGATTATCACGGTGGAATTATCGGGCATAGCATTGAAAACTTTGAGACTTTCAAGAAAAAAGTACAATCTCTTATAGATGCCAAATAGTTCAACCCTGCAACATTGATTGGTTGAGGACTTGGGAAGGACAATTAGAACTGGCAGATTGGTCGTGATGATGTAGTATGACTTTGGTTTTTTATGATGTAGTAGGATTTTGTCTTTTCAGTAGCCGGCTCTTATAGCCTTATGATGCTAGGAAAATAAAGTGCTTGCAAAAGACAATTTTGACCACTTTTCGGATTTTGTAAATATGGTTTATGTCTTGTGAACATTGGCATGAGAATTAAGTAATTATGTTTGCAATTTATGAGATGTAAATGATTAAGTTCCTCCGATTCTTATTTCCTCTATGGTATCTTCCCTTGCATTTGCATTATATCAATTACTTGTCATGCCATACATTTCATCCATCCATCTATTGGCATCAAGTTCATTTGCGCATAACAATGGCTCTATCAACGCCAATGATAGGGAAGCCAATATTGTCCTCGATAATTTCTGATCTCTAGAGGCAAATAAAAATGAGGGTTTTCTCAAGCCCCTAAAATAAAAAGCCATGATAAAGATGAATATTGATAGAGTTCATGTTTGCTCTCTAAAGATAACCTTGGTTTTATTTTTCTTGAAGAAAAGCAAAATGGGAGAGGGTCATACTACCTGATTGGATAAAATGGAACAAATGCAGAAGGAGACAGCTGAACAAGTCTCACAGACGATGCAGATGACTCCTACAAATATTGAAAACCTGATAGAAATTATGGGAGAACATTTTACACAGAAAAGTAATCAACTTGAAGAGTGTGGCAATTTGGAAAAAAATGTTCAAGGCCGAAATTCTGATCAGGTTCACCTACAAAATCAAAAGGTAGAGATACCTCAAGAGTATGACTTATTGGAGGAAAGGATTCGAGCTGTTGAAGGTGGAGATGAATTTAGTGCAAAAGGGTTTCTCTTGGTCCCCGATGTGGTCATCCCCTTTGAAATTCAAAGTTTTGGAGTTTGAAAAATATGATGGACTTAAGTGCCCTGAAACGCACTTGGCCATATATTGTAATAAAATGGTGGGGCATGCTCATAATGAGAAACTGTTTATCCATGTTTTTCAAGACAGTCTGGTAGGAGCTGCATCTAAGTGGTGTTTTTAGTTAAAAAGAGGCTAGGTGCGTACATGGAGAGACTTAGCTCAGGCATTCTTGGAACAATACAAGGACATGTTGGAAACAGCTCCAGATCGATGGACACTACAAAACATGAAAAAAGGATCCAATGAAAGCTACAAAGAGTATGCTTGTAGATGGAAAGATGTAGCCTCACAAGTTCGACCACCTCTTACCAATAGAGAAATGAATGCTTTATTTGTAGATACTCTCCCACATCTATACTACGATAAGTTGATTGGCAATGCTTTCTCGGAGTTTGCGGACATATTATTTTCGGTGGGTAGTGTAGACACCTAATTTTGTCCGGACCACTAAATCAGGTATGTTTTCTTCCTAAAGTGATATTTCAAAATGCAAAAAGGCTTTTCTCATCCTGCAGGTGGTACTTCAAGACTTAGTCTAAGAAGTCAAGCACAAAAAGTCAAACATGAAAAAGTCAACCTCAGAAAAGTCAACCTCGAAAAGTCAACTACTAAAAAAGTCAACCCATTTTCAAAATCAAGATTTGAAGTTCAATTGAAAAATGGTGAAAGAATTTTGATAATCCGAGATCTACATTGAAAGATATGGAATTCGAAAGTTGGGTTATCGGAGATTCAGTAGAAAGGAAACCCTAGTCCGAGAAATTTGGGGAAATATGCGTAAACGATCAAACTGGTCAGAATTGAAGGTTACAAATGAAATATAAGCACTGACTACAGGTAATGGAGAAGCTACTTAGAAGAAAAACTGAAGGAAAAGTCAATTCAGAAGAAAACCGAGAATTAGGGTTTTTAGTGAATTTCGATGAAATTGGAAAAAATTGCAGAAATGGCCTGATTCGGTAAAACTAAAGCCCCTAATTGATGAGGAGTGATTAAACAAGGATAGCCCAAGGCTCAGTTTGAAGAAATTCCGAGAAAAGAGCTGATTGGAGGAAAAACGAAAAAATGAGGAAATTCTCGGTAGTAAAAAAAAAAAAAGGAAAATCAAATAAGAGGGGAATTTGATAGTAAAAATTGGGCATTTTTGGACCAACTCCAATTCATTATACGAAAAAGGCCTATAAAAAGGAAAATCTGAAAATCGGACTTGTTTTGAGCAAAATCAGGCTTCGGAGGTAAAAGGACAAAATTGGAAAATTTGGGAAAATAGCAAATGAGCTCCAAAAATTACCAGAATTTGTAGATCTCATTCTTAAATCATTTTGGAGAGATTGGCAAAAGAAAATCTGGATTCGGAGTTCGTTTGCAAAATGGCCAAATCTCGGGCCCACTATGTAGAAATTCAAGCAGATATTTATTCCGAGAAAATAGCAAATAAGCTTCAAAAATTATGAAAACTTCCATATCACACTTTAAATTTATTTGGAAGAGATTGGTGAAGAAAAATCTAGATTGGGAGCTCGTTTAAAAAATGGTAAAAGTTCGGGTACACAAAAGGGCAATTTTGGAAGAAAAATCCAAAAAAATAGCAAATGGACTCGGAAAATTTTGAAAACTTCCGCAATTAAATTTTTTATTATTTCAAAAAATAAAATTTGAATGTGGAGTCCGTTTTCTATTTATTTAGGTTCGGGGGTCAAAAACGTTATTTTACCGAAGAAACCGAAAAAGGCTTTTCTGGCAATGGAATTGGGCTGGATTTCAAGAGGGCAATCAGCCAAGCCCATGATGGAGATTAATTTTGCTGAGCCATTTCATCTAAGGGCCAAGAGAGAAGAGGAAGGTAGTTATTTTTTTGATCAAACCTTTGAATTTGCAACACATGGATCAATGGTTGGAGAGGGATGATGTCATATTTATGATCCTCTTTACGACATCATCTTCATGACATCATATATTTAGGGGCTGATTATTCTAATATAATGGTGGGATTTTTACATAGAAGGCATCTTGAAGTGATAGCCATTGGATGAAAAAAATAACTAACTTGCTTCTAGAAAAGGGCCATTCGGCCAAGGGAATTGAGGGGGGGAGAACAGATTCTTTCATAAGTTTAGAAGGCTGAAAAGAGAGCAGTAGCTAGGGGAAAAGAAGAGAAAAAAGAAAGGAAAAAGAAAGGAGAAAAAAGGAGAAGGAAAAGAAATGTTTTGGCTTGCTTCTTCTTGATTTGGAAAGCTAGAGCAAGGTAGCTATGTTCTTTCATGGTTTTTCCATACTTTATTGACATGATTTTGCTATTTTGACTGTTATTTTATTCTTTTTTATGAAATAAATTTGTTTTTAAAATAAGTTCTAAGGAGCTTCTACTTTGTTTTTTTAAAAAGAAATAAGAAAGCAAGTTTTTTTTTCTCTATTTTTCATGTTGGCCGAATGGGTTGTTTTTTGTTAAATGATTTTGTGTTTGATTTTACTAATGTTATTTGTTGTGGTAGGTTAGCTTTCTTGTGTTAGATTAGCTTACTTGTGTTAGATTAGCTTGATTGTGGTAGGTTAGCTTGATTGTGGTAGCTTAGTTCTAAACCATGCCATGTGTTTATGAAAATGCCATGTTAGAATACCATCATTGTGAGCATGTGACCATTCGGCCTTCTCCATTTTCTATGTTTTGTAAGTGCATTTTCATCTTGTTAGTTGATAGGTTTGCATTTCCATGCTATGATTTTATGTATTTTGATTTAGTGTGCCATGTGTTTGTGACAATGCCATGCCCATTTAGGCCTATAGACCATTCGGCTACCTCCCCATTTTATGTCTCCTATGTGCATTTTCATCATGCTAGTTGATAGGTTTGCATTTTCATGCCATAACTTTGTGTATTTTGATTTAGAATATTATGTGTTTGTGTTATTTCCATGCATTTTTTAGGTCTAGGTTTCATATGCATTACCATGCATTTCATGCATGTTTAGACCTAGGTTGCATTTATTGCCATGCAAGTTCATGTTAGGTCTAGGCCATATTCTTTATGCTATGCATTTTCCATGTCATTTAGGTTTTAAATCATGCATTTCATGCATTCAATTTGCTGTATGTTCATTTATCTCATTTCATGCCACATGATTTGTGAATTAGGCTAATCAATGGCTCAAAGTCATGCTCACTTGAGCATTCTTGTGTAAAATTAAAGAGTTGTCAAGTTGATTTTTTCACCTTTGTGTGTTTTTTTTTTTACTTAGGCAAATCTTGTCCAATTTCTTAGAAAATTTAGCTACTTCTTTTAGGTCCTTATAAGAGTCTCCAAAATTTTTACTTTGATTTTTAAATGATTTTATCAAAGGCAAAAAAATGTGTTTTGGCAAAACAGTTTTCACCCAGTGTTTTGACTTTTCCGATTTTTCTAGAAAGTTATCTTTAATCATAAAATTATGCCAATTGTTTCTCGTGTAGTTTTACATGTTTTGAGTCTCCAGTACTTTTTTTAGATTTGTTTTGAAAATTTAAAAATAGGTTAAAAAATCATGCTTTAAAACTGGACAGTAGAGTCAGATTTGAATTCAGAGGAAAAACAATTGTTAATTTTGGCTAAGGCATTTAGAGGGGGGTTGATTAGGAACCTTAGCTACTGTCCTAGGTTGGTTTATAAGCCTTTTTAATCTTTAAAAATTATTTTATAAAGCTCGGGTCAAGGGTGGTCAAGTCCGGATTTTCAAACTTAGGAATTAGAGCCTTTTTCAAAGGGAATTCGGTCATGAATTATTTTTCATCCAAGATTTTCAAAATTGTTTTCAAACAATCACAAAGTATTTTGATTTTAGAAAATTTAATTTGATGTATTTTCCTAAGGTAGCCGGATATCTTTTTAGATATATGGATTTCCTTATTTAAAGGAAAAAACACACTTTCATGCATTGCATTTTTCATATTCATGCATATTGTATAATATATGATTTTTTTCTATGATGATTTCTATGGTATTGTTATTATTTTGATGTTATATTGTTTGTTATATGGTATGCTTTTTATTTAATCATTTATTTTTGTTACATTATTTAGCATATACTATGCTCATGCATTATTATTTTCATTTTCATGCATATTTCATGATAACATTATTTTATGTTTCATATCATTTCATGTCACTTAGATTATATTCCATGTCATATAGATTATATTATTTAAAATATGCCATGTCATTTAAATTTTCTATGTCATTCAAATCATATTATTTCATATAGAATATATCATGTTACTTAGGATATTTTATTTCATTTAGAATATATCATCTTACTTAGGATATTTCATTTCATCTAGAATATGCTATGCCATTTAAATTATATCATATCATTTAGGTTGCATTATATTATCTAGACTTTGTTATATCAATTTCACTATGTCACACATGTTCATATTTTTTTGAAAATGTTTTGAAAAAGATAATGATTTTCAATAAAATAAAGATATTCCCGAGTTAAAATAATTCATGAGTTCTCTGTCGGGTTTGCTGGGGAGGATATCATCAATTATCATTAATAACAGAATATCTTCTTTAAAATGAGAATGATTCGGAAAATTTTCCAAACAAATAAAAATGTCTATATTTTGCCACGTTTGTTGGGGAATATAGGAAAATTTTGAATTAATAACTTTCGGATCATTTTCAATTAAAAATGAGATTATTTTTTTTTAGAATTGGGATTAACTTGAAATACTAAATTAAAAACCGACTTTTTACCGAGACTTGAGATAACGCACGATTAATAAGGTACCATTTTGTACGGGCGTTGTGGGGGTGCTAATCCTTCCCCGCACATAACCGAGTCTCGAACCCGATTCTTCGATTTTCTTTGGTTTATAACGCAGACTTGAAATTGGTTTTAAAAAATATTTTAATTAATTTTAAAATGTTTTACAAAACCAGTTTTAATAGGTGGCCGATCACACCTAGCTAAAAAAGATTGGTGGCGACTCCATGTCTTTTTCAAGGTCATTTTCAAAACCTTCATTTTTCAAGAGAAATTAAGTCGATTTTTCTTCGGGTTTTTTAATGTCACGCTTAACGAGCAATAAAGTCTTGCGATGAGACTTGTTATTTTTTAGGTTGCGATAGGTAGGATTGAGGATGGTATGAAAAAGGGGAAAATTGTGGATTCTGATGCAAGAATTGCCATCGAGAAGAAGGATGGTGTTGCTAATAAGCATGATCAAGTTATAACTATTGAAGGTAGAAACAAAAGAGGGTTTGGTGCAATGCAAGAAGACCCTTTCAGTGGTTATATACATCCCCGACCCTATGTCAACTATTGGCCTCAGCATGATTATGCTCCAATGCGTTTTACACCACCCGAAGGATTCGCTATGCCAAAAGACTTGGAGGTTAACTCGATCTATTTTCAGAGCAATAAGAGAAAGAAAGCAAAGGTGTACTATTCACTTTCGGTAACCTACGCAGAACTTCTTCCCTTACTTATCCAAAGTCATGTGATCTCCATTATACCTGCAAAGCCCAGGAAGTTTCCTTACTCGAAAAGGTATGATCCTAATGCCACATGTGAGTATCATAATGGGGTTAAAGGACATTCCATGGAAAACTGCACTGCATTCAAGGACAAAGTTCAAACCGTAATTGATGCAAACCCAGCAAAGTTCAAAGAGCTCATTGATGCTTAACAGGGATGACGAGGCTAAGGGTTATTTTGTTCTCCGAGTAGCATGCCAATCAGGGGCAATCCTTAACTTTGGTTTAAATTTTGTACATATTTTCACTATGTTTGGAATGAATGAACTTTAAGTTGCAAGCATCATACATCATATCTCATTTGAAGTTTTGGATCCTTCTTGTGTTTTGTTTTTATGATTATGAAAAAAAATATATATAAAAAAGGATTGAAAATAATAAGATTCTTCTTTGCAAAGTGAAAAGAGTTTTGAAAGAATTGGTGATCAACATGAGGAATGGACTGATCCTAGGAAACACCTTATCTCCACATGAACCCAGATCATAAACCAGTTGATTAAAAATTACTCAAAAGTCCCCAAAGAGTATCCTTTATCGAGGCCGTGAGTAATGAAAATTTGGAAAAAAAAATCGTGGTTCCTTGAAAGTCAAGCAAACATGACATTCTTCCAAAAGATCTAGATTTGGTAGTTTGATACGTGTTAAGATAATGCCATAGTATCAATCATGGCAAAACCTATCAAATCCCTATGAAAGATTTCAAAAATGCCAAATTTTCTAGGCCTTTTCCCTAAGATCTTTATTTATGCTTTAGGACACATGAACAAAAAATGAACCAGAATACCTCTTTTTCCCCATTTGTTGTAATTTGAAATCTGGATGAGTTTCTTTTAGCAAGAAGCTCAAAGATGAAATATTAGATGTTCCAGCATGACAAAATTCCCACAAACCAAAGGACTTTCACTTGAATGGAAAATCGAAATGGGGCATCATTTGTGGTTGAAGATGAATTACGCATGAATTTTTGAGGGCATATACAGCAAAAAAAAGCAAAAAAGAAAAAAAAAGGATTGTAATATCATACATATGAGAATTCGAATGATTCCAAGTGCAAAATAAGATTCTGATTATCTATTCCCTTGAGGATTTGCTTTTCAATGTGAATATTCATACTAGATTTAAGAAATGGTCGTCTTTCATATTCTTTTCGCAAAAAAAAAAAAAAAAGAAGAAGAAATTATCCATAGTTACCTCTTTTTGAGCCTAAGGATTTCTTTTTCTTTGAACCTTGATCAAGGATCACCCTCCACACTTGGGGGCAAATGCGAGGAAGGATATTTTCAAAGATTATGGATAAATAAGCCCTAACTCGAAGACAGATACAAAGCAAATTGAGCTCTCAAGTACGGGCTCACTCTGTCAAAGTGGAAACACACAGAAAAGAAGAAAAAAGAAAGTATGAAAAGGATGGCGAAATAAAAGCCAAGAACAACGTAAAACAAAAGTCAAAAGAAGGAAAGAGAAGTCCAAAAGGGACAAATGTTTCGAAGGGAATCCTCCTTAAGAAATGATCCTTGATTTGATTACCCTCAAACACATATTTTGGGCCTATTTATCCTTTTTTTTGAACCATGAACCTTGGCCTCATTACGTGCTTTAAAAGTCCATTTTGATCAAGCGCATGTATTTAACTTGAAGAGTTGTCCTCAGATTTTATACCATCTTTTTTATTTATCATTTCACTATGGAAGAATTTAGAATTCTTAGATATATGGTGGAACAATAAAAGGAAAACAAAAAGAATGAAGCAATGAAGCTCTAGGGTGAAAACCCAAAAAAGAGCGGTCTAGAGCGGAATAAGAAGAATTTTTGATGCCACTCATGGTATTACCGAAGCCATGACAAAAGAGAAAATCATCTTGAAGAAATCGAGAAGCATCGAGGAACTCCTAGGTATCCCAAAAGGACATTTCTTTTTGGGAATTAACTTTGAAAGCTAAACCTGTTTTTCCCTCCAAATTGACCTTCCAACATTGAAAAACCATGGCTAATGTTAACACCTATCAAAATGCCATATATAGAAATGGAAGGATTGTTAAAATTTAATTGCACTTTAAAGCTTTTTTTGAAAAATGTTTGGTTTTAAAGAATTCATGTTTTGAGAAACTTACTCATGAACTGAGATACACGAACAATCCCCCTTCGTTCTTTTTGTCAAGTTTGAAAGCTTCCATAGAAAATCTGGACCTTAATGCATCAGTCCATCGACCTTGTTGCATTAAACCGCTCAAATCACTAGAAAAATAGGGTTTATTTCTCACTTCTCTTAGAAATGTCATTAATGGTGATCACCAATTTTTGAGAGACTTCAATTTCACATGCTTTGGAAGAAATGAAATTGACATGTTTTGAGAAGAACAAACTGAAATTGAGATGTAGATATGCTTTGGCAAAAGAATAAGAGGTCCTATTGTACAAGGGCATGAAATTTTGAATTTATACTTACATGAAGTTTGACTCTGTGTTTTGGTTTTGGCCAGGAAACCGAAATGAAAGGATTCGTTAGGGCAAGGAAAATATTGCAAACACAAAATCATGAGATTTTCTTCGACAAAATGAATCGAAAAATACAGACGTGGAATAGGGACTATTCCCTCCAATATGGCAAGAATAAAGCATAAAACGAGGAAACCTTACTAAGATACGAGAAAAAAGGAGATGATTTACTCTCTCAACATTTTCTTCATGTGAAATGATGTCATGCATCTCCATAAGCATTCATGCATCATATAATGAACATTTGCATTTGCATCTTTGTAGGTTAATTCAATATAGTTGATTAGTGCATTTGTCAAGCATTGAAAAAGATTAAAAGGAAAAAATGATAGGTTTCCTAGAGAAGAGGAAGGATTTTCTTAGATTTAGAGAAAAGAATGGATTCACAATGAAAAAAAGTTTGTCTAAAAAAGTGAAGAAATGAGTCTTGACAACTTTTCAAAACATGTTATTTTAATCGTGGATAAGACCTCCGGACGCCATTTTCAAAATCATGGATAAAACCTTCGGGCACCATTTTCAAAGAGGAGCTTTTAATTTTAAAGTGGGGGAGCCTCTGATGAGAGGAGCTTTTAATTTTTAAAGTTGTGGAGCTTTTGATGAGAGGAGTTTTTAATTTTTTAAAGTTGTGAAGCCTCGAAGGAGGAGTTTTTCAAAAGAAATGATTGTTAAGCTTGATGTAGCTGGCACCAAGAGGAAGTAAGCCTAGTGAATTTGGAATCTTAGTTAGTTAAGCCCAATATAGCTGACACCAAGAGGAAGTAAGCCTAGTAAAGTTGGCATTTTAGATGAAGGTTAAGTCCAATGTAACTGAAATAAGAGGAAGTAAGCCTAGTGAAGTTGGCATCTTAGTTGGTTAAGCCTAATATAGCTGATACCAATGGGAAGTAAGCCTAGAGAAGTTGGCATCTTAGTTGATTAAGCCTAATATTGCTGGCACCAAGAGGAAGTAAGCCAAGTAAAGTTAGCATTTTAGATGAAGATGAAGCCCAATGTAACTAGCATAAGAGGAAATAAGCCCAGTGAAGTTGGCATCTTAGTTGGTTAAGCCCAATATAGCTGGTACCAAGAGGAAGTAAGCCTAGTAAAGTTGGCATTTTAGAGGAAGGTTAAGCCCAATGTAACTGACGTAAAAGGAAGTAAGCCCAGTGAAGTTGGCATCTTAGTTGGTTAAGCCCAATATAGCTGGCACAAGAGGAAGTAAGCCCAGTGAAGTTGGCATCTTAGTTGGTTAAGCCCAATGTAGTTGGCACTAAGAGGAAGTAAGCCAAGTGAAGTTGGCATATAGATGTGGTTAAGCCCAATGTAGTTGGCACAAGAGGAAGTAAGCCCAGTGAAGTTGGCACAAGACAAGATAAGGCCCCAAGATGTCGTCGAGATATTTTCTTTTCTTGCAAATCGTACTTGTTTCCTTAAGACGGGTCGAGCCTTGGTATGATAGTCAAGGAAATCAACTTAAAATAAATCCTTTTATTTATAGTTTATCTTTTTTTTAAAAATAAAAATGAAAAAAATACTCTTTTCTCCTACACATGTGATCTTCATGACCAAACAAAATTGTTGTCTATTTATCTTTGACTTATTCCTGATTCTCAGCAATAGCCAAAGATGGGCAGCTGTAGACATCTAATTTTATATAGGCCACTAAACAAGGTATGTTTTCCTTTAATTTAGATTTTTCTAAGCTTAGTTCTTCTTCATGGCCTACTGACTTAACATTTGGGTTAGGTGAAGTGGACATGCCATTTTTGACACTTCGAATTTAAAAATTCAAAGTTGACCAAAAAGTCAAAGTTGACCAAAAAGTCAAAGTCAAAGGTCAAAAAGTTAACTTTGAAAAATTAAGATTAAAAAGGAAATTTAGGTGTTAAAGAAGAAATCTTGATGATTTTAAAGTCAACTTTGAATGTTGAAGTGATGAAATCAAATGGAAGTGAAGTGAACAAAAATGGTGGAAAATGCATGGTGGGTTTGGCCAAGGTGTTTAAAGCAAGGGGGAGGCCTATTATTTTATCCAAGTGATTGGCAAATATTTGGAGATATGGAAGCCCAATTTTCCAAGTTATTGGCAAATTTTTGGTAAAAATATGGAAGCACATTTTTGCCTAAGTAATGGCAATTTTTTTGGCAATATGGAAGCCTATTCCTTAATGACCAAGTGGTAGGATTTTTAGAAAATATAAGAGCCCATTTTTCAAGACCAAATGGAGGATTGATGGGTAGGAAATGAAGAGCCCAACTTGTGTAAAAAATATGGAAAGCATAACTTTAAGAGTCCATGTAGGATTTTTTTTGTGGGAGGCCCAAATCTAAGGTCCATGTGGGAAGACGGATGAGGGGTGAGTTTAGAATTAAATAAAAGCTGTAGGAGTATTGTGTAAATAAGTGAGGTAAAGTTGTAATTAAAAAGGATGAGTGGAAGATGTCCTTTGAGGGGCTAAATGGGATGTTAGTAAATAAATGGATATGTGATAAGAGTAAGGACATGAGTTACCCAGTTAATACATGAGTTGACATTTTTGGCCAATGAGAGCCATTCGATGGCCATTGGCTAGCCAATGGGTAGTAAACTTAATGAGGAAGGGGTGAATACCATTGGCTAAGCCATGTGATGATGCCATTTGGTTAAAAAATGGAAGAACCTAGAAGCTAGGAGAAGGGAGATGTTTTTAGACCAACAAGGAAACCAAGGGGCTAATTTTTTTTTCATTAGGCTGTAGCCATATCCAGCAGCTGAAAATTACAGCACAAAAGAAAGAAAAAAAAGAAGAGAGGAAAAAACAAAGGAAAGAGAGAGAAGAAAAGAGAGCTTTTTGCTAGAAAAGCTTAGCTAAGGTGTTTTTCTATATTCTTCTTCTCCTTGCTTTTCTTTTCAAGTTTTTTTCTTCTCATGTTTTTACTTTTTTTCTTCAATTTATGAAGTTTCTCAAAAAAGGTTTCTTACAGAAAGATTTTCTCTTCTTTTTTCTATAAATTGAAAAGTTTGTAAAAAAAAAAAAAAATTCCTTCCTTGAGTGGCGCAACTTGATATTGTTTTTACTATAAATGTTATGTTTATCTTGTTTGCATGTTTTGGCTATGGTTTACTGTGGTGCATGCTTGATGTTTGATGATTCCTTCTCTTTGAAAAAAGTGGTTATTAACTTGATGATTTTAGAGTTTCTCTAAGTGATGGTTAGGCCAGATTAATCATCCATGAGGCCAAACTTGAGCCAATCATTTTGTTTTCATTAAAACATATTTTTATAATGATTTCCAGCATGATTTTGGTTAGGATTAATCAATGGTTCATAGCCAAAATATTGTTTTTCAAGGTGTTGGAAAAAGCAATGTTTTAAAGGTTACATATGGTGATTTCGGGCAACATGAATCCAATACATTTTTTGTCCAAATAAAAAACTGTGTTAACCCCATATAACACACCCTTGGCTGAATCCATGGTTAAAATTTTAGATTTTTTCGAGTTTTTCTTAAGGGTTAAAAAAATAGTTTTGACAAAACCGGTTTTAGGTGGATATGGTGATTTTGGGCAACATGAGTCTATTCATTTTTTTTCCAAATAAAAAATGTTTTAACATCATTTAATATACTCTTAGATGAGTCCATGGTTAAAATTTTAGATTTTTTGAGTCTTCATTAAGGGTTAAAAAAAATAGTTTTGACAAAACCGGTTTTAGGTGGATATGGTGATTTTTGGCAACATGAGTCTATGCATTTTTTGTCCAAATAAAAAACTGTTTTAACATCATTTAATATACTCTTATATGAATCCATGGTTAAAATTTCATATTTTTTTGAGTTTTTCTTAAGGGTTAAAAAAATAGTTTGATAAAACCAGGTTTTGGTGGCTAAAATGAGCTTTAAAACAAGTAAAAGTTTAGATTTTTCATACCAAGGGGAGGGGTTGGCAGAGGCCCTTAGAGGCTATTTCTAAGTTGTTTCTTGGTCATTTAAGGTTAAAAAAATAAGGTCTTGATAAACCGGGCCAAGGGTAGTTAAAACAAGATTCAAAATCGAGTCAAATTTTGGGCTTTTTGCCCAAGGGCTTTCGGCCAAATGCTTTTCCCTTCCCTTCCCTTCTATATATTTTTTTTGTGTGCATATTTTGTTTTCTTTGGATTTAAAGCATTGCATTAAGACTCACTTAGGGGTATTTGGATGTCAAGCAAGGGCATTTGAATATCCTTTCTAATCCGAGCTAAATTCGTGCCCAAAAAAATCTTTATTTCTTTAAGTCCAATTTAAGTTTCTTTCAAAGGTATTAGGATACCTCCTTAGGTATTCCGATGCCCTCTCTTCAAGAGAGAAACACATTTCGATAATGGTCCCATTTTCATGCATTGCATATTTCAAAAATGTTTTCTTTAAATTTGGCATTAAAACGTGCTTTCTCGAATACATAAGCATTTGGCAAGAATTATTTCTTAATCTTTGTTGGGTCTGCTGGGGAGGTTAGGAAATCCTTCAAACGCATGTGCTTATGAAATTGTAAAGCATGGTTTTTGTTTACTTGGGATTACGTGTGTGCTAAGCGAAAGAGTATTTTTCCAAGGTTTGCCGGGTTGCCGAGGAGTTCGGTTAAATTTTCCGACGTTTTCCATTCATGTCATTTCAAATTAATAAGTACATGAACCAAAGGATTTTAAAATATGGTTGTGCACATATTTGTTTATGTTTTTAAATAATTGTTGCTTATGCCATGTTCTTAATTATGCCACTTGATGATTATGATTTGTATAATTTTTGTTATGATATTAATAATTGACTTTCATGCTAATTTCATTTTCATGATATTTGTTAAGTCATGATTCTTTGCTTATAAGTATGATCTTGTTTATGCCATGTAATATTTGTTGCTTAAGTTAATATTTTGATTATGCCATGTGTTAAGTATTATTTTGATTAATTTTTTGTCTATGCCATGTGATAATTAGTTATCATATTATTTTGTTTAGATTGCATGCTGATATTTGTTTTGCATATGCATGGTCATGTAAATGATTTTTAATGCATATAGAAAATCAATGTTTTTATAATAAATAAGGCAATATCTCCGAGTTAGAATAATTCATGAATCTTTTGCCAGGTTGTCGGGGAGTCTTCATCAATTATTATTAACAAAGGAATACCTTTCTAAAAGGAGGATGATGTGGAGAATTCCAAAACAAGAAAAATACTATGTTTTGCCGGTTTGTCGGGGAATATAGAAAATATTATAATATTCGAATCATTCTCGAAATGATATGACTATTTTTTTGAGAATTATCTTTAAATACCAACATTAAAACCGACTTTTATCGAGACTTGAGATAACACATGATTAATAAGATACCGTTTTACACGGGTGTTGTGAGGGTGCTATAACCTTCCTTGTGACTTAATTGACTCCCGAACCCGCTTTCTTTTTTCTCTAGTTTAAAACGTAGGCCTTAAATTTGGTTTTTCAAAATATTTTAATTAATTTTAAAATATTTTACAAAAAAATTAATTTTAATAGGTGACCGATCACACCTAGCCAAAAAGATCGATGGCGACTCTCATTTTTTTCGAGACTGTTTTAAAACCCTCATAATATTTACGAGGAACCAATTATTTCTTTTCCTCTTCCTCCTAACGTCATTTGGCGGTCGCGAGATTGTTATGACAGTGTATTTAAAGGGTTGGTCCAAACGTTCACTCGCGGGTCGATTTAGGATTCGTAATCGACCCGCTTGGAATAAAAATTAAAATAGAAATTTATTTTATTTTATTTTTAATGATATATGTAAAAAGGTCGGTACGTGCGTTGACTCGCGAGTCGATTTAGGATCCATACCCGATGGCTTAGGGGAAAAGTTAAAAATTAATTATTTTAAATTTAATTGATTTATTTAAAGACGTAGGTCCGCACGTTGAGTCGTGGGTCAATTTAGAATCCGTACCCGATCTGCTCGGGAAAAAAAAGTAAAAAACGAACTCGCTGGTAACATATGTGAAAAATCGATCCTACGAGAGAATAAAATACAAATCATAATTTATTTTCTTATTTTTCACCTTCTATAAATAAAAATATACAATATACAATAAAATCTAAATATTTTTAAATATATATATAAATAACATTTAAAAATACATTTATATTACGTAATTTATAAATAAAAAATTATCATAAATTTAATTTTCATAATTAACAAAATATAATTATATTAATATTATTACAATTTAAAAATATAAAATTAATTAAAAAATTATGATTTAATAAGATATAATTTAAAACTAATTTATTATTATTAATCAATTAAAAATTTATAAAAAAGTTTTAAAAGTTCCCGGCAAAGCAGGGTTTTTTTCTAGTTTGATTTAATTTACACTCATCAAGATGGCTTCTACATGAGTCGGAGCAAACCCTGGCATCCATGGCTAATGGCTCATTGCACTGCTTTAGCCAATGCGTGAAAGAAGGTGGCATTGACTTCAAAAAGGCTCATGGGCGTGAGATATGGGACTTAGCATCAGGGAGTCCTGAATTCAACAGGCTTTTTAACAATGGCATGGCATGTACATCCAAGGTCGTGACCAGTGGAATCTTGTTGGGATACAATGAAGGGTTGAGCTGCATTGGATCATTGGTTGACGTTAGAGGTGGGATTGAAGGTTTAGGGTCAATTTGGATGGACGGTAAAATTAGTTCTGGTAAGATTAAAAACAACGATAGAAATGAAATTAGTTACGATAGAAGTGAAATTAAAATCAGTAGTGAGATATGTGTTTAGATTCAAAAGCTCGAGCCAATTCTTGCTGGTGCTAGAGCATCCAACTGGTGACAATTCCAAAAGTAGTCAAATTACAACAAGATGGATAAATACATAGTGAAGAAAATGATTAGTATCTGGAAGCAAAAACATAAGTAATAAAAAAAAGGGGAAATTCATGTTATACTTCATCAAACTTCATCATATTTTGAGTATCCAATTCCCCATTCACTTCAAGTTTAAATGCTGTCTCCATCTCATAGAGTTTATCCTTCACAACTGTTGTCGATTTTTTGACCACGCAAGTGTACGTATCGTAACAAGTAATATAATGAAAAGTAAAGAGTCGAACCCACGAGGAATTGCTACTAAATTTGCTAAGTAATAAAATTAACACAACTTAATCTTATCTAAACAACTAAAGAAAGATGGTAATTAAAAACTAAAATTAAAAGAAACTAATACTGAAAGCAAGTAAATTAAAAAGGGTGAATTCAATTAATTATGAAAGTCTAGGATTATAACTTCCCTCAACACTTCGCTTGAATCTCTCTCTACCTCTTCACTCCATTAATGATCCTGAGTTGTTAACCTAGAGTTCTATCTTATTTATAAGGATCTTCCGATGGTCTCATAAAAATATCCTTCTTAACTAATTAACTATATTCCTATGATAATTGAATTAAAGAACTCATTAAGCTTAGACTCTAACAATGGTTACACATGACAAGTAAGTGTATTCCTACCCTACCTGTAGATCAATTCATCCTAATAAATGAATATGAAACATGTGTCATTCAATCTATGTCTAATACTAAACTCACTTTTCCAAGTTATATTTAGGTTAACAAATCAATTTAATTGGTGGCCAATCAATTAGAAGCATTAAGAACAAGAATGAACAAACAACTCAACAAACCATTAAATATAGCTAGAGAGAGAAAGTAAATTCAAACTATGTGTTGAGTTCCATTGAATTCCTAGTAAAAGAATATTAGTTCGTGACGATTAATAAAAACATATAATCAAATAGTTTCACCATCATCAACAACACAAGAAAAACTAAGAAGAGAAAAGAGAAAACTAAGAGTTGTGAATTCTTGAATCTTTCAATCTTCTTAAGAAACGTTGATGGCATCTATCTTCTTGAGAGAGAATTAGGTTTTTACGTATCCAATCCTCTTTATTATGACCTAAAAGAGTCCTATTTAAAGTGTCCAAGACTTCCTGAAGTCCGAAACTTCGTTCCCAAGCAAACAAGTAAGTTTTACAAAATTTATGATTTTTCTCGATTTTACTATTCATGCCCCAGTGCCGCGGCGCCAGCTTGTGGCACTGCAGCACCAACTTCACTGCCTCTCCAGCGCCACGGCGCCAACCTCTCTGATTTGTCTCGGGTTGGTTCCATCGTTTTCTCGTACTTTGTCTGCTGTTTTGACTAGGCAAATCTCCTCCGACTTTGACAAGCCTTACATTTTTGGAAAGATATGGAAGTCAGCTTCAACATCTAAGAAAGGAGTTCTCTCATTTGAAGTCTTTAAGCTCAAGTTTTTCTTGAAAGAATCTCTGGAGGTCGAATCTGCCTACTCTTTGGAATGCACCGTTTTTCATCGTTTTGCACCTCGAAGCTTCAGATCACCTTGGACCTATAAAAACACATAAATAACATCTAAATAACTATTTTAAACATAAAATGGATAAATGAAATAAATATAAAAACATCTAAAACTAATCAAGTCCTAGTAAAATCCTCAAGGACTTAGCCGATTCAAAAGCATAAAAGGTGGGAAAATAAACTATATTTCCTAGAGTTATCACACCCCCAAACTTAATATTTTGCTAGTCCTCGAGCAAAACAAAACAAAACAAACTAACTAAATAACATGACACAAAACATCACTCAAGATAAATGCACTCAAACAATGATTTCTTAATTTTCCTCAAAAGTTACCTCAAAATCCTGATTCAAAGTAGAACATAAACATAATCCAAATCTATGATTCAATTCAATCGTAAACTTCATACTCGAATGGATTTTCAGTGTGTATGTGTCTATAATCTCTTTGCAAATCATCACATGCAATCTAAATAAGTTTATGCCAGTGCAAAAATACGAATTAGTACTAGATTCTCATATGTTTGCTTTTCATCTCTCTCTCCACTAATGTAGACTAACACTTCATCAAAGATCAAGTAGGTCTTTATTAAGCTTGTAATGTAAGACTAAGGTCAAGGTAGGATAAAGATATATTTCGGTTTAAGTCACCTATAGAAACTTTACATTTTTTCCAGGATTTTTTTAAAGCCATAGTCTTTTCCTCAAATTACATTCTCCGTTCTTTGAATACACTTCCTTTTTGCTTCACCACTTTATTCTTTTTTTTTCCCCGATTCTTCGTTTTCGAAGAACCATAATCTTTTTTTTTTCACATCTCCACTTCACCTAAATTTGACATGGCTTATAATTTTTTCCTATATGTCATACAAATGCCTAAGTAGTGAGGGTTAACTATGGTTTTTCTTATTTGGCTAGGCTAAAAGAGGTGGCAATCAAAGAAAATAAATATATCAATTAGGCACAAAGAGGTAAACTAAGGATAATCATATATAAAGGTAGGCTAGAAAGGCTCAAACGATTCAAAGATGGCCTAAATCACTTCCTCAACTTAGTGTTGTCTAGGATTTCGCCTCGAAAGAGAATCAAACAAATTCTAGGCTCTAGACATAATCGCAATTCACATCAACATAATCAATCTTTAAATAAGCAATGCAAATCTAAGCAAGAGATTAAGTGCTCAATTTGTTGAAAATCACATCCTAACATTAAACTAATAAAAGAATTTAACACAAATTCTCATACTTATGTTTTTCCCAAGAATCAAGATAAATCAATAACTAATTCTCATCATTGGATAAGGATTCCATCATAATAAGTGAATCATATCTCAAGCAAATTATATATATATATATATATGACTCATAAACATAAACAATAAACTAAAAAAAAATAACAAAAGACAAAAGAAACCTATAAACTAAAGACCAACACCCCCAAACTTAAAACAAATATTGTCCTCAATGTGTAGAAATAAAAAGAGTAAGAACAAAAAATCTTTCGTAACAATGCAAGCAAAGCAGGAGAAGCTCTAGTTTTCCTCTTAGATCTCATTATGCTTGTCCAAGTTGGGTGAATGGTCAGTACAAAAGAAAATAAAGTAAAAAGAAATTAATAAAAATATCCTAAAAATTAAAATTGAAAAAGAAAATAAAAAGTTTAGAACTTGGGTTGCCTCCCAAGAAGCGCTTGATTTATAGTCATCAGCTTGACTATCTCATGCCCATTAACCGGTATCCAACCACTTGATGATTTTCGATTCATGCCATTTGGATGTTCTTTCTTTGAACAACTTCACTTTCTTGCATGCTTGAAAGCGAAATTCATCCCTTTTCGTGGTAGAATTCATGAATGCTTTAAGTGGATCAATGGGATAAATCTCTATGAATTCCTCGTTGTTAGCACTATCTATCCCATCGATTAGCTTTGGCTGTTGAATGCATTGGGGAACAGGTTGTGGTGGTGGGTCACCTTGAATCCATTCTTCTTGAGCTTTCTCAAATTCGTCTCCAATAAGCTCGATTGGCAATTCAGGCTCTATGCTATCCTCTTCTATCTCTTTTTCAATCCCAAGTGTGTTTGCGTTATAATTCTTCGCTCATAGGATTAAATTCAATATCACTTGGAAGAGTTTCTTGAGATTGGTAGTTAATGGCGGTAACAAGCTGGCTTATATGTGTCTCAAGATATCTGATTGATGCATCGTTTTTCGCCATGTATTGCAACATCATCTCTTCCAATGATGGCTTCTTTTTTGGGACTGGAGCTTGAGCTTGACTCTAGATGATAGCATCGGTGCTTGACATATAATACATGAACACCTCTTCCAATGGTGGATTTGTTTCTGGAACCGGTGCTTGAGCTTGAAGTAATGCTGAATGATTCTGATTGATTACTGTTTGGCTTGCCATGAATTTCATAAACACCTCTTCCAATGATGGTTTCTTTTCTGGGATAGGTGCTAGTGCATATGGTGGAAACTCAAAAGGATATGCTTGATTGTCTAAACAGAAGGACCATTGATTGTTGTTCTAAGAAGAATTTTGGTGATCTCCCCAACTTGGATTGTAGTCGTTGGAATAAAAATTATTTTGCTGCATATTGTAGTTTCCAACATACTGTGTTGATTCAGCGTAGGTTGGGCACCAATCACTATGATGTCCATCCCTACAAAGTTCACAAATTACAAACGGGCTTTGAACAGAAGGTACACACAAAGCGTCAAGCTTCTTGTTAAATGCAGCCAATTGTGCAGATAAAGCATTTATTGCCTCCCGTTTATAATCCTACATAGTGCATCCAAATCAATAAAACTTGAAAATAAAGAAAAATAAAGTTTAAATTAAGACTAAGGTTGCTTGGTATTAATATTAACAAAAATAGTAAACAATTCCTCGGTCACGGCGCCAAAAACTTGGTGTCGATTTTTTTACCGCGCAAGTGCACGTATCGTAACAAGTAATATAATGAAAAGTAAAGAATCGAGCCCACGAGGAATTGCTACTAAATTTGCTAATTACTAAAATTAACACAACTTAATCTGATCTAAACAACTAAACAAATATGGTAATTAAAAACTAAAATTAAAAGAAACTAATACTGAAAGAAAGTAAATGAAAAAAGGTGAATTCAATTAATTATGAAAGCCTAGGATTATAACTTCCCTAAACACTTCGCTTGAATCTCTCTCTACCTCTTCACTCGATTAATGATCCTGAGTTGTTAACCTAGAGTTCTATCTTACTTATAAGGATCTTCCGATGGTCTCATAAAAATATCATTCTTAACCAATTAACTATATTCCTATGATAACTGAATTAAAAAAGAACTCATTAAGCTTAGACTCTAACAATGGTTACACATGACAAGTAAGAATATTCCTACTCTACCTGCAGATCAATTTATCCTAATAAATGAATATGAAACATGTGTCATTCAATCCATGTCTAACACTAAACTCCCTTTTCCAAATTATATTTAGGTTAACAAATCAATCTAATTGGTGGCCAATCAACTAAAAGCATTAAGAACAATAATGAACAAACAACTCAACAAACCATTAAATCAAGCTAGAGAGAGAAAGTAAATTCAAACTATGTGTTGAGTTCCATTGAAATCCTAGTAAAAGAAAATTAGTTCATGATAATTAATGAAAACAAATAAACAAATAGTTTCACCATCATCAACAACACAAGAAAAACTAAGAAGATAAAAGAGAAAAGAGAAAACTAAGAGTTGTCAATTCTTGAATCTTCAATCTTCCAATCTTCTTGAGAAAAGTTGATGGTAACTATCTTTTTGAGAGAGAATTAGGTTTCTAGGTATCCAATCCTCTTTATTCTGACCTAAAAGAGTCATATTTAAAGTGTCCAAGGCCTCTTGGAGTCCGAAACTTCATTCCCAAGCAAACAGGTAAGTTTTACAAAATTTACGATTTTTCCCGATATTACTTTTCATGCCCCAGCGCCGCGGCGCCACCTTCACTACCTCTCTGGCGCCGCGGCGTTGGAATAGTGGCACCGCGGCGCCAACCTCTCTGATTTGTCTCGGGTTGGTTCCACCATTTTCTCGTACTTTGTCCGCTGTTTTGACTGGTCAAATCTCCTTTGATTTTGACGAGTCTTACACCGTTGGAAAGGTATGGAAGTTAGATTCAAAAGTGAAGAAGGGAGTTTCTTATTTGAAGTCTTTACGATCAAGTTTTTCTTGAAAGAAGCTCCGAAAGTCGAATCTACCTGCTCATTGGAATGCACCTCGAAGCTCCAGATCACCTTGGACCTATAAAAACACATAAATAACATCTAAATAACTATTTTAAACATAAAATGGATAAATAAAATAAATATAAAAACATCTAAAACTAATCAAATCCTAATAAAATCTTTAAGGACTTAGCTAATTTAAAAGCATAAAAGGTGACAAAATAACTATATTTGCTAGAGTTATCAACAACATCCTTGAATTAAGGATGAGCCTAATTAAATTAAATTAAATGTCAACAACCTAAGGAAGAATAGATGGTTGGTAGAAAAGGAATAACATCTAAATATATCATAATCTTACTTTTCAGGATACATATCAAAATCAAAAGCAATACAATTAAACTTTTCAGGAAAAACACAACTAACTTTTCAGAATGCTCGCAGAACACAACATCAAGAATGGTGCTCGTAAGACACCAACAACCTAATTATCCTGTAGAAATAAGCATTTGCATAGTTGGAATAACTAGGCTTAAATGCATGTTTAGTTGTGGACTAAATGCAATATTATCAGCTTAATATTGTATATACAGGTGCATTAAACATCTCGGCTTTATCTTGTATTATAATTCTTTAATAATAGCAGTCTCCATCTGTAAAGAAAAAGATTTGATATTATAAACTAGCCCAAACTAGAATATCCTGAATTTGGAGAGAGCACACAAGAAGAAAGATAATAATAAGAATACATTAAAGATAAACTAGAGCTAAGAAAATAAAGCCAGACAGAAGCATGTTACCTTCCTGCATGTGGTAATCGGATCATCTGAATAAAATGGTGGATATCCAATTAGCATTTCATACATTATTGCTCCTAGTGACCACCTAAAACAAGTCCAATAGAAAAGACAACATTATTTATGGTAAGAGAACTTCACAGAGAAACCTATGTCTATGCAATAGAAAGTAAACAAAACTTTCAGCAATTGGTTAGCTCCCACATTCAAATTTGTTACTGGAAAATATGTTAGATGGCCTACAGTTAGAAAAGTAGAACAGATATGTCTCATGCATGAACATAAAGTAACAAAATGGGGAAGAAGTAATAGAAACCAGTTGCAACCATGACTGAAAGAGAACTGAAAAGAAATATAACTTAGCCAGTCACATTCTAAGCCATATCCTTTCTTCAGTAACACTTCGGGAGCTATGTAATCAGGTGTTCCTACAATTGAAAATGCCTTCAAAGTAAAACAAAAAAACTAATATCCAAAATCACTGGAAAACAGCTTTGCCAATTGAACCATGTCTTTCAAATCATATCTGATTGCAATACTACGTATGCAGCTATTCAATGAGAAATTTACCAAAAACTTTTGTCACTCTTTGAGCTTTAAGATTCATTAATTCTAGTTAACAGTGCTGCTATTTGCAAATACCTTTGTAAGGAAAGAAACTTTTAAAAAGCTTCTAGGAATGATGTGTGCCATTAGTTGCCATTGAGAAAGTCCATTACGTAATAAAATTGTTCACATGTAGCAACAAGAGAAGTTAGGCATAGTTCAAAGGAAGAATACAAACATGTGTATAAACAAACTTCTAGAATTTTAGTTTCACTTTAAGTTTGACAAGAAGAGGTTTGATTAAAAAAAAAAGGGAAACAGTGCCATTAGTCAGAGATAGAAGAGGCATCAATCCCGAGTTAAAACTGGAACTTGGCACAGAAAGCTTGAGAAAGGTTAATTTTATACCTTAAAAGCAACATCTCTATGGAGTGATGTACTTTAATTCTATGTTGCTCGGACTCGGGTACGAGTATCAGGTGCTGGATGTGTCTAGGTGTCTAACTCATCAATTGCCTTGAACTTAAGACACGGGGATACGGCATAAAAGGGTCCGAGAGAAGGATACGGGTGCGAGGATTCGTTTTACATGTATTTAAATATAATATATATATATATGCAAATATAATTACATGAATTATTTATTTAATTTTGAAAGTTAATTTCAATTTAAGTGATGATTGTAAGGGATGGAGAACATATTGATATATTTTCTTGCATATGGTTAATTTAATGTAGAACTTTATTTTGAAAAGAGTTATGAAATTTTATGGTTTCATATTTAAGGAAAATTGGTAAAACAAGTATTCTCGTGCAAAATTGGGTAATTTATTTTTTATTGAACCCAAAATGTTTAAAAATTATAACCAATTGTTTACCATTATATTTGAAAACTTTCAATAAAAAATAGTGAAGGCTTAGTCCAAATAATAAAATTAAACTTTTGTGGGCTTAAAGCCCAAAACCCAAGTTTTTTCGGCTTGTCAAAACCCAAGTTAAAAACCATTCATGTATTTTCCCATTCTTTTCTTCTATTTTACCTTCTCTTTTCTTTTTCTTGACTCATTGATTTTCTAGTTTTTCTCTCTTTGAAATATTCCCAATGTTTCTCACCTTTCTCTCTCCTTACCCACCATGATAACATTGACCTAAAGATCTCTTGTTGGCTTTGGGTGCTGGTCATGGGATGAAGAAGAGTCCGAAGGTTTTAGCCAGATCGTGTCTAGGGTCGTGTCGACACTGATCCTTCTCGATTTTTGCCGAGTCCGAGCAACAGAGCTTTAATTAATTAGTATGCTGGAAAAATTTTTGAACTGCTGCCTTATTGGTGTTGTTAGGAAATCTAGTCTCATGCTCATACAATATTAACATAATATATAGCTTGTTATAAAGAAACACGAAATATCGAAATAGTCGGAACCCTCAAGATCTTTAGATCGTATTTACATTTGGTTAGTTGCAATTTTTTTCTAAATTGATCATGCATGTGATTCAAAGATCATACAAAGGATCGTAATTTTGAGTTTGTTGTTCCTTGCACGAACGCTGCAGTGGAATGGTCACTGTACGAATGCTGCAATGGAATGGTCACTGCACTGCACGATCTCTCCAAGGACACTAGCAACATAAGCGTATTGCCTCCAAAGATAATCCACATGAACGGATGTTGGAACCTTGTTAAGGCTTGGTGATTTTCCAATGCTAACTGGATGATCTTTTTATCACAGTCAAAAGATTCTCATTTTGTTTTCACTCAAAGCCAAGACTCATAAGAACATTTTTTTGGTATGAAAATAAAGGAAGAACAAGAAGGAGCAAAGAGGAAGTGCTGCAACAATGTGGGAGAATGCCTTGGCCGAATGGTGTTCTTCACTTTTACGAATGCAAAAAAATAGTTTTTTTCTTAGATATTTTTCTCTAGTTGTTCATATCTTTATTTCTGTAGAGATTTACAATGTTTTGCATAGAAACTGATGATAACTCGTATAATTATATAGTTTTTAGTTATGTTTTATTATTGTTTTGTGTCAAATACGAGTTATTATTGTTTAGTCTAATTGTGTTTATGATCTTTTATATTTTTATGTAATTTGGTGTTTTTCACAAGTTTCTTTGAGTGATTTCGCAAACGCTCGGAAAAAGAAAAAGAGATATGGACGAGCAAGGAGTGGATTGTACTTTGTCTTTGTGACATTATCTAACATTTTGTTTGTTGTGTCTCAGTTATAATAAGTGGTTAGCAACCTCTGCAGGTAATATCTCCTAAATTCTACCTTTAGTAGGGGGTAAGGGACATATTTTGCTAATTTAAAAAAAAAAAAAAAAATTTGATGTGTTTTAAGCCATTTAGAAGTATTCAACCTTAACCATATTTTTCATATTTAATTCTTCTTACTTACTTGTTTTCTTACTTTTAGTTTGCTTATTTTTTATATTTATTTTTATTGGCTGGTTATACCGCCTAATTTGTATATTAACTTTGTTTTATTTTTATTGGCTGGTTATACCGCCTAATTTAGTATATATATTTTTATTGGCTGGTTATACCGCCTAATTTAGTATATATATTTTTATTGGCTGGTTATACCGCCTTGCATCTTATTCTTATTATTTACTTAGTTTAAATCTGGCTTCAAAAACCCCTTTTCTTTTATTGTTTTCTTTGAACGTAAGTTATAAACTAATAACTCATAAATTAAAACGACTCGACCCTTGCTAACTACTATACTTACAATTGATCTTTTTAGTGCAAGGTTAAATAAGATACACTCTTTTGGGTGCATCAACTGACTTACTTGTTTATTCATAACTTCAATGTATTTATACAAGTCTAAGTTACCTAAGGTATTTGAACTTGTGTGTTTGTTACAAACAGAAGAATTTAAATCTCAGCTGATTGAATGTTTATCCTTTGCTGTTGTTTGTTGCAGATTCGGTTGGAGTTTGAATTTGCTGATAAGGTGGCTTATCTGCAGCTTTTGGTTTATTTGAATTTTCTGTTTTACCTCTTATGCCCCCTCAAGACAGTGGAGCCATCAGCGACACCAGTCTTGGATCGAAGAAACAGAAACCGTTGTCTTGTGAGTGGTTTAGTGAGACCATCTGCAAGTTGATCAGTTGTAGAGATATATGAGACTTTGACATCACCTGAGTGAACATGTTGTCGAACAAAATGATAGTCAATTGCCAGATGCTTCATTTTAGAATGGAAAACAGGATTTGCAGTGAGGTATGTAGCTCCAATATTGTCTGAATGAAGTCTTGGAGGTCTGCTGCAGTGAACATGTAATTCAGAGAGTAGGTTCTTTATCCAGGTAAGTTCTGTAGTTGTGTTTGCTATAGCCCTGTATTCTGCTTCAGTGGAAGACCGTGCTACTGTCCTTTGCTTAGTTGATTTCCAGGATATTGGATTCCCACCAAGATAGATGATGTAGCCAGTGGTTGAAGACCTGTCATCCAAATTTCCAGCCCAGTCTGAGTCACTATAGGCAGTAACATATAGGTGTATTGGCTTTTTGAGAAACAAGCCATGATGTATAGTGCCTTTGAGGTAGCGTGGCACTCTTTTGAGACTTTTCCAATGAGTTTCCGTTGGAGAATGCATGAACTGAGACAGTTTTTTGATACTGTAAGCAATGTCTGGTCTTGTTAAGGAAAGGTACTGCAGTGATCCAACTAGTTTTCTGTATGTAGTGGCATCTGCTGAGCCTGAACCATCTTTGAGCTGAAGTTTAACATTTGTGGGCAATGGAGTTTGTGTGACTTTGGCATTATCCATGTTGAAGGTCTGTAGAATGTCTCGGATGTACTTGTGTTGTGATAAGAACAGACCTGTTGGTGTAGAGATAATTTCAACTCCAAGGAAGAAGTGTAAGTGACCAAGGTCTTTGAGGGAAAAACGCTGAGTAAGCTGTTGCTGGAATTGTTTCAATGCTGTTGTGTTATTGCCAGTGAGTAGCAGATCATCTACATAGACTAACAAATATAAAATGATTGAGTCCTTGGCATAAACAAAAAGTGATGCATCAGAGATAGATTTTTTAAAACCATAGTTGGTTAAGAAGCTGCTAAGTTCTTGATACCAAGCTCGTGGAGCTTGTTTTAATCCATAGATGGCTTTATTCAGCCTGCAGACATGGTTTGGCTTATCTGTGTTGATGTAGCCAGAGGGTTGTGCCATGAAGACTTCCTCAGTGAGTGTACCATGTAGAAAAGCATTATTTACATCCAATTGACAAATGGACCAGTTCTGAGCAAGAGCAATGCATAGAACAGTTCGAATGGTGGTTGGTTTGATCAGTGGACTGAAGGTCTCCTTGAAATCCAGACCTGGTCTTTGGTGAAATCCTTTTGCAACTAGCCGTGCTTTATATCTGTCAATAGTACCATCTGGTTTTCTTTTGACACGATAGACCCACTTGCAGCCTACAACATTTTGTTTGTGAGAATGTGGTACGAGGTCCCAAGTTTTGTTTTGAACCAGTGCATTGTACTCAGCTGTCATGGCATGTCTCCAATGGATATTATGAAGTGCTTCTTTGACAGAGGTTGGTTCTAGGGAAGGAGTTATAGTATGTTTGGTAACTGTGTGAATGACTTTGGGTTTGTGAATGTTGTTTCTGGATCTGGTGGTCATGGAGTGTGTTCTTGTGCTAGGATGTGAGGTTGTTTGTAAAGATGCAGACAGAGTTGAGGTTGAATTTTCATTACCTGATGAGACAGCTGTAGGAGCACGCACCAAGTGATCAGTTGGAATCTGAATTGTCGAGCTGGCTGACTGGTTCAAAGTTGGTGTAACTGATAGATATGTTAAGGGCAGATCAAGAGCAGCTGTGGAAGGTAGTTGTGATTCAGGTTTGGATGATGGGTGAGGAGCTTTAGTGAAAGGAAACATATTTTCATGAAACAGTACATGTCGAGACACAAATATTTTTTGTGTTTGTGGGTCAAAGCATTTGTATGCACTCTGAGTTGGTGAATAGCCTAGAAATATGCAGGGTCTGGACTTGGGCTGTAATTTGTGACTGTTATAGGGTTTTAGCCATGGATAACAGAGGCATCCAAATACTTTTAACTTGGTAAAGTTTGGTGTTTTGTTAAACAATGTTTGGAATGGTGATTGCATTTGAAGTATGGGTGTAGAAAGTCTGTTGATGAGGTACACAGCAATTTGGAATGCATGAGACCAAAATTTTAATGGCATAGATGCATGGTGTAACAGGGCTAGTCCAGTTTCTACAACCTGTCGATGCCTTCTTTCTGCAGTGCCATTATGTTGAGGTGTGTGTGGTGGAGTGGTTAGGTGAGAGATGCCATGTGATGCAAACAGGTTGGACAAGGCTTTGTATTCACCACCATTGTCAGAATACATAGTAAGTATTGGTGTGTTAAAATGTTTTTCAACTAATGCTTTATAAGATGAGAAGATTGAGTAAATGTCTGATTTCTGTTTAATGGGGAATAACCAAATATATTTTGTATAGTGATCAATGAAGATCACATAATAGTGAAATCCATCTAAGGAAGGTGTGTGTGCTGGTCCCCATACATCAGAATAGATTAACTCAAGTGGTTTTGAACTGGTTAGAGATGTTTGAGCAAATGGCAGTTTTGTGCTTTTATTGCAATAGCATGAATCACAGATGAATTGTTTATTGGTGAATGAAGAAGACAAGTTAAAAACATTAAGCATTTTACTGAGGATTTTAAGGGAAGGGTGACCAAGTCTATGATGCCATAACTCAGTGGATTCTTTGACAGTAAACATGGCTTGAACAGGTTTTGAGGAGGACAGTAGGTGACTTGGGAGCTCGTAGATGTCATTCTTATTCGGTCCTGTCACTAGTGGTGCCCCCGTAGCTAGATCCTTCACCAAGAAATGAAAAGGGAAAAATTCAATGGAAACTTTGTTAGTCTGGCATAGTTTGGAAACAGATAGTAAATTGTTTTTCATATGTGGAACATGCAAGACATTTGTTAATCGAAGAGGTTTATTGATTGTAGGGATAGTAGATGTACAAGTATGAGATATTTTCAAACCTGTTCCATCACCTACAAGGATCTCATCTGGACCTCCATATTCTGTGTACAGGGACAGATTATTTAGATCTGTGGTGACATGATGTGAGGCACCTGTGTCAACAATCCAATTTGCAGCAGTTATTGGTTGAGATTTGGTGATATGATTTGCCACTGGTTCCTTGTCAGGTATGTTGTTGCTTCTGCAGTACTTTGCACTATGACCTGGTTTTTCACATAGTTGACAAACTAGTCTTGGGGTATTGTATGTGGCATTCTGAAATGATCTCCTCCTTTGGTATGCAAAATTGTTCCTGTTTTGATTGTTGAAGTGATTTCCTCTGCCTCTGTAAAACTGACTTCCTCTTGTTTTTCTTGCAAATTGGACAGTTGTTAGGGAGTGCTGAGGAGATTCTTCTTGTTTGATGATCATTTCATAGTCTGTTAATTTATCATGGAGCTCTTCAAATGAGATTGGAGTCTCTCGAGCTCGAAGTGTTGTGGATATTTCTTTGAAATCTGGCCCTAAACCATTGAGAATAAAAAGAGTTAGATCATCATCAGAAATTGGTGCTTGAGCTAATGCTAGATCATCTGAAATGCTTTTCATAAACTGCATATATTTAGCAATTGAGTGTCCATCTTGTGTTACCATTGTAAGTCTCTTTTTCAATGACATGATCCTGGATCGTGTTTTGCTGGCAAATGTGGTTGATAGTTTTTGCCAAGCTTCTTGAGAGGTGGTAACAGTTGATATGATTGGTATTATGGATTCAGTGACTGAGGCTATTATTGCATGCAGCAGAAATTTGTCCTGCCTGCGCCATAGGTTGTGATCTGGATTAGGACTATGGTTTCCATTTATGGTGATGGTGGATTCTGGACAGGGAATGGTACCATCGAGATAGCCTATTAAGTCATGACCATCAAGGAGAGAAAGAAGTTGGATTTGCCAGGATGAAAAATTGGTAGAATTCAGTTTGAGAGGGAGTTGTGCCGCAGCATTGATGGAAATTGGTTCTGTTTTGATCATGGTTGTAGTAGCATTCGGTTGGAAGTTGTTGGCAGCCATTGAAGTTGAATGTGTTTGAAAAAAAAAAATAAGGATCGAAGGTTTTTAAGCAGTAGCTCTTGATACCATGTAGAGATTTACAATGTTTTGCATAGAAACTAACTTACTTGTTTATTCATAACTTCAATGTATTTATACAAGTCTAAGTTACCTAAGGTATTTGAACTTGTGTGTTTGTTACAAACAGAAGAATTTAAATCTCAGCTGATTGAATGTTTATCCTTTGCTGTTGTTTGTTGCAGATTCGGTTGGAGTTTGAATTTGCTGATAAGGTGGCTTATCTGCAGCTTTTGGTTTATTTGAATTTTCTGTTTTATCTCTTACAATTTCCTCTTAAGAAAATAACTTTTTATGGCTCATAAAGAAAATGTAACTCTTATACTTTCATTTAAGAAAATATAACTCCCATTTCATCCTTTAAAGCAATGTAACTCTCTTTTATCCCATTATGGCCGAACCTTTACACTGACGGGACTAGGTTCATAACCGATCAAGTTTTGTACAAGTCAAAGAGTTTTGGTTAAAAACCAACTCTTATACTAATATAGTGGTTCGGCTAAGATAGGAAATCTCAAGCTAGAGTTTGATTCACAATCAAACTTCTTGCTAAAGTAAAACTCTTTTACTTTTAAATCTCCTACTTAAGTTAGAGCACTATCATATAGCATTAATCAAACTTAGACATGTACAAGGCCATGTTCGGCTATACATGGATAAAGAGAGAGGAGTTTGATTCTCAAGCAAACTTCTTAACCAAGTGAAACTCTTTCACTTGTGAACGAACCCAATTCGGCTAGACATACAATTAGACAATGCCCTGTTAGGACAACCCTATCCACATTGTAATATTAAGACATCATCATTTGGATTTCCCAAATCCAAATTATATCTTAATCTTCCCTTAATTGAATTTATTCAATTAATTCTTCCAAATTTAACCTTTTATTCACTTAAGTTCAACTTAATTAAATGTCAAGTTTAATCCAACAAATCGTCCTATTCTGTGTGACCCATTAGGGTCCCAACATGTTGGCAATGAGCATAAATTATAATCTACGTTTTTCAACATAGTTTACAATTTGTAAACATAGATCATAAGTGGCATATAGCAATGTATCATGACTACCCAAATGTTGAAAAGTCAGGATGACCTCTTTGAAACCTTTCAGTAACTAGCCTATCAGTGTAATTCAGTTTTTCACCTAATATCCCAAAAGGAGCATAAGCATGGTGCAGTGTCTACTCATGCTATCAATCCATGTTAGTTCTTGCAACTTATAGTTAACGTTATGAATTTAGAGAAATAATTTCTCCTAAATTCATCGTGCTTTGGCCAAAAACTTAATTTAGTTAACCCAAGCTAAGAACAGATGAGATATATCTCCGATGTCACTTGGAGTGGTGAATTCTCTTTGGATCACTCATCCATCTTCGCATGCTTCATGTCATACCCAAAATAACCCTACCATAGGCATCCCTTGGGACCTATTCAAATGAAATCAAAGTATGACACTCCCCATACAAGATGACCTGATATCACAAGTCAGAGGACTATTTACACAACTGGCACGTGAGAACATTTCCATAGCCACTAGAGTGACAATACCAAATGTAGTTCTCACATCGGGCCATGTTCAGTGAATTTGTTTAACATACAAGCACATACCTACATGTTATCCTAAGTATCCCTTATACTTTAACCTATGAGATCGATTTACTTACTTCACAAGTAAGAAGGCTTAACATGTACTTATCTTTGAGCATTGTCAATGCCCCGTCTTGGCAATACGATGACTAAGAACAGTTTTAGGAACATGATTTTGATGCATAAGGATCTCACGATTATAACTCTTTATAGTTCATTTGCAAGGCCTTTATGTTCCATGGGCTTCATCCAATTAGTACTTAATAACTATTATTATCGTACTAAAATGAAGGAAAGCCTTGTATCACTAAAGTATAGTGATTGATTTGCATTATTAACTGTATATTCATTGTCCAATTTGATTGGCTCAAGAGCATATACTAACAGATGTTTATAGATTAATCTGGAATGTACTTTGAGAATACATGCATTAAAAGATATCGATGTGAAGTAAATTGTTTACATACCAACTTTCTCCTGTTTATCTGCTAATGCTGAAGTTGCTCATGAGGGTTTCTCCAACTGCTCTTATTGTTCACGTAAGGAATACATCCATCAATATCCATAGGTTTTGTCATATTTTCATCATCCATGGGCCAAAGGGTAAAAGCAAATACTTTTAATTGCTAAAACTGCTGCTTTGCAGGCAGCAACAAAGCAAAATTGAGAATTAGAGGAAAAGTTGCCATTGAAATTAATTTCTGATGTCAAATTACAGCTTAATTATTTGCTTCCTTAAAACTTCCAAACATACACAAGTGCAAAACAAAAAACAACTTAGTACAATATAAAGAATAACAGGAAATAACAATGCACACACACATAAAGCATAAACATGAAATAACAATCCTCTCCAAACCCGGCCCAGTGATCATAAGCACGAAACCATGTATGAATGGTAAAAGAAATAAAATTCTCTAATGGACGTGTACCTAAGGCTATAAGGAAAAACTTTAAGTATAGTCTGGTAAGTGAAAATATGGGCATATATCCCTGCTCATTGTGTGGCTTAAAAACAATTTGTGAAGCAAACAAACTAAAGGTACTAGTCTCCTTGAAAACATAAATGACTTGTGAACGCCAATGTTGTATCCCAATGAACCAGAAAAATAAGCAAACGTTAATTGCTCTCTCATGCAATAAAGGCTAAAACCATATAAGGACTTCAATGTAGAGACACTAAAAATATAATGTGAAAGGCAGCAACTAGACTAGATTTTCTCAATCAATTTCTAAGGCCTATTAAAGCTATTGTAAATCAAGTAATCTAGTACAAAGAAATCAGTCAAATTAGAAAGTGTTTGAACTTAAATACTAATTAGGCATTTGGCACAAAGAAACAGCGCCCTAGTCTTCCTCTAATCATCAACACAATCTAGGTTATTCTCCTTCAAACCAAACTTCAAATAGTCAAGGTTTTAACAAATAAAATAAATGAATTCAACCATTGGCTTATCATACCACCACATTAAAACCAACACGTACAAATGATGTGGTTATATCATTATTTGATTTACCATTGCACAACAAAGTTGCAATATCAGCTCCTACATTAAAAAAATGAAAAAGAGAAGAAATTCTAATATCAAATGAGTCTTTGTCAGCATTGACTCTAAACTCCAATTACTTCACTTTTCAGCCCCTCAATAACTAAACACTACTTGAGCATCAAAATTAAAAGTTCAAAAGAAAGCTTTCACAGAATTCTTGAAGAAGATAAAGAAAAAAATTTCAAAGCAAGAAAGAAAAAAAATACTTGTGCTCGATAAAATGTCATGGTTTCTAGCTTTTTAGCTGAAAACCCAGATAACCCAGAAACAGAACATTTGCAATTAAGCAATAAGAAAAAGTATGGAGAAGGATTTCATAGGGCAATTACTTGTAAAAGACATCCTCTTTGAAGATCAGGAAAATAATTCTAGAAAAAATGCATCATCAAAATTATGAAAAGAAATCCATGCGTTAGATGATCAGGTTGGACCTACATGCATTGCTGGGTCTTGGCTTAAGGGAGAAGCAGAAAGCTCAATATGAAGAATGAGAAATGAGTTGTCTAGAAGAGAGGTAGGAGAGAGTGATTTGGTTAGAAAACTTTTTCAAGGTTAAAAAAGTCATTATCGTTTCCTTTTTTACTAATTTGATAAGTTTTAATTAGGGGTGACTAAAAAAGTCTGAGAACCGACCACACCGAAAAAATTGACATTATTTGGTTTTTTTATTCGATTCTATCGGTTTATGGTAACGTCAGTTGGTTTGTTCGATTAAAATGTGTTTAATAATTTAATCGATCGATTTATGATTTAATATTTGTAAATTGAATTGATCGATTAAATCGATAATAAATAAATAATATTAATAATATTTAAACCCAAACTCAACCCAAAATATCAGTCGCAACCTAAAAAATAACAAGTCTTATCGCGAGACTTTATACTCGTTAAACGTGACATTGAAAAAAATAGAGAAAAAGACGACTTAATTTCTCTTGAAATAAAATGAGGGTTTGAAAACAATCTCGAATAAAGACATGGAGTCGCCACCAATATTTTTTGGCTAGGTGTGATCGGCCACCTATTAAAACCGATTCTGTAAAATATTTTAAAAATTAATTAAAATATTTTTAAAATCAATTTCAAATCTGCGTTTTTAAATCAGAGAAATCAAAGAAGCGGGTTCGAGAGTCGGTTACGTGCGGGGAAGGATTAGCCCCCCACAACGCCCCTATAAAATGGTACCTTATTAATCGTGTATTATCTCAAGTCTAGGTAAAAAGTCGATTTTAGATTTGGCATTTCAAAACAATTCCCAATTTAAAGAAAAATAATTTCATTTTTAATTAAAAATGATCCGAAATTTATTAATTCAAAATTTTTCTATATTCTCCAACAAACGTGACAAAATATATAAATTTTTATTTTATTTAGAAAATTTTCCAAATCATTCTTTTTCTTTTAAAAAAAAGATATTCCTTTATTAATAATAATTGATAATGTCCTCCCTAGCAAACCCGACAGAGAACTCATGAATTATTTTAACTAAGAAATATTTTTATTTTATTGAAAATCATTATCTTATCTTAAAAATATTTTTAAAAGATGAATATGAACATGTGTGACATAATAAAGATGACATAGCAAAATCTAAATGATATAATATAACCTAGATGACATGATATAATCTAAGTGACATAGTATATTCTAAATGAAATGATATAACCTTAGTGTCATAATATATTCTAAATGAAATGAATAACCTAAGTGTCATAATATATTCTAAATAAAATGAATAACCTATGTGACATAATATATTCTAAATGAAATGACAATATAATCTAAGTGACATGAAATGAATATGAAACATAAAATAATATTATCATGATATATGCATGAAAATAAAAATAATAATGCATGAACATAGTAAATGCTAAATGATGTGACAAAAATAAATGACTAAAAAAAAACATAGGATAAAATAGAATATTCACAATCATATAACAATCAAATATAATACCATAAAATATGAATCGAAATAATAACATTACCATAGAAATATTCATAGCAAAAATCATATATCATATAATATGTATGAACATGAAAAATGCAATGTATGAAAATGTATTTTTCCTTTAAATAAGAAAATTCGTATAACTAAAAAGATACTCGACTACCTTAGAAAAAGACATCAATTTAAATTTTCTAAAATAATTTTTTTTTTTTGTGATTGGTTGAAAACAATTTTGAAAATCTTTGATGAAAAATAATACATGGCCGAATTTTCCTTTTGAAAATGGCTCTATTTTTCTAACTTTGAAAACCCGGACTTGACCACCCTTGACCCGAGCTCTATAAAATCATTTTTAAGTTTAAAATGGCTTAGAAACCAACCTAGGACAGTAGCTAAGGTTCCTAATCAACCATCTCTTAATGCCTTAGCCAAAACAGAAAATCATTTTTCCTTTGAATTTAAATCTGACTCTACTGACCAGTTTTAAAACGTGATTTTTAACCTATTTTTAAAATTTCAAAAAAATATGAAAAAAAATATGGGAGACTCAGAACATGTCTAATATATGGGGAAAAATTGGCTTAATTTTTAGACTAAGGATAACCTCCCAGAAAAATCACGAAAGTTAGAACACTGGGTGAAAAAACTGTTTTGCCAAAAATCAATTTTAAGCCTTTGATAAAATCATTCAAAAATCAAAGTAAAAATATTGGAGACTCTTCTAAGGACCTACAAACAGTAGCTAAATTTTCAAAAAAAAAATGGACAAGAATTGTCTAAGTAAAAAAAAAATCACAAAGGTAGAAAAATCAACTTGACCACTTCTCAATTTTTCATAAGTATGCTCATGCGAGATTGACCTTAAGCTATTGATTGGCTTAAGTCAAAAATCAAGTGGTATGATATGAGATACATGAACAAATAGCAAATTTGATGTATGAAATACATGATCTAAAGCCTAAATGACATAGGAAATGCATGGCAATTCAAAATGACCTAATGCCTACTATGTCATAGAAAAATATGCATGGCATGAAATACAATTGCCTAGACTAATATGACATAAGAATCATGATGACCTAAAATCTATTATGGGAGATGAAACATGCATGAAAATAAAGTGAAGACCTCTAAAATGACCTAGACTATGTATGGCCGAATGGTCCTAGGATTCTAAATGTCATGAGCAACATGTATGGCATAAAATGAAAGCAACGTCCGAACTAGTAGATTACAGTACTGCTTGAGATCGCCAAGCTTCCTGCAAGTCGGTTCCGCATGCTTTAACACACTGGTCGATTTCAATTCAGTTCTTGATCTTATCAGCTTCGATTTCGGACGTGTGGTAAGTGTATTCTTCCTCTTCGCTCCTCTTGACGTGCTTCTCTAATTGTTCCCCCGCTCTCTGTTGTTGAACCTAAGGCCACTTATATAGGAAAAATCCAGGAGAGTCCTAGTGTATTTCAATTTGGAGTTCTTATCAAAATCAAAATCTAATATCATACCAAATAAAAACTTCTCTTCACATTTATCTGAATTTTCAGAGTTCAATCTTAATCCAAAGAGGAGTTTCGGTTTAGCCAAACTTGTTTTTTCTTTCTTTTTAATAATTACGAAAATAAATCTAAAATTAAGAATTAATATTAAAATTACAGTTAATAACTAGCACCCGAACAAAAATGGGTTTCCATAGCTGCCCCTCTTTGTGCATAACTTGAGAACCAGGGGATGTGTAAAGACGTAGACACCTTACATGTTCTCAAAAAACTAAAAGGAAATAAACGCTAAAGCAAATATCATCATAGAAATGCTTCTCTAAATGAGGCATAAATTTTAAATAAACCAAACGTGAAAAAAACTCCTCCCAACGAGGCATTAACTTTAAATGCCAAACGAGAAAGAACTCCTCCCAACGAGGCATCAACTTTAAATACCAAACGACAAAGAACTCCTCCCAACGAGGCATCAACTTTAAATTCCAAACGAGAAAAACTTAGCATACGTATCTTTTAAGAAAGGCTCATCTAAAATATTCCTCGAAAGAGGCTTAACAAATAATCTTCGAGATAGGCTTAATGAAAATATCTTCAAGAGAGGCATGAAAAATATCCTTGAAACAGGTTTTAAACAGAATATCCTTATGAGAGATTTTGAAAGCATCCTCGTGAGAGGTTTTGAAAGCATCCTCGTGAGAGACTTAACGACATCTTCGTGAGAGGTTTAATGACATCCTCGTTGGAGGCTTAATGACATCCTCATGAGAGACTTAACGACGTCCTGGTGAGATTTTGAAAATGAACATCCTCGTGTGAGGTTTTGAAAATGAACATCCTCGAGTGAGGTTTGAAAACAAATATCCTCGGGTGAGGCTTGAAAACAAACATCCTCGAGTAAGGCTTGAAAACAAATATCCTCGAGTGAGGCTTGAAAACAAACATTCTCGTGAGAGGCTTTGAAATCTCATCTGTTTAATATACTCAAGAGAGGTTTTCAACTTAAAAATATCTCTCCAAAAGGTTTTAAAATCTTATCCAATCTTCAAAAAGTTTATCTTACAAAAATTTCAAACGAGATTCAAAATTTTATCTTAAAAATACCCTAAACTGAAATTCAATCGAAACTCAAAGATTTCAACTTAAAGGACTTCTTCATGCAACATTACTTTTGGAAAACTTTTCCTCAATTGAGGCTGAAGAATTTCACTTTGAGAAAAGTTTGACTTCAAAATTCAAAATCTTTCTCATATGCTAAATGCATGCAATGAATGACATCATGCAGTGCACGAAATACAAATGTCATGAATGCAATGAAATGCAATGAATGACAAATGTTCCAATTAATCCACATCATGTGTCTCCATGTATTTTCTTGTATCGTAATCGTGTTTACGGTGTTTTATATTTGTATAAATTTTGACGTGTTAATAATTTATGTTATATAGATTTTGACATGTTCGTTTATTCGTATAGTATCAATGTTTCTTTTTTGTGTCGTGTTTTGACACCCTCCCTAAACTCCCTCATCTACAAAATTTATCTTATAGATATAATACCTTAAACATGATTATGACACATGAAAAATTAAAAATACACGAACATGACATGAATATACGAATTACCAAATCACCAAATCTAAAATAACTTAAATTATCTCACCAAATTCTCACAATCTCCTCATTTATCTCTATCACATTTTTTATTTTTTTAATATTTAATAAAATAACATTCGTATATTTTTCGTATCATAATCGTATTTAAGTATTTTATATTTGTACAAATTTTGACGTGTTAATAATTTGTGTTATATAGATTTTGACATGTTCGTGTATTGAGTCGTGTCCGTATTTCTTTTTCGTATCGTGTCATATTTTGACACTCTTCCTAAATTCCCTCATCTACAAAATTTATCTTATGGATATAATACTTTAAACATGATTATAACACATAAAAAATTAAAAATACATGAACACGAAATAAATACGCGAATTACCAAATCTAAAATAACTAAAATTTTCTCATCAAATTCTCACAAACGCTTTCATTTATCTCTCTCACATTTTTTTTAATTTTTTTAATATTTAATAAAATGACTTAAATTTAAAAAATTAAAAATTAAATTTAAATTAAAAAAAAAAAAAGAAGAAAGGGACAAAGTGGAGAGGCCAGCACTCCAATTTGTCCCTCATTTAATTTGTTTCAAATGAAAAAAATAAATAAATAAAGCAAGAAGGGAAGAGGCGATGTGGACAGGCTCTTTGTCCAGGAAAAAAAACTTAAATTTTTTAAAAAATGGAACAAAGTGGAGAGGCCGACACTCCATTTTGTCCCTCATTTAATTTGTTTCAAATGAAAGAAAGAAAAGAAAAAAAAAGCAAGAAGCGAAGAGGTGACGTGGACAACCTCTTTATAGTAAGGATATTTTGAATTTTATCGTTTAATCTAAATAAATTTATATTTTTATTGCATCAATTAATCTTTAATTTATATTTAAATAAAATTTTAATTCATATTAACTTTTAATTTTACCTAAATAAATTTTAACATAAATTAATATTTTATTTAAAATAAAAACTTATTTGGCACAAATTAAAAATAAAAATTTATATAAATACAATAATTTCACTTAAGAAAAATGGGATAGTTTATAAGTTTTTTAATATTTTAATTAAAATTAAATAGAATAATTTGAGTTTGCAGTCTTTACCTTAAATACATAATTACACATGATTATATAGTTAAGTTACCATAGTCACGTTACCATAGTCCACTTATTTGTGCTACACCACCACTTATATTTTTATTACAAATAAGTTTCATTTTATATCTAATTAATTGTATTTCTATTCTATACTATATGATCTTATAATATTCATTTTGAATATGTTGTCTCCTAATTGCCCAACATTTAATATTATAAAAAGCATTGATATCTTAAGTTGTTCAATAAAACTTTTAGTTCAACCTAATTATTGACACATTACAATTTTTTAAGCACTTTTTCCATTTAATTATATATTTTAACCCAATGTTAAGAAGTTTCTTTAAGCTCTTACTTTTGTAAATAATTGATTCTAAATTAGGACTGTAAATAAACAGAGCGTTCGATGAACCGTTCGTAAACAGTTCGATTTTTGTTCGTTTATGTTCGTTTATTAAGCTAAATAAACGATTATGAACATAATTTTAATGTTCATTTATTAAACGAAACGAATTCAAACAGATGTGTGTTCGGTTCGTTTATGTTCACGAACAAGCTTGTTTATGGTTCGTTTAAAGCTCGTTTATTAGTTTGTTTAAAGCTCGTTTATGTTCATTTATTGTTCGATAATAATATTATTATTATTTGTATTTTATTTTATTTACTTATAATATAATTAATATTATTTAATAACTTCAATTTAATAATAAATTAAATTAAATTAGATTTATATTTTATCATTTTATATTTAATAATAATTTTAAATTGACTTATTTTTTATTTGTTTGTTTGTTAAAATTGTTTAGATTTGTTTGTTTATTGTTCATGAACATATTTTTAGTTGTTAGCGAACATGTTCGATTATATGTTCATGAACATTTTCATTTAATGTTCATGAACAAGTTCATTTAATTTAAATGAACTTGTTCGTGAACATTAAATGAACGAATACGAACACCCTCAATTTTAAACGAACAGAGCTTGAACACAATTTTAAAATCCTTAACGAATCCGAACCGAACACAAACAAGCTCAAAAATAAATAAACGAACACGAAGAGAGATCTGTTTGTTCAAGCTCGGTTCATTTACAGTTTATTCTAAACACTAAAATTAGTCACTCTAAGAGTTTGTTTATTATCAATACTAAATCTTATTTGCATTCCTTAAAATGAAAAGTGAAATATTAATCAATGCTACATTGTGATATATATAAAAATAAAAGTATAATTAATGTTTTTTTTTTTAATTCAGTAAAATTAATGTATTAAATGTAAAATATTTTTTAAAATGATAAAAAAAATAATTTTTAACTAGTATCTATAAATATTAATTAAGCGAACTCAATAAAAAATAGCATTCAACCATGTTTTTAATAAATATATTGCTTAAAGTTAATGTAAAACTCAATTGAAGTAGACCCGACTTGACTCGGGTCGAGTACTTAATAAGGAATTTTAGGCCTGAGTCCCTCATGTGAATTTTTTTTATTATAAAACAATTGTTTTTTAATTTAAATTTGATTTTAAAATACATTTTAAATATTAGTATAAATTTAAATAATAGGAGTAATATGTGCTTATGTGGACAGACTAAGACTACATCGAACTCGAACTTTTAAAAATATTAATCGAACCTGATTGGACCATAAATACCTATAAATTAATATGAGCTAAATTATTTTAAAACTTTAGATTATTTAATAAAAAACTTTAGCTTACTTACAAACATTTTCCAGTTCGGATACGCTCGATTTGATCCGATCTAAATTACTATGTATTAAAAAAAATATTTTTATTTAATTTATTTAATATTTTAATATTTTTAAATAATAATTTTGATTTATGAATCGATCCAAGCCGAGTTTGAGTAAAAGATAAAAAAAATTTAAATTGTAATTTGATCCTACCTATCCTATGAATGGCTTTTTTATTACAATATAGCCAAAAAAAAAAATTTACCAAATTACCGTTGCTTTTTGATTATTTCCCAAAATACGGATCTTTTTTTTTTCAGCTGGGAAATCGCCATCCCCCATGGCGATTTCCCAGCGTGTTTTTTTGCAAATTTGTAAAAAACACCAAGGGAAATCGCCACCCCCATGGCGATTTCCCTTGGTAATTTTAGCCAAATTTGCTAAAAACATGAAGGGAAATCGCCATGGGGGGTGGCGATTTCCCTTCATGTATATATATTTTTTTTCAATTCTTAAGAAAATTTAAAAAACATGACTCAATAGTGAATTTATTGTGAAATGGTATAATGAATAAAAGTTATTTGAAAAAGAGAAATGAATAATTAGAAATTATTATAAAGGATTAGACCTGCTCACGGGCCGGGCAGCCCGGCAGGCCCGGCCCGTATTGGGCCGGGCATGGGCAGGATAATTTATGTTCCGGGCCGACCCGGCCCGGAACAGTGATTTTTATTATAATAATATTATTTTATTTAATTTTAATTAAAAAAATAAAAAAAAAATATTTTTTATTCCAATGAACAGTGATTCGGGCTTAAACGGGCGGGCTTGGGCGACCTAGGCCCGGGCCTGGGCAGAATAGAAAAAAAATACTGGCCGCGGCCCGGCCCATGAGCACCTCTATAAAGGATATTGTAAAGACAAAATTATCCTTGATAAAAAAAACCTTCTCTTCTCTTCCCTTTTTCTTTTATTTTTTTAATTTAATTTTTAATTAAAAAATAAATATTCTGAAAATAAAAACTTTTTAATTTTAAAAAAATTTAAATTTTTTATTTACTTTTTTAAATTTATTTTCAATTAAAATTTTTAAAAAATAATATTTCCTTAATGAAAGAAAAAAAAATAAGTTTTTTCATTAAGGGTAATTTTGTCTTTATAATATCTTTTATAATAATTTCTAATTATTTATTTCTCTTTTTCAAATAACTTTTATTCATTATACCATTTCATAATAAATTTACTATTGAGTCATGTTTTTTAAATTTTCTTAAGAATCGAAAAAAATATATATACAGGAAGGGAAATCGCCACCCCCGTGGCGATTTCCCTTGGTATTTTTTACAAATTTTTAAATTTTAACGCTGGGAAATCGCCATGGGGGATGGCGATTTCCCAGCTTGGAAAAAAAAAGCCATATTTTGGGAATTAATCCGAAACCAACGTAGGGATTTTTTTTTTTTTTTTGCTATATTGTAGTAAAAAAGCCTCTTATGAATAGTTTTAATATTTTTATTCAAATATTATATATATATTTTTTAAAAATTGTTACCGATAGGTAACCACTAAAAAAAGTAAAAACTAACCACCCAAGAGCCGCCCTCTGACCTGGCTTAGTTTTTCCCGCGTTAAATAAAAATTCCTTTCCTTTCCTCTTCTCCAACTCCATTCACTCCTATTCCTTTCTTGCACGACTCACCCTAGCTTAGACTCATTCAACTACTCTCCCTTCAAAACCCCCAAACAACAACTCCACTCCTTCTTTGAAAAATCCCTCACTCTTTCATGTCCGTAATTCCTCCTCCGCCATGTCTACTCCCTACCTCCTCTTAGTTTCCTTCCTTTTCCTCTCCCTTTCCCTCTCCCAACAACAACCCCCCAAAGGTATTCATATCCTCCCCCTTTTCAAAATTTTCCATTTCTATCCTCTTCTAACGAAACTTTTTTTTTTCAAATTTATTTGTAGGATATTTAATTGATTGCGGCGCGACCGGAAAATCCGTGATTGACGACCGAGAATGGCTTCCCGATAAGGAATTCATCTCGACCGGAACATCAAAAAACCTAACGGTTCCCGACGTCCTCGTCCCAACTCTCTCCACCGTCCGATCGTTCCCTCTTCAAAACAATCTCCGCCGCAAATTCTGCTACGTGGCAAGCGTCTACAGAGGCGCAAGATACCTAATCAGGACAACTTACTATTACGGCGGAGTCAACGGCTTGAATTTTCCTTCGCCTCCCGCTTTCGATCAGATAGTGGACGGCACTTTTTGGAGCGTGGTGAACACAACGGAGGATTATCAAAAGGGCTCGTCGTCGTATTACGAAGGAGTGTTTGAAGCTAAAGGGAGTACAATGAGCGTTTGTATTGCTCCGAATACGTATACGGAGTCCGACCCGTTTATTTCGAGTTTGGAAATGCTGATTTTGGGGGATTCGCTTTATAATACTACGAATTTTGAGTCTCACGCTTTGAGTTTGGTTGCTAGGCACAGTTTTGGACACAATGGATCCATTATTAGGTAAGTCCCAAGTTTTATGGATTAACATTTTTCTGTTTTTAGCTTTTCTGCTTTTTTTCTTTTGCCATTTATTGGAAATTTTTTAAAGAAATTGCTAATTAAGCAATTTTTTTGCAGGCTCATTTTTATGGTTACGTTTGTTAATAGTTTTTGCGCTTTATATATAGCAAAAGCATATAGTACAAGAATAAAATCAAAAAATTAAATAAAAATGAGTAAATATTTAACATGTAATATCAATTCTTCTATAACATATTTGTTATATATATAATGATATCAATATTTTATTAGAAACATTTTTTTTTTTTAATTTTTCAAAAACAAATATTTGCTTGCCTTTTACTTCCCATAAGAAAAAACAAGTAGCAAAAGCAACTAAACCGTTAGTAAATGGCTCAGAACCTCAGATTGTTTTTCTTTTCTCTTTAGGGTTAGAAACTCAGATGTTACATTGCAATCATTAATTCATTATTATTTTTATTGTAATTTGTGAAAAAAGTGAGTTATATTTGTTCTCACTTTGAAAATTTTGAAGTCTGAAGTTGGAGTTGTTTGTTGTAAATGCTTTCTCTGATTTTGCTGAATATAAATGTTTTGTGGTATGACCAGATACCCTGATGATCAATTTGATCGATATTGGGAGCCATATGAAGAAAATGTTTCTGTTATAGCAAGCAATAATACTCCACCTGTTTCTGGGTTCTGGAATTTACCCCCTTCAAAAGTATTTGAAAGAGCACTTTCAACAGCGCAATTGGAACCCCTGGAGTTGAGATGGCCGCGTTTGTCTCTTCCAAACTCGACTTATTACATTGCTCTGTATTTTGCGGATAATAGTGATTCAATTTTGTCAAGCTCAAGAGTGCTTGACATACACATAAATGATGTAAGGTATTTTGGCAATTTGGAGGTGACTTCCGTAGGAGCTGCAGTCTTCACAACCAGATGGCCACTTGGCGGTCCTACAAAGATAACTTTGGGTCCTGCTGCCAATTCAAATATTAGTCCTTTGATCAATGCTGGGGAGATTTTTGCTGTTCTTCGCCTTGGAGGAAGAACTCATACAAGGGATGGTATGGCTGCTAATGATTTCTACTGCTGTTGTGTGAAATCAAATTGAATTTGTTTCCTTGGAAAATGCTCCAATTGATTTTCTGTGATTGTCTTTTGCTGGTTGCATTGCACCCTTAATGATCAAGAATGAACATTTAGGTTAAAAAGGAGTTATTACTGTTTGAATTCTTCATTCCTCTTAGTGTTATTTAAAAAGGACCCCAATTTCTTGTTGCAGTTAGAGCTTTAGATGATATCAAAAACAGTTTGCGGAACCCTCCACTTGATTGGAATGGTGATCCTTGCCTGCCCCTTAATTATGCATGGACTGGAGTTACATGCTCTGAGGGCGAACGAATTCGTGTGATTGCTTTGTGAGTTAGTTAAGATGCAGTTTTTTGCTGTCTATGCATCATTTTCTGTTGCTCAGACAGCTTAACTTTATTTTTAATTGTTTTCAGGAACCTGACTAGTATGGGTCTTTTGGGATCACTGTCACCAAGCATTGCTAATTTAACTGCACTGACTGGCATGTATGCTATTAAAACTAAATTTCAAGTGATGAAATTCAGAGATAATAACATTCTAACTGAATTTCTCATTCCCTCAACAGTTGGCTTGGTAATAACAGTTTATCGGGAGTAATACCTGATCTCAGTTCATTAAAGCTGCTAGAAATATTGTAAGTGTATTATTTTCTTGTGCTTTTTGCTCTTTGATTCATTTGGCCACCTAAATAGTTGGTACAGGGGCATTCATATAGAATTGTCTAATAGCTTTTATGAAACCTAATTTAATATGCTCCGCTTTCTGTTAAAGGCATTTGGAAGACAATCAGCTCAATGGAGATATTCCCTCATCACTTGGAGACATTGGAAGGTTGCGTGAACTGTAAGTCATTCTTATCTCTATAATACAGTTTGTTTTTGATGAAGTTTTAATTAATTAAAACCACTTTAGTGTGACTAATGCATTAGCATCTGTAATTAAATTAGATGCTAAATTAATTCACATTCTATTTATATTTTACATTTGTTGTTTAAAAAACTTAACATAATATGTTAGCAGGTATATTTTTAGAAGTGTTGTAATCATCTAGTTCTAGTTCATAACGAATTGATATCCTCTATTTCTTTTAGATTCTGTATGTTCCGGTGACTCATAACCATTTTGCTTTTACCTCATTCAGCCATGAGGTTTTTGACTCCCTTTTAGCTTTTTGTTATAGTTTTGAAGAAGAATAATAAGCAGAAAAAGAAGTACTTGAGAATTTTAAGAGGTCATGTTTATCAATTTATCGAGGCCTTTTGATGTAGAACAGCTTAGGGGCTAGGGTTTTAAGTTAAATTATAATATGAATTTATTGAGAAAACATAAGAATTAAATAAAGAAAAGATCCCTAAGCTTCACACCTAGGGTTCCTTGATCGCATCACACAACCAAGAAGAAAGAAAACCTAAGTATCACACCTAGGGTTCCTTAGGAGCCACACCCAAGGATGATTGTATCACACAATCACAATCACAAAAGCAATGAGCTGAAGTTTTAATGTTTGTCCATACCCTCAATAGAAGAGTACTTTAATTTATATAGACCCTTAACTTGGACTCTAAGCTAACAGGCTTAACTTGAAACTCAAGAAAACAGAAAACAATAAACCTGACTTGAAACTCAAGAAAACAGAAAAACAACGTTTACTTGAAAACAAAACCTAAGAGGGTAAGGAAAAAACGGTAAGATACTAAACCCTAATTAAATGTAAAATACTAAATTTAACCCTAGACCTATAAAATATTACAATGAAGCTCCATAAATATAACAAGAGTAACAAAATAAAATCTCAAGTGAACTAATCCACAATTAGCTTCTTAGCATTCTGCATCATTCTCCCCTTGTTGGAGAAAACTTGTCCTCAAGTTTTAAAGTGTTGTAGTATAAGAAATTTGCTGTAAAACCCAAGAATGGCACTGCCAAGTGCCAACAATGAATTTCTCTTGCAGAACAAACATCTTCAATACAGTTTCTTGTATCTCAATCTTGAACAGACTAGAAGTAATGAAGTCAATAGGAAACTTTTAAAAAATTGCCGCAGGCTTAAATTCCAAATTTGGAAGAATAAAATCAATGAGAGCTTCAATAGGTAACTTCTCAATAAACTGCTCTTTTGCTTGAATCATCAGATTGTCAATTCTCAAATTTTCAAGTCCAACTTCTATAATGTGAACCTCTTCAGTTTCAAATTATGGTTTTAACTTTTAACTTCACTTCTTCAAGTGGATGATTATGTTGCACCTTCTCGTCAACACTTGATTCTACAATGGCATCATCCTTTTCTTCCTCAAGGTTGTCAATGACTACTAAAAGAATTTCTTCAGTTCCTTGATCCTCTTGAATGTCCTCTAGGATACACTTATCATCGCTGATTTTATCTTCACAGTCATCTTCAGTTTGCAACTTGCTTTTCAACAAGTTAGAAGAAGAAGATCGAGACCAAGAAGTCATATTTTCCTGTAATTCTTCCCCTTTGTGGATAGGCTGCCTTAGTAATTCTCTTCTGATTTCATCCCTCAAACCAGCCTTAAATTGGGCTCCTGCTAGGTTAACATCTTCCACAAATTGACTTCTAATCATAAACTCATCATGTCTTTGCATATACTCTGCTATCGGCATGCTTGCTTGTTTGAAAGTAAGGGCCTTGTCCCGCTTCTTATCAAAATAAGTAGGCGGCAAATACTTTTCTTTAAATTTGGCTTTCATTTCATTTTATTCTGTGCACTTATTTGTGGATGTCCCAACCTGGTTATGTTTCTTTCAACACCATACCACCATATCTTTGCCAATCCAACAAGCTTCATCTTTGCAAATCGAATTCTTCGAGCATCCGACATGTCATACCAATCAAAGTACTCCTCGATAGAGTCGAGCCAGTCATAAAATATTGTAGGATCAACTTTTCCTTCAAAATCTGGAACTTCTATCTTGATTTTCTTAGGTATATCTCTAGCCGTATCTTGTACTTCTTGCCTTCTTCTTTCAACTACTTGTTGACCTAGTGCAACTCCACTATTTTGCCTTGAGGAAGGGTTTTAGAACTTGCTGTCAGAACAAGTTATTTGTCTTGGGTGTAGAATTTTTCTAACATTTCTTCAAACTTGGACATCAATCTTGTTTCTAGTGCTTCTATCTTTTCTAACAGAACCTTGTTGGTTTCTTCATGATTTTATTGAAGAGCTTCAAACATCAAAATCAATTATGCCTTTGTCACCATTGCTTGACCAGAATTACAGCAACAACTTTAGGATCTTAAGCTCTGATATCAACCGATGCAGAACAACTTAGGGGCTAGGGTTTTAAGTTAAATTATAATATGAATTTCTTGAGAAAACAAAAAAATTAGATAAAGAAAAGAGAAAAGATCCCTAAGCTTCACACCTATGGTTCCTTGATCGCATCACACAACCAAGAAAGAAAATTAGTATCACACCTAGGGTTCCGTAGGAGTCACACAAAAGGATGATTATATCACACAACCACGAAAGTAATAAGCTGAAATTTTAATTTATGTCCATACCCTCAATAGAAGAGTACATTCATTTATATAGGACCTTAAATTGGACTCTAAGCTAACAAGCTTAACTTGAAACTCAAGAAAATAAAAAACAGTAAACTTGACTTGAAACTCTAGAAAACGGAAAAACAAACTTGACTTGAAAAACTAATCTATTAGGGTAAGGAAAAAACAGTAAGATACTAAACCCTTAAATGTAAAATACTAAATACTCTATAAAATATTACAATTAAGATCCATATATAACAACAGTAACAAAATAAAATCTCAAGTAAACTAATCCCATAATTAGCTTCTTAGTGTTTTGCATCACCTTAGTTGTCTTTCAAAAGGTCTTGGACTATAGAAGCCCTCTTTATCAGTAGATTGTGCTCGGGGCATTTTGGTCATCTTCCTCATTGAAAGGTTTATGTCGTCATCATGAACTATTACATACAGTGGATATGTTTACTTAATCTCTGGTACAGTCTTATAGATATTTGGGCCTTGCCCTCATTTTAATGCATACATTTCATTCTCTCTAGGTATAAGACATAACAAACATTACCAACAATGGAGTACTCTAGCAGAGGAGAACTATATTTCATGTACATTGGTTGACTTAACCAATGGAATAAAATCAAAATTTGTTTAACATGAGGAGAGTTAAATTGGCATTTGTGTCCCACTTGTTAGTAAAAAGTAGGAAAGGATTTATGATTGGTTTGCTATTTTAGTTTAAGTTTGAGTATCTTGTCCAGGTTCAGTCTAGTTACTTAAATATTCAAGTGAATAGGTAATTTGTTAAGTTAATGTGCACAATTTGGTTCATATAGACTTGATTTTGACATATGATGCTAAGAAAAAAAGAAGTGATAAAATTACAACACTAAACTTCCAACTTATCAAGCACTGGTACTTGGTGCTTTTGCTAAACTAATCATGTAAAATGCATGCTGATAATTATATGCATGCCATGTTTTTGGTGCTGCACATGTTTGAAAGCATCTCTGTTGGAAAGCCAACATGTCTCAGCATTAGCCCAGTTACAGTAAGAATTGTTAGGATTCATTGACCTTAGTAAGAGCTAAAGATCTGTAGGTACTTTTAGACATTGTTGCATCGTAAGAACTGTTTTAGAGTTGTTGCTATCCTTTAAGCCATTAGCCTACACCCAATTAAAATTTCTTTTGTCTTCAAACCTTGTGCAAGAAGACCATCCCTTTGAATTAAACTATTCTACCATTGAAATCTAAGAAAACTTTTACCTTCAAAATCTTGGATTGGATTTTGTTGTTAAAAGAATACCTCGGGATATTGAACAATCTTGATTCAATTGGTTTATTAGGAACTTAACAGGGACAATTTGTGTTACTTTACTAATCTATACTTGAAAAGTTTTAAGAAACGTTTTCTTTCTTTTTGCTCTTCCTTGTTCGAAAAATATAGTTGCCTGATGAACAACTTTAAGGCTTACCAAGTGTAAGGAGAGTGCAATGATGCTACTAGAAAATGTTAGCATCATAGTAGGAGTAAAGGGCTTGATGCAAGGGATTCTTGAGGCAATTATTTGTAGATTGCTTCTGGTCCCAACACCTTATCATAGCTAGATGCTAGTAGCAAAAAGTAATTTGTGGTGGAGGGGACACTCCCTTTGAGTGAAGAATGAAGATGATATTTGATCTTTCCAGTGGCCTATTTTATAAGGGATATCCATCTTATCTAGATCAAATGTGTCCATTTAAATGTTAGCTTACTGCTTTTTAACCATCTTCTCATTTAATTATCTTGAGTTTCATTTCTTTTTTTCATAAACATACATATCATAAGGTATGTTTACTCTGAAGCATTGAAACATGCTAATTTAGTGGAGTGTTGGTATTGAAGTTTTAGATCATCATATGTTTGTCTTTAGCATTGAACAAACCTAAAAGCCGCTTATAAAGAATTTTGTTCCCACTTGAATACAACTAACTAATTTTAGAATTTTAATTCCATGTTTTGGGAAATGTAAAGAACTAGTCTTAGTGTAAATATTCGCTAAATATAATGGATTTTTACGTCTTAGATGGCATGGGAAAAAATGGTGTGTACAACGATTTCCTAAGCTGATATTGAAATATTGTTAATTGGTATCAGAACCCAGGGTTTGTTCTGTTGTTCTTCCTGCCAAATCCCATGTGAGGTTGACTACCCTTTGTGAGGTTGTCCACGTGTAGGCCCTTGTTGAGCTACACGTGAGGGGGAGTGTTAAGTGGTGTTATCCTACATTTGTTAAGTCTTGGTTTCCTGTGGTCTTATATTCAAGTTGGGCCTTTCCACCTATTGCCAATTGGTTTTAGGTTGGATGGACCTTTGGAGAATCACACCCCAAAAGCTAGCTATTAGGGTGGGAGAGCCTAGGTCCATATAAACCACACAAGAAAATCCCATACTTTCCAATGTGGGATTCAAGTCCCATACATTGCAATTAGGCATATAATAGTCCACCACGCTCCGTAGTCCCGGCACTCACGCGGGTTGGCTTTATGCTAGATTAATCTAGCCTCAAGCGAACACTACAATACCAACGTCACCACTCGCGTTGCACGATTGCAACGGAGAGATATGGTGGCTGGCTCTAATACTAAGTTAAGCATCCAACATAAAACTTATTGGCAATAGGTGGAGGGGCCCAACTTGAATATAAAACCACAAGAAACCCAAGACTTAACAGATGTGGGATAACACCACTTAACAGCCTGTATACTATAATTATAAGAAAACTTTATCCAGGTTAAAGAAGTAATAGAACAATTAAACCTATGTTTGGATTGGGGTAGAGGGAGGGAAAGGAAAGGAAAGTAAAGTAAAGCAAGGGAAAATGGGAAACCTTTCTCTTGTTTTCCCTTGTTTGGATTAAAAATAAAAATTAATAAAAGAAAGTGAGGGGAGTTGAGCACCCCTCACTTTCCCTCAAAACACCTATTTTTTTAAAACCCCAAATCGGTGGGAAAGGAAGGGAAAGAAAAGTAAAAAAAATATTTAAACATAAAATGTCCCTTTTATCCATTTTACATTTATCAAATTACAAGTAATATTTCTAAACTTATATACTTTACGTAATTGACATTAAAATTTATAATAATTTCTTTTTATTATCATTTTTTTTTTGTTTTTTTATATTACGTTCATATTTTTTTTAATGTAATATTTTTTTATTTTTTATTATTTAATTTACAATATTTATTTTGTTATTTTAATTAAAAGAAAGAGCATAATTGGAAATGTATATTATAATTTATCTTTTCCTTTCCTTTCCACACTTTAACCAAATGATGGTGGCTAACATTCCATTCTTTTCCTTTCCCTAACACATTTTAATTATCCAAACAAGTGAAAGATGTATCCTTTCCTTTCCTTTAAAAACCTTTCCTTTCTTTTACTAACTCTATCAAAACATAGCGTACAGTCCTCTTGATGATAATGGCTAAACTGTTAGATTCAACTTGCCTGAGAGTTTTGGATTAAATTTTTTTTATTTGTATATGTTTGACACTAGATGTGTCAATGGTGTAATCAGATTGAAACTGTCTTGCCTTGTGTAATGTTTTTTAGATTGCATCATAAAATGGTGAAAGATGAATGTGGTAGGAATTTTTTGTCTTAATAGGTTGCGTTTTATCGTCCTTTTTGATGAACTTCCCATGTATCTGACACCTTGAGCTTATTGTTATTGGACCCATGTACTTGATCTATTGCACATGGTTTCTTTCCTATATTGAATGGAGAATGACATGACCTGAAAAAATATCCTTGTTCATAGAGCCTTAAGTTGCATAATGTTAGCCTTGAATTGATCCTTATTTGAAATGGCAGAACATTAAGCTAAATAGCTTGATTGAGTATTTTGAAAAGTTTATACAAGTTATTTTTTAAGGTATATGATTCGTGCTATTTGATTTGAAAAACACTTGAAAATATTTCAATATATTAGACCTAATTCTTTTCTCAAGTGTCTTTAAGTTAAAAAGTCAACATCTTTCAGAGATAAAATTGTGTAGATTTTGCAAGTATTGTTTAAGTATGTATAGCTTAAGTACATGTTGCACATGATGTTGGATGTAGCAGTTTAACTGCTTTCTGGATAAATAAATCTCTTACTTATCCAAAAAAAAAAATTGTGTAGATTTTTTTATTTTTGAGGAAATGATCGATCCCTTGATGAAAAGGATCAATCCTTTTTCTCACAGAATGGTTCCTTTGGTTGTCAAGCCCAAAGGGATTGATCCTCTGTTCATAGGGATTGATCCTCAGATGCTTTGAATTGAAAATTTGAATTGAAAAATTAGCTCGACAAGCATAAGGGATCGATCTTCTGTTAAGTATCGATCCTTATTTTAACAGAATACTTCTTTTTGACTGAAAAGCAAAAAGGATCGTCCTCTGTTAAGAAAGATCGATCCTTATTCAAAGAGAATACTCATTTTGGTTGGAAAGCGAAAAGGATCGATCCCGTAAAGGAAGGGATCGATCCCTCGTCTCCTGACAGCAAACAACAGTCGAATTTGGAGAAAAACCAATGGTTCTTTTTACATTATATGAAGACCTAACAGCTCTTAATTATCTTCAACTATAAATTGAGTCACTCTAACTCTTTTCACTTAAAGAGACTTCAAGTGCAAGAGTCATACATTCAATTCTTCAAGCATTCAAGTGTTTAAAGCTTTAAATTCTTCATCTCTTGTATTCAATCCTTATTAATTATCATCTTGTCTCTCATTGTACCAAAAACATGCAAAAACTCAACCTTCGTTAGGTAAAAATCCTTTTATATCATCTTGAGTTTGTAAATTTAAGGGAAGTGAAACCCTTGAGTGAATTTGTGAGATTCGAGTATAACCATTAAAGGGTTTGAGTTGAATTTCTGAAGGTTATATCTTAACCTTGAAAAGGTAGTTGTAATATTGAAGAATTAATGGATTGAACTTCTTGGTGAGGAAGCCAAGGGAGAGGACATAGGTGCCTTTGGAAAAGGACCAAGCTTCTATAAATCTTGTGTTTGATCTTCTATCCCTTGATCTTTTATATTTCAAGTTATTTATATTTTCTTTAATTTCATTTAGAATTGCCTATCCCTTTAGTTTTATATAAAAACTCATTTTGGTTCAATATAACTTAAAATTTCTAATTAACCAATTCACCCCTCTTGCTTTATCTAAATCCTTTGAGCTAACACATGAGTGTTGTAGGATTGACATGTGATGTGTCCTATATATTGGAGGGAACAGCTATTATTTCATATAGTTTGTGGTCCTTCATTTCCTTGCCTAGCATAGGTGGTTAAGTGTTAAGGTTTCCAGTATGAAATTTAGATCTATATTGCCTTTTTGTCTTTTATTTTATTCACTCATGTTTCCATTATTTTATCATAATTGTTGCTTGTTAGTAGTGGTTCCAATTCCAAATGTACACCTCTTTTTTCTGAACTTGAGATTTCAAAACCATTTCACTGGAACTATGGCAGACTGGTAAACTTATTTGATGTTTGCTAATTCGAGTTCAATTCTCTATATAATTATGCAAAATAAAAAGCTCAAACATGTCTCTGGTCTCCAGTAGCTTTCCAATTACATCAACTTACCAATGCGATAACATATGAAAACTATATTATAGGTATACGATTTAGTAGCTTAAACATTATAAACTCACTATCCTTCACTTTAATAAAACTTTTAGACTTACAAAAACCAAATGCTGAGGCCTAAGAAAATATATGATGTGATAAGATTCAAGTCGCATATCTGGTTTTCGTTAATACCGCGAAAAATGCCATCAATGACAACACATATGCATGTTACTTTTAAGCTTTAAGTATTTCTGTCCATCTAGATTGTTTTGCTGGTTAGTCGATACGAAAGCGTGATTTGATTCTCTATACCTGACTTAGTTCTTTGTGTCTTCTAGATTCTTGCAAAACAACAATCTGACTGGGCGCATACCTGATAGCCTTGTTGGAAGATCAGGACTGGAGTTTAGGTAATTATAAATTTACACTAGTCATGTCATTGTTAACTTATAAACTTCAAGCTTTAAATCTTTTGAATTATAAACTGTCAGCTTAACCTAAACTTTCAATTTGTTTTAGGACTTCTGGAAATCAGTTTTTGTCCCCACCACCTTCTTAAGTAGATTGTACATGCGTCCAGAGGTAACTTCACAGTCACACGACTGGAATGGTCAAAACATTCGATTTCACCCAATTCTGCGTGTCTATATGAATTCCATATCAAATAGGTATCACGTTGGTTTGAAAATTTTGCTGGAACTTTCACCATTGTTGTCTCTTTGATTTTAAAGTTTGTCATATTTTGCAAGTTGGAGCATCCACAGTTCTATTTATACTAGAAATAGTTGTGCATATTCAGTCAGTCTGATTCTTTATTTACTTGAATTTGAAATCGTGTCTGTAAATCATATTCATGTATACCTCACTAACTCTTTATTCCATTCTAATTTTGTATGAGTCTTCATATAGATAGAAATGTATTTGTTTACTTTACCATGAATATACAGTTGTGAATGCTTTTTGTAAACGCCAATCTGGTTGGATTTGTTGTGGGCTTTACTCCTCAATGTTGAAAAACCGGGATGTCGAATCGATGAGATCTCCGGTTACCGGTTCAACCGGTTGGACCGATTGAATTGGAATTGAAAAAAGAATTTAAATATTAAATAAGTAATTTTAATATTAAATATGTATTTGGCTAAATGATATGATTTTTAATATTCAAGGGTTTAAAAGTTCAAATCTCATAACATACAATAAAATTTTTTTTTTTTTTTTAATTAAAAAAATAAGTGTAAAATCGATTTTCTACCAATTCAAAAAAATCCGGTTTTATGACATGCAACGGATCAGATAAGTCACTGATTTTCGGTCCCGGTTTGATTTTAATAACATTGTTACTTCCCAAATTGTTTTGCCAGGAAATAACACCATTTTACTGGTACAAAGATAAATGGTGAAAAAGGGAGTTTAACACCATTGACTCGAATTACAATCAAAGATCTGTTTGTGTTGGTAAGAAGAGTCAGTCCTGTCTGTCTGTCTAGTGCTTTTAAATTTTTAGATAGATAGATGTTCTTTACCTATCAGCATCGATGGTGAAGGTTCATTTGCTTTTATAACATAAAATACTTTTGTACTTTTGAAACCCATACAATTCTTCATTGTAAATGGCATCAAAACAAATTAAAATTTTTGAAATTCTGATGGGTGCTATATGCTCAGATGCACTGAAACAAAAGCACCTTTCAAATACATAAATGAGGAATCATAACCATTTTGCTTTTCCAGATCTTTCTTCTTTCCCAAAAATAATTCAAGATTTTCAGAGTGGGACCCTGAAAATTCATAAAACTCTGCATCCTTGCATGTGGTCTAGCTGCTAATAGATTAGAGCATGACTAAAATGAAATGAAATGAACTGAAATTCTAGGTGGTAAAAAAAGAAGTAAATTATAGAGTTATTTTTGTTGATAATATAACCAACAAATACCAGTCAACATTTACATTGTAATACATCTGACTTCCATCCATCATATTCAAGATTTATCTAAACATAAAAGAGCAGAAAGATTTGAAAATGAAATTAAAAACAAATGAACATATTGAACAAGCCTAAATTTCAGATTAAACTCACTCAACTAAGACTCTGTTTCCTTCACCTCTCTAATCTTCCTTTCTTAAGAGGAAACAGAGGAGGCAATGCACTGCTTTTCACTTGTGTGCAAATAGGCACATTTATCATTGGCCTTATTCTAATGCTTGCTGATCTTGTTCTTTCCAACCCTTTCTTTATCCTCTTCACATGCTTATTATCTCTATTCCTAGACCCTTCTTTTCCTTCTTCTGATGTAGCTATGTCAGCCAGTGAGCTTGAAGAAGATGATGTCGAAGAGGAAGAAGATGATGGCGACAAAGAAGAAGCCCGTTGCTTCTTCAGCCTCAGCAACTCCTTCCACAATACAGTGCATTTTGGTGGCCTTGGAGATGGATCATCATCGACAAACCAACTCACCCTACTCTCCTCCTTGTTTATAACTTCTCCCTCTTCTTCTTCTTCAGCATTTTTTGTTTTAAGGCTGATCTTGTTGAGCTTCTCGGAATGCTGCATTTGCCAAAAGGGAAGCAGCTTTCCTTCAAAGAAAAGCTCATCTGCTGTCAACATGGCATGGCTGCTCAAATTGCTTGAAAGGAACTCAAATTCTGCAACTCTTGCCTTATCTTTCTCCTTCATCTCCTTCTCTGGCTGTATCTCTCCATTTTGAGAATGTGGGTTGATGGAAATGAAGTTGGTTTCATCAAGGAAATCAGCAGAGAAAGAAATTCTGGGACTTGAAATTGGCTCAATACTAGTTCTAGAGGTTGCTTTAACAGCTTCCAGGGCCATTCTTTAGGATTCAGGATACAATAAGAGGAAAAAATATATATTTTTTTGGAGGTTGGGCTGTGACTCTGAGGTGTGTTTCTGTCTGATGAGATATGCATGGGATTTGTGATATATATAAAGGGGGGGAGATGCTTTTTAAGAGTTTCTTTGCTGTTAACTTGTTATTTATTTATTTATTTGTTTATTACTTGGTTTTGTTATTGTTACTTTGTTAGTAATTGGAGTGGACGGTGAGATTATAAAAAACTAATGTGGTCTGGTGAAGCCGAAACAAGTGAGCTAATGTGGTGTTTAGTATATTGAAAACATCACATGGATTGGACACTCTAGTCTTAGTCTACATGAACTAAAGGACAAAAAGTATTTTTCTTTGGGTTTTGCTTCCATTTTGCATGCAAATTCTAAACCATCATTTCTTTTCCTGTTTTTTCTCGAGAAAAAAGAAGTAAGAATTAAGAAATTTCCTATTCCGTTCCTGTCCAAAAGCTGACATCTTACAATTAGACCTATCTATAATCGGTTTGGGTTTTGGCATCTTACTTGTTTATAATTGGATTGAGTTTGGATCGGATTTAAATAAAGTATTAAATTTTTTTTTGATTATTTAAGTTCAATTTGATTTGAAATATGAAAGAATTTTATATTTAAGCTCGACTCGACTATATAAGGATATTGTTCAGAATCGTATAGGTTCACTCATATTTTTAGACAAAAAAATTGATCCTTCTTAAAAGGATCAATCCATCTAAAAAATTTATATAACTATTAGTAAAATAGGTCGGGTCGGGTCTTGACAAAAATACTATATCCAAAGTTCGGTCTGTTTTTAAAATGAGATTCATTTTTTTGCCTAAATTTATTTTTGAATCTAATATTTTTGTTCAAATCTTGTTAAATATCGAATGAATTTTTAGATTTAAACGAATAGCTTGACCCATGAAAAAGTTTACTTACAATTGATGGTTGGAAAAAATGATAGTAGTAAAAAAAATTTTAAATTTAGTTAGCATTTGGGCATGAGATTTTCTCGGTCAAATTGTACTATTAGTCCTTGTACTATAGTTAAAATGCAAATTTAATCCCTCTATTGTAATTTGAAGAATTTTGCTACCTCTATTTTTCGAGATTTTGAATTTCAATCCAATTTAAACGGTGTCAAATTTTCACCGCTAAGTATGCTAATGTGACGTTGACTTTGCTAACGTGACATTGACTTAACTGATGTGGCAAGCTTAGTCAGCAAAATTTTTTGGACAACTGATGACGTAGAATTTTTTTTCCCATAGCTTACTAACTTGGATGGTCAAATGATGTAATTAGTCCTTGTACTTATATTAAAATATGAATTTAGTCCCTCTATAATGATTTGAATTTTTTTTGGGTATTTGTAGTTTTCGAGATTTTAAATTTCGGTCCAATCTAAAGTTTCATTTATTTTGCAAAAATCAGCTCTGAAAAATAATAATATTTTAAAATAACAATATAATATTTATCTTATTATTAAAATATTATTTTATTAATATAAATATTAAAAAAATAATATTTATTCGTAAAATATTAAAAATATTTATACTATTAAAAGTTTTAAACAGTAACATTTAGTTGGCTTATACGTTATGCTCAAACAATATCAACAAAAAAAAAAAAAGAAGTCAATCAAACCTCAAATACTAAAAGAGATAATAACTTCAAAGACAAAATTAACACAAAAACTGTAAGGAGACTTTGGAAGTCTCGGGAAGCAAACAACCAAACCTTAGGGTTAGAAAAAGATCTCACCTCCCTATTTCTTCTATCTCGTCCAAAAAGCTATCACCCAAACCCTAGATTTTACCATATGTTTTATTGACTATATTTTTAATAGGATTGATTTTCTGCTTTTTAGAATTAGATAAGAAGTGGGTTTTTATTTATTTTTTCTTTGTTGTAATAACAAAACTAGAGAAAAGAAAAGCAAAAGGAAAAGGTGAACAGCATGGTGCTGTTTGACCAAGCTATCTATGGAAAGCTTCTCTTTGAAGCTTAAGGCTGTAAATGAATCGAACTTGAACGAACAGACTTTTGTTCGTGTTGTTTGTTTATTTTGGAGCCTGTTTGTGTTTGTGTTTGTTTCGTGTTTGTTATTTTAAAATTTGTTCAAGTTCTGTTCGTTTAAAATTAGGTATGTTCAAGTTCGGTTCGTTTAAATTAAATGAACTTGTTTGCGAACATTAAACAATATGTTTATGAACATATAATTGAACATGTTCTCAAACAATTAAAATTTTGTTCATGAACCATAAACAAACAAATCTAAACAAATAAATATGTTTCTTAGTTTTAGATACAAATTAAATAAAACATAAATATCATTAATTATATAATAAATAAATAAAATAAAACATAAATAATAATTATTATATTATTAATTATATTATAATCGAATAATAAACGAGTTTTAAACGATCAATTAACCAAGTTTTAAACGATTTATAAACGAGTTTGTTCATGAACATAAATAAACTAAACATATCTTATTCGAGTTCGGTTTATTTAATAAATGAGCTTTAAAATCTTGTTCATAATCGTTTATTTAACTTAATAAACGAATATAAATGAACAAAAATCGAATTGCTCACGAATCGTTTGTCAAACGCTCTGTTCATTTACGGCTGATCGTTTAAGGATACTTTTCATTTTTATCTATTTTTATGTTTGATCCGACACAATAAATTATTATACTAATAAAAATTATTTTAATTCAAATTTTTTTAAAATTTTTAAATAAAAAATCTTTTAATATTTTAATTTTAAATATTTCTATCTTGAATATTATCAAACTAAACATAAATATTTTTATATTTTAATAATAAATATTAATATTAACAAAAATAATATCTTTTTATTATTTAAATAATAAATATAATTTAGTATAATAATATTTTCATTTTAATAATAATATTTTAATAATGAGAATATTTTTAATTATTTTTTAATATTTTAAAGTTTGGATCGAAATTTGAAATTCCTAAAAGTACAGGTACAAATAAATTTTCAAATCATTGTGGAGGGATTAAATTCGTATTTTGATATAAGTACAGAGACTAATTACATCATTTGACCATCCAAGTTAGTAAGTCACGTTGAAAAAAATACCACATCATTAGTTGCCCAAAAAATTTTGCTGACTAAGCTCGTCACGTCAGCAAAATCAATGTCACGTCAGCAAGATCAATGCCATGTCAGCATACTTAACTGTGAAAATTTGACACCGTTTAAAATTTGAATAAAATTCAAAATCTCAAAAAGTAGAAATAGCAAAAATTTTCAAATTCAGGGACTAAATCCATATTTTAACTATAGTACAGGGACTAATAGTACAATTTGACCAATTTTTACGCTTCTCATGTAAACTCCGAAATAAGTGATGAATAAAAAATCCAAATGTTTTTAAATAGTTAAGTATTTGTTAAAGTTAATTAAAATTAAAATTTTGCAGATGAGTGTTTAAGGATTTTTTTTTAATTAATTAATATTTTATTTATAATAATAATTTTTCATTAAATGTAACAGTAATAATTAATATGCTGATTTTTAATGTATTTAGAAAAATATGATTATTGGAGTTTTTTATATTAAAATTTTATATTATTTAATTTTGATATTAGAAAAGGTTAAAAAGTGTTATAAGCATTGATTAAGTAGATATTTATAAATAAAAAAAAGTTGATATTTATATAAAAAAAAGTTAATTAATGTATTGCTTGTTTTTAAAAGTGTTAATTTTATCTTTAAACACATCCAATACGATTTCTTGAAAAGGGTTTGTAACGTTTGTTCTCTTTGGTTTTTTTTTTTTATTAGAAAGAAAAAAAAACCAACCAATTTGTTTATGAAATATTGGTTTAACTTTTAAATTTAATTAGTGGCTTTTTTATTGATGGCATGATATGTTAAAGTGAACTTTTTCTACCACGACATACATTATTACAAAAATAAAAGTTATTATTAAAAATATTAAAAATTGATGTTTTAGAAATTTAAAAAATATTAATTACTATTTAATTAAAATAAAATATCATATATTTTTAATGATATGTGTCATGTAACCAAAAAATTAATCCACCTTAATATGGCATATCAAACTTGTATATCATTCAAATTAAAAATAAAATCTTAACACTGTTATCAATTATTTTTAAATCAATTTTAATAAAAATATAAAAATTAAATTCATTAAAATTAGAGAGAAAAAAAAGACTAAAATAACATAATTTACAAAATAGAAGAACCAAATTAAAACTTCAACCTTCTCTCCTTGGCATTGGTTCTTCTTAAGAACATATTGTGATAAATTGATTAGAATTAAAAAAAAGAAGTTAGAACTTAGGGTTTAGCCTAATTGGTTCATGTGGTTATTTTTAAAATGTGACATCCAATAAATTTGGAATTTGAACCCGAACGTCTACAATCTTCTTTTAATATCAGACTACAACCTCTTTCGTAAAAAAAAAAAAAAAAAAAAGAAAAGGTTAAATTTTCAATCACATGAAGATTTTGTTATGATGGTAAATACTAGCTTTAGAGGGAAAGGAAGAGCAGGAAACATGAAAGCTTTAAAATAGTTTATCTGCTTATCTTTTAAGCTTTAAAGATAGTGGGAGTTGATTAATTATTTGGATTAGTGAAGGGAGATAAAAGCTTTGTTTCTTTGACTCTTCTTAAGAGCTTACAGATAATAACATGGAAGGAGAGGCTTAAGCATGTGATCACATGAGAGTAAATTTCTAGCCATGTGACAACTGAACCAAATATGAAACTGACCAATGTACCCCTTGAAATAGCTTGACCCTTTTGGTATATCTTGTTATTTTTTTATTGATGTAAGGGTATTTTCGTCATCGAAAAATAATTCAAAGTGGTAGATATCATGTCCAGTTGCTGAAAAGCTTCTTCCAAGATTTGCACTATCTCTTAATTAAATCCAGACAGCTAATAATTAACATAATGCTAAATCTTTTCATTTGATTATTAATTGGTTCCTAATCACATTCTATGCTCTATGCTACTCTTTTTCTATAATAGAGGGAGACAATAATGTTTAAAGCTTAACACCTTGAAACAAACAACCTATACTTAACATGTTATAAACAATCAAAATTAAGATTAATTATTTATTAATTTCTTGTTGTCACTTTTCTTGGTCCATGATTTATAGTGGTTAATTAATTCAACCCCAGTCATTTTAGTTTTCTTTCTCCCCCAAAATAGATCTGCTCATGGGTTGATCTTTGATCCGAAATTCTTTTTTCTTTGTCCAAGCCCGTTTCGGTCGGGTCCGTAAGTTTGTTTTATTATTTATAAATTATTAAAATATTATTTTTATTTTTATATTAATATTTATATATATATATATATTCTAATTAAATTTAAATAAAAATATTTTTTATTTAATGAATATTAACTAGGACCGGACCGACCCGAATTATAAAATTTCTTACCCAGATCCAGCTCAATTCAGATCGAATTTGTCGAGCCGAACGGGTTACCCTATCTTTGAACAAGTCTATATCCCAAATAATCCATTCATTTTTCCCCAAACAATTAAAATCAACAAGTTTGCATTGACTTACTAAGTTAGAAATATCTTGGCCAAATTTTTTTTATATAAATCTATTACAGTAAAAGTATCAACATTACCATGCAAAATCTCTCTCTCTCTCTCTCTCTCTCTCTCTCTCTCTCTCTCTCTCTCTCTCTCTCTCTCTCTCTCTCTCTCTCTTCTTTTGAAACTCATAGAATTAGGGAAAGTTTGACAATTAGGTAATTTGCTTATGTTTTTAATCAAGTATAAACCTTTAAAATCCATCTCTAGTTTTATTAAAGTTTTCGAGAATGATTAATTCAATTATTTATATTAAGGATCCTTTCCGCTACTTGAAAAATAATGAAAATGTCCATTACTTTATCTTAAAATTTAAAATACACATTCAAATAAATTTATGACTGAAATTTAATAATCTCAAATTGAATAAAAAATAAATAAAAATTAATTAAAAAATTATTTGAACAAATATTAACCATAGATTCATTTAAACATGCATTTTAAATCTTAGTAATTGATATATTTATTACATCTTAATTCTTAAATAGACCTGCTCACGGACCGAGCAGCCCGCTCGGTCCGACAAACCCGGCTTGTACTAGGTCGAGCCTGGACAAGAATATTTGTAATCCAGGCCGGTTCGATCCAAATTACTGTTCACATAATAAAATAACAATATTTTTTAAAATTTAATTATACAAATATTTTTAAAAAAATAATATAAATGAACAGTGATTCGGGTCCTCCTAGGGCAGAGCCTAGATAAAGAGTTTAAGAAAATTTTGGATCGCGATCTGGCCCGATCCATGAGCACTTCTATTCTTAAGTAGTGGAAACATTTTTATTTTAAATTTTTCAAATTTACCTACAAAATATATTGACACTTGTCACTGTACTATTTAATGGAAGAATTGTTACAACGTTAAAGAGAAGTTTATTTAAGACGCTTAATAAAAGATTGTTTTAAAGATGGTTTTGTATTTGATGCATTGTCAGTTTATAAGTTTATACATTGATAGTGAATTTTACATTGATATCTCATTAAAAAACTAATCATTAATCCTAACCACTAACCCTTAACCCTAACCCTAACTCCTAACCCCTAACCACTAATCCCTAATCCGACAGGTGGCATCTTAGAATGCACTATCAGTATATAGATCTATATACTGATAGTGCATCAAATATAAATACTCTATCTTCCATTGGTGTTGTTGTTGGTTACAAAACTATTTAATAGTAATGCGGTTATGAATTTTAAATTTTTGAATTTGGCTCGAATCTAATTAAGTTTTGATCAAAAAATTCATGTATAAATCTCGATTCGAGTCGATTGAAATTTACAGGTTTGATAAGTAGCGTTATTTATATATAGTTATTTTTTGAAAATTATCTTCTCCTTTTAAAAAAAAAGAAGACAATTTTTTTTTTTTTTAAAATTTTGTTGACTAATAATTTTTTTTTTTTTAAAAAAATTCTAAAATACACCCTTTCAATTGTATTAAAACTATATGTTAAAATTTATGTAAAGCAAAGCAAAGCAAGTGGGACATTAGGAATAGAGAGGAGTACCGTTTTTTGTGACAGCTTAATTATTGGTGTTAGAGACAAAAAGGAAAAGGTGAAGAGACAAGAATTTATTTAGTACCTTCAATTCTAAGGCCCATTTAATAGAGTTACCTTTGGGTGATGGGACCATACACTTTTTTGGTGGTTTTTGGGGAAATACATTTGATCCGGAATACACTCCAAGGCCGAAAGCATGAAGGCCAATGTGCCTAAACTGTGCAAAGAGTGGGGGGCCATTAATTATTGTATTTTCTTTCTTCTTTTTTTTTTTTGTTTTCTTTTAAAAAAAAAAAAATAACCAGTCTAGTTTCATTGCAAATTAAGCTTAGCTGTTACAGCATCAACCCCTCTTGCTTTCAGATGCTGCTGCCATTATTATTTAGCTCTTTGTTTGATTGATAGCTGAGTCCCTGCTAGAGTCATACAGACAGATGAGAGAGGACCCAAACCCCAAGAGTTTTGACTCTCACAAACTTGTTTAACTAACTCTGACCAACATGATTAATTATGCTTATATTAATGGAAGCCTGAAGGCTTTGTCAATTGTCAGTCAGGCAATGAAACAGGCAGCTGGTTGAAACTTGAAATGCTACCAAAAAGTTGCTTCAATTCAAATTTTTTACAACCTCAAATATAAAAAAAAAGAAAAGAAAAGAAATAATCTAAGCTTCACTCACAGCTGAGCCAAACGTTTCATCATCACTTATTAAATGTGGGTTGATTTGAATCATTTTTCTGGATTTTTTGTTAACAAGTTTCCTAGTGAAGCTAAAATTGTTTCTGTTGAGGAAATAGTGTTTTTGACCCACTGAAAAGGATAAGAAGCATAGGCATGCATGGGACACCAACCAGCAGGCCCCGATCGAGTGGCCAACACCTACTTCAAATGGTCCACCTCAACTGCATCATTGGCTCTTGCCCTTGTGCTCGTGGTCGGGCCGGGCCGCGATCCTAATTTTTTTTTATTCAAGTCTATTTTGGCTCGGGCCTAGATTAACTCGTAAATCTATTTTATTATTTATAAATTATTAAAATATTATTTTTATATTAATATTTATATATATTTTATGATAAAATTTAAATAAAAAATAATATTTTAATAAATAAATAGTGATTTAGGCAGAACTAAACCGGCTCGAATTATGAAAATTACTGTCCAAACTCGACTCAATATAGGTCGAATCTGTCGGACCGGACGGGCTACCCGACTCAAGAGTTGCACCTTGTGGCTTTGAAGACTGAAGAATAAAATTACTGCTGCTGCATTTGATGGCCAGCCTATAAGTTCGCTCATGATTTTTTCTTTTTTTCTTTTTCCCTGAATGGCCCTACAAAATATTTTAACTAACTAAATTATTTGTTCTCCCCAACGTGAAAAAAAAATGAACTTGGTCAATTGATCCAATTTATGTTTTTTTGTCTTTGACAAGCTCTTGCCTGTTATCATTTTCTGTTCTTTGTTTTTAGCAGAAATACTTTTTTTGGTACAAAAAATGTCATGGAATAGGAGAAAGAGTTGCTGAGATTCGAATTTCAAACATTTTTTATACCATTTTTTAAAAGTAACTGCATAAATCAATTGAATTAAACCTCTTACCCTTGGTTCAAAGTAGAAACACTTTAGCACTTAAATAAGCTAACTAATAATTCCTACTTGAACACTTAAATTAACCAGATTACAATATCAACAACTAAATTTCTTGGTTTACTCTTCCTTGAAATCCAAATTGAGATTTGAGTTATATATAAATATAAAGATAAAGATAATTCTCACTGCATGTTACATAAACTCCATCCAGCTAGCCATGCATGTTAAGTTCTGGATTGAAGGTAAGATGTTCAATGTAAACATTTTAAAATTCAAACCAAGTGAGTAAAGAATCTTAGCATTATATATCTAGGCTCAATGCCTAGTTAAAACTTAAAACTAGCATGAAGCTGCTAGTATAAATAATTACTACTACTGAATATATCGTACAAATATCATTTATATATGTTTCACGGATTTGGAGATGAACGTCAGATATTAATATGTGTCCGATATAGATATATTCAAATTTTTTTTAAAGTTTTTTTTTTCATATATATGGAAGATCATACTCTCATACCTATGTCCGAATATGTGCCGGACACGAATACTTTAAAGGAAATGAAGAATCCAAATAACACAGGATATCTTTAGACAAACAAAAATAGATATATAGTTGAAAACAACTTTAGACACCAAACCTCAAGATTTGTGAATTAAGTTGTAGCTAGCTAATTTCCATGCATTTGAATTCGACTAAGGGAGTTGCACTTTTTGGAGGCAGTTGGTAGAACTTGGTCGATTAAGGAAAATAATTCTCAGCATAATCATAGAGCCCTTGCTGCCCCATTTCCATCAACTCATATGCTCTCTGTAACATCCTTGTCTTTATATATATATATATATATATATATATATATATTAATAATGGATGATATTTATAAAAAGACACTTCAATGATTAAAACTTGAAGTTGGTAATTTGGAGATCTCATATTCAAAATTTGAACGTCGGATGAGATGAGATTTATAAGACGTCTCATATTGTGTAACTTCAGACTTAATAAATCTCAAGAAGAAAGGTTGTGAAATTTGATTTTCATTAGTTACTAGATTTGTTCATAAGTTGGTTTGAGCCAGATTTAAAGACAGGATATTAAGAAGTTTTATGACTGTTTAAGTACGATGCGATGCGAAATATGAGCAAAATTTTAAGCCCAGATCTGATCTGGTTATATAAAAACATTGTTCAGACCCGTATAAGTTTGTACAAATTTTTACACAAAAAAATTGATCCCTCTTAAGAAATGATCAATCATTTTTTAAAAAAAATATCGATCTTTCCTAAAAAAGATCAATTATTTTTTAAAATGATCAATCCTTCTAAAAAGTTTATATAACTAATGGTAAAACAGACCGGATCAAATTACTTTAAATTTAGATGAATAGTTGAACCTCTGGACAAGTCTATTAACTACTTTAGAAGGTAAAATTTCAAATAAATTAAAGGTGTCTAATATATCATCTCCATTGATGTTTTAGCAAAAAGGTTAAAAATTGGGATGTCAGGTCTCAGGTATAGTAATTATATATATATATATATATATATATATATATATATATATGACTTTTTTCCATTCCATTTTACTTTTTATAAAAACCCAGTTCTTTTGGTCTGGGTCAAAATTATCTGTCCTTCAATTTTTACTCATCAGAAACTACAGAGAAATAAAGAGGAGAAGCATCTCAATTTGCAGTACCAAAAAAATGTAACAATCTTACTAATAATTGAAAAAAATAAAATAAAGGGAAATGCAAAAGTTGGACCAGTACTTTATGTTAACATGAGTTTTTTTTTTTTAATTTTAAACTCATCAGAAATGCAGGGTCCTATCTTTTTCAGCTACCACCCTACCAGAGTTTTGTAATTGTTTGCCAGTTCAAATCTGTTTCTTGCTTCTCATACTTTTTTTTTTTTCTTTTTTCAATAGTTAATATGGTATGTTGATTGTAATTTCTCCAAACAACCATTGTTTCAATTTCATAACAGTCTTGTTGAGTTTTAACTAGAGTATAGTTCTTCGCTTTAATATGGGTATGTGTTTGATACAAATAAATTTTTTTTTTCAACAATTTAGCAAATGTGTCAAAACTATGAAAATATTTGCAAGATATTACTAGAAAAGTGATTAAAGAATGCATTTGAAATATAATTTACATTGAAATAGTATATAAACAGAAATAAATGATAATTAGAAAGAAAAATTTTCAAATGGGATTTTGGTGTCTGCCCCATTGCCATCCCTATTCAGACTTGTTATCCTGTGGAATGAATCTGAAAGGTACAAAAGGAAAAGAGTGATGCTTATGCTACTTCAATGGAGCCATCCACTAACTGTGGTTTATCAAGTAAACAAACTTAGCATCTAATCCTAAACCCTAAACTCTCCCAAAGCAACCATTGCAAATAAGTTGAATCCTACCAACAAAAACTCAGAAGGGAAGCTATCCCTTCTCAGTTCTCATACTTGTGCAGTTATGCTCACTTCCACAGTTGTAAAATTCTTTTGTGAGTAAATACAAGTTTCAGGAGTTAGGTATGTATGTCCACAAATCTCATATTTCATAAAATTCTGCCTACCAGCAATCCCCACAAGAGCACTCGCAATTCCTAAAATGGTGAAGCCTCTTTGCATCTCTTACAGCAATCTCTCTTCCCACCACTTTTGACATAAACTTGAATGCATTATGTCAGTCTCCACAAATCCTAAGGTTCTTGAAAACCCTGACTGTGGCTCCACGAGGAAGCCTCATGAGTGCAAAAAAAGCTACAGCAAGCTTCTCGCTGCGAGCAAGCAAGACACGTTCTTCCGGTCAGACTCCAGGTTATGTAGCAAAAACTGTGTCTGGACTCTGGAACATAACCTAATCTTCTCATTTCCAGGACCGATTGATTAAGATAATTGTAAACTGCTTGAACCTCAGGGTGCACTGTGTCATCAACCAAAAACCACATAGACTTTGTTCTCAACCTCCACCCAACTACACCCACGTTCTCTCCTCAGTCTCTCATTAGTTTGTGTGCATTTGCCACATCATCCCACCATCCAGCAGTAGCATACATATTAGACAAAAGCACATAGCTCCCATCATGTTGTGGCATCAGCTCAATGAGTCGATCTTCAGCTTGAATCCCCAAATCTACGTTTCCATGAGTCCGAAAACCAGCCAGAAGAGCCTCCCAAAATGGTGCCCCCCGGCTCAAAAGGCATTGATGTAATCACATCCCTCGCTTCTAACAGCTTTCCAGCTCGACACAGCAAATCAACAAGACGGGAGTAATGATCTACACCTTGGTTTATCCCATAAAGCCTATGCATTGAATTGAAATAATAACACCCTTCTTTAACTAAACCTGCATGGCTACAAGCAGATAGAATTGTTAGGAAAGTAATCCAATCAGGTAATATGCCTGCCTCTAACAACTGCTCGAAAAGTTCTAATGCTTGAACACCATGTCCATGCTGGTCCAGAGCTGCAATCATGGCATTCCAAGACACTGAATCCACACAGGGAATTGTAAGGAACAGCACATTGGCAGCCTCCACAACCCCACATCTTTCATACATTGTAATCCGCATTTCCAGCTGAGAGGCTTGAATCAAACCCCAGACGGACAAGTTGAGCATGCAGTTGGCGCCCATTCTTTAGTGCTCCATAACATGGCATAAGAAGTGATTGCTCCTGTAAATGCATAATTACATGGCTCAAAACCCTCTGATTTCATCTGGTTAAACAGTTTCAAACCCTCTTCCCCAAACCCATTTTCTGCTAGACCTGATATCATTACAGATTTACAGTCCATGTTAAATGATTCCTCTCTGGCATCTCCCAAAAAGCGACCTACCTTCACGGCCTGTATTCACATAGCCAGATAAGATTGCATTCCATGAAACAACGTCTCTTACTGGCATGTTATTAAAAATCTCGTGTGCCCAATCCACTTTAACACATCTCCAGTACAATGTAACAATGCATTGTTCACAGGCAACGAAAAATCAGGTGTAGGCTTACCCTCTGTCCTTAAAACATAACAATGCACTTGCTTCCCAAGCTGAAACAATTCATCATGAGCACAACCAGTAATAATACTAGTATATGTAAATTCATCCATTTTAATTCCCATAACATGCATCTTCCTAAACATATTTAAAGCTTCTTCATAACGTCTGTGATGCACATACCCCAAAATCATTGCATCCGAAGCAACTCCCAACTTTTCGCTCATCCCATCAACCAACTCCCTAGCTGCATCAAGTTCATCATTCCTAACATACCCTGTAACCATTAGACCTGACAATATTGAACACGACACGAAAAAAATAACTAAAACACGACATGAAACACGACACGGAAAAAGAAACACCGACACAACACGAATGTGTCAAAACCTATATACATAAATTATTAACACATTAAAACTTGTATTAATATAAAACACCTTAAACACGATTATGAGATGAAAAAAAATACACAAACACGATACAGATACACGAATTGCCAGGTCTAGTAACCAACGTCATCCACGACAACTCATCTTTCTCATTAATCTCATCAAACGACTTCCTAACTTCAAACATCAGTGCACAGTTAACATAAACAGAAACAAGAGCATTCAAAACCGAAGTAACAAACCCCGTACCTGACTTCAAAACCGTACAATGCATTTCTCAATCGACAACAAGAGCCAATCCACCTAAAACACTCGTGAGAGTAAACTTATCGGGCCTAAATTCATCGCGCAACATATGGCGGAAGAGTTTAATACAAGCATTGCAATCTTCATTACGTGAATACCCCGTGATCATCGCATTGTAGAAAACACTGTCCCGGATACTCAAAGGGGTTTCTTCTAACATTTCCCGCCTTTTTAATGTTGCCCGACAAAGAATAAGCTGAAACCAAAGATGTTCTTGAAACTATATCTGGGTCAGGAATTTTATCGAATAGGTTCCGAGCGCAGATGATCCTTGATGATTTGCAGTAGAATTCGATCGGACGGTTGAGAATGTGGCCACGCGGCTGGAACCCAGAAGTTATCATGTGGGCGTGGATGGTTTTGGCTAGGGAGAAAGAGTTGGGAGTTTGGGGTAACGTAGTTGTAGTTGGTAAGCGTAACGGTTGGCTACTGCACGGATGAATTCTGGGCTCTTCATGGCTTTAGACAGTTGATTTTCATGGCTTTTGAAGTACATACCCATTCATGGAGAGCTTTTTTCACTTTGCTAAAAAGGACGGAAGAAGAGAGATTTTGTAATACACGAAAATTGAGTTGGGCTCAACGAATTAGATATCGTTATCTGTATGGATCTTGAATCTTTGAATAAAATTCACATAATCATTGCAAAATATTTCATTTTAATCACCTCTTTAAATTTTAAAATATTGCAAAATATATGTGTCCCAAATAAGCCTGCTCTTGGACAGATCGCCCGGCCTGGATTATTGTTTATGTATTAAAATATTATTTTTTATTTAAATTTAAATTTAATTATAAAAATATTAATATATTTTTTTTAAATTTTTTTATTAATAAATGAATAGTAACCCGGATCGAACCTGGGCAAGCAAAATAAAAATTTCAGGCCGCAACAGGCCCGGCTCATGAGCAGGTCTAGTTCCAAATTTATAATGATGATTAATGAAATGAATGAATTTAATTTAAAATTTAAGTTTTAATGATTATAAATAAAAATGAAATATTTATAACTTATAATTATAATTTTTATTAAAGTATGGATGTGGGCAATTTTTGAATTGATGAAAATGAATATATTTTTAGATTAAAATTTTAAATTGTTATTTTCCAATAATTTTTATTTATTATAAGTTTGAATTTTAATAATAAGATTAGTTTTATAGATAAAAAGAATTTTAATTATATTGAATTGCTGTAATTATTATAGAATTTTTGGATAATAGTTTTTATATAACTCAGTTAAATTTCTTAAAATAAGATAAAGTTGGAGTCTAAGTAATTAAGTTATAACTTTGATTAAATTTCTATATTACCATTGTAATTAATTTTTATTTATTATAATTTTTAATTTTAATAGTAAGATTATTTTTATAAATACATAAAACAAAGATAAACTTAAAGTTTATAAGTAATTAAATCTCATACAATTATAAATTTGGACAATTTTGGTTTTAACACCATTTCAATGCAAAAAAAATTGCAAGTAATTTCTTTTAAAAAAAAAATTGATTGGGCTTAGAAATTAATGAGATTTCATATATGTGTTTTAAAGTTTTTATTTATTTCAATATATATATATATATGTATGTGTGTGCGTGCGTGCGAGCGAGCGAGCGCACTCGCATCTATTTTAATTTTTTATCTTTAATAGATGATTTATAGGTTTTGAAGTTAGAAAAGTATTGTGCCCCATGATCTGAGAACTCTTGTTTCTTGTCAAAACACACGTTTTTCATTATTCATTCATTATTTCAAATTTAACCAAAAATTTCCCTCTAAAAAGTTCTTTATTTGTCCATAAAAAATGATTCCATAATTCTTCCCAAAATGCTAGTGAAACCTTATAAGCTAAAAATATTGTCCCACGATATTTGATATACAAGTCTCTTGAAAATTGATGATCACTGTTAGAATTTTTTCTGGGTGTGACGATAATTTTGGTCTTTTCAACTAGATTAAATGACTTGACCCAATAAGATTTTGGTTTATCAAAAAAGCTTCGCAACAAGAAGCATGCATTCCCCTTCTTCTAGGCTCATAAATGAAACATAGATTTTTTTTTTTTTTTTACAAGCAATGAATTTCATGGAAAGATTTGTTTTGAGGAACAAACAAATTTGACACTCTTTTTTTACTCTCCAAATGATGGTATTTTGACAGGCGTCAAGACCAGTCACGACATGTTCAAGATTAGAAGGTTAATTTGGAAATGAGAATAGTCTTAGATTTTCGAAGTCAAACTTTTTTTTTTGACAATATATGATCTCCTAAAAGCCTTAAATGCTCATTGGTTTCTTCAAAATGGCTTTGGCAATTATCATGGGTAACATCAAAAAATTCTCCTTTTCGCTCTAGACTACTTTTTTTTTTTCATCCTAGAGCCTCATTTTTTTTTATTTTTTATTTGATTGCTCCATCATGCATTTAAAATTTTAAAATTTATACAAAAATAATAATTTCGAAAAAGGAAGGAGAACGAAACCTCATTAATTTATTAAAATTCCTTAAAGAATAAGCTCATCAGTTCAAATAGTCATGCTTGATCAAAATAATTTTTTAAAAGTACGTAACGTAGGTTAGGGTTCATGGTTCAAAAAGAAAGGATACCTAGACCCAAAACATGTATTTGAGGGTAATCAAATTAAGGATCATTTGAGGAGGATTACCTTTAGAACACTTGTCATTTTAAAACTTCTCTTTTCATCTTTTGCCTTTTCATTTCTTTTGTTTCGCTTTCATTTTGCCATTTTGCCATTTTTCACCTTTTCTTTTTTCTTTTATTTCACCTTTCCTTTTTTTCTTCTTTATACATTTCCACTTTGATGGAACAGGCTCTATACTTGTTTTGAAACTCAATTTCTCACATTTTCCTTTTGATATAACACATTCTTTCTTTTGTCTTTAGACTAAGACTCAAAATTCATGATCTTTGAAAAGATCATTCCTTGTATTTGCCTCTCGGTGTGGAGGGTGATCCTCGATCAGGGTTCATTTAAAAATAAATAACTCATTAGGTTTAAAGGGGCAGTAAGTGGATAATTTTCTTATTTGTGAAAAGATGATGAAAGATGGTCATTTATCATTTCAAACAAAGCAATATAAATAGAAAAGCCATTCAAAAAGGCCTTTTCCTCCATTTGTAAAATTATTTTTTTTTGGATTTATTTTAGCAATTTTGAATATATGGTGTCACTCTCAATTTTTGCATTTTCTCCATTTTTCTTCCTTCTTTTTGCTGCGTGCCCCAAAATTCATGCATTATCCATCTTTTATCCACCATATCTACAAACAATGCCCCATTTTGATTTACTACACAAAAGAGAATTCATATGATAGTGAAATTCATGTTGCAAGGAACATCACAAGTTCATCCCTCGAGGTTTATATTGAAAAGGCTATTTTTTTTATCTTGGATTGCTCGAAAGAAAGGAAATGGTATGGAACAAATTAGGTTTTTCTTGGGGTATTAGATAATCTTGTTCAGTCACTGTGCCCTGAGATGTGAATCATGAGTGATTTTTGGGAAAAGATTGAGAAATTCATATTTCTGTGGTCATTTAAATGGACATGGTTGGTTTTGGCAAAATTTTGACACACATTAAATTACCACTATTCAAATTCTTTAGAAGAGTATTTCATTTGTTTGACTTTTCAAGGAATCCAAATTTTTTTCCAAAAGATTGTTTCATTATTCATTGCCACGATGAAGATCGTTGTTCCTCAATGTCTCACTTAATCAAGCATTAAAACAAAGTTAAACATTTCAAATTTTTGTTTCTTGAAGCATGAAGGTTATTGAATAGTGTTTATTCAATTGATTTGGGAATGATAATGCTTGGAGAAGAAAAAAATATATATGGGTTCATCGAGATGAGTTCATTCTTAACAATAATCATGAATTCTTTGAGTCTTTATCACCTTTTATTATGAAATTTTTTTCCCTTGTTCTTTAAAAAATACATTTTTTATTTTTATTCTTTTACCCCTTTTTTATGATCTGGAAAGCTAGCTATGTAGGGCTTTTATTTTTCAAACAATTGAAAATTAAATTTCAAGATTCTCACAAAAATGCCTCAAAAAATTAACCCTAGAAACATAATATGACACAAAGTATTTGAAACTCAAAATTTATTTCATATTAATATCAATATAAAATAGTTCTCCATCTCATGAACACATTTAGAACAAAAACCTAAACATCAAAATATCTCCCTTTTCAATCGGTATACTTACCCTGATCTAAAAGTTGGCTATTCCTCGATACTCATTCTAACCCTACATGCCTCACTCTCCCATTACGCATTCATATTTGTCTCACAGTTAACAGGTAAAGGGTTCCCCCATGACATTCGACCTTTGTTTCTTTCCCACCTCTAACTGACCAGCCTTGGTGAGTGCTTGAACCTTTCATTTTGGAGATAAACATTTTTTTTTTTGTGGAAAAGGCATACCAACTCAGATATGGGGGTTGGATGGGCTCTACTAGAACTTTAGTAAGGAGTTGGTGTACAACAAATTGTGGGAGTAATTCAGTATAAGAGATTGGAAGTGGATCAAACCGATCTCTTTCTCGACTTTCTTTGATCATTTCTATTGGATTTGGTCGATTGAAAGGTGGAAGTGTCAGTGTTACTGCAGGCATAGGAGTAGGGACAAATGCTTGTGCTTGAAAATGTGTTGGGTATGTAGACTGTGAAATTGGCTAATAGGAATAAGGGCTTTCAGAAACATTGCTCATGGTGGGGTAGCAAAACTGGTATGTCGGGTAAGGATAATAAGGAATTAAGTTTTTGGGTTGCTGGCCTTTATAAGTGACAGCTTGTTCTCCCCTTCTTTCTTTTTTACCTATCCGCCATTTTTGAAAATAGTAATATCTCCCACATCAATTTTACCAGTCTTGATAGTGCTTTTGATCATTTCACAAGAAAGAACCATGTCTGAGAAATTGTTCGTTATGTTTCCCACCAATTCTTGTATTAGCATTGATGGCCCTTGTTTGCATGTTGGGAGGTACCCGCCCTTGATTGGAATTGACTTGTATCCCCAATCAGGTTATTATTTTCCTATACCTAAACTTATTCTCTCATGTCAGGGCTCTCAACGATCCCTTTGCCTTTTCCCATTGACATCATTATCTCCATTATCTTTGTCAACTGCTCCCTAGATATTCTTAAAATTTAATTATTTGCTACCATAACTTTTGTTGTATCTGTTCCATCCTCTCTATTCTGGTTAACTGTTCTCTTTCCATAATTCTGACTTGTAAGCAGGCATTATAACAGTTACTGGCAGTTCTTGTACCTCTTGTTTAAAAGATAAATTCCCTTAGAATGCTCTTTAAGCTAAGCAAATTTCTATTTTTTTTCCCAAAATTATTGAAAGCATGTTATGAATCCTTTGTTACATGCATTTTCTTATTGGTAATGATTTTCTTATTTTTCAAAAAAAAAAAATTCCTCGTGGAAAATTGAACTTAGCCAAAATTTTATTTTCTCCAAACAAAGATTTTCCAAAAATGAGTTTTCAAAATTTATTAGGTGCTATGATGTCCATGGGCCAATGAGTCTATCCTAATGAGGGCATTAGGGTGTTTATACATCATCGCCTGCTCTACGATTCAAATTTAGGTTATAAAATGAGTAGTGAAAGGTAAGAAGCGTATCTTCATGTATTCCTAGTTTCGATATTTTTTATGGAAAATTTTGATATGACTCTAGGAATTGAAGTGGGTTTGACTTTGTTTTATTAATTGACATGGCATGTGTGGGGGTCATCCTAATTCATTAATTGATGTAGCAAGAGTGTGCTTGTTTTAATTCATTAAAACACATAGGCATGTGGACCTATTTTATGTATTATGTCCAATAGGCTTGTGGGGTCTACTTCATTAATCTTGTTGGACCTATTTTAGTTATTATGTTTTCGGCTTCAGTTGTTCAGCCATTTTACTTAGTATTACTATGGTAGCCGACCAAGGCATTTTAGGATTAGGATTTCTAAGTCTAGCCGACCTAGGCTTTAGTAGGAAGGCTATAAATACATTGTTCTAGCCGCCTATTTCATTAACCATTAATCTATTGAGTTGATTTTATTCAAGTGAGTGTTTCACTCTTTTTAGTTCTTGACAGAACTTAGGAATTATCAAAAAATTCTTTCTTTGTGGCATTCAACCTATCAAACTTAGGTTCTAGAAACAAACGTTCTTGGGGTCTAGCTAGCTTAGCTTATCTAGGTTCTTAGAAACAAGATTTCTAAGGGTTTAAGTTTTCATTGCCTGAATCTTGGCTTTCTTGGGCTTAGGGTATTTCAATTTGTTAGTGAGTTCAAAGGATTTAACCCCATGGGTTCACATCAATTGGTATCAGAGCTCAAGTTCCAATCAGGTTTTTTATCTGAACTATCACTGACAAAGTTTTGGGGTTTCAAACATACTTATCTTGGGGTTATAGCTTTAACCATTTTTCCTAGGGTTCACATCAAATGGCAATGGATAGTGCGGATTCGGATATTTGCAATTATCCGATCCATTTTTTGCGGATTCGGATATTACGGATTCAGATAAAATTTGGATTCGGATATTATAATTACTATCCGCAACAATTTGGAGCCGATACGGATATGAAACCTCGGATATCCATTATCCGAATCTGTATTACTTATACGAATAACAGATTTAAATATCCGAATCAGCTATCCGAATCCGCTTACTTTCAAGGATTTGGATTCAGATATCCGAATCCGAATTTATTATCCGTTTATTTGAATTTAAAATTATTTTTTATTTGATTTTATATTTTTATTTAATTTTTTTTTTTACTTATTGAATTCGGATATTTAGTAGATTCGGATATCCGACGGATAATGTTATTTAATTCGGATTCAGATAGTAATATTCGAATTTAATGCGGATAGTAAATAGATTCGAGTTTTAAAGTAATTTTGCGGATTCAGATTCAAATATTACAAAAAAAAAAACAGATATCCATTTCGCTGCCATCCCTAGATTTTCCAAATATGGTTTTAGTGAATTCTACATAGCACTACGGAGATTGTCCAATGCAACAGTCCATATTTGTGTTAAGGTTGTTATTCCTTACAAGTAAAAAAATCAAATTCAATTGTTAAAAAAAAAAAACCACTACTGCATACACATATAAATGCTTAAAATAAAGAATGCTATCAATACTTGATATATATATATATATTAATGTATATATATAACAACAGATTATACTATATTAGCAGAACCATACATTACAAAAGAACACTTACAGTTTTGAAGAGAATTAAAAGAAATTGAGTCAAGGTTGAACCTCTGACCTTAAGACGATTATTGCCTGTCCTTACGATGCTTACAGTCTATTGCAATTCGTCTCCCAAGCCTCATCGATAACATTGCAGTCGATAGCACAGTCGAAGCAACTTAGGAAACAGATAAAGATGGAGAAGTCTCTCTCACAAGACAGTATACAAAGACGAGAAGGAAAAGATTTTATACTCAGTGAATTTGTAAGTAAAACAGACTCTGGATATCTGTATTTATAAAAGCCAAAAATCTGTTCGAAAAAGGTGTAACAGTTGGGATGAACCTGTTCAGTCAGAATAGACATATCCCAAGAGACGAATCGGTTTGGTCATGTACAGCACCGAGCTGGCTTGACTTAACCGAAAAGATACATTTGTTGAAACAATAAAAACGGTTCGGTAAAGGACCGAACCGACAAGCAATTAATCAGACTGGTTAAAGCTAGTTGGTCGGGCTGGGTAGCAAAATGATTATTACTGACCCAAGCCCAAGCCCAGGCCAGGCTAGGCTTGGCGCGCGTGCATGTGTGTGGTCCAACCCAGTTTTGTGTAGGTCCTCACCCACCACAAAACTTGGGTGCCCCTTGGGGCCCAACCTAACATGGAATACTAGCATATAAAAACAACAAGCTAAAGCCATTCTTTATTCTATGAGGGATTGTATACCATGCATAACTTCAACTAACTTTCTTCCTCTTCAAGTGAGTGTTTATGAGACCAATTTCTCATTCAATTTTGATATCAATTGTGTATAATAATTATACACCTTGTATCTACTTACGATATCCTACGTATTGAAATATGTATTTAGTATTTATACACTCAAAATAATACATTGATATCCAACAATCTCCCATATAAATGGAAATTGTCTGATTAAAACGACGAACTGACTCGGAGTATGAGAGAGAATAACTTTGAAGTGAAATTGTTTCAGGATAGGTAGCTTTTGACTTTGAACCTCCCATAGTGACATTTGTAGGATTTACTCGGCTAACTAGTGAACATGATGTCTTGAACTATTCAGCCTTTCGTGTAAACCCAGACAATAGGTATCAAACAATTCCCTTTCAAACATCTTTGGTTCTCACGGTTGTGTTCATTTTAGCCCCGAACATGTCCTGGTTTCTATGAGTACTCTAGAAAATTTAGCCTGATCAATTCTTATAGAAATGGCCACGTTTCATACTCATATAGGTGATTTCTTATCAAGAGTATCCTGCAATACTCCACTTGATTTTATCAAGCTATAAGAATAATTAAAAACATGGTTTATCCTAACTTTTTTACAGGCAGCACTAATTCATCATAGGAATGGATAAAAGTGTTTAACTCTTCTAGTGCTAACACTAAGTTAACATAATTCGGTTGTCCTTTTGAACCTAGATCTTGGGATCTCCAGTCAGCTAGGTTGGGTTGCCATTATGTAACTTTAATTTATAGGCTTAAGACCCATTTCCCTTGATGATTTATATACTTGCTCTCTTGTTAAACCTTTCGTAAGCGAATCCGCAGTATTATCCTTTGATTTTACATAATCAATAAAAATAATTCCATTTGAGAGCAAATGTCTAACGATATTGTATCTTCGACGAATGTGTCGAGATTTACCATTATACAAACTACTCTGTGCCCTACCAATTGCAGATTGGCTATTCCAATGTATACAAATTGCAAGCACAGGTTTCGGCCAACATGGAATATCTTCTAAAAAATTTCGAAGCCACTTTGCTTCTTCTCCAACTTTATCTAAAGCTATAAATTCAGATTCCATAGTGGACCTGACAATACACGTTTGTTTAGAAGATTTCCAAGATACTGCAGCTCTTCTAATAGTAAAGATAAATCCGTTAGTGGATTTCGAATTTTTAGTATCAGATATCCAGTTTGCATCACTGTACCCTTCAAAAACACCTAGATATCTTGTATAGTACAGTCCATAACTTGAGGTGTATCTCAAATATCTGAGTACCCTTACAATGGCCTTCCAGTGATCCTTTCCAGGATTACTTGTGAATCTTCTCAGTTTGCTAACTGAGTAAGCTATGTCTGGTCTTGTGCAGTTCATGAGATACATAAGACTACCAATTATTCGCGAATATTCAATTTGAGATATTGCGTCACCAGTATTTTTCCTTAGATGTAAATTAACATCTACGGGTGTTTTGGCTATATTTGTATCATTCGTATTGAATTTCTCAAGAATCTTATTTACATAATGATCTTAAGATATTACCATGCCATCTTGTGTTTTAGAAATTTTAATTCCTAAAATCACATCTGCTACACCCATTTCTTTCATATCAAATCTACTGGTCAACCAAGCTTTGGTAGCTTTAATGATCTCATTATTACTGTCTAAGATCAACATATCGTCTACGTATAGACAAACAATGACATATCCTTTATTCGTATTCTTTACGTATACGCATTTATCGCATTCATTAATATGAAAACCATTTGACAACATTGTATTGTCAAATTTTTGATGTCATTGTTTTAGAGCTTGTTTTAAACCATATAATAATTTAACAAGCTTACATACCTCCCTTTCTTGTCCTGGAACTCTGAACTCTTCGGGTTGTTCTATATAGATTTCTTCGTCTAAATCTCCATTCAAGAAAGCTGTCTTAACATTCATTTGGTGTATTTCGAGATTGTTAAGAGCTACTATAGCTATTAACATTTGAATGGATGTTATTCTCGTAACTTGTGAGTACGTATCAAAATAATCGAGCCCTTCCTTTTGCTTGTATCCTTTTATTACAAGCCGGGCTTTATATTTATCAATCGATCCATCTTCCTTCATCTTCCTCTTAAATATCCATTTGGATCCTAAAGGCTTATGCCCGTGAGGAAGAGCCACCAGTTCCCATGTATGACTTTGCATGATGGATTCTATTTCATTGTTAATGACCTCTTTCCAAAATTGTGTTTCTGGAGATGACATAGCCTCGTTAAAAGTTTGAGGTTCATTTTCTAATAAAAATGTTAGAAAATCCGGACCATAATTAGTTGGTACTTTAGCCCGTATGATCCTTTTGGGTTTCTCTTGTTCCTCTTCATCCATATATGGATCACTACTCGATGACTCATGAGTTCTCTTAATAATCTTATTTTCTTGTTTTTCCTTGTATGGAAATACATCTTAAAAGAACGAAACATTTCTTAATTTAATATCGTATTGATATGAATATCGGGAATGTCCGACTTGAACACAAGAAAATGATAAGCAGCACTATTGTTTGCATATCCAATGAATATACAATCAACAGTTTTAGGTCCTATCTTGACCTTTTTAGGCGGGGGAACAGCTAGCTTCGCAAGACACCCCCACACTTTCATGTATTTGTGGGATGGTCTTCGACCCTTCCACAATTCATACGATGTCTTTTCTAACTTCCTGTGGGATTTTTTTATTTAAAATATAATTAGCTATTAAAATAACCTCCCCCCACAAGTTCTAAGGTAACCCTAAACTTATCAACAAAGCATTCATCATTTCTTTCAACGTTCGGTTCTTGTGTTCTGCAATACCATTTTGCTGAGGTGAATAAAGAGCAGTGGTTTGATGGACGATACCATTTTGTGAACAGAATTCATTAAACAATAAATCATATTCACCACCTCTATCACTCCTTTTTATCTTAATTTTCTTGCTTAGTTGATTTTCGACCTCATTCTTAAAGAGCTTAAAAGCTTCCAAGGCCTCATCTTTGCTTCTTAGCAAATAGACGTAGCAATATCTTGTGCAATCATCAATAAAAGTAATAAAATACTATTTATCGCCTCTAGTTTGTACAAATTTTAAGTCACAGATATCAGTGTGAATTAAATCTAGAGGTTCACTACTTCTTTCTAGTGAATAGAAAAGAGTCTTAGCCAATTTGGATTCCACATAAATTTCACATTTGTGATTTTTATCAATTTTAATTTTCGAAAGCAAATTCAAATTGTTGATTCTTTGCAAGGTCTTGTAATTTACATGACCTAATCTACCATGCCATAATTTAGAGGACTCAACCAAATAAACAGAAGAAATAGTATTATTAATATTCTTGTTCTTTGGTACAATAGTCATTACATTGAGCTTAAAAAGCCCATCACATAGATATCCCCTTCCCACAAACATCCCACTTCTAGTAAGTACAGATTTATCAGACTTGAATACAAGCATAAACCCGTTCTTGCTCAACAGAGAGCCGAAAACCAAATTCTTACGAATTTCAGAAGCATGAACCATATTGTTCAAAGTTAGTTCTTTTCCGGAAGTCATCTTGAGTACCCTCTTCCCATGGCCTCGTACTTTGCAAACCGTAGAGTTTCCCATAAATAGTTGCTCATCATTAGCAGCTTCTTTATACTCGAAGAAACTCTTCCTTTCAGAACATAATGACAAGTGGCCCCGGTATCAACCCACCACGTCTTAGGGTTTTTCACCAAGTTCACTTGTGATATTACAGCAGCGAGCTCAATCTCATTATCATCAACTAAGTTGGCTTGAGCTTTATTTTTCTTGTTCTGTAGGTAGTCCTTTGCACGATGTCCGGGCTTGTTGCACACGAAACAAGTTCTCGTTAACTTCTTGAAATTCATTCCTTTACTAGCTTGGGAAGAACTGGAACCAACATATTTCCTCGTGTTGGTCTTGTGCGAACGTTCAACAACATTCTCCTTGGCTTCCATGGTATGAACTTTAACCCTATTTTCTGAACCACAGTTATCCTTCTCGATTCTTAATCGAACAATCAAGTCCTCTAAAGTTATCTCCTTTCACTTGTGCTTTAGATAGTTCTTGAAATCCTTTCACGAATATGGTAATTTCTCTATCAAAGCCGCTGTCTTAAATGATTCACTAAGAATCATTCCTTCGACAGTAATCTCATGGAAGATTAATTGATACTCTTGGATTTGGCTAATCACGATTTTCGAGTCCACCATCTTGTATTCCAGAAACCTGCCAACCATAAATTTCTTCGTGCCGACATCTTCGGTTATGTAGTTTCTTTCCAAGGACTCCCACAACTCTCTTGCTGTATTGATCGGACTATACACGTTATATAACATGTTCTCCAAACCGTTGAGGATATAGTTCTTGCATAGGAAGTCAGAATGCTTCTATGCTTCCACCGAGGCTACAACCGTAATAGTCGGTCTCTCTCTCTTTGAAAGTCGGGGCCTCCTCCCTTAAGAACCGGGCTAGGTTGAGAGTGGTCAAATAGAACATCTTTTGCTGCCATCATTTGAAGTCAAGACCACTGAACTTCTCGGGCCTCTCACCATGTGTTACATGTAGTGGCTGTGGCGCTACAAACGGACTAGTATTATTGGTAGATCGTTCGGTCATCTGTTATTTCAAAAATAACAGGATCAACTTTATAACAGTTTATTATTAATTACACTACTAATATAAAGTAATGTATCTAATAATCAAATGTTCACAATATATATATATATATATATATATATATATACTAGTATAATGCCCTAGCTTCGCTTCGGGTTAAGGATTAAATGTTTTACATATCTATTGGTTGCACTATAATGACAAATGAATAATTATAAATGTATGGTAAGTTATAACAATGCTTAAATATCTTCAAATACATTGAAAAAAAAAGAAGTATATAACAAAAGAGATTGAAATATAAGCTGGAGTTAAAATAACATATTGATTTTGCAATTCATTCTTCTCACTTCCTTTTGATCCAATCTGTTATTGCAAATAATAGATAAATGACAAGTATTCCTTACAAACATCCAAAACAAATAGAAAAGATAAACAAACAGAAATAAAAATAAAAATATATATTTATAAAAAAGGAGAAATAACAAAAATTCAGTCAACAATGTATACTAGTAAGAAGATATATCCTCTCTAAAACCCTATACAACTCTATTACTCAGCTCATTGCACCTTTTGCCAATTTTCATTTGATATAGAAAAAAAAGATTGAAAGCAAAAATAACTAAACATAAGAGACTGATACTGCTCTACTCATTGCACCCTAAACCAAAAGTAAAATCAAATAACTAATTACTAAAGGACAAAGTAAGAAGGAAGAAGTAGCAAGTAAATTGAAAATTACCTTCTTATCCTATACAAATAGCAAGTCTTCCAACAACAACAACAAGTCTCTGGAAAAGATTGAAAATCCCCATTTGAGGCTATTCTTTCTCCTTTTTCTGTTTTTCTTAATGTATGAGAACATCTTCGTTCACATAGTAGCAGAGCACATTGTCAAACACCTTCAAACATGCAAATAACACTTTAATTTCTTGTTCATTATTGACCAAGTTGAGCTAAAGTCTTGTGTTATATATTATACTTTGTAGGATGGTACTTCTCACTACATGAAAGGACTGATTCTTCTACTGCTCTATATTGTTATTGGAGCTTGCTTTTTTGTATCCAAAGCAACTCTAAGTAAAAATTAATTTAATACCTATAGTCACTAATTCAAAACTATTCATCACATCGCCATTTCTTCCAACTATTTATATTTTTTTCCCACTTTTCACCTCAGACCAATTAAACACCACAAACTCGGGATCTAAAATAGGCTATTGACACAATCTTCAGAGCTTGATAAGTGTTTTTTTATAAATAGCTTGTACATATCAACTCAAATATTATGAAACTAAAGATTAACTGAGTTTAAATTACTAACGAATGCAGGCTGACGTCATGGGGGTCACTCTCCCTTTGAATATGATGAAATGTTTTGAAACTTCAACAAAGATTTCATGCATTTATTATTGTTTTATTATGGTGTGGCCTGCCGGAAAGCTGACAAAATTCACTCCACCACATAGAAGTTGTCGTGCCTTCATATATCAAAGTTGAGATGGATACTATATATATAAATATAAGGTTTAGATCGATATACCATTGAAGCTTGATGAAGACAGGCTACATGAGTACACAGCACATTGTTCTGTCTGTTTATAGATCTCTCTCTGAGTTCTTTTTTTTTTTTTTTTTTGCTTTAAATTGAGGATTGGTTTCTAAATTATGCCCTTATAGTAGTGGGAAATTATTCCTTCTTCTAATGCAGTTTATCAAAATAAATGAAATCCTTGTTTTTTTTGGCAAATTAGCTTATGATTCCATTTAATTTCAAAAGACTTTATTAATTATAAGTTGTGATTATGAAACTTGTAAAAGCAATAGAAAATTGAAGAAAACAAAACCAACTATCAAACAACTAATAATCAAAAAATGCGAACTACATAAATTCTAAGTATCTCAATAATTAAACAAAGAAGAAAAGAAAAAGCATATCATGCCGCGGCAGCCGAGATCTTTAAATGACCCACCCGATTTTTCCTTCTTAATTTGAAGTCGAGACTCCTAAGAAATCATAAAAATATGAGGAAACAAACAAAAACCCATAAAGAAAATAAAACTGTAATGAATTACATTGATTCTAATTTAATGGTATAAAACCCTTCTTAATACATTGATTTCTATTTGTTTTTCAGACTGTGATGGAGTTTGGGCAGCCATGTCTCGATTCACGCCTATGCAAGAGGGCATGCGGGACATGTTGTGCACGCTGCAACTGTGTTCCTCCAGGAACTACCGGTAACCAAAAAATGTTCCCCTGCTATGCTAGCTTGACCACCCACGGTGACAGACGCAAGTGCCCTTGAGTTGATCAACTTGAAACGAATCTCTCCTTTGACCTTATCTTTTTTTTTTGGGTCGGTTTCTCTCCCTTTATTCCTGGATTGTTTTCTTTCTCTTGTTCTTCCTCTCTTCTCCAATTCTTTTCTTTTTCTTCCTTTTTTTGATTTCTCTCTCACGATTTTTCTCTTCCTTTTCTTCCCAATTTTTGTGTTTCCCGTCATCTAATTATCTCTAGATACTTCTCTTCTCTTCTCTTCTCTTTCTTCATCTTCTTCTTCTCAATTTTTTTTTCCGTTCTCTCTCATACTTCTGGGTACATTTTTTTTTTTAGAATTTTGAGCAAAACGACGTCGTTTCTCTTAAGAGTAAACAGAAAAAAAAAACTAGGTGTCAATCATAGACACATGGACAGGTGTCACACTAAGACCCCAGTAGAGATTTTTTTTGTAGATAAGGTATAGGGTAACAAATAATATATATTATTACTAATTAAACAATATATATTCTAACAAATATATATATATATATATCCTTTCAAAACAATATAATATAAGCTTTCATATATATATATATATATATAAATGTATATATATTATAACATGTTTAAGACGTATACAAATGTAACAATATATAAAATACAGTAGCAGTCTATAAAAAATATGTTATAACAATATAACTATATATTATAACAAATATATATATATGCTGCCAATATATATAATGATAGATGTAAGAAATATATATAAATATGCTAACAAACAGTAATGAAACTAACAATGTTAAAATTATTAATCATCTCAAGATTGTTAAGATTGTTATTCCTTACAAGTAAAGAATCCGAATTTAATTGTTTAAAAAAAAACCACTATTGCATACACATATAAATGCTTAAAATAAAGAATGCTATCAACACTTGATTATATATATATATATATATATATATATATTAATGTATATATATAACAACAAATTATACTATATTAGCAGAACCGTACATTACAAAAGAACACTTACAGTTTTGAAGAGAATTAAAAGAAATCGAGTCAAGGTTGAACCTCTGACCTTAAAACGATTATTGCCTGTCCTTACGGTGCTTACAGTCTATTGCAATTCATCTCCCAGACCTCCTCGATAACGTTGCAGTCGATAGCACAGTCCAAGCAACTCAGCGAACCAGATAAAGATGGAGCAGTCTCTCTCACAAGACAGTATACAAAGCCGAGAAGGAAGAGATTTTATACTCAGTGAATTTGTAAGTAAAATAGATTTTGGATGTTTGTATTTATAGAAGCCAAAAATCTGTTCGAAAAAAGTGTACCAATTGGGATAAACCTGTTCGGTTAAAACAGACATATCCCAAGAGACGAACCTATTTGGTCAGAACATACATATCCCAAGAGACGAACCAGTTCGGTCATGCACAGCATCAAACCGGCTTGACTTAACCGAAAAGATACATTTGTTGAAACAACAAAAACGGTTCGATAAAGGATTGAACCTGCAAGCAATTAATCAGACTTTGTTAAAGCTTGTTGGTCGGGCTGGGCATCAAAAAGATTATTATTGACCCAAGCCCAAGCCCGACCTAGCTTGATGCGTGCGTGTGTGGTCCAGCCTAATTTTGTGTATGTTCTCACCTACTACAAAACTTGGGTCCCCTTAGGGCCCAACCCTACATGAAACACTAGCATATATAAACAAGTTAAAGCCATTCTTTGTTCTATGTGGGATTGTATATCATACACAACTTCAACCAATTTTCTTCCTCTTCAAGTGGGTATTTATGAGACCAATTTCTCATTCAATTTTGATATCAATTGTGTACAATAATTATACACGGTGTATCTACTTACGACAACTTACGTATTAAAATACGTATTTCATATTTATACACTCAAAATAATACATTGATATCCAACCATTTGTGCACGTGGCTTTCCATTAGTTAATATGAGGTAGAAATTTTGTCTTTCCTTTTTTAAAATTCTTCGTAGGGTACAATGTAAAATTTCTACGAATGAAGCCATTGGATTACCAAATTAAGGATAAAATATTAAAATTTTAATTTCAGTAATTAAGATTTAAGATTTGATAACAACAAATATATAAAAAAAATTCACCAAAACTATGATTTGAAGTTTTGGTCTTTGAATATGATATTGTGAATTGAAGATGTTCCACAAATTTGTTTGGGGTGGTGGTAAAATTTTAAATTAGAGTTGAGTTTCTTTAAAGAGAAGTGTTACCATCAAGTTAAGTATTGCATAAAAATTAGAAGCCAAGTTAGAAAAAAAAAAAAAAAAACTAAATAAAGGTGAGAAGAATTACTAATTGCAAGTTTCAAATGCTTTTTATTAGGCAATTCAAAGGGAGATTTCTTATTTAGGGATGGCAATTAAAATATGGATTCGGATATCTGCGGATATTTGATCCGTTTTTTACGGATTCGGATAAAAGTCGGATTCGGATATTATAATTACTATCCGCAGCGGATTCGGAGCGGATGGGGATACTTCGGATATCCATTATCCGAATCCGTATTACTTCTGCTGATTCGGATAGTGGATTCGGATATCCGAATCCGCTTATTTGTAAAACACATAAATTTTGTTTGGTTTTATATTTTTATTTTTAAAAAAATTGATTTATTGAATTCAGATTTTTAGCGGATTCGGATATCCGACGGATAATGTTATTTAATTCGGATTCGGATAGTAATATGCGGATTAAATGTGGATAATTTGCGGTAAAACAATTTTGCGGATTCGGATAGTACAAAAAATACAGATATTCTACCCGCTGCCATCCCATTCTTATTGGTTTTGCTAGTGAAAAAGTGGCATCAGCTTGCCTATTCTTGCCATTGATGTTACATAGCTTAAAGATACAATACAGAGTGGAATGAGTAAGATAAGATTTTATATCTTCGCATTAAATTTTGAAGATAAAATAAGGGGAAAAAAAACACTTCCAATAAATTAGGAAATAAGCCTAAAATTAGAAAATGTTAATCTAGAAGTGAAATGATATTCTTTTTGTGTTTAAAACAAAGTAATCGGTACCGTACCGGTAAACGTATTATTTTTCTTTTGGTGCTTTATATATATATATATATATATCATTTCCAAATTTTCTAATAAATTATATATTATATACATATACAAATACATCACAATTACATTCATATATATGTTTATATGCAAATATAAAATTTTAAAATTATAAACATTTAACATCTAAATTTTTTAATCATAAATAAAATAAATATTAAAATATTAAAAAATATATATAATTAATTATTATTAATTAGATTCAATAGCCTAATTCAATATATATATTTTGAATAAAATTATGAAAAAATAAAAATTATTATGACTAAAATGTATTAAGAATTGGTTAAAAAATCAAGTAAGTGAACTTTTAAAAAGTAAAAAAAAAAATCAAAATCTTATACCAATGATAAGGGTCGATATGTATCGATACAGGCCGGTACGGACCGGTACAAAATCAAAATGGTAAGATGTTGGTATCATTTCATTTTTCTTCAGAACCGGTATGGTACCGACTACCATGATTTAAATCTTTTTCTTTAAAATAAAAATTAAAGTCATTTGAAAAAATAAATGGTAAAATGCATATGGGCTTGGTATTAGTATATGTTTCTTGTAATTGAGTCCGGTATAAGAAGAAAATGGGCTTTTTTAGTCCATATGATGTAGGTTTTCTAGTTTTATGGGCTTTTGCTTGTTATTTAGTAGTACTATTATTAAGTAATACTTTACGCTATAAGTCCCAGCTTGAGCTAAACTTACAATTAATGCTGATGAGTTGAGCTTGATTTCTATAAAATTTTATATTAACTTTTTAGTTTTTTTTTTTTTTAAATTATTGGATCTCGACTTAAAACATTTTAGGCCGTTTGATCAGTTTGTAGAATGCTAACTTTTAATTTAGTAATCAAAATACAATTCCTGATAGGTTCAAATGCAAGACACAAAAAAAAGTAAAATTATTTACTTTGTTTCTTTAAATATCTCTCTCCAAAACCATTACCCAGTGGCGGTGCGTCATTGTAGCCAAGGGGAAAAGGCCCCCCAATTTTTTTTTGAAAATTCTCAAATATATTTATGTTTATATTAAATAAAATTAAATTGGCTCTCACAAAAGATAAAAATCATATTATTTTTTATTTTTTATTTTATCCATAAATCATTATTTATAAACTCTAAGACCACTTGATATTTGTTTTTTGTTGTTGTTAACATCTTTATATAGAAAGCATAAAATAACAAGATTCTTTTATTATTTTAATTTTTTAAATATAATATATCTTATTGTATATGCACAGATAATGTTAAAACTTTTGTGTTCAATTAAAAATTTGAGATATTTTTTGTTAATTTTTATTATAATACAATATTATATTGATTTATCTTAATTATTTATAAAGAAATATTATTTGAAAGCCATGTTATCTTTTAAATTTTTAAAATTATTTTTTTGTGTCATATAATCATATCGTATTCAATATTATGTCCCACTACATTAATATACTAAACTGTCACAGATGACTGACGACATGAAATATTAGTATCATAACTAGCAAAAAAAACTGTCCAAAAAAAACTACCCCCAGACCCCTTTCCTTCCGCCAAGACTACATTATTGTTCAAATTGAGAGATACACGCTTCATTTGCTACTTACACCAAATGCTAAAGAAAAAACATAGGCACGTGCTCAATGCATATACAAAAATGCTCATACATCGAAAGATAAATTATTGAGATATTTAGTTCAGATTCAATTTTTGAAGATTTTGTTTTTTCAAAAGAACGCCGCTCACAATTTTAGATAAAATTATTTATTTGATGTATTTTGTTTCTTTATACTTTTATTTATGAATTGATAAAATTTATGATTTTATTATTTTTATTGGTATTTTATTTGTATATGTTTTATATTAATAAAATATAGTGACATAACTCAAATGAAAAAATATATAAATTTAAATTTTTAATTAGCTCCCCTAAACCAAATAACAAAATCTGTCACTGCCTTTACCTATTATAGCTAATATAGTAGAAAATATATATTATATATCAATTAAGAACAAAAAGCATTTTAGTAGTAATATATATATATATATGAATTTAAGAAACTAATGATATGACATTTTTTTAATATTCATTCCCACATTAAACATACATAGCCAACAAGAAAAAAAAATCCTAACAAAAAAAATTGTCACAGGAACATTTAATAGCTAGGTAATAAGTATATAATTGCAACTTGCAAAGGAAAATTAAATAGTATAATTAAAAAATTAAAAAAATTAAAGAAATGCCAAATTGAATATTATATGATTAATTTCTTTGTAGAAACGTGCAATATAATATCTTCCAAATGTGTTGGCAGCCACAATTTTCAAATATCATATAATATTCACCATTAAATTGAGTAAAAATAAATAAGGGAACCCCAAAATTCAAAAAGAAACATCTTCCAATCTTCAATCATTATTATATCTTCCATTTGCTGAAAAAATCCATCAAAAAAATGATGGTGGAGGTAAGTGGTTGTGATTTTCTGAGTCAGATAACTTCAACAACAAAAAATTGTTCTAAAAAAAAGAAATTAAATCTTAATTAATTAATCCAATCTTAATCAACTTTTTATAAGCATAGATGATTCTCTGCTTTTCCAAACGGGATTTGTGATTATCAGATAATTATACCCCCAGAATTGTAATCGCTTCAAAGCCTTGAGAAAAAGCCAAATTTTCATACTTTGGGTTTTATTTTTTATTTTTATGGTTGAACACGATGCATTATAGAAAAAATAATTGCATTGATAAGTCAAAGATGGGACCTTCAGTACTCTTTTTTCTCCTTTCATTTTGGGATATAATTTTCAGCAATGACAGATCCTTTTTTTCCTTTTCAAAAATCTGAAACCATATTCAAACTCCCAAATTATTCTAAATTCTCTTTTAATTTGAAATTTCAAGAGGAAGGATTTCAATTTTAAGGGAAAAAAGTATTATTATAGATTAGTTTTTTTTTTTTTTTCCCTTCATTCCATAAATATTGTCTTATTTGCATATTGTTCGTTGTCCCAAATAATGTCTCGATTGAAAATTTTTAAAAAATATATTATCACTTTTTCTTAGTATCCTTAACTATAATCATTCATTTTTCTTATTGTTTTTCAAAGGTAATTTTAGAAGAAACACATATAATTAATAAAAATAAAAATTTAACTTAAAATTTCTTAGGTTTTATATAAAAAGTTAGACATTACGAAATGAAAGGAAACGAGTACATAATTATCTTTTTTAACAGCAAAACCATTTCATTGACCCTTCTACACTTTTTTTTTTTTGAATTTGCATAACCATCTTTTAGTTTATTCCACAAAATTCCATTTGCTTAATAAAAGAGTTCTGTTAATATAATAAATGTAATTAGATATATTAAAGATTATGATACGATATTTTTGTTTGATTTTTTTTTTTTTTAATTTGTGAGAACCTTTTATATATATATATATATATATATATAGGGCACTCTTGTACAAACTTATATACAATTCAAAATATTAAAAATATAGTCTTTTGGATATTTTTCTCGTGAATGTAGGGCACCATAGTCGAACCACGTATTCTTTTGTGTTCTTGTGATTTTGCATTCTCTTTTATTCTTTTCTATCCACAAACACAATTAAGAATATAAGAACTAATTTTCTTGTAACATGATATCAAAGCTACGGTTTGGTGTGTTCTTCTGCCTGCTGCGTGTTCCACTACGTTAGATTTTTTCGTTCCTGCTGTATGTTCTGCCACATCTTCCTGTGGTCTAATCTGAGTAAATAACAATTAATGGATAATCATAAGAAATTTTAAAATACTAATAAATCCTATATTATTAGTTATCTCTATTACATAAAGAATTATCTTACTAATAAATTTTAGTTAATTAATTATCTCTATTAGGTAATGAATTATCTCTATCATGCCCCCGCAAGATGGAGCTCCGAGAGGAGAGTCCAATCTTGGTCTTCAAGAAGTGAAAGCAGAGCTTAGTTGCAGTGATTGGGCACTGGATTCCAGATCCGCGGCAGGCGCAGGAAGGGCAGGCCGGGGAGAAGAGGTTGGAGTAGTGGAGGAGAGCTTGCAGAGGGCACAGACGTCGAATCCATGGATGATGTGTCAGTAACCGAAAGAATAGACACATAAGAGTACCAAGGAAATAGTGTGTCAGACGAAGGACGATCTAGGTGAGAATGAAGAGAAGTGAAGTGAAAAATAGAAAGACACGAGGAGATGAACAAGGAGTGAGTTTGTGGGAGGAAGAGACAAGAGAAGAAATTGAGAAAGGAAACTTATGATTTTTGTTGCTTTGACAAGCATGACAATTGAAAATGACAATAAAAGGAATTTTAACTGAAAAAGTAGAAGTAATATGCCTAAGAGTAGGAGACAAAGGATGACCTAACATATGATGCCACTAGGAAGAAGTGGTCTTGACACTAGAAAAGGTAACTAACAGTGAAGACTCGACGGAGGAAGCCGGCCACTCGTACACACCATCCTTAGTTCGACCCTGCAAAAGTGTTGCCCCCGTGTGAAGATCCTTCACAAGAAAAGAAGCAGGTAAGAATTCAATGGAAGTATTATTAGATTGACAGAAACTTAGAGATAAGATTCTTTTGCATGGTAGGAACACAAAGAACATTATTTAAGGAGAAGTTGTGTAAAGGTGTAGAGAGATATGTTGATCCGATATGGGAAATAGGAAGACCCGTGCCATCACCAATCAGAATATCGTCAGAGCCGTCATAAGGAATGTGAACAGAGAGATTACTCAGGTCGGTTGTAACATGGTGTGATGCGCCACTATCCAGAAGCCAAGTAGAATTGTCATCATCAGCCATGGACGATTATAGGGGGAATGGTTTATGTCTGATGGAAAAAAAATATTAACGAGAGGCGACGGTAGTCGTAAAAATAAAAAAAAAAAAAAAAAGAGGTTTTGGAGGCCTATGAGTTTAACGCTCAAATATCATAATGAGAGAAATAAAAGGAAAGAAAAAAATGTCATTCTCTGCATTTATTGATTGAATTAAACTGTATATTTATAGGCTATAATAATGGTCTAATCTGAGTAAATAACAATTAATGGATAACCATAAGAAATTTTAAAATACTAATAAATCCTAGATTATTAATTATCTCTATTAGATAAAGAATTATCTTACTAATAAATCTTAGATAATTAATTATCTCTATTAGATAATGAATTATCTCTATCATGCCCCCGCAAGATGGAGCTCCGAGAGGAGAGTCCAATCTTGGTCTTCAAGAAGTGAAAGTGGAGCTTAGCTGTAGTGATTGGGCGCTGGATTCCAGATCCGCGACAGGCACAGGAAGGGCAGGCCGGGGAGGAGAGGTTGGAGTAGTGGAGGAGAGCTTGCAGAGGGCACAGACGTCAAATTCATGGATGATGTGTTAGTAACCGGAAAAATAGACAAATAAGAGCACAGGGAGGAGTGTGTCAGATGAATGACGATCTAGGTGAGACTGAAGAGAAGTAAAGTGAAAAATAGAAAGACACAAGGAGATGAACAAGGAGTGAGTTTGTGGGAGGAAGAGACAAGAGAAGAAATTGAGAAAGGGAACTTATGATTTTTTTTGTTTTGACAAGCATGACAATTGAAAATGACAATTAAAGGAATTTGAACTAAAAAAGTAGAAGTAATATGCCTAAAAATAGGAGACGAAAGATGACCTAACATATGATGCCACTAGGAAGAAGTGGTCTTGACACTAGGAAAGGTGACTAACGGAGAAGACTCGGTGGAGGAAGCCGGCCACTCGTACACACCATCCTTAGTTCGACTCTGCAAAAGTGTTGCCCCCCGTGCGAAGATCCTTCACAAGAAAATAAGCAGGTAAGAATTCAATGGAAATATTATTAGATTAACAGAACTTAGAGATAGAAATAAGATTCTTTTGCATGGTAGAAACACAAAGAACATTATTTAAGGAGAAGTTGTGTAAGGGTGTGGAGAGATATGTTGATCTGATATGGGTAATAGGGAGACCCGTGCCATCACCAATCAGAATGCCGTCAGAGCCGTTATGAACAGAGAGATTACTCAAGTCGGTTGTAACATGGTGTGATGCGCCACTATCCAAAAGCCAAGTAGAATTATCATCATCAGCCATGGACGATTATAGGGGGAATTGTTTATGGCTGATGGGAAAAAAATATTAATGAGAGGCGACGGCAATGGTAAAAAAAAGGTTTTGGAGGCCTAGGAGTTTAACGCTTAGATACCATAAGAGAGAAATAAAAGATAAGAAAGAAATGGCATTCTCTGAATTTATTGATTGAATTAAACTGCCTATTTATAGGTTACAATAATGGTCTAATCTGAGTAAATAACAATTAATGGATAACCATAAAAAATTTTAAAATACTAATAAATCTTAGATTATTAATTATCTCTATTAGATAAAGAATTATCTTATTAATAAATCTTAGATAATTAATTATCTCTATTAGATAATGAATTATCTCTATTAGAACTCATTTTCTTGTAACATGATATCAGAGTTATGGTTTGATGTGTTCTTCTGCCTACTGCGTGTTCCACCACGTTAGATTTTCCCGTTTCTGCTGCATGTTTTGCCACATATTCCTGTCACACGTTCCGCCACGTCATATTTTTCTGCACCGTGTTACACCACGTTCTTGCTACGTGTTACGCCACGTCTTCCTGTCACGTGTTACTTTACGTTAGATTTTCCTGCAACGTGTTACATCATGTCTTCCTGCCATGTGTTTTGTCACGTTAGATTTTTCTTCTACGTGTTACGCTACGTCAGATTCTTGTGTTATGTGTTCCACCACATGTTCATTTGTTAGTTTAACAAACTCGTCAAGTTGATATCTAAAATATCACCTTGAGTTTGAGGGTGTTAATATAATGAATGTAATCAGATATATTAAGGATTATGATACGATATATTAGGGATTACGATACAATGCATTGAGATTATGATATTCTTGCTTGATTCTTTCCTAAATTGGTGAGAACTTTCTATTTATGTGTGACACTCTTGTACAAATTTATATACAATTCAGAATATTAACAATGTAGTCTTTTGGGCACTTTTTTCATGGATGTAGGTCACCATGGCCGAACCACGTAATCTTTTGTGTTCTTGTGATTTTGTTTTCTCTCTTACTCTTTTCTATCCATAAACACAATTGAGAATATAAGAACTCATTTTCTTGTAACAAGTTCTATGATGCCCTAAAGCCTCCTCGGAGAATATATTGTTTTCCATTTTTTTTTTCCTTAAAATTGTTCATGATATTGATATACTATCAAATAATGACTAGCATACTTGTTAAAGGATTCTTTTTTAAAAGAACTTAAGTCTGTTTGGATGAGGTATTTTAACAAGAAAATTCATTTCGATCAGGATATGTAAAAGACTAAAATTCAATTGCATCATTTGACAACAACAAAGAAATGAGAAATTTTAAAATTTAGGAGGATTTTCAATAGAGAATTTGAACACCTCAAAATTCTTTTAAATTTTCTCTCACTTTATCACACATGGCCTACCATAAAATAAAAAATTCAAAATTCAAAAAACAAAATATTATTTTATTTAAGTCTAATATATATATATATATTTTGTACACATTATTATTATAAATCTAATGATTTTGATATTTAGTAATTTTTTATATTTTTCTTTTTTTTTATCTCTAATATCATTATTCTTCTTTTATATTTTTTTTATCTTATCAAATTTTAATAGTCAAATTTTTTGAAAAAAAAATATTTATCCAAACAATAAAATTACAAATGTTGAATTTCTAAATTGATGCATTTAAAATGCTTTCATTTCAAAAATATTCAAAAATTTAAAATTTTTCATCTAAATGCACTCTTATATATCAAGATTATTAAACTCAAATTCTTAATTAATTATTTTTGTTGATAATATGATCAAACGGTAGCTTGGACTTTAAGATCGCACTCCTCCTCAACATTAGTCGGATACATTTAGAATTTTACTTTTGAAGTGCTTCTACAAAAATCAAATCTTAATTGATAAGGACAAATAACTCTTTTTGCTTACCAATTGAATTAATTTTTATAGGTGCATTCTTTTGCGACGTGGATTCGTAATTAACTATTGTATTACTAGCATAACAGCAAAACAAAACCCCCTTAGCAATATTATTCTCAATCTTAAAACACTAATTGGCATTTGAGACTTACTTATCTAAACACAAATGATGCTAATGGCAGCTGTCAGCCAGAAGTTAAATTAAAAAAGCCCTTTGGAGTATGGAGTTGGAGATATCCTTTTGAAATGGGCGTCTTTGACTACCCACCATTTTAAGACTATTCCGTCTAAGTGAGTTGATTTAATTAGTTAAGTATTTATTAATGTTTTAACAAATATAAAGATTTGAGTTTCATCAATAATTTCATTTGATATTTGATCTGTAAGTACCAATGTTTGTCCTCTCAGAAACTTGGGATATGTCTGACCTGAATTGGGATAGCCTTAGATCTGATAATTCGTGTATCCTGTCGTATTTATATATTTTCTTGTGTAATAATCGTATTTAAGGTATTTTATCTTTATATAAAATTTGACGTATTAATAATTTGTGTTATATAGATTTTCACATATTCGTGTATTTATGTCGTATCCATATTTTTTTCGTGTCGTATCGTGTTTTATATCGTGTTTTAATTATTTTTTTCATATCATATTCATATTATATAATTATATCGTGTTTAATATTATTAGATTTGGATAATTTTCTCTCACTTAAATTTTATCCGAAAAAAAAAAAAAATTACTCCAAATCTGATTACGAGACTATGAGGCTAAGCATGCATGACTTTTAGGATTCGTTTTCCACCTTTCGGCCGAAATTTTGGAAATCCGTACTTCCCAACTCCAATCCAATTTTTAAGATGCTTTACTTTCCCGTGAATCATTTTTTTTTTTTCGTTCTTTCTTTTCTTCAAAAACTTTATCCTTCCTTCCTTATCTTATCCAAAAAGATAAAACTCTCACCACAACACAAAACCTAAAATTCAATGCTTCCATTGTTTTGGAAACCACCCAAAAAAAAATTTGGTCAAATTTGGTGCCTTGGCCTCCCTCTTCCTTCTCTATTTCTCTTTGACCTATAATTTTTTTTTTTTTTCAAAATAAATTTGCAGAAGCAATATTTAATCAATCCAAGGTGCTAAAAATAAAAATGACCACTACCAAATGAAAAGGAAAAAGAAAATTACTTTCTTTATTACAAAATAAATGGTAGTTCAAAGATAAAATAAAAGTGATACAGATATTGAAATTTAAATCTCAAATTTATTAAATGTCACATCTTAAAAATAATTACAAAAATTTAGTTTTAACCTCAAATTCCAAAAAAAAAAAAATGTTTTCAATTCCTTATTTTAATTTCTTCCTCTAACTAATGTCAAAATGTTTCTCTATTTAATCAAATATTAATATAATTTTAACAAAAAAAAAATCTAAAATTTCTGTCACATTCAGGATTCCAACCATTCTAGACAACTTAGCCATCACATGTATTTCAGAAATTAAAAAACATATATTTCAAATAAATTTGTACCGAATTAATTAATTTATGAATTATCCTAATTGCAATTTGCAATTCTTTTTAATAAAAAAGATTTGCTATCAAATTTCTGATGCCAATACACTTTTTTTTTTAAGGCTTGTAGAGTTATATTTAACGCTAAAGAATTGTTAAAGGCTGTGTTACTTTTTAATAATAAAATCTTTTCACATGTTGCACGTTTAAAAAGGCAGGCGACCAGTCACTTCAGAATCATTACAAGCTTTATAGTTTACTAGATATCTTGCATAAGTGAAAATGAAAAAAAAGATGATGAATTTAAAAATCATATTTTAAAATAAATAATTTAAGATGCGATAGTTTTATTTAAAAATAAGGAAGATATTTATACTTATTTTAAAAATTAATTTATATAAGTATTTTATATTATAAATTTAATTTAATTTTTTAATAAATTTATTAATTTGATAAATATCTTGTTAAGTCGTGACATCAATTCAATTAAAAATATTATAATTAGTATAAATACATAAAAGCATGATGTTACGGTGAAGGATAATTTTTATTTAAATTAAAAATATTAATGAAGTTATAAACAAAATATATTTTTAACAGTGAAATCCAAATTATTAAATACAAAATTAATTTTTATATTATAAAAATGCAGTTAGCTGTTGGCTTTTTTTTTTTTATTTAGACGTGAGTATGCTGATGTCATCCATGGAAAATTGGTTTCTCAACATAAAGCTCAAGCTATTGGCTGCATATAAACATCATGTCACGGTGTGATTGGATCATATTTTATCTATTCGTGTCATGTTGATGTGTCTGATAGACATAATTGTGGCACGGTAAAATTATTTTTTTCGTGCTACAATCTTGCGACTGGACCTTTAAAGATTTAGTTGAATTTTTTGAGTTAATAGTGATCCCTAAATTATAGAATATATTTTATATTGGTTTTTAAATTTTAAAACGTATCAATCAGGTTCTCAATATTATAATTTTGTATCAATATAGTCCTTCTATTACTCAGACCATCAGAAATGACGTTAAATGATAGATGACATATAACATGTAAATTATAAAAATGTCATCCGCTGATGTAATCCATATTTTTGTCTTTTGTCTTTATTTCTTTATATTTTTTTTTTCAAATTTTATATTTTTTTCTTATTAATATAAAATATATTAATATAATTAATATAAAATAATTAATATATTTATTTCTTCTTTATTGTATTTTTCTTTTTTCTCCTTCTTATAAATAAATAAAAATAATAATAAATAATAAATATATTATAATTTAAACTAATTTTATAAAAAAAATAATAATTTATAAAAAAATATAAAATATTTATTTGCATTAATATTATAAAAATATTTTAAGTTTTTTTCTTTTCTTTTTTTTCCCTTTTCCCTTTTTCTTCTTTATAAATAAATAAAATAATTTAAATTAAATTTTCAAAAATAAAATAATTTTAAAAAATATAATATATTTATTTATGTTAATTTTATAATAAAAATAAATTTTATTTTCCTTTTTCCTTTTTCTTATTTCTTATTTCCTTTTTATTTTTCTAAATAAAAATAAATAATTTATAAATATAAAATATTTATTTACATTCATTTAATTAAAATTTTATATTTTTTATGTCGACTCCAATGCTGAAGTTGAGGCGGCAACTACTTTGACTGAATCTGTCATAAAACGCAAAATCGGACCCTCCTCGATCTAGCACGAGGGATCAAATTTAGCCTCTTGCAATGCCTATCGAGATTTATGAATGACAGTCTGATCCTTCGCAAGGTCGTACTGACGATGGGGATTCAAATTTCTCTTTTTCAATCGATGAGAGTTAGGTGGAGAGAATAGAATGAAAAAAAAATATATATTTACAAAAAAAATAATGTAAATAAATATTTATATTTGATAAATTATTTTGCAATTGTCTCATTTTTATTTTTTATTTAAAGGTTTTTAAATTATTTATTCATATAATATAATAAATAAATTTATATAATTATATAACAATTAGTTACTTAATTAAAATATTTAAATAAATATATTAAATAATATATGTTAAAAATTTAAATGTTAAATATCGTTAAAATATATATATAAATAATTTATTAATATACTCTTAGACCTGCTCATAGGCCGGGCCGTGGCCCAAATTTTTTCCTTCTTCCTTGTCCAAGCCCAGCTCTAGAAGTGAACAGTGATCCGAGCCGGGCCGGGCCTGGATCACAAAAATGATAACCCATGCCCGGCCCAATACGGGCCGGACGGACTGCCCGGTCCATGAGCAGGTCTATATACTCTTAGATTAATGTCTTTAATGGTAATTTTTCACTCTCATCTCACCGCTATCACTGTTTTGTTATTCAAGCACATATCCTATCACTGATTTTAATATCGTCATTACAGTATATAATCTCACCGCTACAATAACTAATCTCACTGCTACTGCTGCTTTCAATCTCACCAGAGTTAATCTCGTAGCCCATCCAAATGGACCCTAAAAAGAGGGAAGAGGGAGACAACATTAACAAATGTAATTGTCTAATAATTATTGAGAAAATTTCTTAAACATGAATTTTTTTAAAGATTTTGTTAACAAACACTTTAAGGATATTTTATAAAATATTATGATATTAAAAATATATATTTTTAATGCATTGAAAGTACTATCACATTAATTATATCAATTACTATATTGTAAGACAAAATATTATTATAAATGATATGTTAACTAATTTTTAAAGAGTATTTTAGAACAGTCATCATAAATATAATTATTTTAATAAGAAATATTTTTAATATTTTACTAATAAACATTTTTTCAATATTTTAATAGTTACTTTAATATTATTATTTTGAAAAAATATAAATTTTACAAAAAAAGTCAAATAATAAAAAATATTTTCACTGAATCATCCAAACAACATTAAATCTTTACATTTTCGAAAACTGTTAATAGTTTTTGAAAATTGTTTGTTAGAAGCCATTTTCATAAAACAAATATAAATGTTGATGATTGCCCTAATGGCAGTCTTTAAGTAATTTATTAAGAAAATATATTTTTTTCAATGCACTGAAACTAGGGTGAAATCGAGCTGAGTCGAGTCAATCCACTGTCAGCCTTGAGCTTGGCTCGATTCAAAAACTCGAGACTCGAAATTTGACTTGAGTTTGATCGATCTTCTACCATGATTGTTTTCTTTCTTCGTTTCAGCGGCCTTTGAGATTCTCTTTGATCTTCATTTTTTATGTTAGAGCTCAACTCATAATTTATTTAAGCCACTTGAGCTCGACTCAATAGGCTCGACAAAATTGTAAACATTGACATTAAGTACTAATATTTTTGTCATTTACTTATACATATTAAATATGTTAAAAATAAAACTTTGGTTAAGTTCAATTAGGCTCACGAGCCTCTAAATTCGAGTATTAAAGTTCTTGAATTTGACTTGACTCGAGTTGCTAGATCGCTCGAGCTCGACTCAATATTGAACGAGTCAAACTCGAGTTTTCACTCAATCAACCTCGAGTAGCTTGACTCGTTTACAATCTTAATTGAAACTATCACATTATCAATTGCAATAATACAAAAATATTACTACAAATAATATGTTAACTAATTTTAAAAATATCTTTAAGACATACATTAGCAAAATATATTTTTAGGTTAGGAAAAGGAAATTATAATATGAAACTTTTAATTTTAGATTTAAATTGCGATTACCATTAAAGTAATGCTACTATCTTTAAAATCAACTAGGACAATCAATTGTAAAATACACTTTAGTATCTTGGGGGTTTTCTCTTAGAATATGATGATTTAGAGGAAAAGAAAGAAATTGGTCTTTGGTTCAAAGATTAAATATTGGTTGCTAGTTTGGTTGTTTCTTAATCAGCAATGGATACACTTTGAATTTTGGGATTAACATATATACGACAAAAAGCATAGTTATGGAATTCTCCAATCTCAATTTTTGTTTCAATGATTGTGTAGTTACAATTACATGATAATAGGAACAATTTCTTTTTCTTTTTCTTTTTCCTTTTCCTTTTCCTTTCCCTTTTGTTTTATTTTTTGGTAAAAATGATATTTATATATATTTGATAAATTAGCTAACAGTACCTGTTGTCGGATTTAACACGCAAGTGCACGTTATCGCAAACAAGTAATAGAGTGAAAGTACAATATTGTTCTCACAAGAAATTGCTACTAGATTCGTTAAATACTAAAATTAAAACAGTTTAATCTTATCCAAACAATTAATTAAAGAGTGTAAAATAAAAACTAATAAAAGAAAGCAAATTAAAATTTGAGTTTTAAATTAATGGAGAAAAGCCTAGGATTACAATTTTTCTCAACACTTCGTATGAACCTCTCTTACCCTCTTAACTTGATTAATGACAATGAGTTGTTAACCTAGAGTTCTAACCTATTTATAATTATCTTCCGATGGTCTTATAAAAATATCTCACTTAACCAATTAAGTATATTCCTATGAAAATTGAATTAAAGAGGAACTCATTAAGCTTAGACTCTAAAATTGGTTATACATGACACGTAAGTGTATTTCTACCCTACATACAACTCAATTCATCCTAATAAATGAATATGAAACATGTTTTATGCAATCCATGTCTAACACTAAACTCCCTTTTCCAAGTTGTATTTAGGTTAACAAATCAATTTAATTGGTGATCAAACAATTAAACGCATTAAGCACAAGACTGAATAAACAACATCAAATATCATTAATTCAAGAAATAGAGTAAAATAATCCAAACTACATGTTGAGTTCCATTGCAATCCTAAAAAGAAATATTTAGTTCATGCTCAACATTGAAAACAATGAAACAAGGGAGTTTCACCATCATAAAATTACAAGAGAATAAAAGAAGATTAAGGAAAAAGAGAAAGCTAATGTTGCAAGACTTCAGTCTTCTAATCTCCAAAACCACTCTTAGCTCTTTGCAAACTTGTCGTGGCTACTCTCCTCTTCAGAAAATTAAAGCTAAGAGCTAAGAATGTAAAAACTAAAGTCCTAAGGGTTCTTATTTATAGAACTCTTAAAAGCCTGAAAAAAGAAAACTTTGTGGCCAAATAACTGCTTCTAGCTTGGACTTTTCATATATGAGCTGATTCACTTCTTCTTGCTTTAGGATTCTACAAAACTACAAAAGATAACTAAATTAAACATAAAATAAATAAATAAAACTAAATTAAAAAAATACTAAAAATAATTAATTAATAGTTTAAACTATAAGGACGTAGCTAATTTAAAAGCACAAAATATGATAAAATAACTCTATTTCATAGAATTATCAGTACCTTCCCACAAAATTATGTGAATGTCTTTATCATTCTATTTAACAAAAAGGTGCTTTAAGCTCTTGCATAGAACTTTCTCTCTTAGAATTATTAGGCTTTTCTACTGTTTTAAGTGTAAGAAGGTGGACTTAGAATTTTCAAAATTAGAGAGAATTAATCAAGTTGAGCAATGAAAGAGCTAGCTAACATTAGTAAGTATCTTGGCAAGTTCTAAAGCTGATTGCTATGCCAAAGGTGTTATTGTATGTTCTAGAAGTCAATTGGATTTTGTCTAAATACTTTGTTATATTGTTGATTTATTATTTAATAAAAGTACTGATTTATTTATAAGCTTTTAATTATATTCTTGTTAATGCTTAAGTGATAAATTTCTTGGAATATATAAGTTTTATAAGAGAATTAAAATGAGTTGTCAATTATTGGATCATCATTACATCAAAGCTATATTCTTTTAATGTTTCTAGTCAATACTTTGTCAAGATAGAACATTAATAAAAGTTGTTGAGATCAACACATGATTATACTCTTGCTTATGAAACAAGCAATCAATCTCGTGGATTGAAGTTTAGACAAACTTGAGCAAATATGTGACTGTTTGTCTTATATGAGGAATGTTATACTTTTATTTTACCTTATTGTCCTAACTATGGATGTATTAGTGTACGCCTTATGACCAATCAGATTGGCTATGAGATACATGTCAGATTAAGCATTACTATTATTAACCAAGACATTCTTTATCTACAGGTTTGTATACATATTTGATATTACTTACTTCTTAGATAAAGTCCTTGGAATAAATAAAGCATTGCAAGAGCATTACAAGCATATTGTTTTAATTATGATATACACATTGCACTAAAACTATATTCCTAAACTATTCCTAGTCAATGCTTTGTCAGGATAGATATTGATAAAGTTGTTGAGATCGACACATGGTTATGCTCTTACTTATGAAGCAAGCAACCGATCTTATATAAGTTGAAGTTTGGATAAATGTGAGCTAACATGTAGGTGCTTGTTGCAAGAACAAGTTCACTGAATATATATGACCTTATATGAGAATGCCATTAGATAAATCACTTAGTGTCTGTGGTGGCAACATTCTCATGTTGTAAGTTGTATAAGTGATCCTTTGATTTGAGATTACTATTGATCTTATATGAGCAATGTTATATTTTGATTTTACCTTATTTATGATCCTAACTATGAATACTCCAGTCGGGTTTTCTTTTGGATAAAACATGAGGCATGCTACCTAGGTATGACTTGCTACAAAAACAAACGCTAAATATGATTTTATAATTTCTTTTCAACGTTATCCAAAGGTAAAAGAATTTATTTTTATTTTTTTAAAAATTTTGCTGCTTATATCTCATATCTTGCATGTTCAATTACCAACAGAATGTCAGAGTCAAGTTCTTTTAGGTATAATATGAGGCATATGAAGAAGTATAAATAATTAATATAGGATTCATCACTTTTGTTGTCGAGAGAATATTTCATTAGTTTTGATAAGAATTAATTCAATAAATATGTGACCAAAGTGAAATAAGATTTTGGAATAGTTCTAAATCTTTTCGAGAGTTAATTTAAATCCGAGACGTAACAAGTTTGAACAAAAGTAAGTAGCTAGACTAGTCCGTACTCAATGTTAAACCGAGATATTAAATGATGAAAGGATATTAATTATAGAGAAATCAATCACATATAGGTTAGTCAAATCACAATGACTTTCCTTAAGAATTAGGGGTCATGACTCATTGCTAAATAACAACCATGACCTATAAATACAAGATTGATTAGAGAATTAATGATGAACCCAAATAATTTGATTCATCTAATTCAAATTAAATAAAGAATTACAATACTTATATATATTGCCAATATGTTAAGGAACCTAATGGCACGCACACTAAAACATGGCTTGTAACAAATTAAATTCGATTGAAATTAAGTAGGACTTAATTGAAATAAATAAGAAATTTAATTAAGGACTATATTGAGAAGTTCTTAAGGTTAGTTGTCTATCACATAGTCCTACTTGGATTAGGACTATGGTCGACCGCATTACATGTCCTATTTGAAATAGGACTTTGATTGAACCCTTCCCCTATTTAAAGAGTTCTATGCCGCCCCTCTCATATAACAATTAGGCTTTAGCCATTTTTTTATCTCATATGTTGAGAACTCTTGAGAAAGAAAAAAAAAAAAAAAAGAGAGAGCAACCTAAAATCTTACTAGCATAGGATTCTGCATAGATCACTACTCAATCTTGTGAAGGTTTTTTCTTTCTTATTTATGTGGATTATTGTTAAAGGTGGGACATTTAGATAGTTGTTAATTTACTATAACTGAGCTTAAATTTTTTGAAGGATTAATCATATCACCATCACCAAAGTAAAGTAAGAACAAATTCTGCTCTAGTTGTTAGGTTTTGTTCATTATATAATTTTTTATCAACGTTATTCATGGTCTTGGAGATTAAAATTTTTAAATTTCCGCAATATTTACATGCAGGGGCGTAGTTAGGGCCTGCCCCTAAATATTTTAGGGCTTTTGATAAAATAAGGTAAAATTATATTTGATTCTTTTTAAATTTTTTAAAATTAAGGTAAAATTATATTTGCCTTCTTTAATTTTAAAATTAAGGTAAAATTATATTTGGCCCTTCCAAATTTTTTTAATTTGGTCCTTTTGTAAAATTTGTAATTTGATATAATAAATTTGGTAACACTTTTAGCTTATATATTATTCATTATTATTAATTTAATTCTCTCTACCTTTTAAATCAATCAATCAAATAGATATATTTACGTTAATTATTGTGTTAATATTTTTCATTTTATGCTCATAATGAGAAAAATAAAAAAGAAGTTAAATCATTATAATATTTAATATAAATTGTAAATTACTTATTTTACTTTTTTTTAAATGTATGTAATCTTATATATATATATTTTGTAATATTAAATAATTCTATGCATATTTTAATTATTTTAATTAGATTATAATTTTTTTGACATTGAAACTTCAATTCTTATTAAATTTTTTACATATGCAACATGATTTATAATATTTTTTATTTTATTATAAGATTTTTATATATTATTTGTAATTTAAATATTATATATAATATTTAAATTTATGTTTTCATAATAGAGTTGTTTATGGATTGGATTAGACCAAATTCGGATAGCAAAAGATTTTGCTTGCCTAATCTAGTACAGCCCGTATGACTTTTGATGCCCTTTTTTAATATTAAAAAAATATTTTTCATATTTTATTTTTAAAGATATTTTATAATTAAAATTAAATTAAAATATTTTTAAATTAAAAAATAAATCCAAATCGAGCCTAAATTTTAAAAATCTGTTTGGGCCAGGCCATTAAATTAAACGAATAATCTAACTCTTGAACAAATCTATTTCATAACAATTTATTTTTATTTTTATTTTTACTTTAAATATATATATATATTTGGCCCCTTATTAGTATTTCTAGCTTCAGTCCCTGTTTACATGATCAATTTCCGACAATAAAATGGGTCGTACTCACAGTTTTAACTCATCATTTAGCAAATTGCAACAAAGAATGGTCCACCACCACAAACTGAGGTTTTCTTTTGGTGGATTGCTAACATTTCTAAATGTGATATTTTCTTCTTGCTGTTTTCCACCTTGTGTTTTCGACTTTGACTAGCCTAAAAGTGAAACCTATATTTTTGTGTTTTAATTTTCCACTTGATCGATCAAGGTCTAGCGGTTTTGATATATATATATATATATATATATATATATATATATATATATATATATATATAAAACAATGCTGAGAGTAAGAGCAGATGTTATTAGTGGAATAATAGACATGTACTTTTCTTCAAAATACTTATCAAGACTTTATTAATAGAAAAAAAGCTATAAAATTTAAATTAGATATTGTTGATTTCATAGTGTTAGTCTTGTAAAATTACTTATACTTACTATTCAATAAAATTTTGAAGTTTAATTCTGTTAATTTATATAATCACTTTGAACTGATATCTAATAAATTTGGAATTCGAATTTTAACATCTGCAATATTTTTTTCTATCCTCAAACTGCGATTTTTTTGTATAAAAAAATAGAAATTTGTTTAGAAGAAAGAAACACAATGGGGGAGTTTTGAAAATTAATCTCCCTTAACCATAAAACTATTATAATTATGCTATAGTTCTCATTGTTGCAAAATTTGCAACTAATTATCCATATTAGACCAAACGTGTTAGGCAAATGAAGAAAAACCTATCCTTCTTTATCCCAACCTTTTCCATTCAAATATCCTTCTTTTGAAACCTTTTATTTTACCCTTTTTGGAGAGAATGTGAATCTTTTAGAAAATTATTCCCCAATGTTTTTTTTGCTTATTCCATATTGTATTTCCTTTTGGGTTATAGTTATACATAAAAACAAAAATGTTTATATATAATTTGCAAATAGGTAAAATATTATATATATATATATATATATCATCACCACCAGTACGTAGCTTGATGAATAAATATCCTGTAGTTACTTAATGATATGAAATTATTAGCAATTACTTTTGGAAAAGTAGAGATTAATAGTTTGTACTTCATATTTAAGTATTGGACTTTGGTCACAACAAAATTTAAATAAAAAGAAAAGTTAAGAAAAAAATTAATAAAAGAAAATATTAATCAATCTCTAATTGCACCGATTATAATGATATTGAAGGAATAGATAGTGCAATTAATGAAATATATATTTTTTAAATTTAACAAAAATGATACATTAAATACAATTTTTTTAATAATAATTAAATAATTTTTATTTAATGTATATTGTCATCATTCATTAATAAATAGTTTCCTTGAAACCAAACAAGTAATAGTATGGTGCTAACTGCTCAGATGCATTTCCCAATTCAGTGGATAAATATAAACATTGCCCATAAAGTCATAAACCCGATCGTTTTCTTCACTTCATTTTTTTTCGACACCAACGAACACCTAATTTGGGTCAACAACTTTGTCTTTGACTTGATCTTATCAATTTTTTTTCTTCCAATTTTGTTATGCATGATTTTATCAAGTTGATACAGCAAAATCCTCTTAATTTTCACACTAAGAAATTAAATCTAACATTAATAACCAAAACTCAATTTTGCTTTGTATATAACCTTTATTGAATAGTATTATCGGAGAGTAGATCTGTTTAAGGATCGGGTTATTTTATAGTATTATCGGAGAGTAGATCTGTTTAAGGATCGGGTTATTTGCCTGACTTGAAAAATTCAGTCCGTAATGGGTCGAGTTTAAGTATAGATTTTTGTAATTCGGGTCGGTCTGGCCCGAATTATTGTTTATTATTAAAAAATATTTTTTAATTATAAAAATATAAAAATATTAATATAAAAATAATTTTTTAATATTTAATATTTTTTTAAACATTGAAACGGACCTCCGGACTAGATCCAAGGGTCGGGCCTAGACAAAGGCTTTTTCTTTTTAGGGTCGGCTTGGCCCTGCTCAAATTACTGTTCATCTAATAAAATATTATTTTTTATTTAAATTTAATTATAAAAATATATTAATATAAAAAATAATTATCTTAATATTTATGAAAAAAAAACGAGTTTACAAATCAAATTTGAATAAAAAAAATAAAATTATAATCTGATTCATAAACAAATCTATTTCAAATTCGCTCGGATCAATCCAAACCGAATTTGAGTAAAGGGTTTCAAAAAATTCGGACTAGGAGCTTAATCAAATGCCGTTGGCTGACTAACCAGCCGTCGAAGAAAATTAAAAACCCAGCAGTAAAAAAGAGCAATAAATAAATAAATATCAGAGACAAGTCAATAAACACGTGGAAAGATCCTGATGGTGGTGAACACTACGTCATCCAATTTCGTACTCTGGTGCAGGTGTTTTTAACTATGCTGATGCTCTCCTCCAAGTACTTCTATATAAACTCCCCCAAGCTTCCTTCATTGCATATTCCATTTCATTTCATAAAACTCTCACTTTCTTCTTCCTTTTAGAGAAAAGAAAGAAAAAGAAGAGAGATATATTTAGATAGAAACATGCCGGCGGGAGGATTCTCATCGGTGCCACCGAAGGGGGTGGAGTTCGAAGCTAAGATCACTCCCATAGTCATCATTTCTTGTATAATGGCCGCCACCGGTGGCCTCATGTTCGGTTACGACGTCGGTGTTTCTGGTAATTCATTTTTTTTTTTTCATTTTTGCTTGAAAGTTTAGACGATTCATAAAAAAAGTAACGAAAAGGAGTTCAACCTTTTTATTTTTTTTAAAATAAAAGATCTTTTTGTTTATTTTAAAGTTTATCCTCATCTTCTTAAAAAAGAAAATAGCTTTTATTTATTTATTTTTTAAAATTTAACATGTTTAATTAAAGAAATATATTAATTGTAATGTTTGAATTTGTTAAAAGAAACTAAAAAAAAATTGAAAAAAGCAGCTTTTATTTTATCCCGCCAAACTGGGATTACGGATCAATAGCCATTTTTAACAGAAAAGGGCAATTTCGGAATTTCAAAGTGTCTCTGCCATACCGTTGACGAAAGAGTCTGTTAATGTTTGGTAGTGGAGCCCGGTAGTTGCTCATTTGGTACTAACTACTAACATGTTTATTTTTGAGAAAATTACTTTTTTATCCATCTATGAATTTTCTCTTTTTTTTTTTATTTTATTTAAGACTACAGCAAAAATAATTGATGTCTATAGAGAAAATGATAATTACCTTATCGCATGGTTTTTTAAGTTAAATTAATAATAATAACTCAATTTTTTTCCCAAAAAAAACCATGTCGTAGATACAAAAATCCCATGATTTTTTTTTTGGCATGAATTTTGAGTATAAATTTCTTAAATTAATAAATCAAACAATATTACAATATTATTTAATTTTTTTATTAGTTTTTCTTTTTTTTATAAATTCTTTTTCTTGTCTTGGATTGAGATATATGACCTTAATTTTAATGCATTTTTAGTTCCTTGTAAACACCCAAAAACAGAAACAAGAATCATGTTTTGTCTTGTAATAATTGAATTGAAATTAATTACTTTGTTTTGATCTAGGTGGCGTTACATCCATGCCCGACTTCTTGCAAAAATTCTTCCCGGTTGTCTATCGAAAAACCAATGACCCTGGAAGTGATGGAAATTACTGCAAATATGACAACCAAGGCCTGCAATTGTTCACTTCATCGCTTTATTTGGCTGGTTTAACAGCCACTTTTTTTGCATCCTACACCACCAGGAGGCTTGGTCGGCGCCTGACCATGTTGATTGCTGGTTTCTTTTTCCTCGTTGGTGTTGTTCTTAATACTGCTGCTCAAGACCTTGCTATGCTTATTATTGGCAGGATATTGCTTGGTTGTGGTGTTGGTTTTGCTAATCAGGTAATTTCTATTACAATATAAAATGATAGCAATCCTTATGTCAACTCTGAATTATTTTTATGAATCTTTTACTCATCCTCAAATTTAAGTATTTTTTTTTTTAATTTAGGATGTAGTTCAGTTGGTTCATATAGTTATTTTTAAGAAATGACATTCAACAGGTTTAAAATTTAAATCCGAGAACCTGTAATCCCTTTTGTTAACCCCTTAATCGATCTGTTTTATAAAAAAATATATATTTTTCTTAGTCCTAATATTCTCAATTGAAGGTTTGATTAAATTTTTAAAGTCCTAAACTCAACTACTACCAAAAACTTGATAGTTTGAAATAAGACTTATTTTTGAGTTGGGGCCAATGAGAAATTGGTACATACAAAAGTAGAGGATAAGGCAAAAACGCGTTTGGAGTTTGGGTTGTCTCCAGTTGAGGTAGCCTTATCAACATCATTAATTTTCCTTTCAAAACAGTTGGTAATCAGTTGATATACTTATATAATTCCCTTTCTAAACTACTATTTTAGTTGATGATGATGATAATACCATTTGAATTATTCCTTATCAGCCACTTCATTTAGCTTGTTAATGAGTCAAAACCTTACATTATTTCCACAAATTCCAAAAACTCTTGTCGGTTGGCTTAGTTTGTAAGAAAATATGGACCGACCTTTATGACCCAATATTTCTGAATTCCAACTTTTGGTTGATTAATTAATTAACTAAGTAGGTTTGATAATAACATTATTACTTCCTGTTTAATTAGCTTTCTAAAGTCTTAGTCATAATCCAAATTGTTTTCTTTTTCCCTAACTTTTTAACTTTATATATATATTCTGAGGTTTGACGTTTTATACATGTGATTGTGAGTTGTGACTCTTTTGCTCTCCATTGGCTTTAATTTAAGAAGGCATCATATGAAAAAGATAGTTTAGCTTTGGATTTATCCAGGAAAAAAGTCTTCAAAAGCAAGTTTCTTTTCATTTTCTTCTTGCTCTTAGAATCTCTTTTTTTTCCCCCTTTCTTTCTTTTTTCAAAATCTTTTGAAAAGTCTTTTATGAATTACGTGATGCTTGTTTGATCCTTTTTCGCTTCCTCTAGTCTTCTTATTCTTCACTTGTGGTGTACATTTTTGAACGGTTTATCTTTGTTTTGTATTAACTTGGACCTTAAATTCAACTACCCCATGTAAGCAAACTTGTAGCTGATGGAAACAGTAGCGGTGCATAGGGATCCAGGTTTATAAGATAGAGAGATTCGAATTACAATTTGTTTGAAGATATTTTCACTATAATTGAGTCAAAATCTTGGGTGTGTAATATCTTTTTGGTATTGATCATATATGTTAAGATGTGATCTCTTCATGGGTCGGGTTATCCGTCCGATCCGATTTGAATTAAGTCGGATTTGAAATAAGATTTTTATAATCCAAGTCAATCCAATCCGGTCGGATCACTATTTAATTAATAATTTATATTTAAATTTAATTATAAAAATATAAAATATAAATATAATTTTTTTAAATATCTTAATATATTCCAAACAATGAAACAGACTTTTGAATCCGATGGAACCTAAACAAGTATTTTTTTTTATTATTATTTTGATCTAACTTGACCCGATCCGACCCATAAATACTTCTAAAGTCTACCATTTGAAATTTCAAATATTGAAAGTTTATTTTATATATAACATACATAAACAAGTTATAACGTTTAGAATAATATACCAACCATCTTAATTGAGGAGAGAATTTGCTCTCAAATATATATTAGGCCTCATATTTGATTAGTTTAGATATGGAAATTAAATTTGATTTAAATTACTGATTTGCTCATTTATTTATACAATAGGCTGTGCCAGTGTTCCTATCAGAGATAGCACCCACAAGAATTCGTGGAGGGTTAAACATATTATTCCAACTTAACGTCACTATTGGAATTCTGTTTGCCAATCTTGTCAACTACGGGACTGCTAAGTAAGCCTCATCTTTCTTCCCTTTTACTCTTATATTTTTAATGTTTCTTCATTTTTTTTTTTTTTTTTTTAAGTTTTTACCATTGGAGCGAACAAGAGAAATTAATTAATTTGTTAAAGGATATGCTTTTCTCTGAATTTAGCATTATATTAATTAAACCTAGCTAGCATTATATAACCAATCAAATGCTATACCACAATGTAATTCGAATATATGTTAACCTCATCCCTAAGTTCATATTAACCTCTCCAACAGCTCTTCCATACCATAACATGCTTTTCTCTGAAATTTTTTTTCTTTGTCCAAACTCGTTTAGGATTGGGCTCGGGCCGACCCGTAAACCTGTTTTATTATTCATAAATTATTAAAATATTAAAAAATTATTTTTATATTAATATTTATATATTTTTTATAATTAAATTTAAATAAATAATATTTTTTATTTAATAAATAGTAATTCGGGCTGGGCCGGCCCGAATTATAAAATTTCTTATCCAAGCCGGACAGATTAGAGTAAGTCTACTCTTAATTATTGCCCATTTCCCGTTTTGGAAATAATAATAGTCATCAATCAGTTATTTCTTTTTGCAATTGCAACTAAATTCTGGCTTAATTTTCTGCTGATCACTATCATTCATTAATGTTTTGCTTTGCAACGACAGAATTGAAGGGGGTTGGGGTTGGAGGCTATCATTAGGATTGGCCGGAATTCCAGCACTTCTCCTAACCGTGGGGGCCTTCCTGGTGCTTGATAGTCCTAACAGTCTCATCGAGCGTGGTCATCTTGAAGAAGGAAAGGCTGTGCTCAAAAAGATTCGGGGCACTGATAATGTTGAGCCTGAGTTCCTGGAGCTTGTCGAAGCAAGTCGTATGGCTAAACAAGTCAAACATCCTTTCAGGAATCTCCTTAAACGCAGGAACCGACCCCAACTTGTCATTGCAATTGCCTTGCAGGTTGGTGCTTATTAAATGAGAAACTTCTTTTTGCTGATTTGCTTAATTCAATGATAATGTTGATACATGTCTGGTGGTAAAATGAGTAATAATTCTTACTGATGTTTCTATATGTTTGGATACTTTGGAACAGATCTTCCAACAATGTACCGGCATCAATGCAATAATGTTTTATGCTCCAGTCTTGTTTGACACGCTGGGATTTGGCAATGATGCTGCCCTTTACTCTGCTGTTATTACTGGGGCTGTCAATGTGCTATCTACGATCGTATCCATTTACTCAGTTGACAAAGTGGGCCGTCGCGTGCTGTTACTTGAAGCTGGTGTCCAGATGTTTTTCTCTCAAGTAGTGGTAGCAATTATTCTTGGAATCAAGGTTAAAGACCATTCTGAAGATCTCAACAAAGGTTTCGCAATCCTAGTAGTTGTTATGATATGTACTTTCGTGTCAGCCTTTGCATGGTCTTGGGGGCCTCTTGGTTGGTTGATCCCTAGTGAAACTTTCCCACTGGAGACCCGGTCAGCAGGGCAGAGTGTGACTGTTTGTGTCAACTTGCTCTTCACCTTTGTTATAGCTCAGGCTTTCCTCTCGATGCTCTGCCATTTCAAGTTTGGAATCTTCTTGTTCTTCTCTGGCTGGATCCTGATCATGTCAATCTTTACACTGTTCCTAATGCCGGAGACGAAAAATGTTCCAATTGAAGAGATGACTGAGAGAGTGTGGAAGCAGCACTGGTTTTGGAAGAGATTCATGGATGATGATCATGAGGGAGCAGTTACCAATGGTGATATTGCAAAGAAAAATGGGCATGCTAATGGTTTTGATCCAACTTCCCAGTTGTAAATTTGTGATGTTTCTAATTACATATCAGTGTTAGAGAACAGAAAAATGGATATATGTATGAGAGAAATGCAAGACTAGTGTCATTTAATATTCCCGGTCAAATTATTGTTAGAGTATTTGATGTATAATGGTTGCTATTAAAACATCTATCTTTGTGAAGTAGATATTTTACAGCGGGTGAATCTTTTCCTGCTGATGAGATATAAATCGATCATTCATTGACAGAATTTTTAATCTGCAATATATCTTGGATCACTAAGTTGAATGAATGGAAAATAACTGTTTGTTTCCAATTTCTGTCTGCTCCTAATCCAAAAAATAGAGCAATTTCTCTAGATTAAAAACTGTGTTTGTCCAAACTTGAAGGCTTCTTTTTCCTCCTAACTGTCCCTTTAGCCCCAAGCTGGTTGCTTTGCCAACCTAACACCTGAAGCTTTTATTCTCAGCAAATTTTCCACTGCTACTAGTACTGTACTACTACTCTCTCACATTATTGACAACTTGGGCTTAATTTGTTGAGATTGGTAGTGCACAAATTAAAGGTTGATTCTTAAGTAAAGGAAGAAGATCTAGAATGTCAAATTGGTAAAGGGTCTACATACTTTCAAGTTTCAAGACTTAAACATTGTATTTTATAGCATTCCCCTAACCTAGTACTGGAAAGATCCACACTAGATCTACATGAAAAACAACTTACACCAGTAAATCCTGATATGACCATCAAACTATTGTACCTACTCCAAGTTAATACTGCTGTTAAAGTCATAAACTATGTTACTCTGGCTTTTCATTTTTCTTGAAGTACCTGTGTCCGACGCATATTCGGACATGAGTATGGAGATATCACTCTCCAAATACATGAAAAAACTTAGAAAAAACTGAACATACCCGTGTCGGACACATACCCATATCCGACACTCACACTCGAGTCCGAGTAACATAGGTCAACAATAATGTGAGGAACATCAAATTTTTATAATTCCAAACTCCACTTCCTTATTATGTTGTATAATTGAATTCGGGAACACTATGTTATCATGGCACTTACCAATAAAGAAAAATATATAGGTAGTGCCAATGAGCCATCATTGCAGTCTAACATTCCTTGTCGAATATGAACATTGTATCTGCAATATTTCTACAACTCACCCAATAGCCTCCAACATTCTTTCCTTTCAAGCGTTTCAAGGATTGCCCTCAAGGTTAAAACAATATGGTATAATTATGATGCAAACAACAAGATTGGGTGTGGCAACAACCGGTCATAATATTGCACATTCTTAGAATTTGTTTTTTCTTCAGTGTTGCTATTTTGTTAAGTCATAATCAGTAAGCACATGTCCTTTTACCTTTAATTTATCTTCCTCAGCTATTTCCTTTCATTCCTTAATTAATTTATTAGTGGTAGTTTGTTGAGATCTGGTAGGAGAACCAAAAATGCATGGTTAATAGAAAAAAAAAAACAAAAAAACAAGGATAGCTGATAATTTTTGACAACCCATTCTAGGAAATTATCTACTATTGCATAAAAAGCTATTAGACCCCCCCCCCTTTTTTTTTCATTTCTGGCGTATTTCTTTAGTTCTTCAAATCAAGAGATTGTTCAAAAACATTACTAAATAGCTTTTCAAGGATTTAAATTGCAAACAGTATCATGTTTATTGTGGTTGTGGATGTAACGAATGTTATCGGCTTATCGCGATCAATTACGACGAATATCAATAGCGGAAAGAACCGAAATCCGAAAATGACAATCATAACATAACGTTGCAGCTGATGCCATCAGCCATTAGTTTTATCATCCTCCCTAAATACAAGGGGAGAAAAAAAAACAACTGCAAAGAAGTTAATCTTACAGCAGTCTGGAGACTATTTCTTATGTTCTAAATGTTTCACTCTTTTAGAGTCCATAATATCTACTTACCACTAGGGGATTTCAATAATATTGAGACAAGGGAGTTAGATGAAGATGGTGAAAACTGAAAATCCTTCCCTGGTAATGAAATTTGGTCCTATACCTATGTTAGTATCAGGATTTAAATTGAAGTCACGAACGCATTTTTGTTCATATTGTATTTATCGTAGTTGCGGATTTATCGAAGGAACATTAGTATCAAATTCGATAGATCCCTTTACCTTGTCCGACCCAAAAGGCACATCATCATCGAGAGATTTAACCACACTCTAGAAAATGATAAGAAGAGTCAACACTTCCATTTCTATTTGAGTTTATTCCTTTGATCTCTCAATGTCATAACAAAGATCAAAAGAGATCAGTCACTTTAGTTAGGATGAATCCTGTCAATTTGCAATAAAGAGGTGCCTATTATCATAATATCAGAAAGTAGGGGGACCATACTCTCAAAGTAACTGAAAATTTAAGATGCCCCAAAGACCAAACTAAAGTTAGTCCAAAAGATATATAATCCCTTGTCATCCTCACAAACCCAGCCAAAAAACAAACACAAAAACCCTCTTCTTCTTGCTCAGAGGCATAGAACACAACTAGTGAATTGCCAGTTTACCATGGGTTTAGCAAAGAGAGTTGTGGCTCAGGCTGTTCTGGTAGTGATGGCTGCCTTGCTGCAGTTGTCCCATGCAGCTGTTTACAAGGTTGGAGACACTGCTGGTTGGACCACCATTGGCAATACTGACTACAAGCAATGGGCTGCTACTAAGACCTTCCAAGTTGGTGACATTATTCGTAAGTTTCCCTTAAGTTTTGTGTTATTCTCTGCTAGTATTATCGGTGATCATTCAATATTTAGCTTACTTTTGCTCCATTTATCATCTCTAATAGTAATAGATACCCACTTAGCTAATAGATTTCTGGGTCTGCACTTTCTTATTCCTCTACTGGAGTTATTCCTTACAGTAGGTTGTTCTTTAAAAGCAGTTCTTACTTCTTACCTCTACTTTCTTCCTATTATGTTCCACCTCCTGCAATTATTTATTTTATGTTAATTAAAGCTGGTACAAGAATTTCCACTTTTCCTGGAGTTAAATTCCAAGCAATTTCCTACAAAATCTCCCGCACCCTGATATATGTAGTTGTCTGATAAATGTTCCCTTGTACGTATGTACGTACAGGCAATGCCTAGGATTCTTTTGTTTCCTTGTTTTGGCTTTAGGGTACCATCTAAAACCTGTTTTTTTTTTCCATGGTTGTTCCTGTTTGTTTCCTGTTCAATCCATGATCCATCCATTCCATCATAACTTGTAAGGACTTGGAAAGAAACATGGAATCTTAATTACAAGACATTTGGAAAACAAACATACAATTTTTTAACCGTTATAAGCATGTTTTCGGATTTAAATTTCAGATGTAAGCATGTTTTAGGCCGCGTCGTGTTTATCACAATTGCCGATATAATAGATGTTATTACGGTCATTGCAATCATCGCGGTGGTGATTTTTTTTTATCATTTTACACAACTTAATGTAAAACATAATAATTATAATTATTAAAAAGAATTTTTAAAATAATTTATGACAATCTATAATCTTTTATTTATTGAAAAAAAAATTATTTACAAATTATAAATTAAATTTATATACATTAAATTCATGATTGTGAGTCATCATGCTATTTAAATCTTCAACTTTGTTTGGGTTCAATTAGAGGTGGCAATTGGGCGGGTTCGGGCGGGTTCGGGTCGGGTTCATTCGGGTTCGGGTTTATTCGGGTTCGGGCTCATTCGGGTTCGGGCTCATTCGGGTTCGGGTCCATCCGGGTTCGGGCTCATTCGGGTTCGGGTCCATTCGGGTTCGGGCTCATTCGGGTTCGGGCTCATTCGGGTTCGGGCCCATTCGGGTTCGGGTTCGGGTTCGGTCTGGGTTCGGGTTCGATCTGGGTACGGGTATGTTTTACATTATTTTATTTTATATTAGATGTAATCATTTTTACGTAATTTAAATATTTATATCTAAAAACAAATTATTAATTTATTATTATTATTTTTTTTTATTTTTATACTTTTGCTATTATATGATATTTTTAATTATATTTATTTTTTAAAATTAATATTTGTTAGCACCAAAAGAATAAGAAATTAATTTGTTATATAAAATCAAATTTTGAAATAATTTATTATAAAAAATATGATATATTATAAATTAATATATTGATATTTAAAATAATTGATTTGATGAGCTCGAATTTCAAAATATAAATACATTATAATTTATATTCACTATAAAATAAAAAACTTTTAAAAATAAATCCTAGCCTTCATCTATTCGTTTATATACTTATAAAATGCAAAAAATTTATGCTTATAGTCAAGATATATATATATATATATATATATATATATCGAGTACTTATATTTTTTCATCAGTATAAAGTATAAATTATAAAGTAGTACTAAAAAATATAATTTATATTTAAATTATACGTAATAAATATATAATTAATATGATTATTTATTAATATATAATAAATATACCCAAAACCAAAAGGCCATAAAACCCAAAACTCCATTAAATCCACCCGCTAAAATAAAATCACATGAAAGCCATAATCCAATTAAACCCACCCTAACCTAACCGCATAAGTATAACTAGAGCTGCTTATGGGCCGGGCCGGGCCGCGGCCCAGTTTTTTTTATTTTCTCTGCCCAGGCCTGGCCCTGGGTCGGCTCGGCCCGCCCGTTTAGGCCTGAAACACTGTTCATTGGAATAAAAAAATAAATTTTTTTATTTTTTTTTATTTTTTTATAATTAAAATTAAATAAAATAATATTATTATAATAAAAATTACTGTTTCGGGCCGGGCCGGCCCGGAACACAAAATATCCTGCCCAAGCCCGGCCCGATACGGGCCGGGCGGGCTGTCCGGCCCGTGAGCAGGTCTAAGTATAACCCAAAAGGCCAAAATAATTGAATTATTGTCAATTTTTTTTACCCTTATAGATTAATTGAATTATTGTCAAATTTTTTTTCACATCTTTAAAATTTTCAAGAATTTAAAATATTTAGATTGTAAATTCATCATGATATGAAACGTTAAAGTTATAACTTATAAGTACAAAATATAATTTACTTTTTGATAAAATTATTATTTCATCATATATATATAATATATTAAATTTTAAATTTTAATTAAATTATTAAAAAAAATTAGAATAAAATTAATAATTAAAGTTATTGCTTTGTAAAAAAAAAATTGCAATTTGTTTATTTTTATTTTTAGTATTAAATTCGGGTTCGGGCCGGTCTCGGGTTCGGGTCCATTCGGGTTCGGGCTCATTCGGGTTCGGGCTCATTCGGGTTCGGGCCCATTCGGGTTCGGGTCCATTCGGGTTCGGGTCCATTCGGGTTCGGGCCCATTCGGGTTCGGGTCCATTCGGGTTCGGGCCCATTCGGGTTCGGGGTTTTTCGGGTTCGGGTTTTTGACTTTTTGGTCAAATCGGGTTTGGGCGGGTTCGGGTTTTCCTAGACGGGTTTTCGGGTTCGGGTTCATTTTGCCACCTCTAGGTTCAATGTACAAATGTGGTCCCATAACCCACATTATTCTCTCCAAACCTCACTTTCGCATGCCTTCTCATTATCGCTTTCACTTCACAAAGAAAGCTTAGCTAAGTTTGGGAACTTTGGTAGGGTATCAAATCCATTCATTCAATATTGCCTAAAATTACAAAAAAGTGGGTTAAAAATATCAATATTTTTTCTTCTGATCTGATGTATTGTAGTATAAAAGTTCAGATACTTTATGTTAGATAAGTATTAGATATTTACAATCTTTTGTAAGATAAAATTATTAAGACATATGCCTAGGTATAATTTTAGAATTATAAATGGGTGCTTTATAAACATAGAAAGCACAGTATATTTCAATCAAAGTTTAGAAAACAGTTTTTAATTTAATTATCTGATATAGAGGTATATACAAGTAACCAATAATCCTAAAATTGTTTTTGCTAAGTGTTACTAAAAATTGCATCTTTGATGAGAAATGAAAAAGGTGTGAGAATGATAGAAATGCCTCATGAATTATTGTGAAAATTTTGGGGCTACTAGCAAGGTTGAAAAATAAGGTTAATCATCATGTGCAACAACAACTGTTTGATGGAAAAGCAGGGGCCAGTGAGCCTAGCTGTTCATGCTTAATTATATACAATAATGCCTTCCCACTTTTCAGCACAATTCTTAAAACATAATTGGATCCCCTAGCTGTGTTTGAAGTTTTATAATATTTAAAAAATCGAATCGGAATTCAAATCGGTGAGATCTTTGGTTATTGGTCTGATCATTTGGACCTATTAAATCGGTCGGTTGCATTAAAAAAGAATTTAAATATTAAATAAGTAATTTTAATATATCTTAAATATTAAATATAATTAATATTTAATAAAAATATGTATTTGACTAAATAGTATGATATTTAATATAGATTCAAAAGGTTAAAAGTTTAAATCTCATCATATATAATAAATTTTTTTATAAAAAGTGTAAAATCGGTTTTTTTCCGAGTTTTTTACCGGTTCAACCACTTTTTTATTAGTTCGAAAAATTCTAAATTCTATTATATGCATCGGACCGGACAGACCAGTCCAGTCCCTTTTTTTTAACACTGCTTTTTTTAATGATAATGGGGCTATGTACTGATCTAGAATAATACACAGAAATGAATCCTGAGAGAAAGAAATAGTAGTATCCAAATTTATTTCATAACTTTATGATTTTGGCACAGTTAGCCAATCTGTTGTTCTTGTCAACAATTTAATAATCTAGTTCATTCAATGACACCAATGTTAATGGCATACACAGTTTTTGAGTACAATGCACAGTTTCACAATGTGATGCGAGTAACCCATCCGATGTACAAGGCCTGCAATGCCTCAGCCCCTTTGGCCACCTATACCACTGGCAATGACTCCATTAACATTACCACAAAAGGTCACCACTATTTTTTCTGTGGCGTTCCTGGTCACTGTCAATCTGGACAGAAAGTCGACATCAACGTGCTTCGTCTTCGCACATCTGAAACAGCTCCAACTCAAGCTCCCTCTGGTCGACTCGGTGTTCCTTCTCCTGCACCTTCGCCAAGCACCGCTATCTCCTTGAAAGCTTCCAAGGGGACTCTTACTAAGCTTTGTTTAGCAATGGCTGCTTTTGCAGTTTTTATACCAGGTTTTCATTAAACAATTTTAGTTTGATTATTCTGTGGAATGGTTAATATTACTTCTATAATGTCATTGGTTACAGAGACATGTATTTCTCAAGGAATAATAATTGTATAATCAATATATTGCTAAGTAGCTCCTTTATGGAAGAAGGCCTGCTAAATTCTACATAAAATTGTTGTAAATCTTGATCTTTAATGTAGCAAAACTGATGCATACCTGGCTTATGAACATCTGAATACATATGCTTGAAGAAGTAGTTTCCTCATACCAATCTTATCAACTTGCATAGACTGAGATCAGAGTACTTAGAACATTTACAGTTCCAGTAATCACAGAGGACAACAGCGAAGCATCATTCTTGAATCCAACAGCATGAAACAAGACAGGAGCATAAAACATGATGGTAAATTGCTGAAAAACTTGAAGCATGATGCCTATAATCAGGGGGGGCATGCTACAAAGCTTCATGAGTTTCTTGTAAGGATGCTTCATTTCCTGGGCAATTTTACTATCCCTCATAATCTCTGCTCAAAACCAGAATCAACTTCTTTGACACCCCTAATCTTTTTCAGTGTTTTATGTCCCTTTGACTCCTTTCCTCGCTCGACCAGGCCCGCTGGTGTCTCAGTGATGATCAAGGAACCTATGAACAATATGGTGGCTGGTACGCCTGCAATACCAAGAGATACTCTCCATCCACTAGGATTTATATTTAATGTGCCATAGCTCACCAGATTTGCATTGAAGAGAATATCGACAGCTACACGACGCTGGACTGGAGGCAATCTCTGAAAGGAACAATGGAGCAGCCTGCAAAAAATAGTTCCAAGAGTTGATCAACAATTGGAAATACAATGTATCTAAAAGTTTTAACTTTGAAACCATTTCAGGATCAAGGGTAAATTTTTAATCACCACCAAATATTGATTATACCGCCATTGCCAAAGCCAACGCCATTTCCAAGGAGAATCCTCCCAATAATCAGCATGCCATCCAGAGGTTCTGAGCAGCAGCACTCAAGGCAGCTCCCACATGGAAAAATATAGAAGCCACTAGAGTTGTAGGCTTTCGGCCATATTTGGTGCAAACCTTTGGTGCAGCAAAGCCAAATCTCATTTTGGCTTAGGAAACTGAAAAAAAAATAAAAAAAAAAAAAAATTGGAGACCAAATGAAGAGGATAGCTGCCAAGTAATTGGAGGAATTGTTGGGCTTACTTTAATATATTGTTTTATAGATAAGAAATATACTTTTTTGTTTCGTTTTTCAAATTAATATCAATATTTTCTTCTCATAAGGTTCTTGATAATTTTCCCTTCTATTACATCAATACTTTTCCGTTTCAACAAAACATACATATTCATAATTCTTAAGTTTTTTTTTTTTTATTCAATGATTTGTCAATGCACCCACATGCTTGCTGAGTGAGGACTGAGAATATTTGAACTTGCAAAATCCAATATAAATCAAGAGTAAGAGAGATCCATAAATTACATCTTGCAAATCAAGCACATAAATGCAAAAATACTTATTTGTTTTTTCATTTATAACTTGTATCAATATGGTACAAAATTTCAATTAGTGTGGTTCATCGTGTCTAACCTACTATATTACTCAGATTCTTTATTTTTTTCAAGTACCTATGCTCGACACATTTTCAGACATGAATATAAGGTATTGATCTTTCAAATATATTAAAAAAATTGAATATATTTATGTCAGACACATACCCGTATCTAACACTCACCTCCGAGTTCGGATAACAAAACTAACCTGAACCTTAGATAAATTTATGCCAGAAGAACAAAGAATTTGATTTTAGGGTAAGAAATGGTAGAAGCTAAAAGAATTGTATCAACTTGGGGTATGATCTTGATCTTGAACCAAAAGACCATTCAGAAGTGGGCGCTCTGCATCCGCATTCCCTACCAAAATTCTTTTCTCATGTCGCTGACCTTTGCCATTTAAAAAAAGAAAAATTCAGAACAAGATAGAAAAAGTGAAAGAACATGAAACAATAAGGGCTTGAATTCGACAAAGAAAATAAGAACAAAAAAGGACTCAACAACATAACTCTGCACAATAAATTTCGGATTACATGTCAATGCCCATGAAACAGTTCCACCAGAGGATACAAATACACGACGATAATATGGTTCTGACATAGGAATAGTATGATTTTTTATATATCAAAAGCCTCCTAATCTCTTTCAAACATACCTTTATCTCCCATTGAAAAACCCACATCTAAAGCTGTTACTAGACATGGAATTCGAAAGAAATGTAAAACAAAAAAATTTCAAAGGTCCATTCATCAAAAACTTTTGACAGCACAAGCACAATTCTCTACCTGTGACAGAGCATATTTCAAGTTATCATTTAAGAAGTTTAAAATCATCTTTAGCTTAACTCCCTACCGGACAAAATAAAGCACAACTCTTAAGCGATACCCAATAGAAAGAACGAATGCTTTTCTAATTTAAAATATGGGTCTCCATATTAGTGTGACGATGGCAGAAATCACTAAACAAAAGTAAAGCAGCATAGAGACCTTAGTTACACTAGTTGATTGGAGCTCTATAGCTATGTTGTTCCGACTCTTTATTTTTTTTGAAATATTCGTGTCCGACATCCGTGTCCGACGCATATCCAGATATGAGTATGGGAATATAATCCTCTAAGGACCCTCCAAATACATGAAAATCTTAAAAAAATTGAACATACCCAAGTCGGACACATACCCGTGTCCGACACTCACATCCGAGTCCAAATAACATAGCTGAATCCCCCCTTTCCTGCAATTCAGAAGACAAAAGTTCAATTATTGCAGTCAAGTTAAAATCTTAAGAAAAAGCTGATGCAGCTAGAAATACCTCCTCAATCAGCCGATCCTTTCTGGTGATCACATCAATCACACGAGATGCACGAGGAATAACAAATATGTGTCTCAATCCTAGTTGGCGGAAAAGATTGTAAACCTATGCCATCACAAAAATTAAACACTTTATAAGATACAAGACAAATATGCCACAGCAAACAAACAAGATAATCTGTTAAACATAAAATTGGAACAAGATCACCTTAGTTAAAGACATATCTTCAGGTACAACATATGGCGAGGGATTCAAAAATGGTGCAAGATCTATGTACATTTCTAAATCATCTGAACTAAGATGAATATCATTGATTGATATTCCTTTACTCGAAACCGGTTTAGCAAATTCACTAAAATTGTGCCTGTAAATAATAGGAGTCATTTAGTCTTAAACTCAACTGAACAAAAAGCCAGAATGACACAATAAAATGTTAAAATACAGCAAATTTCCATATACCTAACTGATCTGGATCCACCTCTGGTATCACAAGGCAAAGGACTATGCTGGAAATCTATTTTAGATTGAAGAAGTACCAGTAGGTGACTGCATTATAAACAAAGTACAGCAGTTAGTTCTTTTAAGCATGCTTCTGCTCTACAATGTAAAGAGCGAAACATCCAGGAGTGAAAATAAGTAATTTTGTTTACCTTTGAAGCAAAATTCCAATAACAAGTGTTTCTCCATTTCTTGTGTGATCAATCACCTAGGTAGGGTAAATAGTTAAACACAATTTTCTAATTTTCTAATATTAAACTAGAGAAAGAAGCAATGTGAAAGACAAGCTTACGGGCAAGCCATTATGTTTGTTGCTCTGCAAAATAGAAACCACATCTGCAACCTTTACAACCCGAGGAGTGAGAGAACCTAAAAAGGTAGAAAAACAAGTAGCTTAGGAGTTAGGAGTCAAAGCATAGGACCCAGGTCAAAGTTGTACTTTATATTAAGTATATACTTATTCACATGAGTCTCAGCTCATATCTACATTTGAGGTGACTTTTATGTCAAACACCACAAAGCCATGGCATCTTTTCCAATGAAACATCATTTAAAAGGATCAATCAACAAACCTTCTGGTTTCCACAAGCTTCCCTGGCTGTCATTTTCCGCATCTCGTACTTGGGTCTTGATTCCAGCAATGGAATACCCCTCAATCGTGCTTGTTCCTCATATAAGCCTTCATTAAAAGCATCACCAACAGCCTGAGAGGGAAAAAAGAGTGAAAACTTTGAAGCACATCAATCAAGAATCGCACAAAGCAATCAACAATAAAATGCATACCTTTGATATGAGAAGAACAAGCATAATAAGAGGTAAAAGTTTCAAATTATTTGTGATTTCAACCATAATGATGCACAGAAATACTGTCATCCGCATGGAACCCCCAAGAAAAGAAGCAGCTCCCAGAAGTCATATCTGCAAACCCACAAAATTATAAGAGCACTTCAGCAATGAAATTGTGCGGTATGTAACAAGGTAAGAGTCTTAAGAATCACTAACAAAAGATAGAAAGTAAGGTAATTAAGAAACATGCTAATAATTGACGGCAAAAACACATGAGCAGAGATTATTTCAGAACTTAAGATCTCTCTCTTTAATATATATAACAAGTATATTTCGCATCTAAATTGACTAGTAACAGCATTTTTAGGAAACTTCTGCCCTATTTCTTCAGTTGTTTATGACTAAAAGTATCAAATTAATTCATAGTGCTCATGAATCACCATTTGCTTAGTTTGAAGGAGATGCTTGGACCCAAGTTCCAAATGGATTTTAATAAAACATAAAAATGAGTAAAATTGTAATAGCTAGGAATATAGATATGATTATTCCAATTCCATGAAGTAAGACAAACAATATCCTTACGTTCCCTCTTCAATGTTGAGCTTCTTGTAGTGATTAACAGTAAAAATACCAACAAGACGGCCATATGTTGATCCTATCATTATTCCAGGAACAAATTGACCAGCAGGAACAGGCATGAATTGAAAATCCTTAATTTTCTTCTCCCATGCATTTTAGGATAGTTTTTATAGTAAGTAATAGATATGTAAAAGAAAAAAAAAAAAAAGAAAAAGAAAAATCCCTCTAAATTTAAAATCATAAGTATCATTTTTATCTTTTCAATTTTCAAATATTTTATTATTAATTTTTTTAACATTCAAAAATAAAAACTTATCACTTTAAGCTTATAAATAATAATATTTTGCTACACTTTTTTCCAGTATTCAACTTAACTTTCTTTTCGGTATATATTGCTTTTGTGATTTTGTTATTTTATTTATTTAGATAATTTTATCTATTGACATTAGTTTTATTCAATTTTTTTGTTTGTCACACATTTTTTAATCGATATTTTCCTCTGTTTAATATTTGATCAAGAACACACTTTAGTAAAAATGTGAATACTTCTTTTGATCACCCAACAATATTGTCGTAACGATTTTCATGACCGTCAAATCACGTTAAGGGGCAAAAGAAAAAAAAGAATATAATTGGATCCTCATAAATAATAGGTGATTTTGAAAAAAATGAAAAACGAGAGTCGTCATCGATCTTTTTGGTTAGGTGTGATTGGTCACCTATTAAAATTGATTTTTATAAATCATTTTAAAATTAATAAAACATATTGGAAAACCAATTTTAAAATCCACGTTAAACCAGATAATATCAAAATGCAAGTTTGAGAGTCGGTTACATCCCGAAGAAAGTATTAACACCCCACAACGCCCGTATAAAATGGTACCTTATTAATCATGTGTTATCATTAGTCTCGATAAAAGTTTATTTTAGATTCAATATTTAAAAATAATTCCCTTTTAAAATTAATAATTATATTATTTTGAGAATGATTAGGAATTTATTATCATAAAGTTTTCTATATTCCTCGGCAAAATATAGAAGTTTTCTTCATTTTGAAATCATCCGGATCATTCTATTAAGGATATTCCATTGTTAATGGTAATTGATGATATCCTCCCCGGCAGACCCAGCAGAGAACTCATGAATTATTTTAACTGGGGAACATTACCTCGTTTTATTAAAACATCCATTTGTATTAAAAATCATTTATCGTGAATATGAATATGCAAACATGGTTAGTATGCAACACGAGAGAAATAATGTGAACACTAATTATCTCATGGCATAAACTAGAAAACAACATAGATACTAATTATCACATGGCATGAAATAATCACAAATTAACATGGCACTTATTATCTCATGGCATAAAAATTTAGCATGGATGTTTAAGCATCACATAGCATGAATAAATTAAAAATCAACATGGCATTTATTGTCTCATGGCATGAATTTTATTATGACATGACAAATAATTCATCATGACATGGCATGCATTTTATTATGACATGGCATAATTCATCATGATATGGCATGAACAAAGAACATATATACACCCTTCATCAAGTAGCATGATCAAAAATTCAAAATAACAATATGGACATCAATTATTAAATGACATAATCATGGAATATGTACATTATTCAAAATATCATGAACATAGAACATGCACACCACTTTATTAAAAATCTTTTTCATGTATGAAATTATGTAAATGACAAATGTCGGAACATTTTACCGAATTCCTCGGTAGACCCAACAAAGCTTTGAAAAACTGTCTTTCACTTAACACTCACGTAATTCCGAGTAAAAAAAAAAAAAACCATACCTTATGATTTCATAAACACGCGCGTTGAATAATTTCCTAACCTCCCTGGCAACCTGACAAAGATTAAGAACTAATTCTCGCCAAATGTCTATGAAACCAAAAAGGCACATTTTTATGACAAATTTGGAAAACTGTTTTTTAAATATGAAATGCATGAAAAAAAGGGACCATTATCGGAATATGTTTCTCTCTTGAAGAAATGGCATCGGAATACCTAAGGAGGTATCCAAATACCTTTGAAAGAAATTTAGATTGAACTTTAAGAAAAACGAATTTTGGACACAGATTTTGCTCGGATTAGGGAGACTATCCGAATGCCCTTTTTTGGCATCCGAATACCTCTAAGTGAGCCTTGATTCAATGCTTTAAAACGAAAGAAAACAAAAGATGAAATTTTCTTAGTAAATAACTACTTGGCCGAATGCCTCTAGGACTAAAATGCCAAAAATTTGACTTGGTTTTGAAACTCGTTTTAACTTCCTATATCCCGGTTTATCAAGACCTCATTTTTTTAAACCTTGAATGACCAAAACAACTTAAAAACAACCCCTAAGGGTCCCGGCCAGCCCCTCCCATTAGAGTGAAAAATCCAAACTTTTACTTGTTTAAAGCTCGTTTTACCCACCAGAATCCGGTTTTATCAAACTATTTTTTTAACCTTAAGGAAAACTAAAAAAAAAATTGAAATTTTAACCATGGATTCATACAAGAGTATATTAAATGAGGTTAAAACAGTTTTTTTATTTGGACAAAAAATACATAGACTTATATTGCCTGAAATCACCATATCCACCTAAAATCGATTTTGTCAAAACTATTTTTGTAGACCCTTAAGGAAAACTCAAAAAAATATGAAATTTTAATCATGGACTCATCTAAGAGTATATTAAATGAGGTTAAAACTGTTTTTTATTTGGACAAAAAATGCATAGACTCATATTGCCCGAAATCACCATATCCACCTAAAATCGGTTTTGTCAAAACTATTTTTTTAGACCTTGAAGAAAAACTCAAAAAAATATGAAATTTTAACCATGGACTCATCTAAGAGTATATTAAATGAGGTTAAATAGTTTTTTATTTGGACAGAAATGCATTGGATTCGTGTTGCTCGAAATCATCATATCCAATCTTTGAAACATTGCTTTTTCCAACCTTTTGAAAGACAAGATTTTGGCTATGGACCATTGATTAATCCTAACCAAAATCATGCTGGAAATGGTTTTAAAAACATGTTTTAATGCAAGCAAAGTGATTGGCTCAAGGTTGGCCTCTTGGATGTTAATCCGGTTAAACCATCACTTGGAATAATTCAAGGTTATCAAGCTCATAACCACTCTTTTTAAAAAAAAGAAAAATATGCAATAATCAAGAGTTATCCACAACAAACCATAGCAATAATAAATGACAAATAAAGATGGCAAAACTATAAGCAAAAGGTCATAGATAGCATTTTTTAACAAAATGAGAGGTTGGCTCAAAGTTGGTCAAATGGATTGTTAATCCGGCTCAACCATCACTTAGAAAAATCTAAGATCATTGTAGCAACCAAATTTTGTCCGACCAAATCCAGTCCGAGTCAAGTGATTCAAAATAGATCGACATTTTTAATTCAGTCATTTTATTTCGTCGATCGAAACTTTGCAAGTTCATTAAGTTGGTATCCAAATTTAACTCGTTTTAAACTTGAAATCACTATTTAGATGCATTTCGGGCTTTAATTTCATTCGAGCTTATGGATTGAACCTTCATGAGTCTTTTAATTTTGAGCTCATTTTTAATTGGAGTGACTTGGTTTAGGCCTGATGGCCACTTGGATTTTAAATTATTTGTGCCTGTTTATGCTGGGCTATGAGCCCAAATTTTGTAGTATGATATTAGGCCTATCACCAGGCAGGCCTGCCCAGCAGGCTGCAACAACCAGGCCTGTTAGCTTGGCACCCCTCCACCAACCCACCAAACCCTAGTCGCCTCTGCCCTACAACCACCGCTTCTCCACCACCAACCCTATGCCCACTTACACTGCATCCTAGCCTGGTCACCTCCCCCTCCCACTTGCACTGACACCTACTAGACCAGCCGCCACACCCCTTGCCAAACCCTAGCCCCTGGCAGCACCTGCACACCCCGAGCCCCAGCAGGCCTACACCCCACTTGCATACACTCACTGCACCACGCCCTATCTCTAGCCCCACTGCCCAAAGCCCCTATAAAAACCCGAAACTTGAACCAACAAAGGAGGTTCGAATCCCCTGAAAACAAAAAAAAACAAAAGACAACCAAAAATCACAAAAAAAAAACAGCTAATCTTAACACAAATCAGAAACAAAAAAGAGAAGAAAAAAAAAACCAAATGACCAAAAAGGAATTTTCGGTCTGTTTGGATTGGGTTAGTTTTTTCGAAAACTGAACGGTGCTTAGGAAAAAGAGAAGTTGAAGAGGCTCGGGTTGGGTGTTTGAGACCGAACAGACAGTCGAAAATGGAGATCGGGAGTTGAGAAGTCTCGAATTTCAATCCTAGATCTACACGAATCGGGAGAGATTCGGTGAAAACCAACAGTGTACCGAGGAAGAGAAGGGAAAGGGGATCGATTTGGGCTCACTCGGAACCGAAAAACACACAGGAGCACGGCGGAGCCACCACCAAAATCTGGAAAACTTGAGTTTTTCGATGGTATTTGAAGCGCAGGGGAGAGAGAATGGAGGGTTTGGAAGGAGAGAGAGAGAGAGAGAGAGAGAGATGGGGGATCTGAAAAACTGAAGAAAAAAGAAAAAATTTTGGATTTTATATAAACGCCAAAACGCGGCGTTTTGACAAAAGGGAGGGGATCCGCGTGCTAACCTGTCAGGTGACCCGGATCCGCGTCACCCGACCCGTCCAGGAGAAGAATAAAAAAAGAAAAAAAAAAGAAAAAAAAAGGTTTTCTCCCGGGAATTAATCCGAGTGTTCGAGAGTCGAACTTTTGCAATTTTCGAGGTAAGTTTTATTATGTTCATTTATTTATTTATTTATTTTTCTTTATTCTGTTTTCTTCTTTTATTTATTTTATTTTATTTTATTTTATGTATTTATTTATTTTATTTATTTGTATCTTTTTTTAGTCTTTCAAAAATTTTAATTTTGTACTTTCTTTGTTATAATAGTTATTATTTTTAGGATGATTATGTTATAATTCAGTTTTCTTTTGTTACTTTTATTTATTTATTTTATTTAATAATTTTATTACCATCATCTCATTCCGTTTAAATATATATGTATATATTATTATTATTATTATTATTATTATTATTATTGAAATTATGATAACCCTTTTCATTTTATTTTTATTTTAAGAAAAAATTAAAGATAGCATTTTGGTGCACGCGGATGAAGATATGTCTTTTAAATTATTTTCGTTAAAAGAAATCCTCTAAACGGATCCTTTCGTAGGACGGTCGAAGTATCCATCGTTTCTAGAATTGGTTCAAGTAAAAATAGTTGTCAAAATATTATCGAAAGTATCGAAGTGATTCGGGAATTATTTTTATATAGATAATTTCTTTTATTTCGGAAATAATCTTAATAGGTAATTTCGTCATTTTTGTTTTCTTTGTCTTGTTGTGTTTTGTTTTCAAGCGAAGGATAAAAAGAAGGATTTAAGAAAGATGATCCTCCGACAATGGTACTCAAAGGGATTCACAAGTAGTGATCTCGGCGAAATCTTGAGGTGAGGAAAACCTGCTAAAAGTCTTCAAAAGTATTTAGATTTTTGGTACGGTTTTTCAATACAAAGATTCACATTTTTTGAATAAATAATAAAAAATGTTTTTTTTTTTCACGGAAAAATAAAAGTTCAAAATTTTTGTTTGTAAATAAAAAGGATTAAGGGAATTATTTTTAGATACTAAAATTAAAATCATTTTTTTAAGATCAAGGATAACACGTGATTAACTGGTACTTTTTTTTTAAACGGTCGTGTATGGGTGCAAATCCTTCCCTACACGTAACCGCACTCCCGAACCCAATTTTGTTTTCGCAGACCAAAAATTGTCCTTTTAATAAATCTTAATTAATTTTAAGATTTTATTTAGAGGATAAATTTTCTTAGGTGGCCAATCACACCTAGTCAAAAAAGATTGGTGACGACTCTATTGCTTTTTCTTTAAAATAGTCCGGCGATCAAAAAAATCGTTATGACAGCTTGGCGACTCCACTGGGATTTTTTCAGAGTCGAGCCATAGGTTAATCATGTGTTATCCGAAATTTTGATTTGGTAGTTTTAATCGGTATTTAATTATAATTTTCTTATTTTTTGGAATAAAAAAAATCTTTTTTCTATTTTTCTTTCTTTTCTTTCCTTTTTGTTAAAAAAAATAATAATAAGCTTTTGAATAAGCTTACATTTAGATTTTTTTATTTTTTATTTTTTTACTTTTTATTTTTATTTATTGTTTTCTCATAATAAATTGTTGGTGGCATTTAGGATTGGGTTATAAAATAATTGGTTAAAGGTTTTTGCTCCTTCTCACACATTTACATGTGCATTTGCATAACATGAGGCCCTTATACCCGGGTTTTAGTCCTTTTAGGTGGAAGTAAAGTAACTACGCTCTCGTGAGGTGATAACCTCCGCATGGGCTAGCGAAACACTTTCGGAGTTATAAAGTACCCACGCTTTCATGAGGTGATAACCTCCGCATAAGCCTGAAAAATATACTTCAACAAATTGAACCCGTTTAAATCGGGGTACCTTACTAGCCTTCACGAGCAACAATGAGGAGCAATTTGGGGCCTTCAGAGTCATGTCGACCTCTACCAAGCACATAATGAGCCGTAAGAGGCCCATCTTAGGTAGAGTCGTTACTGCCCGTCGCTTAGAAATTACCTTAAATCGGGGGAACTTTCTTACCCTTTGCTCTTCATTTTACGAACTATAGAGTGTGCATGGTTGCATAAACATCTGAGCGCCCAAAACAAAATGGACCCAATGCCCACAAATGTTGAAACTTATTTTTGAAAAACTTTTGTTGTAAAGAGTAGTTTTTTTTTCTTTCAATTAATTCAATCTTTTGTAAGGTGGACTTCTTTTCTCAAAATGAAATCTTTTGCAAAAAGAAAAAAAAATCCATTATTTATTCCTTTGTACCATACGTTCACACTAACTTGTTTTTTTCCTTTTTTCACATGCATCGTGCTAACATTATGTTGCACCCATACATGCACGCATTCATTCATGAGCATATATGCAATAATTTTTAAGGTAAATAAGACTTTGTTTGGCTTTAAGAGCATTCTAAGGAAAGTTCACTTTCAGAACAAAAGATAAAGCCATGGAAAGTGAACAAGCATCGCGAATAGAAAGAGTACAGGGGAATTGCAAGAACAGTTAGCCAAATCTCAGCAGGAAGTGCGGGAACAGATAACAAAATCACAAGAAGAGGCACGAGAGAAAATGACTAAAATGATGGAAATGATGATGAGTATGACCCAAGGAAGAGGGGTTGCTGAAGGTACAGTCACACGAGAAAGCCTCGATCCCATGGCAAAGATCTGGTTTACCGACCAAGGTTCACTCCTCCCCAAGCTCAAACATCACATGATACACATCCTCAAGATGGATCATCAGCCAAAGGACGACCTTATGCTCACTTCAATATGCCTATTCCCGAGGGTCAACAAGGTCAAATACCATCTGGATTGAACTCGGGATCTCATCTTTTAGACCCGGCATTTGTTCCAAACTTAGATGATCCATAGAACAAGAGAAGTTGAAGAAACGTGTGGAAAAGCAAGTGGAAGACACAAGGGTACGGCAGAATATGATATGTTGGAAGAGAGACTCAAAGCCATAGAATGAATGGACACTTTCGGGAATGTGGATCCGGATGAGCTCAGCCTGGTCCTAGATTTGGTGATTCCGCCAAAATTCAAGGTCCCCGAATTTGAAAATTATGACGGATCGAAGTGTCCATTGGCCTACATTACTATGTTCTGTCGGAAAATGGGTGGCCACACCAACAATGAAAATTTGTTAATTCACTACTTTCAAGACAGTCTAACAGGGTCAGCTGCGAGATAGTACAGTCAGTTAGATCGAAGTCGTACATTCTTGGAAGGATTTGGCAAGAGCTTTCTCGGCTCAGTATAAGTACATGACCGACATGGCACGGAATAGGTTATCCATGCAGGATATGGAAAAGAAGAATACTGAAAGTTTCAAGGAGTACGCCCAACGGTAGAGAGATCTGGCAGCACAAGTGCAACCACCACTCACTGAGAAAGAAATCACTTTATTGTTCATCAATACACTACCGGCTTTGTATTATGACAAATTGGTTGGAAAGCTACAAAAAATTTTGCTGATATGGTCATTTCTGGTGAGATGATTGAAAGTGCAATCAAAAGTAGGAAAATTGATACGGAAAATACTGCTGCTCCCAAGAACGAAGGCTTAGTTAAGAAAGAAAAAGGAGAAGCAGAAGCCATCAGTTTTGAGGATCGAATACCTGAGAAATTTGCTCCGTACCAACCTTATTCCGCATGCCAACCTTACTATCCAACCATGAAAAACATTTCCCATAACCCGTATCCTCATCAACCATTTTCTCAACCAATCTATCCCTCAAATTTCCAACCACAAATTAATGCCACTGTCTCTGCACCCACCTTTGTGCCTATTCCCCGACCAATGAACCAACCAAGCAACCTCAGAAACAATCAAAGAAAACCTAAAACTGTCCGAGAAAGAGATCAGTTTGATCCACTTCCCTTTTCATACACTGAATTGTTACCTCAACTTATTGAAGATCATCTCCTCACCAAAATCCCAGTGGTACCCCTGCAACCCCCATATCCAAATTGGTATGATGAGAACGCATACTGTGATTATCATTGTGGGATTCAGGGCCATTCCACAGAAAATTATCTGTCGCTAAAACGCAAAGTGCAAGCACTCACCAAGGCTGGAAAGTTGGAGTTTTAAACAGGGGTCAAATGTCAAGGGGAACCTACTGCCTATTCATGGTAAGACAAGCATGCATACTAACAAAGGAAAGAGAGTCATATAGGGTTAAGTGAAACATTGAGTGATTTTTGGACTAAGGAAAAATATGTCGGTCAAGGGAAATTTTTGGATGTTTGTAGTCTATCTTGATAGCATTCATGAGAATGAGAACTCTTGTCATATCTAAACATTTTCATGAAATGAATCAACTTTAATTTCAAAAAAAAAAAAAATTGTGCCATATTCCATTTATTTGAAAGCATGAAAGGTTTTTTTGAGAATAAGGCAATACATAATTGGTTCCCTATTCTTTTCTTTTTTTTTTTAAAAAAAGAAGAAGAAGAAGAAGAAGAAAAAAAGGGTTTCAAAACAAAAGTGGTAAAGGGCTTTGAAAAAAAATTTGATGACCAATCTGAGTTTCATGTGGAAAAATTCTTTTGGAGATCAGAAAAACACGATACTCTTTCGAAGAATCTAAATTTTGGTAATTTAGTAAGTGTTAAGATTGAGCTATAGTTTCCAATATTACCAAGGTCACCAAAATTCTTTGAAATGTAAAAAAAAAAAAAAAAAAAAGGGTCGGGCAAATGCCTTGGCCCTTTCCCCAAAGGTAACCTTGACTCACCTTTTGAGTGCAAAGAATGAACAAAAAATATATCCAAGCCAATTTCAAGCCATACCATTTCCCTCACTTGGACTAAGACTCAACTCTTTCAACATAATCCTTAGGGGTTCAAACTTGAGATATTTTCAAGAATTCCATTGTCACATGAACCCCTATTCATGTGACAAATTAAAACGGGGGCACCATTTGTAAATATTGTGGGAAAATCTGGATTTTCATAAAGATCATTGGAGCATGCTGCAAAAAAAAAAAAAAAAAAAAAAAAAAAAAAAAAAAAAGAGAAAATTGAGTGTAACATTGTGCATTTGAGATGTTCAAAATGATTCTGAAAAGAAAAGAACTTTTTCAACCAATTTTTCAAGGGATGGCTCTTTAATTTAGGTGACTGTGCTGGAGATGGTAAGTGTCCATCTTTCATTTTTCTTTCGCGAATAGTGGAAATTATCCGCTTGCTACCTCTTTGAGCCTAATGAATTTTTTCCAAATATACCCTGACCAGAGATCACACCCCACACTAGGGGCAAATAGAATGAGAAATATTTTCAAAGATTATGAATTGTTGAGTCCTATTACAAGGACAAGAAAAGAATGCCTTATTCGGAAAGGCAAATTTTGGATGAATAAGGTATCAAAAAGTTGTAAAAAAAATGTGAAATGAACAAGGCAAAAACAAAAAGAGAAGCAAAGAATAAAATAAAGGAAGAGAAAATGAATAATGATGAAATGTCAAAATGAAAAAATGAAAAAAGAGAATTTTTCTCGCAATGAAGTGATCCATTTTCTGATTACCCTTAAACACATTTTGAGCCTACATACCCTTTCTTTCATAGCCTTGAACCCTAGACTACGTTACATACCTCGAAAGTCCATTTTGGTCAAGCATGGTTATTTAAACTGGAGAGTCTATACCTTGAGGAATGTTCATATTCTCCTTGCAAAGATATACTTTTGAGTTACCAAGCCCACATTGGATGAATTTTGAATTCATAAATGCAGGATGAAACAATCAAGGAAAAAAAAAAGAGAGAATGAGAATGAGAAAGGTGAGCCTCTAGGTTGAAAACCCGACAAAAAAGCAATCTAGGGCAGAAATAAAGACTTTTAAAGCCATCCATGATGGTACCAATGAGCATTCAAGACTGTCAACTATGTTCGAAACTCGAAATTTGTGAGGGAACTGACGTTGAAAATTTTAAAGAACCATTCTCATATTTAGAAAATGACCTTCCAAAGTCTTGAGTCTGTCAAGGTCAGTCTTGACACTTGTCAAAATGCCACTATTTGGAGACAAGAAAGAATATTCAATTTGTTTGTACTTCAAAATGATTCTTTTTCATAAAGTTGATTTTCATAAAATTCATGTTTTTAAAACTTAACGAGCTCAGATGAAGGGGTATGCAATTTTCTTGTTACAAAACTTTCCTGGATAAAAGTTGAATGTCACATTTTGTGAGAAAAATTTTGGCTCGGATGCTTTCGGCATACAAGCATTTTTGGCAAAAATCAGTTTTGAAACATAAATGAAAAGATAAAATTTTGTGGGGCATTTCTCGGTATGTGATAATCATTTGGGAAAAGTGAACGACAAATGAAATTTGTTTTGGAAAGAGACAGGAGTTCTCATGATCAGGAAGCTTGGAATTATTGGGATAAATTCTTTGAGATGAAAGAGAAAACATGTTTTCAAATTTGCATGAGAAGTTGTTTTGAAAAAAAAAAAGATTTTGCAAAAAGGAAAGTTGGAACATGCATTTTTTGACAAGATAATACATAAAGATCAAGAAGGGGATGAGATGAATAGTGATGGACTTAGAAGAAGATCAATCAGGGGAGTGATAAATGGTTCTGGTTTTGTATTCGCATCTTTCATAAGCATCTACATCATTCACGAGCATCTGCATCATTCATTGCACTTGCATCATTCATGGACATTTACATTATTTTTTGTGTATCATAACATTTGCGCCTTTGTACAGGACGTTTGCATTTTGATAAGAGTCATTTACATTTACATCATGATATTGGGTCAATCATTACATTGCATCAACAGTGCTTATAAGCATCCAAGGAGCTAGAATGTGAACAGCTAGAGAGATAAACAAAATTTAAAGTCATGGAATTTTTTAAGAATCAGACGTTGGTTTCGTCCAAGTCACTTTCAAGCTTTATCATTTTCAGACTTTGGTTTCGCCCAAGCCACCATAGAAATTGTCAATCCCAGTTCAGACTTTGGTTTCGTCCATATCATTTTTAAACGTTGATACCGTGTAAGTCGTCCGAAAAGTTGTTTTCATCTAAGTCATTTTCCAATTTTGCATCTAGATAGTCCTTGATTTTGGTTCCGCCCAAGTCACTGTCAAATATTTCAAATTATCTCGACTTTGGTTTCGCCCATGTCAACTTCAGGTGTTGATTTTGTCCAAGCTACAAAAGTTATGGAATTAATCTTGACTTTGGTTTTGTCCAAGTCACTTTCAGGTGTTGGTTTCATCCAAGCCAAAAAGCTATGGAATTAATCTCGACTTTCGTTTCGCCTAAGTCACCTTCAGGTTTTGGTTTCGCCCGAGCCTCAAAAGCAATAAAATTAATCAAGCCCAGGTCATTATCCGACTACTGGTTTCGCCTAGGTCAGTTTTTCGACTACTGGTTTCGCCCAGGTCATCTTTCAATTACTGGTTTCCCCCAAGTCACTTTTTGACTTCAGGTTTCTCCTAGGTCATTTTTTTTACTACTGGTTTCGCCTAGGTCATTTTTCGATTTCTGGTTTCATCCAGGTCATTTTTCGACTACTGGTTTTGGCCAGGTCACTTTTTCGACTATTGGTTTCGCCCAGGTCACTTTTTTTACTACTAGTTTCGCCCAAGTCATTCTTCGATTACTGGTTTCGCCCAAGTCATTCTTCGACTACGGGTTTCACCCAAGTCATTCTTCGACTACCGGTTTCGCCCAAGTCATTATCCAAATCTGGTTTCAATCAGATCATTTTTTCGATTTTCTGGTTTTGTCTAGAACATTTCAATCAACTGTTGGTTTCGCCCAGATCACTTTTTTGATTTTCTGGTTTTGTCCAAATCATTTCAGTCAACATTCTGGTTTCGTCCAGATTACTTTGTTGATCTCTGGTTTCATCCAAGTCATTTTTTTCAAACTTCTGGTTTTGTTAGGTAGAGGAGGCGGATTAGATATGATGTGAAAGGATACTATTACTCTCAAACTCAAAAGTTTTTCTCAAAATCACATTCACATGGAGGTGCTGGATGATGATATTGCAACTCACAGACTAACTGGTGTCTACAGTGTTCCTAAACATAGTAGAAGGTCCACAACTTGGAATTTATTAAGGAATCTGGCGAGTCAAACCTCTTTGGCGTGTACCTATTTCGGTGGCTTCAATGAAATACTAAATGGAGGTGAGAAAAGTGGTGGGAGATTGAGAGATGAAAATCAAATGGAAGAGTTTAGAGAAGTAGTTGATGACTATAATTTTGTTGACTTGAGATTCAAAGGATCTTGGTTTATTTGGACCAACAAAAGGAATGCAAATGAGCTTGTCAGAGAAAGATTAGATAGATTCCTGGCCAATAAAGAATGGAGTGATATTTTCCTGGACTTCAGTGTGGAACACCTGGTATGCTTGAGATCGGATCACTGTTCGATTTTTCTTGACACTGCTGGATGCAAAAAAGCTGACTATAGTAGAGGCAAAAGGCACCGTTTTCACTTTGAAGTTTTTTGGACTAGAGAACAAGAATGTGGAAACATCATAAACCACAAATGGGAAGCGACCAAACATAAGAACATGAATGAGAGGTGTGTGGATGTGGGTGATAACCTTTTTAAGTGGCATAAGAAGAAGTTTGGGAGCACTAGTACAAAAATAAAGGAGTTGAAGAACCAAGTTAAATGTATTCTTGAAAGACAGCCTGATGATAATTCCCTTGAGCAAGAAAAAGCTCTTAAACATAAGATTGATAATTTGTTGGAGATAGAGGAAATGTATTGGCAATAGCGATCTAGGCTAACTTGGCTGAGAGATGGTAACAGAAACACCAAATATTTCCATGCGCAAGCCAGCAATAGGATAAGGAAAAATATGATTATGGGTCTTGAAGATGATAGAGGGGTTTGGACCAAAAATGAGGAAGATGTTTAAAGCATTGCACTCAAATACTTTAAGGCACTGTTCGAATCCCAAGGCTCACATAATTGCGAGATCCTTCTTGAAGCTGTTAAACATCGAGTTACAAGCACCATGAACCAATTCCTTTGTACAGAGTTTAAAGCTGAGGAGATTGTGATAGCACTTAACCAAATACACCCTATCAAAGCTCCTGGATCGGACGGTATGCCTGCACTTTTTTATGAAAAATATTGGCATATTGTTGGTAAAGACATTACTACATTATGTTTAAAGATAATTCATGGTGAAATGCCTTTGAATGATTTGAACCATACCCATATTATCCTCATCCTAAAAGTCATTAAACCAAAGCTCATGTCACAATTTAGGCTAATTAGTCTTTGTAATGTTGTCTATAAGATAGTGGCCAAAGTGTTAGTGAATCGATTGAAACATGTCCTCCCATCTTGTATTGGTGAGTATCAAAGTGCATTTGTTCCTGGTAGAATGATTACTGATAATATAATAGTTGCTTACGGGCTTGTGCACAACCTAAAGTTGAGGAAAACTAGAAGGAATAATTGTTTTGCTTTAAAACTCGATATGAGTAAAGCTTATGATAGAGTGGAGTGGGCATTTCTTAAGGCCATCATGCATAAAATGGGTTTTGAGGAACGTTGGATTAATCTTGTCATGAACTGTGTTAATTCTATTTCTTATTCACTCATCATAAATGGGAAGATCTCTGATACATTTCACCCAGGTCGAGGACTCCGTCAGGGAGACCTTCTATCACCATATTTGTTTCTAATGTGCACAGAAGGATTATCAACTATGCTCACCAAAGCCCAAGGGAACAGGGAGTTACAAGGGGTTCGAGGAAGTAAGAGTGGTCCTAGAGTTAATCATCTTTTCTTTGTAGTATATAACTTACTGTTCGCCAGAGCAGGGGAAAGCGAAGGAGAAAAGTTGAAGGCCATGCTAATGAATTATGAGAAAAGCTCAGGACAACAGATTAATCTTGCAAAGTCAATCTTGTTTTTTTAGTGGCACTACTATAGATCAAAAGACTGAGTTGCAACAGCTGTTCGGAATCCAAGTGGCTACAAACCCCGAGAAGTATTTGGGAATGCCTACTTTGGTAGGAAGAAGGAAAAAACAAGCTTTTAAAGAAATTTCAGGTAGAGTACAAGCAAAAATACAATGTTGGAATAGACCCTTGCTGTCTTTTGGAGGCAAAGAAATCTTCATTAAGGTTGTTCTTCAGTCATTGCCTGTCTATGTTATGAATTGTTTCCTCCTACCTAAAACGTTGTGTGAAGAAATTACGAGCATGATTAGACGTTATTGGTGGAATGGCAAAAGTACAGGCAAATGAATTTGCTGGCTTAATTGGGAGATGTTGTGTACACCAAAGTACATGGGAGGCATGAGATTTAGGGATCTACAGCTTTTCAATATGGCTTTACTGGGGAAACAAGGGTGGAGATTGCTACATAACACAGAGTCCCTGAGCTACATGGTTTTAAAGGCAAAATATTTTCCAATAGGGAACTTCCTAGAGGCGGCTGTTGGATCACAACCTTCATATATTTGGAGGAGTATCCTGGAGGCAAAGGATATATTGCAACAATGAACTAGATGGAAAGTAGGCAATGGTAGATCAATAAAAATTTGGGGTGATAATTGGATTCCTCTGAATGGTTCTTTCTCTATTAATTCGGACAATGTTAGGCTCGATATAAATTCTACAGTGGATTTCTTAATTGATGAAGTTACAGGGGGTGGAATAAGGAAATTATAAGGGCTATTTTCAACTACGATGAAGCTGAAGCAATATGTAGTATTCCACTAGCAAGGAACAAACCGGTTGATAAATTGATTTGGCATTACAACCAGGACGGAATTTATTCAGTTAGAAGTGCATATAAGATGATGTTCTGGAGAAAGCTCGGGATGGGACCCCAAAGGAAAATTTAGATAGCTCTCTGGAAAACGAACGGTCCACACAAAGTTCGCCTATTCTGATGGAGATTATGCCAAGGTATTCTCCCCACTGCAGTTAAAATAGAGAGTATCATAAGAGGAGCAGAGTTGTAAAAGATGTGGGCATGGGTTGGAAATCGATGGTCATGCCTTGAGAGAATGTACACTGCCTAGGAATGTATTAGAGTTAGGAGGCTTTCCATACGATATTACACATGGCACGACAATTAGTTGTATAGACTGGATTGAATCAAAATTGCAAGAACTAGGAAGAGAAGGTTTTGAGAGGCTCCTTGTAATACTTTGGGAACTATGGAATGCAAAGAACACATAAGTCATACGTGAGAAGAAGCAAAATGCAAGCTACATAATGGAGAAAGCAAAGAAGCTCCTCGTGGACCACATAAAAGCTAATCAACAACAGCAACAGAATAGTGCAAATCAGGTTTGAGTTTTTTGGAAACCCCTTCCTGTCAATGTGGTTAAAATCAATTTTGATGCGACATTTGATGCTGAACGGAAGCAAGGTAGAGTAGGGGTACTTGCCAGAGATCATGAAGGCTTTGTACTTGGGGGAGCTGCTGTTAAGGTTGAATGAGTATATGAAGCTAGCATGGTGGAGGCAAGAGCAGCCGTTATAGCTGTAGAGTTCACTATACATATGGGATTTTCGAGAGTAATGTTTGAAAGGGATGCTTTACAGGTTATAAACAAGTTTCAGAAGAAGAAAGATGACTTTCTGTGATGAATCTGATATTAGACGAGGGAAAGTTACAAGTTTTGAGGACTATAGTTTCCAGCACACTAGAAGAAATGGGAATCAAGCAGCTCACACCATAGCCAAATTTAGGTTCACCTGTTTAGAAAATGTGTACTGGTCATTTGACTATTCAGACTTTGTTCATCAAATAATCATGTACAATGCCATTAATATTTAGTTTGCAATGAAAGTCTATTTTAAAAAAAAAAAATACATAATTTAAATATCGAAATCTAATAATTACATAAATTTAAAATTGCCCAGTATTTAAATTCATATAAGTCTTGCATTGCACGAAATTAAAGCTAATGAATCCTATAGATTATGCCCCTTAACTAAAGTACACTTTGTAGGCACTTACTGTAGTTTTATGACTTGATTATTACTCTCAAACGTCATTACCTTGCACTCTGTCGTAATATCACACGTGTGGATTCCATTCACGTGGCATGTTCACACGTATACGGTATATGTTCTTTGTCAAACTCCCAACAAAAAACAGAAGTATTTGATCCCCTTTGTCCCCTAGCATGAGCTTGGATCTTGCGTGATTTAATTATGCTTTTATTATTTTTTTAAACCATATTTTAAGTAACAAAAGCATGAGCTACTTGTCGTGTGCCACTACCACAAGAAGTTAAACTATTTATGTAATAAAAAATGATTTAATCATTGTAAGGGGTTAGGTCAAAATAATCCAAATTCCAATAGATTCTATTTCAATAAAAAAATAAAAATAAAAGTTTAATTTAATAGGTGTTTATACCAATATTTGATTGGTTGAATTGGTTAAGTGGCTCTAATCCTCTAGATAAAAATTAAAGTTCGAATTTTGGGAGTCTTCAGTGTTATAAGAGCTTTATCATTAAACACTCTCGATCCCAGGGATTAATCTTTCATCAACTTTAAAATAAGGGTAGAGGACACCCTGAATTTACAAAAAAATAAAAATAAATAACAATAAGTGTTTATAAATATAAATTAAAAATTATTTAATTATCATTAATTTTTTTTTTACATTTAATACATTAATTTACGAATTGAAAAAAGTCATACATTAATTATATATTTTTTTGTAGATATCACTTTAACTAGTTTTACTATGCATTGATTAACATTTTCCTAAAAAAATAAATTAAATTAAATTTTAAAGACTTTTTTTAAGAAGAGTTCACTTAATCGATACCTATAGACACCAGTTAAAAATTATTTAATTATCAATTTAAAATAAAATTTACATTTAATACATTAATTTTACTGAATTCAAAAAAAAATAAACCATTAATTACACTTTTTTTTTATATATTTCACCTTAACCAGTGCTTGATGGCATTGGTTAACATTTCTCTTTTAAAAATTATTTTTTAAGAAAAATATTAACCAATACCTAATGTCATTGGTTAATGTGATATTTAAAAAATATAAAATATTAACCGACGTTTAGTAGCATTAGTTAAAGTGATATAAATAGGAAAAAAATATATAATTAATTCATTATTTTTTATTGAATTCAGTTAAAGTAATATATTAAATATAAACAAAATTTTTAAAATGCTAATTAAATTATCTTTAAACGGACCCAGTGTAATTAATAAAAAATTTGAATTTAATAAAAATAATACATTAAAAACAAAAAATAAAATAATTATTAAATAAACTTTGATTAGTGTTTATAAACACTAATCAATCCGATAATTTTTAATTAAACTGGTTTGGAAAATTAAAAGTAAGGGTTAGATTCCTTTTCTAAGCTCAATGTTCGGATACATAGATAAGATCATGAGACGGCGTAGCAAACTTCGGTCACTTATAAAAAATTATAAAATTATTATTATATTTGAGCAATATAAAATATTGTTAATTTAAGAGAAGTGATAGACAAATATAAAAAAGTTGTGTAAAAAGTGACTGTATGATACTACATGCTTTGTCCCACTTAGTGGACTTTTCCTCATACATTTTTTTTTTTGTTTCTTTATTATAAAGATTGCACCGTCAAAATTTTGAATACTTATAAAGTAAATAATAATTTATCCTAAATTTAGCTTTTAAAAAATATATACTTTAATATAAAAAAGTACAAAATTTTTAATACATCGTTATAGTGAAAATTTTATAATGAAGTCCATGATGATGTAGTATGATTTATTTTTTGCGTTATGATTTTTAAAAGGAAATAATTGTTCCCCAATCATGAAGTTTTTGTGTTAAAATGGACAAAGAAAAAAAAGAACGGACCCCACATTGCTTCTTTGTCAATTAAATCTTACCATTTATATTATTATTTTTTTAATTTTATAAATATAAACATAGTAAAATTATTAAATATATTAAAATTTAAAATATAAATGTAAAATATATATTAAATATGTTATTTTAATTATATTAAAATTTATCTTATCGTGTTTGTTATATTATTTTTACATTTGTTAAACATATCATGAACAAATTATTAGAGGTCAAATCTAGGTTTTTAGCTCACAAAACAAAAGATCAGTTAATGTGGGAAAATAGAAATAAATTGATAAAATCTGTTAGTAGATAGTATTAAAATAATATCCTACGTGACATTTTAAATTGGCAGACAATCTAATGTAAACAATTTGTTTTGTTTTATTATTTTTTTTTATTATATAATGATTCATAGCTGTTTGCAAATATTGATATTAAAAAAGAAAAAAGAAACCCAGCCTTGTTGTGATATTTTATCTTATTCATTAATTAATAGAAGATGATGAATCCAGAAAGAAACTAGAGATAGGCCACAATGTGGTCGCCCTTTTTGCCCCACTCACCATTGGTTTATTTTCCTCTCTTTTTTCCCTTCTTATATTAATTAATTAATTAATTTTTTTTATTCTTCAATTGATGTTACAAATTTAAAACCTTAGATGACCTTCAATAAATAAATTTTTCATTATTAAATTGACAAAGTTTAAAATCTTTTTTTTTTCTTTTTAAATTTGCTATAGTAAGGAAAATTCATATATTAGGTTCGTTTCATTCATGTTTTTACTATTTATTTCTTTGTTTTTATTAAAAATTAACAAATAAAATAAAAGATAAATTTGCATCTTTTGAGTTGGTCACATAATGAGAATAGTGGTGGAATTTTTTTTTTTTTAATTGAAAATACAAAGAGGTCAAACAATTTTTGAGTTTTTATATAATCTGCAATCAATTAGTTCATCTTCTCTTGCATAAATCAAATCATAATTGAATATAAAAATGTTAATTAAAGGAATATACCAATCTAGATTTCCATTATGAAATTTATAATCACAATGTATTTTTATGTCTTAAAGTGTACCCTAACTTTGAAATTGGTTTCTTCAAATGCATTTTCAATATATAATAAATCATAAACAAAATAACAAATTAACAATAGCCATGGATAATAAATGGGCCCAAATTTTATTCCTATTACAAATAATTAAAAGGAAAAAAAATAATCAATAAACCTTTATTTATTGTAAGTATTGATTAATTTAAAAGAAATTATTTCATTTATCGTCAATGAAATTTTTAGATGCTACAAGTGGGATTAACAGGATGACACATACTTTTAGAATATATTAAAAGCAATAAAAATTTATTAAAAAATTGAGATATGTGACAATCTCTTAATTTCATTTTGTAAAATTAAAAAATGATTTCATTCAAAATCGAAAACCCTAAATCAACACATAAAACAATTAGTTTGTTTATCACCAAAAATCGGATATGCAAATTACATGAAAATCAACAACCTTGGGCTATGATACCACGACAGGTTTCGGTCTCGTGCTCATACATGAGTTGATACAAAAAATTTCAAAGTTTCAAATAAAAGCGCAACAAAAATTAGGGATGTAGATGAATAGAACATTCGACGAATGGTTCGTGAATAGTTCGATTTCTGTTCGTTGATCGAGTTAAATAAACGATTATGAACGTGATTTTAAGGTTCGTTTATTAAACGAACCGAACACGAACAATGTCTGTTCAGTTCATTTATGTTCACGAACAAACTCGTTTATGGATCGTTTAAAATTCGTTTAATAGATTGTTTAAAACTCGCTTATTGTTCGATTATAATATAATTATTTATATTTTCTTTTATTTACTTATAATATAATTAATATTATTTAATAAATTAAATTTTACAATTTAATAATATTTGTATTTTATTGGTTATATTTAATAATAACTTAAATTTAATTATATTTGTATTTTATTATTTTATATTTAATAATAATTTAAAATTGACTTATTTTTTATTTGTTTGTTTGTTAAAATTGTTTAGATTTGTTTGTTTATTGTTTATGAATATATTTTTAATTGTTTGCAAACATGTTCGATTATATGTTCATGAACATGTTCATTTAATGTTCGTGAACAAGTTCATTTAATTTAAATGAACGAACATGAACACCCTCAATTTTAAACGAACAGAGCTCGAACACAATTTTAAAATCCTTAACAAACACGAGCAAAGGTCTATTCGTTCAAGCTCGGTTCATTTACAGCCCTAGCAAGAATAAACAAAGAAAGAGCCGAACCCTTTTTAGGATCAAGATGGTGATTTTTCATGAAGTGAAAACATACAGTTACAAGCAATCATCTAAATGAGATTGTTACCTACTCAAAGACTCGTAACTTTGAGTGTGTCGTTCATGTAGTGGCAGCAAAGGGATGATCACCAAAAGCTTCCTTTGAGATCAACAACTACTCAGCGTGCAGCCTCCAACGGTAATCCACTCAATCAATTGTTGGAACCTTTGCAAGGATCAGGGATCCATCGGTACTAGCAAGTAGACTCTAGGTCTTAATCAAAAGGTTAAATTTCCTTGTGTTTTCTCTTAAGGCCATGACACTCAATAGAGAACTCTTTTCTCTTGGTAAGGCAAAACGACAACAAGAAAGAGGAAAGCGAAGGGAAGGGAAGGTGTTACAACTTTTCTTTCTTTATGGGCGAATGTCACACGGGTCTCTAAAAGAGAGGAAAACCATTTTTCACTCAAAATAAAAGGACTCTATATATGGCCAGCCAAAGGATAGGGGATAATATAGAGTTTAAACCAACTTTAAACTCCCAATAGAAGAGGAATTCTTCATCTCTCAAGTCTCCATATTTCAGCTAAACACTAAGTCTTAGTGTCTTGACCGAACCTATTTCACTTTTAATGCTATATTTAATTTCCTTGAGGATGAGGAGAAGTGAGTGTTTGAATCATATTCAAACTCCCATTAGAAGAGAAACTATTATCCTCCAAGACTCCCTAGTTCGACTATGACACTAACTTTTAGTGTCATTGGCCGAATCAATCCTACTTAGTGTCTAAATTCATTTGATCGACCATGCATCATCAATTGGGAGGAGGAGTTTGATTCAAAATCAAATCCCTAGAATCCTAATGATGTTTGGCTTGCATAGGATTAAAAGAGGTTTGGAGTTTGATTCTAAAAAACCCTTTTACCTTGCAAGCGTCAAAGTTTTAGTCTTTCACTAACTCTTAGTGTCTTGGCTAAACCTAGACATGTTCAAGGCATTTTTCAGCTAGCTAAGAAGTAAGGGGATAAAGTTTAATTCTCAATCAAACTCTTTCTTAAAAAGAAACTCTTTCTCTTTAGAAGACCCAAATTCGGCCAGTTTTTAACATCTAAGACATGGTCCAGATTAAGATAATGTCTTGTTAAGACAAGTTATCCATAATGTAATTAAGACATCCTTATTTAGATTTCAATAAATCAAAATCATGTCCTAATTTTGGTCCTAATTGAACTATTCAATTAAGTCCTTCAAGATTCAACCTTAATTCCAACTTAATTATATCCCAGATTTAATCCAACAAATTGATTTATTGTGTGTGACCCATTAGGTTTTCAACATGTTTTGTAATGAGCATGAATTATAATTTAAATTTTTCACAAAGCTTATAATTTATAAACATAGATCATGAGCGGCATCTAGTAATGCATAATAACCATCAAATGTTGAAAAGTCAAGATGCTCCTCAATGAAACCTTTCAGTAATAATCCTATTAGTGTAATTCAGTCATTTCATCATATATCCCGAAAAGACCATGAGTATAATATAGCGCCTACTCATGAAATCTATCCATATTAGTTATTGCAGTTTATGGTTAACCTTATGAATTTAGAGAAACTATTTCTCCTAAATCCATCGTGCTTTTGCCAAAGAGTTTATCTAGTTAACTCAAGTCAATAACATATGAGATATATCTCCCAATCTCACTTAGATTGGTGAATTCTCTCTGGATCACTCATCCATATTTTTTTTTTGTATATTTAAAACTTTTTATTGATAATTTTTTATTTCACTCATCCATCTTCGTGTGCTTCATGTCATACCTAAAATCACCCTATTTAGGCATCCCTTCTTGGAATCTATTCAGATGAAATCATGACAATTCACACACAAGATGACCTGATATCACAAGTCTAAGGACTATTTACACGACTGACACATGAGAACATTTTCATAGACACTTAAGTGACATACCAAATAGGATTCTCATAACGGGTCATGTTCAGTGAACTTCCTCAACTAACAAGCACCTACATGTTATCCCAAGTAATCTTTATACTTCAACCTATGAGACTGGTTGCTTACTTCATAAGTAAGGAGGCTTAACATGTACTAGCCTTTAAGCATTGCCAATGTCCTGTTTTGGCAATATAATGATCATGAATAGTTTTAGGAACATGGCTTTGATGCATAAGGATCTCACAATTATAATCCTTTATAATTCCTTTGCAAATGCCCTTATATTCAATGAGTTTCATCCAATTAGTATTTACTAACTATTTATTATTGTATTAACATGAAGGAAAACCATATATCACTTGTTAATAATGATAGTTATGCATTATTAACTGTATATCTTTTTGTCCAATCTGATTGGCTCTGGGGCATATACTAACATGCTTCTCAAAGAAAGACAGAGAAAACAAAGGAAAGAAGAGAGAATGAAAAGTTAGGAAAAAAAAAGAAAGGAGAGGAAAAAATGAAGTGAGGAGCAGATAGTAGAAAGGAAAAGAAAATGGGAAAGACGAAGGGTTTCTTCGACAGAAATTTCTGTCAAAAATACTCAAACCTTTTTCGACAAATTTTGTTTCAACGAAATATTTTTAGCATCCTCCACATTTTTAACAAAAATTGTTGTCGAAAATTTCCGTTTGAAAATTTATTTCTGACAAAATTTAGATCTTTTTCGACGAAAAATTCAATTGAAAAAAATCATTTATCTTGTAGTGTATGCGTGTCGTGTCTCATATTTTTTCGTGTCATCATGTAACATAAACAAATACAAATTATTAAATATATCAAAGTTTTAAATAAAAATACGATACATATATTAAACGTGTCATGTTAATCATGTTTAAACGTGTCGTATCATGTTTATTACACTATTTTCATGTTTATTAGATGTGTTATGTTCGTATCGTATTTTCATATTTTATTCAAAATTATTATATTTACTTTTGATATCCAAATAATGGAGAGAATAATTAGGATATACTATAATAATGGTTCAAAATATTGATTACAAATATTTAGTATGATACTTGAACATCATTGATAGAATAACGAAAAGCATAAATGTTGATTGGCATATTCAAAATATTCTTCAAATTACCCACCAATTACGTGATTCCGATCACGTAATTGGCGGGTAATTTAAAGAATTGTTTTTTTAAATTTAATAACTTTTAAATGATTTAAGATTTTTTTAAGCTTAATATCTTTCATTTCCTAAAATACATTAAATTAAGGAGAAACAATTAATATTTTGAATGATATCTGGACATTCCACGACCGAATACAAATCCTTTCCCACTCACCCAGTGCGTGTTTCGCCAAGATATGGGCAGCTTCATTGGCACTTAATAAATAAATAAAAACTATAATAAAAAAATTGAAGAAATGAAAAATAAAAATTGTAAAATAAAAATAAAATATTAAAAATTATTCATCTAACAAAAATAATTTAACTAATAAAATTAAACATAATTGATTAAAAAATAAAAATACAAACAAAATAAACAAAATGCTTGAACAAATAATAAATAAATATTTTTTTCATGTGAAATGCTAGAATAAATATATAAACATAGTCAACATAAACAAATAAGAAGAAACGAAATACATGAACAATTTAAAAGAATTACTTTCAAACTATCTTTAAACTTAATTTTTAGGCTTTATAAAAACTCATATTTATAATAATCTAACACATATGTGAAAAGTAAGTCAATTAGAATTGCAAAAGCAAATAAATATTATTTATTATTTAAATATTTTTAAATTAAATTAAAATAATTAAATATAAGACATATATAATTATATAAGATCGTCCACATATTAGAAAGTTAAATTTTCAGTAGGACAATTGATTTTTTTTTAAAAAAAATGTTAAATAGTGTCTAGTGGTACCGACTTAAGATGATATTTATAAAAAAATATAATTAATATATTATTTTTTTTAAATTTAGTAAAAATAATATATTAAAGGTAAAAAAATTCTTAAAATGATAATTTAATCCTCCCTCAGTTGATCGTGATTTGTGGGCAATAGACCCGTGTTTGGTTGGATATCCCTCATAATGGGTTATTCGGTAGCCAGCTGTAATAACCTCAACAAATTGTTTCTCAAAACACCCTTCAACAAATTTTCAATTTTCAGACTACATAGACCCATTTTTCAACGACATGTCCGGCAACCCACATACCATTATAACCAAAAAAAAAAAAAAAAGTCACGACAAAACATAACATAATTGGAAAAAGTATCAAAAATCGAAAATGATACACAAGTAATAATCCTCAACAAATTGTTTCTCATAGGTTTTTAGATAAAGCAATTTATAAGGGTTTTGGTGTTTAAAATATAAGGAGTTGGAAAAGGATACACAGGGGAAGAACATATAAAAAATGGGAGCCTTTGGAGTGGTGGAGGACAGTGAAAAGGTGGACTTTTGCCTCGGGTTTTTTTGATAGATTTAGGTTTTTTTTTTGAGTATTTTTAGGAAAAACAGAATAAAAAATAAGAAAGAGGAGGTTAAAAGGAATGTGTGAATTTTGGACCATTTTTGGGTTGGTGGTCGATGGTGGTCGATCGAAAACTTAATAGAGGTCGCAGTTTTTGAGTTTTTTTTTTTTCGATTGAAAGTAGAGAGAGAAAGGGTGAGTTTTTAGAGAGAGAGAGAGAGGAGAGAAAGAAAAATGAGAAAAAAAATTTAGGCTTTATATAATTTCGAAAAAATAAATTTTTTAATAAATTATATATAAAATATTTTTAAATATTATTTTTAAAATTATTTTAAATGATTATAAATATAATATATTTAAAATTATTATTTTATTTTAATTGTTTTTATTATTTATTATTAAATATTTATTATTTTAGTATATTATATAATTTTAAGAGGTTAATAAAATAATTTTATTTTTTATTAAATAAAATTATTATTATTATTTATGTCAAGGACAAAATAATTATTTTATGTCTTTTTTCAATTATTTTTTAACATTATTTTAACCAATAAATATATTAATAATATTTTTTTTTATTTAATTCAACCAACCAAACTAAATAATACATATAATCTTTTTATTCCATTATCACCGTTTCTATTTATTCAACAATCAAACCGAACGATAGAGTCTTAAAACTATCATTCCTATTTTTTAAAAAATATAATCTATACTAATATTAAAAAAATTTGATTGAATTGGTAGACCTATTAATATTAGACACGACAAAAAAAATAAATTAAAATACGAAAAAAAACACGACACAAATACAGAAACATGATCTATATAAAATAAATTATCAATACGTTAAAATTTGTACAAATATAAAATACGAAAAAATATATGAACATGACACGAGTACACAAATTACAAATCTAGAATTGATGTTACTAATTAATAAGATATCAACTCACTTGATAAATTTATTAAAAAATCAAAAATAAATTTATAATATAAAATATAGTTAAGAATGTTTAAATATTTTATTTTCAAATCAAATAATGTTTTATTTTATTTAAAAAAAGTTATCTAAAATTATTTTTATTTTATTTTCACTCACACATTATTATAAAATTAGTTATTTATTGTTACCAAATCGGTAGTGAGTGACACGGAACTTGGTAGCTTGAGCGGGAAGGATTAAAAAATTGACACGTGGCGGTATAATTGAGAAAAGTTAACGAGCGTGTAGAGACCACTAATCGAACAGTCCAGATCTTGCCATGTTGGTTTAAGCTAATGAAAACCGTTGGATTGATCGAGGAATCAACGGTTAGGATTTGAGTATTTATTGCAGTCTTTCGTTGAGAGTGAGAAAATAGCGAAAAGAAGATGAGATTAGAACACAAAAAGTGGAAAGAGATAGAAGGCGAAGAAAGAGAAGAGAGAGAGAGAGAAATAAGAGAAAGCTAAGATCTTTAAAGTCTGACAGATTGCTTCAAACAAGAATCAAGATCTTCGAGAACTATTGAAATCGGTTTTCTCACCGGTGATAGTCATCGGAGCTCATCTTCCGGCGAATTATGGTAGATTTGAGGCGACTGACTGATGAGTCATGCGATTAGTCTCGTTTCTTTAATAACTAATTTATTATCAGCAAAACGAGTTAATTTACAGAGATGGATAGAACCAGAGAAGCGAGGAGAGTCACTGTGGCCGCCGCCGCCACAAATGGCCTTTCAAGGCGGCGTCACAGAAGTAGCTCTCTTAGAGACTCCCCAGGTTTTGAAATCAGATCTGGCTTTTCGTTTCTTTTCTTCTCTAACAGTGTCGTTTTAGTGAATTTTCTGATTTGTTTTTTCTGTTTGGTGCAGAGGATGATGGGCCGGTGGAGGTACAGGAAATGGCGCGTTTAAGGGATCGAAAGAAGGATCGAGAAAGGGAACGGGAACGAGAACGAGAGCGAGATAGAGAACGAGATAGAGAAAGGGAAAGAGATCGCTTGAGTAGAACCAGTAAGAGAAGAAGAGGCGATAGATTGATAAGTAGCAGAGAAGATGGAGGCGATGATACTTCTGAGGAAAGCGTAAACGATGACGAAGATGATGACGACGAAGACAGTGGCGGAACCGGCGGTGGAGATTCTTTTCGGATGCTTCCGCCGAACAACATCGCTGGGTCTTTGTCCATGTCAAATCATCATCATCACCATCAACAGCAGCATCAACATCGGAAGAGCTTTCCACCGCCGGTGAAAGTTATTAGAACGACACCATCGGCGGGGACGACTATGACTATGACCACGACTACCTCGTCTACATGGAAGGCCGCCGATGAGATGATTGGCGTATCGGTGCCTAGAAAAGCTCGGTCAGGTAGAGAGGTGGAAGAGATTAACGAAATTCTGTCTTTTTTTGTGTGTTTTTGTTAGCAAGTTTTTCTTCTTTTGAATTTACTGATTTCTTGATTTTCTTTTTGAATTTTATCTTTTTACAGTTACTAAAAGGTCTCATGAATGGGCATCAAGTGGCGGTGGCGTTGGCGTTTTAGGCGGAGAACAAATTCACCGTCAAGCTTCTACTTCGCCGGTGAGGACAGGTGTAGCTGGGATGTTAACGTCACCATCTCCGGCTCCAGCCTCTCCATCTTCTTCCAATGCTTTTATGAGGAAGAAGATGGTCAGTTTTCTGATAAAAATCTTCCTTTATTCTTTTGTTTTATGGGGTTTCGTTTTTGTTCAATTTAGTGACAAAGGTTTGGTTTCTGATGTAGAAGCCTAACGCTAACGGAACAAAACAAAGGCCACCAAAATCATCGTCGAAATCTTCATCTTCAGCTCAGGAGGAGATTGAGATCGAGATTGCGGAGGTTTTATATGGTTTGATGAGGCAGCCACAAGTCCCATCTAAGCAAGATATAATTGGGAATGATTTGGTCAAGTTTGATTCAAGAGAAGTTAATAAACCCAATAATGACTCTAAATCAAGAGTCTCTTCACCGATCTCCAACTCCCAATCAACTCTTCCTCAATCATCTTCCATTTTTCCTTCAAATTCTAACTCCTCTGCTACTCCTATGTCTGCAATTGGTTAGTAACTTTCATCTTGGAAGGAAAGGCAAGCTTTTGGCATTTTGAGCAATTGGCTAACAGATTTTGATTTGGGTATTGTTTTGTTTTTGCAGCTCCAAAGAGGAAAAAACCGCGTCCTATTTTTCCTGTCAGGAACAGTTCCATTTCATCTACTACAACTAAGGTTGAAATTGATCAACCAGCTAAAATTGAAGCTACTTCTCCCAATTTGGAGAAGAATTCAGGACCCATGGCTGAAAATGGTGTTAGTTATGATTTGATGAATTCTTCACAAGCTGGACCAGCTTCATCAATGTTGGTTCAAGCTGAACCAGTGAAGGAAGAGAAGAACAATTTGGCAGTGGATTCTAAGCCTTTAACCGAAGAATCTGAGAGTAAAGATATCGCTATCAGTAAAAAAGAAGAGTCTCAATCGCCTAGGAAGGAATCTTCACCTTCTCCTGCTAATAATCCTTCTTCCGCTGCTAATAATGAGCGTGAGAATTTGACAGTGACAAAAGCGTAAGCATTATATCCTTTTACTTATTTCTTCTTTTTAGGGGTTATAAATCTGGAAAGTTTGAAAATTTTCTTAATTGGAAAAATTTGGGTGTTTCAGGAATTCAACAGTTTGTGAGATTGAGAGTCAGCGGGAAGAGAAGTTCCAGATAGATCTGATGGTGTGGTTCCTGTTGTTATTAAAAGATCCAAGCTTTTTCCCCCTTATAATTCTTGACTATGAAATTCTAAGATATTTTTTCTTCATTTTTTTTGTTGGTTTTAGGCACCTCCTCCATTTAGATCATCTCCAGAAAGGGATGGTGAGATTGATTTTGGGTCTTCAGATCCTAAACCAATGGCCACAGAGATGGAATTGGTGAGTCACCTAGCTGTCACCTATCTTTTGGTATGATGTTGTGTCATAAATTGATGGTTTTTGATTTGTTTCCATGTGCAGCAGATGCAGTCTATGGTAACGGAAGATGATAAAAGAATGAAAATTGGAAAGGAAGATGTGAATGTGGAAGCTGAGGATAATAATAAGAAGGCCAAACCGATTGCTGAAGAAGCTGATTCACATAAACCAGTTGTAAATAAAGAAAGGAATATTTATCTTCAGCTTGATTTGGAGAAATCTGATAGAGATAGTGGCACAGGTAGTGTCAGTGCGAACAAGCTCAACCACCATGTTCAAAAGCTGCAGAATCAACAACCCAGTGTAGAGAAAACTGGTAAAATTGGTCCTTTTTTTTTCTTCTTTTTCTCCCTGTGAAAATTTCCCCTCCTCCTTTTGTTGCTGATATGGAGGTTTTTTTGGCCTTCTACAGCACAATCTGGTTCTTTACCTTTGCCGATGTCAATGGCTAGCTGGCCTAATGGACTTCCTCCAATGGGGTATAGCTGGGTTTTATTTGATATTGATTTTGTGCTTTTTTGGCTTTAGTAGATCTAAACCAGTGGTTTAGATGTTATAATGTGGGGTGGGGAATGACTTTTTTTTTCTTCCCCTGAGCAGATACATGGCTCCTTTACAAGGTGTTGTATCCATGGATGGGAGCGCTGTATCTTCAGCATCTATTCAGGCATGTCGCTGTGTTCTTTATGTTCACAGGTCTTGATTTCTTATTTTGATTTTTTTTGTTCTAATTTAGCTTGAAATTTTGGACTTTTGCAGCCTCCACATTTGGTTTTTACTCAACCAAGGCCAAAGAGATGTGCAAACCACTGCTACATTGCTCGGAATGTACACTATCACCAGCAATTTATGAAGATGAATCCTTTCTGGCCAGCAGCACCTGGTTCAGCTTCACTCTATGGGCCGAAGGCTTGCAATCTAAATGTTGTCCCCCCTTCGGAATTGCATGGGAACATTCCTGGGAGAGGTGTGAATTCTGTTCAAGACAAGGGGCAGGGTCTTGCAAATTTTCCTGGTCATGTTGGCAAAGATAAAAGTTCTCAGGCTGCCACCAACATGGTGGATGCTGCACAGAGAAAGCAAATACTGCTCCAGCAAGCTCTACCCCCAGGGGCACCCAATAATATCCTGGTATGCTTTTGGCCATATAAAGCCTCTTTTTTCTTTTCTAATTTTTATAGAGTCCAGGGTTGTAATAATTGCACAATTAATTTTCTTGTTGGTGTATTCAATTTCAGCACTGCCCTGCTTTTATTTTCCCATTGAGCCAGCAACAGGCTGCTGCTGCATCTGGCCGACCTGGGTCTGAGCAATCTTCTCCTGCTGCTGGCAGCACGGCTTCATTGAGTACATCTAATACTGCTTTAGTGAGTGCCACCCCAGCTGGTGCAACTGCAGCCCCAGCAATGAGCTTCAACTACCCAAATATGCCAGGCAATGAAACCCAGTACTTGGCAATTCTGCAGAATAATGCCTATCCATTTCCAATTCCTGCACATGTTGGGGCACCACCTGCATATCGTGGGAATCATGCTCAGCCTATGCCTTTTATTCATGGATCTTTCTATTCTACTACTCAAATGCTTCACCCTTCACAGCTTCAGCAACAGCAGCAACAGCCACCCACACAGTTGCAGCAAAGCCAACAAGGTCATCATAACACTAGCATGTCCAATGGTTCATCCTCCTCCCAGAAGCATTTGCAGAACCAGCAGCAGAGGCCACATGGAGGTGGTGTGAGTAGTGGCAGTGGAAACTTGCAAGTTTTTCCTGCCCCAAGAAACCAGTCACCTCATCCCCTACAACTTCAGCAATGGCAGCAACAGCCAAGTCAGTATGTTTCTCATCAAGCTCGGCAACTTGAGGGTGAAGTAGGTGGCGAAGATAGCCCATCAACTGCTGATAGCCGAGTATCTCGTGCAAATATGAAAATTTATGGTCAGAATTTTGCTATGCCTTTACAGCCTCCAAACTTTGCTTTGATGACTGCAGCTTCAATGGGTGGTTCCATGAGTTCTGGTGGTAACCATGGGGAAAAGAAGCAACAGACACAACAGCCAGGCTCAAAGGCTGGAGTTGAGCCTCTTGCATCTCAAGCTTTTGCTATGTCATTTGCCTCCATAAATGGTACTACTGCTCCTGGCCTTGATATTTCCTCCTTTGCACAAAGTCATGCAATTCCTCAGAGCTTTCTAGAAAGTACAAGGCAAGGCTATCAGCAGATTATGGCAGCACAACAGAAGAAGGATAATTATCATGCTTCTGAAGAACGGATGCGTGGAACTTATGATGCATCTAGTGTGGAAGAAGAAAGGAAGGCAGGAAAGAGTTCAGCTGCTGTTGGGCAGTCCATTGCTTTCTCCAGGCCAGATCTGTCTGATTCGTCCGTTTCCACTATTGCAGGCAACAATGTCATTGATAGTTCTGTCCGTACCGTTGGCTCTGCTCCTGCCAGAACTTCAGGTTCTGTTATGCCAGCTTCAATCAGTGGCGTCAATCTTCCTAATGCTCAGCAGCAACTTCAGCGGAATCAACAACAGCAGCAGCAACAACAGATGCTTCAGCTTCAGAAGCCGCACCAATTTGGGACTGCTGCTGCTCCTCGAAGTAAGACACCAGCAACAAGTAATGGAAGTGCTTATTCTGATCACCTTCCTTCGTCATCTATGGCTGCGAAGTTTCCAAATGCCCTGTCTGCATTTCCTCAAAATCTAATGCAAAGCAGCAGCAGTCCAGCTCAATCTCCTCAATGGAAGAATTCTGTGAGGACAACTACCTCTCAAGTTCCTTCTCCTTCTCCATCTCTATCTTCTTCAACTTCATCATCCCTCAAGAATATTTCCCAGCAACAAGGCCGAACACAGCAAAGCCACACACAGATTTCTTTTGCAGCTAATCCTAGATCACCACAAGGTCAACAGCCTCCTAGTAGCACTCCATCCCCTTCTCCTCCGATGATGGTTAGCTCTCCCACAACTTCAATCTCCAGGAGTGCTGGTGGTAGCCCAAGGACAACAGGTTCCACTCCTACTGGCAACAAAGGTGGCCAAGCATCTAGTCTATCATCTCAACAGGCCAAGAACTCAGCATCAGTGCCTAGTCAGAAGTCATCTCCTGTTGGTGGAAGGAATGTGCCATCTGTCCTGGGAAACCCCCACATCAGTTCATCTTCAAGTATGGGAACCAAGCCCCAACTGGTGCTCCAGCAGCAGCAGCATCAGCAGCATCAAAAGCATGCACTGCATCAAGCGCAGCTATTCTTCTCAAATGCTTACATGCAGGCTCCAGCTCAACACTCACCAAGTACAACCGCAAATGCAACAGCTGCAAGTGGTTACTATCTTCAAAGACACCGTAGTGAGCAACAGCAGACACAACCTCCAGGCTCATCAACAACGTCATCAACTTCAATGTTGTCGTTGTGTTCTCCAGTTACTCTTGCCAACACTGGCACCAGTGATCCTGCAAAGGCAGTAGTAGCCGCTGCTGCAGGCAATATGAAAGGTGGCTTAGCGTCACAGGGACTTATTCATGCTGCACAATTTGCTACTACACCGTCCTCTGGAAAGCCGCATCAGCTTGTGCCAGGCTTCCCATGTGTTCATACTGTTCCTGCTGCTGTTCAGGTAAAACCAGCAGAGCAGAAACAACCTGCTGGTGAGTAGAAGAATTATCCCTTTTTGCTTCATATTGCAACCCCCATATAGTGAACAAGAAAAAGTTAACGGAAATGAAAAGAGATTTAGTTATATTGGGGACTGAAGATTTATGAAGGTGACACTGGTTTCTTGCCCAGAAATGACAGCATGCTCTCTGGCAGCCGAAACAGAGGAAGGATGATTGAAGCTATCATGTGGCATAGAACTCACTCAACCCACAATTTTGCAAAGCTTAATGCAGTGATGGGGAAATTGTTCCTTGTGGGTTGTGCTTCCTATGTGTATCCAACATATATATATGTACACTTGTGTTTATAATCTGACAAGGTTGATCCTGAAGCCTCTAATTGAATTTGATTGGTTTGATGGGCAGAAGTTGGAGAAAAAATAGGTTGTCAAAAAAATTTTGTAGGGCAAAAGAAGATGGTAGGGATGAGGAAAGCAAGGGAGAGCAACACTGCTTTTCCATCTTTTGGGGCTGTAATCTAGGTTCTTTTTCTTTTTTTCCTTTTTTCTTTCATTTGGTATTTTGAATTTTCCAGAATAGAAGCAGTAAACAAATCTTTTGACATAATATATACAAACTGAATGGTGTATATGTATGTCGGCACATATAAGAGTAGCCCTCGATTTTTTTAGTTCTTTCTCCCCATTTTGATCATGTATCTTTTGATAACATGCCTTTTAACTTGATTCAATTCCTTTGTGTACATTTTGTTTAGTGGGTTCAAAGAAAATGGAGCGGTTTATTTAAAGTTGGCTTAAATATATAAAAAAAATTCTCTGAATTAAAATTTTATGATTTTTATCCAATTTTATTTAATTGAGTTTAATTGGATAAAAGTAAAATTTGAAAGTTTAAATAAATGAAAATAGATGTTTGAAGATTTGATTGTAATAAAAAAATAGAAATTTAGATAATTATTTAATTTTAATATAGTAGCAAGGAAGATTCTAAGAGAGGTTTGGTTTTGGGTAGAAATGACAATCGGGCAGGTTATTTCGTGTTCATGTCATATCGGGTTTGGGGTTTTTTGGATTCGAGTTTTGTTGGGTTCGACCTTTTGGGCTTGGGCTTGGGTTCAGGTTCAGGTTTGAGTTTTACGTTATTTTTGATTTTTTGTCAGATATATAATTTAGATGTTTAAATTCAAAATAAATTATTATTATTTTTAAGTAAACTTTTGTATAATATGATTTTTTAATTATATTTATATTTATATATTAATATTAATATTTATTAACACCAAAAAGATATAAAATTAATTTGTTATATAAAATCAATTTATTACATAATTGATTATAAAAAATATGTTATCATATTGATATTTAAAACAATTGTTACATAATTGATTATAATATTTGTTAACATCAAAATGATATAAAATTAATTTGTTATATAAAATAAATTTGTTACATAATCGATTATAAAAAAAAATATGTTATCATATTGATATTTAAAACAATTGATTCGATAAACTCGAATATTCAACATACATTATGATTCATATCATGCATGCATATCAATATAATTATACACACTAATAATTAAATCAAAATGGCCAAATTGTTATATTTAAAGAAGAAATAAAATTAAGGTTTAAAAACTGGTAAGACAATATAAAAAAAAAATTATTATTATTATTAGTTATTACTCAATTATTTATCTTAATGATCTAATCTTAACTTAAAACTAAAATTTTCAAGAAATTATAATTAAAAATTTCTTGATATATATAGTATATATTTAAATATTTTAATAATTTACCATTTGAATAGTAAATATTAAATAGTAATTATCAATGAAAATGAGATGATATAATGATTTGTAGACATGATAATTTTAGACACGATACGGTTATATGACACGTGAATGACACGTGATATATAAGATAATACCATGATCTTATTAATTAATTAGGTTGTAATTAAAAAAAATAATTACTTAAAAAGGAAAATTGTGAATTGTAAAAGAATGCGAAATATAAATTAATTAATTAAGTCTAGACATGAAAGAAAAGCATACAATTAGTAATATCTATATATAACTATATAAGTATTAATTTCTGGATCTCATATTAATTGAATTTTTGATTTCTTAACTTTTTTTTTTATTATCTTATATAAAATTAGTAGTATGATTATTAGTATGATTGTTTGTAGGCTTGTAACTCATTACTTAATAGTATAACTTTTAACATATTATTCGAAACAACTTTTATATATATCACATATGCAAATATATAGGAAAGAATAAATAAATAAAATGCTACATTAAAATTTAATAACAATAAAATATATATATATAAAATAATCACAATTTTGGATACTTTCGATTTTATCTTAAAAAAATATCTTTTAGATGATTTTTTTAAAAAATAATCATTATTTTATTCTTTACAGTTCTAAGAAAAAAATATTTATTGTTTGTTCACAACTCAATTATTTACACATAAATTAATTTTTCTTATGTTATTATCTAATTATTGACAATTAGACAATAGACATATTTATTTAGATAATGGATTCACCAAAACATGGGAGGTTAAAATTACAAATAAAAAATACAATATTTTGATAAAATTAATATTTTAATATATATTAATTATTATTTTTAAATAAATCAATAAAAAAGATATTAGAATAAAATTAATAATTAAAATTTTGTATTATAAAAAATTATTTAATTACAATTCGATTATTTTTATTTTTAGTATTAAATTCGGGTTTAAATCGAATTGGTCTCGGGTTTGGATTTTTTGGATTCAGGTCATTTCGGATTCTGGTCATTTCGAGCTTGGACCATTAAGGGTTCGAATTTTTAACTTTTTTGATCAAATTGAATTTAGATAAATTCGAATTAAAATTTTTTAAATGAATTTTTAAATTCAAATTTATTTTGTCACCTTAATTTTGGAATATGATTGTTCCTTTCGGTGATAAAGAGATGGATATTGTGTGCAGCGATGAGGCAGATAAATTTGAGCTTTGAGAGAGAGCAAACTTTAAAATTAAAAGCAAAAGAAGTTGTATTATTTAAGGCATAAAATAGTGGGCAATTCATCCCCACACCCTCTCTCTCTCTCTCTCTCTCTCTCTCTTGACAAACCAAAAAAAAAAGCAGGTTTTTGAGAAGGGCACCTCTCTTTGTTACTTTTTCTGATTTTATTTCATTTTGTTTACATTAATTCATTTAGAAGAATTATGTTTTGCAAGATATGTTTTTTATGTTTCCAAATTAACCCTTTCCCTTCTTTAAGGTGGGTGGGTCCCTAAACCAGAACAAATGTTGGACCCTCAATGGAAGTGTAGGACATGTAGTTCTCACTGTCACCCTTACCTGTAAGGATGACTTTTCAAGCTGCTGTCATTTTCACACGTGTTCACATTTCTTTTCCTTTTCCTTTTCCTATTCTCTTTTTTCTTTTTTTAATATGACTAACAAATGTTGTAAAAATATTCTTTAAAATTATTATATATAATAATATTTTATTTTAATATATTAAAAATAATGTATAAAATTATTAAATATTATATTTAATATAATATTTTTTTATAAATAATATATTAATTAATTTTAAAAGATGTCTTAAAAATATTAGTTAGCAATTTTTTTTTTTGACACATAATAATTATAATAAAAAAATAAAGGAAATACAATATTTTGAACAGAAAAAAGTAGTAATAAAATATAATTCTTTTTTAAAAATAAAATCTAATAAAATAAACTATATAACATTTAGGTGTTTCATGCAAGGTAGTCAGTACCGTATCAGTGGATGTACCGTTTTTGTTTTGGTACTAGTATTGATATCAGTGTATTTCGATATATCGTTTCGAATTTACCGATATTTTTCAAATATTTTTTTTATATCTATATGTATAACCTATTTTCGAGTTTTTTAATAAAATATATATTATATACACATGTAAATATACATCCATTACATGCATATATGTATTTTATGCAAATATAAATTTTAAATATTTAATATCTAAAATTTTTAAACATCAAATAGGTAAAATAAATATTAAAATGTTAAAAAATATAATAAATTATTATTAATTATGTTCAATAACCTAATTTAATGAACATATTTTATTTTTAAATGTAATTATGAACAAATAAAAATGATCATGACACAAAAAATATTGAAATTGATTTAAAAAATCAAATAAGTGAATTTAAAAAAAAAAATCAAAATCTTGTATTAACCGGTATGGACCGTACGTATCGTACAGACCGTACGTACCGATACGATCGATACAGGTCGATACCAAAATCGAAACGGAACGAAAGATTATCTGTAATTATTTAGTTAAAAACTGAGATGTACCGGCCGATATCACCGATATTGATACAGTACGATATCGATCACTATGGTTTCCTGACGTGGGGTGGGCCCACTTTCCAAAAGAAAAAAGAAAAAATCAAGTAGGGTCTACTAATAAAATATAAGATTAACTTAAGCCATCATTTGACAATGGCTTGGAAGTGTAATGATCAGATATATTTGGACGGTTGCAAGTAACATATCTTTCACTTGATTGCACCTTTTTTTTCCTTTTCTGTAAACCCAAGATAAAATTTATAAATTTTAGATAGGTTTTTTTATTTTAATATAGCTAAAAAAAAAATAAATTCCCAAAATACAGTTGCTTTTAGATTATTTTCCAAAATATGCTGGTTTTAATACTAGCTGGGAAATCGCCACCCCTATGGCGATTTCCCAGTGTCAAAAAACATATTTTGGCTAAAAATACCAAAGGAAATCGCCATGGGGGGTGGCGATTTCCCTTGGTGTTTTTTGCAAAATTTGCTAAAAATACCAAGGGAAATCGCCACCCCCCATGGCGATTTCCCTTGGTATTTTTAGCCAAATTTGCTAAAAACATGAAGGCATGTATATATATATTTTTTTAATTCTTGGAAAAATATGAAAAACATGTACCAATAGTGAACTTATTGTGAAATGGTATAATGAATAAAAGTTATTTGAAAAATAGAAATAAATAAAAATTAATTTTAGGCATATTATTTTTATTTTTTAAAATTTTTTAATTAAAAAAAGTAAATAAAAAATTAATTTTTTTTAAAAAAAATTAAAAAGTTTTTATTTTCAGAATATTTATTTTTTAATTAAAAATTAAATTAAAAAATAAAAGAAAAAGGGAAGAGAACTTTTTTTATCAAAGATAATTTTGTCTTTACAATATCCTTTATAAAGGTGCTCATGGGCTGGGCCGCGGCCCATTTTTTTTTCTTTTCTGCGCAGGCCCTCCCGTTTCGGCCCGAATCACTGTTCATTGGAATAAAAAAATAATTTTTTATATTTTTTTAATTAAAATTAAATAAAATAATATTATTATAATAAAAATCACTGTTCCGGGCCGGGCCGACCTGGAACATAAATTATCCTGTCCAGGCCCGGCCTAATACGGGTCGGGCCTGTCGGGCCGGGCGGGTTGCCCGGCCCGTGAGCAGGTCTAATCCTTTATAATAATTTCTAATTATTCATTTCTCTTTTTCAAATAACTTTTATTCATTATACCATTTCACAATAAGTTCACTATTGAATCATGTTTTTCATATTTTCCCAAAAATTTGGAAAAAAAAATGAAAAAAAAAAATAATAAAACGTTTGGGAAATCACCGTGGTGGCGATTTCCCAAATTTGAGAAAGTGGCGCTTTTCCGATGGGAAAAAAAAATTGCAAAATTTAGTTGGGAAATCGCCATGGGCCATGGCGATTTCCCAACTGGTATTTTAAAAAAAATTAAAATTTTCAGTTGAGAAATCGCAATGGCTGATAAAAAAAAAAGCGGATTTTGAGAATTAATCTGAAAAGAGCGGTATTTTGGTAAATAATTTTTTTTTTGCTATATTAATATAAAAAAACCATTTTAGATACGATCACATTATAGGAATATGATAAAATATGATATGAAAAATTAATATAAATATAATATAAATATATAAATATATTAAAATTTATATAATATAAATTATTAACGTATCAAAATTTATATAATATTTTAAATATAATTACTTCGATATAAATACACATATTAATAAGATTAAAGAAAACAATATATATATATATATATATATATATATATATATATTTTTGCAAAAACGGCCCTACAAAAGGAATCAAATAAAGGAAAGAGTAGCCCCATTACCAGACAGAAAGAAGACATAGGTGTCCACTTTAGATTAGCTAAAAGATAGGATTTCCTTTTAATATATACTATTATAAAAAAAAAATATTAAGTTGATAAAAATATAAAAACGTTAAATTAAATAAATGATATAAAATAAAATAAAAAATATTTATGTAATTTATTTTTTAAAAAAAATACCTCAATGATCTCATCAGATAATTTTTTTTACTTAAAAATTTACATGACATTATCAAATAAATTTTTTATTTAAAAAAATACTTATATTTTATATTATTAAATTATTTATTTTAAAATATAATTTTTAACTCATTATTTTTTTAGTTTTTCACCTGGGTGTACAATATCTAGTGTTAAAAATGTTATCTAACATTTGCAATTGCATGCACAAAGATTATCCACTCTAGTACATTATACACATGGCTTAATTCTATTTCTCATATGTCAAAATTGTTGGAAATAATTACCCTAAACTATGTTTTTCTTTATTATTATTAGCAATGACCCAAATCATAACAAGTTTATACATTTTAAAATAACTAAATACTAAATAAGTGGAAAAAAAATTGTAAGAAACGGTTATTTCACGTTAGTATATATTATTTTTATTCAAATCATGTCACGTAATTAGTTTTTTAAAAAAAAATCAACTAATTATTATAAAAATCATGAATGAATTGCTGAAATAAATATTTATCATTTAATTATTACATGTAATATATAATAAATAATTTATTTTTCAAAAAACTGATTACATGACATGATTTGAATGAAAGAGATATATGCTGACATGGAGTAATCGTTTTATACAATTTTTTCTCATAAATAAATATAATTCATAATTTCAGTTATTATCCATCAATATAATTAGAGTTGGTAAACGAACGAGTTTGCATTCCGGTTACCTTAAAATTGATAATTAAAAATTGCATTTGTAATATTAAATTTAAGTTATTAAAGAATTTAGATGGGTTGAACTTGAGTTTGAATCATTTTTAGTTCAAGTTTTTTTTTTTTTTTTAATAATTCAGATTTGAGTAGATCTGTTTAAGGATCGGACTATCCGTCCAAACATGAAGACCCGTCCATATTTGGGAGAGTTTGGACAAAAATATTGGACCCGAAAAATGGGTTTGGGTAAAAAAATAAGACCCGTTTAAAAAATGGGCCGAGTCTTGGCTCCAACATTCAAGGTCCGAACCCGGCCCGGCTCAGCACGTTTTCTAATTAAATAATAATACTTTTATTTTTTTTATATATTATGTAATTTATGTCATATAAAGATTAAATATATATAATAATTATAGTGTAAACATTAAAAAATATGTTAAATTGTCAATGTTTAAAATTTTAATAAAAGAAAAAAATATAAAATTATTAAAGATTAAATAAAAAATAATATATATTTTAAAAAAAATAAAAAAATAATAATATGGGCGGGCCTAAACGGGCTTGGACTATCCATTTATAAATATGGACATGCTTGGATAAAATTTGAATCTCATATTTCGGACCGGATAGGATTTAAACAAGCATATATACTATACATAGACCCAAAAGGTCTAAACCTGACGCGGTCTATGAACGTCTCTAAGTTTGAGTAGGTTCATGTTCAAAATTTGTTAGATGAATTTCAGATTTGGATTCATTCTATCACTTTTGAATATAATTATTGACTAAAAGAAATTAACATTGTTTAAGGAAATGTATTTTAAATATAAAATTTTAACTTTTGATATCAATATACCTATACGTAAAGAGCTAGGGTATTCAAATCGAAAAAAAAAAAAAGAAAAAAAAAGAGCTAGGGTATTTTCAACAAAAAGCAAAGTTTAAATGAGAATAAAAAAAATGAAAATGAAAATTAATTCTTACTTTTTATTAGTTTAATTGTATTCCAATTTCCAACAAAAAATAACTTTGGAAGTGCGAAACAGTTGAGAAAATGTGGAAAGGCTTAATGCAGGGAGGTCGGGGGGCTAATGGGCAACACCAAGAAAATAGCATAAAAAAAAATTAATGTTTGTTTCGTAAAAATTGATTTTCAAAATATAATTTTTGAAAAATGTAAAAAGGTTCAAAAAAATAAAGATTTTATGATGTCTGGATGACTTAATGAAAAATGTTTTTGTTATTTGATTATTTTTTGAATTTTTTTTTTTCAAATAACAACATTGATATAAATATTAAATATTATTTATTATTAAAATATTAATATTTCAAATAATAATATTTTAATAATAATATTTAATACTAAAATATTATATTAATATTAAATACTTTAAATAAAAATATTTACTATTAAAACATTAATTATATTAATATTTAAAATATTAAAATAATTATTAAAATATTATTTTTATTAATATAATTATTATTAAAATATTATTTCTAATTTTTTAAATAGTAATATTCACATAAATATTAAAATATTATTTCTATTAATAAATTATTATTATCTACTTTCTTTCAAATAGTAATATGGCATAAATGTTAAAATATTTATTATTAAAATATTAAAAAATATTAATTTTTAATTGTAATATTTCAAGTAGTAATATTTTAGTAATAATATTTAGTAATAAAATATTATATTAATATTAAATACCTAAAATAATATTATTTATTATTAAAACATTAATTGTATTAATATTTTAAAATATTTAAAGTATTCTAATAATTATTAAAGTATTAATTCTATTAATACTTATACTATTAAAATAATAATATTTTTATACTAAAAAACATTTATTGTTAAATCTTTATAAAGTATAATTTATATATATTTATTATTAAAATATTAATATAAAAACATTTTTCAATAAAATATTTAAAATATTATTTAAATTTTAAAATATTGATAATGTTAAAATTTATTATTAAAATAATAATATTCTTATCTGTATTAATATTTGTATTAAAATAATAAATAATATTCTTATATTAATAATCTATTATTTATTATTTATTATTAAAATAATAATATAATAATATAATATTATATATTATTAAATATAAATATGTATGTTTAATAATATTTAAATAAAATATTAAAATATATTTATATTAATATTTTAATATATTTTTATAATTAAAAAATATTTATTTTTTATTAATATAATAATATTTGACTCGAGTCAAGTTAAGTCTCAATCTAAAATATGATATCAAAATCCTGATTCGAGTTGGACTAAGTTTACAGGTTTAGTAAGTAGCCCTATTCATGGACATTTTTTTTTTTAGTAATTTTCTTGTTCTTTTGAAAAAGGAAAGACAATTTTCAAAATAAATGCATTATTTTTCGTTGATCAATAAGTCATTTTTCGTTGACCAATCAATTTTTTGCTAAACAAACACCAGAAAATATAGAAGTCATTTTCTGAAAGTAAGTTTCTGTGAAACAAACGGACCCTAAAAAATATTTTTATACTAAAAAACATTTATTGTTAAATTTTTATAAAGTATAATTTATATATTTATTATTAAAATAGTAATATAAAAATAATTTTCAATAAAATATTAAAAATATTATTTAAAATTTAAAATATTGATAATGTTACAATTTATTATTAAAATAATAATATTGTTATCTGTAATAATTTTTTTATTAGTATTCTTTATATTAATAATTTATTATTTATTATTAAAATAATAATATAATATTATATATTATTAAATATAAATATAAATATGTATGTTTAATAATATTTAAATAAAATATTGAAAATAATAATATTAAAATATATTTATATAAATATTTTAATATATTTTTAGAATTAAAAAATAATTTTTTTTATTAATATAATAATATTTTGACTCGAGTCAAGTTAAGTGTCAATCTAAAATATGATATCAAAATCCCGATTCGAGTTGGACTAAGTTTACGAGTTTAGTAAGTAGCCCTGTTCATGGATAATTTTTTTTTTCTTTCAAGAAACTTTTAAAATGGAAAGACAATTTCAAAAAAAAAAAAAAAAGTCTTATTTTTCGTTGACCAATAAGTCATTTTTCATTAATCAATCAATTTTTTTGCCAAACAAACATAAAAAAATGCAGAAGTCATTTTTCGAAAGTCAGTTTCTGTGAAACAAACGGATCCTAAAAGACACTTATCCCTTTTAATATTAACTACATTTATCCGTTTTAGTTTTAAAAAAAATATACATTAATCTCTTTGAGGTGTTATTTACTAAGAAAATTTTAAATGAAAAAACAAATGTACCATTTTTTTTTCATTTTTCTTTTACCCAAATTTTTTTTCTAACTACAGCATAAGAATTTAAATAATTTTAAAATATCTATAATTACTATTAAATTAAATTCTAATTTAATTCAAGTCTATTTTAAATATTTTAAACTTATATATAGTTCACTTTTATATTAATTTTGAGATTGAGATGAATCTATTATTTTATTTCTATTTAAAATAAAGGAAATATGTCATCAAAACAGAGTTTGAAAATAATGCTCTAGCTATCATAGATATCACAAAGACACATCAAATTGTAATAGCAAATTTGATATTCATGCTCAAAAGATACTTCAAAATTTTACTTGGGATGAAGAACCTCCTTGTATGTCCCAATTCCTCTCAATGCTATTATAAACTTGGTCATGAGAGGCCCTAAAGGAGAAAAAAGATTAAATTATTGCTATGATGCCATAAAATTCCTAATCAGGCCATAATATAATCTTCATGTGATGTCAGAAATGAAGAACAAAATAAGAAAGTAATGAGAAGGCTTTTGGACATCTTATGGAGATCAACCCAACAACTATTACAATAGGAAGAACCATCAAAACAACAATAACAAAGCCACTGCCACTTAAGATTGCCCGATCACCTCAAGGTGCATACATATTAACCAATATTCATTAATTGAAAATATCACAATCATAATCAGAATTGAATAATTCATTAATTGAAAAAATCAAAATATAACGGTATAAATAATTACCTGTAAATGACGCTTTTATTTAGAGTCTTAAATTTTTTTTTACTTATCTTTATAAATTTGTAATTAAAAGTCTAAGGTTTTCTTTCCCTTTGCTTGGAAATGAAACAAATTGACAAGAGAAGATTTCCTTTTTCTTATTATCTTTGCATGACTTGAAGAGAAATGTGATGGGGAAGGGAACGAACAGATGGGTAAGGAAGGGGTTGTGAAAATCTGATGAAGGGAATGTGTTTATTTCATTAAGGGTATTTAAGTATTTACAATTTCTTTAATAATAATTTTTTATTTCTTTATTTCCTTTTTAACAAATTATTTCAAATTATTAAATTATTTAACAATTATTTTACTGTTGAAGTCATTTTTAAAAAAAATCTCCTTTTGTTTTTTCTTTTGGACATAATAAACATCCACCCTACCCTTAGGCCCACCCCATCCTACACAAACCTAGCCGGACAACAACTCCACAAGTCCATTGCGCCTCTTCAACACCGGAATCTAGATAGGAATAATAATGAGTAGTAAAAAATTAAATATTCGATATTTTTATTTAATTTTTAAAGATTTAGATATTGCGAATTTACATAATTTTTGGATTCGAATATTACATTTATTGTTTATAATGGATTTAGATAGGAACATTTGGATATTCGAATTCGCTTTGGTTTTAATCCAGATAGTATCGAATATCTGACTCTGTTATCTGAATGCGCTTTACTCATACAGATATTATTGGATATCCGAATCCGATATTGGCTTACATATTTGTAAAATATACAACACTTTTATGCTTGTTTAGAGATTCAAACCTTGGCATGCAAACCCTTATTACCAAGAATTTGGATATTTTGAGGACTCAAATATCCGATGGATATTGCTATCTAATTTGGATTTGGATTTAGATAGTAATATTCAAATATTAAGTGGATAATAAATAGATTCGATATCATGTAAATTAGTCAGATTCGAATTTGAATATTTTAAAATTTGTAGATATCCGACCATCTCTAGTGCTAGATCTGACAATTATGAATACGACACGAACACAACACGAAAAATAACTAAAACACGACGTAGACACCTAATTTTGTCCGAGTCCCTTAACAATATATGCTCTTCCTTCAAATCCGTATTCCAAATCTTACCTCGATTTCATGGCCTAATATCCCTATACTTAGATTTGACACAATGGACAAGACCAAAGTCAAGAGAAAAGTCAAAGTTGACCAAAAGTCAAAGGACAAAAAGTCAACTTTGAAAAAAAGAATTGGATGTAAAAAATACAATCTTGATAATTGGAAAGCTACAAATGAAAATCAAAGGGCGAAATTGAAAGATCAGATTAAAGAGAAGTGGTGTAGGGACTAAATTGAAAAAAAGTCAAAAGTTGAAATTAAAGGTGGCGAAGCAAATTGAAATGTCAAAGAGTATAATTTGAACGAGTGGAAGACAATGAAAGAGGAAATTGAAAGAAACGAAATAAGAAATATGAGATTGGAGGATTGAAATGGTAGAAAGACTAAATTGAAAGTTCAATTTCAAGGAGAATTATAGAAAAGATCAAATTGAGAGAAATTGAATGTTCAATTTAAAGGAGAATCAATAAATGAATGGACTTAAAAAGCTCATTAGAAAGAGAATGAGGAGAGGAGTTAATTTGAAGATGAATTGAAAATGGAAGAACTAAATTGAATAAATTGAAAATTCAATTTCAAGGAGGATTATGGAAATGGTTAAATTGAAAGTTCAATTTGAAGAAGAATTAATAGAGGAATGGGATTGAAAAGCTCAATTACAAAGAGAATGGGGGGGGAATTGATTTGAAGAAGAATTGAAAATGGAGGGACTAAATTGCACAAATTGAAAGTTTGGAATTATGGAGAAGGATGCAATTGAAAAGGAAAATAGTGTGGGAAATGATGAAAGGATGAATAAGAGACAATTGGACAGTTTGAGGAAAAATATGGGATTAACCTAAGGTAAAATGGAAGAATGAAAGGCATTTTGGTGAATAAGTGGATGAGTATGAGAGAGAGGGAGTAAGAGGTACATGATGTGGCAAGATATGGCCAATAAGAATGCTGCTTGGTGAGCAAGAATAGGAAAGAGGGACCATTGAAAGGGGGACCACGAGAGGGGGACCACTTGGACATGAAAAAAAAGATGAGAGCATGCCCTCCCTAGGCCATTCGGCCAAGCCAAATAAAGTCATGAAGGCAAACATTTCATTCATTGATTCAACCACTAAGAGAAATTCACTAAGGGAAAAAGGAGAGGAAGAGAGAAAATGAGGAAAAATGAAGGTTTTTGGAGGGTTTTCGAGAAAGCTTCACTAAGGTAGCTTGTTATCTTTTCTTCTTCTTTTTTTTTTTTTTTTTCTCTTAAAGGTTTTTCATCTTTTTCATTTTTCTTTTCTTAAAAATTTTAAGGTTTTTTAAAGGTTATAAAAGCTTCTCTTCCTTTTCTTTTTTACAAAAACTACAAAGTTTACAAAAGTGCCTCATTTTTTCCTTTTGCCGCCACCTTATTGCTTCTCTTAATATGTTTTGCCTCGTGTTTTCTCTTGATTTTTGTTGTATTATGGTCTATTTTGGTTGACTGACAAGTCTTACTTTGATTTCCTTCTTAAAACGAATAGGTTATGAGCTTGATGATCTTGGTTTCTTCCAAGTGATGGTTAGGCTGGATTAAACATCCAGGGGGCCAACCTTTGCTTTTTTGCTTATCTATGACTTCTTGTTTATATTTTGCCATTTTCATGTGCATATTTGCTGAATATGGTCTATTGTGGAGCATTCTTTATGTTGCATATTGTCTCTTTTCTTTGGAAAAGTGGTTATGAGCTTGATGATCTTAGGTTCTCCTAAGTGATGGTTAGGCCGGATTAATTATTCACAAGGCCAACCTTGAGCTAATCACTTTGTTTGCATTAAAACATATTTTTAAATGATTTCCAATAGATTTTGGTTAGGATTAATCAATGGTCCGTAGCCAAAATCTTGTTTTTTAAAGTATTGGAAAAATCAATGTTTTAAAGATTGGATGTGAGATTTTGGGCAACATGAATCAAATGCATTTTTATCCAGATAAAAAACTGTTTTAATCCCATTTAATATACTCTTGGCCGAACCTATTGGTGAAATTTCAATTTTTTTTTTTTTTGAGTTTTCTTTAAAGGTTAAAAAAAGTTTTGATAAAACTGGGTTTTAAAAGTTAAAATGAGCTTTAAATAGAGTTAAAGTCAAAAAAATTTTGCATCATGAGGGGCTGGCCGAATGTTAAAATGGAACTTTTCTAAGTATTTTCTTTGATCCTTTGAGGTTAAAAAAAATAAGATTTTGATAAAACGAGTTTTGGGTAGTTAAAACGAGTTTCAAAAATGAGTCAAAGTTGAGTTTTCTACACTAGGGGCTTCGGCCACTTTGTTTCAAAACTTTAAAAATTGCACCTTTTAATTTATTTTGATTTCTTAAACTTTCGCATTAAGGCTCATTTGGAGGTATCGGATGTCAAAACAAGCGCATTTGGATATCCCCTCTAATCATAGCAAAATTTCGTGCCCAAAAATCCGTCTTTGTTTAAGTCCAACTTAAGTTTCTTTCAAAGGTATTTGGATACCTCCGTAGGTATTCAGATGCCCTCTCTTCAAGAGAGAAACACATTCCTATAATGACCCAGTTTTCATGCATTTCATACTTTAAAAAATGTTTTTTTTTTCTTTCTAAATTTATCAAAAAACGTGCTTTCTCGGTTTCATAAATATTTGACAAGAATTATTTCTTAATCTTTGTCGGGTTTGTCGGGAAGGTTAGAAAATTTTCCAACGCATGTGTTTACGAAATTATAAAGTATGATTTTCGTTTTATTCGGAATTACATAAATATTATGTGGAAGAATTATTTTTCAAACTTTGCCGGGTTTTTCGGGGAGTGCGGTAATATTTTTTGACACATGTCATTTATGTATTTTCACAAAGAAAATACATGAAAAAGAATATTTTTAAATTATGGTTGTGTGCATATTTTTATTTACAATAATAATTGATATTCATGTTAATTTTATGTTCATATTATTTGTTAATTGATTTTCAAATGATTTTTGTTATTGATAATTAATCAGTGATATTTATGTTAATTATTGTTTATGCCATGTTATAATTATGTTCATGTTATTTATTTTATCTTTGCACATTGTTTTGCATATTCATAATTATTTAAGTGAGTTTAAATGCATATAGAAATTAACATTTTTAATAAATAAGGCAATATTTACGAGTTAAAATAATTCATGAATCATCCGTCGGGTTGCCAAGGAATTTTCATCAATTATCATTAACAAAGGAATACACTTTTAAAGAAAAGAGAATGATGCGGATGATTTTAAAATAAGAAAAATTCTATATTTTGTCGAGTATGCCGAGAAATATAGAAAAATTTTATAATAATAAATTTCGAATCATTTTCGAAATAATACGATTGTTTTAAAGGAAATTATTTTAAAATACCGAAATTAAAATCGACTTTCATCGAGACTTCATGATAACACACGATTAATAAGGTACTGTTTTATACGGGCGTTGTGGGGGTGCTAATACCTTCCCCGTGACATAACCAACTCCCGAACCCGCATTTTGATTTTCTCTGGTTTAACGTGAGCCTTAAAATTGTTTTTCAAAAGATTTTAATTAATTTTAAAATGTTTTACAAAAACCGATTTTAATAAGTGACTGATCACACCTAGCCAAAAAAGATCGGTGACGACTCTCGTTTTTTTTTACTTTTCAAAACCACTTATTATTTACGAGGAACCAATTATTTTTTCTTACCTCCCAACGTCATTTAGCGGTCGCGAGATCGTTATGACACACGATATCAAATAAGGCACGACACTAAAAAATAATACGAACATGGCACGAATACATGAACGTGATAAATTTTATAAAACACGAATTATTAATCTGTCAAAATTTATAGAAATATATAACATCTTAAACACGATTATGATAAAAATAATAATATAAATACAATATAAATACACAAATTAAATGCCACTTAACCGAGGCTCATTCGAAGCCTAGAGATTTTGTTTATTAATACTTGAACTTTTATATTTCTAATTTGAAAAATATTTGTGAAGTAAATTAATAGAATTTGTTAAGACATTATTTATGAAACTATTTTTACAATAAATTGCTGTAAATAAAAGATTATATTTTGTCCATATAATAACCTTAAGAGTTAACATTAGTGCTTTATGTTAATAAAATGTTGAGTTTTTAATTCTAATGATCAAAGTAAAGATATTCAGATTCTCATATATACTTATTTTAAAAAAAATGGATTAAAAATTATTGATTAGGATAACTATTTGACTAATTATTTTTTGTAAAAATAATAATAAAGGGATTAAGATTGGTTATTTGATTAAGATGATAATCTGAATAAATGTCACATCAGATAAGCTTTTAGGATAATGAATTTTTCAATGCATGTAATGGGTCATTTGGAATATCAAAATTCTATTTTGTTGACTTTTTACAGATTCCATAAAAATAGGTTTTAATCATTCTTTTCAGCTTTCATATTATTTTCTTTTGAATAATTTTTACCCATTTATTAACTACAATAAAAAAAAAAAATTTCTTTCAAGAATTTTCTCAACCAATTTCTTGTCAACTCAGGAAACTTATCATGTATTTTGATAATCTTTGTCAAACTTATTTGGTAAAACTTAAATCATTAGGTTTTGGATAATTTGATTAAAGTTGCTTCCGGATAAATTTTCCCAACTTTCTTTGAATTGTTTTTGGAAAAAGAATACTACAAAACAAGTAGAAATCAAAGTCCATAAAGATGGAATACCTAATACTGTATCTCAAACTTGATTGCTAATTATCCAACTACTGTCTATTCAAGCCTGTTCCTTTAATTACAATTTGGGGATTTACAAATGATCTACTCAATCCAAAAACTTTCCTAACATCACCTTTAGATTTGTCTAAGAATTGTATTATCCGTTCGACCCGATAAGTCCGGATTAGTATTCGTTTGATTCAAATTGGATCAGATTTGGATAAAAAATTTCTTAATTCGGGTCGAGTCAGCCTAAATTATTATTTATTAAATAAAAAATATTTTTTAAATTTAATTATAAAAATATATTAAATATTAATATGAAAATAAATTTTTAATAATTTATGAACAGTGAAACGAGTTTTCGGACCTGCTTAAACCCGATCCAAAATGAATTTGGATAATTTTTTTTTTTGAATCACAATCCAACTCGATCCATGAACATATTTCACCCCAATAAAAAACTAAAAATTTTGAAACTAGAAGCTAAGTTTCTAGTATAATTTATCAATCAACGTCAACAAAGACTTAAACTCCAATATATTAAATAATTTTAAAATTTTAAAAACCTTTATGTTTTCCTAGAATTTTGAGTCACATGTTGAAGTGTGTGAATTTAATCCAATTTTATATTAAATTTATTCAGTTATCCTGATTTGTTCATTTGTTGATTTGATTTAACTCAATTTATTTTTTTTAATATAAAAGAGTGATCAAAATCGCTTACATTGGACTTGGTCTTGTTACACCTAGAAAATCATCTTGAATTAATTTAAACAACTAAGCAGAAGGAGACATTAAGACATTCGTATCAAAACCACCTTCAAAGTGTTGCATCTGCCAAATAATCTGCAAAAATGTGTGTTATCCTACATTCCCAATCTCCATTAATCATCAGCTGGCATTGATGGATAGATCTGTTCATGGATCGAGCTGAATCAGATTGTGACTCAAAATATTATTTTTTGCTTGTTTAGACCCGATGGGTTACTGTTCATTTATTAATAAAAAAAATTTTAAAAAATTTAATATTAAATTTAAATAAAAAATAATATTTTTATATATGAACAGTGATTCTCGATCGGATCGGTTCGAATTATCAAAATCTCTATTCAAATTCGATTCAATACGGATCGTGCAGGACGGACTGCCCGACTTATAAGCAGGTGTAGTGATGGATAACAGCAAACAAAGGATCTCTCCTATGCAGCGGCTGCACTATCTTTTGCACTACGAGAAGAGAATCAGATTCAATAATTAGATGCTTAAAAGCACGATCCCAAAACACCTTCATTCAGTCGAGAATAGCCTTTAATTCAGCCTTTAAAACTTAACCAACTCGTTTGGTAAACCTAAAAAGTAAACAACCATCACTGTCCTTCAAGAATAGCCCATAATTCAATAATTAGGTCTCCAATAGTAAGCTCTCCTGAAGCTTATTTTGGGCCTTATGAAGCATGAAATTATTCAAACTAGCAAGTATTAAATTTATAGTGTTTTGTGGCCAATAGTGAATCCTTCCTAAAAAAACAGCTTCCACAGATGCCAATAAACAAAGTCAAAACAAATTGGCCAAGGAACACCATTCTCATCAATCACATTATGTCTGTTCAAATTAAAATGCAGCTACTCATCGAACTCCATTGAATTGAAACAATCCAAGATTGAACCACGCAACCAGTTAGACCAAATGTTTAGTGAAAAAGAACAATCTTTAAGTAATTGAAGAAGAGATTCCACCTCACCATTTTCGGGAATTGATCATGCATAATTACAGGTAATAGCAATAGAATTTAAAATTTTAAACCCAATTCTCAAATCATAGTATCAACGTTGATCAATTATGCAACACAAAATGACTTACGGCAAGAACCTTACCTCAGAGTTTGATGTGCAACAAGAACTAATCCTTCAAGAACACCAAGCTAAGTTTTACCAAATCATCAATTGTCCAAATGTCCAGCCTTTAATAATTGTCCATACAAACAAAGAGTTAAAAATCCTTCTTGAAGGATGGAATGCAAGTTTGCCAAATACTATGCTAGTAGTATATGTGGTTACCTCTCTTTGTTTTCACAAGGTTTCAACAATTGAAAACTATGAATGAATCCATCATAGAGAGGGGCGACCAACCTTGCTTATATAAAGAACTGTCGGCAATGTCCTATTCCAAGTAGGACTTGTGTCTTAGCTATTTTTTTTTTTTTTTGAGTTTTTAATTAATTTAATTCAGCCTATGAAGTTTCAAACTTCTCTAAATTAAGTTCAATTTTATTTAAGCCCAATTTATCTTTCACAAGCAACATTCTATTTATATGTGACCCATCAGGTTTCTTAACACGTTGACAACAAATATAAATTTTGTAATCTTTAATAAATTCAGATTAGTTGAATCAAACCATTTGATTCATTATTAATTCTTTAATTAATCAATCTTATATTTGTAAATCATGATTATCATCTAGCAATGAGTCATGATTAAGAAAGGTCAATGAGATTTAACTATATCCATACTTGATTTTTCAATATAATTATTATCTTTTCATCATTTAATATATCTATTTAACTTTAATAATGCTAAATATGACATGTATCTCATAGCTAATTCGATTGATCTTCGGACATACACTAATAACCATCACATCTCAGGCACCTAGAATTGTCAGACATATACCTTCTAAAACAAACTTCTCTCCTTAACACTCTGCGATGCATCACCAACCAAAGAAAAACATATGATTCGAGAAAGGACATCCAATGACCAAATTCTCTTCCATTTTCCAATTAAAGGTGGTGTTCCCATTAACACATTATAGGCTGAACTCACCATGAAGAGAACATTAGAAGCAGCAGGTCCAATAGACTTGATCATGCAAATCAGAATTTAAAATCATACGTGATATTTTTGTTGAATATCATCAGATAAGTCAGCTAACCTTGTCAAATCCCAAGCACCATTACTGTCCATGAAATCACTAATAGCCAAAGAAGAATTTTTTTTTTTTTTTTTGGTACATAAGAGTAAACTAAGTTTGCTAAGTCATACAAAATCTAGGCCTTGAAAAACCCCAAAGAAGAAATTTTTAATGCCTCCACACTGCTGCAAACTTCACGAAGTGGTTTTTCCCCAAGCTATTTGTCATGCCAAAATGATGTATGTTGACCATTACCAAGTAATTTAGCAGAACCTTGCCTCAACAAATTGTTGCTCCAATAAATACTCATCCATGTGTGAGAAGAATTAACTTTTTTCATTACCTGAAGAACAGTTTCCCCCTTTCAATATTTAGATCTTAGGACTCTTGGCTCTAGCCCAAAGGCCATCTTCTCCTGTCTCGAGCTTCCAACCAATCTTAGTTAATGGAGCCTTATTCATATCACAAGTTTTCATAATGCTTAGGCCCCCAAATTTTGTTGTTAAACAAATTGCACCCCAATTAACCAAATGCAGTTTGTTGTGCCCCTCAAAACCACCCCACATGAATTTCTAATTCAATGGATCAATCTCCTTGGCTACCTGTACATGCAACTTTGTTGATTGCATAGTATGATTGGCTATAGTATTGGCAATTGACTGTTAGGGGAGGTTTTCAATTCGAGTGCCGTTAGCAAAGGCTGCTGATATGAAGTCTTGAAAGAGGTGAGATGGAGTCTTCATTGGCATGAAGTTGCCAAAAGTGTTGGATTTATGTCCGCTGGGATAAGGATGGTCCGCGCCTCCCCTTACTGTGTTATGGTCTAGCCACAACTAGTCTTGACCTAAAGATAGTGAAATACGATCATGAAAAGTTGGCTTTCCTGACAATGACTCAGTTTGAGGTTGGGTTAAAGTTGAAGATAAGCGTGGGCAATAAGAAGTGAGATATGAAAGGAAGAAATGAGGAATGAATCGTGGCCCAAAAGTGTTTGTGGCTAAGTAATTGGGTTTCTCAACGAAGAATGGTTAAGATAGTTATGTTCTGTTTACTTCTATTTTGGAATTTGAAAACAAAGTAATAAAAGGAAGAAAGAAATATGAGAAATATTTAAGGCTGAAAATGAAATTCATAATATAAAACCATACATAAAGAATATTAGGATACAAAGTATTGGGAGTATTTGGAGAGGAGAAAGACATGGTTGTGTTTAGGGGGATTCAAAAGCCTAACTAAGAGAGAAACCATTGAGGCAGAATAACAAGATTGAAGAATTGTTTACCGCTAAAGGAATTTGGGCAAAGTGTGGGTATTGATCATGATTCATGCTTTGAAGATGGTCCTATTTATAGCCATCATTTATGCTGCGAATACAATGGCAAAATAAATGGAATATGTGCAAGAATGATGCATGGAGTAATTAATTTGAAATAAATACATAAATATGTTAGATTTAAGATATTAAGCGAAAGAAAATAATGGAAAAATACTTCCCTTGCATGGTTGGTGGAGTACGGTTTGGTTGCCTTGATTAGCGGATGAAAACCTTTTGGGTGACTTGCCTTGAACGACCAAAGGTGTGACTAAACATCCTTTTATTTCCGTCGCTGGTAGTGCTTCGAGATGATTTCCAACCGTACTGATTTAAGATAACTTCCAGTCGTAGTGGAATTTGACTTTAACTTTGACCAGTGTACTCAAGTATATATATATATATATATATTTTGTGTGGATAATTTAGTGTACTCAAGTATCACTTATGCAGATTGTGTTTAGATGAATGACATTATCGCTGGAAATGTTTGATTTAATGAAATTTGAAAGGTTAACGGTTTTCACTGAGGCATGTCTTTGACGGCAAAATCTCAACTGCTGAATAGCTTTATTGTCGTTGGCATGCTACGACCGACAATGACAAAGATGAATTTCTAAAGATTAAGCTTGCAAAACTAAATTTGTTTTACACGACACGTGATAACAACATAAAAAAATAATACGAACACGACACGAATACATGAACGTGTCAAAATTTATATATAACAAATTATTAACGTATCAAAATTTATATAAATATATAATATTTTAAATACGATTATGATACAAAAAATAATACCAACACGACATGAATACACGGATTATCAGATTTGAGTAGATCCCTCGTGTATATATATATATATATTATATATAAACAATTATTCTTCCCTTCCTCTAAAGGCAAATGCTAATAAAGTTGCCTTTCAAGTATTGTTTTTTAAAGAAATTACTATTGAAAGTAAATGTAATGAAGCAAAGATCAGGAAAATCTTTCATTGTATGCAAAGGTAACCATGAGTGAAGAAGATGGAAGCAAAGCTGGAAGTTGAAGGGCAGATAGTTTTTCTTGCATTGCCAAAGAATAAAGTGATTCCAAATTTCCCGGTGTCAAACAGTAGTTAACAATGGGAGAAAAACAGAGCCCAAAACAACGATTATCCCCCAGCATTACACAGGATACTACATTAAACCTGTAGCTTCTGTTGTTTGTGTTCCTATTTTTGTCTATACAACCTTCTAACAGGGGACTAGCTAGTGCAGGGGCTTCGTTTGGAGTAGCTTCAATGGTAATTTATGAAAGAGCATTAACTTGCAGTTCACTAATGCTACTTGTAAATTAAAAAAAGAAAAAGATGATTACGCAACGCAATGCAGCTGCTTCATCAGGATAATGCGGACAAACTCCTAATATGAATGTGTTGAAGCAGATTACTTCTCTGCTAGCTGCTTATCATGCTGCTTTTTAAGATACCTCTGAGCAGTTGCATTGACAATCTTGACAAAGAAGTTCATGAGCATAAGCCACACAACAGTGTTCCAGATTGAAGCAAATGAAAAATCCCACTTCCCCTACAGCACCATTTTGCAGAACAGATTTACAAATTTATCAGATTTGAGTTAGAAGGCTCCGTTTCCAGAGCAGATGCTAGTCGTCAGTCAAAACTCGGGCTAAAATAGATGAGATTGTTTGTACTGGCTTAAGGGAGTACCTTGATATTCGAAGGCAGAGGACGTGGGGCGGCCAAGTACTTGTCTTTGACTGCATGAAGTTTCGCTGTGAGTGTGGGCAAGAAAGAATCAAATCCAGGTACGAGGCTGAGCGCCCAGATCAATTCATTCTCTATCCAGTCAAGGAGTTGATTATTACAGACAGCGATAATAAAAACTGTCTGCAGAAAAGGAATCAAATAGATACCTATAAGATGCTTGCACAGATTGGACTTGAAATATAAGAATCAGAAAATCTAGCTTCATTAAGACAATAGAAAAACAGAGAACTTTGTCTTCATCTGATAGTAGACAATTCGACCTAATCATTTGAGAGTTGAGACATTTTGGCCAACGCCGATACCAATAACGAAAAAATGAGTATAATAAGACCTTAAATTCAGGGAATTGAAAGAAATTGATTCAGTAGAAAAAGAAAACAGTGAATCAACTGAGGCTGTGCTTGTATTAAAATACAAAGAGAACATCACAAACCTGTATGTGAGTTTTAATAATTGCCTTCCCAATCAATGTTGAGAAAAAAAACTTCCAGAATGGAATCCCAAATTGTCCACACATAATGCCAGCAAGGTCAAATAAAGGATTTGGGACCTGAAACATGATTCAGTTCATCAGCAGGTTTACATAATAGCATCAATCAACACTGGGATAAATAACCTTTATAAACTGCAGTCAACTTATATGATCTTTAAAGGAAATAATTAGCAAGGCTTAGTGTTCAAACACCATTCAAGTTTCTCCATAATGCTCTCACAACTTAATACCACACTTCATAATTGACGTGTTTCCAGTTTTCACAAAATTTATATAAGCAACAAAAATTTATAGCTTGGAAAATTTTACCAGGATGGATATTGTCTTAAAGTAGGGCTTTTACTTGGGATAAAAAACATTGATATTTTTAGGCCAAAGCGTGTGTGTGTTGTGTGTAGGTTTCATGCGGACAAAAAAACAGGGATAACATAGTCACAGACAAACAAAAGTGCACTGAAAAGAAAACGTATGATGCTGCATTAATATTTTGCATTGTTCAAAATGTTGTGCTATGAAATGACAAAGGTGCAATGAAAAGGTGCTGACCGAGGCAAGAACTAAAATGGTGAAGAAGTTCAAGTGTTGGGAGTGGGATAACAGCCAGTGTTTGATCTGTTTCAGGTGAGTAGCTATGACTCCATCATCCTCACTTGAGGAAGAATCCAATTCTTCCATGGCATCAAATTTGCTGCCTGATTCACTAGCTGCATAAAGCAGAAGATCAACATAAGATGGATATTTTAACAGTACATAACAATCTTCAGTAGACAACCAACTTTCAAACCACATGAAATCCACGTTGGTTGGAATTAAAGGTGCTAAGGAAAATCTAATGGAGCAAATCTCAAGGTTGTTAAGTGTTACATTTCAAACCTCAGGAGGCAAATTTAATTTGTCTTAAACCACAGGGTATTTTTCCATAATTTACCCTAAAATTTTCAAGTTATTAATCAAACTAAAACTTTAAACTTGAAATCCCATTTTGATAGAGGGTTACAAAAATAAAAGGATGGACTTCAGAATATCTCAGAACAAATGGGATCAAGGAAAAGGAAATCCTTTGCACAGTAAGTACCAATACAACGATAAAACCCAAAGCCATCACATTATAAAAAACAAATATGCCTAAAGTATTATATCAAGCATCAACCCCAATGCAAACAAGAGGGGGGCTCTTCCAGCCCTCACCAATTCTTCTAGCAAATCTCGTTATTGTAATAAAATACATCAGGTATAAAAGATGCTGCTCATACCTGCCCTTGAGATAAAGTAAGGAGGAAGCTCTCCAAGTGCAGTCCCAATACCCCATAAGATAGCCTCCATCTGTACCTGCGGCAGTATGCTGCTAAGAGGAACCCTTGAACCATGTGATGATGAAAACAAAGGGGGTCCAAACTCTCCGCAGGATTTATCCAGCCATGAAGGACCTCTCTTCAACTGTATCGTATCATATGGAGCACTTTTCAGGTCTACTCGTCCACATTGCATTGCTTTTATTGTAAACAAGGCAATATGAGGACCCAAATAAAGGACAAAAGTGTGCAGACCAGATCCTGGAATAGGAAATGTGAAGTAGAAAAGTAACAAATCAGATCAAGGCATATTGCTTCAGGTGTCCCGAAAAACAGCAAAACAATAACATAGTATGAATACACGTATAATCAGATCAGATTCCAGAAAATTTCCTTGGCACAAATGTCTGCATAGCAAAACCAGACAAATTGATTTCCAGCCTTTCATCTCAATAAAATGTTTAAAACACGTGGGTACACCATACACAACAATCTTGGGAACAATCATCAAAGTGCTACTGCTAATGCTCAGTTTGCTAGTTTTTGGACTAGATTTGATGAAAGCAGATCAAGATGAACTAAGCCACTTTAAAATTTAAAAAAAAAAAAGCAAATAATTACATAGAAACCCGTCTAAAAGATTACACCCAGGTTTCGATGCAGAAGAAATTGCACATTTCCACAAATACTATTTGACATCTGCTTAGTCAGCCAGTTTTGTAAGAATATAAATAGCCTATAAATCATACTGGTATAACGGCAAAAGAAAATCGCCAATTAATTCTAATCATGCAATATTCATCAAGCATACTCCTCCAGACTATCATAAAAGATCTTCATGAAATCAATGTTCTTACCAAGACCAATTGAAGATGCAACACCAAGCGCAATCCACCATAGTCCAAACCGAACATACCGAGAAACTTCCTCAACATGCTGACAAAAAATGTAATCAAGACACAACTGTTAATTATTGTTTCCACTAATCTGGTCACAATAAATGATGAAGAATAAGAAAGAAACAAAAATTATTTCAACTAAATAATGTGCACAAATTTATTATCAGCACCATAGAAAATAAAAAGGTTCAAATATATGTATAGTTCATTAAGAGACAAAAAAGAACCAGCAAAACCACCCCCACCCCTGGAAAAAATAAAAGAAGAAGTAATTAGCCATTTGCATCTCTCAATTGCATAGTTAAATGGAGCAGATAGAATGCAACAATTATTAATTCTAAAAAAATAAAAGACCCTTCTCTACTACATAGATATATGCTTCACATCAACAGAAAAATATGATAAAGACAGATGAAAATACTAGGATAACCTAAAAATTTTATTACCTTTTCATGAGGACCCTCAATGGTTACAAGCAAAATTCCAAGAGCTGCTATTAGAGTGCTTAAAAGCATAAGCCAACCACCCTTTGCCAAAAGATATGATACTGATTGCTTAAAATATTGAAAGATAGCCAGAATGAAAAGCCTTAATGTTTTGATGGGCTGTGTTGTCAATGTCAAATTTTCTAATTCCTGTCGATGTCTCTCACGAAGATCTGCAACATTTAACAAGCCATCAGCTATGGGTTTAGAAGAACTCCATGACTCGACATTTTCTCTTTATACTGAACACAAAAATAAAGCTAATATTATTCAGCATGATTGCATAAAAGAAACTTTCATATCCACCTATAATTCAGTTATAGAGGGGGGTAAAGGCAACTCTATTACAAAAACAATGAACATTCCTGCACTAGCTACTAGGTATTAAAGTTCTTTGTATTCTGAGAACAGATGCTCACATAATCAAATAAACTGATTAAAAGACAAAATTCCACTTGCCACTATTAAGAAATAAGGCTGTCAACTTTATACAACATTGCCAATATGGGTCTGAACCAATTTCACAGATGGTTTACTCATAACTCTGCGCAGATTTGGTTAAGAAAGCCATCCCCTCTTTTTCTCTATAAAATCCAAAATTTCAACAAGAACAGGCAACCAATTGATCTATATGTATCATGTTGACCCGTGCCTGCCCAACTAGAAAATGAAGAGAGAATCGAGCATGACTGCTTTCAACTAGAAGGAATGAGAATTTTGAACTAATCTTATGGAGGGAGGTCAAGATGTCCCATACTTGTACAGAAGCTGAAAGCGTAAGATGCAGCATAAATAAGATAGATGATTCAATGGTTTCTCCCAACCTCGATTACCACACATTGGTAGAGAATCAGCCCAGAAAGAAAATGAATACATTTGTATGCTTATTTCCATCATTTTTTGGACGCACCAAAATGAGTCCTAAGTACCTACACCACAATCTCCAAGCATTATATCATCAATCCGCGGTTCCAATCCGCACTTAGTTTACTTCTAATTTCTTTTTCCCCTACATTGTTGCTGGAAAAACCCAACTCCATATTACATAAAAACTCCCAAAGAACACAAGTTGCACCAGTAAAACCACCCCTCAAGATACAAACTTTCAATTCCACAATTCATAAAAGCAGCCGCTATAAGATAAACCACTATTTCCCCGCTAAAAAAAGTTTGAACAGAGAGCGAATCTACCTTAGATTGACACACTCTAATAATCATAACCCGCGAAAACAAGCTACACAGTTTTTTTTTTTTCCTTTATGCAGCTTTACCAGAATGTAGAAAAGCATCATTGTATAACTTTCATGTCCAAAAAGTATTCAACAATTTCCTTTTTGCACCTTCAAAGTTCAAACCCAAAATCTATTTTATTTTTAATCCTTTACATTCAGCTCATTTTTATCTTCCTGATAATTAAGCAACAGATTTTAGAGAGGGACTCGGTTAACTTAATTATTGATTTTTACAACAACTAAATCATAATTAACCTAATTGATAAATTATAAAAATTCATAAACGATAAGAGATCTAGGAAAAAAGCAACTCGATTCGAGTTCCTAAAATAAAATTTAATGAGGAAAAAAACCCAAAGACACTAAAAGGAAAAATAAAGAGTAACAAAAATAAAAATTTTAGAAGGAAAAATAACTCTAACAAAAAATTATAAAAAAAAAAAAAAAACTAGCCTTCGATAGACGATTCCATTTGTTGAGAAGAAGAAGTTGAGCCTTTGCCTGAATCCATCTCCAAACTCACATACTACAATGAAAAAATTCCTTTTTTTTTTTTAAAATTCCTCAATAAATTTGAAATTTTCGTCGATATCTACCGTTTCTGGGATAAAAAGCTTTGATTCTGGGGAAGAATCAGACGGCTACAATCGAATTACTTGAAAAGAAATCAAGCATTTTTCTTTTCAATCACGAATAATAATAATAATAACAATTTTTTTTTCTGAAATAAAATTGTAGATCTAGAGAAGAAGAAATCAAGAGCGGGGAAGAGTAATTTTTGCGTGAAGATCTCTTCTCTTCTTACTTTGAGCTTTTTTCGCTCTCTTTCTCTCTCTTCCTCTCTCTCTCTCTGAAAAAAAAAAATAACGCGATTTAGATTTTCCTATAATTTTTATTTTTTAATTTAAGCGGGTTGTAAGTGTAACTGATAATAAAAAATTAGTTTTTTTTTTTTTTTGATAATTAAAAATTAGTTTTTTCTTAGTAGCAGCCAAAAGGTTAAATGCAAAGATAAAATTACTTTGTTACCATTGGTGTAATCTATATTATATTAAAAAGGAATGATTGAGTTGGTGTCACGAGTCAACACCAATTCAATTAGATAATTGATTGAAAAATCAAATTTTAATAAATTAAATAATAATATTATAGGGTATTTATAGTATTATATTAAAAAATTAAAAGACATAAATATCCTATAATATTATTATTTAATTTATTAAAATTTGATTTTTTAATTAATTATTTAACTGAGTTGGTGTTGACTCGTGATATCAACTCAATCATTCCTTTTAAATATAGTATAGATATATATATTTTTTAAAATACACTCTTTAAAAAAATTATCATTCCCTTAAAAAATTTACATTTTCTTAAAAAAAAAACTACCACTCCCTTCAAAAATTATCATTTTTTCTAAAAAATTATCATTCCATTAAAAAACATATCATATATATTAAAAAAACTTATCATACATATTACAAGTTTAAGTTAACGGTGTCATAAGAGAACACATTTAACATATGTAAGATATAAATTAAACATGTCAAATGAAAATATTTTTAACACACTTTATACATATTTAAATTTAATATAAGAATATAAACACTATTTTAAATTTTAAATTATTTGTTTTTAATGAATTATTTCAAATAAAATTATATTTTTATTTTTATTTTTATTTATGTTAAAATTTTATTATTAATTAAAATTAATTTTAGGCTTAAGCTTTAAATAGTTTAATAGTCGTATTAAATATGATATTCGTGTTAATCACATCTAAATATGTGATGTCATATAAATTTTAAATATATTAATTTGTCAGTCGTATCGTGTCGCATGTAACACGTATAATCAACTTATCGTGTTTGGGTTTTGAGATTTTGGCACTTTAATAATCGTATCATGTTCATGTTTCAGTTATTCATATCATGTCTATTGATGTCTCTTTCTGTCGAGGTGGTTGCCTTGGTGGTTTGAAGCCCTGCGGACAAGGAAGAAGGTCAGAGGGTGTCGGAGGAGGTTGGTCTTTGGGGCACGCTCCGATGCTTAAGTCAGTATTTGAAGAGGAGAGTATAACAGTGGACGGGCTGAGAGACAAATAGAGGGGGGGAGAGAGAGAGAGAGTGTACCCTTGGGCGATTTTCGAGAGGGCTATTTATACTTGCTTGGGCGACCTTCCCAGTTTCACGTGTCCGACTATTACTAGGCATTAGGAGTAAGCACCCTGGGGAGCCTCGCCAGACGGCTGTGGCAGTTGAAGACCCATGTGGCCCCTCGTGGGCACTGAGGTGATAGGCGATGTGACCCCTGGAGGAGAGGGAGGCGTCCACGTGTCCCGGATTTTGGTCTAGGCTATTGGGCTCGTCAGACTGGGCTTGAAAATGAAAACACAAAAAATTAGGAAGACAAAGGTAGAAACAAATCAGGGTTCAAGTAACCTAGTCATTTTGCATTATCTAAATAAAATAAAATAATAATAATAATAATTGTAAACATTTAATTTTTTTTGAGCTTTTTAAAATAAATTTTGGTTGAAAATGGGCCTTAAAATTTTTTTATTTTAAAAATTCGATTCAAATCCGGATCAAAGAAAGTCAAGGTTAATTAAAATCTTGAGTCTTCAAATTTGCACTCATAGGTTTTTAAAATATAAAATAAATTAGGATTAATTTAATTAAAAAGGAAAAAAAAAAGGAAAAAGAATAGGGTAATTTTGGGATTTTTCCTACACTTTACCTCACCCTTGATCCTAGCCCTTAATTTCCATAATCTAAGTGATCATAAAAAAGAGGAATAAAAAAATAAAAAAATAAGTAATTTGATTGGAAAATGATGGCCCTTAGATCAAAAGGATCCACGGGCCTAGAATTAATGGAGAGTGGGGTTTTAAAAAGGAAAATCACGTTAGGCTAAGAAAAAAGTTTTTGGACATTTTGGAGTGAGATTGCAACATGTTCACAATAAAAGAAAACCATAGGAAAAAAAATGGAGAAAAAAGAGAGGAAAAAGGGAGAAAAAGAAAGGAGAAAGGAAGAAAAAGATGAGGTCTTGTGCTAAGCTTAAGATTGTTCTTTTGCTACCTCTATTTTTCCATTCCTTTAAAGTTTTTCTTTCATTCTTTGATGATCTTTATTGTGGTTTACTTGCTGGTTGCTTAGTTTTCAATCTTTTCAAAATCATTTCTCAAATCAAATAAGCTTGTTTTCTTGTGAATGAAATGCCAATCAATGGTTGTTTCGATTGTTTGTTAGCATGTTGGTTTACATGCCAATACAAGCTTTTGAATCAAGCTAATAGATAAAAACTTTTTCAAAACTAACCTAGTTTGATTCGACCAAGATCCAATCCATTGATCTTTGGTTGTTTCTGATTTTCAATAAATCTCAAGAAAACAAAAGTAAAAGTAAGAAAGGAAAGAGAATTAGCTTCGGAAATCAAAATGGATTAAGCAATCAATGTTTCCTCCTTCTAAATCAATGAAGGAAGAGTTTGAAAAACAAAAACCAAGTTTTCAAAAAAATTAAATGAATAGGCTCCTTATTTTAACTAATGATTCTTAGGATTTCCTTCTCCTAAGTTGTCATTAGCTTATTTTGAGGAAATAACATCATTTTTATCTTGATTTTGAGAAGTCTTTAGGGTTGTTTTTGAAGTGCAACAAAGGGCCTTCGGATGCTCCCTTTATTCGAATGTCCAATTTTGAGATTTAGTACTGCCTAAAAAGTACACTAAAGCATTCAGATGCCTTACCTCGGGCTCGAACGCCCCGTTGATTTTTGCCCAAAAATGTTTTCTCATAAAGGGCATTCGAATGCCTTCCATATGGCATTCAGATGCCTTTTTCATGGCGTTCAAATGACCTGTTGATTTAAGTTGAGAAAGACATTGATATGGAGTCAAGGTATTTCATTCTGTTTTTGTTTTTAAAATCGAATTCGTTTTCTAAAATGAGTCGAACTTTGGTATGGAGTTAAGGAGGTTTCAAATCGAAATCGCTTTTTAAAATGGATAGAGGCTTGGTATGGATTCAAGGTACTTTATTTTTGTTATTATTTTTTTCTTATTTTTAAGTTGAATTCGTTTTTTAAAATGAGTCGAACCTTGGTATAAAATCAAGGAGGTTTCAAATAGAACTCATTTCTTAAAACGAATAGAGCCTTGATATGGAGTCAAGGTCTTTATTTTTGTTTTTTTATTTTTAAGTCGAATCTTGGTATGAAGTCAAAGATGTTTCAAATTGAATTTTTTTTGTTTCAAAATGATCGTGCCTTGGTATGGAGTCAAGTTATTTTATTTTTATTTTGTATTTAAGTCGAGCTCGTTTTTCTAAATGGTTAGAGGCTTGGTATGGAGTCCATATATTTTACTTCTGCTTTTGTTTTTAAGTCGAATTTAGGGTTTAGGTGAATGCCATATTGGAGTATGCCTTAGAGCCAATCGATTGGTCAAGGTGATACTATCAATTTTGCATACTAATCACTCATCTAATATTTGATTAAAGGGTTTCCTTCATCATTAATAAACAAAGTAAGAGTTACAAAGTACTAATCGGATGAAGCCCATGGAACATAAAAGGCCTTGCAAAGGAATTATAAAGAGTTATAATTATGAGGCTTTATAGCCATGTTCCTAAAACAGTTCCTGGTCATTGTATTGTCAAGACAAAGCATTGACACTGCTCAAAGACTAGTACATGTTAAGCCTCCTTACTTATGAAGCAAGCAATCGATCTCATAGATTAAAGTATCGGGATACTTGGGGATAACATGTAGGTGCTTGTGAACATGGCCCATTATGAGAACTCCATTTGGTATCTCGCTCAAGTGTCTATGGAAAAGTTCTCATGTGTCACTTGTGTAAGTAGTATCTGACTTGTGAAGCCAGGTTATCTTGTATGTGAACTGTCATGCTTTGATTTCATCTGAACGGGTCCCAAGAAGGGATGCTTATGGTAGGATGATTTTGGGTATGACATGAAGCATGCGAAGGTAAATGAGTAGCCCAGAGAGGATTCACCACTCCAAGTGATTTTGAGGAGACATATCTCACTTGTTTTTGGCTTAGGTTAATAAAGTCTTTGACCAAAGCATGATGAATTTAGGATGTTGAGAACATTCTAGAATTCACTAAGATTAACCTAGAAGTTGCAAAAACTAATATAGAAGGATTTCATAAGTAGACAGTGGACCATGCTTATGATCTTTCTAAATATTTGATGAAATGACCGAATTACACTGATAGACTGATCACTGAAAGGTTAAGTCAAAATCATAATAACTTTCTAACATTTAGGTAGCCATGATGCCTTACTAGATGTCGCTCATGGTTTTAAATATAAATTATTTGATCTTTGTTGGTGGGGATATCCAGAATTTTACAGTTTTTAAAAGTGAACAAGTCTTCGGTGGTGATAGCTGAAGCCTCTGGTGGAGATATCCAGGGTTTTATAATTTTGAAAAATAAGAAATCTTCTTCTGGAGGAGTTGTAGTTTATATTTAATTGTCAACATTTTGGAAACCTAATGGGTCAAACACATTAATCATAATGCAGGCTTAAAATTGAGATTCAATTAAGTAAAACTTAATTAAACAAAAACAAAAGAATAAGGGATTTAATTGAAGTGTTTAATTAAATCATGAGGTAGTAAAAATATTTATTGAAATCCTAAGTCATAAGGGGTGGCATACCCTAGGGTTATATAAACCGTGTATGTCGCACCTCTCGAGGTAATTTTTACCCTATTGATAAGTTATTATCTTTCTTGCTACCCTAGCCTTGTTGTTTTCCCTCTACCCTAGCCTACTAAAAGAGAATTGTTCTCATAGAAAAATCTAGCCAAAAGAGGAAACGCAAGAATTTTATTCTTGACACCTATCTCTGTCGCAAATCATAAAAAGAAATAAGGAGAAGAGTTCTCCAAGGGGTTTCTTCACATTCAAAGGAGTTTGTATTTTCTTTGGACTATTATCATGTTGCTAGCGCAAAATTGTTTCTACCTTGAGAATGTCCTTGCTTGTGGTTGTGCGAATCACCATTGGAGGCCTAACACTTGGGAGAATTTGGTGACTTGACAAAGACTTTCTTGGTGATCAAGATTAGGGCAAGCCTTTGAGGAGTTTACTTGTGATTACTATATCTCAAGTAGGTATGTTTCTTGAATCATTTGTATGCCTTTATCAATTGTCTTTAATCACGTTAAAGATTGTAAGTATGATCCTTGGAAGGATTAAGGTATTGTTTGTTTTAAAGATTATGTTTTTGCTGCACATCTTTGATATATGATATTAGAAGTTTTAAATATTATGTTTATTTATGGTTAAGCATGTAACTGAATCCCTTCATGACCAATCTCTTTTTCTATTTTGACTGTTATTTTCTTTAAGACATTGGATGCCCCTTTATGGGCATTCAAATGCTCACCTTTTGAGGGAGCAATATATTTTCTTAGAAAGAGCATTCGAATGTTGTATGCCCTTCCTACGACATTCGAATTCCCTCTCTTAGACCTATTTTTAATTTTCGTTATTTGATTATTTTATTTAATTGCTTGTCTTTTAATTGTCTGTTTATTGTTGTCATTTATTTTATGCAATTTTTTATTTACTTTAATTCATAATTTATTTATTTATTTTATTTGTTCTTTACTTTATTGCACTTTACTTTATTTATTTATTTATTTATATTTCTCATTTACTTTCTGTTGTTTAAATTTCCGCATTTCAATTACTTTTTTTTTTTGCTTTAAGTTATTTATTTGTTTGTTTATTTACCTCGTATTTATTTATACTTTTACTTTAGTGTCATTAATTGTGTGACTTTGTTGAAATGATTTTGAGATCTTGCGGAATCCCGACAATCATATATATATATATATATATATATATAAGAAAATGTATTCTTGATTTGAAGTATCATTATGAGAATTCTCAGGTGAAGGGATCATTTCCTAAGCTCCGTCTAGACGTTGGAGAACTTAGGATAGTTTCCTCGAACTAAGGATTCTTATTTTATTCTCAAATAAAAAAGTTTATTTTGTGAATTAAATAAATTCATATTTTTATTCATCTATTATATTTTTTTTCCTGTTCATGTCCATTTATCATTTTATTTTGATTCTTTAATTTGCGTCATTTATTCATTTCGTGACCTAAAAATAATTTGAGATTTTACAATTTTTTTTTAATAAAATAAGATAATATCCCGAGTAAAAATAATTTTTGATGCTTTATCTAGATGTTGGAGAGTCCCCAATAATTATTGCTTACAAAGAAATATTGTCTCTAATTTGGTGGATTATTATGAAAATTCTTAAACGAATGAGTTTTTTTTTTAAATTTCGCCTAAAAGCTAGAGAATCTAGAGAAAATTTTCGACGCCTTCTGCTTTTCATTTATTCATAATAAAAGATTTTATTAAAAAAGATATTTTAATGGCAATAAAAGATGTTAAAGGAATTATTTTTAAATATCGAAATTAAGATCGTTTTTAGTCAAGATCAAAGATAACCCATAATTAATTGCTATCGTTTTCGTACGGATGTTTAGGGTGCTAATACTTTTCCACATGTAACTTTACACTCAAACCCACTTTGATTTTTTACGCAAACCCTAAAAAGTTATATTTTAATAAATCTTAATTAATTTTATATTTTTTAAAAAAGATAATTTTTTATAAGTGATCAATCATACCTAATTAATATGATTGATGACAACTCTTATAATGTCTTATTTGATTTTTCAAAAAGTTTTTCTTAAAATTTTAACGATTAAAAAATTGTTACAACAATAACAATAAAAATAAATGAAAAAAGTACCAAAGCTTTTACAAAAGCCTATTTAGTTGCAAGTTTGATGAAAATTTGGTCCAAAAATAATGAAAAAGAATAATTAAAATATTATAGATTAAGAAAACAAAGTGGTTGTCAGCATGAAATCTGTGCTTTTTGTTTAAGATACCCAAAAAAATGTAAATAAATTATGGATTAGTATAAAACACTGTAGCATCAGCATGAATTACTTTTTTTTTCCTTCCAAAATTCATATGCACGTAAAACAATAATAATAAATAATAATATTTTTTTTTTGTAATTAAAAATGATAGTCAGAGATTGAGAGAAGAAATGCCTCTAATTCGGGGCAAAGTCAAGTGGAAACTTGTTGTAATAGTGTGTTGTTGTTGATTTGCTAAGTCAACAATTAAAGGCAAAGGCAAAGCCAAAGTTTGTTTGTTCATTTTGAATGGTTCCCTTGGATTATAATCAAACCTCATTTCCCCACCAATCATGATCTTAAAGCATATTTATAATAATTTAATAAATACCAACTCTCTCTCAAAAAAAAAAAAAAAAAAACCCCAAATTTAGCTAATTATTGTTTTCCCTTTTTAAATAAGTTGAGGTTCAAAATTCAAAAATCTTTTCTTTGACTTAAAATTATTTTATAATATAATCAAGGATATCTTAATTTGTTTTTATAATACAGTGTGATTTAAAATTTAAATTAATCCTATTACGACTTTATTTAGAATATATTATTACTATATATAAATGAGATGAGAGAATAAAAGATTTGGGGTTAAAAGTTAGTGACAAGTAAGCTTAGGTATTAAGGGATTGGGGGGGTTAGTTTGGATATATTTATTATTATTATTTTTTTTGATTAGGAAGGAAAGAAAAAAAGAAAGGAAAAAGAAAAGAAGAAAAAAAATGAAGAAAAAAAATGAAGAAAAAATTGTGTGTTTGAGTCGTTTTTGTGTTCGTATTATTTTTTGTGTTTTCAAAACATTATAAATTTATACAATTTTTACACGTTGATAATTCGTTTTATGTAAATTTTGACACGTTCGAATATTCGTGTTATTTTTTATCTGTTCAAAATATTATAAATTTATATAATTTTTACATGTTAATAACTCATTTTATATAGATTTTGAAACGTTCAGATATTCGTTCGTGTTCATATTATTTTTCGTGTTCGTGCTATTCTTTTTTGTGTTCAAAGTAATATAAATTTATATAAATTTTTACATGTTAATAATTCAGTTTATGTAAATTTTGACACGTTCATGTATTTGTGTTGTGTTTATATTATTTTCGTGTCGTGCAGTATTTTAATTATTTTTTTCATGTGTTCGTGTCGTGTTTCAATTCATCCAAATATTTTGCATAGTTTGTCATGGTAATCCAATTTATAGAAAATTTTGTGTATTCGTGTCGTGTCTCCAAATATTTTGCATTGTTTGTCATGGTGATCCAATTTAAAAAAAAAAAAATTGTGTATTCATGTCGTGTCTCAATTCATCCCATATTTTGCATATTTTTTTATAATTATTTAATTTAGAGAAAAATGGTATGTCCGTAACATATTCGTGTTATTTTATCATGTGTTTTAAATATTATAAATTTATATAAAATTTTACACGTTAATAATTCGTTTTATGTAGATTTTGACACGTTCGTGTATTTGTGTCGTGTTCATACTATTTTTTGTGTTGTGTTTTAATTATTTTTCTCATGTTGTGTTCGAGTCGTATAATCATGTTGTGTCCGAAATTGTCAAGTCTAATTGATACTATTCAAATAACTCATAAATTTGTGTCACGCGTCATCATATTCGTGTTATTTTTTCTATTATAATCGTATTCAAGATATTATATATTTATATAAATTTTGACATGTTAATAATTCATTTTATATAGATTTTGACACGTTCCTGTATTTTTGTCGTGTTCATGTTATTTTTGTGTCATGTCCGAGTTTTAATTATTTTTCTATGTTATGTTCGTGTTATATAATTATGTTGTGTCTGAAATTGCCGTATGTAATTAACCATATTCAAATAACTCTCAACAAGAATTATTATTTTTCTAAATTATTATCTTTACTACTCTTTTTTTTTTATCTTCCAAATTTATTACAAAATGTTAATTTAAATCCGATAACATTTCGCAGCGAAACGCCGGCATTATTTAGTTTAGATAAAAATGTACACTAAATTTTGAACGAAAGCAAATAGAAAAATACTTTTTTTTTAAAATTTTAATAAAAGAGATTATAGTTCGAGAATAAAAAAAAAAGGATGTAAATACTAAAATTTAAATCCTTGACTTGTTGAATGTAACATTTTACGAATAATTATATGAACTAACTGAGTTAAATTTTATGTTGAAGAACTTATTTTTTTTAATTATTTTAATGAGATTTTGGAATGTGGCACATGTATAGCACATGTTATAAGGACAAATAGATATGATATCTTCAATTATTTAAAATTGTTGTCCGACTGAGACAAGAAAATATATTTTTATATATTATATTTTATACTTCCTTATTGTGACCAATGGCAGGTCAGGTTGAGAGAGTAGTCCAAAAGCAATTATTTTGATGATGATGATGCATGTGCAAGGATGGTGCCATACAACAAAACCATTTCTTTCTGAATTTTTTTTTTTATAACTTTTTATTTTTGTATAATGTTGAAAATTGAAGCAAGAAATAATAAAGAATTTTTTTTTCTCGAAATTTAATTCAGTTAGTTCTTACAATTATTTTAAAAAAATGACATTTAGTAAGTTTGAAATTTAAAAATAATTTTTTTAATTTCTTATATATATATTTTTGTATACTGTTGAAAATTTAAGTAAAAAATAATAAAAATTATCTCTTCATAAATTTAAGGTTTAACTCAATTGGCTTATACAATTATTTTTAAGAAGTGACATCTAATAAATTTAAATTTGAATTTCAATATATGCACTCATTCTCTTATTCTTAAGTTACGATCTTCTTTATAGTAAAAAAAATTATCTCTTCTTGAAAGATTGATTTTTTAAGCATAAAATTTACTTGTTGGTAAATCCCTTTTACATACAAAGACTGCAAGAACTTAATCTTTTTCATTTAGATTTTCACCTCTCCTCTTCATTTTTGGCGATTGACTAGATTAAAAAAGCAAAAAGAAAAAATAAACATTATTAAGAATTTAAAAAGTATAAACTTTCCAAAACGTAAATGAAATTAAATATGCCCAAGGTTCAGGTTATTCGTTCGATCCGTATTAGATTGAGTCTGGACAAAGGTTTTTCAGTTCGGGCCGACTTTATCCGGTCTAAATTATTGTTCATTAATTAAAAAAAAATATTTAAATTTAATTATAAAAATATAAAAATATTAATATAAAACTAACTTTTTTATTTTTTTTTGAATAATGATATGAATTTTTAGGTCTATCCGAACTTGGATAAAAAAATAAAAAAATTTAAGCCGCAATTCAGTCTGACCCATAAACAAATCTAAAGAAAACAAAGACTTTTAGTTTTTACTGATTTTTATCAAAGCAACAGACGTGCACGCTAACAAGCAAAAATGAGAAGACCTATTGTTAAAAGTTAATTAGTAAGATTTAATTTTTGATTTATTATTATTTTTTAAACAGAATATGCCAAAAGAATTTAGGCATCATATTACAAGTGATACAATCTTTCATTCTGATTTCATGCTTCCAATTTTTTATGCTTCTAAAGGCTTGAACCTCTTTTAGTCACTCTCTTCCCTTTATTTTCATGATTAAGTTATACTTTTTGTGATTAAGGTATATAACTTACAAATATTCTTTTCTTATTTTTATAAATTTACAAATATGATGAAAAAAAATGAGATTTCAAATTGTTGATATAATAAAGGATTAGGATTAATTTATCAATGTATTATAGGTCAGTATTGAATTTTACTTCTTTATTTTACTTTTGTTTATTTTTTAACATAAAGTAATAGAATTTATGAAATTTGTTATCTGCATTAATAAAATATTTCGATCAATATTCTAATTTTGTTATTTTTATTCAAAAATTAATGAAATTGAAAGTATAGTAACAAAATTAGACTACTAATAAAACATTTTGTAAAATATTTTAATTTTATTGTTTTTTATTTAAAAACCTACGAAATTGAAAGTTGGGTGACAAGATTGAATACAATTCAAGTACCATGACAGAGTTTAATATTAAATCATAGTATGGCGACAAATTTTATTATAGTCATGTACAGTAGTAGTCAATAAAATTTTACAGACTTTAGAGTTAGTTATATAGTAAAAGGAAATCTCCAAGTTTTGGGTAAAAAAAAAAATTTAATTGGTTTTAGGCCTCGTTTAGCATTACTGTTAACACAATTTTTTAGTTAAAAAGTTGCAAATGCAATATTAAACGGATAAAAAAATTTGATTTTTGCAGTTGAAATTATAATTTAACAATCCAAACCAAAAAGCAAAGAACATGAAACTTTTGGATTTTAAAAATTGACAAAAATCATATTTAACACTTAAAAATTCTTAAATTATATTTTTTTCACCATACTTTTTTCAATCCAATTTTTTTCAAAATCAAAACTTTTTTTCAACCGCATGCTAAAGTATCCCTAGTCTTTTAGTGGATGAAGAATTTGACAAACAAGTGATGGGGAGTGATGAACTTTCCAGGAAAGCACTTTTGTTGTTGTAGGTGGAATTCATGTTTAGCTTCGATTTTCTGTCTCTGTTGTGAATGGCAAGTGGTGTTTTGGTGCTATCTCAGTTTTGTTGCATAGCAATGATGGTTTTGGTACAAAAGAAAAAGTCTGCAGCTGTTGGGTTTCTCCTTTCTGTTTTTGTGGATAGAATAGCTAGCTGATTTTGGTTGGAGTATCTATTAGTGGGTTGAAAATGGGGGAGCAAGGAGTGAGACGACTGCCTTGAGCTTGAGCCTACCAAAAACCCCAATGTTTGTTCAATGGGAAACTTGAATAGATATTTTTGCAAAAGCAATCCTCATCTTTTGGTGTTAGGGTTTAGAACAATGTTAGAAAAAGGGACTGGATATGCCGACCAGATTGATTGAATTGAAAATTGATGATCTATTTTGTTTGATTAAGACATCAAATCGGGGAAATGTTGAATTGATCGTCAATATCCCGAGCCTATTTAACCGGGTATTTAGATAAGCTTTTTGTTAAAATTTCTGTTTTTCATTTTAAGAATTTTTGTAAATATCAAGATTTGAACTCTTAACTTTTTATTTGTTAGTTAAAGCTCTACCTATTTAGTCAAATATATTTTTTTTGATAATTTTTTATCATATTTAATATATCCATTTAATGATAAAATTAATTTTTTAATTAAAAATGGAGCTTGAGATTAAAATGGTCTATTGAATCGAGAATTGGAGACATTGTCAATTCAATCTCTGATTCTATTTTTTAATATTATTGGTTTAGAGTGCAGAGGGGATAAGAAGGCCATGCAGCTTAAAGAGTAAGGACTAACAAGCGTTTCCCCCTCAATTTAAATTAAATGGTTAAATTATAACGTTGAGTTTAATTTTCCAATACATTTGAAGATTCATTGGGTCATATATATAAATGAACATAACCCTCTCCCATACTTGATCATAAATCCCGTCACTCGCACCTCAAATTTGAAACTTAAAATCATCAAGTTTTAAGTATTAGGATGATTTATTGAGCATATAAAGTTGAGATAAATTCATTCCCAAGTCCTATACTTCCTGAAGTTTTCTTTTTCTTTATGAAAAAAAAAGATACGAAATAAAATTTTAAAATGCTAAAGTTTTAGGTTCTAATCTCATAATATTTGAATTTGATTCAATTATATACCAATTTTTTAATTATTTTGTATAATTTAATTGATCAATTTTTTATATGGGATGTAATACTTGATTCTAATTGAGTAAACTTCATAAAAGAAAAAACGGTGAACGTTAATCAATGTTGAAAAAAATCGAATCGGGCAAAAGATTCTTCAATTCTTCAAATTATCAATAAACACTATGTTAGAAAACATGGAGTGGTTTAGGGAATAAAGATATCGGGTTTTAGAGCAACAAAACCTATTTGGGTATTAAGATTTTAGATTTGGTCCTTTTGAGATTTGATTTTATCTCATTTGAACACAGTGAAAGGAGGAGAGAAGTGGAGAATCCATCCAGGAATGCTCCTTGAATATTTTGAAGAATTAGAAGATAAGAAATAGACAATTATCATTTATAGTGCTTCAAACAAAGGAGACACTAAGCCTTCCACAGTCCACACTTCCCTTAAATAATATATACATTTTAAAAGTTGCATTGCCATTGCTTAAACATCGTTTTCTTCTTTAATTCTGTCTTTTAATGTTCTCTATGTCTCAAACATTGTACTCTATGGTTCTCCCAACTAGGACTGCAATCGAGTTGAGTCGAGCCCGAATAGTGAGAAGTTGGAGCTCGAGCTCGATTCAAAACTCGGGACTCGAAACTCGACTCGAGCTCGATCGAATACTATTTTCTAAACTCAAGCTCAACTCGAGATAAAATCGAACTATTCAAACTCGGCTCGATTAAGCTCGAATATTCATTTTACATATTCGAGCTCGAATTAAGCTTTTTCATATGTAAATTTTTTGTACTAATTAAGTTTAATAGATAATGAAAATTTATCAAGATGATATAAATATAAAAAAATAAAATAAAAAACCTTACACAACAACCATATCCAAGCAAAAGTTTAATTAAATATCATCAAGGAAATTTTCTTATAATAATACCCAGAATTTGAAAAAAAAAAAAATTGGATTTACTTTTTTATTGTAATTAATAATGGGTATTAAAACAAAAAGAAAAGTAACATTTTTTCTTCCAATCAGTAACGGGTCTGAAAATTTTTAGGATCTTAACCTTTTTTTTTTCTTTGTCTCTTTCACCAAACCCAGATCATTGTTTTGCTAAGATTAAATTAAGGTAAAATAAATAAAATACTCTTAAATAACAAAAGAAGAGAAACCCAGATGCTAATTTGATACATAAAGATTTAAGAACGCAAGATTTAAAAGCGAAAAGCTTAAAAAAAATTATGCCATTTTGTGGAGTTTCAAGGGTCCTTACATGCCCAGCTAAAAATCTATAAAGAAACAAGATATAGGCGGGCAGTAAAATCTTCAGCTTACATATTTCTAGATCTGTGCAATTGGAGGCGCAATCAGGAGGTTGGAGGTGCAGGCTGGACTCGCTAGCTGGAGGCGTAAGGGGATTTTATTTCGGGAAAGAGGAACGATGCTTGGGTGGGATTAGATCTGTGGAGGTTAGAGCCGCAGGTGGAGGCGCTGATTGGACTCAATTGGTTGGAGGCGCAGAGGTATTTTATTTCAGGAGAGAAGGAACGATCTTGGGTGGGAGTAGATATGTGGGAGTGAGTCGAGTGATCTAGTGACAGAGAAGATGAGATAGAAAGAACAGGAAGAGAAGATAGGAAAGAAAGAACAGCCGTGATGGCTGTGAGATGGAGACAAGGTGGAAAAAAGATTGTTTTAGGGTTTTTAAGTTTATATATATATTAAGGGTGAAATGGTAAATTAACAATAAAAATATTAAAAATATATATTATAAATAAAAAGTTCGATTAGGCTCGCGAACTATTCGAATCGGGTATTAAGATGCTCGAACTCGGCTCGCTCGATAGCTCGAGCTCGGCTCGATAATGATCGAACCGAATTCGAGTTTTTTTCGAGTCGAACTCGAGTAGTTTGCGAGCACAAGTGTCTCATTTACACCCCTACTCCCAACCTTTGTTGGCATTGGTACATTGTAAAGGAAGCTTTTTTTTTTTTTTTTTTTTTTTCTAAATATCATAGCCAAACTATTAACTTACGTGACAAGCCCACGGGTTTAATAATGAAGGCAAATATGGTAACAAAATCTACCTACCATTGGGTAGCTTTGATTTGAAGAATCTTTTGCCAGAAGAATTCAGGCTAGTGAGGTAAGAGGGGAAAGCTACTTCACTGTGAAAGCTATAATGAAATGTAATTATTTCAACTTTTACTTGTTTTAGCAAAGCTAATGGGTTTTTTCTTCAGAAGTTTGGGAGTTGAGCAACGCATAGATAGATGATAGACTAGACGATATAGCACTGGCACAAGCAGTCATTTCAACATAGTATAGTTCCAAATTGTTCAACGAGGACCTGACCAATGACTAGGCAATGATGATATGAAAAATTTATCTCAGCAGGATTTAATCAATCAAGAGAGAGTGCAGCATCGGGCAAAGGTCACATCTACAGGGTTTAAATTAATCCTTTGGGATACATGTAGCTCACTAGCTGAGCCTTGTTTTTGTTTATTTTTTGAACGATAGTTGGCTTGGACTGGATCGCTAAGCTACAAATCCCAGCGGCTAGAAACCTTATTAATGGTAGCAAGGCCCAATAGATTGCATATATAACATAGTTATAGGACAGAAAGGAGAAATTTGCAAGGAAATTGATAGTTATTGACAATAATAACATATTAAAACGAGTGTCAAGAATCTTTGATCAACAGGAGAAAGGAAGGGATGAAACATAGTTGCAATGCTATAGTTTCTAGTAACATAAAACATCTGGACTAATCTCCTTCACAAACTTTCCTAAAAACAAATTGCAGCATATTTAAGAAGTTCTCCACGACATCTCAATTTGAATCCGACCATTCTTCGAGTCGATGAGATGATACTTTTCATTGATTCTTCTGTTAGTAACAACATCAGCTAGGCTTATGGTAACATAACCCAAAGATTCCTGGTAAAACATGTAAAGAAGTATTATTATTGAATTACATAAAAGAATAATGCATTTATATTTCAAATTATACGCAATTAGGCATGGAGAAATAGGAGTTTTTGTTATGCACAAGATCTGGTGAATCATCCCATCTAAATCCCAAATCTTAAACCCTAACATAAATCCTAAACCTCAAACCTAAACCTAAACCTAAACCTTAAACCTTAAACCAAAAACCCTAAACTCTAAATCTCAAACACTAAACACTAAACACTAAATCTAAACCATAAACCAAAACCCTAAAACCCTAAACTTTAATATTTCAAACACTAAACACTAAATCCAAATCCCAAATCCCAAATCTTAAACCCTAACCCTAACCACAACCTAAACCCTAAGCTCAAACCATAAATCATAAATAATAAACTCAAAACCCTAAATCATAAACCCTAGCACTAACCCCAAACCCTAAACAATAACCCCAAACACTAAACCTTAAACCCCAAACTCTAAATCCAAACAACAAATCAAAAACCCAAAACCTTAAACAATAAATCCTAAACAATAAACCTTAACCACAAAACCACAAAACCCTAAACCAAAACCCTAAACCAAAATCCTTAAACCCTAAACTCTAAACTTCAAACCCTAAGCCTTAAACCCAAATCCCAAATCCCAAATCCTAAACCTCAAACCTAAACACTCAATCCTAAACCCTTTAACCCTCAAACCATAAACCATAAAACACAAATCCTAAACCCTAAACACAAACCATAAATCATAAACCTAAAAACTAAATACTAAATACTAAATACTAAACCATAATTCTCAAACCCTAAATCCTAAACTATAATTCCCAAACCCTAAATCCTAAATCCTAAACCCAAATCCAAACCATAAACACTAAACACTAAACCCTAAACCTTAACCCTTAACCCCTTAAACCCTTAAACCTCAAACACTAAACCATAAACCCTAAACCACAAACCTAAACCCTAAACAATAAACTCTAAAGCCTAAACCCTAAACTTCAAACACTAAACTAGCCCCAAACCACAAACACTAAAACCCTAAATCATAAACCCTAACACCAAACCCTAAACTCAAATACTAAACACTAAACCCTAAGCCACAAATCCTAAATAACAAACCCTAAACCTTAAATAATAAACCATAAATAACAAACCCTAAACCTCAACCTCAAACCCTAAACCTCTAATCATAAACCATAAAACCTAAACCTTAATCTTCAAACCCTTAAACCTTTAAAACCTAAACCCTAAATCCTAATCCTCAAACCCAAAAACCCCAAAACCTAAACCCAAACACTAAAACAAAAACCCCAAACCCCAAACTCGAATCCTAAACCCTAAACCTCAAATCATAAATCATAAACACTAAACTATAAACCCTAACCCCCCAAAACCTAGACGCAAACATTAAACACTAAACTGAAACTCTAAATCCAAACTTTAAATCCTAAATTCTAAATCATGAATCCTAAATCCAAACCCCAAACATTAAATCTTAAACAACAAACACTAAATCCCAAATTAGAAACCACAAACCATAAATCATAAACCTCAAACCTCAAACCTCAAACCATAAACCCTTAAACCATAAACCACAAACACCAAATCCCAAACATTAAATCCTAAACATAAAGCATAAAGCATAAAACGCAAATCACAAATCATAAACCCTAAACATCAAACCTCAAACCTTAAACCCTAAAACCAAACACTATATCATAAATCATAAACCCTAAATTAAAAATCCAAAACCATAAACCATAAACCTCAACCTCAAACCATAAACCTAAACCACAAATACTAAACACTAAACTCAACTCAACCCAACCCAACCCTAAACCTTAAACTCAAATCGTAAACCTCAAACCATAAACACTAAACACTAAACTATAAACCCTAACCCACATTAAACACTAAACTCAAACTCTAAAGTCCAAACCCCAAATCTTAAATTCTAAACCCCAAACACAAACCCCAAACCCCAAACATTAAATCTTAAACCCTAAACAACAAACCTTAAATTCCAAATTAGAAACCACAAACCTAAATCATAAACCCTAAACCTTAAACTATAAACCAAAAACCTCAATTTTCAAACCTTAAACCATAAACCACAAACACCAAATACCAAACTTTAAATCATAAACATAAATCATAAACCATAAAACCTAAATCACAAATCATAAACCCTAAACATCAAACCTTAAACCCAAACACTCTATCCTAAATCATAAACCCTAAATTATAAATCTCAAACCATAAACCCTAAACCTCAAACCATAAACCTAAACCATAAATACTAAACCATAAACCATAAATCCTAAACCCTAAACCCAACCCTAAACCATAATTTCTAAATTCTAAACTCTAAACCCTAAACCCTAAACCTTAAACCATAAAACATAAATCCCAAACTCCAAACTCCAAACTCCAAACTTCAAACCCCAAACCCCAAACCATAAATCCTAATTCCTAATTCCTAAACCAAAACAACAAACATTGAACACAAACCCCAAACCTAAATCCTAAACCCTAAATATTAAACCATAAACTCAAACCCTAAATCTTAAATCCTAAACACTAAGGCATAAATCATAGATCCTAAACCCCAAACCACAAATACTAAACCTTAAATCATAAATCATAAACTTCAAACTCTAAACCCCAAATACTAAACCCTAAACCCAAATCACAAAAACCAAACCCTAAAAACCAAACCTTAAACACTAAACTCCAAACTCCAAACTCCAAACTCTAAACTCTAAACCTCAAACCCAAAACCTAAAACCTTAAACCACTAACCATTAACCATAAACCATAAACCAAATCCTAAACCCTAAACCCTAAATTCAATGTGCTGACTAACCCTTTTAATTACATCATTTAAAATTAAAATTAAAATAATTAATAAAATAAATTTATTTATTTACTTTTTTTCGAGTGGGTCGGGTCATGGATCTTAAATCGACCCGCGAGTCAACGTGCGGACCAACTCCTTTAAATACATCATTTAAAATTAAAAAAAAATTAATTAATAAAATAAAATAAAATATTTTTAATTTTTCTCGAGTGGGTCAGTTACGGATCCTAATTTGATCCGCGAGTCAACGTGCGGACCAACCCCTTCAAATACATCATTTGAAATTAAAATAAAAATAATTAATAAAATAGTTTTTTTCTTTTTTAATTTTTTTCTCGAGACAATCGGGTATAGATCCTAAGTCGACACGCGAGTCAACGTGCGGACCAACTTCTTTAAATATATCATTTAAAAATAATATTAAAAATTAAAAATAATTAATAATTAATAATTAATAAAAAAATAATCTACTTGGATTATTATTTTAGGTCAGCTTCAAACAGCTTGTAGCTTAGTTTTGTTTTGTTTTTTATTTTTATATATAGTTTGCAATTCTAATTTGAAGACGTTATTTCATGTATCATTGATGAAATTTTAAATTTCACGATTGATCGATCATTGTTATTAGAGGTGCTCATGAATCAGGTCGGACCGTGTGAGAATGTTTCTAAATAATGCAAATACAAATATTCTCGAATGATGTGATAATTCTATAAAATAAAATTATTTTATCTTATTTTGTGCTTTTAAAATAGCTAAGTTCTTGTAGTTTAAACTATTTATTAATTATTTTAGATAAATATCGGTAAAAGTGAGTTTTCTTGTAGTGATCCCCTTTTTAAGATTAGTGAAAATTTAATTTTTTTAAAATAAAATAATTTCATATAAATATCTAATTTTTTTTATTTATTATAAAGTAATCCATTTAAAAAAGTGTTTTAATGAAATTAAACTTCTTACTCATAAATTAGATAAATTTTGATAATAATTAAAATATTTATAATGACAATTTAAAAATATAGTGAATAACAATGACTATTTTCGTCAGTTATAAGCTATGTCATTCATTTCATGTGCCATATCATTTAGAGCATGCTATGTCATTCATTCACATGTCATGTCATTCATTTCATATGCTATGTCATTTAGATTTTGTCACGTTAAGCATGTTATGTCACTCATTCATGTGCCATATCATTTAGAGCCTGCTATGTCATTCATTCACATGCCATGTCATTCATCCATATGCTATGTCATTTAGAATTTACCATGTCAAGCATGCCATGTCATTCATTTCATATGCCATGTCATTCATTCATGTGCCATATCATTTAGAGCATGCAATGTCATTCATTCACATGCCATACCATGTCATTTATTCATATGCTATGTCATAGAAATTATACATGATAAAAAAAAATGTTGTCAAATGCAATCAAATTATTATATTATTTTAAATGTGTTTTAATCCTTACTAGTATTTGTTGTCACATGCATTCGCATGTGAATATTCGTTGATTTATTTATTTTTTATTATATATTTATATATTTTAAAATAAAAAAATTATATATTAACTAAAATTTGTATTAACATATAAAGTTTGTTTATGTGCAAGTTATATCAAAGTATTATAAATTTTATTATTTTAATATTAATATAAAATTGATTATATCAAATAAAAATTCAATAAAAATTTTAATTGTTTTTTAGTTATACCAAATAAATAAACTTACTTTTTAAGATTAGTGAAAAATTATTTTTTTTAAAATAAAATAATTTCATATAAAATTTTAATTTTTTTTATTTATTATAAAATTAATCCATTTAAAAAAGTGTTTTAAAGAAATGAAACTTCTTACTCATAAGTTAGATAAATTTTGATAATAATTAAAATATTTATAATGGCAATTTAAAAATATAGTGAATAACAATGACTATTTTCATCAATTCAAAAAAAAATTTATATTCATGTTTTTATATATACTAGTATTTATTATCACATACATTCATATGTGAATGTTCGTTGATTTAATAGCAAGAAAAAATATAATTAACTTTTGTTTAACTCATTAAATTAATCTCATTTTATTGCTTCACAATGGATGCCTAACATTTGCCTAGCTTTTAAGTAACCTGCTCATGGCCGGGCAGCCGGCCCGGCCCGGCAAGCCTTGCCCATATTAGGCAGGGCTTGGGCAGAATATTTTTAATCTGGGCCGGTCCAGCCCTATCCGGAACAGTATTTTTTAAATTATAATAATATTATTTTATTTTATTTTATTTTAATTATAAAATATATAAAAAAAAATATTTTTTAATATTATGAACAATAAATTCGGGTCTGTCGGGCTGGCCCGACCCAGGGCCAAGTCTGGATAAAAATTTTGAAAAAAAATCGGGCCGACGTTCTATTCAGCCTATGAGCATGTCTACTTTTAAGTCGCTGATAACAATTTATATTTCCCTTGAAATCAATAAAGTCTTTCTGGCTTCCTTAAATGTAAATATTATCTTTTTAAGGCAAGTTAGATTGGAAAATATTGCCTACACATAAACGTGCTTAAAAGTAGATATTTTATAACGACCGGTAAAATTTAATCGGTAGCAATTAGCAAACCAAAAGGCTTTTAGGATCTACTCGTATTTAATATCACATGTATTCATATTTAAATGTTTATTAATTGATTTATTTATTAATATATAATTATATATTTTAAAAATAAATAAAAATAATAAAATGCATATTAATTAAAATTTGTATGTAAAATTTGTTTCATGTACAAATTATATGAAATTATTATATTATTTTAAATTTTAACTTTTTATTTATATCAAATAAATTAAATCACCTTTTAAGATTGGTGAGAAAATTAAAGCTTTTAAGATAAAACAATTCAACATAATTTTTTTATTTATTATCAAATTAATCCATTTAATGAAATTAAACTTCTTATTTATAAATTAGATAAATCTTATTAATAAAAAAAATATTTATAATGACAATTTAGAAATATAGTGAACAACGATGATTATTTTCTTCAGTTCAAAAGATTTTTTACATTCGTGCTTTTATATATATATTATAGATTATAGATTTAATATCAAAATCACATATTTAATATTTAATTTATTTTTTAATTGAATAATTCAGTTCAATCGATTGGACCAATTGAACCGATGACTTAAAGATCACACCAATTTGACCTCCGATATGATATTTTATTCATAAAATCTGACCTAACCTCAATCCTTCCAAACATTTTAATGGAAACTCAAACCCAAGCATTAAACGAGTTAGTTGGAGAACAATCAAAGCCACGACCCACCAACTATAGAGATAACTCCATTCTTGAGCTAACAAGTTACAACTTTGTCTTACAATGTTTTTCTTAGTTCAAAACTTTATCCTACAAGTTTGGTCAAAGAAGTGAAGTGCCCTCACACGACAAGACCAAAGAAAGCAATGAGGTTTCAGACATCTTTTATTAGTTTGAGCTCCAACTTACGAATTTTGTATATATATATATATATATATATATATATATATATATATATATATATATATATATATAATAGAAAAAAGGGGTTGGACTTGATGGCAAGGCCGAAAAGTTGATGGGAATTGGATCTTAAGGCCCAAGGGAACTCCAAAGTAAAACCCAGCAAAGAAAATGGGCTGGCTTTTCAAGTTCTAACTTGTTGGTTGGCAAAGTGTTGCACATTTCCTTAGGAAAATACTTTTTTTTTGGGCCAACATTAGGAAAATACTTTAGTAATGGGTTCTTAAAAAATTAATTCCCATATCTTGAGTATATCTGTTCAAAGGTCGGATTACCCGTTTAAGTCAGAAGGTCCGTTCAATATTGGGAGGGGTTTGGACAAAAATATTAGATTCGAAATATGGGTTTGAGCAAAAAAATGAGATCCGTTTAGAAAATGTGTCGGGCCTTGACTCCAACTATCAAGGCCCGAGCCTAGTTCAGCCCGCCCATTTTTTATTTATATAATATATTATTTTTATACTTATATATATATTATGTAATTTATATCATATAAAAAATAAATATATATATATAACATTATAGTGTAAACATTTAAAAATATGTTAAATGTGCATGTTTTAAAACTTAATAAAAGAAAAAAAGAAGATAAAATTACTAAAAATTAAATAAAAATAACATATTTGTTTTAATTTTTTTTTTATAAAAATAATGTGGACGGATTTAAACGGACTTAGACAAAATTTAAGACTCATATTTCAGGCCTGGTCGGGCTGGACTTGGGCAAGCACCTCTATTCTTAAGTTAAATTTAAGATATAAATAAAAGAATTTCATTTTTTTTTAATTGTGATGTTGGGGAGACTAGGCATCAGTAATGGTTTATAGTCATTTATGCACCATTGGATCGATTTTAGGGTGGTTCTAATATTTGATAGATGGTCCATGATCCAAATTCTTAGGAGTGACCTTTTTAGAGTGGTCCATAGTCCAAATACAATAGACACCCACCCGGACCAAGTGATCGGATTGTAAAATTGGATCGTAGGATCGATTTTATAATTGATTTTAAGATAAACTTTTTAATTTTTATACTTTATATTATTTTATAATGTTTGATTTAAAAATGAATCATAACGTGGATTACTTATTATATTGTTGATATCTGAATTTTTTTTTCTAGTATTTGTGAACTTTTACTATGTGATTGTAATTTTTTTAAAATATTGAAACATTATTGTATTAATTATTTATATTTGGATTTTTTTAAAATTTAGGATCGACCCATGATCGCACTGGACTGTAGAGTTGATCCTAAGTTCGATTCTAAAGGTTTATGGACCGACCAATCCTTGATCCAAAGTTTTTAAGACCAATCTTGTATGGGTGATCTACGATTCTAACTCAAAAGTTTTTATTTTTTTTTTGTTTCATAATGTCTCCTCTCAAAACTTTTGTCACCGGGGAATGTAATATTGGTGCTTGTCTAAATTTAATTATTATACCTACAAATCAAGGGAAGTATAAGGGAATATATCAATATATATATATATATATATATATTGTTAGATTTTGGAGGATGAAGAAAGGTGACATGCTTTTTTATGGCTTATGGTGCTCATGGGTCGGGCAGGGCTGAGGCTCGATTTTTTTTTCAAAGTCCTTGTCCAGGTCCTACCCGTCGGCCCGTGAGCACTGTTCATTACATTTAAAAAATAAAAAATATTTTTTATTAATATTTTTTTTATTTTTATAATTAAAATTAAATAAAATAATATTATTTTAATACAAAAAATATTGTTTGGGGCCGGGCCAGACAGGCCCGGAACAAGAATTCCTTGCCCGCCCGGCCCGTGAGCAGGTCTACTTATGGCTATGATCCTCACAGCAATCCACTTCGAAAAATCAAACATGAACATTTGACAATTTTTTTTTCCTCACTAGCATTTTCATAAATTTATGAATTTGGCTTGATTGAGTATCATTTGAAATGTTTTTGATGCTTAGAATTGATATATATAAATATATATATATATATATTAATCTCGAATTTTAAATTAGTGATTTTCTTATAAATGATTAAGACAATAGTTTATTTTAGACATGCTCTTGAGTCGAACCGGGTTGCTGTAAGAATTTTTTTTATTTTCTTTATCCAGGTCAGGCCTTAGGCAGGCCCGAATCGATCCGTTGATTCGATTTACTATTTAAATAATAATAAAAAATTTAAAAAATTATTTTTATATAATTAATATTTTTATAATTAAATTTAAATAGAAAAATGTTTTTTATTAGTTAAACAGTGATTAAATTTGGACCGGACCAGTCCGAATAAAAAATATATCGAACCTGTCTAACTGGGCAAGCTACCCAATCCTTGAAAAAGTCTAGTTTATACATACCATATCTCTAAGAAATAAATATTTGCACATGAATAAAATTTAAAAAATCTTCTATTTTAGTTTTTAAAGATACAATATATTATTAATATATGTACCTTGAAATGTTCATTTTTATTTTTAAAGAGATTAAGATTATATCTATTATATGGTCAGAGACATTATAATTTTTTAATTTAATATTAAAAGAAAAGCCTTGAACGAGAGGCCAAAATATATATAGTTTATTAGCATGCACGAGAGGCCAAGATGGAACCCTAGTTTTGACATTGGCCGACAAGAAAATTATAGCATGCAATAATTAAATTATGTTGAATTTCTCACAAATGCAATAATAATTATATTGATAGACTAACACAAAGTAAAATCTGAGCATATTGATCAGGAGATATTTACCATTAAGAACTCTTAAATGCTAATTAATTTTAAGATTTAATATTTATAAAAATTTTCAGTATCAAGATGCAAAGTTTTTATTTTCATTAATTTAAGATTTTAGGTTTTTTTTTATTTTGATTAATTGAGAAGAATTGATAATGGAACAAATTTTTTTTAATAAATGAATTTTCCCTACAAAATGGCTAAATTTATGTAATTAAAGAAATTTTGATTTTTTTTTTTCTGATCAATTTTAGTTTATATGAACACATGATGTTTATGAATGAAAAAGAACTACTTAACTCAAAGCCTAATTAATTTTACAAGTTATACGTATATTCAGGAAAAAATATTAAAGAGCACTTGAGAATTTAATTTACAGTTGATACATATATCCCTTACTTAAAGATTCGAGTTTGAATCTCCATTCTCTAAAAAAAATCAAGGAAATATATTATCCCTGCCATCAACGTCACATTTTTATTTACATTCTCATTTAGTGAGATTAGACACGATATAAAAAAACGATATGTTTAATAAATACAAAAATAATATAATAAATATGTATAATATATTTAAACATGATTAATATGATTAAAATAATATATTTAATACACGTATTATATTCATATTTAAAATTTTAATATATTTAATAATTTATATTTTATTTATATTTACACGATTTAAAAAAAAATACAACACATATTCTTACAAATTGTTTATTCAGATTATAAGAGATAGAGAGAGAGAAAGAAACATCCATAATTCGTTTTCCTGTAATTGTTCTTGATCTTTTTTGTATTTGAAAAATATCTTTGTTCCCCTGATGGCTTTAGTTATGAGCTGGGGCTTTGTTCAAAAAAGTTGCCCAATTGAAGGCTACATATATCATCATATCAAGCAATGATACCTACTTTTCACCATTTATTTATTTATTTATTTATTTATTTATTCATTCATTCATTTTTATTTTTTATTTTACATGTATTATTATGAAAAGCTGCAGCACGACTGCTTCCATACAATGCTGGTTTCTATGGGGCCTGGTTGGTGAGGTTGGTGTGTTATTCACACATATATATATTGTATATATTACCCAAAAAAAAAAATTATAAAATATTTTCAATGATTTATAAAGATTTGAACTCATGTAAAAATTGAGAAGTAATTAATAATTTTTTGAAATGAAAATAGATAAAAGAATTTAAATTCTTTTAAAGAGGATTCGAATGGTAAATTTGAAAAATATAATATGTTACAAATTTATCTAAGGAATCAAAATCATTGAGAAAATGATTCAAATACTCTACAAAATTCTGTGTTCCGTAAAATTTTGGCCTAAGAAATTAGAATACCATATTAAAAGATTCAAATTCTTCATCTGAAAATTCAAAAAATTAATTTGTTGGACATGCTCTTTCACATTAGTCCAATCTCCAATATACAACAATATATATATATATATATATATATATATAATCTAAGTTTTGAAAAAAATATAAATTTATTTTTTGCACCGAAATTTTTTACTCATCAGATCACCAAAAGATAAGCATTGTTCAAAGAAAAATAAAATGAAAAAGAAAAAGCAATCAAAATGGCTCGTGAAGATTGTAATAATTCGAATTCATAATTTAATCTAATTGATTTATATAATTTTTTAAAAAAATAATATTCAACAAATTTAAAATTTGATCAACATTTATAATTTTTTTTTTTCAACTACAATTTTCTTTATAAAAAAATTTGTAATAATTCTGTGATGAAGGAGACAACTCAGACAAGCACATGCATCATTCAACAAATCAACACACAGACAAAAAAAACGTTGTCTTTCGTTTGTAAATGATCATTGTTGTCGGTTAGCTTGTCATGTCGTTTGAAAATATTTTTATGCCCTCAAATTAATGACGTAATGGTTGAACTACACTCAGCTTAAAAGCAACTGGACTGAAGAAATCTAACTGGAACATAAAATCGCTGAAGATCACTGAATCATCGCCATGTGGGTAACTCCACTCAATACTAATGATTCTTTGATATTTTTATAAAGTTTAAACCCAAAACATTATTATAAAGTAAAAAAAAAAAAAGAAAAGAAAGGGTTAATGATTAATGTTCATGATTTCTGGTTAGGAAGAAAAAAAGGGTGAAGTTGAAGAATTAGACATTGAGATTTGGATAGAGCAAAACTTTATGAATGAAAACTTGAGATGGTTTCCAAAGCATAAGGTCAATTCTACATAACAAAATGGAATTAGTATCATTAAATTTTCATAGCTTATTCTCACCGAAGCTTTATAATAATATCACTTCACCTTTTGAACTGACGATTTGGAATAAAACTTTCTCTAATATTCACTACATATTAACGGAGAGCAGAATTCACATTATGGAATATGGACCATATATAATATTTTAAACGGAATTGGATTCCAAATCTCAAGTAAGAAACTTCTTCCCTTCTCACTCTCACTCTCTCTATCTTCTTCTCTTTCTCTCTATAAGGTATAAATGAAATATTTGTGCTCACAAACTTATTTGAATTTGATTCAAAAAAATCTCGAATTTGATTCAATCATTGTCAAACCAAACAAGCCGATTTCAAATATCCTAATGTTCGGCTTAAGTGGCTCGCAGGCCTGATTGAGTTATTTTATACTATATATTTTTATTATTTTAGTAATGAAAAAACTCAATTCGAGTTCGAGAATAAATAATCAAGTTTAAAGGCGAGTTTGGAAATTGAGCTCATTTTTATTAGGTAAACAAGTCTAACCGAACGAGCTCAAATAGTTCGGTTTTTATTTCGAATCAAGTTCGAGCTATACAAACTTAAAACACACAACAAATAAAAAAAGAGTTTGTATTTAATGCACTGTTAGTGTATAGTTCTATACACTGACAATTAATCTTACGATGACACCTTATTAAAAATATAAACTCTAAACTTAAAACCCTAAACCTAACTTTTAACAGGTTGCATGATGTGGTGCACTGTGCATTAAATATAAATCCATAAAAAAAAAGCATAAAAAAAAAACTAAAAAATCGTTTAACATCTTGAAAAATGGAGATTTTTTTCAAGAGTGCTCATGGTTGTTGAGAGAAAAAGAGAATAGAGGCTGCTGAGTTTTTTTAAGGAAAATAGTGTTTAGGTGAGGTGAAGAGAATTTAGATTTTAGGCTTGCTAACTAGTAACTACTAAGGGGCAAGGGCTTACGGATGGATTTATTCTAACGCATTAATAATGGTTTTTTTTTAAGCCATTAGTAATGGATTAGAAAAAACCCATCCCGTAAGCCACACCATGTAATGTTTTATATTTTATTTATTAAAATAATTTATATTTAATATTAATATAAAATTATAATTATAAAAATAAAAATAAAAATAAAAATTATTTAAAAAATATATTGTATTCGAGTTGGATCAATCCAGATTCGGGCTTTAGTTTAAATTTTTTGCCCAAGGCCCGACCGTTTAGAGCATGGGCTTCTCATTTTGCCCAGATCTATTTTTCGAGCCTAATAATTTTGTCTAATCTTTTCTAAATATTAGGTGAATATTCGAATTTGCACGAATAACTCGACCTTTAAACATGTATACAATAGAGCTAACCCTTAGTAAAATCTTGTGCACCTACCCTTGAAAAAAGGGGACCCCACCCTCCATGGATGGATAGCAATGATATGTAAAAAAAAAAAAATGCAACCATTAAGTGGTGTTATTTCACATAATTAGTACTGAATTTATTTTGATTTTATATTCAAGTTAGGCTTTTTCATCTATTGTTAATTGGTTTTAGGTTGAATAGTTAATATGATTTTAAGCTAGGTTTGTTCAGTTCTTCTCGCCTGTTTCTCTTATGAGTTTGTCCACATTGTCGCAACCTAAAAAATAACAAGCCTTATCGCAAGACTTTATATTCGTTAAGCGTGATATTAAAAAAAACCGAGAAAAAGTCGACTTAATTCCTCTTGAAAAATGAAGGTTTTGAAAATGACCTTGAAAAAGACATGAAGTCGCCACCAATATTTTTTAGCTAGGTGTGATCGGCCACATAATAAACTGGTTTTATAAAATATTTTAAAATTAATTAAAATATTTTTAAAACTAATTTCAAGTCTACGTTTTAAACCAGAGAAATCAAAGAAGCGGTTTCGGGACTCGGTTACATGTCGGGAAGGATTAGCACCCCCACAATACCCGTATAAAACGGTACCTTATTAATCGTGTGTTATCTCAAGTCTCGATAAAAAAGTCGGTTTTAAATTTAGTATTTCAAGTTAATTCTCAATTTAAAGAAAAACAATTTCATTTTTATTTGAAAATAATCCAAAATTTATTAATTCAAAATTTTCCTATATTTCCCAACAAACGTGGCAAAATATAAAAATTTGTATTTATTTGAAAATTTTTCCAAATCATTCTCGTTTTAAAGAAGATAATCCGTTATTAATGATAATTGATGATATTCTTCCCAGCAAACCTGGCAGAGAACTCATGAATTATTTTAACTCGGTAATATCTTTATTTTATTGAAAATCATTATTTTTTCAAAACATTTAAAAAAAATGAATATGAACATGTGTGACATAAATAAAATTACATAGCAAAGTTTAGATAATATAATGCAACCTCAATGATATGATATAATTTAAATGGCATAGTATATTCTAGATGAAATGAAATATCCTAAGTATCATGGTATATTCTAAGTGAAATGAATTATCCTAAGTAACATGATATGTTCTAAATGAAATGAAACAACTTAAATAACATGATATTCTAAATGAAATGATATGATTTAAATGACATGATTTTCTAAATGAAATGATATGATTTAAATGACATGGCAAATTTAAATGGCATATTTTAAATGACATGGTATATTCTAAATAATATAATCTAAATGACATGAAATGACATGAAACATAAAATAATGCTATCATGTAATATGCATGAAAATAAAAATAAAATAATAATGCATGAACATAATATATGCTAAATAATGTGACAAAAATAAATAACTAAATAAAAAGCATAGGATAGCATGTAATATTCAAAACCATATAACAAACAACATAACACCATAAAATAAATCAAAATAATAACAATATCATAGAAATTAGCATAGCAAAAATCACATATTATATAAAATGCATGAATATGAAAAATGCAATGCATGAAAGTGTATTTTTTCCTTTAATTAAGAAAATCCGTATATCTAAAAAGATATCCGGCTACCTTAGGAAAATATATCAAATTAAATTTTCTAAATTCAAAATACTTTGTAATTTGTTTGAAAACAATTTTCAAAAACTTAGATTAAAAAAAAAAAAAAAAAACAAAAACCTAACTAAACCCTTTTTAAATGGCTCTAATTTTCTAAGATTAAAATTTTGGACTTGACCACCCTTAACCCGAGGTTTCTAAAATTATTTTTAGAGTTTAAAAAGACCTAGAAACTTCCTAATCAGTCCCCTCTAAGTAACTTAGCCAAAACAGAAAAAGGAATTTTCTTTAAATTCAAATCTGACTCCACTGCCTAGTTTTAGAACACGATTTTTTAACCTATTTTTAAAAGTTAAAAAAAATCTAAAAACAATACTGGAGACTTATAACATGTAAAACTACATGGAAAAAAATTGGCTTAATTTTCTGGTTAAAGATGACTGCCCAAAAAAATCAGGAAAGTACGAGTACTGGGTGAAAAAACTGTTTTGCCAAGACACAATTTTTTTACCTTTGATAAAATCATTTAAAAATCAAAGTAAAAATGTTAGAGACTCTCCTAAAGACTCACAAATAGTAGCTAACACTTTTGAAAAGTTAGACAAAAATGGCTAAGTAAAAAAAATCACAAAGGTAGAATAATCAATTTGACAAACTCTTTAATTTTTCACAAGTATGCTCAAGTGAGCATGTGAGCCATTGATTGGCCTAAGTCATAAATCATGTGGCATGACATGAGATGCATGAACATACAGCAAATATGATGTATGAAATGCATGATTTAAATCCTAAATGATGTGAGAAATGCATGGCAATGCAAAATAACCTAAGACCAAAATAGCATAAAAAATGCATGGCAATAAATGTACTCCTAACCTAAGAATGCATGAGATGCATGATAATGCAAATGAGACTTAGACCTAAAGTGATATGAGATGCATGGCAATACAAAGTGACCTAAGACCTAAATAGCATAGCAAATGCTTGGCAATACCAATATGATTCTAGACCTTATATGCATGGGAATATGCATGGCAATACCAATATGATTCTAGACCCTAAATGTCATGAGAATGCATGAAAATGGCATAAACATATAGTAACTGTAGACACCTAATTTTGTCCGGACCCCTAAATCAGGTACATTTTCTTCCTAAATTGATGTTTCAGAATGCTAAAAGGCTTTTCTCATCCTGCAGGTGGTACTCCGAGGCTTAGTCTAAGAAAGCAGACAGAAAAAGTCAAACTCAAAAAAGTCAACCCCGAAAAAATCAACCCAAAAAAAGTCAACTACTGAAAAAGTCAACCCATTTTCAAAATCAAGATTTGAGGTTCAATTGAAAAATAGTGAAAGAATTTTGATAATCCGAGTTCTACATTGAAAGATATGGAGTTCGGAAGTTGGGTTACGAGATTGAGTAGAAAGGAAACCCTAATTCGGGAAATTCGAGGAAAAAATGCTTAAACGATCAAATTGGTCAGAATTGAAGGTCTCAAATGAAAGATAAGAACTGACTACGGGTAATGGAGAAGCTACTTGGAAAAAAAAAACTAATAGAAAAGTCAATTTAGAAGAAAATCGAGAATTAGGGTTTTTCGGTGGAATTCGGTGAAATTTGGAAAAATTGCAGAAATGGTTCGATTCAGTAGATCTAAAGCCCTTAATTGATGAGAAATGATTAAAAAAGGATAGCCCAAGGCTCATTTTGAAGAAAATCTAAAAATTGGACTTGTTTTGAGCAAAATCGGGTTTTGGAGGCAAAAGGGCAAAATTGGAAAATATGGGAAAAATAGCAAATGAACTCCAAATTTTTTTAAAATTTACAAATCTCATTATTAAATTATTTTTAAGAGATTGGATAAAGAAAATTTTGATTCGGAGTTCGTTTGCAAAATGGCCAAATATCGGGTCTCTTATGTAGTAATTCAAGTAGATAAATCCCGAAAAAATAGTAAACGAGTTCCGAAAATTCTGAAAATTTGAAAATCTCATTTTTAAATTATTTGGAAGAGATTGGCGAAATACAATCTTGATTCGTAGTTCGTTTGAAAAATGGCCAAATCTCGGGTCTCCTATGTAGTAATTCAAGCAGATAAATCCCGAAAAAAATAGCAAATGAGCTCCAAAAATTATGAAAACTTCCAGATCACATTTTTAAATTATTTGAAAAATATTGGTGAAGAAAAATATTGATTCGAAGCTCGTTTAGAAAATGGTAAAGTTCGGGTGCATAAAAGGGGTAATTTTGGAAATAAATCCGAAATAAACAAATGGACTCGAAAAATTTTGAAAATTTCCAAAATTCAATTTTATTATTATTTTGAAAGTATTGAAAAAATGAAATTCAAATTTGGAGTCCGTTTTTTATTTATTTAAGTTCGAGGGCAAAAAAGGTCATTTCACCAAGGAAACCAAAAAGGGCAAATTTGTAATTGAGAAACATATGAAAGAAGAAGGAATTGCTGGGATTTTTTCTTCCCTTGGTCAGCCAACATAGAGGATAAGAAGGAAGCTTGAACAATTTAATTCCCTTGTCAATATCAAGCCACATGCTACCACTAACACCTTGCAAATGATCCCCCCTTTATCCATTGGCTTAGATGCCTTGTAGGAAAGTTGAATGCACCATCCAATGACAAAATTTAAATGCCAAGATGAAATTTTTATTTGTCATAAAAGAACCCTCATCTAATGGCCATGAATGGAAGAAAAAAGATGAGCACAATTCATCCAAGGGTGAGCATCCATTCGGTTGAGCAAGGGAGTGCATGCGATTATCTCTTTTCATCCAATGGCTTAGTCCATCTACAAGGCCTGAGTACACATGATGAGGGCTGGATTTAATCTACAAGATGTCATTTTTATGTTGTCCTCATCCAATGACCAAGAATGGAAGAGCACAACTCATCCAAGGGTAGGCACTCAAGGGGGGCAAGCAAGGGAGTGCATGGGATTGGTCCTCTTTTGCATCTAAGAGCTAAGGTTACTACAAGGGCTGAGTACACATATTAAGGGCTTCTATCAATTGGCAAGATGACATTTTTAGGTTGTCATTAAAATATCTAAATCTAAAGGCCAAGATTGGAGGAGAAAAAGTGCAATTTCCATCCAAGGGTTAGGGGGCCATTCGGACAAGGCTAAAGGGAGGGGGATGATTTCATTTTTTCAGAAGTTTTTTGGCTGGAAACAGTAGCTAATTTGGCAAAAAAAAAGGTTTTGAAAGAAAGAAAAGAAAAGGTTTTAAATAAAGAGCTTGAAGGTAGTCATCTCTACCAAGCTCTAGCCTAGCTTTCTTATTCATTTCCATGGTGTTTTTTTGATTTTTCTATCATGTTTTCCTACTACATTTTTCATAGAAGTAAACTTTTTTAATGTTTACTTATGTTTTCATCTCTTCTTCTTCTTTAAAATGGTGGAAAACAATTTTTTTTTTTTATGGTTTCATGCTATGGCCGAAAATGGCACATTTATTTGCCTTGTTTTTCATTTTTTTCTTCCTTGCATGTTGTTGTGAAAAATGATTTTTACAAGGTTTTTAGAGTATTTTAAGGTTATGGTTTTTTACAAAATATGAAACAAAAAAGGTCGAAATGGCTACATGATCTTGGCTAGACCAAGTGACCATGGTTAGGAGAGAGGCTATGCCCATTTTTACCTACCATGAAACTCACCTTATTTTCTGTTTTACATGGTTTATTTTCTATTTTATTGAGATGGAAAGGCTTCATGATCTTGGCAAGACCAAGTGATTATGGTTAGGTGAGAGGCTATGCCCATTTGATACCAACCATGGAGCTTAACTTTCCTTGTTCTACTTACTAGTTTTGCTTGTTATTTGTTTTGCATGTCTGTGTTAAATCTTTTATATATGTGTTCTTTACATTATTTTCTATGCTATATTTACTTATACATTTCATTTCCATGCTTGATATTGCATCATTGCATATTCGGCCATTATTGTGCATTTTTTTCATATATCATGTCTTACATGTTTGCATTTTCTTGGTTTTGTTTCATGACCATTCGGCCACTCCATTTTGTATGCCTTGCATGTGTATTTTCCTTTTGCTTCTTAACTTGTTTGCATCTCCATGCCATGAACTTGTATATTCTGATTTTAGTATGCCATGTGCTTATGAAAATGCTATGATAAAAATGCCATCATATTGTTCCATGACCATTCGGCAATCCCCTTTTTGTTTGCCTTGCATATGCATTTTCCTTTTGTTTCTTAACTTGTTTGCATTTCCATGCCATGAGCTTGTGCATTTTGATTTTGTTATGTTATATGCTATTGAAAATTTCATGACATTATGCATTTTAATATGATTTGTCATGTACTTGTGTTATTTACTAAATAGGATTGCATTAGAGTCTCATGTGATCATTTGGCCTCTTCATGCATCCCTTTCCTTGTCATGCATTTGCATTTTGTGTAGGTAACATGCTTTGCATTATCATATCTTGAAATTGAGTATTAGTTGCTTTTTGTTCCAGCATTGAAATTAGTTTCATGAGTCATTGTATGTTCATAGTATTGCTATGCATGTTCATTACATTTTAGTTCTAGGCCTTTTTGGTATTGCCATGCATATTGAGTCTTAAATCACATTGGTATTGTCATGCATTACTATGCTATTTAGGTCTTATGTCACATTAGAATTTTCATGCATATTCATAACATATTAGGTCCAAGTCATATTTGCATTATCAAGCATTGCATGCATATTGAGCTAGGATAGCATTTATTGCCATGCAAATTCATGCTAGGCATTTAGGTTGTCTTGAATTGTCATGCATTTCGTTTACCATTTAGACTTTTAGACCATACATTTCATACATTTCATTTGCTGTATGATCATGCATTCCATGTCATTGCCACTTGATTTGTGACTTAAGCCAATTAATGGCTCAAAGTCATGCTCTCTTGAGCATACTTGTGAAAAATTAAGGAATTGTCAAATTGATTGTTCTACCCTTGTGATATTTTTTACTTAGCCAAATTTTGTCCAAGGTTTTTAAATGTTTAGCTACTGTCCTTAGGTCTTTAAGATGATTTTCAACAATTTCTACTTTGATTTTTGAATGAATTTATCAAAGGCAAAAAATGTGTTTTGACAAAACAGTTTTTTTCTCCCACTACTCGAACTTCTTTGATTTTTCTGGGTAGTCATATTTAATCAAAAATTAAGCCAATTTTTTATCATGTAGTTTTACATGTTCTGAGTCTCCAAAATTTTTTTCGATCTTTTTGAATTTTTCAAAATAGGCTAAAAAATCGTGTGGCAAAATCAGGCAGTAAAGGCAAATTTGAAATCAAAAGAGAAATAATGGTTGAATTTGGCTAAGGCATTTAGAAGGGGTTGGGTAGAAGCCTTAGCTACTGTCTCAGGGTAGTTTCTAAGCCTTTTTAAACTTTAAAAGTGATTTTATAAATCTCGGGTTAAGGGTGGTCAAGTTTGGGATTTTAAACTTAGGAAATTAGAGCCATTTCAAAGGGGTTTGGTAAGGGTTTTAATTTTTATTCAAGTTTTTCTTCTAAGTTGTTTTCAATCAATCACAAAGTTTTGTGTTTTTTAGAAAATCTAATTTGACATATTTTCCTAAGGTAGCCGGATATCTTTTTAGATATACGGATTTCTTTATTTAGAGGAAAAAATGCATTTTCATGCATTGCATTTTCTATGTTCATGCATTTTATTTAAATGTGTGATTTTTGCTATGATATTTTCCATGATATTATTATTATTTTAATTCACATTTTATGATCTTATATTTGTTTGCCGTATGATTTTGAATGTTTCATGATATCCTATGCTTTTTATTTAGTTATTTTTGTCATATTGTTTAGCATATACTATGTTCATGCATTATTATTATTTTCATTTTCATGCATATTATATGTTAGCATTATTTTAATTTCATATCATTTAGATCATATTCCATGTCATTTAGGTTATTTTATCTATAACATGCCATGTCATTTAAAATATGCCATATCATTTAAAAATTGCCATGTCATTTTAAATCATTTTATCTCATTTAGAATATACCATGATACTTAGGACTTTTCATTTCACCTAGAATATACTATGTCATTTAAATTATGTCATATTATTTAGGTTGCATTATATTATCTAGACTTTGGCATGTCATTTTATTTATGTCATACATGTTCATGTTCATGTTCATATTTTTAAATGTTTTGAAAAAGATAATGATTTTCAATAAAAATAAAGATATTCCCGAGTTAAAATAATTCATGAGTTCTCTACCGAGTTTGCTGGAGGGAATATCATCAATTATCATTAATAAAGGAATATCTTTCTTTAAAAAAAAACGAGAATGATTCGGAAAGTTATCCTAATGAATAAAAATTTCTATATTTTGCCGATTTTGTCGGGGAATATAGGGAAATTTTGATTTAATAAATTCCGGATATTTTCAATTCAAAATGGAATTATTTTTCTTAAAATTGGGAATTAACTTGAAATACTAAATTAAAAACCAACTTTTTACCGAGACTTGAGATAACACACGATTAATAACGTACCGACTTATACGGTCGTTGTAGGGATGCTAATCTTTCCCCGCATGTAACCGGCTCCCGGACCCGCTTCTTTGATCTCTCTGGTTTATAACGCAGACTTGAAATTAGTTTTAAAAAATATTTTAATTAATTTTAAAATGTTTTATAAAACCGGTTTTAATAGGTGGCCGATCACACCTAGCTAAAAAAGATTGGTGGCGACTCCATAACTTTTTACGAGGCCGTTTTCATACCCTCGACTAAAGGTGTAAACGAGATACCTGTGCTCGCAAGCTACTCAAGTTCGGCTCGAAAAAAACTCGAATTCGGCTCGATCATTGTCGACCGAGCTCGAGCAGCTTGAGCTATCGATCGAGCCGAATTCGAGTATCCTAATACCCGACTCGAGTAGCTCGCGAGCCTAATCGAGCTTTTATATTTTTAATATATATTTTTATTATTTTTAACTATAAATTTACTATTTTACCCTTAATATATATTTAAAAACCCTAAACCTAATTTTTCTCCTTCTCTCTCACATGTGCCGCTTATTCCTTCTCCCCTTCCCCTTCCCCTTCCCCCTCCCAATCCCAACTCCCACCAGTTCCTCATTCTCTCCCATTCCGAGTCCCAACTCCCACCTGCAGTCTCTCCCTTCTCTCCCACTCTACAGTCAATCTTCATATCTCTCAAGCTGCAAAGTACCGTTCTTGACCAGCAGTGTCTCAGATCTGAGCCTTAACACTCTTGTGTTCAATAACAAGAGTTCTAGTCTGAAACTCAACTCCAATGGTAGCTTTGGAATCTAAACTAAACTCGTTTCTAGCAAATCGAGCAAGAATCTGGGACTTACCACAACAGAGTCACCAATCAAAACTACCTTGAAAACATAGTCAATCTTTTAGCTTGGGTCTTCAACCCTCCACCACTAGCCATTTTTTCTTGTTTTTCTCTTATAGTTCCCAGTTTTTCTGTCAACAACTTTGTTTTTCCACTTGGTTTTGTTTAAATTTGTTTCTCCCCTGACATATAGCGAATCGAAGCAAGAGGGTAAGGGGCGGGGGATTGGGCTATTGTCTTTTTCTGATTTGAAGAATATTTGTTGTTGTTTAGGTCTTTTTTTTTTTCTGCTACATGGCCAGAATCTTGTACCTTTTATAAAATTTTCCTTGCTTCTTAATAAATATTTGGCTTAACAAAAAGAAATAGAGTAAATGGAAGCTGGTTTCTGATGAAAAACTTAATTTTTTTTTTAAAAAAACGATTGATATATTATTGTTAGAGGAGCAGTTTAGTAGTACTTGTTAATTATGGAGAAGGTGCTTGGATTTTAATTATGTAGTGCTCCCCTGTTGTTAGGAATGCTTTTGGCATGTTCTTTGTTGTTGTTTTGATGTTGTTTTCTTGTTGAGTGTTTGATGTCTTTCTGGGCTGCTTTGAGATCTTTTGGCATAGGCATATTGTTCATGCTACATACATCAGTCTCTTATGTGAATGATGCTAGCTTGATCTTTTGTCATAGGCATGTTGTTTTCTTGTTGAGTGTTTGATGTCTTGATTTTTAGTGATTTGTTCATTGTTTGATCATTATACTATTGAACAAATTAAATTATTTATTAAATTTAATTAATATAAAAATTTGTATATGTAAAAGTTTAATTCGAGCTCGAACTCGAGCTCGAGTATGTAAATTGAGTAAACGAGCTTAATCGAGCCGAGCTCGAATAGGTTGATTTTATCTTGAGCCGAGCTCGAGCTTAGAAAATACTATTCGGTCAAGCACGAGCCGAGTTTCGAGCAGCGAATGTTGAATCGAGCTCGAGCTTGTCATTTTCGAGCTCGGCTCGGCTCGATTACAGCCCTACCCTCGACACCTTCATTTTTCTAGAGGAATTAAGTCGACTTTTCCTCGTTTTTTTAATGTCACGCCTAACGAATAATAAAGTCTTGCGATGAGATTTAGTTATTTTTTTTTAGGTTGCGACAGTAACTAATAAACCTAAAACTAATGCATGAACAAACAACAACTAATACACAATCTTATGGCATGATAATGCAAAGCAATGGCACCTAAACATAATGCAAATGCACACACAATGCAAGAATTACATGAAGAAACCGAATGGCCATTAAAATAGAATAATGCAATCTTATTTAGCCATAGCACAAACACATGGAAAACCAAATCAAAATTCACAATGTAATGGCATAAAATGCAAACCTATCAACTAGACAAAATGAAAATACACACACAAAACCAAATCATGTAGTATAATCCTAGCTAAACAATAACACAAATGCATGGAAGCAATAAACTAGCAAACGTGATAAACAATGCAAATATGTATAAAAATCTATCATGGCCGAATTAGACAATATGAGTATAACATGGTATATATGCATGAAGATCAATGGAAACATGGTAAACAATCAAACATGATAAAAATGCAAACATGCTCAAGAGAATCTATCATGGCCGAATGGAACAACCTAAACTAGCATGGCATTATCACAAACACATAGCATGGTATATTATTAAACTATCACAATCGAGATAACCTACCACAAATCAAGCTAATTTAACACAAGTAAGCTAACCTACCACAATAAATCTCATGAACAAGATCAAAAATCCAAAAGAAAATCATCTAAAAACAAAGTAAATCATTCGGCCATGGTAAAAAAACAAGGATGTAATATTGTTGTTTTTTTATATTTTCTTTCAAAAGAAAAACAAAATAGTAGCTCTTTAGAAACAAGTTTATTTCATGAAAAAGAAGAAAAATCAATCAACAAGCAAGATCTTGTCAATAAAATAAGAAAAATAAACATGAAAAAGTATAGCTACCTTGCTATAGCTTTCCAAATCAAGAAGAAAAATGCTAAAACCCTTCTTTTTTTTTCCCCTCTCTTTTTCCTCTCTTTTTCCCCTTAGCTACTACCCCTTTTCAGCCTCCAAAACTGAAAAATGAAATCAGCCCCCCTAATTAGCCTTGGCCGAATGGTGTATCTTTCTAGAAGGAAGGTAGTTATTTTTCATCCAATGGCTATCACTTAAGATGCATTCTATGTAAAAAACCCACCATTAGATTAGAATCATCAGCCCTTGAATTATGATGTCATACAGATGTCATAAATAGGCTCTTTCTCCAACCATTAGTCCATGTGTTGCAAATTCAAAGGCTTGATCACAAAAAATAACTACCTTCCTCTTCACCCTTGGCCCTTTGATGAAAAATTAGAAAATATCTGTCCTCCATTGGGCCTTGGTTAGCTGACCCCTCATCATCCAGCCCATGCTTCAATTTTTTTAAAAGCAAGAAAATGCCCTTTTCAGTTTCTTGGGTAAAATGATCTTTTTGACCCCCAAATCTAAATAAATAGAAAACGGACTCCAAATTCAAATTTTATTTTTTCAATACTTCGAAAATAATAAAAAACTAAATTCTGGAAGCTTTCAAAATTTTTCGAGCCCATTTGATATTTATTTGGATTTTTTTCTTCCAAAATTACCCTTTTGTGCACCCGAACTTTCACCATTTTTAAACGAGCTCTGAATCCAGATTTTTATTCATCAATCTCTTCCAAATAATTTAAAAGTATGATCTAGAAGTTTTCATAATTTTTGGAACTCATTTGGTATTTTTTTGGGATTTATCTACTTGAATTACTACACAGTGGGCCCGAGATTTGGCCATTTTGAAAACGAACTCCGAATCCGGATTTTATTTCACCAATCTCTTCCAAATAGTTTAAGAATGATATCTGCAAATTTCAAGAATTTTTGGAGCTCATTTACTATTTTTTCGGGATTTATCCTTTTGAATTTCTATATAGGGGAACCGAGATTTGGCCATTTTTTAAACGAACTCCGTATCCGGATTTTCTTTCGCCAATCTCTTCGAAATGATTTAAGAATGAGATCTGCAAATTTTCAGAATTTTTGGAGTTCATTTGCTATTTTTCCAAAATTTTCAATTTTGCCCTTTTGCTTCTAAAGCCCGGTTTGCTCAAAACAAATCCAATTTTCAGATTTTCTTCAAACTGAGCCTTGGGCTATCCTTATTTAATCACTCCTCATCAATTAGGGCTTTATTCTTATCGAATCGGGCTATTTCTGTAATTCTTCCAAATTTTACCGAAATACACCAAAAACCCTAATTCTCGGTTTTCTTCCGGATTGACTTTTCTTTTTGTTTTTCTTCCAAGTAGCTTCTCCATTACCCGTATTCAGTTCTTATCTTTCATTTGGAACCTTCAATTTTGACCAATTTGATCGTTTAAGCATTTTTTTCCCAAATTTCTCAAACTAGGGTTTCCTTTCTACTAAATCTCTGTAACCCAACTTCCGGACTCCATATCTTTCAATGTAGACCTCGGGTTATCAAAATTCTTTTGCCATTTTTCAATTGAACTTCAAATCTTGATTTTGAAAGTTGGTTGACTTTTTCAGTAGTTAACTTTTTGAGGTTGACTTTTTTAAGTTTGACTTTTTTATGCTCACCTTCTTAGACTAAGTCTCGGCTTACCACCTGCAGGATGAAAAAAGTCTTTTTACATTCTAAAACATCAATTTAGGAAGAAAACATACCTGTTTTAGTGGTCCGGACAAAATTAGACGTCCACACAAGTGATAAGCCTCTTTTTCGATAGTAAGCATTGGGCCTACATGTGATAGTGTAAGCACTGGGCCTACATGTGATGGGTTGTTAACTAGTGTTATCTCACCTGTTAAATCTTGATTTTTTTTTTTATGATTTTAAATTAAATTTGGATCTCTCTACTCATTACTAGTTGATTTTAGGCTTGATACTTAACAACAACCTAAACTCTTTTGATCTCCGATATCTCTGGTTTATTGGCTTTAGTATTTGAAAACTTACTTTACATGAGATATTAAACTCGACATATGTATAATCTATCTATAATTTATATCTATAATCTATATAAAAGCATAGATTTGGAAAAAATTTGAACTGATCGAAAATGACACGATCACTATATTTCTAAATTGATATTGTAAATATTTTTATTGTCATAACGGTTTTTTCGATCGTTAAGACGATTTTGAAAACAAAATGGAGTCACCACGAATCTTTTTTGTAGGTGTGATTGGCCACCTATTAAAACTGGTTTTAGTAAAATATTTCAAAATTAATTAAAATATATTTTTTTAAAACCAATTTCAAAGTCCGTGCTTTGAATCATAGAGAAAACAAAATCGGGTTCGGAAGTCGGTTACGTGGGGGAAGGATTAGCACCCCCGCAACGCCCGTTTAGAAAACGGTACCATTTAGTCACGTGTTATCTTAAATCTCGATTTAATAGACTTGACATCGGTATTTAAAATTATTTATTCTTTTTTATTTTATTTTATTTTCGAAAATATGTTTATTTGTTGAATTTTTTAAAGAATTGCTATTATTTTTGAAAATGAAAGTGAACGTAAATCTATTATCGAGAACACTCATTAAATATTCTCAACACTCTTGGTGGTATTTAACGAGATCCTCTCACCTCAAGATATCTTAGGAATCTTTACTATGACATCCTTCGAATTCCGTCGTCGGTAAATCCATACTCATTTTATATTTATTAAATTAATTTCTCGCTATAATGCTTTAATCCTTTTACAACAAACCCGTATTTTGCGACACTAACATATTCTATCATATTTAAACAAATGATGAATTCCAATGATAAAACATATTAAAAAAGGATATAATATTTAAAATAATAATAACTACAAATAACAAAATATACTAAAACACAGTGCAACAATGAAACACACAAAAACAAAAACAAAAATATATATGTATATGTATATATTAGAACACGTTACAATACTTAAATAAATAATAAATAATAATGACGAAATATATTAAAACTTACTATACATTAAGATACAAATAATAAGATAAAACATATCACAATATTTAAAATAAATTATAGACACCAATGATTAAAAAAAATGTTAAAACACGCTACTACATTAAAATACGAACAATATGACATACTAAAATATATTACAATATTTGAAACAACTAATAAACACCAATAACAAATATGTTAAAACGTACTACAATATTTATATAAACAATATACTTTGACATTTAAATAAACAAAAATAAAAAAATTACGTGATTAGGCTTGAAGCCCGGCCCCGGTCTGCCTGAGTCTGAACCTGGATTTGGTGGGCTTAGACCCAAAATTATTATTTTTTGGGCTTTTCTCTTTTTTCCTTTTTTTTCTCCTCTATTTCTTTTTCTATTTTTTTTAATTTTAATTTTAATTTTTTTCTTTTTTCTTCCCTACCCGTGGGTCAGGCGCGCGGACCTCGGGTTGGATCCGGGTTCACGCGCGGACCCTCACTCCCCAAAATGGCGCCGTTTATGGCGCCTATAAATACCATGTTTTACCTTTTTTTCACTTTTTCTCTCTCCTCTCTCTGTCCCCTTCAAAAAGCTCTCCATTCTCTCTAGCCCTACCCAAAATCTGACGTCGGTCCGTCGCACCGACCGCCGTGCCTCCTCGTCGGCCGTCACTCGTCGACTGTCGATGATCTCAAAATTTCACACCTGAAGGGGTTTCGACCCCCTCTTCTCGAATTCGAGCTCCGTTTTGCCTAAATCTTGACAAAACCTCCTAGATCTAAGGAAACCTTTTTGACATTTTGTGGTTCTTTTTTATTATTATTTTTAAAAAAGGCTGTTTGTGGTTTTTTTTTGAGTTGTATGGTGTGTGTTTGGTGTTTATGTGTTGTGGCTGTGAGGGTTGTGGATGGAGGAGGTCTCGGTGGTGATGGTTTTTTTTGGTCAGGGGGTTCGAACTGATCAAGGGGTTTTGATTCTTAGGGGGTGTTCGTGTGAGGGTTCCGATTCGATGGGGTCCTCAGAGGGCTCTGTCTTTTTTGGTTTTGGTTTTAAGGTGGGTTGCTTGTGGGGAAATGGTTGAAAAGGGTAGGGGCTAGGGTTGGCTGGTGTGTTGGGTTAAAAATCTAGGGTGGCTGGGGTGTGGGTGTGGCGTGCGTAGGTGGTGGTTGCTGGGGTTGTGTGTCGTATGGTGTTGGGCTTGTAGGGGCTAGGGTTTGGCGTGTGGGAGAGGGGGTTTGTTGGCTGGGCTAGGTGGCCAGGGCTTTCTGCTGCCTAGGGTTGCTGGCTGGGGCAGCTAGGGTTTAGTTGGGCTGGGTCGGTGCAGGCATACTGGGCCTGTAGTGGTGTAGCCTGTTGGTTGGGTTGGGGCTTGGCTGGTGCTAGGGATTGGGCTCTATTGGGCCAGGGTTTGGCCCGGACAAAATTCGATTCTTACAGCTGCCCCTCTTTGCACATTGCTGAGAATCATAAATAGGGCAAAGACAATAAAACCAATTTTGTCCCGTTATAGAGGTTCAATTTTAGAAAGGCTCTTGGTTCATCTTTGAGGAAAGATCAAGAGTTTTTTTTTTGTTGAAAGATTGTGATAAAATGATTTTCCTTAAAGAGATTACCTTGACTAATCATACCAAGGCTCGACCCGTCTTAAGGAAACGAGTTCGACTTTGCAAGAATTGAAAATGGTACCCAGAGGTCTTGGAAAATATCATTTTGAAAGATGTTACTCGGAGGTTTTTGAAAGCAGGTGCTCGGAGGTCTTAAAAAATGTTACTTCTTTGAAAATGGTGCCCAGAGGTCTTATTCATGATTTTGAGAATGATGCCCGGCGGTCTTGAAACAGATGCCCGGAGGCCTTAAAAAAATGTCTTTTCTTTGAAAATGGTGCCCGGAGGTTTTATCCATGATTTTTGAGAATAATGCCCGGAGGTCTTGAAATAGGTGTCCGAAGGTCTTTAAAAATGTATTTTCTTTCAAAATGGTGCCTGAAGGTCTTATCCATGATTTTTGAGAATAGTGCTCGGAGGTCTTGAAACAGATGCTTGGAGGTTTTATAAAATTATCTTTTCTTTGAAAATGGTGCCCGGAGGTCTTATCCATGATTTTTGAGAATAGTTCTCGGAGGTCTCGAAACAGATGCCCGGAGGCCTTTAAAGATGTCTTTTCTTTGAAAATGGTGCCTGGAGGTCTTATCCATGATTTTTGAGAATAGTGCCCAGAGGTCTCGAAACAGATGCCCGAAGGCCTTTAAAAATGTCTTTTCTTTTAAAATGGTGTCTGGAGGTCTTAAAAAATGTTACTTCTTTGAAAATGGTGCCCAGAGGTCTTATTCCTGATTTCGAGAATGATGCCTAGAGGTCTTGAAACAAATGCCCAGAGGCCTAAAAAAAATGTCTTTTCTTTGAAAATGGTGCCTAGAGGTTTTCTCCATGATTTTTGAGAATAATGCCCGGAGGTCTTGAAACAGGTGCCCGAAGGTCTTTAAAAATGTATTTTCTTTGAAAATGGTGTCCGGAGGTCTTATCCATGATTTTTGAGAATAGTGCCCTGAGGTCTTGAAACAGATGCCCGGAGGTTTTATAAAATTTTCTTTGAAAATGGTGCCCGGAGGTCTTATCATGATTTTTGAGAATAGTGCCCGGAGGTCTCGAAACAGATGCCCGGAGGCCTTTAAAAATGTCTTTTCTTTTAAAATGGTGCCCAGAGGTCTTAAAAAAGGTAACCCGGAGGGTTTTAAAAACAGTGTCCGGAGGCTTTGAAAAAGATAACCCGAAGGTTTTAAAAACGGTGCCTGGAGGTCTTGGTGATCATACTTGAAAATATTTCACAATCATATCTTTGAAGAAAATCTCACTGAAGGTTCAAATTCAAATGTTAAAATTTCAAATAGTCAATGTCATGCATGAAATGTGAATATCACGCGAAGTCAATGCATACGCCCCCTGATAATGCATGTGCAAGTACCCATGAATAATGTAAATATTTTACGACACGATGCAGATGCAAAACTCAATAAATATGCGAATGTTCATGAATGATGCAAATGTTCCCAATTGTTTTTCTTGATCGTGGTTTAGCTTTTCCAATTCGTTTTTCCTTTTTGCAACAGAACGTATCCCGAAACACTCGTGTCACGTAAGAGATCAACCCTTTTCTTCACTCTGGTACTATCTCTTTTCTCCGATGGTTTTCAAAATCTTATCAACAGAAGTCTGAGCCTAATGTTCATTTCTTCTAACTCAATAGTTCCATATCTTTGGGCCAGAAGAACCTTTGCCTTATGCCAACATCATTTTTATTTAAAATGGTTTCTTCCAAAAATATTTTCATATTTTATTTGTTTTTACTTGCTCTTTTTTTTTTTTGAAAAATATTTTTTTATTTACTGAAAACTTTTGAGCTGAAAATATCATCCTTTGATATCCAAATCTCTTAAAGATTGATGACCACTGTTAGAAGTTTTTCTGAGTGTCAATTCGGCTTTTTCAAATTTAGTCAAAAGGCTTGTTACAACAAGATTTTGGTTGGTCCAAGGAGACTTCACAACACGAAAAATGTATGTCCTTTCTAGACTCACAAATGGAACATGTTTTATAGAACATGAATTCTTTGGGAATCAAACAAGTTCAACCATCTTTTAGTTTCCAAATCATGGCGTTTTGACAAACTTCAAGACTAGTCGGGATGTTCAAACTGGAAAGTTAATTCTGGAAGGGAAAAAAAAAGTCTCAGTTTTTGAAGTCAAACCTCTAAAAGAGAGTTGACAGTTTTGGGATATTTTAGAATTCCGAGATGTTCCTTGATTTCTTCAAAATGACCTCCTCTTTTGTTATGGCCTTGACAATACCATAAGTGGCATCGAATTTCTCCTATTATACTCTAGACTGCCCATTTTGGGTTTTCACCCTAGAGTCTCCTTCTTTCCATTTTTTGGTTTTTTCATTAAATGTTTCACCATGCATTCAAGAAATCAAGACTTATCCAAAAAAGATTTTTCACCCGAAAGGAGACCGAAATCTCATGCATTTCTCTAAGAATAGACTCATCAATTTAAATGACCATGCTCGATCAAAATGATCTTTTCCAGGTACGTAATGTAGGCCAAGGTTCGAGGTTCTGAAAGAAAAGATAAATAGGCCTAAACATGTGTTTAAGGGTAATCAAATCAAGGATTATTTCATGAGGAGGATTCTCTTCGAAACATTTATCTCTTCTGAGCTTTCTCTTTATCCGATGATTTTCATCCGTTCTTTTCTTCCTTTTCTATTTTTTTTGCTTTCATTTTCCCCCTTTTTTTGGCATTCTATTTTGACGAGGTGAGCCCGTAGTTATTTGGAAGCTCAAATTGCTCTTTGATTCAAGGCATTCTTTTTTCGTCTTTGAACCAGGACTTCATTATCTGTGAGATTTGAAAAGATCCTTCCTTGCATTTGCCCCCTAGTGCGGAGGGTGATCCTTGATCAGGGTTGAAAGAACGAAAGTATTCATTAGGCTCAAAAGGGGTAGCAAAAGGATATTTTATAATTTGTGAAAGGATGATGAAAGATGGCATTTTCCATCTCAAACATAAGCACGTAAATCGAAGAGTCATTCCCTAGAGGAAAATAATGAAAAAGGTTTTTTCCTTTCTTAAAACCATCTTGAATTTCATAAATGTATGATGTTACACTAATTTTTTCATTTTTTTTTTTTGCTTTTTTTTTCTTTGATTGATGTATGCCCCGAAAATTACTTCATCCTTATTCATCACATGTCCTCCATATCTATAAATGATGCACCCTTTGACTGGTCATACAAATGAAAATTCGTATCATTACGAGGAACACCTCAAGTTTTTTTTTTTTTTTGGGTTGTCCAAAGCGACAAGAAAGAATATGGCTCAAAAATAGTTTTTTTTGGTAACATGAGGAAATCAGGTTTAGTCATTGTGCCGTGAGACGCTAATCATGAAGTGACGTCTGGGCAACTCGTGTTTTGTGGTTACTGAAAGGGATGTGAATGGTTTTGGCATAACCTTGACACATATCAATTTACCATAATCTAGATTCTTGAAAAAGGTTTCATTTGTTTGAGACACCAAAGAGCTCGAATTTTTCAAAAAGTTTGATCCATTGCTTATAGCCTAAACTAGGATCTGCATTTTTCTTATTGCACTGACTATGGTTTCTGAAATTCAACAATATATTCCTGGAAGCATTGATATTTTCAAACTCAAAGGATCCAAGCATAGGCAAGTCCGAAAGAGAGGTGGAAGGCTGTTGGGTCATTTCTAATAATGATCATCAATATTCTCAAGACTCCCCATCATTTCTTAATGTGAAGAAAGATTTTTTTTTCTTTTAAGAACGCATTCTTCAAAATCAAGAATTTCCTTAATGTTTATTTTTGCAAATTCAAATTATTATTAAAACACAATAAACACAAAGCATTTGAAATTCAAAATTTATTTATTTCATGTGGATGCCAACATAAGACAAGTGCTTTCATGATGAGGCATAGAGCTATATGTATATTCCTCAATGCTTGTTGACATGCTTTTAAAGGTAACTATTCTCATCCTCAAAACCCCCAAAGAAGAAACCGATTTATGGCAATGTGGATTTCCACTGTTCGATAAGCTATGGAGTCAGAATGTCATCGTGGACAAGACCTTCAATCTTTTCCTTCAGTTGTCTGCATTTTTCAGTTGAATGTCCAATTGCCCTCATGTGATACTCACACTTGCTGTTTGGGTCATAACTCATTGCTGATGGGTTTGAAGCTGTTTTCAAAGGCACAGGGGTAAGGTATTGATTCCTTATTAGTAATGGCAACAATTTAGGGATTAGGATTGAAAATTTCTCTTGGTTGCCCCACGGTCGTTTCTGGGAAGCAGGCCTAGTTGTAGGGGCTGACATAGGATTAGGTGTTTGGGGATGAATATTTGGCAGGTAAGGATAATGGCTTGGAGAGGCATTGGTAGAGTAATATGATTGATATGAAGGGAATTGGGATATGGTGTGAATTCTCCCACAGCCTGGACATGTTCCTCTCTCTTTTCAGGTGCCTCGTTTCTCTCTGCATTGGATGTCTTATCTCCTTCGAGTTTTTCGTTCTTGCTAGCATTCTCAATCATCTCTCCTGAGGTTACCATATCTGCAAAATTCTTTGTGTCATTGCCGACGAGTCTATCATAGTACGGGGCGTGCAGTGTATTCACAAAAAGGACAGTAATTTCTTTTTGAGTCAGGGCCGGTCGTACTTGGGTGGCCATGTCCATCCACCTTTGAGCATATTCTTTGAAGCTCTCGTGGCCTTTTTCTCCATATTTTGCAAGGTGAGACGGTCAGGCATCATATCAGTCACATGCTTGTATTGGCTTAGAAAAGCTCTAGCCAGATTCCAAGAGTGAATCTGATCCCTACTCAATTGATTATACCACCTGATCGCGGATTCGTTGAGGCTATCCTGAAAACAATGGATCAAAAGCTTATCATTATCCGTATGGCCCGTCATCTTCGGCAGAACATAGTGATATAAGCTGATGGATCGGTTGTCCCATCATATTTCTCAAAATTGGAGACTCTGAATTTAGGAGGAATGACTAAATCAGGAACCAAACAACGTTCACTTGCATCTACACTCCCAAATACATATGTGCTTTCTACTGCCCGGAGCCTTTCCTCTAACAGTTGATATTTTCTTTGGGAATTTGCCGACTCAGCCCCATTCAACGCAACCATTTTCAACTTTGCTGGTTCAGTTGGATCACCTAAGTTTGGGATGTTGACAGGATTAACCGTGTTTTGGTCAGACTGGCCATCTACCATTACGACCTCATTCAGACCCTTCTGTGCCTCCGACCTTTCTTTAGTGGCCAAGTTTTCGGTGTATCCCTTTCCCTTGATAGCGACGGATACCAATTCCATGAGCTTGGTCATCTGTTCTCTAGATTCCTCTTGGGACCTTGCCAATTGTTCTTGTGACTTTGCCAATTGTTCTTGTGACTTTGCCCATTGTTCCTGTAATTCCCTCTGTGCTCTTTCCATCCTATCGTGTCTATTTTGTTCATCCTCCATGGTTCCGGCCTGTGTCATAGAGGTACGCAGTAATTCTTATACCTTTGATTTGAAAGAGAAATCTCTTCAAAGTTTTTGAAGCTAAGCCGACTTCTTTTTTATTCCCCAAATGTGTTTCATGATGAATGAGCTATGAATGCTGTGAATGTAACACGATGCCCATATGGTGCATGTAAAGAATAAACAAATTAATGCATGAAAATATACAGTGAGTGACCATGTATGTCACGAATGCATGACCATATTGTTATGAATGCAGTCATGATGTCGATATGATGCATGAAAAGAATAAATAAATTGATACACTGGTATATACGGAGAACGACCATGTATGTCACAAATGTATTCTACAATGAATGACCATGCATGTTATGACTGCAACATGATGCCAATTTGATTTGTCTAAAGAACAAACAAATTAATGCACGAATATATAGAGAAAAATATTCAATAATTAAATTAACATGATTTAGACTGAACTTAATTATTCAACAATTTTATTGCACAAAATTTGCCCTCAAAGTCAATCCACGATTTTTTTGAAACATATTTTCCTCGCAACGATCAAAATATTATTTTCAAAAACCAATTTTTATCAAAACTTCTGGGGTAGTAGGTCTTATTATGGCACGGGTGTCCTAATATTTATTCAACACTACCAGTCTGCAATTCTTATTTAATTAATCAACAAGTGTTTATGCAATTTAACAGATGAGATTATTATTACCGTGAAATAAAAAATATACAATTATAAGGTACATGCTTTATTTACAAGTGCATTAATGCATGAAATGTATGAGATGTACAAAATGCAAGGGTGCTTGAAGGAAAGAATTTTCGTATTTACAAATTCAAAAAGTTAAAGAACATTTGCCCCGACAGTATCAACTTATTTAGGCATCACGGTGCCTTTGGGCGAAATATGAAACTTATTGTGGGTAGCACAATGTAATTCATCATTACCCGATTTACAATGTTTGTTTAGAATGTAAAAAAAATAGGGAAAGATCACAAATGCTCTTCCATGGATTCCTAATTTCGGGGATACCTGATCGAAAATTCGATAAGGCTCTACCTAAGTTTTCTACATGAGGTTGAATCAGGGTCTAAAGGCCCCAAATTGCTCCTCACTGTCGCCCGTGAAGGCTAAGTTAAACGGGTTCAATTTGTTGGAGTATATTTTCCAGGCTTATGCGGAGGTTACCACCTCACGAAAGCGTAGGTACTTTATTACTCCGGAAGTGTTTCGCCTAGCCCATGTGGAGGTTATCACCTCACGAGAGCGTAGTTACTTTACTTCCACCTAAAAGGACAGAAACCCGGGTATAAGGGCTTCATGTTATGCAAATGCGCGTGTAGGTGTGTGGATGAGGGAACAAACCACCATTTAATCAGTTCAATACCTCTATCCTAAATGCCCCACAATTATTAACGTAAAAAAAAAAAAAAATCATGATTAAAAAGAATAAATAAAGAATTAACAAAAATCAAGACATGAATCTTTTGTTTTTTTTTTTAAAAGAAATTAAAATTAAATATCAATTGAATTCATTAAATCAAAACTTATGATGACACATGATTAATTAATGGCTCGACTCTCAAAGTCCCCAGTGGAGCCGCCAAGCTGTCATAACGGTTTTTCCGACCGCTAAGACGATTTTGAAAACAAAATAGAGTTGTCACCAATCTTTTTTGTAGGTGTGATTGGCCACCTATTAAAACATGTTTTAGTAAAATATTTCAAAATTAATTAAAACATTTTTTTAAAACCAATTTCAAAGTCTGTGCTTTGAACCAGAGAGAAAACAAAACCGGGTTCGGGAGTCGGTTACGTGCGGGGAAGGATTAGCACCCCCGCAACGCCCGTTTAGAAAACGGTACCATTTAATCACGTGTTATCTTAAATCTCGATTTCATGGACTTGACATCGGCATTTAAAATTATTTCTCCTTTTTTATTTTATTTTATTTTCGAAAATATGTTTATTTGTTGAATTTTTTAAAGAATTGCTATTATTTTTGAAAATGAAAGTGAACGTAAATCTATTATCGAGAACGCTCATTAAATATTCCCAACACTCTTGGTGGTATTTAACGAGATCCTCTCACCTCAAGATATCTTAGGAATCATTACTATGACATCTTTCGAATTCCTTCATCGGTAAATCCGTACTAATTTTATATTTATTAAAATTAATTTCTCGCTATAATGTTTTAATCCTTTTACAACAAACCCGTATTTTATGACACTAACATATTCTATCATATTTAAACAAATGATGAATTCCAACGATAAAACATATTAAAAAAGGATATAATATTTAAAATAATAATAAGTACAAATAATAAAATATACTAAAACACAATGCAACATTGAAACACACAAAAACAAAAACAAAAATATATATGTATATATTAGAACACGTTACAATACTTAAATAAATAATAAATACCAATGACGAAATATATTAAAACTTACTGTACATTAAGATACAAATAATAAGATAAAACATATCTCAATATTTAAAATAAATTATAGACACCAATGATTAAAAAATATATATGTTAAAACACGCTACTACATTAAAATACGAACAATATGACATACTAAAATATATTACGATATTTGAAACAACTAATAATCACCAATAACAAAATATGTTAAAACGTACTACAATATTTATATAAACAATATACTTTGATATTTAAATAAACGAAAAAAAAAAAAAATTTACCTGATTGGGCTTGAAGCCCGGCCCCGGTCTGCCTGAGTCTGAACCTGGATTTGGTGGGCTTAGGACCAAAATTATTATCTTTTAGGCTTTTCTCTTCTTTCCTTTTTTTCCCCTCTTTTTTTTCTTTCAATTTTTTCTACTTTTTTTCTAATTTTTTAATTTTAATTTTAACTTTTTTCTTTTTTTTTTCCTTTTTTTCTTCCTTTCTTTTTGTTTTTCTTTTTTCTTCCCTGCCCGCGGATCAGGCGCGGGGACCCCTGGTCGAATCCGGGTCCGCGCGCGGACCCTCACTCCCCAAACGGCTCCATTTCTGGCGCCTATAAATACCATGTTTTACCTTCTTTTTTTTTTAACTTTATCAATTTTTTCTCTCTCTTTCTCTCTCCCCCTCAAAAAGCTCTCCCTTCTCTCTACCTTACCTAGAATTCAGTGCCGGTTCGCCGCGCCGACCGCTGTGCCTTGCCGTCGATCGATGATCTCCAAATTTCACACCCGAGGGGGTTTCGACCCCTTCTTCTCGGATTCGAGCTCCATTTTGCCCGAATCTTGACAAAACCTCCCAGACCTAAGGAAAACTTTTCGACTTTTTGTGTTTTTTTTTTTTTTAAAAAAAAGGCTGTTTGTGGTTTTTTTTTTTTTTTAGTTGTGTGGTGTGTGTTTGGTGTTTCTGGGTTGTGGCTGTGAGGGTTGCGGATGGAGGGGGTCTCGGTGGTGATGTTTTTTTTTTGGTCAGGGGGGTTCGAACCGATCGAGGGGGGTTTTGATTTTTAGGGGGTGTTTGTGTGAGGGTTCCAATTCGGGAGGGGTCCTCAGAGGGCTCTGTCTTTTTTGGTTTCGGTTTTAAGGTGGGTTGCTTGTGGGGAAATGGCTGACAGGGGTAGGGGCTAGGGTTGGCTGGTGTGTGGGGTTGGTTCTCTAGGGTGGCTAGGGTGTGGGTGTGGCGTGTGCAGGTGGTGCTTGCTGGGGCTGTGTGCCATATGGGGTTGGGCTTGCAGGGGCTAGGGTTTGGCATGTAAGAGAGAGGGTTTGCTGGCTAGGGTAGGTGGCCAGGGCTGTCTGCTGCCTAGGGTGGCTGGCTGGGGCAGCTAGGGTTCGGTTGGGTTGGTCCGGTGTAGGCATACTGGGCCTGTAGTGGTGTGGCCTGTTGGTTGGGTTGGGGCTTGGCTGGTGCTAGGGATTGGGCTCTGTTGGGCCAGGGTTTGGCCTGGACAAAATTCGGTTCTTACATTTATTATTTACAAGATTTATCCAATATATAAGTAAGAACTTTAATTTCATTAAATGACTTTGTTTTGAATTTATTTGATAATAATAAATAAAAAGAAATAAAGTTTACGGTAAATATCTTTATTTTTAGAGTTTGAATTTTTATTAATTTTAAAAATAATGAATTTATTTGATAAATAAAAAAGAGTTAAATTTTACATTGAACAAATTTTATATACAACTTTATCTTCATTAATATTTATTTTCATAATTTTAATTTTAATTTTAATTTTACATTAACATTAAAAATAATAAATTTTATATTAATTTGATATAATTTGCACATACAATAAAGTTTACGTGTTAATGAAAATTTCGATTAATATACACTTTATTAATTTTATTTATCTATAAAATATATAACTATATATAAAAAATAACGAGTATTTACGTGTGATGCAAATGACAATAAATCCTAATTATCCTAGATCCCTAATATGCTCTATGTAAAGAATATTAATCTAGCAGGAATTCTCTCTTTTCTTCTTTTTGTCTTTGCCATTCTTTTTTTTAATCACTTTTATGTTGCTTTTATAGTGAGAAAAGAGGAAGTTGTAATGTGCTTGGTCTTTTATCTATATGCTCTTCATATTTTTTTCCCACTCTTTCGGTTAGTTAGAAGGATCTGAATCCTTTATGGATTAGCTCACTCGCTTTTCTCTTTTCTAATTTCTTTCTTTGGTTTTGATTCCTTTCATGGCAAACAAGAAAAGCATGGCATCAACAACTTAGAATTCAGAAGCAAAGCTAGTTCTTGATCAGCAGACTAGGGAAAAAGTTTCCTTATCGATTCAATATTTGACCAAATCTATATCTATATCTATATACAATATATTAAATTAACCCTTTGAACTGAGTCTAATTTGCTTATTTAAAAAAATTAAAAAAAGAAAACAAAAAGTAATTATTTTATTTATTTATTTTCTTTCTAATTATTATGTGTATATATATATATATTCATTTTTATAATTATTTAATCAATTTAGTAAACAATATTTAAAAAATTAATGAAAATAAATAATTCTTACATATTTAATTTTTATAATTAACATAAAATTATTATATTAATATGACAAATGTCATCCAATTAGACCTTCATTTTGTTTTTTTTTGCTATTTGCTTATTTAAAAAAAAACAAAAACAAAAAGGAAAATAAAAATACAATTATTTTATTTATTTATTTGCTTTCTAATTATTATGTATATATTTTCACTTCTATAATTATTTAATCAATTCAGTAAACAATAATTTAGAAAATTAATAAAAATAAATAATTCTTACATATAAATAATTTTTATAATAAACATAAAAGTATTATATTAATATTTTTAAGGATACTTTATACTAAATTGTAATATTTTTTATTTATATTTTAAAATTTAAGATTTTTAAGTGTATTTGTATTATATAATTTATAAATAAATAATTTTTACATATTTAGTTTTTATAATTAACAATAAACACAATAAATTATTATATTAATATTAAGATACTTAATATTAAATTATACTATATTTTTTTTTTTCTCTTGGAATCGAGTCAGATACTTTCAATTATTTAATTGAAATGAATATATTATTTAATGAAAACAATCCCCAGCGTAGCGGGATCACATCCTAGAAAATATTAATAATTTATAGTCTTAATTAATCAATTACTAGGGTGAGTTCTGCACGTTGTTACGATTCTCTTTTTGTATGCAGAAAGCAAGTAATGTAGTCAATCTGGTGAGGTAGTGCATATATATATATATATATATATATAAATATAGTTATTTTTACATTTTCAGTTTCTTGGGTAAAATGATTTTTTTGATCTCCGAATCTTAATAAATAGAAAACGGACTCCAAATTCAAATTTTCTTTTTTAAATACTTCAGAAATAATAAAAAATTGAATTCTGGAAGCTTTCAAAATTTTTCGAGCCCATTTGCTATTTATTTGGATTTTTTCTTTCAAAATTGCCCTTTTGTGCACCTAAACTTTCACCATTTTTAAACGAGCTTCGAATCCAGAATTTTCTTCACCAATCTCTTCCAAATAATTTAAAAGTATGACCTGGAAGTTTTTATAATTTTTGGAACTCATTTGGTATTTTTTTGGGATTTATCTGCTTGAATTACTACATAGTGGACCCGAGATTTGGCCATTTTGGAAACGAACTCCGAATCCGGATTTTATTTCACCAATCTCTTCCAAATAATTTCAGAATGATATCTGCAAATTTTCAAAATTTTTGAAGCTCATTTACTATTTTTTCGGGATTTATCCTTTTGAATTTCTACATAGGGGACCCGAGATTTGGCCATTTTGCAAACGAACTCCGAATCCAGATTTTCTTTTGCCAATCTCTTCGAAGTGATTTAAGAATGAGATCTGCAAATTTTCAGAATTTTTGGAGTTCATTTGCTATTTTTTTCCAAAATTTACAATTTTGCCCTTTTGCCTCCGAAGCCCGGTTTTGCTCAGAACAAGTCCGATTTTCAGATTTTCTTCAAACTGAGCCTTGGGCTATCCTTATTTAATCGCTCCCCATCAATTACGATTTTAGTCTTACCGAATCGGGCCATTTTTGTAATTCTTCCAAATTTCACCGAAATACACCAAAAACCCTAATTCTCGGTTTTCTTTCGGATTGACTTTTCTTTCAGTTTTTCTTCAAAGTAGCTTCTCCATTACCCGTATTCAGTGCTTATCTTTCATTTGGAACCTTCAATTTTGACCAATTTGATCCTTTAAGCACTTTTTCCCAATTTTCTCGAAACTAGGGTTTCCTTTTTACTGAATCTCCATAACCCAACTTCATGACTCCATATCTTTCAATGTAGACCTCGGGTTATCAAAATTCTTTCGCTATTTTTCAATTGAACTTCAAATCTTGATTTTGAAAGTAGGTTGACTTTTTCAGTAGTTGACTTTTCGAGATTGACTTTTTCAAGTTTGACTTTTTTATGCTCGCATTCTTAGACTAAGTCTCGGAGTACCACCTGCAGGATGAAAAAAGTCTTTTTACATTCTGAAACATCAATTTAGGAAGAAAACATATTTGTTTTAGTGGTCCGGACAAAATTAGATGTCTACACACGTGATAAGCCTCTTTTTCGATTGTAAGCATTGGGCCTACATGTGATGGTGTAAGCACTGGGCCTACATGTGATGGGTTGTTAAGTAGTGTTATCTCACCTGTTAAATCTTGATTTTTTTTATTTTTAAATTAAAGTTGGATCTCTCTACTCATTATTAGTTTATTTTAGGCTTGATACTTAACAACAACCTAAACTCTTTTGATCTCCTGTATCTCTGGTTTATTGGCTTTAGTATTTGAAAACTTACTTTACATGAGATATTAAACTCGATATTTGAAAACTTACTTTACATGAGATATTAAACTCGATATATGTATAATCTATCTATAATTTATATCTATAATCTATATAAAAGCATAGATTTGGAAAAAATTTGAACTGCTCGGAAATGACACGATCACTATATTTCTAACTTGCTATTGTAAATATTTTTATTATTAACAAGATTTATCCAATATATAAGTAAGAATTTTAATTTCATTAAATGACTTTATTTTGAATTTATTTGATAATAATAAATAAAAGAATTAAAGTTTACGGTAAATATCTTTATCTTTAGAGTTTTAATTTTTATTAATTTTAAAAATAATGAATTTATTTGATAAATAAAAAAGAGTTAAATTTTACATTGAACAAATTTTTTATACAACTTTATCTTCATTAATATTTATCTTCATAATTTTAATTTTACATTAACATTAAAAATAATAAATTTTATATTAATTTGATATAATTTGCACATAGAATAAAGTTTACATGTTAATGCAAATTTCGATTAATATACACTTTATTAATTTTATTTATTTATAAAATAAATAACTATATACAAAAAAAATAACGAGTATTTACGTGTGATGCAAATGACAATAAATCCTAATTATCCTAGATCCCTAATATGCTCTAAGTAAAGAATATTAATCTAGCAGGAATTCTCTCTTTTCTTCTTTTTGTCTTTGCCATTCTTTTTTTAATCACTTTTATGTTGCTTTTATTGTGAGAAAAGTGGAAGTTGTAATGTGCTTGGTCTTTTATCTATATGCTCTTCATTTTTTTTCCCACTCTTTCGGTTAGTTAGAAGGATCTGAATCGTTTATGGATTAGCTCACTCGCTTTTCTCCTTTCTAATTTCTTTCTTTGGTTTTGATTCCTTTCATGGTAAACAAGAAAAGCATGGCATCAACAACATAGAATTCAGAAGCAAAGCTAGTTCTTGATCAGCAGACTAGGGAAAAAGTTTCCTTATCGATTCAATATTTGACCAAATCTATATCTATATACAATATATTAAATTAACCCTTTGAACTGAGTCTAATCAAATGACATTTTGCTTATTTAAAAAAATTAAAAAAGAAAACAAAAAGTAATTATTTTATTTATTTATTTTCTTTCTAATTATTATTATGTATATATATATATATTCATTTTTATAATTATTTAATCAATTTAGTAAACAATATTTATAAAATTAATGAAAATAAATAATTCTTACATATTTAATTTTTATAATTAACATAAAATTCTTATATTAATATGACAAATGTCATCCAATTAGACCTTCATTTTTGTTGTTGTTGCTATTTGCTTTTTTTTTTTTTTTAAAAGGAAAATAAAAATAAAATTATTTTATTTATTTATTTGCTTTCTAATTATTATGTATATATTTTCACTTCTATAATTATTTAATCAATTTAGTAAACAATAATTTAGAAATTTAATAAAAATAAATAATTCTTACATATTTAATTTTTATAATAAACATAAAATTAATATATTAATATTTTTAAGGATACTTAATACTAAATTGTAATATTTTTTATTTATATTTTTAAAAATTAAGATTTTTAAGTGTATTTGTATTGTATAATTTATAAATAAATAATTTTTACATCTTTAGCTTTTATAATTAACAATAAAAACAATAAATTATTATATTAATATTAAGGATACTTAATATTAAATTATACTATATATTTTTTCTTTCTCTCTTGGAATCGAGTTAAGTACTTTCAATTATTTAATTGGAGTGAATATATTATTTAATGAAAATAATCCTCAGCGTAACGGGATCTCATCCTAGAAAATATTAATAATTTATAGTCTTAATTAATCAATTACTAGGGTGAGTTCCACACGTTGTTACAATTCTATTTTTGTATGCAAAAAAGCAAGTAATGTAGGCAATTTGGTGAGATAGTGCATATATATATATATTTATATATATATATATATTTATATATATATATTTATATATATATATATATATATATATATATTTAAATATAGTTATTTTTACATTTTTTAAACTTAATCTAATAAGAATATTACATTACATTTTAATATAAAAGTAGATTGTTCAAAAAGATAAAAATATATTTGATGGAAAATCACACATTATATGTGGAACTAATATCCTTCACAAAAGTGTTGTTAAAATATTCTTTTCTATATTCTATTTGTCTCATTTCTTGTGTTTTTTTTGCAAGAAAATAGAGATCATAAAATTTTATTGCAAATTAAATGTATGTGACTATTATCTATATTTGAGATTTAATTGCATTTCATATTTTAATAGGGCCAAAAAATATGTACCTTATATATATAAAAAATAAATAAATTATGATGAATATCAAAATTTAATTTATTTAGATTATGTTGAATTGTTGATATCATTCATATTTATATTAAGAGTTATAAATAAATAGTAAAATATAAACACAACAATTATCAACAACAACTCATAACTTATAACATTATTTAACATATATATATATTTTACCATTTAATCATCATAATATTTTTCTTTTAATTCAATACCTAAAGTTTTAAAAAAATTCACTTACATCAACCATTTCATATTATTATTCAATATTTTAATTTTTATTGATCATTTATCAATACAAAAAATTTAAATTTAATAATATAAAAACAAAAACAAATTGAAAGTTATTTGAATAGTGCCAATCGGACCTGATAATTTCGGACACGACACGATTACACGCTATGAGAAAAATAACTAAAACAAGATACGAAAAAATAATATGAATAGACGAACGTGTCAAAATCTATATAAAACGTATTATTAACACATCAAAATTTATATAAATATATAATATATTGAATACGATTTTTTTTCGAAAAAATTAATAACACGAACACGATACCAATGCACGGATCTTTTTCTCTTTCTTTATTTACTTTCCTTTCTTTTCATCTGTCTTTTTCTCTATCTTTTTTCTCTTTTCTTTTCTTTTTTCTTCATAAAAAAAATACTTGCCATGTACGTGACAAGTAATAGAAGAATAATTCCTTTTCAATTGAAGTACCAATTGAAGAGGATTCTTTTCATTTCACTACAGCAAATAGGAGCTTTAACGCCTTTTTTTTTTTTTAAGTTTAGGGGCGTTTATAAACGCCGGTAAACTGTTCGCGGCGTTTCTTAAAAACGCCGCAAAAAACGCTGGTGAAAACATCGCCGGCACATTTAGTGGCGTTTGCACCAGAAACGTCGCAATTATAGCGGTGTTTAAATGTACATCTATTGCATTTCTAAATGCCAAAATTGAACATCGAAAAGCGAAATTGGAAGGCCCTTTGGCGACGGTTGTACTCACAAACGCCGGTAATTCGTAAAATTCATCGGCGTTTGTTTTTAATAAATGCCGCTAACTAAATGTGATTAGCGGCGTTTGTTGGTACCAAAACGCCGCTATTTGTGAAATTTTAGCGGTGTTTGTTCATAAAACGTCGCAAAATTGTGTATGTTTTACACCTTGCAGTTTAGATATTTAGTGGCATTTTGTTCTTGAAACGCCGCTAAATAACTAGAATAATTTCTTTTTATATATTATTTTTTTGGTATAAAAAGTTATATTTTGCAATAATACCTATAACATTATTTACAGAGAACTATCCAACAATGCACAAACAATACAAATTATTAAAAAACCAAAATATAAAGATATATTTAATATAAAGTATTATTATACAATAAATGTATTATTTAACACATCAAATTCAGTTACAACTTAAAAAAGTACAAGTTACAAACTATAAAAATTGAAAGATAGTCGTAAAAAGAACGTTCCGCAGCAAGTTCGTTCTAATGTTATGAGCCCTACTACAAAAAGTTAAAATACGTACTAATATATAAGATATTAAGCTATACAAGTAAGATAGTTAACAACGAAGATATTATATTACCTAAGATGAAGGATTTTGTGAAGTCGTTGAGCCTGCTGAGAACTTTTTTCTGCACTAAATTCATCAACGACTGAAACTATGTCTGCAGCTTCTGATATCTTCATTGCTCTTCTTATTTCTCTGTTTGTCTCTGTGCTTGAGTCTCTGCTAAAATATTTGTTGTCTATGCTTGTCTCTCTTCTTCTTTCCTTGCCATATTTGCTTCTCTTTGTGCTTCATTTTCTTCAAAACGTTGATGCATATTGTTCATTTCTTCTCTCAGCATCTGAACTTCATATGCACTAGAGTTTTGTGAAGAAGAAGTAGTAAACTGCTGAGAAGCAATTCCATAGTAGCTCGATGGTGTTGGACCTAATCCGAGACCTCGAACTCGTCCATGTCTTTCTTTCCCAGCTATTTCAGTGAAAATTTGATCCTCGACATCTTTTATATTCACTGAGGCATCTGATGATGCAGCTTGAAACTCAACAATTTTATCTTTTGCTTTCTCCTATAAAACAATTAAATTAATAATATATAGTGTAATATATTTGTAATTGAAAATAAGTAAGAACAAAACATACCATAATTTTCTGAGTCTCGACGTTCAAAAACGATCCATCTTTCTTAGTATGAGTTAACTGAAACAATTCAACTCGTCCAATTTTTCCCTACGCTCAATTTCCTACAAAACAATAATAATTAGTAGTTTGTCAACTTTTTCCTATTACGAGATTAAATATACTCAACACTAACATAATAATAGTTAATTGTGAATGAAAACTTACTTTCTCATTAGTTTTTCTGGCAAAGTTTTTTGATCCACTTGTGTGGCTATATTTTTGTTGCTTTCTACTAGAAACTCCTATCCGTTCTCGTTTCTATACATTGAACACAAACATTATTAATGTATACATATTTCATACAATTGTATTATAAAAAATACTAAAAGTAAATGATAAAAATAAATTATAAATGATACCTCTCAGTTTTCTGAAAACCAGAATGTAACCAATCTCTCATACTGCCACGGTACCACACCACGCGGTTGGGTTCATAATATGACATCAGGATCAGTATTTCGATCGAAATAATTTTTCTTCAAGTCATGCTTATAGTCTTTCCATTTTTTTCCCAATGACTTGAGAACAAATGATGCTAGAATTTGCAAAGAAAATCTAGATTTAAATGGAAAAGTTGTAGATAGTTAGTTTCGATAATAAACAAAATTTCAAATTTAATACAATACTAATTTAACACGCTTATACTAGTACCTCAATAAACTTTAAGATCTCGACCTTCGCAGCATTCGGCACATCACACCATGTTTCATAATGAATTGGCAACTTCATCCCTTTTCGAGTAATCATGCCAAGAAAGCTAGCCAATAGTTGTGCTTCAGAACCAACTGACTGCTGGTCATGATTTGCTGGAATAACAATACGCTCTTCAGGAGGCATAGCCCATAAATCCTTTAATGTGGTTCGACCTCGAGTTCTGCGTAGCCTATTATTATCAACTACAGAAAATCAAATATATTAGCAACTGTCCAACATTAAGAATTGTGAAAATATATTGTGTAACTTTACAATGTAACACAATACCTGTATTCAAGTCTGTATGAACTACTCCTTCTGCAGCCGTATTTTCAGTAATCAACTCTGTGTTAGCATCTGGAGTAGAGGCATTCGGCATCTCCGAAGACGTCCCTCTACGGTCGCCCTGAACATTGGCGTCTGTTGGTTTTGAACGTGTGGTAGTGATATTCAGACCCTGTACTCTTCTCCTCGGCGTGGTATCTGCAACAATGTTAAGTAAATAATATTAGTATGAGAACTTAATACTATAATGTAATGAACATTAATAATAAATTATTCAAACTATAAAATCATATTATATACACAGTATTTGTGTCTAAATAATCTTACTAAATTCAATTTTTCCATCAAGCTTCATAAATGTTTTCATCGACATCTTCACGAGCCCAACGAGCTTTTGTACTGGTACTAGAGATATTTTCATCCAAGTTTTGATTAGTAAAAGGCAAGCATCAATTCTTTGTTCAATATCATCTCTACATTGATTAGCCATATCAAACAAGTCTCTAGGTGTGTTACGGAGTGCAACAAACCAACCCGCATCATTCGGATCTTCGAAATAAAAGACTTGTTTGACTTGAGATGATAAAACATAAGGCTCGTCAATTAGTTGTTGTCCGATGTGAATTAATCAGGAGAAATTCACCATTGTAAAATCGAACTGATCCTTTTTAACACCTATACCAGTATTCACATTAGCCCAATCACATCGAAATAACACGACCTTCTACTTGCCATACTAATCCAGCTCAATAATATCAGTAATAATCCCATAATAATCAACATTTCCCTTCACATGATTATTATCCCTTGCACTAGCATAGCTTGTTGTTGAAGAAGAAATAACAACTCCACAGTTTTGTGTTCTTCTAAATCTTTTACAAGATTTAGTATGAAATCTAAATCCATTAATGATGAAAGCATTGTATCTTTTCACTATTTTATTCGGTCCTTGTGAAAGACACTTAACTTCTTCACTAACATCTCTTTCACTCCAAACCTATTACAAGAAATGCAAAAAGGCAAAATATAACTTCATTTATTTATTAAACAATAAATAGATTGTAATAAAATCACAAACAATTGTGTTACTTACAGCTTCTCCTAACTATTCGTGAAAATTTTCTGTAAATAACTTATCAAGCTCGTGAAGTTGTAATCTTCGAGAACGTAAACAGCCTCTCAAGTAGCTTCTATGATCACTATAAAAAAAAATCTTTTTAAATTAAGATTGCAAAAATTTTATAACCTCTTTGTTAAAATAAATATTATACTTAAACTTACGTGCATAATGATTTCAGTGAATCATTATGGAAAAGTACATATCGATGCGTTTGTGCCCTAGATTTATCATCTAGCTCAACCACTTCAACTTTGCCGATTGGTTCTCCAAAACTTTCAAATAAGTATGTCTCGGCTAAGTTATTATGTGGGAGCCCATCATTTCTTCTCGGTCTGTTAAATCTTGTTTCAACATCTTCCAAATATCTTGCACAAAATGTCATACATTCCTCCGCTAGATATCCTTTAGCAATTGGACCTTCTGGATAGCGTTTGTTCCGACAATAAGATTTTAACTTTCCTAAAAACCTAAAACAGAATACATAACAATATTAATGTGTGTAATTAAACAATGTGTTTAAGATAAAACTATAATAAACTAATTAGCAAATAATACCTCTCTAATGGGTACATCTATCGATAGAAAATAGGTCTACCGACTTTTGCTTCATAAGGAAGATGGATAACCAAATGCACCATATTAGTGAAGAATGAGGGAGGAAAAATCTTCTCTAAGTGGCATAAAATTAGAGCCGCTCGATCTTGAAATTGTTCAAGCTCTTCAACCTTGAGAACTTTTCCATAAATAGCTTTCATTATATTACTGAGTTCAATTATGGAAGAAGTCACTTGCTTCGACATAGAACAACGTAAAGCAAGTGGAAGTAAGTCTTGCATTAAGATGTGGTAATCATGTGACTTTAAGGAAGTAAGTTTTCGATCCTTGGCATTCACAGATCTTGATATATTTGAGGCATATGCATCCGGGACCTTCACATCTTCCAACACCTTACGGAAGACGTCCTTCTCTTTTTTAGACATCCCAAAGCAAGCAGGAGGTAATCGTGATTTTTCATTAGGAAGCAATTTCGAATGAAGATCACGGCGAATTCCCATGTCAATTAGGTCAAGCTGACTCTTTAAGTTGTCTTTTGATTTTCTATCCATATTAAGAATTGTCCTGATGATATTTTCACAAACATTATTCTCTATATGCATCACGTCAAGGTTATGACGCAATAAATTATGCTTCCAATAAGGTAACTAAAAAAATATACTTTTTTTTTCACAAATTCGCCTCATTTAAATCATCTTTTTCATCTTCCTCCTCACCACTCTGAATATTAACATCATCACCTTCAACCATCTCCCTTGATCTTTTTCTTGATTGTATGTAACTTGATTGATTCATCTTTCCATAAGTGAAATTGATATCCTTCTCTTTTTTAGACATCCCAAAGCAAGCAGGAGGTAATCGTGATTTTCCATTAGGAAGTAATTCCTGATGAAGATCATGGCGAATTCCCATGTCAATTAGGTCAAACCGACTCTTTAAGTTGTCTTTTATTTTCTATCCACATTAAGAATTGTCCCGATGATATTTTCACAAACATTCTTCTCTATATGCATCACATCAAGGTTATGACACAATAAATTATGCTCCCAATAAGGTAACTCAAAAAATATACTTTTTTTTCCACAAATCCGCCTCATTTGGATCATCTTCTTCATCTTCCTCCTCATCACTCTGAATAATAACATCATCACCTTCAACCATGTCCCTTGATCTTTTCCTTGATTGTGTGCAACTTGATTGATTCATCTTTCCATAAGTGAAATTGATATCTTTCAACATCAAGAAGATATCAGACCCAATAGTGCTCTCAGGTGCTTCTCTGAACTCTTTAGTGCCATCAAAGACATGTTTTTAGAATCTAAATCTATGATTTTCATCTAACCACCGACGATGTCCCATATAACTAAATTTCTTTCCATTATATAACTATTTCGAACATGTTTTTGCAACACAACAAGGACAAGCATAACGACCTTTGGTGCTCCAGCCAGATAGATTTGCATAAGCAGTAAAATCGTTTATAGTCCATAGCAAAGCTGCACGCAAACGAAAGTTTTCCCTTTTTGATGCATCATGTGTTTCAACGCCTTCCCATATCTGCTTCAACTCTTGAATACGAGGTTGCATATAAATGTCAACATCATTCCCTGAACCTTTCTCACCAGGAATTATCATGGACAAGATAAAGGACGATTGTTTCATGCAAATGCATGGAGGCAAATTATAAGGAATCAAGACAACCGGCCAAGTACTATAAGAAGTACTCATTATTTTGAACGGATTAAAACCATCAGAACCAAGTCCAAGCCTCACATTCCGAGGATCATTAGTTAACATGGGAACTTTTTTTCGAATGATTTCCAAGCTATAGAATCCGCAGGATTCTTAATAAGCCATCATCAGTCCATTCATCATGATGCCACCTCATAGAATCAAATGTTTTTGAAGACATAAAAATTCGTTGAAATCTTGGTATTAATGGAAAATACAGCAAAATCTTTCCAGGCTTCTTTTTTAAATGTGCGTCACTATCATCCTCATTCATATTTTCTTCTTTATTCCCGTTCAACCATCGAGATTTACCGCAGACATGACAAAATTCTTAATTTCTTCTATCACCCCAGTACAACATACAGTCATTCGGGCAACTATGAATTTTCTCATATCCAAGACCTAGATCTTTTATCATCTTCTTCGAATCCTTAGAAGACTGAGGGATTTTTGCAAAAGGAAACATTTTTTTTCATAAACTCTAATAATAGTGTCAAAGAGATTTCTGTCCACCCGCATAAACATTTCAAGTAAAAAAGACGGACACAAAAAGACAATCTTGAATGCTTAGATCTCTCATAAAGTTCTTCATTCATATCATCAAGCAACTTATAAAACTTTTCCGCTCCTCCATTGGGTTCTTGATCACCCACACCTCTTCCCTTTTCAACAAAGTCATTCATGCCAACATTGAACCCATCATTTCCTCCAGGAACTTCAGGTGAAAATGTTTGGAAATTGTGGTTACGCATGTTAAATGCATCCCGCAACATGCCTTCCATGTCATCTTGTCTAATAGACTGATGTTGGTTGTTAGAATAACTTGGAGGAATTCTAAAAGATGACCTAGAAGTTGCGGACTCTCCATGAAACCACCATTGTCTGTAATCCGGGAGAAATCCTTCACAAATCAAATGTTCGAAAACAACTTCACACATATTCCAATCAATATTAGCACACCACGAACAAGGACATAATATCATATTATCTTTGCTTGCGTTCTTAAAAGCGAAATTGAGAAAACTATCTACTCCATCTTGGTACTCTTGACTTAGTCTCGACTTTTGCATCCAACTCTTATCCATTTCGTATGTAAATTTAAATTATAAAATAATATGTCATAAGTTCTACTAATATCTAGTCAATGATCAATAAACATGGAGCTGCACTCTACTCAGTCATGATTGCCTGCACTTCATACTCTATAACATTCTCTATATTCGTGTTTAAGGCTTTAAGTTTCTTTTAAGGCTTGGGGGTTATGGCAATTTGTATGCATAACATTCTCTATATTCATGTTTAATAATTTAATGATTGAGTTATAAAATATTATATGTTGTTAAATAGATCAATTATTAAATTATATATATTTTAATTTTCTTTCTTTTTACTAATCATAGCGTAAATGTGTCTTGATTGTAGTAGTTAGCACATAGAATCTACGATTTTGAAGTGAAGATTCCAAATCAAGATAGTCAATATCATACAAGTAGACGTGTTGTTTTTGTTTTGATATTAGCATGTATTAGTTTATATGCAAATGTAATTGTAAATGTAAAATTTAAAATTTTTAAAATTATTTATTTTTAAATATCAAATAAATAAAATAAATATAAAAATATTCAAAATTTTATAGTTTGCATATAAGAAGAATTGAGTTAGAAAAATTAGAAAAGAACACAATTTTTAGCATAAATTAAGTCTTGCAATAATAAAAAAAAATCCAAAAATCATTTATTAATTAAACTACCATTTTGATTAAAAGTTTCAATTGTTAACTGTTGAAGCATCTCATTATTGCAACCAAAGACTATAGTTAATATTGGAGTTAATTACCCTTTAACTTTATAAAAATTGTTTAAGTAAATTAACTAAGATATAGTTAATAAAAGCATTCTAGCTAGCTACTTTCAAATGATGTTCACATAAAAGAAGAATGTTGGTCATTTATAAACAGACAAGCAAACACAAAGAAACCAAAATGAGTGGTTGAAGACAGATTTTCATAATTATTGGCCTACATATGATGTAAGAAGTCACAATCTCTACCATGTGCAAAAGAAACTAAATATTTTGAAGTAGTTAGAAGTATTTAGTCTCAATTATTTGAAAAACAAAAACAAATCTATTGTATTTTTCATCAATTCATGACTTCTCTTCAATTGAATTACCAATTGAAGAGGATTCTTTTCATTTATAGTAATAAATGTGCATAAAGATACAATATATTAGCAATTTTAAATTTTCTCCCCCACACAAAAAGCATTGTTTAGAAAGGTAAATAATTTTGAAAATTAATGTTTTCGAGGTTATACTTGAGAAATAGCCTCATTACTTGTAATCTTTCTGAGGGTAAAATATACTCAAAATAGTATGCATTCTAATTAATTAAATATACTTCTAATACTCTTCTAAGTTATTAATCTCATGGTTTCTGGTTCAACAAATTTAGTTTGAATAAATTGGTGAAAAATATTCCTACAAAAAAGTAGTTGTATGTACTCTCTCTCTCTTTATATATATATATATATATATATATATATATATATATATAATACTCTTGATTAGAGATGGAAAACAAGCGGATCCGAATTCGAGCATTTTGGGTTCAGTTTTTGTTGGGTTTAGATCCATTTCAAGCTTTGACTATTTCAGACTTGAATCATTCGTATTCAAGCTTTTTTGGGTTTAGGCTATTTTAGCTTCGAGTCACTTTGAATTTAGATCCTTTTGAATTTGAGCCATGTTCGGTTTGGACTAATCAGGCCATATTTTAAATTTTATGAAAGATGTAATCATTTTAGCATTTTTTTTAGTTAAATTTTTTTTATGTTTCTAGTTCAGATTGTTTTGGGTTCGAAAAGTTTTGAGTTTGGATTATTTGAATTCAAATCATTTCAAATTCGAGTTTTAAATTATTTTTTTATCAAATACGTTTGGATTCTAACTTTTTCAAGCAATTTTCAAATTTATTTTGCCACCTCTATTACTTACCGTAATTAATAGTCTAATTATTTTTTAACAAAGAAAAACATTAGCTGACAGTCCGTGATTCCACACTTCAACATCAATTTTTTTTTTTTTGGTCACAACCGGCTAACTTGGTTAGCCGGTGGGTTGTTTAATTACTTAATAGAAATAGTTTCTTTTGGTCATTCTTCATAATTTCTTTCGTTTTTTATTCTCAATTTTTAAAATAAAACTATACGAAATATGAGTATAATAAAAATATGATGATAAAAATAAATTAAATATATAATTTATTATATTGAAATAAAAAAAAAGTTAAGAATTAAGAGTATTAATTAAAAATTATTTTTTATTACTTTATAATTTATATGTTTAGTAGTTTCTATTCATACGATTATATGTAGACATTTTAAAATAAATTAAAGTGAAAATAATTTTGTTATGACATAATTTTTTTTTTAAAATTTCATGTGATAATATAATCTGTAAAACTTTGCTTTGGTAAAATATTTTAATTTAAAAGGCTAGACAAACTATACTTTTTAATTTATGAGACTAAAAGGTGAAAAAAATCTTTCATGTCTTTCATAATTTGCCTATCTTAACACTGACTCATGGTAAGCATCATGTAGAAAATAAAATTTTACCAGTTTTAAAAGTCCTCTTTCAAAATTTGTGATTCTCATTTGTCCGTCATTTCCGTGAGGAATGACTGACGGTTATCTAAGTAAGACCCTTTTCAACAACATAGAGGATTAATCTTGGATTTGATTTCCATCAAGTTTAATTCTAGACGACCAATTCTAAAATAAACACACTTTATTTTGGGGCTAATATTTACAGCTGACAGGATTGGATCTAGAAAGTGAAATAATTTTTACAGTACAGAATTTTGGCCAACATATGATGAGATGGAACCTTTTCAAAGGAGCATTGGATCAAAAAATTGAAAATAAAATGGATTAAAATGGAGAGTAGGGACCAAATCAGCCGTAAATGTTTCAATTATTGGAGAATTGGGTCTGAAAATCTGGTGGCAATGGGGTCACTGCAATTAAATTTAGTTAGCGACATGGCATTCCAGCATGATTCGGAGTCTCTTTTCTTAGCAAAATCTTTCAGGGTCTTAAGAATACATCAAATACCAAAAATGCATGGTAACCACTTGTTTCATATAATTCACTCACTTACCAAATCTTTTTTTGCAAATTATGTAATAAATAAGTGTTGAATACGGATATGTGTTCGACACGGGTATATTTATTTTTTTTTTAAAGTTTTTTCATATATTTGAAAGATCATATTTTATACTCATATCGGAATATGTGTTGGACACATGTGTCGAATGCAAATACTTTAATTTTTTTTTAAAAAAATTCATATATTTGAAAGATCATATCCCATACCCATATCAAATACGTATCGAACATAAATATCAAATACATATACTTAGAAAATAAAAAATCCGGATATACTTTATACAAAATATTTTCTCACAAATTGCCAAAAGAGTGGGTACAAAAGATTTGGGTGATTAACGACAAGATAATCTAGATAAGGCTTGATGAATTATGACAAGCAATAGATTTCAGGTTCAAACAAAATTTTAAGAACTTTTGGGTCATAATCGTAAAAAAAATGACCTGAAACACCAATTAATCTCCAGATAATATGATTTTTAAGAAATTTAAAATTTATTTTTATCTTTTACTTTTCTTCCTTATTTTGGCCAACTTACCTTCCTAAACCGTTGCCTTCCTTATCCCAAAAGTTCCTAAGATTGGAAAGCATTTTTTTTTTCTTTTGCAATAAAAAAATGTATATTATTTTGATCTGAACTTTTTATGTAATTTATTTATTTAATTCGACCGTCGTATTTTATATTTTATTTACGTAGATCATAAAAGATTAGGCTACAATGACAGATGACCACTCATAATTATATCAATAATATAATTATGAAGCTGAGATGGAATTACTTGTGCTATTAATTATAATAATAATTGCCTGCTGGAATTTACTTTTGTTCTCCCGGTCATGTTACACATTTCTGGGTGTTACGACAAACTACATGGGCCCTAGAAACAAACACCTTTCTATTTTTTTTTTTCTTGGGTTATTATTAATTTTACCTCAAATTTTTGAGAAAATTAATAGACTAACAGATTTCAACTTTTGACTCCAGCCAGGAATATTATTTTATGTACTCTGCATTCTGCAAGCTGTTTGTTGATCCCAATTTTTTTTTCAACTATTGAGGTGTTTGGTACTAGAAAGTTAGGAGGAGAGCCTGTTATTATATATATATAGGAATTGTAATAAGGTGATATGATTTTTTTATATATAATTTGTGTGGACCTAATTCTTTTTTATTAGATATTTGATCTTAATTAGGAATAAGTTTGGATTTTGGTAAAATTATACTGGTTGGAGAATTATTTTGTAAATAAATTTATTTAAAAGAAAAATATATTTAATGGGTAAGAGTTTGTAGAAAGTAAGAATTTTTGGTGATCTAGTTTTATAAAATATAAAATGGAATTTAGCATTTAGAATTATGGATAGATACAATCTCCATGTAATCTCTAGGTGAGAGACGATTTTTTTTTTAGAGTTTCACGTAATCGTAGGGATGTGATGAAGAGTTGGAATTAGGTTTGTTTCAAAGCTTGTGATTTGTATTTGTTGTTTTTTTGGGTATTTTGTACTCTTTTTAATTTTTACATTTATAATTAATTTTTTTCCTTCATATATGTAGATAATTAGAATGGAACCACGTCAAATATTATTTTTATTGTGAATTTATTTTAAGTTTATACATTTTTGTTTGAAAATCCCAACACATTTTCATACTCTTTTACACCATGTTTGATAAAAAAAATAAAAAAAAAAAAAATTTTCCTTACAGTTTTTTGGTATCGTAGAAAATCTCGATTGAGCAATCATTTTTCAAAATTACAGATTCTGCTTTAGGGTAGTTTTACATTTGCAACGGTAGAAGCCGTGTGTCACTGTCAGTGTGACCTTCCCATATTCCGATGAGCGAAGTTGGTGAGAGATAGCTTTAGATGCATCCATTTGTAGGCCATTCAGTGTCATTGTGGATGCTATCTCTTGTTGATTTTTGACCTTCGATACCGATTGTATTTTTGTGCTACAGTATCGATTTGCTACAGTAACTTTATCTCGGGATGCTACAGTAACTTTATCTTGGGAAGCTACAGTAACTTCCGAAATAACAACTCTTTTATTAATATGACAAAAGACCAAATACAATTGGTGTGAACACCAACTAACAATAGAGACAACCTCACACAAACTCTTTATCACTTTACTATTCACTCACTATTCATTCATACACCTAACACCACTCACGTGCTCACTTTCTTCTTCAATTTCTGCAAATTTTGCAGCTTCCATGCTCTGGCTCTCAACACCTCTTTTCTTTCATTTTCTCTCTACTCACATCTCTTCATTTCTCCACCTATTTCTTCCCTTTTTCTCTCTACTCACCACTCTTCCTTTTCTTTCTCATCTACACAACACATAACACCTAAGGCTCTATTTATAACCATTTATGTCGGTTCCTTACAACATTCTAGTATGTATGTTGGCTAAGCTATAATGTTCTAGAGAAGGAAATATGAAGAAGAATATAAAAGAAACTAGGGAGAGAAGTTTCTAGGAAGGTGATTGAAGAATAATCTAGGGAGAATTATGTAGACAATTCTAGAAAAGGGGATGAAGAAATTTCTAGGAAGAAGATTGAAGAATAATCTAGAAAAGGACAAAGAAGAGAACTCCAGAAAATTTGAGTAGTCGGTGACTTTCAACATCTCTGAGGTAGTTGGACGCGCTCCTTGGGGATATCTTTTTTTTTTTTTTTTTTTTTTAACTCCTCGGGGATCTTTTAGGTCTTTTAAAAAGATTCAATCAAATTAAGGGCAAAAACAAATTAAGGGAAAGTTTGCTATTTTTATGAGGTTAGATTAGGGACGGTAAAGCTCGATTCGTTTAATGAATTTTGAATTGATTCGTTTTAAATGAAGATTTTTTTTTTTTTTGAAAAAAATAGAGGTGAAGTAAGACGAATTTCATAAATGTTTGCTCTGTTTCGTCCCGTCCTGATTTTTAAAATTATTATTTTACTCTTTAAATTATTTTATATTTTTCTTTATATTATATATATTAGATGTATATATTAAAATCATATATATATATACATATATTAATATTATATATATTTTTAGTATATATATGTATATTATATATACTAAAGAATTATATATATTAAAATTATATTCATTGATAAATTATAATAATTTTTATGTAATCAATAATCATAGAACCAAAAATTTTAAACATCTATAAAAAACAGAGCGAAAAGTGAAAAAAGTAATTTCCACTACCGCAACACTCAATTGTCGTTCCTAGGTTGGCTTTTGAGATGAGAGTAAAATACACACATTGAGAAATTTATCATCCGATTCATATTTTCATTTTGAAATAATTTCCATAAAAATCAATTCTAGTAAATGGAAAAAAATATTTCCTTTATTAATTGGACTAACCTTTATGGGTGAAAATCATTAATTAATTAATATACAAGATTGGATATATATCGTATAATTATAAGAAATGTAGTGAAAAGAAGTATAATTCATATGCTCTTAAGCATTGTGAAAAAATTCGAAAATTTTGAAAATCGATTTTAATTGATCTAAACTAGGAGAATTCGATTCGGTTTGAGGTTTTATGAACAATTTGATTTAGTTTCAATTCATATACTAAAACCTTGAATATTTCAATTTAAAGATTTAGTTCCAGTCACCAGCCGAAAATGGCCTAACGAGGCTGAAGTCGGTCTGGCGTGGCTGAAAACGGCTTGACCAGGCAGAATCGGCTTGAAACGGGAGAACAATTTCATGTTGATTTCGGCTTGAAACAATCAGAGTAAAGGGGATATCAAGAGGGGAGGGAACAGAGAGAGGAAGAAAGAAAAGAAAAAATAATTTTTATTTTTAAAATGACATGTGGCAAAGCCACATAAGTAAATTATCCACGTCATCATTAAGAGTTAATGGTATTAAGGAAGTGAACTACATTGATAGACGGAATGAAACTTTAAATATAACATTGTACATTTTTAAAATACAGATACTACATTGCATAATTTGTTATAGTTTAGAAGCTAACTATGACATTAATCCATATATAAAATATTTTGTTTTTATACATTATTAGTGAAATTTCTATATTCTATTTGCGGGTGAAATTTACGTAATATGAGATAATTTTCCATATATATATATATATATATATTTGGTATACTAATTAAAGCTCGAATTGAGCGAGTATGAGATAGGATTTTTATAATCCGACCCGACCCGAATGACTGTTTAATCAATAAAAAATATTTTTATTTAAATTCAATTATCAAATTATATAAACATTAATATAAAAATAATTTTAAAATTTTTTTAATATATTTTAAATAGTAAAACATATTTTTGGATCTGATTGAATTTAGATAAATAATTTTTGTGCTATTTGGGTCTAACCAGACTAGACCTGCTCATAGGCCGGGCCGGGATTTTTTTCTATATTCTTTGTCCAGGCCCAGCCCTGGGTCGGCCGGATCGGCTCGGTAGGCCCGAATTTACTGTTCATATGATTAAAAATATATTTTTTTAATATTTTTTAATATTTTTATAATTAAAATTAAATAAAATAATATTATTTTATTTAAAAAATACTGTTCCGGGCCGGGCTGGCCCGAAACAAAAAAAAATCCTGTCCAAGCTCTGCCCAATACGGGCCGGGCCGGTTGCCCGACTCATGAGCAGATCTAAATCTGACCCGGTCAACCCATTAAAACCTCTAAAATAAAGACAGTCCTAATTTGAATATTACAATATTGTTATTATAAAATGCAAAAAGGAAAAAAAAAAAAAAAATCCTTAAAGAGTTTGATATTTCGGTGTTAGAAAGAGTAAAAATTGTGGATAAAATGATAGAAGATAGTTTCTACTGCTTTATAGTTGTTATTGTTAAATAAAATAATACAATATAATCCACATCTCACTTTTAAAAAAGACAAATTATTTTAATCATGCATGTTTGGCGTGGAGACAAAACATATGCAAAGCTGAAGCAACAAGGGAGGAAGGGGAGATGTTGAGCTTTACCAAGTGACTTGGAACCTTTGGCTGATGATCTGTCAAAACTTTATTTATTTATTTTAAATAAATTTGATTAGGTTTAACAACCTTGCAAAACCCCATTTTTATATTACTTAATTCGCAGTTTCATAGCTTGAGATTTGACAATTTCTATGCATATATATTTTTTTATTGTCTTTTGGGGAGAGAGATCTAACATAAAGAAAGTCATGTTCCTGTATCATCATACTTAAATATACTATATTATGTGAGATGATCACTTTCGGAAGTGTGAAATCTGTGATAATCCATAACAAATTAAACTTTTAAGTCAATGGCACCCATTCTTCGAGAATAACAAGATATGAAAGGATACTGCAATATCTTAAATGCATTTTTTTAATATTAGGTAAAATATTATTATATTAATTAATAATAATATGATAATTGACGGTTAATGTTGTGAATTTTAGCCATTAAAAACTAAATTGTTTAATATAACAATTTATCAGTAGAACTGAAATTGAAAAACTCACAAAAAAAAAATCATATAACATACAATGAAAGTTATCCTTCTATCCCAGGGACAATTGCTTGTCACATGAAGAATAATTATAATTTTTTTTTATAATTATTACGTGCTATATTTATATTATTTTTTGTTTTATAATCATATTAAAGGTATTATATATATATATATATATATATATAAAAGTTTTTTGACACGTTGTGTATAGATTTTGACATATTCTTGTATTCGTGTTGTATTAGTATTTTTTTTTTGTATTGTATTGTATTTTAGTTATTTTTTCGTGTTCGTATCATGTCCGAAATTGCTAGATCTAATTAGCACTATTCAAACAACTCCCAATTTTGTGTCACATTATTTTTTTGTGTCGTGTTGATAGATTTTGGCATATTTGTGCATTCGTGTTGTGTTAGTGTTATTTTTTCATGTTATATTGTATTTTAGTTATTTTTTCATATTCGTTTCGTGACCGAAATTGTCATGTTTAATTGGCACTATTCAAATACTTCTCAATTTTGTGTCAAGTTTGTTTTATATAAATTTTGACACGTTTGTGTATTCATGTCGTGGTCATATTATTTTTTCATGCCATGTTGTATTTTAGTTATTTTTTCATGTCATGTTCGTGTGTGGCACTATTCAAATAACATCTAATTTGGTGTCACGTATTGTATAATGATTGGTTATTTATTTATTTTTTTGAAAAATAATGTCATATTAATTTTTTTTTTGTTAAAATTATTGAATAAAAAAATATTGAATTGATAAATTATCAGTAAAAATTAAAATATTGAATAATAATATGAAATGGTTTGATGTAAGTAAATTTTTTTATAACTTTTGGTGTTGAATCAAAAGAAAAAATATTATGATGATTATTAAATAGTAAAAAAAAAACTATGTTAAATGATGTTATAAGTTATGGGTTATTTGTATGATAATTGTTAGATTTATATTTTATAATTTTTTTTTTATTTCTTAATATGAATAGAAATGATGGATATCAATATAATTTAAATGAATTAAATTTTGATATCCATATTAATTTTTTTACATATAATGTACTTATAATGAATTAGATTCTTGTATTCCTATTATTTTATATCTATACTTTATTTTAAAAGTTATCATCAAGTTGGGATATTTTGCATAATTTATCATAATAATTCAATTTTAACTCTAAATTCATGTTAAATTTTTGTATCATAATGGTTTTCAATGCATTATCAATGATAATAAAATTAAAACAACGCGATGATTCAAACACTAGTTATATTAATAATTAACTTCTTTAATTACTCATGGGAAAAATATAAGATTAACATATTGTCGGTAGAAAACATGATAATCATAGAAAATAATTCATGAACATGCTGCTGAGGACTCAAATCAAGGTACAATAACCAAAAGAAGTTAGACCATGTGACATGGCATAAAAGTCATGTATAAAATGCAATGTATTTTTTTTTTATTTATATATATTTGGCAAGTCGTATAGTAGAGCAATGACCATGGACCCATTGTAGGTGGAATCAGATCCTTTAATTATCTACTAATAAAGAGATAAAGACATGAAATGCTTTCAATTAAAAATAAAGAGATGAAAGGCACTGTTAGACTTATAGTTGCTATTTAAGACCTTGATGTGTTCATCAACTCCAAGTCTACAAGAAAACCAGAAGCTCACTTAAAACCTTTGCCTACAAAAAAAAAAATCTTGTTTCCCTCTTTACATTCATTACATTATCAACAACTTGAAATAAAAGATTAAATCTTTGTTTTGGGTTTTCTGGTAGTTTAATTGAAGAGCTAGCTTTCATGGGGTACTGTCCAAGTTCAAAGATGTTCAACAAAGCGATGGTGAAGTTCTGTGCAAAGCCAAAAACAAAGGATAAAGGCATGGTGGAAGAGAACAAGGACAAGGACAAGAACAAGAACAAGAAGATGATCAAAGGAACAGTGATTTTGATGAAAAAAAATGTGTTGGACATGAATGATCTCACAGCTTCTTTACTTGATCGAATTTATGAGCTCCTTGGCAAGGGTGTTTCTTTGCAGCTTATCAGTGCTGTTCATACCGACCCTGGTCAGTTTCTTTCTTTCTTTCTTTCTTCCCTCTGTTTTTTTCTCTATATTAGATTTTCTTGGAATCTTCCAGGACCAAGAGTATACAGAGAAAGTGTTCAGTCATGGTGGTTTTGAAAAGACATATCTGGTTTTCAATTTTCTTCTCATTTAAGCTCAATTTGGTAAACTTTGAGCATAATTTAACTGATCATGCCTGGTATTGTCTTTTTTCTTTGTTCTTACAATGTTTCTCTAGTCTTGCTTGTTAGATGCAAGAAATGAGAAACTATAAGGAGTAAAGTACTGCAAAAAATAGAGATTTATTTAACAAGTTGTTTGGCAAATTCAAGTCCTTGAAGCAATGTCCACCCAGTGTTTGTTACATTACTTATTTAAAACTTGCAAGTAAGGGAAAGAATATTAGATTTGATGAGTTTGTAACTAAAATTATAAACACATTTGCGTTCAGCCAATGGGGTGCGAGGGAAGCTTGGAAAGCCGGCATATTTGGAGAAGTGGGTGACAACAATCACTCCATTAACAGCAGGAGAAACTATGTTTGCTGTTACATTTGAGTGGGACGAATCCATGGGTGTTCCTGGGGCTTTCATAATAAAAAACCGTCACCACAGCCAGTTCTACCTCAGGACAGTCACCCTGGAAGATGTTCCTGGCCATGGCCGGGTACATTTTGTTTGCAATTCCTGGGTCTATCCAGCACATCGATACAAGTATGATCGAGTCTTCTTCTCCAACAAGGTAACTTCATTTTTCAAATTCAACATAAGAAATGGGATAAAACTTATATCTTTTTCATAATCTTGACAATATCTTGTATTTTCCATTTGTTCATTGAATAGTCTAAAGGTAAAAACGTTGATGCTTAATGTTCATCCAATGAATATTGCTACTTTCTTAACAGTTATTATCTATGTTGCTCCGACTCTTCATTTTTCTTGAAGTATCCGTATCTAATACCTGTGTCTGATGTATATTCGGACATGGGTATGGATATGATCCCCAATGACGCTCCAAATACATGAAAAAACTTAAAATAAATCAAACATATCAGTATCGGACACATATCCATGTCCGACACAAACCCAAATTCGAGTAACATAGTTATTATCGTATCGGCCCAACGTGTAGCTTGTGCTTCCGCTCATGATTTTTACCTTTAGCGCAATGATTGAGGCTCACTTTTACACTTTGACTTTTTTACCTTGGCAAAATCATAGTTGATTGACCTCAAAGGTAGATCTGCATTTTCCTAAACTGTCGTTTTCCTTCTTCTGGATTTGCTTACAAAATTCTGTCTCACATGCCCAATGCTGTACTTAGGCTTCAAGGTTGAATGGTAAAAACGGTAGATGCACAGTGAAAAAGTTAATTATATGATTAAGGTGTCTCCAACCAACCAATATTTTTGAACATTTTGTTTGGTTGTTAAGATTTGGGGTGACATAACAAGCAGATGAACTGACATACAACTTTGATATATTTGGCTTAGACCTACCTTCCAAGCCAAACACCAGAACCCTTACGCAAGTACAGGGAAGAAGAGCTGGTAAATCTCAGAGGAAATGGAAAAGGAAGGCTCAAAGAATGGGACAGAGTTTATGACTATGATTTCTACAATGACTTGGCAATGCCTGAAAAGGGTTTACATTTTTCTCGTCCAATTCTTGGCGGATCGCTGGATTGTCCATATCCTAGAAGAGGGAGAACAGGTCGGAAACCACACAAAAAAGGTCAGAACTCAGAACTCTTTCAGTTGGTTGTTTTAGCTGCTGAATATTGATGACTGATAATCTATAAGTAACCTAGCATAAGCAGCATTTCATTCAATATTCTTATTGGCAATCTAATGTAATAAATTTATTTTTCCATTCTAACAGATTCCAATACAGAGAGCAGACTGTTTCTTCTAAGCTTAAACATTTATGTTCCACGAGATGAACGGTTTAACCTGGTGAAGTTTTCAGATTTTCTTGCCTATGCTTTGAAATCTCTGTTTCAGATATTGGTCCCCGAGATTGCAGCATTATGTGACAAAACCATAAATGAGTTTGACTCCTTTCAAGATGTACTTGATCTCTATGAAGGTGGTATAAAACTACCAAATGATGCCACTCTTAAGAAGATAAGAGATTGCCTTCCTTGGGAGATGATCAGGGAACTTGTTCGTAATGACGGTGAGAGATTGATGAAATTCCCAATGCCTGCTGTGATCAAAGGTATATAGAAAAATTTTCCCACTACATTTCCTAGTTGCACTATAGCAAGTCAACCCAACTCATCTAAGCCTTAATTCCAAACAAGTTGGGATCTTCTATAAGAACTCTTGTTGCTTAAGTAACTTCAAATTTTCACTTGTAATTGCAAATTATGTATGCTGCCTTGTGTGGTTACAGAGGATAGGTCTGCTTGGAGGACGGATGAAGAGTTTGGACGAGAAACTCTTGCTGGAGTAAACCCAGTTATGATCAGTCGGCTCCAAGTAAATATAGCATTTCTGTTAACTAGCTCATATTAATGTTCTTCTATTTCTTCTCATCTCAAAAAAAAAAAAATTGTGGTCTCCTGCTTAAATAATTAACTATTAACATGTCTGTAGGAATTTCCCCCAGCCAGCAAGCTTGATCCTAAAGCATACGGTAACCAGAAAAGTAGCATTACAAAGGAACATATTGAGAGGAACATGAATGGGCTCACTGTGGAAGAAGTACTATATCAGATTGCAGCAATATCACATTACCAGTTTTGTAATGTTTCTTTCTAGATTACTAATTGGTTTTTCTGCTGTTTGCTTTGATCATATTCAATTCAGGCTCTAAAAAGCAACAAACTGTTTATATTGAATCATCATGATGCATTGATGCCACACCTGCGGCGGATAAATTCCACTAGCACAAAGACTTATGCCACGAGAACTCTATTCTTCTTGCAAGACGATGACACGCTGAAGCCATTGGCGATTGAGTTGAGCTTGCCACATCCACAAGGAGACAGCCATGGTGCTGTCAGCAAAGTTTTCACCTCAGCAGAGGAGGACGGCATTGAAGGTTCAGTCTGGCAGTTGGCCAAAGCTTATGCTGCTGTGAATGATTCTGGCTACCATCAGCTCATTTGTCATTGGTATGATGCTGAAATGCCAATGCTCCATGTAGTTAAATTAAGGAAGTTGTTTATGATTTACAATGCTTCTGCCATGATTGCAGGTTGAATACCCATGCTGTAATAGAGCCATTTATAATCGCGAGTAATAGACAGTTGAGTGTGGTTCACCCAATATATAAGCTTCTGCATCCCCACTACCGTGACACAATGAACATAAATGCTATGGCCCGTCAGACCCTCATCAATGCTGGTGGGGTGCTTGAGTTGACAGTCTTTCCAGGTAAATATGCACTCGAAATGTCTGCTTCTGTTTACAGGAATTGGGTTTTCACTGACCAGGCTCTCCCTGTTGATCTGATTAAGAGGTAAGCCAGTAAGCCACAGAATTTTTTATAAAAATTTCTGTATTTGATCTTTACTAAAATGAATTTTTAAGCAACCAACTCTCAACCCTTCATTTCAGAGGAATGGCTGTTCCGGACTCAAACTGTCCCCTTGGCCTCAAACTTCTGATAGAGGATTATCCTTATGCTGTTGATGGGTTAGAAATCTGGTCAGCCATTGAAACTTGGGTCACTGAGTATTGCTCTTTCTACTACCCATCAGATGAAGTAGTAAAAGAGGACACTGAAATCCAATCATGGTGGGTTGAGATCCGAAACGAGGGCCATGGTGATTTGAAAGACGAACCATGGTGGCCTGAGATTAACACACTAGCTGAGCTCATTCAAGCATGCACAATTATCATATGGGTGGCTTCCGCTTTGCATGCAGCTGTCAATTTCGGACAATACCCTTATGCTGGCTACCTCCCTAACAGACCAACAGTTAGCCGTCGCTTCATGCCTGAACCAGGCACCGCTGAATATGATGAACTTGAGAAGGACCCTGACTTGGCCTTCCTGAAAACAATCACAGCACAGTTCCAAACTCTGCTTGGTGTGTCCCTTATAGAGGTTTTATCCCGGCATTCAGCCGATGAAATATACCTTGGGCAGAGAGATACTCCTGAGTGGACTTCAGATGCTGAGCCGTTAGCTGCATTTGAAAGATTCGGAAAGAAACTGGTGGAAATCGAAAAAAACATCATGGCCAGAAACAATGACAGTAGATTGAAGAACAGAACTGGACCAGTCAAGATGCCATACACCTTACTGTATCCGAACACCTCAGATTACTCTAAAGAAGGTGGACTTACAGGCAAGGGAATCCCGAACAGTATCTCAATCTAAATCTCAAATGCATATTCCTGAAGGAAGTATATAGGCAGCATCTTTAATTTGTTAATCTAGTACAAGAAGCTGCCAATTAAGATTTTGCAATTTCCCTTTCCGTTTAGTTTCTTTACATTGTACTAAAGACAAGAGTTGTGCAGATTCTTAGCTATCTTCTCAAAATAATTTGTTCTATGACAATGGCATTGTATACTAATTTTTCTTAATATATTATTACTACTATTAAGTAATGGGTGCAGGTTTCAGTTCAATTAGTTCAGTTGCCACTAATATCTCAGTCTTGAACAGGCTTCTAACTTGCTATCTGCAAAGACTGTAAAGAGGAGCATACATGTTACTCGGATTCGGGTGTGAATGTCGGATACGGATATATGTCCGACATGGATATGTTCAGTTTTTCTAAGTTTTTTCATATATTTGCAGGGTCATATCCCTATACCTATGTCCAAATATGCGTTGGAGAACGAGTACTTCAAAAAAAATGAAAAATCAGAACAATATAGCATACCAGTATTCTGACATGAACAGGAATATCCCAGTTGTAAGATAAGACCAAACACAGCAAGATTTTTCTAATAAGAAAAAAAAAATAGAACTCAGATATCAGGCAATAAATTAATCAACCAACATAATCTTATAATCCCACAATGCCAGCTGACACCTATATATAAAATCTTAAGTTAAATAGAGAACAAATCTCTTGCCAGGCTTTTCATGACAGGAAAGGATCGATTCTGCCAATATAATAGAAGCTTTTTTTTGTCTAAACTTCAACCAACAGGTAAACAGAAACGAATAAAAGGCTCTTTTCTTGCATCCACCATTTTGATGTTTCTATGTGTCAAGGTTTAGCCTAAAATTAAAGCAAAGAAGTTTATGCAGGTAATTAGCGATGTCAAAGAATAAAGAAGATTCATTGCTTCCACCGAAAAGTAGAAAAATACAAAAATAAAGGCAGTAGCCTAATGCTCAAGGCATAAGAAATTGAGTTGCAGATATGATCTATTATAGAGAATAAAGAGAAGTGAAGGAGTGGACGTTGAGTTCATAGTTCACACCGACCTGGTTTTGCATAAAGAATAGAAATAAAAAACAGATAACATTGCTTATTTGAATTGTCAGCAGGGGCAGGGAGACCGGTGAACAAGGAAAACGCTGTTTCCATGTTCCAAGTTACAATCAAACTATGAGGCACCAAAAGCGACAGAACTCTCACTAACACTATCTATTGGATGCATGGTCCACCTCTCACTTGTTTACACAAAGCAAATTGCAAGAACTACTGTTTTCCAAAGTAGTCAAAACGGTTTCGTTTCTCCATTCTGCATATTAACTTGGGTTGATTTTCTCCGGTTTGGACCCGATCCAAGTAGTTTGGGTCAACACGGATTGGCTTGTGTAAAAGATCTAGAGTGTAAACGAGACACCTGTGCTGGCAAAGTATTCGGGTCCGACTCGAAAAAAACTCGAATTCGGCTCAGTCATTATCAAGTCGAGCTCGAGCTTGAGCAGCTCGAGCTATCGAGCTAGGCGAATTCGAGTATCCTAATGTTTGACTCGAATAGCTCGCGAGCTTAATCTCAATTAGTACTGAAAAATCTTTTTTTTTTTTTTTAATTTTTAATATATATAATTAGTATTGAAAATCTCAATTCGAACTCGAGCTCAAGCATAAATAATCGAGTGTGAAGTCGAACATGGGAATCGAACTTATTTTTTATTAGGTAAACGAGCCTAATCAAACCTAATCGAGCGAGCTCGAGCAGTTCGATTTTATCTCGAATCGAATTTGAGCTTTAAAAGTGAAACCCGATCGAACTCGAGTAGAGCTTCGAGCCTCGAATTTCGAGTCGAGCTCGAGCTTCTTACAACTTGAGTTCGGCTCGGTTTGATTACACACCTAAAAGATCCACCTCTATTTGGACTCGACCCAACCCTATTATATAGGGTCGGGTTGGTTTTTGTATGTCAATTTTTTTTCTTTTCTTTTTTATTAAAAATTATATATTTTTTAAAACTTTTTTAGATGAACATTATTTTTTTAAAACATTTAATATTGGTTAATGATTCAATCTTCATTATGTTTATTCACAAACTAACGTTATGTTTGATTCGTTAAATAAAGTAGAAAAAAATAGAATAGTTACTCGGTGAAAATAAAATAGAGAGGGAACATTTAAATTTGATTTATAAAATTAAATAGAGGATGAATATTATTAAAATGTTTGATTGGTTAAAATTATGTTAAAAAATAAGTAAAGAATAAGTATAAAAGTGTCGTTTTACACTCAATAAATAATAACACTTTATTATAAAAATGAAACTTATTTTTAATCTCTTAGCAATTATTATTAATATATTTAAAATATAATATATTAAAATATTATATTTATTAATATTTTTGAAATATTATAATAGAAATAATATTTTAATATATTTCAAATATATTTAAAAATGATATCTTAATATATTTTATTAAAAATAATAATTTAAAAATTTTAGTACTATTTTTTTCTTATAAAACCCCAATTTTTTCACCTTATTTTCTCCCTTCCTTCTCTCACTACCTCTTCTTGTAGACACTTAATTTTGTCTAAACCATTTTTAAAAATTCAATTTTGATTTGGTCCTAAACCAGACTCGGGATTAATATTTTAGTAATTTTAGTGGTTATGATTTTTGACATTTTTAGATGTTTTGAATCACGTATATTTTTTGAGCTTTAATAGTCAAAATAAAATTGGACCATAAAAATTATCAATTTTTAAATTTATTAATAAACAAGGGACAAGAAAAAATTTCATTAATCTCGAGCTTTAATATTTACCCCAATTCAATTTTTTTGTAATGTGTGGGTTAAATAGGGTTCAAGCTTATTGCTTGAAGGGTAGACTTTTCTTTAGGAAACTTGAATCTTTCAAGCAAATTCATACTTTTTTTCATTCAATAAAATATTGCATTGCTTAAAAAAAAAAAAAATGGAAATGGAAAAGTTTCAAAAAATGAAAGGGAGGAGGGGTGACTTAGACATTACCCCCTCCTTTTCTACTCATCTTTTAATCTTAACTAGGCCTGTCAACTGGACGGGTAGCTGGGTTGGTTTCGGGTTGGGTTATTTCTGGTTGGATCAATTCAGGTTTTAAAATTTGGGTCATTTTTTGGTTTTGATCGTTTCAGTTTCGGGTCATTTCAGGTTTGAATAATTTCGGCTTTGGGTCATTTCAGGTTTGGATAAATTCGGGTTTAGATCATTCGAGTTTGACACTCGGGTTATTCGGGTTTAGGTCATTTTGAGTTTGACACTCGGGTTATTCGGGTTCAAGTTATTCGAGTTCAATTTTTTAATTTTAAAATCAAATCATATTAAATTTAAACAAATTATTTAATCGAGTCAGATTTAATTAAAATTTTATTAAATATAAAAAATAAGTAATAAATAATATTTAAAAACAAATATAGATATTGTAATTTTTAATTTAAAAATAAACATCTATCTAACCCGATTTTTTTTTTTTGATTCGAGCATAATCTGGTAATTTTTTAAATTTCAGCATCCGTTTTACTTAAACGAGTATTATCGTATACCTGAACTTGTTATCCCAATCTATTTACATATTTGTAAATGTATTGTTATAACACAGTGTAAATATCATTATAATAACATACACATATCAATGACTTATTTTATATACTTTTAAAGAATCAAATGATAAAACTTAAGATATTATACATTTACCCTAAAAATAACATGGAAAACAATAAGAGATTATATAATTTGATCTAAATTATATGATAAAATATTATTATAACATAAAGCACAAATCATTATGATAAAATATACGTATTATTATTATTTTTTTTGGATAATTAATACACGTATTACTATTAACAACCTATTTTATATACTTTATTTTAAATTGCATGAAAATGGATTATACTTTTAAAATAAAAATAATACCTTTATTTTAAATAATATGTGTAACGAAAAAAAATTGTTATAAGATAAATCATAAGTATATTCATGATAATTAAAATATATATTTATTTTAAATCTTATTATAAGATTATCATAATTGATATAATATTTTATATTCGTTTAAGAGATTATTATATATTTAAAAGATTATTTTAGTTTTTGAACAATTATCTTGAAGTTTTAAACAATTAATTTGAGAAGGTTATTATGGTAATAATATAACAAACTTATAAAAAAAATACAGCAAACTTACTATTTATCTAATCCAATGGTTTGATTTAAAATAAATATATTAAGATTGATTTACAACCGATTGATTAAAATTATAATTCCTAATACCCCAACACTGTATATAATAACATTGATTTTTCATTTTCAAATTTTTTCCACAGCCACTGTCTGTCTAGTGCATACTTTATCATACTAAAAAATAATAATTACAAGTTATAAAATTAAAATAAATTAATAATTTATGTTATAGTTATTGTTTTTATTAAATTAATGTTTTAAAATAAAATTATACTTAATTTAAGTTTGTGTCATTTCGGGTTAATCGTTCAAATCATTTTGGGTTCGAGTCATTTCGGGTTTGGATCAATTCGGGACCGGGTCAATTTGAATTTGGATCATTTCGAGTTTGGGTCATTTTCGGTTTCGAGTTTGATCGGGTTCGGGTTGTTGACTTTTCTGGTCAAATCGAATTAAATTGGGTTTGAATTTGGTTGGGTTGATCGAGTTTTTCGGGTTCGGATCAGAATTGACAGGTCTAATCTTAACCTTTTATTTTCGATCCAAGAGACTTTACGAATGGAGATTAAAAAAAGAAAACGTGTAGACACCTAAACTCCTCCGAACCATATAACATGATAATTTGATTTAAATCGTTTTAAATTTTGAAAGTCTCGTTTTAATCTTTTGAGCCCATTTTGAATTTTTGTCCACCCGACTTCATTAGATCGATTTTTTTAGTCTCAATGTTAATTAACCCTAAATTAATAAATTAGATTTATTATTAAATTAAGCTTTTTATTAAGTGGACTTATTTTCTATTTAGGTTGTTATTATATTGAACTTATTATTAAACTGGCTCATTGGACCTATTATTATGAACTTCACATCATATTGGGCTTATTAGGGGATAGTTGAAGATAAAAATACCATAAAAAAAAAAAAAGAAAAAGGATGGTGGCTGGCAGCTTGAATCACGTTGCCAGCCCCTCTCCTTTCCCCTTTCAGCCCCTGCACCTATACCGGCTACATTGCACATACAACACTATACATGCCTAGCCACCTACCTATATTGCCAGCCATCCTAGCAAGTCCCTTCTCCTCTGAATCACGCTGGCAAGAAGCCCATTTTTTTCTCAAAATTGCATTTCCCAAGTCCAAGTCAGTGCTCTGAAGTTATGAATCTTTGATAAAATTGAAAAAAAGTTTGGAATGACATTATGTGACAAAAAAAAAAAAATGAGATGAGAACCATGAAAAGTCTGAGAAAATACAAATACTCGAGGCTTTTAAGTTGAAAAGATACGTTTTGTATAAGAATAAATGTTGCTGTTAAAGAAAATGAGCAAAGGACCATTCCAGTTGATAGAAGATGAAATGATGAGTTTGAGATTTTTTTATGCCACAATTAGAAACACGAGATATTGATTTCATTGCATAGCCTTTATTACATTTATGACAATCATACATGCAATGCATTCATGGCATTCTTTGCATTTTCATCACAATTATGACATTCATTGTATCTATATCTCATGCATTGCATTCATGGTATTTGTTGCATGCATTCAACATATAATAAAGATTGAAATTTTGATTTTGGATTATGCATTTTTATTCAAGAAGAAAGTGAGAATTAGTCATGAAATTTTAAAGATTTTTGAACCTCGATTGAGGAAATTTTTTTCAAGATTAGTTTAAGAATACTTTTTATGAGATTTTGAACCTTAGTTGAGGGGATAATTTTTAAAGTGAGATTTTTGAATCTTGGTTGGGGGAAACTTTTTCAAAATTAGTTGAAGAAGGCAATTTATGAGATTTTAAACCTCAGTTGACGAAATCTTTTCAAAATGAAAAATTTGAATCTAAGTTAACATAAGCTATTTTTCAAAGTAAGATTTTGAACATCGATTAAGGAAATATTTTTCAAATTAAGATTTTGAACCTCAGTTGAGGAGAACTTCTTCAAAATGAGTTGAAGAAGAGTTTGTCAAAGTAAGATCTTAAACCTCGGTTGAGAGGATTTTTTCAAAGTGAGATTTTGAAACTTGGTGGAGGAACTCTTTTCAAAGTGAAATTTTAAACCTCGGTTGAGGGAATCTTTTTCAAGATGATATTTTTGAGTTTTGGATAAAAAAAAATTCTTTCAAGATAAAATTTTAAGTCTCGTTTGAGGAAAATTTTAAATCTTTGGTGGTGGAGAATTTTTCTTTAAATCCTTGATACAAGGAAAGTTTCTTTTAAAAGTTTATGCATCGATGGAGATAAGAATTTTTCACGTTTGAGATTTATAAAGTTTATGCCTTGGTAGGGAGGAGCATTTTTCATGTTTGGCAATTTTGAAGTTTATGCCTGATACGTTCATAAATTATATATTTTATGCCCTTTCTATTCTTAGTTTTCTTTATGTTTTCTATCTTTATTCTAGTTAATTATATTATGTTTTTGAATTTCAGGTATATTTAGAAGAATAAAGTGAAAACATATCAATTATAATGTTAAAGAGCTTACAAAATCACAATCACAAGATGGAAGAAGACTTGGGAGTCAAAAAGATCAAATTCTTGGTGCAAAGTAAGAAAGCAGATTTGACCTCTGGAGCTTGTTTCTAAGAAAACATGATGTTAAAGTCTTTATTCAAATAAACTTCCAAATCTTGCATGCTTGACCGTCCTTCGTGTTCTATGCGACTAAAGGATGTGAGACCGGGTCAGGTGAGATATGAAGCCACTTGGGCAAAGGCATGGTAATGAAAGTGAGGCCGGGTCTCTTGAAATTGGATCGGCAGTCCCTCCAACATATGTTAAGGGAGGAGAATCCTTTTATATCGGTCCGGCTAAGTCTGCTCTTGACTTTCTTACTGTTCTCTTTCTTGCTGAGGGGCTTCCAATTGTCTAATATGAACACAAAGCTCTTCGACCTCCCCGTAAACCTGCTCTGAGGCCTTGACTTTTGAAGCTGACTTGAATACCTTTCCAATGGTATATCATACGCCCAAATCAGACAAAAAATGGTCATCCAAATTAGCCGAGGAAGTGCGAGAAGATGTAGCAGAAGAGCTCGGTGCCGCGGCTCCCAATTCCAGTGCCGCGACGCCTCGAGACCTGCGAAAACCGTAAATTTTGCCCCTAAACTTACTTGTGCGGCAAGAAAGGGCTCTTAGGGTTTTGAAACTCTACAAATACCATCTTTTGAGCCACAAAGTAGTCATGTTTTGATTATTATCAATCTTCTTCTTCTTCTCCATTCTCTTAGTTTTCTTCTTAGTTTCTTTTTAATTTTATGTTTATGTTAACAATGCCTATGCTAGGCTAAATTCTTATTTGGTTAAGGTGATTTCAAAGCCCTAGACAAGTTGTGTAATTGATATTCAGATTTTATCTATCATTAATTTTCTATCAAAATTGCTTATGTTCTTTTAGAAGAATTATATATGATCTTTGTCTTGATTTGTTTAGGATGCATACTAGATGGATCTTGATAATTATCTAATGCTAGTTTAGGAGTCTTGATACATAATTGTCTTGATTTCCTATTCATAAGTGGAAATTTGTTATTAATCATTATGGTCAAGTTTTCGATAATTGCAAAGTGGAACATAACATAAGTTGAACAATCCATGTTTATGTGTTTGTTGCTTAGATCAACCTATCTTTCTCATCATAAAACTGCATTTAAGTTGAATCTAGAAAGTTTATTGTAGGTTGTTTGATGGTTAGAGACTAAGTAGAGATGTTTATCCTATTTAACAACGAACTAAGGAAGGATTAGGTAACAAAGTTTGTTGTAATCTGCGGTTGATAGTTTTGATAGTTAATTGATGTTGATAAATCTGATATTAATTCTCAATGATGTTTAGTGGTGGCGAATGACACCTTAACCATACTTCTCTTATTTGATTTCCTCTTATTCTTTGGAATCCTATTTTTCTTGTTTACTTGCTTTTCAAAACACTTAAAAACCCCATTTTCTTTTATTGTCTTAGAACTAAAGTTTTGAATCAACAACTTATAAATTAAAAGCAATCTATGTGGATTCGGCCCTTGCTACTACTATACTTAACATTGATCATATCTAGTACAAGGTTAAAGATACACTATTCTGAGTGCATCAATGCCTCGGTAGAGAAGAGCAACTTTGATATTTGGATTTTTGAAGTTTATGTCTCGGTAAAGAGGACCAGTTTTAGAATTCTCAAATTAAAATAAATAAATAATTCAAAAAAAAACTTGCGCGTTCCAATTTTTTGGCTGATTTGGTTATAAACGTAAGGTGTCTACGTCTTTGCGTACTTCTTGTTTCACAGAAAATGCGCAAATAGGGACAACTGTAGACACCCAATTTTGTCCGGGATGCTTAAAACATATTTGTATTAAATTATATTTGGGAATCAAATTATTATTATTATTTTTTGAAAATTTTAATTTGGATCAAAAACATTATATCTCAAAACTTGGGACTAAAATTGGTTTTTCGAATTTATAATAAAATTTCCATAAAATTGATTTAAAGCCAACTTTTTAGGTCTTTGAATTATTTTTCAGACTTTTAGTGAGCCTCAATTATTTTTTAGACTTTTTAAATAAGTGTTGGACTGGAATTTTATTTGTAGGCATTAAAATCAATATTGGGCTCTAATTACTAAATAATTTTTGGATCTTGGAACAACACATGTTCATTTTTATTCTTATCTCCCTTTTCTTATTTCTTATTTCTTTATTTATTTTATTTTTTGAAATATTTCAAAAAACACAAAATTTTAAAAATTTTAAAATATTTCAGAATCGAAATTTTGGAATCAGAAAAAAAAAATCAAAATTTGAATATATGGGAATATGAAAAATCAAAGAGAAAGTCAAGGTAGAATAGAAAAGGAAATACTAAACTTGGAGGCCAAGACAAATTCATACAAAACCAAATCTACCCTTAAAGTCATAGAAACCCACATCGGAGATTTTAAAAAAATCTTGGCTTATATATAAAAAAAAGCCACTCAACTATAATTAAAAAATCATCTAAGCCCATGTCCTATTGTTGCAATCAATTAAACCCTTAAGCATTTATTTCTTCTTAATCGAGCCATTCTACCGACATAAATCGTTAATTGCCTTATGATGTGAAATGAAATAGCCACGTGTTAAAAAGAAGTGGCTAAAAAAATCCAGTGTGGCAAGGCATAATTTGGACGGGATAATTCTCCAATTTTAATGTCCATGTGGCATCACTTTATTAGCAAAAAATAGGAAAAAAAATAAAAAAACCCAAATTATTCTTTTATTTAAAAGAGGAAAATTAAATCGAAAAAAATTAAAATAAAACAAAAAATCCAAAATCCTTTATTTTGTTTATCGTTTCTATTATATTCTATTATATTTTTCTTCTTTGTTCAATCTTCCTTTCCTTTTCCTTTTCCCTTTCCCTTCCCTTTCCCCTCATCCGATTTCTTCAATTTTTCTTCTTTTTCAATCTTCTCTACCACTAAACTTCCGATTGGATCACAAATCAATGACAGCAACGTCGAATTTAGCCATTTTTCACTGATGAAATGGACTCCAAAGACCAGAATCGATACTCTATGAAGTCAAATCGAGTCATCAAAACGACGAAACCAAAGCCATAAGCTAGATCAGGGCATAAAGGCGTTGGATCTAGCAATCTTACTTCAGTTTCTCGATCTCTACGCAGATCAAGTGAAGGGGTTATAAACATGGGTATAACGAAATTATCTAAGTGGTGAGTGTTTTAGGCGTTTTTGTACAAAATATGAGAAAATTTTGAGGGATTCTGGAAAGAGATAAATTAAGTAGTTGGTCTTGGAATTTTTTTAGTTTTTGATTTTGTTGAAATTTTTTTTTTTCTGTTTTTTATTTATTGTGTTGGTTGAATGTATGACATTGTTCTTGATTGTTTGAATAGCATATATTAATTTTTTGTCGATCCTATTTTTGCTTTTCATATAAATTAGTATATATTATTATTTATTTTTAATTTTTATGTCTTTTATTCTAGGTTTTTTTTATTATTCACATGTGAGTTAGATATAAAAAGTTCACAAGTATGTGAGATTTGAAAAAAAAAAATATTTTATGATAAGCATGTAAAATATCAATGATAGAATTTTTGTAAACTATTTTACCTGAACTAGAAATACATTAAATTTTTTTTTTTTTGGTATAGGATGAGATTTGATCTGGGTTTGCTATGAGAAAGGGTTTAGAATATGTAAAATTAAATTACGATAGAAACTAGAGAAGAAAAATGAAAAAAAAAAAGAAGAAGAACTCTTTTAATTTTCACATGATGTTTCGTTACACCAAGCGGCAAAGTTTAATCCATGTCAATGATGCCACGTGAATTTTTTTTCTTAGTTGGCAAAAAGAACTAACGGTGTTAACTTTTTCATCCCAATAGGGTTTAATTTGATAAAAATAAATATTTGAGGATTCAATTGATTGTAAAAAAAAAAAAAAGATAAGGGCTTAGATGATTATTGAATTTTAGTTGAGGGGCTTTTTTTTTATATATAAATAAAAAATCTTTGCTACAAAAACAATATTTAAGCAAACATATCCTAAAGGGAACAACAAGAAGAAGAAGAAGAAAAAAAAGCACTAAAGTCAAAATTTTGGCAAAAGAGCTTTAGATTTTTTAAGGGTTTATTTTGCTGGGTTCGACTTAGTGGCAAAAAAGGAGGAAAGCCTTTCTGAGGTTCTGGCTAAAAATAGAATTCTGGCAATAAGGGTTTTGGATTTTATATTTTCAATTTAGGATATTCTATTTGGTTTTTGGAAAATTTAGCTTAAGGATAAGAAAGGATAGTTTGAGAAGAAACAAAATCTGAGTTTTGGTTGAAATTTTGGGATTTTAGTTTGAGATTTTCGGTGACAAGATTTCAAGTTTTTGAAGATTTCGGTGACCAGAATTTGGATTTGCTTTGGTTTTTGGATTGATTTTAAAGTTTTCGATGACTAGGATTTTGGTGTTTGAGGTTTTTGATGGTTGTTTGAATTTTTCGATGCTAGAATATGGAGAAGGCGGTAGAGCACTACGGTTTTCTTGATTTTATTTGAAGAGAGAGAAAAATCTATAAAAAAGAGAGATTAATGAAGAGAGGAGAGATGTACCAAAAAGAAAATGAAGAGAGGAGAGAGAAGAGAGAAGGAGAAGGTATTTGAATGACGTAATTCGGGTCGCACAGATTCTCACGCCCGACCCGCATGAAAACTTATTTGATTTGATTTTGTTATTTATTTTGTCTTTTTTCTACTTAATTGATTTTATTTTGTTTGTTTTATATTTTATTTTTGCTATTTTCCACATTTTATTAATTTTATTTTAATGTTTAGGATTTTAGGGGTTTTTTTTTTTAGAAATTAATAAAGTTTAAACAAGATAAACTTGTAAAAATAAATTGTTTCCTTGTATAATATTTTTATCATTATTTTTTTTTCTTTTCTTTTTCTATATAAATTTAAAAATAAATTAATATTTTTTCAATGATGAAATTCTAAGAAGATTGCAGATTGTCAATTTAAAAAAAAAAATTATGTGAGAATATTTTTCTAAAGTCCACTAGAATGATAAGAGTTTAGAAAAAGATTTCAATATCAAAGATTTATTTCTAAATAAAACATTTCCATAAAATAAAATAAAAATCCAATGATGGAGCGTCTTCATGATAACGAATGATTTTTTTTAAATACTCTTGAGGTGTGAAATTTTTTTTTTCAATCTTACATGAATGATGAAAAAAACTTAAGAATTTTTCCAATAAAATTTAAAGATTTCACATGAGAACGAATGGTTTCTTCTGAATACTTTGAGGTGATGAGGTTTTTAAGGAATTATTCGAATGGTGGAAAGAAACTTAAAAAGTTGTCCAATATTTTAACACTTAAATAAAACTAACATAATTCTGACAATGGAGCATATTCATGAAAACGAATAGTTTCTCTTGAATACTTTGAGGTGAGGAAATTTCTTTTGGAATTCCGCTAGAATGATAGAGAAAATATTAAGAAATTTCCAATATTTAATAATGAATCCAATAAAATTAAAAATAAATAAGATAATTTATTTAAGACTAAGGCAATATAAGACTAATCAAGTACTTTGAATAGTTTCTTCTGAATACTTTGAGGTGAGGAGGTTTTTAAGGAATTATTCGAATGATGGAAAAAAACTTAAAAAGTTGTCTAATATTTTAACACTTAAATAAAACTAACATAATTCTGACAATGGAGCATATTCATGAAAACGAATAGTTTCTCTTGAATACTTTGAGGTGAGAAAATTTCTTTTAGAATTCTGCTAGAATGATAGAGAAAACATTAAGAAATTTCCAATATTTAATAATGAATCCAATAAAATTAAAAATAAATAAGATAATTTATTTAAAACCAATTTAAGGCAATATAAGACTAATCAAGTACTTTTTTAAAACCAATTTAAGGCAATATAAGACTAATCAAGTACTTTTTTTTGGATGGGCATTATCGGATGCTAATCCTTACCCTAAACATAATTGTACTCTCGAATCTAGTTCTAGTGATGTAGACTAGAACATATTCTTTTAAGGAGTCTTAATTAAGTTTTTGATTTCTTTAAATATGTATTCATTTCACTACGCCAAATTTGATATATAACAGCATTTTGAAATGCTGTGAAAACTAGAAAAACTGTTACTGTAAGATAAGACAACATTTATTCATGTGCTGTATATGTGGCCGCAATCTTATGTCATTAGTAGCATTTTTACATATATATAATAACACTTATCAAAATACTGCTATTTCTACTTTATAACAGCTTTTCATAACCTTTTGCATGCATTTTTCATTTGCTGCAAAAGATCTCAATGATAGCAATTATAAGTGCTATCAAAAATATTTTTATATGATAAGATTTATAACAGCACATGTCAAATGCTTCTAAAAATTTTAAAAATGCTATAATTATTGGCCATTATAATATATAACAGCAATATGCAAAATGCTGTCAAAGTGTTGCCTTTACCTTAACAACATTTGAGAAATGCTATAAAAAAATATTGTTTAAAACTAATTTTGGCATAGTGTTTAGGTGGTTGATCTCAATCGCACTTGATAAAAAAATTGATGACGAATTTAATTTTCGTATCTGATCTAGTAGTCACATAATTGAATGTGATTAGTAAGTTTAATTTACTTATTATATTTAGTTTGGATAGCCTCGTTATTATAAACTAAATGGGATCAATCCACTAAAAAAATTTGCATCATTTATCCTATTAATTAATATTAGATACTTATTATATTATGGATAACTGCGAATAAAATACAGATATGATAATGCCCATCATTATATATATATATATATATATATATGTATATATTAATTTGAATTCGAATATTTCGTTTCAAGTTTCAACTCGGATTAGTTAGGTTAAATGATAAATAATAATTTTATGAATGTTACCTTGGATATTCTTAATTGCTGAATCTCAATAATGAATGAGTGAATATTTTATCGGATTTAAAACAGGCAGAGTAAATTATATTATATAAAAGAAAATTAGGCTATGAAATTTAACTGTTGTTTTCGATTTGAAAAGTTTGACAAGTATAATAGAATATTATTATATCTACCTTATAAAAACAAATATTTATACATAAAATTTTAACATAATATATATATATATATATATATATATATTAATACAACAATATGATAACATAATATCTAATTATGATTAAATATGTTAATATATATTATGTTACTTTACTAAGTTTTTAATTATGATTAAAGATTGTTACTTTAATTATGTTATTATGATTAAATATGTATAGTTATTGTTATTTTAATTAAAGTAACAATCTTGAAATTCATGTTGATCCCTTAATATACATATTGCTAGATGTGATCATATGATGCATATAGAAAATACAAAATACAAATCAGAATATTTATTTGATGAATTTAGCCAAAGAAAAATCAGAATTCAATATAATAGAAAATCAATGAAATAAGAATCATTTTATTCACTCAAACAATCTTGAGTACATTTGCCATCCTAACCTAAAAGAATAGAATAAATTTACCAAATCAAATCATAAACAAAACCTCCTACATTCATAAAATAAAAAAAATAAAAAAAATAAAAATCTATCGCTTATAACTGACTTTAACTGGAATTGTTATATCTCCCACCACAATTTTATGCAAACCAGATGCCAACAGTCTATAACCAGAAACATCAACAATGTTCAAGGTTTTGCAAGCATTAAGCACAAACTTGACCTTCTTGCTCTCTTTAGCATCTAAATAAACCCTTTCGAATCCGACCAATTGCTTTATCGGAGTTCCTTCGATTTCCGATGGAGGAACTGCGTACACCATTACAACATCGCTTCCATCTTTTTGCCCCACATTTTCAACTTCGATGTCAAAAGTAATCTCCTCTTTACATGATAAATCATCAATTGAAACTGAAGGACAATCTGGGTTTTGCTTTCCATTCTTGTAAGGTAAGCTATGGCAGTGTTGGAGTCTATTCAGTTTGATTTCTAGAGGAGTTTCTGCAGATTTATGCTCGTACTTGAAGTTTGTGTAGCTTAATCCATAACCAAAAGGATAAACTGTTGAGCCATTGAAGAACTTATAAGTTCTTCCAGGATAGTTACCGACTGGCCTTAAAGACATGGATGTCGATGGAAGTTTATCAACATAATCAGCCTCGTACCAGGTAAGCGGCAACCTCCCTCCTGATTAATGTAAATTCACGCATAATATACACAAGTTAGAGAAATTACCAAAAAATATAAAAAATAATGAGTAAAAAGAAAGAAATTGAGATTTACCAGGATTATATTTTCCAAAAACAACTTCAGCAATAGCACGACCACCTTGTTCACCAGGATATCCAGCCCATAAGATAGATTGGATTTTGGGGTTGATTTTAGCAAATGAAATATCAACTACACCAGCACTCATAACGACAACAATAACTGGACCTTTGGCAGCTTCAGCAACTTCATTGATAAGATGAGTTTGATAACCAGGAAGAAGAAGATCATTTCGATCAACCCATTCAGCCTCCACAGATAAATCTAGCCCTACAAGAAGTATAGTAGCATCTGCTTTCTTTGCCACATTCACGGCTGACTTTATCAAGCTATCGTTACTGCATTTAATATCTTTACATCCTTTCTCGTAAGTCACTTTCCCAAATGCAGAAAAGCCCTCAATTGGAGAAATGAACTTGCATGGAACACCTACATACAAATTGCAGTAAATATCAATGAAAGACGAAATTGTAAAATCACAACTGTAATATCGCATTTGCAGCCATATAAAAACAGCTATATTAAAAAATTGCTTGATCTAGTTAAAAACCTTCGTAATTCCCGATCATAGCAGCAGTGGCATTGGCATGTGGCCCAATTAAAGCTAGGGATTTAAACTTTGAAGGGTCTAATGGCAAAGTTTGTTTATCATTCTTAAGAAGCACAATCCCTTGTCGAGCTGTTTCAGCTGCTAATTCAATATTTTGCTTAGTACATATATCCTTTTTGCCTAGTGATGCCAAAGATGGAATTCCATCAAAAAACCCAAGTCTCATGAGTACTACATAAAGGTATTTGATTGCCTTGTCCATATTTGCTTCTTTAACTTTTCCTTGCATCACTGCATTTGGAAGGAACTTGGTGTAGTACTCTCCACAGTCCAAATCCAAACCTAATTATTGATTTTAAAAAAAATAATAATAATTAGTATAAAATATGTAAAAATAATGCATTACAAATTATAGAGATACAAGCCTGCTTTTAGTGTATGAGCTGAAGCATCTTCCCCTGTGTCCTTCAGCCATTTATGGCTTCTCACAATTTCTTCAATAGAATCACAATCTGCTACAATATACCTAAAGAAAATATCACGTTGGGATTAAGATTAAATTAAAGTTTTAACATTATATCTGAATTATAGAAAGAATTATGTTTCTTTGATCCAATATACATACCCATGTAAATTCCAATCTTTTCTAACTAATTTTTTCAAAAGATAAGCATCGGCACAAGTTGGAATGCCATTGACACGATTATAAGAGCACATAACACTGCTAACATCTCCCTCTTTAACACACATTTCAAAGGGAAGATTAAAAGTCTCCACCATATCTTGCTCAGCCACCTAATGCAAAAAGGCAATTCATTAATTAATAAAACTAATACAAGAAATTAGGATTTAAGTACTTATTAGTTAGTTACTATCAAGGTTTGATATTGTCGATCTAATGAATGCTACGTAATCAATTACGATAAATATTCTGTAGTGGAAAGAGTCGAAATCATAAAATAACGATTGTAACATAGCTTTATTACCATTATTTAAATCCTTGGTTACTATCTTTAAAAAAAAAAAAAATACAAAAATCATATATATATATATATATATATATATAAGAAATACCTTTGCATCAAAATGAAGTCGATCAAGACCAAGATAATTTTCAACATCATAAGCAGCAAAATGCTTACAACATGCAGAAACTTTGAGGGGTCTAGAATTTGGATCACTGGTGTGCTCTTGTCCTTCAAGATCTTGCAAGCCTCTCACAAAGTTAACTGCATACAGCCCAACAACATAAGGATCTTCTCCTGGTGTCTCCAAAGTTCTTCCCCATCTTGGATCTCTCACTACATTGATGTTAGGGCTCCAAAATGTCAATCCAGCTCGTCCTAAATTGTACATTGCTCTTGCTTCTGTTGACACAACCTACATATATATAAAAATAAAAGTATTAATTACAAAAAAAAAATGAATAAAAAAATGAAGTACTTGATGAATAAATTTCATTATTAATTAGTAAAATAAAATAAAATTCACCTTGCCAATAGATTTCCAAAGTGTTTGATTGAATGCTGCAGCAGTGAGAATAACATTCGGAAAACTTGTTGCACTAGGAACAACATGATCAAAATGTGTGATCGGATTCGGACCGACTTGAGCCACTCCATGTAATGCCTCGGACCACCACTTATAGCTTGGTACACCTAGCCTTGTCAAATAAGTACTATTATGATCTCCCATTTGTTGAGCCTTCTCAACCAAACTCAATCGATCCACCAAATCCTTAGCCCTAAGCTCAAAAGATAAAGATTTATCACAAAATGCAAATTTAGTCATATCCAAGCCAAGAGCTTTGTATCTTTTGGGGTCACAAACATGAAGATATTTGGGTATTCCATCATCAGCAAGGTTTGTAGCTATAGGATCAAGTCTAGCAAAAGAAACAGTTGAGAAAGAAAGAAAAACATGAGAAAGAAGAATGATAAAAAATGTTTTAATAGCCATTATTATGCTCTATGCTATAAGCTGTTATTACTTTGTGCTACAAACTTTTGAAGCTCTCCTATTTATACTGTCATGTAGAAAACTTAATTAATTTAGTGTTGAGATTATCTGGTGAAATTTTTTGGAGATAATACATTTAGATATCAATCAGTTGAAGAATTTGAGAAAATCTCATTAATTATTAATCCATCAAAAAAAAAAAAAAAGGTAAGGATTAGTGAATAGCTAGCTAAGATTGATCCATAAATTAACCAATTGAAAGAGTAATTCTCATTTAGCATCTCTAAATGAAGTAGGATATCAATTATAGGTAGCTAGATAAATCCTAAAGCCACTGATGTGGCTGTAACCCAAGATTAATTAAAATATATCATATCACAATTTTATTATACTAATAATTAATTAAAAAAATAAATTTACACATCAGTATTTTTACTTTGAGATCAGATGAGCCTTCACATCCCAATTTGCGGATACAAATTATCCATTAATTTTGTTTTTTATTTTTATTTTACTATAATCGATCTATAATATTCGATAGATTTTTCTTTTAAGTGTGAAAAATTATTATATCTATATAATCTATATTTATCTGTTATCTATAATATATATTTTTAATGTGAAAATTTATCAATATCTATACGCTATAATCTGTAATCTATATATATATATATATATATATATATATATATAATGCATAGATGTTCAAAAAAAAATTTGGACTCACGAAAATAAATATTTTTGTTTATTTTTTTTAAATATTATTTTTTATTTTAATTTAATTTAATATTTGTATAAAAATAATATTGAAAAATGAACAATTCTACTCGTTAGCTTTAACTAACTAAGTTTTAATCTAATTCATATATTCATAATAAGAGTTAAAAACAAAATTGTAGTCAGTCTTAACTATTTAATCTTTATTAATAATTTAATTCTCATTAACCAATTTTATTATATATGCTTAATACTTTTAGTGTGTTTTTTATTTTTATTTTAATGTAAAGAAATAGTTGCGATTTACATGATTGATTAATAAATATAAATAATAATAAAACATTGTAACAGTTAAAAATAAATAAATAAATGGTTAAAAATAAACCATATGAATAGTTTAACTTAAAAAAAGTACTAATAGTAAAGAACATGGTTTTTTTTTCCTTTTTTTACCTTTTTTATACATAGAACATAAAACATCCAAGTTATATTTCAAATTGACTTTGTAAAATATTCAATTTTATTCAAGAATAAGCCAAATCATTACTTAGAACATCAATAATGAAGAATTTTGTTGATCACGTAATGCTTTCAAAATGATATATTAAAGAACGCATTTTTGTCGTAGTTCACTTGGTTGAATATTTATTAGTGTCTTGACAAATATCAGAGCTTGAGTCTCACCAACAATCTCACTTGTTAGATGATTTATAAGTACCATTGTTAACCCTCTATAAAGCCTGTGACTAGGTTTGCTCATAGGTCGAGCTACTCGCCCAAATCTAAAGCCCGTCAGATATTTGAGAGGGTTTGGATAAAAATATTAGGTCTGAAAAATGAGCTTGGACAAAATTTAAAACCCATTTCTAAACAGGCCGGACCATAGACAGAAAATTTTAGGCTCGGGCCTGGCCCGGCCAGACCCGAATACTATATTATTATATATTAATTATAATTTTATATTTAATAATAATAAATAATTTAATTTATGAACTTATAAAATTATTTTATTATTCATTTATTTCACTCCTCTTACTCTTACTCTTAGGCCTTAACCCGATATTACTTCAATATACTGTCATATACTGTCAATTATAAGAAAATTCATCAAACTACTCTCAAATTCCTACGCTATTACTTTCATATACTGTCAATTTGTAAAATATTGTTTTGATCTTTTTACTTTAATTTCCTGTCAGATTAATGTAAAAATCATTTACTAATTAAATACTATAAGTTCTTTTCCAAATACAAAAATGTTGGTTTTGATTCTTTTTCAAGTCAATATTTTTTTTCTAAGAAGGAATAAATTATATATATATATATACATATATATATCGATACATGAGAAAATTTGAGGTACAGGACACGTGTTTTGCAAATTATTTGTGTCTGTTAATAAGATATGATACTGATGATTTGTGGTTGGGCTATTTTTAATTAATTTTCTCCCAACTCAAAATTAATAACCCGATTAAGTTTTGAAATAAAAAAAATTTTGGCCGGGCCGGGTTTGGTATCCTTTTGATAATATGGCTGGGCCTAGACTGATACAAATGTTATTAGCATCTTTTATGAGCTTAGCCCGAACTCAACTTAACATTGCCCATGAGCAAGTGTATTTGTGAGATATCCTGACTCCGAACTGAAATAGCCTCTTTTTATTTAAATTTTTATGTATCGAAAAAATAAGGTATCTTTGATTTTATGCCTTCTCTTAATTAAAGTGATCTTAGACCTATCATCAAATAAAAGTTACCAATAGGGGTTGGTTGAGTTAAGGTTAAAATATTTCGATTGTAAGCTCAAAAATTGATTTTCGTTATCAGTAATTTTTTTTTTGAGTTATTTGTACATCTAATAAATCCTCGGGCTTACGATTAAATTTATTTATGGATCGAGTTACTTATTCAAGTTTGAAGACTCGTTTAATATTTGACAAGGGTTTAACAAAATTATTAAATTCAAAAAACGTATTTAAGAAACAAAAAAAAGACACGTTTAAACAACAAATTGGATCTTGTGCATAGCATTTAATGCTCAACCCAAGCCTAAAATTATATTTTTTATATATTATATATTAATTAATATTAATAGTCAAAAGGATCAATCTTTTTAAAAGGGATCAATCCCTTAATGCATCCAAATCGAATTTTTCATTTTAACAAATTAGAGGATCGATTCTTTTATTAGCTTGATAGCTTTTGGGAACTTTTTTGTATAAAAAATGATCAATCCCTCTTTAAAAAGATTGATCTTTTTTGTGTAAAATTTGATAGGGTTCGGACAACTTTATTGAATTTAGAGCCGAGTCTGGATATAAAATGAAACTCATATTTTGAATTGAGTCGGACTTGAATAGTCATAAAATCTGTTAATATTCTATCCAAATCTGACACGATCTCAATTCGATTCAATTTATAAACAAATCTATTTCCGAACTCTAAAATGAGAGAACCTCTCTCCTAAACTTTTTGTAACAAAAAAAAAATTTACCATGCCGTCCAAAAGCATTTTTGAACTAAGAGGGAGTTGAAGTATTGCCACGAGAGTTTAGCGTTTTAACTAAGGTGAAATAATAAACTTCACATATTTTATTCGGCAATAGGTTTAAGGTTTTCTATATATCTCTCAATGCTGAAAAAAAAAAAAAAAAAAAAAAACCAAAACTCTTTTTACATATTTATACTTTAAATTTATATTTCCAAACCTTTTGCATTAAATTTTAAAAATTTATAAACTAAAATTAATCCAATAATTAATTGAGTTAGATATGAATTTTATTAAGAATCTTTTTTATGCGCAAGTTAATGACACATAAATAAAATTATAAATCACGTGTAATTGTTTTTTGATAATTCAGAATTTTTATTAAATCAAAAGGAAGTACATAAAACCATGGTGGTCGGTACCGATCGGTACGTTCTAGTTTTTAACTAAACTGGTACAGGTAATTTTTAGTTCCGTTCCGGTTTTGGTACCGACTCGTACCGGTCGGTACCGGTCATATCGATTCGTACCGGTTGGTATAAGATTTTGATTTTTTTTAATTTTTTTTGGAAAAAAAATTCACTTATTTGATTTTTTAAATCATTTTCAATATTTTTTGTATCATGACCATTTTTATTTTGTTTATAATTACATTTAAAAATAAAATATGTCCATTAAATTAGGCTATTGAACATAACTAATAATAATTTATTATATTTTTAACATTTTAATATTTATTTTATCTATTTGACGTTTAAAAATTTTATTTATTAAATATTTAAAATTTATATTTGTATAAAAACATATATATGCATGTAATGGATATATATTTGCATGTGTATATAATATATATTTTATTAAGAAACTTGAAAATAGATTATACATATAGATATATGAAAAAATATTTGAAAAATATTGATAAATACGAAACGGTACACCGAAACACATCGATACGATACGTACCAATACTAAAACAAAAACGGTACGTCCAACGATACGATACTGATTACCTTGCATAAAACCCCCCACAACAGTACAAGCAAACACCCATATTACAGACTCTGCTTCCGTAACAATTCTTAGCACCCCAATTCCATCTGATAAATATATAAAACCAACCAAAACAATAGCAGAAAACCTATGACACCAATCTAACTAGCAGAGGAAAAACTCACAGATTGGACTTCACCACCATGCAATAAAATGCTCAGACCTCTCAACCCCTGCCTTAGCTAAATAATCTGCTATACCGTTCTTTTTTCTAAAGATCTTCACCAGTTTAATATTTTTGCACTTCTCCATCATACAGTCAATTTCATTAGAGGTCTTCCATAACTTCCATGGTCTTGTTTCATTTTTATTACACTTAAGCCACCGCACCACAGGAATCTGACTCAATAATCAAGACAGCATATTCACTTTTCTTTGAATTCAAATATATCTCGAGAACAAACTTTTAAGTGCCAGCAGCTCAGCCTAGTTGGATTCACAGTTCCCTATAGGGCATGCAAACAATGCCAGAGTGTTACCATCATCCCTCAATACTCCTTCACAGCCAGTGGAACCAGGTTTCCCACTAGCAGATCCAACAACGTTAAATTTTAGAGCACCAACCTTGGGGGGCGACCATCCTGAAACATTACGAATAGCTTTGCCAGGTCAGATCCCCCCACAGACACTAGAGTTAGATAGACCACCAAGCTACATCTGAAATAGAACCATCAAACTGTCCTGTTTTAACCCACACCAATGTTTTTCGTGATCCAAACCAACTCGGATCACTGTTTAAATAAAAAAAAATTAATATTAAACAAACAGTGAAACGGGTGAACTGACCTAGACCGGATTTGGGTAAAATTGAAGAAAAAATATCGGGTCACGACGCTATCATGAGCAGAGTGTTAAACACTATTTTTTTTAATTTTAATAACTATGATTCAATCCATGACAATTTCAAATATAATATATATATATATGAACAAAAGTACAAATAGTGAATTTTATATATATATATATATATACATATATATACTCTTATAATTTATTAAATTAACTTTTATCCTTTTTGTTATATTATTAACTTTTTTTTTTATTCTTAATTGATTTCTTTTTTAATTATTAAAACATTGACAAAATATTACATATCTGTTTCCATATAATTCAGAATTCCTTATTGAAGTACAGTATTAACTAATTGATTATCTATTTTCTTATTAGTTATTAACATCAAATTCCTAATTAAAGTAAAATATTTATTAATTGAGACTTAAATATAAAATTGCCCTCTATATTATATCTCTTTCCCCTATTTGGTACTTAAAGAATTTTTGAATCATTTCTTGTCCAAATAAAAAACTGTTTCTACCTCATTTCATATAGCTCTAGATGAGTTCATGGTTAAAATTTCATATTTTTTGAAGTTTTTGAGGGTTTAAAATATAGTTTAGTAAAACCGGATTTTTTTACGTCAAAACAAGCTTTAAAACTAACAAAGGTTTCGATATTTTGCACAAAGAGAGAGGGGCTGGCCGAAACCCTTAGGTACTCTTTAGAAGTTGTTTCCATGGTATTTTAAGGTTTAAAAATTGGTTTTAAGAAAATCGAGTCATGGGTAGATAAAACGAGCTTCAAAACTGAACAAAAAACTTGGTTTTTCCACACCACTACCATTCGGCCACTTGGCCTTTTATCTAAAAAATTGCATCATTTTTTACTTGTTTTGGTTTTTAAAATATTTCCATTCAAGGCTCATCTAGAGGAATTCGGATGCCAAACAATGGCATTCAGATGTCCCCTTAACCCGAGCAAAAATTTGTGCCCGAAATCTTTTGATTTTAAGGTCCAATTCAAGTTTCTTTCAAAGGTAGTCGGACATCTTTTTAGGTGTTCGGATATCCTCTCTTCAAGAAAGAAACACATTTTTAGTTTTTGTTTGTTTTGCCTTGTTTCGTTTTAGTGTACCGTAATGTGATTGTATTATTTTGAAATGGAATGCATGTGTCCTATTTGCTCACGACCATAAGTACATCATAGAGATGATTGCGGATTTCCGACGACGAAATTCGAAGGATGTCATAGTAATGATTCCTAAGATATCCCGAGGTGAGAGAATTTCGTTAAATATCACCACAAGTAGTGGGAGTATTTGGCGATATTCTCAATACGAAAAATTCGTGTTCGTTTCGAAAATGAAAATGATGAAAATAATAAATAAATAAAATTGAATATGTACGTGCTTGGTATTTTGCCATGCTCATATTTACAAATGATATGCTTCGTAGTAATCGTATTATTATGTATTTGATCACATGTCCTATATGCTTAACCATGTGCATCCCATAATTAAATATTTGCATCATATTGCATATAGATAAAAAAAAAGGGTGAATGGAAATTACAAATGACGGAATTCGAAGGTTGTCATAGTAATGATTCTTAAGATATCCCAAGGTGAGAGGATCTCGTTAAATATCACCAAAAGTATTGGGAATATTTAATGAGTATTCTCGATAAAAGATTTATGTTCACTTTCATTTTCAAAAAAATAATGACAATTCCTTTTTTAAATCAATAAACATGTTTTGAAAAAAAAAAAAGATAATTAATTTTAAATACCGGTGTCAAGTCCATTAAATCGAGGTTTAGGATAACACATAATTAATTGGTACCATTTTATTAACGGGCGTCGTGGGGGTGCTAATACCTTCCCCATGTGTAACCGTACTCCCGAACCCGTCATGATTTTTCTTTGATTTTTAATCGCAGACTTTAAAATTATCTTTTTAAAAGGTTTTAATTAATTTTAAAATTCTTTTTCAAAGATAGATTTTAATAGGTGGCCAATCATACCTAACTAAAAAAGATTGGTGACGAGTCCATGTTTTTATGTTTTATTTTATTTCTCCCCCAAAACGTCATTTTTACGATCGTGAGATCGTTATGACAGTGCTTAACCAAATTCTCCCACTAATTAGTCTAGGTGCATGGCCAGCCATGCTATCTCTAAGGAGGAGGAGTTGATTCAAAATCAACTCCCTAAAATCCCTAAAGAATTCGGCCAACCTAGGATAAGAAGAGGTTGGAGTCTGATTCTCAATCAAATTCCTTACATAAGTGAAACTCTTTTCAAGTTACAAGCCTCGGAGTTTTAGTCATGCAGTAACTCTTAGTATCATGGACAAACCTAGACATAATCAAGGCAATGTATGATTAGCTAAGATGTGAAAAGATAGAATTTGATTCTCAATCAAACTCCACAAAGAAGAGAAACTCTTTATCTTTGGACAACACCAAATTCGGCCATCACTTATCTTGTAAAACATGGTCTACATTTAGACAATACCTTATCAAGACAAGCTTATCCATAATGTGATTAAGACATCCCTAATTAGATTTTCCTAATCCAATTTATGTCTTAATTCAACCTTAATTTTAAGACTTCCATATTAAATCTTTTACTCAATTAAGTCCTACTTAATTACCAAATTTAATCCAACAATCCGATCTATTGTGTGTGACCCATTAGGTATCCAACATGTTGGCAATCAGAACAAAATCTATGTTTTACGATAAAACTTATAATTTATAAACATAGATCATGAGTGACATCTAGTAACGCATCATGACCAACCAAATGTTGAAAAGCCAAGATGACCTCTTCAAAACCTTTCGGTAACCAACCTATCAGTGTGATACGATCCTTTCAACAAATATCTCGGATATACCATGAGGATGGTGCAATGTCTACTCATGTAATCAATCCATATTAGTTCTTGCAACTTATGATTAACCTTATAAATTTAGAGAAACAATTTCTCCTAAATTCATTGTGCTTTGGCCAAAAGACTTTATATAGTTAACCCAAACTAGGAACATATGAGATATGTCTTCCAATGTCACTTGGAGTGGTGAATCCTCTTTGGATCACTTATCCATCTTCATGTGCTTCATGTCATACCCAAAATCATCCTACCATAGACATTCATTATTGGAACTCGTTCAGATGAAATCAAAGCATGAAAATTCACACACAAGATGATCTAGTATCACTAGTCTGAGGACTATTTACACAACTGCGAACATTTCCATAGTCTCTTGAGTGAATATACCAAATGAAGTTCTCAAAGCAGACCATATTCAGTAAACTTGTTCAGCTAACAAGCACATACATATTATCCCAAGTATCCCTCATACTTCAACCTATAAAATCGGTTGCTTACTTCATAAGTAAAAAGACTTAATATGTACTAGTTTTTTAGCATTGCCAATGCTCTGTCTTGGCAATACAATTACCATGAACAATTTAGAAACATAGCTTTGATGCAAAGGATCTCACAATTATAACCCTTTATGTTTCCTTTGCAAGGCCTTTATGTTCCATTGATTTCATCCTATTAGTATTTATTAACTCTTTATTATTTGTACTAACATGAAAGAAACCTCGTATCACTAAAGTGATAGATATGCATTATTAATGATATATCTCTTGTCTAATCTGATTGGCTTTTAGGCATATACTAACACTAACCACCTAGGCCTCCTCACTTTTAGTACAAAAAATGCAGTTGTAGCATCCAAGTGGCAATATATATATTAAAAGCAAAGCTTGCTAATGCTAACTTTGCCCTTTAATTAGCATGAATTTTCGTCCAATCCAACTGATCAGGAAAGAAAAGGCCTCTAAAAGATTAATTTCTTCGAGACAAATCAATCACAGAAGCAATATTGTCCATGGACTAATAAGGAACACATTTTCAGTACAGTAAGGCTTATAATTAAGAATTAATTGAAGATGTATATAATTTTATTTTGTTGTAAAAGAATAAAAGTACATCACATACATGCAGGAAAGCTGCAGACTGCAGTAGTGCTTGTCAATACAAGTTTGTGAAGCGGATGTATGTTAATCTGAAGTAAAAGAATTCTACTGTGATGAAGTTACCTTTTTTTTTTCTTTTTCTTTTTCATCTTCAAGTATAGCTTACATGACATGTTACAGAATAATCCTGTTAAAGTAATGCAGGATTGCTTTCGAAAAAGTTTGCAGGCCGGAGCTCAAATCCACCGTGAAGGCTTGGCATCACTGGGAAATCTTCTTGATATGGAATGTGATGGAAGCCTACGGTGTACCATAGAACTATATCTTTGTTCTCAATCATTCTATTCCTGCAAGAACATACCAATATAATGAGAAATGCATGCCCACATGTTGCAAAAATATTTGGAAACTCCCAACATCAAAAGATTCCTCAAAAACTAGTGCTAATTTGTTAAATTTGGACTTATATGTTGGCATCCTAGCTAAAAATTGTTAAATTTCTACATTAATGTTTTTGAGTGTTAACTTGGTAGTACAAGAAAAATGCTGTAAATATTCAATATTTCTAGGATCGTGACCTTTAATCATCTATGTTATTTGAATTTTTTTATTTTTTTAAAGTATTTGTATCTGATATTTATGTCTAACTCATATTCGGATAAGGATATGAGTATGATGCTCCAAATATATATATAAAAATAAAAACAAATAAACATACTCGTATCATATGCATACTCATATTCGATACCCATTTTCGAATCTAAATAACATAATTCGTTACATGATTTGCTTATAAATACAAGGGATTGAAAAGAGGTTGGAGATTTAAAAAATGTTACAAATGATGGGATTTAAATATCACACCTATTACAACCCTCATCTTTTAAGCGCAAACATGATCCATTGAGTCAACACTTAATTGTTCATCACGTGATTTATTTAAATTAGACCTAATAATATGGATATGATACGAACATGATACGAAAAAAATAACTAAAACATGATATACCACGAAAAAATAACACGATAAAAATGTGTAAAATTTTATATAACACATGTAAAATATTATATAAAATATATAATATCTTAAATATGATTATAACACAAAAAAATAACTAACATATAAATACAAAAATATCGGACAAGTAAAAATCTGTTACCTCTTGCTCCATACGGCTAAGCCATCATCTCCCTGGCTTCTATCAGCGTAAAACCCACCAGCCCATCTCTCTGACTTATTATAGGCAGTCACCCACACTTGGTATTTGGTATAAGCTGCCCTAATCTGAGGATAATCATCATCAGACAATAGAGAAGTCACCGGCTGTCCAGGTATTAACCTGTAGCCCACTTGATTTCCAAGCTTTGTTTTCTTATTTGGATTCACAATCAACAAGTCAGCCGGCTCTAAGCCAAGCCGAACACGAGCATCTGCTTCCCTTTTGGCTGTTTCCCTAACGACCTTCCAGTAGCTTTTTCTAGGAGAAGCGTTAAAGTCCGTTACTCTTGCCGTTTGTAGTTTGGCCCTGACAAAGGAGTTGCTGTTACCGTCAACGTCAAGATCCAGGTAATATGTGAGGAAATGGTCGTGATTAACGGCGACGGTGTTGTCTGCTATTAACGTGCCGTAAACGTCCGCCGTTATATGGTCCTTATTTGTGTAAGGAGTGCCTTTCAGCAATAGTATTCCTGTTAAATCCACCTGAATACCAAAAGCCATATAACTAATTACAGAATTAATACTAATGTTGCCAAACTTTTGCAACAAAATCATTGTTTTATAAGTTTAAGAATATCCAAAGTAGGGCATTTTTACTATGATTAATTTTGTGCAACTCTTATTTGGCCAAAAAAAAATTAAATTTATGTTTAACTCAATAAGGAATAACTCAACTCATAAAAAAGTGTTCTTAGGACATGTTTAGTATTGTTGTTGGTACGTCTTTTTAAGATCAAAAGTTGTATTTTACTATAATTGTAAAAATAAATGGGTAAAAAAAATTAATTTTTGTTATTAAAATTATGGTTTGAAATCTCAAATAAAGAAGCTAGAAATTTGTGACTTTATTACAATTACATCTCTAATTTTTTTTTTTAAATGAAATGAAATGACTTTATTACAATCACATCTTTAAATTTTTATTATTTTATGCATATCTTTTTTTATATTTCAATTCACCACAGCAATTATTTACAGTAATATTAAACACTTAAAATTTTTAAATTATATTTTTTCTACCACACTTTTAAAACACACTTTTTTTAATCGAATTTTTTTTTAACAGCAATACTAAATTAGGCCTTACTAATTTATTACTTAAATCATATAAGAAGAAGCATTAAATTGAAATATGAAATCTAAACTTAACTATATAATTTGTAATATAATTATGAAAAATGTTAAAAGATACACATTAGCAATTATTAAGATAGTAATATTTACAAAAAAATTACAATTAATAAATTATTTTCTTTTATTTTTGTAGAAATAAAATATTAAAAACAATTTTTAAAATAATAATTTAATTAACTTTAACAAGTATCCGTAACTACCGGTTAACCTAACTTATAAGATTTGGATTCATATAATAACTATTAAAACATGTTAAAAGTGTTGATCTTGCATTAAGGTTGAATCTTACCCCAACTTTGACGGTGCCGCTTTGCTTGAACTCCCAGTCAAGTACGTAATCGTAATTTCCCACTGTAGCCACCATTCTAACAACCAAACTTTTTTCCATCTGCCCACTCCTTATCTACCAGACAATGACAAGTCAATTCAAACCAAAATTAACCCAAAGAAAGATACAGATTAGTGCCAAAAACAATAGTAATAAAAAATTTAAATTACGGTCACGGACGCGTTATATTTATCGCGATTGCAAATATAATAAATGCTATTGTAATCAATTACGATAAATATCACAAACTTTAAATATGACAATGAAAAAAACTAAAATCATAAAATAACGGTCGTAGTGTTGCGGCCAATATCACCATTTGTAAATCTTAACAGATAACAGTGGTGGACTACCTTACCACTTTTCCAGGATTATTGATTTCAGCATGTCTCCAGGCAATATCACCTGAATTCCTTTGAAATATACAAATAACCCTTTGCATTTTCTGTGCCTGTCCATCTGCCCCTGCCCAATACCCGTCCATATATTCAGCATTCTCTGGACAATCAATCAATGGCTGGAGACTGCTCGCTGATCGTCCAAACCCGAATTCGCCAATATCCATGAAAGTCCTGAAATACCATTCACTTTCAGGATCCATATATGGAACAAAGGTTTCAGAAACATGACCTCTATATAGAACCTGACGGGTCTTCTTTGTTTTTGCATCGAAAATAGAAGCTGTTGATATTACAGTTCCTGCTCGAGCATCAAATCCGACATGGAATTTCCAGTTACCCCAGTTGACATTGTTTCCTTCGATTTTGAACCCTTTTTCTGTCAGATTGCAGGTGACAGAATCAGTCTTCTGGTTTGATCGAAAATCAGTTCCCTCAGCTTTAGGCAAAGGGACTTTGAATCTATCAATGTACATTGTGATTTGCATTGAATCAACGTCAACAAAAATACTAATTCCTTCGATGGGCCTCGCGTAGACATTAACCGAGCCTCCTCTATAGTAACATGAAACTTTAAGAGCTCGTTTTGTGACCTTTTCTCCGTACCAACCAACAGTGAGTGGTACACAAGAAACTTCAGACAAATTTAAACCCCTTTTCAGAATTGAATTCCTGAACTTGGGGTATTGCAGAGGCAATTTGCCAGCCTGGAAAAACTCATTAAAAGTGAATGGAGGGTAACCTTGACCAGTGTAGACATGGTTCGATTTGATTGAAGCAGAGGCCAGATCTACAATAAGTTCCCGAGTCTCACCTCCCGCTCGAACAACCACCTTGGCTTGTCGAGAAAGAGCATTCCTGTTTGGCTTGTTTGAAGATATCCAATCAAGAACATCTTTTTTATCTGGTTCTTCGAGATCCACGAAGTGAAATGTCAGTTTAGGAAGAGAACCAACCTTAGACTTATCAACTATGAGCTTTATCTGGTTAATTTCAGATGGGGTGAGAGGATCTAAGGGATGATAAAGGCTAAGACTTAAACAACATTGTAGCAAAAAAGCTAGAACAAACAATGGAATAGTCATGGATTCCAATTTGTTCATCTCCAAACAAAAAGATTGACCAAGCTGTCCTGCTTTAAGACAACTCACTGTTTTGAACTAAATATATATAAGAAACTGCGGTGCATAATAACGACAAGGGCTGAAATCCAAAGACTAGGTCCAATCGTAAGATAGGCAGGCTCATCGGTCATAGGAGGGCAATACTAATTATTGTCAACGGTACAAAATCTCATGTATAAAAAAAAAAAAAGGTAAGACATTGAAATTTAAGTTACATTTTAATTCTCCAACAGCTTTTAATTAAGAAGCACGAACACATCATGCAGGGCACCGTACCCTTGCCGCATACATGTTCGACATGGACACGCCTCCGATACAACGAAATATGTGTTCGACACTCTAGGACACGTTAAAAAAAAGAAACAAGCACAATCAAGACACGTTCAAGACATGTCTAGATACAGCTGGCAAGACATGCTTAATTTAATTTTGAAGAATAAGAGTTTTTTGAAGGAAAAAAATAATTATATCTGAATGAGAAGTATTCATATTAAATTTTTTATTATATATTATTATTATATTAAAATATTTTTTTTATTGTCGTGTCTTGTCGTATTCGTGTCTTATATTTTTAAAAATTATCGTGCCGAGCTATCTCTGTCGTGTCATATCCATATTACTTTTCTGTGTCTGCTTCTTAGGCTTTTATTCTTTAGAGCTTCCTTCCTCTCTCATTGAATATTGTTTGACTTAAATATTAAAACGCGTCTCGAAATTCAAACTCCGACTCATTTTAACTGTTTGTTACTGGTACTCCTTTTTCTCGGACAAACCTCTCCTCAAGCTCTCTTCCGAAAACATAAAGACATCTCAACAAGAACTTTATTAATTAATATTTATTGTGTCGATCACGTCCCTTGCATGATGACAATATCGTATAATACTGTAAAGGGGTTAAGTAGTTTTTATTGTTCTATTAAATTATAGTGTATAAATCTTACTTTCTAAGCGGACATTGAACAATGCTGAAATTTTTATAGGTCCTTTACTTGCAGTAAGAGCAAGAATAATTGACTTGCTTTGCTTTTAGTTGTGAAAAAGAGGGGATATTATATCCTTGAAGACTTGAACATGCTGACATTTTTTATAACTATAACTATATATATATATATATATATATATATATATATCTCCGTGAACCACGTGGCACGTGCTGTGCTCTATAAGTTCCGGGAGTTGCTCACCAGGATATATATAATACTGAAAAAGTATTAATGGGGTTGTTAATTAAGAATAAAGGTAATCTATTACAGTTCTTGTATTAATTACATTAGTTTGTTATAAAAGGGAAAAGTGGAGCGAAGGAGGTCTGGCGAAAAAATGGTTTGATATCCGGAGAATAGGAAAAGAAAATGGTTTTATTTTTATTTTATTTTTTTACAAAAGAAGGCTGCAGCCTAGAAAGCATGGAACAAACGCCGATACGAATTTTTTTTAAAAATTAGAACACGAGTACGACAAGATATGACAATAAAAAATATTTTTATATAATAATATATAATAAAATTATAAAATTGATACTTTTCAAATAAATATTAACATGTAAATAATTTTTTAATTTTTTAAAATTATTTTTGAGTTTAAAAACTTGAATCTTAAAAAACTCATTATAACCAAATTGCTCGTTGTTGATTCCATATTTGAGAGAAAATGCAAAAGAAAAACCTTCATCGCGTGTCTGGGCATGTCCAGCCGTGTTCGGACGTGTCCAACCGTGTCTTGACTATGTTTTAATCATGTTCGATTATTTTTATTTTTTGATGTGTCTTCACGTGTCCGACACGTATTTCGTCGTGTTGAGTCGTGTCCGACACTTGGACACTCCCCTGATAGAAATTTTCGTGCTTCATAGGCCGCAGCTTGAGAATAAGAGAAGGGGTTGCAGATACTGAGATTCGAACTCCATATTTACTGAATGCCACCTCTTAAAACTGATTGTACGAATCAACTAAATTAAATCTCGAATTTTTTTTTTCAAAAATAGATATAAATTCTTTTTCTACTTGGAAAGAAAAAGTGAAAAATCCAGTCCGAGTATTATAATACTAGCAAGTGTATAATTTATACGACTTGTTAAACACTCTCCACTCTTTTCTTTCCTCCCAAACTAATTTTTCCTTCCTTTCCTTCTCGGCCTCTCCTTTCCTTCCTTTCCTTCTAGGCTTCTCCTTTCCTTTCTTCAAGTTTCACCATTTTCCCTCTTTTTTCTCTGTTCCTTTCTAGAAAATTGGTGTTTACCTCACCATATGATGCAGAAGAACAGAGTATTATATATATATATATATATATATGTGTGTGTTTTTATGTTTGTGTTTGTTTGAACGCAATAGTACAACAAAGTGACTAAGCAATCTTCCAACTGAGAAGATACGAATTCCATATCATTCCTCTTCTTCACACTCAATCTTCTTATGTCTCTTTAAAAGGTCAATTACTTGAAATACAAATTTCTTTGTCAACGGAGGAATTATTAATTACTAGAATTAAGCCCACCCCGCTTCGTCGGGGTTTTTTTAAAATTTTTAATTATTTTTTTAATTAATTAATAATAAAATTTTAATTTTAAACTAAATTTTATTATATAATAATAAATTGTTTATTTTTAAATTGTAATAATATTAATATAATTATATTTTATTAAATACAAAAATTAAATTTATGATAATTGTTTATTTATAAATTACGTTATATAAATATATTTTCAAATGTTATTTGTATGTATTTTTTTAAAAATATTTAGATCTTATTGTATAGTGTATATTTATATTTATAAGAGGTAAAAAATAATTAATAAAAAGTACCAAAATAAATTTGTGATTTGTATTTTATTCTCTCGTTGGAGCGACTTAAAATTAAAAATAATTTTTAAAAAAAAAACTCACATTCAAGCAAATGAGTTTTAACATGTGTGTACACTGATTAGCAGCAAGTTAATTTTTTTTAAACTTTTTTTCCCGAGCGAGTCAGATACGGATTCTAAATCGATCCGCGAGTCAATGTACAAGCCAACCCTTTAAATACATTATTTAAAAATAAAATAAAAATAATTAATAAAATAATTTTTTAACTTTTTTCTAAACGGGTCGGTACTAATCTTAAATTGACCTGCGAGTCAACGTGCGGACCAACCTCTTTAAATATACCATTTAAAAATAAAAAACTAAAAATAATTAATATAATAATTTTTAAAAAAAAATTCCTGAGCGGGTCGAGTATGGATCTTAAATCGACTTGCAAGTCAACGTTCAGACCAATCCCTTTAAATACATCTAGACCTGGCAATATTGGACACGACTCGATTACAGACACGGAAAAAAAAAAAAACTAAAAACATGACACGAAAAAATAACACGAACACGACACGAATACACAAATGTCTCAAAATCTATACAATACAAATTATTAACGTATCAAAGTTTATATAAACTAGGAAAAAAAACTCGCGTTATGCTGCGGGTGAAATGATTCGTTTTTTATTTTTTTCATTAAATTGAATCATTAGAATAAATTATACAAAATATGTCTTAAATTGAGATACGACATGAACACACAAAATTTTCTCTAAATTGAACCAAAATGTCAAATTATGTAAAATATAAGATGAATTAAGACACAGCACGAACACAAAAATGAAAAAATAATTAAAATATAACACGAAAAATATCACGAACACGACACGAATATACAAACGTGCAAAAAATACATAAAACGAATTATCAAAATGTAAAAATTTATATAAATTTATAATACTTTGTAAAACAAAAAATAAAACAAATACGAACACGAACACAATATAGAAAAAATAATTAAAATACAACACGAAAAAAACACAAACACGATACGGATACACGAACGTTTAAAAAAATATAAAATAAATTATTAACGTGTAAAAATTTATATAAATTTATAATACTTTAAACACAAAAAAAAAAATAACACGAGTACACAAATTGTTTTCAATTTTTTCTCTTTCTTTCCTATCTTTTTTATTTTTTATTTTTACCCCTACCAACAACTCAAAAAAGAAGTGAGACCCACAAAAAAAAAAAATACGTGGTTGCACAAAATCTGTGCAAAAAAATGGGGGTTACGTGGCTGCACCATTTTGGTGCAAAAAATGTAAAATTTATTTTATGAATATAAAATATCTTAAACACGATTATGACACGACAAAATACTCGAACACGACATGGATAGACGAATTGTCAGGTCTAAATACATCATTTAAAAATAAAATAAAAATAAAAAAACTAAAAGTTATTTTTTAAAAAAATAAAAACAATTCATTTTTAAAATAAAATTTCAATTGAGTCAAGTACAGATCCTAAATCGATCCACAAATTAACGTGCGGATCAACTTTTTTAATTACATCATTTAAAAATAAAATTAAAACTAAAAAAATTCGAACAAAGGAGCTCGTGTATTGCCAAGACCCATTAGGAGAATTTTTTTTATATGTTAGATATAGATAGTAATGTCTTAGTATAATTTCAACTCCAAAATTTGAGACCCAATTGGTTATGTATTAAGATGGCATACCTTTTGAAAAGTACGGATAGACTTTTCATTAATCAACCAAAATTATACTGCAAAATTCAACAATTAATTAGTCAAAGGTCTTAAAACCAAATAGTTCACATCTTATAACTACAAATAAAAGTAGTCCCCAAATCAATTCCCTTCAATTGAGGGAGCAATTGCTCCCTCAATTAAAGGGAATTTACTTGGCAAGTGGCAAGCAATCATAATTTTTTTATAATTATTATGCATTGTATTCATATTATTTTTTCGTGTTATAATCGGATTAAGAGTATTATATATAAATTTTAACACGTTATATATAATTTTTGAAACATTCGTGCATTCGTGCTATGTTAGTGTTATTTTTTCGTGTTGTATTGTGTTTTAATTATTTTTTGGTGTTTGTCTTGTGTCCGAAATTGCCATGTAATTAGCACTATTCAAATAACTATCAATTTTGTGTCTTTTTTTTTTGTCGTGTTGATAGATTTTGACACATTTGTGCTTTCGTGTTTTATTGTGTTTTAGTTAGTTTTTCATGCTCGTTTCGTGTTCAAAATTCGCAGGTCTAATTGACTCTATTTCAACTAATTTCCAATTCTGTGTCAAGTTTATTTTATATAAATTTGACACATTCGTGTATTCATGTCGTGGTCAAATTATTTTTCGTGTCGTGTTGTATTTTAGTTATTTTTTCATGACATGCTCGTCTGTGACATTATTCAAAGAACTCATAATTTTGTGTCACGTGTTGTATAATGATTGATTCTTTATTTTTTTTTTAAATAAAGTCATATTAATTTTTTGATTTTTTTATTATTGAATAAAAAATTATTGTATTGATAAATTATTGATAAAAATTAAAATATTAAATAATAATAAATACTTGTTCAATTGGGTTCAATTTGATTTCAAAAAACAAAATTGGGTTAATGAATTGATTTATTTTTTAAAATCGAATCTAATTAGCATAGAAATTCACTACAAGAGGACGTCGATTTACCGATGGAATCTTTACCTACGGAATATTTTCGTCGGTAAAAGAATCTTTTACTGACGGAAACTTGAGACTTACCGACGAAATTCCATCGGTAATATTTTTGCGCATTACCGACGGATTTTTTTAACATTACCGACAGAAAATGCCTATCACCGACGGACTATTAACAACCGAACAATTCTGTCGATAATTTTCGTCCGTAATACTTTGGCGGGAACGACTTAGCTTCCTACAAAGTATTACCGACTGATTTGCGTGTATTACAGATGAAATTTTTCGTCGGTAAAAAAAAGGTACAAATTTTGATATTTAATAAATAAAAATTTAAAACAAATTTAAAAAGGAAAAGGAAACAATACCGACAGAATTTTCGTTTATAATACACAGATTTCGTCGGTAATACAATACCGACGGACAATCCGTCGGTAATACATTACCGATGGATTTCGCTAGTACCGACGAAAATTCCATCGGTAATATATTATTATCGACGGATGGAATTTGAAAAATCGCCAAAAGTATTACCGATGGAATTTCCGTCAGTAATGACGACATTCCGTCGGTAATAGTCTTGGGCATAATTAAATGCCCGAGACTTCTTTTCTTCTCCTTTCTTTTCTCTCTATCCCTTTTCTCTCTTCTGCCCGATTCAAAACCAGGCCCCCTTACCGTCGTCGTCCGACCGAGCTCCGCCGTCAACGTCCGAGCATCTCCACCGTCACCGTAAGTTTCTTCTCTCTTATCTTCATTAATAATTTTTTTTAACAAATTATGGCACATAAATTTTATATTATCTCCATCAATTTCTATTTGTGATTGTAGGAATTTTGGTAGCATATCTTCATCAATTTCTCAATATAAGTTTATGTTTTAAATTTTTGGTAATTTAAAAATTTTGAAAATATTACTATATTTAAAAAATATATATTTGTTAAATTGTGTAATTAATGTTGTTATTGTATTTAATTTTAAAATATATATTTAGACAAATTTTGTAATTAATGTTGTTATTGTGTTTAGTTAAAAGATATATATTTGTTAAATTATGTAATTAATGTTGTTATTGTGTTTAGTTAAAAATATATATTTGTTAAATTGTGTAATTAATGTTGTTATTGTGTTTAGTTTAAAAATATATATTTGTTAAATTGTGTAATTAATGTTGTTATTGTGTTTAGTTAAAAGATATATATTTGTTAAATTATGTAATTAATTTAGATATTGTGTTTAGTTAAAAATATATATTTGTTAAATTGCGTAATTAATGTTGTTATTGTGTTTAGTTTAAAAATATATGTGTTAAAATTAAATTATTATTGTTAGTATAATTTGATATGTAATTAAAAAAAAATATGAAAAGATATTTGTTTTAGTTGTTTTTGTTATAAATATATTATGAAATTTATAAAAAAAAATATTTATTTATAAATAAAATTGTGTTTTACTTGTCTAATTGCTAATTACTTATTAGTTTATTTATTAAATTGTATGATAGGTGTTATTTGAAATTTGATAATATGTTTATTATGTCATTGTTATTATTGTGTCATTGTAATTCTTGTGTTATTGTATTGTTATATTGTTAATAGTTTACTTAGGCTTACACAATGGAACACGATAAATCTTGGATGTATAGGAGGTTGGACGACTCTCAATATATTAGTAATGAGTATTTGAATGGAGTTGAAGAATTCTTAGATTTAGCATATGCTCACAGCGAATATGTAAAGGACAATAAAATTAGATACCCTTGTGTGAAGTGTCAGAATAATCGGTTTGCAGAATTGATAATGTGCGTAAGCACTTGTATTATAGAGGATTTCATGAGAATTATTATATTTGGGATGCACATGGTGAAAGTCATCAAGCTCAGTCATCAAGGATGCATAATGATGAAGTCGATACGAGAAGTGACGTTGAAAGAGATAATCTTTATGCTAGAATGGTTATGGATGCTCATGATGATGTTCGCACCTTTGCTGTAATCACAGCTAGTAGGTGGATTAGGCGGGATCGAAACCAGTAATGTCGGAGTCGGTACTGTCGGAGGCAGTGGTGTTGGACTCAATGCTGTCGAAGGCAATGGTGCCGGAGGCAATGCCGACATAAATAGTGAAGCCGATGACAGTAGTACCCAGTGATGACAGCATGTGTTTTATATTCGAGTTCAACATTTGAATATTATTTTTATTAATAATATTATTTTTATTTATAATATTACAGATTTCAGTTTAATTTTCATAGTATAATAATATATTTTGATATTATTTATATAATTTTAATTAATAATTTATTTTTATTTTTACTTTTTTGTAATTATCTAATTACTGACAGAATATTCCGTCAGTAATAATGAATTACCGATGAAAAATTCTATCGATAAAGGATAATTACCGACGGAATATTCCGTCAGTAAAATAATTACCGACGGAATATTCTAGACCGGTTTTTTTCCTACGAAAGAATATTCCATCGATAATAAGTTATTACAGACATAATATTTCGTCGGTAAAACTCCATTAGTAATACTATTACTGACAAAATTTATATTTTCGACGGAAAGAGTATCACCGACTTAAGAATCACAGACGAAATTTTCCGTCAGTAATGTACATTACCAACGGAATAAGGACTATTACAGACGAAATATTCCGTCGGTAAAAGTTCGTTCCCTTGTAGTGATTTAATCGACCTTTAACCAAATTTTGCAAATTCAAATCGATTCGACATCAATTTTTAAAATTTAAAAATATTTATTTTTAATATTATTTTATATTTATAAATAAAAAATATTTTTATTTTATAAAATATATAAAAATCAAATGAAAAATAATGAAATCGAATCAAATAAACTTTTTTATCTAAACCGAATACAAAAAAATCCGAACCGAACATTAAATCTCTAATCGATATTTAATTTATTTTTGCACACTTTCCATACTATAATACTATCTCCTTAACTTTAACCATATATTGTACATAAAATAACTATCTTAACATTTTGCTCAACATTCAGCATAATCTATAATCGAAGCATCACGAGGTCTAAACACTAGTTTATAATATTATTAACTGTTATGACTTTACTCAATTCATATCCAACAAGTTTATTTTGAAATATAACTAGTGTTTAAATTTTCGTATTGTTTTAGTTTTATTGTCGTTAATAATACATTCAATACGATTATGACACAAAAAATAACATGAATTTAAAGTTAAAATTGAATTATTATGACAAATTATGCAAAATATCTCAACTTGAGGATAACTTTTAAAGTAAAGTATAGATATAAAATAACATAAATACAATACGAATCTAATTCAGTATATGTAAAACAATTAAGATGGATATCAAAATTTAATTCATTTAGATTATATAGATATCCATCATTTATATTCATATTAAGAAATAAAAAATATATAAAATATAAACATAACAACTATCTTACAATAACTCATAACTTATAATATCATTTACTATAGTTTTTATTTTTTTACTATTTAATCATCATCATCATAATATTATTTTTTTTCTTTTGCTTCAACACCTAAAGTTTAAAAAAATTATACTTACATCAACCCATCTCATATTATTATTTAATATTTTAATTTTTACGGATAATTTATCAATACAATAATTTTTTATTTAATAATATAAAAATAAAAAAAATTAATATGATTTTATTTTTCAAAAAAAAAGAACCAATCATTATACGACAAGTGACACAAAATTAAGAGTTATTTGAATAGTGTCACACACGAACATGACATGGAAAAGTAACTAAAATACGACATGTCACGAAAAAATAACATGACCACGACATGAATATACGAACGTGTCAAAATTTATATAAAATAAATGTGACACAAAATTTTGAGTTATTTGAATAATGACAATTAGATCTGACAATTTCGGACATGACACGAAAAAAATAAAAATAAAACACAATACAATACAACACTAAAACGACACGAATGCACGAATATATCAAAATTTATATAATACAAATTATCAAAGTATCAAAATTTTTATATATGTAATACATGGAATATGATTAAAATACAAAAAAAAAAAAAAGCATAAACACGATACAAATATTTAAATTTTTTAAATATAAAAAAATTAAAAAATTGCTCACCACTTGGCGAGCAATTCGGGAAACGATTAAAAGTTATCCCTTCAATTGAATGGGCAACTTTCACTTATTTTATTATTGTTTGAATCCTCGCATTGCTTCAATTTATTGCTATTGACAATACATTGAATACTATTATGACATAAAAAATAACATGAATTTAGAATTAAAATTGAATTCTATGATAAATTAACTTGATGATAAATTTTAAAGTAAAGTATAGATATAAAATAACACAAATAAAACTCGAATACACAAATTTAATTCATTATATGTACATTATATGTAAGAAAATCAATATGAATATCAAAATTTAATTCGTTTAAATTATACTGATATCCATCATTTATATTCATATTAAAAAATAAAAAATAATAATAAAATATAAACCTAACAACTATCATACAATAACTCATAACTTATAACCTCATTTAACATAATTTTTTTTTTACTATTTAATCATCATAATTTTTTTTTTTTGATTCAACACCAAAAGTTGAAAAAAAAAAATTACTTATATCAACCCATCTCATATTACTATTCAATATTTTAATTTTTACCGATAACTTATTAATACAATAATATAAAAAAAAATTTAATGACTTTATTTTTTAAAAAAATAAAGAACCAATCATTATACAACACGTGATACAAAATTAGGAGTTATTTGAATAATGTCACACACGAACATGATATGGAAAAATAACTAAAATACGACACGACACGAAAAAATAACATGACCACGACATGAATATATGAACGTGTCAAAATTTATATAAAATAAACTTGACATAAAATTGAGAATTATTTGAATAGTGTCAATTAGACTTGATAATTTTGGATACAAAACAAACACGAAAAAATAACTAAAACACAATACAATACAACACGAAAAAAATAATACTAACACATCACGAATGCACGAATGTGTCAAAATCTATCAACACAACACAAAATTAAAGTTATTTGAATAAGGCTAATTAGACCTGACAATTTCAGATATGACACGAACACAAAAAAATAACTAAAACACAATACAATACGAAAAAATAACACTAACACAACACGAATGCACGAATGTGTCAAAATCTATAAATAACGTGTCAAAATTTATATACATGTAATACCTTTAATACAATTATAATACGAAAAATAACATAAATACAACACGTGATAAGTATAAAAAAATTGAAAAAAAATTGTAATTGCTTGCCACATGGCAAGCAATTGTCCCTCAATTGAGGGAGCAACGAGGGACTACATTAATTTTATTTTATAAAATATATAATATATTAAATATGATTATAAGATAAAAAAATAACATGAATATGACACAAATACACAATTTTTTTTTTTTCCTTCCTTCCTTCCTTTTTCTTTTCTTTCTTTATCGTCTCATCAAAATAATATATATATATATATATATATATATATATATATATATATAAATGCTTGCCACAGACGTGGTAAGTAATAAAAGATGAATTCCCCTGGAGTTGCTAATCCAATTGAAAAGACTTTTTTATAAAATATATAATATATTAAATATAATTATGATATAAAAAATAATACAAATATATTAATGAATGCACGAATTTTTTTTTTTCTTTCCTTTTTTTCTTATTTTTTATTTTTATCAAAATAATATTATATATATATATATATATATAAATAAATGCTTGCCACAGATGTGGCAAGTAATAAAAGATGAATTCCCCTTCAATTTCTAATCCAATGGAAGGGGACTCTTTTAATTTATTTTATAATTTCCATCAAAATTATATATATATATATTTATAAATGCTTGCCACAAACGTGGCAAGCAATAAAAGATGAATTCCCCTTCAATTGCTAATCCAATTGAAGGGGACTCTTTTAATTTATTTTATTTATAAGATAAGATATAAGATGCTTCTTCAGCTGAGAATTAATGTTTAGAAATACTATTCTTCTGCTCCTACTTTGATAACCAGCACTACAGTGCTGACAATTAATCCCAAAAAGAGATTCACATTATGGAAATGGTTATACCATTTTGATCATATCTAGCTATTTTGATACAATAATCGAATACGAGGGCTTGAATCCAGCAATGTAAAACACTAAATCAGCAATTCTAAAGATAGAAACCAAGTGATTCTACATGCTTTTTGAGTAATGGCGGGAAAAGAGTTGAGTTGAAGTATGAATCACTTTTCAGCTGGTAATTTGGGTTTAGAGCAATTAGGCCACCTGACATAGTTAGGAGCTTCACTTTAAGCACCGGATTGTACTCAAAAAAGTTAGCTGGCCGGAGCTCAAATCCGCCGCTTATTGTTGGCATCAAAGGAAAATCTTCTTGGTAAGTCATGTTATCGGACTCGGATGAGTATCGAATACGGGTATGTATTCGATATGGGTATACTCAATTTTTTCTAAGGTTTTCTATATATTTGGAGGATCATATCCTCATATCCACATTCGAATATATATCAGATACAAGTATTTTAAAAAATGAAAAATCTGGATAACATAATTGGTCAAATACATGATGAAAACCTAATGTGTACCATAATACAATGTCCTTGTTCTCTATTCTTCTATTCCTGTAAATTAAACCAATAATCAACACTATAACAACGCCAATCAATCCAAAAAAAAAGAAAAGTACAAATAATCTTTAATAAGACTTATTTACCTGCTGCTACATGTAGCAAAAGTGTCATCTCCTTTGCTTTGTTCAGTATATAATCCCCCTGCCCATTTTTCAAGACTTGTTATATGGTGTAACCCACACATAGTACTTGGTGAAGGCTCCTCGAATCTGAGGATAATCATCGTCTGTTAAAAGGGGATCGGTAACTGATCCTGGGATCAGACGGTAGCCAAAAGGTTACCCATTTTAGTTTTCTTGTTATGATTCACAACTAAGAGATCAGCTGTCTCCAAGCCAAGTTTAATTTTGCATCTGGCTCAGTTTTAGCTGTCACTAACAACATCCAATAACTTTTTTCTAGGTGACCTTTGGTCAGTTACTCTGGTTGTTTGCAATTTGGACTTTAGACAAAGGAGTTCGAATCTATGTTACTTTGATTCGAGATTGAATGTCGGATATAGATATGTTCAATTTTTTAAAAAAATTTCATATTTATAGAGGATTATATTCCATATTCATATTTGAATATGTGTTGAACACAAATATCGGACACGATTTAAAGAAAATAAAAAATTTGGATAACATAAGTTGAAATCACCATCCACATCCAGATCAAGGTAGTAGGTGAGGAAATGATCATGGTGAGCACCTAATATATTTTCTGCCAATAATGTGCCATAGACTTCCTCATGTATTTGGTCTTTGTCGGTGTATTTTAATCCTCTTACTTCTAGTAATCCAGATAACCCAACCTGTTAAGAATGACCATTTCAGAGAAAATCAATAGAAATGCACCTATAAATCCTTCATGGGATTTGTAGAGTAACTAATTAATGTGACTTTATTATGAATTTAATGGAACCAATCTGCTTGAATTCCCGGTCATTTATGTAGTCATAATTGCCCACAGTTTGATATCATCCATCCTAACTACCAGGCTCACTTCTGGCCTAACCTTTGTAACCTGCAAAACCATTAAAATTCCATTCCATTAATAAACCTTCCAAATATTCATAATAAGTAGACTTGATCATGGGTCGGGCTGGACTACAGTCTAGAATTTTTTTTTCTTATCTAGGCTCGGCCTTGTGCAGCCCCGGGGATCCGATGGTACTGTTTATTTTATTAAAAAAAAAATTTATTTTTATATTAATATTTATATATTTTTATAATTAAATTTAAATAAAATAATATTATTTTAATATGTGAACAGTGATCCAGGCTGGACCGATCCGGATTATAAAAATTTCTACCCAAACCTAACTTAATACGAGCCGAACGGGTTGCCCGACCCATAAGTAGGTCTAGTCAGAAGTTACATTAATGTAAATTTGACATGCCAATACTTCTGGAACCATAGTCTCAGTGTGTCACCACATTATATCGCCAGCGTTTCGTTCGAAGATGCAGAAAACATTAGGCATCTCAATAGGCATCCCATTCAGCCCAGTGCCCAGCAACAAATGCAGCCATGGAAACTCCATTGGCTGGGCAGTCTCTTAGTGGTTCAAGTGGCACTGCACATAGACCATATCCATCATCCCGGCATAAAAAGAAAAAAGTTCTATAGTACCATTCTTCAGTTAAATCCACGTATGGAACAAAGAGCTATGATACAAATCCCCTACACATCACCCTACGAAATTTTTGCTTCTCAGTGTCATGTATCGATGATAAAGATATCATTAAGACTGTAAATGAACAGAGCCTTCGACGATTAATTAATGAACAGTTCTATTTCTGTTCGTTTATCAAATTAAATAAACGATTATGAATATAATTTTAAAATTTGTTTATTAAACGAACCGAACTCGAACAAGGCATGTTCCATTCATTTATATTCATGAACAAACTTATTTATGAATCGTTAAAATTCGTTAATAGATCGTTTAAAATTCGTTTATTATTCGATTACAATACAATTAATATTATTTATTATTTTATATTTAATAATAAATTAAATTTAATAATTTAATAATATTTATGTTTTATTGTTTATATTTAATAATAAATTAAATTACATTTATATTTTATTATTTTATATTTAATAATGACTTATTTGTTTGTTTGTTTAAATTTGTTTAGATTCGTTTGTTTCTTGTTCATGAACAGATTTTTAATTGTTCGCGAACATATTTGATTATATATTTATGAACATATTCGTTTAATATTAGCGAATAAGTTCATTTAATTTAAACGAACGAACTCGAACACATATTTAAAATTTTTAACGAACACGAACCAAACACAAACAAACTAAAAAATAAACAAACGAACATAAATAAAAATTTATTCGTTCAAGTTCGATTCATTGATAACCCTAAATTATCTAAATATGATTGGATGAACCCGAGCATCTAAACTCAGATTAAAATCCCAATTTGCCCACCTGTATTGAATTACAAATGGACAATATTATTAAATGAAATCAAACCAAGGAAACGTGTACAAAGTTACCAAGTAAAACTTACGGAAAAGCGATAGCAGAAACAAAGTATAAGCCCCACACTGTCATTTCTAGTTTTATTTGTATTAGACCTCTACAAGTCATTATCATTACAACAATGTATTTACTACAAGATATTATCTTTATAATTAATACTCAGGTCAGACAGCATTTCAAATTGGCTAATAATTGCAACAACTGGTGGCAGGAACAGAAATAAATAGTCATAGTTGGCTCCTCATTTCTGCAATTACCTAACTCTGTTTACATCAATGCTGAAACTAGGCCCGTCTGGTTGCACAACCGTGTATCCTTTCAACTGTGGTCCGAATGGTGACCTTTGCTTGGATTCTTTGTAATCATCCCAGCGGCCTTTGGCACAGGGATCATGAATCTATACTGAAAATGTATCATCATTTCTTCAAGACCGACTATCATAGTGATTTCCTTTGTAGGCATCAGTGGCGGATCTTGAGGTTGACTTTTGGAGGGGTTAAATTAATTTTATTTTATTTTTTTCATTAAATAAACTCTATATTTTTATTAACATAAAAAAAAATTAAATATAAGCAAATACTAAAATAAAACGATAAATTTACACAATTTTAGGTTTAAGTTAATGAGCTAATTAAGAAAAAAAAATACACATTACATGAATTCATATTATGTATAACATAAAACATATAAATTATAAAATTAACAATATTATTACATGATATTTAAATTTTAAAGAGTATAAAATGAATTAATAAATTTAAAAATGACTTCCAAATTATTGTCACGCTCATAACCTTTCAAGAAATTAAGAGAAATTTCATAATTCTTTTTGCACACTAACACTATATCTCATCTTCAATAATTAAAAAATTAATGATCAATAATTAATTTCATAAATAATGTAACATCTATTAAAATAAAAAATAAATAAAATATATGGAATGAAAGAAATAAAGACTTTAATTTAAGGCTTTGAAATCATAAATCCTAGAGTTAATCTAAATCAGTAATTAGTATCAAAAAAATCTAAATCACTAACTAAAACTTTGAACTTTTTACTTTTGTTTGTAAAAGTAATTACAGAGAACATAGTTGAATTGAGTGGGAAACATAAATGTTTATTTTATAAGAATACAATGAAATATAGAAACTTTGAATTAGGTGTTTATGAGAGGAAATAAAAAATTAGGAAAAAATTTTTTTTTAAAAGAAAATATGCATGTATGTAATATTATATTTGTAATTAGACTTGTCCCTGAGCCAGGTCAAGTTTAGGTCTATATTAACAAAGGTTATATCAGCTTAGGCTTGATTCAACTGAAAATATGGATAAAAAATTTTGTCTAGGTTTGGCCCGACATGTAAAAATGCTACCCAAACCCACCTAAATTTGTATATAGAAGGATCGATCTCTCTAGAGATTGATATTTAAAAAAAAAAAAAATTGATTCCTATAAAAAATTTATATTACTAATAGTAAAACAGGTCGAGTCAAACCAAGCTTGGGCAAAAAACGCCATGCCCAAGGCCCGGTTCGTTTTTTAAATAGACTTCATTTTTTATCCGAGCTCATTTTTCGGATCCAATATTTATGTCTAAGCTCTCCTAAATATTAGGCAAACCTTCGAGCTTGGAAGGATAATCCAACCTTTAGACAACTCTACTTGTAACTAACATACTAATTTAAAAAAGTGTGATTGATGATTATTGATTAGTGAAGTCCAACAAACAAATAATAAATTATGAGGAAAAATTGAATAAAACTAAATTCAGATTTTGGGATCAATTTAAAGTTAATTAACATTATATATATATATATATATATATATGCGTGAGTTTTCATTTTTTTTGGGGGGGGGCATGGCCCCCTTAGGCTCCTTAGAGCATCCGCCATTAGTAGGCCTAATCTACAAATTAACTGTCTCATCCAAATAATAAACACATATGTTGTATGCATATTACCAAGTAATGAAATATTTGAAAATTATTCTAAGTGTTTTTTTTTTTTTTATAAAGGTTGAAAATCATATATATTGCATGTTTTTATTATTTAAGTGTATTTGAAGGAAAGATTGTATCTGTTTGGGATGATCATTCATTCCAAGAGTGATAATTCTTCATCCAATAGTTAACTTTTCATGAAAGGGTATTCATTGATGATTTTTCATCCAATAATTGACTTTTTATGAAGGGGTATTTATTCCAAAAGGAACTATTCTTCATTTAATAGTTAATTTTTCATGAAAATGTGTTTTTAACACATGTTAGTGCCTATAAATACCTCCATTTACACTAAATTCAAGAATTTTTACATTCAATTACTTATTCTCTCTTACTCTCCAATTTTCTAGTTTTGGTTCAAGTGTGTAAAGAAAAATTTGAATTACATTCCGGTTTTTCTTCGTATTGGCATTGTATCTTGAGAATAACGTTTTTAAGAGTCCATTTGCACCTAAGTGGAGAAATTATTATTCTTAAGATAGCTTCCTGAAAGTGCATTGCCTTTGCATTAGTTCATTTTATTTTATACAACAATTTAAGAATAATAGTTCTTTTCCAATGGTGACTTCTGCATTTAATGAAGTGGAGAAGCTTGAAACGTTCAATAGCTTTAAAGGATGTTTAGATATTAAACCAAATCAAAAAGTTTTTTTTTTTTGAAAAACTATCTTAGTGAGTGGTGGAACGTTGTTTTTTGGTTGTCCAATAATTTTTGTTCTTGTTTCTACAAAATTTGAAATTCCAACTAGAGTATGTATGTTCAAAAACAAAAAGAAGTAAATTGGTGAGTGCTAGAATCTTTTTTGGAATATTAAGGTACACAATTAATTCATTATACTATTTTATGTGATAGTGGTAAGATATATTTGCATTTATCTAATTGAATGTTTAATTGTATGTTGATGTTTTAAACACTTGTTCTTAAATATATTTGATTGAAATTTTTTCAAAAAGTGGATAGATATATTTTGGTTTGTCTTTAGTTGAAATTTCATTTTACTATTACTTGATAGTTAATTAAAGAATCATGTTCAAGTAAAAGAATAAAAGAAAATGGTTGAAAAACAACCTAGGAAGATTAGTGTGAGAAATCACACAAAAATAATTTCATGTGTGAATGGATACCAAATTTTATAAAAGACAATAACAATGTTTATCCATTTGTTTTGAATAGAAATTTACTAAATATGCTTGCTAATATTTTTATTTTTTTGAATGATCTATATCTATTTATTTTAGCACCATTTTATTAAAGCACTACTATGAGAGTTGATATGAATTTATTATTCTTGCATACATATTTGATGGTATAATGTAAGACTATTTGAAATTTAAATTCTTTGAATTCCTATAATGACTATTTGAAATTTGAATTCTTTGAATTCCTATAAACATTATGTTAGTCTAATAAACGTTCTAAAATTTATCATAGAATGTTTATAGTTATTTCATGAGAGCATATATGATTAGCTATATTATTTTTATGAGTTTTGAAAAATACAAAACGAATGATATTTTATTTTATTAAATATATTGGTGATTATTATTTTAATAAAGCATTTTGAATTGATAGATGATTAAAATTGAGATCCATATTGAGATGATTATTATTTCATGATTAAAGTATTAAATTTTATTATAAGATATTTGTGTCTCTAACATTTTTTATTTTTGAGAAATTTTGAGTTAAAGATTGATAAGGATTTTATGGAAAAAAAAATGTCCATATCATGTGTGTGATAAAAATGAACACTTAGCAAAAGTGTATCATTCCTACAAATGAAAATAATTTGGATCAAAATAAGTGTAGAGGCAATTGAAGTTGACATGATTACAATGTTTACTAAAGTTAATTTAGTGAATGTGAACAATGATAAACATTAGTAGAATAAATTCCATGTAACATGTCATGTCACTTATTTAAGTATGCCTTCAAGAATTATTAAGAGATCTTCCTTATAACTTGTTGAGTTATAGTGGTGAGTTTGAAACAATTTCAAATCGAATGGTGAATTGATAAATGTAAAGAAAGATATGGACTACTTGAAATCTTTTTTGCTGTTATAGGAGTTTCATTTGCTATAAAATTTAAGTTACAAGCTTGGATTACATCAAGTGGAAGTATAGAGATGATGTTCTTAATGATGACATAGATGGGATTTATATTCATCAAGTGAAAAGGTATGATGCACTCGAAAGAGTATATCTTATTTAAAACCTTGCACTAAAAATAATATCAATTGTAAAGTATAGTAGAAGCAAGGGTCGAGTCCACAGGGACTGGTGTTTAATTTAAGAGTTATTAGTTTATACTTAAATTAAAAAAAAAAAAAAAACAAAATAAAAGGGGAGTTTTTGAAATCAAGTTAAAAATAAAGCAATCAATAAAAGTAAGAAGTAATAAAATAAGATGAAATCAAATATGACATAAAGATGGCTAAAGGTTCATTCTCCACTACTAGACATCATTAAGAATCAAATTCAGATCTATCAACATCAATTAGCTATCAAAGTTAACAACCGTAGATAACAACATCCTGTGTTACCCCAATCCTTCCTTAGTTCGTCTTGAAGCAGGACGAACGCCACTACTTAATTTCTAACTATCAATCAACCTAGGATAAAAATCTCTAAATTTAATTTGACAGCAGCTTTATGATGAGAAAGATAGGTTGATCTAAGCAACAAAAGCATGAACATGAATTGTTTAACTTAGGTTATGTTCCACTTTGCAATTAGCGAAAACTTGACCATAATCATTAATCACAAATTGCCACTTATGAATAGGAAATCAAGACAATTACACGGATCAAGACTCCTAAACTAGCAATAGATAATTATCAAGATCTATCTAGTATGCATCCTAAACAAATCAAGATAAAAATCATAAACAATTCTTATGGAAGAACATAAGTAACTTTGATAGAAAATCAATGATAGATAGAATCTGAAAATTAATTACAAAATATGTCTAGGGCTTTGAAATAACCCTTAACCAAAGAAAAGTTTAGCCTTGTATAGGCATTGTCAACATAACCATGAATATTCAAAAGAAAACTAAGAAGAAAAATAAAATAAAACTTAGAGAGGAAGAATAAGAAGAAGAAGAAGATTGATAATTAATCAAAAGCATGTCTTTGGTGGCTCAAAAGATGATATTTATAGAGCTTTAAAGTCGTGGAAACCTTTTCTTGCTCTTCAAGGAAGCCAGGAGTCAAAATAAGGTAATTTTGGACTTTTCCCAGACTTTTCCCGTATTTGCGGTTTTTGGGGGTCAGAAACTCGGCGCTGCGACCTAGGGCTGTGGCCCCAACTTGCTGTCTTGTGTGATTTTGCTCCCTGACTTCGGTTTCGCGATTGATGCACTGTCTCACACTTCGTCGGCTGATTTGGATGACCATCCGTTGTCCGATTTAGGCGTGTAAACTATCGTTGGAAAGGTATTCAAGTCAGCTTAAAAATTCAAGAAGGAAGGTTCTCCGAATAATGACTTTAACATAATTATTTTCTTGCAACAAGCTCCGGAGGTCAGATCTGCATGATCATCTAGCACTATGAAATTGATCTTTTTGACTCCCAAATCTTCTTCCATCTTATGATTGTGACTTTATAAGCTCTTTATCATCATAATTGATATGTTTTGACTTCATCTCTTCAAAAATATCTATAATTCATAAAAATATAATAATTTGTCAAGGAACTTAAGAATTAAAGCACAAAGTATAAGGAAATAATACATGAAAATGCATGCAATTAAGCACTTATCAAATTCCCCTACACTTAGTCTTTTGTTAGTCCTCGAGCAAATTCAAATAAAAACAAAATAAGAAAACCTAATCTAATCCACTTTCAATAAAAATGAGAGATAATCATTAAACAAGTCTTATAACTAATCACTAACTTAAAGAGTTTCTCAAAGAACCATGCTTGATAGTAAAAGGCTTGAGTTAAGCTAACATTAACATAAGATATCTCAATCAAAATAGTGCATGTTCAAACTTAATTTCAACTTCTCACATGGGATACTCTCATGATTTTCACTCTTTTAAAGTAGTGGTAAAGTGTTTACACTCAATCAATCTCATGAAAATAGTTCTACTATATGCTTGCTTGTCCAATTCTCCACTATTTAGATCATGCAACTTCATAAATCAAGAGGTCTTTATTCAAGGTTGTAATGGGGCCAAGGGGTTGTAATGTGGTTAAAGAATAAAAGGATAAAGATATCATAAAGGTTCCAAAGATTTCATAGAGTTTAGAGACATAATAAGATCATACAAATAAAACTTCTCAAAACTCACAAAATAACATAGGCTAAATATTCATGTTGAGCCTTTGCTTCATTCTAAGCAACTTTGTAACACCTTTTCTTTAACCAAACGTTCAAGAGATGATTTTTGTTTTTTAATATTCCTTTTTCTTTTTCTCTTGACTTTTGCCATTATTTCCTCCACACTTATCTTTTGTTCTAACCCAAATTTTCAAAAAGTAACCCTTGTTTTTGCAATATGTCTCAAGTATTCTAGTCCATCTTTAGAACAAGGGTAAACATATAAATGTATTTAGGCTAGGTGTAAGATATGGTTACCAAAGAAATAGCTTATTCAATGTAGGCTCAAATTGGCTCACTAGGGGGTTGTTCTCTTGGAACATCAATAGGGATGGCTGTTTGGCCCTGGTTATAATCCTAATGCCTCAATCATATTCATGTTGTTACATGCATCAATATAGTCTCAAAAAGGTTTAAAGCAAGTTCTAGAGAATCATGTAATCATAAGAGCACTAAAAAAAAAATTAGATTGATATGTATAATGCATCAATCATATAGACTCAAAACTTACAAGGATGATTATACAAGTCAATATCAAGTCCAAACATGCTTCTTTCTCAATCAACATATCATATTAACATTTGCTCATGAAAAATAGTGATATCAAGCTTAATTCTCATGAAAATCTTACCACTAATGATCAATTTCAGACTTATTTAATTCATATCTCATCATAGTAAGGAAAGTAACTAGAAGACACTAAAAACAAAAAAAAAAAAACCTAAATGAAATCCTAAATTCTTCCCCCCCACACTTAATTCTTACATTGTCCTCAATGTAATTCTAGTATCCCCAAATATAAGAATCATGTGTAAAAGAAAATAATTACTAATTAAAACAAACTAAAGAAAAACAATAAAAGATAGAATGATGGAGAGTAAAGAATAACAAATCTGATTATAATATGTGCTTTCCATTCTTTTGGGTTGCCTCTCAAGAAGCGCTTGGTTTATTGTCCTCAGCCTAAATTAGACCCATGGCATCATTATTCAACATAATTAGGCTCATAAAGTGGTAACTCCTCTACATCTTGTATTGGAAAGTTCTCATAGTAAGGTTTCAGCCTATGTCCATTCACTTCGAAAGCATTACCTGTTTTTAGAGTCTGAATTTCAACTGCACCATGAGTAAAAACATAGTAATAACAAAAGGTCCCATCCATCTAGAATGCAACTTACCAGGAAATAACTTAAGGAGAGAATAGAAAAGAAAATTTTTTTGTCCAACAACAAAATTCTTTCTTAAAATCATCTTATGATGAAAAGCCTTAGTCTTTTCCTTGTAAATTCTAGAATTCTCATAAGAATCATTCCTTATCTCCTCTAATTCTTGTAGGTCAAGTTTTCGTTGCTTACCTGCCTCATCCATTTCCATGTTGCATTGTTTGATAGCCCAATATGCTTTATGTTCTAATTCAACTGGAAGATGACAAGGCTTACCATAAACAAGATGATAAGGAGACATACCAATGGGTGTCTTGTATGCTGTTCTATAAGCCCAAAGTGCATCATCTAGACATAAACTCCAATCCTTCTGATTTGGATTGACAGTCTTTTCAAGGATGGATTTTACCTCTCGATTTGACGCTTCAGCTTGCCCACTAGTTTGAGGATGATAGGATGTGGAAACCTTATGTGTGATGTTATATCTTCTTAGAAGTGCTTCCATGGACCTATCACAAAAGTGAGTACCTCGATCGCTGATTATAGCCTTTGGTGTTCCAAACCTTGCAAAAATGTTAGTATTCACAAAATCTGAAAAAACTTTAGAATCATTAGTCTGAGTATCTTTTGCTTCTACCAATTTTGAAACATAATCAACAGCAAGTAATACATAAAGATTACCAAAAAAAGAAGGAAAAGGTCCCATGAAATCCATGCCCCGTACATCAAAAAATTCAACAATTTATAAGGGAGTTTGAGGCATTTGATTTCTAGCACCTAAGTTACCTGTTCTTTGGCACCTATCACATGATTTGCAAACGAGGTATGCATCTTTGAATAAGGTAGGCCAATAAAATCCACTATCTAGCACTTTCATGGCTGTTCTTTTGGGTCCAAAATGCCCTCCACATGTATAAGAGTGACAAAAGGTCAAAATAGAATGAAATTCAGATTCAAGTACGCACCTTCTTATAATCTGATCAGAGCAATGCTTCCAAATATAAGGCTCATCCCAAATGTAGTATTTGGCATCACTCTTGATCTTATTCTTTTGGGCTATTGTCAACTCTTGTGGCAACTGCTTGGTGACTAAGTAATTAACTATATCAGCATACCAAGGGGTTGTTATGTTTATGGAAAAGAGTTGCTCATCCGAAAAGTTCTCATGCAATGGTAATGTATCCTCTTCATGAACTAATCGGCTAAGATGGTCAGCAACTAGGTTGTCCTTACCTCTCTTATCTCTTATTTCTAAATCAAACTCTTGTAAGATAAGTATCCATCTAATCAACCTTGGTTTGGTCTCCTTCTTAGTGAGCAAATACCTAAGGGCTGCATGGTCAAAAATACAATTACTTTAGTACCAATTAAATAAGAACGAAATTTCTCTAAAGCAAATACAACAGCCAAAAGTTCTTTTTCAGTAGTGGAATAATTTAATTGAGCATCATTTAGAGTTCGGAAGGCATAATATATGGCATGTGAGGCTTTGCCAACCCGTTGGCCTAAAACAGCTCCAATGGCATAGTCACTAACATCACACATAATTTCAAACGGTACATTCCAATCTGGTGGTTGCATGATAGGAGCTGATGTCAAGAGTCCCTTCAAAGTTTCGAACGCTTTCTTGCATTTATCATCAAAGTGGAAATCCACATCTTTTTGTAATAGCTTGCAAAGAGGTAGTGTTATCTTTGAGAAGTCTTTGATAAATCTTCTATAAAAACCTGCATGTCCAAGAAAAGAAAGAACCTCTCTCACATTTGTGGGAAGTGGTAAAGAATGCATAATATCTATTTTAGATTTATCTACCTCTATTCCCTTAGAAGAAATAACATGGCCTAAAACTATTCCTTGTTCTACCATAAAGTGACATTTTCCCCAATTCAATACAAGGTTAGTTTCCATGCATCTTTTAAGTACAAGGGGTAAGGTTCTCTAGACATCTATCAAAAGAATCACCATAGACACTAAAATCATCCATGAAAACTTTAATGATGTTCTCTACATAATCTGAAAATATACTAACCATACACTTTTGGAATGTAGTTGGTGCATTACAAAGTCCAAATGGCATACGCCTATAAGCAAATGTACCAAAGGGACATGTGAAAGTGGTTTTCTCTTGGTCATCCGGAGCAATTGCAATCTGATTGTAACCTAAAAATCCATCAAGAAAACAATAAAAAGAATGACCAGCTAACCTTTCAAGCATTTGATCAATAAAAGGTAAAGGAAAGTGGTCTTTGCGAGTTGTTGAATTAAGTTTGCGATAGTCAATACAAACTCGCCACCCTGTTTGAATTCTAGTAGGAGCAAGTTCATTCTCATTATTTTTAACAACAGTTACACCGGACTTTTTAGGAACTACTTGGACCGGGCTCACCCATTTACTATCAGAGATAGGATAGATCACTCCAACATCTAGGAGCTTCAGTATCTCCTTTTTCACAACCTCCATCATAGGTGGGTTCAATCTTCGTTGTGCCTCTCTTGTTGGTTTTGACCCTTCCTCTTACAAAATCCGGTGCATGCACATAGAAGGGCTTATTCCCTTGATATCGGCAATTGTCCAACCAATTGTTGTCTTATGCTCTCTAAGCACCCGGATAAGTCTCTCTTCTTGCAAACGTGTGAGCTCTTTGGCAATTATGACCGGTAATGTGTCCTTTCCACCCCAAATGATCCGATAATGGTTTCATCTCCAAAGTTGGTGCCTGCAAAATGGAAGGTAGAAGTTTTTCATCAGGTATAGGCAAGTCAATATAAGAAACATCATACCTTTTATCAAGATATGGCAACACTTGTAGAGATTCAATTTCCTCTTTCACATGTTCACTCAAGGCTATTTCTTTTGCACAAACAGAATTTAGATGGTTGCTAATAGTTACTTCCAAACTATCTTCACCATCTAACTCATAAATTTGCTGCATCAAAGAGTCAATTATGTCAATAGAAAAAATAAAATACACATCATTAGGATATCTCATGGCTTCAGAAATGTTAAAACAAATTATTTCACCATCAAATTCCATAGTGAGGATTCCATCATGCACATCTATTTTAGTCCTAGCTATTTTTAAGAATGGCCTCCCTAAAAGTATGGGTGTTGGATTAGAAGACATCTTATCTTCCATCTCAAGAACATAGAAATCAGCAGGAAAAACCAACTCATTAACTTGCACTAGGACATCTTCTATAACTCCTCTAGGATAAGTGTTAGAATGGTCAGCAAGTTGTATTATAACACCAGTTTCCTCTAATGGTCCTAGATTCAATGAAGCATAAATTGAATATGGCATTATATTAATGGATGCTCTTAAATCTAGCATAGCACGCTCAAACCTAGTGTTGCCTATCTTACAAGGAATAGTAAACATACCTGGATCCTTGCATTTAGGTGGGAGTTTTTTTTAGGAACAGCTGATACATTCTCCCCCACACTTACCTTTTCATTCCCTTTCAACTTCCGTTTAGAAATGCACAACTCTTTTAGAAACTTGGCATATCTTGGCACTTGCTTGATAGCATCTAGTAGAAGAATGTTCACCTCTAATTTTCAGAAGGTTTCCAAAATTTCCTTATCTTGCTCCTCCATTTTAAATTTTGCTAACCTGCTAGGAAAAGGTGGAGGAGTTATATAAGAAGGAAAAGATGGTTTAGGAATTACCTTTTGTAGTGGCTCATTGGGATGTGAAGATGATGCCATGGTGTTGTCCTCCCTTTGAGCACTATCCTTTTGTGGTGTCTCAAGTTGTTTCCCACTTCTTAAAGTTACGGCATTGGCATTTTCTCTTGGATTCACTATGGTTTGGGAAGGTAATTTCCCAGAATCCCTTGCTTGTGATTGACTCATTATTGTTGCCATTTGATTCTCTAAATTGCGGATACTTACCTAAAAACTTGTCCTTATTTCCTAAAGGTTTGCCTTCATTTTCTATTGAAATTGCAAATTATTAGTAACAAGAGAATTGACAAGGTCTTCAAGAGACTTACCTGAATTTTGAGATGAAGGCACTTGTTCTCTGGTTTGGTATGGTTGTTGCGTTCTTTGCTGAAAACCTAGTTGTCTATCATTAAAGGGTGAAGGAGCAACTTGTGATTGGTTTCCTCCATAATTAAAGTTTGGATGATCCTTCCATCCTAGATTTTAAGTGTTTGAGTAGGGATCATACTTTCTTGGTTGGCCCGGAAATCCACCCATAGCATTAACATGTTCGTTTGGATCATCTTGAAGTGTTTGACACATATCAGTTTGGTGCCCATATTTGAACATATACCACAAGCCTTAATTTGCTGCATTTGACCTACAGCCATTTGTTCCACAAGAGAAGTCACTTTATCAAATTTTTGTTCAAGGGATGATATACTTACCTCATTCACTTTCTTTGATTGTGGTGGTAGTTCATCTCTCATGTTCAACTGTTGTGAGTTGGCTGCCATATTGGAGATGAGAAGTCTAGCAGCTTTGGGAGTTTTATCAACTAGTGCTCCCCCACTTGCTGCATCTATCATGCATCTCTCGATGGGCAAGAGACCTTCATAGAAATATTGGATGAGCAGTTGTTCACTTATCTGATGGTGCGGACATGATGCACAAAGTTTCTTGAACCTCTCCCAATATTCATACAAGGACTCTCCGTTGTATTGCCGAATCCCACATATTTTCTTTCTAATATTGGCAGCCTTAGATGTTGGGAAATATCTTTCCAAGAATGCCCTTTCCATCCCATTCCATGTAGTGATGGTCCCGGATGGTAGATAGTAGAGCCATTCCTTTACCGAGTCCGCTAGAGAGAATGGGACTGCTCTTAACTTTATTTGCTCTTCCGGGACCCCTGTTGGTCTCATACTTGAGCAAACTACGTGGAATTCCTTGAGGTGCTTATTTGGATCCTCTCCTAAAAAACCATGAAAAGTTGGGAGAAGATGAATCAAACCAGATTTTAATTCAAAAGCTACCTCAAGATTTGCACATTCAATGCATAAGGGTTGTTGATCCAAATCTGGAGCAGCTAGCTCCTTGAGAGTTCGGTTATCAGCAGCCATCTGTCTTTGTTCCTATTGGATAGTTTGGATCAACTCTTCGTTCGTTCTTTGGTGGGAAGCTATGAATTCCCGAATTCTCCTAAGTCCTAAACAAAGGTTCTTCTTCTTTAGGAGATTGGGACATTCACTGAAAAAGGAAACAAGAAAATAAACTAATTAAAATAGAAAATAAGATTAAACCAAATAACTAATAAACTAAGAAAAAGCAGTCCCCGGCAACGGCGCCAAAAACTTGATGCACTCGAAAAAGTATATCTTATTTAAAACCTTGCATTAAAAATTAATATCAATTGTAAAGTATAGTAGAAGCAAGGGTCAAGTCCACAGGGATTGGTGTTTAATTTAAGAGTTATTAGTTTATACTTAAATTCAAGAAAAACAAAATAAAAGGGGAGTTTCTGAAATCAAGTTAAAAATAAAGCAATCAATAAAAGTAAGAGGTAATAAAATAAGATGAAATCAAATATGAGAGAAATATGGCTAAAGGTTCATTCTCCACTACTAAACATCATTAAGAATCAAATTCAGATCTATCAACATCAATCAGCTATCAAATTTAACAACCGTAGATAACAACATCCTGTGTTAACCCAATCCTTCCTTAGTTCGTCGTGAAGCAGGACGAACGCCACTACTTAATTTCTAACTATCAACAACCTAGGATAAACATCTCTAATTTTAATTTGACAGCAGCTTTATGATGAGAAAGATAGGTTGATCTAAGCAACAAAAGCATGAACATGAATTGTTTAACTTAGGTTATTTTCCACTTTGCAATTATCGAAAACTTAACCATAATCATTAATCACAAATTGCCACTTATGAATAGGAAATCAAGACAATTACACGGATCAAGACTCCTAAACTAGCATTAGATAATTATCAAGATCTATCTAGTATGCATCCTAAACAAATCAAGATAAAAAATCATAAACAATTCTTATGAAAAAATATAAGTAACTTTGATAGAAAATTACTGATAGATAGAATCTGAAAATTAATTATAAAACATGTCTAGGGCTTTGAAATAACCTTTTACCAAAGAAAAGTTTAACCTTGCATAGACATTATCAACATAAACATGAATATTCAAAAGAAAACTAAGAAGAAAAATAAAACAAAACTTAGAGAGGAAGAATAAGAAGAAGAAGATTGATAATTAATCAAAAGCATGGCTTTGGTGGCTCAAAAGATGATATTTATAGAGCTTTAAAGTCTTGGAAACCCTTTCTTGCTCTTTAAGGAAGCTAGGAGTCAAAATATGATAATTTTGGACTTTTTCCAGATTTTTACCGTATTTACGATTTTTGGGGGTCAGAAACTCGACGTCGCGGCCTAGGGCCGTGGCCTCAACTTGCTGTCTTGTGTGATTTTTCTCCCTGACTTCGGTTTCGCAACTGATGCACTATCTCGCACTTCGTCGGCTGATTTGGATGACTATCCTTTGTCCGATTTATGCGTGTAAACTATCGTTGGAAAGGTATTTAGGTCAGATTAAAAAGTCAAGAAGGAAGTTTCTTCAAATAATGAATTTAACATAATAATTTTCTTGCAACAATATCCGGAGGTCAGATCTGCCTGATCATCTAGCCCTAAGAAACTGATCTTTTTGACTCCCAAATCTTCTTCCATCTTATGATTGTGACTTTATAAGCTCTTTATCATCATAATTGATATGTTTTGACTTTATCTCTTAAAAAATACTTATAATTCATAAAAATATAATAATTTGTCAAAGAACTTAAGAATTAAAGCACAAAGTATAAGGAAATAATACATGAAAATGTATGCAATTAAGCACTTATCAAGGTAGGTACTCAAGACAATAAGATAAGGTAAGACAAATGAACAGGATAAAATCAAAGTCTTCATATTATAAGGTATGTCAATTTGAAAAGATATATTTCAAATCTATCATTGTTCAAGGTATTGAACTTAATGAGATTACAACTAAAGTGAATTTTGGATAAAATGAGTTCCAAACTCGCAAGTGTTTAATTATTTATCTTAAGTGATGCAAATCACTTTAGATGTGGTGAATAAATTTATAAACATAAAGATTGAAATAGCAAACACATTGCTATATGAGATGCAATCATGTGTTGTAAAGGTAAGTAAAGTATTACCCGAAAACCATATGTTTCGGATCTACTTACAAAACATCGACCTTTTTATAAGATTGCTAACACAATGAGAGATATGGGACTAATGCCAGTTACTAGAGATGATTTTGATTTATACCAACTCTATCTCATTGATGTCACTGAGGAAATTGATTCTTTATATATAAAAGATAACATTCTCATTTGATGATCATTTTATATGAGAGTTCAATGGATATCAATCTTGAATTGTCCAAGGAATTTATGTATGAGATACATAATATTCTTAATGCATCAATCTTTGTAATAGTGGAGAAAAAAAGAAAAAAAAAGAACTATTCTTTATAAAGTCTCATATCTAGATGCATCGATATTTACAACAAAAAGGTTGGACATAAAAATCCTTGATAGACTTGTAGCTCATTGAGTAGAGTGATAAGTAAAAAATGAGGTTTTGAACACTCTTGATAAAGTGTACCTATGCAAGTAGAGAAGTAATTGGTCGTTTCTTATGGATTTTCGGTTAATCCTAGAGTACTTGCTAGCACAGGATAAAGCAAAGGCCCACATATTAAATTGCGCTTCATTTTGGAGGAATACACGAACCAGTGTAGAGTGTGAATATGTTTTCCTGTGTCTCATATTCAATCTAAAGGTTCAAGCCTTAAGTCAACTATTGACATACACTTTCATAAGAACCAATATGCATATTTTCTTTAGGATGATACATTTGCATTATTAGGTAATAAGTGAGGGATCGTTATATATATATATATATATATATATATATATATATTACCAAATAATGAAATGTTTGGAAATTATTCTATGTGTTTTTTGACAAAGGTTAGAAATCGTATAGATTGCATGTTTTTATGAATTAAGTGTATTTGAAAGAAAAATTGTATCTATTTGGGATGATCATTCATTCCAAGAGTGATGATTCTTCATCCAACAGTTGACTTTTCATGAAGGGGTATTTATTCCAAAAGGGATGATTCTTCATCTAATAGTTAACCTTTCATGAAAATATGTTTTTGAAGGATTTCGATAAATCCATAAACAAGAGGAAGAGTTTGATTACTTACTTGTCTTCCTATGCAATGCTCCTTTGTGGAATGAGAAAATAATCACAATTATGTAACTAGGGTAGCATTGTAGTCAACTTGATAAAGCAACTACAAGGAACAATTTCACAACCTTTCTTGCTTACCAAACCAGAATGCTATGGCTTTTCGTTTCTCTTGATTTCTCACTAGTAATCAAGAACTCTCCACTCAATTAGTTGTTTAGTATTTTTGTTCTCACAAAATACACAAAGAGAACTCTTAGAATTTTAGACACACTTTTGTTTTCTTATTCATATGCTGAAATGGACGAATCTTTCCCCTTTTTAGAGCCTTCAAAAGCCTTCTTCCAAAAGGTGTCTTTTGGTCCAATGGTTGTTATGAACAAGACAAAGGAAGCAACCATTCAGAATCATCACCCTTCAAATGGTCATGATGATTCGGGTATGGAAGGGAAGGAATCACTCTGAAACACCATGATGGTTCAGTTATGTGTGGCAGCCTCTTGTGTGTTCTCTTTTAATCTTTACATCAATTACTCAATTTCTCTCACTCTCAAATTTTTTGATTTTAGTTCAGTGTGTTCAAGAAAAACTTGAAGTGCAATCTGCATTTTCTTCATATTGACATTATTGTAGACACCTAATTTTGTTCGGCCCCCCCTAAACCAGGTAAATCCTTCCTTGTACTTTTTTAGAATGCAGAAAATCTCTTCTCATCTTGCAGATGGTCCTCCAAGACTTGTGATTCGGAGTTCAGCATGAAAAGTAAATCCGAAAAAAAGTCAACTCCAAAAAAGTAAACTTCAAAAAAGTCAACCCCAAAAAGTCAACCTTTAGTCAAAATCAAGATTTGAAGTTGAATTGAACAATGGTGAAATAATTTTGATAATCCGAGGTCTACACCGAAAGGTATGGAGTTCGGAAGAGGGATTGCAGAAATTTCAGTGCAGGGGAAGCCCTAATTCGGCAAATTTGGAGAAAAGTGCTTAAACGATCAAATTGGTCGAAATTGGAGGTTCCAAATGGAATATAATTAATGACTATGGATATTGGAAGAGCCAATTGGAAGCAGAACCATAGGAATAGTCAATTTGGAAGAAAAATAAAAAAAATTAGGGTTTTGATTAAAAATGGTGAATTTTGCAAATTTGGGAAAAACTACAGAGATGGTCTGATTCGGTGAAATTGAAGTCCCCAATTGATGAATAATGAATAAACAACGTACCCCAAATCCCAATTTGAACTGAATCCAAAGGAAGAGTCGATTGGAGGAGAAACGGAAAAATTCTCAATTTTGGAATAAAAAGTAATAAAAAAATCGAAGAGGAATTTAGATGTCAAAATTGTGCATTTTCGGACCAACTCCAATTCAATATAGGACAAAGGCAAATAAGAAAGAAAATCAGGAAAATGGTCCCGTTTCGAGTAAAACAAAGGCTTCGAGGGTTAAAGGGCGATTTTGGAAATTTTGAGAAAAATAGGAAATGAGCTCGAAAAATTCTGTAAACTTTCAGATCCCAATTTTATATTTTTGGAAGAGATTGGTGAAAAAAAATCTGGAATTGGAGTTCAAATAAAAAAGGTGAAATTTGGGTGCCCTAACCCGAAAAATCCAAAAGAAAAATCCGGGAAAAATAGGAAACGAGCTCGAAAAATTCTGAAAACTTCCAGATCCCAATTTTATATTTTTTGGAAGAGATTGGTGAAGAAAAATCCGGAATCAAAGTTCAAATGAAAAAGGTGAAATTGAGTGCCCTAACCCAAAAAATCCCAAAAAAAATTGGGAAAAATAGGAAACGATCTTGGAAAATTCTGAAAATCTCCAGATCTCAATATTATATTTATTTGGATGGATTGGAGAAAGAAAATCTGGATTTGAGTCCGTTTGCAATAAAATCAAGTTTGGGAGCCAAAATATAATTTTACCGAAGAAATCGAAAAGGCTAATTTTGCAATATTAAAAAGTGAAAAAATGAAGGAAATTCTAGAACATACCAGGCCCTTGGCCGGCCAGCATAGGGGAGAAAGGGTGGAGATTTAATCAACCTCATCCAAAGGTCACTATTTAATGGCAAGATGTCATTTTTACTATCTTGGATTGTCCTTACTCATCCAATGGCCTAAGTACCTTATGAAAAGATGAGTACATCCTTGAATGGCTAAGATCAAATTGCAAGATGATATTTTTATTGTCATGAAAATGTCCTCGTCCAATGGCCAATATTGGTGGAAGAAAGATGAGCACAAGTCATCCAATGGTTGAAAATGCATGTAGCCAAATGAAATGTCCTTGCTCATCCAATGGCTTAGACATCTTATGAAAAGATGAGTACATCCTTGAATGGCTAAGATCAATTTGCAAGATGGCATTTTTTTGTCATGAAAATATCTTGGATTCAAGGGCTTAGATTGTGTACGACAATTAAATGAATTAATCTCCACCCTTCACCAAGACACCATGGGGTTCGACCAAGGCTATTCAAAAGGAGGGGGTTTCATTTTTTAAGAGAAAGAAAAAAGGTTGGCAGATTTTGAGTCTTGGGCAGTAACTAAAACCTTAGAAAAAAATATTTTTTGAAAGGAAAGAAAGAAAGCTTTTGCTAAGGTAGCCATTTTACCTTTGCTCCTATATTTTTCTTCTTCTTCCTCACACTTTATTTCTTGATTTCCATGTGATTTCCTACCATTTTCTTTGCTTAATAAATCTTTCTTGTTGTTCTTGCTTTTCAAAAATAAATAAAACAATGGTTAAGCTTCATGATCTTGATGAGAATCAAGTGATAATGGTTAGGGTGGACTTTGTCTAACATCCCAACAATGGAGTTCATTTCATATATTTTCTTATTATTTACCTTAGTTATTTTATGATTTAGAGATTAAAAAGGCTTCATGATCTTGATGAAAATCAAGTGATAATGGCTAGGGTGGACTTTGTCCAATATCCCAACCATGGAGCTCATCTCTTTTTTATTTATTTGCTTACTTTAACTTGCTTACTTCTATTATTATTTATTTTTATGTATTTATATTCTTGCTAACCATTTTGTTCTTTTGATTTATGACATACTCTTGCATCTTGTGCCTATTGTAATATAGTTTAGGTCATTTTCATTTTTCATATCATTTTCTATAGCATTTAGTTAGGTCATTTTCCATGACATTCTCACAACATTTTGGCTCTTAGGTCATTCGGCCATGTAGGTTTTTTTTGAAGGTTTAGGTAATTTTTTTTAGGCCATGATATTTGCTATTTCATTTAGGCATTTAGGCCATTTTCATATGCCATGTCATTTTCCATGCCATTTAAGCTTTAGGTCATTTTCATATGCCATGTCATTTTCCATGTCATTTAAGAATTATGTCTTTTTTATTATTCCATGTCATTTTACATGTCATTTAAGCCATAGGCCATTTTCATATGCCATGTCATTTTCCATGTCATTTAGGCACTAGGCCATTTTCATTATTCCATGTCATTTGCCATGTCATTTAGACGCTAGGTCATGCATATTCCATGTCATTTATTTCATGTATTTTTGCATTTCTCACTTGATTTTTAACTTAAGCCAATCAATGGCTCAAAGCCAAGCTTTAATGAGCATACTTGTGGAAAATTAAAATTTGTCAAAGTTGGATTTTTTAATTTTATGTTTTTTTCTCATTAGGCAACCCTTGTCCAAATTTTTAAAAAAATTTACCACTGATTGTAGGACCTTAAAGGAGTCTCTGATATTTTTATTCTGATTTTTGGATGTTTTTATCAAAGGTTTAAAAATGTTTTTTGGTTAAGCAGTTTTTTGCCCACTCATCTGTCTTTCATGAATTTGCAAGTAGGTCCCCCTTAGTCTAAAAATTAATCTGATTTTTTCCCATAGAGATCAACATGTTCTAGGTTTTCCCTAAGTTTTTCAGAATTTTTTGAAATTGTTTAGAAGGGTAAAAAAATCGGGTCCAAAACTGATCAGAAAAGTCAGATTTGTTTTTAAAAAACTAATAATTTTCTGCTTTGTTTAAGCCATTAAGAGGGGGCTGATTTGGGAAATTAGTTGCTGTATTAGGTTAATTTCCAAGTTATTTCAATCATAAAATTTGATTTTATAAAATTCGGGTCAATGGTCGTCAACCCCGGGTTCCAAAACTAGGAAAACTAGAGCTTTAAAAGGGTGGGTTCGGCCAAAACTTTTTTTTCACTAAAAAATCCCAAATTTTTTAAATCCGAGTCCAAAATCCGAATTAGAAAATCCAACTTAGATCTCTTTCAAAGGTAGTCGGATGTCTTTTTAGATATACGAATATCCTTATTTCGTGGGAGAAATACATTTCCATGCATTTGCATTTTTCATATTCATGCATATTTTATGACATTTTATTTTTGCTATTTTGGTTATATAAATTCCATATATATATATATATGAATATTCCATAGTGATGTCATTGCTTTGATTTAGATTTTATGTTGTCATTTTGATTATGGCATAATTATGAATATTCTATGATGATGTTTGCCATTTAATTTAGATTTTTGCTATGTCATATGGATTTCTAATATGTCATCTAGGTTCTATCATGTCATTAATTCTTGTCATTTAATTTAGATTTCTGCTATGTCATATAGATTTCTAATATGTCATCTAAGTTTTATCATGTCATTAATTCTTGTAATTTTGTTTAGATCTTTGCCATGTCATTTAGATTCTACCATGTCATTTAGATTATGCCATGTCATCTAGATTTTGCCATGTCAAGCATGCCACGTCATTAACTCATATGCCATGTCATTAGTAATTATTTGCATATTCATAATTGTCTCTTTTAAATGATTTCCTAATAAAGATAATGATTTTCAATAAAATAAAGTTATTCCCTAGTCAAAATAATTCATGAGTTCTCCTTCGAGCTGCCGGGGAGGACATCATCAATTATCATTAATAACGGGATATCCTTTTTTCAAATCGAGAATAATTCGGAAATTTTTTCAAATAAATAAAAAATTTTATATTTTGCAGGGTCTGCCGGGGAATATAGGAAAATGTTGAATTAATAAATTCTGGGTCATTTTCAAATCAAGTGGAATTATTTTTCTTTAAAACGGGAATTATTTCTAAATACCAATTTCTAAACCGACTTTTACTGAGACTCGAGATAACACACGATTAATAAGGTATTGTTTTACACGGGTGTTGCGGGGGTGCTAATCTTTCCCCGGGCGTAAACGACTTTCGAACCCGCTTTTTGATTTTCTCTTGTTTAAAGCATGGATTTTAAAATTGATTTTTTTAAATGTTTTAATTAATTTTAAAATATTTTACAAAATCGGTTTTATTAGATGGCCGATCACACTTAACCAAAAAAAATTGCTGGCAACTCCATTTCTTTTCCGAGGTTGTTTATAAACCCTCATTATATTTCAAGAGAAATTAAGTCGTCTTTTTCTCTGTTGTTTTCCCCCACACTCGAACGGGTCCCCCGGTGATGGACGGATCATGTATCAACAATTATATCTTGGGAATAACGTTTCTTAAAGTCCATTTGCACCTAAGTGGGGAAATTATTATTTTTAAGATAGCTTCTTGGAAGTGCTTTGTCAAACCATTTCTTCTTTATTTTCCTTATTTGGTTGCATTAGTCCATTTTATTTTATACAACAACATAACCTTAACTATCCTTCAATTTTTTTATCTTCTCTCCATACCATCCTATAGTAAAACTCTTATACACTACCATTTCAATCTTGAGCCCTCTCTTACTTAGATGCATGCTTAAACAAAAACTACTTTGCAGCGTTTTGTTCTTCAAAAGTGAGTAAATAGTAAATATAACCATCCTAAATTCGATCAAAAATGATTTTGTTACGCGATAAATTAACGATGATTTCATGAGTCTTATGGTTTATACATGATATAACAAAGGCTTGGCGAGGTAGGGGTGTGGTGGAATAGTTCTCTATCCATGAAACGATAAGTTGTTTATTTGGTTCGTCTAAGCCTATGTATTACTATTTAAAGGTTAAGTTGTGGTTAGAGGTGGGTTATGATTGGTTAACAATGGCTTGAACCTGGAGGAACTCGTTTGGAGTTAAAGAGTATAGAGGGTGTTGGAGTTAAAGTTGGAGTTGGTGGGAGAAGAGAATAATGGAAAGGATGAAGAAGAGAAAGAAGAGGAAATTTTCGAAGGATTGAGCCATTGTTATTCATTACTGCTGGATGGATACCTAGTGCCTAATGGCTTCATGTCCAATGAGTTTTCTTTACTATGGAAAAATCAAGAAGAAAGTCTCGATTCTGATAGACTAAATATCTTGGCTAAATGCTAAATTTAGGACTAAACCTATTACCGGATGAGTGAATCAGGACTAAACCTTTTAAATCAGTCTATTAAGGATACAACCTTTTCGATTTGCCACAATTAAGGACTTTTGAATCCTACACTTGCGTTTGAATGCGACGCGTCTAATATATCAATCATAAATGCTGACATGTAATTGTTTTTTACATGTGGCAATATAAAAATTTGAAAAAAAAAATATATCAAATTCCATGTGGCAATAACAAATTCCATTAACTTTAAACATCAAATTTATTTCACCCAAAAAAAAAAATCTGAAAACCCAAATATCCTAAATCCCTAATCGAAACTTGGCCAAAAAAACCCTAATCGGAGAATCCCTCATTTGAATCTGAAACCATTCCCGTTCCCATTTCCATTTCCATTAAAAACTCAAAATCGAAAACCCTAGTTCTGAATCTAAACCGAATCTATTGTTTAATCCTTTGTTATGATTTGAACCCCAAATTCGTTCTTTCTTTGAAATCCGAAATCCCTATTTCAGAACCATTATATTCGTCTTCGAGAATCATTAAAATTTGAACTCAGAAATCACAATTTCGGTAAGTATTGATTTTTTGAATGTCTTTTCAATTAAGATTATATAGTTCAATACTAATTTGGGTAAACCTCCAATCTTATAAACACGGTTTAGGGTTTGGGAATTTCAAAGGTGGCTGCGTAATTTTGAATGCAAAAGGGTGGTTTCTAGATGAGTTATAATTAATATGGTTTCTGTTGGTTATTGATTTAGTGTTGTTGATATTGTTCTTAGTTTTTTGTTGAATATTGTTATAGTTTCTGTGTATGGATGTTGTTATGAGTTTAATATTGATATAGTGACAATTATTTTTGCTTTTGTTTCTTTGTTTATGACAAAATGAGTTGTGAATTATGTATCATTAGGTTTCATTATGCTAGGACATTTATTGGTGAGGGTCGTAATATATTAATGAGATAGTTGAGGACCTTTCCTTTGATCCTGATAAGTTGAGTTTTTAAACATTTGCAAGGAAGTTGGTTTTTACAATATTTGTAATATATTTTATTTAATACTTGGCAGAAGCCTTGGTGAAGGGCTTAAGGTAGTTTGTGATGATAATAGCACTTTAAACATGATTGGGTATATGGTAGATCATGGTGAGATTGATGTCTAAATAGAGCATGGCATAGATGAGCCTCAAGTAGTTGTAACAGAAGTAATTCAAGGCAATGAGGCAGTGGGAAATGAGGAAGTGGGGAATGAGACAATGGGGACTAATGAGGTTGTGAATAAGGCAGTGGGATTTGAGGAAGTGGGGAATGATGCAATGGGGACTAATGAGGTTGTGAATGAGACAGTGGGAAGTGAAAAGGTAGTGAACTAGCCTGAAGTGAATGAGTCTGTTGAGCAAGAGATAAAAGATGAAGAATTATGTGGTAATGATGATGAAGAACTAGTTGCTGCTAGATCTAACAGTAGGAAAAAGAGAATGGGGAAGGGAGTGAACATCAGTGTAGATGAGGTTGCTGATGAATTTGATACCTTTAAAGCAGATGAGTCACATTCAACCTCATTTGATAAAGAACAGAGTAATGATGAGGAAAATGGAAAGATAGTGAGTATTATAAGTCTGATGAGTTTGGGGATCCTGTTAGTGATGAAGGAGAAAAGGTAGATGATTGTACTAGGAGGAAAAGCATGTATCCATCATATGATCCTACTGCAGCTAGCCCCTATATTGAACTAGGGATGTTATTTGAGAACGCAAAGCAATTTAAACATGCTGTGACATTATTATCTCTTAAAACAAACAGGGCAATCACTTGGGCTAAAAACAATTGTAAATTTGTGAGAGGGAAATGTCGAGCAGAGATTTGTCCTTGGGTAATTTATGGGGCATATGATAAAAGATTGCAATCATTTCAAGTGAAGACTTTCAAGGACAGTCATGATTGCAACAAGGTATTTGAAAATCCAAGGTTGACACAATCTCTTTTGGCATAATTGTACATGGATAAATGTAAGATGGATCTTTTCATTAAGAATGTTGAGATCCAAGAAGCTGTAAGGAATGATCATGGCCTTAGTGTCAATATTAGTATAATAAGAAGGGCTAAGAAAGAGGTGGTTTATAAAGTTATTAGCAACTATAAAGAGCAGTTTGGTCACTTGAGGAATTATGTAAAAGCAATTGTGGAGACTAATCCTGGAACCATAGTGAAGATGAAAGTTCATAGACAGATGCTAACATCTCCACCTGTTTCTGAGAGGTATTATATATGCTTTGAAGCATTTAAACTTGGCTTCAAATATGGTAGTAGGCCTTTTTTGGGGCTAGATGGATGTTGGCTCAAAAGTTTGACAAAAAGATGTATATTTGCTGGCTTATGGTAATGCATTGCAGCCCATGCCAAGAATGAAGGATTGGTCAATATCAGTTGGTGAAGATCCAGTTCTGCCCCTAGAGCTTAGGAAGATGCTAGGAAGGCTCAAAACAAATAGGAGGAAAGACCTTGATGAGCCCAAAAAAGCAAACAAGAACCAATACAAACATACAAGGAAGGGCATGATAATGACCTACCAGTTATGTCATAAAGAAGGCCACGACAAAAGAGGCTGTCTATTCAAGGGTAGAGAGGTAATTTTTTTTTGTCTTATTCAATTTCATTTATTCTATCTTTTGGGTACTTTCAAAACCCTAAGCATTACTATTTTTGCTTATGTCTTTGTCAACAACAATCTCAAACGGAAATGGCTGGAAGCTCAAGTCAGAATCCAATTGAAGTTACAAATCTAAACCCAAAAAAGAAACAAAAAAATGGGGAATGTGTCTGCCTCTACTTCTGCTGGTGGTGGATCTGCTTTTGCATCTGCATGTGTTTCAGGTTTAGCTTCTGCATTTGCTTCAGTACAAGGATCTAGTTTTGCCTCTGCAAAACTGAATGCCCTTGCCAGTAAACCGACACCCAACAGTACTGGGAGATGTTTTGCATATTTTGGTGGAAGATTGTATGGCATGACTGGTGGTAGAACAAGTCCACTGTCAAAGGCAACTTCCAATTCAACAACAACTAGGAAAAAAACACTTTCAGCCTACAATCTTGGATGCTCCAAAGCCAGAAAGAAAATTGATGATGTGGCTGGTACTCAAGAAAGTCATAGTGCTTCTTCCAAAATAAGCAAGGGAACGAGTGTCTGATAATTGTTGTTGTCTTTTTCTACTGTATTAGTCTGTTTAAAACTGTTATTTATGTTAGCATGGAAACATTTGTTTTCAGTTAATGTTAGACGGCAGAAGTAATTTCTTGTATGGCTGTGTATTTTTCCAATGTTTTGGATTCTGTACAAGATGAAAGTTATGAATGAAATGGTGTTTGATAACACAAATTGTGCAAATGGGTTATGTTTTTTACTGATCAAAATGATAATACATACAATGTTGCTGCCATTGTTTTAATCTAAGGTAAAACATGAAACCTACATTGTTTTGCACCATTCAAACTAAACAAATACAACATAATTACAACAAAATTTGAGATGACCAGAATCTATTCCAGTTGTTGCCGCCATCTCTACCTCTTTTGGAGTGATTGACTTTCTTCAGTTTTGATTTTAAAGCAAAAACTTCATTCTTTAGTTGAAAATTTTCTTCAATGATTTCTGCTTCAACACAATCTACTGCATTATCCTTCAAATATGAAACCTCATTCTGCAATTTCTTAGTTTCATCATATAAGAATTTTTCCATTCTTTTCAACTCAAGAATAATCTCTCTTGCTCTTTCACAAAATCTGGGGTCATGCCATACATGAAATCCACAAACATGGACCTACAAATAAAATACATGTTATAATCAGAATTTAAATAAAAATTATATGTTTTAATCGAAATTTAAATAACCAAAAATAAAAAATTTAGTACTAATTCTGTAAGACCCTCGTAAGACAGAGATCGACTCGGGTCTCTTTAAATGATTCATAGATGGTGGATCCTGTTTATTTATGCTTGTAGACAAAGCACACTACCATCTGGTCTTATAGTTATATTAATAATTTTTAGAATAAGGGGTTTAATCGGCTATTTGAGAGATTTAGCCTTAAATTGATCACGAGTCTGGAATCAAAATCAGGACAACGTAAAGTCCATAAATTTTGTTTTTTAACTTCACATAGTGTTAAAATGTGATATATTACTGATCAGGATTATTGGAAAAGTCTAATCGGCACAAAATCGATAAAATATGAACCAAGGGTATTTTGGTCATTTTACCCAAAATTTAAGTTTTGGTTCGTATATGGTACCAATAGACTATGGGATCATAGAGGATCACAATATGATGCTTAGATTGAAAATTTGACATTTTGTTTACTTAAAAAGTTAAGTGAAAAACGGATACGCCTTTAGTTAACTTAAAGGAGTGAAAATCCGGAACTGGCCGCGGGAAGGTTCGAAAAAGGTTTTAAGTAAATAAATAGATTCATATGGACATAAAATGATGTTAGAAAGCTGTTGTTGAAATCGGAATGAGAATCGGAGCTAAAACCGAAAAAGTCTTAATGTTGACCTGTAAACTGTCCGAGGCCCAGATTTGATATTCGGGATATCGAAAAATTACGAAAACTTGCGTACTAGTATAAAATGATATTTTAAACATATCCGTGCTGAGACAAGTGAAAAATGAGCTTCCAAACGTAAAAATTTCATGTGGCCCCATTTAGGCACTAAAAGACAAAAAGTGAGCTAAAGGGGTATTTTTGTCATTTGGCTTGGTAAATGGCCATAAAAATCAGCCAAGAAACCCACGATCATCCGTGACTTTCATTTGTTCATGCCTTAAGGGTTGTTTCTTCTTCAACCTTGAGAAAACCTAACCAAAGCGAAGAAAACTCCATAACCAAAAGCTTGTAAGCTTGATCTCTTGATTTCTACTCATCACCAAGCCAACAAAACACATAGTTCTACTATCTATAAGGTAAGGATTACTTATTTGGTGTTAGTTTTTCAAGAAAATATGAGAAACTATGTGTTTATCTTTATGGCTATTTTTGCCTTAGGTGGTTTCCAACATAGTCACCACCTTAAACCATCACCATGAGTAGTCTATGGTAGTCTAAATCAACCTCTACATCTATTATTTGAGGTTGGTTGAGTGAAAAAATGGCTTGGAGTTGGAAATCTAAGCTTGGTCGAATTCACCATGTTGGCCAACCACCTTGAGCCACCACTTCCACCACCATCCGAGGTCGTCATTAGCTATGTCAGGCTCGGGGGAGTAACTTTCCTCTTGATCGTTGCTCCGGATTTCCACTCGAGCTAGGTGTAAAAATTATAAAGTTTAAATAGCTAAGCTGTAGATTTTTGGATAATAGCAAATTAGTTACAATTTGGATATTGTGAATGTTTCCAAATTTATAAAATATTTATGAAATTATTATTTATGTACTAGGAGCGCGGATTAGCTGAGTCCGTGGTTGGAAAAGCCCTAGAGCACGAGGATCAAATTTCTTCAGCTTAGTGCACAGTGAGTAAACGTGTAGCGATAGACTAGGATGGTTAGATTTTGTTATGACATACTGACTGTGATTGTATGAATGTATAACGTAGAATCATCTTATAATATCAGGTTCATGTAAAGACGTGAGAAAAAGGTCCAAGGAATGGACAAGTGATGATTATGTAATAATCCGGGATTGTCGTATAAGTGGTCGACCGTATGGTGCCACATTGTTCTTTGCTAGTATGCTTATTTAAATGCTATGTGATGCAAGTTTATTGTAATGCTAAGTTATACCGGATTTGTATGCTGCCATTGTGCCCTACCGAATTTGTAGGCTGCCACTGAGCCCTATCAATTTTGTAGGAGCCTTCGTGCCCTGCCGGTTTTGTAGGAGCCTTCGTGCCCTACCGGTTTTGTAGGAGCTTTCGAGCCCTACAGGTTTGTAGGAATCTCGGACCCTACTGGATGTTATAGTTGTTTGTGATGTTGGATAGAAACATCCAGGTGATATTAGTTAATATAATTTGCGAGTCTTTTCCATGGACTTTACTGATTCTACGTTTGCTCACTGGATCCTTATGACTCACCCTTTAGTTATTTTTCTTTTTCAGATACTAATCGACCCGGTCCCTTATCCACCCCGCCAACTTGCTCGTGATCGATAGTCGGTGAGCGTGGTACTATTTTGACGAGTTGATCCGTTGCTTGATGGGGAACCGTGCACAGTCACCTAGGGATGTCATATGTTATTTTGTCTAAGTATGTTGTATTGTGTGTCACGCAGTTATCCGGTCGGAGACCGAGATTGTTGTGTATATTTTTGGTATTGTATATAAATATATGCATTGTGGTTCACTTTGTGCGTCTGCTGCGGGGCATCTCGATTAATCCCTAGTTGGAGGTGTCCTAACCGAGATGTCATGTGTTATTATTATTGTGTTGCATGTTTTGCAGGTTAGGTAAACCCCCCTTATCGGGCGAGGTCATGCCAAAATTTTGTTAGATAGATGAATGGTTAAGGCTTCGGAGGCAAGGGTATATACTTGTCTCTGGCCGGTCACACTCCCGAAGTTGGGATGTGAAAATTCATGGGATATTTACTGGGTATTGTGGACATCCATAAAATCTTCTTCCTGGATTTGTGCTTGTCTAAGAAGTCCACCTGGGTGCCTTCTGATTGCAATCACAATAAACGTGATCTCCTTCATAATCTCATTCCATAGGATAAATGGATGTTATGAGCCTATACCAATCCCTGATTTTACTGCAAAATAGAAATAAACTAAACAAATCGAAATAACCTTTAACAGCATATTACTGATTAGCAAAGAGAGGGGGACGGTATTGACAAAAATTTAGATGGCGTGAAGAACAAACCACCTTGAAGACCCAGCTGAAGAAGAAAGGGTTGAAGATTTTTGAGACATTCACTTTACGGAATCGCTGATGCAAGATAAGAACTTAAATTTTTTTTTCAAGCTGAAGAACAATGGCATTACCCTAAACGCATATCAGAAGAGCTCTGGTTGAAGGGTTGTTAGTTTTTTTTTTCGATTTTTATGTTTTATAAAAATTTGGGATTTTTTTTCTTTCTTTTTGTTAATTGCGAGGTGGACAACATAAAATCTAGGGATGGCAATTTAAAATGCGGATTCGGATATCCAATCCATTTTTTGCAGATTTTGATTTGCGGATTCGGATAAAAGTTGGATTCAGATATTATAATTACTATCCATAGCGGATTCGGAGCGGATGCTGATATGAAACCTCGGATATTCATTATTCGAATCCGCATTATTTCTGCGAATTCGGATATCCGAATCTAAATTCGCTTATTTGTAAAACACATAAATTTTGTTTGATTTTATATTTTTATTTTTTTTTTAAATTGATTTATTGAATTCGGATTTTTAGCGGATTCGAATATCCGACGGATAATGTTATTTAATTTGGATTCGGATATTAATATGCGGATTAAATGCGGATAATTTGCAGATTCGGATTTTAAAACAGTTGTGTATTCGGATTCGGATAGTACAAAAATACAGATATCCAACCGCTGCCATCCCTAATAAAATCCATGTCAGCATTATTTATGAACACTACTCACATATTAGGCGCGTCGCATTCAAACGCAAGTGTAGGATGTCAAAAGTCCTTAATTGTGACAAATCGAAAAGGTTGCATCCTTAATAGACTGATTTAAAAAGTTTAGTCTTGATTCACTCAACCAGTAATAGGTTTAGTTCTAAATTGAGCATTTAGCCAAATATCTTTCAAAAGAAATCATAGAAAAATGCAATTATTTTTTTGTAGGAAAACCTAGACGAAAAATACATACTATTCTTTCTTTTCTATCGAATCGATCATAACCTCTACCTACATTTCAAAAAATCGTGCACCACAAATAGGAACCAAAAAAGAGACCTGCAATCCCATAGAAAGATATCACAATTCCTTGTCAAAAAATTATTAGTTGATACGAAAATAAAGATATCAAATTTCTACTAAGATAACTAAAAGTTCCAACTAATAAAACCCTGAACCCACGACTTAATCCAGTTGATTCATGCAGCCACTCTTAAGAGGTGGCATCCAGCAGACTTGAGGTTTAAAGCATCTGCAATCCATTCCTCTATTCTCAAATTATGGCCTCCTTTGTACCAAAAATAAAAACCCTAATGAACCAAAAAAAGGATAAAGGCCCAATAAAAATTGCTTGTTTTTTGTAGATCCTGCTATAAATTCTATCCATATAGATTACAATCGTCAACTCATACTTGATCCATTTGCATTTTACTGAAATTTTTTAGAATAGTAAAAAAAAAAAAATCGAGTTTACTTTTTTTGGTTTCCGAAGTAATTCTAAATCCTAAACTCTAACCCTAATCAATTAATACTATTTTGATATGAACTTTTAGAAGTAATTTTATTTTTTCTTAGATCTAAAATCATTCACTTTATATGATTCATCCCTTGTATAAATCTATTCTAGTTTTGAATTATATAAATATATAAATATATATATATATATTTTATACAGGGTCATGGAATTTTTATATTCTATATTAACATGATTAAAAAATTTCACATATTTTTTTAGGATATATTAAAAATAAAAAATAGACATAATAATTTTTTTAATATGATTTATGAAATTTAAAAGATTTACCGAAGAGGTATGAAAAAAAACTCTTATATGAATATGTTTTTGTTCACTTTTGGAGTTAGATGAGACATTATTATGTTTTGTGCTGGCCATATAATCTGTACAATATAATAATGTAGAGTTTTTTTTATTATTTTTCATCGAGGGCTTCAGTTGGCTGCCAAATGGCAATCAATTAAGTCTTATATTCTTTGTTTTAAATTTTTGAAAAAATTAATTTAATAAAAATAGTAAATAAAAAAAAATATATTAAAAAAAAACAATGAAAAAGAAAAATTATGTTCTGGATTAAAATATTTAATTAACTTTTTTTCTAGTATCTACTAATTACGATATACTTTGTATTGAATAACTGGGATTTTAAAAACGGCAATACCTTAAATTGACAAAAATGTTTAGAACTGGAATTGGCTAGAGAGAAAATGGTACTAATAATTTAATAATAATTGAGTTTAATTTGATGTACTATCGATGTATATATTTAATAAATTATTAGTGAATTATATAATGTAATTTTATAAATAAATAAATTTATAATAAAACCTTTATATCTAATTTGACAAAATAATTTTTTTTTTTTTAAAATATTTACTCCTTTTATGTCAACTTTAACAGCTCATGGATTTGCATCAAAGTATGGAGACCCAACTCTTTGGGAATAGCCTTTAGAAGAATTCTATTAGCTAGAATAAAAAAATAAAACTCCACAATTACATATTGATTTTATCCCCAAAATCCCATTTTTTGAAGCAAATAAAGGAAACCCAAAACTCCATCTTTGAAGCAAAAGAATAAACAATTGCGAAATTGAATCTAGAAAGCAAAAATAATATAGAAAAGAAAGTCTTGATTATTCTGAGAAGTAATAAAAGGTTAATTCCTCCATAGATTCTTCCATAAGTTTGGGATGCCAACAGCTGATGTTTTTCTGGATCTAAAGGATCGAGCTAGAGGTAGATGTTGTATGTAAGATCTTTCAAAAAGGAACAAATAATTAAAGGCGTGTCCAAATTGAAATTTCTAAATGTGTTTCGATATTTAAGTTAATAAATATTTAAAAATAATAATAATAAGAAAATAAGTAGGGAGTATAGTTGTTCATAGATTATATCGGATCAAGTTTAAATATGGTATCAACATCACATATAATTGTTCAAACCCGACCCGGCCCGAAATATAAGTTTTAAATTCTACCCAAACCCGTCAATATTTGTAAATAAGTAGTCAAAACCTGTTTAAGTTTGTCCATATTTTTTATAAAAAAAATTAAAAGATATGTTATTTTTATTTAACTTTTAGTAATTTTATCTTTTTTTTTTCTTTTATTAAGTTCTAAAATATAGATAACTTAACATATTTTTAAATGTTTACACTATAATATTATATATATTTATTTTTTATATGATATAATTTATATAATATATATGTAGACACCTAATTTTGTCTGGACCCCTAAATCAGGTACATTTTCTTCCTAAATTGATGTTTCAGAATGCTAAAAGGCTTTTCTCATCCTGCAGGTGGTACTCCGAGACTGAGTCTAAGAAAGCAGACAAAAAAAGTCAAAATAAAAAAGTCAACCTCGAAAAAAGTCAACCCCAAAAAAGTCAATCCCGAAAAAGTCAACTACTAAAAAAGTCAACCCACTTTCAAAATCAAGATTTCAGGTTCAATTGAAAAACGGTGAAAGAATTTTGATAATCCGAGGTTTACATTGAAAGATATGGAGGTCGGAAGTTGGGTTACGGAATCTCAGTAGAAAATAAACCCTAGTTCGGGAAATTTGGGGAAAAGTGCTTAAACGATCAAATTGGTAGGAATTGAAGGTTCCAGGTGAAAGATAAATACTGACTACGGGTAATGGAGAAGCCACTTGGAAGAAAAACTGATAGAAAAGTCAATTCGGAAGAAAACCGAGAATTAGGGTTTTTTGTTGGATTTCGGTGAAATTTGGAAGAATTACAGAAATGTCCTGATTCGGTAGATCTAAAGCCCTTAATTGATGAGGAATGATTAAACAATGATAGCCCAAGGCTCAGTTTGAAGAAAATCTGAAAATCGTACTTGTTTTGAGCAAAACCGGGTTTCGAAGGCAAAAGGGCAAAATTGGAAAATATGGGAAAAATAGAAAATGAACTCCAAAAATTCTGAAAATTGTCAAATCTCATTCTTAAATCATTTCAAATAGATTGGCGAAAGAAAATTTTGATTCAGAGTTCGTTTGCAAAATGGCCAAATCCCGGGTCCCCTATGTAGTAATTCAAGCAGATAAATCCCGAAAAAATAGCAAATGAGCTCCAAAAATTATGAAAACTTTCAGATCACATTTTTAAATTATTTGGAAAATATTGGTGAAGAAAAATCTGGATTCGGAGCTCGTTTAAAAAATGGTAAAGTTCGGGTGCATAAAAAAGGTAATTTCGAAAATAAATCCAAAAAAAATAGCAAATGGACTCGAAAAATTTTGAAAACTTCCAAAATTCAAATTTTTATTATTTCAAAAGTATTAAAATAAAATTTGAATTTGGAGTCCGTTTGCTATTTATTTAGGTTCGGGGGGCAAAAAAGTTATTTCACCGAAGAAAGAAAAAGGGCAAATTTGTAATTGAGGAAAATATGAAAGATGAAGGAATTGCTGGGATTTTTCTTCCCTTGGGGTTTAGGGTTTAGGGTTTAGGGTAGCCAGCATAGAGGAGAAGAAGTAAGCTTGAACAATTTAATTCCCTAGTCACTATCAAGCCACATGCTACCACTAACAGCTTACAAATGGTCCCCCCTTCATCCAATGGCTTAGGTGCCTTGTAGGAAAGTTGAATGCACCATCCAATGGCCAAGTTTAAATGCCAAGATGACATTTTTATTTGTCATGAAAGAACCCTCATCTAATGGCCAAGAATGGAAGAAAAAAGATGAGCACAATTCATCCAAAGGTGAGCGCATTTATTCGGTCAAGCAAGGGAGTGCATGGGATTGTCTCTTTTCATCCAATGTCTTAGGCCATCTACAAGGGCTGAGTACACATGTTGAGGGCTGGATTTAATCTACAAGATGTCATTTTTATGTTGTCCTCATCCAATGACCAAGAATGGAATAGCACAACTCATCCAAGGGTAGGCACTCAAAGGGGCAAGCAAGGGAATGCATGGGATTGGTCCTCTTTTGCATCTAAGGGCTGAGTACACATATTAAGGGCTGCTATCAATTAGCAAGATGAGATTTTTATGTTGTCATCAAAATATATTAATCTAAGGGCCAAGATTGGAGGAGAAAAAGTGCAAATTCCATCCAATGGTGGAGAGGCCATTCGACCAAGACTAAGGGAGGGGGGTTGATTTCATTTTTTCAGAGGTTTTTTGGCTGAAGTCAGTAGCCAAGAAAGAAATAAAAGGTTTTGAAAGAAAGGAAAAAAAAAGGTTTTTAATAGAGAGCTTGAAGGTAGTCATCTCTACCAAGCTCTAACATAGCTTTCTTCTTGTTTTCCATGGTGTTTTCTTGATTTTCTATCTTGTTTTCCTACTACATTTTTCATAGAAATAAAGTTTTTTAATGTTTACTTATATTTTCATCTCTTCTTCTTCATCAAAATGGTGGAAAATAATTTTTTTTACATGGTTTTATGCTTGACCGAATATGGCATGTTTGCTTGCCTTGGTTTTCTTTTTTTCTTCCTTGCATGTTGTTGAGGAAACATGATTTTTAGAAAGTTTTTTAGAGTATTTTATATTCTGATTTTTTTACAAAAATATGAAGCAAAAAAGGTTGAAATGGCTACATGATCTTGGCAAGACCAAGTGACCATGGTTAGAGGAGAGGCTATGCCTATTTTTACCTACCATGAAGCTCACCTTAATTTTGTTGTTTAGCATGGTTTATTTTCTGATTTTTGAAATGGAAAGGCTTCATGATCTTGGCAAGACCAAGTGATTATGGTTAGGTGAGAAGCTATGCCCATTTTATACCAACCATGGAGCTTAACTTTCCTTGTTTTATTTACTAGTTTTAATTGTTATTTGCTTTGCATGTCTATGTTTAATTTTTTATATGTTCTTTACATTATTTTCTATGCTATATTTGTTTCTATATTTCATTTCCATGCTTAATATGTTTTCCTTGAAGATTATGTATTGTTGTCTATTGGAATCATATTGTGCATTTTTCATATTTCATGTCTTATATTATAAACATGTTTGCATTTTTCATATTTTTCATATTTGTCATATGGTCATTCGGCTATTCCATGTAAGTATGCTTTGCATGTGCATTTTCATCTTGTTTATTGGCTTGTTTGCATCTCCATGCCATGAGTTAGCATGTCTTGATATTTAGTATGCCTTGCATGTGCATTTTCATTTTGCTTCTTGACTTGTTTGCATCTCCATGCCAAGAGCTTGTACATTTTGATTTTAGTATGCCATATGCTTGTGAAAATGCTATGATAAAATGCCATCATTTGGGGTATATGACCATTCGGCTATTCCATTTAGTATGCCTTACATGTGTTTTTTTTTTTTTATCTTGCTTCTTGACTTGTTTGCATCTCCATGCCATGAGCTTGTGTATTTTGATTTTAGTATGTCATATGCTTATGAAAATGTCACGACATTATGCATCTTGATATGATTTGTCATGTACTTGTGTCATTTACTAGATAGGATTGCATTAGAGTATCATGTAACCACATTCGGCTTTTTAATGCATCCCTTGCCTTATCATGCATTTGCATTTTGTTTAGGTAACGTGCTTTGCATTATCATATCTTGAAATTGTGCATTAGTTGCTGTTTGTTCCAGCATTAACATTAGTTTCATTGGTCATTGTATGTTCATAGTATTGCTATGCATGTTCATTACATTTTAGGTCTAGGCCATGTTGATATTGCCATGCATATTGGGTCTTAAATCATATTGGTATTGCCATGCATTGCTATGCTACTTAGGTCTTAGGTTACATTAGCATTTTCATGCATATTAATAACATATTAGGTCCAAGTCACATTTATATTATCAAGCATTGTATGCATATTGAGTTAGGATAGCATTTATTGCCATGCAAACTCATTCTAGGCATTTAGGTTGTCTTGAATTGTCATGCATTTCCTTTACCATTTAGACCTTTAGACCATGCATTTCATACATTTCATTTGCTGTATGTTCACGCATTCCATGTCATTGCCACATGATTTATGACTTAGGCCAACCAATGCTCAAAGTCATGCTCTCTTGAGCATACTTGTGGAAAATTAAAGAGTTGTCAAATAGATTATTCTACCTTTATGATTTTGTTACTTAACCAATTTTTATCCAAGGTTTTTAAATGTTTTAGCTACTATCCTTAGGTCTTTAGGATGATCTCCAACAATTTCTACTTTGATTTTTGAATGAATTTATCAAAGGCAAAAAATATGTTTTAAAACAAAACAGTTTTTTTCACCTAGTACTCGAACTTCTCTAATTTTTCTGGGCAGTCATTTTTAATCAGAAAATTAATCCAATTTTTATCGTGTAGTTTTACATGTTCTGAGTCTCTAGTATTTTTTTTAGAGTTTTTTTAATTTTTAAAAATAGGCAAAAAAAATCGTGTGACAAAACCGGACAGTAGAGGCAGATTTGAAATCAAAAGAGAAATAATGGTTGATTTTGGCTAAGGCATTTAGAGAGGGTTGGTTAGAAGCTTTAGCTACTGTCTTAGGGTAATTTCTAAGCCTTCTTAAACTTTAAAAATAATTTTATAAATCTCGGGTTAAGGGTGGTCAAGTCCGAAATTTTAAACTTAGGAAATTAGAGCCATTTTAAAAGGGTTTGGTAGGGGTTTTAATCTTTATTCAAATTTTTTCTCAAAATTATTTTCAAACAATCACAAAGTTTTGTTTTTTTTAGAAAATCTAATTTGACATATTTTCCTAAGGTAGCCGGATATCTTTTTAGATATACGGATTTCTTTGTTTAGAGAAAAAAAATTACATTTTCATGCATTGCATTTTTCATGTTCATGCATTTTATTTAAATGAGTGATTCTTGCTATGATATTTTCCATGGTATTATTATTACTTTGATTTCCATTTTGTGATGTTATATTATTTGCCATATGATTTTGAATATTTCATGATATCCCATATTTTTTATTTAGTCAATTTTTTTTGTCACATTATTTAGCATATACTATGTTCATGCATTTTTATTTTATTTTCATGCATATTTTATGATAGCATTATTTTATATTTCATGTCATTTCTTGTCATTTAAATCATATTCCATGTCATTTAGGTTATTTTATTTATAATATGCCATGTCATTTAAAATACGCCATATCATTTAAAATTGTAATATCATTTAAATCATTTTATTTCATTTAGAATATACCATGATACTTTGGATTTTTCATTTCACCTAGAATATACTATGCCATTTAAATTATGTCATATCATTTAGGTTGCACTATATTATCTACTTTGCAATGTCATTTTATTTATGTCATACATGTTCATGTTCATATTTTTAAATGTTCTGAAAAAGATAATGATTTTCAATAAAAAAATAAAGATATTCCCGAGTTAAAATAATTCATGAGTTCTCTACCGGGTTTGCTGGAGAGAATATCATCAATTATCATTAATAAAGGAATATTTTTCTTTCAAAAAACGAGAATGATTCGAAAAGTTTTCCAAATAAATAAAAATTTCTATATTTTGCCGATTTTGTCTTGGAATATAGGAAAATTTTGAATTAATAAATTTCGGATCATTTTCAATTAAAAATGGAATTATTTTTCTTTAAATTGGGAATTAACTTGAAATACTAAATTAAAATCGGCTTTTTTACCGAGACTATAAATAACACACGATTAATAAGGTACCATCTTATACGGGCATTGTAGGGGTGCTAATCCTTCCCCACACGTAACCGAGTCCCGAACCCGCTTCTTTGATTTCTCTGGTTTAAAACGCAGACTTGAAATTGGTTTTAAAAATATTTTAATTAATTTTAAAATATTTTATAAAACCGGTTTTAATAGGTGGCCGATCACACCTAGCTAAAAAAAATTGGTGGCAATCCATGTCTTTTTCCGAGACCGTTTTCATACTCTCGACCTTTTATTTCAACATAGAGGAATTAAGTCGTATTTTCCCTCTCACTCAAACGGGGTCCCCGGCAATCGGGATCACGTATCGACAATATATAAATAAAAAACGGTGAAGTCGGGTCGAGCTCGGGCCTTGATTGTTGGAGTCAAGGTCCAATCTATTTTTTAAACAGAACTTATTTTTTGTCCAAGCTCATATTTCGAGTTTAATATTTTTGTCAAAACCCTCTAAAATATCGAACGAGCTTTCGAGTTTGGACGAATAACTCGATCCTTGAGAGTGAATAGAAAATATATTATCTAAAAGTTTGAACTTATTTCTTACTTTTATATATTGAAACATGGACGCATTGGTGTTGGATTCATAGGCCTAGTTTTATATTACTTTAATTTTTTCTTTTTCTGGGGTATAAATTGATTTATTTACATGATTAAGACCATGTAAAAGAGCTCAAATAGAAGCCTAGGGCCCAAATCTGACCCTTGCTAGATATATAGCCAAGGCCTAGTGAATCTGCCTAAGAGGATGTTAGGACTCGAGCTTTCTCTGTTCTTCCAACCGAACTTTATTTCTGGAGCCTTCTTTATTTTGTTACATTATTTCTGGAGCCTTCTAAGTTCTATCAATCACTATGTCACTATAAGAAAATTAGCTAAGTTAAAGTAAAAATAACTGTATGTAGATTGATAAGATAAATTATTTTCAACAACAAAATTAATCATTTTTAAAAACAATTACTATTTGCAATATAGTTTTGTATGTTCTACTTTGATATTGAAATTATATGAGTATAAAATCATTTGAATTGTATAAATAAATCACTAAAATCGTTTTAAACATTTTAAAAAATTTAAATTTATGTCAAGATCAACAAATACATTTGATACTTTTTTAATAGTTATAGTTAAACTTAATTTCGTAAATATTATTTAATTTTTTGTTAAATTTAAAAACAACTTTCAAATTAATTCTTACAAAGTATAATTTTAAATTTTAACCAAAATATCATTAGAATTTATATTGAAAAAATCTTTAATTTGAATTAAATAATACTTCTTATTCAATCAAATTTTTATAATATAAATCATCAAAACATGATACTTATATTACTACTAATTGTTTGCTTTTCTTCCATGCCTAAACTTAATTAGTTTATTCATGCTTTCTATTCTTTTAGAATTCATAATTTTTTTCTTAAATAAATATTTTTTAATCACAACCTAATTAATTAATAAGAACATGATATTATATTATATTATATATCCCTTGTCGTTCGCGTGCCGTGTAATCGTATCGTATCTAAAATTGTCATATCTACAAATCATTATGTCATCTCATCTTCATTCGTTATTACTATTTATTGTTTTACTATTCAAATAGTAAATTTTATAATATTTAGATATATACTATATATATCAAATAATTTTTAATCATGATTTCTTTAAAAAAAAATATAGTTTTAACTAGTTAAGATTAGATCATTAAGACAAATAATTGAGTAATTAACTAATAGTAGTATTTATTTTTATTTTTTTTGACATTTTCTGATTAACTCTTAAACCTTAATCTTATTTCTTTTTCAAATATAATCATTTGCCCATTTTTATTTAATTATTAGTGTGTACAATTATATTTATATGTATGTATGTATGCATAATATAAATTATAATATATTTACATGTTAAATATTAGAGTTTATCGAATCAATTGGTTTAAATATCAATACGATAATGTATCATATTTTCTATAACCAATTATTTAATAAATTGATTTTAAATTAAAAAATTAATTTTATATCATTTTTGGTGCTAAAAACTATTGATATTAATATAAAAATATAATTAACAATGTCGTATTATATACAAAAACTTATTTAAAAAAATTATTTTTGAATTTTAACATTTAAATTATATAGAAAAGATTACATTTGACATAAAATTTTAAAAAAAAAAATGAGTTAAAGCCACACGAATATGAACCCGAGGTAATATGAAATTAATCTAACTCGAAAGAACCTGAATCGAAATGGCTTTAACTCAAAAAGACTCTAACTAGAAAATACCTAAACCTAATATGATCCAACTCGAGCACGTCCAATTGCCGCCTCTAGTTTTGTGTCTCCTGACTTGAGAACAATTTACTAATTTAATTATAATATTTTATTTATAAATTTAATTAATTTATTCATGATTTGATGATTAGTATTTTAATTTATTTAATAATTACATATGTCATGTTAATGAATAAAAACAATTGACATAAAAAATGGTGATGATTCGTATTTTTTTTGGTAAAAAATAAGTCATAGTTTGAGGATAAAAAAAGAGATTATAAATATTAAAATTCGTATCACAGGTCTGTTGAATATTACATCTTAAAAATGACTATATGAACCAATTGGATTAAATTCAAATTCTAATGATTAATATTCCGTGTCTTCCACTTTTTATTTAAACTATTTTATGTCTCAATTTATTTTTTCATTACCATATAAACTAGAATTCTTTCCCAGCTTTGCTGGGATTTTTTTTTTTAATATTTATAAAATTTTAATTAAATTATAAATAAATTTAACTTGAATCATATTAAATAATTATCATTTATTTTAAATATTTTTTAATGTTTTAATATCTTAAGTAAATGAATTTAGAGTTAAAATCGAATTACTGTGATAAATTATATAAAATATGGGATGAATTGAGACAGGACACGGACACCCAAAATTTTCTCTAAATTGAATTACAATGACAAACTATGCAAAATATGAAATAAATTGATATACGACATGAATATAACATAAGAAAAATAATTAAAACACAACACGAAAAATAACATGAACACGACACGAATACACGAACATGTCAAAATATACATATAATAAATTATTAACGTGTAAAAAAATTATATAAATTTATAATACTTTGAACACACACAAAAAAATAACACAAACATGAACATGTCACGAACACACAAATTTTTCTTTAAATTTAATCACTACAAGAGAAAAGACATTTAGCAACGGAATTATTTTCGACGGATATTTTTCTTCGAAAATACTCGACATTACCGACAGAATGGTCAACATTATCGACGGAATTCTTTCAGTAATGTTTTTTACTATTACCAATGGATTTCTGAAACATTACCGACGGAAATTTTGTATTACCGATGGAATATTTACATCAGTAATACTTTGGCAGGATTGTAATTGGTTCCCGCCAAAGTATTACCGATGGATTGAGGTTTATTACTAACGGAATAATCCATCGGTAAAAAAAATACATGGTTTTTTATAATTAATTTATTTATATAAATCAATTTCAATATATATTTTTTAGCCAAAACTAATTTTCGTAGCTAATAAGTATTAGCGACGAAAATTCTAATAAGCTTATTACCTACAAAAATTTTCGTCAGTAAGAAGTTTTAGCGACGAAAAATAATTTTAAAATTTAATTCATTTATATAAATCAATTTAATATATTTTTTTAGCCAAAACTAATTTTCGTCGAATACTTATTAGTAACAAAATTTTCTGTCACTAATAAGTACTAGCGACAAAAAATAATTTTTACAAATTTTGCTTGAGACCTCCTCCCCTTTCTTTCTTTTTCTCTCTTCTCCCTCTTTTCTCTCTTCCCTTTGTGCCGCCCGAACCCGACCGGCCTACCCCTCGTTGTCTCGTCGTCCGTCCGCTCGACCAGTCCGACCGACCCTCTCTCCTCTTCGATGTTGTCCGCCTCTGTCAGCAGGTTCGCCCTCTCTCTTCTCTCTTCCTCCTTTTTTTCTTTTTTCTTCTTTTTTTTTTTACACATCTTCCATGGGTCTAACAGCAGGAGAAAACTCGGTGGAGCTGAAATGGCTTCTTCCGAGCTTGCAACACACAACTCAGACACTGAGGTTGCTACTGATATATAGGTCGTTAGCTTAGTTGTTTCTTTTCGGTGTAGTTTATTTATTGTTCTGTCGATTTTGGGTAAAGTTTTAATCTCATAAATTAATTTGTAATATTAATATATTTTGAAACTTTAGATTTTTTTTTTTAAATGTTGTAGATGAGTTTCAAAGTTAGATGTATATTGTATTGTGCACAATCACAAACTAATTTCATACTTAATGTTAGTTTTGTAATTAATTATGATAAGTAGTATTTTTTATTAAATTAATTTTATTATTATAATTATATAAATAAAATCATAAACTAATTTTTTTATTTATAAAAAAAATTACCGATAGAAATTTTCGTCGGTAATAACAATTGTCAACAAAATGACTAAATAAGTCATTCTGTTGCAAATAGTATTACCGACAGAAATTTCCGTTGGTAATACTTTTTTCGATGGAATCTTTCGTCAAAAATATTATTTTCGACGGAATTATTATTTTTGACGAAAAATTATCACCGACTTAAGAATTACCGATAGAATTTTTCAACAAAAAATTTCGTCGATAAAAGATATTACTGACGGAATATTTCATCGGCAAAAGTCTGTTCCCTTGTAGTGAATCACTATGATGAATTATACAAAATATGTCATGAATTAAGACACGACACGAACAAAAAAAATTTTCTCTAAATTGAATCACAATGACAAATTATGTAAAATATGAGATGATTGAGATACAATACGAACACAACATAGGAAAAATAATTAAAGCACAACACGAAAAAAAAATGAATACAACACGAATACACGAACATATCAAAATATCCATAAAATGGATTATTAACATATATAAATTTATATAAATTTTTAATACTTTGAATATAAACACACAAATTTTTCTCATATTTTTTTTCTTTTTTTTTTTTTTCCCCTTTCTTCTCTTTTCTTTCTTTCCTTCCCCCTAAAAAAAATACATGTCATCTCTTAAGTAATTTGTGTAGTCAAAAATAAATTATAGTTATAGAAGATAGATAGATAAATTTCTTTTTCTTGCTTTTTTACTGTATCTTTTGTTATGATACAAATTAAAAAGTTAAAATAAAAAAATCAGATAGTAATTAAACTAAATTATTCTTTTTATTGAGGCTATATAAAATTCTTTTAGTTTAAAAATTGACTAGATAAATGCCTGCATTTCACTGCGGACATGTTATCGGATTTGAATTTATATTTTATAATAAATTTGAAAGATAAAAAGCAAGAGGGGTAAAGATAATTTAGAAAAATAATTTTTATCCTTATACGACACTTTGTATAAAATTGAGAGTTATTTGAATATGATCAATTAGATCCTATAATTTCAAACATAACATAATTATACGATACAAACATAACATGAGAAAAATAATTAAAACACGACATGACACAAAAAATAACATGAACATGACACAAATACACGAACATGTCAAAATCTACATAAAATAAATTATTAACGTGTCAAAATTTATATAAATATATAATACATTGAATACGATTATAACAGAAAAATCAACACAAACATGACGACGCGCGACATAAATTTGGGAGTTATTTGAATAGTATCAATTAGACTTGGCAATTTCGGACACAACATGATTATACAACACGAACACAACATTAAAAAATAATTAAAATACGACACGAAAAATAACATAAACACGATAAAAATACATGAACATGTCAAAATCTACATAAAATGAATTATTAACGTGTAAAAATTTATATTAATTTATAATACTTTAAACACACGATAAAACAATACGAACATACAGACGTACAATTTTCTCTAAATTGAATCATTATTATAAATTATGCAAAATATGAGATGAATTGGGACATGACATGAACATACACAATTTTTTTCTAAATTGAATCACCATGACAAACTATGCAAAATATTTGGATGAATTGAAACATGACACGAACACATGAAAAAAATAATTAAAATACAACACGAAAATAACATGAACACAACACAAATACATAAATGTGTCAAAATCTACATAAAATAAATTATTAACATATAAAAATTTATATAAATTTATAATACTTTGAACACAAAAAAAAATAACACGAACACGAAAAATAATATGAAGACGAACGAATATCCGAACATGTCAAAATCTACATAAAATGAATTATTAACATGTAAAAATTATATAAATTTATAATATTTTGAACACACGAAAAAATAACACGAACACGATATTAATACGCGAACGTGTCAAAATCTCCATAAAATGAATTATTAACGTGTAAAAAATTGTATAAATTTATAATATTTTGAATATATAAAAAATAATACGAACATAAAAAATACACAAACACACAATTTTTTCTCTATTTTTTCCCTTTCTTTTCTTTCTTTCCTTCTTAATAAAAAAAATACCCAAATTATTTCCAAATCTCCTTAATACCCATGCTTAATTTCAACTAAGCATAATTTTAAAATCTCAAATTTTTATCTCTCATGCATTATTGGGATTACTTTTAATATTTGTAATAGATTAAACTATAGAGGGAGGAATTTTTATAAATAAAAAAAATATATGCTTTTGACTCTCAATTCTCTTCTCTACTCTCTAGGAAACTCTAGAACGTAAAGAAAAGCACCTTTCCTTTGTATTATTCTTAGTGCGTAAGCAGAGAGTCTATCTGTCTCGAACTCTCAACTCTTCTCGCCTCTTCTACTCTCTACGTTCTTTCATTTCTTTGCCACCTTCTCCTTCTCTCTACCATTCTCCATTCCCCATTCCCCAAACTCCAAATTTTGCTTTACTATTTTGCAGTTTCTTTTACCACAGGTTTGCATTTCTCTTTACTCACTCTTCTCTCGCTATTGATTTTATGAAACTTCCTCTGTTTTTTTTCTTCTTTTTATACATTTCCTCTTCCATTTTTTTCAATGCAGCATGGAAATTATCAGTTGTTGGTTTCTTGCTTTTGTTTTCGTTGGATGTCCAAGAAGTAAAATATATTGTTTCTGTAACTGGGTCGGTTTTGGTTTTTAATGTTTTATGCTAAAGTTGGCGATTTTTTAGTGTTCAGGTAATATGGCTTTGTATTGGAAATTTTAAGAACTTGGTTGTCAACCATTTTGTTTTTTATACCAAAAGTTTTCAGTTTTATGATCTTCTTCTGATGGGTTATTAACTACTTTTAGGGAATTTCATTGTTGGGTTTTATAGTTTCAATGGTTTTGTCTGAAAGTGTTGAATTTAAGCTTAAGCGTATGAGTTAGGAAAGAAGATAACAACCGTTCTTTTGCTTTTTTTCTTTTGGGTGAATGTATATTTTATGTTGATGGTGGAGTTTGAGCTTTTAGTTTACAAAATCTCGGGCTTGCTAAATTTTGTCTATTAATTTGGAGTGATAGTACATTTGAAGTGTTTGTAAAAAGACCTACATGAATGATTGTTTGTCTAATTCTATAGTGTACACTCCCTGCAGAGTTTGAGGCTAAAATGGTATTCTAATGGTTGCTTGAGGGTTCTTAAAATGGGATGTTTACTAGACATTGGGACCGGAGATTATCTTCTCATTTTTTACTTGCTGGATTTTAACAGTAATAAGTTTTTCTTTTTCTTTTTTCTATGAAAGTTGATGGTTATGCTTTTAAACTGGGTAGGACATTTATAATAGTTAAAATTTTAAGAACTGTTTTGAGGCAATCTATGGGTCATCAGTTTGTCAATTTGAGTTTTGTACTTGGCCAAAAAACATTTGAGTTTTGATAAAAGAAATGAAGGTATGGTGGTTGCATTATATTTTTTACGTGGACAAGGACTCGAAATAGTTTCCCAAATTTTCTTGTTATTAACTTGAATCTTTCAGGATCAAGAAAAATGCTTGAAGTCTAATTCCAACTTCTTATTTTTGATATGCTTGTTTTTCTACAAGTTGTATACAATTGTTAGAAGGTCTATTTCATTGATCACGAGTATTCTGATAAATGTTATTGTTGTTTAATTATTTTGTCAATTTGCAGGAATGGCTGAACCGGCATACACTGTGGCATCTGACAGTGAAACAACAGGGGAGGAGAAATCTTCATCTACTTTTCCAGAAATTGCAATTGGAATTGATATTGGAACTTCACAATGCAGCGTCGCTATCTGGAATGGCTCACAAGTGGAGCTTCTCAAGAATACTAGGAACCAGAAGTTGATGCGTTCATATGTCACTTTCAAAGATGAAATTCCTTCAGGTGGAGTGAGCTATCAACTTTCCCATGAGCATGAAATGTTATCCGGAGCTGCTATCTTCAACATGAAACGTCTAGTTGGAAGATTTGACACCGACCCAGTTGTTCATGCAAGCAAAAACCTTCCTTTTCTGGTTCAGACGTTGGACATTGGTGTTCGTCCTTTTATTGCAGCCTTGGTGAACAATGTTTGGAGATCCACTACACCTGAAGAAGTTCTTGCAATATTTCTGGTTGAATTAAGAGTCATGGCTGAAGCTCAATTGAAGCGGCCTATAAGAAATGTTGTTTTGTCCATCCCAGTTTCATTTAGTCGGTTTCAATTGACTCGAATTGAACGAGCTTGTGCTATGGCTGGTCTTCATGTTCTTAGATTGATGCCTGAACCAACTGCTGTGGCATTACTATATGCACAGCAGCAGCAACAGATGATACATGATAATATGGGCAGTGGAAGTGAAAAGATTGCTCTCATTTTTAATATGGGTGCAGGGTATTGTGATGTTGCTGTAACATCTACAGCTGGAGGAGTTTCACAGATAAAGGCCTTAGCTGGAAGTGCAACTGGAGGAGAAGACCTTCTTCAGAACATGATGCGCCATCTCTTGCCGAATTATGAGAACCTCTTCTCAAGCCATGGAATTAATGAGATCAAGTCAATGGGGTTACTTCGAGTTGCAACTCAGGATGCCATCCACAAGCTCTCTTTCCAAGAAAGTGTACAAATTGATGTAGATTTGTGTAATGGGTCAAGAATATGTAAGGTGGTGAACCGGGAGGAATTTGAAGAGGTAAACCAGAAGATATTTGAGAAGTGCGAGAGTCTCATAATCCGGTGCTTACATGATGCAAAGGTAGAGGTAGATGATCTGACCGATGTAATAGTTGTGGGTGGCTGTTCATATATTCCAAAAATAAGAAATCTTGTTAAGAGTGTATGTAAAAGAGAAGAACTTTATAAAGGTATGAATCCACTAGAAGCAGCAGTCCGTGGGGCAGCACTGGAAGGAGCAGTGGCTTCAGGTATTAGTGATCCTTTCGGCAGCTTGGACTTGTTAACTATTCAAGCCACACCTCTTGGAATCGGGATACGAGCTAATGGGAATTCCTTTGTGCCCATTATACCTAGAAACACTACAATGCCTGCTCGGAAAGAACTGATCTTCACGACTGTCCATGATAACCAGACCGAGGTATTGATTGTTGTCTACGAAGGTGAAGCGGAGAAGGCAGAAGAGAATCATCTGCTTGGCTATTTCAAGATTACCGGAATTCCTCCAGCACCTAAAGGAGTTCCAGAGATAAATGTCTGCATGGATATTGATGCATCAAATGTGCTGAGAGTTTTGGCTGGGGTTATACTGCCAGGTTCTCAACAACCTGTAGTTCCTGTAATGGAAGTAAGGATGCCGACAGTTGAAGATGGGCATGGTTGGTGCACTGAAGCACTGCATAGAGCATATGGGTCTACTCTAGACTTGGTGACAGTGCAGAAGAAGATATAAAATCGAGACACCCTTTATTGTATTTGATTTGAATGTTTAATGTTTTTTCGTCCATAAGAGAATCAGTTTCAGCAAGAACAGTTGTGTAATGTGTTTTTCATACTTTCATAGTTTGCATAGATGTGAGCTTGGTGTAGTGAAATAAAGCACGTAGCAGCAGCTACTTTGGTGCTATGTATCATCAAAATTAAAGTTGTGTGTTTGCAATGAGTATCATGATTTATGCAGTTCTTGTTTTTCACCCTTTTAACAGTCATTGGTGAGTCATTTTTCTCATCATTCACTGTGCTTCAATATTCTCTTCCTACAGTTCCAATTAGATAAATCTTTTTTTTCTTCCAGGTGGTGATACTGACATCAATTATGGAAGAAATGGAGACAATCTGCCTTCTCCTAAACCGGTCATTGATTTCATCTCAAGAGAATTGAACAGCAAAATCTCATTGATACAGGTTCAAGATGCCAACCTTGAAATCAGAGGCATAGAGTGGAACCAATCTGGTGGTAACCATAGGGGTCCCAAAATGAGGCAATTGCCTATGTAGCATCAAGCTAAGAGGCTGCAGATAAGTGGTTCCAAGACCACATTGTCACATACATCAGAAAAGGTGTTAGGTTCCGATATCCTATGTTACTCGGATTCGGGTATGAGTGTCGGATATGAGTATGTTCAATTTTTTTCAAGATTTTCATATATTTTGAAGTTTCTTAGAAGATCATGGGACCATGTCTAGATATGCGTAGGGTACGGGTGACAGACATAGGTATTTCAAGAAAAATAAAGTGTCGGAGCAACAGCCGATATCTCTACGTAGGCAGTGATGCGATCCCAAGTGTTGTTGCATCTTATGTCCTAGGAGCCATGGCAAATCTCCATGAGTCAATTAGCAAAATCCCAAGTGTTGTTACATATTTGTCACAAACTGCTGTTGGAAGCAGTGTCTTAGGAGCCTAGTACCCTCCTTCCCAGGGCCAATTTGCTCCTGGGGTAGGACAGGTTATGAGCAATCTGACTTGCTATTTATATAGCATTGGCTCACCACTTCTGATCTATGTTGTTCCGACTCTTCATTTTTTTTGGAGTAACTATGTCCGACACCCGTGTCCGACGCATATCCAGTACAAGGATATGATCCCCCAAAGACCCTCAAATACGTGGAAAAATTTAGAATAAATCAAACATACTCGTGTCGTACACATACTAGTGTCCGACACTTGCACCCGAGTCCGAATAACATAGCTTCTGATCAATGTGTACCCTTTATTGGCCCTTGCCTCAGAGCCTAACTATATCTCATTAGACTATGCTTATTTCAGGTCTCAAACGCCTGTCATTGTTGACGGTAACTTAGCGTACTATAATCTATTTGATGCCATGGTAGACGCCTTCGTAGCAGCAATGGTGAGGGTAGATGGGATTGGAGGATGTCAAAGTTGTGGCCAACAGCAGGTCATGAGCCCTATTCAAGCATAGAAAATGCAAGAATTTTTATAACAGCAAGTTGAGGGAGCATGCTATTGGAGTAGGGAGAACACCAAGAAAAGCAGATATGAATATGAAGGTTTACATCTTTGAAATGTTCAATGAGAACCTCAAGGTGAGGGAGTTTGAGAGAAATTTTGGGTCCTTTTATCCTGACTTTAGAGAGGTATATCCATTGTGGCATTGATGAAAGGGCTTTCAATTCACCGACTATGTAGTTCTCGAGTTTGATTTTGTAATGGATAAAGCATATTTTATAGTATAAGAAGTAGTGTTGACAATTCGTGTATTTGTCGTGTTTTATATATTTTTTTATATCAGTCAAGTAAACATAAATAAAATAAGTTTAAAATATTAATAAAGTTTATGAATTATGATATTTTTTTAAATAAGTCTTTATACTTAAATAAGTTCTTATCCTTTGATTTGCAATTAAATGAACCTTTATTTCAAATAAAATGTTGATTTATATTAGACTTGCTCATGGGTCAGATAGTCTGCTCAACACGGTAGGCCCAGCCAGTATTGGATCGGGCCTGTGTATGATTTTTGGTGATCCGGTTGGCCCGGATCACTGTTCATGCATTAAAGAATTATTTTTTATTTAAATTAAATTATAAAAATTAATGTAAAAATGATTTTTTTTTATTTTTTGAATAGTGATCCGAGCTGGGTTTGGATAAGCTAAAAAAAAATTCGAGCCACGGCCTGACTCATGAGCAGGTCTAATTTATATTAAGGATTTATTTAGGTATATATTAAATGTTGGGCTTATTTGGGTACATATTAAAAATTAAGGACTTATTTTGGTGTAATAAAAATATAAGGGTTTATCTAAATAAAGTGATAAAATTCAAGGGTGTTTTATTATTTTAACCATATAACAATTATTAAATACCAAAATCTTAAATATAAATATGATATATCTATTAAATATGTCGCGTCTCTTATCCCATGAATTCGGGTCCGTGATAATTTCGACTTGTATGAGATCAAAACTTTCCTTTGTTTTTGTTTTGGATAGAGGAAATTTGTTGGATTGAGTCTTTAAACCCACATAACCAATGAGCTTCATTAAGAGAAAGACTTAGATGAAGCTCCTTGGGTGAAGTTTGTGAAGTTTGTATCAAAAATCATATATTGAAAGGTTTTGTTACATATATCAAGTGTGTAAATTTTGAAAAATTAATAATAAATTTTGATATATTGTTTAGATAAGTAATTTTACCAAGGAATAAAAAATCGAACCGGAAGTTGAACCGGTTGGATCTATCGGCCGATTCAACTATAGAAAAAAATAATTTTAAAAATTAAAAAAAAAATCAGAAAAAATTCTAAAATAATAAAAAAAAAACACACAAATAAATAATACAAGTTATTATTTTCAGTTTTAGCTTAATTTTTGGGCCTTTTAATTTGTAACTAATAGGGTTAAAAAAATCAAAAGTAATAAAAAAAAATTTATTGGGTTTTTCGGTTCCCGATTTCCGATTTTTAACCGGTTCTTAACGGTTCGACTTTAATCCGATTTTATAATAATGGTTGAACCTCCAAACTACCGGTTTTCAATTAAACCGGCCGGTCCGATTTTTTACCATTGAATTTTACTAAAAGTTTTGACAAAAGTTTTACCGTTCAGTAAGTACTAATCAAATTTGAGTTATAAAGGACATTTTCAATAATTTTTTACATCTTACTGATCTTCTCATTGAACTATATCAATCTATCAATCTGAATATTTATTAAAGTTTTTATTAAATCATTTTCAGTAAAAAAAAATTTCATGAACTTTTCCTTAAAAAACTTCGTCTAATTCTTGCCCACTATTAAAAGAGAGAAATGTTGGTAAATTTGTCTCCCACATTAAACCCTCCGAATTTAGTAGATTTTAAAACAATTATTATATAGTTCTTAAACCATTTAAGTAGACATGATAAGTTTGGATCACGATACAAATACATATATATATATGATACGTTTAAATATAATTAAAACGGTATATTTAATACACAAATTATTATATCTAAATTTAAATCCAAACTTTTCAAGTTTGATTTGTTTCATAATATGTTATCGAAATCCTTTTGAAGTACACTACTCAGTACTCAGTCATAAACAATTTTTATAGTAACTATTGGAAGGGAGTGGCAGCTTCACTTTCAAATTGAATGAATTTGTATGTTTGTGAACGTCTTAACTATTTAAACATAGTGATTCTTTAGCTTTACTTATATGGGAAATAAATTCGTTGAAAAAAGGGAGGACATTGTAGGATCAAGCAAGAAGATGAACCAAACCAACACTTAAATGTCAATGAAATGTGAGAAATTATCCAATACACCGCCAATAAAATTTTTAAATTCTACAAAAAAATTGAAAAGATGACACATAAATATAATAGAAACATAAAAAAAAAAAAAAAAAGAGTATGTGATAATCTTTTAATCCGTTTCTATAGTTAAAAATTTTTAATGTTAATGAATCAAAAACGAATCCAATATGAAATATTGTTTTTGTATTTGTCAACTTGATAAGAAGAATGAAATATAAAGCAAGTACGAAGAAGAAAAGGAAATGACATGAAAATGAAAATGAAATAGTTCAAGACATTGATGCTGGTAAAAAATAATGGAAATGCAGATATGGCAAACAAAAAAAAAAAAAAGCAGAAGAATGAGTGTAGAGTTGAAAAAGATAATACCACCTAACAATGAGAAAATCCATGACAATCCCATTCCCTGCAAAATGCCCCCCATAAAATCCAAACGAAAGTGACAGTTCCCAAACATGTATGTTGTATTTCGTATTTTTTTATTATATAAATTATATAAATATAAAATAAATTATTAAAAATTTTAAATATAAATATAATATATGTATTAAATATATCGTGTTAATCGTATTTAAACGTGTCGTATTATATTTTATCATATTTTCATGTTTATTAATTATATATATTTGTATTATATTTTTATATCGTGATAAAATGATTAAATATATATATTTTTTATATCCAAACACCCACACTCTACCTCAATAGTCAATGTCCACTTTCAAAGCCCATTTCTCACCCTAAATTTTACACTCCTCAAACCGGCAAACCCCAAACAGAAAGGTTTTGGTGGTAAAAGAAAATGAAAGCTGTAAAATTCCAAACACAAAAATGACCTTTGAGTACTTAACGACATCTCTTACACGACAAAACTCCCCATCTCTTCTACTTTTTTTTTTTTTTTTTTTCTTTTACATTTCCCATAACTGAGAACTCTTCTCAAATTTTCTCTTCTTTCATACTACAAGTAAAGAATCAGAAGCTCTTTGTTTTGAGTTTGACTTCTTACAACTACATAAAAAAACGACACACATATTCCGACCCATCTTGAAACCAATGCATAATATTAAACACACAGTTTTGCTAACCACCCTTGCAACCGGTGATTAAAAAATCAGATCGATTAAATCAAAAATCGGTAATTTTTTCTGTTCGATATTATATATAAAATTGAATTTTTTTGAACCGGTGAAAAACCGATTTAACCTATAAAAAATAGATAAAATCTGTAAAAAAATCATTTTTATTATTATTTTTGAAAGTGATGAGATTTGAAACCTTAACATCTTGAAATTATATTAAAGAACATATCAGTAAGCCAATTACATATTTTTATTAATTATTTACTATATTTATTACATGTTTAACATTAATTTTTTTTATATTTTAAAATATTTTGATCAAATCGATCGATTGAACAGGTTATACCGAAAATCGAAATTCTAACCGATTTGACCTTAATTTTTTTAACCTTACTTGCAACCATCTTTTAATATTATCATATTAATTAAATTATTATATTTAATACTTTAAAATTTATCAAATTAATTATTATATTTAATTTATTTATCTCAAAACCAAAATCCAACATAAACAAGTCATAGATTGGCTTTTTTAATCTTAATATAGCTAAAAAAATTAAATTATCAAAATACCGTTGTTCTCAAATTATTTTTCAAAATCCGTTTTTTTTTTTTAATTTGTTGAAAAATCACCATGGGCCATGACGATTTCCTAACAAGTTTTGATTTTTTTTTTTAAATTGATCAAGGGAAATCGCCATGGCCCATGGCGATTTCCCTTGATCATAATAAAAAAAAAAATTGGCAATTTTAGGTTGGGAAATCGCCGTGGTGATTTCCCAACTTGTTTTATTTTTTATTTTTAATTATTAAATAATAAAATTAAAAATAATATATTTTTAAAAAATAAAAATTTAATAAAATTTAAAGAAATATAATTTTAAAAAATTTAAATTAAAAATTAAAAAATAAAAAATAAGAATTTACAAAAATTTTAAAAATTATATTCGTAATGCCAATCAGATTCTTTCTATTTGTTTTCGTAATAAATGAACTTTTGGGAGAGAGGCCAACCAAAGCATTGTGGATTATGCAGGAATGAAGGTCATAGCTAGACCTATCCACGGGTCGGGTAGCCTGCCCGGCTTGGTAATCCCGGATCGTATTGGGCCGGGTTTGGACAAGTGTTTTTGTAATTCGGGCTGACCGACCTAGTCCGAATTATTATTTATTAAATAAAAAATATTTTCATTTAAATTTAATTATAATATATATATTATTTGTAATTCGAGATAAGTGTTTTTATAATTCGGACCGGTCTGGCCTAGCCCGAATTACTATTTAAAGAATTTTCTTTGGAAAATCGCCACTCATGGTGGTTATTTCCTAATATAAAAATTGAAATTTTAAAAAAAAATTAGTTGAGAAATCGCCATAGTCCATGACGATTTTTCAACTTAGTTTTTTTTTAAAAAAATTAAAATTTACAGTTAAAAAATCGTCATGGGCCATGGCGATTTCTCAACTGATTAAAAAAATGAATTTTGAAAAATAATTTGAAAACAACGATATTTTAATAATTAAAAAAAATAGCTATATTATGATAAATAAAAAAAATTCATAGATTCTCCACCTCTCCAAAACTTTAAACAAATAATACTATACTAATATCAACTATGAAATATTAAAACATTTGAAAAACAACATATATTTTCTTTTCAACGCTTTGGTTTTCTTGGGTACAATGATTTCCAAAGCAATGTTCAATGTCTCGACCACGCTGTCTTCTTCCCATGCTTTGCTTCTCCTCCAAAAACTCAAAACACCATTTTTAGTTAAACAAACTTTTAGGCCAAAATGTGCAAAATTTTGCACAATAATTCACATCCCACTTTGCACGAAATCTCTTTCACTAAATTCTTTGAATGGATTCATTTCTCTTTCTCGTGTTAATTAAATTAATAATCACACGACGAATAACATGATCATAAAATAAACACGTAATTAATTAAATTATTTGGATTAATTTAGCAATGTTTTTAACACTTGAAGTCAATGTAAATATAGTAGCTCTTTTTTTTTGGGTCTAGAACCGTTGTGATGCTGACATGTGGCGACGTTTAACGATGGAGATTAGGCCACCTAATGGGGGCCGCATCATTGACCTATAAATTATCTCATCGTACGGCCTTCTGTAGAACTTCAAAAAGGGCAAGAATGACTCTCGAGACTTTTCCGTCTTGGTGCTGACGTGGCCATCCCTTCGGAAAAACATGGCAGGTGATTGGAGGAAAGATGGCCGTGGGGTCCTCGGAGGGTTCGCATTGATGGACTCACAGGGTTTGCTACGCTGTGGTAGAGGTGTAGATGGGAATAAGCTCTTCCTCATGCTGATATTGCCACGTTGCGTCCTTGCAGACGGTGATGCGAACGAGAGGGACCGAGCGTTGAGTGGAGAGATCAGAGCTGAGCCGAGGGGGGAAGGGCTTGTGGGTCTAACTTTGGATGCTGACGCGTCAGTCAAGGTGAGGTGCCAAGGCTTGAGAGAGTCAAAATGATGTGATACGGTGAAGGAGAATCTGGAAGAAGAACATGAGCCGGTCGTGGCCGTTGATTTAATTGACGAGGGATCAAACCGGAGAGATGAGGCTCTTGGGTACGATGCAAAGTCGTTAAACTCTAGAGATTCATCAAAATCTAGTGATGATACCACCATGGTAGACGTTGATAGCTCGACAAATGGACGAGCACCCTAAAAAAAACATAACATCAAACAAACAAACACAATAATTAATATTAACTCATATATAACCTCGTTTAAATTCAGATTAGACTTTTCATTATTATTATTATTCTTAATTAACTTGAAAAAATGTTTTTAAATCATTTGTTAGTAAAACTCTTATTATTAATATTTTATTAATAAGTATCTTAAGAATATTTTTTAAAATTGTTATATAAAATAATATTTTCATTTAATATATTAAAAAGTATTAATAATTGTATTTAATATAATATTATTATTATTATCAATAATATATTAACTATTTCTTAATTAAGAATATTTATTAACAAAATTATTTTTATTTTATTTTTGTTGTTGTTATTATTATTATTATAAAGATTAAAATGTTTTGGTACACGACAAGGTCTAACAAAGAAGAAGAGGGCAGGATTTTGAAATTACCATCCAAATATAAGAAAACAGGGAAGGTGGATCGATGACAAAAGCCTTGTAAAGGCGTCCAGGGTGGTATTCAGCGACAATTTTCAATACTCCCAGCAATGAGTTCATAAAAGCCGATGCTGATCTGAAAAAGCCTGTCCAACAAAAAAAACATTCTCAAAATTATCAACCAACTCCTCTTAAAAAATATAAAATTTTTTTAACAAAAAATTTTATATTTTTTAAAATTAATTAATATATTATTTATAATAATAATATTATATTAAATATAATAATTGATAATTTTATTTATTAATTTTAATATATTAAATAAAAATATTATTATATATAATAATTTTAAAAAATATCTTAATATACTTTTAAGTAAAATCTAAAAATATATATAAATTCAAATTTTCTTAGATTTTTTTTTTTTTTTTACTAATTTATGATTAAAAAACATTAAAGCCTGACATTTGCAGAGGATTACAATGAGATAAAAGCTTTAAAAAGTAGAATCCTGGGTTTTTCTGGTTTTGATGATCATTTAAAAAAAAAAAAAAAAAGTTAAATTAAGTCCTAGCCTCCACTGCTAGAAATTTACCAATTCTAGAAAGAAAAAAAATGATAATTTAAACACCTCTAATTCCCGATAATACCCCTGTAATCCCTATAAAAAATGAAGATTGTCTGTGACACTTAAAGGGGCATTCCGGACATTATCTGAGGTTGTCTCAGAACCTGCCGGTGAATCGACATAGTTGCCCATCTTTGGGTTTTTTCTCTCATTTATTAAAGTAAAATAGCCTGCTTTAATAAAACTCCAAATGACTCAAAAGTAACTCGATTTTGAAAGTTTTATGGAGCTTTAATTGGATTTTGGAAGGGTATTGCAGTCATTTGGATTGTGAAAACTTACTTGCATCGAATAGTAGAACAAATTGTTCCATGTTTTTGGGCATGGTTCCTATAGCAACCTCCAATGTAAAAACCAGCAAACGAGTAAACCTAAAAATATGACAAAGAAAAAAACAAGAAACCAAAATCCAGATCTTGTTTTCGTTAGTTAACAAGAAAAAAGAAGACAAGAATTTGTGTTAAATTACTCACAGTTTCTGAGATTGGAACTTTTGGTAATCTGGTTTGATCCTGAAAATCTGTAAAAAAGACAAAGAGAACAAAATTTTTAATTCTTAGAAATGATTTTCCAGCTTGAATTCTCGAGAAAATTAGATTAAAAGAAAAGGGAAAAAAAATGGGAGTTGAAAATTACAATGACAGGTCTGGACTCTTCATCATGACCTGCTACATAAGCAACTCCCTCAACTAGTTCAGCTGAGAACTCATCTGCTGTCAAATTTTCTGTATAAATCCAAAACAAATTAAAAAGAAAATTAATGTTACATAAAAAACAAAACCCTTTTAATGATTAGATCAGTATATACTACTTGAACATTCAAATTGAAATGAACAAGCAAAATTCTTTAATATATATATAATAATAAGTATAAAAAGAGAAGAAATTGAAAGTTAAAAGCTAATTGTCACATACCGAGACTCAAATTCTAAGCACGTGCGACTCTTGAACCCAGAAATAATACAAGAATAGAAAAGAAAAATAGTTACCAGTGCCAATAATCTCTCTCCAAGAAAGACAAGCTCGTAAGTGCTTAGCAGCCTTCTTCACATTATCACCTTTTGCTCTTAAAAACCTTTCAACACAAACATTGTTGCAGAACTTCTCCTGTTTCATGAAACAAACAATAAATCGCATCAGAATTCCAGAACCCCAGCTAGGAATCTTATGTCCCAAATACGAGAAAATGATTAGCTATAATTTTTTTTTTTCATGAAACCATTGATGAATGATCATACAACCCCAGAAACAGTTTGAAGCACTATCTGCACAAACTATATATATATATATATATATATATATGTGTGTGTGTGTGTGTGTGTGTGTGTTAAAAAAAAAACTAAAAGAAAGCCTCCCTCATAATTGTTAGTGACATAGCAGAGAGATCTGAAAAAACTGAAAGAACAACCTGTTTCACTGTTAATGGAGACTGTTTCCTAACAAGTTGAAGAACAGCTTCAACTCTTTCGTTCACTTTCTCATCTCTCAACTCATATTTCTTCCCCATTCCGAGAAAACCAAAAAAGAAAATTTACTCAACTCACTGATAATTGATCTCTCTCTCACTCCACTAACAAAAAACACCAATATTCCAAACTTTTGCTTCAAGCAACCATAAAAAACTTACAGTAAAGAGATGAATATGAATATAAACAAGAGAGAGAGAAGAGATGTTCAAAAATTATATTAAATAGAGCAAAGGGACTCCTATATATAGCCAAGTGACGCAAGAAAAACTAGAAACGTTGATAACGCCGTTTTGCAGAGGAAATCTGTTCTTTATATATGGCTGTACAAGATAAATATATATTTTTTAAACGTAGGGTAAGGTTCAAGGTCAACAGTGCTTTTCATTTGTTGATGCAAAAATCGTCACTATTTTTGTCGACTGGGATTTCGATTTGTTGATGTCCTTTTTTGGTTTTGGTTGAGGTGGTTGCCTTGGTGATTCTTGTATCAGTGTGGGAGAGAAAAGGCTAAAGGGTGGCATGTCAGAGGGGAAAATGGGCAAAGCAACAGTACTTAAGAGATTAAAGTGTGTCTCTAGAGTTCCTCTGGTTTGTCCATTGGAAGGTTATTTATATTCTGATAAGCGGGTCGACAGCTGGCACGTGTTCTGACCTAGTTAAGAATTAGCGGTTGACCGCATAAGTGTCCTGGCACAACTGTTAGAGTCTTACGCAAGCTATGAGGTGATGGGCGGCGATGTGATGGTGAAAGCGACTGTCTGGAGTCCACGTGGCTTTCCGAGGTGACGGGCGACGATGCTACCATGGGGTGCTAAAGGGTTGTCCACGTGTGCTTCGGATAGTGGACCGAGTTAAGGCTTGATGTTACCGGGCTTGGTATGTTGGGTCTCTTATCCGTGGTTCAAGGCTTGGCGAGCCCAATGGGTTAAGGCCTCCTGTCAGTGGTTCAAGGCCCGACAAGCCTAATGGGTTCAACAATTGCCCCCCCGGCGAGGTAGGGGTCATATAGTGGCCTTCAGCGAGCCTGCTCTGATGAGGGTGTAGTATGTGGTGAGGTCGATGTCTTTACCAGGGGCGAGGCCTCTATCTTGGTTCTTATTCTTTCTGATTCTGACAGGAAAACGTGTTTCGGTTGGCGTACCCTGAGTAATGACCGTGTTAACTTTAGGTTTGTTTTTTTGAGGCATTGCCACGTGTTAAGCGTTGACTGTTTGGATGTTCGATTCTATACGAATTTTTGTGCATACCTTAATTACCTTGTCTATAAATAGGAGGAGTTCTAGAGAGGTCTGTTACTTGTTGTTTTGAGTATCAAAATTCTGTCGATTTTTCATCGGAGTTGACGTGTTCTTTCAATTTAGCTTTGGTGTTGCTTATCGAAAATTGTCCAGAGGTTTGTTAAGTTTTTGTTTTTGGTTTTGTTTTGCTTGGGTTTTCGTTTTATGGTTGGGTTGAGGTTTATGTCTAGGTATTATAAAATGGTGATTACCGATAGTGAGGATTCGGAGAGGTTGGAAGATAGGTCCTGGGCTATGGTGCAGAGGGATCGAAGGCGGCGGAGATAAGCCAGAAAGTTGATAAAAGGGCTCGATTTAATGCTGGTGCTGGTGTTGAGGGCAGTGGTGGTGGTGGGATGGTTGGCGGTGATGCTAAGGCGGTTGCTACTCCTGTCACGAAAGGGCAGAGTTTCGGGGAGAATTGGGGCGACGATATTCCTTGCCCCATGATCGTCTGAGAAATCGAGCTGCTGCTACGGCTCCGGGGCAATTATATTTCGAATTATCGCTACGACTTCCTTGTCCTAGAGGAAGGTCGTCGCCCGAGCCAGGTGACTGGTGGTGGGAAGAAGGTGTGCTTCTAGGAGCACATGTTCAAGGGTGGTTTTCATCTTCCTTTGCATTCTTCTTCAGTACCTGTTTGGACCTGTACGGGGTCATCGTTTCTCAATTAACCGAGGCGTCCTGGCCTGTTATAGTGTCATATTGTATAGATTGTTGTGAGAAGGGGGAGGTTCCTCACGTCACCTCATTCCATAACTTATATCGATTGAAGGAGCTGCGTCGCCGCTATTATCTGATCGCCTGGAAGAATAAGGTGGTGGTGAATGCTCCAAATAACAACCATATTGACTGGAGCAAGTTTTTTGTTGTTGTTTCGAAACTCGAGGCATCCTGGCCTTTTAAAGTGACATGGTCCAATCCTTCAAAGAGTAGGAGAAAGAGTAAGGTACCTATTGGGGCCGCCGAATTGAAGCAATTCGAATATAATCAAGAGTACACGATTGACTGGGTAAAATAGTGACATTCGAGAACGTATACCGTTATTGCTTGGGAAACAAGAACCCTAACCGTGTGCTGTTTGAGATTGGGTATGGCCTTCCACAACAGAAAGGTTCGATTTGGCCTGAAAGGAGGACCGATTTACTAGGGATGTTGTTCACGGGTCGCCTGCGTCAGGTGGTGGACTCTGAGGGTGTCACTTCCTACGTTTGTGGTTGAAGTACTTGAGAGTGGTGGGGTCGCCTTTTCTAGCGTGAGCCCTTTGTCTTCGTCTGACTTTATGGAATGTAAGGTTTTAGGTTTTCGTCTAGCCTGTTTCGTCGAGTTGTCCTCTAGCTATTATACTCAAGAGTTAGTTTTTCTTTTGTAGTGGATGATGACGTTGTTGGTGAGCCTTTGGATTTTCTCAGGGATTTGCCCATCCTACATTTGGAAGGACACTGGCACGGTGAGCCCCGAGCTGTCCCCGCTTCTTATGATGATAACGAGGCATTAGGGGACCTGCTAGCCATTGTGCCGTGGATCCCCCCTCCTGTTTCCATATCTGTGGCTCCTCCGTGATAAAGTTATCCTCGAATTCCAACACTCGTGGTGTGTAATTGGTGGTTTGCTAAGGGTTGTGATTGACTTGGATAATGAAGGGGAGTCTGATTTTGATGCTATGTTGAGGAGAAACAATTTGTACATTGAGAGTGAGATTTTAGATAATAGTTCATCTTCCTCAAGGGGCTAAGATATATTGCGACCCTTAAGGCATTGTGTTCGGTAATAGGTAGTTTTCTCGTTCCTATGACTTAGGACCCTTATGTCATCTCATCTTATTCTTTGCTTTTTGCAGATATGGCAGACTAACAGAATTTGATGGAACAATTGATGGGGTTGAATATGCTAGGGGAGTCTCAAAGGGTCCCTAGGGGTGAAAGAAAACACCTCCCGTCAAAAGACAAAAACTGACCACAGGGGGGTCAAGGTGAGAGATTTCGCTCCCCCCGGTGCCTCCCCGACTGTGACGGCTAACGATGACATTTTGAAAGGTTCGAAAGGTAAGTCATTGGCGAGTCAAACGAAGATTGTCGCCCCTACCGTCGCGAAAAAGAAGGGGGCTGATAAAGGCATAAAAGTCTGCGAAAACGAGGGTGAAAAGGACAAACACCAAAACGTTGATGTCCTCACCCAAAAGCAGCCCCACTCCCACTCGGTGACACATCCTCAGGGTAAAGATGGGCACATCCCGATCACCAACGACCAGGAATACTTTGGCTGGCGGGATCGCATGCCTATAAATGGTGTCCCCATGAGCGTGGATCGGACAATGACATGGGTCTGAGAGAATTTTCCTGCACCGGCCATGCGAGAGTTCGAGGCCCAGCCTACTGTCCTTATCCAGCGATCTCTAATGCCTCACCACATCGAGGTATATCTTTTGATTGCTTTTTTTATTTGTTATTATTGTGTTTGAGGTTGTAATGATCCAGTGTCGGTGTTGTAAGGTGATGATGGCAATGGCCTTGTATAATAGGGGTCAAGACACGGATCGTTTGCTCGAGGAGGCCGACGTATGGGTAGTAGAGGCTGATAAGAAATTGAAGGCCAAAACCAATGAGGCCAATACCTCTGCTACCCGGGTCGTCGAGCTGGAGACGCAGATTAAAGTAGCCAAAGATAAGGTTTCCAGTGCCGAAAGTAGGGACTCCTAAGCAAAAGAGAAAGTGGCCTGCATCGAGAAAGCTTGTATGGCTAAAGTTGGTGAGGCTGAGAAGCAGAAAAGGCTTGTTGAGGAAAAATTGGTCCTTGTGGAGGAGAAGCTACCCACTACTAAAGGGGAGGTCCGTATCATGAAGGACTATCTTTTGGAAGCTGGCCAAGAGAGGATAAAGGTGCTGGAGGAGGAAGAGAAAAAGTGGAAGGCCAAGCTGGAGGAGAAAAATCAAAGAGTCTTAGCGGAAATGCTGAACTGCTGTTTAGGCTTTAGGATGACTACCTTAGCTTTGGTGCAGGAGCAACTAGGCCTTGTGGACCTTCGGGGTATTAGGTTTACTTCCCTTCATGTAGTTCCTGAGAGGTTAGATCCTCTCTTCCCGATGCTGCTGCGCTTGAAGAGCTTAGGCAGGCCCTTGCAGCCAAGGATATTTCTCCTACCAGTGAAAACGTTCTTGCTACACTTGCTGCAGAAGGTGATAAGGTTACTATTCCTGTCGGTAACGCCATGGAAGTGAACGTCGATGAGGCTGTTGTGCTTGATGCCCTTGTGGAAGGCCACCAGGATGGTGGTGGTAGGGGTAATAATGTAAATAACGTAGAGATCGTCGAGGACCCTACTAACTTTATATAGGGAGAGCTCCATGTTAGGCTGTAACCCTTATTCAATTATTAATGAAATTATGTTTATGCTTTCTCTTGTTATTGTTTGTCTGCATTATGTTTTTATGGTAATTATACTTGTCTCTGGCGAGGTTGTTATCTTTTTTCGATCTTGTGAGGGTGTTGTTAGTTCCTGATTGCGGATGCCTAACGCGTGAAAGTGCCAATTAGAGGCTGTTGAGCATGTGGAACGATGTCGCGAGGTGAGCACACGTGAGAGAGCCAGTTAGAGGCTGTTGAGAGTGTTGCACGATGTCGCGAGGCGAGCACACGTGCGTGAACACGTGAGAGAGCCAGTTAGAGAATGTTGAGCGTGTTGCACAGTGTCGCAAGGCGATCACACGTGCTTGAACCCATGAGAGAGCCAGTTAGAGGCTGTTGAGCGTGTTTCATGGTGTCGCAAACAGAGCACACATGCATGAATGCATGAGAGAGCCAATTAGAGGTTGTTAAGCATATTACACGGTGTCGCGAGGCGAGCACACGTGCGTGAACACGTGAGAGAGCCAGTTAGAGGTTGTTGGGTGTGTTACACAGTTTCGTGAGGCAAGCACATGTGCCTGAACGCGTGAGAGAGCCATTTAGAGGCTGTTGAGCATGTTACACGGTGTTGCGAGGCGAGCACACGTGCTTGAAATCATGAGAGGGCCAGTTAGAGGTTGTTGAGGGTGTCACACGGTGTTGTGAGGCGAGCACACATGTTTGAACGCATGAGAGAGCTAGTTAGAGGCTGTTGAGCATGATATACAGTGTCGCGAGATGAGCACACGTGCGTGAACGCATGACAGATCTAGTTAAAGGCTGTTGAGCATGTTACACAGTGTCGTGAGACGAGCACAAGTGCGTTAACTTATAAGAGAGCCAGTTAGAGGTGTTGAGTGTGTTACATGGTGTCGTGAGGCGAGCACACGTGCATGAACGCATGAGAGAGCCTCTTAGAGGCTGTTGAGCTTGTTACATGATTTTGCGAGGCAAGCACACGTGCGTGAACGTATGAGAGAGCCAATTAGAGGTTGTTGAGACAAGTTTTGGCGAGTCAGTGAGTCAGGTTTTGCTTGCAAAGTGCGAATTTATTTTATATATTATGATAAAGAAATACAAATTTTTACAAAAAGTACTTCTTCAATTGGATCGCATTCCAGGTTCTGAGCACGAGGCTTCCATCTATTCGTTTCAAGATGTAGGCTCTGAAACCGATCTTTTTGACAACTCTGTATGGGCCTTCCCCGTTTGGGGCCATCTTCCCCTGCTCACCCACCGGTCTACTTACTTCACAGTTTCTGAGAACGAGGTCGCCAACCTAGAATTGCCTATTCTTTACCCTGGAATTATAATATTTGGCTACCTGTTGTGATCTAGCGGCTAACTTCACTATGCCCAATCTCTGATTTCTTCAAGCAGATCGAGATTTATTCTTAGTGCTTATTTATTTGAGGTCGCATTGTAGTGTGTCGTTCTTAGAGAGTTGATGCCAATCTCGGCTGGTATCACAACCTTCGTTCCATACATCAAATCGAATGGTGTTTCTCTTATGCCTGAGTGAGATGTTGTTCTGATAGCCCATAGAATTCCTGGCATTTCTTCCAACCATGACCCCTTAGCTTCGTCAAGCTTTTTCTTCAACCCTTGGAGGATCTTCTTATTCATTGCTTCGATCTGACCATTGGTTTGGGGTGTTTGACAGAGCAGGGTGTGAGCAGAAACTTAAAATTTTCGCAGAACTTCTTCAGCTTGCCCCCTGGAATTGTGTGCCATTGTCTGCCACTATGGTGTTCGGAACCCCGTATCTGCTTACAATGAACTTTCATACAAAGTTCTTTATGACTCTTTTTGTGATGGTTGCCACAGCTTTGGCCTCAACCCACTTGGTGAAGTACTCACAAGCGACCACTACAAATTTCTTTTGCCCAATGGCAATAGGGAAAGGTCCTAAAATATCAATGCGTTACATGGCGAATGGCCAAGGGCTTGAAAATTGGCTGAGCAGTTCTACCGATTGTCTAGGCACTATAGTAAATCTTTGGCACTTATCACATTTTTTTACCATTTCTACGGCATCTGCCTTCATAGTGGGCCAGTAGAATCCCTATCTTAGTGCTTTATGTGCCAACGCCTTTCCCCCAAAATGGTTGCCACACACTCCTTCATGGATTTCCTGTAGGGCATAGTCGGCTTCGCTTGGTGTTAAACACCGCAATAAGGTCTAGCTGAATGCCTTCTAGTATAGCGTCTCGCCAATCATAGTGTACCTAATGGTCTTTGTTCTCAACTTCGGGATCGTCCGGAGTGGCTCTACCTGTGAGATAATCAACAATGGGTGTTAACCAACTGGGCTCATCAGTGATACAGAGGGTTTCCTCTCTAATCTGGTAGTTTGGTGTTTGACGGTGTTCTAACAGGATTTTGCCTCTCTACCTGATCTCAATGGATGAAGTGAGCTTGGAGAGGGTGTCGACTCTAGTATTTTCTTCTCTGGCGAACAACTTAACAACTAGTTGCTCAAAGCATTCCTTCAACTTGAGCACTCTATCCGTGATACCTGACCAGGGCTGACTCTTTTACTTCATACTCCTCATTTTCTTGTCTCGCTACCAGTTACGAATCCACGAACAATAATATCCTTGCAAAACTTCCTTGAGGGGCTGATCTGTTAAGACAGTGACAAGATGGACCTGGAAGTATTGCCTAAGCCGCCTTGCTGCCACCACTAGGGCGAATGCAATTTTCTCCAGCCTAGTGTAGTTGATCTCGCCATTCTGTAAAGCTCTGCTGACATAATAGACTGGGATCTGACGGGCTTGTTCTTCTTTGACTAATACTACTACCAATGTTTCATCTGATGCTGCCAAGTAGATACACAAGGGGTCGCTCGTCAAGGGGCTGATTAACAATGGTGGGGAGCACACGTACTTCTTCAATTCTTCAAACGCACTTTGGTAGTTTTCATTCCACTAATATCAGGAGGTGCCTCGATGCACCTTGAAGAAGGGCAAACATTTGTCTACCAATTTAGAGACAAACCTGTTCAGAGCGACCACCCTACCGGTTAACCTCTGCATTTCTCGAGTGTTCTTAGGTGGTTGCATATCTAGTATTTTCTGAATTTTCTCGGGGTTCGCCTCGATGCCTCTGCTCGACACCATAAATCCCATAATTTTTTTCGCGCCGACTGCGAAAGCATACTTGGCGGGGTTCAATCTCAAGCCATGCTGTTTGAGGACCTGAAAGACTTCTGCTAGGTCAGATATGTGCTGTTCCATGGAGGAACTTTTACCAGCATGTCATCCACGTAAACTTTTACATTTCGCCCAATCTGATCCCTGAGGTATTTGACCTCTCTTACCATTACCACATTGCCCTTCTTTACCATTACCATATTGGCCAACCAATCGAGGTATTCGACCTCTCTTATGAATCTCGCAGCGAGCAGTTTCTCAACCTCTTCTCAAACTGCTTGTATTCGCTCGGAGGTGAATTTTCTCTTCTCTTGTTTGACCAGCTTAGTCGTTGGATCGACATTCAAGGAGTGGGTGATGGTGTCCATGTCTATTCCCGGCATGTCCGCTGTTGACCATGCAAAGTCAGCGTCAGCCTGTAACATTCGCACTAGAGGTTTTTTCTCTTGATCGTTCAATGAGGACCCGACCTGAGTCACTTTTTTTGTGTTATCAGTATGTAGGAGGATGGCCACTGTTTGTTCTGCTGATTTTGCTTTATACTGACTGGCTTCTCCTCTGGTGTCTAAACTTTCTAGTGTGAGGGTGCTTTTGTCAACTAAATTCACGTGTGTCTCTGCTACTTGCCCCCCAATCTCTATCACCTGTTCCTCAAATTTCGTCATCTATCCCCCAGGCCTGGTGCTCTCGATACTTGTTTTCATAGTCGACTGATGCTTTCCCTGATACTTTCGATCGAGTTGTATGGAGAGTATGTGGCATTGTCGCGTTGTTTGCTGATCTGTCTTCATGTATCCTATTCCCATAGGGGTCGAGAATTTGACCGTTAAATAATAAATTGCCACGACCATCTTTGTCTTCTTCATCAAAGGTCGTTCGAGGATGGCGTTGTATGCTGAAGATTGGTCAACCACCAAAAAGTTCGTTATCATTGTGAGGACATGATCGTTATCCCCGATGGTGACTGGCAAAATGATCGAGCCCTTAACATTAATTGGCTGATTGTCGAAGCCGAATATAGGGCTGACGGGCCTCAAAACTGTGTCCGATAGAACCCTCCTGATCTTGAAATTCCCAATTGTGGGTGACACGACTATCGGGTTATTATCTTCTAAGATATTGTTATCTTTGTCTGTAAAATCTACCATCCAGTCCTCATTGTGCTTCATTCTCTTATAGGCGACGTCAACTATCATTACGCTTCTAAGATGTGTTTTTCTCTTGGAATTGCTACTCACCCAGTTTTCAGTTTCTCCTATTATCATGTTGATTACCCCCTGGACGGCCTTCTTTCCCTCTGCCCTGTTGTGGCTTTTTTGATTAACTGCTGACGGCTGCCCTTACTGGATACCTGCTTTCTTAACAAATTGCTTGATCTGCCCTCTTCTGATAGAACTCTCGATTGCATCCTTCAAAGATCTGCAATCCTCTGTGTTATTCCCCACATCATCATGATACTGATATTTTTCCTTAGAATTCAAATGAGCAAGGTTACCTTCATCGAGTATGGTGTGCCGAAAATTCCCTCTTAGGCTACAACATTCAGGATATATGCATGAGAGGGATTAAGGGGAGTGTATTCTTCAAATTAAGAGTAGGGGCCCCTTTTTGTCCTTCGACAGTAACCCTGGCCCTGGCAACCCGATTTAGTCTGGGGGGCTCTGTCTGGAGATCTCGACCTTCTGCGATGTTAGTCAAATCTGGACTGATTTCTGTTGTGCTTTTGTCCTTGCTTGTTCTTTTGGAACCTTTCTTGGTCCTAGGGGTGACTTTCACATTCAGTGTTTCTTTTTGCCATTTTCATTTCTTCAATCTCAGCATACCTTTGGGTCTTCTCATAGAGGTTATAAAGCTTTTCTGGTTTCGCATCTGTTAAGGCATAGCCCAGATGCTCATGGCGGACACCAAAAATGAACGCTTGTATAGCCCAACCATCGTGTAGGTCCTTGATCTTCATTGTAGAGGAGTTGAATAGCCGGATATATTCTCTCAGGGATTGACTTTCTTTTTTCCTTACGGCTAGTAGACTGGCGGGTGTTTTAAAGGTTGCTTTATTGACGAGGAAATGAGCGATGAACATTCTGCCCTACTTCTCAAAATTTTTAATAGAGTTTGCCAATAGCGAGTGATACTAGGTTCTGGCATGTATCCGCAGTGTCATGGGAAACACTCGGCACTTGAAGGCGTCACTTGCTCCTAGCAAGTCCATATAATTCTTATATTGGATGAGATGATCGGCAGGGTCCTTAGTGCCTTCGTAAGTTTCTTTTGGCAGTTTTATTGATGTGGGCACCTGCTCCCACCGGATTTGCATCGTCAGAGGGCTGTTATCGTCACTCATCCATTCTACTTCTTCTACTCTATCTTTCATCATTTCGTGAACTTTTTTTCGCAAAGCCGCCATCTGTGCCTCGGCATTCGCGATGGTTATCCCCGTGGTTTTAGTCCTGGCCCTCCTATTCTGTGCTCGCCTTTTAAGAAACTGTTCATGGTTACTTTTCGTGTTCTATTGGGCCCTGTCTGGCGGCTTCCTCGTGAAGACGAGCTGCTGCTTTCTTCTTCCTGGTCTCATTATTGGTTTTTCTAGAGATCATTGACTCGTTGAGTAGTTTGGAGTGTTGCACCTTTGTTGCTCTACCAATTGAACCTGGAGTGTCTGTATCTGGCTCATCAAAACATGCAGCAATGGGTCTAAGTATGGTAATGGTGGTGGGAAGAAAGAGAGATTAGGTAGTTCTAAAACTGGGTCAGTTGTCATTAGGTAACCAAAAGAGGTCAATGTTATCTCTAGTGGTAGGTATGGTGGGTCTTGACTGGACTGTGTTAAGTCAATGCCGGGTGTGAGGGTGATACTAGCATGTTCCATGGGATCAAATTAAGTGGCTGCGGGGTAACTTGTGGAGGCCCTCATACCCTGATGCGACCGTTGGCCTCGCTGAGCGGTTGAGACTATTTCATGCATCAGATTGGGAGGTTGTAGAGAATATTGGGGAGGTGATTGTGAGCATATTTTGGTAGTAATTATGGGGGAAGTATGGCTGCTGAAACCAAGGGTTAGGGAAAGGGTAGTTTTGGTTGCTAGAACTTAGTGCTGGTAGGTGATGAGAGGTTCGTGGGTGGAAAGACTCGTTGGGGGCGCTAGCACTTGGACCTCCAGCGGGAGTAGTTTGCTATGATGCTGGTGGTAGAGACATGGCTTTCTTTCCTACAGATGATGTCCTTTTTTTTTGAAGTGGTTGCCTTGGTGGTTATTGTATCAGTATGGGAGAGAAAAGGTTAAAGGATGGTATGCCAGAGGGGAAAATGGGTAGAGCAACAGTACTTAAGAGGTTAAAGTTTGTCTCTAGAGCCCCTCTAGTTTGTCCCTTGGAAGGCTATTTATACTCTCATAGGTGGGTCGACAGCTGCCACGTGTTCTGACCTAGTTAAGGGTTAGTGGTCGACCGCATGAGTACCCTGGCACAGCTGTCAGAGTCCTATGCGATCTATGAAGTGATGGGCGGCGATGTGATGGTGAAAACGGCTATTGGGAGTCCACGTGACTTTCCGAGGTGACGGGCGACGATGCGACCATGGGGTGCTAAAGGGTTGCCCACATGTGCTTCGGATAGTGGACCGGGTTAAGGCTTGATGATATCGGGCTTGGTATGTTGGGCCTCCTATCCGTGATTCAAGGCTTGGCGAGCCCAATGGGTTCAGGCCTCTTGTCCGTGGTTCAAGGCCCGACAAGCCCAATGGCTTCAACACAATTCATCATCATAATTCATAAATCAACGATGATGAATATACACGAACATATACTAAAAAACTTTTATCATCCTAAATCAAATACTAAAATATTAACTGGTGTCTGATAGTAATGGTTAAAATGATATTTTTAAAAATTTCATTAATAAATTGATTTTCCTTGAATTCAATAAAAATAACACATTAAATATAAAAAACTTTCTTGAAATAGTAATTAAATAATTTTTAATCAGTATTTATAGACACCAAATTAACTAGACCCAATCAAATATAGGATTTCGATTCATTCTTTTGCCCAACACTAAACGCAATAATCATGTTAATGTGTTCAAGTATGTCTTAAATTTATGGTCTTATTAATGTTCAAACAAATTTATGCCATTTTTTTCAATTTATTTTCTTTCATTTAAACATAGCTCGGTTGAAATATGTTTCCCTTATTGCAAAACAAAAAGAATGTTATAAGGTAAAACTATTGGAGTGAGCAATAATTAGTTTTGACTAAAGTTGATTCTGTGAATATTTAGTTTATTTGTATTGTTAAGATATCCCATGTAATCTGGCAGGTAATTTGGTAAGCTGATTATATGCCTTAGATAGTGTTCTTATTTCTTAAATTAGTTTATTTTTTCATGAACAGCTCCTTTATATAAGAGTGATCTTCTTGTGAATAAAATATCAAGAAATTTACAACCTTTCTCCTTGCCCTATCAATTTCTCTCTCTTTCAATTTGAACATCAATTTTAACATGGTATCAGAGCTAAGATCATAGAAAGTGATCTTTGCTAATCAGAAAACACAGGAAGATGGCTACACCGACTGAATTGGTGGAGCTTGAAGCACAAGAAGAAAAGTCTATAATGGCTATTCTTGAGGACTTGACAACCAAGATGACCCAAGTCCTGACCCAAAACCAGATCCAGAACTCAACCACCACCTACGAAACTGCTACTACACCGATTGGTATCAAACTCAACGATACCAACTATGATCTATGATCCCAAGTTGTCGAGATGTATATCTAGGGAAGAGACAAAGTGGGATATATTAATGGCGACCTCTCTTAACCGATCCAACCTTCAGAAAATGGGGAACAGAAAACATAATTGTGAATAGGTGGTTGATCAATTCCATGGATCCAACATTAATTGACAATTTTATGCGGTTTCCAACTACTAAACAGGTATGAGATTCAATTGCCACTACTTATTTTAACGAAACTGATACATCTCAAGTGTGAGTTAAAAAGGCATGACCCGAATGAGACAAGCTAGGGGATCCATTGAATCATACTACCACAGTCTTTAAGGTTTGTGGAGGGAAATTGATTTTCATCGCCCGAACCCAATGGTATGTGCTCGTGATATACAGGAATGGAATACCTTTCTACAAGAAGACAGAGTCTATACTTTCTTAGATGGATTAAATGACACACTGGAAAAAATTCGAAGTGATGTACTTCGACTACAGCTATTCCCTACGGTAGAACAAGCCTATGCCTATGTTCGAAGGGAAGATACTAGGCAAGTAGTAATGATTGCAGGTGCTGAGGCTACAATAGGCGCTGTAATGGCATCTAAAGGAATAAAGATATGTCTACCTTACATATGGTCAAATTTGGATCCTCGTCCTCGAACGGTGGAAGAATGAGAGAGCCCACAAAGATCAAGGGCGCAATTGACGGTGGAGGAAATGGTTGTACTCATTGTGGAAACATGAAACATGCTTTAAGTTACATGGGTATCCAAAATGGTGGAATGATCTTAAGGCAAGAAAGCAAAAAGAAGTCTCTGGTGGACAAGGACAAGCAGCTTTGGTGAATACAGATCCACATCTATCTCTCGTTCCACAGTTTGAACCAAAAGATGAAGCAACAACCACTGTTAGTGATCAAGGAAACTGTAGTTATGCACTTTTCACTTCTACTAGAGGTGATTACATGGACTGGATAGTAGATTCAGGGGCTACAGACCACATGATTTTTCTTCAAATGAATTGGTCGAGACTACACAACCAAGGCAGACAAGCATTGCTAATGCCAATGAAGTAACATATCCGATCACAGGGGCTGGAATTGTGGCTTTATCACCCTCTCTTTCCTTGTCAAATACTTTATTAGTACCATCTATTGCAAATAAGCTATCATCTATAAGTCAAGCAACTGAAGAACTAAACTGTGTTGTCTTAATGTACCCTACATTCTGTCTTTTTCAGGATATTCTCACAAAGGAGATCACTGGGCGTGGTACTAAGAGAGAGGGGTTGTATTACATGGATGACTTCAGTTTTGGTCATACCAATAATATGCAACGACATTCAATTGGTGCAAAGGAGAAACATATTTGGTTATGGCATTATCGTTTGGGACATCCATCATTCAGCTATATGAAGCATTTTTTTCGTATTTATTTTTAGATGTACATGACTCTGACTTAAAATGTGAGACTTTCATTTTAGCGAAAAGTCATCGTGTACCTTTTCCAATAAGTTTTAATAAAAGTGACATTCCCTTTACCCTAATTCATTCTAATGTTTGGGGACCCTCCCCCATTACAACTACTTGTGGTGTTCGTTGGTTTGTGACTTTTGTAGATGATTGTACCCGAATGACTTGGCTATATTTGCTAAAGCACAAAGATGAGGTGTTTGGGGTGTTTCAAGCATTCCATGCCATGATTGAAAATCAATTTTCAACCAAAGTTTGGATACTCCGTTCAGATAATAGAGGAGAGTATGTCAGTCAATAGTTTAAGACATACTTTAAATTGAAAAGTATTTTCATGAAACTTCTTGTACTCGAACTCCATAACTGAATGGTGTAGTTGAACGAAAGAACAAACATATTTTAGAAACTGCAAAAGCTTGCTTAATTGGAGCACATGTGCCTAGTAGATACTGGGACGATGCCGTTGTTACAGCAGTACACCTTATGAACCGAATGCCTTCAAAAGTTTTGAACTTCAAGACTCCATTACAGGCTCTATGAAATCATGTTCCCTTGCCATCATGATGCTTGTCCCACCATGAGTATTTGGGTGTGTTGCTTTCGCTTATCTTCATAAAGATCAACGGACTAAACTTGATCCTTGTGCAGTTCGTTGTATCTTTGTGGGATATGGCACTTGTAAAAACGGATATCGGTGCTACAATCTGTCTACTAAACGAACTTATTTTACCATCGATGTCACTTTCTTGGAGTCCGAGAAATTCTTTTCCTCACCAATATCTACTTCTCTTCTTCAGGGGGAGACATGGGATGAAGAATAGAAGTGGTGGATTGTCTCGGTTTTGAGATAATCATTGATTTAGAAGATTGAACAGAAAATACTCCTCTCTCTTATATACCTATCAACCCCTCTCCTGAGAATATCTCGGTGTGTCTCGAGAATGAAAATCTAGTCAATAGGGAAATTCAAAAGAAAAGTGAAGTGCAAACAGTCGCGGCACCAGACCTCTCCCCAGGGGAGCCCCAGACAGCCGCCTCAGCGCCCGATCACCTCTTTTCCCAGGAATTTATTTCGTAGGTTAATGCAGTCATGCCATCTTCTAGTACTGCTTTGGATGGTCCATTTAGTTATCACTTACCTTTCAGGCACAATAGGGGTAAGCACCCAGCTCGATACTCTCCTAATGTTGAGGGAAAGGATCAAAGTACCCGATTGCTAACCATGTGAATACTCAGAGACTATCTGAACCTTTCAAAGTTTTTGCACTTACATTTTCTTCTTATCATGTTCCTTACGGGATACATGAAGCCTTAGCAGATCCAATGTGGTCACAGGCAATCCAAGATGAGATTGAGGCACTATAGAAGAATAAAACTTGGAATATTGTTCCGCTGCCTAAAGGAAAGAAAACTGTAGGATGCAAGTGGGTGTTTTCCATTAAGCATAAATCAGATGGTTCCATTGAAATATATAAGGCAAGGTTGGTAGCCAAGGGATATACCCAGACATATGGCATAAACTATCAAGAGACATTATCACCGGTAGTAAAATTGAACACTGTAAGAGTCTTGCTATCACTTATAGCAAATTTAGATTGGCCACTACTCCAATATGATTTGAAGAATGTTTTCTTACATGGAGATCTTGAGGAAGAAGTGTATATGGATATTCTATCAGGGTTTACCACGTCATCAGGAATTGGAGTTGTTTGTAAGCTACAATGAGCATTGTATGGACTGAAACAATCACCTCGAGCATGGTTCGGACGATTTAGCTCAGTGATGAAAAAGTATGGCTTTCAACAAAGCATCTCAGATCATTCCTTGTTCTTGAAACATACAAGGGAAAGGTAACGGCCTTGATAATTTATGTGGATGACATGATTATTACTGGAGATGATAGAGAAGAAATTTCCAAACTTCAAAAACAATTAAGTACTGAATTCGAGATGAAGAATCTTGACGGACTTAAATATTTTCTAGGAATTGAAGTGGCAAGGTCAAGTCAAGGTATATTTCTATCACAAAGAAAATATGTGTTAGATTTATTAACTGAAGTGGGAATGGCTGATTGCAAGCCAGCTGAGACACCAATTGTTCAAAATCACAAACTTGGGGAATATCCGGATCAGGTACCTACTAATAAGGAGAGATATAAAAAATTAATAGGTAAATTGATTTATTTATCACACACTCGCCCAGACATTGCTTATGTTGATAGCATAGTGAGCCAATTCATGCATAATCCTAGTGAAGATCATATGTTGGCAGTAATTCGGATACTACGTCACTTGAAATATGCTCCAGGTAGAGGACTTATGTTCTCTAAGAATAATCATCTCAATATTGATGGTTATACTGATGCGGACTGGGCAGGAGCTGTGTTTGATAGAAAGTCTATAGCTGGGTACTTCACTTTTGTTGGGGGAAATTTAGTCACATGGAGGAGTAAAAAACAGAATGTAGTCGCGTTGTCCAGTGCTGAAGCGGAGTTTAGAGGAATGGCCAAGGGTTTGTGTGAACTTCTCTGTCTTAAAAGACTATTAACCGAAATTGGTTTTTCACCTAATTCTGAAATGAATCTGTTCTGTAATAACAAAGCAGCAATAGAGATTTCTCACAATCCAGTTCAACATGATCGTACCAAGCACATTGAGGTCGATAGACATTTCATTAAGCAGAATCTTGAAGAAAAGGTCATTAAGTTTCCTTTTGTCAGATCAGAAGATCAACTAGTAGACATGCTTACAAAGGCCGTATCCAGTAAAAGTTTCCAAAGTTCATTAGACGAGTTGGGCATCAAAGACCTTTACGCACCAACTTGAGGGGGGTGTTGGAGTGAGCAATATTAGTTTTGACTAAAGTTGATTCTATAAATATTTAGTTTCCTTGTATTGTTAAGATATCCCATATAATCTGGCAAGTAATCTGGTAAGCTGATTATCTTCCTTAGATAGCGTTCTTATTTTTTAAATTAGTTTGTTTCTTTATGAACAGCTCATGTATATAAGAGTGATCTTATTGTAAATAAAATATCAATAAATTTACAACATTTCTCTTTACCCTATCAGTTTCTCTCTTTTTCAGTTTTAATACCAGTTTTAACAAAAACACTTTTCACAATCCACATAATATAGCAAAGTGAATTATAAGCACAAAAGTGGTCGACATGCCACCACTTAAGTAAGCTGCTCAAGTCAACTGGTAAGAAAGAAGTGAGATTTGAGTAAAATTCTTCAATTCAAACAATGGAATTCGTCTTTAATTCGTATCAAAAGGAAAGTTATCAAGATTTAGTCGTGAGATATGAACTGATGCACATATAACTATACCAACAATAAGATAATAATCTCTTGATATATAAAATGCTGAATTTTTAATTTTAATGATTAGAATTCAATCTCTGATCCTAAATAATAATAAAAAGTGCACATTAATTTAACGTGTTTTATGAATAGTGTGGACGTACTCGATATAATATTGAATGATACTTGTCTTATAAGATTAAGTAATAATACGTCCCAATACTAAATATTTATGCATGATAAGTGATTGCATTCTACTACGATAGACAATGAAACTCTCTCTCTCTCTCTCTCTCTCTCTCTCTATATATATATATATATATATAACCATCATCCATGATTTAAAACTTACTAAAAAGTGTTTAATCTACATATAAGATTATGAATAAATTTGTTTGTGTCGATTTGAGGACAGAGAGTTGAAAGAAGGAAAAAACACGTCAATAAAAGTTGGAGGTTGGTTCTGTGTTGGCTTTCTGATGCTCAAATCAGTATATGACCGAAATGAGCAAAAAGCAAAGGTCAAGAGAAAATGAGAGGCTTAGCCTTACCTGAAAAGTAAGGTACCTTATATGAGAGAGAGGAGGGAAAGAGACGTGCATAATGTGGTGCAATCAAGTTGATCGGCTTGACGCGGTACACTCTAATTGCCATGCATGGATGATATGCGTCCATAATCAATTGTCCGTAGTGAAACAGTCAACGGTGATCACGTTTGATCTCGTCAATGCACATCAAAGGTGATGCTGAACTGCTTGTTTGTCTCTCTTAATCAAGATGAAAAGACTAAAATGCCTTTGCATCCAAAATATCTTCATATTGATCATATATATGAGGATGCAGTTTTTATATATGTTCATAGTATATAGTAAATACAGTTGTAGACATTGTTCTGGTAAATATCGCAGGGATACATATATGGTAGTCATTATAACCTATGAAGACCAAAGACATAATAAGATATGATGAAGAGTCCAACTGTCCAAGGGGAGACCCGTGAACGGATATTTCGGGATATAATATATGACACTTAGGTTAGGAAGGTAACATAAAAACAGTATTTTCGTGTACTTCGGTTGGACTTTACTTCACTCTACTTCTCATTGTTAGGTAACTGTAGATTTTCCTCTTATTTTTCCCATGAATCAGCAACATTGTCAAGATACTTTACATTTTTCCTGTTATCAATTATGTCCTGAAAGTTCAAACAACAATGGTGTTTTGTTTTTTTCTTCCATGTTTCTTTACCCCCTTATTGGCTTGTTCTATAAGTTATGTGACCCGATCTTGCATAAGTGTCGAATACGGATATATGTCCAATACATGTATGTTCAGTTTTTTTTTTTTTTTAAATTTATATATTTGAAATATCATACTTCATATCTATGTCCGATTATATGTCGGACACAAGTATCGAATACGAATACTTAAAAAAAAATAAAAAAAATCAAATAACATAATCTATAAATTCTAAACCATAATTTTCATTTTATTGTCGAGATTTTCATCACAATTTTCTTTGCATCCGCTTGTTTGATTTACTATTGCATTATATGAATTGTTCAATCAACATTTATTGAAGAATAACAAAAACTTTAATTTTAAATTAATGTTATCATGGGAAAGTTTAAATTTTTCTTATAATAATATTGATATTTAAAAATTAAATAAATAAAAAAGAGCGCAAAAAGTTACGGAAAACTAATATGAAAAAAAAAAAACTTTTACAAAGTAATAAAATAAATAAAAAAATTAGGTAAAAAAAAAGACAATATAAAATTTTAAATATTTCAAATGAAAATAATGAACAATATTCAATATATAAACTCAATGCAGCAAATCTAATTATTAAAAGAAAAAGGAACTTGAAGTTCACTAATTAATATTGGCATTGCTTTCTAATGTTTGAAGTGGAAGTGGCACAAACACTGCATATTTTAACACAAACACACAATCCCACAAATCAAAACATTGATATTTGTCGTCCCCAAATATCAAAAATAAAAATCATAAATAATAATAATAAAGTCCGTTGTCGTTACGGCGGAGACTTTTCAACACTTTGAGAGGATCAAAATGTCCCAACATTCTCCATGTGTAAAGTTTTTTAAATGGGAAAAAAAATATTCCCTTTCTATTTTTTTTTTATTATGTTAATTAATTACTACTACTTTGAATAAAAAATTACCAATGTTTTCTTTTTTTTTTTATGAAAATTACCAATGCTTTTTTTAGTTTCTTACTAGATTAGCTAAAAGATGTTTGCCTAATTTTTTAAGGGTTTTACTAATGAATGTGTTTAAGTATTTTTTTTAAGCTTAATTAATTATTAGTTATAATAATAATATTATAATAAATGTAATAATTGATAATTTTATTAATTATTTTTAATATATTGGGTGAAAATATTTGTAGACACCCGTTTTTGTCCGGATGGTTTTAACTTTTAATTTTGATTTTACTTGTATTTTCGGAATTAATAAAAAAGGGAAAAAGAAACAAGGTTGGATTGAACTTAAACTCCTTCTTGGATCAAACTAAAACTCTTCTTGGATCAAGATTAGACTCTAAAAATTATGATAAAGGGATTGTTTTTATCTGATTATTGGATGAGAATTCAAAAACCCAAGTGTGTTAGAACTCTTCTGATTTTTCCTATAAAAAGACTTTAGAATCAGCAAACAAGGGGGGACAGAGATACAGAAAAGAACGAAGAGAAAGAGTGAGCAAGCGGTGGCAATGTGGAGAAAGCTGAAGTTATAAACACCGTTCTCTTTGTTGCGGGCATAAAGACACTGTTGCAGACATTGTTTGGAACCTGGCTGCATGTGGTTATTGGAGGCTCTTATGCTTTCATTATCCCCATCGTTTCTATTGCTTTATCCAAAAGATACAGCATCTTCATTGATCCCCACAAGAGGTTTAAAAAATTCATAAGAGATGCACAAGGAGCACTCATTGTTGCATCATTTTTTTACTATAGTTATTGGTTTCTTTGGTTTCTGGAGAATTTTCGCAAGGTTTTTAGCCCACTTGCAGCTGTTCCTCTTGTGATTCTCACGGGACTTGGGCTCTATGCACATGGTTTTTCTCAATTGAGCAGACGCATCAAAGTTGGACTCCCAGTATTCGTAGCTGTGGTTTTCTTATTCCATGGCTCCAAAAGATTTTAATCTACAATGAGATGGTTCTTGAAATTTATTAATGCTTTGGTCATGAATATGATGAAAAGGTGCTTCCCCCATTCGGCAACGAGATGTTGAAAGCTTGAGCTTGTACGGCTCAATCATTGTATGGTATTTTTATTTACTTATTTGATTATTTATCATTAGTTTTAGTTTTACTTATTTACTTATTATTTCTTTCTCTCATTGTATTATTTTTTGTTTGTTTATATTTTTTATATATCATTTTAGTATTTGATATTTTGTTTTTGATATTATTATTTTTTCTTATTGCATGTTAATTTTTGTATTTTAATTTATTCCTATCTATTATTAACTCATTGAATTTTGGACTAATGTTAGTTAATTTGATTGTTGCAGGGATATTCTTTAGGACTAATTTGATTTACTTGATTTCATTTTTTTTTTTTTTTGTAAATTATTGTATATATATTAATTATCTATTTATGATTATTTGTCTATTGATAATCGTAATTGAGTTAGTTAGAATTTTCAATTTTGCTAATTAAGTTTTTTTTATTGAGAATTAATTAAATTAAATAATAAATTGAGACTTTTCCAATGATGAAATTCAAAGAAATTACGAATGGTTAATTTCTGAGAAATTTCTAGGTGAGAAATTTCTCTTAAAAATTCTCCAGAATGAATGGAAGGATATTTTAAGAGATTAATTTCAATACCAACAAAAATCAAAAATTTATTTTTTTAAGAATAATTAATTTTCAACATCTTTTTCTCAAATTGATTTTCCATAATAAATGCTTAATTAAAATTGAAGAATAAATTAAGATTTTTTCCGATGATGAAATTCAAGAAAGTTGCGAATGGTTGACTTTTAAGAAATTTCTAGGTGAGAAAAATTCTTTTAAAATTTCTCCAGAATGAATGGAAGAATATTTTAAGAGATGATTTTCGATATTAAAAATCACAATTTATTTTTCAAAACAAACATTAATAAAATGTGGATTATTTTTGGAAGATTAATTAAGAGAGATAAATTGATTCTAACTTTTTCCGACGACGGAGCCTCTTCAATAGAACGAATGGTTTCTTTTGAATACTCTCGAGGTGAGGAAACATTTTTTAGTAATTTCTCCAGAATGAATGGAAGGAAGACCTAAAAAATAATCTCCGATATTTCTAACTTTAATAATTAAAATGAAAATAGGATAGACAAGACCAGTTAATTAAGACTTTTTAGGTATCACAAGACTAATTAGGTACTATCTCTTAGATAGGCGTTGTGAGGGTGCTAATCCTTCCTCACACGTAACCGTACTCCCGAACCTAGTTCTGATAAGCAGATTAGAACCTATTCTTTTTAAGGTACCTTAGTCAAGCTTAGGATTACTTTAAATAGGATAGATTCATAAAGGTGACTAATCACACCTAGATTAGATGATTAGTGGCGACTCCATTGATTTGCGTCTAGCATGCTGAATTCGTATTTGGCACGTTATGACAGTTTGGCGACTCCACTGGGGACATTCGAGAGTCGAGCCATAGATTAGTCTTGTGATACTTTAGGTTTGAAATATTGGTCTTTAAGTGTTTAATTTTTATGTATTTATGTATTTATTTATTTATTTTTATTATTATTTTTTATTTTTGATTTTTGTTATTTGTACTAACAACTTTTGTTTCATTGTACATTTATGGGTAAAGGAAGGTTTGAATGTCCCTTCGCACACACGACACATTGCATATCATAAAGTCCTATACCCGGACTCGTCCCTTTTAGGAGGGGGTAAAGTACCTACGCCTCGAGAGGTGAAAACCTCCGCAACGGCTAGCGAAACACCTTCAGAGTGTAAAGTACCAAAGTCTTTGAGAGGTGATAAACCCCCGCCATAACTTTGGAAAATACTCTCACCCGAGTTGAACCCTTCCGGTTGGAGCCTGTAATGGGTGAGGAATGGGGTGCCTTACTCATCCTACATGGATGATGTTAAGGAGCAATTTGAGGACCTTTTTAGCTTGGTCAAGTATCCTAAACCCAGCATATAAACAACACTTAAGTGGCCAAACTTTAAGATAGAGTCATGTCCACCTGTTTCATAGAGAATAACCCGAAATAGGACACATGAAGGAACGTTTTTTCTTTCTAACAAATTTTTAACTTTGTATTTGTATTTCTCTAATATGTATCTAACTATTGAAATTTGAGAAACCTTCGTGGCCATTACTTAAATTAATTCTTTCAATTATTTGCATGCATTTGCATCATTTAAATATTTATCATATACATTTGCTTACCATGCTCATGCATTTATCATGTACATTTTTAACCATGCTCATGCATTTATCATGTACATTTTTTAACCATGCTCATGCATTTACCATATACATTTTTTAACAATGCTCATGCATTTATCATGTACATTTTTCATGATGTTCATGCATTCACCATGTACATTATGCATAATGCTTATGCATTCACCATGTACATTTTTCCATAATGCTTATGCGTTCACCATGTATATTTTCGTAAAGCTCATGCACTCATCATGTACATTTTTTTTTCTTCATAATGTTCCTGTTAAACTTTGTGAATATTTTTGATGATTGTCATTAAAGTCATTCTTTTATTTATTTGCATCATACATGTGCATTTCATGAAAGCATTTGAGTTTTAAATTTTAAATTGTGGTAATGCTGGTTTCAAGGATAGCTCAAGCAATCAAAGATCTTGGGGAATTCCTACAACATTCGTTCATGGGTTAAAGCAATGACAGAGGAACAGGCTTCTAGAATTCGTTCGCGAGTTAAAGCAATGGCAGAGCAACAAGTTGCTAGGACGAACAAAATAGAAAAAACCCAGGGTGAGATTAGAGAGCAATTAAACTCGTTGTTGAAAATGATGAAGAGTCTAAAAGGAAAAGATAAGACAGATGAATCCGGCTCTGAGGGAAAGAATCAGAATGTGGGTAAATCTTCGTATCCACCAGGTCTCGAATCTCAAGTTCAAATACCTCAACAAGTGCAGCCGCTACAAGCACCATTCGTAGGAGGATTTAACTATCCGGGATATAACATTCCAGCCCCAGGGGCAAAGATAGATCCTGTCCGAATTCTAGATTTAGATGATCAAGAAAGGCTGAAGGAAGCTGAAGAGATAGACTCTCGTAAGATGAAATTGATTGAAGAAAGACTCAGGGCTGTTGAGGGATTGGATTTCTATGGTTCTATGGATGCTGAAGGGCTTTGTTTGGTTCCAGATGTGGTTATCCCGCCCAAGTTCAAGACTCCTGATTTTGAGAAGTTTGATGGGTCCAAGTGCCCCATATCTCATATCACCATGTTTTGCCGGAAGATGGCTGTTTATGCGAAAGATGATAAGTTGCTCATCCATGTCTTCCAGGACAGTCTTATAGGTTCTGCTGCCAGATGGTATGTTCAGCTAGATAAGAATCGTGTCCGTACTTGGAAGGAATTAGCAAAGACGTTCATTAATCAGTACAAGCACATTGTTGACATGGCCCCAGACCGTTTAACCTTACAGAATATGGAGAAGAAAGCTACTGAAAGCTTCAAAGAGTATGCTCAGAGATGGAGGGATATTGCTGCCGAAGTTCAGCCACCTCTCACTGAAAAAGAAACTACAGTCTTGTTTGTTAGTACCCTTAAAGCACCATACTATGAAAGGATGATTGGGAATGCCACCAAGAATTTTGCAGACATGGTAATCTCCGGGGAGATAATTGAGAATGCTATAAAGAGTGGGAAGCTTGAAGATAAAGAGACACCTGATGCAAAGAATGAGGCATCTAAAAATAAAGAAGAAGATGTTAAAGCTGTGATTTATGGAGGACAACAAACAAGAGATCTTCCCTTTTACCATCCATATCCCATATACCAACCTTATTATCCCATTGTAAATAATGTTGCACCACAACCAACTGTTCGGCCAAACTTTTACTCACAACCACCTACTTTCATGATTGATCCATCTACACCTGCAGCTAGGCCTGTTCCCCAAAGAAGACCAAGAAACAGTCATGAGAAAATTCCGATCTCAATTTCTGATCTTTTGCCTTTGTTGATAAGAAACCAGTACCTTACTCCTGTGCCTTTAAAGACAATTCCAAATCCATCAGCAAGGAATTATGATCTTAACAGCAAGTGCGAGTATCATATAGGAGCAATTGGGCATTCAACGGAAAAATGCAGGCAGTTGAAAGAAAAGGTTGAAGATCTCATTAATGGTGGTACCTTGACTTTGGATGTTTTGGAACAATGGAGATCTGGAGTTTGAATATGGGGAATGTCACCTCAAATACTTCGTCTGAATAATTTCAAATTTGTGATGTTTTTATTTTTTCCTAGGCATGGCATTTTTAACATTGATTAGGTGTTTGATAGTTTTGTTGGAAATTGTTTATGATTGCATGATTTATCTTGGAAAATGTTTTGATCTTGAATAAAATGGTGATTATTGTTAAGAATGAACTTGGCAATCCATTCTTTTATCTAGTTTCAAATCAGACCACATAAAAGCTTGATTTCTTTGATGGCCTAAATTTGAAGTATCGTGTACCTCACCTTTCTTTTGACCAGGAAATGAATCCCAAAAGGTTAATGATCTTCGTTTAAACAATGAGCAACGAAATGATCATTTGATTTGCAAAATATTTTTTTGAGAACCAATTCATGAGGCACTTTCTTGAAAGAATCTAGATTTTGGTAATTTGATAAATGTCAAGGCTATCTAGAGCTTTAAACATATCACTCCTAAGTTTCTCAACCATGCCCGAACTTTTTTTTCCTGAATAGTGTCCTTTACTCACATATTGGGGAAAAAAAATTTACCTTAAAAGCCATATTTTTCTAGTATCCTTGAATGCTTTGACTTGAGTAACATCCATTTTCACCCAGTTATCCTTTGTCATATCTTGGGGTAGGATTACCAAAGAGTCGAATACCTGATTTTTTTTTCTTTTTGCACGCCATTACCGACTTGTGCAAACTTTGTTTTCCTCTATGATAGAATGAAATTGCATGGACACTTAGAGAAAACCGGAATAAGGAGAATTGTTGGGTTGGACCTTCATTTGGATAGGCACATTGAGAGGATGCATGAGTTGCACAAAAAAAAAAACTGTGATATCATGCATATGAGATATTCAAATGGTTTTAATGGCAATTCTTATTATCTACTCCACCTGGGGTTTGCTCTTCAATGGAAATATTCATACTGGAAATGAGAAATGGCCATCTTTCGTATTTCTTTCACAAAATGAGAAATTATCCTTTGCTACCCCCTTTGAGCCTATTGGATTCTTGTTTTTTGAATGAACCTTGACCAAGGATCACCCTCCACATCGGGGGGCAAGTGTGAAGAATTATCTTTCTATGGAAGGTCATACGTTTGGATCATATTTCTACACCATGAATGCTTTATGTCAGGGGGGCAAATATTGAAATGGATTGAGTTTCAAAATTTCAAACTCACTTTATGATAGGAAAGTCTGTAAAAAAAAAAAAGAAAAAAAAACAGAAAAAAAAGAGAAAAAAAAGGAAAAAAAGAAAGAAAAAGAAAAATGAAAAAAAAAGAGAGAAAAAAAATGCAAAAAAAAAAGGTTCGCAAGATTAAATCCTCATGAAGAGAAATGATCCATGGTTTGATGAGAAGTAGAAATGGTGAAATCCTCAAGAGAAATGATCCGTGGTTTGATTACCTTCGAAGAAAGATATGAGACATTTTGAGATGAAGAAATGATCCTTGGTTTAATAACCTTTAAACACATTTTTGGGCCTGATTATCTTTTTTTTTTTTCATAACCCTAAACCTTGGCCTACATTACAAGCTTGAAAAGTCCATTTTGATCAAGTATGAATGTTTAAGTTGAAGAGTTTTTCTTCAGATTCTATCTCATCCTTTTGAATTGTCATTGAAGAAATTTGAATACTCAAATGCATGGTAGAGCAAAAAAAAAAAAAAAAAAAGAATGAATGAATGAATGAAGCTCTAGGGTGAAAACCCAAAAACGGGCAGCCTAGAGCAGCAAAAAAAAAAAAAAAAAAAAGCAACTCTGCATAACTGTGCCAAGGCCTAACAAGAATTGGAAAAGAGATGATATTTTGGATCCACCAGGAAACACCGAACACTTTTGAGAAACTTAAGAAGGTCAACATCATTTGGATGACTCAGCCCGAAATCAGAAATCCTTTTCCTTTCTTGTCCAAATTTTTGAACCCATCATAGATAGTCTTGACATTTGTTGAATTGTTATTTATCCAGAAACTTAGAAAGAGTGCCAAAATGGATTGTGTTTTCAAGATAAAACTTTTTGTGAAAACCTGATTGTTGAAAGAAATTCATTGTGAGTTTAGATGAAGAAACATTGATTTTTCCCTTATGTGAAGATACTTTCCTTTGATAACCAAAACCTTGACAATTGAAATAGTCAATGAGCCAAACTATGATTCGCCTTGTCCATTCTTGCAGTAATTACCAGTTTTTAAGATCTAAAGTTGCATTTTTGTTTAGTAAATGAGGATTTTTAAACATGGAAAATAGTGATGTTTCTGGGGGCAATTTTGATTTACCATTGGGGCATGATTTGAAAATGAGAAAAGTTTTTTGGACAAATTCTTTCTTTTCAAAGAATTTTCAAAAAATGTAACATGAGAACATTCAGGGGATGCATATTTGAGTTTTGAACCAGTTTGATAAGAGTGACATTTCTGGGTCAAAGAATGAAAAGGCTTTTTACCTTGATGAGAAAATGTTTTGAAAAATCGAATATATTGAGTTGGTAAATGGCAGAGTAGGCTCTTTTGCAGTATCCGCATTGAAGATTTTTCAGTTTGAAATTTGAATATGCTTGAAGATGATATTCTGGGAAGAAGGGAGAATAAAATCAGAACAATGAAAGTTTGGAAATGTATCTCTTTAAAAGCTTTGGAACTAAAAGGTGTTGTAATCAACTGATAGAATTAGTGGAGGTCAGCCTGGTTCTAAGTCAGCGTTTGGAAGATTAAAAGATGATGACACGATGAGCTTGAGTATCCTTCTGTCATAGTTAAAGATTCATGATATTAGTTTGCATTCCATCACATGACATTTATTTTATATAATTGCATTTCATGGCATTCATGTCATTCATCGCATGGATTTAACATATAAGAAAGATTTTAGCTTTTGAAATTTGAAATTAAATTTTTTTAAGGATGGTTCTTTTCAAGGTAAGAGTTTTGAGCACTGAGTTGAGGAAAGCATAAAAAGGGGTAACTTTTCAAATCCTCAGGGTATCTATTCAAATCCTCCGGGTATCTTTTCAAATCCTCCGGGTATCTTTCAAATCCTCCGGGTATCTTTTCAAATCCTCCGGGTATCTTTTCAAAACCTCCGGGTATCTTTTCAAATCCTCCGGGTATCTTTTCAAATCCTTCGGGTATCTTTTCAAAACCTCCGGGTATCTTTTCAAATCCTCCGGGTATCTTTTCAAATCCTCTAGGTATCTTTCAAATCCTCCGGGTATCTTTTCAAATCCTCCGGGTATCTTTTCAAAACCTCCGGGTATCTTTTCAAATCCTCCGGGTATCTTTTTAAATCCTCCGGGTATCTTTTTCAAATCCTTCGGGTATCTTTCAAATCCTCCGGGTATCTTTTCAAATCCTCCGGGTATCTTTTCAAAACCTCCGGGTATTTTTTCAAATCCTCCGGGTATCTTTTCAAAACCTCCGGGTATCTTTTCAAATCCTCCGGGTATCTTTTCAAAACCTCCGGGTATCTTTTCAAATCCTCCGGGTATCTTTTTAAATCCTCCGGGTATCTTTTTCAAATCCTCCGGGTATCTTTTCAAAACCTCCGGGTATCTTTTCAAATCCTCCGGGTATCTTTTCAAAACCTCCGGGTATCTTTTTTCAAAACCTCCGGGTAATTTTTCAAATCCTCCGGGTATCTTTTCAAAACCTCCGGGTATCTTTTCAAATCCTCCGGGTAATTTTTCAAAACCTCCGGGTATCTTTTCAAAACCTCCGGGTAATTTTTCAAAACCTCCGGGTATCTTTTCAAAACCACCGGTTAATTTTTCAAAGCCTTTGGGCATCTTTTCCAAACCTCTGAGAACCATTTTGTTACCACGATTGGAGAGATATGATGATTTTCATGCATTGCATTACACTCATGACGTTTATTTCATTGAATTGCATTACATAACATTCATGACATTCATGGCATGTATTTAACATGTAAGAAAGATTTTGAGTTAGACTTTTGAATTTTGAAATCAAACTTTTTTAAAGGAAAATTCTTGGACCTCAGTTGAGATGAAAATTTTGGTATTTTAGAGATGAGTTTAGACTTAGGTAGTAATTAAAATTTTTAAGATGAGATTTTATCAAAGACGAGAATGATTTAGTGTGAATCCTTAGCTAAGTGAGAATCCTTAGTTTGGTGAGAAGCCTTAGCTAAGTGAGAATCCTTAGTTTGGTGAGAATCCTTAGTTTGGAGAGAATCCTTAGTTCGGTGTGAATCCTTAGCTAAGTGAGAATCCTTAGTTCGGTGTGAATCCTTAATTTAAGTGAGAATCCTTAGTTCAGTGTGAATCCTTAGCTAAGTGAGAATCCTTAGTTTAGTGTGAATCCTTATTTTGGTGAGAATCCTTAGTTTAGTGTGAATCCTTAGCTAAGTGATAATCCTTTAGCTTAGTGAGAATCTTTATTTTGAGTGAAAATCCTTTAACTTAGTGGGAATATTTATTTTGGATGCGAATCCTTTGGATTGAGAAGAGAAATCGTTACGTTGAAAACTAATTAGAGATAATAAGATTCAATCTATCAGTTTGAAGCCAAGTGCAAATAGAGATGAATGATGAGCTTGAGAACCTTTTATCAAGAAATTCAGGGAGTTGATTTATAGAGCATTCATGACACCCATTTGCACGATATGCATCGACATTCATGGCATTCATGTATTGCATTGCATTTATTTGCATACAAGAAAGTTTATTTCAGGTCCTCAGTATGATTTGGACATGGGTTTGGGATGCTAATTTGTGAGGTTAGCGATTTTTTTTCGGGACTCAAGGTAAGATTTTTGAAGTCTACATTCACATTTGAGAAATTTTCAAATTTATTTAGTTTTTATTTAAAGTTGAAGCCTCGGTGGAGGAGTATTTTTATTTAAAGTTGAAGCCTCGGTGGAGGAGTATTTTTATTTAAAGTTGAAGCCTCGGTGGAGGAGTTTTTACTTAAAGTTGAAGCCTCGGTGGAGGAGTTTTTATTTAAATTTGAAGCCTCGGTGGAGGAGTATTTTCGTTTAAAGTTGATGCCTCGGTGGAGGAGTATTTTCGTTTAAAGTTGATGCCTCGGTGGAGGAGTATTTTCATTTAAAAGTTGATGCCTCGGTGGAGGAGTATGTTTTTTACGGTGAGTTTATTTAAAGGTTATGCCTCGCTTAGAGGAGCTTTTCTACGATAGGATTTTCCTTAAGTACATAGGACTTAGTAGAGTGTCTACGTCTTTGCACATCCCCTGTTTCTCAGGGAATGCACAAAGAGGGGCAACTGTAGACACCCGTTTTTGTCCGGATGGTTTTAACTTTTAATTTTGATTTTACTTGTATTTTCGGAATTAATAAAAAAGGGAAAAAGAAACAAGGTTGGATTGAACTTAAACTCCTTCTTGGATCAAACTAAAACTCTTCTTGGATCAAGATTAGACTCTAAAAATTATGATAAAGGGATTGTTTTTATCTGATTATTGGATGAGAATTCAAAAACCCAAGTGTGTTAGAACTCTTCTGATTTTTCCTATAAAAAGACTTTAGAATCAGCAAACAAGGGGGGACAGAGATACAGAAAAGAACGAAGAGAAAGAGTGAGCAAGCGGTGGCAATGTGGAGAAAGCTGAAGTTATAAACACCGTTCTCTTTGTTGCGGGCATAAAGACACTGTTGCAGACATTGTTTGGAACCTGGCTGCATGTGGTTATTGGAGGCTCTTATGCTTTCATTATCCCCATCGTTTCTATTGCTTTATCCAAAAGATACAGCATCTTCATTGATCCCCACAAGAGGTTTAAAAAATTCATAAGAGATGCACAAGGAGCACTCATTGTTGCATCATTTTTTTACTATAGTTATTGGTTTCTTTGGTTTCTGGAGAATTTTCGCAAGGTTTTTAGCCCACTTGCAGCTGTTCCTCTTGTGATTCTCACGGGACTTGGGCTCTATGCACATGGTTTTTCTCAATTGAGCAGACGCATCAAAGTTGGACTCCCAGTATTCGTAGCTGTGGTTTTCTTATTCCATGGCTCCAAAAGATTTTAATCTACAATGAGATGGTTCTTGAAATTTATTAATGCTTTGGTCATGAATATGATGAAAAGGTGCTTCCCCCATTCGGCAACGAGATGTTGAAAGCTTGAGCTTGTACGGCTCAATCATTGTATGGTATTTTTATTTACTTATTTGATTATTTATCATTAGTTTTAGTTTTACTTATTTACTTATTATTTCTTTCTCTCATTGTATTATTTTTTGTTTGTTTATATTTTTTATATATCATTTTAGTATTTGATATTTTGTTTTTGATATTATTATTTTTTCTTATTGCATGTTAATTTTTGTATTTTAATTTATTCCTATCTATTATTAACTCATTGAATTTTGGACTAATGTTAGTTAATTTGATTGTTGCAGGGATATTCTTTAGGACTAATTTGATTTACTTGATTTCATTTTTTTTTTTTTTGTAAATTATTGTATATATATTAATTATCTATTTATGATTATTTGTCTATTGATAATCGTAATTGAGTTAGTTAGAATTTTCAATTTTGCTAATTAAGTTTTTTTTATTGAGAATTAATTAAATTAAATAATAAATTGAGACTTTTCCAATGATGAAATTCAAAGAAATTACGAATGGTTAATTTCTGAGAAATTTCTAGGTGAGAAATTTCTCTTAAAAATTCTCCAGAATGAATGGAAGGATATTTTAAGAGATTAATTTCAATACCAACAAAAATCAAAAATTTATTTTTTTAAGAATAATTAATTTTCAACATCTTTTTCTCAAATTGATTTTCCATAATAAATGCTTAATTAAAATTGAAGAATAAATTAAGATTTTTTCCGATGATGAAATTCAAGAAAGTTGCGAATGGTTGACTTTTAAGAAATTTCTAGGTGAGAAAAATTCTTTTAAAATTTCTCCAGAATGAATGGAAGAATATTTTAAGAGATGATTTTCGATATTAAAAATCACAATTTATTTTTCAAAACAAACATTAATAAAATGTGGATTATTTTTGGAAGATTAATTAAGAGAGATAAATTGATTCTAACTTTTTCCGACGACGGAGCCTCTTCAATAGAACGAATGGTTTCTTTTGAATACTCTCGAGGTGAGGAAACATTTTTTAGTAATTTCTCCAGAATGAATGGAAGGAAGACCTAAAAAATAATCTCCGATATTTCTAACTTTAATAATTAAAATGAAAATAGGATAGACAAGACCAGTTAATTAAGACTTTTTAGGTATCACAAGACTAATTAGGTACTATCTCTTAGATAGGCGTTGTGAGGGTGCTAATCCTTCCTCACACGTAACCGTACTCCCGAACCTAGTTCTGATAAGCAGATTAGAACCTATTCTTTTTAAGGTACCTTAGTCAAGCTTAGGATTACTTTAAATAGGATAGATTCATAAAGGTGACTAATCACACCTAGATTAGATGATTAGTGGCGACTCCATTGATTTGCGTCTAGCATGCTGAATTCGTATTTGGCACGTTATGACAATATTATTATGTAGAAAAATATTAATCAGTGTCTAGTGACACTAGTTAAGATAATATATATATATATATATAAAAGATATAATTAATGTTTTTTTTTTAAATTCAGTAAAAATAATATATTAAATATAAATTTTATTTAAAAATTATAATAGAATATCATTAACTGGTGCCTATCCTATTATATATAGTGACCCTAAAAAGAATTTAGAATTTAACTCAACTGATTCATACAATCGCTTTTTAAGAGGTAACATGCAACAGATGTAGAATTCAAATTCCGATATTTACAATTCCTTCTTTATCCCAAATTTTATACCAAAAAATTATAATCTTAAAAAATAACTTAAGAAACTCCTTAACAAAATCCAATTTTGAAAGCCAAACTAAAAACTTGAAAAGGAGCTCAAAATATGGATAGGAGGTGACAAACAATATCCTAAGCATTAATGGTAAAGGAAGAAATAAAAGGTAGGAAAGATATGGCATTCTTACTTTGTATTCAATGTTGCCTATTTATACAAGTATCAGATGAGAATATAAGATAAGCTAAACTACTAAACTAGTTGAGGTGAAGATAAGATTACAAGATAAGATAGCCAAGATTGATGTGATAAGTTAAACTTACTAAACTATTTGAAATACAGATGAGATTACAAGATAAGATAGCTGGGTAAGGTTAGCTTGTAGTTGGATAGGTGAAGATAAGAGGTAGATTATCAATTATCTCTATTAGTTTATTAATTATCTCTATCATGCCCCTGCAAGATGGAGCTCCGAGAGGAGAGTTCAATCTTGGTCTTCAAGGAGAGAAAGCGTGTTCGCGGAAGTGGTTTGGTGAGAGCGTCGGCCAACTAATCGGCATAAGAGACATGAGTTACCCGAAGAGCGCCACTTTGAACTTGTTCTCGAATGAAGTGCTAATCCAAAGCAACATGCTTCATGCGAGAATGAAAAACTGGATTTGAGCACAGATTCATAGCACCAATATTATCACAGTAGATCACCAGTTGCTGCGAGAGAGTGACTCCAAGTTCAGTGAGAGGAGAGCAGATCCAGCGGAGCTCAGCTGCAGTGGTTGCAACAGAGCGATATTCAACCTCAGTGGAAGAGCGAGCCACAGTACGCTGCTTCTTAGAACTCCAAGAGAAGGATTGTGACCAAGGTAAACAAGATAGGCACTAGTGGAAGTGAAGTCATCCTTGTTACCTGCCCAATCGGTATCAGAGAACGCATGGAGAGACAAAGAAGAGCACTTATAGAGGACGACACCATGATCTAAAGTCCCGCAAAGGTAGCTCAACAATTGCTTAACAGCATTCCAGTGTTCACTAGTAGGATGATGCATAATCTGAGACAGTTTATTCACCGTATAAGCAGTGTCGGGACGCGTAAGCAACAAGTAGTGGAGACTACCAACAATAGTCGATACTCAGAGGGATCAAAGAGCGACGTGCCAGAATAAAGTGTGAGTATAGGGGCAGTGGCAAGAGGCATAGCAACAGGCTTGGCATCTGTCATGCGTGTGCGAGCTAGCAGATCAGAAATGTACCGACGCTGAGACAGAAGAAAGCCTTGAGATAAGGAACAACCTCAACTCTAAGAAAGTAAGTCAATGGTCCAAGATCCTTTAGTGAAAATCGCTGAGCAAGGAGGTGGATGAACGTCTGCACAGCTCCATCCTTGTCACTTGTAATAATAATGTCATCCATATAGACCAAAAGATAAATCATAGTAGTACCGTTGCTGTAGACAAACAGGAAGGAGTTTGCATGAGAGTTGGTGAAGCCTGAAGTGATAAGAAACTGGCGCAACTCATGATACCAGGCACGAGGAGCTTGCTTGAGACTATAAATAGCCTTGCGTAGTTCGCTGACATGATAAGGATGATCATGATCAATGAAACCCTATGGTTGTGCCATAAAAAAATCCTCAGATAAGGTACCTTGGAGAAAGGCATTATTGATATCAAGTTGCCGAAGAGACCAGCCACGACTAACCGCAATGTTGAGAACGAGACGAATAGTGGTAGGCTTGACAACTGGACTGAAACTGTCATGATAATCAATTCCAGGGCGCTGATGAAACCCCTTGGCAACTAATCGAGCCTTGTACCTGTCAATAGATCTAGTAGGAAAATATTTAGTGCGAAAAATCCACTTGCAACCGACCAAATTCTATGTTGGGTCCGAGGAAACAAGTTCCCATGTCCCATTCTGAACAAGAACATCATACTCATCAGACATAGCCTGACGCCATTTGGGATGTTTGATGGCTTAAGTCACTGTTGTAGGTTCAAGGTCATCAGATATAGTGAGCTGAGTTGTGAGGTTTAATTTGTTGATAGGCTTGTGGATATTGTTTTTGGATCGGGTGACAATGACTCGGGGAGAAGAGGTTGGAGGGGTGGAAGAGGGTATGGTTGATGTGTAGGGTTCGACTGTTGAGGTAGGTGGTGGAGTTAGGTTGGGTGTGGGTGTGGGTTCAGCGCCAGCATTGTATCCTAGATCCACGGTAGGCGCAGAAAGGATAGGTCGGGAAGGAGATGTTGGATCAGTGGAGGAGATGTTTGGAATAGAGCTTGTAGAGGGTACAGACGTCGAATCCATGGATGATATGTCAGTTACCGGAAGAAAGGACACAAATGAGCACCAGTGAGAGAGTGTGTCAGACGAAGGACGATCAAGGTGAGATTGAAGAGAAGTGAAAGGGAATATAGACTCGACGAATTTGACATGACATAACGTGTATATACGAAAGGAGATGGGTTCAAGACATAGATAGGCACTTTGAGTGGTAGAGTAACCAAGAAAGACACAAGAAGATGAACGAGGAATGAGTTTGTGGAAGGAGTATGGTCGGAACCACGGATAACAGAGATACCCAAAACTACGGAGTTTAGAGTAGTTAGAAGGATTGCCCAAAAGTTTGGCATATGGTGACAAAAGATGAAGCGTGGGAGTAGGTAGGCGATTGATGAGATAGACAGCAGTGGAGAATGCATATGACCAGTAAGATAGAGGCATGGATGAATGAGAAAGAAAAGAAAGACCTGTTTCTACAATATGACGATGACGACGTTCAGAATACCCATTGTGTTTAGGTGTGTGTGGAGGAAAAGTTAGATGAGATATGCCATTAGTAGCCAGAAAAGATGAAAGTGCTTGATATCCCCCCATATCAGAATAGAGTGTTTTAATCCTCTTGTCAAAGAAGTTTTCTACAAGCGATTTAAACAGGACAAATACATCAAAAACATGTGATTTTCGTTTTAGAGGGTAAAACCATATATATTCGTAAAGTGATCGACAAAATTAATGTAGTATTTGAAATCATTGATAGAATGAATAGGAGAGGTCCACACATCAGAGAAAATAATATCAAAAGAGGAGGAAGAGACAAGAGAAGAAATTGAGAAAGGTAACTTATAACTTTTATTACATTGACAAGAAGGACAATTGAAATTGACATTTAAAGGATTCGATAATTCTAACTGAAAATTAGAAGCAATATGCCTAAGAATTGGAGACGACGGATGACCGAATCTATGATGCCACTTGGAATAGGTGGTCTTGACACTGGAAAAGGCGACAAACGGAGAAGACTCATTGGAGGAAGTCGGCCACTCGTACACACCATCCTTAGTTCGACCCTGCAAAAATGTTGCCTTGTGCAAAGATCCTTCACAAGAAAAGAAGCAGGTAAGAATTCAATAGAAGTATTATTAGATTGACAGAACTTAGAGATAGAAAAAAGATTTTTTTGCATGGTAGGAATGCAAAGAACATTATTTAAGGAGAAGTTGGGTAAGGGTGTAGAGAGAGATGTTGAACCGGTATGGGTAATAGGGAGACCCGTGCCATCACCAATCACAATGTCGTCAGAATCGTCATAAGGAGTGTGAACAGAGAGACTACTCAAGTCAGTGGTAACATGGTGTCATGCGCCACTATCCAGAAGCCAAGTAGAATTAGCAGGGGTATTGGCGGTTGCAAGATTTGCTCGTGGTTACCATGGGGTCGGAAGGCGTGGTTGCCATTGAGAAGTTCGACTAGGAGTCGGGGTGGTTGTAAGATTGGCTGTATCTGACGAAAAATAAGACACTGTGGAATGGTGTGTCCTTGTGCACGACACCACTGGCAACGACCCAGGTAGGGCCGAGGCGGGGGTCGACCATTTTAAATAGCGGCGTTGGAGAAGCTCGATGAAGGACCTGCCGTTGGCTAAAAGGATGACGTCCATGGTGGACGTTGAGCACGATTGCCGAAGTTTCTTGAATTTGATTGTTGATTGGCCGGATTTACAGAGACTGGAAGTGGGGAGAAGTTGGATTGATGGACACACAGTGAGAGATCCTTGTTGATTAATTTTTCATGCAGTTCATCAAAGGATATTGGCGTGTCACGGCTATTGATAACATCAATAATAGGCTTGTAGTTATCATCGAGTCCATCAAGAATTTTTTCAGTGAGATCCTCATCATCCATAGGCTTACCGAGGGTAGCAAGTCTATCAGCCCGGGTTTTAATAAACTGCATATACTCTAAAATTGTCTGAGAGCCCTTGCTGGCATATTTGATTTGTTCCTTGATCTGCTTGATGTGACCTCACGAAGGCCGCACATAAGTATTGGCAAGAACATTCTAGATGTCTCGGGAGGTATGCGATTGAGTGATAAGAGGGATGAGAGATAGCGTGAAAGAGCCGATAAGAGCACTAAAAATTAGCTTATCCTGACGAAGCCATGTTTGGTATGCTAGATTGGGGTTGGCGACATTATTTACCGTTGTTGTGGCAAGGGGTGAAGGATGAGATCCATCAATAAACTTGTGAAGATCATAACCAATTAAAATTGCTTCCATCTGAAGCTTCCAAGAGAGATAATTGGTGGAAGTGAGTTTGACAGAATTATGGATGTTGATAACAGTAAGAGGTTTGGTGGATTCCTGTGCATTAGGAATTGCAAGGTGAGTATCATCATCAGCCATGGACAATTATATGAGGATAGTTTATGGCTGATATGTTAACGGGATGGGAAAATAAATATTAATAAGAAGCGACGACAATGGTAAAAAAAGATTTTGGAGGCCTAGGAGTTTAATGTTCAAATACCATAAAGGAAGAAATAAAAGGTACGAAAGATATGGCATTCTCACTTTGTATTCAATATTGCCTATTTATACAAGTGTCAGGTGAGAATCTAAAATAAGCTAAACTACTAAACTAGTTGAGGTGAAGATGAGATTACAAGATAAGATAGCTAAGATTGAGGTGATAAGTTAAACTTACTAAACTATTTGAAATAGAGATGAGATTACAAGATAAGATAGTTGGGTAAGGTTAGCTTGTAGTTGGATAGGTGAAGATAAGAGGTAGATTATCAATTATCTCTATTAAATTATTAATTATCTCTATCAAATGGAACATTGGCTCTTTTATATTGGTTCAATTAATGGTAGTACGTTGTTATTTTCTTATGACAATCAAGTTTCTGGCTTCTGCAAAAATCTGAACTGAATGAATAATGCTTGACATTTCCAGTTTATACCCTCATAATTTTGCATATTTTTTGTATTTTTTTCCACTCAATAATGGTTCATATACTTAAAATTATCATGCAAAACTAATATAATAGTATTACACATAAATTAGAAACCAAAAAAATTTATGTATATATAAATAGTTTTGGATCAATGAGTTTTGGAATAATTTCTCATATTTAAGAAAAGTTTTGCTATTTAGACAGAAAATACTGGCTGAAAACAGGTTGACAAGAGATATAATTAAGGACAACGAATGTCATTTTCTTAAAAAATTGACTTCAAAACCTTGAAATATGATAGGCATTTCTCATAGACTTAAGATAGTGGATTAATTTTTAAAGATTGAGAGAATTATTATAAATTAGAAAATTTTACTTTATATATGTATGATTCAATACTTAATTAGATTTGGCAATTTGTATATGCATGTAGTGTTTTATTTTTTCGTGTCAATCGTGTAAACATAAATGCAACACAAATTATTAAATGTGTTAACATTTTAAATACGAATATAATACGTGTATTAAACATATCTTGTTAAATAGTATTTAAATATTTTATTTCGTGTTTATTAAATATGTCATATTCATATTATATTTTCGTATACAAAATTGTCATATTCAAACCACACATAATTGATATAAAAATTTCTTATTAATGTTAAAAAACAAGTTAATAGAGATTCAGGGAAGGATGGCTTGATAATCCAACTCTGAAATGCAATTGCGAGTTTTGCTCGTGGGAGTATAACTTAATAAGGAAAAAGAAATACTCCTCTTAACCCATTAAAAAAATTTAGAAAAAATGTATAGAAGGAAAATAAAGGGAAGCTTTTTTTGGGGTAAAAAAAAAAAAAGGGGGGCTAAACATGGCCAAACCGAAGTTTAGGCTAGTAAATTGGGTTTCCCCAAGTTAAATGCAAGTATGCTTTATTGTTCTTATTAAATAACAATAGAAACTGTGGTATTTAGTGAAAGATTGGTTTCATTTATTCACATTCAAATATGTGGTAGATTTTCCTCTTTATCTAACCCACTATATTTTTTCTTTTTCTTTCTTCTCTCTATCTTCCTCTAAATTTAGAATCCAAATCCTCTGCCCCTATTTTCTTGCCCCTTATCCGTGCTCCCACTCTCGTAACGAGCCGCGCGTCCGTTTTTTTTTTCTTCGTACCTGTTTGTTTTTAATGTTTAACCTGATTCTTTATCTAATAAAAAAAACCCAATTTCGCTTGGAAAAAAAAAAACGGATACAAAGACAATGCAAATAAAGGAGATGGTGTCGTGAAATTTACCTATTCGATCATCGGTAAAATACCAATCGGTTGTATTTTTATTTCGTAGCCCCTCTTAAAAAGTTGAAAACAAACGAGAAAGAAAACGACACCAAAAAAAGAACCCGCGATTTGTTAGGAGAGTGGGAGCACGGATAAGGACAGGAAAATGGGGGATAAATTTAAGTAAGATTTGTTTGATATTTGCCAACACTGTGTCAGGTTGGACTGTGGAGCGTAATATATAAGATGACGACGTTTGGGATAAATTTTTTTGCTTCAAATCCAATCTCCGGCACGTTGTAAAATTCTATATAATTATCAATAATTTGTCGACGAAATATCAACAAATAATAAAATAAGTTAACAGTGTAGTATCGACGGAATCTGACGAAACTATCGAGAAAAACTAATTTATCAAAAATCCGTTGCTAAATTTTAATTTCAAACCAAAAAGTTGTCGCGAAATTTATCGATGATCGAATATGTTTGATGAATATATTCCCGACAGACTTGTGACAGAAAATTTCATTAGTAATCAATTATTATCATAAAAAATAAATTTTATTTATTAAAAGAAATTACTAAATAAATTTTTTTTTTTTTTTTCAAATTTTTTATCGATTTGTTAGTACCAACTGAATGAACTTCCATCAGTACTAATAGTTAGGGTTAAAAACCCTAACCATTCTTTTTTTCTTTTATCTCTCTCTCCTTATTTCTCTCTCCCCGACCCCAAATCCCTCTCATCTTATCTCAACGGCGCCACCCCTCTCCTCCCACCCAACTTCTATCGATGTTGCCACTGGTCCGAATGTCTTTTCATCGTCGGCGACACATTTGGACGGCATTCTGATGCAGGCCTATTCAAGAAGAGTGATGAAGTGGTGCGTTTTGATGGTGTTTAAGTGAAGTGTTGCGTTTTGGACTAGTGGTCTATTATTGTTACTGACATTTTTGCTATTTTATTATTTTTTTTACAGCCTGTTACTATATAAAACAGTTGCTGTGATCGGGATAGGAGGCATGAATGAAAAAGTCATGAATTGTTACTATATAAAATAGCTGCTTTGATCGGGATAGGAGGCATGAATGAAAAAGTCATGAATTCTCTCATTTTCTCTCGCTATCTTTCTTGTTAAATATTCTTCTTCTTAACTCTGTTGCTTTCTGTTTCTTTTATGTGTAATTCTTGGTTGTGTGATTTAGGCACGTATCAATTGGTATCAGAGCGTTCGATTTTGGCTATGGCGAACTATGGGACGATGCTATCGGAGGAGGCAATTACTCAGTTACGAGAAGGATTTGCACGCTTGGAGTCTTGTTAGAGCAGTTGCAAACCGATATATGAACTGATCTCGGGAGCTTTCGCGCTAGAACGATCCGGATGTTCAATCAAATGCTCGTGAGAATGGATGAGATAGCCTCTGTTACTAAGATTAGTGATTATGCATTGAACATGGAGACAAACCCCCAAATTGAACAAAATCCATCCATGACAAACACCATCCATCTCCCTCTTTTACCTTCTTCATTAACTATTACCAAACCAATTTCTGATTTCATATCCACAAACGACAGTGATGAATTACATAGTGAATTGGGTATTCAATATGTTAGATACTCTACTAGGGCTTTTTGATGTTATATGTCCCGTTCTGTGTTAATAGGTACATGTCTCAGGTTATTGGGGTTGCTAAGTCTTCCTTGTTGAGGATTGTTGATGTTGGGGCGAAATTTGAATGGGTTTATTCACTAGTGTTTATGAATGTCAATGAGCTTGTTGAGATCCATGACCCCTATGGGTTTAGGCTTTTGCTAATGGGAAGGAGTATGGTTAATTTTGCTTTAGCCCCGAAGACACTAATCTAATAACATTGGTTTCATATGAAGTTTTTCAACCAAAAATTATTTGGAAGCTTCATGAACTGCAGGTTACTAGTACTTGTGAATTGCAGAAAACAATGCTCAAAGATGGGCAAATGGTGAATGGCATTGATATTCTTGGGTTGTTTGATTTGTCAACTAGATCTAAAGTCATTGGAAAAGAAATTGTCAAATGTATTGATATTGACAATGATGGATTCCATGCAGTTCTTGTTGTTTTCTCAGTTACGACCCATTTTGTTTGGAAGCTGTATTGCATAGTTTGTAAACTTTGTTTAGAAGCAAAATTGTTAACTACATGATGGTAGTGTTTACTGGTGCGAAGAACATGGGTGATTTGGACCCAAATGTTATTGAGGCTGACCTCTTTAACAAATTCTCTGTCGTTGCTCCCATGGCTTCTCTTTGCCATTGCCTCTGTATTGGTAAGTCTCTTCGTTATGGTTGTCATAGCGGTTTTTTCGACCGCTAAGACGGATTTTGAAAACAAAAAATTGGAGTCGCCATCAATCTTTTTTTACTAGGTGTGATTGGCCACCTATTAAAACCGGTTTTAGTAAAATATTTTAAAATTAATTAAAACATTTTGTAAAACCAATTTCGGAGTCCGCGCTTTGAACCAGAGAGAAAAACAAAGTTGGGTACGAGAGTCGGTTACGTGCGGGGAAGGATTAGCACCCCCGCAACGCCCGTTTAGAAAACGGTACCATTTAATCACGTATTATCTTAAATCTCGATTTAATGGATTTAACATCGGTATTTAAAGCTAATTCTTTTTTTTTTTTTTTATTTTCAAAAAAACATGTTTATTATTTATTTTTTTTGAATTTTTCGAGCTGTTATTATTTTTTTCAAAAACGAAAGTGAACATAAATTTGTTATCAAAAATACTCGTTAAATATTCTCAACACTCTTGGTGGTATTTAACGAGATCTTCTCACCTCAAGATGTCTTAAGAATCACAACTATGATATCTTTCGAATTTCGTCGTCGGTAATTTATATCCATTTTTTATTTAAATATCGGATGCACACGACTTAGCATATAACTATAAAATTAAACATGCAAATAAAAAAACGAGTATAGCAAGATATCAAATGCATAAATATTTATTCTTTATTCGTTCCTTTTTTATTTTGATGATTTTCATAAATGAAAACGAATTTTTGTATCGAGCATGTCGCTAAATACTCCCACCACTCGTGGTGATATTTAACGAGATTCTCTCACCTCAAGATATCTTAGGAATCACTACCGTGACATCCTTCGAATTCCGTCGTTGGTAATTCGCATTTATTAAAAATACTTTTTCTTCAGAAAGTGTAAATTAAAATGCTTTTAATAATTATTTTCGAAATAAAAGAAATTATCTATGTAAGAATAATTCTCGAATCATTCCGCTATTTTCGATAATGTTTCGATTATTATTCTTACTCGGACCATTTCAAAGAACGATTGATGTTCCGACCATCCCGAGAAAGAAATCCATTTTTAGAGAATTTTATTTACCGAAAATAATTTTAAAAGATATGTATTAATTAAAAGAATTATTATTTTATAATTTTTAAAAACCGAAACCGAATAATAAAAATATGTCGAATGCTAGACAAAAATAAAAATAATAATATAATAAAAAATAATAAAAGAAGTTAAAATCATACCTGAAAAATGTCGGGAATCTGAAAATTAAAATGCCGAACTTGATCTTCGCAAAAATTTTTTGTTCTTTCTCAACCACCTGAAAAATGTCAAAAATCCAAAAAATCAAAACTTCAAAATCGATAATCGTGAAATTTTTTTAATTTTTAATTTTTCCTTTTTTTTCTTTTGTGTCATTATTAATTATTATTATTTTTTTGATTTTTCCTTTTTTATATTTTTTTTTATATTTTTTATATATATATTTTTTATTTTACTTATTTTTTTCTTTTATTTTTTTCTATTTTTTTTATTTTCCCTTCTTTTTTATTTAATTTTAATTATTATTATTATTATTTTTTAAAATTTTAATTTTATTATTTTTAGTTTTAATTTTCTTTTTTTTCTTTTTTCCTTTTCTTTTTTTCTTTTTCTTTTTCTTCTTTTTTTTTTTCTTTTCTCCCTTGGCCCAAAACCAAGGTTTTGGGCTGCTGGGCCCAAAAGGGCGTGTGGCTCAGGCCCCCTCTTTTGGGCCAGACCTGGAACTTGGGCCGGGTCGGATCTAAACCGACCCGAAAACCCTCCCCCCTTTTTTCTTCTAACCCCGGGTCGGGTGCGCGGACCCCGGGTCGAGTCCGGGTCCACGCGCGGACTCTAGGCGAAACGGCGCCGTATAAATTTTTTTTTTTGGTTTGGGTGACCCGCACGGACCCCGGGTCGACCCGCGGGTCGACGCGCGGGTTTTTTTGACCCGATTCAGGGGGCTATATAAGCCCCCTTTTTTTTTAATTTTCATTTCTTTTTTTTTCTTTTCTCTCTCTCTCTCTCTCTCTCTCCTCCCTTCTCTCTCTCTACTCAGCTCACCAGAAACCCCCCAGCCCAGAATTCGGCGGCCGGACCATCGCGCCGGCCGCCGTGCCTCGTCGTCGGCCGCCGTTCGTCGACGGCCGGTGAGCTCCAAACTCCGCACCCCGGGGTATTTCGGCCTCCTCTTCTCGGATTCGGGCTCCGTTTTGCCCGAATCCTAGCCGAAACCCCTAGATCTGGGTTTCGACCCTTCGACTCTTCCTCTTTTTTTTTTCTTTTTTTTTTGGCTGTTTGGTTGTTTTTTGTTTGCAGGGTTTGTTGTTTTTCTTTTTTTTTTTGCAGGGTTGGTTTCGGAGAGAAAAGGAGGGGGGCCGATCTGGTTTTTTGCTCAGGGGAGAGTCCGAACCAGTGGGGGTCCGATCTGGGCTCTGGCTGAGGGGCCTCGGCGATCTGAGTTTTTCTTTTTGGTGAGGGGGGTCTCCTCCTCTTTGGATCTGGGTTCTGAAAGGGGTTTTATGGATGGTGGCGTGGGGGTTGCTGTTGGGGTTGAGTGTGGGTTGGTGGTGGCGTGTGGGGGTGGCCGCCGTGTGTCAGTGGGCTGTCAGATGGGTGTTGGGGCTGTCAGGGGTAGGGTTTGTGGCAAGGGAGGCTAGGGTTTAGGTTAGCAGTAGGGGTTAGGGTTAGGTTGGTTGGGGAAATGGGCCAGGTTTGGGCCAGACGGATTGGGCCTTGTAGGCTTGGGCTGGGTTTGTAGATTGGGCCTGCTAAATAGCAGGCCCTGTTCGCACATTGCCCGGGTCGGGTTCGGATCCGACCCGGGCAAAAATTGGTTATTACAATGGTTACATCAACCTTGGGTGTCTCTCTCGTGCGTTTAAAGCTTTAGCTTGTCTAAACCACACTGACCTGAAGGGAAAACCTGTGAGGATAATGTGGTCTCAGAAAGATCTTTTCCGTAGAAAGATTGGTCTTGCCTATCTTTTTGTCAAGAACCTAGACCATTCTATAAGCAACGCTTGCTTGGAGGGAATCTTCTACTGTTTTGGGACTACTCTTTCTTGTAAGATTGATGAAGAAAATGGCAAGAGTGAAGGACTTGGATTTGTACAGTTCGATTTAGAAGAATTAGCTATGGCTGCCATGACCGCTCTCCATGATACTATGCTTGAAGGGTGGAAGTTATATGTGTCTAAATTTGTCAAGAAGAGCGAGAGGACAGTAGCTACTAAAGAAGAGAAGTTCACGAATCTATATGTGAAGAATTTGTTTGATGGCAAATGTTTTCTAGATATGGGAAGGTTTGTAGCATTGTAATCATGAAGGATGGCCAGGGGAGCTCAAGAGTTTTTTGGTTTGTCAACTTTAAATCCCTAAATGATGCTAAGAAAACTCTAGAGGCTATGAATGGTGTACAACTAGGTTCAAAGAATTTGTTTGTGGAAATAAAGAAAAAGGGAATTAAACTCTCTGATCAACAAGAAGATGTTGTTGTTCTAAAAAACTACTCTAAGCGAGAAATATCTGAGTTTAGGGAGCAAATTTGAAGATTATATGAAGAGCAGCCTCTACGAATTACTGAGATGGTTAAACAAATTTATGATCCTCATACTGTTATTAATAATCAGAACAGAGCTTTGATGCTTAGTTAATCATAGGGGAAGTCAACCAGTGAGCTTTGCTACTTGCATACTTATGAAAAAACTTATAAGAGTTTAAAATCAAGAAGGATTCACTTTCCTGGTCGTGACAATGAGAGTCTGGCACCTATTTTTACTCATTCAGTTTCAGCACCAGAAATGGATGCTAGTCTTGCACAACAGCTTCAACAAGACAGGCGGCTTCAACATAATCTTTCTGTACAAAGCTTTACTACTGAACAACCTAAGGAAGCATTTGATGTGGCAAGAAACAGCATTGTGCTTCTCTCAACAATGTTATCCTCATCACCCCAACATGATGCTCTTAAGGATGAACTGACAACTACGTTTTTTCGAAGCGTCGTCAGTCCCAATCCACTGTTCTAAAAATCATTGAGATTGCGAGAGATAATGAGGCCCTGCTCTTTGAAGATTTGAAGGTGTCTCTCTCAAAGTATGAAGAGTTGAAGAAGCCATCAGTAGTTCCTCTTGAGCCAGAACCTGCTATGATTCCTGCATCAATCCTTGAGGACAAGTATTGCACTTTCAATCCTTGAGGACAAGGATTGTTTTCAGAAGGGGTATTGATGTAGGCCTATTCAAGAATAGTAATGAACTGATGCATTTTGATGGTGTTTAAGTGAAGTGCTGGGTTTTGGACTAGTGGTCTGTTACTGTATATTTATATTACTAGCATTTTTGCTATTTTTATTATTTTTCTTTACAGCATGTTACTATATAAAACAGCTAATGTGATCGGGATAGGAGGCATGAATGAAAAAGTCATGAATTCTCTCATTTTCTCTCACTCTTTTTCTTTTTAAATATTCTTCTTCTTAACTCTGTTTCTGTTTGTTCTCCTTTTTCTTTTCTATGTAATTCTTGATTGTGTGATTTAGGCACGTATCACATTCCCCCTCCTCCACCATTCTGTGAACTTTTTCTCTCTCTCGAATCTAAAGCACAGCCTTTCCCCACTGTCAGACAGCACCTCTATCAAGCTAGCTAACCTTAGATTCTGCAATTCACTTCATTTTACATACGAAAATTGATTTTTTATATTCATATATATAGATCCACTTGTTTTTTTTTTTCTTTACATTATTTAGGACATAAGATTTGGATGACTCGATTTTATCCATAATGTTAGATAACCCCATTAACTAGAAAGCCACGTGACCCAAACTTTCTTTGGGGGTTCCAATTCAAAATTCCTTAATTTCATTCGTTTGGAGAACATTTTTTTTAAGTGAAATGGATTTTTATAATTTTTAATGGAAACTGAAAACCCATGAATGGATTTTGTCTTTGTTCTAAAGTGATACTGTGTTGGTGGTATTAAAGAGTTAATATCTTGAGGGATTTTCTTGCTAGGTTTCTCTTGCCTTTGCTGCTTCTAACGGGTATGCTTCATTACTTTTTCTCACTACCTTAGTTTCATTTTTTTTCCTTGTAAATTGATTATTTTTTTATATAATAGAATGAAAGTTTCTTCTTTTTTTTTCCCTTTTTTAAACAGCAATTCAACTTATGATGTAGGCTTTTTGTTGGAATCCACTTTATGTATGCATTATGTGAGCTATGTTGATGAGTGTTGATGGTTTCTTGAGCTTGGAAAGGTTTCTGGGATGGAAGCTAGGAAAGGCACTGAATGCAATCGAGCAGGACCTGCCAAAGGAAGAACACTGTCAAAAGGGAGTTGGAGTTAGTATTTCGGGGTGCACTCCGATGCTTAAGTCAGCAAGAATTTATGGAGGTAAAAGAGAGCAGAGAGCAAGGATAATGATGAGACAATGACATGGGCTTTTTTTTATTATCTCGTGCCTTTTATACCTGGGGTCATGGAGAATCTCGGGCTGCCTGCCCTACATGCCCGCCTACCAACTGTGGTACCTGTCTGCCCTCATCTGTCTTGTGTGACTAGGTTAGTTATGGAAATGTGTCAGGGTTAGGTGGTGGTCCTTGTGTTGCAAGGCTTTTTGGGCCTTGTTAAGTATTGGGTCTTAACCTTATGTAATTTGGGTATAACAATTGCCCCCAAGCCTAACGGGTGGTTATAAAGTGATCAGTCTTAGGTCTACATTTCTGTCTTGCTATTATGTGTGGTCATCATCGGGTGACTAGGAGCACATTGTTTAATTTGCTATATAGTGTGAAGTCATCTCTTATGCTTTTTATTAATTGCATGGAGTTGTCATTGAGTAGTCATATCATTATTGCAGAAATTTTTCTGGTTTACACCAAAATTTCCTTTTATATTTGATCCTGGTCGATTGTAGGATTTCTATTTGGCTGAATTTTTTAAAAGTTTGAATTTCAAATTTTCAAAGTGTTGCGCGTTGATTGCCAGGGTCGTTTGGTGTTGTGCGTAGGCACGTTGGCATTAGTTCGAGCATGCTTGTTTCAGGCGCGTTGTAGACAACTGTCTTCAGGAAGGGTGCTTGCCCTCCACGTTTCCTTGGGCACGGCAGCCTTATCTCCCCTTTTAATATGCATTAAGATGCCTTTTCTCAAGGGACTTTGGTCTTCTGGCATTTCACTCTTCAAAGCATTCTGTATATAAGGTGGGTTATGGCTCTCTTCCTTTCTTTAACACCATTATTTGCCAAAATATCCTTTAAGTTCTCATCCATTCTTCGTTTTTTCCATTGTTGCTTTACTGTCTACGGTTCTCAGCTTAAACTTTCTCTAGAGCTTCCAATTTCAAAGACCGATAAAGGCTTCCCCTTGCAACTAAGCAGTCGAATATTAAATCTGGGTAAGCACTTTTAACTTGTGGGTTGTGTTCTTTTTGGATTTGTGTTTATTATGGGTTTGTGTTGTGTGATACATGCATAATCATGAGAGGTTAATGAAATGATGCATTTTGATAAGTGTTTGTGAAATGATACGTGTAAAGCCTCTTATCAAATTATTATCAGATCATCCATCCTCACCCAAAACTCCAAGTCAATCCCAAGCTTCCCTATCAGATAGAAGTAAATTAGATAGAAGTAGTACATCTTAATATTGTAAATAAGATCAGTAATTATTATTAGAGATAATTCTTGTATATATCACTTCACAATTGTAACTCTATAAATACCAGTCAATAAGAACAGAAATGTAACTTGCCTTTCTCAAATCTTTCATGGTATCAAGAGCCTCTATAGCTCTAACGAGTCTTGCTCCTTTTTCTTTCTCTTCCTTTCTTTGCCTTCTAACGAGTCTTGATCCTACTTTTTTTTTTGCCTTCAATGTCTACTGACACATTCTCTAGTATTCATCCAGCTTTGACATCAACAGGAACCTCCCCCATGGATTCTATCATCTCCATTAATGCAGCTGCCCAACCATTGAAACTTACATCTTCCAATTTTCGATCTTAGCGTGCTCAAATCGATGCGCTCTTTACTGGCCTTGAATTAATGGGCTATGTATAAGGTTCAAACTAATCTCCAACAAAAACAATTTCAAGAGATGGACATGAAATTATCAATCCAAACTATTCTCGTTGGTTCCGTTAGGACAAGCTTATTCTCCATGCAATTTTTGCTTCCACATCAGAATCGGTGCTGTCCTTCATAGCCTCATCAACGACTTCTCAAGAGGCATGAAAGAAATTCATTCATCTATATGCCAACTGAACTCGTTCCAGAGTGATGGATTTTAAAAAACAAATTAACGCGCACCAAGTGTGAATCCAGGTTAGTTGGTGAATATTTACAGCTTATGAAAAATATAGCTGATGAACTTGCTCTTGTTGGTGTAGCTATAGAGGAGGACGATCTCATTCTTCATACTCTTAATGGAGTGGGCAATGAATTTAGGGAGATTGGTGCAGTAATTAGAGCACGTGAGAGTTCCATTAGATTTGAGGAGCTCAATGATAAACTTACAGCATATAAGCTCCATCTCAAACAAGAAGCCTCTGAGAATGACACTATCATTGCTACAGCCAACTTTACAAAGAAATCGAGCAATCCTTCCATTACTCGTAATCTCCCAAGTAGATTTCAGTCTGCTAGGATTGATTACTAACCTCAATCAACCAATCGATGATCTAACAGTTCATTCATAGCTTCACCAAGTCAAGATGCTCATCCTGTTTGTCAAATTTGTGACAAATCAGGCCATAATGCCAAACAATGCTTCAAGGGCAAGCAATTATTCAACGCACTTCACCAGCAACTCGTACCATCTCATCCGCTGCTGCAAATCATGTGACTACATCTCATGCTTCTGACAAAAATTGGATAATGGATTCTGGAGCCTCACACCATGTCACCTCAGAACTCAATGATCTCTCCTTGTACACTGAGTATGATGGGCCTGATGAGATTCTTGTAGGCAATAGGCAGGTTTGTCTCTAACATACACTGGTTCTACTTCTTTAAAACCACATCTCCATTCCTTTCAATTATCTGATATATTTTGTGTTCCTTCAATTCAAAAAAAAATTAATCTCAGTTGCTAAATTCTGTAAAACTAATCATTTTTCCGTTGAATTTTTTCCATCACATTTCTTGATAAAGGATCTAAACAAGGGGGCGGTTCTTCTGTATGGCTCGAATAAGGATGATACCTATGAGTTGCCTGGGGATGGACAAGTCTCAAACCAAACCCCGACTACTTTTACAAGCATCAAGTTTGACACTTCAACTTGGCATCAACGACTTGGACACCCTTCTTTTAAAATTCTTCAGTTTGTGATTCAACATAACACTTTGTCACTTTCATCATCTAGTTTAAAATTCTCTTGTGATTCATGTTACTATAGTAAGAGCCATAGGCTCCCTTTCTTTCATTCTACCTTGAAAAGCACTAAGCCTTTAGAATTATTATATTTAGATCTTTAGGGTCCTTCACCTATTTGCTCTGTTGATGGTTTTCAATACTATGTTATCTTTGTGACTCACTTTACCAAATATGTTTTGTTTTATCCCTTGAAAAAAAATCTGATGTGTTCTCTATATTTCCAAAATTTAAGGCAATTGTTGAGAACTTTTTTAACTTACCTATCATCTCTATTTACAGTGATTACGGACGAGAGTACAAAAACTTGGATCAATTTTTTGCCACACATGGTATCACTCATTTTCAAACCCTACCCCACACCCCCACAACACAATGGTTCTGCCGAGCGACGTCACCGTTATATTGTTGAAACTGGTCTCACCCTCTTACATCAAGCTTCACTTCCTAATTATTTTTGGACCCATTCTTTTCAAGCAGCAACATATTTGATAAACCGGATGCCTACTCCCTTACTTGATATGAAATCTCCATTTGAAACATTATTTGGTGAGAAAACGAATTACTCAAAACTCAAAGTCTTTGGTTGGCTTTGTTACGCTTGGTTAAAGCCATACAATTCAAACAAACTACAACCCAAGTCTAAACCATGCACATTTCTTGGATACTCTCTTTCTCAAAGTTCTTTTAAATGTTATGATATGGTCATTGGTAAGATTTTTGTTTCAAGGCATGTTCGGTTTATTGAATTTGAATTTCTATTTGCTACAAAACTTAAAGCCTCATCCACTTTACACTTCACTGGTAATGAAACTTCTATTAACCCCATCTCCCTAGGTCCATTATTTTGTACTATACCTCTGATGCTTGATACTTCCATTACATCTCCATCCATTCAAACTGACCTTGAGTTGCAGGCATCTTCCTCACAATCTTGGCAAGTCATGTCCTCTTTAAACTCATCACAAGGTAATCCTAATTCCGCCACGCAGTAGGACATCAATCCAAATTTGGATTCTACGTCAGGTATTCTTCTTCTCACACAACTTCTCAAACTAATATACCATCTAATTCCATTGAACATTCCCCTACACCTATGAGAACGCATCAAATGATAACTCGATCCCAAAACAATATTTTCAAGCGAAAGAAAATTCTCACTGCTACTAAACACCCTGTAGTCGAACCACTTGAACCTACTTGTGTCTCACATGCCATCAAAGATTCCAATTGGTGATCAGCAATGTCAGACAAGTTTAATGCTCTCATTCGCAATGGAACCTGGGATCTAGTTCCATCAAATCCAACTCAAAATCTAATTAGATGCAAATGGGTCTTTTGGATAAAAAGAAAATCAGATGGCACCATTGATAGATATAAGGCCAGATTAGTGGCTAAAGGATTTCATCAACGTCCTGGTATGGATTACACAGAAATCTTTAGCCCTGTGGTTAAACCAACTATTATTCGAGTTGTATTTTGTGTTGCTCTTTCAAGAAATTGGAAAATTCGACAAGTAGATGTTAATAATGCTTTTCTGCATGGTTCTTTATCTGAAGATGTTTACACGGTATAGCCTCCTGGATTTATAGATTCAAACCATCCTAACTATGTTTGTAAATTGCAGAAGGCACTTTATGGGCTTAAACAGGCACCTCGGGCTTGGTACAAGGAGTTAAGCTCATTTTTGCTCGCGAATGGTTTCACCAATTCAGTTTCTGATGCATCATTGTTTGTAACTCTTATCTACTTCCTAATCTATGTGGATGACTTGTTAATCACAGGAAACAATGACACCTTTGTAACAGAGTTTATTGTAAAATTGGCTGACAAATTTTCTCTCAAAGATCTTGGGCAACTGCATTATTTCTTGGGTGTTGAAGTAATTTCCACAACGAAATGTTTGTTTTTATTCCAACATAAATACATAAGAGATCTTCCACAGAAAACTGGATGATAGGTGCAAAAACAGTCTCCACTCCATTACCTCCATCAGTCTCCCTTAGTCTTCATGATGGCTCTTCATCAACAAATGCCACAGATTATACGAGTATTGTGGGTGCTCTTCAATACTTGTCTCTTACAAGGCCGGATATAGCATATCCAATCAACAAATTATCATAATTTATGCACGCACCTACCGTTAAGCACTTGAGTTCTTTGAAACGAGTTTTATAGTATTTGAAAGCAACAATTTATCATGGGTTGTTTCTGAAAATAGACTCTTCTTTACAGCTACTTGCATACACGGATGCTGACTGGGCAGGAAATGTTGATGCTAGAACTTCGACCTATGCTTACATAGTGTACATTGGAGGAAATGTGAGGTCTTCAAAAAAACAACGAACAGTTGCACGCTCCTCAACTGAAATAGAACAGCTGAACTTATTTGGATTGGTAGCCTCTTATCTGAGTTGCAGGTTTCACAAACCAAACTAACCTTGATTGTATGTGATAATGTCGGAGCAACTTGTCTCTGTTCAAATCCTGTTTTTCACTCTCGCATGAAACACATTGCATTGGATTATCACTTTGTTAGAGAACAAGTTGCAGCTGGTTGCCTTCGAGTGTCTCATGTCAGTTCAAAAGATCAATTTGCTGATACCTTAACTAAAGCTCTATCGAAACAACGCTTGCTCTTTCTTCGATCCAAGATTTGGGCGTGTAAAACCTCTTATCAAATTATTATCATATCATCCATCCTCACCCAAAACTCCAAGTCAATACCAAGCTTTCTTATCTAATAAAAGTAAATTAGATAAAAGTAGTACATCTTATGTAAATAATATCAGTAATTATTATTAGAGATAATTGTTGTATATATCACTTCACAATTGTAATTCTATAAATACCCAGTCAATAAGAACATAAATGTAACTTGCCTCTCTCAATTCTTTCAATGAGTTTTAGAGGTAGATGAGTCTGTTATTGGTTTCAATATGTTAATGACATTCTTGTAATTTTTATTATTTCTCTTACTGACTGTTATATTGCTGCGATGATCACTGTAGCAGGTATGAATGGAAAATACACTACTTCTTGCCATATTATCTGAATTCTCTTTTCTTTTCTCTCTTTCTCCTTTCCTGAATATTCTTCTTCTTCCATAATTTGTTTTTGTCTCTTCTCTTTTCCTTTCTCTATTGAATCATCGGTTTTGTGAGTTTAGCCTGTATCATTGTGGTTTATTGTGGTATATAGGCTCAACGTTGGGTTGAACACTGATGGTGCAGGTGAGGAGCAAGAGAGGGTTGTTTCTAATGGTGCCATTTCTGCTGGAGGGGTTGAAGCAAGAGAAACAGTTGTTGCAGATTCTCGACCTGCTAGAGGTGGGAATAGTGATGGAAACTTTGAAAATTATTTGCTGGTAAAAAAATGAGATCAAAAATTTGGAAATTGTCTTCCAAGTTTCAAAGAGGGAAGATAATTTTCAAAAAAATCTACCCATGGTGGGATGGGTACTCATCAAGGCTCGTGAGCTTAGTTTGACTTTGGTCGGGCTTGACATGATTATTTAGTCCCAACCCGAAATATCATTATATTAATAAATTTTTATTTTCAATTTAATTCATCAAATATTTAAAACATATTAAAATATTAATATAAAATGTATTTTAATATTTTAATTATAAATATCATTATTTTGAATATTATTAATAATAAATACTATTTTTAATATTTTAAAATATTGATAATGTTTTAATAATAAATAGTCTTAATTAAATATTAATATTATATTTTAATAATAATAACTATTATTAAAATATTTCTATTTTAAAATGTTGATATTTAAATATGACTATTTTAATGATTTAAGGATAAATATTTTAATAGTTATGTAAAAATTACTATTTTGAAAAAATACAAAGATTTCAAAAAAAAAAATCAAATATAATATTTTTCATTATATCATTCAAACAATATAAAATATTTACTTTTCAGAAAATATGTCAAATTATTTTTTAAAAGATGACTTTTATGAAACAAACGAACCTAATCAATCTATTGCTGTTTTAATTCTCTTCTAAGTATTTGAAATTTTGAATACATGATTTTTTTTATTTTTATTTTTAAAAAAGCATTTGAAAACTTTTCAAGATTCTTCACGGCCTTCTCTCGTCTATGTAGTCGAGAGGCCAAGGGACCAATTCTGTAGAATTTGAAGCCCATTACAAATCATGAGAAATTAGGCCCAAAAAGCCTAGCATTTAAAAGTAACCATAGTTTTAAAAAAAAAAAAAACAAAATTTTCTCCCAAATTATTTGGACCTTCAATAAATGATTAATTTGTGATATCCCATTTTATATCAAAAGATAATGAAATTATTAAAATCCAATAAAGATTAAAATTACTCAAACTTTAAAAAATCATCTCAAATACATTAAGTTGTGTTTGGTAACTTAATTTTTTTTTTTTTTTAAAGACTTTAATGTCAAAATTAGTGTAAATCGTGTGATAAATATAAATTTCATGATTATTTTTTAAATTAATAGATAAAATATTTATTAGTGATGAGTGTGATAAATAAGTATTTGTGAATTTAAAATTTATTTTTTTATACCTTTCAAATATATAATTATATTGAATTTTAAATAATTTGTGCACACACTATATATTTCATTCTTATCATTTATAGAGAAAATGAAATCTAAATTCACACTCTCAAATTTATCTTTTCAAACAGAATAAATTAAGCTCAAAAAATTATTTGGATTAGTGGTATTTGGATCCAAGATGTTTCATAAATTGTTTATCCTTTTGGTTGTTGTGATATAGTTTTCTACTCTTCTTTTTTGTTAAAGTATTAAAAAATTAAAGAGCATAGACAAAATTTTTATATGAATGTTATAGGAATTAAACCATTTTTCTATTATTTGATTTGTTTTTAAAAGGAAAAAAAAAAACTTAAATAAACAAATTCAAAGATAGAAAGCTTCTAAGGTTTGTTGAAGCCTTGATGATGCCAACTGCCGACAAAACAAAATACTACTTTAGATATATAAATAAATTGATCATTTAAATATATAAATAAATTGAGGACACTCCCTAGCCGGCAAAAAGAAAAAAATAAATAGAAATTGATCATTTAAAAATATAAATAAATAAACAATTTTATATTTTTCTCATAAAAGAATTTTCACCAAGGATATTCCATTTGTTGAAGAAAAAAATTGTCTTGTACTGGAATGAATCTCAAATAATATCATAATATTTTGTTTAGTGTTGGACATTTTAATTTTCTTATGACCCAAACATCTAAGCAACCCTTCAACTCATATCGTATGCATATTATTTTTTCATGTCATAATCATATTATATTTATATAAATTTTGATATTTTAATAATTCATGTTATATAAATTTTTTCATGTTAGTGTATTCGTATTCGTGTTTTTTTGTGTCATATTTTATTTTGTATCATGTTTTAATTATTTTTTTCGTGTTATGTCCAAAATTACGAGATCTGCTTAAAGGGCACTAATTTATTTTAAACTATATTACATGAATTCGGATTTGAATATCCGATATAGATATGTATATGAGAATTTGATTTTTTTCATTCAAAATTTTGAACTTACGAAATTAATTAAAAACTATCCAAAAATAAAATACGGATCCACACTTCATTTCTAAATCTTATGCAAGATTATTTTCTCTTTAATTTTTACTTTCTTTTTTCTTTCAAAAAAAATCCATATTACTTAAGCATCCGATGGGGAAAACCTGGGATGCCTCAATTTCTTGCAAGTTCAGGCGTTTAGCTTTGGTACGAACCGGCCAGCATCCATCTAGCTTTCGAAAATACATCAACCAGTTTACTTGTTTCTATATGTTTTAATTTTTAAAAGAGAAATATTATTTGGAAAGATCTATTAATACTAGTTAAAATAATATTTATATTAAAAAAAATTGCAATTAATACATTATTTTCTTAAATTTGATGAGAACAATAGATTAGCAGAAAAATATATTTTTAAAATATTATTTTAACACCGTTTAACCTTTTTAAAACAATCTCGGCCAAAAAAAAAAACCTTTTTAAAACAATGAAAATTTTTCTTCAATAAAGAAATTAAAGCACATTTATAATCAGTACAAGCTGAGAAGAGAAGAGTGAATTAAATTCTTGGTTCTTCAAATAATGATCGATCAGTCCAATTTCTGGGTCAGCAAGTCATGTCACTGTGATTAGATTCGAGAATTTGTTATATTTTATTCGTATTATTTTTTTTATAATAATATTTATAATATTATATATTTATAAATAATTTATTTTATATATATTTTGATATATTTATATATTTTTTTATATTTATGTTATTTTTATATTTTATTATATTTTATATCGTATTTTAATTATTTTTTTCGTGTCGAATTTAAAATTACACTTTGACCTTTTGAAGGCATCCAATAGGACAGGTGTCTTATGGGGAGGGAGATCCTTGTAGCAGACTTCTTATCTGAAGTTTTTGGTTTAGAACAGAAGAGCTGGCCCAGAAAAAGGCCAAAAAGAAAAAACCTCCCACCATTAGAGTATTGCCTATCCAAAACTTTGTTTTCTAAAAAGTGAAACTGTAGTGTAGTAAACTAGAAACTTTTGTGGCTTGAGGGATAAGGGAAGTTAGTGAGACAAAAATGGGGCAAAAAAAGTTTAATAAAGTGTGAAAAACCCAGCTGATTGGTCGGGTGGCTTCTTATTCTACAAGGGAAATGGGTTTGACAATGACACTGCACCAACATCAAAATCTGATATATGCATGATTCGCAAGCAAGTTAATGTAAAAAATTTTAAATAAAAGGAAAAAATTTGTTGACATATACTTTTATCCTGCTTGTCTAAGCAAACCCACAGTTTTTGTGTCAGTCTTGGGGTTTTTTTTTTTTTAGTTTTGCTCCCACTTTTTTCACTTACATGAGCCACTCCCTCTTCTCCAAATGGGGTGGCTGCAATCCCTCCTCTCTCCATTGAAGAAACTCTGGTTTCGTCTACACTCAGCTCAAAGGAAGAGTATGTTAATTACCCAATCTCTGCATTTTCATGATTTCTCTTATTTCCAGCCTACATGCATGCTAAAGTTTGCAGCCTTCCCTTGTTTCTTTTCATGGTTTTAAACTTAAGACAGACATTCTCGGCATTGTTCATTTTTATCAGCAATCTTGATTTAGCTTCTTTTCATGGAATTGTCACTATAATTGTTATGGAAAAGCATTTCAAATTAAAACAAACTCTGTGCCAATGCATCTTTTGCTTTGATTTTTATACTCAAAATTATGTTTGCTACTCATTCATACATTAACATTCTTTAATTAAGCTGCTCTGTTTTTACTCTTTAGCATAGAACAAATTCAATTAAAATTTATCTTCTTAAATTGTTTTTTTTTTTTTACATTTTTTTGCTTTTTTTTTTTTTTTTTTTTTGCATTTTTCAGGAAGAGGGATATACATTTTATATGACGATGTGAAATCCTGCCCCTGTGAAGATGTACATGTTTTATGGTCAATACTGATGGAGTCAAATGCACCTTCCTTACCGGCTAAACAGTGAAGACCCTTTTCAGGGGTAGAGTTTCTAAAGAAACAATATTTCAGAGTTCTCCACTCTTTGTACATAATATCTATCTTATCCTAATTCGAGTAAGTGTTCGATATGAGTACGTGTTCGACATGAGTATATTCAATTTTTTTTAAAAATTTTATATATTTGAAGGATTATATTCCATTCCCATATCCGAATATATACTGGATACAAATATCGGACACGAATACCGTAGAGAAAATGAAGAATCCGAGTAACAGCATAATGTATTTATGATGTTTTATAATCAATTGAACAGTTTTTGTTTTTCTCTTTTCCTTTTCTTTACTTTCTTTGAATATGCATCAGATACCAGAATATGAGTTATTACTTTTTCGTTCCCTTTTTTTTAATTCAAACTTCAATGGTTAATCAAATTTAACAAAAATTTCCTTACACTTAATGATTATTAGTGAGAAGCTTTTGGGGGAAGTAAAGGGTAGTTCTTTCTTTACTTAAAATTTGGCTTCTTATTGTTGCTTTGTCATTTTCAGCAGTTGGGGAATGGCAGTTTGTTTTTTGTTTTCATGACCCTTTGAAGTTGACTGGGGAAACCTTTGAATGGATGTGATAACCTACACGATTTTCATGTCTTCATTTGAAAAAGGGTACAGTATGGACAGATTTTGTATGTAGATTGGTAGACTACAATCTACATGTAACAAGATATTATACTTCAATTAGAGATATCCTTTTCAGATTAAAATTTTGGATTAAAGCTTTCGCATATCTGATAATTTTGGACATCATATGAAAATACGACATATGATACATATTTAATAAATAAAAAAATAATTTAATACACATATCATATTCGTATTTAATATTTTTCACAAATTTAATAAGATTTTCACATATTTAAAAACTTCAAGATTGAGTTTTTTAATTGTGTTTGAAGTTTTTGGAAGAAAAAAAAGTTTGAATTCAACAAAATCCAAGCAAACCAAACTAGTATAAAATTTTAAGCACAAGGCCAACCTAATTAATTATTTTATTAATAAATAATAATATTAGTTTAATTTGAATTCTACAATGTATTTACAAACATTAATATAAAATTAATAATAAATAAATAGATCAATTGGATCGGATTAGAACTAGACTCTTAAAAAAAAATCAAGTAGACACGACTCAATTCATAAACATTTATAATTTTTAAACCAACTTTGAGCAGGTCTATAATTCCTCAAAAGTTCTGATCACATGAATTTGGTTCCGTTGGAGTTATCACGGCTTTTGAAATGGCTTATTATAACCACAAAATTCAAATTCAAATCAAATTTATTAGTAAAAAAATTAATTTATTAAATATTTAAAACAAAATCCATCAATTTATTATGAGTTACATTTTGTGATTGTGATTAAATCAGATCAAAGTTCAATAATAACTCTCGCATAACCAAATTTATAAAATATAAAACACGACATATATACACGAATTATCATATCTAAAGCTCACAAGTGAGATATAAGTATAAGTCTTGGGACAAGATTTAACATATACATATGAACAAAGTTTTTAAGAGCTAAATTTTTTTGTTTGTTTTTACCTCAGTATCCAAATTATTTAAAAGATGACTAAAGAACAGGTTTAATTTTATCTTTTTACCCCAAAATTTCATAAATGACCACTTTTTCTTTGCATATTCCATTTAAATATGTTATGACGTGGTAAAGACCCAAAAATATGAGAGGTGAATATTGAAAAAGTCCAAACAAAGCACAACAGCTAATTTCAAATTCATCCATATCCATTGATGCTCAATGGATTAAATGTTGGTTTCCCATAAATTAACAACATCATTTAAGCTTTTTTTTTTTTTTTTTGGTTGGTTTTTATTGGAAAATAAGGGTTGTTACTATCAATCCCAACATATATGACATGACAGGTGAATTTATACATTATTCCAAAGGGAAATCTAGAAGATCATATGAGCAACTTTTTGAGCCTGAAAGCTCTTTCAATCAGCCAAGAAAGTAAGTAACAGGCAAAATAAAATATAAATATCATGACAAATTCGACATAATGTTCAATATCATAGATGAAACAAAAATTCAGATTTTAACCATGATACATAATTACTCATATGAGAATCACTATTCTGTTCACAAATTAGAATGCCTACATGGAAAAACCAATTGAGTTTCGTTTGTCTAAAAGTCTTGATTTTTCATAGGTCTTTATTATCAATGCCTTTTTGCATAAAACGGCATGTAAAAAAATAGTGTTAACTTGGAATCCCTGTTTTAGAGTTAATCCATTACTGCTTATCAATGCCTTTTTGTATAAAATGATATGAACCGGTACATGCTGATATGATGGGATACAAATCAATATAAAAATTAAAATGATATAATATTAATACGTATCGACCGGTACTATCAATATCAATAACCTGATCATATGTGTAAGACCACAATTGTCTTTACAAAACAGCATGCTCGCTGTGAAACATATAAACTTATCACATCAAAGTAATTATTGCTGGCCAGAATGTGATTGCAATATAAAATTTTAAAAAAAGTTTAAATTGTTTGTTTATCATCTTCTAATGCTTAGAACCGATGATTAAAACAAGTAAAAGGCAATGGAGTTATGAAGTTTAGAAAGCAAACATATTACAGTAGTTAGTCATTATCTTGATTCATCGAGCCTTATTAATCATCCTTATCTGCGCATTTGCTGCATTCTTTTCCTCCACAAGATTGATCCCATAAAGGGTACTTAATGAGGCTGATGAATTGAAGATTGGTGTTGAACAACTGTTGGGAGCCAATTTTCGAAGTATGCCTGGCAACCCATGTCTGGATGAGTGAGGACCCCAAGAGGAGTGATGCTAATCTGAAATGTTAATTTAACCATCATGAAATTGAGAAGCTACTCTCTAATATTTTAGATCAAAATTATGAAGAAAAGCAATACATACATATCCTTCCTGAAGGCTCTTTTGATCTAAGTCATCATTTTCATCAACTTGGAATCCCCTCAACTGTACGAGTTGAAAGAAAAAGCCGATTATGGATGAAACCGTTACGTAATTATGAAAATTTTCAAAAGAACCAGTGTTCATTCAAGTAAGACGATTCGGCTATGTTATCTGGACTCAGGGGTGAGTGTTAAATACGAGTATGTGTTCGATATGGGTATACTTAATTTTTTCTAAGTTTTTTCATATATTTAGAGGATCATATCTCCGTACCCACATCATAATATGTGTCGGACACGAGTATTTTAGAAAAAAATGAAGAGTCCAGATAACATAACTTTTTAGAATGGCATGTTGAATTTCATTTAAAACAAGTGCTTAATCAAAAACATAATCTAAGTTATACTGATATGAAAATGATCTCCATGTTTACAAATAATATAATTGCATAAATAATATGGGAAAGGAACTCACTTCTCTACAGAATAAAAGATTATCTGCCAATACATGTGATGTTTTATCAGTTTCTGACACTAGTAATGTTTTTCCTCCATGAACATCAAAATTAACTTGCCTCCATCCTATCTTCATCATACTTTTCCCCTGTTTAGTCAGTTTATACCCCTTTTGGAGGTAAAAAAGACAAGGAAAATTATCAACACATTGTGAAAGAAGAAATGACCATATGCCTAAGATTTTGCTCCTTAAGGATGATAAAATTTGAAAATTAAACTTCATGAGTAATCAATTATTATAAATTATTAGATCACCTTCCCTTTTGAGTTCCCAGCCATGTCATCTAGTTTCCTATTGGCTACTGCCACTTGAAATGCAGGGTAACTGATGGCATAGCAGTATCAACTCACCTCATGGCTAATTCACAAATTTTTATTACCTAATGAGCTGAAAGCTCGACTCTTTATTTTATTTTTTTGAAGTACCCGTGTCCGACACCTGTATCCGACGCATATCCGGACATGGGGGATATTACCCTTCAAGGATCCTCCAAATACATGAAAAAACTTAGAAAAAATTGAACATACTCATATCGGACATATACCCGTATCCGACACTCTCACCCGAGTCCGAGTAACATAGGTTGAAACTGTTTTTGCATAAAACAGAAAACATTGTTGAGGGAGAAAAAAAGAAGCATGAGATCTTAAAAAACTAATCAATTTACTTGTATAAGCTGGTAAAGGTACATAAGATGCATGGATTGAAAATTGCAGAACTTCAGAACTAGCTGAAACAGCCAACCCTTGACTGACTGCCCGACTCCATGCCGAGCGTCCCAGCGGGTGGCAATCTCAAAGACAAGATGGAAGTTAGTGGAAAGCAGGGTGAAGTAGGATTTTAAGATATGATCCCTAAACAATTTGATGAAGGATGTTGACATCCCTCAAAAGAAAGAATATACAAACAATACCAACATTTTCTATTCTTTAAAATTTTCTAACAGAAACAATTTTATGTTTTCTATTAGGACCTCACTATTGGTTTCCCTCACCTATGTTACTCAAACTCTTTATTTTCTCTAAAGTATTCGTGTCTGATACCTGTGTTCAACGCATATTCGAACATGGGTATGGAGGTATGATCCTCCAAATATTTGGAAGAACTTAGAAAAAATTGAATATACTCATGTCGGACACATACCTATATCCGACATTTATCCCGAATACGAGTAATATAGTCCCTCACAACAAATTAAGAAAGATAATTTCCATCAAAATGGGCCAATAACTGAGAAGTTAGAACTTTACACCCTATACTTGATAAGAATAGTGCATGAAATAAACCAGTGACTAGTAAGAAAGTTACCTTATGATTAGCAAGATCTCTTGGCAGGTCTATATTTAAAAAGCATCCTTGAGGATAAGCCTGATTCTTGATCTCAGCTAGTATTGCGTTGATTATGGGCAAGCAAGCCTTAGCAGCTGATTCAAAGTCATGACTCTTGCCCTTAGCATCATGCCTTGAGTACCCAAAATTACCATATTTAGTGAGGAAAAAAACAAAGTCAAACTCATTGAAATTATTGAGAAGATAAAAGGAATGTGGAAATAAGATTGCTAATGAAACTTTAGGTGGAAATATAGAGTGGTCTAAACTCTTTTAGCCGTAACCAACATTTACTTGAAGCAGTTTGACAGGGCAAGGCTTAATTACCTCCAGAATCAAGCTACCCCATCAGTTTTGTCATTATGATTTGGGGGCCAAAATTTTGGTCATGATCAATGTTACCCGGACTCTTTATTTTTTTTTAAAGTCCGTATCCGACATATATTCAAGCATAGGTACGGGGGTATGATCCTCCAAGTATATGAAAAAACATAGAAAAAATTAAGTATACCCATATCAAACACTCACCTCGAGTTCGAGTAATATAGGTTAAGATTACTCTGGCTGGTATTTGGTCCATAAAATCAAATTTCTCATATCTCATCCAAGTATTGAAGCCAAAGAAAATAGAATTAACAACAAAGGAAAGAAATTAGTCCTACCTTAGCACCGTCTCCAATTGCTCTGAATTAAGCCCACCATAACTACGAGAGAAAAGGACGCAAGGAACTTAAATCACCAATAACAAAAGTAAACAATAATTTAGCTTTTGCTTGATAGGATGGAAAGAAAATTGGATAGATGAAAACTTGGAGGAGGAGAAAAGTGAAAAGATGGAAAACATTTTTTTTCCAGTGATGTGCTTGGTAGGAAAGATGGAAAAATGGAAAGAAAATGTAATTTTTTTTCCATTCATTGCTTGGTAGAATTGAAAAATGAAAGGAAAAAAAATGAAAAGTATATTGTTTTAGCATTATACTCATTGTAAGTTAAGATGACTCACACCACTCTTATTTTCTTTCCTCTTTTCTTTCCAATTTGGAGTAATTTGTTTTTGTTAATAGGTGTGAAAAATAATAATCTTTTTTATTTTCTTTCCTCTTACTTTTCTTTCCTACTAAGCACACTCAAAATTCATTTTCTTTTCACTTTTTCACACTACTCTTTCCATCCTTTCACTTTTTCACTCTATCAAGCACAACCTTAAAATGTAAACAAGTAGCATTGCACCAAGTTCCATCATGATTACTCTATCAAAAATTTGGTCCATGAAAATCATATTCCTCATCTCTTCCCAAATTGAAGAAGAAAAAAGAAATGCAAAATGAAACTAGCAGAACCTGCTGTCCTTTACCCCCATGACGACAACAGAAAAGGATATAACTATGAAGAGAACTAATGGAAGACAAGGATTTAAATAACGGCCGCAATGCGATGTTACAGTCGTTATTTGCGGTTTCAGCTCTATCCGCCGTTGATATTCATTGTTGATATCCACCGCAATTGAATGCGATAGCATCTATTACGTCCGTAACCGCGATAAATACAATGCGACTGAAAACACATTCACAACCGCAATTTAAGTCCCAGGTGGAAGAGGATCATCAGGATTGTTAAGCACATCCTGATAATTGGCAGCTTGGAATCTACTGATACACTGAATTAAATTTTAACTTTGGACTGAAATTTCTTTCTAATCCAGCAATATAGCCACAAGATACGCCTACATACCAATCGTATGATATCGACACAGCTGGTACACCATTTAGGAAGGCCTCTCGAGCTGCAGCAGCCGTACCAGAATAAACACTGCAATTTCATTGATCGAATTGGTAAGTATTGTCATGAACAAAACCCTGTCACCTATGTTATTCGGATTTTTTATTTTTCTTAAAGTATCCGTATTTGACATCTATGTCCAACACATATTCAGATATGGGTATGGAGGTATAATCCTCCAAATATATGAAAAAACATTAAAAAAAAAATGAAAGACACATCCGTATCCGACATTCATCCCGAGTGCAGGTAAACATAATCTGCCACTGCCACACAGAACAAAATCTGAAGCAAAGCTAATTTAACAGCTACTACTAGAAACGTTAGTTCAATAAATAAATAGTTCCCTTTGACATAGCAGAGCAGGTGTGTTTTTGGAGATTTCATGACAATAAAATCACTCAGATACTTTAGAAATGCTTGTAGAAATTTCTACTATTTTGATTCAGGATTTTAGGACTTGGGACTACAATGATTTACAGTAACAAATTAATGACCAAACGAAAATTTCGTATCAGGAAATACTACTCACGTGTGATAACCGCAGTTGCTCCCCTTATTAATGCCAGAGAGAACCTGTCCAGCAAAATTAGACATGCATTAACAACTCAGAAGATTCCTGAACTAATTTTCACCTAGGAAACACGGACATTTATGTTAGGAGAGTATCCAAGTGTCGGACATGCGAGAACACGTCAAAAAAATAAAAATAAAATCGGACACGGTCAAAACTTGGTCAAGACATGAGTAGACACGTCCGCACACGCGATGAAGGTTTTTTTTTGCATTTTTCTCTCAATATAAAATCAACAATGAACAATTTGGTTCTAATGGTTTTTTTTTAATGTTCAAGTTTTTAAATTCAAAATTAATTTTAAAAAGATTAAAAAGTTATTTGCATATTAATATTTGATTGAAAAATATTATTTTATATTTTTATTATACATTATTATATAAAAAATATTTTTTATTGTCGTATCCTGCCGTATCCATGTTTTAATTTTCTAAAAATTCTCGTATTTTCGTGTCCATATCATATCGTACCCGTATTAGTGTCCGTGTCCGTATTTCCTAGATTTTCACGAAGTTTTTCTAAAAAAAAAACAGGGCTAAAATTGTGTTTCTGATAACACTAGCAAGGCATTTTGAAGAAGAGTATCTTTATCTTTCTGATAACATGAAATTCAGGGAACTACCAGGTCAGGAACTGAAGAAAAGAGCACTGAGGAGACTCCCAAAGAAGCACAATCAGCCGGAGTTCCTGAAAAATACAAACAAGCACAAGCTTTGTTGCTTCAAACTTCAAACTCCAAAACTAAACATAAATTTATAAATAAAGTCTAGATTTCATGGGATCAGGCATAAAACCAGAAGCCGCGAAAGCTGTTGCTCCTTCCATTTCTACTTGATAAACAGAAAGCGATTGGCGCCAAGTAATACTATGACTAACAGCTGACATTTCCCTACAATTGTTACAATAATATCAGTAAAATAGGGATGATCAAAGACCAGTAGTAAGATGGTGCTATGGAGGATTATCAGTCAAGTGAAACTACACTGCTAAAGTAGTACTCTTCATTTTTCTTATCCGTTTCCCATGCCTATATCCGACACATATTCGGACACGGATAGGAGAATTATCCGACACATCTTTCAAATTACGAAAAAAGTAAAATAAAATTGAGTATATCAGACACCCATTCCAAATCCGGATAACATAGATAAAACTAAATAAATTTGACAATATTTTATGAAAAGCTCTACTAAAACAACTGTTCTACTTCACCCACCGAATATAGGAAAATTTGAACCATTGAAAAAAATTTCAAGGATATTTTAAGCAAAAAGATTAAATCCCAAGAAAACATGCAAGTTTACGTACTGTTGAGGGGCGCAGACAAGAACGTTGAATTGATTGGTGGAAACGAGGACGCTAACCAAGGCTTTCAAGCCTGGTGCGTCGATTCCATCGTCATTGGTGACCAAGATAGTTGGCCTCTGGCTCTGGCCATAGCTGTTAGAATTAACATCCTCCATCTTTATTGGGGAAAAAGAAATTTCGTATGTTATATATTTGTTTCTGCTTCTTACAGAATTTATAGGCAAAGTTGCTTTGTTTAAGACATGCTGATTAGTTAAAAGCTTTCTTGGAGTCAACGTCCACAATTACAGCTACCTAGTTTTTTTTTTTGGCTAGAAACAGCTACCTAGTTGGCTTACTTATAATTTGTCACTTTTTTCTCTCAATTAATCAAACATAGAATGAAGTAGTGCACATGATTTTTTAAGACAATAATTTTTATTTTTTTTAGATACGGTTTTTTTTTTCCAAACAGAGTATTTTATGTTTTACGCTTAGCTGATTTTACTGACTTTAAAATTTTCTGATATAACCCTTTACAAATGTAATTGCAATTGCTTGCTAAACAGCATTAGGAATATGAACGAATATCATCTTATTTATAGAATTTTAATCTTCTTAGCAATACTTATCATGCTCCAATAGTCAAACGTAGAATTGTTTATGGGCGGGTCAAGCCGAATTTGGATCGATTTGGTATGATATCAATGTTACATATGTTTGCTCAAGCTCGGTTCAACTTGATAATACGAATTTCAAGTTTTGTTTAAATTCACCCATATTTATAAATGGGTAACCAAATTTATCTAAATCTACCCATATTATTTTTTTTTAAAAATTAAAAAACATGTTATTTTTATTTAAACTTTAGGAATTTTGTTTTTTTATTAAGTTTAAAATATAGATAACATTTTTTTAATGTTCACATTAAAATATTATATATATTTATTTTTATATGATATATTACATAATATATATGTAGAGGTGGCAATTGGGCGGGTTCGGGCGGGTTCGGGTCGGGTTCATTCGGGTTCGGGTTTATTCGGGTTCGGGCTCATTCGGGCTCGGGCTCATTCGGGTTCGGGTCCATCCGGGTTCGGGCTCATTCGGGTTCGGGTCCATTCGGGTTCGGGCTCATTCAGGTTCGGGCTCATTCGGGTTCGGGCCCATTCGGGTTCGGGCTCATTCGGGTTCGGGCCCATTCGGGTTCGGGTTCGGTCTGGGTTCGGGTTCGGTCTGGATTCAGGTATCTTTTACATCATTTTATTTTATATTAGATGTAATCATTTTTACGTAATTTAAATATTTATATCTAAAAACAAATTATTAATTTATTATTATTTTTATACTTTTGCTATTATATGATATTTTTAATTATATTTATTTTTTAAAATTAATATTTGTTAGCACCAAAAGAATAAGAAATTAATTTGTTATATAAAATCAAATTTTGAAATAATTTATTATAAAAAAATATGATATATTATATTTTAATCATATTGATATTTAAAATAATTGATTTGATGAACTCGAATTTCAAAATATAAATACATTATAATTTATATTCACTATAAAATAAAAAAAATTTAAAAATAAATTCTGGTCTTCATCTATTCGTTTATATACTTATAAAATGCAAAAATTTTATGCTTATAGTCAAGATATATATATATATTGAGTACTTATATTTTTTCATCAGTATAAAGTATAAATTATAAAGTAGTACTAAAAAAATATAATTTATATTTAAATTATATGTAATAAATATATAATTAATATGATTATTTATTAATATATAATAAATATACCCAAAACCAAAAGGCCATAAAACCCAAAACCCTATTAAACCCACCCGCTAAAATAAAATCTCATGAAAGCCATAATCCAATTAAACCCACTCTAACCTAACCGTATAAGTATAACCCAAAAGGCCAAAATAATTGAATTATTGTCAAATTTTTTTACCCTTAAAGAATAATTTAATTAGTGTCAAATTTTTTTTCACATCTCTAAAATTTTCAAGAATTTAAAATATTTAGATTGTAAATTCATCATGATATGAGACGTTAAAGTTATAACTTATAAGTACAAAATATAATTTACTTTTTGATAAAATTATTATTTCATCATCATATATATATATTAAATTTTAAATTTTAATTAAATTATTTAAAAAAATTAGAATAAAATTAATAATTAAAGTTATTGCTTTGTAAAAAAAAATTAATTAATTGCAATTTGATTATTTTTATTTTTAGTATTAAATTCGGGTTCGGGTTCGGGCCGGTCTCGGGTTCGGGTCCATTCGGGTTCGGGCTCATTCGGGTTCGGGCCCATTCGGGTTCGGGTCCATTCGGGTTCGGGTCCATTCGGGTTCGGGTCCATTCGGGTTCGGGCCCATTCGGGTTCGGGTCCATTCGGGTTCGGGCCCATTCGGGTTCGGGTTTTTTCGGGTTCGGGTTTTTGACTTTTTGGTCAAATCGGGTTTGGGCGGGTTCGGATTTTCCTGGACGGGTTTTCGGGTTCAGGTTCATTTTGCCACCTCTATATATATGTATAAATAAATATAAAAATAATATATATTATATAATTGAAAAATTGGACGAGTTTGAACCAATGTTATAACTAAAACTTGATCCATTTTCTAAACAAATCTCTTTTTTGCCCAAATTTATTTTTCAAACCTAATATTTTTGTTTAAGTCTTCTTAAAACGAACTTTCAAACTTAACCGAATAAGGACAAATCTAATAAAAACTGAGCCCAACAATCTAGAAAAGATGCAGCCGACCTAAAACCAGACTAGGTTTAGTTCACTACTAACTTTATTTGATATTATTGCATACACTCTATTCATAAATTCTGTCCTTCAAAAGAAAATGATAAAAGAGTTGTAAATTGTAATGGCAATTTGTTATCATTCCCCTTTGCTTTGCTGGGTGGGTAGAGGGTAACAACTCCAGTGAACAACCAAAACTCTATAGTAATTACATAGACTTTTGGTTAGTTTATGGTTTGTTTAAATGGCACTACTTTCACAAGAAATAAACAAATAAAGTACATCGTATTACAATCTATCACCATTTACAAGTATCCTACTATGGAAAATTCAACAATTTACACCATGTTTGATAGGCAATTAAGTTAAAAGGACAAGGATGAAAAAAAAATTCAATTTAATGATTCAAATTCTTAACACCGTCTATTATTTTGAATTAAAATTTTTTTCTTTTTCCCTTTCCCTTTCCCTTTCCATCTTCTCTTTTCCTTTCTTCCCTTTTTTTTTTTTTTTATTTAAGTTAAAACATTTTTTTTTTCATCCCATTAGAGTTGAGACTTATGTTGCTCCGACTCTTCATTTTTCTTAAAGTACCGTGTCCGACCTATATCCGGACATGGATATGGGGATATGATCCTCCAAGGGCTCTCTAAATACATGAAAAAACTTTAAAAAAAAAAATTGAACATACCCGTGTCGGATATATACCCGTATCCGATACTCACAATCGAGTCTGAATAACATAGGTTGAGACCCACGGTAGATGCTGAATAGCAAACCAAAAAGCAGATATAATAATCTAATAAACTTTTTTTCTGATGGAAAGATATAAAAATTAAAAATAACAAGTAAATGGAGAGGGGGTAATTAATTTAGCTTTGACATCTAGGCTAAATAGCAGGCTCAATACAAATTACATATGATCCATACCATATAACAGGATTAGGGTATCAAATGGGAGTCTCATCCAAATAAAGCAAAATAATCATAAAAGCTTTTTAGATGCTGAGTTTTCAATACACACACACACAGAGAGAGAAAGAGAGAGAGCATAACTATGTGAGAACTTGCCAATGGGATTTCAGGCAAACAATCACATGATAGTTGATGGAAGAGAGGACAGGAACCCAAACAATCCAAACCAGCCTCTATGCAAGTTCCTGGAACAACCAAAGAGCAGGTAGGTAAGATATTATTAGATATTATGATTTCTCAACTTGCCTAATTCTGGAATTCTTTTCTTGCAACAAAAATCCATTAGCCTCTTCAGCTCAATTATTGCTTTATTAAGTTACTTTCACATCCATAAAAGTGACCTAACAAAAGAAGCCTCTGCCTTGGATTGAAGTTTGACCTCCAAGTTGTACAAAAATGAAAGGCATCCAACACAATAATTGTTGAATTGAGATATGTACAGTGAATCAAAATCTTATGTTTGAGAATAAAATATCAAGTATCGTAACGTAAGATATGGTAAATAATTTTAAAATTAATTATAAATAACATATATACATGTAAGATAAACAAAAAATAAGTAAAAAGAATTATATATGTTAATAGGATTGAGTGGTTATGTGCATAAATAAAAAATGTGATTGTTTCCCAAACTCTCAACATGCTCTTTAGTCTTTAATAGCATATATTTTTAAATAAAAATGTTCATGTATTTTTCATGTTAATTTACTAACTGAAAGTCCAAAATTTCCATATTATTTAAGATTAAAACCTTTAGAGAATATGTTTATATGATTTTTGTCAAAAAACTATTAAAATTGTATTTTTAGGTAATTAGACCTGATCAGATTTTAATTGGGTCTGACCTAAATTCACTACACCGTATCGAAGTATATCATATGTATCGTACAATATGCATCGATTCAATTGTGAATCGACAGATATGACACTTACTCATGATAAAATCGATTTTTTATATAGATATGTATCGATTTTATAATGAATTGAATCGTATCATACGAATATACGATACATATCAAGTATCGTAGGATTTTAATAGCTATGTCCAAGACTATGCCTGTTTGCATCCATGCCTGCATTGGACACACCAACTTTATACCCCCAAAGGCACCCATGATGAGCAATTCCACTATGGTTATTAGCGGTAAAATGATTGCATTATAAAGTTCTGGAATTTGATGGAAAGCAAGCATGGCTGTCAATTCAGTTGCAGGTTTATCAACTATACAAGCTAGCTATCCAGCTGGGGAAAACTTTCAGGGAAGGCTGAAAAATAAAGCATAACTTTTCCCTGATTTAATTGCAAAATTACTCAAAATTGGCATTATATTTAAACTTAGTTGGCAATTTTAAGTATGCTATGCTGTTTTCTCATAGTAAGGGTTCAAGTGGAGCAAAGAACAGTAATCACTCATACAGCATTGCTCACAGCTAGATGCTCAGAACAGAAGACTTGGGAGGCAAATTTCTGACAGAAAAAGTTAATGCAAGTGAAACTGACAGAAAGCTATTTTTCTTCTGATCATAAACAAGAGGGCAAATACTTGTGTTAAAATGGAATGGGGAGAGAGACAGCATTCAGAGTAACTTATGAGGCATGATCAGTATTATTTCACTCACCAGAGGGACATTAACTGCATTATTATGCTGAAGAAGAGAACCTTTGAACTGCACTTGGTAGCCATTCTTTAAAGTAGGACTGGTAATCAGTCTCTGCCTGAGAGATGGCTCCAAGAGGAGTAACAGTAATCTGAAATAAAATTTTGAGCATCACGTAAATTTCAAGCTATTTAATTGAAAGAGGTTGCATCAAGTTGAGCAGAGATACCCACATATCCTTCCAGAAGATATCGCTTATCTGTATCATCATCATCAACTTGGGCTCCTCTTACCTAGAAAAATTGAAAAGCAATTTCTAAATCAAGCAAGATTTGGGAGATAAATGCCCTTCCAATCAGACTTTCAAATGAGGCATTTGGCTTCCAACTTATTTACAACAAGTAACATAGAACCAGGTTTCAATGCTTTAAATGACTTTTCTATCTACTTGATAATACATACCAACATACTAGCCATCCAACTAGAAGATATTAACTTTTTCTTCAAAGCAGCCATCTTCTTATGGCATAGTTTCATGTGGAAGAAACCCGAGCAAAACAATAATGTTTAAATAACATTGCAACATTAAAGGGTTACCAACTTATTGGAATAGCATTATACAAACAAAAATATACCAAGAGAATAAGGGAGCACCTCTCTTTCGAACAAGAGATGTCCTCCTGCTACTGTCGATGTATCAGTTTCTTTCCTTGATGATGACTCCATCTCCATTGTGGATAACATCTTTCCTCCTTGCCTTTCAGAAGTAACTTGCCTCCACCCCATTTTGAATATACTTTTACCCTGTCTAGTCAGCTTATATCCCTTTTTGAGGGAGAAGGAACAACCAAAATAATCATTATAAACATCCAGAATAAATGCATGGTACAATTACTAATTCTATGATGAAGTAGATGCCAGTAACAAAGGTATTGCACAACAAAGCAAATTAACAATCATTATCATACCTTCCTTAGTAAAATTACCAACCGAAGGATTTACACAAAATATAATCACTTGAAACTGAGAATTTTAAGACATCTAGATAGACGAAATCACAAAAATAGAAACAATTCATTGGGGGGGTGATAATTGAGATATAAAATCAGCCTGGCATGCAAATATGTTAGCTGTGCCCCTCCTTTCTGAACTGAAACATGAAATGAAACCCTTAACCATTTCATGTACCTATTCCCATCATACAGGATGCAGAATTTGTTAAGTCATCGTAATTTATAGAAACCTACGAGAAAATATATATTCAGCAAAAAAACTACAGCAACAACCCTGAAAAGGTTAGAAATTGATAATAAAGTATATTTGGAAGTAACTGAGTGGCAGCAGGAAAGTGGAAAGCCCTAAAGAAAACAAGACAAAGCTAGTTTTTTGCCAGCTAAAAAGTGAGGTCCTTTAAAATAAAATTTAAAATGCAACTTTGTTAACCAATTCCAACAAGTTTTCAAGCTGAGACCACCAGAAGTAATTACACATAATACAGTAAATAGTGAATTTAATTGACAAAGCTACAGCACAGAAAAATAAATTTGAGGAATATATGCCCATTTGTGATGCGCAAAGATGAAGCATGAAGCATTCGAGAAAAGATTGTCAGATAATGTGGAACAACACCTAAAATGCTGGACTAATGAGATAAAAAAATGCAGAAATATACAAAATCAAGACAGATATTGGCGAAAGTGAGCAGAAATAGCAAAAGGGCTTTTTGAGCAAACAGCATTTGCGTCAAATTCTACCAATAATCAAACACTTTTCAATCAACCCCTACAAAAACAGCTACGAGATTAACTATATCAAAACTGATAGCCAATAGGTTCGAAGTTAAGTATCTAATAGACAGGGACTAGACACACAAAAAAAAGGATATGTTGCTTGTTGGCAATCTAATTTGAAATTTACCTTGTGGTTGGCAATCTAATTTGAAATTTACCTTGTGATTGGCAATATCTGTCGGCAGATCTATATTCAAAAATCCTCTTAGAGGATAACTTTTATTCTTAATCTCAGCTAGTATTGCATTGAAGATTGGCAGGCAAGCCTCAGCAGCAAGCGTATAGTCATCAACACTGCTCTTACCTCCAACCCTGAAATTCCATAACAAGAATAATCACATAAGAAGACTTGTATGTACAAGAGAAGAAACTGCACACTAGTTTTACAGAGCCTTTTATACAAGCATATTGTGATGGAAATATATCCACATACCAGTCATATGATACAGAGACAGCAGGTATATCATTGAAAAAGGCTTCTCGAGCACCAGCAACTGTGCCAGAGTAGACACTGATTCCAATAATAATCAGCCACAATTAGCAAAAAACTGCATCATTTACAACTATGATACAGAGCCATAGCTAATGAAAATGATATCATGAACTAACATATAAAAGGTGCATAGAGAAAAAACGAGATTACTAACACGTGATAACCACAGTTGCTGCCCATGTTTATGCCACTGATTACCTGTGTATGGAATAGGGGAAAGTTAACAACTAGCAAACACAATCTACACAAAATGGACAACAAATTTTAGGGGAAAAAAGAAAAAGCTCGATCTTTCTGTGACATGGCTGCACAAGGGTTTTATCCAAAAAAGGAGTTACTAGACCAAATTCACTCAAAAGAAATGAAATATACAAGTCCGTCTAAGAGGAGTAATTGAGTTAAATGATGATTATCCCGGTGCCATTACAAGTAAGTGACATATGGCAAGCTAAGTATAAAAAACCAAGGAGTAAAAATAGTTCCTTTTGTTAGTGTACTCAATATGCATAAAGGAAGAAGATGATGAAAAGTATTGTCCTCAATTAGTTACATTTCTACAACAGTATAACTCAGACAAAACCAGATAACTACCAGATCAGGAACTGAGGGGAAGAGTGCTTCTGAGACACCCAAAGAAGTACAATCAGCTGGAGTTCCTGCAGAATCCATAAAGAACTGAAACTACGTCTAAAAATCGACTAACATCTTTCAATAACACATACTAATATCAATGTAAACTGAAAATGGTAATGCATTCTTTGTTTTACACTTCAGAAATAATCATATCATCATATTTCTGAGAATTCATGAAATAAAAATTGCGGTAAATCAATAAATAAATAAACAAACCAGAAACAGCATAAGCTGTTGCTCCATCGATATCTACTTGCTTTACAGAAACAGGGTGACGCCATGTGATACTATGACTAACAGCTGATTTCTCCCTGAGAAAAAAAAAAAGGAAAATTTTATACAAAACCGACCACGACGATCTTATTATTTACACAAACTGCCACTAACTTTCATCAAACAGTGGTGAGTTGTGATAATAAAACAGAACAGAGAACTCAAAATGAAAAGTACGATCACACGAGAATCAGAGGTGTGTACGTATATATACGTACAGATATAACGTATACACATGTGTATACGTATACAAATATGTATTTAGAAAGGGATTTAAGAAATGTAGTTACATACGAATCAGGAGCGCAAACGAGGACGCGAAAACGATTGGAAGAGACGAGGGCGAGGACGAGAGCGCGGAGGCCTGGGGCGTCGATTCCGTCGTCGTTTGTGACCATTACTGTCGGCTTCTCATCATAGCTATTATTGTTCTCCATTTTCGTCGGACAAAAACAAAAAGAAGAAGCCAGCGAGAGAGTAAGTGAGACACGGAAGCAAAAGTGAAGATGTTTTCTAAAGCCAGGGAATAAATTGTTAGTTATATTATGCTTCTTTCTTTATAGTGGACCGCGATTTTGAGAGAGAGCGTTTTACGCACGCAAGTGAAAGTATTGTATAAAATAGATAGTTCGAACCATTTATTACACATTATATATAATAATTAATGATAAATATTTTATTTCAGTAATTTATTAATAATTATAATAATAAATAGTTAATTTTTAAAAAAAAATCGAATTAGTGATTTTATTTAAATAAAAAAAATTATACTGACGTGAAATAATTGTTTCATATTTTCTCAATGATGCAAGTTCGAACGATTTTAGACAAAAATTATGAGTTGTACTTTTTAAAACGAATGAGTAGAGTGTAGACCTATTAATTTTAATTTGAAATAAAAAAATTCATCCAATTTATTCGAATCTTCGATTTAATTTGATTTGATCATAAAAGATAATAATTCATATCTGAAAAAATCTGAATCTGAAACGATCCGAACTTACCTTAATTCAAATTGACTCAAATCTGAATTAATTCGGAATCGAAATGGTCCGAACCTTAAATTACTTGAACTTAAATTGAATATATTTATTTTTTAAAATATTAATTTAATAAAATTATTAAATATAACATAAATTATTAATTTTATAATTTTAAATTATCTTTTAAATCTTTTCTTGCTATTATAATTTTATATATTTTTAATATTATCTTTCTTAATTATGATTACAAATAAAATATAAATTATTTTTATTATTATAATTGAATTTCAATTTTTATGTTTATAAGTATCTAATATAAGTAAAGTTTTTTTTATTTCGTTAAAATGATTAAATAGATCAATAATAATTATTTTAAAATAAAAAATAATTTAATAAAACTAATTATAACACTTACCGTTAAGTATTTTACTATAAACTTCATATAACAAAATTATTGCTTTTAAAATTAGCTAAAATGAAAAATTCTACTAAAAACTAAATTGTAAACATAATCATACATATAGTTGTACATAATCAAAATATTCCAACTTTCAAAACTTTAAATTACAAATCAAGTAAAAACTATATATATATATATATATATATATATTATAACAATTTGTACCCTACCTTATAAAATTGTCAGATCTAATTTTGGATAGCCAATTTGAATGTACTGCTGCTAAACAAAGTGCTCTGTAGCAGACTCTATAAACAAATGAAATTAGTAGGATCCATTATCCATAATGTAACTACGTGTTTAAATTTGCAGAATCTTATAATTAAGTATATTTTTATCATGTATAGAAACTGTGAAAGAATTGTTTTACAGATTTCATACCGATTTGTTTTAAATGGAGTTTTGTTTTTTTTAAATGAGGGTGAGATAGAATAAGACGAATTTAATAAATGGTTGTTTCGATTCATCTTGTCTTATTTTTTAAAATTATTATTTTATTTATTATATTTTTTTATATTTTTAATATATATTAGATATATATATTATATATTAAAATTATATTTATAAATAAATTATAATATATTTTTTAAATTTTTTTATAATATTAAATTAAAAATAATTAATAAAAAAAATAAAGTGAAACAATCATGCAACCACGTACAAAAAATAAATACTTTTACCATTCATATAAAAATAAATATAAATAAAACAATTCTTTCTCCGTCCCGTCCGTCGGTGTCTTTATCATTGAAAATTTTATAGGAATTGCGTTACATCAATAGCCTCTGACTTTTAGGGCCATGTCTCATAATTAAAGCTGACCTAACCCACAACTATTTTGGGTTAATATGAAAAACATGCACTCTATAAAAAATTATTGTGAAATGGTATAATAAATAAAAATTATTTAAAAAAGAAAAATAAATAATTAAAAATTGTTATAAAAAATATTGTAAAGACAAAATTATTCTTGATAATTTTTTTTTATTTTTTTTTTATTTTTAATTAAAAAATAAAATTTCTGAAAAATAATTTTTTTAAATTTTAAAAAATAAAATTTTAAATTATTTATTTATTTTTTTAATTAAAAAATTTTAAAAAATAAAAATAATATGCCTAAAATTAATTTTTCTTTATTTTTTTAATTTTTTTTAAATTTAAAAAATATATATTTAAATATTTTATTTTTTAAATTTATTTTCAATTAAAATTTTTAAAAAATAATATTTTATTAATGAAAGAAAAAAGAAAAATAAATTTTGTTATTAAGAGTAATTTTGTATTTACAATATCTTTTATAATAATTTTAATTATTCATTTTTCTTTTTCAAATAATTTTTATTCATTATATTATCTCATAATAATTCGTTATGGAATGCATGTTTTTCATTTTTTTTTCAACTATTTTTCCATATTCCATCTCTATCAAAACTGTCCGCCAAAGAAAACGAAGACTACCGTTGACGCTACTTAAAAACAAAGTAACCACCCAAACTAAAAATTAATAATCAATAATCTAAACTAATTTATGCTAATTATAAATTTTAAAATTAAATTGATATTATAAGTTACGTCAATTCGATTAATGAAATTATATAAAAATTAAATTAAAATTATATAATAAAATAAAATAAAATTAATGATATTTAAATTTTTTAATTTTAATAAAAATAATTACTCACTAAAGAAATTATTAACCTTTTTTATTTTTTTTTAATTTAAAAAAATGACTATTCACCTATTTTCTTAACTTGATTATTTCTTTTAAAATATAATATTTTTATTTCAAAAAGACATATTTTTCACCCATAGAGTGACTGTAATAAACTCTAGTAATAATAAAGTTATTGAGAGAGTTTAAAGTCATGAATCAAGTGATATTAATTAAATTAAAAATTATTTAAAAATTGTATAATAAAATAATATATATTTTAAGAGTACTTAAGTCTTTTGCTTTTATTATTAAAATAGAAATTAAATTTACATTTTTTTAAACTAATCATGTTGCCTATTTTTTATACTAATAAATAATTGTTCAATTCTCTCGTTCTTTATTTATATTCAGATAATTATAAAATTTTAATTTTTTAACTTTTATCTTAACTAGAATTTGCACACCTATTATCAAAGCACATTCCAAAAACAAAATTTCAATACCATTTAGCTTTTCTTCCATCTTAATAGAACTTTCAACCAGCATTCCTTGTCATCTTAGCTCGACACTTAAAAGACACAACAATTTTGAAAGTTTAGAATCAATGAGTTGAAAAAAAAAAAAAAAAAAAATCATTCGGATTTTTTTTACACATAAAACAATTTAGATTTGATCTAAATTACATTATGTTCTTAAACTTCAAATGTGTATTAATAAAATTGCAACACCATATATATAATTTGGTGTGATTAAAATTACATTATGTTTGTGTAAATTTTTCGTGTCATAATTATATTTAAGGTATTATATATTTATATAAATTTTGATATATTAATATTTCATGTTATATATATTTTGATATATTTATGTTATTTTTTTCATATGATATCTTATACTCTTATCATATCCAAAATTACTTATTCTAATGAAAATTTAAGTTAAGATTAGATCCTTAACTTTCTTATAAGTTCGGAATTTAGGTACAAGATTTAATACTCTCCAAAGAAAAAAAAATAGAACCATTCAAGAGAGAATTAATTAATGAATTTAATGGTGACACCAAATCCTATTCCTAGAGGCCCAGCCTTGCAGGTGCTTTTGTACGAATAAATAAAAAAATATTTAAGAAAAAATATATAAAATTGTGAATAAAATATTAGTTCAAATAACATTAATAGACTTATATATATATATATATATGACAATATTAAACATTACGCAATTATATAACATGAACACGATATTAAAAAAATAATTAAAATACATAAAAAAATATCATACGACATGAAAAATAACACCAACATAATAAATATATACGAATGTTTTAAAATCTATATAATACGAATTATTAACGAATTAAAATTTATATAATTATAAATATTTTAAATATAATTATGATAAAATAAAATATATGAAGAAAAAATTATGACTTTGAAAAAAATTTAAATGTGAGTCGAGGGTATGCTTCCCATCCAGTTTTCTTACAAGCTGGCAAACAGGGTCTTTTAACATCAGATTCCCAAGATGTTGCCATTCCCTTTGGAATTGCGGCCATAAATCAAGAATTTCTCTTTGTACATCTCCACTAGGATGCGTCTCAAGAGAAAGTTGGATATTACCCAAATTCTCCTTACTCAGTCCATCCTTAATGAATTCAATTTTATCATCTCGATTAGAGGACGGAATCCCAATAGAACGACATTTACCGTTACACGTCCATCGTGCACATTTGTGGCAATTTGAACTCATGCGCTTTGCTCGTCGCTTCATTGCAAAAGTGCTTCTACCTGTACCTGGTAAATGTAAAACAGGAAGATATTCATCTTCACGTACCTTGGCTTCAATTATCCAACGTATGTCTCCAGGAATCCCTTTGTGCATAAGCATTCTTAATCTTTCAAATCGAACTTGGTAAAGCTTCAGTAAAATATTTCGAGGAAAAGGAGGAAATCGTTTCTGCAATCTTGTGAGAATATCATCCATCCTGAAAAAAAAAAAGAAAAAAAAAATGAAAGAGAAATTGGAAGAGAAATTTATATAGAATATCAGTTTTGTGGGTAGCTGATGGAACCGATTTAAGTTAAGATTAGATCCTTAACTTTCTTATAAGTTCGGAATTTAGGTACAAGATTTAATACTCTCCAAAGAAAAAAAAATAGAACCATTCAAGAGAGAATTAATTAATGAATTTAATGGTGACACCAAATCCTATTCCTAGAGGCCCAGCCTTCCAGGTGCTTTTGTACGAATAAATAAAAAAATATTTAAGAAAAAATATATAAAATTGTGAATAAAATATTAGTTCAAATAACATTAATAGACTTATATATATATATATATATATGACAATATTAAACATTACGCAATTATATAACATGAACACGATATTAAAAAAATAATTAAAATACATAAAAAAATATCATACGACATGAAAAATAACACCAACATAATAAATATATACGAATGTTTTAAAATCTATATAATACGAATTATTAACGAATTAAAATTTATATAATTATAAATATTTTAAATATGATTATGATAAAATAAAATATATGAATACAATACAGAAAAAATTATGACTTTGAAAAAATTTAAATGTGTAATATCCGATAAGTGAAGTAGATAAAATTTGAGAATAAATGTAAATTAAGAATCTAAAAGAAAAAGAAAAAATGCATGGCTGGCTATCACCATATTTCCACGATGCAAAAGTTATGTTTTCTTTTTCTTTTTTCCTTCAAAAATTAAAATCCACACAAAAAAAGTATAAAAAAAAAAAATTGGTTGGTCCATGACCATGTCTGCAATTGCAAGTTGTTTAAATGCAAGGCTGAGAGAGAGGAGAGAGAAAAGGAAAAGAAAGAGAAGTCTGGTGATGAAATAGAAAGGAACATAAAAAAAAAAAAAAAAGTTGAAAAAGAGAGGTTTGGGGCGTTGTCACTTGTCAGTTTGTGTGTAATAAGTTGGGTTTAAACTGGGCAAAGGCAACCTTGAGAAATCTTTGCCTCGGTTGTCTCTCAGTAATTAGTTGGCAATTAACCTTAACTCTTGTCCTTCTGAATAAATCATTTACCATTGCTCTTTGCTTTTTCTCAACACTCATTAGTTTCCTTTCCTTTCTTTTACCCAATTTTATTATTGTTTTTTTAAGTGATTCTTCTTCTTCTTCTTCTTCTTTAAAAGCATTTTTGAAACTTTTATACTAATAATGAATGGTGAAACAAGCTTTGAACCAGAAATGGATGGGGGTAAAAGCTTGGAACCTGATTATTCTGAGTTTGTTGAAGTTGATCCTACTGGAAGATATGGAAGGGTAAATAACTAAAAACCCATTTTGCAAACCTTTGGTTTTTGCTTTCTACATTTATGAGTTTTCTTCATTTTTCTTTTTCCTGGGAATTAAAGTTTTGATCTTGACTCCCAAAGTTTGTTGCTTTTTTCTTTGCAGTATAATGAAATTCTTGGCAAAGGTGCCTCAAAGACAGTGTATGAATTCTCTCTTGTTTCTCTTTCTTGTAAGTTGTAAATTCATAATTTGATATTTAGGAAGCTTAATTGGATGTTGTGTGTATTTTTTTTGTTTTGCTTTATTTTTACAGTTACAAGGCTTTTGATGAGTATCAAGGAATTGAGGTAGCATGGAATCAGGTGAAACTCCATGATTTCCTGCAAAGTTCTGAGGATCTTGAGAGGTTGTACTGTGAAATCCATCTCCTTAAAACCTTGAAACATGAAAACATCATGAAGTTCTACACTTCTTGGGTTGATACTGCTAACAGGAACATCAACTTTGTCACAGAAATGTTCACCTCTGGTACTCTCAGACAGTAAGCATTATGTTGTCTCATAGAATTTCTGTCAATCCTGTTCTTATTTTTGTTGTCTGTTTTGGTTAAATGAGTCCTCAAATTAGCTTGTTTTTTGTGATGAGGGTGTCCTTAATTTTCATGTTTTGGTATAGGTATAGGCTAAAACATAAAAGAGTAAATATTAGAGCTGTGAAGCATTGGTGTCGACAGATTTTGAGAGGGCTTCTCTATCTACATACCCGTGACCCCCCTGTCATTCACAGAGATGTCAAGTGCGATAACATTTTCATTAATGGAAATCAAGGGGTGGTCAAAATTGGTGATCTTGGCCTGGCTGCAATTCTCCGAAAATCGCATGCTGCTCATTGTGTTGGTATGTTAATGATAAAAAAATCACTAATTCTTCTTTTATATCTAATTGTTTTTTTCATTTTTGCTCTTTGTATGGCATCATTTTGTTGAATAATAGACTTAATTCTCCAATTCATTTTGCTCAGGAACACCAGAGTTCATGGCTCCAGAGGTGTATGAAGAGGAATATAATGAATTAGTTGACATATATTCTTTTGGGATGTGCATCTTAGAAATGGCCACTTTTGAATATCCATACAGTGAATGCACCAATCCTGCTCAGATCTATAAGAAAGTTGTTTCTGTATGAACTATATAACCTCTCAAAATTTTGTTTTCTTAGATTGACTCGTCTCCCGGCACTTCGTTTTACATGTTTTATATTTGATATAGGGAAAAAAGCCAGAAGCTCTGTACAAGGTAAAGGATCCTGAGGTTGGAGAATTTGTTGAAAAATGTTTAGCAACCGTATCCCGTAGGCTTACCGCCAGGGAGCTTCTGAGAGACCCTTTTCTCCAAATTGATGATTATGGATCTGATTTGAGAAAAATAGAGTACCAAAGAGACTACTATGATGCAGGACCTCTTGTGAGACAACCTCTTTATGATATTCACATTAGTAATAACAGCTCTTTGATGAATGGATACACCAATTATCTTGGTTATGGACCTGAGGATTATTTGGGTTATCATTCACTTGATTATGAAACAAGTGACATTGATCTCTTCACTAGTCAAGAAAATGGGCATTTGGAAGATGTTGACCTTACAATCAAGGGCCAGAGGAGAGAAGACGATGGCGTCTTTTTGAGGCTCAGAATTGCAGATAAGGAAGGTTAGAGTTCTGAACTATCTCCCTCCAATATTCCTCTTCGGTTGAGAATAATTCTCTAGATTTCTATTGGACTCCAGAGTTGTAAATTTTGATTATTTGGTGCTTTTCCAAGTATAGGTTTAGTTGTATACTTGTGCTTCTATCTGCATTAGTGTTACAAAATTTAATTCTTTATGCAGGTCGCATCCGAAACATCTACTTCCCATTTGACATTGAGTCTGATACAGCATTAAGTGTTGCCACTGAAATGGTTTCTGAGCTTGATCTTACTGACCAAGATGTCACAAAAATAGCAGATATGATTGATCGTGAAATTGCTTCTTTAATACCAGATTGGAAGAGGGGATCGGGCATCGATGAAAATTCACAATGCATTAGTTCAAGTTTTTGTCAAAAGTGTGCATCAAATGGCTATCTGTCAGATTATGTATCATCAAGTAATGCAGGTAACAAGAACCTGCAAGTTCTTCAGTGCTCAACACACGGCTGTACTGCTGTCCATGGTCGTTTTGAAGAGATCACATACCAAGTTGGAGGGCCGGAACAATGTGTTTCAGAAGGTGCAGAGGTTCCATTAAGCCAATCAGATGGCATCCATCATGCCGACGTTTGGGCTCAGCGAGAAAGACCAGAACTAAGTTCACCAGGTCCCAAGGATATCCACTGCGATGAGGCGAATGAGACATCAGACCAGTCAGTTTACGGAAAGGAAGAGAGAATTATAAGCATAGATAGTCAATGTGATTCCAATGCTAAGAACTCTTTCTCTGCCTACAATTCTGTTGATTCTGGTTTCTTGGATGATCATGAGAATGAAATTAGGCAAGAACTAAGATGGCTCAAAGCAAAGTATCAAATGCAGTTGAGGGAGCTTAGAGACCAACAGTTAGGAGTTAAACCAAAACCTCTGAGCTTGACTCAAAGTCTCAATGACTTGGAGAATGACAAAGATAACAAAGCTACAATCTCTTCAATTTTAGCATCCCCTAGGAGAGAAAGCCATGCCCATGGACCTCTCCTGAAATCATTACCTTCAGGAAAGCATCTTACTTCATATTTTCCTATTGCTGGTGAGAAAAAATGTGCCAGTTTTGCAAGTCAAGGAATCCAAAATTCTGATGCAATTAATGGTTCTTATAATCCTGAGACAGTAACCGCGGCCAATAGTTTCTACACCGGAGCCTTGCTTCCACACCCGCTTCACAGAGCATCATCCCTTCCAGTTGATGCTGTAGATGTGTAGAGGTTGCAGAATTTTCTAATCATAATCACCAGGTTTGCACACCACACCTTCAAAGCCATTTACAGGCTGACTCACTCTATAACTAAAAAGAAGGCAATTGATATTTGTTATTCACAGCCTGTAGGTGGCCAAGAGGGATCACTGCAGTGAATGAAAATCAAGTTAATTGTACATTACCCCACTTACATTAAAGTATGAAAGGTTTCACAAAGTTTTATCTAAACCAAGCAGAAGGGGATCTCCTCTTTATCCACATTGAGGCATTTTCTGTGAGAAAGGGACGTAGAGGAGTAATATAGGAGAATGTGCTAATTGTGCTACAATACATGTGAGAATTGCAACTGCTTAGGATCTGTCATGTCTTAAAGAATCAGTCTCTGTTGGGGAGATGAGCCACACTTTGAGCCCATGAGAGCAAACCAAAAAAACCCATACATATATGTTGGATATCAGTTGAACCCAAAAGCTTAAACTATTAGGGTTTTTATTTTTTTTTATTTTCCATGTATATATGACACATGTAAAACCCACTTTTTAATTCAATAGTATATCTCACACACATGTGAATGTGGTTTTTTTATTTTAATATAGCTTTTTTTTATTTTAATTCTCAAAATACTGTTGTTTTTTAATTATCAAAATCCGTTTTTTTAACCAGTTGGGAAATCGTCATGGCTCGTGGCGATTTTTCAACAATAAATTATTATTATTATTTTTTTAAATTAGGTTGGAAAATCGTCATGGGTCATAGCGATTTCAAAACATGATTTTTTAAAAAAAATTAAAATTTCATGTTGGAAAATCGCCATAGACAATTTCCCAACCAATTTTTTAAATTTTATATTTTAAATTTTAAATACTAACGATAAAAAAAATAAAGGCAACGGTCACCGTTGCCTTCAAATTCTCCCCTCCCCAAATTCTCTTATAAATACTCTTTCTTTTTCACTTATTCTTACAACTTACTCAAATATCTTTCTCTTATTTCCTACAAAAAATTCTCAAATCTTCTTGATTTTTCATTTTTTCATACAAAATCTCTTCGTGTTGATTTAAAAATGGCTTCATCATCATTATTGAGGTTGCAAGAGAATCACATATCCTCAGTTATATTTAAAGAGGTAAGTAAATTTTTGTAATATTATCTGTATTACATTATCCTCGGTTATATTTAATTATTATAATTATTTAATTATTATAGTTTTGTAATTTTATAATTATTTAATTTTTATAATTTTATAATTATTTAATTTTTATAATTTTATAATTATTTAATTATTATAATTTTATAATTGTTTAATTATTATAGTTTTATAATTTCATAACTTTATAATTTTATAATTATTTAGTTTTTATAATGTTATAATTATTTTATTATTTTATTTAATTTAATTAATTATCAACAGGATACTCGTCGTGTCTTACATTCGAGAAAATTTTACTCGTCGTGTCTTACATTCGAGAAAATTTACTTTGGAGGACCCGCATCCATATATTATCGACCACTTAAAGAGAGCCGGATTTTATTATGCAACTCAAATTCGACGATTTCTGCTTCAACCCGACTTAATCAGTGCATTGATTGAACGATGGAGACCCGAAACGCACACTTTTCATTTTTCGTTTGGTGAATGCACGGTAACTCTAGAAGATGTTGCGCTTCAACTTGGACTTTCGGTCCATGGCGATGCAGTTACAGGCGCAAGCTTTCTAGATTAAAATGAAGAGTGTCAAAATTTATTGGATGCTGTACCTCCAGAAGAGTATGTATATGGCTCAACGGTGAGACTAATTTGGTTGAAATTCTTTCAAAATCTTCCATTACATGCAAGTGAAGAACAAATAAAATATACTGCTAGAGCATATATTTTACGTTTGAATGGAGGATTACTAATGCCTAACAAATCGAGCAGTTGGGTACATTTAATGTATCTTCCATTACTATGTGATTTAGAGCATGCGGCAAATTATAGTTGGGGTTCTGCGTGTTTGGCGGTTTTGTATAAAGAACTATGCCGGGCTACAGTTCCAAAAAGCCATGACATAGGTGGATGTTTAGTACTTCTACAATCATGGGCTTGGTATCGGCTGTCATTTCTTGCTCCGCGCGTGGATGTCCGCCTGTATACCCTCTTACAAGCAGATAATAATCTTTACTATTTTATTAATTTTGTACGAACTTGTATTTTTATAGGCCTGTTAAGATTTTATACGCATTTTAACAGGTGGAGTTATCGTAGAGATCTTACTGATACTCCGACCGCCCTTGCAAGTATAAGATTACGACTAGATCGAGTAGGATATGATAAGGTAAATGTTTCAATTGTTACTTTCAAGTATTTTTTGTATTTAATTCATATGAAACTAATAATTTGTAATAATTATTCGCAGTTTGTGTGGATGTCATATTCTTCGAATGAAATTATCGCATTCCTCCCATCGGATGCCTACAGTAATTGTCATATATGGAAAGCAAATACAGCATTGATATGCTTTGCATATGTGGAGTGACACCACACTGACAGGGTGTTGCAACAATTTGGGATACAACAACTAATTCCGCAACCACATGTGAACCTTGATAAGGTTCACAAGATTGACATGCGTGGGTGTCATGAAGAATTATGGCCTACGAAGCACACAAAATGGATCCAGTGGTGGGATATATGTTCTGAACGAATTCCGACAGGTTATCCTATTGTTGGTAATAATTTCAACCCATCTGATGATTACATAAGATGGTATAAAAATGGAGGTTGGCCTTTTGTTTGTCTACCATCGGAGTTTGAGGATCTTCGGAGTATGTCATTTCTCGGATGAACTTCAAATCCAGTCCCTCCTACACAGAAAATAGAAGCTCATAGACCTAGCCGACAACGTGGGTGGGCGCGTCAACCGACCTCATCACATGCATCGGAGTTCACTGCACCGAGGATGTCATTTAGTCATCCTGAACCTGAATGGGATCATGGAGTACCATCCAGTCATCGTTATTTCGTCAATCACCTCGGATTTGATGTTGATGAGTGTTACCGACCATCACCGCCAATGACGAGGTTAGATGACCAGCTCCCCACCCCAAGTCTAAGTTTAGCATATCTAACTATAATGTATCAGTTTGGAACCCCTGCATCAGCATTTGATGGTATATCATTTGTGGTCCATCTAGTAGTCAGGTTCCCTTTATGGGTGGACCGGGTGTTGACTCCTCTAGCAATGGGTTTCAATTTTTTGATACAGAAGAAATGGATCCCTCTAGTAGTGCGTTTTCATCGACTGATGTGGGTCAGTACAGCACCGTTCATGAGCATGCGGATGACATACAACCAGAACCAGTGGCGGTTACAGCAAGAGACCGTGGTCTATCGCAAATACATGCCACTGACGAGGTTGAACGATGGGTCCAACCACCACGCAATAGGAGAGTTCGACACTGTTGCTCAACACCACGTGAGAGCTCCTCCATAAGTAATTAGAATAAATGTAATTTTATAGAATATAACGAGAATAATGTATTTTAAATTTGTAATGTATAAATTTATATGTTTTGCATTTCGTGTTATGCAAATTTCTTTTTTATTTCTCAGTACATGTTATATAATTATATTTTTTGTAAATTTATTTTTTTGTTATTTAAAATTGTTGGGAAATTAATTTTTATTTTTAATTAATTTATTTATTTTTTAAAGAAAAAAATGGAAAAAAAAATTGTTGGAAAATTAATTTTTATTTTTAAATTTTGTTATTTATTTTTTTAAAGAAAAAATAAAATGAAAAAAATTGTTAGGAAATTATTTTTTATTTTTAAATTTGTTATTTATTTTTTTAACAAAAAAATAAAATGAAAAAAATTGTTGGAAAATAAATTATCTCAATAATTTTTTTTTTTACCTGTACAATTTAATTTAAAATTTAAAATACAAAATTTTAAAAATTGGTTGGGAAATCGCCATGGCCCATAACGATTTTCCAACATAAAATTTTAATTTTTTTTAAATCATGTTGGGAAATCGCCATGGCCCATGGCAATTTCCCAACCTAATTTTTAAAAAAAAATTACCGTTAGAAAATCGCCATGGGCCATGGCGATTTTCCAACTGGTAAAAAAAAAAAGCGAATTTTGATATTTAATTGAAAAGTAGCGGTATTTTGAGAATTAAAAAAAAAATTGCTATATTAAGATAAAAAAGAACCTGTGAATGTTGTAAGCTGTGATCAGCTTCCCATAAATCTAGAGGTGGCAATTGGGCGGGTTCGGGTCGGGCTCATTCGAGGTTCGGGTTCATTCGTGTTCGGGTCCATTCGGGTTCGGACTCATTCGGTTTCGAGTTCAATCGGGTTCAGGCCCATTCGGGTTGGGTCCGTTTTCGGGTTCGGGTCCGTCCGGGTTCGGGCCCAGTCGGGTTCGGGTTTGTTTTACATTATTTTTATTTTATGTTAGATGTAATCAATTTAACGTAATTTAAATATTTACTTTTAAAATTATTTTATTATTTTATTATTATTTTTAAAAAATAATCTTTTATTATAATATGATATTTTTAATTTTATTTATTTATTAAAATCAATATTTGTTAGCACCAAAAGAATATAAAATAATTTTTTTATATAAAATAAAATTTAAAATAATTTATTATAAAAAATATGATATATTATAAATTAATCATATTAATAATTAAAAGAATTGATTTGATAAACTCGAATTTCAACATGTAAATACATTATAATTTATATTCACTACAAAATAAGAGATTTTTAAGGACGAACCCTGGCATTCAACTTTGAGGCCTAAACGGGCTTGGATTACCCATTTACAAATATGAGCAGATTTGGACAGAATTTGAGGCCTATATTTCGGATTGGTCCAGGCTTGGGCAAGTGAATATGGTGTTGATGACTTAATTTAATAATATGCCTAACAAAACTATATATATGCTGCAAAGAGCAACACATTTTTTTAAAAGTAGTTTTTATCTATTTTTTAATATAAGAAATATTATTATACTAGAGATAAGTTAAAATGAATGAATTGTTATTAATTAATTTTAATATATAGAAAATACTATTATACTATTATAAGGGTGCTCTTAAAATAACATAAATAAAGGACAAGTAATATTTTATGTCGAAAAAATTTACATTTCTAAAATTTTCATGAGTTTAGTATTTTTAGATAGTGGATTCATTAAGATATGGGATATTAAAGTTATAAGTGTAAAATATAATTTTATTTTTGATAAAATTATTATTTTATCATATATATAATATAAATTAAATTAAATTTTAATTAAATTAAATTATTGAAAAAGATACTAGAATAAAATTGATAAATAAAGTTCTTGCTTTATAAAAAAAATTATTTAATTACAATTTGATAATTTTTATTTTTAGTATTAAATTCAGGTTCGGGTTCGGGTTGGGCTCGGGCTCGGGTATTTTCAGGTTCGGGTTTTTTCGGGTTCGGGTAATTTATGGTTCGAGTCTTTTCGGGTTCGGGCTCTTTCGGGCTCGGGCCATTTCGGATTCGGGTTTTTGACTTTTTGATCAAATCGGGTTTGGATGGGTTCGGGTTCAAATTTTTCTGGACGGATTTTCGAGTTCGGATTCAGGTTCATTTTGTCACCTCTACATAAATCCCATGTCTCCCTCCACATAAGTTTCAACTCCTAGGCCTCAGCCTACATCCAAATAAAATTTTAAGTCTTACAGCTCCTTAAGACCTGCAACTACAGATGAAGTCCATTGCCATCCCCAGAGTCCCCAGCTTTTTTCCCTTTTTTTTTTAAATAAATATATTTTATTAATATCATGTCAACATTTCAATAAAACTTAAATGTCACATCATTTTTTTAACAGTTCATCTAATAATTGATTTTATTTTATTTTTTCAATTTTAAAAGATTAAATTATTTAGTTTTAATATAAGGATTAATTTGCATTAGATGTAGTACAAAAACCTCTCGATACTTTAATCAAAGTTAATGACATGCCAAAAAAAAAGAGGGAAAAATCACAGAAAATAGCAAATATTAAAATGAGAGTGAATGCCAGTGCACTAATATCAATTTAGTTAGGGATGAGGATTAGTCGATTAACCGATTGAACCGATTTCATGTGATTAATTCGGGATGATTTGATCGATTTTAAATATTAATTGATTAATTTTTTGTTGTTAAACGATTAGTTCGATTGATTATCAAATTTAAGATTTGGTAACTGAATTGACCAAATAAATCGATTATAACTAAAAACCCAAGTTCAAAGGGATTGATCCCTAACCTTTGAAATGAAAGCTTTGTGAATAAAAGACCGATCTTCCGTTAAAAAGGATCCATCCTTTAATCTTTTGAAATGAAAATTTTGGCTTGACATTCAAAGGATCGATCCTTGAATTAATTGACCGAACCGGTCGACTTATTTCGGTACTCCATACATGATTTATCGATTCGGTCGATTTTAAATATTAATTGATTATTTTTTTTTTGTTAAACGATTAGTTCGATTGATTATCAAATTTAAGATTTGGTAACTGAATTGACCAAATAAATCGATTATAACTAAAAACCCAAGTTCAAAGGGATTGATCCCTAACCTTTGAAATGAAAGCTTTGTGAATAAAAGACCGATCTTCCGTTAAAAAGGATCAATCCTTTAATCTTTTGAAATGAAAATTTTGGCTTGACATTCAAAGGATCGATCATCGAATTAATTGACCGAACTGATCGACTTATTTCGATACTCCATACATGATTTATAGATTCGATCGATTATTCATGTATGATCGATTCATTCGATTTTTTAAATTTTAAAACTGAACTAATCAAACCGATCGGATACTCTCCTCTAAATACCATAAGAGAAGGTTCAGGAGCTCCTTCGTAGTGAGAGTCATTACTGTCATGGATATGATCGGGGAGTCCACCACCCATGAAAAAAGTAGTAGATATATATATATATATATATATATATATATATATCTATCTATATATATCCGGGATAATTTAGAATAGCCGTGGCATAGAAGGAGAAACGAAAGGAGGAACCAGCCATGACTCCACCAGAGGAGAGGGAGCATGACAAAAGGGTTAACAACAAACCTAGATTAATGATCAACGCCATTGTTGATTTTTTTTTTTTGGGTCTTTAAATTATAAGTTATATCTTGGCAGAGATCATGGAATTACCAGAGAGGTATTGGAATGGAATTGAATGGAATGGAAATGGTTTATAAAGGGTTCTAAGTTTTGTGTTTTTTTTTTTTTAAGTTCTTAATCTAACATATATTTATTTTTTACTACATGCTCATCTTGGTGTGTGACACATGTTTTTTTTTGTTGCTCCCAAAGATAAATGATGGTGTCATTTAATAAAAGAAAAGAATAAGAAAGAAAGAAAGAATGAGTGCATATATTTCTAGAGAAAGTGAAAAAAGGGACCGAATGGAGAGAGAAAGAGCAGAAATGAGAGATTAAAAAAAGATGAGGCTAAAAGAAGGAGAAAGGGACGGATGATGGATAACGAATTTTTGAAAGGTTTTTTTTTTTTTTTGCGAAGAAAAAAAAAAGGAAAAAGAGGAAGGCTTCGGAATCGGGAGAGGGGAAAGATAATATGGAAAATAAAAAGAAATTGAGAGAAAAAGGAAAAAATTTGGAAAAATCTAGAAAAAAAAATAGAGAGGAAGTGTGTAGGAGAGAAAAATAGATGAACATTGATGAACAAAGGAGGGAGAGGGCGGATGTAGGGGCAGCAAAGAAGGTTTCAACTTTCAAGGAAACGAGAAAGTGGAAGATGGATCCAGAAGAAGCATGATGGAGAAAGAGACAGATAGAGGGAGGGAGAACAAAGATTAAGTTTTTTTTTTCCCCCTAATTTCCATAAGGTATTTTTTCGTTTTTCTCTCTAAGGTTTTTCATTTCTTAATTTCAGTATTTTTTTTTCGTTAATTAATTGTTTAGTGGAACTGGAGTCAACAAATGCAAAAATTGAAATCTTTTTAATGTGAAAATTTTAGAGTTTTCCTATTCTGATGTAAATATTTTTTGGTAGGGATATTTGAAAAGATTTGGGAAAATGGTTGAGAGAATTTGGATGGGACTATTGATTTACTATCCTAGAAAAGGAGGAAGATGCAAGAAAAGGAGGAACAATGAAGATATAAGGATAATGGTGCTGGAGGTTCTTTCCCCTATTGATTTTTTGTTGCAATTAATTTTTAATTTCTTTTTCTTCTACATTTGACAATATGATTCTCTTGCAAATGCTATTGTTGTGTTATTTAGTTAGTTTGAGTTTATTTATTAAAATTTTAGAATTTTTTAGTTTCATTCCCTCCCAATGGTCTTTCCCATTTTTTAGCAACAAAGACAGATAAAAAAAAATACGATAATTTTTGGATTTTTTGGGATTCATGGGGTTCGGGATGTTTGTTTCCAGATCACAATGGTGAAAGTGGAAGGCCTTGGGTGGAGGAACAACATATTAAATTTGGGTCAAATCAGAAGGCGAAAATGACTGGATCGGACAAAAGAGGCGGTAACCTTTCGAGTTCGATCTAGGAAAATCGGAGCATCTTTTGGAAAAACCCAAACCATATTCGGAACGAGGAGGCTGAGGAGAGTAACTCTGAAAGTTTTGGGAACTTTTGGCTCCGGTGAACAGTGACCGACCTCGGTGAGTAGACTTCGTAACTGGGGCATCTTTGTATATACATTGCTTCAAATATTTTTCATAGGTAATCATTTTTTCATCATCATACTTACACATTTTAAATCAATTTAGAGATGTATGCAAGCAAATTAGCACTTACAAGAAATATTTTTCATATCTACATTGATGGGAAATAGTTAGATTTATCAATGTATTTTAATTGTAGTTAAAACTTCTTTAGATACCACTATTTTATAGAGGTTCAATAAATGCAAGCTACCAAAACATGTAAGAATAATAACTAAACATGAAAGCATCATGGTCACTCATTGCATGCAAACATTAAGATCTCACAACACAGTGCACATTTTTTTTTTAAAGGTTCGGTTCCTTTTTCAAGGTTTTTCTTAGGATTTAAGTTTATAAAGAGTCAAAAAGGAGAAGAAGAATGCTGAAGGCAGTAATGAAGATTCCAAGAAGGAGCATCGCAGTGACATCGACAGAAGAGGTATTTAAAAAAAATAAAAAAAAATCACATCTTTGTTTCTCTTTATTTTATTTATTTATTAACTGATTCTTTGTTTTGGAGTTCTTATCAATTAGTTTAACGGGTGTTGTCTAAGGGTTGCAGGAACATGGTATACTTTGTGAATATATCAACATGAAACTGAAAAGTGAGCCTTTATTCATTCAGTTTTCTTTTCTTTCTTTGTGAATAACAAAACTCGGGTGGTATATCACCATCATTAAAATGGCTTTTAAAGAAAGAAAAGAAACCTTCAATGTCTTTGTTATAACAAAACACAGATGGTATATCATCATTCAACCTTTCAATATATCACCATGATGATAAAATTGCTTCCTAAAAAATTATTGATGATCTTCTATTTTGATCCATTGGATCATTTAATCTAATTTAATGTCTTTGTTATAACAAAACACAGATGGTATACGTATTTGAATTATGATTTTGAGATAGAATGATGGTTACTAGAAGAAGATATGCTCTTATGTGAGGTAACATTAGTTTTCTATCCTTTATTTTCATTTAAGTTAGATGTAGTCAGATTAGCTGTATTGTTTTAAGATATAAATGAGTTAAGTAATTTTGGTAGCTAATGTATTTATTAGGGAAAGTAGCTCTTATTCTATGGGAATAATCTCTTTATTAAGAAGGATAGTTCTTTTCGAAATTTTTCAAGTTTGTTAAAGGGATTGAATTATTAAAAACTCTTATTCTTCTATCATTCCTTTGCAATATAAACATTACTTATTTGACAAATTATAAGATAGTAAAAAAGAAAATAATCATCTCTTACGAAGCAATGCTTCAATTTAAGTTTCTCATCATCACTCTCTCTAAAACGACTATTTTTTTTATTTATTTAGATTTTTAAATTCAATTTTAATATTAATTGAATTTTATTCTTTCTTTTTTATAGAAAAAAACTATCCCGCAGCGAAGTGCGGGCAAATTCTCTAGTCTATCTATACTCTTGGATCCTTAATCAATTAATTCATTTGAAAAAATATATATATTATACACATAAACTCTTTCAAATTCGTAAATTTTAAGAGTTATGAATTTATATTTGATGCATTGTTAATATACAAATTTATACATTGATGTAGACACCTAATTTTATCCGGGCCACTAAACAGGTATGTTTTCTTCCCATATTGATGTTTCCGAGTATAAAAAGACTATTTTCATCCTGCAGGTGGTACTCCGAGACTTAGTTTAAGAGGGCGAGCATAAAAAGTCAAACTTGAAAAAAAAAAAGTCAACCCAGAAAGTCAACTATTGAAAAAGTCAACCCACTTTCAAAATCAAGATTTTAAGTTCAATTGAAAAATGGAGAAAGAATTTTGATAATCCGAGGTCTACATTGAAAGATATGGAGTTCGGAAGTTGGGATTTTGAGATTCAGTAGAAAAGAAACCCTAATCCGAGAAATTTGGGGAAAAGTGCTTAAACGATCAAACTGGTTGAAATTGAAGGTTCCAAATGAAAGATAAGCACTGACTACGGGTAATGGAGAAGTCACTTGCAAGAAAAACCGAAAGAAAAGTCAATCCGGGAGAAAACCGAGAATTAGGGTTTTTAGTGGATTTCGGTGAAATCGGGAAGAATCACAGAAATGGCCCGACTTGGTAAGACCAAAGCCCCCAATGGATGAGGAATGATTAAAAAGGATGGACCAAGGCTCAGATTGAAGAAAATCTGAAAATCGGACTTGTTTTGAGCAAAACCGGGTTTCGGAGGTTAAAGGGCAAAATTGGAAAATTTTGGGAAAAATAGCAAATGGACTCCGAAAATTATGGAAAATTTGTCAATCTCATTCTTAAATCATTTGAAAGAGATTGGTAAAAGAAAATCTTGATTCCGAGTTCGTTTGCAAAATGGCCAAATCCCGGGCTTCTTATGCAGTAATTCAAAAAGATAAATCCCGGAAAAATAGCAAATGGACTCCAAAAATTCTGAAATTTGGCAAATCTCATTTTTAAATTATTTGGAAGAGATTGGCGAAAGAAAATCTTGATTCCGAGTTCGTTTGCAAAATGGCTAAATCCCGAGCTTCCTATGCAGTAATTCAAGCCGATAAATCCCGAAAAAATACCAAATGAGCTCCAAAAATTACGAAAACTTCCAGATCACACTTTTTAATTATTTTGAAGAGATTGGTGAAGAAAAATCTTGATTTGGAGCTCGTTTAAAAAATGATAAAAAGTAGGGGCATAAAAGGACATTTTGGGAAAAAAAATCCAAATAAATAGCAAACGGACTCGGATAATTTTGAAAACTTCCAGAACTCAATATTTTATTATTTTGGAAGTATTAAAAAAAGAAAAATTGAATTTGGAGCCCGTTTGATATTTATTTTGCATCCGGGGGGGCAAAATGGTCATTTCACCCAAGCAACCGAAAAGGGCTTTTTGGGCCCTTCAAAAAATCAGAGTTGGGCTGGAAAAAAGATGTCAACATTTTTCTTGGACAGCTGTAATTTGAGAGGGCTGAGATGCTAATCTAAGGGTGGTAATTTCATGACTTTTCATCTTGAATTATTGGCCATTTGATGGAAATTAGGTTACACAAAAATGACAACATCTTGGAGTCCATATAAGCATCATTTTCTGCCAGCCCTAGGAGAGGAGGCAGATTTTGTTTTTTCTTTTCCATTTTGGCTGATTTCTCTTAGTTTTTCTTAGTTTTTTATCTTCTTGGTTGAGAGCAAAAAAAGAAAAGTTTAGAAAAAAAGGAAAGTTTGAAGAGAAAAGCTTGAAATATTAGCTTCTTGAGGTTGCTCTTGAGCACCAACTCTTGCACTTTCATTTTCTATTCTTATTTTTTGCTCTTTTAATCTCTACTTGGTGAGTTTTCATTTTAAAATAATGTTTCTTGTTCTTCCTTCATTTCCTTTCTTAAGTATATTTTTTTTTTACATTTTGTTTTTATAATAAACTCACCATGGCCAAATGGCCTACATTATTTATTTTAAGTTGTTGTTTTTGATTCATTTTACCATATTGTTTATGCTATTTTCTTTATTTTTGATGTTTTAAATATTATGTTATTTCATGTTCTTAAGTTATATTTAATTTGGTTGCTTTATTTGTTGCCATTTATGTCTTAGATATCATGTTTTTGCATTTTTAATTTTCTGTTTTCATGTTGTTTAAATTTGAGCATGTTTTAGAGTTAGCATATTAAGTGTTTGTGAAAATGCTTGTGTGATTCTTTGCATGATTCTTGTTTTATATCTTAGTGAGCATGTTTTAGATTTGGTATATTAGGTGTTTGTGAAATTGCTTGTGTGATTTTTGTGTTATGACTTAGTTTTTCATGCTAGCATACCAAGTGTTTGTGAAAATGCCATGCTTGTTGAAGCTTGGGGCCATTTGGCTACTCCATGTGTTTTGCATTGTGTGTTGTATTTTTGTCATGTTAGTTGTTAGGTTTTTGCATTTGCATGATATTTGGTTGGATTTTTGAATTAAGCATGCCTTGTGTTTGTGAAAATGCCATGCATGTCTTAGGTCTAGGTTACATTAAATGCCATGCAAGTTCATGTTAGGTCTAGGCCATATTATTTGTGTCATGCATTTTCCTTACATTTAGGTTTAGATCCATGCATTTCATGCATTATGTTTGCTGCATTGTTTCATGCATTTCATGTTCATGCCACTTGAATAATGACTTGAGCCAATTAATGGTTCAAGATCATGCTCTCTTGAGCACACTTGTGGAAAATTAAGTTTGTCAAATTGATTACTCTACCTTTGTGATTTTTTTTATTTAGCCAATTTTTATCTAACTTTCAAAGAGTCCTAGCTACTGCTTTCAAGTCATTTTATGAGTTTCAAATATTTTTACTTTGGTTTTTAAATGATTTTATCAAAAGCAAAAATGTGTTGGCAAAGCAGTTTTTTTCTCCTCCAAAAACTCGTACATCTATGATTTTTCTGGGAATTCATCTTTGATCAGAAAATTTAGCCGATTTGTTTTCATGTAGTTTTACATGTCCTGAGTCTCCATTATTTTTTTTTAGAATTTTTGGAAGTTTTAAAAATTGGGTAAAAAATCGTGGATTAAAACTGGACAGTGGAGTCAGAATTGAATTTAAAGAAAAACAAAACAGTTTTTTTTTTCTCCTCCAAAAACTCGTACATCTATGATTTTTCTGGGAATTCATCTTTGATCATAAAATTAAGTCGATTTTTTTTCGTGTAGTTTCACATGTCTTGAGTCTCCAGTATTTTTTTTAGAATTTTTGGAATTTTTAAAAATAAGATAAAAAATCGTGGATTAAAACTGGACAGTGGAGTCAGAATTGAATTTAAAGAAAAACAAAGCAGTTTTTTCTCCTCCAAAAACTCGTACATCTTTGGTTTTTCTGGGAATTCATCTTTGATCAAAAAATTAAGTCGATTTTTTCTCGTATAGTTTTATATGTCCTGAGTCTCCAGTATTTTTTTTAGAATTTTTGGAATTTTTAAAATAGGGTAAAAAATCGTGTATTAAAACTGGACAGTGGAGTCAGAATTGAATTTAAAGAAAAACCAATTTTCTGTTTTGGTTAATTTACTTAGAGTGGGCTGATTAGGAGGGTTAGCTACTGACTTAGGATGATTTCTAAGCCCTTTTAAACTCTAAAAATAGTTTTTCAAGTCCCGGGTTAAGGGTAGTCAAGTCCGGATTTTTTAAACTTAGGAAATTAGAGACATTTAAAAAAAAAATTAGCCCAGTTTTTATTGTTAATTCAAGCTTTTCAAAATTGTTTTCAAACAATCACAAAGTATTTTGGTTTTAGAATATTTAATTTGACATATTTTCCTAAGGTAGCCGGATATATTTTTAGATATACGGATTTCCTTAATTAAAGGAAAAAATACATTTCATGCATTGCATTTTTATTTTCATGCATATTATATGATAGCATTATTTTATTCCATATCATTTAAATTATATGCCATATCATTCATGTTTGCCATGTCATATAGGTTGCATTATATTATTTAGATTTTGCTATGTCATTTTATTTATGTCATGCATATACATATTCATATCTTTTAAAATGTTTTCAAAAGAATAATGATTTTTCAATAAAAAATAAAGATATTCCCGAGTTAAAATAATTCATGAGTTCTCTACCGGGTTTGCTGGAGGGAATATCATCAATTATCATTAATAAAGGAATATCTTTCTTTCAAAAAAAAAAAGAGAATGATTTGGAAAGTTTTCCAAAACTAATAAAAATTTCTATATTTTGCCATGTTTGTTGGGGAATATATAAAAATTTTGAATTTATAAATTCCGGATCATTTTCAATAAAAAAATGAAATTATTTTTCCTTAAATTGGGAATTAACTTGAAATACTAAACTTAAAACCAACTTTTTATCGAGACTTGAGATAACACACGATTAATAAGGTACCGATTTATAAGGGCGTTGTGGGGGTGCTAATCCTTCCCCACACGTAACCGACTCCCGAACCCGCTTCTTTGATTTCTCTGGTTTAAAACGCAGACTTGAAATTGGTTTTTAAAATGTTTTAATTAATTTTTAAAATATTTTATAAAACCGGTTTTAATAGGTGGCCGATCACACCTAGCTAAAAAAGATTGGTGGCGACTCCATGTATTTTTTAAGGTCATTTTCAAAACCTTCATTTTTCTAGAGGAATTAAGTTGACTTTTCCTCGGTTTTTTTTTTTTTTTTAATGTCACGCCTAACGAATAATAACGTCTTGCGATGAGACGTCGTTATTCTTTTTTTTAGGTTGCGACAATTGACAATGAACCAAATGATATCACTTGTTAAAAAATATAATTATCTGTATTTATTTTTAAAATTTTAATGTTTGTTTATTAATGAAACGTTATTGTATAATTTATTGACAATATATAAATTTATACACATACATCAAATACAAAACCATATATTATTTACTTATTCGACACAAAGAGAAAGAGGGAATATATATCATTTTAGAGTTGGGATATCAGAATAACTGTTTTAGACACTCTTATCTATGATCACTGACTAATCAAAAATGTTTTTAGTAAATTAAAATAGGAACGAGTGTCTTAGAATATTTTTTAAGATTAGTTAATATACTATTATAGTATTAATAGTATATTAATTGCAGTAGTTGATAACTTTATTTATTATTTTTCATGTATTGAATGAAAATATTACTATATATGATAATATTAAAGAGTGCCTTTAAGGTATAGTTAGCAAAATTCATTAAAATATTATTCTTGTATGAGATATATAATTAAAAATTGATTTAAACGTGAATCACGTCTATCTAAGTATTTATACTAATTCAATTGAAAAATATAAAATGAGTGTTTAGGGGGTTTTTTATCACAATATAACTAAAAAAAATTATTTACCAAAATATCGTTGTTTTCATATTAATTTTCAAAATTCGCTTGTTTTAAAACCAATTGAAAAATTGTCATCTCTCATGACGATTTTTCAGCGTAAAATTTTTAATTTCACCAAGGGAAATCGTCCTGGGGGGTGGCGATTTTCCTTGGTGGTATATTTATTTTAAAAAAATTTATTTACTTAAATTTAAAAGTTCAACGGTTTAAAAAAAAAAATTACAAATTTGTTTTTAAAATTTGTATTTTAATTTTAAAAATTGCAAATTAAATAAAAAAAATTATCTTGGTTTTTTTTTAAAATATATATTAAACTTTTATAATTTTATAAAAAATAAAATTTAATTTATTATTAAAATTTTATAAAAAATAAAATTTTATTTCTTATTAAATTTTTATATAAAAAATTTATTTCTTATTTAAATTTTATATAAATAAAAATTTTGATTTCTTATTTAAATTTTATATGTGAGATCTGTAACAAACAGGTATAAAAAAATTATCTTGGTTTGTTTTTATTTTTATTTTAAATATATATACTAAATTTTTTTAATTTATTTAATTTTTTGATTTTATAAAAAATTTAATTCAATTTTTATTGAAATTTTATAAAAAATAAAATAAAATAAAAGTTATTATTTTAATTTTATAAAAAGTAAAATTTTATTTCTTACTAAAATTATAAAAAAAATATTTCTTATTAAAATTTTATATAAAAAAAATTATTTCTTATTTAAATTTTATATAAAATACAATTTTATTTTTAAAAAAATGTATTTCTTATTTAAATTTTATATAAATTAAAATTTGATTTCTTATTTAAATTTTATATAAATTAAAATTTGATTTGTTATTTAAATTTTATATAAAATTTAAATTAATTTCTTATTTGAATTTTATATAGAATAAAATTTTATTTATTATTTTAATTTTATGCTGTAGAAAATATTGGAATTGGATTCCTTCTGCAATGGATGAGACTAATGATTTAGGGTTAGGGTTAGGGTTTCAGCTATTTTTTAGTGAATCAAATCCTGTAGAAAATATTGGAATTGGATTCCTTTTGCAATAGATGAGACTATTGACCAGATTTAGGGTTAGGGTTTCAGCTATTTTTCAGTCAATAAAATGCTACATAAAATATTGGAATTGGATTCCTTCTGCAGTGGATGGGACTAATGATTTAGGGTTAGAGATAGGTTTCAACTATTTTCCAGTCAATCAAATGCTGTAGAAAATATTGGAATTGAATTTCTTCTGCAATGGATGGGACTAATGATTTAGGGTTAGGGACAGGTTTCAGCTATTTTCCAGTCAATCAAATGCTGCAGAAAATATTGGAATTGGATTCCTTCTGCAATGGATGGGACTAATGATTTAGGGTTAGGGATAGGTTTCAGCTATTTTTCAGTCAATCAAATGCTGCAGAAAATATTGAAATTGGATTCTTTCTACAATGGATGGGATTATTAGACAGTCCGGTACAAAGGATGGGATTTATCATCAGTTTTTGCATTGAATGAGTTATCAGTTTTTTAGTCAATTAACCCTAGCCAGAAAATGGGAATCAGATTCCATCATGTACAAAGGATGGGATTTGTCATCCGGTACAAAATAATGAACCATTGTAAATTCATAATACTGATGAAGGTTTACAATACCCCCTACAGTAGTTTTTCAATCAGATTTTTTCTGAGTGCTAATACCTCCTCATTCTTATCCTTCTTTATTTCTTTTTTCTTTTGTCGAGTGATAATAACTCCATTCACATTCTTCTTAGTTTCATTACTACACAACATGAGTAACAGAGTGATCACAATTGGTCTACTATAATGGCCAAATTCATAATACTGACGAAGATGCTACCTTTGATTGTGAACGTCCTAAAAGTTTTCGTGTTGATGAAGACGTCACATTAGAGGAGCTGAAGCTGCAAATTGATACAAAAATTAAAGCTGGAAATAGAAAAGGAGTTTCAGAGATTTAAGTATAGGCATCCTCTTTCTATTGGTGAAGGATGTGTCCGGTATAGAACATTTCCACTTGAAGATGATGATGATGTCAGATGCATGTTTTATGCTCATGAGATATTTGCAAATGTTGGTGTACTTGAGTTATATGCTGACATAGAGGATGTTCACGATGATTGTGGGCCTTCAAATGTTCGCACTACAGAAAACTTTCCCACAGAAAATGATGATTCTAGGTCGTTTTATGTTCACACTACATACGACGTTCCCACAGAAGAAGTCGTTCCGCTATCTCAAGCTACAACGTTTCATAATTCATTAGTCTCACAAACAATTCCTACTGCCTTCGAAGATGTCCAGCTGGTGTTGATCCTGTTCCGCCATGTGGAGTCCATGGTGAATATGTTGGTGACTTTAGTGAACAGGAAGAGGATGTTGAATTCGCAAGTGATGACAACAGTGATTCTGACCCAAACGTCGTCCCTGCTGAGATCAACACTCATGGAGATCTTCCCCCATATGAGGCTGCATCCCATATGCATACCTTGGATCTAGAGGCAATGCAAGTGCCAAAATTTTCTGAGTATGCTCATACATTAGCTACGCCTCTGACATTTGATTCATCTACAGTTGATCTGTGTGTTGGGTTACAATTTCCAACGAAAGAGGCTGTGCTTTCAGCTATTAAGCACTATAACATCAAAAACTATGTAGATTACAGAGTAATTGAATCTGAGCGGACCAAATATTATGCCAAATGTCTAATGTATGAGAAAAGGTGCAATTGGAGATTGAGGGCAACTTTTATGAAGAAGAAACAGGCATGGGAGATTAGAAAATATGAATGGCCTCATATTTGCACATCGGGGAGGCTTTCACTAGATCATTGCAATTTAGATTCTAACATGATTGTTCATGCATTCTGTCATTGGTCCAAGCAAATCCAGAGATCTCCGTTTCAGTTTTGATCGCTGAAATGCGAATCCGGTATGGATACATCACCTCCTATAAGAAAGCGTGGAAAGCAAAGCAAAAGGCAATTGTTCGAGTTTTTGGCGATTGAGATATATCGTACAATGAGCTACCTAAATGGTTAGGTGCAATGCAACATTTCGTACCTGGTACAATTGTGGAATTGCAAACGGTACCTGCATATCACGGTGATCGACTGGTCTAGGGTAAGAGAATATTCCATCGACTCTTTTGGACATTTAAGTCGTGCATTGAAGGGTATCCGTATTGTAAACCTATTGTGCAAATAGACGGTACTTCCTTATATGAAAAATACAAAGGAACATTATTGTTAGCTATTGCACAAGATGGCAATCGAAACATACTTGCAATTGCCTTTGCCATTGTGGAGGGTGAGACAGCAAAGACTTGGTCATTCTTTCTCACTAATTTGCGTAAACATGTGACAAAACTGTCTGGCATATGCTTGATGTCTGATCGACATGAAACCATCAAAGCTGCGATTAGACGCGATGGTAGTGGATGGAATCCTCCACATGCATATTCAGTGTACTGCATTCGACACATTGCAGCTAACTTTATGAAGAGGTTTAACAATAAGGAATTGCGTTGACACATTGTTAACATGGGTATGGAATCGAATCATAGTTATTTTATCTCTTATATTTCCTTTAGTATATAAAATAATATTGAAATTCACAAGTCTTTTGTTTTTAATTTTATTAGGATACGAGTTGAGGTGACCAAATTTGCATTTCATGTATGAGAATCTTTGTGGAGAAAATGAAGAGGCGGCTAATTGGCTTGATAGGATCCCCAAGGAGAAGTGGGCCCAATCATATGATCAAGGAAGACGTTATGGCCATATGACAACCAACCTAGCTGAATCTATCAATTCGGTGTTGAAGGGAACGCGTCATCTTCCCATTACTGCTTTAGTGCAATCAACATATTATAGGTTAGCTGCATTTTTTGTTAAGATGAGGAACAAGAAAATTGCAATGATAGAGGGAGGGCACACATACTGTGAAACAGTCACACAGACTATGCAAGAAAATCGCAGGAAAGCTAACTCCCACTTTGTTCGTAATTTTACGCGAGCAAATCAATCTTTTCTGATTGAAGAGTTAGTTGATCCACAAGAGGGTGTTTCTACAATGAAGTACAAAGTCAAGCTTAGTGACATGTGGTGTGACTGTGGGAAGTTTCAAGCACAAAGGTTCCCTTGTTCACATGTAGTTGCTGCGTCCATGTAGATTGCATGCAATATGTGGACAATGTCTATAGACTAGAAACTATATTGAATGTTTATAGACATGAGTTCGAAGCAGTTGGAAATGAAGGTTATTGACCTCAATATGATGGTCTAGAAGTGTGTCCCAATCAAAAAATGCAGAGAAATCCACATGGTCGGCCAAAATCAAGTCGTATTCATAATGAAAAGGACCTCAGGGAGAAAGGCCAACCAAAACGTTGTGGATTATGCAGAAATGAAGGTCATAGCCGTCGAAAATGTCCGCATTAATCTGGCACATCGGGTGAGAGTTCGCATCAACAATAAAGGAATTACATGTTTTCATAACTTGTAATATTTACATATTTTGTCATTAAGGGAAAATGTTATGCAAGTTTTTTTCTACTTATCATGTAATCTGGATTATTATTTTATATAAAATTAAAAAATTTTAAAAAAAATATATTGAATAATATATTTTATTACATTTTTATAAATTAAATAACAACATTAACATTTTAGTTAGATATGCTGAATAAAAAAATTAAAAATAACAATTAATTTCTCAACAAATTTAAAATAAATAACATGAAATGTAAAACATATAAATTTATATATTACAAATTTAAAATATATTATTCTCGTTATATTGATAAAAGTACATTTATTCTAATCATTGCATGGTGTAGAGCAACAGTGTCGAGCTCTCCTAGTGCGTAGTGGTTGGACCCGTCGTTCAACCTAGTCAATGGCACGTATTCGCGATCGACCACGACCTTTTGCTGTAACCGCCACTGGTTCTGGTTGTATGTCATCCGTCATTTCTTCTGTATCAAAAATTTGAAACCCACTGCTGGAGTAGTCAACACCTAGTTCACCCATAAAGGAAACCTGACTACTAGATGGACCCAGAAATGATGTACCATCAAATGCTGATGCAGGAGTTCCAAACTGATATGTTGATGTTAGATATGCTGAACTTGGACTTATGATGGGGAGCTGGTCATCTAACCTTGTCATTGGCGGTGATGGTCGGTAACACTCATCAACGTCATATCCGGGGTGACTGACGGAGTAACGATGACTGGATGGTACTCCATGATCCCGTTCAGGTTTAGGATGACTAAATGACATCCTTAGTGCAGTAAACTCCGATGAGGCCGGTTGACGCTTCCGCCCACATTGTCGGCTAGGTCTAGGAGCTTCAATATCCTGTGTAGGAGGGACTGGAGTTGAAGTTCGTTCGGTAAATGGCATACTCCTAACATCCTCATACATCGACGGTGGACAAACAAAAGGTCGACCTTCATTTTTATACCATCCTATGTAATCATCAGATGGATTGAAATTATTACCAACAATCGGATAACCTGTCGGAATTCGTTGACAACGTATATTAAACCAATGGATCCAATGTTCATGCTTCGCAGGCCAGAATTCCTCATGACGGTCACGCATGTCGATCTTGTGAAGCTTATCAAGGTTCACCGGTGCTTGCGGAATTGGTTGTTGCATCCCAAATTGTTGCAGCACCATATCAGCTTGGTGTCACTCTACATATAAAAAGCATATCAATGATGTGTTTGCTTTCCATATATTACAATTATTGTAGGCATCCGATGGGAGGCATGCCATAATTTCACTTGAGAAATATGGCATCCACAGAAACTGTGAATAATTATTACAAATTTTTAGTTTCATATGGATTAAATACAAAAATACTTGAATGTAACAATCGAAATATTTACCTTATCATATCCTACTCGATCTAGTCGTAATCTTATACTTGAAAGGTCGGTCGAAGTCTCGGTAAAATCTCTACTCCTACTCTTACTCCACCTGTTAAAATGCATATAAATTCTTAATAGACCTATAAAAATACAAGTTCGTACAAAATTAATAAAATAGTAAGATTATTACCTGCTTGCAAGGGGGTATACAACCGAAACATCCACACGCGAAGCAAGAAATGGTAGCCGATACCAATCACATTATTGTAGAAGCACTAAACATCCACCTATGTCATGGCTTTTTGGAACTGTAGCCCGGCATAGTTCTCCATACAAAACTGCCAAACACGCAGAACCCCAACTATAATTTGCTGCATGCTCTAAATCACGTAGTAATGAAAGATACATTAAATGTACCCGACTGCTCGATTTGTCAGGCATTAGTAATCCTCCAACCAAACATAAAATATATGCTCTAGCAGCATATTGTATCTGTTCTTCAGTTGCGTGTAATGGAAGATTTTGAAAGGATTTCAACCAATTTAGTCTCACCGTTGAGCCAGATACATACTCATCTGGAGGTACTGCGTCCAATAGATTTTGACACTCTTCATTCCAATCTAGCAAGCTTCCGCCTGTAACTGCATCGCCATGGACCGGAAGTCCAAGTTGAAGCGCAACATCTTCTAGATTTGCCGTGCATTCACCAAAAGGAAAATGAAAAATGTGCGTCTCGGGTCTCCATCGTTCGATCAACGCATTGATTAAGTCGGGTTGTATAAAAAATCGTCAAATTTGAGCTGCGTGATAAAATCTGGCTCTTCTTAAGTGGTCGATAATAGATGGATGCGGGTCCTCCAATGTAAATTTTCTCGAACGTAACACGCGACGATTATCCTGTTGATAATTAATTAAATTAAATTAAATAAAATAATTATAAAAATTAATATATTATAAAACTATAATAATTAAAAAATTAAACAATATAAAAATTCTAAAATTCTAAAACTATAAAACTATAAAACTATAAAATAACAAAACAATAATAATATAAATTTTAAAATTATTTATATAATTATTAAATAATATAAAAAAAAAACTATAAAATGAAAAAATGAAAAAACAATAATAATTATAAAACTATAATAATAAAAAATAATATAATATAAAACTATAAAATTAAAAAATTAAAAAACAATAATAATTAAAAAATTAAAAAAAACTATAATAATAAAAAATTAAACAATATAAAAAATAAATAATTATAAAACTATAAAATGATAAACAATAATAATTAAAAAATGATAAAACTATAATGATTAAAACATTAAGAATATAAAAATTATAAAATTATAAAACTATAAAATTACAAAATAATAATAATTAAAAATTACAAAAAATTGATAATGTAATACAAATAATATTACAACAATTTACTTGCCTCTTAAAATATAACCGAGGATATGTGATTTTCTTGCAACCTCAATAGTGATGATGAAGTCATTTTTAAATATTGTTGTAGAAAAAAATTTATTGGTAGAAAAAAAAATTGATTGTAGAAAGAAAATTAAAATAAGTTGTAGAAAATGAGGGGCGTTATTTATAAAAGAGTGGTTTGTGTGGGGGGGAGGGATTTTGAAGGCAACGGTCAAGTTAGCGTTGCCTTCAAAAAGTTTTGATTTTTTTTTTTAAATTTTGTATTTTATTATTATTATTTTTGTTTCAAAAGGTTATATAATAAAATTTAACTAAAAAATTTTTAAAAAAAAAAAATTCATAAAATTTAAAATTTAAATAAGAAATAAAATTTTTTATAAAAAATTTTATAAGAAATATAATTTTCTTTTTTAAATTTTAATAAGAAATAAAATTTTATTTTTTTATAAAATTTTAATAATAAATTAAATTTTATTTTTTATAAAATTAAAAAATTAAAATTTTTTGATATATATATATTTAAAAAAAATTAAAAAAACAAACCAAGATAAATTTTTTTATATTTAATTTGCAATTTTTAAAATTAAAATACAAATTTTAAAAACAAATTTGTAATTTTTTTTAACCGTTGGACTTTTAAATTTAAATAAAAAAAATAAAAAAATATCACCAAGGGAAATCGCCACCCCTCATTACGATTTTTCTTGGTGTTTTTTGAAAATTTTGAAAGTTTTATGCTAGGAAATCGCCATGGGGGATGACGATTTTCCAGCTAGTTTTAAAACAAGCGAATTTTGAGAATTAATCTGAAAACAACGGTATTTTGGTAAATAAATTTTTTTGGCTATATTGTGATAAAAAAAACCGTGTTTAGGTCTTTTTATTTATATATATATATATATATATATATATGTATTGTTTCACATGTACTCATCACTAGACCTGCTCAAGAATCGGGTTACTCGTCCAAGCCCAAAGACTCGCCCATATTTTGGAAGGTTTGAACAAAAATATTAAGCCTAAAATATGGATTTGGGCAAAAAAATAAAGTCCATTTAGAAAATGGATCGGGCCTTGACTCCAACAATCCTGGCCAGTTTTCATTTATATAGTATATTATCTTTATATTTTATATATTATATAATTTATATCATATAAAAATAAATATATATAATATTATAGTGTAAATATTTTAAAATATGATTAGTTACAATGTTTTAGAATTTAATAAAAGAGAAAAAGAGATAAAATTACTAAAAAATAAATAAAAAAAAAATATTCTTTTAGAAAAAAAATATGGGGTGGGTTTAAACAGGTTTGGACTACTCATTTACAAATATGAGCGGGTTTGGACAGAATTTGAGGCTCATATTTCGGGCTAGGTCAAGCTTAGACAAATATATATGATGCTGATACCATACCTAAACCCGACTCAAATCCGGCCTTGCCTGATCCATGAGCACCTCTACTCATCACATAACTTTTTTTTTCAAAACATCATTTTTTTTTAGGCTTACACTTTGATATACATCAAAATTTAGTATTATTATAAAATTTTAAAGTTTGATATTATAAGTCAAATAACACCAATTTAATTAAAAAAAATCATTTTTAATAAAAACATGTTATTATTTTATTTTTTAATTTACATATTTAAAATTTTTGTGTCTATTTTCTTCTTCTTTTTAAATAAATTAAATAAATGTATCACTGAATTATTTCCATTTCTTCATTCATGTTTTCATATAACAGTAAATCTTTTATATGTTTTTATTTTAACTTTTTTTTAATTATTAAATTATTTATTATTTCTCCCAATGGATATATATAAAACAAGTGGGTTACAAAATAAAATTACAGTAAATATTTAAAACATATATGAAATCCTATCATACTTTTGGTCAACTAAGTACGAAAGTTACTATTTGTAATGTTTATCTTATCAAGATATATTGTGATTTTTTTATCTAAATATAGTTGATTTTGTTTTATCGAAATATCATTGATTTTTTTTTTATCGAAAGTTACTATTTTTTTAACTTTTTTTTTTAATTATTAAATTATTTATTATTTCTCCCAATGGATATATATAAAACAAGTGGGTTACAAAATAAAATTACAGTAAATATTTAAAACATATATGAAATCCTATCATACTTTTGGCCATGGCGATTTCTCAACTTAATTTTTTTTAAAAAATTGATTTTTTACCTTGAGAAATCGCCACTGTGGGTGGCGATTTTTCAAGGTTCTTTAATTTTTTTTTTAATTATAAATTTGTTTCTTTTTCTTCTTTTTTTTTTGTTCTTTTTCTTTTAATTCTTTTTTTTATTCTTTTAAAATATGGGTCGGGCCCATGTATAGTATCAACATCACATTTGTTTGCCCAAGCCCGACCCAACTCGAAATATGGGCCTCAAATTTTATCCAAGCCCGTTTAGGCCCGCTCATATTATTTTTTTCTATTTTTTAAATAATATATATTTATTATTTATTATTTAATTTTTAATATTTAATATTTTTATATTTTTATATTTTTTTCTTTTATTAAGTTGTTAAACATATACAACTTAACATATTTTTTAATGTTTACACTATAATAATATATATATTTAATTTTTATATGACATAATTACATAATATATATAAATATAAATAATATATTATTTAATTAGAAAACAGGTCGGGTCGGGCTCGGGCCTTGAATGTTGGAGCCAAGGCCCGGCCCATATTTTAAACGAGCCTAATTTTTTTGCCTAAGCCCATTTTTCGGGCCTAATATTTTTGTCCAAGCCCTCCCAAATATGGGCAGGCCTTCGGGCTTGGACGGGTAGCCCGACCCTTGGACAGGTCTACAGGGTGGTAAGTCCGGCCCGGTAAACCCGGATCGTATTTATATAATTTTTAAATTTGTTATTATTTAAATTTTACAATTATAAATTATATAATTTTTATTTTCGAGCTTGGACAAAAGAAATAAATTTTAAATAAAAATTTAATAATTTATATAATTTTTATCCCATGGTGGTAAGCCTGGCCTGGTAAACCCGGATCGTATTTATATAATTTTTAAAATTGTTATTATTTAAATTTTATAATTTTTAATTTTTTTAAATTATAAATTATAAATTATATAATTTTTATTTTCGGGCTTGGGTAAATGAAATAAAAAAATTTTGGGCCTCAGTTGGACCTGGTAAGCCATGGCGATTTCCCTTGATTATTTATAAAACCCGATTTTTTTTTATCAAAATATGACTTTTTTTTTTATAAATAATCAGGGAAAACCGCCATGGCTTACCGAGCCGGGCTGAGGCTCGAAATTTTGTTATTTCCTTTGCCCAAGCCCGAAAATAAAAATTATATAATTTATAATTTTAAAAAAATTAAAAATTAATAAATTTTAAATAATACAAATTTTAAAAATTATATAAATACGATCCGGGTTTACCGAGCCAGGCTTACCACCATGTTGACCTATCCAAGGGCCAGGCTACCCGTCCAAGTCCGAAGGCCCGCCCATATTTGAGAGGGCTTAGACAAAAATATTAGGCCCAAAAAATGGGCTTGGGCAAAAAAATTAAGCACGTTTAAGATATAGGTTGGGCATTGGCTCCAACATTCAAGGCTCGAGCCCGGCCCAGCCCGTTTTCTAATTAAATAATATATTATTTATATATATAATGTCATTTATGTCATATCAAAATTAAATATATATAATATTATAGTGTAAACATTAAAAAATATGTTATGTTGTCCATGTTTAATAACTTAATATAAGAAAAAAATATAAATTTATTAAAGATTAAATAATAAATATATATATTTTTTAAAAATTAGAAAAAAATAATATAGGCGGGCCTAAACGGGCTTGGACAAAATTTGAGGCCCATATTTCGGGTCGGGCCGGGCTTGAGCAAGCAAATGTGGTGTTGATATTATACATGGACCCGGTCCATATTTTAAAAGAATAAAAAAATATATATACTAAAAGAATAAAAGAAAAAGAATAAAAAAAGAGAGAAAAAGAAACAAACTTTATAATTAAAAAAATAATAATAAGAACTTTGGGAAATCGCCATCCAAGGTGACGATTTTCCAATGTAAGAAATTAATTTTTTTTTTAAAATTAAGTTGAAAAATCGCTATAGCCTATAGCGATTTCCTAACTTAGTTTTACAAGAAAAAGAAAAAAAAAATTTACCATTGGAAAATCGTCATGGCGATTTTTCAACTGATTAAAAAAAACAAATTTTAAAAAATAAGTTGAAACCAACGATATTTCGATAAATAAAAAAAAAACGATATATTTTTGTAACTTTATATTTTTTAAGTTAATATTGTTATTAAAAACAATGACTAATCTGCTATTGTTATGGATCCACACATTCAGCCCAAAATACATATTTATTGTCCTAAAAGACATGTCTATTAGAGGAAAAAATCTATCTCATCTCTTACCGATGTGAAATCCTTGACATTTTTTCATATCCAATTGTGCAACGTTAACTATACGGACTCTTTCACTCGTAGAAGAGAGGGATCTATTTTGATCCAGATCTATCTCGATCTTTGTATCTTTCATGGGATCCACATCAATAATAAATTTTGAAATCACTTGTCACAAATTAAATCATGCATCTAATTCAAAAGATATCTATTAAGAAAAAACATGACTTATAAACCCAAGACACATCGAGTCCAAATAATAATGCATAACCTTTTACTAAAAAATTAAATTTGAATTCTATTCTCCCTTGAAACTTCAAGGAAAGCGATTGTAACTTTTGATGTTTAGTGGCTAGATTTCTTGATTTTCTTTATTAAAGAATAGTATTAGGTATATAATTGTAAAAGAAATTAATTTACAGGAAGAAGATTGACCCAAAAAATTATCAAAGTCACGGTAAAAATACAAACTACAAAAGCAGCTGTCTGTTACATATAGAAGCCATTATTCCTACTTCAAGCATTGAAGTCCAGAGCACCTTCTAAAGCCTAAAAGAAAAAGGGGCAAATCCTTATAGAATTTGGAGATTTTTAGACTTTACCATGGTAATTTTATTGCAACAAAATTTACCCAAAGATTGAAAGGTATAGCAAATAAGAGTATGAAGCAACTGCTACCAAGATCATTATTTGACAATCGGCAGGCCATTCATCGAAATAATTTGACTGTTGTGACGACGATGATGGTGATGATGAGCTTATCGACCTGGTAGCTGAGAAGGAAGATCCGATACCCCTTCGACGTCGTCGCTTTGAAGCTAGGATGATATTGATTAAAGCCATGGTGGTCTGCAACTTCGAGCCAAGACTTAGCTAGGGATATATGGATTTCAAAGAATGGGATGCAAATGGAAATGGAAAACTACTTGACTAATTATAAAGATAAAAATAGCCTTGAAGTTGTGGGGTTGTTCAAGGTGGGCATGTCCCCGAAGGCAACTTCTCTACATTTTCTTGGAAAGTTACATGCACTACGAGCAAGCTTTCTTTGAATAATGAAGAGTGAGATCGTAAGAGATGATGCCAGCAAATTAATCCATAATTTTTTAAGAATTTATATTTGATACACTATCATTGTATAAATCTGATAATACATTTTACGATAACACCTGTTCAAAGTTAGATTTAAGGTTTAGAGTTCAGGTTTAAAGTTTAAGATAGTTTAAAGTTTATTTTTTAATGAAGTATCATCGTATGATTCACTGTCAATTTATAGATTTATACACTGACGGTGTATCAAATACAAACTCATTTTTTAAAATGAACGAAAGAAAGCTCTAGTCTAGCTCCGAACCTAGGCTTTAAAAATAAAAATGCATTTTTAGTGGTTTTTACGGGGTACACCATAAAAATGGAAGGTGTGTAGTAGCGTCAGTCCAAATAAATAGTATATACTAACAGTTAAAATATAACAGTTAAAATACCGTTAGTAAAATAAATAAAAAAATCCGTCCGTTTTCAAGTTATGTATCAATATCAATTTTTTTAGTTCACTCCCACTGTATTATTTAATAAGTATGCAAAAGGGTTATCAAAAATAAACTTCGAGAATACAATGAAGTTCAGTAATTAATTGCGGTCTGCACTGACGAAATCAATTCACTGAGTACTTATCAGTGTGTAATAAAACTATCGAACTTATATAAAAAATTTCTACAAAAACATTCTTTGAGAAATGTTTTGAAGAATAAGGGAGAATAAAACGTAAATTTTTCATTATAACCAGATAAGTATTTGTATATTATTACATATCTGTTTGTACAGATATAATTTGTCTGAATATATCTGTCTGTTTGAAATAGATAAATAACTTTTGTACAGATATAATTTGTTTGAGCAATTCTAACTGTTTAAAATAAACCGAGTAGCTTTTCATTTTTGTCTAAATATATCATTTTATTTAAAACAGATAAAAATATCTATAATTAATTAATTAAAAATTAATTTAATTAGTTGTACCTGCACGTGTCAAGTGCTTTTATTAAATAATATATTATTAATTATTATTAATTTAATTAATTACAGAATCATCTCAAGTTTGAAAAGCCTAGCCATGGTCCAATCCAATTACTAAGGACTTTTATTTTTCTTTATTTAAATAACATCATTTCCTTTGTTCTCTTTTAATGTGTGACTTATTTTGAAAATATTCAACCTTTTATATCCTGCTTTACATGTAGAATGGTGCAAATTTCCATTCTCTTCATGGCATTGAATGATGATGGATTGATGGTGATGATGTCTATCATAGCGAAGAAGGTGACCACCCTGAAGAGAGAAAAAAGATTCATCCATCCGATCACCAAAAGCTGTACAAGTTGCATGCATATAATGGAAGATCTGATACTATTGGATACGACAAGATTACACGATATGAATACGACAAAAAATAAATAATTAAAACACGATAACACGAACATGACACAAATACACGAATGTCTCAAAATCTATATAATACGAATTATTAACGTATCAAAACTTATATAAATATAAAATATCGTAAACACGATTATACGATAAAATATACGAACATAACACGAATACACGAATTGTCAGATCTACATGTAGGGTGTGGGAGAGTATTAAGGCTACAATATAAGTAAAAATTACCAAAATGAGAACCATGATAGTCACCAATGTTGGGAGGGCTTTATCATTACACTCTCGGCCCGACAGAGATTAATTTTTCATCAATCATAAAATGAGAATAAGAGGAACACCTTGGTTTAGACCCAAAAAAAATATAAGTAAAAATTGGAAGTTTTAGAATTAGTTGTTGTTTTGGGGTAAAAATGATGGATTCAGAAAATGTGATACACGAAGATGGAACTTTTTCTACCCAGAAAAAACTTAATTTAATGGGTTGTGCCTAGACCTGTCCACGGATCGTGTAGTACGTCTGGCCCAACAGGCTCAGTTTATATTAGGTCGGATTTGGATAAAATTTTTTATAATTTGAGTCGATCCGGCCCGACCTGAATTATTATTTATTAAATAAAAAATATTTTTTTATTTAAATTTAATTATAAAAAATATATAAATATTAATACAAAAATAAAAATAAAAATATTTTTTTAATAATTTAATCATTTATAAATAGTAAAATAGGTTTATGGCCAAACCCAAATTCAATCCGAAATGAGCTTGAAAAAAAAAAATCGATCCCCGACCCGACCATGGACACCTTGTACCTTTTGGATAGTAGTATATACCATAAAAGACCGTTTCACATGCCATTGGTTTTTAAAAGGGCATAGCAATCCCCTGCAAGGCTGCAGCTTTCCCTGCATTTCATGGATGAAATTTCCATGTTTGCAATGCAAATCTATTAGAATGATGGTAAAAAAGACCTAGCCACTATCATTATGCCATCACATGGTCAACAAAATCCCTTTGTACAAAATTGTTCTATTTTTAAACATATAGTTATATATTTTATAAATAATTAAAATTAATAAATGCATTAACATGTAAATTTTATTCAATATTCAAATTATATAAATTTATTAGTTTTAATATTAATATAAAATTAAATATGAAAATAAAGAAAGTCAATATAAATTTTGATTTTTTATTTTTAATCAAATAAATTCAATTGCATTTTAAGGTTATAATGTAAAATTAAAACTCTAAAATAACGTATAATTTAATGTAAACTTTAACTCTTTTTTATTTATTATCAAATAAATATATTTAATGAGATTTTTAATGAAATTAAAATTATTACTTATAAATTAAAAAAATTTGGTTAATAATAAAACATATTTATAATCACAATTTAAATATATAATAAATCACAATGATTATTTTCGTTAATTCAATATTTGTATTTTTATATAAATTATATTATATATATAGAACATTATAGATTATGGGTAAAATATTATAATTTTAAATTAAAAATTTCATGAACAATTGTTTTTAAATGATAATCACATATATGAGTGTAATTTATATACTTTTAAAAAATTAAAATTTTGCATTTTGAATATTTGATTTAGTAATAAATGTATATATACTCACTCGATGATAGACTTGTTCACTGATCGGGTAGCCTATTTGGCCCGTATTGGATCGGGCCTGGATAATTTTTTTTGTAATTCGGACCGGCACGAATTATTATTTATTAAATAAAAATATTTTTTTATTTAAATTTAATTATAAAATATATAAAAATATTAATATAAAAATAATTTTTAGTATTTTAATAATTTATGAATAGTAAAATGGACTTATGAACCGGCTCGAGTCCGGCCCGAAACGGGCTTAGGCAAGGGGAAAAAAATTCCAGAGCCTCGGTCCGGCCCGACCCATGGACACCTCTACTCGAGGACTTGAATTTTTTTTTTTCCAAGAAAAATATATCTATTATTACTAACATTAAAGGCAATCCCCCAAATGCATGAGAGGCAAGAAGAGGTTAGTTTTGGTATTTTTAATTTTTTTTTTTTTATTAAGAAGGAAAGAAAGAAAATAAAGGAAAAAAAGATGGAGAATAAAAGGAAAAAAGATAGAGAAAAAATTGTGTGTTCGTGTTATTTTTTGTGTATTCAAAATATTATAAATTCATATAATTTTTACCCGTTAATAATTCGTTTTATATAGATTTTGACATGTTCGGATATTCGTTCGTGTTCATATTGTTTTTTGTGTAGTGCTCGTGTTATTTTTTTGTATGTTCAAAGTATTATAAATTTTTATATATTAATAATTATTTTTATGTGAATTTTGACATGTTCGTGTATTTGTGTTGTGTTCATGTTATTTTCGTGTCATGTCGTATTTTAATTATTTTTATCATGTGTTCGTATCATATTTCAATTCATCTAAATATTTTGCATAGTTTGTCATGGTGATTCAATTTAGAGAAAATTGCGTGTGTTCATGTTGTGTCCCAATTCATCTCATATTTTGCATAATTTATCATGATGATTTAATTTAGAGAAAATTTTGTATTTATGTAACATGTTCGTGTTATTTTATCATGTGTTTAAAGTATTATAAATTTATATAAATTTTTACACGTTAATAATTCGTTTTATGTAGATTTTGACACGTTCATGTATTTTTATCGTGTTCATGTTATTTTTATGTTATGTTCGTGTCGTATTTTAATTATTTTTTTCATGTTATGTTCGTGTTGTATAATCATTTTGGGTCCGAAATTGTCAAATCTAATTGATACTATTCAAATAACTCCCAAATTTATGTCGCGCGTCGTCATGTTCGTGTTGTTTTTTTTGTTATAATCGTATTCAAGATATTATATATTTATATAAAGTTTGACACGTTAATAATTCGTTTTATGTAGATTTTGACACGTTCGTGTATTTGTGTCATGTTCATGTTCATGTTATTTTTTGTGTCATGTAGTTTTTTAATTATTTTTTTCATGTTATATTTGTATCGTATAATTATGTTGTGTCTGAAATTGTTGGATCGAATTGATCATATTCTAATAAGTCTCAAATTTATATCAAGTGTAGTATAAAGATAGAAATTATTTTTCTAAATTATCTTTACTCCTCTTGCTTTTTTATTTTTCAAATTTATTATAAAATATCAATTCAAATCCGATAATATACCTGCAGTGAAACGCGGACATTTATCTAATATATATATATATATATATATATATATATATATATATATATAACCCAAGAAAGTAAATAATTAAATCGGGTATAAGGTTAGTTGGACAATCCCAGTTCAACCAAGAACAGATTTCTCCAATCAACCAAACAATACCGAAAATACTTCCCTTTATTTACCGAAAACCCTAGTTAACATTCTTCTTCATTTCAGCTTCCGCGCCGGCGCCTTTCACTAAAACCCCCCACCACCAGCCCTCAAAACGAAACAGCATCTTCAAAGAACCCCAACTAAAGTAAGCCCTCTCCTCCCTTTAATCGACCTTTATGTACGTATATAAATACGTTTACTTATGTTTTGCTTTCTTTTCTTTTTGAGCGTGCAGAGCAATGGCGGACAAGGCTGTTACCATAAGAACAAGGAAGTTCATGACCAACAGGCTCCTCTCTAGGAAACAATTCGTGGGTTATTTTAATTTTAATTTCCTTATGAAAAGTTTTAGCTTTCATTTGGGTTTTTTTCTTAGATGGATATTGTTTGGTTACTGAGAAAATGTAGGAAGAACTTGAATAGGAAGAGATTTGACTAAATGGGTTTTTGGTGAAAACTGAAAAGTTGCCGTCTTTTTTTGGTTTTGGCACAGGTCATAGATGTTCTGCATCCTGGAAGACCTAATGTTTCAAAGGTATTTTAATGGGTTATTTGTTTGTTTAAGGTTTTAAATGTGATTGTTTTTATCCGTACTCTTTTAACTGGTTTAAGTATGAATTGGAATGTAGGCTGAGCTGAAGGAGAAACTGGCCAGGATGTATGAAGCAAAAGACCCAAATTCCATTTTTGTATTTAAGTTCCGTACTCACTTTGGAGGAGGGAAGTCAACTGGGTTTGGGCTTATTTATGACTCAGTTGAGAATGCAAAGAAGTATGAGCCTAAGTACCGCCTGATCAGGGTAATCACTGCTTTTTTATCATGATTTATATTTCGGTTTAAGCATTATCATTTAGATTAATGGTCATTTGCTATTCATTTGAAATTCTTTATATTTACTCTGGCATTTGATTAGTCTAGTTGAACAATTACTTGGTGTTATTTTATCTTGCCAAATAAATGGTTTAGGACTTCAAAAGATCAAGTTTATATATTACTCTTAATTGCAAATACTGCATTTATTTTAGAACTTTTAGCGTATGGCAACCTTAGTTTAGATTATTCTTTTCAAAAGGTTTAGTTCTTAATAGTTGTAGGGATGACAAGAACTGGTTTCATAAGTGTGACTCATTCTTTCAAATATGCCTTAGAATATGCACTAATATAAGTGGGGAAGCAATATTTTGCTTATCAAAATAAATGTAATGTAATAGTTACAACTTTTTCTGTTTCTTTTTTGTGGTGGCTGTTGAAAGTTGGAATAATATAAATTCCCAGCTGTGTCATTGCTATGCAGTTTCCCAGCATTGTTGTGGTTATCTAGTTGGTTCTGTTAGGGGTAAACTAGCTGGTTTCAAGAACTTAAATGGAAGAAGTAAATGTTCAGTAGAATGGTCAATTCCTAGAGATAGGGTGCCAACTAGCAAGCTTGAAAAACTTTGTAACGGTTGTCTTTTCTGATGCTAACTTAGATTAAATAAGTTGATCGTCTTTGTAATTTGTTCCAAAGTTCTAGTTCGACCAACAATTCATTGTAGATGGCATGGCATTAACTCATGGCTTATTACTATGCTTAAGGCTAGCTATGGTCTCATGGGTTGATATTTGTGCTTTTAATTGAGTTCATAATGTAGAAATAAGTTTAGAAAAGTCGTTAAAACAAGCTGTATTCCCTATGTCATGAAGTATTTACCTTATATAAAGAATACTCTCATTGTGTTGGAAGTTTAGTAGCCACTGAGCAGTGGATTCTATCTCATGCTTTTGGGGTGACGGCGCAACTAATTAAAATAATAGCTTCAACTTTAATAATAGAGAAGAGTGCTATCAATTTTTACAACCTTCTCTTTCCCCCCCCCCCTTCCCTCTTGCACTTATATAAGTGAATGCATGTGCTAATGCACATCTGCGCCTTGTGCATCGATACTGACCTTATTTCTTCTGATGATAGAACGGACTAGATACCAAGGTTGAAAAGTCTAGAAAGCAGATGAAGGAAAGGAAAAACAGGGCCAAGAAGATCAGAGGTGTAAAGAAGGTAATTAGGATGTTTCTTTTCAACTGTTCTTTTCTGCTATGTTACTTGAATTCGGGTGCGAGTGTCGGACACATGTGTGTTCAATTTTTTCTAAGACTTGCATGTATTTGGAGGGTCCTTAGAGGATTATATTCCCATACTCATGTCCGATATACGTCGGACATGGATGCCGGACATGGGTACTTCAAGAACAATGAAGAGTCGTAGCAACATAGCTTTTCTGAATTTATTTTGTCTATTATTTGTGATTGCATCCAACTGCGGTTACTTTTCCCACATGCAGACCAAGGCTGGAGATGCTGCCAAGAAGAAGTGAGATCTCATAGAGATGAGCTAGTTTCTTGCATCAATACAATCAAGCCCCTAGTCATTTACCTCCATTTCTTTTATTTGCTACTGAACTTCAAATGAAATGCTGAGTTCAATTTTTTTTTCTTCTTAAATATCCATTTGAATTTTGTATTCTGGACCTGCTTTACCTGTTTCTATGGAGATTTAATCTGGAAGGAATTTTTGGGGTTGAAAATTGAAATTTTTGTCAGGACCTGTTCTGTGGCTTAATGCATTGTAGTTTGCATTTACCAATAATTGGACCTTTCTTGTTTTAAAAAAAAAAAAAAAGGAAAGAGAAGTTTGATAAACTGAATAAATTAAGCACTAAAAAGTTAATTATTGAATTTTTAAATTTGAAAATTTTTAAGTATTGAATGTATGATATAAAGATTGTTTGGCATATTACTGAAATTTGAATATTTAGTATATTTTTTTGTTAATCTATTATAAAAATAAAGATATGATTTTATAGTTGTTTTTAATTGATAAAAAGTTAAAAAGAAAAGAATAAAAGGTTTAAAGGAAAGAATATCAAATTAATGTAGTTAAATATTATTTTTTTTTTCTGAAATAGCATTGATGTAATACATTACGTAGTTAAAAGTTATTTAGCATTTTAAACATTTTTTCATTAAAAATGTTTTATTAAGTGGTTCTAAAAATGATTTATCAACTGCATTGAAAAATTAAAATTATTAAAAAATAATTTTTAATGATTTAAAAATTTTCAGTGACTTATCAAACATACTTTTAGTTGTGGATTCTTGGGACGAGCATTTCGCTTGCAATTTTTTTTTATTATAATCTCACAATTATCTAATCACAATAAAAAATTATGTAGAGATTCATCATTTTATAAATGTGAATTTTACTTAATATTTTGATAGACTTTATATAATTTATTTAAATTATGATTGATTAATTGTAAATGAGTGTCATAATTGAAAACTAGATAAGAATAGAAAGGGTTGTATAGTTGGGTCGATTGAGCCAAACATGATTTTTTAAAATACCAAATTTGATCACGAATAAATATGTTCATGAGCCAAGTCAGGTTCTGACTCGAAAATTTTATTCTTCTTTTACCCAAGTTTAGCCTTGGACGGGCCCAGGTCGACTCGTTTTATTGTTTAAATAATATTAAAAAATTAATTCTTATATTATAATTAAATTTAAATAAAAAATAATTTTGTATTACATAAATAGTAATTAGGAACAAGTCAGGGCGATTCGAAATGAAAAAATCTCTACACAGGTCCGACCTAATACGATTTGGATTTGTTGAGCCGGGCGAACTATTCAACTCTTGAATAGGTTTGATCACGAGCTTGGTTAGCCTATTTATGTATGAAAATAGGATTGAAAATTTAATTTTATATTAATATTTTAAGATAAAAAAACCCTACACCCTAATATTTTAAAATTAACATTAGAGTAAACTATTTTTATAATAAAATAACATTAAATTATTATTATTATTATATTTTGACTTAACTCGAATCGAATCGAATTAAACTTGAAAAAATTATATTCAATGTTCGATTGAAGTTGGTTCAGGCCTCACCTCCACCTTTAACTTATGTATTGTCATTAATCATTAAATAAAAAGAAACTTTAAATTATTCTTTTAATCACTTTGAGACGGGAATTACATTAAAAAAATGTTAAATAGATTTTAGAAAACGTGGTTCATGCAATGCATGCATGCATGCTAAATTGATGAGACGAAAATATAAAACAATAAAAATTAATTTGCGCAATAAGTACGAGATTGTAAGAATTTTCTACTATTTTTGTTTTGTTATAGCATTCTTTTTTGACTTTATGATCCTTAATAATAGTCCTTGTATATAGTAGGAAAAAAAAAAAAAAAGGAAATATGAAAAACATGCAGTCTACCAAGAATAAGAATTATTGTGAAATGGTACAATGAATAAAAGTTATTTGAAAAAGAGAAATGAATAATTAAAAATTATTATAAAAGATATTGTAAAGATAAAATTATCCTTCATGAAAAAACTTACTTTTCCTTTTTCTTTCATTAAGGAAATATTATTTTTTAAAAATTTTAATTGAAAATAAATTTAAAAAATAAAATATTTAAATATATATTTTTTAAAATTTAAAAAAAAAAAAAAAAAATTAATTTTAGGCATATTATTTTTATTTTTTTAAAATTTTTAATTAAAAAAAGTAAATAAAAAATTTAAAAATTTATTTTTTAAAATTAAAAAGTTTTTATTTTTAGAATATTTATTTTTTAATTAAAAAATAAATTAAAAAATAAAAGAAAAAGAGAGAAGAAAGTTTTTTTATCAAAGATAATTTTGTCTTTACAGTATTCTTTTTAACAATTTCTAATTATTCATTTTTATTTTTCAAATAACTTTTATTCATTATCCCATTTCACAATAATTCTACTGCTGACTGTATGTTTTTCATATTTTCCCAAAAAAAAAAAAGTGTTCCCAGCTATTCCAACAGCATGCTTGCTGCTAGACCTCTTGAGAGGTTTATTCGTATTGTTTCGAATTTGAATATATATTTTATAAATTTAAATTGATTTGATTTAGATTGAATTATTATTTATTAATAAAAATAAATATTTTAATATTTTTAAATTTTTTAATAATATTTTGGAATTACAGTTCGGTTAAAACTGAATTTGAATAAAAATTATAAAAAAAATTTGATCGCGACCCAACCTCCTGATAAACACTTCTTGCTGCTGTCTTCACTCTATAAAATGGAATGTACCATTTTTTTTTTCTTATTTATTGATTCAAGTTTTAGGGTTCAACAGTTGGATAAAACAATGTAAGAATTTCTCTTCATTCTATAATAATGTTATAAATTGAGAAAAAAAAATTGAGATCATTATAGAATCGACTTATAAAATATAGAATTTTACTAAAAAATATTTTTTATTGTTTAAAAGTATTATATAAAGAAAAATACTTTTTAGTATAATTTTATATTTATCACGAGAGGATTGTCATATATTTTTTAAATATATTAAAATAATAAAAATTAGTAAAATTACGAAAATACAAATTGATACTTTTTTTAATATCACTTATAAAATTTAAAAAATTCATCATTGCACGAATTCTTATATAAAATAATAATTTCATCAAATACATTAACAATTATTATATTTAATACAAATATTATTAATAATATATTAATTAGTACTCGTTAATAAAATTTTAAAATATAGTAAATATTGGAAAATTAGTGTAAGTTGACTATAAATTCAAGTTTAATATTAATTAATCAAACTATAAAATACGAGGCAACCAATAATTTGAAAATAATGACATCTGATTAGACTTTGAAGTCTATGCAGCTCACCCTCTTAAATTTTACTCAACAATTCTTTACGGCAGGATAAATGTATCATTGAATCTCAGTAATAAATGATCAATAATATGAAAAACAGTTAGAGAAATAATAACACTGCTCAAATTAGGTGATATCGGCTCGGTTTTGGTTAAAAATTATTTAATGTTAGTATTTTGATTTTTTAAAACTTAAATCAAAATTAAATCAAATAAAATAAAATTTTCAATCGAAATAATCCAAATCGAATTCCTTTAGTTGATTGACATTTAAAAAAGTATTATTTTTATAGTATTTATATACTTTTTGTTAATTTAAAAATAAAATATTTATTTTTATGTTATAAAATAAAAATAATTTTAAAAATTGATTAAAAAAATAAAATTTGATTTGATTTGATTTGATTTGATTTGAATCGAATCGAATAATTATAATTTTTTAACTGTTGAACTCAACCGAATAAGCTTATTAATAATTAAACTGAAACTGAATAAAATATTACGATCTGAAATCAATTTTCGATTTTTTTGATTTTTTTCCAACATTAACTCAAATAGATTATAGATAAGGTTTTGAAGAATAACTTTTTTTAGCATGTAAAAATCTCTTGCTTTAATCCAGAAGGAAGGAAGGAAGTTTAAAAGGTAAAAAGAAATACGCAAAATCCAATAACGTTTTAACTTGAAATGGATAAAGGATTGATTAATTGATGCTTAGATATCAAATAAATTTTTTTTAATTATTATTTAAAAAAAGTATATTTAATATTTTTTAATTTAATAAAAACAATATATTAATTATATATATTATTACAAAAAAAATCACTTTAACGGTGCTAGTAGAAAGTGTAGAACCACTTATCCCCACAAAAAAAAAAATTAGAACCGATAGGGCTGTAAACGAACAGAGCGTTCGACAAATCGTTCGTGAACAGTTCGTTTTTTTTCGTTTATGTTCGTTTATTAAGCTAAATAAACGATTATGAACACAATTTTAATGTTCGTTTATTAAACGAATCGAGTTCGAAAAGATGTGTGTTTGGTTCGTTTATGTTCACGAACAAGCTCATTTATCGTTCATTTAAAACTCGTTTATTAGTTTGTTTAAAACTTGTTTATATTCGTTTATTTTATTTTATTTTATTTTATTTATTTACTTATAATATAATTAATATTATTTAATAACTTAAATTTAATAATAAATTTAATTTAATTACGTTTGTATTTTATTATTTTATATTTAATAATAATTTAAAATTGATTTATTTTTTTTATTTGTTTGTTAAAATTGTTTAGCTTTGTTTGTTTATTGTTCATGAACATAATTTTAATTGTTCGCGAACATGTTCGATTATATGTTCATGAACATGTTCATTTAATGTTCACGATTTAAATGAACTTGTTCATGAACATTAAATAAACGAACACGAACACACTTAATTTTAAACGAACAGAGTTTGAACACAATTTTAAAATTCTTAACGAACATGAACCGAATATGAACAAACTTAAAAATAAATAAACGAATACGAACATAAACCTATTCATTCAAGTCCGCTTCATTTAAAAATCAATTTTAGTTTTTACGAAAGCCGCTGTTAAAATTCCCCAACCAAAACAGCCTGATTTCATCATTGTCTTACTTCACCTAAATCCACAGCAAGATTCTATTGTCTCATCCCACCCGCTGCTTTCACGCGCTTCTCATCGCGGTTGCACTTCACACCCCTCGTAATCCTTCGTTTATAGATCTCGTTAATTAAAAAAAATAATAATAAATATGAAAAACATATCTTTAATAAATAAATAATTATTAAATGATCTAATAAATAAAAATTATTTTATAAAAAATATTATAAAGATAAAATTATTTTTAATAAAAAAAGTTTATATATTTTTTCAAAAAATATTACTTTAAAAATTTTAATTAAAAATAAATTTAAAAAATAAAATATTTAAATATTTATTTTTTTAAAATTTAAAAAAAAATTAATTTTATTTTTTAAAATTTTTAATTAAAAAAAGTAAATAAAAGAAATTTAATTTTTTTTTTTAAAATTAAAAAAATTTTATTTTTTAATTAAAAAAAAAATTTTAAAAAAATTTTATCAAAATTTTTTTTATCTTTACAATATCTTTTATAATAATTTTTAATTATTATTTTTTTTCATATAATTTATATGAAATTCATTAAATCATTTAATAATTATTTACTATTTAAAAGCAAATTTTTCATATTTATTCCAAAAAAAAAAATCGATTAAGAAAACGAGTCAAACGGTAAAAACAACCACAAGGGATCAGGTCTAATGTGAATTTGCCACGTAATCAAGATACAGTGAAAATCGTGGGCCCGATCTGACGTGAAAGATGTAACGGTGTCGTATCATCCTGCCCCCTACTCTTGTAACAACAGCGAGATTTGGAGGGAAAAATGCTGACGAGATTAATTAATCCAATCAACCAAAAAGAAAGCGTAAAAAATAAAACAATATTAATAATAATTAATTAACTTCAACGGCTTTGGTTTTTCTATTTTATATTATAATTCAAAGCCGAAGTTTTTCTTTCTCTCTCTTTTTCTCCTCTCGTTTTCTTCGCCGGAAAACTGCGTCAGCGATCGCCGGTGAATTGCCGCCCTAAAGAATAGTGTTTTAACTACTGCGAGGTATCGTTTTCGCCGAAGATATTTTCTCATTTGAAAATCAGAAAGCTTTTGTTTTTATTCATTTTGTTTTTAACTTTCTTTGTTCTGGGAATTTTTCTCTACAGATCTGGTGGATGGGAGAGATTTAGGTTTTATTATGTTGTTTTTAACGGATTTTTTTTTTTGAATTTGTGATGAATTTGAGGAAAAGAATACGAATTTAGGGTTTTGGTTTGGTTTGGTTTTGATGGAAGAGCGAATGAGATCTGGTGAGCATTCGGGGATTGTGGTAAAGAATAGGAGCCAATCGGGATGTTTGATTGTGAGGAAGAAAGGGGATGGTTCTGGCGGGGCCGGGTCTATGGGGACCCGAAAGATTTACGAGTCTAAAAAAGAGAAGAAGAGGTCTAGGACGATTATGAGTGATTCAGGTTCTAGTGATGAACTAGTAATGCCACCTCGAAGGAGGGCTGGGCCTAAAACTTTTCAAGTTTGTAATGATTTAGCTGTTTATGAAGAAAGTGAAATTGGTAGGAAGAGGAATAGGGAGGAGAGGATAAGGCGGAGTGAGGAAGGTTTCATTGGTAGGAATGGGGAGGATTTGAGTGAGAGTAAGAGGAATAATTTAGATGTGTTTGACTTTAATGAGTATGACAGACTTGATGAGGAGATGATTATGAGGAACCGATTTAATTATGGTGAAGAAGAGGTTGGAGATAGGAGACTGTTGGGTTCAATGCCTGCAGTTACTCGGAGGAGTATTGAGATAGAATATGAGAGTGGTCCAAGCAGGCATGTTTTTCTTGAGAAGAAGAAGAAGAAAAATTTGTACTTTGATAAGAGTGATGGGATGAATCGAGGTGATCATGATGATAGGAACAGGTTTAGGAAGGATAGGGATGGCGGCCGGCTGCATTACTCCTTGTTGAGGGAGAGGTATATGGCTGATTCAGATGAACCCATCAGGGTTCAAGGAAAAAATGGTGTTTTGAAGGTAATGGTGAACAAGAAAAAGAAGGTGGGTGAGCCTTTGAAGAATTTTGATCACTTGGAAGTTGAGGAAGTCCGCAGAGGTTCAAGGATTGATGATACAATTAGGAGGAACTTGCATGTCCGTCCATCCATGTACAATGAGATGAAAGTTCTTGAGAAGCCTGTTTCACTTGGTAGGAAAGAGAAAAAGAAAATGAATTTGCTAAAGACACCGACAACTAAGAAGAATAAGGTCTCTGAATGTGATTCAGAGGATAGCTATACATCTCTGAAGCTTCGATCAAAGAATATGGAAGCTTCTAACTCAACAAAGAGGGTAAGTAGCAAAGAGGAAAAAACTCAAATTGATCAGCTTCTGCCTACCAGAATCAAAGAAGGAAAAGTTAGGCGTGGATGTGGCACAGAAAAACAGAAATTACGTGAACGAATAAGGGAGATGCTTCAGGAAGCAGGCTGGACAATAGATTATAGACCAAGGAGGAACAGGGACTACTTGGATGCAGTGTACATCAACCCTGCTGGAACTGCTTACTGGTCCATCATCAAGGCATATGATGCACTTCTAAAGCAGCTAGATGAGGAAGATGAGGGCAAACCTGGTGGAGATGGTTCTGCATTTACCCCATTATCAGATGAAGTACTCTGCCAATTAACAAGGAAAACGCGAAAGAAGATGGAAAGGGAGATGGAAAGGGAGATGAAAAAGAAGCGAAGACATGACAGTGGCAGTGAGAATGCACAAGAAGCTGTTGCTCGGAAATCTTCAAGTACCAGGCATGAAGATGAGAGTATGGATAGCTTGATTCATGAAGAGAAACTAAGTTCCTTCATTAAACAGGGCAAGTCGTCCAAAAATGGTGCCTTCAGTGCAAACGCAAAAGGTCAAAGTTATCTTCATTTGCCCGATAGCTATGAAAAACCATCCTCTATATCCAATTCTCATCTTGTTCATGGAAGAAAAAGTAGAAAACTTGGCAGATGCACTTTGTTGGTACGAGGTTCCAATGCAGGTCTGAGTTCAGAGGGTGATGACTTTGTTCCATATTCTGGGAAAAGAACACTGCTTTCCTCACTGATTGATTCCGGAGCAGTGCAGTTGAGCCAAAAGGTGCAATATATGAACCGTAGGCGAACAAAAGTGATGCTAGAGGGCTGGATCACTAGGGACGGTATCCACTGTGGTTGTTGCAGTAAAATCCTCACAGTTTCAAAATTTGAGATTCATGCTGGAAGCAAATTGCGCCAGCCATTTCAGAATATATATTTGGACTCTGGTGTTTCTCTCCTTCAGTGCCAAATAGATGCATGGAACAGACAAGAGGAGTCTGAGCAGATTGGTTTCCATTCTGTAGATGTTGATGGTGATGACCCCAATGATGATACTTGTGGCATTTGCGGAGACGGTGGGGATCTGATCTGTTGTGATAGTTGCCCCTCAACATTTCATCAGAGCTGCCTAAATATAGAGGTATTTCTACATAACTTTTGTACCTGTTATATAGTGTTTTACATTTACAAATGGTGGTCAGTCTCACTTGTTTGCTTTAATTTTTTTCTTACAACTTTACCTTGTAAACTTCTGGGTCAGTTTTATTTTAAATAGAGGTTAATGCATGTTTTGGAGTTGAAGAGATTTCTGTGAGTGTTGAGAATTTAGGGGATACTCGAGGGGCAACAAAACTCCAGTTCATGGATCTTGGGTTCTTGAGTTTACGTGGATCATTTATTTATTTTCTCCCTCCCTCTCCCCCCTCGCTGGCTCAAGTCAAACCCTCTTCTTGCTCCCTCTTGAGAAATAGCGGCTGTGTTACTTGAATGGAGTTAGTGACTAGAGTTAGTGACTAGAGTTAGATCTAAATATGTTGCTAGGTAATACAATTTCTTCTTTAAGCAGATAGTAATCTTCATTTTTAAGGTTATAGTTATTGATCTTATGTTTAGGGGTTCCTAAGCTCGTTCAGTGCCAAACAAAATTTAAGGGCATTCTTAAACTTCCTTTGATTGGCGTTGGACATGTAATTTAGGTGACAAGTGAATGTATGTCTCTTTCTTTTTTATAACTTTTAGAAGACACCTTTTCCTAAATGTTTTCTCCTGGCTGACTGTTATTAAGACCTTTTCCCTGAGTTGATATGAGCAATGTTTTGGATGTTTATGCAATAAATGTTTATCAGTGGCTTAGTGCTGCTCCCTGAAATGATTGTGCTGTTAAAAATACTTGTAATGCTATATGCATAGACTGCTTTCTATCATATGTTTTGATGACCTGAAAAGCATTGGCTTTTAGTTGTCTTCCAAAAGATGAAGTGAAAAATGTTTTCTCCTGCTTTTATTATTTGCTAGTTTTTTATTTTTATTCTTTTGAACTTGTTCTCCTGGTAGAAAGTCTGCTTTTTTTGACCTTTTGTGCTTGTTGACTTATACTGCTTAGTAGTTGTCACAAACTTAGCTTGTGCTTGTTAACTTATACTACTTAGCAATTGAATACAAACTTAGCTTAACTTAGCTTTTATATATATACACTGTTACAGTTTCTACCAGTGGGCGATTGGCACTGTCCAAATTGCATATGCAAATTTTGTGGTAATGGCAGCGACATTGCTCAAGAGGATGTTTTAACTGATTGTGCGCTTCTCTCTTGCAGCCTCTGCGAGAAAAAATGTACTCATTCTCTTGTTTTTGGTGTTCTCAATTCTTTTAAGTTTGAAGTTGCTGCCATAGTTTCCTCTCCTTGATTTCTTTTCAATAAGATTCTTATCATTTCCACTTTTGTAGACCACAAATCATGCATCAAAGTGACAGATGAGGTTCATATTGATTCCAACAGTTTAGTTCTTCCTTTTTGTGGGCAGACATGCAGAGAGGTAATATGCTTTTCTTCTGTTGGCATTTTAATGCTGAATATTTTGATTAGATGTTAAGAAATTAGGGAAAATCTATCAGAGAAGCAAACATGCCCTTTATAAACCATCTTTAAAAGATGTTAAACCTATCTTACATCAAATTGTAGAGAAGGCAGAATGTTTGTCAGAAAGTATTTTGGTTTATTCATGACATGATGATATTGACATGTTGTTGCTATGATTGTGGCTAACTAAAAATGTTATTATCAACTCTTTTGACGATGAAATTTTCTTTGTATGTGGTGTTCAATTTTTTACCATAATATTGCTAAACAGAAACAGTTCATCTAGGGTTGTAATATGTGTTTTCTGGTAGATTGTATCTAATGGCATTTGACATTGGATTTTGTTTTTCTATTTTTCCCTTTATTCATTTAATGCCTCTCAAGGTTTGTTTCTTTATTTTAATTGCTTTTTAAAAGTAAAAAGTTGGTAAGACAACGATATTGCTGTGTCACTGTGGGTAAAACTGTTATCATGAAGTGTAGCAATAAAATTCATATATTTTGCATGCAGTGCTTGCTTTTTCATTATAATATTGTTTAAACAGAAAGGTTGATTTTAGGTGTATACTGCGTAATATATATTATCTGGTAGATTTATCTTATGTCATCATTTGATTCAGGAATTTGTTCGTTTAGGTTTTTTCCCTTATTGATTTGATGTATTCTGAAGTCCTAGTTTCTATCTCTTTTTTTCTGGAATAAAAGTTGGTATCTTTGTACTACTTGTTTCTGTGGTGTTTGTTCTGGTTCATGTGTTGTCTGCTTTTTTATCATATTATGAAGGCACAATGTTCAAATATGTGAAGGCACGTGTTCAGAAATGTTTTTGCTGTTCCTACAGCTCTTTGAGCATTTACAGAAGTATCTAGGGGTCAAACATGAACTAGAAGCAGGATTTTCATGGTCTCTTGTTCAAAGAACAGATGCAGATTCTGATACAATTGCCAGAGGGCTTCCGCAAAGGGTGGAATGCAATTCTAAACTAGCTGTTGCACTGACTGTGATGGATGAATGCTTTTTGCCCATTGTTGACAGGAGGAGTGGGATCAACTTAATAAATAATGTCCTTTATAATTGTGGGTAAGCATTTTGGATACTGAATTTAAAGCGGTATTGGTTTTATTAGTTTTTTCCTTAATATTGCTTGTCTAGCTGATTACACTTCAATTATTTTGTTACTTCATGTAGATTATTAGTCTCGTCCTAATTTCTGAAATGAAATTTTGTTTTTTTTTTTTTCCTTGTGATCTTCGACGAATTTTTCCACTATGTTTTTTAGATTTCTTTTTATATATTAGTATGAACATGTATTTGCGAGTTTGGATGAGTAGAATGTTTCAGCATGCTGTTTGTGCTATTCTGTGATTGGATGCACATTTGTGATTCTTTTATTGCTTTTCTTGTCAGACTGTGGATATGCTTTCAGAGAACTGTCTGATAGTGATAGTATTCAGTGTTTTTATGTATTATAACAATTTACTAAAAGGATCCGAGGGATAAATTTCATATTTAAGTGGTGTTTGAACTATGTTTTTTATTACAGTTTAAAATTACATTGAACTCTTGTTTCTGTTATGATTTCGGTTAATATTTCTATCCATTCGCACTTTCTGCTTGGATTAGATCTTGGGTATTCTTCTATAGTCTGTTCATTTCCTGGATTATACAGATTATAATAACTGTGGCCTTTATATTCTTTGTTACTCATCAAATTTCTAACTGTTTGCAATTTGCTGCTTTTATCTTTAAAGATCCAACTTCAACCGGCTGAATTATAGTGGCTTCTACACTGCAATTCTTGAGAGAGGCGATGAAATAATTTGTGCAGCATCAATCAGGTAAATAACATTTTGGCATCTCTTTGCTGCACCTTTCTCCCCTTGCAGTTATTTATATTTGGTTGGGTAGATAAGAATTTCAGATAAACATGGTGAAGACCAGAATCACCTAAGAAAATACAAGAACCTGAGTTCTTGGAGTAGGTATATTACTGGTTCAGTGGATTTATGCAAACAGCTGGATTATCATTCAAATAAATGCTTACCAATTTGATGTCCTATTTCCTTGTGTAGGTTCCATGGAACTCAGCTAGCAGAGATGCCATTCATTGGCACTCGCCATATATATAGGCGTCAGGGAATGTGCCGTCGGCTTTTCTGTGCTATTGAGTCGGTAAGCTGTGGGGAGTAATTCATATAAGTGTGTTTGTATGTGCGTATGTGTCTCTCTCTACGTGAATATGTGTGTATATTTCTTTCCTGTTACCCTTTTGCTTATCATTAATTTAGTGTTTATTCTTTTCTTGTATGAAGGCTCTCTGCTCTCTCAAGGTTGAGAAACTAGTCATCCCTGCAATTGCTGAACTTACACATGCATGGACTGCAGTTTTTGGTTTCACTCCTCTAGAGGAATCACTTAAGCAAGATATGAGGTCCATGAATATGCTAGTCTTCCCTGGTATAGATATGTTGCAGAAGCTACTGCTGGAGCAAGAAAACATGAAGGCAAACTTGACTGCTGTCACAGGTTTTAGTTAATCCAATTGTTGCCATCGTTTTCGATTATGTTTAGTTACTGTTCTTTAACTTCTCAAATTTTGTTCCTCTAGGTAAGAAGCAAACTGAATCAGGATCTAACGAATGTATCACACCTGAGGTGGCTAACAAATTTAAACCTTGTTCCTCATCCGGGCATGATACTGAAGAGTGTGATGATGGTGGTTTGCATCATACTAGTCGGATAAATGGTGAAATTGCCGCTGCAGATTCAGATTCCCAATATCCAAATGTTTCTATCAATGATACTTGTGGAACTAGCGGTTCCTTGGATGCATCCGTGGAACCTAATGTTTCTGTCTCAGTCGAAGAAAATATTACTAATTATCAAACAGGGAACAAGAGGAATGAATCTGCGCTAGATAGTAAATGTGATGTTAACCCTAGCTCAATCCATGATGCACTTGAGGTGGAGAATAAGGCAAGACTGCATTCTCCTGCCGAAGATAATACTCGGTCTTGTACAGAGGGTATGGATGATACCTGTGCCGTAGGTGTTATTGAAACTAAAGTTCGGGCCTCTGATGACGGGACTGATTCACGGTCAGCGAACAAGGCAGCTGAGTCTGCTTCGGACAACAAAACTCTTGCTACCTCCTCTATGGACTATAGTGCAGTAGACATGGGAAATAAAGCAGTATCAGACTCTCCTATCCAGAAAAATACTCAATCCTGTGAAGAAGGTGATTTGGATGCTGCTGCTGCCCACACAGGTGACAATGTTACTGCTGCTTCTGATGTCAAAACTGAGCTCACAGTTGAAGAGACTATTTGTACCAATTCTCAATCAGGGAAATCTCCTGTTGGAATCTCTTGTTTATGATGAAAATCATGACACTCTAAAAGATGGAAAAGAAAATAGAATTAGATTATTCTCCTGATGAAGATGACAACATTCAGTCTTCTAAAGGGAGTGATCGCAGTAAACGTTCATCCAGTTGATAATGTTGCTGTTTCTGATGAACTTGAAGTTCGAGTCTCAGTTGAGAGAACCACACTTGCCGATTCCGAGTCGCGGGCCGGGACAAGTTAGCGGAGTCTGCTTCACTTGGAAATCTTCATCTCTGGTACAAGTACAAATCCTGATGCATTAGGGATGGAAAATAAATCAGCATTGGATCTTGGCAATGAAGTTTTTTTTTTTTCTTTCTTAGTGAGGAAGCATGATGTGTGTGACTGTGCTCAGAGTCGGATTTACTTACAATGGGGGCAGCAGCCCCCACCGAAATCCTTAACTTTTTGAGTGTATTATGTAATTACCACAAGTTTTAGAAAAAGATTTTTTTTTTTTTCTCCCTTTGAAATTTAAAATTAGTATCTCACTTTAAATTTTAAATTGGATTGGTGTTTAAACTATTGAACTAGTAGACTTTTGAAAAATCTAAAGATAGTTTTAAATGTCTATATTTTTTAGAAGGGAGGTTGCAACATGGGGATAAAGAAAAAGAGAGATAGATGTTAGGATTTAAATTAAATTTATTAGGATGTCACATTTTAAAAATGATTGTATAAATTAATTCGGTTAAAATCTTAAATTTTTAAATATGTCTAGTTTGAACTATATATTAATTCAGGGGAATCGGGTCATTATATTTAGTGTTGATGGTGATAAAATTTGATTGAATCCTAAAACATGTTTGCACCCTCGGCTATTGATTAAAAAATAAAATAAATTCAAACAAATACAAATTCTAAAGAATCTAAATTCCAAGTGAGCTAAACTTGAAATAAGGGTTAATGTCATATTTAGTTCTTGAAGTATAGTGAAATGTGCAATGTTGTACCTGTATTTTAAAATTGTACAATGTGGTACTTGAAGTTGCATTTCGAATACCAATGTACTCCATCTCTTTAACATCGTTAAATGTTAAGCTGATGTGTTTTTGACCAATCTGAATAAGACGTGTAAAAAATAACAATTTTAAACAAATAGTATACAAGTGGCATATGCCACGTGTATTTTTTTTTAATTGGAGGGCGGTTAAACAGTGAATTTAACCGCCCTCTGATTTTTACAAATTAAAGTTTTATTTTTTTTAATCCCAAATTCCTAAATCGAAGATGAAAATCTCTAATCCATTTAAACCAAAATCATCTGACCCTAAAACTAGAAATTAGTGATTGAAAAAAACTACATGTCTTGGCGGAAAGATTTGAAAAAGAAGAAATCGAAAGCAATAGGCAATACTTGAAAGGAAAAGCCAAAAAAGATTCGACTGGACTGGCGATGAGATACGATTGAGTGGGGGTAAATACGATTAGACTGGCGAGGATATTTGACTGGGTTCGGACAGTAGAAATTGTAAGTGATTCTTGACAGTTTTGAGTATTGTGCTATCAATCCAATATGTAAAATATTATAAATTTCGTTTTAGGATTTTGTGAAGTTTTAATAATTGTTGTTGGCTTTGGTATGATGGAAAGTGATCCCTAATCTCAATGTCACGACTTTGTCTATATGATTGTTTTTTTTTTTTTTGGTTAAAGGTCTTGTACTACTTCGAATAATATTTTTTTAATAGTGAGTTGATTCTTTTTTGCTTCTTTTGTCTTCATTATGGTCAATAGTTTTTTTATATTATTTGTCTTTATGATGCAGCTCAAAAATGACTTTTATCAAGTTAATATTGCACATGCATTTGGATGAAAAATTTATAAAAAATTTGAAAGTTGAATATGTGGGTGGGGTTGTTGATTTATGAGATGTAGATCCTGATGTGGTTCATTCAATGTATTGTGTGTCATAGTTATACAAGCATGATATAACAGTGTTAAGAATTTTTACTATTTGACACCAGGGGTTATTTTTGATGATGGTTTCATTTATGAATATGATAGGACATATGAGGGAAGAAGGGGAAATACATGTATATGTGGAGCATGAGGTTGATGTTCTAGAGTTGGTTGATGATGTTAATTTATTTTTATGTCGGGGTAACAATGATGGTAGTGAAAATAACAGTGTAGGAGTAATATTGAATGTGATGTCAAAGATGGTGCATCCAATGAAGGGGTAGATGAGGACATCAATGTAGGGTGTTCCATGATAATAGTGATGATTTAAATTGAGATTTTATTAATGTCACTATACTAGAAGCAGGTGCACACGAGGGTTGCTCTGAAGACAGTGATAAAGAGCCTCTAGGGGAGATTGAGTGGGTGTTAAACAAAGAAAATGAAGAGATACTGGAGATTAAGACAAATTTTAACAAGTTTAAAGAGCAGAAGCAACAGAGAAATGTGAATCCTAATGCAATCCCACCTGAGTTGGAGTTTGAGGATTTAGTGCAAGAGATAAAAAAAAAAAAAAAGAAGACAATATGTAAAGAACAACAAAGCATGTGAGTGTAGTGGAGATAAGAGAGACCCTATAGATGGGAATGACATTGACTACATTGATTCTTCAGACTATTGGTTGCTACATTATTTACTATAATGAGTCAACTTACATGCTTTGTTGTTCTTATTGTAATGAGTCAACTTATAGTAAATAATGAGTCAACTTATTGTTGCTAGTTAGAGATGCCAATAAATTGGTTTTTGGATAAATGGTCATTTTATGTTATTTTGTAGGGTCTATGTGATGCAATCGGTATTGTGGTTCTAAAAGCTTAGCATAAGTTTACGCCAGACATTGGTTTGCCATTTGGAAGAAGAGCCACATACCACTGATTTGCACAAGTAGTTCTGGATTGTGCAGTAAAGCAACAACAGAGGCTGATTTTTGGAAGAGAGCAAAGGAACTAGGTAACTTGAAGGGTTCTACATTGACAGACATGTTAAAAAAATCCAAAATATTGGTCAAAAGCATTTTATAGTACTAGATCTTTATGTGATGTGGTAGATAATAACATAGCTGAGACATTTAATGCAAGCATTATTCAATCTAGGAATATGTCAATAATTTCAATGTTTGAAAAATTAGACATTTGATGCACCCAAAGGAGTGTATCTTTATTAAACCTTGCAATTAATATGATCAATTATAGTAAAGTAGCATGTAAGGGTCGAATCCACAGAGATTGCTTTTTAGTTTATAAATTACTAATTTAAAACTTAAATTCAAGAACAATAAAAGAAAATGGGGTTTTTTAAATAATTTTAACAGTAAAGAAAACAAGAAAAGTAAAAAGCAAATAAATAAGATAAAATCAAATATAAGATAAATATGGTTAAGATTTCATTCTCCACCACTAGACATCATTGAGAATCAATAATCAGATCTATCTACATCAATTAATTATCAAAATTATCAACCGTAGATAACAACAAGCTTTGTTACCCCAATCTTTCCTTAGTTCGTCGTTAAATAGAACAAGCTCTCTATTTAATCTCTAACCACTAGATAACCTAGAATAAGCTCTCTAGATTTAATGTAATGGCAGTTTTATGATGAGAAAGATAGGTTGATCTAGGCAACAAACACATAAGCTCGGATTGTTTAACCTATGTTATGTTCCACTTTGCAATTAGCGAAAACTTGACCATAATCATTAATCACAAATTGCCACTTATAAATAGGAAATCAAGATAATTACACGGATCAAGATTCCTAAACCAGCAATAGATAATTATCAAGATCTATCTAGTTTGCAACCTAAACAAATCAAGACAACATCATAAACAATTTTTATGAAAGAACATAATCAACTTTGATAGAAAACTAATAATAGATAAAATCTAAAATCAATTACAAAACATGTCTAGAACTTTGAAATCACCCTTAACCAAAAAGAAGTTTAGCCTAACATAAGCATAAATAATATATACATAAAACTAAAAAGAAAATAAAAGAATGGAGAAGAAGAAGAAAATTGATGATCCCTTGAGTCTCCTCAAAAGATTATGATAGTTTGCGGCTCAAAAGATGGTATTTATAGAGCTTTTTGACCTTAGAAACCCTTTCTTGCTGATCAAGGAAGCTAGGATGCAAAATAAGGCAAGTTTGGACCTTTTTTTTCGGTTTTTCTCGATTTTTGAGGCAGTAAGGTCGGCGTGGTGGCGTCGAGTGGGCTGACTTGGTGATTTTGCCCGCTGACGTCGGTTTTGCGATTGCTGCACTATCTCGCATTTCATCAGCTGATTTGAGTGACCATACGTTGTCTGATTTAGTCATGTAAACTATCGTTGGAAAGGTATTCAAGTCAGCTTCAAAAGTTAAGAAGGAAGTTTCTTCAAATAATTTTTATAACATAATTATTTCCTTGCAACAAGCTCCAGAGGTCAGATATGCCTGATTATCTAACACTAAGAATTTGATCTTTTTGACTCCCAAGTCTTCTTCCATCTTATGATTGTGACTTTATAAGCTCTTTATCATCATATTTGACATCTTTTGACTTCATTCTCCTTATTGTACCTAAAATTCAAAAACATAATATAAGTAAACAAGATAAAGATCGAAAACATAACAAAAACTAAAAGTAGACATAAAATGTATATTTTATGAGCTTATCAACATTATGTGATGCAAATAATTGTAACTAACAAGACTGCATGTTAGAAGAGAATGGAGAACTTAGTGATTTCTATCATGTTGCTTGGAATGGTTCAGAGTGATATGAGATTCAATGTCATAAGGATAGGTTTGTGGTTTACATTGATGGGAGGAACTACACATGTAGGTCTTGGGATCTGACTGGCATACCTTGTCCACATGCCATATGTGTTATCCTATTTAGGAAGAAAAAAGTTGAGAAGTATCTAGCAAATCTGTAAAAGAAAGCAGTATATGAAAAATGTTATAATTGTGTGATGCCACCAATTTCTAAAGATAAGTTTTGCCCTGCAACAAACATGGAAGACATTGACCCATCATTGCCTAGAAAACTACTTGGAAGACCTAAAAAGAACTGAAATAGGGAGGAGGGTGAAAACTCTAATGGCACAAACTTGTCAAGAAAAGGTAGGAGAATGAGATGTCAAATTTGTTTCAAGCTTGGTCACGATTCAAGAAAGTGTCCAAATAAAAATGCAAGTATCATTATGAGTGATGTCACACATTATTTTCTAGCTTTAAGTTTCGATTTTGTTTAGAATAAAAATGATATTATTTTGTAGAATCAAGACCATGCACGACTTGTTATCCAAGACCATGCACAGTCTAACCCAACCCAAGAATCTGCTCAAACTGTTCAGATATATAATGCTTTCTTAGTGTATGGTTTAGGTTGATCTTTGTGTTTTTAGTGTATGTGATTTGATTGATTTTTCTTTGAAGCCTCAAGCAACCCAACCCAACCCAACACACTACATCAACACCATCGGTCACAACAGATAATAGTACAGCCTCTACTGCCCTATCAGTCACAATAGATCCAAGTCCCATGTTTGACCCATCTGCCTCAACAATCCAACTGTCATGCTAGCCTTATCACCAAAAATTACAAGGAAGAACGCAAAAGGGAAAGGAAAAGAAAAAGTTTGTGAAAAGATATGTGCACTTGAAACAAGGGGAAGGAAAATAATGCAAGGAATAGGGAATTATGTTAATGAAAAAACAGGTCTACATATTTCAAATGTAAGATCTAACTCTCAATAGCTAAATATTTTCCATTCAATGATCTCAATTGTGTTATTCCATTCAATGATTTCAATTGTGTTTCTTATTATATATCTCAAATCAACCTGGACTAAAAGGCCAGAGATTAATTTCTTCTCCAAAAATCAGCAAGAAGAGTGCCTCAACTTCCACCCCAAGAACAGTTGCCTCTATCGACAATGGCGAAGTTCTTTGATGTGATAATTTTGAGGGTTATGAAGATGAACCAACTGGTTTTTTCAATGCGGGAATATTGAAATATGTATGAATTGTGTTTTTTTTTTTTTTTTTTGTATTCATATAAGTTGTTGTTTGATTCACTTCATGTGTTTTTTAAGACCTCAAAGATGAGTAAAGAGGAAAAGGCAAATTGAAGAACTTGTGATACATGCATTGTAACCCTTCTACATGAAGTACAAGGGACAGAACAAAGTAAGCATATGAAAAAAAAAAACCAAAGAATCCAAAGGCAAATAACCCAACCACAAAGAACCTCAAGGCAAATAACCCCAATCGAAATAAGAAAAAATAATGAAAGTAACATTGCTATAAATTGTGTCTATAACTTTTTGTATTTGACACTATCTTGATTGTTAAAATCCTTCTGGAATTGTTTATTGCTGGAATTGTTGTTAAACATTAATCTATTGGAGGTTGTTAAGGTTAAATGAAGTATTGTTGTTTTATTCTTTCAATCTAATGTTGAAATTTGATAGCAATTTTTTGCAACTGACTTCAAATAGTAAATTGCAGGTGGTGAGAAAACAATTTAATAGCAATTCCGTAACATAATTGCATAACCTTAATTTTCAAAATAAAATATTTAGAATTTTTTTTAGTTATCTTTTGTTTTCATTTTCTAAATTTTTTATTTAATTTTTTAAAGAAAGAAACATATTTTTTTTTAATTTTACAAAATTTTTATTTTTAAATTTCAAAACTGAAAAGTAAAATATCGTGATATTTTCTTGAACATGTGATGCATTTTTATTGGTTACTTTTTGCCACAATACTCATTTGATTAATGGTGTTACTTAATGGTACAAATTGTTTAACGAAAATAAAGTTTGAATGCTTAATTATAAATTTTGAGATTTCATAAACAAAATAGAAAACTTCACTGATACCCAATGTGCAATTAACCATTTACATTTACATGAATATTTATCAATTTTTATAAAAATTTGATTTTTTTTTCACATTTGATCTTAAATTTTTTAAATTAATCATTAATATTGAATTGACATCAATTATGAAAAAAAGAAAGAAAAGCAAAAATACTTATTGTAATCAAATTTATGAAAATATTTTGTAACTTATATGAATCCAAAATAACTTGAAACCCAATTGAATTTGAGATACAGCAATCGAAATGGCCTAAATGCATTTAAAACATTTTGAATTTGAAATTATTTAGATTTGAGATGGTTTGAAACCAAGATGATTCAAACTTTGAGTCAACCGAATTCGAACTTGAAATATTTGAAATATTTTAATTTCGTTATTTTTTGATAAAAATCAACAAAATTGAAATTATAATGTCAAAATTTATCATTTGCATTAACATAATATTTCACGAAATTTTCCAAATTCATTAGTTTTTATCCAATAATCAACAAAATTAAAAATACAGTGACAGAATTTTAATAAAATTAAATTATAGGGATAATGTTTAATAATGATTTATAGTACAATGACAAATTTCATATTAACCTCTAAAAGTAATGATATTGTGCTTAAATAATACAAAATTTTCCCCCCGATAAATATGCATATTTTAAAAGTAAAAATTTAAATATTTCGTATTGGAACTAATTCTAATATTTTTTTGTTGACCTCTCTTTAAAATAAGACTACTTTTATATATAGTTATTGATTATTGATTCTTTTGGGTTTTTTTTTTTTTAATAAAAATTTCTTTCTTTTTATTCTTTGTTGATGTGGCTAAAATGCCGTCACTCGGATTTATTTTGGTTTTTTGGTTTCAAAAATTTCAAGCATAGTTATTAAATTTGGATTGGTTCGACGGTTGATTTGGTCAATTCAATAATTCGACTTTTGACTCGAATCGATTTTTTATTTGAATTGTTTAAGCAAATGACACGAAAAAATTTGAATTGACTTGCTAGATTTATGAAAAACTCGTGATCCGTTGGATTTTTTATTGACACGAATCAATTAAATATAACGTTTCAAAATGATTTTAAAATCATTACATAACTTAATTTTTACATGCTAACTATTGATTTTTTCATATTTTTCGCTAAAATAAAATATATTTTAAAAAACAAAAAAAAAACTATTACAAGCTTAGCTTTTTTTATAATTTTTTAAATGATAATGAGTATCTTTAATTTTTATATCATAATTTTCATTTATATAAGTACGAAAACATTTATATAACCTATAATTTTATAAAATATTTTATTAATTAACATTGACTCAAATTAATGCACTTTAAGTCTTTTCATAATAAAAATTTGGATTTTATGAGTTTCATTTCATATCATATACATCTTCAGTTTAATTGAAAGTTGAGATTATTTTTGATTTGGATAAGTTTGAGTTGTTTTGGATTTTATATTTTAATTATTTTTTCAAAATTTTTAACTTTTTTTCAATCTTTAAGAACAAATTGGATTCGATTAATATTCAGATCAAATTACGGTCGGTCTCAAATCGATCTAAAAGGTTTCTCGCGGGATGACACAAATTTTACTAAAGTAAGTCCTTTTATTATAATCAAAAAAATATTTTAGTTTTTTTTACTAAAGTGAGACATTTAATACTTATATTTTAAAATTGATGTAAAGATATAAAATTAATAACATTATTAATGAAAAATCGTTTTAATGTTGATTTGGACATGTGAAATTAACATAATATATGATTTGAAAAAAAAATTATGTCATGTCAAATTTCTTTACTCAGGTAGAATTTAGAAACTGACAGCATATATGACTTGAAAAAAAAAATGATGATATGTTTTTACGGATAAGAGAGAGATTTAGGGTAAAATTTTTTTTTTAAAATTTTATTTGAGTAAAAACATTTGACACGTCATCATTTTTTTTGTCAGTTTCACATGTCCGCATCAGAATTTAGACGATTTCCATTAACACCATTACTAATTTTACTTCTTTTCACCAATTTCAAATATATAAGGATTAAATTGCTCACTTATATAGTACATAAACTAAAATACACTTTTAACTAACCGGTTTTGCTAACGAGTGCTTTTAGGGTACTTTTTAAGATTAGTTAATGTACTATTCATAGTAATAACATTGCATTAAATACAAAAGTTGACAACTTTATTCATTATTTCCAATGCATTGATCTAAGATATTACTATATTTAATAACCTTAAAGAGTGCCCTTATGATACTCATTAGCAAAATCCTTAACTATAATATAAGAACTGTTTATATACTTTAACCTTTACTATTGTTATTGAAAAAAATTTGAATTTAAAAAATTATGGTAAAAAAATATGATTTAAATTTTTTAAATGTTTGACATTATTGTGAAAAAAATTCATGAGAATTGAAAATGTAAAAAAAAAATGTTTAAATTTAGAGATATGAATATATAATAAACTCATTTTATTTAAAAACTAGTTTTCAAACTGTAAAATTTTTGTTTTTTTTTATTTTTTGATTTGAGTTACCAAATCATGATTTTTATCATAAAATTCAAATTTTTTATCTATTTAATATTATTTTTGCAATTAAATATAATTTTTAATTTTGAAAACTGTGTTAACAGCAATGCTAAGCGGGCATAAATCTACTCAAAAAGTCAAAATCATGCCTAACGACGTCGTTTTATTTTCGCCCGGGCATCCGTCTCTGTTTGTGTTTTCTTTCCTTCCAATTCCTCCCAATGCATCCACAAATGGAGCTTTCAATTCCTTCTCGCTTCCTGAACAGCTCCTCCTCCACCGCCGCCGCAACTGCGATACTAAAATCCAAGCCGAGAATTGCTCATAGACTTGCCTCAATCTCTCATCTTCCTCTCCAATACTCACTCTCCCCTTTCACTTTGAAACAAATGAATAACAATTCCCAGTCACCACTTTCTTGTTCCTCTCTTCCCCAAAACAACGCCTCTCCTGCCCCGATTTCCCCTTCAACCGACCCAGGTAAACAAAGCCCAAATCCTAAATACCAAAAAGATCAATTTTTTTTTTTAATTTATCTTATATTTTTCATCTTGGGTATAACTTTTTTTTTTTTTTTTGGGTTAGTTCGGATTGGAGAAGTGGAGAGGGTGACGAAAGAGACGAATGTGTTGGTTAAGATAAACTTGGATGGCACTGGAGTTGCTAATTCTACTACTAGTATTCCCTTTCTTGATCATATGCTGGATGTATGCTTCTTTATTTTCCTTTTCCTTTTTGGTGCGAATTTATTGTTCTACTGAGCTGCTAACTGATTTTTCATGGCTTTTAATCTTTTAGCAACTAGCGTCTCATGGGTTGTTCGATGTGCACGTCAAGGCTACTGGAGACATTCATATTGATGATCATCACACCAATGAAGATGTTGCCCTTGCTCTTGGAACGGTGATTTTCTTTCTTTTTCTATTAGTTTCTACATTGTGGTTCACCTTAACTGTAAAAAGAAGGTCTTAACTCAATTACCACAGGAAATCACCTCCTTTCGTATTAATTTGAGTATTGAAGCTTTTCCTATTGTATAAGGTCCTATCACTTATGTTTGTAAACTATGTTACTCGGACTCGGCGTGAGTGTCCGACACGGGTATGTGTCCGACACAGGTATTTTCAAATTTTTTCAAGATTTCCATATATTTGGAGGGTCCTTGGAAGATCATATACCTATACTCATGTCCGGATATGCGTCGGATACGGGTATTGTAAGAAAAATGAAGAGTCGAAGCAACATAGTTTGTAAATGTTGTCATCAAAATAGCGTATTAGTTTATCTGCGAAGGGATGTCACTATACTGGTTTTATGTCAGCAGTTTCACCTTTTGATTTGCATTGCTTGGGAGGATTAATGAGTTATCTGTCTTCTTCAGGCATTGCTTCAGTCACTTGGTGACAGGAAAGGGATTAACCGGTTTGGTGATTTTTCAGCTCCTCTTGATGAAGCATTAATACATGTTTCACTGGTATGACAGGCATGGTTATTTCTTAAGCATGATCGTATGGTACTATTTGAAACTCGAAAGCGTCATTTTGTATTTTGATTCCTAGATATTTTTCCTGATAAAGAGCTGTATAGATTCGGTGCTTGGATAATTTCTTGAAACTGCTATCTTTCCAAAGAAAACTCTGCAGTGAACTTCAAAAATTATTAGGATTAGTGAAACCCTAAGGCTTGACAAAAAAGTTAATCCTCAAACTTTATACTGTGGCATGATGATGATTCTATGAAATATTATTGAATTTACTTTATCTGAAGGTAATTCTTCAGAAACCATGTTTCCTAGTAAATGTTGAAATTCATAAAGATGCTAAATTTTATATTGTTTTGTCCTAGGATTTATCTGGCCGACCACATTTAAGTTTTGATTTGAACATTCCCACTGCAAGAGTTGGGACATATGACACTCAGGTAATCCACTTTGTTTTTGTTTTTCTGGTCCAACAATGTCTGTTTTATTGACTATGGGGAAACTTGTCAACCATGTTTCAACATTTATATTGCTTTCTTAAGTGGCTGGCTTCCTTCATACTGCTTTCTTTTCAAATATATTTATGCTGAATTTAACCAACACATTTTTAAACTCTAATGTTCACAGTTGGTGGAGCATTTTTTCCAGTCTTTGGTCAATACTTCTGGCATGACACTACACATACGGCAGGTAGTAATACTTGGACATTCTTAAATTTTATTTGTTAATACTAAACCATCCAAACTTTCTTTGAAATAAAAGGAACTCTTGTTACTAATAAATGTTAATACTTATACAAGTTCTTTTCAGCACATTGGCTGCCCTTTTACTGTACTTTTTAAAAAAATTATAAGTATTTGAGCTTAAGCACGTGTGTTTGCTTCTCAAAATCAGCCATAAAGCTCTTGGTTATCTTGCTTTTCATGTTTATTACTAGATTTTTGATATAATATTTCAAATTGGCTGTTCGCAGCTTGCCGGAAAAAATTCACATCATATTATTGAGGCAACCTTTAAGGCTTTTGCTAGGGCCCTTAGGCAGGCAACAGAGTACGATCCACGTCGCCTTGGGACTATACCAAGGTTTGATGCTGTGCTGTTGAATTAATATTTTGCATCAATTTTGATCAATTAAATGCAGATCCTTTCCCCTTATATACATTTTTTCCTCTAAAGTAGATTTTGAGACTTTCAATAGTTGAGGTAGTTGTGTTGCATTGGTTTTTGTTGTGCTATATAATCATAATAGTGCATAATCTCATTGATTTCAAAAGTAAATTTCTTGATTAAATGATTTCCTAGGTTTTCTTTAATTTATTTATAATTGCATATTCACATCTCACTTCATGTTTCATATGTGCTTCCATTCTTCTAAAGTTGTGAAACATTTGTTCTATGCAGCTCAAAAGGGGTTTTATCACGATCTTGATATTTCATGAGCATCATACAGAAAATAGGCTAAGTCATATGATGGTCACATGATGTCAGTGACTCCATTGTCTTCAAGAATACTTCATTTAGATGCACTGATGGAGTATGGATAAGAGATTACATTATCTAGGACTTCATTTTATTTTTATGGATTTAATTGTAATTTATATATATATATATATATATATTTGGATATTTTAGAACATTTAGGTTGTTTTATATTAATTAGTATTTTATTGCCTTTTCATATATTAGGTTTTTAACTTTATTTTTGGTAGTTTGCCTTTTATTATGATTTCAGATTTATTAGTTATAAGTAATTTTGTCATTTCAGTTTCGGTTAGGTTTTGGATGATGAATATTTGAGATATTGATTATTGAGGTTTATCTTTATTTTTATATATTTTTTTAATTTCCTCCTTTTAGTTCTTTTTATTCCTCCCTAACTGCTTCTCTCTTTTCTTTTTTTTTTTTTTTTTTTTTTTTTACTTTTTTTTCCCTCTAATTTTTATTTCTATCTTTTTCCCCTATCTGTTCTACAGCATGCACCTTGATGTTTATTTTAGTTTGAAAGAGTGAACTATTCTGGTGATGGGCATTTGAGAAATAAAAGCTGTGAGGCTCAAAAGAGTTACCTTTTTGGTTTTTTTTTTTTTCTTTATACTACATGAACATGAAAATTGTATTCCCCATCTCTAACTAATTACTTCTGACTTAAGAATTTAGATTTTCTATTTTTCTAAAACATCAAAACTATCCCGATCTTGAAAGTAGACTTGATAAATTTGGGCACATAAAAAATAATAATAATAAAACACGACATGAAAAATAATACAAACACGATATGAATATACAAACGTGTCAAAATAAATACATCAAAAGTAAACAACCAACAAGTAAACAACCAACATAGTATATATGCACCATCTCCAACATGCTCCTGCACTACAAAAATTCTTCAGCTCTGCTTAAATCATTCAATATTTCATTCTTAATCTCTTCTGGTAATGGAGCAGATGGGCCTGCCTTCGAGTAGAAACTGGCCAAAGATCTGATTGCTTTTACCAGCTCAATGTACGATTCCTGTGACGCACAGGAAGATAAAGATATCAATGAAATCCACCAAACAGAATCTGGTGCTTTCAAACTATGTTATTCGGACTCGGATGTGAGTGTCAAATACGGGTATGTGTCCGACACGGGTATGTTTAATTTTTTATAAGTTTTTCATGTATTTGGAGGTTATTGAAGGATCATATCCCTATATCCATGTCCGGATATGCGTCGAACACGAATTCTTTAAGAAAAATGAAAAATCGAATCAACATGACTTTCAAATGAGTCAGTCATGGATAGTAGGATAGATACCTCACGAGCCACCTTCTCTTGTCCCCTCCAGTTGCTCAAATAGTCTCGAATTGATTCTTTTGCAGAATCTGCAGTTCGTCTAAATTTAACAATATCTTTGGGATCCTCCTTCAGGGATTCACGCAGTGTTTTCATAACTTCTCTAGCTGACTTTAAGTAAGCCTTCGGCAACACTTTCCCAGACTTTGTTTTCTCATCAGGATCAAACAATGATTTCATGGCCCCTACAACTCCTTTATCCTCTTCCTTCTGCTCATCTGATTCAGCCCATGCTGCTGGTAATGGACTTAAGCCGCAGTTGAAGGTTACAACAGCAAGCAACGAAGCACTGGTTCGCCCTATTATTTGACGACGATTTGACAACGATGGTTTAACAAAATGACACCTGATTTGCAGTTTACCTGCTGTGTTGCAGAAAAACAGTCAACAAACAGTGGAGATTGATGAGGAATAAATTCATCAAGATTGAAGTATGTGAAGCTCTATTAAGGAATATTTACATAAAATGCATAAATCTGATCTCAAGTACTACGAAATTAGATACGAAGGCAATATATTAATACGATGATAGTCGCTAAGAGCTATGTTGCCCCAACTCTTCATTTTTTTGAAGTATTTGTGTTCGACACCGGACACATATTTGAACTTAGGTATGGGATATGACCCTCCAAATACATGAAAAAACTTTAAAAAATTGAATATATCCGTGTCGGACACATACCCGTATCCGACACGCACACCCGAGTCCAAGTAACATAGACTAAGAGTTCAAAGAGAGAACATAAACAGAAATAAGCATTATCTAACCTGAATAAAGGAAAAAGAGAAACATAAACAGAAAGAGGAGAGATCACTTACACTGATATAAAACTAATTTAGTTTTACAAGCTTTTATAATTTTTTATACGATTTATATTTATTTAATTTGACCGTTGTATTTCATGCTTTATTTGTGTAGTTCGTGCACGAAATTAAATTAAAAATGTCTAACTATTTGTTCAATATAAAAAATTTCAACTGTTAAATGTATAAAAAAAACGGTATTCTCGATCGACATGATATATTAAATCGATTCGAATTACGTGCACGAAGAGTGCGATTGTATTGTTAAATCTAACAGTCAATTTGTTAAAATATTAACCGTACACGAAATTATAAAAACGTATAAAATTAATTAATTTTACATCAGATCTATCCTCAAACAGAAATAAACAATCATTTAAATATACCAGGTAAAAAGTTCTAGAGAATTGTTGCTTACATTCATATTCAGGTCTCAAGACCGTCTCCATTGTATTTGAAACAGTAGGGACACATATCTTTGCTGCAAGACTAAGAGCCATTCTTTCTTGTATTTCAACCAATTTGTGTACTTAATTCCCCAGCATTCTAGGAAAAGGACGGTTCGCTAGGCTAAAGTTTCGGTCCCGTATCTAATGCCCAAAGCAATCACCTTCATGACAAAACAATCCAGAATTCTCAAATTCTTTCTCATGTTCTTTTGAAATAGAATTATCATATCCAACTTTGATTGATTTTTTATTGAAAATTGAAATACAAATTTGAGTACCCATACATCTTAACCCTATAAATATGAACAAATGAAAACTAAGCTGCCTGGAAAAGCTTAAAATTACTACATAAAATTCAGGGAAACACATGTAACAAAGAAAACCCAATTTAACAAGTTAAGTAATTATGACATTGCCAATGCAGTTGGATGCTTTCCAATAAATAACCAGACAACAAAAAAAGAGTTGAAATGGTAACTAAAGCAACATCCATGGCTTTAAGTTTAATATATTACCTGCTGGCTGCTGCAACAACCTCCACCTTTAACTTGTTTCTTGCAAAGTTCAATCCCAGATAATAATTTTATCCAAATGGAGACAGGAAAGAAGGAAATAATTTGGACAAAACTGAGGGATGAGTTAGTCATTTCACTTAATTTCGCCATTTTTTTTCATTTTATTTGGGTAAAGACATTCTTTTATTAGGCCTCCTCAACGACCATGCCCAAGGGCCCAGTCCCAGGCCATGTCCAATGTCCATCTTCAGTTTCCAAGACAGAATATAAAGCAGAAAAGTGATAGAAATGGGCCTAAAGGAAATAGAGCATGGCAGCGAGATTCTCATTTCTGCTTAACATTCGTTAAAGATCAGAAATGGAGCTAAAGTGAGCAAAAACCAGTAACTCACGAGTTACGATATCCATTTTTAGAATCGGAAATTTTGGATAAGATAAGAATATAACATGTTTAATAAATAAGAAAACAATATAATAAATACGACACGTTTAAATATGATATGTACATGTATTTTATTCATGTTTAGAATTTTGACATTTAATAATTTGTGTTGTATTCATATTTATACTTTAACAAAAAAAATGAAACACAACATGCATACACGAATTATCAGATCTATCCAATTCTAACCTGAACAATCAAATGTTGGACTTTTTTTTTTTTTTGGATAAGCAACCATATTATTTATCCAAAAAAAAAAAACAGTGAATTGTTACATCATTACTTATTTAGTGTAACAACTGAAATTAAGATGTGAAGATAGTAAAATTTAAAACCCAGGCCATACATAGTTTCCTATTAACAAAATTTGCTTCTATATTCTTTAACCTTCCCAAACTAAAACGAAAAGCTTCTTTTATATGTCCTAGAAGCTGCATAGTTGTCTCCCGAGATTGTTTGTGAATCCTATTGTTTCTTTTTCACCAAACCAGATAAATCAATGCATTCCATACAATCCTTAAAATAGATGAAAGCAAGGATTTGTCTTGAGTTTGTTGATTGCCCATATAAGCTCATCCTCCAACTTGTTAACTTCTCTTTGAAACTGACAGAGCCTTAAGACTTTTTTTCATAAGGAGCACAAGAAATCACATTCAAAGAACAGATGATCTCGGGATTCCCGTGTTGTATGACAGAAGGTATAAATATCATCAACCTCCATTCCCCATGAAATTAGCCTATCCTTAGTTGGTAGTCTATTAAGGATGACCATCCAAGAAACTACTGAATGCTTTGGGTTATGATCAGTGGACTAGATCAACCTATCCCATCCAGTCTTCAGCTGCTTGTGCCTAATTTCCTGCCAAACCTTGGATACAAAATACTTGGATCTTGGAAATTTCCATATTGTTTTCACATCTTGCTACCTCATAAATTGTGCTGCCATGTACCTCAAATGCAACAACTTCTTCCAAATCCAATTACAGTTTTGAGTTTCAGTAACCTGCTAAAAGGATATCCTTTTCAATACATATTCATGGATCCATGCGATCCACAACAATCCAGCTTTGAAGAATAGAGACCAGATATGTTGTATGATACAAGCTTGGTTCCAAGTCAGAAGGTCCTTTAGCCCAAGTCCTCATTCTGACTTTTGATGAAAAATAAATTGCCAATTTACTCTAGCTCTTTTTGTATGGATATCATTTCTAGACCAAAAAAAAACCTAGTACAAAGCTCATTTATCTTTTCAGAACACTACTAGGCAAAATAAAATGCCTATACCAATAATTCTGTAAGTTAAAGAGAATAGATTGGATAAGTTGAAGCCTTCCAGCATAGGATAAAAACTAAGCAACCCAATTTGTGATTGTAGCTGTAACCTTTTCAATCAGAGAAAGACAATCTCTGTTAGTGAGTCTTCTAATAACCAATAAGACTCCTAGATACTTGACTGGAAGGGATCCAGACTTGAAGCCAATTGCTTGTTGGATCTCCTGAAGTGATTCCATGCTTACTCGTGATGCAAACAACTCACTTTTGGCACAGGTTAACCTCAAACTAGAAAAAGAGTAGAACACTGTCAGGACACTCTATGCTCCAATAACAAATTTCAACTTTCCTTTTGTAAAAATAAGCAGATCATTTGCAAAGCATAAATGAGTAAGTCAATAAGGCCAATCCTTTTGCATTTGGGATGAAAATAAAAAAATTACGTACTTTCTGTAGTGTCTAATAGCCTAGATAAGACATTCATGGCAAGTACAAACAAGTAGGATGAGATGGGATCTCATTATCTTACTCCTCTTGCCCCATGAAAATAGCCTACAGTCCACCATTAATGGATAAAGAAAACATAGGTGTAGTAATGCATCTTTGTATCCATTTAATGAACTCAGTTGGGAATCCCACAACTGATAGAACATTAAGTAAAAATCTTTAATCCAGAGAGTCAAAATCTTTTTAGAGGTCAACTTTGATAGCATAACGAGGGGAGAGAGAGCTTCTGCCATAACCTCTTACCAACTCCTGAGCCATAAGTATATTTTCTGGGATGCTTCTCCCTTCTACAAAAGCACTCTGGCTATCTCTAATGAGAGGATTCAAACACTTTTTGATTTTGTTTGCCAAAGTGATGCATTTATAAACCACATAACAACAAGAGATAGGCATGTAGTCCTTAATGCTTATAGGACTCTGGTTTTTTGGAACAATTGTTACTATAGTTAAATTGAAGGCAGAAAGTAAATCCCCAACCTGAAAAAAGTAAAGTACTATAGTGGTAACATCATCCCCAACTAGAGACCAAGTTGTCTTGAAAAAATGGGCAGTGTAGCGATCAAGACCTGAAGCCTTATCTTAATTAATTGCAAACATGGCAACTTTCACCTCATCCCTTGTGACAGGCCTAATAAAAGCATTTTGTTCATTATCAAAGAAAGAGAATTGAAGCAATTCAACCAAAAACTCCCTTAAACAACCAGAAACACTAAAGTTAGTTGATCCTATCAAATTATAAGTCACTGCTTTATTTGAGACCTATTGCCTTCATCCTCATACAATACCTTCAATGTGCTTCTACACTGCATAGCAGCAACCATTTTATGAAAGAATCCAGTATTCTTATCTCCTTCTTGAATCCTAGATTTTTTACTAAAGAAGGTTTCCTCTGCCATCATCAGAATATTGTACTCCTGAGCTAAGACTTTTTCTTATTCAACAGTATCAACATGACGGTTGCAAGATAATAAAGCAACCCGGGTAGCCTCATGCTCCTTTCTATTCTCTACCATTTTCTCTAAGAGACAACCAAACTGAGAATGGTTAAACTGCTTAAGCGTTTGTTTTAACCTTTTCAATTTTGTGTGTAAGACAACCATAAGGTTACCTATTACAGGCTCTTTCTAAGAATTATCAACAATATTCATGAATTTTGAATGCCTGGTCCAAGAATTAAAATTTTTGAAAGGCTTTGGTGATGAGTAACTTTCTGGGAAAAAAAAAAGCCTAATGAAAGCAGGAAAATGATATGAAATTTCTGGAGCAAGAAACTCCACATAGGATTCAATAAATTTTGGAAGCCATGAATCATTGATCAAAACTCTATCCAGCTTCTTTGCAAGAAAACCAACAGGTTGGTTGTTTGACTAAGTGAAGAGGGGTCTAGAGAAGGATGATCAAAAGCAAAAATTTGTTGCACACATTCATTAAGTTCCATGATATCAAAATTCTAAACTTGAGATCCAACATAATTTGAACTTTCTAAGGGTGAGCAATCATTGAAATCCCTTGCTAGCATCCATGGGTTTATTGATAAAGAGTTGTGAAGAGACAAAATATGGTTCCATAGACTTCTTTTTATCAATCCCCTCATTGCCTCCATAGGTTGCTGAGAGATGCAGTTTCTTGTTAGTAAATGCCCTAGAGCCAATCAGATTAGAAAAAGGATATACAATTAATAATGCAAACCGATTACTATACTTAATGATACAAGGTTTTTTTTCATGTTAGTACAATAATAAATAGTTATTAAGTACTAATTGGATGAAACTCATGGAATAATAAAGCCATTGCAAATGAGTTATAAAGGGATATATGTATTGCAAGACAGGGCTTTGGCAATGCTCAAAGACTAATACATGTTGACCCTTCTTACTTACGAAGTAAGCAACCGATCTCATAGGCAGGTGCTTGTTAGTTGAACAAGTTCACTGAATATAGCCCACTCTGAGAATTCCTTTTAGTATATTCACTCAAGTGTCTATGAAAATATTCTCATGCGTCAGTCGTGTAAATAATACTCTGACTTGTGATACCAGATCATCTTGTGTCTGAATTGTCATGATTTGATTTCAATCGAACGAGTTCCAATAAGTGATACCTATGGTAGGATGATTTTGGGTATGGCATGAAGAATACGAAGGTGGATGAGTGATCTAGAGATGATTCACCACTTCAAGTGACATTAGGAGACATCTCTCATCTGTTTTTGGCTTGGGCTAACTAGATAAAGTCTTTGGCTAAAGCATGATGAATTTAAGAGAAATTGTTTCTCTAAATTCATGAGGTTAACCATAAGTTGCAAGAACTAATAGGAATTGATTACATGAGTAGACACTATACCATCCTCATGGTCTTTTCAGGATATTTGGTGAAAGGACCGAATTACACTAACAGGCTAGTTACTGAAAGATTTCAAAGAGGTCATCTTGATTTTTCAACATTTGGGTAATCATGATACATTGCTAGATGCCGCTCGTGATCTATGTTTATAAATTGTAAGCTACGTTGAAAACATATATTATAATTTATGCTTGCCAGCATGCTGAGAACCTAATGGGTCACACACAATAGATCGAATTGTTGGATTAAATGTAGGATTTAATTAAGCAGGACTTAATTGAATAAAAGGTTAAAATTTGAGGACCTACTTGAATAGTTCAACTAAGGTTGAATTAAGACATAATTTGGATTTGGAAAATCTAAATAGAGATGTCTTAATTACATTATGGATAAGCTTGTCTTGACAAGACATTATCTAAATGTAGACATGCCCTAAAGATAAGTATTCTAGTCGAATTTGGAGTTTTCGAAAAGAGAAATAATTTCTTTTCTTTAAAGAGTTTGATCATGAATCAAATTCTATCTTCTTACATCTTAGCTAAACTAAATAATGCCTTGATTATCTAAGTTTGATCTTGACACTAAAGGTTAGTTTTTGATTGAAACTTTGAGGCTTACTAGGTGAAAGAGTTTTACTTGTGTAAGGAGTTTTACTGAGAATCAAACTCTATCCTTATCTATCTAGGCTTGCCAAATCCTATAGGGACTCTTAGAAGTTGATTTTGAATTAAACTCTTCTTCCTTGGGATAGGTACGGCCAGTCAACGAACCTAGTCATAATAGTGGGAGTATTCAACTATAGCTTTAATTGTTAGAGTTGTAGTTGAACTAGGAAGTAGGAAGCTTGAGAGCGAAAGAGTTTCTCCTCAACTAGGACTTTGATTAAGAATCAAACTCCTGTCCTTTCCATCCCTTGGCAGCCGAATATAGGCACTTTATGGGGAATGTTCGGCCATCTATCTAATAGTTAGTAGTTGGACTAAACCTAGACTCTTGAGAGAGAAAAAGTTCCTTTCCTGCTAGGAGTTTAAAGATAATTTAAACTCTATTGTCTTATCCCTATAGTGGCCGACCATTGTGCAAGTGGTTGGGTGTTTTCACTTGAAGAAAACTAGTTTCAAGAGCGAAAAGTGAGGAGAAGTATTCGACCAAAAGAACCCAAGAGCTTTTCCGCACCTAGCTCCATTGTTCTTCTCCTCCTCCATTGTTTATCTTGCTTGACGCACACGATGGATATGATTGAGAGAATTTCGACCTTGAGAGGAAAAACAAGGAAGTTAGCCTTTTGATTGTGACTGAGAGTCAGCCAACTAGCATTAGTGAATCCCCTAAGCCTTGAGAAGGCTCCAACACTCGTTCGTGTATATCATCGTTGGAGGCAGTACGCTTGTGCTGCTCGTGGCCTTGGAGAGTCCTTAGAGTGAACATTTCTTGTTGCAGCTTTCGTGTTAAGAACGACACACTCAAAGTTATAAGCCTTTGAGTAGGTATGATTACTAATTGGATGGGTACAAAATTTTAAAATGCCTATTTGACCACATATACATCACGACCTAAAGATTCTAAGGGAAACCGACTGTTTTTATGTTTATGTTTCTTCTGATGTACTTTATGTTTTATGTTATTTTATGTATATTGAGATATGCATGAGGTCGAGTTTCCCAACACTTCTAAGATCCATGTATGATACAACAGGTAACACTCTGGTTCGAAATAACAACTAAATCCACCTTCACATGGTTATTCTAGATGAACTAGACCCTTCCATTTAAAGCTTCTGAATAATTATGAAGTAAGCTCTAGCCACCAAACTTCTTATCCAGAATCTTTTTCATGTTTTTATGCTTAACCCTTGTCTCAAGAAGACAAACTATATCTACCTTTAATCTACTTATTATACTAACTACATCTACTTGTTTGAGAGGACTATTAAATCTTCTCACATTCCATATTAGGAGATTCATCATGAAGAAGAAGGAATACCTACTGAGATAGATAGAACTATTTTCACCTTCTTTCCTTTATCAACAAGGCCTCTCATTTTATTCTTCAAAGCCTTCATAAGGTCAGCAATTCCAGTTGAGGTTGCTCTAGATTTTTTGTGAGAAAATGAGACCGCTCCAATATCCATCTCACCTGAATCACCTCCATCTGTCTCAGTCACTCCTCCCAAAATTGCAAATCTATTTTCTGATCCAGATTTTGCAACTTTGGTGTTGTTCATATGTTTTGTTGCAGGCTCCTTTACTCCTTTAGAGACTAAAATTTCGTCCTTATTCCTTCATGAACTTGCTGATCCAGTCTTTTTACTATCAGGTGAAACCACACCATCTGTCTTTCTATTGTCTTGAGTAGTAGCTACCTCCTTATTTCCTCTTTCATAAACCTCCTTGTCATTAACAGGATCAACAAATTGAGGTTTTTCCTTAGGTTTCCAAATTTTAAAAACTGCTACTATAGGTTTGCTTGGGCAGGCCTTCTCTGAATGTCCAAAAATTCTACATTGGCAGCATCTCTAAGGCATCCAAGGAATATATATTGTTATTGAGATTACTAAGCCATTCCTCAACTCAACATCAATGGAGCCAGGAGTCTTCATACAAGCATCAATTGTAATGCAAACTTTAGCATAAGCTAACCGTTTCTGACTAACAGTAATTTGATCCATATATAATAGATTACCTAGTGCATATATAATTCAATCCCTTTCTAGTGTAAAGCTCCAAGGGTATTTTGCCCAATTGAATCAAGATAAGAAGCTTCTTCAAATTGAAGTCCAGAGTTTTCATTCCTAACTCCTACTTCCTCACAATGAGTGGCTTGTTCTGGGTATGCAATGGACAAGATTCCAACACTCTATCTCTTGTCTCTAGATTTGAGAATTGGATGAAAAACAAATTCATACCGGTATGCTTGATATAGATCGAGCAATCCTTGCCCCATAGTAAGATAACAAGTCTGTGAAATTGACTGAAATTGGGAATCTTCCCAACAAATTGAGCAACAAGAGAATTTTTCCAATGAGAGATTCCCTCCTAAAAAACATCATCTAGGGGTTTAACATCGTAATTCCATTTTTGTTTTTGGAGGAAAGAATTGTAAAGATTGATCAGTTGGGGTAGAGAAAAGATTCGTTCAATCAATTGCATATTATGTTCTTGCTACGTCAACACAATTGTTACAACTAACTCTTTCTATTTTCCTGCAGCATTTCTTGTTTTTGCCATTTCCTTCAATCTAGGATCAATCAACGAAGAAGCCATCTCAGCTCCAAGAAAAAAAAAATCATAGAATCACAAAAGGAAAATCAAATCCTTGTACCACCTCCAATAGAAATTCAAGTGTGATCAGTAGGGATCCACATAAAACCCTTCAAAACCTAAAAAAGGAACTCAAATTCAGGAAAAGTTGAAGAATCGAGGTAAAACAAAGTAAAATCAGTCATGAATTATCAACAATGGAGAAATTTGGTGTGAACATTACATGAGTGAAAAAAGAGAGGGAAACCAAAAAAATTTTCTCAACTCTAATGAGACATACTAACATAAGCCGAGAGAAATTCTTATCGTGCATTCAAATATGTAAAAATTGACTTTGATTAAACGAGTGGATTAAAATGTTGGACTTTAACAATTACTAACAATTCAACATTAGAGTAACCAACCATGATTGCTTGCTAACGAAAAAAATTTATTAACCTAATGGCAATAACCATGTTTTGATCAAATTAATGTTTTTTTTTTTTTTTTTTTTCTGTTTCAATTTGAATTAGACGCATTTTTATTTAATTATTTTGTTTCAAAACATAATAATTAATTTTACTATACTATAAATAATTAAATGGATTTCTTTTGGTTGTAAATTTAATTTATTGGCTTTAAAAACATAATAATCAATTTGAATTATTTTACTTGTATTTATATTTTTCAAAGCGAATAAAATAGTGCAAGAATCCAGTTTTTTTTTTTTTTTTACTTAAAAAAATGGGTGAATAACTAATAAGAACCCTTCTCTTCTGTAGGCTACACAAAAACTGCTTCTTCCTCTGTTCTCCTAAATGCGCCCAAAAAACACAACCTAAAAAAAAAAAGCCCTAAAATTCCGAGGATGGCCGGTCCGAACCCGCCAAAACAACCGTCATCCTCCTCCAACAACCACCGCAAATCCCGCTGGGGGTCTTCCTCTTCCACCCCTAACAACAAGCCTTCCTCCACCACCACCACCACCGACCCCAAATCCTCCACCAAGCCCAACCCATCCCCCAAGACCCGTCCATCCCCAAGTCACGCCGCCCAAAACGAATCCAAATCCGGCCAAAATCCAGCCCATCCTCCCTTCCCTTTCCCCGACCCCGCCGCCCTAGGCCCTCCGCCTCCGCCGGCGTATGGATTCCACATGCTTGAGCGTAGGACAATCATCCTCTACGACGGCAGCGTCCGCTCCTATTTCGCACTCCCGCCCGATTACCAGGACTTTCCGACCCGGCCCTTACTCGGACCTCCGGACTTCGGCAGCCCACCATTGGGCTTCGGCGATAATCGTGATTATTGGAATAGGCCCGGGGACGGACCCGGCCCGTTAAAGAGAAAGAACGGCGAAGAAGAAAAAGATTTAAGAGAGGAGAAGAAGGAAGAGTTAGCGAGGCAAAGGTTCGGGCACGCGAATGCCAAACTCTACACTTTGGGGCCAGGTGGGCCGGACCGCCTGGCTGGAACGAGTAGCCCATTTCGAAATGAGGAAATGAGGGCGGCCAAGTATATGAGAGTTGGTGGGGGATTTGAAAATAATATCTCAGGGTTTAATAATAAGCATTTGGAAGTTGATCAAAACGCACTAAAGAAGACGTTTTTGTACTTTGTGAAGGCGGTTTTTGAGAATGCGGCGCAGAAAAAGAATTACTTGGAGAATGGGAAACAAGGGCGGCTTCAATGCTTGGCTTGTGGCAGGTTTGATGATAAATTTAGGTTTGATTCTCAATTGGAATTAACTTTTTGAATGTTATTTTGCTTTGTTTGAATTCCATATTAAAATTTGATTTCAAATTTTAATTCTTTACTACTTAGGTGTTTTAGTTCTTACATAATGTGTGGTGATGCTACTAGTTAGATTACTTTTTTATGTTGCCTGTTAACATTTTAATATTTGAGGCTAGGGTGCCCCATGTTGTATCGATGCTCTGCTAATAGTTTAGAGGGAGTAGTTGATATCGACTTAAAGGAGGTGGATGCCTTCTGTCTTGAATTTGTGTTCACTTGATTGTGTGACATTTGCTTGGGCACATAGCACTAGAAATCATTGATGGTGCTGTGGGTGTTTGATGTTGTTGTCAATTTCTTTTTAGAATTATGAATATTTGTCAATTGTTATTCTTTTGGATTATGTTTGGGTAGAATACAATGATTTTTTATTTTTGATAGATGTTTTATAGCATAAACTATTAATAATAATGGTTAACGTTGAGTTTTAATAATAAGTTCCGAATAAGTAGATGGCTTATTGATAGTACTTAAAGTAATTGTTAAATTTGGTGTGGTGAGGCAATGCTCATGCAGATTTGTCTTCCTTTCATAAATGGTTGGCCAGACAAGTTCTCAACAATCTAAAATTACTAGGATTTAAGGTTAAGATGTGCTACCTGATCCATTTAGCTAGAACTTAAATATTGGATTTGCTATCATTTTTCTGCTTGTTTTCTTTGGACTTTGCGTAGCTTTGGCTGCTTTCTTTTCCTAACTGGTTTATAGAAGTGCTTCCCATGTGGCATTGCTTTGCTTTTTTTCCTATTAAGAGTGTATATCAAACACCTAAGTCAGCCTACTTGTTCATTGTAAAAGTGAAAATGGTTCTTTTTGCTTGCAAGCATGGGTGCTGGACTGTCGTGTTGATGGTTCTGCATAGTTGGGAATTTAATTGACTCAATGGCATAGTTTATTTACAAATGAAAATATTTGTTTTTCTATCTAGTGCTTTGATATAAGTTTTTGGAGTGGTACACAAGTACATCAGTTTATTTAGCCATGCAATGGCAAATATGTCTGGGAGATAATATCACTGGTATAAAATATTGTTCTATTATAACATTTCTTTTTTCTGTTGGTGGTCTCTTGTGTCCTGTACGGTGGCTTGTTCATATTTGGTTATGCTGTTTAATGATGGTTTTTAGTATTAGATTTCCCTTCATTTTCAATTAATTTTTGGATTGGCATCAGTTTTTCAAGAGTCTCTGACTATTTGTAGTTTCACCCTATGTTACTCGGACTCGGGTGTGAGTGTCCGATACGAGTATGTGTCCGACACGGGTATGCTCAATTTTTTCTAAGTTTTTCCATGTATTTGGAGGGTCCTTGGAGGGTCATATCCCCATACCCATATCCGGATATGTGTCGGACAGGAGTACTTTAAGAAAAATGAAGAATCAGAGCAACATAGGTTTCACCTATTACAGTTGTTGAGTAGTGAGCTATGTTTCATGGACTCAGGTATGGGTATCAGACACTGGTATGTGTCCGCATGTCTGACTTGTCTTTTGTTTAAAATTTTGGACTTGGGGAGTCGGCTAAAAAAATTCAAAAATTAAACACGGGTACGTGGATACGTCTTATATATATATATATATATATATATATATATATATATATATCAAAAATTCATTTTTAATAGTCCATCAATTAGACAAGTCCAGAAAAAATTATACCACAAAACATGTTGGTTTTGCTTTTAGACTAGATTTATACATTAAATTTTATTCAACCCATTTGAAGAATTAAAAGGATTTGAGCCCAAATATTAGCACACTTTTCAAGCCCAACTTTTTTTAGTTAAAAGCCCTAATGCACGTGCAGCCTAAGGATGGAGCTGTCTTGATTTTATTTTTCTGCAACAAAGCCGATTCTTCTTCTTCTTCTCCTTCCTTCTTTTTCCGAACCAAATTCCCTTCCTCCTTCCCTCTTCTTCTTCACCTTCATCTTCTTCCAAATGCAGCTGTAGCCTATCACAAGAGGTCACGTCCGAATTTTTGGTGGTGTATCAGACGCATATCCCGTGTCCATACCGGTGTCATGTCGACACCGGTACGGTGGCCATAAACGGCGTCCGTGTATCATAGGTAGTGAGTATGTGCATAGTTGATTTTGGAAAGCAAGGGGGTTACAGATCCCTTTTCAAGTTCCTTTCATCACGCTTTTGTAGGTTGCTGCCAAATTGCACTTTTTTTTTTTGCATATTATAATTACCTTAGGAGCATGTATTATCTTAGATTATTGGAGGCTTGTATCTAGATATTCTTGATAGAGGTCAGTCCCTTTGGTTTGGTTGTAAGTACTTTATATTGCCTATATTTTATGCTGCTTGGTACTAATATATTCTGGACTCTAACTTCTTTCTCACCTGCATGACATGGCTGGGTTGGCCTGATAGTGGTAATTTGTTATAGCCATTCTTTTGGTAGTTGATATAAGTTAACTTAAATTATAAGTAAAACTGAAGTTGAAGGCCTAAAGGTTCCCTCTTAAATGGCTGATAAGTGTAAGGCTTTTTTTTTGAGGGAGCTGCGTGTAAGTTGAAGTAATGAAAGTAGTCTATTATTTTGTTTTCTTGCCTTTAACTTGCATGCAGCAGTTTGGCTGTTAGGTTTTTGAAAATTCCTTCTTTTTTGTGACTTGACTACTTTGCCTTAGAGTGGCCCTTTGGGTGATTATCAGTCATTTGAGTTTGACTGTAAGCTGATCTGAGATTTATTGTTATTTGTTTGATCTGCTAAGTATGCATGTCCTCATGCAGGCATGTATATAGAGCATGCAGGATTTTCCTTTCTGTTTGCTGCCATGCTTTATAGTTATTGGGTGATCTCTCTGTTTTTATTGCTTATAGCACTGGACAAGGAAACCTCATATTATTCTCTTATCATGAAGTAGAGAGTGAAAGTCTTAGTGTATAAAGAGTCTATATAAGCTTCATATCAGAGGAACCAAATATTCACCTCATATGCTTCTTTGATACTCTTCTCCTGCATGCAAGAGAAACTTTTCATGATCTTGATTCAACTGTTGCGAGTCTGTAGTGTAATGTTTATGCTGATGTTAAGATCTGACATCCTGTTGTAGCTGTATGTTTCTTCGAAAACCATGTATGTCGTTTGCCTGTCTATCTGTTATTAAAGCTACGGCTTTTGAAACCTTCATTTATTTTCTAATTGGTGCTTATTTGGGAGTCCCATTTACATCAAACTGCAATCCCCTCCTCCCCCCCTCTCTTCCCCTAAACCCTGTTACGATGATTATTTTTTGGGTGATGACAATACCCTTATTTTCAATGATTTAGAAAGAAGGAAATGGTCCTGTTGAAATGCTATCATATGGAATAGGTTCATTATAGTCCAGTGTTAAAATTTGCTCTTCGTGCAAGTTTTTATTTGATGCTTGCAGTCTACTTTGATGACTGTCTGCACTATATTGGCTCTATGACATGCACATTAGTTCTGCCCTTTTTATGTGTTCAACTTATTTTCAAACTGCTGAATATATATTGTTCATTGCCCTAGTTCAATCTTATACGCCAATTCATACGGATGTCTGAGAGGAAGACCTGAATTTTATTCTTCAATGCGCTTGATATGCAAAATTACAGGTCCTCTAAAGACTTCCCTGATATGCATGGTCTGATAATGCACACGTACTACTCAGATAATGTTGACTTGCATGTGGATCACTTAGCCTTACACAAAGCTCTCTGTGTATTAATGGGATGGAACTACTCAAAACCCCCTGATAATTCAAAGGCCTATCAGTTCTTACCTGCAGATGAAGCAGCCGCAAACCAAGAGGATTTGCTTATGTGGCCTCCTGTGGTGATAGTACATAATACAATTACAGGAAAGGGTAAAGATGGACGCATGGAAGGTTTGGGAAACAAAGCAATGGATAGCAAACTAAGAGGTATCATGAGCCCCACTATTCCTCATTATTATTGGTGTTTTTGCATGGTGGTTAGTGATTTGTTTAGGATATCCTTTTAATCTAATTAATTTCCCTCTTTTTCCATATAAGTTTTGAGTTTCATAGTGCATAGAGTGGTTATAATTTGTCATTAGTCAAATTTCTTGTTAGATTATTCGAATTCCATTTTGTTATAACACAAGTTTTTGAGGATACTGCAGAACTATGCTATCTCTATTGACCTTGAGAAACTTATGAGTAAAGGGTCATTTTGAGAACTATTCCAACTCATGAAGAAATCTATCTAGCAACCTAGGAAAGCAAGTACCATGCAAGATAAACTAAGGAAGGGGTTAATACTATGAAATTTGCTGAAAATTGAGACAGCAAGTTGTGCATGCTGATTCCTTCATTTTCCTTCATTCAATCGTTTTAATAATAATTGTGACATGAATATATGTTAGCCTCAGTTGTGGGCAATATTCTAATTATGCTTATGCTTATTCTTCATTGTTTGAATGGTCATTGTGACCATCCTGTACCTTTAATTGCACTTGTTAAGGTCTTACTTTTGTCTGGTGCATACTCTTTCAATTCCTTAACAGTTTTTGGTTTATGCTTTAAATTCTCTCTAACGACTATTGCTAAGTGTTATTTTTGTGTGGATCTGGAGCCTGATGGTATCTGTGGCATTTTTGTGTGATATGTGGACTTGGTAATGGGCCAAGTTGTGCTTGATATGATCTATAAGTGGGTCCAAAATTTGTCACTGCATTAAATATCAAGGTTGGAGAAAACCTCTTGCCAAGCTGGTCCTATGGGTCTGAGGCTCTGAGCTGATTTTCTGCCAAGGATTTAGCTAATTATTGCTCCATGGATTTATGCTTAACCGGTGTTATTAAAATTGGATTGGGCTAGGTAGTTTGAGCAGATAGTCCTCAAACTGGTCTTAATTGCAGTCCAGATCAAAATGCCGGCATGAGAAACCAATCTGGTTTATAAGAAACTAGCTTGGCTTCCTTTCTTTTGGTGTAAAGATGAAATTTATTAAGAAACGGTAAGCAAGGGAGTTTGAAACCCTGATGTGATTGACTTCATCTCAGTTTTGCTTGCCTCCCTGCCAACTTGGCTTTTGTGCTTATTATAACATGATGCAAAGTTTATTTATGCATGCTTCTTGTGTTATTTGTAGACGAGTATAGTTATTTATTTATGGCATTTCATTGAGTTTGACGTATTTATTATATATGCATCTTTGATGGTGAAATTTATGTGTTTTGAGTCAAGATACAGCTTGTCTCATGTCAGTATCAATATTTTCCTATGAAAACATCATAATTTTCTGTCATTTAACAGCCTTTTCCTAGAGCTCTAAAAATTTGATGTTGCAGAAACCTGTTCCCAAACTATTACATCTTATTTACTTCTATTTATATATATTCATTATGCTGCATCAATATTATGGTTTAGTTTCTTCATCCCATGTCAACTTTTCTGCCTTTTTTCTATTTATGGGTTAAAATTTAATGACTGTAGTTTTCGAGCATTGATTCTTAATGTCACCTTTTTGGTACTCAACAAGTTGCAATATTCAAGTAATATTCCATCTTTGTAATTTGAATGCCCACATATACTTGCTTGTTTGTTCTTCTGATTGTTGTGGTGGTAAGTATCAATACCATGGGGGCAGCATTCAAATATGTGTGATAAGTTACTTTTCTCTTAAAATATAGTGCTGTCAGACCCGATCACTATCCAGTCACATTTGGGTTAGTAATTTGTTTTTGGTTAAGAAAGCCATAGATTGCTTTGCTGTTGGTGTTCTTGTTCGGCTGGGATACAGAATCCCAGAGGTCATGAGGGTTGAGGAGATTTACTTTGTTGAAATTCATGAATGCTGGTTTAATAGTGTCTAGAGGAACCTATGGTGGTCTCAGGAAGAGCGATAGGTTTGTCGTGGTTAGCTTAGAGGGTTCTGTATTTCCAAATTTACTTGTTCTCTTGAGAGCTTCTAGATGATGTTGATTGTAGTTTAGCTTGTGTGTGATTCCTTGATGTGTGCATATTCCTAATATTGGTTGTAGTTTCTTGTTGCAAGCACTGTTGCTGATCATAGTCCACTTTCAACCTGTGCATGAGTGTTAAGCTGAAGGTTTGTGTTGCTAGTCAGGCTATACCAGTTTTAGGCATATTTTCTTAGTAACAGTTAAATTGATGGTTTTAGATTTGTGGATATTTGTTTTTGTATTTACTGGAAAAAATGCTAGGATGATTCTTGAGGGGACAAAATATTTTGATCTCAGCAACATGCCACTATCTTTTCTGGAGAAAATGCTTAGAGAAGATGAGCACTAGAGAATGCTAGGTTTCCATTATAGACAATGTTTAGCTTTTCTATTTTTTAAGATTCCTCAAACAGCTGCTGATGACATCCATTTAGTTGACTACTTAAGCAAAATGTAGGAGAAAATGCCTTACATGTTTTTTCAAATGCTAAATGCCCATGGTTTCTTCATGATGTTCATGTATTTTTGCGGATAATAATTCTCAAGTCAGGTTTGTTTAATTGAATTCTGGAGTGCTTTTCAGTAGCCTGCTGCAATGATGGTATTCAGAAGTTTGTATTGTCTTCGGGAGTGGCAGGGAAGATATTGTATTTTCTTTTTATTGCTAATAATTGTGTGATGACTATAAGGTGGGTTTTTTTTTTTTTTTTCTTTGGTGGGGGGAGGAAGAGTGGGTATTGGGCAAGGCCACTATGCACCACAGGAATAGACCCAGAAAGGAGGTTTCAATTAAGCACGTCAGACCTCATTAATGGTCCAATTCTTATCTTGTTTGGTTGAATGAGGTACCATTAGTAGTGAGGTATCATATATGAGATAACTAGTCATTAATCATATAAAGAACTTAAAATTCTTTTATACTGTTATGTTTCATTTCATGTGGTTCACTAGAACTTTGGTGGGTATCTGTCTCTCACTGGTAAATATTCACTAAAATGTTAATTTTTTTCATGCTTAGATCATTCATCGTCTGTTTTTGTGCTCAGATTCTTGCATGCTTAGATCATTCATTGTAGAATTGTAAAACCCCTAGCAGCATATGGAAGCCACCTGCTCTTCATCTTTAGGACAACCTTCCTTCTTCCCCTTAAGACGACTCGCACACAGGGGTAAAGATCATCTCCACTACTTCAAAGTAGTAGAGATGTCCACTACTTTATCCTAGGGTGACTAATTCACTTTGAAGTTAATCTATGGCTGAAATTTTAATTGCCTTAAATTGAGTATAAAGATAAATGAAAATTAATCAATAAGGAAAAATGATTGGAATAAATATTAATCCTAGATTTAGTTGAAATTGCATTAATCACCCTAAGATAAAGTAGTGGATATTTTTACTACTTTTTAAGTAGTGGAGAGGTTCCTTTCCCGGGACATTAGATGCATACACACTACACAGTCATATTCTACTGTGGCCTTTATGGATAGTAATCTTTCTTTTGTTACATTTCTTTGAACTTTGTTGTGATTCACAAACCTGTCTTTTACTCTGTTAAGTTACATTTTTTGTTTTATAGAGTTTTCTATTTGATCACCTTGAAGTTTGGAATCTGGATTGCTGTCTATTTTATCATTTGCTTATACTGTGTCGTACCAGGCATTATGGATAAATTTGTTTCTCATTTTCATATTTTTCGGAACTATGTTTTTTACCTATTGAAATTCAAGTTCTAGACTGAAATATATAGGTGGTTGGTTGGATGTGTGCATGTCACTGTGTTACTGTCTGGTGCCAGCCAGTGAGAGTGGGTTCTTGACCTCTCGTGTATTTGTTTTTGGTTAGACTGATCCCAATAAGTGAGCCAGTCTGTTACATGTTTTGACTTGCACCATGCGAGTGTTTTCACATCTTGTCAGTATCCACTGTGAGAGCAAAACTTTTTGAGGGGTCTTATGTTGGCAGAAAAAAGAAGAATTCCGTTACTCGAGCGTGTTTGTTTATCTGAGTTGTCTACTGGTGATTTTAGAAGATGTTTTCTATGACTATTTGGGGAATCAATATCATGATTCCTAATATGTTGCAAAAACGTATCAACATATCAACCCTGGACCAATGATATTCCTTATGAGTTTCACCATGCTCTTAAAAGTTTCAATGAGTTAATTTATTTTGAAATATTTCGTTTTACTCTGATGCTTGTGCTTTCAGATCTTGGATTTGGAAGTGGCAAGTCGAAGGCCGTGTATGGTAGAGAAGGTCATTTGGGTATTACAATAGTCAAGTTTGCTGGTGATCAGTCAGGCCTGAAGGATGCTGTCAGGCTTGCTGAATATTTTGAGAAGGAAAACCGTGGCCGCAAGGGTTGGTCCCGTGTACAGCCCTTGACCCTAGGCAAGGATGATGAAAAAAATCCTAGTCTTGTGAAGGTGGATGAGAGGACTGGAGAGAAAAAAAGGATCTTTTATGGCTATCTTGGAACGGTTGCTGATCTGGACAAGGTTGATTTTGAGATGAGGAAGAGGGCTGTGATCGAAAATTGGAGAGATTATAAAGGACCCAGGTAGTATGTTCTGGCTAACATTGAATAAGTACTATAATGTATAATTAAAGTAATTTAATCTTGTGAAATAACTGGTCCATAGATATTGTCATTTCATGGTGTTGGAAGACAATGGATTTCAGGGTTGTGTTGTTTCAATGGATGAATAGATATTATTAGGTGTTGAGTTGCCTGCCCTTCTGCTTCTGCTTCTGCTTCTCTAATATGTAATAACATTTTCTGATGCTTAGACTTTTCAAATCTGGTCACATTAGTTAGTTTGTTTGTTCTTCATCTCCAAAGAAATATATATATATATATATTTATATTTATATAGCTTGTTTACAAGTTTTTTGATCTTGGGACTGTGAATTAGGAAATCTGGGGAGAAAATATTTGTCTGCATATATTGTAGTGCGTTAGTGACCAAATTGGTTTTTATGTTCTCTGATATTCCAAATCAGTAAGGGTTTGCTTATTGAACATATCTTTAGACCAGTTTTCTCTGTTGGAAAAGAAAAAGCCTGTCCTAACCTAAAGATGACAATGACATGGCATTTATTGTGCTCATTGTTTTATTTAGATCTGATAATTCATGTATTTATGTTGTGTTTGTATTACTTTTACGTGTTTAAAATATTATTATATATTTATATAAATTTTAATATGTTAATAATTTGTATTATATAAATTTTAATACGGTATTGTGTTCAAAATTATCCAGTCATATTTCTAATTCTTAATGATTTAATTAGGGGAACAATAATGCAAACAAGTGAGGAGTTGTTTAAGTTTTGTCTTTACTGTTGTGTTTTTCTTTAGAGAAGAAGAATAAAGGGCAGGTGAGGTTAGATTAGGATTAGAACACGGGTTGGTTATTGGTGTGATGATTTGATTGATGAATCAGCGTTAGTTTAGGTTGATAGCTTCATAAAATGAAACTCTGATTATTAATTTTTTTTTTTTTTTTAATTTTTAAATTGATGATAATGATAAATATTTATTGTGAACTATGAACCCCCGTGTAATGTAAGTATTGGGCTTTCAATAACATAATAATAATTACGTACTAGTCTTCATCCAGCCTAATCTAGTCTGGTCTAGTCTAGTCTAATAATGACTTAGTTGTAAGTGATTTCAACAATGGGTGGGGGATAAGGATGGATTGAGAATCTGTTGTGTGGTGCGAATGAGAGGGCGGCGGCCTTGAAAAAGTGGGGATACCCACCCCCTTTGCCTTTGGTGGTTGTAGCAGCCGTAGGTTGAGGAGTGGAGGGGCTGCTTTTGGGTATTATTGTTTATTGAACAAACCAAACACAAACGAAAGTAGCAGGAATTAGTAGATAACAATAATCACTTTTATGTCTTTTTCAAAAACATTTTCCCTTTGGAATTGTGTTCCATGGGCCAATTGTGCATGAAATGAAAAATAATAGTATAATAGTAATAATTTATTTAACTTTAGAATTTGAAATGAAGGGAAGAAGAAATTGAAACCAAAATCATTATTATTGATATTATTTTCCACACTTATTATTCAACTATTCATCCTCAAAACCGCATTAAAAAATTTTCAACCAACCATGTAATGTAATGTCATGTCATATGTAAAACACCAATTGGGTGGGGGATGAAGAAAGAACCAATCACCACCTAACCTTCCCTCCCCCCTTTATTTAATTTCCACCCCATTGGGAAACACATCATTACCTCCCTCATCCTCACGTGTCAAAAGTTGTTTACACCCCTTCAAAAAAGGGTCCCACTCTGCCCCCCAAAATGGACCCCGTTTTTACCATCTTCATCAAAATAGGGAAACTAATCTCAATTCTCATCTCAAACAAAATCAATTCTTCGTTCAATCTTTCATGTGATTTTGAGATTTTCCTTAAAAATTATTTATTTTTTTTTTATATTTAATATGGATCAATTTAATTGGTGTTTATAGACACCAGTTAAGAATTATTTAATTATCATTTATTCTTTTTTTTCATTTAATAAATATTTTTTATTGAATTCAAAAAAATAATACATTAGTTATTTTTTTAATAAATATTATTTTAATTAGTGTCATTAAGTATTAATTAATATTTTTTTATAACAAACAAAACTACAAAAATGCGTGTTTTGTTTTAAAAGTGTTTATAAATTGGATTGAATGTAAATATGATATCAATATCATATTTATTTGTTTAAATTCATTCCAATAATTCGAGTATCAACTTTTATCCTTATCCATTTGGATTTGTAATTGAAAAATCTAAACTGATCCAAGTTCATATAAGTTCGTCCATATTATTTTTTAAAAATATATATATATATATATATATTATTCTGAGTTAAAATCCAATTTAGTTTTTAAATGATTTAATTTTTTTGCTCAAAACTTTTTTTTTTTCAAATTTTATATTTTTGTCAAAACTTTTTTAAATATCAAATAAATTTTTAAATTTGAGCAGAACCAATAGATAAATAGATTTTGTTAACAAGTGCCCTTAAGGGTTACAATTTTTAATTTATTGAAAATCATCAAATTAAGTATCAACTATTGCATTTAATATAAGAGTATTAATATAAAGAAAAATGTTAACCGGTGCCTATTTAAAGAAAATAAAGTGCTATTAATGAATTATTTTTTCTTGAATTTAGTAAAAGTAATACATTAAATGTAAAAAATTTACTTAAAATAGTAATTTAATAATCCTTAACCGATGCCTATAGGCATCAGTTAATCGAACCCTAATATAAATAGCAACTTAACTAATTTTAACAAGTGTTTTTAAAATACTTATTAGCAAAATCCTAGATAAATTATAAATCTACCTGTTTCCATTTTCAGAGTCATCAGACAATTTTCTTTCTCATTTATCTTCGAGAGTTCGTTTTTGGTATAGTGATAGTGTAAATTTTTTTAACTCCACAAGCGGATTAAAAGATTATCACATATCCTATTTTTCAAATTTATTTTTATTTTTATTTTTTTATTATACCCTAAAAGTATGTATCGCCCTATTAACCCTACTTATAAAATCTAAAAATTTCCACCAACAATTTACCGGATAATAATCCTATCTTCATTAGTTTTTCTATTTATTATTTGGGTAAATCTAAAAAACATGCTCTCAATAGTCAAATAATTGTTAAATGGTCTAATGGGTAAGAGTTATTTGAAAAAGAGAAATGAAGAAGTTAAAAATTGTTAGGAAGGATATTGTAAAGATGAAATTACTTTTAATGAAAAAAACTTCCCTTTTCTTTCTCCTCCTATTAAGAAAATATTATTTTTAAAAATTTTTAATTAAAAATAAATTTAAAAAATATTATTTTCAAAAAAATTTATTTTTAATTAAAAAAGTAAATTAAAAAATAAGAGAAAAAAGGGAAGAGAAATTTTTTTTTATCAAAAATAATTTTATCTTTACAATTTTTTAAAATATTTTTTTATTTTTTTATTTTCATTTTTAAATAATTTTTATTCATTATATCATTTAATAATTATTATATTATTGATGATATTATTTTCAAATTTACCCTTATTTCAGTTAGGGGTGAGCGTTCGATCGAATCGAGTCGAATTGAGTGAAAAAAATTCGAGTTAGTCGAGTTTACGAGTCCTATTTTGTCAACCGAACTGAATTTGAAAATTTAGCAAATCGAGTCGAGTGAAAAGAAATTCGAGCCGAGTCGAGTCGAATAAATTTATTCGAGTTAAAATAAATTTTCAATTATATTTAAGCATGATAAAACTAAATTTTGAGTAAATGAAATTGTTCAATTCTCTAAATCAAAATCAATGAAAATGGAAGCAAATGTCAAAAGTTGAAGGCTTATGGTGAAATTTAAATTGCTTACTCAACTAAAAAAATTCAAAAATTAGATACGGATACGTGAATATATCTTATAACTAATATAATACCATATATAAATATTATTTTTCTTTATAAATTAAAAAATTGAAAAAAAAAATTATTTACCAAATTCATTTTAATTATTATTAATTTCAATGATTTTGGACCGCATTACTCGTAAAAGAGAGATAGAGACCGAAGAGAAAGAGAAAAATGAAGGGAAACAGAGGGGGGACACAGGAGCAAAGAGAGGAGAAGAAAATTGGGTAAATTTGAAAAATATGCTGTCAATAACCAAATTATTGTTAAATGTTATAATTGATAAAAATTAATTGAAAAAGAGAAATGAACAATTAAAAATTATTATAAAGGATATTGTAAAGACAAAATTACCCTTAATGAAAAAAATCTTTTTTTTCTTTCTCCTCCATTAAGAAAATATTATTTTTTTATAAAATTTAAAAAAATAAAGAAAAAATAATTTTAGAAAAAATAATGTTATTTTTTAAAAAATTTTAATTAAAAAAAAATAATTTTAAATTTTAAAAAATATTTTTTAAAATTAAAAAAAAAAAATTTCTTTTCAGAAAACTTTATTTTTTAATTAAAAAATAAAAGAAAAAGGAAGGAGAAGGTTTTTTTATCAAGGGTAATTTTGTCTTTACAATTTCCTTTTTAATAATTTTTTATTTTTATTTCTCTTTTTCAAATAATTTTTACTCATTATACCATTTAACAATAATTTGATTATTGACAGCATGTTTTTCAAATTTACCCAAAAAAATTAAAACATTTTGGATTTTACTATTCGTATTTTCGGATAACTCGAACTGTGAAATCTAAATTCGAGCTAAATCGTATAACTCGACTTATTTATTCTAGTGGATTCGAAAACTCGAAAAATTCGAATAATTCAAACTATTTAAACCAAAATTTAAAATTTTAATCGATTTTTTCGAATCCAATCAGATTTTACTTATACCTAATTTCAGTTTTTAACTTTTTATGCCTTTACCTTTTTCTTAGTCTTCCCATGTGGCTATGTGGAGTCTCCTTCCTACTGCAGACTGGACCCCTCCCCCTCCTTTACCTTCCCCAGCTTTTGTCCCCTTCTCTCTCTTCCTTCTTTCATTGTTTATTGGAAAAATATGAAAAACATGTAGTGTACAGTATAATTATTTTCAAATGGTAATGAATAAAAGTTATTTGAAAAAGAAAAATAAATAAATAAAAATTGTTAAAAAGAATATTGTAAAGACAAAATTATCCTTGATAAAAAAATTTCTCCTCTCTTTTTCTTTTATTTTTTAATTTACTTTTTAATTAAAAAATAAATATTCTGAAAATAAAAACGTTTTTAATTTTAAAAAATAAATTTTTAAATTTTTTATTTACTTTTTTTAATTATAAAATTTTAAAAAATAAAATTAATATGCCTAAAATTAATTTTTCTTTATTTTTTAAATTTTTTTAAATTTTAAAAAATATATATATTTAAATATTTTATTTTTTAAATTTATTTTCAATTAAAATTTTTAAAAAATAATATTTCCTTAATGAAAGAAAATAGAAAAGTAAGTTTTTTCATGAAGGGTAATTTTGTCTTTACAATATCCTTTATAATAATTTTTAATTATTCATTTCTCTTTTTCAAATAACTTTTATTCATTACACCATTTAACAATAATTCTACTGTGCACTGCATGTTTTTCATATTTTCCCTTGTTTATTTGCGGTTCACATACCCACATAATTTTTATATTATAATAAAAAATAATTTAATCTTTATAATATAAAAATAAATAATTTAATTTTTATATAATTAAAATATATATAAATTAATAAAATTAATAACGATATTAAAAAAAATTCGTTAAAATATTAACGTAAATTCGTAAAATTTAACAAATTTAAATATATTTTAAGTTATATTTTATTTGAAATTATTAATTCTGTTAAAGTTTACGAATTCACAACAGTATTTTAACGATTTTTCATTAATATTGTTATCAATTTTATTTATTTCAATTATACAAAAATTAAATTATTTATTTTTATAATATAAAAACTAAATTATTTTTTTATTATAATATAAAAATTATATGGGCCTTTGTTTGTTTGTTTTTCTTTTTCTTTTCTGATCTCACTTCGGTTTCCGGGAAAGCACTCCAGTTCTTATCTTTTAAAACTAACCACCAGACTCCCCCCCACCCCCTCATCCTTATCCTACGCACCTTCACCCCTCCGTGCATTTTAGCTCTCTTATCCTATGCCACCATGGTTTAAGGTACAATCATTTTTCTAGTCGCCACTACACGTGTCCTATTTTGAAATACCCACGTCAGCATCTGCTTAAGCTTTTTTTCTTCCTGTGTTTCTCCAATGCTAGGGTTTCTAATTTCTCCTCTTCTCTTTCTTTCAGTTTCTTTGGTTTCAGCTACTGACTGACTGAGTCACCAAACGAGTTAAAGAAAGAGAGAAGTTCACCAACCATGGGGTCGATCCCCGATCCGGGCGAGTTAACCGAATTAACTCAGCCAAGTTTCGACGAGTTCCAGCGTCAAACTTCTCTGATGACGAGCTGCACTCTCCTCTGGAAAGAACTCTCCGATCACATAAATTCACTCGAGCAAAACCTGATGAGACAGTCCGAGACATTGAAACGCAAAATTGAAACACTAGACTCCGAGACCAAGGCCTCACTCGACTCACTCAAGAAGCGCGAATTCAGCATCGAGGACAGCGTCAAGGTCGCACTCACCCGAGTCGAGTTCAACACCAAAGCCGCCATGAAAACCCTTAACGACGACGTCGACGACAATCCGGACGGCGAGGTCGACGACGGAGACGGCCTTTTACAACTCCTAAAATCAACGTGCTTGAAAATGGAAGCTAAAGAGTTCTGGAACTTCGTGACTGGCAAAAAGAAAGAAATCGATTTGTTAAGAGAGAAAATTCCGGCAGCTTTATCGGAATGCATCGATCCGGCGAGGTTTGTTATGGAGGCCATATCGGAGGTATTTCCGGTGGATAAAAGAGGGAATGAGGGAGGAAATGATTTAGGATGGGCTTGTGTTTTGATTCTGGAAAGCTTAATCCCGGTGGTGGTTGATCCGGTGATCGGAAAATCAAGGATGCTGGTTACGCCGAGTGTGAAGGAGAAGGCGAAAGAAATTGCGGAGACGTGGAAAAAGAGCCTTGAAGAGAGAGGAGGGATTGAGAATGTGAAGACTCCGGATGTTCATACTTTTTTGCAGCATTTGGTTACGTTTGGGATTGTTAAGAAAGTGGATCTGAAGCTTTATAGGAAGCTTGTTGTTGCTTCTGCTTGGAGGAAACAAATGCCCAAACTCGCCATTTCGCTTGGCCTCGGCGATAAAATGCCTGGTATGAGTTTTTTTTTACTTGACATGAAATTACAGATTTTAAAAATGTTTTTATGTTTTCATTAGTTCCTGATTTTGCTTATTAGAGGGGCTTGTTGTATTAAAGGAACGTTTATGTTTCACTGTGATGGTGTGGTAAAGTGGTTATATTGTCTGATTAATTTAGACCCTTGGTGGCAGAACCTTCTGAATTAACATGAGAGTTGTAAAGATAAGATTTTTAGGACATTTCATGAGCTATGTTGCTTGTATTTGGGAGTGAGTTTCGATGCGGGTTTTCTATCCTAGATGGGGTATGTTCATTCTTTTAAGAAGTTTTTTCTTATATTTGGAGGACGGGTTGGAATCAGAACTCCTGCTTTGATATGTGCGGACATAGGCGCTCCGGCAAAGGTGAAGAGTCAGGAGCAATAGTTGACTAGCATAATTAAGTGCCTTATAACCTAAGATGTTAATTAGCTGCTGCATATTGCCTTAACATGTTGCTAAAGCATGTGCCTTCTTTTGTTAACTTACATGCTTTGAAGATGCTTCATGCTTGTGTGTAATTTGCTCATTGGTGATTTGACTGGTAGGAGTGTTGCCAATTTGTATGTATATATATATATATTTTATTTTTGTTGCTTGGTGTTTTTGGAAGATATATGGTATGTTTTCAAAGGACCATTTAGGGTAGCTAATATCGTGATGCAATTTTAGCATTTGGAAACTTGTGTGCTGCATGTTGTGAAGAGTGTTCCTACTAGCTTGCATAACTCAAACAAGTAAAGATTCGGTGTCTAACTTGCAATGCCTTTTTTAATGTCTATATCATTATTTAATCCTTAACATGGTGAACATTTCATTGAAAAAAACATTGTTTTTAATGGACTGTTGTGTTTTTGCTGATGCTCTATATGGGTTTCTACCATATGAATTTGCAATTGATCCATACCATTAAGTTAAAATTATAAGGTTGAGTTTATAATGCCTTTAATTCTTGTATACAGACATGATTGAAGAATTGATCAGTAAGGGACAGCAGCTTGATGCGGTTCATTTCACTTATGAAGTTGGCCTTGTGGACAAGTTCCCCCCTGCACCCCTGCTGAAGGCTTTCTTGAGGGATGCAAAGAAGGCTGCATCTTCTATTTTAGATGATCCCAATAATACTGGACGGGCTGCGGTATACCCCTATTTACTCATACTGATAATTTGTTTTACTCTTTACTATTTATAATTTTGGATTGTCTATTTTTTACTTAATTAAATGTTTGATGCGAGGTTTTTCTCCTGGGGTTTGCTGTAAGCTGAATTCTTTTGTTTTATTTCAGTCATATATTTGCCTAATATGGGTGAATGGTATTGTCATTTGATGTTTCTCTTTTTTGGTGGGGGCTAGGGATGTGAGATTATCTCTGGATTAGATCTTAGGAAACAGGCATCTTTAAAATCTTTGCATTTCTTTTCATCTCCTAATTAGTGCTAAAATACCATGAAAGAGATGGTATCAACTATTGACAAATAGGTTGACGAGATTGTTGGTGGTCCATAGTTTTTTCTTAAATTTTTTCTTCATTTCTTAGCAGTTACATTTCAATTTATTAAGTAATCTTTCTTCTTGATTTTTGCAGCAACTTGCTGCACGCAAAGAGCAATCAGCACTTCGGGCTGTCATCAAGTGTATTGAAGAGTACAAACTCGAGGCTGAGTTTCCGCCTGAAAACCTCAAGAAACGCCTTGAGCAGCTAGAGAAGACCAAGACTGAGAAGAGAAAGCCAGCTGCAGTCCCTGCTAACAAGCGAACCCGGGCTAGTAATGGCGGTCCAATGCCTCCAGCTAAAGCTGGCCGTTTGCTGAATGCATATGTCTCATCTTTTCCTGCACCTCCTCCATTTGTCAGGTCTCCCTCACACACCCAGTACCATGCTGCAGTCCCGGCATACCCGTCCCCACCTGCCATGTACGGAAGCAGGAGCCCACCCACCAATCCCTATGCTTACTCACCAGAAGCAGCCCCTCCTCCCCTTGCCGGTTCTTACCCGGGAGCTCCCATGAACTATCCTGCATATGGGGGCTATAGTAACGGTTTGGCACCAGCTTATCAGCAGGCTTACTACCGATAGACAATGACGACTACTCTGGAGATGGTAACCACTGATATTATGACTACGGACCAATCTTAAGTTTCTTTCTAAATGTTTTGTTTGTAATCACTAACCGTATTAATGGTAGCGATGTCTGTGTGTTAATTATAACTGTTGTACTTCTTGCTTTTGCCAAAGTGAGAAGCTGTATTTCTAATGTTGATCAAACTTTCGTAGTAGTAGGTGATTGTGAAGTAATCACGATGGATGCATAACAATGTCTAAACTCAAGACTACCATGTAAGATTTAGTCGTAGAAAGATGTTCCTACTGTTTATCTGAGCCTTTACAACCTCTTATTTACTTTGCTTTCAAGTAGAACCAAATGCCGTTTGGGAAGGCTTTCTGGCGGTTTGATAGAATATATATTCAAAGAGATGCTTTAATCATTACTAGATGGTGTTTGATTCCATTGAACATGCCTTTTCTTTTTTTTTTTTTTTTTCTAGGAGACGGTTTGTTGTGGGGACTTGAGGTCTCAAAAGCCAAAATCTGTTTGATCCAGCCTATTAAACTGCCTTGAAACCAATGAGATGTCTTTGCAAGATCATTATTTTACATGGGCCATGGCAACTGGCCAAGACAAGTTCATTGTACAGCCTATTATTTTACATGATCTACATTGAAGTTTATTTTCAATATCAATTAATTACCAGTTACTAAACCTTGAACGTTGCTGACCAAATGGCAAAAAACATCAGCATGCATACAATTACAAATGGAAGCAGCATTTGAAGAAACCTCCAATCGCAGCGCAGCAAGCCGCTGTAAAAGGGCCCAGAATTTAGCTGTTAAAACTTAAAACAGTATCAACTCTCAATCTCTTTAATCGAGTGTTTGGGACCTTTGGCTGATCCTGAACCAAGCCTGAAGGCTGAAGCATCCCTACTTATTCTCTCACATCCCACAACTATAGCCATTGCATTCTTTTCTTTTCTTTTCCTCGCTTCAGCTGTCTCCTTTTTCCCAGCTGTTTGCACCTATAGACCCATCAATGATAGGAGCTTAGGAGATTGTTTATTGAAGTTAAAGTAGGTTTTACATATTAAAAAACACCTCCAACCTTGAAACTCAATTTATAATGTTTTTGGAAGAGGCAAATATTTCTTTGTCTACCAACTATTTGATGATTTGCCACTGAAAGCTTCCTCAGTCCTGCCAATTTCGTTAGGCTTTTTTTCTGCCAGCTCACAACCCCAAATCCAATGACGTTTCTTTTTGCTTACAAAGCCATTGCATTCCCATCAATTGGGAGTTCTGGTTTCCTTACGACACTCCGTAGTTTTTGCTCAAGGGTCCCTCCATTTATCAATAACGACATATCAAGCCAACCCAATGAACAAACTACTCTAGTAGGATTCATCTTTCTCCTTTGTTCAATGCTAGCTCTTCTCACTTGGTTCGTTATATATGGTATTGAACTTGTAGAAGATGAAACCTGTCAAGTTTCATCGGGTTTAACTCATGCTTATTATAAAGGACTTGACAGGGAAATGGAAACAAGACCCTTTATGGAAGCAGTTGATCAGAAGGTAGATGATGGTTCTCCTATAATTGAAGATGATCAAGATTATGATAACATTGATAATACGAGAATTCGGGGTAATCTTCTTTATAAAATTTTCCGTGGTTCCAAAGAGTTTGAGGAGTATACTTATGACTTCCTTTGGAAGAAAGGTTCCAAGAACAAGGATGATTGTAAAGACAGCGAAAAGGAGTCTTTAAAGAAGAAGAATGATCCTAAAGAAAGCAGAAGGAATGAGAAGTCAAATGTTAAACCGCTTGAAGTTGTTAAAAGTAGAAGTGTTACTCATTTTCTTGACAAAGCCATATGAAATTTGACTTAGGTTCGACTAGAAATGCTTCTGCTTGTGCTGCTGTGGGAGAAATCTTAGCTCAGAAAGCATTGGATGATGATATCCATAATGTGATTTAGACACCTAGGAAAGGGTACGATTAGAGGGGAAGCTTCAGATAGTTCTTCAGTCTATAATTGATAAAGGTGTAAATGTGAAGGTTAAGCTTAAACAAAGAAGACCGAAGAAAGCAGCGCAGGCATCTTTAACTTAGAATGCATTTATTTGGCTGTCTTGGTTCTCCTATCAAGTCCACTTGATTATATCTTGACTACATTTTCAGTTGCATTCTAAACTGTCACATTGATTGTATGAAATTACTGCTCTGATGATGCAAATATTAGTTCATAGCAAGCAGATGTTTGGTTATTTGCTGGTTAGTTGATGAAGCAGCTTCATCTTCTAAAGGTTTCTGTTTCAGTTTTCCAAGCTGTTGGGAATGGCAACTTTGTTGCAAAATTAGAACCTTCTATACAATCTTATCCTTTTTTTTAATCATGTATCATCTTAATACTTTGGAATTGAATAATATGAAGTGCTGAAATATCATCAAATTAAGACTCAAAATCCAGTGCACTTTTTACATTCTTGAAGAATTCAGAAATGAAGGATCAATTGGATATCATTCTCCACCTTCACAATCTGAAAAATAGTAAATTTTTTCAAGGAAAATGACATAGTAAATGATGGGATAAACATAAATTTGCAATTGAATTTGTACCTCTAAAGATATCCAATAAGCTAACTCCCAACTCATTCAAGAACAAAGAACAAAGACAGTATCCAAGGTACAAAAAAAACTTTTAGAAACTGAAAGTCAAGCAAAACCAACAATTTTAATCATTGGCTGTTGCTAATTGCAATGAAAGCAGCTCTTCCTCAGGGATAGTCTTGATATGGCAATCTGATGTTGGATAAGATACACATAGCAGTGTATATCCACGGTCCACAACATCATCACTAAGCATACCTTCAGTCTGATCAACTGTGCCGCTTAAGAGCTTAGCAGGGCAAGTCATGCAAACCCCAAGTTTACAGTCATGTGGGACAGGCAAGCCCGAGTCCAATGCCTTGGATAGAATGGTCTCATCAGGCTCCACCTCTAGCTCTGTGGACTGACCCTCATGCTCCATCACCACTTTGTAAGACCTTGCAATCAATGTTGAGAATCTGATGAGAGAGTCATGGCGGGCTCTGGGGTTGAGCTGGGAGCTGTGGGAGGTAGAAATTGTGGTGGGGTGTTTTGGTTTGGTGAGAATGAAGGAAGGAGATGGAGTGAAGTGAAAGGTTGCCATTTTTTTTTCCTGGTAAGGGCAATGAGGAGAAGCTTTTTTTTTTTTTTTTAGCGTTAGGGAAGTGTGTGGTGTTCGAAAAAGATAAGGTTTGTCCCATTTGTCATAAGGCTAGCCTTTTCTTCTTTTTCACCGTCTTAAATTGCAATTATAAATAGCATTAACTTTAATGTTTAAAAATCGGATCAAAAATGGAATTGATGAGATTTTCGATTAATGATTCAATTGGAATCAGCTGGTTACATTAAAAAAAAATTAAATATTAAATATAGTAAATATATAATAAAAATATGTATTTGGCTAAATGATATGATCTTTAATATAGATTCAAGAGGTTAAAGGTTCTAATCTCATCACATATAATAATTTTAAAAAAAAAAAATTTAAAAATAAGTGTAAAATCGATTTTTTTGGGGTTTTTATCGATCTTTTACCGGTTCGAAGAATTCTCGATTCTAAAATCGAATTTTTTGGATTTTTATCGATTTTTTATCAATTCAAAGATTTTCGATTATATGATATATTTCGAACCGAATAAATCATCAATTTCGATTCAATCGATTCGACCGATCATTCCGATGCCAATACAATTCTCAATGGAGTGAAATCAAGGGAAGATCTTTTCATACATAAATGTTGAAATTGCTATAAATTGGTTGTAGAAAATATGAGTAAAGATTATTGCACCCAAAATGATAGAATTTGTTCATGGACTTATTCTTGTGTATTTCATAGCCCTAACTCTCTCTCTCTCTCTTTTTTTTTTTTTTTTAATAGTATTTAGCAGAAATTTAAAAATTACTCTCTCTTATGGTTCTACCCACATTGCTATAATAAAAGATCGTGTTTGGCATGACCCTTATCAAATAGTCATACTACGTCATGATATTTTAGGCATCAAATTGACACAACACAACCCATTATATATATTTTTGGTAATTTTATGAATTATTAAAAAATAAGGTGAGAATGTAAAAACATTTTCTTTAAATACTTGTTAATAAACATTATCACTGGAGAAATTTTGATTTATAATTTCGTCTAAAAACTCAAATGAGCTTTCTTCAAAAGTTAAAAGTTTTCAAATTTTGCCTTGTGCTTTTTCAATGAAAAATCTCTTCAATGAGCTTGGTCCAACACTAAATCTCATCGCTACAACTCTAATCCCATCGCTATAGGATGGCAATAGAGCAGGACGGAGGCGGATATTGTAAAATCCACCTCAGTCCCGTTATTGGAATACTCTGTCCCGCTCCCTATCTCGCTCCGTTGTGGATATTGAAATTTCAATACTATTACCACCTCCATGAATGTCGGTTACATCCATAACCTCCCCGCTCCATCCGATATTTATTAATCATTTTTAATTTTTTTCAAATAATAAAGAATTGTAAAAAAAAATTAAATATAAATTCAACATAAGTATCAAATGATAAAGTATTAGGTTTAGTTTTTTTTTTTTTTTTTTTAAAAAAAAGTTTAATTGTATTACTTTATTATCCTTTTAAAAACTAAATATTTAAGGGTAAAATAGTAATTTCAATATCCGAGGTGGGGCAGATGAGACAATTACTAGAGCTGCTCCATCCTCACCTTTCAAACAAAAAAAAAAACCACTTCGTCCCGCTCCGCCTTCACTGTTAAAAAAAAATCTCTTCATTCAAAATGAATCGATTCAAAATCCATTAAGCGATTCGAGTTTTACCATATTTACGTGACTCTAATAATTAATTCTATCCCGTTTTTAATTTCACCGACCCAATCTCACCCATCTCACGGTTCAGTTGGAATCAAAAAGTGCTAAATTTGTAGTGTACTGGACTGCAGTGGTATCTAAATGCACCTTTAATTGTGCTTTGCCTGGTTCGACCACTATAACGTGTTGGGCCAAGCCCAACATAAACCTTACTGCCCTTAGGCTATAGGCTGTGCCAGTACGACCCATATTTGGCCCATTTTGGACGGACTTAGCATGATATGATGTCTTGCCCAACACTATAGCATGTTGGGTTGGGTCGGGTCAATAAGCCAATTTCGCGACTGTTACCTGCCTCCTCTTTCTTTGTCTGATTCACGAGGAAGGTTTCATTGAATTCTTAATTATCTTATTCATATAAATGACAACAAACAAATCACTTTTTTCGGTGATTTTTTGAAAAATTAACTTAATTAATTGATTTATAAATTCTTTTATAGTATTTATTGATACTTTCAAGATTATAATAAAAAAAAAATTCACTCAATTGGATGACCAAATCACAATATATATATATATATATATTTTATGTAGATATCAAACAAATTCTTTTTAAACTAATGTAATCTAACTTTACTCAATTTATTTTAGTATTTCATCAAAGTTGATTCTTTTGATTAATGCATATTATTCTGAATTTTTAAAAATAGATCCAAAAATGAATTAAATTGTTTTTAAAACCAAACTGATTTGATCCGAATTCAATAAATTCGATTCATCGGTTTTTGAATTTTTTTTTGTAAAAATTTGTTGCTATTATTTTAATATTTTAAATATGTTTACATAGATTTAGGTATAAAATAATTATTTTATGTTATAAAAAATTAAAAGTTATATGAAAATTGATAAAAAAAAAATATATAACTCAATTCGGTTTGAACATTTTCGATTTTTTCACTTCATAATATGAAAATCGATTCGGATCGAATTGTAAAATTTTATATTCGATCTGAATTTAAAACGAATAAAAAAAACCAATTCAAGTAAAATCGAAACGAATACTAAAGTTTCAAATAAATTTTCGGTTTTCTATTTATTATTTTTTTAAACAAAACTTGAGTCATTTTCCAAAACTGGTGCCCTTTGAATTGAGCCTTAAAACAGGTAAGATTCAAAAAATGTCGAATTCCTATCCAGTCTTTGTCCCTTGGCCACATTCTCAGCAGCTGATAGAGAAACTAACGGCACTCCTTTCTGTTTTGGAAAAAAAAACCAAATTAACTAAATAATTTCTTTATATAATTATATTTCCATATATAAAAACTCATTCTATTATACCTCTATTCTACACCATTCGTTACAGTTCATCAGCTAAGTCAATTGTCCAAGGTGATTTTTTTTTTTTATATTTATTTTAAGCCTCTTTTTATTAACTGTTAATCTCATTCCCTTTTGACGAAAATAAAAAGAGATATACTTTTTTTTCTCTTGTTTTTGTTGATTTCGAAGAGATTTTATTAAGGTTGATTGAATTTGTTCTCATAAATAAGAACTTGTTTGTGTGCCAATAAAATTGAGTGAAAGAAACGGAAAAAAAAACTTTTTAATTTTTTTTTTCTCACATTTCATTGAACAAAATGCAAATTTAATGTACCCTTACTCTGATTCTTTTAACTTATTTTGTAGCAGGTTTTCTTCATTTCAGTTATCTGGAAAATGGCGCATGAGAGTGTTGGGATTGCCAAAGATGTCACCGAAGTAAGTTATTTTTTCCCTCTTTTCTTTGGTGTGGGGGGGGGGGGGGGAGAGGGGCTTTATTTTGATCTTTTTTTGTTTGTTTGTTGGTAGAGTGATTTACTTACTATTATCCTTTTTTGGGGGGTTTAATTTTGTGTGTAAAGTTGATTGGTAAAACTCCATTGGTATATCTGAACAATGTGGTGGATGGTTGTGTTGCTCGCATTGCTGCTAAGCTTGAAATGATGGAACCCTGTTCTAGTGTCAAAGACAGGTATCCCTTTTTTAAATTTCTTTTTTTGGTTCATTGCTTCTATGATTAGTGTGTGTTTTTCATGCTAGAATTGCTGAGTTCCCCGAAATACTTCATGTTCTTATCTAAATTTCTGTGTTTTGTTGGAAAAACTTAACAGTTGTTTTCTGATGGTGCAGGATTGGTTATAGCATGATCTCAGATGCTGAGGAAAAGGGTCTTATTACCCCAGGAAAGGTTAGTAGCTTTTGTTGTGAACTAATAGTAAATTTCGAATTTTACTTCTTACTTATAAGAAATATGTGCATTAGTAATTGTAGTCTATGTTACCCATACTCAGGGGTGAGTGTTTGGATACAGGTATGTGTTCGACACGGGTATACTTAATTTTTTCTAAGTTTTTCTATATATTTGGAGGATCATACCCTTATACCCATGTCCGAATATGTGTCAGGTACTGGTACTTTAGGGAAAATGATGAGTCTGGGTAACATAGATTGTAGTTGGCCTTAAAATTGCGGTGGGATGGTTGATTATTATCTAAATGGAACAAAAATAATCTGAGTTTGTTCCAAAAGGCAGAATGCTTCAAGTAAAATGCCCCTTGATTTTGTGTTTTAACTTTGTTTTTTGAAATGGTTGGTTGAAGAGTATCCTCATTGAACCTACAAGTGGAAACACTGGGATAGGGCTAGCGTTTATGGCTGCTGCAAAGCAATACAGGCTTATCATTACAATGCCTGCTTCAATGAGTCTTGAAAGAAGGATCATTCTCCGAGCATTTGGGGCCGAGTTGGTTCTCACTAATCCTGCTAAGGGCATGAAAGGGGCTGTACAGAAGGCAGAGGAGATATTGGCTAAGACACCTAATGCATACATGCTCCAGCAGTTTGAAAACCCTGCCAACCCAAAGGTATTTTCGAAATTATAATTTAATGGATCCAATTGTAGGTTGGGGAAGTCTATTAACATATACTGTTGTTCATATAGATACACTACGAGACTACTGGACCAGAGATATGGAAAGGTTCGGGAGGTAAAATTGATGCTCTTATTTCAGGCATAGGTACCGGTGGTACCATAACAGGTGCAGGCAAATATCTGAAGGAGCAGAACCCCAACATAAAGGTAAGCTGCTGGCATATTTTACTTGTACCACTAATTCACTGTTAAATTGGTTTATTAGTATATATAGTGTTCAAGCAGGTAAATTAGTGATAATCTGTTTTTAATATCTGGTCTCCCATGCAATCACCTTTCTCATTAGTTTCCTTGTTGTGTATGGTAGCTTTATGGTGTTGAACCAGTTGAAAGTTCTGTTCTCTCAGGAGGAAAGCCTGGTAAGTTACAAATTGTCATCCTTGCATTGCATATCTATGTTAATCGGACTTGGGTGTGAGTGTCGGACACGGGTATGTTCAATTTTTTCCAAGATTCCAAATATTTGGAGGGTTCTTGGAGGATCGTATTCCCATACCCATGTCCGGATATGCGTTGGACACGAGTGTCGGACACGGATACTTCAAGAAAAATGAAGAGTCGGAGCAACATAGTTGCATATTATTTACTTGCAGTTGGCATCTTTCTGCAAAATGATTGAATTAATAATTAATTAGTCATAAGGTGAAGCATAAAACATTTCCTTTTAGCATTAAATCAAATGGGAGAATGGAAGGGTGTAGTTGTATTTTCTGAAAAAAGATGTTCATGTAAGTCATTGAATGATTCGTCTATCTCTTCAGCACATTGGCCTTGGACCATTATTCGCCGTGAACTTTCATCTGCACACCATGAGTCTGTTTTCCTTAAATTTCTTGTTTTGGCCTTCTCTAAGATATTACTATAAGCAAAAAAGAGTTTATTGTTTTGCTGACTGTTGATTTGCTTCATGCTTATGTATCAATATCAAGGTCCGCATAAGATCCAAGGAATAGGTGCCGGCTTTGTCCCTGGCGTTTTGGAAGTCAATATCGTTGATGAAGTTGTTCAAGTAAGGCGAAAATGATAATTATGCATTAAAATTGATCTCTTTGTTCTCTTGTAAAGTTCTAGGATTTATTATCAGAGAAACTATCCCATCCATTGTCAGCTTATTATAATGAACATTAATATAAACCCCAATTGTGGCTCATTCTTATTATTTTTGTAAATTTGCAGGTATCAAGTGATGAAGCTATTGAAACTGCAAAGCTTCTTGCACTGAAGGAAGGTTTACTTGTAAGTTTTTCCATCTTTCAAAAATCTCTAAGCTTGGGAGTTTAGAAGTTTATGGTTTAAGACTTTCTTGACTATTTGGTTGGGATTTAGCTAACTGTGAAAGAATCTGTTACAGGTTGGAATATCATCCGGCGCCGCCACCGCAGCTGCGATTAAAATTGCAAAGAGACCTGAGAATGCTGGAAAACTCATTGTTGTAAGTTCAATTTTTGGGTCAGGTTTGACCTGCAAACCAATATCTGCCCTCCTACTACTTCAACTTCCATGAATTTGAACATCTATCTCCCACTCTAAATTGCTTTGATCTATTTCTATAAATTTACACAGGCTATATTTCCGAGCTTTGGGGAAAGGTATTTGTCCTCAGTTCTGTTTGAATCAGTAAGAAAGGAGGCAGAGAGCATGACTTTTGAGCCATGAGTTATCCGCTTGTTTTCGACGAAGAATTAGCAAGTTTTCCATGGCTGAATTTCATCAGTTTTAATTGGGATTTTAACTTTGCGTTGTAGCTATGTTATCAAGTGATTTGAGACCTCTGCAACATTAAATTTCTCCCTGCAAATAAATATTCAACAAATATATTTGAGTTCTTGTTAACCCAATTTCGTTTATTTTTGGCCTGAATTAGCAGAAAAAAAAAAAAAGAAATTACATTGAAAACTGTAACTAAAAATATATATAAAAAAAGTTCGATTCCAATAAATATCATCAGCTGAAGAAATCTTGGACGCCTTTGCCAGCAAAAACCCGATCAGAAAGCTCAGCTAAAACGGCATTAACAGTAAGTAAAACGACACTAGACCCAGCAATAACGCCAAGCACAACGCCGGTGGTCCCCAACACTTTCCCAAACGCAGGCCACTCGATTTCCCTTATCTCCTCCGCCACTCCGCCCACAAGATTATTGTTATTATTCCTTTCCCTCTCCTTCATCGCCTTCTTTATCTCCGCTCCTATCTCGCTCAACTCGCTTTCTTCACTCGCCGAAGCTTCTGCTTCCGCTTCCTTTGCGGTTTCTGGCTCTTCCACGCTCTCTTTGCTTTCTTCGATGGCCTTGACGGGAAAGAACCGATTTTTTTTTGAGCTGCCGATGACTTTGAGAAGAGGTCTGGTTTTGGAAGGGAATGAGAAGAAACGGCGGCTGACAGGTACCGGTTTCGGTTGTGAGGAGGTTGGAGAAGGAGCAACTGTTTTTGTCGAAGATGCGACTGGGAATTGCAGCGACAACGCCATTTTTCGCCGGTGTTAGTGATCGAAACTGTTTCTTTTGTTGGATAATATAAATTTATGGGCGGTTTGGTTGATGGGCTGTCAAAATATTGGGTTTTATGGCCTGATTCATGAAGGGTGGTGGCCCAATCTTTTTTCGAAAAAATAAATAAATAAACCCGAAAAAAAAAAAAAAAAAAAAAGAGACAAGAATCCCGACTTAGATGAGTTGGTTCAGTCACGAAGGTAAAAATCTTGTTTAGGGGCCGACATAAATTATATAAAGAGAAAGTTAAAATAATAATAAAATTTGTAAATGAAAATACTAAATTTAAATATAATAATGATATTAAATTTACAAACAATGTATAAATTGTTTTTAATATATATTTTTAAAATTTCCAATGTTATAATTAATATTGTATATGTAAAGGATTTAATAAATTAAAGTCTCAATGGAAAAAAAAATAGTCTAACTAAAATAAGAATATGATTATTCAAAAACAAAAACAAAAAGATTACATAGGTTTAGAAAAAGTAAGAAGTGTTAAATGGCACAAATTGTATGAAATATTATAGTTATTTAACTTTTTTTTTAATTATTTTTCTATTATGAGCATAAAATGAAAATTATTAATACAATAATTAATCTCTATATATCTATTTGATTGATTGATAAGAGCAATGACGAATATTGATATTTAATTTTGAGGTAGCCAATTAAAATTATATATTTTTTATTTTTATTTGAGGTATTTCACGAAAATTTTCTAATATAAAATGTATATATAAATAATATACTAATAAAAAATAAAAATCTTATAAAATATATAAATTTTTGAGATTTATAAATTTACAAATCTTTTATCAATTTAATTTTTATAAAATCTCAACAAGTGAAAGCATCAAGCTTTGTAAAGGAATAATTTTTCATAAACTATTAAGACAAGTCAATTTTATAGCATTATAATAGAAATTAAGAAAGAACTATCTCGAATTTTTTATAAAACACAAAAAGTTTAAGATTGTTCATATGAAGACAAGAATATATGTTGTACATATATATATATATATATATATATATATATAAATTCTTAACAACAATTTTAACTTTCTAAAGACATTTAAAAAGTGGTTACTGAAATGATTAAACAAAACAAATTTAAAACGGTTACAAGGATATAGAATATAACTTAAATATATAAGAAGAGAAGTTATATTAGAAAACTATAAAGTCAATTTGGTTTTTCTTAAGTTTACATGATTGTGACTCAATATTTGTGACAAACTTATTGATCTTAAGTATTTATAAATAATGACTGATGAATTCAATAAATAGATAAACAACAATGTTATTTAACTCATTTTATCAATGCATAAAATTAGGATAAAATTAAAAAATAATAATTTTAATTTGGAGGGGCCAATTTAAATATATTTAATATAAATACATATTCATATTAAAAAAATTCAAAAATTTTGGGGGAGCCAGGGCACCCCTAGCTCCCATTATCATCTGCCTCTGGATAAGAGAGATATAAAGATTTAATTAATAATTAATGAGGCTAAACTAAAGGTGTTAACAAATGTATCATGTCAAAATATAAATTTTACAAAAAAAATGGCCAAATAAAAAAATTGAAAGGGCCAAAATATAATTTATCATATTTTAAAGTAAAAATGCAATATAGTTTTTAGGATGTTAAAAAATTATGGGGTCAAGGTCTCTACCTGCACCTTATATCCGCCTCTGCATGCAGTCACCCCTTAAAAATGACGTCCAGAAAGTTTGAGATTATAATCTTAACATTTATAATTTCTTCTTTATCCTTAAGATTGTAGCATCCTTTGTAAAAAAACAAAAAAACAAAATTTTTTTAATTGCTTAGCCATATTAATCTTTAAATATTGCAAGAACTAGGAACATCCCATGAAACTTAATCCTTGATGGTGTCAAGGTCATGAAGAATAATTACAGTATGCCAATAAAAATATTTCATGTTGCATATACAGTTCATTTCGGAATAAATTGCATACACATTCATTATTTTTGTGCATTTTTTTTTTCATCCACAAGTTTTAAAAACTCAAAATCTGAATCTACAACATTTTAAAAAAATATTTCAAAATTTACGACCAATTTCATTCCTGTATAAAAATATTGATAAGTTTACAATATTTAGACATTAAGTAATATCACTTAATATTAGTGAATAAAAAATTAAATTGGATCGTTCGATTGAATTGAGAACAGATGTCCAATTCGATCTAAAAGGTATATAAAACCAAATTTTTTATGAAGCGGACAAAATCGATTGAATCGATAAAAATCAAATTAAACTGATAAAAAAAATTAAATTAAACCATTTTTAAGGTTGATTTTATTATTTTTTAGTCAATTTTTTTGTTTGGTAAGGGGTGGGATTTAAAACTTTAACTTCTTAGTTTTATGTTAAAAATGATATCATTAAGTGAAATGCATATTTTTAAAAACGGATCTCATTTTTTTTCAAACTCGTTTTTCGAGTCTAAATTTTTTGTCCAAATCCTTTCAAATATCGAGCAGGTCTTCAGATTTAGACAAATAACTCGATCCATGAACATATCTAATCTCCGTATAATTGGCATGTTGTCCTCCCTCATCTTCATATTATGGATAATTAAGATTTAGTAATTGTAAAATTGTAATCAAAAGAAAAATAACTTATATGAATCTAATCTTTTCTAGTTTGTTATATATATAAGGAAATATTGATCAGTGTTTAGTGATACTGGTTAAGGTGATATATATATAAAAATCAAAGTACAATTAATGCATCACTTTTTCTTGAATTTAGTAAAAATAATATATTAAATTCAAAAAGCTTTCTTAAAAAAAATTAAATAAATAATTTTTAACCGGTGTTTTAAGCAAACTCATATATATATATATATATATATATATATATATATATATATCAAACCTTTGAGGATATGATGTGTTATTTTTATTTTAGAGATTTCACGTCCAATGAGCTAGCAAGCTTCTTTAGTCAATGAACAGTAAATAATATCTCTTTGCAAGGTCTAAGAAGATATATCCAAATCCAAACTCCATATTTTTATATAGAGGTGATGTCCATTTCATCAACTGGGGTCAAGACAATCAGCAAATGGATTTAAAATTTTGGCGTGCAAATGTGGTCTCTGTTCAATGCCATATGCAACACAATAGCCAATGGCTATACATTCCATTGTCAATAGCTAAGAAAAAAACAATGTTATTCAAATCAAACAAATTAAACTTTAAAAACTATCCAATTCCCGAGGAAGAAAAACCCAAAAACAGGAGCTCAAATAGTAACTTAAATCTCCATATGCAAACAATTTTGGCAGTATTTTTTTGAAAGAAATTAAAAACTTCAAAACCCCCCAAGCTGCATGTTTTATCTTTCTTTCACATATTTTAAACTTGCAACCAGCAACCCTGATTTATATGTGTGTAGTGGGGTTGGTTGGTTCTGCTGTTAAAGTTCAAGCAAGAGTGCGGCCAGCCAGGGTCCAATAGAGCCAAAATAAAAAGATCTCTAGGTCCAAGAAATCAGTTTAAAGAGTTGATTTGAGATGATCAATCATTCCAATAACCTGACAAGCCGTTCTCCTTTTGATTTGTGTTTCCCTGTTTTCTCCCTTGCATTATTTTTGCAATTATTTGATATCAACATGTCTTATCATGTTTTATTGGTTTTTGCCTCTCTATTGGCAATTTGGCATTGCTCCCGTGTTAATCAATTAAAAAAATAAAATCGATAGTTGAACCGGTCAAATCTTTAATTTTTGATTTAATTGATTAGATTAGTCGGTTTGATTTTTTTTTTTAACATTTAAACATTAAATTCAATGTTAAATAAATATTAAATATAGTCAATAATTAATAAAAATATGCATTTAATTTAATAGTATAATTTTTAATATAAAATTAAGAGATTAAATGATCAAATTTTATTAATTATAAATAAAATTTTGAAAAATATATTTAAAATCGGTTTTTTATCGATTTTTAATCGATTAAACTGATTTTATCTCGATTTGATTAATGTTCGGTTTAAATATCCTATCCGAATCGAACATATCATCGATTTTTGATTTGACCGACCAATCTAATTTTTTAATCAATGATCAAAACAGTGAATAATTTTTTTTTACTTACCATGTCTTGACCAAACCAAAAAAAACAACGGTCAACTCCTTAGGTCCCAGCTACAGTAGTCATGTAGGATGTAGCTAACTTTCATAAATTTCAGTATACTTAAATGGCAATGCCAAAAGTAGAAAAAGAGAAGTAAATTATTCAACTCATCATAATATATGAAGATGGAGTAAATAGGCAACAATTGTTGTTACTTTCCTACACTGATTTGACATGATATGAAGATGTAGAGTTGTATATTGAATTTGATTCCTTATATGGATGGCCGGATGGAAAGCTTAGTTGGTTTATTAATTGCTCATTGTAGTCAATTTTGGGTTTTATTCTAGTACAAGAGATATAACATTATGATTCTAACTTAACCAACATTTGGTTGGAAGGAGTGGTTAGTGGCTCCTTTCCCTTGAATGAGAACCAAGGTTCCAATCTAGGGAGTCGCCAATGTTGGGAGGGTTTTGCTATACCAACACTCCCGGCCCGACAGGGATTAGTCTTCCATCAACCATAAAATGGGGGTGGGGGACACCCTGGGTTTAATACACCAAAAAAAAAAATGATTCTAACTTAGAGTCTGACTCAAATTTCACTTTATCCTAATCCTTGCCCCCCATTCAAGCTCATGTAATTTTGACTTCTTTTTCCTATTCTCTATTTGCATATTCTTGCTTTGTGAGAGCTGAGCTCTAGCAAAATGGTTTTTTTTTTTTTTCCTTCATTAATACATATATGTATATAGCTAGCTTGGTTATAAATTATTTTACAAGAGGGTGCCATAGTACTTGATTTCTTGCCTTTTCTTCCTTTTCTTTTACATGTTTATATATTCATAGGTCATAGGAAATAAGTAATCAATAGAGGTATTTATAAGTTGGGTTGGACCGCGATTCAATTTTTTTTTATAATTTTTATCCAAGGTCGACTCTAATCGGGCTGTAAGCCCGAACCATTGTTTAAAAACTATTAAAAGATTTAATTTAATTTTTATATTAATATTTTTATATTTTATAATTAAATTTAAATTAAAAATATTTTTTATTAATAAATAATAATTCGAGTCGAATCAGATCGAAATAAAAAATATTTACCCAAATCTAATTTAATACGGATCAGACCTGTCGAATCATACAAATAGCCCAACTCTTAGAATAGATCTAATTGTCAATCAAAGTTTCTCTGAAAAATGGGGGATTCTCCTCATACATTACAAGATCAACTCTCCTGTCAATGATAATTGGAGCTTGCTCCCAAAATTTCATGTCTTTGTCAAAAAGATTTGGATTTATAGGATTTCCTGTTACTTATTCATAAGTATTATTGGTCCCACTTTCTGAAATATTTTGCCTCCCGTGTAATATTTTGGAAGAAGCAAAAAGCTTCAATACTAAACATGCCCAAATAAAGATACCATGATATTGGTTTTTTTTTTTTTTTTATATATACATTTTTGCTCCCTTTAATCTATTACTCCACTTTACTTCTACTTTTCAAGTATACTAAAAATTATATAGATATGATAATTTTAAATACGATATGAAAATATGACACAAACACAATGTATTTAATAAATATGAAAATAAAGTAATAAACATGACACTTTAAATATCATTAACACGATCAGCACGAAACGTTTAATACACGTATTATATTCGTGTTTAAAATTTTGACACACTTAATAATTCGTATTGTATTTATATTTATATTTATATGATTGATATAAAAAAATATATAAAATACGATATACTCATATACAAGCATAAATTGCCTGGTCTATAGGCTTGATAGAATGTATACACGTTTTTGAGTACTTGAATCAGATATTAGAGGAAATCTTGAGACTAAAAAGGCCATTATCCTAGTGTTAAAACCAATGTGCAGACAAAATAAGCCATTTGGGAATTTATAAAATTGGCTGGTTAATTTTTCTTTTTTGGTGGGTAAAAGCTCCAAGCATGCTGGTTACACTTTTCCTGTTCAGGCTCTTGGTCCAAAACACTGTCTTTTACTAGTAAACCAAATCCATAAACAATATTAAGATTCTCCACACTTGTTTTAGTATTTGGGATTACTTGCTTATAGCTACATATTCAAACTCTACATTTGGCCTCATATCAAATCTCTTCTTATCATAATTCATTTTCTTCTTAGCTTCTTTGGTTACCCATTTTCCTCACTTGCCTGAACAATAGTAATAAGATCCACTTAATTGGTGCCTATATGCATCAATTAAAGATCATTTAATTATTAATTTAAGAAAAAAATTTACATTTAACATTACTTTTATTGAATTAAAAAAATAATTAATTATATATTTTTTTATTTATATATATCATTTTAACCGGTACCTAATGACACTAGTAAATATTTCCCATAGTAAGAATCTAAACAAAGTGCTATATATCATGGCTATTCAATTGTTGTTGTCTTTCCAAATAAAGCTCATTGTCTTAGTATAAAATAATTAGGTATATTTTGACCTGGATTTGGGGTACTCTCACATCCCACCAAATGTCAAAAGACTCAAGAACTTAAAATAGGTCTTAAATTTAATAATGGCGACACTTAAGGACAAATGGTCTGGTGTTAACCTTACCTAAACCAACTATAACTTTAGGGCAAATTAATTATTAATTAATTAAATGATAAAAAATTAAATCATTAATATTCATTCTTTTCTTGCAGTTGTTAGCATCTCTCTTTGGATCCTCTTGGTTTGTCTTCCCTTCTGGCTTCTAAGCACCTATAAAATATGTAAAGAGTAAACCACCCTCTCAATTTTCTCAATATTCTTGATCTTGCTCTCCTCCATGCAATTTTTAGGGCTTTTAAATGCTTTTTCCTCAGTGTCTTGGAAATATCTACAGTCCAAGACTTTGGACATTATAAATTCCAGCCCTTAAGCTTTGAGAGCTTCCTTTGTATTTAGCTTATGAAGGTCTATTATATAATCCTTCTAGCAGCTACTGGTCTTCAATTAGAATCACTAAAAATTGTATTGGATATATCATTGAAGTCAATTTTTTTTTATAAAGGAGGTCATAGTCCGGAGATAATGAAAGGAGTTATAAATACTGAGATTCAAATTTCTGATATACTAGAATCACCTCTTAAAAATAATTGTATAAGCTAATTGGACTAAATCCCTAATTCATTGAAACCACCTTTTGTTTTAACCTTGTTCTATCTTATTGCAATAAATTTGGCACATCTCCTTAAAGTATGTTATAAGATTCAATCTCGGGTCTTGCAAAAAAAAAAATCCTCTTCACTTTGAGGTAGAAGACCATTGAACAAGAGTATCATTTGTAAACTTTGTTTGCTTATGCATTATTTTCATTTGTCTTTTGTTTTACTGGATTATTTTTGTGCCCAAGATTGCCATTGCACTATATCCTTAGAATTCGACTTCAATTATTACAATAATCATCACTACACTGACACGACATTTAGCAGCTAAGTTGTCCGAAATACTAACCCCATAAAGGGTAGCCCAACCTCGTGATTATGTGTGCAAAACTTTCCAACAAGTTAAATGCATCCATGGACCACAAAAACAAGTTCATGAACAATTATAAATGAAATTTGCCTCCCCAAGAAATCACCATTGTCAATATTAATTCAACCATGGAGGAACACTTAACAAGAAATTACACCATTTTGTTGCATGCCCTTGGGCCTTAACCATAATACAAACTTTTTTTTTTATTATTTATATATAACACAGCCAAATTACAGTGTCTCGAGACATCAACATCCCATGCTTCCTTGATTAATTCCCATGCAAGAGTCCAAAATACAAAAACAACCGCTAATATTTTCTTTGTTTTTTTTTTAACAACTTTTTTACTAGGAAAATATAGAAGGAAAAAGAAAAAGAGAGGGAAAATAGAGTCACCGGCGGTGGTTTTCAGGTCTGGGGTGGCTATCAGATTCCGGGGATGATGACAGTAAGCAAACAAAAATATCAGCAAAAGCACTAACAATAAACTTGTGGGTGTTTTGGGGGTTTAAAGTAAGGTAACAAAGGAGTAGTTCATGCAGGAACTCCCAGTCCTTCTTCACGTCAGTTAAGTTTCTTGCTTCGATCATTTCTTGCATTGAAAACCTAAAATCTTTGTACGGGTCCGGTGAGTATTTCTTGACTGCAACGCCTCCATCCAGCAGTGGTGTCATCTCTGTCTCTGCACTAGACTCTGCTTCGGGCCTTGTATTATCAGGTGACTCGATGTCGATGATGGAGTTGGAACGGCCTGGAGAAGAGAAGAAGAAACGGTGGGAAGCGAATATGGTGGCTAAATCAGGGGGCGAGTCGTCGGCGTCAGAATCAGAGTCGGAAGAGAGGAAGTCGTCGGTGTCGGTGGAGGGAGTCAAAAGGGACTTGGAGGTTGAGGCTGACGAAGAAGAGAGCTCATAAAGGGAGTTGAAGTTCTTGTGGAGAAGTAGTGTTGTTGATGATGATGAAGTGGTGGTGTCATCTTGTTTTGTTGGCGATGGTGGAAAGATTGAAGATTCATTCTCCGATTTAAGCTTTGTGAAGCATAGATGAAAGTTTTTCCAGAATATATTCGACATTAATTTTCCTCTCAAGAAGCTATGGAAGAGAGAGTGGGAGATTTGAAGATAAAAGACTAGAAATAGAAAAGAAACTAGAAAGAGAAAGAGGTGGGACGGTGGGGTTTTATTCTGCAAAAACACTAGCCTGCAGCAGTATTTAAATTGCGATCAGGATACTATCATGTGGTCGTATTTATCGTAATCTAGAATGCACGAATATGAATACGAACGCGTAATATAGATATAGTATGATACAAATATGATAATACAATCTTTTAAAAAAAATTACAATATGGATATGATATGACATGATAAAAAAAATATTTTATAATAATATATAATAAAAATATAAAATTGATATTGATGTTTTTCAATTAAATATTAATATATAAATAACTTTTTAATATTTTAAAATTATTTTTAAATTTAAAATTTTTGAACTTTAAAAATCCCATTAGAATTATTTTATTTTATTTGAGATTGTCAAATTTTGATATATTATTGAAATTAAGAGTTCGGCATTCTACCAACAAAACACATGGTAATTAAATTACTCATTGTTGATTTCATATTTGAGAGAAAAATAAAAGAAAAACTTTCATCGCGTGTCCAGGTGTGTCTAGCCGTGTCTGGACGTACTCAGTCGTGTCTTGACCGTGTTCGATTTTTTCATGTGTCTTCGCGTGTTCGACACGTATTTTGCTATATCGAAACCGTATCTGTATCGAACAAAAATACGTGTCTGATATTTGAACACTCCCCAAATAAAAATATTCGTGCTTCATAGGTTTTAATTGTAGATATAACAAATATTATTATGATCGATTACCGTGAGTATTAATAATAAATATCAACACTAAAAATAATTAAAATCGCAAAATAACAATCGTTTATTATTTAAATCTGATCCGAAGGACAACAATGTAGACACCTAATTTTGTCCGGACCACTAAACATGTATGTTTTCTTCCCATATTGATGTTCCCGAGTGTAAAAAGACTGTTTTCATCCTGCAGGTGGTACTCCGAGACTTAGTTTAAGAGGGCGAGCACAAAAGGTCAAACTTGAAAAAAAGTCAACCTCGAAAAAGTCAACCCTAGAAAGTCAACTACTGAAAAAGTCAACCCACTTTCAAAATCAAGATTTTAAGTTCAATTGAAAAATGGCGAAAGAATTTTGATAATCCGAGGTCTACATTGAAAGATATGGAGTTCGGAAGTTGGGATTTGGAGATTCAGTAGAAAGGAAACCCTAATCCGAGAAATTTGGGGAAAAGTGCTTCAACGATCAAACTGGTCGAAATTGAAGGTTCCAAATGAAAGATAAGCACTGACTATGGGTAATGGAGAAGTCACTTGCAAGAACAACCGAAAGAAAAGTCAATCCGGGAGAAAACCGAGAATTAGAGTTTTTAGTGGATTTCGGTGAAATCGGGAAGAATCACAGAAATGGCCCGAATTGGTAAGACCAAAGCCCCCAATGGATGAGGAATGATTAAAAAGGATGGTGCAAGGCTCAGATTGAAGAAAATCTGAAAATCGGACTTGTTTTGAGCAAAACCGGGTTTCGGAGGTTAAAGGGCAAAATTGGAAAAATTTGGGAAAAATAGCAAATGGACTCCAAAAATTCTGAAAAATTTGTCAATCTCATTCTTAAATCATTTGAAAGATATTGGCGAAAGAAAATCTTGATTCCGAGTTCGTTTGCAAAATGGCCAAATCCCGGGCTTCTAATGCAGTAATTCAAAAAGATAAATCCCGGAAAAATAGCAAATGGACTCCGAAAATTCTGAAATTTGGCAAATCTCATTTTTAAATTATTTGGAAGATATTGGTGAAATAAAATCTTGACTCCGAGTTCGTTTGCAAAATGGCCAAATCCCGGGCCTCCTATGCAGTAATTCAAGCCGATAAATCCCGAAAAAATACCAAATGAGCTCCAAAAATTATGAAAAATTCCAGATCACACTTTTTAATTATTTTGAAGAGATTGGTGAAGAAAAATCTTGATTTGGAGCTCGTTTAAAAAATGGTAAAAAGTAGGGGCATAAAAGGATATTTTGGGAAGAAAAAATCCAAATAAATAGCAAACGGACTCGGATAATTTTGAAAACTTTCAGAACTCAATATTTTATTATTTTGGAAGCATTAAAAAAAGAAAAATTGAATTTGGAGTCCGTTTGATATTTATTTTGCATCCGGGGGGGCAAAATGGTCGTTTCACCCAAGCAACCGAAAAGGGCTTCTTTGGGCCTTGCAAAAATCAGAGCTGGGCTGGAAAAGAGAAGTGCTGGCCTGCCCAAGCCCAAAGGAAGGAGGAAGCTTAGGATTTTTTCAATCAAGTGATTAAAAATCAAGAGTTAAGTTAGAGATTTTCATTTTTGAGCCTAAGTCCCAATCCCACATCCCTTTGTAATGTCAAGCCAAGGAGGTGCTCACCTTATAAATAAGGAGTCTTGGCCTTTGGTTGAAATCACCCACTACCCCTTGTGAGATAGTCTATACACTTGTATTAGGATTATTCGGGTGGTGAGTCATAGTGTTTTACTCTGAGGGTTCGTAGCTTAATCCGTTCAAAAGCTACTCTGAGGGTTCGTAGCTTAATCCGTTCAAAAGCTACTCTGAGGGTTTGTAGCTTAATCCGTTCAAAAGCTACTCTGAGGGTTCGTAGCTTAATCCGTTCAAAAGCTACTCTGAGGGTTCGTAGCTTAATCCGTTCAAAAGCTACTCTGAGGGTTTATAGCTTAATCCGTTCAAAAGCTACTTGGTGAGTTTTCATTTTAAAATAATGTTTCTTGTTCTTCCTTCATTTCCTTTCTTAAGTATATTTTTCTTACATTTTGTTTTTACAATAAACTCACCATGGCCAAATGGCCTACATTATTTATTTTAAGTTGTTTTTGATTCATTTTACCATATTGTTTATGCTATTTTCTTTATTTTTGATGTTTTAAATATTATGTTATTTCATGTTCTTAAGTTATATTTAATTTGGTTGCTTTGTTTGTTGCCATTTATGTCTTAGATATCATGTTTTTGCATTTTTAATTTTCTGTTTTCATGTTGTTTAAATTTGAGCATGTTTTAGAGTTAGCATATTAAGTGTTTGTGAAAATGCTTGTGTGATTCTTTGCATGATTCTTGTTTTATATCTTAGTGAGCATGTTTTAGATTTGGTATATTAGGTGTTTGTGAAAATGCTTGTGTGATTTTTGTGTTATGACTTAGTTTTTCATGCTAGCATACCAAGTGTTTGTGAAAATGCCATGCTTGTTGGAGCTTGGGGCCATTTGGCTACTCCATGGGTTTTGCATTGTGTGTTGTATTTTTGTCATGCTAGTTGTTAGGTTTTTGCATTTGCATGATATTTGGTTGGATTTTTGAATTAAGCATGCCTTGTGTTTGTGAAAATGCCATGCATGTCTTAGGTCTAGGTTACATTAAATGCCATGCAAGTTCATGTTAGGTCTAGGCCATATTATTTATGTCATGCATTTTCCTTACATTTAGGTTTAGATCCATGCATTTCATACATTATGTTTGCTGCATTGTTTCATGCATTTCATGTTCATGCCACTTGAATAATGACTTGAGCCAATTAATGGTTCAAAGTCATGCTCTCTTGAGCACACTTGTGGAAAATTAAGTTTGTCAAATTGATTATTCTACCTTTGTGATTTTTTTTTACTTAGCCAATTTTTATCTAACTTTCAAAAAGTCCTAGCTACTGCTTTCAAGTCATTTTATGAGTTTCAAATATTTTTATTTTGATTTTTAAATGATTTTATCAAAGACAAAAAAAAAAAGTGTGTTGGCAAAGCAGTTTTTTTTTTCTCTCCTCCAAAAACTCGTACATCTCTGATTTTTCTGGGAATTCATCTTTGATCAGAAAATTAAGAAAATTTTTTCTCGTGTAGCTGTACATGTCCTGAGTCTCCAGTATTTTTTTTCAGAATTTTTGGAATTTTTAAAAATAGGGTAAAAAATCGTGGATTAAAACTGGACAGTGGAGTCAGAATTGAATTTAAAGAAAAACAAAGCAGTTTTTTTTTTTTTCCTCCAAAAACTCGTACATCTCTGATTTTTCTGGGAATTCATCTTTGATCAGAAAATTAATCCGATTTTTTCTCGTGTAGCTGTACATGTCCTGAGTCTCCAGTATTGTTTTCAGAATTTTTGGAAGTTTTAAAAATAGGGTAAAAAATCGTGGATTAAAACTGGACAGTGGAGTCAGAATTGAATTTAAAGAAAAACAAAGCAGTTTTTTTTTTTTCCAAAAACTCGTACATCTCTGATTTTTCTGAGAATTCATCTTTGATCAGAAAATTAATCCGATTTTTTCTCGTGTATTTTTACATGTCCTGAGTCTCCAGTATTTTTTTCCGAATTTTTGGAATTTTTAAAAATAGGATAAAAAATCGTGGATTAAAACTGGACAGTGGAGTCATAATTGAATTTAAAGAAAAACCATTTTTCTGATTTGGTTAATTTACTTAGAGTGGGCTGATTAGGAGGGTTAGCTACTGACTTAGGGTAATTTCTAAGCCTTTTTAAACTCTAAAAATGGTTTTTAAAGTCCCGGGTTAAGGGTAGTCAAGTCCGGATTTTTTAAACTTAGGAAATTAGAGCCATTTTAAAAAAAAGATTTAGCCTAGTTTTTATTTTTAATTCAAGCTTTTCAAAATCGTTTTCAAACAATCACAAAGTATTTTGGTTTTAGAATATTTAATTTGACATATTTTCCTAAGGTAGCCGGATATCTTTTTAGATATACGAATTTCCTTAATTAAAGGAAAAAATACATTTCATGCATTGCATTTTTATATTCATGCATTTTATATAATATGTGATTCTTGCCATAATAATTTCTATGTGTCATGACATTTAGGTTGCATTATATTATTTAGATTTTGCTATGTCATTTTATTTATGTCATGCATATACATATTCATTTATTTTAAATGTTTTCAAAAAGATAATGGTTTTCAATAAAAAATAAAGATATTCCCGAGTTAAAATAATTCATGAGTTCTCTACCGGGTTTGCTGGAGGGAATATCATCAATTATCATTAATAAAAGAATATCTTTCTTTCAAAAAAAAAAAAAGAGAATGATTCGGAAAGTTTTCCAAAACTAATAAAAATTTCTATATTTTGCCACGTTTGTTGGGGAATATAGGAAAATTTTGAATTTATAAATTCCAGATCATTTTCAATAAAAAAATGAAATTATTTTTCTTTAAATTGGGAATTAACTTGAAATACTAAATTTAAAACCAACTTTTTACCGAGACTTAAGATAACACACGATTAATAAGGTACCGATTTATACGGGCGTTGTGGGGGTGCTAATCCTTCCCCACACGTAACCGACTCCCGAACCCGCTTCTTTGATTTCTCTGGTTTAAAACGCAGACTTGAAATTGGTTTTTAAAATGTTTTAATTAATTTTTAAAATATTTTATAAAACCGGTTTTAATAGGTGGCCGATCACACCTAGCTAAAAAAGATTGGTGGCGACTCCATGTCTTTTTTAAGGTCATTTTCAAAACCTTCATTTTTCTATAGGAGTTAAGTCGACTTTTCCTCGATTTTTTTTTAATGTCACGCCTAACGAATAATAAAGTCTTGCGATGAGACGTCGTTATTTTTTTTTAGGTTGCGACAGCTTGGCGACTCCGCTGGGGATTATTAGAGAGTCAGGCCTAGAATTAGTCGTGTGTTATCAAAGTCTCGGTTTTGTTGGTTTTATTGGTATTTAATTTTAATTCCCATATTTTTTTTTAATAAGGAGAATTTTGAAAATAATAAAATATTTTTAAATATGTTCATACTCATGTGCATGCATTTTATTATTGTTCTCTAGTTATTTAAGGTTGTATATTATAATTGCTTGTTGGTTAATGCGTTACACTATTCTTGAATGTTTTAATTGCTAGGGCATTTAGAATAAGGTTTGTAGAATAGGTAGTGAAAGGTTTGATATTCCTCCACACACACTACACGTGCATTTGCATAACATGAATCCTCTACCCGGGTTCCGTCCTTTTAAGTGGGAGTAAAGTAACTAAGCCTTCGTGATTGATCCTCCGTATGGGCTAGTGAAACACTTTCGGAGTATAAAGTACCTAATGCCTTCGTGATGATCCTCCGCATGGGCATAGGAAAATATACTCTAACGAATTGAACCCGCTTTTATCGGGGTGCCTTACTAGCCTTCACCGGCGACAGTGAGGAACAATTCGGGGCCTTAGAACCGATTCACCCTCATATAGTGAACCTAGGCGAAGCCATCCCGAATTTCCGTTAGATATACCGAAAATAGGAACACATGGAGGGACATTTCTAAACTTTTTGTTACCTATTTTACACTCCGAATAAGTGTGGTAGATCGGGCAACAATGTACGTACATCGCCCGTAATAAATATGATACTCCGCCTCGAAGGCATCGTGATGCCTAAATAAGCAGATATTGTTGGGGCAAATGTTCATTAGCTGTTTAAAAAAAAAAAAAATCATTTTTCAAGCATTTTTGCATGTTGCACATTTCATGCATGTGTGAATGGAGCATGTACATTTTTGGTTGTATTATTGATCTCATTCTTTGCAATAAACAGTTGGTAATTTCATTTGATGATTTCATAAAACCGGTAGTGTCACATGAACATTTGCATATGGTACCATAGTAGGATCCACCCTAAAATTCTTTTGAAAATTATGTGATTGGTTTTTCATAAAAATAAAATAAAAAAAAAACATGTTTCAAAAAATCATAAATTAGGAGGCAAATCTTGCATAATGAGATTTTTGAATAATCAAGATTTAGGTCCCACAAATTTCATGTAATCATTGATTTCTTTGTATATACCTTGGTGTAAATTTATGAATTCTTTACATGTATCATTTTGACATCATGTTACAGTCATAGCATGCATGGTCATTCATTGTAGAATACGTTTATGACATGCATGGTCATTCTGTATATATTCATGCATTAATTTGCTTATTCTTTACATGCATCATGTTAGCTTCAGGGTGCATTCATGGCATACATAGTCGTCATGTTATGCTCATGCATTAATTTTTCATATTGGCATCAGGTTGCATTCATGACATACACGGCCAGCATGACTTTCTTTGTATATACTCTGTGTCAGTCATTTATTCTTCACATGCATCATAATTGACATTATGTGGCATTCATAGTATATATGATCATTCATTGGTAATGCATTTGGAACATACATGGTCATTCATTGTATATATCCATGCATTGATTTGCTTATTTTTTACATGCATCATGTTGGCATCAGGGTGCATTCATGGCATACATAGTCGTCATGTTATGCTCATGCATTAATTTGTCACATTGGCATCAAGATTGCACTCATGACATACACGGTCAGCATGATTTTCTTTGTATATACCCTATATCAATCATTTATTCTTCACATGCATCAGAATTGACATTGTGTGGCATTCATAGTGTATATGATCATTCATTGGGAAATGCATTTGGAACATACATAGTTATTCATTGTATATATCCATGCATTAATTTTCTTATTTATTACATACATCATGTTAGCATTAGGTCGCATTCATGACACACATGGTTAGCATGATTTTCTTTGTATATACTCTATATCAATCATTCATTGTTTGCATGTATCATAATTGACACCGTGTTGCATTCATAGGATATATGATCATTCATTGGGAAATATGCTAAAATGCACATGATCAGTCATTGCATGTATCCATGTGTTGATTTGTTTATTCTTTGTTTGCAACATGTTGGCATTGTGATTGCATTTATTACATATATGGTCAGCATGTTTCCATTGTACATATCCATACATCATATTGTTTAGGCTTCACATGCATCAAATTGCATTCATGGCTCATTCATCATGACATACATTTGGGGGAAATAAAACAGAAGTTGGCTTGGCTTTAGGAGTCTTTGAAAGAATTTCCATTTCAAATCAGAAGAAGTACTGAGTACACTTTTAATACAGGCTGGTGCTATGGAGGATGAACAAGTTGCCCGAATGGAAAAAATGGAAAGGGAACAGAGAGAATTGCGAGAACAGCTAGCAAAATCTCAAGCAGAATCTAAGGATCAGATGACTAAACTGATGGAGCTAATGTCTGCCGTAATCAAAGGAAAAGGATACACCGAAAACTTTGTCGCCGGAGAAGGGTTAGAGGCACAAAAGGGCCAGGATGAGGTCATAATAAGTGATTCCCAGAACACTGTTAACCTCGTCAATGTCCTAAACTCAGATGATCTAGCTGAACAGGCAAAGTGGAAAAGGGTTGCAGTAAATGAGGTTGAGTTGGCAGATTCCCAAGGGAAATATCAGTTGTTAGATGAAAGGCTCCGGGCAATAGAAAGAACAGATGTATTCGGGAGTGTGGAGGCGAAAGAACGATGCTTGGTCCTCGATTTAGTCATTCCTCCTAAGTTCAAGATCCCTGACTTTGTGAAATATGACGGGACGACCGATCCATCAGCCCACATCACTATATTCTGCCGAAAGATGACAAGTCAGATAGATAATGATAAGCTTTTAATTCACTGCTTTCAGGATAGCCTCAGCGGGTCCGCAATTAGGTGGTATAGTCAGTTGAGCAAGGATCAGATTCGCTCTTGGAATGATTTGGCTAGGGCTTTTCTAAACCAGTACAAGCATATGACCGACAGGACACTTGATCGTCTCACTTTGCAAAATATGGAGAAAAGAGATACTGAGAGCTTCAAAGAATATGCACAACGGTGGATGAGCCTGGCTGCCCAAGTACAACCGCCCTTGACACAAAAGGAAATCACTATCCTTTTTGTGAATACACTGCAGGCCCCGTACTATGACAGACTCGTCGGCAATGCTTCGAAGAATTTTGCGGACATGGTAATTTCAGGGGAGATGATTGAGAATGCTATCAAGAATGGGAAACTTGAAAGAGAAGGAACATCCAATACCGAGAGAAATAAGGCACCAAGAAAGAAAGAGGAAGATGTCCAAACTATGGGAGATTTCATCCCATATTCCCAATTTCCCTCATACCAATCATGTTACCCTACTGAGGTATCTCCAAGCCTTTATCCTTACCTACCTACCCAAATACCTAATCCTATACCAGCCCTTGCAACAAGGCCTACTTCTAGAAAACGACCGCAGGAAAATCAAGAAAGAAATCCAATCCCCATCCCTGACTTATTGCCATTACTAATAAAGAATCAGTACCTTACCCCGGTACCTTTGAAAATAGCTCCGAATCCATCAGCAAGGAGTTATGACCCTGACAGCAAGTGTGATTATCACCTAGGGGTAGTTGGGCATTCAACTGAAAAATGCAGACAACTGAAGGAAAGGATTGAAAGTCTTATCCGTGATGGTATTTTGACACCAGAGCTTATCGATCAATGGAAGGCCGCTTAGCCCTAAATCAGTTTCTTTCAGGGTTTTAGGGGGAGAATTACTACCTTTGAAGGATTTCAATAGGAGCATTTTTGACGCATGTAGTTTTATACACTGTGATGATGAAAGCACTTGTCTCATGTTAACATCTACATGAATTAAATGAATTTTGAATTTTAAATGCTTTGTGTTTGTTGTGTTTTAACAATAACGTGAATTTGCAAAAACAAGCATTGAGAAAGTTTTAATAATGAATAATCTCAAGAAGATTGATGATCAGTGTTAGAACTGACCCAACACTATCCCCCTCTTTTTTGGGCTTCTCTATACCTAAACCTTGAATCAAGAACACTTGAAAGACCTAATGCTTCAAGGAAAAATGAATGAAAAAAAGAGAAGCATTGGCATTGCAAAATAAGCAAGGATGTAAATCCTAGTCTAGGCTATGAACAAAGGAACGAACTTTTTCAAATTTTTCGAATTCCTTGAAATTCAAACAAATGAGACATTCTTTCAAGAGTCTAGATTTTGATAATTTGGTGTGTGTCAAGATTGTGCTAAAACCATTCATGACCTTTCCCAATGACCACAAAACACTAATTGCCCAGACATCACTTCATGATTGACACCCTGGGGCACAATGATTAAACTAGATTATCCCTTGTCCCAGAGAAAACCTGTTTTTGGGTCATATTTTCCTTGTCTCTTCAAAGAACTCAGATTGGAAACTCAACCTTTTCAAAACAGACCTAGACTTGCCATGTTCCTCGTTGATACAAATTCGCATGGTTAATCAAATTGGGGCATCATATGTGGAAATGATGGATACATAGTGAATAAGGATGGACTAAGTGCATGAATCATTGGGGTATGCGATGAAAAAACAAAAAAAAACAAAAAAAAAAAGAAGAAAAAATTTGTGATATCATGCATATGATAATTCGGATGAATCCAAAGTGCAAAATGAAATTCTGAATATCCATTTCCCCTGGGTATTGCTTTTCAATGTGAATATGTGTGCTTGACATGAGAAATGGCCATCTTTCATATCCCTTTCACACAAAAAGGAATTATCCATAGTCACCCCTTTTGAGCCAAAAGAATTCTTTCTTGTTTGAACCTTGATCAATGATCACCCTCTACACTAGGGGGCAAATGCAAGGAAAGATTTTTTTAAAGATCATTGAGAAATGTGTCCTAGCTCAAAGACAGATGCAAAGCAAATGGAGCCCCGAATAAAGACGGGCTCACTCCGTTGAAAAAAAAGGGGGGCAAAATGAAAAAAGAAAAAAAAGAAAAATGTGTGAAAGATATGGCAAATTGAAAGCCAAAAGCAAAGAAGAAAAAGCAAAGTCAAAAGGAAAGAAATGTCCAAGAAGGAACAAATGCTTCGAAGAGAATCCTCCTCAAAAAAAAAAAATATAGATCCTTGATCTGATTACCCTCAAACACATATTTTGGGCCTATTTATCCTTTCTTTCTGAACCCTAAGCCATGGCCTACGTTACGTGCTTTAAAAGTCCATTTTGATCAAGCATGAATATTTAATTTGAAAGGTTTTTCCTCAGATTTTATCACATTTCATCGAATTATCATTTCACTAAGGAAGAATTTAGAATTCTCAAGTGTACGGTAGAATAAAAAAAAAAGAAAAAAAATGGAAAGAATGGGACTCTACGACGAAAACCCAAAAACGGGCGGTCTAGAGTAAATTTGGAAATTTTCGATGCCATCTGTGCCGATTCCCCCCCCCCAAAAAAGGGTCATCTTAAAAAAAAGTGGTCATCGAGGAACATCTAGGAATTCCTGAACCCCCCAAATTGTCAGCTCTCATTCGGAGGATTGTCTTCAAAAATTGAATCTTTTTTTTTCTCCAAGATTAAACTTTCCGGTTTAAACATCCCGGCCAATCTTGACGCTTGTCAAAATGCCTTGATATGGAAACTAAAATAATGTTGAATTTGTTTGGTTCTCAATGAATTCATGATTTATAAAACCTGTTCCATTTGTGAGCCTAGAAGGGATATGCATTTCTGTCATGAAGTTTTCCTGGAAAAGCCAGAATCTTGTTATACCATTGCCAATCCCAGTTGAAAAAACCCAGATTGATACTTAGAAAAATTTCTAACAATGATCATCAGTCTTCAAAAGATTTGTACATCACACATTGTGGGGTTAATATTTTTTGTTCAGAAGTTTTCAAAAAAACAAATAAAAATATTTTTGAAATACCCATTTTTGATGTTGACATGAGACAAGGGTTTTTCTAACCCAAAGGTATAGAACTGCCAGGATAGGTCCTGACTTCCAGATATGAGAAGAAGAAATAGAACCCGGTTCAGATCTCTGTTGATGAAAGTTTGAAAAACTGTTGGGGCAAAGAGAATAGCCAAAATGAATTGAAGATATACTCTGATTTGAAGAGGAAAAATGAATTTGAAAGGCTAAGCCAAAGTCTAGAGGAACAACCGGGGGCATTTGCATCACTCATGAGCACTCATCTCTCTATCAAGCTTTTACATCTGCACAGTGTCGGCAAGCATTTGCATCATTCATGGGTATTTGCATTGGCATTATTCCATAAGCATCTGCATTTTACCTTTACATTTACATTCTTCATGGAATTCGTATTTGTGTCATCTCAAACAATTGCATCATTTCTAGAATCATTGCATTTTCATTAATGTGTAGTAATTGTAGTTACACCATTCATAAACCAGTTACATGAACACAATTAGTAGGGGCATCTGCATCATGAAACATGGGCATCAATCCAAGTCATTTACATTTGCATTAAAGACATTTGCACCAGTTTAAGTCATTTCGTATCTTATTCAACATATGCATTTGCATCAAAAAGCATTCGCATCTTCTCAAAATCTTTAGGTTAATTTTCAACAATTCTTCACCATCATTTTTAAAGTCGCATACAGCGCATTTTTTTCAAATCACTGGTAAAGCCTCCGGGCACCATTCTGAAGACCTTCGGGCATCTTTTTTAAAGTCGCATACAGCGCATTTTTTTTCGAATCACGGGTAAGGCCTCCGGGCACCATTCTGAAGACCTTCGGGCATCTTTTTTAAAGTCGCATACAACGCATTTTTTTTCGAATCACGGGTAAGGCCTCCGGGCACCATTCTTAAGACCCCCGGGCATCATTTTTAAAGTCGCATACAACGCATTTTTTTCAAATCACGGGTAAGGCCTCCGGGCACCATTCTTAAGACCCTCGGACATCACTTTTAAAGTCGCATACAGCGCATTTTTTCCAAATCACGGGTAAGGCCTCCAGGCACCATTCTTAAGACCCCCGGGCATCACTTTTAAAGTCGCATACAGCGCATTTTTTCCAAATCACGGGTAAGGCCTCCGGGCACCATTCTTAAGACCCCCGGGCATCATTTTTAAAGTCGCATACAGCGCATTTTTTCCAAATCACGGGTAAGGCCTCTGGGCACCATTCTTAAGACCTCTTGACACCATTCTTAAGACCCCCGGGCATCATTTTTAAAGTCGCATACAACGCATTTTTTCCAAATCACGGGTAAGGCCTCCGGACACCATTCTTAAGGCCTATGGGCACCATTTTTAAGACCTCCGGGCATAATTTTTCAAATCGCAGGTAAGACCTCCGGGCAACATCTTTAAGACCTCCGGGCATAATTTTTTTTCAGGGGTAAGGCCTATGGGCACCATTTTTAAGACCTTCGGGCATAATTTTTCAAATCACAGGTAAGACCTTCGGGCAACATCTTTAAGACCTCCGGGCACCATTCTTAAGGCCTATGGGCACCATTTTTAAGACCTCCGGGCATAATTTTTCAAATCGCAGGTAAGACCTCCGGGCAACATCTTTAAGACCTCCGGGCATAACCTTTTTTCAGTGGTAAGGCCTATGGGCACCATTTTTAAGACCTCCGGGCATAATTTTTCAAATCACAGGTAAGACCTCCGGGCAACATCTTTAAGACCTCCGGGCATAACTCTTTCTTTTCAGGGGTAAGGCCTATGGGCACCATTTTTAAGACCTCCGGGCATAATTTTTCAAATCACAGGTAAGACCTCCGGGCAACATCTTTAAGACCTCCGGGCATAACTCTTTCTTTTCAGGGGTAAGGTCTATGGGCACCATTTTTAAGACCTCCGGGCATGATTTTTCAAATCACAGGTAAGACCTCCGGGCAACATCTTTAAGACCTCCGGGCATAACTTTTTTCAGGGGTAAGACCTCCGGGCACCAATTTTTAAGACCTCCGGGCACCATTTTAAGACCTTCGGGCACCAATTTTAAAGCCCTTCGAGCATAAATTTTTCTTTTGAAAATCGAATTCGTTTCCTTAAGATGAATCGAGCCTTGTTTAGGCAGGGAATTCAATTTAAGGACAAAATCTTCAATTTAATGTTTAAAAAAAAAATGAAAAAGAGAAAATAGAAAAAAACAAAAAACAAAAAAAAAGGAAAAAAGGAAAAAAATAGAAAAAAGGAAAAAAGAAAAAAAGAAAAAAGAAGAAAAAAATGAAAAAATTAAAAATAGAAAATGAAAAAAATGAAAATGAAAAAGAAAAAGAAACCCCTTTCCCTTTCCTTCACATGTGATGTCACTGACCGTACAAAATTAGTGTCGGTTTATCTTTGCCTGATTCATGATTCTCAGCAATAGCCAAAGAGGGGCAGCTGTAGACACCTAATTTTGTCCGGACCACTAAACATGTATGTTTTCTTCCCATATTGATGTTCCCGAGTGTAAAAAGACTGTTTTCATCCTGCAGGTGGTACTCCGAGACTTAGTTTAAGAGGGCGAGCACAAAAGGTCAAACTTGAAAAAAAGTCAACCTCGAAAAAGTCAACCCCGAGAAAGTCAACCCCAGAAAGTCAACTACTGAAAAAGTCAACCCACTTTCAAAATCAAGATTTTAAGTTCAATTGAAAAATGGAGAAAGAATTTTGATAATCCGAGGTCTACATTGAAAGATATGGAGTTCGGAAGTTGGGATTTGGAGATTCAGTAGAAAGGAAACCCTAATCCGAGAAATTTGGGGAAAAGTGCTTAAACGATCAAACTGGTCGAAATTGAAGGTTCCAAATGAAAGATAAGCACTGACTATGGGAAATGGAGAAGTCACTTGCAAGAACAACCGAAAGAAAAGTCAATCCGGGAGAAAACCGAGAATTAGAGTTTTTAGTGGATTTCGGTGAAATCGGGAAGAATCACAGAAATGGCCCGAATTGGTAAGACCAAAGCCCCCAATGGATGAGGAATGATTAAAAAGGATGGTGCAAGGCTCAGATTGAAGAAAATCTGAAAATCGGACTTGTTTTGAGCAAAACCGGGTTTCGGAGGTTAAAGGGCAAAATTGGAAAAATTTGGGAAAAATAGCAAATGGACTCCAAAAATTCTGAAAATTTTGTCAATCTCATTCTTAAATCATTTGAAAGATATTGGCGAAAGAAAATCTTGATTCCGAGTTCGTTTGCAAAATGGCCAAATCCGGGCTTCTAATGCAGTAATTCAAAAAGATAAATCCCGGAAAAATAGCAAATGAACTCCGAAAATTCTGAAATTTGGCAAATCTCATTTTTAAATTATTTGGAAGAGATTGGTGAAAGAAAATCTTGACTCCGAGTTCGTTTGCAAAATGGCCAAATCCCGGGCCTCCTATGCAGTAATTCAAGCCGATAAATCCCGAAAAAATACCAAATGAGCTCCAAAAATTATGAAAAATTCCAGATCACACTTTTTAATTATTTTGAAGAGATTGGTGAAGAAAAATCTTGATTTGGAGCTCGTTTAAAAAATGGTAAAAAGTAGGGGCATAAAAGGATATTTTGGGAAGAAAAAATCCAAATAAATAGCAAACGGACTCGGATAATTTTGAAAACTTCCAGAACTCAATATTTTATTATTTTGGAAGCATTAAAAAAAGAAAAATTGAATTTGGGGTCCGTTTGATATTTATTTTGCATCCGGGGGGCAAAATGGTCGTTTCACCCAAGCAACCGAAAAGGGCTTCTTTGGGCCTTGCAAAAATCAGAGCTGGGCTGGAAAAGAGAAGTGCTGGCCTGCCCAAGCCCAAAGGAAGGAGGAAGCTTAGGATTTTTTCAATCAAGTGATTAAAAATCAAGAGTTAAGTTAGAGATTTTCATTTTTGAGCCTAAGTCCCAATCCCACATCCCTTTGTAATGTCAAGCCAAGGAGGTGCTCACCTTATAAATAAGGAGTCTTGGCCTTTGGTTGAAATCACCCACTACCCCTTGTGAGATAGTCTATACACTTGTATTAGGATTATTCGGGTGGTGAGTCATAGTGTTTTACTCTGAGGGTTCGTAGCTTAATCCGTTCAAAAGCTACTCTGAGGGTTCGTAGCTTAATCCGTTCAAAAGCTACTCTGAGGGTTTGTAGCTTAATCCGTTCAAAAGCTACTCTGAGGGTTTGTAGCTTAATCCGTTCAAAAGCTACTCTGAGGGTTCGTAGCTTAATCCGTTCAAAAGCTACTCTGAGGGTTTATAGCTTAATCCGTTCAAAAGCTACTTGGTGAGTTTTCATTTTAAAATAATGTTTCTTGTTCTTCCTTCATTTCCTTTCTTAAGTATATTTTTCTTACATTTTGTTTTTACAATAAACTCACCATGGCCAAATGGCCTACATTATTTATTTTAAGTTGTTTTTGATTCATTTTACCATATTGTTTATGCTATTTTCTTTATTTTTGATGTTTTAAATATTATGTTATTTCATGTTCTTAAGTTATATTTAATTTGGTTGCTTTGTTTGTTGCCATTTATGTCTTAGATATCATGTTTTTGCATTTTTAATTTTCTGTTTTCATGTTGTTTAAATTTGAGCATGTTTTAGAGTTAGCATATTAAGTGTTTGTGAAAATGCTTGTGTGATTCTTTGCATGATTCTTGTTTTATATCTTAGTGAGCATGTTTTAGATTTGGTATATTAGGTGTTTGTGAAAATGCTTGTGTGATTTTTGTGTTATGACTTAGTTTTTCATGCTAGCATACCAAGTGTTTGTGAAAATGCCATGCTTGTTGGAGCTTGGGGCCATTTGGCTACTCCATGGGTTTTGCATTGTGTGTTGTATTTTTGTCATGCTAGTTGTTAGGTTTTTGCATTTGCATGATATTTGGTTGGATTTTTGAATTAAGCATGCCTTGTGTTTGTGAAAATGCCATGCATGTCTTAGGTCTAGGTTACATTAAATGCCATGCAAGTTCATGTTAGGTCTAGGCCATATTATTTATGTCATGCATTTTCCTTACATTTAGGTTTAGATCCATGCATTTCATACATTATGTTTGCTGCATTGTTTCATGCATTTCATGTTCATGCCACTTGAATAATGACTTGAGCCAATTAATGGTTCAAAGTCATGCTCTCTTGAGCACACTTGTGGAAAATTAAGTTTGTCAAATTGATTATTCTACCTTTGTGATTTTTTTTTACTTAGCCAATTTTTATCTAACTTTCAAAAAGTCCTAGCTACTGCTTTCAAGTCATTTTATGAGTTTCAAATATTTTTATTTTGATTTTTAAATGATTTTATCAAAGACAAAAAAAAAAAGTGTGTTGGCAAAGCAGTTTTTTTTTCTCTCCTCCAAAAACTCGTACATCTCTGATTTTTCTGGGAATTCATCTTTGATCAGAAAATTAAGAAAATTTTTTCTCGTGTATCTGTACATGTCCTGAGTCTCCAGTATTTTTTTCAGAATTTTTGGAATTTTTAAAAATAGGGTAAAAAATCGTGGATTAAAACTGGACAGTGGAGTCAGAATTGAATTTAAAGAAAAACAAAGCAGTTTGTTTTTTTTTTCCTCCAAAAACTCGTACATCTCTGATTTTTCTGGGAATTCATCTTTGATCAGAAAATTAATCCGATTTTTTCTCGTGTAGCTGTACATGTCCTGAGTCTCCAGTATTTTTTTCAGAATTTTTGGAAGTTTTAAAAATAGGGTAAAAAATCGTGGATTAAAACTGGACAGTGGAGTCAGAATTGAATTTAAAGAAAAACAAAGCAGTTTTTTTTTTTCCAAAAACTCGTACATCTCTGATTTTTCTGAGAATTCATCTTTGATCAGAAAATTAATCCGATTTTTTCTCGTGTATTTTTACATGTCCTGAGTCTCCAGTATTTTTTTCCGAATTTTTGGAATTTTTAAAAATAGGATAAAAAATCGTGGATTAAAACTGGACAGTGGAGTCATAATTGAATTTAAAGAAAAACCATTTTTCTGATTTGGTTAATTTACTTAGAGTGGGCTGATTAGGAGGGTTAGCTACTGACTTAGGGTAATTTCTAAGCCTTTTTAAACTCTAAAAATGGTTTTTAAAGTCCCGGGTTAAGGGTAGTCAAGTCCGGATTTTTTAAACTTAGGAAATTAGAGCCATTTTAAAAAAAAGATTTAGCCTAGTTTTTATTTTTAATTCAAGCTTTTCAAAATCGTTTTCAAACAATCACAAAGTATTTTGGTTTTAGAATATTTAATTTGACATATTTTCCTAAGGTAGCCGGATATCTTTTTAGATATACGGATTTCCTTAATTAAAGGAAAAAATACATTTCATGCATTGCATTTTTATATTCATGCATTTTATATAATATGTGATTCTTGCCATAATAATTTCTATGTGTCATGACATTTAGGTTGCATTATATTATTTAGATTTTGCTATGTCATTTTATTTATGTCATGCATATACATATTCATTTATTTTAAATGTTTTCAAAAAGATAATGGTTTTCAATAAAAAATAAAGATATTCCCGAGTTAAAATAATTCATGAGTTCTCTACCGGGTTTGCTGGAGGGAATATCATCAATTATCATTAATAAAAGAATATCTTTCTTTAAAAAAAAAAAAAAAGAGAATGATTCGGAAAGTTTTCCAAAACTAATAAAAATTTCTATATTTTGCCACGTTTGTTGGGGAATATAGGAAAATTTTGAATTTATAAATTCCAGATCATTTTCAATAAAAAAATGAAATTATTTTTCTTTAAATTGGGAATTAACTTGAAATACTAAATTTAAAACCAACTTTTTACCGAGACTTAAGATAACACACGATTAATAAGGTACCGATTTATACGGGCGTTGTGGGGGTGCTAATCCTTCCCCACACGTAACCGACTCCCGAACCCGCTTCTTTGATTTCTCTGGTTTAAAACGCAGACTTGAAATTGGTTTTTAAAATGTTTTAATTAATTTTTAAAATATTTTATAAAACCGGTTTTAATAGGTGGCCGATCACACCTAGCTAAAAAAGATTGGTGGCGACTCCATGTCTTTTTTAAGGTCATTTTCAAAACCTTTATTTTTCTATAGGAGTTAAGTCGACTTTTCCTCGATTTTTTTTAATGTCACGCCTAACGAATAATAAAGTTTTGCGATGAGACGTCGTTATTTTTTTTTAGGTTGCGACAAACAAAATTTTTCTTTTTGGCGTTTCTATTAGGCCACAATTGCTTATTGTGCTTTGCAAAGGTCATAGATGACAAGAGAGATATTTAGGGTCCATTTTTATTAGCGGTGAGATTGATTTCGATGAGATTAAAGGTTCATTTAGATAGATGGTGAGATTAGTTTCGGTGAGATTAAAAACAACGGTGGCGGTGAGATTGGGTACTGTAGCAGTGAGATTAAAATCAGTGGTGGAATATGTGTTTGAATTTAAACGCAGCGGTGAGATGAATTATAGTGGAAAAAAAAATGATCATTAAGGGCTTTAGATTAAAATATGTATATATATAATAAATAAATATAAATACAAATACAAATACAAATAATTAAAATTATATTTATATTTATATTAAATAATAAAATATATATTAAAATTGTATTTATGTTAAATAATAATTAAAAAATTTAAAATATATTTATGTTAAAAATAAATAAATTAAAAATTAATTAAAAACTTGAAATTAAAAAATAAATAAATAAATAAACAATGGAATGGGTAAAAAGAAAATTACCCCCTTCCATTGGAGGTCCAGTCCATGACTGCACCCTTGGAGGTCCAGTGGAGCACCTCCACTGGAGGTGATCCAAAGACACCTCCAGTGGAGGTGCAGTCAGTGAGGGGGAAACCCCCCTCACAAAATCAAAATGATTCCAACACACCAGAGGTGCATTGGAATCCAAAGAAGCCTTAAAAATAGTGGTGGTGGTGAAATTAGGTACTGTAACGGTGAGATTAAAATTAATGATGGGATATGTGTTTGGATTCAAACGCAGTGGTGGTGGTGAGATGAATTATAGTTGGATAGAAAAATGACTATTCAGGGTATTAAATTAAAATGTGTATATATATATAATAAATAATTAAAAACAATTAAAATTATATTTATATTAAATAATAAAATATATATTAAAATTTTATTTATGATAAATAATAATATAAAAAATTTAAAAATATATTTATGTTAAAAATAAAATTTAAAACCTAAAATTAAAAAATAAATAATTTAAAATTTTAAAAAAAATTAATTAAAAAAGAAAGAAAAACAGTGGAGGGGGTAAAAGGGGAATTACCCCCTCCACCGGAGCTCCAATCCATGACTGGAGCTCCAGTCCGGTGGACACCTCCACTGGAGGTGATCCAAACACACCTCCAGTGGAGATCAAAACCAGTTGCAGGAGAAATTCCCCCAGATTTTCCTTGGATCCCACTGGGATCCAAATGGAGCCATAGTTATTTACCCTGTCATCCAGGACGGCTGTAAAGTAAGCAATGAAAAGTGAGAATATTTTTATCCGAAAAATAGAGTAAATAAGTTAACAAGTATATGATTTTTATAATATTTTATTTCATTTATATTTGTAAATTTTATTTTTTGACTCATAACTTTAAAAAGAAATCTAAATTCATTTATTTTTTACATCATTATTAAAATATGATAAAATTTGTCATTTTAACACCCATGCACGTTCACGTGAATGTTCAATTGCGTGCCAAAAAAAGGATTTATTTGATTTTTGGATTGAAATTTTTGTTATGTGAATTTCGACGTGAATCGTGATATTAATGTAACATATTTCATTAATTTTTTTAATAATGATTAACCATATGAATGAATTTATAATATTTTAAAAAAATTATAAATTAAAATTAAAATTTAAAAATAATGGATAAAAATAAAATATTGCATAAAAATTATAGACAATTGTGGCATTTTATTTGAAAAAAAAAAAGAAGAAGAGAGATTCGGATATGTGTTTTTACATCAAAATATCAATTACTAAACTAATTGGTGCAAGAAATCTTGAGACATATCTAGGAATTCAAAATATGTGGGGGAAAACAAAGATGGAGGCTATGAATTATGTGAAAGATAAAGCATTACAAAAGTTGCAGAGTTGGAAGCAACAGACTTTATCGATGGTAGGGAAAGAGGTGTTGATCAAGGCTGTAGCTGCAGATGTTCCTGCATATACAATGGCGTGCTTTAAGTTTCCCAAAAAGCTCTGCTCAGAGATGAACAATGACATGGCCAAATTTTGGTGGGGACAAAAGGAACAAGAAAGGCGTATACATTGGCAAATTTGGATGAAAATGACAGTGTCAAAACTGGATGGTGGTATGGGTTTTAAGGATTTGGAGTAGTTTAATGTTGCTTTACTGGCTAAACAATGCTGGCGAATGCTTCAAGAACCTTAAGCTCTTTGGGCAAAAATGATAAGGGGACTCTATTTTTCAAATGAGGCTCTATTAACAGCTAGGAAAGGAGCGAGAGCATCGTGGGGATGGAACAGTCTGTTGGTAGGAAGGGACTTTCTGGAAGAAAATATCTTATGGCAAGTAGGAAATGGGGGTGCTGTGGATATTTAGAAGGATGCTTGGATCCTGGGCTCGCAAGGGAAAAAACTGGAGTTCCCTGGTAATGTGGATGATGAAATACCATTGAAAGTGGAAGATATAATGGACAAAGAAGAGAAGAAGTAGAATTTGACCCCTATAGAACAATGGCTACCAGAAGAGGAAAAAATGGCTATACAAGAAATACCAATTAGTAGTCAAGATAGGGAGGATAGAGTAATATGGCCTTACAGGGAGGATGGTGAGTATACTGTCAAATCTGGATACAAAACAATAAAGCAAGATAGTGACCAGACTTGCAATATTCATCCAACAAGTTCTCATATGGTGAATAAAAAGATCTAGAAGGAAATATGGCTGCTGAAGATCCCAAGCAAGATAAGAGTATTCCTATGGAGAATGTGTAATAATGTGTTGCCAACAAACCACAATCTATGGAAAAGGAAGTGTATGCAGGACCCTCTATGCAGATTATGCAATCAAGAAGTGGAAACCATAGAGCATATTATTCTGATGTGTGAATGGACCAGGGGTGTATGGCTGGCAGGATGCTATGGGCTAAAGATAAACAAACAGGCGGTGATGACTTTAGATCAATGGATTCTAGAGATGTTTGACAGCCTAAAAGATGATAAGGAAATAGGGGATAGAATGAAGGAGCAAATAGCTCTTACATGTTGGATAATATGGAAGACTAGATGTGAAGTGTCTGTAGGGAGAAAGGAACTAAGGATCGAAAGTTCCCTGCACAGAATCTTTAATGCAGAAATGGAGTTGGGATATGTGAATCAGGGGATTAAGAAAGGACAAATCATAAATGATAGGTAGGATATGAAGTTGATAGATAAATGGCAGAAACCTGATGATGGCTGGGTTAAGATTAACCATGATGGGGCTTTTTGCCTAAAGACTAAAAAGGCTGGTATAGGAGTTGTGGAAAGAAACATCAGAGGGGAAGTGGTGGATGGAATTGGGGAAAATGTGATTGTTGGGTCTACATTGATGACAGAAGTTTTGGCCTGTGAACAAGGAGTAAGGCTAGCAAAAATGAAAGGGTACAACAAAGTGATCTTTGAGACAAATTCAACAGAGGTTTTTAATAGCATTACTCAACCTAAGAAAAATAGGTTTTGACTTTTGGAATGAGGGAATTTCTTAATCAAAAGATCTTTGTATTCTTTAAGAGCTTTATACAATTGTACAGATGTTTTAAGATTCTAATAAAGATCATTTTTGTTGGAAAAAAAATAATTGGTGCTGAAACTATTTGATAAGTTCCATGAAGCTTTTATGAAGAGAAAAAAAGGAAGTCACTTCCACTTTTTTTTTTTTTTGGGGGGGGGGGGTGTTAATTTTTGTGTACTTTTTGTGAGAGATTCAGCTTTGTTGGACCGCCAAAGATTGAAGCGTATATACTGCTAACAAAAATGAGATACTTTTACTTTAGGACCTCGAAAATTTCCTTCATGTACCTTTGCTTTCCTAGCTAATTATAAGCTAACAGTAGTCAACGCACAATGTTGGGTTCATGCCTCTACTTAGGTTGGGAGGAGTAACTCTAAGATACCTAAACGTATGATTAAACTTGTCCAAAGATAATGTTATACGTCTAATTTGAAGATCTGTACGAAATTTGAGAAAGTTTAAAAAAAAATGTTAAGTTCTTAATGAGTTAGGGCACAAATCACAGACCCTTTTTTAAACTGATTGAGTATTGATCAAAATATTTAAGATCTAGATTTGATTCAGCCTGATAATTATTAATATATATTTAATATATTATATTAAATTAAAAATAAATATACCAAATAGTATATAAATATTATATATTTTAGTTTGAATTTTGATAGATAAACTTATATTATATTATGTAATTTTGTTTAGTCGTCATTTAATATTTAATATAATCATTGATTTTATTTTTTATTTGCAATATATATAGGCGGACATGAATTGTATATTTAAAAATATAAAGGAGTTTGGACAGATAATTAAGCTCATATTTCGAGTAAAGTAGAGATATTTGTCAAATATAGATATAGGACAGATTTGTTTAACCATTGTAATTGTATTCTGTTTTTTTCTTTTCTTTTCTTTTGAGGGAATGTAAATTGTATTATGATAGTAAGGCTAATGAGTTGCTGACTAATATTAAGGCTGATGGGAAGTCATATGACTCACATCTTATCTTATACAATAAACAAAAGTAATCCTGTGAATTGGCCTTCAATTTGCTTCTTAATTAAAGCAATCCCCCTTAATATGAGGGGATTGCTTTAATATTGGCTTGTCATGTGACAAGCAAAATTTTTTTTGAAGTAAAAAAAAAAAAAAACCCTTTAATTTAATTGTGTTATAGATGATTATGATTAGAACAAATTTCTTCCGTCACTTTTTAATGTCTTCATTGGTGTTTCTCCGATAGTTTTTTGACACGTGTTTATGATGGATTAATTTTAATATTAAACAGTTAATTAATTGAACACACGATAGAATTATAATGACACCAAGCGGGACAAAGAATAGGGGCAAAAGATATTAGTTCCTATGATTCATCTTGATTGTGTTCGTGTCGTATAATCATGTTGTGTTTCGAAATTTTTAGGTCTAATTGATACTATTCAAATAACTCTTAATTTTGTGTCACGTGTTGTCGTGTTTATATTTTTGTTACTTTTTCGTGTCATAATAGTTTTCAAGGTATTATATATTTATATAAAATTTGACACATTAATAATTCATTTTATGTAGATTTTGACACATTTGTGTCTTCGTGTCGTATTTTAATTGTTTTTTTCATGTTGTGTTCGTGTCATATAATCATGTTATATCCGAAATTGTCACGTCTAATTGACACCATTCAAATAACTCCCCATTTTGTGTCGCGTGTCGTATAATGATTGAGAGTTATTGTTCGTCTAGATTAAATTTGATAATTTTAGATATCTATACCTTACTTTAAAAGTTGTCCTCAAGTGGAGATATTTTGTATAGTTTGTCATAGTTATTCAATTTAAACTCTAAATTCATTGACTTAAGAATTGAATCATTGCATTTGCATTTATCATACATTAATATAAATATAATGTTCAAAACTTATTCTGTATATTTTTATTTTGTCTATTTAATTTTATTTTTTGTACATGAATTAAAATTATGAAATCGTTTTAAAAAATTAAAATTATTAATTGAATAAATCGTTTTCAAAATTAAAAAATAATAAAATATGAAAAATAAAATTATTAATTCAATATACATTAGGAAATAAAATAGAAACTATTAATAAAATACATTAATTCAATATACATTAAGTAATTAAATAGAAATTTTAAAAATAATGAAATGCATTTCAAATTATCAATTCCACTTTCAAATACATTTAAATTATATAATTTATGGATAATTAATTTCAACATAATTTTTCAATTAATAGATATATGATTATATTTATATTAGAATATATTAAGATATCGAAAAACTAAATATTTTTTAAAATAATTATTTATAAAAAAAATTTAATTTTTCAATTAATAGATTTATGATTATATTTATATTATAATATATTAAGATATAGAAAAAGTAAATATTTTTAAAAAAATATATTTTTAAAAAAATTTACTCTTACAACAACACAAAAATAAAAATATTATAAAATAATTATCAGTAAATTATTAATATTATTATTATATTCTTTAAAATTATTCTTTTTTTAAAAAAAATGTTAAAACAAAACATTTCGGGCGAAGCCGGGCTAACATTCTAGTACACTTGTTAATTTTGACCCGAATTTGATCCAATTCAATTTGACTAGAAAATGTCAACGACCCAAACCCAATCAACCTGAATCCGAAAGTGACTCCAACCCGAAATAAACCTAATCCAAAATTATCCAAATTCGAAGTGGCCCGAACCCGAAATGACCCGAACTTAAATTAAATATAATTTTATTTTAAAAATATTAATTTAATAAAAATAATAATTAAAACATAAATTATTAAATTTTTTTTTTTAATTTTATAGCTTCTAATTACCGTTTTGGAGTATAATAAAGCATGCAATTACTATTTGGTATGTATATATTGATTCTATATTTGTTATCTTCTCTATATGTAAAATAATGTAATGATTATACACGTACAGGTACAACACAAGATCTCTGATTATACTGTTATGACAATTTTTTTACCATGTGATTAGTTGGAATATTTTGAATTGTTATTGTTCTTTATTTATTTATTTTTTTGTTTGGTAATGAAAGGCAAATATTGTTAAAAGAATTATTTTCAACCATTTTAATGCTTTTATCAATACCTGGGAGTAAGAACAAATTCTTATAAGAACAAATTCTTATATGAATTTGAAGAGATATTACATTAGAGTTTGTCAATGGTTCATTTCATATGACTCTTGCTCAAATGATTTTTTTTTCTTGAAGATCAGTATTAATAATTCTTAAGCAAACAAAAAATATTACACTAACATGTTAATCTTTCACTAATAAATTGGAAGATTGTAATAGAAAAAAAAAAGAATTAAACTCTGATTACATGTTAAAATAGTCTTTTAAATACATAATAATCTTTTAAATAAATTAATAAAATGTTATATCAATTATGATAATTTTATAATAAGATTTAAAATAAATTATATATATTAATTGTCATGAATATAATTATGTTAATCTTATAACATCCTTACGTTATATATATTATTTAAAATAAAAGTACTCTTTTTCTTTTAAAAGTATAATCTATTCTCATGTGATTTAAAATAAAGCACATAAAATAGGTTGTTAATAATGATACGTGTATTTTATCATAATAATTTATACGTTACATTATAATAATAAATTATCATGTAATTTATATCAAATTATATAATCTCTTATCGTTATACTTATACATGTTATTTTAGGATAAATGTGTTGTTTTAAATTTAATTGTATAATCTCTTAAGTCTTATAATATGATTTTTTAAAAATATATAAAATAGGTCATTGATTTGTGTATATGTTATTATAATAATTTGTACATTATGTATAACCCAATTTTCTTCGAAGTCTTTAAAAATATCATTTAATTTGAATTTGATTGTCAAATTAATTTTTTTAGAGAATTTTTAATTTGACTTAAATACTGTTTAATTCAAACCTGAGACTAAAATTGATTTCATAAATTGAGAGTTAATTTTTTTTTTTATTAAACCGATTTGAAATTCATCTTTTGGATCTTTAAATTTACTGAATCTTAAAATTACTTTTGGGATTTTGAATTAGATATTGGATCCCTATTGATTTTCGGGCTTCAAAATAGTGATTGGACCTTAAAATCCAAAATTGAACTGACCCATATCTTTTTCTTTTTATTATTCTTTTTCTTTTTCTTTTCTTTTCTTTTTGGGTTTTATTCTCCATTGAAGTGTTGCGTTTTTTAGAAGAAGGAAATAAGCTGTTGACCCGCTCCAAGCAGACAACCCGCATCTAACCCATGATAACAAAACTTTCAAAAAAATTTAACAATAATAATAAGGTTTTGACATAATGCTAGAAAAACATTTATTAGTTAAAAAATATCTTCAATGTAAATGTAAGAGTATAACAAACCGTAAAATAAGATCTTATTTATTTAGCTACTAGGCCACGAAAAAATCTTAAATATTATGTACTTGATGAGAATCGAATCATGGAGATAGAACCAAATATGATAATTAAGATTAAATTGATAGTACAATAAGATATTTAGATCATAAAATTATTGTTAAATTACAATAATATATATTATCATATAAGATCAGTCATGAACTGATTTTAACATAAATATATAATAAAAATAAATACATACTACTGTAACAAAAATAATAAAATTTTTAATTTTTAATAAATAAATTAAATGTAAATTCTTTAATTTTGGAATATTATTAATGTAACAATTGATTATAGGTGTTCATGGGCCGGGCCGTGGCCCGAATTATTTTTACAACCTTTACCCAAGCCCTGCCTGGGCCAACTCGTAAGCCCGAAACACTGTTTAAAAAATATTAAAAAAATATTTTTTATATTAATATTTATATATTTTAATAATTAAATTTAAATAAAAAATATTTTTTATTAATAAATAGTAATTCGGGTCGGGTCAGCCTGAATTGACAAAATGCATGATCAGGCCCGGACCAATACGGGCCTGCCGGGCCCTTGAACAGGTCTACATTTGATATAATTTTGGTAATCTTTTATATGATTTTGGTAGCTTTCGATATGATTTTGATAACCTTTGATATGATTTAGATAGCCTTTGATATATTTTGATAATATTTGATATAATTTTGGTAATCTTTGATACATTTTTGGTAACTTTTGATAATTTTGATATATAATTATCCATAAAAAAGAAGATAATTTTTATATAATTTTGATAACTTTTGATATAATTTTTATAACCTTTAATACGATTTGGTTTTGGTAACCTTTGATATAATTTTGGAAAAAAAAGTTTTGTTAAGGTAGCCATTCTACCATTGCTACTACATTTTTTCTTCTTCTTCCTCATGCTTTATTTCTTGTTTTCCAAGTGATTTCCTACCATTTTTTTTTACATCTTTCTTGTTGTTCTTGCTTTTCAAAAAAAAAAAAAATAAAACAATGGTTAGGCTTCATGATCTTGATGAAAATCAAGTGATAATGGTTAGGGTGGGCTTTGTCCAATATACCAACCATGAAGCTCATCTCCATTTTTTTTCTTACCTTAGTTATTTTTTATGATTTTGAGATTGAAAATGCTTCATGACCTTTATGAAAATCAAGAGATAATGGTTAGGGGGCTTTGTCCAATGTACCAACCATGGAGCTCATCTCTTTGTTATTTATTCGCTTACTTTAACTTGCTTATTTCTATTATTGTTTATCTTTATTTATATTTATATTTATATTCTTGCTAACCATCTTGTTCTTTTGACTTATGTCATATTTTTGCATCTTAGGGCTATTGTAATATAGATTAGGCCATTTCCATTTCTCATATCATCTTCCATAATGTAGTTTGGTCATTTTACATGACATTTCTCACAACACTTTGGTACCTAGGCCATTCGGCCATGTGCATTTTCTTTAAACATTAGGCCATTTTCATATGCCATGTTATTTTTCCATGACATTTAGACATTAGGCCATTTTCATATGCCATGCCATTTCACATGTCATTTAGCCTTAGGCCATTTTTATTATTAGATGTCATTTAAGTTTAGGTCATTTTATTATTCTATGTCATTTTACATGTCATATGCCATGTTATTTTTCCATGACATTTAGACATTAGGCCATTTTCATATGCCATGTCATTTCCCATGTCATTTAGGCACTAGGCCATTTTCATTTTTTTAATGTCATTTGCCATGTCATTTAGACACTAGTTCATGCATGTTAAGTTAGGATAGTATTTATTGCCATGCAAACTCATGCTAGGCATTTAGGTTATTTATGCCATGCATTTTCCATATCACTTAGGCTTTAAACCATGCATTTCATGCATTCACTTTGCTATATTTTCAAGCATTTCATGTCATACCACATGATTTATGACTTAGGCCAATCAATGGCTCAAAGTCATGCTCACTTGAGCATACTTGTGGAAAATTAAAGGGTTGTCAAATTGATTATTCTACCTTTGTGATTTTTTTTTACTTAGCCAATTTTTGTCCAAGGTTTTTAAATGTTTTAGCTACTGTTTGTAGGTCTTTAGGATGATCTCCAACAATTTTACTTTGATTTTTAAATTATTTTATCAAAGGCAAAAAAATGTGTTTTGGCAAAACAGTTTTTCACTCAGTACTCGTACTTTCTCGATTTTTCTGGGTAGTCATCTTTAATCATAAAATTAAGCCAATGTTTTCTCGTGTAGTTTGACATGTTCTGAGTCTCCAGTATTTTTTTTAGATTTTTTTAAAATTTCTAAAAATAGGCTAAAAAACCGTGTGTCAAAATCGGACAGTAGAGGCAGATTTGAGTTCAAAAGAAAAACAATGGTTGAATTTGGCTAAGGCATTTAGAGGGGGTTGGTTAGAAGCTTTAGCTATTGTCTTAGGATAGTTTATAAGCCTTTTTAAACTTTAAAAATGATTTTATAAATCTCAGGTTAAGGGTGGTCAAGTCCGAGATTTTAAACTTAGGAAATTAGAGCCGTTTTAAAAGGGTTTGGTAGGGGTTATACTCTTCATTCAAGTTTTTCTTCAAAATTGTTTTCAAATAACCACAAAGTTTTGTTTTTAGAAAATCTAATTTGACATATTTTCCTAAGGTAGCCGGATATCTTTTTAGATATACGGATTTCTTTATTTAGAGGAAGAAATACATTTTCATGCATTGCATTTTTCATGTTCATGCATTTTATTTAATATATGATTTTTGCTATGATATTTTTCTATGGTATTATTATTATTTCGATTCACTTTTTATGATGGTTATTGTTTGTTATATGATTTTTCGAATATTTCATGCTATCCTATACTTTTTATTTAGTAATTTATTTTTGTCACATTATCCAGCATATACTATGTTCATGCATTTTTATTTTATTTTCATGCATATTTCATGATAGCATTGTTTTATGTTTCATGTTATTTCATGGAACTTAGATTATATTCCATGTCATTTAGATTATATTATTTAGAATATGCCATGCCATTCAAAATATGCCATATCATTTACATTTGCCATGTCATTTAAATCATTTTATTTCATTTAGAATATATCATGTTACTTAGGATATTTCATTTCATTTAGAATATGCCATGCCATCTAAATTATATCATCTCATTTAGGTTGCATTATAATATCTAGACTTTATTATATCATCTTTACTATGTCACACATATTCATGTTCATATTTTTTAAATGTTTTGAAAAAGATAATGATTTTCAATAAAAATAAAGATATTCCCGAGTTAAAATAATTCATGAGTTCTCTACCGGGTTTGCTGGAGGGGATATCATCAATTATCATTAGTAAAGGAATATCTTTCTTTCAAAATACGAGAATGATTCAGAAAGTTTCCAAATAAATAAAAATTTCTATGTTTTGTCGATTTTTTTGGGGAATATAGAAAAATTTTGAATTAATAAACTCCAGATCATTTTCAATTAAAAATAGAATTATTTTTCTTTAAATTGGGAATTAACTTGAAATACTAAATTAAAAACCAATTTTTTACAGAGACTTGAGATAACACATGATTAATAAGGTACCGTTTTATATGGGCGTTGTGGGGGTGCTAATCCTTCCCCGTACGTAACCGAGTCCCGAATCCGATTCTTCGATTTTCTCTGGTTTATAACGCAGACTTGATATTGGTTTTAAAAATGTTTTAATTAATTTTAAAATGTTTTATAAAACCGGTTTTAATAGGTTGCCGATCACACCTAGCCAAAAAAGATTGGTGGCGACTCTATGTTTTTTTTTTTAGGTTGTTTTCAAACCCTCATTTTATTTCAAGAGAAATTAAGTCGACTTTTCCTCGGTTTTTTAATGTCACACCTAACGAATAATAAAGTCTCGCGATGAGACTTGTTGTCGTTATTTTTTAGGTTGCGACAGCTTGGTGACTCCACTGGAGAATATTAGAGAGTCAGGCCTAGAATTAGTCATGTGTTATCAAAGTCTCGATTTTGTTGGTTTAATTGGTTTTTATTTTAATTTCCACATTTTTTAAAATAAAGGAGAATTTTGAAAATAATAAAATGTTTTAAATATGTTCATATTCATTCACATGCATTTATTATTGTTTTCTTGTTATTTAATGTTTTATATTACTATTGCTTGTTGGTTAATGTGTTACACTATTCTTGATCGTTGTTTTAATAAATTATTGGGGTATTTAGGATAAGGGGTGTAGAATAGGTGGTGAAAGGTTCGTTGTTCCTCCGCACACACTACATTTGCATTTGCATAACATGAACTCTCTACCCGGGTTCCGTCCTTTTAAGTGGGAGTAAAGTAACTACGCCTTCGTGATGATCCTCCGTATAGGCTTAGAAAAATATACTCTAACGAATTGAGCCTGCTTTTATCGGGGTGCCTTACTAGCCTTCACTGGCGATAGTGAGGAGCAATTCGAGGCCTTTAGAACCGATTCACCCTCATATAGTGAACCCAGGCGAAGCCATGCCGGATTTTCATTAGATACACCGAAGATAGGAACACATGGAGGGACATTTCTAAACCTTTTGTTACATATTTTACACTCTGAATAAGGGTTATAGATCGGGCAACGATGTACGTACATCGCCTGTAATAAGTTTAATATCCCGCCCTGAAGGCATCGTGATGCCTAGATGAGTCGATAATATTGGGGCAAGTGTTCACTAGCTTTTTAAAATTGAAAATATCAAAACATTCTTTTTCAAACATTTTTGCATTTTGCACATTTCATGCATGTGTGAATAGAGCATGTACATTCATGATTGTATTTTTTATCTCATTCTTTGCAATAAACTGTTGGTAATAATCTCATTTGATGATTATGAACAGGTAGTAATACATGAACATTTGCATATTATACCATATTAGGATCCACTACCCCGAAATTCTTTTGAAAATAATATGTTTGGCTTTTCATAGAGAAAACATGTTTAAAAAAATCATAGATTAAATTTGGAGGCAAATTTTGCATAGTGAGATTTTTGAATAATCAAATTTTGGTCCCACCAATTTCATGAAATCATTGGTCATTGTATATACCTTTGTGTTAATTCATTTATTCTTTACATGTATCATTTTGACATCATGTTACAGTCATAGCATGCATGGTCATTCATTGTAAATACATTTATGACATGCATGGTCATTATTTGTATATACCTGTGTATCAATTTATTTATTCTTTAAATGCATCATGTTGGCATTAGATTACATCCATGGCATACATAGTTATCATGATATGCTCATGCATTAATATGTCATATTAACATCAGGATACATTTATTAAATATATGGTCAGCATGATTTTCTTTTTATATACTCTGTGTCAATCATTCATTGTTTACATACATCATAATTGACATCGTGTTGCATTCATAGTGTATATAATCATTCATTGTGAAATACACTGAAATATACATGGTCATTCATTGCATATATCCATGCATTGATTTATTTATTCTTTGCTTGTAGCATGTTGGCATCGTGATTGCATTTATTACATACGTGATCAGCATGTTTCCACTATACATGTCCATACATCACATTGTTTATGTTTCACGGGCATCAAATTGCATTCATGGCTCCTTCATCATGACACACATTTGGGGGGAATAAAACAGAAGTTGGCTTGGCTTTAAGAGTCTTTGAAAGAATTTCCATTTCAAATCAGAGGTATAAGAAGTACTGAGTACCCTTTTAATACAGGCTAGAGCTATGGAGAATGAACAAGCTGCCCGAATGGAAAGAATTGAAAGGGCACATGAAAAATTGCGAGAACAGCTGGCAAAGTCTCAAGCAGAATCTAAGGCTCATATGACTAAATTGATGGAGCTGATGTCCGCCGTAATGAAGGGAAAGGGATACACTGAAAACTTGGTTGCCAGAGAAGGGTTAGAGGCACAAGAGGGTCCGAGTGAGGTCATGATGTTAAATGGCCAGAATACAGTAAATCCCAGCAACATTCTGAATTTAGATGATCCAGCTAAACAAGCAAAACTGAAGATGGTTGAGTCGAACGAGGCTGAGTTGGCAGATTCCCAAGGGAAATATCAGTTGCTAGATGAAAAGCTCTGGGCAGTAGAAAATACAGACGTATTCGGGAGTGTGGATGCGAAAGAACGATGCTTGGTCCTCAATTTAGTCATTCCTCCTAAATTCAAGGTCCCTGACTTTGTGAAATATGATGAGACGATCGATCCATCAACCCACATCACCATGTTCTGCCTAAAGATGGAAAGTCACATAGATAATGATAAGCTTTTGATTCACTGCTTTCAGGATAGCCTCAGCGGGTCCGCAATTAGGTGGTATAGTCAGTTCAGCAAGGATCAGATTCGCTCTTAGAATGATTTGGCCAGGGCTTCTTAAAACCAGTACAAGCATGTGACCGACATGACACCTGAGCGTCTCACCTTGCAAAATATGGAGAAAAAGTTTACTGAGAGCTTCAAAGAGTATGCTCAGAGGTGGAAGAACATGGCCACCCAAGTACAACCACCCTTAACTCAGAAGAAAACCACTGTTCTTTTTGTGAATACACTACAGGCCCTATACTACGATAGACTTGTTGGCAACATCACGAAGAATTTTTCGGATATGGTAATCTCCAGGGAAATGATTGAAAATGCTATCAAGGCTGGGAAACTCAAATGAGGTAAAACATTTAATGCAGAGAGAAACAGGACGCCCAAAAAGAAAGAGAACGATGTCCAAGACATGGAAGACTTTGCCCCGTATATTCCGGCTACTTCATACCAACCACCATGTCCTTCTATGAACTATGTACCCCAGGGTTCATACTTATACCCAATGGCCTCTCAAAATCCAGTAAATTTTCAACCTTTTGTCAGTCAGAGGAAATCGAAGAATATTCGAAAAAAAGATCAGTTTGAGCCACTCCCCATGTCTTACTTTGAACTATTGCCCCAGCTGGTCAAAGAGCAACTCCTCACTAAAGTTCCAGTGGAGCCTTTCCAACCCCCCATATCTGAGCTGGTATGACGAGAATGCATATTGTGATTATCATTCTGGGATTCGGGGACATTCCACGAAAAATTGCCTATGTCTGAAACGGAAGGTTCAAGCACTCATTAATAAAGGGCAGTTAGATGTGGGGAAGAAACAAAGGTCAGACAGCATGGAGAATCTACTAAATAGGAATGATGAGACCATTGTGGATGTCATAATAGGGGAAAAAGATAGAAAGGTCTAAAAGAGTATCGAGGAATAGCCAGTTTGAATTAGGGAGAACATGTCAAGGGGAAGTTTTTATGCATTTAGTTTCATACCTCATGATGAAAACACTTGTCTTATGTTAACATCCCTATGAAATAAATGAATTTTGAATGTTTTTATGTTTGTTGTGTTTTAACAATAATTTGAATGTGCAAAAACAAGCATTAAGGAGGTTCTAATAGTGGATAGTCTCGAGAGTATTGATGATCATTATTAGAAATGACCCAATACCTTTCCTCTTTTGGGGATTCCATATGTCTAAATCCCTGAAACTAAGATCACTTAAAAGACCTAATGCTTCAAAGAATATAAATGATTAAACTTCATAAACCATTGTCATTGCAGAATAAGCAAAGATGTAAATCCTAGTCTAGGTTATGAACAAAGGAATGAACTTTTTGAAAATTTTTCGAACTCCTTGAAATTCAAATAAATGAGACATTCCTTCAAGAATCTAGATCTTGGTAATTCGATGTGTGTCAAGGTGGTGCCAAAGCCATTCATGCCTTTCCCAATAACCACAAAACACTAATTGCCCAAACATCACTTCATGATTGACACCCTGGGGCACAATGATTAAACTAGATTATCCCATGTCCCAAAGAAAATCCGTTTTTGGGTCATATTTTCCTTATTCACTTCAAACAAACCCAAGATTGAAACTTATTCTTTTCAGTACAGACCTAGACTTGCGATGTTCCTCGTAATGATACAAATTCTCATGGTTAATCAAATTGGGGCATCATATGTGAAAATGATGGATACATGGTGAAAAAGAATGGAACTAACGCATGAATCATTGGGGCATGCGATAAAAAAACAGAAAAAGAAAAAAGAAAATTTGTGATATCATGCATATGAGAATTCGGATGATTCCAAAATGCAAAATGAAATTCTTATTATCTATTTCCCATGAGGATTTCTTTTCAATGTGAATATTCGTGCTTGATATGAGAAATGGCCATCTTTCATCTCCCTTTCGCAAAAAAAAAAAAAATCCATAGTCACCCCTTTTGAGCCAAAAGAATTATTTCTTCTTTGAACCCTGATCAAGGATCACCCTCTATTCTGAAGGCAAATGCGAGGAAAGATCTTCTCAAAGATCACAGAAAAATGAGTCCTAGCTCAAAGACAAATACAAAGCAAATGGAGCCCCGAATAAATACGGGCTTACTCTGTCAAAGAAAAAGGAAAAGGAAAATATGGCAAAATGAAAGCCAAGAACAAAACAAAAGCCAAGAAAAAAATATGAAAAAGTATGGCAAATGAAAGCCAAAAGCAAGGAAGAAAAAGAGCAAAAAGTAAAAAAGGAATGAAAAGTCCAAAAAGGGATAAATGTTTCAAAGAGAATCCTCCTCAAGAAATGATCCTTGATCTGATTACCCTCAAACACATATTTGGGCCTATTTATCCTTTCTTTCTGAACCCTGAGCCATGGCCTACATTACGTGCTTTAAAAGTCCATTTTGATCAAGCATGAATATTCAACTTGAAGGGTTTTTTCCTCAGATTTTATCACATTTCATCGAATTATCATTTCACTAAGGAAGAATTTAGAATTCTCAAATGCATGGTAAAACAATGAAAAAAGGAAAAAAGAAAAAAATTGGAGAGAATGGGACTCTAGGGCGAAAACCCGAAAACGGGCGATCTAGAGTAAAATGGGAATTTTCGATGCCATCTATTATAGTGCCAATACCACAAAAGAGAAGATCATCTTAAAGAAGTGGTCATCGAGGAACATTTAGGAATTCCTGAATCTCCCAAATTGTCAACTCTCATTTGGATGATTGATTTCAAAAACTGAAACTTTTTTTCTCCGAAATCAACTTTCCAGTTTAAACATCCCAGCCAATCTTGACACTTGTCAAAATACCTTGATATGAAAACTAAAAGAATGTTGAATTTGTTTGGTTCTCAATGAATTCATGATTTATAAAATCTGTTCCATTTGTGAGCCTAGAAGGGACATACATTTTTTGTTGTGAAGTTTTCCTGGAAAAACGAAAATCATGTTGTACCAAGCCTTGTCAATTCAAGCTGAAAAACCCAAATTGACACTTAGGAAAATTTCTAACAGTTATCATCAGTCTTCAAAAGATTTGTACATTACACACTGTGGGGTTAAAATTTTTGACTCAGAAGTTTTCATTAAATAAGCAAAATTATTTTTCAGAAAGGGAAAATAAAAATATTTTTGAAATACCCATTTTTGATATTAACATGAGATAAGAGTTTTTCTAATCCAAAGGTGTGGAATTACTAGGGATAACCTTGACTTCCAAATATGAGAAGAAGAAATAAAACTCAGCAAGCAGATTTCTTTTGATAAGAGTTTGAAAACTGTTGGGCAAAAAGAATAGCCAAAGATTGAAAAAGGAGTTGAAGATATACTCTGATTTGAAGAGGAAAAATGAATAGGAAAGGCTAAGCCAAACTCTAGAAAAACGATCGAGGGCATTTGCATCATTCATGAACACTCATCTCTTTATTAAGCTTTGCATCTGCACCGTATTAGCAAGCATTTGCATCATTCATGGATATTTGCATTTGCATTATTCCATGAGCATCTGCATTCTACCTTTACAAGTACATCCTTCATAGATATTTGCATTCGCATCATCTCAAGCAAGTGCATCATTTCTAGGATCATTGCATCTTCATTGTAGCCGCAATTACACCATTCATGAACCACTTACATGAACATGATTCTTAGGGACATTTGCATCTGCATTTAGAAGCATTTGCATCAATCCAAGACATTTGCATCTGTATTTAGAAGCATTTGCATCAATCAAAGACATCTGTATCATTTCAAGAAGCATTTGCATCAATCCAAGACATTTGCATTTACACCATCAAGCATTTGCATCCTTTCTCAAATCCTTCAGGTTAATTTCCAGGCCATTTCAATTTCTGGTTTCATCCAAATATTTTTCAATTTTCTGGTTTCACCCATGCCTTTTTATTCTCTGGTTTCATCCAGATCTTTTTCAAATTTTTGGTTTCACCCATGCTTTCCAGTTTCTGGTTTCATCCAGATCATTTTCAAATTTCTGGTTTCACCCATGCTTTTCAATTTCTGGTTCCATCCAGATCATTTTCAAATTTCTGGTTTCACCCATGCCTTTTTAAATTCTGGTTTCATCCAGATCTTTTTCAAATTCCTGGTTTCACCCATGCTTTTCAATTTCTGGTTTCATCCAGATCTTTTTCAATTTTCTGGTTTCACCCATGCTTTTCAATTTCTAGTTTCATCCAGATCTTTTTCAAATTTCTGGTTTCACCCATGCCTTTTTATTCTCTGGTTTCATCCAGATCTTTTTCAAATTTCTGGTTTCACCCATGCTTTTCAATTTCTGGTTTCATCCAGATCTTTTTCAAATTTTTGGTTTCACCCATGCTTTTCAATTTCTGGTTTCATCCAGATCTTTTTCAAATTTCTGGTTTTACCCATGTCATTTCAATCCCTGGTTTCATCCAGATCTTTTTCAATTTTCGATTTCACCCATGCCAATAAGGTTAGCACAAGACAAGATAAGACTCCGAGACCATCGTCGAGGTCTTTTCTTCTCTTGCAAATCGAACCCGTTTCCTTAAGATGGGTCAAGCCTTGATTAGTTAGAGAATTTAATTTAAGGACAAAATCTTCTATTTATAGTTTTTTCAACAAAAAAAAATGAAAAAATGGAAAATGAAAAAAATGAAAAAAAAAATGAAAAAAAGAAAACTCCCTTTCCCTTATCTTCACATGTGGTTTCACTAACCGGACAAAATTAGTGCTTGTTTATCTTTGCCTGATTCCTGATTCTCAGCAATAGTCAAAGAGGGGCAGCTGTAGACACCTAATTTTGTCCGAAGCACTAAATCAGGTATGTTTTCTTCCTAAATTGATGATTCAGAATGCAAAAAGGCTTTTCTCATCCTACAGGTGGTATTTCGAGACTTAGTCTAAGAAGGTAGACATAAAAAGTCAAACTCAAAAAAGTCAACCTCAAAAAAGTCAACCTCGAAAAAGTCAACTACTGAAAAAGTCGACCCATTTTCAAAATCAAGATTTGAATTTCAATTGAAAAATGGTGAAAGAATTTTGATAATCCGAGGTCTACATTGAAAGATATGGAGGTCGGAAGTTGGGTTACGGAATTTCAATAGAAATGAAACTCTAATTCAGGAAATTTGGGGAAAAGTGCTTGAACGATCAAATTGTTCGAAATTGAAGGTTCCAAATGAAAGATAAGCACTCACTACGGGTAATGGAGAAGCTACTTGAAAGAAAAACTGAAAAAAGTCAATTCAGAAGAAAACCGAGAATTAGGGTTTTTGGTGGATTTCAGTGAAATTTGGAAGAATTACAGAAATGGCCCTATTCGGTAAGACTAAACCCTCTAATTGATGAGGAGTGATTAAACAAGGATAGCCCAAGACTCAGTTTGCAGAAAATCTAAAAATCGGACTTGTTTTGAGCAAAATCGGGCTTCGGAGGCAAAAGGGCAAAATTGGAAATTTTGGGAAAAATTGCAAATGAACTCCAAAAATTCTGAAAATTTTCAGATCTTATTCTTAAATCATTTCGAAGAGATTGGCGAAAGAAAATCTTGATTCGGAGTTCGTTTGCAAGATGGCCGAATCCCGGGTCCACTGTGTAGAAATTCAAAAGGATAAATCCCGAAAAAATAGTAAATGAACTCCAAAAATTCTGAAAATTTGCAGATTTTATTCTTAAATTATTTGGAAGAGATTGGCAAAAGAAAATCTGGATTCGGAGTTCGTTTGCAAAATGGCCAAATCCCGGGTCCCCTAAGTAGAAATTCAAGCAGATAAATCCCGAAAAAATAGCAAATGAGCTCCAAAAACATTGAAAACTTCTAGATCACACTTTTAAATTATTTTTAAGAGATTGGTGAAGAAAAATCTGGATTCGGAGCTCATTTACAAAATGACAAAAGTTCGCGTGCTTTAAGGGGCAACTTTGGAAATAAATAGTAAATGGACTCAAATTTTTTTGAAAACTTCTAGAATTTAATTTTTATTATTTCGGAAGTATTGAAAAAAGAAAATTTAAATTTGGAGTCCGTTTGCTATTTATTTAGGTTCGGGTGTCAAAAAGGTCATTTTATCGAAGAAACAAAAAAGGGCAAATTTGTAATAAAGAAAAATATGAAAGAAGAAGGAATTGCTGGGATTTTACCTCCTTTGATCAGCCAGCATAAAGGAGAAGAAGGAAGCTTGATCAATTTAATTCCTTAGTCACTATCAAGCTCACATGCTACCACCAGTACCTTGCAAATGGGCCCCTTCATCCAATGGCTTAGGTGCCTTGTAGAAAAGTTGAATGCACCATTCAATGGCCAAGATTAAATGCCAAGATGACATTTTTATTTGTCATGAAAGAACCCTCATCTAATGGCCAAGAATGGAAGAGCACAACTCATCCAAAGGTGGATATCCATTCGGCCAAGCAAGAAAGTGCATGGGATTGTTCCTTTTCATCCAATGGCTTAGGCCATGTACAAGGGCTGAGTACACATGTAAAGGGCGGGGATTAAATGCCAAGATGACATTTTTATGTTGTCATGAAAAGAATCCTCATCCAATGGCCAAGAATAGAAGAGCACAACTCATCCAAGGGTAGGCACTCAAAGGGCCAAGCAAGGGAGTGCATGGGATTAGTCCTCATTTTCATCTAAGGGCTGAGGTTATTACAAGGGCTGAGTACACATCTTAAGGGCTGCTATCAATTGGCAAGATGACACTTTTATGTTGTCATGAAAATATCTTAATCTAAGGGCCAAAATTGGAGGAGAAAAAGTGCAAAAATCATCCAATGGTGGGCATGCCATTAGGCCAAGTCATTAGGAGAAGGGGTTGCTCAGTTTTTTCACAAGGTTGAAGGTTGGAAGTCAGTAGCTAATTGAGAAAAAAAAGGTTTTTGAAAGAAAGGAAGAAAAGCTTTTGTTAAGGTAGCCATTCTACCATTGCTACTACATTTTTTCTTCTTCTTCCTCATGCTTTATTTCTTGTTTTCCATGTGATTTCCTACCATTTTTTTTACATGTTTCTTTTTGTTCTTGCTTTTCAAAAAAATAAATAAAACAATGGTTAGGCTTCATGATCTTGATGAAAATCAAGTGATAATGGTTAGAGTGGGCTTTGTCCAATATACCAACCAAGGAGCTCATCTCCATTTTTTTTTCTTACCTTAGTTATTTTTTATGTTTTTGAGATTGAAAAGACTTCATGACCTTGATGAAAATCAAGAGATAATGGTTAGGGGGCTTTGTCCAATGTACCAACCATGGAGCTCATCTCTTTGTTATTTATTTGCTTACTTTAACTTGCTTATTTCTATTATTGATTATCTTTATGTATATTTATATTCTTGCTAACCATCTTGTTCTTTTGACTTATGTCATATTTTTGCATCTTGGGGCTATTTTCATATAGTTTAGGCCATTTCCATTTCTCATATCATCTTCCATAGCATTTAGTTTGGTCATTTTACATGACATTTCTCACAACACTTTGGTTCCTAGGCCATTCGGCCATGTGCATTTTCTTTAAGCATTAGGCCATTTTCATATGCCATGTTATTTTTCCATGACATTTAGACATTAGGCCATTTTCATATGCCATTCTATATCACATGTCATTTAGCCTTAGGCCATTTTTATTATTAGATGTCATTTAAGTTTAGGTCATTTTGTTATTCTATGTCATTTTACATGTCATATGCCATGTTATTTTTCCATGACATTTACACATTAGGCCATTTTCATATGCCATGTCATTTAGGCACTAGGCCATTTTCATTATTTTTCATGTCATTTGCCATGTCATTTAGACACTAGTTCATGCATGTTAAGTTAGGATAGCATTTATTGCCATGCAAACTCATGCTAGGCATTTAGGTTATTTATGCCATGCATTTTCCATATCACTTCGGCTTTAAATCATGCATTTCATGCATTCACTTTGCTTTATTTTCATGCATTTCATGTCATGCCACATGATTTATGACTTAGGCCAATCAATGGCTCAAAGTCATGCTCACTTGAGTATACTTATGGAAAATCAAAGGGTTGTCAAATTGATTATTCTACCTTTGTGATTTTTTTACTTAGCCAATTTTTATCCAAGGTTTTTAAATGTTTTAGCTACTGTTTGTAGGTCTTTAGGATGATCTCCAACAATTTTACTTTGATTTTTAAATGATTTTAACAAAGGCAAAAAAATGTGTTTTGGCAAAACATTTTTTCACCAAGTACTCGTACTTTTTCGATTTTTCTGGGCAGTCATCTTTAATAAAAAAATTAAGCCAATTTTTTCTCGTGTAGTTTACATGGTCTGAGTCTCCAGTATTTTTTTTAGATTTGTTTGAATTTTTAAAAATAGGCTAAAAAATCATGTGTCAAAATAGGACAGTAGAGGGAGATTTGAATTCAAGAGAAAAACAATGGTTGAATTTGGCTAAGGCATTTAGAGGGGGTTGGTTAGAAGCTTTAGCTACTGTCTTAGGATAGTTCCTAAGCCTTTTTAAACTTTAAAAATGATTTAATAAATCTCGAGTTAAGGGTGGTCAAGTCTGAGATTTTAAACTTAGGAAATTAGAGCCGTTTTAAAAGGGTTTGGTAGGGGTTTTAATCTTCATTCAAGTTTTTCGTCAAAATTGTTTTCAAACAATCACAAAGATTTGTTTTTAGAAAATCTAATTTGGCATATTTTCTTAAGGTAGCCGGATATCTTTTTAGATATACGGATTTCTTTATTTAGAGGAAAAAAAATACATTTTCATGCCTTGCATTTTCCATGTTCATGCATTTTATTTAATATGTGATTTTTGCTATGATATTTTTCTATAGTATTATTATTATTTCGATTCACTTTTTATGATGGTTATTGTTTGTTATATGATTTTTTGAATATTTCATGCTATCCTATACTTTTTATTTAGTCATTTATTTTTGTCACATTATCTAGCATATACTATGTTCATGCATTTTTATTTTATTTTTCATGCATATTTCATGATAGCATTATTTTATGTTTCATGTCATATCATGTCACTTAGATTATATCCCATGTCATTTAGATTATATTATTTAGAATATGCCATGTCATTCAAAATATGCCATATCATTTACATTTGCCATGTCATTTAAATCATTTTATTTCATTTAGAATATATCATGTTACTTAGGATATTTCATTTCATTTAGAATATGCTATGCTATCTAAATTATATCATCTCATTTAGGTTGCATTATAATATCTAGATTTTATTATATCATCTTTACTATGTCACACATATTCATGTTCATATTTTTTAAATGTTTTGAAAAATATAATGATTTTCAATAAAAATAAAGATATTCCCGAGTTAAAATAATTCACGAGTTCTCTACCGGGTTTGCTGGAGGGGATATCATCAATTATCATTAATAAAGGAATATCTTTCTTTAAAAAAACGAGAATGATTCGGAAAGTTTTCCAAATAAATAAAAATTTCTATATTTTTCCGATTTTGTCGGGGAATATAGGAAAATTTTGAATTAATAAACTCCGGATCATTTTCAATTAAAAATGGAATTATTTTTTTTTTAAATTGGGAATTAACTTGAAATACTAAATTAAAAACTAACTTTTTACCGAGACTTGAGATAACACATGATTAATAAGGTACAGTTTTATATGACCGTTGTGGGGGTGCTAATCCTTCCCCGCACGTAACCGAATCCCGAACCCGATTCTTCGATTTTCTCTGGTTTATAATGCAGACTTGAAATTGGTTTTAAAAATATTTTATAAAATCGGTTTTAATAGGTGGTCGATCACAACTAGCCAAAAAATATTGGTGGCGACTCCGTGTCTTTTTCCAAGGTTGTTTTCAAACCCTAATTTTATTTCAAAAGGAATTAAGTCGACTTTTTCTCGGTTTTTTAATGTCACGCCTAACGAATAATGATAACTCGTATAATTATATAGTTTTTAGTTATGTTTTATTATTGTTTTGTGTCAAATACGAGTTATTATTGCTTAGTCTAATTGTGTTTATGATTTTTTATATGTTTATGTAATTTGGTGTTTTTCACGAGTTTCTTTGAGTGATTTCAGATTACTAGGTTAAATCAAGAATTAAGGGCAAATCCAGTTCAGTTCCAGTTCCGACACCTTTTGCCATATCAGCTATATCTGGAGTTTCACTAAAGCAAAAAGGCTGAAATTTTAATAGTGCAAAGTTAAGAGGCATATCTATCTTTTTCATGCTTTACACTTCTTGAAACGAAGTCGTTTTCCCTAGCGAAATCGACCATCAAGTTGGCTGATGTGCAATGACGTCTGTGCTGACAAGTTTTGGAATTTTGACCATATCTTTTGATCCACATCAGCAAATGAGCTTATTCCAACGGCTATGGATCACCGACTGATAGGGGAACATTTTTCTAGAAGACCATTTGATCATATCAAGCCTCCAATATTGACAAAATCGACCATCAAGCTGGCTGATCAGAATTGTCATACAATATGACGAAAATTGTTAGAAAAATGCACCCACCTATTATACCTACCTTTGAAATTTATAAAGCTTGTCTCTTGTCATTTAGCTCTCCAAAATGTGTATAAATAGAGGGCCTTGGATGATTGTAAGAGACATGGTAGATTGGTAGGAAATTAGCCATTGTAATAAAATTCTCTAAGTTTTCTTCTACTTTCCTTTCTCTACTTTCCTTTTTCTTTATTTTCTTCTTCTTCTTTCTTTCTTTTATTTTCTTCTTAGATTTTATTTAATTTTATGTTTATAATGCCTATGCTAGGCTAAACTTCTATTTGGTTAAGGGCGATTTCAAAGCCCTAGACATGTTTTATAATTGATTTTCAGATTCTATCTATCATTAATTTTCTATCAAAGTTGCTTATGTTCTTCTACAAGAATTGTTCATGATGTTGTCTTGATTTGTTTAGGTGTACAACTAGATAGATCTTGATAATTATCTATTGCTAGTTTAGGAATCTTGATCCGTGTAATTGTCTTGATTTCCTATTCATAAGTGGCAATTTGTGATTAATGATTATGGTCAAGTTTTCAATAATTGCAAAGTGGAACATAACCTAAGTTGAACAATCCGAGCTTATGTGTTTGTTGCTTAGATCAACCTATCTTTCTCATCATAAAGCTGCCATTAAATTGAATTTAGAGAGCTTATTCTAGGTTGTTTGATGGTTAGAGATTAAATAGAGAGCTTGTTCTATTTAACGACGAACTAAGGAAAGATTGGGGTAACAGAGCTTGTTGTTATCTACGGTTGTTAACTTTGATAGCTAATTAATGATGATAGATATGAAATTGATTCTTAATGATGTCTAGTGGTGGAGAATGAAACCTTAACCATATTTTTCATATTTGATTCTTCTTACTTACTTGTTTTCTTACTTTTCTAGTTTGCTTATTTTTAAAACTATATTTATTTTTATTGGCTGGTTATACCGCCTAATTTATTTTTATTGGCTGGTTATACCGCCTAATTTTTTATATATTTATATTTATATTGTAAAGTTTATATTTATATAAATATATTATCTGTATATTAACTTTGTTTTATGCTTGTTTGGCGACGTGATTTTAGATCTCGTCGTTTAGTTAGATTTTATTGTGAAACTTTTTCAGGTAATCTTTCTAAAGAAAACCCCCTTTTTCTTTTATTATTTTCTTTGAACGTGAGTTATAAACTAATAACTCATAGATTAAAACCCAATCCCTGAGGACTCGACCCTTGCTAATCATTATACTTACAATTGATCTTTTTAGTGCAAGGTTAAATAAGATACACTCTTTTGGGTGCATCAAATAATAAAGTCTCGCGATGAGACTTGTTATCATTATTTTTTAGGTTGCGACAACATATATATAAATTTTGATAATATATGTATAGATTTTGACACATTCGTGCATTCATGTCTTGTTAGTGTTATTTTTCGTATTGTATTGTGTTTTAGTTATTTTTTCGTGTTCATGTCGTGTTTGAAATTGTCATATCTAATTAGCACTATTCAAATAACTTTCAATTTTGTGTCACATTTTTTTGTGTGTAGTAATGATAGATTTTGACACATTCGTGCATTCGTGTTGTGTTAGTGTTTTTTTAATATTGTATTGTGTTTTAGTTATTTTTTCATATTCATTTCGTGTCCGATATTGTCAGGTTTGATTGGCACTATTCAAATAATTTTTAATTTTGTATCAAGTTCGTTTTATATAAATTTTGGCACGTCCGTGTATTAATGTCGTGGTCATGTTATTTTTTCGTGTTGTGTCGTATTTTAGTTATTTTTTCATGTTATGTTCATGTGTGACACTATTCAAATAACTCTTAATTTTGTGTCACGTGTTGTATATTGATTGGTTCTTTTTTTAAAAAAATAAACTCATATTAATTTTTTTTATTTTTATATTATTGAATAAAAAATTATTGTATTGATAAATTATCGATAAAAATTAAAATATTAAATAATAATATGAGATGAGTAACTTTACTTTAAAAGTTGTCATAAGTTGGGATATTTTACATTGTTTATGATAGTAATTCAATTTTAACTCTAAATTCATGTTATTTTTTTATGTCATAATCGTATTCAATGTATTTTTAAGATAATAAAATCGAAACTAGTTAATATAAAAGATTGCAATGAACAATCAGATTTTGGTTACAAGTTGGTTATTTCCCTTTTCGTTATCCCCACCAAGAGATGAATCGTTTTGGACGATAATTAAGGATGTTGTTCAAGATCTGCTTCTTTCCTTTGCATGTTTGATTTAGCTTTTGTGAAAGCAGTTATATTCCTTGCCGAGTCTACAATGTACTGGTGAAACATTGTTTTCCCATGATAGATTTTTCTTTTCCTTCACTTATATATGTTGTCTTCCATTTAAATTAAGTTCTGCAAATCATATCTATTCCTACATGAATCTGCCAAAGATGTTAGGCGACGAGTCTGCACAATAATCAGCCATTTCGTAGCAGAGAAAAACATCTATAATTTCGTTTTATGTTATTTGGACTCAAGTGTGAGTGTCGGACATGATATGTATCCGACACAGGTATGTTCAATTTTTTTAAAAATTTTTTTCATGTATTTGGAGAGTACTTGGAGGATCATATCTCCATACTCATATCCAGATATGCATTGGACACGAGTGTCAAACACGGATACTTAAAAAAAATAAAAAGTCGAAATAACATCGTTTACCCTTTCAACTATAGTATTAATACACAATTTTCTGACATGTTTTTGTATCATTGTAATATCCATGTATAAGCCTTATGACTAACCAAGAAAACCTCAAAATACTGCGGAAAGATCATCTAGCCGAAAGCTTGAAAGGCCTAACAATGAACATTCTAAAGTTTTTTTCTGTTTCTGTAACTTCGTGGTATAAAGTTCTCTAAAACTGGCTGCATCTTTTCCGTATCCTCTAACAACAATAGGGAGTAATCTAAATCGAAATGTCAAAGCACACTCGTTCTTGTATTTAACCAATATATTCACTTTCTTGTAGGCATTTTAAGACTTTAGCTTCCTTAAATTCTTAGCAAATGTTGTTTCCCTCATCAAGCTGGTCTTCAATGCCAAGATTTCCAGATTTCCCATTCCACCAATTCAATTGGATTTAGTATTACAATTGCCATATCTTACCAATCTCTATTTTCCCATGTGAGGTACTAATAATAATAAATAAATAAATCAAGTGAAAGGAGAAGCTTTCAAAGCAGCCATTAAATTTGAATCCAAAAACGAAAGTAGAATTAAAAGTTTACTACATAAATGTAGTAAAGTGTAACATCAGCTTAAGCTCGTCAGCAGAAAACGGGCCAATATGAAACAAAATACGTTGTTTTTATCCTTTTCTGTTAAAGAACCCATCACCCAATGTCTTTCAGACACAAAATGGGAAGTACATTTCTAAGGGGTAGAAAAGTCATTTCACTTTGCTCATCCCTGGTAGATTCTTCCTCCCTGTGACAGACACTAGACCAGCAGTAGCTGTTGTTTTAGGGTTTACCCCTATTACTCTTGTAACGATAAAGCTTTTTCTTCTTCTTTTGAAGACACCATCTCTCAAAGTCCCAGATCTGGTATCCTACTTTTGTCAACTTGTATATCCAGTTTCTTAATTTTTGGTTTTGTAATGAAAGCTATCATCTTTGCTGTCTTCAGTTTTGTTACCATTTCTCATAATTAAAGATTACTTTAGACTTCTGAGTGAGAGTCCAAAGATCAAAAAGATCTTCGGGGTGCCTTGTTTTTGCAGGTCAAACAGGAATTTTTGTTCTAATGATGTCAATTCCTTCTCCTCCCCATATGGGTACTCCTCCTCATATTGGTACTTCCCCTCATACTGATAGCCCTTCTGACATGGGTAGTCCTCCTCGCTTAGATATCCATCATGATCTCTTTCCAGAGTAAGTTGTTGGCTTCGTTTCTTCTTTCTTCTTTCTTCTTTCTTCCTACATTCGATTGTTGTTTCTTTGTTTCTGTTTTCTCATTTTCTTACATATTTGCTATTGGGATGAGTTTAATGTGATAATAATTAGAATTTGAGTTTGTGGAAAGTAAAATGTGTTAGATAACAAAAGTTTTTATATAGAAATTTTGTTCTTTTTTTTTTTTTTATTTTTTATTTATTTTTAATTTCATGTTTTTAAATAGTTTTAAAATGGACATTTTGAATGTAATGAATTGAAGGCTAGTTACAATAAATTGAAGAATTTTCTGTTTCTTAGGGGTGTCATTTTTCTTTGCATAGAGGAAGCCTGGAAATCTCTAGTTCACTATGTGTTACCAATTATCAATGATGCATTGTTCTTTGGACACTTTATTGTTTATTTGTTTCTGAAGCTTTGATGTAGAGGGGCTGCATATTAATCTAACCCTATTTTTAACAATGTAAAAACTACCTGCAATTGGAAATCATTTATAGTAATTAGCTACCGGCGAAATCTTCTATTCTGAACCCGGGATAAACCATCATTCTCGCGCCAAAGTCGTCAACTATTGCACAATGTTCTTCTAGTTGTTATGGTGTATTCATCAATTAGTGAGCATTGCAGCTTCAACATATGTTCAAATGAAGTCATATGAATTTTAAAGTAATTTAGAAGATGTAACTTTGTACGTTTATGGTGTATGATTATGTTTTCTTGAATGCTATTTTATCCCAATTGCAGTTACTATGGTGGAGCAGCTTCTGTTCCATCTGAGCCAAAAGAAGAATTTCTGGGAAATGATATCCATAATGGAAGTAATGATTGTCCTCCTGTAGTTAAAGAGAATAATTTCCCTGCACGAGTTCCACCTGGTACTACTGGGGAAGGATTACCATATGCTCCTATAGATTGGCCAAATCCCGGTGATATTTGGAGCTGGAGAGTGGGGAAGAGGGTCAACAGTTATGGCTTCTACAACGATAGATTTCTCAATGTTCCAAAAAGTCTTCAAAAGCCAAATAATCCAAAAGCCTTTGCAAGCAAGCCAACACTTGAACGTTTTCTTCTATCTCATTTCCCAGATGCAGATATTGATGCGTTCTTTGCTTCATTTATTTGGAAGATCCCTGCCATTTTGGAATCTCCCACAAAAGGTTGGCTGTAAAACATATATGGTTCTCTGTTTGTTGTTGCCTTTTTTCATCTTGTGAGGAAATTCAGTTTCTAACTTTTTTCGTGTGAAGAAAGTTAGAATGCATCTTGATTATATAAGATTTTAGAGTCTAATTATAGACTGAGTGATCTCATTGGGTTAGCATAGCCCAGGTAGATGGGATTAACCATTAAGGTTTGCTTGAGGTGAATTGGTATCTAATGAGTCAAATCTCTAAATTTCATGTTGGTAACTTAAGAAGTTCAAAATGCATGAGTAATGGAAGAAAAAAAAAAGCACCACTAATGGAAATAGGAAGGCAGTCTAGAGAAAAATACAAAGAGACGTTGACACACACACAAACATATCTACTTTACCCAATAGGACATTTTCTTGAGACTTTTTACGGCCAAAGCCTTTCACAAGCCATTTTACTGATGCTTGTTGTGATAAAAAACAGTATTGTAATATAGAAACTTAATGTGCATGTTTAGATTTGCATTTTCTCTTTACCTTGTCTAGGTACTTTCTACAAGCTAGTATAGGTCTAGGCTTTCTGCTTAAAATTTTGGAAAATTTCATTGGAGTTTCTGGGCTTTTTCAGTAAGTTTCTTTAGATTTGTCATGTTTATATTATTCAACAAAGTTTATATAACAAAAAATTAAGAAATATACAAGAATTTTCTTTAAAAGAAAGAAAGAGAATTTTAAAAAAAAATGACCCATCCTTTCAAAAAAAAAAAAAAAAAGACCCATGACCCAACTCAACTTGACCCTAATTTAGTCGGGCCAGGTTGGGTCCAAATGGAGGTGATCTACCACATAACCCAACCCGTACTGACTCGAGTCACTCGGGTCAGGTCCAAACCCAACCCAACTTGTGAAACCTTGCCTAAGTTGCATCCCTACCATTATTTTCCATTCTTTGCTTCTGCTCATAACTTGGTTGTGGATCTTGATATAGCATTTTATACATCTGTAGAGGGTTCTTTTTGATGGGGTGAGGAAACATTGCAAACCAGTAAAACGAGATGCTGTATAGAGAAGGCAGAAGGAAGATTGGAGCAGACCCTGAAGAACAAGTGCGGTGGTAGGTGGTGGTGATGAAGGCTGTAGGTAACTAAGGATGGAGAAAAGTATGGTGGCTGTAGTAGTTGCAGAGGATTTTTCTAGAGCCAAAAGTTTGCCAGACCACCAAAAGTTCCCAAATGAGAACTTCGAACCTCTATTTATAGCCTCTCCAAGAAAGTTACCAAGAGTAGTTACAAACAGTGTGAGAAGTTATCAAGAGACCACTCACGTGAAAGTGTCATAAATCATGGGTATTGGGAGATGGAGGTAGGTTACGAAAGGTAGTGGATGGAATGGAAATTATGTGGAGGTTACATCTGAGTAATGTTTTGGTAACAGGCAGTAAAGAAAGGTTACTTAACAGCACACTTAAGAGTGCACTGTCTGTTCAACGGGAAATGGAAGCACTTGTGTTCTAGGGAAATGTTAAGAAGCAGACTTCTTAACAGTCTCCATATCTAAGCCTCCAAGCCATGTTCTCCAAGACATCCCAAAAGTGGAGCAAATCCAAAAATCCTACCAACTTTCAGGGTTAGCTCGAGAGTCTTCACATAGTTGTGTACCTTGTTAGTTGCATTGTAAGTCATCTTTGACACATGTTACACAAGCGACTAGAGACTGTGAGATTGCTACTGCAAGGGACCGCTGTTGCAGGGAGCATTGCTTCCATGGAACGTTGTTTCCAGGGAGCACTATTGCCAAGGAATATTGTTGCCAGGGACTTAGGGAGCGCTTCTACCAAGGAATGTTGTTGATGTGAGCGCTGCCTACTGTATGTGAGTGCTGCTACTAGGGAACACTAGCAGCCAGGGAATGTTGTTGCTAGAGAGCATTGTTGTCAGGGAGCGTCTCTGCCAAGGAATGTTGTTGCAGAGCGCAGCTGCAGGAAACATTGTTTCTAGGGAGTGTTGCTGCAGGAAGCGCAATCCTACTGCCAGGGAGAGCTATTTATGTGAGTTTGTGTCTATATGACATGTTAATAGCCAAAAACAAACATCTATAACAGCTTAAAAACCTTTGGTCTTTCCTTAATGACCAATTGAGTGTAATTTCAAAAGCATTCAGATGTCATTTATAATTAAACCCTATTGATATCCTTAAAGGAACTTCCGAGTGCAGGCACTTTAAAATGATATAGTAATTAAAATTTAGGGTATAGCATGATGATGGTTGGTATCGCTGAAGAAAATCCGGATCTTGCTTAAGTAGAAAATTAAAAATTTAATCAAGAACATAATACGCAACGAAAGAAAATAAAGAAACAATACCTGATTTCATCACAAGGATCAACTTGTATGTTTAAACGATCTTTAATCCAAGAAGCAAGCAAGAACAGAAATGTTGAATACCTGAGAATAGGGATTGTCGAAACCCCAAATCTTGATATTGTCTTCGCTTTTTCTTCCATGCCTGGATGTCGCAAACCAAAGATGTCTAATTTGTTGGGCCCTTGGACAAAATATGAGCAGAATAGCGTGATAAAACATCACAGAATCTTGACAGCTTAGTTAGCCAATAATAATAATACTGGGAAAATAAAATCTAAACCAAGTAGCAGGAATAAATAACACCAAAATTTACGTGGAAAACCCTCCGAAATAGAGGGAAAAACCACGGGGCAAAATCCGAGTAGAATCCACCATGAAAAATAGGCAAAGTACAATAGTACAATAACTTAAGCCTTTTTGGCAAAAGCTTAAGATTCACAACAATTGTAATATTGTAACAAAGTTACCTTTTTGAGAATATATCCCCAAATCTCTCATGGATTTGACAAAGTATTTATGATTCTCTGTGATCATAAATACACCAATAGATATCCCCAAATCTCTCCTGGATTTGACTCAAATCTCTCATGGATTTGATAGAGTATTATGATTCTCCGTGATCATAAATATCCCAATAAATATCCCCAAAAGACAACCTAATTGTTGAATACCCTATTTTTCTTTTTTTGCTCTCTGTGGAGCACTAACTCTCTTTTCTACTATTTTCTCTCAATTGATCAATTTCCTGCCCACCTACTACTACCCGTGAGGCTTTTTCTCAGCCTCCCTTGAGGCACTACATTTTTGCCTGCCGAGGCCTTGCCTCTAGCTTGCCTCTGATCTGCCCATTCTATTCACTTTGCTGAGAGCAATTTATAGAGTTGCTCATGTTAGCCTTATACAAAATGTCAGCAATGTTGGCTTGACTTTTGTGGGTTAACATTTTGCCAATTCAACAATAATTTTCGGTGCCCCCATATTTGACATTTACAAAGTGTTTTTCGGTGCCTTAATTGTTGACAATTGAGAGTTGAGCATTGTTGAAGGTATGGGACTGGACCCATTTGACTCACAACATAATTGTCCGGCCTCTAACCGTGATCCACACAGCTAATCCTGGAAATCTTCTCAAGGTTAGAACTGCGTCTAGCCGAGAGCAGTGCTAACAGCTTAGATTCCAAATAGAATCTCCCCTCAATTGCCTTCTCCTTTTGACCAAAATCACTAAAAAAGTTTCTCTTCCTCAATGTGAATTGCGACACACAGGAAAGGGTGCTAGACTTTCTAGGTCACTCTTATGAGGGGCGGCTACATAGGGATTATATATTAGGTCTAGGTGCAAGCCAACTTTTGGTGTAATTGCACTTTAAGCCCTGTTGGTTTCTTCAGGCTCATGCTTGTACAAAATAAAAAAGATAACACAGCGGAAAGTAAATCAGAGAAGCACCCAGATACCATAGGATCTATGGGTTTCGAAGAAAGGTTTTATTGTATTATTTTCTGAACTAGTCTGTTACAAGGTATTTATACATGAAGGAAGGGTTTACTAAATCCCTAAAAGATAGGAATTTGACAGTATTTACAGCTAATTTCCAGCAGTCAATCCCTGATTTCCAGCCTTGGGACTTCAGTTAGTCAATCCCTGATTTCCAGCAGTCAATCTTGATTTCCAGCTTTGGGATTTCAATTAGTCAATCCCTGATTTCCAGCACTCCCCCTCAAGCTGGGGAGTAGATATTTTCCATCCCTAGCTTGCCTACAATCTGCTGAAATGCTGAACTCATCAGTCCTTTAGTTAAGACATCTGCTAGCTGGTTCTTTGTAGAAATATAGGGAGTGCAAATCAATCCACTTTCAAGTTTCTCCTTAATGAAATGTCTGTCAACCTCCACATGTTTAGTTCTGTCGTGCTGAACTGGATTGTGAGCTATGTTGATTGCAGACTTATTATCACAATACAACTTCATTGGAGTCTCCCATTTAATCTTCAAGTCATCTAGTATAATTTTGAGCCATAACAGTTCACAAATACCTTGTGCCATTGATCGAAATTCTGCCTCAGCACTAGATCTTGCTACAACTGGTTGTTTCTTACTCCAGGTTACCAAATTTCCGCCAATGAAAGTACAATACCCAGATGTTGATCTTCTGTCAGTAACACAGCCAGCATAATCGGCATCTGTGTATGCTTCTAGTTCCATTCTTGTGCCTTTTCTAAAGAGAATCCCTTTTCCTGGATTGCCTTTCAAATATTGTAGGATCCGGTATACTGCAGCGAGATGGACACCCTTAGGATTTTGCATGAACTGACTCACAACACTCACTGCATATGCAATGTCAGGTCGTGTGTGTGATAGATAGATTAGCTTCCCCACAAGTCTTTGGTACATGCCTTTGTCAGCTGGTTCTCCTTCCACAGATTCTCCTAATCTATGATTTGGCTCGATAGGCGTATCTGATGGTTTGCAACCAAGCTTACCTGTTTCTTTTAACAGATCAAGAACATATTTTTGCTGTGAAACAAAGATTCCTTCCTTGGACCGAGCTACTTCTATTCCTAAGAAGTACTTCAATTTTCCAAGGTCTTTTATTTCAAACTCTTTTGCTAAATACTTCCGAAGAGCCTCCTTTTCATCTGGATCATTCCAGTTACAATTATATCATCCACATAAACTATCAATGCCATGACTCCCCCTGAAGCCGAATGCTTGATAAACAATGTATGATCACCCTGACTCTGTTTGTACTTCATATTCACCATTGCTTTGGTAAATCTTCCAAACCATGCCCGGGGAGATTGTTTGAGCCCATACAATGCTTTTTTCAGTTTGCACACTTTGTTTTTATCTAGATTTATTCCAAAACCAGGTGGTACTTCCATATAAATTTCTTCCTCAAGATCACCATGTAAAAAGGCGTTCTTCACATCGAACTGTTGTAAAGGCCAATCATAATTTGTTGCTAGGGATAACAATACCCTTACTGTGTTCATCTTCTCCACTGGTGCAAATGTCTCTTGATAATCCACCCCATAGGTTTGTGTATATCCCTTGGCTACTAGTCTTGCTTTATACCTCTCAATGGATCCATCCGACTTATACTTCACTGTGAAGACCCATTTGCATCCTACTAGTCTCTTTCCAGTTGGTAATTCTGTTAGTTCCCATGTTTTATTTTTCTCCAAGGCCTCCATTTCTACTCTCATTGCATGCTTCCATTCCTCTTTGCCAAGTGCCTGCGATAAGGTCTGTGGGATGTCTACAGTGTTTAGATGGGTAAGAAAGGTTTTGTGTGGGGTTGATAATTTTTCAAATGACACAAAATGGGATAAAGGATGTTGTGTGCATTTTCTAACACCTTTTCTTGTGGCTATGGGCAAATCTAAATCAAGAATAGTAGGTGATATCTCAGTAGAAGGACTTACCTCAGTTCCAAGTGACGATTTGGTTTCTTGAACTTGCACAGGATTGATCACTGGCTTTATCCTTCTTGAGTAGACCTGTAGTGGCTTTGTGAGAGTAGGATTTATGAGTTCACAAGGTTGAGAGGTAAGTTGTCTTTCAGAAGTGGGTTCTGTTTGTACAGGAGATATTTTAACCACCATTGATGGTTCTCTCAAGAACAAATCCTTATCCTCCATAAATGATGCCTCCCCCTGAGGATAAGGGCTAGAAAAATAGCTTTCGTGTTCTGCAAAAGTAACATCAGCAGAGACATAGGTTTTACGAGTAATAGGATTGTAGCACTTGTACCCTTTTTGAGTAGGTGAATATCCTATGAATACACACTTGACTGCTCTAGGATCTAACTTGCTTCGACTATTAGAGTGAACATGAACAAATGAGACACATTCAAAAACTCTAGGGACTAACTTCATAGACATATTGAAACCTGAAAAATACTTAGAAAATACCTCTATTGGACTTTTAAAATCAAGAACTCGAGAGGGGATACGATTTATTAAATGAGCTGCAGTAAGGACTGCTTCCCCCCAAAAAGTTTTTGGAACATTTTGTTGAAACAAAAGAGCACGAACAGAGGCTAACAAATGACCATTTTTCCTTTCGGCAACTCCATTTTGTTGGGGTGTGTCAACACAAGAAGATTCATGAATAATTCCCTCCTTTTGAAAGTATGGAGACAAAGTTTGATTAAAGTAGTCCCTAGCATTATCAGTCCTCAACTTCTTAATTCTAACATTGAATTGAGTTTTGACCATTGTATGAAAAATAGGAAAAATGTTGCTCACATCAGATTTTTGTTTTAACAAATAAATCCATGAAACTCGAGTACAGTCATCTATGAATGAGACAAACCAACGAGCCCCCGAAATGTTGGGAACTCGAGATGGACCCCAAATATCACTGTGAATCAAAGAAAAAGGAACAATAGTTCTTTTATTACTCAAAGGAAAGGACACACGTCGGTGTTTAGCAAATTCACAAACCTCACAGTGAAACTCATTTAAACTAACATTCTTAAACAAAGATGGAAACATGACACTAAGAACACTAAAGGAAGGATGCCCAAGTCTAAAGTGGTGAAGCCAAATTTGGTCTTTATTGCAAGGAGAGTTATTGGAGAGAAATGAGATAGGTGATTTGTTTTCACTGTTCACTTGTTCACTAGGTAACTCAAGATAATAAAGGCCATGTCTCACCTTAGCATGTCCAATCGTCCTCCTCGTAACTTGGTCTTGAAATACACAAGAAATATGAGAAAAGATCATATTGCAGTTTAGATCTTTTGTAAGTTGATAAGCAGACACAAGGTTTGTAGATAACTTGGGTACATGTAACACATTTTTAAGAATAATGGATGGGCTTAGAACAATGTCTCCTTGGCCTGCAACAGTGGCCAAGGATCCATCAGCAATGACTATTTTTCTGTTGCTAGGACACGGATGATATGTGAGAAATTTGTGTGAAGAATGAGTCATATGATCGGTTGCCCCAGAGTCAATAACCCAAGAGTTTGAAAATTCAGAATTGGAGGCATTTAAAGCATATAAGGAATGAAGCTTACCAGAATTTGCCAAGGAACAGGTACCTGTAGACTTTTCTAATGAATCAAGAAGTGATCTCAGCCGTTCAATGTCTCCTTTATTGAATTCATTCTGTTCTCCACCATTGAATTCATTTGATCTGTCTTCTTTGGATTGAGTCATATGCACCTGGCTTCTTTGTGTTCCACTTTTAGGTCCTCTATTCCATTGAGAACTTTGTGGCTTGCCATGAAGCTTCCAACAGTGCTCCTTAGTATGACGGGGCTTTTTGCAGTGGGTACACCAGAGGTTATCCTTGTTTGAGGGTTGAGACTCCATTCTCGCAACTTCTGAATCTTTTCCAGCATTAAACTTTGGTCTGTCACCATTGTTTTTTTCAGATATCATTGCAGATCCTTCAACCGGTGGTGAGTAAAGCATAACTCCCCTTCGACTTTCTTCAGCATTGATAATAGAGATGGTCTCATTCAGCGAGGGTAAATCTTTTTTACCCAATATCTGGACTCTCACTTGATCAAATTCAACATTTAAACCAGCAAGAAAGTCATAAATTCGATCCTTTTCAATAAAGTTCTTTAACACAGCTGCATCATCACTGCACTTCATCTCAATACACAGGGAATGATCCATCTCTTGCCATAGATTCTTCAACTGGTTGGCATACTCCGTGACTGAGCAACCTCCTTGTTTAGTGGCAGATATTTTAGTTTTAATCTCAAAGATTCGAGCAGCATCTCTAACTTTAGAATAAGTCTGTTCTGCTGCGTCCCATATTTCTTTAGATGTTGGCAGAAACATGAACGTATCACTGACTTCTGGCAGCATGGAATTCCATAGCCAAGACATTACCATGGAGTCCTCTTCATCCCAAGCATCAAATTCGGGATCTCCCTTCTTGGGTCCAGTTCCAAGGAGATGACTCAGTTTTCCCTTCCCTTTTAGAAAGGTCCGAACCATTTGAGACCACTTCATATAGTTTTTGCCATTCAATCTGTAGGCTGATTGAATACTCTGTAGTTCACCTGTTGTTTGACTTAGTGCCACCTCTTTGGATTGGGCGGTAGAAGCATTATTGGTCATGGAGGACATTTTGTAAAGAGATTGTTTTTGAAAGAAAAATCAGCAATGAAGGCTGCTGATCAGTGACCAGAAATTCAGCTATGAAGGCTGGAAAAAAAAATTGAGCAGAAATTCTGTTCTTGGACAGATTTCAAATCCCAGAAAATTTGTAAAGAGAATGTTTTTGAAAAAAAATCAGCAATGAAGGCTGCTGATCAGTGACCAAAAATTCAGCTATGAAGGCTGAAAAAAAAAAATTTTGAGCAGAAATTCTGTTCTTGGACAGATTTCAAATCCCAAAAAAAAATGAGCCTATAGCTCTGATACCATGAAGAAAGATTTTATTGTATTATTTTCTGAATTAGTCTGTTACAAGGTATTTATACATGAAGGAAGGGTTTACTAAATCCCTAAAAGATAGGAATTTGACAGTATTTACAGCTAATTTTCAGCAGTCAATCCCTGATTTCCAGCCTTGGGATTTCAGTTAGTCAATCCCTGATTTCCAGCAGTCAATCTTGATTTCCAGCTTTGGGATTTCAGTTAGTCAATCCCTGATTTCCAGCAGTCAATCTTTCCAGCAGTCAATCCCTGATTTCCAGCATTCAATCTTTCCAGCAGTCAATCCCTGATTTCCAGCAGGTTTCGATTTAATGGGTTTAAAACGATTAAAACAATAAATCACTCATATGATTTAGAGTTCATACCTACTCAAGATATTGTAATCCCGAGTGTGCAGTTCCAAACACGAACGTAGCAACTAGATGATCTACTCATGATCTCTTCGAAGCTACAAGCAACTCAAATGTGTTGTCTCTAAAGTTGATCCACACGGACGGCTGTTGGAACCTTCACAAGGCTCAGGGATTTGCCTGTGCTAGCGGGCTGATCTCTTGATCAAAATCAAAAGGTCACCTTCTTGTGTTTAATCACTTGGCAGAAACTCAAAGAAGAACTTTTCTCTTTTATTTTCGTTGATGAAGAAAAACAACAAGGAAGAATGGAGGACAGCATGTGCAGCTGCTTCTTATCTTTTTACCGAAAATCTATCACCAGAACTATTCTGTGTGTCTTTTCTTTTTTTAGGTTAAGAAAACAAGACTCAATACACAAGAGAAGGATACGGCTACCATCCTTCACTCTTAGCCGAAATCAATGTGTTGCCCTAGCAAAGAATATACTTTATATTCTTTCTTAGCCACTCATTAATACAATTAATAGCCTAAATAAATTCCTTCTTTTCTTGCCTTTTCTATTCAAAAGAACAAGAAGAATTCATTAAGGAATTTCGACTACTTATTTAGTCTTGACCGAAACCTAGTGTTTTTTACCCTAGGAGAAAACACTTTTCTTTCCTTTCTTAAAAAACACTCTAAACCTTTAATTACCAAAAATAAATCATATTCCTAATAGCATTTACTATGGCCGACCACTATTAAGGGAATAGAGTAATGGGAGTTTTAATTGATTTAAAACACCTTCTTAAAGAGTAACTCTTACTTTTTAAATTACCAAGTATCAGTCAACTACTAACTCTTAGCATACTTGGCCGAATACACCCCTTATAGTGTCCAGGTTCGGTTTAGTTAAATTTGAGTTGGTAGAATTTAATTCGTAATTAAACTCTTTGAATATGAGAAATTTTTTCTCACTTCGTACAATTCAAATTTCTCGGCTAGGACAACATATCTTAAGACATGTCTACAATTAGACATTGTCTATTTAAGATAAGCTTATCCATATTGTCATGTTAAGACATCTCTATTTGGATTTCATAAATCCAAATTATGTCTTAACCTGCCATAATTGAATCTTATTCAATTAGTTCTTCCATATTAACCTTTTATTCAATTAAGTCTTACTTAATCAAATCTTAAGTTTAATACAACATATTCGTCCTATTGTGTGTGACCCATTAGGTTCCCAACATGTTGGCAATGCGTATAAGTTAATCTCATTAACATATACTTATAGATCAAGAGCGGGATCTAGCAACCCATCATGACCACCCAAATGTTGAGAAGTCAAAACGACCTCTTTGAAACCTTATAGTAACTAGTCTATCAGTTTAATACGGTCCTTTCACTTGATATCTCGGAAAGCCCATGAGCATAGTGCAGTGTCTACTCATGTTCAATCCATATTAGTTCTTGCAGCTTATGGTTAACCTTATGAATTTAGAGAAACGATTTCTCCTAAATCCGTCATGCTTTGGCCAAATGCTTTATTAAGTTAACCGAAACCAAAAACAGATGAGATATGTCTTCAATGTCATTTGAAGTGGTGAATCCTCTCTGGATCACTCATCCATTTTCTTATGATTCATGTCATACCTAAAACCTCCCTACCATAAGCATCCCTTATTGGGACCCATTCGTGAAGGAATCAATGTATGACACTCCCCATACAAGATGACCTGGTATCTCAAGTCCGATGACTAATTTAACACGACTGGCACGTGAGAACATTTCCATAGACACTGGAGTGACTATACCAAATGGAGTTCTCACAGCAGGTCATGTTCAGTGAACTTGTTTTTCAACCTATGAGATTGGTTGCTTACTTCATAAGTAAGAAGGCTTAACATATACTAGTCTTTGAGCATTATCAATGGCCCTGTCTTGGCAATACGATGACCAGGAACAATTTGAGGAACAAGACTTTGATGCATAAGGATCTCACAATTATAACTCTTTATAATTCCTTTGCAAGGTCAGTATGTACTATGGGCTTCATTCGATTTACTTAATAACTCTTGATTGTCGTATTAACATGAAGAATAACCTTGTATCACTATAGAATAGTGATGGGTTTACTTTATTAATTGTATATCCCATGCCCAATCTAATTGGCTCTAGGGCATATACCAACATGCCCTTGGACTTAATTGAACTTTTCAATTATATCCATAAGAAATCTTATTTCTTTAATTAAGCTTAGTTCTATTTTAATTCCACAAAATTACTTTTATGTGTGTGACCCATTAGGTCTCGAACATGTTGGCAATAAATATAAATTAATTGAGCCAATAATTTATACTTATAGACCATGAGCGATATCTAGCAATGCATCATGGCCACCCAAATGTTCGAATAGTCAAGATGATTTGACAAGCCTTTCAGTGTACAGTATCTCAGTGTAATTTGATCCTTTCATCATATATTCCAAAAGAGCTTGAGCATGGTGCAGATGTAGGATAACACTACTTAACACTCCTCACGTGTAGCTCACAGGGCCTACACATGGACAACCTCACCAGGGTCGTCAACCTCACATGGGGTTAGGCAAGAAGAATAACATAACAAAACCTGGCTTTAATACGATGTTAAACATCCAACCTAAAACCAATTGGTAATAGATGGAGGGACTAACTTTAATATAAGATCAAAGGAAACCCAATACTTAACAAATGTGGGATAACACCACTTAACACTCCCCTCACGTGTAGCTCACAGGGCCTACACATGGATAACCTCACCGGGGTCGTCAACCTCACATGGGGTTAGGTAGAAAAAACAATAGAATACAACTTGTGCTCTAATACCATGTTAAGCATCCAACCTAAAACCAGTTGGTAATAGGTGGAGAGACCTAATAATATAAGATCACATGAAACCTAAGGCTTAACAGATGTGGGATAATACCAATTAACATTAATATAAGTCAGGAACAAGTGAGATATGTCCCTTCATCACTTGGGGTGATGGATCTTCTTTGGACCACTCATCCACCTTCGCATGCTTCATATCATATACTTGAAATCATCCTACCATAGGCATCCTTTATTGAAATCTATTCAGATGAAATTAAAGTATATTAATCCACATACAAGATGACCTGGTGTCACAAGTCAAAGGATTATTTACACTACTGATACATGAGAGTATTTCCATAGACACTTGAGTGAGATACCAAATGGAACTCTAATAGCGGGTCATGTTCAGTGAATTTGTTTTACTAACAAGCACCTATATGTTATCCTTAATCCACATACAAGATGACCTGGTGTCACAAGTCAAAGGATTATTTACACTACTGATACATGAGAGTATTTCCATAGACACTTGAGTGAGATACCAAATGGAACTCTAATAACGGGTCATGTTTAGTGAACTTGTTTTATTAACAAGCACCTATATGTTATCCTTAAGTATCTCTATACTTCAATCTATGAGATCATGCATCATATGCATGAAGGCTTAACATATGCCAGTCTTTGGGCATTGTCGATGTGCCATCTTGACAATACAATGATCAAGAACGTTTTAGAAACATTACTTTGATTCATTAGGATCTCACAATTGTAATTCCTTACAATTTCTTGCGAAGTCTTTCTGTTTCATTGGCTTTATCTACACAAGTATTTAATAATTTTTTATAATTAAACTCATGAACAAAGAAATACGTCTATTATAATTTAAATAAAATCATAATGTATTTTAGAGAAAAGACAAGGCTAAATATTACAAGCAAATCCGATTGGCTTGTAGGGCTTACTCCAACAATAGCTACTTTTTGTTTCATCCAGCAATTGTAAGTTTGTAACTTATAGTAATGTATACGAAATCAAGATTTTATCTGCACTTTAAGTGGAAGTTTCATTGCACAACCACTTGTTATAATAATCTTCAGTGAGAACTTACTATTGCATAAGCAATTCTTCCTCAATTTGGTTATACGCTGACGTTAATTAAATCTTCAGTGATAAACTATCAGATGCTCACCCTTTTGGGCACAAACTAGAAGGTGAAAGGTCCGTTTTGTTGATTACATATTGTGTAACTGTATGTCCATGCAATTTATTATGATGCTGTCCAAAAAAGAAAATTTGATTTTTATGACTTTTGAAATTGTTCTTGCAAAACAATCTTGATGTATTTAGCATAATATTTTAGTTGGTGACATGGATATTAGCCAATAATTTAGCCATCCTCATCAGAAATGTTAGTCAAAGGTTGTTGATTGCAGGCCTTACAGACCTACAAATTAAGAATTAATCCATTTCATATTAATACTGCTGTTTGACCTTATAGGCTTCTCTTTTCTGTTATTATGTCTGCTTTGATGAACTGAATATTATGTCAAAAATTATGGTAATGACAGTCACCTTGAGAGCTTCAAAAGGGGAGGTCTTAATGTTGGCTGCCATAACACCTTAATAGCTTTGGAAAAGCCCTACCTGAATTCTAAGATTGGTTTCTATATACTCATTTTAGTCCTTTTTTTTCTTCTTTTGGCCTATTAATCATCTATGTTGCTCCGACTCTTCATTTTTCTTGAAGTACCCATGTCCGACACCTGTATCCGACGCATATTTGGACATGGGTATGGGGATATGATCCCCCAAGGACCCTCCAAATACATGGAAAAACTTAAAATAAATCAAACATATCTGTGTTGGGCACATACCCTTGTCCGACATTCACACCCGAGTTCGAGTAACATAGTTAATCATAGTTCTTCACTTTTCCCTAAAGTTCTAAGTTACACCATGTTTGTTTTCTCTTGATTTCTTAAAAATAATACTTTTCTTTTATGTGATGAATGCCAACTCTCACCCTCCAGCGCCAGCAGTAGGAATGGAGGATGCTGTAAAAGAAAGTAACAAAAAAACTCCCCGTAGCAGCCAGAGGAAGAGGGCTCCCCAATCCAGGACTCCCAATTCCAGCAACAGTCAAAAGAAGCAGAAGACAACTAAAGGATCAACCGCACCTATGCGACAAACTCGCCAGCGTCTTAAAGATTCTGCCCCACCCCCACCTGAAATTGAAGATACAAATGACAGTCTTGATGTGTCTTTCTTAGATGATGAAACGAGAAGAGGTTAGAATATGAAAATGACCATTGATATCGAAGGGATAAAGTATCTGTTCTCAATTTTTACATTTTCTCCTGAAAATGGTATTGTTTCTTCCTTTCATTCACCTTTTGAAATGGTTGCAGCGGAATTTGACAACTATCTCAGTTCTTTGGATGACATTCTTGCTCAGCCTCTGTCTGAAGAACCATTTTCCCATCCCGCGATGCATAACTCCTTTGCCGCAGAAGACGAAATTGCTGAAGCTCGAATGAAACTATCTTCGCTTCTTGATATGGATTTTCCTTCATTGATTTGCTTCAAAGATCTTGATGAACTCGCAAGTCTAGCATCTAAACTTCGGAAGGATCCTACTCTTACTGCCGAGCAACTTGTGAAGTTGAAGTTGATTGAAGAGATTCCTTCATTCTGTGAGGTTTTTCTAGAGAATAGAGAAATAATGGAGCAGGCAGACAAGTTCTTTACAGCCCTTGAGGTCAATAAGGGCAAGGTTACTTCGCTCAGGCAAGAGTATAGCGAGTTAAAACAAGAAGTAACAAATCTGCAGTCAGAGGTAGATTCCAACACATTGACTGTGCAAGATATTGATTATCAGATAGAGCAACTTAAAGCCCGCCGCACCGAGCTTACGAGATTGATAGATAATAAGAAGAGAGACAAGGATGAATTGACTTATAATCAAAAGTTGGTGGCAAACTCCATTCCAAAAGTTGTACATGAAGTTCAGCTTGCTAATGCCAGAAAGCCAGAATGGGAGCTAAAGAAGGAAAATGCAGAAAAGCGTGAGGCTGAAATACTTGCTAAATTTGCTCCTCTAAAAGGATTTTCCCTTTGAAAAAATTCATCTTTGTCTACTAAGGTGCTAATATTTAAACACTATAGTTTTGGGATTGCTTTTAAATTTTTATAATAATATAATAACAAACAATAGCTGAGGCTCCTACTTTCTAGTGCATTGCTTTTGCGGATTGTGACATTTTAATAGCTTTAGCAATTGGGGTGCCCCTTGTAATTTTCAGTGTGAAACCAAACTGAAACTCTTAAATTATCAAGGATGCTATAGCACTCTCTAATTATGGGATTGAATGAAGTGCATTGTCCAACTTTTGTGCCTTAAATACTTTGACATCTATCATGGAGGATTTTATACAAAGTAACTCAATTACTGTTTGTATTTCAACTTCTCGAAGAGTTGTTATAAACTAAAAGAAAAGAAATCTTACACAATTTCAAGTAGCAGTTTGAGAATAGAGAAAGAGATTGCAGATGTGTTGGATTTAAATATCAGAATTGCTAGATGCTACTTTTTAAGAGAATGAATGCATAAACCAACTGATCAAAACATTGAGTTCTTCAAATAGAGTTAATGACAATTGTATTGAATAAAAATAGTCTAAAGTTGAAATTGATATTTGAACTTTGAAAAGAAGTAATATGGTATTTGAATTAATAAACCATTAACAAATTTGGTATCTTGATTACTCTCAGTAAAAATGATGAGGTAGTTTAAATGTGTTACTTGATCTTGAAGATATCTGAATTGTCAATCAGGCATCTGGAACTGAAAGTAGATTCAATGTTGAATACAATCTTGAACATAGTGGATCAGATAAAACAAAAAAGTCATGAAACTCGAAGAAATGGAAGAAGTGGCCAAATGGATTTGGAAGGACTCCTAAAGGTACCCTGAAGGAACACTTTGGTTTGGAAATTAAGGACTAAAGTATTCTGCATAAGAATGGGTTAATTTGTCCAGTGCACAACAAATTTTGATGTTGAACTTTAACACATCCTTTGAACTGATTATGTTACATCATTGGTCGTAAAGTTGCATGCAAAATAGGTCAAACCGTTCATTCTAAGAATTGCGATTCTTCTTTCTAAGAGGAGTGAGAGAAGACATGTGAAGGCTGTTAAAAAAGGAACACTGTATTACAGAAACCAGAATTGAACGCGAATTTAGGGGGGGGGGGGGGGTGATAGGGGCCTTGCCCCCCTAAATTCATAAAAATCCAGTTGCAGAAAGTATTTCTTAACTAAAAAAAAAGGAAAATTTCTAGTTTGGCCCCCCAACATTTTAAATTTTGACAATTTCTTTATAAAATTAATACATTAATATGATTAATTTGCTAAATTTGTCAGTTTTAAACTTTATCATTATTAATTTTAATATCTTTAATTTTTTTACTTAATTAAATATTATTATAGATAATATTTACTTCCTTAAATTAAATTTTTTTCTCAATAAATAAAAAAATATCTTGATACCAATTATGGTATGTCAACTAATATTTTCTTTTTATGATAGTAATAAAAAAATAATTAAAGAAAGTTGAACTATTATAATTTTTATAAAAAAAAAAATTACATAGTAAATTTTTTTTAATTCTTACAATTTTTTTATGAGAATTACATTAATAAGTCAAAATTACTGTCTTATATGTTATTTTTATTTTTACATTAATCATGTTTATATTGAGCCTCCTAGGGGTGTTTATTATTCGGCTTTAACCGAATTAACCGATCGAAATCTAATTCGATTATGTTAATCAGTTAACAAAAAAAATTTTGGTTCGATGATCGGTTAAGGATTTTGATAAATTTTAATTTTTGGTTAAACGAAATTAACCGAATTAACCATATTAACCGAAATACTTTATGTTTTCTTAGTTGTTTTAGTATGTTTGATATTTGAATTTTATTATGTTTTGCTTTTGGATTTTGGTTGGTTGGATATACTATTATAGATAGAGTACAATTAGCTTGTTTTATTATTTGGTTGGATATAAAATCATGTATTAAAAAAGATTGTAAAATAAATTAGATATTTATTTTGATTAATCGAAAACCGATCGAATTAGCCGAAATTATTTCAGTTCTGTTAATTCACCTCTTATACTATTCGGTTCGGTTAACGATTAAAAAAAATAAAAATTTGATGAATTAAAATTCGATTTAGTTATTAACCGAACTAACCTTTTGAACACCCCTAGGTCTCCAAAATAAAATTTTCTGGCTTCGCAGGGCAAGTTATGATCATACAAGGTTTGTTGGTTGTATCAGTTTAATCATTTTTCTCCAACTGTCCTATATTTCATTGATTGCCAAAGAAATTGAATAGGCAAAATAAGTAGCAAAGCTTGACTGTTAGCAGAGAGGAAGTTGTGTCACTGGATCCGCCAGCTTTGGTGTGGCTGCTATTTGCCCGGTCACAGATTTTGTAGCCAGATTTGGTGGAATTGTCGTTAAAGAAGCTATAAAGAAAAGGCATAAAGATAAAATAAGCCCTCCACTTATACAAAAGTATCATTTAAGCCCTTAACTTTTTATTTGAACCAATTTAGTCTTCCATTTTTTTTTTTTGTCTCAGTGACTGAATTTTGACGAAAAACGTGACTGAATTTGGTCAGTTAGTGTATACAATTAGATCTAATATTGTTATGTTAGCATTTATAATTACGTCGAAACAAAAAATATAATATAAGAAAAAATTTTAAAAATTTAAAATACTCTTAAAAAATTATAATACAATAACTAAAAAACCTAATAAAACAAAATTAAAATAAAAATGGATAATATCATGAATAGCCCCTGAAGTTTATCAAATTTTTTAATGTGATACATGTACTTTAAAAATGTTCAATGTGATACCTATACTATCAAACCGTGTATCAATATGGTACCTTGACCTAACACCGTTAAATATAGATGATGATGTGGCATTGACCAATCAAGGTGATGACACGTGACAACACATGCTTTTTTAGAAATTAATATATGAATTTTTGTTAAAAAAAAATTTTAAAAAAGGAAAAACAATATTTAAATATTTAAAATTATATTTTTAAAAATTAATATCTAAATATTAAAAAAAAAATTATATTAAAAATATAAAAAATTTAAAATTATATTTTTTAAAAATTAAATATGTTTTTTTAAAAAAAATTTAAAATTTTTAAAAATTTAACTAAAATTATTTTTAAAATATAAAATATTTTAAAATTACTTGTTAAAAAATTTATATATCTGAAATTAAAAAAAAATATTTTTAAAAATTACAAAAATCAAAATATAAAATTAAATTATTTTATTGTTTCAATTTAAAAAAAATATTTATTAAAACTTACAAAAATTAAAATATTTTATTATTTTAATTTTTGTTAAAAATATTTATTAAAATTAAAAAAGTGGAGAGAGAAAAAAAAGAAAAAAACATTTTTTATAAAAATTAAAATAATAATTTTTTATTATTACACGTGGCATCACTATGTGGTGCCACGTGTATAGATAAAAAATATAATTTTTATTTATTTTTTTGATAATACACGTGGCATCATTATATGGTGCCACGTGTCAAGTTTTTATTAAATACAAAAGCCATGTCATCAATATTTAACGGTGTTACTGACAGGTACTACAATAGCACACGGAGTGAAAACATTAAGCACCAAAATAGATATTTTCAAAGTACAAGTACCACATTGATAAATTTGATAAATTTCAGGGGCTATTCATGGACTAAGTGACTAAAAGCCTAATGAGTTATTGGATTAAGAGTAAAAAGTCATTTATATATAAATATTTAGTAGGCTTTATTTATAATTTTTTTTTTGTTGCAGTCCAATGATTTTTTATTTTTACTTTTTTTAGTGTTACTTTATATTTAATTTAGCTCACTTATAAAACAAAAAAAAATCTTATATAATTATTAATTATATCTATATTCAATACTAAATATCATAAATTTTAAAAAAAATACAAGTGTATAATCATTTCAAAATAATAAGAAGTATCAAAATATACAAGTTCTTTTTTATTCATACTATAAATAGATATATCGAACTTATATATTTAGCTTTTATTTGAACTTGAAAGATATTGGACTAAAAAATAATGAAAAATATTCAAATACAAAATATTGATACTCAATTTATAAATAAAATTATTATATAATTTATATTTATATAAATATTTATTAATTTTTAAAATGTTAATTTTAGTATTTTTGTCATTATGTAAAAAGTAAAATTAATTGTTACATTTGAAATTAAAAAAATATATATAGCTTAAAAATTTTCAAAATTATTTAAATCCATCTAGACCCGTCCAAGTTTGAACCGATCCAAACACGAAATAATTCAAACTCGAAAAGCTCGTATCCGAAATGGTTCGAACTCGAGATAGCTCTAATCCGAAATTATTTGAACCCGAAAAAGCTCGAATCTCAAATGAATTTAAACTAAAAATAATCCGAATCCGAAAATAACCCGATCCGAATCCATCCGTTTGCTACCTCTATGCAATACTAGCAGATAATTTTTTCCCCAGTACTTGCCAGTCATTACATTGTCCTTTAGGGATACTGATTTTTTATTTATTTCATATTACCTTTTTTATTTTCTTTTCTATTAAAACATTTACCTAATTTTGCTTTTGATGATAGTCACATAATTTTTCTGCTGTTAATCATTGTCAAGGTAGAAAAAGAAAAAAAAATGCAATACTCTTAGTATAATAAAACCAGTTAGAAGTCAAATTGTGTTAAAAATTTCACATAGGAATCATATGATTTCTTTGACAACTGATTCATTATATTGATGCAAGGAAGTGCAGCAATTAGGGGTTAGTTTCAGAGTCTCGAATGGGACATTTTTATGTCTTCATTCACCAAAGAGTGGTGGGCGTCAAGAATTTGTGAAGGGGACGCAACAATCTCAAAATATTTGTGAAGGAATCTTACCTTTAGGCACACCATAATTGCAACCCCAAAAAGCATCCCTACCAAGGAAAAAAAAGATAGCAAATAAAAGGAGTTCCAATTTCTAGGAAAAGCATTTGCAGTTAATGGTAAGCAAACTCTCACCCTGGTCCCTGATCAAATCTCATTCTCAGCTCCTCCCCACCCCACCTCAATGGCTTGGAGATCAGGGATGATAAATAGATAGTGTGGATTCAAATAATCAGATTCATTTTTTACGGATTCGGATATTGCAGGTTCGAATAAAATTCAGATTCGAATATTATGAATACTATGTGTAGCGGATTCGAAATGGATACGGATATAAAACCTCGGATATTCATTATCCGAATCCGTATTACTTATACGGATAACGGATTCGGATATCCGAATCCATTATCCGTTTATTTGAATTTAAAACTAATTTTTATTTGATTTTATATATATTTTTTTACTTACTGAATTCAGATGGCAGATAATGTTATTTAATTCGGATTCGGATAATAATATTCGAATTTAGTGCGGATAATAAATGGATTCGGATTTTAAAATAGCTTTGCGGATTAGAATTGGATATTATAAAAAAAGATAGATTTCCAACCCGTTACCATCTCTATTGGGGATCCGTGGAAATTGAACCTTGGACCTACAGCTTCCCACCCTGAAGGTTGGGTGCCTGAACAGTAAGCTAACCAGCATGGCCACAAACCTTTTGTGGGAGGCTAGAAAGACAAAATTTTATGTCAATTTGGGAAGATGGCATGTATGATAAGAAACGTTTTTGGAAATTATTGCAGTAAATTAAGATGACAATGCAGGTTCATCAACCAGTGACAATCATAGATACGGAACATTGCAGGAGAAATTGAGTTTCAACATCATCTTTGGTATGAATCAATATGAACTAAATTGAGTTTAAACATCATCTTTGGTATGAACCAATATGAACTAGATATGACAAGAAAAAAGGTGATAAAGATGTCCAATTGTCTTTTTGGATCAATGTATTGATAACCAAAAAGCAACATGGAAAGATATTTGACATTATGAATCACCAAGTCTAACAGGAATAAGAGATGGAATTTCTTTTTTACTTTAGAAGAGAGAAAGATGTCAACAAAAAGATTCATCATAATATGAAGAGAATGAATGAATAAAAGACCCCAAAAGATAATGTAGTTTATCATTACTTAGCAAGAGCTTGATATGCTAGAAGACATTTAAATCACCAAAATCACAAGGAAAAATACGAAACCCTTAGGTCCAAGTTTGATGGCCTTACCTAAACCGACCAAGTGGACCAAAAGCATAGATTCTTAACCACAAAGTAAGAAGAGAACCAATTCCCAGAATCAGCAAACGAAAAATACTTTTGCTTTATGATGCAGTAGAGGTGGTCATGGGCCGGGCCAAGTCGGGCTGCGGCTCGGTTTTTTTTTTTCTCTCTCCAGGCCCGGCCCTGGGTAGCCCAAGCCCGCCCGTTTAGGCCCGAATCACTGTTCATTGGAATAAAAAAATAATTTTTTAATTTTTTAATTTTTTTATAATTAAAATTAAATAAAATAATATTATTATAATAAAAATCACTGTTCCGGGCCGGGCCGGCCCGGAACATAAATTATCCTGCCCAAGCTCGGCCCGTATTGGGCCGGGCGGATTGCCCGGCCCGTGAACAGGTCTATGATGCAGGCATATTCATAACTGATTAATGAAGTGATGCGTTTTGATAGTGTTAGTGGCACTTTTGTAATTACTGTTATTTTTCTTAATAGTTGTTAGCTGTAAGACCAGATTCCTGGTTTATATATTGACTGCCATTATTAGTGCAAGGGACATGAATGAAATATCAAAAACAATTCTCTCTACTTTCTCGGTTATTCTTCTATTTTCTTCCTCTAATTCTCTTTTCTTTTCTTTTCTCTAATTCTCTTTTCTTTTCTCTAATCTTACTCTCTAGTTTCTTCATTGATTTGGCCAGTATCAAATGGTATTAGAACCTTCGATCTTGGCCATGGCTACAGGTGTGATGGTGCTGTCCGAGGAGGACAAGATTTGGCTACGAGAAGGGCTTGCACGTTTGGAGTCCAAATTGGAAAACTCACTGGAAAAGATGCAAACCAAAATACGTGCTGACCTCGTAAGTCTTCGCACCAAAGCAACCCAGGTGTTCGATCAAATGCTAGTGCGATTGGACACTGTCGCAACAGAGTTGGAAATCATCAAAGCGATGGAAACTGAATCTATTGATAATCGAGCGTAGACACCGGATTTTATCCAAGCTCTAATTTTTTTTAAATAAAAGAAAACCAAAAAAGAAAAACAACAAAGAAATCAGAAAATCAGAAAATAATAAAGGGGATAATTTCGAAAATCAGAAGGAAAAAAAAGAGATAAATTTGAAATTAAAAGAAAATCAAAAAACTTAAAGAAAACAAATTTGGGTTGGGATGAATCTCTTCTTTGGATTGAAAAAAGACTCTGAAAAATGTGATTGGAACAAAATATGTCTCTTGATCAGATTGAAACTCCTAACTAGGGTAGAACACAATTTCTTTCTCTATATAATGAACCCAAGCATCACAATCAAAACCACAAGCAGAAATCATAGAATTTCGAAATAAAAAGAAGATCAGTAAAATATATATATTTTTTTGTGTGTGAAAAATTCGAAATTTGAGAGTGGTAGTGCTAGGATTTGTTTCGAAAAGATTTTTGTGAAGGAAAGTCTAGGTTTTAATTAGAGGAAGCAAAGGCTAGAAAGTGGTGGCCATTCGACGGTCAACTGAGTAGATCGGAGGAGGTGAAGTTTCGAGTTTTGATTTCAGATCTAGGAAATTCTAGAGAGATTCGGGTGAAACTAATTTGGTTTTTAAGTCGAGGAGATCGAGAGAAATTTTTTAAGATTTTTTCCAAAACTTTTCGACCACCGGCGACTGCGACGGCGGACGGCAGTGAGCGGCGACGACGGTGACGGTGACCGGATTATGGGTTGGTGAAGAACATTCATCAGTTGTTCTTGAGGGAAGAAGAATTTCAGAGAAAGAAAGATTTTTTTTTTAAAAAAAACAAGTAAAAAGTGAACCCAAAAAAAAAAAATTTGTTGTTTTAAACAGCAACAGGCGGGTCGGGCCAGGCGACCCTCGCGCTGGCCTGACCCGCATGTTGCTGATTCCTTTATTTATTTTATTTTTCTTTTATGTTTTGTTTGATTTTTTTCTTATTATTTTTTGTTTGTTTTGTTTATTTGCTTTTCTTTATTATTTATTATTTATTTTCTTCATCATTACTAATTTGATTTTAAGTTTTTTTCTGGTTTTATTTTGTGAATTATTTATTATTTGTTCACTAATTAGTTATTATTAACCATTGTTTTCTAAAAAAAAAAAAGTCTAATTAATATTTAGTAACTACTATTATTATTATATTATATTACATTATATTATATTATATTATATTATATTATATTTTATATTATATTATATTATATTATATTATTAATTATTATATTTATTTAGTATTATTAAAAATTTATTTATTTATTGATAAAATTTTCTAATTAATTAAGTTTTAATTTTAATTGAAGATTACTTATTTTTTTAAATTAATAAATTGAGATTTTTTTCAATGTTGAAATTCAAAGAAATTACGAATGGTTGATTTCTGAGAAATTTCTAGGTGAGAAATTTCTCTTAAAAATTCTCCAGAATGAATGGAATGATTTTTTAAGAGATTATTTTCGATACCACTAAAAAATCAAAAATTTATTTTTTTTAAGAATAATTAATTTTCAATATCTTTTTCTCAAGATAATTTTTCATAATAAATGCTTAATTAAATTGAAGGATAAATTAAGATTTTTTTCGATGATGAAATTCAAGAAAGTTGCGAATTGATGACTTTTAAGAAATTTCTAGGTGAGAATTTTTTTTTAAAAAAATTCTCCAGAACGAATGGAAGAATATTTTAAGGGATAATTTTCGATATTAAAGATCAGAATTTATTTTTCGAACAAACATTAATAAAATATGGATTAATTTTGGAAGATTAATTTAAGAGAAATAATTTTGTTAAATAATCTAACTTTTCCGATGACAGAGCCTCTTCAATAGAACGAATAGTTTCTTTTGAATACTCTCGAGGTGAGGAAACATTTTTTAGTAATTTCTCCAGAATGAATGGAAGGAAAACCTAAAAAATAATCTCCGAGATTTCTAACTTTAACAATTAAAATGAAATAGGATAGACAAGACCATTTAATTAAGACTTTTTAAGTATCACAAGACTAATTAGGTACTATCTCTTAGATAGGCGTTGTGAGGGTGCTAATCCTTCCTCACACGTAACCGTACTCCCGGACCTAGTTTTGACTAGTAGACCAGAACCTATTCTTTTTTAGGTACCTTAGTCAAGCTTAGGATTACTTTAAATAGGATAGATTCGCATAGGTGACTAATCACACCTAGATTAGATGATTAGTGGTGACTCCATTGATTTGTGTCTAGCATGCTGAATTCGTATTTGGCACGTTATGACAGTTTGGCTACTCCACTGGGGACATTAGAGAGTCGAGCCATAGATTAGTCTTGTGATACTTTAGATTTGAAATATTTGGTCTTAAGTGTTTAATTTTTTATCTTTATTTTATCTTTCTTTCTTTCTTTCTTTATTTTTATTTTGTTATTTGTACTAATAACTTTTGTTATTTATACATTTGTGGGAAAAAGAAGGTTTGAATGTCCCTTCACACACACGGCACATTGCATATCATAAAGCCATATACTTGGGTTCGTCCCTTTTAGGAGGGGGTAAAGTACCTACGCCTTCGAGAGGTGAAAACCTCCGCAACGGCTAGCGAAACACCTTCAAAGTGTAAAGTACCAAAGTTTCCGAGAGGTGATAACCTCCGCCATAACTTTGGAAAATACTCTCACCCGAATTGAACCCTTCCAGTTGGAGCCTGTAATGGGTTAGGAATGGGGTGCCTTACTCATTCTACATGGATGATGGTAAGGAGCAATTTGGGGACCTTTTGAGCTTGGTCAAGTATCCTAAACCCAGTATATAAACAATACTTAAGTGGCCAAACTTTAAGATAGAGCCATGTCCATTCTTATATAGAGAAGAACCCAAACTTAGGATACATGAAGGGACACTTCTAACCCTATACTTTTCATTAACATGATGCTTGTTTACCTGACACATTTGTTTTGCTGATATGCTCACCATGATGATGTAGTGCTTACACATGTTGTTGTATTTTTATCTTTTCATGAGTTTTTTGATATAACATCTAACTGTTTGTTTCTTTCTTTTCGTACATCATGCATCTTCATAAAGCCATCTTGCCACATAACGGTCTAGATAAAAAGAATGTCCACTAAATCCATGGAAAACCTGACAGTCGCCAAGCGTGAGTCTGCCAGTAGTTTGAAGCTTAGGTCTGAAGCAATCCAGCAAAGTACAGGAGATTGCCTTCCAGTCGGGTATGTCTCTACTTTTCCCAAGAAAGTTCATATGGATCTGGCACAGAAAAACCTTGAAGGTCAGATCAGCATTTGGCATTCTTGGGATGAAACTCGACAAGAGGTATTCAGGCGAAAATATGGGGATCTGGCTTTGCTCCTATCTGTCGAAGTCGATAATAACTTGGTAAGGGCCATGATGCAGTTTTGGGATCCATCATACAGGTGCTTCGTGTTCAATGAAGTAGATATGGTTCCAACTATAGAAGAATATTCAGCCTTGCTTCGTTTGGACCCTCCTAATCCGGACAAAGTTTACTGGAAGAACAAGACAGGTTATCGGAAGAAGCTAGCAAAGATCATGGGAATCAGCTTGATAGAAATTGACAAAAGTGTGAAGACAAAGGGTAAGAGCACCGGTATTCCATGGAATGTTCTCTGAAACTTCATTGTCAAACACCCAGATGATGATAAAGGTTTGGAGGTGATGGCTTTGGCTATCTACGGACTTGTGGTTTTCCCGAAGATATTAGGACATATTGAAACAACTGTGGTGAATTTCATGGACTAAGCTCAACACCAGATCAATACGGCCCCAGCTATTTTAGCCGAGACTATCAGGTCACTGAATCACTGCAGGAGAAATGGAAAAGGACGTTTCATCGGATGTTTACAGTTGCTCTACATCTGGATGAAAAGCCATTTTGAATGCCAAGAGTCAAAGTTCCGAAAGCCATATTTCACCACTAGCGTCCCTATCAAAGAGTTCTGTGAGAGTGCATAGCCTGGATCAAGGTCAAAAGAAGACTGGGTGATGATGTTGCGAGAGCTTACAAGCCGACAAGTGATTTGGAAAGCACCATGGATGCCTCATGGACTTATGTTATTTAGCTGTGGTGATCAACCTTGGGTTCCTCTCTTGGGACTTTGGGGTGTCGTTAGCTACTCTCCCATCATGGTAAGGAGACAGACGGGGTATAAGCAGTTCATACCGATGACTTACAGGCTTAACCAGGTGGATTTCTCTTATTCAGATAAAGGGGTTATCAACAGGATAGAAGAACTCACGAAGGCCTAGAAATTAACGATTAGAGTTGAAGGGTGTAGTATCTCATGGACTACTCCTGAATACTCTATGTGGCAGGCTAGGAGAGAAAAAGATGTTGTGATTCCTTGTAAAAGAAGTCCAGATGGTTCAGCTAAGGTTATAGCCTCGGATCCTATACTGAGGATAGAAAAGGCTAAAAGGAAGCTACAAGAAGAAAAAGATGAATTGGGAGTAGAAAACCAAAAACTGCAATCAAGGGTAGAAGAGTTAGAAAGGGCTTGAACAAAGAAAAAAGCAAGGCCAAGAAGCTTCGATTAAAAGTTCGAAAGTTGGGGAATGGTTTGGTGGAAAGAGATGGCATTATTCAGAAACTTACCGAAGATGGTGACACTTTGAAAGAATCCTTGACAGGTATGGAAAAGAAACATTCGCTTTTGACTACTGAGGTCAGACGCCTAAAGGAAGAAAATGGGGAATTATTGTTTGATCAAGAAAGGAAGGTAGCTGATTGCCAAGAATTGGTTATCGAATTAATGAACTTGAAAGAAGAATGCTCGCAACTCCGAGATACAGACTCTAAAAAGCATAATCTTTTGGAGAATATGTTTGACCATTTCGATGTGGTATCCCGCAAGGCAGAAGACATGTATGATAGGATCATGGAGATTAAGGCGAAAGTACATCCATTCCATGAAAACGGCCAACTCATATTCGAACTTTTGGATGAAGCTCAGTCTCACTACCGTCAGATTGTCAAGTTCCTTTGGAGGCATTAGGATTTTTAGATTTATGTTTTTAGGATTTTTTGTAAGAATTTTCATATTTTAATGCTTTAGGACCAGTTGGAGTTTTTATGTTTTTAGGATCACTTTGGTTTTTAGGATTTCTATGGATTTGGTAATTTTATTTATAAAATTCTTTTTATCTACATTTGTTATGTGGCTGGTGTTCTTTCATAAAATTTCATCCATATGTGCATAAACATCATCAATTTAGTTTTAAATTTTAAACATATCATCCTAATTTAAGAAACTTTGCTAAAGGTTCAAGGATAGCTCGACAGTTAGAATCTTCGAGACAGTCTTCTCGTCACTCTTAAAACACCAGATTAAGAGTTAGAGAAATGGCCGAAGAGCAATCCTCAAGGATATATAAGGTAAAACAAGCTCAGGATGAGATTAGAGAGCAGTTGAGTTCTTTCTTGGAAATGATGAAAAGTCTGAAAGGGAAGAATAAGGAAGATGAATCTGGTTCTCGAGGGAAAGAGCAGAATGTGGGCGAATCTTTATGTCCGCCCAGCTTTCGATCTCAAGCGCAACATAAACAATTACAACATGTGCCCTACATGGATGGATTCACTTACCCACACGGCCAACCTCAAATCCCAGGATTCACCTTTCCTGTTCCTGGGACAAAGATAGACCCAGTCCAAGTTCCAGATTTAGACGATCCCAAAGAGTTAGAGAAGCTGAAAGTGGCAGAAGAGATCGAGTCTCGAAAAATGAAGATGATCGAAGAAAGGCTTCAAGCTCTTGAGGGGTTAGACTGCTATGGTTCTATGGATGCTGAGGGGCTTTGTTTAGTGCCGGATGTATTAATCCCGCCTAAGTTCAAGACTCCTGACTTCGAGAAGTTTGATGGGTCCAAGTGTCCCATATCCCATATCACCATGTACTATCGAAAAATGGCCGCCCACACCAAAGATGACAAGCTGCTTGTCCATGTCTTTCAGGACAGTCTTACGGGGTCCGCTGCTAGGTGGTATGTTCAACTCGATAGGAATCGAGTTCGTACTTGGAAAGAATTGGCCAAGGCATTCATCAGCCAGTATAAGCACATTGTTGATATGGCTCCGCACCGTTTGTCTCTACAAAATATGGAGAAGAAGTCCACTGAAAGTTTTAAAGACTATGCCTAGAGATGGAGGGATATTGCTGCCCAGATCCAACCACCTTTGACTGAGAAAGAGACTACGGTGCTGTTCGTTAGTACTCTTAAGGCTTCCTACTACGACAGGATGATTGGGAACGCCACAAAGAACTTTGCTAATATGGTGATTTTTGGTGAAATCATAGAGAATGCCATCAAGAATGGCAAGATTGAAGGAGGAAAATCTGTTGTAAAGAGGAATAGTGTGACAAAAAAGAAGGAAGCTGATGTCCAGACTGTTGCATATGGAGGGAAACAAACGGGAGGTTACGTCCCGCAATCCGTGTACCGGCCATACTACCCGAATACCAATGCCATCAATCCGGATTCATATGCTTATCCACCCGCACCTCCACAGGTGTTCCAACCTAATTTCTGCCCCAGACCATTGGCTCCCCCAGTTGGGCCACCCGTACAAGCCAATCAACCCCCAATTAATCTGAGGGCACCGCAAGCCAGCCAGGAAAGAATGTTTTTTGACCCAATTCCTATGTCCTATGCAGACTTGCTTCCAAATCTTATCAAGAACCATCTGGTTGCACCGATACACTTGGAACCCTTGAAACCTCCATACCCTAAGTGGTATGATCCTAATGCCAGATGTGACTACCATTTGGGAAACGTTGGACACTCCACCCAAAACTGCACAGCTTTGAAGTACAAAGTGCAAAGTTTGATTAAGGCTGGGTTGATAAACTTTGAAGAGAACGGTGACCCGAACGTCAACGGTAATCCTTTACCAAACCATGCGAGACCAGCGGTAAATGCTTTGGGAGACGGCAAGATTACCGTAATCAAGGGAAGAGTGGATTAAGTTACGACATCAATGGATTACATTTTCAATGTCCTGCTCAAAGCTAGCATGATTAGTCCTATGTAGGCTAATTCAGATAGTTATCTTGGCGAATATGATCCAAGCAAGGTTTGCAAATATCACCAAGGGATGGCCATGCGGTGCAAAGTTGTGTTGAATTTCGGCAGGAGTTACAAAAACTAATAGATCTCTCCCGAATTGAGTTTTACATAGAGTTTGGGGCAGATGAAATTAATGGGGTAATTAGAGAATCTTCATTGTTTGTTGTGAAACCAATCCCATTCTTTTATGAGAAAAAGACGAGTCAGTTCGAAGATGAGAAACCAGTAGGGATCAAGAATCCTGTTATTGCGATCAGTGTCCCAAGTCCATTCCCATACTGAAGCGATAAAATAGTACCGTGGAGGTATGGATGCGATGTCATAACCCGAGAAATGCTTGAAAGTTTAGTCGTGATTAATTCTGAAGCTGCCAAGATAGCGAATCTGACTGGAGTAGGGGGAGTGACTAGGAGTGGATGTTGTTATTCGCCTGAAATACTTGATAGGGACAGAAAAGGAAAAGCAACGGAAGAGGAAAAGAATGAAGAGCCAGGAAGCAAGACGAACTCATTGGTGGTTCGAGATACAAAATATAAGAAGCCTGTGACTGAGGGGGAGCTTGTGAATTTTTGAAACTGATCAAACACAGTGAATATAGTGTGGTTGAACAGTTGAATAAAATGTCAGCTCGCATTTCGCTGTTGTCACTGCTGTTGAATTTCGAGCCTCATGGAGAAGCTTTGCTGAAAGTTCTGAACAAGGCACATGTGCCTCACAATATTTCCGTGGAGAATGTGGGTCACATTGCAGGAAATCTGGTGGCTATCAATTTTATAACTTTTAATGATGACGAGATTCCTCTGGAGCAGGGGCAGTACTAAGGCCCTTCATATCACGGTCAAGTGCAAAAGTCATGTTATGGCTAAAGTACTTATTGATAATGGTTCTTCCATTAATGTTATGCCGATGACTACATTATCCAAGCTTCCAATAGATATGTCTCACATTCAACCTAGTCACATGATTGTGAGAGCCTTTGATGGGACCCGTCGGGCGGTTTTGGGAGATATTGAAATGCCTCTGCAGATTGGGCCTTGCACTTTCAAAATAAAGTTTTAGGTTATGGAGATTTCACCATCTTACAGTTGTCTTTTGGGAAGGCCATGGATTCATATGGTAGGAGCAGTTCCATCATCATTACACCAGAAAATCAAGTTTGTTATGGAGGATTATCTGGTATGTGTTACTAGGGAAGAGGATTTGTTGGTAACCAACTCCCAAACCACGCCTTATGTCGAGGCAGCTGATGAAGCATTGGAATGTTCATTCAGATCGTTTGTGTTCATCAAAGCAACATATGTTGGTGAAGGGTCAAAAGTGCCTGCTCCGCGTTTTTCTCGAACGGTTGGCATGTTGTTCAAGCAGACTATTGAGATGGGTTGGCAAGTCGGTTTTGGATTGGGGAAGCATCTTCAGGGGATCAGGGAGATGCCAGAGATACAAGAAAATAGAGAAAGGTTTGGGCTAGGTTACAGGCCAACCAGGAGGGATTGAGAGATGATCAAGTTCGAGAAAAAGAAGAAAAGATTAGCCCGTGTGAAGGGGTATGAGTGGGAGCCGAGGAAGATGGTTTTTCCTTATCTTTATTCCACTTTTTGTTTGGGGGGTTGTATTTATCCCGATGCACCTTCACCAAATTTAGAGGAAGAGTTTTCCGAGCTTTCTATTCAAATGGTGGAGAAAACATGAATGAAATCTGATGTTGAGGAAGAGTTGTTGGTGTACCCGTGCTCACCTGAAATGGAACTGGGTAATTGGAAATTGACAAAACTGCCGGTTATCCTTGAATCTCATAAAATGTAATGCAGTGAGTCAAGTCCCTAGTTGCTCATGCCCAAGAGCTTTAGGGATAGTCTTTTATGTATGGGCTAGTTTATTCGTTATTATTTTAATAAATTAGGAACAAGATGTATTTTTATTCCCTATTTTATTCATAGTTGTCATTTTTCTTTTCTTTCATTGTTGCCATTCTTTCTTCGTATACCAATATATATTCTTTCAATTCAATTCAATTTCAAGATTCCAAGTAATTAATACAAAGACAATCTTAATAATAATTCGGGATTCGATTTTGAAAATACAGTTCATGTTGATGAATTTGATAATGAAGAGGAACCAGATGATTATACTTTGTCTCCAGATTTGTTGAGATTAATGGAACAGGAAAAGAAACCGATTGAACCACATCAAAAGGTTACTGAGATGATCAATTTGGGAGATGAGGAAAATAAGAAAAAAGTAAAAATTGGCGCGTCATTGCCACCTGCTCAAAAGAAGAGATTAGAAGATTTACTCAGAGAATTTGTGGATGTGTTTGCATGGTCATACAGAGACATGCCGGGTTTGGATACAGATATTGTGGAGCACAAATTGCGTTTGCGGCCAGAATACAAGCCAGCGCAACAAAAGTTAAGACGAATGAAGCCGGAGATGCTGTTAAAGATTAAAGAAGAAGTAAAAAAGCAGTTTGATGCAGGCTTTCTGGAGGTAGCTAAGTATCCAGAGTGGGTAGCCAACATCGTCCCAGTTCCTAAGAAAGATGGGAAAGTGAGAATGTGTGTTGATTACCGAGATCTGAACAAGGCAAGTCCAAAGGATAATTTTCCTTTGCCTCATATTGATACCCTCGTGGATAACACTGCTAGACATTCCACGTTTTCGTTCATGGACGATTTTTCGGGGTATAACCAGATTAAGATGACTTCGGAGGATATGGAGAAAATCATATTTGTTACAATGTGGAGTACCTTCTGTTATAAGGTCATGACTTTTGGGTTGAAAAATGCTAGAGTTACTTACCAAAGGGCAATGGTAACTCTGTTTCATGACATGATGCATAGAGAGATTGAAGTATATGTGGATGACATGATAGCAAAATCCCGTGAAGCTGATGATCATTTGGTTAATCTCAGGAAGTTGTTTGAAAGATTGAGAAAGTTTCAGCTGAGATTAAATTCTGCCAAGTATACGTTCAATGTCAAATCCAGCAAGTTGTTGGGATTTGTGGTTAGTGATAGAGGAATTGAAGTGGATCCAGATAAAATAAAGGCGATTCAGAATCTATCTCCCTCTCGTACGCAAAAAGAAGTGAAAGGTTTCTTGGGAAGGCTGAATTACATATTACGCTTTATTTCCTAGCTCACCCTCAAATGTGATCCTATCTTCAAGCTTCTTCACAAACAAGATACTGGTGAATGGACTGAAGAATGTCAGGAAGCTTTTGATAAAGTTAAAGAGTACATGTCGAATCCACCAGTGTTAGTTCCTCTGATTCCGGGAAAGCCATTGATTCTGTATTTGACGGTGTCCGAGAAATCCATGGGATGTGTTCTGGGGAAACGAGATGAGACGGGAAAGAAGGAACATGCCATCTATTATCTGAGGAAAAAGTTCACTGATTATGAATCTGGATGCTCATCGCTAGAAAAGATGTGTTGTGCTCTAGCATGGACGGCTCATAGACTCAGACAGTATATGTTGTACAACACAACGTGGCTCATAGCAAGGTTGGATCCTCTGAAGTACATTTTTGAGAAACCATCGTTATCAGGAAGAATTGCAAGATGACAAGTCACTTTATCCGAGTACGACATTATTTATGTGACTCAGAAAGCAATAAAAGGAAGTGTGATAGCTAAATTCTTGGCGGATCGAGCTTCTGAAGAATATGAGTCAATGCAATTTGATTTCCCATATGAGGACTTGATGGCCATTTCAAGAGGAGATGATGAAGAATGTGAAGAAAAACCCTGGAAAATATTCTTTAATGGAGCTTCTAATGCTTTTGGGCATGGAATTGGAGTAGTCTTGATATCCCCAGATGGTCAATATTATCCGATTACTACACGATTGGATTTTAATTGCACCAACAATATGGCTGAATATGAGGCATGCGCGTCATGGGCTTGCAAGCAGCGATTGAAAGAAAGATTGATGTGTTGGAGGTATATATGGTGACTCAGCTTTGGTTATTTATCAGTTGAAAGGAGAGTGGGAAACAAGGGATTCGAAGTTGATCCTATATCAGAAATACACAACTGAATTAATCAAGCATTTTGAGAAGATTCAGTTTCAACACTTTCCCCGGGAGAAAAATCAGATGGCGGATGCTTTAGCTACTTTAGCTGCGATGTTCAAGCTGGATGCAAAAGCTGAGATTCAACCAATCAAGTTGGGTGTGAAAGGATCTCCAGCACATTGTTTGGATGTTGAAGAAGAAGTTGATAGTCAGCCTTGGTATTTTGACATCATGCAATATACCCGGAATACACCTCGGATAATGATAAACGGCTTATCCGAAGATTAGCTATGGGTTTCTTCCTTGACCGAGAAATATTGTATAAGAGGGGCCGAGATATGGTGCTTTTGAGATGTGCTGACGCCATAGAAGCAAAAAGGATATTGGAGGAAGTGCATGATGGAATTTGTGGGGCACATGCGAATGGTCACATGATGGCTAGGCAGATAATGAGAGCGGGTTATTATTGGCTGACGATGGAGAAATACTGTATTAATTATGCTCGAAAATATCATAAATGCCAGATCTATGCGGATAAGATTAACGCTCCTCCGAATGAGTTACATGGCCTTTCTCAATGTGGGACATGGATGTGATTGGACCTATCACCCCAAAGGCGACGAATGTGCATCGGTTCATTTTCGTGATGATCGATTATTTCACAAAGTGGGTAGAGGCAGCCTCATATGCAAGTGTAACATGGGCAGTGGTCTGTAAGTTCATAAAGAAAGAGATAATTTATTGATATGGACTACCAGAGAAAATCATTTTTGATAATGCTCGAAATTTGAATAGCAAGATGTTGAAAGAGGTTTGTGAACAGTTTAAGATCAGGCATCACAACTCAGCACCGTATCGTCCGAAGATGAATGGAGCAGTGGAAACAGCCAATAAGAACATCAAAAAAATTGTAGAGAAGATGACTGACGTCTACAAAGATTGGCATGAAAAGTTGCATTTTGCCTTGCATGCTTATAGAACTTCGGTTCGCACATCCACAGGGGCAACCCTATTTTCGTTGGTATATGGAATAGAGGCTGTGTTACCAGTCGAGGTAGAAATCCCTTCTTTAAGGGTACTGAAAGAGGTTGATCTGGAAGAGGCAGAATGGGTACGGGATCGTTTTGAGCAGTTGAATCTCATTGAGGAAAAAAGACTTGCAGCGTTGTGCCATGGTTAGTTGTACCAGAAGCGAATGATGCGAGCACATGATAAGAAAGTCCGTCCTAGACATTTTAGGGAAGGAGAGTTAGTCTTGAAAAAGATTCTTCCGTATCAGCATGATCGTTGTGGGAAGTGGACGCCGAATTAGGAACGTCCTTATGTGGTGGAAAAAGCCTTTTCAGGAGGTGCTTTGATTTTGGCTGAAATGGATGGGGATGTTTTGCCAAATCCAATTAATTCGGATGCTGTGAAGAAATATTTTGCTTAAAAAAAAAGAAAATAAAAAAAGAGGACTCAAATTGAAAAACCGAAAAGGCGGTTTGGGTCAATGGGGGTTGTCTAAGTTGAAAACCTGAAAAGATAGCTTAGATATGAGGAGGATTAGCATCGTTCAAAAAATTTCACGAAGCTGGAGACAATGTGTTGTTTGATGAACTCTGAAGGATTGAAGACATAGATTGGGATTGGTTTTTAGATGAGAATTTTGAATGAACTGTTAAGATTGTCTAAATATTCATTGTTTGGATACTGGTTTTGTTATTTTAACACCTTTTTTTGATAAACCTTTTGAGATGCTCTTTTGTTCTTTGAGATGAATTCCTTTCCTTATTTTGTTAATAAAGATCTCTCTTTCCAGCTCATTTTTTCCTTCCATTTGTTATTCTCAATTTTATACCTTTGCATTGAATAGAGGGAATGCATCATGCATTGCGTTTGCTATGAAATTAGAATAATGATTGATAAATTGGAATATAATCTTAAGAGATCCCTGTATTTATTTTTATGAGAAATCTGTGGATAATTGAACAGAAAAGTCGGGAGATAAGATGAGATGTGATTTTTAAAAGTGAGAATTTTTGAAGATGAGAATTTCCGTAATGAAATGATAAGCCCAGTTGAGCTGGCATAAGATGAGACATAGAATGATTAGTGTTTTGAAACTTTCGAAGAATGAAAATTGTTCATATTCTGCAGATTTTGAAAAAGGAAAGAGATAGTAAGATTCGTTCTACCAATTTGAAGCTAAGTGCAAATAGAGATGAATGATGAGCTTGAAAACCTTTTATTTTGATTAAGAGATTCAAGGAGTTGATATTGTTTATTATAGAGCATTCATGACATCCATTGCACGATATGCATCGGCATTCATGGCATTCATGTACTGCATTGCATTTATGTATTTACAAACAAGAAAGATTTTTTCAGGTATTCAGTATGATTTGGACGTGAATTTTAATTTGAAATGCTAATTTGCGAGGTTAGCGATTTCTTTTAGGATTCAAGGTAAGATTTTTAAAGTTTACATTTACGTTTGAGAATTTGCAAATTTTGTTGTTTTCATTTAAAGTTGATGCCTCGTTGGAGGAGTAATGTTTTCATTAAAGTTGATGCCTCGGTGGCGGAGTATTGTTTTCATTTTAAAGTTGATGCCTCGGTGGTGGAGTATTGTTTTCTTTTAAAGTTGAAGCATCGGTGGAGGAGTATTGTTTTCTTTTAAAAGTTGAAGCCTTGGTGGAGGAGTATTGTTTTCTTTTAAAGTTGAAGCCTCGGTGGAGGAGTATTGTTTTCTTTTAAAATTGAAGCCTCGGTGGATGAGTATATTTTCATGTTAGGTTTATTTTAAAGTTGAAGCCTCGGTGGAGGAGTATGTTTTTACGTTGGGTTTATTTAAAGTTTACGCCTCACTTAGAGGAGCTTTTCTACGATAGGATTTTCTTTAAGTATATAGGACTTAGTAGGGTGTCTACATCTTTGCACATCCCCTGTTTCTCAGGGAATGCACAAAGAGGGGCAACTGTAGACACCGGATTTTATCCGGGCTCTAATTTTTTTTAAAATAAAAGAAAACCAAAAAAAAAAAACAACAAAGAAATCAGAAAATAAAAAAGGGGATAATTTCAAAAAAAAAAAAAAAAGATAAATTCAAAATTAAAAGAAAATCAGAAAAATTAAAGAAAACAAATTTGGGTTGGGATGAATCTCTTCTTTGGATTGAAAAATGACTCTAAAAAATGTGATTGGAACAAAATATGTCTCTTGATCAGATTGAAACTCCTAACTAGGGTAGAACACAATTTCTTTCTCTATATAATGAACCCAAGCATCACAATCAAAATCACAAGTAGAAATCATAGAATTTCGAAATAAAAAGAAGATCAGTAAAAAAAAAAATTTGTGTGTGAAAAATTTAAAATTTGAGAGTGGTAGTACTAGGATTTGTTTCGAAAAGATTTTTGTGAAGGAAAGTCTAGGTTTTAATTAGAGGAAGCAAATGCTAGAAAGTGGTGGCCGTTCGACGGTCAATGAGTAGATCGGAAGAGGTGAAGTTTCAAGTTTTGATTTCAGATATAATAAATCCTAGAGAGATTCGGGTGAAAATAATTTGGTTTTTGAGTCGAGGAGATCGAGAGGAATTTTTTAAGATTTTTTTTGAAATTTTTCGACCACCGACGACGACGGTGACGGACGACGACGAGCGACAGCGAACGGCGGCGAGCGGCGACGATGGTGACCGGATTCTGGGTTGGTAAAGAACATTCATCAGTTGTTCTTGATGGAAGAAGAATTTCAGAGAAAGAGAGCTTTTTTTTATAAAAAAAAAAAAACAGGTAAAAAGTGAACCAAAAAAAAATTGCTATTTTAAACAGCAACAGGCGGGTCTGGCCAGGCGACCTGCGCGCTGGCCCGACCCACATGTTGTTAATTCCTTTATTTTTTTTTCTGTTTTGTTTGATTTTTTTTCTTATTATTTTTTGTTTGTTTTGTTTATTTGCTTTTCTTTATTATTTCTTTATTTTATTATTTATTTTCTTCATCATTACTAATTTGATTTTAAGTTTTTTTGCAGGTTTTATTTTGTGAATTATTTATTATTTGTTCACTAATTAGTTATTATTAACCATTGTTTTCTATAAATAAATAAAAAAAAGTCTAATTAATATTTAGTAACTACTATTATTATTATATTATATTATATTACATTACATTATATTATATTATATTATATTATATTATATTATATTATATTTTATATTATTAATTATTATATTTATTTAGTATTATTAAAAATTTATTTATTTATTTATCGATAAAAGTTTTCTAATTAATTAAGTTTTAATTTTAATTGAAGATTAGTTATTTTTTTAAATTAATAAATTGAGATTTTTCTCAATGATAAAATTCAAAGAAATTACGAATGGCTGATTTCTGAGAAATTTCTACGTGAGAAATTTCTCTTAAAAAATCTCCAAAACGAATGGAAGGATTTTTTAAGAGATTATTTTCAATACCAATAAAAAATAAAAAAATTTATTTTTCTTAAGAATAATTAATTTTCAATATCTTTTTATCAAGATAATTTTTCATAATAAATGCTTAACTAAATTGAAGGATAAATTAAGATTTTTTCCGATGATGAAATTCAAGAAAGTCACGAATTAATGACTTTTAAGAAATTTCTAGGTGAGAAAAATTCTTTTAAAAATTCTCCAGAACGAGTGGAAAAATATTTTAAGGAATAATTTTCGATATTAAAGATCAGAATTTATTTTTCGAACAAACATTAATAAAATGTGGATTAATTTTGCAAGATTAATTTAAGAGAAATAATTTTGTTAAATAATCTTACTTTTCTGACAACGGAGCCTTTTCAATAGAACGAATGGTTTCTTTTGAATACTCTCGAGGTGAGGAAACATTTTTTAGTAATTTCTCCCGAATGAATGGAAGGAAAACCTAAAAAATAATCTCCCAGATTTCTAACTTTAACAATTAAAATGAAATAGGATAGATAAGACCATTTAATTAAGACTTTTTAAGTATAACAAGACTAATTAGGTACTATCTCTTAGATAGGCGTTGTGAGGGTGCTAATCCTTCCTCATATATAACCGTACTCCCGAACCTAGTTCTGACTAGTAGACCAGAATCTATTCTTTTTAAGGTACCTTAGTCAAGCTTAGGATTACTTTAAATAGGATAGATTCGTATAGGTGACTAATCACACCTAGATTAGATGATTAGTGGCGACTCTATTTGTTTGTGTCTAGTATGCTGAATTCGTATTTGGCACGTTATGTCATCGAGTACAAAGTCTGATTGGATCTAACAAAAGCGAAGAGGATGCAAGCAAGCTGGAGCAATACTTCGAAGCGGACAAAGTTCCTGAAGCAGCGAAAGTTAGGACAGTCATATTCACCCTTGAAGACAGAGCTCCACATTGGCATTACTACTGTGCCCAGTTACAGAGAGGTATTTTTCGATTGAGCTGGGTCCGTTATCTAACAAAGATGAGAGACAGGGTTGCACCTGATAAGTATAAGGATCTAATGGTTGAACTTGTTTCACGGAGGCAAACAAAGGATCATCTTACCACTGGTGACGATCATCTTGTGACTAGTGACCGTGGGGGCTGTATGGTTCTTTTTGAGATGACATATGCAAAGGATCATGGTGTATCAAGAAGGGATCTGGAGAGAATGTATTTTCGAATTAGTCGGCGCCTTGAGTTTCGTTACAAGACGGCGTTCCATAGCCATGAGCCTGAGTTTGATTACCTCAAAGGCTTGGACATAGAGAAAAAATCAACAAAATCAGATGGTGCCAAACAGCCAATGGAGGCCTTCCATCGTTATATTTACTTGTGGTAACAAGTCAGGAGACCAACCTAGTGGCTAGATGTCGAGGAATAGTATATGTCCATGCTCCTTATTATCAGGTCAATTCTATTTCAAATAACAGTGATTGTCAAACTTTTATATCAGCTGATTATTGTGAGGCCAAGGAGTACCAAGACACTTGCCCAATGTTTCTCTTCTTTTCGGTAAATGCTAGTGCATTTTTCTTCTAGTTTATTGTAATATGCCACATGCTGGTTAATGTTGGAGAAGCTTCTTTCATAAGTTTCCAGCTCCATTTATTGATGATCATGCTTCCGTTTCTTATAAAATAGATTGGCTTAAGATGTTTAATATGTGCATACCTACTAGAGTTGCTCTTAGATATGTTTATGGTGGATTTATAAGGGGCCATTTGCACTGGCAATATGCATTGTGTGGAGAGGCATTGTTGATGCTTCCATTCGCTGTTTTTAGCCTTATGGTCAACCCTTTGCAGTTGAAAGGTTTTTCTCCTGTTGAATCTAAAAAGGCATTGACATCTGTGGAGAAAGTTTCTATTGTAACTGACGACCCAGAGGCATCAAAACTAGATGATCACATGTTGGTTAGAGGTGAAGGTGCTGCATTACTCGATGCTTGTAGGCTGCATAATACTATTGCTCATAAGCATGAGAAGCACCATGGTGAAGTTGAGAGAAGGATTATTTCACAGCTTTCGACTTTCATGGGTGGACTGAAACCAATGGCTAGTGTGATTATTATTGGGGCTATTATTTGTTCAAATAACATTGATCTTGCTTTCAGAAGATTTGGCATGTTTGATAGGGAGATAGACATTGGTGTTCCAGATGAAGTTGGTCATCTTGAAGTCCTTTGCCTACATACCAAGAACATGAAGCTTTCTAATGTTGTTGATCTAGAAGGGGTTGCAAAAGATACTCATGATTATGTTGGTGCTGACTTTGCTGTGTCATGCATTGAAGCTACATTGCAACGCATCGGGAAAAAAATGGATGTCATTGACTTCGATGATGACCCGATGGATGCTGAGATACTTAGCTCAATGGTAGTTACACACAAGCACTTCCAAATTGCCCTTATAACTAATCCCTCTGCTTTGTGTGAAACATTGATTGCAATGCCTAATGTCAGCTGGGAGGATATTGGAGACCTTGATAGTGTGAAGCGAGAACTTCAAGAGACCGTGCAATACCCTGTGGAGCACTCGGATAAGTTTGAGAAATTTGGCATGTCACCCTCAAAAGGGGTCCTCTTCTATAGTCCTACTGGAGGGGCCAAAACTCTCCTTGCCAAGGTTATTGCAAATGGGTGCCAAGCTAACTTCATCAGTGTCGAAGGCCCTGAACTGCTCACCATGTGGTTCGGTAAGAGCAAAGCCAATGTTAGGGAAATAATTGATAAGGCTCGACAGTTTACACCTTGTGTCCTTTTTTTTTTGTTTTGATGAGCTTGATTTCATTGTTACACAGAGAGGAAGCAAGGTTGGGGATGCAGGTGGTGCTGTAGTGGCTATTCTTGCTGCTATGACTCAAGCTGACTCTTTCTACTCCAATGTCCACAATATGAGGACATTGGATTCTGATAACAATATTAATGCCCTGAGAAAATTAGTTGAATTGCTGGTAATTGGGATGAAGAAATCACAAGTACTACACTTTTAATCCTTGAGGACAAGGATCGTTTCAACAGGGAGGTATTGATGCAGGCATATTCATAACTGATTAATGAAGTGATGCGTTTTGATAGTGTTAGTGGCACTTTTGTAATTACTGTTATTTTCCTTAATAGTTGTTAGCTGTAAGACCAGATTCCTGGTTTATATATTGACTGCCATTATCAGTGCAAGGGACATGAATGAAATATCAAAAACAATTCTCTCTACTTTCTCTATTATTCTTCTCTTTTCTTCCTTTAATTCTCTTTTCTTTTCTCTAATCTTACTCTCCGGGTTTCTTCATTGGTTTGGCCTGTATCACTTTATCATGTTTCTGGTTGAATTTCAACCAAGGATGTAAACAAGAAAATGCATAAAATACCATGAATCTCTAGGACCAAGACTGGAAAGTAATCATTTAGGCAATCACTACCTTGTAATGTCAACAAACATGTTACATCCTGATTCTTGATTAGTTACCAGGAAATGTTTCATCTTTATTTTAAAATAAATTATTAGTTCTTGGCAAATCAATAGAAAGGTTGCATTTGATGAAAACACTGATATTGGGGATGCCACTATGCTATCTGAGTAGACATGCTCATGGGCCGGGCAATTCACCCGTCCCGATAGGCCTGATCCGTATTAGGTCGGATGTCGGCCGGAAACAGTATTTTTTTTTATTATAATAATATTATTTTATTTTAATTATAAAAAATATTTTTTTAATCCGATGAACAGTAAATTCGGGCTTATCAGGCCGGGCCTGGGCAAAGAAATTAAAAAAAAAAAAAAACCAAACTGCGACCCGACCCATGAGCAGGTCTACTAAGGAGGCCTTTCATTGCATCTCAGTTGCCTAATTATGGGATGAGAAATAAAAAGAACCCAACTTCAATTATGCACATAGTTAGATCAGTTTATGTCGATTCTCACTTCTATGGAAAAAGAGGACATAGGAACAAAAAAATTCATTTTTATGTTGCTCCGACTCTTTATTTTTTTTGAATTACCCGTGTCCAATATTCGTGTCCGACGCATATCCGAACATGGATACGAGAATATGATTCTCCAAAGACCTTCTAAATACATGAAAATCTTGAAAAAAATTGAACATACCTATGTTTAACAATCACATCCGAGTTCGAGTAACATAGACCATGTTTATGATAATTTTTCTCATAGTCAAGAACTTATGCCAAGATGTAGCCATGTACATTCCTATGAACATACCAAAATCCTAGACCTTTCCTGGCCTAAAGAAACAAAATGCACCATAAGCAGCCTTAATATACACAAACATGCACATAAAACAACTATTTTACTGAAAGTTACCAACCCAAGCTAAATCCTCCAATAAAATCATCAAGATCATGCCAAAGAAATCATCTAAAGTCCCCAATAAAACTAATCAAAATCATGCCTACAAAACAATATCAACCCAAAACTGTCATCATGCCAATCATGCAGAGAAGAACAATTCTTGATTTGATTAAATAATAAAAGGTAACCATACAAGAAAAAAGGCTAAGCTCCACCAGCGACCTTCAAAAACTAAAATGAAAATAACATGCAATTAAAAAATAAAGCAAAAGATTCTATTGTTATTACTGTACAAGAACAAGCCTATTATTATTGTTATTACCATTTCCCATACCTCCTTCCTCCAAATTCCCCACTTCCTCTCCCTTCGGCACCGTAACAATTAGCTCCCCGTCCTCATAAACCGCACTCGCCAGCTCCGGCCGCGTCGTCTCCGGCAGCCTAAACCGCCACATGTCAAGCTCCAAATTATCCAAGGAACTAAAATCCACCAAACTGTTCGACCTTATCACAATCTTAGTAACCCCAGGATGGATTTCCATCGTATGAGCCCTGACAACGTCGCCGATTCTCCCATCCGTTTTACCGACGAACTTGAAACAGTCGGGGCTTTCCTCCACCGCCACGTCGGCGTCCGACCTGAAAGGCAGTTCCAGGACGCGGCTGAAGACGTGAGGCAGCCTCCGGAGCTTCTTGTGGGACCCACCAGTTAACAAGGTCTCAGCTTGGGACCTTGTGGTTCTTGGGTTCATCTCATATTGGATGGTGAAGTTCCTTTTCTTTGGCAATGGGTGGATTCTCATGATGCTCTTTGAGGGTATTTTGGATTTGGGTTTCTGGTTTTTGTTACAAAGATTTGACGTTTTGGAGGTGAATTGTGAAGAAGTGAAAGGAAAGGAGAAGGCTTGGAACAAGATTAATAGTAACAAGAAAGATGCTTTGTTGAAGAAAAGTGAAGGAATTTGTATAAGAATCAAAATCTTGATCAAGTTGTGGAGTGGAAAAGGTGAAATCATAAAAGCAATGGTGTCAATTCTTTATTTTTATTTTTTTTTGCTTTTTTTTGGAAGAACTTGATAAATCACCAAAAGGGTTATGGAAAAACTAGAATGGAAGGAAGGATTGTGAAAAAAAAAATTTGTTCTTTGAGATTGAGTGTTTTAAAGGGCAATTAGATTTTGTGATTTGGATTTTCTTTTTTTCTTTTTCAAGAATAGGAAAAATTGTTTGAAGGCTGTAAAAATTCTTAAATCTGGCTTTTTATTTATGGGTGTGCAGAAAAACTCAAGGGCCAAAGGCTATTTATAGAGGGAAATGGGAATTTCGCTTAAACAGATAAAGAAGAGTAGTTTTGGTTAATGGCCTCCTACTTCTAAGAAATTTACCTATAAAGGCCACCATTTTTTATTTTCTTTCAAAAGAATAACAACTACTATTACTGATTATTGTTTAAAAGTTATACTTTAATTTAATTAAATAAAGAAAATTTTTAGTATATGAGAAAGAAAAAAAGAGAAATTAAAACTATTTATGAAATGCATTTCTTTAATAAATTATTATAATATTGCTTACTTTAATAAGAGAAAGTTAAAATGAAAAAAGAGTTGGGAAGATTTTGTAATAATGGAAGACAATAATAATAATTTATATTAATTACAAAAAGATTGAATAAATTTGGTGACACAAGTTAAGTAACACCAATTTATTTGAAAAAAATATAAATAAATAAAATAAATTATAATATTAAATAATATAATAAAAATATTCATATATTTTAATTTTTTATATAATGTATTTTTTTTAAAAAAAAAGTATTACTTATTTTTTTCTTAAATAATTACTTACTTCTTAAAAAAAATTACCTATAATTTTTTTTTCACATAATTCCACCCACAATATGGATGTATAAATTCTAGTAATAATAATGTGATTCTTGGAAATTAAAACTAATCAATTGTAACAAAGATAGGTCTGTGATTTGAAAAAGATGAAAACTTATTGAGTTAAAAAGTTAAAACTGAATTTGTTAAAGGCTAATATAGGTAATAGATTGTAACATTATTTTGTTGATTTATATTTATAATACAATATTTATTTTCTCTAAAAGATAATATAATATTTATTTTAATATGTTTGTGGTTCAAATATTGGTTGGTTCCTTTGTTGTACATTTTGGCCAATTTGTTTTGAAGAGTGCTACCCCATCATTAATTATTGTTTTTACTTCATGCTGAAAATTTGTGTTTTTTTTTTTACATGACAAATTTTAATTATTTTTTTATTTCTTTCTTTTTAAAATTATAAGTACTATTTCTTTTTGGAAAAATGATGGTCATATAATTTTATTGATTTTTCATATGAAAAATAAAGATGATATTGGTACAAGGTAGATCCATCATGCACATGCACTGTTGGATACTAACAATTATTATTCACATGGTAATTACAGATCAAATTTAATTAATTAATTTTTTTAATTATAATTATTTAATTTTTAATTATCAAAATATGTGTCTATTACTCAATAAAAAAAATAGTAAATTATCTACTTATAAGTTATAACCAATTACGAGAACTCTAAAATTTATCAAAAGTCAAATTACTTGCACTTTTGTTTGCAAACAAAATATAGTATTATGTAAAATTAGATAATTTAATATAATGTAACCAATTATTAGATAATTTAAAGTTATAACCAACTATGAGACTCTAAAATTTATCAAAAGTCAAATTACCTACACTTTTGTTTGCAAACAAAATAAACAATAGAAAATGTAAAAATTATTTTTCACGAAATAAACGGACACGAGGAGAAATATTGAATTTTTTTTCTAAATTTAAATCTCATTAGGTACGAGTTTCGTCCAATTATATATTTATTTGTTAGTTGTTGATTTCACTTGTTTATTATTGAGTTTTTTTCTTTATGATGTATATTAAGAATTCTTTAATATAATGTAGTTTTTACTAACATATGTAATTTCATAAATAAAATAAAAAAAACCCTATAAAATAATATTGGAAATTTAATTGAACTTAGAGCTGCTCATGGGCCGGGCCGGGCCACGCCGGGGCCCGGTTTTTTTTTTTTCTCTGCCCAGGCCCGGCCCTGGGTTGGCCTGGCCCGCCAGTTTAGGTCCGAAACACTATTCATTTGGAATAAAAAAATATTTTTTTTTTATTTTTTATAATTAAAATTAAATAAAATAATATTATTATAATAAAAATTACTGTAATTTTAGAAGGTTCTAGAAAGTTTTGCATGTAAAGACAAGGGATGAAGGTGTCTTGATCCTTCCTAGAAAGGGCTCATGTTTGGATCGAGTCACAACCTAAATGTTTTTCACATTTTTTATTTATGTTCGATCTGTAAGTTTGAATTATTATTTAAAAATATTAGTATATTAAAAATAAATTTATATTTTTATAATTAAATTTAAATAATTTTTTATTATTAATAAATAATAATTCGATTTGGGTTGGATCGATTAAAATTGTAAAAATATTTATTCAAATTCAATTTAATATGAGATAGATCTGTCGAATCGAATGAGTAATTCGATGCGAAGTAATTTCTGACCCTTTCTGGCAGCTACATGGAAGCTGCGTAGGTCCCTTCGGCTAAACCTCTCAAGGGGTAACCTCATTATAGTAAACGGCTTTGCATTTGGATTTAGGGTGAAAGTTCCTTGGCAGTGCATAAAAAGGCATGTTAGGAATAGTAGATGAGGTTACATTTCTGTAATAAAGCATCTTCCCTTGTTTTTCAGAACCTAATTTTAGGAAGAAAACAAGGTTGCTTTGCATCTCATAGTCGGGTAGATTTGTAGTGTGAATCCAAAATATTTCCTTTACAATAGTTAGGACTTGGGAGAAAATATATATATATATATATATTTTATTAAAGATAATTTTGTTTTTAATTTTTTTTATTAAATTATTTAATAATTATTATATTATTGATGACATGTTTTTCAAATTTATCTTTTTAATTTTAGTAGGCCTAAAAGTCACCCATCATGGAGGGGAAAAAGTATGTACTATGTCACCTTTGGGCTTTGGGGACCTTACTTTTCCTGTCCTACCACACGCATTTGGCCAAAAAATAATTTATTTTTAATTTATTTTTAATATACTAATATTTTTAAATAATAATTCAAACTGAACATAAATAAAAAATGTGAAAAATAGAATTTCCAACATAGTTGTTAGAAAAAAAAAAAACTGGTTATTGACAAACTGATTTGAGAATCATTGAGATAGTGTTAGAAAATGAGTAAAACATCAAATAGAGGAGCAGCATTACTACCAAAGGGAAAAATATAAGAGAGAGTATGGAGTCAACAAAGAACTTAGCTTCATAAGTATTTTACTGTCCAATGGAAGATTTATAAAATAAAAAGAAAGGACGGCTGGACAATAGTCAGGAAAAAGACAATCATGTAGATAGGTACTTACTAACCAAAGTTCTAGTTCAAGCAAAAGAAAGCAATTGCATCTTCAAAATTAGAATCATGATAAAATTAAAATTCTTAGCCAAACCAAGCAAGCTTATTCAAATTTATAAGTAGTATAAAGGATGAAGTCAAAGGCATGTTTCATGTTTTACATAATCCATAGCTTAGTTCAGTTGGTTCATGTAGACACTCTTTAGAGATGACATTTAACAGATATTAAGTTCGAATCCTTCTATTTGCAACCCCTCCTCCAAAAGCATGTTTCCTAGAATAGTGTTTGAAATGAAAAGTCGCATGGTTTGAAAAAGTTTAAAAAAAGCATTTGCATGTAAGGCAATTATGTCTGTGATCTCCTCTCTAATTATGTCCAAGGAGCAAAAGGAATTAAACACTATCATAGCTTTGTAAGGATCTGCCAAAAAAAAGTAAGGACCCAACAGCCACCATATAGAATACTTCATATTCATAGTCCCGACTCTTGAGATCACAGATTACCATAGTAAGAGAAACTTCAAGCTTCGCAGACCCTTTATTATGAAACAAAAATTCAAAATTTAAATGACACTATCTAAATGGAAGTTGAAAAATAAAGATCAATAAGAACAAAACTAAACAGAACACCATTCATAGAAGAGGAGATAATCGTCTAATTATTAAAGGAAGACCAAGTATATATCTTGAAGCACCAGCAGGTTCCATCATTATAGAGATGGAGTTCGTTCTTGTAAGACTACTGGTGACTTTTCTTGAGCATTCTGCTTTTAGTTTGATCCTAAACAGAGAAATTCTATAATTGTTAAGAATTGTTTGTGATTGAATGTTGTAACCATTAGGAAGAACATGGTCCTGTAGAGTTGCATTGGAACATGTGTTTTAGAAATCTCTGTGTCTATGTTGCTACGACTCTTCATTTTTCTTGAAGTACTCGTGTCCGGCACATATTCGGACATGGGTATGGAGATATGATCCCCCAAAGACCTTCCAAATATATGGAAAAACTTAGAATAAATCAAATATATCCGTGTCTGACACTCATACCCGAGTCCGAATTAACATAGCTTTGTGTTACACTGCTATCATCTTGTCCTGTTATTATTCTTTGGGTAGTAATGCTTTTATTCCAAGATTGTTCCACGAATAGCAAGATAAGGAGAAGGGATGCCAAGGAAATATAAAGAAGCTAGACAGGAGAAGTGAGTGATATTTTCAGTGGGAAATTGTATGATTCTGGTGTACGTACGTATATTTGGTGCAAACCCTTTTCCTCTAACTAATGACATGCTTACTTTCATATTATATCCTCACCAGACAATAATACTTTCAAGTTTCTGGCCATTAACTTTCATTTCTTTGTTCCCTAATTAGATCGTTTCGAGTTATCCATGGGAGCAAACAATGATTCATTAACAAAGAAAATTCTAGAGTGCCAAAGAAGGGAAAAAGGCTGAAGAAGCAATTGAAACTTTTAAAGAAGAAATAAAAATTGGACATTGGAGCCTAGGCTGAGATGAGCTGAAATCAATAGCTATAGGCTCTCTTTGAATTGAAAGCAAATTCCACAGTGGCAGTTGGCTCATCTTTCTAATTCAAGGTAGCAGCAGCTATCACCATGGCCTTGCTAGTTTGTGTTATATTATGGTATGGTTCACAAGGCCTTTTACGCCTAAAAAAAAAGTTTATGAAGGTTTTGAAAGCTTATAAATTCAGACAATTCATGCCCTCCATCGTTTATGCACTTTAATTTACAAGTGCAAAAACTAATTGACATAACAAACAAACAATGATTTTCAATTTCACATGAAAAACTAGTATTTAGAAAAGTGAACAATGAATAGTAATATATGATTGACTTAATGATTGTAATCTCAATCTTTCAGTGAAGAATCAAGCTTCTAGACTAAATCCCCCTTTGTAGATCACTTTCTTGTACTGGACACGTTATCGATATTATATGGCTCTGTAGACTAAGGAAGAGATGCTCGTCAATGAAGGAATTGGATTATGCTTCTTAGTAACTCTTTGAAAACCGCATTTTTTAATTGCTTCCCAGGAATATATGTGACATCTGCTTTTTTTTTTTAACAGGGATCTCTTACTGCAGTTGCCTTCTATTGATTTGCTAATTACTCTTTGGTGCAAAATTATCCAATAGAATCCGGGGCTTAATTCAGTTTGTTCATGTAGTCACTCTTAAAAGACGGTATATCGGTATCCAATGGAATTGAGTTCGCATCCCAACATCTTCAACTCTTTTCCCTACCTCCGAGTTGAGGCCTCCTTTGTTAAAAAAAAAAAAAAAATCCAAGCATAACAAGTGTTTCTCATGTCAACCCTTCTTAATATAATTTGACACTCCCCAACAAATGCTACTTGAAGATTGATGCTTGCAATGTCAGCCTCGGCACACAACTTCCAAATCTTAAGACAAACAATTCTGCCTAATATCCGATAATTTATGGTCGAGAAAACACTGATCTGTTTCTTCTTTCACTGCATGCCTACAATCTGATTCGAGATGCCATAGGATTGTAGGCATTGATGGTTGAGAAACCAAGTATATTAATGCCAATTATCATTAAAGCAAAGGTTGACCTATCTATAAGTAATTTAACGAATCACATGCAACATGATTAATTAGCGCCGAAACAGGTTGAGGATGCCTGCTTAGGATGCTTAAATTTGGTGATTAAGCAAATGATCGTGTACCACTAACATTGAAGATTTTTCTGTGACATTTTCAAGAAACATGTGAAAGTTTTTTTTAATGTTACGAATTGTGATTAGCAGGGATTTAAATAGTGGTTTTAACGCGATGTTGAGGTCGTTATTTTATGGTTTTGGTTCTTTCTGCCGTTGATATTTACAACCGATATTTACCGTACTTAACCGTAGTAGTATTTATTACGTCCGTAACCGTGTGATAAAAGCGACGCAATCAAAAATACGTCCGCGACCACAATTTAATCCCTGGTGTTACTTCTGTTTACATTGATAGCCTAATGTGGGGACCTGTTGCTGCCTACTTGGATAGAAAAGTTGTCTTTATCAAATGAATTGGTTTTTTTATTTATTTTTATTTTATTATTTTGTATAACAGAGGTCGTAGCTTGAAAATAAGAAAAGAGGTTGCAGATGCTGAGACTCGAATCTCAAACCTGCTAGATGTCATCTTTTAAAGATGACTGCATGAACTAACTATACTAGATTCTAAGTTCATGAATTGGTTAGTTTAACAACAGAAAGAAGGGGCTTTTGGTAGACCAAACTTGAAAAGAGGGGAAAGTTTTAATCTGATGGTCTACCAGCTGATCTCCCAAGATTCTACAGTTGTAAGTCGGGTATTTCAACTCCTCGGTTTTTTTTTTTTTTTTTTTAAGTATTCATGTTTGAACACATATCGAACATCTTACAATGATATGATACAAGATTTAAGGTTTCAAATATAAGGAAAAACTTATATATAAAAAATTAAATGTACTTATTTTATATATTCCTATCAGAATCAGATTAACTTAGAGCATAATTAATGCAAAGGCTTTGCATCTTATTGCTAAGAAACAATTTACTTAGCTATTACAAAGGAATCAGAAAGTTTTCATAAATCAATTTACTGCTTATAGTGGGAAATAACCATGATCTAGCTCAAATCATTGAACCATAAATGGCAATAGTGTTGGTTTAGTCCTTTCTAGTGTAGTGGAAAGTTGATCTTTACTGCTGTATTATAATATTGAAAAGTTTAGATTTGTTACAGATTTTCACTGTCTTTGAGAATCAATTGAGCCAGTTGTGGAAAAATATCTTCCAGATCAAGAACCAATAGCTCTGCTCTCCATTGTTAAACTCCTTGTTCTTTAGCCAATAATTTATCAGCATGGGAAAGAAAAACCAGTAACTCTGCTCACATTTCCCTCATCAGTTTAATGTAATTTGACCTTTAAAACATAAAAAACTATTCAGCTCATTGGAAGAACATCATAAACAAAGATGTCATGGAAAAAAAATGGGAAAAGCATTTCTATATTTAGAATCATTTCATGCTGTCCCATGGTTGTGTAAAAAAAAAAAAATACAGGAAAATGAAATTCCTCATGGCCTTTGGTTTTTGAAAATTGAGAAAAGAGATATTAAAACTGTGTTTTGCTATGAAACATTATTGTTTGGAGATAAGAAAAAGTTTGAATCGAAGTTAAGATCTTGAAAAACCATTTTTCTCTTCAAACAGGAGAAGAAAAGATAGGAAAAAAAAATGCATACCATATCAAGTTGGGGTAAGAAAAAAAACAAAAACAAAAACAGGAAGAAGCCTCCATTGAAATAACATATCCCCTGCAGAGACAAGTTGAAAAGGTAGCCCCAAGAAAAGGCTTAGCTATCAATATTATTCCAGCTAAGGTAAAGGCCTTTCCTCTCTTTCTTTTCTTTTCTTTTCTTTTCTTTTCTGGTTTTTTTTTTATTTTTTGACAAGTTAGTACAGTTTTGTGCTAGCTGATCTTGTGAACTTCTTAGAAGAAGAAGGCGAATTACGAGTGTTTGACGACAAATCTCCTGACCTTCTCAGCATCTGCCTCATACCATCGGCGACTCGAACTGCTGGATTGGATTTGAATTTTCCACAAAATGACATGTGAGCTTTAACAGCTTCTTCAACACCAAATTGCTTCTTGCTTCTACTCACTTCATCTCTAACAGCTTCTGAGCATAACCCACATAGCCATTTCCCATCAAATTTGGCCTTAACATCATTGATATAATCTTGGGTGCAATCTTCTTTCAGTCCACAACACTCACATCTAACTGATTCAATTTCCATAATCTTTTTTTTTTTTTTCCTTTGCTTGAAGGTTGAGGAAGGATGGAGTGAATTTTTGTCTTTCTTCTAGGAAAGTGATAAAACAAAGTGTTGCTGGTAGTAAGGCTATTTTTATAGTTGGATTTGATTGCAATGATAAAATAGAAAGTGGGATTTATTTTCTTTTTTTTTTTTTTTTTTTTTTTTTTCCTTTTGCCTCAGTTTCTCCCTTGGGATTGATAGTTTTTGTTGGTACAAGAAGTTTAAGAATATGTTTGGTGTTGCATGAGAGCTAGCTTTTATGGTTGGACTCTGAGATTAAAGGGATATGAGGACTTTGGAGTTTAGAGTAGGGGAAAGCTTCCATAATTTATACCATGTTCTAAGGGACATGGGCAAGTGGAAATTGAGACAATATGGTCGGAGGGGGGGGCCTAAGGATAGTGGCCCTTTCTAGCATTTAAATCACTTTTTAATCACTAAAAAAAAATCTTCTCTTTCTCCAGTATTATTTTCTGTGTGGACAGAGAGTCGTGCATTTCTGGTTCGCTGTGTTGCTTCGAGTGTGCTATCGGCTGCAACGTTATCGAGGAAACCTAGAAGACTATTTTCATCCATTCTGTAAGCACCTAAGTGACAGGCAAAATTCATCTTAAGATCAAAAATTTTACCTTGACTCGATATTAATTTTCTGTTTGAATCAAGTCAATAAACATATATGTACTTTCTTTATTATCATATATTCTAATTCGGTTCTTGTGCTTATATTGTAATATGGTTTATATATTTTATTATGTTTATATATGTATTAATCTGTTCAAGCAGTAGTCAAATAATTATTTTATCATAAACAACAATTTCTAGAGTCAAAATAAAGATTTCGGAAATCCTTTTTTAAGCATAAAGTGCCTGATATAAGATTGTTGATCTTAAATTGATCTTTCACAATCATTCATTAACTCAATTATACAATAAGATGTAATATTTTTCCCTTTTTTTTTTATTAATCTCATATTTGTTGCTAGAACTAGGTCGGACAGCGGTCCGATTTTTTTCTCTTGTCCAAATCCGGCTCGAACCGATCTATAGATCCGGTTTACTATTTATAAATATTAAAATATTAAAAAAAGTATTTTTTATATTAATATTTATATATTTTTATAATTAAATTTAAATAAAAATAATATTTTATTAGATGAACAGTAATTCAAGCCGAATATAAAAAACTCTTGTCCAGATCAGGCCCAATTCGAGCAGGACGGTACCCCAACCTTTGGACATGTCTATTTATTGCGGTCACAAAAAAGAAATGTATTAACCTATAATAACATCTTGAAAGACTATACTAAGATCTGTTCCTTTCAGTGATTCAAACAAAATTGTAGAAAAAGAAGTGGGAAAGGGGGAATTCAAATAGTTGTTTTAGTTTGATTTACAAATTAAGATGGTTATTTATATGTTTCTATCTTATCAAGAACCAGTTAAATCCTGTTTGATTGGTGGAAATAACATATTCCATTTGGCCTCGTACAGTTCACAGTTGAATATGACCTAACTGGAAAAATGACAACATGACCATGAAGTTTGCTTTCTACATTGTCTTGCAATAATGCTAACAACTTTTTGGCTTGATTAGAACAATTGAACATTATTTTTTTCTTCTTCCCTTTATCCGGACTCTTCATTTTCTTTAAAGTACTTGTATCCGACACATATTTGGACATGGTATGGGGTATGATCCTTCAAACATATGAAAAAACTTAAAAAAATTTGAGCATACTCATGTCGGACATATATCCATATCCCATACATCCGAATTCAGGTAACATAGAAGTGTAGTCAAATTTGATATGCTATATTCTCCATGTGTTCTGCCCAAGCACATCGTCTCCTCCAATTTTCTTATTATAATTCTTCTCTTCCCATTTTCTTTGCAACTGCCAATTGCATAAGTCATCAAAGCTTCACCATCAAGATCCAAGATTCTATGTTTGGTTTAAATATAAAATGCCATTATGATAATATGGAACATATAATTTTCCAATTCTCAAACATACAGTTTAACATTTTTGAAAAATAAATGTTATCCGAAAAATAGAAAGTGTAAAAGGTTGAAAACTATACAAAATGTTAATAGTAGTATCTTTCAAGCTGCTTAATGTGGTGTTTGATCGATGATCTTTGTGAGAAACATTTCCTATTTCCCATCTTTGATTCTCCATTTTTTGTTTCCATCTTCTTGACATGAGTTAGCATCATTTAAAGGGAAACTATCATGTATAATTTTTTGTGGTTGGTTTGGGCTGGTTTCACCTGTAGAACAAGGTTGCTTTCACCTAAAGTGTTGCTTCAAATCATGTTGACTTAATTTGGCAAGAGGCTTCTCGAATTGGGACATGTGGCTATAAGAACAATTAGTCAATTTTAGTTATCCTGAACTCAAAATTGGACAATGAATTACTATATGATGAAATGATTCATCCTAGGATTATTTTAGTTGGAGTGCATCCATAATTTCTGCAAGGGTGAAAATCTGGAAATATCAACCCCAAGGAACCACTCAAAATTCAAGACTTCATCTATATATTGGTTACTACAAAGAGTCATAGACTACTTTCTGAAGTTGTTTTAAAAAAAAAAAAAAAAACGAATCAGACATGCGAATACATATTAATAATTGAATATCGATACTCGAATCCATATAATTTAACTTTTTAGAATGGTTTTCAAAGGCTTGTGCCCTAAACAAGGTGCTAAACTTTTCCATATTACACCAATTATTAATCTTCTAAAATCTAAACAAACCATAATCATAGTGGAAGTCTTTTTCACTTCTGATTTTCAGTAAAAAAATAAATAAAGAAAAGTATTTGGCCATCATAATTATATGTAGTTGCAACCAACCATGTTGGCTATAGCTTTAAAAAGATAATGTATTCTAATAATTCTTTATTACCAAGCAAACTACCCAAAGGGCTTTGATATTTAATCAAGAAAATGTCCAAATTTATGGTCATCGAAGCAATGTCAAATTCAGATCAGTATATAATTAAGTTGGTGCAATTATTATTTACAGTTTCAAAAAAAAATTACAAAAGAGACTGTAAATTGAAGATAAGGGATAGGGAAAGAGGTTGCAAATATTATGATTTGAATTTAAAACTTGTTGGATGTCACTTTTTAAAGATGAAGTATGAATCAATTTGATTAAATTTCGGATTCAAATTTTTTATTTATTACATACATGATTTAGAGTCAACTAAATCAAAACATAATTACACTCTAAATATTGTCAAAGCGATTCGACGATAGGCCTTATCCTTGATTACCCACCAATTGGTTGGATTTGTCATTTGTAAGATCTTGTTAGATGATTTGCACACAAGAAATGGCCCAGATATTGAAAGATTAATTCAATCCACTACAAGGGCATTAAATTGATTATCATTGCAAACAAAAACTGCTGAAATTCATCTCACGTGATTTTGATCACAACGATTGATGATATATTTATAACCCAATATTTGTTTGGAAAAGGACGTTTATTTACGCCAATCATAAAGGGTGAAAGCTGATTGGCCTTTTTCTTTTAAAAGCTGAACTAACTTGACAAGACAATTTTTAAAAGGAGCAGAATTCCAAAAGGTTAAGCACTTTTTACTGCTGGAAAGGATTCATGAGTTTGGAGAAAATTTTATCCTGAATTCCAATTAGTAATAATGGTGTTGTTTAGCCAGTTTTTAAGCAATTATACAAGACTTGAATTGAGCCGAGAGGCAGGTCCGAAAAATCCTATACACATGGGGGTGGTTACAATGATCCATTTGATTTGACATTATTTGGCCCCAAGATTTCTGTAATGCTCTTTTGCATGTCTATTAATAGTAGGATTAACTTTCACAAATCATAGTTTAGCCATAGATCTCCTCATCCCCACTTCCCCCACCCTAGTTTACTTGAGCAGTTGACTTCTTACTTGTGCTTGTATGAGGGGCCTAGGCCAGGGCATATATCTATGGCCCTTGCTTCAATGCATTTCTTGTCATTGCTTAGTATTTTGGTTCAAAGGATAGGCAAGTAAAGCATGTTTCTAGGCTTTAATTAGCATGTTAATTGCTAGTAAAAAGAATCTAGATATTGATTCGTTTCTGATTAGGCTCAATCCTAACAAATTGCTAAGCTCTTCCATGCTAAACAGTCTGATTAATAACATCATAAATGCTTTGTTTGAAACTATATATGTATATATATATATATAATTAGGCAAACTGAGTATAGACCTGTCCATGGGCCGAGTACTCACCCGATCCGATAGGTCCGGCCCGTATTGGACCGGGCTTGGACAAGGTCTTTTGTAATTCGGGCTCGTCCGGCCCGGTCCGAATTATTATTTATTAAATAAAAAAATATTTTTTTATTTTTTAATTATAAAATATATATAAATATTAATATAAAAATGATTTTTTAATATTTTAATATTTTTGAATAGTGAAACAGACCTATACGGGCTGGCCCGAGCCTGGCTTGAATGGGCTTTGGCAAGGAAAAAAATAATTTTTCGAGCCACGGCCCGGCCCATGGACAGGTCTAATTGGGTATCCCTAGACCAGTTTTCTTAAGATGGGACCGAGACCCCATTTTGTTAACTTAAGGAATCGGCTACCAAGACATTGTCCTTGTGGAGACCCACACTCAATCTGCGAGGTATTATCCGCTTTGATCCGAAGGTCTCACGGTTTTGTCCTACAAAAAAGACCTCACAAGTATGGGTTTAAGTTTCTACACCGTCAAGCTCAACACAGAACAGATAAAACCATAATCATATTAGGTGTTGAAATTCTAGAAGTGGCTCCCACTATGTAGCACTTAACTCTCTAAGGATTCTAGAGGTGACTCCCACGGTATAGCACTTATTTTCCATATTCCGGCTGGTGATTGCTCTAATACTATTTGTGGAAACTCGCACCCAACCTACGAGGTATTGTCTGGTTTGACCCGAAGGTTTTACGGTTTTATCCCACAAAAGGCACCTCACAAGTATGAGTTTAAGTGTATATATATATATATATATATATATATATATATATATATATCATAGCGGATCTTCAGAATTTTTCAATATAAGATTGGAATGTTACAGTCCTGATTCCTGACGCCTATGTGAACTCAAAAACTGCAGTCAAATATTGTCCTCAATGAAGAAAGGAACGAGAGTAAGCTCTATATCATTTACAGGTCCACAGACAAGCCATGGCCAAGCATGTGGAGTTGATCAGGCTCATAAAACCATATCTGGGCGTTGGCCACGTTAAATTTGGGCACTGTCAAGCACCCCCCAACATGCTAATACTTGCCCGGTAGATGTCCAGCAATCCCAATGGCCACCATGGTGTTCCCAATTAATAAATGTCTTTTGAGGGGTTACCACACTCACCAGTCGTTTTCCTTGAGTAATATCTTAGCAAAACAGTGTATGAAACAGGAAGAGGATAAAGCTTAATTCGGCTGAAATATAGAAAAGGATGTCCAATTCTTATGAAACTTTGTTCTCTTTTCTTTTTTCCTTTTTGGGCATACCCAACCCAAGTACATTCATGAACCAGGCATGGCATTTCTCATTGAAAGCTTGCTCCATATCAGGGTGAAGACTATAATGCAAATTATTGTAATGAGAACGGTGAGAATCTCTTTTTATTTTCGAAAAACATATAAAAAATAAAAAGCAAAAAATTAGTTAAAGAAAATTATAAAAAAAGGTAAAAGAAATTTTATTATTCATAACAAAGGTAATGAAAACAATTATATATTTTTACATAATAAATTGATAAATTTAAATATTTAAAAGAAAATAAAAGATTAAAAAATAATTAAATTTGTGATTAGATTTGTTCACGAATTACACCACTTGTCAAACTTATAAGTATAAATATAGTCGATTCAACCCATAATATTATTTTATAAATAAATAAATAATTATTTTATTTTAATTTTAAAATATCAATATAAAATATTTTTAATTAAATAAAATTTGAAATGAACTATTGAGTCAAATTCGATTTCAAATTTAAATTTTAGAGATTTCGAACGAATGTGATACGACTCGATCTATAAACATCTTCAAACAGTCAATGTCTATATTAAAAAAAGAAAAATTTACTTTTTATGTTTGTTAAAACAATATCTAACGGTCTTAACTTTTTCTCTTTTTATAAGTTCGAGAGTTCACCGAAACTCTTAGAAGTTTCGTTAAACTTTGATAAAATCTGGAAAGAAGTGCATATTAATAGTGAAATTTGGTGCCCATTCTGATTGTAGCTCGACTGAAGATATTGCTTCGAATTGTACCATGGTATCAGAATCGATGGCTTCAAAACTTTGCCCTATTTGTAAATCTTTTTCTTCATCTTCTAATACCACCTTGAATGCTCACATCGACCAGTGCCTTTCTGTTGAGTCAACTCCCAAATGGACAGTGGATTCTAAGCTTACAAGGCATAAAATTAAGCCAAGGAAAACAAGACTGATGGTAGATGTATATGCTACTGCCAAACCCTGCACATTAGAAGAACTTGACAGGAGGAATGGTACAAGCTAGGCCACTGCGTCAAACGTCTCTAGACAGGATTTTGAGAGACTTAAAACATGTGATGATGGGGAAAAGCAAAGAGTTTCCCCAATTAATCCTGAGGATACTGGCGATGTAGGTGCTGTTTATGTCGATGCCAATGGTACCAAACTTAGGATTTTATCAAAGTTCAATGAACCTTTTAAGATTTTCACTGAACTCTTGAGCATATAAAAAGAGAAAAAGCTAAGATGGTTAGATATTATTTTAACAAACATAAAAAATAATAATTTTTTTTTATTGATATAGACATTGATTGTTTGAAGATATCTATAGATCAAGTCGCATCACACTCGTTCGATACATTTAAAATTTGACATCGAATTTGGCTCAATAGTTCATTCAAATTTTATTTAATTAAAAAAAATTATATTGATATTTTAAAATTAAAATTAAATATTTATTTATTTATAAAATGATATTATGAGTTGAATCGATTATATCTATACTAATAAATTTGACAAGTGATGTAATTCGTGAACAAATCTAATCATAAATTTAATTATTTTTTAATCTTTTATTTTTTTTTTAAATATTTACTATTATCAATTCATCATGTAAGAATATATAATTTTTTTTTCATTACTTTGTTATGAATAAAAAATTTTCTTTTACCCTTTTTTATAATTTTTTTTAACTAACTTTTTTTTTTTTTTTTTTTACACGTTTTCAGAAAATGAAGAGGGAATTCTCACCGGTTCTCATTATAATAATTTGCATTGTAGTCTTCCCCTCATATCAGTCTCAATTATTGTACTAAAATGGGATACGAAAATGAAACATCCTGAACAAAAATTTCTTGATGAACCAAGAAATAGTATCTAGTTAATAGTTGTGTTAGATTTGACAATTCGTGTACTCATCTCGTGTTGTGTTCGTATTATTTTTTCGAGTCATAATTAATCATGTTTAAAGTATTATATATTTATATAAATTTTGATATGTTAATAATTCGTGTTATACAGATTTTGATATGTTCGTGTATTCATGTCATGTTCTCACGTTGTGGTTTAACTATTTTTTTTATATTGTGTTTGTGTCGTATAATCATGTTATATCTAAAATTATCAGATTTAAATGATGTAATTTGTTAATAAAATACTGAACTTTTAATTTCAGATAAAAGAAATTGTATCTCTTTCTTATTAGTACTTAATTTGCATTCATCAGTCTGCAAGATACAAATAAGGATTGAATCTGAGTTGATTAATCTAATTTAAGTCCGGCTTAAAACTGAGGCCAATCCTATTGGCTAGCCAAGCCATTTGGAAAATTGCAAAAGAGAACAAGAATTCACCTGGTTTTAATCTTTGTCGGGTGAATCTTTATATTCCAATGGTAATTTGTTCTGTTTCTTGTACTGATGTTTAGTTATTAGAGCCTCATTCTTTAAAATATTTTGTATTTAGGCCTTGTTATGCAGGATCATTTCCTATCTGGATTTTAGTTAGACTTAATAATTTTGAACACAATTCGATTATATAACATGAAAAAATAATTAAAAATAAAACAAAACACAATATGGTAGGGTACGGTACAAAAATATAATACGAACACGACATGAATATACGAATGTATCAAAATCTATATAACACGAATTATTAACATATCAAAATTTATATAAATATATAACATTTTAAATATAATTATAACATAAAAATATAATAAAAAACGATACGAATATACATATTGTCAAGTTTTAGCTCTATGTTAAAGAAGGTCAATAATTCTCACATGGGCTTCTTTGTTTGGTTATGTTAAAAATCTAGCTCTAAAAAATTTGAAAAGTACAAAACTTAATGCTCTTCACATGTCTATCCACTTGCATTATCTTGCCCTTACTTCCAATCAAGGATTCTTTCTTACCCTCCCCAACTCAACTAATTCCATTATCTAGCTCTAATTGCCAATTAATCATTTGGCACTTGCAATTAGATCTGATCATAGATCAAGCCAGGTCGCAGTTTGAAATTTTTTTTTTTTTTATCCAAGTTTGAGTCGGATCGGGTTCGAGCCGGTATGGAAGCCCATTTTATTATTCATTAAATATTAAAAATTATTTTTATATTAATATTTATATATTTTATAATTAAATTAAAAATATTTTTTTTATTTAATGAATGACCAATCCGAATTACTAAAATCCTTACCCAAACCTAATCCAATTTGAGTCTAACCTATCGAGTCGAACGGATAATCCGATCTTTGGAGATGTCTACTTGCAACTCAACCTCTAACCTTGGATTTCTTTAATCATTTTTCTGCTGGGGAATTAATCAAAAACTGTGACAATAAGCTGATGTGGTTATTGCTTGATTATAGCTTAAAACTATTAATCATCATTAGTACTCTCTGATTTGCCTTGCTTCATTATCATTGTTATCATAATTGTTACCTCCTCTACATAACAATGATATATATCCACATTCATAATAAGTATCACTTACAGCTTATCTAATAATAACTGGAACAGTTTTCTAAAATAGTTGTATTTTTAAAAAAAATTAATAACTCATATGATTTGCATGTGATGATGAAAGGTTATGTTAAAAGTTGTGACAGAATAATTGTATTTATCCAAACAGATATATATTTGGACAGTTATATTTATACAAAGAGAGATCTATTTGACTGTAAATAGAACTGTCTGATTTTTTAAAATACAGAAAAATAACTTACGTTAGTTTTATGCATGGAACAAAACCATGAAAACCCCCTACTAGACTTCATTGTATAACCAAATTCTTACGCCGATGAATGATCGGTGAATTGATTTTGTCAGTGCAAAATTCAGTCAATCACTAGATTTTATTGTATTTTTGAGGTTTATACATCAGTAACTCTTTTTTCACACCAAATAATTAAGTGTTGAAAGCAAATAAAATGATATTATTACACGCTTTGAAGTATTTCATCAATTTCTCATCATTATTTTCAAGTCTCATGTTCTAACTAGACCTGCTCATGGACCGGGTCGGGTTGCGACCCGATTTTTTTTCTATATTCTTGCTCAGGCCCGGCCCTGGGTCTGGCCAGGCCGACCCGGTAGGGCCGAATTTACTGTTTATCGGATTCAAATTTTTTTTTTATATTTTTATATATTTTTATAATTAAAATTAAATAAAATAATATTATTTTAATTAAAAAACACTGTTCTGAGCAGGGCCAGTCTGGAACAAAAAAATCATGCCCAGGTCCGATCCAATACGAGTCGGGCTGTCCGGCTCATGAACAACAGGTCTAGTTCTAACCATTTTAAGATTTTATTTTCTTAATTCATGAGAAATTTAATTGAAGGCACTGGTGATAAACAAGGAGATATTCTTTTTCGGGTTGAAACAAAACTATATCCGAGCTTGTTTTATTTAGAAATGTACATGAATTCTTTTGGTATAACAAAAATTTCGGCAACAAGAATAAGTTATGTTTGGTATTATTAGATTTTTTGGATTAATTTTACCGGGTGGGTAACACCACATGAGTCAATGGCCATTTTGTCCCTAAACAAATAATTGGCTATCACTGTTAAAACTCTTGAACCCATGCCGAATTATGTTTGATAATGACCTAACAATATTAGACACGAAACGATTACACGATACGAATATGACACAAAAAAAATAACTAAAAATATTATACGAAAGGAAAAAATAACACGAACACGACATGAATACATAAATGTTTCAAAATCTATTTAATACGAATTATTAACGTATCAAAATTTATATAAATATAAAATACCTTAAACACGAATATGACACAACAAAATATATGAACACAACACAGATACACGAATTGTCAGGTCTAAATGACTTCGAGTCGGTCAATGGTGTAGAAAGACAAGTTTTGTTAGGACCAGAACACTAATTCTTATTGTACACAAGGATTATGTTCATGCTGTCCAAGGTAATTAAAGTGGACAAGTTTATTTTTAGGATTAATTACATATTTAACTTTTGAAGTATAAATTTTTTTGTCAGTTTGGTACTTACAGAATAAAAACGAATCATTTAGATACTCGAACTTTCATTCCGTCATGCATATTAGCTCCTTGGATTAATACCATTGGTTAAATGGTTGACATGGCAATAACCATCCAATAAAAACATGACATGTGACAAAAATGCATTGTCAATGCCACATCATTAGTGTCACGTCAATCATTTAGTTAACGGTGTTAGTCCAAACGGTCAATGTGCATGACGGAATGAAAATTTGAGTATCTAACTGACAAATTTTACAGAAGTGTTATAGTTCAGGAGCTAAATATGTAATTAGCCTTTTCTTTTATTTATTACATATAGACGAGTTTTGAGTTTCCGAAAGAGACCATAGTAACAAGGGATTACTATTGAGTTAATAGTAATAATCATATTGTTTATTCATGTTCTGGTATAATCACTTGATGATTATATTTATGAGTTATTACTATGAAATTAAGAATTACACTTGAAAAGGTTAAATTATTAACAATGGAAAAGAGTAAAAGATAATAAAATTACTATTGAGTTAATAGTAATAATCATATTGTTTATTCATGTTCTGGTATAATCACTTGATGATTATATTTATGAGTTATTACTATGAAATTAAGAATTACACTTGAAAAGGTTAAACTATTAACAATGGAAAAGAGTAAAAGATAATAAAATTAGTTGTATTTAGGTTTTTTAATTTTAAAAAATTACTGCCACTAAAAAATTACTCACATTTTTTAATTTTTTAAAATAACTATATTTTTTTCATTCACTTTTATGGGTATAATAAATTCTAATAATTATCAATTTAAGTGTTGTTATTACAAGGTGAGGTTTCTAATTGATTTACTAATTGAATCACTTGATTCTTATCATCAATCTCAAGCATAATCTTTTTATTTTGAATTTACATACATGTTATAAAGGGTTTTCGTGATAATTTTAGGATTTTTTTTTTTTTAATTCCGAAGAAGTGGGATTGGAGCTCAATTCTTTGCAAAGGTATTACATGTATTTATCACTGAATCAAATTTTTAGATGCTAACAATAATTTTTTAAATCTATAATATATATAAAATTATGAATATAAAAAATCTTTTGAACTGACGAAAATAAACATATATGTTTATTATATTTTTAAATTGTCATTTTAAATAAATACTAATAAAATTTATCTAATTTATAAATAAAATCTCTATTTTCATTGAAAGACTTTCATTAAATAAATTTATTTGATAAATAAAAATAAGTTAAACTTTACATTAATTTTTTTTAGAGTTTTAACTTTAAATTAATAATAAAAGTAATAAATTTATGTTAATTAACATGTGATATATTAATAATATCATGAAATAAAATTTACATCTTAATATGCACTTTATTAATTTAATTATTATTTAATTTTTATTAAAATTTTAATTCTATATTAACATTAAAACTTTATAAAATTTTACATGTTATTATGTATTTTATTAATATTAAATATTTACAATGTACAATTACTTATTTAATATATTTTATTATTTAAAATTAAATATTTACGTGCAAATATTTTTAAATTTCAATTAAATATTTTTTATTATTAATAAAATTTATTTAATTTATAAGTAAAAAATTTAATTTCATTAAAACACTTTCATTAAATAAAAAAAGAATAATATGGACTAAAAAGCATACAATACAAGTTGAGAAATATAAGTTTTCTTTTTTTATTAAAGGAAAGAGAGATTTGAGTCTGTTTAAAGATCATGCACCAGTGCAAAAATACCAAGTTTCTTAAAGTTTTTACTTTTACCATGCTAAGCTTAAAGAAAATGACCCATACCCCTTGTATTACTGCTAACACAAGAGAATTATGCATAACTGATGAAAAGCTTCAACTAGCAACTTTAAAATAATGTTAAAAGATCTTAAAATCATATGGCAATCTTCCTCCCCAGAACTCTTCCTTGGGTAGCCTATAATTTCACTAATCTGTTCTTTGAAAATGGTTAGACTGACGTCAGGGTTCTATAAAAATAATACAGAGCTACCTGCATAATCCATTAAAGCAACCAGGAGAAGAACAAAGGGACATATGTAAGAAAGGAAAAGAATCTACTTAAGTTGAAGTCATTGGCTCTTCCTCTTAATGCCTAATCAAAAGATGATTAATAGATAAAATAAGCAAAGATAATATATATATATATATATTTATATATATATGCTTCATGTCACAAATCAGAATGATGATCATTGGCATTTGCCACCAACTTTGAAAACCAAGAACAGCTGACAAAAACCCAACAGCAATCACCCATTTATCACTTGCAAGAAAATGAGTTCTACAAATACCAAAGCCTGTTGCTCCTTCCACCTGTTGAAGGAGATAATAAAGGGTAAACCAAGGTTCAATTTTAAACATCTAAGCAGATTAAAATGTTCAGGATTTATAATACAGTACTTTTTTTTTATTTCACCAATAGCTTAATCTGCAAATGAAGTAGTAAAAACTTTTATGATGGTTTGTAAACAAAGTTGTTGAGCTGGTTTACTTTATCTTTGGCTGGCTCATTAAAGGAAAAAAAAAGATTAATGAAAACTTAAAACTGTCAAGAACAAGTCCCAAAGATGTCATCAGATTCCAGTTCATCTATCCCTTCATCTAGCATCATCTCTTGGTACCTGCATGCTCTGCTGCAAAATGCTTTCTCCCCTCTGAAAGAGAATAGGAAAATGAGATTCTAGGTTTTGAAATTGGCTTGTATTGATAACAAAAGCAAGTTTCATATTGAAGAAACTTTGAAATTAGTCCACTAATACATGAAACCAAGCTGAAGTTACCAGTCTTGAGACGGATAAAACTAGAATGAATGAAGTTGAATTAAAAGAAAATTACAATTCAAATCAAGCTCAGTTTATTGATTGATCAAAGTTGGATCAAAATTTCATAACAGGAAAAAAAAAATTAGAGAGGCCGATAAGAGAAGATAGAGTAATACCAAAAAAACCAAACAATTCCATAGAAGGAAAACTTGAGGCTAACCTGTACATGTAAATGTCTTTCCCCTGAGCAAGATTCTTCTTGCAAGTATAACAGAAGCTGAGAAAACTCTCTGATTGGTAACTTGATCTATCACCCAAAAATTCGTTCTCCCTCTTGGAAGAAGAGAACCCAACCACACCACAACAGCTCTCAACAATGCAATTATCAAAAATATGGGTAGTTCTTGGATTACTCCCATGAGATATTACACAGGTGTAATCTTCTGAGAGTTCCATCTCAGTAGCTGAGAGACTCCCAGTGAAGACCCGATTTTTATTCAAGGTTTCAATGCTTTTCCTCACGGGAGAAGGAGACAAGCCAGAAGAAAATGAAGTCAATTGAGAATTCCTTGTCTTGATACTAAACTCAGGAGGTGTTCTAGGAGATTCTGCTGGAGAAAAAACAGGAGGCAGAGTTGGAATTTGGATCTTAAGTTGTGAACCAAACAGGACAGGTTTTGACAAGTTGGAATCAAAACCATCATCTTTGAGAGCATCAACAATGCCAAGACCAATCCCTTTAGAGTCAAGTTTGTGTCTAGTTTCAGGTTCTGGGGTTTTGGGGGTGCTTGATTCAGACCAAAAAGGGTTTCTGAAAGCTGAAAAGGACTTGCTATCAAGTATAGAAGTTGGACTCATAACAGCCTCAGTATTATCAGAAAATGCTTTTAAAGTAAAACCAGTGAACAACCTAGGAAATGAAGTGGGCTTCTTCTGCTCCTTGTCTGTGGGAGATGAAAGAGTAGTGTCGCAGTCTGCCATTATCAAAATCTAAACCTTTACTTGTTGCTTCTTGTTCTTGATCTCTATTACAGCATCAATTGAAAAATTGGTATTATTGTTTAACTGTAAACAATGGAAAAATAAAATTAACAAAAAAGAAAAATCAAAACATTACATGAAAGAAGAACAATTTAACAACAAAGGAGAAGAGAGAGAGACTCAACTGAAAAGATTGGATTTTTACGCAGAAACTGCTGCTGATTGAAAGAATTAACCTTTGGCAACTATAAGCTTCAAAGATAAGAAAAAGGAAGGATTTTCTTTTTCTCCTCTTTTAAGGTTACTATTAGAGAATGAGGAAAACAAGGGCAATATCATTAGAGTCAAAACCACCATCTTTACAAAACCCTGAAACCAGAAAACAAGACCAAAGGCCCCATGAAACCACTCTGTCTCTCTCTGCTAGGACTCTGTGGCCTCCATTTTTTAGCAATGAATTACAAAACCATGGAAAGGAAAAAGGGAAAATTAAAGAAGAAGAAAAAAAAACCTTTCACATTCACATAAATCCCCCAAAAGATGGCAAAAAAAAAAATATATATATATATATATATATTTAGCCTGAAAAGAAAAAACCCAACAAGAAAACAAAAAGACTAGTGAATTCTGAAATGTGGGGTGATCAGTTTTTTTTTCCTCTCTTTTTCTTTAGTGGGTTATCTTTTTTCTATGTGCTCTTTTATTTTGAAACCCCACTACTTCAGTTTCTTCATCATTAGTGCTGAAAAATTAGCATGCAATTGAAGAGAAAGGACAGAAAAAGAGAGCAGAAAGTGACAGAGAGTAACTGAGAGAACAAAAGAAAAAGATTTAATAGGAAAAACATGCCATCAATATATGATGTATTCTTAAATAATCATATATATTAAAATTATTGATTAAAAAAATATAAAAAAATATAAAATTATTATTAAAGAAATAATAAAAATAAAAACATCTTTAATGAAATTTTAATATCTTTATTCTTTCTCATTTCATTAAAAAAATATTATTTTTTAAAAATTTTAATTAAAAATAAATTTAAAAAATAAAATTTTTAAATATATTTTTTTAAAATTTTAAAAAATAAAAAAATTTTAATTTTAAAAATATTATTTTTTATTATTTAATTAAAAAACTAAACTAAATTAAAAAATAAAAATATTTAATATATTTATTTTTTAAAATTTAAAAAAAAATCAAAAAATAATATTTTTTAATTAAAAAATAAAAGAAAAAAATTTTTATCAAGTGATTTATGTTAGAGTATTTTAATTTTTATTACTTTTTTAATAATAATTTCATTTTTTTATTTTTTTATTTTTTTGATAAATAATTTTAACATATATAATTATTTAAAAATAAATCATATATTGATTACATATTTTACATATTAACTCAAAGAAAACGATTTTTTGTTAATTTGAGGAGTTGTTGGGGTGAATATATAATAAAGAGGGGGTGTGCATGGGAATCAGTAGTTTTTGGCTAAAACCAAACCTCCTCCACTATCTCCTAATATAGAACTTAGAAGTAGTTTTCACGTCAATTTTTTATTTCTATTTTTTTATTTCTTTTTCCTTTTGCTTTTGCTTCCTCCTAGATATAATTTATTATTAAAATTGATAAATCTATTTCCTCCTACTGCTATTCTCATCCTTTAGCGTCAAAGGTTGCCTCATTATATGAAAGCACAAAGCTTTGAAAGCTGATGGGACTGCTCAACCATACTTAGAGTTAGCTTAACCAATGCCTCGTGTTCAACCTGGACTTTGCTTGCTCTTGGCTTCGCTTGGCTAATTTTACATGGCTTTAGAGTTTTTTTTTTTTAATTGGAATAAAAATATACAATCTTGAAAGTTGAAGCTTTCTAAAAAAAATAACATATGGCAAATGTATTGGTTGAGTGTTGGAATTAAATTAGTAGGAGTTTATTTATAAATAAATTGATGATATAATGATGGATTTTAACTAATTTAAATTTAAAATTGTATTAATTTGATAAAATTATCACTTTTTTATCTGGCATTATCACTAGTACATGATAAAATAAGGTCAGTATGGACTATGGAGTATGTAGCAAATTAATTAAAGGCTAAAATAATAAAAAAAAATTCTGAATTTTACCATTTTATTTAGATACATTTTTATATTTTTATTACATTAAAATAAATCTTTAATTTTTAATTTGTATTCAACTAAACCCTTAACCTTTAACATGTACTCAAATAAGCCTCTAATCTTTAATTTATACCTAAGTAAACCTTTAATATAAATTATACCTGCTCATGGACCGGGCCGCGGCTCCGATTTTTTTTCTACCTTACCAAAGCCTGGCCCGGATCACTATTCAAAAAATAATAAAAAAATATTTTTATATTAATTTTTATAATTTAATTTAAATAAAAAAATTATTTTTTTATCATCAAAAATCATACTCAATTTCGTTCCAATATGAGCCGAGGCTATCGGGCCGGGCGGGTTGCTCGGTCCATGAACAAGTCTAGCATAAATCAACCTTTCATTTGAAATAAAGACTTATTTAGGTGCAAATCAAAGGATAAAAACTTATTTAGATATAATAAAAGTATAGAAATTTATTAAATAAAATAATAAAATTCAAAGATTTTTTTAATATTTAAGCCTTAATTAAAAGAGTAATTTTCAAAGTATTGAATTTCAATTTTTATGCTTATAAAAAAATTGAAACAAACCCCAGACTTGGTGCCTGAACTTTGATGAGCTAGCCGAATGATCCAGGTTGAATCAATTAAAACTTGAGAAATGTAGTGAAAATTCTGAAGCCATAGGCCCATAGCCATCCACGACACAATTTTTGACATCAAAATTTTTATTTTACAGTAAATATAAATTTAAAAAAAAAAAATTATCATTAAAATTATAATTTGAAAATTCAAATAGAAAAGTCACAAAAAGAAAAAATATTACTGATGCAATTTGAAAATTGGCTTTTGACGTAAATTAATTTCATTATTTTATATTTTTTTTATTTTTCATATATTTTTCATAGCAATGTAAATATTTCAAAAAATTTTAATTATATTTTTATAATTTTTTATTCAATTTGTTATTATATTTTTAAATACATTTTTCAACAGTTAAGCTAATTATAAATCCCATTAAAATTTATAATTGACACAATTTTTAAAATTAAAAAATTATGTTTTAGGATCTCATTATGCTTTCAATAAAAGCAGAGCTCAGTCCGAAAATCACGGAGCTCTCTCCCCTTTTCGGTGGCAGCAGAGTCAGCTAGTTCAAGTTCAATGTCAGCCGGATTGCTGAAAACTAATCTTTTCTTCCCACCGGCTATGCTATACCTTAACTCTTTTCCTTGATCTTCCTTCTTTCCTTAGCCATGTCTCCCTTCCTAGAAACTGAAATACCAGAAAAATCTAGTTTTTACTATTAAAACTATAATTTTAAAATTGAAATCAAAATTTTGATATTTTTATGATTTAAAATTTGATTTTTGATGTAAAATAATTATATTATTTTTGTATCTTTAAATTTTTATTATTTTTTATATTTTTCAATATTTTAATTTGTCATAATATTTTTTTTTACAATAATACTAAATATTTAAAATTTTTAAATCATATTTTTAAAATATATTTTTTCTACTCCAATTTTTTAAAATTACGTTAAGGACAGTGACCCAAAAGCTCAAGTATTCAAGGTAAGTTCATCCCTTCGTCAGTGTCTAGGTGGGGCCCTTCATAGTATATAAAATTCAAGGACCCATCGTCATTATCATTCTAATCAAGACCCTGAGCCTCAAAGTGGGCCCTACGTAACTCCCAGTTCAATCCCCGGACCCACCCATCACTGATTATATTTGACAAATTGGTACTAAAATAATTAATACCTAATAAATTCTTTTTTAAATTTTTTAAATGATTTTACTGAAATGCCCTCGTGAAAATTAATAATGGATGGGTAAAAGAGACTTACCATTAGAATTTAATGAAAATTTCATTTACCCTTAAATTTTTGAAAATTTTACTTCAAATTATAAAAAAATCAAATGACAATTTTATCTTTTAAGAATTTTGGAGATAACTCATGTTTAGAGGTGATAACAGTTTGGTTAGGTTTGGTTTTAGACAAAAATTACGGTTAATGTGCAGTATTATGATTTTTAACACTTTGTAGCTACCGAATTGAATAGAATAAAACTGACCTGAACCAAATTCCATCAGTTCAAATCCGAACCCGATTTTATTTAAAATCTTAGCCCTCGACCGACCTCCTTTTAGATGTACTTGAAACCGCCCCAAATCCGATTTTATTAAAAAATTTAGCTTTCGATCCCGAAAAGATCCTCCGATCCCATCCCGAATAGACTGAACTAACTGACCATTTTAATTTTATTTTAAATATAATTATTTAAAATTATATATAATATAATATATCATTTATATTATATAATAATATATAATATACAATAAATAAGTTATTTTTTAAATAGTTAAAACTGATTAAATCGACTTACTTAAGTCGGTTTCGATTTTTTCGATTTTAGAATCTTTTTCGGTCGGTTCGATCGATTTTATAAATTTAGTCGGTGTAATCAATTTTTGAAATTTTAAAACCGAACCGACTGAATGCTCACCCCTAATAATATATAGAATTAAATTAACATATATAAAAAAATTAAAAGTAAGAAAAATAAAAAAAATAATCGGGGCGGGTCAATTCGGGTTTATGGTAAACCCGAACCCGACTAGACCTGCTCATGGGCCAAACAGCCCGCCCGACCCGGCAGGCTCCGCCCGTATTGGGCCGAACCTGGGCAGGATATTTTTAATCCGGGCCAGTCCGGCCAGGGCCGAAACAATATTTTTTAATTATAATAATATTATTTAATTTTAATTATAAAAAATATATAAAAAATATTTTTTAAATATTATGAATAGTGAATTCAGGCCTGTCGGGCTAGGCCTTGGTAAAGATTTTGAAAAAAATTGGACCGCAGCTCGGCCCATGAGTAGGTCTAAACCCGACCCGAACTCTTTATTTTTTGAAATTACCTGCCTAACCCGACGGTTCAGATTATTTTGCCAACTCTAGACATGTTCTATGCCATAGAATGATAATTTTGGCATGATATTAATTTTTAGGGGGGAAGAGGATTATCCAAGCTATAGGGTATTTGAAATTATGATCAAACCTCAAGGGGTTTTAATACTTTTCCCTATAAAGGGTTCGTTTAGATATACTCGAAACCCTCCGAACCCGATTTTATTTAAAATTTTAGCCCCTGACCTCGAACCAGACCCCGAAACCCCCCCAATCTCATCCCGAATTGACTGAACTAATCGACCTTTTTAATTTTATTTGAAATATAATTTTTTATATAATAATTTAAAATTATATATAATATATCATTTATATTATATAATAATATATAATATACAATAAATAAATTATTTTTTAAACAGTTAAAATCGATTAAACCGACCAAACCGATCGACTTAAGTTGGTTTCGATTTTAGAATCTTTGTCGGTTGGTTCAGTCAGGTTTTTTAAGTTTAGTCCGTTTAATCGATTTTCGAAATTTTGAAACCGAACTAACCAAACCGATTAAATGCTCACCCCTAATAATATATAGATTTAACATATATAAAAAATTAAAAGTAAGAAAAAAAATTGGGACAAGTCAATTCGGGTTTATTGTAAACCCGAATCCGATTCAAACCCGTTATTTTTTGAAATTATTTATCTGATTCGACGGTTCAGATTATTTTATTAAACCCTAAACATATTCTATGTCATAAAAAAATAATTTTGACATAATATTAATTTAAAAAAAATTTATTCAAACTTTAAAAGAGGAAAAAAGATAATATCCAAACTTCAAGGAGTATTTGAAATTATTTGGGGTTTTAAAAAAAACAATTCCCATTATGGATTTTAACAGTTGGGACACAGTTGGGAAGAATCTTGGAGTGGACCCTTTGGGGAATGATGGTGTCGAGAAGGTTAAATTAATGGTGTTGTTTTGTCAGTGGAGTGGTGTGATCACTGATCAAAGTTACCACCTTGATTTGCCCAAGACATAGGATGAAATTTTTAAAGAAAAAAAAAAAATTAGGTTTTATTTGAATTATTATTTAATAAAAAAAAATATTTTTATTAAATTTAATTATAAAAAAATGAGAAATGTCGTTAATCATATTATTTAAAATGATATATATATATATAAATATAATTAATATAGTATTTTTTTAATTTAATAAAAATAATATATTAAATATATAATTTTTAAGATAATAATTAAATAATTTTTAATTAATGTTTATAAATATTAATTAAACAAATTTTTAAAATATATAAATATTTTACTATACAAATAATTTTTTAATATTTTTAAAAAATAAATCGACGAGTCATCAAATTAAATCAAATTAAATTTTAAATAAATAAATTTTTATTATTTAAATTAAATTCAATCCGATTTAATCTATAAACAAAGTAAGAGGCACTAGCCATGTCATCTTTGTTTTGTTGAAAGCCAAAAAAATATTATGTACAATGTCGACATCATGTCACCATGAAACCTAACCCTATATATAATTGGAGCAAGTGGGAATTACTTCAAGCTTTTCTTTCATGATGTAACCTTGATCTTGATAACTTTATGACGATCCAATAGGGTTAAGATTGAAAAGAGGGCCCAGATATATATTTTCTTATTAGACATTTACCTAGTCTTGATAATTTATATATACTAATAATTTTACCCGCGTATGCTACGAAAAATATTTTATTAAATTATTTTAAAATAAAATTATTTTAAAAAATAAAATATTAATAGAAATAAATTAAAATTAAAATATTTAATTTTTTACATTTTAATTTTTCCTATTATACCTTTATATATTTTAAAATTTAATAAGTACAAAGTGATAAATAAATTATTATAATTATTTTAAATCAAATTTTTCTCAAAAAAATCTATAAGAGAATAATAAAAAATATTAATAATTTTTTAAATATATAAAATTATAAATTTATGTAATTTTTTTTACTATATATATATATTTATTTCTGTAAAAATAATAAATTATAAAACAACAATAATAATAAAAAAAAAAAAAACTACAACTACAATTTTTTTTCTTTCTATTTTTCCTTGATTATTCTTGATTATAAAAATTAAAACAACACTAATAAAAAAATAAACACTAATAATTTTTCTTTCTTCTTTCTTCTTTTTCTACTTCTTTTTCTGCTTCTTCTTCCTCCTACCGCCAACTGCCTAAGAAAAATGTAAATATTTTATATTTTTTATAAAAAAATAAAATAATAAAAGGAAAAAAAGAGAAAAAAGTAAGAAACTTAAAATATAAATGCAAATAAATATTTTTATTTTTTATAAATTATTAATATCTATAAAATTAATTTAAATTATAATATAATTATTATTTATTTTTTGTATTTATTTATAAAGAGGATAAAAAAGATAAAAATATAATAAATAAAAAAATTATAAAATTAATGTAAATAAATATTTTATATTTTATAAATTATTTAATATTTATAAAATTAATTTAAATTATAATATAAATTATTATTTATGTTTTAATTTATTTATAAAAAATATCAAATAAAAAAAGAGAAAAAAGAAAGAAAGAAAAAATTAAAAATAGTTTTTATATAATTAATTTAAATAAATATTTTATATGTTTATAAATATTTTTTTACAAAATTAATTCAAATTATAATATAAATTATTTTTTATATTTATTTATAAAGAAAAAGAGAAAAAAATATTGTCATAACGGTTTTTTTTTCTTCACCGCTCGACGATTTTCTTTTTAAAATAATAAAAATAAAAATGCAGGGAGTCGCCACCGATCTTTTTTGGTTAGGTGTGATTGGTCACCTATGAAAACTTGTCTTCTTAATAATATCCTAAAATTAATTAAGATATATTAAAAAGATAATTTTTGGTCTGCGAAACAAAGTTAGGTTCCGGAGTACGGTTACGCGTGGAGAAGGATTAGCACCCCCATGACGCCCGTTTTAAAAATGGTACCGATTATCTTTAATCTTGAAAAAGTTATTTTAACTTTAATATTTAATAATAATTCTCTTAGTACATTTTATTTAAAAAAGAATATTTTAAAATGAATGAGAGATAATGTTTATTTTTATAATTAAATCTGAAGTAAAAGAAATTACTTATGTAAAAAATAATTCCCGAATCACTCCGATGTTTTCGATAATGTTTCGACAATTATTTTTACACGAACCATTTTGAAGAACGATAGATATTCCGACCGTCAAGAGAACAGATTCATTTTTAGAGAATTTCCTTTACTAAAAATAATTCAAAAAAAGAGCCATTTTTTTTTTTGTTTGTGGAGAAAAAATAAGAAATAAAAAATATAACGTCTTTTTTTTTTGTGAATAATTTCGAGATAACAGAAATCATCAATGTAAAATAGTTTTCGAATCACTCAGATAATTTCGATAATGTTTCGATAGCAATTTTTACTCGAGCCGTTTCGTGGGACGATTGATACTCCGACTGTTCGAGAAATGATCCGTTTTAGAAGATTTCATTCTCCAAAGATAATTCAAAAAGATATGTTTCATTTTGCGGGAAGAAAATAAAGATTAATGAAGATATCTTTTTTTTTTTTTAAATTAATCTAAAAAATAAACAAAATTATCGGTGTAAAAATAATTTTCGAATTACTCCGATATTCTCTATAATGTTTCGGTAACTAATCTTACTCGAACTGTTTCGTGGGACAATTGATACCCCGACCATCCCGAGACATAATTCGTTATTAGAAAATTTCATTTATTAAAAAGATGTTTACGGAAAAAATTAATAAAAATATCTTTTTATAATTAATTTTGGAATAAAAGAAATTACTTTATGTAAAACTAATTCCTGAACCACTCCGATAATCTCGATAATGTTTCGATAATCATATTTACACGAACCATTTCAAGGAACAATTGATATTCCGACCATTCCGAGAAAGAGTTCGTTTTCAGAGAATTTTCTTTGTCGGAAATAATTTAAAAGATATATTTTAAAAAATAAAAAAATTATTCATTAAGAAACTAAATAAATAAATGAAAAAAAAAACTTTCCTTTTTTTTTTTATTAAAAATGCACAAAAATTAATAAAAAAATACAAATGCCAATAACGATAGAACTAACAAATAAATAAAATTAAAAAATTAAAAAGAATAATAATAATACTAATAATAATAATAATAATAATAACAATAAATAAAAAATATAGGCATGAGAAAAAATATATATATAAAATAAAATATATGATAATAATAATAATAATGAAAAATATAAAATAAAATAATAAAGAAATATAAAATATAAAAAATATAAAAATAAAATAAATAATAATAATAATAATAATACTAGTAATAAACAAATATATATATATAAACAAATGGGAATAACAATAATAATAAAAAAATAAAAATAAAAAAATAAAAAATAATATTAATAATAATAATAAATATAATAAAATAATAATAATAATAACTAATAAAATAATAATAATAAAAAAGATAGAAACAACATATGGGTTGGGTCCAGGCGCGGATCCTGGGACTCGACCCGGCTGTTTATAAATTTTTTTTTCATTTAACCTGAAACCCTAAAAAAAATACCTGTTTTTCTTTTTTTTTTCTCAACCCTCCGTGGCCGCTGCCGTGCTGGAGCTCCCTGAGCCAAAAAAAAACACACCAAAACACTCCCCCCTTCCTCCTCTACCCGAATACTGGGTTGATTTTTCCCAAAACCAACCCAAACTTGCTAGATCTAAAAAACAAAATCGAAACCTTTTTTTTGTTTTTTGTTTTTGTTTTTGTTTTTTGTTTTTTTGCTGTTGGGGTTTTTTTTTGGTTTCGGATCTTCTCTTTTTGCCTCTTTTTTTTTTGATTTCCCTTTAGATCTCATTTGGTGTGTTTCGGATCTGGGGTTTTTATAGGGGGATTGTGGCGGTGGGAAGCTGGCAGCTCGGTGGCAGCATGGGGTTGGTTCGGTGGGTGGCTGGTAGGGCAAGTAGGGGGTTAGGGTTGCCAGGCAAGTGGGTAGGGTCTGGCAGGAGAGGCGACGACGGTGGAGAGGCGATGACAGGAGAGACGGCTAGGGTTGCTTAGGGGGGAAGGTTGCTGTTAAGCCTTGGGCCAGGTTTGGGCTTGGGCCCTGTTGCTAAGGGAGGGCCTGTTGGGCCGAACAGGGGTTAGGGGAGGTTGCTAGATTGGGCCAGGGGTTGCTGGCCTGCTGGGGTTTGTGGCAATTGGGTCAGGTTCTGGGTTAGTGGGCTTAGGCCCTGTTGGGCCAGTAATAATATTAATAAAAAATAAAAAATAAGAATAATATAAAATAAGAATAAGAATAAGAATAATAAAAAAAAAAGGTCGCTACAGCTGCCCCTCTTGAACATTGCTGAGGATCAGCAATAGGACAAAAACGTAAGCGACAATGTCGTCCGTGATTAATATAAACTGCTCCTCTCAACAGAGGCTCTATTACTTTGAAATTTTAAAACGATGCTCCTCTCATCAGAGGCTCCTTGACTTTGAAAATTGAAAATGCTCCTCTCATCAGAGGCTCGAAAACTTTTAGATTTAAAATGCTCCTCTCAACAGAGGCTCCTTGACTTTGAAAACTAAAAATGCTCCTCTCATCAAAGGCTCGAAAACTTTGAGATTTAAAATGCTCCTCTCATCAGAGGCTCATTGACTTTGAAAACTGAAAAATGCTCCTCTCATCAGAGGCTCGAAAACTTTGAGATTTAAAATGCTCCTCTCAACAGAGGCTCATTGACTTTGAAAACTAAAAATGCTCCTTTCATCAGAGGCTCGAAAACTTTGAGATTTAAAATGCTCCTCTCAACAGAGGCTCATTGACTTTGAAATTTAAAAACGATACTCACCTGGAAAATAAATTGCTCCTCTCAACAAAGGCTTTATCACTTGAAAAATAAATTACTCCCTTCAACAGAGGCTCTATCACATGAAAAAATAAATTGCTCCTCTCCACAAAGGCTCTATCACTTGAGAAATAAATTGCTTGTCTCATCAGAGGCTCTACCACTTGGGAAATAAATTGCTCCTCTCATCAGAGGCTCTACCACTTAAAAGATAAATTGCTCCCCTCAACAGAGGCTCTATCACTTGAAAAAAATAAATTGCTCCCCTCAATAGAGGCTCTATCACTTAAAAAAATAAATTGCTCCCCTCCACAGAGGCTCTATCACTTGAGAAATAAATTGCTCCTCTCATCAAAGGCTCTACCACTTGGGAAATAAATTGCTCCTCTCATCAGAGGCTCTACCACTTGAAATATAAATTGCTTCCCTCAACAGAGGCTCTATCACTTGAAAAAATAAATTGCTCCTCTCAACAGAGGCTTTATCACTTAAAAAATAAATTACTCCTCTCAACAGAGGCTCTATCACTTGAGAAATAAATTGTTCCTCTCATCAGAGGCTCTATCACTTGAAAAATAAATTGCTCCTCTCAACAAAGGCTCTATCACTTGAAAAATAAATTGCTCCTCTCAACAGAGGCTCTATCACTTGTTTTTAAAATGTACATTTTTCTTGGTTATCATGGTGATTCCCAACTTCCTGTTGCAGTCGGGTTTCATTTTCCTCGTTCATCTGTAATTCGTATCCCTTTCTATGCAACAGTAATTCTCAATGTTTGCAATGTTATGATGATGCAATGCATGTTTATGATAATGAAATGCATAACTTGAGGCCCGAATCATGATTCGACGCCTCTGTGTATATTTCAATAACCTGAGACCCTTTCAGAGTTGAGTCCGATTAAGCCTTTTATTTCAATCTTTAAACTTTTCTGTCCTTCCCAATTCTTTATCTTTTCCTCCATCAAATTGACTAGGCCTCCACAATTTATTTCCTCACGATCCTTACTTAGTCGAGTCAAAGCTTTGTACCTTCCCCCCTAAAACAATTTTAGGTATCAATCGTCATCTCAATCATTGTTTTCTTTACTTCCAAAAGGTATAAACAAATCGGGTCTCACACTGCCCCATTATCTCTTCCTCCCTTTCTGATTTTCCAATTTTCGAATTTCTGTAGAGTAATCATGAAAGCTTCGTTTGTGCATTATCTAGTTATTTATTATCACTCATATTTCATGTCAAAATAATGCATTATCTAAAGAAGATTTCAAAAAAAGAAGGATAGTTTAAGGACACGATTTTATGAATCGGGATATATGCTTTTATTCCAATGAAGGAAAAAAGAACATACTGGCATTAATCAAAGAAAAGAAAGAAAGGCTGAACAGGGATAGACCCCCACATAATGAATACTTAAACAATCTCAATCGAGCGAATTCAGATTTCTCTTTCAGAAAATAAAATCCATCGATGTCTTTGACTCCTTTCGAGAGCGTCCAAATATTAATTGCCCTTCCTGCCTTGTGCCATTCGGTCACGTCGCACCTTACTGTTTGTTCAGTTCTTTTATCCTGTTTTAACCCCTTGTCTCCTGAATTATTTCGCACAGATTATTGTCGGTCATCCCAACTTTTGTTTGTCCTCTACCTAGGCCGCCCTTTAGGGTTTTCGACCTAGATCGATCCTTTGATTCGAACCGCCCTTTTGGGTTTTTGATTTGAAACTCTTTTTTTTTCTTTTTTTTTTATGCATAATATTTCTTCACTGCATTGACATTGATTGGACTCGAGAAATCTGCACCATCCATCTCTGCTAAAATCATTACCCCTCCTGAAAATACTCTTTTTACCACATACGAGCCTTCCCAATTTGGTACCCATTTCCCCTAGGATCTTGCTGATTATGGAGGATTTTCTTCAACACTAAATCACCTTCTCGGAACTCTCTTGGGCGAACCTTTTTGTTATGAGCCCTCATCATTCATCTTTGGTATAATTGGCCATGACACAGGGCCGTCATCCTCTTTTCCTCGATCAAATTAAGTTGCTCATAGCGGGCTCGAACCCATTCTGCTTCTTCTAACTCGACTTCCGTTAAAATTCTCAGTGAAGGAATCTCCACTTCAATTGGTAGTACAGCTTCCATCCCGTACACTAAGGAGTAGGGAGTTGCCCCTGTAGAAGTACGTACTGACGTTCTGTAGGCTTGCAGGACAAACGAAAGCTTTTCGTGCCAATCTTTGTACTTATCAGTCATTTCAGCAACAATTTTCTTTATATTCTTGTTAGTAGCTTCTACTGCTCCATTCATCTTGGGACGGTAAGGCGCCGAGTTGTGGTGCCTAATTTTGAACCGAGTGCAGATTTCTTTCATCATGGTATTGTTCAAATTGAGAGCGTTATCTGTAATAATTTTCTCCGGGAGACCATATCGGCATATCACTTCCTTTTTCAAAAATTTACACACCACGTATTTGGTCACACTAGCGTAAGAAGCAGCTTCGACCCATTTTGTGAAGTAATCGATAACTACCAAAATGAAGTGATGTCCGTTCGAGGCTTTAGGGGTAATTGGCCTGATCACATCCATTCCCCACATAGAAAAAGGCTAAGGCGTTGTCATGACATGTAGAGTTGTCGGAGGAGCGTGCAGCTTGTCGGCGTATATCTGGCACTTATGACATCTTCGAACATACCTGATGCAATCCCTTTCCGCAGTCATCCAGTAATAACCTGCTCTCATAATCTGCTTAGCCATCATGTGGCCGTTTGCATGTGTTCCACATACCCCTTCATGAACCTCTTCGAGTATTCTTTTATCTTCAGCCGCTTCGACACACCTTAGAAGTGTATGATCTCTACTCTTTTCATACAATATTTCTTCATCCAAGAAGAATCCCATCGCCATTCTTCTTAAAGTTTTTTTTGTCATTTTTCAAAGCGTGCTCTGGATACTGCTGATGTTTTATGTATTGTGAGATGTCGTGGTACCACGGTCTCTCATCTGGTTCTTCCTCAACATGCATACAGTGCGCAGGCGATTCTCGTATACTCATCTTGATGGGCTGGACGTCAGCACTTGTATTTATTTTGAACATTGAGGCCAACGTAGCAAAGGCATCGGCCATTTGATTTTCTTCTCGAGGCAAGTAATTGAATTCGATTTTTTTGGAATTGCTGAACCAATTCCATTATGAATTTGTGGTAGAGGATCAGTTTTGAATCTCTTGTTTCCCATTCTCCTTTCAACTAGCAAATAACTAGGGCAAAATCCCCATATACTTCTAACTCGCCTATTTTCTTTGCGATAGCCGCTTGAAGTCCTATGACATAGGCCTCATATTCTGCCACATTATTGGTGCATCTAAAAGTTAGTCTCGTAGTAATGGGGCAGTAGTTTCCCTCTGGTGATATCAAAACTGCTCCAATGCCATGCCCCAAAGCATTTGATGCTCCATCCAAATACATTTTCCATACAGCCTCCTTTAACTCCTCGCCTTCATCCTCCCGAGAAATAACCATCAAGTCCTCATCAGGAAAGTCAAACTTTACCAACTCGAAATCTTCTGTAGCTCTATCTGCCAGAAATTCGGCCATTGCACTCCCTTTTATGGCTTTCTGCGAGACATAGGTGATGTCATACTCAGAGAGTAGAACTTGCCATCTTGCTAATCTTCCTGACAATGAGGGTTTCTCAAATATGTACTTAATGGGGTCCATTTTAGCAATAAGTAATGTTGTATGATACAACATGTACTGGCGGAGTCTACGAGTAGCCCAAGCTAGTGTACAACACACGTTTTCTACTGTTGAGTATTTGGCCACGTAATAGGTGAACTTTTTACTCAAGTAGTAGATGGCATGCTCTTTTTTACTTGTCTCATCTTGCTGTCCCAATACACATCCCATGACTTCTCATGTACTACCAGATACAAAACAAGTGACCTTCCCGGAGTGGGTGGTACCAACACCGGTGGGTTGGTAAGACACTCTTTCACTTTATCGAATGCTGCTTGGCAATCTTCGTCCCATTCACCCGGGTCTCATTTCCTGAGGAGTCTGAAAATCGGATCAAATTTGGCAGTGAGTTGGGAAATAAAACGGGCAATGTAATTCAATCTCCCCAGAAATCCTCTTACTTCTTTTTGTGTCCGGGGTGGGGATAAGTTTTGGATGGCGCGTATCTTGTCAGGGTCTACTTCGATTCCTTTCTCATTAACAATGAAGCCTAGTGGTTTGCCGGATGTTACACTGAACGTGCATTTTGCGGGATTGAGCTTAAGCTGGAACTTTCTTAACCGACCGAACAACTTTATCAGATTAACCACATGGTCCTCATCTTCACGTGACTTTGTGATCATATCGTCGACATAAATTTATACTTCTTTGTGCATCATATCATGGAAGAGGGTTACCATTGCTCTCTGGTAAGTCGCCCCGGCATTCTTTAGCCCAAATGGCATCACTTTATAACAAAAAGTCCCTCACATTATCATAAATATGGTTTTTTCCATGTCTTCTGGTGCCATCTTGATTTGGTTATAGCCCGAAAATCCATCCATAAATGAGAACAATGAGTGTCTGGCGGTATTATCCACCAAGGTATCGATATGGGGTAATGGAAAACTATCTTTCGGACTGGCCCTGTTTAGGTCTCGGTAATCAACCCACATCCATACTTTCCCTTCTTTCTTCAGGACTGGGACTATGTTCGCCATCCATTCAGGATACTTGGCGACTTTCAAGAATCCTGTGTCGAACTGTTTTTTTACTTCTTCTTTGACTTTTAGGAGCATTTCAAGCTTCATTCGTCTCAACTTTTGTTTCACCGATTTGTATTCTGGCCCTAAAGGCAAACGGTGCACCACGATATTCGTATCAAGCCCTGGCATGTCCTCATAGGACCATGCGAACACATTCGCATATTCATGGAGCAGTTCTGTTAATTCTTGTTTTTGTGTCACTGAAAGTGAAGTGCCGATTTTTATTTCCTTCTTATCATTCTCATTTCCGTTGTCTCCTGGTGAGGCATAATTTGTTTTTCCTCTAACTCTATCAATCTCAACAAGTCAAGAGGTAAGTCATAATTTTCAGCAATCTCTTCATCGTCAATTTCGTCGATGTCAATATATTTCTCAAAATTGATTTCCGAACCATCGATGAGATTGTTTTTGCATTCATTAATAGGGGACCTGTGGTGGAAGCAAAAGAATATAGATATTTGTATAGGAGCAAAATAGAAAGGATGGATAAAAAGAAGTGGCAAATGAATTGAAACAAAATGCATCATGATTTTTCATTCATTAAAACGATAATTTCATAAAAAGAGCCCTTGCACAAAAAGAAACTTTCATAACACTCTTGGGCAAAAGTGTTTGAAGACTTAGTTTGTTAATCAGAAAGAGACCTAAATACAACTGGTAAGTCTATAGCATGCCAATTCTTCAATTCAAATCCTGGGGGGCATGGGTAGATGGTCTCTTCCTCTGTTTGACTTCCCTCTTTTTTCTCTTGTTCCAGCATCTGGATGTAGAATTCCACGAACATTTCTTCCAAAATCACGATAGGCTTGGTTCTAACTGGTGAATCAGAAAAAACAAAACCCGTCGATCAAAATGTCTCATAGAGGTGGGGGATATAGATCCTTCGGGTCTCCATCTCATGACCCTTTAGTCTTGAAAGCCTCTGTTCTTTCCTTTCTTTTATCATTCTCTCTTTGTCTTCTCTAGTTGGCTTGTATCCCAAACCAAACTTGTCCCCTTTTCCAATCACACTTATCCACCTTCGGATTCCTTGTAGGTCATTTCCTAGGCCGACCCGGCTCGGCAACCTTTTTCAACCACCTGAACAAGGCTGTTTTGAGTGACGTAAGATAAATGAGGCACAGGTATCTTAGAACCTTCTCCTACAAATATGGCGTTAACAAACTCCAAGGTTCGGAAAGAGCATTCCCGTGCTTCTTCGGCAGCCTCTATATAGGGGACACTCGAGGGTTTCGATACAATCAAGTCTTCTTCCCAATCCACAATTATTACCTGCTCCTCAACTCTGAATTTTACCTTCTCATGTAGAGTGGACGGAATAGCACCAGCCATGTGCCAGGGTCTTCCCAGCAAGACATTGTACGAGGGGATGATATCCATAACCTGAAAGGCGATATCAAATATGCAAGGGCAAATCTGCATTGGTAAATCGATCTGTCCCACCACCTGTCTACGGTTCCCATCAAATGCCCGTACTATCATATGACTGTTCTTCATGTGGGACATGTCGATAGGCAATTTGACAAGTGTAGTCATAGGCATGACATTTAATGCGAAACCATTGTCGATAAGCACTTTTGCAATGATATGGCTTTTGCATCGAGCAGTGATAAGGAGGGCCTTGGTACTGCCTGTCCCTTCCGGCGCGATTTCTTCATCGCTGAAAGCTATAAAATTATTGACAGCCATATTTCCTACTACTTGATCGAACTTTTCTACAGATATATCATGAGCTACGTACGTCTCGTTTAGTACTTTTAAGAGGGCCCTTCGGTGAGGTTCTGAATTTGTCAGTAATTCCAAGATGGAAATACGAGTTGGTGAGCGCTTTAACTGTTTCACCATGCTATATTCACTGTGCTTGATAAATTTGAGGAACTCACAGGCTTTCTCCTCTGTTACTGGCTTGTTATTTCTTTTCTAGACTTCGTTTTTCGGGATAGTCTTTTCTTCATCAATTTTAGCTTTCCCTTTTCTGGCAATTTTTGCTGCTTCGGGTGTATAGCATCTCCCGCTTCTTGTAAAACCTCCAATACCGGTAATGTCTACTACAGTCGTAGAAATATTAAGTACTGGTGTAGTATGATTAGATTCTGGCTATATAACTTCACTGTCGTATTTCCAGGGCACAGCCTTGCCATTCTTAAGTGGAAAAAGGCCTGGTACTTCAATAGTTACTATCTGCTTTGATACCCTCGGTGTTTCTTTCACTAGCGGGTTCTGGGTTTCTTCATAGTAGATGACTAATGGCTTTGGCTTGACACATCCACTGATTCTTCTTCCCGTTCTGTGGAGAATTCTACTACACCTATATCCATAATCTTTTGAATTTTATCTTGAAAATCGGAGCATTGGTCGATAGTATGTCCTACCAAATCCCTGTGATACCTACAGAAGTATCCATTGTCTGATTCCAGCCTCAAAATTCTTTGCCCCATGTTGACTGGTTTATACAGCCCCACCTTAATCATAGTATCCAACACTTCTCCCATATGAGTCTGGACGTCCTCAACCCTGGACAAAACCCGACACCCTTTCCCTTCTACTATTGCATTCACTACCGCTTTCCCATGATCAGGTAACGGATTTGCAGTGACGTTAGGCTCTCCTTTGGTTGTAAAGTTTAGATAACCAATCCTGAACAGGCTTTGCACCTTGTGTTTAAAGGCAGTGCAATTCTCCAGAGAATGACCCGGGTTGCCTCCGTGATAATCAAAATTCACGTTTGGGTCGTACCACCTCGAATATGGGGGTTTCATAGGTTCTAGGAACACGGGTGCTACTAAGTGGTTTTGGATTAGCTTGGGGGAGAGTTGGGTGTATGTCATGGGAATGGGGTCGAACGGGGGTCTTGGTTGAAACTGTTGGGGTCCCCTTTGGTTAGTCCCTACGTTGTTGATTGGATTGGCCGGGTTAAGAACAAGAGTAGGGATTGTGTATACGGGCGCTGGCATGGGTGATGGTGAATATACTGGCATCGACGGTCGATAGCTCATCGGGTATTGGGATTATGTAGGAGGATATGGGTATGTGTTAGGTGAGTAACTGTAGGGTTGGTTTGTAGGGAAAGGGGTAAAACTTCGTGGTGGCCGATTCTTATACGAAACGGCCTGTACTTCTCATTTCTTCTTCTTTATCACACCTATCTTCTTGAGATTTGCTGTGTCAACTCCTTCAATCTTGCCGCTCTTTATAGCATTTTCTATCATTTCGCTAGAAATGATCATGTCGGCAAAATTTTTGGTAGCATTACCGGCCAGCCTGTCATAATATGGCCCTCGCAACGTGTTGATAAACAACACGGTAGTTTATCTTTCAGTGAGGGGTGGTTGCACTTGAGCTGCCATATCTCTCCATTTCTAGGCATATTCTTTGAAACCTTCTCCCTCTTCTTCTCCATGTTTTGTAAGGATAAACTATCAGGTGCCATGTCAGCCATGTGCTTGTACTGGGTTAGAAAAGCTCTTGCCAGATCTATCCAAGTATGAATGCGACCACGATCTACTTGGTTGTACCACATCGCGGCTGATCCTTTCAGACTGTCTTGAAAACAGTGGATCAATAATTTATCATTATGAGTATGCCCAGCCATTTTGCGACAGAACATGGTGATGTGAAATGAAGGGCACTTGGTCCCATCGTACTTTTCAAATTTTGGAACTGTAAACTTCAGTGGTATTATCAAATCTGGAACCAAACTTAGTTCATTTGCATCAACTTTCCCGAAGACATCCATCCCTTCTATTGCCTTGAGTCTCTCTTCTAGCATATCATATTTATGCTCCGTCCTGGTGTCCTCCACATGCTCTATCACACTCTTCCTCAATTTTTCTTGCTCTATGGGGTCATCTAAGTTTGGGACGTTAACTGGGTTTGAAGGATTAATCCCTGAGTTGGATGCAAGCTGTCCTTGGCCTTGCTGGCCTATGGGACCCGATGTGTTGACGTAAATATAAGGTTGTCCTCCCACTAGAGGTTCTCCGTGGATGCCCACCTTGCAATGTTTGGGTGTGGGTTGGAGTAAAACCCGGTGGATATAGAGGATTTTCGTCGTTACTCTTTCGGGGTCGGAGTCCTTCCCTTATACTTGAGCTTTCAGTTTGCCCCTTTCCCCTAGTCAGACTCATCATCATTTCTATCATCTTGGCCATTTGTTCACGCGATTCTTCTTGTGACCTTGCAATCTGTTCTCGTGTTTCTTGTTGGGACATGGCCAATAGTTCTTTTGATTCAAGTTGGGACCTAGCCAATTGCTCTTGCAACTCTCTCTGTAGTTTTTTCATCCTTTCAATTCGTGCTGTTTGCTCACTTTCCATGGTTCTTGTTTTAAACCTAGTATTATATTGGTGAGAGAATTGCTTTGATCTTTCCGTCAGTCTAATTGTGCTTGAAACCACTGAGAATTATTTTAGTTGTGATTAGTGTATGCTATTTTAAAAAAGATTTTAAATCGCTGGCGCGATATCAAAATTTTTTTTATTCATGACTTGCCAGATCTTTTCGTAAGTAGATATATATATACGCATGTAACACGAATCATGAATGTAATGGTTTTCCTTTGTATAAGGTTTTTCTTATCTAATTGTATTGAAATTTATGTCCTCTCAAAGGATTTTTGAAGCAAAAATGGATCATGGAAAGCCTCTTTCAATCTATTGATCAAGCTCCAAACCAATGGGACCTACATTGACTTCATCACCTGGGGTGGGATGCCTCTAGAATTAATGCTTTGGTAAGTAATCCAGGGAAAAAGGCTTGATAAGACTAAGGAGTAGACATCACTTAGCAACAAAGTTTAGTGCACCTATAGATTTTGTTTCCTAGTTCTTTTATGTTCCTAACCTTGATGATTGGTAGGCGTGCTCATAAGTCAAAAAATTTGTTCGGTTCGATAAATACGATCTGTATTAGATTAAATTTGAGTTTGATATTTTTATTTTAGGTTGGTCCGGTCCAATTCAGAACAGTATTTTTTTATTATAATAATATTATTTTATTTATTTTTAATTGTAAAAAATATATATATATATATATTTTTTAATCGATAAACAGTAAATTCGGACCTAACGGGCCTGTCCGACTCGACTCAGGATAAGGCCTAGGCAAAGAATATGAAAAAAATCGAGCCGCGACTCGGCCCGGCCCATGAGAAAATCTAATGATCGATTGAAGCTGCTAAATTCAATAGTTGTGAAATAATCGAATTGAATTGTTGAATCGAATTAATTTAATAAAAAATCGATAATTTATTTAATTTTGTAGATATGAACTAAATATTTTGATAGTACCATCGGAGCCAGCCACTTCCTACCAGCATGATTCTGCTGGAGGGTCGTTTTGATTGTGAACCCATATGCGAACTCTTAATTTCATTTTATTAGGTTCACTCCATTCCACTCCACTCTAGCCCTTCTAGAGTACCACAACAAAAAGCTGAAAAAGGTAAGCCATAAGCAATGCAACGGGGTTTAGGTTCAATCATTGAGCAAAGCTTCTTGAAACCCAATTTATTTTATTTTATTATATTTTTTTAATCTGTTCTTTGATCAACAAATTCTTTACATGCAAAGACACATACTTTTCACCAAAAATGAAACTAAGAAGTAGGTGGTGACACAGCTTTTTGGACCTTAATGATCACATGGAAAAACCTAGTGGGTAGGACCTTTAATTGACCTATTAAGATGTCCTTTTTCATAGGTTTTAAGTATATAATCAGATTGGTCATTGGTGAGTGCGGGTTATTTTCGGATTTTAATTATTATGAATTTAATTTAATTTTAAGTTTGGATAATTTTAAATTAATAATTTTTTTGAATTTGAATTTGAATAATTTCAGATTCAGACCATCTCATAATTATTTTAGATTCAATTCGAGTTCGAATTTAAATTTTTTTAAAATTTTATAAGTTATGATCATTCTTTTATAATTTTGAATGTAGTAATTAATTTTACTTTTTATATAATTAAACGAAAATATGATAGAAATACTAAAACTAAAATTTAAAATTTTAATAAATAGTTATATATATATATTATATATTAATTTTGTATTTGAATACTATCCATCATCTTTTTAGTCTATCTTATAAGTTCAAATAAAAGCCAAATAAATATATAGGTTTAATATATAACTAGGTGAAGGGCCCGCGCTTCGCTGCGGGTGAAGCAATTTAGTTTTTATTTTCTGTAACGACAGTAACAATAGTACTATGGAACATGTGAGAATTTTATGAATAAAGGTGGATTACGATATGTTAAATAAGGGACATTTTTTTGACTGAGAATTAAAAAAGGTATTTGGAATAAGAAAAAAGTTCCATGTTGATTCAAACTTTGTAGATATTTCTGTGATGGAAATCAAGTATGTAATGCAACAGTTTGCATGTTTTTAAGGTTTCTGACAATGAATTACAAAGTTTATTGTTGGCTAATTGTTTACTCTAATATCAAATAAGGGCAATGAGATTGAGTTTGAGAGTTTGAGATTCGAACTATTCATCTTGTTCTTAGTCTGCGTATAATTTGTGAGAAAAGCTATAATAAATATATATATATATTTGATAAATAGTAGCATGCATGAAGCACTAAAAGATCAAGAATGTTGTTTTTCCTTATACATAAACAGCTAGCACATGCAGAGTATCATAATGTTCTAATAAAGCATCAGAAAAAATAACTTAAAAGTAAGATGCTTATTACAATGAAGCAAAAGGCAAAAGGAAAGACCAAAAGAGTTCAGAAAATAATAAAGTACCTGATGATGGACTTTCCCTTGAAAGATTGTTCGGTTTCAGAAGAAGCAGCAGTAGTGGGTTGATGCAGCTTAGAAGCCTAGAGGCCTTCACTGCCTCCATGGAAAAAGAATGCATATGATTTTGGGCTAAAGGCTTCCATTCTATACTCATGAATGGAAGCATCAACGTCCGAAAACCAAAGAAGCAAACCCACCAACACAAAAATGGTAATCTGCATCCTTCCCCTACGAAACTCTCTCTGCCTCATATCTTCTTTTTTTCAGCTGTGTTGGTTTTTGAGGTTGTGTTTCGGAAATTGATAAAGAAAGAGAGAGCAGCAGCCAACAACAATACAGACACAATGATGAGTCCAAACTCCTAATTAAAGCCGAAGTAGTCATAAAAGAAGTAAGAAGCATTGATAGCGACTTGGTATCTTCTTTTGATTTCCTTCAAGAAAAGACAAAAAAATCAATGGAAATCCACTACAGTAGTGAATCATTCAACATACACATAGAAACAAAGCTTAGCCAAAAAAAAGGAAAAAAAATCGAAATGCAGGGAAAAAGTTTGAACCGAAAAGTAAAAAAAAAAAAACCCAAATAGCAACAGCAGATAAAAGAAACTAATTGTAGAGGAACCCACCTAACCACCTTGATAATCTGAACATAACACAACAAAGCAACTTCAAGAGATAGAAACCTTCAAGAATTTCATTTTTAAAAAGCGGTTAGCAGTAGGACATTGGGAAAAAGAATTCAAAGACAAAAAATTGTAGAAAAGAGAAAGAGTAAACATTCAAACCAATTTTTTTTTAAAAGGGGTTATCAGTAGGACATTCGGAAAAAAAAGTAAAAGAAGAAATTGTAAAAAAGCCAAAGAGTAAACATGCAAACAAAATCTATCAATAAGCAAAGAGACCATTGAACAATTGAGAAAAACCCAGCAGCAGAGCATAGAAAGAACACCGACAACAGATAACCCAACAAAACATATAACAACCAATTGCTCCCAGCAACCCACTAAAAAATGAAAAAAAAAATGAAGAAAACTCGAAGAACAAAGAAAGGAAATAGCGAGAACGGGCCTGCAATAGAAATGGTGCAATAGTTGTTTCCAGAAGCAAGAAAATTAATTTTAAGCAAAAAGAGCCTAACCAGTAGACAGCAAGTATGGGCAAAGTGGCTCACCCTGACACACGAAACTGGCATAACAGTTGACCATAGCATGGAAGCTTGAGGAAGAGAGAAAAAAGAGTAGCAGTTGCGGGGAAGTTGGAGGACACAGTAAAAAGGCTCTGTTAGAATTCCAACTCGGACAGGTAAACAAATTAGCATGGCAGCCTGACAAAAGAAGGACAAAGAAAAGCAGGCAGCAGAGACAAAGGGGGCAAGCAAGAACAGTGAACAAACAAAGCAGAGACATGGACAACATTCTTCATTTATGGAGTAAATCACGGATTGAATCAGATGGGCAATCTCCATTTGAGAAACAAAATCACACAAAAAAAAAAGATTGAAAAGGGAGAAAAAATGAAAAAGAAGAGGAAGCTTCTGAAGCATAGAACGTATGGGAGTTGCAGACGTGGATCAGCAATAGTGAAACAGAAGCTTGACCCACACGTGGCCCTGCATGAACAAAACCGTTCAAATTTTTTTTTTCCAAGGAGCTGGGTCAGCAAACTGCATACGTGGATAGGTTTAGTTTGCTTCAAAAATTGTAAAATTTATTTTTTGGATAAAAATTTAAACATTTTGATATTTTATTATTTAACAATGGTTATATACTTATTTTTTGAAAATTTTACGATATTTGATTTTGAATATAACTATATTTAAATTACCAGAGATTTAATATTTATTTATTAAGTGGGTTTTGTCACTTAAAAAAAACTTAGACCTTTGCTATTTATTATCAAGTGGGATTTGTTACTTAAAAAAATTGTGCTTCATTATTTTGAATTAGGTTAGGCCTAATCAAATAGTTTTATTAATCTTTTTGCATAGTAATTTTATTAAATTTAATAATATAAATTATTTGAAAAATCTTATGTTCTTATATATATATATATATTATATTACATTATTTTTATCTTATTATTTTTATGAAACATAACATATTCATAGTAATTTATATATACATACTTGCATATGTAATATATAGAGTAATATTTATCTTGTATTGTTTCCTATATAACGATATATACTTGCATATGTAAAAGTCATATATAGAGTAATCATAGTAATTTAAATATATTTGCACTATTTAATTTAAAAATAAATATCATAATTGTTTAAAAATAGACAAAGATTTAAACTGTGATGAATTATAACATAACTAATATATATACAAATTATAACATTATTAATATGAAGCATCTAAAATGAAGCTAGCAAGCATATCTATACTATTCTTAAAAGAAATCCTCGAGTTGGTGTCACGAGTTAAAAGATACCAACTCAGTAGAGGAAATGTCAAAAAACCAAACTATAAAAATTAAAAAAATGAAATTGAATTAAAAAAGTAATTTAATAAGTTTTTAAAATTTATTTTTTAAAAAAAACACCCACTCACAAAATCACTCACGTAATTAAAAACTCACCACTCTCTCACACAACTATCCACTCATCTTCTTATCCACAAAAACTACTCAACTATAAAAACTATCTACTTTTCACTCACACGGTGAATGTCAGAAAATTCTAATTATGTAAAAAAGGTCTTGGTTTTGCTTCTATTTATAATAAAACATGTTTCATAAAAAATACACTTACTCATATCACCATTTGATTTAAAAAAAAAAAATCATAATTGATTAAAAATAGACAAATAAAATATATAAATAAAGTGGGCTTTGTCACTTAAAAAAATTTAGGTCTATGTTATTTATTATCAAGTGGGCTTTGTCAAAAAAAAAATATATATTTTGAGCCTCATTACTTTGAGTTGGGTTAGACCTGATCAAACAGTTTTTTGTTTTTTTTTTTAATCTTTTTGCATAATAATTGTACTTAATTTAACAATATAAATTATTTGAGAAACCTTGTGTTTTATATAAAAAAAAGTTACATCGATTTTATATTTTTTATCTTCTAATTTTTATGAAGCATAACATATTCATACTAATTTATATATATAATTGACTATGTAATACATTGAGTAACCATTTATCTTGTATTGTTTCCTATATAAATTTATATATTTGCATATGTAATATATAGGGTAATCATAACAATTTATATATATTTGCACATGATTTAAAAATAAATTGATTAAAAAATACAAATACTTAAAATGTTACACAAACTATAAAACAATTAGTTTATATACAAATAAAATGGATTTTGTCACTTACACTAGTATAAAACTAAATTAGTTTTACATAGTTTCATAATTTTTTATACGATTTATATTTGTCTAATCCGACCGTCGTAATTTATATTTTATTCACGTAAATCATGAACGTCGAGTTTCGAGTAAATTAAAAATTTCTAACTATTTATTCGATGTAAAAAATTTCAACCGTTAAATATATATTGAAAAAGATAGTATTCTCGATCGATATAATAAAGTTATCAAATCGAATCTAAATTTTACGTGCACAACGAGTACAAATATATTGTTAAATCCAACGGTTGGTTTGTTAAAATATAAATAATATACAAAATTATGAAAATATGTAAAATTAATTTAATTTTATACTAATATAAATGGATCACTCTTTTATATATATATATATATATATATATATATATGCTATTTTTTTGTTTAAAAATAAATATATTAATCTTTCAAATTCCATAATTCAGCTCTTTTCTTTATTCTTACATTTCCTTTAACAATCTCTCATTTTCATTTTCGCTGTCTCTCCCAAAAAAGTCAACTATTTATTACAAGAATCATTAATAAATTATTAAAATAAATATTTATGATTTAATTCTTACATATAATATGTAATAAATAATTATTTTTTTCAACAATTTGATTACGTGGCATTATATGAATGGAAAGGATTATATGAAACGGTTACTCCAAGTTAAAATATATCCCTTCCATTTATATAATGCCACGTAATTAGATTGTTGAAAAAAATTAACTATTTATTACACATTATATGTAATAATTAAATCATAAATATTTATTTAAGTAATTTATTAATAATTTCTATAATAAATAATTGACTTTTTCTAAAAATATGATTACGTATCATAATATAGATGAAAGAGATATATGCTGACATGAAATAACCGTTTCATATAATTTTTTTTCTAATCCTTTCTCCCCAAGTGAAATATTGGCAAAAATAAAGAAAAAAGAGTTGCATTGACAAAAACAAGGATACGAACGAAGGGATTCCCCTCCTGATGACAAAAGCAGTGATGGAGACTTCAAAGGTTATTTACCCCTTTCTTTCTAAGAATTATCACTCATTGAATTAAACAAGAAATAAAAAACAATGATGGTTATCTGGATATGATAAAGGGTTATTGTAGTAAAGAAGCAAAGTAGTAATTTGGGAAAAGCCAACGATCAAAAAATTGGATCAAATCGGTGGAACGGATCTATTGAACTGAAAATCGGTGATTAATTCGATCTAATATATTATATTAAACCAAGATTTTAGTGAATTGATGAAGAATTGGTTAAATTAATAAAAAAATTAGATTAAAGATTATTAAATCATAATTAAATGGATTTTAGATTTATTTTAATATGTATCATTAAAAAAATTAAATTTTTTTTACATGCGATAGGATTTAAACTTTAAACTTTTTAGTTTCATATTAAAAATTATATCATTAAGTCAAAAACACATTTTTATTAAGGATTATTATTCTACATGGAGTCTAAAGAATCCACAAGCAGAGTTAATAGAATGATATATAATTTTAGGGTATATTTAAAAAAATAAAAAAATAAATGAGACGTGATAGTTTCTTAATCTCGTTGTGGAGTTAAAAAACTTCATTGCTAGTGTATTAAAAATAAACTTAAAAAATATTTACTTAATAGCATTTACTATTTATTCAATATTGAAATCATGTACTTTTAATATTAAAATCTCTTTCTAATTTGAACAATAATTAAATTAATTGTATCGATTGAACTAAATATCAATAATTTTATCGATTGAATCTTTGATCTGATTTTTTAAAAGTATGGAACTGGGACTGTTGCTAATCTAAAGGTAACCATCACTTCATTTGAATGTTGAATTAGGTTAGATCATTTGTTGAAAAAAAAAAAAGCAAAGATGTAATACTCTCAATCAATTTTGTGTCTTGTATGATGTATCATATCATAAGATAGTGTTACATATATATTTTCATGTTTACTCACTTGTTTCATTTATAGGTTGATAATTACAAAAAAAAAAAAAAAAAATCCCTAGATTTTACAAGTAAATTGATTAATGATTATAGAGGGTAACTTTCTTTTATTTTTAAGTGAATATATAGGTGGGTAAACTTGTAAAGATGAAACAATATTTGCCTTGAAAACATCTAGCATATTGTAAACCACAAATTTTGAAATTTATTGGAGTAGAGAAGAAAATTTGATCACCTAAAGGCAACATAATTACATAAGGGAGATTTGTAAATCATCATCTTACCAAACTAAATTATTTTAAAAGACTAAAATTTTTGTTGATTTTGAACATAATAAAAAAATACGATACGAATATGATACGTTTAATAAATACAAAAATAATGTAATAAATATGACACAACACATTTAAACATGATTAACATGATATATTTAATAAACGTACCATAATAATGTTTCGAATTTTAACACATTTAAAAAATTATATTGTATTTATATTTATATAATTAACACGAAAAAAAATAAATATGAAGATATATAGGTATACTCCTGCCTCATAAAACAAGAACAAGATAAATAAATTCAAGTACCCCACTGCACATTCCTCATTTGAAAACAAGAGGATGAATTGCATAAATGTTCTTGGTAATTCATGGTCAAAAAGTTATACATGTAAATATCATATCTCATATATTACAGTACATACTGTCTTTCTGCACTGTCTGTGTTACATTTTTTATATAATTAATAAGCCAAGGATGGGACATAGCGAACTTGTCAAGGCATTTCAATACCCTCTTCCCTAAGAGGTATATAAGTTAATCCCAATGTGGAGGTCTTTTTATGAAATCAGATTTATTAATTTTAAACACAACATCGTTCATTATATAAAAATATAACACGAGTATAATATTTTAAAAAATATAAAAATAATATAATAAATATGATATATTATAATAATTTTAACACAATTAATATGATATATTTAATACGCATATTATATCATATTTATATTTATATATAATTAAAAAAAATAAAATAATAAGATACGAGACACATAAGCCAATTATCAGATCTATTTGAAACAATCACTTGATCATGTCGGTGGATAAGAAGCTATAGACAATCATGTCTCTGATTTCACCTTTGCAAAACCCAATACTTCTTTAGCAGGCCTTCTTTCAAAAACCCAACTTTCTCCAACACCTTTTGGGACCCCTGATTTTGTACCTCTACAAAAGCTTCAAGCCTTACCAAGCCTGGAAACTCTTTGAACACAGTGGAAACTGCCATCTTCAATGCTGCTGTAGCGATCCCTTGTCCCCAGTACTCTGCACTCACTGCATACCCAAGGTGAGCTCTGCATTTATCATCGCCTGATCCTGGCTTGATTGAAACTTATCCGATCGAATGGTCATCTAAACATATGGATCGACGATAAGGTTGGGGTATAGCAACCTTATCAAGATATGACAGTGCCTCTTCCCTGGAAGTGATGGCGTTCCATCTGAGATAACGGGTTACTTTATCATCACTAGCCCATTCCAGGAAGTCGTCGGCGTCGGAGAGTTGGAAACGACGGAGGGAGATTCTTGATGGGTCCATTAATAATGGTTAAAAGTGGAGGAGCTTTGATATGAATTCTGTATTCTCACGTTTAGTTAGTCTAAACTCGGTCTTATCTTTTGCAAGGCCCGAAATGGATTGAAAGCCATAAATATATGTCAGTTGTGGTAGTCAGTAGAATTTGGTGCATTTAACCAGCCTCTTGGCAGGCAATTGATTGGGCGCTAGGAATTCAAAGTCCAAGCTGCAAGTGACGTTGCTGAAAAGTTTGTCCACTTACTTTATTCTATTGAAAATTAAACTAATAAGTAAATTAAGAACAAAAAAAAAACAAAAGAAAAAGGATCATTCTACAATGTTCAAATAAAATTTAAGAATGATTAAAGATTTTTAATTCTTCAGTAACTGTTTCTCTTGTTCAAGTAGAATTGGACATAAAAACAAAGTTAGATATCATACCAAAAATGAAAAATGTTAATGGTTGTTCTCTGCTTGAAAACAGATTAGTGGTTGAAGACTTTGCATCTCTAATTGCTTTGGCTTTTGGCATATTTGAGAATTTACTGGACTTTGACTCCATAGACCTGTTCATGGCCAAGCCCGGCCGGGTTCGGGCTAGGTCCAAACAGGTTACTAAAATCTTTCATATTTGTCCAGATTCGATCCGACTAAAAATATAGGCAACATTTTGTGACCAGATCTAGTCTTATTTGTTATAAGGATACCCAAACCCTGTCCGATCTGCCCAATTTTCTTTAAATTGATGGAAAAAAAAAACAAAAACCCAAACTTTATTTTCCATTTCTTTCTTTTATTTCCATTTTTACCTTCATTTCATTAAATCCTAAAGCAACCAGTAACGACTAAACCAAGCATTATACAATTTGTCAGATTAAATGACAATAAATAAGCAAATAATTTTCGATCAAAAGAAATTGCTTATAACTTCGATCAAATCATCTAGAAAGGAGAAATGCGTAGAAAAAAAGAGCAAATAAAAATGGGGTAAGAGAAATTGCTTACTGAGAAGCTGAAGCGGTGAAGAGAAATTTTTTTTTGAGGAAAATGGAAAGAGATGGTTGCTACTTGCTGTTGGATCTTATACTCTTATTGTATAGGGTTTGTTAGTAGGGAGGTTTCTAAAATGAGCCCCATTTTAGATGGGTTTTACAGAACAAAGCCAGTGACTCAGTGTCCAAATTTTATAATTAAATTTACTATTCAGGTCGGGTTGGGTTCAGGCTTAAAATTCTTTGTCCAAGGTCCTGTCCGTTTAGAAAATGGGTTTATTATTTTGCTTAAGCCCATTTTTCGGGTTTAACATTTTTGTCCAAACCCTCTTGAATATCGGACAGGCTTTTGAGTTTGGACGGATAACCCGATCCTTAGATAGGTCTACTCTTAAACAACAAAACTTTTTTCTCATAAATTTTCATTTTCCTTAGACCTACTGATAGCCCATATGAAATTATCACTGGCCGAAACTCTGTTGGGAATTGAACATGCAAAATCAAAATATAGAATAAATTTTTTTTTTAATTCTTTAATCATTAGATCACATTGAAAAGCACTTATATAATCATACAGGGCTAATCGCATAGTGTTGAAAGCATATTTAGCATTTACAATTTGCGGTAAGTCCTTATCTCGAAAACCACCAGCAAATCATCAGTTGTTCAAGTATCTAACTTCTAATGATAAAGTTTGTAAAAATGGTGGCCAAGGCCATATTTTTTGAATGGCCTCATTTGCAGAGAGTTGAAGCTCATTAATGTGGTAAATGCAGGCTCTTGAAAGGTGCTGGAGAAGGCTGGATTTCAAAGGAAGGAGTTTTAAGGAAGCATTTCATTCTAAAGGGGTAAATTCAGGCTCTTGAAAGGTGCTGGAGAAGGCTGGATTTCAAAGGAAGGAGTTTTAAGTAAGCATTTCATTCTAAAGGGAAGAGTTATGATGCAAGTATTGTTCACAAATTTATTTTCCCCAATCTATTCGATATAACAACAAAATTTTTTTGGTTAGTAAAAGGAAAAAAACATGTTAATAAATGATTTATATAATCCCAATTTTAAAAAATAAAATGTCAAATTGTACGATCAAACTCTGTACTTTAGTGAAATGATGGGATTTAGTCCTCTACCATAATTTATCACAACTCAATCTTTATACATTAATGGATTTTATTCAGAACCGATGGATAACTCGCGTTAATTTAAACTGTTACAGTTGATGACATGGACTTTGATTTTCTGATGCGGCGTATGATTTTTTTAACATGACATTTTAAGAAATTTTTTTCTTCTAATATGATGATGTGGAATTCTTTTAGTAAAGTCTTAAATTTTTGGCCACTGTAATATTTTAATCATTTTTAATTTTTTCACTTGGTACCCACAAGGCCAAAACCCAAGAGTGGCAGTTCAAGGATTGGCCTTTCAAGGATCATGTGGGGATTTTTAATAAGAGTAAGTGGGGTTTTTGAGCTTCAGCTGGATTGTTATTTGTGTTTTATTATCTTAGTGCTGGTCTTTATTAGTGTGATGTAGAACTCAAATGTGAAGCTGGGAATTTTGTTTAATATATATCAAGCACTAAATTATGTATATGATGAATTTTTATGTGGTTATTGAGCCAGAATTCTAGTTTTGAGGTTGGAGTTCTTAGTGAGTGTTTAATACTTGATTCTTTTAGCATGTGGTCTTTACTTGTCAGGTTTTAGATTTTCTTTTTTGGGGTGGGTGGAAGATGATAATTTATCTAATTTGTTTGTAAACTGTTGATTAAAGTGAACACTCATTCTTGAATTTTATGCAGTTATTGGATTTTTTAAGCGATTTGAAGATGACAGTGTAGAGTCTGCTAAGATTGTGAAGCAATGGAATGTGAAGATTATCTCAGTAATAAATTTTGTCCTCCGTAGCTGCTGTGGTATTTTCATCTTAGTTTATACGATTTATATGTACGTGTCTGATGTTCATGAGCTATGACCTTCTTGGATGTATCTTTGAATTTTGTTGAAGTATTTAAGAATATTGATTAGCTTGTTATGACAATTGGCAATCACATTATATTTTTCTTGTGAGGGGTGCAACGCCAATTAAGTTGCAGTCAATGGTGTCGGCTTCAACATTATAATTTGTTTTTAATTGATGATATGTTTGCAGAGAGAAGAGGATGTCCCTTGAGCTTTTTGTTTTTGATAAATGTATATTTTGGAACAAATGTAAGAGTGAAATAGACTTTGTAGATTGTATCATTTAGGGTAGATATCTGGGGACAAAATTGGTGGGATATATTAGGGTGGAGTTGTTTGCTGGTTTATCTAGGTTAAAATTTTTAGGGTAAAACATCTATAGATGGTTGTTTATTTGCCTTATGCACAGGTTCTTTTTTTTTTTAGTGTAGATGTGTTACATGAAAAGCTACACATGGTTCAACTTACCCTGGCATTTAACTTTTTCAAGCTTCGTTAGTTTAGTAAGGTGGGTGCAGAGCAGGTGTTCTGCAAGTCAAGGGAACATGTGTCTAGATCCTTTTGTCATCTTTAACTGAATCTGCTTGTGGCAGATGTTGTTAGCTTCTATGTTACTCGGATTTGGGTGTGAGTATCGGACACGGGATGTTCAATTTTTTCCAAGATTTCCATGTATTTGGAGGGTTCTTGAAGGATCATATCCCCAAACCTATGTCCGGATATGTGTCGGACACGGGTGTCGGACACGGATACTCAAAAAAAATAAAGAGTCGGAGCAACATAAGTTAGCTTAAATATATTAGCTGTTTTCTGTCTTGCTCTTTTATCTGCATTACTAGAGAGAGGTGATTTCAGATATTCTGAAATATGACTACACCATGTATGAGGGTTGTCCTGCTATTATCTTTCATCTGACCTGGTTACTTTAGACAAAGTTTTGGTCATACTGATTTCTTTAGATTGCTATCTCTCAATGTTGTGTTTTTTAGCCTTCTAATTCCAGCTTCAAAACATGTGAAAGCCTTTTATAGCTTAATGGAATTAATTTTCTCTTTGGAACAGGAATGAAATGAAGATGGAATAACTATGATGGTTACTCTTGGCCGATGGTTTTGTTTTATTAAGTGCCAATGCACACCAAAGGTCTTTCATGGCTGTGACCCTTTGAAATTCTGCTGGAATGATCCCTCTGTTCAGGATACTAACATAAGCAACGCAAGCGGTTCATAAGATACATTCTCCTTAAGCTTTCGCACAAGTTTAATGGTAAAACAATATTAGGAAATTACAGTATTGTTTTATCAGTTCTGCTACTTTGTCACTGTTGATTGACCCCATCACATGCCAGAATTGTTTTCTTGAACTATGTTACTCGGATTTGACTGTGAGTGTATGATACGGGTATGTGTCCGACACGGGTATGTCCATTTTTTTTTTAAGTTTTTCCATGTATATGGAGGATCTTTGGAGGATCATATTCCCATACCCATGTCCGGATATGCATCGGATACGGGTACTTCAAGAAAAATGAAGAGTTGTAACAACATAGTTCTGGAGTGTATAGACTTCTGTATGGTTTGAGCTTCAACTCGAGTTCCCTTCTATATGTTAGTAGAGTAGTGCTAGACGGCCCGCCACACTTGTCCCGCATTCTTTGTCCCGTCTGACTTGGAAGTTTTATGTCATTACTTCAAAGTGTAATTTTATTTTTCTTTTCTACTTAAATTATGTGTGACTCGCTTCAGATATTCATCATATATATAAATCCCTAGTTTGATATTCAATAAGTAATCACAAATAACCTTTATTGAGGAGGGAAGAGAAGCCATAACTCTCTTCAGCAATACAAAACCTTATTGACCCCTGGAGGGGATAAAAATATAAATATCATCAACCAAAGGGAAACTAAGTAACAAATCAAGAATGTCATAAAATGTTTGCTAACAGGATAGTATCATGAGAGGTAGGGCAAACTAGAGAAGATTCAGTGTTGATGAGAAGATTGAACTGTATGATGTAGCCAACAGAAGGAAAATGAGCAAAGAGAGTGACAATTTGGTGGTGCTTCCATCTGATGAGCCATCTTCCTGTGTGGATGGTACAGTTTTAGATCCACCTCCTGCACCTATTTTTAACATTTACTCCAATGAGCAAAACTTGAGGGAACAAACATAAAAGATTGGGGCAAATATATCTATCTCATTGTTTTCATGCTATTTGAGATTGTTTTGACTTTTATGTGAAAAAATCAGTGTAAATTGGATGCCTAAACATGACAGTAATCCGGGGATGAAAAAAATAGTCAACAAGGCAACAACTATCTTGTACCTATGTTACTCGGACTCGAGTGTGAGTGTTGGGAACGGGTACGTATTTGACCCGGGTATATTCATTTCTTTTTAAGTTTTTTCATGTATTTAGAGGATCCTTGGAGCGCTATATCCCTATACCCATATCCGGATATCCGTCGGATACAGGTACTGCAAGAAAAATGAAAAGTTGGAGCAACATAGCTTGTACCTGTAGGAATTGTGCTCCCAGATTCTGGTGATCCAACTGGAGAGTCTGCTGGCGCTGGAGAAGCAGCTAATAAAAAGCAGGCATGGTGTTAATTACTTGAAGAACTTTTAAACTATTACTATTTTTATTTCTCAATTATTTCCTGATTGATCAATTGCAGAAACCTTAAAGTTCTGGAAAAAAGCAAAACATATTTTGCTCTCATTTATGCAAGATTGAGATTTAAAAGAAATACATATTTTAATTGCATCCTTACCATTACAGCTGCTGATGGGTGGAGTCTGAACATTGCATGAGCCAGGTAAGGCCAAAGCTTGAGTCTGGTTGATGGTGATCCCCAGTGATGAACCACCACCGCCATTAAGGACCTCACACAAGCATTGCGGTGATGAACGCACGACGTTGGCAAGCTGTGTGCAGCATTGTTGAGATGGATTTGATGAGTTCCCTGTAATGTAATTGAGGCAGGGTGACAGGCTGATTAATACATTTGTGCAATCTGACTGAGCTGTAGCTCCCGCACAAAGCATTACTACTAGGACCAGGACAAGACATGTTGTCGTCTTCATGTTTGTCATTAGTTGTCTTGGTTAGGGTTATTGCTGAGGATTGTGCAGATTGTGTCGATTTCCTGCAACTTTGGAACGCGGCTGGTATTGGTGGCAGTGATGGCAGAGTGGTGAGGCTTTTATAGGGAGATTATGCAATGATGGGGCAGTTGTGGGTGACCCAACTTTCCTACTCTTTAACTGAATCAATAGTCAACTACAGGTTTATATCTTTGAAGTGTTCAATAATGGAGGCTTAAGGCTTACAAAATTATATATATATATATATATATATATATATATATATGGTTTGGTCTGCAATGGAGAACTTTGTAGGGCGGTTATGTGGGTGACCAACCTATAATCAGCTGATGAATCATTGATGTGCAGGATGCATGGATTTTTAAAGCTATCAAAGCTGAACACTCTTGGAAACTTCAACTGTGAAGAAAGCATAACGTGTTTCTGACTCTACCTTTCCCACAGAATTTAGCTTTGTAAAACTCTCCTTTAAGAATCTGAATTTGGTTTAGGAAGAAGAAAATTCGTTACAAAGTTTAAAATAAAAAAGAGAATGAGCAAAATTGTGTATTGGAGAAGGTCGTAGCTTGCTTCTTCTAGATGTTGTGTGTGTCTTCCTGTGAAAATGATCTCTGTTTTATACTTTTATTGCTTCGGACCAAAGAAAATTGATTGTCCCCATTGATGATTTAGGACATGACACATGTCTTAGGGACCAAGGGCAGACTTTGACAAGACAAAATTATAATTAAGTCATCATTATCGACATTGTAAATAGATTTGATAATTGTATAAATGTTATAAGTTTAATAAATATTATTAACATAATTATTATGATACGTTTAATATATGTATTATATTCGTAGTTAAATTTTAATATATTTAATATATTTAATTTAATAATTTATATTATATTTATATTTATATAATTGAAACAAAAATATATGAAATATGATATAAATACATGAATTATCGTATAATTGTAAACAAGACAGATGCCCATTAATTACCACTTAAAATTTTTCCTCTTCATTTATTGAAAAACAAGAATCCAAATTAAATGATCATATTAATCATGTTCATCTTTCTCTTTATCCTAGCAACAAGAGAAGAATTGAATTTCACTTAAACTAATTTCTATTTTTTTCCCCTCTTCCCTTCTATCTTATCAATCAAAAGACAAAATAAAAGTGTGTTAACAAAGATCCAAATGTTATATGAATATTCAAAAATTCCAATCTCATGAGTTGAATCCGAGAATTAAGTATACCATTAGTTAAGGAATTAAGTTATAAAAGTGTGAAAAAACCAATACTTCTCGCCCATGAGAAAAATGCTCATTGCTTTAATTAAGGTTGATCCATCAATAATGGGCGACAAGGATTTTTCCTTTTTGAAATCATTATTTATATCTAGACCTAATTAAAAGTCGGGTTATCCGTCCGGTCCGATCCGAATTTGTCAGGTATGGATAGAAATTTTTATAATTCGGACCAACGTGGTTCAAATCACTATTTATTGAATAAAAAATTATTTTTATTTAAATTTAATTAGAAAAATATATAAATATTAATATAAAAACTAATTTTTAAACGGTAAAACGAATTTACGAACTAGTTCAAGCCAAACTTAAAAAAAAAGAAAAAAATTTTGGGCCACGGCCCGACCCAACCCATTGACAGATCTAATTATATATCCCCACTGTTGGAGTTCCCACTTAGTAGTTTTTTTTATATACCAAAATATAATTTTACGGATTTAATCCATTGTTTTTTTATCTGTATATAGCCTTTTTTTTATTTATCGAAATACTGATGTTTTGAAATTAATGTCCAAAATCCGTTAGTTTTAAAATATGCTGGGAAATCGCCATGGGTGATGGCGATTTCTCAGCATGTAATTTAAATTTTTTTATAAAAACACTAAAGGAAATCGCCATCCCCCATGACGGTTTCCATTGGGTAGCGTTTGGTATCACTTGCAAGATCACCGTGGTGATTTAATTGCTATGTTGATAAGACTACCAAGGTGATTTGATCACTAGTGATTTTATATTATCATGTTTGGTATAATATTATAAATTACTAGTGATATTAAACTACAATTTTTGGTATTACAAAAAAAAAGATCATCGAGTACAAAATATCCAAAATAATCTTTTCAAAAAAGAAAAAAAAATATTCTTTTTTGTTTTTCTTATATGGATAATTTTTCACTTATATATATATTTTTTAATGTTCAGATTTTTGCTTTTCAAAAAATATTTATGGATAAAAATACACACTTATACTTTAATAAAGATAGAATACAAAAAATATTAGGTAACAAAGCTACTGCTATCATCACCTTAAAACACAAACGTCACAAGATTTTAGCCAAGTTTAGAGGTCAAAGCTAAAGATTAGCTAACAGTTTTTCACACGTGTTTTTTTTCGCTAATATCAAGATAAATTAGTAATAAAATAACATAGAAAATTATTTTTCCATGGTGATAAAACTTTCTCATCCTTTTGGATGGGAATTAGATCACTCCTTAAGACAATGATCTTATCACCCTAGTGATTTAGGATTACTGCCACGTAGGATTTTTAAATTGCTAACAAACATGGTGATGTAATTACTTAATGCAGATCACACTCGTTTTTTGGATAATCACCCCATACCAAACACCCCCTTGATGTATTATAAAAAAAAATTTAAAAAACACCAAGGGAAATCGCCATCCCCTATGACGATTTCCCTTGGTGTTTTTTTTTTTAAAAAAATTTATTATACCAAGGGAAATCGCCATGAGGGTGATAATTTTCCTTGGTGTTTTTTATTTATTTTTTTTATACCAAGGAAAATCGCCACCCTTCATGGCGATTTCCCTTGATAATTTTTCAATTTTTTTTATTTTATATATTTGATTTGTGAAAAATTTATATATTTTATATAAAATAAAAATTAATTAGATGATAAAAATAATTCATTTTAAAATTAATTTATAAAATAAATATATATAATATAACAAGGTACATGCTTACATGGAAATATTATAGGTTATGAAAACATGTAATTGTATTATTGTTGATGCGAAGTCTCCCCTGATATGCCAGATTGATACGGACATTTTCGACGGTTATGACATTCATTTCTGCATAATCCACAACGTTTTGGTTGGCCTTTCTCCCTGAGATCCATTTCATTACGAATACGACTTGATTTTGGCCAACCATGTGGATTTCTCCGCATTTCTTGATTGGGACACACTTTTGGACCATTATATTGAGGCCAATAACCTTCATTTTCAACTAGTTCAAACTCGTGTCTATAAACATTCAATATAGTTTTTAGTCTATAGACATTGTGCACATATTGCATGCAATCTACATGGACATGTGCACAAGCAGCAACTACATGTGAACAAGGGAACATTTGTGCTTGAAACTTCCCATAGTCATACCACATGTCACTAAGCTTGATTTTATACATCATTACAGGAACACCCTCTTGTGGATCGACTAACTCTTCAATCAGAAAAGATTGATTTGCTAGCGTAAAATTACGAAGAAATCAATCTTTTGCTCGCGTAAAGATTGATTGAAAGCTAACTCCCACTTTGTTTGTAATTTTACGCGAGCAAATCAATCATTTCTGATTGAAGAGTTAGTTGATCCACAAGATGGTGTTCCTGCAATGAAGTACAAAGTCAAGCTTAGTGACATGTGGTGTGACTGTGGGAAGTTTCAAGCACAAAGGTTTCCTTGTTCACATGTAGTTGCTGCTTGTGCACATGTCCATGTAGATTGCATGCAATATGTGGACAATGTCTATAGATTGGAAACTATATTGAATGTTTATAGACACGAGTTTGAACCAGTTGAAAATGAAAGTTATTGGCCTCAATATAATGATCCCGAAGTGTGTCCCAATCAAGAAATGCGGAGAAATTCACATGGTCGGCCAAAATCAAGTCGTATTCGTAATGAAATGGATCGAAGGGAGAAAGGCCAACCAAAACGTTGTGGATTATGCAGAAATGAAAGTTATAGCCGTCAAAAATGTCTGTATCAATCTGGCACATCGGGGGAGAGTTCGCATCAACAATAATATAATTACATGTTTTCATAATCTGTAATACACTACAAACAAATTGCCATATAGTGACGGTTCAAAAAGCGTCAGTAAATCCTCAAAATCCGTCGCTAAAAGTCCTAAAACCCTATACCGACGGTCAAAATGACTATTCCGACAAAAAATTAAGCGACGGTAAAACCCTCGTCGGTATAGACCTATACCGACGGAAGTGGTGACCGTCGGAATAGGATGTACAGCCTATACCGACGGTTTTATGCGTCACTAATGTCACTACCGTCGGTATAGCCTATGTTGGGGTAGCCCCTTTTACACCTTACCTATACCGACGGATTTCGTATCCGTCGGTATAGATGCGACATCTATACTGACGGATATTGTATCCGTCGGTATAGATATCGCATCTATACCGACAGAAACAGAATCCGTCAGTATAGATACGGTATCTATACCGACAGAAACAGAATCCATCAGTATAGATACGGTATCTATACCGACGGATTCAAAATCCGTCAGTATAGATGTCGAATCTATACCAAAGGATATAAAATCCGTCGGTATAGATATCGTATATATACCGACGGCTTTTGTAACCGTCGGTATAGATACCGTATCTATACTGACGGATTCTGTTTCTGTCGGTATAGATACCATTGATATACGTATACCGACGGTTTTTTTTTGTGTCCGTCGGTATAGATTAAAATGTAAAATATACAATTAACCTATAGCGACCGTTTGTCATAAATTAACTGACGGTTTACTTGATCAGTATACTATACATTTTTTGTTGTTATATGAACTGTCAGTATAGAGGTCAATAAAAATAATTTTTTTTCATATTTTCAATTACTAATATTCATATATTTATAATTTAATCCAAGATAAGAAATCCATTATAAGAAAGTACAAAAACCATTATAAGAAAGTACAAAATATTTCATAATATTAAAAATAAAATTACAAATAAATTGTCTTAATTATATAACTTTTACAAGCTAAATAGAAGTCGCAAGCTAAAGTCATAATACAGTGAAATAAGCAATCCAAATCTCATGAATATTCCTATCGACCAACATCTGCATAAAATTGACAAATATTAACCAATGTGCAGCAATTAAGTAATGAAGTCAATATAGAAGAATAAAATAATCAAGTAGTTTACCGTCTTCATAGTAATCAGTTAAGTAATTCGGGTAACATAGACTCAGAGTAATAAATACACAGTTATAGCTCGTCAGACCACAATTACATTGAACGAGATCACAGCAGATAGATTAAAAGAAAAATAAAATGTGAGAATTTCAGCCTTAGAATCTTCACTTTACCGTAGCATGGTGATATTTCAGAATTGCCAGAGGATTTCCTTTGCGATAATTGTATATTCTAACTCTGCCACCATGAGTGAAATAAAAAGGCAAGTTAATAGCAACTCTTTGCAGATACTAGTTAGAGGCAAGTTAATAGCAACCTAATAAAATGATCAGCATGCAACTGGTTACCTCTAATCTGTTTGACATGATGATATATATATATATATATATATATTTCTGGTTTTGTCTTCTAAGGAGAAATATAGAACAATAACTTACTTCGACTTAGGCAAAAACTAGTTAGAGGCACAATATAGTTCTGTAATCCAGTTTCCAAGGATGAAGACTTTAGGTTGATAAGATACATAGAAATCTACTTAAAGGAAGTTTGTACTCCATGATGACTTTTATTTTCATTTGTTCAATGACTGGAAAAGAATTGGATTTAATTAAATTCAGATTGAACCAAAAAACTCATTAAGGAAATCAAAGTAAAGGATTCTTCCTTGTCAAGACATACAATACAGATCGAATTACACAGTTCAATTACTGAATGACAGATTTCCCCTTGAGCAACTAAAATTGCAAATTATATCCAGTAATTGAGATTCACTTTGAGGATGAATGCCCAAAAAAATCCAAAATATAGATGATTCATGAATTAAAAAAAAAAAGAGGTAAGATGGATACAAACCTATGGTCCCAGCCAGCAGTTGTAGCGATTTTACAATCAGGCCGAATTGAGGTGCTGGATATGCCTGGTCGTTCTAAACTAATTTCTTTCTTAACAACACAAGAACCCTACATCAAGAAGAACATAATATAAGAAGTATTAGAGAAAGTAATGTGGCTTATGCCCATGCTCTGTGAAGCCAGAATTATAGTAGTTCAGCAAAGAACTCTACCAGCCCTTTAAAACGTCAAAGGATTCAAACGAATCCACTTTTTGTTTGCCTCTATCATGATGGAGACTAAGATTAATGCGAAAGAACATACATGGGTCACCAAAACTAGCACTATGATTCATCTGATGTCACTTTTTGACATTACTGGACAACTGGATCCGCAAAAGCATTCAAATGCAAAAAATCATACAGAAACACCATGCGAAACAATTGGTCAATGATTTCCAAATGAAAATTCCTTGGTCATAACTAAAAGATTGCAGCTAGAGGGCTTGTGATGTATGTTGTTAGCAACCAGCTTATAAGTAATGACAAAGGAGTCCATAGGAGGTTTAAACAAAGTGGAATGAAATTTAAATTCAATGAGAATTACCGTGGGATAATCTAAATTGTAAATTACAATCTTGTCATCTGCTGCTCCTGAGATACCTCCATTGCATGATCCATCAATGCATAAACCTAGAACTGTGTAGAGAATAAGAGTAAAACATACTTACTTTATGAAGAAAAAGAAATTAGAAAAGGAAGATAAAGATGAAGCCGAATACATGTGGAGTCTCCGTATATCGGGTGGCACACCTGGCTCTGAATGGAACTTCACAGAAGTTACAGGAATCCCTGGGTTACGTATAGAAGGAAACCTACTCTATCCCAACAAACTTATAAGCCATCTGCGATCTCACTTTCACCAGTTACCACCGTGCTACTTAGAAAGAACTTCAACATTGAACCAAAAGATGAAAAGCAAAGCTTCAATTCATAGGAATTCTGCTTCAAAACTGAACTTAAATTTTGAGACTTTGAAGTAATTTAAGGGGCAAAAAAGGCTACCCAAAATATGACATTTTTTAAATACAAACAACATAACTAATACTCAGAAATCAAAACTCCAACTTGCTCTCTTTCCCATCAATTTCGTATCCGAGAAAACATAAAACCCTAACACCAGAAAAAAAAGAAAAGAAAAAAACCTTGCAGGAGCAATTTGAGCCGATATATCAATATCTAAACATTCAAAGAAAAAAAGGAAGAACTTTACTATTCAGTGACATCTTCGAGGACCATGTTGACGTAGACATCGAAGCCTCTTAGAGTACCCACGAGCTCCTTGTCCCCTTTCATTATCACCCATATTTTGGACCCTATGCACCTGTCTATCAACTCTGCAAAAAGAACAACAACAAAAAAGAAACCCAAATTAGCATCTTGTCTAATTTTCTCGAGAAAGTGAAAGAAAAAAAAAATTGTCACCTGAAGGAAGAAGCTGCGAGGGATTGTTTGCCATTGCTTTGAGAGAGTTCCACTGAAAAGAAAAGCTCCAATTTTGAAATCTGGATTCAACTTTTTGTGAAAATTCAAAAGCCAAACCTTTTTTTCTACTTTAAAGGGCTACAGTGTTTTATATGACCAAAATATCCTAATGAAACGACTTCGTTAGATCAAACAGGCTCGGGCGGCCCAATAGACTTCAAACCCCCGACCCAGCACGGACTCAGTTACAAATGAAAGGATATTGTGCCCAAATAAAATGGACTTTTACTGACGGAAAAAAATAGAAAAAACCGTCGGTAAAAGATACCCCTATACCGACGGTTTTTCATTAACCGTCAGTATAGATATATCTATAGCAACGGGGATTTTGTGCGTCGGTATATAGTCCGTATATTCTGACGGTGACAAAAATCCGTCGGAATAGACGCTTTTTACCTACGGACCGGACCGTCGGTATATATGAGTGTCAGTATAAACCCTAAATTTGCTTGTGGTGTATATACCAACGGTTTTCTACTGACCGTCGGTATAGGTATACCTATAGCAACGGATAATTTGGGCGTCGGTATATGTTATGTATATTCTGACGGTTAAAAGAATCCGTCGGAATAGAAACTTTCTACCTACGGATCGTGACCGTCGGTATAGATGAGTGTCAGTATTTTACCATTTGTTTGTAGTATATACCAACGGTTTTTCATTGACCGTCGGTATAGGTATACCTATAGCAACGGACTAGTAGGGCGTCGGTATATGTTATGTATATTCTGACGGTTAAAAAAATCCGTCGGAATAGATACTTTTTACCGACGGATTTCGACCGTCGGTATAGATAACCGTCAGTATATGGCAATTTGTTTGTAGTGATATTTTCATGTAAGCATGTACCTTGTTATATATTATATATATATTTATTTATTTTATAAATTAATTTTAAACCAAGGGAAATTGACACCGACATGGCTATTTCCCTTAGTATAATAAAAAAATTAATTAATTAAAAAGCACCAAGGGAAATTGTCATGGGGATGACGATTTCCTTTAATGTTTTTACAAAATTTTTTTTAAATTACATACTGGAAAATCGTCATCACCCATGGCGATTTCTCAACATGTTTTAAAACCAACGAATTTTGGGTATTAATTTCAAATAATCGATATTTTGATAAATAAAAAAAAAACAACTATATATAGATAAAAAAAAAACCTTTAATCCTTCTAGTACAATATCAAAAAACTTAATTTCAATACGTTCATCAAATGTCAGATTAATCGAGAATAATTATTAACGGTGTGAATATTTAACTGTTAAATCGGCGACAAAGTATAATCTTTGCCAGATTAACCTTTTTTTTGTTAACTAACCATTCCGTCTCAAATAATTATTTTGTTATAATTATAATAAAAAAAATAAACATGAAAGAAAAAGTAGGTTAACTAGCTAAAAATTTTATTAAAAATATGAAGCCAACGACAGAAAAGTCCACGTCTCATGTATTTCAAGAATCGAGTTATTTATTCAAGTCCGAAAATCAATTGGATATTTGAGAGAGTTTGAAAAAAATATTAGGCCCGAAATATTAGGTCAGTTTAGAAAATCGGCCGAATTTGACTCCAACAATTAAGGTCTAAGCCCAGCCCGACTTAATTCGTTTTTCATTTATATAATATATTATTTATATATTTTTATATATTATATAATTTATATCATATAAAAATATTATAATATTATTATAACATTTAAAAATATGTTAAGTGATCTTAGAACTTAATATAAAAAAATAAATAAAATTATTAAAAAATAAATAAAAAATAACATATTTATTTAATTTTTTTATTTTAAAATATGCATGGTCTAAACGGGTTTAGACTATCTATTTATAAATATGAACGGACTTAAACAGAATTTAAGATTTATATTTCGAGCTGAATCAGATTTGAATAAATATGTGTGATATTGATATCATATTTAACTTCGACCCAACTCATGAGTCATGCGATGTTATTAAAGTATAGGTCAAAGTTTGAATTGACGACTGAAAATTAAATCTAATATTTTATTAATAGATTATACGATTGTGTTTAAGATTTATCCGTCACTCAAATTAGTGGTTGAATATTCACACCCTTAATGATTATCTTTAATTCAGCATTTGATGAAAAATAAAAAATGAAATTTCCTGAAATTATGGTAGAAATATCTACTATATATTATTTTTGAATCCTAACAACTCAAGAGATTTTAAAAAATGATCTAGCGATAAATTTGTCCTTTACAAATGGGAGCATTTTAGTTTTTTTTTTTTTTTTTTTTTTTTTTTTACATTTTTAGTTTTAATTTTTTTTAAATGATATATTTAAAAGGGTTGATTTGCACGATAACTCATGGATCGATTTAAGATTCGTACCTGAACTCTTCGAAAAAAAATTAAAAAATATATATTATTAATTATTTTTAGTTTTTAGTTTTTTATTTTATTTTTAAATGATTTATTAACGCGGATCGATTTAGGATCTGTACTCGACCCGCACCGAAAAAAATTTTAAAAAGAAATTTATTTTATTAATGACTTTTTTACTTTATTTTTAAATAATGTATTTAAAACGTTGGTCCGCACGTTGACTTGCGGATTGATTTAAGATCCGTACCTGACCCGTACGAAAAAAAAAAATTAAATAAAGAAATTTATTTGATTAATTAGTTTTTTATTTTATTTTTAAATAATATATTTAAAAGGGCTAGCCCGTACGTTAACTTCGGGTTGATTCAGGATTCGTACCCAATCGACTCCGAAAAATAGTTAAAAAAAGAATTTTATTTTATTAATTATTTTTATTTTTATTTTAAATAATGTATTTAAAGGGATTAGTCTGCAAGTTGACTCAAGTATCGATTTAAAATCCGTACACGATCCACATGAAGAAAAAAAGTTAAAAAAATAAATTTTTTTTTTTAATTTTTTAATTTTTTGAAATAATGTATTTAAAGGGGTTAGTCCGCATGTTGACTCACGAGTCAATTTAGGATCTGTACTCGACTAGCTCGGGAAAAAAAGTTAAAATAAAAAACCGAACTTGCTGCTAATGTGAGAAAACCGATCCTATGAGAGACTAAAATACAAAACACAATTTTATTTTCTTACTTTTCACTTATTATTTTTTACCTCCTATAAATTAAAATTTACAATATACAATATGTTCTAAATATTTTTCAAAAATACATACAAATAACACTTAAAAATATATTTGTATTATGTAATTTATAAATAAATAATTATCATAAATTTAATTTCATAATTAACATTATATAATATTAATATTATTACAATTTAAAACTAAAATATTTAAATAAATAATTATTATTTAATAAAATATAAAATAAAATCATTTTTTATTATTAATTAACTAAAAATTTATTAAAAAAAATTAGATTACCCCGGTAAATAGACCTGCTCATGGGCCGGGCAACCCGCCAGGCCAGGCAGGCCCGGCCCATATTTGGCCGGGCCTGAGCAGGATATTTTTAATCCGGGCCGGCCCGCCCGGCCCAGAACAATGTTTTTTTTATTATAATAATATTATTTATTTAATTTTAATTATAAAAATATAAAAAAATATCTATTTTTTTAATACGATAAATAGTAAAATAGGGCCTACCAAGCCGGCCCGGCCCGGCCCGACCCAGGGCCGAGCCTGGGCAAAGAATTTAAAAAAAAACTGAGCTGCGGCCCTGACCGGCCCATGAGCAGGTCTACCGATAAAACGGGGTATTTTCTAGTTAATTAAATCCTTAAAATTGAGACAGTAGTGTATTAATTTTTTGACTTTTTTTTATTAGGTTAATTTTTCGAATTTTTTTTTTTGAATAGGTTAATTTTTCGACTTTGATAGGGAAAAATAGATGGTTGCTGTTGCTGATGCAGCCATGCCTTCATGGCATTGGGACCTAGTGTTATTTGTCATCTTGCCTTTTTGAGTTATTCTTACATCAATCAAAATTGGAAAATCTCTTTTCTTTTCTTTTTTTTCTTTCTGTTCTTCCCATAAAGAAACATAAGGTGAAAGAAATATCATTGAAAGACATTACAGTTGAAGCATGAAAGGGAATTAACATGAAGAATAGAAGCTTTTGAATGTTACCGACATGAACTTAATTAGCAAACCATACAAACTTTTATGTAACAGATAATTGAAGCAAACCATTCAAACTTTCCGTTTAAACAACAACATAATGCTGAATAAAACACGTACGAGTAGATAGGATCTTAAATAGTAATAGAAGCATGAAAGCCTTAGAAATTGCTGGAAATTGAAGCTTAGAAAGCTATGGCCAGCAAGAACAGGATGAGCAGAACCGGCATTTTGAAGATAACACCATCGAAAGTAGCTGCAGGAACTGTTTTAGATCCACCTGCACCCATACAATCAAGAAAATAATGTGTTTTTGTGGGTGTTACACAATTCTCAATTCTAAAACCTCATTATATATCTTCAATATTATTCTAATTTATACCCACCGTTCCCGAATTAGTCATTTATAAATAATAAATAGTTTCATGTATATTCGATTTCAAGAAAGCTCACTGCTTTGAAAGGCAAGAAATTGTCCATAAGATAAGGTTCTGAATGATCTTTTAGTATCTTTTAATATGAAAGTAAAGTGATTTGGGATGGTCAAAAGAGAATAGTGTTTTTTTTTTTTTTTTTAGTTTATTTGAGAATAGAGAGATTCGAACGTTTGTTTTTTTGAATAATCAATCATTAATGCTTTTGATGCATGCAACTTTTCCTTTTGTGTGTAAAAATGCTCATGTAATTATAGTGAAGGTGAAAGTTGAACAGAACTTTATTTCCAAATAGACACTGGTTAATGTAGTTTGCTTTTATGGGGAAAAAAGACTCTCACATGGATGTCAAAATATTTGTTTCAACTTTTTCTCAAACTAGTAAAATTCGAAACCAACAATTTAGGCTATAGCAATAAGTTAGAGAATCGAAACTATTAAAATCATAATTTCTTGCGTGGTTCATAGGGGTGTAATCGAGTCGAGTCAAACTCAAGTTGTAAGAAACTCGAATTTGACTTGATATTCGAGGCTCGAAATTCGGTTCAAGCTCGATCGATTCGAGATAAAAATCGAACTGTTCGAGTTCGCTTGATTAAGTTCGTTTACCTAGTAAAAAATGAGTTTGATTTCCATACTCCACTTCAAACTTGATTATTAGTGCTCGAGCTCGAGTTCGAGTTCAAATTGAGAATTTTCAATACTAATTAAAAATAAATATTAAAAATAAGAAAACTTGATTAGACTCACGAGCTACTCAAGTCAAGCATTAGGATACTTGAATTCAGCTCACTCGATATCTCGAGCTGCTCGAGCTCGACTTGACAATGATCGAGCCAAATTCGAGTTTTTTTCGAGCTGAACTCGAATAGCTTGCGATCACAAGTATCTCGTTTACACTCTAATTCTAAGCTCTTACATTACATCAGAACCCCGTCTCAATATTTTCACACATTTTGTGCTTCAAAGGAAGATTTTTTAAGGCAAAGTATAACATAACTTAGCAGCAAAAGTGTATGCAATCTTTTTTCTGTCAAGTAAAGGCATGGTCTATAATTTCGAGTTGATGGAGAAGAATCCGACTAGCTACTTTTGTTAGCTTTGCGGGTGCATGGAATAAGTACAGTCTCCGTGGTGCTAGCCTATATTACATGGACTCTTCATTTTTCCTAAAATATCCGTGTTCGATATCTGTGTCCGATACATATTCAGATATAGGTATAGGGTGTGGTCCTCCACATATAAGAAAACTTTAAAAAACTTGAGTATACATACCCGTATCCGACGTTCACTCCCGAGTCCGGGTAACATAGTGCTAGCTACGTTTGCTAGCTAGATGGAAGCCTAGATCTAATTTTATCTGAGTAAACAAGATTTGAACTCAAAATTCTAGAGTTTAAGCTGATATAGCCATGGATGATCAATAAGTTAACAGGCTAGAAAAGAGTGTATTTGCTCATTTAATAACATGTACGTACCTGATGTTGATGAGCTGCTTGGGGTCTCATTTGAACCGCCTGGTAAACCTTGAGGGGAACCGGCTGGAGAATCAGAAGGCGATTTAGCAGTTGCAGGTCCATCAGTGGCTACCCAAAAATCAAAGCATCAAACTCTAAATTATATAGCTCAAATATGGAAATCTAGTATACATTTATTATTTAAAGTGAAGACGTTTTTGCTTTTACCATTGCAGTTGCTAGCAGGTGGAGTTTTGACATTGCAAAGAGCAGGGAGTGCTAGAGCAAGTGTCTGGTTAATCGAGACACCCAGTGATGAACCACCGCCGCCATTGAGCGCCGTGCAAAGGCATCGTGGCTGTGATTGAACAACATTAGCAAACTGTGAGCAGCAAGAAGCAGATGGGTTTGGGGAGCTTCCTGTCACATAAGTAAGGCATGGAGCCATAGTGATTAGCACACTGCTGCAATCTGATGATTGAGCCATGGTTCTTGCCCAAACCATGGTTACCAAGACCATGAACAGGGACGTGATGATTTTCCTTGAAGAAAACATTAATTGGACTATGACAGAGAAGATGCCTGCGAAAGTGCACTGTGTAGCTTGAGTTGGATTATAGTGCATAGGGAAGGAAGGGGACTGATTTATAAAGAAAAATGAGCAATTGGATTAATATTGGTAAGTATAAAATCTGGAATTGTGGCTTATTGGTAAACTAAAACATACAATCTGAGGTAAGCTTTATAATCCTTATAATAAAGTAGTAATATGAATCATTTTGGGATGTTAAATATGTAAGGCTATACACTAAAAGTAAAGCCCAAATTAATTACTAAAGAATTAAAGATGCATGCAGGCGCTTGTGTGTTGGCAAAAAATGTTTAGAATTGAAAGTGACTTTGGATCCAATTAACAGAAGAAGTCAGGTAACCTAATACTAAAAATTTAACACCATTAATTAGGATTAATTAGTAGTGTTTGACACTTGATACAAAGTTGTTTGTGGCCATTGCTGACAGTAAGACGCCCCCTAAAAAAAGATATAAATCTAGCAAATAGACTAAGTCTAGACAGCGAGCTTTTCGCCAACCCGAATAATTATTTTATTAATAAAAAAAAAATTATTTAAATTAAAACTTTAAAATATATAAATATTTATATAAAGTAATTTTTAAATAATAAAATATTTTTTTTTGAATATGACGGATTAAGTTTAATTTTAAATAAAAAAAGTAATGATCAATCAGGTTTGATCTTATTCGATCCAATTTATAAACATGTTTAAGACTGATAAAGCGAACACTATTTCATAGATATAGTTAATCTAATTATTCCTGTTGGGATAGAGAAGCAACTTCTTTATTGTTATTAAGAAAAACTAAATGTATACTATAATCCCCATGTAAATAATAAATATTCTAAAAGCCGATACCTTCCCACCCTTTTACTAAAGGTATTTTAACACTTTATCCTTATACTCTCCATTCCGAGCTTGAGCTTGCATAATGGCATTGTAAATAAAAACACAAGCATACAATTTTTTTTTTATTTTATTAAGGCTATGTTTGGACATTAAAGAAAAATAAAAGAAGAAAAGTTTTTTTAAAGAAAATGAATGGATATATGTATCATTTGTTTGGATGATTAAAATTAATAAATGAAAAGAAAAGAATCTTAACAACTATTTTTTTTTATTGTCAACTTAAAATGATTTTATTTATATAAAATCACTTTAAAGTATCAAAAACTAACAAAGAGATTACCATCATGTAATCAAAGTTAACAAAAAAAGTACGCTCATAAAAAAATATAACATCTTAATTTTCGTAAAAAAAAACCTAAAGTTGATTCAATTAAAAAACAAATCTAATGGAATAACTTCATTTACAAAACTTTCATCTTTTCTTAATTATTTGCACGTATTGATTCACAAACTTCATTTACAATTATTATTTCATTAAAGAGTGAAAAAAAAGGAAATAAATATTTTTCAATTATAATTTTTATAAAATAATATAAAATATTAAATTAAATTAAATTAAATAGTAAAAAAGTATAACAATTTTTAATTATAGAAAATTAAATTTATTTTTTAATTGGTACATTGATTTTATACAAATTATATATTGATTTCTTCTTTTGCACATCTTTTTCAATGTTCTAATTTTCAATAATTTCTCTTCCCCCAATGCTACAATCATGCTTGCTAAGCAAGCCATATTATATATATATATATATATATATATATATATATATATATTCAACTAAAGGAAAAAAAAAAATCAAACAAAAAGTACAAGACTAATGCCAGAAGTTCAAAGGAAACAAGATCTGAAAATTGGGGAGATGATCATCCAAATTACAAATGATTTATCCATGAATAAATATCCATATAAGACAAAAATAAATTATAAAAAGTACAAATTAAATTTACCTTTGAAAGTAACCAAAGAGTAAAAGTAACCCAAGAGAGACAGAGAAGAGAAACTTTTGAGCGGCTAGGTTTGTAGAAACCAAAGAAAAAAGATCATAATCCTTATAAAACATAAAAAGGTTAAAAAAGACATGTCACATATTATTTATTTATTTTTTTCTTTTTTTTTCTTTATATATTCCATCGAATTAAGTATTAAAAAGTAGGTATTTAAAGGGAAACCTAAGGGCATTGATTAAAAACTGAATCGATTAGTTGGTTGGATCGATTAAATTGAGAATCGGTAATCTGTCCGGTTTGAAAAGTATATTAAAACTAAGAATTTATCAAATCAGTTCAAAATCAATTCAACCGGTTAGAAATCGATAAAAAAAAATTAGATTGAATCGGTAAAAAACCGATTTTATATGTATTTTTATTTTTAAATTTTTATTTGTAATTAATGAGATTTGAACTTTTAAGTTTTAACCCTCCTAGTTTTATATTAAAACTCATGCCATTAAGCCAAATGTATATTTTTGTTAATTATTAACTATATTTAATATTTATTTTCACATTAAATTTAGTATTTAAATATTAAAAAAACTTTAACAAAACGGCCGATCCAACATGTTAAACTGGTTTGATTGAAAATAGAAAGTCTGACTAGTTCAACCTTCGATCTGCTTTTTTTAACCTTATCTAGGAGTATTAAGCTCCTCTCTCTTTACTTTATTTAATTAACAATTTTACCCAAACAAAAAAATATTTCTATTTTTCCCTTGCTTTCCTTTTCTTAATTTCTCTCCTATCCCTTGAATCTAAACATAATGTAAAGTTTGAATTTGATTCCTTTATTATCTTAATTTTGTTGTTTAATTTCTCCACTCTATGTTTAATGAATTTATTCACGTACGTGAAAAGTTTATTTAAAAAAATTGATAAAAGTGTTACAATTTTGCATTTATTTTGAGTGACATGATATTTTAGTAGACCTGTTCATGATTCGGTGGGATCATGGTTCGAAACTTTTCTAATTTTCTTACCCAGGTCTAGTCTTGGGCGCACTCGGATTGGCTCGATTTACTATTTAAAAAATAATAAAAAATTTAAAAATTATTTTTATATTGATATTTATAATTAAATTTAAATAAAAAATAATGTTTTATTATGTGAACAGTGATTCAAAACAGACTGGTTCGAATTGGAAAAAGCTTTATCCAGACTCGATCCAATACGGGTCGAGTCTGTCGAGCCGAGCGAGCTACCCGATCTTTGAGCAGATCTACAATTTGGTGATTACTTAACATATTGAGGTGGATTAATTTTTTGATTACATGACACATCTATTACTTCTATAACCGACATTAAAAGTTATCCCCAACTAATGAGATTGTTCAATTTAGAATTTTGAAGACAATGATTTTAGGACAACTAAGTTGTCTTAAATTTGTTTTTGGGGTTAGTTTGAGCAAACAATTATAAAATTGGTTGGTTTTGTTTATGCATTTAGGGTTTCAAGATTAAAAGGGCCATTTAATTTAATTAAAATCATCATTATCATTGTATTAAAGTTATTCATTTATTTATTTCATTTAATTCTACATACATATTTAAAATTTTTAAAATAAATACATGTTTTAATTAGATAATTATAAGTATATTTTTTTTATTATAATTATTTTATCATATATCAGTAACACTCTATTAAAGTTATCTCAAAATTATTATGAAGCTTGAATTTGGAAAATCAGAAACATGATTTGTGACCAACTAAGCAATGACTTAAATTGTGATTTTAGGATTATTTGAAGTATTTAAATAATTATTTTTAAATTATTTAGGTAATTTAAAGTATGATTGGTGGCCAACTAAGCAATGGGTTGAATTAGGCATTTGACTTAAGATTATTTGGGTATTTAATTACTTCAAAGGAATTTGGGATATATTTATTTAATTCACTAAATTCTGCTTTGTTTAGACATTAAAATTATGTTTTTTACTTAATCTTCTACACCTATAATTAAAACTATCCATAATCAATTTAAGGCTTTCATTTAAAAAATTGGAGCATAATTTTTTGACCTTTAACAAATGCCAAATATCATAATTTTTTGACAATTAATCTATAATCTATAATAATAATAATAATAATAATAATAATAACAATACTCCCAAGTAATGAGAATTTCAATTTTGGGTGATCTTGCTTGCTCGAAGACAACTAAGTTTGGTTATTAAGGGGGTTGGATGTTAATTAGGGTATTTTCAAGTTTTTTTTAAAGAAGAAGCAAAGAAAGGAAAGAGGAAAAAAAAAAAAAGAGAAAAAATTGTGTGTTCGTATCGTTTTCGTATTCATGTTATTTTTTTGTGTGTTCAAAATATTATTAATTTATATAATTTTTACATGTTAATAATTCGTTTTATGTAGATTTTAACACGTTCGTATATTCTTGTTATGTTCATGTTATTTTTCGTGTCATGTTTGTGTTATTTTTCGTGTGCTCAAGATATTCGTGTTCGTATTATTTTTTTGTGTGTTCAAAATATTATAATTTTATCTAATTTTTACAAGTTAATAATTCGTTTTATGTAGATTTTGACACATTTGTGTCGTGTTCATGTTATTTTTCGTGTCGTGTTCGTTTTATTTTTTAGTGTGTTCAAAGTATTTTAAATTTATATAAAATTTTACATGTTAATAATTCATTTTATGTAGATTTTGACACGTTCATGTATTTGTTTTGTGTTCATGTTATTTTTAGTGTCGTGGCGTATTTTAATTATTTTTTCTATGTTGTGTTCGTGTCGTGTTTCAATTTATTGATGCACCCAAAAGAGTGTATCTTATTTAACCTTGCACTAAAAAGATCAATTGTAAGTATAGTAGTTAGCAAGGGTCGAGTCCTCAGGGATTGGGTTTTAGTTTATAAGTTGATAGTTTAAAACTTAAATTCAAGAACAATAAAAGAAAAGGGGTTTTTGAAATCAGATTTAAACTAAAGTAAATAATAAGTAAGATGCAAGTAAGAAATATGAAATCAAATATGAGAGAAATATGGTTAAGGTTTCATTCTCCACCACTAGACATCATTAAGAACCAATTTCAGATCTATCAATATCAACCAACTATCAAAGTTAACAACCGTAGATAACAACAAGCTCTGTTATCCCAATCTTTCCTTAGTTTGTCGTTAAATAGAACAAGCTCTCTATTTAATCTCTAACCATCAAACAACCTAGAATAAGCTCTCTAAATTCAATTTAATGGCAGCTTTATGATGAGAAAGATAGGTTGATCTAAGCAACAAACACATAAGCTCGGATTGTTCAACTTAGGTTATGTTCCACTTTGCAATTATCGAAAACTTGACCATAATCATTAATCACAAATTGCCACTTATGAATAGGAAATCAAGACAATTACACGGATCAAGACTCCTAAACTAGCAATAGATAATTATCAAGATCTATCTAGTTGTACACCTAAACAAATCAAGACAACATCATGAACAGTTCTTGTAGAAGAACATAAGCAACTTTGATAGAAAATTAATGATAGATAGAATCTGAAAATCAATTACAAAACATGTCTAGGGCTTTGAAATCACCCTTAACCAAATAAAAGTTTAACCTAGCATAGGTATTGTAAACATAAACATAGAATTAAAGAGAATCTAAGAAGGAAATAAAAGAAAGAAAGAAGAAGAAGAAAATAAAGAAAAAGAAAACTAGAGAAAGGAAAGTAGAAGAAAACTTAGAGAATTTTATTATAATGGCTAATATCCTACCAATCTACCATCTGATTTACAATCATCCAATGCCCTCTATTTATACACATTTTGGAGGGCTAAATGACAAGAGACAAGCTTTACAAATTTCAAAGGTAGGTATAATAGGTGGGTGCATTTTTCTAACAATTTTCGTCATATTGTATGACAATTTTGATCAGCCAAGATGATGGTCGATTTTGTCAATATTGGAGGCTTGATCTGATCACATGGTCTTCTAGTAAAATGTTCCCCTATCAGTTAGTGATCCATAGCCGTTGGAATCAGCTCATTTGCTGATGTGGATCAGAAGATATGGGAAAAATACCAAAACTGGTCAGCACAGACGTCATTGCACATCAGCCAACTTGATGGTTGATTTCGCTAGGGAAAACGACTCCGTTTCAAGAAGTGTAAAACATGAAAACGATAGATATGCCTCTTAACTTTGCACGGTTAAAATTTCAGCCTTATTGCTTCAGTGAAACTCCAGATATAGCTGATATGGCAAAAGGTGTCGGAACTGGAACTGAACTGGATTTGCCCTTAATTGTTGATTTAACCTAGTAATCTGAAATCACTCAAAGAAACTCGTGAAAAACACCAAATTACATAAAAATATAAAAAATCATAAACACAATTAGACTAAGCAATAATAACTCGTATTTGACACAAAACAATAATAAAACATAACTAGAAACTATATAATTATACGAGTTATCATTTATCCAAATATTTTGCATAGTTTGTCATGGTGATTTAATTTAGAGAAAATTTTGTGTGTTCGTGTCGTGATTCAGTTCATCCCATATTTTGTATAATTTGTCATAATGGTTCAATTTATAGAAAAAAAAATATATGTTCCTAACATGTTCGTGTTATTTTATCGTGTGTTGAAAGTATTATAAATTTATATAAATTTTTACATGTTAATAATTCATTTTATGTATATTTTGACACGTTCGTGTATTTGTGTTGTGTTCATGTTATTTTTCGTCTCGTGTTTTTTTTTTTTTTTTTTATGTTCTATTCGTGCTGTATAATCATGTTGTGTCCTAAATTGCCTAGTCTAATTGACACTATTCAAATAACTTTCAATTTTTATCACGTGTCATCGTGTTCGTGTTATTTTTTTGTCATAATCGTATTCAAGGTATTATATATTTATATAAATATTGACACGTTAATAATTTGTTTTATGTAGATTTTAACACGTTTGTGTATTTGTGTCATGTTCATGTTATTTTTCATGTCGTGTTTTAATTATTTTCTTCATGTTATGTTCGTATCGTATATATATCAAGTGCTGTATAATGATGAAAGATTATTTTTCTAAATTATCTTTACTCTTTTTATTTTTTTATCTTTCAAATTTATTACAAAATATCGATTCAATTCCGATAACATATCATGAGCGAAGCACGAACATTTATCTAGTACTATAAAAAACTATCCTTAGAATGCATCGGAGAAGAGAATTAAGGATTTTGAATCCATGCTTAGTTGACAACTAAGCATGGGTATTAAGGGGATTGGGAGGGGTTAGTTTGGATATTTTGATTTTATTTTTTATTAAGAGGGGAAGAAAGAAAAGAAAAGAAAAAAAAAAATTGTGTGTTCGTGTTATTTTTTATGTGTTCAAAATATTAAAAATTTATACAATTTTTACACGTTAATAATTCATTTTATGTAGATTTTGACACGTTCGGATATTCGTTTGTGTTTATATTATTTTTTTGTGTCATGCTCGTGTTATTTTTCGTATGTTTAAAGTATTATAAATTTATATAAAGTTTTACATATTAATAATTTATTTTATGTGGATTTTGACACGTTCGTGTATTTGTGTTGTGTTCATGTTATTTTCGTGTCGTATCGTATTTTAATTATTTTTTTCATGTGTTTGTGTCATATTTCAATTCATCCAAATATTTTGCATAGCTTATCATTTTAATTCAATTTGTAAAAAATTGTGTGTATTCATGTCGTGTCTCAATTCATCCCATATTTTGCATAATTTGTTATAATAATTTAATTTAGAGAAAAATTTGTATGTTCGTAATATGTTCGTGTTATTTTATCGTGTGTTTAAAGTATTATAAATTTATATAAATTTTACACGTTAATAATTCGTTTTATGTAGATTTTAACACGTTCATGTATTTTTGTCGTGTTCATGTTATTTTTCGTGTCGTATTTTAATTATTTTTTCCTGTTGTGTTCGTGTCGTATAATCATGCTGTGTCCGAAATTGTAAAGTCTAATTGACACTATTCAAATAACTCCCAAATTTATATCGCGCGTCTTCATGTTCGTGTTGTTTTCCCTATTATAATCATATTCAGGGTATTATATATTTATATAAATTTTGACACGTTAATAATTCATTTTATGTAGATTCTGACACGTTCATGTATTTGTGTCGTCTTCATGTTATTTTTTTGTCATGTCGTGTTTTAATTATTTTCTCATGTTATGTTCGTATCATATAATTATCTTGTGTCTGAAATTGCCGGATGTAATAATCATATTCAAATAACTCTCAATTTTATATCAGGTGTCTTATAAGAATAAGAATTATTATTTTTTAAAATTATTATATTTACTACTCTTACTTTTTTATTTTTCAAATTTATTACAAAATATTAATTCAAATCCAATAATATTCCACAGCGAAGCGCAGACATTATCTAGTATCAATTAAAAGTTATCATATTTTATTTTAATAAATAATAATTTAAAATTTAAAATTCTAAAAAAAATACAATTTTAAGTATTTTTCATTAGAAAATATTTTTCTGTACTAATGTGCGTCATGTGCTAAAACAGTTTATTTTAACATGTCACATCATCTAGAAAAATAATGACAGACAAATTTAATTGCATAAATTTAGCATATTATCAATTATCTCATTTTATAAAAATTTAGATATTAAATTACTTAAAATTAAGATAAAGGAACTAAAATAATAAAATTGAGATAATAAAGATCAAATTTAGATTTTGACCCTTCTTTTATATGAAAGTTTTAAAGCAAAAATGGACACCATATTTGATACAAAGTTTAATACAAACAAAATTACAATCCTAATGGTTATGTATGAAATAGAACTCAAATTATTAAAAAGAAAAAATTGGAAACGTAGTGAATGACCAAAGCAAAGATCATGAAAGAGGTTTCAAATGGGTTGGGCAGTCCGTAACATGATCCAGTTCGACATGGTATGGATCATGTCAGGTGTAGCCCGTTGCTATAGTAACGAGTCGTACCGAACACACTAGATGAAAAAATTGGATTTGATCATTTTAATTGGGAATTAGAGATTTGTTGGGTGCTATATAAAGAATCAAAAATTATTTAAATAGATCTAAAGTTGGTTAAATCGAAAAAAAAAAAAGAAGAAGAGAAAATCGAGAAAAAATCCACTTTTATTTTTTAATTATTATTTTTTAAAACACTTTTTTGTAAGTAATTATATTTGAACTCATAACATTTTAGAATTATATTAAAAATCATACCATTATATCAAATGCATATTTTTATTAATTATATACTATATATAATATTTATTTAATATAAAAAATATTTAAAATTTTATTTAAATGAACCGACCGATCCAACCGGTTGTACCGAAAACCAACGATCACATCGGTTTAACCTCTGGTCCGATTTTCTTAACCCTGCCAAACAAGGTTTATGCTTGTGTCGAGTTAAATTAGGGTTTTAGACATGGTAATCGGTATTGTACCAGTATCGATCGTACCGGCTGGTACGTACCAATTCTAAAGAAAAATAAAACGGTACCGACACCGTACCATTTCGGTTTTTGTACTGGTCCATACCGGCCTGTATCGGTACATATCGACTCATACCGATTGATACAAGATTTTGATTTTTTTATTTAAAAAAAAAAATTCACCTAGTTTTTTAACTAATTCCTAATACTTTTTAATCATAATATATATTTTTTTATAATTTCATTCAAAAAATATATATTCATTAAATTAAGTTATTGAATCTAATTAATAATAATTTATTATATATTTTTTGTTTATGATTAAAAAATTTAGATATTAAATACTTATAATTTTAAAATTTTATAGTTGCATTTAAACATATATATATATATATATATCTAATTGATATATATTTATACATATATACAGTATATATTTTATTATAAAACTTAAAAATGAGCTTTATAAATTTATATATGAAAAAATATTTGATATCGATAAACATAAAACGGTATATCAAAACACATCGATAACGATATGTATTAATATAAAAAAAATATACATCCACTGATAGTGATACAATCCTGATTGCTTTGATTTTAGGCCATTGGGTTCACACGCCGCGTAAGCACAAATATGACATTGTGCCGGCTCATAACTGCTATAAACGGGTTTAGCCTCATTGGCCCTTGAGTATTATTTAAGGTAGTCAGTATCGTATCGGTGGATATATCATTTTTATTTTGATACTGATACGTATCAGTATCAGTGTGTTTCGGTGTACTATTTCGGGTTTATCGATATTTTTCAAATATTTTTTCATATATCTATATGTATAACCTATTTTCAAGTTTTTTAATAAAATATATATTATATACACATGTAAATATACATCAATTACATGCATATATATGTTTTTATGCAAATATAAATTTTAAATATTTAATATCTAAAATTTTTAAACATCAAATAGGTAAAATAAATATTAAAATGTTAAAAAAGATAGTAAATTATTATTAATTATGTTCAATAACCCAATTTTAATGAACATATTTTATTTTTAAATATAATTATGAACAAAATAAAAATGATCATGACACAAAAAATGTTGGATATCAATGTATAATTTTGGGTGTATATATATGAAATACATATTTCAATACATAGATTGTCGTAACTAGATATACGGTGTATAATTAAGGTACACAATTGATATCATGTTTGAATGAAATATTAATCTTAAAGGCACCCACTTGAAGAGGAAGAAGTCTGATCATTACATGTCTGTTCAGACCAATTTTATCCCAAAGGATGTGTCTGTTCTGATCAAACAGGTTCCATCCAGTTGATGTGTTTTTTTCGAACAGGTTCTTTGGCTCCTATAAATACAGACTTCCTGTGTCTATATTATTCACTTAAAAAACTAATTCACCGAAATATTCCTGTCTTCTGAGAGAGAGACTTCAGCATTCTTCTGTTCGCCGTGTTGCATCCGAGTGTGCTCTCATTTGCAACGTATATCGAGGAAACCTGGGAGACGATTTGCATCGATACTATAAGCACCTTAGACAGGCAAAAAACGTCTTAAGGTTAGAGGTCCAACCTTGACTCGATATTGATTTTTTCAAATCAATTCCTGTAAGTGTCTTTATATTCGATTTTGTATATCTGTTCTTATGTTAATATTTTGTTTATAAGTAGTATATAGCAAATATTTTTCAACATTCTTAAGACGTTTTTTGAGTTCTCAAATTGATTATTTGTTATATACTTTGTTACATATACTATTGTTAAACCGAATATACTTATTGTTATGAACTTTGGGAACATAGTGTTTAATATATTATTCTTGATTACAACTGTATGTATAATTTATATTGTTCATACTGTTTATATTGCTACGTACTGTTGGCATTCTTTCTTAGAATAAAACAGAGGCATGTTTTCCTTTTTTATGAACGAGTCTTTGTACAAGTCAGGGAAATGGTATTATTGATTTGCCTTTGGCAAATTGATCAGGACGGTTTGAAACATCTTGTTAAATCATAGTGTTTTGGCTTCTTTTCTATCAAAAGACGTGTCTTCATAAAGTTTATGCAATATATATTTCGATACTGTATTGTATATCTCGTTTGGTTTTTATGTCAGAATTTGATGGCACTATTGGTATTTGTGAAATATCCATGTTTAATAATAGGTGTGATGGTTCAGTTAGTAACCAACCCACCGAACCATCTTTTCTCTATTGGCACCATTATAATATATATTGTTGATTTAGTATATATATATATATATATATATATATGTTTATATTGATACAGTTTTGTAATATATATGTATTTGGTGAACATATATAATTGTAATATATATTTTGTGAAAAATATATATTTATAGTATATATTTTTGTGAATATATATTTGTGAATATTATTAATAGTATAATTTAGTAATAATTATACGAGTTGATACAGTTATTTTTTAAATAACAGATGGAAACATCTACCGGTAATGCTAGTGCGCCTGTAGCGCCACAACCTCTACATGTTACACATGGTGAGAGACTCGAGAAGTTCAATGGTCTGGACTTCAAACGTTGGCAGCATAAGATGCTGTTCTATTTGACCACCCTCAACCTTGCCCGGTTCTTACGGGAGGAGGCCCCAGTTCCCAAAGAGGGAAAGACCGATACTACTATTGTAGCATCAGTGGAAGCATGGAAGCATTCTGACTTCCTATGTAAGAACTACATCCTCAACGGTTTGGACAATACGTTATATAACGTGTATAGTTCGAGCAAGACAGCTAGAGAACTGTGGGAGTCCTTAGAGAGAAAATACAGAACCAAGGATGCCGACACGAATAAATTTGTGGTTGGCCGGTTTCTGGATTTTAAAATGGTGGACTCAAAATCCTTGATTAGTCAAGTCCAAGAGTATCAATTGACCCCCCATGAGATTACTGCCAAAGGAATGATTCTTAGTAAATCATTTGAAACGGTCGCTTTGATAGAGAAATCGCTTCCTTCTTGGAAGAATTTCAAATACTATCTAAAGCATAAGAGAAAAAAGATGACTTTAGAGGACTTGATTATTCGGTTAAGAATCGAGGAGGATAACCGTGGTTCAGAAAATAGGGTTAAAACTCAGACCATGGAAGCCAAGGCAAATGTTGTAGAACATTCTCACAAGACCAACAAGATAAAATTTGTTGGTTCTAGTTCTTCCCAAGCTAATAAGGGAACGGATTTCAAGAAGTTCACGGGAACTTATTTCGTATGTAACAAGCCCGGTCATCGAGCAAAGGACTGCCGTCAGAACAAGAAAAGAGCTCAAGCCAACTTAGTTGATAATAATGAGATTGATCTCGATGTTGTAGTGTCACAAGTGAACATGGTAGAAAACTCTAAGACATGGTGGGTTTATACCGATGTCACTTGTCACGTTTGTTCTAATAGAAAGAGTTTCTCCGAGGATATAAAAGCAATATTTGAGAAACTCTTCAGTTTACAAGGTACGAGGCCATGAAAAGGTGGTGCTCAAGATGACATCTGTTAAAGAACTAACTTTGAACAATATGGTTCATGTTCCTGAAATTCGTAAGAATTTGGTTTCCAGCTCTCTGTTGAGCAAGAACGGGTTTAGACTCGTATTTGAGTCTGATAAATCTGTACTCACCAAAAGTGGTATGTTTGTGAGTAGATGATATTTTTGTAATGGCTGTTATGCCAAAGAACAAGAATAATAATTAAATTATTTCTTATGTTTATTTGGTGGTATCCTCTAACATATGGCATGATAGATAAGGTCATTTGTTTTACAAGACCTTGCAAAGAATCAACAATTTGGATTGGATTTGCTTCAGCAAATTGTTTTTGATAAAAATCACAAATGAAAAATCTGTGTGGAATCCAAATTGGCTAAGGCTCCTTCTATTCGGTAGAAAGAATAAGTAAACCTCTAGATTTAATTCACATTGATTTATGTGACTTAAAGTTTGTGCTAACTAGAGGTGATAAAAAGATATTGTTATGTCTATTTGCTAAGAAGAGAATACGAGACCTTGGAAGTTTTTAAACTCTTTAAAAATGAGGTTGAAAATCAACTAAGTAAGATAATAAGGAGTGATAAAGGTGGTGAATATTGTTCATTATTTAATGAATTATGTTCAGAAAATGGTTTCATCCATTAAACCACTGCTCCTTATTCACCTCAACAAAATGGTATTGTAGAATGCAATAACCGAACGTTGAATGAAATGATGAACGCTTTGTTGATAAGTTCAGGGTTACCTCAGAACTTGTGGGGGGAGGCTATTTTAATAGCTAATTATATTTTAAATAAAATATCCCACAAGAAATCAGACAAGACACCATTTGAATTATGGAAGGGTCAAAGACCATCCTAAAAATACACGAAAGTGTAGGGGTGTCTTGCGAAGGTATAAGTTTCTTCGACTTAAAAGGTCATGATAGGACCTAGAATTGTGTTCGGTACATCATTTGATGGGATCATTACCTAGTCCTTGAGGGCAAGAGAAGGACATGTGAGAAAATGTCAACTTTATGCAACAAGGGTACTCGGGTATGATCTTGTCGTCAATGAGGGTATCGACATAGTAAGTGGGGAAAAGTGTCAAGGTATGGTATCGGCATGCCTTGGTGCTACCATGACTACCCCGTTGTGAAGCGGAGGATGAAACCTTGTCCATGAGATCAGTAATCCCTGATGGTGCCAAGAGTGGCACAGACCCTGAAAGTAAACCATTAGGTTGTAAATGAATGTAAAGACATAACATACTCAGTTAGCAAACTGAGTAAATTTACAAGTATTCCTGGAAAGGATACTAAATGGCCATTGTGGGGGTACTTAGATATTTAAGATACACCTAAAGTTATGGACTGCACTACACAAGATATCCAGATATAAAATGGATATTCAGTACTAAAGATTTCAAATCCACAAACGGATTTATCTTTATTATTGGAGAAGCTGCAGTATTTTGAAAATCTTCTAAACAAACGTGAATAGCCAGATTTACCATGGTATCTGAAGTTATAGCTTTAGATAAAGTTGGAGAAGAAGCGGAATGGCTTCGAAAGTTTAGAAGATATTCCAATTTGGCCCAAACCTGTGCCTGCAATTTGTATACATTGCGATTGCCAATCTGCAATTGGTAGGGCACAGAGTTGTTTGTACAACGGTAAATCTCGATACATTCGTCGAAGACATAATACCGTTAGACAGTTGCTCTCAAATGGAATTATCTCTTTTGATAATGTAAAATCAAAGGATAATATTGCGGATTCGCTTACGAAAAGTTTTAATAAGAGAGCAAGTATATCATCGAGGAGAATGGGTTTTAAGCCTATAAATTAAAGTTACATAGTGGAAACCCAACCTAGCTGACTAGAGATCCCAAGATCTAGGTTCAAAAGGGACAACTAAATTATGTAACTGAGTCTAAGCACTAAAAGAGTTAAACACTCTTATCCATTCATTCCTATGATGATTTAGTGCTGCCTGCAAATAAGGTAGGATAAGCTATGCTTTTAATGATTCTTATAGCTTGATAAATAATCAAGTGGGGTATTGCAGGCTACTCTTAATGAGCAATCACCTATTATGAGTAAGAAACGTGGCCACTTCTATGAGAATTGATCAGGCTAAATTCTCTAGAGTACTCATAAGAAACCAGGAAGTGTCCGAGGCCAAAATGGACACAACCGTGAGAACCGAAGATGTTCGAAGGGGAATTGTGTGATAATTATTGTCTTGGTTTACACTAAAGGCTAAATAGTTCAAGACATCATGTTCACTAGTTAGCCGAGTAAATCCGATAATTATTCACTATGAAAGGTTCAAAGCCAAAAGCTACCTATCTTGATGCAATTACTCTTCAAAGAAAGTCTCTCTCAAACTTCAAGTCAGTTCGTCGTTTTAATCATATAATTTTCATTCATGTGGGGGATTGTTGGATATCAATGTATTATTTTGGGTGTATATATACCAAATACGTATTCCAATACGTAGATTGTCGTAACTAGATACACGGTGTATAATTAAGGTACACAATTGATATCATGTTTGAATGAAATATTAATCTTAAAGGTACCCACTTGAAGAGGAAGAAGTCTGATCATTACATGTCTGTTCGGACCAATTTTATCCCAAAGGATGTGTCTGTTCTGATCAAACAGGTTCCATCCAATTGATGTGTTTTTTCCGAACAGGTTCTTTGGCTCCTATAAATACAGACTTCCTGTGTCTATTTATTCACTTAAAAAACTAATTCACCAAAATATTCATGTCTTCTGAGAGAGAGACTTCAGCATTCTTCTGTTCGCCGTGTTGCATCCGAGTGTGCTCTCATTTGCAACGTATATCGAGGAAACCTGGGAGACGATTTGCATCGATACTGTAAGCACCTTAGACAGGCAAAAAACATCTTAAGGTTAAAGGTCCAACCTTGACTCGATATTGATTTTTTCAAATCAATTCCTGTAAGTGTCTTTATATTGGATTTTGTATATCTGTTCTTATGTTTATAATCTGTTTATAAGTAGTATATAGCAAATATTTTTCAACAAAAAATATTTAAAATGGTTTAAAAAATCAAATAGGTGAACTTTTTTCAAAAAAAATAAAAAAAAATCAAAATCTTGTACCAACCGGTACGTATTGGTACTGACCGGTATTGATCGGTACAGGCCGATACGATCGGTACGGGCCGATACGATCGGTACGGGTTGGTACCAAAATCGAAACGAAACTAAAAGTTGTCTGTACCAATTTAATTAAAAATTGAGATGTATCGGCCAGTACCATTGGTACTAGCATGGTACCGACCACCATGGTGTTATTTCATGTTACTTTTATCATAGATGAAATTGAGTTTGCTTGATGCTTTTTTTTGGTAATATATAACACTTAGCCTTTAAAACCTCACCCCTACTTTTACTTTGCTTTCGATACTTTATGTTGGCAATTTATAGAAGGTTAAAATATTAAAAAAGTCATTGAATTATTTTATTTTTTAAATAAATTTATATATTTTTATTATACTCAAATAAATCATTATTATTTGATTTGTATCTAAATAAAATCTTATTTCAAATGAAATATTAATTTATGTTCAGATTTATCATATATATATATAATATAACAAAGTACATGCTGACTGGGTAAGTATTTGCTGACATGGACGCTTAGGTGGACAGCTCCTTTTAATGACACGTAGGATAATGTTTAATAAATATTAATGATGAGATAATTCTATTTAATAAATTATTTAAATTCAAAATTGAAATTTATCCAAATTTGAAAATTTTTAGATAATAAATAGGCTAATATTTATTAGATAATTATATTTAATAACATATAGGATAATATTTACTTTTAGATGATAAATAGGGTAGTATTTATTAGTTAGATTCACATGGAATTGAATGATTTTTTTTTATTTTATGAAAGAAATTTTTCTGAAATTGCAAATATTCTATAAAATTTGGGTGATATAAGTTCAACATAAAACTTTTACTTCTTTTTTTCATTATTTTGGTTTAACTTGATCGCAGAGCTAAGGAAGGAGAGACCATTGTCCCAAGCGGAATCGGTAACAAAAGCCTCGAAGCTCAAGAACATTTAGCTGAAGGTAATTATTACTAATAGTTGAATCAACCCTTTTGAAATATTTATGTTTTTTTGATGCTGTAAAAAGGAAGGAGTCGTGGAGGGTAGACGAGGAACGATCAGATAGGAATGAAAGGGTATCAAAAAATGGGCCTTAAAAGTGCACTGTGTACCAATGATAAGTCGGACGGGGAATGTGCGGCGGACGAGGGGATTCCGGTTGATGAGAACAAGTTCAAGACAAGGTAGAGGGGCTAATATCCGACCTTCTTGGTGGAGTTGATCTTTAGGATCTTTATCATTATGATGTAAGAGTACTAGAGTGCTTTTTAATTAATTTTCTTTAGGTTGATGAAAAATGGAGTCATGATTTTTGTCAAACATGTTGAAACTCTTTTTTCCTCTTTTGTGTTTCATTTTTGGGTTGGATGCATCAAATCTATGTAATAATAGTTTTTATATGTGTTAGTGTTTTTGTTAGATATTTGTTTGAATTGAAATCGAATATTTAAATTATTATGGTTAAAATAAGTATAATTTCATTAATTATAATCAAATAACTTTAATTATGTAATTAATTACTCTAAAAAAATTACTTAAATAATTTATATAGCAGATGCGCTATATGTATTCTAAAATTTAACTTGATAATATTATTTTTATATGATTTCTTTTTTCTAAGTTACCTTTTTTTATTTTTATGAAATTTCATATTATGATCAAATTAAAAAAAGTATGATGTATTCCTTGAAAATACAGATCTACAATTTAATTTTTGTAAAATTTTTAGCATTTACTATTACTATAATAAAAAAAAAATTTGTGCATGCTTAAATGACAATATCTGCTGACATGAACCCTTACGTGAATACTTTACATTTTTGACACGTAGGACAAGCTTAATTTTAATTATATATTATTTTAAAATTAAATTTTTTTTAAAAAAAATATTTATCTAAAATTTTCAATTTTATATTTAACAAATCTAATCTATTCACTTAATCTTAAAATATTTATTATATTTTAAATTAAAAATATATATTTTTCTATTCAATCTTAAATCTTAAAATTACAAAGATTAAGTGATAATTTGAATTTAGCTGTTTATCTGGATTTTAAAAATATATTATATTTAAATTTAGGATTAAAAAGTGAATTATATATTTTTAGTTAGTGATAAAAATAATACTTATTTTATTCCCGCATATATTTATCATATTAAAGATAATATGTTTATCAAATATATGTGTAATAATCTAATAAAAATATTATCATAAAAATATAAATCACATGAGTTAATCTAATATAATTTTAAATAAAGTGAATAGAATAGATTATTTTAAATTATTTTGATTAATATAATAAAAAATCAAATAAAAATCTAATATAGTATAATAAATTGTTTTAAATATCATTTTAAGTGCATTAATATAATATAATTTTAGATTATTTTTATTAAAAAATAAAAATAAAAAAATTATTTTTGTTTTGTAATTCATACTAATTTTAAAATATATTAAGAAAAAAATAAAAAATATTATCAATTAAAATAAAATTTAAAATTATAAAAAATATAATAATATTCATTTCATTTTAAACATATAGATTTTTTTTATATATATCTATATTTTTATCCTAATACAAATATATCACGTAATATGAGGATAAAAATATCATTATATCAAATAATCCTAAATTTAAATTTAAAATTTGCATATATAGCACATATATCGAATTATAATATTATATAATATATTTATCATTTTTAGGTAGTGTTAAAAATTTATATATTTGTCATTATTGTTTTTGAATATATATTATTAATCTTCTACTATTATTTTTTATCCTATATTTATATTATATCACTTATTTGCTTAACTGTTTTATTTTTAATATATCTATATTATTATAAAATTTAGGATAAAAATATAAATTTATAAAAATATATTATATTTAAATTTAGTTGCTTATCTAGATTTTAAGTTTTAAAGATAATTTGAATGTGATGAATTTTGAATTACAAGATTGAATTTATCTCAATATTAAATTGTAACAAAAATTTTAAACTTAAAAAGTTAATCATATGTGATTCAGATTTTATTGGCTATATAGATATCTATTTTTCAAAATATACTTTAAGGGATATATGTTAGCTTGCTAATCCCGTTTATAAAATTTAAAAATTTCACTGACTATAAATTAGATATTTTTTAATTTTTTTTTATAATAATATTAATAAATGGAGTAGATTTTACAAATGAGTGCAATAAAAGTATTTATCCCATTAAAACATTGATATTTATAAATATTAATAAATTATAATTGGGAAAGCTAAGAAATGATATTGGACATTGACATTTATGTTATAGTTTTAAATATTTTTTTCACTTTAACCATAATTTTTTATTAGAATGTTATTTTCTATGCACTTTAATTTTTATTATTTTGTTATATGTAGTTATCGCTTCTATTTTTTATATTTAATATTTTTATAATTTTATAAGTCAATTAAATTAATGAATATATAAAAATTTAATTATGCTAATTTTATGTGTGTATAATTATATATAGTAAATCAATAAATATATATTTTATAAAGATAATATTAAAATTAAAATGAATTTTAAAAAAATAAATTATAAAAATATAATAAAAGTTTCGTGCATCGCACGGGTTAAAAAAACTAGTTTAGGTATAAATTAAAGGTTAAGGGTCATTTGGATATACTAAAAGGTTAAGAACTTATTTGGGTGTAATAAAAATATAAAAACTTACTTAAATAAAGTGATAAAGTTTAAGAGTTTTTTTGTTATTTTAGCTTATATAAAAATTGAATTGTATCCTATAAATCTACTTATGAAATATTTAAATCATTGGTAGAAAATAAAATTACAATCTTTTCATTTTGATCTACCACTTTCTAAAGAAAAAGAAACTTTCCATTAAATGTGTATATTATTTAAAAATTGGTCATGGAGAAGTTTGGACACAAGATAAAGCACGTGGTATAAGTGAATCATCATATGATAAGAAATAGAAGTAAATGATAATGTTGTGTCTTAATGTTTTGATGTATTTTTTTTCTTTCTATATTTAAAGACGAAATATTAGTGCTTGTAAATTTCAATATTTTTAGTGATTTCTTTTAACCTATCCTTCTAGATATGGGTATTTTATCCAACCATGTAAATTATGTGTCCCCCACAAGGTACTTAGTAACGTATAACGTATTGATGGAGGTATCGTTTTTGTTCTGGTACTGGTATGTATCGGTACCAGTGTGTTTCGGCGTATCATTTCGAATTTACCGATATTTTTGAAATATTTTTTCATATATCTATATATAGCCTACTTTCAAGTTTTTTAATAAAATATATATTATATGCACATGCAAATATACATCCATTATATGCATATATATGTTTTTATGCAAATATTATGAAAACAAATAAAAATGATCATGATATAAAAAATATTAAAATTGATTTAAAAAATCAAATAAGTGATTTTTTTTTATAAAAAAATTAAAAAATTAAAATCTTGTACCAACCGGTATAAAAATCGAAACGGTACAAAATTGATACCATTTCAATTTACCTTAAAAATAATACGTACCGGCCGGTACCGACCACATTGGTCTCACATATTCCATTAATACATGGGCTGCTTTTTTAATGGGCCGTGCTGGCCCAACACTACCTATTTCATACCTCTAGACCATGGAGAATGTGATGCTATTAATAGAATATATTTTTTTAATACAAAATTGTCCATCACAAAAAAATGATACTGATCCTATTCAAGTATTCAACTAAACTAAATGTTGGTTAAAATATTTTTAAAAATCTTTAATTATTATTATTTTTAAGTAAGATCATATATTTTTATTGTACTTAAATAAATTCTTATGTTTTAGTTTGTATCCAAATAAATATTTATTTCAAATGAAAATTTGATTTATATTATGGGGTATAAATTAATTGTCTATGGCTTATTTGGTGCAAATTAAAAGTTAGTTTCTTATTTAAGTGTAATAAAAGTATATGAACTTACTTAAGTAAAAGGATAAAGTTCAGGATTTTTTTGTGTGTGTGGTTATTTTAGTCTTAAATGTTTAAACCATTAAGAAAGACATCAAGAATGAACATTAATTTCTAACATAAACTTACATATATTATCTATAATTTGCGGTTACCAGAAATTAGAGGTGACAATCTTTGTATTTGTATTATGTTTGTATTATTTTTTTAATGTCATAATCGTATTTAAAGTGATATTTATATAAAATTTTACACATTAATAATTTTTGTTATATAAATTGACACATTTCTGTATTCGTATCGTGTTTGTGTTATTTTTTTGTATCGTATTTGTGTCGTGAACAAAATTATCGAATCTACCTGAAACTGGAAATATAAGGAGTTAAAGTTACACTAGAAAGCCAACTGCTTCAAGAATAGTGGATTAGGTGAAGTTAACTAGGATTTGTCTATCATATCTTAAGTAAATTCAGTGAAAACTTGCTATCAAATATTCATTCCAATGGTTCCTATTGGCTGATTTTTTAGTAACTTTGACTTCATTACGCTTCCAATTGATAAGTTTGACACTTCATCCCAGGGCAGGTTCAAGTCAAAAAAGGTTCCATTAGGCTAACTACATGGCTAAACCAATCTCCTTTGTTTCGTTCAATATTGGTTAAAAGTAGTTGAGCTTCAAAACCAACTTCAATTCCACCTGTTTCTTTCCCTCCACACCTCTTTACCTAAACCCCCTCCTATAAATTCACTCTTCCTTTGCCTTCCAATCATCAAATTCCAATTCAAACACCAAAATCCAAAATCCAACACCCAAATCATCTATATTTTTGTCCCTTCACCAACATAAATTAAATTCCTTTAATACAATGGAGTTCTCCAAGCCATCTCCTCACCTTGTTACAGTTCTGGTCATAGCTTTGACAGCATTGATGTTGCCTGTTTATGGGCAGATAAATACACCATGCAGTCCATCGATGCTTAGCACCTTCACGCCTTGTATGAATTTCCTTACAAATAGCAGCACAAATGGTACTTCTTCACCAAGTGCAGATTGTTGCAACTCTCTTAAGACCCTCACAAGTGGTAGCATGGATTGTGTGTGCCTCATTGTGACCGGAAGTGTCCCTTTTCGGATACCAATCAACCGAACTCTAGCCATCTCTCTTCCCCGAGCTTGTAACATGCCTGGTGTCCCCCTCCAATGCAAAGGTTACTTGAAATATATATATATTAATTCACCTTTAAAACATATCAAAGATTACATTTGTACATGTTCTGTCTATTCAGTCTGATGAAAATTTTCTTGTTTTGCAGCGGCTGCTGGTGTACCTGTTCCTGCTCCAGGTATAGTTGGACTGCATATCTTTTGAAAATGATTACAGGATTCCATTACAAATTACTGTAATTTGACGTCTGAAATTTAAATCACTGTTGTTCATTATAAACTGAGCCTTATGCGCTTATTAGTTTAGTTATTGGTTTGACAGGTCCAATCTCACTTGCACCCACCCTCTCTCCTGGAGCTTCACCAACTTTAAGTCCAAAAGGTAAATAAAACTGCTTTTTCAAGTTTCAGCTAAAGTTGTCAAAGCTATTACATTCCAAAAGCAAACACTTTAGCTGTTATCACTAGGCCTATTGCAACAATCAGGTTGGCTTTGATATTGATATCAATAGATTTGTTTTTTTTCTGAGCAGGTTCCATTGTGCCAGAACCAACAACATCCGCCGAGGCACCAGAATCCGACACCACACCGGCTCTAACTCCACCATCTTCAACAGTGGGTTCTGAAGCCCCAACCGCCACTACTGGAAGCCGCCCTGTTCTTACCCCATCAGCTGCTTACCCCTCTTACAGTTTCTCACCACTCCTTTTGGTTTTGACATTAGGATTTGTTATTTTCAAGCACTACTAGGCGGCAATTATCTCTATTTCTTTGTATTTATTGATTGTTTGAGAAGTACATTCGTTTTTAGTGGGTATGAAACCATTGTTTTATGAGCTGTATTGGGTGATTGTTTTTAAATAATATATGATATTTTAGTGTATTTTTTATTTACTGAGTAATAAAATTAAAATTTTTTGTTTATTTCTGTAATGATATTTTTTTTTTTCCATCCTGGTTAATTTGATGTCTAAATGAAAAAAAAAAAAAAAAAAAAGAGATTTATAAATGATTGGTAAATCAGATAATCCATTACTTATGATTAATTTCAACAAAGCAAACATAAAGAGAGTAAGGCTGAATTTTTCTCTTCGTAAACTTGATCATCGTTCATGTTCAGCCTCATGTCATCATGTTGGAAAAGGTTATATACACTCGTATAATACGTTAATTTCATACGCTCATATAATATATAAGGTTTCAAAATTTTAGTATTTTTCGTTTAAATTTCTGGAATAAGCGAATGTATTATTTGAGTGTAATTAGATTTAATAATTTTGAATACGATATGTTTAATAAATATGTTACAATGCAATTAATCATGATTAATACGATTAACACGATATGTTTAATACACATATTATGTTAATATTTAAAATTTTGACATATTTAATAATTTATACTATATTTATATTTACACAACTGATATTAAAAAAAAAAAAAAAAAACACAATATAACACCTATAAATGAATTGCTAGATCTAAGTGACACATTAGTGTATCACTGTCTCATCATATTAAAGCCTCATAGTATGTTGAGAAATATTGTTTGATTTACCTATCTAACGGCTAGTTCTCACAATGTCTATGACTAATCTCAATTTTCCAAATTACCCATCAAAAATTGTGGATTTTTTTTTTCCTTCTTTTTGTTAAGTAACTATATCAGAGCACTCTGTTAAAAAAACAGAATACTCTGCATTTTCTTTGTCTTCGTTACAAAAAATTGCAAAGAGAGGAAAAGAAGTGATTGGTAGGAACTGCTGAATTGAAGTATTATTAAAAAATCACATAAATAACTGAAATTCTTCACATTCAAATTCACAATTCATTTTGGATTTACTTGGCTATTAGCAATTGTGTTTTTGCAATCTCGCCCCAATGGTTTAACAGCCAAACACAAGGCTGCTCAGGATACAAACGTTTGGACAGTGTTTCAATCAAGGAATTAACTCTTCCATTTATATTGCATGCTGCAAAGCCCTTAATCAAGTCGTCCAAACCGGATATAACTTCTTGTGCTCACTGTTTTCATTCTCTATTGCTCTTTTAAGCACCCTACTATCATTGCCATTGTCAAATTGTTACTTATCACTGTCTTCTTTAACCCTATGTCAAGGTAATGTTAGATTGAATACTTTTTTTTTTTTTTTCTGATGTGATCTCACTTCTTCCCATTTCCCTTCTTAACTGTAACATATCTCATTTGTTTTTTTTCTTATGTGAAATTCTAGCTTCAATGCCAAAGTGCTTTCACCATATAGGCATGAAAAGAATCTTACTCAACCTTCTGTGCCTTCTACGGATGTTCTTGTTCCTCCAACATATTTTATCCGAATTCGGAGTGAGTGTTGGATAGGGTATGTTTTCGACACAGGTATGCTAAATTTTTTATAAGTTTTTTCATATATTTGGAGGATCGTACTCTTATACCCATGTCCAAATATGTGTTGAACACAAATACTTTAGAGAAAATGAGAAGTCCGAATAACATAGTTTCGAAGTTATGTCGAGAAAGCTAGAAAACCAATATAATTTTTCTTAAGTTTATATAAAGGATAATGTCATGAATAACACCTAAAGTTTTTTAAATTTGTCAATGTGGTACTTCTACAGTTGTACTTTAAAAATATATATTTTAATACTTAAAGTTTCCGTGTGCTATATTCTAATATCTGTCAATAACATCATCAAATATTGCTGATGTGATTTTTGTATCCAATGAAAACTTGACACGTGACATCATATAATGATGCCACGTGTATTAACATAAAAATTATTATTTTAATGTTAAAAAATAAAAAAAAATATTATTTTAAAAATATAATGATGACATGTGAAACCACATTATAATGCCACGTTATTAACTTAAAGAAAGAAAAGAAGAAAGGAAAAAAAATAAAAAATATTTTTTAAAAATTAAAATAATAAAATATTTTAATTTCATATTTTAGTTTTTGTAATTTTTTAATAAATATTTTTTAAAAGAATTAAAATAATAAAATGATTTAATTTTATATTTTAATTTTTGTAATTTCTAAAAATACATTTTCCTTTTAAAAATAATTTTAAAAAAATTTCAGATATTATAAATTGTTTAACAAGTAATTTTAAAATATTTTATATTTTAAAAATAATGTAGTTAAATATTTTAAATTTTTAAATTTAAAAATAAATATTATTTTTTTAAAATATTTTTTTTTATTTTTTTAAAGAATATATATAAAATTTTAAAAGTATAATTTTTATTTTTTTTTTCTTTTTTTTACAAAAATTCAAATATTAATTTCTAAGATATAAGGTTCTGTTACATGTCATCACCTGATTGGTCAATGTCACATCATCATCTATATTTAACGGTGTTAAGTCAATGTACTACATTGAATATTTTTAAAGTACATGTGTCACATTGACAAATTTAATAAATTTCAGGGGTCATTCATGACATTATCCCTTTATATAATTGTGACTTATAATAATCCGCGGATTCAATAAATAGATAAATAACAATTTTATTTTAGCTCATTTTGTCAATGCATAAGATTAGAATAAAATTAAAAATAATAATTTTAATTTAAAGAAACCAATTTAAATATATTTAAAATAAATACATATTGGGATTTCAAAATTTTTGAGAGGATCAAGGCTCCTTTTGGCTTCCACGATGATCCGGCTCTTCATATTCTAATGAAGTCTAGTCTGTTATATTGCATATATAACTCCAAATAAATTTCCATCATAAGAAATAAACCAATTTATTAGTTAAGAGAGAAATCATAGTTAGTAGAATATGAAAATATTAAAATTAATATATTTACAAATTTCTGATTTTTTTCTCTTTTCCCATTTTAATTAGATTTAATGGTTAGTAGAATATGAAAAAAATTTAAAATCAAATTGATTTATATTCCTTTCTTTTTTGAAAGACTTATTTTCAAATCATAATTAATATAATATAAAAAATTGAAATTAATATAATAATATTCTATAACTTTTCATATTCTATTAAACTCTTAATAGTTAATACTAATTTACTAAAAAATTATTAATACTTGCAAATATGACAAGTTTTCATATTCTACTTTTTAGTAATGCTAAATTAATCAAAAAATTAATATGAAATTTATTCCTTCTAAGACTTTTTTTTTTTTTTTTTTGGGATTTATTAGAAAAATGTTTCTATATCCAATTAAGTCAGTTTTAATTAAGATTTCTCCCAAATAATTAACTAAAATGTTTTATTAGGCTCCTAAGGTCTGGCTAACGGCCATTCCCGCCACATTCCTTCCCAATTTACTTAAACACCCTCTCCGCAACAGATTTTTAACAACCTTGACCAACCGTCTCTTTCTCTCTCTCTCTCAGCCATGGCCACGAACATCTTCATATTGTTCCTCCACTTGCTCCTCCTTGCCGTGGCGGCACAGCCACTGCCACCACCAGCTCAGCAGCCAGGCTGCTTGGAGGAGCTGGTGGCTTTCTCGCCCTGCCTGCCATTTGTGTCAGCCCCACCAAACAACGCCACTGACTTTGTTGCTCCACAATGCTGCGACGCCTTCTCCTCTGCTTTCGAATCCGGCGACGGTTACTGTTTCTGTTACATCCTCCGGCAAACGTTGATCTTTGGGTTCCCATTGAACGAAAAAAGGGTTGCTTCACTGTCTTCCTTTTGTATGGCCAAGAACAGCGATATTTCTCTGGACTCGCTCTGCTCTTCAGGTTTTCATTTTTCTTTTATAACCCATTTGTTTAATTCACTGATTTCTTGATTATCTGATGTGTTCTTTGGCTTGAGTGGAAAAATAGTAATATTGACTCCTAATTATCGGAATGAATAAGTTCTTGATTTCCGGTTCCAGCCCTTTAATCTTTTGATTAGAAAAAAAAAAGTTATTTAACGCTTTGATTGATGTAATTATGCAATTCTTAATTATGATTATGCATCAGGTGTACCAGCGCTGCCGCCATTGCTTAGCATCACAGATTCAGGGAGATTGAAACCTTCCAATTCTGGTAAGCAAGCCCAAATCTCCCTTCTTTTTCGTTTTGTTCTTTTTTTCCTTCTCATTTTCTCTTCCCAAATGACATACTCCAAGGCTGCAATAAAAGATTGCCTAAAAGGGGATACTAATTTGCAGCACCCTTGCTTGTATATTGACCAAATATAAGCCTAAATTACTTGTTTTAAAGAGAAAAAGACCAGATTTAAAAGGATAGTTGCTGGCTCATTTTGGGGTGTTATATGACAAGGGTTATTTCCAGTCAAATCTGCGAATGGGTATATATCGAAAGCATATTAAGGCTATGGGCATTAGGATTAAACTGGTATTGGTGCAGAATCCTTATGAAAACTATTCTACAGGTTTAGATAATGATTCATCTGATTTGACATACTCACCCCCGGAATCCGCTGTCAGATGGCCAACACCACCAAGTTCCTCAGTAGAACAAGCCATTTTTTCTTCTGCAACAAACCAGATTTACAAGCAAAGCACTTGGTTTCTGCTTGGAATGATGATTTTTCAGCTTATCTACATTCACTAATTCTAGTCTGACAGTAGTGTAGATTTCCCAATTTCATTCAATATATTACTAATGTGAATAAACACTTTGTAATCAGCAAACTGATATTGTGAAAAAGTTTCTACTAGCAAAGCATCATTAAATTCAGATGGCAAAAATGTTTGAAGATCTCCTCTTTCCATTTTGCTTTACCATTATGTCATATTGTCACTTGAAGTGAACACTACTTATTCATCACATTTGTCACTGTGAAACAAAAGCAGGCAAAGGTCCTATGAAAAGAAGGGCAAAAAAGAAGTGAAATAACCCTTCCAAGAAGTGTTTCATTTCCACCCATCAGACCACTCAGCTTCATCTATCAAAGGTATGGGATTTTCAATTTCCTTGGTGTCTTCACCCCATCTTTCAGCAATGATGCTTTCATCATGGTTCCTGCAATCCTCCAGCATTGAAACTTCATCAACATACTCTTGCCTTTCAGGCAGAGGACAACCCTGATAAGAGTTGTTATCTGCACAACGCCATATAAGCTTGCTCCAATATGGGTCCTGCCATTCATTTATGATTCAACAGTCAGCTAAGCATTAAAACTGAATTTTGGGCTTTACGTATGATAAAATGCCTATGGTAATTCTATAGCCTACACAGATGACATTATTTGGTTTAACACATGAACCTTACATGTGATAAAATACTATTCTATCTAATACTTTTTCTTTTGAACAGGACATCAAAGCATATGAATCTTTAGAAATAAAGAGTAGCATTGTAGCAGCATATTTTCAATACACAAAGAGATCAGTTAGATAACTTCACACACTGCTAAAAATTTAAGAGGCAACTAAAGAAAGGAGGGAAAAGCTAGAAATTTGCAGTTCTAACATGATTCTGCAAATGGAAAATGCAGGGAAAAAACTGGTAAAGCTCCCATAACGTTTGTCAAACTCCTTTTTTCTTTTTTCCATTCTTAATGCCATTTCTGTTCAAAAAGTCATCTGCCTCTAAAATTCATGAAAAATATGTTTACACTTTTGGTAGATAATCTACCACGAACTGGAGTTTAGGTGGTTGCCTTCATCTCAGAAGTTTTGCACATGGACAGGGAGCTCTATAAAGAACTAAGCAATAACATGCTTCAAAAAGCACCTACCTAATAAAAAATACAGGTATATAATAAGTTCCTAAAGAAGTACTCTGAGGATCTATATGCCGCACAAGCAAAATTTTGCCTGCATTATTCCCAAGAATTAAAAAATATAATAACAGTAAAATAAGTGTTAAGTGGTGTTATCCCACATTTATTAAATCTTGAGTTTACTATGGTCTTATATTAAAGTTGGGTTCCTCCACTTAATATTAAAGTTGGATCTCTCCACTTATTACCAATTGGTTTTAGGTTGGATGCTTAACAATAAGATCCTCAACTTTGTGTTCCTACTTCTTAGTCTCACAAGGTCTTACTCAAATTTACTTGGCAGTAAATGACAACCACAAGTGAAGTTGATACCTTGGCAATTATGTGTGGATTTCCAATAATAACAAGCAAAGCTATTGCACGGGTAATGGCCACATTAAACCTTCTAGGGTTGCTCAAAAATCCCAAACAGTGGGTTCTGTCAAACTCATTGTGTTTGACTGTTGATCGGACAGTAGATATGATAATAACTTTTCGTTCTTGTCCTTGAAATTGTTCAACGCTGCCAACCTTGATATCAGGTATTTCAAGATTCTCGAAGGCCTTCTTTAGTTTGAGGACTTGCTGCCTGTAGGGGGTTATAACCCCAATGTCTTCCTGGCTCAGAATCCCACTTTCTGTCAAACTCTTAACAACCTCTACAACCTTGCTGGCTTCAATCCGATTGAACCATGACGGATTACTTCCTTCCCTCTCATCACAGCCTTGGATACCAAAGAAAAAGACAGGGAACTCCTTATTAGGAAGAAACTTTACTGAATTCAATAATGAACCTGTGTCATCTTTGCAAGGGATCAATTCACCATTGTAGAAAAGCAAAGAAGGGAGATACAGGATCTCTGGGTCACAACGGTAGTTTCTAACCAATTTTGTCACATAATTTTCATCCCCATTACAATAAAACTCATGTTCAAATAGCCTTTCTAAGTATGACTTCCCCAGTCCGAAAGTCTCTGCTTCTCTGGAGTATATAACTGGACCTAACTGCATTGGGTCCCCAGCAAGCACGACAACAGTCTTTCTTTGGCAAAGGTTGGCTAAAGTGATCATGCTTTCTGGTTCTGAAGCTTGACCAGCCTCATCCAAGAAAATATGAGAGAAATGGCCTTTACTAACACTTTCTGCATACAGAAGGGAGGAACTCATGTAGGTTGATATGATGATTCTGTAGCAGATGAGAGCACTAAGTGGAGGACATTTGAAGACAAACTCATCAAAGAAGCAAAACCGAAGAAAATCTGGGTTGACATCATTGTACGGACGCGTAGCTGCATTTAGTCTGAATATTTCATTCTCTTTAAGCTCAACAGACTCCTCATTGAGGAGTTTCTCTAGTATGAAATCTGCTGCGCTATTTGAAGGTGCACACACAAGAATTCGAGAAAATTTTTGGGTTTTGTAGAGCTGGAGGATTGCCTCCACTATTGTCATGGTCTTCCCTGTACCTGGAGGCCCATAAATCACATAAGGGGGTCCTCCTTTGCAGCCAAGGATCATCTCAATTGAGCACATCTGCTCCTCATTAAGTGTACAAGATATGGGCACTAGTGGAGTGGTTTCAATCAGCCTACTTTTGGGGGACTCAGATGGAAAAAGGAGATTTAACTCTAGGCCTTTTGCAGCATCAATAGCCTGGTATAGCCTCCGCATATTGATTCTGTTATACGTGAACTGCACATTATAAAGATTCTTATCTATGTGGCTCAAGTGAAATTCTGGTGCAAACTTCAAATACACTTCATCAGCTTCTACCCGATGGACAAAACCCTGAAGATCACCACATTCACTGGTCAAAGAGCCAGAAGATTCTCCCAAAAAAATAAAGAATAAAGGCCATAGGACTGGAAAGACTAAAATGAAAATGAAGGGAAGAAGTAAGAGAGATATCAGAAAATCCATACCATACATATAGATACCGAGATTCATGTATTAAGACAACCCAGTTTGTATTATGCAGTCATGATAGATGCATGCCTGTTTATACAGATTATGTTGATGAGTGATATCAGAATTACTAGTGTGCATTATCTACTAAAAATGAAGATAGACCTTGGTCTTCTGTTTTTAATGATCCAAGATGCTTGACCTTGAAAGAAGTGAAGTATCTAAGCATCAAATTACATATAGACCTAAATGACATAGCAGCAATAAAAGACAGAGGCTGTCAAGAATAATTCAAATATCACAATTCACACTTCAAACAAAGATGCTGGAAGTACTTCAATGCTAAAAGGAAAAAAGCATATCGTATTTTGTATGTGAACAGACCTGATAAACTCTATCTGTTTCACTAGCATTTTGACATGCAAACTTAGCAAAAATATGATCTCCATGGACAAGTGAAGGCCTTCTTTCAGCAAGCCCTGGGACCTGAAGTGATAAAAACTTTCCATTCTTCCTCATGTTAATATTCTCCATGTTATAGGACCTCATGTCTTCCTGAAGCCAAAAAAAAAAAGGGAATTCTCAGCCGAAAATAAACAATAATCAATATCATGAACATTAATCTTCTTCGCCACTGAAGATTAGAGTTACCTCTAGTTGTAACTCTTCCAAGATTAAGAGATGTTTGAAGTAAGATGCATAATTATCCTTTGTTAGACCTGCTTTAATAGCATCAGGAATCTGCTTACTCTCAATCAGTTCTCTAATATCCTTTGGAATGTCATACCGGAGAAGCCTGTTTCTAACACCTCGACCCATTACCCTTGCTGGGCGTGATCCTGTAACAAATACATCCACACCAAATTGCTTCTTTCTCTGAACTCTAGAATATGGCTTTTTAGATGCCAAAGATTGAGAGATCTTATCTTCGACCAAGAGAAAGGCCACTCTTTCTAATCTATCACCTTCCACATCAAAATGCACTATTGTAGTGTGCAAGCCTATTTCCTTTGATTTGCAAGACAGCCAAATAGTTAAAGTCTCTCCAGGCTGTATCATTCTGTCCTCTAAATCAAAAAACTCAATGAACCCTTGGCTTGTATTTCCACCAGAATTTGCTGATGGAGGTTTCATCAAAGAAAGAGTGAAAGAATTCTCAGGTGTCGATGCATAAATCTTAGTCCACAAATCCACTGGATCACTAGTGGTGTTTTCGATACTGATAGAATCAAAAGCAGTTTCTCCCACAAATACAGATTGAGGCTTCCCATCTGCAAATGGAAATGGTGCAGAAATTACGACAGGACCCTCCTCAAGTGGATTGTAATTACAAACAGATTTGTTGTTCTCATAATCAATGAAATCAATTTCTCCTTTGTCTCCAATGACAGAATATTCATCATCCCACTCGTCACCAGCCGTTCCCATCACTATCCAGAAAGGCAGAAACTGATTTGAAACAAAATCCAGAATAGGCAATCGTTAGACACTTATAAAAGCAGGCATACACATATAAAATATAGTACACTTCAGTTGCAAAGCATGAAACCAATTTTGAGCATTATCAGCAATGACAATAATGTACAATTCAGGATTGAAGCAAAAGCTAGGCCTCAAAGTTGAGATTTTTATAAGCACCAACTTTTGTTTATGAGCAGTAATTCATAAACCCGTTAACAGGACAATGTCAAAGCAGAAACACAATCAAGTTTAAGCGTTTACCAATATCATCAGAAAAAAAAAAAAAAAAAAAACCCTACTTTTCAAGTTTTGCAATGCAAAATAAATAAATAAATCATATATTCAATACAAGAATGTACAATACGTGACCTTGTGTTAGTTTATGAATCAAAGAAGATCGAATCAAATTTCAACATCATCAGCAATAACAATCATGTAAATTTCAAGATCGAAGCAAAAGCAAGGCCATAAAGTTGAGATTTTTCTAATCACCAAAGAGATCTTTACCAGCAGAAACTAATAAACCCACAAACAAGACAATGACAATCTAGAAGAAGATAGAAAAAAGAAGGGAAACCAAAGCAGAAATATAATCAAGTTTAAGCATTTCCATTATCATCAGACAATAAAAATCCCAACTTTTTTCAAATTTACAATGCAAAAACTACAAACATTTAGAGTACGTATGAGCTACTGCATAAAACAATGAGGAAAGAAAGGCCGTGATAAGATATAACCAAAAAAAAAAAAACCCACCTCAGTAGACCATAAACCAAAGCTAGAAAATACTGTGAAAGAAAGGGCAACAGAAAAAAAAGGGTCAATGGAGATAAAGAAAATGCCGAGAATTCAGGGACTCTTGGGGTCGAAACATAAACCTTGAATTCATTGCATTGTAACTTTTTTTTCTTAATAAAACCAAAAGAAAGAGACAACATTTAACTATTTAAGGTAAATAAAAATAATAGGACTCATTTCAATCAGCAGATTTGACCCTGCAAATTCATACGTATATATATTTCATTTTCTTGGCAAAAAGGGTGCCTTTGAGTTCATAAACAGAGTCCCAAGTGGGAAAATATGCTCTATCTAAATGTTAAAATGTAGTGAAATTATATATTATTCATATCATAAATAAATATAAAAATATTATCTAATTCACGTCAAATTAATAGGAGATACATCTCTTAAAATATATTTTTAAAAATTTATAACTAATTAAAAAAATTTACTTAAAAAAAAAATTAAAGATAATTTTTTAATTAATTTTTATTTATTTTCTTAATCACTTTACATTAGAGTTTCAGCTATTAATATTCCTATTTTGGTGAAAGTTTGAATTGGGACTAACGTGGCTTAATCCTATTGGCTAGTATGACTCTTTTCGCCAATTGGCTTGCAAAGAGAGAGAAAGAGTGAATAGCGGAAGGATCCAAAGAAGTTTTCTATTTCTTATGATGAAATAGAAAGAAAAAAAAAAAAAAAAAGAGTTTTATGTGAGATATACATAAATTTTGATCATGAATATCTTCGATTTTTACTTAGATCTATTTTTTATATATTTTGAGAATTATAAAGGTTTTTTTTTCTTCTGAATGTGTGAAATTTGTATTTGTATTTTTCAATCTCTATCGGCAATTTGATACGAGTTTCTCTCCTAAAATAAATCCCAATGATTAAAAGTTTTATATTGCAATTTTAATAAGAGACTAATAAGATTATTGGCATGATATTTTTTTTCATGTTGGTTTCAGATATATTGCAATTTTTTTAAATTTTTATAATACGGTTTAGAAGTATTTTAAATTTTACCTAAACTTAAGTTTTCAAAAAAAAAAATTTTAAGAACACAATCTTTAATATGATACAATCAAGATTTTACTCTAGTAATACTCTTTACAAATATTAATATAGTTGATAAGAAGAGAGAATTTCTCTTTATTAATTGAATTAATTTTGTGGATTCTTTTTTTTTATATAAATGATTTTTTTTTTAATTATTGGGATTTTGAGGAAGGGGATGCTCAAACCCGAGCTACATCATGCCACAAGCCTATGGCCACTAAACTAGTTAGAATTTTAGGTATCCCTAGCAGCAGATACTGACAAGAATCAGCTCCATTAAAACCTCTCAAATTTCATTCACCTATGTTTTCAAATAGATCTGTTTATGGATCGAGTTGGGTTTAAATTCAAATTAATAAATGATATGATTATTTAGATTCGATTCGTTCCAAAATATAATAAAAAAAAATTTATCCAGATCCGGTCCAATTATATAAAAAAAAACATTACTCAAATCCGCACAAATTCATCCAAATTTATACACATAAAAATTTCTCTCTCATAAAAATTTATATTACTAATATTAAAACGGTTTAAACCGGGCCTGTGTAAAAAAATACCATTCCCAAGACCCAACTCGTTTTTTAAATTGATCTCATTTTTTATCCAAACTCATTTTTCAATTCAATATTTTTATTCAAAATACTTTCAAATATCAAATAAACCTTTAAATTTAAACGAATAATTCGATCCTCTATTCCTAAATATATAGAAGCTCTGCTGTAGCTTTTCATGCTCATGTATAAATTTTTGGCAATATTACTTGACATAAATGGTGAGACAAATCACATGCCAAACTTCACCTTTCATGTACTCTCCTTTGTCTACCTAAGCCCTTCATAAATTCCAATAGCTTAGAAAAGGAAAACAACCCATAATCAAAATTACAAAATGAAATTTGGATTAGTGCTAGTTGTTCCTCATCTGAGTAAACACATCCCAAGAAATTGTCTAGGTGAAATTTCAGCCCCAAAACACAATACTATTATTGGACTCAAATATGAAATATGTATTAAAAAAAAAAAAACACTTAGTCGGGGTATTTTTAATTATTTTATAATTTTTTAAATTAATTAATAATAATAAAAATAATTTTAAATTATATTTTATTAAATAATAATTGTTTATTTAATTTTTTATTTTTAAATTATAATAATATTTTGTTAATTATGAAAATTAATTTTATGATAATTGTTTATTTATAAAATAACATAATATAAATACATTTTCAAATGTTATTTATATATATTTAAAAATATTTAAACTTTATTTTATGTTGTATATTTTTATCTATAGGAGATAAAAAATAATAGATAAAAAATAAGAAAATCAAATTGTGATTTGTATTTTATTCTCTCATAGGATCGCTTTTCTCACATTGGTTAGCAGCAAATTCGTTTTTACTTTTTACTTTTTTTTTTCCGAGCGGATCGGGTATGGGTTCTAAATCGACCCGCTACTCAACGTGTAGACCTATCCCTTTAAATACATTATTTAAAATTAAAATAATTGATAAAATAATTTTTTTAACTTTTTTCCCGAGCTAGTCGGGTACGGATCCTAAATCGACTCGTGAGTTAACGTGCGAATCAACCCCTTTAAATACATCATTTAAAATTAAAATAATAAAATATATATTTTTAACTTTTTTCCCGAGTCGGTCGGGTATGGATCCTAAATCAACTCGCGAGTAAACATGCGGACTAACCCTTTTAAATACGTTATTTAACAATAAATTAATAAAATTAATTAATTTTTTTAAATTTTTTCTCATGCGGATTGGTACGGATCTTAAATCAACCCGCGAGTCAATGTGCGGATCAACCCCTTTAAATACATCATTTAAAAATAATGTACCAGTCGATTACGGATCCTAAATCGACCCGCGAGTGAACTTATGGGCCAATCCTTTAAATAAACCATTTAAAATTAAAATAAAAGTAATTAATAAAAATAAATTTCTTATTTTAACTTTTTTACTTGAGCGAGTAATGTACAAATCCTAAATCGATCCGCAAGTTAACGTGCAGATCAATCTCTTTAAATATATCATTTTAAAAAATTAAAATAAAAAATTTAAAACTAAAAATAATTAATAAAATAAAATAAAGTAAAATTTTATTTTATTTTATTTTATTTTTTCCTGATCTGGTCGGATATAGATCTTAAATCGACCCGCGAGTCAGCATGCAGACCAACCCCTTTAAACACATAATTTAAAAATTAAAAAAAAAATAATTTTTTTTCTTTTTTTAACTTGTTTTCGTGCTGGTCGGGTACGAATCCTAAATCGATCCACGAGTCAACATGCAGATCATCACCTCTAAATACATCATTTAATAAAAAAAATAAAAAACTAAAAATATAATTAAAAATTAAAAATAATTAATAAAATAATTTTTATTTTATTTTATTTTTTCCCTAATGGGTCGAGTACGGATATTAAATCGATCTGCGAGTCAACGTGTAGACCAACCCTTTTAAATATATGATCTAAAAATAAAATAAAAGTTAAAACTAAAAAAATTAATAAAATATATATATTTTAATTTTTTTCCCGAACGGATCGGGTACGAATCCTAAATTGATCCTTAAGTATACGTATGAACCAACCCCTTTAAATATATCATTTAAAAATAAAATAAAAAAAGTTAAAACTAAAAATCTTAAAATCTTAAAATATTAAAATTTTAAAAAAGAAACTAAAAGAAAATTATAAAGCAAAACAAAATTATCCCTAATCAATTTTCAAATATACCCATTGAGTCCATGAACTCAAAAATAAATATTAGTAGATAGCTACTTACCTAAGTGAGATATCAAAGCAAGTTAAAAGCATAAGTTGGGAGCTTATCTAATGGCAATATGAAACATAAAATATATATATATATATATATATATATATATATATATATATATATATACTTTCTTGGTACTTTGCCAGTTTTTTTTTTTCTTTTTTTTTTTTTCTATTGTATTTATACCTCATTACCTGCCTCTTGGAATGGTGCTTAGCTGGCCTCAAAATTCTTTGATGATTCTATTGATTTGTGTTTCATTTGCATGTACTGTGGAAAGCTACGTGGCATGGATACGGGTATGATATCGGTATCCGATACAGATACGATATGAGATACGATATTTTTTAAAAAAATTAGGGTACAGACACATTAATATTATATATATTTTTATAAGAAACTAAAATTTCATATAATAAAATATGACACAACAAAATATAAAAGATAAAACACACAAATTTCAACATGACAGCATCTCAAAATAAGAAACTACAATACTTAAATTATTCAACATGACAACATCTAAACATGATTATGAAAATCAAACTCTAACAGTGTCTATCTCATTATTTTCTTTCCCATCTTCAGTGAAAAGAACAGCCTCCAAATATGTCTTAAGGTATGATAATGCTATCGATAATGAAAGAGAAGAAGGGAAATATGCTATAGAGTATTAAAATGCTAAGTTTTAGTGTAAAATTTGGTCAAGCTGTACCTAAGCCATACCCATTCTTAATTTTTTTTTTTAAAAATGGTACGTACATGATACGTACCTAACCGTACCCGATACGTATCCATACCATATATATACCAAGTACGGATACTCTTGCAAGTGAGCCCTACCCATTTTTAAGAGGTGGAAAAAGATTTTCATCCTACTAAAGCTTTAAAACAGCATTGAACTCATAAAAACAGTCAGTGACCACGATGCTTTCACGCTATGAGAATTCCTTACCACCACGCATAATAAAAAACATGGGTGGTTCATGACATTCAACTTAATCGTTTTTCATGTTTAGCTTCCTCTTTACAATTATCCTTTTTGTGTAGTTATTATTGCCCTACGGTTTTCATTTTCCTTAAATTCCTAGTAGAGATATATAATTATATATGTTATATATTATATAAAAAAATTCTACTGTCAATATACAGGATAATAATCTATATACATATGGTGTGAAATCATAGTGTACGAAAATCTTCGAGCTTGGGATGTGTGGTTCGGACGCAACTTTTGGTTTGTTTTTCGGCAAGGAGGGCGGGAGGGGTGGATCCAAAGTATCTTGCCTTCTCATATTCTTGGTAAAAAAACTCAAGAAATCAAGTGAATGAAGACAAAAAATTAAGTATTAGGAGCTAGGAGTACAGCTTTCATACCAAAAATTTTGAGGCAAAATAGCATTATTCTTTTATGACTTCCAATATATGAAATATAAGGTTACCTTTTTTGAAATAAATAAAGAAACATTGTTTCTCTCCTTGAAGATTGTCAATTCAATGAATTGAAATTTAATTTAATTGGTTTATGCAACTATCTTAAAAAAAGTTGACATCCAATAAATTTAAAATTCAAATTTTAACATATACAATCCCTTTTTATATCTCTATATTAGACCTGCTCACGGGCTGGGCAGCCCGGCTCGACAGGTCCGGCCCGTATCGGGCCGGGCCTGGGCAGGATATTTTGTGTTCCAGGCCGGCCCGGCCCGGAACAGTAATTTTTATTATAATAATATTATTTTATTTAATTTTAATTATAAAAAAATAAAAAAAATTATTTTTTTATTCTAATGAACAGTATTTCAGGCCTAAACGGGCGGGCCGGACCGACCCAGGGCCTGGCCTGGGCAGAGAAAATAAAAAAAATCAGGTCGCGGCCCGGCCCATGAGCAGCTCTACTCTAGATTACGACTCTTTTGTACCAATTTTTTTTTCAACTCAATGGTTTCCGACGATTCTTGACCCGAAAATTAAATAAATGAATAAATAAAGCATTAAGTTGATAGAATATTGACAGGTTTCATATGTTCTAATAAGCCAAGTGAATCATACCATTGCTAGAAAAAGATAATGGAGAGGATCTGAATTTGATTTCAAAGTCTGGATTGGAATCCTCTCCGATGACTTTGATACTATTGATAATTCAATCTTTTTGTTACCATTTATTTGCCTCTTCATACATCTACCTCTGACATTGGTAAGGACTTTTGATTAAGATGGACTATACTTAGCATGAAAGCTGGAGATGAGCCAAGACTCAAGCCCTAAAAGATCATATATATGCTTTCATCTTCTCTCTCTAGTGCAACAACTTTTCCGGCATAAGAAACTAGAAAGCTATGTTGCTCAGATTCTTTATTTTTCTAGAAATGCCTGTGTCCAACACTCGTGTCTAACATATATCCGGACATGGGTATGAGGATATGACCCTCCAAGCACCCTCCAAATACGTGGAAACCTAGAAAAAATTGAATATACCCGTATCGGATACATATCCGTATCCACCATTCATATCCGAATCCGAGTAACATAGCTAAAAAGCATGATTTCCAAATTACTCTCAAGAAACAAGATTGGCCAATCAAAGGTTTCCACTTCAAAATAAAATATCATAAAATTTCCAAATTTTTCCACTTCAGAACATCATCAAAGCAACAGATGGTGGATAAATAGTTTTTGATACCAAATTTTGGCTGCTCAGACATATGGTTTCCGATTGGTACATGCAAATCAAACATCCATAATGGAAGAGCAAATCCAAGGATAAAACCTTCAAGCTGAAGCAACTGCAGCATCCTTGACAGATTCACGCCAGGCATACTCCCTTGCTCCATCTTTGTCAACTATCTTGATAACGAAGTTTGGTGGTGCCACAACGAGTCTTTTCCTTATCTCCATTATGGATTTATCAACTAAGTCAATGGCTTCTTCCACTGTCATGCCACTGTGGTAGTGCCTGTCCATCATAGAGAGAGAAAAATACGATCCATACCCAAATGCTCCCTTATCAACTTTGTGAAGTGTAGCAATGTAGTCGATATAGTACAGAGAGGGGCCTGTCTCTTTGTCATAGCCAGCAAGAAGAATGTTCACGGAGTATGGATTCTGGAAAAACCAAATGCCATCATTAACAATAATAGTAACAAGAACAAGCAAGTGAGCAGGAGATCGAAATTCAGCATTCTCATGCATGGATGCATTCATATCTTTGGTGCATTTAAAGGTACTTACAAAAGCAATAATACATATACCTAGTGCAATTACCACTACTTGACTATGTTACTCGGACTTGGGTGTGAGTGTCGGATACCGGTATGTGTTCGACACAGGTATGTTCAATTTTTTCTAAGTTTTTCCATGTATTTAGAAGGTCTTTAAAGGATCATATCCCCATACCCATGTCTGAATATGCGTGGGACATGAGTGTCGGACATGAGTACTTCAAGAAAAATGAAGAGTCGGAGCAACATAGCTGCTTGAAACTGAAGATCAAACATTGAGTCACATGTTATTGGATAGAATTTTTATCACTGTAAAAGCACATGACATATCACAGCCAGTGTTGTCAAGGGCGCAAGGCGCACTCTAGGCGCTAGAACCTTTATATTGCCTCAGGCGCAAAGCGCAAAAAAAAGCGCTCGCCTGAGTGAAGTAAGGCGCAATATATATGTGTGTGTTTTTGTATGTGTGTGGGTGTGTGTGTGTTTTTGTATGTGTGTGTGTGTGTGTATATATATATAAAACAAGCTTAAGATATATAATTATGTTAATAAACTCTAAAAAGTATTCTCTAATTTATCTACAAAGCATGCAATTTTTTGTTGTTGCCCAATATGCATGATTTCTTTATGGTCTCATGTCTGTTGTTGAATACTCAAATATTGAGAAGTAGAGAATTTGATACTATCTCCTTTCTTACTAGTAAAGGTACATCTAACGAAAAAATTTATAATAACAAAAATTAAAGAGAACTTCAATCAGGCGGGCTTTTTTTACGCCTATCGCTTTACAAAAAAACGCGTCTAGGCGCATCAGGCGTGCGCCTGATCAAATGCGCCTCGCCCGAAAGGGTCTGAGGCGTTTTTGTTATCTAACACCAAGGCGCAAGGCGTGCCTTGACAACACTGATCACAGCAAGGCTCAAGAGTAAATACCTAAGCTTTACCTTTTCTTTAATTCTTTGTTAATTAATTCGTTCAATTTGCTTGAACAAAGGTCATTAAAATAAACTCACTGCTAAAAGGAAAATAAACATAGACACAACCTAAGAAGGAACTTCTTCAAAACTAGATTTTGCAAGAAAATTCAAGGACCACAAAGACCAATAAGTGCATTGAACACCAGGCACGGCAGCTGACCAGATAAATATGTAACAGAGACATGGAAAAGAATGTTGCTCCGACTCTTAATTTTTCTTGAAGTACCCGTGCCCGACGCATATCCGGACATGGACATAGGGATATGAACCTCGAAGGATCCTTCAAATACATAGAAAAACTTAAAAAAAAAATTGAATATACCTGTGTCGGACACATATCTGTGTCCAAGAGTAATCATCGGAACTCCAAAAGGAAACAAAATATTGTAATTGTACATTCAAAATTCTTTGGCCCTTTTCTAACCTGATCCAAAAGAACTCATTGTAACTAGTGTCAACCCCAATAAATCTTTTGTTCCAACATAGATTAATCTTCCCCGCTAAAAGTTTAACAAGCAAATAAATTGCAATTGAAAAATTTTCTACAAATTCTACAAAATTTCAACTTAACAAATAACAAGATATACAATTAGTCACAACTACAAAACTATCAAACCTAATTAAAAGTCAAAACCCTTAATTGAAACTATAAAAAGTAACATTTATACCTTCCTTAAGGCAGTGGCAAGCTCACCGCGAGTGAAATTGGCGGCGGCGGCAGTCGTCAAAGGAATACCGTTTCGAAACTGATACAAAGCCACATTTTTCTGTATATACTCCGTGAATTGCACTCTGTAGGAAAAAAAAGTTACATATTTTTATTTAAATATTAATAGGACGAGTAAAATAAATAGGGAAGTATATACGTAGATTTATACGGAGAAAAAGAAAAAGGGAGGAACCTGTCGCCAGATTCACCGCTAGCGGCGATGAGTTTGTGAGAATCGAGGATCATGATCTTGTCTTCGTTGGATTTGTGGACGAGGATGCTGTGAACCGCCGATGAGTCCGCCGCTACTATGGCGAAGCCATTGCCTACTAAACCGAACACGCACTCCATTTTTACTTCGATCTTTCTGAGGTTTGATTTTTGATTTTCAATTTTTTTTTTTTTTTTTTTTTTTTTTTTTTTTTTTTTTCTTTTATCTAAATAGAAGCTGTCTTGAGGAAAAAGTTGTTCTTAGAGTGGGAAAATTGGAATTTTGGGGAAAGTTTGAGGGCTATTTGGTCATTATAAAGAGCGTTTGGGATTATTATCTGCAGAATGGGCCGCGCCACCACCATCCGTTTGTAAGAGTGTGGCCAGCCCAATAACACTCTTACACACCAACAAGCTCTTGGCCGAGTGGCCAAGAGACTTGGAGCATGAAGTCTTGGGTTCAAACCCAAACAACTCCTCCTTTACCCAATTATCTAACACTCTTACAAAAACTCTTACAAACGGAGTATTTTACTTTTGAGACTCAAAAGAAAGAATTAAACTAGTTTTTTATATTGTTTTGGATTTATCGATATTTTTTATTTTTTTATATCGTTTTGGATTCGCTTGCATGCTCAAACAAAAAGTAAACATAACATACAAAAATGTAACACCAAATAAGTGCAACAAAAACATAATATTTTAAACAAACAATAACCGAATCCATTAAGGATCATACTTACAAAATTTGACGTGATTAAAGACAATTTATAATAGCATACATGTGATCAAAGAACATACATACTTGAGATATTGTAATCTCAAATGAATTCTACAAGTTTGTCCGAAAGCTTGATCACCATGTAATTTTATCAAATCTCTACCTTCTCAAGGTAAAAACACTCTTATATTAGCAAGATTACAACTTGTCCAAAGCAAAAGCTCTCATCTTGGCCAAAACCTTATTGGAGAACACTTCTCTATTTTTAGAGTGTAATATGAGATTAGAGATAATTAAGAATAAGAAAGAGTGTTCTCTTTTGTAGCTGAATTCCTTAGAGAACAATTCTCCTCTTGATGGTTAGGATAGAGAAAAAACAAGAGAACTTCACAAGCAATAGACAAGGTCAAAAATCACCTAAGTGGTGCAGCATAGTATGATACCTTTGCATTGTTGCAACCCTAGTCTTAAGATTTCTATAAATTCGAGTTTTGTCCTATTACTTTAATTAATTAAACACTTTAATTAAACCCCTTATTCTTATATGCTTTTGTTTAATTAAGTTCTACTTAATTGAATCTCAATTTTAATTCAACAATGTGATTAATGTGTGCGACCCATTAAGTTTCTAACATGTTGGCAATTAAATATAAATTACAATCGAATTTTGGACAAAGATCAAGTAATTTATATCAAGACCATAAGCGACATCTAGTAAGGCATCATGGTCACCCAAATGTTAAAAAGTCATTATGATTTTGACTTAACCTTTCAGTGATCAATTATTAGTGTAATTCAGTCATTTCACCAAATATCTCAAAATGACCATAAGAACGATACAACGTCTACTTATGAAATCCTTCCATATTAGTTCTCGCAGCTCTTGGTTAATATTAGTGAATTCTAGAATATTCTCAACACCTTAAATTTAACATGTTTTGCCCAAAGACTTTATCAAGTTAATCTAAGCCAAGAATAAATGAGATATATCTCCTTCTAATCACTTGAAATCCTTCCATATTAGTTCTTGCAGCTCTTGGTTAACATTAGTGAATTCTAGAACGTTCTCAACATCCTAAATTCAACATGCTTTACCTAAAGACTTTATCAAGTTAACTTAAACCAAGAACAAATGAAATATATATCCTCATAATCACTTAGAGTGGTGAATCCTTTCTGAACTATTCATTTATCTTCGTATGCTTTATGTCATACCCAAAAGCATCCTACCTTGGCATCCTTAAATAAGAACCGTTCAGATGAAACCAAAGTATGACAATTCACATACAAGATAACCTAGCATCATAAGTCAGAGGGCTACTTACACAGCTAACACATGAGAGCTTTTCCATAGACACTAGAGTGAGCTACCAAATAGAGTTCTCATTACCAGCCATGTTCAATGAACTTATTCTCATAACAAGCACCTACATGCTATCCCCAAGTATCTCTATACTTCAATTTATGAGATCAATTGCTTACTTCACAAGTAATGAGGCTTAGCATGTACCAATCTTAAGCATTGTCAATGCCATGTCTTGACAATACAATGACTAGGAACATATTTAGGAACATGACTTTGATGCATAAAGATTTAGGAACTACTCTGTACCAAGAACACAAGTCAGTAAAGAATAGAAAACTTTACACGGTATCAGAGCTAGGTTCATAAAAACTAGCGTTATATATTTTTCTTTGCCTGATTTCTTTTCTTCATGGCAGAGGGCACTTCTTCCACCAATATCAAAACCAACAAAAACACCATCATGAACCAAGAATATTCTATTATTTCAACACAAAAACTTATTGATCCCACATCTCCTTATTTTCTTCACTCATCAGATCATCCCGGGACTATACTTGTTTCTTGTCCTCTTAATGGTGACAATTATACCACATGGGTAAGGGCCATTACCAATGCTCTCTGAGCCAAGAACAAATATTGTTTTCTTGATGGCACCCTTGAAAAGCATGCTGCCAACTCCCTAGATGTCCATGCCTGGAAAAAGTGCAACTCAATGGTGATTTCATGCTTGTTTAATTCACTAGCTGGAAATCTTCACAATAATTTTGCATATGTAGCTATTGCCCTGGAAATTTGGATTGATCTTGAAGAAAGATTTTCTGAAGGTAATGCTCCAAGAGTTTACCAATTGAAACGTGATTTAACTTTGTTTTTTCAAGATAACATGTTTGTGGCTGCCTATTATACAAAACTCAAAGGCATTTAGGATGAATTAAGTACGTATGTCAAACTTCCCCAATGTACTTGTGGTGTATCCAAAGAATTTTTACTTGAGCGCGAACGTGAAAAGGTGTATCAATTTCTAATGGGACTGAGTGATTCATTCAACACTGTTCGATCACAAATCCTGAGTGCAGATCCACTTCCAAATCTTTCCAAGGTATATGCATTGGTGACCAGGGAAAAAAAAACAACAAATGTTGCATTCATCTCGTAGTCCTAAAATAGAAGCTGCTGCATTCCATGTTGGAAATTCAGCCAATACTGCTCCTCGCCCTTCACCTAGAGTCAAAGAGAAGTGTATGCACTGTCATAAAATGGGACATAACAAAAGTCAGTGTTTTGAACTTGTTGGATATCCTGAAAATAGGGGGAGATTTTATCGTACTCGTAAGCCACGAATTACTTCAACTCCTCAAGTCCATCATACATATTCCACCTGCATTGAGAACAATTCAAGTCCTATTGCTGGTTTGACAGTAGATCAATACACTCAATTGCTCACACTACTTAAGCCAGATAAAACAGAAAAGCTTGAAACTTTATCTAGTAAGGTTGTTCAACCTCTCTCTCAATGGATTATTGATAGCGGTGCCTCAGATCACATAACCCCAAATAAATCTATCCTTATCACTAGCAAACCTACTTCTCAATTTTTATCTGATAATTTGCCTAATGGTTCTCCTATATCATTTCTAGTTCGACCAAGCTTCTTTGTTTCATGATATACTTGTTAAAAATGTCCTTTACATACCTGAGTTATCTTGCAATTTACTTTCAGTAAGCAAGTGGAGTAAGCAATTGAATTGTGCAGTGATATTTTTCCCTACATTTTGTGTCTTACAGGACCTCACCTCGAGGAAGCTAATTGGAAAGGGTGATATGCAAAATGGCATCTATTACTTAAAGCCATTCGGTTCTTCTTTTACCTACCATATTACTCATAGCTCAACATATCAAATGTGGCACCAACATCTTGGACATGCTTCTTATGATGTTATGTCTTCTCTTCCTAATAACTTAATTTCTCCCTTATCTAGGAAATTAAATGAATGTTGAGATACTTGCCATCGTGCTAAGCAAACACGACTTTCATTTCCTATCTCTAATAAAAAGGCTAGTTCATGTTTTGATTTAATACATTGTGATTTGTGGGGAAATTACCATACTCTTTCATACACAGGTGCACACTACTTTCTCACTATTGTTGATGACCATTCTAGAGCTACATGGGTCTTTCTTCTTAAATTCAAATATGAAGTTTACAAATGCCTCACTTTATTTTGCAAAATGGTTAAAGCACAATTTGGCTGTCAAGTAAAACAAGTCAGGTTCGACAGTGGCACTGAGTTTACCTCAATATCTATGCAATTTTTTTTCATGAACAAGGTATTTTGCATCAAACATCTTGTGTGGACACCCCTCAACAAAATGACATTGTTGAAAGAAAACATCGCCATATTTTAAATGTTGCTCGTGCTTTAAGATTTCAAGCTAATCTTTCTTTATCATTTTGGGGTGAATGTGCACTCACTGCAGCTTATCTTATTAATTACACTCATACTACTTTTTTAGATGGCAAGACCCTATATGAAGTTTTATTCTCTAAACAACCCACTTACTCTCACCTACGAGTTTTTGGTTGTCTTTCTTATGCTCATGAACATTCTAAAATCAAAGATAAATTTGATTCTCGAGCCACTCATTGTGTTTTTGTTGGTTAGCCTTATGGTAAAAAGGGTTTTCGTGTCTATGATATTTCCACCAAAAGAATTTTTACTTCTAGAGATGTGAAATTTTATGAAAACCCATTTCCTTTTATAAAACAATCTTCTGATTTAGCCAACAATAATCCACTTGTAATTCCTTTACCTGTGCTTGAAGATGAGGATGTGTCACTATCCACAGATTTTTCACATTCGGTTAACCGAGAGACTACTAGTATTGTTGACACACAAGACTTATCCGTTACCACTTCATCTATACCTGAATCAATATCTGATAAAAGCAATGCTTCACAAGACCCACTCATCCGACCAAATGTCACACGTCCTCAAAGAGTTCGAAAACCACCTAAACACCTTCTTGACTATATTTGAAATTCTCTTCAAGTAATAGATTCATGTTCATCTCAACCACCATTGAACTCCTCAGGTGTGTCATATCCTATTTCTCATTTTATATCTTGTGCTACATTAAATTCCACCCATCATACTTTTCTAGTTGCCATATCAGATCAAGAAGAACCAAAAACGTTTTCCCAAGCTATCAAACATCCCAAATGGAGAGAGGCCATGTCTAAAGAGATCACAGCACTTAAGCAGAACAACACTTGGTCCTTAGTTCCGCTACCTACTGACAAGAAAGCCAAGTATCGGGCTGATGGTAGTATTGAGCACTATAAGGCGTATCTTGTTGCAAAAGGATATACCCAAATTGAAGGCTTCGATTTTCATGAAACCTTTGCCCCTGTTGCCAAACTAACAACAGTTCGATGTCTTTTGGCTGTAGCTGCTGTTAAGAAATGGACACTACATCAGTTAGATGTTAACAATGCTTTTTTACACGGTGATCTACATGAGGAAGTATATATGAAGTTACCTCCAGGTTTTGGGGAGGAAAATGACTCTCGTGTTTGCAAATTGTAGAAATCATTATATGGGCTTAAACAAGCCTCACGCAACTGGTTTGCAAAGTTCTCTCAGGCTCTAAAAGTTTTTGGTTTTGATCAATCTAAATCAGATCATTCACTATTCACTCTAACGAAGGGATCCAGCATCTTAGTTGTTTTGGTTTATGTTGATGATTTAATTGTCACAGGTAACAATGAAGAACTTTGTACCTCCCTAAAGAGTTATCTTGATTCTTGTTTTCATATCAAAGATCTTGGCCATTTGAAATATTTTTTGGGCATTGAAGTTGCAAGATCACCTGCTGGCATTTTTCTATTGTCAAAGAAAATACACCTTGGACATTCTCTAGGAATTAGGCATGTTAGGTGCAAAACCAGCTACCTTCCCCATGGAACAACAACATAAACTTTCAAATGAAGAGGGTTCTCTCCTTACTGATCCATCACAATATAGACAGATGATTGGATGACTTATACATCTCACTATCACTAGGCCTGAACTTACTTACTATGTTCACATACTCAGTCAGTTCATGCATGAATCACGATAACCGTATCTTGATGCAGCCATGCGAGTGCAACAATACTTGAAATCATCTCGAGGACAAGGCATTTTTTTCTCATCATCTAGGTCTCTCACTTTAAATACTTATTGTGATTCGGATTGGGCAAGTTGTCCCATGACTAGACACTCCACTTCAGGGTATATCACGATGTTAGGTTCATCTCCTCTATCTTGGAAAAGCAAAAAGCAGCCCACAGTGTCTCGCTCTTCCGCTGAAGCTGAATATCGTTCTATGGCATTTACGGTTAGTGAACTGATTTGGCTGCATACTCTTCTACATACTCTTGGTATCTCACTTCCATCTCCTATGACTCTTTATTGTGACAACAAGGCATCAATTCACATTTCTTCTGACCCAGTGTTTCATGAAAGAACAAAGCGTATTGAGATAGATTGCCACTTCATTCGAGAACACATTCAATCTGGTGCAATCATCACTACTTATACTCCAACAAAACTCCAGTTAGCAGAAATTTTCACTAAAGCCTTGAGACGTGATCAATTCCATTGTCTTCTTCACAAGTTGGGCATTATAGACATCCATTCTCCAACTTGAGGGGGAGTATTAAGATTGATTCTTCATCTTGATTCTCGGATCATTATTGTCTATCAATCCCTTTTAGTTAGGCTATTGACTAAGAGTAAACTTAGGCTATAGTTCAGCCTCCATTCTGTCATTATCATTTTACATTCTGTCATTACCTTTTATACTTCAATCATTATTGTATATATTAGGAACTACTCTGTACCAAGAACACAAGTTAGTAAAGAATAGAAAACTTTACATAACTCTTTATAATTCCTTTGGAAAACCTTTATATTCCATGGGTTTGATCCAACTAGTACTTAATAAATCTTCCTTTTGTTTACTAATGATGAAGGAAAACCTTTCATCACATATTATATAAGTGATTAATATGTATTATTGGCAGTATATCCTTATCCAATCCGATTGGCTCTAGAGCATACTCCAATATTTTTTTTAAAACTGGTACATATCGATCATTACCATTGGTACTGGTATAGTACCAATAACCTTGAGAAGAATATACTAAAAGAGAAAAAAAGAGAAATATGATTTTATTCTATTATTCTTATTTTTTTTCATGTTTCATTTTCACTTATTTATAGTTTCCTTGCCTTTAGATATTTTTTTTTTTCTAAAAATGACTTAGAAAAACTTTTAAAAAATATCAAGTAGTATAAAGTTTTATGATCAATTTGGATCTTTTAAATTTAAAAGAAATGACATATATTTTGAACTTTTCATCGATTTAGTTTTTTTCCAAAAACGTTTTGGAAATTTTTTATTATTTTTATTTGTTTTCATAATTCTTTATTTTTTTTAATTTAAATTTAAAAGTAAATGTTTATGGAATTTTGGTAAAGGAAATATAGGGAGAAAAGAGAAAGAAGAAATAATAACATAATAACAAGTATGAGACCTTTTCACCATTAAATTTTTTATTTTTTTTATATAAGTTAGAATTAAAATGATTTATATAAAAGTCCTAAAATATAAATTTATCAATTTATATTTTTAAAATAACCAAAAAAAAAACTTTAATACATGGAAAATATTTTAATTGTTTAAGAAAATTTAAATTATATCAATAAAAATTTAAATCTATTTGATGAAATTATATAAAATTGTTGAACAAAAAGACCTTTTATTTTATTTTTATTTTTCTTCTTTTTTGGGTTTCTAAATTAGAAGGACTTTTCTTTTAAACAACCAACTTCAGTGCATTTTTCTTCACCAAAATAGAAGGCTATTTGACCAAAAAATTCTCATGTTTTAATGGTTTAGCACTCGTTTAGCGATGCCAAAGCTTTATAAATGCCGACAACTTTCTAATCCAAAGGGGTGTAGAGGAGGACAAAAAAAAAAAAAAGTAAGAAGGATTTTAGGGGAATTGATAATGGCAAACAAAGTAGCTGCATTGTTGGTGATGTGCCTTGTTCTTGTTACTGTCGTTCAGTTGCCTAATGCTGCTGCTGAGGATGAATTTTCCTCATGCTTTAAGAATTGCAAACAGGAATGTCAATCTGGTGGAAAAAGCAGTACCTTCTGCGAGATGAAGTGTGACACCGATTGCTTCGACAAGGATTTTGCAAGTAATTTAAATTTCACTTCTTATATTTATAACATAAATTTCACAGATCAAGCTCCCTTCTATTTTTTATTTATTATTTTTCAATACACCTATTATCATCATTTTTATGTGTAGATTAATGATCCACTCGTGAGTTATACAAGTCAAACGGGTGAATGATGATTAAAAAATTTTAGAAAGTAATAATTAAGGGAAGCCGAAACCAAATTTTGTGCTATGAAATCAATATCGTGGAGACATATGTTACTCGGATTCGAATGTGATTGTCAGATACGGGTATGGATCTGACACAGATATAAACAAAATTTTCTACTTTTTTTTTATTTATATATTTGGATGATTATATCCTCATATACATGTATGAATATGTGTCGGACATGGGACATTATAGAAAATGAAGAGTCTTGGTAACATTGTTGGAGACATAATTGAGGGCAATACTAATATGTCAAAGATTAACAACTTAGAAGTTATTTACAATTTTCACATTTTTAAGAGCTTCATTAGTTTAATGTCGAACATTTGTGACATTTACTTATAGATATTTACTAATCCTTGAATGTATTTGTTGCAGAAAAACTTCATAATTTCTTTGGTTGAACAAAGGTGGTGCACTTGGGGTAGATGCATGACTCCCTCCGTTAAAAGATAGCAGCACCAACAATGGTGGAACTATTTAAATAAATATATTGTATTATGTGTAATGACCACCCTATCGACCAAGTTAATTTCCTCCTCCCAATCCCTTTCCACCTCATTGTACTCTTGATTTCTACAAGGAAACTACTTATTTATACATTGGTGTTTACAAAAAAAAATTAGTAACATTAGAAACTAAGGATCATAATTTCCCAACTTTAAAAAAATGTTCAAATTTATTCTCCCTAAACTTAACATAAGAAAAGGGAAAAATATTAGCTATGTATCAAACCAAAGGAACTAATGTGACAGTAAAAACATAAGAATTCAAACCATTTCAAGTTTATTTCAATTGCAAGGTGAAAAGGGAATAATTTTAAGAAATTCTGAAAATATTTAAGAAAGTGTTTATTATGGTACATGTATAACTTGGTGAGTGGTGACCACTCAAACTAATGACATGAACCACAAATAATTTTTTTCCATGAACAGAGCTACAAACTTTCCACAGAAAAAGGTTAAGTGAGACTTATGTTATCTGGACCTTCACTTTCCCTAATGTATCCGTGTTCGATATCTATGTTCGACACATATTCAGACATGGGTATAAGGTATGATCCTCCAAATATATGAAAAAACTTAGAAAAAAATTGAGTATACCCGTATCGAACAAATACTCGTATCCGACACTTACTCCGAGTTTGAGTAATATAGTGTGAGACACATGCTCTTCATAGCTAGGTTGTAGTATGCATTAATCCTTGGTGTCATAGCCTTGTCAACACATAGCAGAAGCAATAATAACGTTAACTAGCTAATGTTAACAACAAGCTAGTTTTTCACCTTTTAGGAGAGAAAAGGGTAAAACAATACATTTAGGAGGTCTAGATTTATAGTTAATCTATCCATTAAAAAAATTTCTAACTAAAACTTATTGGTGAAAGTGAAATGTTAGAAGTATAAAGAGTAAAATAAAGTAAAGAAATAGGCTAAATCTTCACTCTTCAAGCTGCAACAAAGAATTTGGGAGCTATTGGAAGGAACATATTTGGATTGGCCTTGATCAATGATTCCTTTGATGGTTTGATGGTTATGTTCTATTTTTGATGAGAGGTTTTCAAAGAAATTTTAACAAATATTTAATGAGGAAAGCTTTACATGGTGGATTACTTATGGTAGAATCATATGAAGATGAAGATAGCTCAGGTGGTTCTTGTTTGTGTTTGATCGGTTGCAAATTGGGTCTTTGCTAAGCAATTATCCACATCCTAATTGCATGTTAAGATCAATTAATTTTTGAACTCATATTTTTGGTGTGGTTTGATAATAAAATCTTTGCACCATTTCTTGAATATCTTTGTTTCGATAATTACAATTTGATGGCAACAATTGTATGATTTATTGATAAAATGCTGGACTTTTTATTTCAATTATCACGATATTGTTCCCGATAATCTTTTAAGTATATATAAAAAAAAGATAATTACTTTTGCTAAGTAATGTAAAGATTGTAAGAGATCGAAACCTAACTTCTGATTTTTTAATTAAATTGAATAATAATTTAATAAATGCTAGTACAAAAATGAAAAAGTTCATTAATGAAATTAAAAAAAAAAACTAGCAAAAAGCTCGGGCTTCGTTTCGGAAATAATAATGTTCTTACATGTACAACTAAGAAAATACACAACATAGTTAATTTCATATAAACAAAATACATGATGTTACTAATTTGAAACATATCCTTAATAGATAAAATAGAATAAAAGGTTTCTTCAAAAGAAAATAAAAGGCAAATAATAAAATGTTGATAGATTTATAAAATAGAATAAAATATCATTTTCTTCCCTTCTTTGCTTAATTGCCTTTTTAATTCATTTTCCTTCATTTTGATATATATTTTTTGTTTAAGACCCAAGCAATAATAGGCTAAATCTTATCAATCCCCAAATTTTTTTTTCATTCCTTTTTGTTTTTCTCCATCAACGGTTGAGATAGCTAAAAGTTGAAAAAAGCAAAAAAGAAATTTAAAAAAGAATTAAAAAATAAAATTTAAATGAAAAAAGCAAAACTATAATTTTTCAATAGGGCGGGACAGTCAAGGCCATCCTTTCTTCTTTCAACCCATCCATTTTCTCATTTTTCTTCACAATTCTATCCTTGCTATTCTTTCTCTCTCTAGATATTTCCCTTTTCTCTCCATATACTTTTTTTTTGTTTTAATCAAAAGATCCATTGGTAAAAAAATTTTCTCAGACAATTAAAGTAAATGAAATAAAAATCATTGGATAAATAAAGGTTATTGAAATATGATAATTTTTTCAAACAAAAAAAATAAAAAGATGGAGACAAATCTTTCAAAATCTTTACAAAGATATGAGCAAATTTTTGCAAGCCAAGTTTTCGATAAAAATCTTGGTCAAAAAACAAAACAAATATTTTACTTAAAAGAAAAATCCATTGTGTAAAAAAAAAAAAAAACAAATTTCTACAAAATTATTATTGTAAAAGCAAAACCGCCAATGACAGCCCCATGGTTTCTCTTCAATAGGTATTTAATAGTTAAGTAAACCTTTGAAAGCAATGTTGTTCTCACTAAGAACTTTCATACCCTTGAGAAACAAACTTGATCTTTTTTAACATAAAAATAATTATAAATTCAAAAACTCATACATAATTAAATTCATTACTAATTCTATGTATAGGTCATTTTAATATGGAAAAAAATAATAGCACTCAATAAAAAATGTTCAATGGGTACTCTCAATCCCAAATATTGGCCAAAAAAATCTCAAACTCAATAGTCATACTTTTGCCAATTTCATGGACCTAACATTACTAGGTAATGCAAAGCAGTAGCCTTCTCATGCACATGACTTTAACAATGTTGATCTTCTGAGGGATTTCAACAAACATCTCTAAGGCATTTGTAACCCAAGAGAAGATAAATATTTTATGTAGAGAACAAAGTCACCTGAAAAACAACAAAAACAATCTCAATAAGCAAGAGCATCCTTAAGCAAAAAAAAAAAAAAAAAAAAAAAAAACAAAGAATTACCATAAAAGAAATGACAACAACCAAGAACTGACGAAATTGAATTTGGTTGCAAAAAGAATACCATCCACCTCTAATTGGTATGATAAATTCAATGCAACCAATGGAAGTTATCTCTTCACAATGTTTGTATGTCTATAAAAATGCATGAACTCCCACAAAAAAGTTAGGTACTATTGAAATTCCAGCTATAGACAATCAATTTTGTTCGGGTTAAGGTTAAAATAGTCCAAATAATTTTCGATATTTATAACCAAATTTTAGTCAAATTTTAAAAATAATAATAATTTAATAATTTTTAAAAAAAAAAAAAAGAAAAAAATTCGGTGGGGAGCTAGCAGCTTGAATCACGCTGTCAGCATCTCCACCAACACCACTTCCCATGCCAGTCTATTTCCACCGACACTTTCATGTCTGCCAGCCATCTCCACCAGCCCCTACCCTACCCACTTGCACCGACACACACATCAAACAACCAAATCACCTACCCACTCCATCTCTATAAAAATCACTCAGCAAAAAATCACAGAGGGGGGTCTCTCTGCAAAAAAATCCTACTCCCCCCACTCTTCCATTTCGGCTAGCAACAAACCTAGCCCAAAATTTAGCAAAATAGCAAACAACAAATTATCAATAAACAAACCAAAAAAAGAGGACAAAAAAAAAAAAAAAAACCCAAAAACACACAAAAACACTAAATTTTGGATTTTCTGGGATTCATGGGGTTTGGGATGTTTGTTTCCAGATCAAAAGGTGAAAGTGGAAGTCCTTGGGCGGAGGAACAACATACTTATATTTGGGCCAAATCAGACGGCGAAAACGGCGGGATCGGACAAATGAAGCCGTGATTTTTCGAGTTTGATCTAGAAAAATTGGGACATCTTTTGGGAAAACCGAGGCCAGAAATGGAACGAGGAGGGTGAGCAGAGCAGATTTGAAAGTTTTGGGAATTTTTTGCCTCAATGAATAGTGATTAATCTCGATGAATAGTGACCGACAATGGCGGCCGATCGCCAAAATCTGGGCTTTTGGTCGGTTGCAGGCTGCTGTTTCTTAGAGAGAAGGGAGAGAATTTAGGGGAAGAAAGAAAGGAAGAGAGATAAGAGGAAGAGAAGAAATGACCCAAAAAAAAGGGTTTTAACCACACTGGCAGGCGGGTCAGCCCGGGTCCGCGCATCTGACCCTCTCCAGGTGAAAAAAAAGAAAAAGGAAAAAAGAAAAAGAAAATAAACGAAAAAAATAAAGAAATTTTTTAAAAAATAATAATAAATTAATCCTCTCAAAAAATTCATTCGAGCGCTAAGTCTCGACTTTACACATTTTTCGAAAGAAAAAGAAAAGAAAAAAGAAAAAAAAAGGGAGAAGAAAAAGAAAGAACAGAAATCCCGATCGATAATACTGTAGTGACACGGTACTGTAGCAGGAACAGTACTGTAGAAGAATCGACACTGTAGCAGAAACGGCATTGTAGTAGCTGCTCGAAAACATGAAAAAATAAATCCTTTCGAAAAATTCATCCGAACACTAAGCCATGACTTTATGCGTTTCCTAAAGATAAGTTTTTATTTTATTTTATTTTATGTTAATTTTCTTTATTATTTATGTTATTTCATTGATGTTTTTACTTTTATTTATTTTATTATAGAACTTGTTATTATTATTGCTACCTGCCATTTTATTTTATGTTTCTCATACTTTTATTTATTTGTTTGTTAATTTTTGTTTGTTAAATGTGTTATCATTGTAAAAATAAAAATGATTTTCAAAACCCCCGGAGATTCTTGGTTCGAATTTATTAATAGTTCATAACCAAGTCTGTTTTTTATATCAATTTTTTTCGGACTACGTTATTACGGACTCAAGTTTTCAACCACCCTTTGTTTTTTTAGAAAACATTTTTATTAAAAAGGTCCAAAAACATTTTTATCAAGGCCTCCGGGCATCGTGTTTTTAAAACATCTGGTTTACAATTTTTTATACCTATAGGCATCATTTTTTAAAATCTTTTAAAGTCCTCTTGGTACCGTATTTTTAAAAACATCCAGTTTGCTATTTTAAAACCTCCGGACACCCTTTTTTTTTTTTTTTTTCGAAAACCTCCCGGTTATAATTTTTCAAATCCTCTAACTTTTTTTTTTTTAAAAACCTTTGAGTTATAAATTTTAAGACCCCCGGGCACCGTTTTAAAATCTTCGGGTTACCGTTTTCTTAAAACCTTCCGATCACCATTTTCCAAAAACCTTCGGGTGCCGTTTTTAAAACCTCTAGGTCTTTTTTGCTAAGTCCAATTTAGAGTTTCTTCAAATATATTCGGGTATCTCTACATAGGTATTTGGGTATCCTCATTTCGAGAAAGAAACTCATTCCATTTTCATACATTGCATATTTTAAAATATTTTTTTTATTTATTTAGCGTGAAAACGTGCTTTTTCGATTTAATAAGCATTTGGCGGGAATTATTTCTTAATCTTTGTCGGGTTGCCGGGGAGGTTAGGAAATTTCTCAATGCATGTGTTTATGAAATCATAAAGTACAGCTTTTGTTTTACTCAAAATTATATAAATGTTATGTGAAGAAATTATTTTTCAAGCTTTGTCGGGCTTGCCGGGGAGTGTGGTAATATTTTTGTACACATGCCATTTATGTAATTTCACAAAGAAAATACATAAAAATATTTTCAAAATATGGTTGTTTGCATATGTTTGTTTATAACATTTGTTGCTTATGATATATTTTCGATTATTTCATTTGTTAATTAATTATTCTTATGATTCTTTGTTTATTATGTGATTTTAATTGTGCCATGTGATAATTAGTGTTCATATCATTTATCTCATGTTTGCATATTAATAATGTTTTGCATATTCATTTTTAATAAAATGAGGTAATATTCCCGAGTTAAAATAATTCATGAGTTCTTTGCTAGGTCTGTCGGGGAGGATATCATCAATTATCATTAACAACGGAATACCCTCATTTTTAAAAGAAAATGATCCGGAGGATTTAAAAATGAAAAAAGTTCTATGTTTTGCCGGGCTTGCCGGGGAATATAGAAAATTTTGTGCTAATAAAGTTTGGATCGTTTTTTAAATAATATGATTATTTTCTTATTAGGAATTATTTTTAAATACCGAAATTAAAACTAACTTTCACCGAGACCCGAGATAACACACGACTAATAAGGTACCATTTTATACGGCCGTTGTGGGGGTGCTAATCCTTCCCCGCACATAACCAACTCCCTAACCCGCAATTGTTTTTCTCTGGTTAAAAGCGCAGACTTCAAAATTGATTTTTCAAAATATTTTAATTAATTTTAAATTTTTTTACAAAAGTTGATTTTAATAGGTGACCGACCACATCTAGCAAAAAAAGATCGGTGGCCACTCCATTTCTTTTTCGAGGTTGTTTTCAAACCCTCAATTTTATTTACGAGGAATTAAGTCATCTTTACCTTGTTCCTACCATACCATCATATTTTATTTTAACGATTGCTAATGGGTCCCGCGATGGGATTTTTCATTATGATAGCTTGGCGACTCCGCTAGTGACATTTAGCGAGTAGGCCTAGAATTAATCATGTGTTATCAAAAGTCTCGAGTTGTTGGTTTTATTCGGTATTTAATTATAATTCTCACATATATATATATATATATATATATATATATTTAAAGAGGATTTCTTCAAAAAGAAAAAGGTTTTTAAATTTGTTCATGTACATGCATATTATTTTTCATCTCTCGTTAAATATTTGATTTATTACTTTAATAAATTGTTGGGGTATGTAGAATAATGGGTGTAGAATAGGTGGTGAAATGTTTGTTTTGTTCCTCCTCACACACTGCACTTGCACTTGCATAACATGAGCTCTCTACCCGGGCTTCGTCCATTTTAAGTGGAAGTAAAGTAGCTACTTAACAAATAGGTCAGCTTGCAAATGCCATTAACAATTGCCCTCAAGAAACTCTTCCAAGTGACATTGAAACTAATCCAAAACCAGGTGGAGATGAGTATTGCAATGAAATCACACTTGGGACTGAAAAAGTGATAGAAGAGGATAGCAAGAACCCAGAATTGTCAAATAAGCAGCTTAAAAATGAAATTGTGATGGAGCAAGAATATGAAAAGATTCAAGAAGAGGAGATTCAGTGTGACCCACCACCACCAACCAAATCTCTTGAAGAAGAAATTGTGGGTGCAAAAGAAGTTGAAAAAGTTCAAATAGAGGAGACCCAATGTGACCCACCACCACCTTTTACTCAATGCATCCATCAGCCAAAGCTAGTCAATGTGATAGATAGTGCTACTAAAGAGGAATTCATAGAAATTTATCACATTGATCCGCTTAAGGCATTGTTGAATTTTACTTTTGAAAGAGATGAATTCCGCTTTCAAGCCTGCAAGAATGCAAAGCAGTTCAAAGAAAGGATAAACACATGGCATGAAATGAAAATCATCAAGTGGTTGGATACAGGATGATGAACAATGAGATAGTTAAACCGATGACTATAAATCAAGCGTTTCTTGGGAGGCAACCCAAGTTCTAAAATTTTCTTTTCTTTTCTTTAATTTTGAATTTTCATTTTTTTAGGATATTATTATTAATTTCTTTTTACTTTTTTTTTCTTTTATAATAGCCACTCACCCAACTTGGACAAGCATATGATGAGGTCAAAGAGGACGACTAGAGCTTCTTCTGCGTTGCTTTCATCGATAAGGGAGTTTTCTTGTTCTTACTCTTTTTATTTCTACACATTGAGGACAATGTTTGTTTTAAGTTTGGGGATGATATCTTTATTTCTTTCTATGTTTATGTTTAGGAGTTTAATAAAAAAAAATTGCTTGAGATATGATGCACTTAATATGATGAAATCCTTATCCAATGATGAAATTTTAGTTATTTATTTATCTTGATTCTTGGGAAAAACATAGATATGATTTGAATTTATGTTAAATTCTTTTGTTAGTTTCATGTTAGGATGTGATTTTCAATAATTGAGCACTTGATCTCTTGCTTAGATTTGCATTGTTTATTTAAAGACTGCTTATGTTGATGTAAATTACGATTATGTCTAGATCCTTAATTTGTTTGATTAGGCAAAATCCTAGACAACACTAAGTTGAGGAAGTGATTTAGGCCATCTTTGGATCGTTTGAGCCTTTTTAGTCTACCTATGAATATTAATATCATTAGTTTACCTCTTTATGCCTAATAGATATATCATCTTTTCTTTGATTGCCACATCTTTTAGCCTAGCCTAATAAGAAAAACCATGATTAACCCTCACTACATAGGCATGTGTATGACATACAAGAAATAATTATGAGCTATGTCTAATTTGGATGGAATAGTGATTTTCAATAAATAAAAAAGAAAAGAAAAGAAAGAAAGAAAGAAAAGATTATGGTTCTTCGAAAATGAAGAACAGAGAAAAAAAAAAGAATAAAATGGTGAAGAAAAAGGAGATGCATTCAGAAAAATGGAGAATGTAATTTGAGGTAAAGGCTATGGCTCGTAGAAAATCCTGAAAAAAATGAAAAGTGTCTATGGGTAAATTAAAACAAAATATATTTTTATCATACCTTAACCCTAACCTTTCATTACAAGCTTAATAAAGACCTATTTGATCCTTGATAAAGTGTTAGTCTACATTACTGGAGAGAGAGATGAAAAGCAAACATATGATAATCTAGTATTAATTAGTATTTTGCATTGGCATAAACTTATTCGAATTGCATGCAATGATTTGCAAAGAGATTATTCACACAAACACTGAAAATCCATTCAAGCATGAGGCATATTATTGAATTGAATCATAAATTTGGATTATGTTTGTGTTCTACTTTGAGTCGGGATTTTGAGATAACTTTTGAGAACAATTAAGGAAATCATTATTCAAGTGCATTCATCTCTAGTTTTGTATTTAGTTTCATTTCATTTTTTTTTTATTTAGTTTCGTTTCGTTTCGTTTAGTTTAGTTTCGTTTTATTTATTTAGTTAGTTTGTTTTGCTTGAGGACTAGCAAAATCTTAAGTTTGGGGGTGTGATAACTCTATGAAATATTGTTATTTTACCATATTTTGTGCATTCAAATCGGCTAAGTCCTTAAAGTTTTTATTCGGAATTGATTAGTTTTAATTATTTTTAGATTAATTTTATTTATTTATTTCATGTTTAAATTAGTTATTAAGTTAGTGTTTTTGTATTTTTATAGGTCCAAAGTGAGAAGGAGCTTCGAGGTACTAAAAGACGAAAAAAGTTGCAAAGCAACGCATGGGCAGATTTGACCTCGAAACTTGTTGCTAGAAAAATATGATCTTAAAGATTTTATTCAAGAAAACTTCCATCTTGACTTTTGAAGTTGATTTCCATACCTTTCCAACGGTAGTTTACTCGTCCAAATCGGACAAGATTTGCCTATCCAAATCAGCTGACGAAGTTTGCGGAGATGATAAAATCTGGAGCAGCCAGAATGTCCGGCGCCTAGGCGCCCAGTAAAATGTTTTAGGAGAAGAAAAAAACTGAAAAAAGAAAGAAATACTCACAAGTTGCTTGCACGCGAAGTTTCTGACTCTTGGGGTCTAAAACTTTATAAATAGGACCTTTTAAGGCTCAAATAAAAGGGAATTAAATTCTAGAAACCTAATTTTCTTAAGAGAAGAGTAGCCACCAAAGGATTTCAAGAAACTAAGGAGATTTTGGAGGATTGAAGACTGAAGACCTGATAAACCTTAGTTTTCTCTTTCCCTTTACTCTTTTTTATCTTTCTTGTAATATTGATGATGGTGAAACTTTTTTGTTTTATATTTTTATTATTTAGCATGAACTAAATTTATTTTTCTAGGATTGCAATGGAACTCAACATGTAGTTTGGATTATTTTACTCTCTTGCTTGATTTAATGATATTTGAGTTGTTTATTCAATCTTGTTCTTAATGCTTCTAATTGTTTGGTCACCAATTAGATTGATTTGGTAAACTAGATACAACTTGGAAAAGGGAGTTTAGTGTTAGATATGGATTGAATAACATATGTTTCATATTCATTTATTATGATGAATTGATTTGCATGTAGGGTAGGAATACACTTACGTGTTATGTGTAATCAATTTTAGAGTCTAAGCTTAATGAGTTTCTCTTTAATTCAATTATCATAGGAATATATTGGTTAAGAGGGATATTTTTATAAGACCATCGAAAGATGCTTATAAATAGGTTAGAACTCTAGGTTAACAACTCAAGATCATTAATCAAGTTAAGAGGGTAGGAGAGGTTCATACAAAGTATTGAGGAAAATTGTAATCCTAGGCTTTTCTCAATTGATTTAATTCACCTTTTAATTTGCTTTCTTTTATTAGTTTTAATTACAACTTTTAATTAATTGTTTGAATAAGATTAGGTTGTTTTGATTTTAGTACTTAACAAATTTAGTAACAATTTCTCGTGGGATCGATACTTTATTTTTTATTATATTACTTGTTAACGATACGTGCACTTGCGTGGTAAATTCGACAAGAAGTTTTTGACGCCCTTGCCGGGGAATTGTTTTACTATTTTTGTTAATATTAATACCAAGCAATCTTAATCTTAATTCAAACTTTATTTTTCTTTATTTTCAGGTTCTGTTGAATGGTGTGCACTATGTGGGATTATAAACGGGATGCAATCAATGCTTTATCTGCATAGGTGGCTGCACTTAACAAGAAGCGTGAAACTTTGTGTGTACCTTCTGTCCAAAGCCCGTTAGTAATTTGTAAACTCTGTAGGGGTAGACATCATAGTGATTGGTGCCCAACCAATGCTGAAATAGCGAAATATGTTGGAAACTACAATAAGCATCAAAATAGTTTATATTCCAACAACTGCAATCCAGGTTGGGGAGATCACCAAAATTCTTCTTGGAACAACAGTCAATGGTCCTTCTATTCAAAAAATCAAGCATATCCTCATGGGTTTCCACTATATGCTCAAGCACTTGCCCCAGAAAATAAGCTATCATTGGAAGAGGTGTTCAAGCATTACATGGCAAGCACCGATGCTATAAATCAGAATCATGCAGCGACACTTCAAAATTAAAAGGCAACACTTAGAAATGTTCAAACACAAATGGGTCAGCTTGCAAATGCTGTTAACAATTGCCCTCAAGAAACTCTTCCAAGTGACATTGAAACTAATCCCAGACCAGGTGGAGATGAGCATTGCAATGAAAGCACACTTGGAATTGCCCTCAAGAAACTCTTCCAAGTGACATTGACAATATTATTGCTTCTACTATGTGTAGACAAGGCTATGATTAATGCAGATTCTGACTTAGCTATGAAGGGTATGTGTCTCACATAGCATATTTCTGTTCGTGGCAAAAAATTTGTTTGTGGTTCATGCCATTAATTTGAGTGGTCACTAGGTTATACTTGTACCATAATAAACTCTTTCTTAAATCTTTTCAAAATTTCCTAAAATTATTTCCTTTTCACCTTGCCATTGAAATAAATTGAAATGCTTTGAATTCTTATGCTTTTACTGCCACATTGGTTCATTTTATTTGATAAATAGCTAATATTCCCCCTTTTATCCTAAGTTTAGGGAGAAAACAATGTACATTTATTTTTTAGTTAAGTTGGGAAATGATGATCCTTAGTTTCTATTGTTACTAATTTTTTTCTTTTTTTTTGTCCACTGTAAATATGATGTATTAAAATATGTACTTTAATTCCTTGTAGAAATCAAGAGTACAATGAGGTGGAAAAAGATTTGAAAAAGGAAATTAACTTGGTCCATAGGGTGGCCATTACACATAATACAACATTTATTTATATCAGTAGTTCCACCATTGTTGGTGCTGCTCTCTTTTAACTGAGGGAGCCATGCATCTACACCAATTGCACCACCTTTGTTCAACCAAAGACATTATGAAGTCTTTCTGCAACAAATACAAATACACTTAAGGATTAGTAAATATCTATAAGTTAATGTCACCAATGTTCAACATTAAACTAATGAAGCTTTTAACATGTGAAAATAGTAAATAACTCATAAATTGTTACTTTTTGACATATTAGTATTGCCCTCAATTATGTCTTCAACTATGTTACCTGCACTCTTCATTTTCTCTAATATACTTATGTCCGACACCAATATCTGAAATATATTTGGACATATATATGGGGATATGATCATCCACATATATAAAAAACTTAGAATTTTTTTGTATATTCGTGTCAGACACATATCCATATCTGACACTCACCTCTGAATCCAAATAACATATGTCTTCACTATATTCATTTCATAGATTACAATTTGGTTTCGACTTTCCTTCATTATTACTTTCTAATGTACTTTTAATCATTATTCGCCAGTTTGACTTGCATGACTCACGAGTGGATCATTAATGTACACATATGAATGATGATATTTGGTGTACTGAAAAGTAATAAATAAATAAAAATTATAGGGGGTCTGATCCATGAAATTTAAGTTATAAATATAAGAAGTAAGTGAAATTTAAATTACTTGCAAAATCCTTGTTGAAGCAATCGGTGTCACACTTCATCTCGCAGAAGTTAGTGCCTTTTCCACCAGATTGGCATTCCTGTTTACAATTCTTGAAGCATGAGGCAAATTCATCCTCGGCAGCGACCATAGGTAGCTGAACGACAGCAGCAAGAACAAGGCACATCACCAGCAATGCGGCTACTTTGTTTGCCATTGTCAATTTTCCTCAAATCCTTCTTACTTTTTATTTTTTTGACCTCCCCTATCTTTGGATTAGAAAATTGCCGGTATTTGTAAAGCTAAACGAGTGATGAACCATTAAAATAGGAGAATTTGTTGGTCAAATATTCGTCTATTTTGGTGAATAAAAATGCATTAAGTTGGTTGTTTAAAAGAAAAGGCCTTCTAATTTAAAAGCTTAAAATAGAAGAAAAATATAAAATAAAAGGCCTTATATTTGACTATAGATTTTGGGACATCTAAACCTGCTTATGGGCCGGGCAGCCCGCCCGGCCCTTATTGGGTCGGGCCTAGGCAGGATATTTTTAATCCGGGTCGGCCCGGCCCGGCCCGAAACAGTGTTTTTTTTTAATTTTAATAATATTATTTTATTTAGTTTTAATTATAAAAATATATAAAAAAAATAAAATATATATATTTTTAATATTATGAACAGTGAATTCGGGCCTACCGGGCCGGCCCGGCTAGACCTAGGGCCGGGCCTGGGTAAAGATTTTGAAAAAAAATCGGGCTGCGGCCCGGCCCATGAGCAGGTCTAGGAACATCCACAGGTGAAAAAATTAAAATTATATTTTAAAATAAAAAGTTATATAATAAGTGGTTTTTTTTTTTTTTATTATTTTTTTTTACGTTATGTGACGAATTAGTATTGTTTTTCAATGCATGTAAAATAAAATATTTATTTTAAAAATAAAAATAAAAATAAAAATAAAAATAAAAATTATATTTTATATTTTATATTTTATTTATTACTTTATTTTTGGCTTTTTATAATTCCGTTAATTGAATTGTTGTCACTTGACTCGTGACATCAAATTTAATCATATACTTGAATAATAATATAAATCATGGGTTTGTAGAGCCTGCAATTGCCACTGGAATGATAAAAATAGAATTAAAAATTTTGATTTTAAATTAAAATATTGGGTTAAGAAAAAAGATATTGACATGTTACATTTTCTTTTTCTATAAAATATTGTTATTTGCATGCCAACAACATTATATCACACAAGTTAATTATTGTTATCTTTGTTGAATTTTATTTCGTTTATTTTCAAATTTATTAGTTGTAAATACAATGAAATAGAATTTTATAAAATTTAATTGTGCAAAACATAATTGATTGAGAATTTTTTTTTTTGGTAATGTTCATTGTTCAAGGATTTATTTGAATAGCATGTCAAAATATAGTGAATATGGTTTTTTTATATCTAAAATATACAACTTGATTAATATAATGTAGATCATATTTTGTTGACGAAAACCGATTGGTACGTTAGTTAACGAATATTAAAGACTTCAATTATTGATTGAATTTATTTACACTATTTGTTTCTATATTATCTTTAAGATAGAAATAAACAAATAAACTTAATTTTTTATATTTCAATCAGCCTATATACTAGTATTGGAATGATGACATATGCTTGATCAATAACTAATAATTAATATTGTTAATGAAAATATTAATAATTAAATAAAATCCAAAACGAAAAGAAATAATAAAAAAGAGAATTGTATTTTTTCACATGATTTTCTAAATGACAAACTATACCTCTATAGTAGACTGTAGAAGTGAAACTAATCCTATACGGAATAAAAAATTGTACGAATAACGACGTTTCTGCAGGATTTAGCTCATTTTTTTATACAAAGGAGGTCGTAATCTAAGAATAAGGGTAGGGATTGTAGATATTAGGATTCGAACCTCAAACCTTTTGGATGCCAATTCTTAAAGATGATTGTATGAATCAACTAGGCTAAGCCCTAGGTTCGAATTTAGCTCATTAATACTAAAAGATCGTCTACTGCCCATATCAGAATATTGCAGTATTAATACTAATTCCGTACCTTGACAATTTCTTTAACTCTTTGCCTATAAATTTACTCACTAACCTGTTGTCGATTTACCATGCAAGTGCACGTATTGTTAACAAGTAATATAATGAAAAGTAAAGTGTCGATTCACGAGGAATTGTTACTAAATTTGTTAAGTACTAAAATTAAAACAACCTAATCTTATTCAAACAATTAATTAAAAGTTGTAATTAAAAACTAATAAAAGAAAGTGAATTAAATAGTGAATTAAATAAATTGAGAAAAGTTTAGAATTATAATTTCTCTCAACACTTTCGTCTTCATTAATCTTTGGAACCATGTTAGAGAAAAAGCTAAACGTAGTTTTCCTTGGATTTTTTTGTTTACAAACCTGAAGCGAATTTAAGGAGTAGCTAAAGAAAGTGAAAGGAAGCAAAGGATTTTGCCATCTTTTTCATTTTTTTTTTTCCATAAATTGTTAAAAGGAGAAAGAGGAGAAGTAAGTTAATTTGATATTGGTATTAATACTACAATATTCTTATATGGACAGTAGACAAACTCTTAGCATTAATGAGATAAATTTGAACACAGGATTTATCCTAGTTGGCTCATATAGCCATCTTAAGAGTTGGCATCAAAAAAGTTTGGGGTCGAATCTCAACTTCTCAGGCTACGACCTCCTTTATATATATATATATATATATATATATATATATATATATATATATATAAAGGCTAATCCTATGAGATGTCGTTATTCATACAATCTTTTATTTCGTATAGGATGATTTTCAGTTCTACTGCCTACTATATACATATATATAGATTTATAGTTTGTCATTTAGAAAATCATCCTAAAGAAAAACACAATTCTCATTTTTATTATTTGTTTTCGTTTTCGTTTTGATTTTTATTTAATTATTAATATTTTTCGTTAACAATATTAATTATTAATAATTGATCAAGCATATATCATTATTCCAATACTATAGGCTAATAGAAGGTAAAAAAATTAAATTTATTTGTTTTACTTCTATGTTAAAGATAATATAGAAACCAAAAATGTAAATAAATTCAATCAATAATTGAAGTCTTTAATATTTGTTAACTAATTTACCATTCGATTTTCGTCAACTAAATATGGATCTAAATTATATCAATCAAGTGGTATATTATAGATATAAAAAACCATATTCGTTATATTTTGACATGATATTCAAATAAATTTCTAAACTTTATAAAAAATAAAAAATTAATTCTTGATCATTAATTTTTTGAACAACTAAAGTTTATAAAATTCTATTTCATTGTAATTACAACCAATAAATTTGAAAATAAACGAAATAAAATTCAATGACGATAACAATAACTAACGTGTTATATAACATTGTTGGTGTTCACATAACAATATTTTATAGAAAAAGGAGTAACGTAGCAATATCTTTTTTCTTAACTCAATATTTTAATTTAAAATCAAAATTTTTAATTCCATTTTTATCATTCTAGCGGCAAAGCGCGGGTTCTACAAACCCATGATTTATATTATAATTTAAGTGTATGACTAAGTTTGACGTCACGAGTCAAGTGACAACAATTCAATTAACGAAATTATCAAAAAGCCAAAAATAAAGTAATAAATAAAATATAAAATAGATATATATTATTTTTATTTATAAAATATATATTTTATTTGAAATGTATTTAAAAACACTACTCATTCGTCACATAACGTAAAAAAAAACTACCCACTAATCACTTAACTTCTTACTTTAAAGTTTAATTTTTACCCAGAATATGGATGTCCCAAAATCTAGTGAAATATAAGACCTTTTATTTTCTACTTTTTCTTCAATTTTAGGCTTTAAAATTAGAAGGTTTTATATTTTAAACAATCAACTCAAAGCATTTTTCTCCTCCAAAATAAAAGGATATTTGACTAACAAATTAACCTATTTTGATGGTTCATCACTTGTTTACCCATGCCAAAGCTTTACAAATGTCAGCAACTTTCTAATCCAAAAAGGTGTAGGGGAGGTCAAAAAAATAAAAAAGTAGGAAGAATTTGAGGAGAATTGACAATGACAAACGAAGTAGCTGCATTGTTGGTGATGTGCCTTGTTCTTGTAGCTGTCGTTCAGTTGCCTACTGCCTCCTCCAAGGATGAATTTTCCTCATGCTTTAAGAACTGCAAACAGGAATGCTAATCTAGTGGAAAAAGCAGTACCTTCTGCGAGATGAAATGTGACACCGATTGCTTCGACAAGGATTTTGCAAGTAATTTAAATTTCACTTCTTATATTTATCACATAAATTTCGCAGATCAAGTTCCCTTCTATTTTTTATTTTTTTATTTTTTAGTACACCTATTATCATCATTTTTATGAGTAGATTAATAATCCACTCGTGTGTTATGTAAGTCAAACGGGTGGATTAATTTCCCAAAGTCTAGTATAGTCTCCTTCGGGGCTGAGGATAGGTTTTTGAGGGATTGTGCAAAGATGGTGGGATGTAAAATTGGACCGGTTCCTTTTAGATATTTGGCTTTCCCCTTGGGCTCCAATCCTAGAAGGCTAGCTACATGGGAGCCTGTTGTTGAAAGTATTAAGAATTTTTTTTTTTTTTGGTGTATTAAACCCAGGGTGTCCCCCCACCCCCATTTTTTGGTTGATGGAAGACTAATCCCTGTCGGGCCGGGAGTGTTGGTATAGCAAAGCCCTCCCAACATTGGCGACTCCCTGGATTTGAACCTTGGTTCTCATCCAAGGGGAAGGAGCCACTAGCCACTCCTTCCAACCAAATGTTGGTATTAAGAAAAAATTGTCACTATGGAAAAAAGGTTGTTATCGTTTGGTGGGAGGGTTTGTTTAATTAATTCGGTATTATCATCAATGCCACTATATTACATGTCCTTGTTTAATGTCCCTTTAGGTATGATAAAGAAAATTGACCAAATTAGGAGAACTTTTTTTATGAGGGAGGGGAGAGAAAAAGGAGTTTGGCTAAGGTTAGGTGGGTTAGGGTATCTGCACCAAAGAAATTTGGTGGGTTAGGGATTGTCAACCTAAGAACAAATTATTCAGTTTTCCTCAAGGTGTGAGATCACAAATTTTGCAATTGTAGTGTTGGTCTAGGGCTTTTGAGGCGATTTGGTCCCAAGGGTATTCTAAGCAGCAAAAAAAGAGAGAACCAAGAAACCACCAATAGGAGCTAAACAATCGCCTCCTCATTTTCTTGAGCTCTGGGCATCGGTGCCATATCTCACCGCCGCGTTTCGTTTCTTGCATAAACCGAGGTGAAGCAGCTGATTTTGAGGTTAGAATTTTGTTTATCTTCTGTTTTAGCATTTGGGTACTGCTAATTTCATGGACCTCTTTTGCACAGCATGCTTGCTTTTTCTGATATAACTTGTAAGCTTTAAGAAACTGGTCGCTAGTACACCAGATCGGCACTGGCAGTACCAGATCTGGTCCCTGGCGCTTCAGATCTTGGCTGCCAGTGACCGACTTTGACCGCTGGTGCACCAGATTGGTGCTTCAAGCTATTGCTTTTGGGTGCTGATCTTACTTTCGGATTTTCTCATCAATTTTCATCATTCGTTTATCTTAGTTATCTGAACCACCATTTTTCTTTGGAATTGAAAGTCAAGTCATTCTCTGGTTCAAAAGAATTTCTTTGTACTTATCACCGGGTTCTAACCGCCATGGAAATAAGTGCAAACTCCTCAAGCTCAGTAAAGACAGTTAGAGGTTCTGAGCTTCAGCAAGAAGGATCAAGGGAGCTCAGCAATGGTGATTTTCCTCCTCTCCAATCACGGGAGAAGCAGAGGGGAAAAGCATCGATGTCAGTTGGGGAGGAGTTAGTTATAACTAACTCTGCTGATGTGGCTTCTCATGATTGGAGGAAATTATTCTCAGCTTCGACTCATCAAACACTTCAATTCTTTTCCCCAAACAGACTTGATGGAAGGTTTACTGTGAAACCACCTGCAAAGGTTTTCGATGAGGGGGCTCAACAATGGCAGAACTCGATTGTGGCATAATTTATTGGGAGAGCACCAAATTTTAGCCTATTCCAAAGACTTGCAAGCTTACTTTGGGGAAAGGCAGGGGAAGTTACGGTGCGACCAGCAGGACCAAACCTGTATATCATTCAACTTCCTTCTCCAGAGGTTAGGGATTGGGTGCTGGAACATGGTCCATGGCATATACAGAACAAGCCTATCATTGTCCGGAAATGGGAACCAGGTATGAAATCCTTGGAATTTTTGATGGATAAATTGCCAATTTGGATTCACTTGGGAAATGTCCCGCTTGAACTGTACACCAATAGAGGCCTAAGCTACATTGCTAGCGCTGTAGGAAATCCCCTCTATATGGACAAAATTACTGCTGGAAAACAGAGATTAGCTTATGCTAAGGTCTGTGTAGAAATAGATGTAGGGACTGACATCCCACAGACTATAGAGGTTGAGATGCAGGATGGCTCTCTAATATCTATCTCGGTGGTTATTCCCTGGATGCCTCAGAAATGTACCCATTGTGGTACATTTGGACACTCTGAGAAGACCTGCACAGTCATGCCTAAGAAGGCTAGTGCAAAGGTATGGATACCTAAGAGGAAGGAACCCCCTGAGGTGATTGCAGGACCAGTGGATCTCACTGAGTCCATTAGGGAAGAGGAAGAACAAAGGAGAAGGGGGAAAGAAGTGGCACCTACTGACAATGAAACAGTCGAGAGGGCAAATGATCAGGTATTTGATAAGGGATCTGAGGCAAAGAAGTCCCCTCAAGGAAGAGCAGGCTCAGTAAATAGATTTGCAGTCTTAGAATCAGAGGATGAAAATGAAGAAAACATGCAAATGGAAGAGGACTCCGAACCAAAAGGGGAAGGTAAGATATGTTACTCCCCAAGAAAGCCAAGAGCAGCTGCAGCTGGGGTAGCAGATTTGATGAAAAACCTTAAAAATAGGAGGAAAGGGCCATTTGATAAGGGAAGGAAGCCAGTGAGAACAGGGGTGCCTGTTCTTGGAGGTCAATCTTCAACAAGCCAATCCTGAACATTCTCGTGTGGAATGTTCGAGGGCTAAATTGCCCTATGAAGCAGAAAGCAGTGGCTAGAAGGATACAATTACTGAAGATTGAAGTGGTTTGTCTCCTGGAGACAAGAGTAAAGCAACACAACATGCAACCTATCATTGACAAATGGTTTAGAGGCTGGAATATGTTAACAAATTACACTGAAGCATGCAATGGAAGAATATGGATGCTTTGGAAGGATCATTTAAATCTTGGGTTGATGGGAAGAACAGATCAGTCCATTACTTGCCAGGTTTCTCAGACTGATTGCAGGTTCTATCTAACTGCTATCTATGGGAAGAATGAAGGTATTGAAAGGAGGAAGTTATGGACCCACTTGACATCCCTACAGAGCTCTATATCTGATGAACCATGGCTGCTTGCTGGGGACTTCAATGTGGTCAGTCATCCTGCAGAAAGCTCAAAATTCAATGGAAATCAGACCATCACATCTGATATCAGAGAGTTCCAGAATTGCATGCATCAGTTATCCATTGATGATCATGCTTATGTTGGACCTCCATTTACATGGTCCAACCACCAAGAGGCACACTTGGCAAAGAAATTGGATAGAGTTCTGGTTAATGGAGATTGGTTCCCTCTCTTCCCTAATTCCTATGTGGAATTCATCCCCCCTGAGGTGTCAGATCACTGTGCTGCACTTATAAATCTGAACCAGGCAGGAGTCTCCCTCTCTAAGCCATTTAAGTTCTTTAACTTCTGGACACGACATCCTGAGTTCAAGGCCATTGTTGAGAAATCCTGAAGAGAGGAAGTCTCGGGTTCCCCCATGTCCAAACTTCACCAAAAGCTCAAGAGGCTTAAGCAGGTGCTTAGAAAGTTCAACTTTAATCAGTATGGGGAGATCTCATTGAAGGTGGCAGCAAAACGAAAGGAACTTGAAGCAGTTCAGCTGGCAGTGTTATCTGATCCTACAGCTGATCTAATAGCACAACAGTTAATTTTGATTAAAGAGTTCCAGGAGCTCAGTGCTGCTGAAGAAAGCTACTTCAGGCAAAAATCCAGAATAGGATGGATTCAAGAAGGAGACCAAAACACTCGATTCTTCCACAAGATGATGGCTGCAAAGCAAAGTTGTAATTCCATAAGATCCCTCACAGATGCCAATGGGAACAAATTGGAAACTTTCCAGCAAATCTCCAATGAACTTGTTGGATTCTTTCAGAACCTTATTGGCACAGCTGACACTGGGGTCACTGGATGCCCTCCTAATATTTTAACTGAGCTTCTTCAAGCTTCAGTTGCTGAGGAGGAGAAATTATCCTTAACAAGGCCAATCACCAGAGAAGAGATCAAAGCCACAATGTTTTCACAGAATGGTGACAAGGCACCTGGCCCAGATGGATACACAGCAAAATTCTTCCAGGAAACATGGACCATTGTGGGGAATGATGTCTTGGAAGCAATACAATCATTTTTTCATACTGGGAACCTGCTGCCAGCTTTCAATGCAACCATTATCACCTTAGTGCCTAAATGTAAGAATCCAAGCAATATCAAAGAGTTCAGACCAATTGCTTGCTGTTCAGTGATCTACAAGTGCATCACTAAAATTCTTGCCAATAGGCTTAAGCAGCTGCTCCCTTCGATTGTTAGCCAAAGCCAATGTGCATTTATACCGGGCAGGAGCTAGTGAGAGGTTATGGAAGGGCCTCTTTGTCACCTAGATGTGCACTCAAGATTGATCTACAGAAGGCCTTTGATTCCCTTAGCTGGAACTTTGTCCTGGCTGTCTTAGCAGCTTTAAATTTTTCTGAGAAGTTTATATGTTGGATCAGGAACTGCCTCACCACTCCCAGATTCTCCATTTCCATCAATGGGGTTCTGGCAGGGTACTTCAAAGGAGCCAAAGGAGTCAGGCAAGGTGACCCTCTATCACCTTACCTTTTTGTGTTGGCCATGAATGTGCTATCAAAACTACTGGATGCAGCTGTAAAGCATGGGGTCTTTGCCTTTCATCCCAAGTGTAAAAGGATAAACCTCACCCACCTTTGCTTTGCTGATGATCTCCTAATATTCTCCAAAGGAAGTTTGGACTCAGTGATTGGAATTCAATACACCCTGCAACTTTTCTACTCATTTTCTGGGCTTCAGATTAACAGTGGGAAAACAGAGATCTTTTCTTCAGGAATCCATAGAGTTGAATTGGATTCTATCCAGGAAATCTCGGGATTCAAATTAGGCTCTCTTCCAGTCAGGTACCTTGGTGTACCGTTGGTGACGAGGAGGTTAACAGAGAAGGACTGTGAGCCATTGCTGGGCAAGATCCTAGCAAGAATCAATGGATGGGCAGTGAAATGGCTCTCCTATGCAGGAAGGCTACAACTTATCCAATCGGTGCTTTTTAGCCTTCAAAACTACTGGTGTAGGCAATTTATCTTGCCAAAGCAAGTTCTGAAGAAGATCTCCCAGATATGTGCTTGCTTCTTCTGGAAAGGGAAGGAGGGATCAGCAAAGGGAGCTAGGGTGAGCTGGAGGCAAATCTGTATGCCAAAAGCTGAAGGGGGATTGGGACTCAAAGATTCCATATCATGGAATCAGGCATGCATGATGAGAAATATATGGGCCATCCTAATCTCAGCAGGATCATTGTGGATTGCTTGGGTCCAGGCTTATGTGCTGAAGGGAAGGGTGATGGAGACTCAATTAAGAGTTGTAAACCCAAGTGCAGGTTATGTTCAAGTAATAAATTCTCGGGTGTCCGAGGTCGAACCACAGGGAAGCGTATTAGTAAGTATAAGTTTATAAATATATAAGAAAAAGAAAGTAAACAAGATATTAAGGACTCAACAACAAAATAAGATAAACAAGATATTAGAGAACAAAATAAACAAAATATAAAAGAAATTAAACAAGATAGAAAAAAAACAATAAGAAAAGATGTTGAGGTTAGAGAATCCACTCTTGGTGTTATGCTAAGATTAATCTTGTTTTATTACACAATTGAAATCCACACATAAGGGAGGTTCCAATCGGAAGGTTTAGCAATTCAGTCCAAATTGTCCAACGTCCATAGCATATGATATTATGTTCATTTGGTGTCCTCAAAACTCATAAAAAGAGTCCAAGCATTCCTTATGCCAAGGTATATGTCTACAACAAATCAAGGTTATGAAACCAAGCATTTACTGTGCCATTTTCATTGTCAATAATGAATCAAGATCTCTACTTTGCAAGTATGATTTTAAACCAAAAGAAAATATTATCTATACTAGTGTTTATAAATGATGATTCATTTTAGCTCATGTTTAAGAGACTAACCTTAGCATTTACCAAGAGCTTCACCTCATCACCTCAACAATATGATTGGCAACACATACTAGATATGAATAAAATGAAAAGAAATGTAAGAAGCATAAGTAAATAAAAAAAAAAGAAAACTAGAGAAAAGAAAGAAGAAGAAAACTTAGAGAATTTTATTACAATGGCTAATATCCTACCAATGTATCATATACACTTACACTCATCCAAGGCCCTCTATTTATACACATTTTGGAGAGCTAAATGACAATAGACAAGCTTTATAAATTTCAAAGGTAGGTATAATAGGTGGGTGCATTTTTCTAACAATTTTCGTCATATTGTATGACAATTCTGATCAGCCAGCTTGATGGTCGATTTTGTTAATGTTGGAGGCTCAATCTGATAAAATTGTCTTCTAGAAAAATATACCCCTATCAGTTACGGATCCATAGCCGTTGGAATCAGCTCATTTGCTGATGTGGATAAGAAGATATGGGCAAAATCCGAAAACAGGTCAGCACAGACATCATTGCACATCAGCCAACTTGATGGTCGATTTCGCTAGGGAAAACGACTCCGTTTCAAGAAGTGTAAAACATGAAAAAGATAGATATGCCTCTTAGCTTTGCACGAATACAAATTTCAGCCTTATTGCTTCAGTGAAACTCGAGATATAGCTGATATGCCAAACGGTGTCGGAACTGGAACTGAACTGGATTTGCCCTTAATTCTAGTAATCTGAAATCACTCAAAAAAACTTGTGAAAAACACCAAATTACATAAAAATATAAAAGATCATAAACACAATTAGACTAAACAATAATAACTCGTATTTGACACAAAACAATAATAAAACATAACTAAAAACTATATAATTATACGAGTTATCACACCCCCACACTTAGATTGTTGCTAGTCCCTAGCAACGACTCAATAAAAATAAAATAAGAAAATCTAATCTAATCCATTTTCGTAGGAAATCACGGTGGCACTTAGCATGTGACACAAGCCTTTAAACCCCTAGGTGTCCCTAGTGGACGAGTTTAGTCTCGTGAGGGTTTACTAGGATGATACCCACAAACATTGAAGACATAAGAAAAACTAAAAATAATAATTATAACTAATCCTTCCAATATAAATTAGAGATAATCATTGGACAAGTCTTAAAAACTAATCAATAGCTTAAAGAAATTCACAAAAAAATCTTGCTTGAATGTAAATAAATGAGTTAAGCCAATATTAACATAACATATTTCAATCAAAATAGTGCATATTCAACTTAATCTCAACTTCTCACTATACTCTCATGATTTTCACTCTTTAAAGTAGTGGTAAAGTGTTTACACTCAATCAATCTCATGAAAACAGTTCTACCATATGCTTGCTTGTCCACCTATTCTCCACTATTTAGATCATACAACTTCATAAATCAAGAGGTCTTTTTTCAATGTTGTAATGGGGCCAAAGGGTTATAATGTGGTTAAAGAACAAAAGGATAAAGATATCACAAAGGTTCCAAAGAGTTCATAGAGTTTAGAGACATAATAAGATCATACAAATAAAACTTCTCAAAACTCTTATAAAGCACATAATAACATAGGCTAAATATTCATGTTGAGCCTTTGCATCATTCTAACCAACTTTGTAACATCTTTTTCTAGAAGTTCAAGAGAAGATTTTTTTTTTATTTTTAATATGGGAATGTATTTGACAATGATCCCTTTCTTTTTCTCTTGACTTTTTCTTTTCTTTTCTTCCCCCACACTTATCTTTTGTTTCTAACCCAAATTTTCAACTAAAAATATCCCTTGTTTTTTTTTGCAATATGTCTCAAAATATAAAATCCATCTTTAGAACAAGGGTAAGGATATAAGTATATTTAGGCTAGGTGTAAGTTGTGGTTACCAATAAAACAGCATATTTAATGTAGGCTCAAATTGGCTCACTAGTGGGGATATTCTCTTAGAACATTAATAATGGATGGCTGTTTGGCTCTGGTTATAATCCTAATGCCTCTATCATATTCATGTTGTCACATGTATCAATATAGTATCAAACGGTTTAAAGCAAGTTCTAGAGAATCATGTAATCATAAGAGCACTCAAGAAAGAAATTAGATTGATTTGTATAATCCATCAATCATTATAGGCTCAAAAACTCACAAGGATGATTATACAAGTCAGATTAAGTCTAAACATGCTTCTTTCTCAATCAACATATCATATTAACATTGGCTCATAAAAAGGTTGATATCAAGCTCAATTCTCATGAAAATCTTCTCACTAATAAATCTGTTTTAGACTTATGCAATTCATATCTCATTATAGTATTGAAAGTAACTAAAAAACACACTAAGTCTAAACATGCTTTTTTTTTTTTTTTTTTTTGAAGAAGAAGAAGATTAAATCAAACTGACAAGGTATGTCTCAAGTCTCCCTTGCTCAGACCTTGTTCAGAATGAATACTTCTAAATGTCTTAAAACACAACAATTTTTTTTTTATTAGCAAAAATATGTCCCTTACCCCCTACTAAAATATGACATTGTCCCCAATGTCATATTTTAAAGGTAGAATTTAGAAGATATTACCTGCAGAGGTTGCTAACCACTTATTATAACTGAGACACAACAAGCAAAATGTTAGATAATGTCACAAAGACAAAGTGCAATCCACTCCTTGCTCGTCCATATCTCTTTTTCTTTTTCCGAGCGTTTGCGAAACAACCGTAGCAGATAAATACTCATAAGCTTGGAGCTTTTTGAGTAAATCTTCAATGGTTGTAGCAGAAATTATGGTTCTCCTTGCCTCTGAAAACATGAATCCATTATCCACAGCATTATCTAAATATGAAAGCAAATTACTAAAATAACCATTAATATTAAGCAAACCAATGGGTTTCTTATTTGTGACCAAAGATGACCAAGAAGCCACGCAAGCTATTTCTTCCAATGTACCCAGACCTCCTGGTAAAGCAATGAATGCATCGGCAGAATGGTACATGATTGTTATCCGTTCAGGGATACTCCAGACTTGTATTTCCTTACCCACGGTAGGTCCACAAAAATCTGTGAATAGTTTTGGCACGATTCCTAGAACTGGACTTCCTCCGGCGTGTGCTGCTGTAGCGACTGCTCCCATTAAACCCGTACTACCGCCTCCATAAATCAAGTGGATCTTTTGTTGGGCAAGTATTACTCCAACTCTTATGGCTTCATCAGCGAATATGTTATTTTTCCCTGGATAAGCACCTCCAAAGACACAAATTTTTTTAATCCGTTGGGACGAAGTACTTTCCATTTTTTTTTCTTTTTCGAGTGCCTGAAAGAGAATGAGTACATGGTGTAATATATAGAGGACTGAGTAGTGAATCAGACAAGAGTAATAATGTCGCCGAAAGTGTATCTGACCTGTCAGAAGAAAATGTTAACCTAACAAAAGATTTTTGCGTGATTTCAGGAAGAAAATCAAAAAGAGAAGAAAAATCAACCGTAAAAGACCAATGCAAAAAAAAAAATGAGAATAATTACACAAATCGAACAACACGTAAATTAAACCGAAATGAAGTTATTGCAAATCAAACCAAAAGCTAAGAAGTCATTTATTGTAGTTGTGATTGTGGCTCACATCTTCCTCTGGTTTTACGTCCAGAAACGGCTTAAACGCCTTCTATGAGTCGAGGATATGCTTCCCATCCAGTTTTCTTACAAGCTGGCAAACAGGGTCTTTTAACATCAGATTCCCAAGATGTTGCCATTCCCTTTGGAATTGCGGCCATAAATCAAGAATTTCTCTTTGTACGTCTCCACTAGGATGCGTCTCAAGAGAAAGTTGGATATTACCCAAATTCTCCTTACTCAGTCCATCCTTAATGAATTCAATTTTATCATCTCGATTAGAGGACGGAATCCCAACAGAACGACATTTACCGTTACACGTCCATCGTGCACACTTGTGGCAATTTGAACTCATGCGCTTTGCTCGTCGCTTCTTTGCATAAGTGCTTCTACCTGTACCTGGTAAATGCAAAACAGGAAGATATTCATCTTCACGTACCTTGGCTTCAATTATCCAACGTATGTCTTCAGGAATCCCTTTGTGCATAAGCATTCTTAATCTTTCAAATCGAACTTGGTAAAGCTTCAGTAAAATATTCCGAGGAAAAGGAGGAAATCGTTTCTGCAATCTTTTGAGAATATCATCCATCCTGAAAAAAATGAAATAAAATAAAATGAAAGAGAAATTGAAAGAGAAATTTATATACAATATCAGTTTTGTGGGTAGCTGATGGAACCGACTTAAATAATCACGGAGTACCGTTATCCGCCATTTAACCGGGGTAAAAAAAATTGTTTTTTTTTGAAGATTAGTAAAAATTATATTTACATCTAGTTATTTTCAAAACAAGGATCAGAAAGAAAAACAACCTCTTCTTGAGTAACATGATTTTCCAAAAAGAGTTTGAGTCTTTGTCCATTTACCTTGAACACGTTACCATTTTGAGGATTCTCAATGTCAACTGCTCCATAATGATACACATGCTTAACCACAAATGGGCCAGTCCATCTTGATCTCAACTTACCAGGAAATATGTGAAGTCTAGAATTATAAAGTAGAACTTTTTGCCCAACATCAAATGTTTTTCTTGAAATTAACTTGTCATGAAAGGCTTTAGTTCTTTTTTTATGAATTTTAGAATTCTCATATGCATCTTTTCTGAGTTCCTCAAGTTTTTGTTTCCAACAATGCTTAACCTGAAAAGAATTTAACAAAGAATCAGTGTGTGAAATTTCTGAAGCATTATCAAACTCACATTCAATTAAATAAGCTTCTAAAGGATCATGGAATGTGGTAGTGGTGAGATGTTCATGAACAAGTTCTTCAATGAAATCCACTTCATGTACTTCTGAATCATCACCAGGTTGCTTGCAAATGTTGAACACATTTAATTCTAAAGTCATATTTCCAAAAGAAATGTTCAAAATACCATTCCTGCAATTTATCAGAGCATTAGAAGTTGCGAGAAATGGACGGCCTAATATAACAGGAAATTGAACATTTGGATTTGAAACAGGATGTGTGTCCAAAACAATAAAATCAACAGGGAAGTAAAAATTTTCAATTTGAACCAAAACATCTTCAACTATCCCTCGAGGAATTTTTACAGAACGATCAGCTAGTTGAAGTGTAACAGGTGTTTCCTTGAGTTCACCTAAACCTAACTGTTGATAAACAGAAAAAGGCAAAAGATTAACACTAGCACCAAGATCAAGCAATGCACGTTCTATTCTAGTGTTTCCAATGATGCATGAGATTGTTGGACATCCAGGATCTTTGAATTTTGGTGGAGTAAGGTGCTGAATGATTGAGCTCACACTTTCCGTCAGAAATGCTTTCTTTTGTACATTATGTTTCCTTTTAACTGTGCACATGTCCTTCAAAAATTTAGCATAAGATGGAACTTGTTTGATTGCATCCAATAAAGGAATGTTAATCTTAACTTGTTTGAAAAGTTCATAAATTTCTGCATTTTGATTCAAATTCTTTATTGTTTGCAACCTTTGAGGAAAAGGAGCAGGATGCATACCTTTTTCTTTGTCCAAATTTTCAAGAAGTTCAGACTTACCATCATCCTTACCATTACTTTTCGGAGGGGAAGGAGGATCTTGGTCTTTTGATGGAATGTTTTTGTCAATTGACTTTCCACTTCGAAGAGTTGTGATAGAACTGGCATTTTCCTGTTGAGTTTCATTGGAGCAAGAAACAAGACATTGAGTAGAAGGGTTAGGCTGAGGTTGAGCAGGAAACTTACCTTTTTCTTGAGTGCGTAATGAAGCTGTTAATGTGGACAAGGTGTTTTTGATCTCATTGATGTCCTGTGAAGTTTGGTTATTCACATTTGCTTGTGTTTGCATGAATGCTTGCAATGTCTCTTCCAAGGTTTGTACACGTGAAGGTTGATAGGAAAAAGTGTTGCCCGGCTTTTGAGATTGTGGTACCTGAACATGATTATTATTCCGCCAACTGAAGTTGGGATGACTTCTCCATTCAGGGTTATACGTTTCAGAGTAAGGAGAAGGAAAAGGCTTTTTAAATGTGTTTATGGAATTTACTTGATCATGCAACGCTTCTTTAAGAATGGGAATGTTTGGACATTCAGAAGTGGGGTGTCCCATGATTTCACAAATTCCACAACTTTCTTCATTTTTAACCGTTTTGACTTCTTTTACTTCTCTAAGTTCCATGGCTTCAATCTTTCTAGCCAAATTAGCTACTTTAGCTTTTATCTCATCTTCTTGACTAAAATGATATTTACCTTTGTTAGAAACAAGATTAGATCTATTGGAACTTTCAGAGGAATTATCTGTGTGCCAGGCTTGAGAGTTATCTGCCAAATGGTCTAGGTAGTCAAAGGCTTCTTCAGGTTCTTTTTCTAGAAACTCACCGTTACACATTGTTTCAACAAATTGTTTAGTTTCGGGAGTTAAACTTTCATAAAAGAAACTAATAAGACGCCATTTTTCAAAACCATGATGTGGACAAGAACTTAACAAATCTTTAAAACGCTCCCAGCACTGAAAAAATGCTTCATTTTGATTTTGATTGAAATTTTGAATCTGTCTTTTCAAAACAGTAGTTTTATGTGCTGGGAAAAATTTCTTTAGAAACTCAGTTTGTAATTCTTGCCATATGCCAATTGACCTTGGTTTTAAATTATGAAGCCAAATTTTTGCTTTATCTTTTAAAGAAAAAGGAAATAATTTTAGCTTGACAATTTCATTTGTACATTGTTGGTCATTAAAGGTGACACATACATCTTCGAAGTCTTTTAGAAACGAGTAAGCACTTTCCGATTCTAACCCATGGAAATTTGGAAGCAAAGCTATCATACCTGGTTTAAAACGAAAGTTGTTTGCATTGAGAGGAAAAATAAAACAAGAGGGTGATGAGCTTCGAGTTGGTTGCAAGTAGTCACGCATGGTGCGTACTTGTCTGTTCTCATCTTCAGCATGAACACTTTCATTGTCAGCCATGGTAGGAGTTGTATTAGAAAGATTACCTGAAAAAGTTTCACAATAAAATCCAACTAAACGACGAGATCTAAAATCTCGTCGCCAAACAAGCATAAAACAAAGTTAATATACAAATTAGGCGGTATAACCAGCCAAACAAAATAAATATACTAAATTAGGCGGTATAACCAGCCAATAAAAATAAATATATACAAAATTAGGCGGTATAACCAGCCAATAAAAATAAATATACTTATAAACTTATATACTTAGTATTGCTTCCCCGGCAACGGCGCCAAAAACTTGATGGAGACTCAATTAAGAGTTGTAAACCCAAGTGCAGGTTATGTTCAAGTAATAAATTCTCGGGTGTCCGAGGTCGAACCACAGGGAAGCGTATTAGTAAGTATAAGTTTATAAATATATAAGAAAAAGAAAGTAAACAAGATATTAAGGAATCAACAACAAAATAAGATAAACAAGATATTAGAGAACAAAATAAACAAAATATAAAAGAAATTAAACAAGATAGAAAAAAAACAATAAGAAAAGATGTTGAGGTTAGAGAATCCACTCTTGGTGTTATGCTAAGATTAATCTTGTTTTATTACACAATTGAAATCCACACATAAGGGAGGTTCCAATCGGAAGGTTTAGCAATTCAGTCCAAATTGTCCAACGTCCATAGCATATGATATTATGTTCATTTGGTGTCCTCAAAACTCATAAAAAGAGTCCAAGCATTCCTTATGCCAAGGTATATGTCTACAACAAATCAAGGTTATGAAACCAAGCATTTACTGTGCCATTTTCATTGTCAATAATGAATCAAGATCTCTACTTTGCAAGTATGATTTTAAACCAAAAGAAAATATTATCTATACTAGTGTTTATAAATGATGATTCATTTTAGCTCATGTTTAAGAGACTAACCTTAGCATTTACCAAGAGCTTCACCTCATCACCTCAACAATATGATTAGCAACACATACTAGATATGAATAAAATGAAAAGAAATGTAAGAAGCATAAGTAAATAAAAAAAAAAAGAAAACTAGAGAAAAGAAAGAAGAAGAAAACTTAGAGAATTTTATTACAATGGCTAATATCCTACCAATGTATCATATACACTTACACTCATCCAAGGCCCTCTATTTATACACATTTTGGAGAGCTAAATGACAATAGACAAGCTTTATAAATTTCAAAGGTAGGTATAATAGGTGGGTGCATTTTTCTAACAATTTTCGTCATATTGTATGACAATTCTGATCAGCCAGCTTGATGGTCGATTTTGTCAATGTTGGAGGCTCGATCTGATAAAATTGTCTTCTAGAAAATTATACCCCTATCAGTTACGGATCCATAGCCGTTGGAATCAGCTCATTTGCTGATGTGGATAAGAAGATATGGGCAAAATCCGAAAACAGGTCAGCACAGACATCATTGCACATCAGCCAACTTGATGGTCGATTTCGCTAGGGAAAACGACTCCGTTTCAAGAAGTGTAAAACATGAAAAAGATAGATATGCCTCTTAGCTTTGCACGGCTACAAATTTCAGCCTTATTGCTTCAGTGAAACTCGAGATATAGCTGATATGCCAAACGGTGTCGGAACTGGAACTGAACTGGATTTGCCCTTAATTCTAGTAATCTGAAATCACTCAAAGAAACTTGTGAAAAACACCAAATTACATAAAAATATAAAAGATCATAAACACAATTAGACTAAACAATAATAACTCGTATTTGACACAAAACAATAATAAAACATAACTAAAAACTATATAATTATACGAGTTATCAAAGGGATATCTGGCAAATCCCTGTTCCTGAGAGTAGCAGCTGGGCATGGAAGAGGTTAATGCAATTAAGGCATAAGATTCAGCAATTTCCAGCACAGCAGGGAGGAAACAGATGGCCATTTCCAGGAAACAAATATGATGTAAAAGCTGTATGGAATGCACTCAGACCAAAAGCAGAAAAGGTGGCATGGCATAGGTTGGTATGGTCTCCACACCTCATTCCCAAACATGCGATTATATCCTGGATGGCAGCACTGAACAGGCTGCCAACAAAGGAGAGAATTGCATCATGGGGGCTTGCAGTGGATGAACTGTGTGTTCTTTGCAAAGAGGATAAAGAAACTCGTGATCATCTCTATCTGGGATGCCCTTACTCTGCATCTATATGGCAGCAAGTGCTTCTGAGCTCCAAGGTCAGGAGGAGAGTGAAAGGATGGGAAGAGGAAGTGAAATGGGCTACTAAAAAGCTGAAGGGGAAAGCATTGATCACTATAATTCTAAGAATGGCATGGAATGCATTTGTATATGAAGTGTGGAGAGAAAGAAACAACAGAATCTTCAAGAAGATTGAAGAACCCTCTTCAAAGGTGCTGGAAAGAATCAAGGATTCGGTCTCTATAAGATTAAAGGGGCTACATTGTATTGCAGCTGATTCAATCAATGTCGAGCTCTGTAATGGCTGGAACTTGAATTCTGATATGTTTGTTCGATAGAATTGGTTGTTATGGTTTGTTTCCTGCTATGTTGTAAATGGTTCTTTTGTAGCAGCTATGCTGTTATGTTGTAAACAGTTTGTAGCAGCTATGCTGCTTCTTGGATAATAAAACTTCAATTTATCCAAAAAAAAAAAAACCTAAGAACAAAAAATACAGATTTGCTAGCGAAATGGTGGTGGACGCACGCTAGGGAGAAAGACTCTTAATGGAGAAAGGTGATGATTGTTAAATATGCGTTGGATCCAAAATAGGGTTCCGTGTGTAAAGAAGAAAAACCAGATGTTTGTAATGTGGAAGGATATTGTTTGTTTGCAGGGGGATAGTAAAGCTAGGAAATATATTGGTGATTCTAGTTTTAGGTGATTGGTGGGTGATGGTAAAGCTGTGTTGTTTTGGTGGGACAGATGGCATGGTGAAAGATCTATGAAGGAATGCTTCCCGCGGTTGTTTCTCCTTGCTAAGGATAAGCTAGCTAAGATGGACAGTTATACGGTGAATCTTACCTTTTCTCATAACGATTGGAGGGGTTTTTTAGAAAGAAGTTGTTTGAATGGGAGTTAGATTTGCTATAGGTCTTAAGGGACGAGCTGAACCCTGTAGCTGTAGTGCCCATGAAAAAGGACAGGATTATATGGGAACATGATTCTCATGGGACCTTCTCAGTTAAAAAAATGTCAACACTGCTTAACCATGATCAAACATCAAATCAGATGTTTGAATGGAGTAAACTATGGAGGTTCAAAATTCCACCAAAAGTGCATTGTTCTTTGTGGTTGATGGTGCTCAGATTGCCCACAAAAGAGTTCCTTAAAAGCAGGGGGGTTCCGCTAGAGGACTCACAATGTCTTTGTCCTTGGTGTAAGGTATGTGAGGAAAATGCAAATCAAGTTTTCTTGTGTTGTGATTGGATTCATAGTTTTTGGGGTGGTTTCTTTTATTGGTGGAATATGTGCTGGCGTAAACCAAAAACTCTACACTCTTTCTTGTTATTCTGTTTTGATACAATACTACCGGGTAATCTTAGAGATTTGTGGTGGGTAGTAGTTGCTTCAGCTCTGTGGTCGGTTTGGTTAGCAAGAAATGAGGTCATATTTGATAATAAAAACTGGACGGGGGAGAAGCTTATTTTCATAGTTAAGATGAGATCTTTTCAGTGGATTAATGCAGTAAAGGGGATATATATGTGGAGGAGGTGGTTTGGTGGAACAACCTGAGTGGATGCGTACAAGGCAGTACTGGTATTAGTAAGAGGTTAGAGACGAGTTGGAGCCCTTCGAAAAAAGGCAACCTAAAGTTCAATGTTGATGGCTCCGCTAAAGGTCAGCCGGGTTCAGCTGGGGTGGGTGGTGTGCTCAGAAATGAAGATAGAGAGATTGAGGCTATTTTTACGGGACTAGTGGGGTCCCTCAACTCCAATGTAACTGAATTAATGGCAATTAAAGTAGCTCTTGATGTGTTTATCATGAAAAGATGTAAGGGGGATAAGAGGTTAATCATTGAATCTGACTCCAATATTGTTGTGACATGGTGCACTAATCTAAATTCGAGGCCATGGCGTTTGGCGGATGTTTTTCCAAAATTTATACCATGGTTGAGGATATCGGCATTGTACATTTTCAGAATGTGTTACGTGAAGCAAATGGGATTGCAAACTCTTTAGAAAAAGGTGGTGTTGATAGAAGAATTATGTTTATGGCCTGATGGTAGATCAAGCTGTAGTTTAGCATGAAAATTGACTCTTTTTAAAAGCTGAGCTCTGTCTTCATTATAGTGTAGTTTTATATCTGTTTTTTAGAGAATGTGTCTGTGTCTTAGTGAATGTGCTTTATGCTTTTGTTTGTTATGCGGATTGGGTGTTGTAATTGGGGATTGGGTGTTGGGTGTTGTAATTGTGTTGAGCACTGGTAGTGCTTGGCTACTAGGAAGGTGGTGGTCTTGGGTACTTGGAGAGGGCATCTAGTATGTTTCTGTTTGTTATGTTTGCTAAACATTGAACTGTATTTTACCAACTGGAAGTTCTAATAAAATTCTCTGACTTAGCAAAAAAAAAAAAGTCAAATGGGGTGAATGATGATTAAAAGTATTTTATAAAGTAATAATTAAGGGAAGCCAAAACAAAATTTTGTGTTATGAAGTGAATATCATTGAGACATATGTTACCAGGACCCGAATGTGATTGTCAGATACGGATATGGGTCTAACACGGATATAAACAATTTTTTAAATTTTTTTTATATATTTGGATGATCATATCCTCATATAATGTCTGAATATGTGTTGGACACGGGTACATTATAGAAAATGAAAAATCCTGATAACATAGTTGGAGACATAATTAAGGGCAATATTAATATGTCAAAGAGTAACAACTTACAAGTTCTTTACAATTTTTACATGTTTAAGAGCTTCATTAGTTTAATGTTGAAACATTGATGATATTTACTAATCCTTGAATGTATTTGTATTTTTGTAGAAAAATTTCATAATGTCTTTGGTTAAACAAAGGTGGTGCAGATGGGGTTAATGCATGGCTCCCTCTGTTAAAAGAGAGCAACACAAACAATTGTTGAACTATTGAAATAAATATATATTGTATTATGTGTAAAGGCTATCCTATAGACCAAGTTAATTTCTTCCTTCTAATCTTTTTCCACCTCATTGTACTCTTGATTTCTATAAGGAATTAAAGTACATATTTTTATACATTAGTGTTTACGATGCACAAAAAGAAAGAAGAAACAATTAATAATATTAAAAACTAAGGATCTTGATTTCCCAACTTAACTAAAAAATAAATGTTCATTATTTTCTCTCTACACATAACATAAAAGAGTGGATTATTAGCTATTTATCAAACCAAATGAACCATTGTGGCAGTAAAAGAATAAGAAGTCAAAGCATTTCAAGTTTATTTCAATGGCAAGGTGAAAAGAAAATAATTTTAGGAAATTTTAAAAAGATTTAAGAAATAGTTTATTATAGTACAAGTATAACGTGGTGGTCACTCAAATTAATGGTATAAACCACAAACAAAACTTTTTCCATGAACAAAAAATGCTATGTGAGAGATATGCCTTTCATAGCTAGGTCACAATTTGCATTAATCCTTGGTGCCATAGCCTTGTTTGCTCATAGCAGAAGCAATAATAGCTTTAACCAGCTAATCCTAACATGAAGCTGGTTTTTCACCTTTCAACAGAGAAAATATAATAATAAATTCATGAGGTCTAGATTTATAGTTGAACTGCATATTAAAAAGTTTTCTAACCAAAATTTACTGTTGAAAATGAAATGTAGAAGCATAAAGAATAAAATAAAGTAAAGAAAATGGCTAAATCTTCATTCTTCAAGCTGCAACAAAGAATTTGGGAGTTGTTGGAATGAGCATATTTGATTGGCCTTGATCAATGATTCTTTTGGTGACGTAATGGCTATATTCTATTTTTGATCACAGATTTTCAAAGAAAATTTAAAAAATATTTAATGAAGAGAGCTTCACATGGTGGATTACTTATGGCAGAATCATATTAAGATGAAAAGAAAGGCTCAGGTGTTCTTATTTGTGTTTGATTGGTTGCAAATTGAGTCCTTGTTAAGCAATAATCCACACCTTAATTGCATTTTAAGATCAACTAAATCTTGATTTAATATTTTAGTGTGGTTTGATATTAAAATCCTTGCACATTTTCTTGAATACCCTTGTTTTGATAATTACTATTCGGTGCCAACAATTGTGTAATTTATTGATAAAATGCTAAACTCTTAATTTCAAATACCATAGTACAATTCTTGATAACCTTTTAAGTATATAAAAGAGAATATAATTACTTTTGCTAAGCAATGTAAAGTTTGTGAGACATTGGATCTTAACTTCTAATTTTTTAATAAAATTGAATGTTAATTCGATAAATGTTAGTATGAACATATCATGAATGAAAAAGGTCATTAATGAAATTAAAAAAAAAAAAACTCAGGGAGTATTAGTACTGTAAAGCCTTATTACCTGGGCTGGAGGCTCAAGAGCACAAACACATAAGATCCATATAATCGGCATCTGTTCAACATCTGTCAACCACACAGTTATATAAAAGTAAGGTATAAAAGGTGAGGCAAGGCAAGAACTCTAAGAATATTATTCTCCTTACATTCCCTCTAGCTTACATTCTCTGCTTAACTTTTCTCCTCCTTTGGATATGGATAGACTTAAGGATTGAAGTGCATCCCAGAGTCCAACTTCGACACCTCTTTGACCATTTTCTGTGATCAACAAGCTCAACTCACCTCATCTCCGACAACTCTTCCAAACTCATCAGCTTCAACCCAAGAACACCTCTACAAATATTCTTTAAACACATTCTATAAAATGAACTGAATAATTGTTAATAGCTTTAATTTGATTGGTGTCAATCCCCTAAATAATGAGTCTTCGACTCAACGAAACAATTTGTTGCACTCTAATAAATGGATTGAGATTAAACAATTATAAAAGGTTTTATTAATATTGTTACAATTATAGGTAATTTTACACAAGAGTAATATTACCAACAGCATGACCAGGACACTAGGGTGCAGTGATGCATTAAATAATGTATCACTCAAATCCTTGTACTAAATTTTGATCGTTATTGTGCATAGTAGTAAGCAAGGATCATATCTACAGAAATTGTTCTTGATTTATAAGTTATTGATGCCAAACTCTAATCTAATATGACCAAACACTTTAAAAAGACTTCACAAAAGACAAGCTAAAATTTGGTGGGGAGGTTGAATTGTTTTTAGATGTATAGAAAATAAAATAAAGTAAAAGTAATACTAAGATTTAAAGAAAAAAATAGATCTAACAAGTAACAATAATGATGAAAAGTATGGTTAAAAAATCATTCGCCGCCTTTAAAAATGAAATATAGCCAATAAACAGAATTATCTTTCACTATCTCTTTTGAAAATAATAACCCTAAGACAATCACAAGCTCGATTGTCTCGATCTTTCCTTACTTTATCGTTGAGAAAAAAAAACAAGCATTTTTACACAATCTCTTTCCACTAAACAACCCAGAACAAGCTCTCCAAATTCAGTTCAATGAAAGCATTCAATTTAGAAAGATAGATTATATCAAGCAATAAACACACAAGCTCGGTTTATTTAGCTTGAGTCATACTCTACACCATATCGAACGAAAATATCCCATAATCATTCATAACATTTTGCTACTTGTGTTTGGAAATCTTGACAATTACGGATCAAAACACTAAACTAGCAATCAAATCATTATAATATTCATATAATTACGCACCTAAATAAACAAATAGCAATTCATGACATGTAATCAGTAGAATATAACAAATTTAAAAGAGAGTTGAAAGACATTTTGAAATTTATTAACTAACAATCATATCTAGAACTTTGAAATCACCCATAACCACAAAAGGATTTTAGTTACACATTTTTGATGTGTTCAATAGTAGATCTAAAAAAAAAAAAGCAAGAACGAAAGTAGAAGAAAAGAAGAAACTCTGTTATGGTGGCTGATTGCAATCTCCTTCTCTTCCTTTTAGTTTCCTCCTTGTTCTCCTATTTTTCCCCTCTTACTCTCCTTCTTGTTCTCTCAGCCTCCTTTTGTTTCACCTCTTGTTGACCCTTGAATGCCAAGATCTAATCTCTATTTATAGTGGCTGAAGAAGAATCCTAGGTAAAATAGGATAATCTTGGTAAAAGTAGAAAATCTGGAAGTCACTTTCTCAGCAGATTTAGTTGACCAAATCTTATGCTTTTTAGTCAACTAATATATGGTTGGAAAGCTCTAAGAATCATATTCAAAAGTCAAGAAGTAAGTTTCTTTAAATAAAGTTTCTTAAATCATGTTTTCCCAGTAAAAAGCTTCAGAGGTCAAATCTGTCCATTTCTTGAACATCAAGAATCAAGCTTTGTACCCAAGAATTTGATCTTTTTGACTCCACTATGTTCTTTCATCTTGTTATTGTGATTTTATAAGCTCATTAGCATACTTATTTACACGTATTTGCTTTATTCTCTTAAATAAATCTGAAAATGAAAAACATAACATAAGTAACTAAAATAAAGATAGAAAACAAAATAAAAACTAAGAATAAAAGGGTATAAAATGCGTAATTTATGAACCTATCAAATACCCCCACACTTAGCTTTTCTAGTCCTCAAGCAAAACAAAATAAGAACAAAGTAAGAAAATCTAATCTAATCCAGTTTCGTAGGAAATCACGGTGGCACTTAGCATGTGACACAAGTCTTTAAATCCCTAGGTTTTCCTAGTGGACAAGTTTATTCTCGTGAGGGTTTACCTGGACAACACCCACAAACATTTAAAACATAAGAAAAACTGAAATATAATAAAAATAATTACTCATAATCCTTCCAATAGAAATTAGAGAAAAGTACTAGACATGTCTTGTAAACTAGTCAATAGCTAAATAATTTTACAAAGAATCATGCCCAAATATATATGGTTTGAGTTAAGCCAACATTAACAAAACATATCTTAATCAAAATAATGCACTTTCAAACTTAATCTCAACTTCTCACATGGAATACTCTCATGATTTTCACTCTATATAGTGGTGGTAAAGTGTTTACACTTAATCAATCTCATGAAAATAGTCCTACCATATGCTTGATTGTCCACCTATTCTACACTATTAAGAGCATACAACTGCTTGAATCTAGAAGTCTTTATTCAAGGTTGCAATGGGGCTATAGGGTGAAGGTAGAAAGAAAAAATGGTAAGGAAATCATAAATAATCCTAAAGAACTAGTATCGCACAAATAAAACTAGAGAATATAACATCTTGTTGGCTCATATCTTCATTCTCAAGATTTATCATCCCACTAAGACTTCATAAGTTGAATTTCAATGCACCATGCATATCCTTTCTTTTTCTTTTTTTTTTTTCTTTTTCTTTGGAAAACGAGATGCAGGATGCATCAATACATATGTTTGACATTACTCTTATTATCTACCAAATAACATCCCATAAACAACAAGAACTCCCCAAAATTGATTTTTTTTTAATTATCAAACTCAACATACATGAATTCCATTGGCATATAAGATCCCATAGAATGCTTTACTAATATTTTAGAATTATGGTAGATTTTTGTTTTTCAGAGTTTAAAGGTCAAATAGATGGGTTTCATGAATAAAAAAGCCTATTTAGTCTCAAAGGGCCTTCTAGTGAATATCCATGTCGTCACATGTATCAATCCAACATTAGGGTGTAGGCAATTTGACTTTGGTTGTATCAATCCTAATGTATCTATCATATCCATGTCGTCACATGTATCATATAGTCTCAAACGGTTTCAAGCAAGTTCTAGAGAAACATCTTATTATGAGAGCAAGCAAGAAAAGAAATTGGATTGATATGCATAATGTATCAATCATATAGGCTCAAAACTCACAAGGACGTTTATACAAGTTAATATCAAGTCTACACATGCTTCTTTATCAATTAACACATCATATTAACATTGGCTCATGAAGAATAATATTTCAGGCTTAATTCTCATGAAAATTCTTTTCGCTAATAAACCAATTTTATACCTACATAGTTCATGTCTCATCCTTAACGGAACTAAAACAAACAAATAAAAAAAAAAATTAACTAAAGACTCAAAACAAAACAAACTAACACAACCTAAATAAACCTAAACAATTAACAAACAAAGAAAACAAATCTGATTATGGCATACTGGCAAAGCTATGATACATTGGGTTGCCACCCAATTAGTGCTTGATTTAGTGTCTTCAGTCTAACCTGTAACTTTTTTGGCATTTTAGGATCTTCTAGCTCAAGGCTCTTTCTCATTATAATTTCTGATGCATGCTCGCTAGTTAACTCAAAGAGTTGATGTGCTAATGAATCAAGTATATCAACTGAAAACCAAGAATGCAAATCACTTGGATACCTCATTGCTTCAAAAATATTGAAGCGTATAATCTCGCTATCAAACTCCGTGGTTAGGATTCCATTATAAACATCTATTTTCGTTTGAGCAGTTTTCAAGAATGGTCTCCTTAAGAGTAATGATGTTTTCATAGATGATGAGTCACCCTCCATCTCAAGAACATAAAAACCAACGAGGAAAACCAACTCATTCACCTGTACTAAAACATCCTCCAAAACACCCTTCGAAAAAATGTTAGATGGATTGACAAGTTGAATAACAATATCGATTTCCTTAAGTGAACCAAATTTTTAAAAAGCATAAACAGAATAAGGCATAACATTAATGGATGCTCCTAAATCTAGCATGGCTTTTCAAACTTGGTGTTTTCAATCGTGCATGGTATGGTGAAACTTCTCGAATCTTTACATTTTGGGAGAAGCATTCTTTGCAAAATAGCAGATATATTCTCCCTCACACTTATTATCTCATCACCCTTGCGCTTAGTGGTGCATAGCACTTTGAGGAATTTTGCATAGCGTGGTACTTGTTTAATGGCATCCAAAAGAGATATGTTTACTTGTACCTTGCAGAAGATTTCCATAATTTCTTTTTCGTATTCCTCCTTCTTAGGCTTCTTAAATCTACTAGGAAAAGGTGGAGAAGAACCATTAGTAGAAATAGAAATCTTAGAAGTTATCTTAGGTGCCGAAGTACTCTCAATAGGAATTGTGACTTCATTATCCTCAATAGTTGAATCCCTCTTTTGTTTTATCTCATCGTCAGGTTTTCTTGCTCTATTTAGTGCATCCTCAAGTTGTTTCTCACTCTTCAAGGTCATGACACTAGCATTCTCTTTCAGGTTAATCACAATTTGGGAAATGAGTTTTCCAGATCCTTGTGCTTCAAATCTAGTCATGCTACTAGCCAATTGGCTTATTTGAATTTCCAAGTTCTTGAGGATTGTTCTTGTTTCCTGTTGAAATTGCAAAGTGTTAATAGCCAAAGATTTAACTATATCCTCAAAAAATGTACCTTGGTCGTGAGTCACAAGTTGTGGTGTTGGTTGATATAAGCTATATGGACGATTGTAATTGGCATTAGGAGCAACTTTTGATAATTTTTTGAATAGCTAAGATTAAGATGGTCTCTCCATCCAAACATTGTAAGTGTTTGAGAAATGATCATACTTTTGTCTTTGTAACCCTTGCTGCCCTTGAAACCCTCCTAGAGTATTGGCTTGTTCTGAATCATCTTCTTATAAAGATGGACATTTATTGGTTGGATAATCCACCATAAAGCATACTCCACATTTCCTTGATTGTTGAACAGTACCCATGGCCATTTGTTAAACTAGGAAAGTGAGATTGGCTAGTTGTTTCTCAATGTTTGATGTAACACCAACCTCATTTACCTTTCCTGGGAACAAATCTGATTGATTGCTAAACTGTTGTGAATTGGCCGCCATATTAGCTATCAAGGTCTTCGCTTCCATAGGCGTCTTGTCCACTAAAATTCATCTACTCACGGTATCTATCATGCTTTGACCCATTGGCATAAGTCCTTCATAAAGATATTGGATTAGGAGTTAGTCACTGATTTGGTGACGAAGGCAAGATGTGCACAGCTTTTTAAATCGCTCCAAATACTCATACAAACTTTCCCCATTTTGTTGTTGAATGGCACATATTTCTTTCCTAATTGTTGTGGCCTTAAATGTAGGGAAATACTTCTCAAGGAAGAGTTTCTTCATCTCATTCCATGTGGTAATAGTGACGGATGATAGATAATAAAGCCATTTCTTTGCACTGTCTGTTAAGGAGAATGGAAAAGCTCTCAGCTTAAATTGCTCTTTAGAGATGCCTGTTGGTTTCATGCTTGAGCACACTACATGAAACTCCTTGAGGTGCTTGTTTGGTTCTTCACCCGAAAAACCATGGAAAGTTGGTAAAAGATATATCATTCCCGATTTGAGCTTAAAAGCAACATCAAGTTGAGGATATTCAATGCAAAGATGCTGCTGGTCCAAAATTGGTGCCGCCAACTTCTTAAGTGTTTGATTGTTCCGTGCCATCTCTCTTTGCTAGGATTGAACTTTATGTGCTAACTCCTCGTTTGATTTATGATAAGGCGATGTGAATTCTAAAGATCCTTTTAAGCTTCTGTTGATATACCTTTTCTTTGGTAGGCTCGAACATTCAATTAAAAAACCCTGATAAACTAAAAATACAAACTAATTAGAACTAAAACTAAAAACAAAAAAAAAGTCAAGTAACAAATAAATTAGAGAGAACAATCCCCTGCAACGACTCCAAAAATTGATACAATAATAATCTATCACTGCACTAAATTATGATCGTTATTGTGTATAGTAGTAAGCAAGGATTGTATTCAGAGGCATTGTTCTTAATTTATAAGTTATTGATACAAAACTCTAATCTAATATAACCAAACACTTTAAAAAGACTTCACAAATGACATAAACTAAACTTTTGGTGGGGGCTGAATTGCTATGAGATGTAAAGAAAATAAGAAAACTTAAAAGTAAAACTAAGATTTAAAGAAATCAAAATTTAGATCTAACAAGTAACAATAATGATTAAAAGTATGGTTAAGGAATCATTCGCCACCTCTAAACATGAAATAGCCAATAATAAGAATTATCTTTCACTCTCTCTTTTGAAAATAATAACCCTAAGACAATCACAATCACAAGCTCGATTGTCTCGATCTTTCCTTACTTTATCATTGAGAAAAAAGATCAAGTGCTTTTACCCAATCTCTTTCCATTGAACAACCCAGAACAGGCTCTCCAAATTTAGTTCAATGAAAGCATTCAATCTAGAAAGATAGATTATATCAAGCAATAAATACACAAGCTTGGTTTATTTAACTTGAGTCATACTCTACATTGTATTGAACGAAAATATCCCATAACCATTGATAACAATTTGCTACTTGTGTTAAGAAATCTTTACAATTGTGGATCAAAACACTAAACTAGGAATCAATCACTACAATATTCATCTAGTTGACCACCTAAATAAACAAGATCACAATTCATGACATGCAATCAGTAGAATATAACAAATTCAAAATATAGTTGAAAGATAATCTGAAGTTTATTAACTAGCAATCATACCTAGGGCTTGGTACTTGTGTTTAGAAATCTTGACAATTGTGAATCAAAACACTAAACTAGAAATCAATCACTATAATATTCATTTAGTTGCGCACCTAAATAAACAAGATCGCAATTCATGACATGCAATCAGTAGAATATAACAAATTCGAAAGAGATTTGAAAGACATTCTGATGTTTATTAACTAACAATCATGCTTAGGGCTTGGAAATCACCCTTATCAACAAAAAAGATTTGAGTTACACATTCTTGATGTGTTCAACAATATATTCATAAAAAAAATTAAGCAAGAACGGAAGTAGAAGAAAAGAAGAAAGAAAGAAGAAACTCTATTAAAGTGGCTGATTGCAATCTCATTCTCTTCCTCTTAGACTTCTCCTTGTTCTCCTTTTTTTCCTTTCTTGTTCTCCTTCTTGCTCTCTCAGCCTCCTCTTGTTTCACCTCTTGTTTACCCTTGAATGCCAAGGTTTAGTCTCTATTTATAGTAGCTAAAGAAAAATCCTAGGTAAAGTAGGAGAATGTTGGTCAAAGTAGGAAATCTGGTAGACACTTTCTCAGCATATTTGGTTGAACAAATCTTATGATTTTTGGTCACGTAATATTTGGTTGGAAAGCTATGAATTAGCTTCAAAAGTCAAAAAGAAAGTTCCCCTGAATAAATTCTCTAAAATCACGTTTTTTTAGAAACAAGATCCAAAGGTCAAATTTGTCTATTTCTTGAACAACAAGAATCAAGCTTTGTACCCAAGAATTTGATCTTTTTTACACCAATATCTTCTTTCATCTTGTGATTGTGATTTTATAAGCTCATTAACATCCTTATTGACATGTTTTGGCTTGATTCTCTTAAATAAATCTGAAAATGAAAAACATAAGTAACCAAAATAATGATAGAAAACACAACAAAAACTAAGAATAAAAGGGCATAAAATGTGTAATTTATGAATCTATCATGGAGATGGTGGGTAACAAGGGGCACCATGGGAGAAGTAACAGATGCATTCGCAAAGGGAATTCATCAACAAGAAGATCGACAGAAGCCTATGATCTTCCCATGACACGGCAGTGGGGATAGTCTTCATTAATCTTTGGAGCCATGTTAGAGAAAAATCCAAACATGGAATCCTTAGTTTTTCTTGGATTTTTTGTTTACAAACCTGAAATGAATTTAAGGAGCAACAAAAGAAAGTGAAAGGAAGTAAAGGATCTTGCCATCTTTATATATATATATATATATATATATATATATATTTTTTTTACAAATTGTTAAAAGGAGGAAGAAAAGTAAGTTAATATGATATGGGGTTTAGTTTGGTGAGTAAATTTATAGGTAGAGAGTTCAAGAAATTGTCAAGGTTTGGAATTGGTATCAATACTGCAATATTTTGATATGGGAAGAGTCATAACATGCTAAATCCCAAGACCTAACAACTAGACACAAAAAAGGAGTCGCTGCTAATTTTTTTGCTAAGTGTGATTAGTAACCTATATGAATCTATCCTTTTTAAAGTAATCCTAAGCATTACTAAAGCACCCTAAAAAGAATAGGTTCTGCTCTACATTTTAGAACTGAGTTTGGGCGTTCGGTTACTATAGGGAAGGATTAGAACCCTACAACGCCTATCTAAGGATAACACCTAATTAGTCTTTTGTGATCCTAACAGGTCTTAACTAAATAATCTTGTTTATCTAAACTTCATTTTAATTTGTTCAAGTTTTTAATTATTGGAAATAATTTTTAGGTTTTCCTTCCATCATTTTGGAGAGGTTCCTAAAAATGTTTCCTCACTTCGAGAGTATTCAAGAGAAATCATTCTTTCCTCTGAAGAGGCCGTCATCAGAATATTTAAATTTTATGAAAAACACCTAAATCTAAACAAAATTATTTACACATCTATCTAATTTAAATAACCCTCATATTTTATTTTGTTCAAAAAAAGAAAAAACCTCGACCTTTTAGTATTTAAAATTTTCTTTCAAAATCCTTCCACCATTCTGGAGAATTTGAAAAAGTTTTCTCACCTAAAAATTATCAGAAATCACTCATTCGCGACCCTTTTGAATTTTATTCTCGAAAAGATCTTATTTATTTCTTGATTTAATTAACCATCAATTATGTAAGGTCATGATCATTTACAGGCACCCAGTTTTCATTCCATTTGTGGGAATTTGATGATCTATAAGTCGTCCCTAACGAACGATCGGCTCATGTTTGAGCATGATGAATCACTTCATGCCAACCCATTGCTAATAAACTTTTCGGCCTCATAAGAGAATGAAAAACTGGAGCATTTTCTGCATCTGTGGATGAAGAATCGTAAACTTAACTGGTTAACCATGTTCCCAGAAAAAAGATACTTTCGAGAAACGACGAGCACGACTGAAGTGGCTATACATACAAATCTATTTACGGATCTATATGCTTCGGTGAATTGATTAGTAAAAATAAAAATAAAAAATCTACCCAATCCAAATTCTGAATTATGAAATAAACAAACAAAATAATAAATAATCAATCTACAATAATTTACACACAATAAAAATAATCAATCCAACTAATAGATTAATAAATAAATAACTAAAAAACTAAATACATAAAAACAGATAAATAAAAAATATTTCACACAAATTAAACAAACAAATAAATAGGAATAATTAAGAAAAATAAAAGAAAAAAATTGTTACATACGGGTCTGGTTCGAGCACAGGTCTTGTGACCCATCTACATGAAATATAAATACTAAGGTTTTTTTTTTTTTTTTTCAATTCATTTGCATAGGATTAAAGAAAGAAACATTTGTTTCTCTGACCTTCTCTCTCTTTAGTATGAAGAGATGCCAACAATTCCAGATATCAGTGTTGTTTCGTTGTGCGCCACCATGTGCCGCCATTTGTCGATATCGAAAAACCCAAATGGTCGTCAAAAAATTCAAGAACCCAAAATCTGGTGATCGAAAATTCATCCTCGTTGAAAAAAGTTGTCGGAAACTTCAATCTCGCCAGAACAAATCGCCAAAAAATATAAATTTACCGAGAAAACCCAAAAAATCCAAGAAATCTCCCTTTTTTCGTTCCCTAAACAAAATACCCAAAACTCAAAATCAAGCAATCCCAAATTACCCCCAAAAACCAAAAAATATTTCTCTTGCTATTTTTCTCTGGAACTCACTCTATTTGTTGTTGTGTGTTGATTGTTGAGACTAAGACTGTTTATATAGGGGAAATTAGCCTATAGTTTTTGTTTAGGTTGAATTTTACCTTTAGATTCCTAGGAAAATTCTAATGCTTTAACAGATCAAAGTCCATCCTCCACCATGATTAGAAGTCTTAAAGAGTCTTGTTCCAGATTGAACAAGACTCTCTCTTTTTTCTTTTCTTTTTCCCAATTTTTTATTTTTTTTTCTAAAAAGTAAATTCAGATAAAATAAATAATAATAAAATAAAATACTAAATAAAACGAGTACTAAAACAACAAAAATAACAAAGACAATTCCCAAACAAAATCGAGTGTCTACAGTTGCCCCTCTTTGCACATTTTTTTAGAAATAGGAAAGTGTGCAAAGATATAGACACCCTTTCATTTAAATCAATAGTTAAAAGATTAAACACTCAATTAAAAAAATCCTCCTTCAGATGAGGAATAAACTTTAAAAATCCCAAGTGCAGAAAATGCTGCTGAAGTGAGGCTCGATATTTTCTAAAAAATATTTTGTAAAAACATATCTATATACTCCTCGAGAGAGGCTTGACAAAAATAAAATATTTCTCAAGAGAGACTCGACAAAAATAAAATAATCCTCAAGAGAGGCACAAAAAAAATAAAATATTCTTCGAAAATGGTTTAATATAAACAAAATAATAATAGTCCTCAAGAGAGGTTTGATAAAATAATCTTAAAAAAAGACTGTAAAAAAAAGTATTACTCAAGAGAGGTTTTAAAACTGAAAAATGTTCCTCGTGAGAGGCATTAACAACATCCTCGAGAGAGGCTCTAAAAACATCCTCATGAGAGGCTTTAAAAACATTCTTGTGAAAGGCTTTGAAACATCCTCGTGAGAGGCTCTAAAACATCCTTAATAGAGGCTTTAAAAAAAATCCTCGTGAGAGGCTTTAAAAACATCCTCATGAGAGGCTTTGAAAAATCATGCTTTGAAAACAATATCCTCGTGAGAGTCTTTAAAAACAATATACTCGTGAGAGGCTCTGAAACATCCTCATGAAAGGCTTTAAAAACAATATCCTCATGAGAGGCTTTATAAATATCCTTGTGAGATGCTTTGAAGCATCCTCATTTGAGGCTTCGAAAACAATATCCTCATGAGAGGCTTTGAAACATCTTCATGAGAGGTTTTAAAAACAATATCATCGTGAGAGGTTTTAAATATATCCTCGCGAAAGGCTTTAAAAACAATATCCTCGTGAAAGGCTTTAAAAACATCCTCGTGAGAGGCTTTGAAACATTCTCATGAGAGGCTTTGAAAACAATATTCTCGTGAGAGGCTTTAAAAACAATATCCTCATGAGAGGCTTAGAAACATCCTCATGAGAAGCTTTAAAAACAATATCCTCGTGAGAGGCTTTTAAAAATATCCTCTTGAAAGGCTTTAAAAATAATATCCTCATGAGAGGCTCTTAAACCATTCTCGTGAGAGACTTTGAAACATCCTCATGAAAGGCTTTAAAAACATCATCATGAAAGGCTTTAAAAACAATATCCTCGTGAGTTGCTTTTAAAAAATGGAAATAGTCTTCGAAAGAAGTTTAACAAAATGTCTTTAAGTGAGGTTTACCAAAACTAGAAAACATTCCTCGAGAGAGACTTAACAAAATATCCTCAAGAAAGGCTTTAAAAACATCCTCATTAAAAATACTCCTCTAAAGAGATTTTAAAAATATGATCTAATTTTTTAAAAAAAAAGTTTATATTGCGAAACTTTTTTCAACCGAGGTTCCAAAATTTTACATTGAAAGGAGACATCCTCAACCTAAGTTCAAAATTTTACCTTAAAAGAATTTGATTTCAAAATTCAAAAATCCAAACTAAAATATTTCTTATATGTTAAATGCATGTAATGACTGACATGAATGCAACTGATGAAATACAGAGGTCATGAATTTCATGAATGCCATGTAATGCAATACATGGAATGAATGTCATGCAATGCAGTGCATGAAATGAATGTCATGAATGCCATGTAACTCGAAGTATGAAGTGGATGTCATGAATGCAATACAATGCATGAAATTCAAATATTCTAATTAAAACAAAATCACGTGTCTCTAGTCGTGGTAAGAAAGGATTCTCAAGCTCATTATTTCATCTTCTTATAATTTTCGAACATGTAAATTTAGAAGTGGCTAAGAGCTCTATCCACTGGGCTAGTCCTTTGCCAATTTTATTAAATCTCAATTTCATAATTTGCCCTTTCCAAAGTCTATGTGTTAAGCTAAGAAACACTGAGTGTTTGTATTTTCCAAGCCTTTATTGGTTCTCATCTTATTTTCCTTTGCCCTAGAACATCATCCTTAAATTTTTCACAAAGTAATACAGGGATCTTTTATGTTTGTTATTTTAACTTATCAATCATCATTTCAATTATATAAAAAATGCAATGCATCACACACTTCCTCTAATCATTAAGAGATGCAAAATTAGTGACAAAGAATGGTAAAAAGCAAAGTAAATTGGAGAAAAATGGTTTTTATCATTGAAAGGAAAAAGATAAATCTTTGTCAAAAGATAATGAGCAAATCACAAAATTATCACAATGATATTTGGTTGGGATATCAACATCCCAAATAATGAATATGTTGACAATCTTGAGCAAATTAATCCATGAATCTTTTTCGAAAATCAATCTAATCGATAACTTTGATCTTTCTGAGCTATAACAAACAAAACCATGCCCCCCAGCGAAATCTTCAAATAACACTTACTTTCCCTATACCTAAGTTGTCCTTTCAAGTTTCCAACTTAGATATTCCCCTGTGACTCAAACTACCCTTTTCGGGTTTTCAATTTGAGTCTTCTATTTTCTTTTTCTTTTTTTCTTTTTTTCTTTTTTCTTTTTCAAATGAAAATTTTCTTCACAATGTTTGGCAAAACATTTTCATTTATCTTTTTTAAAAATAATGCTTCACTCAGGAAAATCTTTTCACTTCATACGACCTTCTTAACTTGGTTATTCATCATCTCCAATGTTAATGTGATTCAAGAGATTTTTTTTATTCAAAACTATTTTATTTTTCTCAGGGTACCAAAAATAAACTTTTACATCATGTGTTCACATCATCCTTTCTAATGTAATTGACCATGTCAAAGTGCTGTAAGTTATTTTCCTCCTTAGCTTTCTTTATACATTCAAGCTTCATTTTCCTTTGATGATACCACGAACATGTCCTAATTCAACATATGTTTCTCCAATTCAAACATTCACATTTGATCAAAATGGATTTTTAAAGGTACTTAATGTAGGTCTGGGTTTGGGGTCATGAAATAATGGATAAACTAGGCTCAAATATGTGTTTAAGGGTTGTAAACCAAATGATCATTTCTTAAAGAATCAACCTTTACATTTTACTTTTCTTTTTTTTTTTCCATTTTTCGTCATCCTTTTATTTTTTCTTTCACTTCAAAAAAGGAGAACTCTCTTTTTCTTTTTCTTTTTTTGCCTCCAAAATTTTATATCACTTTTGCTTTCTCTTTCTACAAATAGGTTTCTCCCCAATCTTTCCCTCCAGGTTGGAGGGTGATCATAGGTTGGTTTTATATTTAAAAAAAATTCAAAGGCTCAAAAGGGATAACAAATGGATGATTTCATTTATGTGAAGGATAAAAGAAAGATGGTAATTTATCATCTCAAATGTGAATATTCTCATTGAAAAACATTTATTGAAAAATGACGGGCTTGCATAAATTTATCCAAGAGGATTTACATACTTGTGAAGCAATTCCACTAATTTTCTTCCAATCATGCCAAAACTGCATATTAACTTTCATCTTCCTTTTTACCACAGTAATCTCAACAAATCAAATGGCAAAGTATGATCATCTATTCTCAAGTTCACCAATATGGATATAATTTTCAAAATTGAATCTCAGATTATTGTCATGATTGTCTTCACATTCATTATTTGGAAACGTAAAAATAGGTGAAATTGAAAGGATAAATGAGAAAGGATATATAAAAGCAAAAAAAAAAAGGATAAATGAAAGAGAAAATGGAATGCATCAAACTTGTCAATTCATTAAAATGATAAAAAAAAAAAATTAAGTCTAAACATAAAAGATCTCCCGTAATGCTTTTGGGCATAAGCTTTAAAGTTCAAGGATCACAAACAACTTGAGTCTCTCCTCATAACTCATTTTCCATAGAAGCCTTCTTTCCATCATGCCTCATTATGGTTAGGTAAAAGGTTTCCATCAATACTTGGTTCTATCTTCCTTTCAAAATTCAGCAAACCTGCTTGGACCAAACTTTGCACTTTTAGCTTTAAGGCTCCATAATTTTTCGTGGAGTGTCTTGAGCTCCCAAGGTGATAATCACAAGTGACACTGGTATCATGGGCCTCGAGGTAAGAAGGCTTTGGATGCTCAAAATAGATTGGTACAACTAGATGATCCCTGATAAGATGAGGAAGTAATTCAGTTTATGACATTGAGATTGGATTTATGGGAGTTCTATTCTGATTGTTTCGTTATCTCCTCTGATTACTCACTGGATTATTTAGCTGAGTAGCAGGTCTAACTGAATATATTGATGTAGGGTTGGACATAGGGACAGATGTTTGAGAATGAAAGTTTGGTTGAAAACTTGGTTGTGGTATATAGGGATAAGGATTTGGTAAAACTTGGTTTATGGCGGGGTAATAATGTTGGTACAGGGGATACGGGTGGTATAGGGGGAAACCTCTTACATGTTGCCTTCCATGAGCCACAACTTGGACTTCTCCTTCCTTCTTTTTAGATGCCCCATTTATCTTTGTAATAGATGTCTCTCCAGCTTCAAGTTTCCCAGTTTTTATGGCATTTTCTATTCTCTCCAGAGATTACCATGTCAGCAAAATTCTTGGTGGCATTCCCAATCATCCTGTTATAATATGGTGCTTCGAGGGTACTAACAAAAAAGACTGTAGTTTTTTTTTCTGTGAGAGGTGATTGGACTCGGGCAGCGACGTCTGATAACTCTAGGAAACATAGTTATTTTGCCATCTTTTATGCTTTTGAATCGGCTAAGTCCTTGAGGATTTTATTAGGATTTGATTAGTTTTAGATATTTTTATACTTATGTTTAAAAATAGTTATTTAGTTGTTATTTATGTGTTTTTATAGGTCCAAGGTGATCTGGAGCTTCGAGGTGCAAAACGACAAAAATCGGTGCATTCTAATGAGCAGGCAGATTCAACCTTCAAAGCTTATTTTAAGAAAAAATCAATCTTAAAGGCTTCAAATGAGAAAACTCTCTTTGAATTTTGAATATGACTTCCATACCTTTCCAACGGTGTAAGGCTCGTCAAAATCGGACAATGTTTGCCTAGTCAAAACAGCTGACGAAGTTCAAGAAGCTGACAGGAACCAATTTCGAGAAAACGGAGGAGAAACACCAAGGAGGCAGTAGCAGTGGCACCACGACGCCACAAGCTGGAGATGAGGGGCCGGGGGCTCATGAACAATACCAGAAAAATGTAAAAAAAAATGCAAAACTTACCTGTTTTGCGTGGGAACGAAGTTTCGGACTCCAGGAGGCCTTGGACACTTTAAATAAGACTCTTTTCGGTCAGAATAAGGGGGATTAGACATCAAGAAACCTAATTCTCTCTCAAGAAGATAGCCACCATCAAATTCTCCCAAGAAGATTGGAAGCTTGAAGATTGAAGACTCAAGAACTGACAACTCTTAGTTTCTTCTTTTCTCTTTTCTCTTCTTTATCTTTCTTGTATTGTTGATGATGGTGAAACTATTTTATTATTTGTTTTCATTAATTATCATGAACTAAATTTCTTTTACTAGGATTTCAATGGAACTCAACACATAGTTTGAATTTACTTTCTCTCTCTAGCTTGATTTAATAGTTTGTTGAGTTGTTTGTTCAATCTTGTTCTTAATGCTTCTAGTTGATTGGCCATCAATTAGATTGATTTGTTAACCTAAATATAACTTGAAAAAAGGAGTTTAGTGTTAGACATGGATTGAATGACACATGTTTCATATTCATTTATTAGGATGAATTGATCTGCAAGAAGGGTAGGAATACACTTACTTGTCATGTGTAACCATTGTTAGAGCCTAAGCTTAATGAGTCATTCTTTAATTCAATTATTATAGGAATATAGTTAATTGGTTAAGAAGGATATTTTTATGAGACCATCGGAAGATCCTTATAAATAAGATAGAACTCTAGGTTAACAACTCATGATCATTAATCAAGTGAAGAGGTAGAGAGAGATTCAAGCGAAGTGTTGAGGAAAGTTGTAATCCTAGGCTTTTCATAATTAATTGAATTCGTCCCTTTTTAATTTACTTGTTTTCAATGTTAGTTTCTTTTAATTTTAGTTGTTAATTACTATCTTTAATTATTTGTTTAGATAAGATTAGGTTGTTCTAATTTTAGTACTTAGCAAATTTAATAGAAATTCCTTGTGGGTTCGACACTCTACTTTTCATTATATTACTTGTCAACGATATATGCACTTGCATGGTGTAAATTCGACAACAAGTTTTTGGCACCGTTGCTGGGGAATTGTTTATTATTTTTGTTAATATTAATACCAAGCAACCTTAGTCTTAATTTAAACTTTATTTTTCTTTATTTTTAGGTTTTATTGATTTGGATGCACTATGTGGGATTATAAACGGGATGCAATCAATGCATTATCTGCACAAGTGGCTGCACTTAACAAGAAGTTTGACACTTTGTGTGTACCTTCTGTCCAAAGCCCGTTTGTAATTTGTGAACTCTGTGGGGGTGGACATCAGAGTGATTGGTGCCCAACCTATGCTAAATGAATGCAATATGTTGAAAACTACAATATGCAGCAGAATAATCCTTACTCCAGCGACTACAATCCAGGTTGGGGAGATCACCACAATTCTTCTTGGAACAACAATCAATGGTCCTCATATTCAGACAATCAAGCGTATCCTTTTGAGTTCTCATCACAAGCTCAAGCACCAGTTCCAGAAACGAATCCTTCATTGGAAGAGATATTTATGCACTACATGGAGGAACAGGAAGCTATCAATCAGAGTCAAGCAGCGACACTCAGGAATCTTAAGACACAAATAAGCCAGCTTGCTCATGCCATTAACAACCAACTTCAAGAAACTCTTCCAAGTGATACTGAACTTAATCCTATGAGCGAAGAACAAGAGCATTGCAATGCCAATACACTTGGGATTGAACAAGAGATAGAAGAGGATAGCAAAGAGCCTGAATTGCCAACCAAGCTTATTGAAGAAGAATTTGTGAAAGCTCAAGACGAATGGATTCAATGTGACCCACCACCAAACAATCCTATTGAAGAAGAAAAAGTGGGTGAAAAAAAAGTTGAAAAAGTTCAAGAGGAATGGATACAGTGTGATCCACCACCACAACTTGTTCCCCAATGCATCCATTAGCAAAAACTAATCGATGGGATAGATAGTGCTAACAACGAGGAATTCATAGAGATTTATCCCATTGATCCACTTAAAGCATTATTGAATTCTACCACTGAAAGGGATGAAGTAAAACTGCTAAACTGTTCAAAGAAAGAATAGCCAAATGGCATGAATCGAAAATCATCAAGTGGTTGGATACAGGATAATGAACAATGAGATAGTCAAGCCAATGACTATAAATCAAGCGCTTCTTGGGAGGAAACCCAAGTTTCTAAACTTTTTATTTTTATTTTCTTTTAATTTTTAGAGTATTTTTATTATTATTAATATTCTTTTTACTTTGTTTTCTTTTGTAGTGACTACTCACCAACTTGGACAAGCATGATGAAGTCTAAGAGGAAAACTAAGGCTTCTCCTGCTTTGCTTGCATCGATAGGGGAATTTTTGTTATTACTCTTTTTATTTCTAAACATTGAGGACAATGTTTATTTTAAGTTTGGGGGTGTGTCTTTAGATTTATTTTAGTTTGTGTGATTGTTTAATTTTATTATTAGGAGTCTAATTTTTTTTTTTTTTTGCTTGAGATATTTTGCACTTATTATGATGAAATCCTTATCCAAAGATGAATATTAGTTATTGATTTATCTTGATTTTTGGGAAAACATAAGCATGAGAAGAATTTGTATTAAATTCTTTGTTAGTTTCATGTTAGGATGTGATTTTCAAAAAAAATAAGCACTTAATCTCTTGCTTAGATTTGCATTGCTTATTTAAAGACTGCTTATGTTGATGTAAATTGCAATTATGTCTAGAACCTAGAATTTGTTTGATTTTCTCTCAAGACAATCCTAGACAACACTAAGTTAAGGAAGTGATTTAGGCCATCTTTGAATCGTTTGAGCCTTTCAAGCTTACCTTTATATATGATTATCCTTAGTCTACCTCTTTGTGCCTAATTGATATATCTCTTTTCTTTGATTGCTACATATTTTAGCCTAGCCAAATAAGAAAAACCATGATTAACCCTCACTACATAAGCATGTGATGATATTACAGGAAACAACTATGAGCCATGTCGAATTTGGGTGAAATGGTGTTATAAAAAAAACAAAAGAAGTTATGGTTCTTCGAAAATGAAGAATAGAAAAAAAAAATTGGTGAAGCAAAAAGGAAGTGTAAAGAAAGAATAAAGAATGTAATTTGAGGAAAAAACTATGGCTCTCAAAAATCCTAATAAAAATGTAAAGTGTCTATGGGTGAACTTAAACCGAAATATATCATTATCCTACCTTGACCCTAACCTTATATTACAAGCTTAATAAAGACCTACTTGATCCTTGATGAAGTGTTAGTCTCCATTAGTGGAGAGAGAGAGATGAAAAGCAAACATATGAGAATCTAGTACTAATTTGTATTTTTGCATTGGCATAAACTTATTTAGATTGCATGTGATGATTTGCAAGAGATTATACACACACACTGAAAATACATTCAAGCATGAAGTTTACGATTGAATTGAATCATAGATTTGGATTATGTTTATGTTCTAACTTGAATCATGATTTTGAGATAACTTTTGAGGAAAATTAAAGAAATCGTTGTTTGAGTGCATTTATCTTAAGTGATATTTAGTTAGTTTGTTTTGTTTTGTTTTTGCTCGAGGACTAGCAAAATATTAAGTTTGGGGGTGTGATAACTCTAGGAAATATAATTATTTTGCCATCTTTTATGCTTTTGAATCGGCTAAGTCCTTAAGATTTTATTAGGATTTGATTAGTTTTATATATTTTTATATTTATTTTAATTATCCATTTTTTGTTTAAAAATAGTTATTTAGTTGTTATTTATGTGTTTTTATAGGTCCAAGGTGATCTGGAGCTTCGAGGTGCAAAACGACAAAAATCGGTGCATTCCAATGAGCAGGTAGATTCGACCTCCAGAGCTTCTTTCAAGAAAACCTCGATCTTAAAGACTCCAAATGAGAAAACTCTCCCACTTGACTTTTGAAGCTGACTTCCATACCTTTCCAACAGTGTAAGTCTCGTCAAAATCGGACAAGATTTGCCAGTAAAAACAGCTAACGAAGTTTGAGATGCCGATAGGAACCAATTTTGGACAAACGGAGGAGAAACACCAAGGAGGCAGTAGCAGTGGCGCTGCAGCGTCGGGGGCTAGTGAATAGTATCGCAAAAAAGTAAAAAAATGCAAAACATACCTGTTTTGCTTGGGAACGAAGTTTCAGACTCCAGGAGGCCTTGTGATAACTCGTATAATTATATAGTTTTTAGTTATGTTTTATTATTGTTTTGTGTCAAATACGAGTTATTATTGCTTAGTCTAATTGTGTTTATGATCTTTTATATTTTTATGTAATTTGGTGTTTTTCACGAGTTTCTTTGAGTGATTTCAGATTACTAGGTTAAATCAAGAATTAAGGGCAAATCCAGTTCAGTTCCAGTTCCGACACCTTTTGCCATATCAGCCATATCTGGAGTTTCACTGAAGTATTAAGGCTGAAATTTTTACAGTGCAAAGTTAAGAGGCATATCTATCTTTTTCATGCTTTACACTTCTTGAAACGGAGTCGTTTTCCGTAGCGAAATCAACCATCAAGTTGGCTGATGTGCAATGACGTCTGTGCTGACCAGTTTTCGTATTTTGACCATATCTTCTGATCCACATCAGCAAATTAGCTGATTCCAACGGATATGGATCACAAACTGATAGGGGAACATTTTTATAGAAGACCATTTGATCAGATCAAGCTTCCAACATTGACAAAATCAACCATCAATCTGGCTGATCAGAATTGTCATACAATATGACGAAAATTGTTAGAAAAATGCACCCACCTATTATACCTACCTTTGAAATTTATAAAGCTTGTCTCTTGTCATTTAGCTCTCCAAAATGTGTATAAATAGAGGGTCTTGGATGATTGTAAGAGTATTATTGTACATTGGTAGGATATTAGCCATTGTAATAAAATTCTCTAAGTTTTCTTTTTCTTTCCTTTCTCTAGTTTTCTTTTTCTTTATTTACTTATGCTTCTTACATTTCTTTTCATTTTATTCATATCTAGTATGTGTTGCTAATCATATTGTTGAGGTGATAAGGTTAAGCTTTTGGTAAATGCTAAGGTTAGTCTCTTAAACATGAGCTAAAATGAATCATCATTTATAAACACTAGTATAGATAATATTTTCTTTTGGTTTAAAATCATACTTGCAAAGTAGGGATCTTGATTCATTATTGACAATGAAAATGGCACAGTAAATGCTTGGTTTCATAACCTTGATTTGTTGTAGACATATACCTTGGCATAAGGAATGCTTGGACTCTTTTTATGAGTTTTGAGGACACCAAATGAACATAATATCATATGCTATGGACGTTGGACAATTTGGACTGAATTGCTAAACCTTCCGATTGGAATCTCCCTTATGTGTGAATTTCAATTGTGTAATAAAACAAGATTAATCTTAGCATAACACCAAGAGTGGATTCTCTAACCTCAACATCTTTTCTTATAGTTTTTTTTATATCTTGTTTAATTTCTTTTATGTTATTTTGTTTATTTTGTTCTCTAATATCTTGTTTATCTTGTTTTGTTGTTGATTCCCTAATATCTTGTTTACTTTCTTTTTCTTATATATTTATAAACTTATACTTACTAATACGCTTCCCTGTGGTTCGACCTCGGACACCCGAGAATTTATTACTTGAACATAACCTGCACTTGGGTTTACAACTCTTAATTGAGTCTCCATCAAGTTTTTGGCGCCCTTGCCGGGGAAGCAATACTAAGTATATAAGTTTATAAGTATATTTATTTTTATTGGCTGGTTATACCGCCTAATTTGTATATTAACTTTGTTTTATTTTTATTGGCTGGTTATACCGCCTAATCTGTATATTAACTTTGTTTTATGCTTGTTTGGCGACGTGATTTTAGATCTCGTCGTTTAGTTAGATTTTATTGTGAAACTTTTTCAGGTAATCTTTCTAATACAACTCCTACCATGGCTGACAATGAAAGTGTTCATGCTGAAGATGAGAACAGACAAGTACGCACCATGCGTGACTACTTGCAACCAACTCGAAGCTCATCACCCTCTTGTTTTATTTTTCCTCTCAATGCAAACAACTTTCGTTTTAAACCAGGTATGATAGCTTTGCTTCCAAATTTCCATGGGTTAGAATCGGAAAGTGCTTACTCGTTTCTAAAAGACTTCGAAGATGTATGTGTCACCTTTAATGACCAACAATGTACAAATGAAATTGTCAAGCTAAAATTATTTCCTTTTTCTTTAAAAGATAAAGCAAAAATTTGGCTTCATAATTTAAAACCAAGGTCAATTGGCACATGGCAAGAATTACAAACTGAGTTTCTAAAGAAATTTTTCCCAGCACATAAAACTACTGCTTTGAAAAGACAGATTCAAAATTTCAATCAAAATCAAAATGAAGCATTTTTTCAGTGCTGGGAGCGTTTTAAAGATTTGTTAAGTTCTTGTCCACATCATGGTTTTGAAAAATGGCGTCTTATTAGTTTCTTTTATGAAAGTTTAACTCCCGAAACTAAACAATTTGTTGAAACAATGTGTAACGGTGAGTTTCTAGAAAAAGAACCTGAAGAAGCCTTTGACTACCTAGACCATTTGGCAGATAACTCTCAAGCCTGGCACACAGATAGTTCCTCTGAAAGTTTCAATAGATCTAATCTTGTTTCTAACAGAGGTAAATATCATTTTAGTCAAGAAGATGAGATAAAAGCTAAAGTAGCTAATTTGGCTAGAAAGATTGAAGCCATGGAACTTAGAGAAGTAAAAGAAGTCAAAACGGTTAAAAATGAAGAAAGTTGTGGAATTTGTGAAATCATGGGACACCCCACTTCTGAATGTCCAAACATTCCCATTCTTAAAGAAGCGTTGCATGATCAAGTAAATTCCATAAACACATTTAAAAAGCCTTTTCCTTCTCCTTACTCTGAAACGTATAACCCTGAATGGAGAAATCATCCCAACTTCAGTTGGCGGAATAATAATCATGTTCAGGTACCACAATCTCAAAAGCCGGGCAACACTTTTTCCTATCAACCTTCACGTGTACAAACCTTGGAAGAGACATTGCAAGCATTCATGCAAACACAAGCAAATGTGAATAACCAAACTTCACAGGACATCAATGAGATCAAAAACACCTTGTCCACATTGACAGCTTCATTACGAACTCAAGAAAAAGGTAAGTTTCCTGCTCAACCTCAGCCTAACCCTTCTACTCAATGTCTTGTTTCTTGCTCCAATGAAACTCAACAGGAAAATGCCAGTTCTATCACAACTCTTCGAAGTGGAAAGGCAATTGACAAAAACATTCCATCAAAAGACCAAGATCCTCCTTCCCCTCCGAAAAGTAATGGTAAGGATGATGGTAAGTCTGAACTTCTTGAAAATTTGGACAAAGAAAAAGGTATGCATCCTGCTCCTTTTCCTCAAAGGTTGCAAACAATAAAGAATTTGAATCAAAATGCAGAAATTTATGAACTTTTCAAACAAGTTAAGATTAACATTCCTTTATTGGATGCAATCAAACAAGTTCCATCTTATGCTAAATTTTTGAAGGACATGTGCACAGTTAAAAGGAAACATAATGTACAAAAGAAAGCATTTCTGACGGAAAGTGTGAGCTCAATCATTCAGCACCTTACTCCACCAAAATTCAAAGATCCTGGATGTCCAACAATCTCATGCATCATTGGAAACACTAGAATAGAACGTGCATTGCTTGATCTTGGTGCTAGTGTTAATCTTTTGCCTTTTTCTGTTTATCAACAGTTAGGTTTAGGTGAACTCAAGGAAACACCTGTTACACTTCAACTAGCTGATCGTTCTGTAAAAATTCCTCGAGGGATAGTTGAAGATGTTTTGGTTCAAATTGATAATTTTTACTTCCCTGTTGATTTTATTGTTTTGGACACACATCCTGTTTCAAATCCAAATGTTCAAATTCCTGTTATATTAGGCCGTCCATTTCTTGCAACTTCTAATGCTCTGATAAATTGCAGGAATGGTATTTTGAACATTTCTTTTGGAAATATGACTTTAGAATTAAATGTGTTCAACATTTGCAAGCAACCTGGTGATGATTCAGAAGTACATGAAGTGGATTTCATTGAAGAACTTGTTCATAAACATCTCACCACTACCACATTCCATGATCCTTTAGAAGCTTATTTAATTGAATGTGAGTTTGATAATGCTTCAGAAATTTCACACACTGATTCTTTGTTAAATTCTTTTCAGGATAAGCATTGTTGGAAACAAAAGTTTGAGGAACTTCCATCACTCACAAATGTCACTGTACCATCAACTATTGAACCACCCAAGCTGGATTTAAAACCATTGCCATCCGAGCTAAAATATTCCTTTTTGGGGAAAATTCCTTCTCAATGGAGCCCCCAAGATAAAAGGAAGTTTCTGAATGAGGTAAAGAAGTTCTACTAGGATGACCCTTACTTGTTCAAATATTGTCCTGATCAGATTTTTCGAAGATGCATTCCCGACAATGAGGTAAGTAGTGTAATTAAGTTTTGTCATTCCAAGGCATGTGGTGGTCATTTTTCATCAAAGAAAACTGCTGCAAAAATTTTACAGTGTGGATTTTACTGGCCAACTTTATTCAAAGATGCATATGAGAATTCTAAAATTCATAAAGAAAGAACTAAAGCCTTTCATGACAAGTTAATTTCAAGAAAAACATTTGATGTTGGGCAAAAAGTTCTACTTTATAATTCTAGACTTCACATATTTCCTGGTAAGTTGAGATCAAGATGGACTGGCCCATTTGTGGTTAAGCATGTGTATCATTATGGAGCAGTTGACATTAAGAATCCTAAAAATGGTAACGTATTCAAGGTAAATGGACAAAGACTCAAACTCTTTTTGGAAAATCATGTTACTCAAGAAGAGGTTGTTTTTCTTTCTGATCCTTGTTTTGAAAATAACTAGATGTAAATATAATTTTTACTAATCTTCAAAAAAAAAATACATTTTTTTTAACCCCGGTTAAATGGCGGATAACGGTACTCCGTGATTATTTAAGTCGGTTCCATCAGCTACCCACAAAACTGATATTGTATATAAATTTCTCTTTCAATTTCTTTTTCATTTTTTTTCAAGATGGATGATATTCTCACAAGATTGCAGAAACGATTTCCTCCTTTTCCTCGGAATATTTTACTGAAGCTTTACCAAGTTCGATTTGAAAGATTAAGAATGCTTATGCACAAAGGGATTCCTGAAGACATACGTTGGATAATTGAAGCCAAGGTACGTGAAGATGAATATCTTCCTGTTTTGCATTTACCAGGTACAGGTAGAAGCACTTTTGCAAAGAAGCGACGAGCAAAGCGCATGAGTTCAAATTGCCACAAATGTGCACGATGGACGTGTAACGGTAAATGTCGTTCTATTGGGATTTCGTCCTCTAATCGAGATGATAAAATTGAATTCATTAAGGATGGACTGAGTAAGGAGAATTTGGGTAATATCCAACTTTCTCTTGAGACGCATCCTAGTGGAGACGTACAAAGAGAAATTCTTGATTTATGGCCGCAATTCCAAAGGGAATGGCAACATCTTGGGAATCTGATGTTAAAAGACCCTGTTTTCCAGGTTGTAAGAAAACTGGATGGGAAGCATATCCTCGACTCATAGAAGGCGTTTAAGTCGTTTCTGGACGTAAAACCAGAGGAAGATGTGAGCCACAATCACAACTACAATAAATGACTTCTCAGCTTTTGGTTTGATTTGCAATAACTTCATTTTGGTTTAATTTATGTGTTGTTCGATTTGTGTAATTATTCTCGTTTTTTTTTTGCATTGGTCTTTTACGGTTGATTTTTCTTCTCTTTTTGATTTTCTTCCTGAAATCACGCAAAAATCTTTTGTTAGGTTAACATTTTCTTCTGACAGGTCAAATACACTTTCGGTGACATTATTACTCTTGTCTGATTCACTACTCAGTCCTCTATATATTACACCATGTACTCATTCTCTTTCAGGCACTCGAAAAAAAAATGGAAAGTACTTTGTCCCAGCGCATTGAAAAAATTTGTGTCTTTGGAGGTGCTTATCCAGGGAAAAATAAAATATTAGCTGATGAAGCCATAAGAGTTGGAGTAATACTTGCCCAACAAAAGATCCAGTTGATTAATGGAGGCGGTAGTACGGGTTTAATGGGAGCAGTCGCTACAGCAGCACACGCCGGAGGAAGTCCAGTTCTAGGAATCGTGCCAAAACTATACACATATTTTTGTGGACCTACCGTGGGTAAGGAAATACAAGTTTAGAGTATCCCTGAACGGATGACAATCATGTACCATTCTGCCGATGCATTCATTGCTTTACCAGGAGGTCTGGGTACATTGGAAGAAATAGCTTGCTTGGCTTCTTGGTCATCATTGGTCACAAATAAGAAACCTATTGGTTTGCTTAATAATAATGGTTATTTTAGTAATTTTCTTTCATATTTAGATAATGCTGTGGAAAATGGATTCATGTTTTCAGAGGCAAGGAGAACCATAATTTCTGCTACAACCATTGAAGATTTACTCAAAAAGCTCCAAGCTTATGAGTATTTACCTGCTACGGTTGTTTCGCAAACGCTCGGAAAAAGAAAAAGAGATATGGACAAGCAAGGAGTGGATTGCACTTTGTCTTTGTGACATTATCTAACATTTTGTTTGTTGTGTCTCAGTTATAATAAGTGGTTAGCAACCTCTGCAGGTAATATCTCCTAAATTCTACCTTTAAAATTTGACATTGGGGCAATGTCATATTTTAGTAGGGGGTAAGGGACATATTTTGCTAAAAAAATAAAAAATAAAAAAATTGTTGTGTTTTAAGCCATTTAGAAGTATTCATTCTGAACAAGGTCTGAGTAAGGGAGACTTGAGACATACCTTGTCAGTTTGATTTAATCTTTTCAAAAAAAAAAAACTATCTGGTCCATTTATTATCTGCATGTGTTTTACTACTTTCGTGTATGTATTTTTTTTTAGTATTAGTATAATCTTGGCAAGCATGTGGATAAAGCAATAGAGTTACAAAGGCTTTGATTAAGTTATCTAGGTTATTTTCAATTTGGTTTTCTGAAAATTGAATTTTTTTATGATCAAATGTCTTTGAGATTGTTTTCGGCAGATCGGTTCGATTTTTGTTGGAATGTGAATTCATGGTGAACCTTTGGAAAGCCACGGAAAACTGGGAAGACATAGTAAGTTTACTTTTTCTCTTCATTCCACATGCAGATTTAAGTCATCACATAGATGCTTGCATCTATACATGATCTGATCTTAGAACAAAGTCACTATCCAGAAAGCCCCTTATCTTTGCCCCCCTTACATTAGGAGCCCATAGGTTGTAAACCTTCGGGTTGGATCCCTAGATATGAACTCCAGAAATTATGCCAAAGTGAACGGATACGATTCCGACCCCCATTCCCTCTTTATACTTTTATGATAATATTTATGATCATTGGGTTTGGGATTGTGTGTTTCCTTCTTGTTTATTTTGTTATCTTTTGAAATCTGAAAAAAAAAAAAAAAATTGGGAATAATGCAAAAGAGGGTAGTTAGAATGAGTGACTGTTTTTAGAGTCGTGAACTTCGAACTTATTGATGCCAAAATAACGTTGTGATGAGTTGAGAAAAAGATGCTGAAAAAAAAGTGCTGATGAAAATCTGTCTTGTTTGATCAATTGAATGAAAAGAAAGAAAAAAAAAGTATGGAATCCAATGTGATTTCTGGAAAAAAAAAAAAAAAAAAACAAGAATGATGATTATGAATAGATGTGATTGTGCATAAAAGATGTCCCAATGAGGGCACAAATCAAAAGAAAATCACTTGTGCTTAAAAAAAAAAATCAGAATTCAAGATTCGAGGTTCTTCATTATAGAGAGGTTTTTACTTTTCTATTTTCTTTGGATCGAGTCTTTTCTTGCATTTTGTTTTCTTTTCAAAATATTAATGTTGAACATAGGACTAAGGATGAGTGAGAATGGAAATATTTTGAGAGGATTGATCACATTATTATTATATTTCTTGAGCCTAACTTGTGATAAACCTCAGATTATGTTTGAACATTCCACCCCTCACTTGTCCATAAGCCTCAGATTCATCTCTGTACCGATCAGATTTGTCAAGTTCACTTGTGAACTGCGGTGACAAGGATCTTAGCATGTGTACTTATGAAGCTATAGTTTGCCTAGTCCTCCATGGCTAGCTAAAGTCTCGCCAAGAAGGAAGTTCCTCAATCGTACGGTAATGCCTTCAATTTTAATCTCATTGACCCTTTACTCGAACTTAATATGCCAATGATACTTAATTAGATGCCTTGCCAATTCTTACGCTTGATCTTGCTTGTTTGTTTGAGATCCCTTTAACTTGTTTTCCTGTTTATTTATTTTTTTTTCTAGGATTGAGTCGTTGCTAGGGACTAGCAACAATCTCAGTGTGGGGGTGTGATAACTCGTATAATTATATAGTTTTTAGTTATGTTTTATTATTGTTTTGTGTCAAATACGAGTTATTATTGCTTAGTCTAATTGTGTTTATGATCTTTTATATTTTTATGTAATTTGGTGTTTTTCTCGAGTTTCTTTGAGTGATTTCAGATTACTAGGTTAAATCAAGAATTAAGGGCAAATCCAGTTCAGTTCCGACACCTTTTGCCATATCAGCCATATCTGGAGTTTCACTGAAGCATTAAGGCTGAAATTTTTACAGTGCAAAGTTAAGAGGCATATCTATCTTTTTCATGCTTTACACTTCTTGAAACGGAGTCGTTTTCCCTAACGAAATCAACCATCAAGTTGGCTGATGTGCAATGACGTCTGTGCTGACCAGTTTTCGTATTTTGACCATATCTTCTGATCCACATCAGCAAATTAGCTGATTCCAACGGCTATGGATCCCAAACTGATAGGGGAACATTTTTCTAGAAGACCATTTGATCAGATCAAGGCTCCAACATTGACAAAATCAACCATCAAGCTGGCTGATCAGAATTGTCATACAATATGACGAAAATTGTTAGAAAAATGCACCCACCTATTATACCTACCTTTGAAATTTATAAAGCTTGTCTCTTGTCATTTAGCTCTCCAAAATGTGTATAAATAGAGGGCCTTGGATGATTGTAAGAGTATTATTGTACATTGGTAGGATATTAGCCATTGTAATAAAATTCTCTAAGTTTTCTTTTTCTTTCCTTTCTCTAGTTTTCTTTTTCTTTATTTACTTATGCTTCTTACATTTCTTTTCATTTTATTCATATCTAGTATGTGTTGCTAATCATATTGTTGAGGTGATGAGGTGAAGCTTTTGGTAAATGCTAAGGTTAGTCTCTTAAACATGAGCTAAAATGAATCATCATTTATAAACACTAGTATAGATAATATTTTCTTTTGGTTTAAAATCATACTTGCAAAGTAGGGATCTTGATTCATTATTGACAATGAAAATGGCACAGTAAATACTTGGTTTCATAACCTTGATTTGTTGTAGACATATACCTTGGCATAAGGAATGCTTGGACTCTTTTTATGAGTTTTGAGGACACCAAATGAACATAATATCATATGCTATGGACGTTGGACAATTTGGACTGAATTGCTAAACCTTCCGATTGGAATCTCCCTTATGTGTGAATTTCAATTGTGTAATAAAACAAGATTAATCTTAGCATAACACCAAGAGTGGATTCTCTAACCTCAACATCTTTTCTTATTGTTTTTTTTATATCTTGTTTAATTTCTTTTATGTTAATTTGTTTATTTTGTTCTGTAATATCTTGTTTATCTTGTTTTGTTGTTGATTCCCTAATATCTTGTTTACTTTCTTTTTCTTATATATTTATAAACTTATACTTACTAATACGCTTCCCTGTGGTTCGACCTCGGACACCCGAGAATTTATTACTTGAACATAACCTGCACTTGGGTTTACAACTCTTAATTGAGTCTCCATCACCTTGGACACTTAAATAGGACTATTTTAGGTCAGAATAAGGGGGATTAGACATTAAGAAACCTAATTCTCTCTCAAAAATATTGCCACCATCAAATTCTCTCAATAAGATTGGAAGCTTGAAGATTGAAGACTCAAGAACTGACAACTCTTAGTTTCCTCTTTTTTCTTCTTTATCTTTCTTGTATTGTTGATGATGGTGAAACTATTTTATTATTTGTTTTCATTAATTATCATGAACTAAATTTCTTTTACTAGGATTTTAATGGAACTCAACACATAGTTTGAATTTACTTTCTCTCTCTAGCTTGATTTAATGGTTTGTTGAGTTGTTTGTTCAATCTTGTTCTTAATGCTTCTAGTTGATTGGCCACCAATTAGATTGATTTGTTAACCTAAATATAACTTGGAAAAGGGAGTTTAGTGTTAGACATGGATTGAATGACACATGTTTCATATTAATTTATTAGGATGAATTGATCTGCAAGAATGGTAGGAATACACTTACTTGTCATGTGTAACCATTGTTAGAGCCTAAGCTTAATGAGTTCTTTAATTCAATTATCATAGGAATATAGTTAATTGGTTAAGAAGGATATTTTTATGAGACCATCGGAAAATTCTTATAAATAAGATAGAACTCTAGGTTAACAACTCATGATCATTAATCAAGTGAAGAGGTAGAGAGAGATTCAAGCGAAGTGTTGAGGAAAGTTGTAATGCTAGGCTTTTCATAATTAATTGAATTCATCCCTTTTTAATTTACTTGTTTTCAGTATTAGTTTCTTTTAATTTAGTTGTTAATTACTATATTTAATTATTTGTCTAGATAAGATTAGGTTGTTTTAATTTTAGTACTTAGCAAATTTAATAGAAATTCTTTGTGGGTTCGACACTCTACTTTTCATTATATTACTTGTCAACGATACGTGCACTTGCGTCTCTACCTTTGGGCATACTCTTTGAAGCTTTCATTTGCTTTCTTTTCCATGCTCTGTAAAGCTAGTCGATCTGGGGCCATATCTACAATATGCTTGTATTGGACTATTAAAGCCCTTGTGAGTTCTATCCGGTTTGACATTCCACCTAGTAGCGAAGCCCGTAAGACTGTCTTGGAGGCATGGATTAGAAGTTGTCATCATGAGTATGAGCAGCCATCTTCCTATAGTTTATGGTGACATGGGTTATTGGACACTTAGGGTTGTCATACTTCTCAAAATCTGGGGTCACTTTGGTGGAATGACTACATTAGGTACCAAGCAGCGTCCATGGAGCCATAAAAGTCCATTCCCTCAACTTATAGAATTAGTATTAATACTGCAATATTCTGATATGGGCAGTAGACAATCTCTTAGCATTAATGAGCTAAATTCGAACCCAGGGCTTAGCCTAGTTGATTCATACAATCATCTTTAAAAGTTGGCATCCAACGGGTTTAGGGTTTGAATCCCAATACCTACAATCTCTTCCCTTATTCCTAGGCTGCGACCTCCTTTGTACAAAAAATGAGGTAAATCCTGTAAGATGTTGTTAGTCATACAATTTTTTATTCCTTATAGGATGAGTTTCACTTCTACAGCCTACTATAGAGGTATAGTTTGTCATTTAGAAAATCATCTGGAAAAATACAATTCTCTTTTTTATTATTTCTTTTCTTTTGGATTTTATTTAATTATTAATATTTTCATTAACAATATTAATTATTAGTTATTGATTAAGCATATGTCATTATTCCAATACTAGTATATAGGCTGATTGAAATATTAAAAATTAAGGTTATTTGTTTTATTTCTATCTTAAAGATAATATAGAAACAAATAATGTAAGTAAATTCAATCAATAATTGAAGTCTTTTTCAATCAATAATTGAAGTCTATAATATTCGTTAACAAACTTACCATTCGGTTTTCGTCAACAAAATATGATCTACATTATATTAATCAAGTTGTATATTTTAGATATAAAAACCCGTATTCACTATATTTTGACATGATATTCAAATAAATCCTTGAACTTTACCAAAAAAAAAATTCTCAATCATTTATTTTTTGCACAATTAAATTTATTAAAATTCTATTTCATTGTAATTACAATTTATAAATTTGAAAATAAACGAAATAAAATTCAACAAAGATAACAATAATTAACTTGTGTGATATAACGTTGTTGGCATGCACATAAAGTATTTTATAGAAAAAGAAAATGTAACATGTCAATATCCTTTTTCTTAACCCAATATTTTAATTTAAAATCAAAATTTTTAATTATATTTTTATCATTCCATGGAAATTGCGGGCTCTACAAACCCATGATTTATATTATTATTTAAGTATATGACTAAATGATAAGTGCTTAATTTCATACATTTTCATGTATTATTTCCTTACACTTTGTGCTTTAATTCTTAAGTTCCTTGATATTTTATTACAGTTTTGTGAATTATAGGTATTTTGGATGAGATAAAGTCAAAACATGTCAATTATGATGTTAAAGAGCTTATAAAATCATAATCACAAGATGGAAGAAGATTTGGGAGTCAAAAAGATCAATTTCTTAGTGCTAAGTGATCAGGAAGATCTGACCTCCGGAGCTTATTGCTAAGAAATCGTTATGTTAAAGTCATTATTTACTTTTGAAGCTAACTTTAATACCTTTCCAACGATAGTTTACACGCCCAAATCAGATAAGAAATAGTCATCCAAATCAGCCAACGAAGTGCGAGACAGTGCAGCAGCCAAGAAAGTGAAGTCAGCGGGCAAAACATGCAAGTCAGTGTACTTGGCACCGCGGCGCCGAAAAGTAGCACCGCGGTCTGTCCCCAATTCGTTAAAAAACCGCAAAAATCACAAAGGTTGCCTATTTTGCGCTCCTCATTTGACTCCTAGCTTCTTTGATGAATAAGAAAGGGTTTCCAAGACTTTAAAACTCTATAAATACCATCTTGTGAGCCACCAACTAGGACATGCTTTTGATTATTTATCAATCTTCTTTTTATTCTTCTTCTCTTAGTTTTATTTTATTTTTCTTCTTAGTTTCTTTTGAATATTCATGTTTATGTTGATTATGCCTATGCAAGGCTAAACTTTTATTTGGTTAAGAGTGATTTCAAAGCCCTAGAGAAGTTGTGTAATTGATTTTCAGATTTATCTATCATTAGTTTTCTATCAAAGTTGATTATGTTCTTCCACAAGAATTTTTCATGATGTTGTCTTGATTTGTTTAGGTCGCGAACTAGATAGATCTTGATAATTGTCTATTGCTAGTTTAGGAGTCTTGATCCGTGTAATTATCTTGATTTCCTATTCATAAGTGGCAATTTGTGATTAATGATTATGGTCAAGTTTTCGCTAATTGCAAAGTGGAACATAACATAGGTTAAATAATCCAAGCTTATGTGTTTGTTGCTTAGATCAACCTATCTTTCTCATCATAAAGATGCCATTACATTAAATCTAGAGAGCTTATTTTAGGTTGTCTAGTGGTTAGAGATTAAATAGAGAGCTTGTTCTATTTAATGACGAACTAAGGAAAGATTAGGGTAATAGAGCTTGTTGTTATCTACGGCTAATAATTTTGATAGTTAATTGATGTTGATAGATCTGATTATTGATTCTCAATGATGTCTAGTGGTAGAGAATGAAACCTTAACCATACTTTTTTCATATTTGATTACTTCTTATTTACTTACTTTCTTCTTTGATTATAAGTTTTTAGTTTAAACTGATTTTAAAAACCTCCCCTTTTATTTTGTTTTCTTTGAATTTAAGTTTCTTAAAATAAACACCAATCCCTGTGGACTCGACCCTTGCTTATTGCTATACTTTACAATTGATATTTTTAGTGCAAGGATTAAATAAGATATACTCTTTTGAGTGCATCAAGTTTTTGGCGCCGTTGCCGGGGATTGCTTTCTTTAGTTTATTAATTATTTAGTTTATTCTTATTTTCTGTTTTAATTAGTTTATTTTCTTGTTTTCATTTTCAGTGAATGTCCCACTCTCCCAAAGAAGAAGAAGAACCTTACTTCAAAATTAGGAGAATTCGGGAATTCATAGCCGCCCACCAAAGAACAAACGAAGAGTTGATCCAAACTATCCAAGTGGAGCAAGGAGAGATGGCAGCAAACAACCGAACTCTTAAGGAGCTAGCCACTCCGGACTTGGAACATAGAGTATCCTACTCTTGAGGTAGCATTTGAATTAAAATCTGGCCTGATTCATCTTCTTCCAATTTTTCATGGTTTTGCAAGAGAGGATCCAAATAAACACCTCAAGGAGTTCCATGTAGTGTGTTCTAGCATGATACCAACCGGAATCACGGAAGAGCAAATAAAGTTAAGAGCATTCCCATTCTCTCTAACTGATTTGGCAAAAGAATGACTCTACTACCTACCATCCGGGACTATCACTACATGGAATGGGATGAAGAAAGCATTCTTGGAAAGATATTTCCCGGCATCTAAGGCTGCCAACATTAGAAAGGAAATATGTGGGATTCGGCAATACAACGAAGAATACTTGTATGAATATTGGGAGAGGTTCAAGAAACTTTGTGCATCATGTCCACATCATCAGATAAGTGAACAACTGCTCCTCTAATATTTATATGAAGGTCTCTTTCCTATGGAGAGACGTGTGATAGATGTAGCAAGTGGGGGAGTACTAGTTGATAAAACTCCTGAAGCTGCTAGACTTCTCATCTCCAACATGGCAGCCAACTCACAACAATTCAACATGAGAGATGAACCACCATCACAACCACAAAAAGTAAATGAGGTAAGTACATCATCCCTTGCACAACAAATTTCTGAACTGACGTCTCTTGTGCAACAAATAGTTGTAGGTCAAATGCAGCAAAGCAAGGCTTGTGGTATATGTTCAAACATGGTAGACCAAACTAATATGTGACCCATACTTCAAGATGATCCAAATGAACATGTTAATGCTCTGGGTGGATTTCTTCGCCAACCAAGAAAGTATGATCCCTACTCAAACACTTACAATCCAGGATGGAAGGATCATCCGAACTTTAATTATGGAGGGAACCAATCACAAGTTGCTCCTTCACCCTTTGATAAGAGACAATCGAGTTTTCAGCAAAGAACGCAACAACCATATCAAACCCGAGAGCAAGTGCCACCACCACAAAATTCAGTTGAGTCTCTAGCAGATCTTGTTAAATCCCTTACTACTAACCAATTGCAAATGCAACAGGATATAAAGAAAACAAATAAACAAATGGCAACAAGGATGAGCCAAATAAAGACTCAAATAGGACAAATGGCAACAGCAATAAGTCAAACCCAAGCAAGGGATTCCAAAAAATTACCTTCCCAAACCATAGTGAATCCCAGAGAAAATGCCAATGCCGCAACTTTAAGAAGTGGGAAACAGCTTGAGACACCACAAAAGGATAATGCTCAAATGGAGGACAACACCATGGCATCATCTTCACATTCCAATGAGCCATTACAAAAGGTAACTCCTAAACCATCTTTTCCTTCTTATACAACTCCTCCACATTTTCCTAGCAGGTTAGCAAAATCCAAGAAGGAGAAGCAAGATAAGGAAATTTTGGAAACCTTCCTAAAAGTAGAGTTGTACATTCCTTTACTAGATGCTATCAAGCAAGTGCCAAGGTATGCCAAATTTTTAAAAGAGTTGTGCACTTCTAAACGGAAGTTTAAAGGGAATGAAAAGGTAAGTGTGGGGGAGAATGTGTCAGTTGTTCTTCAAAAGAAACTCCCACCTAAATGCAAGGATCCAAGTATGTTTACCGTTCCTTATAAAATAGGAAACACCAGGTTTAAGCGTGCTATGCTAGATCTAGGAGCATCCATTAATGTCATGCCATATTAAATTTATGCTTCATTGAATCTAGGATCATTAGAGCAAACTAGTGTTATAATACAACTTGCTGACCGTTCTAACACATATCCTAGAGGAGTTATAGAATATGTCTTAGTGCAAGTTAATGAGTTGGTTTTTCCTGCTGATTTCTATGTTCTTGAGATGGATGATGAGATGTCTTCTAATCCAACACCCATTCTATTAGGGAGACCATTCTTAAAAATAACTAGGACTAAAATAGATGTGCATGATGGAACCCTCACTATGGAATTTGATGGGGAAATAATTCGTTTAAACATTTTTGAGGCCATGAGATATCCTAGTGATGTATTATCTATTTTTTCTATTGACATAATTGACTCTTTGATGCAGCAAATTTATGAGTTAGATGGTGAAGATAGTTTGGAAGTAACCTTTAGTAACCATCTAAATTCTGTTTGTGCAAAAGAAATAGCCTTGAGTGAACACGTGAAAGAGGAAATTGAATCTCTACAAGTGTTGCTGATAACTCGTATAATTATATAGTTTTTAGTTATGTTTTATTATTGTTTTGTGTCAAATACGAGTTATTATTGTTTAGTCTAATTGTGTTTATGATCTTTTATATTTTTATGTAATTTGGTGTTTTTCACAAGTTTCTTTGAGTGATTTCAGATTACTAGTATTAAGGGCAAATCCAGTTCAGTTCCAGTTCCGATACCTTTTGCCATATCAGCTATATCTTGAGTTTCAGTGAAGAAATAAGGCTGAACTTTGTATCCCTGCAAAGCTAAGAGGCATATCTATCTTTTTCATGTTTTACACTTCTTGAAACGGAGTCGTTTTCCCTAGCGAAATCGACCATCAAGTTGGCTGATGTGCAATGACGTCTGTTCTGCACCGTTTTGGTATTTTGACCATATCTTCCGATCCACGTGCGCAAATGATCTGATTCCAACGGCTATGGATCCGTAACTGATAGGGGTATATTTTTCTAGAAGACCATTTTATCAGATCGAGCCTCCAACATTGACAAAATCGACCATCAAGCTGGCTGATCAGAATTGTCATACAATATGACGAAAATTGTTAGAAAAATGCACCCACCTATTATACCTACCTTTGAAATTTGTAAAGCTTGTCTCTTGTCATTTAGCCCTCCAAAATGTGTATAAATAGAGGGCCTTGGATGAGTATTGGGATACATTATACATTGGTAGGATATTAGCCTTTGTAGTAAAATTCTCTAAGTTTTCTTCTTCTTTCCTTTCTCTAGTTTTCTTTTTTTATTTACTTATGCTTCTTACATTTCTTTTCATTTTATTCATATCTAGTATGTGTTGCTAATCATATTGTTGAGGTGATGAGGTGAAGCTCTTGGTAAATGCTAAGGTTAGTCTCTTAAACATGAGCTAAAATGAATCATCATTTATAAACACTAGTATAGATAATATTTTCTTTTGGTTTAAAATCATACTTGCAAAGTAGAGATCTTGATTCATTATTGACAATGAAAATGGCACAGTAAATGCTTGGTTTCATAACCTTGATTTGTTGTAGACATATACCTTGGCATAAGGAATGCTTGGACTCTTTTTATGAGTTTTGAGGACACCAAATGAACATAATATCATATGCTATGGACGTTGGACTGAATTGCTAAACCTTCCGATTGGAACCTCCCTTATGTGTGGATTTCAATTGTGTAATAAAACAAGATTAATCTTAGCATAACACCAAGAGTGGAGTCTCTAACCTCAACATCCTTTCTTATTGTTTTTTATATCTTGTTTAATTGTTTTTATGTTATTTTGTTTATTTTGTTCTCTAATATCTTGTTTATCTTATTTTGTTGTTGATTCCCTAATATCTTGTTTACTTTCTTTGTCTTATATATTTATAAACTTATACTTATTAATATGCTTCCCTGTGGTTCGACCTCGGACACCCGAGAATTTATTACTTGAACATAACCTGCACTTGGGTTTACAACTCTTAATTGATTCTCCATCAAGTTTTTGGCGCCGTTGCCGGGGAAGCAATACTAAGTATATAAGTTTATAAGTATATTTATTTTTTTTGGCTGGTTATACCGCCTAATTTGTTTATATTTATTTTTTTTGGCTGGTTATACCGCCTAATTTGTTTATATTTATTTTTATTGGCTGGTTATACCGCCTAATTTTGTATATTAACTTTGTTTTATGCTTGTTTGGCGACGTGATTTTAGATCTCGTCGTTTAGTTAGATTTTATTGTGAAACTTTTTCAGGTAATCTTTCTAATACAACTCCTACCATGGCTGACAATGAAAGTGTTCATGCTGAAGATGAGAACAGACAAGTACGCACCATGCGTGACTACTTGCAACCAACTCGAAGCTCATCACCCTCTTGTTTTATTTTTCCTCTCAATGCAACCAACTTTCGTTTTAAACCAGGTATGATAGCTTTGCTTCCAAATTTCCATGGGTTAGAATCGGAAAGTGCTTACTCGTTTCTAAAAGACTTCGAAGATGTATGTGTCACCTTTAATGACCAACAATGTACAAATGAAATTGTCAAGCTAAAATTATTTCCTTTTTCTTTAAAAGATAAAGCAAAAATTTGGCTTCATAATTTAAAACCAAGGTCAATTGGCACATGGCAAGAATTACAAACTGAGTTTCTAAAGAAATTTTTCCCAGCACATAAAACTACTGCTTTGAAAAGACAGATTCAAAATTTCAATCAAAATCAAAATGAAGCATTTTTTCAGTGCTGGGATCGTTTTAAAGATTTGTTAAGTTCTTGTCCACATCATGGTTTTGAAAAATGGCGTCTTATTAGTTTCTTTTATGAAAGTTTAACTCCCGAAACTAAACAATTTGTTGAAACAATGTGTAACGGTGAGTTTCTAGAAAAAGAACCTGAAGAAGCCTTTGACTACTTAGACCATTTGGCAGATAACTCTCAAGCCTGGCACACAGATAATTCCTCTGAAAGTTCCAATAGATCTAATGTTGTTTCTAACAGAGGAAAATATCATTTTAGTCAAGAAGATGAGATAAAAGCTAAAGTAGCTAATTTGGCTAGAAAGATTGAAGCCATGGAACTTAGAGAAGTAAAAGAAGTCAAAACGGTTAAAAATGAAGAAAGTTGTGGAATTTGTGAAATCATGGGACACCCCACTTCTGAATGTCCAAACATTCCCATTCTTAAAGAAGCGTTGCATGATCAAGTAAATTCCATAAACACATTTAAAAAACATTTTCCTTCTCCTTACTCTGAAACGTATAACCCTGAATGGAGAAATCATCCCAACTTCAGTTGGCGGAATAATAATCATGTTCAGGTACCACAATCTCAAAAGCCGGGCAACACTTTTTCCTATCAACCTTCACGTGTACAAACCTTGGAAGAGACATTGCAAGCATTCATGCAAACACAAGCAAATGTGAATAGCCGGACTTCACAGGACATCAATGAGATCAAAAACACCTTGTCCACATTGACAGCTTCATTACGCACTCAAGAAAAAGGTAAGTTTCCTGCTCAACCTCAGCCTAACCCTTCTACTCAATGTCTTGTTTCTTGCTCCAATGAAACTCAACAGGAAAATGCCAGTTCTATCACAACTCTTCGAAGTGGAAAGGCAATTGACAAAAAGATTCCATCAAAAGACCAAGATCCTCTTTCCCCTCCGAAAAGTAATGGTAAGGATGATGGTAAGTCTGAACTTCTTGAAAATTTGGACAAAGAAAAAGGTATGCATCCTGCTCCTTTTCCTCAAAGGTTGCAAACAATAAAGAATTTGAATCAAAATGCAGAAATTTATGAACTTTTCAAACAAGTTAAGATTAACATTCCTTTATTGGATGCAATCAAACAAGTTCCATCTTATGCTAAATTTTTGAAGGACATGTGCACAGTTAAAAGGAAACATAATGTACAAAAGAAAGCATTTTTGACGGAAAGTGTGAGCTCAATCATTCAGCACCTTACTCCACCAAAATTCAAAGATCCTGGATGTCCAACAATCTCATGCATCATTGGAAACACTAGAATAGAACGTGCATTGCTTGATCTTGGTGCTAGTGTTAATCTTTTGCCTTTTTCTGTTTATCAACAGTTAGGTTTAGGTGAACTCAAGGAAACACCTGTTACACTTCAACTAGCTGATCGTTCTGTAAAAATTCCTCGAGGGATAGTTGAAGATGTTTTGGTTCAAATTGATAATTTTTACTTCCCTGTTGATTTTATTGTTTTGGACACACATCCTGTTTCAAATCCAAATGTTCAAATTCCTGTTATATTAGGCCGTCCATTTCTTGCAACTTCTAATGCTCTGATAAATTGCAGGAATGGTATGTTGAACATTTCTTTTGGAAATATGACTTTAGAATTAAATGTGTTCAACATTTGCAAGCAACCTGGTGATAATTCAGAAGTACATGAAGTGGATTTCATTGAAGAACTTGTTCATGAACATCTCACCACTACCACATTCCATGATCCTTTAGAAGCTTATTTAATTGAATATGAGTTTGATAATGCTTCAGAAATTTCACACACTGATTCTTTGTTAAAATCTTTTCAGGATAAGCATTGTTGGAAACAAAAGTTTGAGGAACTTCCATCACTTACAAATGTCACTGTACCATCAACTATTGAACCACCCAAGCTGGAGTTAAAACCATTGCCATCCGAGCTAAAATATTCCTTTTTGGGTGAGAGTGAAACTTTTCCAGTCATAATTTCTTCACATCTTGATGAACTACAAGAAGGTAAGTTGTTACAACTTTTGAAGATGCACAAAAATGCATTAGGATGGACCTTAGCTGACATAAAGGGAATAAGCCCATTAATCTGCACACATAATATTTATTTAGAGGAAAATGCTAAACCCTCTAGACAAATGCAACGAAGGCTTAATCCTAATATGAAAGAAGTAGTGAGAAATGAAGTCATTAAACTTCTAGATAATGGAATCATTTATCCTATCTCTGATAGCAAATGGGTAAGTCCTACTCAAGTCGTACCTAAGAAATCTGGAGTTACTGTAGTTAAAAATGAAAACAATGAATTAATTCCAGCTAGGACTGTTACTGGTTGGCGCATGTGCATTGACTATAGGAAACTTAACTCAGTGACGAGGAAAGATCATTTCCCTTTGCCTTTCATGGATCAAATCTTAGAAAGAGTTGCAGGGCATGAGTTTTATTGTTTTCTAGATGGATATTCTGGGTATAATCAAATTGCCATTGCACTTGAGGACCAAGAGAAAACCACTTTTACATGTCCTTTTGGTACTTTTGCATATCGTAGAATGCCATTTGGATTATGTAACGCCCCTGCCACATTTCAAAGATGCATGCTTAGCATTTTTAGTGACATGATTGAACGTAATCTTGAGATTTTCATGGATGATTTTTCTGTTTCTGGTGATTCATTTGATGATTGCTTAGCCAATTTGAAAAATGTATTGATTAGGTGTGAAGAAAAAAATCTTGTTCTTAATTGGGAAAAATGTCATTTCATGGTCACTAAAGGTATTGTACTAGGTCACATTGTTTCTGCAAAAGGGATTGAGGTAGACAAGTCAAAACTTGAATTGATTGCTAATCTACCCACACCAAAGACAGTAAAGGACATTAGGTCATTCTTGGGACATGCAGGTTTTTATAGAAGATTCATAAAAGATTTTAGCACAATATCTAAACCTCTATGTAATCTTTTAATGAAAGACACTGCATTTGAATGGACTAAAGATTGTGAAGATGCTTTTGAAAAACTCAAAAATATGCTCACTACTGCTCCTATTATGAGATCTCCTGATTGGTCCTTACCATTTGAAATAATGTGTGATGCCAGTGACTATGCTGTTGGTGCTGTGTTAGGACAAAGGAAAGATAATAAACCACATGTAATTTACTATGCAAGTAAAACTTTAAATAGAGCCCAAATGAATTATTCCACTACAGAAAAGGAATTACTTGCAGTTGTTTTTGCATTGGATAAATTCAGATCTTACCTTGTTGGATCATCAATTGTTGTCTTTAGTGATCATGCAGCTTTAAAATATCTTCTCTCTAAGAAGGATGCAAAACCTAGGTTGCTGAGGTGGATCCTTTTGCTGCAAGAATTTGACATCACCATTCGAGATAAAAAAGGAGTAGAAAATGTGGTGGCTGATCATTTATCAAGACTTGTTTGTGATGAATCTTTTGGAACCTCACCAATAAATGATACTTTTCCTGATGAACAACTTCTAATTGTCTCCACGACACCTTGGTTTGCTGACATTGCTAATTTTCTTGCTACAGGAAAAATTCCTTCTCAATGGAGCACACAAGATAAAAGGAAGTTTCTGAATGAGGTAAAGAAGTTCTATTGGGATGACCCTTACTTGTTCAAATATTGTCCTGATCAGATTTTTCGAAGATGCATTCCCGACAATGAGGTAAGTAGTGTAATTAAGTTTTGTCATTCCGAGGCATGTGGTGGTCATTTTTCATCAAAGAAAACTGCTGCAAAAATTTTACAGTGTGGATTTTACTGGCCAACTTTGTTCAAAGATGCACATAATTTTTGCAAGTCATGTGAAAGTTGTCAAAAATTAGGTTCCATTTCGAAAAGAAACATGATGCCTTTGAACCCAATTCTTGTAATTGAAATTTTTGACTGTTGGGGTATTGATTTCATGGGACCATTTCCACCATCTTTTGGTTTCTTATACATTTTAGTTGCAATAGATTATGTTTCAAAGTGGATAGAGGCAATTCCATGTCGAAATAATGATCACAAAACAGTGATTAAATTTTTAAAAGAAAAAATTTTGAGTCGATTTGGAATTCCTCGATCTATCATAAGCGATGGGGGAACACATTTTTGCAACAAGGTTTTTGAAACATTAATGAAGAAATATGCCATTACACACAAAGTTGCAACCCCTTATCACCCGCAAACAAATGGACAGGTAGAATTAGCAAATAGGGAGATTAAACAAATTTTGGAAAAGACAGTTAATCCAAATCGCAAAGATTGGTCTCTTAGACTTAACGATGCATTATGGGCCTATCGAACAGCTTTTAAAACAGCATTGGGCATGTCTCCTTATAGGCTAGTTTATGGAAAACCTTGTCATTTACCTGTGGAACTTGAGCATAAAGCATATTGGGCCATTAAAATGTTCAACTCAAACCTTGATGACGCTTCTAATTTACGAAAATTACAAATAAATGAACTTGAGGAACTCAGAAATGATGCATATGAGAATTCTAAAATTCATAAAGAAAGAACTAAAGCCTTTCATGACAAGTTAATTTCAAGAAAAACATTTAATGTTGGGCAAAAAGTTCTACTTTATAATTCTAGACTTCACATATTTCCTGGTAAGTTGAGATCAAGATGGACTGGCCCATTTGTGGTTAAGCATGTGTATCATTATGGAGCAGTTGACATTGAGAATCCTCAAAATGGTAACGTATTCAAGGTAAATGGACAAAGACTCAAACTCTTTTTGGAAAATCATGTTACTCAAGAAGAGGTTGTTTTTCTTTCTGATCCTTGTTTTGAAAATAACTAGATGTAAATATAATTTTTTTTTACCCCGGTTAAATGGCGGATAACGGTACTCCGTGATTATTTAAGTCGGTTCCATCAGCTACCCACAAAACTGATATTGTATAAAAATTTCTCTTTCATTTTATTTTATTTCATTTTTTTTTTCAGGATGGATGATATTCTCAAAAGATTGCAGAAACGATTTCCTCCTTTTCCTCGGAATATTTTACTGAAGCTTTACCAAGTTCGATTAGAAAGATTAAGAATGCTTATGAACAAAGGGATTCCTGAAGACATACGTTGGATAATTGAAGCCAAGGTACGTGAAGATGAATATCTTCCTGTTTTGCATTTACCAGGTACAGGTAGAAGCACTTATGCAAAGAAGCGACGAGCAAAGCGCATGAGTTCAAATTGCCACAAGTGTGCACGATGGACGTGTAACGGTAAATGTCGTTCTATTGGGATTCCGTCCTCTAATCGAGATGATAAAATTGAATTCATTAAGGATGGACTGAGTAAGGAGAATTTGGGTAATATCCAACTTTCTCTTGAGACGCATCCTAGTGGAGACGTACAAAGAGAAATTCTTGATTTATGGCCGCAATTCCAAAGGGAATGGCAACATCTTGGGAATCTGATGATAAAAGACCCTGTTTGCCAGCTTGTAAGAAAACTGGATGGGAAGCATATCCTCGACTCATAGAAGGCGTTTAAGCCGTTTCTGGACGTAAAACCAGAGGAAGATGCCAAATACACTTTCGGCGACATTATTACTTTTGACTTTTACGGTTGATTTTTCTTCTCTTTTTGATTTTCTTCCTGAAATCACGCAAAAATCTTTTGTTAGGTTAACATTTTCTTCTGACAGGTCAAATACACTTTCGGCGACATTATTACTCTTGTCTGATTCACTACTCAGTCCTCTATATATTACACCATGTACTCATTCTCTTTCAGGCACTCGAAAAAGAAAAAAAAAATGGAAAGCACTTCGTCCCAGCGCATTAAAAAAATTTGTGTCTTTGGAGGTGCTTATCCAGGGAAAAATAACATATTCGCTGATGAAGCCATAAGAGTTGGAGTAATACTTGCCCAACAAAAGATCCACTTGATTTATGGAGGCGGTAGTACGGGTTTAATGGGAGCAGTCGCTACAGCAGCACACGCCGGAGGAAGTCCAGTTCTAGGAATCGTGCCAAAACTATTCACAGATTTTTGTGGACCTACCGTGGGTAAGGAAATACAAGTCTGGAGTATCCCTGAACGGATAACAATCATGTACCATTCTGCCGATGCATTCATTGCCTTACCAGGAGGTCTGGGTACATTGGAAGAAATAGCTTGCGTGGCTTCTTGGTCATCTTTGGTCACAAATAAGAAACCCATTGGTTTGCTTAATATTAATGGTTATTTTAGTAATTTACTTTCATATTTAGATAATGCTGTGGATAATGGATTCATGTTTTCAGAGGCAAGGAGAACCATAATTTCTGCTACAACCATTGAAGATTTACTCAAAAAGCTACAAGCTTATGAGTGTTTATCTGCTACGGTTGTTTCGCAAACGCTCGGAAAAAGAAAAAGAGATATGGACGAGCAAGGAGTGGATTGCACTTTGTCTTTGTGACATTATCTAACATTTTGTTTGTTGTGTCTCAGTTATAATAAGTGGTTAGCAACCTCTGCAGGTAATATCTCCTAAATTCTACCTTTAAAATTTGACATTGGGGACAATGTCATATTTTAGTAGGGGGTAAGGGACATATTTTGCTAAAAAAAAAAAAAAAAAAAAAAAATTTGTTGTGTTTTAAGACATTTAGAAGTATTCATTCTGAACAAGGTCTGAGTAAGGGAGACTTGAGACATACCTTGTCAGTTTGATTTAATCTTCTTCTTCAAAAAAAAAACAAAAAAAAAAAAAAAAAGCATGTTTAGACTTAGTGTGTTTTTTTTTAGTTACTTTCAATACAATGATGAGATATGAATTGCATAAGTCTAAAACAGATTTATTAGTGAGAAGATTTTCATGAGAATTGAGCTTGATGTCAACCTTTTTATGAGCCAATGTTAATATGATATGTTGATTGAGAAAGAAGCATGTTTAGACTTAATCTGACTTGTATAATCATCTTTGTGAGTTTTTTAGCCTATAATGATTGATGCATTATACAAATCAATCTAATTTCTTTCTTGAGTGCTCTTATGATTACATGATTCTCTAGAACTTGCTTTAAACCGTTTGAGACTATATTGATACATGTGACAATATGAATATGATAGAGGCATTAGGATTATAACCAGAGCCAAACAGCCATCCATTATTAATGTTCTACGAGAACATCCCCACTAGTGAGCCAATTTGAGCCTACATTAAATATGATGTTTTATTGGTAACCACAACTTACACCTAGCCTAAATATGCTTATATCCTTACCCTTGTTCTAAAGATGAATTTTATATTTTGAGACATATTGCAAAAAAACAAGGGATATTTTTATTTGAAAATTTGGGTTAGAAACAAAAGATAAGTGTGGGGGAAGAAAAGAAAAGAAAAAGTCAAGAGAAAAAGAAAGGGATCATTGTCAAATACATTCCCATATTAAAAAAAAAAAAAAATAATAAAAAAAAAAAAAAAATCTTCTCTTGAACTTCTAGAAAAAGATGTTACAAAGTTGGTTAGAATGATGCAAAGGCTCAACATGAATATTTAGCCTATGTTATTATGTGTTTTATAAGAGTTTTGAGAAGTTTTATTTGTATGATCTTATTATGTCTCTAAAATCTATGAACTCTTTGGAACCTTTGTGATATCTTTATCCTTTTGTTCTTTAACCACATTATAACCCTTTGGCCCCATTACAACCTTGAATAAAGACCTCTTGATTTATGAAGTTGTATGATCTAAATAGTGGAGAATAGGTGGACAAGCAAGCATATGGTAGAAGTGTTTTCATGAGATTGATTGAGTGTAAACACTTTACCACTACTTTAAAGAGTGAAAATCAAGAGAGTATCCCATGTGAGAAGTTGAGATTAAGTTTGAATATACACTATTTTGATTGAAATATGTTATGTTATTATTGGCTTAACTCAAACTATTTACATTCAAGCAAGATCTTTTGTGAATTTCTTTAAGCTATTGATTAGTTTTTAAGACTTGTCCAATGATTATCTTTAATTTATATTGGAAGGATTAGTTATAATTATTATTTTTAGTTTTTCTTATGTCTTCAATGTTTGTGGGTATCGTCCTAGTAAACCCTCACGAGACTAAACTCGTCCACTAGGGACACCTAGGGGTTTAAAGGCTTGTGTCACATGCTAAGTGCCACCGTGATTTCCTACGAAAATGGATTAGATTAGATTTTCTTATTTTATTTTTATTGAGTCGTTGCTAGGGACTAGCAACAATCTAAGTATGGGGGTGTGATAACTCGTATAATTATATAGTTTTTAGTTATGTTTTATTATTGTTTTGTGTCAAATACGAGTTATTATTGTTTAGTCTAATTGTGTTTATGATCTTTTATATTTTTATGTAATTTGGTGTTTTTCACAAGTTTCTTTGAGTGATTTCAGATTACTAGTATTAAGGGCAAATCCAGTTCAGTTCCAGTTCCGACACCTTTTTCCATATCAGCTATATCTTGAGTTTCAGTGAAGCAATAAGGCTGAACTTTGTATCCCTGCAAAGCTAAGAGGCATATCTATCTTTTTCATGTTTTACACTTCTTGAAACGGAGTCGTTTTCCCTAGCGAAATCGACCATCAAGTTGGCTGATGTGCAATGACGTCTGTTCTGCACCGTTTTGGTATTTTGACCATATCTTCCGATCCACGTGCGCAAATGATCTGATTCCAACGGATATGGATCCGTAACTGATAGGGGTATATTTTTCTAGAAGACCATTTTATCAGATCGAGCCTCCAACATTGACAAAATCGACCATCAAGCTGGCTGATCAGAATTGTCATACAATATGACGAAAATTGTTAGAAAAATGCACCCACCTATTATACCTACCTTTGAAATTTGTAAAGCTTGTCTCTTGTCATTTAGCCCTCCAAAATGTGTATAAATAGAGGGCCTTGGATGAGTATTGGGATACATTATACATTGGTAGGATATTAGCCTTTGTAGTAAAATTCTCTAAGTTTTCTTCTTCTTTCCTTTCTCTAGTTTTCTTTTTTTATTTACTTATGCTTCTTACATTTCTTTTCATTTTATTCATATCTAGTATGTGTTGCTAATCATATTGTTGAGGTGATGAGGTGAAGCTCTTGGTAAATGCTAAGGTTAGTCTCTTAAACATGAGCTAAAATGAATCATCATTTATAAACACTAGTATAGATAATATTTTCTTTTGGTTTAAAATCATACTTGCAAAGTAGAGATCTTGATTCATTATTGACAATGAAAATGGCACAGTAAATGCTTGGTTTCATAACCTTGATTTGTTGTAGACATATACCTTGGCATAAGGAATGCTTGGACTCTTTTTATGAGTTTTGAGGACACCAAATGAACATAATATCATATGCTATGGACGTTGGACTGAATTGCTAAACCTTCCGATTGGAACCTCCCTTATGTGTGGATTTCAATTGTGTAATAAAACAAGATTAATCTTAGCATAACACCAAGAGTGGAGTCTCTAACCTCAACATCCTTTCTTATTGTTTTTTATATCTTGTTTAATTGTTTTTATGTTATTTTGTTTATTTTGTTCTCTAATATCTTGTTTATCTTATTTTGTTGTTGATTCCCTAATATCTTGTTTACTTTCTTTGTCTTATATATTTATAAACTTATACTTATTAATACGCTTCCCTGTGGTTCGACCTCGGACACCCGAGAATTTATTACTTGAACATAACCTGCACTTGGGTTTACAACTCTTAATTGAGTCTCCATCAGTTGCCATGTCTTGATAAAAGGTATGATGTTTCTTATATTGACTTGCCTATATTTGATGAGAAACTTGTACTTTTCATTTTGCAGGCACCAACTTTGGAGATGAAACCATTACCGGATCATTTGAAATATGTGTTTTTGGTAGAAAATGACAAATTATCAGTCATCATTGCAAAAGAGCTCACACTTTTGCAAAAAGAACGACTTATCCAGGTGCTTAGAGAGCATAAGACAGCAATTGGTTAGACAATTGTCGATATCAAGGGAATAAGTCCTTCCATGTGCATGCACCAGATTTTGTTAGAGGAAGGGTCAAAACCAACAAGAGAGGCACAACAAAGATTGAACCCACCTATGATGGAGGTTGTGAAAAAGGAGATCTGAAGCTCCTAGATATTGTAGTGATCTATCCTATCTCGGATAGCAAATGGGTGAGCTTAGCCCAAGTAGTTCCTAAAACGTTCGGTGTAACTATTGTTAAAAATAATGAGAATGAACGTATTCCTACTAGAATTCAAACAGGGTGGCGAGTTTGTATTGACTATCGTAAACTTAATTCTACAACTCGCAAATACCATTTTCCTTTACCTTTTATTAATCAAATGCTTGAAAGGTTAGCTGGCCATTCTCATTATTGTTTTCTTGATGGATTTTCAGGTTACAATCAGATTGCAATTGCTCCGGAGGACCAAGAGAAAACCACTTTCACATGTCCCTTTGGTGCCTTTGCTTAGAGGCGTATGCCGTTTGGTATTTGTAATGCACTAGCTACATTCCAAAAGTGTATGGTTAGTATATTTTCAGATTATGTAGAGAACATCATAGAAGTTTTCATTGATGATTTTAGTGTCTATGGTGATTCTTTTGATAGGTGTCTAGAGAACCTTACCCTTATACTTAAAAGATGCATGGAAACTAACCTTGTATTGAATTGGGAAAAATGTCACTTTATGGTAGAACAAGTAATAGTTTAAGGCCATGTTATTTCTTCTAAGGGAATAGAAGTAGATAAATCTAAAATAGATATTATGCATTCTTTACCACGTCCCACAAATGTGAGAGAGGTTCGTTCTTTTCTTGGACATGCAGGTTTCTATAGACGATTTATCAAAGACTTCTCAAAGATAACACTGCCTCTTTGCAAGCTGTTACAAAAAGATGTGGATTTCCACTTTGATGATAAATGCAAAAGGACTCTTGATATCAGCTCCTATCATGCAACCACCAGATTGGAATATACCGTTTGAAATTATGTGTGATGCTAGTGACTATGCCATTGGAGCTGTTTTGGGCCAATGGGTTAGCAAAGCCTCACATGCCATATATTATACCTCCTGAACTCTTAACGATGCTCAATTAAACTATTCCACTACTGAAAAAAGAACTTTTGGCTGTTGTATTTGCTTTAGAGAAATTTCGTTCTTATTTAATTGGTACTAAAGTAATTGTATTTTCTGACCATGCAGCCCTTAGGTACTTGCTCACTAAGAAGGAGGCCAAACCAAGGTTGATTAGATGGATACTTCTCTTACAAGAGTTTGATTTGAAAATAAGAGATAAGAGAGGTAAGGACAACCTGGTTGTGGACCATCTTAGCCTATTAGTTCATGAAGAAAATGCACTACCGCTGCATGAGAACTTTGCGAATGAGCAACTATTTTCCATAAGCAAAACAACCCTAGGTATGCTGATATTGTTAATTACTTAGTCACCAAGCAGTTGCCACAATAGTTGACAAGAGTCCAAAGAAATAAGATCAAGAGTGATGCCAAATACTATATTTGGGATGAGCCTTATCTTTGGAAGCATTGCTCTGATCAGATTATAAGAAGGTGCATACTTGAATCTGAATTTCATTCTATTCTGACCTTTTGTCACTCTTATTCATGTAGAGGACACTTTGGACCCAAAAAGACAACCATGAAAGTGCTTGTTAGTGGATTTTATTGGCCTACTTTATTCAAAGATTCATACCTCATTTGCAAGTCATGTGATAGGTGCCAAAGAACAGGTAACTTAGATGCTAGAAATCAAATGCCTCAAAATCCCATATTAATTGTTGAAAATTTTAATGTATGGGGCATGGATTTCATGGGACCTTTTTCTTCTTCTCTTGGTAATCTTTATATATTACTTGTTGTTGATTATGTTTCAAAATGGGTGGAAGCAAAAACCACTCGGACTAATGATTCTAAAGTTGTTTCAGATTTTACGGAGACTAACAGTTTTGCAAGGTTTGGAACACCAAAGGCCATAATCAGCCATCGAGGTACTTACTTTTGTAATAGATTTATGGAAGCACTTTTAAGAAGGTATAACATCACACATAAGGTTTCTACATCCTATCATCCTCAAACTAGTGGGCAAGCTGAAGTGTCAAATCGAGAGGTAAAATCCATCCTTGAAAAAATTGTCAATCCAAATCGAAAGGATTGGAGTTTACATCTAGATTATGCACTTTGGGCTTATAGGACAACATATAAGACACCCATTGGTATGTCTCCTTATCGACTTGTTTATGGTAAGCCTTGTCATCTTCAGGTTGAATTAGAACATAAAGCATATTGGGCTATCAAACAATGCAACATGGAGATGGATGAGGCAGGAAAGCAAAGAAAACTTCAGTTACAAGAACTTGAAGAGATAAGGAATGATGCATATGAGAATTCTAGGATTTACAAGGAAAAGACTAAGGCGTTCCATGACAAGATGATATCAAGAAAGGACTTTGTTGTTGGACAAAAAGTTCTTCTTTTCCATTCATGCCTTAAGTTGTTTCCAAGTAAATTACGTTCTCATTAGGTTGGACCTTTTGTTATTACTAATGTGTTTACTCATGGTGCAGTTGAAATCAAAAGTTTAAAGACAGATGAAGCATTCAAGGTAAACGGCCATAGATTAAAGCCTTATTATAAGAACTTTCCAATGCAAGATATCGAGGAGTTACCACTTTATGAGCCAAATTATATTGAGTAATGAAGGCATGGGTCTAAGTTAGGTTGAGGACAAATAACCAAACGTTTCTTGGGAGGCAACCCAAAAGGATGGCGAGCACATATTATAATCAGATTTGCTATTCCTTACTCTCCATCATTCTATCTTTTATTGTTTTTCTTTAATTTGTTTTGATTAGTAATTCATTTCTTTTACACATGATTCTTATATTTGGGGATAATAGAATTACATTGAGGACAATGTAAGAATTAAGTGTGGGGGAAAGAATTTAGGATTTTCTTTAGTTTTGTTTTGTTTTTAGTATGTTCTAGTTACTTTCCTTACTATGATGAGATATGAATTGAATAGGCCTAAAACTGATCATTAGTGGTAAGATTTTCATGAGAATTAAGCTTGATATCACTATTTTTCATGAGCCAATGTTAATATGATATGTTGATTGAGAAAGAAGCATGTTTAGACTTGATATTGACTTGTATAATCATCCTTGTGAGTTTTGAGCCTATATGATTGATGCATTATACATATCAATCTAATTTCTTTCTCTAGAACTTTCTTTAAACCTTTTTGAGACTATATTGATGCATGTAACAACATGAATATGATTGAGGCATTAGGATTATAACCAGGGCCAAATAGCCATCCATTCTTGATGTTCCAAGAGAACATCCCCCTAGTGAGCCAATTTGAGCCTACATTGAATATACTATTTTATTGGTAACCACATCTTACACCTAGCCTAAACACATTTATATCTTTACCCTTGTTCTAAAGATGGACTAGAATGTTTGAGACATATTGCAAAGACAAGGGTTACTTTTTGAAAATTTGGGTTAGAACAAAAGATATGCGTGGGGGAGGAAAAAGGCAAAAGTCAAGAGAAAAAAAAAAGGAAACATTATAAAAATACATTCCCATAAAAATTAAATCATCTTTTGAACTTCTAGTTAAAGAAAAGAAAAAGAATGTTACAAAGTTGATTAGAATGAAGCAAAGGTTCAACATGAATATTTAGCCTATGTTATTTTGTGAGTTTTGAGAAGTTTATTTGTATGATCTTATTATGTCTCTAAACTCTATGAAATCTTTGGAACCTTTGTGATATCTTTATCCTTTTATTCTTTAACCACATTACAACCCCTTGGTCCCATTGCAACCTTGAATAAAGGGCTCTTGATTCATGAAGTTGCATGATCTAAGTAGTGGAGAATAGGTGGACAAGCAAGCATATGGTAGAACTGTTTTCATGAGATTAATTGAGTGTAAACACTTTACCACTACTTTAAAGATTCAAAATCATGAGAGTTTCCCATGTGAGAAGTTGAAATTAAGTTTGAACATGCACTATTTTGATTGAGACATATTATGTTAATGTTAGCTTAACTTAAAACCTTTACTATCAAGCATGGTTCTTTATGAAACTCTTTAAGTTAGTGATCAGTTATAAGACTTGTTTAATGATTGTCTCTCATTTTTATTGAAAGTGGATTAGATTAGGAATTTTTTTTTTTAAATTTTGCTCGAGGACTAGCAAAAGATTAAGTGTGGGGGAATTTGATAAGTGCTTACTTTCATACATTTTCATGTGTATTTCCTTATACTTTGTGCTTTAATTCTTAAGTTCCATGACATTTTATTATATTTTTGTGAATTATAGGTATTTTGGATGAGATAAAGTTAAAACATGTCAATTATGATGTTAAAAAGCTTATAAAATCATAATCACAAGATGGAAGAAGATTTGTGAGTCAAAAAGATCAATTTCTTAGTGCTAAGTGATCAGGCAGATCTGACCTTCGGAGCTTGTTGCTAAGAAATCATTATGTTAAAGTCATTATTTGAAGAGACTTCCTCTTGACTTTTGAAGCTGACTTGAATACCTTTCCAACGATAGTTTACATGCCAAATCAAACAAGAAATGGTCATCCAAATCAGTCGACAAAGTGCGAGACAATGCAGCAGCCATGAAAATGAACTTAGTGGGAAAACATGCAAGTCAGTGTACTTGGCGCCGCGGCGCCAACCATTCTGTCCCCAATCCGTGAAAAAACTGCAAAAATCACAAAGGTTGCCTATTTTGCACTCCTTTGACTCCTAGCTTCCTTGATCAGCAAGAAAGGGTTATCAAGACTTTAAAGCTCTATAAATACCATCTTTTGAGCCACCAACTAGGACATGCTTTTGATTATTTATCAATCCTCTTCTTCTTATTCTTCTTCTCTTAGTTTTATTTTATTTTTCTTCTTAGTTTCTTTTAAATATTCATGTTTATGTTGATTATGCCTATGCAACGCTAAAATTTTATTTGGGTAAGGGTGATTTCAAAGCCCTAGACAAGTTGTGTAATTGTTTTTCAGATTTATTTATCATTAGTTTTCTATCAAAGTTGATTATGTTCTTCCATAAGAATTGTTCATGATGTAGTCTTGATTTGTTTAGGTCACGAACTAGATAGATCTTGATAATTGTCTATTGCGAGTTTAGGAGTCTTGATCCGTGTAATTGTCTTGATTTCCTATTCATAAGTGGCAATTTGTGATTAATGATTATGGTCAGGTTTTCGCTAATTGCAAAGTGGAACATAACATAGGTTAAACAATTTGAGCTTATGTGTTTGTTGCCTAGATCAACCTATCTTTCTCATCATAAAGCTGCCATTACGTTAAATCTAGAGAGCTTATTCTAGGTTGTCTAGTGGTTAGAGATTAAATAGAGAGTCTGTTCTATTTAACGATGACCTAAGGAAAGATTGGGGTAACAGAGCTTTTTGTTATCTACGGTTGATAATTTTGATAGTTAATTGATGTCGATAGATCTGATTATTGATTCTCAATGATGTCTAGTAGTGGAGAATGAAACCTTAACCATACTTTTCTCATATTTGATTACTTCTTATTTACTTGCTTTCTTCTTTGATTATAAGTTTTTAGTTTAAACTGGTTTTAAAAACCTCCCATTTTATTTTGTTTTTTTATAAAAATTAAGTATAAACTAATAATTCTTAAATTAAACACTAATCCCAATGGACTCGACCCTTGCTTTTTGCTATACTTTACAATTGATATTTTTAGTGCAAAGATTAAATAAGATATACTCTTTTGAGTGCATCACTAAATTTGGTGTCACGAGTCAAGTGACAACAACTCAATTAACGAAATTATCAAAAAGCCAAAAATAAAGTAATAAATAAAATATAAAATATATATTATTTTTATTTATAAAATAAATATTTTATTTTACATGTATTGAAAAACAATACTCAATCCTCACATAACTTAAAAAAAACTACCCATTCATTATATAACATTTTCATTTTAAAATACAAATTTGATTTTTTTCACTTGTGGATGTCCCAAAATCTAGTCAAATATAAGGCCTTTTATTTTCTATTTTTCTTCTATTTTAAGCTTTTAAATTAGAAGGCCTTTTCTTTTAAACAACCAACTTAATGCATTTTTATCCACAAAAATAACGAATATTTGACAAACAAATTCTCCTATTTTAATGGTTCATCACTCTTTTAAACAAGCCAAAGCTTTACAAATACCGGCAATTTTCTAATCCAAAGAACTGTAGGGGAGGTCACAAAAATAAAAAGTAAGAAGGATTTGAGGAAAATTAACAATGGCAAACAAAGTAGCTGCATTGTTGGTGATGTGCCTTGTTTTTGTTGCTGTCGTTCAGCTACCTATGGTCGCTGCAGAAGATGAATTTGCCTCATGCTTCAAGAACTGTAAACAGGAATGCCAATCTGGTGGAAAAGGCACTAACTTCTGCGAGATGAAGTGTGACACCGATTGCTTCAACAAGGATTTTGCAAGTAATTTAAATTTCACTTACTTCTTATATTTATAACTTAAATTTCATGGATCAGGCTCCCTATAATTTTTATTTATTTATTACTTTTCAATACACCCAATATCATCATTCATATGCGTACATTAATGATCCACCCGTAAGTCATGCAAGTCAAACTGGCGAATAATGATTAAAAGTTTATTAGAAAGTAATAACGAAGGAAAGTCGAAACCAAATTGTAATCTATGAAATGAATATAGTGGAGACATATGTTATCTGGATTCAGAGGTGAGTGTCAGATATGGATATGTGTCTGACACGAATATACAAAAAATTTCTAAGTTTTTTATATATTTGGATGATCATACCCCAAATATATGTCCAAATATATTTCAGACATAGGTATCGGACATAAGTATATTAGAGAAAATGAAGAGTGCAGGTAACATAGTTGAAGACATAATTGAGGGCAATACTAATATGTCAAAAAGTAACAATTTATGAGTTATTTACTATTTTCACATGTTAAAAGCTTCATTAGTTTAATGTTAAACATTGGTGACATTAACTTATTGATATTTACTAATCCTTCAATGTATTTGTATTTGTTGCAGAAAGACTTCATAACGTCTTTGGTTGAACAAAGGTGGTGTAATTGGTGTACATGCATGGCTTTCACTTAAAAGAGAGCAGCACCAACAATGATGGAACTACTCATATAAATATATTCTGTATTATGTGTAATGGCCACCCTATCGTCTAAGTTAATTTCCTCCTTCAAATAATTTTCCACCTCATTGTACTCTTGATTTCTTCAAGGAATTAAAGTACATATTTTTATACATCAATGTTTACAGTGGAACAAAGAAAGAAGAAGAAAGAATTAGTAACATTAGAAACTAAGGATCACCTTTCCTAACTTAACTAAAAAAATGTTCATTGTTTTCTCCTTAAACTTATCACAAAAAAAGGGGAATATTAGCTATTTATCAAACCAAAGAAACCAATGTGGCAATAAAAGTATAAGAATTGAAAGCATTTCAAGTTTATTTCAATGGCAAGGTGAAAAGGAAATAATTTTAGGAAATTTTGAAAAGATTTAAGAAAGAGTTTATTATGGTACAAGTATAATCTAGTGACCACTCAAATTAATGGCATGAACCACAAACAAATTTTTTGCCACGAACAGAAATATGCTTTGTGAGACACATGCCCTTCATAGCTAGGTCATAATCTGCATTAATCCTTGGTGTCATAGCCTTGTCCACACATAGTAGAAGCAATAATATTGTTAACCAGCTAATTGTTACAAGAAACTAGTTTTTCACTTTTTAGCAGAGAAAATGTAAAACAACAAATCCAGGCGGTTTGAATTTATAGTTGATCTACCTATTAAAAAAATTTCTAACCAAAACTTACTACTGAAAATGAAATGTTAAAAGTATATAGAGTAAAATAAAGTAAAGAAATTTGCTAAATCTTCACTCTTCAAGCTGCAACAACAAAATTTGGGAGCCGTAGAAAAGCACACATTTGGAATGGCCTTGATCAATGATTCCTTTGATGGTTTATGGCTATATTCTATTTTTGATCAGAGGTTTTCAAAGAAAATTTAACAAATATTTAATGAGGAGAGTTTTACATGGTGTATTACTTATGGCAGAATCATATGAAGATGAAGCAAAAGGCTCAGGAGGTTCTTGTTTGTGATCTTTCGATTGCAAATTGGGTCCTTGATAGGCAATTATCCACATCCTACTTGCAAGTTAAGATCAATTAAATCTTGAATTTTGTATTTTTGTTGTGGTTTGATATTAAAATCCTTGCACATTTTCTTGAATACCCTTTTTTATGATAATTACAATTAAGTGCTAACAATTGTGAGTGTTGATAAAATGCTAAACTCTTAATTTCAATTACCATAGTACAATTCTCGATAACCTTTGAAGCATATAAAAAGAACATAAATACTTTTGCTAAGCAATGTAAAGTTTGTGAGATATTGGAACATAACTTCTAGTTTTTTAATTAAATTGAATGGTAATTTGATAAATGTTCGTACAGACATGTCATGAATGAAAATTTTCATTAATGGAATGTAAAGAAAATTACTCAGGGAAGTATTACTACTACAACGCCTTATTACCTGGCTGGAGGCTCAAGATCCCAAACACATAACACCTGCATAATAGGCATATGTTCAAGACCTATCAACCACATAGTTTTATAGAATTGAGGTATAAAAGCTGAGGTAAGGCATGAACTCTGACAACATTATTCTTCTTACATCCTCTGTTTAACTTCTCTCCCCCTTCGAATCTGGATTGACTTAAGAACTGTAACGTGCCCCGGAATCCAACAATTGCCACTTCTCAGACTTAATCTCAACTTTTCACATAGAATACTCTCATGATTTTCACTCTATATCAATATCATGAAAATAGTCCTACCATATGCTTGATTGTCTACCCATTCTACACTATTAAGAACATAAAACTGCTTGAATCAAGAAGTCTTTATTCAAGGTTGCAATGGGCTTATAGGGTGAAGGTAGAAAGAAAAAATGGTAAGAAAATCACAAATAATCCTAAAGAACTAGTATCTCACAAATAAAACTAGGGAATATAACATCTTGTTGGCTCATATCTTGTTGGCTTATAGGCTCTTTTTCTTTTTGTTGCTTTTTTTTATTATTTTTTGGAAAACGAGATGTGCATCAATACATATGTTTGACATTACTCTTATTATCTACCAAATAACATCCCATAAACAACAAGAACTCCCCAAATTTGATTTTGTTTAATTATCAAACTCAACATACATGAATTCCATTGGTACATAAGATCCCATAGCATGCTCTACTAATCCCTTATAATTAGGGTAGATTTTTGTTTTTCAGAGTTTAAGGGTCAAGTAGATAGGTTTCATGAATAAAAAGGCCTATTTAGTCTCAAAGGGCTATCTAGTGAATAAATACATTAGGGTTTAGGAAATTTGACTTTGGTGGTATCAATCATAATGCATCTATCATATCCATGTCATCACATTATCATATAGTCTCAAACGATTTTAAGCAAGTTCTAGAGAAACATCTGATTATAAGATCAAGTAAGAAAAGAAATTGGATTGATATGCATAATGTATCAATCGTATAGGTTCAAAACTCACAGGTTTTAGTACAAGTCAATATCAAGTCTACCCATGCTTCTTTCTCAATTAACACATCATATTAACATTGGCTCATGAAGAATGATATTTCAGGCTTAATTCTCATGAAAATTCTTTTCGCTAATAAACCAATTTTATACCTACACAGTTCATGTCTCATCCTTAACGGAACTAAAACAAACAAATAAACTAAAATATTAACTAAAGACTCAAAACAAAACAAACTAACACAACCTAAATAAACCTAAACACTAAACAAACAATTAAAAACAAAGAAAACAAATCTGATTATGGCATATTGGTAAAGCTATGATACATTAGGTTGCCACCCAATTAGCGTTTGATTTAGTGTCTTCAGCCTAACCTGTACCCCGTTATTGGCATTTTAGGATCTTCTAGCTTAAGGCACTTTCTCAATATAATTTCTGGTGCATGCTCGCTAGTTAACTCAAAGAGTTGCTGCGCTAATGAATCAAGTATATCAACTGAAAAACAAGAATGTAAATCACTTGGATACCTCATTGCTTCAAAAATATTGAAACGTATAATCTCGCTATCAAACTCAATGGTTAGGATTCCATTATAAACGTCTATTTTGGTTGGAGCAGTTTTCATGAATGGTTTCCCTAAGAGTAATGATGTTTTCATAGATGATGAGTCACCCTCCATCTCAAGAACCTAAAAACCAACGGGGAAAACCAACTTATTTACATATAATAAAACATCTTCCAAAACACCTTTTGGAAAATTGTTAGATGGATTGACAAGTTGAATAACAACATCGATTTCTTTAAGTAAAGAAAAATTTAAAAAGTACAAATAGAATAAGGCATAACATTAATGGATGCTCCTAAATCTAGCATGGCTTTTCAAACCTGGTGTTTTCAATCGTGCATGGTATGGTGAAACTTCTCAGATCTTTACATTTTAGGAGAAGCATTCTTTGTAAAATAGCAGATACATTCTCCCTCACACTTATTATCTCATCACCCTTTACTTTGCACTTGATGGTGCATAGCTCTTTGAGGAATTTTGCATAGCGTGGTACTTGTTTAATGGCATCCAAAAGAGATATGTTTACTTGTACCTTGCAGAAGATTTCCATAATCTCTTTTTCGTGTTCCTCCTTCTTAGGCTTCTTGAATTTGCTAGGAAAAAGTAGAGAAGAAACATTAGTAGAAATAGAAACCTCAGAAGTTACCTTAGGTGTCGAAGTACTATCAATAGGAATTGTGACTTCATTATCCTCAAGAGTTGAATCACTCTTTTGTTTTATCTCATCTTCAGGTTTTCTTGCTCTATTTGGTACATCCTCACGTTGTTTCCCACACTTCAAAGTCACGACACTAGCATTCTCTTTCAAGTTAATCACGGTTTGGCAAAGGAGTTTTCTAGATCCTTGTGCTTCGAATCTAGTCATGCTACTAGCCAATTGTCTTATTTGCATATCCAAGTTCTTGATGATTGTTCTTGTTTCCTGTTGAAATTGCAAAGAGTTAGTAGCCAAAGATTTAACTATATACTCAAGAGATGTACCTTGGTCGTGAGTCACAAGTTGTGGTGTTGTGTTGATATAAGCTAGATGGAAGATTGTAATTGGCATTAGGAGCAGCTTTTGATAATTTTTCGAATAGCTAAAATTAAGATGATCTCTCTATCCAACATTATAAGTGTTTGAGAAATGATCATACTTTTGTCTTTGTAACCTTTGCTATCCTTGAAACCCTCCTAGAGCATTGGCTTGTTCTAAATCATCTTCTTATAAATATGGACACATATTGGTTGGATGATCACCATAAAGCATACTCCACACTTCCTTGATTGTTGAATAGTACCCATGGCCATTTGTTAAACTAGAGAGGTGAGATTGGCTAGTTGTTTCTCAATGTTTGATGTAACACCAATTACCTGTTGTGAATTAGCCGCCATATTAGCTATCAAGGTCTTCTCTTCCATAGGTGTCTTGTCCACTAAAGCTCATCCACTCGCGTCATCTATCATGCTTTGATCCATTGGCATAAGTCCTTCATAAAAATATTGGATTAGGAGTTAGTCACTGATTTGGCGATGAGGGCAAGATGCGCATATCTTTTTAAATCGCTCCAAATACTCATACATACTTTCCCCATTTTGTTGCTGAATGGCACATATTTCTTTTCCTAATTGTTGTGGCCTTAAATGTAGGGAAATACTTCTCAAGGAAGAGTTTCTTCATCTTATTCCATGTGGTAATGGTGCCGGATGGTAGATAATAAAGCCATTCCTTTGCACTGTCTGTTAAGGAGAATGGAAAACCTCTCAGCTTAACTTGCTCTTCAGAGATGCATGTTGGTTTCATTCTTGAGCACACATGAAACTCCTTTAGGTGCTTGTTTGGTTCTTCACACGAAAAACCATGAAAAGTAGATAAAAGATGTATCATTCCCGATTAGAGCTTAAAAGCAACATCAAGTTGAGGATATTCAATGCAAAGAGGCTACTGGTCCAAAATTGGGGCCGCCAACTTCTTAAGTGTTTGATTGTTCCATGCCATCTCTCCTTGCTAGGATTGAACTTTATGTGCTAACTCCTCATTTGATTTATGATAAGACAATGTGAGTTCCAAGATCCTTTCAAGCTTCTGTCGATATCTTCTTCTTTGGTAGGCTCGGACATTCAATTAAAAAAACCTGATAAACTAAAAATACAAACTAATTAGAACTAAAACTAAAAACAGAAAACAAAGTCAAGTAACAAATAAATTAGAGATAACAATCCTTTGCAACGACTCCAAAAATTGATACAGTAATAATCTATCACTTAAATCCTTGCACTAAGTTATGATCGTTATTGTGTATAGTAGTAAGCAAGGATTGTATCCACAGGTATTGTTCTTAATTTATAAGTTATTGATACAAAAATCTAATCTAATATGACCAAACACTTTAAAAAGACTTCACAAATGACATAAACTAAACTTTGGTGGGAGTTGAATTGTTTTGAGATGTAAAGAAAATAAGAAAACATAAAAGTAAAATTAAGATTTAAAGAAATCAAATTTTAGATCTAACAAGTAACAATAGTGATTAAAAGTATGGTTAAAGAATCATTCGCCACCTCTAAACATGAAATATAGCCAATAATAAGAATTATCTTTCACTCTTTCTTTCGAAAATAATAACCCTAAGACAATCACAAGCTTGATTGTCTCGATCTTTCCTTACTTTATCATTGAGAAAAAAGATCAAGCGCTTTTATCCAATCTTTTTCCACTGAATAACCCAGAACTATCTCTCCAAATTTAGTTCAATGAAAGCATTCAATCTAGAAATATAGATTATATCAAGCAATAAACACACAAGCTTGGTTTATTTAACTTGAGTCATACTTTACATCGTATTGAACGAAAATATCCCATAACCATTGATAACAATTTGCTACTTGTGTTTAGAAATCTTGACAATTGTGGATCAAAACACTAAACTAGAAATCAATCACTACAATATTCATCTAATTAAGCACCTAAATAAACAAGATCACAATTCATGACATGCAATCAGTAGAATATAACAAATTCAAAATAGAGTTGAAAGATAATCTGAAGTTTATTAACTAACAATCATACCTAGGGCTTGGTACTTGTGTTTAGAAATCTTGACAATTGTGGATCAAAACACTAAACTAGAAATCAATCACTATAATATTCATCTAGTTGCACACCTAAATAAACAAGATCGCAATTCATGACATGCAATCAATAAAATATAATAAATTCGAAAGAGATTTGAAAGACATTCTGAAGTTTATTAACTAACAATCATGCCTAGGGCTTGGAAATCACCCTTAACCACAAAAAAGATTTGAGTTACACATTCTTGATGTGTTCAATAATATATTCATAAAAAAATTAAGCAAGAACGAAAGTAGAAGAAAAGAAGAAAGAAAGAAGAAACTCTATTATAGTGGCTGATTACAATCTTTTTCTCTTCCTCTTAGACTCCTCCTTGTTCTCCTCTTTTTCCCCTCTTGTTCTCTTTCTTGTTCTCTCAACCTCCTCTTGTTTCACCTCTTGTTCACCCTTGAATGCCAAGTTTAGTCTCTATTTATAGTAGCTGAAGAAGAATCCTAGGTAAAATAGGAGAATGCTGGTCAAAGTAGGAAATCTGGTAGACACTTTCTCAGCATATTTGGTTGAACAAATCTTATGGTTTTTGTTCACGTAATATATGGTTGGAAAGCTATAAATCAGCTTCAAAAGTCAAAAAAGAAATTCCTTTGAATAAATTCTCTAAAATCACATTTTTCTAGAAACAAGATCCAAAGGTCAAATCTGTCTAGTTCTTGAACAAGAAGAATCAGGCTTTGTACCCAAGAATTTGATCTTTTTTACACCAATATCATCTTCCATCTTGTGATTGTGATTTTATAAGCTCATTAACATCCTTATTGACTTGTTTTTGCTTGATTCTCTTAAATAAATCTGAAAATGAAAAACATAACATAAGTAACCAAAATAAAGATAGAAAACACAACAAAAACTAAGAATAAAAGGGCATAAAATGTGTAATTTATGAACCTATCATGGAGATGGTGGGTAACAAGGGCACCATGGGAGAAGTAACAGATGCATTCGCAAAGGGAATTCATCCACAAGAAGATCGACAGAAGGCTATGATCTTCCCATGACACAACAGTGGGGATAGTCTCCATTAATCTTTGGAGCCATGTTAGAGAAAAATCCAAACACGGAATGCTTAATTTTTCTTGGATTTTTTGTTTACAAACCTGAAATGAATTTAAGAAGTAGCAAAAGAAAGTGAAAGGAAGCAAAGGATCTTGTCATCTTTATATTTTTTTTTTACAAATTGTTAAAAGGAGAAAGAAAAGTAAGTTAATATGATATGGGGTTTTAGTTTGGTGAGTAAATTTATAGGCAAAGAGTTCAAGAAATTGTCAAGGTTTGGAATTGGTATTAATAATACAATATTCTGATATGGGCAGAGTCATAACGTGCTAAATCCCAAGACTTAACAACTAGACACAAAAAAGGAGTCGCTGCTAATTTTTTTGCTAAGTGTGATTAGTAACCTATATGAATCTATCCTTTTTAAAGTAATCCTAAGCATTACTAAGGCACCCTAAAAAGAATAGTTTCTGGTCTACGTTTTAGAACTGAGTTCGGAAGTTCGGTTACTGTGGGGAAGGATTAGCACCCCCACAACGCATATCTAAGGATAACACCTAATTAGTCTTATGTGATCCTAACAGGTCTTAACTAAATGATATTGTTTATCTAAACTTCATTTTAAATTGTTGAAGTTTTTAATTATTGGAAATAATTTTAGGTTTCCCTTCCATCATTCTGGAGAGGTTCCTAAAAAAGTTCCCTCACTTCGAGAGTATTCAAGAGAAATCATTCTTTTCTCTGATGAGGCCATCATCGAAACATTTAAATTTTATGAAAAGCACCTAAATCTAAACAAAATTATTTACACATCTATCTAATTTAAATAACCCTCATATTTTATTTTATTCAAAAAGAAAAGAAAAAAACCTCGACCTTTTAGTATTAACATTTTTTTTTCAAAATCCTTCCACAATTCTGGATAATTTGAAAGAGTTTTCTTACCTAAAAATTCTCAGAAATCACTCATTCGCGACCCTTTTAAATTTTATTCTCAGAAAGATCTTATTTATTCCTTGATTTAATTAACCATCAATTATGTAAAAATCAAAATACATTATGTGAATTGATTAGTAAAAATAAAAAATCTACCCAATCCAATTTTCGAATTATGAAATAAACAAACAAAATAATAAATAATCAATCTACAACAATTTACACACAAAAAAAACAAATCAATCCAACTAATAGATTAATAAATAATTAATTAAAAAACTAAATACATAAAAACAGATAAATAAAAAATATTTCACACGAATTAAACAAACAAATAAATAGGAATAATTAAGAAAAATAAAAGAAAATATAAAAGAAAAAAATTGTTACATACAGGTCGGGTCCGAGCATAGTTCTTGCAACCCCATCTACATGTAGTATAAATACTAAGTTTTTTTTTTTTAGTTCATTTGCATAGGATTAAAGAAAAAAAAACGTTTGTTTCTCTGACCTTCTCTCTCTTTAGTATGAAGAGCCGCCAACAATTCCAAATATCAATGTTGTTACGTTGTGCACCACCGTGTGCCGCTGTGTGTCGATATCGGAAACCCCAAATGGTCATCAGAAAATTCAAGAACACAAAATCTAGTTATCAAAAAATTCATCCTCGTCAAAAAAAGTTGTCGGAAACTTCAACTCGCCAGAACAATTCGCCAAAAAAAATCAAACTTACCGAGAAAACCCAAAAAACCTAAAAAATCCAAGAAATCTCCCTATTTCGTTCCGCAAACAAAATACCCAAAATCAAAACCCCAAAACTCAAAATCAAGCAATCCCAAATTACCCCAAAAAACCCAATAATATTTCTCTTGCTATTTTTCTCTGGATCTCATTGTATTTGTTGTTGTGTGTTGATTGTTGAGACTAAAGTTGTTTATATAGGGGAAATTAGCCTATAGTTTTTGTTTAGGTTGAATTTTACCTTTAGATTCGTAGGCAAATTCTAATGCTTTCACAGATCAAAGTCCATCCTCCACCATGATTAGAATTCTTAGAGAGTCTTATTCCAGATTGAACAAGACTCTCTCTTTTTTTTTTCTTTTTCTTTTTTCGATTTTCCCTTTTGTATTTTTTTATAAAAAGTAAATTCAAATAAAATAAAATACTAAATAAAACGAGTACTAAAACAACAAAAATAACAAAGACAATGCCCAAACAAAATCGAGTGTCTACAATTGCCCCTCTTTGCGCATTTTTTGAGAAACAGAAAAATGTGCAAAGATGTAGACACCCTTTCATTTAACTCTATAGTTAAAAGATTGAACACTCACTTAAAAAAATTCTCCTTCAGATGAGGAATAAACTTTAAAAATCCCAAGTGCAGAAAATGCTCCTAAAGTGAATCTCGATATTTTCTATAAAAACATATTCTATAAAAACATATTCTATATACTCCTCGAGAGAGGCTTGACAAAAATAAAATATTTCTCAATAGAGACTCGACAAAAATAAAATAATCCTCAAGAGAGGCTCGACAAAAATAAAATATTCTTCGAGAAGGGTTTAATATAAACAAAATAATAATAGTCCTCAAGAGAGGTTTGATAAAATAATCTTTAAAAAAGACTGTAAAAAAAAGTATTACTCAAGAGAGGTTTTAAAACTGAAAAATGTTCCTCGTGAGAGGCATTAACAACATCCTCGAGAGAGGCTCTAAAAACATCCTCGTGAGAGGCTTTAAAACATCCTCATGAGAGACTTTAAATACATTCTTGTGAAAGGCTTTGAAACATCCTCATGAGAGGCTTTGAAAACATCATCGTGAGAGGCTTTAAAAACATCCTCATGAGAGGCTTTGAAAACAATTTTCTCTTGAGAGGCTTTGAAAAATCCTCACGAAAGGCTTTAAAAAATATCCTCATGAAAGGCTTTAAAAACAACATCCTTATGAGAGGCTTTAAAAATATCCTCATGAGAGGCTTTGAAAAATCATCATGAAAGGCTTTGAAAACAATATCCTCGTGAGAGTTTTTAAAAACAATATACTTGTGAGAGGCTTTGAAATGTCCTTATGAAAGGCTCTAATAACAATATCCTCATGAGAGGCTTTATAAACATCCTCGTGAGATGCTTTGAAGCATCCTCATTTGAGGCTTCGAAAACAATATCCTCGTGAGAGGTTTTGAAATATCTTCATGAGATGTTTCAAAAACAATATCATCGTGAGAAGCTTTAAAAGTATCCTCGCGGGAGGCTTTAAAAACAATATCCTCGTAAAAGGCTTTAAAAACATCCTCGTGAGAGGCTTTAAAACATCCTCATGAGAGGTTTTGAAACATCCTCATAAGAAAACAAAATCCTCGTGAGAGGCTTTTAAAAACATCCTCTTGAAAGGCTTTAAAAACAATCCTCTTGAGAGGCTTTAAAAACATCCTCATGAGAGGCTTTGAAACATCCTCATGAGAGGCTTTGAAACCAATATCCTCGTGAGAGGCTTTAAAAACATCATTATGAAAGGATTTAAAAACAATATCCTCATGAGATGCTTTTAAAAAATGGAAATAGCTTCGAAAGAAGTTTAACAAAATATCCTCAAGTGAGTTTAGAAAACTAAAAAATATTCCTCGAGAGAGACTTAACAAAATATCCTCAAGAGAGGCTTTAAAAACATCCTCATTAAAAATACTCCTCTAAAGAGGTTTTAAAAATCTGATCTAATTTTCAAAAAAAAAAGTTTATATTGCAAAACGTTTTGCAACCGAGGTTCAAAAATTTTACCTTGAAAGGAGACATCCTCAACCAAAGTTTAAAATTTTACCTTAAAAGAATTTGATTTCAAAATTCAAAAATCCAAACTAAAACCTTTCTTATATGTTAAATGCATGTAATGGCTGACATGAATGCAACGGATGAAATACAGAGGTCATGAATGTCATGAATGCCATGTCATGCAATGCATGGAATGAATGTCATGCAATGCATGAAATGAATGTCATGAATGCCCTGTAACTCAAAGTATGAAGTGGATGTCATGAATGCAATACAATGCATGAAATACAAATATTCCAATTAAAATAAAATCGTGTATCTCCAGTCGTGGTAAGAAAGGATTCTCAAGCTCATCATTTCATCTTCTTATAATTTTCGAACATGTAACTTTAGAAGTGGCTAAGAGCTCTATCCACTGGGCTAGTCCTTATGTGTTCAGCTAACAAACACTGAGTATCTGTATTTTCCAAGCCTTTATTGGTTCTCATCACATTTTCCTTTGCCCTAGAACATCATCCTCAAATTTTTCTCAAAGTAATACAGTGATCTTTTATGTTTGTTATTTTAACTTATCAATCATCATTTCAATTTTATAAAAAATGCAATGCATCACACACTTCCTCTAATCATTAAGAGATGCAAAATTGGTGACAAAGAATGGTAAGAAGCAAAGTAAATTGGAGAAAAAGGGTTTTTATCATTGAAAGGAAAAGGACAAATCTTTGTCAAAGGATAATGGGCAAATCACAAAATTATCACAATGATATTTGGTTGGGATATCAACATCCCAAATAATGAATATGTTGACAATCTTAAGCAAATTAATCCATGAATCTTTTCCGAAAATCAATCTAATCGATAACTTTGATCTTTCTGAGCTATATCAAACCAAACCATGCCCCCCAGCGAAATCTTCAAATAACAGTTACTTTCCTTATACCTAAGCCGCCCTTTCAAGTTTTCAACTTAGATATTCCCCCGTGACTCAAACTACCCTTTTCGGGTTTTCAATTTGAGTCTTTTTTTTTCTTTTTCTTTTTTCCTTTTATTTCTTTTATTTCTTTTTCAAATGAAATTTTTCTTCACAATGTTTGGCAAATCATCTTCATTTATTTTTTTCAAAATAATGCTTCACTTAGGAAAATCTTTTCACTTCATACGACCTTCGTAACTTGATTATTCATCATCTCCAATGGTTATATGATTCAAGAGAATTGTTTTTTCCAAAACTATTTATCTTTCTCAAAGTACCAAAAATAAACTTTTACATCATGTGTTCACATCATTCTTTCTAATGCAATTGACCATATCAAAGTGTTGTAAGTTATTTTCCTCCTTAGCTTTCTTTATATATTCAAGCTTCATTTTCCTTTGATGATACCACGAACATGTCCTAATTCAACATATGTTTTTCCAATTCAAACATTCACATTTGATCAAAATGGATTTTTAAAGGTACTTAATGTAGGTCTGGGTTTGGGGTCATGAAATTATGAATAAAATAGGCTCAAATATGTGTTTAAGGGTTGCAAACCAAATGACCATTTCTTGAAGAATCAACCTTTACATTTTGCCTCTTTTTTTTCTTTTCATTTTTCATCATCCTTTTATTTTTTTTCTTTCACTTCAAAAAAAGGGGAACTCTCTTTTTGTTTTTGTTTTTTTGCCCCCAAAATTTTATATCACTTTTTCTTTCTCTTTTTGCGAACAAGTTTTTTCCCAATCTTTCCTTCCAGGTTGGAGGGTGATCATAGGTTTGTTTTATACTTAAAAGAATTTCAAAGGCTCAAAAGGGGTAACAAAAGGATGATTTCATTTATGTAAAGGATAAAAGAAAGATGGTAATTTATCATCTCAAATGTGAATATTCTCATTGAAAAAGGACGAGCTTGCATAAATTTATCCAAGAGGATTTACATACTTGTGAAGCAATTTTACTAATTTTCTTCCAATCATGCTGCATATCAACTTTCATCTTCCTTTTTACCACAGTAATATCAACAAATCAAATGGCAAAGTATGATCATATATTCTCAAGTTCACCAATATGGATATAATTTTCAAAATTGAATCTAGATTATTGCCATGATTGTCTTCACATTCATTATTTGGAAACTTAAAAATAGGTGAAATTGAAAGGATAAATGAGAAAGGATATATAAAAGCAAAAGAAAAGAAAAAAAAGAAAAATGAAAGAGAAAATGGAATGCATCAAACTTGTCAATTCAGTAAAATGATAAAAAAAAAAATTTAAGTCTAAACATAAAAGATCTCTCGTAATGCTTTTGGGCATAAGCTTTTAAAGTTCAATAATAACAAACAACTCGAGTCTCTCCTCATAACTAATTTTCCATAGAAGCCTTCTTTCCATCATGCCCCAGTGTGGTCAGGTAAAGGGTTTCCATCAATACTTGGTTCTGTCTTCCTTTCAAAATTCAGCAAACCTGCTTGGACCAAACTTTGCACTTTTAGCTTTAAGGCTCTACAATTTTTCGTAAAGTGTCCTGAGCTCCCAAGGTGATAATCACAAGTGACACTGGCATTATGGCCCTCAGGGTAAGAAGGCTTCGGATGCTCGAAATAGATTGGTACACTAGATGAACCTTGATAAGCCGGGGGAGTAATTTCGTGTGTGACATTGAGATTGGATCTATGGGAGTTCTATTCCGATTGTTTCGTTGTCTCCTCTAATTACTTACTGGATTATTTAGCTGAGTAGCAGGTCTAACTGAAGATATTGATGCAAGGTCGAACATAAGGGCAGATGTTTGAGAATGAAAGTTTGGTTGAAAACTTGGTTGTGGTATATAGGAATAAGGATTTGGTGAAATATGGTTTACGGTGGGGTAATAATGTTGGTATAAAGGATATGGGTGGTAAAGGGGGAAACCTCTTACATGTTGCCTTCCATGAGCCACAACTTGGACTTCTCCTTCCTCCTTTTTAGATGCCCTATTTTTCTTTGTAATGGATGTCTCTCCAGCTTCAAGTTTCCCACTTTTTATGGCATTTTCTATTCTCCCCGGAGATTACCATGTCAACAAAATTCTTGGTGACATTCCCAATCATCCTGTTATAATATGGTGCTTCGAGAGTACTAAAAAATATTATAGTTTCCTTTTCAGTGAGAGGTGGTTGGACTTGGGCAGCGATGTCCCTCCACCTTTTGGCATACTCTTTGAAGCTTTCATTAGCTTTCTTATCCATGCTCTTTAAAGTTAGCCGATCTGGGGCCATATCAACAATATGCTTGTATTGAGCTATAAAAGCCCTTGCGAGTTCTATCCGGTTTGACATACCACCTAGTAACAAAGCCCGTAACACTGTCTTGGAAGGCATGGATTAGCAAGTTGCCATCATGAGCATGAGCAGCCATCTTCCTACAGTACATAGTGACATGGGTTATTGGACACTTGGTGTTGTCATACTTCTCAAAATCTGGGGTCATTTTGGTGGAATGACTACATTAGGTACCAAGCAACGTCCATGGAGCCATTGAAGTCCATTCCCTCAACTTATAGAATTAGTATTAATACTGCAATATTCTAATATGGGCAGTAGACAATCTCTTCGCATTAATGAGCTAAATTTGAACTCAGGGCTTAGCTTAGTTGATTCATACAATTATTTTTAAGAGTTGGCATCCAACGGGTTTGGGTTCGAATTCTAATATCTGCAATCTCTTTCTTTATTCTTAGGCTACGATCTCCTTTGTATAAAAAAAAAAAGAGCTAAATCTTGCAGGATGTCGTTATTCATACAATTTTTTATTCCTTATAGGATGAGTTTCACTTCTATAGCCTACTATAGAGGTATAGTTTGTCATTTAAAAAATCATCTGAAAAAATACAATTCTCTTTTTTTATTATTTCTTTTCGTTATTGGATTTTATTTAATTATTAATATTTTGATTAACAATATTAATTATTAGTCATTGATCAAGCATATGTCATTATTCCAATACTAGTACATAGGCTGATTGAAATATAAAAAATTAAGTTTATTTGGTTTATTTCTATTTTAAAGATAATATAGAAATAAATAATGTAAATAAATTCAATCAATAATTGAAGTTTTTAATATTCGTTAACTTACTATTCGGTTTTCGTCAACAAAATATGATCTACATTATATTAATCAAGTTGTATACTTTAGATATAAAAAACCATATTCACTATATTTTAACATGATATTCAAATACATCCTTGAACTTTACCAAAAAAAATCTCAATCATTTATTTTTTGCACAATTAAAATTTATAAAATTCTATTTCATTGTAATTACAACTAATAAATTTGAAAATAAACGAAATAAAATTCAACAAAGATAACAATAATTAACTTGTGTGATATAACGTTGTTGGCATGCACATAACAATATTTTATAGAAAAAGAAAATGTAACATGTCAATATCTTTTTTCTTAACCCAATATTTTAATTTAAAATCAAATTTTAAAATTCTATTTTTATCATTCCAGTGGCAATTGCGGGCTCTACAAACCCATGATTTATATTATTATTTAAGTATATGACTAAATTTGGTGTCACAAGTCAAGTGACAACAACTCAATTAACGAAATTATCAAAAAGCCAAAAATAAAGTAATAAATAAAATATAAAATATATATTTTTATTTATAAAATAAATATTTTATTTTACATGTATTGAAAAACAATACTCATTCCTGACATAACTTAAAAAAAAACTACCCACTCATCATATAACTTTTTTATTTTAAAATATAAATTTAATTTTTTCACCTGTGGATGTCCCAAAATCTAGTCAAATATAAGGCCTTTTATTTTCTATTTTTCTTCTATTTTAAGCTTTTAAATTAGAAGGCCTTTTCTTTTAAACAACCAACTTAATGCATTTTTATCACCAAAATAGACGAATATTTGACCAACAAATTCTCCTATTTTAATGGTTCATCACTCGTTTAAACAAGCCAAAGCTTTACAAAATACCGGCAATTTTCTAATCCAAATAACTGTAGGGGAGGTCAAAAAAATAAAAAGTAAGAAGGATTTGAGGAAAATTGACAATGGCAAACAAAGTAGCTGCATTGTTGGTGATGTGCCTTGTTCTTGTTGCTGTCGTTCAGCTACCTATGGTCGCTGCCGAGGATGAATTTGCCTCATGCTTCAAGAACTGTAAACATGAATGCCAATCTGGTGGAAAAGGCACTAACTTCTGCGAGATGAAGTGTGACACCGATTGCTTCAACAAAGATTTTGCAAGTAATTTAAATTTCACTTCTTATATTTATAACTTAAATTTCATGGATCAGGCTCCTTGTAATTTTTTTATTATTTATTACTTTTCAATACACCAAATATCATCATTCATATGTGTACATTAATGATCCACCCGTAAGTCATGCAAGTCAAATTGGCGAATAATGATTAAAAGTATATTAGAAAGTAATAACGAAGGAAAGTCGAAACCAAATTGTAATCTATGAAATGAATATAGTGGAGACATATGTTATCTGGATTCAGAGGTGAGTGTTACGGGTATGTGTCTGACATGAATATACAAAAAAATTCTAAGTTTTTTATATATTTGGATGATCATACCCCCATATATATGTCAAAATATATTTCAGACATAGGTGTCGGACATAAGTATATTAGAGAAAAATGAAGAGTGCAGGTAACATAGTTGAAGACATAATTGAGGGCAATACTAATATGAAAAAGTAACAATTTATGAGTTATTTACTATTTTCACATGTTAAAAGCTTCATTAGTTTAATGACATTAACTTATAGATATTTACTAATCCTTGAATGTATTTGTTGCAGAAAGACTTCATAACGTCTTTGGTTGAACAAAGGTGGTGCAATTGGTGTAGATGCATGGCTTCCTCGCTTAACAGAGAGCAGCACCAACAATGGTGGAACTACTGATATAAATAAATCTTGTATTATGTGTAATGGCCTCCTTATGGACCAAGTTAATTTCCTCCTTCAAATCTTTTTCCACCTCATTGTACTCTTGATTTCTACAAGGAATTAAAGTACATATTTTAATACATCATGTTTACAGTGGAACAAAAAAAGAAGAAGAAAGAATTAGTAACATTAGAAACTAAGGATCACCTTTCCTAACTTAACCAAAAAATGTTCATTGTTTTCTCCCTAAACTTAACACAAAAAGAGGGGAATATTAGCTATTTATCAAACCAAAGGAACCAATGTGGCAATAAAAGCATAAGAATTGAAAGCATTTCAAGTTTATTTCAATGGCAAGGTGAAAAGGAAATAATTTTAGGAAATTTTGAAAAGATTTAAGAAAGAGTTTATTATGGTACAAGTATAACCTAGTGACCACTCAAATTAATGGCATGAACCACAAACAATTTTTTTGCCACAAACAGAAATATGCTATGTGAGACACAAGCCCTTCATAGCTAGGTCAGAATCTGCATTAATCCTTGGTGTCATAGCCTTGTCCACACATAGTAGAAGCAATAATATTGTTAACCAGCTAATTGTTACAAGAAATTAGTTTTTCACTTTTCGGTAGAGAAAATGTAAAACAACAAATCCAGGAGGTTTGAACTTATAGTTGATCTACCTATTAAAAAATTTTCTAACCAAAACTTACTACTGAAAGTGAAATGTTAAAGGTATATAGAGTAAAATAAAGTAAAGAAATTGGTTAAATCTTCACTCTTCAAGCTGCAACAACAAAATTGGGAGCCGTTGGAAGGCACACATTTGGATTGGCCTTGATCAATGATTCCTTTGATGGTTTATGGCTATATTATATTTTTGATCAGAGGTTTTCAAAGAAAATTTAACAAATATTTAATGAAGAGAGTTTCACATGGTGTATTACTTATGGTAGAATCATATGAAGATGAAGCAGAAGGCTCAGGCGGTTCTTGTTTGTGATCGATCGATTGCAAATTGGGTCCTTGATAGGCAATTATCCTCATCCTAGTTGCAAGTTAAGATCAATTAAATCTTGAATTGCGTAATTATGTTGTGGTTTGATATTAAAAACCTTGCACGTTTTCTTGAATACTCTTTTTCTGATAATTACAATTCGGTGCTAACAATTGTGAGTGTTGATAAAATGCTAAATTCTTAATTTCAATTACCATAGTACAATTCTCGATAGCCTTTGAAGCATATAAAAAAGAACATATATACTTTTGCTAAGCAATGTAAAGTTTGTGACATATTGGAACATAACTTCTAGTTTTTTAATTAAATTGAATGGTAATTTGATAAATGTTACTACGGACATATCATGAATGAAAAAGTCCATTAATGAAATTTTAAAATAAAAAAATTTCTCAGGGAACTATTACTACTAAAATGCCTTATTACCTAGGCCAGAGGCTCAAAATCCCAAACACGTAAGACCCGCATAATAGGCATCTCTTCAAAACCTGTCAACCTTACAGTTATACAGAATTCAGGTATAAAAGGTGAGGTAAGGCATGAACTCTGAGAACATTATTCTTCTTACATTCCCTTTAGCTTACAGTCTCTGCTTAACTTCTCTCCTCCTTGAAATTTGGATTAACTTAAGTATTGGAGCATGCTTCCAAGTCTCAACTTCGACGCCCTTTTGACCATTTTTCTGTGATAAAAAAGCTTAGCTCACTTCATCTTTGACAGCTCTTCCAAACCCTTCAGCTTCAACCCTAGAAGACCTCTGCAAATACTCTTTAAACACATTCTAACAAAGAAATTAAATAATTGTTAATAACATTAATTTGATTGGTGTCGGTACCGTAATAAGGAGTCTCCAACTCAACGAAACAATTGGTTGCACTCTTATAAATGGATTGAGATTAAACAATTGTAAAAGTTTTATTAGTATTGTTGCAATTATAGGTAACTTTACACAGGAGTAATATTACCAACAGGATGACCAGGGCACTTTTGGTTTCACTGCATTTTCTATTTACAAACCTGAAATGAATATAAGGAGTAGCAGAAGAAAGTGAAAGAAAGCAGAGGATCTTGCCATCTTCATTTTCTTTTTCTTCACAAATTGTTAAATGAAGAAAAAGGAGAAGTAAGTTAATTTGATATGGGATTTAGTTTGGTGAGTAAATTTATAGCGAAAGAGTAAAAAAAATTGTCAAGGTTTGGAATTGGTATTAGTACTACAATTTTCTGATATGAGAAATAGACATTCTCTTAGCATTAATGAGTTAAATCCAAGGTTAAAAAAAATGAATAAAAGGTCAAATCAATAAAACTTTCGATTTTTAACCGATTCAATCGGTTAAACTAATCGATTTAATTAAAAAATATTAAATATTTAAAAATAAATTTAATATTAAATAAATATTAAATATACTAAATAATTAATTAAAACTATTCATTTTTAATGGTAAATTTGATATGAGATTTAGTTTGGTGAGTAAATTTATAGCAAAAAGTTGAAGAAATTGTCAAGGTTTGGAATTAATACTGCAATATTCTGATATGGGCAGTAGACTGTAGACATATCTTAGCATATTAATGAGAAATCCTTCAGGATGCAGTTATTCATACAATTTCAGATTCCTTATAAAATTGAAAGGGCATTTTCCATTTATTTATATAATAAAGGCATAAAGCTTACTTTAAAATAATAAATAAACAAAGAACGGTATTGTATTCTGGAAATGGCATAACCAGATCAAACTATTAAATACCAGTCAGCTCATACTTTTCTTCTGCTCCTTTAATATTTCTATTAATTATATTTTATGCTGGAACAACATTTCTATCAATTATATTTTATTATAATATTTTTTTACATTATTCTTTTATTTATTTTAACTTCTAACATTTATTCACTTTATTCTCTTATTTTAAAAGAGAGACAATTTATTTTCTTATTTTAACTAAGTGGAACAACAGAAGATATTCTATTTTGAGGAGATTATGTTAGGAAAACCAAGATTTCCCTGTTGTTTTATTCATTAACATAGAAAGATAACAACTCAAAAGTTTTACTAGTACTACAAAACAAGGCTCTCCTCTTTACATAGGCCTACATATTTATTGCATTACATGCCTTTTACATGTCTGCTACAACAGTAGAATTGCAGCTTTAGAACAAGCGGGCAAAGTCCAGAAATGAGGCTATGGGATTGCCTCTACTTTCTTCAGATCCACGCTGCCTCTGTTGAGAGGAAGACATGAAGTAAGACTCCTTCGGGTTGTTGAATATCTCATCTACCAATTTCGATGGTACCCCAAATGATAGCTCCTTTGCCTCGCTATCCATTTGTCTCATCAAGTTCTTTTTCCCTGCAAGGAAGATTCTCTGGTTGTTCTGGGCGTTGATTCCAAACCCAATTATCTTCAGGTTCTGGTTTTTGGATGCAACAAATGTAACTGGATGGCCTGCTGGGACTACGAAGATGTCACCAGGTGACAATCGAGCTTTCACCTTCTTGTATTCTCCAGTTCTTTGCTCCTCTTCTTCCTCTTCTTCTTCTTCTTGTTCTCTTCTGTTTTGGGATCTCTGGCTCTGCCTAGAAAGATGAGGGCAAGCCATTTCAATGTACCCATTTCCTTCCGTGACAAACACCACAAATGTAGCCTTAGAATTGTAGTGTGGCACAAATATTGCTTCCTGCAAAAGGATTGATTACCATAAATTCATGAAGCGAAACTATTAGTTGTAACAGCAGACGAGATAAATTCTAATGAAATGATTGAAAAATCATTTGATTTAAGTACCTGATTTATTTTGCAGGCAGCAACAGAGACATCCATGTTACGAAGTTGCTTGAATTCCTCGGGAGAAGCCTCAAAGAAGCGTCCGTTTTGGTTAGAGTAGACAGGCGATTGGCTCAATAGGTTGATGGCGAATTTCTCCCCGCCTTTCTTCCTTGGCGAAGTAGCTTGTTGGCTCATTGCCTTTATCTGCTCTGGTTTGGCTCTCCGGAATATACCCTGCTGCCTCTGCTGGCCCCTCTGCTGCCCCTCAAACAGCTTATCTAGCTTCTCTCTTTGTGTCTAATAAAAAAAATGAATAAATAAATAAATAATCAAGAGATAGTAAAAACAAAATTGTTTCATAGTCAAAGAAACATACATTGAGGACAGTCTCAAGAATTTCATGACTGAAGACTTGGTAGTATGACTGAGGGTTTTCGTTTCCAGCAGGGAAGAATTCCTACAGCAAATATAAGTACAGTGTTAATTAATATATAGCCAAACCAAGACACTAAGTTTCTAAATTTAGATATTTTTAGTAAAAAGGACGTTAAGTAGAAACCTCAGATTTCCCAGGGGTATTAACAGGCATGGCGAGCACGGCTATGGTTAGCTTTTCTTTTTTATCTTGGTTGACCATGTACACGGTGCTTCCTGCAGGAATTCTGACTACAGTTCCACGCTCTACATTATAGGACTCTTTGTTTTCATGAGTCACAAACGTGATTGTCCCCTTTCCTGACACAGTAAAAATTTACCATGTTTTAGTTAATAGTGACTTGCTAATAAAAGGTTGAAAATTTGTTCAAAAGGGAAGAGAATATTCACCATTTGTAACAAAGTAAACTGCCTCAGCATCACAGTGGTGTGGGAGTATAAAAGTGTGGGGATTTGCCTCAAACATGGCAAAGCGGTAATCGTTTATGCCCTTAAGTAGACGAGACTTCTCAGTAAACCTCTGGAGGACCTTGAATTTGCCCTCTTCATCCCTGAATCGAGTTTGGAATGATTCCCTGTGAGGAAAGTAGTAAGGATTGTTTCTTTGTTGTTGCTCTTCTTCCTCTTCTTCTTCTTCTTCTTGTTCTTCCCTCCTGCTTTGTTTGTGAGGATGGTAATCCTCGTCGTCTCTCCCTTGCTCCTCATATAGCTCCCTGCATTGTCTCTGACATTGCTGCTTCTCTTCCTGCCTCTGTTCTTGCTCTTGGCAACGCTGTTGACATTCCTGGTATTGCTTTTGAGATTGCTGTTCTTTCTCTCTCTGTTGTTCCTCGGATTTCTGCTGGCATTTCATCTGACATTGTTGCTGTTCATGTTTCCCTTGCCCTTGTTCTTTCCTTTCACAACGCTCTTGGCATTGCTGCTGTTGCCTCTGTTGCTCCTCGAATTGTCTCTGGCACCTTCGTTGGCATTGTGGCTGCTGCCTAAATTCTTGCTGTTCACACAGTTGCTGGCACTCCTCATATTTCCTCTGAGGATCTTCAGGGCCCTGCTGCTGCTTCTTGTACTGCCTTTCACAGCTTTCTTCACACTGCACTTGCTTCCTCTCTCCACGCGTTTCCCATTGGCATCGCTTCTGGCACTGCTCGTATTGCTGTCGAGGATCTTGCTCAGTTCTGCGGGCAGAGGCAGCAGAACAAAGCAACCCAAAAGAAAGGAGAAGAGAGAAGATCAAAACTATGAAAGCAGACTTATTTTTCACCATGTTTACTATACTTTGAGCTGTGTTTTTCTTTGATGGGTGATAAGTGCAAAGACAGGCAATGTATTTATAGAAGGCGGAAGCTAAGCTTTTCTTTACATGCAAATCTCCATCTACGTGTTGAAGACATTGACATGCAAGGTGACGAGTGTGCAAATTAAAGAAGACAAATATTTTGAGTCTTTTTCTAAAAAGAGGGGTAAATATCGAGACGCCACATCCCTTCACGTGGTAGGCCAGGGTTCGGACAAGCTTTGGTGCCAGAAAATCTTGGTTGCATCTGTAACCAGTTGTGGCGAAGTGACTATGCTTAACAGCTGAGCAGCTCGAATGTTGTCTTTTATGTGAACTCAGTTGAGTTTAAAGAGTTTCGAACTGGGATGTGGGTGTGTTAAGGCGAATCAGAGATGAGTTCCGATGAGTGCATTTCCAGATTCACGAGTTAAGTTTGAGTTGATATTGATCTGCACTCTGGCAGAATGGACAGCTCAAGTGTACACTTGGTGGTGTGCATGGTGATGAGTTGCAAGGGATATGGAACAAATTCTAATGTATATTGGGTTTTTTTTTTTGAGTTGTGACGGATTTTCTTGATTTTAGGACAATTTAGGTTATTAAGGTACTTAATTTGAGTATCTTCACGAGATATTAGAATTTAATTCATCTCCTATACAACAATTTCAATACTTAGATTGCTTTGTTTTACTTAACATTCATAACAATACTTAGTGGGTCAATTCTTACAAACTTTATCCTAATCTCTACATCACCCATACAACTTTATTTTTGTTAATGTATTTCGGTGTAAAATTTGGTTAGCTTGCTGAGCTATTTAGAATTGGATAAATTAGTCTTCTGGAACATAGAAAAGGTTAGAGATACGTCAGAGTTTGAATTTTGAAACGTATATCGATGCTTAAGTAAATAAAAATTATTAGAATTATTCAGATAAATAAAAAGAATGAGTTGAGAAAATATTCTCAATGTCAGAGTTTTGGAAGATTTCCCTAGAATCTATATTTACCTACCTTTTTATACTTGACTTCTTTATAGATGTGGGGTCAACAAGTGTGTATTGTAAAGGGATGACAGACGTCTGCCATGTAAAGGTACATGTACTACTAGGTATAACAATTGCCCCCAAGCGAAAAGGGGATTATAATATTGTAGACATCTAATTTTGTCTAGGCCTCTTAAACAAGGTATGTATTTCCTTTAATTCTCCGGGTTTCTAAAGAATCTCCCCTAATCCCAGAAGTTGGATTTTTTGACATTTTGATCGGAGGTCAACATAAAAAAATCAATACCAAAAAGTCAAAATAGAAAAAAGTCAACTTTTAAAAAATCAAGATTTGGAAAGAGAATTGAGTGAGATGAAGCAATCTTGATAATTGGAGAGTTACAATTGAAAATGGAAAGAAAATTGAAAGTTGAGGTTAAAGGTTAGTGGTGGAAGGACTAAATTGGGGGAAAAAAAACCAAAAAGTTGAAATTAAAGGTGGAGGAGCAAAATTCGGATGACAAGGAGCTTAATGTGGACAAATTAAAGATGATGGAAATGAAATTTAAGATAATTGGATTGAAGAAAGATGAGATTTAAGGAAGGAAAACAGTGGAAGGATTAAATTGAACAAATTGGAAGTTCAATTTCAAAGGAAATTAAAGAAAGAATTAAATTCAATGGAATTTAAACTCCAATTGGAGGAAGAATCAATAAAAGAATGGGATTCCAAGGTTCAATTTAAGGAGGATAAAGAGAAATCAATTTGAAGAAGAATTGAAAGTGGAATGACTAAATGGAACAAATTAAAAATTCAATTTTTGGGGAAAAATATAGAAATGATTAAATTGGATCAAATTGAAGGTTTAATTTGAGAAAGAATCAATAAATGGAGGTATTTAAGAGTCCAATTCAAAGTAGAATGAAAAGAGAAGTGAATTTGAAGATGAATTGGAAAAGGAATGACTAAATTGAATAAATTGAAATTTTAATTTTTGGAGAAATTATGGGAATGATTAAATTGGATGAAATTGAAAGTTCAATTTGAAGAATAATCAATAAAGACATGGATTCAAGAAACTCAATTATAAGGAGAATGAAGGTATGAGCTAATTTAAAGAAGAATTGAAAATACAAGAACTAAATTGAAAAAATTAAAAGTTTTATTTCAAAGGAAAATTTGAAATTGGAAGAAATTGAAAGTTCAATTTAAAGGAGAAACAATGAAGGAACGAATTTGAAGAGATCAATTACAAAGAGAATGAAAGGAGAATCAATTTGAAGAAGAAAATTAAAAATAGAGGAACTAAATTGCATAATTTAAAAGTTTGAATTTGTAGAGAGGGATTGATAGGATCCAAGATGGCCCAATTCTTAAAGATTCATGGCAAGTTCCATATGGGTCAAGATCCAAGAAGATCAATGAAACATTGCAAGTATTGGTGGAATTCAGTTGGGTCATGCTGCAAAGTGTCTAAGAAAGGCTTCAACATTCAAGAATGGGCTTGAATGAAGAAAGACCAGCTTTAATCCATGATATATAAGCTAGTCCAAGTGGCAGCATAGAGAGGGATTGAAGTGGGCCATCCTAATTTATTAATTGATGTGGTAAGGGTGGCTTGTTTTAATTCATTAATCCACCTAGGCGTGTGAGCCTATTATATGTATTAAGTCTAATGAGTCTGTGGGGTCTATTTCATTAATCTTGTTGGATTTATTTTAATGTTTTGGGCTTGAGTTTGTTCAGCCTAAATTTACTTAATTTTATTAGTGTTGGCCGATTATGGTCTTGTATTAGGATAAGAAGTCTATTTTGAATTAGTGTTAGCCAACTAAGGTATTGTATTAGGATAGAAAGTCCTAGCTGACCTAGGACTTTGTAAGGAGGCTATATAAAGGATGTTTAGTCGCCTACTTTAGTAAATCAATAGTATTCTGAATTTTATTCAATTGAGAGGATTTTCTCTTATTGTTCTTGAAAGATTTGCTTATCAAAGGTTTCCTTTATGGCGTTCAATAATCAAATCTAGGTTCTTGAAATTTGTTTTCATTGGATCTAGATTTTCAACTTGAATCTTGATTTTCTTGAGTTAAGATATTTGAATTGTTAACGAGTTCAAAAGATTTCAATCCTAAGGGTTCATTTGAATTGTCAGTTCGCCAGCAAGCCTACTTGCTTAACAATTTCATAACCCTTGAGTTGTATTTAGCTACCTGGTTTCCTATAAAAAGTCAACATTAGCAACGCATAATTCCTCTTTCAACTGTAGATCCAAAGGTGTTGTCCTTTTGTGTATTTACACCTATTTTAGTTGAAATGACGACCTTAGTATCGAAAGTCAAATAGAATGGAGTTTCACCCATGGAAGAATGAGCTATTGTTTTGATAGCCCAGAGTATGCTAAGAATTTCTTCCACCAAGCTTATTTTGCTTCTTCGAGCTTCTTTTTCAGGCTTTGTAAAAAAAATTTATTTATCGACTTTACTTGACAGATTGTTTTCAAGTAAACAATAGTGATGTGTACTAAGGCAATCTTAAAATTATCACAAAGTTACTTTAGTTTATCAAACGAAAATTGAGAGTCGTTATCGGTCATAATGATGCTCGAAAAATCGAATTTGCATACTAAGAATTTCCAAACAAAACTGTCTATCACCTTTCTGTTATAATGACTAATAGTTCTGCTTCGACCCATTTAATAAAAGTAGTCACATACTACTATTAGGAACTTTTTCTGTGCTATGACGATAAAAAAATGGGCCCATATATTAATGCCCCAAATGGCGAACAACCTTAGACTGAATAGTTGCTTGAGAGCTTTTGCGGGCTGTCTAGGTACTCTAGCAAACTTATAGCCCTTGCTGTATTTTTTGACCAAGTTTGTATCTTCTTTCCTCATAATCGGTTCCTCATAATCGGCCAGTAGAATCCTTGTCTTTTGAGTTAAGACTCTGCCCCTCGTATGATTATCACATACTCTGTCATGAATTTCTTTGAGTACGTAATCAGCTTCTTCTAGGCTTAGGCATTTGAGCAAATGGAGGGTGAAGGATTTTTTTTTTTTTTTTGTAGAGCGTTTCCTCTAAGAGAACATATCTAGTCACTCGTTTCTCATACTTTTTGCCAATGCTGGGTCACAGAAGGTGTGCTGTCTTCCTTAAAGAAAGAAATTCTGTGTCATCCAGTTGATGGCAATGTGATACATAGCACTTGCTTTTTCCCTTCGTAGCTTGGAATAAATCCTACTCCTACTAGAAGTGAGAACTATATATTGTCGTCTTGATTATAATAAATATAAATCCTATATATAGAGAAAGGAGGTATCAACTTACACGGTTGTAAAACTAACATTTTTATAATTTTGTATATGATTGATATTTTAATAAATTGATCGTTGAATTTAGTAATATAATCACACTCGTCGTACACATAAAGTTTCGAATCGATTCGATATCTATATCATATTGATCGAGAATATTATTTTTTATATATATTTAAGAGTTGAATTTTTTCACATCAAACAAATAGTTAAACATTTTTAATTTACTCGAAACTTTACGTGCATGGACTACATGAATAGAGCATGAAATACAACGGTCTGATTAAACAAACATAAAATTTTATAAAAAATTATGAAAGCGTGTAAAATTAAATTAATTTTACACTAGTGTAAATGGATCTCTCCTCACTTCTATACTATATATAAAATTTTTAACTGGATTGATGTTACCAGTGTCAAATGACACTAACTTTGGTTCAATAATTACAAAATAAATCAAATAAAATAATTATAAAAAATATAAAATATAAAAATATAGATGAACATCTCTTTTACTTTAAAAATATAACTACTACTTAAAAAATACCTATTATTATATTAAACTTTAATTTATCTTAAAATATAACTTATTTTTCTTTTCAAAACTTATTTTTCTTTTTCAAATTATTTTTTCACTCAATAGTGAGTGTAATATATATATATATATATAACAATCAATATATACACGATTTTCTTCTCATTTTTCTTTTCATTATCCTCGAGAGTCCATCGAGTCAAATACCCGTAGTTTCTCAGCCCATAGTTTTCTTTAATCATTTTTTTCCTTTCACTCTCTTCACGTAAAAACCCTAGCAACCCAATTTCAAAACAAAAAAAAAAACCCCAACCCTAGCATTAGCAACCCTAAAACTTCTGTTAAGCAATGGCTTCAAGACGTTTTCAGGTAATCCGTTCATCGAGCCAAGGCGAAATAGGTCTGTTTAATCAGATCATGACTATAGAATCTCCAACTCCGATATTGAAGCGCCCAGCGATGGTCCATTCAGCTGCAAGAAGAGCTCCAAAGATGGTTAAGGAGTCGAAGCCAATGCAGCAGCCAACAACGGCAGTTCCAAGAATGGAGCAGCAGCCACGGAAGATTATATTTACGTTGGGATCACCCGAGAAAGAAAACAAGACCAAAAAGGATGAAGGGTTCGGGGTTTTTCTTCAGGATTGTTCTTTGTGCAAAAAGAAGCTCAAACTGGATAAAAACATCTATATGTATGGGTATGTCGTCGTCTTTCCCTTGCTTGTGTTTTTGTTTTGTGTATCTCTTTACTTGCCTTTTTCGGTTTTTTTGTTAGTCTTTGTTTGGATGTCGAGAAAGATGAGAAAATTCATATAAAATTCTTATGGTTATAAATTTTAAATCACATAACCTAATTGATAATCTAGCCTATCTTGCTATATATTTATATATAGATATATATATATATATATATATATATTGTTTGAGGTTTAAATTTCTCAAAGCTAGTTAAATTAACAATTAATTGAAATAGACACAATTCCTTTTAGAAATATAATATGCATGGGATATGATTTTGCTAATTTCCTACTTCATGCTTGAGGATTGGCTTTTGATAGTACTTTGAATTTTTTTTACCCCTAAATTCAAAACTCCATGTTGTTTTATCTTGTTCTTCATAATAAATTAAAGACTGTTTAGATGTCTTCTCTTCTTAATTTTTGCGTTTCATATGCAATTGAATTTTCCTGTGTACTTTGTCTCAATCTGTTGTTTATAAAATTGACATAAAAACTACCACAATTTTTCTATATCTTCACTATTTTCTTTACTTAGAAATTGCTATATATTAGAATTAACGTAACCGGAAGTGGAAAATATTAAGACATTTAAGTAGATTACATTTATAAACTAAGTGAACCTTATTTTCTCTGTTTTATCCTATATATGTTATCTGGATTTGAGAGTGAGTGTCGAATACGGGAATATTTCGAATATGAATATGTTCAATTTTTTCTAAGTTTTTTCATATATTTGGAGGATTATACCCATATACCCATATCCGAATATGTATAAGACAAATACTGATGTCAAACATGGATATTTTAGGAAAAATGAAAAATCCGAATAACATAGGTTTTGTCACATACTTTGGGTCCATTAAGTTTATGTTACATTTTTCTTTGCTTGATTTAGGACTATAAATGTATACAGTATAATTTTATACTGATTTCAATGAAACATTCTGTAATGCAGTTACCTAGGCGCATTCTGCTCTCCTGACTGCCGGGGTGATCGAATTGCTTTGGACGGGATTGACAAGGAAGTTGTTTCCAAAGTACCAATAAATATGGCACCCTCAAAGAGGTTCTGAGGCAGAAATGAAATTTCACCCTCAAGGCAGATCAAATGCTGCTGCTGCTAAGTTTTTTTTTGTTAGCTGACTGAAACTTCATTTCAGAGATTCAAGGCTGTTTGATTTTTGGCATTTACATTGCACTCTAATGGATGAATTAATATTGCTATGTTAACACATTCTTTTATAGCTGCAATGTAAACTGATTTTGTTCAGTTCCTTTGTTTGTTTAGAGAAGCTTTCTTTTTTCTTTGTCATTTTAACATTTTTAATTTTCATTCTTATTCTAATTAAATTTGACTGGTACTATTGTTTTTTCAAAGTTTATCTCATTAAGTCATGCATGCTCAAAACAGCCTTAATGTTTGTTGACCTCAATTCATTGTACCCTTTCAGATGCTTTGCTGAGTTCATGCTGGGTTCAGATTTTTGGGATTTGTGTGTGCATATATAATCATCACATGAAAAAAGAAAAAGAGGATTTTTGGGGAGATTATAATCTTTCTAAGGTTGGTTTATAGTTTATACAATATAGTACCAAAATGCGGCGCCGCTTCGCAACAATTCTCAACCTCTCGCACCGCAAAACTCCCGCTTCGTCACTGTGAATCGAAATCACAACTGCAGCGATAAGTTTTTATACTAACTTTTCATGTGAGTTTCTTAGTTTTTAGGTTGAATAATTATAAAACTAACTACTATAAGTTTTTTTTTATTAGTTTCTCAATTAATTTCTGTGAAGATATTTATCAAAAATTCGTATATTAGTAATCATAAATGTTGAAGATGAAATATGTTTCTAACAGAGACTAAGTTGCTTTGTTTCTTTCTCCCAAATTCTTTAATTGTGTTTTTTATATATTCTTAAGAATCGAAGGTTATAGAGTACACATCAACGGATAGGATATGCATGACTTGGGTTCAATTGTGGCTTTGACTTTGTTATTTTTATCTATGTCCTTTCTTTAGTTATAGATAGTAGAATTTGTAAATTAGTTAAACCATGAGTTATAGAACCAAATTTAATTTTAGTTTAAATTTAATCAAACCAATTTGGATAAAAAATGAGTTAGTTAAAATTCAAATTATTTCATTATAACTGCTAATAGATGATAGTATAGTGTTAAGATTCACGAATAAATTGTTTCACATCAAATGTGCAATATTTTAAAATTTTCACGTCCGCGATCCGTTACATAACATTAGCGACACCCGCATTTGCAATACTGCAACCGCATCTGCAATTAAATCCGCAACCGTGATTTAGAACTATATTACATCCCTTTAAAGCGAGAGAAAATTGTAGGAAAGTGAAGGTGTGAGGTGTCTTAGACAGGATTAAGCAGCTAGCCTTGTCTGCTAGCTGAATAGCAGAGTAATAAGACCTATTCATTGGTATGGTCTGCATTGCAGAGACAAAAAGGAACATATATGCTTTTGCCAGCCAATGTTGCTTTCACTCCGCCACTAACAAAAGGGTACTTCAGATTATAACAAATAAAAACCAACCATAACTTGGTCTGAGCCATGGCAGATAATTATATTAACTTACTTTTAATAAACCTTGGATTAAAAAATATAAAGTAATCGAGTCAGCAAAACAGGACAACCAGACTAATGGCTATATTTTACACTAATGTGAAACCAAGAAAGCGTAATCAATTGATTAAATACAGCAAAAGATGAAAGATGAACAGCAATATTTTCAGAAGAAAAAGAGCCTTAAAACCATGACTTGCCAACGTAATTGTCAGATATATAAACTGTCATGTTCTTTTCAAGTATATTGTTCACCTCATAGAAAAAAAAAAAAAAAAAAAAAAAAAAAAAAGAGCCATTAACCTACTTTTTTCAGTACATCACTTGCAGAGTTCTGATCCTTTACCATAAGCTTGAGTATTATATCCATGATTTGCAGAGCACCCACCAAAAGTTGACCTCTCATCAGTTTAATGAGAAGACTTGCTGGTTTTTCTTATTGATTCTTTCACACAGGAATAGTTGGACTGTCTGATTGAGTCAGTTCATCATGCTGAACAAAGAAGTAATTATAGAATTGCAGGTTATTACAATCTTTTATCATAAACTAGTTGACTACGAGTACTAGGACAGAAAATAAAAATGAAGGCTTGGTTCTTCTTCTAGACATCAAGAAGGTAAGGGTTCACTAAGCCATGATACATAATCAAAGACAGGATTTACAGGCAGATTAGACACAAAAATTCAAGATCCAAGAACATAGTGTTTTCTCCATAGGTTGTTTCTTTGGAATGATTACCAGTCTCAAATAACAAAGGAACCCAGCAAGATATCAGCTTAAGGACTAGAAACTTGAAATTATGTGACACTCTCCAATCATTATATGCCAATAGCAAATTGTAGATGGTTTTTTTGATCGGGTGAAGAAACGTTGTAAACCATTAAAACGAGATGACATAGGGAGATGGCAGAGAGGAGATTAGAGCAGACCCTTAAAAACAAGTGCGATGGCAAGTGGTGGTGATAAAGGCTGTAAGTGGTTGGGGATGGTGAAAGTTATGGTGGCTGTAGAAATTGCAGACAATTCTTAACGGCTAAATATTTGTTAGATTATCAAAAGATTCCAAACGAAACTTTTGGATCCCTATTTATAGTCCACCAAGAGAAGTTACCCAAAGAAGTTATAAATCAAGTGAGAAGTTATTAGAAAACCACTCACGTGAAAGTGTCACAAAACACGGGTAGTGGGAGAGAGAATGAGGTTACCAAAAGTAATGCGTAGTATGGGAGTTACATGGAGCTTACATCCTAAGTAATGTTTTGGTCACAAGCAGTAAAGAAAAGTTATGTGACAACATACTTAAGAGTATACTATCTGTTTAATGATTAAGGGAAGCACTTGTGTTTCAGGAAAAGGTTAAGAAGCTGACTTCTTAACAGTTTCCATATCTGAACCTCCAAGTCATACTCTCCAAGACATCCTAAGAGTGGAACAAATCCAAAAATCCTGCCAACCTTCCAGGGTTAGTTCCACGGTGTTACACAAGCGACTAGAGATTGCTATAGTGTTGCTGCTAGGAGCGTTGCTGTAGGGAGGACTGCTGTCAAGTAGTGTTGCTGTAGGGAGCACTACTGCCAGAGAGCGCTGCTCATAGGGAACACTGTTGCCAAGGAGCGCTGCTGCCAGAGAGCACTGTTCCCAAGTAGTGTTGCTGCAGGGAGCGCTGCCTGCTGTTAGAGAGTGTTGTTACTAGGGAGCAATGTTGTCAGGGAACACTGCTTTCAAGAGCGTTGTTGCCAGGGAACACTGCTAGGGAGCGCTGTAAGGGAGCGTTATTGACTAGGAGGCTGTTGCTAATAGGGAAACTATTACTTATGAGAGTTGTGTTTGCATGACATGTTATTGACCAAAAACAAATATCTACACAAATCTGTCTTAGGAGCCTTTGAAAACCAAAAAAAAAAATGATGGGATTCCACATTTTCTTCTCATTTTACATCGTAATAGCTGAATTATGAAAAGAGCTACATTTTTCATATATATATATATATATATATATATATATATATATGTGTGTGTGTGTGGGTGTGTTTTGAGGTTTGAATGATCAAGTATCCTTGTTTCAAGCTTCAATTATGTCTTTCCAATAAGGTGAGATCGATCCCTCCTTTACACTTCTTTAGATAGAAAGAAAAAAAAGGATAATTAAGGAAGGTAATATTTTGAATTTAATGGTTGAACTATATAACAACGTGTGTTGTTCTATTTATAGTTCAAGCAATTAGAACTTTTCATTCCTTACAAATTTTTTTCGTTTCTACCAAACGGATTAAAGCTTTTGAATAGAGTTTGTTACACCCACATTATGTTATATAAGGCTAAGATCCAATATTAAATCAAATCCAAGAGATCTATTACTTGAGACTACCAATTATACTCTCCAAAAGGAATGACACTTGTCCTTAAACAATATGATCATACAAGATACATGCGGGCAGACGGACAACTCTAGATTCTTCATGACCCCAGGTATAAAAAGTGTGAAATAAGTAAAAAAATTCGGGACATTCTGCTTTACTCATCTTCTTCCTTGTTATTTTGCTCTCTGCTCTCTTATCTTTAAAACCCTTGCTGATTTAAGCATCGAATCACGTCCCGAAATCTTAATTCCGACGTCTTTTAGACTTTTGTCTTCATTTCAAGTCCTACTTTATAGCCTTCCAATTCCCCTTTCATCATACATCCATTCACCGACCTAAGCACACGAGTACATGTTTTTTTTTTTCACTTTTGCTTGAGATTTAGAGAGGATTACGGTTGGTGGCAGCTAATTTGGTGCCCTCTATGGATACAATATTGGGCTAAACTGAAGAACTGAAAGTCTACCATAGCCAGAGAAATAAAGAAAAAAGTTTGAAAGTGCTTTTCCACACAAAAATATATAGTCATAACACATTCTTTGGCCTCTTTGCTTGTTTTTGGTAATTTAGATTTATACGTTTTTGTAATTTTTTACATGATTTATATTTGTTTAATTCAATCGTTCTATTTCATATTCTATTCATATAGATCGTGCATGTCAAATTTTTAATAAATAAAAAATATTTAATTATTTGTTTGATATAAAAAACTTTCAACTGTCAAATATATATAAAAAAATATAGTATTCTCGAACGACATAATATAGATATCAGATTGATTCGAAATTTTACATGCACTGTGAGTGTATATTATTAAATTCAACGATCAATTTGTTAAAATATCAATTATATACAAAATTATAAAAATATATAAAATTAATTAACTTTACACTGATATAAGTTGATCTTTCTCATGTATTTATAAATATATATATATATATTTCAAATGGTCCAAAATCATTGCACGTAGCCATCGGAATTGTACTATAAGATCCAATTGCTTTGTGAGCTTTACCAAAAGTATAGAAATAATGCTTTTTATTGAACAAACAGATGCCAGAACCTGGTGTGAGTTTGCTTGAATTAGACCAATGAACACCCGACCAGAAGGTAACCCCTTCAGTTTAGAGTGTCCAGCCAAAGTGACTACTGGCTGATAAGCTTCCCGCTTTGTATAGCTTTGAAGTGAAACATATCTTTCTTTTTCTGTCTGTTTTTTTTTTTCTTCTTTTTTTATCCCTCCTTTTGGCCCCCTTCTTTGACCATATCTGGAATATGAAGCACATATATATTTACAAACCATTTGCCCTCTCTAGTCTCTACCCCTTTTTTCATCTTCTTCTTCTTCTTATTATTATTATTATATGGGCTTTAGGGATTTAAATTCCACCCTAAAATATCTTTTTGGAAAGTAAAGTATGACCATTATCTTGGTTTATGCCTCTATATTACTATTTGCAATTTGATAACAGATGTAGGAATATTAGGCATTAAGTCCATGTTTTTCTAAATAGTTTTTGAAGGGCATTATATAAGAAAAATTATATGATATATAGTCGTGAGGGTATTATATAAGGAAAATTTTTTGATATATTGTCAGTGTCAGTAGATTTAACAAATTGACACATTTCTATAATGTATAATAAAAATTATTAAAAAATTAATATAATAAAAACACACATTTATCAATTTTTTAATCCTGCTGTAAAGTTTGAAAACTCTGTCTACCATCTCTATATAAAACCCATATTGGCATATTCCCACTTTTTCTTTTGGTAGAAGCCATATTTAATATTTTTCCCAATTCCCACTCTTGTTTTTACTTTCTCTACATTCCACACAGGTAAGAACAAACTAATGATCTGTTGCAATCAGTAGAGGACAAAGCTGAACATAAAATAAATAAATAAATAAAAAAACTCTCGTCTCTTACTCATGGCTTCCATAAACCTGCCAAGCCTGCAAATCTGTCTGCTGCTTTTCCGGTTTCTTACTCACACCACAGTAAAAAAAGGAAAAACGAAAAGTAAAAAAATGGCAGTGCAGATGTTAGATTATCAAGGAAACCAACTTTTCCCAGTACAATCATTAGCAAAAGCAGTGGGAGAAAGAAGCATTCTGATTTCTATGGTCACTTTTTTTTTTTTTTTTTTACATTTCCTCTATCACTTTGGTAATGAGTATCCATCAAACCCTTTACTTCTCTTTGCATTTAAAACAAAAAGTAAGTATCCTAATGATTATATTGACCATACTTCATCTTCTTTAGCTCATCAAAAGAATTCCCTAAACTAACAAAAGAATTATCATGAATAAAACAATCTTCAAGTACCCCACTTTGGCAGTTCTTGATAGTGCAACTTCATCCTGCAAAACCAAAAAAAAAGCTCTATCATTATCACATAAGTAAAAAGCTAATATTTACTTTTTAAGTATCAGAAGTAATCACCAGTAACGAAAAAGTATAATACCTAAACAATATCTTGCAGAGCTTGCTTTGAGATGCCGTTGAAGTGGATTTTGGTTAATCACTTGTCTTAATTGTCAATTGCACTGAGATTAGTATGTTGTAAGCTAAACATCGTATTATGATTAAGGAGTCGGAATTAGCGATGACTGGAGTTAGTTTAACCAATCATTTACAAAATTTACACCTGATCAAGGAAACATTGAAATAAGATTAGTCGAAGAAACCAATAAATAGTAAAGGGAAAAGAAAAGAGAACCAACCTTTTTTGGTTAGTGAGCAATGGAATGTCTCTATCACCCTTAAGAATGAATCTCCTCAAAGTGATCCCTACCTGCTTATTGGGACCAAAATTCTACTTGTATATTAGGAACAAGGGAAATGGCTCTTCTCGAGAAAAATTCAATTGAGAAAGAGAACAAAAATATCAAACACTTTTATATATTCTATATTACTCGGACTCGGGTGTGAGTATCAAACACGGGTATGTTCAATTTTTTCCAAGATTTTTATGTATTTGGAGGGTCCTGGGAGGATCATATCTCCATACCCATATTCAGATATGAGTCGGACACGAATGTCGGACATGAGTACTTCAAGAAAAATGAAAAATTGGAACAACATAGCTTCCATTATATGCCAAGTATATTTTCTTTTTCAGAGCTGGGTTTTCATATAGATTCTCATAATCCATTAGTAAGTGACCAAAAGCTAGAGCCATGATTCAGTTTCTTGGCATGTTTAAAAGTTATGGGAGTAAAGGGTTAAGCCCAAGGACCACAAGCACAAAGGAGCCTTCTGTGCTGGAAATTTGTTTATTTTAGACAAACTTGATGCAAAAGACTGAGAAAAGAGAAGTAAACAAATAAGCTCGACAGGGATTTTACCTGATTGATTCAGAATGGAAATTATTGCTTTGAATGTGGATCGTAACTTCCTTCAGAAAAAATTTAGCTCAGTGTATCCATGTGCATATGGCAAAAGCTCCTCTACCTCAATCCTTGAACTAGAGTAACTCGTGCTCTTCTTCAATCGGTCACGGCTTGACTCAACCTCAGCCCAAAATATACCATAAACTGGTCTGTGATCTGAGAACCTAGATTCCCCACGGACATAAGATACTTGGTGGAGACCTTCTCCGTACCACAATATCCGGTCACACCTTCGTACAAAAAAAGTTAAATTAAGTCGGTACCTGAAGTGGTTAGATTAAAAAGAAAAAATTAAAAAAAATATATACAGAAGGAGATGTGGTAGGGGGAAGAAAATACTTGTTTTAATAAGCCAATTTTCTTTATTACACTATCATATTGTTCCACATCAGAGCTATGGTTTTAAGTACTTTATCCTGCCTTTATGGCAGGAGGCATTTTCATACCAAGCAGGAGTTCGGCATTTCTCCTTTGGGTGCATATCATGCCCTGCGTATCTGTCCGAATTTGTTGAATACTTGTATGTTGGTGGGAAGTAAATCTTTCCTTCATTCCAACCCGCAAAAACACGCCCTCTTTTCTGCTCTATCCTTAACTGCCAAAATATCATCAATGAAAGGTTTTCTTATTAAATTTGACAGTAAAATTTATTGTATGTATTTCAAACCTGTGAAGAAATTTGGCCCAAAAAAGAACCTCTGAAGAAATTTATGGAGTTTATAACAGGAAGTAAAAGCATACCTGGTCATTTTCTAACAATGCCCTCCAGTTCTGCATCTCAACAAGCGCCTTGGCAGACCGGAAAGAGAGGGCAATACGATAATTCAAATCCCCAAGCCAAATTATTCGACTGGATTAACATATAAGTAGTTAGTATATGCAAACAAAAAGAAGGGGAAGAACAAAATAACCTAGAACAAGAAAATATTGGTAGTTTTTGCATATACAAGATGGATCCATTTTTTGCATCAAGTTTTACAGGTAAATATATTCATTTAGAATTGAAACTTTGACAGTAAATCTCAGGTAGGCAGGGAGACAGACTATTAAGAGAAGTTGAAGCACACTTGAATTGTATTAAGTCAAACATAAATAATACTAACAAACCAATTCAGTTTTATCATCAAACGATAATGAGTTTATTTCTATCCGTTGTTTCAGAGCTATTCTTTTTTTTTTTTGTTCCTTATGCATCTATAACTCATTCAAGTAATCTTAAAGAAAAAAGAATCTAATTGACGGTAGACTAGCAAAGGCCTTACTCATGCTCAAGGATTGTTTCAGGTGACTTCTCATCAGCTGCATTATGAACCCGTGGAAACCTCGTCTTCTTAAGAATCTCCATGACATCAGAGTTCCTTCTTAGCTCATCACCTTCCTTTTGTCCTGAAGTTAAATGAGTACAGATGAAGCAAAAGCTTGTTTGATGCACCAACATACTGACAGATATAGAACCCTGGCAAACCAAGCCATATTGGTTAATCATAAGTGCCTCTGATTCTTGAGCGGAAGACAAGTAAATTATATGAAAAATAAACTCTTAAAGTACCATTTTACGGTCAAGTAATACCTTATTTCCAAGATAACCCATCAATCCTCTGCCAACACAAGATACTTTCATGTTTTTAACATGATCTCTCAACTCACTTCTCACCCAAATTGTGATAAATATGCCAACCATTTGCTTACTAGCCACTAAGCAGTACCTTGAATGCCCAGGCATCCTATATCCCTGCTCATTGGATGCAGATCCACCATAGGACATTGGCGAGTACAATACAGTACTTGGTGAATCTGCAATCCCATTATCATCATCTGAAGAACCCCATCTGGAGTAATCACTAGGTCTGGAGTAATCGCTAGGCCGGGAGTAATCACTAGGCCTATTACCCCATCTATAACTGGAGTCATAGTCACTTGTCCTATGACCAAATATTACCCTATCACAAACACTGAATCGCCTGTCAAGTCGTGGTTGCGAAATCGAGGGGTCATTGTCCATTCTCCAGCTGCTGGTTGTCTGAAATGATCGGCGATGAAAGAAAGATGAATTCTTCTGCCTAGATGACCCCTCAAAATCAGCATCCATCTCAACAATGGGCTGAGGAACAGGAGATGGTGTATAGCACCCCCCTCCACCACTGGTTCCAGGAAGATTATTTAAAGTCTTTCTAATGAGAGACAACCATTTTTTGGCAGGACCATTGTCTTCTGCACCCAAAATATTCCCAGCATTCAAAGGAACTATCTCTTGAAACCTATAAGAAATTATTCTATGAACAACGGATCTACAACAAAGTTTGGTAAGCAAGACATGAAGATCAAAACTGTGAAAACATACCCAAGGACATATATATCTGCAGGAGGTGAGGCATGAAGCCAATCTTCTAGATTCAAATTACTAGGTGGGGATCTTCCAGCCACATTCCAAGTAGCTACAAATATGCTGCTCCAATGGAAAAGAGAAGAGCAGTTGGTACTGATGCATCACAAAGGAATAAAAGTGATAAAAGAAATTTAAAAGAAAAGATACCTATAATTTTGGACATCTATGATTCTAGGGTGATCAAGATTCATTCTCCCTCGCCGGCTTTGCTCTGTATTCTTACTAAATTTTTCTGCACATCAAAGTAACATTTAGAAAATTAATAATAAAAATAAAGTCCTAAGCACAATTTCTTTTTAGAAACAGCCAAAAAAAAAATCCCCAAAAACTGCTGAGATTAGAAACCTGTTTTACTCTTTTTGATTGTGCATGGCTCCCTTTCTGAGAAGCTAGTCCTGTATTCCACTTCACCTCCTGAAGATTGAAAAACAAAATAAAAACACTGTTAATACACAAATCTAAGTTATATATACAAGTTATGTACAATAGCAGAAACTGTAGCAAAAAAAAAAAAAAGGAACAGAACAAAAATTGAAGCTGCGAAGGAATATTCAACGATGCTATGTGTGGTTGATGAGAAATTGAATGAAAAGAGAATTATCAGAATCTTGAGTACTGATATATAGAATCCAGGAAAAGCTAAGCCTTCAAATAACCAAGTAATCCATGATATGTTGGCATGTTCTAATTGGATAGAAGAAAAATATTCTCTTTGCTTCATTTTTCACAACAATCAACCAGTCTTCTTCTCTGGCATGAAAGCTTGAGATCCTAACTATTTCCATAACTGATGAAAACTAAGCAATCATTGTGGAATCCCAGAAAAAAAGCTCAAGTACCCACCTCCTCCACAATCATGATCATCTGCTTGAAAGTCCTCAGTTTTGCTCTTGATATTGAACCATTTTCTGACCATTTTTTTGGACCATGAGAGCTACACCAAAACAATAAACACCCAATAAAGGAAAACTAATCAGTTAAGTTAACAACCTCCAAATTTTATTTTTTTTTTTCACAAATTTGAGTATAGAAAACCAGAAACAGAGAAAGAGGGAGAAAAAAAAGCAAACCTTGCTTTTCTTGGGTTTCCCATCTCTCATTGTTAGATGTTTACTTCATACAGCTCCTAATTTACTCTTTTACTATTCCCCAAACTCCCAGCTTTGCTAGTAATCACCCAGAAAACTGTTGCTAGAACCCCATAGGCAGCACACTCCTCCGGTTCTTCCCCAATTTCTGGGCTTTTGACTAGAGAAAAACAAGCTGAGTTCTTTGGTCTCAGATAGTTAACTAAGCAAAAAATGTCTTTATCTTCACTTGCTCAAAAACAAGGTTAAAGTTGAAGCAAAGAGAAGTAAACAAGAAATGGGTTGTTCTTTATTTCCTCTTTCTAGTGCTACTATGTATATGAAAGCAAAGAAAGAAACCAAAACCCCAGGAAATATGAAGGTCTAACGACTATAGAAAAGGAGAGAGAGAGAAATAGGGACAGCACTTTAATGCGTGGAAGTGAGATGAGAAGAAGGGAGATTCTTGAAGTAGAACAAGACAATGCGGCAGACATAAAGAAAGAGAAAGAAAGAAAGTCTAGAGAGAGAAAGGTCATAAGAACAACTCAAGCAGCCCCTCCTTTCTTTCTTTCATTGTTAAACAAAGAGAGCCTCGTTCTATGTAAAACAGCAAAGTATCGAATTTGAACAGAATAAAGTGCAGTAGAGAGAGAAACCCTCACTCTCTTAATGTCCTTCTTTTTTAGTGTATTTGTAATTTTTATGTTTTTTTAAGGGATTTTATTTATTTACTCTTTGGTCTTTTAGAGAGTCTTTAGTTCCTCAAATCTCAAGGCAATTCCAACAGGATGGGGCAAAGGGGCAATGTCGTTTGTTCCATGTATTGTATGTTAAAACGACAATGTCAGGTTAAGGGGAAAGGTAGGCATGGTCAGCAAAGTGTTTAAGGGGTGGTAAGGTATCCACCATGCCCACCACTGGCAGCTGTCTTCTGTAAACTGTTAGCCAATTCTTGGTCTTCCATCAAAGTAAAAAAGCAGTTAAAGAAGGGGTCAGCTGTCTCTGTAGCAGCAGTACTACTGCATTTTGTTTCTGTCTCTTTCTCTCTCTCTTTGATTTTGTTTTTTATTCTCTTTTATTGGATTTTATCATGGTAGTCAGTACGGAGGATTCGTTTTTATTTTGATACCAATATATGTTTTGACGTCTCGTTTTAAATTTACGAATATTTTTTATATATTTATATATATAATTTATTTTTAAATTTTATAATAAAATATATATCATATACATATATAAATATACCTCAATTACTTACATAAAATATATATTTATGTGTAAATATAAAATTTTAAATATTAAATATTTAATATCTAAATTTTTAAATATCAAATAAATAAAATAAATATAAATATATAATAAATTATTATTAATTAAGTTCAATAGATTAATTTAATAAATATATTTATTTTTAAATGTAATTATAAAAAATAAAAATGATAATGATAGAGAAAACATTAGAAATTTATTTAAGACAATCAAATAAATGATTTTAGTATATATATGATTTTAGTATATATATCTAATATATATTAAAAATATAAGAAAAAATATAAAATATTTTAAAGGATAAAATAGTAATTTCAAAAGTCGGAGCGGGGCGGAGTGGAGCAAGCATTTACCAAAACCGCTCTGCTCCACCCCGCTCTAAAAAAAAACCTCTCCATTCGAAACGGATCGGTGCAAAATCCATCGATCGGATCGGGTTTTATCATCTCTACTGCAGATTGATTAATTACAGCAAGTAAAATGGCAAGGAGTGTAGGGAATGTTGTTAACTAACCTGACTGTTTTCATTGAATCTAGGCTAGTGCCCTTGGAAACAAAGGCAACTGCCCCAGTCGCTAGGGTATTACTGTTCTTTCTTCTTTATCACTGCCCTACTTAATAGAAGCTACTGTCAAACCTCCTTTTCTGGCACTGGACCATATACGGATTAATGTGATTTTCAACTTTTTTTTCTCTTAAATTTTGGCCACTTGTGAGAGGAGGAGGAGCCTCCAGGGAAAAGCATGCTTAATTCTAATGGTAGAGGAGATTTCTAAAGTCTCCTCGGGCCTTCAACAATCCTTGACTACATAACTCAAAATTGTCTAAATATTAAAGCAGTCAAACCATGGTTAATTTAAGGCTTTAAGCTCCTCAAATTTTGAAGGAAAAAAAAATTGCTTTGCTATTTTGACTAGTCTTTGGCAAATACATTTCAGTTTCACCACTAAAAAGAGGGGGCTGTCTGTTAGCCTTTGTCCTGTTTCTTTGCCTCATGATTGTTGGGGTCTAAGCCAAATTGATTTCAGCAGCAAAAAATTTTAGAATATGGTTTAAGGGCATATTTTTTTTAATTGAGGTGACGGCGGAGGAACATGGGACACCATAAAACCAAAGCATAAAATTTCCCAAATGGAAAAAAAAAAATGCTTTAAAACTTGTTCATAAGGACTTCCCACTAAGCTCATAAGTCAAAGTTGTTGATGTTTGTTTGTGTCGATGTGGTTTTCTTGATGGTCTGAGGTTCTGTGAATAAGGGAACAGGGGTCAGAGGACGTCGAAGCCCAACCTCCGACACTGACTTAGGCATCGAAACGTGCCTCGGAGCCCAACTTCCGGAGCCCGCTGACCCTGTTCCCTTGTTCGCAGGACCTCAGACTATTAGGAGAACCATCTCGACACAAACAGACATCAACAAAGGCTTCTCTGGCATCATAAACCAATTGTCCCAATTAAGGATTGGCAAAAGATTGTTAAAGGTGTCTTAGATTAGGGTCATTGTTATTTATTAGATTTAGTAATTTTAGATACGACACGAAAAAATAATTAAATATAATACGAACACAACATGAATAAATGAACATATCAAAATCTATATAATATGAATTATTAATGTGATAAAATTTAATATAAATATATAATACCTTAAATACAATTATGATACAAAAATAACATACAAATACACAAATTTTCGTCTATTATCTACTGTACAATAGGATTAGCTCTGCTGTCCCATAATCCCTTTTCTCCCCTTGAAAGGGTACATCACTTAAAAGAGTTTAATTGGTTCAATTGAGTGACCCTTAATAAAGCAAGGTGGGTTTTTTTAAGCATATATCTAGACAAGGCCAAGAAAATGAGGGTTAAACTCTATACCCCTTTTACTATTAAATATATTTTAAATAAATAAATAAACTGTATTTAAAAAATTAAATATAAAAAATAGATAATCTTTTTAAGTGGGTAAAAATTTGATAGTTATTTAATTGAGTATTTTTTAAAAAAATTTGATGATTTTTTAAAAGTAAATAGATAATTTTTTTATTAAAAATATTATATAAAATATTAAAAAACATAATTATCTTTATTTAATTTTTTGATTTTATAATTTGATTTTGTTGTTTTATACTTTCACCAACTGAGTTGGTATAACTTAACTTTTGATACCAATTCAATCATTCTTTTTATAATACTATAGATTAGACATAATAGCAACCTTCAAATCAAAATAAATTGTTAATTAATAGAGAAAATGAAAGCAAAAGTATATTACCATTTTTTTTGGTATTTGAAATTGTTAAAAATTGAATCTGAATGAAATTAAATTTCGATACTTTACCATAAGACCCCGCAATTGTTGACAAAAGTCCATTATCATAGCTAATCAACCATTTTTATTTAGTTTGTTTGAAAATATCTAGTAAATCCAAAAATCATATGTTTAAAGAATATAGTACTACATGTACCAAAAAAAAATTAGTACTACATGTTTTTTATTTCTTTTCCTATGAAAATCTGGTTTTCCACTTAAATGAAGTGAAATTACTTGTTAAATATATGAATTACTTAAAAATACTTGTAGCTTTTCTTAACACAAATTAAAAATATATATATCTTTGAACCAATAAACAAACAAGTATTTCATAACTCAAATCTAGAATTTCCATAGCAATCCTCTCTTCACACTACCACTTGAATCAAACCCAATTTTCACCTTTAATTTTTATTCACTCAAACCAAACAAGATTCCAATTTTTTTTTTTTCAATTCCATTCCAAACATTAGATTTTTATAAATAATTTTTTTATGTACTTTTTCAATATCCCAAATCAAATTCACACATGGTAATGAAAATACCAAAAACTTTTTCACCCAAACAAAAAAAAAAAGAAGAAAAAAAATATAAAAGTTTTAGCTCAAATAGCAATGAACCACATAGAAATGCCTCTGCCCTTACAAAATTTTCTAAACGTGAATAATGAGTGGACTTCCATTTGTTCCAATCAAGGTTATCTAATCAGCATAAAATCAATTGCCTCCATGAAATGGGATGTGATTTGCTTTTCATTTTTTTCCTTTTTCTATGAAATTTAGAACATGTTTTGATGTTATAAGTAGACCTAGAATATTGGACACAACACGATTACACAATACGAACACGACATGAAAAAAATAACTAAAACACGACAAGACACAAAAAAAAAATACAGACACAACACGAATACACGAATGTGTCAAAATCTATATAACACAAATTATTAACACATCAAAAATTATATTAATATAAAACATGTTTAATTATGACACGAAAAAATATACGAATACGACACGGGTACATGAATTACCAAGTCTAGTTATAAGAGCTCATATGCTATTTTGTTGTTTTTGTATATTATTTTTATCTATTACCTCTTTTGAGGTTGTCACATAATAGGATTCTCTATTTCCATCTACATGTGAAAGGAGCTTACATTTATTAAGTCATGAATTGCTTATGGTCTTATATATTTAAATTGTTTCTCTTCATCTATTATAAATTGATTTTAGATTAAATGATCAATTAGCAAAAAATTTAAATTGATAGAAAAAACCTAATTATTATATTTAAATTTCAACAAAATAATTGCCTATTTTAATGTGGGTCTCTTTGGGAATCATTTGAAGCAATAAGGAGAAAAAAAGTAAAGATTGAATAATACAAAGAAACTTGCAAAGTGATAACTTGTATCAAAGACCAAAGAAAAACATAAACAAATGGGCCATGTTTTTGGTATTTGGATATCTAAAGAGCAAAGGAAGTGAAGTGACCCCTACTTTGGGAAATTTTTTTTTTTTTTTCATTGACAATTTGAGCTTGCTTCATCATTTTTTTTTCTTTCTGCCTCATTGTATGGAGGACAAAAAAGAATATTTGTCTAGCAACACTTTTTTCATTAATTTGGTTTGGTTGTATATCAAAATATTTTGCTTAAAAATAAAATTATTCTAGTAATTGGTTGGATCAGTAGTAAAATATATATGCCATAAAGGGTTAGCCTTGTATAAGATTTTGTTGATCTCTCTTCCGTCACAATAAAATGTTTTAGGCTTGAAATCTGAACTCTTGACATTAGATTTGTCTAAAGGTTGAGCGATTCGTCCAAGCACTCAAAGTTCGTTCGATATTTGTAAGGATTTAAAAAATATATATTGAACTTGAAAAATGAATTTGATTAAAAAAATAAGATTTAAAAAAAAAAAAAATAGGTTAGGTCTTGGACATAACTTTTTTGTCCAGACTTAGTCCGGTTCGATTCATTTTATTATTAGTAATATAAATTTTTAAAAGGGATCGATTTTCTTTTTTTAAAAAGGATTGATCCCTTTTTAAGAAAGGTCAATTTTTTGTGTACAAATTTTGGACGGGTTTATATGGATCTAGACAAAAATTTTGTTCATATTTCGGGCAGACCCGAATATGGACAATCATAACGTTCGTTAATATGAAACTTAGATCCAATTCAAATCCAATCTGAACCGATCTATCAACAGATCAAGTTGACATAATAAAATCTTGAACCCTTAAATTTTACGTCAAATACCGTGTATCAATTATCAAACTATTGGTATATTTTTTGTGTAAATAAATTTTTTTAGATCAAATTTCGTCAAAATTTTCAATTAAAAAAAATTAACAAACATGGTATTTATCACTTGAGCTTAGCTAAAAGAACTTTTGCAATTAGTTTGAAAAGACAATGGGTCCAATTTTTGTGTGAAGTAGGACATGCAAACCGCTATGGTTGAACCAGCTGAGGCCTTGCCCTACCTTTGTGATCAAAGAAAATTATTTCTCAAAGTTATCTATTCAACAAAAACATTATGAAACAATTCATGATTCCCAAAAAACAAAAACAAAATCCTAAGAAAATATATATTATTAAAAATGTTACCTCATAAAAGAGAATCTTTAGTCTTGTGGGTTGACTATATTAATCATGAATATTGCAAATAAAACCTGAACAATATAAAAAAATCATTGATAGACTGCAAACTTAAAGAATCATTTCCTCCATTGGAAAAAACTTTGAACAACAAAATATTTACATATGAAGATAGCTACAAAAATAGAAATCATATAAAAAATTCATATGTCTTTTTGAAATATGCATACTTCCAATAGTTTTTTTTTTCCCCCATTTTTATTGTGTCAAATAACAAAGTACCATGCCATGACATTCAGCCATTTTTTCCTGATTTGTTAAAAACATATATATATATATAGTATTAAAATTTTTGATTGAATTTGATGTTACTGAGTAAACTGACATCAACTCAATCAAAAAATTAAAAAATTAAATAATATAACAATATAAGAGTCTGGTATTTATACCTTTTTAAACTTTTATTCTTTAAAAAGTTATAAAACTATTCATTTCTGTCATATAAATTATCTGAATAACTTCTCTTTTATTTTAAAAAACTCACAAGTTACAATGTGAGTGTATCAAATTTTAATTATTATAAAATTTTTGATTGAATTTGATATCACGAATTAAGTGACATCAACTCAATTGAAAAATTGATATAAAAAAAATTATAACAAAAAAAAAATAAGGATATTAATATCTTTTGATTTTTCAAATATAAATATTAAAAAAGAAATTATCTAATGCATTGTCAGTGGAGTTTTTAAACTCCACAAGCAGAGTTAAAAGGATGACATATATTTCTTAGGTAGAGGTATTCATGAGCCGCAGCCCGAAACTTTTTTATTTTTCATGCCCAGGCCAGACCCTGGGCGGACCCGCGGGCCTGAATCACTGTTTATTTAATAATAAAAAAAATATATTTTTTATTTATTATAATTAAATTTTTAAAAAATAATATTTTTTTAATACGTGAACAGTGATTCGGGTCGGATCACAAATTTGAGGCCCAAACTCGGCCAGTGAGCAGGTCTACTCTTAGGGTATAGTAAAAAAACTATAAAAAAAAAAAAATGGGACATGTGTCAATTTTTTAAAACCGTTTGTAGAGTTAAAAAATTATATCAAAGATGAACCCTTAAAAAATACTATCTGCCTCAAAAAAACTAACTATTTTTACTCAGGCAACTTGTTATCATCATTTTTTAAAATTATCACATTTTTATTTTTATTTTAAACACATTTTAAAAATAAAAAAAAAAGTTAATAGCACTAATGATTCCCAAATTATAGGACATATTTTATATTGTTCTCTAAACTTCAAAACGTATCAAATTGATCCTTACTTACAAGTATCATAACAAATTGGTCCCTTCCGTTAGCTTTTTTGTTACTTTTACTGTAACAATCAGTTTAGTGACACGTGTCACAGACTGATTGCATCACATTTCTTTTCATTTTTTTTCATTTTCATTATTTCTTTATTATTTTTTCTTTGATATTTTTTAATAAATAAATGTAAATAAATATTTTTTATAAAATTAATATAAATAAATATTTATATTTTATAAATTATTTAATTATTAAAAAATTAATTTAAATTATTATTTATCTTTTGTAATTATTTATAAAGAATAATAAAGAAAAAGGGGAAATAAATACATTAATAAATACAAAAGATAAATAATAATTTAAATTAATTTATTAATAATTGAATAATTTATAAAATATAAATATTTATTTACATTTATTTTATAAAAAATATTTTCTTTTTCTTTTTCTTTTGTCTTTCTTTTTTTCTTTTTATAAATAAATAAATTTCGTAAAAATTAAATAATTTATAATTATAAAATATAAAATATTTATTTACATTCATTTATTAAAAATATATTTTTTACTTTTTTATTTTCCTTTTCTTTCTTTCTTTTTTCTTTCCTTTTTTTTCCTCTTTCCTTATAAAATTAAAGTAAATAAAATATTTTATATTTTAAAAATTAATTTAAATTATAGTATGAATTATTATTTATTTTTATTTATATTTATTTACAAACAAGAGAAAAAGGGAAAAGATAAGAAAGGAAAGGAAAGGAAAAAAATAAAAAACTTATAAATATAAAATAAATATTTTATATTTATAAATTATTTAATTTTTAGAAAGTTAATTTAATTTAAAATATAATATAATATAATATACTTATATATATATATTTGTATTTGTTTATAAAGAAGAGAAAAAAGAAGAAAGGGAAGAAAAAAAAATAACAATTTTTTTAAAAATAATAATGTAAATAAATAGTTTTATATATTTTTCAATTATTTGGTTATTACAATATTAATTTAAATTATAATGTAAATTATTATTTAGTTTTTAATATTTATTTATAAAGAAGAGAAAAGCAACAAAAAAAAAGCGAAGAAACGAAAAAATTAAAAATATTTTTTATAAAATCAAAGTAAATAAATATTTCATACTTTTTAAATTAATTATATTTTTACAAAAATTATTTTAATTTATAATATGAATTATTTTTTCTTTGTATTTATTTATTAAAAAAATCAAAGAAAAAATTAAAAAAAATAAAGAAAAAGGAAAAAAAATGAAGAGGCAAGTTGGAGCAATCAACTGGTGACACGTGTCAATAGCTGATTGCTACAGTAAAGGTAAAGGAAAAGCTAACGGAATGGACCAATTTGTTATGATACTTGTAATCACGGATCAATTTGATATGTTTTGAAGTTTAGGAAGCAATATAAAATATGCCCTATAATTTAGAGACCATTGGTGTTATTAACTCAAAAAAAAAAGTACATTTTTTCCATCTCATTGTCGATGTACCAAATCTAGTTATTTGTAATATGCAATAATCATCTTTTCTTTTTGTAAATTATAAAAACTAATAATTATCTTGTGGTAATCATATTACATGTACTTAATTATCCCCTAATGATCAAGTACTACGCGTTTGGTATGATGGAAAGTAATTGGTGAGAATATGATTCTCATGTTTGGTATGCTAAAAACTGTTTACTTTTTTGAGAATGTAATCCCACAAGCATTGGAATGTGATTCCCATGAGAAGTGGTGGGAAAGTAACTTTCCCATGTAGTTGGAAAGTTAAAAAAATGTTAAAACAAATTTATACTCTTTCTATTTGATTTAAAATTATCAATTAAAATATTATTTTAAAATATTTAGTACAAATCTTTATTAATAATAAATATTATTAAAATATTTAAATAATATTTAATTTGCATCCAGCCTTTTAATTTTTCAATTACTTGAGAGTAATTTCAAAATTTTATTATTAACAAACATATTTTATATCATTGAAATATTCAAATAATATTTAATTTTCATAGAGCCTTTTAACTTTTCAACTACATAAAAGTAATTTCGAAAATTTATTATTAACAAATATTTTATCATAAAAATAACTCAAATTATAAATTAAAATATTATTTTTAAATATTTAGTACAAATATTTGTTTATAATAAATATCAATTAAATATTTAAATAATATTTAATTTGCATATAGTCTTTTAATTTTTCAATTACATGAGAGTAATTTCAAAATTTTATTATTAACAAATATTTTTTTATTATAAAAATAACTCAAATTATCAATTAAAATATTATTTTTAAATATTTAGTACAAATGTTTGTTAATAATAAATATCATTAAGATATTTAAATAATATTTAATTTGCATCCAGCCTTTTAATTTTTCAACTACATGAGAGTAATTTCGAAAATTTATTATTAATAAATATTTTTTATCTTAAAAGTAACTCAAATTATCAATTAAAATATTATTTTTAAATATTTAGTACAAATATTTGTTAATATTAAATATCATTGAAAATTTTTAAAATTAATAAAATTTACATTTTTTTATAAGGGTAATTTCAGAAATTACCATCACATTCTCAGGATTTTAATCAGCACTTTCTCATGTATACCAAATGCTGTAAAGTTACATTTTCGGGAATTACATTCCCAAGAATCACATTCCATGGAATGTGATTCTTGGGAAGGCACCAAACGCCCCCTAATTTTTTCAATTAAAAGCTTGGGTATAGCTATCTGGGAGGGAGTAGAGGAGTTCATAGATTGGGTCGTCGTTCAAATTTTTTTGAAATTTTTTATCCAAGTTTTGTTTGGAGGTTCGTTTCACTGTTTAAAAAATATTAAAATGTTAAAAAATAAAAAATTATTTTTTAACATTAATATTTATATATTTTTATAATTAAATAATATTTTTTTTATTAATAAACAGTAATTCAGGTCAGCTCGAATTACAAAAATCTATGTCCAAATCCGATGGATAGCCCGATCCTTAAATAGGTCTAGGTGAAAGTTAATAAAATAAATGAAGATTATTTGGTAAATATAATTATGTAACTCAATTAGGTTTCATTTAATTGATATTTTGTGTTTTTTTTTTTTTATAAAAGAAATCGCAGTTTGGGAATAGAGGAAAGAATTGCAGATGCTGATATTCGAACCTAAACTGATTGGATCTTTATATGAACCAACTGGGATAAACCCCAAGTTTATTTTTGTCTTTTTTTTTTTTTTTTGGTAAAACATGAATAAAAGGAAAAAAATTTAAAAGAAAATAGTAAAAATATGAACCAAACAAAACTTTAAGTTAAAAAATGGTACTTCTTTTAGATTATGAGATTTCTATATTTATACCTAAATCCATTCATTCACCCATCATATATAGTTATATTTTTAAAAAAGAATTTATCAATCTAATTTATTTTTATATATAAAGAAATCCTTGTGTATTCATGTATTAAAACGAAAGTAATTATGTATAATTTTCTTCTTTTCTAATTTTTCATATAACTATATATATGTATAATTTATCTCTCTAATTTATGTTTACAAAAAAAGTGTCGTGCTTGTTTATGTATTAAAATGAAAGTAATTATGCATAATTTTCAATTTTTCTAAATTTTCATATAAATATGTATGCATCATCAATTTTTCTATATGTATGCATCATCAATTTTTCTAAATTTTCATATAAATAATTTTCATTGAAAATGATGACATCAAGTGAATTTTTATAAATAAGAAAAAGAATGATTAAAAAAAGGGGAAAAAAAAAGTCTTCATCCAATCCACCCAAAACAATGGGCGTCTTGATTATGTAGTCCAACACTACATTTTTAGTTACTTAAACGTTTTTAACATTGCAAAACCCATAATTAGAAAAAGAAAAGGAAAAAAAAAAAAAAAGCTTAATTTATTGACAATTTGACATGGAATGAAATCATTCTAATCTGAAAACATAATTATTAAAGCATCAAAGAGATAAATAGTAAGTGCACAAAATTAGGTATAACTATCAAATCCTACAATAATATTCCATGAATCAGAGTAAATTAAATTTATTCAGAATAAGGTTTATTATTTAATTAGCCTGATTCAATTTGATTTATTATTTAATTAATAAAAATTAATTTTTATTTAAATTTAATTATAAAAATATTAATATTAATATATTTTTAATATTTTTAAATAGTGAAATGAATTTTTCAAACTTAATGAACCAGATCAAGCTTTAAGCAAGTAATTTTTTTATTATCTGAACTTGATCCGATTCGGATTATGAACAACTCTACAATAGATCTTCCATATAAATAAGATATTATAAAAACATAAAGGGTTGAAAAACAAAAAAGAATGGGCATGAAGATTTGGAAAGGGTTAAAAAACAAAAAAGAAGGGGCATGAAGATTTGGTCTGCTTTTGCTTTTTGTTCTCCTTGGTGAATCTTAAGCCTAAAATTATTAAGATTTGCGAGGCAGTCAAAGGAGGGTTGGTAGTAGTCGGTTTTCTTTGAGATTCTTTTTTATTTTTTGGGTGCTTTTTCGGCTTGGAATAACCCTATTTTCATTCTCATTCTTTTCTTTTTCTTTAGCAATGTTCATATCTTATTTTTAAGAAGTAAAATTCAATAAATTTAAATTTTAAAATTTAATATTTATGATTTTTTTTTATTCACAAATTACTGCATCCATTATTTAAAAAAAAAAATATTTGTTAAAAGCCTTTTCTTTCACAATATGTCACTTTCTTTGGCGTCTGTCACTGCTACATGTATCTCCAATGTCCCCCACCCTACCTCTACAACATTTTGTATTAATCTACATATATTTTGGTGTAACTCTTGCTCTGATATATCTAATGTTTTTTCAATAATACGATCAGAGTTATTTTTAAATTTTACTTGATTTTAATTTCCTTTTCTATCGATATATTATCACTAATATTTTTTGAATGCAAAATTCGAACTTAAAATTTTTATTTTGAAGAAGAAAAGTAATTTTTGGTAAATGTACCGAAATTCACACGTCAAATTTGTAGCCAAACATACATAGTAGTAATGAATATATTTTGTTACAACTTTAAGGACAATTTTTTTTTTTTTTTGTGTATTTGTGAGTAGATTTGTCTATGAGTCAAGTTATTTGTCCAAAATTGAAAGTTAGCTCGATATTTAAAAAGGTTTGAACATAAATATTAGATCTGAAAAATTGGTTTGAAGAAAAAAATAAGGCTCATTTCAAAAATAGGTTGGGCCTTAGATATAGTAATTTTTTTGTTCAAGTCCTGTCAGTGTTACTATTAGTAATATTAATTTTTAAGATGGATCATTTTTAAGAAGGATCAAACTTTTTTTAAGAATGATGGATCTTTCTATGTAAAATTTTGTACGGACTTGAATAGTGCTTTGCATAGTCAGGTTGAGTCTTAACATAAAATTCTACTCATATTTCGAGTTTGTTAATATACTACTTGAACTAGATCCAAACTCAATCCAACTTGACCCATGGAAGGTTGCATTCAAATCTAACAATTTTGGATAATACAACATTATACTATTGATAATTTAGCTATACATTTATTACTATATATAATCACAATATATGCACATTAAATGACTTGTTCAAGGGAAATTCATGAACCAAAGGTGCATTAAGTGCTGTATATGTCTTAGCCATACAATCATCCACACTCACCCCCACCATCCAAAAAAGAAAATTGAATGATAAGAAAATAATAATAATAAAAAAAGGTTGAAATCAATATTTTGGTGCATGAGTTGAGTGCTGATATCTCAAGCATTAGGCAAGAGTGGTGAGACTGTGCCATTGCATGCACACAAAAAAAAATGTTCAAAATTGTGACAATTAATGAGCCCACTTTTGAGATCTTGGATTTTGTAATTTTGTGGTGAAAAGTTTGTAATAATTAGTAGAAAACATGTAGACCAAGTAATATTATATGATTTTGCTGATTAATTGTTAAAATTAATTAAATTATTATTTATAATAATATTTTTATATTTAAGGATTTTTAATATATTAAAAATTATAATTTATCTAATATAATAATTTTAAAAAATCTGATGAATATTCGTTAGCAAAACTTAACACTATATTCATTTTTGTTTCTTTTCAAAGTTTTTTTTTTTCCTCTCCTGTTATTGTGAAATGATGATTAATTAATCCTTTTCAAAAAATAGTTTTTCTTCATGCTAAAATTAAATATAATTGTAACTGTTCTAACATAAAAATACTCATAGAAATTACTAAGAGTCAGAGGTTTATTACTTCTTATCTTATGGACCACTTTTGAATATTTTATTAGTAGTTTCTCTATTTTAGAAACAATTCCCACATAGCAAACTGGCATTTATTTTATTTTATTTTTTTATTTATCAGAAACTGGGTTCTATTGACTAGGGGAATGTTTGCAAGGAGTACCCACAAAATTAAATGTAAACAGAAGAATTTAAGTAAGGAAAGTTGTGTACAAGCATTTTCATTTATTTTTAATGGATTTTATTAATAAATGTTCTTAAGATATTACTTAATTTATTATTTATAATAATATTATTTATTAAATACAATAATTAATAATTAATATGGTGAATTTCGATACATTAAAAATAATAATTTACTTAATATAATAACCTTAAATAATTTTTTTTTAAACATTCGTTAATAAAATCCATTTTTAATTTGTGTTTTGGTTCATAAACATAGATTTATTTTTTAGGATCAAAGAAAGAGAAACAAGAAAAGATTTAAGGTCATTATCAATGACACAACTAAAAGGATTATTATCTCATAATATTGATAGTGGAATCTAAAAACTCCACAAGAGGGATTAATAAAATAACACATACTCTTGAAGATATATTTAAAAAAAAAAAAAAAATCTAAAATATAAATAGGATATATGATTTTTTTTTTTTTTAATTTCGTTTCTGAAATTAAAAATTTAATAGCCAGTGTATCAAAAATAAACTCTAACTAAAAATGGATGTAGAAGTGATGAGGTGATTATAATAAAAGGAAGGGAAAAAATGGGTCAGAAGAGACACTCACCACTCATTCATGTGTTGAACAACTATGTGGTGATCACTAATTTTGAAACCTCCAAGCATTTATATCCACCTTCCAAATTGCCTATCAAAATCATGAGGTTTCAGTCTATTTTAAAGTCTTCTCCCTCCATGAAACTCTATCTACTTAGCATTTATTTTCCTGATAGGGATTTCAAAACTGTGTCATCTTCTCCTGATTTCACTACAGCAACCAAATTTTGTGAAGCTTCAATGCACCCAACATCAAAATCTATGGGCCTGCTGGTATTTATTGAGGCTTATTTGTTTTTTTTTTTCCCCTGATATCTATCTTACAATTCCATTCATTTTTAGTTAGTTTATCATCTTTAGATTTGATAATTTTGGACACCATATAAAAATACAATATGAACGTGACAAGTTTAAGAAATACAAAAAAATAATATAATAAACAATACTTTTAAATAAAATTAACACAACACGTTTAATACACATATCATATTATGTTATATTTATGTTTACACGATTAAAAAAAAAAAAAAAATAAGAAAGACAACACACATACACATATTACCAAATCTAATCATCCTAATGCAACATTTAATATTTTTCACATTGGTTAACTAGAAAATTCTCAAGTCAGAATATTTTAATAAAAAAAAAATTTGGGGTGTACTTATGAAGCGAGATGTGCTTATCTATTCAAAGTTTGAAAGTCCCATTGATGCATATATATACATCCACTTTTTATGCATGATTTTGAGAAGAAGCACTTCTCATGCTTTGAACTTTTAGTTAGCAATCTTACTATCTTCTTTGTCCTATAAGAAATTTGATTAGATATGGTTGACACTCAAAATAATTCATAAAACGGGTCAAGAAAATTAGCTCATAAAACACGATACAAAATATGAAACGAATACACGAACGTGTCAAAATATATATAATACGAATTATTAATGTGCCAAAATTTATATAAAATATATAACACCTAAAACACACGATTATAACACACACAAAAATATGAACACAATACGAATTAATGAATTACTAATTCTAGATATAGTAACGTTGTTGAACCAAAAGCTTATTACTCTGCTAAATGACCTAGCGATTCCTTAAAATTCATGAGTGTTATGCATGTAACAAGATCAATCGTGTATCAAGATATCATGTTCATCGTGAAGTTAATAATTTCTGTGGATTAAATGACTTTTCATTTTGTTAGTATCTTTCGTAAAGTTTGCAAAATTTTAGAATTATCAATGGCATTGGAGTTTACTTAATAATGATATTCTTGATATTTGCAAACTTTAAATTGGTTGAAAGACATTAGAGACTCTTTAGACATTATAAATGCTTCCGATTAAAACAACCTTGGAAATAAGACAGGCCCAATAACCTTAAATCTGTGAAAATTCCTGGTCTCAAATAATTTCGTCTGACTATAGTTGCAGACACTTTCGGCTGATTTAGACTTTGACATATACTTAACAGACCCAAAAACAATGTGGGTTTTTAATACTTTGGGCTTGATCCATCTGAAAGTTTTCTTCATCTTTTTTTTTTTTAAATTTTTGTTAAGCCGATCAGCCAGCAAGACCAAGCCATGTGGTCTGGCCCCGGAGTCGGCGTAAAGCGCGAACTCAGGAGAAACAAGTCTCCTAGCAAAGAAACCTGCGATTCTTCTATTCTACCGCATGTTTTCCTTGGTCTTCGCATCTGTCTAATGATGTCTATTTTTCTTTGTCTTCTGATTTCCTTTTGAAAGTATAAACAACGATTCTTAATATTAAAACCAACGGAGAAAAAAGATGACGTCTATACTTCTTCGCCAACGAAGAGTTTCAGCTTTGGGTGTTTCCCGGATTCTTCAAGGTTTGACTTTCAAGCCTTTTTCTGCTATTTCTTTGGAAAGAAAAGGAAAAATTTCCCACTTTTATATTATATATATATATATATATTTTAGCTTTGAGGATTCCCCATTGAGCATATGTGAAATTTGATAAGAAAGACAGAATTTTTGAATGCCCATTTCCCAATTTTATGCTTTACTTATATTGTTGAAGTGTTTTTGGCAATTGGGTATTTGTAGCTAATAGAGGAAAAGCTGAGTGTAGAGAGCTTTATGGATATTGGTGTATGCTAGTCATTGCTTTGGCTATATTTCTGGTTCAGTTTTGATTTACATTTTTTAAGCCAAATGTTTTAGCAGATAATGGGGATTCCTTTCGACTACAACTGGAGTCGAAGTGTGGGGCATTTGCTAGCATAGGTGTTATGATAAGGAATTACAGCAGTGGAAAGAGTACTGCAAAGTTTGATTTCACTGATCTCACGTAAGAAATATGTGACTTACAGCTATTAATAGTTATTTTTTGGCTTGGATAGGCAATCCTTTTATCTATTTCTAATTATATTGGTAAAAGTCTACTATTTGAGGCTTGTTCCAATGGTAGCATTTGGTTAGTAACATTTCATTCTTTTTTTTTTTGTTGCTTTAAAATGGTAGCATTTAGTTAGTACCATTTCATTCTCTTTTTTGTTGCATGGATATTTCATTGTTGAATTGTTTCGTCTCTTCTTTCATATAGATATCGGAATCAATTCTTATGTTCTGTTCAATGGTTTTATGAATGCAGATTTCATCAGTGTAGCCAGAGATTTAATGGTTTTAAGCTTGTTATAGGAAAACAGAATCTTGAAAGACAATAGATTTTACAAATCTGAATGTCTTGATTTTTAAATTTGACTAGTTAGCTCTCTATTTTAGTTTCAAATACTAATCATCTGGCTTATGTAACTAAAACATATTCATTTCTGTTCTGTGAAACTTATTGGCTTTAAGTCCATCTTTCTTACTATAAGGTAAAATTCCTTGTTCAGTATTTCTATTAACTGGGAGATTATCAGAAAAAAAATTGGGTTGTTTAGCATTTTCTTCCTCGCTTCCCCCCACTTCCCTCTCTAAATTTCCTTATATAATTTCTGTATAACATTATCATTCTTGTAAACTTATTTTTTGTTTATCTCAGCTGTCCTCATACATGGTATCCTAATGCTCGAAAAAAGAATCGCAAGGTTTTCTTGCATGTAGGCCCCACAAATAGTGGTAAAACATACCATGCTCTGAAGCGACTCGAATCAAGTCCTTCTGGTATATTTGCAATGCTAATTTTACCAGGATTGAATTACATTTGTTAGTAGTCAGTGAATGATTGAAGGGGATTGAAACTAGTTATAATAAACTGACAAACTATTTTCCATTGGTTCTTTCCCTCTTCAGGTATATATTGTGGTCCTTTAAGATTGTTGGCATGGGAAGTGTCGAAACGGTTGAACAAAGCAAAAGTTCCCTGTGATCTGATTACAGGACAAGAGGAGGAAGTGGATGGTGCAAAGCACAAGGCTGTAACTGTTGAGATGGCTGATGTAACATCTGATTGCCATTGTGCTGTTATTGATGAAATACAGGCAAGTTTATAGTTCAATGAAAGATTCGCAGACCATATTTTACGGTTTTACCAAGCTCATAAGGAATGTTGCTGTTAATTATTTTGTCAGTGGTGTGTGCACAGTTATTAAACATAAATTGAATAGAACAACTTATATGATTCTTATGCAACTTAGCAGAAACTGTTTAAGCATTTTCTCTGAATGGCAGGTCACTTAGTTTCCAGTTAAAATTTCTCTGTTTCTGCAGATGTTGGGCTGTAAGAATAGGGGCTTTTCATTTACACGTGCCTTGTTGGGAATTGCTGCTGACGAACTTCATCTTTGTGGAGACGCAGCTGCTGTTCCTCTTATTCAGGAATTATTGAAAGTGACTGGTGATGATGTCCAGGTAATGCAATTGTGTGGAAATGTCTCGTCAAGTTTTTTTTTTTTGTCTTGTAAACATCAGTATTAATGCTACGCATCTCGCTTTTGAATGGAGACAGTTCTTGCTAAGAGCAAGATATTTCAGTCATCATTCTGTAACTCCTATGTGTCAGAGGGGAAAAGAATGACAGATGATATGCCTGCTGTAATCAGTTCTTTTGGGAGGATTGAAACCTCATGCCTTTTGGTTCACTATTGATTTTAGATTAAATGATCAATTAGCAAAAAAATTTAAATTGATAGAAAAAACCTAATTATTATATTTAAATTTCAACAAAATAATTGCCTATTTTAATGTGGGTCTCTTTGGGAATCATTTGAAGCAATAAGGAGAAAAAAAGTAAAGATTGAATAATACAAAGAAACTTGCAAAGTGATAACTTGTATCAAAGACCAAAGAAAAACATAAACAAATGGGCCATGTTTTTGGTATTTGGATATCTAAAGAGCAAAGGAAGTGAAGTGACCCCTACTTTGGGAAATTTTTTTTTTTTTTTCATTGACAATTTGAGCTTGCTTCATCATTTTTTTTTCTTTCTGCCTCATTGTATGGAGGACAAAAAAGAATATTTGTCTAGCAACACTTTTTTCATTAATTTGGTTTGGTTGTATATCAAAATATTTTGCTTAAAAATAAAATTATTCTAGTAATTGGTTGGATCAGTAGTAAAATATATATGCCATAAAGGGTTAGCCTTGTATAAGATTTTGTTGATCTCTCTTCCGTCACAATAAAATGTTTTAGGCTTGAAATCTGAACTCTTGACATTAGATTTGTCTAAAGGTTGAGCGATTCGTCCAAGCACTCAAAGTTCGTTCGATATTTGTAAGGATTTAAAAAATATATATTGAACTTGAAAAATGAATTTGATTAAAAAAATAAGACTTTTAAAAAATAAATAAATAAAATAGGTTAGGTCTTGGACATAACTTTTTTGTCCAGACTTAGTCCGGCTCGATTCATTTTATTATTAGTAATATAAATTTTTAAAAGGGATCGATTTTCTTTTTTTAAAAAGGATTGATCCATTTTTAAGAGAGGTCAATTTTTTGTGTACAAATTTTGGACGGGTTTATATGGATCTAGACAAAAATTTTGTTCATATTTCGGGCAGACCCGAATATGGACAATCATAACGTTCGTTAATATGAAGCTTAGATCCAATTCAAATCCAATCTGAACCGATCTATCAACAGATCAAGTTGACATAATAAAATCTTGAACCCTTAAATTTTACGTCAAATACCGTGTATCAATTATCAAACTATTGGTATATTTTTTGTGTAAATAAATTTTTTTAGATCAAATTTCGTCAAAATTTTCAATTAAAAAAAATTAACAAACATGGTATTTATCACTTGAGCTTAGCTAAAAGAACTTTTGCAATTAGTTTGAAAAGACAATGGGTCCAATTTTTGTGTGAAGTAGGACATGCAAACCGCTATGGTTGAACCAGCTGAGGCCTTGCCCTACCTTTGTGATCAAAGAAAATTATTTCTCAAAGTTATCTATTCAACAAAAACATTATGAAACAATTCATGATTCCCAAAAAACAAAAACAAAATCCTAAGAAAATATATATTATTAAAAATGTTACCTCATAAAAGAGAATCTTTAGTCTTGTGGGTTGACTATATTAATCATGAATATTGCAAATAAAACCTGAACAATATAAAAGAATCATTGATAGACTGCAAACTTAAAGAATCATTTCCTCCATTGGAAAAAACTTTGAACAACAAAATATTTACATATGAAGATAGCTACAAAAATAGAAATCATATAAAAAGTTCATATGTCTTTTTGAAATATGCATACTTCCAATAGTTTTTTTTTTTTCCATTTTTATTGTGTCAAATAACAAAGTACCATGCCATGACATTCAGCCATTTTTTCCTGATTTGTTAAAAACATATATATATATATATATATATATAGTATTAAAATTTTTGATTGAATTTGATGTTACGAGTAAACTGATATCAACTCAATCAAAAAATTAAAAAATAAAATAATAATAACAATATAAGAGTGTGGTATTTATACCTTTTTAAACTTTTATTATTTAAAAAGTTATAAAACTATTCATTTCTGTCATATAAATTATCTGACTAACTTCTCTTTTATTTTAAAAAACTCACAAGTTACAATGTGAGTGTATCAAATTTTAATTATTATAAAATTTTTGATTGAATTTGATATCACGAATTAAGTGACATCAACTCAATTGAAAAATTGATATAAAAAAATTATAACAAAAAAAAATAAGGATATTAATATCTTTTGATTTTTTCAAATATAAATATTAAAAAAGAAATTATATAATGCATTGTCAGTGGAGTTCTTAAACTCCACAAGCAGAGTTAAAAGGATGACATATATTCCTTAGGTAGAGGTATTCATGAGCCGCAGCCCGAAAATTTTTTATTTTTCATGCCCAGGCCAGGCCCTGGACGGACCCGCGGGCCTGAATCACTGTTTATTTAATAATAAAAAATATATTTTTTTTATTTATTATAATTAAATCTTTAAAAAATAATATTTTTTTAATACGTGAACAGTGATTCGGGCCGGATCACAAATTTGAGGCCCAAGCTCGGCCAGTGAGCAGGTCTACTCTTAGGGTATAGTAAAAAAACTATAAAAAGAAAAAGGGACATGTGTCAATTTTTTAAAACCGTTTGTAGAGTTAAAAAATTATATCAAAGATGAACCCTTAAAAAATACTATCTATCTAAAAAAAAACTAACTATTTTTACTCAGGCAACTTGTTATCATCATTTTTTAAAATTATCACATTTTTATTTTTATTTTAAACACATTTAAAAAAAAAAAAGTTAATAGTACTAATGATTCTCAAATTATAGGGCATATTTTATATTGTTCTCTAAACTTCAAAACGTACCAAATTGATCCTTACTTACAAGTATCATAACAAATTGGTCCCTTCCGTTAGCTTTTTTGTTACTTTTACTGTAACAATCAGCTTAGTGACACGTGTCACAGACTGATTGCATCACATTTTTTTTCATTTTCATTTTCTTTATTATTTTTTTCCTTGATATTTTTAATAAATAAATGTAAATAAATATTTTTTATAAAATTAATATAAATAAATATTTATATTTTATAAATTATTTAATTATTAAAAAATTAATTTAAATTATTATTTATCTTTTGTATTTATTTATAAAGAATAATAAAGAAAAAGGGAAAATAAAAACATTAATAAATACAAAAGATATATAATAATTTAAATTAATTTCTTAATAATTGAATAATTTATAAAATATAAATATTTATTTACATTAATTTTATAAAAAAATATTTTTTTCTTCTTTTTCTTTTGTCTTTCTTTTTTTTCTTTTTATAAATAAATTAATTTCGTAAAAATTAAATAATTTATAATTATAAAATATAAAATATTTATTTACATTCATTTATTAAAAATATATTTTTTACTTTTTTATTTTCCTTTTCTTTCTTTCTTTTTTCTTTCCTTTTTTTCCTCTTTTCTTATAAAATTAAAGTAAATAAAATATTTTATATTTTAAAAATTAATTTAAATTATAGTATGAATTATTATTTATTTTTATTTATATTTATTTACAAACAAGAGAAAAAGGGAAAAGATAAGGAAGGAAAAAATAAAAAACTTATAAATATAAAATAAATATTTTATATTTATAAATTATTTAATTTTTAGAAAGTTAATTTAATTTAAAATATAATATAATATAATATACTTATATATATATATTGTATTTGTTTATAAAGAAGAGAAAAAAGAAGAAAGGGAAGAAAAGAAAATAACAATTTTTTTTTAAATAATAATGTAAATAAATAGTTTTATATATTTTTCAATTATTTGATTATTACAATATTAATTTAAATTATAATGTAAATTATTATTTAGTTTTTAATATTTATTTATAAAGAAGAGAAAAGCAACAACAAAAAAAGCGAAGAAACGAAAAAATTAAAAATATTTTTTATAAAATCAAAGTAAATAAATATTTCATACTTTTTAAATTAATTATATTTTTACAAAAATTATTTTAATTTATAATATGAATTATTTTTTCTTTGTATTTATTTATTAAAAAAATCAAAGAAAAAATTAAAAAAAATAAAGAAAAAGGAAAAAAAATGAAGAGGCAAGTTGGAGCAATCAACTGGTGACACGTGTCAATAGCTGATTGCTACAGTAAAGGTAAAGGAAAAGCTAACGGAATGGACCAATTTGTTATGATACTTGTAATCACGGATCAATTTGATACGTTTTAAAGTTTAGGGACCAATATAAAATATGCCATATAATTTAGAGACCATTGGTGTTATTAACTAAAAAAAAAAAAATACATTTTTTCCATCTCATTGTCGATGTACCAAATCTAGTTATTTGTAATATGCAATAATCATCTTTTCTTTTTGTAAATTATAAAAACTAATAATTATCTTGTGGTAATCATATTACATGTACTTAATTATCCCATAATGATCAAGTACTACGCGTTTGGTATGATGGAAAGTAATTGATGAGAATATGATTCTCATGTTTGGTATGCTAAAAACTGTTTACTTTTCTGAGAATGTAACTTTCCTTTGAGAGTTACTTTCCCACAAGCATTGGAATGTGATTCTCATGAGAAGTGGTGGGAAAGTAACTTTCCCATGTAGTTAGAAAGTTAAAAAAATGTTAAAACAAATTTATCCTCTTTCTATTTGATTTAAAATTATCAATTACAATATTATTTTAAAATATTTAGTACAAATCTTTATTAATAATAAATATTATTAAAATATTTAAATAATATTTAATTTGCATCCAGCCTTTTAATTTTTCAATTACTTGAGAGTAATTTCAAAATTTAATTATTAACAAACATTTTTTATATCATTGAAATATTCAAATAATATTTAATTTTCATAGAGCCTTTTAACTTTTCAACTACATAAAAGTAATTTCGAAAATTTATTATTAACAAATATTTTATCATAAAAATAACTCAAATTATAAATTAAAATATTATTTTTAAATATTTAGTACAAATATTTTTTAATAATAAATATCAATTAAATATTCAAATAATATTTAATTTTCATAGAGCCTTTTAACTTTTCAACTACATAAAAGTAATTTCGAAAATTTATTATTAACAAATATTTTATCATAAAAATAACTCAAATTATAAATTAAAATATTATTTTTAAATATTTAGTACAAATATTTTTTAATAATAAATATCAATTAAATATTTAAATAATATTTAATTTGCATATAGTCTTTTAATTTTTCAATTACATGAGAATAATTTCAAAATTTTATTATTAACAAATATTTTTTTATCATAAAAATAACTCAAATTATCAATTAAAATATTATTTTTAAATATTTAGTACAAATGTTTGTTAATAATAAATATCATTAAGATATTTAAATAGTATTTAATTTGCATCCGGCCTTTTAATTTTTCAACTACATGAGAGTAATTTCGAAAATTTATTATTAATAAATATTTTTTATCTTAAAAGTAACTCAAATTATCAATTAAAATATTATTTTTAAATATTTAGTACAAATATTTGTTAATATTAAATATCATTGAAAATTTTTAAAATTAATAAAATTTACATTTTTTTGATAAGGGTAATTTCAGAAATTACCATCACATTCTCAGGATTTTAATCAGCACTTTCTCATGTATACCAAATGTTGTAAAGTTACATTTTCGGGAATTACATTTCCAAGAATCACATTCCATGGAATGTGATTTTTGGGAAGGCACCAAACGCCCCCTAATCTTTTCAATTAAAAGCTTGGGTATAGCTATCTGGGAGGGAGTAGAGGAGTTCATAGATTGGGTCGTCGTTCAAATTTTTTTGAAATTTTTTATCCAAGTTTTGTTTGGAGGTTCGTTTCACTGTTTAAAAAAATATTAAAATGTTAAAAAAATTATTTTTTAACATTAATATTTATATATTTTTATAATTAAAAAATATTTTTTTTTATTAATAAACAGTAATTCAGGTCGGCTCGAATTACAAAAATCTATGTCCAAATCCGAAGGATAGCTCGATCCTTAAATAGGTCTAGGTGAAAGTTAATAAAATAAATGAAGATTATTTGGTAAATATAATTATGTAATTCAATTAGGTTTCATTTAATTGATATTTTGTTTTTTTTTTTTATAAAAGAAATCGCAGTTTGGGAATAGAAGAAAGAATTGCAGATGCTGATATTCGAACCTAAACTGATTGGATCTTTATATGAACCAACTGGGATAAACCCCAAGTTTATTTTTGTCTTTTTTTTTTGTTGGTAAAACATGAATAAAAGGAAAAAAAATTTAAAAGAAAATAGTAAAAATATGAACCAAACAAAACTTTAAGTTAAAAAATGGTACTTCTTTTAGATTATGAGATTTCTATATTTATACCTAAATCCATTCATTCACTCATCATATATAGTTATATTTTTAAAAAAGAATTTATCAATCTAATTTATTTTTATATATAAAGAAATCCTTGTGTATTCTTGTATTAAAACGAAAGTAATTATGTATAATTTTCTTCTTTTCTAATTTTTCATATAACTATATATATATGTATAATTTATCTCTCTAATTTATGTTTACAAAAAAAGTGTCGTGCTTGTTTATGTATTAAAATGAAAGTAATTATGCATAATTTTCAATTTTTCTAAATTTTCATATAAATATGTATGCATCATCAAGTGAATTTTTATAAATAAGAAAAAGAATGATTAAAAAAAGGGGAAAAAAAAAAGTCTTCATCCAATCCACCCAAAACAATGGGCGTCTTGATTATGTAGTCCAACACTACATTTTTAGTTACTTAAACGTTTTTAACATTGCAAAACCCATAATTAGAAAAAGAAAAGGAAAAAAAAAAAAAAAGCTTAATTTATTGACAATTTGACATGGAATGAAATCATTCTAATCTGAAAACATAATTATTAAAGCATCAAAGAGATAAATAGTAAGTGCACAAAATTAGGTATAACTATCAAATCCTACAATAATATTCCATGAATCAGAGTAAATTAAATTTATTCAGAATAAGGTTTATTATTTAATTAGCCTGATTCAATTTGATTTATTATTTAATTAATAAAAATTAATTTTTATTTAAATTTAATTATAAAAATATTAATATTAATATATTTTTAATATTTTTAAATAGTGAAATGAATTTTTCAAACTTAATGAACCAGATCAAGCTTTAAGCAAGTAATTTTTTTATTATGTGAACTTGATCCGATTCGGATTATGAACAACTCTACAATAGATCTTCCATATAAATAAGATATTATAAAAACATAAAGGGTTGAAAAACAAAAAAAGAATGGGCATGAAGATTTGGAAAGGGTTAAAAAACAAAAAAGAATGGGCATGAAGATTTGGTCTGCTTTTGCTTTTTGTTCTCCTTGGTGAATCTTAAGCCTAAAATTATTAAGATTTGCGAGGCAGTCAAAGGAGGGTTGGTAGTAGTCGGTTTTCTTTGAGATTCTTTTTTATTTTTTGGGTGCTTTTTCGGCTTGGAATAACCCTATTTTCATTCTCATTCTTTTCTTTTTCTTTAGCAATGTTCATATCTTATTTTTAAGAAGTAAAATTCAATAAATTTAAATTTTAAAATTTAATATTTATGATTTTTTTTATTCACAAATTACTGCATCCATTATTTAAAAAAAATAATATTTGTTAAAAGCCTTTTCTTTCACAATATGTCACTTTCTTTGGCGTCTGTCACTGCTACATGTATCTCCAATGTCCCCCACCCTACCTCTACAACATTTTGTATTAATCTACATATATTTTGGTGTAACTCTTGCTCTGATATATCTAATGTTTTTTCAATAATACGATCAGAGTTATTTTTAAATTTTACTTGATTTTAATTTCCTTTTCTATCGATATATTATCACTAATATTTTTTGAATGCAAAATTCGAACTTAAAATTTTTATTTTGAAGAAGAAAAGTAATTTTTGGTAAATGTACCGAAATTCACACGTCAAATTTGTAGCCAAACATACATAGTAGTAATGAATATATTTTGTTACAACTTTAAGGACAATTTTTTTATTTTTTTTTTTATTTTTGTATTTGTGAGTAGATTTGTCTATGAGTCAAGTTATTTGTCCAAAATTGAAAGTTAGCTCGATATTTGAAAAGGTTTGAACATAAATATTAGCTCTGAAAAATTGGTTTGAACAAAAAAATAAGGCTCATTTCAAAAACAGGTTGGGCCTTAGATATAGTAATTTTTTTGTTCAAGTCCTGTGAGTGTTACTATTTGTAATATTAATTTTTAAGATGGATCATTTTTAAGAAGGATCAAACTTTTTTTAAGAATGATGGATCTTTCTATGTAAAATTTTGTACGGACTTGAATAGTGCTTTGCATAGTCAGGTTGAGTCTTAACATAAAATTTTACTCATATTTCGAGTTTGTTAATATACTACTTGAATCAGATCCAAACTCAATCCAACTTGACCTATGGAAGGTTGCATTCAAATCTAACAATTTTGGATAATACAACATTATACTATTGATAATTTAGCTATACATTTATTACTATATATAATCACAATATATGCACATTAAATGACTTGTTCAAGGGAAATTCATGAACCAAAGGTGCATTAAGTGCTGTATATGTCTTAGCCATACAATCATCCACACTCACCCCCACCATCCAAAAAAGAAAATTGAATGATAAGAAAATAATAATAAAAAAAAAAGGTTGAAATCAATATTTTGGTGCATGAGTTGAGTGCTGATATCTCAAGCATTAGGCAAGAGTGGTGAGACTGTGCCATTGCATGCACACACAAAAAATGTTCAAAATTGTGACAATTAATGAGCCCACTTTTGAGATCTTGGATTTTGTAATTTTGTGGTGAAAAGTTTGTAATAATTAGTAGAAAACATGTAGACCAAGTAATATTATATGATTTTGCTGATTAATTGTTAAAATTAATTAAATTATTATTTATAATAATATTTTTATATTTAAGGATTTTTAATATATTAAAAATTATAATTTATCTAATATAATAATTTTAAAAAATCTGATGAATATTCGTTAGCAAAACTTAACACTATATTCATTTTTGTTTCTTTTCAAAGTTTTTTTTTTTTCCTCTCCTGTTATTGTGAAATGATGATTAATTAATCCTTTTCAAAAAATAGTTTTTCTTCATGCTAAAATTAAATATAATTGTAACTGTTCTAACATAAAAATACTCATAGAAATTACTAAGAGTCAGAGGTTTATTACTTCTTATCTTATGGACCACTTTTGAATATTTTATTAGTAGTTTCTCTATTTTAGAAACAATTCCCACATAGCAAACTGGCATTTATTTTATTTTATTTTATTTTTTTATTTATCAGAAACTGGGTTCTATTGACTAGGGGAATGTTTGCAAGGAGTACCCACAAAATTAAATGTAAACAGAAGAATTTAAGTAAGGAAAGTTGTGTACAAGCATTTTCATTTATTTTAATGGATTTTATTAATAAATGTTCTTAAGATATTACTTAATTTATTATTTATAATAATATTATTTATTAAATACAATAATTAATATGGTGAATTTCGATACATTAAAAATAATAATTTACTTAATATAATAACCTTAAATATATTTTTTTTAAAACATTCGTTAATAAAATCCATTTTTAATTTGTGTTTTGGTTCATAAACATAGATTTATTTTTTAGGATCAAAGAAAGAGAAACAAGAAAAGATTTAAGGTCATTATCAATGACACAACTAAAAGGATTATTATCTCATAATATTGATAGTGGAATCTAAAAACTCCACAAGAGGGATTAATAAATAACACATACTCTTGAAGATATATTTAAAAAAAAAAAAAAATCTAAAATATAAATAGGATATATGATTTTTTTTTTTAATTTCGTTTCTGAAATTAAAAATTTAATAGCCAGTGTATCAAAAATAAACTCTAACTAAAAATGGATGTAGAAGTGATGAGGTGATTATAATAAAAGGAAGGGAAAAAATGGGTCAGAAGAGACACTCACCACTCATTCATGTGTTGAACAACTATGTGGTGATCACTAATTTTGAAACCTCCAAGCATTTATATCCACCTTCCAAATTGCCTATCAAAATCATGAGGTTTCAGTCTATTTTAAAGTCTTCTCCCTCCATGAAACTCTATCTACTTAGCATTTATTTTCCTGATAGGGATTTCAAAACTGTGTCATCTTCTCCTGATTTCACTACAGCAACCAAATTTTGTGAAGCTTCAATGCACCCAACATCAAAATCTATGGGCCTGCTGGTATTTATTGAGGCTTATTTGTATTTTTTTCCCCCTGATATCTATCTTACAATTCCATTCATTTTTAGTTAGTTTATCATCTTTGATAATTTTGGACACCATATAAAAATACAATATGAACGTGACAAGTTTAAGAAATACAAAAAAAATAATATAATAAACAATACTTTTAAATAAAATTAACACAACACGTTTAATACACATATCATATTATGTTATATTTATGTTTACACGATTAAAATAAAATAAAAAATAAGAAAGACAACACACATACACATATTACCAAATCTAATCATCCTAATGCAACATTTAATATTTTTCACATTGGTTAACTAGAAAATTCTCAAGTCAGAATATTTTAATAAAAAAAAAATTTGGGGTGTACTTATGAAGCGAGATGTGCTTATCTATTCAAAGTTTGAAAGTCCCATTGATGCATATATATACATCCACTTTTTATGCATGATTTTGAGAAGAAGCACTTCTCATGCTTTGAACTTTTAGTTAGCAATCTTACTATCTTCTTTGTCCTATAAGAAATTTGATTAGATATGGTTGACACTCAAAATAATTCATAAAACGGGTCAAGAAAATTAGCTCATAAAACACGATACAAAACATGAAACGAATACACGAACGTGTCAAAATATATATAATACGAATTATTAATGTGCCAAAATTTATATAAAATATATAACACCTAAAACACACGATTATAACACACACAAAAATATGAACACAATACGAATTAATGAATTACTAATTCTAGATATAGTAACGTTGTTGAACCAAAAGCTTATTACTCTGCTAAATGACCTAGCGATTCCTTAAAATTCATGAGTGTTATGCATGTAACAAGATCAATCGTGTATCAAGATATCATGTTCATCGTGAAGTTAATAATTTCTGTGGATTAAATTACTTTTCATTTTGTTAGTATCTTTCGTAAAGTTTGCAAAATTTTAGAATTATCAATGGCATTGGAGTTTACTTAATAATGATATTCTTGATATTTGCAAACTTTAAATTGGTTGAAAGACATTAGAGACTCTTTAGACATTATAAATGCTTCCGATTAAAACAACCTTGGAAATAAGACAGGCCCAATAACCTTAAATCTGTGAAAATTCCTGGTCTCAAATAATTTCGTCTGACTATAGTTGCAGACACTTTCGGCTGATTTAGACTTTGACATATACTTAACAGACCCAAAAACAATGTGGGTTTTTAATACTTTGGGCTTGATCCATCTGAAAGTTTTCTTCATCTTTTTTTTTTTTAAATTTTTGTTAAGCCGATCAGCCAGCAAGACCAAGCCATGTGGTCTGGCCCCGGAGTCGGCGTAAAGCGCGAACTCAGGAGAAACAAGTCTCCTAGCAAAGAAACCTGCGATTCTTCTATTCTACCGCATGTTTTCCTTGGTCTTCGCATCTGTCTAATGATGTCTATTTTTCTTTGTCTTCTGATTTCCTTTTGAAAGTATAAACAACGATTCTTAATATTAAAACCAACGGAGAAAAAAGATGACGTCTATACTTCTTCGCCAACGAAGAGTTTCAGCTTTGGGTGTTTCCCGGATTCTTCAAGGTTTGACTTTCAAGCCTTTTTCTGCTATTTCTTTGGAAAGAAAAGGAAAAATTTCCCACTTTTATATTATATATATATATATATATTTTAGCTTTGAGGATTCCCCATTGAGCATATGTGAAATTTGATAAGAAAGACAGAATTTTTGAATGCCCATTTCCCAATTTTATGCTTTACTTATATTGTTGAAGTGTTTTTGGCAATTGGGTATTTGTAGCTAATAGAGGAAAAGCTGAGTGTAGAGAGCTTTATGGATATTGGTGTATGCTAGTCATTGCTTTGGCTATATTTCTGGTTCAGTTTTGATTTACATTTTTTAAGCCAAATGTTTTAGCAGATAATGGGGATTCCTTTCGACTACAACTGGAGTCGAAGTGTGGGGCATTTGCTAGCATAGGTGTTATGATAAGGAATTACAGCAGTGGAAAGAGTACTGCAAAGTTTGATTTCACTGATCTCACGTAAGAAATATGTGACTTACAGCTATTAATAGTTATTTTTTGGCTTGGATAGGCAATCCTTTTATCTATTTCTAATTATATTGGTAAAAGTCTACTATTTGAGGCTTGTTCCAATGGTAGCATTTGGTTAGTAACATTTCATTCTTTTTTTTTTTGTTGCTTTAAAATGGTAGCATTTAGTTAGTACCATTTCATTCTCTTTTTTGTTGCATGGATATTTCATTGTTGAATTGTTTCGTCTCTTCTTTCATATAGATATCGGAATCAATTCTTATGTTCTGTTCAATGGTTTTATGAATGCAGATTTCATCAGTGTAGCCAGAGATTTAATGGTTTTAAGCTTGTTATAGGAAAACAGAATCTTGAAAGACAATAGATTTTACAAATCTGAATGTCTTGATTTTTAAATTTGACTAGTTAGCTCTCTATTTTAGTTTCAAATACTAATCATCTGGCTTATGTAACTAAAACATATTCATTTCTGTTCTGTGAAACTTATTGGCTTTAAGTCCATCTTTCTTACTATAAGGTAAAATTCCTTGTTCAGTATTTCTATTAACTGGGAGATTATCAGAAAAAAAATTGGGTTGTTTAGCATTTTCTTCCTCGCTTCCCCCCACTTCCCTCTCTAAATTTCCTTATATAATTTCTGTATAACATTATCATTCTTGTAAACTTATTTTTTGTTTATCTCAGCTGTCCTCATACATGGTATCCTAATGCTCGAAAAAAGAATCGCAAGGTTTTCTTGCATGTAGGCCCCACAAATAGTGGTAAAACATACCATGCTCTGAAGCGACTCGAATCAAGTCCTTCTGGTATATTTGCAATGCTAATTTTACCAGGATTGAATTACATTTGTTAGTAGTCAGTGAATAATTGAAGGGGATTGAAACTAGTTATAATAAACTGACAAACTATTTTCCATTGGTTCTTTCCCTCTTCAGGTATATATTGTGGTCCTTTAAGATTGTTGGCATGGGAAGTGTCGAAACGGTTGAACAAAGCAAAAGTTCCCTGTGATCTGATTACAGGACAAGAGAAGGAGGAAGTGGATGGTGCAAAGCACAAGGCTGTAACTGTTGAGATGGCTGATGTAACATCTGATTGCCATTGTGCTGTTATTGATGAAATACAGGCAAGTTTATAGTTCAATGAAAGATTCGCAGACCATATTTTACGGTTTTACCAAGCTCATAAGGAATGTTGCTGTTAATTATTTTGTCAGTGGTGTGTGCACAGTTATTAAACATAAATTGAATAGAACAACTTATATGATTCTTATGCAACTTAGCAGAAACTGTTTAAGCATTTTCTCTGAATGGCAGGTCACTTAGTTTCCAGTTAAAATTTCTCTGTTTCTGCAGATGTTGGGCTGTAAGAATAGGGGCTTTTCATTTACACGTGCCTTGTTGGGAATTGCTGCTGACGAACTTCATCTTTGTGGAGACGCAGCTGCTGTTCCTCTTATTCAGGAATTATTGAAAGTGACTGGTGATGATGTCCAGGTAATGCAATTGTGTGGAAATGTCTCGTCAAGTTTTTTTTTTTTTGTCTTGTAAACATCAGTATTAATGCTACGCATCTCGCTTTTGAATGGAGACAGTTCTTGCTAAGAGCAAGATATTTCAGTCATCATTCTGTAACTCCTATGTGTCAGAGGGGAAAAGAATGACAGATGATATGCCTGCTGTAATCAGTTCTTTTGGGAGGATTGAAACCTCATGCCTTTTGGTTCACTATTGATCTTGTTAGTTTGTTTTTTGGCAGTGGAACTGCTTTCTTGTCGCATTGCTAAACTCCTGCTCATATCTTGTCTAATGCATATAAAGATAATCTTTAAATCTTTTTTTACCAGAGGCAAAGTCATATTCATGGTTTTCTCTTTGTGCTGTGACTGCTGTCTCCTTTTTACCAATAGGAAGAAAGAACTACCTCTTATGATGGATAAGACAAATGGAAGTTGATAATCCTTCTGCTGCAAAACTTAGTTGATTTCCACTTTCTTATTCTATCTAAATGCACTGTTGAATAAGCAGAAATATTGCTTTTCTTGTTTACTGGTGTTTGGTGCCTAGCGTTGTTGAATAACTAGAAAAATAACTTTCTTGTTGCTGCCATGCTTGTGGCCCAATTTTGATGTATCTGTTTATATTGTTGGTATTATACATCATCTTGTGTTTTTTAATATCCCAGGTCCAATCTTATGAGAGACTCTTACCACTCGTTCCCTTGGAAGTTCCTCTTGGATCTTTTTCTAACATACGAACAGGTGACTGCATTGTAAGTTTTTCGCGCAAGGAAATATACAAATTGAAGGTCAGTAGTACTATCTTTATGTTTTTTCAGCTAAATGTATGCTCTCTCTGTTCGTTTGTTTGATTATGCTATAGTTTCAATTAGTTAGACCTTTAAAATGGAAAATGGAAAACTATGTTTCTAAGAAAATACTGATAGGTTTCAATGTGTCATCAAAAAACTTGTTTCTCTTGTTACTATTTTGCTTCAGCTTTGTCTTTCTGGGAGAAGAGGAATATATTTCAATTCCCTTCTCTTGTATCCTCAGTATTGAGGCTTACACGGAGAATTTCCAAATTTGTTCTCATACTCCTTTCTTTTCTCTATTCACTTCCTTTCTGATTTTCTCTATCTTTCATAGAAAAAAATTGAAACTGGGGGAAAGCATCTTTGCTCTGTGGTTTATGGCTCATTGCCACCAGAGACTCGGACAAGACAGGTATCACTTCTTTCCTGCTTTAATGATCACCAAGTTTGTGCAACTTTTTATGTGCATGTGGGAGTGATGATAATTATGTTCTCACTGTTGCGTATTTATTTATTTATTTTTGTTTATCATTAATACATTCTTTAGGATTGCAGGCAACAATGTTTAATGATGCAAGCAGTGAGTTTGATGTTCTTGTGGCCAGTGATGCAATTGGGATGGGTCTTAATCTGAATATTTCAAGAATAATTTTTTCAACATTGAAAAAGTTTGATGGTTTTGAAATGCGGGATCTTACAGTACCAGAGGTCAAGCAAATTGCAGGTTCCCAGTTAATTTTTTAGCTGAACTTTGGAATTTTATTTTGATATGAGTGGTGAACTGTTGGGGACTTTCAATTAGGGAGGGTCTCAGATTTGTTTAATTATTGGGGTAACTGGGTTTGCCTTTGACAAGGACTGGGAATCAAATTCTATACCTTGATGATGAGCTAAGGCCCTTGGGCCTTGTGTCAGGAGGCATAAAGTTTAAATGCTGCTGGATTATATCTTCATAAATACTTTTACCCACCAAAAGGTAGAATATAACACTTACCTTATCATGTGGAATTTCTGGACTGTTGAAAGTTGGAAATTATTGTTCCCTTCGCCCTCCTTGTTTTACTATGCACGCTTAAACGGACCCTAGCTGCACAAATAACTATCTTCTACCTGAATATTTGTATGTTTAAGCAATTCGCTTAAGTTTTCAGCTGCTAATTTTCTTATTTCATGGGGCACACCGTGTAAAGTTGATAAATTTTCATCAGATGACTATATATTCTTGTAGGGAGAGCTGGAAGGTATGGATCAAAATTTCCCGTGGGTGAAGTAACCTGTTTGGATGCAGATGATCTACCTTTGCTTCATTCATCATTGAAATCCGCCTCTCCTATTTTACAGGTGATTGTTTTATCACTGATGTTTCCTACAAATTCTGCATTGATCAGGCTTGTTCCATTTTCAATGGATCTCAATAAGCAGCTTTTATATATTTGCATATGGGTTCAGCATTTTTGTTCCTTGACTTTGAGTCATTTTTATAACGCAGCAAGCTGGACTATTTCCGTCCTTTGATCTCATTTTTATGTATTCACGTTTACATCCAAAAAGAGGTCTCTACCAGATATTGGTAGGTTACCTTATGTTATTCTTTTGTCTTTCTGTCTTTTTTCTTTTTTAAGTGACAGCTAGTATGAATCCATTGGGGGTTAAAAAATAATTTGAACCCCAGCGCCCCATATTTATTTTATTTTATTGTTGCAGGAAGATTTTCTAGAGAATGCAAAATTATCTGAGAACTATTTCATTGCAAACTGTGAAGAAATGTTGGTAAGTTTCTTCAGTCATGTTCCCTTCTGACGTAATGGGGGAGTGATGATAAGAAACTCCTTACAAAAGGAACTTTGTTGTCATATAACAATATCTCCCCTTATGGATATTTAACCTTTTTTTTTTTTATGTTATGAATCAATCTATGTTGCTCCGACGTTCATTTTTCTTGAAATACCCATGCCCTACGCATATCCGGACATGAGTATGGGTTATGATTCTCCAAGGACCCTCCAAATACATGGAAATCTTAGAAAAATTGAATATACCCATGTCGGATACATATCCGTGTCCGACACACCCGAGTCCGAGTAACATAGGAATCAATGATTATCATGTGTCTATTCCACATTGAGTGCTAAAGACTCTTCATTGTCATCAGAACGTTGCTGCTGTTATTGATGAACTGCCTCTAAGTTTGCAAGATAAGTACCTTTTCTGCATCAGGTAACATCTTTGATCTTTCTCCCTCCAACAACCAGAAGTTTGGTATTTGAGTTTGCCTGTTAGTTTTAGAGATTCAACTTCTAGTTTGCTTATTATTATCTTTTAAACTGCTTGGAATCGACTGGCTGGGCATAGTATGTAAAAGATTTGAAGAACTTGGTCACTTTCTTATGTGGTAGTACCTTCTTTGTGCAGTCCAGTTGATATGAATGATGAAATTTCATCTCAGGGTCTAACACAGGTAAAAATTTGTATCTTGTCTTTGATTATTTTGAATGTGGAAACTAACGATTGTCTATTCTATTGTAATGGATCAGTTTGCCGTAAATTATGCAAAGAAAGGGCTTGTTCACCTTCGGGAAATATTTACACCTGGTACACTTCAGGTCCCTAAAACACATTCTGCACTCAAGGAGCTCGAATCCATTCATAAGGTAGGAATTTTTTTTCTTCTTGAGTGTCGTGTGTTACGAAAAGCTGTGAGAGTTTAGCTGGCCATGGACTTTCAATTGAAGACTAGATGACCATTTTCAACTATTAAAAGAACTGTCTTTGCCCCTAAAATTTCTTGATGATTGGTATAAGTGAAGGTTTTGGTACTTGGATGCTATGTTAGTCCGACTCTTCATTTCTCCTAAAGTACTCGTGTCCAACACCTATGTCTGACACATATTCGGACAAGGGTATGGAGGTATGATCTTCCAAATTTATGGAAAAACATAGAAAAAATTGAGCATACCCGTATTGGACACATACCCGTAACCGACACTCACCCCCGAGTCCGAGTAACATAGCTTGGATGATGAATCTTTACTATCTTCTTATTAACTATGTGCTTTGCTTCCTAATTCTACCAGAAGACTTTTTTGATGGGGACTTTAACTGAAAATTTTCCCCATTTGGAACAATTCAAAATTAATCTGAAATGTCTTGTTGTTTGCTACATCTGAAGGTCTTGGAACTCTATGTTTGGTTGAGTTTTCGGTTGGAGGAATCGTTCCCTGACCATGAGCTGGCTTCTTCACAGAAGGCCATCTGCAGTTTGTGAGTACTCTTTGCTGTACTTGTCATTTGGTTTGCTTTACATTGTTACCTTACTATATCAATGTTGAATTTGTAGATTAATTGAGGAATTCCTTGAAAGACTTGGTTGGCAAAAGCCAACATCAAGAAAGTTAACTTCAAGTACCAGCTTAAATTCTTTAACTGCAAGTAAGAAAAGAAAATACCTATTTGATTAAATGTAAACTACTATTATGTATCTATTCATTAACCCTTTCGTTCCCATCCACCCAATAAACCTTTCCGTTCATCATGAATTCAAACTCGAGATCTCTAAGTTCGAATCTCGAAGATTTTAACTATTGAGTTTTCCCAGCTTTTAGGAGGATTGTATGTTCTCTTTCATGTTGCATAGTTTGGGGAATAGCAAACAGCTGCATGTTCTGCACTGCAGTAAGGCCAAAACCTTTTGTAGAAAGTGAACCATATAATAAATCTTTTTAATGAAGTTTTTTCTTCTTTTGTCAGAATTTGATAAACATAATTCTCCTTTGAGTCATGATTTTATTCTATTGAAACATATGCTTCCATTTTCAAGACAAGGAAAACAAGGTATTACTCTGCAAACAGGCTACAACATTGATAACATGATTGCACAGATTCTTGAAGACAACTTACCAAGTAAAAAAAAAAGCTCTGCAGCTGCCAGATTTCTTATGAAAATGTAGAAGAATATCATCCAATGCTTCTTGCCCATGAAGTTCTAATGAACAAAACTTTGTACCCTTTAAGTTCATCACCTAGAACTAGTAGTTGAACTATTGGATAGCCCTCTGGATGCCAATTGCTAAGACCTACAACTACAAGAATTTGCGGTTTTCGATCTCAAATAACAATAAGGATAATATAAGAAAAGCAAATCTATATTTGAGCCCCCTCCATGTATCAAGATTCAAGAGGCAAAAAGGACAAGTACCTGTCTGGAATCAGATGACAACCAAATTTAAGAAAGTTTATGAAGAACTCCTACGCATTCAAGTAGCCCAATGGGGAATGCATGTGTGTATGAAGAAGAGATAGATTAGTTAGTCGATTGAAATGGACAAATTATAAAATAGTATTAAGTTAACAGCTTCTAGGGGCAGGAAAATTGCTAAGAAAATTGCTCCCACCTATGTCTCATTTCATATTGGTTTACTCTATGTTATTCCGACTCTTCATTTTTTTTGAAGTATTTGTGTCCGATATTCATATCCAATACATATATTTGGATAAGGGCATGAGACTATGATCCTCCAAATATATGGAGAAACTAAAAAAAATTAAGCATACATGTAACCGACACTGATCCTAAATCCGAGTAATATAGAGCTTAACCAAGATTAGAACTGGCAGGGGTAGGTGTAGAAAATAACAAAGACTGACCGAACAGTACATATGACAAATTCTTGCATGATCAAAACGCAGAAATATTGACACCGTCCAATCCGGTGATTTATTCTGAACCTTAACAAGCATTCTCTGAGAAAGACTATGTTCTTTCTGGCTCTTTCACATTTGGCATCAATCCTTGAATCTGTTGTTTTGCTTCAGTCATATTCTCCTTCTCAAGTTTCTCAACCAGCATCTTACGTATGGAATCCCTGGGTATCATTCCCTTCAGCACCATTTCTTCAAAGAATGCACAAGCTTGCTCAAGTTTCCCACTATTACAAAGTCCACGGACCAAAAGAGTATAGGTTGCATGATCAATACTGACATCGTTGTTTAACATGTGGCTTAACAAAAAATTGAGTATCTTCATCCTCTTCTTCCTGCAGCACATTTTCAGTAAAGATGCGTAAGTTGAAATATCTGGCTTGCATGAATCCTTTTCCATTCTCTTAAGAAACTTCAATGCTTTCTCTTCAAGTGAATGCCCACAAGCAGAAGAAATCATTGTATTATACGTCAATGCATTTGGCTTAACGCCTTGCTTTTTCATGTCCTCAAAGATTTCATCAGCGTCCTTATGCCTACCTGCCTTGCTTAGAATGAAAATTAACGAGCTGTAAAACGAAGAATCTGGTAAACAACCATCATTCTTCATCTTCTCATAAACCTCCAATGCTTTCCCAATCTCCCCTGCCTTTCCTCTAGCATGCATAACGATAGTATAAGTCACAACACTCGGCCTACAACCTTTCTCTTTCATTTCATCCAAAACAGCATCCACATTGCGAAAATCCTTTTCGCGACAATAAGCCTCAATGAAACAAGTATAAGAAACAACACAAGGCTGAAATCCATGTTCCTCCATTTCAATCAAAATCTTCCTAGCATCATTTAATCTCCTAGCCTTACAAAATCCATGTACCAAGATATTAAAACTACTAGAATTCAAAGGTATACATTCCTTTAACTCAACAAAAACTTCATAAGCATGTTCTACACCATCCCCTTTAACCAATGAATCCAACAATCCATTCAAAGCCATAACATCTTTTTCAACTCCATATTCCTCTACCCTTCTGAAAGCCTCAATAGCCTCACCAAACCGACGAGCATTAGCAAATCTCCTCATAACGTTAACCATTGTACCCAAACTAATATACCCTTTTAACTCATTCATTTCCTTAACTAAATCCAACATTAAATCAAACCTTTTAGCCTTCCCTAATATATCAACCATTAAGTTATACAACTCAGGAGTATGCCCATAACCCGATTGTGTTTTTGCCCAAATGAAGACCCCATAAGCTGAAACCCAGCTATTACTAAACCGCTTCAATAGTTGCTCAACTAAAACGTCGGAAACACTTAAAGTAGACCCATTGAAGACTTGGACAACTTTTTCAGGTGATGGGTACGGATTTTTGAGGATTTTAGTGAGTTTGTCCACTTGGGTTTCAGGTTTTTTGGTTGGAAAGAGCTTAACTTTGGGGTGGTTTTCGATCCATGAGGCTAGTGAAGGGATGAAAAAATCGTCATCTTCCGAGGTTCGAGTTTCTGGGTTTTGGTTAGTGACCCAACTTGGGATGTCGGGTGACTCGGATGCGGGGGATGAGTCAGGGGAAGCTGATGGGTTGCTGTTGGTGGTGGTGAAGAGAGCGGAGTAGTAGTGATTTAGAGAATTGGCGTTGAGGTTTCTTTGGGGATGGGAACAGGAAATGAGATTCAAGATTTGGTTTTTTGGGAGCATTTTTTTGGAGATGATCATGGAAGAAGACAGCATGGAGAATGTAATTGAACACGAAAACGAGTCTACTTGCGACTTTGCGAGGGAGCAAAGTTTTTGTTTGTTTTGTAATTGGGTAAGTTTATCTGTACTAATTAAAATAAAATTAGGGATTTAGGGTATCTAGATCTTTTAATTTAAAAAAAAAAAAAACTATCTACTCAAAACCTACTCATCCTTTCTTTCATATCTTTATTTGTTTTACATAACTACTCATTAAAAAATTATTTACCTATTTTTAATTTATTATTTCTTTTAAAATATAATATATTTTCACTCAAAAATGGATGTGAGAAATTCTAATTTGTTATTTATAATAATATTAAAAATTTTGATTAAATTTAGTGTCACAAGTTAAATAAATTAATTTAGTTGAAAAATTAATTAAAACATCAACAATAAATAATAAAAATTAAATAAAACAAAATTACATTAATAATTTCATGCAAGTCAAAAAAAAATTTTACTAAAAAAAAACTAAAATAACAAATCACGTTTTACTAAAAAAAAACAACCCACTTTTCACATCACTCGCTCACCTATTACTGTTACTTTTTTCTTTCACTCAAAAAATAGTTTATCTTTCACCATTATTTTCTTTTACATTCAATTTTTTTTTTTTTTTAACCATTTATGAAATCTTTATGACAGACTCAAAGCTACATTTTTTATGATATAAAAAACTCGTCCACAAAAAAAAAATGTTACTTTTTACTTTTTTTTACTTTATAATTTGATATATATATATATATAAAAAATATTCTACCTGATTAGAAAGATGGCCTTAATCTATCTTAAACTTGAATATTCTGTTAAAGAGATTACAAACCTGATGAAAGCTTGATAATATCAGAATGTATTAATTATGTATATTTTTGTATTTTTTTTTTATTTTTTATTTTTGGATAAGTAAGTGTTTTATTTATCCAGAAAGCAGTTAAACTGCTACATCCAACATCATGTGCAACATGTACTTAAAGCTATACATACTTAAACAATACTTGAACAAAACTTAAGACCACTAATCAATCAGGGAACAATAGCAATATACTTCAGCAATACTTAAAGCTATTCCAGAATGGACAAAGATCCTAGGAAAAAAGTGACAGTCCCCAATCTGCATCCAATCTTCGGTTCACTTCATCAGGACTAATGTTCTTGAGCCCCAACAATCGCATTCTGATGATCTCTTTTATCTGCTCAATGATGGCTCCTTGTGTGGATTGAAGGCGATTAAAACACCTATTATTTCTCTCCCTCCAGATCGAGTAAAGAAAGGCACTCCATGATAAACGCAAAATAACAGAAATGAGAGTTTTTCCTCTGATTCTGTTTACTGCCCATTGCAGCTCTGCTTGCCAGCTCCTTATGCTTCTATGAAGTTGACATAAGCATAGTATATGCCCCCAGATTTCCTTTGAATAGTCACATTCAAAAAATATATGATTCCGGGTTTCTTGCTCAGTTTGACATAGCTCACATTTGCCATCCACCTCCATGCCCCATGACATCAATCTGTTCTTTGTAGGCAGTTTGTCCAATATAGCCATCCAAGCTACCAGTGCATGTTTAGGAATATGAAATGGAAACCAGATCAGTTTATCCCACTCCACCTTGTCCTGCCTAGGCCTGAGATCATTCCAGACTTTAGCCACCATAAATCTGTTCTCAGGGAACTTCCAAGTTAGAGCACCATTCTGGTTGGAGGTGAACCTCAAAGCCAAAGCCCTCAGCTGAAGCATTTTACGCCATGTCCAGCTGCTTCCTGGGGAAGGTTGAACCTGCCACACTGTTCTTCCTTTCAGCACATAGGCATGAAGCCAGGCAATCCACAATGAACCTGCCTGAGAGAGAAGTGCCCATAGGTGCTGAATAATGCAAGCCTTATTCCATATTCCCAAGTCTTTTAATCCAAGACCCCCCTCTGACTTTGGACAGCAAATGGAACTCCATTTGACTCTTGCTCCCTTAGCTGAGTCATCTCTTCCTTTCCAGAAGAACCTGCTGCATAATTGATTAATTCTTTTAAGAACAGCCTTAGGCAATACAAAGTGCCTGCACCAGAAATTGGACACATTAAAAAGAACAGATTGAATGAGCTGAAGCCTTCCTGCATAGGATAACATGCGTGCTGCCCAGCCATTGATTCTCTGAGTAATTCTATCGATCAAAGGAGAGCAATCCTTTTCAGAGAGTCTTCTTGTGACCAAAGGGATCCCAAGGTACCTAACAGGTAGTTTGCCAAGTTTAAACCCTGTCAACTCTTGCATCTCAAGTAGAGTGGTCCTACTAACACCAGAGGAGAAGATTTCACTCTTGGAAGGGTTTAATTGCAAACCAGAAATGGTATAAAAGTAATGGAGAATACCCTGTATGCCCACAACAGAATCCAAGTTACCCTTTGCAAAAATCAGCAGATCATCTGCAAAGCACAGGTGAGTAAGCTTGATTCTGTGACATTTAGGATGGTAGCTGTAAACTCCATGAAGAGCCCCTGCATCCAGAAGTCTGGATAAAACATTCATAGCAATGACAAAAAGATAAGGAGAGAGAGGGTCTCCCTGCCTTAACCCCTTTGCTCCTTCAAAGTACCCTACTAATCCTCCATTAAGAGAAATTGAGAACTTTGGGGAAGTGATGCATGCCTTGATCCATCCTATGAACTTATCAGGCAATCCATAAACTGATAAAACAGTGAGAATGAAGTCCCAATTTAATGAATCAAAAGCTTTTTGAAGATCAATTTTCATTGCAAAACGGGGGGATAAGGTTGCTCTTCCATACCCTTTGACCAATTTATTTTTGTTTTCCCTTTCTTTTTAATTTTTTTGAATCATTCTATCTTTTTGGGCTTTGTACAAGAGACGAAAAAGTTTATTATATTAGTGGGTGCTTTACCTGTTTTTCTTTGACGAATGTTAAGTCAAAATCATTCTGAGTGAAGGTAATTTGTTGGGGAGAAAATAGACTTCCCGCCATAGCTTGCAAACCCTCAGGTGGAATGGAATTAGGGGCGTTCGCCGCACTAACAACTCTCGGCGGGCGAAGGAATAGGACGAAGCATGCCCGCGCTCGACACATCTATTATTTGACTTTATAGAGTGAGATAGATACCTATATCTAGTCCCGAATCTTCACTCAAACTATATATCACTTCGAGTGAAAGAGCCAGAAAGCCAGCCCTAACGCACTAAAAGCGCTAGCGTCAACAAAGAGAAGATTTTCAACAGTTAATTACACTTCGAATGTAAAAAGGGCAGGATGTGGAAATCACTTATATTATCGGATCGGTAGTTCGAGATGGTGTTTGGGTATGATTAGGCAGCCCACTCGGGAAAGGACTTGGCTTCAGCTCCCACACCGGTTAGCAACCGAGATAAGATTGAAACTAAAGCGGGAAGGAGATCCATTCCATCCCACTTCCAATGCCAAGTCTTAAGCAAAGTTGCATCCATCTTGGGATAAAGCTAGAAAGGTGATAAAGCAAGAATAAGTAAGCCAGGTGATAGAGCGAGTTATAAAGCTAACCCTGTCTCTAGCCTACCTTGGGGTTTTAGAAAGCCTTGTCTTGTCTCCTGCTATCCCTCCCTTGTATGAGTAAGCAGTAGTCGTAGTAGTCATTCATTCCCTAGTTCTGTAGCTATCGTAGGAATCGACAAAGGCTAGAAGGAAGGCTGTTGAGGCTCGTAAGTCAGTCCCCAGTTCTAGGAAGAGGAGTATTGAGGAAGCTAGGGAGTCAGGTGCCAGAGCTGGAGTTGGGACAGAAGTTCAAGCAGAAGGTGTCGGCCGTGCTAGAGCTTTCCCTTTTGCCAGAACTAGAGTAAGGTGCTATTAAGCAAACCATTGAGAACCCTATAGCCCTGCCAGCAAGGCAACTAACCCTTCGCTTAAAGATTCTAGAGTCAGTTTACTTGAGAAGGCTTAAAGCTCGACCTTGCAGTTCAAAGTCTAGAAGCAATTCCCTCGTTGTATCCATAAGCCTATGAGAACCCTAAACCCCTACATTGCTAAAGTCACCCTACCCTTTTGCCCTACCTTTTAGTAGTAATCCCCAGGGATAGAGCATATAGAGCTGGTGCTTTTTTAACCCTAGCTATAGTTGGGAAGGTTCTAGTAATCTAACCGGCTAAGCTATCCCCAGCGCTGTATAAGTCAGTCCCATAGGATATTGAATTAGAAGGGCGAGAAAAGATAAAGATAGACTCTTCGACCGTGGTTCTCTATTTTAAGGAAGTCCCTAGAGTAGGAGTCAGTCAATCCCAGGTTCTATTTTGTTAAAGTCCCTAGGGATATCTCGTAAGGAAGGAATTAGAGTATAAGGTGGGGATAGAATAGTGATAGTAAGCGTGCTCAGTTCACTCTTGTAGTAGTAAGCCTTGGAGCTCGTGATAGCGCTATAGTTAGCCTTTTGCCAACCCCAGATTCCCTCGTTGTATGAGTTACCCTTGCCCCATGGGATATTTCATTCTCAGTTCAAGCAGAATCCGGTTAGGGAGAGAAAGGCTTAACGTCAGTCCCACGAGCTAACCTGCTAAGAAAGTAGTTAGTAAGGATGGGATATTCTCCTTTAAGTCAGTCCCCAGAAGCAAGGAATTATAAGTAAGCAGAAGAGAGAGCGAGGAAGGCTGTTGAGGCTCGAACTTGCAGTAAGGGAAGGGGAAATGAGACAAAGGCTAACTAAGGACGAAGTGAGGAAGGTTCTATTTTAAGGAAGTCCACCGGGATTGGGATAGACTAAGTCCCTGGTGCCCTGCCTTTCTTAGTAAGCTAAGCCTCTAATCCAGCCTTGTATTTTAAAGAAGCCCCAGGGGGTAGAATAGTGATAGTAAGCCTACGCTCGCGCCCTACCTTGTCTCCAAAAGCTAACCCGCAAACCCTTCCTTTTACCCAGCTTGGGAGAAAACTCACCCTGTAACCTGCATTGTATCCGTAATCAAGTGAGAACCCTCCACCCGTGCTGACGAACCCGCTATCAAGTCCGCCTATGAGCCAGCCAATGAGGCAACGAGCAAACCCTTTTTTCTTGGGTGATAGAAAGCTAGCCCCTGCCAGCAAGTAAGCGTGCTAGATCTATTTAAGTTTAAGTGAAAGTACCTGGAGAAGGAATTCTTTTCATTTCAGTCAGTCACCTGGTGCTATTTTAAAAGGATAGAGTAAGAAAGCAGAATAAGCACAGTTAGCAAGATCCCCTGCTATTTCAGCTGCCGTTGGAGGAAGAACCGATGTTCTTGCTCGAGTTGAAGAAGTGGATGCTGGTATCGTAGATAAGAGAACGACTGCTTAAAGGACTGATCTCTCTCTATTGATTCAGTCATTTCCCAAGTCAGATGCCATGAGAAGCGTTCTATTATGAATGTGCAGATTTTTTAGGTGTTCAGTGACTGGCCTTTCTCTTGTTGTTGTCGAGTGCCTGCAGCTTGACTTCTTTCTTCCACATAGGCCTCGCTTGCATGCCTTGTGGCAAATTAGACTGAAGTTGAAAAAAGAGTTTGTCCTTCTTCAAAGAGACTCTTGAAACGCCCTTAAAGAAAGAGGCTTAAGTCATCGACCGATAAGGATTTTCTTTTTTCCGGTATGCCGCTCCGCGAGCAGAGCGAATGAACATAAATGCAAAAAAATCTCATGAATATCCTTCGCCCGTTATCTCCTCATCTTCCTATTTATAAGCAACGGTGGTGGATTCTTTTCATCTTCCTAGCCACTATAGTTTTGCTTTTTTATCTGCTTTGTATGGTCTCGATAGAATTAATTGATACAAAAGTACAAAAGATATTTTTCGAAAATAATTGATACAAAAGCAAAATAGAAAGATCTTAAAATTAAGGTTTGCTTCAGGTCTCGATAGGTGTTGTGTTAATCAGGTGTTCTTTGAGTTTGAAACTGTTGATGAGTTGTGAGATCGTCAGGTATCCCACATATAAAGGTCCAGTTGTATGGTTGTGAGCTACTCTTGTGGGCCTTAATTAACTTGAGCCCAACAATTACCCAAAGACGAGATGCTAGTTATAAAGTGATTGACTTCGAGTCTGCTGCACTGCTAATGCCTGGTGGGTGTTGATTTCTTTGAACATCATAGGTTGCCATGTGCGTTTAATGTTATTATTGAGGTGAGGTCGCCAGCTGTATCGATTAATTTAGGTCACCAATTATTAATACAATTACAACCAGAACAAACATCACAAAAAATCAGAAGTCCAACAGCACGCCAAATATTATAGATGTTTTTTTGGTGGTTGAGTTGAGTAAGCTCTTGGATTTGTCAGGTTGAAGCAAGTAAGGCTCCGCAGAGATTGAAAACTGTCAGAGGGCACTGGAGTTAACATCTGTCGAGACCTGAAGCTCTTAGCACAACCAACAAATAGGTATAAAAGGCCAGAGTAAAGGTTGGCTAGAGGTAAGAAAACACTGAATCTACTGAATGTCTATTTCATTTTCTACCTGATATTTTGAAACCTATTGGTTTAGACATTGGAGCACATCCTAGAGATATAACTTCGATACCCTCTGAGAGTTTTCTGTCTCTATAGAACCTTACCTGCTTCAACTTGATAAATTTAGGAATTTATTCAACTAAACCACCAAAAGACATCAATAAATATAATGTTGTACTAACCAATATGCTGGATGGGAACAATAATGGTAATAAACAGGATTCTGAAGTATCTGATAAATGGAAAGGTCCATATGAAGAATGGCTAAAAATTATTTGTGATGGTGGTTGCTGTCAAGAGTCTAGAAAAGCTGGCTTTGAAGTTCTTGTTAGAAACTGCCATGGAGAGTTGGTGGATGGAGCAGGGGGAGGAATCAAAGTTGATTCAGCCATAGTGGCAGAAGTAATGGCTTCCAAGGAAGGTGTGAAGTTGGCAATATGCAAAAAATATAACAAAGTTACCTTTGAGATAGATTCTGAGAGCATGTTCAATCACTTGATTAAGCCTAAGGTAACTCCAAATTGGAAAATAAGACCAATTCTTTATGACATTAAGCAAATGTTAGGTGTTGTTTTTGAGAAGAAGTTTAGTCTGGTTTTATTCTAAATCGGTACAGTCAACCTCAAGTACCATTTTGATTTGGGTATCAGTCACACCGAATCTGTACCGGTTGCATCAGTCTGTATCAATCGCATCAGTTTGTATCGACTCGTACCAGTTGTACCACTCCGTATTGATCGTACTAGTTGATATAAGATTTTTATTTTTTTTATTTTTCTTTTAATATTTTCACTTATTTTAATCTCTTAATCAATTTCTAATACTTTCTCTCATTATTAATTTTATTTTTTTCATAATTTCATCTAAAAATAATATATGTTTATTAAATTAAGCTATTGAAAAATAATTTATTATATATTTTCTAGTATTTTTATATTTATTTCATTTATTTAAGATTTAAAGTTTTGAATATTAAATCTTTATAATATTTAAAGTATATTTACGTATAAACATATAAATATATGTAATGAAGTTATATTATATATATATATATATTATAGACAAAATATTAAAAAAACAAGTAAACTTGAAATGATAAGTCAAAATACATTAGTATAGATATATATTAGTACCAAAACAAAAATAATACGCTTACTATAATTATTTTGATTTGTTACAAGTGTGCAAGGCTTCTAACCATTTGAACTTTGCATGACACTCACAAAGAGCCCAATAGAATTTTGAACAATCCTAGTCAACCCAACCCAAGTTAAAGGTTGTGAGCTGAGACTTAAACCCAAACCAATCACCCTTATAAAAGTTTCAACCCAAAATGAATTTTAACTATGTATACAAAATAATACATAGGGCTGATGGGCTCTCTTTTTCTTCAGACATTAATGTCATAAAAATTTTCCGGGGGGCAATCTTGCATCACAGACATTAATGTCATCATCTTCCAAGTGAGTAAAGTTGGTAATTTTAAAAACGATACAAAAAATATATATATATATAAAATATGATATAATATAAAAATATAATATAAATACGATACGAATATACGAATGTATCAAAATTTATATAATATGAATTATTAATAAATCAAAATTTATATAAATATATAACACTTTAAATACGATTATAATATAAAAAAAATAATACGAACACGATTTGAATTGTCAAATCTACAAGTGAGTGGTCGAACCTAGTTTAGAAACAAAAAAATCAAGTCCATAATGAGTATTTCATGGGGCTGATGAATGATGGCGGTCGACAGAATTTGAATGAAACATATATACGAATGAATCTATATCTCTTTAAGTATAAAATTTTCTTGAGTGACACTAAATCAATTAAAAAAATTATATAAAAATCAAAAATAAAATAAAAAATATATATTTATAAAAATACTTATATCTTTTACTAATTTTAAAAATTTAAAATATATATTTTTAAAAATTATCCACCTCTTCTTAATCAATAACTACAAAATAATTTTTTAAAATTTTATTTTTAATATGTTTTTTTTCTCGTCCACCCATTATGTGTGTGTGCCTATTAAAGTCTCTACTAATATAAAATCTCTAATTGAGATTGATGTCACTTGAAAAGATTACACAAAAATCAAAATATAAAAAATATATTTATACAAATATTTGTGTCTTTTGCTATTTTTAAAAATTAAAATAAATTTTTTTAAAACTACCCATCTCTTCTTACCCAATAACCACCAAATAACTTCTTGTCTTTTATTTATTTTTAACATGTTCTTTTTATATATTTCACTCGCATAGTGAGTATGCATATTATAGTTTATATAAAATCTCTAATTGAGTTGGTGTCACGAGTTAAGTGACACAAACTCAATTGATAAAATTATTTATAATTAAAATAAATAATAATAAAAATATATAAATAAAGATATTTATATTTTTTTTATTTCACATATATTTAAAAAAATTACCCACTCAACTCATCAATTTCACTCACGGGTGTGTAAAAAATCTAGTAAATATAAAGTTTCCAGGGAAGGTTACTGTCTTGGGGAGTTGAGCAGGACATCAGAAATGTAAGATGGTGTTGCAAGGACTAATGCTTGTGTTTCTTACAGAGTTCTCCTATTCTTATGTATTAAAAAAAGGGTATTTTTAGAAAATAAATTTTGTTTTTGTTACCAAATACTACTAGATTTTTTAGAGAAAAAGTAAAATTTCGGATAAAATAATTAAAAAATCTTTGAACTTTATAATTTTATCAAAGTAAACCCTTATACTTTTATTACACTCAAATAAGTTCATAATTTTTAATTTGCACTCAAATAAATCATTAACCTTTAATTTTTATCCAGATAAGCTCTTAACATTTAATTTATATCTAAACAAACCCTTAAATCAATCTTTTATTTGATGTAAAATCTTATTTGTATACAGAGTAAAAGATAAGAATTTATTTGAGTACAATTAAAGTATAAAGCCTTACTTAAGTAAAATTATAAAATTTAGGAGCTTTTTTAGTAGTTTAATCTAAAATTTTCTTTAAGGGTGCTTGGGATTTAAAATTTTAAAATTCTGAAAAAATTTAAAATGCAAGCATTTAAAAATGCATCATTTTAAAATGTTAGAATTTGTAATTATTTTGTTTGGATACATTTTTTTAGAAGAAAATTTAGACAGTTGAAATTTCATGAAATAAAAAAATAATTATAAAATAAGAATAATGATATTAAAAATAAAAATACATATATGTATAAAAAAAAAATATGCAATTATATAAGTATCATTAGATTCGTAAAAATATATAGATATTATTAATAATATAAAAATATATATCATAATTAAATAAAATGATAATTTATTTTTTTAGTTTTGTATTTTATAGTGGACCACCTTGAAATAAAGTGAGAGGATTTTGAAAATTTTTAAAAAACCACCTGTTTAGGTGAAATGTTAAAAGGAAATTTGAAATGCTCAAATCCTCTTTTGAAATTCCTTATAAATTTTGAAATTATCTTTTTTTATCCAAACAAGTAAATTCATTTTTAGACATTTGAAAACCTTGAATGAAATGAAATTCCTCCTTCAAATCGCTCATCCAAACACATCCTAAAAGTTATGTAATATTAACACTAATCAAATTTGAAGCAAGGCACTGACAGATTTTCAATGGGGGTAAAACTTTTGTTAAAAAGTGTGACAGTTACATATATAGCAAAAATACCAAAAAACATTGTTTTTAGGTAACCATTGCAAAGCAAATGATGGTCGAGAATCAAGGACCACGAGGCGGGGTAAAACATAAGCAAGTTGGCGTATGGTCATCGGGTATCATCCCTCCTCCCTTGCTTGTATTAACAGCTTCTAGCATTCTCACTACCTCATCCATTTCAGGACGTTTCTCCGGATTTGCATCCCAGCATTTTCTCATGATGTTTGCTAAAGAACTTGGGCAGCATCTCGGCATCTCTGGTCGTAAATTCTGCCAATAAACACCATGTCAAATAGATTCAATCGTTTCATGATATATATGTGAACACATAGGGTAACAAACATGCACTATGACTTCACAATTTTTCTCTCTAGCTGATGCTAGTTTCATACATAATTACCAATGGCAAGAGCAAGGCAATAACATCATCCTACGTCAAACAGCGGATGTGGACATTTGGATGGATCTTTTACATAATCAAAATCTATATTACTCGAACTCGGGTGTGAGTGTCGGATACCGATATGTTCAATTTTTTTCTAAGATTTCCATATATTTGGAGGGTCTTTGGAAGATCATATCCTCGTATCTGTGCCTAGAATCCAGGACACGGGTACTTCAAGAAAAATGAAGAGTCGGAGCAAGAAAAAATTTGACAAATACCCAAAAGACTCTTAAATGGAAAGAAGAATAACCATTCTTCAATGCCATTAAAAACCAGTAATTGAACACAATGATGAGATATGAATCAGGGTCTCCTCATGTCATAATATTGCAAACAGAAACTTCAACAGGAAAAATAGGGTACTTTACCGATAAAATAGAATAACATGCAAACTAACCTGTCGGACAACAGCAGATGACACATCGGCAAAGCTAAGATCTGGATAGGGCATATCACAGCAATAAATTTCCCACAAGCAAATGCCAAAGCTGTAGACATCACATCTTCTATTGTAGGGCTTACCATCAAGAACCTACAAATGATTGTGTTAGCTTCCTGGTTTAACATAGAAAACAAAGGACCTGGTGTTTCAAAACGTTTACATTTACTCAAATCCTGTGCATGAACCGTTCACATATCAGAGAGAGAGGGAGGATTAATTCTTCATACCAAAGTTTGCAAACAAAATTGAGTCTTCATTTCCATTTGATATTCATCTATAAGGATTAAGGAGACCATGTGAGAGCATCACATATTCATTAAGTGAGACCCCACAGGTGCAAATCAGATACAACCAGCCCCTATGTGGAGAATATTTTTACCACCATGCATAATATTTGGATGCATCATCTATAATTTCCATTTTATTAACATTTTGGACAAAATGAAAATATAAATTATGTGGATGGGTAGACGGCACACCCAACGACATAAATGATTAATATTTCAACTATTCATGCTTTATCAAAAATTTAAGAAGGCATACCTCTGGGGCCATGTAGCCAAGAGTACCAGTTTCACCAGTCATGTCCCTTGGATTCTGAGCTTCAACACGAGCAACACCAAAATCAGCAATTTTAAGATTTCTGTGAGCATCTAGCAACATGTTTTCTGTTTTGACATCACGATGCACAATCTTTCTCGAGTGTAGGTAGCTGAGACTGCAATTTGGAATAAGCATAAGTGTCGGTAGGGAAATTTTATTTACAGACTCTCCAAACCAAGGATAAGACGCATCCACTTACCCTCTAGAGAGGTCCAGAGCAAGTTGGATCACAACCTTAAAGGCGAGTTTCTTTCGCCTATTTCTTATCAAGTATTGTTTCAGTGTGCCACCAGGGAGATACTCGACAACAACACAGCATGCTCTAGAAGGAAGGGAATTGTAACTGTCAGCTGAAGGATTTTTGGAAGGAATCTTAAGGTTTGAAGTTCCCATTGAGGCCCCGACAAACTGTAACCCAAATTTAACAAAGCATAGGTTACAACAGAAAATTTTCAAAAAAGACAAGAAGTTTTTAACTTTTACCTTTACCAAATCGAGAGCTACATGAATTAAAAAAAAAACAGCGAGCTAATCATGCAAAGAGATAGTGTAAACTTCTCACCAATTATTTGAAATGGATAACAATGCATTCAAAAAACGCCAATACTTACATTAAGCCTTTCACTGTCATGATGATATCAACAAGTAAACATTTCAAAGTAGAAGAAAATTTTGGACCTTTGTAACATTAGGATGATCAAGCTTGTGCCAAACAGCAACCTCTTGCTGAAATGATGCTCGCAGAGCAGCAGTTTCAGCAATTGTGGCAATACCATCCTCGCCCCAGTCCAACAGCTTAACTACAATATCAATATGACAGCGAATTGAGACTTTGTAATCAAAAGGTGTTGAAGGCTATTAATTCTCAAAGTAATCAATATTATAAGAGAGCTGACTAAGATAAGTTTCCTTTTTGTCACTAGCAATGTTCCCATTTCCCCCTATAAGAACCCAAGAGTATAACTCCCTACTATATCAATTCACCAGCTGCCAGACTTCATTGCACTTTCCTTACTGAATTCAAAAGGTCAAGGTATGCCTAGTCGTTTTCTCTACTATATCGTTTTAAGTTATGCAAAAGGCTAAAATCCTCAAGGCACTCTAAATATTTTAGAAATTAACCACGCATTCTTATTGTCAAGGGCCTGGTGAGTGAGAAAGTATTGGTTTCTATAAAGCCTGTATCGTAAACCAAATCATGTCACTATCACTAAATCGTGAACAGCAAAGAGCACTCCACAAAAGATACAAACAGTTAAATCAATGAAACAATCATTATAATCATCTTCCATTGTGATTAGCAGTTTAGCACACAGCTATTCTGATATAGTGGAATCTGTTAATGCTCAACCACACAAAAGACAGAGGTGGTCAAACCTACCACGGAGCCTCTATGTGTGGTTGTAGACATTCAAATGACAAAAATAGCACCGAAATTAGATTTGCATTCTACAAATAAATTATAAGTGACAACAAATTATATTTAATTGTCAGCCAGTGTGTTGGGTGATGGGAGGATCAAAAAACCAAAATCAGATTACAAGGGTGAAAACTTGAAAAATTCTCCAAAAAATCAACCAAAGATCAATAACTTAGAACAGAGAGTAGGAACACCAATATCAAGCAGAAATATCCCAGAATACAATCCAACTATGTTACTCGGACTCGGGTGTGAGTGTCGGACATGGGTATGTTCAATTTTTTTCTAAGATTTTTATGTATTTGAAGGATCCTTGGAGGATCATATCCCTATACCCATGTTCGGATATGCGTCGGACACGGGTACTTCAAGAAAAATGAAGAGTCGGAGCAACATAGCAATCCAATACAAGATAAAAGTCAATTGAATTAAGTGCTTTAATGTCAGGGTAGTTCCAATTGAGCACATTTGAACCAACGCACTAGCAAAGCAGTCAGCCATCAAACAGTTATAACTTATACATATCATGAACTACAAAAAATATTTTCGTCCATCAAAATATTGTATAACATGCCTTAGGCGTCAATCTGGCTTAGCACACATTACCCGGCCAAACATTACAACTGACACTTACTATCAAGACATCATTGCCATAAATTCAGTTCTACGTCCTCTAAACTAATGCATATTGCTCCAACATTAGAATAGACTGCAAGGGTATTAGAAATCCATATTTGAACTCGACAAACTATCATCACAAAAGTTCAATCACAGATTAACATATTTTTACCGGATGAATTCAGTGATTAGGAAATACCAAGGAACTATTGCTGCTTAAACAGAATTTTCAAGCTGCATCAAGTAATTTGGCAATTATGATCAACAAGAAGTTACAAAGCTTAAGAACTAACAGAGATAATACAAGGATATGGGTTTCAAATTTTTTTTTTCTTCTGCCTCTATCTTCTACATAAGATCAGACTAAAACACCAACAAAATACTAAGAATTAGGAAAAGGGAAAATGATGACAAGTACCTGCAACATCTTGATTATCATAAGTGGCGCGATACACAGTCCCATAGGTTCCATGAGCTATAACGTGCCTTAAATCCAACTTAGCCAAATCAATCTCCCACTCTTCTACAGGCCTTTGGTTTTCAATGTTTCTAGACCAAACCCGGCTGAGGTGCTTCTCCAGCTGCATATCTAAGCTTTTTAAATCAATTTTATCAGCTCTAAAGAACATATCTTTGCTACTAATGCCTCCATTACCCTTCATCTTTGAATTTCCACCTCCTTCTTGTCCATCTGATTTCCTTGGTGTCTTGACACCACTACCTTCCTCTCCACTTTTCAAATCCATGCTCATAGAATAACAAAATCACCAACTAGAAATTTTTTTTTTTATAAAAAAAACAACCAAAACCCAGGTAAAACCTATCTATATATTACCTTAAACTGATATGAGCAAAACTGATATTAATGGAATTAAACTACAATAAAATTTGCAAAATTCCCCAACTGAGGACTAAAAAGGACCAAGAAAGCAGATCAAATATCAATCAAATAAAACAGGTGAAACAAAATATAAATATGATCATATATGAAACCCAGTTTCACCGACCCCAATTCCTATTAGAACTCTATATTCAAAATTGACCTTTTAACCCAAAATTTATGATTTGTATTTAAAAAAAAAAAAAAGTGAAATTGGCTTTTTATTAAGACCCGAAATAAATGAAAATCTGTGGCCGAAAAAAAAAAAAATCCCCGTCACCAACTATTTAAATAATTACAAACAGAAAAGCACAAAAACAAAAAAACAAAAAAACAAAAAGGAAAAAGTAAACCCCTAAGAAAACGACCCAATTCCCACCATTACCCCGAGACCAATGACCCAGAATTTAAATAAAAGAATTTTTTTTTTTTAAAAACGAACTTTTCAACTAAAACCCAAAAACAAAGAAAATCCAATAAAGAGAAACAGGCATGCAAAGTAGAGTAAGCAAAATATAATAACAAAACAAAATAATCAAAAACCCAGAAAAAAAAAGGGAAAAAAAAGGCTTTTAAAGAGATATCTAGACGAAAAGGTTGACTTTGAATTAAATTCTATATAATGGAAGAAGAAGAGGAGGGAACAAAAGGTCGGTGGTGGTGTCGTGGAATTGAAATCTTTAAGAATCAAAGATGAAAAAAGGTCATTGAAGAGATAAAGGAAACGAGAGAAATAGGGAAAAAAAAATCTTTTTGCGGCTTAAAAAAGGAAGGGATTTTCTATGGAGGAGATTAACAGAAGGAGGAAACAAATCGAAGGAAAAACGAAGAACTTAATTGGAGTTAGAGAAGAAGATTGGCTTTTTTTTTTAGGAAGACAGAAAAGCGCGGGGGTTGTTTCCTTTTGATTGCTCTTTAAATAAAGACTTTCAAATGTGGGAATGATTTTATAAAAAAAAAAAAAAAAAACAGCTAAAAAGAACAAAAATACTCTGTTACATGTATATGTTCTGTTTCCTTAACCAAATCAATCAGTTATGTTTTTTGTCCTTTAAAATTAGTAAACTGTAAACTACTTTGTTTTTATCATTTTCAATTTTCTTTGGGTATATTATGTTTATATTATAAATTTATTTATACATCATTGCATGTATTTTATGCTCAAGTGTCAAGCTATGTCAGTATTAAAAAAATTGAATAGAATTAATTGATTAAATCGATTGGATTAAAATTGATAATTTATCTAATCTAATAATAATTATAAAATCAAAAAATGTAGAACCAGTCAAGAATCGGTCAAAACTCTGATAAATTGAGTTAGATCGAACTGGTTTGATATTAATCGATATTAATTTTTTATTTTTTATTTTTATTTTTTATGTTTTAACATTTTTTTTGGCAAATAGTATAATACTTAACCATTGAATCAAATGTATGTTTATTCAATATGTATGTTTTTGTAAAACATTTAATGCATTTAATATTTATTTAATCTCCTTTTTAAAAAATAAAAAATTTATTTGTATAAATGTTTATTTTCTCCTAAATAAGTCTTAACTATGCAGAGAATGTCTTAGGTCAAATTGTATATTAGTCCTTATATTATAGTCAAAATGCGGATTTAATCCCTCTATTATAATTCGAAGAATTTTGGTAACTATACTTTTCGGGATTTTGAATTTCAGTCCAATTTTAAACGGTATCAAATTTTCACCTTAAGTATGCTGACGTGGTGTTGACCTTGTTGACGTGGCGTTGACCTTGCTGACATGGCGTTGACCTTGATGACGTGAATTTTTTTTTTCCACGTGGCTTACTAACTTAGATAATCAAATGATATAATTAGTCTCTGTACTTATATGAAAATATGAATTTAGTCTCTCTACAATGATTTCAAAATCTTTTGGTACCTGTACTTTTCGGGATTTCAAATTTCGATCCAATTTTAAGTTTCATTTATTTTGCAAAAATCAGCTCTGAAAAATATTTTTTGAAAAATAATAATATAATATTTATATTAATATTTAAAATAATATTATTTTATTAATATAAATATTAAAAAGAGTAATATTTATTCGTAAAATATTAAAAATACTTATATTATTAAAAGATAAAACAGTAACATTTAGTTGGCTTATAAGTTATGCTCAAACAATATCAACAAACAAAAAAAATTAGTCAAACCTCAAATAGTTTAACTTATATTAGGATGATCTTACAAAGTCATTTTTTAGGTATCGATTAAAAATATGCCATTTCATATTTTTAGAGAGTCATAAATAATATCATGCACTCACAAATACCAAATTAATTCTCATTAGTTTTTTTAAACCTAGTTAATGAAATTAATACATGAAAAGAAAAGAAAAAAAAAAACTCAAAGCTTGCTTTTCTATCTGTTGGTCCTTCATTTTTTGTGTTCCTCCCTCTTACATTTCTTTAACTTATTTCATGAAGTAATATTTTTATAGAAAAAAAAATTGAAGTTATAGCCATGGAGATGGAATGGATGTGATTCAACTGTTAGAAGATTGATGTCTTGTAGTACTAGTTCAACGGTAGAATTGAAGGCAATCTTGCTAAGTCTTTGTGCCATGTGCAGTGCCAAGATTGGCTGTAAGTGGTGCGTCGGTATAGTTAAATGACTTAGGAGGTTTATCAGGGAAATCTGTCCTAAAAACTCGTTTCATATTGAAATAGTGAGTTTGGAGAAGTCCAACTTTGGGCATCAGGAAAGAGATATTGTTCAATGAGGCTAGGAGTCTTGTTCCATTTACGCATGTCGGGCAAGGATCTTTGCCAAAACCAATTGTTCCATTTACGCATGTCGGACAAGAAAAAAGGGTCATTTTGGAAATGAAACCGTCATGGATAGCCATTTGTATGGGCAAAAACTTCTCTACATTAATACATACAAGTCATATATATATATATGTATGTATATATATCCGTAAACTTGTTTCATTTTTTTTATCTATAAAAATCTTATTTCGTGAAATAAGTTAAAGCAATGTAAGAGGGAAAAACACAAAAAATGAAAGACCAACAGATAGAAAAGCAAGTTTTGAGTTTTTTTCATATATTAATTCCATTAACTAGGTTTAAAAAAACTAATGAGAATTAGTTTGGTGTTTGTGAATGTATGATATTATTTATGACTCTCTAAATAAATATGAAATGACATGTTTTTAATCGATACCTAAAAAATGACTTTTTAAGATTATCCTAATATAAGTTAAACTCTTTGAGGTTTGATTCATTTTTTTTGTTTGTTGATATTGTTTGAGCATAACTTATAAGCCAACTAAATATTACTGTTTTATCTTTTAATAGTATAAATATTTTACGAATAAATATTACTCTTTTTAATATTTATATTAATAAAATAATATTATTTTAAATATTAATATAACTATTATATTATATTATTATTTTTCAAAAAATATTTTTCAAAGCTAATTTTTGCAAAATAAAGTAAACTTAAGATTGGATCGAAATTTGAAATCTCGAAAATTACAGGTACCAAATTTTTTTGAAATCATTGTAGAGGGACTAAATTCATATTTTGATATAAGTACAGAGACTAATTACATCATTTGATCATCTAAGTTAGTAAACCACGTGGAAAAATATTCCACTTCATCAATTGTCGAAATTTTTTTGCTGACTAAGCTCGCCACGTCAGCAAAGTCAACGCCATGGCAGCATACTTAACGATGAAAATTTGATACCGTTTAAAATTGGACTGAAATTTAAAATCCCGAAAAATATAGATACCAAAATTTTTCGAATTATAATAGAGAGACTAAATCAGCATTTTGACTATAGTACAACGATTAATAGTATAATTTGACCACTATCTTAAGAGTTTAAAATTTTGAGACTTTCAATGCGTATTCAATTTGAAGATAAAAATTAAAGGTTCATAAAATAGAAAGGAGTTATTCAATCCCAAATATTGTACTTATAACAAAATATATATATATATATATATATATATATATATAGAAATGAAGAAAATAAATTTTTTTTCAAGTTTTTATATATTGAAAATCAACTAACACTCCATTAAAATATATTTAAAAATAATAATAAAATAATATATTTCTATATCTTATTTTGACATATTTATAAATGTAACAACAATATTTTACACTCTATCAATTATAATTACGTTTAATAAGAGAAATTTTTATATAGTAAAGAAAAAACAAAATTAGTACAATGTTTCAAATAAATATAAAGTTAATAGCTTTTTTATATAAAAAAATTAAAAAGAATATGTGACTAAATTTCGCAATTTGACCATTTATCTATACATATTTATAATTTTAACTACACCAACACTCCACGCACTGTCACCTGGCTTTTATTTTTATTTTTTTGATTTGGGTTGGAAGAAAAAGAGAAAAACAAAGGAAAAAAGAAAAGAAAAAAAAATGATAAAATTTTATATATTTGTGTTCGTATTATTTTTTTGTGTTTAAATTAATATAAATTTTTACATGTTAATAATTTATTTTATGTCTATTTTGACACGTTTGTGTATTCGTATAGTTTTCATGTTAGTTTCGTGTTGTGTTTTAATTATTTTTTTATATTGTGTTCGTGTCGTGTCTCAATTCATTTTATATTTTGCATAGTTTGTCATTGTGATTCAATTTAGAAAAAAAATTGTGTGTTCGTGTCGTATCTCAATTCATGATATATTTTGCATAATTTGTTATAGTGATTAATTTAGAGAAAATTTATGTGTTTGTGACGTGTTGGTGTTGTTTTTTGTGTGTTTAAAGTATTATAAATATATAAATTTTTACACGTTAATAATTCGTTTTATATAGATTTTGACACGTTCATGTATTCGTGTCGTGTTCATGTTATTTTTCGTGTTGTGTCGTATTTTAATTATTTTCTCATGTTGTGTTTGTGTCGTATCGCAATTCATCCCATATTTTGCATAATTTGTCATAGTGATTCGATTTTAATTCTAAATTCATTTACTTACGATATTAAAATATAAAAAATATTTAAATAAATAAGAATTATTTAATATGATTCAACTTATATTTATTTATAATTATTAATTTAATTAAAATTTTATAAATATTAAAAAAAAAATCAACGAAGCGGGAGAAAAATTCTAGTATATATATATATATATAAGGTGAATTTTACCACTCTATTATGGATTATGTTGAATTTTATCATACTTTCAATTTTATTGAATTTTGTTATTATAATTTTTATTTTATTGATTATTTGACAGAAAATAACTGAATCAGAATATTTCGAAATAGTTTATCAATGCAAATCGAAAAATTTATCATTGTATCTTCAATTTTGTTGATATTAGGATAAAAAATAATGAAATTATAATATTTCAAAAAATTATTTTGTTAATGAAAATGTTAAATTTTCATAATTTCATGTTAAAAAATCAATGAACTTAAAAATATAGTAACAAAATTCAATAAAGTTAAAAGTATAATGATAAAATTCAATAAAATTAAAGTACAATGACAAAATTTAAAATATTAACTCATAATATAATGACAAAATTCACATGTATCCCCATATATATAATATAAGAGGAGGCATCCACTTACACTAGTGTAAAACTAAATTAGTTTTACACACTTTCATAATTTTTTATATGACTTAAATTTATTTAGTCCGATCGTCGTATTTCATGTTTTATTCACGTAGATCATGCACACCGAGTTTTGAGTAAATTAAAAATATCTAACTATTTATTCGATATAAAAAACTTTCAACCGTTAAATATATATATTGAAAAATATAGTATTCTCGACCGATATGATAAAGATATCGGATCGATTCGAAACTTTACGTGCACGACGAGTACAATTATATTGCTAAATCCAACGATAAGTTTGTTAAAATATAAATCGTATAAAAATTTATGAAAATGTGTAAAACTAATTTATTTATTTTTTTGGGTGTAAACCCAAGGTGTTCCCAATCCTCATTTTATGGTTGATGGAAGCCTAATCCCTGTCGGGTCGAGAGTGTAATGGTAAAGCTCTCCCACATTGGAGACTCTCAGGATTCAAACCTTGGTTCTCATATAGAGGGTTGGAGCCACTAATCACTCCAACCAACCAAATGTTGGTAAACTAATTTAATTTTACACTAGTGTAATTGAATCCCTTCTCATAATATAATATAGAATAATATAATATCATATCATATATGTCATAACGGTTTTTTTTATCGCTAGACAGTTTTAAAACACAAATGGAGTCGCCACCAATCTTTTTTATTTAGGTGTGATTGGTCATCTATTAAAACTGGTTTTTATAAAACATTTTAAAATTAATTAAAATATATATTTTTAGAAAAAATCAATTCTGAAATCTGCGCTTTAAACCAGAGAGAAAACAAAAGCAGGTTCGGGAGTCGGTTACGCGCGGGGAAGGATTAGCACCCCACAACCCCCGTGTAAAATGATACCTCATTAATCGTGTGTTATCTCGAGTCTCGGTGAAAATTGGTTTTAATTTCGGTATTTAAAATTAATTCCCTCTTAGAAATAATTATATCATTTAAGAATGATCCGGAATTTATCAATGTAAATTTTTTCTATATTCCCCGGCAGATCCGGCAAAATATAATTTTTTTATATTTATTTTGGAGTTCTCCGAATCACCTTTGCTTTGAGAAAAAAATGAATATTTCGTTATTAATGATAATTGATGGTATCCTCCCCGACAGACCCAGCAGAGGACCCATGAATTATTTTAACTCGGAAATAACCTTGTTTTGTTAAAATCACTAAAAATAATTTGAAAATGAATATGCTAATTATCACTAATATGCAAATATAATTTAAGCGAAATGCATGATTATCATGGCATAGTAAACATTTTATTTTAATATGGCAAACATGGCATTGCAAGGAATTCATGGCATTACTACGGAAAATTCGTAAGCATAGCGTTATCGCGATCAAGGTCAAGATGACAAATATAACTCTTAATTATTAAATAACTTAATTATAAAATGTACATAAAGTGTACGCATTTTTTTTTACATTTTTTTGGATATTTATTGGTGAAACCATATAAATGACGTGCGTCGGAATATTTTGTCGAACTCTCAGACAGACCCGGCAAAGTTTTGAAAAAATATCTCCTCGCATGATACGTACACAACTTTCCAATCCCTCCGACAAACCCGGCAAAGATTAATAGTTAAATTGTCTGACCACGTGTTATTTTAAATTTCGGTTTAAGGGACTCAATGGTGGTACTTGAAATCGACACCTTTTGTTACTTATTTAAAAAACATGTTATTGATGATTTTTTTTTTATAAAAAAAAAATTAGATTTTTATCATTATTATCATTGTTATTTTTTTATTTTTTTAATTATTTTTTTATCTGTTTTTTTTATAAGGATGAAAGTGATTATTAAAACTTCATAAATTGTATTATTATTTTTCCTTTTTTTTATATTTTTATATATCTCTATTTTTTTATTCTTCTTCATTTGTTTAATATTTTTGTTTTTATATATATATTTTTTATTTTAATTAAAAACATATAGGAAGTAATAGTTAAAAAGATTTTTTTTTTAAATTTGAAATTAAAAAGGAAAATTAAAAAGTGAAAAAAAAGGAAAATAAAAGGAAATGAAAGAAAGAAATAAAAAAAAACAAAAAAAAAACGGAGCTACATCTGGGTCGGGTCCAGGCACGGACCCACGCGCAGGTCCCGCGACCCGTCACGGTAGCAACTTTAAATTCCCCCATTTTTTTCTCTTCATTTCTAACCCTTTAAAAAAAACTCACTTTTGCTCTCTGAAATCCCTTTAGCCGATCACAGCCACCGTCGTCTGCTCTATTGCCATCGCCACTGTCGAAGCTCCGTTTGCGAGCTAAAATCAACCAAAATCGTTCCCCTCGCCCTCCTCTATCCCTAACTTAGGCTAGTTTCTCCCGAATCCACCCCAAATCGTGTAGATCTGAGATCGAAATTTGGAAACCTTTCCACTTCCTTGATCCCGAAAACACCGTTAGCCTTGGCCCAAAATGGCACTTAGCCCTTCTTCTTGCCCCGGTCTGGAGTTTTTTATGGTTGCTTTGGCTGATGGTGTTAGGGTTTTTCTGTCATAGGTATTTTTTGTATGGTTATTTTTTTGCTGGTGTTTGTTGCCTTTTTTGTGCGCGTATCTGTGTGAAGCAAAGTCCGATCGGGGGGTTCTTAAGGAGATCGGTGGCGTGCTGGAGGGGTGGTTAGGTGGTGGAGTGTGGGGAAAGGGGCTAGGTCCGGTTTGGATTGTGTGTGTAGGGTAGGAGGGTTGGGTGTGGCTGGAGGGTTCGATTTTGGGGGTGGCGTGTTGGCTGCATTGGCTACGGTGGTAGGGGCTGGCAGGCGATGGCAGTAGGAGGGATTGGCTGCTGCAGGGGCTAGGGTTAGGGTTTGTTGAATGGTTTTTGGGAATGGGCCTGTTGGGCCAGGCAGCAGGCCTGGTGGCCTGGCTGCTTGGCTGGGTGGGCCTGCTAGGCAAGCAGGCCCGATTGGCTTGCTTGGCCAGCAGGCCCAAACGGGCCTTGGATACAGGCCCGAAAAGATAAATAAATAAAATTTAAAATAAAATAAAAAATTAAGATTAAAAAAAATCGGATTGACTTTGAACATTACCCGGACAAAATTAGGGTGTTACAGTTGCCCCTCTTTGCATATTTTTGAGAATCAGAAATAGAGCAAAGACATAAGTGATAATTTTGTCCGAGATCGTGAATGCCTGTATTTTAAAAGGTTCCTTTCATCGGAGGTTCTATCATTTGAAAAATTAAATTGCTCCTCTTATCAGAGGCTCTATCATTTGAAAAATAAATTGCTCCTCTTATCAGAGGCTCTATCACTTGGAAAAATAAATTGCTCCTCTCATCAGAGGCTCTATCACTTGAAAAAATAAATTGCTCCTCTCATCAGAGGCTCTATCACTTGAAAAATAAATTGCTCCTCTCATCAGAAGCTCTATCACTTGAAAAATAAACTGCTCCTCTTATCAGAGGCTCTATCACTTGAAAAATAAAATGCTCCCCTCACCAGAGGCTCTATCACTTGAAAAATAAATTGCTCCTCTCATCAAAGGCTCTATCACTTGGAAAAATAAATTGCTTCTCTCATCAGAGGCTCCACCACTTGAAAAATAAGTTGCTCCTTTCATCAGAGGCTCTATCACTTGAAAAATAACTGATACCTTTCCTCTGATTATCATGGTGACTTTCACTTTCCCGCCATAGTCGAGTTCCATCTTTCTCTATCCACATACCATTATATACTTTCGCAACATGATAATTCCTAATTATTTGCAATGTCATGGCAATACAATGCATGTTTATGATAATGGAATGCATAACTTAAAGCTCGAATCATGACTTGATGCCCCTGTGTGTATTTTATCAATCAGTGGTTCTCCCAAAGCTTGACCTGATTAAGCATTTTATCCTATTTTTATAACCTTATTTTCTATTTTTCCCGTTTCCTTCTTTTCCTTCTTTGACTTGACTAACTGTCCACAACTTATTTCTTCATGATCTTTTCTTGGCCTGAGTCAATGCTTTGTACATTTTCCTCAAAATAATTTCATATATCAATCATCATTTCAATCATTGTTTTATTTGCTTCCAAAGGGTATGAATAAATTAATGACTCATACTGCCCCATCATATCCTCATCATCCCTTTCTCTCTTTCTAATTTTCCCATTCTCAAATTTCTCTAGAGTAATCATGAAAGCTCTGTTTATGCAATGTTCATTTATTTATCATCATTCAAATTTCATGCCAACATAATGCATTATTTAAAGAAAATTTCAAAGAAATAAAGATAACCCAATGACAAAACTTCATGAATTGGGATAAATATTTTCATTTTAGCGAAAAAGGAACATATTTGGCATTAATTAAAAAGGAAAGAAAGACAAAATAGAGATAGATCCCTCCATAATGAATACTCAAACGAACTCAATCGATCTAATCCAGATTTCTCTTTCGAGAAAGAATATCCATCAATGTCCTTGACTCCTCCGAAAGCGTCAGACCACGAATTACCTTCCTTGTCTTGTACAATTCAATCATGTCGCACTTTGCTGTTCGCTCAAATTATCTATCCTGCCTTAATCCTTTGCCCCACGCAATCTTGTTGCCTGTTGCCTTAACTTTTGTTTATCCTTTACCTAGGCTGTCCTTTAGGGTTTTCGACCTAGATCATTCCTTTGATTCGAACCGCCCTTTTGGGTTTTCAGTCTGAACCTCTTTTTTTTTTCTTTTTTGACTCAAACCGCCCTGTCGGGTTTTCAGTTTGAATTTTATTTTTATTTTTATGCATAATATTTCTTCACTGCATCGACATTGATTAGACTTGAAAAATCTGCGCCGTCCATTTCGGCTAAAATCATTGCCCCTGCTGAAAATACTCTTTTCACCACGTACAGACCTTCCCAATTCGGTGCCCACTTTCCCCTTGGATCTTGCTGATTAGGAAGGATCTTCTTCAAAACCAAATCACCTTCTCGGAACTCTCTTAGGCAAACCTTTTTTATGTGCCCTCATCATCTGTCTTTGGTTTAATTGGCCATGACACAGTGCCGTCATCCTTTTTTCCTCGATCAAATTAAGTTGCTCATAGCGGGTTCGAACCCATTCTACTTCTTCCAACTCGACTTCCATCAAAATTCTCAAAGAGGAGATCTCCACCTCAATTGGCAAAACAGCTTCCATCCCGTACACCAAGGAATAAGGAGTGGCCCCCATAGAAGTACGCACTGACGTTCTGTAAGCGTGCAGAGCAAATGGGAGTTTCTCATGCCAATCTTTGTACTTATCAGTTATTTTGGCTATGGTTTTCTTTATATTCTTGTTAACAACTTCCACTGCCCCTTTCATCTTGGGAAGGTAAGGTGCCGAGTTGTGATGTTTGAACTGGGTACAAATTTCTTTCATCATGGTATTGTTTATATTGAGAGCATTATCTGTAATGATTTTCTTCGGGAGACTGTATCGATAGATCACTTCCTTCTTTAAGAACCTACACACCACAGGCTTGGTCACACTACCATAAGAAGAAGATTCAACCCACTTCGTGAAATAATCGATCACCACCAAAATGAAGCGATACCCATTTGAGGCCTTAGGGGTAATCGGCCCAATCACATCCATTCCCCACATAGAAAAAGGCCACGACGTTGTCATGACGTGCAGAGCTGTCGGAGGAGCATGTACCTTATCCGCGTATATCTGGCACTTATGGCATTTTCGGACATACCTGATGCAATCCCTCTCCACGGTCATCCAATAATAACCTGCTCTCATAATCTGCTTGGCCATCATGTGACTGTTTGCATGTGTTCCACAAACCCCTTCATGAACCTCCTCGAGTATTCTTTTAGCTTCATTCGCTTCCACACACCTTAGCAATATATGATCTCTACTCTTTTTATACAACACTTTTTTATCCAGGAAGAATCCCATCACAAATCTTCTCAAAGTTCTTTTGTCATTTTCTGTGGCATGTTCCGGGTACTATTGATGTTTTACGTATTGTAGGATGTCATTGTACCATGGTCTCCCATCTGGCTCTTCCTTTACATGCTTACAGTGTGCGGGCGACTCTCGTATGCTCATCTTAATGGGCTGGACATCAGCGCTTGTATTTATCTTAAAAATTGAGGCTAACATAGTAAGGGCGTCGGCCATTTGATTTTTCTCACGGGGTAGATAGTTGAATTAAATCTTTTCGAATTGCTGAACCAATTCAACTATGAACTTATGGTAGAGTACCAATTTTGAGTCCCTTGTCTCCCATTCTTCTTTTAACTGACAAATGACTAGAGCAGAGTCCCCATACACCTCTAACTCGCTTATCTTCTTTGCAATAGCTTCTTGAAGTCCTATGACATAGGCCTCATACTCTGCCACATTGTTGGTGCATTTGAATGTCAATCTTGTAGTGATTGAACAGTAGGTCCCTTCTGGCGATATCAAAACCGCTCCAACACCATGCCACAAAGCATTCGATGCACCGTCGAAATACATCTTCCATACATCTTTCTCCGATTCCTCGTCTTCATTTTCTTGAGAAATAGCCATTAGGTCCTCATCAGGAAAATCAAACTTCAGTGGCTCATAATCTTCTGTGGCTCTATCCGCTAGGAATTCGGCCACTGCACTCCTTTTTATGGCTTTCTGCGAGACGTAGGTGATGTCGTATTCAGAGAGCAAAACTTGCCATCTTGCTAACCTTCCTGATAACGAGGGTTTCTCAAAGATGTACTTAATGGGGTCCAATTTAGCAACAAGCAATGTGGTATGGTATAACATATATTGTCGGAGTCTGTGGGCAGCCCAGGCCAATGCGCAATACATCTTTTCTACCGTCGAGTACTTGGCCTCGTAATCTGTAATCTTTTTTCTTAAGTAGTAAATGGCATGTTCTTTCTTTCTTGTCTCATCTTGCTGTCCCAAAACACATCCCATGGACTTCTCATGTATTACCAAATACAAAATGAGCGATCTTCCTAGTGTCGGTGGTACCAGTACCGGTGGATTGGTAAGATACTCTTTCACCTTATCGAATACCTCTTGGCAATCCTCATCCCATTCACCCGGATCACGCTTTCAGAGGAGTCTGAAAATCGGATCACACTTAGTGGTGAGCTGGGAAATAAAACGAGCAATGTAATTCAATCTTTCTAGAAATCCTCACACTTCTTTCTATGTCCGGGGCGGGGATAAATTCTGGATGGCACGTATCTTGTCAGGGTCTACTTCAATTCTTTTCTCATTGACAATAAAACCTAGTAGTTTGCCGGATGTTATACCAAAAGTGCACTTGGTCGGGTTGAGCTTAAGTTGGAACTTCCTTACTCGGCAGAACAACTTTCTCAGATTAACCACATGGTCTTCATCTTCATGTGACTTTGCAATCATATCATCGACATAAACCTCCATCTCTTTGTGCATTATGTCGTGAAAGAGGGTCACCATTGCTCTTTAATAAGTTGCACCGACGTTTTTTAATCCAAACGGCATAACCTTGTAACAAAATGTTCTCCACATCATCACAAAAGTAGTCTTTTCCATATCTTCTGGTGCCATCTTGATTTGGTTGTAGCCCGAAAATCCATCCATAAATGAGAACAGTGAGTGCTTGGCGGTATTATCAACCAAAGTATCGATATAGGGTAGGGGAAAGCTGTCTTTCAGACTAGCCCTGTTTAGTCCCGATAACCAACACACATTCGTACTTTCCCATCTTTCTTCGGGATTGGGACTATATTTGCCACCCATTCAGGATACTTGGTGACTTCCAAAAATCCAGTGTCGAACTGCTTTTTCACTTCCTCCTTGACTTTTAGCAACATTTCAGGCTTCATTCGTCTCAACTTTTGTTTCACAGGTTTGCATTCTGGTTTCAAAAGCAAACGATGCACCACAATATCCATATCGAGTCCCGGCATGTCTTGATAGGACCATGAAAACACATCCGCGTATTCATAGAGCAGCTCTATCAATTCTTGTTTCTTTGCCAATGGTAGTGAAGGACCGATTTTTATTTCCTTCTTATTATCCTCATTTCCCAGATTAACAACTTTCGTTGTCTCCTGATGAGGCATAATTTGCTTTTCTTTTGACTCTATCAATCTTAGCAAATCAGGTGGTAAGTTGTAGTTTTCTGTAGTCTCTTCGTCGTCAATTTCACCAATGTCAATACATTTCTCAAAATCGATTTTCGAATCATTGATGAGATTGTTTTCGCATTCATTATTAGGAGACCTGGAAAGGTATAAGCAAAAATAATATAGATAGTCGTACAGGAAGACAAAATAAAAGATGAGTTATAAAAGAAATGGCAAATGAACCGAGACATAATGCATCATAATTGTCATTTATTAGAATGATAACTTCATAAAAAGAGTCTGTGCACAAAAGAAACTCTCATAACACTCTTGGGCAGAGGTGTTTGAGGACTTAGTTTGTTAACTAGAAAGAGACCTAAATACAGCAGGTAAATCTACAGCATGCCAATTCTTCAATTCAATCCTGGGGGGCACGGGTAGATGGTCCCTTCTTTTGTTTTGTTTCCCTCCTCTTTCTCTCGTTCCATCATTTGGATACAGAAACTCACAAACATTCCCTCTAAAGTCACGGCAGGTTTGGTCCTAACTGGTGAATCAGGAAAAATAAAACCCGCCGATCGAAATATCTCATAGAGGTGGGGGATGTACATCCCCAGGGTCTCTATCTCATACCCCCTGAACCTTGTGAGCCTCTGCTATTTCCTTTCTCTTATCAGTCTCTCCCTGTCTTCCCTGGTTGGCTTGTATCCTATCCAAAACTTGTCTTCCTTTTCAATCACACTTATGCACATTCGAATTCCTTGTAGGTTCTTTCCCAGACCAATTTCGGCTAGGCAACCCTTCCCCACGACCTGAGCAAGGTCGCTTCACGTAGCAGAAGACAACTGAGGTATAAGCATCTTAGAACCTTCTCCTACAAATGTAGCGTTCACAAACTCCAAGGTCCGAAAAGAGCATTCCCCGCTTCCTCAGTGGCTTCTATGTAGGGGATATTTGAGGGCTTTGATACAAGGAGATCCTCTTCTCCGTCGATGATTATCAATTGCTCTTCAACTCTGAACTTCACCTTCTGATGTAGAGTGGATGGAATGACACCAGCCATGTGCATCCAGGGCCTTCCCAACAAGACATTGTACGAAAGAATGATATCCATAACCTGGAAGACAATGTCAAATGTGCAAGGACCAATTTGCATTGGCAACTCGATTTGCCCCGCCACTTGTCTATGAGTTCCAACAAATGCTCGCACTACCATATGATTGTTCTTCATGTGGGACTTGTCGACAGGCAGTTTGGCCAGTGTAGTCATAGGCATGACGCGTTATCAATGAGGACTTTCGCAATGATATGGCCATTGCAGCAGGCAGTGATGTGAAGAGCTTTGGTACTACCCGTTCCCTCAAGCATGATCTCGTCATAGCTGAAAGCTATGAAGTTGTTAACAGCCACATTCCCCACTACTTGGTCAAATTTCTCTACGGACACGTCATGAGCCACGTATGCCTTATTCGGCACCTTCAAGAGCGCCTTTCGATGGGTCTCCGAATTCATCAATAATTCTAGGATTGATATGCGAGCCGGCAAGCGCTTTAATTGTTCAACAACGCTGTATTCGCTATGCTTGATAATTTGAGGAATTCACAAACTTTCTCCTTCGTCACAGGCTTGCTCGTTTTTCGCTCAATTACGTTTTCTGGGATGGTCTCCTCTTCATCAGCCTTAGCTTTCCCTTTTCTGACCTTTTTCGATGCTTTCAGTGTATAGCATCTCCCACTCCTAGTGAAACCCCCAACATCGATTATGTCTACGGTAGCCGCAGAAGTATTGAAAATTGGTGTAGCGTTAACAGGCTCTGGTGACGCGAATTTGCATTCGTACCTCCAAGGCACAGTCTTATCATTCTTGTAGGGGAATGGGCTCGGAACTTCAATAGTCACCATCGGCCTTGGCATCCTTGGTGTTTCCCTTACCAGCGAGTTTTGGCTTTTCCCATAGTAGATAACTAATGGTTTCGGCTTAACCCATCTTTCAGAGGCTTCCTCAATCACTACATCCACAGATTCTTCCTCCCATTCTGTGGAGAATTTTGCTATGTCGATATCCATCAATTCTTGAATTTTGGCTCGAAAGTCAGAGCATTGGTTGACAGCGTATCCCATCGAACCTCCGTGATATCTGCAGAAGCGTTCAAAATCCGATTCTGGCCCTGAGGGTTTCTGCCCCATGCTGACTGGTTTAAACAGCCCGGCCTCAATCATAGCATCCAATACTTTTCCCATTTGAGTATAGACATCCTCAATCCTGGATATCACCCGACACCTTTTTCCCTCTGTTATTGTGTTTTCTCCTGTTCTCCCATGGTCGGGTGACGGATTTGCCGTGATGTTAGGCTCATCTTTGGTTGTAAAACTCAAACAACCAACCCTGAATAGGTGTTGCACTTTGTGCTTAAGAGTAGTACAATTCTTCGTGGAGTGACCCGAGTTGCCCCCATGGTAATCACAGCTTGCGTTTGGGTCATACCACCTTGGTTATGGGGGTTTCATGGGTTTCGGGAACTTGAGTGCCACTAGATGGTTTTGAACTAACTTGGGGAAGAGATGGGTGTATGTCATAGGGATCGGGTCGAATGAGGGTCTTTGTTGAGTTGGTTGAGGTGCTCTCTGATTAGTGCTCACATTATTTACTGGACTGGTTGAGTTGAGAGCAGGTACATGTGCTGTGTATACGGGTGCTGGCATGGGTGATGGTGTATACACTGGCGCTGGTGGTCGATAACTCATTGGGTATTGGGGTTGTGTAGGAGGGTAGAAGTATGGGTTAGGGGAGTAACTGTAGGGTCGGTTTGTAGGATAATGGGTATAGCTTTGGGGTGACCGGTTTTCATACGAGGCCGCTTGCATTTTTTCTTCTTTCTTCTTTATTGCCCCCACCTTTTTACTGTTGGCGGTTTCGCTCCCCTTGATCTTGTCACTTTTTATGGCACTCTCTATCATCTCGCCAGAAATGACCATATCAGCAAAATTCTTGGTAGCACTGCCGACCAACCTGTCGTAATATGGCCATCGCAATGTATTGATAAACAATACAGTGGTTTCTTTTTCTGTGAGAGGCGGTTGTACTTGAGCAGCCAAGTCTCTCCATTTTTGGGCGTACTCTTTAAATCCTTCTGCTGCTTTCTTCTCCATGTTTTGGAGGGATAGCCTATCCAGCGCCATGTCAGCCATATGCTTGTATTGGACCAAAAAGGCTTTCGCCAAATCTGTCCAAGTATGAATGTGATTGCGATCTAGTTGGTTATGCCATCTTGCGGTTGATCCTTGCAGGCTGTCTTGAAAACAATGGATTAATAATTTGTCATTATGAGTGTGCCCAGCCGTTTTGCGACAGAACATGGTGATGTGAAATGAAGGGCATTTGGTCTCATCGTACTTCTCAAATTCTAGGACTTTGAATTTCGGCGGTATTACCAAATCTGGGATCAAACTTAGTTCACTTGCATCAACTTTCCCAAAGATATACATCCCTTCTATTGCCTTGAGTTTTTCTTCTAGCATCTCATATTTATACTTTGCCCTGGGGTTTTCCACTTGTTCCATCACACTTCTTCTTAACTTTTCTTACTTTAGGGGGTCATCCAAGTTCGGGACGTAGACTGGGTTCAAAAGATTAATCCCTGGGTCAGATGAGAATTGTCCTTGACCTTGTTGCCCTATAGGACTTGGTGTGCAGATGTAAACATAAGGTTGTCCTCCCACTGGAGGTTCTCCTTGTGGGTGCCCACCTTGTGCCCTTTGGGCGTGGGTCAGAGTGAAACCTGGTGGGTATTGAGGATCTCCGTTGTTGCTTTCTCGGGGTCGGGGTTCTTCCCTTACCACTGAGTTTCCGGCTGGCCTTTTTTCTCTTGTCAGACTCATCATCATTTCCATCATCTTGGCCATTTGCTCTCGTGACTCTTCCTGGGACCTTGCTATCTGTTCCCGTACTTCCTGTTGAGATCTGTCTAGCTGTTCTTGCAATTCTTTCTGTGATCTTTCCATTCTCTCAATCCTTGTTGCTTGTTCGTTGTCCATAGTCTTTGAGTGTGCTCGTGTATTATACGAGTGTGGAGCACTTTTGTCAGGGTACTTTAGTCAACGCTCAATTTTTATACTTTAGTTCAAACACCTCGGGTTAGAACCTCATCACATATTATTTCTTTATTCTTTATTAAGTGCATGAAAGAATGAATGAATGGATGAAGTGTAAATTGATGAACCAATAATTAATTGAGCAAATGAATAAATGGCTAAATGAATGCGCATGAATGCATTGAAAGTATTGGTCTTAGGATAATTTTAACCGAACAGTCTTTCATTAAACACTGAATTTCATTACATCAACGATAAAAACGTTGAACTTGTTCATACTGCCTAATAGCCTCGTCCAGGAATTCTAACATTTGTTGCCCATGTGTCCCAAATGGAATTGTCGCAACCTAAAAAATAACGACGTCTCATCGCAAGACTTTATTATTCGTTAAGCGTGACATTTAAAAAAAAAAAAACCGAGGAAAAGTAGACTTAATTCCTCTAGAAAAATGAAGGTTTTGAAAATGACCTTAAAAAAGACATGGAGTCGCCACCAATCTTTTTTAGCTAGGTGTGATCGGCCACCTATTAAAACCGGTTTTATAAAATATTTTAAAAATGAATTAAAACATTTTAAAAACCAATTTCAAGTCTGCGTTTTAAACCAGAGAAATCAAAGAAACGGGTTCGGGAGTCGGTTACGTGTGGGGAAGGATTAGCACCCCCACAACGCCCGTATAAATCGGTACCTTATTAATCGTGTGTTATCTCAAGTCTCGGTAAAAAGTTGGTTTTAAAACTTAGTATTTCAAGTTAATTCCCAATTTAAAAATAATTCCATTTTTTATTGAAAATGATCCGAAATTTATAAATTCAAAATTTTCCTATATTCCCCAACAAACGTGGCAAAATATAGAAATTTTTATTAGTTTTGGAAGACTTTCCGAATCATTCTCTTTTTTGAAAGAAAGATATTCCGTTATTAATAATAATTGATGATATTCCCTCCAGCAAACCCGATAGAGAACTCATGAATTATTTTAACTCGGGAATATCTTTATTTTATTGAAAACCATTATCTTTTTGCAAACATTTAAAATAAATGAATATGTATATGCATGACATAAATAAAATGACATAGCAAAATCTAAATAATATAATGCAACCTAAATGACATGACAAATATGAATGGTATGGCATATAATTTAAATGACATGGAATAAAATAATGCTATCATATAATATGCATGAAAATAATAATGCATGAACATAGAATATGCTAAATAAAAATAACTAAATAAAAGCATAGGATATCATGAAATATTCAAAACCATATAATAAACCATGTAACATCAAAAAAAAAATATAAATCAAAATAACAACAATATCATAGCAATTATTATGGCAAGAATCACATATTATATAAAATGCATGAATATAAAAATGCAATGCATGAAATGTATTTTTTCCTTTTATTAAGGAAATCCGTATATCTAAAAAGATATCCGGCTACCTTAGGAAAATATGTCAAATTAAATATTCTAAAACCGAAATACTTTGTGATTGTTTGAAAACAATTTTGAGAAGCTTGAATAAAAACTGGGCTAAAATTTTTTAAATGGCTCTAATTTCCTAAGTTTAAAAATCCGGACTTGACTACCCTTAACCCGAGACTTGAAAAACCATTTTTAGAGTTTAAAAAGGCTTAGAAACTACCCTAAGTCAGTAGCTAACCCTCCTAATCAGCCCACTCTAAGTAAATTAACCAAAACAGAAAAATGGTTTTTTCTTTAGATTCAATTCTGACTCCACTGTCCAGTTTTAATCCACGATTTTTTACCCTATTTTTAAAAATTTCAAAAATTCTAAAAAATTTACTGGAGACTCAGGACATGTAAAACTACACGATAAAAAATCGGCTTAATTTTCTGATCAAAGATGAATTCCCAGAAAAATCAGAGATGTACGAGTTTTTGGAGGAGAAAAAACTGCTTTGTTTTTCTTTAAATTCAATTCTGACTCCACTGTCCAGTTTTAATCCATGATTTTTTACCCTATTTTTGAAAATTCCAAAAATTCTGAAAAAATTACTGGAGACTCACGACATTTAAAACTACACGAGAAAAAATCGGCTTAATTTTTTGATCAAAGATGAATTCCCAGAAAAATCAGAGATGTACGAGTTTTGGGTGGAAAAAAAACTGCTTTGCCAACACATTTTTTTTTGTCTTTGATAAAATCATTTAAAAATAAAAATAAAATATTTGAAACTCATAAAATGACTTGAAAGCAGTAGCTAGGACTTTTTGAAAGTTAGATAAAAATTGGCTAAGTAAAAAAAATCACAAAGGTAGAATAATCAATTTGACAAACTTAATTTTCCACAAGTGTGCTCAAGAGAGCATGACTTTGAACCATTAATTGGCTCAAGTCATTATTCAAGTGGCATGAACATGAAATGCATGAAACAATGCAGCAAACATAATGCATGAAATGCATGGATCTAAACCTAAATGTAAGGAAAATGCATGACATAAATAATATGGCCTAGACCTAACATGAACTTGCATGGCATTTAATGTAACCTAGACCTAAGACATGCATGGCATTTTCACAAACACAAGGCATGCTTAATTCAAAAATCCAACCAAATATCATGCAAATGCAAAAACCTAACAACTAGCATGACAAAAAATACAACACACAATGCAAAACACATGGAGTAGCCAAATGGCCCCAAGCTCCAACAAGCATGGCATTTTCACAAACACTTGGTATGCTAGCATGAAAAACTAAGTCATAACACAAAAATCACACAAGCATTTTCACAAACACCTAATATACCAAATCTAAAACATGCTCACTAAGATATAAAACAAGAATCATGCAAAGAATCACACAAGCATTTTCACAAACACTTAATATGCTAACTCTAAAACATGCTCAAATTTAAACAACATGAAAACAGAAAATTAAAAATGCAAAAACATGATATCTAAGACATAAATGGCAACAAACAAAGCAACCAAATTAAATATAACTTAAGAACATGAAATAACATAACACTTAAAACATCAAAAACAAAGAAAATAGCATAAACAATATGGTAAAATGAATTGAAACAACAACTTAAAATAAATAATGTAGGCCATTTGGCCATGGTGAGTTTATTGTAAAAACAAAATGTAAAAAATATATACTTAAGAAAGGAAATGAAGGAAGAACAAGAAACATTATTTTAAAATGAAAACTCACCAAGTAGAGATTAAAATAGCAAAAAACAAGAATAGAAAATGAAAGTGCAAGAGTTGGTGCTCAAGAGCAACCTTAAGAAGCTAATATTTCAAGCTTTTCTCTTCAACCTTTCCTTTATTTCTAAACTTTTCTTTTTTTGCTCTCAACCAAGAAGATAAAAACTAAGAAAAACTAAGAGAAATCAGCCAAAATGGAAAAGAAGAAACCAAAATCTGCCTCCCCCCCTTTAGGGCTAGCCTTAATGCATGGTTATATAGCCTCCAAGATGTTGTCATTTTTGTGTAACCTAATTTCCATCAAATGGCCAATAATTCAAGATGAAAAGTCATGAAATTACCACCTTTAGATTAGCATCTCAGCCCTCTCAAATTACAGCTATGCAAAAATAATGTTGACATCTTTCTTAACCTATGTGGTTTAATCACCATGGCTTGATCAAAGAGAATGGTTAACTAACTCTTGATTTTTAACCACTTGATTAAAAAAAAAAATTAGAAGCTTCCTCCTTTCTTTGGGCTTGGGTATGCCAGCACTTCTCTTTTCCAGCCCAACTCTGATTTTTTTGAAGGGCCAAAAAAGTTCTTTTCGGTTGCTTGGGTAAAATGACCATTTTGCCCCCCGGATGCAAATAAATATAAAACGGACTCCAAATTCAATTTTTCTTTTTTTAATACTTCCAAAATAATAAAATATTGAGTTCTGGAAGTTTTCAAAATTATCCGAGTCCGTTTGCTATTTATTTGGATTTTTTCTTCCCAAAAATGCCCTTTTATGCCCCTACATTTTACCATTTTTTAAACGAGCTCCAAATCAAGATTTTTCTTCACCAATCTCTTCAAAATAATTAAAAAGTGTGATCTGGAAGTTTTCATAATTTTTGGAGCTCATTTGATATTTTTTTGGGATTTATCGGCTTGAATTACTGCATAGGATGCCCGGGTTTTGGCCATTTTGCAAACGAACTCGGAATCAAGATTTTCTTTCGCCAATCTCTTCCAAATAATTTAAAAATGAGATTTGCCAAATTTCAGAATTTTTGGAGTCCATTTGCTATTTTTCCGGGATTTATCTTTTTGAATTACTGCATGAGAAGCCCGGGATTTGGCCACTTTGCAAACGAACTCGGAATCAAGATTTTCTTTCTCCAATCTCTTTCAAATGATTTAAGAATGATATTGACAAATTTTCCATAATTTTCGGAGTCCATTTGCTATTTTTCCCAAATTTTTCCAATTTTACCCTTTAACCTCCGAAACCCGGTTTTGCTCAAAACAAGTCCGATTTTCAGATTATCTTCAATCTGAGCCTTGGGCCATCCTTTTTAATCATTCCTTATCCATTGGGGGCTTTGGTCTTACCAAGTCGGGCCATTTCTGTGATTCTTCCCGATTTCACTGAAATCCACTAAAAACCCTAATTCTCGGTTTTCTCCCGGATTGACTTTTTTCGGTTTTTCTTGCAAGTGACTTCTCCATTACCCGTAGTCAGTGCTTATCTTTCATTTGGAACCTTCAATTTCGACCAGTTTGATCGTTTAAGCACTTTTCCCCAAATTTCTCGGATTAGGGTTTCCTTTCTACTGAATCTCCAAATCCCAACTTCTGAACTCCATATCTTTCAATGTAGACCTCGGATTATCAAAATTCTTTCGCCATTTTTCAATTGAACTTAAAATCTTGATTTTGAAAGTGGGTTGACTTTTTCAGTAGTTGACTTTCTGGGGTTGACTTTTTCGGGGTTGACTTTTTTTCAAGTTTGACTTTTTGTGCTCGCCCTCTTAAACTAAGTCTCGGAGTACCACCTGCAGGATGAAAACAGTCTTTTTACACTTGGGAACATCAATATGGGAAGAAAACATACCTGTTTAGTGGTCCGGACAAAATTAGGTGTCTACAGCTGCCCCTCTTTGGCTATTGCTGAGAATCAGGAATCAGGCAAAGATAAACCGACACTAATTTTGTACGGTCAGTGACATCACATGTGAAGGAAAGGGAGAGAGGTTTCTTTTTCATTTTCATTTTTTTTCATTTTTTTTCATTTTTTCATTTTTTTCTTCTTTCTTCTTTTTTTCTTTTTTCCTTTTTTTTTTATTTTTTTTTTTATTTTTTTTTTATTTTATTTATTTTTTTCTATTTTCTCTTTTTTCATTTTTTTTAAAAACAATAAATTGAAGATTTTGTCCTTAAATTGAATTCCCTGCCTAAACAAGGCTCGATTCGTCTTAAGGGAATGAATTCGATTTCAAAAGAAAAATTTATGCTCGAAGGGCTTTAAAATTGGTGCCCGAAGGTCTTAAAATGGTGCCCGGAGGTCTTAAAAATTGGTGCCCGGAGGTCTTAAAAATTGGTGCCCGGAGGTCTTAAAGATATTGCCCGGAGGTCTTACCTGTGATTTGAAAAATTATGCCCGGAGGTCTTAAAAATTGGTGCCCGGAGGTCTTACCCCTGAAAAAAGTTATGCCCGGAGGTCTTAAAGATGTTGCCCAGAGGTCTTACCTGTGATTTGAAAAAAATTATGCCCGGAGGTCTTAAAAATTGGTGCCCGGAGGTCTTACCCCTAAAAAAAATAATGCCCGGAGGTCTTAAAGATGTTGCCCGGAGGTCTTACCTGTGATTTGAAAAATTATGCCCGAAGGTCTTAAAAATGGTGCCCATAGGCCTTACCCCTGAAAAAAAGAGTTATGCCCGGAGGTCTTAAAGATGTTGCCCGGAGGTCTTACCTGTGATTTGAAAAATTATGCCCGGAGGTCTTAAAATGGTGCCCGGAGGTCTTAAAAATTGGTGCCCGGAGGTCTTAAAATGGTGCCCGGAGGTCTTAAAAATTGGTGCCCGGAGGTTTTACCCCTGAAAAAAGTTATGCCCGGAGGTCTTAAAGATGTTGCCCGGAGGTCTTACCTGTGATTTGAAAAAAATGCGCTGTATGCGACTTTAAAAATGATGCCCGGAGGTCTTAAGTATGGTGCCCGGAGGCCTTACCCTTGATTTGGAAAAAATGCGTTGTATGCGACTTTAAAAATGATGCCCGGGGGTCTTAAGAATGGTGCCCGGAGGCCTTACCCGTGATTTGGAAAAAATGCGCTGTATGCGACTTTAAAAATGATGCCCGGAGGTCTTAAGAATGGTGCCCGGAGGCCTTACCCGTGATTTGAAAAAAATGCGCTGTATGCGACTTTAAAATGATGCCCGGAGGTCTTAAGAATGGTGCCCGGAGGCCTTACCCATAATTTGGAAGAAATGCGCTGTATGCGACTTTAAAAATGATGGAGGTCTTAAGAATGGTGCCCGGAGGCCTTACCCATAATTTGGAAGAAATGCGCTGTATGCGACTTTAAAAATGATGCCCGGAGGTCTTAAGAATGGTGCCCGGAGGCCTTACCCGTGATTTGAAAAAAATGCGCTGTATGCGACTTTAAAATGATGCCCGGAGGTCTTAAGAATGGTTCCCGGAGGCCTTACCCGTGATTTGGAAGAAATGCGCTGTATGCGACTTTAAAATGATGCCCGGAGGTCTTAAGAATGGTGCCCGGAGGCCTTACCCATAATTTGGAAGAAATGCGCTGTATGCGACTTTAAAAATGATGCCCGGAGGTCTTAAGAATGGTGCCCGGAGGCCTTACCCGTGATTTGGAAAAAATGCGCTGTATGCGACTTTAAAAATGATGCCCGGGGGTCTTAAGAATGGTGCCTGGAGGCCTTATCCGTGATTTGAAAAAAATGCGCTGTATGCGACTTTAAAAATGATGCCCGGGGGTCTTAAGAATGGTGCCCATAGGCCTTACCCCTGAAAAAAGAGTTATGCCCGGAGGTCTTAAAGATGTTGGTGAAGAATTGTTGAAAATTAACCTAAAGATTTTGAGAAGATGCGAATGCTTTTTGATGCAAATGCATATGTTGAATAAGATACGAAATGACTTAAACTGGTGCAAATGTCTTTAATGCAAATGTAAATGACTTGGATTGATGCCCATGTTTCATGATGCAGATGCCCCTACTAATTGTGTTCATGTAACTGGTTTATGAATGGTGTAACTACAATTACTACACATTAATGAAAATGCAATGATTCTAGAAATGATGCAATTGTTTGAGATGACACAAATACGAATTCCATGAAGAATGTAAATGTAAAGATAAAATGCAGATGCTTATGGAATAATGCCAATGCAAATACCCATGAATGATGCAAATGCTTGCCGACACTGTGCAGATGTAATAGCTTGATAGAGAGATGAGTGCTCATGAGTGATGCAAATGCCCCCGGTTGTTCCTCTAGACTTTGGCTTAGCCTTTCAAATTCATTTTTCCTCTTCAAATCAAAGTATATCTTCAATTCATTTTGGCTATTCTCTTTGCCCCAACAGTTTTTCAAACTTTCATCAACAGAGATCTGAACCGGGTTCTATTTCTTCTTCTCATATCTGGAAGTCAGGACTTATCCTGGCAGTTCTATACCTTTAAGTTAGAAAAACCCTTGTCTCATGTCAACATCAAAAATGAGTATTTCAAAAATATTTTTATTTGTTTTCGCATTTTGAAAACTTCTGAACAAAAAATATTAACCCCACAATGTGTGATGTACAAATCTTTTAAAGACTGATGATCGTTGTTAGAAATTTCTCTAAGTATCGATCTGGTTTTTTTCAACTGGGATTGGCAAGGCTGTGTATAACAAGATTCTGGCTTTTCCAGGAAAACTTCATGACAAAAATGTATATCCCTTCTAGGCTCACAAATGGAACAGTTTTTATAAATCATGAATTCATTGAGAACCAAACAAATTCAACATTCTTTTAGTTTCCATATCAAGGCATTTTGACAAGCGTCAAGATTGGCCGGGATGTTTAAACTGGAAAGTTGATTTTGGAGGAAAAAAGTTTCAGTTTTTGAAGACAATCCTCTGAATGAGAACTGACAATTTGGGGGGTTCAGGAATTCCTATATGTTCCTCGATGACCACTCCTTTAATAAGATCTTTTCTTTTGGGGTATCGGCACTATCATAGATGGCATCGAAAATTTCCAAATTTACTCTAGACCGCCCATTTTTGGGTTTTCGCCCTAGAGTCCCATTCTTTCCATTTTTTTTTGTTCATTGTTTTACCATGCATTTGAGAATTCTAAATTCTTTCTTAGTGAAATGAGAATTCGATGAAATGGGATAAAATCTGAGGAAAAACCTTTCAAATTAAATATTCATGCTTGATCAAAATGGACTTTTAAAGCATATAATGTAGGCCATAGCTCAGGTTCAGAAAGAAAGGATAAATAGGCCCAAAATATGTGTTTGAGGGTAATCAGATAAAGGATCATTTCTTGAGGAGGATTCTCTTTGAAGCATTTGTCCCTTCTTGGACATTTCTTTCCTTTTGACTTTGCTCTTTTTCTTCCTTGCTTTTGGCTTTCCATTTGCCATGTCTTTCACACATTTTGTTTTCTTTTTTATTGTGTTTTTCTTTTGTTTTTCTTGGCTTTCATTTCACCATCTTTTTCTCTTCTTTTTCTTTGACAGAGTGAGCCCGTATTTATTCGGGGCTCCATTTGCTTTGTGTCTGTCCTTGAGCTATCACTCATTTCTCAATGATCTTTGAAAAGATCTTTCCTCGCATTTGCCCCCCAGTGTAGAGGGTAATCCTTGATCAGGGTTCAAAAAAGAAAGAATTCTTTTGGCTCAAAAGGGGTGACTATGGATAATTTCTTTTTGTGTGAAGGGGATATGAAAGATGGCCATTTCTCATGTCAAGCACAAATATTCACATTGAAAAGCAATCCCCAGGGGAAATAGATATTCAGAATTTCATTTTGCACTTTGGAATCATCCGAATTCTCACATGCATGATATCACGATTTTTTTTTTTCGTCGCATCCCCCCAATGATTCATGCATTAGCCCATCCTTCTTTACCATGTGTCCATCATTTCCATATATGATGCCCCAATTTGATTAACCATGAGAATCTGTATCAACGAAGAACATAGCAAGTCTAGGTCTATTTTGAAAAGGCTGAGTTTCCAATCTGAGTTTTTTTGAAGAGATAAGGAAAATATGACCCAAAAACGGGTTTTCTCTAGGACAAGGGATAATCTAGTTTAATCATTGTGCCCCAGGATGTCAATCATGAAGTGATGTTTGGGCAATTAGTGTTTTGTGGTTATTGGGAAAGGTCATGAATGGTTTTAGCACAATCTTGACACACACCAAATTATCAAAATCTAGACTCTTGAAAGAATGTCTCATTTGTTTGATTTTCAAGGAATTCGAAAAATTTCAAAAAGTTCGTTCCTTTGTTCATAGCCTAGACTAGGATTTACATCCTTGCTTATTTTGCAATGACAATGCTTCTCTTTTTTCATTCATTTTTCCTTGAAGCATTAGGTCTTTCAAGTGTTATTGATTCAAGGTTTAGGTATAGAGAAGCCCAAAAAAGAGGGGGATGGTGTTGGGTCAGTTCTAACACTGATCATCAATCTTCTTGAGACTATCCATTATTAAAACTTCCTCAATGCTTGTTTTTGCAAATTCTCGTTATTGTTAAAACACAACAAACACAAAGCATTTAAAATTCATTTAATTCATGTAGATGTTAACATGAGACAAGTGCTTTCATCATCATAGTGTATAAAACTACATGCGTCAAAAATGCTCCTATTGACATCCTTCAAAGGTAGTAATTCTCCCCCTAAAACCCTGAAAGAAACTGATTTAGGGCTAAGCGGCCTTCCATTGATCGATAAGCTCCGGTGTCAAAATACCATCACGGATAAGACTTTCAATCCTTTCCTTCAGTTGTCTGCATTTTTCAGTTGAATGCCCAACTACCCCTAGGTGATAATCACACTTGCTGTCAGGGTCATAACTCCTTGCTGATGGATTCGGAGCTATTTTCAAAGGTACCGGGGTAAGGTACTGATTCTTTATTAGTAATGGCAGTAAGTCAGGGATGGGGATTGGAATTCTTTCTTGATTTTCCCGCGATCGTTTTCTGGAAGTAGGCCTTATTGCAAGGGCTGGTATAGGATTAGATGTTTGGGTAGGTAGGTAAGGATAAAGGCTTGGAGATACCTCAGTAGGGTAGCATGATTGGTATGAGGGAAATTGGGAATATGGGATAAAATCTCCCACAGTTTGGACATCTTCCTCTTTCTTTCTTGGTGCCTTATTTCTCTCGGTATTGGATGTTCCTTCTCTTTCAAGTTTCCCACTCTTGATAGCATTCTCAATCATCTCCCCTGAAATTACCATGTCCGCAAAATTCTTCGAAGCATTGCCGACGAGTCTGTCATAGTACGGGGCCTGCAGTGTATTCACAAAAAGGATAGTGATTTCCTTTTGTGTCAAGGGCGGTTGTACTTGGGCAGCCACGCTCATCCACCGTTGTGCATATTCTTTGAAGCTCTCAGTAGCTTTTTTCTCCATATTTTGCAAAGTGAGACGATCAAGTGTCCTGTCGGTCATATGCTTGTACTGGTTTAGAAAAGCCCTAGCCAAATCATTCCAAGAGCGAATCTGATCCTTGCTCAACTGACTATACCACCTAATTGCGGACCCGCTGAGGCTATCCTGAAAGCAGTGAATTAAAAGCTTATCATTATCTATCTGACTTGTCATCTTTCGGCAGAACATTGTGATGTGGGCTGATGGATCGGTCGTCCCGTCATATTTCAAAAAGTCAGGGATCTTGAACTTAGGAGGAATGACTAAATCGAGGACCAAGCATCGTTCTTTCGCCTTCACACTCCCGAATACATCTGTTCTTTCTATTGCCCGAAGCCTTTCATCTAACAACTGATATTTCCCTTGGGAATCTGCCAACTCAACCTCATTTACTGCAACCCTTTTAACTTTGCCTGTTTAGCTGGATCATCTGAGTTTAGGACATTGACGGGGTTAATAGTGTTCTGGGCATCACTTATTGCAACCTCATCTTGGCCCTTTTGTACCTCTAACCCCTCTCCGGCGACAAAGTTTTCGGTGTATCCTTTTCCCTTGATTACAGCAGACATTAGCTCCATCAGTTTAGTCATCTGATCCTTAGATTCTGCTTGAGATTTTGCTAGTTGTTCTCGCAATTCTCTCTGTTCCCTTTCCATTTTTTCCATTCGGGCAACTTGTTCATCCTCCATAGCACCAGCCTGTATTAAAAGTGTACTCAGTACTTCTTCTGATTTGAAATGGAAATTCTTTCAAAGACTCCTAAAGCCAAGCCAACTTCTATTTTATTTCCCCCAAATGTATGTCATGATGAATGAGCCATGAATGCAATTTGATGCATGTGAAGCCTAAACAATATGATGTATGGATATGTACAATGGAAACATGCTGACCATATATGTGATAAATGCAATCACAATGCCAACATGTTGCAAACAAAGAATAAACAGATCAACACATGAATATATGCAATGACTGCTCATGTATTTTAGCATGTTTCCCAATGAATGATCACATACACTATGAATGCAACACGGTGTCAATTATGCAAACAATGAATGGTTGATACAGAGTATATACAAAGAAAATCATGCTAACCATGTGTGTCATGAATGTGACCTAATGCTAATCATGATGTATGTAATAAGCAAATTAATGCATGGATATATACAGAAAAATCATGCTGATTATGAATGCATGAATGCAACCTGACAAATAATTGATGGGATGCAAAATGCAAAGGGGAAGATATCACGGAGGAAATAAGAATCGGAGGAATTTAATCATCAACATCTTATAAATTTGAAGCATACTCAATTCATTCCCATATCAATGTTCACAATGGTATAAACCATGTTTTAAAATTTGAGCAGTAGTTAAAACTGTCTTTACAAGCACTTTATTCTTCCTAGCATCCTAAAGCTATAAGAGCCGGCTACTGAAAAAGTGAAATCCTATTACATCATATAAGACCGAAGTCTTTCCACCTCAATGCTGTAAATCTCCCAATCCTAATGGCGTTTTCCCAGTCCTTTATCAATCAGTGTCGTTGGATCCAACCACTTGGCATCTATGAGAGCTTGCACTTTTCTTTTGACTGCTATACAATCTTCGATGCTATGGCCAACAATTCCACAGTGATAATCACATCTTTCATTTGGATTATACCACATTGGATATGGTGGTAACAGGGGTTTCAATGGGACACAGGCAACCATGTGATTTTGGATCAGTATAGAGAGGAGCTCTTGGTAGCTGATTGGAATGGGATCAAAATGCATTTGGGTCTTATTCTGGGATCGTTTCTTAGTCACACATGGCCTAGGAGTTGGGGCACTTGGTGGTGGCACTAAGGTTCGAACCGGAGTGTTTACATGGGGATGTGGCGGAACAGCATGGTAAGGGTATGGATTTGGACACGGGGCCTTTGGAGGTTGTACATAGCTCGAGGTTCCTATCTCAGGTACTGGATAAGGTGATTGATGAGGGAAATAGTATGAACTGGTAGTTGGTAACGATGGAGTCGGATTCAGGAATCCCGTAGTGGTCGTCCCAATGGACGATTGGACCATAGTAGGGTGGGGATACTGGTTTGGACCTAGAACAGTTTGCAGGTATGGTACTGGATTCGAGGTTTCTGTCTTTGGTATCAGGCTTTCAGGTTTAATTATTTTCATGATTTTGTCCATAATTTCATCAGGATTGCAACCTTTGTGGTATTGACAAGTGCAGGATCCAGCAAGGATTGTATGTTCTGGACCTAATGGTTTTGGTTGATCCGAAGATGATGCGAAGCCCTGAGAAAGTTCACCTTTACTGTTACCCATATCCTCAACCATTTTCAGCAATTTGGCAAGTTGTTCCTTCACCTCTCGTATTTCATGTCCATATTCATCTTGATTGCGTTCCAAAGCACCCAATCGTTCCTCCGATTCATTCCTCATATCTCGAACCCCTTTCATGCAAATGAAAATGTCATGAGATTAAGATTATGAATGTACATGCTCTATTCCTATGTGCATGAATAAACTGATGATAATGCATGAACATATACAGAGAAATTATGATGACTATGTATGCTATGGATGCAATCTAATGCCAGGTATATACAGATAATGACTATGCATGTCATAAACGTGTCCTACAATGAATGACCATGCATGCTATGATGTCAAAATAATACATGCTAAGAATAAATGAATTAATACAAAGGTAGGTACAAAGAATGACCATGTATATCACAAATGTATTCTATAATGAATAATCATGCATGTTATGACTGTAACACGATGTCAAAATGACACAAATAAATTAACCAATGATTACACAAAATTGGTGAGACCTAAATCTTGATTATTCAAAAATCACATTATGCAAGATTTGCCTCCTAATTTATGATTTTTTTTAACATGCTTTTTTTTTTGTGTTTTTTTATTTATTTATGAAAAACCAATCACATTATTTTCAAAAGAATTTCAGGGTGGATCCCACTATGGTACCATATGCAAATGTTCATGTGGCACTACCTGTTTTATGAAATCATCAAATGAAATTACCAACTGTTTATTGCAAAGAATGAGATCAATAACACAACCAAAAATGTACATGCTCTATTCACACATGTATGAAATGTGCAACATGCAAAATGCTTAAAAAAGATTTTTTTTTTTTTTAAAAACAGCTAATGAACATCTGCCCCAGCAATATCTGTTTATTTAGGCATCACGATTCGAGGCGGAGTATCACATTTATTACGGGCGATGTACGTACATCGTTGCCTGATCTACCACACTTATTCGGAGTGTAAAACAGGTAACAAAAAGTTTAGAAATGTCCCTCCATGTGTTCCTATTTTCGGTATATCTAACGGAAATTCGGGATGGCTTCGCCTAGGTTCACTATATGAGGGTGAATCGGTTCTAAGGCCCCGAATTGTTCCTCACTGTCGCTGGTGAAGGCTAGTAAGGCACCCCGATAAAAGCGGGTTCAATCCGTTAGAATATATTTTCCTATGCCCGTACGGAGGATTATCACGAAGGCAATAGGTACTTTATACTCCGAAAGTGTTTCACTAGCCCATACGGAGGATCATCACGAAGGCGTAGTTACTTTACTCCCACTTAAAAGGACGGAATCCGGGTATAGGATTCATGTTATGCAAATGCACGTGTAGTGTGTGTGGAGGAATATCAAACCTTTCACTACCTATTCTGCAAACCTTATTCTAAATGCCCTAGCAATTAAAACATTCAAGAATAGTGTAACGCATTAACCGACAAGCAATTATAATATACAACCTTAAATAATTAGAGAACAAAAAAAAAAAAAATGCACATGAGTATGAACATATTTAAAAACATTTTATTATTTTCAAAATTCTCCTTATTAAAAAAATGTGGGAATTAAAATTAAATACCAATTAAACCAACAAAACCGAGACTTTGATAACACACGACCAATTCTAGGCCTGACTCTCTAATAGTCCCCAGCGGAGTCGCCAAGCTGTCGCAACCTAAAAAATAACGACGTCTCATCGCAAGACTTTATTATTCGTTAAGCGTGACATTTAAAAAAAAAAAAACCGAGGAAAAGTAGACTTAATTCCTCTAGAAAAATGAAGGTTTTGAAAATGACCTTAAAAAAGACATGGAGTCGCCACCAATCTTTTTTAGCTAGGTGTGATCGGCCACCTATTAAAACCGGTTTTATAAAATATTTTAAAAATGAATTAAAACATTTTAAAAACCAATTTCAAGTCTGCGTTTTAAACCAGAGAAATCAAAGAAACGGGTTCGGGAGTCGGTTACGTGTGGGGAAGGATTAGCACCCCCACAACGCCCGTATAAATCGGTACCTTATTAATCGTGTGTTATCTCAAGTCTCGGTAAAAAGTTGGTTTTAAAACTTAGTATTTCAAGTTAATTCCCAATTTAAAAATAATTCCATTTTTTATTGAAAATGATCCGAAATTTATAAATTCAAAATTTTCCTATATTCCCCAACAAACGTGGCAAAATATAGAAATTTTTATTAGTTTTGGAAGACTTTCCGAATCATTCTCTTTTTTGAAAGAAAGATATTCCGTTATTAATAATAATTGATGATATTCCCTCCAGCAAACCCGATAGAGAACTCATGAATTATTTTAACTCGGGAATATCTTTATTTTATTGAAAACCATTATCTTTTTGCAAACATTTAAAATAAATGAATATGTATATGCATGACATAAATAAAATGACATAGCAAAATCTAAATAATATAATGCAACCTAAATGACATGACAAATATGAATGGTATGGCATATAATTTAAATGACATGGAATAAAATAATGCTATCATATAATATGCATGAAAATAATAATGCATGAACATAGAATATGCTAAATAAAAATAACTAAATAAAAGCATAGGATATCATGAAATATTCAAAACCATATAATAAACCATGTAACATCAAAAAAAAAATATAAATCAAAATAACAACAATATCATAGCAATTATTATGGCAAGAATCACATATTATATAAAATGCATGAATATAAAAATGCAATGCATGAAATGTATTTTTTCCTTTTATTAAGGAAATCCGTATATCTAAAAAGATATCCGGCTACCTTAGGAAAATATGTCAAATTAAATATTCTAAAACCGAAATACTTTGTGATTGTTTGAAAACAATTTTGAGAAGCTTGAATAAAAACTGGGCTAAAATTTTTTAAATGGCTCTAATTTCCTAAGTTTAAAAATCCGGACTTGACTACCCTTAACCCGAGACTTGAAAAACCATTTTTAGAGTTTAAAAAGGCTTAGAAACTACCCTAAGTCAGTAGCTAACCCTCCTAATCAGCCCACTCTAAGTAAATTAACCAAAACAGAAAAATGGTTTTTTCTTTAGATTCAATTCTGACTCCACTGTCCAGTTTTAATCCACGATTTTTTACCCTATTTTTAAAAATTTCAAAAATTCTAAAAAATTTACTGGAGACTCAGGACATGTAAAACTACACGATAAAAAATCGGCTTAATTTTCTGATCAAAGATGAATTCCCAGAAAAATCAGAGATGTACGAGTTTTTGGAGGAGAAAAAACTGCTTTGTTTTTCTTTAAATTCAATTCTGACTCCACTGTCCAGTTTTAATCCATGATTTTTTACCCTATTTTTGAAAATTCCAAAAATTCTGAAAAAATTACTGGAGACTCACGACATTTAAAACTACACGAGAAAAAATCGGCTTAATTTTTTGATCAAAGATGAATTCCCAGAAAAATCAGAGATGTACGAGTTTTGGGTGGAAAAAAAACTGCTTTGCCAACACATTTTTTTTTGTCTTTGATAAAATCATTTAAAAATAAAAATAAAATATTTGAAACTCATAAAATGACTTGAAAGCAGTAGCTAGGACTTTTTGAAAGTTAGATAAAAATTGGCTAAGTAAAAAAAATCACAAAGGTAGAATAATCAATTTGACAAACTTAATTTTCCACAAGTGTGCTCAAGAGAGCATGACTTTGAACCATTAATTGGCTCAAGTCATTATTCAAGTGGCATGAACATGAAATGCATGAAACAATGCAGCAAACATAATGCATGAAATGCATGGATCTAAACCTAAATGTAAGGAAAATGCATGACATAAATAATATGGCCTAGACCTAACATGAACTTGCATGGCATTTAATGTAACCTAGACCTAAGACATGCATGGCATTTTCACAAACACAAGGCATGCTTAATTAAAAAATCCAACCAAATATCATGCAAATGCAAAAACCTAACAACTAGCATGACAAAAAATACAACACACAATGCAAAACACATGGAGTAGCCAAATGGCCCCAAGCTCCAACAAGCATGGCATTTTCACAAACACTTGGTATGCTAGCATGAAAAACTAAGTCATAACACAAAAATCACACAAGCATTTTCACAAACACCTAATATACCAAATCTAAAACATGCTCACTAAGATATAAAACAAGAATCATGCAAAGAATCACACAAGCATTTTCACAAACACTTAATATGCTAACTCTAAAACATGCTCAAATTTAAACAACATGAAAACAGAAAATTAAAAATGCAAAAACATGATATCTAAGACATAAATGGCAACAAACAAAGCAACCAAATTAAATATAACTTAAGAACATGAAATAACATAACACTTAAAACATCAAAAACAAAGAAAATAGCATAAACAATATGGTAAAATGAATTGAAACAACAACTTAAAATAAATAATGTAGGCCATTTGGCCATGGTGAGTTTATTGTAAAAACAAAATGTAAAAAATATATACTTAAGAAAGGAAATGAAGGAAGAACAAGAAACATTATTTTAAAATGAAAACTCACCAAGTAGAGATTAAAATAGCAAAAAATAAGAATAGAAAATGAAAGTGCAAGAGTTGGTGCTCAAGAGCAACCTTAAGAAGCTAATATTTCAAGCTTTTCTCTTCAACCTTTCCTTTATTTCTAAACTTTTCTTTTTTTGCTCTCAACCAAGAAGATAAAAACTAAGAAAAACTAAGAGAAATCAGCCAAAATGGAAAAGAAGAAACCAAAATCTGCCTCCCCCCCTTTAGGGCTAGCCTTAATGCATGGTTATATAGCCTCCAAGATGTTGTCATTTTTGTGTAACCTAATTTCCATCAAATGGCCAATAATTCAAGATGAAAAGTCATGAAATTACCACCTTTAGATTAGCATCTCAGCCCTCTCAAATTACAGCTATGCAAAAATAATGTTGACATCTTTCTTAACCTATGTGGTTTAATCACCATGGCTTGATCAAAGAGAATGGTTAACTAACTCTTGATTTTTAACCACTTGATTAAAAAAAAAAATTAGAAGCTTCCTCCTTTCTTTGGGCTTGGGTATGCCAGCACTTCTCTTTTCCAGCCCAACTCTGATTTTTTTGAAGGGCCAAAAAAGTTCTTTTCGGTTGCTTGGGTAAAATGACCATTTTGCCCCCCGGATGCAAATAAATATAAAACGGACTCCAAATTCAATTTTTCTTTTTTTAATACTTCCAAAATAATAAAATATTGAGTTCTGGAAGTTTTCAAAATTATCCGAGTCCGTTTGCTATTTATTTGGATTTTTTCTTCCCAAAAATGCCCTTTTATGCCCCTACATTTTACCATTTTTTAAACGAGCTCCAAATCAAGATTTTTCTTCACCAATCTCTTCAAAATAATTAAAAAGTGTGATCTGGAAGTTTTCATAATTTTTGGAGCTCATTTGATATTTTTTTGGGATTTATCGGCTTGAATTACTGCATAGGATGCCCGGGTTTTGGCCATTTTGCAAACGAACTCGGAATCAAGATTTTCTTTCGCCAATCTCTTCCAAATAATTTAAAAATGAGATTTGCCAAATTTCAGAATTTTTGGAGTCCATTTGCTATTTTTCCGGGATTTATCTTTTTGAATTACTGCATGAGAAGCCCGGGATTTGGCCACTTTGCAAACGAACTCGGAATCAAGATTTTCTTTCTCCAATCTCTTTCAAATGATTTAAGAATGATATTGACAAATTTTCCATAATTTTCGGAGTCCATTTGCTATTTTTCCCAAATTTTTCCAATTTTACCCTTTAACCTCCGAAACCCGGTTTTGCTCAAAACAAGTCCGATTTTCAGATTATCTTCAATCTGAGCCTTGGGCCATCCTTTTTAATCATTCCTTATCCATTGGGGGCTTTGGTCTTACCAAGTCGGGCCATTTCTGTGATTCTTCCCGATTTCACTGAAATCCACTAAAAACCCTAATTCTCGGTTTTCTCCCGGATTGACTTTTTTCGGTTTTTCTTGCAAGTGACTTCTCCATTACCCGTAGTCAGTGCTTATCTTTCATTTGGAACCTTCAATTTCGACCAGTTTGATCGTTTAAGCACTTTTCCCCAAATTTCTCGGATTAGGGTTTCCTTTCTACTGAATCTCCAAATCCCAACTTCTGAACTCCATATCTTTCAATGTAGACCTCGGATTATCAAAATTCTTTCGCCATTTTTCAATTGAACTTAAAATCTTGATTTTGAAAGTGGGTTGACTTTTTCAGTAGTTGACTTTCTGGGGTTGACTTTTTCGGGGTTGACTTTTTTTCAAGTTTGACTTTTTGTGCTCGCCCTCTTAAACTAAGTCTCGGAGTACCACCTGCAGGATGAAAACAGTCTTTTTACACTTGGGAACATCAATATGGGAAGAAAACATACCTGTTTAGTGGTCCGGACAAAATTAGGTGTCTACAGGAATGACTTGGCACCTTAGGTCTTTGGCCCTATCGGCCATCTCTCTGGCTTTCCAACCTGCTTCATGGATCTGAGCCATGATGTGCTCAATGAGCTCATTCCTTTTTAGGCAGGCTTCGATGGTTATCTGGTGGGTGACTTGCCATTCTCTTTCCTTCTCATCTAATGCTCTTAGCAGAGTATCAATGTGACTTTTGTGGCCTTGGAGTGACCCTTCTAATTCCCGGACCTTCCTCTAAAGGGCCTCTTTCTCGGATTGCTGCTCTTCTTCAATCTTCAATCTGGTTTGCAGTCTCTCGTTCTCTTGTTGGCATTTCAATAATTCAGCAGAAACAGCGGAGTTCATGGCTTCTCTAGCTTGTTTCTCCCGTGAAAGCCTAACAGTTTTGACTTTCTCTTTCTTGGCTTTATCTTCCCAGTGGTCGCCTCTTTTTTTGAGCTCATCGATTTCTTCTCCCCATTCTTTGGAAGACTTAATGGTCCCTTGATATTTCATTTCGAACCAAAACCTCTTGTTTTCTAAGTGTAGATCCCAGAGATCTTCCTTTGTTATGTCACGATCTTTTCTAACATCTTTCAATTTAGCTTTCTGGACTGAGCCTTTAACCTTCAAATCACTGACTTCTTCTTGGAGTCGGAGTATTTCCTAGTTCATTCGGGCCTTTTCCTTTTTGAACTCTAATTTCGCGATCTCTAACTCAGATGGTACCTTTTTCGATTGTAGATCCACTTGCGAAACATCTTCCCCATCGGGTGCCAACACTTTGTCGTTAACCCTCTCAGCTCTCCATACGATATAGTCTGATGTGACATTATCGGCATATCAAGCCATTTCTATCCGATATGTCTGCCTCCATGCTTCTATAATCTCTCGTACCTATCTCATATACCCGTCTTCCCCATAAGAAAATTCCAACATACCGAGTCCACGAGTCATGGGGGTGAATTGGCGAGATTCGAGCTGCCTTTGCACCATCAGTGGTGCGTAACTCACACCTCCCCATATTCCTAACAAAGGAACCCAAGCCATGTCTCCACATTTGTACAACATCGGCATGGGACATATCCACGGTGCTCTCCAAGTTATTTACTCTTTCTTGAGATTTCGGAGAGTGGCAATCCATTGCTTCTCAGTCCTAGTTTCGGGCCATTCTTCCTTTAGAAATTCTCTCATCGGTGCAAACGATTTCCAATATAGGCGAAGTTGGCCCTTCCAAAAATGGCTCTGGATCCATACATATAGAAGTTGTGCACAACCTATGAACCGCTCTTTTCCAGCCCTTCTACAGAAGTTCAAGGACTGGATCGTTTCCGCCACAATTGCGGGGGATGGGTCTATTTTCTGCCCCAATCTTTCAAAGATATCGAATACGGCTATTTCCACATGTCCCAAGGTCTTCGGGAAGATAACCAAACCATACACGGCCAAAGCGAAAATGTCCCCGGCTTTGTCCTTACTTGGGTGATTCTGAATCAAGGCTCTCTGAACGTCCCACGAGACGTACTCGCTTTTTGCTTTCTTTACCACATGGCTCTCGACCCAACCCATATCCACGCCTAAGATCTTGGCTATCTTTTTCTTGGACCCCGATGTTTTTGTATTCTTCAAATAAATTCGATCCGAGATGGAATGCTCGATACGAAGCAGGATCGAGTACTCTTCGACGATGGGAGTCATGTCTTCTTGGTTGAAGGTGAAGCAACGATATGTCGGGTTCCGAAATTGTGCCATGGCCTAGATTAACCCGTCATCGACCTTAACCGGGATTAATAGTGCTATGTCCCCGTATAACTGAGTGACAACTTCTTTTTCTGCGGTGCTCCACTGATTCCATAAACTTATCAATTGAGATCATTATGCCGGATAACAAGGTCGACCTTGTCTGGTAATATTGACACATAGCCCTTTTTTAGACAGTCCCTATTCTTCTGCTGTGCTTTCTCTGAACGTTCTCTAACCACTGCATGTTTCTCAATCACTGAGACAACTTGTTCTTCCATGAAGATCCATTCGGTTGAAAATTATCTTGATACCAAAGACTTTCGATATGCATGGATGATAACAATGATGCATGACAAAAGAAAGGAAATGAATTAGTACGGAAACGGATTCAAAGTATGAAGCAAATTAGTGTAGAAATGAAGTCAAAAGCGCAACGCATATAATGCATGGCACAATAGTTACTTGTCCCCAAAATTATTTAGGCGTCATGGTACCTTCGGGGTTAAGTATTGAACTTATTACGGGCGAAACGATGTACGTACATCATTGCCCGACTCATGAAAACTGGTTCGGGGTGAAAAATAGATAGCAAAAGATTGGAAGCGTTCCTGCGCGTGTACCTAGTTCCAGTATATTTAATGAAAATTCGGCATGGCTCTATCTAGGTTCGACTTAGTAGGGTTCACTATATGCGGTTCGGTTGAATTCTAAAGGTCCCAAATTGTTCCTCACTGTCGCCCGTGAAGGCTAGCAAGGCACCCCGATCCGAGGAACGGGTTCAATTTGTTAGAGTATTTATTCCTTAGCCCATGTGGATTGTTAATCACGAAGGCATAGGAATATCATACTCCAGAAGTGTTTTGCTAGCCCATGTGGATTTTTAGTCACGAAGGCGTAGTTTACTTTACTTCCAATTAAAAAGGACGAAACTCGGGTATAGAGTTTATTTATGCAAATGCAAGTGTAGTGTGTGAGGAGGAACAAACAAACCTTTTACCACCTACTCTATAACCCATATTCCGAATACCCCGATAATATACCAAGGCAAAGAATAAACAATGTAAGGTAATAATTTAATCAAAGAGTAATAATAATATATAAAATTAAGTAACCAGAGAACAATAGTAATGTGTATACATGAATATAGACATATTTAAAATATTTTATTATTTTCAAAATTCTCCTTATTATTTTAAAAAAAATGTGGGGATTAAAATTAAACACCAATTAAACCAACAAAATCGAGATTTGATAATACACGTCTAATTCTAGGCCTGACTCTTAAATTCCCCAGTGGAGTCGTCAAGCTGTCATAACGGTTTTTTTGACCGCTAGAAGGTTTTAAAACACAAATGGAGTCGCCACCAATTTTTTATTTATTTTTTATTTAGGTGTGATTGGTCACCTATTAAAACTGGTTTTTATAAAATATTTTAAAATTAATTGAAATATATATTTTTAAAAAAACCAATTTTGAAATCTCCGCTTTAAACCAGAGAGAAAACAAAAGCAGATTCTGGAGTCGGTTACGCGTGGGGAAGGATTAGCACCCCCACAACGCCCGTGTAAAATAGTAGCTCATTAATCGTGTGTTATCTCGAGTCTCGATGAAAATTGGTTTTATTTTCGGTATTTAAAATTAATTCCCTTTTAGAAATAATTATATCATTTGAGAATGATTCAGAATTTATCAATGTAAATTTTTTTTTCATATTCCCCGGCAGACCTGGAAAACATAGAAATTTATTTATTTATTTTGGAGTTCTCCGAATCACCTTTGCTTTGAGAAAAAAAAGAATATTTCGTTATTAAAGATAATTGATGGTATCCTCCCCGGTAGACCCAACAGATGACCCATGAATTATTTTAACTCGGAAATAACCTTGTTTTGTTAAAATCACTAAAAATAATTTGAAAATGAATATGCTAATTATCACTAAAATGCAAATATAATTTAAGCGAAATGCATGATTATCATGGCATAGTAAACATTTTATTTTAATATGGCAAACATGGCATTGCAAGGAATTCATGGCATTACTACAGAAAATTCGTAAGCATAGCATTATCGCGATCAAGGTCAAGATAACAAATATAACTCTTAATTATTAAATAACTTAATTATGAAATGTACATAAAGTGTACGCATTTTGTTTTACATTTTTTTGGATATTTATTGGTGAAACCATATAAATGACGTGCGTCGGAATATTTTGCCGAACTTCCCGGCAGACCCGGCAAAATTTTGGAAAAATATACCTCGCAGATATGTACACAACTTTCCAATCCCCCCGGCAAATCAGACAAAGATTAATAGTTAAATTGTCTGACCACGTGTTATTTTAAATTTCAGTTTAAGGGACTCAATGGTGGTACTTGAAATCGGCACCTTTTGTTACTTATTTAAAAAAACATGTTATTGATGATTTTTTTTTAAAAAAAAAAAAGATTTTTATCATTATTATCATTGTTATTTTTTTTTTATCTGATCTTTTATAAAAGGATGAAAGTGATTATTAAAACTTCATAAATTGTATTATTATTATTTTTTTTCCTTTTTTTTATATTTTTATATATCTCTATTTTTTTATTCTTCTTCATTTGTTTAAGATTTTTGTTTTTATATATATTTTTTATTTTAATAAAAAACATATGGGAAGTAATAGTTAAAAAGATTTTTTTAAAAAAAAAAATTGAAATAAAAAAGGAAAATTAAAAAGAGAAAAAAATGGAAAATAAAAGGAAATGAAATAAATAAATAAATAAATAAAAACAACAATAAAATATATATAAAAAAATCGGAGCTACATCTGGGTCAGGTCCAGGCGCGGACCCACGTGCGGCTCCCCCGACTCGACCTGGTAGCAGCTTTAAATTCCCCCTTTTTATTTCTCTTCATTTCTAACCCTTTCAAAAAAAAAAAAACTCACTTTTGCTCTCTGAAATTTCTTTAGCCGATCATCGTCACCACCGTCTGCTTCGCCACTGTCGTCGCTGTCGGAGCTCCGTTTGCGAGCCGAAATCAACCAAAATCGTTCCCCTCGCCCTCTTTTATCCCGAACTTAGGCTAATTTCTCCTGAATCCACCCCAAATCGTGTAGATCTGAAATTGAAATTTGGAAACCTTTCCACTTCCTTGATCCCAAAAACACCGTTAGCCTTGGCCCAAAATGGCACCGAGCCCTTTTTCTTGCCCTGGTCTGGAGTATATTGTGGTTGCTTTGGCTAATGGTGTTAGGGTTTTTCTGTCATGGGTATTTTGTATGGTTATTTTTTTTGCTGGTGTTTGTTGCCTTTTTTGTGTGCGTGTCTATGTGAAGCAAAGTCCGATGGGGGGGTTCTTAAGGAGATCGATGGCGTGTTGGAGGGGTGGTTAGGGCGGTGGAGTGTGGGGAAAGGGGCTAGGTCCGGTTTGGGATTGTGTGTGTAGGGTGATAGGGTTGAGTGTGGCTGGAGGGTTCGGTTTTGGGGGTGGCGTGTTGGCTGCAGGGGCTAGGGTGGCAGGTGGTGGTGGCAAGGGGAATTGGCTGTTGTAGGGGCTAAGGTTAGGGTTTGTTGAATGGTGTTTGGGAATGGGCCTGCTGGGTAGCAGGCCCTGTTGGGCCAGGCAGTAGGCCTGGTGGCCTGGCTGCTTGGCTGGGTGGGCTTGCTAGGCCAGCAGGCCTGATTGGCTTGCTTGGCCGGCAGGCCCAAACGGGCCTTGGGTCCAAGCTCGAAAAGATAAATAAATAAAATTTAAAATAAAAAATTAAAATTAAGATTGAAAAAAAAAAATCGAATTGACTTTGAACATCACCCGAACAAAATTAGGGTGTTACAATATATATATCATATAAGGATTCTATAAAATCTAAGACCATTTTATTAGCCTACCAACTAAACTTTGCAATATCTTGATGCATTATTCAATTGAATAAAAAAAAATACCATATATAAAGAGCAAGGATCCAATGGCATTAAACAAATTGATGACACTTACTAAATATTGGAATAAAATGTTTGTCTATAAGGAATCAAAATCTGCTTTGTTCATTCACGGTGCCACCGAGGACAACCTTTATTTTGGACAATTTGAGTCCATTTTTTGTCTTTTAATGCTTCCATGGAGTTGGCATATCAAATTGCTTTAACTTTTTAAAACAAAATAAGGTGCATTAATTATAAAAAATAAATCTTATATTTTTAATAAAAACTATAAGTTACTAAAACTAATGAGTATCATACTATCATTCCATCCTTAATAATTTGATAGTTCAATGATGAAACTTGGTGGACCTTTTGTTTGGTTTTGGTTTTATTTAATGCAATTTGTGGGCAAATTCATTAAAAATTGAGGGGATTAAGATGAAATTTATCACTATATTATAATTTAATATTAATTTTGTATTGCACTTTTCTACTGTGATTTCAAATTCGTTGATTGTTGGACAAACAATAATGAAAATTAAAATATTTCACGAAATATTTTGTTAATGAAAATGATAAATTTTGTCATTGTATTTTCAACTCTGTTTATTTTTGAATAAAAAGAAACAGAATCAAAATATTTTACGAATTTTTTTTTAATGCATATGGTAACTTTCATAATTTTTGTCATTTTGTGTCTAAAAATCAATAACATTTAATTATAGTGTCAAATTTCAGTAAATTGAAATATGATGACAAAATTATATATTGACAAAAAATTTGACCTCAATCTCAAAATCAAGAAGTTGAAGTATATAAGAAGAGTTATCTTTAAACAAAACCCACAAGGGTTAGTCTAGTTTGATAAGAAAATGAATTATCTTTTACTATCAATCAAGGTTTGATATTTGTGATAAACACTCTAAAAGTACAATCTTAAATGCATCAATGGACCTGGGGAGTATGCCCTTAAGATCATATTAAAAGGGAATTAGATGCCAACAAAGCCTAGAAATACTCTAACTATATTATGAAAAATAGGATTAATATCATATTTAGCCCTCAATTATAATAAATTGTGCAATGTGATACCTGTAGTTTAAAAATGTGTAATGTGGTATTTGAAGTTTTAATCTGTCTATCAATACACGCTAACTACCTAACACTGTTAGATATGTATGCTAAGGTGGTAGTTTGACCAATCTTAGTATGACACGTGAAGAAAAATGCGACATGGCATTGTCACGTGTCATATTTTTTAAAATATAAAAATATTTTTTTAATTAATTTTTTTCTTTTTACTTCTCTTCTTTTTTTCTTTCTTCCTTTCTCTCCCTTCCTCTCTCAATCTCCCCTAGTTTTAGGTCGAATTTGGCCAATCACTGGCCGAAAACAGCCTGGCGTGGCCAGGTGTTGTTGAAAACGGCTTGTCGTGATTGGAAACTGCTTGACTAGGCCGAAATCGGCCTGAAACGATTTTGCCGTTTCAGGTCACGCCAAGCCGTTCTCGACCTCTTCAAGTTGTTTTCGACCATTGATTAACCGAATTCGGCTTGAAATTAGGGGAAATCGAGAGAGACCAGAAAAGAAGAAAAAATTTAAAATTTTATTTTTTAAAAAAATAATTTAAAAAGATAACATATTAATCATCAAAATTAAAGTATAACGTTTGGTTGGTTGGAATGGTAAAATAGCTCCAACCTTCAAGATGAGAATCAAGATTCGAATATTGAGAGTCATCAATGTTGAAAGGGGTTTACCATTACACTCCTAATCTGATAAGAATTAATCTTCTATCAACCATAAAAGAGGGACAGAGAACACCCTAAATTTAGGAAGAAAAAAAAGTATGTGTATCAAAACAAAACAAAAAGTGTTGACAAGAATGTGACTGTTAGCATAAAAATCATATGCAATATTTCATGTCAAGAATAATTGTAAGAAAATAAAAAGGTACAGCTATTAGGCAGACATACATAAATTCTTATGATGAATTGGTGAAAAACAAGAAAAGTAAGGAAGCTAAAGCAAGAAAATTTGATTCAACAACAATATGACAAGCAAAGCTGTTAATTAAGTGGCAAGGGGACCAACATTGAAGAATGTAAATGATTAAATTTCAACGTTTTCAGCTTTGATTCATTGGTTTCAACTGTCAATTTTAACCATAGCTTTTTGACAAAGTTGTTCTAAAAGCTGTACAGGGTACAATTCGGTTGTCAAAATTATGTAGATGGTGAAAAGATTTGTAGATTTAATATTATAGAATATAAGACAAGAAAGAAGGGGAAACTAAAAACTTAAAGTTTAATTCAATTAATTTATATAATTATTTTTAAAAATAATACTTAATAAATTTAAAATTTGAATTTTAATATCTATAACTTCTTTTTTTATCCTTAAATTATGATTTTTTTTATAAAAAAAATAAAATAAAATAAATCAACTTAACTGATCTAGCAAGGCCCTTTGCAAACCATTTGAAAAGAGGTTAATTAGAGAGAATTCTCGTTTCTTCTACTACCTTTTAAATTATTCCTTCTCATATGTTTTTTTCCATTTTATTGAAATAATCTTCTAATTTGTTCATAAGTTGAGCGGTCAATCAAATTCAATTCAAATCAGATTCTAGACATGGTTTTTAAGTTCAATTAGACTTGCTCATGGGACGAACCAGACAGCGATCCAAAATATTTTCAATTTTCTTATTAGGCACGATCCTGGACAGACCCGGTTTACTATTTACAAAATTTTAAAAAAAAATTATATTAATATTTTTTATATTTTATAATTAAATTTAAATAAAATTTTTTTTTATTTAAACAGTGATTCGGGTCGACCCGAATCTTTAAAAACTCTACCTAGGCCTAGTCCGACCTATCGGGCCGGACGGATTATCCGGCCCTTGAGCAGGGCTTAGTCCGGGTCTCTCTCAAAATATTAATTTATTAAAAAGTTATTTAATTTTAATACTGAAATACATTTAAAATTATTAATAAAAAATAACTTTTAAATATTTTAATGTTATCGGACCTAAATAGATCGACAGAATTGGATCTGATTTTACATTTAGAAATGCTTACTGAGCTAAACTAGTCCATGAAATCTTATAATTCTAATATTTGAGGTAAATGAAGCAGGCCAATTTGATGGGATTTCTACCTTCAAACTTGAATTCTTGTAGTTGCAATCTTTGGGATATGTGCCGACAACTTTATTGTGCTGATAACATTATTGAACGATCGTTTAATATCATCTGAGAAGATGAATGACGACCAACTTGGTATCTATCCATTCTTTGAATAGCCATTGAAGATAATGGACAGATGAGATTGAGTAGCCTAAGGTCAATCTCCCGGCACATATCTCTGTTCAATATATATTCGGATATATGTATACAATATACTAATAAAAAATAATAAACTCATAAAAATATAAATTTTATCAATTCTTATATAAATAAAAGTATAAAAAAATAAAATACATCAAATAAATAATTTTACCTAAAATTGTGAGCGCCATTTTTTTTAAAAAACAAAATCTTCAAGAATTGAATCTGAACTAAATGTCTCAGCAATCTTTTAATGAACTTTTAAAGAATAATATGGCTTTCAAATTAATTTACTCAATCTTTTAATAAACTATTGGTGAATTTTTTTGATTAATTCGTTTGACAATTTAAAATTAAAAAATATATATATATAAATCAATTCTTAAGCAATATATTTTTAAACAAAACTATAAAATAAAATATAACTTTAAAATAATAAAATTGAAACTTTGAGATTATAAATTATGGTGTTTCCTAACCTTTTATAAGATAGTTCCAATTTAACTTCAGTGTTGAAAATAAAATCAGTACAATAAGTAAAGTTGATAAAAAAAATATTTCTTCATAAGTAGTTAAGACAAATCAATATAATATTATACTATAACAAAAATTCACAAAAAAATATCTCAAGTTTTTGACTGAATACAAACTTTTTAACATTACACATGCATATGATAACAAGATTATATAAATATATATATTTTAAAAAATAAAATAACAAACCTTAACAAGAATCTTGCTATTTTTGCTTTCTAAGGATGCTAACAGTAGTGGCAAAAAACAAGTGACCTTAGAATAAAAATAAAAATAATAAATTAGAGATAAGAGTTAGAACAACTATTAACCCATAAAAAGAGATCCTTGGGTTCTTTAGGATGCAAGAGGTAAGTTAAAATTAAAACTGATTAAATTTAAAGTAGAAGAAAAAAGAAGACGAGTTACAGGAACAACAACCCAAGCGGTAATAGGTAATAAAAAGGAAAATTTTGACTTTTGTTACTTGATGAAGTCTTAACGAGAAAGTTAAAATTTAAAAAGTTGATCTAATTTCACACGATTGTAATTTAATATTTATGATAAGCCAATTGATTTTAAGAGTTTATGAATAATTATTGATAGATAATATAAAAAGATAAATAACAATATAGTTTTAATATTTTTTACATTATAATGCATAAAATTAAGTTGTAGATAAAAATAAAAATAAACAAATATTATTATTATTTTAAAGGAAAATTAATTAATTTAATATACATATATATTAAGGGTTTTTCAAAATTATTGAGGGGCCAAGGCCCCCTCATACTTGCATTACCCACCGCCCCTTAGGTATGTAAGTTGATCTTTCAAATATATAAAAAAAAAAAAAAAAAAAATTAATATGAATATATTCATGTTTGACACATATTCAAATCTGATATTCATTTTCGAATTCAGATAACATAGCCTATGTTTTATGACTTTATCCATGGAGTTGAAACCAAATTCCTTTGCTGATAACTTGGACTGGGAGTGAATAAAATCTTTGGCGTTTAATGCATTGAAGCAAGCTTGAATCTTTGACCAGTATATATTATTTTATGTTTTATAAATCTCATAATCTTATCTTTTTTCGTTAGCATTCGAGTAGGAAACTCTTAAATTATATAAGTCCATTAGAAGAGTTTGTATAATTTTTAGCATGAAATAAAAAACAGAAAGCCTTTAAAAGGCGACTTTGAGCGTCGGATCAATTGATCATGATCTTACCTATAAGATAAAGAGTTGTAGTAGATCTGGATTCAAACACAATATCTGTAACTCCTTTTGAAATTCTAATCTCTTTTCCATCATAGACATTAAAAAAAAAAGTCTTTAAAAGGCATGATTAAACTAGATAAGTGGAATAGAAATCCTTTGTCCCCATTTTTCTGTCTCTACCCGTGCTTTCATTCTCGTAACGAGTCACGAGTTCGTTTTTTTGGTATCGCTTTTTTTTTTCTTTTGTTTTCAACTTTTTAACAGAGGCTACGGAATACAAATACAACCGATCGATATTTTATCGGTGATCGAATAGACGAATTCCAAGATACTATCTCCTTTATTTGTATTGTCTTTGTATCCGTGTTTTTTTTTTTTTTAAACGAAATCGATTTTTTTATTAGATAAAGAATCGGGTCAAACATTAAAAACGAATAGGTACGAAGAGAAAAAAAATAGACCCGTAACTCGTTACGAATAGGAGTAGAGGATTTGGATTCGATAAGTGGGCCAAAAAAATGGATAGGAGCAAAGAAATGAGGACAGAGAATTTGGATTCGAGGGAATTTAAAAAGATAAGTGGGCAGTTAATAGCCAATCATTGACTCATTGCCATTCTTCCATTTGAGTCTGATTCACACCCAGCTTAGATAAAATAATAAGCTGGACTATGGGCCAGCTGAACCGTGGGGCCCTGATTTCGAGGAATTGGGCCAACAAGATTGTTGTGGTCCAATGAGGTTGGCAGCTCGGAGGAAGAACTTAGATGACGGTTCAAATGCCAGTTCTTCTGTAGATAACCGATTGGTGCCTATAAGTAAGCCTGGCAATTAATGATTCTTCAAGGTGCATTTTACCTGGAATTGGTTTGCACTTGACTGCTCTTGCAATAACTTCAAGGGATAACAAGAATACCAAGAACGAAACTTTATCTTCTGGGACACAAAAGCCAAGTTTCCCTAGCTCCACTACATCCATTTTACCCCTCACAGCAGGTCAAGAAGCTGTTCATGAATCTTTGACTTCTGCCCCTACTGAAAGAGAAACAGATCCTGTTGAAAATGTGGTTCTTGCATGTCGTGTTAAAAAAATCGGACTGGATTGGTCGGTTGGATCGATTGAATTGGGAATTGGTAACCTGTCCGATCCGATACATATTGTAATAACCAATTTTAGCCCGGGTCGAATCCGAACCCGACCCGAGCCATTTGCAACAGGGCCTGCTATTTAGCAGGCCCAATCTGCAGACCCAATACAGGCCCAACCAACCCACATCTGGGCCCAACAGTCAGCCAATTTTCCTAACCCTAGCCCAAGCCCAATCCCCAAACCTAACCTAACTAGCCCATACCCTAGAAGCAGCAGCCACCCCTCCCAAAAAAAAAACACCCTAGTCGCCTCACTCACTTCCCCTAGGCAGATCCCCCACACGCCACCCCCAGCAGCCTGCACACGTTACCTGCACTGCTACCACCAGCCCCACACTCAACCAGCTACCCTAAAACCCAAGCCCCCACGCCACCCACCTGCACACGCCACCCTCCATAAAACCCCCCAATCAGAACCAAAAAAGGGGATCCAGAGATCGAGCCCCCCCGACCAAAAAAACATCACCACCAAGCCCCCCTCCATCCGCAACCCTCGTAGCCACAACCCAAAAGACACCAACACACAATCGCGCAAAAAAAAAAAAAAAAACCAAAACATCAAACAAAAAAAAAAACCAAGAAAACCAAAAAAACGTGGTCGAGAAAGAACAAAGAATTTTACGAAAATCAAGTTCGGCATTCTGATTTTCGGATTCTCGATATTTTTCAGGTATGGTTTTAATTTCCTTTATTATTTTTTATTATATTATTATTTTTTTATTTTTGTCCAGCATTCGACATATTTTTGTTATTCTGCTTCGATTTTAAAATTATAAAATAATAATTCTTCTAATTAATACATGTCTTTTAAATTATTTTCGGTAAATAAAATTCTCTAAAAACAAATTTCTTTCTCGAGATGGTCGGAGCATCAATCGTTCTTTGAAATGGTCCGGGTAAGAATAGTAATCGAAACATTATCGAAAATATCGGAGTGATTCGAGAATTATTCTTACACAGATAATTTCTTTTATTTCGAAAATAATTATTAAAAGCATTTTAATTTACTTTTCAAAAGAAAAAAGGTTTTAAGAAATGTGATATATCGACGACGGAATTCGAAGGACGTCACGGTAGTGATTCCTAAGATATCTTGAGGTGAGAGAATTTCGTTAAATATCACCACGAGCATTTAGCGACATGCTCGATACAAAAATTCGTTTTCATTTAAAAAAAATGGAAATAATCAAAATAAAAAATGAATAAAATAGTGAATGTTTATGTGTTCGATATTTTGCCATGCCTTTTTTTAACATTATGATTTGCATGTTTAATCTTATAGTTATGTATTTAATCATATGTCTTATATGCTAAGTCGTGTGCATTCGATATTTAAATATTCGCATTATACGCGTTTAAATAAAAAAATGGATGTAAATTGCCGACGACAGAATTCGAAGGATATCACAGTTGTGATTCTTGAGATATCTTGAGGTGAGAGGATCTCGTTAAATACCACCAAGAGTGTTGGGAATATTTAATGAGTGTTCTCGATAATAGATTTACGTTCACTTTCGTTTTCAAAAAAATAATAACAATTCAAAAAAATAATAAACATGTTTTTGAAAATAAAAATAAAATAAAAATAAAAGAGAATTAGTTTTAAATACCGATGTTAAATCCATTAAATCGAGATTTAAGATAACACGTGATTAAATGGTACCGTTTTCTAAACGGGCGTTGCGGGGGTGCTAATCATTCCCCGCGCGTAACCGACTCTCGAACCCGATTTTGTTTTCTCTCTGGTTCAAAGCACGGACTTCGAAATTGGTTTTAAAAAAATATATTATAATTAATTTTAAAATATTTTACTAAAACCGGTTTTAATAGGTGGCCAATCACACCTAGCAAAAAATATTGGTGGCGACTCCATTTGTGTTTTCAAAACCATCTTAGTGGTAAAAAAAACCGTTATGACAGCTTGGCGACTCCACTGGGGACCTTTGAGAGTCGAGCCACAAATTGATCATGTGTTATTTTAAAATCTCGAATTAATGGATTTAATCAGTATTTAATTTTAATTCTCTTTATTTTCTTTCTTTCTTTATTTTTATTTTGCTTGCAGTTACATTTTGATATTTGTTAATTCTTTATTCATATTTTTTATGTCGTTTATTTTTTATATATATAATCGTGGAATGTTTAGAATAAAGAGTCGTAAAAAAATAGTCAAAGGTTTGTCCGTTCCTTCTCATACACGAACACGTGCATTTCATACATAAGTTCTATACCCGAGCTATATCCTTGTAGGTGGAAGTAAAGTACCTACGCTCTCGTGAGGTAATAACCTCCGCATGGGCTAGCGAAACACTTCCCAAGTAAGAAAGTACCTACGCTTTCGTGAGGTGATAACCTCCGCATAAGCCTGGAAAATATACTCCAACAAATTGAACCCGTTTAAATCGGGATGCCTTACTAGCCTTCACGGGCGACAGTGAGGAGCAATTTGGGGCCTTTTAGGACCTAATTCAACCTCATGTAGTGAATTTAGGTAGAGCCATATCGAATTTTCGATCGGATATCCCCGAAATTAGGAAGGAACATTGTGATCTTTCGCTATTTGTTTACATTCCAAACAAACACTGTAAATTGGGTAATGATGAACGTACATTGTGCTACCCGTAATAAGTTTAAAATTTCGTCCAAAAGGCACCTAGATGCCTGAATGAGTTGATACTGTCGGGGCAAATGTTCGTTAACTTTTTGAATTTGTAAATATGAAAATTCTTTCTTTTCGTACATCTCGTATATTTCATGCATTAATGCACTTGTAAATAAAGCATTTACATTTATAATTGTATCTTTGATTTCACGGTGATAATAATCTCATTTGATAAATTGCATAAACACTTGTTGTTGATTAAATGAGAATTGCAAACCTGTAGTGTTGAATAAATATTTGGACACCCGTGCCATAATAAGACCCGCTACCCCAAAAGTTTTTGATAGAAATTGGTTTTTGAAAATAATATTTTGGTTTTTGCGGGAAAAATATGTTTTAAAAAAATTGTGGATTGAATTTGGGGGCAAGTTTTGTGCAATAAAATTGTTGAATAATTAAGTTCAGTCCAAATCATGTTAATCTAATTATTGAATAGTTTTCTGTATATATTCGTGTATTAATTTGTTTATTCTTTAGACAAATCAAATTAGCATCATATTGCAATCATAGCATGCATGATCATTCATTGTAGAATACATTAGTGACACACATGATCGTTCTCCGTATATACCAGTATATCAATTTATTTATTCTGTACATGCATCATATCGACATCGTGATTGCATTCATAACAATAAGGTCATGCATTCGTGACGTACATGGTCACTCATTGTATATGCTCATGCATTAATTTGTTTATTTTTTACATGTATCATATGGGCATCGTGTTACATTCACGGCATTCATAGCTCATGCATCATGAAACACACTTGGGGAATAAAAAAAAAGTCGGCTTAGTTTTGAAAACTTTGAAAAGATTTCTCTTTCAAATCAAAGGTATAAGAATTACTGCGTACCACTACGATATTTTTCAGGCCGGAACCATGGAGGATGAACAAAATAGACTGGATAGAGTGGAAAGAGCACAGAGGGAATTACAAAAACAATTAGCCAGATCTCAGCAAGAAGCACGAGAACAGATAAAAAAATCTCAAGATGAGTCACGCGAGCAAATAAACAAGATGATTGAAATGATGACTAGGCTGACCCGAGGAAAATGGGTTGCTGAAGGATTGATCATAGGGGGAGAACCTCGACCTCAAGTAAACAACAACGAAGATCCGATTTACCCACCAAGTCAACAAGGCCTAGGACAATTTCAATTAAACTCGGAATTTCACCCCTCAGACCCAGTTATTATTCCAAGCCAAGATGGTTCACTAGAACAAGAAAAGCTGAAAAAACGTGTGGCAAAGCAAGTGGAAGACACAGAAGTGCAACAGAAGTATGATCTGTTTGAAGAGAGACTCAAAGCCATAGAAGGAATAGACGTTTTCGGGAATACGAATCCGAATGAGCTCAGCTTGGTCCCAGATTTGGTGATTCCGCTAAAATTCAAGGCCCTTGAATTTGAAAAGTATGACGGATCGAAATGTCCATCAACCCACATCACGATGTTTTGTCGGAAAATGGCTGGCTACACCAACAATGACAAGCTGTTAATCCACTGCTTCCAAGATAGTCTAACAGGGTCAGCTGCAAGATGGTATAATCAGTTGGATCGGGGCTGTATCCGTTCTTGGAAAGATCTGGCAAAAGCTTTCAAGACTCAGTATAAGCACATGATCGACATGGCACCAGATAGGTTAACATTGCAGAATATGGGAAAGAAGCATACTGAAGGTTTTAAGGAATATGCCCAACGATGGAGGGATATGGCAACACAGGTGCAACCACCACTCACTGAGAAAGAAAATACTGTACTGTTCATCAGTACATTAACGGCACCTTATTATGACAGGATGGTTGGCAATGTCTCAAGAAATTTCGCTGATATGGTTATTTCTGGTGAGATGATTGAGAATGCTATCAAGAACGGAAAACTCGAAGGAGATAAAACATCCAATGCCGAGAGAAACGAGGCACCTGAAAGGAAGGAGGAACATGTCCAGGCTATGGGAGAATTCACTCCATATCCCCAGGTCTCTCCATATCAATCATGTTACTCTACCAATGTCTCTCCAAGTCATTATCCTTACCTTCCAAATATTCAAACACCTAATCCTATGTCAGCCCCTGCAACTAGGCCTGCTTCCCAGAAACGACCGCGGGGCAACCAAGAGAAATTTTCAATCCCAATCTCCGACCTGTTGCAATTACTAATGAGGAACAAATACCTCACCCCTGTGCCTTTGAAAACAACTCCAAACCCATCAGCAAGGAGTTATGACCCAAACAGCAAGTGTGAGTATCACATGGGGGCGATTGGACATTCAACTGAAAAATGCAGACAACTGAAGGAAAAGATTTGAAGGTCTTGTCCACGATGGCATTTTGACTCCAGAGCTATTTGAACAGTGGAAATCCGCATTGCCATAAATCGGTTTCTTCGCCACGGGTTTTGAGGATGATAATGGTTACCCTAAAAGCATGTCAACAAGCATTGAGGAATACGCATGTAGTTCTATGCCTCATCATGAAAGCACTTGTCTTATGTTGGCATCCACATGAAATAAGTAAATTTTGAATTTCAAATGCTTTGTGTTTATCGTGTTTTAATAATAATATGAATTTGCAAAAAATAAACATTAAGGAAATTCTTGATTTTGAAGAATGCGTTCTTAAAGAAGAAAAAAATCTTTCTTCACGTTAAGAAATAACGAGGAGTCTTGAGATTTTTGATGATCAATGTTAGAAATGACCCAACATCCTTCCACCTCTCTTTCGGACTTGCCTATGCTTGAATCCTTTGAGTTTGAAAAAATCAATGCTTCCAGTAATATATTGTTGAATTTCAGAAACCACTGTCGGTGCAATAAGAAAAATGCAGATCCTAGTTTAGGTTATGAGCAATGGAACAAACTTTTTGAAAAAAAAAAATCGAGCTATTTGGTGTCTCAAACAAGTGAAACCTTTTTCAAGAATCTAGATTATGGTAAACTGATGTGTGTCAAGGTTATGCCAAAACCATTCACATCCCTTTCCGTAACCACAAAACAAGAGTTGCCCAGACGTCACTTCATGATTAACGTCTCAGGTAACAATGACTAAACCTGATTTTCTCATGTTCCTAGAAAAAGCTATTTTTGAGCCATATTCTTTCTTGTCCCTTCGGAAAGCAAAAAAGACTTGAGGTGTTCCTCGTTATGATACGAATTCTCATTTGTATGACCAATCAAATAGTGTATCATTTGTAGATACGAAGGACACGTGGTGAATAAAGATGAAGTAATTTTCGGGGCATGCATAAAAAAAATGGAAAAAAAAGAGAAAAGAAAGAAAATAAAAAACGAGTGTGGCATCATGCATTTATGAAATTCAAGATGGTTTCAAGAAAGAAAAAACCTTTTCATTATTTTCCTCTAGGGAATGACTCTTCGATTTATGTGCTTGTGTTCGAGATGAAAAATGGTCATCTTTCGTCATCCTTTCACAAATTATAAAATATCCTTTTGCTACCCCTTTTGAGCCTAATGAATACTTTCGTTCTTTCAATCCCGATCAAGGATCACCCTCTACACTAGGGGGCGAATGCGAGGAAGGATCTTTTCAAAGGTCACAGATAATGAAGTCTTGGTTCAAAGACGAAAAAAGAATGCCTTGAATCAAAGAGAAATTTGAGCTCACCTTGTCAAAATAGAAATGCAAAAAAAAAAAAAAAAGGAGATAAAAAGAAAAATGAAAGCAAAAAAATAGAAAAGGAAGAAAAGAACGGATGAAAATCATCGAATAAAGAGAAAGCTCAGAAAAGACAAATGTTTCGAAAAGATTCCTTCTCATGAAATAATCCTTGATTTGATCACCCTTAAACACATGTTTGGGCCTATTTATCTTTTTTCAGAACCTCGAACCTTGGCCTACGTTACGTACCTTGAAAAGACCATTTTGATCGAGCATGGCCATTTAATTTGATGAGTCTATTCTTAGAGAAATGCATGAGACTTCGGTCTCCTTTCTGGTTAAAAATCCTTTTTAGATAAGTCTTGATTTCTTGAATGCATGGTGAAACATTTAATGAAAAAATGAAAAAATGGAAAGAAGGAGACTCTAGGGTGAAAACCTAAAATGGGCAGTCTAGAGTAAAATGGGAGAATTTCGGTGCCGCTTATGGTATTGTCAAGGCCATAACAAAAGAAGAGGTCATTTTGAAGAAATCAAGGAACATCTGGGAATTCCAAAATATCCCAAAACTGTTAACTCTCGTTTGGAGGTTTGACTTTAAAAACTGAGATCGTTTTTCTTTCCAGAATTAACTCTCCAGTTTGAACATCCCAGCTAGCCTTGACGTTTGTCAAAACGCCATGATTTGGAAACTAAAAGAAGGTTGAATTTGTTTGATTCCCAAAGAATTCATGTTCTATAAATTCTGTTCCATTTGTGAGTCTAGAAAGGATATACATTTTTCCTGTTGTGAAGTCTCCTTGGATCAATCAAAATCTTGTTGTACCAAGCCTTTCGACTTAATTGGAAAAAGCCGAATGGACACTCAGAAAAACTTCTAATAGTGATCATCAATTTTTAAGAGGTTTGGATATCAGATGATGACATTTTCAGCTCAAAAGTTTTCAGTAAATAAGCAAATATTTTTCAAAAAAAGAAGCAAGCAAAAGCAGATAAATGAAAATATTTTTGGAAGAAACCATTTTTGATGTTGGCATAAGGCAAAAGTTCTTCTGGCCCAGAGGTATGGAACTATTGAGGTAGAAGAAATGAACATTTGGCTCGGACTCCAGTTGATAAAATTTTGAAAAACTATCGGGGCAAAGAGATAGTTCCAAAGTGAAGAAAAAGGTTGATCTCTTACGAGGCACGAGAATTTCATGATACACTCTGTTTCGAAGAGGAAAAACGACTTGGAAAAGCTAAACCAAGATCAGGGAGAACAATTGGGAACATTTGCATCATTCATGAACATTCGCATATTTATTGAATTTTGCATCTGTATCGTGTCGTATAATGTGTACATTATTCATGGGTACTTGCAAGTGTATCATCAAGGGGCATATGCATTGACTTCGCATGACATTCACATTTCATGCATGACATTGACTATTTGAAATTTTGACATTTGAATTTGAACCTTCAGTGAGATTTTCTTCAAATACATGATTGTGAAAGATTTTCAGGTATGATCACCAAGACCTCCGGGCACCGTTTTTAAAAAAACCTCCGGGTTACAATTTTTAAGACCTCCGGGCACCTCTTTTTCAAAGACCTCCGGGCATTGCTTTTAAAATCTTCGGGTTACAATTTTTAAGACCTCCGGGCATTTCTTTTTCAAAGACCTCCGGGCACCGTTTTTGAAACCTCCGATTTACAATTTTTAAGACCTCCGGGCACCTCTTTTTCAAATACCTCCGGGCATCGCTTTTAAAACCTCCGGGTTACAATTTTTAAGACCTCCGGGCATTTCTTTTTTCAAAGACCTCCGGGCACCGTTTTTAAAACCTCCGGTTTACAATTTTTAAGACCTATCCTCTTTTAAGACCTTCGGGTATCACTTTAAAAACCTCCGGGTTACTTTTTTTCAAGACCTCCGGGCACCTCTGCTTCAAGACCTCCGGGCACCTCTTTTAAGACCTCCGGGCACCATTTTCAAAGAAAATATATTTTCAAAAAGACCTCCGGGCATCTGTCTCAAGACCTCCGGGCACTATTCTCGAAAATCATGGATAAGACCTCCGGGCATCATTTTCAGAGAAAATACATTTTTAAGACCTCCGGGCAACTGTTTCAAGACCTCCGGGCATTATTCTCAAAAATCATGTTTTCAAGACCTCCGGACATCTTTCTAAAAAATCATTGATAAAGACCTCTGGGCATCATTCTCAACGTCAGAAATAAGACCTCCGGGCACCATTTTCAAAGAAGTAACATTTTTTAGACCTCCAAGTATCTGCTTTCAAAAACCTCTGGGTAACATCTTTCAAAATGATATTTTTCAAAACCTCCGGGTACCATTTTCAATTCTTGCAAAGTCGAACTCGTTTCTTTAAGACGGGTCGAGCCTTGGTATGATTAGTCAAGGTAACCTCTTTAAGGCAAATCATTTTATCACAAGCTTCCAAAAAAAAACTCCTGATCTTTCCTCAACGATGAAGCAAGAGCCTCGCTAAAAATGGGTCTCTATAACCGGACAAAATTGGTTATATTGTCTTTGCCCTATTCCTGATTCTCAACAATGTGCAAAGAGGGGCAGCTGTAATAACCAATTTTAGCCCGGGTCGGATCCGAACCCGACCCGGGCCATTTGCAACAGGGCCTGCTATTTAGCAGGCCCAATCTGCAGACCCAATACAGGCCCAACCAACCCACATCTGGGCCTAACAGTCAGCCCATTTCCCTAACCCTAGCCTAAGCCCAATCCCCAAACCTAACCTAACTAGCCCATACCCTAGCAGCAGCAGCCACCCCTACCCAAAAAAACCCTAGCCGCCTCACTCACTTCCCCTAGGCAGATACCCCACACCCTACCCCCAGCAGCCTGCACACGTTACCTGCACTGCTACCACCAGCCCCACACTCAACCAGCCACCCTAAAACCCAAGCCCCCACGCCACCCACCTGCACACGCCACCCTTCATAAAACCCCCCAATCAGAACCAAAAAAGGGGATCCAGAGATCGAGCCCCCCCACCAAAAAAACCATCACCACCAAGCCCCCCTCCATCCGCAACCCTCGTAGCCACAACCCAAAAGACACCAACACACAATCGCGCCAAAAAAAAAAAAAACCAAAACAGCAAACAAAAAAAAAACCAAGAAAACCAAAAAAACGTGGTCGAGAAAGAACAAAGAATTTTACGAAAATCAAGTTTGGCATTCTGATTTTCGAATTCTCGATATTTTTCAGGTATGGTTTTAATTTCCTTTATTATTTTTATTATATTACTATTTTTTTTTGTCCAGCATTCGACATATTTTTGTTATTCTGCTTCGATTTTAAAATTATAAAATAATAATTTTTCTAATTAATACATGTCTTTTAAATTATTTTCGGTAAATAAAATTCTCTAAAAACGAATTTCTTTCTCGAGATGGTCGGAGCATCAATCGTTCTTTGAAATGGTCCGGATAAGAATAGTAATCGAAACATTATCGAAAATATCGGAGTGATTCGAGAATTATTCTTACATAGATAATTTCTTTTATTTCGAAAATAATTATTAAAAGCATTTTAATTTACTTTTCAAAAGAAAAAAGGTTTTAAGAAATGTGATATACCGACGACGGAATTCGAAGGACGTCACGGTAGTGATTCCTAAGATATCTTGAGGTGAGAGAATTTCGTTAAATATCACCACGAGTATTTAGCGACATGCTCGATACAAAAATTCGTTTTCATTTAAAAAAAATGGAAATAATCAAAATAAAAAATGAATAAAATAGTGAATGTTTATGTGGTCTATATTTTGCCATGCTTTTTTTAACATTATGATTTGCATGTTTAATCTTATAGTTATGTATTTAATCATATGTCTTATATGCTAAGTCGTGTGTATTCGATATTTAAATATTCGCATTATACGCGTTTAAATAAAAAAATAGATGTAAATTGCCGACGACGGAATTCGAAGGATATCACAGTTGTTATTCTTGAGATATCTTGAGGTGAGAGGATCTCGTTAAATACCACCAAGAGTGTTGGGAATATTTGATGAGTGTTCTCGATAATAGATTTACGTTTACTTTCGTTTTCAAAAAAATAATAACAATTCAAAAAAATAATAAACATGTTTTTGAAAATAAAAATAAAATAAAAATAAAAGAGAATTAGTTTTAAATACCGATGTTAAATCCATTAAATCGAGATTTAAGATAACACGTGATTAAATGGTACCGTTTTCTAAACGGGCGTTGCGGGGGTGCTAATCCTTCCCCGCGCGTAACCGACTCCCGAACCCAATTTTGTTTTCTCTCTGGTTCAAAGCGCGGACTTCGAAATTGGTTTTAAAAAAAATATTTTAATTAATTTTAAAATATTTTACTAAAACCGGTTTTAATAGGTGGCCAATCACACCTAGCAAAAAAGATTGGTGACGACTCCATTTGTGTTTTCAAAACCGTCTTAGCGGTCAAAAAAACCGTTATGACACATATAATAGAACCGGGAATTATCCTAACAGGTAAAAATCCAGAAAAAATCAATTTTAAACTTATTTTTAAAAAAAATAAATTGTATGTGATGAGAATTGAACTTTTAACCCTTTGAATCTATATTAAGGATCATACTATTTAGCTAAATACATATTTTTATTAAATATTTACTATATTTAATACTTATTTAATATTAAAAATTTTTTTAAGGCAACCGACCGGTTAAATCGATAACTGAAAGTCTCATCGATTTAACCACGCAGGAGATGCTCCTCAGGCATCTGCCTATATATTTAGTTAATGAAGAGTTCAATCAAAATAGTCCCAAAAAGAAGAGGTATGAGAATTGAGAACTTGACAGATGTATTTTATTGGATTATTAGTATTTGATTTTACATGTCCACCCTTTGTTTCTACATCATTTTATGGATTTTTAGACGGAGGTTGGAACAAGCTGGAGAGTGTGAGGCCTGTAATTAGCATAGCAACTACAAGAAGTTAAAGTGTTTGAAACTGTAAGTTCTTTTAGTTTTGTTTTAAATTATAGAACATGATTCTTCAGATTCCTGGTTACCGCTGTGATCTACTAGGATGAGTTCTGTCAAATGCCAGCTCCTTTCCTTCAACATTTTGTGGGTTAGTTAGATCTCTCAATTTTGATCCGAACTCAAAAAATTAGACCAATTTATCAGAATTCGGTTCAATCAAATTTGATTAAAAAAATCAACAACTCGAACCCGATTCAGCCCGGACTCGAAAATGATTCGAACCCAAAATGATCTTAACAATTAATCCGAAATGATTCGAACTAAATTAAGTATAATTTTATTTTTCAAAAAAAAAATATTAATTTAATAAAAATAATAACTATAACAAAATTATTAATTTATTTTAATTTTATAACTTGCAATTATCATTTTGGAGTATGATAAAGTATACACTATACAGGTAGTGGGTCTATTCGGTTTCGGGTTCGGGCTCATTCGGGTTTGGGCCCATTCGGGTTCGGGCTCAGTTTGGGTTCGGGTATGTTTTACATCATTTTTGTTTTATGTTAGATGTAATTATTTTTACGTAATTTAAATATTTACTTTTAAACATAAATTAAATAAATCATTATTATTTTTAAAAGTAACTTTTTATTATAATATAATATTTGTAATTATATTTATTTATTAAAATTAATATTTGTTAGCACCAAAAGAATATAAAATAAAATTTTAAAATAATTTACTATAAAAAAATATGATATATTATAAATTAATTATATTAATATTTAAAATAATTGATCTGATGAACTCGAATTTCAATATGTAAATACATTATAATTTATATTCACTACAAAATAAGAGACTTTTAGGGACGAACCCTAGCATTCAACTATCCGTTTATATATTTGTATAATGTAATAATTTTATGCTTATATAAAGAATCGAACCTAACATTCAACTCTTATTAATAAGAATATTACCTAGTGAACCAATCTTGAATTTTGATATGATATATTACTAAAAGTAAATTATATCTTAAATTATATCAAGTGTAATAAAATAATAATTTAAAAAATACTTATTCAAAATAATATAAATAATAAATTAATTACAAAATTAAATTAGCTAATTATGTTAAATACTTTTAAATTCTAAAAAGATATAATACTTTTATAAATCAATATTTGATAACTTAATTTAATAATGTGCCTAAGAAAACTATATATATGTTGCAAAGAGCAACACATTTTTAAAAAAAATTAGTTTTTATCTAATTTTTAATATAAGAAATATTATACTAAAGATAAGTTAAAATGAATGAACTGCTGTTAATTAATTTTAATATATAGAAAACATTATTATACTATTATAAGGATGCTCTTAAATAGCATAAATAAAGGACAAGTAATATTTTATGTCAAAAAAATTTCACATCTCTAAAATCTTCATGAGTTTAGAATCTTTAGATAGTAAATTCATCAAGATATGAGACATTAAGGTTATAAGTACAAAATATAATTTTATTTTTGATAAATTTATTATTTTATCATATATATAAAATTTAAATTTAAATTATTAAAAAAGATATTAGAATAAAATTGATAAATAAAGTTCTTGCTTTATAAAAAAATTATTTAATTACAATTTGATAATTTTTATTTTTAGTATTAAATTCGGGTTCGGGTCAGTCTCGGGCTCAGGTAGGGTTTTTCGGGTTCGGGTCTTTCGAGTTCGGGTCATTTCGGATTCGGACCCTTTTGGGTTCGGGTAATTTCGGGTTCGGATAATTTCGGGCTTAGGCCATTTCGGTTTCAAGTTTTTGACTTTTTGATCAAATCGAGTTTGGGCGGGTTCGGGTTCGGGACTTTCTGGGCGGATTTTCGGATTCGGGTTCATTTTGCCACCTCTAGTAGTGGCTATGGGAAAATTTTAAAAATGAAAAAGAAACTTGATGTTATTGTATATGGTGTTAGCGTATTAGGATTTAAAATTTTAATCAAACAGTTGTAAATCATCCTATTATCTTTATTCTCACTACAGCAAATTGGTCTTTCAGCGGCGTTTTTTTTTTGGAATAGCGGCGTTTATAAACGCCGCGAAAAAAATTAGAGGCGTTTTACAAAACGCCGCAACAAACGCCGGCAAAACAGTGACGGGAAATTTAGCGGCGTTTTCCCCATAAACGCCGCTAAATTAGTGGCGTTTTTAGGTACTTTAGCGGCGTTTATAAACGCCACAATTGAAGGTCCGAAATAGTAATACTTGAAACTTTAGCGGCGTTTTCTGTTCTCAAACGCCACGAAGTGTTCGATTTTAGCGGCGTTTTTGAATACCAAACGCCGCTAAATTTTGGCTTGTAGCGGCGTTTTCTGATCACAAACGCCGCTATATTCTGGCTTTTAGCGGCGTTTTCTGATAAGAAAACGCCGCTATAATTGCAGGAATTTATATATAAAACGCCGCTATATTTGCAGAATTTTATGTATTTAGCGGCGTTTTTTTCACAAACGCCGCTATAAATGCAGAATATTTTTTTAAAAAAATACTATTTATTTCCGCTGTAAATGCAGAATATTTTTTTAAAAAAAATACAATTGAAGGTCCGAAATGCGCAACATTGTCGAATAATACACAAACAACACAAATTATAAAAAAAATATATATAATATAAAAATATATTTAATATGAACCATACAATGTATTATTCAACACATCAAATCCACTTACAAATTCTTTAATCTGAAGTAGATGAGCCTCCTAAATTCTTTTGCTGCACTAAATTCATTAATGACTGAAACTGTGTCTGCAGCTCCTGATATCGTCTATCTTGTTCTTCTTTTTCAGCTTGTCTCTCTGCTTCCTTCTCCTCAAAACGTTTATTCATATTTTGCATTTCTTCTCTCAGCATCTGAACTTCATATGCACTGGAGTTTTGTGAAGAAGAAGCAGTAAACCGTTGAGAACCAAGTCCATAGTAGCTAGATGGTGTTGGACCCATTCCGACACCTCGAACCCGTCCATATCGTTCTTTTCCAGCTACTTCAGTGAATATTTGATTCTCCACATCTTGCATATTCGCTGATGATCCATCTGATGCTCCGACTTGATACTCAGCAATTTTATTTCGAGCTGTCTCCTATAAAACAATAAAATTAATAAAATCTTTTGTAAAACATATTTGTAAATGAAAACAAGTTTGAAGAAAATATACCACAATTTCCTGAGTCTCGATGTTCAAATAGGATCCATCCTTCTTAGTATGAGTTAACTGAAACAGTTCAACTCGTCCAATTTTTTCACCCCGCTCAATTTCCTACAAAACAAAAATAATTAATACTAAATTGTATTAAAATAATTGAGAACTAATATATTAATACATTATGAATGTAAACTTACTTTTTCATTAGCTTTTCTGGCAAAACTTTTTGAACCACTGGTGTGACTGTATTTTTGTTGTTGTCTACTGCTTACCCCTATCTTTTCTCGTTCCTGTACATTAGACAAAGCACGTTATAAAACTATACATATTCCATAAAATTGTATTATATCAAGTACTATAAGTAAATGACCAAAATAAATTATAAATGATACCTCTCCTTTTTTTGAATACCAGAATCTAACCAGTCTCTCATACTGCCACATAATCACACCACGCGGTATGGTTCGTAGTAAGACATTAGGATCAGTATTTCGATCGAAATACTTTTTCTTCAACTCATGCTTAAAGTCTTTCCATTTTTTCCCCAATGATTTCATAACGAATGATGTGGGAATCTGCAAAGAAAATCGTGACTGAAACGGAGAAGTTGTACAACGTTAGTTTCGATGATCAACAAAATTATTAAAATAATGCAATACTAATGTAACATGCTTATACCTCAATAAACTTTAACATCTCGACTTTCTCAGTATTCGGCACGTCACGCCATGACTCATAATGAATGGGACACTTCATCCCATTTCGAGCAATCAGGCCAAGAAAGCTAGCCAATAATTGTGCTTCTGGACCAATTGGCTGCTGCTCATTATTTGTTGCGACAACAATACGCTCTTTAGGAGGTAGTGCCCATAACTCCTTTAATGTCGTACGACCACGAGTTCTGCGTTGTCCAACATTATCAACTACACAAAAGCAAATATATTAGCAATTTCAATATGATTTTGCGTACTTTTAACACAAACGCCGTACCACGATACCTGTATTCAAGTTCGTATGAACTGCAGTTTCTGCAGCTATGGAGGCAGTCGACAACTCTGGTGGGTTAACATCTGCAGTAGACGCATTCGGCACCTCTGAAGGCGTCACTCTAGTGTCACCCTCAACATTTACACTCCAACACTTGAAACAAGATGGGGGGGAGAGAGAGAGAGATAAATTGCACGTTTTTACACAATATTTGCAAACAAGAAATGCAGATAGCTACATATAAACATAGACAGATTGATTGATTGTGAGTGTTTACAAGAGAGATGGCAACTAAACTTTACCTGAACACATTCAATCATTTCTCAACATTTGCAAAACAACATGAAGATTTCGATAAGCAGAAAACTAAATAAAACCAAAATAGTGAGAAACACAAGTAAATGAGAAAGAAAACACCAAAAGCAAACTTACTAGCTTGCCAACTGCAACTTCATATAAGAGAAATAACAAAATTGGAACTTCATGCAATGAAAACGTAAAATATTAAGAAACAAAACAATCTCTCATCAAATTTCAAACCCAAAACAATGAGCTTCACTTTACACCAAAAGCAAGTTAAAGACATAGAATTTCTCATTTCTGAAAACCAAATGAAAAAATTTAATTTTATTCTATTCTTTCCAATCCCACCTCTTATAGAGTATACGGCATGAAAAATTGGATCGGAGATAAGTTATTGTTTCGTTTATCCTAGGCTTAGCTAAGAAGGATCCGTGTGGAGAATCCCATAACATTCTATTCTATTCTTTCCAATTTCTCTTTTTTGCTTGTCCAATACTTTGGATAAAGATATACACACTCCACTCCATCTTTCTGGCTCCTTCATCTCATTGTCAATTTAGAACTACATTAATAGCAAGTAATAATACCTTGGAACAAGCATCCGTAGACTGTAGTTATACTTAAATATCTAAGTGCGATGATGAAAGCATTTACTACTTAAATATCATTTGGTTGATTTATTCAAAAACTTAATTCAAACCCTTTATTTAAAAGAAAACTTACCATGTTATGATTTATTCACCATAGTCATCCTAAACAAACAGACTTAGGAAAGACAACCAGAGGATGTAAATTAGTGTCATCATACTTGTCTACCTAATATTAGTCTCTTATTTAGTCTTTAGCTTGCCACTGCCAGTACTTGCCCTACACTTTGCACTTTTCCCCCCCATATATATATAAATATATATATATATCATTTTCAAAGGTTTTTTAGCTATAAGCCTATAACAGATGTTGGCAGGCCGTTTTTCTAATTATATATTCCATCTAAGAATTGGTAAAATGATGAGGAGGCAAATTTCCCACCCTTGAAAGTCAGAATTGCTTCTGCTTTCAACATATATATACGCCAGGTGGAGTCAACTGATCCCATATTACTTGCTTGACATTTTATAAAAACCAAACTCAGAACTAAAGAAATTCACTCATAACTATCAAATAGTTAAAGATTCACAAACCAATTTTCCAACTTAAAAAGAGAGTGCTAATTAATCCCCAATTTCCAATTGATGCTGAGAAAACTCATTCAAAATTATTATCAACCCACAAGCTTTGGACAATCTCATAACTAATATCACCACCCAAAACCATTGATTGAAGTAAAATAGGAAGAACTTAAAACATGCATAAAGTGTAAAAGAATAAGATTTGCTCACCTGTTATCAACCTTTCTGAGTTTGGTTTAATTTCTTGACGTTTATAATACCAATAAGAACTTAAAAGCTGAAAAATGCACAAAATTTATATTAAAACCATATGAAATTAAAGTGATAATCAAGAAATGAGGGGCAATAACAACAAAATTGCGTAATAATAATAATAATAATAAAAAAGAGGAACGATTTTCCAAATTAGAAATTAGGGTTTTTACTTTTGAGAAAGAGAAACGATGGAGAAAGGATTTGATTTGGGGCTGTCGGCTTAGGGAAGGGGACGATGGAGAGAGAGAGAGAGAGAGAGAGATATCTGATTTGAGGAATGGGATGAGGGATAATTTTAATTTGGACTTAGCGGCGTTTGATCGACAAACGCCGCTAAATCCATTATAAAAACTATGTCGTTTGGTTATAAATTTTAAATACTTATATATAGCGGCGTTTTTTACTCCAAACGTCGCTATATCGAAATATTTAGCGGCGTTTATGTTTAAAAACGCCGCTATATTAAATTAGATAGTGGCGTTTGTGGATACAAACGCCGCTACAACAAAAGCCTAAACGCAGCGTCTCCCCTCCAAATTTTGGCGCCCAAAATTTGGCAAAATTTTACGAAACTGATAAAATATGATTATAGTTTAGCGGCGTTTATATAATGCAAACGCCGCATATAGTACAGATTTAGCGGCGTTTGAGTAAATAAAACGCCGCTAGTTTACAACTTCCCGGCGTTTCTATTAGAAACGCCGCCGGGTATTCAAAAACACGGTACTCCGCGGCGTTTTTAAGTCAAACGCCGCTATATTAACGCCACTGAAAACCAATTTTGTTGTAGTGTCTAAATCTAACCATTGGATTGAATAAATAGTAAATTTTTTGTATATATATATTTTATAAGTAAGTTTGTTGTATTATTACCATAATAATCTTCTTAAATTAAAATATTCAAAACTTCAAGATAATATTCAAAGGCTAAACTAGTATTTTAAATATATATTAATTTTTAAATAAATTAATAAAATGTTACATATCAATTATGATAATTTTATAATAAAATTTAAAATAAATTATATATTTGAATTATCATTGATATACTTATGGTAATCTTATAACATCCTTTATTATTATACATATTATTTAAAATAAAGGTATAAATAATACATGTATTATTTTTATTTTAAAAGTATAATCTATTCTCATGTAATTTAGAATAAAATACATAAAATATATTATTATAATGATACGTGTATTCTATCATAATGATTTGTACGCTATGTTATAATAATCTCTTATGATATAATTTAAATCAAATTATATAATATCTTATCGTTCTACATGTTATTTTAGGGTAAATGTGTTATTTTTAATTTTAAATGTATAATCTCTTAAGTTTTATCATGTGATTTTCTAAAAATATATAAAATAAGACATTGATATGTGTATGTTATTATAATGATTTGTACATTGCGTTATAACAATACATTTACAAATATGTAAATGGACTGGGATAACGATTTCAGGTATAAAATAATGTCCGTTTAAGCAAAACAGATACTCGAATTCAAAAAATTACTCGATTATGCCCAAATCCAAAAAAATCGAGTCAGATAGACATTTATTTTAAAATTATTTTAAATTATTATTTATTATTTATTTTCTATATTTCAATAAAATTCTAATTAAATTTGATTCGATCAAATAATTTGTTTAAATTTGATCTCATTTTATTTTAAAATTAATAAATTGAACCCGAATGATCCAATCTCGAATAACTCGAGTGTCAAATCCGAATGACCTGAACCCGAAGTGACTCGAATTCGAAATTAAATAAACCCGAAAATGACCCTAAAATTTTAAGATCCAAATTGACTCAACCCGAATTAACCGACCCAAAATCAACCTGACCCGTACAATTGACATGTCTAGTGTTAGTAATTTCATATATTGCCAACACTTCTCTTCCCTTTCTTATCATTTCAAAGGTTTTGGTCCATATTGCCTGTTTTTCTTATATATATATATATATATATATATATATATATATATATGTGTGTGTGCGCGCGCGCGCGCAAGAATAAATAATACTATACGAAAGGGAACAATTACGTTTTGTATTTTTCATTAGATGTGCTCATTTGATTTTTGAACCTTCTTTTTCAGCTACTGTGAATGCTTTGCTTCTGGTGTATACTGCATAGATCGAGCCATGTTCATGTCAAGACTGCTTTCATAAGCCTATCCATGAAGATACTGTACTTGCAACTCGCAAGCAGATTGAGTCTCGTAACCCACTTGCATTTGCTCCCAAAGTGATCAGGATCAGGACCTCTGATTCAATACCTGAAGTTGGGGTTGGTCAATTGCAAGTTGCTATAGCCTAATTGCCTTTTCTTTTTGCAGGATGACTCTACCAAAACTCTTATCTTCAGCTCGACATAAAAGAGGATCGGATGCAACTGCAAGAAATCAAGTTGCCTGAAGAAATACTGTGATTCTGTGAATGCTATCAGGTTTTTCTCCTTAGAGAAACCTACATTAACTGATTTAGAAGTCATTTTTTTATCTTAAAGGGTGGTGTTAGTGGATGCTACATCAACTGCATATGTGAAGGGTGTAGGAATGCATTTGGTAGGAAGGATGGTAAGTGTGCCTTTGGCTTGCATGATTATTTCAATAGATGCCTCTTGTTGAAACTATATTTGATGTTTTCTTATTGATTATTTGACATTATTTTCAAGTCCTTGTTTACTTGATCAGAGTTACCTAATTTGGTTAACCTCATCTGAATTATGAATTGGATCGAAAGATCTTAAACATGGTACGAAAGCGATTTAGTTGCTCAATTTTGTAAATTTTATTATGGTTCTCAACTTCTTTTCCTGGACATCTCTATTTAAGCATGTTTCCTCTTTTCTTTCCTAGGGTGGGGACTCAAACAGTTCAATTGTTTGTTTATCCTAGATCAAATTCCAATCGGATATGCAATGGAACATAAGCTGAATTTTCTAAATTTCATTCGAGTTACCAAGTTCAACTCTTTGTTGAAGATTGTAGCTTTACCTAACACTGGACTGACTGGAGTGTTTTCACTGTGTTGTTATCCTTTAGTAGGTTGAGCAGGATCCTCTGAACTTGTCAAGTAGAGATTGGAAAGAGTCTGCAAAGACAGGAAATGTCAAAGAGTTGATATGTCTCCGGAGCATGCTCCGATACTTAAATAAGGATTCAAAGTATTTTAGGAATGCATGGAATAATCAGAATATTCTCGGTGTTTATGGTTTCTCTTACTTTAAGCCAGTCTTTTCTTCACCTATTTATACCTGATTGTGGGCTGCGCTAGATGTCTGTAAGCTTGACAAGTGTAAACAAAGTGTCTGTTATATTTGGAGCTGTTGGACAACTGTGAGTCCATCAAATGTTATGCATGTAGAGGTCGAACTTGGCAAGTTGAAAATGAATCCAACACACTTATGAATTTATGTTTAGCTTTTGACCAGCAATGCAAATACTGGTAGCACCTTACGAAATTATCAGTTTCTTTTTGTCTTAATGCAACTGTCAGATATCGGCAGAAATGAGTAAAAAGTCTCAAAGATGTACTAATTTTTAAAGTTTGAACTTTGAAGTACACAAAATGGAGTAACTGTGTTTGGAAGCCATCCCATCAAGCAGCTTAAGCAATGCAGTAACTGAGAATCGTCCAAGCCCCAAGGGTGATATTGTCATATTGACTAATACAAATATGTTTGTTGGAAGGGAAAATATTATGATCTAATGGTTACCACTTACCAGTTAGGATACATCACTGTTTAAAAGTTGAGAGATTTGCCTTGTCTATGGCAATGATTACTTGGTGTTGGAGCTGTGACATTTCTTTTCAGTGCCTCCATTTCTTAGGTTTAGATAATTTAGCAATAAAACTTGGGTGCCGTTTATAATGCGGTTCAAACAAACAGTGTGTGCAATCCAAATATTCGTCAGGCTGCAGATTCTTGTTGATGAATGCGTTAAATTCTTGTAGTAATATATATTTTCTTCATGAAGTACCCCTAACTTATGAATGGAGGGCCGTTCTCCAGGAATCCCAAAGCTAATTAGCATGTGATTGACTGGGTTCCGGCAACACAATGTGCCTCGTGGGTTTTGGTAGACATGGCAATATTGGACACGACACGAACACGATACGAAAAAATAATTAAAACACGATACGAAACACAACACAACACGACACGAAAAAGAAAAACGAACACAACATAAACATGCGAATGTGTCAAAATCTATATAATACAAATTATTAACATGTCAAAATTTATATTAATATAAATATCTTAAATACGATTATGATACGAAAAAATATATGAATATGACACAGATATATGAATTATTTGGTCTAGGTTTAGGGAGCCTTTTGCAAGATTGTTTGGTGATTATCTTTTTCTGGGCATTTACTTTGGGCCACTGCATTTACTTGGTCTAAGGCTCTAGGCTCCGGTAGCTCAAGATGGGCTAACTTCATCAAGCTTCTTGTTAGAGGTGGCAAAATGAACCCGAATTTGAAAACCTGTCCAAACCCGATTTGACGAAACCGAAAAAACCCCGAACCCGAAAAAACCCGAACTCGAAATGGCCCGAGCCCCAAGAGCCCGAACTCGAAAAGATCCGAACTTAAAATTACCCGAACTCGAAAAAACTCGAACCCGAAAAACCCAAACCCGAAAATACCCGAGCCCGAGCCGAACCCGAACCCGAAAATACCCGAGCCCGACCCAAACCCGAACCCGAATTTAATACTAAAAATAAAAATTATCAAATTGTAATTAAATAATTTTTTTATAAAGCAAGAACTTTATTTATCAATTTTATCATAATATCTTTTTTAATAATTTAATTAAAATTTAATTTAATTTATATATATATGATAAAATAATAATTTTATCAAAAATAAAATTATATTTTGTACTTATAACTTTAATGTCCCGTATCTTTATGAATCCATTATCTAAAAATTCTAAACTCATGAAAATTTTAGAAATGTAAATTTTTTTGACATAAAATATTACTTGTCCTTTATTTATGTTATTTTAAGAGCACCCTTATAATAGTATAATAGTATTCTCTATATAATAAAATTAATTAATAGCAATTCATTCATTTTAACGTATCTCTAGTATAATAGTATTTCTTATATTAAAAAATAGATAAAAACTACTTTTTAAAAAAATGTGTTGCTCTTTGCAACATATATATAGTTTTCTTAGGCATATTATTAAATTGAGTCATTAACACCATATTCACTTGCCCAAGCACGGACCGATCCGAAATATAGGCCTCAAATTCTACCAAAACCCGTCCATATTTGTAAATGGGTAGTCCAAACCTGTTTAGGCCTCAAAGTTGAACGCCAGGGTTCGTCCTTAAAAATCTCTTATTTTGTAGTAAATCTAATAATGTATTTACATGTTGAAATTCGAGTTCATCAAATCAATTATTTTAAATATTAATATGATTAATTTATAATATATCATATTTTTTATAATAAATTATTTTAAAATTTTATTTTATATAAAAAATTAATTTTATATTCTTTTGGTGCTAACAAATATTGATTTTAATAAATAAATATAATTAAAAATATCATATTATAATAAAAGATTATTTTTAAAGATAATAATAAAATAATTTTTAAAAGTAAATATTTAAATTATGTAAAAATGATTACATCTAACATAAAATAAAAATGATGTAAAACAAACCCGAACCCGACTGGGCCCGAACCCGAACGGACCCGAACTCGGATGGATCCGAACCCGAATGGGCCCGAACCCGATTGAACCCGAACCCGAATGAGTCTGAACCCGAATGAATCCGAACCCGAATGAGTCCGACCCAAACTCGCACAATTGTCACCTCTAATTCTTGTGGAGATTTTAGGCAAAGCAAACTTTCATTCAAAGCAAACTATTAAGATTTAATATGGCAATCTCAATTATTAAAAAATTATATATATTAGTAAGATAGGATTAGAGTCACGATAAAAATTCTAAATTTACATGACACTTAACTTTCATTCATAAACCATACCATACATGTTGGATTTGCAATTCAGAAATGGAATTTCTTTATAAGTGATTCGTTTTTTGAGCGAAATAATTAGATCAGTTGAAAATTTATTAAAGAAGGGGCTATGGATATCCAATAGAGAGCAGTGAATAAAAAATCAGATCGGATCGGTCGGTCGGATCGGTTTAATCGAAAATCGATGGCTTATCCGGTCCGGTAGGTATAATAAAATCGGATTTGATCGAACCGATCAAAAATAGATTCAATCGGTAAAAAAATCGGAAAAAATTATTTTTTTTAATTATTTTTTTTCAAAATTATTTTTTGTAATTAATGATATTTGAACCTATAACCTCTTAGAAATATTTTAAAGATCATAACACTAAGCTAAATACTTATTTTTATTTATTATTTACTATATTTAATATTTATTAACATTAAAAATATTTAAACAATATTTAAAAATCTTATTTAAAGTGTCTAACTGGTCCAACCGGTTCAACCGATTATACTTGTTGAACTGAAAACAAGAGGTCACATCGGTTTGACCTCCGGTTCGGTTTTTTCAACCTTGATAGAGAGGAATTTGGGAAGTCCTAAAGGTTTTATGGAAGATTAAGATGCGATTAGAGGGGTAACTGGGTGGATATACATCGGTCTAGTTTTGGGTTTGAATTACTTTATTTCAAATTCATTTTAGGTTCAATTTTTTAAAAAAATATTTGAATAATTTTGAGTTTGAATTAGAATCGGAATGTTTCTGGTTCGACCATTATGGGTTTGGACAATCTCAAATTTGAATCATTTTGAATATGAGCTTCTTCAAGTTTGGATTGTTTCGGATTCGATCAATTTCATATTCGGTCGGTCTCAAGTTAACTACAGTTCCAATCATTTCTGATTTTTATGGGTTTTGGATTGATCTCTGATTTGGGTCTTTTTAGGTGCCAATTATTTTGGGTTTTGATTGCTTCAGTTTTTTATTTTTTTTCGGGTTCATGTTGCCTTTGATTAGGATCTTTTCGAGTTTGAATTTTTTCAAATGATTCTTTGATTTTTTTAGTTAATTCAAATTAAACTGGGTTCCATCTTGGATCGATTTTAAACGGTTTTTCAAATTTGATCAGATTTTACCAGAGACAATCATTAGAAGAACAACATATTGAAAACAAATCCTTTCCAATGATTAGGGGAAACAAAGTGTACCAATTATTGGACATTGTCTTACTAGTGGGATGCACTGTGGCTTCAACAAAGAGTTCAAAACACATTTGATATCTCAAAATAGTTAAATGGGGTTAAGCTAGTAGGAATTAGGAACCCAATGCCACAAAATAGTATTTTTCCCAACTTACAATTCACACCTTTTCCATGTCAGGAAAGTGATGAATAGCTGAACCAAGGACATTGACACGAGAAATGGAAGTAGCAATCTTTTTTCCTTTCATCATGGCAGCATATGTGGGAGATATTGTTCCTTTTTATATTTTCCTACCTTTCTCTATATCTGTCTAAGGCCGGATTATTTGCATAAATCCGAAGTTTCATTCAATATTTGAGAGGGTTTGAACAAAAATATTAGATTTAAAAAATGAGTTTGGACAAAATAATGAGATCCGTTTAAAAAATGGGTCGGATCTTGACTCCAACATTCAAGGCCGAAGTCGGCCCGACCTTTTTTTCAATTATATAATATATAATTTTTATTTCTATATATATTATGTAATTTATATCATATAAAAATTAAATATATAAAATATTATATTTTAAACATTAAAAAAATATGTTAAGTTGTCTATGTTTAAAAACTTAATAAAAGAAAAAAAAACATAAAATTACTAAAGATTAAATAAAAAATAATATATATCTTTTCTTAAAAAAATAAGGGCGGATCTAAACAGGTTTGGACTATCTATTTAAAAATATGGACAAACCTAAGCAGAATTTAAGATCCATATTTCGAGTTGAACCGAGCTTAGACAAATATATATATATATATATGATATTGATATCATACATAAACGAATCCGAATCCAACCCGGTCATAAACACCTCTACCTTTCTCATTGTCCTTATCACTTTAGCAGCACAAAACTCTGAAAAAATAATTGTTACTTTTGATGAGCTTTTAAGAATCTTTGAGGGGGAGGAAACTACTAACAAAAGATAGCCCAGCTGGCTTCTTCACTAAAAAACGAGAACACAATATGGAATTATCTTTATGTCGGCCCCCCCCCCATTGCATTTTCATCCTCTCTTTTCTCTTTCTCCACCTTTGTCTTTTTTCAGATTTTGTACGCAAAGTTGTAATTGTGGATGGTGGGTGGGAGGTGTTGGTTTTGAAAGTGTGAATTATGGGAGGTAGATATAAGCCTAAAGTCTTCCATTACATCCATTCATTCATCATATACTTGCTCCTCATCCACTTTTTTCACACCCAATAATTTTAGAGTGAGAAAATAGACTTTCTTTTCCTCATTTTCCCATTTTCTTTTGCTCATGGAGAGAGATTAGATCTAGCAAATTATGTATACATGTCTTATCTCGTGTTTTTTCCTCATGTTAAATGTATTAAAATTTTAAACACAAATATAAAACGTATATTAAACATGTCGTGTTAATTATGATAATTAGGTTTAAAAGTGTAAGGTGATATTTATTATATATGTCGTGTTCGTATCGTATTCTTATGATATGCAAAATTATCAAATCTAAAAATTCGGAATTTAATTTAGATGATTCATGCAATAATCTAATAAATCTGAGATTCAAATATCAATATCTGCAATCCCTTTCTCTATCTCTGAGCTACGGTCGCCTTTGGAAATAAAAAATTATCAAATCTAAGAGAGACAAAGTTATCAAAGATCAAACTTTACTTATCCAAAAAAAAAAAAATCAAACTTTCGGTGGTTTTGATCTCTAGTGCCTTCAAAGCATGGCAGCTGCTTTGGTAGTGAGTAAGCATCAATAGTGCTCTGAAAAGGATAGGAAATGACATTAAACTTGAACTGTATACAAACTTTCTCTAAGTAAAGTTTTAATTATATTTTTCTCCTTTGGGATAAAAAATATATATGGGTTCAGTTCAAATCTTTGTATTTTGTAGAAAATTTGACACAACTCTACTTTATAGAAGGCTTGGCATCTATATTTGGACATGAGCCAATCCTTGCAAAACCATATCATGCTTTCAATGACCTGTAAAATTAGATACTGTATCGGAAATGCAATTAGAGTGAGGTAGTATATTTATGCTTGAGTTAGATCAAATTTGAATAATAAAAATTTTATTTATTATTTATATATTTTTATAATTAAATTTAAATAAATTTTTTTATTAAACAATAATCCGAGTTGAATTGGATTAGCTTGAATTTAAAAAAATCTATCCCAAATCTAATTTTATTCATGTCAAACTTATAAAATTTAACAGATAACTTGATTATTGAATGAATCTAATTATAAATCTATAACTTGATTTCGTGTCCCAACTATATTTCGGTGGGATCAAACCGACCACTCTCATTTGATGGTATACATAATTTTCAATTCTTATAGGAAGATTCCATACTTTTTTTCCCCTCTTTCTCAACTTATTGATACCAATTACTCTATATATAAAAAAGTTATTAGTTAGAAAATTCGACATAAATTTTTAGAATATTCAATTTTTTTTTATCTAAGTGATTGGTCCATCACAAATTTAATCAAAAAGGGATTATGTCCATAACTAATATATATATATATATATATATATATATATATATATATATATATATAGCTAGGGGGCCTAATGATCCAACTTAGGCTAAGCTAAAGCAACATTCCAATGCAAATTCATTTTTTTTTGTTGGTTTTGTTAACCATGAATGAATCGTACCTTTCTCGGTACCTAATTATATAAATCTCATCAAATTCATCTCAACTTCATAAACAATATCAAATTTCAATTGTTAAATGTTAACTTGTTAATATCATCTCTTTGAAATCATTGGTTTTATTAACATACAAAGATTTGAACAAGACTTATATGGCATATGGTACCATAATATTCCAAACAAATTGAACTAAAATATTTGTAACAGATGTGCGGATCGGGTAGTTCGTATATGCATGTCGTGTTTTGGATTTTTTTCGTGTTAATCGTATAAATATTAATACAACATAAATTATTAAATATATTAAAATTTAAACACGAATATGATATATGTATTAAACATTGTATTTATTAAATGTATCATAATTTTATATCGTATTCAAAATTAACACATCTTTCTATGCGAGTCATTCACATGTAGTTGTAGAGTCAAGGTCCATCTTTAGTCATCATCCATGTGGGAGATACTGGGATAGAATATTAATTCTACAGCATTGATGTTTAGACTTAGACCATTCAAACGATTTCATTGCAAACAGCTGTTCCTAAAAATAAAATAAAAAACACATTGGCCTGTTTACCCTATTTTCTAATTTGGTTTCCCATTATATATAAAACCCAAATTATGATTGCCGAAAATTCAAATGGTTAACCCAAAAATCATGATTATGGTTCTTAAATTCACTTTCCCTTATGTAATCATGTTTAATTTTTCCCGGTTGGTAAGTATCTTCTATCATCTTAAAACTTTCTTTTTTTTTCTTTTTTGATGAAATGATATGTCACCTTTTCTGCTTTTGTATATTAAACAGTTGTTACTTTGCCTTCATACCTTTTAATAGATAAAAAAAAAAAGAAGTAAATGAAGCATGTAAATAATACATTGTAGTTAACTATAGTGCAAAAGTTTGGCCAAAATTAATGGATGAGCTACCACTTTGTTAGGGGCAGTTTTATATCAGTAGCTTAAGTGAGGTTGTCCATAAAAAAATTAATGGCTTAATTATAACTATAAAGTATAATTGTAATTTAAAATTGAATATTTATCTTGATAGGTCAAATTAATACTAGTAGTATTATAATTTTTAAAATGAATAACGTCGTTCTAGAAGGAATTAGATTCAGATAAAATTTAAAAATTCTGACTCGTATTATTAAAAAAAGTAAATTCATAATGAAAGAAGAATGATTCTAAATTTGAATAGTAATTCAAAGAATTTGCTCTAACTTGAAGGGTTAAGGAGAAAAGTGAATCTTATCATGTAGGCAATTTTTAAAATATTTCTTTTATAATTTTGGTTATGAAATTATGAACCAACTAAGTTTTCAACCAAAAAAAAAAGTTGAATTTCTATAAAGGAGAGTTGGTTGTGGATTATTGAACCTTGGATTTCTTATAATATGACAAAATGACACCATTCATAAAAAGACCCACCTTTGAAAAGTAACAACCTACCATAATAAAGAAACAAACATAATCCAAAATCACAAATTCAAATAATGTGTCAATTTTGAAGAAAATGGCAATTAGTTCACTATATATTGTTTAATGGAAGAGTTTTTGATACATTGATAGCGAAATTTTTAATTGCACAAATAGAATTAAAAAATTGTCAGGTCTCATTGCTTTTAATTTTTGTTAATTTTATTATATATGTGTCACTTTACTAATTTTATTTATGAAATCTAAAAATGCCACATTACTTTTTCCAATTATACCTTTATTTTTTTTTTGCTTGCAATCCATACTATTGCAATGAAATAATAATTTGTATGAACTATATATAAAAGAATTGCATGCAAACTTTATTTATTTATTTTTACTATTTTATTTTGCTTGATGGGCCAATAATAACTTTATTTAACCACTTCTAAAGGCAAAAAGCTTATGGTTTTGAAACCAAAAAAAAAATAAAGGTTTAGTTAAAAGAAGATCAACAGCTATGATTGATGAACACAACACTTTATAATCCTTTCCTTTGTATAGTTCTAAAATGATCTAAATTAAATAATTGTTTTAATTTGAGTTATAACCTATATATGATGGATGGATCAATAATCTTGAAAAAATTTCTAATATTTTTCTATGATTGTCTTCTCTTAACCAAATTGATAGGCAAAAAGTCAACATGCTTGGCTAATAAAATTGAAATCTATTAATCTCATAATAATGAACCTTTTGTAAATTGGCTTGCTTTAAGGTGGTGCAAGTAGCTAAGACTTTTTTTCTTTTTAGGGCATAAAATGATAAAACTGCTTTACTAAAACTCTATTTAACCCCATTTTAATTTTTTTTGTTACATAAAAGGTAAGCTAGTCATCTTCTTTCAATCTTCGACATTGAGATGGAGTTAAAATAAATTTTAATTTGTATCAAAATAAATTTTATATAAAATTTTGAACTTTATTATTTTATTTTAAGTCTTTATATTTTATTTAACTTAAATAAATCTTTAACTTTTAATTTACACAAAATAAACTCTTGATCTTTAATTTGTATCCAAATAAACTATTAACCTTTAATTCATACCTAAATAAAGCCTTAACATAAATCAATCTTCCATTTAAAATAAATACTTATTTGGATACAAATCAAAATATAAAGGTTTATTTTGGTATAATAAAAATATAAAGATTTATTTTAAAAAATGAAATAGTTCAATTTTTTTAAAAAATATTTTAATCTATTAAATACTATCATAAACCATAGATATAAATTCATTACTTTTTAAGTAATAGAGTGTAGGAATTAGCTTAGAATTTTTTTAATAAAATTCTAATAGTATTTAAATAAACTTCATATCTAAGAAAGAACTTATATAATTCATTAACTTAGCAATATAATTTGGTATGGACAAAGAATATGTACTGAAAATTAAGAAAGCATAACGCACGGAATTTCTTACTCTTAATTATATGTTGAGTTTTCAAGAAAGTCTAGAAGAGAAGAGATGCCTAAACTAAACTAATTAATTCTTGGCCAAAAAATAGAAACTAATTAATTTAATTTTAATTTCGTAAGAGATAATGTCATGAACGACCCTTGAAATTTATCAAATTTGTCAATGTAGTATTTGTACTTTAAAAATGTCTATTTTGGTACTTAAAGTTTACACTCTGTTTGCTATTGTAGTACCTGTCAGTAACACCACTGTTAAAAATTGATAACGTGACTTTTGTATCCAATGAAAACTTGACACGTGACACCATATAACGATGTCACATCTACTAACTAAAAAATTATTATTTTAATTTTAAAAATAAAAAAATATTATTTTAAAAATATAATGATGACACGTGGCATCATATAATGATGCCACGTATATAAATTTAAAAAGAAAAAAATATTAAAAAAATTTAATTTTTGTAATTTTTTAATAAATATATATATTTTTAAAAGAATCAAAATAGTTTCATAATTAAATTTTTGTAATTTTCAAAAATAAATTTTTAAAAAATATATATTTAAAAATTTTAGATATTATAAATGATTTAATATTTAATTTTAAAATATTTTATAGTTTAAAAATAATATTAGTTAAATATTTTTATTTTGTTATTTTTTAAAATTTTGAATTTAAAAATAGAATTTAATTTTAAAATTTATTATTATTTGAATATAATTTTTTAAGTTTTTTAAAAAATTAGATATTAATTTAAAAATATTTTTCGTAATTTTTTAATTTTTTGTATTTTTTTTTACAAAAATTAAGATATTAATTTCTAAAAAATCAAGTGATGCCACGTGTTATCACCTGATTGATCAATGCCAAGTCATCATATGTATTTAACGATCTTTAAGTCAAAGTACCATATTGATACACGGTTTGATAGTACATGTACCACATTAAAAAATTTTAAAATACAAATACCACATTAACAAATTTGATAAATTTCAAAAACTATTCGTGACATTATCCCATTTCTATCCCATTTCGTAACAGATAGGAATACATGTCAACACTAAATTGCTTTTATTTATTTATTTTAAATGTGCAGATCACTTCCTTAAGTTAGGTTTGTTGTTGAGGGTGTGATTTGTGTGAAAGGTAACCAACTGTACCAATATAATTGTCTATGGAGATGCATTTAATGGCAATTATTTGTTTTGAATAAAAAAATTATAATAATAATTTAAAAAAAGCAAAAGTAATAGATAATTTATGAATCTGTATTTTATTTGTGTATTTTTATATCATAATCGTATTTAAAATATTTTATATTAATATAAATTTTAACGTATTAATAATTTATATTATATAGATTTTGACACATTCGTATATTCGTGTCATATTCATATTTTTTTTCGTGTCGTGTTGTATTTTCTATCACGTTTTAGTTTCTTTTCATATTATGTACAATATAATCAGTATTTTCTATCACGTTTTAGTTTCTTTTCATATTATGTACAATATAATCAGGGCTAGACTCAGACATATTATTTAAATCATGATTTAATTTAATTGATTGATATAATTATTTTTTTAAAGTGATAATCAATAAATTTGAGATTTAGATTTTACTCTTTATAAATTTTTTTATTCTCAAATTAATTTTTTTATTTAAAAGAATGCACTATTTGATTTTGAAATTAAGATTTTGTCATGATGAGTAGGGATGGCAATGGAGCGGGGCGGGGGCGGATTTTGCAGTATCCGCCCCCGCCCCGCCATTGTACTGCTCCGCGCCCCGCCCCGCTCCGCCATGGATGTTGAAATTTCAATACCACTACCACCTCCATGGATGTCGGTTACATCCATAACCGCCCCGCCCCGCTCCGCCCCATTTGATATTTATTAATTATTTTTATTTTTTTCAAATAATAAAGCATTTTAAAAATAAATTAAATATAAACATAAAAATAATAAGTTTAATTATATTATTTTATTATTCATTTAAAAGCTAAATATGTAAGGGTAAAATTGTAATTTCACTATTCGGGGCGGGGCGGTGCGGAGCAGGCAATTACCACAACTGCTCCATCCCCGCCTTTCAGATAAAAAAAACCGCCCCGCCCCGCCTCCATTGTTCAAAAAAAAAAAAACCTCTCCTTTCGGATCGGATCGGTTCGAAATCCATCGATCGGATCGGGTTTTGCCATCCCTAATGATGAGTGAAAAATATTGTAGAATTTGTGGACTTCAAAGTCTTTAAGCAAAGGTCTTTCACAAAGCACACAACAGAACATTTTTGGGAACCCAAGAAAATAACATCATTGAGATCTTGAGCAAGGGTAGAGTAGTCAATTAGTTTCCTATTTCCATTTCTAAGAATAGTTCCTAAAGGCACAATAAAATTAACAGAAAAACTTAGAAAAGACAGCAAAAAGCATTCAATTTGACCATTATCTTAAACTCCCAATTATTAAGTACCATTTTATTAACTTTAAATTACTTATTTACAGAGAGGAAAAAAAATTAACAAATTTTAGAAAATTCATAAATACCTTACCTTGTTATCTTTGGCCATTCTTTTTTACTCTCTCCCTCTCCCTCTGCTAAATCTAAGAATATAATGCAAAGAACTCATCTGAGAGAAAAAAAGAAGTTTAGAGAGAGTGTACAAGAGACAAAGAGAACAATGGGGTAACTTTGCAAAAGATGCGGCTGGAGATTTACTATCACAGCTGCTGTTCATCAAAGTCCCATTTCCCAGTTTTATTTTGCTGTTTTTGGTATGTTTTTTATCCAAACTTTTGATAAGGACTTGTTCTTTTGCAGGGTTTTTTTTTTTTTTTTGAATTACCCATTTGGTTAAAGTTCATGTTTTTGCTATAAAAGTATTTTTTTTCTTCAGTTTTGCTGTTTTTGTTGATTACAATTTGCTTAAAGTTGGTTTTTTTGTTTTTGTAAAGACAGTTTTTTTTTCCTTCTTTTTTTTTTTCTTCAGTTTTTGTTGATGACCATTTGCTCAATAGTTGATGTTTGAATGGTAGGTTTTGCTTGGTGATTAGAGTTCATTACCAGATTTTGTTCCTTTTGCAAGTCTTAGATGTTGCTGTCTGTAAAGACTTTAATTATTTCCCAGTTTTGTCTAGTCTTTGTTCATATGGTTCCTTTTTTCTTCTTTTTTGAGATCAGTTCTGCTTAAAGATCATTATTCTGCTTTCCAAAAAAAAAAAAAAAATCAGGATTCTTTAAATAGTAGATTTGTATGATGAATTCCTTTTGTAATTGGACCACTGGGTCCAAATAACTTTTTTTTTTCTTTCTATCTAATATGATTTCTTTCTTTTTGAATCACTTTCACTGCAAGTACAAATGCTGTATGTAATATCCTGCCTTTTGGAATCTGCATGCACGGTGTTTGTTCTGAATTCCTGGCATATCTATTTGTTCAATTGATCATGAAAAATTGTAGCTGGCGAGTGCTGACCCAATTTTTCCTAGAGCCTTTATTTACAAAGTTGAAGATCTGACATGATCTTTTTCTTTTCAGTGGATTAGTGCTTGTTCTTTTTGAAAACTGGAATAGAATCACTATTGCAAATCATTGGAGTGATCTTGATTGAGCAGGTAATTTGCACTAAATACATGATGGGTTTTCGAGCCTTCTTTTGAATAATTTACAGAAGCTAGTGCGAATTTTGTAGGGTTTTTTTTTTTTTTTTTCCTACAAAGGAGGCCGTAGCCTAGGGTTAGGGGAAAGGGAAGGGATTGCAGATGCTGGGATTCGAATCCCAGACTTGCTGGATACCACCTCTTAAGGATAGCTGCCTGAACCTACTGAGCTAAGCTCCGGGTTCAATTTTGTAGTTTTTAATACACTTAAAGTAGCTTAACTTGATTATCTGGTTGTATAGGTGCAAGGAGCCTGGCATAAAGATCTATAAGGGCTCGTTTTGGAAAGATATAGAGTAGTGGAATAGAGTAAATTGTTACTCTGGCCTGGATCCATTACTTGGTTTTTATCACTGGTATAAGGACCAGGCTTTTGCAAAGTCAAAACCGGTTGCACTATTGTTCTTTGCTGGAATCATGGCAACTTTGTTACATTCTGAGCCTAGACGCTTGTATTCCTGGTGGTGGGACAGCCACAATAGCCCAAAGAATTCTAAATGGCTTCAGGAAAATCTTACAGGTATAAGTTTTCTTTCTAAATACATTGCTGCATCTATGTTCTAGAAATATTCTCATTGCAAAAATATATTGTATGATTGAAAAGATATGATACAATTTTTTTGGATAAGTAGGATATGATCTAAATTCATACTTTTATATGTCAAAAGTTTAGCATGAAACTTAGGTAATATGTTTTTTATGCCGTGGGAAGTTGCTAAATAGTTGGAAAACTTACCGAGTGAAATGTTAAAGCTCACTTGCATCTCTAATTGCTTCATTCAGATGAAATATTAGAAACTGGTTTTTGTTAATTAAGACAAAAGCTTTTCCTGTTTGAATTTCTGTTGTGCAGTCATCATGTATGATAAAACCAAGTTGGTATTGATTTTGCAGAAATGGTGTGTCACTGGCTTTCTTTTCTCTGCATAAGCAACCAGCCAGCAAATCTGCATCTGAACAAAAAAAAAAGGATAATCCAATATCACAATTGTTTTGTGCATAATTTGCATTGCATACCCCTAAGCTCTTAAAATCTTATTGCTACAGGTTATATGGGATGATAGAGTTACTGTGCTTGCCTATGTGTCATTTTCTTTTTTCCTTTATAATTTACTATTGTCTTTTGGTCCATCTCCTCAACTTGAACTATTCTGTTTCAACAGATATGGATTCTAAAGTTAAAGCAATGATCAAACTGATTGAAGAAGATGCAGATTCTTTTGCAAGAAGAGCGGAAATGTACTATAAAAAACGGCCGGAGCTCATGAAATTAGTTGAGGAGTTCTATAGAGCTTACCGTGCATTAGCAGAGAGGTATGATCATGCAACTGTGGAGCTTCGCCAGGCCCATAGAACCATGGCAGAAGCCTTTCCCAACCAGGTTCCTTTTGTGCTGCCTGATAAATCACCCTTGGGCTCTTCAGGCCCTGAGGTTGAGCCTCACACCCCAGAAATGCCACACCCAATTCGTGCATTCTTTGATCCAGATGACTTGCAAAAGGATGCAGTGGGACTGTCTTCAACTTTTCATGCTATAAAAAAGAGTGCTGGAAATTCTGAAGAATCTGACTCTGGAATAAGCAAAAGGGGCTTAAGGCAGTTGAATGAGATGTTTGGGTCAGGAATAGTGCCTCCAAATTCCAACATTGCAGAAGGAAGGATGAAGAAGGGGACTGGTGGTGGAGCCGAGGAAAGTGAGCACAGTGGGTTTTCTCAGTTATCAACTGAGAATCAAAATCTGAAGAACCGGGTTCTTTCTGAGTCAGAGCGTGCAGGTAAAGCTGAAACTGAAGTACAATTCTTGAACAGAACTCTTGCCGAGATTCAAGCTGAAAAGGAAGCTGTCCTTCTGCAGTACCAGCAGAGTTTAAAGAAGTTATCTAGCCTGGAGAGAGAACTTAATGAAGCACAAAAGGATGCTGGGAATCTTGACGAACGAGCCAGCAAAGCTGAAATTGAAATCAAAATATTGAAGGAAGCATTGAGTAAATTGGAAGCTGAGAGAGATGCTGGTCTTCATCAGTACTATCAGTGTTTGGAAAGAATATCCAGCATGGAGAATATTATTTCCCAATCCCAAGAGGATGCAAAAGGGCTTAACGAGAGGGCTTTTACAGCAGAAATTGAAGCTCGAAATCTTAAGATAGAGCTTTCTAGATTAGAGGCTGAAAAGGAGGCTGGTCTTCTACGATACAAGCAGTGTCTTGATATGATATCTTCATTAGAAAATAAAATCTCACTTGCTGAGGAAAATGCAAAAATGCTCAACATGCAAACTGAAAGAGCTGAAAGTGAAGTTAAAGCACTAAAAGAAGCTCTTGCTAAGCTGAAAGAAGAGAAAGATACTGCAGCTTTCCGGTATGAGCAGTGCTTGGAAACAATTGCCAAGATGGAGAGTGAACTTTCTTGTGCCCAAGAGGATGCAAAACGATTAAACAGTGAGATTCTAGTCAATGCTGAAAAATTGAGAAGTGTGGAAGAACAGCGTGTTCTGCTGGAGAGATCGAATCAATCTCTATTGGTAGAGGCAGATAATCTGGTGCAGAAAATAGCAATTAAGGATCAAGAACTTTCAGAGAAGCAAAAGGAGTTGGAGAAACTTCAGACATCACTGCAGGAAGAGCATTTACGGTTTGTGCAAGTTGAAGCCGCACTACAAACTTTGCAAAAGTTGAATTCACAATCTCAAGAGGAGCAGAGAGCTTTGACATTGGAGCTTCTAAATAAGCTTCAAATGTTGAAGGAGTTGGAAATATGCAACCATCAGTTGGAGGAAGACATTCAGCAGGTGCAGGGAGAAAATCGGAGCCTGAATGAATTAAATAGTTCTTCTGCCATTTCAATAAAGAATCTGCAAGATGAAATTTTCAGCTTGAACGAACTAAAAGAAAAACTTGAAAGTGAGGTTGCACTACAAATTGAACGAAGTAATATCCTCCAGCAAGAGGTTGACAAATTGAAGGATGAAATTGAGGTCTTGAGCGGCGCATACCAGGCTTTAATTCAGCAGCTGCTGTCTGTAGGTTTGAATCCGGAATGTCTAAAACTGTCAGTGAAGGAATTGCGAGATGAGAACTCAAAGCTGAAGGAAGAATGCGGCAAGCAAAGAGGTGAGACTGAAGTTCTATTTGAGAAATTGAGAGACATGGATAACCTTTTGGAGAAGAATGCTGTTTTGAGAAGTTCACTATCAGAATTGAATGGCAAATTGGAAGGGTCAAGGGAGCTGGTTGTGGAATTACAGAACTCCCGTGAATTTCTTCAGGGAGAAAAATCTTCACTTGTTTCTGAGAAAGCCACTCTTCTTTCTCAGTTACAGATAATGACTGGGAATATGCAGAAGCTCTTGGAGAAAAACACATCGCTGGAAAGTTCCCTTTCTGGTGCTAATATTGAGCTTGAAGGCTTGAGATCAAAGTCAAAGACCTTAGAAGAATTCTGCCAGTATCTCAAAAATGAGAAATCCAATCTTGTAAGTGAAAGAGAGAGCCTGATCTCTAAGCTAGAAAATGTTGAAAACAGGCTATGCATCCTGGAATTCAGATTTGATAAACTGGAGGAAAAATATTCTGACCTGGAGAAGGAGAAAGAATCAACGCTCTCTCAAGTAGAGGAACTACGGGATTCCCTCGGTGTGGAACAACAAGAGCGTGCCTGTTATTTGCAGTCAAGTGAATCTCGGTTAGGAGATCTAGAAAACCATGTCCATCTATTGCAAGAAGAAAGTAGGTTCAGAAAGAAAGAGTTTGAAGAAGAGATTGATAAAGCTGTCAAGGCTCAGGTTGAGATCTTCATCTGCCAAAAATTTATAAAAGATCTTGAGGAAAAAAACTTGTCTCTGTTGATTGAATGTCAGAAACATGTTGAGGCATCCAAATTGTCAGATAAACTAATTAGGGAGTTGGAGAGTGAAAATCTTGAGCAGCAGGTAGAGGGTGAATTCCTGTTGGATGAAATTGAAAAACTAAGGTCTGGGATTTATCTAGTTTTCAGGGCTCTTCAGTTTGATCCTGTCAACGGACATCGGGATGTGATTGAATCAGATCAAATTCCTCTTTCACGTATTCTGGATAATGTTGAAGACCTAAAGAGTTCACTATCAAGAAACAAGGAGGAGAAGCAACGGCTGCTAGTTGAGAACTCAGTGCTCTTAACTTTAATTGGACAACTTAAATTAGAGGGCAGTGAACTTGAGTCAGAGAGTCAAGCCCTTGAGTATAAGTTTGAGATTGTGGAAAAGCAGAATGCTATGCTGCTGAAAGACAAGCAGGAGCTTCTGGAGATGAACCAGCAGTTGATGTTGGAAGTGCGTGACGAAAAGCTGGAGAAAGAAATATTAAATGCTGAAATGGAGACTCGACGTGGAAAGTTGAAGAGCATGCAGGGAACTTGCCTACTATTACAGGAGGAAAATTCCAAGCAGCTTGAGGAAAACAGTCTTTTGCTTAAGAAATTTTTGGACCTCAAAGAGGATATGCGTATTCTTGAAGATGAAAACAGTATTGCCCTTCAAGAAGCAGTAGCCCTTAGTAGTCTCTCTATCGTTTTAGAGGCCTTTGGTGCTGAGAAAGCAATTGAAGTTGGGAAATTGGAGGAGAAGTTGGACAACAAAGAAGCTGAAAATTTACATCTGAATGAAACTGTTGAAAAGTTGCACAAGGAGCTATATGCTGTCAAAGATTTAAACGACCAATTAAACTATCAAATCATTATTGGTAATGATTTCCTAAGACAGAAGACCATTGAGCTTTCAGAAGCAGATGAAAAGCTTCAGGCTGCACATAACTGGAATGCAGAGCTGTCCAGGACTCTTGAGGAACTGACGAGGGGATGTGAGGAATCTAAACAGATTAGAGAAAATTTAGAGAAGCAGATTCTTGAACTATCCAAAGATAGCAAAGAACAGAAAATGGAAATTGAACACCTTCACGAAGCAAATGAGAATTTGGGCTCCGAAGTTGTTACATTACATAAGGAAATTGAAGAACAAAAGATGCGTGAAGAAAACCTGAGTCTAGAGCTGCAAGAGAGAAGCAATGAGTTTGAGCTGTGGGAGGCTGAGGCTGCATCATTTTACTTTGATTTCCAAGTTTCTGCCATCTGTGAAGTTCTACTTGAAAATAAGGTACACGAGCTTACTGAAGTTTGTGAGACTCTTGAAGAAGAAGTTGCTGTAAAGAGTGCACAAATAGGACAGATGAAGGAAAAGGTTGAGTTCTTGGAAAGTGAAATCGGAGGTTTGAAGGTCCAGATGTCTGCATATGTTCCTGTCATAGCTTCACTGAGAGAAAGTATAACATCCCTTGAGCATAATGCCCTTCTTCAGCCAAAGCTTTGTGTTCCAAGTGATGACAAAGATAAGGTAATTTTATTTTCTATATTTAGGGAATAATTACGATTAAAACAACTTAGCGTCTCAAATCCAAGTTTGAAGAAGTTTCTAATTCCCCCCTTATTGCTTCAACACAATGTAGCAAAGCTCCTTGCTCAAAATCGGATATTCTTAGGCCCAATCCATGAAACTTACATTTGTACATGCTTGCATATATTCTACCTTTTCTAATTGGATTATCAGATTTTACTACATATAAAATTACTACTTATTTGTTTTCACCAGGATGTAGAAATGGCTGATGAACTTCATGAAATGAGCTCTGACAAACTCAAAGAAGGACAAAGTGCTTTCTTGACAGCTGGAATTTCAGACTTGCAGGAGATACACACTAGGCTTAAAGCAGTTGAAAAGGCAGTGGTGGAAGAGATGGACAGGCTTGTAAAGCAAAAAAGTAATAGGAACAGCAACAAAATTGAAGCTTCAGCTAATGGCATTGAGTCCCCATATGAAGAAAAGAAGAAAGATATGCAAGTTGGTGAGGAGCTTGCTCAAAACCTCAAGTCAAAGAAGATGAAACCTGGAATTTCTGAATTGAGGAATGGGATATTGTTGAAAGATATTCCCCTGGATCAAGTCTCCGATTGTTCGTTATACGGAAGGAGCAAGAGAGAGAATGGCACAGCTGGTGATAAAATGCTTGAGCTATGGGAGTCTGCTGAGCATGATTGTGGTGTTGATTCAAAAATCAATGACATGCAACAACGGGCAATCGTACCAGGGGAGATCATTGCTTGTCATCAGTTCAATGTTGTAGAGCAGAAAAATGATCGTTCTTTGGGAACACAGGTGGAGAAGGAGATGAGCATTGATAAGCTAGAGATATCTACAAGCATTAGAGAGCCAAAGAAAGGAGCAAACAGCAGAAAGGTCTTAGAGAGACTTGCTTCTGATGCTCATAAATTGATGACTCTTCAAACTACTGTCAAAGAGCTGAAAAAAAGAATGGAAATCAAAAAGAGGAAGAAGGCCTACGATCTAGAATATGGACAAGTTAAAGAGCAATTGCATGAGGTGGAGGATGCAATCATGGAGTTGATGAATGTCAATAGTCAATTGACTGATGATGTTGAAGGGAGTCCTTCATCTTTAGATGGGACAAACTCAACTGAGTTGGAAGAACCTGGAAATAGTGACGGGAAAAAAGTGCGAGAGCAGGCACAAAAAGGGTCTGAAAAGATTGGAAGATTGCAGTTTGAAGTGCAGAGCATCGAGTATGTTTTGCTGAAACTGGAAGATGAAAGGAAGAGCAAAGGGAAAAACAGAACAGGTGTTCTCTTGAGGGACTTCATCTACACTGGTGGAAGACGAACTGGAAGGCGGAAGAAGGCTTGTTTTTGTGGGTGTGCAAGACCTGCTGCTAATATAGACTGAGGCTAGCACTGTAGCACACAAGAAAGCCTGTTGTTTCTTGTTAGCCACAAGTTTCCCTTGGAATTTTCCTGGTTTAACGCTTAAGATCTGTTGGAGCAAATTGTTACTTCTAGCTTTTAGAGCATTGTAAGAAATTTAGGCCTGATCTAATCAATGAATAAGCTGTCTCCAGCACTTTATCTTGTAATTTCGTGTAACAATGTCAAACAAGTAGAACTTTCTTATATATCCAGTTCCATTTACCCTGCTCAAGGCTCATTTTTTTAACTCCATTTTTGTTATATGTTTTACGAGGAGTTGGCTATTTGATCTTAAGGACCTTGGCAAATAGAACTACAAATCGTTTGGATGTTATTTAAGCAAATAGAATACGATTTAGCAGTTGTTGGCCGAACTTCAACAGATTCTTTTGTGGTTAATGCTAGTTTTAAATTGCCATTAACTTCCAAAGAATCAAAATGTCATTTCCACAGTCTATACCTTAATGCAGATGATTCTAAAGAGAAGGGGCCATTTTCATTTCAGATGGTATCTTACTATCTTCTAGTTCTGAACCTCCTTCACCATACAATTCTTATCAACATGCTGGAAGGCGGTAATTAGAGGTGGCAAACGGGTGGATTTGTATTGAATCATTTCGAGTTCGAATCATGTCGAATTCGAGTTATTTTAGGTTCCGATTATTCCAAATTTGAGGTTTGAGTTTAGGCTTTTTGAGGTTTGAGTCGAGTTTGGATTCAGGTTAGTCATATCATTTTAAAGATTTTATGGAAGCTATAACCATTTCAAAATGCTTTTCGAGTTCGGGTTTAATTTTTTGGGTTTGAATCATTTAGGATTCAAGCAGTTTTCGATTTTCTCAGATTCGAATTTTTGATTTTTTTAGTCAAATCGATTTTCGATTTTTTGAACTAATTTTTGGATTCAAAATTTAACTTTCACAAATAGGGATGAGCATGGTCCGGATGGGCGGTCCTGGATCGATGCATGATCTTCTAAGACTGCAAAACACCGTGCAAGATCGATTCGGTATGATCCAAGATCAATCTAGATACTAAAATTTTCTAAAAAACATAAATAAATAATAATTTTTCAATATCATAAATAAAATTATAATTACACAATCTAAATTTATGAATCTACATTATAATTCATATTAAAATTAAATATTACAAAGTACAAACATCAACAAGTTTATAACAAAAATGTCATCAAATTCAAACATTATAGTACAAATTTCAATTAACATATGATAAAGCAAAATAAATTAACAAAAAAATAGTAAAATACAAAGATAAAAACTAAATTCTATGCTAAAACAAAAGTGATTTTTGATTGCCAACAGATCTGTTGATAGAGTGTTGAACTCTTAATTCTAATAATTAGAGATCAAACCCTGACAATCCCAATTATCAAAAAATAATAATTGATTTTTGATCCAAATGGTATTTATACATTGTTTATATTTTTAAAACTACATATTTAAAATAAGATCCAAATATTGATCCTTCGATCAATCCTTTGGTTCGAGGCAGGTGGATAAGCACATGAAGCACTGACCACCTAATAGTATCAATCCTAAAAATTTTGGATCACAAAACCACTCATCAAATTTTAGATCCATCCTAAATCGATTCAAATCCATCGATGATAGATGCTACAATCGATTCAAATCCATCGATGAAAGATGGTCTGCGGGTGACCAAGAACAATTTGCAGATTTTTTACTTGAAATGAAACCCCGAGTCCTCCATCAATAAAATATGCAATGTTGCAGATGGGTGTTCATTGTAGCAACATTAAACAATCAGCAAGCTGTACAACAATTTACAGTGACCGAGAGTTATTTTAGCATCAATGGGTTAACATTAATTCAATTGTATAGATGCTCGATTACCAACACAGACAAGTCCAAGGAGTAACAGATTGTCTACTCAAAATATTAAGTTCCAAAATCATATCCTTAATAACATCAAAACCATGGAGAAATTCTCTACTCAAGTTTTTCAACAAAAAGAAAATTGATCAACAAAAACTCCTAGAAGCAGAAAAAACAATTCAAATTCAAGGACTCTTCTTCATTCAAGCTCCAACAACCTCTGCAGGAGCCTCAGCCATTGTCTCATCAGCAGGCCTCTCTAATTTCACACCAACATCTTCTGAGTAGTCACCATGAACCTAAATGAATAAAAAAAAAAATTAATAAGGCATCCGGAGAAACTTTGATAACTTATTCAGCTATATAAATACCAAGGCTCCATGGCATATTTTTATTGAAAAGTTCGATAGTATAGAGGGAAAGACTAGAAGCAGAAAATGGATGTAAGAAACATGCCTCCATCAACTTTCCGAGATCGAACTTGGGAGCCTTCAAAATTTTGACTTTACGAATGAACACGTTCTGCAAAGGATAGATGCTAGATGTTGCCTTCTCAATTTCTTTTCCAATCATCTCAGGAATGAATTTTTGAACTAATTCCTTCAAATCACAAGATGTTGCCTGGGCAGTCATTATCTCCCTCATCTTTCGGCGTATCTGAAAAACAAAAGTAACTTCACTCAGTCATCATGGGATTGACCAATTCATAGAAAACACACATACACTCCAAATAAGTGATCATTGAAGTTTCAAAATGTATCGAGGTATGCGAGTCAAGAAAATTCTGCCACAAGTACTAAATGTTTTGCAGAAAATCAGGGTAGTACCTGTCTAATCTGGCTGGATTGTGCATAACAAGTCCTTTTAACCTGGTTTGGGCGACGCTTAGTGAATCCAATGCAGAACATTCTCAAAGTGTAATTGTCAGTTGTCTTCACATCCACATGAGCTTCAATCAGAGTTTGCCATTTACGCACCAAAGACCTCAGTTTGTCAGTTGTAAAATTCATTCCCTGGAAATTTGAAAAGGAAAACAAATCACATTTGTTAATTTATTGCTAAAAAAAACTGAGATAATGTAGTAAATAAAGATATTTATATTTATCATACCCAGAAGTTGGTCAAAACATTTTTTCCTTGAACATCTTCAGCTCTCAAACGAATCTTTCTATAAGCATGATCCTCATCACCACCTTGAAGATCCGCCAGTGAAATCTCAAACACACGGTGTTTGAGTCCTTCTGAAGCAATCTGTCAATAAAATAGCCAACTTCAAACTATTGACACACATAGAAATCAAATTGTAAATATATGTTAACTAAATGTATTAAGCAGGTCTGAGTTCATTATACTGTAACTATATGCAAAATTAAATATAATGAAGACTTTCCCACATCCACAGCATCATAAGTAGAAGCAACTCATGAAGTCACTTAAGCGGCTAAATAACTGAAGCTGACTAAGAATGCAACATGCAACACCAAAAAGAATAAGGAAACAATAAGTTTCAAGATTCTCAAGAAAGGGGTCCCTTGAAAGATAATTGAAGGAAATTGATCTTATTGTATTCAGGCTCTTTCTAGAATTCCTAGCAGCAACAATTGTTGCATCCTCCTCAAACAAGTCATCATGAAGCGTGGGACAACATGAATTTAAATTCGATACCAGACACAAGATTTCCTCACTCAATTGAGAACTTTATGCGTTCAGTAGGCAATTTTCTTAATATAACATATTAATCTTTTAAAAGAAATGATAATTCAGTATTTCAGCTAACAAACATATCATCAGGGTCATACAAAACAACCTGCAATATAAGCATGGCTCAGCTCAAAAATGCAATTCCCATTTCATAGAGCAAATAACATGGAAAATCAAAATAACATTAAACTTCCTTATCATCTTCCTGTAAAAGCTAAAAAAAGGTCCAAGCTTAGAATAGGCAATACAATGTACAAAGAATCTGAATGAAACCCAATTTCCCCTCAGATTCAAAATATCCAAAATCTAACATACAATACAAAGCAAGCATTTTCAAAATAGAAAGAAAAAAAAAGTTAGGAAAAAAAAAAAAAAACAAACCTTGGTACCCTGAGTACGGGTAACAAGAGTTTTTCCCACATTTCTGGAAGTAAAAACTGATGGAGCCTTGATATCGTACCAATCCTTCTTAGCAAATGGATCCGCTCTAAAGAAAACCCAACAACAAAATCAACATTTAACTAACAGATCTCTTTCTAAAATATCCAAAGCGTGATTAAAGCTAAAATCAATTAAAAAAAAAAAACTACTCACGCCTTCTTCTTTCCTCCCTTCTTTCCCTTGGAAATCCTCTTGTTCTTCCTATATTACAACACAGAGAGAACCCAGAAAACAGATCAGATTTAAGAAAAGAAGAAAAACCCATTTGAAGAATGCGAGAGATGAAGAGAAAGAAATGAGTACCCGACGGCCATGGTTGAAACTTTGCTGGTTAGCTACAAATAACAGAACAGACGGCTGTTAAAGAGCTAAACCTTATTCTTTTGGCATGGGAGAGACTCAAAACCCTAATTTTTCGTTGTTTATATAACTCTTGATGGATCCTTTTTGTGGTCTCTAGGTTATACTCTAAAATAATAGTAGTAGTGTAGTGTTTGATATCAATGATCATCTTAGGATTTAATTATCGTGATTATAAGATTTTTAAGATAATTTGATTTTAATGATTTTAAATTATTATATTTGATATAATATTATAAATTATTAGTAAAATTAAATCACTGTATTTGATATTATATTTAAAATATTTTTAAATATACAACATCCAAAATATGAAATCAATAATTTCAATTTTTATTAAACAATTTATAAAATAAAAAATTATTGTTTTATACAAAATTATAAGGTATGAAGTATGAATCAATATTGATGAGTATAATTTAAAATTATTAATATATTCATATTTAATGGTTATATAAATCATCTTGTATAAGATGATTAAAAAGTAGAGATTACTTATAAAAATTAAAAATTTATAGAGAAACATATTTTGGTGGACATCATGGGTATATCTGTCGTGAAATAATTTTGAATATCACTCGTCCTCGGTGATAAAATTTTCTCACCTTTTTGGATGTGATTCATATCACCTCACAATGGAGTGATCTAATCACTTTCGATGATCCAAGATCACTCCCATGTTGGATTCTCAAGTTACTACCAAACATGGTGATTAGATCACCTTCGATTTTAAAGAGATTATCTTATACCAAACATCACCTAATGATGCGTTTGGACGAAAAATTTTAAGGAGAGAATTCATTTGTAAAGAGATTTTTAAAATAATGAAAAAAAAAATTATTTTGTTTATATCAAAATTCATGAAATTTGAAAGAGAAATTTTAAAGGACTCAAAATTTTATTTTTTTTTTGGAATTTGTGAAATTCCTTCATTTTATAATAAGATATTAATATTTATTGCGTTTCATTGTTTTATACAAATTTTATTTTTTTCAATTCTAATTATAAAAACTCAATTCATTTTTTTTCTTTTTTATGTTATTAGTAGTCTATACATTTTTATAAATATAACGACAGTCATATTGCATATTTCTCAATTATTTTTTTATTTTATCTCTAATATTATATTTTTATCTTATAAATTTTTAATATTTAAAAGAAAATATTTATCCAAACAATACAATTAAAAATATTAATATTTTGAATTGATACATTTTAAATATTAGCATTTCGAAAATATTTTAAAATTTTTCATACAAACGTACTTAAAAAAATTTGGGCTTTTTTAGGGAATCGAAATTGAGTTTTGAGCATAATTCTAGAACCAATTAATTATCAATTTGGGCTTTTACAATTTTGTTGTTGAACTAAGTTCAATAATTTAACCCACTAATCCTTCTCAGCCCTACTTTTATTTTATTTGGATTTTTGTTTTGCAAGAGAATATTTCATTTTCTTTATTGTTTTTCAAAAGAATATAAGTTGAAGGAAATATCCTCACAAGTTTCTAGTCTTCTTCATATACCATACAATAATGCATGCATACATTTTTATTCAATTTTGTTGTGATGTTCAAAGATTGCAATTTTGCCTGTCCTTCAAATTTGTCAAATTTGCTAATTTTAGTAGGGAATCTTTTGATATTATTTTTGTATCACACAAGAAATTTAATATTCATATTAAATTGTTGCTGCATTGCGAGGGTTGGATCAATTTTTTAAAGTTTTTTTAAACTCTAACAATTACAACTGATTTTGAGAAACATAAGAGAGAAAGGAAGATGGAGCATCTTATTTATTTTATTTATTTCAATTTTTTTTTTTTTTTTTTTTTACAATGGTTTTCGGTTTTTAAGAAAATTTTTGGGCATAAGAAGTTTTGTATTTTAGGCGTCCAAGGTCTAAAAAAAAAAAGACGGTTGTTCAATCAAAACTTTATTAACTTCTTTTTATTGTATTTTTGGGCATAAGAGTATTAAATCTTTATTAATTTTAAAGTGTTTTATTTATGCACAAATTTATACCTATATTAAAAGTTATTTTCAATAAAAAAAAAGTGCTCAATTTTAATTTTCACAGATTTTGTTTGGGGACATTTAAGCATGAACATTAGTTCTGTTTGAGAGCTTAATTAGGATATCGCGAAGGGTTTTTTTTTTTATTATGAAGAAGGAAAGAAAGAAAAAGAGAAAGAAAAGAAAAGAAAAGAAAAGATAAAAAAAAAAAAAGATGAGAAAAATTTATGTGTTCATGTTGTGTTCGTGCTTTTTTTTTTTTTTTTTGTCGTTATCGTATTCAAGGTATTAAAAATTTATATAAATTTTGACACGTTAATAATTTATTTTATGTAGATTTTGACACGTTCGCGTATTCATGTTATTTTTTGTGTCGTGTCGTGTTTTAATTATTTTATCGTGTTTTGTTCGTATCGTATCTCAATTCATTCCTATTTTGCATAGTTTGTCATAATAATTCGATTTTAACTCTAAGTTTATTGATTTAAGAATTGGATTATTACATCTATCATCCATTAATATAAATATCATATTCAAAACTTTAATCCAGTTTTTTCATATATAACGAAGGCATATTCTTGTACTATTAATTTTGTCCCCTAGTTTTTTAACTTTGATCCGACCACTTAGCATATTGTACCAACAATATAGAGATTCTTCTAAGTTCTTAAATTCGAAATTATTATTGATTTTTTTCAAAATTTTTTACTTTATTACTTAAAATAAATTAATCAGAATATATACTACCTCTATATTAAAAAAAAAAAAAATCTTCAAATGGGTCTCAGCTCGACAAGTGTTGCTCGACGCTTGATGGAAATAAGACCCATTTGAGCTTTTATTTTTAATTTAATATAACAATTTATTATTATTATTTTCTTTTTAAAATGGAGTATTTAAAGGGACAGATCTGCATATTGACATGTAGGTCGACTTGAGATCCGAGCTCAACCCACTTCGAAAAAGAAAAAAAAAATTACTCCTAATCTGAGTGAGAAAGTCAATCCAATTAGAGAATAAAATAAAGTAAAATAAAATAAAATACAATCACAATTTTATTTTGTTACTCATCATTTATTATTTTTTATTTGAATAATTAAATAGGTAAAATAAAATTAAAAAAATGAGTTTGTAGTTATTTAATTTAATAAAAAAAATATATAAAAATTGGATTTACTGCTAATCTGTGTAAGAAATTCGATCTAATCAGAGAATAAAATATAAATCACAATTTATTTTGTTTAGCTTGACAAGTATTGTGTTTTTTGCTCGATATGTGACGAGAATTTTTTTTTTTAGTTTTAAGTATTTTAGTTAGTATTAATTCGACACTTGAAGAGCTCAGATTTTTAGATTTATTTTTTTAAAGTTAATATAATAAATTATTATTATTATTATTATTATTGTCATAACGGGTTTTTGACCGCTAGACGATTTTAAAAACATATATGGAGTCGCCACTAATATTTTTTTGTTAGGTGCGATTGGCCACCTAGAAAAATTTATCCTTTTAATAAAAATTTTAAAAACTAATCAAAATTTATTAAAAAGATAATTTGGTTTGCGAAAAACAAAATTTTGGGTTACGGTTACGTGTGAGGAAGGTATTAGCACCCCCACGACGCTTGTTTTAAAAAACGATACCAATTAATCATGTGTTATCCTTGATCTTGAAAAAAAGTTTCAATTTTGATATTTAAAAATAATCCTCATAATTCCATTTATTGCAAAATTTTGTATATATATATATATATTTAAATAACAAATCATTTTATTTAGGAATAAAATAAAAATCTTCGGCGAAAACTTTCTCTAAATTCTCCAACGTCTTGGCGAAATTTGAGAAGAGTTTCTTCGCTTTTGAATTTTCATAATAATCCTTTTAAATAAGAATAATACCCCTTTGTAAGCAACAATTATCATAAACCCTCCAACGTCTAGGCAGAGTACCAAGAATCATTTTTAATCGGGATATTATCTTGTTTTATTTTGCAAAATCTTTTCTAAACTCTTGATTTTTTTTGTCTCATAATAAAAAAATTATATGCAATGAATAAGTAATATAAGCAACAATAATAAAGGAATAAGTAGACATGTATGGATAAAAGGTAACAAAGTGAATAATTAATTAATTTTATAAATAAACTTTTACTTAGGAGTAAGATAAGAATCTTCAATGTGACAGCTTTCTCAAATTTTCTAACGTTTAGGCGAAATTTGAAAAAATCTCCTCATTTGAAAATTCTCATTATAATAATTGAAATTAACATATTATTTTCTATGAAAATATTTGGATTTCTCCAATATCTAGGCAGGAACCTGCGAATTATCTTGATTTTAGAAAATTATTTTTACTTAAAAACGATTAGCAAATTTATTAATATTAAATGATAAATACATTAAAAATAATTAAATATCCACAATTCATATATTTCTTATAAACAATATATAAATAAACATAAAAAATAATATTTAAAAAAATGAAAATCATACCTAAAAAAATTGAAAGTCCGAAAGTGAAAATTGATTGTTGGATTGAGCTTCTCACATAAATATGCGACAAATCCTTTTATTTTTTTTTCTTTTTTTCTTTTTTCTTTTTTCTTTTTTCTTTTTTCTTTTTCTTTTTTCTTTTTTCTTTTCTCCTTTTTTTCTTTTTCTTTTTTATTTGGCTGGGGCAGGTCAGGCACAGACCCTGGGCTGACCAGCGGGTCCTCGGAACCCGCCCTACAATGGCTTAGAAAAGCCTCTTTTTTTTTTGTTTCATTTCTTCCCCTCTTTTCTCTCTACCCCTCAGTTTCTCCTCCTTCTCTCTAAGTATTCTTGAGGCCATGAAGTTTCCGGCCAATAAACCCAGATTCCGGTGGTCGGCAATCGTTTTGCTCCAAAATTTCACCAAATGTTCTTCTCCTTCTCCTCCTCTTTCTATTTCTGGGCTTAGTTTTCCCGAAAAGTGTTTCTAAAAGCCTAGATCTAGGAGTTTACTTGCGGCCTTCAACCTTTCGATGCAGCGCCGTCCACCATCGGATGGGGCTGAAAATCCAGCCGAGTCTTCCTCTTCTCCTCCTTTACGTTTTCACCGTAGAATTCTTCAAAGTCTTATCGAAACTCTTCCAAACACCAATTGGCCGAATCCTTCTTTGGTTTTTTTTGTGTGGTTTTTGCTGTGTTTTTTTAATTGTTTGCTTGTTGAGTGTGTGGTCTTTTGTTTTGGGATGGTGTTTGTGTGCCATGTTGGGGTAGGCTAGTGGAGTGATCCTCATGGTTTTAAGTTGGTGCTGGCTGTATGGAGCGAGGGTGAGGCTCGATGTGGTGACTGTGTGGGGCGAGGGTAGCCTCCTTCTTTTGCTGGAAATATTGGCTCTTTTATAGAGCTTGGGATCCATTCCCCAGGAAATCACAGATTTTTTGGGATTTGGAAGCTTTCCCCAAGGAATGGAGAAAGTAGGTATAGGGTGGCTAGCCTAACAGGTGGGTTGTGTGTGGGTGGGTGGGTGGCTGCTGCTAGGTGTGACCTGTTGGGCCTTTACTGGGCCATCAAGCCTGCTTGTTGGTCAGGCTAACAGACCCAGAGGCAGTCCCTCTATGTTTTGGGTCCTTGGGCCCCATTTAATTATAAATAAAAATAAATAAAAGGTAAATAAAAGATAAATAAAATGATAAAAATTTATAAGTGGAGAATTAATAAATTTGGTCCTCACTCAAATTTTGACAAAAAGACGTGATTTGAATTTGATCCAAGTATGACCGGATAAATTTAGGTTACTATAGCTGCCCCTTTTTGCATATTTTTGAGAATCAGAAATAGGGCAAAGATATAAGTAACAATTTTGTTCGGGATCATGGATCCACACAAAACCCTTTTTATTTTATTTTATTTTATTTTGAATTTTTGATTTTTTTAGCATTGAATTTAAGAATTGATTCATCAGGGTTCTACAATTAAACGTTCCTCTAATGAGAGGCTCCACAACTTTAAAATTAATCGATACTTTAATGAGAGGCTCCACAACTTTGAAATTAATCGCTCATCTAATGAAAGGCTCCACAACTTTGAAATTAACTGCTCCTCTAATCAGAGGCTCCACTACTCCTCTAATCAGAGGCTCCAAAACTTTAAAATTAAATGCTCCTCTAAACAGAGGCTCCACAACTTTAAAATAGCTGCTCCTCTAATCAGAGGCTCCACAACTTTACAATTAAAAACTTTGAAATGTGTGAAAATTCATTCTCGAATATCACCACTGCAAGACTTAGAAAATTTTAGAATTTTGAATATGCTACCAGAAGTTCGGATAGCAAAATTTCTTGTCAAACGCTTCGGATATCGCAATTGAAGACTTATCAGAACCAAATTCCCTATCAAATGCTTCAGATATCACCACTGAAGACTTGCCATAACAAAGTTCCCTATCAGATGCTTCGGGTATCACCACCGAAGACTTTACCACAACCAAATTCCTTTATAGATGCTTCGGATATCACCACCGAAGACTTGACATAACAAAATTTCATATCAGATGCTTCGGATACCAAAGACTTGACCAAAATCAAATTCCAGATATCATCACCGAAAGCTTTGGATATCACCATCGAAGACTTATGATAACCAAATTCCTTATCAAATGCTTCGGATATCACCACCGAAGACTTACCAAAACCAGAATAAAGTTGCTTATCAGATGCTTCAGATGTTGCCACCAAAGACTTGGAAAAATTAAATTCCCTATCGAATGCTTCGGATGTATTCACCAAAGACTTAACTAATCAAAATCAGATGCTTTGGATATCTCCACCGAAGACTTGACAAAATAAAATTGCGAGATAAGGCAAAGACAACTGACAATAATTTTTGATGTTTGGTCCTCTAGAAAGTTTTTTTTTTTTATTGATTTTGTCTGGAAATAATCTGGGAGAAACCAAAATCTGAAGAAAAAAAATGACTTTAGCGAAACCATAAGTAAAAAAAGTAATCTAGGCGAAACCAGTACTCGAAGAAGTGACCTGGGCGAAGTTAGTAGTCGAAGAAGTGACCTCAGCGAAACCAGAAGTCGAAAGACGACCTGGGTGAAACCAGAAGTAGAAAGATGACCTGGGCGAAACCAATAGTCAAAAAGTGACCTGGGCGAAACTCATAGTTGAAAAGTGACTTGGGCGAGACCAAAAGTCGAAAGATGACCTGGGCGAAACCAGAAGTCGAAAGATGACCTGGGCGAAACCAATAGTTAAAAAGTGACTTGGGCGAAACCAAAAGTCGAATGATGACTTGTGCAAAACCAAAAGTCGAAAGATGACCTCGGCGAAACCAATAGTCGAAAAGTGACCCGGGCGAAACCAAAAGTTAAAAAGTGACATGGGCAAAACCAAAAGTCGAAAAGTGACTTGGGCGAAAGTAGAAGTCAGGATTAATTTCGTAGCTTTTGCGGCCTTGACGGAACCAACACCTGAAAGTGACTTGGGCGAAACCAAAGTCAGGAGTAACTCCATAACTTTTGTGGCTTGAATGGAACCAACACCTGAAGTTGACTTGGGTGAAACAAAAGCCGAGAGTAATTCTATAGCTTTTACGGCTTGGACAAAACCAACACCTGAAGTTGACTTGGGCGAAACCAAAGTCGAGAGTAATTCTATAGCTTTTGTGGCTTGGACGGAACCAACGCCTGAAGATGACTTGGGCGAAACCAAAGCCGAGAGTAATTCCATAGTTTTTGCGGCTTGGACAAAACCAACACCTAAAGTTGACTTGGGCGAAACCAAAGTCGAGAGTAATTCCATAGCTTTTGTGGCTTAGACGAAACCAATGCCTGAAGATGACTTGGGTGAAACCAAAGTCAAGATTAATTCCATAGGTTTTGTGGTTTGGACGAAACCAACACCTGAATGTGACTTAGGCGAAACCAAAGTCGAGAGTAATTCCATAGCTTTTGCGGTTTGGACGGAACCAACGCCTGAAGATGACTTGGGCGAAACCAAAGTCAAGATCAATTATGAGATAAATTCCATTACATAAACGGCTTGGATGAAGCCAAAATCTGAAAGCCACTTGGACGAAACCAAAGTCGAGATTAATCTGAAATAAATTCCATTGCATAAGGGGTTTGGATGAAACCAATATCTGAAAGTGACATGGATGAAACCAGGGTCAGGAATAAAATTGAATTTTTTTTATGGTGACTTAGGCAGAACCAAAGTCTGGAAATAAAAAAGCTTGAAAGTGATTTGAACGAAACCAAAGACTGGACTGGAATTGACAATTTTTTATGGTGATTTGGGCAGAGCCAAAATCTGAAAATGAAAAACTTTGGAAGTGATTTGGACGAAACCAAAGTTTGATTCTTGAAAAATTCCATGACTTTGAATTTTGTTTGTTCATTTGGTGTTCACATTTAATGAACGACATTACCAATGCAAATATCCATGCACATGCCCATATCAAGATGCAAAATACAAATGCAAATACCAATCTCTATAACACAACTGCCTTTATCATGACTGCAAATGCAAATATAGACCTTAATAATGCAAATGCCCCTATCAATATGCAAATGTGAACATTTATTCCAACGATGCAAATGCAAATAATTATCACAAATAATGCGAATGCAAATGCAAATGATAAGCTATCATCATGTAAAATGCATATTTTTATTTCATTGATGCCAAACTAAATGATCAAATGGTTATGGAGATGCCAACTTATGCAAATGCAATTATCAACAAAATGATGCAGATGCCAAATAAATATTGTGAATGTCGATTATCAGAACTCTCATGCAGGTGTCCACTAACGATGTCAATTTAATAACCAAAATTTTCTAATTTTCTCTTCGATTCCTAACCTTTCCTTATTTTTCCATTTTAATCAAATATTTCCTTTCAAATTTTCCAAATTCTTTTTCTTCTTCTTTTTATTCTCTCACTTATTCTTCCCAACTAGGGCTACTTGACTTCTCTTCCATACCCACTCTTAATTTTCTTTGTTTTCATTTCTATTTCAATAAAGCGTAAGCAAACTACCTATTTCCTTAATATTTCTCGAATTGATCAATATATTTTTCATGCATTTCCTTCCATGTCTTCTTATCTCAATTATCTCTTTAACCTCTCTTTACCTTGCCCTTGTATTTACTTCCCATTTACGTATAGATTCAACATTCTTCTTGCCCCAAAAAGGAAAATTTAAATGCATTCATACCTATTCAGATTCCAACTTCAATAATTTCATGCCTCCTAATCACATGAACTTTTATCGTCTTTTATTCTTCTCAGGAATTTTTTTTTTTTAAAACTTTCTCTTGAAAGGCATTTATTTTCCCAAAGAAAAAATGCTTATTTTCTCTATAAAAAAATATATTTTTTCCTTATCAAAATTTCCATGAAAAAAAAAGGCTATTCTCAACTCAAAACCAAAATTCTCATCATTTATCAAACAAATTTTTATTACATGAAAAATATATATATATATATATTCTCTTTATTCTTTACAAAAAACCAGTGTAATCATTGAAAACTTTTGGATCTTAATAAAATTGCCCCAAACAATTATATTTCATGATCAAAGGAAATAAAATGACCAAAAATGTAGCACTAAATCTCTTAAAAATTGGTGATTACCATTTGGAATGTCCTTCAATAAGGTGACTGAGAGTTTTGCTTTTCCCATTAAGTGAGATAATCTGACACGTTAAGGTCTCAAGGTTTTATAAGAATCATAACTTGAAAGGGAAGGTGATTATTTTTCAGGCTCAGAAATGCAACAAGATTTTTCAAAAACATGAATTCCTTGAAAAAAAAAAAACATTCATTTTCAAAATCAATTTCGACATTCTCTTGGTTTCTAGACATGTTCTTTTTTTATATATGTTAAAATTGACCATGGTGGGTTCAAGGTTTTGGAAGGGAGAGAAGATCAAAATTTCAAAACTGATCCATGATCTCAAACTTTAAGTGGAATTGGCATTCTGCAATCCCTCAACGGTCTTAAATACTCATCTATTATCTCAATTCAATCTCTAATTGCTTGATGGCCTTGGCAACATCATGGTTTCAAAAATCCTCAATTGTGCTCTAGACTTTTTTTTTTGGGTTTTCACCCCAGAGCCTCACTGTTTCTTTGTTTCTTTCTACAATTTTTAGAGTCATCATGCACTTTGATATTCAAAAATTTCCAACAAAAATGAACATAAAATGAAAATCTTATCAATACAGTGGGTTTAAGCCTCATATAACTCTTTGCAGGGATAATTCTCTTCAATTCAAGTATCCACATTTGATCCAGACAGACTTTTCAAGGCACGTAATGTAGGCTTGGGCTAGGGGTTTCCAAAGAAAGAATAAATCGGCCCAAAATGTATTTAAGGGTCATCGAACCAAGGATCATATCATTCAGATTTCTCAAAATTTTCAATTCTCTTACTCTATTTCTCTTTATTTCTTCTTGTACTTCTTCATTTTTTTTTCATTTCTTGCTTTTGTTCCATTTTTGCTTTTTCTTTTTGTTCCCACTTTTTGAGTAATTTCGAACTTATTAGATCTCAATTCACTTCATGTATGCCATCAACATAATGCATTCATTTTTATTCTTGAAATTAGATTCCATTATTTGTGATTCTTACAATAAACTTTCATTCGTATTTGCCCTCCAATATGGAGGGTGATCCTTGGTCAGGGTTTATTTGAAAGAATTCATTAGGCTCAAAATGGGTAGCAAGTGGATAATTTTACGCATGTACAAGGAGATTGAAAGATGGCTATTCTGTTGGTATATGTCCTAGAGCCAATCAGATTAAGCTTGGGATATACAGTCAATAATGCATACCCTTCACTATGAAGATAGTGATACTAGGTTTTTCTTCATGTTAGTACAATAATAAAGAGTTATTAAGTACTAATCGGATGAAGCCCATGGAACATAATGGAATTATAAAAACTTATAATTATGAGATCCTTATGCATCAAAGCCTTGTTCCACAAACTGTTCCTGGTCATCGTATTGCCAAGACGGAGCATTGGTAAAGCTAAGCCTTCTTACTTATGAAGTAAGCAACCGAATGCATATATTAATCCTTCTTACTTATGAAGTAAGAAACCGATAGTACATGTTAAGCCTTATTACTTATGAAGTAAGCAACCGATCTTATATAGGTTGAAGTATGGGATACTTGGGATGGCATATAGGTGCTTGTCTGTTGAACATGTTCACTGAACATAACCCACCAAGAGAACTTCATTTGGTAATATCACTCCGGTGTCTATGATAACGTTCTCTAGTACTAGTCGTGTAAATTAGTCCTCAGACTTGTGATACCAGGTTATCTTGTATGGAGAGTGTCATACTTAGATTCCATCATGAATGGGTCCCAAAAAGGGATGCTTATGGTAGGGTGTTATTGGGTATGACATGAACCATACGAAGATGAATGAGTGATCCAGAGAGGATTCACCACTCCCTGTGATAATGGAGAAATATCTCGTTTGTTCTTAACTACGATTAACTTCATTAAGTCTTTGGTCAAAGCATGATGAATTTGGGAGAAAGTTGTTTCTCTAAATTCGTAAGGTTAATCATAAGTTGCGAAGAACTAATATGGATTGATCATGAGTAAACACTGCACCATGCTCATGCGCTATCCGGGATATATGGTGAAAGGACCGTATTACACTGACAGGCTGGTTGCTGAAAGGTTTCTAAAAGGTCACGCTGACTTCACAATATTTGGGTAGTCATGATGGGTTGCTAGATGCCGCTCATGATCTATGAAAACAAGTTAATGAGATTAACTTATGTTCATTGCCAACATATTGGGAACCTAGAGGGTCATACACATAAGAACAGTAATGTATGTTCTATTAAGGTAAAACTTAATGGAATAAAAGATCTATGTTGAGGATTTAATTGAAGAAGTTCAATTAAGAAAGATTAAGACATAATTGAGATTTGAGAAATCCAAAGACAACGTGTTAATGAGAAAAGAGGAACCAATAAGTCTTATATAAACTAGTATAGTCGACTTTGACATAGTGATGTGCAAAGTGTATTTCGAATGACTATGCTATATTGGATTAATATCATGAGATGATATTAATAGATTAATGTCATGAATTGTTCATGAGGAGAAAGAAATTTAATTGAGAATTAAATTACTTTTTTTTTTTAGAAATTAATCTATCCAATAAATAAGCATGAGAAATTAGAATGGGTCTAAAGAGACTATTCTAATTTAAGACTGTCTACGAAGGATGGTTGGCCCAACTTAAGGCATTAAGTTTGATGGACCATTATTATTATTAGATAATATAATAGGCCTATTGATCTATTTTATAGTTAAATTGTTTAAGTCCAAGTGGATTAATGAAAATCTTGTGCAATAAGCTACAGGGGCCAACCAAGAGTAGGGAGAAGGAGTCAGGGTTTCCGCCTGCATATATATTAGATATAGAGGCTGTAGCTGCCCAAGAGACATTGATTCTGCTTGAGATATTCTGATTTTTTCTTGAGAAAAATTTGATTTCAAGAAAATAACCCTAACCTAGCAAAATAAGAAATCGCCACCTCCCTGCAAGAAAAGGGGTTGCCGCAATTTCTCTTCCTCTTGGTGTTTTTCTCGCAGCTTCTCTTCCGTGTTGAGTGAGATTTGTTTAGGAGATAAACACAAGAAATAGATCTTTTGATTGTGATCTTAGGATCAACTTGCCAGCACAAGTGAATCACCATACGTTAGAGAAGGACCCATCAGCTATTCGTGTAGACTAGATCTAGAGGAAGGACAATTGTGCTTCTTGTGATCTTGTTCGAATTAGATCTTGGAATAGAGAGCAATTTGCAATTTGGATCTGTAACTTAAGGTTACGATATCTTAAGTAGGTAACTTCTAAATCATATGGGTGATTTATTTTGTTTTGAATGCTATAAACATATGCTAAATACAAGCCTAAGATCATGTTGTACTTTGCGTGCTTCTTTGTTTACTTCCGTTGCACTTTGATAATTTTTGTTTAAGCATGAGCCCGATAGTATCATAACCCAACAGTGGTATTAGAGTCAAGGTTATATTGTTTACATGAGGTTTTTTCATGTCAATTCTTGGTGATAAACAAGTTATTGTTTTGTGTATTGATTTGGCATGATTTCGGTTATTATGGATTTAAAAGAAAAGTTGTTTTCTTTAATTTTGTTAAATCTGGACAGCAGCTATATAATGACTTTAATCATGTTAAAAATTGTTTAAACAATAGATTAAAATTGTTTTAATCAACAAGGATTAAAGCTATGCCATGTCTTAGTAAACCCGACAAGTTTGTATGTCAAAAACATAGTTTTGAGTCAAGTTTTGTAAGTTAATTTAGGGATGTTATAAAATTGATTTTTTAGATGTTTCAGATCTGGAAATTTTATATGCTGCCATTGAAGTTACAAATTTGATTTGAGCTTAAAACGTTTAAGCAAAGGTGTTTTTGGGCATGAAACGTTGTTACTACAATGCGAAACTTTTTTGGACTGTTTTATAGGTGTTTACGTGCCATAAAATTCAAGCATAAGTGTGGAAATGTTCCAGATGTTTGCTAGGAATTTTGGACAGCATCTAAGGTGAATATGATTCATCTATGATGGCTGGTTTGGGCATGGAACATGACTGGATAAAGTGGCAATTGTTGCTGCACGCAAGCAGGCCTAACCTCGACACCAAGGAGGCAATTGTTGCCGAATTGAGTGCAGCTGTAAGAGGCGACCAACAAGCTCTTTTTAGGGCATCCATTAGCCATTATAGATGGTGTACAATAGTCTGATCACGGGTTGGCAGCGGCTATTCGATGGCCAAAGAGATTGCCTGCGCCTAGGACATTAAGAGTTAGAGTCCTACTTCAACAAGGAAACCGTTTCCTAGTGGGAGTGTGAATCCTAAATGTTAGGAAAGACTTGTAAGTATGATTAGGTAAAGTTACCTAATGAGATTTTAAGTTCCTAAAAATTTAGGATGGATTGCAAACTTAAAGACTCGGTATAAGACAATGAGATATCCTAAAATGTTTAGGATTTTGAGCATGTGATAACTCGTATAATTATATAGTTTTTAGTTATGTTTTATTATTGTTTTGTGTCAAATACGAGTTATTATTGCTTAGTCTAATCGTGTTTATGATTTTTTATATTTTTATGTAATTTGGTGTTTTGCACGAGTTTCTTTGAGTGATTTCAGATTACTAGGTTAAATCAACAATTAAGGGCAAATCCAGTTCAGTTCCAGTTCCGACACCTTTTGCCATATCAGCTATATCTGGAGTTTCACCGAAGCAATAAGGCTGAAATTTTAACCGTGCAAAGTTAAGAGGCATATCTAACTTTTTCATGTTTTACACTTCTTGAAACAGAGTCGTTTTCCTTAGCGAAATCGACCATCAAGTTGGCTGATGTGCAATGACGTCTGTGCTGACCTGTTTTCGTATTTTGCCCATATCTTCTTATCCACATCAGCAAATGAGCGGATTCCAACGGCTATGGATCAGTAACTGATAGGGGAACATTTTTCTAGAAGATCATGTGATCAGATCAGGCCTCCAATATTGACAAAATCGACCATCAAGTTGGTTGATCAAAATTGTCATACAATATGACGAAAATGGTTAGAAAAATGCACCCACCTATTATACCTACCTTTGAAATTTGTAAAGCTTGTCTCTTGTCATTTAGCCCTCCAAAATGTGTATAAATAGAGGGCCTTGGATGATTGTAGAGGATCATATTGTACATAGGTAGGATATTAGCCATTGTAATAAAATTCTCTAAGTTTTCTTCTTCTTTCTTTTCTCTAGTTTTTTTTTTCTTTAGAAAGAGCAAGAGGTTGGATAATTAATATTCTTCTTCTTCTTCTTTCTTTCTTTTATTTTCTTCTTAGATTCTATTTAATTTTATGTTTATAATGCCTATGCTAGGCTAAACTTCTATTTGGTTAAGGGTGATTTCAAAGCCCTAGACATGTTTTGTGATTGATTTTCAGATTCTATCTATCATTAATTTTCTATCAAAGTTGCTTATGTTCTTCTACAAGAATTGTTCATGATGTTGTCTTGATTTGTTTAGGTGTACAACTAGATAGATCTTGATAATTATCTATTGCTAGTTTAGGAGTCTTGATCCGTGTAATTGTCTTGATTTCCTATTCATAAGTGGCAATTTGTGATTAATGATTATGGTCAAGTTTTCAATAATTGCAAAGTGGAACATAACCTAAGTTGAACAATCCGAGCTTATGTGTTTGTTGCTTAGATCAACCTATCTTTCTCATCATAAAGCTGCCACTAAATTGAATTTAGAGAGCTTATTCTAGGTTGTTTAATGGTTAGAGATTAAATAGAGAGCTTGTTCTATTTAACGACAAACTAAGGAAAGATTGGGGTAACAGAGCTTGTTGTTATCTACGGTTGTTAACATTGATAGTTGGTTGATATTGATAGATCTGAAATTGATTCTTAATGATGTCTAGTGGTGGAGAATGAAACCTTAACCATATTTTTCATATTTGATTCTTCTTACTTATTTGTTTTCTTACTTTTAGTTTGCTTATTTTTTATATTTATTTTTATTGGCTGGTTATACCGCCTAATTTGTATATTAACTTTGTTTTATTTTTATTGGCTGGTTATACCGCCTAATTTAGTATATATATTTTTATTGGCTGGTTATACCGCCTAATTTAGTATATATATTTTTATTGGCTGGTTATACCGCCTTGCATCTTATTCTTATTATTTACTTTAGTTTAAATCTGGCTTCAAAAACCCCTTTTCTTTTATTGTTCTTGAATTTAAGTTTTAAACTATTAACTTATAAACTAAAACCCAATCCCTGAGGACTCGACCCTTGCTAACTACTATACTTACAATTTATCTTTTTAGTGCAAGGTTAAATAAGATACACTCTTTTGGGTGCATCAAATTTTTGGCGCCGTTGCCGGGGATTGCTTTCTTTAGTTTATTTGTTACTTGGTTTATTCTTATTTTCAGTTCTAATTAGTTTTATTTTCTTGTACATACAAGTTTTTCTTTTCAAATTAAAAAAAAAAAAAATAATGGAATTGAGCAATCTAACACTTGAAGAGTTGGTGGCATACATGAACATGGAGAATCAACAAGCCAATCTCACCTCCCCAGTTCAACAATTGGCCATGGGAGGATGTCAAGGCCATCAAGTATTCCAAGACCAACAGTATGATCATTACTCAAACACTTACCATGAGGGATGGTGGGATCATACTAATTATGGCTACTCGAAAAATTGCCAAGAAGTAGATCCTTATGCCAATTACACTCATCCATCTAGCTTCAATCAATCATGGTCTCAAGAACCAGATCTTTTTCAACCACCACATATGACTCAAAACTCAGGTACTTCTTTAGAAGATCTTGTCTATTCTCTTGTTACTGATTCTTTGCAATTTCAACAGGAAACAAGGGCAAGCATCCAGAGTTTGGAAAAGCAAATGAGCCAATTGGCTAGTAGTATGGTGGGATGGGTAGCACAAAGATCTGAAGAACTCCCAGCCCAAACGATGGTTAACCCAAAGGAGAATGCTACTATTGTGACCTTGAAGAATGAGGAACAAGATGAGGATGAAACAAAATTAGAGATGGATTCTATTCTTGAGGATAATGAAGCCAAAGATCCAAATAAGAGTATTTCGGCACCTGAGGTAACGTTTAAGGTTTCACTTTTTACTAATGTTTCTTCTCCACCTTTTCCTAGTATATTTGCAAAGTTCAAGGAGGAAGAACATGAACAACACATGCCGGAAACCTTAAACAACTTGTTTGTGGAGGTCATTCAACAAGTATCAAAATATGCTCCATTCCTCGATGACATATGCACCACAAAGGATGATGGAATAATACTTGTAATGGAGAATGCATCCACTGTTGTGCAAAGAAAGCTTCCTCTCAAACGCATAAATTTGGGAAATTTCATGTATGAGCCTGACAAGCCTAAAATGCCAAGAAGGGGTGTTGGTTAGGTTCAAAACACTAAATCAAGTGCTAATTGGGGGAGGCAGCCTAATTAGTGAAAGCATTGCCAAACTGCCATCCTCAGATTTGCTCTCTTTTTCTTTATCTTTTTCTTATGTTTCTTTGCTAATTGTGTTTAGTGTTTCTAAGTTCATTTAGGCTGCATAAGTTTATTTTGTTTATTAGTTCTTTTCACTTACACATGATTCTTTCATTTGGGATTAATAGCATTACATTAATGACAATGTAAGAATTATGTGTGGGGGGAAGAATTTAGGATTTTATTTAGAGTGTTTGTTTTTGAGTCTTTTTATGTTGTTTTTCTTTCTGATCCTTGTTTTGAAAATAACTAGATGTAAATATAATTTTTTTTAACCCCGGTTAAATGGCGGATAACGGTACTCCGTGATTATTTAAGTCGGTTCCATCAGCTACCCACAAAACTGATATTGTATATAAATTTCTCTTTCATTTTTTTTTTATTTTTTTCAGGATGGATGATATTCTCACAAGATTGCAGAAACGATTTCCTCCTTTTCCTCGAAATATTTTACTGAAGCTTTACCAAGTTCGATTTGAAAGATTAAGAATGCTTATGCACAAAGGGATTCCTGGAAACATACGTTGGATAATTGAAGCCAAGGTACGTGAAGATGAATATCTGCCTGTTTTGCATTTACCAGGTACAGGTAGAAGCACTTTTGCAAAGAAGCGACGAGCAAAGCGCATGAGTTCAAATTGCCACAAATGTGCACGATGGACGTGTAACGGTAAATGTCGTTCAATTGGGATTCCGTCCTCTAATCGAGATGATAAAATTGAATTCATTAAGGATGGACTGAGTAAGGAGAATTTGGGTAATATCCAACTTTCTCTTGAGACGCATCCTAGTGGAGACGTACAAAGAGAAATTCTTGATTTATGGCCGCAATTCCAAAGGGAATGGCAACATCTTGGGAATCTGATGTTAAAAGACCCTGTTTGCCAGCTTGTAAGAAAACTGGATGGGAAGCATATCCTCGACTCATAGAAGGCGTTTAAGCCGTTTCTGGACGTAAAACCAGAGGAAGATGTGAGCCACAATCACAACTACAATAAATGACTTCTCAGCTTTTGGTTTGATTTACAATAATTTTATTTTGGTTTAATTTACGTGTTTTTCGATTTGTGTAATTATTCTCATTTTTTTGTTTTTTTTACGGTTGATTTTTCTTCACTTTTTGATTTTCTTCCTGAAATCACGCAAAAATCTTTTGTTAGGTTAATATTTTCTTCTGACAGGTCAGATACACTTTCGGCGACATTATTACTCTTGTCTGATTCACTACTCAGTCCTCTATATATTACACCACGTACTCATTCTCTTTCAGGCACTCGAAAAAAAAAAATGGAAAGTACTTCGTCCCAGCGCATTAAAAAAATTTGTGTCCTTGGAGGTGCTTATCCAGGGAAAAATAACATATTTGCTGATGAAGCCATAAGAGTTGGAGTAATACTTGCCCAACAAAAGATCCAGTTGATTTATGGAGGCGGTAGTACGGGTTTAATGGGAGCAGTCGCTACAGCAGCACACGCCGGAGGAAGTCCAGTTCTAGGAGTCGTGCCAAAACTATTCACAGATTTTTGTGGACCTACCTTGGGTAAGGAAATACAAGTCTGGAGTATCCCTGAACGGATAACAATCATGTACCATTCTGCCGATGCATTCATTGCTTTACCAGGAGGTCTGGGTACATTGGAAGAAATAGCTTGCGTGGCTTCTTGGTCATCTTTGGTCACAAATAAGAAACCCATTGGTTTGCTTAATATTAATCGTTATTTTAGTAATTTGCTTTCATATTTAGATAATGCTGTGGAAAATGGATTCATGTTTTCAGAGGCAAGGAGAACCATAATTTCTGCTACAACCATTGAAGATTTACTCAAAAAGCTCCAAGCTTATGAGTGTTTATCTGCTACGGTTGTTTCGCAAACGCTCGGAAAAAGAAAAAGAGATATGGACGAGCAAGGAGTGGATTGCACTTTGTCTTTGTGACATTATCTAACATTTTGTTTGTTGTGTCTCAGTTATAATAAGTGGTTAGCAACCTCTGCAGGTAATATCTCCTAACTTCTACCTTTAAAATTTGACATTGGGGACAATGTCATATTTTAGTAGGGGGTAAGGGGCATATTTTGCTAATTTAAAAAAAAAAAAAAGTTTGTTGTGTTTTAAGCAATTTAGAAGTATTCATTCTGAACAAGGTCTGAGTAAGGGAGACTTGAGACATACCTTGTCAGTTTGATTTTAAATTTTTATGTTGTTAATTTTTGTTTAGAATTTTAGGATTATTTAGGTTGCATGGGTTTGTTTTGTTTTGTTTTGAGTCTTAGTTGTTCCTATTCTTATGTTATTAGTTCTTTTCTCTTACACATGATTCTTCATTTGGGTTAATAGACTTACATTGAGGACAATGTAAGAATTAAGTGTGGGGGGAATGATTTAGGATTTCTTTTATTTTTGTCTACTATTTTTTTTATGAGTCTTTATTATTATTATTATTAATTTTTTTGTGTGTGTTTTAGTTCCTTTTTAATACAATGATGAGATATGAATTGCATAAGTCTAAAACAGATTTATTAGTGAGAAAATTTTCTTGAGAATTAAGCTTGATACTAATTTTTATGAGCCAATGTTAATATGATATGTTGATTGAGAAAGAAGCATGTTTAGACTTAATATGACTTGTATAATCATCCTTGTGAGTTTTTGAGCCTATAATGATTGATGCATTAAATAAATCAATCTAATTTCTTTCTTGAGTGCTCTTATGATTACATGATTCTCTAGAACTTGCTTTAGACCTTGTTGAGACTATATTGATGCATGTGACAACATGAATATGATAGAGGCATTAGGATTTTTAGCCAGGGCCAAACAGCCATCCCTTATTGATGTTCCAAGAGAACACACCCCTAGTGAGCCAATTTGAGCCTACATTGAATAAGCTATCTCTTTGGTAACCATAACTTGTCCCTAACCTAAATATACTTATATCCTTACCTTTGTTCCAAAGATGAATTAGCATGTTTTGAGACAAGTTGCAAAGACAAGGAAGATCTATTGAAAATTTGGGTTAGAAACAAGAAATAAGTGTGGGGGGGAAAGAAAAGAAAAGTCAAGAGAAAAAAAAAAGAAATGGAATACTGGCAAATACATTCCTATGTAAAAAAAAAAAATATGAATCATCTCTTGAATTTGGGGAAAAAGAAAAAGATGTTACAAAGTTGTTTAGAATGAAGAAAAGGCCCAACATGAATATCCGGCCTAGGTGACTATGTACTTGTAAAGAGTTTTGAGAAGTTTCTTTGTATGATCTTTTTATGTCTCTAAACTTTATGAACTCTTTGGAACCTTTGTGATATCTTTATCCTTTTGTTCTTTAACCACATTACAAACCCATTGGCCCCATTACAACCTTGATTAAAGACCTCTTGATTCATGAAGTTGTATGATCTAAATAGTGGAGAATAGGTGGACAAGCAAGAATATGGTAGAACTGTTTTCATGAGATTGATTGAGTGTAAACACTTCACCACTACTTTAAAGAGTGAAAATCATGAGGGTATCCCATGTGAGTAGTTGAGATTAAGTTTGAATATGCACTATTTTGATTGAAATATGTTATGTTAATATTGGCTTAACTCAAACAATTTACATTCAAGCATGATTTTTTGTGAAATTCTTTAAGCTATTGATTAGTTTATAAGACTTGTTCAAAGATTGTCTCTGATTTGTATTGAAAGGATTAGGAGTAAATATTTTTAGTATATGTAGTTTATTTATATTTTAGTTTTTCAATGTTTGTGGGTATCGTTCTAGTAAACCCTCACGAGACTAAACTCGTCCACTAGGGACACCTAGGGGTTTAAAGGCTTGTGTCACATGCTAAGTGCCACCGTGATTTCCTACGAAAGTGGATTAGATTAGATTTTCTTATTTTATTTTTATTTGTTTTGCTCGAGGACTAGCAAAAAGCTAAGTGTGGGGGTGTGATAACTCGTATAATTATATAGTTTTTAGTTATGTTTTATTATTGTTTTGTGTCAAATACGAGTTATTATTGCTTAGTCTAATCGTGTTTATGATTTTTTATATTTTTATGTAATTTGGTGTTTTTCATGAGTTTCTTTGAGTGATTTCAGATTACTAGGTTAAATCAACAATTAAGGGCAAATCCAGTTCAGTTCCAGTTCCGACACCTTTTGCCATATCAACTATATCTGGAGTTTCACCGAAGCAATAAGGCTGAAATTTTAACCGTGCAAAGTTAAGAGGCATATCTAACTTTTTCATGTTTTACACTTCTTGAAACAGATTCGTTTGCCCTAGCGAAATCGACCATCAAGTTGGCTGATGTGCAATGACGTCTGTGCTGACCTGTTTTCGTATTTTGCCCATATCTTCTTATCCACATCAGCAAATGAGCTGATTCCAACGGCTATGGATCAGTAACTGATAGGGGAACATTTTTCTAGAAGACCATGTGATCAGATCAGGCCTCCAATATTGACAAAATCGACCATCAAGTTGGTTGATCAAAATTGTCATACAATATGACGAAAATGGTTAGAAAAATGCACCCACCTATTATACCTACCTTTGAAATTTGTAAAGCTTGTCTCTTGTCATTTAGCCCTCCAAAATATGTATAAATAGAGGGCCTTGGATGATTGTAGAGGATCATATTGTACATAGGTAGGATATTAGCCATTGTAATAAAATTCTCTAAGTTTTATTCTTCTTTCTTTACTCTAGTTTTCTTTTTCTTTAGAAAGAGCAAGAGGTTGGATAATTAATATTCTTCTTCTTCTTCTTTCTTTCTTTTATTTTCTTCTTAGATTCTATTTAATTTTATGTTTATAATGCCTATGCTAGGCTAAACTTCTATTTGGTTAAGGGTGATTTCAAAGCCCTAGACATGTTTTGTGATTGATTTTCAGATTCTATCTATCATTAATTTTCTATCAAAGTTGCTTATGTTCTTCTACAAGAATTGTTCATGATGTTGTCTTGATTTGTTTAGGTGTACAACTAGATAGATCTTGATAATTATCTATTGCTAGTTTAGGAGTCTTGATCCGTGTAATTGTCTTGATTTCCTATTCATAAGTGGCAATTTGTGATTAATGATTATGGTCAAGTTTTCAATAATTGCAAAGTGGAACATAACCTAAGTTGAACAATCCGAGCTTATGTGTTTGTTGCTTAGATCAACCTATCTTTCTCATCATAAAGCTGCCATTAAATTGAATTTAGAGAGCTCATTCTAGGTTGTTTAATGGTTAGAGATTAAATAGAGAGCTTGTTCTATTTAACGACAAACTAAGGAAAGATTGGGGTAACAGAGCTTGTTGTTATCTACGGTTGTTAACTTTGATAGTTGGTTGATATTGATAGATCTGAAATTGATTCTTAATGATGTCTAGTGGTGGAGAATGAAACCTTAACCATATTTTTCATATTTGATTCTTCTTACTTATTTGTTTTCTTACTTTTAGTTTGCTTATTTTTTATATTTATTTTTATTGGCTGGTTATACCGCCTAATTTGTATATTAACTTTGTTTTATTTTTATTGGCTGGTTATACCGCCTAATTTAGTATATATATTTTTATTGGCTGGTTATACCGCCTAATTTAGTATATATATTTTTATTGGCTAGTTATACCGCCTTGCATCTTATTCTTATTATTTACTTTAGTTTAAATCTGGCTTCAAAAACCCCTTTTCTTTTATTGTTCTTGAATTTAAGTTTTAAACTATTAACTTATAAACTAAAACCCAATCCCTGAGGACTCGACCCTTGCTAACTACTATACTTACAATTTATCTTTTTAGTGCAAGGTTAAATAAGATACACTCTTTTGGGTGCATCAGCATGCTAGAATGTTTCGTCCTAATTAAGACAAACAACCTAAAAGATAGGTAAAGTCCGATTTCAAGATAGCTTTATTAATTGTTAAGATTTTATTAAAAGTGTTTTAATAGTTGGAACTGAAATTGCTAGAATGATTTGATAAATTGTCTCAAATTTAGTTGGTGACATTTACGCAAATAGTACACAAGATCACAAGGTGATATTGACTATGCATGTTTTTAATTCATGCTTATAATATGATTATGTATGCATAAAGGATGGTTATGGACTAGACCTTAGTATGACTAGGGAATATATGGTTGAATTTTCTTATTGGTATTTTATAAATAGGGTCTGCGCACTTTGCCTTCTCCTTTTCATTCTGGAGTTGTAAATTCTCTTCTCATCTAACTCCCCTCGAATGTAACTCGAGATTTTTGATAAAGCAATGTAATTGTTATATTCTTTATAGATTTAGATATAGGATAGGAAATTGAATTTATGTAAATTCCAAGTTTGTAAAGAGATATGGCGCCAAGAAGAAGTAACCAATGAAATCACCAACAAAGCTTTCGAAGACTATGTATGGTATCCCCTAGGAATTTGACCAACTAGTTTCCTAATGGCTCAAGGAAACTACATTAGAATTAAGTCCATAATCATCCTAGTAGATTGCATGTGATAGATTTATTTTGAATTATGTATATGTGATGTATGTAATTAAATGAATGTTATTCATGCTAATCGAACATGAAATCAATGAGACCTATATAAGAATTAAATGAAATCTCTCATTAAAGTATATTGAGTCCATGTTACACATGATAAGTTGCCTTCCACCATCATAACAAGATAACCAGGGTTCTTCCATTTAGAGGCTTATTGAGTCACTCAAGGGCAAACTTATGTACAAACATGTTTGAGTTACTCAACTAAGTATTATGTTATCCGGATGCTTTAAAACTTGATTACATGACATTTAGAGGCAAAGTTAGGCGAAATACATATAATGTATTTAGGCAACGAGTTGTCACCTAACTGAATCTAGGAGTTGCATAGAGATGTAATTGGTAAATTAATTTACCTATTCAATTAGTTTCAACATGGCTTGTTGAGTCACTCAAAGTTATGCTGGAATGAAAGGGGTCATAGCTCATTACGAAGTTTTAGAGTTAAATTTCTCGAGATAGCAGTTGAAGGCTATTATTTTGATAAAATAATGAGAATAATCATTTAAGTATTAAAGCCTGACATAAATGATTACTACTTGCTATTTATTGACTATTAAATGTTTTGATTCATATAGGATATAAACGCTAAAATGACAAATGCATTATCACTGAGAAGTATACCTGATGCTAATAAATTAACTGGGCCAAACTTCGTTGACTGGTTTTACAATGTCAAGATTGTCTTGACACAGGATTATGTTCTTGATGAGCCCATTCTAGATGAGCCTGCTGCTGATGTAACTGAGGAGGAGAAGGTTGCCTATAGAGTTCATAGAAACGATCTCGTACAAGCAACATGTGTGATGTTGGCTAGTATGGCACCCAATCTCCAAAAGCAGCATGAGGTCATGAATGCTCAGGATATCATCCTTAACCTTAGAGAATTGTTCGCTAAGGAGAATCGCACTGAGAGATTTGACATCCCAAAGGAATTGTTCCAAACAAAGATGTCAGAGGGAAGCCCAGTGAGGCCTCATGTTCTTAAGATGATTGGGTATATTACCCGTTTGGAGCAAATTGAATGGGTTATGGATCATGATCTAAGCATTGATCTAATCCTTACTTCACTACCTGAGAGCTATTAGCAGTTTGTGTTGAACTTCAACATGAACCACTTGGAGTCTACCCTTTTTGGGTTGCTGAATATCCTCACATAGGCCGAGCAAACCATCGTTAAGGACAAGTCATCTGTCCATTTAGTTTTTTCCTCTAAATCGAAAGGTAAGAAGAAAAGAAATACTAGATGGGATGTACCTCCTGCTTCAAAGAGTTTGAAGCTCGATGATGGTAATATGAATGAACCAAAGGATAATGCTTACAAAGCTTGCTTTCATTGTGGGAAAACTAGTCATTAGAGGCACAATTGCAAGGAGTACCTTGAGTCTAACAAAGGAAAGAAGCTGAAAGGAGTTTCAACTTCAGGTATAATATGATTCACTCCTCTTGGTATATGATACCTATCATTTGGTACTAAATATGTATGACATATTGTAGAGACCAAAGGAAAGGAGCAGTGAAGTTGGACCATGAAGATGGCAACCGAGTTTGATGCTACATCAGAGCTTGCCGATCTTATGGATTTTTAATAAGACATTTATTTATGATTTATTTAGAAACATTTAATGTTTAATTGGCATTATGGGCTAATGTTGAGGATATTTAATTTATGTTTTGGAAACATATTGCTTTGCTGGTATATGGATGCCATGCTTATTTAATTTCCTCTTAAATAAATAAGTTATAGAATTGTTTTATAACATAGTCTTATATTATACAACTTGCAAAGTATTATGAATACTATTTATCTTAGTAATATGGAATTTGAATTGTTATAAAATTAATCCTTTAACATCTACATATGTAGGATTTAGTGAGAACTATTAATAACTCTTTGAATGATAAAAGGTTATGATAAATTGCCATTTTTGAAAAATGCCATTGGTTGCAAACGTTCCTAGCTTGAAAGGATTGCACGTATATATTAAAAGTTTTTAAGACTAACTGTTTCGTTTTGGCTTGCAAAAGGAGTTATATTTGGATCATTAGCTAATTGCTAATAAGTAGATTCCAATAGTTGTTATAGAAACAACTGAGCCATTTGAATGGAATCTAGGTCTTATTGTGATCTGAATTATTAACCTTGATAATGAGATGATCATGAATATGACAAAGCATATTCTCAATGCACTTAAGCTATGTCCTTGTAGAGATACAATTTCTAATTAGAAAGAGTTCGGCATTGAATGCGTTAGTGATTGGCTTAGTGCAAGTGAGAGATTGTTGGTATATGCCCTAGAGCCAATCAGATTGAGCTTGGGATATACAGTCAATAATGCATAACCTTCACTATGAAGATAGTGATACTAGGTTTTCCTTCATGTTAGTACAATAATAATGAGTTATTAAGTACTAATCGGATGAAGCCCATGGAACATAATGGCCTTGCAAAGGAATTATAAAGAGTTATAATTATGAGATCCTTATGCATCAAAGCCTTTTTCCTCAAACTATTCCTGGTCATCGTATTGCCAAGATGGGACATTGGCAATGCTTAAAAACTAGTATATGCTAAGCCTTCTTACTTATGAAGTAAGCAATCGATCTCATATAGGTTGAAGTATGGGATACTTGGGATGCAATATAGGTAATTGTCTATTGAACATGTTCACTGAACATGACCCACCAAGAGAACTTCATTTGGTAATATCACTCCAGTGTCTATGATAATGTTCTCTAGTACCAGTCGTGTAAATTAGTCCTCAGACTTGTCATACCAGGTCATCTTGTATGGAGAGTGTCATACTTAGATTCCATCACGAACGAGTCACAAAAGGGGATGCTTATGGTAGGGTGTTATTGGGTATGACGTGAACCATACGAAGATGAATGAGTGATCCAGAGAAGATTCACCACTCCTTGTGATAATGGAGACATATCACATTTATTCTTGACTATGATTAACTTCATTAAGCCTTTGGTCAAAGCATGATGAATTTGGGAGAAAGTTGTTTATCTAAATTCATAAGGTTAATCATAAGTTGCGAAGAACTAATATGGATTGATCATGAGTAGACACTGTACCATCTCATGCGCTATCTGGGATATATGGTGAAAGGACCATATTACACTGACAGGCTGGTTACTGAAAGGTTTCTAAAAGGTCACGCTGACTTCACAATATTTTGGTCGTTATGATGGGTTGCTAGATCCCGCTCATGATCTATGAAAACAAGTTAATGAGATTAACTTATGTTCATTGCCAACATATTAGGAACCTAGAGGGTCACACACATAAGAACAGTAATGTATGTATGAAACATGGTATTCTATTAAGGTAAAACTTAAAGGAATAAAGATCTATGTTGAGGACTTAATTGAAGAAGTTCAATTAAGAAAGATTAAAGACATAATTGAGATTTGAGAAATCAAAAGACAATGTCTTAATGAGAAAAGAGGAATCAATAAGTCTTATATAAACTAGTATAGTCGACTATGACATAGTGATGTGCAAAGTGTATTTTGAATGACTATGCTATATTGGATTAATGTCATGAGGTGATATTAATAGATTAATGTCATGAATTGTTCATGAGGAGAAAGAAATTTAATTGAGAATTAAATTACTTTTGTTTAGAAATTAATCAATCCAATAAATAAGCATGAGAAATTAGAATGGGTCCAAAGAGACTATTCTAATTTAAGATTATCTACTAAGGATGGTTGGCCGAACTTAAGGCATTAAGTTTGATGGACCATTATTATTATTAGATAATATAATGGGACTATTGATCCATCTTAGAGTTAAATTGTTTAAGTCCAAGTGGATTAATGAAAATCTTGTGCAACAAGCTATAGGGCCGGCCAAGCTTAGGGAGAGGGGGTCAGGCCTGCATATATATCAGATATAGAGGCTGTATCCGCCCAAGAGACATTGATTCTACTTTAGATATTCTGATTTTTTTCTTGATAAAAAGTTGGTTTCAAGAAGAAAACCCTAACCTAGCAAAATAAGAAATCGCCACCTCCTTACAAGAAAAAGGGTTGCCGCAATTCCTCTTCCTCTTGGTGTTTTTCTCCCAGCTTCTCTTCCTTGTTGAGTGAGATTTGTTTAGGGAGATAAACATAAGAAATAGATCTTTTGATTGTGATATTAGGATCAACTTGCTAGCACAAGTGAATCACCATACCTTAGAGAATGATCCATCAGCTGCTCGTGTGGATTAGCTCTAGAGGAAAGACAATTGTGCTTCTTGTGCTCTTGTTCGAATTGGATCTTAGACTAGAGAGCAATTTGCGATTTGAATCTGCAACTTAAGGTTACGATATCTTAAGTAGGTAACTTCTAAATCATATAGGTGATTTATTTTGTTTTGAATGCTATAAACCTATGCTAAAAATAAGCTTAAGATCCTGTTGTACTTCAGGTGCTTCTTTGTTTACTTCAGCTGCACTTTGATAATTTTTGTTTAAGCATGAGCCTGAGAGTATCATAACCCAACACATTCATCATTTCAAACATGGTCACTTACATTGAAGAGCGATCCTGTGAAAGGCTTAAAACTGTTTTTTTTTTCTTTTTTTCTTGTGGTTCTTCTTGGAATCCTTTGAATAAATCAAGTGCATGGCATCACTATTAAATTTTCAATCATTTTTTTCTCTTTTTTTTTTCACTTTCCAAATGTAACAATTCATGGAAAGGGCCCCAACTTGCTTCAAGGAAGAACACATGTTTTTATCTCAAGCTTTCTATCGCAAGAACACATTTCGGTCTCAAGTTTCTCATGTCATTTCCAACATACGAGAAAGAGGAATGGCTGTTTCATAAACTGAGATATTTTTACAGGTATTGAGTATCTGGATTTTTTTTATCTATGTCCCCCAAAAGTTAGTCAATAAAAAGGTTTGAGAAATTCATGCTTTGTGGTTCTTCGAAGAGGTTTGGGAGATTTTTTTGGGTTTAACGTTATGGCATGGTCTTGACTCATACCAAATTACCAAAATCTAGATTCTTCTGAAAATGTCACGTTCATTTTGTTTCCACGGAATTCAAGAATTTTTTTTTCAAATTAATTGTTTCATTATTTCATTGTCTTGATAAAGATTCTATCATTTAGTATGGTATTGTGCTAAAGTTCAGTGAGGTTTAAAGTTCTTGAAGGGTCTTTACTCAAGTGGTTTATGGCGCGAGAATGTTGGATGAAAAGTTTAAGTTTTCGGAGGAGTGATTTCATTCCTAATAGTAATCACCAATTCTTTCGAGATTTTTTATATTTTGGACATGACTCTTTTTTTTTTTTTAATTTTGAAAATAAATTATATGAGACTTTATTTATAATAATCTTCTCAATCCTCAAAAACTTTCCAAAAGAAATTAAAAAAAAAAATCAATTAGTGCAACACACAAAACCTTGATATAATTTTTTTCATACATGAAAAATGTAAAAAATAAAATTTATTCACCCTAATTACAACATGAAAGAATGAAAGAATACAAAGATGTGAATTTCCAAAAAAAAATTCCATTATTTCCCAAAAACTTTTATTTACAAAAATACATCATGACATAATAATGTAAAATATACACAAAATGCTGAAGATTACCCTTTATTTGGCATCACTCAAATCTTCAAGTCTTAGCGCATCAAATTGAGGTAGACCAGAGAGATTAATTCGAAATATATATATATATTAAAAAAAAAAAATTAAGGTTCTACCAAAATTCTCTCAAAATTTTCTTTACTTTCTAAATCATACATCGACGCATCTCTCTTTATCGAGTCGGTGGACCTAACTAGTGCTCCATATAGCCAGATGTATACAACTCAAATGGATGATATAGACTATATGAAATGCAATGATATTTGTACAGGTGGTGAGACATGTTTTCATGAAATATTATACACAATGCAAATATGACGAGGATCAATTTTTTATTTTTGAAAAATCATATTTTTGGTGTATACGAAAAATGATGAAATGATTATGAATGCAAAGACTATACAATGCAAAAATGAAAATAAAAATAAATAAAAATGTCCTAACTTATTTCTCGCTTTTTCTTTTTTCATATTTCGTTTAATTTCAAAATTGAGGAAGTAATGAAAATATTTTTTTTTTAGAAAAAGATTAAGATTGAGGAAAACACTTTATTTAAAAAAAAAAAAATTGAATTGAAAGAATATTTTAGTATTTAGTATTTTTTTTATGAAAGGAAGAAATTAAAATTTTATTTTCCTTTAACTTTTTACCTTTTTTATTTTTTAAAAAAAATAAATGAATTCTTTTATTTTGTGAAAAAAATTAAAAAAAATTCTTTTTCTTTTATTTTTTTGTGATTTTTTGGAAGAAAACAAAATTAAAATTAAGAAATCATCATTTTGTTTATTTTGAAGAAAATAAAATCTTTTTTGTTTTGTTTTTTTTTTCTAAGATAAAAAAAGAAATATGAAATATTTTGAAAATGAATTTTTTTTTTAAAGAAAATGAATTTTTTAAAAATGTTCAGTTTTTTTTTTTTTTAAATAAAATAAAATAATAATAATAATACAAATTTTGGACAAACTCTTACTTTACATTTAGCAATATCCAAAAGACAAAAATAAAAATTTTAAGTGGTAAAGGTTTTTACTTTTTTGAATATATACTGATTATGGTTTATTACCAAAGTGTCCCCTCATATGTCCTAATTCTGGGTAATTTCTATAAAACACGGGTAAGGCTCGATGTAAGGTCGACCTCTTACGTTTCACTATATGTTAGATTAGGATCTAAAGGCCCCAAATTGCTCCTCATTGTCGTCCGCGAGGACTAGTAAGGCACCCCGATCTGAAGGAAAAGGTTCAATTTGTTAGAGTATATTTTCCTAAGCCCATACGGAGGATCATCACGAAGGCGTAGTCACATTACTTCCAATTAAAAAAGACGGAGCCCAGGTATAGAGCTCATGTTATGCAAATGCACGTGCAAGTGTGTGCATGAGGGAACAACAAACATTTTCCTATTCTACACCCTTATCCTAAATGCCCCGACAGTTTATTAAAACAGATAATAAAAGCAATAAATGATATAATAAAAGTAATAAAAGCGATATTAAAGAAAGAACAACATGAATGCAAATGTAATTATTCAAAAATCATTTTTCACAAAAAATTCCTTTTATTTAAAAAAAAAAGGGAATTATAGTTAAATAATGATTAAAATCACTAATCCAAGATTTAAAATAACACATGATTAATTAATGGCTCGACTCTCAAAGTTCTCCAGTGGAGTCGCCAAGCTGTCATAACGGTTTTTCAATCGCTAGACGATTTTAAAAACATATATGGAGTCGCCACAAATCTTTTTTTGCTAGGTGCAATTGGCCACCTAGAAAAATTTATCATTTTAATAAAAATTTTAAAAACTAATCAAAATTTATTAAAAATATAAGTTAGTCTGCGAAAAACAAAATTTTGGGTTCGGGAGTACAGTTACGTGTGAGGAAGGTATTAGCATCCCCACAACGCTCGTTTTAAAAAACGATACCAATTAATCATATGTTATCCTTGATCTTGAAAAAAACTTTTATTTTTGATATTTAAAAATAATCCCCATAATTCCTTTTATTGCAGATTTTTGTGTATATATATATATTAAATAACAATTCATTTTATTTAGGAATAAAATAAAAATCTTCGGTGAAAACTTTCTCTAAATTCCCCAACTTCTAGGTAAAACTTGAGAAGAGTTTCTTCGCTTTTGAATTTTCATAATAATCCTTTTAAATAAGAATAATACCCCCTTGTAAGCAACAATCATCATAAACCCTCCAACGTCTAAGCAGGATACCAAGAATCGTTTTTACTCGCGATATTATCTTGTTTTATTTTGCAAAATCTTTTCTAAACTCTTGATTTTTTTTTTGTCTAATAATAAAAAAAAATTATATGCTATGAATAAGCAATATAAGCAACAATAATAAAAGAATAAGTGGACATGTATGGATAAAAGGTAACAAAGTGAATAATTAATTAATTTATTTTAGAAATAAACTTTTACTTAGGAGTAAGATAAAAATCTTCGATCTGAGAGCTTTTCAAAATTTTCAACGTCTAGGCGAAATTTGAAAAAGATCTTTACATTTTAAAATTCTCATTATAATCATTGAAATTAACATATTATTTTCTATGAAAATATTTGGATTCCTCCAACATCTAGGCAGGAACCTGCGAATTATCTTGATTTTAGAAAATTATTTTTACTTAAAAACGATTAGCAAGTTTATTACTATCAAATGATAAAATACATTAAAAATAATTAAATAATCCACAAGTCATATTATTTCTTATAAAAACATACATAAATAAACATAAAAAATAATATTTAAAAAAGACGAAAATCATACCTAAAAAAAACAAAATTTGAAAGCTAAAATTGATTGTCGGATTGAGCTTCTCACATAAATATGCAGCAAATCCTTTAATTTTTTCTCCTTTTTTTGTTTTCCTTTTCTTTTTGGCTAGAGCGGGTCAGGCGCGGACCCGCGAGTCCAGCCTGACCCGTACGTTGTGGCTGGTCAGGCGGGGACCCCGGGCCGACCCACTGGTCGGCGCGCGGGTCCTCGCCACCCGCCCGACAATGACTTATAAAAGCCTTGTTTTTTTTGTTTCATTTTTTCCCCTCCCCTCTCTCTCTCTACCTCTCATTTTCTCATCCTTCTCTGTAACTGTTCTTGAGGCCATGAAGTTTTCGGCCAATAAACCCAGATTTTGGCTGTCGGCAATCGTGTCGGCGGTCGATCGTCGGCGGCCATTTTGCTCCAAAATTTCACCAAATGTTCTTCTCATCCCCCTCTTTCTATTTTCTGGCTCAGTTTTCCCGAAAAATGCTTCTAAAAGCCTAGATCTAGGATTTTACTTGCGGCCTTCAACCTTCCAATCCGGCACCGTCCACCGTCGGATGGGGTCGAAAATCCAGCCTAGTCTTCCTCTTCTCCTCCTCTACGTTTTCACCATAGGAATTCTTCAAAGTCTAACTGAAACTCTCCCAAACACCAAATGGCTGAATCCTCCTTTGATTTTTTTTTGTGTGGTTTTTACTGTGTTTTTTTAATTGGTTGCTTGCTGAGTGTGGTTTTTTGTTTTGGGATGGTGTTTGTGTGCGATAATGGGGTAGGCCAGTGGAGTGGGTGTCGTGGGTGCAAGTTGGTGGTGGCTGTATGGAGCGAGGGTGAGGCTCAGTATGGTGGCTATGTGGGACAAGGGTAGCCTCCTTCTTATGCTCCGGATCCCCCTCTTTTGCTTGAAATACTGGCTATTTTGTAGAGCTTGGGATCCATTTCCCAGGAAATCCCAGATTTCTGGGATTTGGAAGCTTTCCCCAAGGAATGGAGAAAGTAGGTGTATGGTGGCTGGCCTGACCAGGGGGTTGCGTCTGGGTGGGTGGGTGGCTGCTACTAGGGTGTGGCCTGTTGGGCCTTTACTGGGCCATCAAGCCTGCTTGCTGGTCTGCCTAGTAGACGTAAAGGCAGACCCTCTATGTTATGGGTCCTCAGGCCCAATTTAATTATAAATAAAAGGTAAATAAAATGATAAAAATTAATAAGTGGAGAGGATTAATAAATTCGGTTCTCACTCGGATTTTGACAAAAACACGTGATTCGAATTCGATTCAAGCGTGACTTGGAAAAAATCAGGTTACTACAATTATTATTATTATTTTATTTTTAAATCGTTTAAAGGAACGAGTCCCCACGTTGACCCGCGGGTTGACTTGGGATTCGAGCCTGACCCGTTTTAGAAAGAGAAAAAAAGGAAAAAAAATGAATTTGCTGCTAACGTGAGTGAGAAAGTCGACCCAACGAGAGAATAAAATACAAATCATAATTATTTTGTTATTCTTCATTTATTTGAATAATTAAATAGGCACAAAAATGAGTCAATAGTTAATTAATTTAACGAAAAATTCAAAAAGTGGATTTGCTGCTAACTTGTGTGAAAGACTCGATCCAACAAGATAATAAAATATAAATAACAATTTTATTTTATTTAGCTCAACACGTGTCAAAATTTTTTGCTCGACATGTGACAAGTTTTTTCTTTTAGTTTTAAGTTTTTTAGTTAATATTAATTTATTATTATATTAATTAATTATTTTCATTATATTTTTATTTTTAAATGGTACATTTAAAGGAGCAGGTCCTTGCATTGACCTGCAGGTCGATTTGAGATTCGTGCACGATCTGCTCTAAAAAAATGAAAAAAAAATGAACTTGCTGCTAAGCTGTGTGAGAAAGTCGATCGAACGAGAGAATAAATTACAAATCATATTTTTTTTGTTATTCTTCATTAATATTTTTTATTTTAAATAATTAAATAGGAAAAAAAAGAATGAGTTAGTAGTTCATTAATTTTAAAAAAAAGGAAAAAAATAGATTTACTGTTAATACAGATATTTATTAACTCGACCCAAGGAGAGAATAAAATACAAATCATATTTTTATTTTGTTATTCTTCGTTTACTATTTTTTATTTGAATAATTAAATAAGCAAAATAAAAATATAAAAAATGAGTTAATGTGTCATTAATTTAACATAAAAGAAAATTTTTAAATATTTTTTTAATATAAATCAAATTTATGAAATAATACAAATCTAAAATGTTTAAATAAAACCGTTTAAATAAATGTAAATAAAATATCATAATTATATTTATTAATAATAATTTAATCATAATAAAAAATTTCTTTTTTTGAAATTATATTTTAAACAATAATTCCATTTCACAATTATATTATAATCCTTAATAGAATTTGATAACATGCAAAATTACTATATTTTTCAACTCCCATAAATAAAAATATACACTATACATAAAATATAAAAAAAATTAAAAAAATATTTAAATAAATTAGAATTATTTAATAAAATTTAATTTAAGATTATTTATATTTTTTAATTAATTAAAAATTTTTAAAATATTTTTTGAAAAATCCTGAACGAAGCGAGGGCTAAATTCTAGTTTAGGTATATTTTTTCCTACTTCGGCTCCTCACCTCTCTGGTTGACCTCATGAGTAAATGATTAAAATTTAAAATCAAAGGTAGCTCTATTCGACGTGCTTTTATACATACTAGAATTTATCACACCCACAAGTTTTTTTATAACAAAAATAGTTATTTTTTAAAGTAGTTTTGAGTATAAAAATGGTTTTTTTATTAAGATATAGCCAAAAAAAATACCAAATTACCGTTGGTTTCGGATTAATTCTCAAAATACGACCTTTTTTCTACAAGCTGGGAAATCGCCATCCCCCATGGCGATTTCCCAGCATTAAAATTTGCAAAATTTGCAAATTTTATGAAGGGAAATCGCCATGGGGGGTGGCGATTTCCCTTCATGTATATATATATATATATTTTAAATTAATAAACAAAAATTTAATTTAATTTGATAAATTTATTTTTTAATTTTAAAAATTATAAATTAAATTAAAATATTTTTTTATAGGTTTGGTTATTTATTTTTTTTAAAATATATATTAAAAATGTAATTTAATTTATTATTACAATTTTATAAAAAATAAAAATATATTTCTTATTAAAATTTAAAAAGAAGATTATATTTTTTATTAAATTTTTATATCAAAAATTGTATTTTTTATAATTTTGTAATATTATAAAAAGGAAAATTTAATTTATATCAAAAATAATTTAATGATGTAAAATGTAAATAAAATTTTTTTTTAAAGAAATTTATCGAGTCACTTTTTTAAATAAAGAAGTTATTTTTAAGTTGGTATCGTAAAATAATTTTTTTAATTTGATTAGTTTTTTTGAGTTGGTATTCGATTAACTCGTGACATCAATTTAATCATTGTTTTTAATAATAGTATAGATTGTTACAGTTTAAAACTGGATATTTGATAAAATAATTTTAATTTATGCTTAAAATTTTATTTCTTATTAAAATTTAAAAAGAAAATTAAATTAAAATGAAAAAAAAAAGAAAATCAACTTATCATGTAATTTGGATTATTATATTAAAATTAAATAACAACATTAAGATATAAATTAAAATAAAATATAACAATTAATTTCCGAACAAATTTAAAATAAATAACATGAAATGCAAAACATATAAATTTATATTAGAAATTTAAAACACATTACAATTATTCTAATTATTGCGTGGTGTAGAGCAACAGTGTCGAGCTCTTCTAGTGCGTGGTGGTTGCACCCGTCGTTCAACCTCGTCAGTGGCACGTATTCGCGGTCCACCACGACCTCTTGCTATAACCGTCACTGGTTCCGGTTGTATGTCATCAGTCCTTTCATCCGTATCAAAATTTTGAAACCCACTGCTGGATGAGCCAACACCTAGTTCACCCATAACGGGAACCTGACTACTAGATGCACCCATAAATGATGTAGCATCAAATGCTGACGAAGGGGTTCCAAACTGATACATGGATGCTAGATATGCTGAACTTGGACTTAGGATGGGGAGCTGGTCATCTAACCTCGTTCTTGGCGGTGATGGTCGGTAACACTCATCAACGTCATATCCGGGGTGACTTATGGAATAACGATGGCTGGATGGTACTCCATGATCCCGTTCAGGTTCAGGATGATCAAATGACATCCTCGGTGCTGTGAACTCCGATGAGGTCGGTTGACGCGTTCGCCCACGTTGTCGGCGAGGTCTAGGAGCATCCATATCCTGTGTAGGAGGGACTGGAGCTGAAGTTTGTCCGGTAAATGGCATACTCCTAACATCCTCATACATCGACGGTGGACAAACGAAAGGCCGACCTTCATTTCTATACCATCTTATGTAATCAGCAGATGGGTTGAAATTATTACCAACAATCGGGTAACCTGTCGGAATTCGTTGAAAACGTATGTTCCACCATTGGATCCAATGTTCATGCTTCGCAGGCCAGAATTCATCATTACGACCACGCATGTCGACCTTTGTGAAGCTTATCAAGGTTCACCGGGGCTGCAGGAATTGATTGTTGCATCCCAAATTGTCGCAACACTCGGTCAGTTTGGTGCCACTCTACATATGAAAAGCATATCAATGCTGTGTTTGCTTTCCATATATTGAAATTATTGTAGGCATCTGATGGGAGGCATGCCATAATTTCACGCGAGGAATATGGAATCCACAGAAACTGCGAATAATTATTACAAATTATTAGTTTCATATGGATTAAATAAAAAAAAACTTCAATGTAACAATCGAAATATTTACCTTATTATATCCTAGTCGATCTAGTCGTACTCTTATACTTGCAAGATCGCTCGGAGTCTCTGTAAAATCTCTACTCGTACTCCTACTCCACCTATTAAAATGCATATAATATCTTAATGACCTATAAAATACAAGTTCGTACAAAATTAATAAAATAGTAAAGATTATTACCTGCTTGCAAGGGGGTATACATCCGAAATATCCACGCACGGAGCAAGAAATGGTAGCCGATACCAAGCCCATGATTGTAGAAGCACTAAACATCCACCTATGTCATGGATTTTTGGAACTGTAGCTCGGCAAAGTTCTCTATACAAAACCGCCAAACACGCAGAACCCCAACTATAATTTGCCGCATGCTCTAAATCACGTAGCAATGGAAGATACATTAAATGTACCCGACTGCTCGATTTGTCAGGCATCAATAATCCTCCAATCAAACGTAAAATATATGCTCTAGCAGCATATTGTATTTGTTGTTCGGTTGCATGTAATGGAAGATTTTGAAACGATTTCAACCAAGTTAGTCTCACCGTTGAGCCAGATACATACTCTTCTGGAGGTACCTCACCCAATAGATCTTGACACACTTCATTCCAATCTAGCAAGCTTACACCTGTAACTGCATCGCCATGGATCGGAAGTCCAAGTTGCAGCGCAACATCTTCGAGAGTGACCGTGCATTCACCACATGGAAAATGAAAAGTGTGCGTCTCGGGTCTCCATCGTTCGACCAACGCACTGATTAAATCGGGTTGTATCACAAGTCGTCGAATTTGACTTGCATGATAAAATCGGGCTCTTCTTAAGTGGTCGATAATAAATAGATGCAGGTCCTCCAATGTAAATTTCCTCGCACGTAACACGCGACGAGTTTCCTGTTATAATAATAAAAATTAATATATTATAAAACTATAACAATTAAAAATTAATAAATAAAAGTATAAAACTATAAAATAACAAAACAATAATAATATAATATAATATAAACAATAATAATATAATATAATATAAAACAATAATAATATAAAAAACAATAATAATATAAAAAACAATAATAATATAATATAATATAATATAAAACAATAATAATATAATATAATATAAAACAATAATAATATAAAAAACAATAATAATATAAAAAATAATAATAATATAAAAAACAATAATAATATAACAATTTACTTACCTCGTTAAATATAACCTCCTATATGTGATTTTCTTGTAACCTCAATAGTGATGATGAAGCCATTTCTAAATATTGTTGTAGAAAAAAAAAAATTTGTTGTAGAAAGAAATTTTTTTTCGTAGAAAGAGATGTAATTGTTGAAAGGAGAATGAAAAATTGAAGGAGAGGAGGGGGGTATTTATAGAGAAAAATAGTGGGTGGGGGGAGGGGGGGCAACGGTCATATGACCGTTGCCTTCCTTTCAAATTTTTTTTTTTCTAATTTGTTTTTAACAAAATTTAAAAAACAAATTTCAAAATATTAAATTATAAAAAAACCTAAAATATACCTTACGATTTTTTTTAATTATAAAAAAAATATATTTTAATTTAATTTATAATTTTTAAAATTAAAAAATAAATTTATCAAATTAAATTAAATTTTTGTTTATTAATTTAAAAAAAAATATATATATATATATATACATGAAGGGAAATCGTCACCCCCCATGGCGATTTCCCTTCATAAAATTTGCAAAATTTGCAAAATACACCAAGGAAAATCGCCACCCCCCATGGCGATTTCCCTTGGTGTTTTTTACAAATTTTCAAATTTTAACGCTGGGAAATCGCCATGGGGGATGGCGATTTCCCAGCTAGGAAAAAAAGTATCGTATTTTAGGAATTAATCCGAAACCAACGGTAATTTGGTATTTTTTTTTGCTATATCTCAGTAAAAAAACCTATAAAAATAGATAACTTTTGTAGGATTTTTAAATAAAAATTCTGTTTTAAAAAATATTAAAAGATATTAACATCCCTAATCTATAATAGTATATATATATATATATTATTGAAGGTTGTATCTTGCTCTATTTTCTCCTTTTTTTTTTTCTTTGGCCAAAACTTTGATTTATTGAAGAATCATAATACATTCCAAAACAGTTATTTTCTTAATTTATATATTCATTTCATTAGTTGGCTGTTGTTAAACAAGAGAATTTGGATTGAAAGAAAATAATGAGAAGACAAGACCATGGTTTTTGAACACAGAATTAACCATATATATGGAATCATTTGGCTATGGGAATAGCAATGCAAAGAAAGAGATTATTCTTGTACATAAAATAAAAATTGAATGTTGCTTCTCAAAAGCCAAATTGCAAAAGACAAAAAACCCAACTCTATGTAATAAATTTCCATACATGACAACATCAACAAAATGAAAATAAATACTAGACTCTTTCTTTTCATAACTGAACTTCGATTTGGTCATGGCCAATGATGCACCGGTGGAGGTGGCGGTGGTGGTGGAGGAGGTGGTGAAGGGGATGGTGGACTTCTAGGTGAGCAGCCAGAGATACTACAATCAACTGGATTTGCATAGAAAGACTTGCACTCCATTGCTGATCTCTGCAATGGCCTATAGGGGATACAATTCTTTCTATCATCTTTAGCTCGTAACTTGAGACATTTTGAAGGTTCAAAAGTGAAGAAATTGTTGGAGTAGGTGAAATTCTTCAGCTTAGGCAATGAACATATACTCTCTGGAATATAACCAGATAGTTCATTGTTTCCCACATTAAGCTGCTCCAAGCTCTTCATTTTCCCAATAGCATCTGGCAAAGGCCCAACAAGCTTGTTAGAGCCAACATCAAACACTGTGACTCCCTTTAACGCACCAACTTCTGGTTTCAAACACCCTGTAAATCCATTGTCCTTGAAAATGATTTCCCGGAGAGTTCCTCCCATTTGTGCCAAACTTGATGAAGGAAAACAACCTGCAAGGCCACTATTTGCCATGACAATAACTGATACAGGAGAGTTACCAAAGTTTTTCGGTAACGATGATTGAAACTTGTTGTCGTTAAAGAACAAAGCATCTAGTTTCAGATCAAATAACTGTGAGGGGATTTTGCCACTGAATTGATTGAATCTGATATCAAGAAATTTAAGTGAAGGTAGATAAAGAACAACATAAGGGAACTCTCCATTAAATTGGTTATTACTAATATCTAGCTCATAAAGAAGGTTGAGTTTCCGAAAACTTTCAGGTACCTTGCCAGAAAAGCGATTGGAGTTAATGTGGAAAAGAGTAAGGTCAGTAAGGAGGCCAAGTTCTTCAGGTAAATAACCAGCTATGTTTGCATGGTTTAAGTCAATTCCAGCCACTGTAGTTATCTGAGGGTCATCCGGGGCTGGTGCACAAAAGACTCCATTATAGTTGCAAACTTTTGGGCCATTCCAGTTTGAGGTAAAGCCATTGGGGTCAGAAGTAATGGCATGTTTCCAGGCTTGAAGAGCTATATAGGCCTTGAGAAGTCGAGGGTTTGGGATCAATGATGGAGAAATACCGATATCGATATTTACCAGACCATGAGAGGGTTTACAGAAGAGAAATAAGAAAGTTAGGATCACCCCAAGGGATGATGTTAGATATGGTATTTTCTTGATCATTTTGCAGAAGAATATGTCATGAATGATAATTGGGATTTTTGCTTGTTGTTGGTTTTGGAAAGATGGAAACCAGATTAGGAATTATATAAGCTAATTAACATTGACAACTCTTGTAGAAGGTTGAATGTTGTATTCACTAATCAATAATTAACTAACAGCATTAAACAATGTGCTGTTAAAAGGGTGAAAAGCTTGACTATATCCCATCAATTCATTGTTTATTTGACATTTCTTTGGAAAATTGAGGCTATATTTAGTGGAATACAGAAGGGATTTTAATTTAAAATTTTGACTTTCATTAAAAGAAAATGAGTAGCAACATATTCTTTCTCCTATACTTGAACTTGCTTTTACATTATTGTTCATGAGAATTAGGGATTTAAATAGTGACCGCAACGCGATATTACGATTGTTATTTTACGGTTTCGGTTTTTTCTATTATCGATATTTACGGTTGATATTTATCATAATTGACTGCAGTAGCATTTATTACGTCCGCAACTGCGATAAAAACAACGCGATTGAAAACGAATCTGTAACCGTAATTTAAATCCCCGATGGAAATGTACTGGCATCTTGAAGATATAGTAAAGTTTCTGGTGAATGGTTGAACAGAAACTGATAAATCAGGTTACCAAAAACACGATTTTCGCCTTTGAGGCACTAGGTTTATTTATTTATTTTTGAACCATAGGTTTAAATTTTTAGATCAAGACTAGACTTCAAGTCATTAGAGCAATCCAGGATGGAAATAATATTTAACAAAACAGGTTTTGTGGCTTTAATTAAATTAATGTCATATGCAAATTAAGCAGGCATATTTCTATGGGGACAGGGTGAAGACAGTAAATGATAATCTGAGAATTTACGAAAGCTACATTTTTTCTGATTATAGGATTAAGTATACATCCGGTCTATATTATCCGGTCTTGAGTGAGTGTCGGTAATGAGTATGTGTCTGACATGCTATGTTTAATTTTTTTTTTTTTTTTTTAATTTTTTCACATGTTTAGAGGATTACATCTCTATACCATGTCCAAATAATTTATTTCGGACATAAATATTAAATACGAATACTTTAAAAAATATGAAAAATCTTGATAACATAATATCGAGTTTAGTTTTGAAAAAATTTATTTATATAGAAGAGGGAATCTGTTTCGGATGGTGGTTGGTTATCCAAAATGTTTCTCATCTCAAATATCATTTAACAATCTGGGTGGTTGGATTTGGAAACTTGAGACCGTTCCATAACACATAAAAGCTGTCAGTTGTACTTGTAATATTTTAATAACATGTTGCCAGTTGACAAAGCAAATGTTTATGGAAAAAAAAAATGTTAAGAATCAATAAATAAATCACGTGTCTAACACTACAAGAAGACGGTTAATTAGTGACGGAATCTTTACCGATGAAAATTTTTTGTCGATAAAACACTTCTTCAGAGACGAAAATTTTAGAATTATCGACGGAATTCCGTGGGTAATGTTTTTGTGCATTACAGACGAATATTTTAGCATTATTGACGGAACGAGTATATTATCGACGGAATACTAATGACCGAATAATTTCGTCGGTAATTTCCATCGGTAATACTTTGGCATGAACGGTTTTACTCCCGCCAAATAATTACCGACGGAGTTACGTGTATCACCGACGGAATTATCCTTCAGTAAAAAAAAAAACACGAATTTTGATATTTAATAAATACAAATTTATTACAAATTTAATTATATATATATATATATTAAACTGAACGGTCAAAAAAAATTACCGATGGATTTCGTCGGTAAATATTGCCGATGGACATTCTGTCGGTAATATGTTATCGACGGAATAGGTGTATCATCCGTAGGTGATACAACTTCACGGATTTTGATATGTAGTAAATGCAAATTTATGACAAAATTAATAAAGGGAAAAAAAAGTGAACGGTCAAAAACAAATACCGACGGATTATCCGTCTGTGATATGTAAATTCCGTCAGTAAAACATTATCGACGAATACTCCGTCGGTAATATATTAGCGACGGAATACATGGATTTTGATATTTAATAAATACAAATTTATTACAAATTTAATTAAATATATATATATTAAACTGAACGGTTAGAAAAAATTACCGACGGACATTCCGTCAGTAATATGTTATCGACGGAATAGGTGTATCATCTGTCGGTAATACAAATTCACAGATTTTGATATGTAGTAAATGCAAATTTATGACAAAATTAATAAAGGAAAAAAAAGTGAACAGTCAAAAACAAATACCGATGGATTATCCGTCTGTGATATGTAAATTTCGTCAGTAAAACATTATCGACAGATACTCCGTCGGTAATATATTAGTGACGGAATATGCTGATACCAACGAAAATTTCGTCGATAATAAAGTATTACCGACAGATGAAATTTGAAAGCCCGTCAAAAGTATTACCGACGGAACTTCCGTCGGTAATGGTGAGCTTCCGTCGGTGATAGTCTTGGGCATAACTAAATGCCCGAGACTTCTTCTTCCTCATTTTCTCTCTTTCTCTCTTTCATTTGCTCTGCCCATCTAGACCCAACCACGTCCCCTTGTCGTCCGACCGTTGTGCCGTCACCGTCTGACCGTCCCTAACAAGCCACCGCCGTCGCCTGGTATCTCTTCTGTCTTCTCTCTTCTTTACAAATTGTTGCTTGATTTATTTATTTTTTAACAAATTTTCTTACTGTATTGTTTCTTTTATTTTTTCTTGTTTTGCAGATTTAGTTTGGAATCACAATCTTCATCAAATCAAGCTGTAAGTGTTTTTTTTCATTTTATTTCATTTTGTAATATTCGTGTTAGTTTATTTTTAAAATTTATGTTAAAGTTGTCTATTTTGTTATAATTATTTGCTTATTGGTGAGGATTTTGATTCACTATTTTTAAGATTGAATTATTTAAAATATTCGTGTTAATTAGTTTATTTTTAAAAAAAAATATTTTTAAAATTTATGTTAAAATTGTCTATTATGTTATAATTATTTGATTATTGGTGAGGATTTTGATTCACTACTTTCAAGATTGAATTGTTTAAAAATTGTTAAAATTTATGTTAAATTTATTGGAAAATTTGTTTAAAATAACCGAAATTTGATGAATTTTGAAAAATTTTAATTAAAATACTATTTTACATGTTTTAGTATAATATATAAATTTCAATTGCATTTATAAAATATAATAACATTGTGTTTAAATAAACACATAAAATAATTGTCTATAAAATGTTACTTATATAAAACTTACACAAACGACGCCAATTATAAAACTAATCATGTAGGAACAAAATATAAAGTAAAATCATAGTTGTCGGAAATTTGGACCTTCATAACCATAATATTTTTGTCTCTAAATATATAGCTATAAACTAATTTTTTTTTTTTTTTATGATTGTTAGTTATGAAATTGTATAATGTGTTATTGTGATTATTTTTCGTTGATTGTTTTGTGTTTATTATGTCATTGTGATTGTTATGTTATTGTGTTATTCTGTTTACTCAGACCATTGTGTTTATTGTGTTATTGTATGGTTATATTATTGATAGCTTACTTAGGCTTAAACAATGGAGCACGATAAATCTTGGATGTATAGGAGGTTGAACGACTCTCAATATATTAGTAATGAGTATTTGAATGGAGTTGAAGAATTTTTAGGTTTTGCATATGCTCACAGCGGGTATGTAAAAGACAATAAAATTAGATGCTCTTGTGTGAAGTGTTAGAATAATCAGTTTGCAAAAATTGATGATGTGCGTAAACACTTGTATTATAGAGGATTTAAGAAGAATTACTACATTTGGGATGCACATGGTGAAAGTCATCAAGGTCAGTCATCAAGGATGCATAATGATGAAGTCGAGACGAGAAGTGACGTTGAAAGAGATAATCCTTATGCAAGAATGGTAATAGATGCTCTAAACTCGAATCTCAATTTAGGTGGTAATTACAATGTTGATGAGACAATGGTTCAAGATGATCAATCGAATTTAAGTTCAAGACATTTTTATTCGTTGTTGAACAAAGCAGATGAACCGTTGGGGTCAGGATGTACAAAGCACACAACTTTATCTTCTGTTTCACAACTGTTAAATGTGAAGTCTGAATTCAACATGAGCAAATCATGTTTCAATCGTCTGATGATTATGATAAAAGGGGTGTTGCCAGAAATTGATAATTTACCTGATAATCTTTACCGAATGAAGAAAAAGATGGCCAAATTTGGACTTCACTTTCAGAAGATACATGTATGCAACAACAATTGCATGTTGTTTTATAACGACTCGGTTCACTTAGAATTATGTTCCGTATGTGGCCATCCTCGTTATAAACTAAGTAAATCAAGTGTTAGAAAGTCGAAGAGAATTCCTTATAAGATTATCTGTTATTTGCCATTGATTCCGAGACTTCGAAGATTATATATGTCAACGGTAACAACTGAGAATATGACATGGCATGCGCATAACCGAATGGATGATGGAGTATTGAGTCACCCTATTAATGGTGAAGCTTGGCAAGACTTTAATCGTACTCATTCGTCTTTTGTAGTGGAATCTCGAAATGTCAGATTGGGTTTGTATGCAGATGGGTTTTGTCTTTTTACTCATAGAGCGAAATCATACTCTTGTTGGCCGAAAATGCTTTGTGTATATAATTTACCACCATGGATGTGTATGAAGCAACCATATTTGCTTCCTAATATGGTAATTCTGGGTCCGAATATTCCATCACAGAATATTGATGTTTTCCTCAGACCATTGATAGATGAGTTGAAATTATTGAGAAATCATGGTGTTTTGACTTATGATGGGTATAGGAAACAAAATTTTATATTAAGAGCTGCATTATTATGGACGATTAATGATTTCCTTGCCTACAGCATGTTATCAGGATGGAGCACACACGAACGATTGGCTTATCCTTATTGTATGGAAGAAGTTAAGTCTTTTAGATTGCACTATGGCAAGAAACCATGTTTTTTTTATTGTCATCGGTAGTTCTTGCCTTTTAATCATCCTTTTAGAAGACAAAGAGATAAATTTTTTCAAAGACTTGAGCATGACTCTCCAATTGAGGGATTATCTAATGAGGCAATTCTGGAAAGGATAGATTGCATTCCAAATATCACATTTGGGAGTAAATTATGTGAACAAAAGTTTATTGGATTCGGAGAATGTCAAAATTGGACAAAAAGCATATTTTTTTGGGAGTTACCTTATTGGCATACAAATCTCATTTGGCATAATTTGGATGTGATGCATATTGAGAAAAAATGTATATGATAACATGTTCAACACAATGATGGATGTCAAGGGCAAAACAAAAGAAAATACAAAGGCCAGAATGGATTTAGCGTTGCTTTGCAGACGGTCAAAATTAGAATTGGTGGAAAGCAATGAAAAAACGTACAAGCCAGTTACACATTAAACATGGAAGATAAAAAAAGTTTGTGCATGGGTAAAAGAATTATGACTTCCTGATGGATTTGTCTCGAATATTGGCCGTTGTGAAAATGTGGTTGATGTGAGATTTTATGGCATGAAAAGTCATGACTGTCATATTTTTATGCAGCAGCTGCTTCCAATTGCATTTCGAAATTTGGTACCTAACATAATTTGGTATGCAATTACGGAGCTATATCATTTTTTCAGAGACCTATGCTCAATACAAATTCATGTAAACTAGATGAAGTTCTTGGAAACCAATATTGTTGAGACCATTTGCAAGTTGAACAAAATATTTCCTCCATCATTTTTTGATTCAATGGAATATTTTCCTATTCACCTACCTTATGAGGCAAAAGTTGGTGGACCGATCCATTATCGATGGATGTATCCATTAATAAAGGATATACGTAATCTTTTTGATTATTTACTCTATTGAATTGAACATTTGTTAATTTATTATTCGTTTATGATTCTTACATTTCTACATCATGTAAAGAGAAAAGTGAAAAATCTCGCATGTGTTGAAGGATTAATAGTTGAGGAGTATATAATGGAAGAAATTTCATCGTTCTGAGCCTTATATTTTGAACCAAATGTGAAAACAATATTTACTCAAGTGCCCCGAAATGATGATGGAGGAGATGTCGATCCGATAGGATGACTCTCAATTTTCACACATGAAGGGAGATCTTTTGGTCCAAAAAAAATAAATGCTCGTTATTTAGAGCACGATGAGTACGATGCAGCTGAATTATATATATTAATGAATTGTGAGGAAGTCATACCTTATATTGAGTAAGACATTTACCATTGTCTCGAATATATTTAGACATTAAGTTATATAATAAATATAGTGTAACTCATTATGTATCTATTCATTTTTTGGGTGTTTGATGAGATAGTGAAAATCGATGCAACGAACATTAGTGATGGTGAGTTGGAGAAAGTCCGTGCAGCTAGATTTACAAAATGGTTTAAGGACTATGTAAGTTCTAATCATTATTGTATGGTTCGCTAATGTTTGATACAATTTGATATTAAAGTCATATTGTTTTCCGTTATTGTTCATAGGTTCAGCAAGGTTTAATTCAACATAACTCTCGTAAAGTTGAGTTATCTCATTGTCCAGGACGTATGGGTTGGTGTTATTCTAGATATTTCATTAATGGTTTCAAATTCCATACATTAGATTATGGAAAAAATCGAGTAACCATGAATAGCGGTGTATGCGTCAAAGGTGACTGTTATAACGATTCTTCGCATGATTTTTATCGAATGTTGTTAGATATTGTGGAGTTAGAATATTTTGGTGTTGGAAATCAGGTTGTACTTTTTAAATATCGATGGTTTGATACGGATAAAGGTGTAACACCCCTAAGCAAATCCCATATCGACAAGAGACGGTGAGAAGTCTGGGCTTATAAGGGGTGACTCCCTTTGCACTAGTGAGGGCCCTTTTGTAGGACAAAACCGTGAGGTTCTGCGGAGTCAAAGCAGACAATAACTCATGATGTGGAAGTGTGGGGCCAAGACAGATGGTATCAGAGCCACCTCTCCGTGCTTGCAGATCGGTGATGGGGCAAACCTCAAAGAGGACGCTGAGTCTCGTAAGGGGGTGAATGTAACACCCCTAAGAAAATCTCACATCGACAAGAGACGTGTAAAGGGTCTGGGCTTATAAGAGTGGCTCTCCTTCCACTTAATGAGGGCCATTTTGTAGGACAAAACTGTGAGGCTCTGCAAAGTCAAAGCGGACAATATCTCATGACGTGGAAGTTTGGGGGCCATGACAAAAGAAATTCGAGTAGTTCCTCATAATGGGCTTGTTGAAATAAATTACAAGTCAATACTTGGTAGTAATGAACCTTTTGCTTTAGCTCATCAATGTCAACAAGTGTATTACAGTTCTTATCCGTTGAATAGAAGAAAACGTCGAGATTGGTGGGCTGTGCTCAAAACAAAGGTTAGGAGTAGATTTGACATTGGATCTAGTACAGGAGAAATAATTGATCTAAATGAAGGGGTTTATCAACAAATGGATGTGCCTATTCCCACCATTGTAACATATTCAGAAGATCTTGACAATCCTCGACTTTGGTTAATGGTGAAGAAGAAGATGAAGATGAAGATGGAGATGAAGATGATGATGAAGAAGATGACAGTGATGATAATGATGCTGATGAGAACGACGACAATGATGATTAGAAAGTTAATAGTATTTAATCATTTTGTAATTGCATGATCTGTCAAATAATATATTCTATATATGTATGCAATATATATTTACTAATAAATTTCATATTTTTTATTTTACAGATAAAATGCAAAGAGGGCTTAAAGTCAGTGCAAAGAAGTCACGGGGTTCACTATGGGATGCTTTCAAAGCATTTGGAGGATCGTCGGAAGGGCCTTCTACACCACAGTTGCCATCTGGGTCATCTTTCTCCCTACGAGCTCCATCGACACAGTTGCCGCCATATTCGACTCCATCGCCAGGGACCCCGTCTGCAGTCGCTCCATCGCCCATGGATCCCTCTGCACTAGCTCCTTCCAGAGTGCCTCTTTCTGTTGTACATCCGTCCACATTGACTCTCACTCCACTACTACGACTGACACCTACTCCGGTGGCTCAAGAGGATCCTACATTACCATCGTCTAGCCCATTGTTGGATGAAATTTCGCAGTATTTCAACAATGAGCCAACACCAAAGTATCTCGCGGATCATGGCATGGGGCAGCAGTCAGAGGTACATGCATCACATCTTTTGCCATCTTTCGGTACTGCCACTCAGCAGAGGAAACAGGATAGAGGTCGGATGAAAGGATTACCGACATCGAGTAATCCGGATAACAGGTTTCGACTGTCAAGTATTCAAAACACGTAAGTTAATTATATTACGATAATTCCATTATTTGAGTAACAAAGAAATTATTGTTCACTAACACATATCATTTAATTTAGGACTTTCATAGAGAGTTGTGTAAAATCGACCATTACTTCGGTGATCAGACAACACTATAACAGACCGTTGCCTACTTGGTCGAAGATACCTGCTGATGTGAAACTGTCTATGTGGACTATATTTGAGGTATGATTTGGTTAAGAGTTATATTGTAATTTAATTATGTTTATTAGTATATATTAATTCATAATGTCTCATTGTAGGGAAAATGCCAGTGGTCTCCCGAGCAAACACCACTGGTTAGGAAATTATTGGAGGCCACATGCAAGGATCGATTCAAGAACATGTTGAATTTTGAGAAGGACAATGCCATGACCTTTTTTAAGACAAATCGAATAGAAATTGCAAGAGTTACAAGTTTGATTGGATAGCAGTTGATATTTGGGATCAACTTATTGACAGCGTCTAGAGTACTGACGCTTAGAAAAATAGGTCCCAAAAGGCCAAGGGAAATAGGAACACGGAGAAGGATTGAAGTATTACGAAGCACACTGGTGGATCAGTTCCTTTTCTAGTTACAGGTGAAAGGATTGTACGTAAGATATATATATATATATATATATTTTTTTTTTGCAATTTATATGTTAAAATTTTTATCCTATAAACTATGTGAATATTTTTTTTATTAACATAATTTCAATAATTCTTTTAATTTGTAGTCACAAGAGTTGTAGCGCAACGTGACTTTCCTGAAACTGTTTAACAAAACCAATAAACATGCAAAGGGTCAAGGTGATTACGTAGACAACAAGATTAAAGTTGTTACTATAAGTATTTAACTATATCAATACTTTATATATTACATTCATTGATTATATTGCTGAACTGTTTATGTATGTGTTCATTATAACGTCACATATTAATTGTTTATATATTTAGATATTTGTGATTGTAGGAAAACTATACTGCCTCGTTGCAGATAAAATATGGGGATGATACGTCTTCATATCCCGATTTTGACCCTCAATCCTGGTTTAATGCTATTGGGGGCATTAAGACTACGCAGACACATGTTTATGGGTTTGGAACAAGACCGAAGAATCGACAAATTTTTTATTTACCCGACAATAAGCAAAGTTCAAATACAGTCAGTTACACTCCATATGGTCCTAGTACTACACAGCAGCCGCCAACAGCACCGATTGAGGAGTAGTACAATGCATTGAGGTCCAATGTTTCAAAAATCAGGACATCAATCGTGAGACTTGATAATCTCATGACGACATGGAGTATGATGTTCGCACCTTTGCTGCAGTCATAGCGAGCAGCTAGATTAGGCGGGATCGAAACCAGTGGTGCAGGAGTCAGTGCTATCGGAGGCAGTGATGCTGGAGTCGATGTTGTAGGTGCTATCGGAGCCATGGGTGCTGGATTGAGTGCTGCCAGAGGCATGGGTGCTGGATTTAGTATTGTCGGAGGTGGTGTCGAAGGCAATGCCGATGAAGACAGTGAAGCCGATGACAACAATACCTAGTGATAACAACATGTGTTTTATATTCGAGAGCTACATTTGAATATTATTTTTTCATATTTTTTTTGGCAAAAATTTATTTTTTATTATTATTATTTTTGCAAATAAGCAATTACCGACGGATTATATGGTTAATTATCGACATAAAATTCGTCGGTAATAATTTTTTTACTGACGAAATATTCTGTAGAAAACACAATTACCGATGAAATATACTGACGGAATATTCCGTCGGTAATTGTGTTACCGACGAAAATTGACCATTGGTAATTGATTATTATCGACGAAAAATTCCATCGGTAATAGTATTACCGACGAAAATATTTTCACCGACAAAAATAGTATCACTGACGAAAATTTTTGACGGAAGGTAATACACTTTATCGACGAAAATTGGACTTTTACCGACGAAAAATTCCATTGATAAAAGTTCGTTCTCTTGTTGTGTAATTGTTAACATATGAATCTGATTCATGAGAAGCTAATTAAGCTTCCATAGAGAACCATTTTCTTTTCTTGTTCCAGTGGTAATAAAGAAATGCAGATAAGATTTTAGAAGGGAAAAAGCTATGGCATTAATATAGAATTTAGATCAACTTAACCCCAATGTAAAACCTCAATGATTTACATTTTACAAGGTAAAAGTTTGTCCTTTAGACCCTAATTAACACAAAAAGGTAGAAAATAGTGTATAAGGTAAGCAACCTCTTGGGTCCTTATGACAATATAAAGAGGGTAATTTACATTTTGGGTTACTGAATTTAGTATCAATTCTCATATAGGTTACAAACTTTTAATTTCATCACAGAACTTCTATTATTAATAAGTTAGGTCACTTATGCTAACTCCGTTGAGTAATTCTAATGGAAAACCTGACTCAGCATGCATATATTTTTTATATCTCATCAAGATAATGCCTGAATGGTATTTTAGGTAAAAAAAAATTTACGCTGAGCCAGCTTTTTCGTTAGAATTACTGAACAAAATTAGCATAAGTGACCTAATTTATTAATAATAAAACTTTAGTGATGTAATTTTATGAAATTAAACATTTATAACCTATATGAAAGTTGATGTTAAGTTCAATGATCCAGAATGTAAATTACCCCAATATATATATATATATATATATATATATATATATATCAAACTCATTAGACCAAGTCACTGAAATCATAGCAGTGAATCTTCTGGGGGGCTTGGCATTAGGAAGACAACAACTATGAATAAAGCATTGCTTGCTAAACTTAGATGGAAATTAGAGGAGGGTAATACAGGACTTTGGGCACGAGTGTTGAGGTCCAAGTATTTGAAAGGTTCTTCTTTTATCAACACTTCAGTCAAACATGGCGTTTCTAATACTTGGAAGAGCATTTGTTCAGCCAAAGAGATTGTGGCACGAGGTTGCTTGATATGATAGGTAACGGGCGAACCACTTCTTTCTGGTATGATAAATGGATTGGTGATAAAACTTTGGCAAATAGTTTTGGGTCCTCAATTCCTATGCAGGGTCGAGAAGAAGTTGTTAGTGATTATTTGAATGATAATGGATGTTGGAATTGGCACAAATTGACCTATCTTACAACAGATGTCAAGAACAAAATATCGCTTATACATCCAACCTCTTCCATAGAAGATAAGGTGTTTTGGGCCGCTTCTTCCTCAGGTGATTTTTCAGTCAAATCAGCTTATTATCTGCTTATGCCTGAATCCTCTAGTAACTTCTATTGGTCACAATCTTCGAAGTTACATTTACCTTCCCAAATCAGGCATTTCTTATGTCTTGTTGTTCAAGGAAGAATTCTTACAAAAGAGGTTTGTGTTAAACGAAGAATCTCTTCTTCTTCCAGGTTTCTGAGATGTGATGCTAATTTCGAAGATATTTTGCATGTCCTTCGCGATTGTCATGATTCTCAGTTCTTGTGGTCAAAGTGGTTGTGTGGTAATCATTTGGATCACTTTAATTCCTTGTCTTTACAATATTGGTTGAAATTTAACTTATTTATTCGTGGTAAGTGAATTTTTTGATCAATTCCATGGTTCTTGTTCTTTGGTTTTACTTCCTAGCATATTTGGAAATGGCGTAACAGAATGTTTTTTGAAACCGGTTTGAATGGCCAGTTAATGCTGTTAGTTCCATTATGTCAAGCGTCATAGACTACTTGAAATACCAGGCTATCCGAAACTCTCTTATCAGTCGTTAACTGCTTTACATTGCATGGCAGTGTCCTCCTACGAATTTTGTTAAATTGAATGTGGATGCTTCAGCTAAATCTAATCCAGGTGAGTTATCAGCTGGTGGCTTATGCATGGATAGCAATGGTGATTGGATTTTTGGGTTCACTAGGAAGATTGGTTGGCGTTCGATCACCATGGCTGAGATTTATGCCATTTTTACTGGTTTACAATTGGCTTGGGATGAGGTTGCAGGAATATTTTGGTGGAATTTGAATCTTTATTGGCTGTTAATAAATTTTTACAGCCAGTTAAGAATAATGATGCTTATTTCCTGCTCATCCATGGGTGTAAGCAGTTTCTTCAAAAGGATTGAAACTGTTTCTTGACTCACATCTACAGAGAAGCCAATTTGTGTGCTGATCTTTTGGTTAATTTTGCTCATGGGGGTACTTTTGATATTAATAAATTAAGCTCTCCTCCTAATACTGTAATTAAGACCTTACAAGAAAATTTATTTGGTATTGCTAGGCCTAGATCCTACATTGTTTAAAGCAATTAACTCGCTCTCTTGTACCAAGAAATCATAGCAGTTATAGAATTAAGCAATATTCAACCATGCTTTGCATGATAGAAAATAAAACCCGAAAGAACTTTTCAATGCATCGGAGCAATAAAAATCGACACCAAAAAGACTATGGGTAAATTTGAAAAACATGCTGTCAATAATTAAATTATTGTTAAATGGTATATAGATAAAAATTATTTGAAAAAAAAACAATTAGAAATTATTATAAAAGATATTGTAAAGACAAAATTACCCTTAATAAAAAAATCTATTTTCCCTTTCTCCTCCATTAAAAAATATTATTTTTTAAAAAATTTAATTAAAAATAAATTTAAAAAATAAAATATTTAAATATTTATTTTTTAAAAATTTAAAAAAATAAAGAAAAAATAATTTTAGAAAAAATAATGTTATTTTTTTAAAAAAAATTAATTAAAAAAAGTAAATAAAAATTTTAAAATTTTAAAAAAATATTTTTTAAAATTAAAGAAAAATTATTTTCAGAAAAATTTATTTTTAAATTAAAAAATAAGAGAAAAATGAAAAAGAAGTTTTTTTTATCAAGGGTAATTTTGTTTTTATAATTTTCTTCTTAATAATTTTTTATTTTTTATTTTTCTTTTTCAAATAATGTTTACTCATTATATCATTTAAATATAATTTAATTATTGACATCCTTTTTTTAAATTTACCCAAAGACTATTAGCTAAGGATCAAAATTTGAATTTGATTCATTGTCTGTTATGCTGAGGTTTGGTAGTGTTGGCTTCTAGCCATTGTCTTGTCCTGTTTGAGGGTAATTGTGGATGATATATATATATATATAAAAGATGATCCACTCATGTAAAATTAATTTAGTATTATATGTTTTCATAATTTTTACACGATTTATATTTATTTAATTCAATCGTTGTATTTTATACTTTATTATGTAGATCGTTCACGTCAAATTTTAAGTAAATTAAAAATATATAATTATTTGTTCGATATAAAAAAATTTCAATCAATAAATATATATAAAAAAGACAATATTCTCAATCGATATGGTATAAATATCGGACCGATTCGAAACTTTACGTGCACAATGAATGCAATTATATTGCTAAATTCAATAACCGATTTATTAAAATATCAATAGTATTTATGTAAAATTAATTAATTTTATAATCTATACCAATATAAATTGATATTATATATATATATATATATAACATACTATTAAAGTTACCTCAAACCTTTTAACATTAAGTTGACAGCTGGCTTTATATATATTTTTTGTTTTTGAGATATACCTTTTTTTTTTTTTTGTGCGGCTTAGGTGATTTCAGTATTTGACACATGTGACATGGTAATTTGAATAGTTTCAATTAGATATGACAATTTCAGATATAACATGATTATATAACATGAATATATGGGGAAAAAATTAAAATATGACATGATACGAAAAATAACATGAACACAACACGAATAGACGAACGTGTGTTATTTTTTCTTGTCATAATTGTTTTCAAGGTATTATATATTTTTATAAATTTTGACACGTTAATAATTCATTTTACGTAAATTTTGACACGTTCGTGTTTTTGTGTCGTGTTCGTATTATTTTTCGTGTCGTATTTTAATTATTTTTTCATGTTGTGTTCATGTTGTATCTGGAATTGTTAGTTTTAATTGATATTATTCAAATAACTCTCAATTTTGTTGCACGTGTCGTATAATGATTGAAAGTTATTGTTTGTCTAGATTAAATTTGATAATGTTAGACATCTATACCTTACTTTAAAAGTTGTCCTCAATTGGGGATATTTTGTATAATTTTCCATAATAATTCAAATTAAACTCTAAGTTCATTAACTTAAGAATTGAATTATTACATTTGCATCTGTTATATATTAATATAAATATCATATTCAAAACTTATTCTTTATATTTTTATTTTGTCTATTTAATTTTATTTTTTGCATGAATTTAAATTATAAATTAATAGTCTTAAAAAATAAATATAATAAAATTCAATAAATTAAAATTATTAATTGAATAAATTATTTTAAAAAATAAACAATAATAAAAATATGAAAAATAAAATTATTAATTCAATATACATTAAAAATGAAATAAAAATTATTAATAAAACACATTAATTCAATATACATTACGTATTAAAATATAAAATTTTCAAATACATTTAAATTATATAATTTATGGATAATTACTTTTAACATAATTTTTAAATTAATAGATATATGATTATATTTATATTATAATATATTAAGGTATAGAAAAATTAAATCTTTTTTAAGAAAATTATTTATAAAAAAATTTACTCTCACAACAGCACATAAATAAAAAAATTATTAAAAGAAATATTATAAAATAATTATTAGTAAATTATTAATACTATTATTATATTTTTTTTAAATTATTCATTTTTATAAAATATTAAAACAAAACATCCCCGGGCAAAGCCGGGGCTAACATACTAGTATATATTATATGCTGGTCAAGTATCAAACTCCATGTGTTTTAGTTTATGCAGTGGATGGGGTACATTGATGAAAGGAACTGATGTCTCTCAACCTTTTCTTTCTTTAAGGTTTAAAGAGGAAAATGAAATTAAACTTGGGTCAAATGATGGTATTCCATGCATTATTCATTATGGTTAAGTGTTCTTAGCAACTTGAAGGTTTGGGAATTTGCCACTTCAATATAAAAAAATTAAAAATATTAGTGAATTTAATTCGTGCGAGTTAAAGTATTTGTTCTGGTAATTGAAAATAAAAATTGTTGCTAGTTAATGTTGATTTTGGTCTTATACTTTAAGCTAACATAATTAACAAAATTTGTAAACTGGTATATAGTATGTACTATTCACTGAATTTATAGTAGATTGATGAAAAGTATTCTTAGTATACATAAAATTTTATCTCATCAGTATTAAGCTTTGATTAAAAGTCAATAGCGAAAAAAGTCCATATCAACATTTTGTTTACGAGGATTGAGGAATGAGAATGATTATTGTTTATATTATTTGGACGTTTCATTTTTTTTTTAAATATTTATATTTAATATTTATATTTAACATATATTCGGATATGAATAAAAAATATAATTTTTATAATATATAAAAAAAAAAATTAAAAATTGAATATACTCATATCGATCGTATCGACACTTACTCGAATTCAGATAACTTAGATTATATTTAACAGTATTATACAAAAGATGATCATTAGCACAGTTCTAGATTCTAAATATTCTTAATTTCTCCTGCAGGATGTCAAGAAACCAAAGTCAAAATGGCCTAATCCAAATAACTTAATTAACTTCAACAATGTCGGCAACCTAGCTTGGTTAGTATAGTGAGATAACATTCATTTCTTTTCACCTAAAAGAAAAAGTCTCAAAACAATCAGACAAAAAAGTATACAGAAAGCGCAGAATATTGTTCTGATGAAAATTGAAATGGATGGTTTGTTAGATAGTTACTGCTGCAAAAGTGAAAAGACCCTACTACTAGAAGATTTTTAGCATTTAATTTTAATTAAGGTCACTTTCTTTTCTTTTCTTTTTTGCAGAAGAGAAAATTAGTCATTTGGGTCATCTGGTGTAGTGGAATTTAAATTTGAAAAACATACCATCAACAATACAATAATTGTTAAATAATTTAATGGAAAAGGATTATTTGAAAAAGAAAATTAAAAAATTAAAATTTAGTAAGAAAGAAATTGTAAAAAAAAAAAAAATACCCTTAATGGTAAGTAATAAACAAAATTACCATTTAACAAAGAATATTATTTTTTATTTTTTAAAATTTTTTAATTAAAAAATAAAATTATTTAAATATTTATTTATTAAAACTTAAAAAGTTTTATTTTCAAAAAAATTTATTTTTTAATTAAAAAAATAAATTAAAAGGTAAGAGGAAAAGAGAAAAATAAGATTTTTTTATCAAGGGTAATTTTGTCTTTACACTTTTTTTCCTAACAATTTTTAATTTTTTAATTTTTCTTTTTCAAATAATTCTTACTCATTAGACCATTTAAAATTATTGTATTTTTATGGTATGTTTTTCAAATTTACCCAATTCTATATATATAATATTGGCAATGCTTTCATGTTAAGAAATGGAAATTTCAGCTTTATCAAATGTTGGAGAAGCAGCAATGAGGAGAAAATAATGGAGGAGGGCAAAAGTTAGCCAATGCCGTATTCAATATTTGTTTGCCAATGTTTTAATATATATATATATATATTGTATTTTTCATGCTAATTGACAAACCAAAAGTCTAAAATTTTCATATTATTTAAGTTTAAAACCTTTATAAAATACGTTTATAAGTTTTCTGGATCAAAAGTTATTAAAATTGTAATTAGGCATAATCAAATATGACCCAAATTCACCACAAACGAATGGAATGTATTATATGTATTGTAAAATATACATTGACTGCTTGTATATCGAAAATACATCACCTATTCATAATAAATTAATTCTCTATATAAATATATATCGATTTTAGAATAAATCAAATCAAATCTTACAAGTACCGTACAATATTAAGAATTATGATCTCGGCCATCAATCTTAACTGAAGCCACAATGTCTAACAGTGACGATTTCAGGTTCATTGTGGATAAGAATAATGGAGTCCAATGCCCAAAGGCTTTTTTTCAACTTTAATATACTGACTTCAGCTAGTAAAGCGAGATAGGGAGCAGCCCATTAGGCAATATGAAGGTTCCAACCCATTTCAAACTCTAAAATCCAAACCCTGGAAGAAACTATTGTTTTATTGTTATTTGAAGAAAAATTCAAAACTAAGCCTTTGGGTTTTATCTCTTTGAAATTTGCATGTGGATGTTTTGAACCAAACCTCCACATGTTCTGCAGATATTCCTTAATTATATTGAACATAATGTGTTTCACAAACCTCAAAAAAAAAAAAAAAAAAAAACAAACCTCAAAAAAAAAAAAACTGTTGGAGTACAAAAAAAATACCACTTATTTTCTTTGACTGGTTTGTTTCATCCTCCATTGGCCAATTTGTCTTATACTATGTAAAAATACTTGAGATTAGTGTGGTCGGTATCTGGTACTAATCGTATAGGTCGATATATATCGATTTTGAGGTAAATCGAAACGATATTAGTATCGTATAGTTTCAATTTTTGTGTCGATCCATACCGATCTATCGGTCTGTATCGATCACTAACGGCACGTACAGACCCGTACCGATCAATATAAGTTTTTGATTTTTTTTTTTTGTAAAAAAAATTCACTTATTTAATTTTTTTAGTTAATTTTTAATCTTTTTTGTCATTATTATTTTTATTTTTTCATAAATTTATTTTAAAATAAAATATATTCATTAAATTAAGCTATTGAACTTAATTAATAATAATTTATTATATTTTTTAATATTTTATATTTATTTTATTTATTTGATGTTTAAAAATTTTATATATTAAATATTTATAATTTTGTAATTTATATTTGCATATAAATATAGATATATGTATATAATTGAGATATATTTAAATGTGTATATAATATATATTTTATTAGAAATTTGGAAATAGGTTATATATATGAAAAAAAAATATTTAAAAAATATTGGTAAATTTGAAACAATATACCGAAACACATTAATACCGATATATATATATATATATATATGAGAATCAAAACAAAAATAATATGTCAGGGATTTATTTTTCTTTTTGGCGGTCTTCACAATGTCTAATGGGAGTCTAAGAAAGATCCTCTGGTTTGATTGTCTTCAGAATGTTGCTTTAAACATGATTAATTAAATAATCATTGGCTTATTTTCTTTTGTTTCTTCTATCTTAACAAGACATGAACATGAGCTGTAAAGACAGATTACCACTTCAGAAAAGAGAATATAAGCAATTAGAAAACAGGCCAGCAAATGGATCCCCTGGCAGTGTCAAGGATCAAATACCCTATTGGGAGAAAAAATGGATCTACTAAAGAAACTGCAGTGTTTGATTGTTGAAGTGCAAAAGAGTTAAACATAAGCAATAAATGTTTAGGCACATTACATTTACGAAAAAAAGCAGCAAATTTTCAGCTTTTGAGCAAACCATGAAGCTGGTGCTACTCTAATTATGATCACTGTGGGGAACAGAATATCTCCATGCCTCTCTTAAATGAAGTTGGAGAGTATTTATGGTTGTGGTAGTTTAGATTTATTTCTCAGAAAAAGAGATAACGGGGAATCCTGGATTTTTGTGGTAAAGAAGTTGATTATGTTACCCGGATTTTTTTTTTTTTAAAGTACTCATATTCGATACCTGTGTTTAATACATATTTGGATATGGGTATGAAAGTATGATCTTCTAAATATATGGAAAAACTTAAAAAAGATTGAGTATACTGATGTCGGACTTGTACACGTATCCAACATTCACCCGAATCCAGGTAACATAGGTGGAATTGATATCTTATTGAACTTAAATTAAAATAACAAGTTAATGATCAGGGAATAAATCACACCGTGAATTTCTATTGACATAACGTTACTAAATCAGTAAAACTGGTCTCTGCAATTTTCGCAGGTCAGTTTCCTTATGTTTGCTAAAAGAAGACATTCGAACAACTCATGCTCGAAACATCTAAAAGCAAAGAAGAAAAACGTCTCTACAAAGATTGGGGGGAGTGGGGGCGGGATGTTCAAACAGTTTCTCCACTTTGAAATCAGGAATAGAAATTTGTCAGGCCATCGTTTATAGCAGCTTCTACATTAATCATAGATGTCAGTTTCTTTGGCTTCTGCCATCATCTGAAGCTTTCACTTTTATTTGATGTATATCTTCATTTCTTTTCTCAATTGAGTTGGCAACAGGCTATTTCAATCCCAGTGGTAAGAGAGATGTGCTATTTAGTACCTATCTCCATGAGGCTGCAGTCACAAAGAAACCAACCAACCAAATTAATAATTATATTGAATCATTTCTAAGATTTTGATGATTTCATCTGCTGTTATTTCATACTTACATCATATGCAAAAAGGGATCTGCAGTAGTTGGTGTTTGTGAGTACTGTACTGGTGGATCCACACTCACTGTCTTTAAGTGAGACTGCTGATCTATCAAGTTTGATTGACCAAGGGTAATTGTAGCTCTGAGCAGTGGCTCCAACGTGTGAAGATGACCGCTTCATCCTTATTGCCTTTGGGACATGATTTCTGCCTTCCATCGATGCCCTTCGCCTGTTCGGTTGCCTTTCAAATGAATCTGGCGGCCTTGACTTGGGTGCACTTTGTGATCTGACTTTGGCTCTTGAAGATTCTGTGTTAGCCATGTAATTGGGGAATAAGGCGTAGTCATATGACACGGATTCTGCATATTCGGGCCTTGGGAATGCAAAAGGAAGTTCTGATGGATCAGGTTTGGAGATAGATGATTGATATTGGGGACTGCTTTGTGCTATGCTGAAAGAATAGTCCTCAAAATGACCATTGCAGCAGACTCTGGGGCTTATGTCAGTCAAAGCTGATGGTGCTGGAGATAGCTGATAATCTTCTTGCTTCGAGGACGCACGATTTGATGAACAATGAGTTGAGAATCTATGTTCCACTACCTCTCGTTCTGCTTGTGGATGGTGTGATGAATAGCTATTTCTACTCTTCAAACTTCCCTTTGAATCACTAAGATCCATCTCTACAATCTTAATGTTTTCTTCCCTTCCACTATCAATCTCCTACATGCACAAAACCCATTTTGCAAATCCATTGTATAAGAATCTAGAATGATCATCTGTCAGTAATAATATTGTTTGGGTTCCTTTCAATATCAGATGATTGCAAGAAAATTATGTGAAAGGCAAAGGAGATCCTTTAGACATTGATTATCCCCCAAAAAAGAGAAGATCATGAATTGAAACTTACATGATATGAATGCCTGATCCGGTGATCTGGTGTTGACCTTCTGTGGGGTGATTGTCTCTGGGTAGCAGGCTTCGAATCTTCAACCATCCGAATCCTCTGAGCTCGAGCTCTGGCTTGTGCGGTAATCAAAGCCTGCATGCATTTGAGAGTAGCAGTGGCCTGTTTTCTCACCAGGTGACCTCTTACAAGTGCCTGTAACTTTACTATTCCTTTTAATGCATTCAGAGCTTTTCTAGCCTGTTACAAACCCAATGAAACCAACTTCCAAACTCATATCTCATAACATGTGTCAAATCGCTGCATAAATTCATAATTAGCTACCAAAAATGTAAGTGGACTGTTAAGAAGTTACATACCAAATATGATCGAAAGACAGATTGAATTTTTTTGGCAGCAGCCTCTTCAGCTGCGCTGACTTTCTCATTGGCAGCAAAAGTTAACCGGATCACAGCCGCTGCAGCCTGTGCAGCCACCACAGCAGCATCAGCAGCTGCTTCTGTAGCCACTGCCACAGCCATGGCATGCTTTTTCTGTTCATCCTCATTCTCCAAAGTGGCCTCCACTGAAGGTGGTGGAGTAGTGGCAACTTGTTCTGTAAAATTCAAGTCATTTGTAGGCGTTGCTGTTGTAGCTGAAGATCTCCGAAAACTCCATCTCTTTTTCTCTTTAGGAGTTGTTGGTGGGATTGAAATGGGAGGAGTTGGATTCTCTGGGACAACTGAAGAATTCTGATTACTTGTGTATTTTCCTTTCTCCTTCTCTTTCTTGCCTGTCAAGAAGCTTTTTAGCCATTTTCCTGTCTTCCCCATCCCTGTAAAACCTTTCTACTCCACCATTGCTTCACAGAAGATCATTTAAAGAAGATAGCAACAAGTGATATATAGATCTCGTTGGCTATAACTTTGGATAAGTAGCTTTCAGCATGTAATGGGCTTAGCATATCTTAATTGCTCCTTTTTTTTTTTTTTGTCTTTTTTGACAGCCTAATTTTACTGCTGCATTATTCCATCTGTGTTGTCACTACAACAATCGGAGGATGATTTGGTAATGCTCATTAGGTAACCCCTGAATGATAGTTAAAGAAGGAAAGAGGAAGCTGCCTTGTCAAGCCACTCGCCACCATCCTGGAAGATTACTGGCTTAGATTCGCTTACCTTGATTATCAAGGGTGTTATGGTAACTATGTCCTAGTTAATTTGGAAGGGAAATCTCAGAAACCATGTGCAAATGGGTCGAGATTCGAGAACATGCAGAATCCGTGTAAAATACTCGTTTCAGGGTGGGAGATATGTCCCACTGGAGGTCTATTTTTAGGGTGGCCTAGTCCTGGATTTAGAACCTGGAAACCCCTTGTGGGGTAGTGGGCTCCACTAAGAGAAATGTACAGATCAGTAGAATCATGAATTTCAGGTCGATTGTATATTGGAGTGAGGAGGATGTCATGATTTTATAAAAAATTTATGAATCTCATATCCGTGTTGTGTACTAAAATTCGATTGAATATATAATTGTTTTCATTATTTTTAACATGTGAAGTATTTTTTTGAACAAAATCATGAAATTTAATAAATCAAAACGAATAATACCTACCGGGGCACTGGTTTAATATTCTCTTGTTTATGCATCAAGTTTTCTGTGATGGTCCCCCGTTGAAGGAAGGTAATAACCTTGGTTGATACCAAGACCCTGTAAGAAGTCATCTCCCACCAGCATTTTTTCTACCCTTTCCTGTTTCCAGAAAGCTGTGGGTCCAATATATAGATATTCTACCAATGCAAACAATTGTTGGTGAGACAAAGGTAGTTTGCTAGTTTGCAAATTAATGTCTTGTTTTGCATGGAATTGGGAATTTTATTGGAGTGTTTAAAGACAGTGAAATTAGTTCTCAAACCAAACAACATTGAAGCTGTCAGAAATTAACAACTATATGTCAGCCTTTCTCTCAGCACGACAATCAAAATTAAATGTGTCTTTATGTAACTCCTTTCAATATAGTAGTTTAAATTTAACTAGCTTTTGGACACGTGTAATTTAGATCTCTAAAAAATTAATTTAATAAATAAAATTCTTTTGGGTATTTTGATAATAACTAGTGTTTAAACCTCGCAATGTTTCAGTTGTAAATTGTGCTGAACGTTAAATGAGTTGTTAAGATCGTTATATTATGTACATATCAAAATAAAAGTGTTTGTACAACATATGATTGAAAATTAAGGAGACATTATTAGAGTCTGAAAAATGTTTAAAAGTAAATCAAATATCGATTAAAAATTCAATGTTCGGTTCGGATTTTTTCATATTAGATTTAGATCATAAAAAAATTTATTTGATTCGGTTTCATTATTTTCCATTTTATTTTTTTTATATATTTTATAAAATAAAACAAATTATAAATTTAGAATAATATTAAAAAGATGAAGATTTTTAAATTTAAAAAATTAATGTCAAATCGATTTGAATTTTTGAAATTTCCTTAGAGGTCGATTAAATTTCTATGCTAATTAGGTTCGATTTAAAAAAAATCAATTCATTAATCCAATTTTGTTTTTTGAAATCAAATTGAGCTCAATTAAACAATTATCTATTATCATTCAAAATTTTAATTTTTACTGATAATTTATCAATACAATAATTTTTTATTCAATAATAATATAAAAAAGTAATATGACTTTATTTTTTAAAAATAAAAATAAAAAATCAATCATTATACTACACATGACACAAAATTAAGAGTTATTTGAATAGTGTCACACACGAACATGACATGAAAAAATAACTAAAATACGACATGACACGAAAAAATAACATGACCACGACATGAATACACGAACGTGCAAATTTATAAAAACGAACCTGACACAAAATTGAGAATTATTTGAATAGTGCCAATTAGACTTGACATTTCTAGACATGACAATATTGGACACGACACGATTACACGACACGAACACGACACAAAAAAAACTAAAAACACGACACGACACGAAAAATAACACAAGCACGAAACGAATACACGAATGTCTCAAAATCTATATAATACGAATTATTAACGTTTCAAATTTTATATAAATATAAAATACCTTAAACACGATTATGACACGACAAAATATACGAATATGACACGAATACACAAATTGTCAGGTCTAACAATTTCGGACACGAAACGAACATGAAAAAATAACTAAAACACAATACAATACGAAAATATAACCTAACACAACAAGAATGCATAAATGTGTCAAAGCTATCAACACGACACAAATTTTAGAGTATTTAATAGTGCCAATTAGACCTGATAATTTCGAACCCGACACGAATATGAAAAAAATAACTAAAACACAATATAACACGAAAAAATAACACTAATCCAACACGAATGCACGAATATGTCAAAATCTATATATAACATATCAAAATTTATATATATATATATATATATATATGTAATAATCTTAATACGATTATAACACAAAAATAATAATATAAACACAACAACAAAAAAAATAAATTAAAGCTGCTTGCCACGTGGCAAGCAGCCGACCCTCAATTGAGGAATCAATTGATCCCTCAATTGAGAGATTACTTTAATTTATTTACTAGAATTAAGCCCCCTGTTTCACTAGGGGTTTTAATTTTTTTTTTTGTAATTTTTGTAATTAATTAATAATTAATTTTTAAAATAAATTTTATTATAATAAATTAAAAATTAATTAAAAATTATATTTTATTAAATAATAATTATTTAATTATTTATAAATTTTAATAATATTAATATAATTATATTTTTAATTATAAAAATTAAATTTATAATAATTGTTTATTTATAAATGACGTAATACAAATATCTTTTCAATTATTATTTATATGCAATTTTTAAACATATTTAGATCTTATTATATATATATTTATAGGAGGTAAAAAATAATAAATGAAAAATAACAAAATAAAATTGTGGTTTGTATTTTATTCTCTCGTTGGGTCGACTTTCTCAAATTGGTTAGCAGCAAGTTCGTTTTTTTCTTTTTTTTTTGTTAAATTAATGAACTACTAACTCATTTTTATATTTCATTTTGCATATTTAATTATTCAAATAAAAAATAACTAAAATAAAATTATGGTTTATATTTAATTCTCTCCATTGATCAACTTTCTCACTCTAGCTAATAGCAAGTTTTCTTTCTTTAATTTTTTTCCGAGCGAATCAGGTATGGATCCTAAATCAATCCGCGAGTCAACGTTTGGACCAATCCCTTTAAATACATCATTTAAAAATAAAATAAATTAATATAAATAAAAAAAAAAACTAAAACTAAAAAAAATATATAAAAAAAAGCTTGCCACGTGACGATTAGAGACTTTTTCGGCTTTCTCACACTGGTTAGCAGCAAATTCATTTTTTTTTTTTTGCGAATAAGTCAAGTACGGATTCTAAATCGACTCGTGAGTCAGCGTGCGGACCGATCCCTTTAAAAACATCACTTGAAAATAAAATTAAAATAAATAAAAAATTAAAATTAAAAAACCAAAAAAAAAAAAAAAAAACTAAAATTTTTAGAAAAAAAGCTTGACACATGTCAAGCAAATAAAGCTTGACATGTAATTTTTTTTTAATAGACTACTAGAGTTAACCCCCCCGCTTCGTTGGGGTTTTTATAATTTTTTTAATTAATTAATAATAAAAAATTAAATTTTATTAAATAATAATTTTGTTTTAAAATTATAATAATAATATAATTATATTTTATTAATTATGAAAATTAAATTTATGGTAATTGTTTATTTATAAATTATATAATATAAATGTATTTTTAAATATTATTTATATCTATTTCTTAAAAATATTTAGACCTTATTGTATAGTGTATATTGTTATTTATAGAAGATAAAAAATAACAAAATAAAATTATGATTTGTATTTTATTCTCTCATTGGGTCGACTTAAAATAAAAAAAATAAAAAAAGCACGTCGTCAAGAAAATTAACTTAACACGTATGTCACATTGATTAATAGTAAGTTTGTTTTTTATTTTAACCTTTTTTTCCCGAGCGAGTCGGGTACGGATTCTAAATCGATTCGCGAGTCAACGTGTCGACCAACCCTTTAAATAAATCATATAAAAATAAAATAAATATAATTAATAACTTTTTTACTGAACGGGTCGGGTTCGGATCTTAAATCGACTTGCGAGTCAACGTGCGGACCAACTCTTTTAAATACATCATTTAAAAATAAAATAAAATAATTAATAAAATAAATTTTTTTCTCGAACGGTTCGAGTATGGATCTTAAATTGACTCGCGAGTCAATATTCGGACCAACCCCTTTAAATACATCATTTAAAACTAAAAATAATTAATAAAATAATTTTTAAAATTTTTTTTTCGAACGGAACAGATACAGATTCTAAATCGACCCGCGAGTCACATGTGAACCAACACCTTTAAATACATTATTCTAAAACAAAAAAATATATAAAAATAAAAAAATAAATTGCCACGTGTCGAGCAAAGAAGCTCGACACATGTCGAGCAAACATCCCATTAGGGGATTTTTTTTATATGATAGGTATAGATATTATTATAGATTAGGTATAGATAATATTATTAGATACTAATAATTTAGTTTAGTTTTAATGCACATATAAATTTACTCAAATATCATCATTATAATAATTGAACTTAAATAATGATTTAAAAATTAAATTTATTGGAAATATTTTGATTTGTCATAAAGTTTTAAAAAATTATAATGTTGATATTTAAGGGTTTTTATTATCAATAAGTAAAATAATAATATAAAACAATTAAAAAGAGAATTAGGTATCCTAAATAGAAAAAGAACTTAATTTTGGATGTTTCAAAAAGCATAAAGAAAGTCTAAAATAATACGACAGATTAAGGGAATGGGTCAAGCAAGAAGGAACCTTGCTCTAAATATGATCATTTGTTTCACTTATATATATATATATATATATATATATATTAAAAATCATCCCTTGCATAATTTTTTTTTAACTTTTTTCCTTTTTGCTTTTTCAGTTTGATTCGAATGGTGTGATATATTAACTAATTAAAATTTTCATATCTTCTTTATTTTTCATTCTAATTTTTTGTTTTAAATACGTAATTAAGTTTTTCATCTTGTATAAAGTTTTTTTTTTTTTTAACAGTATTAATATCTAAAGCAACTAATTAATCGACACCCAATGAAGATACTGAGATAATTTTACCAAACCATTTGCTCTCTTTCATTTTTAGTAAAATTATATTCTATAGTGCAATAAAAATAAAGTACGATAAATAGTAAATTGCAATAAAAATAAATTGCAAAAAAGTAAATGACAAGAAAGATAAATTGCAATAAAAGTAAATTGCAAGGAAAATAAGTTGCAATAAGTTAAATTGCAAGGAAAATAAGTATTTGATCAAAATAAGAATGTTTTAAATGCATAATTAGTAATTAAGCAATTAGAATAACCTTCGGCAATTTCAAAAAATGTATTTCACTCGCTTTTGAGAAGGGTATTCGAATGCACAATAAGGGAATCCGAAAGTCTTAGAGGAAATTTCAAACATAATTGAAAAATGATCGAGCATCCAAATGTCATAGGGAGCTGGGCAAGTATATTTCGTTCCAAAAAAATGAGATATTCCAATGCTCAAAGAAGACATCCAAATGTCAAATGCCATTTTTGAAACAGTATTGAAAACGATTTAGGAGAATCCGAATGCCATGAAAGTGCATTCGAATGTTTTTTTCTATAAAACCAAAAATTAGGAAAAACGATATTCCATAGTAAATCGAATGTTATATATGATAAATATTTCATAATAGTTTGAATTATATGATTTATACTTTTATAACAATAAATATAAGTTAGATGATAGATTTTTTTTATATATAACTTAAACTAGATGTTTTACAATCAATAATAATGAATTAACGTTCATTAAGGAAAAGCATTTCAATTTTTAAGAAACTATATAAAACATCCATTTGATTTAAGATGAAGACGTATACCCGTAAATTCAGATGCATTGTCCATAATCATGTTTTAATATAATTTAAAAAATTAAGATCATTTTCTAGAATATGTGGGGTTTAGGGTTTAACTTAAATTAATTTTTCTTATTTAGTGACTAGGAAATTTGATTTCAAATTTTATAATTTTTCAATAATTAATTTATTATATGTCTTAATGCATGAATAACTTTTCCTCATATCATTTTCTAAATATGTAACTAATTGAGCTATTATTAGTTACTAAAAAAAGATATACGTCAAAATTAGGGTCTATTTGGTTGATATTTTTTATTTTATTTTTTACAAAAAAAATATATATAATAAAATAAAAATAATAAAAAACAAAAGATAAATTGTACAAAAACATCAACTAAATGGAATCTTAATTAAATTTTAATTGGTTATAGTATATTGTCTTATCTATAGAAAAATATTTTAGACATTAAATTTATTTAATTTTAATAATTTTCATGAAAATAAATTTTTTTACTTATATATTTAATGTTTTTGCACTTTAAATATTAATTATTAAAAGTTAATCAAATCATAATAAAAAATTTATTGTTTTTTATTATTAAAATTATAATAATACTGTATTATAATTTATTCACGTGCAACGTACGTGGAGGAAAAACTAACAATATAAAATACAACAAAAGCAGTACTCTATTGGCTAATATATATATATATATATATATATATTGAAATATTTAATCTATCCTTAACCTTTTGACCCCTATATAATTAACTCACTTGAGAAAAATATTATATGTTTAAGACCTCTCAAACTTATAATCTCTAGAAATTTATTAGCAGTATACATGTTATCTAAACTAATATTCAGTTTATTCTATTGGCTAATATATGAACATTGAAATAATAGGATTTGGATCCATCTTAGCCATTGTACATGAACAATTTGTCTCATCAAAATATATATGTTTTTTAATTGTCAATCACATGGTGTGTTTCTTTGATCCCCATTTTGACTATCTAGGGAAACACCGTGGGATCCTCAAGTTCTCATTTACAATCTCTCAATCCATCATCATTCAATTATTAGAAGATTACAGGCATGGTTCTCTTCTTTTTTTTTCTTTTTTTTTTCCTCTTTTTTTTGATATTAGCAATCATTGTTCCCATACATTAAAGGGGTGATAAAAATTTTAGTCTTTTCAACCAATAGAAACGTTTTTTTTATGTAAAAAAGAAGAAGACAAAACCCTTACTTCCTTTTAATTGATATTTTTAATTACTAACTTATATACCATATGTAAGGATGAAGCAAATGTTTCATAAAATAATTTTACAATCATTTATAAAAATAACTTTTAAGCTCTACATGTCAATTATTTCACATCAAAAAAAAAAAAAGTTAACTTTAATTTTTATATTTTGACTTTATATGATTTAAATTTGAAGATAAGTAAGTACATATCTAAAATGTACATAATCTTTAAGTGTACCTAATGAACAATTAAGCTAATGTAATTTGTTGGTAGAATGCTAAAATTTTAGTTTCGGTAATCAGATTTCAATTCTTGGATTTTTTTTTTATTTTTAAAATGAACTACTAAATTATGAGAGTTTCATCGTAATGTGCATATTTTGGATGAAAATGTGATAGAAAAAGTTAGAAGCTGCTTAGCACAACTGTAGATCCGTCCATGGATTGAGTCGGACGGGGTCGCGATTTGATTTTTTTTCTTCTCTTACCTAAGTCTGATCTGGGTCGGGCTTGGGCTGGCCCGTAGGTCCGGTTGACTATTCATAAATATTAAAAAATTATTTTTTATATTAATATATATATTTATAATTAAATTTAAATAAAAAAATATTTTTTTATTGAATAAACAATGATTCGGGTCGGCCTAAATTGAAAAAATCTTATCTAGGTTGGACGAGTAATCCCACTCTTGGACACCTCTAAGCACAAGTAGATGAAATTTTTTTGGTTGATTAAGTAGAAAAAATATTATTGAAACTAAGATCCAATGTTTTTTTATGGTCCCTACCTTTACCATAAATTGGAACAGAAGTAAAGAATCAAGATTCATGAACCATAGCTCATATTTAGGTCATTCCAAAAATAATTTCGAGAAACCCAAAAAAACAAAAAGATAAATATTTAGCTGTATAAAAAATGAAAGGATAAAGATTTGGATTTTTTTTTAAGCTCGAGGAGGGAAGGTATGGGAGAAATAATCTAACATCTATGAAAATGTTCCAAAAAATTTATGGTAATTTTGACTAAATTTATTAGTTATTCAGAAGATCTAAAACATGGGAGCCAGCAAAGATATCTAGTTATCTATCATTCTCTCTCAGATTTAATAAAATCAATGACCAAAAAAAAAGTCCAAATCTGTTCAAGACATTCTGTCAGGCAAGAAAAAAAATATTGCCATATGCATGGAATCAAATTATTGAGCGTGTTATTTTCTTAATTATGTTATGAAATGAATGTTTAAGATACAGTGGAAGAAATATATATATATATATATATATATATAGAGCAAAATAGACATATTCATGAGTAGGACCAATCAGACAGGTTGGGATAAAAAAAACATTGTTTGTCCAAGACTCGATTCGATGGATCCAAAAAGCTTATTTTACGGTTTGAAAAATATTGAAATATTAATAAATTATTTTTATAATTAAATTTAAATAAAAAATATTTTTTTAATTAAATAGTAATTCAAACCGGATTAGACCGGTCCGGATTAGAAATGTCACATCCTAGATCCGACTTAATTCGTATTGGACCAAGTGAGTAACCCAACCCTTAAAGAGAATATATTATTAAAATGTGATTGTTTTCTTTTTGGTTACATCATGAACATGTGATTGTTACATGCTTATATTGTTTAAGTTCTCAATCACATGAACTTGGAAAAAAAATAAAGGAAAAAAGATTTGAAGATGCATGTGAAAGATTGCTTGATTGAAGATAGATACTCTCCTCTTTTTGTTTGTATATTTGTACCTTTCTTATTGTCTTTAGGATAGTAGGATGGTTCCTCTCATGTGCATCCTTTGGGGCATTTCTGGCAAGAGCAACCAGATTTTCCCTATTTCAACATTGAGTTTCGCATCTTCATTTTCATGTAGCCTTCCTAAGCGGTTTGAGCCCTTAATTACTTGTTATCAATCAATTTATTTTTATCAACAACGTAATTAAAACATTACTATTATATTTCTATCTAGTTATATTTTATGTTATTCAGACTCGAGAGTGAGTGTCGGATACGAATATGTGCCGACACGGGTATACTTAATTTTTTTTAAGTTTTTTTCTTCTTCATATATTTAGAGTGCCATATCCTATACACATATCTGAATATATATCGGATACGAATACTTAAAAAAAAAAATCGAATAATATAAATAATATTTGTACGTTGATCCAACTTTAGATTTAAGGATTATTATGTAAATTTAAAATACTTATGAATACACCTATATCTGTAAATGTTAAGTGTCTATTTTAACTAAATACTATGTAAACTAATATAGTTCAACTAGACTTCTTTATTCATAGTTTAACACACTAGCTATTTTGTTACTACAGGAAAATGGACACTAATTCTTTTTAGTTTTTATATAGTAAAATAAAATTTTAGACAGATAATAAATTCTTGTACACCAAAAAACATATCAGTACGAAAGTTGGTGGAGAATATACATGGCATGTTGAAGAACAAAATAAGCTTGAAATTTTGTGTTGAAAGTAATAAAAGTCAAGCATCCGAACATTTTATTTAAGTGATTAATGCATGATTTTCTTACTCAAATAACACTGTTCAATTTTTTTTTAACGAGTGCTTTTAGATTTTTTTAAGGTTAATTAAATATTATCTATAATAATATTTTATATTAAATACGAAGTTAATAATTAATATAATAATTTAAATATATTAGAAAAAAATCTTTAATATAATAATTTTAAAAAATAATTTTAAGTCACTCGTAAACAAAACCTTTCTTTAAATAAGAGTCAAACTCCAAAGTTTCAAAGAGATTTTTTTTCCAAATATAAACACAAGAGTTTCGTCTAAAATACAAGAGCAAAGCCATGTAGTTAAGGGTTTGACTTCATCTAATTTGTTGTTAGAATCAGAATGCAATTGAGTCGAGTCGAGTTCAAGTAGTAAGAAGCTCGAGTTCGAGCTTGACTCGAAACTCGGCTCGAAATCAATCGAGTTTCATTTTTAAAGCTCAAGTTCGATTTGAGATAAAAATTGAACTACTCGAGGTCGCTCGATTAGGCTCGTTTACATAGTAAAAAACAAGCTTGATTTTCATGCTCAATTTCAAACTCGATTATTTGTACTCGAACTCGAGTTTGAATTGAGATTTTTTCCGATACTAATTAAAAATAATAAAAATATATATTAAAAATAAAAGGCTCAATTAGGCTCACGAGCTACTTGAGCCGGCATTAAGATACTCGAACTCAACTCGCTCGATAGCTTGAGCTGCTCGAGCTCGAGTTGGCTCAACAATGACCGAGCTGAATTCGAATTTTTTTTCGAGCCAAACCCGAGTAGCTTACAAGTACAAGTATCTCGTTTACACCTCTAATTAGAATGATAAGAATTCTAAAAAATGGACCACAATACATATATTAAATAGAAGAGTTTATATTTGATGCACTTTCAGTATATAACTTTATACACTGTCAGTGAACAACATGATGATACCTCTTTAATAGATTTTAAAAATAAATATAAATAATTTTATTTATTATTAAATAACATCATATCATTCATAATAATGTATAGATTTATATACGGATAATGTATCATATATAAATTTAAATAAACTTCTAAAAAATGGGGGTAAATGTTGTTTTTATGACAATGTGGAGAGAGGTCAACATCTTGCACTATTCCTTACTTCTAAAGCCCTTGGATCATGTTGGATTTTATCTCCAAGGCCCAAATATTAGTAACAATTCACGAGATGATAAAACAATAGTAAAATTATACAATTAGTTTTATGTATTAATTTAAAATTTGAGATTTAATTTTTTTAATATAATTCATACAAATAGAGTTTTCTTACTATATCGATTTAGTAATGTCAATTTAATTGATAACTTTGATAAATTTATTCTGTTAAATGTGTTAACGTGATTGGTTGACTTAAATGACATATCATTTAATTTTTTGCCACATGTCCGAGTTTTGGTCATTTGATTTTTTTTTTTTTTTAATATATACACACATTATCTCTTTAATTCTTTTCATTCTATTGTTTATTTTAACCTCCTTTTTTTTTTTCCTTTTTGAATTTAACTTTTTCTTCTTATTCCGTCGTGTTGGATTTTATCTCCAAGGCCCAAATATTAGTAACAATTCACGAGGTAATAAAATAAAGGTCAAATTATGATATTAATGTTTGTGCTGATATATTAATTTAAGATTTAATTCTTTTAATATAATTCATATAAATTCAATTCTTTTATTATATCGATTTGATAATGTCAAATCAATTGATAACTTTATTAAATTTATTCCGTTAAATGTGCCAATGTGGCCATTAACTTGGATGAGTTTCATTGACTTTATTTATGTAGCATTTTCAAAGACAACAATTTCTTTTGCCCATCTACAATCTTGTACATGCAACAAAAATTCTTTATTCTATCTTATCAAATGCCAATCTCCCAAAATTTGATGAATAATTTTATGGAATTAATGAAAATTTTCCATTATTATTAACATAATATTTGATGAAATATTTTAATTTCATTTTTTTATGTAAAAATCAAAGAACTTGAAAATATAATACTATGACAAGAATTTTCATTTATATAAACAAAATATTCCATAAAGTATTTCAATTCCATTAAAATTTAAAAAATTCAAAGAAAAATAGAAAAAATATAATATTGACTTATAATATAATAATAAATTTCACCTTAATCTCATAATTTTAGAATATAATAGTAAATTACGCCTTTCAAAGAGGAAAAAAGGTGAACTCTATATTATTGCATAAAATCGGACAAATTAAATCTTCTAATTCCAATAAGTTCTTAGGTATATAAGGAAGTTCATTGGATTTTTAACAACATAATTGAAACAATCTTTCCATTAATCTAGAATTCAAATAGAGACTTTCAATTTGAAATTTTAAATTCTAACTGTTAAGATCTCTCTAATCATCAAATTTCAAGAAGCTAAAGCAATCTAAACAAGAACTTAAACAAACAAACAAAAAAAGTTATTGAATTCTAAGTGCAACATTAAAGTTTTGGATCATGAATTCGGAATTTAACTCAATTAATTTATACAATTATTTTTAAAAAATTACAATCAATAAATTCGGATTCAAATTTTAATATTTATAATTTATTTTTTTATTTTTAAATCGTGATATTCTTTATATTGATTTTTTTTTTGTTGAACCATTTGGATTTTAATTATGGGCTGACAACATGAACAGAGTACTAAAACTTGTGGTCCAGTTCAAAATCATCTTCATATATAGTTTGGTTTTACCTTCCTACGGAATTGCAATTGAGATCAGTCTTGTCACCATCAAAATCATGGTGCACATTTTTGTACTAAACCAACTAAGCCTATGCAAATAGGCTTCAAGCAAAATACTTAGTATATCAGATTTTTTATTAGTGAGATTGGGTTCTTGAGTGAGTGCTTATTTCTCTCAGCCTAACAGGAAACAATGGGCATATATAGCAATAAATGGTCCCCAAAATCTTTCATTTTCCTTCAAGTTCCAAGGAATTGAATTTTGCCATTGTTATGCTTATTTGTGCTCGACCTGTTGTGCTCGTCACACCATAGGTTCATTCAGGCTCCTGTAGATTGGGCTCGCCAGGCCTTTTGTGCTCGCCATACTTGTGGAGCTCGCCACATCATCCCTCAACCCTTCAGATGTCACGTCACCTGACACATCAGTACCCACGAGGGTCTACGATTGCCACAACCGTGGCCTACAACTTCCATAGCCACTTTGGCGCGGTTCCCCATGCTGCTTACTCCCAAAGCTCAATCAGAGTTGGACACGTGGAACCGGACAGGTCTCCAAGACAGGTATAAATGGCCATCTCGGGGACTGTCCAAGGGGGCTCTCTCTCTCTCTACTCTCTTTACACTCTCTCTCTACACCACTTCTTTCTCTCTCAATTCAGCTCTCTTTACCCTCTCTCGGTACTGACTTGACAGTCAGAGCGCGTCCCGAAAACCTACCTCTGGCGCCTCTGACCTTGCTCTTCCCCTGCAGGATCCCAGGTCCATCAAGGAAGCCTCACACCAAAAAAGACATCAATATTTGGCACCGTCTGTGGGAAACGACAGCCATGTCTTTACCACCATCGCAACAAACCACCCCACCTGGAGGGCCATGCACCGGCACTGTTCACGCCCCCAATCACGACCAGTTATGGGTCCCCGTTAAACCCTGCCTATCGAGACCGGGCAACGACCACCAAATACCTCTACAATTCAACTTTTGGTTCCAGCAATCGTACCTCTCCCACAACTATTACCAAAGCTTACTCGCAGCCCCCACTCTGATATGTTCCACCCCCCCAAACCTAAGGCAAGACGCTGTCCTAGCCACCCAACAGGGCCAACACTCAAATCGGGACGCGGTGACCTCCACGTACCATCTGGTAGACACCCAGTCCAGTGCCATGAGGCACACCAGCATGACCTTAAACCCCATCATCTCCCTACCATAAATGAGCCAACAACTCCCCCAACACCACCAGTAACTTCCCTAGTCCAACAGCCAGCAAGTGGGGTACCCCGACCATTCCCAAACCTATCACCAATTCACCAACCCAAGAGGTCGACCACCAAGAGCTCGACCACGCCCAAAAGCTCGTCAACACCCAGGAGGTTGACCACCAAGAGCTCGACCACGCCCAAGAGCTCATCAACACCTAGGAGTTCGACCATCAAGAGCTCGACCACGACTAATAGCTCGTCAACGCCCAAGAGTCGCTCATGACGAAGAGCTCACCAATGGCTAGGAGCTCATCAACGCCCAAGCCAGGAGGTCGCCCAAGCCAAGAGGTCGCCCAGATCCAGGAGCTCATTGACGCCCGGGAGGTCGACCACCAAGAGCTCGTCGACACCCAGGAGCTCGTCAACATCCAGGAGGTCGACCATCAAGAGCTCGACCACACTCAGGAGCTCGTCAACACCCAAGAGGTCGACCACTAAGAGCTCGACGATGACGAACAGCTCGTCAACACCTAGGAGGTCGATCACCAAGAGCTCGACCACAACCAATAGCTTGTCAACACCCAGGAGTTCGTCCATGATGAAGAACTCAACGATGATGAATAGCTCGTCTATGCCCAAGAGCTCGACCATGATGAATAGCTCACCAATGGCTAAGAGCTCATCAATGCCCAAGTACAAGAGGTCGCCCAAGCCAAGAGGTCACCCAGATCCAGGAGCTCGTCGACGCCCAGGAGCTCGTCAACATCCAGAAGGTCGACCACCAAGAGCTCGACCAGGCCCAGGAGCTCGTCAGCATCCAGGAGGTCGACTACGAAGAGCTCGAGGATGACGAACAGCTTGTCAACACCGAGGAGGTTAACCACTAAGAGCTCGACCACGACCAACAGCTTGTCAACACCCTGGAGTTCGTCCATGACGAAGAACTCGACGATGATGAACAGTTCGTCCATGCCCAAGAGTTCGACCATGATGAAGAGCTCACCAATGCCCAGAAGCTCGTCAACGCCCAAGCGCAAGAGGGCGAAAATGCACATAAAGTAGTCAACCTAGGAGTTCTTCAAAGACGAACAACTCGACCATGAAGAAGAGCTTGCCCATGACAAAGAGCTTGCCCATGACGAGGAGCACACCAATGACCAGGAGCTGGCCATTGCCACTTTATGCCCAAGCAGCTCACTAACAAGACATTGGTGGAACGCCAACAGACTGCAGCAATCAAAACAGACATTGTGGAGACTAGGGGGCAAGAAAGAAACATCCAAGTTAAGAGCACATAGCCCCAAATTGGCGATCTAATACCCCAATTGTGAAGCCAGCAGGCCGGTAGGCGGTCACAAAAAATTAGCCTCAAATTGGGAAGGCCCGTACAGAATAACAAAGAAGATCTACTTCGGGGCCTATACGCTGGAACGCCTGAATAGAAGCCCCACACCAAGAACCTGGAATGCAAAACATCTAAAGAAGCATCACTTATCTCATCATCAAAAAGTTTACCATGCCCATCAGACTCCCCAAACTCAATACCTCTTCAGGCCTCGCTCTTGCATTCACCATGTGCGCTCGCAAAAGACGTCATGTTGCACTCCCAATGGCTTCTAACTGGCTCATCCATCCTCGCGTCCACCATGTGCGCTCACAGTAAGACGCCATGTCGCACGCCTAATAGCCTCTAACTGGCCCATCCATCCTTGCGTTCACCACGTGCGCTCGCAATAAAACATCTTGTTACACGCCCAATGGCGTCTAACTGGCCTATCCTTGCGTTCACCACGTGCGCTCGCAATAAGACTCCGTGTTACACGCCCAATGGCCTCTAACTGGCCCATCCATGCGTTCACCACGTGCGCTCACAATAAGACGTCATGTAACATGCTCAGCAGCCTTTAACTGGCTCTATTCATACGTTCACCGCGTGCGCTCGTCATAAGACGCCGTGTAACATGCTCAATAGCCTTTAACTGGCTCCCTCATGCGTTCATGCACGTGTGCTTGCCACGATACTGTGTAATGCGCTCAACGCCTCTTCAAGCTCCAACAAGCCTCTTCAGGTTTCCCTATACACTTATAGTCAGTACACTCACAAAGACAATCAAGTAGAAGGTAAGACGTACCAAAGAAGCCATATCGTGTCGCACGTCCCACTAGTGAATGCTCCCCAACAAATAGCAAAATCACGCAACGTAAGGCCTCGCCACAAGAATCATGATTGCCACATTTGCTGACCATTTTCAATACAAAAAGGCTCGCCGTCGGCCACTTTATGACCTCCGCCTTGCCTGGGGGGCAATTGTTATGCCTATTTGTGCTCACCACACAATAGGTCCACTCAGGCTCTAGTAGATTGGGCTCGCCAGGCCTTTTGTGCTCGCCACATCATCCCTCAGCCCTTCAGATGTCACGTCACCTGGCACATCAGTACCCACGAAGGTCTACGACTGCCACAGCCGTGGCCTACAACTGCCATAGCCACTTTGGCACGGTTCCCCATGCCGCTTACTCCCAAAGCTCAACCAGAGTCGGACACGTGGAATCGGGCAGTTCTCCTAGACAGGTATAAATGGCCCTTTCGGGGACTGTCCAAGGGGGCACTCTCTCTCTACTCTCTTTACACTCTATCTCTCTACACCCTTTCTTCCTCTCTCAATTTAGCTCTCTTTACCCTCTCTCGGTACTGACTTGACCGTCGGAGCGCATCCCGAAGGCCTACCTTCGACGCCCCTAACCTTGCTTTTCCCCTACAGGATCCCAAATCCATCAAGGAAGCCTCGCACCAAAAAAGACATCAACAGCCATCACAATCCAAAGTGAATTTTCTTGAACTAGTCGGCAAAATCCAATTAATTCCCATGATGGTTGCTAACCAATGGAGTGGAGAACTATTACTTTCACACCTAGTTTGCTAATAATTTGTGCAATAATAACGAGTTCAACGATCGAGTAAAGCATTCAACTAATAAAAGCTGGAATAACAATAGAAATGAATTGCAGTTTTTGACGTATCAAGAAGAAGAATCCAAATTCAGCGAAGCTAAGGAATTAGTTATTTCCTTTACTTTTTGTAAATTGCGTGAATCATCGTTGATTAAATGAGTAGGAAAACAAATAATGGGAACACATTAATAAAGACTGAAGAGAGTCCGATCCCAAATTAACACATGAAAAATAAAATTTAAAACATGACATAATTTGTGATATGACATGAAAAATAATACGAACACGATAAGAATATACGAATGTTTTAAAATCTATATAATACGAATTATTAACGTATCAAAATTTATATAAATATAAAATATCTTAAAATGATTATGACACGTTAAAATACACGAATACAATAGAAATACACGAATTAATAGATTTACCTATGACAAGAGGACTATTAATGTAGGTAAAGTTGTCTTGTCACCAACATTTTAGATGGCATCTTTCCAGAAACCATACCTCCAAAATCAAATTTCAAATGCCATTTATAAACTCAGTTCATTTGTGACCATGATTCATGCACATGTCATCTTCAAAACTTCCTATTCTGCTGTCTAGGTCTGGGGAGCTGAAACCCATTAATTAGGCAGGTCATTGAAGACAATATCAAAGTTAAATTCCTAAAGTGGTATTCTCTCAGATTAATTGAAAATGTATATTATAAAAATCTTTTTCTTTTCTTGTAAAAAATGGAGACTAACATTTATTTTATTTTTTTCTCAAACACTTTTTAATACAAACAAGAAAAATATGCTTCATTTTCTTTCTTTTAAAAATCTTTCATTTTTTTTTCCTTGTATTAATATCTATCTAAACATTACGGAAAGATCTCTTTGGATTGCACCGTGCAATGGAATACAAAGTATATTGGGCAATGGAATACAAAGTATATTGGGGAGTTACCCCAAATGCATCCAACTGCAGGAAGAAGGTCCAGTTAAACTCGTCCGGTGAAATTTTTGTTTCACCATTTTTTTTAAACAATCTTTTATTAAAATTTTTAAATTAATTTTTTATTTTTACTCTTTTATTTTCTTAATTAATTTTATTATTTTTTATTTAAAAACTATTTATTTATTTAATATAATAAATAAATTTATATATTTTTATAATAATTAAATAATTTAAATATTTAAATAAATATATAAAATAATATGTTAAAATTTTAAATATTATTAAAATATATATAAATTTATTTTATCAATATACTCTTACATTAATATTCTTAAGATCATTTTCATTTTCATCTCACTGTTATCATTGTTTTACATTCAAATTTATTTTTTAAGTTTAATACTTTTATTTAAATCCTTCAAATATCACATGCATTTTCAGACTTAAACGAGCAACTGATTCGTGAATAGGTCTACGCTCACCTAATGAATTTTAGATTGGATTTTTGCCTCTTAAAATGGTGACGACTACTTTAAGAACATTTATCGTGAGAACCATGAGAACGTCTTGGAATCAAAATTTATCTTTTAAGAAAATTACAAAAAAGGTTAATGATAAAAAAATATTTTGTGTTATTAGTACAACAAAAACTTTATTAAGAATGAAATGAAATATTAAAAATTGATGAAATAAGATGTTGTCATTAGATTTATTTATGGATCAAGCTATTTATCAATTTTATGAATTTAGCTAATTCGAGAGTAAATTTGTTAGGCTCGAACCAATTTATAATATTATTTTATTAAAAAATATTTTTATTTTAATAAACTTATCAAATGTATGTCTAGTAATTCGTTTATTTATATCGTGTTAATGTTATTTCATGTATCACAATTGTGTTTATGCTGTTATATGTTTATATAAATTTTGGTACGTTACTCATTCGTGTTCTATATATTTTTACACGTTCGTGCATTTTTGTCATGTTTGTGTATATTATTTTGTGCAGTGTCGTATTTTTTTTATTGCATTTTAATTGTTTTTCTCGTTTCATGTCCAATATTGTCAACATGTTGATTTCAATGAATATATTTTTTAAATTTAACCTATTTATTTTAATGGTAAAACTATAAAAATATTATACATATATTTTTTTTGTCAGGGCAGGCAAGATTCATGTTGGACCTAGACATGATATCAACACTTTATATGTTTGCTCAAGCTTGATCCGACTAACAATTGAGGCTCAAAATTTTGTCCAGGCCAATCAAATACTACTAAATGGCACAATCTAGACCTATCCATGGGTCGGGCTATTCGTCCAAGCCCGAAAACTCGTCCGATATTTGAGTGAGTTTGGACAAAAAGATTAAGCCCAATAAATGAGTTTGGACAAAAAATAAATCCCATTTAAAAAACAGATAAGGCCTTGTCTCCAACATTCAAGGCCCGAACTCAACCTGGTTTAACCCATTTTTTCAATTATATAAAATATATTATTTTAATATTTATATTATATAAAAAATAAATATATTTATAATATTATAGTGTAAACATAAAAAATATTATAGGTCTACAAAAAAGAAACTGAAAATTTAAAATTTGTTTTTTTACAAGTAAGAAAAGATAATTTTTAAGTTCATTCAAGCAGAGAATAAACTTTTTCCCAAATTAGACTTACCCACAAAACAAGTTTTGAACAAAAGTTTTACGTTTGAACTCAACTTGGTATATTATTATATTTATAAATAAGGATTTTGCTAACGAATACCTTAAAGGTATTTTTTAAGATTATCACATATAATAATATATTCATTCAAAGTAATGAAAATGATGAAAAAAGTTATCAGCTATTGCATTTAATGCAAAATTATTCCTATAAATAGTATAAGAGAAATGTTAACCAGTGTTTAGTGATATTGATTAAGATGATATATAGAAAGAAAAGTATAATAAATGCATCACTTTTTTTAACTAATCTTAACGAGTGCCCTCAGGGCACTCATTAATAAAATCCTATAAATAATTATTTTAATTAATTTTACTTTTAAAATATATTTAAAAAATATTAAAAATATTAATATTCAACTAGTTTTATATTTTAAATAGTACTATTATTAAAAAAAAATTAATATTATTATTGTAAATATTATAAGTACTAAATCTCATTATTAATAGATCAATTTTTTAAGATAATTTTAATATAATTTAAATTATTTTTAAAATATCCAAGTTTTATTTCATTTTTAATAAATTTTTTTGTCATGATGTATAATTGATAAATAAGTTTTACTTGTTAAACTTTTTTGTAGTTATCTTATATTTTCATATGAAAATCAGAAAAAGTACTGCCGACGAAAAAATGAAATACGGCTCACAGAAAAAAAAAAAATGTGGCTGAGATTCATTATATAAAATCTAAAGATTATAATTTAAAATGTTTGCACCGTTCGCATTGTAAAAATTCTCACGCTAGTAGTCACCCTTAAAATTTAACCTGAACTAATAATATTTTGCGACTTTTTCCCATTTTCCCATTTTTGAAATGAAAACTGCCGCAGAGAAACCAAGCTTGGAACCTCCAACTATCAACGACTCAGTTTAGCCAGAGTCCACGCCACGTAAACACTTTAACCTCCAAGTTCCAACGATCAAAGCCCCGTCCATTTAAAGAGACCCCCTTTTTCAAACTCTTCCAGCTTCCTCCAACTCAATAAAAACACTAATACTAGCCAATCCCACCCTCCATCCTTGCATATTCTAAGTCATGGCTTCTCTGAATATCCTTGCTTTTCTTGCAATCTTTCTTTTTCTGCATCTTAAGATTGCTAAAACTGACTTTTTATCCCCCCTTTTGTCACCCATGTTTGGTTTGTTACTTTCCCTTTTTAATCTTTTGTCTTTAGCTGATTGGTTTTGAGTCCTTTGGGTCTTTTATTAACTTGGGTATTTCTTGATTTTGATTTTTTTAAGGAGTTTTGAACATGTTTTTATTTATTTTTTTCCTTGTTGCAGATGATGTATGCAAAGAAGTGGAATGTGGAAGAGGAAAATGCAAGCCTTCTTTAAATGGAACACTCCCTTATTATATCTGTGAATGTGATATTGGTTGGAAACAAGCTCGTGCTAACAATGATGATCATCCCAAGTTTCTCCCTTGCATTGTTCCCAACTGTAATTAAGCTCTGCCTGCCTTTCTCTTACTTTTTAAGCCACATGTTCATCTTTAAAAGTTGCCTGTTTCAATTCATTCAAGTAATCTGTTTATTGGTTATGGTGCTTTTTATATATAATCAAATCATGTATGTTTTCTGAATTTGGCATTAATTTGGTGATGCTATGCAAGGAATCTTGATAGTTTATTAGCTTGTGGAAATTAGAAGTGGTCTTGGGGTTGTTATGGGGAATTCAATTAGAGTGGATGGAACCATTGATTAACACCATCTACATCATGTGAAGGTGGATAGATTGTTGTTTTTCACCCCCCTTTCGTAACTAAGAATAGTGGTAGCTTTATTTTAGTCTAGATATACTGCTAAGGAGACAAAAGCTAGATTAAGATTTGATGATGAAAGAAGCCAAAAAATATTATGTGCACAATTAGAAGGAATCAATATTTTAATTCAAGTTGGTGATGAATGCTAATCACACCCAAATCATCTCAAGATTGTGTCATGGTGAGGACCTTTCTTGAACAAGGGGTACCAAACACTTGTCAATATGTGATTTTAATATCTTAGCTAAGTCAAAGATTGTAAAGCTTAATCTTCCTTTAAAAAAGTTAGATTGCCGATCTGGCAATGTGATCGGTTACTTTGCGTTTGTAAAATAATAGCAATCAAATTATTTCAGGGTTTTGAATTTTGATGATGCTGACAATTTGGCGATTTTAGGTACGCTCAATACTGCTTGTGCAGCAGCTCCCTCCCCTGTGCAAGAAAAGGCAGCCAAAGCAAATCATTCTATCTTTGATAGTAAGCACTGTACCATTTAAGCTTTCTATTTGGTCATTTGGTATCTTTTTTCTTAATGTTAATGCACTTTGTCATGGTTTTCACAGTCTGCCGCTGGACTAATTGCGGAGGCGGGTCGTGCAACAAGACATCACCATTTACATATGATTGCAAATGTTCGGAGGGTTATTTTAATCTTCGTAACGTCTCTGCCTTCCCATGCTACAGAGAATGTAAGAACACACTCCTATAAATATCTAAGAGAAATCTAGAGGTGGCTGTAAAACATAGGCTTCTGGTTTAGTGTAGTGTTAATTGGCTGTGGTTAAGTAGTATGTTCCAATTGGTATTCATTCCTAAAGAAAATTGCTAATTGAGTTTGAACTTTGTGATTTCAAGGTGCAATTGGACTGGATTGTGCAGACCTTGGGATCTCCATGTCAAATAAGTCTTCTACTTCCACAACACCAACATTAACTCAAAATGATGTGAATCAAGGTAAAACCAGGCACATAGATCTCTTTCCTTTTTTTGTTGACAAAACAAAAACCTATGTTAACTTAGAAAAAATTGAATATACCCGTGTTGGACACATACCCGTATCCGACGCTCACACCCAAGTCTGAGTAAGATAGACAAAAACAGCATGTCATGATATTCTTTAAATGGATTTAAATGTGTTTCTATTGGTTTCTTTTTTCAATCCTTTACTTCTCTCTTTGGGAGATCTGAGAATTTTGTGACCATCTTAGAAAGCAGCTTCTTTCCACTTTTCCATCTCCTGAACTTTAAGAACCCAAGAAAAAAACTATTGTCTGAATTTTAAGAATATTTAATCATTATTTGATCTAGAATACAAAGACAATCTTTTTAAATGCACAAATCCCTTTTATAGTTTTTGCTCATTGTCTTGGTGTGCTTCTCCATTTTTAATTGAAATAAATTCTCCATATGCTTTTTACTTCTGGGATGCATATCATGAATAAAAATAACTGCTTTCTATTTTTCTCAGCTGGCTCGAAGCTGCTAGGAAATTGTCACTGGGTGATAATGTTGGTATTGTTGCTGGCTATGGTTGCTTGATTTGTATATATAAAGCTGATGCTCAGAGTTTCGAGTTTCACGATCCAGGTAGCAAATAGAAATTCTAGCATAAAGCAGTAGCGTATGTTGTTGCCCTATGGCTATTATAGTTTGATGTTATGTTTTTATGTAAATTTTCATTTCATATCAATAAGTCTGCCACACAATTTAGGAGAAATCAATTCTTGTAGCTAGTGCTTGTCTATGTTATGGTAGAGTTTTTGATGGAGTTTACTTATGGTTGATGGCAGCTATTTACCAGGTTGTATTATATCTCTGTTATGCCATTTATGAGATTCCGAGCTTGGTGTTGGTTTGTGTAATTTATTGCTTACTTCCTTTGTCCCTTTTAACTGATGCTCTTCCATTATGAAAGTGTTTACAAATATTGTAAAGTCATTGCCTATTCTAGTTAGGATCCAAGGCATTTTCCAAAGAGCTACTTTTATTCCTTGGGTTTTTTTTTTTTTTTTGGGGGGGGGGGTGGGGTTTCAAAGAGGAAGGACTACAGCATGAATTGACCATCTGTAACCAAATTCATCTGGGCTTACCCTTCACTACTTGGCCTGGTGGCATCAGTACTGTTTGTGAGGCATGCTTGGGCTCGAACCAGAGTAAAACCCCTCTCCCATCCCCCAAAAGTCCTCTTTGGAAAAAGAAAAAAAAAAAAAAATCACCTTGGCTCAAAGATATAGGTGTTTATGGCTGAGTCGTCTTAAGTATGGTATCAACACCATATATATTTGCTCAAGTCCAGTTTGACTTGAAATATAAGTCTCAAATTTTGTTCAAGTTCGTCCATATTTGTAAATGATAGTCAAAGCTCATTTAGGCATGTTTATATTTTTTTCTAAAAAAATTTAAATAAATATGTTATTTTTATTTAATTTTTAGTAATTTTATCTTTTTTTTTCTTTTATTAAGTTATAAAATATGGATAATGTAATATATTTTTGAATGTTTACATTATAATATTATATATATTTATTTTTTATATGATATAAATTACATAATATATATAAATAAAAAACAGGTCGGGCTTAGCCTTGATTGTTGGAGCCGAGGCTCGGTCTATTTTTTAAACGGGGTTTTTTTTTTGTCCAAGTTCATATTTTGGGTATAATATTTTTATTAAACTTTTCCAAATATCGAATGGTGTTTCGTGTTTGGACGAGTAGTTCCGTCTTTAAACAAGACACTCAAAGAGAATTATTTGAAAATAATGCATATGATCAAAATTGGTAAAGTGATGAACTCTTAATTTCAATAATAAAAATTCAAATTTTTTTGGAGCATTATATTCAATCCTTTATAACTTCAAATATCGTTATATATATATATATATGTGTGTGTGTGGTAGGCTCAAGCATTAAGCCTCGAGACCGAGAGCAATACGAACTAAACCCAATCGATTTCAGCCCCAACTCAAGGACTTGGTTGGGGCCGAAACTCTAACTAAGCTGTAGTGTGGTCCAGTTATACAAAGAGATTAAGGGCTCGTTTAGGATTGTGGTTGGCTGCTCAAAAACTCTTTTGGGCAGCCACCTCAATCCTAAACAACTCAAGATTTGTAACAAAAGCTCTTTTTGATTGAGATTTTTTAGCCAACCGCAAATACACTTTGAATGTGTGTTTGCGGTTAAACTTTTATATTTTATAAGCATAAGGACTTTTATACCCATTAAATAATTTATATATTACATATATATATATATATTTTATATTATATGATGTATACATAATTGTTATTTTGTAGATTTTATCTTAAATATAAAATATTATCAACTTATGATATATTTATATATTTTGAAATTATAAAAATAATATAAATTATTTATAGGATGAAAGAATGTTATTTTTTAAAAAAACATATTTTTTATATAAATTTTCAAAATTAAATTTCAAAATTTTATTTTTATACATCTTAATACTATTAATTTACTCAATTAGTACTAAAAATAACTTATTCATTACTTTTTAATATGATGTCATTTTTAGACATTTTATCTTCTCACAACATTTTTTCACAGCAATGCTAGACACTCAAAAATCTCAAACCACACTTTTTCATAGCAATCTTTCACAGCATTTTTCAAACACACTTTTTTCAAACCGCAACAGCAATGCTAAACTAGGTCTAACTTGTAAAACAGTTAAGTTGGGTTTGTAGAATTGTTTTATCTAAGTTATCAACTAGACCTGTCCAAGGGTCGGATTACAAGTTGGCCTGACAGGTTTGATCTGAATTGAGTCGAGTCTGGATAAGAATTTTTGTAACTCGGATCGGCTCGGCTCGAATTATTATTTATTAAATAAAAAATATTTTTTTATTTAAATTTAATTATAAAATATATATTAATATTAATATAAAATTATATTTTAATATTTTTTAAACAATAAAATGAATTTTCAAACCGACTCGACTCAAAACGAACTTGGATAAAGAAAAAAAATTTCTAAATCGAGGCTCGACCTATTAACAGGTCTAGTACCAATTCTTTTTGAATCAATTAAGCCCATATGCTCAACATGTTTATGAGAATTACCATTTACGATTTCAAATGTTGCTCATATTTAGGGATGACAAAATCCGAACCGTTCAACGGATTTCAAATCGATCCCTTCTGAACGAAGAGGTTTTTTTTTAAACAATGGAGGCGGAGCGAGACGATTTTTTTTGTTTGAAAAGCGGGATGGAACAGTTTTGGTAATTGCAAGCTCCGTCTCGCCCAGCTTCGAATATTGAAATTATTATTTTACGCTTAAATATTTATCTTTTAAAAGGATAATAAAGTAATATAACTAAATCTATTATTATTATTATTTTAAAACCTAAACCTAATACTTTATTTTATTCTCTCCTTAGATTAGAAACTCGCTTATGTTGAATTCATATTGAAATTTGTTTACAATACTTTATTATTTGAAAAATTTAGAAATAACTAAGAAAAATTGGATGAAATGGGACGGAATGGAGTGGTTATGGATGTAACCGATATCCATAGAAGTAGTAGTGGTATTAAATTTCAACATCCACGACGAAACAGAACGGAGGCGGAGCAGAGCATTCGAATGGCGAGGCAGGGACGAATATTACAAAATCCGCCCCGTCCCGCTCCATTGTCATCTTACTCATATTCACCAATCTTTTCTTCAAAGGGTGGAAAATTCTTCTATCTCGAAAAAAAAATAAAAATTCAAATTAAAAAGTAAAAACAAAATTACATTTTATGCTAATAGGATGGTGGAGTACATATTGAAAATCACTATTTCCAAACTTTGAAATTGAAAATATATATGCTTTAAATGTTTTCCATATAAGATTTTTATGTTGAAAGTTGATACCTACTTCTCCTTTAATCCAAAATGAGCCATGACTCATGATAATTTTTTTTTTTTTGCCTTCTTCCCATTATAATGTTATGTGAAAAAAAAAAAAAAAAATTCAAAAGTAAGCAATTGGATCTCATCTTTTATCCTGTTTTTCCTACCTAAAGCATTACTACTATTACTTTTTACCAATTACTTAGAGAAAGTGTCGGTCAGATATGATTATGTGTTTAATTTAAATATATTAAATTATTTTTGAATTTTTTTATATATTTAAAAGTATATATTTAATCAAATATAAATATTTAAAAAAAAATAAAAATCCAATAACATAAACTACTAAAAAATCTGAAGTAGTATGAAAACAAAATAAGAGTTTTGTTAACGAGTGTATTTAGAGTATTTTTTAAAATTAATTAATATATTATTTATAATAATAATATTATATTAAATATAAAATTTAATAATTTTATTTATTATTTTTAATGTATTAATTTTTTCTGCATCGACCCGATTTAATTATATACTATCGAAGTGAAACAAAAGATCTAAAGAAGAGCAAAGGCTAAATTATATTAATAACAAGTAAATTTTTTGTATATAAAAAATCTCGATTTATTTTTGGAATAATGATGAATCGCAAAACCTAAGACGAATCAAAAAGCACTTGATCACGATCAATTTTGTACACCTACTTGGGTATTGAGCATTTACCTGTAAAAATGAAATTCTTTGTAATGTATAATTGCAACTTAGTAAAATGAAATCGGGTAACTTTTTTCTTACCTATGAAATTATTCGTATATGTGTGGATATATTGATTTATTTTATAAGTATCCATCTGATTCGGTTGATTTTTGCTTGAACTGGATGATAAAAAATTATCATGTCCGGTTTCGAGATAGATCTGTATTTTTAAAATATTTGTTAGTAAAATTTATAAAATAAAAATAATTTTGAGATGATTGATGGAGAAGTAATAAAGGCAGGTGAGAAACATCCCAATCTGTCACAAACCCCTAATTACTAGATGTAGCTCTCTGTCTGCAGGCTGCAGCTTGTCATTCAACTTCAACCAATCAATCAATCTCTCATCAGACCCCTCTCCAAAAGTTTGTGTCCAGCCAGAAACAAAATGAAGAAAACTATCCCAATCTCATTCATCATACTCATTAGCCCTAGCCCCCAATCCTATATACTCCAATTTAACACCAGAATCTATCTTTTACAAACCCCCACCTTTTTTTTTTCCCCCTAAACATCATATTCTACTAGATCTTGTAATTTATATATTCGATATTAAATTTATATATTTTTTATATTATAATTATATTTAAAATATTTTATATTTATATAAATATTAATATGTTAATAATTATATTATATAAATTTTGATATGTTTATGTATTTAAATTATGTCAGTATATTTACTTAACCCCTCACATTTTTTTTCTCATTTGAATCATTTCTTTCAATTTTTTTTTTTTTTTTTGTATTCGTGTCTAAATTATTACTGGACCTTTCATCTTTTCCTATGTTTTTTTATTTTCTATTCTTAAGTCGCATTTACCATTGTCTTTGACACAAGTCTAAGATTAAAAGATAATAAATAAATAAATTTAGTTTTTACAATTAAATTTATGATTTTGTAACTTAAATTAAAAAGATAAAATTTAAATATTTTTTCACTTTAAAATTTAATTTTTAACATAAAATAATTTTATTATTTTCATATCTTTAAATTTTTATTATTTTATATATATTTTTTTATATTTCAATTCATCCTAACTTTTTTTTACAATAATACTAAATATTTAAATTATATTTTTATCGTATTTTTAAAATATATTTTTTTCGATTCAAACTTTGTTCGATCCAAATTTTTTCGAGCAACCCTTAATTTTAGTTTGGTTTCAAGTTTTTCTTCGTTGTAGTGGTGGTGCCTCCTCTTGCCTTCCATGCAACTTAAGGGTCCCATTGGTTTTTCACTTTTTTCTTTTTTTTCTTTTTTTTTCTTTTAACCTGTTACTTTCTTTTACTATAAGATTCTAATCTTTTTTTTTCTTTCTTTCAATTTTTTCACTTCTTTGTTTTGTTTGACGAAATTCTGTGAGAAGGAGAGCTGACAGTGCCGGCTATATCTATCAGTATAGAGAAGTGATTCACTGAATCATGATGTTTGGAAATTGGAGTCACTGGCACTGCCCACCATGTTTTCTCTCTCATTTATGTGATTTAATGTGTCCATTATTGTGATAGTGCTCTTTCACCTAATTAGTAATGAAAATTTATGTTTGCAAATGGTAAGACCCAAAAATTAAAACAAGACCATCACTTTTGGGTTAGACAACTATCCTGGGAGCCTGAGACTCAAACTTGCACTTGAGGCTAGCTATTTATTATGAAGGTGGTGAATCGTTGAAGCAATTCTTTTTCTTTTTATTTTGCAATTATGAAAACTATAGATTCAATTTTATATTCAAATAGATAACTCATTTTCACTATGTGAAAATGATGCATGTTGCTAGAAAAAGAAAAGGAGAGGGAGAGGGAGAGGTTCAAATGAAAAAGCTATACTTGTTTCATAATGTGACAATGATTTATGACTAGTTTTTGTTAGATTATTTTTGCACATTACATTATTTTTTTTTTAAAATTTGTTACGTGATAAAATTTTCTACTTGGGTGATTCACATCTGTTAAATTCTGAATTGCAAACATCAATTTTATTTTGGTTGGTTACGTGTAATCATCATTCAAAGATTATATTTTAATGAAAAAAGTTTGCATGTTTTAGTGGGGGATGGCATAGCTAGCATCCACTACCTTCATTAAGGAATTGTCTAAAGTTTGTTCCTACCGCTAATGGTTTGTTCCTTATCTGCAGACAAGCTTATAAGTCCCCTATGGCCCCCATTGAATTAGCCATTGTTCGTTCCTCAATCTTCTTGATTGAGTTGAGTGGCCAAAACTATTTTCTTGGAATCAAAGTATCATGAGACCTGAAAATTAAAACTATTTGTCTTATATTATGTACTGCTTAAGGGACAATTTTAACCATAAAATCATCCTCTCTCTCTCTCTTCCTAGAAATACATATGTTTGATTTGAAGATATGATCTCCATTCAATCTTTATCTTCCAAATACCCAAATCAAATTTAAGTACTTGATATTGGTTTCCATTTATGAAATGTAGGAAATACTAGTAATATTGTTTTAGCTTTTAAATAAGAATAGAAGTTTGTTGATATCTTTTTGAATCTAAAGGATCGGGTTGGAGAAAAATTTAAAGATGTTATATGTTGGATCAATCAAAAAGGGACAAATAGTCAATGGAAGTATCGGAATTGACATTTCGGAATGTGTTTCGATTTTTAAGTTAGTAAGTATTCAAAAAGAAAATAAGAAGTAAGAAGAAAATAAGCAAAAAATGTAATCTAAGATTACGAGTCTTATTTCATATCTTTTATATATTTTAAGTTATGGATGCATGAGATTGACGATTATACTAATCAATTATGATAATTGAGTATTCTTGATTGATCGATGAACTCAACCTAACCTGAACAAGTGTCAACTAAATTTTGAACTCATATGGTGTCTTCTCTGCGGACCTCATAAATCTAGTTTTATATTAAACTTTAGGCTTTGAAGATATTTGGCATAACAAAGTTCAAAATTTAATTTTAATCTTTGAAAATGCTGCTGTTTCCTTTTCAATAAGAATTATTTAGAAGTCTTTGGTTGAAAATGAATTGTTGGTCCACCTTAAAATGTACCTGTAGGAGATATGCATGAAATTAATACTGTTTTGTGCAAATAATTAGATTTGTGTTTCAGAGAGGAAAAATCATGTATCTGACGGATAGGATATGTGGGAGAATTGTGATCTTTGGTCTCCACTCCCCAGCATCCAAATCAGATCTCCTTGATGTTGTTATGGGCCATAATTAAGAATTGGACCAATTTAGATTTTAATTAGACAGCTTAGACAGTTGATACATGTAATTTTCGGGTTTTTGTTTTTCTTTTGAAAACAAAAAAGAGATCCGAATTGGACTCTTAGAATAAAAATACATACATTTTACCAATATTCAACCAAATGTTTTAGGTGCAAACCCATTCTCCAGTCATTTTAAGCCAACTAAAATATCAACAAAAAAAAAAATCTGAATTGTTTCATTTTTTTTATTATACTAAAATAAGCTTTTATCTTTAATTTATACCCAATTTAGTTCTTATTTCAAATGAGGTTAATTTATGTTAAATATTTATTTAGGTATAAATTAAAATTTTATTTGGATACAAATTAAAAATTTATTTAAGTGTAATAAAAAATATATAAATTTATTTAAATAATTGATAAAAATTCATTTTTTTTTTAATATTTTAACTCTTTAAGCCTTTTCATAATGTAAATTGAGCATGGTTGCTGACAGAAAATCAGAAGATATATGGTGCCTTTAATCAAAGATTCCATTGATATTGAAATTGAAATCAAGGAAGGGTAGTATTTGGCCAAATAGGATCTCATAGCAAGATATTGGCTTCACAGTTGAAAAAGAAACAGTAGGGTCTCCTTGTCAATTGTCATCCAAAAAGAAAAGTTTCTACAAAACATGGAAATTCTGTGAAGCAATTAAATTCAATGGCTAACAATAACATCACCTTCCTTCACCTTGGAAGTTGGTGGTGGGTTTTAATCTCCCATTTAATCCCTCCTTAGCTTATCCTTTGTTATGGCACTGTCCCATCTTATCATATCTATTTGGATTCTTTACTGTATTTCCCAATCCTCTGCATAAGTAGTCATTTTAATACTCCATATTAAACTTGATAATTTTAGATATGATATAAATATAATATAAATAATACAAATACGATACAAATATACGAATGTGTCAAAATCTATATAACACGAATTATTAATGTGTCAACATTTGTATAAATATATAACATCTTAAACATAATTATGATAAAAAAAAATACAAATATGACATGAATACGCAAATTATTAAGTGTACTCCACCTGATAGGCAACTCATAATTAGCTTTTTCACAAATTATTTAATGAATTCCTTCTTAAAAGGTTATGCACTACATGATATGAAAATGTGGAATAATTCATATATTTAAATAATATTTTAGTCGTATTTATATATATATATATATATATATATATATTGGTTTCAAATTGAGATTTTGAATTCAAACTTTAACAAAACCAAGTGAGTTAAGAAATTGAATAAAAACAGAAACTAGATTAATGATATGTTCAGTATATATCATATAAACATCTTATATTTCACTCATTGACTTTTATAACTGATAATGTGATATAAACATTCCACCTTACAATAGTTATCAATATTGAGATTATTATATGACTTTGGTATACTATAATAATTTCATAATAATAAGAATTAATTTTTGATACATTGATAATGAAATTTTTTAGATTAATGATATGTTCAAATATATCATACAAACATCTTATATTTCACTCATTGACTTTTATAACTGATAATGTGATATAAACATTCCACCTTACAATAATTATCAATATTGAGATTATTATATGACTTTGGTATACTATAATAATTTCATAATAATAAGAATTCATTTTTGATACATTGATAATGATTTTTTTTTAATTTTACAAGTTAAATTAAAAGATTATTACATTTTTTTAAAATTATTATTATTATTTTTTAAATATATCCTAAGGATATATGTCATTCTATTAATTCTATTTGTGAAATTTAAAATTTTATTAATGATGAAATGATTTTTCTAATAATAATCTACATGGGATGGGTTTTATTTTATTTAAAGGGACAGGTTATTTGAGGGTTCAAATCCAATCCTAAACTTTTTCAAGATCGAATCAAATTAATTCAGATCAAATCAGGTTAAGAGTCTGAATCATGGTTAAGTAATGTTTGGAGCTGTATAGGGGGTTAATAGGTCTCCCAAAGGAACACGTGGTATAGAATGTTAATGATAATTGATAATATTTGATAATTTTATTTATTATTTTTTTATGTATTATACAAAATTCGAGTTTAGTCCAGTTAATTTATGCAATCATTCATAAGAGATAGCATCAAACAAATTTAAAATTCGAATCTCAATATCTGCATTTTACAATCTCTTCCATATCTTCATATTGCATTCTCATTTATACCAAAAAATATTATGATATATAATAATTTTAAAAAATAACCTTAACACATTTATTAACAGAATAAAAAAGGTGTTTTATTGCAGATTTTCAGGCTCTGGATACTATTAAATGTATTCAATCATAAAACCTATCATGTTTAATGAAGGTTTAGAAAAGTATAAAGAGTAGAAGCAAAAAGACAATCATTTTTGTGCCTTACTTATGTGTATATATAGTGCTAATTTATTTTTTTCCTATTTGTTTTCGTGTTAGGGGCCAAGGTGAATGATGAAGAAAATGCAGCAATTGGCTTTGGCTCAAAATTTACAACAGAGTACAGATTTTGTTCCTTGATTCCTTGGAATCTTTTGTATCTCTCACCATTTTCGTCGTCATTATTCCTAAATACCTAAATGCAATCATAATGATTTTTTTTTTCTTTTTCTAATGAAGTAGCTTAAGGTAAAAATGGGCATGGTAATCCTAAAGTTGGTTAAGCTAATTGGATCTGATAATTCATTTAATTAGTTCGAATTCAAATTCAATTTTATTTAATTATTAAAGTCAATTATTTGAATTCGAATTAATCTGAGTCCTAATGATTTGAAAAATTAATTTAATTTTAAAATTAAATAATTTAAATTTGAAATATCTCAAATGATTAAAAAAATTAACCTAATTATTAAGTTTTAAAAAATAAATTTAAAATAATCTGAATCATAATTAAGCACAATTGCCACCCTAATTACTCCTTACTATTTTTTTTTTTCAATCTGTCATCAAAGGTTTTCCTACCATTGGAAATATAGATTATATCTAAATAAGAACTACAAGAGTTTAGGAGAGGCCATGTACCATATGTGGTGTTGACATGCCTTTTTTTGCTTTTTATTATTTTTTTTCAATGCAATGCAATGCAATGCAATTCAATTCAATTTTTATTTTATTAATTGTTTTTTACAATATTGGTCCCTTTGGATTGTGGGACACATGACCTATTTTAAAATTTTGATATTTAATTTTTTATATAATTGCTCTTTTCCATTTTTTTAAAATTTGTTTTGTTAGAGAAAGAATAGATCGGAAAATCTAAAAAAATGAAAGGGACAAAGAGAGAATGGAATAGAAATAGTCATAATATTCATTTTTCCTAATAAAAATCAATATCAATACTTATAATACCTACAAATCTATACTATATTAATTAGTTACTATATACTTTTTTATATAAAAATCTATACTATATTTAAAATTTTCAATATAAAAAATTTCATTTGTTATTAAATAAGATCTACAAATATTCAACATAAAAAGCAAATATTCAAAAAAGAGACTGACACGTTATCATTTTTTTTAAATTAGTTTTTTATGTTTTTAATATATCCTAAAAAATACGCATCATCCTACTAATTTCGTTTGTAAAATCTAAAAGCTCTATTGATAATAGGTGAGATAATTTTTTTTCTCTTCAGAACATACGACTTTTTTCTATGGATGAAACATGATTTTTGGATGAATATGAATATAGCAAAACTTTGCCCATGTTCATTTAATTTTAACATGACAAGCTAAGAAACATCCACCTTAGGCATATGAGAATAGGAGAAACAAAGGATAGACAGACACCATTATTTTCCTGGTAGATGATAGCTATCAATTTGCACATGTCCCTTTTCATGACAAGTCACAAAAGATTAGACTTCACAATCCGTGTATCTATGTCATGTTTGTAAATTTTTTATGTCATAATCATGTTTAATGTAATATATATATATATATAAATTCTAACATTTTAATAATTCGTTTTATATAGATTTTGACATATTCATATATTCATGTCATGTTATTTTTTCATATTGTATCATATTTTAATTATTTTTTTCGTGTCGTGTCCAAAATTATTAGGTCTAGAAAAAAAACTTGAATGAAAGAAATTTGCCCATTTGTGTCAATGGACAAAATTAGTTTTTGCATAAAAGGAGAAGCACCTGACCTAATGGATACACACCCTTCTTCATGGCCTTACCACTGATCTTCACTGCATCAACATCACCATTAATAATCTGCTGTCTAGCATCTCAATCTCTCTATTCAACTGAAAAAAGTGCTCTTAAATTACTCTATGTTTCAAGTTACTAATGAAAGATAGAACTCATTTTATTGGTTAAAGTATGCGAACAGTCCATGTACTATAGTGAGAAATGTAATTTAGTTCCTGTAGTATATAATTGAGTAATTTAATTTTTGTACGTTTGAAATTAGATCAAATAAGTAAAATTGATAACAACGTTAAAGGAAAATCGTCTAAATACTGACGTGGATTTTCTAAATCATTTTTTTTACATCTCATAGGGCTGTCAAAAATCCATGTCAACCAAGAAAATTTGTGTTTAAAATATGACACATCATCATTTTTTTACATCTCATATGCTTCGTCAGGTTTCAGAAGTCCACGTCAACATTTAGACAGTTTTCCTTTAACGTTGTTATCAATTTTACTTGTTTGCTCCAATTTCAAACGTATAAGGATTAAATTACTCAGTTATATACTACAGGGATTAAATTGCTTTTCTGACTATAGTACAGAGACTGCTCGCATACTTTAACCCATTTTATTTCTTTTTTTTTTAATCTAAACTTAGGGTGTCCCACCATCCCATTTTATGGTTGATGAAAGACTAATCCCTGTTCGGATTGAGAAGCGTAATGGTAAAACCCTCCCAATATTGGTGACTCACAAGACTCAAACCTTTATCCTCATCTTGGGGGCTGGAGTCGCTTATCACTCCAACCAACCAAATGTTGGTCCCATTTTATTTCTTTTGAAAGAAAAAAAAAACCCTTTAACCTAGCTACCAAAGAATCAAATTGTTTAAAATTAATTAAGAGTATCGCAACCTAAAAAATAACAAGTCTCATCGCAAGACTTTATTATTCGTTAAGTGTGACATTAAAAAAAACCGAGAAAAAGTCGACTTAATTCCTCTAGAAAAATGAAGGTTTTGAAAATGACCTTGAAAAAGACATGGAGTCACCACCAATTTTTTTTAGCTAGGTGTGATCGGCCACCTATTAAAACAGGTTTTATAAAAAATTTTAAAATTAATTAAAATATTTTTAAAACCAATTTCAAGTCTGCGTTTTAAAACTAGAGAAATCAAAGAAACGGGTTCGGGACTCGGTTACGTGTGGGGAAGGATTAGCACCCCTACAACGCCCGTATAAAACGGTACCTTATTAATCGTGTGTTATCTCAAGTCTCGGTAAAAAGTTGGTTTTAAATTTAATATTTCAAGTTAATTCCCAATTTAAACAGAAATAATTCCATTTTTAATTGAAAATGATCCGGAATTTATAAATTCAAAATTTTCCTATATTCCCCAACAAACGTGGCAAAATGTAGAAATTTTTATTAGTTTTGGAAAACTTTCCGAATCATTCTCATTTTAAAGAAGATATTCCGTTATTAATGATAATTGATGATATCCTCCCCAGCAAACCCGACAGAGAACTCATGAATTATTTTAACTCGGGAATATCTTTATTTTATTGAAAATCATTACATTTTTGAAAATATTAAAAAAATATATATGAATATGAATATGTATGACATAAATAAAATGACATAGCAAAGTCTAAATAATATAATACAACTTAAATGATATGATATAATTTAAATATCTTAGCATATTCTAAATGAAATGAAATATCCTAAGTTATATGATATATTCTAAATGAAATGAAATGACCTAGGTAACATAATATATTCTATATGAAATGTAATATCCTAAGTCATATGATATATTCTAATGAAATAAAATATCCTAAATAAAATGAAATGACCTAGGTAACATAATATATTCTACATGAAATGTAATATCCTAAGTCACATAATATATTCTATATGAAATGAAATAATTTAAATGACATGGCAAATATGAATGATATGGCATATAATTTAAATGACATGAAATATAAAATAATGCTATCATATAATATGCATGAAAATAAAAATAAAAATAATAATGCATGAACATAGTATATGCTAAATAATATAAAAAAATAACTAAATAAAAAGCATAGGATATCATGAAATACTCAAAATCATATAATAAACAATATAACATAACTCAAAATCATAACAATATCATAGAAATTATCATAGCAAAATCACATATTATATAAAATGCATGAATATGAAAAATGCAATGCAAGAAAATGTATTTTTTTCCTTTAATTAAGGAAATCCGTATATCTAAAAAAATATCTGGCTACCTTAGGAAAATATATCAAATCAAATATTCTAAAATCAAAACACTTTGTGATTGTTTGAAAACAATTTTGAAAAGCTTAGATTAAAAATAAAAACTTAGCTAAACCCTTTTTTAAATGGCTCTAATTTCCTAAGTTTAAAATCCCGGACTTGACCACCCTTAACCTGAGACTTTAAAAATCATTTTTAGAGTTTAAAAAGGCTTAGAAACTACCCTAAGTCAGTAGCTAAACTTCCTAATCAGCCATCTCTAAGTAATTTAACCAAAACAGAAAAATGATTTTCTTTTAAATTCAATTCTGACTCCACTGTCCCGTTTTAAGCCACGATTTTTTACCCTATTCTTAAAAATTCAAAAAAAAAATAAAAAAAATACTGGAGACTCAGGACATGTAAAAAGACACGGGAAACAATCAGCTTAATTTTCTGATTAAAGGTGACTGCCCAAAAAAATCGAGAAAGTACGAGTACTGGGTGAAAAAAACTGTTTTGCCAAAACACATTTTTGCCTTTGATAAAATCATTTAAAAATCAAAGAAAAAATATTTAAGACTCACAAAATGACTCACAAACAGTAGCTAGGACTTTTGAAAAGTTAGACAAAAATTGGCTAAGTAAAAAGAAAATCACAAAGGTAGAATAATCAATTTGACAACTCTTCAATTTTCCACAAGTATGCTCAAGGGAGCATGACTTTGAACCATTAATTGGTCTAAGTCATAAGTCAAGTGGCATGGACATGAAATGCATGAAAAATACAGCAAATATGATGCTTGAAATGCATGAGTTTAAACCTAAATGTCATGAAAAATGCATGGCATCAATAAAATGACCTAGACCTAAATGAACTTGCATGGCATTTAATGCAATGCATGGACATGCATGGCAAAATAAACCAAACCTAACATCTAAAATATGCATGGCAATAACACAAACACAAGGCATGCTTAAACCAAATACTCAATCAAATGTCATGAAAATGCCAACCTATCAACTAACATAACAAAAATGCACACACAAAGCAAAATACATGAAGTGGCCGAATGGCCTCAAGCTCCAAACAAGCATGGCATTTTCACAAACACTTGATATACTTAAACTAAATACTCAATCAAATGCCATGCAAATGCAAACCTATCAACTAACATAGCAAAAATGCAATCACAAAGCAAAATCAATGGGGTGGCCGAATGGCCTCAAATTCCAAGTGAGCTTGGCATTTTTACAAACACTTGATATACTAACATACTCAACTAAAATATAACACTCAAATCATGTAAATATAAGTAGAGGTATTAAAACTAACAAACATTTTCACAAACACATGGATTACAAAATATAAAACATAAACAAATTTAAACATTTTGAAAACAAAAAATTAAAAATGCAAGAACATGATAATAAACTCATAAATGGCAATAAACAAGTAACCAAATTAAAACAAGCTTCAAGTATATATAGTAGAAGAAAATTTAAAACATCAAGACTAAAAAAAATAACAAAAATAACATGACAAATCAAAGCAAAACAGCAACAACAAAAAAGATAGGCCATTTGGCCATGGTAAGAAATCAAGAGAAAAAAAATATTGCAAGAACTTTTTTAAGAAAAGATAAAGAAAGAACTTAAAAAGAACATTAAAAAACACTTGTTTAAAAAGAAAAATCAAAAGAAAACTCACCAAAATAATAATCAAAACAGCAAAAACAAGAATGGAAAATCAAGAAAGTGCAAGAGTTGGTGCTAAAAGCAATCTCTAAAAGCTATCTTTCAAGCTTTTTCTCTTCAAATTTTCTTTTCTTTTCTAAACTTTTCTTCTTGCTTTGCAACCAAGGAGAGAAAACTCAGCCAAACAAGAGAGAAATATGAAAAATGAGAGTTCTGAAAACCAAAAATTCTGGATCCTTTTGGGGTGGCCGAAAATCCCTCTCTCATAGGTTAACATGTTGTCATTTTTACTCCAACCAATTTCCAAACAAAGGCCATTAATCTAAGATGTTTAAAACATGAAATTATCACCCTTAGATTAGGCCATCAGCTGTCCATAATTACAGCTGTTCAAGAATTATGTTGACACTCTCCCTCTTCATGCATTGGCCCATGTGGCTTATTTGCAAAGGCTTGATAAAAAAATCACTAACTAACTCTTCATTTTTGGCCTTTTGATTGAAATATCAGAAACTCCTTCCCATCTATGGGCCTTGGACGGCCAACACTCTCTCTTCCAGCCCAAGTCTGATTTTTTTGAAAGGCAAGAGAAGCCCTTTTCGGTTTCTTGGGTAAAATGATCTTTTTGCCCCCTGGATGCAAATAAATGGCAAAAGGACTCTAAATTCAAATTTTATTTTTTAAATACTTTAAAAATAATAAAAAATTAAATTCTGGAAGTTTTCAAAATTTTTCGAGTCCGTTTGCTATTTATTTGGATTTTTTCTTCCAAAATTGCCCTTTTATGCCCCCACATTTTATCATTTTTTAAACGAGCTCCAAATCAAGATTTTTATTCACCAATATCTTCCAAATAATTTAAAAGCGTGATATGAAAGTTTTCATAATTTTTGGAACTCATTTGGTATTTTTTCAAGATTTATCTGCTTGAATTACTACATAGGAGGCCCGGGATTTAGCCATTTTGCAAACGAACTCCCAATAAAGATTTTATTTTGCCAATATCTTCCAAATAATTTAAAATGAGATATGCAAATTTTTAGAATTTTTGGAGTCCATTTGCTATTTTTTCAGGATTTATCTTATTGAATTACTACATAGGAGACCGAGATTTGGCTATTTTGCAAACGAACTCCGAATCAAGATTTTTTTTTCCAATCTCTTTAAAATAATTTAAAAATGAGATTTGCAAATTTTTAGAAGATTTGGAGTTAATTTGCTATTTTTTCGGGATTTATCTTCTTGATTTACTGCATAAGAGACCCGGGATTTGGCCATTTTGTAAACGAACTCCGAATCAAGATTTTATTTCGCCAATCTCTTCAAAATGATTTAAGAATGAGATTTTCAATTTTTCAGAATTTTTTGGAGTCCATTTGCTATTTTTCCCAAATTTTCCAATTTTGCTCTTTTGCCTCCGAAACCCTGTTTTGCTCAAAACAAGTCTGATTTTCAGATTTTCTTCAAACTGGGTCTTAGGCTATCCCTTTTTAATCATTCCTCATCCATTAGGGGCTTTGGGTTATACCAAGTCGGGCCATTTCTGTAATTCTTTCTAATTTCACTGAAATCCACCAAAAACCCTAATTCTCGATTTTCTCCCGGATTGACTTTTCTTTCAGTTTTTCTTTTAAGTGACTTCTCCATTACCCGTAGTCAGTGCTTATCTTTCATTTGGAACCTTCAATTTCGACCAATTCGATCATTTAAGCACTTTTTCCCAAATTTCCCGGATTAGGTTTCCTTTCTACTGAATCTCCATAACCCAACTTCCGAACTCCATATCTTTCGATGTAGACCTCGGATGATCAAAATTCTTTCACCATTTTTCAATTGAACTTCAAAGCTTGATTTTGAAAGTGGGTTGACTTTTTCAGTAGTGGACTTTTTGAGGTTGATTTTTTTAGGTTGACTTTTTTCAAGTTTGACTTTTTGTGCTTGCCTTCTTAAACTAAGTCTCGGAGTACCACCTGCAGGATGGAAAAAGTCTTTTTACATTCTGAAACATCAATTTAGAAAGAAAACATACCTGTTTTAGTGGTCCGGACAAAATTAGGTGTCTACAAAGAGGAATTGTTAATTGATACTTAGTGGCATTGATCAAGGTGATATTTAAGATTTTGCTAACGAATGTCTTAAAGTCACTAGTTAAGATTAATTTAGTTACTATTTATAGTAATAGTTTTATATTAAATACATTAATTGATAATTAACTTAATGATTTCCAATACATTGTAAACTATAGCTTATCTACTATGGTAATCTTAAATAGTGAGTATGGTAATCTTAAATAGTGAGTATGGACAGTGTTAGTAAAACTTTTAAGAAAAAAATTTACAATCAATGCATTGTCTCTTATTAAATTTGAAGAGAGTAATACATTAAATGTAAAAATCCTTCTTAAAATAAAATTAACTAAATTTAACCAATATTTATAAACATTTGTTAACCAAACCCTAAGATTAATTATTCTACACTAGTTTAGGAAGTAAATCTTAAGGTTAAGTTTTAGGATACATTTTACTTTGCAAAAACTTTGAAGTAATATTAACTCCCCGTCACATTTAAACACTTAATGTTTTTTAACAAAAATGTGACCATTTTTTTAACAATTTGTTTTTTATGAAAAACTTTTTAACAATTTTAGTTTTCCTTGTTCCCGTACTTTATCTAACTTTCACTACATTGGACGCATTTTGATAATGTCTAAAAACAATTTTATTGGCAACTTATTATATTTACATCATTCTTATTCATATCTCACAACTAGATCTGTTCATGGGTCGAATTGAGCTCGGGACTACTCGAAAGCTCATTTCACTATTTAAAAAATATTTTTATATTAATTTAGATATATTTTATAATTAAATTTAAATATTATTTTTATTTAATAAATAATAATTCGGGTCAAACCGATCCGAATTATAAAATTCCTTATCCAGGCTCGACCCAATTCGGGTCGGGCCTGTTGGACCGAACGGATAGCCCGACTTTTGGGCAAATCTACTACTCACAACGTGGTAATTAACAAAGAAATAAAAGATGATCATACGTATCATAATTATGATTAATAATTTTTTAAATACAAGGCATATGCGAAAATAAGTTATACGTAAAAAAAATTATGCACCGCATATTAATTATTCAAATTAATTATATGTATACCAAAATTATACATCGCATATGAATTATTCAAATTAATTATATATAAAAAAAAATTATGCGTTGCATATGAATTTTTCAAATTAGTTATATGTATAAAAAAAGTTATGCGTCGCATATGAATTATTCAAATTAGTTATGTATAAAAAAAATTATGCATCGTATATGAATTATTCAAATTAATTGTATGTATAAAAATAATTTGTGTCGTATATGAGTTATTCAAATTAGTTATATGTAAAAGAATTTATGCATCGCATATGAATTATTCAAATTAGTACCATTATTACAACCTTTGGGTCACATTAGCTCAAAGCTTTTTCAGTTTTCTCAATCACTCTTTCCCGTCTTTGTTGCATGAAGTACAAGTATAATAGTCCTTGTAGTTTTGTCTTACCAATTTTCAAGAAATGTTCCCACTACTTGGGTGAAATTTAGGATTATGAAATTGATAATGTTCATAGCACACAAATTGATGATTGGTTTCAAATTGATAAAACCATTGGCTCATAGATAGATATGGCAATTAGGGGTGTGCATAATTCGGTTTTAACCGAATTAATCGACCGAATTTTAATTTGGTTCGGTTAATCGGTTAACCGAATAAAATTCGGTTCGGTTAACGGTTAATGGTTTTGAGAAATTTCGGTTTTCGGTTAATTCGGTTCGGTTAAGCGAAAATAACCGAATTACACGAATTAACCGAAATGCTTAAAACAACAAGATTTTATGAGTTTAGATATATATATATATATTTTTAAATTAATTTATATATTAAAAACTAAAAACCCTAATAACCTTTCCTATTTAATTTATATATTAAAAACTAAAAATTAATTTATATATTAATTTAGATATATTTTTGAGTCTTTGAGACTATGTAATGTTCATGTTTTATCAATTTTTTTAGCTGTGTTTGTTTCATATTTGGATTTTATAATATGCTTTGCTTTTGGATTTTGATTGGTTGGACTTGGATGGATAATTTGGATACAAAATCATGTAAAAAAATAGGTTAGCAAAATAAATTTTTTATTTATTTTGGTTAATTCGGAAACCGACCGAATTAACCGAAATAATTTCAGTTCGGTTAATTAACCGAATTAATTATTCGGTTCGGTTAACGGTTAATTGGAAAAAAAATTCGGTTAATTCGGTTTTGGGTAATTCGGTTCGGTTATTAACCGAATTAACCGAATGAACACCCCTAATGGCAATATGTGTATTTGTGTATATTTTCGTATCTTAATCATATTTAAAGTGTTTTATATTTGTATAAATTTTAACGTGTTAATAATTCATATTATATAGATTTTGACATATTTATGTATTTGTGTCGTATTCGTGTTTTTTTTCGTATCGTGTTTTAGTTATTTTTCGTGTCATGTAATCATATCGTGTCTAATATTACCAAGTAGAGAGTGAAGGCAGAACTTTTGGTTTTTTCATGCTGTCAAAGAGTTGAATAAAGTTTTTTCATGTTGTCAAAGAGTTGAGCAATAAAATAGATAGTAAATGCCTGATCGAATTGATCGGGATATGTAAAAACAAGGTTCAAGTCTACCAATCTCTTAGGCTTTGCTTGGTAGGATGGAAAGATGAAAATTGAAAGAAAAAAAATGAAAAGATAGAAAATAATTTTTCTTTTTTCATTGATGTGCTTGGTAGGAAAGATGAAAAACTGGAAAGAAAAAATAATTTTATTTCCACTCAATGCTTGATAGAGTTGAATAAAAAGAAAGAAAATAAACAGTATATTGTTTTATTATTATACCTATTGTAAGTTAAAATAAAAAAAAAAAATTTAAAAATGATGGATAATCTTGTAAATATATACACTTAACTCACACTATTCTCATTTTCTTTGCAATTTGGAGTAATTTGTTTTTGTTAATAAGTGTGGAAAATGATAATCTTTCCTATTTTCTTACCTCTCACTTTTCTTTCCTACCAAGCAAACCCTTAGTGTTTGTTTGGAGGATGAATTTTAAAAATTTAAATTTTTTTGAAATGCTAGTACTTTAAAATGTATTAATTCAAAATATTAGTATTTGTAATTGTACTGTTTGGATAAATATTTTTTCAAAGGAAATTTTGAATATTGAGATATGATGAGGTAAAAAAATAATTATAATAAAATAAAATAATATTAGAGATAAAATAAAAAAAATATTGAGAAATATATGCAATATGGATGTCATTAGATTTGCAAAAATATATAGATATTACTAATAATATAAAAAAATAAAATTTGAAATGAATTTTTGTAGTTAGAATTGAAAAAGTTAAAAGTTGTGTAAAAAAAAACATAATAAGTGTTAATATTTTAGTAAAAAACCAAATTTTTTCACAAATTCCACCTTTGGAGTGAAATTTAAAAGAGATAATTATAATTTTAATCCTAAAACATAAGTTTCTTTTTCATTTCAATCCTAAAACTTTTAGATTTAAACATTCAGTCTTAAAAATTGTTAATATGTTAAAAATTAGTCTTTCAATTATTATTCAAATGGAAACACTAACAAAAAACTTAGCTGGCATATAATGAACACATGTGAATGTCATTTCAATAATTTATAAAATTTTAAAACATTATTTAAAAAAAAAAAAAAAACTCCTTATAAAGATTAAAAAAGCACTACTTCATTTTTTTACTTTTCTCTTCTCTTATTAAAATAACAGCTTCTCTCTCTTTCTCACTAAACCAACAGTCTTTAATGAAATGAAGTAGAGTTTTTTTATCTTTTATTTGGATTTTTTTTTTTCTTTTGGCAAATAATTTTTCTAATATTTTACAAATTAATGAAATGCTACGTAAGTTTTACATGTGATTCATTATATGCCATATAAGTTTTTTAATATAAATTTTCAGTTAGCGTTTTCGTTCGAAAAGCGACTAAAAGACTCACTTTTAAACACATTGATAACTTTTAGGACTAAATATTTACAAGAGTTTTAGGATTGATATGAAAAAAAATGTATATGTTTTAGGATTAAAATTATAATTACCTCAATTTAAAAAGTGAATTTGGACCATCTAAAAATCCTCTTTTAAATTCTAAGAATTTTGATAATTCTCATTTTATTTTACCAAATAAAATAATTTTATTTTAAAATTTTAAAAGTTTTTCTATAAATAAATTCTTTCCTTGAAATCTCTCTTCTAGACGCACCCTTAAGATGCCTCGACTGCATACATCACTACAATTTTACTTGACACCTATCATAATTTTAAATCGAATCAATTCCAGTCAAAATTGACAATATACTTAATTACTATACTTTTTTTCCTCGTTCTCTCCTAGGAATGATCTTAATTAGTTGACATAATCCTCAAAAAACTTGCTTATGTTGAAATTAAACTTCCTTTTATTTGTTATATACTTCAGTTTTTATTGATAAAGGGAAAGTTTTCATTACTTGAATTAAAGAAGTACAAACATTCCCCATCTATTCAAACAATTAATCCTACTATTCAAGCACACTTATTTGGCCCTATGGCTAGGGGACACTTTTCTGTGATCTGTCTCATATATTTAATTAAATTAATAGCACATTTGAAATCAGAGTATGAAGATCGAAACAAGATCTTTGTAGGATGATAATATTAGAATCTTTTGTGTTCCTATAGCTATAATAGAATCAACTATACATAACTAAACAGAAAGTAGACAAAAAAAAATTGATATTATGTTACAAGAAAAATATATTTTTTATTTTTAATTATATAAAAATTTTATGCAAAAGTGTTTATAACCTTACATATAGGAGAATACACACTAGTTATTAAGAGAATTATATTGCAATTATGACGATATAATTAATCCTTAATATCATTTTAATAATAATTAATTATTTTAATTTCAATTGACTATATGTTTATTACATTAACATTTATTGTTCAAATTTAAAACCTTTAACACGATCTAGCAAGGATTTGTAAAATAAGTTTTTTTCTTTTCTTTTTTTTTTTACGAAGGAAATCTTAATCTAGGATAGGAAAAAAGTTGTAGATGTTAGAATTCAAATTTCAAATATATTTAATGTTATCTCTTAAAAATAATTGTATAAACTAATTGAATTAAGCTCTTAATTCTAAAATAAAACCATTTTGTCTTACGTACTTGTCATTTTAGGTGCACTAATTAGGTGACTGTTTCAGTGTAGTAAACATCCCAAATTTATAAAGTTAGTCGTTTGAAAAGAAAAAATCAAAGCAAAAATAAGTGAGACAAAGAGTCTTCCTGGTGTTTCTCGTGCCATGGATAAGAAACAGAATGTCAAAAGAGAAGATAAAAAAGTGGCAAAATAATTAAAAAAGTAAGCTTTTTTTTTTTTTTTTTAACTTTCAAGCCTTTTGGTCCCAAGATGAAATCAAAAGAAGGGGATGATGACGCAGCCAGGCACGCCTACACGCGCAAGTTTTTCCTGCCAAGGACCCCTCTTGGCTAAGCCTCATAGGATCAGACCCGACCCGACCCCAACCAGAGCCAGAAGCCAGAACCCAACCCCAAAAATATCTGCCAAAAACCACTATAACTTCACAGATTTCACTGCTAAAAATAACCAAAAGGGTTGCTAATTGTGTCAAGTTTCTGTCTACATATACTTGCCTGTCTTGTGGAAAGCCAAGGGACAGGAATCAGGATCAAGCTGAGTCACCTGCCGAATGCCGATGTCCTCTATTATTTTGTATTACGTGGCAGTTATCTCTTGGGGAAGTACTGGTTGGAGCCACTGGCTTTTAGACATGATTTTGAAATTTGCTTCATTGAGACTTGATATTGAAATTTGTTTCAATTTGATCTCAAATTTAAGAAATTTTGGAAATCTTGGAATTTGGTCTCAAATTTAGAGATTTTGGAATTGTTGAAATCAGGTCCCAATTTAGGCATTTTTGGATCTTCAGGCTTAGATCTTCAAATCTTCTTTTTTAGACTTGATTGATGAAATTTTGGAAATTTTGTTTTTCTAATCTTTTTTCCCCAAATTGTTTTCAGTTTTTTTCCCCCTAAATTGTGCTTCAAGGGTCTTGATAACTAAGGGTCTTGATAACTTGAGCTTGAACACACGGGGCTTGCTTCAAAGGTATTCAAGACTTGAGCTTGAGCAAGCAGGATTATTTATCTTCTTTCTTGAATCAACTCAAGATCGAAAAGTAACTTCTTGAAATTTCTTGAAACCCAAAAACGGAATTCTTCAAAATTTCTTGAATTCTTCAGAGCCTGATTCTTGAGACTTTAGAAAAGCATCGAGCCTAAAATCTTCTTCTCTTCAGGCTTGTGAATTGTGAAATTGTCATGAATAGATTAGGGGAGATCCCTATTTATAGTGCTAGCCTGACAGATGGAAGACAGTTCTTAAAGAATTTGGTCTCTTTATGAAAAAGTTCTAAAAAAACTTATCTTCTTTATTTATTTCTAAATTATCTTAATTTGATAATGATAAGTGACATCTTTAAGATGTAGATAAAATCAATCTACAATCGTCATCTCATAGTTGATAGGGATTAAGATAACTTTTATCTTAATTGTTGCTAGAGATTTTATCTCTTATACAATATTCTCTCTATAAACACATAACTCACTCCTCACTAGATGTCAAGTGGGAGAGATTCTTCTTTTCCTTTTGAAAAAACTTTAACATAGCATTAGAGCCAATCCCTAGTAACTCTATTTCTTCTTCAACCACTAATGTTAATTCTTTCTCTTCTACTACAAACACCTTTTTTTGTCATTATCTTCTTCCAATTTACCAACTTCAACCATCATGTCCTCGTGCACCTTGATAGAAACAACTTTCTTCTATGGCGATCACAACTCCTTCCAATTATTAGAGGGCATGACTTAACTAGCTACATTGATGGAACTTTACAATGTCCTTCTCAAATCATCTCAACACAATTTCTTCCACTCCGAAACTAAATCTTGATTACACTTCGTGGCAAAAACAAGATCAATTACTTTTTGGTTGGATTCTTTCATCCCTTACGAAACCTGTCCTTGCTCAAGTTATTGGTTGCATAACTTCATATTCTCTTTGGTCTTCTCTAGAACGTCTTTTTGCCAATCAATCTAGAAATCGTCTTAATGCAACTAAAATTGGAACTTCAAACCACCAAGAAACGTAATCAATTTCTGATTATCTCCAAAAAATTAAGTCCATTACAGACAACCTTGCCATAGCCGGCCAACCAGTTTCTGATCAAGACCTTTTACTTCATATCCTTGCAGGATTAGGACCTGAATAAGATCCCTTAGTTATCTCTATGTCCAAACCTCATGACCCTATTATTATTAATGAACTACACAACCTTCTCTTAAGTATGGGCTTCGTCTTGAACAACATACTATGTCAGATAACATTCAACCTGCTACCAATATTGCTATAAGAAATTTTTCCTCCGACAATCAATTTCAAAGATCTTTTGATCGCAATTGTGGTTTTTCTTCTAGTTCTACTTCTTTTCGAGACAAAGGACGAGGGCGAGGTAGAACCTATCGTGTTGGATTCTTCACCAATCAAAACACCTCTGCTTCTATGACCAATCGCCCTCAATGTCATGTTTGTAATATAATTGGGTATACAGCCTTAAACTGCTATCATAGATTTGATCATGGTTTTCAGGGCACTTCAGGCTCAAACTTATCTGTTGTCTTAGCCTCGACATCTTTTGCTCTACATGATGAATGCTTTCTAGACTCAGGTGCAAACAATCATTTAATTTCAGACCTTAGCAAATCTTTCAGTGCATTCAGAATATCAAGGGCAGGATCGTGTCAAAATAGGAAATGGCACATGTTTGCACATAAAACATATTGGCTCATCCAAACTCTCTTCTCTTTCTCAACCCCTTCTTTTAAATAATGTTCTTCATGTTTCTTCTATTACTAAAAATCTTCTTAGTGTTTCCCAATTTACTTTTGATAATAATGTTTTCTTTGAATTTCACCCTTTCTTTTGTGTTCTTAAGGATCAATCTTCGGGCCAGGTCTTTCTCAGAGGAGTTCTTAATCAAGGTCTTTATCATTTCACTTCCATTCCTGCCTCCATTTCCATATTTCAACCTCAAGCTTTTATTGGTGAAAAAGCTTCCTCAGATGCATGGTTCCAGCGTTATGGTCATCTCCAGATTAGTTCAGCATGTTATCTCTTCTAATAATCTACCAATTACAAGCAATAAGTCAATGTCTTTTTGCTCATCATGCCAATTAGGGAAATCACATAGATTACCCTTTCATTTATCTAATTCTATGTCCAAATGTCTACTTTGATGTATGGGGACCCTCTCCAGTTTATTCCAATAATGAACATCGTTTTTAATATCAGTTTTGTTCATAATTTTAGTAAAATTAAAGCTTTGCAATGAAACAAAAATATGAAGTTTTTCAAAATTTTCAAAGATTTAAAATTCAAGTTGAAACATTCTTTTTGTAAAATTAAAGCTTGCAAACAAATTGGGGAGGCGAATATCGAAATTTCTGCACCTTTTTGCAATCAAATGGCATTCATCATAGAATTTGTTGCCCTCACACCCATGAACAAAATGGTAAAGCAAAAAGAAAACATAAACATATTGTTGAAATAGATATGCCTCAGTTCCTTTGTTTTATTAATCGTTTGCCATATTGCATCATAAAAGTCCTTACGAAATGTTATTTCATAAAACGCCTAATGATAAGTTTCTTAAAGTGTTTGGTTGTGCTTGTTTTTCTTAAATCAGGTCATACAATTCAAATAAAATGCAATCAAGATTGTAGACACCTAATTTTGTCCGGACCACTAAAACATATATGTTTTCTTCATAAATTGATGTTTCAGAATGTAAAAAGACTTTTTTTCATCCTGCAGGTGGTACTCCGAGACTTAGTCTAAGAAGGCGAGCATAAAAAGTCAATCTTAAAAAAGTCAACCTCGGAAAGTCAACCTCAAAAAGTCAACTACTAAAAAAGTCAACCCACTTTCAAAATCAAGATTTGAAGTTCAATTAAAAAATGGCGAAAGAATTTTGATAATTCAAGGTCTACATTGAAAGATATGAAGTTCGAAAGTTGGGTTACGGAGATTCAGTAAAAAGGAAACCATAGTTCGAGAAATTTGGGGAAAAGTGCTTAAACGATCAAATTGGTCGAAATTGAATGTTCCAAATGAAAGATAAGCACTGACTACGGGTAATGGAGAAGCTACTTGGAAGAAAAACTGAAAGAAAAGTCAATCTGAAAGAAAACTGAGAATTAGGGTTTTTGGTGGATTTCGGTGAAATTTGGAAGAATTACAGAAATCGCCCGATTCAGTAAGACTAAAGCCCCTAATGGATGAGGAGTGATTAAAAAAGGATAGCCCAAGGCTCATTTTGAAGAAAATCTGAAAATCGAACTTGTTTTGAGCAAAATCGGGTTTTAGAGGCAAAAAGGCAAAATTGGAAAATTTGAGAAAAATAGCAAATGAACTCCAAAAATTCTAAAAAATTTCAGATCTCATTCTTAAATCATTTAGAAGAGATTGGCGAAAGAAAATCCGGATTCTGAGTTCGTTTGCAAAATGGCCAAGTCCCGGGTCTCTTTTGTAGAAATTCAAAAAGATAAATCCCGGAAAAATAGCAGATGAACTCCAAAAATTTTGAAAATTTGCAGATCTCATTCTTAAATTATTTGGAAGATATTGGAAAAAGAAAATCTGGATTCGGAGTTCGTTTGCAAAATGGCCAAATCCCGGGCCCACTATGCAGTAATTCAAGCAGATAAATCCTGAAAAATTGCCAAATGAGTTCCAAAAATTATGAAAACTTCCAGATCATACTTTTAAATTATTTGGAAGATATTAGTGAAGAAAAATCTGGATTTGGAGCTCGTTTAAAAAATGATAAAGTTTGGGAGCACAAAAGGGCAATTTTGGAAAAAAATCCAAATAAATAGCAAATGGGCTCGAACAATTTTGAAAACCTCCATAATTCAATTTTTTATTATTTTGAAAGTATTGAAAAAATAAAACTTGAATTTGGAGTCCGTTTGCTATTTATTTATGTTCGGGAGGCAAAAATATCATTTTACCCAAGAAATCGAAATGGGCTTTTCTTGCCTTTTAAAAAAAATGAAGCATGGGCTGGAAGATAAGGGGTCAGCCGGACAAGGCCCAATAGTGGTTAAATATTTTTTTATTTTTAATCAAAAGGCCAACAATGAAGAGGAAGGTAGTTATTTTTTGATCAAGCCTTTGTAATTAAGCCACATGGACCAATGCATGAAGGGGGAGAATGTCAACATAATGGCTTAAGATTCTTGAATAGCTGTAATTGTGGATAGTTTATTACCTAATCTAAGGCTGATAATTTCACATTTTAAACATCTTGGATCAATAGCCTTTGGATCAAAATTGGTTGAAAAAAAATGACAATATCCTAGCATTTAGAAGGCCATTTGGCCACTACAAGGGGAAGGGTTCATTTTCAGCTATTCACTCTTGTTTTTGGCTGATTTTCTCTCCATTATTGAAAGGCAAAAAGAAAAGTTTAGAAAAGAAAGAAGAGAAAAAGCTTGCAATATAGCTTCTAGAGGTTGCTTTAAGCACCATACTCTTGCACTTTCTTTGATTTTCCATTCTTAATTTGCTGTTTTGATCACTATTTTGGTGAGTTTCTTTTGATTTTTCTTTTTAAAATAAGTGTTTTTAATATTCTTATTCAAGTTCTTCTTTATACTTTCTTGGAAAAAGCTTTGAGAAATTTCTTTTTTTTTTTTGTTTTTGGGTGGCCGAATGGCTTGTTTTTTTTAGTGTAGTTGTTGTTTGGATTTTTATTTCATGTTACTAGTGATATTTAACAAGTTTTGATGCTTTCAATCTTCTTCAAATACATAAACATGAAGCTTGTTTTAATTTGGTTGCTTTCTTGTTTCAATTTTTGAGTCTATTATCTTGTTACCATGTTTATTTTACTTGTCTTGCATTTTTGATTTTCTGTTTTCAAAATGTTTAAGTTTGTTTATGTTTTACATTTTGTTAATCCATGTGTTTGGGAAAATGCCTATTGGTTTTCATGCCTTTACTTTATATTTGCATGATTTGAGTATTATTCTTTAGCTATGCATGTTAGTATATTATGTGTTTGTGAAAATGCCATGCTCATTTTTATGGGACCATTCGGCCACCCCTCATATTTTATGCTTTGCATGTGCATTTTCATCATGCTAGTTGATAGGTTTGCATTTTCATTATATTTGGTTGTGTATTTTATTTAAGCATGCTATATTTTTGTGTTATTGCCATGCATTCTTTAGGTTTAGGATTGGTTTGCTTTGCTTTTCCATGCATATTCATGCATTTTAGACCTAGGTTGCATTAAAATGCCATGCAAGTTCATTTAGGTCTAGGTCATTTTATTGATGCCATGCATTTTTCATGGCATTTAGGTTTTAAATCATGCATTTCATGCATCATATTTGCTGTATTTTCATGCATTTTATGTCATTGCCACTTGATTTATGACTTAGGCCAATTAATGGCTCAAAGTCATGCTCACTTGAGCATACTTGTGGAAAATTAAAGAGTTGTCAAATTGATTATTCTACCATTGTGATTTTTTTTACTTAGCCAATTTTTGTCTAACTTTTCAAAAGTGTTAGATACTGTTTGTGAGTCTTTAGGAGAGTCTCTAACATTTTTACTTTGATTTTTAAATGATTTTATCAAAGGCAAAAAAATGTGTTTTGGCAAAACAGTTTTTTCACCCAATACTCGTACTTTCCCGATTATTCTGTGCAGTCATCTTTAATCAAAAAATTAAGCCGATTTTTTTTGTGTAGTTTTACATGTCTTGAGTCTCCAGTATTGTTTTTTAGATTTTTTTCAATTTTTAAAAATATGGTAAAAAAAAAATCGTGCATTAAAACTGGACAGTGGATGCAGAATTGAATTTGAAGGAAAACCATTTTTCTGTTTTGGTTAAGTTACTTAGAGGGGGCTGAGTAGAAAGTTTAGCTACTGACTTAGGGTAGTTTCTAAGCCTTTTTAAACTCTAAAAATGATTTTTAAATCTCGGATTAAGGGTGGTCAAGTCCGGGATTTTAAACTTAAGAAATTAGAGTCATTTAAAAAGGGTTTAGCTAAGTTTTTATTTTTAATCTAAGCTTTTCAAAATTGTTTTCAAACAATCACAAAGCATTTTGGTTTTAGAATATTTAATTTGATATATTTTTCTAAGGTAGCCTGATATCCTTTTAGATATACGGATTTTCTTAATTAAAGAAAAAAAATACATTCCCATGCATTGTATTTTCCATATTCATGCATACTATATGATTTTTGCTATGTTTAATTTTCATGATGGTGTTATCATCTTTGATTTAAATTTTTGATATTATATTAATTGTTATATGGTTTTGAATACTTCATGATATCCTATGCTTTTTATTTAGTTATTTTTATCATATTATTAAGCATATACTATGTTCATGCATTTTTATTTTTATTTTTATTTTCATGCATATTATATGTTAGCATTATTTTATGTTTCATGTCATTTCATATCATTTAGATTATATGCCATATCATTTATATTTGCCATGTTATTTAAATCATTTTCTTCCATTTAGAATATATCATGCGACTTAGGATATTACATTTCATATAGAATATATCATATTACCTAGGTCATTTCATTTCATTTAGAATATATCATATAACTTAGGATATTTCATTTCATTTAGAATATGCTAAGACATTTAAATTATATCATACCATTTAGGTTGCATTATATTATCTAGACTTTGCTATGTCATTTTATTTATGTCACACATATTCATATTCATATATTTTTTAAATGTTTTGAAAAAGGTAATGATTTTCAATAAAATAAAGATATTTTCAAGTTAAAATAATTCATGAGTTCTCTGCCGGATTTGCTGGGGAGGATATCATCAATTATCATCAATAACGAAATATCTTCTTTAAAACGAGAATGGTTCGAAATTTTTTTCAAAATAATAAAAATTTCTATATTTTGCCACGTTTGTTGGGAAATATAGGAAAATTTTGAATTAATAAATTTCGGATTATTTTTAATTAAAAAATGGAATTATTTCTTTTTTAAATTGGGAATTAACTTGAAATACCAAATTAAAAATCGACTTTTTACCGAGACTTGAGATAACACACGATTAATAAGGTACCGTTTTATACGGGCGTTGTGGGGGTGCTAATCTTTCCCCACACGTAACCGAGTTCCGAACCGGTTTCTTTGATTTCTCTGGTTTAAAACACAGACTTGAAATTGGTTTTAAAAAATATTTTAATTAATTTTAAAATGTTTTATAAAACCGGTTTTAATAGGTGGCCGATCACACCTAGCCAAAAAAGATTGGTAGCGACTCCATGTCTTTTTCAATGTTATTTTCAAAACCTTCGATTTTCTAGAGGAATTAAGTCGACTTTTCCTCGGTTTTTTTTATGTACGCTTAACGAATAATAAAGTCTTACGATGAGACTTGTTATTTTTTAGGTTGTGACAAAGATCCTTAAGGTGTATTTTTTGGGGATATAGTTCTTTTGATCGAGGCTACAAATGTTCTCAGATGCTGTTTTTGAGAAGATTTTTCTCGACCAAACAGGAAGGGATTTGAATGTTCAATGGGGAGCATTCAAATGCCTATAAAAAAATGCAAATAGAAAAGAAAAAAAAGGTCAGACATCCGAATGCCATAGGGAGGCATCTGAATACCTTTGCTGAAGACGTTTTTAGCTAGAAATCTGGTGGGCATTTGAATGCCCGAGGCAAGGCATCGGAATTTCTATGTATACAAATTTAGGCAGAACATAAAAATAATCGGACACCTGAATGTCTAAACCAGGACATTCAAATGCCTTTTTTACACATTGGGAAGGATTTCAAAAAATGCTCGAAAAACGATGTTATTCCCTTAATAAAGATTAACAACAAAATTAGGAATAAAAATCCCAAATGTTGTTGACCAAAAGGGAGCCTCTTACTACTTTTGTTTTTGGAAAATTTTCTTTTTTCTTTGTAATAAGAATGTTTGCTTTTGTTTGCCTTTTCCTATCAAAGTGTCATAACAACATTCACATTGTAGACTTTTAAATGTTGTTTTCCATGGGGATGAAACAAGGTCTCATTGATGATTTCAGCTCTGTTTTCTCTCTTTTTTGTTTTTTTATTTATTTTTCTCTTTAAAGAGAAATAAGGCAGTCTTGCTATCACCAGTGACCGTTAATCTGGATCATCAGTAGCAAGAATGCCCAAATCCCTTTACTTATTAAGCTATCAGCATCATTAGCCATAAAGCAATCAAAGAGCAACAACTAATAGCCATTATTTTAGCTGTTAGCAGTGGTTAAACCACAAAACCCACTATTTCTTTATATAATCTTGAATACAAAAACTTTCTTAGAAATGGAGTGAATCTCAGAAGAATGGAGGATACAAACCACATTTTCATAGGTTTTCTAACTTTCCTAGCAATTTTCCAAAAATGGTAGTTTTTTCCTTTTTTCTCTCTTTTTTTTTCCTATTTTTTCTTCCTTTTTTTGTGGTTGTTGACTACTTCTTTTTCTTTTTTTCCCTCTTTTTCTTTCTTTTCTTTTCTTTTCTTTTCTTTTATGTTGTTCATCATCTTCTTTTTTGCCTTGCTGTGCCCTCCTCTTTGTGACGTAGGTTCCCCTTTCTTTTTATGCTTGATACCATCTTTTTTGGTCTTTAGATTAAAACAAATCCAAGAGTCCTCCTTATTCCTCAAAAGCAAGGGCCTATTAGTGGTGGATCAAGTTGACCTTATTCGATTAGATGTCCAACTAGGGGAGCCCCCTAATTTTTGAGCCTCTTATCCCTATTTGTTTTTTTTAATCTTCCAATTCTATTTTCTTTTGAATTCCTTTAAAGTAATAAAATCATGTTTTTAGGGCTTTAAATTGGAGGGTGGACTTTTTTTTTCCCGAGATTTAGGGACCTTGACTTAAGTTTTTAAATTAAGATTTTAAGGCTCAAGTACAAATTGTATCGATTAAGGAAAGTTTAAAATTAATTGAAAATTATTCAATTTATCATGAATCGGGGCTTGGGTCCTTTTGATTGCAGGTTCAGGCCATAAAACCTCACCTGAAGTACACCCGAGTTTGGGTTAAGTACTTGGTCATAATTTAAATAAAATTGATCCGTACAAAATTGAGTGTTTACAACAGCTGACTTGATTTTAACATATATTTTATGTTTTTATTGTCAAAATGTGAGCATTCAATTCTAGTTAGCGATCTGGTTTTTGATACTCTAAACTCAACGGCACGTTTGGTTCTCTGAAATGAAATAGAGGGGGAATGGAATAGTTATTCAGTGGAAATGGAATAGAAGGTGAATAGATATTACATAGTTTGGTTGATTGAATGGAATAGAAGAGGAATAGTATTATATTGTTTGGTTGGTTAAAACGTTGATAAGGAATAGGTAAAGAATATATAAAAAATGTCAGTTTTACCCTTGAATTGGAAAGTAATATTTTAATTATATTTTTTATTTATTATAAAATATTTAAATATTATTTAATAATTCAAATAATAGTACAAATATTATTTAATAAATATTTAGGTATTATATTTTTATAAATAATATTTTATTATATTATATTTATAAATAATAATAATATTATAATAATATATTTTATATTTAATAATATATTAAAATACTAAAATTATATTTAAAAATATAATATAATATTTTTTATTATTATATTTTCACCCTATAAATACTATAATTTTCCTTTATCCTCTCATTTCTACCTAATTTTCTCTCTACCTCGGCCTCTCTACTAGATCTCTCTCTCCATCTTCATCTTCAACCTTTAAATTTCAAGAACCCTAAAAAATTTTCCAGATTCCAGCGACGGTCGCAGCGACCACCGCCTTCCGTCACCGCCACCCTAACCCAAAAAATCCATAATTTTCATCCAAATGTTCCCCTTAATCCCCTCTTTTCGTTTTTCCACTTGATTTTTCTTAAAAATCACCGGAATAACGTAGATCTACAAAAATAACCCGTGGCTTTCACCGCCTTTTTTACCATCCTTCGTTATCCCAAAAGCTTTAATTTTTTAATATATTCTTTACATTTGTCTCCTCTTTCTTCCTCTTAAATTTTAAGCCCCAAAATCCCCTACAACCACCCTAACCCGAAACCCATATGAGAGAGAACATTTTCTCTCTCCTATCATCTCCTCTTATCTTTTTTTTTTACTGGTGTATTATGGATTTTGTGTTGATTTTTTGTCACTTTTTTTTTTTATTTCAATCTACTATCTTTTTCATTTTTGGTTAGGGTATTTTGGGGAAAAAAGTTAAGCCTTATTCCATGCTTGTTCGGAATAGCTAGACTTACTCATGAGCCGGGCTACCCGCCTAAACCCGAAGCCTGCCCGATATATGGGAGGGCTTGGACAAAAATATTAGGCTCGAAAATGGGCCTAGACAAAATTCTATGCCCATTTTCTAAACAGGTCGGCCTTGGGCAAAAACTTTTAGGCCTGGATACTATTATATAATAATAAATATATTTTATATTTAATAATAATAATAATAAATAGTTTAATCTATAAAGTTATACAATTATTTTATTAACCTTAGGCTTTAACCCCGTAAAAAAACACAACACAGCTAAACCTTTATTCTCTTTACCCTTAACCCTAAACTCTCTCAACTCTCAATCTCAAACACAGCCTTAATCTCAATCTCACCTCTCAAACCCTAAATTCCCCTACCTCTCAGCTCTCAATCTCACCTCTCAAACCCTAAATTCCCTTACCTCTCGACTCTCAATCTCATACTCAGCACAGCAGCCTCTTTCCCTTTTGTCATGTAAGTCCGTTTTCTTTTTTTCAATTTCTTAATCTTCATTGGTGCATCTACACCTAGACTAATCTGGGATATTTCCCCAGTTTTCCTTGCTTATTCTTGATAAGGTCAAGTTTGTAAGCATTTTAAATAATTTTCTTAGTTTTCCTTGCTTATTTTTTGAAGCCCGCCCTAAATGTGCATATCTAAATATTAGTAGTGATAAGGCAGCTTTACCTAATTTATGTGCTCTTTGTTGTCCTGAGTTGCTGTTTCTTTGACTTAGATGCCAAGCCGTTTGGAATATTGGTGGTTTTAGGAATATTGGATGAAACTGAATCTGTCTCCGAACAATCATTAGTTACAGTTTCATGATCAAAGTCGTCATTAGAGCCAACTTGAAACTCAATTCTTTGATGATCATAGTCTTGGTTGCCCTTTTTGTTTGTAGTCAATTTATTCAAGTTTTGTTCTGGGTATATCTTTGTAGGATCACGAATATAACTCTGATAAAACTTCTCAAGCAATTGTCCATTGCCTATTTACCGATTTGGTGATGGATTTTGATCCTTCCTTATGTTGTAATATGAAAAATACATACAAGCACAGCTGAGCTAGCCCCAACTTTTAACCAGTTTTCTTTCAGCTAGGATTTCTCCATTGGGTAGTATTATTCATTAAAAATATATATTATACTCAAATGAAGTTTGTTAATGGCATTAATGTTATCTTTGTTTACTCTGCTTTCAACAAATATGAAACCATGATTAGTTGGTTTACTTTTTAATATGTACTTTATGTCTATATATTGTATGAATTTATATAAATCATTAATGTTTCTTCACAGTCATTGAATGTGCTGTGTTTCACATCATATTGATCATTGATTTTAACTTCCAAAGTTCTCATGTGGTTTTTTGTATGTATAATGATGAGGTTTTTACGATTGCAGGACCTAAGCTTTTGATAACTCGTATAATTATATAGTTTTTAGTTATGTTTTATTATTGTTTTGTGTCAAATACGAGTTATTATTGTTTAGTCTAATTGTGTTTATGATCTTTTATATTTTTATGTAATTTGGTGTTTTTCACAAGTTTCTTTGAGTGATTTCAGATTACTAGAATTAAGGGCAAATCCAGTTCAGTTCCAGTTCCGACACCTTTTGCCATATCAGCTATATCTGGAGTTTCACTGAAGCAATAAGCCTGAAATTTTAACCGTGCAAAGTTAAGAGGCATATCTATCTTTTTCATGTTTTACACTTCTTGAAACGGAGTCGTTTTCCCTAGCGAAATCAACCATCAAGTTGGCTGATGTGCAATGACGTCTGTCCTGAGCAGTTTTCGCATTTTGACCATATCGTCCGATACACATCAGCAAATGAGCTGATTCCAACGGCTATGGATCAATAACTGATAGGGGAACATTTGTCTAGAAGACCATGTGATCAGATCAGGCCTCCAAGATTGACAAAATCGACCATCAAGTTGGCTGATCAAAATGGTCATACAATATGACGAAAATTGTTAGAAAAATGCACCCACCTATTATACCTACCTTTGAAATTTGTAAAGCTTGTCTCTTGTCATTTAGCCCTCCAAAATGTGTATAAATAGAGGGCCTTGGATGATTGTAGAGGATCATATTGTAGATAGGTAGGATATTAGCCATTGTAATAAAATTCTCTAAGTTTTCTTCTTCTTTCTTTTCACTAGTTTTCTTTTTCTTTAGAAAGAGCAAGAAGTTGGATAATTAATATTCTTCTTCTTCTTCTTTCTTTCTTTTATTTTCTTCTTAGATTCTATTTAATTTTATGTTTATAATGCCTATACTAGGCTAAACTTCTATTTGGTTAAGGGTGATTTCAAAGCCCTAGACATGTTTTGTGATTGATTTTCAGATTCTATCTATCATTAATTTTCTATCAAAGTTGCTTATGTTCTTCTACAAGAATTGTTCATGATGTTGTCTTGATTTATTTAGGTGTACAACTAGATAGATCTTGATAATCATCTATTGCTAGTTTAGGAGTCTTGATCCGTGTAATTGTCTTGATTTCCTATTCATAAGTGGCAATTTGTGATTAATGATTATGGTCAAGTTTTCAATAATTGCAAAGTGGAACATAACCTAAGTTGAACAATCCGAGCTTATGTGTTTGTTGCTTAGATCAACCTATCTTTCTCATCATAAAGCTTCCATCAAATTGAATCTAGAGAGCTTATTCTAGGTTGTTTGATGGTTAGAGATTAAATAGAGAGCTTGTTCTATTTAACGACAAACTAAGGAAAGATTGGGATAACAGAGCTTGTTGTTATCTACGGTTGTTAACTTTGATAGTTGGTTGATATTGATAGATCTGAAATTGATTCTTAATGATGTCTAGTGGTGGAGAATGAAACCTTAACCATATTTTTCATATTTGATTCTTCTTACTTACTTGTTTTCTTACTTTTTTTGTTTGCTTATTTTTTTATATTTATTTTTATTGGCTGGTTATACCGCCTAATTTGTATATTAACTTTGTTTTATTTTTATTGGCTGGTTATACCGCCTAATTTAGTATATATATTTTTATTGGCTGGTTATACCGCCTAATTTAGTATATATATTTTTATTGGCTGGTTATACCGCCTTGCATCTTATTCTTATTATTTACTTTAGTTTAAATCTGGCTTCAAAAACCCCTTTTCTTTTATTGTTCTTGAATTTAAGTTTTAAACTATTAACTTATAAACTAAAACCCAATCCCTGAGGACTCGACCCTTGCTAACTACTATATTTACAATTTATCTTTTTAGTGCAAGGTTAAATAAGATACACTCTTTTGGGTGCATCAAATTTTTGGCGCCGTTGCCGGGGATTGCTTTCTTTAGTTTATTTGTTACTTGGTTTATTCTTATTTTCAGTTCTAATTAGTTTTATTTTCTTGTACATAGAAGTTTTTCTTATCAAATTTTCAAAAATAAAAAATAAAAAAATAAAAAAACGATGGAATTGAGCAATCTAACACTTGAAGAGTTGGTGGCATACATGAACATGGAGAATCAACAAGCCAATCTCACCTCCCCAGTTCAACAATTGGCCATGGGAGGATGTCAAGGCCATCAAGTGTTCCAAGACCAACAGTATGATCATTACTCAAACACTTACCATGAGGGATGGTGGGATCCTACTAATTATGGCTACTCGAAAAATTACCAAGAAGTAGACCCTTATGCCAATTACACTCATCCATCTAGCTTCAATCAATCATGGTCTCAAGAACCAGATCTTTTTCAACCACCACATATGACTCAAAACTCAGGTACTTCTTTAGAAGATCTTGTCTATTCTCTTGTTACTGATTCTTTGCAATTTCAACAGGAAACAAGGGCAAGCATCCAGAGTTTGGAAAAGCAAATGAGCCAATTGGCTAGTAGTATGGTGGGATGGGTAGCACAAAGATCTGAAGAACTCCCAGCCCAAACGATGGTTAACCCAAAGGAGAATGCTACTATTGTGACCTTGAAGAATGAGGAACAAGATGAGGATGAAACAAAATTAGAGATGGATTCTATTCTTGAGGATAATGAAGCCAAAGATCCAAATAAGAGTATTTCGGCACCTGAGGTAACGTTTAAGGTTTCACTTTTTACTAATGTTTCTTCTCCACCTTTTCCTAGTAGATTTGCAAAGTTCAAGGAGGAAGAACATGAACAACACATGCCGGAAACCTTAAACAACTTGTTTGTGGAGGTCATTCAACAAGTATCAAAATATGCTCCATTCCTCGATGACATATGCACCACAAAGGATGATGGAATAATACTTGTAATGGAGAATGCATCCACTGTTGTGCAAAGAAAGCTTCCTCTCAAACGCATAAATTTGGGAAATTTCATGTATGAGCCTGACAAGCCTAAAAAGCCAAGAAGGGGTGTTGGTTAGATTCAAAACACTAACTCAAGTGTTAATTGGGAAGGCAGCCCAATTAAAGATGAAATTGCCAACCTTCCATATTCAGATTTGCTTTCTCTTTCTCTTTCTTTTCCTTTTTCTTTTATTATTTTTATTGTTTTTATTTTTATTTCTTATGTTTCTTTGTTAATTGTGTTTACTGTTTTTAAGTTCATTTAGGCTGCATAAGTTTCTTTTGTTTAATAGTTCTTTTCTCTTACATATAATTCTTGCATTGGGGGATAATAGCATTACATTAATGACAATGTAAGAATTATGTGTGGGGGGAAGAATTTAGGATTTTATTTAGAGTGTTTTGTTTTTGAGTTTTTTTTTTTTTTTTTTTTTTATGCTGTTTTTCTTTCTGATCCTTGTTTTGAAAATAACTAGATGTAAATATAATTTTTATTTTTTTTAACCCCGGTTAAATGGCGGATAACGGTACTCCGTGATTATTTAAATCGGTTCCATCAGCTACCCACAAAACTGATATTGTATATAAATTTCTCTTTCAATTTCTTTCATTTTTTTTTCAGGATGGATGATATTCTCACAAGATTGCAGAAACGATTTCCTCCTTTTCCTCGAAATATTTTACTGAAGCTTTACCAAGTTCGATTCGAAAGATTAAGAATGCTTATGCACAAAGGGATTCCTGAAGACATACGTTGGATAATTGAAGCCAAGGTACGTGAAGATGAATATCTTCCTGTTTTGCATTTACCAGGTACAGGTAGAAGCACTTTTGCAAAGAAGCGACGAGCAAAGCGCATGAATTCAAATTGCCACAAATGTGCACGATGGACGTGTAACGGTAAATGTCGTTCTATTGGGATTCCGTCCTCTAATCGAGATGATAAAATTCAATTCATTAAGGATGGACTGAGTAAGGAGAATTTGGGTAATATCCAACTTTCTCTTGAGACGCATCCTAGTGGAGACGTACAAAGAGAAATTCTTGATTTATGGCCGCAATTCCAAAGGGAATGGCAACATCTTGGGAATCTGATGTTAAAAGACCCTGTTTGCCAGCTTGTAAGAAAACTGGATGGGAAGCATATCCTCGACTCATAGAAGGCGTTTAAGCCGTTTCTGGACGTAAAACCAGAGGAAGATGTGAGCCACAATCACAACTACAATAAATGACTTCTCAGCTTTTGGTTTGATTTGCAATAACTTTATTTCGGTTTAATTTACGTGTTATTCGATTTGTGTAATTATTCTCATTTTTTTATTTGTCTTTTACGATTGATTTTTCTTCTCTTTTTTATTTTCTTCCTGAAATCACGCAAAAATCTTTTGTTAGGTTAACATTTTCTTCTGACAGGTCAAATACACTTTCGGCGACATTATTACTCTTGACTTTTACGGTTGATTTTTCTTCTCTTTTTGATTTTCTTCCTGAAATCACGCAAAAATCTTTTGTTAGGTTAACATTTTCTTCTGACAGGTCAGATACACTTTCGGCGACATTATTACTCTTGTCTGATTCACTACTCAGTCCTCTATATATTACACCATGTACTCATTCTCTTTCAGGCACTCGAAAAAAGAAAAAAAAAAGAAAAAAAAATGGAAAGTACTTCGTCCCAACGCATTAAAAAAATTTGTGTTTTTGGAGGTGCTTATCCAGGGAAAAATAACATATTCGCTGATGAAGCCATAAGAGTTGGAGTAATACTTGCCCAACAAAAGATCCAGTTGATTTATGGAGGCGGTAGTACGGGTTTAATGGGAGCAGTCGCTACAGCAGCACACGCCGGAGGAAGTCCAGTTCTAGGAATCGTGCCAAAACTATTCACAGATTTTTGTGGACCTACCTTGGGTAAGGAAATACAAGTCTGGAGTATCCCTGAACGGATAACAATCATGTACCATTCTGCCGATGCATTCATTGCTTTACCAGGAGGTCTGGGTACATTGGAAGAAATAGCTTGCGTGGCTTCTTGGTCATCTTTGGTCACAAATAAGAAACCCATTGGTTTGCTTAATATTAATGGTTATTTTAGTAATTTGCTTTCATATTTAGATAATGCTGTGGATAATGGATTCATGTTTTCAGAGGCAAGGAGAACCATAATTTCTGCTACAACCATTGAAGATTTACTCAAAAAGCTCCAAGCTTATGAGTATTTATCTGCTACGGTTGTTTCGCAAACGCTCGGAAAAAGAAAAAGAGATATGGACGAGCAAGGAGTGGATTGCACTTTGTCTTTGTGACATTATCTAACATTTTGTTTGTTGTGTCTCAGTTATAATAAGTGGTTAGCAACCTCTACAGGTAATATCTCCTAAATTTTACCTTCTTAAAAAAAAAAAAAAAGTTTGTTGTGTTTTAAGCAATTTAGAAGTATTCATTCTGAACAAGGTCTGAGTAAGGGAGACTTGAGACATACCTTGTCAGTTTGATTTTAATCTTTTTATGTTTACTTGTTAATTTTTGTTTAGTATTTTAGGATTATTTAAGTTGCATGGTTTTGTTTTGTTTTGAGTCTTAGTTATTCCTATTCTTATGTTATTAGTTCTTTTCTCTTACACATGATTCTTTCATTTGTGTTAATAGACTTACATTGAGGACAATGTAAGAATTAAGTGTGGGGGGAATGATTTAGGATTTCTTTTATTTTTGTCTACTATTTTTTTTTGAGTCTTTATTATTATTATTTTTAGTGTGTTTTTGTTCCTTTTTAATACAATGATGAGATATGAATTGCATAGGTCTAAACTGGTTACTAGTGAGAAGATTTTCATGAGAATTAAGCTTGATACTAATTTTTATGAGCCAATGTTAATATGATATGTTGATTGAGAAAGAAGCATGTTTAGACTTAAAACTGACTTGTATAATCATCATTGTGAGTTTTTGAGCCTAAAATGATTGATGCATTATACAAATCAATCTAATTTCTTTCTTGAGTGCTCTTATGATTACATGATTCTCTAGAACTTGCTTTAAACCTTTTGAGACTATATTGATGCATGTGACAACATGAATATGATAGAGGCATTAGGATTTTTAGCCAGGGCCAAACAACCATCCCTTATTGATGTTCCAAGAGAACACACCCTTAGTGAACCAATTTGAGCCTACATTGAATAAGCTATCTCTTTGGTAACCATAACTTGTCCCTAACCTAAATATACTTATATCTTTACCTTTGTTCCAAAGATGAATTAGCATGATTTGAGACAAGTTGCAAAGACAAGGGATATTTTTAGTTAAAAATTTGGGTTAGAAACAAGAAATAAGTGTGGGGGAAAAAGAAAAGAAAAGTCAAGAGAAAAAGAAATACTGGCAAATACATTCCTATGTAAAAAAAATAAATATGAATCATCTCTTGAATTTTTGGAAAAAGAAAAAGATGTTACAAAGTTGTTTAGAATGAAGAAAAGGCCCAACATGAATATCTGGCCTAGGTGACTATGTACTTGTAAAGAGTTTTGAGAAGTTTCTTTGTATAATCTTTTTATGTCTCTAAACTTTATAAACTCTTTGGAACCTTTGTGATATCTTTATCCTTTTGTTCTTCAACCACATTACAAACCCCTTGGCCCCATTACAACCTTGATTAAAGACCTCTTGATTCATGAAGTTGTATGATCTAAATAGTGGAGAATAGGTGGACAAGCAAGCATATGGTAGAAGTGTTTTCATGAGATTGATTGAGTGTAAACACTTTACCACTACTTTAAAGAGTGAAAATCAAGAGAGTATCCCATGTGAGAAGTTGAGATTAAGTTTGAATATGCACTATTTTGATTGAAATATGTTATGTTAATATTGGCTTAACTCAAACTATTTACATTCAAGCAAGATTTTTTGTGAATTTCTTTAAGCTATTGATTAGTTTTTAAGACTTGTCCAATGATTATCTCAAATTTATATTGGAAGGATTAGTTATAATTATTATTTTTAGTTTTTCTTATGTTTTCAATGTTTGTGGGTATCGTCCTAGTAAACCCTCACGAGACTAAACTCGTCCACTAGGGACACCTAGGGGTTTAAAGGCTTGTGTCACATGCTAAGTGCCACCGTGATTTCCTACGAAAATGGATTAGATTAGATTTTCTTATTTTATTTTTATTGAGTCGTTGCTAGGGACTAGCAACAATCTAAGTGTGGGGGTGAGAATGATTTAGGATTTCTTTTATTTTTGTCTACTATTTTTTTTTTTTTTGAGTCTTTATTATTATTATTTTTAGTGTGTTTTTGTTCCTTTTTAATACAATGATGAGATATGAATTGCATAGGTCTAAACTGGTTACTAGTGAGAAGATTTTCATGAGAATTAAGCTTGATACTAATTTTTATGAGCCAATGTTAATATGATATGTTGATTGAGAAAGAAGCATGTTTAGACTTAAAACTGACTTGTATAATCATCATTGTGAGTTTTTGAGCCTAAAATGATTGATGCATTATACAAATCAATCTAATTTCTTTCTTGAGTGCTCTTATGATTACATGATTCTCTAGAACTTGCTTTAAACCTTTTGAGACTATATTGATGCATGTGACAACATGAATATGATAGAGGCATTAGGATTTTTAGCCAGGGCCAAACAGCCATCCCTTATTGATGTTCCAAGAGAACACACCCTTAGTGAACCAATTTGAGCCTACATTGAATAAGCTATCTCTTTGGTAACCATAACTTGTCCCTAACCTAAATATACTTATATCTTTACCTTTGTTCCAAAGATGAATTAGCATGATTTGAGACAAGTTGCAAAGACAAGGGATATTTTTAGTTAAAAATTTGGGTTAGAAACAAGAAATAAGTGTGGGGGAAAAAGAAAGAAAAGTCAAGAGAAAAAGAAATACTGGCAAATACATTCCTATGTAAAAAAAATAAATATGAATCATCTCTTGAATTTTTGGAAAAAGAAAAATGTTTGTGGGTATCGTCCTAGTAAACCCTCACGAGACTAAACTCGTCCACTAGGGGACACCTAGGGGTTTAAAGGCTTGTGTCACATGCTAAGTGCCACCGTGATTTCCTACGAAAATGGATTAGATTAGATTTTCTTATTTTATTTTTATTGAGTCGTTGCTAGGGACTAGCAACAATCTAAGTGTGGGGTGAGAATGATTTAGGATTTCTTTTATTTTTGTCTACTATTTTTTTTTTTTTTTGAGTCTTTATTATTATTATTTTTAGTGTGTTTTTGTTCCTTTTTAATACAATGATGAGATATGAATTGCATAGGTCTAAACTGTTACTAGTGAGAAGATTTTCATGAGAATTAAGCTTGATACTAATTTTTATGAGCCAATGTTAATATGATATGTTGATTGAGAAAGAAGCATGTTTAGACTTAAAAACTGACTTGTATAATCATCATTGTGAGTTTTTGAGCCTAAAATGATTGATGCATTATACAAATCAATCTAATTTCTTTCTTGAGTGCTCTTATGATTACATGATTCTCTAGAACTTGCTTTAAACCTTTTGAGACTATATTGATGCATGTGACAACATGAATATGATAGAGGCATTAGGATTTATTAGCCAGGGCCAAACAGCCATCCCTTATTGATGTTCCAAGAGAACACACCCTTAGTGAACAATTTGAGGCCTACATTGAATAAGCTATCTCTTTGGTAACCATAACTTGTCCCTAACCTAAATATACTTATATCTTTACCTTTGTTCCAAAGATGAATTAGCATGATTTGAGACAAGTTGCAAAGACAAGGGATATTTTTAGTTAAAAATTTGGGTTAGAAACAAGAAATAAGTGTGGGGGAAAAAAGAAAAGAAAAGTCAAGAGAAAAAGAAATACTGGCAAATACATTCCTATGTAAAAAAAATAAATATGAATCATCTCTTGAATTTTTGGAAAAGAAAAAAGATGTTACAAAAGTTGTTTAGAATGAAGAAAAGGCCCAACATGAATATCTGGCCTAGGTGACTATGTACTTGTAAAGAGTTTTGAGAAGTTTCTTTGTATAATCTTTTTATGTCTCTAAACTTTATAAACTCTTTGGAACCTTTGTGATATCTTTATCCTTTTGTTCTTCAACCACATTACAAACCCCTTGGCCCCATTACAACCTTGATTAAAGACCTCTTGATTCATGAAGTTGTATGATCTAAATAGTGGAGAATAGGTGGACAAGCAAGCATATGGTAGAAGTGTTTTCATGAGATTGATTGAGTGTAAACACTTTACCACTACTTTAAAGAGTGAAAATCAAGAGAGTATCCCATGTGAGAAGTTGAGATTAAGTTTGAATATGCACTATTTTGATTGAAATATGTTATGTTAATATTGGCTTAACTCAAACTATTTACATTCAAGCAAGATTTTTTGTGAATTTCTTTAAGCTATTGATTAGTTTTTAAGACTTGTCCAATGATTATCTCAAATTTATATTGGAAAGGATTAGTTATAATTATTATTTTTAGTTTTTCTTATGTTTTCAATGTTTGTGGGTATCGTCCTAGTAAACCCTCACGAGACTAAACTCGTCCACTAGGGACACCTAGGGGTTTAAAGGCTTGTGTCACATGCTAAGTGCCACCGTGATTTCCTACGAAAATGGATTAGATTAGATTTTCTTATTTTATTTTTATTGAGTCGTTGCTAGGGACTAGCAACAATCTAAGTGTGGGGGTGTGATAACTCGTATAATTATATAGTTTTTTAGTTATGTTTTATTATTGTTTTGTGTCAAATACGAGTTATTATTGTTTAGTCTAATTGTGTTTATGATCTTTTATATTTTTATGTAATTTGGTGTTTTTCACAAGTTTCTTTGAGTGATTTCAGATTACTAGAATTAAGGGCAAATCCAGTTCAGTTCCAGTTCCGACACCTTTTGCCATATCAGCTATATCTGGAGTTTCACTGAAGCAATAAGCCTGAAATTTTAACCGTGCAAAGTTAAGAGGCATATCTATCTTTTTCATGTTTTACACTTCTTGAAACGGAGTCGTTTTCCCTAGCGAAATCAACCATCAAGTTGGCTGATGTGCAATGACGTCTGTCCTGAGCAGTTTTCGCATTTTGACCATATCGTCCGATACACATCAGCAAATGAGCTGATTCCAACGGCTATGGATCAATAACTGACTAGGGGAACATTTGTCTAGAAGACCATGTGATCAGATCAGGCTCCAAGATTGACAAAATCGACCATCAAGTTGGCTGATCAAAAATGGTCATACAATATGACGAAAATTGTTAGAAAAATGCACCCACCTATTATACCTACCTTTGAAATTTGTAAAGCTTGTCTCTTGTCATTTAGCCCTCCAAAATGTGTATAAATAGAGGGCCTTGGATGATTGTAGAGGATCATATTGTAGATAGGTAGGATATTAGCCATTGTAATAAAATTCTCTAAGTTTTCTTCTTCTTTCTTTTCTCTAGTTTTCTTTTTCTTTAGAAAGAGCAAGAAGTTGGATAATTAATATTCTTCTTCTTCTTCTTTCTTTCTTTTATTTTCTTCTTAGATTCTATTTAATTTTATGTTTATAATGCCTATACTAGGCTAAACTTCTATTTGGTTAAGGGTGATTTCAAAGCCCTAGACATGTTTAGTGATTGATTTTCAGATTCTATCTATCATTAATTTTCTATCAAAGTTGCTTATGTTCTTCTACAAGAATTGTTCATGATGTTGTCTTGATTTATTTAGGTGTACAACTAGATAGATCTTGATAATCATCTATTGCTAGTTTAGGAGTCTTGATCCGTGTAATTGTCTTGATTTCCTATTCATAAGTGGCAATTTGTGATTAATGATTATGGTCAAGTTTTCAATAATTGCAAAGTGGAACATAACCTAAGTTGAACAATCCGAGCTTATGTGTTTGTTGCTTAGATCAACCTATCTTTCTCATCATAAAGCTTCCATCAAATTGAATCTAGAGAGCTTATTCTAGGTTGTTTGATGGTTAGAGATTAAATAGAGAGCTTGTTCTATTTAACGACAAACTAAGGAAAGATTGGGATAACAGAGCTTGTTGTTATCTACGGTTGTTAACTTTGATAGTTGGTTGATATTGATAGATCTGAAATTGATTCTTAATGATGTCTAGTGGTGGAGAATGAAACCTTAACCATATTTTTCATATTTGATTCTTCTTACTTACTTGTTTTCTTACTTTTTTTGTTTGCTTATTTTTTTATATTTATTTTTATTGGCTGGTTATACCGCCTAATTTGTATATTAACTTTGTTTTATTTTTATTGGCTGGTTATACCGCCTAATTTAGTATATATATTTTTATTGGCTGGTTATACCGCCTTGCATCTTATTCTTATTATTTACTTTAGTTTAAATCTGGCTTCAAAAACCCCTTTTCTTTTATTGTTCTTGAATTTAAGTTTTAAACTATTAACTTATAAACTAAAACCCAATCCCTGAGGACTCGACCCTTGCTAACTACTATATTTACAATTTATCTTTTTAGTGCAAGGTTAAATAAGATACACTCTTTTGGGTGCATCAGCTTTTATGACAATGACCAGCTCAAATACCCCTATAAATATGGAGGATGGATATAATGAATACGAAAGTGCTACCAAGCGCGAAAAGTCTATTACTTCAAAGGTATGGAATGAAATGACTAAGATTGAATTTGAGAACAAAGAAATGACGAAAATGCAATGTTTTTTCTGCTAAAACTGCTAGTGGAACTTCTCATTTAAGACGTCATTCAAATATTTGCCTTAAAAAACATAATAAAGATATTACTTAGTACACAATAGCCACTCAAGCAACCTTAAGAGGTGGTTCATGTATAAAAAATTACAAGTATGACCATGAAGAATGTTATAGAGCTGTTTCCATTCTCATTGTGTATGGTAAGCATTCATTTAGAACAGTTGAGGAACTTGGGTTTAGATATATGATGAGTGTTTTAAGTCCTAACTAAAAGAATATAAGTAGACATATAGCTGCTAGGGATGTACTAAGTTAGGTCAAAGTATTTGGAAGGTCCCTGTACTATATCATCTAATGTAAATTAGTCCCTCTACTATAAAACTGAGTAATTTAGTCCTTATTCTTTTAAAATTAAAACAAAAAGGTAAAGTCACTAACTGGTGTAACGTGAACCGTTTAAAAAGCTGACGTGGAATTTAACCTATGTTTAATTGATGACGTGGATGTCAAATGCTAACGTGATACCAATAAAATATATTATTTATGATGACATGGACAAAATAAATAATATATTTTCAACATTTGATGTGGTATTTTCAACAACTTGGTTATTTATTTTGTCCATGTCATCTTAAAATAATATATTTTGTTGGTGCCATATTAGCATTTGATATCCACATCATCAATTAAACACAGGTTAAATACTAAGTCAGCTTTCTTAACGGTTTATTTAATGATTTTACCTTTTTACTTCATTTTAAAAAGAATAAGGATTAAATTACCCAATTTTATAGTAGAGAGACTAATTTGCACTAGATGATATAGTACAAGGATCTTCCAAGTACTTTGACCTACTAAGTTAATATGCAAAAGAAAGAGAGTATGTCAAAGAAGAGTCGGCTAAAGCACCTGGTCGAATATGCTTAACTCTGATAATTGAAAATCTGAGCATACTATTGATGAATACATTTGTATTACTACTCATTGGATTGACAAATATTGGAATTTGCAAAAGAGAATAATAAGGTTTAGAGCTTTATCCCCTCCTTATGATGGTTTGAACATAGCGGATGAGGTTGTGTTATGCTTTGTCCAATGGAACATAGACAACAAAATTCAGCATCACTTTGGATAATGCATCTTATAATAATGTTATGTTTCATCTCTTAAAAGTTGTTTCGTGCCAATAAGGTCCTTTTATGTGATGGTGCTTTTTTCAAATTAGATTTTTTGGGCATACTTTGAATCTTATTGTTGAAGCTGGTTTGAGTTTTGTTGATGATGTTGTTGGTAAAATTCATAATGGGATCAAGTACATAAAAAATCTGGCCCTCGCAAGAAAAGATTTTATGATGTGGCTGAAAAAAGTTTTCAACTAAATGGAACTAAGAAGTTGCATCAAGATGTGTGTGTGAGATGGAATTCTACTTATTTGATGTTTGAATATGCTCTTTATTAGAAAGATGTGTTAGTTTATTGGGGCCAACGAGACAAAGATTTCAAAATATTTGCACTTTCTGATGAGGAGTGGGAAATGTTAATATTATTTGCAACTTTTTGAAGGTTTTCTATGATCTGACATGTGTGTTCTTTGGTTATAAATATCCCAATGCAAACATTTATTTTAGAGGGGTTTGGAAGGTTCATAATTGCTTGGTAGATACAGTTAAAGGTCCACATACATTCTTAAGTCCAATGGTTAGACAGATGCAAGAGAAATTCAATAAATATTGGGCTGAGTATAGTTTGGTGTTATCATGTGCTGCCATTTTAAACCCTCGTTACAAGTTGAATTATGTGAAATTTTGTTTTACTAAACTCTATGGTACTCATGCCACAGAGTTTGTGCAAACTGTTCTTAATACTCTCTAAATCTTATTTAATGAGTATGTGAAGAACTCCAAATCCACTTCTTCCTCTTTGGTTGGAAGTTCTAGTGTTTCGGATAATCTTGTTGATTCTAGCTTGCAACAGTCTAATGTTAGTAGAGTTCATATAGGATTAGGTTGTGATGAGAGTGATGATTATAAACTGTTTTTAAGTCAATCCAAAGCTGAAAATGAAAAACCGCAATTGGATCTTTACATGGGAGAACGAGCACTTGAGTTGAATAGTGATATTGATATATTAGATTATTGGAGTAAAAGCTCAATTCGATATTATGAGATTTCACTATTGGCTCGTGATCTTTTGGCAATTCCAATATCAACTGTTGCTTCTGAGTCAGCTTTTAGCATAGGAAAGAAAGTTATCAATTCTTTGACGAGTTCACTCAAACCAAAAACAGTTCAAGTTGTTGTTAGTTTTGATGATTGGATGTGAGCTAAAGGTTTTTCAGCAGGTAATTATTTTCTTATTTCTATATCATTATAAGTTTTTTTTAACATTTTTGTAATTTGGAGAACCTAATTGTTTAATCTATTTTACACTAGGAATGGAACAAGAAGTATCCGACTCTAGTGATGATGAGAATGATGATGACAATGATGCTGCTTCTGTCGCCTTCTAGGTTGGTTTCTTGATTATGACTAAAATTTTTTTTATGTTCTTGTATCAACTTGGGAATGATTCTTCATCCAATTCATTAGTTGCAAGTTGTGAACTGTGATTTAGTGCATGTGATAAAAAAGAATAGGTGCTTCCAAGTTTGATCATGATAAAAAGTTTTTAGTTAAGTAATTCTATCTTTGGCATTAACAGAGTAGGTTACTTTGTTGCTGGTTCTTGTTGCTACCTTTTTGGTTGGTGCTGGTTATTGGTTGTTGCTGGTTCTGGTTGCTGCCTTGCTGGGAGTGGTTGGTGCCTTGTTGGTTGCTAATTGCTGGTTTGAAGTCTCTTTGTTTTAACTCTTTGTCTATTATTAATCTGAAGTTGTTGGTTTGAACTTTGAAGTTTTTTGTCTATTATTAATTTGAATTTGCTGGTTTGAACTTTAAAGTCTCTTTATCTATTATTAATTTGAAGAACTTAATAAACTGGTTATGTTCAACTAGTCTACTTTATGTGTGTTTGTGTCTATTATTAAACTTGTGTTTGTGTTTATTTCTTAAAAAGGGAAAGTTCTTGCATTTTTAATTTGACATACTCAGTGATATGATTTTTATTTAATGTTAATCTAGTTTATGCTTTTGCCCTTGTTTCTATTTAAGATCAAATCTTTTATTCAAGTTAGTCTAATGTTTTCTTAGCATAGAATCTAGAACGCTATAATGATTTTCTTGAAAGCTCTGTAAATAATGTTGAACAATATTGCTTTTTGCATTGCATTTTGAAAATCATTCTGGCACTCCTATCAGTGGAAAAAGGAGGCAAAAAATTGGGATTTCAAAATCAAATTTAGGCGGGCCGGGTTTGGATATCATTTTGATAATATGGGTCGAACCTGATAAAAAAAATTGCTCATATTTCAAACCGAACCGGATTTGTGCAAATACAAATGCTCTTAGTATCCTGTCTGGACCTAGTCCATGAGCAGATCTAGGAATAGCCATTTGGAGAGAGACTGTCGAATGACTATTTCAGAATTTTGGAAAATAACCCCATAATCCTTTATTTTGCCAAATGAGTATTCGATCAACCAAATCTCGGGATACTATTGCAGCATGGAATATGAGAGGAAAAGGATAACCAAAAGCGCTGTAAAAGCATCCAATGATTTCTTTTGAAAAAAAACCAAAAAAAAAAAAAAAATCGGTACTCTAAATTGGTTTGACACTTTGACTCAATGGTCCTCACTCCTCAGCAAGCTAAGGTCCAAAATTTTCTTGGTTGACATTTTTTACTACATGGACAAGATGACAAGTGAATAACTTTATATATACTAGAATTTGTACACCCATTATGTGATTGAAAAGTTTTTTTTAAGTAAAGTATTTTTTTTTAAGAGAAAGTAATTTTGAAGTAATTTTTTAATTTAAATTTAAATAATAAATTTTAAAAAAATTAAAAAGACATTAATATCCCTTGTTCTATAATTTTTTTTTTTAATATCCCTTGGTTGACATTTTTTACTCCATGCACAAGATGACAAGTGAATAACTTTATATATACTAAAATTTGTACACCCACTATGTGGGTGGAGAGTTTTTTTAGCAAAATAGTTATTTTTTTTTTAAGAGAAAGCAATTTTTTGTAGTTTTTTAAGTAATTTTTTAATTTAAATATTAAAATTTTAAAATAAAAAATTTTAAAAAAACATTAAAAAGATATTAATATCCCTTGTATTTTAATTATTATTATTATTTTTTTAAATTGCTTTGATAATTTCACAAACTAAGCTGGTGTCACTTGACTTGTGACATCAACTCAATCATTCTCATTATATATAATATAGATATATATGTATATATATTAATCATAGTTATTAAAATCTACAATACACGATACATATCGAATGATGTAATTCGATATTGATGCAAAATGATACTAATCGATATGTTGGTTTTTTTATTGAGATATAGCCAAAAAAAATACCAAAATACCGTTGTTTTTGGATTAATTCCCAAAATCCCTTTTTTTTTCTAGCTGGGAAATCGCCATCCCAGTGTAAAAATTTCAAAATTTGTAAAAAATACCAAGGGAAATCGCCATGGGGGTGGCGATTTCCCTTGGTGTATTTTGCAAAATTTGCAAAATTAACCAAGGGAAATCGCCACCCCCCATGGCGATTTTCCTTGGTTAAATTTGCAAAATTTGCAAATTTGATGAAGGGAAATCGCCATGGGGGTGGCGATTTCCCTTCATGTATAATTTTTTTTAAAATTAATAAACAAATTTTAAATTTATTTTTTAATTTGTAAATTTTATTTTTTAATTTTAAAAATTATAAATTAAATTAAAATATTTTTTTTATAATTTTTAAAAAAAAAAAATTCTTAAGGTATATTTTATGATATTAAATTTATGAATTTTTTTTTAAAATTTTGTTAAAATATTAAAACAAATTAGATAAAAACAAAAAAAAAAATTGAATGAAGGCAACGGATATGACCGTTGCCTTCCGTCCCCCCTCCCCCCACCCCCCACCCCCACACACACACACCACTCTTCTCTATAAATACCTCCCTCCCTTCCTTCATTTTTTTTCATTCTTCTTTCAACAATTACATCTCTTTCTACCAAAAAAATTTCTTTCTAAAACAAATTTTTTTTTCTACAACAATATTTAGAAATGGCTTCATCATCACTATTGAGGTTACAAGAAAATCACATATCAGAGGTTATATTTAACGAGGTAAGTAAATTGTTATAATATTATTTGTATTACATTATATATTTTTAGTTATTTTTTATTGATTAGAATTTTATAAATTTATAGTTTTATTGTTTTATAATTTTTATATTTTTAATGTTATAGTATTCAATTATAGTTTTATCATTTATTAATTACTATTGTTTTTTGATTTCATAATTATATAATTATTTATTTTTTATATTGTTTAATTTTTTATTATTATAGTTATTTAATTTGTTAATTATTTTTGTTTTTTCATTTTATAGTTTTATATAATTTTAATTTTTATATTATAATGGTCTTTTTATTATTATATAGAATAATAATTTTGTAATTATTACTGTTTTTTTATTTTATAGTTGTATATAATTATAAATTTTATATTATATTATTTTGTATTATTATAGTTTTATAATTTTTTAATTAATATTATTTTTTTCATTTTATAGTTTTATATAATTTTAAATTTTATATTATATTATTATTGTTTTATAATTTTGTAATTATTATTGTCTTTTAATTTTAATTTTATAGTTATTTATTTATTATATAATTGAATTATTTAATAATTATATAAAAAAATTGAAATTTTTTATTATTATTGTTTTGTTATTTTATAGTTTTATTTATTAATTTTTAATTGTTATAGTTTTATAATATATTAATTTTTATTATTATAACAGGAAACTCATCGCGTGTTACGTTCGAGGAAATTTACATTGGAGGACCCGCATCCATCTATTATCGACCACTTAAGAAGAGCCGGATTTTATCACGCAAGTCAAATTCGACGATTTTTGATACAACCCGACTTAATCAGTGCGTTGGTCGAACGATGGAGACCCGAGAGGCAGACTTTTCATTTTCCATGTAGTGAATGCACGGTAACTCTCGAAGATGTTGCGCTGCAACTTGGACTTCCGATCCATGGCGATGCAGTTACAGGCGGAAGCTTGCTAGATTGGAATGAAGTGTGTCAAGATCTATTGGGCTCGGTACCTCCAGATGAGTATGTATCTGGCTCAACGGTGAGACTAACTTGGTTGAAATCGTTTCAAAATCTTCCATTACATGCAACTGAACAACAGATACAATATGCTGCTAGAGCATATATTTTACGTTTGATTGGAGGATTACTGATGCCTGACAAATCGAGCAGTCGGGTACATTTAATGTATCTTCCATTGCTACATGATTTAGAGCATGCGGCAAATTATAGTTGGGGTTCTGCGTGTTTGGCGGTTTTGTATAGAGAACTTTGCCGGGCTACAGTTCCAAAAAGCCATGACATAGGTGGATGTTTAGTGCTTCTACAATCATGGGCTTGGTATCGGCTACCATTTCTTGCTCCGCGCGTGGATATTTCGGCTGTATACCCCCTTGCAAGCAAGTAATAATCTTTACTATTTTATTAATTTTGTACGAACTTGTATTTTTATAGGTCATTAAGATATTATATGCATTTTAATAGGTGGAGTAGGAGTACGAGTAGAGATTTTACAGAGACTCCGAGCGATCTTGCAAGTATAAGAGTACGACTAGATCGACTAGGATATGATAAGGTAAATATTTCGATTGTTACATTGAAGTTTTTTTTTATTTAATCCATATGAAACTAATAATTTGTAATAATTATTCGCAGTTTCTGTGGATGCCATATTCCTCGCGTGAAATTATGGCATGCCTCCCATCGGATGCCTACAATAATTTCAATATATGGAAAGCAAACATAGCATTGGTATGCTTTTCATATGTAGAGTGGCACCAAACTGACAGGGTGTTGCGACAATTTGGGATGCAACAACCAATTCCTGCAGCCCCGGTGAACCTTGATAAGCTTCACAAGGTCGACATGCGTGGTCGTAATGAGGAATTCTGGCCTGCGAAGCATGAACATTGGATCCAATGGTGGAATATACGTTTTCAACGAATTTCGATAGGTTACCCGATTATTGGTAATAATTTCAACCCATCTGCTGATTACATAAGATGGTATAGAAATGAAGGTCGGCCTTTCGTTTGTCCACCGTCGATGTATGAGGATGTTAGGAGTATGCCATTTACCGGACAAACTTCAGCTCCAGTCCCTCCTACACAGGATATAGATGCTCCTAGACCTCGCCGACAACGTGGGCGAACGCGTCAACCGACCTCATCGGAGTTCACAGCACCGAGGATGTCATTTGATCATCCTGAACCTGAACGGGATCATGGAGTACCATCCAGTCATCGTTATTCCGTAAGTCACCCCGGATATGACGTTGATGAGTGTTACCGACCATCACCGCCAAGAACGAGGTTAGATGACCAGCTCCCCATCCTAAGTCCAAGTTCAGCATATCTAACATCAATGTATCAGTTTGGAACCCCTTCGTCAGCATTTGATGGTACATCATTTATGGGTGCATCTAGTAGTCAAGTTTCCGTTATGGGTGAACTAGGTGTTGGCTCATCCAGCAGTGGGTTTCAAATTTTTGATACGGAAGAAATGACTGATGACATACAACCGGAACCAGTGGCGGTTATAGCAAGAGGTCGTGGTGGACCGCGAATACGTGCCACTGACGAGGTTGAACGACGGGTGCAACCACCACGCACTAGAAGAGCTCGACACTGTTGCTCTACACCACGCAATAATTAGAATAAATGTACTTTTATCAATATAACGAGAATAATGTGTTTTAAATTTCTAATATATAAATTTATATGTTTTGCATTTCATGTTATTTATTTTAAATTTGTTCGAAAATTAATTGTTATATTTTATTTTAATTTATATCTTAATGTTGTTATTTAATTTTAATATAATAATCCAAATTACATGATAAGTTGATTTTCTTTTTTTCATTTTAATTTAATTTTCTTTTTTAAATTTTAATAAGAAATAAAATTTTAATCATAAATTAAATTAAAATTATTTTATCAAATATCTAGTTTTAAACTATAACAATCTATACTATTATTAAAAACAATGATTAAATTGATGTCACGAGTTAATCGAATACCAACTCAAAAAAAATAATCAAATTAAAAAAATTATTTTACGATACTAACTTAAAAATAACTTCTTTATTTAAAAAAGTTACTCAATAAATTTCTTTTAAAAAAAATTTTATTTACATTTTACATCATTAAATTATTTTTTATATAAATTAAATTTTGCTTTTTATAATATTACAAAATTATAAAAAATACAATTTTTGATATAAAAATTTAATAAAAAATATAATCTTCTTTTTAAATTTTAATAAGAAATATATTTTTATTTTTTATAAAATTGTAATAATAAAATTAAATTACATTTTTAATATATATTTTAAAAAAATAAATAACCAAACCTATAAAAAAAATATTTTAATTTATTTATAATTTTTAAAATTAAAAAATAAAATTTACAAATTAAAAAATAAATTTAAAATTTAAAATTTGTTTTATTAATTTAAAAAAAAAACTATACATGAAGGGAAATCGCCACCCCCCATGGCGATTTCCCTCGGTGTTTTTTACAAATTTTGAAATTTTTACACTGGGAAATCGTTATGGGGGATGGCGATTTCCCAACTAGAAAAAAAAAAAGAAAATTTTGGGAATTAATCCAAAAACAACGGTATTTTAGTATTTTTTTTTTTTGGTTATATCTCAATAAAAAAATCTCGATATGTTATATCATATTTAATCAAGTATCGAAAATGAATCGTTCGATTCATTGCCGTATTATTCATATCGTACGATATATACCATACGGTACGATACATTTTGTTGGTTCTTAACCAAGCCCAAATGAACCTCTATCTTAATGGTCCAATTACTATAAAACTCATCCTTTGATTTTTTTTTTTTTTTAGTCGCAATGTTGAAAAACAAATTTTATAGGCTTTCCAAGTTTAGACTTTAGACCCAAAAAAATTGTGAAATAAAAAGTCAAATATACTCTTTTGTCTTCCAATGGTTTATGCTATCTTTATTTTGAAAAGTTAAAGTTAAACCAAAGAACTTCATCTATTCTTTTATATCAACTTCAGCTGCTACTTGGGCTTTTTTTTTTTTTTTTTTTTTAAATACCAAGTATTTAGTTGTTTGTGTAAAATTTTGTTTCATGTTTAATGATGTAACATAATTTATATAATATTGTATTTCATCATACATATAACAAGTTTTATAAAGATACATTTTACATGTATTTATAAATGCATATATAATTGAAGACATACATACATAAATCTCGCTCTTAGGTTTATTTATTTCTTACTTTTGGTTTAGATTTTAATACAGAGTTGTACTTGAAAAATATCATCATACACCATATTTTGTATATTAGTACAATGAGAATTGAAAATATCAACAAAAAAAAAACTTTTAGTTAGTAAATTAAATGAAAAATACATATTTTATGTAAATATATATACTATTAAGAAGCATGTTGAGGTTTAAATTAAAAACCATCCACCTTTTTTAATTTATGCCACATAGTTCTTAATCTTATTAATAAAATATAATTTTTTGTGTATTTTACATACATACATATTATTTACAATTAATTTTAGAAAAATTTACCGTAAGTTATGATATGATATGATACTCAATATCTTGATATTCAATACCTAAAAATAAAATTTCGATATATGAAAAGAGATCCACTTACAGTAGTGTAAAACTAAATTAGTTTTACACAACTTCATAAATTTTTTATACGATTTATATTTTAATAAACCGACCATTGAATTTAACAATATAATTGTACTCATAGTGCACGTATAGTTTCGAATCGATCCGATATCTCTATCATATTGATCGAGAATACTGTCTTTTTTAATATATATTTAACGGTTGAAAGTTTTTTTACATAGAACAAATAGTTAGATATTTTTAATTTACTTGAAACTCGACATGCATGATCTACATGAATAAAACATGAAATACAATGGTCGGATTAAACAAATATAAATCGTATAAAAATTTATAAAAATATGTAAAATTAATTTAATTTTATACTAACGTAAATGTATAATAAACTGATATTAGTACATATTTCAACAAACAATTTTTTCCAGTTAAATTATAAATTGCATAGATTTGATGGAATTTATAATCATTGAGATGTGAGCATTTTCTTTCCCATGTCGGTGGGGATTTTTTAATGGTTCAAGCGAAATCACCTTATAATCTAACACTTTCCTTTAAAAAAAAAAAAATGGATAGAAGAAATTAAGGTAAAAATCTTAATATTAATACAAGTTAAATGTCTTTAATTTACTTGACATACACTATTAGAACATTAAGTATTTATATTATGCAAAATATATATAGAATAAATTAAAACAATGAAAAACCTGTTAATCTTGATATAGGTATAGGACTAGAAGTTCATTACTCCTTAGTAATTTAATATATCAGTGATTATATTAGAATTTTAATTAAGGTTTAATTTTTGTGAAAAGCATTTTCAAAGTAAAATTTTAAATACATCCTATTAATATAGGGGAATGCTATCGTCTGAAAAAATAATTCAGCCTAAGCAAAAACTTGGAGATATTTATATCCCAATTAAGTAGAATTGCAAAGTGCTGGGAGTATAATATTTATGGTAGGACATAAATAATGTAAATTTTCATTAAAAATATAAAATTCTTCGCTTTTTTTCCGACCAAAATTAAAGAATATATCTCGAGAAAAATTATTTCATATATTGTTAATGAAATTTTTAAACTCCATCAATAAGATTACAGGATCACATATTTTTTTTAAGATATTAAAAAATTTAAAAATATATATACATCTCAATTTTTTAAAACCATCTTAAGAAATTTAAAAATTCTACAAGGAATGTACAAAGACCATCCCTGTATCTAGATTGGCAAGCAAATTTTAAAACTTGAAGCTCAAACTTTTTTAAACATTTTTACTGAACAAATTAAAGAGGCAAACCACATAAAAAAAAAAAAAAAAAATTGTAATCTGCAAAAGCAGAAAAATGTTTTAAAATGACTTTTTTTTTAATAACTAGGATAGGTTCGATTCGTCTTAAATTATTATTTATTAAATAAAAAATATTTTTATTTAAATTTAATTATAAAATATATAAATATTAATATAAATAATAAAATAAATTTTTAAATTGATTCATATTTAAATAATAATAAAATTTAAATTGAACCCGACCTGACTTGTTGCCTAATGATTGACGTTAAGCATTCATTGGTAGCAGGTGGGGTTTAACCTCATTGGCAGGTTATATTTCATCATAATATTAATTAATCCCTCTTAAGAGAAAGGCCCATTTCATTAAATTCTTCCAGATGGATCATACAGATAACGGAGTCCAGGCTCAAGGTCCAGGGTCCCTCCTGCCACCATTTTTCTGTTTTAAATGTTCTTTTTTTTTTCTCGTAATTCATGGTTGTTTTATTTAGAACTAATTATATTAAATACGATACGATTATATAATATAAATATAATATCAAAAAATAATTAAAATAAAATACGAATATATGAATATCTTAAATACGAGATAACACGAATATAAGACGAATATACAAATTTTTAAATCTAGACTTTTATTAAAATTTTCCCTGGGATAATAAAAGTTCCTTATCTGCCTATTTTTCTAACAGAGATGAAATTATTTAGATTGCAACTTTGTGATTGAGAAATGTCATGTTTTGTTTTTCATCATCTTTTTGAGAGCTTTGGGCTCCCCTAACTAAAGCTAGAAGGTAATAATTGGAATGAATGAATCTATGAGAAATTTCATGCTCGTTTTAATTCATTATATTTTAATGAAGAAATGTCATAATTAGGGAAATATATATTAAACTCTGAGGTTGATAAAAAAAAAAAACATTTACCACTTTTTTGTTAAGGGTTTGGATTGTGTGTTCGTTGAAGGGCAGTACAAATTATCCACAGACAGCACCATTATTAATGCTAATGGATCAACACAGTTGATGCGTAAGGGTTGTTTGGACCGCGTCAGTTATAAGGTATTGTTTTGTTCTGAATGCTCGTCCTCATGGTTTTGTCCTTTAAAAAAAAGACACTTCATAGAAAAATGATGACCCTTGCTTATAAAGTCATATTTCAATCCTCGACTATTAGATGTGAGATAGTTTCCTACTCAAGAACCATTATTTAAAGGTCAAATTGTGCTATTAATCCCTCTATAATGACTCGAAGAATTTTGGTACTTACACTTTTCAGATTTGAAATTTCGATCTAATTTTAAACGAAATCAATTTTTTTCCGTTAAATATGCTGACATGGATATTGACTTGCTGACATGGCAAGCTTTGTCAGCAAAATTGTTTGAGCGTAGAAGACATGAAATTTTTTTCAAGTGGCTTACTGACTTGGATGATCAAATTGTGCTATTGGTCCTTGTACTTATGTCACAATATGAATTTAGTAATCTACAATGATTTGAAAATTTCTTGTACATGTGCTTTTTCGAAATTTTAAAATTTCGATCAAATCTTAAGTTTTAAGAAATGATTACAAATATTCACATTATTAAAATAATAATAATATTATATTAAAAAACAGTTATTATTTAAATAATAAAATATATTATTTTTTGTTGATATTAATATTTATTATTAATATATAAAAATATTTATATTTAATAATATTCAAGATAGAAATATTTAAAATTAAAATATTAAAAGACTTTTATTTTAACATTTTAAATATTTTTTGAATTAAAATTAAATAAAATAGATTTTATTAATATAATAATATATGGTGTTGGTTCAAGTTAAGTTCGGGTATAAAAAATCATGTCCAAGATATGACTCGAGTCAAACTATTTATAAGTAGGTTTAGAGTATGCCAATTATTGGACTAACTACACTAAAGCCCTTATAAATATTATTAAATATTCACAATAAGCCCTCAACACTTGATGAATATTTAATCCGCCTTTATCTCATTTTAATTTCATTAATCACCTTTTGTGTATGACCCATTAGGCCCTTAACATGTTGGCAATAAATATAATTAATTCAATTAAGAATTTTTCCTTTTATATTTATAGATCATGAGCGGCATCTAGCAATGCATCATGACCACCTAAATGCTAAGAGAGTCATCAAGCTTAGACTAGCCTTTCGTGTACAATATGTCTGTGTAATTCGATCCCTTCATCAAATATCCCGGGATAGGAAAGAGCATGGTTCAGTGTTTACTTTTAACCCATTCCATATTAGATCTGCACTTTTAATATTAACTCCTTAAGTATTGCCTTGGCCAAGGACTTTCATAAGTTAATATAAGCCAGATACATGTGAGATATGTCCCCTTAATGACTTGGGGTGATGAATCCTTTTTGGACCACTCATTCATCTTCGTATGCTTCATGTCATACCCAATAACACCCTACTTTAAGCATCCTCGTGATTGGGACCCGTTCGGGATGAAATCTAAGTCAGACAGTTCACATTCATGATGACCTGGTGTCACAAGTCAAAGGATTATTTACACTATTGACACATGAGAGTATTTATCATAGACACTTGAGTGAAATACCAAATGGAACTCTCATAGCGGATCATGTTCAGTGAACTTGTTCAACTAACAAGCACCCATATGTTATCCCCAAGTATCTCTATACTTTCAACCTATGAGATGAGTTCCATGCATCAAATGCATGAAGGCTTAACATATGCCAGTCTTTGAGCATTTGCCAATGCCCTGTCTTGGCAATACGATGACCAGGAACAGTTTTAGAAACATGGCATTGATGCATAAGGATCCTCATAATTGTAACACCTTACAATTCCTTTGCAATGCCATTGTGCCTCATAGGCTTTATTTTCACAAGTAAATTATAACAATTATAACAATACTTATTGATAAAGTAATACCTCAATTATAATTAATAAACTATAATGTGCAATACATGAATATATAAATAGTGTTTTACAAGCCTACCTAGATTGGCTTGTAGGGCTTACACCAACAGTTACTGCAATGAAGTACAAAGTAAAGCTTAGTGAAATATGGTGTGACTGTGGGAAGTTTCAAGCACAAAGGTTCCCTTGTTCACATGTAGTTGTTGCTTGTGCATATGTCCGTGTAGATTGCATGCAATATGTGGATAACGTCTATAGACTGGACACTATATTCAATGTTTATAGGCATGAGTTTGAAGCATTTACAAATGAAGGTTATTGGCTTCAATATAATGGTTCAGAAATGTGTCCCAATCCAGACATGCGAAGAGATCCACATGGTCGGCCAAAATCAAGTCGTATTCATAATGAAATGGACCTCAGGAAGAAAGACCAACCAAAACGTTGTGGATTATGCAGGAATGAAGGTCATAACCGTCGAAAATGTCCTTATCAATTTGGCACATCGGGGGAGAGTTAGCATCAACAATGAACCAATTACATGTTTCCTGCACCTGTAATATTTACATATTTCACATTCAATGTTACGCAAATTTATTCTTATTTATCATTACATGCTATAAAATTTTTATTATATATATAATATTAATTATATATAAAAATAAATTATTTAGGTTTTTTAAATAATTTTTCTTTATAAAATTTTTATTTTTATATATAAATAAAATTTATATAAAAAAATATTAATTTTAAAACTTTTAAAAATTTAGTAAGAGGATTTCCCAACGTTTTAAAATATAGCTCGAAAGATTTCATATGACGACTTCCGAGCTTTGTTTTAAAATAGAAATTAGTTGGGAAGTCGCCATTTCATATGGAGATGGCGACTTCTCAACGTTTTAAAAAACAAGCGCATTTCGATACACAATTTTAAATTATTGGTATTTTGAAAAATTAAAAAAAATCAATATTAGAATAAATTTGCCTAAAAATATTAAAGAAAAAAAAGGAGAGAAAGAAAGAAAAAGAAGAAGAACAAAAGAAAATATGATTTATCCATGAAATTTTTTTAAAAATAAACTTACTTTATTAATTTGAAAATACATTTTATTTGTCTTAAAAAGTAATTAATATTAAAATTTTATTAATCAAATTAATATTTATTCAAATTTTATTTAAATATTAAAAATATTCATTTTTTATTTTCCATCATTTTTTTCATTTTAGTTATTTTTTATCACTAATTTTTTAAAATATTAACAATTAATTTATTTTAAATGAAAATAACATAATACATTCATTTGAAGTTTAACATATAATTGAACTAAATATAAAAAGATTAATATATAATTGAACTAAAGATAAATTTTAAATATTTGATGTGTATTTAAAATAAAATATAATTTAATTATCACCTTGTAAGGTTGTACCTGATCATCCAACGCGTGATTAGGGGTGAGCAAAATTTTCGTTAATCGAATAAATCGATTGAAATCGGTCGAATTCGATTTATTCGATTTTGATTTAAAAAGTAATTTGAAAATACATTTTATTTGTCTTAAAAAGTAATTAATATTAAAATTTTATTAATCAAATTAATATTTATTCAAATTTTATTTAAATATTAAAAATATTCATTTTTTATTTCCCATCATTTTTTTCATTTTAGTTATTTTTTATCACTAATTTTTTAAAATATTAACAATTAATTTATTTTAAATGAAAATAACATAATACATTCATTTGAAGTTTAACATATAATTGAACTAAATATAAAAAGATTAATATATAATTGAACTAAAGATAAATTTTAAATATTTGATGTGTATTTAAAATAAAATATAATTTAATTATCACCTTGTAAGGTTGTACCTGATCATCCAACGCGTGATTAGGGGTGAGCAAAATTTTGGTTAATCGAATAAATCGATTGAAATCGGTCGAATTCGATTTATTCGATTTTGATTTCAATCGGTTCGATATAATTTGGTTTGTTCGGTTTAATCAATCGATTTTTGATTTTTTATTTCTAAACCGAATCGGTCGAACAAATCGATAATTAATTAAAAAAGAAATAATATTATTTTTATTTAAATATACTCAAACTTAAACCCAACTTAATCTAATACAAAAATAAACTAAGCCAATCCGAACCAACAATCCATAACCCAAACAAATAAAGAATCCATAACCCAAACCTTTAGAGTAAAATCGAAAAATCGATCGAACCGATTAAACTCGATTTTGGGATATTTTTCAATTCGATCGAATTTACAAATTAATTCAATTTAATCAATTTTTCAAATTTTAAAATCGAACCGATCGAATACTCATATCTAGGTTTAAGTACTCACATCGTCTATGTACTGTAGTGAAAAGAGTAATTTAATCCCTGTACTGTAAAAATGAGTAATTTAGTCCATGTACAATTGAAATTTGTGCAAATAAGTAAAATTGATACCGGTGTTAATGAAAAACCGTTAAAATGTTAATTTGGACTCGTAAAATCTAACAGAATTAATGACTATGAATAAAATATGACTTGAAATGTATCTAAATCTGTTAGATTTTACGAGTTCACGTTAGCATTTTAAAGGTTTTTCATTAAAACCGTTATAAATTTTACTTATTTGCATCTATTTTAATTGTATATGACTAAATTACTCAATTTTATAATACAATAATATAAAAATTAATTTACTCTTTTCAACGGAGACTATGCAAGTAATTAAACATATACGGGTGACACCCAAATCTCCCCCTAAGTTTTCCATAAAACAAAAGAAAACCCATCTTTCCAATTTTATCCTTCTCTGGTTTCTCAAAATTACAACTTTAACATCTGTGAATAAAAAGTACGGCTATTTCCTCATCAGTCATCACTGTCACCCTCTATAAAACTCAACTCAGTTCCTTTTGTCCCACAACCTTTCCTTCCAAGAAGAAAAAAAAAAATGAAGCCCGTTGTCTTACCGTGGAGGCCGGAACCGGTGCCGTTCAGGCCACCGGAGTCGCCATGTGAACCAATGGAGTTCTTGTCGCGTTCATGGAGTGTTTCGGCTCTGGAGGTTTCAAGAGCTTTATCTCCTGCGTCTTCCCAAGCTGCTGGTTCTCATCAAATGTGTTTACAAGGTTCTTCGAGTGGTAACGTTGTTATACAAGAAGACGTGGCTGGCGAGCTTGAAGACAGTGGCATAGTTTCAGGCAACCCTTTCTCTTTTGCTTCTTCTGAAACTTCCCAGATGGTCATGGAAAGAATCATGTCACAGTCGGTAAGTGTAGCAGAACAATCTTCCATGTCAAGACAAGGAATCTTTTTTAAGGTTTGGTTTTTAGTTTAACGTTTTTTTTTTCTCACTTTTGTTTTGTTGTTTCTAAATGGGTTTCTTATATCAATGTTTTTCCTTTTGGTTTTCAACATCTGGGTGCTTTTCATTTTCTTTGTTTCGGATTGTTTTGTTTTCTTTAAAACAAAATATTTTGTCTTGCTATGTTTTTTATAGGAACATTTTTGGACTTCTGCAATAATTCAATCATTCAATCTCTTAAAAGTTCTTTTTTCTTTTTTCTTCAAAGCTCTTGTTAAAGGTTTTCTGTTGTCTTCTTTGTTTTAGCAGCAAGAAGTATCTCCAAGGCTATCTCATAGCAGTGGACCATTAACAGGAGCCCAAAGCTGTGGTTCCTTAACAGATAGTCCTCCAGTTTCACCTTCAGAGGTTGATGATGTTAAGGTTTGTGTAATAAGTTTTAACTCATATTACTTCCCTTAAAACATGAACAATAAATTCAATAATAATAATTTAGTAAAACAAACCCCCCAAAAAAAGCATTTGGCGAATTATTTGGTTTTTAACTTTAAAGGAATCAAAATTTTTGTAGGTAAGTCATAAGTGTTTGTTTTTTTGACACTCGGATTGAGCTCCTGAGTCACTGACTCAGAAACATAAATCTCAGGCTTTCTCTGTAACCAAAGCCCTCTTTTATTAACAAACCCAGACCAAGAGACAGAAAAGAAAGTGAGAGTGTATCATGTGTTTTTGCTTCACTTTCTTCTATGTGAAAAAATGGTTTTTTTATTTTTTGTACTTTGTCTGGAAGAAAGCTATTTCAGTATTTCCTTTCACTGGAGTGATTCTGCTTTGTCTAGTACTATTTTTTTTTTTTGGATTATCAAAGTTACCCTTGTTTGTTTTTAGTTTCTATCCCAAAATCTTCACTATTCTTTCGGTAGAAGTAGGTACGCGGGACGCGTTGGTTCCCCAAAGGGATTCATTACCATTCACAAATTTGAAAGGTCTCATGTAATGGTCTAATGGTTTAATGGACCCCCAAAAGAAAACTCCGCTTCCAATGGCGGTGGGTAATGGTTATTATCTTAATATGATTATTTTTAATGCTGAATTCTTAGTAAGTACGAAAAGAATCAATTTTTTATTTTTACATTAACGGATAGAGTCTCAATTTAGTGAATGCAATCAAGGGAATGACTGGCGCACGTTTACGTTTGCAGCAATTTTGCCGCTCAAGTAATTCCCACAACACGCAGTTTCGTACAACCGCAGCAGTTGCGGCGGCTACCCCTGCTACAACTGCTGTGGCAGGAGGTGGAAAGACGGTGGGACGATGGCTGAAGGATAGGAGGGAGAAGAAAAAGGAAGAAACACGGGCTCATAATGCACAGCTCCATGCTGCTATTTCTGTTGCAGGGGTTGCGGCAGCTGTGGCAGCTATTGCAGCGGCGACTGCTGCCTCCTCAAGCGCCGGGAAGGATGAGCAGATGTCAAAGACGGATATGGCTGTGGCATCAGCTGCCACCCTTGTTGCTGCACAATGTGTGGAGGTGGCAGAAGCCATGGGGGCTGAGCGTGAACATTTGGCCTCTGTGATCAGCTCTGCAGTCAATATCCGGTCTGCCGGAGATATTATGACCTTAACTGCTGGGGCAGCAACAGGTATATAAAGATAACCCCAACATCTAACATAATGAAATTTAGTTTTGTTCAATGCATTTGTATTTCATTTGTCAAATTAAAATGGTTGAATTAATTGTGGAAAATATTTTTCGGGGTGTCATGTTAGCATTAAGAGGGGCAGCCACCTTGAAGGCAAGGGCGCTGAAGGAAGTATGGAACATAGCAGCTGTTATTCCTGTGGATAAAGGTGGTGGCAATGGGAGCAATGGTAGCTCTAATGGCAGCTTTAGTGGGGAGCTTGTTCCTGAAGAGAATTTCTTGGGAATATGCAGCAGGGAATTGCTTGCTAGAGGTTGTGAGCTTCTCAAACGCACAAGAAAAGGTAGTTTTCATTGATGCTTGTCCTATTGTAACTTCAGATTGTTGTTTGATTCAAATGTTTTGTAGATTTGGGTTCATTCCTTGGAAGCTGTTTATCGAAATGCATTCAACTTATAATTGGGGATAATGAGAACAATTTTTTTGTTTTTTTTTTTTCTGTTTTTGTTAGCCATTTTAGCTTCAAATGGTGACAGCTTTAGTTAAATCATCAATCTGATTGTTTCAGGTGATCTTCATTGGAAGGTTGTCTCTGTTTACATAAACAGAATGAACCAGGTATGGCTACATTGTTCACAGCCATGTTTCTTTTATAAATCTTTATGAAAAGATCAAATTGCTCAATTATTGGGGAATCAATGGTGCTTCAGATATTATTAATGTGTGAACAAAAGTTAAAAAAATCTAAAAAGGACTGATGAGATAAATTGATCTGTTTGCTTTCTTTTCTTCTTTGTTTACATTCTTTTAACTCTTTTGAAACTTCTTTTTGTTCAAGGTTATGTTGAAGATGAAGAGTAGACATGTTGCTGGGACCATCACAAAAAAGAAAAAGAGTTAAGTGATTACTTTTGTCTTTCTCTAATAACTGTGAAAATGCAGAAATGGATGTGGGTCTCTTTGTTCCATTTGGGGATTTGAGAAAGCTAGAGTCACTAAAGTAAAAGAAAGATCAAAAGCGATTGTCTTTAAAAACTTTAAACTTTAATCTTTAATCTTCATCACTTTTTGAAATTTTCTGCAGATGTGGTCATGGAGGTGATTAAAGATATACCGGCATGGCCCGGCCGCCACTTGCTTGAGGGCGGAGAGAACCGGAGATATTTTGCATTGAAGACAGTGATGCGCGGCGTCGTAGAGTTCGAGTGCAGGAACCAGAGAGAGTATGATATTTGGACTCAGGGTGTGTCAAGGCTCCTCTCCATAGCTGCAGAGAAGAACAATAGAAAATAGAACTTGAAGTTTTGGGGTACATGAGGGGAGAAGATCTGGCAAAAAAAGAAGGGCCTTTATGAACATATCAGATTTTTTGAATGATTTGATGGGGCTGTGATTTTTGGGTGTTTCTACTGTAAAAAAAAGTTGGAAATTAAAGAAAAAGTTATCCAAAATGGTTTTGTGGGCTTTTGTTCATTACTTTTGAACTGGAAAGAGTAAAGTGTTCTGAAACATAGTAGTACCCAAATCCATGTGATCCAAGTTGCTTGTTCTTTTCACTGTTCAGGAAAGGGAAATTTGAGTATGTTGGACTGGGGATGGTCAAAAAAGAAAAGAAAGGAACCATTTTGATGAAGGATTGATAATATTGGATTATGATAAAAGACCCATTGGCTCTTAGATCTAGGTGTTGTATATGGTGGGACTATATATGATTGTCTTCATTTGTAGTATAGGTTTGGACTAAAGGTGAATCAAAGACTTTGGTAAAGAGTATTTGTATTTTGTGATTAGGTAAAGAGGATGAGAATCCAGATCCTAGTTGTAAGAGGAATGTTTGAAATAATAACAATCTCTTATAAACTGTTTGCTTGAATGAACCAAAACACTAGGATGGATTCATGCTGTACAATATATTTTAAGTTAAATTATATGAACTGTTTGCTTTGTTAATGACAAGTTATTGTTTTTAGAGTAATGTGAGTTTAGGAATATGGGTTGCTCCTCCAATGAAAGACTTGTGACAGTCTTTTTCTCTATTTTGGGGACCATTATTTATCTGCCTTCTGTTTTCTACCTCCCCTGTTTTAACACCAAAATTTTGATTCTGAATGAGAGGCTGAGTGTCATGGTCTTACAAATGAGTAATGAATTTTACATCAGTTGTGGTTGTGTACTAAAATTTAATTAGATATATAAGTGTTCATATTATTTTTAATTTATGAAGCGTCTTTTGAGGATAAAATCGTGAAATTTAATAAGTTCACATTATTTTCAATTTATGAGACGTTTTTTGTGGACAAAATCGTGAGATCCAATAAATCGAAGCAGATAATATTTTGCAGATTGGTGTGAATGTGACATTTGATATTAGAGTCAGTTCTGGGTATTAACGATGTGCTACTGAGGTCAGTGGACCTCGTTGAAATGGGGAAGATGTCATATACTTAGAGTGGAATCATGAATCTCACATCCATTGTGTATTAAAATTCGATTATGTATATAAATGTTCACACTATCTTCAACTTATGAAATATTTTTTATGAACAAAATCGTGAGACTCAATAAATCAAAACGAACATATCTTACAGGTTTAGTTGAGGGAATACTTAAAAGGAATTATTAGTAATTTGGCTGAAACCAACTTTCCCTTGGAGGTTTTGGTAATAGACTTGGGCTTCCATACAAGTCTGAAAGAAGTTTGTGGGAGGAGTTGGCCAACTTATAAGTAGGCTCAAGGGTCAATGAGTGCAATTTGGGCCTGCCATCCAGCTGAATTTACTCGGAAAACTTTACCCAATTTTAACTCATTGTATTATTGTAGGCTTCCTTTCATAGAAACTCTTTTCTGGTTAAGGACTTAGAAGTCGAGAAATACCATTATTACAAGTTTACAACCAAATCGTTCAAGTATGACAAATCAAAAGAACAGGAAAATCAAGAACAGAGTGGAAACAACTTGCAAGGCTTCAGAAATTGTGAGGCTTAATTCTAACTTCTTTTACCAGAAGATGCCAGAAAGTAGACTTGAAATCTGTTAAGTGCTTGGAAGAAACTCTAGACAACTTTCACAAATAAGCTCTTCAATCATTTTCTTTTTAATTTCATCTTTGCAAAGTATATTCTCAGCGTTTTGTTTGTTTCTTAAGCCAGATAACTGATAAGTACTCACAATTTTCGGTTTTTTAACTTCCAAGGTTAGGTTCAATTAGAGAGAGTAAACTGGAAAGAATAACCTAATGATAACAGTCAGTTAAATTTAACTATTTCTTACATACCTAACGTGACATTATATTAGTTGTTGGATGTATCTTTATTGAGTTATCCTCTAATCTATATCTATACTATATATAAAGCTTATAATTGAGTTGATGTCACGAATTAAATGACAACAATTCACTTGAAAATTAACACACACACACACACACACAAAATCAAAGAAAATTATTATAAAACTTAAAATTAAAGATAAACATGTCTATTCACTTAAAAAAAAACTACCCACTTTCATTTTTTCAAAACACAACTTTTTATTCATATTTTTCCATATAATCTGATATAGTAGGTGTGTCATAATCTAGTTTATGATAAAACCCCTTATTGAGTTGATGTTATAAATAAAGTAACAATAATTCAGTTGATAAATTGACTTAAAAACCAAATTATAAAATAAAAACCCTATATATTAATATGATTATATTAGTATTAATTTCTTTGAAAAAGTGAAAAAACCAACTTAATTTTTTCATTTATTTATTTTCTTTACCTATTATTTTTATATTATTTACCCACAAATTGGAGTGACATAATCTAGTCCTACCTTAAACCGATCTCTCCATTCAATTTTACAAATGGAGAGGAGCAAAATCCTCATGAAAGAAAATATTTTTGCCGAGATTTGGTATTTCAAGGGTCAAAAGGCATGCATGAAATTGGTACATAGCTACATATGACTTTGATTTAATTGTAAGACAAATGTTCAAAGAAAGTTATTATATATTAGATTTTATGACACATGTGAATGTGAAATTTCCTTCCCAACATTAATATATATATATATATATATAAGTAAATCAAGAAAATTAATTAGATCAAGGGTGTGCTTGGTAGTTTAACTTAAATATAAGTATCTAACCTAGTGACTTAGAGAATTTTTTATGACAGTGATCTTACTTAGATCATGGACAGTAATTAGTTTTATTATGGTGTTTTGAATCCCATCAAAAGGTGAAAAAATTATATCACAAAAAAAAAAAAAAAAAATTGATCTTTAAAATCATTTTAAAACAAATTTATCATCAAAGTGGTGGTGTTCACCAAAATTTTAATTTTTATAAGCAAATATTTACTTTTTAATCACTTTATTCGGGATAACTTATGTTATTTTTAAATGTGAACATGTCAATAACTTTAAATTATACTTATCAAAATTGATTCATACCTTATAATTTCTATGAAACAATGAATCTTTTCTTTATAAATCGTCTATTCAATATAAATTGAAAACATTACTTTTTAAAAATAATTTTATTATAAATAATACAATTATTTTGAATGTTTTATATTCAGTAATTTTTTATACAATACCAAACATATTGATTTAAAATTACTAATAATCATATATCATATATAATATATATAACAGGATACATACAAGGTTACAACTTCTTTTAATAACACACATATAATGCTAAATTTATGTGTTATTATTATATTTTATTCAAATTAAAGTTGCAAACGAATCAATCTAAAAACATGTATTTTTAAAATTACAAAAAAAAAATCATACTATAATCAATTGAATAATTAGTCCCATAAACATGTAATAATAATAATTAAATAATCCTTGTGATAGGCATTAGTTCCTTAAACATGTAATAATAATAATTAAATAATTTTTAATTGTTGCTTAAGTATCAATTAAGCGGAGCCTATAAAAAAAACAGCATCGAACTAGTTACTAATTACAATCATCTTTCAAATTAAAAAAAAAAAAAAATTGTATTATAATTAAGCAGTGAGCATACTTTTTTTTCTTGTTAAAATTACTTTATTTTATTAGTTTTTGACTAGTATAGTCCAATAGTTAAGCCCAATATTGGCTCACCAATCACCATAGGCTATAAAACTATAACCAAGCCCAATGTCTTATGCAAACTAAAATTAATAGCCTAAAATAAAGTCACCCATGTTCTACTCCATATTGCCAAGAACTTTTCCGCCGTCGTCGTAGGTGGCGCCGCATCCAACACCACCGCTCATCATGCCGACCACTGGTGATGAGGAAGTTTTGTCACAGTTTTAACTTACGTAGAGGTACAAAAAATATATATTTTTTCTTTCCCATTTCTGATTATTATAGTTCTTAGTATTTTTTTTTTGTTACAATTATTTTTTTCAATCTAAAAAAAAAAAAAGAAGAAAAACTCCATAGTCATATAAAAATTTAGGTATTTTGAATTTTTTTTAGTTTTTAATTTCGATTTTGGTATTTCTCTGTCTTTCTGTTTTTTTTTTTTTTTTTTGTATGAATTTATATCAGTTCTTGTGGGTTTTCTTTTTTCAAATTAATGTTTTTGTAATTAATTTAATTCTTTTAACCAGTAGTGATGGTTTCAGTTGAAGTGTTTGCTTATATTTTACAAAGAAGGATGATTAAGACGTCAAAAGCTGAATTCAGTGTTTGCTTAGACTAGAAATAATGGTGGTTTTAGTTTATATATATATATATATATATATATATATACACTATTTGATTCTGCTTTCACATTTTCAGGCTCTAGTCATCCAGATCACGGTGCTTGTACAACCCATATAATTTAAGATCGATCTTTATCATCTCTGTTATCCTTGAGAATGAAGATGTATGTGCTTCTGTTCCTATTGTTAAGTATCTTGCAATAAATTGCAATAAATTGAGTTAATAGAATCAATGGTCCCAAACTATAGATCATATTTTATATTGGTTCTCAAACTTCAAAACGTATTAAATTGGTACTTGATTGCAAGTATCATAACAAATTTGTCCCTTACGTCAGTTTTTCCGTTACTTTTACTATAGCAATCAGCTTAGTGACATGTGTCACCAGCTGATTGCTCTAACTTGACTCTTTATTGTTTTTCCTTTTTCTTTATTTTTTTTATAAATAAATACAAAAAAAGTAATTAATATTATAAATTAAAATAATTTTTTTAAAAATATAATTAATTTAAAAAGTATGAAATATTTATCTATTTTAATTTTATAAAAAATATTTTTAATTTTTTCGTTTCTTCCTCTCTTTTTTTGTTACTTTTCTCTTCTTTATAAATAAATATTAAAAACTAAATTATAATTTAAATTAATATTGTAATAATCAAATAATTAAAAAATATATAAAACTATTTATTTACATTAATTTTATAATATATATTTTTTCTTCCCTTTCTTTTTTTTCTCTTCTTTATAAACAAATACAATATATATAAGTATATTATATTATATTATATTATATTTTATTTTATTTTATTTTATTTTAAATTAAATTAACTTTCTAAAAATTAAATAATTTATAAATATAAAATATTTATTTTATATTTATATTTATAATTTTTTTTATTTTTTCCTTTCTTATCTTTTCCCTTTTTCTCTTGTTTGTAAATAAATATAAATATAAATATAAATAAATATTAATTCATACTATAATTTAAATTAATTTTTAAAATATAAAATATTTTATTTACATTAATTTTATAAGAAAAGAGGAAATAAAAAAGAAAGAAAGAAAATAAAAAAAGTAAAAAATATATTTTTAATAAATGAATGTAAATAAATATTTTATATTTTATAATCATAAATTATTTAATTTTTACGAAATTAATTTATTTATAAAAAGAAAAAGAAAAAGAAAAAATATTTTTTATAAAATTAATGTAAATAAATATTTATATTTTATAAATTATTTAATTATTAAGAAATTAATTTAAATTATTAATTATCTTTTTGTATTTATTAATGTTTCATTTTCTTTTTTATTTTTTATAAATAAATACAAAATATAAATAATAATTTAAATTAATTTTTTAATAATTAAATAATTTATAAAATATAAATATTTATTTACATTTATTTATTAAAAAATATCAAAGAAAAAATAATAAAGAAATAAAGAAAAAGGAAAAAAATCAAGAGAAATATGGTGCAATCAGTTGGTGACACGTGTCACTAAGCTGATTGTTACAGTAAAGGTAACGGAAAAACTAACGGGAGGGGCTAATTTATTATGATACTTGTAAGTAAAGATCAATTTGATACTTTTTGAAGTTTAGGGACCAATATAAAATATGTCATATAGTTTGGGGATCATTGGTGCTATTAACTCTAATAAATTTAATGTTTTAGTTTAGACCTGTTTGGCTGGGTTACTTGCTCAAATCCGAAGGTCCGATATGTGGGAGGGTTTGAACAAAATATTAGACCCAAAATATGAGTTTGGATAAAAAAATAAGACCCATTTAGAAAATGAGAGCCTTAGCTCCAATAATCAAGATTCGAGCCCAGCCCGTTTTTCATTTATATAATATATTATTTATATCATTTATATAATGTAAAACATAAATATATATATAATATTATAGTGTAAATATTTAATAATATGTTAAGTTATCCATGTTTTAGAACTTAATAGTAAAAGAAAAAGATAAAGATAAAATTACTAAAAATTAAATAAAAATAACATATTTAATTTTTTTAGAAAAAAATATAGATGGCCCTAAACGGGTTTTGATTACCCATTTACAAATATGGACAGGTTTGAGCAAAATTTGAGGTCCATATTTCGGATCGGGCTTGAACAAGTATATGTGATGTTGATATCATATTTAGGCCCAACCCAAACTCGACCCGGCCCGGCCCTGAATATCTTTACTCTAGCTTCTTCACTGAATTTTTGGGTGATTTTTTTTTTTTTTTTTTCATTTCTTTCCTTTCTTTTACTGTGAGGTGTTTATTTTGAAAAGGGTAAGAAGGTTGAGTGTTTTGCAGAAAAGAAGCTAATGCTGGTGCAATTACCAATTTTGAAGTACTAGACTTTCTACGATCTAAAGGGGCTTCAAAGGATCCTACTAGATTTATTATTCCAATAGCACCATGCGAATTCAAGGTTTAATTTTCTTATATGGATTTTCTTTCCTATTTGTATGTTATGGTATTAGAGAAGAGCTATGTTACCCGGATTCAGGGTTAAATGTTGAATACGGGTATACTCAATTTTTTTAAAGTTTTTTCATATATTTAGAGAATCATACTCTCATACCCATATCGCAATATGTGTCGGACAATATCGGATACGGGTTCCTTTGAAAAAATGAAGAATTCGGGTAACATAAGAGAAGAGTCGAACAATATATATTGTTGAGTTTTCTTATGTTCTAGGTTTATGATTATTTGGTGGAGAGTGCCGCTTGCAATCAAACAAAAGAACACATCAAGGGGTTCTTGGGAAGGTGTAAAAATTATAAACTTGCAAAAGCTGAGGTGCTCAATATCATCAATTCTATACCATCTGCTTTAGTTGAAATCGACCCGGTAAAACTTTTCTTTTCAAATGTTTCTATACAAGTGATATTTGCTTGAGCATTATTATCTTATACATGTCATCCATGATGATTCCTGTTTATTTATTTATTTTATTGCTAAGGTGCATATATTAGCATTTACAATTTGTTTCTCAACTCCTATGCTAACAGTATGACATCTCATGGCATTTCCTTCTTATTTGGTTCATTTTTTACATGCCAAATAGTATGTGTGGTATTTCTTGATATAATAATACCTTACAAAAATATTAGACCGTAATTAAGAATGAATTTAATACATAGTTAGCACTATCTTCTTTGGCATTTGCATTACCTTAATCATGGATAAAAAAATTGGACCAGATCGCTCGATCGGATCGGTTTAACAGGGAACTGGAGGTAATGTCCGATTTGGTGCTATATAAAGAACCGGAAATCATTTGAACCGGCCTAAAACCGGTTCAACTGGTTAAAAATCGGAGAAAATCGGGAAAAAACTGTTTTTTTTTTATTTTATTTTTCGATTATTTTTTCAAAAGTAATTTTTGTAAATGATGAGATTTGAACTCATAACCTCTTAGAATTATACTAAAGATCATACCACTAAGTCAAATGCATATTTTTATTAATTATTATTATACGTAGTATTTATTTAACATTAAAATCATTTTGAAAATATATAAAATTTTGTTTAAATGAACCGGTCGATCCAATTGATTGGATCGAAAATCGAAAGTCACACCAATTTATCCTCCAATCCGGTTTTCTTAACATTGTACTTAATTTGGTCAATTGTTTCACTAGATAATAGAGCAATCTGAGAAGCGATTTGGAGAAGGACTAGAAGAGCTGGTTAATTTGGTCGTAGAGGTGTTGCCAGAGCCTCCTTCACAAAAATATGCTGAAGAAGGGAGCAATGAAGATAAAGAAAAAAACTACATACGCGAAAAACATGGATGTGGATGAAAAGGAAACAAATTGAAGACGGTGAGCAAATGAAGGTTAGTTAATGCTTTCTATGCAGATAATGCTAATGGTAATGGTGCTCTTGGACATTTAAACTGGAGAAAACTAGTTTGCTGATCTTATAAACTTTCAGTTCTTGCATTCAAAAATCTCATTTTTGTATAGTTGACAGGTTTATCAGAAGTAGGTTGCTAATTTGCTATAGCCATGGTATTATTGGAGATTTTTTTTTCCTTGAATTAATTATGGATAGTAAAAATGATAAAAATCTGTAACTATCCGATTTGTTTTTTGTTGATTCGGATAATTTTCATATTCGAATATTAGACTTATTATCCGTAGCAAATTGGGATATAAATTTTTGGATATTTGTTATCCGAATTTGTTTTGATTTTGGTTTGGATAGTGTCGGATATTCAAATCGTTATCCGAATCGTTTTATTTATACGGATAAAGAATTTGGATATCCAAACTTGATATCCGTTTACATATTGAATTCTTGTTTAATTTTATATTTTTATGTTTAGAAAAATTAATTTAATAAATTCAAATATTTAACGAATTTGGATATCCGACGGATATTGCTTTCTAAAATGAATGCGAATTCGGATAGTAAGCGAATAATAAATGAATTCAAATATCGGATAAATTAAGCAAATTTATATTCAAATATTTTTAAAATTATAGATATTCGACCCGTTGTCAATTTTTTTTTTTTATTATAATAAGTGACACTCTATTTCTATATCCTGCATTTTTTTGGGGGGGGTTAGACTATACCCTATAATTTTCATGGGTGCTTTAGACAAACCTTTCAGTTTCGTGGCTCAACCCAAATTAGGCTTTAACCAGAGCCAGCCAAGGCTGGACCATTTTGGTTTTTGGGTCGACCCCAGATCTGGATTGTGAAAGTGAAAAGTGAAAATTAAGTATATTTTTCACATTGCATGGATAATTATTGACTACAGAAATGAATATTTATACTTTAAAGATTGTAGTCTGAATTTGTCCCTTTACTGTCTCAATTTTGTTATTTTAATTCTTTAATATTGATGAATTTAGTTTATCTACTTCTATTAAAAGTAAATTTAAGGTGTATTGATAAATAATATTAAGCTTTTACCTTTAATTTGGGTGATATGGAATTTTAGTGATTATTTGTCATATCGAGGTTGATTAATTCTTTGGTTATGTGACATATTCCGGTCCAAAAAATATCATATTTTATTTTAATTGAATAATAATAATTAATATTTTAAATTTTAAAAAATATTTTTTTAGTATATTTTTATTAAAAAAACATATATATATATATATATATATATATATATATTACTAATATGTGTCACGTGATAAAAAAAAAATTCAGGTTGACATGAAAAAGCTAGCAATCTAATTTAATTGTAAAAGTTTAAAACCTTTATCAATTGTATTTAAATCGATATTCTATAAAAGTATAATAATTAAATTCATTAAAATTAGAGTATAGGATCAAAATCACATATTAATATAATAGGACTAAATTAAGATTTTGACCTATTTTAAAATATACTAAAATCTTCAAACCCAACAAAAGAAAAATAACCATAGAAAACGGTACATTTAATTAAAAAGAAAGGTTCATTTGTATTAGTGTAAAAATGTTTTAGTTTTACATATTTTTTCGTAATTTTTTATACAATTTATATTTGTTTAATTTGATCTTTGTATTTTTTACTCTATTTACGTAGATCGTGCACATAAAATTTTGAGTAAATTAAAATTTTTAACTATTTGATGCAAAAAATTTCAATTGTTAAATATGTAAAAATTTTAACTATTAATCAATCCAAAAAATTTTGTGAGGCTCACTTGCAAGTATCTACTCCTCCCTCGAAGGATGATAAGCATGCCTCTAGCAATAATGAGTCTTCAAATGATCCTATTGCAGTTTCTTGATCATGAAAGTGGTCATAGGGTTGATCTAATTGCGAATAATGAAATAGGATGTCCAGGAGAGTTTTGTAGTAATGGTGATTGTCTACAAATGACGGAAGTTGAAAATGTGGATGTGGTTCATAGGGATAAAGAGATATTAGAGGACCGCTTAACATCAAATCCCTTGAATTTATGTGTTGAAGTCGAGGATGAGAAAGTTGATGATTATGTTCAAGAAGATGAATGTGATTTTGATAAAGAATTTGATGAGTGTGATGTCAATTATAATGCTGTTGAAGATTGTGTAGAATACGTATCTAGTAAATTGCTAAAACATCCTATAAAAAAGAAAAAACATACGAATTTTAAGTGGAGCAAGAAGAAGTTTCATTCAAAGACATCAGTTTGTATACCTATTCCTGTGATTCTTGAGAATGATATTTGTACCTCTGATAATGATATCTAAATAAGAAATTCTTTACATAGAGACGAGGCTATCAAAACTTGGGATCTTGAAAAACGTCTTGGTTATCTATCCTTTGCAGGTGACGAAGAGATCATTATTAATAAATTGGTTAAAATGGAACAAAGGGAACGGGTTGACATAGTTAATATTTAGTGGTTTATAGTTAGTTCTTGGAGATTCTTTTGACTTCCTTGGTGTGATTGGATGAGTATGATTTTCTTATTTTTCTTTGGTTGGTATTACCTATGTTGCCTTAGTCTTGGGTTGTTGATGTTTCATCATTGTTTTTTAAATTTTGGATTGTTGTCGAATTTCCTATAAGTTAGTGTTTGCATGAACTCATTCTAGGCTACAATTTTGGCTTTGTTGGTGGAATGTTTGGAGTTGGATTTTTTCTTTTTCATCTTCATATATTCTTAGGATGGATTTTGTAATCATTGTTCTTAAGATGGAGTCTAATAGATGCTTGAGCATTTTTATTTTCTCACTATGGTGGTCTTTATTTGTTATCATTGAGATTTGTACTTTAACTATGTTCTCTTCTGTGCTAGCTTTGTAACCTTTCGGTTGCTTTAATATATTTTGGCTTAGCAAAAACAAAAAAAAAATGGTATTCTCGATTGACATTAGATAAATATCGGATCGATTCGAAATTTTACATGCATTATGAATGCGATTATATTGTTAAATTTAACGATCGTTTTGTTAAAATATCAATCGTAGATTAAATTATAAAAACATGTAAAACTAATTACAAGTATAAATTGATCTCTCTTTAATTAATACTAGAAAAATGCCCGCGCTTCGCTGCGGGTATGTTATCGAATTTGAATTGATATTTTGTAATAAATTTGAAAGATAAAAAAGCAAGAAAAATGAAGATAATTTAGAAAAATAATAACTTCTATCATTATACGACACTTGAGATAAAATTGAGAGTTATTTGATATGGTCAATTAGATCCGGTAATTTTGGACAAAACATGATTATACGATACTGTAGAAGGATAAAATTTGTAACCAATTACAAATTGCCACGTGTCAATTGAAATTCTTTTAATTAAGAAATTTTCAATTAAATTATACATTACCATGTGAAATTGATAATATCATATTATAATTAATTATTTTATAATTAATTAAATATGTACACATGGTTTGACCAATCAAATTGCAAGGATTCATGGGTTATCCAATCAAATTTCACCCATGTGTCATAATTATTTTACCTCTAATTAAATTAAATTAATTAAGAGATAAATAATAAATTTTTATCTCTAATTAAATTAAATTAATTAAGAGATAAATAATAAATTTTTATCTCTAAATATAAAATTAATTAAGAGATAAATAATAAATTTTTATCTCTAATTAAATTAAATTAATTAAGAGATAAATAAATATTTTATCATCTAATTTAATTAATTAATTAAGTGATAAATAAATAAATATTTTATCTCTAATTTAATTAATTAATTAAGAGATAAATAAATATTTTATCTCTAATTTAATTAATTAATTAAGTGATAAATAAATAAATATTTTATCTCTAATTTAATTAATTAATTAAGTGATAAAAATAAATAATTTATCTCTAATTAAATTAAATTAATTAAGAGATAAATAAGAAGATATTATCTCTAATTAAATTAAATTGATTAAGAGATAAATAAGGAGGTTAAGTTCTTTTAAAACTCTCTTTCACCTGGCTAGCTACCACTATAAATAGAGACCTCCCCTTAACACAAATTCACAATTCAGAAAGCCTGAAGAGAAGAAGATTTTGAAGAGCCAAATCCTCTCAAAATTCTTAAGAAGAAATTAGAGAAATTCTAAGAACGTGGTGCTTGTTCTTGAGAATTCTTTAAGAAGCTGCTCTCCGATCTTGTTCATCGAAGAAAAGGAGATAATTCCTGTTTTTCAAGACCAAGTCTAGAAGACCCTTGAAGCAGATCTCACCGATTCAAGATCAAGTCGTGAAGACCCTTGAATCAAAGTTTTACTGAAGAAAAGAATCAAAGGATTTCTTTCTTTAAGAATATTCAGAGATTGTAACTTTAAAGTTTGATTAATAAAATTATTATTTGACTCCAAATTTTACTTGTCATATTTTTGACATAAAATTTGTGTGTACAAATTTTGGCACACCCGGTGGGACAATCTTTGCCTTTCATCTCTTTTCTTCAAAACTCAAGTTATCAAGTTGCAATGGCTCCCAAGAAGAACCTTGCTAACAAACCAACTCTTAAGCCTGCTCGAGCTAATCCTGCAGTCTACCCCACTTCATCATCAAGCGTTGATATCCCTACTCATCCTTATGGCACTAGGAGGAAGACCAAAACTCTTGCTGAATTGTATGAGCAAACTCTTCCTGTGCTCAATCAAAACCCTCTCTATGACACTTCTTCTCCAATTCAAGACTTAGAAGAAGTTTCTGCTAGACAAGTTGATTCTCCTCGAGGATCAAGTGCAAGTCGCCAGTTAACATACCAAGAACAAGACAGCTACTCAAGCAACAAGCCTATCCCATCATCTACTCCAAAATCAAGTTCTGGAGTAATGGCTGTCATGACAACTGGCACCACATCATTGGAAGAACAAGTTGCACTTCTGGCAAAATCTGTTGAAATTCTTTCAGCAAGTATCAAAGAGAAAGATAACCAGATCGCTTCCATGATGGACAAGATCGCCGGTCTCACTGGAAAAAGGAACGAAGCTTCAAACCAGAATTGGCAATCAATCTTTCAAGATGATGGTGAGAATTCTGGCAAGGAAGTTGCTAAGGATTCTGAAGAAAAGATCAATGAACTCGTCACTACCAGTCAGCTCAAGGATCTTATCAAGGAGGCTATCAAAGATCAAGTTGAAAGCATCACTCAACCTTCATATACATATGCAAAACCATATTCTCAAAGGATCGATCATCTGAGGATGCCTGGGAACTATCAACCCCCAAAGTTTCAGCAGTTCGATGGAAAAGGAAATCCACGCCAACATGTTGCACATTTCGTGGAAACTTGCAATAATGCTGGTACCTATGGGGATCTCATGGTGAAGCAGTTCGTTCGCTCCCTAAAAAGCAACGCCTTTGATTGGTATACTGATCTTGAGCCTGGGACGATTGACAGCTGGGAACAACTTGAGCGTGAATTCCTTAATCGATTCTACAGCACTCGTCGCTTAGTCAGCATGATCGAACTCACAAGCTCACGTCAATGGAAGGATGAGCCAGTCATTGATTACATTCACAGATGGAGAAATCTGAGCCTTAACTGCAAAGAAAGACTGTCTGAGTCTTCTGCCCTTGACATGTGCATCCAAGGCATGAATTGGGGCTTGCGTTACATTCTTCAAGGCATCAAGCCTAAGACCTTTGAAGAATTAGCCACTCGTGCTCATGATATGGAGTTGAGTATGACAGCTGCTGGAAATCAAGAACCTCCGGTGCAAGAGCCAAAGAAAGCCAAGGAAAAACAAGATACCCGCAAAGGAGGCAAAACCTTTACCAACAAGGGAGAAAGCAAACAGTCCATGGCTGTGACTACCAAGCCACTCATGATATCTCCCAAGTCAAAACAGTCTCAAGAGACGAAATCTTCTCCTTTCCAAGACAAAGGTAAAGGCAAGATCACTTTGAAGGAGAGGCAAGAAAAGAAGTATCATTTTCCTGATTCTGATGTTTCAAGCATTCTTGAAGAACTTTTAAAGACTAAGCTGATTCAGTTGCCAGAAATGAAGCGACCTGAAGAAGCTGATAAAGTAGAAGACCCCAATTATTGCAAGTATCATCGCTTGATTAGCCATCCTCTGGAGAAGTGCTTTATTTTGAAGGATAGAATTATGCGACTCTATGAAGAAGGGAAAATCGAGTTTGAAGAAGAAACGGTATCGTCAAATTTGGCATCAGTCAATATGGTTTCTCAATCCAATTTGCTGGATAGAACCATAAATTTGGCTCTTTTGATCCTATCATACTGGCTCCAAGTACGATGGTGGATCTTCAGGAAAGTGGGGGCAACTATTTGCTTCAAAGACAAAATCAAGATCACGATGGTTGGACTCTAGTCACACGTCGAAGAAGCAAAAAGAAGAATCTTCCAAAAGTTGTGAAAGTGCCTACAAGAGCTAAGATGATCAAACAACCATCTAAATCTCCAAAGCCCAATGTGCCTCAAGAAGCAAAAATGCCATCTCGGAGCAAAAATTCAGTAGGGAGGAAGTCAAGGAAGCCAATCACTTTGAACGAATTCATGCCAATTCAGCTTAGAGATGAAGATTTGGTTTTCATGACTTGTTACCATAACGGTGGCAATGAAGAAAATGAAAACAACATTGACTCAGTAGCATTTGAAGTTGAAGATCATACTTGTGCTACGAAAATTAACTTTTCTGATGAAGATCTGTTGCTAGGGTCAACCCCTCATAATCGGCCGTTGTTCGTCGTAGGATATACTCGAGAACAGAAGATCAATAGAATCTTGATTGATGATGGTTCTGCTGTCAACATACTCCCGTTGATGACAATGAAAGAATTGGGAGTTCCTTTGGATGAGTTGATGCAAAGCCGCTTGATGATCCAAGGATTCAACCAAGGGGGACAAAGAGCTCTTGGAAAACTTAGACTTCAACTTTTCATTGGAGATATGGAGTCAAGTCCACTTTTCCATGTAATCGATGCCAAAACGACGTACAACATGTTGTTAGGACGACCGTGGATACATCAAAATGGTGTAGTCTTCTCAACTCTGCATCAATGTCTCAAGTATTGCAGAAACGGTCAAGTCAAGACGATCCTTGCAGACGCTAAGCCATTTACTATAGCAGAAGCACATTTCGCAGATGCAAAGTTTTATCTAAAAGATACATTTATCGAAGAAGTAATGCCCAACCCGATGCAAGAATTAAAGCAAAAGGGAAAGAATTTGGCTTCTTCCACAGTTAGAGAAGATGAAATTGCTGAAGGATTAAAGGATCTGACTCTTCCTCTCACTAACTTGGAAGAATCAAGAGGCCTTATACCTCCACTGCAAGGATTTGTTAGACCAGTAGAAGAACCTCTTTGTGAACATCAAGATCTTCCTACTCATCGAGCTAAAGATTTTGATCCTAACGCCTATAGGTTGCTTGTCAAAGCTGGGTATAAACAAGAGGATGTTGCAAAATTGGCTCATGAGACAAAAGAGCCTAGCAAAGAAAAGCCGCAAAGTTCATTCAAGATCCGACAGGTCTGGCAAAAGAAGATTGATCACATCGGAACTTCTAGAGAGGGGCTTGGATATTCTCCATTAAAATTGAAGATTCATAAACAAACTTCGAGGTACATAAATGTGGAGGAAGTTCCCGAGGAGCAAGAAGATGCAGTGAAGCCACCAGGACTTTCAGTGTTTGATCGCTTGGGGGCACGCTCAACACGATGTTCAGTGTTTGATCGTTTGAGCATTCAATCATCACGAAGGTCAGTTTTTGAACGAATGGGAGAAAAATGCAGTGAAGTTTCTGTAAGTAAACCAATTTCCATTCAATCAAGGCTTGGAAGTCTGTACTCTGAAGAAGTTAACTGTGGTCGAAAAAGAAAGTCTTCCACTTTAAAGGAATCAAGAGATTTTCACAGCAAAATTCCTTCTCGAATGAAAAGGCAAAGCGAATGGAAGGTAACTACTGGTGAAGTTTTAAAGGCTAGAAAGCACACAGTGGTTATAACCAAATCAGTCTCATCCTCAGAGGAAGAAGAACTTGAAGAAACAGAAATCCTTACTTCTAACCATGTATCCGTAAAAGAAACTGGCGAAAAATCTCAAGAAGAAGAAGCCCAAGAAGCCCCTTCGTCTTTTGAAGAGGGAAATCAAGCTACTATTGATGAGCTAAAGGAGGTCAACATCAGTACTAGTGAAGATCCACGACCGGTCTTTATTAATGCTTGCTTACCACCAGAAGAAGAAAAAGCCTATCTTGATCTTTTGATAGAGTATCGAGATATCTTTGCTTGGACTTACAAAGAGATGCCGGGACTTGATCCAAAAGTAGCTATGCATCATCTGGCTGTCAAGAAAAGTGTCCGACCTATCAAACAAGCTCAACGACGTTTCCATCCTGACTTGATCCCCCAAATTGAAGCTGAGGTCAATAAGCTCATCAAAGCTGGCTTTATTAGAGAAGTCAAGTATCCCACTTGGATCTCAAATATTGTTCCAGTGAGAAAGAAAAATGGTCAACTTCGAGTTTGTGTAGATTTTCGAGACTTGAACAATGCTTGTCCAAAGGACGACTTTCCTCTCCCTATAACAGAAATAATGGTGGATGCTACAACTGGCCATGAAGCTTTGTCATTTATGGATGGATCGTCTGGTTATAATCAAATTCGTATGGCTCCAAGAGATGAAGAACTTACCGCATTTCGAACTCCAAAAGGAATATACTGTTACAAAGTTATGCCGTTTGGGTTAAAGAATGCAGGGGCTACTTATCAAAGAGCAATGCAAAAGATCTTTGATGATATGCTTCACAAAAATGTCGAATGTTATGTTGATGACTTGGTAGTGAAGTCAAAGGAAAAATCCAATCATTTTGCTGATCTTCGCCAAGTGTTTGAAAGATTGCGTAGATACCAATTGAAGATGAATCCGCTCAAGTGTGCGTTCGGAGTGTCCTCGGGCAAGTTTTTGGGGTTCATCGTACGACATCGTGGGATTGAGATCGATCAATCAAAAATAGATGCAATCATGAAAATGCCTGAACCGCGCAATCTGCATGAACTTAAAAGTCTGCAAGGAAGATTGGCATATATCCGACGTTTCATCTCAAACTTGGCTGGTCGATGTCAACCATTTAGCCGGCTAATGAAGAAGGATGTCCCTTTTGTCTGGGATGAGGCCTGCAGTAATGCTTTTAAGAGTATTAAGACCTTTTTGTTACAACCACCTATTCTGAAGGCACCTATACCAGGACAGCCGTTAATCCTTTATATTGCTGCACAAGAACGTTCCTTAGGAGCTTTGTTGGCACAAGAGAATGATGAAGGAAAAGAAACTGCACTCTACTATCTTAGTAGAACTCTCAATGGCGCTGAATTAAATTATTCTCCCATCGAAAAGACTTGCTTGTCATTGATGTTTGCAGTTAAAAAGCTGAGGCATTATTTGCAAGCTCATTCTGTTCGTTTGATTTCGCGAGCAGATCCCCTCAAATATCTCATGTTCAAGTCTGTGCTCAGTGGAAGATTGGCAAAATGGGCTCTTTTGCTACAAGAGTTCGATATTACTTATATTCCACAAAAGGCTGTTAAAGGGCAAGCACTTGCCGATTTCCTTGCAAACCATCCGATTCCAGATGATTGGGAATTCTCTGAAGATCTCCCAGATGAAGATGCTCTTTTCATCGAAATTCCCAGGCCATGGAAACTATTTTTCGATGGGGCTGCCCGTCAAGATGGAGCTGGAGCAGGTGTTGTCTTTGTCACTTCAGAAGGAGATGTATTGCCTTATGCATTTACTCTCACTGAAAATTGTTCCAACAATGTAGCAGAATACCAAGCTCTGATCATTGGATTGGAAATGGCAGTGGATATGAAGATCACTCAACTTAAAGTGTTTGGGGATTCCAAATTGGTCATCAACCAACTTCTTTCACTTTATGAAGTTAAGAAGCCTGACCTCTTACCATATGTAAACTATGCGAAGAACATTTTGGAATGGTTTGACAATGTAAGCTTGGAACATGTACCAAGAAGAGAGAACAAGCAAGCAGATTCTCTTGCTAATCTAGCATCAGCTCTCGCCATGCCAAGTGTAGAAGTAAAAGTCCCTCTTTGCAAACGATGAATTTTACCTCCAGTTGATTTTAAAGATGACAACCAGGAATCCAATGTTGTTTCAGTTTGCGAAGTTGAAAAAGAAGATTGGAGACAGCCATTGATTGATTATTTGGAGCATGGGAAGCTACCCAATGATCCAAGGCATAAAACAGAAGTGAAACGTCGAGCTCCTCGATTTATTTACTTTAAGGGTACGCTCTATCACCGCTCTTTTGATGGTGTCTTCCTTCGATGTTTAGGAGAAGATGAAGTATCCAAAACCTTACAAGAAGCTCATTCAGGAATTTGTGGTGCGCATCAGTCTGGAGCTAAATTGCACTTTCAAATTAAAAGAATGGGATATTACTGGCCAACAATGGTAAAAGATAGCATGGACTACTCCAAGAAATGTCAAGCTTGTCAGTTTCATGCAAACTTCATCCATCAACCTCCTGAACCATTACATCCGACAGTCACATCTTGGCCCTTCGATGCTTGGGGACTTGATTTGGTAGGACCATTACCTAAGAGTTCACTAGGGCATATGTACATACTTGCCGCTACAGATTATTTTTCAAAGTGGGCAGAAGTGGCACCTTACAGGGAAGTAAAAAAAGAAACTGTTGCAACTTTTATCAGAACAAACATCATTTATCGGTATGGTGTACCTCGTCACATCATAACCGATAATGGGAAGCAGTTTGACATGAGCAAATTATGTGCACAGTTTGACTTCAAGCAGCACAAGTCTTCAATGTACCATGCTCCAGCAAATGGATTAGCAGAAGCTTTTAACAAAACTTTGTGCAATCTTCTCAAGAAAGTTGTTAACCGTTCAAAGAAAGATTGACATGAAAGGATAGGAGAAGCTCTGTGGGCTTATCGAACTACATATCGCACACCAACTCAAGCCACTCCATATGCACTTGTTTATGGTGTAGAAGCTGTTCTGCCACTTGAGCGACAAATTCCATCATTAAGGATTGCAATCCAGGAAGATCTTTCTAGTGAAGACAATGTGCGCTTACGTTTGGAAGAATTAGAAGCACTGGATGAAAAAAGGTTGGAAGCCCAACAACGCTTGGAGTGCTATCAAGCTCGACTATCCAAAGCTTTTAATAAGAAAGTCAAGCAACGATCTTTCCAAGTTGGAGATTTAGTCCTTGCTGTAAGAAGACCCATAAATACTTCACATCGTATTGGCAACAAGTTCCTTTCAAAATGGGATGGACCATACGTTGTTCGAGAAGTTTATACCAATGGTGCATACAAGATTGTTGATCAAGATGGTGTCAAAGTTGGACCGATCAATGGAAAGTTTTTGAAGCGTTACTATGCTTAAAGAAGATATTGCTCCTAAGCAAGAGCTTAAACTGTCGTATGTTGCTCCTAAGCACGAGCTTAAACTGCACATTAAAAAAAAAAAAAAAAAGCCCGCTATGTTGAAAATCCTTTCTAGGACAACTTAGGCAAAAGTTAGGGCACAAAAAAATTGATGAACTACGTTATGACTTGATCCTTCAAATTCGAGGGTACGTAGGCAGCTTGGTTTCATTGCCAAGTTCAGTCCAAACAAAAAAAAAAAAAAATTGTTCGATTCAAATATTATCTTTTGTTCACTTGAAAGTATCATGATAATTCTCCATTCAAATTTCATGATTCAAATTATTTTTCAAGTAAAACAAATCTCTTGCAAATTAAAGATTTTTGAGAATTTAATTTGTAGTCCATGCATGATGCAAAAATGTTTCAGAAAGTGCAAAAGAAAGATGAAATATGGAGAAAAAGAAATTTAACTTTATTTCAAACTTGAAAAGAACTTACAATAAAAAGAAAACTAGCAAGCCTAAGAACTAATATAAATTTCAAAAAAAAAAGTTACATCAAAAGGGATTCAGGGCTTCCATTTGAAATTCTTCAAGTCGTCTCGAGAGGCTTCCAACATATTTCGCAACAAATCTAAGTTTTTGGCTTCATCCTCAGTAAGGGTAGTAATAGACTCAACAGAATTCATCTCTTCACGAATCTTGGAGGTGTCGGTTCTTCTTCTTTTCAGTTCATCTTCAGTTTCTTGGAGCGAAGATTCAAGTCTATGTTTTTTGCGTTGCAAAGTAATGAACTCTTGCTCTACATCTGCCAAGTTCGACTGCAGGGTGTTAAGGTTCTCAACAGTCTTATGTTCAAGTAACATTGAATCTTTAAGTCGAATTTCAAGTGCTTGAAGTCTTTCAATTCTATCCTTGGATGAAGAAATGGAAGATTCAAGCTCATTAAATTTCTGGACTTGTGTAAAGTAGTCTTCCACCATGCCTTTCAATAAAGATGAATCAACGGACTTGATTGCTTCTATTGCATCAAAGATCTTGTGAACATCACCACTAAGTGAAGAAACCCGATCAAAAGAAGCGCGAATAATCCTTGGTTGAATGCTTTCCCACAAAATAGTTGCAAGCTTCAACTGGCTATCGGATATCACTTTTTCAGCACTAAACTTAGAAAATTCTGGAAGGGCGAGATGACTAGCTTCAACATGAGGGTCTGTGGGAGTCTTCACTATAGGAGAAGTATTATTAACAATCACATTAGGGCAAGCATCTTCTTGGTTGGGAACGGTACTTGAAACATTATTCCTGATCTTAGCTGCAAGTTTGTTGAACTCATGCGAACTAGAAACTGAAGCTTCACTTTTGGCGGGGGATATATCACCTTGAAAGGATTTCCTTGGCCTAGTTCGCTTCCAATGTCTTTCATGATCACTCTCATCAATTGAATCTTCAACGATCGCATTGTCCTTCCCTTCGATGACTTTCGGTAAAACCCTTTGTCCTTCATCAACTAATGACATTGATCGAGGAACTTCTTGTGAAGTCTTCACATGCTCCTCTGTTAAATCTATGGTGGACGAGACTTTGGCTTTATTGGATTTGTCTTGCGAAATCTCTAAAGACTTTTTCTTAACATCCTTTGGAGGTTTTCTTCTCTTCGATGGTGATGTACGGATGCTCGAAATCAAAATATCAATAGAATGCTCAAGATATGACTCATGAACTTTCGACCACCATTCCATGTATCTTGCGGTTGCATGATCATTAGGATTTAGAGAACGAGCTGGAGAGATCAATCTGGACTTTGTATGAGAACGAGTGCAAATTCTCCAAAACCTACATAAATCATCCACAGACCCAGAACGAATGTCTTCCTTAAGAGCTCCGGGAATATCCTGACAAAACCCAAATTGTCTCCCAAATCGATGAGGACTGTAAGGTTCTAAAATGATGGCTTGGTTACATCGGGCAGGCAAATAGCTCGAACGAACATTAACAAGGTAGCCATGATTGATCTTACTAAGAGTGTCATCATCAACAATCACTTCATCCCTATTTCTGGGATATAAGTTAGCATTCCACACTATGCCACTATGAATTAACTTGCGGGCGTCATAATCCTCAAAGTATTTGGCTCCACCTTCTCCCGAAAACTTGCTCATCAAAGGCCCATATACATCATCTGGATTTTGAAAGTGAGTCCGGAAGTAATAACTTAGCCACCCATAAATATAGTGAATTGGAAAACACGCATCTGAAGAGCCCGCTTGAGCAGAAAGTGTAATTCGGTTTAGTCCATGGTAAATATTGGCTAACACTGGAACCGCGAGATTAACAGTTCTCCCAATCGCCATCAGGCTGGCTATCTTAAATGTCTCTGGCCGAACAAATTCTGAATCTTTACTTGGAAAAACGAAAACACAAATCCAACACGAAAGGAAGGCAGCTAAATAAGTGTCTGTTGTTAAACTGTCTTTGATTCCAAGTGCAGTAAATGCTCCATCTCCTGCCATTCCCCGACCTTGGTATTTTCGAAGAATCCCAGTAGGGTTATGTGTAGCTTTCGGGCGAACAAGCTTCTTTGTTTTTCGAGCAGGTGGTTTGGTGTAACGCAATTTCCCTTGAAACCAAAAATTGATCCAATCCTCAATAGACACCTTATCCTCCTTGCCTTGCTTCAAAAGATGGAATGCAGCAAATAGATATTCACAACATCTCGGGATGAATCTTCCCTTGTTATCAAAGCCAGTCAATTCGGCAGCACAAGGAATGACTTCATCATAAAATATGCCGTGAATAGGCAAACCGCCTAGCTTATGCAAATCCCATAAGGAGATGGAAGCTTCCCCAGTAGCAAGGTGGAGAGTGTTGGTAGCCGGGCACCAAGCTTCACAAAAAGCGCGAATGACGTCCTTGTTATGATCATAAGTGTATAATGATGCATAAACTGCATCATATATACTAATAGTCGTTAAATTTTTGTTGAAGTGATATAACACATCTTCAGTCCATTCCCAGTACTTTGGTATGTAACCAAACTCTCCAAAAATCTTGAAGGAAAATCCCCAATATGACCTTTCGGAAATGATACGGCTTCCCAACGTGTCAAACTTCTCATGATTGGAAGTATTGACGTGAAGACTAGACTGAAAAGATCTCGCCTTTGGAGAAGATTGTGAGGTTGGAGAAAGTTCTATCGACCAATCTTCCAAAGTGGTGGGAAAATCAAATGATTTCCAAGCGGATTTATATCTACCCGATATGGGCTTGTCGATGGAGAGATATAATCCTTCTTTTATGTCTTCATCTTCCTTGGAAAGAATCACAAGATAATCTTTGTGATCTTTGAAGTACACCATGATGATTCTACAAAAAAAAAAATGTTAAGAAAAAAAAAAAAAAAAACTAATGAAAAAAAACAATTATATCAATGACCTTACTTCACTCGGGGACAATAATATTTCAACCTAAAATACGGTTAAGATAACTGATGTCGGCAGATATCTACGTTCTTTTGATAAAGACATTTTTATGTTGGGTCTTGCCTAAGCCTAGCGGAACTTGAGTTTTGTTTCTATAAATGGTTATGGTTAATTGATCTTTACATCCTATCTTACTCGAGCAAGAATAATGGATATCCTGAGTTGCCTTGCAGAGCCTTTTTTTTTTTTTTTTGACTTAAAACTACAATTCATATCCATAACTTTAGGAACTCTAGTTGCTGTTCTTGTCTGCTTCAAGTTTATAGTCTCACCACTTGTAGGCAAGAAACTTCCACCAGGTTCATTCGGATTTCCACTTATCGGAGAGTCTATCAGCTTTGTAAGGGCACAAAAAAAAAAGATAGAACTCCTGAATGGATTCTGAGTCGGATCAACAAGTACGGACCAGACCTCGATTCTAGGTTCAAAGGTGGTGATTATGACTGGCCAAGTAGGAAATCGTTTTGTATTCACTGGAGGTGATGACAATGGTATTTCATTCAATCAACCAACTTTCAGTGGTCAGGGTGCTTGAGAAGTACAGCCTTTTCGAGATGTCAGGGTCCCGACACAAGCTTATTAGGGCCTTAGGGGTGCAATAACAAACTTCCTAAAACCAGAAAGCATCCAACTGCTTGTTGCCAAAATGTATTCACTGCTGCAGCAACAATTATTCAAGGAACTTCATGGCAAGGATTCAATAAAAAAATCGTGCCACCGAAAAAAAAAAAAAAAAAAAAAAAAAAAAAAGAGCCGATCCAAAGGCTCAAGCAGTGAAGGCTACTAAGGCTGTCTGTGCAATGTCTTTTATGAGCATTTCTTTGGATAGTTTGTCTTTTGTCTGCCAAGGCTGTGACCCTTTTCTTTTTTTTTTTAACATGCCGAAAGCTTTGTACTCCAATGGCAGAATTATATTTTCTGTTCTAAAAAAAAAAAAAAAATTACCTTTTATTATTATCCCCAGCTGTCTCTCTCTGTGTGCTGGAGCCACCACATGTGGGTTCAAAGACACTTGAGTCTAACCTTAAGTACAAACGTCAATTAGAAACCCAGTTAAATTCTGCACATTCAAAAAAAAAAATCACGAGGTGAAGATGACAGTATGGCCAGTGCTCTCCAAGAGACGAGAATGTAATTACAGCCGTACAGGCATTACCAGACAGGGATGAAGACCTTATATTGGATGTATGTGATTTCCTGGAAGATGAAATAAAAGCAAAAACATTTTTGGCGCTGGATGTCAAACTACGAAAGAAGTGGTTGTTAAGGAAGCTTCATCCTCAGCAATGAGTTTAATTTTATTCTTTTGCAAATTAGGCTCAGAGTCTAAACCGACTTCAAAGCACGAGGGCACCAAATAAAAAAAAAAGATGAAAAGGAACTCACCTATCAAGCTCTCCAATGCATGACAATCTTTGGCAATTTGTGATATGCGAATAAGTTAGAGGGATCTTGCTTTTATAGGGGAAATAATTCAAGTCCCGTGTGGTCAAGGAATAGAACTTCTAATTGCATTAGAATTTCTTTAAAACTAGAAGTTGAGTTTTAATTGAAATTAATTTGAGCAAAGAAGCGATTAAATCAAACCCAAATTCTTCGGAGCTGTAGAAAGTCTTCAAACTGTGAACTATATTTTGCATGGGCTATTGGGTCCATTTACTAAGGATATTTTAAGTTGGGCCTAAATCTCATTTGTGTCCACAATATGACAAACTTTTGTTATGGCCTGAATTCTATTTATTACGTGGGCCAATATTGGTCCATATTTATTTTACATAGGCCAATGTTGGCCCAATATCCATTTTTTGCTAAACCATTTAGAGTGGGCTAATCTTCTATTCATGGTCCATTTTGATGCATAGAAAATTATATTTGTTAAATCAATTTTTTTTGTCTCATATACAAAATTACATTGGTTAAATAAATTCTGGCATCAAAAGCAAATTAAATTTCAAGACTTGTCCACTTGCTACACTAAAAAAAAAAATTCGTGTACGTAACCAAGTCTTGAGGGGGCATTTGTAGAAGGATAAAATTTGTAACCAATTACAAATTGCCACGTGTCAATTGAAATTCTTTTAATTAAGAAATTTTCAATTAAATTATACATTACCATGTGAAATTGATAATATCATATTATAATTAATTATTTTATAATTAATTAAATATGTACACATGGTTTGACCAATCAAATTGCAAGGATTCATGGGTTATCCAATCAAATTTCACCCATGTGTCATAATTATTTTACCTCTAATTAAATTAAATTAATTAAGAGATAAATAATAAATTTTTATCTCTAATTAAATTAAATTAATTAAGAGATAAATAATAAATTTTTATCTCTAAATATAAAATTAATTAAGAGATAAATAATAAATTTTTATCTCTAATTAAATTAATTAAGAGATAAATAAATATTTTATCATCTAATTTAATTAATTAATTAAGTGATAAATAAATAAATATTTTATCTCTAATTTAATTAATTAATTAAGAGATAAATAAATATTTTATCTCTAATTTAATTAATTAATTAAGTGATAAATAAATAAATATTTTATCTCTAATTTAATTAATTAATTAAGTGATAAAAATAAATAATTTATCTCTAATTAAATTAAATTAATTAAGAGATAAATAAGAAGATATTATCTCTAATTAAATTAAATTGATTAAGAGATAAATAAGGAGGTTAAGTTCTTTTAAAACTCTCTTTCACCTGGCTAGCTACCACTATAAATAGAGACCTCCCCTTAACACAAATTCACAATTCAGAAAGTCTGAAGAGAAGAAGATTTTGAAGAGCCAAATCCTCTCAAAATTCTTAAGAAGAAATTAGAGAAATTCTAAGAACGCGGTGCTTGTTCTTGAGAATTCTTTAAGAAGCTGCTCTCCGATCTTGTTCATCGAAGGAAAGGAGATAATTCCTGTTTTTCAAGACCAAGTCTAGAAGACCCTTGAAGCAGATCTCACCGATTCAAGATCAAGTCGTGAAGACCCTTGAATCAAAGTTTTACTGAAGAAAAGAATCAAAGGATTTCTTTCTTTAAGAATATTCAGAGATTGTAACTTTAAAGTTTGATTAATAAAATTATTATTTGACTCCAAATTTTCCTTGTCATATTTTTGACATAAAATTTGTGTGTACAGATACAAATATAATATGAGAAAATAATTAAAATACGACACAACACGACAAATAAAATGAACATGATACAAATATAAGAATGTGTCGAAATCTACATAAAACGAATTATTAACGTGTCAAGATTTATATAAATATATAATAGCTTGAACACGATTATGACAGAAAAATAACACGAATACGACGACACATTACACAACATTGAAAGTTATTTGATTAGTGTCAATTAGACTTGACAATTTCGAACACAACATGATTATACGACACGAACAGAACATGAAAAAAATAATTAAAATTCGACACGAAAATAACATGAACACGACACAAATACGGGAACATATCAAAATCTACATAAAATCAATTATTAACATGTAAAAAATTATATAAATTTATAATACTTTAAACACACGATAAAATAACACAAACACGTTACGAACATACATTTTTTTCTCTAAATTGAATTATTATGATAAAATATGTAAAATATGGAATGAATTGAGACGCGACACGTACACACAAACATTTTTCTAAATTGAATCACAATGACAAACTATACAAAATATTTGAATGAATTGAAAACGCCACGAATACAACATAAAAAATAATTAAAATACGACACAAAGGATAACATGAACACAAATTAAATACACGAACATCTCAAAATCTACATAAAATGAATTATTAACATATAAAAAATTATAATACTTTGAACACACAAAAAAAATAACACGAACACGTCACGAATGTGTCAAAATCTACATTAAACAGATTATTAACTTGTAAAAATTATATAAATTTATAACACTTTGAACACACGAAAAATAACACGAACACGAATACTTTGAACACACGAAAAATAACACAAATATGACACGAAAAATAACACGAACACAAAATATTTGAAACCGAAAAAATCCTAATAAAAAAGGTACGAACCCGAAAAGATCTAAACTCGATATGACCCGAACCCGAAATAATCTGAGATCCAAAATATCTCATTAGTGTTAATCAAAAGATAAAACAAACAAACAAAAATTTAAAATATCCTAATTAATCCATAAATCATATGAAAAAAAAAAATCCAAATACTATAATTATCCTTCAAACTATAGTTACTGACATGGCTTATGTGACATATGGATGATGTTTCAAAATCACAAATTCTCTACTCTCATGCATTTTGGGATGGTTTATAGTTTATAGATAAATCGTTATAGATTATAGATATAGATGTTATGTATAAGTCTAGTTCATCCATAATAATAATAATAATTAATTAGTAACATGCCCCAATTAACCCTAGAATTATGATTTATGACATTTCTTAGCTGTCAAAAAACTGATGAGTTAACTTTTTAAATTGAAATATTAAACATGATTTGGAGCCCACGCAGAATGTTATCGAATTTGAATTAATTTTTTTTAATAAATTTGAAAGACAAAAAAGTAAGAGTAGTAAAAATAATAATTTAAAAAAAAAAATTATTCTTATACAACATATGGTATAAAATTGAGATTATTTGAATATGATCAATTATATCCGGTAATTTCAGATACAACATAATTATACGATACGAACATAACATGGGAAAAATAACTAAAACACGACATGGCACAAAAAATAACATTAACACGACACAAATACATGAACGTATCCAAATATACATAAAATAATTTATTAACGTGTCAAATTTTATATAAATATATAATACCTTGAATATGATTATAACAGAAAAAATAACACGAACATGATTACACGTGACACAAATTTGTGAGTTATTTGAATAATGTCAATTAGACTCGGCAATTTCGGACATAACATGAAAAAAGTAATTAAAACACCACATGAAAAATAACATGAACACGACATAGATACACGAACGTGTCAAAACCGACATAAAATGAATTATTAACGTGTAAAATTTTATATAAATTTATATTATTTTAAATACACAATAAAATAACACGAACACACAAAATATTGAATCATTATAACAAATTATGCAAAAATATGAGATGAATTGAGACACGATAAGGACACATATAATTTTCTCTTAATTGGATCACCATGACAAACTATGCAAAATATTTGGATGAATTGGAACACGACACAAACACATAAAAAATAATTAAAATATGACACGACACGAAAATAATATGAACACAACATAAATATACGAATGTATAAAAATTTATATAAAATAAATTATTAACATGTAAAAATTTATATAATAAATTTATAATACTTTAAAAAAAATAATATAAAAAATAATATAAACACGACAAGAACGCGCAATTTAAAAAAAAAAAAAAAGGCTTGGCTTGCTGGCAAAACAAAATGAACCAGTTCCCCCAATTGGAAACAGTAAATTGGGGGTAACTTTTAAGTATTTTATAAATGATTATCATTCTCGTTTTTTGTCCATTTATTATTATTATTATTATTATTATGCCTGCGTTTATGGTTTTTGTCATCTCTAATGGGCAATGTCTGTGCTTTCAAGTAACAGGAAGATTAATTAACAAACCCCAATTAAGCACATAATTCGATAAGATAAAATGTTCCGCTTGGAAACGAGTGTCTGAACGAAGAAATTGGATTTCAAGAAGGAGCGAGTGTAAAAATGAACAGAGCATTGGCGAATGATTTGTGAATATGTCGATTTTTGTTTATTTATTAAATTAATTATTTTTAATATAATTTTAAGGTTCGTTTATTAAAACGAATTGAATTCGAACAAGAGTTCAGTTCATTTACGTTCATAAATAAATTCGTTTATGGATCGTTTAAAATTCGTTTAATAAATTATTTAAAACTTGTTTATTATTCTATTATAACATAATTAATAATATTATTATTTGTATTTTATTTTATTTACTTATAATATAATTAATATTATTTGTGTTTTATTATTTTAGATTTAATAAGAACTTAAATTTAATAATTTAATAATATTTATATTTTATTGTTTATATTTAATAATAACTTAAATTTAATTGTATTTTTATTTTATTATTTTATATTTAATAATAACTTAAAATTGATTAATTTTTATTTGTTTGTTAAATTTGTTTGTTTATTGTTCATGAATATATTTTTAATTGTTCGCGAATATGTTCGATTATATGTTCATAAACATGTTCATTTAATGTTTTCGAAGAAATTTATTTAATTTAAATAAACGAACGCGAACACACAATTTTAAACGAGCAGAGCTCGAACATAATTTTAAAATGTTTAACGAACACGAATCGAATACAAACAAACACAAAAATAAATAAATGAACACAAACAAAAATCCGGTTGTTTAAGTTCTATTCATTTACAAGTGTAAGGAGCACTCATAAATAAGGGAGCTTTTGCTTTTTTCTTTTTTTTGTACAAAGGAGGCCACATCCTAAGAATAAGAAAATGGGTTGCAGATGTTGGGATTCGAATTCCTGACCTGATGAATATCCGCTCATAAAGATAATTGTATGAACCAATTGAGCTAAGCTCCTGGTTCAGGGAGCTTCTGCTTTAAGCTTCACTTTTGTAAGCTTTCCATTCGGTTGCCAAAAAATCATTAATGATTTCACTAGCATATAATAACATACGTATACCATAACATATATATGTATATGATTTCAAATTTACAATATATATTATTAAAATTTCTTTAAAAAATTAATAATTTGGTAAAAATAATATATAATTTAAAAATGAAAATTATATAAATTTTTAACACTATTATAATATATTAAGAAAAATCATAATAAAATCAAGCAATTTAATAGAAAAAAATAGTAAAATCTTAAACCCAAAAGATAAACGAAATTACAACATATATTATCAAAACGTTTAAGAAATTTAATAATATGATAAGAATAATATGTAATTCATATGAAAAATGATGTAAAATAAAAAAATATATCATTTTCTTATCATTTATTGTAATATATTTAGTAAAGTTATAATAAAATCAAGTAATTTAATAGAAAATATAGTAAAATTCTAATTAATTGGAAAAGAAAAAGATGTAAACTTTATAAATACATAATTAAGCAAAAAAAAAATTAAAAAAATCGTAACATAGCCAAATAATTAAGTGGAAAGGTAGTCAAATGATTTAACAAAGGCAAATCAAATTACAAGATTTAACAATAATTTTTTTTTTTAAATAGATGAATTAAAGTTTCATCTTGAGTGAATTCTATTGTATGTGTGCATATTGGTGTATTCATTCAATTACAAATTATTGTTCTAATTAAGATGCATGTAATATAATGCCATGGTCATTTGAGAATATTATTTAGTATATTCTAATGGATGAATTAAAGTACTGTTTTTAGCATATTTTATGTACGCATACAATTACAAACTCTAATTTTTAATTTGCATATAGTTGTTAGTCTAAAATAACAATTATTCGAGCTCGACTCAACCAGGTTTAATTATTATTAACATATTTAAGGAGCTTGAAACTCGATTCAAGCTTAATTCATATATATAATATTGAAAAAAAAAAAAACCTCAACAATTAGGTTCTCGTCAAGTATTACAAAATTTGAACTTGATTTGATCCATTACTTGAGCAACTCAAACTTGGCTTAATTTTAAATAATCGAATTCTGAGTATTTATTTAGTCGAACTTAAGTAACTCATGAGTAGCTCGATTTGTTTACAACCTCTATTCTTAAATGTATAAAATAATTTTTCTTAGCTCATATCTATTTGAAGGAAAAAAAAATCAAAATACAAAAAATAGGTAGCAAAATGTGTTAATCAGATGGAGATTACATATAAAAATAACAAAAAGTAATAATACTATTTTTAATATGTTTTATAACAAATCAAGTAATATAATATAATAACAATTAAATGTAAGTAACAAAATATAGATAAAAACTAAAACATAATAATACTACTTTTTATTATGTAAAATAATAAATTTTAAAAAATAACTAGAAAAAAGACCCCACTTCATCGGGGAACTTTTAAATGTTTTTATAATTTTTTTAATTAATTAATAATAATAAATTATTTTTAAATTATATTTTATTAAATTATATTTTTATTTTTAAATTATAATAATATTAATATAATAATATTTTTTTAATTATTAATATTAAATTTATGATAATTGTTTATTTGTAAATTACGTAATATAAATGCATTTTCAAATGTTATTTATATATATTTAAAAATATTTAGACTTTCTTGTGTGCTGTATATTTTTATTTATAGGAGTTAAAAAATAAGAAAATAAAATTTTGGTTTGTATTTTATTCTCTCGTATGATCGATTTTCTCACATAGGTTAGCAGTAAATACATCATTTAAGAAAATACATCATCGGATACAGATCCTAAATCGATTTGCAACTCAACGTGCGAACCTACCCCTTTAAATACATCATTTAAAATAATTAGTAAAATAATTTTTTTAACTTTTTCCTCGAGCCGGTCGAGTACGGATCTTAAATCGACTCGTGAATCAACGTGCGGACCCAACCCCTTTATATACATCATTTAAAATTAAAATTAAAATAATTAATAAAATATATTTTTAACTTTTCCCCGGAGCTGATCAGGTACGGATCCAAAATCGACTCGCGAGTAAACATGCGGACTAACCCTTTTAAATACATTATTTAAAAATAAAATAATAAACTAATTAATTAAATAAATTTATTTATTTATTTATTTTTTAACTTTTTTTTTCCGTACGGGTTAAGTATGAATCCTAAACGACCCGCGAGTTCATGTGTGGATCAACCCCTTTAAATACATCATTTATAAATAAAATAAAGTAAAATAAATTTTTAAATTTTTTTTCTTCAAGTGGGTCGATTACGAATCCTAAATCGATTGAGTGAATGTATAGGCCAACCCTTTAAATATACCATTTAGAATTAAAATAAAAGTAATTAATAAAATAAATTTTTTATTATTTTTTTAGCGGATCAGGTACAAATCTTATATCGATCCGCGAGTCAATGTGTAGACCAACCTGTTTAAATATATCATTTTAAAAAAATAAAAAAATAAAAATAATTAATATTTTTTTTTCGATCGGATCGGGTATGGATCCTAAATTAACCCTAAATTAACATGCAGACCAACCGTTTTAAATACATAATTTAAATTTTTTAAAAATAATTAATAATTTTTTTCTTTTTTAACTTTTTTTTTCGTACTGATCAAGTACAAATTTTAAATCGATCCGCGAATCAACATGCAGACCAATCCCTTTAATTCATCATTTAAAAATGAAAAACTAAAAAAAAAAAAAAATTAAAAATCGAGCGGGTCAAGTACGGATCCTAAATCGACTCGCGAGTCAACGTACAAACCAACCTCTTTAAATACATGATTTAAAAAACTAAACAAAATTAATAAAATAATTTTTTTCCGAACGAGTCGGGTACGGATCCTAAATCGACCCGCAAGTGAACATGCGGACCAACTCCTTTAAATACATCATTTAAAATAAAATAAAAAAAAAACTTAAAATCTTTAAAATAAAAAAAAAAACTACAAAAAAAAAAATTGTTATAGAAGAGGACAAAATTGTCCCTAATCTATTTCAAAAATCTCCCTTAAATCTCAACTAAAAAATAAATATAATAGATTATTTTTTACCAAAAAAAAAAATCTTTTTATAAAATGTATTCAGGATTGTAAGTATATCTACTCATGGATTGAGCCAAACTTGGCTGGTTTTTTAAGTTTCATGTTCATGGTCTGCTCGTCGGACTTAAAAAGTTAGAATTTTTTTTAAAATAAGTAAAATATTAATATTTTTAATATGTTTTAGAATTAAAATTAAATAAAAAATTTTATTAATTAAATAATATCTTAGGGCGAGTTTAAACTTTAAATCCTTATCCACTTGGGTCAAACTTATCGAACCGGATGGATAGTCCGATCTTTGATCAGATTTAGTTGTAAGATATTATGTATTATCTTATGTTAGAGTGAAAAATAATAAAAATAGTTGTAAAAGATAGCATTGATAATAAAAGTTATAATTTTATAATAAATAGTTGTAAAAGCTAACAAATAGTTTAAAAAGATAATAAATAGTTGTAAAAAATAACATTGATAATAAAAATTGTAATTTATAACAAATAGTTGTAATTGTATTATACTATTTGTTAATAAAATTACAATTATTTGTTATAAAATTACAATTTTGATTATCAATGTTATTTTTTACTATTATTTATTATATTTCCACTATAACGTAGCATAATATGTAATTTCATAACAAAAAATAGTATTGTTATTTTGTTTTAGGTAAAATAAGAAAACTAAATAATTTATAGCTAATAAATGTAAAAATAATAAAATGTAGTAATATCACTTTTTATTGCAAGAGTAAGAAAGTAAGTAATTTAATGATTAATAGATATAAAGATAATAAAATATAATAACATTATTTTTTGTTAAAAAGAATAAGAAATTAAATAATTTGATAACTAATAGATAAAAAAAATAATAAAATACAATAATATTATTTTTTATTAAAATAAATAATAAATTAAATAATTTGATCAAATAGAATTATAAATATCATAAAAATAATAATACTATCTTTAAATAACAAAAATATATAATCTCTTAATAAAAATAACATGAATATAACAAAAATAATTAAAAGAATTTTTGTTATTTTCCTCGACATCACTAAAACATAATGATATTGAATTCGATATATAATTTAATTGATTTATATCATTATTTTTTAAAATATAATATTTAATAAATTTATTGAAAATTTAATATTTATGAATATGTTTTTATTTTCAAACAATTATTGTTTTTATAAAAAAATATTATGATGTGACATGATACGTCACAAGCTTTTTCGTTTTTCAAAGCTGTCGGATAGGAGCTTATGGCAGAACGTAGATTGGGTATCAAACATCACTTCAAAATGTCATGTAGATTGGGTGAGGGTGGTGAGTGCCTGACTGGTGACTGATAGATTGGAAAAATTATTCTAAGGACTATTTTCATCGTGTCAGATATGATTTCGGTCAATAAAATTAATAATTTAAAATCACTTCATATTTATCTTTTAATGCAAAACGCAAATTATTTTTTGTAACAAAAACAAAATATAAAAGAAGATTACGTTTTTCATTTTTTTTTTAATAACGAAATAAAAAAAAATAAGCATGATGTAAAAAATGAATTTAATGTGATATAATTTAATTAATAGAAATTATAACTAACGTGATGGGACGAATTTTTTCAATAGACTGCCACTGCTGAAGGAGATGGGCAAACTGACTAACACTCTCTCCTTTGGGATTTGAAATATATTTTGGAGCCACCAAAAGCCCCACTCCACCCTCTACCTTTTTTTTTGTCTACCTGTCTTACTTAATCATGAAAAATAATTCATTTCTTTTATTCTTATTAGATTATGACATACTTACTGTAGGAGTGAATGAGAAAAAAAAAAGTTTAAAAAATTATTTAGTAGGTAGTTTGTAAGTATGAGTAATTTTTTTGAAAAAAAATTGTATAGTTTTAAAAAATAGATTGATACATTTGTTTTAAATAAAAATTAAAAAGTCATCAATATTCTTATTATATTTTTTGATATAATAATTTTTTTTAATTTTTTAAATTGAGTTGATATCACTTGATTTATGAAATCAATTCAGTCATTCACTTTATATATAATATAGATAAATAATAAAGTGAATTATATAAAACCACCTAATATTTGTAGTATAATTCGATTTTGATTTGATTTTGATTAATTTTTATTTAATTTCAATTCAAATAATAATTAAATTTATCGATTCAATTTGAATTTTAGTTTACAGGTTAAAAATTATAATTATTTAAATTAAATTAAATTATATTTTATTTTATTTTTATTAATATTTTTATTTTTCATAATATAAAAAATAAATTATTTTATTTCTAAACTAATTATATTTTTTTAAAATACTATAAAAAAGATAAATTTCTTTTATCTTTTTTTTCTTATAAATAATAAAGTGATTTTCAAGTCGTTCAGCATAGTTGCAAATCAATTCTAAGTAAATTGTAGTATCCGAATCTTGATGGAGAAATGAAGCAATTTATTTATATGACTGAATTTGGTTTAGCAATAAATATATATATATATATATGTTGATGCCTTTTTATGTCGTGATGGTGTTCCTGAAGTCTCTGGTGGTCCGAGATCCTAAGAAGAAAGAAGAATAGGTCTGAGGGCGTCGGAGGTTGAGCTCTAGGACGTACTCTGATGGTTAAGTCAGTGTTTGGAGGAGGGAAAGGAATACTAAAGAGAGAAAGAGTAAATAGTCTTACGTGAGAGATAGAGAGAGAGAGAGAGAGCTTAACCGTGAATAGCCTTGAGGAGGGCCATATATAGGGGAGGTTGGGCGATCTAGTGGTCGCCCAACTAGTTCCACGTGCCCGACTCTGGTAGGTCGTTTGATGTAAGCGGCCTTGGGAGGCCTTGTTGAGGAGACGGCTGCATTTAATGTCCATCATCTGTAGACTGTAGCATTTAATGCCTCGCACTGTCCTAGGTGGGCGCTGAGGTGACCAGAGATGTGACCTTTGGAAGAAGAGAGACGGCCACGTGTCCCAGGCCTCTGTTCCTGATGTTTGCTAGGCTTGTCTATTTGGGCTGTTCATCTGGGCCTTGTGCTTGACGGACTGGGCCTGCTCTTGGTAGGCCGAGTGGGTTCAACAATTGCTCCCCAAGCGAGGTGGAGGTTATAAAGTGACCGATGGCGAGCCTATAGACAAGAGGTACTTTGTGTTGCACGGGTTGTTCTGTGATGGCGAGGAGTGGAATGCTTCCAAAAAAAAAGTTTTTCAGGATTTTTTTGGCTAAGGTAGTGTGGCGACCTTGTTTTCTTGGAGTGTGTTGGATAGTAGTGCGTTGAAAGGACCGAGGTGTTGGTAAGGTTGGTCGAGGAGATGCTCTGCATTTGCTGCTGTCCTTTGGTTGGTACGAAGTGACGTTTGATGTGCCTGCCTTTTAATGACAGCCTTAAAAGCTGAGCGGGCTGTTCGAGGATGGACACGTGTCGAGCGTTGTGTGGTGCGTTGGGCGGCCATCGGGGTTCTTTTTTTGGCTATAAATAGGGGTGCCAGGGTCGGTTTCCTCTGTTGGCTTATCGTTTCTGCTGTTGAAGTGCTGTCTGTTTTGCTGTCGGAGGTCCGATCTACTTGCATTGTTCTCCATTCTGGTGGTGGATTGCTCCATTGTGCTCGTTCGTCGGTTCAAGGAGGTTGTTTCGTGTTTGGAGAGGTACTTTTGGAGCTTCTTTTGACTTTTTGTTTATTTTTTGCTGTTTGTGGTGGTTGGTGGGATGGGTTCTAGTGATAGCGGCGGCTCCGATGCACTGGAGAGGATGGAGGATCTGTCCTATGCCGGTGGTCGGAGCATTGATGAGGTGTGCGTTGACTTGGACCGTGAGATAGAGGAGGGGGCTAGGGTGGCTGCTGGTTCTGGGGCTGGGACCAACGGTGGTGGTGCCTCGGAGGTATACCAAACGTCTTTTGGGGAGAGTAAGGGGGTTGCTGGGGATGCTGACGTCTAGTTTTACGACAATATTCGCTGCACTATGACCGACGAACAGGTTGGTGCCCTGATGCTGACCCGTGGTATCTTCATCCTCAATTATCGCTACAACTTCTATGTGCCCGAAGTAGGACTGTGACCTAGTCAGTTTAGGCGATGTGAGAAAGATGTGATCTTTTTTGAGCATATGTTCAATGGGGGTTTCACCTGTCGTTGCACCCTTTCTTCGCCACCTACCTCGAGGGGTTTGGTATTGCTGCTGCTTAATTGACAGGTTCTTCCTGGCCTGTTATGGTGGCGTACTTCTTAGATTGTAAAGATAGAAAAGTGGAGCCTTTATGCGCCGCTTTTCATAATCTATATTATCTTAAAGTAAGGAAAGACAAGTTCTGCTATCTTAGTCCTCGACATCGAGTGGTCGTGGAGAAAGCTCCTTACAATAATCGCATTAGGAGGTCGCAATTTTTTGCTGTGAAGTTGAAATTGGAGGACGATTGGGGCTTCCCCGTGAAGGGGTGTGAACCCCCGGAGGATCCATAGAAGGCAGCGTTTCCAATGGACGATCTGGAGAAGACCAGTTTTACTATTATATGTCGAACAGGATTAATTGGGAAAAGGCCGTGTCAGATTGTCTCATTTATGGGCACAGTTTGGAGACTATCAGTCCGAACAGGGTGGCCGCCAAGTTTACTGGTCTTGTCCCTCCTTCCAAAGGTAAAGACTGGCCCGTGGGTGGTATTGATTATTACATCGAGGTTTTGATGGGCCTTATTAAGCTTAAAAAGAAGACGAAAAGACGCAGGAAGGCGGACACCCCTTCTCGCTGTGGGGCTGCTTATTCTGGAGAGGCAAGTGTTGCCTCTCCTGGCGAGGTTGTTTCTGAAGAAGCGGTTGGCATCAATGAAGGTAATGGTCCTGGATCGTCCAGCCATACGCTTGCTTTGGTGCCTTGGGTTCCTGAATCTACCCCCTTGCTTCAAACCCCGCTGTGATAGAACTGCCACCCTCCCCCAGTTTTCTTGAGAATGAAGGCGGTGATGGTGTAAGAGCTAAAAAAAAGCCAATTGAACTTATTGTTGTGGATGATGACAGTGATGAGAAGATGGAGTTCGGCGTGGGGAATTCCATGAGCTCTATAGCTCTATCGATGAAGATGGTGTTTGTCGTGGTAGTTCTACTGCGGCGGAATTATTTTTAGACCTTTGGCAAGCTGGTATATTTAATGTGCTTTCTTTGTAGACCTTTTGATGAGTTCTCATCTTGATCATTGTCTTCTATACAGGGATGTCCAGTGGTGCTATTGCTAAGAGGCTTCGCCAGGCGGCGAAGAAGAATAAAGCCCCGAGTTTGAGCACGGGGCCTGTCGTACTCCCTGCTCAGGATCCTCCCGCCAAAAAGCATAGGCAGGACAGTCTTCCTGTCGAACCTGCTCCTAAGAAGACAAGGGTCGTCGAGGACCCAAAAAAACAGAAGTCTGTCCCTTCCTTGTCCGGGAAGCAAGCGGGCCTTGGCGTGGGTCCGCAGAAAGTGGGTCAAGGCTCTCAACAACCATTATCTGGGACGCCCCAATTGATGTAGCTCCTCCACCTAAGAGGACCTCAGATCCTTCTAGAGGTGGTAAAACTCTGCCCCTTATACCTGTCTCGTCGGGTAGGGATGGGTCCTCTTCCACCCGCGACGACATCGTGGGGCATTCTGCGTTTTCTTCGCCTTCACCCAACATGGGTGACCTCCGGGATACGCGCCAAGGGTCTCGCTCATACTTCGAGTACCAAAGTTATATGCCCGTCGGGTCTTTACTTGGTGATGTTGACTCGTGCGTCAGCTGGGCTCGCAGCCATCTTCCTTTCTAGCTGGGCGTCAGCTGGTCTTCGCGCTGTGCAATATGGGTCATTTCTCGTATGGTGGAGGTGAGCTTCATCCTTCAAACTCTTTAGTGAGTTATCATCGGCTATTCTTTCTAATCATGATTTATTGTCTTCTTTCAAAATTTGGCCGTGACCGTGGCCATATATAATCGTGTTGGGGAAGCGGACGCCCGTCTTCGTGACGTGGAGGCAGATCTTCAGCTCAAGGCCTCCCGCGTGAAAGAGCTTGAGGTTCTTTTGAAAGCTAAGAAGACTTCCACAAAGGCTGCTGAGGATAAGATGGCTTCCACCGAGCATTCTTGCCTGTCCAAGTTGGCAGAGTCTGAGAAGCAAGTTGCGTTATTGCGCGGGAAGCTCACCAAGTCTGAGGATAGCATTAAGGCCAAGGAGTCATAGATTCAATGGCTGAAGCAGGATTTGGCTGCTAAGGACAAGGAGAGGGAAGATGCTATTGCTGAAGCTGTGTCCAAAGCTGTCGAGGTCGCCGCTGCTGAGGCTGTGGCTAAGGATGTGGAGGCTGAGAGGGAAAAATATGCCCTGGAGCTGAAGCAAGCCTTGGAGACCAAGGAGGGTGAGGTGGTCGACGTGGCCCTTGGGATGGTGGAGGAGTTTCGGGCGACCACCCTCAGTGGGGTCCAGTTGTTTCACGGGCCCCTTGACTGCAGGGAATTGATTTTGGGGCCATTGAGAATCCCCTGCGGATTTTGACCACCTGTGCCCCGAAATGCCCTCGTTGGAGAGCTTGAAGGTGGTTTATGAGATTGCTCCAAGGTCTGACATTCCTGCCACGCCCTAGGTTGAAGGCGTCCTCTCTCCTCAGCATGAGGGACTTTTACCCGTCGCTACGCAAGTTGAGCTACCTTCGCCTGCAGCGGTCACGAAAGAGATTCGCACAGCTGATGCCCTTTTTGTGGATCCTCCCGAAAATGGTGAAGTTAGGGACCCAACTGTTGTAGCTACGGGGGATTCTGTAACTGGGTTGGGTAGTGGTCTTGTAGTCGAGGACCTTGTACATATTAACTAGAAATTTGTAATTTTTCTTTCATCAATGAACAACTTTATTGGTTTTCATTCATTTGCCTCCTTTGTGTATATTGTTTGGTTTGCCTTTGTTGTTTGTCTTGGAATTTGCTGGTATGTTGGTAGGCTATTGGACTTGTTGCAGTTTGCTACCTTGGCTAATTTTTTGTGTGAGCGCGAGGGTTGGATGGAGACAATAAGTCGTGCTGGCATCCATATTGTTCGTGGACGGGTGGATGTAGGAGCCAATTAGAGGCCGTTGGGCGTGCAACATGGCGTCTTACTGCGAGCGTACATGGCGGACGCGATGGTGGATGGGCCAGTTGAAGGCCATTGGGCGTACAGCATGGCGTCTTATTGCGAGCGCACATAGAGGACGCGATGGTGAATGGGCCAGTTAGAGGCCATTGGTCGTGCAGCATGGCGTCTTATTGCGAACGCACAAGGTGGAGGCCATGATTGATGGGCCAGTTAGAGACCATTGGGCCTGCAGCATGGCGTCTTATTGCGAGCGTACAAGACGGACGCGATGGTGGATGGGCCAGTTAGAGGCCATTGGGCGTGCAGCATGGCGTATTATTGCGAGCGCACATGGTGGATGCGATGGTGGATGGGCCAGTTAGAGGCCATTGGGCGTGCAGTATGGCGTTTTATTACGAGCGCACAAGGTAGACGCGATGGTGGATTGGCCAGTTAGAGAGCATTGGGCGTGCAGCATGGCGTCTTATTGCTAGCGCACATGGTGGACGCGATGGTGGATTGGCCAGTTAGAGGCCATTGGGCGTGCAGCATGGAATCTTATTGTGAGCGCACATGGTAGACGCGATGGTGGATGGGCCAGTTAGAGGCCATTAGGCGTATAGCATGGCGTCTTATTGGGAGCGCACATGGTGGACGCGATGGTGGATGGGCCAGTTGAGGCAATTGGACAAAGTGTTGGCGTTTTGTTATTTTTCCTGTAAAAGGCAAGTTGTCTTATTATTCTTATGAAGGAAAATACAACTTATATGTGAGATTACAAAAAATATTTTTTCAGATGGATTGCATTCCACGTCCTTGTTATAGGGCTTCCATCCATTCGTTCTAGCGCGTAGGCTCCAAACCAATCTTCTTTATTACTTTGTAAGGGCCTTCCTAGTTCGGGGCCATCTTCCCCTGTTTGCCCGTGGGCCTGCTGGCTTCCCAACTTCTGAGGACAAGGTCGTCCACTTGGAACTGTCTGCCTTAGACTTTCGAGTTGTAGTACTGGACGACCTGATGTTACCTGGCTGCCTGTCTGACTTGTGCCCAGTCTCTGGTTTCTTACAGGAGATCTAGATTTCTTCTAAGTGCTTCTTCGTTGGCGGCGGAGTCGTAGTGGGCTATTCTCAAAGAATTGATGCCTATTTCTGCTGGTATTACAACTTATGTTCCATACATCAGGTTGAAGGGGGTCTTGCCTGTGCCGGAGTGGGCCGTAGTCCTGATGGCCAAGAGTATTCCTGACATTTCTTCTAGCCATGCCCCCTTGGCATCGTCAAGCTTCTTTTTCAAGCCTTGGAGGATTTTTTTGTTCATTGCCTCCACCTATCCATTTGTTTGGGGGTGCTTGACCGAGCTATGTATGAGCAAGATTATAAAGTTTTCGCAAAATTTCTTCAGCTTGTCCCTTGGAACTGTGCACCATTGTTAGCCAAGATGGTGTTGGGGACCCCGTATCTGTATACCATGGACTTCCAGACAAAGTTCTCGATTACCCTCTCCGTGATGGTCGCCACAGCCTCTGCTTCTACCCATTTGGTAAAGCACTCGCAGGCTACCACCACGAACTTCTTCTACCCTATGGCAACCGAGAAAGGTCCAAGGATATCGTTCCCCCATATTGCGAAGGGTCACGTGCTCGACAACTGGTTAAGCAACTCTGCTTGTTGCCTTGGGACGGTTGCCAACTTTTGGCATTTGTCACACTTCTTTACCATTTTTGTGGCGTCCTTCTTCATTGTTGGTCAGTAAAAACCTTGTCTGAGTGCTTTCTGTGCCAAAGACTTGCCCCCATGTGATTTCCGCATACCCCTTCATAGATTTCCTGGAGGACATATTCAGCTTCTGCGGGCTCTAAGCACCTCAATAAAGGTTCACTGAATGATTTCTTGTACAGAGCTTCCCTTATGGTGTATCTAGCAGCTCTTCTTCTTAGCTTGAGTTGCTCTTTGGAGTCGGCGGGCAAGGCTCTGTTTGTGAGGAAGTCTGTGATGCCTGTTAACCAACTCTGTTCATTGGTGATCGAGAATACCTTTTCGCCTTCTTGGTGGCTTGGCAGAGGACGGTGTTCAAGGAGGATTTTTCCTCTTTGTCTTATTTCGATGGCGGAGGCAAGCTTGGACAAAGAATCTGCCCTGAAATTTTTTTCTCTGGCGATCTGCTGGATTATCAACTGGCTGAAACGCTATTTTAGGTCCATCACTTTTTTGTGATACTTTATTAAGGCAGGCTCCCTTACTTTGTACTCCCCATTTACTTTTTTTGCCACTAGCTGGGAATTGGTAGACACAAATAACCTTACGGCCCCAAGCTTGAGGGCCAGCTCGAACCCCGCTAGGAGGGCTTCATATTCCGCTGCATTGTTTGAGGCAGGGAAATAGAAGGACAAATCGTACTGCCATTCACTTCCTTGAGGGTCAGTTAGCAGGATTTCAGCCCCCGATCCCTCTTTTCCTGAGGATCCATCCACGTACAAGGTCCACATGCCGGTTAGGGTGGTTTTCTACCGTTGGGGTTTTTTTTTTCAAGGTTGGTTCTGGGGGTCATGGTTGTGTCGCCTCGTCGTGGTTTGGTTGTGGCTCTTCGAGGTAGTTGATTGGTGCCGTGATATTGTTGTCAAAAGAGCACTCAGCTATGAAGTCCGCCAAAGCCTGGGCCTTAATGGCCTTCCTTGGCTTATACTCCAAACCAAACTCACTGAGTTCAACACTCCACTTGGCCATTCTGCCCGTCGTGTCTACTTTTTGCAAAACCTCCCTTAGTGGTTGATCTGTTAGTACTGTGATGGGATGAGCCTGAAAATACTGCCTCAGGCGTCTGGCAGTTACTATCAGGACGTAGATGGTTTTTTCCAGCCGAGTGTAGTTAATTTCTCCATTCTGCAGGGTCGACTGACATAATAGACTGGTGTTTGTCGGCCTTCTTCCTCTTTAAGGAGTACGGCTGCTATGATTTCGTTTGAAGCTGTCAGGTAGATATATAGTTGGTCTTCTGGTAACGGGCTATTGAGTAGGGGCGACGAGCACAAGTACTTCTTTAGTTCCTCAAAATCCTTTTGGCAACCCGTGGTCCATTGATACCTGGAGGCTCCCCTGAGCACTTTGAAGAAAGGTAAGCACTTGTCGGTGAGCTTGGAGACGAACCTTTTTAGGGCGACTACTCTGCCAGTAAGTCTTTGCATTTCTTTAGTGTTTCTTAGTGGGCACACGCCTAAGATTGCCTGGATTTTTTTCGGATTTGCTTATATCCCTCTGTCGAAGACCATAAAGCCGAGGAACTTCTCTGCTCCTACTACGAATGCACATTTTTCAGGATTCAACCTCATGTTATATTTTCTGATGATACTGAAAGCTTCTTCTAGATCCCTGACGTGTTGGTCTAGTGAAGGACTTTTGACCAACATGTCATCCACATATATACTTCCAAACTCCGCCCAATTTGGTCTTTGAAAAGTCTGTTTACCAACCTTTGATAGATGGCTCCTGCATTCTTTAGCCCGAAGGGCATGACATGGTAACAAAATAGACCTTCTTCCGTCACAAAAGACATCTTATCTTGGTCTGCAGAATTCATTTTGATCTGGTTGTAGCCGGAGAAAGCATCCATAAAACTTAGGTATTTGTGACCTACCGAGAAGTCGACCAATCGATCTATGGCGGGTAGAGGGAAGCTGTCTTTAAGGCAGGACTTGTTCAGATCTGTGAAGTCAACACATATTTGCCATTTCCCACTGGCCTTTTTCACCATTACTACGTTGGCGAGCCAGTCAGGGTAGACCACTTCCTTGATGAAGTCAGCGGTGAGCAGTTTCTGAACTTCTTCTCTAACTGCCTTGATTCTTTCGGGGGCGAACTGGCGCTTCTTTTGTCTAACTGATCTTGCTGCAGGGTTAACATTGAGGGAGTGGGTAATAATACTTGGGTCTATTCCAGGCATGTCAGTCGCCAACCATGCAAAAATATCGGTATTTTCTTACAGCATGGCCACCAGTGGTCGTTTTTCCTCACTTTCTAGGAAGAACCCGAACTTGGTTATTTTAGATGGGTTTTCTGGGTCCAAAGAGACTGTCTTTGTTTGCTCTGCAGGTTCCGCCTTATACTGACTTGTTTCTACCCTATTATCCAAGCTTTCCAGGGTGAGCATCATTTTTTCAATCAAGTTGACCTTGGTCTCTATTAGTTTCCCCCTGCCTCTGCCATGCCGTCATCGTACTCGATATTTTTGTGTTTGTTCTCGATCTGTATGGACAGTACGTGGCACTGTCGAGCTGTTTGCTGGTCTGTCTTCATGTAACCGATCCCCATTGGTGTTGGGAATTTAACTATCAGACAGTAAACTGCAACCACCATTCTTGCCTTTCTCATACAGGTCTTCCAAGGATGATATTGTAGGCCGAAGGCTGGGCGACCACTAGGAATTCTGAGATGACGGTGAGGGTGTGGTTGTCGTCTCCCATTGTTACTGGCAAGGTGATCGACCCTTTGACTGTAATTGGCTGGTTTCCAAAGCCAAAAATCAGGCTTGCTGGTTTAAACTCTTTTTTAGGGATGCTCATCTTCTTGAAGGCCTTCCACTGAAAAACTTCCACTACACTGCCACTGTCGATAATGACCCTTTTTATTCTGAAATTTTTGATTGTGGCCACCACGACAATTGGATCGTTATCATTGTCTTCTAGGATGTCGACATCGTTATCGGTGAATTCTACTATCCAATCTTCATTTTGTTTTACTCGCTTGGGAGTTGCACTTATTGCTATTATGGTTCTTAAGTGAGCCTTTCTTTTGGAGTTACTGGCTGTTCATTCTTCTGTGCCCTCCACCATCATATTTATCACCCCCTATATCAGTTTTTTCATTCTGTTCTACTCGAATTTCTCTGATTATTCGCCGACGATTACCCCTGTTGGGCCACTACCTTCCTCATAAACTGTTTAATCTGCCCTTTTCTAATGGCGATCTCGATTGCGTCTTTTAGAAACCTGCAGTCTTCCGTGCTGTGCCCCACGTCGTTGTGGTAGTTGCACATTTCCTTGGAGTTAAGGCGTAGAGGGTTATTTTTCATTGGGTAGGGCATTCCCAAGATGCCGTCGTGGGCCACAGCATTCAAGATGTACGTCTTTGAGGTGTTGAGAGGGGTGTACTGGTCGAACTTAGAGTACGGGGCTTTTTCCCTTCTTTGCCCTCGACCTTGGGCGTCTCTATCTGTGTTACTCTGTCGGATTGTTCTTTCGGGTGACCTGGATCTATGGCGGTGTGAGTCAAGACCCAACTGTCTTCTGTTGTCTTGATATCCCTGCTTAGTTTTTGGTGGACGCCCTTGGTCCTGTTGGTAATTGGTTATTTCTTCGGGCCCCTCGGCCAATTTTATCTCTTCTGTTTCGGTGTACCTTTGGGCTTTCTCATACAGACTGTAGAGTTTTTCAGGCTTCTTGTCCGTTAGGGAGTACCGTAAATGTTCATGGCAGACTCCACAGATGAACGCTTGGATGGCCCAATCATCGTGCAGGTCCTTGATTTCTATACTGGCGGAGTTGAACCTGCGGGTGTATTCTCTGAGGGTCTCGCTCTCCTTTTGCCTCAATGCAAGGAGGCTGACAGGTGTTTTGAAAGTTGCCTTGTTGGAGAGGAAATGGGCGATGAAAGTTTTGCCGAGTTTCTGGAAGCTGTGAATGGACCTCGCTGGCAATGAGTGGTACCATGTTCTGGCGTGCACTCTAAGTGTCATGGGGAAAACTCTGTACTTCTGAGCGTCGATAGCCCCGAGCAAGTCCATGTAATTTTTATATAGGATAAGGTGATCCGTAGGGTCCCTAGTGTAATCATAGGTTTCTTTGGGAAGCTTGGTGGTCTGGGGCACTGGTTCCTGCCGGATTTCCAGGGTTAGGGGGTTGTTGTCATCTGTCATCCACTCTGTTTTCTCATTCTTGTCTTTCATCATACCGTGGACTTCTTTTCTTAGGGCCACTATCTGGGCCTCTATGGAGAAAACAACGATCTCTTTATTGGCGGGTAGGTTTTCTAAGTCCTGAGGTCTCTCCTCAGAGCGTTGCCCCTGGTCTGTCGGAGGGCTCTGCTGGCGGCTGTTCGGTGGTTGCCTCGATAAGATGAGGTGACACTGTTCTCTTCGTGGTTGTTATGGTTTTCCCATTGGTTTGGGCCAGGTTTCTGGTTAGGATGTCGGGCGGCCTGCTGCTGCTAAGCCAACTGTGCCTGAAGGGTTTGTATGTGGCTCATGAGCATTTGGTATGCGGGGTCGACATAGGATAGCATGGTCGGGTGGAAAGTGGTGCTGGGTGTTTGGATGATGGGGTTGAATGCTGGTGGGGGTCCGGTGGCGAGATTCGGTGATAGCGTGGTTGGCGGGTTTTCTCTGCTAGCTGATGGGGGTCTGCCCCGGGGGCGAGAGAAATTCTTGTTTGTCCCACAGCATTAAACTGAGCCTCCATGAGGCTGGAGAGGGCTGCGTGAGTGGTTTGTTGAGTGGTTGGGGGTACATCTCGCAGAGGAGTTTTGAGGGTTGAAAAACTGGAGAGGGGGTTGTGAGTAAGTTTTGGTAGTAAGACTCGTGGTAGAAGGGTTGTTAGGCCAGAAGTTGGGCATAAAGGATGGTTGGTGGCTGGTGCCAGGTCTCGGGAGGTTGGGAAAGTTTCGGGGGAGAGGAGAATGAAAACTGCCTGTGATCGGAGGTGTGGAGGAGTTGGTGATAGGGGGGATGGTCCCCTGGTCCCCCGGTGAGGAGGTTGTTAGGATTGGTGGTGGCAGAGATATGGCTTGTCGTTTCCCACAGACGACGCCAGATGTTGATGTATTTTTATGTCGTGATGGTGTTCTTGAAGTCCCTAGTGGTCCGAGGTCTTGAGAAGAAAGAAGAATAGGTCTGAGGGCGTCGGAGGTTAAGCTCCGGGACGCACTCCGATGGTTAAGTCAGTGTCTGGATGAGGGAAAGGAATACTAAAGAGAGAAAGAGTAAATAGTCTTACGAGAGAGAGATAGAAAGAGAGAGAGAGAGAGAGAGAGAGAGCTTAATCGTGAATAGCCTTGAGGAGGGCCATATATAGGGGAGGTTGGGCGATCTAGTGGTCGCCCAACTAGCTCCACGTGCCCGACTCTGGTAGGTCGTTTGATGTAAGCGGCCTCGGGAGGCCTTATCGAGGAGACGACTGCATTTAATATCTGTCGTCTGCAGACTGTAGCATTTAATACCTCGCACTGCCCTAGGTGGGCGCCGAGGTGACCAGAGATGTGACCTTTGGGAAGAAAGGAGACGGCCACTTGTCTCAGGCCTCTATTCCTGATGCCTGCTGGGCTTGTCTGATTGAGCTGTTCATCTAGGCCTTGTGCTTGGCGAACTGTATCTACTTTTGGTAGGCTAAGTGGGTTCAATAATATCCAAAAATTTAAAATAAATTATAGAGGAAAATTTTTATTTAGTAATCGTTCATCTTAAAATAGTGAGAAATTTGTTTTTGAAAAATGTTTCTCCAATATTTTAAAAGATTAAAAAAAAAAAGAAAAGAAAAAGAAGGTGAGGTCTCGTGAAGGGACAGTTAAACAAGACATCATAAGGAAATTGGGGAGTGGAATTCTCTGAGTACATCTATAAATATCGTCCCTTTGATTGATATAAAGGTTTGTAGGGACCCCTTTAAAGCAAAGGCTGTGGACATTTAAAAAAAAAATTCCCTTCTTTTTATAGTTTTTTATACCTTAATTTAGATAAACAACAATGCCATATGTAAGCAAACAGAAATATATGTTCCAAATCCACCCCATATGTTAAGACAGGAAAAGGCAGCAATCCCCTCGTGTGTTCTGAATTTATTACCTAAGACTTTCGCTAATTTTTCCCCCTAACCAATGAACAATAAACTCACACGATAAATTTAAGGCTTAAATATAAAGTATCTTTTTTTTTCTTTGATACTTAAAAAAAATTTAGTCCTAATCGAATACCTATAATATAATTTTTTATCTTAATCGGGTTCAAATTGGGTATCTAATCGGGGTACGAAATTATATTATAGGTACCCAATTAGGGTAAAAAATTCTTTAGGTATTAAAGTGAAAAAAGAGGTATAGTACAAAAAGGCAATTTTATATTTAAGCCTAAATTTAAACACGAAATGATTATATGATATAAATATAATATTAAAAACAATACGAATATGATACGAATATACGAATATGTCAAAATTTATATAACATAAATTATTAAAGTATTAAAATTTATATATCTTAAATACGATTATAACACAAAAAAATAATAAAAATACATAAATTATCAGATCTACTTAATCTTTTCTCAATTCATGGAGGAGAAAAAATATTAAAATAATAATTATTGAAAGAGTTGAAAACAATTTTCTTATAATTTTTTTTTTATCCAAGATGAAGAAAAAAAAGTTTATTCCTTCTAGTTCTAGTTATAAATAGAAAGAACATAGTTAAAGATAGATCCATTCATGGATTAGGTCGGATTGCGGTCCAAAATTTTTATTTTTCTTACTCAGACTCGAGTCGGATCGAGCTCAGGTCGGTTCAAAAAGTTATATTACTATTTAAAATGATATTAAAAAATATTTTTATATTAATATTTATATCTTAAATTTAAATAAAAATATTTTTTATTGATGAACAATAATTCGAACCGGACCAGATCGATTTGAATTTAAAAAAAATTCATGTTCAAACTCAACCTAATACGAATCGAATCTATTAGACCAAATAAATAATTCACTTCTTGAACAGATTTAATTGAAAATTGTATTGGTTTGCCTAAAAAAAAAACCTACAATAATGGAGGGGTGGGGTCCTTTGGATAACATTTTTCCTCAAGAATGTACCTCAAACATACTAACAAAATTGATGTACTAACATTAAATTCAAATTTCAATTAAATAGAAGAGTTTCAGATGAGCTTAGAAAGCAAGTTGCTCCCTGGTTAGCAAACATTCCACGTGCCAAGAATTTTCTTTTTCCTCAAGTAATTGAAGCCTACAAGTAAAATATGGGCAAAACTGACACAAACTCACGTTTTCCACACAATTGTTGACCAAAACAAAGTTGAATTTTAATGTATAAATTTGTATATGGTTTATAAGAAGCAGTACCTTACACATTTATACTCAAATACTTAATGATTTAATGGTTAACAGTACATGATACACGAGCAAAGATATGTAAAAAATTTCTTTTTAAAAAGATTAAAATAATAAAAAGTCCTTAAATTGTTTCACTTTTATTAGTTAAGTTTTTATACTCCAAATAAATCCTTATCATTTGATTTGTACTTAAATAAACTCTTATTTCAAATGAAATATTGATTTATATTAAGGGTTTATGTAGGTATAAATTAAAGGTTAGGGGCTTATTAGGGTCTAAGTTAAAGATTAAGAGTTTATTTAGGTAAAAATTAAAGGTTAAAGGTTTATTTGAATGTAATAAAAATATAATGATTTATCTAGATAAAGTGATCAAGTAAAAGATTTTATTATTTTTTAGCCTTTAAAAAAGTAGTAGTATCTATATACGGGCAAGCTATAAATTTTTTTAGGTAGAAATATTTTCGGACTTTGTCTTTATTTATTTTTATTTTTTTACTAATTTTAAAAGTATATTTTTTTTATATCGATATGATGCATTCGAATGTTAAATTTTATTATATTTTTCATTAAAATTCAACCTTGATCGATAAGAAAATAAAGTTTCAAAATTGAAAATGATTTGATCCTTGTAATAAATGCATAAATAAATCTGTTGGCACTCAGTAACAAAACTTACCTAAAAAGTTTGGAAGACTAGGTTCTAAATCCAAAATTGAAATGATAGAATTAGTGATATATAGTTTTGTGCACATAATACAAATTTCTGAGTTTGGGTTTAATTTAATTTATTCATGCAATTATTTTTAAGAGTGAATTCAGAAAATTTGAAATTCAAATTTCAATATTTACAACTCTTGTCTTATGGTCTGATCTCTCTTGTATCAAAAAATATATAATACAAATTTTAAAAATAAAAATTTAACATTTACGTCTAGACCTGTTTAATGATCGGACTATCCATCTGACCCATAAACAGATCTATTTACGTCCAGTTGAATTGTTATTTTTGAACTCTTCAATCAACCAATTCTCAAAGAGTTCTTTGTTAGATTAAACAATCATAATGGACGCAATTCAAGTTTTTGTCACTTAATTCCCAACACAAGGCACATTGCTTAATAGTCTTAAAACTTAAGAAACATATCTTTGTCTCCCAAACCCAAGTAAAAGGTCACTGTGTAGTAAAAGCATGACGACAAACTTGAAAAGTACACTTGTGAAAGCATTAAAACTAGCTGTGGCCTGTGGGGAAATGGAAAAAAAAAAAAGGTACAAAATACAAATACAATGAATGGGCTGTTCGTATTGTTCTATCGAACGAGAGTATTTCACTTACAATAATACATTACAATTAATCAATCATAATTTAAAATTATGTGGATGCATCAAAATTTGATATAAAATCCATATTTATAAATAGTGAATATTTATATAATTTTTTGTTATGATTAAATAATTATAAAATTATAGTAAAAAAATTGTAGGTGATACTCAAACAACGAAAAAGAAAGAGAAAGTGAGAAATTAAAAAGAGAGAATTAAAGAAAAAGAATGTACAGTATTAGAAGGAAGGAAACAAACAAAAAAAACAAGCAACCATGTTTTCAGAGGAGAAAGGAAGGGAAACAAACAAGATATCCCCATCATTGTTCTCATTTGATGCTTTATCAATGTAGTTTCCAAATTGGGTTAAGTATAAAAATAAAATGCCTAAACTAAAATTAAATAATCGTCTAATTTCTTATCATTTTATTACAATCGATTAAGCTCTTAAATATTTATTTTCATTCATTTAAACCCTAGACATCTATTTTTATTTAATTGAACTCTCGATTGGACGAAAACGAATGATGCTTTTAATCAATTTTTGTCCAATTAAATATTCAATTGAAAGAAAATAGATGTTTGGATGTTTAATTGATTGCAGTAAAATAATAAGAACTTTGATAATTGTTTAATTTTAATTTAGGAACTCTTTTTTAATATTTAAGCCTTCCAAATTCTACTCGGAAAAGAAAATAACGGAACCCCTCCCCATCTTATTGATCATTCACATGCACTTTGATTCCTTTCCTCCCTCGTTAGTTTCTTCTTCTTCTTATTCTACTTCTCTAGTCATGTTTAGGAGAGAACATGAGATAGTCTTGAATTCTTGATAATATTTCAGCATGATATGGAATCTTATAGCATTAAATATGTATAATGAACAAGAACTAAATAAAACCCTTTTTTTTTCCTTTGCAGTCAATATATATAGATGTTAATTGTATAGGTAACTTTTTAAAAGGAGTTCAATTTTCATGAAAAATTAATTCATTTGAAATTTTCAAAAAAAAAAAATGGTGCTATATATAAGAAATATTAATTCAATGTTAAAAAAATAAAAATAAAAAGTAATTGAACATGCAATTTCGACAAGTCGGTCTATCAAGGTTTGAGCCCTCGTTTAGTATTACAGTTGGCACAACTTTTAAGGTCAAAAACAGCGTTTCACCGTAAACACAATGCGAAACGGGTAAAAAAAATTAACTTTTACGGTTGAAACCATGGTTTGGCAACCCATAACAAAAAGCCAAAAAGTAAAGTTTTTGAATTTTAAAAGCTGACTTTTGGATAAAATGACTTTATTATTCTGGCATCTATACACTTTTATTATTTTAAACATATCTTTTTTTGACATTTCAATTCCTCACAACAATTTAAAAATTTTTAAATCACAGTTTTTTACCGCACTTTTTTCAACCCAAAATTTTTTCCGACAATAATGTTAAACTAACCCTTACTCAAATCTAACTCTACCTAAATCTTACTTTAAATAATATATATTTATTTATGGAATAGTCCTGCAATTTCGAAATTTGTCCCAATCTTTTATGTTAATCCAATTTTTTATATTTTTAAAGTATTCTTATTTGATTTTTGTATCAAATACATATTCGGATATAAGTATAAAAATATGATATTTCAAATATATAAAAAAAAATTAAAAATTAAACATACCCATTTCGAATATATATATATAATACTTGTCCAAATCGGGATAACATAACCAAAAAAAATATTGTCATAATAAAATAGGGTTAAAATAACAAAGAATGTGCTAACTAAAAACAGCTGAATCTGGGCACATATATATGTGCAATGATCATGAGTCATGACAACTAAAAGGTAAAAAACCTATTAACTGATGAAACTTGGAACAGATCTCATTTTCAGTGTTAGTATTAATTAAGTATAATTTAAAGCTGCTAATAAGTGCTTAATAAAGGAGTAATTAAGGAGAATAATATGCATGCTCACTACAAGTTAACATTCAGCTTCTGTTTTCTAAAAAACATAATCTTAATTACAGTCTTTACTTCCAATTTGTCTCATACAAACTTGCTTCAATGCAAGTGAAAAAAAAAAAAATCATAAGCAAAAGAGAAAGATAAGGAAGAACTAAAAAAAATTCACATATAAAAATTGATATTTAACTGATTTAAAATTTAGATCTCAACATCCGAAAACTTTCTCATATCCTCAAACGGCCCTCTTTATATCCCTCTTGGTAATCTCACCTACAAATAACTTACATTTCCAAAGCTTTCCTGTCTCTCACAAGAAATGCAAAATCATTTTATAAACATAGAAAGAACCAACAATGTAAGTTACTAAAATAGCAATAATAATATTATAAGTACTAAAACAAAACAAAAAACCCTTATTTTTTTGAAAAAACGTCTTAGAATTTTAGTGTACTATTTGCTTTGTTTTCTCTTTTTTTTTTTTTTTTTTAGGGCATGAAAAGCTTGTTGCCACACTTGCAACGCCAGGCTTCAGGGTAGTACTCAAGTGGCATACTAAACCCTGGTTGAATCGGGACGTGAACCGGTTTACAAGGTGAGCAACTTCCACAGTTGGATCTACAAGAAGGTGGTGAAGAACCAGGGCCACCGAGTCGTTTCTGAGACAAGAACCGGTCAAACACCCCTGACCCCCTTTTCTTCTTACTCCCCTCTCTCTCCTGGAACCCGCTGTCTGCACAAAGAAAAACAAAACCGCACTGAGTTTAGACCGAGTCAATGGTTATATTATACATAAGATCAAAAGTTAAAACAAAAAGGACGGGATTTAAAGTAGTTACCGAGTTGAGAAAGAGTGATGACAGAAGCAGAAGCAAATAAGAGAAAGGTGAAGGCAGCTAAGATGTGGTAGTGGTGGTGGTGGTGGCGGTGGCGAGTTACGCCCATGCCGAGGAGGAGCTGGCGGAGGAGGTTATTAAACTCAGCTCAAAGAGTAAGGATTGAGGAGTAAGAAGATTGCTACTATTGAAGGGTTTTTTTTTTTTGGTTTTGCGTGAGAGAGAGAGTCCAAGTCAAAGACAGAAACACAAAGAGAAGATTAGACGAGAAGAGAAAAAGGATATATATATATATATATATATATATATATGGATTTTTATGTAATGCAGTATGAGTGTATAGATTTATATATGAACGAAAATCTTCTGCCCCTAAACCGTGCCTCACCTCCCTGTCCCTTTCATAAAATTTTGCCACGTTATCCTCAAAATTCACGTTTTAAATCAAATCAAAAGGTTAAGCAATTAATTCAATATTTTATTTTTTGCTTCTTTATACTTCCATGATACATGTTAAAACCCAAAAAAAAATTATTTACTAAGAATCTTTAGTTTTATTTTTTAGCATAATAAACTACAAGGGATTTTAATTAATACATAAATTTTTAAGCATAAAGAAAGATATTATTTTCGATGAAAAAAAAACTCAATCTACTATATACAATTTTTTAGTCCTTAGGACTCAAGGGATTTTTTTGAAATTGTCTAGGGATTATTTTGTCCTTTTCTTTTAATTTTTTTATTCTTTTCTTTTAGTTTTAATTTTTTTTAATTTTATTTTTAAATGTGGTATTTAATGAGGTTGATCTGCACGATAACTCAAGAGTTGATTTAAGATCCGTACTCGATCCTTTCAGGAAAACAAATTAAAAAAAATTATTTTATTAATTATTTTTAGTTTTTTATTTTATTTTTAAACGATGTATTTAAAAGGGTTGGTCTGCACTTTCACTCGCTGGTCGATTTAGGATTCATACTCGGTCTGCTCAGGGAGAAAAATATTATTTTATTAATTATTTTTAGTTTTATATTTTTAAATAATGTATTTAAAGGGGTTGGTTCGCACGTTAATTTGCGGGTTGATTTAGGATTCATATCTGACCCACAGAGAAAAAAAAGTTAATTTTTTATTATTTTATTTTAAATGATGTATTTAAAGGGGTTGATCCGTATGTTGACTCGCGGGTCAATTTAGGATCCGTATCCGACCCGCTCGGAAAAAAATTTTATTTTATTAATTATTTTTAGTTTTTTATTTTTTAAATGATGTATTTAAAGAGGTTAGTTTGCACGCAAGGTAGTCAGTACCGTATCAGTGGGCATACCGTTTTTGTTCTGGTACTGGAACGTACTGGTACCGGTGTGTTTCAGCGTACCGTTTCAGATTTACTGGTATTTTTCAAATATTTTTTTCATATAACTATATATATATAGCTTATTTTCAAATTTTTTAATAAAATATATATTATATACACATGCAAATATATATCCATTACATGCATATGTTTTTATGCAAATATAAATTTTAAAATTTTTAATATCTAAAATTTTTAAACATCAAATAAGTAAAATAAATATTAAAAAATATAATAAATTATTATTAATTACGTTCAATAGCCTAATTTAATAAATATATTTTATTTTTAAATGTAATTATGAAAAAAATAAAAATAATCATATCACAAAAAGTATTGAAATTGGTTTAAAAAATTAAATAAGTGAATTTTTTTTAAAAAAAAATCAAAATCTTGTATCAACCGCTACGGGCCGGTACGACAGGTACGGGCCGATACAAAAATCGAAACGATACGAGACTGGTACTGTTTCGATTTACCTTAAAAAAGATATGTACCGGCCGGTACAACTAGTACCGATACGGTACTGACTACACTATTTGCACATTAACTCGCGGGTCGATTTAAGATCCATACTCAACTTGCTTAGAAAAAATAAACAAAATATTTTTTAAAATACAAAATTAAATAAAAATTATTATTTAATATAATTTAAAATTAATTATAAAATTATAAAAAAACTTAAAAGTATCCCGACAGAGCGGGATCTTTTCTCTAGTCATCTCTTATTTTTTTAATCTCTAAAATAAGATTTTTTTCATTATATTATGATTTTTTTTTAAATAATATATATTTAACATAATAATCTTCTATTAAGTTTTGAGTATAACGTGACAAAATTTTATGAAAGGGGTAGAGAGGCGGGGCAGGATTTAGGGGCAGAAGATTTTCGTTCTTTATATATTGATAGTGAATCTTATGATGATATTTATTAATAGTTAGGTTTTAGAGTTTATTTATTAATAAGGTGTTATTATAAGATTCATTGTCAGTATATAGACTTATGCACTGATAGTGAATCAAGTATTATAAGATTCATATTTATATATATATATATATATATATAATTTTGCTAACTAGTCCTTAGTTTGTCAAGGTTATTATATATAATATTATTTTTATTTAATATATTAAAAATATCAATAAAATTATCAAATTTTATATTTAATACAAAATTATTATTACAATATAATATATTAACTAATTTCAAAAAATATTCAAAGACACTCACTAACAAACTCTATATATACTAGTTTGTAAGTCATGCAATGCATGGATTAATTTTACTTATTGAAATATGTGCTTATACATAAAAATTAATATTTTTCCTCATAATTATATATAAATTTTATAATTTTATAATATATAAAAAATATATATCAAATATAACATGTCATAAGAAAATTAAACATTAATATTATGAACATGATCAAAATTTTGAAAAAAGATTAAGAAAATTAGAAGATATTAGATATGTACCAAAAAGCTAAAAAATGAATAGACATATAATATATATATATATATATTTAAATACGAACATAAATTAAATTTTCAATTATCAATTAAATAATAAAATAAATATTGACATACCTTTTAATAAATTACAATATTTATCAAAATATTGAAATGATACAATATCAATTACAAAATTTGTGACAAACAAAAAAATAATAGGAAATAATGTGAAAAAATAAAATCATCAAAGTAAATAAATAAAAAAATCACAAAAGCAACAAACATCTTAAAAGAAAATTAAAATATTGAAAAAAATGATGTAGCACGTGTTATTATTTATAGGCTTAAAATAATATCTATTTTTTTGAACAAATTATGATTAATAATATATTTAAAATAATTTTTTTAAAAAAATATATAGTAGATAAGGTGAATAGATAAGATTTGTTAAATATAAAATTTAACAAATTTGATAGTATTTTAAATTTAAGATAAGTTTTTTGATAGAATTTAAATGTTTTATTTGTAATTTAAAACAAAATATATATTTTAAAATTAAGTGAATAGATAAGATTAGTTAAATTTAAAATTAAAAAATTTAAATAAATATTTTTTGAAAAAATTTAATTTTAAAATTAAATATAATAATTAAAATTAAAATTAAGTTTTTTCTAATCTACGTAAACTATCATGTCAACAATGTTTGCTCTATAAGCATGTACCTTGTTATATATATATATATATATATATCGTTTTTGATATACTGACAGTGTAAACTTTTTAACTCCACAAGCGGGTTAAGAGGTTGCCACATGTCTCACTCATTTTTTAAATTTTTTTTTACTATATCCTATTACTATGTGTCACTCACTCTATTTTGTTTGTAGAGTTTAAATATTTCACTGCTGATAATATTTCATATATATATATATATATATATATATATATATATATATATATGATTTGTTTTATTGTTTGGCCAAATATGTGGGGCTGCTGCCTGTGGTCTACCATTGCCTGAATGAATGTGATGGTATTTTACTATTTTTATACAGTGTTTCAGGGTACGTGAAAACATCATATTAGAAGGTAAGTTGGTGAAAGGATATTACTTTAATGAGTTATAGTAGCAATAGTCTCGAACTTTGGGCATATTTTATATTAATTTTTAAATTTTAATACGTATTAATTAAATTTTTGATTTTATAATTTTGTATTAATATAATTTTTTCGTTAACAAAATCGTTAAAATAAACGTTAAATGATAGATAATATGTGACGTATAAATTACAAAAATATTATCTAGCTGATGTAGTCCTTCGTTTTGTCTTTTTCATTATTCCTTTATTCTTTTTCAAATTTTATATTTTTTTCTCTTTTTTAATAAATAAATAATAAAAATAAAAATAATTTATATAATAATTTAAATTAATTTTTTTAAATATAATTAATTTATAAACATATAAAATATTTTGTTAAATTAATTTTATAAAAACGTAACAATAAAGTATTTTATATTTTATTTCTTTCTTTATTATATTTTTCTTTTTCTCCTCCTTATAAATAAAAAATAAAAATTATATTATAATTTAAACTAATTTTATAAAAATAATAATTTATAAAAATATAAAATATTTATTTTCATTAATATTATAAAAATATATTAGTTTTATTCTTTTATTCTTTTTTCTCTTTTTTTCCTTTTCCCTTTTTCTTTTTTATAAAAATATAAAAATAAAAATATAATATATGTATTTACATTAATTTTATAATAAAAATAAAATTTCTTTTTCTTTTTATTTTTCTAAATAAATTATTTTCTATAAAAAATTAAATAATTTATAAATATAAAATATTTATTTACATTCATTTAATTAAAGTTTTATATTTTCTATGTCGACTCCATTACTGAAGTTGAGGCAGTAACTACTTTGACCGAATCTGTTATAAAGCGCCAAATCGGACCCTCCTCGATCTAATGTGAGGAAATTTAGGGATGGCAGCGGGTCGGATATCTGCATTTTTTGTACTATTCGAATCCGAAAAACTGTTTTAAAATCCGAATCCTTAAATTATCCGCATTTAATCTTCATATTACTATCCGAATACGAATTAAATAACATTATCTGCCTGATATCTGAATCCTCTAAAAATTCGAATTCAATAAATCAATTTTCTTTTTTAAATAAAAATATAAAATCAAACAAAATTTATATGTTTTACAAATAAACGGATTCGGATATCTGAATCCGCTATTCGAATCCGCAGAAGTAATGCGGATTCGGATAATGGATATCCTAGATTTCATATCCGCATCCGCTCTGAATCCGCTACAGATAGTAATTATAATATATGAATTCGACTTTTATCCGAATCCGCATTTTAAATTGTCATCCCTATAAGGGATCAAATTTGGGTTCTTGCAATGCCTATCGAGCGTTATAAATGGTACTCTAATCCTTCGCAGGGTTGAACTGACGGTGGGGATTCAAAATTTTCTTTTTTGGTCGACATGAGTTAGGTGGAGAGAATAGAAAAAAAATTAAAAAAAGAAATAAAAAAGAAAATAAAATATATTTACAAAAAAAAAATAATGTAAATAAATATTTATATTTGATAAATTATTTAATCTTTTACAAAATAATTTATTTTTAAATGAAAAAAAAAAGAAAAATAACTTTTTTAATTAATTAAAATAAATATATAATTTTTTATAAATTATTTAATTATTACAAAATAATTAAATTTTATTTAATTATTTACAACAGTAAATAAAAAAGAATAGAAAATTTATTTTTATAAATTAATGTAAATAAATATTTTTATATTTTTTTATGAATTATTTACTTCTTTAATTTAAATTTAAATTATATTATAAATTATTATTTTTTCTCCTTTGTATTTATTTATTAACAAGAAAAAAGAGAAAAAGTAAAAACAAACTTAAAATAATTTTTATAAAATTAATGTAAATAAGTGTTTTATATTTTTAATAAATTATTTAATATTTATAAAATTAATTTAATATAATATAAAATATTATTTATGTTTTAGTTTATTTATAAAGAATATAAAATGAAAATAAAAGAGAAAAAGGAAAGAAACAAAAAAAAAATTAAAAATAGTTTTTATAAAATTAATTTAAATAAATATTTTATATGTTTATAAATTAATTATATTTTCAAAAAACTAATTTAAATTATAATACAAATTATTTTTTATTTTTTGTATTTATTTATAAAAAAAAGAAAGAAAAATATAAAATTTGAAAAAGAATAAAGAATAAAGGAATAAGGAATAAAGACAAAAAGAAAGACTACATCAGAAGATGATATTTTTGTAATTAACACGTCACATGCCATCTGTCATTTAACGTCTACTCTAACGGTTTTGCAAACGGAATGACCACATTGATATAAAATTATAAGATCGATGATTTGATTGATACGTTTTGAAATTTGGGAACCAATATAAAATATGCCCTAAAATTTAGAGACTATTGGTGCTATTAACTCTACTTTAATTGACTTTTTAAGGGATAGAACTTAGAATTCTATCTTGAACATTATGATTTACAAGTTCAAATTTTAAGAGAATGGATGAAATTTTAGAAATTAACGATGGTTCTTTTTTTATATATAAAAAAATTACAGTCTGAAAATAAGAGAAGAGTTATAGATATTGAGATTTGAATTTCAATTTTACTTAATGTTATATTTTTTTATATTATTTATTGTAATCGAATATTATATGTATCAAGAAGAAATATACTTTTACTTGGTAATGCCAATTGTTTCTTAATTTGTTGATAATTTGAAAAATTAACTAGAAAATTTTCCCTGCTTCGCTAAGAGTTTGGATTTTTTATATAATTTAAATTATATTAATTAGTAATTATTTATTTAAATATTTTTAATATTTTAATACATATTTATACATTAAAATAATTATATTTTTTAATATAGAAATTAAATATATTAAATTACATTTCCTCACAAATAAATATTTTTTATTACTAAATCAATTTTAAAAAAAAAACCATAAAACTATAAAATTTAACTTTTTTTAAATCTAGTGACAAATTCATCAAAAAAATAAAACTTAAAACGATTTTTTTACCAATCAAATTTTACTTTTTTCGGTTGTGCGAGTTCAAATCGACCAATTACCCCTGCTGATATATTTTTTTCTTCTCAAAAGATAAAAAATAATTTAAATTTTTTATTTTCACATAATTTTTTTCTATTTCCTTATTAATAATTATTTATTATAATAATACTAGATAATAAATATTTTTAATTAATTGATTCATTTTGTAATTCTTCAAAAAAAAATCTCTCTTGATTACATGTTTTTCAAGAAAAAATAATAAATAATATCAAAATATTTTTGGTTTATTAATTATTTATAATTCTTCCAATTTTTTTTGTCACAAATAGAGATGACAGTGGATCGGATTTCTGCAATTTTTTAAATATCTCAATCTGAATTCGTTTAATTTATCCAAAATTAAGATATGTTTATTATTCGCTTACTATCAAAATCCGCATCTGATTTAAAGAGCAACATCTATCGGATATCCGAATCCGCTAAAATCCAAATTTATTAAATCATTTTAAAAATAAATAAATAAATTAAATAAGAACTAAATATATAAATGGAACGGAGAACGGATTCGGATATCCGACACTATCCGAACCAAAATTAAAGTGGATTCGAATAACGGATATCTAAGGGTTCATATCCGAATTTGCTACAGATCGTAAATTCAATATCTAAATCCGTAATATCCAAATCCGAAAAAAACGAATCGAATAACAAAAGTAAAAAAAAAAAAATTATTTCCTTGTTAACAATTATTTATTTTAATGACTATAAATTGTAGATATTTTTAATTGATCAATTTATTTTATAATTTTCTTAAAACACTAAAGAAGAAAAAAGACAACTATCGCTTTAAATATATAACTGGAGCGGATAGCGAATTCGGATATTCGATACTATCCGGACCAAAAGTAAAGAGGATTCGAATAACGGATATCAAAAGTTTCATATCCGAATCCGTTTCGAATCCGATGAGGATAGTAAATTGAATATTCGAATTCGTAATATCTGAATCCAAAAAAAAAGGGATCGGATCACAAAAGCTAAAAAAATTTATATTTTCTTATTAATAATTATTTATTATAATGACCAAAATTAAAATGGATTCGGATAACGGATATCCAAGGGTTCATATTCGAATCCGCTTTGAATCCGATCAGGATAGTAAATTCAATATTCGAATCTGTAATATCCGAATCCGGAAAAAAAAATGGGACCACAAAAGCTAAAAAAATTATATTTATTTATTAATAATTATTTATTGTAATGAGAAAAAATTATAAATATTTTTAATTGATTAATCTATTTTGTAATTTTCTTACAAAATTGAAAAAAAATAACAGTTTTCGTTGTCTGAACTCTTAGGGGATAGTTTTAATATATTAGATATAAATGATCAAAAATTATATATAATTTTAGTTGATTAACTTATTTTATAATTTTTCTACAAATTTGAGAAAAAAAAAAAAAACAGTTGTCGCTGTCTGAGCTCTTAGGAGATAGTTTTAATATATTAGGTATAGATACGTCAATTATAATAAATTTAACAAATTAAAACAACGTAATACTTTTGATTGATCAAAGTACATACATACATATCTATATGATTATGATTTTTTGGTATTGTGACAGTTTTTTATTGGTTTTGTTGGATTTACAATGGATAGAGTATATTTAAATTAGGCTTATATATAAAATTACCTATTGTACTATATTTCTTTTTTTTATTTTGGTATTTAAAGAATTTTTGGCCCAATCGAATACCTATAGTATAATTTTTTATCCCAATCGGGTCCAAATCGAGTACTTAATCGGTGTATGGATTTATACTATAGGTACCTGATTATGGTAAAAAAAATTTAGATACCAAAATGAGAGAAGATGTATAGTTCAGGGAGCAATTTTATATATAAGCCTTTAAATTAAATTGAGATGGAAAACCTTCAAATTAATTTTCATAATTTTGGATGGATATAATGCGATTACACATATAAAAAATAATTACAATAAAATATGATATAAAAAAATATAAACATGAAACAAATATATCAAAATTTATAAAATATAAATTATTAATGTGTTAAAATTTATATAAATATATAAAATTTTAAATATGATTATAATAAAAAATAATAATACAAATCCGACATAAATATTAAAAATATGATAAGAGTATATGATCGATGATAGTATCTATACCTATCCATTAAAAAAATCACTAATGGGGTTAGTGTTTGATACCTGTCTGTCAAGCTTCATTAATTTGACAGATGGCAGTTTTTTTTTTTTTAGGTTTATATTTTTTTAATTTTAGTTTTTTTAATTTATATTATTTTATTTTTAAATGATAGTAGTTAAAGAGATCGGTTCGTACATTGATTCACGGATAGATTTAGGATCCGTACCCGATCCACTCGGGAAAAAAATTCAAAAAAAAAAGAATTTGTTGCCAACCAGTGTGAGAAAGCCGAAAAAATCCCTTAATGAGTACGTGACATTTTTTTTTTTAGAGTTTTTGTTTTTGTTTTTGTTTTTTAGAGTTTTTGTTTTTATAGTTTTTAAAGTTTTATAAGTTTTTTTATAGTTTTTGTTTTTTTAGTTTATATTAATTTATTTTATTAATTATTTTTATTTTATTTTATTTTTGAATGATATATTTAAAGGGATTGGTTTGACGTTAACTCACAGGTTGATTTAGGATCCGTACTCGACCCGCTCGAAAAACAATTTTAAAAAAATGAACCTACTGCTAACTAAAGTGAGAAAGTTGATAAATCGAGTTAAAAATAAACCATAATTTTATTTTAGTTATTTTTTTATTTGAATAATTAAATATGCAAAATAAAATATAAAAATGAGTTAGTAGTTCATTAATTTAACAAAAAAAAAAAACGAATTTGCTGCTAACTTATGTGAGAAAGTCGACCCAACGAGAGAATAAAATAGAAACTACAATTTTATTTTGTTATTTTTCATTTATTATTTTTTACTTCCTATAAAAAAAATACACTATACAATAAGATCTAAATATGTTTTAAAAGTGCATATAAATAACAATTGAAAGTGCATTTACATTACATAATTTATAAATAAATAATTATCATAAATTTAATTTTCATAACTAACAAAATATAATTATATTAATATTATTAAAATTTGAAATAAATAATTAAATAAATAATTATCATTTAATAAAAAATTTTAAAATTAATTTATTATTATTATTTATTTTTTACCTCTTATATATAAAAATATACACTATACAATAAGATTTAAATATGTTTAAAAATGTATATAAATAACATTTTACAATACCACTACCACCGTGGATGTTGAAATTTCAATACCACTACCACCTCCATGGATGTCAGTTACATCCATAACCGTCCCGCCCCGCTCCGTCCCATTTGATATTTATTAATTATTTTTATTTTTTTCAAATAATAAAGCATGGGAAACAAATTTAAATATAAATTCAATATAAACATGTTTCAAATCTAGGAAGAGAAAATAAATAAAGTATTAGGTTTAGGTTTTTAAAAAGAAAAATAATAAGTTTAATTATATTATTTTATTATTCTTTTAAAAGTTAAATATTTAAGGGTAAAATTGTAATTTCAATATTCAGAGCGGGGCGGTACGGAGCAGACAATTACCACAACTGCTCCATCCACTCCTTTCAAACAAAAAAAATCGCATCGTCCCGCTCCGCCTCCATTGTTCAAAATAAAAAACATCTCCATTCGGATCGGTTCGAAATCCATCGATCGAATCGGATTTTGCCATCCCTATCTGAGGGTGAGGGTCTAGAGTGTAGATCTTTTGTGTGTACTTTTTCATTCATATTCATATAAGAAAATATTAATCGGTGTCTATAAACACTGGTTAAGATAATATATATATATAAAAAATATAATTAATGCTTTATTTATTTTTTGAATTTATTAATAATAATATATTAAATATAAAAAAAATTAATTAATAATTAAATAATTCTTAATCGATATCAATTAATACTAATTAAACGGATCCATTCATATATGTAGTAAATGCACATTGCGGGTTTTTTATACGAATATAGCCAAAAAAAATTAAACCCCAAAGTACCTATGCTTTTAGATTATTTCCCAAAATACGCTCGTTTTAAAATTAGCTGGGAAATCGCCACCCCCATGGCGATTTCCCAGCATCAAAATATTGATTTTGGCTAAAAATACCAAGGGAAATCACCATGGGGGGTGGCGATTTCCCTTGGTATTTTTTTCAAAATTTGATAAAAATACCAAGGGAAATCGCCACCCCCCATGGCGATTTCCCTTGGTATTTTTAACCAATTTTGTAAAAAGAATGAAGGGAAATCGCCATGGGGGTGGCGATTTCCCTTCATGTAATTTTTTTTTTTTAATTAATCAACAAATTTTAATTTTTTTTTATTTTTTAAATTTAAAAATTATAAATTAAATTAAGTTTCTTATTAAATTTAAATATGGAAAATTTTATTTCTTATAAAAATTAAAAAAACAAAATAATATTTCTTCTTAAATTTGTATATCAAAAATTATATTTGTAAGTTTTGTTTAAATTTTAAAATTTTAAAATTTTGTAAGTTTTGTTTTTTAATTTTAAAATTTATAAATTAAATTAAAATAATTTTTTTATAATTAAAAAAAAAATTCGTAAGGTAAATTTTATTATTTAAAATTTATGAACACATTTTTTAAAATTTTGTTAATTGATTTGTATTAGATAAAAACAAAAAACAAACAAAAAAACTTGCATTACATTTTCATAAGCAAACAAGTGAAATTCTGGAAAGCAGAAAAAAAAAATTCAGCTATATTTCAGTCCATCAAATGCTGCAGAAAATATTGGAACTTGATTTTTTCTGCAATGGATAAGACTGATGATATAGGTTTTTAGACAGGTTTCAGCTATTTTCCAGTCCATCAAATGCTGGAGAAAATATTGGAACTTGATTTTTTCTGCAATGGATAAGACTGATGATATAGGTTTTTAAACAGGTTTCAGCTATTTTCCAGTCCATCAAATGCTGGAGAAAATATTGGAACTTGATTTTTTCTGCAATGGATAAGACTGATGATATAGGTTTTTAGACAGGTTTCAGCTATTTTCCAGTCCATCAAATGCTGGAGAAAATATTGGAACTTGATTTTTTCTGCAATAGATAAGACTGATGATATAGGTTTTTAGACAGGTTTCAGCTATTTTCCAGTCCATCAAATGCTGCAGTAAATATTGGAACTTGATTTTTTCTGCAATGGATAAGACTGATGATATAGGTTTTTAGACAGGTTTCAGCTATTTTCCAGTCCATCAAATGTTGGAGAAAATATTGGAACTTGATTTTTTCTGCAATGGATAAGACTGATGATATAGGTTTTTAGACAGGTTTCAGCTATTTTCCAGTCCATCAAATGCTGGAGAAAATATTGGAACTTGATTTTTTCTGCAATGGATAAGACTGATGATATAGGTTTTTAGACAGGTTTCAGCTATTTTCCAGTCCATCAAATGCTGGAGAAAATATTGGAACTTGATTCTTTCTGCAATGGATGAGACAAATGATGGGATTTATCAATGACATTTTGCATTGAATAAGTTATAACTTTTTCAGTCAAATAGTCAAATAGTCCTAGGCAGAATATCAGAATCAGATTCCATCCTATACAAAGGATGGGATTTGTCATCTGGTACAACATAATGAACCATTATAAATTCATAATACTTATGAAGGTTTACAATACCCCCATACAACAGTTTTTCAATCAGATTTTTCCTGAGTGCTAAAACCTCCTCATTCTCATTCTCATCCTTCTATATTTCTTCTTTCTTTTGCTACACAACATGAGCAATAGAGTGATCGCATTGGTCTACTATAATGGCCAAATTCATAATACTGACGAAGGTGCTACCTTTGATTGTGAACGTCCAAAAAGTTTTCGTGTTGAAGACGACGTCACATTAGAGGAACTGAAGCTGCAAATTCATACAAAAATTAAAGCTGGAACTAGAAAAAGAGTTTCAGAGGTTAAGTACAGGCATCCTCTTTCTATTGGTGAAGGATGTGTCCGATATAGAACATTTCCACTTGAAGATGATGATGATGTCAGATGCATGTTTTATGCTCATGAGACATTTGCAAATGTTGGTGTCCTTGAGTTATATGCTGACATAGATGATGTTGACGATGATTGCGGCCCTTCAAATGTTCGCACAACAGAAAACTTTCCCATAGAAGATTATGATTCTGGGTCGTTCTATGTTCACACTACATACGACGTTCCCACAGAAGAAGTCGTGCCCTTATCTCAAGCTACAACTTTTCAGACTTCATTAGTCTCACAAACCCTAATTCCTACTACCCTCGAAGATGAGCCAGCTGGTGTTGATCCTGTTCGTCCACGTGGAGTCCATGGTGAAGATGTTGGTGAATTTAGTGAGCAAGAAGAGGATGCTGAATTCGCAAGTGATGACAATACTGATTCTGACCCAGACGTCGTCCCTGCTGAGATCAACACTCATGGAGATATCAACACTCATCGAGATATTCCCCCATATCAGGCTGCATCCCATATGCATACACTGGATCTGGAGGCAATGCATGTGCCGGAATTTCCAGAGTATGTTCATACATTAGCTACGCCTCTGACATTTGATCCATCTGCACTTGATCTGTGTGTTGGGTTACAATTCCCAACGAAAGAGGCTGTGCTTTCAGCTATCAAGCACTATAACATCAAAAACTCTGTAGATTACAGAGTAATTGAATCTGAGCCGACGAAATATTATGCCAAGTGCTTAATGTATGGGAATAGTTGTAATTGGAGAATAAGGGCAACTTTTATGAAGAAGAAACATCTATGGGAGATTAGAAAATATGAAGGGCCTCATACTTACACATCGGCGAGGATTTCACAAGATCATTGCAAGTTAGATTGTAACATGATCTGCTCATGCATTTTGTCATTGGTCCAAGCAAATCCGGAGATTTCCGTTTCAGTTTTGATCGCTGAGATGCGAATCCGGTATGGATACATCACCTCCTACAAGAAAACATGGCAAGCAAAGCAAAAGGCAATTGTTCGAGTATTTGGCGATTGGGAAAGATCGTACAATGAGCTACCTAAATGGTTAGGTGCAATGCAACATTTCGTGTCTGGTACAATTGTGGAATTGCAAACGATACCTGCATATCACGGTGATCGATTGGTCCAAGGTAAGAGAATATTCCATCGACTATTTTGGACATTTAAGTCGTGCATTGAAGGGTATCCGTATTGTAAACCAATTGTGCAAATAGACGGTACTTTCTTATATGGAAAATACAAAGGCACATTATTGTTAGCTATTGCACAAGATGGCAACCGAAACATACTGCCAATTGCCTTTGCCATTGTGGAGGGTGAGACAACAGAGGCTTGGTTATTCTTTCTCAGTAACTTGCGCAGACACGTGACAAAACAGCCTGGCATTTGCTTGCTGTCTGATCGACATGAAGCCATCAAAGCTGCGATTAGACGCAATGGTGGATGGAATCCTCCACATGCATATTCAGTGTACTGCATTCGACACATTGCAGCGAACTTTATGAAAAAGTTTAACAATAAGGAATTGCGTCGACAAATTGTTAACATGGGTATGGAATCAAATCATAGTTATTTTATCTCTTATATTTCGTTTAGCATATAAAATAATATTGAAATTCACAAGTTTTTTGTTTTAAAATTTATTAGGATACGAGTTGAGGCGACCGAATTTTCATTTCATGTATGACAATCTTCGTGGAGAAAATGCAGAGGCGGCTAACTGGCTTGATAGGATCCCCAAGGAGAAGTGGGCGCAGTCATATGATCAAGGAAGGCGTTATGGCCATATGACAACCAACCTAGCTGAATCTATCAATTCGGTGTTGAAGGGAACGCGTCATCTTCCCATTACTGCTTTAGTGCAATCAACATATTATAGGTTGGCTGCACTTTTTGTTAAGATGGGGAACAAACAGATTGCCATGATGGAGGGAGGGCACACATATTGTGAAACAGTCACACAAGCTATGCAAGAAAATCGCAGGAAAGCTAACTCCCACATTGTTCGTAATTTTACGCGAGCAAATCAATCTTTTCTGGTTGAAGAGTTAGTTGCTCCACAAGAGGGTGTTTCTGCAATGAACTACAAAGTCAACCTCAGTGACATGTGGTGTGATTGTGGAAAGTTTCAAGCACAAAGGTTCCCTTGTTCACATGTAGTTGCTGCCTGTGCACATGTCCATGTAGATTGCATGCAATATGTGGACAAAGTCTATAAACTGGAAAATATATTGAATGTTTATAGACATGAGTTCGAAACTGTTGGAAATGAAGGTTACTGGCCTCAATATGATGGTCCAGAAGTGTGTCCCAATCAAGAAATGTGGAGAAATCCACATGGTCGGCCAAAATCAAGTCGTATTCGTAATGAAATGGACCTCAGGGAGAAAGGCCAACCAAAACGTTGTGGATTATGCAGAAACGGAGGTCATAACCGTCGAAATTGTCCGCAACGATTTGGCACATTGGGGGAGACTTCGCATCAACAATAAATGAATTACATGTTTTTCTCAACTTATCATGTACTTTGGATTATAAGGGAAAATGTAATGCAAGTTTTTTTTGTTTGTTTTTTGTTTTTATCTAATACAAATCAATTAACAAAATTTAAAAAAATTTGTTCATAAATTTTAAATAATAAAATTTACCTTACGAATTTTTTTTTTAATTATAAAAAAATTATTTTAATTTAATTTATAAATTTTAAAATTAAAAAACAAAACTTACAAAATTTTAAAATTTTAAAATTTAAACAAAACTTACAAATATAATTTTTGATATACAAATTTAAGAAGAAATATTATTTTGTTTTTTTAATTTTTATAAGAAATAAAATTTTCCATATTTAAATTTAATAAGAAACTTAATTTAATTTATAATTTTTAAATTTAAAAAATAAAAAAAAAATTAAAATTTGTTGATTAATTAAAAAAAAAATTACATGAAGGGAAATCGCCACCCCCCATGGCGATTTCCCTTCATTCTTTTTACAAATTTGGTTAAAAATACCAAGGGAAATCGCCATGGGGGGTGGCGATTTCCCTTGGTATTTTTATCAAATTTTGAAAAAAATACCAAGGGAAATCGCCACCCCCCATGGCGATTTCCCTTGGTATTTTTAGCCAAAATCATTATTTTGATGCTGTGAAATCGCCATGGGGGGTGGCGATTTCCCAGCTAATTTTAAAACAATCGTATTTTGAGAAATAATCTGAAAGCATAGGTACTTTGGGGTTTAATTTTTTTTTTTTGCTATATTCGTATAAAAAACCCTGCACATTGCACCGAAAAGTAAAAAAAAAAAAAAAAACTCTGTTCACGTGCAATTTGATGTGACAGATATCATCATGTTTTGGGACGTGAATAGCAACGGTCAAAGGTATTTGGTAGGATTTTATATTATATTATTTAGTGTAGATTAATTTATTTATTATAAAATTGAATAATTTAATTTTTAATTTTAATTTTTTAAATATTAAAATAAAAAGATAAAATTATTAATTGATATAACGTGAATCGTTAAAAAAATTGATGTGACATTTTATTTATATTTAGTTAATGACGTGAATATTAAATATTGATATGAAACTAATAAAATATATTATTTAAAAATGACGTAGATTAAAAAAAAAATTATGTGATATTTTCAACAACTTGATTATATAAACTAAATGTTGCATAAGCTTTTTTAACAATTTATAATACACTAATTAATGAATTTATTTTTTACTTAAATTTTAAAAAAAATATTGACTAAATTGTCAAATTTAAAAAAAAAAATAATAATTTACATTAAATAATATAGTATAAGAATCTCATATATATTTTAACCGAATGTCACCTTACCTTCTCTATCAAAATCTATAAACTGTATCTCCTTCACTTCTGATTTTAAAAGAGCAACAATTTGATAATATCTATAATCTATAATTATTATAATAAAAGTTAGTTTGTCATTCAATTAGCCGGTTTTTTTATCAAAATATAGCTAAAAAAAATTATTTATCAAAATATCGTTCTTTTCAGATTAATTTACAAAATTCGCTTGTTTTAAAACTAGCTGGGAAATAGCCATCATCCATGGCGATTTTTCAGCATAAAATTTTCAAAATTTACAAAAAACACCAAGGGAAATCGTCATGGGGGTGGCGATTTTCCTTGGTGTATTTTAAAAAAAAATTAAAAAAAACAAACAAGGGAAATCGCCACCCTCATGGCGATTTTCCTTGGTGTTTTTTGCAAATTTAACCAAGGAAAATCGCCATGGGGGATGGCGATTTCCTTTGGTGTTTTATTTTTTTTAAACTTAAATTTTAAAAAAAAAATTGTAAATTTATTTTAAAATTTTGTATTTTAATTTTAAAAATTGTAAATTAAATAAAAAAAAATTATCTTGGTTTGTTTATTTATTTTTTTTTAAATATATATTAAAAATTTATAATTTTTTAATTTTATAAAAAATAAAATAAAATTTATTATTAAAATTTTATAAAAAAAAATTTATTTTATTAAAATTTAAAAAAGAAAATTATAATTCTTATTAAATTTTTATATAAAAAATTTTATTTCTTATTTAAATTTTATATAAATAAAAATTTTGATTTCTTATTTAAATTTTATATAAATAAAAATTTTGATTTCTTATTTAAATTTTATATAACTAAATTTTGATTTCTTATTTAAATTTTATATGTGAGATCTGTAACAAACAGGTATAAAAAAATTTATCTTCGATTGTTTTAATTTTTAAAAAATATATATACTTAAATTTTTTATTAAATTTTTTTTATTTTAATTTTATGCTGTAGAAAATATTGAAATTGGATTCCTTCTGCAATTGATGGGACTAATGATTTAGGGTTAGGGTTTCAACTATTTTTCAGTGAATCAAATCCTGCAGAAAATATTGGAATTGGATTCCTTATGCAATAGATGGGAGTATTGACCAGATTTAGGGTTAGGGTTTCAGCTATTTCCAGTCAATCAAATGTTGCATAAAATATTGGACTTAGATTCCTTCTGCAATGGATGGGACTAATGAGTTAGGGTTAGGGTTTCAGCTATTTTTCAGTCAATCAAATGCTGCAGAAAATATTGGAATTGGATTCCTTCTGCAATTGATGAGACTAATTATTTAGGGTTAGGAATAGGTTTCAGCTATTTTTCAGTCAATCAAATGCTGCAGAAAAAATTGGAATTGGATTCCTTCTGCAATGGATGAGACTAATGATTTAGGGTAAGGGATAAGTTTCAGCTATTTTCCAGTCAATCAAATGCTGCAGAAAATATTGGAATTAGATTCCTTCTGCAATGGATGGGACTAATGATTTAGGGTAAGGGATAGATTTCAGCTATTTTCCAGTGAATCAAATGCTGCAGAAAAAATTGGAATTGGATTCCTTCTGCAATGGATGGGACTATTGGACAGTCCGGTACAAAGGATGGGATTTATCATCAGTTTTTGCATTGAATGAGTTATCAGTTTTTCAGTCAATTAACCCTAGCCAAAAAATGAGAATCAGATTCCATCCTGTACAAAGGATGGGATTTGTCATCCGGTACAACATAATGAACCATTATAAATTCATAATACTGATAAAGGTTTACAATACCCCCTATAGCAGTTTTTCAATCAGATTTTTTTCTGAGTGCTAATACCTCTGCATTCTCATCCTTCTATATTTCTTTTTTCTTTTGCCGAGTGATAATATCTCCATTATCATCCTTCTCAGTTTCATTACTACACAACATGAGCAATAGAGTGATCGCATTGGTCTACTATAATGGCCAAATTCATAATACTGACGAAGGTGCTACCTTTGATTGTGAATGTCCTAAAAGTTTTTGTGTTGAAGAAGACGTCACATTAGAGGAACTGAAGCTGCAAATTCATACAAAAATTAAAGCTGGAAATAGGAAAAGAGTTCCAGAGATTAAGTATAGGCATCCTCTTTCTATTGGTGAAGGATGTGTCTGATATAGAACATTTCCACTTGAAGATGATGATGATGTCAGATGCATGTTTTATGCTCATGAGACATTTGCAAATGTTGGTGTACTTGAGTTATATGCTGACATAGAGGATATTCACGATGATTGTGGGCCTTCAAATGTTCGCACAACAGAAAACTTTCCCACAGAAAATGATGATTCTGGGCCGTTCTATGTTCACACTACATACGATGTTCCCACAGAAGAAGTCGTTCCGTTATCTCAAGCTACAACGTTTCATAATTCATTAGTGTCACAAACAATTCCTACTACTCTCGAAGATAAGCCAGCTGGTGTTGACCCTGTTCCGCCACGTGGAGTCCATGGTGAATATGTTGGTGACTTTAGTGAGCAGGAAGAGGATGCTGAATTCGCAAGTGATGACAACAGTGATTCTGACCCAGACGTCGTCCCTGTTGAGATCAACACTCATGGAGATCTTCCCCCATATGAGGTTGCATCCCATATGCATACCCTGGATCTAGAGGCAATGCAAGTGCCAGAAATTCCTGAGTATGCTCATACATTAGCTACGCCTCTGATATTTGATCCATCTGCAGTTGATCTGTGTGTTGGGTTACAATTTCCAACGAAAGAGGCTGTGCTTTCAGCTATTAAGCACTATAACATCAAAACTCTATAGATTACAGAGTAATTGAATCTGAGCGGACCAAATATTATGTCAAGTGTCTAATGTATGGGAAAGGGTACAATTGGAGAATAAGGGCAACTTTTATGAAGAAGAAACAGGCATGGGAGATTAGAAAATATGAAGGGCCTCATACTTGCACATCGGGGAGGATTTCACAAGATCATTGCAAGTTAGATTCTAACATGATCTGTTCATGCATTCTGTTATTGGTCCAAGCAAATCCGGAGATCTCCGTTTCAGTTTTGATCGCTAAGATGCGAATCCGGTATGGATACATCACCTCCTATAAGAAAACGTGGAAAGCAAAGCAAAAGGCAATTGTTCGAGTTTTTGGCGATTGGGAAAGATCGTACAATGAGCTACCTAAATGGTTAGGTGCAATGCAACATTTCGTGCCTGGTACAATTGTGGAATTGCAAACTGTACCTGCATATCACGGTGATCGACTGGTCCAGGGTAAGAGAATATTCCATCGACTATTTTGGACATTTAAGTCGTGCATTGAAGGGTATCCGTATTGTAAACCTATTGTGCAAATAGACGGTACTTTCTTATATGGAAAATACAAAGGAACATTATTGTTAGCTATTGCACAAGATGGTAACCAAAACATACTGCCAATTGCCTTTGCCATTGTGGAGGGTGAAACATACTGGCATATGCTTGATGTCTGATCGACATGAAGCCATCAAAGCTAGGATTAGACGCGATGGTAGTGGATGGAATCCTCCACATGCATATTCAATGTACTACATTCGACACGTTGCAGCTAACTTTATGAAAAAGTTTAACAATAAGGAATTGCGTCGACACATTGTTAACATGGGTATCCAATCGAATCATAGTTATTTTATCTCCTATATTTCGTTTAATATATAAAATAATACTGAAATTCACAAGTCTTTTGTTTTTAATTTTATTAGGATATGAGTTGAGGCAACCGAATTTTCATTTCATGTATGAGAATCTTCGTGGAGAAAATGCAGCGGCGGCTAATTGGCTTGATAGGATCCCCAAGGAGAAGTGGGCCCAATCATATGATCAAGGAAGACGTTATGGCCATATGACAACTAACCTAGCTGAATCTATCAATTTGGTGTTGAAGGGAACGCGTCATCTTCCCATTACTGTTTTAGTGCAATCAACATATTATAGGTTGGCTGCACTTTTTGTTAAGATGGGAACAAGCAAATTGCAATGATGGAGGAAGGGCACACATACTCTGAAACAGTCACACAGACTATGCAAGAAAATCGCATGAAAACTAACTCCCACTTTGTTCGTAATTTTACGCGAGCAAATCAATCTTTTCTGATTGAAGAGTTAGTTGATCCACAAGAGGGTGTTTCTGTAATGAAGTACAAAGTCAAGCTTAGTGACATGTGGTTTGACTGTGGGAAGTTTCAAGCACAAAGGTTCCTTTGTTCACATGTAGTTGCTGCTTGTGCACATGTCCATGTAGATTGCATGCAATATGTGGACAATGTCTATAGACTAGAAACTATATTGAATGTTTATAAACATGAGTTCCAACCAGTTGGAAATGAAGGTTATTGGCCTCAGTATAATGGTCCAGAAGTGTGTCCCAATCAAGAAATGCGGAGAAATCCACAATAGATTTTGACACTCTTCATTCCAATCTAGCAAGCTTCCGCCTGTAACTGCATCGCCATGGACCGGAAGTCCAAGTTGAAGCGCAACATCTTCTAGAGTTACCGTGCATTCACCAAATGGAAAATGAAAAGTGTGCGTCTCGGGTCTCCATCGTTCGATCAACGCACTGATTAAGTCGGGTTGTATCAAAAATCGTCGAATTTGAGTTGCGTGATAAAATTCGGCTCTTCTTAAGTGGTCGATAATAGATGGATGCGGGTCCTCCAATGTAAATTTTCTCGAACGTAACACGCAACGAGTATCCTGTTGATAATTAATTAAATTAAATTAAATAATAATAAAAATTAATATATTATAAAACTATAATAATTAAAAAAATTAAACAATATAAAAATAAAAAAAATTCTAAAACTATAAAATAACAAAACAATAATAATATAAAATTTTAAAATTATTTATATAATTATTAAATAATTAAATAATATAAAAAATAAATAACTATAAAATGAAAAAACAATAATAATTATAAAATTATAAAACTATAATAATAAAAATTAATATAATATAATATAATATAAAAATTAAATTAAAATTATATTAAAGTATAAAATTAAAAAACTATAATAATAAAAAAATAAACAATATAAAAAATATAAAAAATAAATAATTATAAAACTATCAAATGAAAAAACAATACTAATTAATAAATGATAAAATTATAATAATTAAAACATTAAAAATATAAAAAATATAAAACTATAAAACTATAAATTTACAAAATAATAATAATTAAAAAATTACTAAAAATTGATAATGTAATACAAATAATATTACAACAATTTACTTACCTCTTTAAATATAACCTCTGATATGTGATTTTCTTGCAACCTCAATAGTGATGATGAAGCCATTTTTAAATATTGTTGTAGAAAAAAAAAATTGTTGATAGAAAAAAATTTATTGTAGAAAGAAGAAAGAAAATAAAAATAAGTTGTAGAAAATTGGGGGGGGAGAGGGTTATTTATAGAAGAGTGGTGTGTGTGGGGGGGGGGGAGGGGAGGGGATTTTGAAGGCAACGGTCAAGTTACCGTTGCCTTCAAAAAAATTTAAATTTTTTTTATTTTTTTTTATTTCTTTGTTTTAAAAGTTTATATAGTAAAATTTAACTAAAAAATTTAAAAAAAAAAGTTTCATAAAATTTAAATAAGAAATATATCGTTGGACTTTTATTTAAAAAAAAAAATTAATTATATTTTTTTTATTTAATTTACAATTTTTAAAATTAAAATACAAATTTTAAAAATAAATTTACAATTTTTTTTTAATTTAAGTAAAAAATAAAAATTAAAACACCAAGGGAAATCGCCACCCCATGGCAATTTCCCTTGGTAAAATTTGTAAAATTTGCAAAAAACACCAAGGGAAATCGCCATGGGGTGGCAATTTCCCTTGGTTTTTTTTTTAAATTTTTTTAAAAATACACCAAGGAAAATCGTCACCCCCATGGCGATTTTCCTTGGTGTTTTTTGCAAATTTTGAAAATTTTACACTGGGAAATCGCCATGGGAGATGGCGATTTCCCAGCTAGTTTTAAAACAAGCGGATTTTGGAAATTAATCTGAAAAGAATGGTATTTTGGTAAATAAATTTTTTTAGCTATATTCTGATAAAAAACCCAATTAGCCCCTACAATTTCCTCTTCTTTTTTTTTCTTTACTTCCTAGGATAGTTTTTTTTTTCGTTTAAAAAAGAAAATACAGAAAAAATAAAAGAAAAGGAAAAGTAAATTTTTCTTTTTCCTATTATTAATTTTTGCTTTCAATTTTAAAAAAAAAAATATTTTTATAAAAAAAAGGAAATAAAAAGAAATAAGTGAGAATTTTTTTTTTCATTTTTCTCTTTTAATTTTTCCTCATATTGTTTTTAAATACATATTTTTCATGAAAATACAAAAAATAAAGAATATGTAAAATATTGATAATCAGTAACCATCAATGAATTAACCATCAATATAATAATAATAATAATAATAATAATTCCAATTAAAGTTGTCCTCAAGTTGGCAAATGACAATTCACAACTGAAAGGTACCTAATGCATAGAGGTATCCATGGGTCAAATCAAACCGGACTCAGGTGCAAATAATTTTTTTTTTGCTTGCCTAAGCCTGGCCTGGCTCGGGTTGGATCGAATTAGGGTCAGATGAAAATTACAATTAACCATTATAAGGCATATAAAGATGCATAAGTAATTAAGATAGGATTCATCACTTTGAATGATTGAAAGAATATCTCAACTAATATTGGTAAGGATTAACTCAAGAAATCTCTAGCCATAGTGGAATGAAGTTTTGAAATAGTTCTAAAACTTATTCAAAGAGTTAATTGCCTATCTCGAGGTCATGACTCATTGCTTGATGACAACCATGACTTACAAATATAAGATTGATTAATTAGAGAATTAATGATAAACTCAAATGATTTGATTCATCTAATTTGAAGTTATTAAGGATTACAATATTATATTTGTTGTCAACATGTTAAGGAATATAATGAACCGCACACAAATAGACGTGACTTGAGAAAAATTCTATTTGGCTTAAATTAAGTTAAATTTAATTTAAAGAAGTTTAGAACTTCATAGGCTGAATTAAATTAATTAAAAGTTCAAGAGAAATTAGCTAAGGCACAAATCTTATTTAGAATAAGACATGGCCGACCACTTTCTTATATAAACAAGGTTGGCCGCCCCTCTATGATTTATTCTTAATTCATTTATAGTCTTCAATTGTTGAAACTTTATGAAAACAAAGAAGGATAATCACATATACTACTAGCATAGTATTCGATCAACTTGCATCCCATCTTTCAAGAAGGCTCTTTCACTCATTGTTCGTGTGGACTATCTTAGAGGTTAGACATTTGGACAACTGATGGTTGCTACAACCTAATTTGGTGTTCTTGGAAGACAAATCTTGCCACACACTAAATCCTGAAATAAGGTTGTTGCTGCATATCTCTTATGTTACATAACTTAATTAACGTTAATCCTGTAGTTTGATAATTTAGGGTAAAAGACACTTACCTCCTTCAGGTTTGATAGAAAATCCACTTACCCCCCTAGGTATTATTTTTAGGTTAATTTTAAATGAAAAGACAAATATACTCTTTATTAATATTAATCATTTATTTTTTTGTTATTCCTTTTCATTTTTTTACTCAATTTTTTAACTATAAAATAATGAGAATTTATTTAGTCGTAAAATTATCTTTAATTACTATTAAATTAAATTCTAATTAAGTTATATTCTAATTCAAGTGCATGTTAAATATTTTAAACTTATACTTAATTCAATTATATATTAACTTTGAAATGATTTTATTAAAATATCTTTATTTATTTAATTATTGTTATTTAAAAAAAATTAGTAATAATGAAATTGATTAAAAAAAAATAAAAAAAGGGAAGAAAGGAGGATAAAAAAGTATATAATTATCTTTCATAAGATTTTTATTGAAAATAAACTTACTCGTATTATTTTGAAAAACACATTTTATCTCTTGAAAAAGTAACTATGTTAGCATTCTGTTAATCAAATTAATACTTATTCAAATTTTACTTAAAAAAATAAAAATATGATCATTTTTATTTTTAATTTTTTTTTGTCTATTTTTAATTTTTTGTTTTAATCATTTTCTTTATCATTAAAATTTTTTAAATAATTATAATTGATTCATTTTTAAATAAAAATAACATAATATATTAATATCAAAGTTAATATATATAATTCAATTAAAGATAAGTTTAAAATATTTTTTTGGTACAAAAAGTTTAAGTGATGGGAGACTACCCAATCCAGGGTCAGGACTAGGGATGGCAAAACCCGATCCGACCGATGGATTTCGCACCGATCCGCTCCGAATGGAGAGGTTTTTTTTTGGAGCGGAGTGGAGCGGAGCGGTTTTGGTAAATTCTTGCTCCACTCCGCCCCGCCCCAACTTTTGAAATTACTATTTTATCCTTTAAAATATTTTATATTTTTCCTTATATTTTTAATATATATTAGATATATATAGTAAAATCATATATATACTAATATTTTATATCTATACTTTTAGTATATATGTATTATATATATTATATTAAAGATTTTTATATACTAAAATTACGTTAATGAATAAATTATAATATAATTTTTTACAATATTAAGTTAAAAATAATTAATATAAATTGGGGTGTAGCGGAGTGGAGCACCGTGGAGTGGTTATGGATGTAACCGACATCCATGGATGTGGATGTTTCCAACATCCATGCAAGAGTGGGGTAGAGGTGGATAAGGCAATATCCGCCCCCGCCCCGCTCCATTGCCATCCCTAGTCAAGACATGTCACAGGTTTTAGAGAGAGTTAACAGTGGTACTTATAGATCACTCACCAAATGGAACTGCTGGTGAAACTTGAACCTTGGTGCTTGCCAAGACGCTAATGAGTACTCAACCAACTAAATCAATCCACATTGGCATAAGTTTAAAATATTTAACATATATACTTGAATTAAAATATAATTTAATTAGAATTTAACTTGATAGTAATTAAAGATAATTTTGTAGTTAAAAAAAGTTTTGAGTAAAAAAAAGAATGAAAACAAAAATAAATGATTAATAATTAATAAAGAATATAATTATTTTTTCATTTAAAAATAACTTAGAAATAATACCTTAGGGGGTTAGTGTATTTTGTGCCAAACCTTAAGGAAGTAAGTGGATATTTTTCAAACCTTAAAGGGGTAAATATATTTTCTATCAAATCTTAGAGGGTAAATATACTTTTCCTTTGAATTTAAAATTTTAGGCTAAAATACTAAAAAAGCCCCTGAACTATGACACTTTTTTTTTAAATAAGCCATTATATTTTTATTGTACCTAAATAAACCTTTATCCTTTGATTTGCACCTAAATGAGCCCTTATTTCAAATGAAATGTTGATTTATGTTAGACCTGCTTATGGGTCGGGCAGCCCGCTTGGCCCGATAGGCTTGACCTGTATTGGGTCGGATCGTGGGTATGATTTTTGGTGATCTGGGTCGGCCTGACCCGGCCCAGATCACTGTTCATGGATTAAAAAAAAATTTATTTAAATTAAATTATAAAAATTAATGTAAAAAATGATTTTAAATTTTTTTTGAATAGTGATTCGGGCCGGGCCTAGGTAAGGTAAAAAAAATCAGGTCGCAGCCCGGTCCATGAGCAGGTCTAATTTATTTTAAGGGTTTATTTAGGTATATATTAAAGGTTAGGGGCTTATTTGGATACATGTTAAAGGTTAAGGGCTTAGTTGGGTACAAATTAAAGGTTAATTGTTTATTTGGGTGTAATAAAAGTATAGGGGCTTATCTAAATAAAATGATAAAGTTCAGGGGCTTTTTTATTATTTTAGCTAGACCTGCTCACGGACCGGGCAGCCCGCCTGGCTCGTATTGGGCCGGGCTTAGGTAGGAAAATTTTGTTTCGGCCCGGCTCGGCCAGACCCAGAACAGTATTTTTTTGTAATAAAATAATATTATTTTGTTTAATTTTAATTATAAAAATATTAATAATTTTTTTTATATAAGATGAACAGTACTTACGGGCCAACGGGCCTGCCCGGGCAAAAATTCCTAAAGTTTTTGAGTCTCGATCTGACCCATGAACACCTCTAATTTTAGACAAAATTTTAAATTTCATTACTCTTAGCTTTGTTTATGCATATAATCAATTCTCAACATCCACTCCTAATTCTCAAACATTATTGAACACTTTAAAAGCGGTTTTCAAGATGAGTCCTAGCAATACCCTATGACCCTATTAAATTAGAGGTGGGACCATGAAGTGGTAAAATTAAGGGAGAGGAAGGTTTATTAAATGAACATGAGCTTTCTTGTAAGTGCGGACCTGGACCTACTGGTGCCTGCAAGTGGGGTTTGGTTTGAGTGGGGTTGAGACTTCAGAAGCATTTAAGGCAAATTGCTTAGGGTGGTTCAGGGATTTTGATCGGTTGGCTAGGGTCACGTAGGATGATAACGGATGGGATCGATTTTGATTCGGTTATTTTAATCAATGCATAGCATTTTGAATTTTTAGAAATCGATTAGAATTTAAACGGATCGAATAAATCATTAATTTTTAATTGAATCAATTTGATTGATTAATTCAATTCGATTCTTTTAACACGGATTATTATTGTTATCTTCTAATTATAGCTTTATAGCTTTTGTACTTTCCTCACAATAACAAGAAAGAGGATGCTTAATAAACTACTAGATTGTCTGACAACATTAACAATATGATTATATTGCAATTCTTCTTATATTCTTCTTCTTCTTCTTCTTCTTCTTTTTTTTTTTTTTTTTTTTTTCTGTTTTTGTCTTCTTTTCCACTATGCTATGAAAATAATTATAATAATAATTTCAAATTTGAAAAAAAAATGAAATATTGATTGTTTGGAAGTTTTTTTGAATTCATACTATCTTTCTAGTTTTCTACTATTTCTTTGATGGTAAATGACCGAGGTCAGTAATTTAGTTTTTATATATATTTATTTATTTTTTTTGTATAAAAGAAATTGCAGCTTAAGAAAAAAAAATACAGATATTGAGATACAAATTTTAAATTTATTGAATATCATTTTTTAAGAGTGATTGTATGAATCAACTCGACTAAACCATTGATTCTGCTTTTTACATCTTTAAATCAAGAGCAAAGTCAACATCACTTAAATGTTTCGTCAGTATAATTAATGATTTTTATTTGATAGTAGGCTTAAATTAAAAAATGGCCCTTGTACTATACCACTTTGATATTTACAGAATTTTTATTCTTAATCGGATACTTATATTATAATTTTATCACACAAATTGATACCTTGCACCAATACCATTAAATAAATGCTAATGTGGCAAATAGCATACAATGAAGTAGTGACACGTGGCAAAAATGCCATGTTAATATCAGCTCAATGACGCCACGTCATCATTAAAAGATTTTTTTTTATAAAATTAAAAAAAAAAAAGAAAAGGAAAAGTTATAATTCTTTTTAAAAGCTCAAAAAATTCAAAAAAAATTATAAAAAATAAAAAATCTGAAAATTTTAAATATATAATAAAAATAAAAAACTAAAATTTATATATATATATTTAAAAATATGTAAAAAATAAAATTGGAAATTAAAAAGAAAAGAAAATGAAATCTGGAAAAAAAAAAGAAAAAAAAAGAGAAGAGGAAGAGAAAGGAAAGGAAAGGAAGAAGGAAAAGAAAGAGAGAGGAAAGGAAAAAGAGAAAGGAAGGGATAGGAAAGAAAGAAGAGAAATAAAGAGAGAGGAAAGGGAGGCGGGAAGGCCGATCGGCCTCGGGCTGGCAAGATTGGCGGCTGCCAAGCCAAAAAGGGAGGGGGGAATCAGGAGAGAGAGAGAGAGAGAGAGAGAGAGAGAGAGATAGGGGAATCGGGAGAGAAGACTAGGGGGAGATCGATCGGTCGCAGCCTGGCCGGCCCGAGACAGATCCGTCATCGGTTGGCTCCTCATCTTCCCCTTATCTCCCCCTTTCGTCTCTTTCTCCCCTCCCTCCTCTCTCTCTCTCTCTCTCTCTCTCTCTCTCTCTCTCTTTCTCTCTCTCTCTCTCTTTATTTTTTTAATTTTTTTTCAAATTTTTTAGAAAAATTAAAAGAAATTAAAAATATATATAAATGTTTCATTTTTTATTTTATATCTATATATTTTAAATTTTTTAGATTTTTTTAAATATAAATTTAAAAAAATCATTTTTTATTTTTATTATTTTTTGAATTTTTTAAAAAGTATTTGAAAATATTTATTTTTATTATTTTTTTAATATTTTATTTTATTGAATTTTTATAACTTTTTTCTTTTTCATTTTTTTCTCTTAATAATGACGTGACTAGCATTGATGTGGTATTTTTGGCACGTGTCGTGACCTCATTGGATGTTAATGCCATATCATCCATTTATTTAACGATGTTAGTGCGAAATACCAACTTGTTTGACGGAATTATAGTACAGGTACTCGATCAGGAATCAAAATTCTTTAAATACTTTAGTGAGAAAAGTGATATAGTTTAAGAATAATTTTATATTTAAGCCTTGATAGTATTATCAATTATTCTTAATTGTTCTCATATCTAAAGTGTAGATACTAAATTACTAAAAATAGAGGTAAAGGAATTAAAATGCATTTTTTTTTTTACACTTGTGTTACTTGAACTTTTTATCTTTCTTAAAATATTTGTGTTCGACGCATATGCAAACGTAACTATGAAAATATATGATTTTAAATATATAATTTTTTTTAAAAAAAAAATTAAATATATTTATATCGAATATATATTCGTGTCCGATATTTACACTGAAATTCAGACAACATAATTTGACACAGTATTTCCCAAGTATTTTGACCGACTAAATGGTGTGAGAAAATGATCATAAATTATGAAGGAAACAGAAAAGTAAAGTGGGCCTCTTTAAGAGCCGAATGGCCAAGCCATGAACCCTTAATAGGGCCTGCCTTTGGAGGAGATTCTAGCATGAGAAGGGACTGTTAGGAACAGTGTCCCTACTAAAGGGACACTTATGCCAGACACCTAACATTACTTCCAAGTTGCACCATATTCATTGGGTTTAGAAACTGGAAAGGGGCACTTCAGAAAACTGGGTCCTTTTTGATTCTAAATTATGAAACTTCTTTTTTTTAAAATAAAAAAATCTGCAGAAACCTGTTTGGTCCTTATTTCCATTTTCCATTGAAGTTTTTAGTTGTTGAATTGTGATTTTTTTTTTTTTCAATCTTTTTGGGCCAAAAGCTTAGGGAAACACTGTTAGAACCCACAAGGAAAAAAAAAATATATAACCACTTTTCCCTTTTGATATTTGGTTTTGGTAAATTCAACTTTTATACCTACTATTTAAACAGAAAAAAGTCTAGTGCAAAAAAATAAATAAGGTTTCAGCAACTTTTAAAATATTTATCCTTTATTTGTAAAAAAACATTAATTAGTAGTCAAAGTTAAATTAGGCTGGAACTTGACTAGACAAGGGAACAATAATTTTTCATCATTGACCAATTTCATAGAAAATTCGGTTAACGGATATTTATAGACACCTTAATTATTATTATTATTTTTTGTATTTAATATATTATTTTTATTAAATTAAAAAAGTATTAATTACACTTTTTTTATAAATATTATCTTAACCAATATCATAAGACACTTTACATTTTCCTTTCTTAAAATGTTTATTTTCTTCTAAGAGTTAATAACACCAAAGGTCCCCAAATTATAAGGTATATTTTATATTGGTTCCTAAATTTCAAAACGTATAAATTGGTCCTTGATTACAAGTATTATAACAAATTTGTCCCTACCGTTAGCTTTTCCGTTACCTTTACTGTAACAATCAGCTTAGTGACACGTGTCACCAGCTTATTGCACCACATTCATTTTTTTTTCTTTCATTTTTCTTTATTTCTTTATTATTTTTTCTTTGATATTTTTTAATAAATAAATGTAAATAAATATTTTTCATAAGATTAATGTAAATAAATATTTATATTTTATAAATTATTTAATTATTAAAAAATTAATTTAAATTATTATTTATCTTTTGTATTTATTTATAAAAAATAATAAAAAAAGGGAAAATGAAAACATTAATAAATACAAAAAATAAATAATAATTTAAATTAATTTTTTAATAATTAAATATTTTATAAAATATAAATATTTATTTACATTAATTTTATAAAAAATATTTTTTCTTTTTTTTTCTTTCTTTTTTTCTTTTTATAAATAAATTAATTTCGTAAAAGTTAAATAATTTATAATTTATAAAATATAAAATATTTATTTACATTCATTTATTAAAAATATATTTTTTACTTTTTTATTTTCCTTTTCTTTCTTTCCTCTTTTCTTATAAAATTAATGTAAATAAAATATTTTATATTTTAAAAATTAATTTAAATTATAATATGAATTATTATTTATTTTTATTTAATTACAAACAAGAGAAAAAGGAAAAAGATAAGAAAGGAAAAAATAAAAAAACTTATAAATATAAATATAAAATAAATATTTTATATTTATAAATTATTTAATTTTTAGAAAGTTAATTTAATTTAATTTAAATTAATTTAAAATATAATATAATATACTTATATATATATATATTTTGTATTTGTTTATAAAGAAGAGAAAAAAGAAGAAAGGGAAGAAACAAAAAAAAAAATATTTTTATAAAATTAATATAAATAAATAGTTTTATATTTTTTCAATTATTTGATTATTACAATATTAATTTAAATTATAATGTAAATTATTATTTTGTTTTTAATTTTCATTTATAAAGAAGAGAAAAGCAACAAAAAAAAAAAGAAGAAACGAAAAAATTAAAAATATTTTTTATAAAATTAAAGTAAATAAATATTTCATACTTTTTAAATTAATTATATTTTTTAAAAAATTATTTTAATTTATAATATGAATTATTTTTTATTTGTATTTATTTATTAAAAAAAATCAAAGAAAAAATATAAAAGAAATAAAGAAAAATGAAAAATATGAAGACAACTGCTGGAGCAATCAACTGGTGACACGTGTCACTAAACTGATTGCTACAGTAAAGGTAACGAAAAAGCTAACTGTAGGGATCAATTTGTTATGATAGTTGTAATCAAAGACTAATTTGATACGTTTTCAAATTTAAGGACCAATATAAAATATGTCCTATAATTTGGGGACCATTGATGCTATTAACTCTTCTTCTAATAATAAGGTAAGTTATTAAATCATGAACTTATAAAGTGAATCTGTATACTAAAACGAATCTACTAAAATTTTCAAAAACTAAATAAATAAAAACCTTATTTACAAAACTAAAAGAGTGACATAAATTACCAACATATGTAACTATTGTTTAACTTTCTCTACCCACTTTTAACTAATTTCCTAACTACAAATTAAAATATTATTAACCTTCATCGGAGACTCCCCCAAAATTAAAACACAAGAAAGAATTATCAGTTCCAATTTGGATTTTGCTAATAAATATTTTAAAGATTTTAAAAAAATTATTATATTAAATAAATAAACATTTTTAATATATTGACATTATCACATTAATTATTAACTATTGCATTTATTATAAAAATATTATTATAAATAATATCTTAACAAACTTTAAAAAGTATTATAAGAGAACTCGTTAACAAAATTCAATTAATTTTTCGATCTGATTAAGGGTGTTTATAAAACTATTTATGTGAAGTTTAAAAGGCTTTTGTTAATAAATATCCTTAGAGCATTCTTTAAATGCAACAATTGACAAATTTTATTGATGATTTCAAATGTTTTGGATGAATATATTATTTTATATCAAGGTTAACAAAATTCAACTAATTTTATGATCTGATTAAGGGTGTTTATAAAACTCTTTATGTGTAGTTTAAAAGTGTTTGTCAATGAATATCTTTAGAGCATTCTTTAAATACAACAGTTGACAAATTTTATTGTTGATTTCAAAAGTTTTGGATGAATATATTATTTTATATCAAGATTAAAAAAATCATATTAGAGGTCAAATCGGTGTGACTTTCAATTATCGGTCTAATTGGTTGGACCGAACGGTTCAATTGAAACAATTTTAAATATTAAAAAATACTTAAAATGTTAAATAAGTAATAAATATAGTACATAATTACTAAAAATATACATTTGACTTAATGATATGGTTTTTAATATTAAACTAAAAAATTAAAGCTTCAAATCTTATCCGTTACAAAAAAAAAAAAAAAAAATTTCTAAAATTGGTTTTTTACCAATTCCCTAAACTAAAAAATTAAAGCTTCAAACCTTAGGGTGTGTTTGGATGAAGAAATTCATTTGTAAAGAGACTTTTAAAATTCTAAAACGAAATTATCTTGTTTGGCAAAATAAATATTAGAATTGTCAAAATTCTTGAAATTTGAAAGAGAGGTTTTATAAGGCTCAAATTCTCTTTTCAAATTCCACCTTCAAAGGTGGAATTTGTGAAATTTTTTAATTTTTTAACAAGATATTAATATTTATTACGTGTTTTTTTTTATGCAACTTTTATTTTTTTTCACTTCTAACTACGAAAACTCATTTTAAAATTTATTTTTTTTTTATTTTTTTTTCTTCATGTTATTAGTAATACCTATACATTTTTAAAAATCTAATGATACCCATATTGTATATTTTTTTCAATATATTTTTTTTATTTTATCTCTATTATAATTTTTTTTACCTCATCAAATTTTAATATTCAAAATTTCTTTTAAAAAAATATTTATCCAAACAATATAATTACAAATGCTAGTATTTTAAATTGATGCATTTTAAAATGCTAGCATTTCAAAAAAAATTGATCCTAATTAAAATACTATTTTAAAAAAATTAAAAATTAAAATAGTATTTTTAAACTCATTTTAAACTGTATTTTTAAATAGTATTTTTTTAAAATTAAAAAATAAATACTATTTTAAAATACTATTTTTTTCAATCTTCGTAGACATTTAGCAACATCCTAATTAAAATACTATTTAAAAAAATGTTTTTACATTCAATATATTATTTTCGCTAAATTCAAAAGTTAACAACATATTAATTACATATTTTTTTCTTAAATATCAATTTAACCAATGCTATTAGATAATTTTTGGTTAATATTTTCTTATTTTTTTTATAATAATAAATAATAAATTTGGCTAACAAGTGCCTTGAATTATTTATTAAGGTTCGTTAAATTATTATCTATAGTAGAAAAATGTTAACTAATGCTTAGTGATACTGGTTAAGGTGATATACATAAAAAAGTGTAATTAATTTATTATTTTTCTTTAATTTAGAAAAAAAGTAACGTATTAAATGTAAAAAAAATTTCTAAATAAATAATTTTTAATTGGTTCCTATAGGAATTTGATGAGGTAAAAAATAATTATAATAGTGAAAGAATAATTTAGAGATAAAATAAGAAAAATATGCAATATGGGTGTTCTTATATTTGTAAAAATATATAGATATTACTAATAATATGAAAAATAAAAAAAAATGAATTTTCATAGTTAGAATTGAAAAAAAAATGCACAAAAAATAATAAATGTTAATATCTTATTAAAAAAAATTAAGAAATTTCACAAATTTGAAAGGAAACTTGAAGAATAGGATCCAAGATGGTCCAATTCTTGAAGATTCATGGGAAGTTCCATATGGGTCAAGATCCAAGAAGATCAAAGAAACATTGCAAGCATTGGTGGAATTCACTTGGGCCATGTTGCAAATTGTTCAAGAAAGACTTCAACATTCAAGAATGGGCTTGAACGAATAAAGACCAACTTTAATGCATGACTAAGGTGGCGACATAGAGAGAAGGACTTTGGGCCTATCTTTGTTTCATTAATTGACATGGCAAGTGTAGGGGTCATCCTAATTCATTAATTGATGTGGCAGAAGTGGATTTTGTTTAATTCATTAATCCACTTAGGCATGTGGGCCTAATTGTTTTATTATGTCCAATAGGCTTGTGGGGTCTACTTCATTAATCTTGTTGGACTTATTTTAATTATTATGTTTTGGGCTTGAGCTTGTTCAGCCTATTTTTACTTAGCATTATTTAGGTATGGTCGAATAGGTATTGTATTAGGAATAAGAGTCCATTTATTTAGGTGTTAGCAGATCAAGCTATTTGTATTAGGATAGGAGTCCTAACTTACCTAGGGCTTTAGCATTAGGAGGCTATATAAACATGCTTAGCCGTCTACTTTCAATTAGACATTGTGTAATCTGATTTTTATCAAATTGAGAGGTTTTTCTCTTATTGTTCTTGAAAGAACTTCTGAAATTATCAAAGGTTTCCTTCGTGGAGTTCAACAACCAAATGTAGGTTCTTGAAACAAGATTTCATTGGGTCTAGCTAAAACTAGGTTCTTGAAACAAGATTTCATTTGGGTCTAGATTCTTCAACCTAAATCTTGGCTTTCTTGGGTTAGGATATTTGAATTGTTAGTGAGTTCAAAAGGTTTCAATCCTAAGGGTTCACATCATTTGGTATCAGAACTTAGGCTTCCAATCAGGTCTTTTATCCTTTAGAATCAAATCAATCTAACAAGATTTTGGGGTTTCAGGCATTCTTGTCTTGGGGTTATAGTTTTAGGCATTCTTGTCTTGGAGTTATAGTTTTTAGGCAGTCTTGTTTGGGGTTTCGTTCTTGTCAGTTGACTTAAATCAAGATTACTGCTTCTTGCATTATTGATCTACAAAAATTCGTTCTTGGTCGTTCTTGAGAAAAAAAAAACAAGAATTAAGAATTCAGTTCGACAAGTAAAAAAAAAAGAACAAAAGTATTTCGAGACAAAAAGAAAATCAAGAAGTCTCGAAAAGATAAAAAAAAAAATCAGTTTGAAAAGAAAAAGAAAGAAAGGAAAAAGATTTTTTTTTCTAACAATCTTGTTATGCAGCATATTAACGATGTCTCACAAGAGTAGCAATCTTATGTGGCATACTATACAATAAGAGATGGAACAGATAAATTTGCTGTTGGGGGAGCTGAAAAAAAGTTTGAGCAAAAAAAAAGAGTGGGGTCGAAAACAAGAGAAAAAGAGAGAGTGACAAAGAAAGAGAGGTGGCTAAAAAAAAAAAAAAAAATAAAGTGGAGCCACGAAAGGAAAAATAGAGAGTTCCTGCCGAGAGAAAGGAGATGATAGAAACGAGTTTTTATGCAAAGGAGAGTGAGGTTCTTAATCTTGATGAAATTCACCAATCTCTTCCTAGTTTGGCTGTTTCTTCGTTGCAGGAGTTCAAGGACTTATTTTCGGAGGAGATGCAGGATGGGTTGCCTCCCATAAGAGGTATTGAACATCACATTGATTTCTTACCTAGAGTCGTCATTGTTACACACAAGGCTAAGATTCGAGGACGAATCTTTTCGAGGAAAGGGGGAATGATAGGATTCAAGATGGCTTAATTCTTAAAGATTCATGGGAAGTTCCATATGGGTCAAGGTCTAAGAAGATCAAGGAAACATTGCAAACATTGGTGGAATTCACTTATGCCATGTTGCAAATTGTCCAAGAAAGACTTCAACATTTAAGAACGGGCTTGAATGAAGAAAGACCAGCTTTAATGCATGACTAAGGTGGCGGCATAGAGAGGAGGACTTTAGGCCTATCTTTGTTTCATTAATTGACATGGCAAGTGTGGGGCCATCCTAATTCATTAATTGATGTGGCAAGAGTGAGTTTTGTTTAATTCATTAATCCACTTAAGCATGTGGGCCTAATTGTTTTATTATGTTTAATAGGCTTGTGGGATCTACTTCATTAATCTTGTTGGACTTATTTTAATTATTATGTTTTGGGCTTGAGCTTGTTCAGCCTATTTTTACTTAGCATTATTTAGGTCTGGCCGAATAGGTATTGTATTAGGAATATGAGTCTATTTATTTAGGTGTTGGCCGACCAAGCTATTTGTATTAGGATAAGAGTCCTAGCTTACCTAGGGCTTTAGCATTAGGAGGCTATATAAACATGCTTAGCCGCCTACTTTCAAGAAGACATTGTGTAATATGATTTTTATCAAATTGAGAGGTTTTTCTCTTATTGTTCTTGAAAGAACTTCTGAACTTATCAAATGTTTCCTCTATGGCGTTCAACAACCAAATCTAGGTTCTTGAAACAAGATTTCATTGGGTCTAGCTAAAACTAGGTTATTGAAATAAGATTTCATTGGGTCTAGATTTTTCAACCTGAATTTTGACTTTCTTGGGTTTAAGATATTTGAATTGTTAGTGGGTTCAAAAAGTTTCAATCCTAAGGGTTCAGATCATTGAACATCTAAAATTCCTTTTTCAAATTTCAAAAATTTTGATAATTCTAATTTTTATTTTACCAAACTTCATTTTAGAATTTTGAAAGTCTCTCTACAAATGAATTTTCTCTTTGAAATCCCTTATCCAAACGCATCCTAAGTGATTTGTTAAGGTTAGTTAAATTATTATTTATAGTAGGAAAATGTTAACTAGTGCCTAGTGACATTGGTTAAGGTGATATATATAGAAAGAAAAGTATAATTGATATATTATTTTTTTTAATTCAGTAAAAGTAATGTATTAAATGCAATTTTTTTTTTTCTTTCTAAAATCATAAATAAATGATTTTTAATTGGTGCCTATAGGCACTATTAAACGAATCCTTTATAGAAGGTCCGTTTAACTGGTGTCTATAAGCACCGGTTAAGGATTATTTATTTACCTCTTTAGAAAAGATTTTTGCATTTAATATATTATTTTTATTGAATTCAAGAAAAAGTGATGCATTAATTGCACTTTTTTTTTTTTTTTTGTATATTTCACCTTAACCAGTGCCACTAGGCATTGGTTAACATTTCCCTCGTAGTAATAGTCTTATACTAAATGTAATAATTGATAATTATTTTGATAATTTTTAATGCATTAAAATTTATAACTTATCTAATATGATAAGAAAAATGCTAACTAGTGCTAGTGACACTAGTTAAAGTAATATATATAAAAAAAAAGTGTGATTAATGCATAATTTTGTTTTTTTTTTTAAATTCAGTAAAAATAATGTATTAAATGTAATTTTTTTTTTAAAATAATAAATAAATAATCTTTAATTGATATCTATATACTAATTTAAAAAAATATTTTATAGACATTCATTAGCAAAATAATTAAATAAACTATTGAAGAGGGAGAAACTGATCTAAGGACAAAGATACCTTAATCTCCTCGCTACAATGACACATTAACACTTGTGAACATTAAAGTAAACTAAAGTCAATATTTTTCAACTCCCATTTACGTTACGTTTGCCACGTCACTCCTAATAATGGCAAAACCGCAAATTTTCACATCATTAAGCCACACATTTACCCTCCCTAAATTCTAATTATTACGACATAAAAACAACAAAACATTTGCTTACGTGGCAGCTTAGCCTCAAAAACATCCTAAAAAAGAAATAAAAAAAAACTCCCCCAACCCCATCCTTCTCCCGCAAAACTGCTTATAGCCGCGGCCACTCTTTTAGTAGACAAAATTGGGCCTTCAAATTCCCTATAATTACCAGCGCTGCCACTGTGGTGGATATCCGGCGACAGTAAGATGGAGGCTGGAGTAACGACGGCTACTACGGCGTCGTTTAGTTCGATAATTGGTAAACCCCTCAGCCAACTAACCGAAGAAGACATTTCTCAGCTCACTCGCGAAGATTGTCGCAAATTCCTCAAAGAAAAAGGTTCTTTTAAATTTGTGAGTTTTTTCTTTTCCACTTTTTCCCTTTCTCGGTCTCCGTATTTTCTTTCTTAACCATATCTAGAAGGACCAGAGAATCCTGGGAAACATGGAGAGATAGGAAAAAAATGTAATAATAAAAAACTGATAGTCTGATACGTGGCGTTACAGGAATGCGGAGACCGTCGTGGAACAAATCGCAGGCGATCCAGCAAGTGATTTCACTCAAGGCGTTGTTGGAGAGCAACGACGATTCCGGCACCGGCACTCTCCGGAAGATCTTCGTTTCTCCACCACCACCGTCAGTTCCTCCAGAAAATGCTACAGCGCGTGTGAGTTCACTTCTCTTTTCGTTTATTTTTTTTATACTATTTGCTTCACTTATTTATTTAAAGAATAGATAATAATTTTGGAATGCTCTGTTTAAGTGGCTTCGAATTCAGGTGATTCAGTAAAATAAGCGATTTTGGAGAAGAAGAAATCCCGTATCGGCGAAAAGATTCTCCTTTGAAACCTGCTCCGATGGGGAAAATAAATTGCCGGGGCCGTGACGCAGATAACAAAAATCTCTCTCCCAGGTTAATTTTTTTTCTTTTTCTTATTAGTATTTAGTAGTAGTATTTTTCTAACTTTATGTTGTGTTATTGTATTTTGCATTGAGGGTTTTATCCAATTCCTTTGGTAGATCTAAAAGTTTACTTGGATTTATAGTCTATTTAATTTTTTTTTTTTTTTTACAAAGCAATGCAATTCAATAATTGGGTTTTCAAAGGAATGATATTGATGGACTCCCTAAATATTTCTTTCAGTTTAGAATAGGTCAATGTTTGATGTGAAATCCTATTGTGCTATCACCTTTTCCTTCTGTTCATCTATGGAAATTGCATCGGACTCTAGAATGCAAGTGTTGAGAGCTTGATTTTTGTAATTTGTTTAGTTAATACCCAGACACCAGTAATTTAGTCAAGGCTAATAGCTAATAGCTTGCTTGTGTGATTTTTGTTGTTGTGGATAGGCTGCAGAATGTTCAATTTAGATAGGGTAATCTGTAGTTGTATAATTTTATGTGTATTCTTGAGTTTAGGTGCTCAACGGGAGTATTCTAAATTGTTTGACAGAAGTCCGTGTGAAACAAATGAGTTGGGTGGGCAAATGACGATTTTCAACTGTGGAAAGGTTGATGTGTATGATGGAGTACCGCTTGATAAGGTAATGAAGCTTCTTCTTTCTGTGGATACCTGAATATCCAAATATGGGTTTGCAGGCATGGGCAGTTGTCACGGACACGGAACTTTAGCCCTACGAACCGTGCGGCCTTAGACTGGAAGTCGCTTCCTTGGATGCCTAAGTCAGCCTGTTAACACTCAAGAAAGCTCAAGAAAGGCAAGGAAGCCTAAGTCAGCCTGTTAACACTCAAGAAAGCTCAAGAAAGGCACTGGTAACTAAATGATACTGGGCTAAGTAGAAAAATAGAACAAGAAAGAGTAGAGAAGAATGCTCTTGTATATTACTCAAATGAGTTGAATGATACAAATGAGGTTGGAGGAGGCCTCTATTTATAGTTGAATCCCCCTTACATCAACAGTTCAAATTTAAACAAATGAACGGCTAAGATTACATTATCTAGAGGTCTAAAGGAATTTAAACTCTATCTCTTAGAGTTCTAGATAAGCTGGAACTGTTGGACAGTAACTATCTTTTACTGCTTCTAGAACCTCCAGGTAAAATCTATCTTTCAGGACCTTCTAGAATGCTCCAGGGATTGGGCCTATTCTGGTGGGTCAAGATACTCTTTGTAACTCAGATCTTAGGCCTGGACCTGTTGTGTGCGAATTGGGCCTGGACCTGTTGTATGCATAACGGACCTGAGCGAGATCGTGCGGGCCGTGACACAGTCATGTACCTGGCAGCAACTCCTATTGATTTTTCTCAAGACAATCTATGTTGTGGAAATGCATTGGTTAGGTCCTTTATGTGCCATGTACAATCTGCCAGTGACAAAAATGGCCTTACTGCTTCTACTGCCTTGAACTCTCATACCATGCAAACAGGTTAGGTTTGGAATGGATATGTGAACTGCTTTCTCTGGCTAATGCAAGGCAGCAAATTATTGTCTTTCAAAGTTATCTAAAGCTATACTTGAACTGTGACTACACTTTAGACTTTTAGTTAAAGGAAAAGAGAATTCAGGAAAAAAAGTTGTTTCTGATGTTTGGAGGAATGCAATGATAGTGTTTGCACTTGAAAGTTGAAACATATCTCTTTGTTATCTAAATAGTAGAAACTTACTTTCACCACTTTTAATTAGTTGGGGCTGTGCTTTATGTTGGTTGTATATCTTCTTTTCAATCTTATACGTGCATCTCATGCGTCACTTCAGTAGCAGTTGTAGAACAAAAATAGAGCATTATGAGCTAGTTGCAGTCTAAGCATTTTAGGTTTTATATTATTCATAATTAATCAATTGGCAGTACTGGCATGAAAGTCGCACATGCTTGGCTATTGAGATGAAGATAATTCCGATAAAATTACATGGTTGTCAGTTTTTATAAAATCTTATTTCTGAATTTATTGGCTTGGTGTTAATCTAGTGACAGTGATTACAATTTGCCTTTACAGAGAAGATGACAGAATACCAGCAGCAGTTTAGGGATAAAGGAAATATCTTTCGTGACTCTGGTATTTTTTTTCCTTTACTTTTTCCTTTATTGTTCTTATATAGTGTTCTATAATGTGCAAATGCTATCATAACTCTTGTTTGGTGGAGTAATAGTTCTATACATAAAATAATTTAAATAGGAAAAATGTTTTGAATTTCAGCGGTTTTACTCTGCAGCCAAATGCTAGGTCTAGCTAAGCAGGCAGAGCAGTCCTTTATCAAGATGATCATTATCTCAACCGTGGAGACATCCCTTAGGAGATCAAGCATAGGGGTTTATCTACCCAAAACCTCACCCATTGCTGAGCTATAGACTTGGCTGTAGATGAAGTCTAAAATGAATACATGACCATAAGTTATTGTGGAACCTCATGCTACTAAAATTAACATAGAGGAAGCTGATCCTAACTTATTTTTCATCATTTAGAAGCCTAGTTGATGCAATTCTAGAGTTTTTATTTCCTATTATTATTTATGCCATACATAAAAGCAAGTGCTTGATCATGTTAGTTTGTAGGTAAATGCAGTATTGTAAAGGGCGCAAGGCGTTGGAACCCTTATATTGCCTCAGATGCAAGGCGCGCTCGCCTGAGTGAAGTAAGGCAAAATATGTATGTGTTTATATATATATATATATATATATATATATATAAGCTTAAGATATATAATTATGATAATAAACTCTAAAGAGTGATCCAGTTTATCTACAAAACATGTAATTTTTTTTGTTATCCAATATGCATGATTTCCTTATGGTCCCATGTCTATTGTAAAAATACTCAAATATTGAGAAGTAGAGAGTTTGATACTATCCAATTGCTTACTAATAAAGGTTCATCTAATGAAAAAAATTAAAATAAAAGTAATTAAAAAGAACTTCAATCAGGCGGGCTTTTTTTACGCCTATCGCCTTACAAAAAAGCGCGCCTAGGCGCACCAGGCGTGCGCCTGATCAAATGCGTCTTGCCCGAAAGGGTCTGAGGCGCTTTTGTTATCTAATGCTAAGGCGCAAGGCGTAGGCGCGCCTAGGCGCACGCCGTGACAACACTGGTTAAATGGGACTCTTCAAAAGCATCTCCAAATGGTTCCTCGGGAAGATGTGCCTTGGACATTCGTGATAATTTATTGATGACGGGAATTAAAAATCTTTCCTGCTTGATGGTATATGATAATATTGGCTCTTTACTTCCTGTTTTAATACATGCTGCTTGGTCTTAAGATGTAGATGGACAGGTGAACAGAAAAGTATCATTGCAGAGATATCTTGAAAAACGAAAAGACAGGTACCTATAGTAGCTAAGATATCGTTTACTAGAGATACCACTAATCTCATGTTACTACAACACCTCTAACCTACTAAATGTTTATCCGATTTTAAATTTTAAAATTCTTGTCGACCTATTCTTTTATTAGGGGAAGATTTTTAAAGGACAGGAAGAATACAGGACAGACTTCTTCTAGCTTGGAGATTTACCTGAACCATCAGATAAGAACTCACAATTCAAATGGACAATCAAGCCGGAGCAGCACGAGTTCTCCACCAGAGTCTGGATTGCCACATGCTCAGCTGACAACCAAGCAAAACTTGTGAATCTTTCTCTAGATCTCAATGATGAAAGGAAGCTAAGAAATTATCTTTATATTTTTTATGATGTAAATATGCTACTTAATTTGTGTTCACAACTAGTAGTGCACGATTCTTGATGGTTGATCTTATGTATGGGGTAAAATTCTGGTTCTTGTAAGAACTGTGGCTGAAGAATGCACATACATAATTGCTGAGGAACAGTTTTGGTAATCTTTGTGTGCATTGGTTGTCAGATTTGTGAACAGTAATCTAATAAATTTGCAAGTACTAAATTCTGTTAGATTTTTAGTTTACAACCGGCCATAATATTATTAACCATATGAAATAGTTCATCTCGGAGTTTTATTTCGAGAATATCATGTTATATAGTATTTCTTTAAATCGACATTATTTGTTTCCTCATAATTGCTCTTTAGTTAGCATATCATCTCTAGTCAGCCTTTGGAGTATGCATGGTGGAATCTTATTTGAGTTTTGATTTTCATGCAGGTGGTCAAGAACACTGAATTAAACGTGCTTTATGCATCAGAATTCATTGGGACTTAATAGAGATGTTCATTAGGGGCATTACCATAGCAGACATAGGAGAGAAGGAAAAAGTAACCTGAAAGCCTTCTACATGCCTGCATATTATATGATTTGGATTGTAATGGTTGAGTTTCTTAGTCAGAGAATCCTCTTTTGAATGGTATGAGTTTGACAATCCTCTGATCAATTTTTTTACTTTGCGAAGCTTAGGACCGACCATCTTTGGGAATTTCTTGTTTCTGATGTTAGGATCTCTTATTGGCTTTGAGGTATAGAGCCACTTGTAGCTGCAAGCTGTGCTTTTCTTTTGCATAACCTTGATATGTAAATTTTGACTGCCTTTGGCTCTGCTAATAGCTTTTTATTGTACCAATTGAAGTAGGCTCTATTTCTATCAACAAGTATCATCATCTATATCATGCATGTTACTATCAATTTTAGAGTAGGACTCAATTTGGGCTATGGTGACATGATTTCTTGTCGATAGGCTTTTATTTCCCCCACTTCACATTTTTAATTTGAAGCCCTGTTTAGTTAATAGCAAGAATTTTGCTAAGAAGCCTTTCTGTTGCAACAATTACATTAGCAAGTAATGTTATGCATGGTTTGACCGAACCGTTGGCCTTGAAAATGTTGGTTTGAGAAGTACAAATGTGTTCACTATTTCTAGTCTCATTTTCTTTTATTCATTTTTTGAAGTAAATTTTTTTTTTTTTTTTTTTTATAAAAAAAGTCATAGTATGTGGATAGAGAAAAGAGTTGTATATACTGAAATTCGAATTTTAAATTTATTAAATGCCACTTTTTAAAGATGTTTGCATGAATCAATTGGATTAAGTCTTGAGTTTATTTTTTAAAACATTTTAAAATTATATAAATATAATATTCTTGAATAAAATCTTGAATGTATCTGCCATTGGTAATTATTAATGATTACTTTCTTCATTTTGGTATTTTATCTAATAATATTATATGGTTGATTTATTTTTTACATATATTAAATGGTTGGTAAACATCTTGTAGATGAACTTTACCAGAAATTATTAATAATTCCTCTCTAAAATCCCATTTCATAATTTTAGATTAGTAAGTGAAAAAAAAGGTAAATTTAAAAAACATCCATTCTATTGAAAATAATTTTTCAATAGTTTAATGAATAAAAATAATTTGAAAAAGAAAAATAAAGAAGTTAAAAATTATTAAAAACAAACTTGTGAAGACCAATATGAAATAAAAGGTTTTTCCTTTTTCTCTCATCTTCCCTCCCTTCGCTATTCTCCCGTCCCTTTCATCTCTTCTCCATTCTCCTTTTTCCTACTTGCCGCTTCTACTTCTTTCCTTTATCTTTTTAATCAGCTTCTTCAATTTTTTCCTAGAAAGTAGATTTGAAAAACTCAACTTTTTTGCTACCATTTTCTTTAATCTATCCGCAAACTCCAAATTCGCCAACTTTCAAATCAGTCCTCCGTAAAATTTTAAACTTTGAGCTTCATTTCTTCCCCAAAAAAAAAAACTCATTTTTTTCCTACCCTTTTCTTCAACCTCTAAACTAGCTCCAAATTCATAATTTTGAAATTATTCCACTGTATGAGTATTTATAAAAAAAAAAAAAAAATTCATTAAAAATAATTTTATCCTTACAATATTTTTTTTTTAATAATTTTTAATTTCTCCATTTTTCATTTAACCATTATTTAACTATTGAAAACATGTTTTTTTAGATTTATCCAAAAAAATTCTCTCTTTTTTTCGGCCATAAAAGAAAAGAGTTCAATTGAAGCCAAAAATGATATTTATTCGGATTACAAAGGCAAACTTACACCACAAAAGCAACAAGAGAAAACCAGAGGCCACACGTGGCAAACCCACAATTAACGACAGAGCTAAAATCTAACACGGCGGGTAAACTAGACGTCGTCGATAAATACTAAACGAAACTCACTCAACTTCAACGGTTTTTTTTTTTTTTTTGATAATTCCAGTCACTGAGTCCCAACACCGATTAATAACCCATGGCTATCGAGGTAAGTTTCTTCACTGCCAGTTTTATTTCTAAGTTCAATCGAAATGGAAGCTTTTGCAATAACGATAAAAATGGTTGATTGATAATTTTGGTTTTTCTTTTCAAATGGGAAAAAAAAAAGGCTTGGTTTATGGATGAAAGCAAAGAAGATCAAAGGCTTCCCCATCAACGCAACCCCAACGAGCCTGTTTCGTTGGACCACTTGGCAGGTCAGTTCCAATTCGTCTCTGCTCTTAGATTTTATGGGTTTTGTTTTTTGCTTTTGGGTTAATTAAAATGATCGATTTTGACAAATGGCAGAGCTGGGGGTGTTGAATTGGCATTTGAACCCCAAGGATTACGAGAATGATGAGGAGTTGAAGAAGATTAGAGAAGCCAGAGGTTACAATTACATGGTAATTTTGTTTATCTTTTAACTTGTGTTTTTTTTACTTTTGTTTAAGCAAAAGTTAGTGTTAATATTTTGTTCAAGTTGTCTGCCCTGTTAGCTTTTCCTATGCATGCTTTGCCTGGTCCTTTATGCTCTTAGAATGAATTTTGAGGCCATGTGATAGAAATTAGAAAGTCTGTTCCTGTTTTTTCTTTATTGGGGAAAAGGGGATTCCAATCAGGTCAGGAAACTGCTGATGCAAACCAAACCATTGAGCTTATGCTTTGCAAATTCAATAGTATAGCAGTCTTTTTTTTTTCTTTTTGTCTTTTTTGAATCTTGATAGGACTCTTTATTTAGTGTGACAACATCCCCTAGACCAGGAATTTTGTTTCTAGTAGTCAATATATACATACCCAGTTTTTGTTGCTTTGCCTAGTTTTTGTAATTTTCAAGAGGAAGTCCTTAGGCCCTTCATTTGATTGCGGTGGGATCAAAGGTATTTTGTGGGGGGGGATTTTTCCTTCCACTGGCTGAACGCCCATTGGGGTGGCATCCAGTGGGGGTTCCACTAGACCGGAACTCCAGTCCATGATTGGAGCTCCAGTGGAGGGAGTAATTCTCCTTTTACCCCTCCACTGTTTTTTCTTTTTTTCTTTAATTTTTTTTTAAAAAATTAATTTTTAAAATCATTTATTTTTTAATTTTATGTTTTAATTTTTTTAACATAAATATATTTATATATTTTTTAATTATTATTTAACATAAATATAATTTTAATATATATTTTATTATTTAATATAAATATAATTTTAATTCTTTATTATATATATACACATTTTAATCTAATACTCTTAATGGTCATTTTGTTTTCCCACTATCATTAACCTCACACCGCTGCGTTTGAATCCAAACACATATCTCATCACTGATTTTAATCTCACCGCTCCAGTACTTAATCTCACCACCACCATTGTTTTTAATTTCACCGAAACTAATTTCACCTTCCATCCAAATGGACCCTAAGTCAGTATGTTGTATGAATAGGATTTGCTTGATTTATGCCCAGAGAAAGTTGCTAACTATGAGGAGAAGCTGAGGAACTTTTATACTGAGCACATACATGCTGATGAAGAGATACGCTACTGCTTGGAAGGCAGTGGATATTTTGATGTTAGGGACAACGATGACCGTTGGATTCGAATTTGGATCAAAGCAGGTGATCTCATTATACTGCCTGCTGGAATCTACCATAGGTTCACTCTTGACACCAGCAATTATGTCAAGGTAAGAAAATATATGTAAAATCTCATGGTTTTGAATGCAGGGAACTAATTTATAAGTGAATGTGGATGTCGGCCGGAGCTGAAGTTGATTGAATTTGTGTGTTACAAATGTGCAGTTGATGAGGTTGTTTGTGGGAGAACCAGTGTGGACAGCATATAATCGGCCGCAGGAGGATCACCCTGCTAGGAAAGACTACATTAAAAGTTTGACTGAGAAAGTAGGGGTGCCACTAGCAGCTCATTAGAGCTGTTGACTACTAGCAGTTATGCTGTTATGTCTCTGCTTGTATTGTCTTATATATCTTTATCTGATATTTCATGGTTTCATCAGTTTCTCAAATGCTAAACTTAGTAAAACCTTATATAGCTGTATATCAAATACTGAACTCCATCTAATAATATATCGATGTACTTTTAATTATAATTTAAACGTTTTTATCTAAATTTTGAAATGAGTGTCGGATATGGATATGTGTTTAATATAGATATGCAGTATGCTTAATTTTTTAAAGTTTTTTTTATTATATATATTTGTAGTATCATATCCTATACTCATGTTTGAATATGTATCGAATATAAATGTCGGACACGAGTAGTTAAAGAAAAATAAAGAATTTGGGTAACTTAGCGTTTAACTACTTGTGAAATGAGGATTGCTTCGTATCTTCTGCATCTTCTCCCAAATGAAAAAGGTTGGTCATCAATGATTCAACTTTCAATTATATTAGTGAAAACCCGTGTTTCGCGGCGGGTGATTAAACCTTTTAAATTTGATTTTTGTATTTGTTTATTATAAATTTGGCAATATTGAAAACAAAATGAATACGATACGGGAAAAATAACTAAAAGACATAGAAAACACGACATGACATAAAAAAATAACACGAATACGATATGAATATACGAATTTTTCAAAATCTATATAATACGAATTATTAATGTATCAAAATTTATATAAATATAAAATACCTTAAACACAATTATGACACGATAAAATACACGAACATGACACGGATACATGAATTGCCAGATCTATTTTATTATTAAATGTTAAGACATATGTGCATATGTATACATACATAATATATACAAATGCTCAATAGATAAACTATTGAGTTTTTGACAAGATTATGCATAATAGATAGAGATCAATAACTCTGACAGTGGTTGATGTGTGTACTAATGTTATTGTGGTTGGTCTTAAAAAAACACATGCATCCCCAATTTTGAGTTGAATGTCTAAACAAATCTTTTCTATCCATCTAAAAATACTTTGTTGCATTCAGTGTAATATTGATCAATGTGTTGATGTAGGAAAAGAGTCAGCTTAGCTTGCATTAAGGCAGGGAAATAGTCAACTTAGTTTCACGATGAGGTAGGCATCCTATTACAAAAAGTTACTGCATTAAGCGAGCAACTTTATTAGTAGCCATATCTAAAAAAAAAAAAGAAAATTAAAATGTGTTAAAAAAAGCGTCACTGTTAACTTTAAAATGACCAAACTATAAATAATAACTAGGTAATCGAGATTAGAAATGCAAGAATTGACAAAGTAGAATTTGCACAAGAATATGGACACAATTACAAATATCATGTGATAATTCATGATACTTCTAATAGTTGACTTTTTAATATTTGAAATATGTAATCTCAGTTGATATCTTTTTTTTTTTCCAAACTTATGCCCTAACAATATCTGTGCTCCACTTATATATAATCTTAGCTATGTTCTTCTATATATTTGATTATTTGATAATTTTTTTTATTGCATTTCATTTGACAAATTATATCTCAATTTGCAATTCTTTTATTCTTTATCATCATATTGATCTAATTAAAAATAAACTCACATGCTAATTTTTTTCCATTTGAAATGCATTTTTTTTATTACCACATTATTTAAAAAAGATATAGTTATTTAAGCATTATACATTTTTTATATCTTATTTGTAACTGTAATGAGGAAAAGTTACAGTATAAATTAAAACCTTATCACAACAAACAAGTTTAGAATAATTCTTTTATTTTCTATTAATAATTAATAAAAAAATTTAGATTATTTTTTTATCGTTAACTTTAAATTAAAAATGTCCATGAACAGGATCAAGTAAAGCTATACCTGATTAAAACTTAAATTTGAGGCCAGTTCACCCATTTAAGTTAAGTTTATTACTAAAATACTAAAATAGTTTAGATATAACTCGAGGAACCTAAAATTGAAAGCATAGGATTGATTCAGTTGGCACTTTGAAACTGGAATACGATATGTTCATTTGTTGAAATACATTTTTAACTTATATAGAACAATCTAATTGGATGGGTGTTTTGTATCCTTTTTTATTATAGCTTGTGATTTCCTTTTCTAATGGGTTGCAGTTCGGCTATTCCAGTCTGTTATCTTTGCTCTATTTCTTTGTTTGTACATGAATTTTTTTTATTAATTTATATACCTAAGATTCAATCCAGAATCCTCTTAATGCACTTCGATGTAATTGGTGTCATGAATTTATAGGCTTCATTTATTGTTGTACCACTGTCTTCGTTTTTGTTTCAAAACACTTCTTTCATTGTTGTATATATCTTTTGATGATCAAGATCTCCCTCATGCTCTCATTAGGTAGTTGGACAATTGTTCTTAATTCTGTCACCTAGCTTGTTACGTTAAGCAAAGCTCTCTTTGATTCAAATGCAAACAACATAAGTGGCATTCCATGATTATTCTATTTCTATTCAAAACACTGGTTCCATCTTTTACATATTTCTTTGCATTATGATTATACTTTTGTTATTTGTGTACCATGGAAGTTAGGCTGCGCAGCTTTTAAGGATAAGTGATAACCATCCAGTAGTGCAGGAAGCACTCCATTGCTCTATTTCCCTGTTTTTACATCAAAGATTCTACAGGGAATAAGGGTCCTCGAGCTTCAAAGCATGACCAACTGGTTGTTGTTGATCATCACTATCCACAGGGACCTCCCACACATGATGGGGGATGGCTTGCTCGAATTGCTGCTTTGCTTGTAGAGAGAGTGATAATCAGCCACTATTAAAATTAGTGAAAAAATTGTTAATTAAAATAGTCTTATATTTCAAATATATTTTAAAACAAGATATTATTGATTAATATGACTAAGTTTGTGGATATCTGTATTTTAAACAATTTGTGAAACAAATTAAAAAGTATAGTGATAAAATTGCATGCGTTTAAAGTTAAACTTTTTTCCTCTTATAATTTAGCGGTCAAACACGATAAGTCCCATACAATACAAAAAGTAAAATAACTTAAACTAATTATAATAATTTCCTATGTAAAAATTCATTATTGATTGGATATATTAACTTAATAATACAACAAATAAATAAAAATATTTCAATAGCCCAAGTAAGGTTGTATAATAATTATAATAATGTCCCATGTAATTATTCATTATTGATTGAATATATTAACTCAATATTACAAAAAAAATATTAAAATATTTCAATTGGCCAAGAAAGGCTGAATGGCTAACTAATTGTGGCCACCATGAAATAAATGATGTATAATAAAAGTTGATCATGTAAGAGAAAACAAAAAAAAAAGGGTCTCCTTAATCAGTGTCTATAGGTACTGGTTAAAGATTATTTATTTACCATTTCAGAATTTTTTTTTGTATTTAATACATTATTTTTACTGAATTCAAGAAAAAATAATGTATTTTTATTATATTTTTATTTCTATAAACCTTAACTCGTGTTTAATGACATTGGTTAATATTTCCCAAAAGTAAAAAGCCTAAACTTGACATCTGCTAGATTATTATCGGTTGGCGTAACTGTTCATTTTTTTGTCTTCCGTGTGAGTAGTCGTTGGTATTACAAGATTGCATCATTTTATTTAACCTTGCTTGACGAATTGTGCAGAGAAAGTGCGATTTAACATGTTTCTACATCCTTATATCTAGTCGGTACTATGGCCTCCAAACATTTTTTTAACCATTGGTTTCTTTAATTTTTTCTTCCTATTAATGAGTAACCTATTTTTTTCGGCATTAGAGAAAAACGTGTTAAAACTTTGAATTAAATGTTAAGAGACTTTTGAGATAATCACCATCAAAAGTATTAAGTCTCCAAATAAGTAGGTAGAAAGCAGATCATTTACAGATTTGGTACTGTATTTTTGTATTTTTATTTATATTTATATTCTTTTCTTAATCTACTAAAAAGGTTATTTCAATGTTTATAAACACCTAGAAGCTCGGCCAATGCTAAAGTAAGAGTTAAAACTTAAAAGCAAATGTATTAAGGTTGGTTTATGGGGAATTTCAAAAAACTCCAGCCCAACAAAAGTATTTATATACTTGGTAACCATGACAATATCCTAATTATTGAAAAGGAAATGTAAATTTATAAAATTAGTAAAAAGATGATCAAAATTACTTTTATGAAGTATCAATAATTACATTTATATTTAGTCAAATTATATGTACAATTATTTTATTTTATATATATTTTTTGGGATTTTTAATTTACTTTTAATTCCTCAACCACTACTTATTTAAAGAGAACATTACATGTCTAAAACCTTTCAAATTTGCAATCTTAAAAAAAATGACCAACAAACATATTGTATGAGCTAATGCTCAATTGATAATTATTTTATAATATATGTATATATGTAATTGTAAGAAACAAAGTTAATTGTGCATAAAAAGGTTGTGTTTGATAGTTCATTTAAACATTATCTTATATTTATATTATTATAAAACTTCTGATTGAGTTGGTATTACGAGTTAAGATACACAAATTCAGTTGAAAAATTGATGAAAAATTAAATAAAATTATTTTAATAAATAAAAATTAAAGCTATTTGTGTCTTTTCACTTAAAAAGTAATTAACTATCCACTTAAAAAAGCTACTCACTTTTATACTTGAAAAAACTATCCATCTTTTTTAATGCATTACAAATTAAAAAAATTTCACCCATATCATAGATGTGTCAAATTCTAATTTTTTTAAAAAGAAAAAGAAAAAAAAGAAGAAGATGATCTTAAATACTAAACCTTAAACTTAAATACCCCTCAAATAATAAACTAACAATAAATTTTGAAATGTACATAAATTGATCATATATGTGCATTTAAAAAGAAAGATTATATACAAATAAGCTTAAACTATACGTACATTAGTAAAAGTTATATTCTCAATTTTGAAATTATACACTATTGTTCATAATCTTTTGTCTAAAATCTTTTTTTTTTTTATATAATTCTATTTATTTTAATATTTTTTTCCTTTTCTTATTCACCAATAAATATAGAGTTTTGAACTTTTATCCGTATACATAGATTATCAACTAATTTTAAATATTTTTTAACTACATGTACATATCATTTGTTTTTGTTTTTTTATTTTATATATATATATATAAATCATATATAATTTTGATTTTACACCCGTTGAATATGGAAGCCTAAAAATAATTGTGATTTTTGTTTTTTCGAATTTTACATATTAACATTTCCTTTTCACTAATTAGTTTTCATTATGATATCAAATTATAAATATTTTCATTAGACAATCATATTTTGTAATTCCCCCTTGATTTATTAATCTTTCTTGTTCCCGCATGGCTTTGTCTTTGTCTCTGTTTCTATCCCTCTACTGCAAATCAACACCCCATTAAACTTTCTTTTCCTTTTTAGATTACATATTACTATAATCAAATCATGAAACTGAAACGTTAAGAGTTTTTTCTGTTTCTTTTCACACTGTCATTGCGGGCTTTGGTTCTACTTTTTTGACCCTAAAGGTGTCCCTAAGACTTGACTTTTTGGGTTTGCCAAATCTTGAGAGGATGAAATGAGTTTCTAGTAAACTTTTATTTAAAATCGAAAATGAAGAACACCATTTTGTTTAGACAGTTTGTTTTCTTTCTTATTGTTGGCTTTGGATGTTCGACCTCAATTCCAGTTTTGGCTCAAAATGGACTAATCACATATCATGTCAAGATTATTTTTGGTTGGTGTTCTATAATTATGTTTTGCTCAGCTGCCATTGACTGTGAGTTGTTGCACTGAGTTGCACGAGTTGAGAATTGTGAAACGGTGAAAAACTCAGCAAACGGAGAAGAGTTGCCATTATGTTTTGTCTGCTGAGTAGTTCTCTTATGAGTCTCCTGTTAGGTACCAGAGTGACGGAATAGTGTCTCACAACTAAAATAAGAGATGAGAAAATAGGAACTGAACACACAAAATTTAACGTGGAAAACCCTCAATGAATAAAGGGAAAAACCACGGGGCAAGACTAGAAGAATTTCACTATGAGAAAATATTACAACACCTCTCTCTAAATACTAGGAGAGAATAACCTCACAAAGAATATAAGAAAGTATACAAGAGAGGAAGAGATAATTCTTGGGATGATTTTAATACTTCTCCTTAAGGCTCTTTATATAGCCTTCAAGGAGGAACTCCTTCGTTGCTCCCACCGATGTGGGACTTTCTTATATAAGTTCTAACAATTCTCCCACTTGAAGATTTGATTAAACCAATCATATCTTCACACCACTCTTTCTGTCTTGCCATTCCATGTTGCTTACGTTTCTGATAGACCATAGGAGGATCGACACCAAATAAACTTGTCAGTGTTGATTGGCTTTGTCATAACATCTGCTAGGTTGTCTTTGGTGTGAATCTTTTGCATATCCACACTTCCTTCTTCTACTACTTCTCGAACAAAGTGATACTGTATACCTATATGCTTTGTCCTGGAATGAAAGGCTGGATTCCTTGCAATGTGCAAGGCACTCTGACTGTCACAATACACAATAATCTTCTGCTGCTTGTGCCCGAGTTCTTCCATTAACCTTTGTATCCATATTGCTTCCTTGCATGCTTGGATAGCTGCCATGTACTCAGCTTCTGTAGTAGACAAAGCTACAACAGTCTGTAACTTAGATAACCAGCTTACCGCTCCTCCTGCAAGTGTGAACACATAGCCAGTAGTGGATTTTCTTTTATTAAGATCACCTGCAAAATCTGAATCAACATAACCCCTGACAACAAGTTCTGATCCTCCAAAACATAATGCAACATCTGAGGTTCCTTTAATGTATCTAAGGATCCTCTTAACAACATTCCAATGCTCTCTACCAGGATCTGCCATAAATCGACTGACCGCTCCCACTGCTTGTGCAATGTCTGGTCTTGTACATATCATAGCATACATAAGGCTTCCCACCGCTGATGCATACGGTACTCGAGACATTTCCATCCTCTCTGCTTCATTGCTAGGACTCATACCTGAGGATAATTTACAATTGACAGGAAGTGGGGTAGATATTGGCTTACAGTCTTGCATGTTGAAGCGTCGCAAGACCTTCCTCAGATAATTCTTTTGAGAAAGCCAAATTTTCCTGTCTTTTCTGTCTCGGTGAATTTGCATCCCTAAAATCTTGTTTGCGGGTCCCAAGTCCTTCATATCGAACTCCCTAGCCAACTGTGCCTTCAAATCTTGGATTCGATCTTTGTTGGGGCCTACCACCAACATGTCATCCACATACAACAGCAAAATAATGAAATCATTATCATCAAACCTCTTGTAGTACGTACAATGGTCTGAACTCAGTCTGTTGTATTCAAGGCTAATTATGAAAGAATCAAATCTCTTGTACCAACATCTGGGCGCCTGCTTTAGACCGTACAGAGATTTGGTCAACCTGCAAACCAAGTTCTCTTTGCCTGTTTCAACAAAACCTTCTGGTTGGAGCATATAAATTTCTTCTTCAAGCTCTCCATGTAGAAAAGCCGTCTTTACATCTAGTTGTTCAAGATGTAAATCAAATGCAGCACACATAGCCAACACTACTCTGATAGTAGTAAGTCTGACAACTGGAGAAAATATCTCGTTGAAGTCAATACCTTCTTTCTGAGCATATCCTTTTACAACCAATCTAGCACGATATCGTTCTACTTGATCATTGCTATCCCGCTTGATCTTGTAGACCCATTTGTTACCAATGGCTTTTCTGCCACGTGGTAATTCCACCAGTTCCCATGTCTCGTTCTTGTGAAGAGCTTCAATTTCTTCCTGCATTGCTGTCATCCACAGAGAAGCATCTGGGCTACTAGTAGCTTCATGAAAAGTTGATGGCTCTCCATCCTCTGTTAAAAGACAGTATGCAACATTGCTCTCCGTAACATACTCCGTGTGCCAATTTGGAGGCCTTCTCTCACGAGTTGACCGTCGAACTTCTACAGCCTCGGACTCAACTGGTTCTGGTACCTCATGCTCTGGTTCTGCTTCAGAAGAATCATCTTCTTGAGAATTTCTATCCATCTGCACTGTAGCAGTCTCTTTTGAAGTGTTGTCATTTGTTTGCTCACTTTGCAGTTCATTTTCTGCAAAAACTACATCTCTGCTGACAACAACCTTGCGGGCAGTGGGATCCCACAGGCGATACCCCTTAACACCGTCAGCATAACCCAAGAATATACATTTTCTGGATTTTGGATCCAGCTTTGTTCTTTCTTGGGAGTTGTACATCACGTACACAGGACATCCAAACACATGTAGAGAAGAATAATCAGCTGGCTTTCCTTTCCACATCTCCATAGGCGTCTTCAAACCAATCGCCGTTGATGGTGATCGATTTATCACATAACAGGTGGTTTTGACTGCTTCTGCCCAGAAAGATTTGGCCAATCCTGCTGTTCTCAGCATGGCTCTTGTTCTATCTAGGAGAGTTCTGTTCATCCGCTCTGCTACACCATTCTGTTGAGGCGTATGTGCAACCGTGAATTGTCTCATAATACCCTCTTTCTTATAGAATGCTAGAAAGTTACCGTCTACATATTCTCCTCCATTGTCTGTCCTCAAGCACTTGATTCTTTTCCCAGTTTCAAGCTCTACTTGTGCTTTGAACTCCTTGAATACTGGAAACACATCTGACTTCTTCTTGATTGGGTACACCCATAATCTCCTGGAATAGTCATCAATGAATGATACAAAATACTTTGCTCCACCCAGGGATATTTCTGGTGACTCCCACACATCAGAATGGATTAAGTCCAGTATGTGTTTGCTTCTTGTAGTTACTTTAGCAAACTTCAATCTATGCTGCTTGCTTATCACACAGTGCTCACAGAAAGGTAAATTGACCATCTTGAGCCCGGGCAGGAGATTGCGTTCTGCAAGGACTTTCAAGCCTCGCTCTGACATATGGCCTAATCTGCGATGCCACATCATCGTCGTTTCTTCTTGGCTGGCTGCTGCAACTGATGCATCTGCCTCTTGCAACGTCTCTCCCAAAAGCATGTATAGATTGCTTGTGATCTTCTCTGCTTTCATCACCACAAGGTTTCCTTTCACTACTTTCAATATTCCACATTCAGTGTGGATCTTGCACCCGAGGTCATCCAATTGTCCAATTGACAATAAGTTCTTCTTTAAGCCCTTCACATGTCGTACCCCTTGAATTTTGCGAACAGTACCATCATGCATTTTTAATCTGACGGTACCGACTCCAGCAATATCTAAGGCGTGATCCTTTCCCATGAACACAGATCCTTCCGAAATAGGTTCATAAGTGCAAAACCAATCTCGGTGTGGAGTCATGTGCCATGTCGCACCTGAATCCATTATCCAGACATCATTGAGTTTCTTTCCGCCTTTAGAACTAGTCGCTGCTTCACTATACAAGATTTCTCCATCATCTGAGGTACTTGCAACACAACCTTGGGAGGTTGATGTTTCAGAATTCTTTTCTCCACCCTTCTTATTATGCCAACACTCCTTCTTCGAGTGCCCTCTCATGCCACAATTGTAGCATTTAAGATTCTTCCTTCTTCGAGATTTTGATCTACCATGATTCTGACTCCCACTGGAGCCACGTTCTGTTGATCTGCCTCTCATCACCGTTAAAGCCTCTGCTTGCTTTGAATTTTCTGACCTTTCCTCCTTATTCTTGCGCCTGGATTCTTCTTCAAGAATAGCACCGGCAACATCATCAAAGTGAAGAGAGTCACTAACATTGTTATTTGTGATGTTGATGATGAGTTGATCATACGAATCTGGTAAACTCTGAAGTAGAAGTTCCGCACGTTCATTTTCCGCTATTTTGAAATCTGATGCTGTGAGTTGAGCAAATAGCGTATTCAGAGTGTTACCGACGTGGATTCACTCATTCGAAGAGTGTAGAGTTTCCTCTTCAAGAATATTCTGGTGTGAAGTGACTTCACCTCGTACAATTTGTTTAGAACATCCCAAATCTCTTTTGCAGTCTTCTTCTCTGCAACACTTGACAAAACTGAATCCGCCATTGCTAGGTGCAGATTGGCAACAGCATTGTCATCCTTCTCTTTCCACTTTTCATCAGTCATTTCTGTGGGTCTACTTTCAATTGCTTCTAGACAATTATCCTTCCTCAAAATTGCTCTTATCTTCAATTTCCACAAGGAGAAATTTCTCCCACTGAACTTCTCTATCTCGAATTTTGCTGCCATGGTTGTACACGAACTGAAGCGAGTTACACTATTTCACCGTGAATAGTACCGTATACGTGAACAGTATTGTACGTATGTCGTACACTAGAACAAATCCAGTATACGTTAACAATTACTGCAAAAGTATACAACCACACGTATGAATAATAACCGTATCTGTGAATAGTACAGTACAATTGAATAGCCCGTATACTGGAACAGTGACCGTAGCCCGTGAATAGTGCACCAGGTAGGTTCCCAGGAAAGAGAGGTGGGTCACTGATAGACACACTTAAATACCAAGTCTTTCCTAGCCAGAACTTCCCTAGACACTTTCACACTACCACACTTTATTTCCAGCAACAAGAATAATTCTTTTCTGATGTGGAAGATCAGACAATACTGCAACCACAGAGCATACTAAGAACCAACACTTTCACTGCAGCGGAATAAGGACCACGAACCAATGGCTCTGATACCACTGTTAGGTACCAGAGTGACGGAATAGTGTCTCACAACTAAAATAAGAGATGAGAAAATAGGAACTGAACACACAAAATTTAACGTGGAAAACCCTCAATGAATAAAGGGAAAAACCACGGGGCAAGACTAGAAGAATTTCACTATGAGAAAATATTACAACACCTCTCTCTAAATACTAGGAGAGAATAACCTCACAAAGAATATAAGAAAGTATACAAGAGAGGAAGAGATAATTCTTGGGATGATTTTAATACTTCTCCTTAAGGCTCTTTATATAGCCTTCAAGGAGGAACTCCTTCGTTGCTCCCACCGATGTGGGACTTTCTTATATAAGTTCTAACATCTCCATGGTCAGTATAACAAAGGGCACGAAATAGCTTAAAGTTGTTGGAGCTGTTTCCCCTATATATATAGATAAGTTAGACATGCAAAAGGAAAGTCGAAAGTTAACAGTAAGAAGACGAGAAAAATAAATAACCAAAGAGGCACATAATAACAGTGTTCAATTAAAAAACATGCAGTATAATACGATAAAAGCATATATAAAATAAGTCGAAGACAATCAAACAATCAAAGAGACATAATAGCAGTGTTCCATGAAGGAACGATCAATATAAAACAAAAACAAAGAAGCATATATAAAGCAAAGCGAAAGCTTGGCTCTTTAAGTGACGACCAGTATAATATAAAAACAAAGAAGCATATATAAAGTAGGGTGGAGGAATAGCACCAGAGAAATAAGTAAAAGGCAAAGAGAAATTCTGCTAACCTTCCCAATGGAGAAGCGCACGCCATGTGCAGAAAAGGTGAAAGCGGGGGCTATTTATAGAGTTTTTTTTTTTGGGTGAACAGCAAAGGCAAACCAGACGATATGATAGAAGAGAGAGGCCATAGGAAGGGCTAGCTTGTCACTTGCCATTGGAGATGTGGAGGAGCATACAAGCATTTTGCATGGAAGAAACTTTCAATGAAGAGGAACATGAAAAGCCTTGAGGATAAAAGCACGTTTCGTTCCCCAAACACAAAAGTCCATCGGACAAAACGAAGTATGAGTCCATTGGTTAAAGGAGTGCATGAATATCTTGTTTAACCATTGGGTCAAAGGCAGAAATGGGAACAGCTCAAGAACGCGTAGAAATTAAATGATGGCCAAGTTAACGCGTCAAAATTTAATGTTGGCCGAGTTAATAAATGCTGACCGAGTTAATTCCTTAAGCTGTAGCTAGATGACGCGTGAATATTTAATGCATCAAATAGTAAAGCCCAAAACGTAGAGCCAAAAGACAAGAGTCACAGTTTAAAATCTTACAATTTGTCATATGCGTCAAAACTTAAATGGTTATCGAACGAGACGACGTCGTTTTGCAGGACCAAATGTGCAGAAAGAGAAGAGCTAACCAATAGTGTGCTACTGCAAAATGTCGAAATAGGGCTCACTACTTGAGTATTACAATAGATGGATAGATACATAGATTAAATGAATTAATTTACAATTGGTAACGATTAACGTGTGAATCGAATTTCACCTATACAAGATTTCACTTTCTCTACTCTCTCTTTTCATACACGGTTTTCTTCTTTATTTTACGCGTTTTTAAAATTGTTAATGTGTAAAATAAAAATAAAAAAAAAACTCATTATAATATCCGGTGTATAAGAGGAAGTTCTTGAAATATCAAAAAACACTTTATTATCCAAAAAATAAAAGGGAAAGAGCATTTAATGCACCACTTGAACTTTAATGCTATAACTATTTTACGTGTTTGTAAAACCAAATAGATAAAGGAAAAGAGCATTTAATGTATCAGACAGTAATCATTTTACGCGTAGTAAAAACGGAAAAACACGAAGCGGGCAATCAAAATTAATGAAAACAGACACGAAACAATGCCGTTTTGCGAGATCAAGTGGGCAAAAGAAAAAGAGCTAACCAATAACGTGTTAACAGATGTCAACATAGAGCTCACTACTTGACCTTTAAAGTAGATGAATTAATTTGGTCAATACAAAAATTGTTTTGTTTATTACCGAGTCTCGAAGAATAAGTCTGAGAAATTCTTGAAATCCTTTTGCATTCCCTTGACACATTCCAAACAGCTAGCCAAAAAAATCAGTGGATTCTTTCTTCTGTCCTTTTAAAGAAAATAAAATTCTTCAAATTGGGGAGAAAGCTAACTTCCCTTCTTGGACCTTAGAAACTTGCTTCATCCCTGTTTGTTTTTAAATCATTATAGAAACTTGCAAGATGGTGAATGGGTATCGGAGTTAGTATTTTGATTCGTATTTTGATGTTCAAGTCAATGTTTGTCTAATAAATTGAGAAAAAAGTTATATAAATAAATGAAAAATAAAAAGGGTAAAGAAAATAATCTGTCTGCTTTTATGAAAGCTTTCAACTTATAATTATATACAAGATATACGAATAACGTGATTATTAAAATACCAATGAGATTTTTTATGGGTATAACAGAGACCCAAAGAAAAGCAAATAAACATCATGACAAGTTGACCCGAAACTAAGAAAAAATGTAAATAAACATCATAGCAGGTTGACACGAAACTAGAAGAAAATGTTAATATACATTATAAGTTATAACCCCTGCAATTTTTTATTACAATATTGCAAAATCGTAACAAAAAGAATATATATATATATAATAAAATTTGGATAAACCTTATATAATTTTAAATTATAATTGATTAATTATAATATAATAATTGTAGATGATATGCTTTCAATAAATAAACTAAATTATGTTTATGTTAAGTATAAGAAACCCCTAAAATGAATTGACAAAAAAAAACCCGGGCACGAGAAATGGGAATGGGATGATCCTAGCACTTTGTAATTCGAACCGGTTTGTATTATTATTGATTTATAAATTTTTTATTTAATTTTAATTATAAAAATATTAATATAAATTTTATTTTAAATAATAAAACAATCTTTTAAATTTGCTTGACTTGATCTAAAACAAGCTTAAACAAGTAAAAATAAAATTTTTGAGTCCGAACTTAGACTCATAAATACCTCTAAAAGGACGATGACCCCTTATTTCTACAAAATCATCTCTTGGCCTTTCAATTTAAAAAAAAAAAAAATTTATTTCAGCTTTTCAAAATTTTCATTTAATCCTTATATATACATAAATATACCTAAAAAAATCTCCTTTTGCCCAAAATGCTTGATTGTTTTAATATAAATTTCAAATTTTTTTTTGATTTATTGGTTTTTTTTTCAATATATCCAAATCTTTTTTTTTCTATCAATTAGTACAACTTTTGGAATGAGGTAAATATAATCCAAATCTATTTTTTTGGATACTATTAATAAATTCATATGAAAAAAAATTAAACTAATTTATTTAGCTTAAAATATAAAAAATAATTAGATAATTTTTTTTTTTTTTCAAATTGCCCCCTAAGAAAAATCTCGGCTTCGTACTTGGTACGTTTTTCACGTTCCAAAAAGATTCAATCTGGACAACGTTTTACGGGTAAAATCCAGAAACCCCTCAAAATTATGTTTAAAAGACGCTTTAACCCCTCTTATTTTAAAATGCATTTTTTAGGCATTTGACCATTTAAAGCAGTTAGTCAACAATCAGTCAATAGTTGCATTTTAATTGAAAAAGTAAAAAAAAAAGTTAATTAAATAATGAAAAATGATTTTATAATTAAATAATGATGAAAACATTTTTATTCAAATTTATCAATTCATATGCAAATAAAACAGACATAACTATCAAGAAAGGAAAACAATGAAAGAAAAAAATGAATGAATTAAAATTATTTTAGTAACAATACGAAAGCTCATAAGTTTGAAGTTATAAATAAAATCATTATTCTAATTAAGTTTAAAGTAAAAAATATAAACCTAAATAAAATCATTATTCTAGTTAAATTAAAAGGAAAAGAGGAGGAAATATAAAATGAAAAAAATAAAAGAATTATACCTGATTTAAATAATTAGGTATAATCTTAACTAATTCATTTCTTTCTTTTATTTTTTCCTTTTTTTTTCTTCATAATTATGGATCTCTTTTTTATTTGTTAATAAGCTTCAATACAAAATGTTTTTATCATTATTTAATTATAAAATATTATACCAATATTTATTAACTTTTTATAATTATTATTATTTTAAATTATTTAAGAATAATTGTACTTTTTCACACATGTAAATGACTATTAATTAACTATTGACTAGAGAGTTAAAAAGGTACATTTTTTAAATAAGAGGAGCTAAAATGTATTTAAGAATGTTTTGAGGGTGTGTTTTTGGATTTTACCCAACCTTTTACAACATCCCTCCCCCGCACGTCCAAATAAAATATAAGGGCATATCGGTCTATCCATATTAATATCGGGCGAATTTTTAAACCCGTCTGCAAATTCTCCCCCTTGTAGCGTTGCCTCGAAGCTTTTAGAAGAAAGGCGATTTTTTTTTTTTTTTGGACCGAAATCGAAAAAGGAGCTGTGAAAAATGGGTGCTTCAGACAAGGTAATCTGTTTGTTTCTTTGGAAAAAAAATTGTACATTGCATCTTTAATTTTCCCGAGAAAATTTTGTTATGATCAGTTTCTGTATCCATCTGTTTATGGAGATAGTTATCATTTGAACTGTTTGGCATTGGATTTTAGTGTTTATTTTTTCAGAAGCTAATGAATTTTTGGTGGGTTTTTTTTTTAAAAGCTGGTGAATATAAAGAGGGTTTTTTTTTTAAAAGGCATGGAATCGAAAAAGCTTTAAACTTTATTTCAGTTATTGGCATGACTTTGGAAAGTGAAGCTTTATTGGATATCTATGTAGTTTTTTGCTCCTTTTGGTTGTTGGGCTCAACTAGGATTTGATTGTTAAAGGAATATTGATCTGGTCTTATTTTTACATAAGTACTTTTTAATCTTTATGTTTTGTTAACATTGATGCATGTTATGTTGCTTGAATCTTTTAGTTTAAAGATTAGAAGTCAAAATCCAATTCTTTTAGGGACATGTTTAAAGAATGAAGAGGATTTGATGGATAGGCTTGTTCTGTTGTGTCTCAAGCATTCTAAATGATTAAGTAGAATCCATTTTTTGTAACTTGTAAGGCTAGATGTGATACTGAACATGCTAAACTTTGCTCTTGCTGACTCAATTCATTCTGCTGTCTTCCCATGCTTGTTTATGGTCTGGCGTTGTGTGGAGTAAATTCGGGGAAAGAGTGCATAAAATAGTTAGTCTCGACTGTCGGGTTTTCTTTGGTTGAAAATGTTTTCCAAGAATGATTGAAAAAAATGAAGTTGTCTGTTGTGTCTCTAACTTTGAGCTATGTAGAGGGAGGAAGTGATTCAAGCATGGTACATGGATGATAGTGATGAAGATCAGAGGCTTCCGCATCACCGTGAGCCTAAAGAATTTGTATCCTTGGATCAACTTGCTGGTAAGCATCTTAGATAAGAAGCAATTTTTCTTAGATCATCAAAAGATTTTCGACATTTTACTTATTGTAGGTAGTCATTTTTACCTTGCAGAACTTGGAGTACTCAGTTGGCGATTGGATGCTGATAACTATGAAACTGATGAGGAGTTGAAGAAAATTCGTGAAGAACGTGGTTACTCCTACATGGTGTGTACCTTGTTTTGTTTGTTTGTATTTTTGTTCTTTTGATTCCAATGCAAGCAAATGAATAACTCTTGGCGTTAAGCCTAATCCAAAGAAGTTGTTGTTATTGCTCATAAGTAGGGTTTATTAACCATCAAAGAGTTTTCATTTTTCAGTTGTTTTATTTGTATTGATACCATTGGATCATTCAATGTTTGTATAGTAGTAGATTCAAAAGGAAGACTTACTAGTTTTTCTTCTATTTTCTTTTCGTGTGTCACTTATGCAGTTCTTGTTTAAAGCTTCTGATTTTGCCATTCTTCCTCTTAAATAGCCTATAATACTACGTGCTTGCATTCACAAGATACTCTTTTTCTTCAGGACTTCTGTGAGGTTTGCCCAGAGAAGCTGCCAAATTATGAAGAGAAGATCAAAAATTTCTTTGAAGAACATCTTCATACTGATGAGGAGATTCGTTACTGTGTGGCAGGAAGTGGTAAGATCACGTGTTGACTGTTCTCTTTAATGATATTCAATTTTCTTACTAATTTCTGGTTGTCTTAACATTTATTTTGTGGTGAAGGTTATTTTGATGTCAGGGATCACAATGATCAATGGATTCGCGTGTGGGTGAAGAAAGGAGGCATGATTGTTTTACCTGCTGGGATTTATCATCGCTTTACTCTTGATACAAACAACTATATTAAGGTACTAAGCAACTCACATTCCTCTGTCTATTCTCCCAAAAGTGGACTTCCATTGAAAACATTGGTGTAGGAGGTTCTCCTCATTCATTTAATAAATGAGAATGAAAGTTTAATAATGTTTGAAAAGGATGACTCTGGTTATCCCCCCTCGTCAACCACACAATCTTTTTTTCTTTGCCTCTATGATCTGATTATCAATACGGGTGTCCTTATTAATTTTTATTTTGAAAGGATGACTGCTTTCTTCTAGCCTCCTCATCATCAACTGCACAAGTTCTTTCTTTTTTGTCTTCCATTATGCATCTTCTGTTTATTCACATGGGTTAATGTCGTCTATAGAGCCTTATTTATAGTTTCTCTTGTGATCTTAAGACATTTATAAAGATATTTATTGGTATTTCGCGTAGAACGAATTGTGAGCCTAGAGATTTCATGACAAATTTATCCATGTAGGCAATGCGGCTCTTTGTTGGTGATCCAGTTTGGACTCCATTCAATCGTCCTCATGATCATCTTCCTGCAAGGTATGCTTCTTCGTTCCGATATGGTGAACATCTCTACTTTGTTTTCATGTTTCTGGTAAAAAGCATTTGAGGGGGCTTAATCTTAAACATTTCATTTTTGTTGCAGGAAGGAGTATATTGAAAACTTTTTGCACAAGGAAAGTGGTGGTCAAGCTGTTGATGCTGCAGCATGAAATTGGCATTTGCCTGTGTATTGGGTCTTAAAACCTAGTATAAATAGGAAAACCTAGATTGGCTGTAATAAACAAGTCTAGGCTTGTCTGCTTGGATTGTGTGATATGTGTGGGTCATTTTGCTTACTTGTATGGCTTGCAATGTTTAAAAAATCTGACCGGAAGTCAAACCAGTGATATTTCATATCACGATTCAATCGGTTCGATTGATTAATTAAATTAAAAATAATTTTAATATTAAATATAGTAAATGCTTAACAAAATTATGCATTTGGCTAAATAATATGATCTTTAATATAAATCTAAGAGATTAAAAGTTTAAATCTTATTATATACAATATTTTTTAAAAAAGATATGCTTAAAATCGGTTTTAATGTTGGTATTTTACCAATTCAATTGGTTTTTCATCGGTGTTCATAATTTTCGATTTTATGATATATGCTAAGATCGGATAGGTTTTTGGTTTTCTGTTCAATCGGTTTGATTGGTCGATTCGTTTATTTCAATAATGATGGGTTATGATTGTAGCTTGCTATATTGCTATTTCATATTGGCAACTGGCAAACCTGCTGAGTTATCTGCATGTTATTTGCTGTCCACCAAATAGGCTCCTAATAATCAAAGTATATGTACTAGAAAAAAAAATTTGTGTTACACTGTGGATGAAATGATTCATTTTTTTATTTTTATAATAGTAATAATAATAATGTTATGAATACATAAATTAATAACCTATAAAATTAATTATTAACATGAAATTTTTTATATGAATTTATAATAAACATAAAAAAATAACACGAATACGTTATAAAAACACAATTTTTTTTTTTAAATTGAATCACTTTGATAAATTATACAAAATATGTCATGAATTGAGACATGATACGAACACAAATTTTTTTTTTTTTTTTTTTGTAATATTAAATCACAATGACAAACTATGTAAAATATGAGATGATTGAGACTTGACACGAACACAACATAGAAAAATAATTAAAACACAACACGAAAAATAACATGAACACGACACGAATACACGAACATGTAAAAATTTATATAAATTTATAATACTTTATATAAATTATTAACGTGTAAAAATTTATATAAATTTTAATACTTTAAAAACACACAAAAAAATTACACGAACATGAACACAAATTTTTCTCTAAATTGAATAACTATGACAAATTATGTAACATATGTCATGAATTGAGACATGACACGAACACAACATAGGGAAAATAATTAAAACACAACACGTAAAATAACATGAACACGACACAAATACACGAATGTGTGAAATTGTACATAAAACGAATTATTAAAGTGTAATTTTTTTTTATAAATTTATAATAGTTTATATAAATTATTGGGTAATACTAATTATTAACGTGTAAACATTTATATAAATTTATAATACTTTGAAAACACACAAAAATACGAAAACGTTACGAGCACAATTTTTTTCATTAAATTGAATAACTATAATGAATTATGCAAAATATGTCATAAATTGAGAAACGACACGAAAGCACAAATTTTTCTCTAAATTTAATCACAATGACAAATTACGTAAAATATGAGATGAATTAAAACACGACACGAACACAAAATTGAAAAAATAATTAAAACGCAACACGAAAAATAACATGAACACAACACGAATATACGAACTTGTAAAAAAAAATATATAAAACGAATTATTAACGTGTAAAAATTTATATAAATTTATGATATTTTGAAAAACAAAAAAAAAAATAAACACGAATAAATCACGAACACAATATAGAAAAAATTATTAAAACGCAACACGAAAAATAAAACAAACACGATATGGATACATGAACGTTTAAAAGTATATATAAAATGAATTATTAACGTGTAAAAATTTATATCAATTTATAATAATTTAAACACATAAAAAATAACACGAACACACAAATTTTTTTGATTTTATTTTTCTTTCCTTCCTACCGTATTTTTTTTCTCTTTCTCTACCTTCAACAACCCAAAAAATGGAGGGCCCACTCCCAAAGAAGAAAAAAAAAGCCACGTGCCCACTAGATCTGCTCATGGGTCGGACCGGGTTCAGGCCGGACCCAAATAGGATATTAAGAGAATTTATGTCTGCCCAAATCAGACCCGACCTGAAATATGCTTTTTTGATCAGGCCGGCCCATATTATTATAATGATTCTCAAGCCCGACTCGATCCGCCCAAATTAGCAAGTCCAGCACAACAAATACAGCATGGGCACAGGCAAATTAATATGGTTCTGCCATCACCAAGAATATTGAATCCCATAACTTTAAGGTTAAGGGTAAATGTAAGGGGAGTAAAGGTTTGGGCTCTTATTGTGTTTTTTTAGTGGTTAAAGTTTTAGGGTAATATAGCAATTGTATAAATTTATAAATTAAAATATTTATTATTATGAAATATAAAATATTTTTATTATTATATAATAGTATTCGGGTCGGGTAGGGGCCGGGCCGGGCCTAAATTTTTCTGCCCAAGGCCCGACCCGTTTAGAAAATTGGCTTAAAATTTTTTCCAGACCCATTTTTCGGACCTAATATTTTTGTCCAAACCGTCCCAAATATCGGGCGGGTTTCGGGTTTGGACGGGTAGCCCGGCCCATGAGCAAGTCTAGTGCCCACCAATGAAGGGGGCAACATAGCTGCACAAAATTTGTGCAAAAATTTCAAAATTTATCTTATGGATATGTACATTGCTGGTTGGGCTTTTGCTTAAAAATGTTTTGGTTTTGACCAACAATCTCTTGACCTAGTGACTAGAGACGTTTATATGGCATGTAGAGCTTGGGTTCAACCCCAAGCATCCTCTCCCCATTCCCCCACATTAAAGTGAAAAAAAAAAAAAATGTTTTGGTTTTGAAAAATTTATCAACTTCTCTCATAGTATGCTTCGGGCTAAAATTGGATTACCATTTCCCCTTCTTGTTTAACATGTGGCTTCTTTCTTCTTTCTTTCTTTCAAAAATAAAAACATGTGGCTTCTGTGTATGAATTATGAAATCAACTATCATGAATTGCATTACGAATAATGCACGATTTTGTGAGGTACATTACTTGTCTTGGTCTGGGAAATTAAACAACCTATTTATCATTGGATTTATTCATCAACAGAAATTTGCATTATGATTCTTGGTCTTCTAGTTTGATCGGATGTGTGTGCCTTATAGGTGGTAATTGGGTGGGTTGGATGATCATTTTGAGACGGATTGTTTTGGATTTAAATAATTTTGGGTTCAAATTATTGAGTTTTATAATTAAATCAATTAAATTTTGAGTTAATCTTTCGAATGGATTAATTTGACTTTGAGTCTTTTGATTTGAGATTGGGAGAGTATGAATTGTTAATTTTTATTTATTAAATCAAATTTGAACGGATTTTTTAGATTTAGATCGATTTTGTCAAATGAATTATTGATTTTTATTAATCAAATCAAATTCGGACAGATTTTTTTAGATTCCATATTTGTCAATTATAAAATGTGATGGGATCGGTTGTTCTCACGGCTAATGTGGGTTGAAAAAGATGTGGAGATTATTTTCGAACTAAAGCTTTATTTGGATGAACGGTGAGATTGATTCTGGTGAGATTAGAAACAGCGGTGGCGGTGAGATTAGTTACTGTAGCGATGAGATTAAAATCAGTGGTGGGATATGTATTTGGATACAAACGCAGCAGTGATGGTGAGATGAATTTATAATGAGAAGAAAAAATGACCATTAAGGACATTAGATTAAAATGTGTATAATATATAATAAATAATTAAAAATTATTATATTTATATTTATATTAAATAAAAAATTATTATTAAAAATTATTATATTTATATTTAAAAATAAAATTAAAAATAATTACTTTTTTTAATTAACTCATATTAATTATAAAATAATAAATTTTATATATTTATTAATTAATAAGAATTATTTATTATATTAAATTAAAAAAATTATTTAATATTATTTAATAAAAAATAAAATTAAAAAAAAAACCACAAAAAGGATATTTTAATAATTTCCCCCACCAGTAGGAGGGATTATTCTCCACTGGACCTAAAAAGGTCCAGTGGAGAAAGTTGGGTGCAGAACGGTCTCATCGTGCTAAACCTAACATCCAAACAAACATATTAGTGCGGTTGAGGCAAAAAAATGCCCCAACCGCACTGTACTGGGGTCCGTTTGATTCCAAACGAACCCTAAGATGAGATGTTGATTTTCATGGCATTGACTTGACCTCTACAATGTTATTAATTCAATTGATAAATTTAAAAAATAAATAAATAAATTTATAATATCAAATAACAAATTAAAAGTATTAATGTCTTTTAATTTTTTTATATAATATTTTTTTTTGAAAAAAATTATCAATTTTTTTAAAAACTACACATTTCTTCTTGAAAAATTATCGTATATAATTTATTTATTTATTTTTCTAAAATATGTTTTTTTCCCATCCAAATAGTGAGCATGCATATTTTTAATGGATTTATATTAAATGTATTGACAGTGTAAAAATTTATATATTGTCAGTGAATTAAATGATGTCAACTCATTAAAAATAAAATAACTTATATTTATTTTTAAAAAATTTAATGAAATTACATCATCTGTTTCACTAACAATATATAAATATATATACTGTTAGTGCATCAAATATAAACTCATTTCTACCCATATTATGTTCATACCCATATTATGTTCATGAGAGATAAGATTACTCATAGTTCCCCGTTTGGAGTGTGGGTATGGCTTCAATAATGGACAGACTGACATATACAACATCTTTATCTTATATGATTAATAATATGATTAATAAGGTTTTGAACATCTTCATTGCAATAATTCTATCTTATAAGCTAACAAATAAAATAAAAATAAAAAAGTCTTAAAGCCAATAAAAGAAAAAAAAAATGAAAACCTGTCAACTTGCTTTTGAAATTCTGTCATAGATTTGCCTGTGTCGGGTATATTCGGATAAGTTCTACTCTAATGAAAAGAAAAAAAAAACTTAAATATAAAATTGACCTTTGAACTATACTACATTTTTTACTTAAATATTTAGAAAAAAAATTGTTCTTGATCAGGTATTTATACTATAATTTCGTCAAATAAGTTTATACCTCACACTAACGCCATTAAATAAATGATGATGTGAAAAATAACATTCAATAAAAATGTGACACATGGCAAAAATATCACGTCAATGTAGTCACGTTATTATTAAGAAAAATAAATTTAAAAAAAAAGAAATTATAAAAATTCAAAAATTCAAATTTCCAAAAAATTCAAAAAAAATATTTAAAAAAACAAAATAAAATTTAAAAAATAAAAAATGATTTTTAAAAAATATAAAAAATTTGAAAAATAAAAAATTAATTTTAAAAAATAATTTTAAAAAAATAAAAAATTAATTTTTAAATTTTTAAAAATAAAGTATTTATTTTTATGGAATTAAAAAAAATAAAATTGGAAGAAAAAAAAGAGAGAGATAGATGAGAGAATTGGGGAGAAAGGGGGAAAAGGGGAGAGAAGAGGAGGGTGGCGCTAGCCGACCAAACTGCGACGGACCAGTCTCTCCCTTTCCCTCTCTTTCTCTCCTGATTCAGTACACACAAATTTTGTGTCGAAAATATGAAAAAAAAAATTAGAATCAAATAAAGAATTTTATTTATCAGAATTTGAGGTTACAATCTCTGAGAATTCTTAAAATAAAAAAATCTTTTGATTCTTTTCTTGGGTAAAATTTTGATTCAAGGGTCTTCACGACTTGATCTTGAATCGATGAGATTTGTTTCAAGGGTTTTCTAGACTTGTTTTTGAAATTTGACTTCAAGGATCTTTGATGACTTGATCTTGAACACACGTGGTTTGCTTCAAGGGTCTTCGAGACTTGATCTTGAGCAAACAAGATTTATCTTCTTTCTTTAATCAACACAAGATCGAAGAGCAACTTCTTGAGAAATCTTTAAGAACAAACACAGATGGTGTTCTTAAGAATTTCTTCAATTCTTCAGAGATTTATTCTTGAGACTTTGGAGAGGATTTAACTCTTCCAAATTTTTTTCTTCTTGAAACTTTGGAGAGGATTTGACTTTTCCAAATCTTCTTCTTCTCTTTAGGCTTCTAAGTTGTGAAGTTGTGTTGAGAGGATAAGAGATCCCTATTTATAGTGCTAGCCAACCAAGTGAAAAAGAGTTTTAAAAGAACTTGTCTTCCTTATTTATCTCTTAATTAATTTAATTTAATTAGAGATAATACCTCTTTATTTATCTCTTAATTAATTTAATTTAATTAGAGATAAAACTTCATTATTTATCCCTTTATTAATTTAATTTAATTAGAGATAAAACTTCATTATTTATCTCTTAATTAATTTAATTTAATTAGAGATAAAACTTCATTATTTATCTCTTAATTAATTTAATTTAATTAGAGATAAAATACATATCTTATTTATCTCTTAATTAATTTAATTAGAGATAAAATAATTATGACACATGGGTGACATTTGATTGAATGATCCATGAATCCTTGCAATTTGATTGGTCAAAAATTTTCTCCTTCTACAAATGCCACCTCAAGACTTGATTACGTACACGATTTTTGTTGAGTGTAGCAAGTGAACAAGTCTTGAAAATTGATTTGCTTTTGATGCCAAGATTTATTTCCACCTTTGCATTGTCTTGAGAAAATTTGCAAACTTCCATTTTGCCAAACTTGTGACTGAAATTTAGTTCAAATGATATTTTTTTATTTGGTTGACTGAACTTGATAATTTGGAACAAGTTGCCTACGTACCCTCAAATTTGAAGGATCAAGTCATAACGTAGTTCAAATTTTTTTCGCCCTAACTTTTGCCTAAGTTGTCCTAGAAAGGATTTTCAACCTAGTGACCATTTTTTTTTAATATGCAGTTTAAGCTCGTGTTTAGGAGCAACATATGACAGTTTAAGCTCTTGCTTAGGAATAACATGTGACAGTTTAAGCTCGTGCTTAGGAGAATCTTTTTTTCAATGAACAATTTAAACTCGTGCTTAAGAGCAACATATGACAGTTTAAGCTCTTGCTTAGGAGCATCTTCTTTTGAAGGAACAGTTTAAGCTCTTGCTTATGAGCAACATATGACAGTTTACGCTCTTTCTTAGGAGCAACATATGACAGTTTAAGCTCTTGCTTAGGAGCATCTTCTTTTAAAGGAACAGTTTAAGCTCGTGCTTAGGAGCAACATATGTATTTTTTTAAATGAACAGTTTAACCTCATGCTTAGGAGCAACATAACAATTTTGGCTCTTATTTAGGAGCATCATAACAGTTTAAGCTCTTGTTTAGGAGCATCATAACAGTTTAAGCTCTTATTTAGGAGCATCATAACAGTTTAATCTCTTGTTTAGGAGCATGCATTGTCTTCATTGGCATGTTGTGCATCTTCACTTAGAGTTGACATCACTTTCACTTTTTTAGGATCAAAAGACCCAAATTTTATGATTGGAGCCAGAGTCAAAATTAGAGCCAAAGAAGTTAAACTTGTTACCATAGCCATGTTGGACGTTGCCATTTTTTTTAAAACTCAATTTTTTTCATCTTTGTAGAGTTCCATGATTTTGTCTTTCAAAATGAAGCACTTTTCAACTAGATAACTAATTAAGGGATGAAATTTGCAGTAGTTTGGATTATTCACTTGATCAGCTTCTTCAGGTCGCTTCATTCTTGGCAGTTGGATGAGTTTAGGTTTCAAAAGTTCTTTTAACATCATTGGGACATCAGAGTCGAGAAATGGATATTGCTTCTCCTTCTTTTTCTTCAAAGAGATTTTGTATTTTTCTTTCCCTTAGGGAGAGTTAGACTTCACTTCTTGGTTCTTTTTGAAATTATTGGATTCCTTGAAAGGTTTTATGCTTACAACCATGGACTATTTGCTTTCAACTTCTTCGGAAAAATTTTTGCCCTCTTTTGAAGTGTCTTGCTTTTCTTTGTCTTTCATTGGCTTTTGAATTTGTGGTCCTTGATTTTCAGCAATTGTAATGCTTAATTCCATGTCATGTGCACGAGTAGCTAATTCTTCAAAAGTTTTAGGCTTAATGCTTTGGAGAATATAGCGGAGAGTCCAATTCATGCCTTGGACGCACATATAAAGTCCAGAGGCTTCAGACAATTTTTCTTTGCAATTGAGGCTTAAATTTCTCCACCTATAGATGTAGTCAATCACAGGCTCATCATTCCATTGGCGTGAGCTTGTAAAATCAATCATACTGACTATGCGTCGAGTACTATAGAAACAATTTAGAAATTCACGCTCAAGTTCTTCCCAACTGTCGATTGAGCCAGGCTCAAGATCTGTATACTAATCGAAAGCATTCCCCTTTAGAGAGCGAACAAATTGCTTGATCATAAGATCTCCATCAGTGCCAGCATTATTGCAAGTTTCCACAAAGTGTGCAACATGTTGGTGTGGGTTTCCTTTGCCATCAAACTGTTGAAACTTTGGTGGTTAATAATTTTCAGGCATCTTCATGCAATTAATCCTTTGAGAATAAGGTTTTGCATAAGTGTAGGAAGGTGGAGCAACACTTTCAGTTTGATCTTTTATAACTTCTTTGATGAGCTCCTTGAGTTGGTTAGAAGAAACTTTTTGAAGTTTTTCTTCAGCTACCTTGGCAAAAATTTCACCAACTTCTTGAAGAATTTGATGTTGATTTTGGCTTGTAGCAACTTGGCTGTTTCCACTTAAACTTTCAATTTGTGCCGTCATGAAAGCAATTTGGTCATCCCTTTCTTTTATGCTTGTTGCAAGGGATTCTACAAATTTTGCAAGAAGAGCCACTTGTTCTTCTAAGGAAGTAGCGCTAGTTGTCATCACAGCCACGACATCCAAATTTGATGATGAGCTTCGGCAAAGTGATGTTGGAGATATTTCTTCCTCTAACTTTTGAGTTGGAGAAGACTTGAGATTTGGATTGTTGAAAAAATCCATTTGAGGGGCCATTGGCATTTGAGAGCTTGAACTTTGAAGAAAAGATATGAAAGGCAAAGATTGTCCCACCAGGCGTGCCAAAATTTGTACACTTTCATTTCGTGTCGAAAATATGACCCAAAAAAAATTGGAATCGAATAAAGAATTTTATTTATCAGAATTTGAGGTTACAATCTCTGAGAATTCTTAAAATAAAGAAATCCTTTGATTCTTTTCTTCAGTAAAATTTTGATTCAAGGGTCTTCACGACTTGATCTTGAATCGATGAGATTTGTTTCAAGGGTCTTCTAGACTTGTTCTTGAAATTTGACTTCAAGGGTCTTTGATGACTTGATCTTGAACACACGTGGTTTGCTTCAAGAGTCTTCGAGACTTGATCTTAAGCAAACAAGATTTATCTTTTTTCTTAAAGCATCACAAGATCGAAGAACAACTTCCTGAGAAATCTTTAAGAACAAACACAGATGGTGTTTTTAAGAATTTCTTCAATTCTTCAGAGATTTATTTTGAGACTTTGGAGAGGATTTAACTATTTCAAATCTTTTTCTTCTGGAGACTTTGGAGAGGATTTGACTCTTCCAAAACTTCTTCTTCTCTTCAGGCTTCTGAGTTGTGAAGTTGTGTTGAAGGGAGATCCCTATTTATAGTGCTAGCCAGCCAAGTGAAAGAGAGATCTAGAAGAACTTGTCTTCCTTATTTATCTTTTAATTAATTTAATTTAATTAGAGATAATACCTCTTTATTTATCTCTTAATTAATTTAATTAGAAATAAAACTTCATTATTTATCCTTAATTAATTTAATTTAATTAGAGATAAAACTTCATTATTTATCTCTTAATTAATTTAATTTAATTTAATTAAAGATAAAACTTTATTATTTATCTCTTAATTAATTTAATTTAATTAGAGATAAATTTTTATTATTTATCTTTTAATTAATTTAATTTAATTAGAGATAAAATACTTATCTTATTTATCTATTAATTAATTTAATTTAATTGGAGATAAAATAATTATGACATATGGGCGAAATTTGATTGGATGACCCATGAATCCTTACAATTTGATTGGTCAAAAAATTTCTCCTTCTACAAATTCTCCCTCCCCTCTTGGCTTGACAGTCGTCGGCCGAGGCAGATCGACAGCCGATCGACCTTTCGTCGACCCTCCCACCTCTATTTTATCTCTCTTCCTTTCCCATCTCTTCCTCTCTTTTTTTATTTTTTTATTTTTAGTTTCTATTTTTTTTTAAATTATAAATTTTTAAAAAAAAAATTAATTTTATCAAATATTGATATATTTAAAAAAATATTTTTATTTTTTATAAATTTTTTTAATTATTTAGATTTTTTGAATTTATGAATTTTTAAAAAAATTGATTTTTTTTTTAATTTTTAAATTTAATTTTTTTTTATGATATGGTATCATAGAGTTAGCATTAACGTGCCATGACCTAATTGGACATTATTTACCATATCAACATTTATTTAACGATGTTAGTGCGAAGTATCAATTTATTTAACGAAATTATAATATAGATACTTAATCAGGAATAAAAAATTTTAAGTATCAAAATGTGAGAGATAATATATTATAATTTATAAGGGTTACTTTTATATTTAATTCAAAAAAAAACTAAAAATTGTTTATAGTATTATTTTGTTGCCTTAGGCTTAGGGGGGCATCCCTAATCAAGTGTTATTGTCTTTGATATCGCGGCTGCTTGAAAATTTGACACGTTGAATGAATTGAAGTGAATCTTTCTTCTTTCATCACATCGGCTGTCTCATACTTTTGGATCCCTTTTGGCCTTTTCCTTCTTTAGGGAATTAGGATCAACAACAGCATCTTATATTCTTATTCTGTGTTCTATTTTTTTTATGAAGTAATTTGTTAATTACCCTTGTGATTCATTATTTAGTTTTAGTAATTAGTAGTATTAATAATTCAATGTGTTCAATGATTCCAATCAAAAACTAAAACATAAAAATCATTGATAAAATAAATCTAAAATTTAATTCAACTTATTCATGTAATCACCTCTAAAAAATGACATTCAACAGATTTGATTTCGAATTTTAATATTTGCAATCTCTTTTTCTATTATGATTACGATCATATTTGTACCAAAATAAAATCAGTGATAATAAAAGTGTAAATAATAATAATAATAGTATAAATTTTAAAGGTAAAATTTCAATTTAATGTCTCATATTACATTGCTATTACTAAATTTACTATTAATTAAAACTTTTTTTTTATAATGCGATCATAAATATTTTTAAACTTTATTTGAATTTAATTTTTTATTTGAATGAATTTAAGATTTTATTTTCAAAATATCACACAAAATAAACCCTAATTGATAAGGTTAAAACTTAGAAAGTACTCGAGAGAAATTTAACACTTTTAAGAATTTGGATGGAAAACAGGGAAAATAAAGAAAGAAACATGACATGTGATTATCTTTTTGACTTAACCATACTAGTCCAAACATGTACACTTTTCAGTAGCTGATTATTAGAGCATAAAAGTGCAAACCCAATGAAATTGTGACACACTACCATATTTTAAATTACCAACATCATAATAAAAATACACCAAATCAATGATAATCAAATTCAATATTAAATTAAAGACCTAATTCAATATTAAATTATCCACACCAAAAAAAAAAAAAACAAATTCAATATTAAAGACCTAATATATTTTTGCCTACAAATCCACCCTACTTTGCCATAAAAAAGGGGGGGGGGTGGCCATCCCAACATTATACCATCAACAAAATCTGGTGAATGAAAAATATAAAAGATTGTAGGGTCCAATATAAAGGGACTCCTAACTTTATAATATAATGCTAGAATTTTATAATGTACCACCAAAGTTGAATTCACTTTGATTAGTGCATTTAATAAATACTGAAATACTTAGATATTTTCCAATAAAATAAGAACCAACACCTAGATATTTTTGGGAACCCAAACCCTTTCCCCTTACTCTTCAACCAGAGAGGTATTTCAGGTGTAATTCTACAAACCTCCACAATTCTGTACCTGTACCTTAACAAAAAAAATTATGTTTGAATTCAAGATTTAATTTTGTTGATTTATGTAGTTATTTTTAAGAAGTAATATTCAATAAATTTGGATTCAAATCTCAACATTTACAATTTCTTCTCTTATCTTATATTACGATCTCATTTACACCAAAAATAAAATTGTATATTCATCCCTTTTTTAGGGTAAAAAAAAAACATTGAAAGATTACTTAATTCCTATTTTAGGGGACTCAAAAACCCCTCCAAAAAATAGAAAATAAATACTACTATCTTTTTCTTTAAAATTTTGGATTTTGAAAAGTAAGGTGTTACATGTACTCATTTTTTACATTTTTTTTAAAACTTAAGTGAAAAATATTAAATATTTTATAGACTATAATAATATTTAAAATTTTATATATTATTTGAGTGTATAAATGAATGTATATAGCATTTATCAATATTCTAGCTACACAAAAGAATACAACATAACTTCTAGCAATTGAAGTAGCAGAACTTTCTGAACCGCAATTCTATTGCCAATATAAAGGGAGCTAAACAGCAAAATCCCTCAGTTTTCTTTAGAATCTTCTCTGTCTAAAATTACAAAAATTCATAAAAATCAAGAAAAAAAAATGCTATTTATTACCTACTTACACTCTTACCCTTCAAAATCTTTGTCCCTAGACTGTGACAAGATATAGTATAATAGTATAAAACTACAAAAGAACAAGCCAAATGACTTTCCTAAAGGAGTAACCTGTGGTGGGGGAGGAAAGCAAAATATCTCATTGCCATTCCATTTTTCTGGTTTCTTTTTGAATCATCAGTTCAGTCTCCCAACCAACCAAAAGGAAAAGAAATGAGTGAAAAATATAAAGAAATGAATTTCAATTTTTTTTAATCCTATTTTTATAAACTAATGACACCAATGTTCACATCTGTCTCTTGTTTCTCAATTCTTCCATGTTTTTTCCTGCTTCTTTGTCTTTCTAACCATTGAACTTTTGACTCCATCCATGACCTGAATTCAAGCCCCATTTTTGAAGGCTCTTTCAATCACCCAAGAGCTCTGCAGGAAAGTTCAATATAGCTAACTCAACTGCAAGCATTTATATTTATTTACAATCACATTGATATACAAAGAAAAAGGAAACTAACCCAGATCAAGTTTTCATTTGTTTTTGTTCCCTGGTGGGTAAGCAAAGATGAAGCCTTATGGAAGATCAGTTAAACAAGAGTTTCCAGGAGCAAGCTCATCATATCCTGGTATGCCTTCTATGGCTACCCCTCAACCAATGGAAGGACTCTATGATGCAGGTCCTCCTCCTTTCCTCACAAAAACATATGATATTATTGATGATTCAAGCACCAATCACATCATCTCTTGGAGTAGAGGCAACAATAGTTTCGTTGTAGGGGATCCCCAGGCATTTTCCATGAGTCTTTTGCCTAGATTCTTCAAGCACAACAATTTCTCAAGCTTTGTCAGGCAGCTCAATACCTATGTAAGTAATATGACTAGTTCTTTCTTTCTTTCTTTCTTTCGTCGTAGACAATGATTTTATGTACTCTTGGATTAACTTAAAGATCAGAACTTTCTTCATAAAAGAAATAAAAATTGCTTTGATTAGTGTTTGAAACTGTATAAGTTTCTCTAGGTGTGATTTAATCCATATTCATATTCCTGAAAGAGTTAGATCTATGTTGCTTCGACTCTTCATTCTTTTTGAAGTATCTGCGACACCCATGTCCGACACATATTCGAACATGGGTATGAAGATATGACCATCCAAGGACTCTCCAAATACATGAAAAAACTTTTAAAAAATTTGAACATGTCGGACATATACCCGTATTCGACACTCACACCCGAGTCCAAGTAACATGGAGTTAGATTGTTTATTTTATGCTAGATTTAAGTGGTGCCGTTTTTTGTTTCCTTCTCTCCTGTTTTGCATTTGGTCATGAAGAATAAAATCATTGTTGATTCATGTAGGGGTTTAGAAAGGTTGATCCAGATAGATGGGAGTTTGCTCATGAAAGGTTTCTTAGAGGGCAAAGGCATCAGCTTAAGAATATTAGGAGGAGAAAAACACATCAACCTCAGGCTTCACAGTATGCTCTAGATCCTTGTGTTGAAGTTGGGAGGTTTGGGCTTGAAGGAGAGATTGATAGGTTAAGGCGTGACAAGCAGGTTTTAATGGTGGAATTGGTGAAACTTAGACAGCAACAGCAGAACACTAGAACTTGCCTGCAGGTAATGGAAGAAAGACTAAGGAAGACAGAGATGAAACAGCAACAAATGATGAGTTTCTTGGCCAAAGCAATGCAAAACCCAAACTTTGTTCAGCAACTAGTCCAACAGAAAGATAGGAGAAAAGAACTTGAGGAAGCAATCACCAAGAAGAGAAGGCGGCGGATCGATCAAAGGTCTACCAGTGTTGAAACTAATGAATTAGGCCAGGATCATGTGGGAGGAGGAACTTTTGTCAAGGCTGAACCTGAGGACTATGATGATATTGCTGAGTTCGAAGTTTCAGAGCTAGACAAACTTGCTATGGACTTGCAGGGAATAATTGGGAGCCAAAAGAACATAGAGCTTGAGCATGTAGAGGAAATTGAAGAACATGGAAGCTGTAAAGATAAAAATCTTGATGAAGGGTTTTGGAATGATTTATTGAATCATGATATTGAGCAAGAATTATCAGTTTTGGATGTTGATGAAGATGAAGATGTAGATGTAGAAGATGTGGATGTAGATGTTTTAGTTGAGCAGATGGGCTACTTGGGTTCTATTCCTAAGTACTAGAGAAGCAGCTAAGCTAAGCTCATTTAGTTTCTTATATATATAACTTCAATGAGCTAAAAACCAGATCCTCAGCAATGATCTAACAGTTTCATTTCTGGATTTCTTGGCTGCCTGAGGGGTCACAGTAATGCCAAAACCAAGTAAAACTTTCAGGTTTGTTTCTTGAATTAATCTTGACATTGACAAAAAGAATTTAATGCTTGTAGATTTACATTGAAAGAAATGTATTGATCATAAATGATCAGCAAGACTAAACCATTGTGCAATAGCTAAATTAGCTTGTTTTCTTTTCTGGGATTTTCAAAACAATGGCAAGTTTAACATTCTTGGTGTTCTTGTTGTGCCCTTCAACCCTTTTGTTTTCTTAATTCAGCTGTATTTTAGCCATTCTAGGCAGTTGGTGGAACTTGGGAAGACCCTCATTGATTATAACATCTTTCAACTTAAATTATTTTTGCTAAGGAATGTTTTTAGATTATTTTTGAAAAGTTAGTTAAGTTATTATTTATAATAATGTTGTTGTATTAAATGCAATAATTAGTAATTAATTTAATAAATTGATAGAAAATATTATCTGATTTGACAATCTTAGAAAATGCGTTAGCAAAACCTTAGTTAAATTATTAATTTAAGGAAGTTTTTTGTATTTTGGCATTACTTGGTAGTGTGGATAGAAAAATGAAAAGATGAAATGAAAGAGAAGAAATTAGAAAGAAACACACATATTATTTATACGAGAAGAGATCCACTTATATTAATGTAAAACTAAATTAGTTTTACACATTTTCATAATTTTTTATACGATTTATATTTAAACAAACTGACCATTGGATTTAACAATATAATTGTACTCATCGTGCACGTAAAGTTTCGAATGATCCAATATCTCTATCATATCGATTGAGAATACTATCTTTTTCAATATATATTTAACGGCTGAAAGATTTTTACATCGAACAAATAGTTAGATTTTTTAATTTAATCGAAACTTGACATGCATGATCTACGTGATTAGAATATGAAATATGACGGTCGGATTAAACAAATATAAATCGTATAAAAACTTACGAAAGTGTGTAAAACTAATTTAATTTTACACTAGTGTAAGTGGATCCCTCCTCTATAAATATATATATATATATTATTTTCATTGGTATGCTTGGTAGAAAAAAATTGAAAAGTTGAAATCAAATGTAAATTTATCTCCATTCATTGTTTGATAGAGTTGAAAACTAAATAAAAAATATATATATCTTTTTACCATTATAAGATTTAAAAGTAAAACTTGGGCAATCTTGTAAATATGCAACACCTACTTACATCTTCCTTTTCTCTTCTCTTCTGTTTTCAATTTTAAATGATTTGTTCTTGTAAATAATTATGAAAAATGATATGTTTCTTGTTTTTTATTTTCTCACTTTTATCTCAACAAATTTACTCAAAATTCTTTTTTTTTTCTTTTTTTGATCTTTTTTCCTCTCTTATCCATCACTTTTTTGTTCTATCTTGTCTATGGACTAGGTCAGGCTGCGGCTCGAATTTTTTTCATATTGGTTGTCCAAACTCGGCCTAGACTTGAAAGCCCGTATTACTATTCAAAAAATATTTTAAAAAGTATTTTTATATTGATATTTATAATTAAATTTAAATAAAAAATATTTTTTATTAAATGAATAGTAATTTAGATTGGGCCGGACCAGCTCGAATTACAAAATCTCATATCCAAACTTGATCGAGTCTGTCGGGCCGAACAGATAATCAAACCCTTAAACAGGTATAGTTCTATCAAACACATTTTTAATAAATTTTTATCATCAAATTCAAAAAATATATTAATTATAATTTATTCTAAATATCATTTTAATTGGTGTCATTACTGGCTAAGACACGAGTTAACAAATTTTTAAACTTATCACATAAGGTAATTGCTTTGAAAAAAAAAAAATACCATTGGCTGATTGGCGCATAATGTAATCATGGGCCATGTTTTGAAACCAAGGTGCATTTTGTTGTCTTCTTGTGTGTTTTTTCTAGACAAATTTGCATTTTTGATGAAATCTTTTTCTTAGTGCATTAAAAATGAAAAATGACAAGATGACATATAATATAAGTTTGCATGAGAGACCACTACAATTGTCCCACTGAAATCCCATTAACTATACTTGAAATTTTAAAATAATATAAAATTATTTAATATTTTACCATTAGCTTTTTGTGATATCATATATGTTGTAATTTTATTTTTCAAGATTTTAAATTATTTGATTAAATGTATGATTTTTTTAATTATTGTAAATTATTATAAACTTTTTATACAAAAAAAAAATAAAAAACTACATCAATTATAGACTTTTGCTAGAAATGCATGTTATGAATGATAAAAACATTTTTTCTTTTCTCTTAATAACATTTACAAAGATTCATGTTTATTATTATGTTTTTTATTATAATATTTATTGTGGTATTATCATTTAAATTATTATTATTATTATTATTATTATTATTATTATTATTATTACTACGATTCAACTTGATTTTATGAAGAAATATTTTTTACTCTCCATTTTTTTCTTTTTTTCCTATATTTTATATAATGCTTTTTTGCTTAATGATTTATATTGGAAGCCAGGTGTTAAGCAATTAGCTTATCAATTTTGCACAGTATCAAATATGGAACCAATTTCAATTAGAAACTCACTTGAAATTATTTCCAAATGTAGGTATTGATTTGAGTTTAAATTCTATAAGAATTGCCTATAAAATCAGATCTTTATATTTATTTTTTATTTTTTTGGTACAAATGAGGTCACAATTTGAAAATAAGAAAAGAGTTGAAGATACTGAGATTCAAATTTCAGATTTTTTGAATGTCATCTTTTAAGAATGACTGGATGAACCAACTGAGCTAAGTGAATTCATATATTTTTTTTAATATATAAGATATCCTAATTTGAAAAAGAAAAAAAAATTACAAATACTGAAATTTAAACTTTAGATATGCGATATATCCAACTTTAAAAATGGGGCATGACCAATTAAACCAAAACTTAAGGTCAAACCATATCTTTATATTTATCTACTTCAATATATCAAATAAGGTCTAGGCTTTGTTTGGGGGTCGCACAATGCAGTGGGAGCACCGCACTTTTTAGCAGCATATGAGCTAAAAATAACCTTAAATCCGTCTATGGCTCAAAAATATATAGTATAAATGAAACTTAAAGATTAAAAAAGTTTAGTAATTTTGGAAGTAATGATAATCACCATCGTCAACTGAGTTGAGGCTGGCCAGTGGCCAGGGACCAGCAATAGAGCCAGCCTATAACATACCGTCGGGTTATTATGGAACATGCATGTGCATTGCAGGTCTTAAAGAAGGGGTTTGGTTAACACACCTTTGCTTCTTCTTTTTTTGCCTTTTTTTCTGGGCAAAGGGACCAGGGAAAAGCTAGATCAAGAACTCCCTAAGACTTGAACAAGAAACTTGAATATTCATGGCTGCCACCACCACAAGAATTGAGTTGGCTCACGTTAAACCTTTCTCACTTGTCTGCTGAAGAGATAGAATTGCACATGCTCCTCATGAGCAGTGTAGTTTGCATGTGTTTGAGGGAGGAGAAAACAAAAGTACGACAATTTATGTTATCCGGATTCGAAGTGAGTGTGAGATACAGATATGTGTTTGATATGGGTATACTCAATTTTTTTAAAGTTTTTTCATATATTTAGAGGATCATATATCATACCTATATCCGAATATGTACCGGATATACAAGAACCATATATAGACCACTTGATAAAAAGAGCGGGAAAGTTAGTTAGAAGGAAAGCTCTCAACTCACGATAGCAGGACTATCTTGATCTGAGAAATTCTTCATTCTTTTCCAAATCTTTCACTAAATCTCATCATTCTTTCATCATCTTCATCTCATTCCATCAGATTTACATCAATTTTAGTTGTTCGGTGCTTCCTTATTGGATTCTTTCGAAAAAACTGCAGTTTTTTCATTTTCTTGAAGCTGTTTGGTTTCAGATTGCTCTTGGAATCCTTGTTTCTTCAATGGATTTAGATCATATAAGGACACGGGTGGAATCTTCGCAAAGCTATGCGATTGTTCATGGTGAAATTACACAATCTGATCAAGAGCAGATGGGGTCTCGAAAAGGGGAAAGGACAGAGGCAGTTACAACAAATTCTGGTGACGTGGCAAAAGCTGATTGGAGGAAACTCTTCTCAGCCTCTGCTGATCAGACTTTGCAGTTTTTCAGCCTCAGATCTGTAATGGAGCTGTGACAGTTAAGCCTCCAGTAGAGGTTTTTGCAGAAGGAAATCAACACTGGAAGAACTCTGTGGTGGCTCAGTTCATTGGAAGAATTCCAAACTTCAGTCAATTTCAGAGAATGGTCACGCTGCTCTGGGGGAAAGATAGTACGGTGGAGATCAAACCAGCTGGGTTAAATCTATTTGTGATTCAATTCTCTAACTCAGAGGCAAGAGATCGAGTTCTTGAAGCTGGCCCTTGGCATATCCACAATAAGCCACTTATTGTCAGGAAATGGGAGCCAGGGATGGAATCTTTGGATTTCAGTATGGAAAAACTCCCTATTTGGATACATTTAGGGCGAGTTCCATTAGAGCTTTACACAAGAACAGGATTGAGCTACATAGCAAGTGCGCTGGGAACTCCTCTCTACATGGACAGAATAACATCCACTCAGCAGAGATTGGCTTATGCCAAAGTGTGTGTTGAAGTTGCAGCCACAACTGTCATCCCAAGCACTATAGATGTAGAGTTGGAAAATGGATCCATAGCCTCTATAACAGTTGAAGCTCCTTGGTTGCCACAAAGGTGTTCAAATTGTAAGATTTTTGGGCATTTGGATAAAGCTTGCCCATCTAAGCCTGTAAGTGCTGCAGCAAAGGTCTGGAGGCCAAAGGAAAAGAAGCAAGGAAAGGAAGAGTGTATAGCAAAGGAGGTTATGGAGGAGAATGGCCAGAGAGTTGAAAGTGTTGCTGGACCATCAGTAAGCCCTAAGAACCAAAACATGCTGCCAAACTTCATCAGTAAGGAAGTCATGAGGCCAAACCAAAATAAAAATCTTGAAATCAAAAAGGCAAGTTCACTTAATCGATTTGCTATTTTGGAAGAAGTAGTTGAGGAAGATTATAAGGAAGAGCTTGAGCCTGAGGCCAGAGATGAGAAGAGGGCAGTTTCTGAAGATGACAGCAGGACAGGGCACTCTCCTAGGAAACCTAGAGCAGCCTCTGCTGGAGTAGCAGACCTTATGAAGAATTTGAAGATAAAGAGGAGAGGGCCTATTGACAAAGGAAAAAAGGAATAGTGCAAAGGTAGACCCCACTACCTCGGGAAGTTCCTTGTCAAATTGATCCTAATGAAACTATTCATATGGAATGTAAGGGGATTCAATCATTCCCTTAAACAAAAAGATGTAGTTAGTAGAATAAGAAAGCTAAGAGCTGATATTGTATGTCTGATTGAGACTCGAGTCAAGGTTCAGAATATGCAGCAGATCTTAGATAAAAGATTTCCAGGCTGGAGCATGTTCCATAACTATTCTGAGGCCAGCAATGGAAGGATCTGGTTTCTTTATCAAAGCCATGTACAGGTGAGTCTGGTTGCTACAATGGACCAAAGCCTCACATGCAGCATATCTTACACAGGCAAGCAGTTCTTACTCTCAGCCATTTATGCTTCTAATGAGGGCATTGAAAGGAGAAGGTTATGGAGCCATTTAGTTAATCTGAACAGCTCACAGTCCAATCTTCCATGGATGCTAGCTGGAGATTTCAATACTATTACTGACCCCTCTGAAAGCTCTAGTTATGATGGATCTCAAGCACCTAGCACTGATATAAGGGATTTCACTGAGTGCTTGCAAGTTTTATCTTGTTTTGATCACACATTCATTGGGCCTATGTTTACATGGTCTAACAAGCAAGTTGAAGGCTTTCTGGCCAGGAAGTTGGATAGAGTGCTCATAAATGCAGAATGGTTCTCAGCATTTGCAGCATCTCATGTAGAATTTCTAGCTCCAGAAATTTCTGATCACAGTCCAGCTTTCATAAAGCTTGATATGGTGAGTGCCTCTCCACCAAAACCTTTCAAGTTTTTTAATTATTGGACTAGACATCCAGAGTTCATGCAAACTGTTGAGAACTCTTGAAGGGCACCTGCTGGTGGTAATCCCATGGTCAGCTTGCATATCAAACTGAAAAGATTAAAGTCAGTCTTGAAGAACTTCAATCATGCTCATTATGGTAGCATCTCTGAGAAGGTTACAACTAAGAGAAGGGAACTAGAGGATGTTCAAGTAGACCTGCTTAGCCATCCTTCTGATGAATTGGTGGAAAAAGGAAAGGATGTTAGCTCAAGAGTACAATGAATTGATGAAAGCTGAAGAGAGTCACTTCAGACAGAAGTCAAGGGTTCAATGGCTCCAGGAAGGAGACCAGAATACTGGATTCTTTCATAAGATGGTTGCAGCTAGGCAGAATAGGGGCACAATGAGAGTCCTATATGATGACAGTGGAAATAGGCTTGAAACTTTTTCACAGATATCTCAGGCAGCAATCTCTCATTTCCAGAAAATTATAGGCACAAAGGACTATAAGGTTGAGGGATGTACAGAGGAGTTTCTAAGAGATCTTTTGAAATTCTCCTTCTCGGATGCAGAGAAGTTTGAACTCTCAAAGCCAATCTCCAGGAAGGAAATAAATGAGGCAATATTTGCAATCAAGGGGGATAAGGCTCCAGGTCCGGATGGTTTCACATCTCAATTCTTTAAGGAAGCCTGGGCAGTAGTTGGGGAGGACTTCATTGCTGCAATTCTTCATTTCTTTCACACAGGGGATTTGCTGGCAGGCTTCAATTCCACTATTGTAGCTCTAGTGCCAAAGACTCAAAATCCAACTAGCATCAAAGACTACAGGCCTATTTCCTGTTGTTCAGTAGTCTATAAAAGCATTACATCTGTGATGGCAAGAAGACTCAAAAAATTCCTGCCAACAATCATCAGTAAAAGCCAAAGTGCCTTTGTGGAAGGAAGGAATATCTCAGATAATGTCCTAATGGCACAGGAGTTAGTAAGGGGCTATGCCAGAAAAACTCTATCACCTAGAAGTGCCATCAAGGTTGACCTTCAAAAGGCTTTTGACACTCTTGACTGGGACTTCATGTTAATGGTTCTTGCAGCCTTGAACTTCCCAGCAGATTTTATTACATGGATCAAGAGCTGCATCACTGGTTCTAGATTCTCCTTATCAATTAATGGAGGCTTGGTGGGCTACTTTAAGGGTGCAAGGGGTATAAGGTGATGGTGACTCAATTAAGAGTTGTAAACCCAAGTGCAGGTTATGTTCAAGTAATAAATTCTCGGGTGTCCGAGGTCGAACCACAGGGAAGCGTATTAGTAAGTATAAATTTATAAATATATAAGACAAAGAAAGTAAACAAGATATTAGGGAATCAACAACAAAATAAGATAAACAAGATATTAGAGAACAAAATAAACAAAATATAAAAGAAATTAAACAAGATATAAAAAACAATAAGAAAAGATGTTGAGGTTAGAGAATCCACTCTTGGTGTTATGCTAAGATTAATCTTGTTTTATTACACAATTGAAATCCACACATAAAGGAGGTTCCAATCGGAAGGTTTAGCAATTCAGTCCAAATTGTCCAACGTCCATAGCATATGATATTATGTTCATTTGGTGTCCTCAAAACTCATAAAAAGAGTCCAAGCATTCCTTATGCCAAGGTATATGTCTACAACAAATCAAGGTTATGAAACCAAGCATTTATTGTGCCATTTTCATTGTCAATAATGAATCAAGATCCCTACTTTGCAAGTATGATTTTAAACCAAAAGAAAATATTATCTATACTAGTGTTTATAAATGATAATTCATTTTAGCTCATGTTTAAGAGACTAACCTTAGCATTTACCAAGAGCTTCACCTCATCACCTCAACAATATGATTAGCAACACATACTAGATATGAATAAAATGAAAAAAAAATGTAAGAAGCATAAGTAAATAAAGAAAAAGAAAACTAGAGAAAGGAAAGAAAAAGAAAACTTAGAGAATTTTATTACAATGGCTAATATCCTACCAATCTATCTTTAATGTTCATCCAAGGCCCTCTATTTATACACATTTTGGAGAGCTAAATGACAAGAGACAAGCTTTATAAATTTCAAAGGTAGGTATAATAGGTGGGTGCATTTTTCTAACAATTTTCGTCATATTGTATGACAATTCTGATCAGCCAGCTTGATGGTCGATTTTGTCAATGTTGGAGGCTCGATCTGATCAAATGGTCTTCTAGAAAAATATACCCCTATCAGTTACGGATCCATAGCCGTTGGAATCAGATCATTTTCTCATGTGGATCGGAATATATGGTCAAAATACCAAAACAGGTCAGCACAGACATCATTGCACATCAGCCAATTTGATGGTCGATTTCGCTAGGGAAAACGACTCCGTTTCAAGAAGTGTAAAACATGAAAAAGATAGATATTCCTCTTAACTTTACACTGTAAAAATTTCAACCTTAATGCTTCAGTAAAACTCCAGATATAGCTGATATGGCAAAAGGTGTCGGAACTGGAACTGAATTGGATTTGCCCTTAATTCTTGATTTAACCTAGTAATCTGAAATCACTCAAAGAAACTCGTGAAAAACACCAAATTACATAAAAATATAAAATATCATAAACACAATTAGACTAAGCAATAATAACTCGTATTTGACACAAAACAATAATAAAACATAACTAAGAACTATATAATTATACGAGTTATCACACCCCCACACTTAGATTATTGCTAGTCCCTAGCAACGACTCAATAAAAATAAAATAAGAAAATCTAATCTAATCCATTTTCGTTGGAAATCACGGTGGCACTTAGCATGTGACACAAGCCTTTAAACCCCTAGGTGTCCCTAGTGGACGAGTTTAGTCTCGTGAGGGTTTGCTAGAACGATACCCACAAACATTGAAAAACTAAAATATAAGTAAACTACATACACTAAAAACATTTACTCCTAATCCTTTCAATATAAATTAGAGACAATCTTTGAACAAGTCTTATAAACTAATCAATAGCTCAAAGAATTTCACAAAAAATCATGCTTGAATGTAAATTGTTTGAGTTAAGCCAATATTAACATAACATATTTCAATAAAAATAGTGCATATTCAAACTTAATCTCAACTTCTCACATGGGATACTCTCATGATTTTCACTCTTTAAAGTAGTGGTAAAGTGTTTACACTCAATCAATCTCATGAAAACAGTTCTACCATATGCTTGCTTGTCCACCTATTCTCCACTATTTAGATCATACAACTTCATAAATCAAGAGGTCTTTTTTCAAGGTTGTAATGGGGCCAAAGGGTTATAATGTAGTTAAAGAACAAAAGGATAAAGATATCACAAAGGTTCCAAAGAGTTCATAGAGTTTAGAGACATAATAAGATCATACAAATAAAACTTCTCAAAACTCTTATAAAGCACATAATAACATAGGCTAAATATTCATGTTGAGCCTTTGCTTCATTCTAACCAACTTTGTAACATCTTTTTCTTTACTTTAACTAGAAGTTCAAGAGAAGATTTTTTTTTTTAATATGGGAATGTATTTGACAATGATCCCTTTCTTTTTCTCTTGACTTTTGCCTCTCTCCTCCCCCACACTTATCTTTCGTTCTAACCCAAATTTTCAAAAAGTATCCCTTGTTTTTGCAATATGTCTCAAAATATATAATCCATCTTTAGAACAAGGGTAAGGATATAAGTATATTTAGGCTAGGTGTAAGCTCTGGTTACCAATAAAATAGCATATTTAATGTAGGCTCAAATTGGCTCACTAGTGGGGATGTTCTCTTAGAACATTAATAATGGATGGCTGTTTGGCTCTGGTTATAATCCTAATGCCTCTATCATATTCATGTTGTCACATGTATCAATATAGTCTCAAACGGTTTAAAGCAAGTTCTAGAGAATCATGTAATCATAAGAGCACTCAAGAAAGAAATTAGATTGATTTGTATAATGCATCAATCATTATAGACTCAAAAACTCACAAGGATGATTATACAAGTCAGATTAAGTCTAAACATGCTTCTTTCTTAATCAACATATCATATTAACATTGGCTCATAAAAAGGTTGACATCAAGCTCAATTCTCATGAAAATCTTCTCACTAATAAATCTGTTTTAGACTTATGCAATTCATATCTCATCATTGTATTAAAAAGAAACTAGAACACATTAAAAAAATAATAATAATAATAAAGACTCATAAAAAAAATAGTAGACAAAAATAAAAGAAATCCTAAATCGTTCCCCCCACACTTAATTCTTACATTGTCCTCAATGTAAGTCTATTAACCCAAATGAAAGAATCATGTGTAAGAGAAAAGAACTAATAACATAAGAATAGGAATAACTAAGACTCAAAACAAAACAAACTCATGCAACCTAATTAATCCTAAAATACTAAACAAAAATTAACAAGTAAACATAAAAAGATTAAAATCAAACTGACAAGGTATGTCTCAAGTCTCCCTTACTCAGACCTTGTTCAGAATGAATACTTCTAAATTGCTTAAAACACAACAAACTTTTTTTTTTAAATTAGCAAAATATGTCCCTTACCCCCTACTAAAGGTAGAATTTAGGAGATATTACCTGCAGAGGTTGCTAACCACTTATTATAACTGAGACACAACAAACAAAATGTTAGATAATGTCACAAAGACAGAGTGCAATCCACTCCTTGCTCGTCCATATCTCTTTTTCTTTTTCCGAGCGTCTGCGAAACAACCGTAGCAGATAAATACTCATAAGCTTGGAGCTTTTTGAGTAAATCTTCAATGGTTGTAGCAGAAATTATGGTTCTCCTTGCCTCTGAAAACATGAATCCATTATCCACAGCATTATCTAAATATGAAAGCAAATTACTAAAATAACCATTAATATTAAGCAAACCAATGGGTTTCTTATTTGTGACCAAAGATGACCAAGAAGCCACGCAAGCTATTTCTTCCAATGTACCCAGACCTCCTAGTAAAGCAATGAATGCATCGGCAGAATGGTACATGATTGTTATCCGTTCAGGGATACTCCAGACTTGTATTTCCTTACCCACGGTAGGTCCACAAAAATCTGTGAATAGTTTTGGCACGATTCCTAGAACTGGACTTCCTCCGGCGTGTGCTGCTGTAGCGACTGCTCCCATTAAACCCGTACTACCGCCTCCATAAATCAACTGGATCTTTTGTTGGGCAAGTATTACTCCAACTCTTATGGCTTCATCAGCGAATATGTTATTTTTCCCTGGATAAGCACCTCCAAAGACACAAATTTTTTTAATGCGCTGGGACGAAGTACTTTCCATTTTTTTTAAGTGCCTGAAAGAGAATAAGTACATGGTGTAATATATAGAGGACTGAGTAGTGAATCAGACAAGAGTAATAATGTCGCCGAAAGTGTATTTGACCTGTCAGAAGAAAATGTTAACCTAACAAAAGATTTTTGCGTGATTTCAGGAAGAAAATCAAAAAGAGAAGAAAAATCAACCGTAAAAGACCAATGCAAAAAAAAAAAAAAAAAAACGAGAATAATTACACAAATCGAACAACACGTAAATTAAACCGAAATGAAGTTATTGCAAAACAAACCAAAAGCTGAGAAGTCATTTATTGTAGTTGTGATTGTGGCTCACATCTTCCTCTGGTTTTACGTCCAGAAACGGCTTAAACGCCTTCTATGAGTCGAGGATATGCTTCCCATCCAGTTTTCTTACAAGCTGGCAAACAGGGTCTTTTAACATCAGATTCCCAAGATGTTGCCATTCCCTTTGGAATTGCAGCCATAAATCAAGAATTTCTCTTTGTACGTCTCCACTAGGATGCGTCTCAAGAGAAAGTTGGATATTACCCAAATTCTCCTTACTCAGTCCATCCTTAATGAATTCAATTTTATCATCTCGATTAGAGGACGGAATCCCAATAGAACGACATTTACTGTTACACGTCCATCGTGCACATTTGTGGCAATTTGAACTCATGCGCTTTGCTCGTCGCTTCTTTGCAAAAGTGCTTCTACCTGTACCTGGTAAATGCAAAACATGAAGATATTCATCTTTACGTACCTTGGCTTCAATTATCCAACGTATGTCTTCAGGAATCCCTTTGTGCATAAGCATTCTTAATCTTTCAAATCGAACTTGGTAAAGCTTCAGTAAAATATTTCGAGGAAAAGGAGGGAATCGTTTCTGCAATCTTTTGAGAATATCATCCATCGTGAAAAAAAAATAAAAAAAAAATGAAAGAGAAATTGAAAGAGAAATTTATATACAATATCAGTTTTGTGGGTAGCTGATGGGACCGACTTAAATAATCACGGAGTACCGTTATCCGCCATTTAACCGGGGTTAAAAAAAATGTATTATTATTATTATTTTTTTTTTTTTGGAAATTAGTAAAAATTATATTTACATCTAGTTATTTTCAAAACAAGGATCAGAAAGAAAAACAACCTCTTCTTGAGTAACATGATTTTCCAAAAAGAGTTTGAGTCTTTGTCCATTTACCTTGAATACGTTACCATTTTGAGGATTCTCAATGTCAACTGCTCCATAATGATACACATGCTTAACCACAAATGGGCCAGTCCATCTTGATCTCAACTTACCAGGAAATATGTGAAGTCTAGAATTATAAAGTAGAACTTTTTGCCCAACATCAAATGTTTTTCTTGAAATTAACTTGTCATGAAAGGCTTTAGTTCTTTCTTTATGAATTTTAGAATTCTCATATGCATCTTTGAATAAAGTTGGCCAGTAAAATCCACACTGTAAAATTTTTGCAGCAGTTTTTTTTTTATGAAAAATGACCACCACATGCCTCGGAATGACAAAACTTAATTACACTACTTACCTCATTGTCGGGAATGCATCTTCGAAAAATCTGATTAGGACAATATTTGAACAAGTAAGGGTCATCCCAGTAGAACTTCTTTACCTCATTCAGAAACTTCCTTTTATCTTGGGGGCTCCATTGAGAAGGAATTTTTCCCAAAAAGGAATATTTTAGCTCGGATGGCAATGGTTTTAAATCCAGCTTGGGTGGTTCAATAGTTGATGGTACAGTGACATTTGTGAGTGGTGGGAGTTCCTCAAACTTTTGTTTCCAACAATGCTTATCCTGAAAAGAATTTAACAAAGAATCAGTGTGTGAAATTTCTGAAGCATTATCAAACTCACATTCAATTAAATAAGCTTCTAAAGGATCATGGAATGTGGTAGTGGTGAGATGTTCATGAACAAGTTCTTCAATGAAATCAACTTCATGTACTTCTGAATCATCACCAGGTTGCTTGCAAATGTTGAACACATTTAATTCTAAAGTCATATTTCCAAAAGAAATGTTCAACATACCATTCCTGCAATTTATCAGAGCATTAGAAGTTGCAAGAAATGGACGGCCTAATATAACAGGAATTTGAACATTTGGATTTGAAACAGGATGTGTCTCCAAAACAATAAAATCAACAGGGAAGTAAAAATTGTCAATTTGAACCAAAACATCTTCAACTATCCCTCGAGGAATTTTTACAGAACGATCAGCTAGTTGAAGTGTAACAGGTGTTTCCTTGAGTTCACCTAAACCTAACTGTTGATAAACAGAAAAAGGCAAAAGATTAACACTAGCACCAAGATCAAGCAATGCACGTTCTATTCTAGTGTTTCCAATGATGCATGAGATTGTTGGACATCCAGGATCTTTGAATTTTGGTGGAGTAAGGTGCTGAATGATTGAGCTCACACTTTCCGTTAGAAATGCTTTCTTTTGTACATTATGTTTCCTTTTAACTGTGCACATGTCCTTCAAAAATTTAGCATAAGATGGAACTTGTTTGATTGCATCCAATAAAGGAATGTTAATCTTAACTTGTTTGAAAAGTTCATAAATTTCTGCATTTTGATTCAAATTCTTTATTGTTTGCAACCTTTGAGGAAAAGGAGCAGGATGCGTACCTTTTTCTTTGTCCAAATTTTCAAGAAGTTCAGACTTACCATCATCCTTACCATTACTTTTCGGAGGGGAAAGAGGATCTTGGTCTTTTGATGGAATGTTTTTGTCAATTGCCTTTCCACTTCGAAGAGTTGTGATAGAACTGGCATTTTCTTGTTGAGTTTCATTGGAGCAAGAAACAAGACATTGAGTAGAAGGGTTAGGCTGAGGTTGAGCAGGAAACTTACCTTTTTCTTGAGTGCGTAATGAAGCTGTCAATGTGGACAAGGTGTTTTTGATCTCATTGATGTCCTGTGAAGTTTGGTTATTCACATTTGCTTGTGTTTGCATGAATGCTTGCAATGTCTCTTCCAAGGTTTGTACACGTGAAGGTTGATAGGAAAAAGTGTTGCCCGGCTTTTGAGATTGTGGTACCTGAACATGATTATTATTCCGCCAACTGAAGTTGGGATGATTTCTCCATTCAGGGTTATACATTTCAGAGTAAGGAGAAGGAAAAGGCTTTTTAAATGTGTTTATGGAATTTACTTGATCATGCAACGCTTCTTTAAGAATGGGAATGTTTGGACATTCAGAAGTGGGGTGTCCCATGATTTCACAAATTCCACAACTTTCTTCATTTTTAACCGTTTTGACTTCTTTTACTTCTCTAAGTTCCATGGCTTCAATCTTTCTAGCCAAATTAGCTACTTTAGCTTTTATCTCATCTTCTTGACTAAAATGATATTTACCTCTGTTAGAAACAAGATTAGATCTATTTGAACTTTCAGAGGAATTATCTGTGTGCCAGGCTTGAGAGTTATCTGCCAAATGGTCTAGGTAGTCAAAGGCTTCTTCAGGTTCTTTTTCTAGAAACTCACCGTTACACATTGTTTCAACAAATTGGTTAGTTTCGGGAGTTAAACTTTCATAAAAGAAACTAATAAGACGCCATTTTTCAAAACCATGATGTGGACAAGAACTTAACAAATCTTTAAAACGCTCCCAGCACTGAAAAAATGCTTCATTTTGATTTTGATTGAAATTTTGAATCTGTCTTTTCAAAGCAGTAGTTTTATGTGCTGGGAAAAATTTCTTTAGAAACTCAGTTTGTAATTCTTGCCATGTGCCAATTGACCTTGGTTTTAAATTATGAAGCCAAATTTTTGCTTTATCTTTTAAAGAAAAAGGAAATAATTTTAGCTTGACAATTTCATTTGTACATTGTTGGTCATTAAAGGTGACACATACATCTTCGAAGTCTTTTAGAAACGAGTAAGCACTTTCCGATTCTAACCCATGGAAATTTGGAAGCAAAGCTATCATACCTGGTTTAAAACGAAAGTTGTTTGCATTGAGAGGAAAAATAAAACAAGAGGGTGATGAGCTTCGAGTTGCTTGCAAGTAGTCACGTATGGTGCGTACTTGTCTGTTCTCATCTTCAGCATGAACACTTTCATTGTCAGCCATGGTAGGAGTTGTATTAGAAAGATTACCTGAAAAAGTTTCAAAATAAAATCTAACTAAACGACGAGATCTAAAATCACGTCGCCAAACAAGCATAAAACAAAGTTAATATACAGATTAGGCGGTATAACCAGCCAATAAAAATAAAACAAAGTTAATATACAATATAAATATAAATATATAGAAAATTAAGCGGTATAACCAGCCAATAAAAATAAATATACTTATAAACTTATATACTTAGTATTGCCTCCCCGGCAACGGCGCCAAAAACTTGATGGTGACTCAATTAAGAGTTGTAAACCCAAGTGCAGGTTATGTTCAAGTAATAAATTCTCGGGTGTCCGAGGTCGAACCACAGGGAAGCGTATTAGTAAGTATAAGTTTATAAATATATAAGACAAAGAAAGTAAACAAGATATTAGGGAATTAACAACAAAATAAGATAAACAAGATATTAGAGAACAAAATAAACAAAATATAAAAGAAATTAAACAAGATATAAAAAACAATAAGAAAAGATGTTGAGGTTAGAGAATCCACTCTTGGTGTTATGCTAAGATTAATCTTGTTTTATTACACAATTGAAATCCACACATAAAGGAGGTTCCAATCGGAAGGTTTAGCAATTCAGTCCAAATTGTCCAACGTCCATAGCATATGATATTATGTTCATTTGGTGTCCTCAAAACTCATAAAAAGAGTCCAAGCATTCCTTATGCCAAGGTATATGTCTACAACAAATCAAGGTTATGAAACCAAGCATTTATTGTGCCATTTTCATTGTCAATAATGAATCAAGATCCCTACTTTGCAAGTATGATTTTAAACCAAAAGAAAATATTATCTATACTAGTGTTTATAAATGATAATTCATTTTAGCTCATGTTTAAGAGACTAACCTTAGCATTTACCAAGAGCTTCACCTCATCACCTCAACAATATGATTAGCAACACATACTAGATATGAATAAAATGAAAAAAAAAATGTAAGAAGCATAAGTAAATAAAGAAAAAGAAAACTAGAGAAAGGAAAGAAAAAGAAAACTTAGAGAATTTTATTACAATGGCTAATATCCTACCAATCTATCTTTAATGCTCATCCAAGGCCCTCTATTTATACACATTTTGGAGAGCTAAATGACAAGAGACAAGCTTTATAAATTTCAAAGGTAGGTATAATAGGTGGGTGCATTTTTCTAACAATTTTCGTCATATTGTATGACAATTCTGATCAGCCAGCTTGATGGTCGATTTTGTCAATGTTGGAGGCTCGATCTGATCAAATGGTCTTCTAGAAAAATATACCCCTATCAGTTACGGATCCATAGCCGTTGGAATCAGATCATTTTCTCATGTGGATCGGAAGATATGGTCAAAATACCAAAACAGGTCAGCACAGACGTCATTGCACATCATCCAATTTGATGGTCGATTTCGCTAGGGAAAACGACTCCGTTTCAAGAAGTGTAAAACATGAAAAAGATAGATATGCCTCTTAACTTTACACTGTAAAAATTTCAACCTTAATGCTTCAGTGAAACTCCAGATATAGCTGATATGGCAAAAGGTGTCGGAACTGGAACTGAATTGGATTTGCCCTTAATTCTTGATTTAACCTAGTAATCTGAAATCACTCAAAGAAACTCGTGAAAAACACCAAATTACATAAAAATATAAAATATCATAAACACAATTAGACTAAGCAATAATAACTCGTATTTGACACAAAACAATAATAAAACATAACTAAGAACTATATAATTATACGAGTTATCATAAGGCAAGGAGATCCTATCTCCCCCTACCTGTTTGTACTAGCTATGAATGCACTTTCAAAGCTTTTGGATGCTGCTGCACAACATAAAGTCTTTGATTTTCATCCTAAGTGTAAGAGGATTGGGCTAACTCACCTATGTTTTGCTGATGATTTGATGATATTCACTAAAGGGAAACTGAAATCCATCCAGGGAGTGCAGGATATCCTGGAAAGCTTTTATAAACTTTCTGGTTTGCAGCTTAACTGTGCCAAAAGTGAACTCTATTCTTCTGGCATCAGTAGAGCTCAGCTGCAGGAAATCCAGGGGGTGACAGGCTTCAAGTTAGGAGAGTTGCCAGTGAGGTATTTGGGGGTTCCCCTAGTAACAAAGCAGCTGACAGAGAAGGAATGTGCTCCACTTATTTTAAAGATCACTGCTAGGATCTCTCACTGGACAACAAAGCTTTTGTCCTATGCTGGAAGATTTCAGCTTATCCAATCAGTTTTGTTTAATATACAAAACTATTGGTGTAGAATCTTTATTCTACCAAAGGCAGTGCTCTCCAGAATCAATCAGCTCTGTTCTAGATTTTATTGGGTAGGGAAAGATGCTGAAGCTAGAAGAGCAAGGGTGAGTTGGCAGAAAATTTGTTGTCCAAGATCAGAGGGGGGACTTGGCCTGAAGGACCTAGGCTCTTGGAACAAGGCAAGCATAATGCAGATAATATGGAATTTGCTGTTTAAGGCAGATTCATGGTGGATAGCTTGGATCCAAAACTATGTCCTAAAAGGCAACTCTTTCTGGCAGGTCCCAATCACTCAGGGAAGTAGTTGGATATGGAGGAAAATACTAAAATTGAGACCTCTAGCAGCTTAATTTACTTATCAGAATAATGGAAGCCTAGCTTGGAGATTCCCTGGGGACAAATTTTCAGTGTCAAAAGTGTGGCAGCAAATCAGGTCAAGGCAGCCAAAGGTGGATTGGGACAGATTGGTATGGTATGCTTACCATATTCCAAGACATTCCCAAATTTCATGGATGGCAATCCAGAACAAGCTTCCTACAAAAGATCGATTGATGGAATGGGGAATGGAAGTTGATGGAATTTGCGTTCTGTGCAACCAACAAATGGAGACTCGAGACCATATGTTCTTTGAGTGTGAGTATTCTAAGGCTGTATGGAGGGAAATTCTGCGCCTTTGTCAGCTTCATAGAGGTATTAGAAGCTGGGAGTTTGAAGTTCAATGGGCAAAGAGGAAGCTAAAGGGTAAATCCCTTATTGCTACAGTGCTTCGAATAGCTTGGAATGCTTTCATATATCATGTATGGAGGGAGAGGAATAACCGTAGGTTTGGTAAACAACCTCAGCAGTGTATGCAAATGCTTGAGAGAATCAAAGAGGAGGTTAGCTATAGAATAGAGGGGATGAAAAACATAAAGGATGATATTGTTAATAGAGATCTGCATGAAGCATGGGGGTTAAAAAGTTCTCTGGTAGCATAACTGGTTCCTTGCAATGTTAAGTAGATACTGTAAATGGATTCTAAGTATAATTGTTTGTTAAGAATAATTGTTTGCTAGCTATGCTAGATGTAAAGATGTAGCAGTGCATACTACTTTTGGATAAATAAAAATTTGCTTATCCAAAAAAAAAAAAAAAGAATATGTACCGGATATACAGGTGTCAGTAAAAAATGAAAAATATGTATAAATAGATGGCAATTACTTCTAACACTTTCTAAGGGTCCATTTGGATGGACGGTGAGATTGGTTCCGGTGAGATGAAAAATAGCGGTGGATGTGAGATTAGTTACTGTAACGGTGAGATTAAAATCAGTGGTGAGATATGTGTTTGGATTCAAAAGCAGCGGTGACGGTGAGGTGAATTATAGTGAGAAAAAAAAAGACCATTAAGAACATCAAATTAAAATGTGTGTATATATATATATATAATAATAATAATAATAAAAATTTTAGTTTATTTGATATTTATAAAATTAATAATAATTAAAATTATATCTATATCAAATAATAATTTTATTAATAGATAATTAAAAATTAATAAAAATAATAGTAATATATCAAATAATATTTTTATATTTATTTTTAATTAATTCATATTAATTATATAATAATAAATTTTATATATTTATTAGATTTATATAATAATAAAATTTATATATTTGTTAACTTATTATATAATAATAAATTTATCATATATTTATTATATAATAAAAAAAAACTAAATGAAAATTAAAATGAAGGTCAAAATTGGAGGGCCTTTCTTTCCACCGGAGCTAAAAGCTTCAGTGGAAAAAAAAATGACATCAGTGCGATGAAACATTGTTCACCGCACTAATGCCATGTTACTCAAACACCTATATCAGTGCGGTTGGGGTCAAAAAGTGCCCCAACCGCACTGAACTGAGGGTTCGTTTGATTCCAAACAGATCCTAAATCCCACATCCAATTTTTTTTTTTTGTTGAAGATTTTGGTAACTTTTGACTATTTTCTCATTGTCACGTATTTATGGGTAAGAGTCAAGATTTTTTTAAATAAATTTGAAGCTAATGAAATTCTAATACACCACTCGAGAATTTGACAGTTCAAATCCCCTTTCTCAAGTTTAAAAAAAATCCAATACAATGTAAAAAAAAAAAAAACCTCTAAAAGAGAAAAGAGTGAAAAAGAAAAATGAGAGGAAAGAAAATAAATTTATATCTTGATGATATTGTGATATAAGGATGGCAATGGGTGGGGTTTTGCTTGCCCACTCCTTAGGGAACCCCAGTGCGGGTAGTGGAGAGCTCCCTCGCACTGGTGGGCTATTTAGGAAACAGGCAACTAGTTCGGTGAGAGCTTTCTTTGCATTAAGGGATTTAATCACTGAATTCTTAAGGGTCTAGTTGATTTTTTCATCTCCACCGGAGATTTTTTTTTTCAAAATTGTGCCTTTTTTTATTACCTTTAAGACTACAATGCATGGATCAAAAATGTGCCACTTGTAGCCTGAAACCTTCTCCACTCACTCTATACTTTTTTATTTTAATTTTAATTATTTTTAATTATTTATTAACTTCTCAAATATGTTATAAATTTTATTATAGATGAATTTTAATCTAATATCTCTAATAGTCATTTTCTCTTCTCACTATAATTCATCTCACCACCACCATTGTTTTTACATCCAAACACAATCCTACTATTGATTTTAATATTACCGCTATAGCCGGCCCACTATTGATTTTAATATCACCGTTATAATAACAACTTTCACTATCACCGTTGTTTTCAATCTCACCGAACTAATTTAACCGTCAATCCAAATTAACCCTTAGACTTCTTTTGGATTATTGGTTAGCCCGGTGTGGTGCATTTAGCACCCAAAAAATTCACTGCACGCCCATTTGGGTGTCATCCTCCAGTGCAGGTGGAAACATTTGAACTGCAGTGGAGCAAAAATTTTGACTGAAGGCCCATTTGGATGCCCAGTTGACATCAGTCCGTTGCGGTTTGATCTTTTTTGGGGTTCAATCGCACTGTTAACCTGTTTGGATAACAGGTGTGTGGCACAATGGAGTCCTCTCCACCGTGTCGCACCTCCATTGGGTAATTAGACCTTTAAGGGTCTAGTTGCTCCAACTAGAGGTTTTCCTTTTTGACCTTTTTTTATATAAGAATTTTTTATTTATTTAAAATAATAAATAAATTTATATAACTATATAAAATTAAATAAATATATAAAAAAATTATTATTAAATATATTATAAATTTTCATATAAAATAATATATATCAATACTTTTGAGTGAATGAAATTTTTAAAATTTTAAATTATATAAAAGATAATAAAAATTAAATATTATTTTGTTATGTTTTAATTTGTATAAATATATTATTTGCAATTATAAACAAATTTTAATATAGTGTCTTTAATTGTCATTTTTTTTCTAATTATAATTGACTTCACCGTCACCACTGTTTTTGCATCTAAACACATATCCCACCATTAATTTTAATCTTACTGCTACAGTACTCAATATCACCGCTACAATAACTAATCTCACCTCTACCATTATTTTTAATATCACCATAGCCAATCTCACTGTCCATCCAAATAAAACTTTGAACCACTAAAGTTCCATAGAAAATTCCCCTCACCACCATAGCTTTGTTTTATTTTTTTCCCCCTTATTATTCTCTTGTTTTTCTTTTATTATTTTCATTTTGTTACTCTTTGTAAATATTTAATTATTTAAGTGGTAAATAAATTTATATTACTGATTTTTTTTTTGGCCAAGGCTGATCTTTTTATTAATTACTATATTTTTCATCTTTTATTCAAATGTTTTCAAATTATTTATCCTTGTTAACTCTCCCATTGTTTTTTATTTTCATTTTTTATTTATTCAACGTTTTTTTATTTACTTTTCATAATATGTGTCAATATTTTTGAGTGAATAAATTTTTTAAAATGTTAAATAAAATTAAAATATTATAAAATTGCATAAAAGATAATAAATAATTGAATATTATTTTGTTGAGTTTTAATTTATGATATATTATTATCAATTATATACAAATTTTAATCTAATGATCTTAATTGTCATTTTTTATTCTCACTATAATTTACGTTATCGCCACCGCTGCATCTAAACACATATCTTATTATTGATTTTAACCTCATAGCTACAATATCCAATCTCACCATAATAATAACTAATCTCACAACCACCGTTATTTTCAATCTTATCATCCATTTAAATAAAACATTAATGCCTTCACTTTTTTAAATTAATAAAATCAACCATGAATCCAATTTTCAAACCAAATTTAATAACTACAGTAACTAACCTAAATCCGCCTTCGATCCAACTCACTTTTTTTTAAAATAATAAAAACCCACCATGAACCCAATTTTCAAACAAAAAACCCGCTCCTTTTGGGTCGTGGTGGGGCAGAATCCGTGGAGAATGAGTTTTTTTTTTTTTTCAAATATTAATTGTGATTCTTAATCCTTGCCGGGGAATATAAAACTTTGCTTTGACAATGAAAGAGGAAGGCTTTTTTTTAACGTATGAAGGCTTTTTGCTTTAGCTTTAGCTTTTGTTTTGTACTTTTATGTATACAAGTTTACGTTATACGAGCTTTGCTCCTGATGATATAATAAATTAATATTATAAATATATAATATTTATTATTAGATTTTTTTGGTAAATTTATATATTAATTTTTTTGTATAAATTATATCAGAAATTAAAAAAATTATTTTAAATGTTATAAAATTATTATAAAATTATCAAAATTATCTCAAAAATAATCAAAATTATATTAAGAATTATCAAAATTATATTTATGGTTATCAAAATTATATTAAATATTCAACTGTTATTCAAAAATTATCAAAATTATATCAAAAATTAAATAAAAATATATCAAAAGTTACTTTATATAAAATTTTACCAAAAATATATAAAAGATTATTAAAATTATATAGAATGTTATCAAAACTTCATATCAAAAATAAATAAAAAATTAATAAAATTATATAAAAAATTATCAAAACTATATCCAAATTCGTGTCATACATTAGGGTTAAAATCCCTTTTTTTTCTCTCTCCTTTTCTTATTTTCTCTCCCTTCTTCCTTCCTCTTTCTCACTCTTGTTCTTCACACTCCACCAAAAACTTCAAGGAAATCCATAATTCAGCGGCCAGCAACGGCGTCGGCTATCGTCGCCGGTCCTCGCTTGCCGACGACAAATTTTCTCCAAAAGACACAAAAATGTTCCTCCCTGCAAAACACCAAAAAACACCAAAATTTCCCAAAAAACAACCCAGATTCTTCTAGATCTAAAAATTAAACTCGTCACTTCAACCCTAAATCCAATCGTCGTCCATTGTCAGATCAAGCCCAAACTTTGACCAAATCTTTCCCTCCTCCTAGACGTCCTCCTCACAGTTGGGATTGACCAGAAAATTTCTGAACTCCCTCAACCCAGGAAACCTGAACCTAAAAGTTTTTTTTGCTTGCTGTGTTTATTTTTTATTTTTTTTGTTGATGTGTGCTTGGTTGTTTGCGTGGTGCTTGTGTTTGTAGGTGTCAGGTTGTGATGGTGGTGGTTCGGTGATTGTGGGAGGTTGTGGCAGTGTGTATGATGATGTGTTTTGCAGGGAGGCTTCTCTGATTTTTTTTTTTGCTCGGTCCCTCCTTTTGCTGTGTGAAAATGTTCTAGTTTTAAGGGCTATTTTTCCTCAATTATCGCCAGGATTTGAGCTGCAAAAACAGGATAGATTGAGTGTGTAGGGTGGCTGGTGCCTGATGCATGGTGAAGAGGCTGGGGGCTTGATAGGGGCAGGGGATAGGCTGGGGGCTTGAGTAAGAAAAAAAATGAGCTATCGCCTTATTCGACCTGATCCATAACAGATTATTTAACATAAGTCTCCTTTGCACATAGTTAGAAGATATAACTTGGGAGATAAATTGAATTCATTTGAGAAAATTGACAAATCAAATTTGAGTATTTATTTGTATGTTAATTAGTGTTTATCGGTAGAGCATATTTTTTGGGCTTGCACGAGCAAACCCAAAAAGACCTTGGCTTCTTTCGAGCTAAGTTTCAAACTTCAAGCAAACTTCTAAGTTTCCATAGGGAGGTCAAAAACTAAGGTAAAAGGATCACTTGAAAATTTTCAAATCCGGTGAGCCAATATGAGTCTTTGGTTTAATAATAAATGTATGTGTAATACCTCGTATAAAGAAACGGATTCATATCTCCCTCTCTCGATTAAAAAAGTCTAATTAGCTAAATCTAGACCATTACAAATAGATTAGGTTAGGATGGCAATAGCTAGTTATTAAACGGGTATTTGGTATTATCCGATTCGATTATGTCAGTTTGGGTATTTTATTATCGGGTAATTATCGAATTCGAGTGAGAGATTTAGTATCTGTATCTATGTCGAGTTCGAATTGATTTTGGATAGCATCTTTTAGATATTCGATATCCAAACCTATTTAAATATAAATGGATAATACAATATCTTATACATGTTTATTATCCATTTACATATGTAAGAATGTAAATTTTTTATACACAAAGTAACTTAAATTTTAAAAGCTTTACCAAATGAACATGTCTAAAAATCTATTATAATTTGTTAGTTTTTTTATTGTTAATTATAAGTGAACTTGGATTTTAAATTTATTATTTATTTGATTTGATATCTTTATGTTGGCAAAACAAATGACTTAAATAATCAAGTATTTAACACATTCAATAATTACAAAAAAATTGAAATAGCTCAGAAGTTATTTTAATATTTTAGCTTTTATTTAATGGTGTAGGAATCGAGTCGTGATAATAAAATTTAAAAGGATAATTAATAGATTCAAATATTATAAAAATTAATTGGATTTGAATACAAAAATTTCAAAAAAGATTATACCAATTCATGGTCATCCCTAAAATAGATCTATGTACAATATGATTATCATCAACTCATTATCTTGGTCACTAATTAACTATGACTTCTTAGTTCTTAGAATTGGTGTTAAAAAACAAAATTAGTGTTTGACTTGAGCTTGGAAAGTTGAGTTGGTCCAAAAGCTTAAATTGGGCTTATCATTTACATGGGTAGGTAGAATTTGTCTGGTCTCTAATTCTTTTTCATGGTGTAATGAATACTAAACTCGAAAATGCCACAACATATCATTTCAAAACCTCCATTAAGATGCTTTCTAGTAGAGCATCAAGTTTGGTAGAAAACCTACCACTTCAATTTTTCCAAACATTCCCAAAGTTTAAACTTTTTTTGCACTTTGCAATTGACTTCTTAAGATAGTTTTGGTCTAAAACCAATAAAAACCTATAAAATTTTTGATAGACAACCAAACAATATAAAATTCCTTTTCCCTTTTTCATTTTTTAGATGGATGGAACACCTAACTATTAGGCCAAAACCCAAGCTCAATTTAACTTATATTTACTAAAATAAATCAATTTGTTTATTGTCTTGGCTTTGAAAAACTAATTAGTAAGAAAAAAAGACATTAATTTTAGGACCTTGTATTCTTTATTCAAAGAGTTAGATTCCTTAAATTCCCTTCTTCATATTAAAAAAAAAAGGTTGAGAAATTATCAGCTATCGTAAGTGGAGATTTTAGATTCTATAAACAAAGTTAGCATAATGACACATATCACTTAAGATATATTTAAAAAATAAATAAAATATGTTATAATTTTTTTTATCTGATTTATGAAATTAAAAAACTTTATTATCAATGTATAAAAAATGAATTCAAAAAACTTCATTAACAATTTTCCTCCTCATCCTAGAACATTATTGAAGATGCCAAACAAAACCATTTTTTTTCCTATTCAAATTGTAAAGAGTAGCCATCACACAAGCATATCCAAAATTTGAACCGGGCCAATAGGGTTTATTGGAAGGCTCCCCCCAATAGTGCCAAGAAAAGGACCCGGCCGACGGCCAACCCCTATTACCTCAGCCTCAAAGGATTTATATCATTTTACGCACCGACACAGCCCAACTCTCAAGTCTCAATCTTGTTTGCGTCTTTTATTTATGGCAAAACTTATCCTTTTCCCTTTGTAATTATCCACACAGCTTTGTCCCTCTCTCATTCCGCTAATCATTGATTAAGCAACTTAAACAATTTTATCTAAAAATCTCATTCCATAGTTTGTGTTTGATACATTAGTAATGGAGTTTTTCTAACACAAGCATGGTTGAAAAACTAGTGTTATTAAAATCGGACCAGCCAGGCGGATCAATTGAATCAAAAATTGATGGCTTGTCCAATCCGGTGCATGTCATAAAATCGAATTTTTTCGAATTGATAAAAAACCGATAAAAACCAAAAAAAACTCAAAAAAATTTGTTTTTACACTTTTTAAATTTTTTTTATAAAAAACTTATTATTGTGATGAGATTTGAACATTTAATCCCTTGTAACCAAGGTAGTCAGTACCGAATCAGTAGACGTACCATTTTTGTTCTGGTATTGGTACGTATCAGTATCGATGTGTTTCGACGTACCGTTTCGGGTTTACCAATATTTTTTAAATATTTTTTCATATATCTATATATATAGTTTATTTACAAATTTTTTAATAAAATATATATTATATACATATACAAATATACATCTATTACATATATATATATATATATATATATATATATGTTTTTATGAAAATATAAATTTTAAAATTTTAAATAGTTGTTTGTCGGATGAGATCGAGAAACGAAAGATGTCCCAGCAAGTCAAGTTAGTTTTTGCAGTCTCGATTAAGCCTGCGAGTCCTTCTTCCTTCCGAACAGGCCTTAGCTGGCACAAATCATTTCCTCTACCAGTACTAAAAGCAGAAGAGTAACCCTGTGTTGACGAATCCCCTTTACCAGACCAGTCACAAGGTCTGGCGCTAATAGAGGTTGCTTACTCTCTTAGTAGCGAAGGAAAAGGGCAGGGCTTTTTTCGTAGTAATAGTGGGCTGAACGGGTCTCATGAGATCTATGCCGGCCGTTGGAATCAAATGAAGGTCGAAGACTATTCGATTCATTAAGGGGCATAGATCTAGGCCTATTTGTTTGGTCAATCACCAAAGAGAACTCTCCTCTCCCAAGACGAGGGATGCGCTTCCTAATTTATAAATTATAGGTTCATCGAAGGTACAGTTAGGTGGAATCTCGTCTTGAAGCAAAGGATCCATTCCTTCCCCTTCTCCAGGATTTGACCCTTCGCTTTCGAATGAGCTGAGGTAATCCCTGAAACCCCTTTGGTTGTAGTGGCAGTTGCCAACCAAGAAGGACTTGAGAGTGCCTTCGACGATTGCCTTCGAGGAGGTCAAGGCAGGATAAATAATTCCTGCTTATAGATCATGGGGGAAGGGGGAATTGGAGAGAAAGGTGGAGCTTCACCAGGATTTATATTTAAATTTTTTAAATATCAAATAAGTAAAATAAATATTAAAATATTAAAAATATATTGTAAGTTATTATTAATTATGTTCAATAGCTTAATTTAATGAACATATTTTATTTTTAAATGTAATTATGAAAAGAAAAAAAAAGATCATGACACAAAGATATTGAAATTGATTTAAAAAAATCAAATAAGTGAATTTTTTTTTTAAAATAAAAAATCTTGTACTAATCGGTACGGGTCGGTATAACCGATACAGGTCGGTATGGGTCGGTACAGACCGATACAGGTCGGTATAAAAATCGAAACGGTACGAGACTGATACCTTTTTTATTTAACTTAAAAACGGTACGTATGAGCCGGTACCGACTACACTGTTTGCAACTATATTAAAGATCATATCATTTAACCAAATACATAATTTTATTAAATATTTACTATATTTAATACTTATTTAATATTAAAATTACTTATTTAATATTTTAAAATTTGTTAATACAATCGGTCCAATCGGTTGGACTGGTTGAACCAGTAATCGGAGGTCTCACTAGTTCAACTTCCTGTCCGATTTTTTCAATATTATAAAAAACGACACATCTTTTTTTTTTGTTGAATTAATTTTTTAATTTTTTAAATATGAGTTCATTTTTTATAAAGTAACAATAAAGTTTTTAAATTCTACAAGTGGAGTTAAGAGACCGTCACATATTTTTTTTTTTTTTTTTAAATTAATTTTTATTTTTTTAATATATCGAAAGGTATGTGTCTTTTACTAACCTCGTTTGTGGAGTGCAAAAACTCCATTGACGATGGATGAAATAATTTTCTTTTAAATATATTTTAAAAAATATGTATCGTCCTACTAACTCGCTTATAAATTTTAAACACTCCATAATCGTTAACTTCTTTTCGATTAAATATCCTACCCTAACATACTAAAAATGAAGTTATATATGGCCGGCTCTCCATTGATGTTTAAAAATAGTAGATTTCTTATCTTTTATGTTCATAAATCATAAGTTATTTAAGATGTCTAATTTTTACAATAAAATCTTAAGATCAAGACAACAAAGGGTCTAGAAGATGGAAGGAATCTTCTCTAGTTTTTTTATTGTAAACATTTTCACATTTAACAAATATATACTACTAGCTTTATTGGAAATTATTGAATGAAGTCTATCAAAATACAATATAATCATTTTAGATCAATTAGTTTGTTCAATTAAGTCAAGTAATTAATCAAATGTACTATTACATTAAGTTAAGTGGGTTTATAACCTACCTATTTTTAATTAAAATTCAGTTTTTTCTCTCTTTCTTTATTTTTTTTTACAAGGATTAATTTTTAGTTACACAAAAAAAAATGTCTCTTTCTGATTTCATAAATCTTATCGAGCTATATTTATATACTTATAAGAAATATGGTTGAACTTCGTGTAACGAATCAAATAATATCAACTAAATTAAGAAAATAAAAAATATATATAATATCAAATAATAAAATAAAGATATTCATATCTTTTAATTTTTATATAATATATTTTTAAAAACAAAATTACTTACTTCTTTTTAAAAAAACTACTAACTTCTTTTTAAAGAAAACTATCTATATGTTACTTTCAAAAAAAAAACTACCCATATGTATCATCTTTTTCTTTTTCAATTTTTTTTCTTTCATCTAGATAATGGACATACAAATTTCTAGTTAATATATAAATAGTGAATTTATTCTCGGTTCAAAGTAGAAATCTTTGATCTCATAGGATGTCTCTCAACTTAAATAAATAGAGATAAGATTTAAATGGAATTGTGCAATTGAAATTTGTGAAATTTTTAGAAATTGGTAAAACTCGATTACTAAAGTATAATTTATTAAAACTTAACTGAAAATTACATTTATAAACGAAATCTAATCAGTAGATGCTAAAATGCAGAAATACAAATTACAAGTTCATAAAGGCCATAATAAATATATATATTTTTTCCTTTTTTTCTTGGTGTAGGTCAAGTATTCTCCAATAACAAATAAAAAAAAAGATTTTGCTAACTTTAAGATTAATTAATATTTTATTTATAATAATAGTTTTTTATTTAATTTAATAGTTGATAGTTAGATCTGTCTAAAAACATAGATTTTTTAAATTCGGATTAGTTCAATCCAACTTGAATTGTTGTTAATTAATAAAAAATATTTTTTATTTAAATTTAATTATAAAAATATTTTTTAATATTTTTTTAAACAATGATATAGGTTGTCAAGCGAATTCAGACTTGAACTTGGATAAAAAAATAAAAATATTTTAACTACGATCCAACTCAACTTATGAATAAATTTATTGATAGTTAATACGTTGATTGTTAATGCATTGAAAAAACATATTATTTTTTGTAATAACTTTAAAAAATATATTTAAACACTCGTAAAAATATCAATAAATCAGATAAAATTAAATCAAATTCAAATAATAAAATAATTTATTTGTCCAGACTCGAATCCATTCGTTAAGTCATAAACTTGTTTCATCGGACAAAATCTATTCACAAGACTTGGCACCCGTTAGAAAGAAAGAAAAAAAAAAAACAAAAGCTTTTAAGACAATGATGATGATTTGTTTGGAAGTCAGAGTACATTAGATTTTTCTATGGGCAAAAAAATGTTGCAACCTTTCCACACGTTAGAATTTTGAATTAAAAAGAAACAGTCAAAGGAGACTCATAAACTCTTAAAGTCAACCAAACGATTGGCGCACGTTAATTGATGCCACGTCCAACTCCAACATGACATGATCATATTTATTAGCTCACAATTAATTAAAAGATTTTTTTTTTCCTTCAAAAACAATTTTTATGAAAATCAGATCCCTGAAATTTTTATTAATTAATTAAAAATATGAAATGTGTGTGGAGAAGAGAATTGTCATTGGACAGTGATTTGTTTAATTAAAAATATGCAAATTACTTGATATTTTTAATTATTTTTTGTAATTTAAAACATAAAAGGGTATAAAATGGAATAAAGAAACAAAAAAAATTATTTCTCTAATTTCCAAGTGGGCTCTTGCCGACGAAGCAAAAATAGTTTGCAAATGACAAGAAGTCTGTAAATAATAAAGAAACTTTACCTTACAAGGTATGCAAAGACTAAATTACCCTCCTTCATAATATTGGAATTAATATTTATTTTGAAGTGGCATGCTATATTTTAAAATTTTAAAATCTGAAAATTGGAATTTCTCTTTTAGAGGAAAGTTTTTCCCTTTCATTGTACACCTAAATATAGCTTTATTATAGATAATAATTAAAACTTCCCTCTAAAAAGAAAAGAAATGGTTTTTGTAATGGTATATAAAGTTGAAATAGTTTATCCGATTTTGAAAATTTTGTCTATATAGGTTCGAAATTTGAATTAATAAAAAAAGTCAACAAACAACTTCAAATCTAAAATTCGTTCAAATTAAATTTAAATTTAAAACGATTCAAACCTAAATTAATTCAAATCCAAATAATTAATTCATATTTAATTAAATTGACTTTAAAATTAACAATTTAAATAAAAATAATCCGAATATGATAATTTTAATCCGAAATAATCTAAACCTTTTCAACTTGACCATCCAATTGTCACCTCTAAGTGGATTTTATCATCACTCTTAAAATGTTTATAACACCTAAAATATTTATATTTATTTATCAACATAGCAAATTCGAGAAGAAAACTATAAAAAGGAAAGCAAAGATAAGGAACCTTAAAACATTATAAAAAATTTTGATGCATCTTAAAGTAATTTGTCATAGAATTTTCTAATCACACTTATCTAATCGCCATCCCCTATTTTTTAAATTATTTTGATAGTAAATCTATAAATATTTTTGGTGCTATAAACAATATAAAAAAATGAAAAATATTTCGTACAATCGTTGGGTTATTTAATAAAACCTTGCCAAACCGTCCCCATTATTATATTAAAATAAATATTTTTAATCCTTCAAACCTTCTTAACATAGTACATTTTTTTAATAGAACAAAGTACAATTATTAGTATAAAGTAGTACTTGTTTATCTCTTATTATAACCTAAATTTCAAATTAAATTATCTCATAAATCGTAGTGAAATTTTAGAGTTCACAAACATAGTTAGTATGTTGACTACACATATCTAGATATGTTTACAGATTGAGTTATCCGTTTGAATTATTATTTAATTAATAAAAAATATTTTTATTTAAATTTAATTATAATAATATATAAATATTAGAATAAAAATAATTTTTAATATATTTTAAATAGTAAAATAGATTTTCGATCCGAAGGACCAAACTGGATCGAGTTTGGATAAGCAATTTTTTTATTATTAGAGTCTGAATCAGTTCGATCCATTAATACCTCTATCATACTCCTTAAAATATATTAAAAAAATAAAAAAATAAAACATATGACAATCTTTTAAATACACTTATAAAATTAAAAAATTTCAATATAAATGTATAAAAATGAACTTATTAAATTAATCCTAATAAAGAAATATAGCAATAATCTCTCCTACAAATCTGTAATTTAAACAAAGGAAGGAGGGCAACTTCGTAACATCATTAAAAATAATGACGGCATCATCGTCTAAAAAACTAATTTCCTAATAATGATAATAAAAAAGAAGAAAACAGAAAACAAAAGCACCTAGATTTATCCTCTCTCTACCTCTTCAAAACCTTCCTTTTTAAGCTCCCTCTTCCTTTTTTATTTTTCAATTGAGATTTCATTTCCATTTTGAAATTTCGCTTTCAAAATCTCAAATCTCTTTCTCTCTCGCCAAATACACCAACCAGATCTTTATTCTCTTTGCAATGCCAATTGATTCCGACTCTATGATCCCTTAACTCGCACCCTCTTCCTCCCTCTGATCAAATCCGTTTTGTTTTTTGTCTCGCTGAGTCAAACCGCCTTTCTTCGACTTTTTATACTACGAAGCCGAAGAATGGGAACGGTGCCTTCGACGCCGCGCCACACCAGCAACACCGCCGAAACGGCGGAGTACCTAATCGGCACCTTCGTCGGCGAGAAATCGTTTCCTTTGGCTTCCGATTTCTGGCAGAAGCTTCTAGAACTTCCTCTCACTCTCCTCTGGGCCCCTCACCGTGTTCGCCAAGCTTGCCAGCTCTTCGGTCAGTGCTTTCTCTCCCAATTTACTTCTAAATTCCATAAACATTTTGATAATCCTTTTCTTTGGAATAATTAATGGCGTAATTTAGTGTTTAATTTTCTATAATGCGCAAAATGCAACCATTTTTTATAGTATTTGTTTATAAAATTTATTGTTGTTTCGAAAATGTAGGAATACAATGCTTAGCTCTCTTAATGATAAGGTTCCGAAGACTTTTACTGCCTCTGTTATTTTATTGGCTTAATTTCAACTAAATCGGAGTGCTGTTATAGCGATCTTATATGTAGATGAAAGGCTGAGTGGAGAGTCGGAGATTCGAGTTTCTGCTTGAATCTTGTACGCTAGGAAATTTTATTATCTAAAACTAGATGATCTAAAAATATATCAAAATATGGAAGATATTTGTTTGTTATCTTTTGATACTTCATTTTTACTAAGTTGACGGCATACATTATGAAACTATACTCAACTTACAAACTTACAAAAACAGAGCTAAGTGAATTTTATTGATCAATTTCCAAATTCATTGATTAAGTTGTGAGAGGCATTTCTGGGTTTATAACTCTTAGCAACTTTGTTTTAAATTCTACCATTATTAATTGAAGATCACTCGTTTTGTTTCGAATATTTACGATCATGCTGACTTTGTTTCTTTGTGCTGGATCCTTCATGTGCAGCACAAAATAACCGCCATACTAGGCATCTTGCAAAGATTTTGATTCACCTTTCATGGTGTTTACAAGAGGCAATTCGAACTTCGGGTGCTCCATCACCGGTTTATTTGAAGGCCGTTAATGCAGTGTATATTTCATCTGTTTTTTTGAAGTACATAATTGAGAATTCACAGAGTGACAACATCAAGGAGTTATGCTTGTCTCTTCATGAAAATGAACCAGTGCCTAAGGATTTCATGTCAGGTAAATCTGTAACTGAGTATCTTGCAAGTTGTTTTGAAATTGAAGTTTGTAACTGAGTATCTTGCAAGTTGTTATTTTACTGATAAATTGCATCATGACCTGAATTTTTTATTTCTAATGTGCAGATCAAAGGATTGAGAACCTTGTAATGCATAATGTGCTTACCTTTCTTGGTTCAATAGATGTAAGGTACACCATGGCTTAATAATGCATTTCTAATATTGACATTTATATTTTATTTTCTCCTAATATTACATTATTTTCCTCACAAGTCCAACAACGTCCCTTCTACATCAAGAGTTGCTTAACTTCATGCTTGTCGCGATGTCTACTCAACTTCTTTATGGACCATCCCCAGGGCCGAAAGATGTAAATCCTTTTATCGATGCAGCAATGTCTCAGGTTATAAGTTAAAACCTTAGCTTGATTTTTTGTTCCAAAAGTTTCAAGTTTGTGTACTCATTCTTTGCTTCGCAGGAAAGTTTGCTGGTTAGTTTGGTGGTTCGCAGATTGCTGCTCAATTATATAATGCGACCTCGTGTTCCTTCTAGTAGTGCTGCTTCTTATTCTATTTTTTCTGAAGAAAGTCAACCTGGTGTTTTACAAAGAGTTGGTTCTGCTGCTGGTATGGTGTTTTCCTTGATGCTCTTATTAATAGTGATTCCTAACCTGTGTCCAATACTGCTGGCAACTTTTACTAGAAAACGTTTATGATAATGTCTATGTTATGCTTGCAGCAAACTTTGTGTTGTTGCCATTCAATTATTTGGTCAGTTTAAATGGTGAAGGCTCTAGAAATCAACTGGCAGACTGCAGTCTCCATGTGCTACTTATTCTTATTCATTACCATAAATGTGTTGTAAGTGATGGGTCTATAACAGATAGAAGTGATGACAGTGCCACTTCAGATACTGTTTCAAAAGTAAATACATATTTTACTGTCAACCCCTACAGCAAGGCCTTAGAAAATGCAAGGGACATTGAATGTGAGATCTCTTTACATTTTCTTTTTAGGCTAGTAGCATTTTATATGTATTTTTCTCTTTCTACTTTTTTTTTCATGCATGTCATTATGATGGCATGTTAGACAGTGTTGGTGACTGTATAAGCACTCTGCTTGCAGTTGATCGTGCCGATGTTGAGGGGAATGCACAAAATGGACCAGTTGTGAGATTACCTTTTGCATCCCTATTTGATACCCTTGGCATGTAAGTGTCTTTCTATTCTAATATTAATATGTGAATGAATAAAATTACCTTTATGAGATTATTAGGGCTTTCCTTTTGTCTTTTTCCTTTGGTATTCATAGTGGGCAACTTTGGCAAATAAGTTTGTATGATTGATTCTTTATTTCTGTTAGTTTTCTCTAGCATTTTGCCAAAAATGGGTTTTATTCCTTAGTACTGGTTGTTGGCTTTCTTTTCCCCTCTTTTTTTTTTTTTTCTTTCTTAGTTGATGTTTGTTTAAAATTGTTGTATTAAGAAAATTTGACTTTAAGTGTAAATTTTTATTGTATGGTTCATCAGATCCTCACCATAGCTGTAAACTTTGATTGACACAACTTTTTTGCTACTTGTTACTATATTTGGAATCAATATTCTATCTTTCACGGCTCCTCTCTTTCTTGTTTAGTATTTCGTAATGGTTCACATCTGCAGGTGCTTGGCTCATGAGACTGCCGTCCTTTTACTTTACTCATTGGTGCAAGGAAACTCTGACTTTTTGGAGTATGTACTAGTGCGAACTGATTTGGATACATTGGTAAGAAGCTGCAGCTTACATTATCTGCATTTCATATATAACCCTGAGCAATTCCATTTGCAAAACTACTTTCCAATCTATTTGCAGCAAGATATGAATTGTGGCTGGTGTCTGATTGACATATTTAAAAGTTTTTTGGCCTCCCTTTACCCCCCCCCCCTCCACCCAAAAAAAAAAAGAAAGGAAGAAAGAAAGAACTTGAGCGTTTGTAATTTATATCAAGCATTCAAGTCAACACATTGCATGACATTCTGCTTGATCTTGTCTATTCTTTTGTTTTTAATTGTTCCTTGTAATTCTTTGGTATGTTGTGTTTACAATTTACGTGGCATATAGCAACACCTCAGCCTATTTATATGATATGTGGTATATGGTTTTAATCTGTGTTTGCACAATGAAAATCAACAGTTGATGCCCATCTTGGAAACATTATACAGTGCTTCGAGGAGGACATCAAATCAAATATACATGTTGCTGATTATACTCCTCATACTTAGTCAAGATTCTTCATTCAATGCTAGCATTCACAAGATGGTAAGCATCTCATCTGTTTACCAACTTTTGACTTTGATGAATGAGTGTTGTCTTGATGTCTTATATATATGGACAGATACTGCCTGGTGTTCCATGGTATAAAGAGCACCTCCTTCATCAGACATCTCTTGGTTCCCTGATGGTCATAATTTTGATAAGGACTGTACAGTATAACTTGTCTAAGTTGCGGGTATGGCTCAGAATGTCTTATATATTCTTACCTGACCATGTTATGTTTGCTGAAGTAGGATCCAGGAAAATATTGTTGAATGGCTGGAATTCTCTCTTCATGTGTTAGTGGAGATAATGAGTATTTCAACTTTAAGACAGCAATATTCGATTGGATGGGTTCTACATCATTTAATAATGTGTTATTTGGGAGTTGATTCTTTTTTTTTTTTTTTAAATGAATGACCAGGATGTCTATCTTCATACTACTTGTCTAGCAAGTTTGGCAAATATGGCACCTCATTTCCATCGTTTGAGTGCATATGCTTCTCAGAGACTTGTCAGCCTTTTCTACATGCTTTCACGCAAGTAAGTCATCTATGTTTAGGCCATTTTTTTTATTGATTTTTCATTTATCCTTTGGTGATTCTTACATATTTTGTTATGTTGGCACCGTTTTTCTGACTGTTTTTGTAAATGTGTGTTGGAGTTTAGGTACAACAAATTGGTAGAGCTAAGAGATGATAAACTGCAAAACAAAGCCATCTCAACAGGAGACAGCCTTGTGGAAGATATGGTAGTTGTCCTGGTTTTGGCATGTGATGTAGCACTTTGTAAAAATTTATGCTATCTGGGTATCATAAAATAATATCTATTCCCCTTGTTGCAGTCAGCAGAATTGCAAATTTATACCGACTTCTTGAGAATCGTCCTTGAAATATTAAATGCAGTTTTGACTTACGCACTGCCGCAGAATCCTGAGGTATATCTTTTATTAAAGTTATATGAGATAATCTTGTTTACATTCCTGCAATACTTATGAACATGGATCAGATATTCAATGTTTTATGCATTTGGGCAGGTTGTCTATGCCATTATGCACAGGCAGGAAGTCTTTAAGCCATTCAAGAACCATCCTCGCTTTACTGAGCTGCTTGAAAATATTTATAATGTATGCTCTACGAGTTTATGTGATAACACTCATCATTTAATCTTCCATTTCTCGGTTCTTGTTGGAGAAACAGTTCAGACAGTTGTTTCAATACTAAGATTTCCTAATGTTTTTCACCATGCTTTTTGATTGTTTTGCTCTCTTTGGCTTTTATAGGTATTAAATTTTTTCAACAGTCGTATGGATGCCCAAAGATTGGATGGTGAATGGTCTGTAGAAAAAGTTCTCCTGTTCATAATTAATAATTGTCGATCTTGGCGAGGTGAAGGGATGAAGGTAGAATTAAATGACAGCATATATATTGCTTATTTTTGGAATTGCAAAGTTCTATATACTCAGACTCACACCCACACATACACACACTAAATCCTTTTATCGAGTACGGCTGCTGTCATTTCAATGCATTTTGGTTCTTCTTCAATGTAAACATTTGGTGCTCTCTCTCTCTCTTCCCCTTCTGCAGTTTTCTTCACCTCATCTAGAACTTTTTTTTTTATATTGACAGATGTTCACTCAGTTACACTTCTCATATGAACAAGAGAGTCATCCAGAGGAGTTCTTTATTCCATATGTGTGGCAGCTCGTCCTATCCCGCTGGTAATATTCTGAGCCTTAAAAGAAGTATAACCAGAAATGTGGAGGGAGAAAAAATCTGGTGTCCAGACTATTTGGCATTGCTAGGTTTAATAATTTGTATTTTTGAACTGACCCTATGTGACTTTCGCTTCGACAATGTTTTACTTTTAAGTTTATACCCTACATATGATTGTTGCTGATCTCTACTCCATCCTCTGCCCCTTTTTCTTTTCAGCGGATTCAGTTTCAATGCAAGTGCTATAAATTTGTTCCCCGTTGATCTGCAAGCCAATGTAAGTATATGAATCGCTTTAAGTTTTCATAAGCTAATATGTGATTACGTAATCGAGCCGAGCCGAGTTTAAGCTGTAAGAAGCGCGAGCTCGACTTGAAGTTCGAGGTTTGATTCGAGCTCGATCGAATTTTACTTTTAAAGTTTGAGCTCGATTAGAGATAAAAATCAAACTCTTCGAGCTCACTCGATTATATATGATTTCCGGCTCCTTACAGTTTATTAACTATGCTGCAGAAACAAATTTACTATGAAGAATCGGATACGAATCAAAATGGGGAGTTGAATGAACACAGAGCTGAGCTTGATCCGTAAAAGGTATTTTATACCATACACTTGTGCTATGCTTGTACTGTTTGTGGTGTATTTGTAAATACATAAAAGATAAAATAGCAGAAAATGTATTCTTCTCATTCTTTTCTGTTTATATGTTTTAAACACTGTAGTGGCCTTTTTGAGGTAGATATAAATTTTTAGAATCCTTGTATGAAATAAGGAGAGGATTGGTGATTCCATTCCACATCTATCATATAGTTTCAGGCCAAAAAAATAAAATAAAATCATGCTCCTTTTCCACTTGACTTTAGATTACTGCTTCATGCTGAGGTTGATAGATTGGGAAGATTTCCGAGCTCTACTTGGAAAAGAAATTGTCAATGCAGCAAATTAATCAGTACCAGTTGGTATATCGTTTTTCTTTTGGTGTTTGATTATCAAAAAGCATACTGTTTTTATTTTATTGATATTTTTTAAATATTTATATTTATATATATATATTTATAAAGATCATTTTCAAGTTTTTAAAAAATATATATATTATATAAAATTATAAATATTTAATATCTAAAATTTTTAATCATAAATCAATAAATAAATATTAAAATATTAAAAAAATATAATAAATTGTTATTAATTAGATTCAATAATCTAATTTAATAAAAAAAAATTGAATGAAATTATGAAAAATAAAATTATTATTATTAAAAATATTAGAAATTGATTAAAAAAATAAGTAAAAAAATAAAAAAATCAAAATTTTATATCAATTGATACAAGTTGATACATACAGATCAATAATAGTCGATATGTTAGATACAAAAATTATAATAATATAATATTGATAATATTTTTTTTTTCAAAATCAGTATGTATTAATAAATATGATTGAATATCGATATCTATTACCATGCAATGCATTGAAGATATTAATTTCTCAAAGAGTTTATCATATGCTAAGATTTCCGAGCTCTACTAAGAAAAGATATCTGAATATTTTTTATAAAAAAAAACCGGAGTTTAAATAATAAAAATAAATATTTAGAAGTTGTATTTGAATTTAGATTTATTAAAAAATTTCAAGGGTTGAAAATAGCCCTAGTTAAAAATTGAATTATCCATTCAAATAAAAAAATCCGTTCATATTTTAAAAAATTTAAACAAAAATATTAAATTCAATTATAAATTTAAAAAATAAATAAATAAATCCTATTTAAAAAATTGATCTGACCTGACTAACAACTAAAATGTAAATTCGATTCGATTTTTTATTTATTTATATAATTATTTTTATATTTTATATTATATAATATATAATTTATATCATATAAAAATAATATATAATATTATAATATAAATATTTAAAAATATATTAAATTATTCATATTTTAAAATTTAATAAAAAAATTTAAAATTAAATAATAATAAAATATTTATTTAATTTTTTTTAAAAAAAATATAAATAAACTTGAACAGACTTGAAGTATCATATCCATTTATAAATATAGAGCAACTTAAACATAATTTAAAACTCATATTTAAAATCAAACTAAATAAATAAATAAATAATCCCAATCCAAATCCAACTGCCCCATGAAAACTTCTAATTAAAAGTAATAAGAACCAATTGAAATTCGGATTCAGCTCGAAAACCTCTTCAATATATGAAATACACGAGTTTTAACAGCATGGAAACTTCATTAGATTCCCATTTTGCGAAATTACATGACTAGCAAAGAAAAAAAGAGTGAAAAACAGAACTACACTAGGGTTCCGCCCTTAACATATTCAGTGAATGCCAAAGCAACAAGTCCCAGCATGGCCAATCTCCCATTCCACAGCTCAGCATCTGAAGTCATGACCCCTCCAGACCTAGACTCCACTGAGACACCTTTAAATAATGGGATCAGAGATGCAAGTGATAGCAGAATGCTGGTTCCAAGGAACAAAGGGATCCCACCGTTTGATATTTGGGTAAACACATCTTGGCCCTTCGACAGCTCCATTGCCAGGGCTGCAACAAAACCAACCATAGCTAACCTTCCATTGATCCTCTCCGGTGCAGGCCCACTGAATGCGAACACATCGGAGAATTTCGTGCTCACTTTTCGTGCTGCTGGACGAGGAGGAGGGCTTGGCTTAGGTCCTGGGGTTGAACTTGTTACTGGCGTTGCTGGTAATTGCTCCTTCTGGTCTTCCTGCAAGTGCAAAAACGAATCATTTAACAAACTGTTTAATCCCATAACCAGGAAGTAAGAAAAGCATGAACTTCATAACTTACCTCTGCCATGCACCGAACCTGAAGATTGGCATTCCTCTGCATGCGAGGCATAGATTTTACAGGATAAAATAGAATCACTTTTCTCCTATTAGCAAGGCCAGTCACTGGACTTGCCAGAACGAGGGATTGCATGGCACTTGATGCGGCCATTTTCTTGAAAGTATACAATTTCTGATCTGAATCAGAGAGTTTGACAAGGAAAAAAAGCAAGAACCCTAGAAATTATTAAATCTAAAGCTAGATCAAGCGAAATCAAGCATTGAATGAAGGTAGGTAGCAGCAGCATCAACTTAAATAGCGCATAGGCAATGGGAAAAAGGGGTAGTGGGTATTTTTGGGTCCACGTCATTTTGTATCTAATTCTCGAAAGAGAGTGAGTCACGTGGGATTGGTTGTCCACACATGATGAGTTTGGCGACGTGGACTATTTTATGACCAGAAAGTGAGACCAATGAATCTGAGGCCTTCAGCATTCTAGGTTGTTGGTTTCGTAATAGCTAGGATATTCTGGATTCTCGTAGAAGATTCCAGACTCTTAGCCCGGGCATGTATACTGGTCTCTACCAATAAGATGCATGCTGGGAAGGAACATTAGATGTTGGGCCTTGGGAGAAGAGAAACAGGCCATCTTGCATCAAGGATCAAGCTCAATAACAGAAAGAAAGAAAGCAAGGTAATTGAGTCTGTCAGAAATTAAATCAACTTGGGAAGACCTCAGAAAGCTTGCTAACTGGAGCCCTGCACTGAGATCCATTGCTTCAGCCATGAGGGGTGGGGTTACTACCTGTATGTATATGTATTTACAAGCGTGAGACATCTACATATTATCCCACTAGGAATAGGATTCAAAAGCAATACATGAATTCTTTGGACAAATTCTTCATATTTTGACATAGAATGCTTCAAGAAATGAAACAAAAACGAAGGAGAAACCGAATTATTATTATTATTTTTTTATATTAAACAAGGGTTCCACCCTTGAGATATTCAGTGAATGCTAAAGCAAAAAAACCCAACATGGCAAATCTCCCATTCCACAGCTCAGCATCTGCGGTGAAGAACCCTACTGAACTGGACTCCACTTTGACCCCTTTTAACAATGGGATCCCACCGTCGGATATGATCTGAGTAAACAGATGCTGGCCCTTGGATAACTCTGCCATGGCTGCAACAAAGCCAATAATCGCCAGCCTGCCATTGATCCTCTCCGCTACTGCTCCACTAAGTAACACGTCAGAAAATTTCCTGCTCCCTAAATGCTTCTTCTCATCATCCTAAAAGTGAAAAAAGAAGGGTTTACTTAAATCTCAAAACCATGTTCAGCGTTTAAACTAGGGAACCAAATCATAAACTTACCTCTGCCAAGCAGCGGATGCAAACTCTGGCTTTCCCTCGCAAACCAGGCACATATTTTACAGGAAAAAACTGTACGACCCTACTTCTGTTAGTGAGGCTAGTAGTCACAGGACTTGCCAGAAGCAATTGCATGACAACTGATGCAGCCATTTTAAGTATAGAGTAGGCAAGTGAAAAAAGGTCGTGGTAAATTTTGGGTCCACGTCATTTTCAAATCTAACCTGTTTGTCTCCACTTGAAGGAGAGATTTGTGACAATGGGCTTTGCTTTCGCCAGAATCAGAGACCAGTAAATCTGAGCCCATTAGCTGTTCTAGGTTATAGGACATGCTTGTTGCTAGCTTCTTTGGATGAAGTTGTAAATCTGATAATATTGAATACGATATGAAAAAATAATTAAAATATTATATAAAATATGACACGAAACGAAAAGGAATTACGGACACGACACGAATATACGAATATATCAAAATCTATATAACACAAATCATTAACACATTAAAATTTATATTAATATAAAACACCTTAAAAATGATTATGACACAAAAAATATATGAATACGATACGGATACACAAATTGTCATGATGAAAATAAAATAAAATTGTTGGTAAACTAAAACGTTATGGATGATGGATAGATAGATGATGATCATATTTCCATGATGTTGTGAAGTAAAACTGATAGCAGAAAATAGAAGCATTAAAGATGCTGATGCTTGAATCAATAATAAGCAGTCTACATTTTGTTCAACTCTATCTTTTACTATTTTAAGTTTAAACTTACAAAATTTATTTATTTACTTTTTTTCTTGCTTTTCAGGATTTTTCTTAATGGTATTAGTTTAGAGCTAAATATATAAAACATTTTCTGTGATTTTTCCTGGTACAGTATAAGACTTTTCTTTGAGACCAAAGTTAGGTTTTGAAGAAAGTTTTTTTTTTTTTGTTGTTGTTGCTAATTCAAGATATTTTATTAAAAGGGGGAGAAGTCCCATGGACTATAGAAGGCATCGCCTTAGACAGTACAATATAGCCATCGTCAGGCGTTACACTAATAACAGACCTAGGGGATTCGACTCAGTAAACACCATAAAGTTCAGGTTAGTATAGTACTAAAATGCGGCACATCGTAACGGGGAAATTGAAGGTATCGAACTGTTATTTCGACGTTACGCGTTGGAAAAACGAATCACGACCGTAACGGTCGAAACACGTTACGTAACGCTGCGACAGCGGTTTAAAAACGGCGAAACGCCGCATCACTGAAATTTGCATCCATTTCACTTCGTTGCCAAACTAAGGTAACTCATAATCAAGTTTGAAACCTATAAGAAGCACCATAATCACAATATGAGGCGGCATGTAAGGCAAATGTCAAACATGATTAGTGAGTTAAAAGAGACTGGTCACATTCTGACTAATGAACATCAGGTTCAAGCTATCATTCGGTCATTGCCCCATAATTGAGAGCATATGAAGATGCATCTTACCCATACTGAAAGCTTCAAAATATTTGAAGATGTTTCAAGGCATTTGCAGCTTTAGAAAAATCGGATCGAGGCATCTAAGCCTAATGCCGATGTTTATATGGCTGGAACAAGTTTCAAAAAAGATCCAAGCTTCAAACGCAAGCCATATCGTGGCTACAAAAGAAAGGTTGCCATGGCTTATCAAAAGAAGAAAAAGTCTAAGGTCAAGTGCTTTAAACAGTGGCAAAATTGGTCACTTTGCTCATGAATTCATTGAGCCAAAGAAGCTATGGACCCTTAAAACATTTTAGATGCTATGAATAATTTGAACAGTATGACATTTGTGTCAAGTACTGTTTTATTAACTGATTCTCATCCTTTTGTGGATTGTAGACTTAAGGGCCACAGACCACGTAGCATGAGACGTAAATGTGTTTATTGATTTTCGTCAAATTCCATAGGGACAAAGTGGATTTATGTGGGAAACAACTCAAGAGTTGAAGTGAATGGAATCGGTACATCCAAGTTATGTATGCATGGTGGCTGATCCCTTATCCTATATGACGTGTTGTTTGCCCCCGACATTCGACAGAATTTGGTTTTTGTCATTGTTCTTCTTAACCTAGGATTTAATTTGAACTTCGATAGCACTGATGTTAATTTGTTTTGGGGAACAAATTACTATGGTTCTATATATTTATCAAATCATTTTATGGTTTTGGATGTTGACTACACTTCTTGTAGTAAGTTCTGATAATGCTAGTTTTTCTCTAGTTACTTCTTCAAGTAACACAAATATTGATATGGATATTTGACATGCTAGACTAAACCATATCGGACAAACAAAGAATGGATAGCTTAGCTAAAGAGAGATTACTAGGCCCTATTGAAAAAGGCTAATCTATCAACATAAGAAAACTGTCTAGCGGGAAAAATGACAAGAAAATCATTTGGTAAAGAGACTAGAACCGAATTTCCCTTTTAACTTATGCATTCCGATATTTGTGGCCTAATGAATGTAAGGGGACAAAGTGGAAGAGTATGTTTCATCACATTCATCGATGATTACACATGTTTCGGGTTTGTTTATTTGATTTCTCACAAGTCTGAAGCTTTAAAGTGCTTTAGAAAATATGTAACTTTGGTCGAAAATCAACCAGATAAAAATGTTAAGGCATTAAGAACGAACTGATGACGTGAGTATTTGTCTGATTGGTTCAAACATTTATGTGATGAAAAAAGAATAGATAGGCAGTTAACCATCCCGAGAACTCCACAACAAAATGGTGTTACAAAGAGAAGAAATAGAACTCTTCTAGAAATGTTTAGGTTTATGATGGCCCAGACAAATTTGCCTATCATCTTTTGGGGTGATGTCTTATTAACAGCTGCTTATGTATTGAATTGAGTATCCTACAAGTCAGTTACATCTTATCCTTATGAATTATAGACCAGTAGAAAACCCGATCTTAGTAATATGATACTTTAGGGTTGCGTTGCCTACGTTCGTGAGCTTGCTCATCAACACGGCAAGTTAGGTCCAAAAGGCCAAAAGAGTATATCTGTAAGTTACTCTGAGCATTCAAAGGGAGATATGTTCATTGGTGAACAAGCAAGTGGAAATGTAACTAAATTTGAATCTCGAGATGCCACTTTTCAAGAAAATAAATTTCCTAATAGGGGTGAGATTAATTAAGATATATCTTTTTATGAGATAGAATATCTTGACAATTGGATTGTTCATAACCGACTGATAAATATTCTTGATAACGCACCAACAATATCTCATCAAAGTAGGAGCATGACAAAAGAAGATGAATTTGTTTCACAAGAATCACAAGTTAAGCACAGTAATCGTGGAAATGTTCATCGACGTCGTTTTGACATAGAGAGATAAGCTTTCATGATTACCCCACAAGATGAAGAAGAGCCAAGAAATGTTCAAACAGCTTTTTCTTCGTAGCTAAAGAAAAGTGGATAAAGGCAATGGAAGAAGAGATGGAGTCTATGAGATCAAACAATATTTGGGAATTAGTTGATCTACCAAAAGGATGCAAAACAATTGGGAACAAATAGGTTCCCAAGACTAAGCATAAGTCTGATGGGACTACTGAAAAATACAAGGCACGCCTTGTATATAAAAGGTATACTTAACAAGAGGAATTAATTATGAAGAGTCTTTCTCTCATGTTGTAAGGTTTACCTCTATACGCTTAATTCTGGCCATAGTAGCAAGTTTAGATTTAGAATTGCATCAAATGGATGTAAAAATTATCTTTATAAACGGAGAACTGGAACAGAAAATCTATATAGAACAGTAGGTTTCATTGACAAGGTCAAGAGCACAAAGTGTGCAAGTTATTAAGATCAATTTATGATCTTAAGCGATCTTTCAAATAATGGTACATTAGATTTCATCAAACAATCATTTTGTATGATTTTATCATGATTGATGAAGACCACTATGTATGTTAAAAGAACCAAAGACAAATTTGTGATCTTGTCGCTTTATGTGGATGACATGCTATTAGCCGGAAAAGATAAGAAGTATATTATTATGCTGAAAAAATTAGTTATCCTCAAATTTTGAGATGAAAGACATGGATGAAGCAACTTACATTGTTGGAGTGGATCGTTCTAAAAAATTTCTTGCTCTTTCACAAGAATCGTATATTAAGAAAGTTCTTGAATGACTTAAAATGCAAGACTGCAAGCCAAACGATACTCCTATTGCAAAAGGTAAAGGCCTATAAAAGAATATGTCTTGAGACTTCACAAGAAAATGAACAAATGGCAAGAGTTCATTATTCCAATATTGTGGGAAGCCTTATGTATGCTATAATTGCACAAGGCTGGATATCTATTACACAGTTGGACTCGTAAGTAGGTATCAATCGAATTAAGGTCAACCCCATTGGAAAGTAGTTAAAAGGATATTGAGGAATATAAAAGGCATTGTAGACTATTTGTTATGCTATCAAGAAGTGACCTGCATCTAATCGGGTAAACGGATGCCGATTGGGGAGCAGATTTAGATGAGAGGAAATCTACCTCGGATATGTTTTCTTACTTAATAATGGTGTGATCTCCTAGAGTAGCAAGAAACAAGCTTGTATAGAATTGTCCACTATGAAAGTTGAATTTGTGGCATTTTCAGCGGCAATACAAAAGGGTGTTTGGCTTAAGAGATTCTTGAATCATTTGGGATTTAATAAAGATGCATCAAACTCAGTGTTGCTGAATTGCGATATTCAAGCTACAATCGCATTCACGAATGACCCCAAATATCGTTCAAGGACCAAACACATAGATACTAAGTATAATTTTGTGAAAAACATGGTTGCACATAAGGAAGTCAACATGTAGTACATATCTACACATAAGATGATTGTAGATCGGTTTACGAAATCGATTCCTTGAGATGTGTATAATGGACATGTTAGATCTCTAGGATAGCATAGGATTTAATGTACTGCTAAGATGTTCAAGTTGAATAGTTTGTTCCTTCCCAATTGTGTTTATTGTTGATAATGATTAATGCATACTAAAATTTAGTACTTTGTTTCATGAAAGCAAACACACATGTATATATATGTTAAGTACATATATGAGATTAAAGATATGTTGGACAGATGATTGGCTTTCTCACACAGGCAGTCACCTCTAAGGCTTAGTGCCGGTTAGAGATGAGATTAGTTTTAAGAGCTTGAGCTTAAAACGAAATCGCCTTGATAACGAATCAAGATGAGGTCTTATAGTGATGAGTTTATTACCGAAAGTGAAAGTTCCCATAATTCACTTTATCTGTAGTATGTCAGGTGGAAGTCCTGTTATTAAATTTATTAAGAAAATAGAGTTGTGGACTCAAGTTTGATACTGAGTGTATCTGAACTATCACCTATATGGTATTGAAATTGTGATAAAGACAAATGCTTCAAGGGAAATGGAGAGTAATACCGTAGCATGTGTTTCATACCACATGTGTATTATTCAACCAATATAGGTAACAGAAGAATTGGTCTCTGCTTTTAAGTTGTGTAAGACCCATGAGATCAACTAGGGATCTCGAATTAGTACCCTTATGACCTTGGACTGTTTCTTAAAGTTTCAGTTCAATGTTAGTTATCTTAGAATGTTGCCAATGGTCATGAATGATTCGATCTAACAGGATATATCTGGAGAGCAGTTGAATTGGAATGGAGGGGTTCGAGGAAATGGAATATCATTTTAGTGTTACATTCGGTTGTATTCACTGGTTGACCAATTGTGTTTTATATGGTAAACACTTTTGTGAATACAAAAGTTTATTATATCACTGATATAAGATAGATCATGGGAAACTTGAAATATGACTAAATTGATCTGGGGTACTGCATACTTACTCTGCTTAAAAATTTGAGCTACTATATATACCTAACAATTGTATAGCAGCCAACTCTCGAGATCATGAAGTATGCTAGTCGCACGATCTATTTTCTTGTATGAATTTTGTAGAGAGAAGAGATATCGATCTCTTGAAATTGATCATGATTATTGTACCCATTATGTGAGAGTGAGAGATGTTGGAATCAAGCACCCATAATGGGTAGAACCTGATCCAACATGAAACAAAAGTAAACTACCCAAGGCGGTTTACATATTGGCATCTATCCCATTTTCATGTTCTTAGGGATAACTGGCCTGCACATTCAATATGTTAACGGCCAAATGGTAGTTAATAAGTTTAAATAGGAAGAAAACTTCCTTTAACAGACATGATTTTTCATTTCGGCCAAAATAAAAAATAAAAGGAAGAGTAACTTCCTCTCCTTGGAATCTAATTCATTCGACCATGATCAAAGAGAAATAAGTTTTTTTGAAAATTAATAAACACAATACTCTGAAGATTAACTCTTTGCATTCTCTAAAAATTGAGTGTTGTGGCAAATAGACAATTTCATATTACGTGATATTATCTCCGACTAGTGAATCGAAATCAGATTCATCCTCAAATGATCTTGTAAGTTATTTAATTTCACATTATTTTATAGATTATTTACGTGATAATCTTCATGTATAAATTGAGTGCCTTACATCCTACTCCTAGATACACATGGTGTCTATCCCCCCATTTCTATATAACTTTAATTTGCTAGTTTTATGTGTGGACTTGATCTAACTGGAAAGTTCATGGTTTTATGCTCGAATTTGAAGTAAGAAACATACCTTCCCAACCATAATCTCGTTATCGTGATCGTTACCATAAAGATCAGATGTGTCAAAGAATGTGATGCTCTTAGAAAAAGCCTCCTTTATAATAGATGGGAGAGAGGAGCATTGTACATCCCAGAGAGTCCTCCACAACCAAAGCCCAATCTAGAGACCTGAAAATAGAGATAGATGCTATTACGAAGAATCTTGTTTTTTTTTTTTTTCTCTTATTCATTTTCTTTGGAGGTGGATTTATGTTATCCGGACTTTTCATTTTTTTTAAGTTGCGTTTGAAAACTTAGATTTCAAAAGATGGATTTGGATTTCAAAAATAGTGTAAATTGTGTAATAAAACACATGTAAATGTAACATTAATGATTATTTTTCAAATCTATGGATTTGTTGGATGCCTATTTAGTGATAAATTTGAAATACCTATAACTATTTGTGAATTTGAAATTCATGTTTTTATACTTTTCAAATATATAATCATATTAAATCTTAATTAATTTATACATAATGTATGCATTTTATTATCACAATTTATATAGCGATTAAAATCTAAATTCAAATTTTCAAATTCATATTTCCAAACATAAAACTAAAATATTCGTGTTCGATATCTGTGTCCGACATATATTCAGACATTGATATGGATATAATCAACAAAATATATGAAAAAATTTAGAAAAAATTAAGTATATCAATATCGAACATATATCCGTATCTGACATTTACCTCCGAGTTCGAATAACATAGGTGTGGATATATACCAGTAATAAATTATCGGAAAAAAAAAAGAATAGGATGTGCAGATTGTGATAACTCGTATAATTATATAGTTTTTAGTTATGTTTTATTATTGTTTTGTGTCAAATACGAGTTATTATTGTTTAGTCTAATTGTGTTTATGATCTTTTATATTTTTATGTAATTTGGTGTTTTTCACAAGTTTCTTTGAGTGATTTCAGATTACTAGAATTAAGGGCAAATCCAGTTCAGTTCCAGTTCCGACACCTTTTGCCATATCAGCTATATCTGGAGTTTCACTGAAGCAATAAGGCTGAAACTTTAACCGTGCAAACTTAAGAGGCATATCTATCTTTTTCATGTTTTATACTTCTTGAAACGGAGTCGTTTTCCCTATCGAAATCAACCATCAAGTTGGCTGATGTGCAATGACGTCTGTCCTGAGCAGTTTTCGCATTTTGACCATATCGTCCGATACACATCAGCAAATGAGCTGATTCCAACGGCTGTGGATCACTAACTGATAGGGGAACATTTGTCTAGAAGACCATGTGATCAGATAAAGCCTCCAATATTGAAGAAATCGACCATCAAGTTGGCTGATGTGCAATGACGTCTGTGCTGACCTGTTTTCGTATTTTGCCCATATCTTCTTCTCCACATCAGCAAATGAGCTGATTCCAACGGCTATGAATCAGTAACTCATAGTGGAACATTTTTCTAGAAGACAATGTGATCAGATCAGGCCTCCAAGATTGACAAAATCGACCATCAAGTTGGCTGATCAAAATGGTCATACAATATGGCGAAAATTGTTAGAAAAATGCACCCACCTATTATACCTACCTTTGAAATTTGTAAAGCTTGTCTCTTGTCATTTAGCCCTCCAAAATGTGTATAAATAGAGGGCCTTGGATGATTGTAGAGAATCATATTGTACATTGGTAGGATATTAGCCATTGTAATAAAATTCTCTAAGTTTTCTTCTTCTTTCTTTTCTCTAGTTTTCTTTTTCTTTATTTTCTTCTTCTTCTTTCTTTCTTTTATTTCCTTCTTAGATTCTCTTTAATTTTATGTTTATGTTTACAATGCCTATGCTAGGCTAAACTTCTATTTGGTTAAGGGTGATTTCAAAGCCCTAGACATGTTTTGTGATTGATTTTCAGATTCTATCTATCATTAATTTTCTATCAAAGTTGCTTATGTTCTTCTACAAGAATTGTTCATGATGTTGTCTTGATTTATTTAGGTGTACAACTAGATAGATCTTGATAATTATCTATTGCTAGTCTAGGAGTCTTGATCCGTGTAATTGTCTTGATTTCCTATTCATAAGTGGCAATTTGTGATTAATGATTATGGTCAAGTTTTCAATAATTGCAAAGTGGAACATAACCTAAGTTGAACAATCCGAGCTTATGTGTTTGTTGCTTAGATCAACCTATCTTTCTCATCATAAAGCTGCCATTAAATTGAATTTAGAGAGCTTATTCTAGGTTGTTTAATGGTTAGAGATTAAATAGAGAGCTTGTTCTATTTAACGACAAACTAAGGAAAGATTGGGATAACAGAGCTTGTTGTTATCTACGGTTGTTAACTTTGATAGTTGGTTGATATTGATAGATCTGAAATTGATTCTTAATGATGTCTAGTGGTGGAGAATGAAACCTTAACCATATTTTTCATATTTGATTCTTCTTACTTGTTTTCTTACTTTTCTAGTTTGCTTATTTTTAAAAGTATATTTATTTTTATTGGCTGGTTATACCGCCTAATTTGTATATTAACTTTGTTTTATTTTTATTGGCTGGTTATACCGCCTAATTTAGTATATATATTTTTATTGGCTGGTTATACCGCCTAATTTAGTATATATATTTTTATTGGCTGGTTATACCGCCTTGCATCTTATTCTTATTATTTACTTTAGTTTAAATCTGGCTTCAAAAACCCCTTTTCTTTTATTGTTTTCTTTGAACGTAAGTTATAAACTAATAACTCATAGATTAAAACCCAATCCCTGAGGACTCGACCCTTGCTAATCATTATACTTACAATTGATCTTTTTAGTGCAAGGTTAAATAAGATACACTCTTTTGGGTGCATCAAATTTTTGGCGCCGTTGCCGGGGATTGTTTTCTTTAGTTTATTTGTTACTTGGTTTATTCTTATTTTCAGTTCTAATTAGTATTATTTTCTTGTACATACATGTTTTTCTTTTCAAATTTTGAAAAAAAAAAAAAAAGATGGAATTAAGCAATCTAACACTTGAAGAGTTGGTGGCATACATGAACATGGAGAATCAACAAGCCAATCTCACTTCTTCAGTTCAACAATTGGCCATGGGAGGATGTCAAGGCCATCAATGGTTCCAAGACCAACCGCATGATCATTACTCCAACACTTACCATGAGGGATGGTGGGATCATACTAATTATGGCTACTCGAAAAATTACCAAGAAGTAGATCCTTATGCCAATTACACTCATCCATCTAGCTTCAATCAATCATGGTCTCAAGAACCAGATCTTTTTCAGCCACTACATATGACTCAAAACTCAGGTACTTCTTTAGAAGATCTTGTCGATTCTCTTGTTACTAATACTTTGCAATTTCAACAGGAAACAAGGGCAAGCATCAAGAGTTTGGAAAAGCAAATGAGCCAATTGGCTAGTAGTATGGTGGTATGGGTAGCACAAAGATCTGAAGAACTCTCTGCCCAAACAATGATTAACCCAAAGGAGAATACTACTATTGTGACCTTGAGGAATGATGAACAAGATGAGGATGAGACAGAATTAGAGATGGATTCTATTCTTGAGGATAATGAAGCCACAAATACAAATAAGAGTATTTCGGCACCTGAGGTAACGTTTAAAGTTCCACTTTTTACTAATGTTTCTTCTCCACCTTTTCCTAGTAGATTTGCAAAGTTCAAGGAGGATGAACATGAACAAGACACGCTGGAAACCTTAAACAGTTTGTTTGTGGATGTCATTCAACAAGTACCAAAAGATGCACCATTCCTCGATGAGATATGCACCACCAAGGATGATGGAATAATACTTGTAATGGAGAATGCATCTACTGTTGTGCAAAGAAAGCTTCCTCTTAAACGCATAAATTTGGGAAATTTCATGTATGAGCCTGACAAGCCTAAAAAGTCAAGAAAGGGTGTTGGTTAGATTCAAAATACTAACTCAAGTGTTAATTGGGAAGGCAGCCCAATTAAAGATGAAATTGCCAACCTTCCATATTCAGATTTGCTTTCTCTTTCTTTTCCTTTTTCTTTTATTATTTTTATTATTTTTATTTTATTTCTTATGTTTCTTTGTTAATTGTGTTTACTGCTTTTAAGTTCATTTAGGCTGCATAAGTTTCTTTTGTTTAACAGTTCTTTTCTCTTACATATAATTCTTGCATTGGGGGATAATAGCATTACATTAATGACAATGTAAGAATTATGTGTGGGGGGAAGAATTTAGGATTTTATTTAGAGTGTTTTGTTTTTGAGTTTTTTTATGTTGTTTTTCTTTCTGATCCTGGTTTTGAAAATAACTAGATGTAAATATAATTTTTTTTACCCCGGTTAAATGGCGGATAACGGTACTCCGTGATTATTTAAGTCGGTTCCATCAGCTACCAAAAAAAAAACTGATATTGTATATAAATTTCTCTTTCAATTTCTCTTTTATTTTTTTTTCTTTCAGGATGGATGATATTCTCACAAGATTGCAGAAACGATTTCCTCCTTTTCCTCGAAATATTTTACTGAAGCTTTACCAAGTTCGATTTGAAAGATTAAGAATGCTTATGCACAAAGGGATTCCTGCAGACATACGTTGGATAATTGAAGCCAAGGTACGTGAAGATGAATATCTTCCTGTTTTGCATTTACCAGGTACAGGTAGAAGCACTTTTGCAAAGAAGCGACGAGCAAAGCGCATGAGTTCAAATTGCCACAAATGTGCACGATGGACGTGTAACGGTAAATGTCGTTCTATTGGGATTCCGTCCTCTAATCGAGATGATAAAATTGAATTCATTAAGGATGGACTGAGTAAGGAGAATTTGGGTAATATCCAACTTTCTCTTGAGACGCATCCTAGTGGAGACGTACAAAGAGAAATTCTTGATTTATGGCCGCAATTCCAAAGGGAATGGCAACATCTTGGGAATCTGATGTTAAAAGACCCTGTTTGCCAGCTTGTAAGAAAACTGGATGGGAAGCATATCCTCGACTCATAGAAGGCGTTTAAGCCATTTCTGGACGTAAAACCAGAGGAAGATGTGAGCCACAATCACAACTACAATAAATGACTTCTCAGTTTTTGGTTTGATTTGCAATAACTTTATTTTGGTTTAATTTACGTGTTGTTCGATTTGTGTAATTATTCTCGTTTTTTTTTTATTTGTCTTTTACGGTTGATTTTTCTTCTCTTTTTGATTTTCTTCCTGAAATCACACAAAAATCTTTTGTTAGGTTAACATTTTCTTCTGACAGGTCAAATACACTTTCGGCGACATTATTACTCTTGACTTTTACGGTTGATTTTTATTCTCTTTTTGATTTTCTTCCTGAAATCACGCAAAAATCTTTTGTTAGGTTAACATTTTCTTCTGACAGGCACTCGAAAAAAAAAATGGAAAGTACTTCGTCCCAGCGCATTAAAAAAATTTGTGTCTTTGGAGGTGCTTATCCAGGGAAAAATAACATATTTGCTGATGCAGCCAAAAGAGTTGGAGTAATACTTGCCCAACAAAAGATCCAGTTGATTTATGGAGGTGGTAGTACGGGTTTAATGGGAGCAGTCGCTACAGCAGCACACGCCGGAGGAAGTCCAGTTCTAGGAATCGTGCCAAAACTATTCACAAGTTTTTGTGGACCTACCGTGGGTAAGGAAATACAAGTCTGGAGTATCCCTGAAAGGATAACAATCATGTACCATTCTGCCGATGCATTCATTGCTTTACCAGGAGGTCTGGGTACATTGGAAGAAATAGCTTGCGTGGCTTCTTGGTCATCTTCGGTCACAAATAAGAAACCCATTGGTTTGCTTAATATTAATGGTTATTTTAATAATTTGCTTTCATATTTAGATAATGCTGTGGATAATGGATTCATGTTTTCAGAGGCAAGGAGAACCATAATTTCTGCTACAACCATTGAAGATTTACTCAAAAAGCTCCAAGCTTATGAGTGTTTATCTGCTACGGTTGTTTCGCAAACGCTCGGAAAAAGAAAAAGAGATATGGACGAGCAAGGAGTGGATTGCACTTTGTCTTTGTGACATTATCTAACATTTTGCTTGTTGTGTCTCAGTTATAATAAGTGGTTAGCAACCTCTGCAGGTAATATCTCCTAAATTCTACCTTTAAAATTTGACATTGGGGACAATGTCATATTTTAGTAGGCGGTAAGGGACATATTTTGCTAATTTTAAAAAAAAAAATAAAAAAAATTAAGAAGTATTCATTCTGAACAAGGTCTGAGTAAGGGAGACTTGAGACATACCTTGTCAGTTTGATTTCTTCTTTTCAAAAAAAAAAAAAAAAAAAAGTTTGTTGTGTTTTAAGCAATTTAGAAGTATTCATTCTGAACAAGGTCTGAGTAAGGGAGACTTGAAACATACCTTGTCAGTTTGATTTTAATCTTTTTATGTTTACTTGTTAATTTTTCTTTAGTATTTTAGGATTATTTAGGTTGCATGAGTTTGTTTTGTTTTGTTTTGAGTCTAGTTGTTCCTATTCTTATGTTATTAGTTCTTTTCTCTTACACATGATTCTTTCATTTGGGTTAATAGACTTACATTGAGGACAATGTAAGAATTAAGTGTGGGGGGAATGATTTAGGATTTATTTTATTTTCGTCTACTATTTTTTTTTATGAGTCTTTATTATTATTATTTTTAGTGTGTTTTAGTTCCTTTTTAATACAATGATGAGATATGAATTGCATAGGTCTAAACTGGTTACTAGTGAGAAGATTTTCATGAGAATTAAGCTTGATACTAATTTTTATGAGCCAATGTTAATATGATATGTTGATTGAGAAAGAAGCATGTTTAGACTTAAAACTGACTTGTATAATCATCATTGTGAGTTTTTGAGCCTAAAATGATTGATGCATTATACAAATCAATCTAATTTCTTTCTTGAGTGCTCTTATGATTACATGATTCTCTAGAACTTGCTTTAAACCGTTTGAGACTATATTGATACATGTGACAACATGAATATGATAGAGGCATTAGGATTATAACCAGAGCCAAACAGCCATCCATTATTAATGTTCCAAGAGAACACACCCTTAGTGAACCAATTTGAGCCTACATTGAATAAGCTATCTATTTGGTAACCATAACTTGTCCCTAACCTAAATATACTTATATCTTTACCTTTGTTCCAAAGATAAATTAGCATGTTTTGAGACAAGTTCCAAAGACAAGGAAGATTTATTGAAAATTTGGGTTAGAAACAAGAAATAAGTGTGGGGGGAAAAGAAAGAAAAAAGTCAAGAGAAAAAGAAAGGGATCATTGTCAAATACATTCCCATATTAAAAAAAAAATATCTTCTCTTGAACTTCTAGTTAAAGTAAAGAAAAAGATGTTACAAAGTTGGTTAGAATGATGCAAAGGCTCAACATGAATATTTAGCCTATGTTATTATGTGCTTTATAAGAGTTTTGAGAAGTTTTATTTGTATGATCTTATTATGTCTCTAAACTCTATGAACTCTTTGGAACCTTTGTGATATCTTTATCCTTTTGTTCTTCAACCACATTACAAACCCCTTGGCCCCATTACAACCTTGATTAAAGACCTCTTGATTCATGAAGTTGTATGATCTAAATAGTGGAGAATAGGTGGACAAGCAAGAATATGGTAGAACTGTTTTCATGAGATTGATTGAGTGTAAACACTTTACCACTACTTTAAAAAGTGAAAATCAAGAGAGTATCCCATGTGAGAAGTTGAGATTAAGTTTGAATATGCACTATATTGATTGAAATATGTTATGTTAATATTGGCTTAACTCAATCAATTTACATTCAAGCAAGATTTTTTGTGAATTTCTTTAAGCTATTGATTAGTTTTTAAGACTTGTCCAATGATTATCTCTAATTTATATTGGAAGGATTAGTTATAATTATTATTTTTAGTTTTTCTTATGTCTTCAATGTTTGTGGGTATCGTCCTAGTAAACCCTCACGAGACTAAACTCGTCCACTAGGGACACCTAGGGGTTTAAAGGCTTGTGTCACATGCTAAGTGCCACCGTGATTTCCTACGAAAATGGATTAGATTAGATTTTCTTATTTTATTTTTATTGAGTCGTTGCTAGGGACTAGCAACAATCTAAGTGTGGGGGTGTGATAACTCGTATAATTATATAGTTTTTAGTTATGTTTTATTATTGTTTTGTGTCAAATACGAGTTATTATTGTTTAGTCTAATTGTGTTTATGATCTTTTATATTTTTATGTAATTTGGTGTTTTTCACAAGTTTCTTTGAGTGATTTCAGATTACTAGAATTAAGGGCAAATCCAGTTCAGTTCCAGTTCCGACACCTTTTGCCATATCAGCTATATCTGGAGTTTCACTGAAGCAATAAGGCTGAAACTTTAACCGTGCAAACTTAAGAGGCATATCTATCTTTTTCATGTTTTATACTTCTTGAAACGGAGTCGTTTTCCCTATCGAAATCAACCATCAAGTTGGCTGATGTGCAATGACGTCTGTCCTGAGCAGTTTTCGCATTTTGACCATATCGTCCGATACACATCAGCAAATGAGCTGATTCCAACGGCTGTGGATCACTAACTGATAGGGGAACATTTGTCTAGAAGACCATGTGATCAGATAAAGCCTCCAATATTGAAGAAATCGACCATCAAGTTGGCTGATGTGCAATGACGTCTGTGCTGACCTGTTTTCGTATTTTGCCCATATCTTCTTCTCCACATCAGCAAATGAGCTGATTCCAACGGCTATGAATCAGTAACTCATAGTGGAACATTTTTCTAGAAGACAATGTGATCAGATCAGGCCTCCAAGATTGACAAAATCGACCATCAAGTTGGCTGATCAAAATGGTCATACAATATGGCGAAAATTGTTAGAAAAATGCACCCACCTATTATACCTACCTTTGAAATTTGTAAAGCTTGTCTCTTGTCATTTAGCCCTCCAAAATGTGTATAAATAGAGGGCCTTGGATGATTGTAGAGAATCATATTGTACATTGGTAGGATATTAGCCATTGTAATAAAATTCTCTAAGTTTTCTTCTTCTTTCTTTTCTCTAGTTTTCTTTTTCTTTATTTTCTTCTTCTTCTTTCTTTCTTTTATTTCCTTCTTAGATTCTCTTTAATTTTATGTTTATGTTTACAATGCCTATGCTAGGCTAAACTTCTATTTGGTTAAGGGTGATTTCAAAGCCCTAGACATGTTTTGTGATTGATTTTCAGATTCTATCTATCATTAATTTTCTATCAAAGTTGCTTATGTTCTTCTACAAGAATTGTTCATGATGTTGTCTTGATTTATTTAGGTGTACAACTAGATAGATCTTGATAATTATCTATTGCTAGTCTAGGAGTCTTGATCCGTGTAATTGTCTTGATTTCCTATTCATAAGTGGCAATTTGTGATTAATGATTATGGTCAAGTTTTCAATAATTGCAAAGTGGAACATAACCTAAATTGAACAATCCGAGCTTATGTGTTTGTTGCTTAGATCAACCTATCTTTCTCATCATAAAGCTGCCATTAAATTGAATTTAGAGAGCTTATTCTAGGTTGTTTAATGGTTAGAGATTAAATAGAGAGCTTGTTCTATTTAACGACAAACTAAGGAAAGATTGGGATAACAGAGCTTGTTGTTATCTACGGTTGTTAACTTTGATAGTTGGTTGATATTGATAGATCTGAAATTGATTCTTAATGATGTCTAGTGGTGGAGAATGAAACCTTAACCATATTTTTCATATTTGATTCTTCTTACTTGTTTTCTTACTTTTCTAGTTTGCTTATTTTTAAAAGTATATTTATTTTTATTGGCTGGTTATACCGCCTAATTTGTATATTAACTTTGTTTTATTTTTATTGGCTGGTTATACCGCCTAATTTAGTATATATATTTTTATTGGCTGGTTATACCGCCTAATTTAGTATATATATTTTTATTGGCTGGTTATACCGCCTTGCATCTTATTCTTATTATTTACTTTAGTTTAAATCTGGCTTCAAAAACCCCTTTTCTTTTATTGTTTTCTTTGAACGTAAGTTATAAACTAATAACTCATAGATTAAAACCCAATCCCTGAGGACTCGACCCTTGCTAATCATTATACTTACAATTGATCTTTTTAGTGCAAGGTTAAATAAGATACACTCTTTTGGGTGCATCAATAACCGAATAAGTAAAGCCATAACTTCTTGAGGAACTTTTCAAGTCAGATGCAACTATTCTGCATTGCTCTCAGAAAACTGGCAGTATAATTGACAGTTAGCAATTACAGCTGACCGGCAGTCCTTAAGCCCCCTAATAGCCAAATCTTCAAGGGTTTTTCTACCAGGTCGTCCTTGTCAACTGTATACGGTTAACTCTAGTAATGGTGGTCATTTTAATCATCAATTAATCTTATATCTTGCATCAATTATAGAGTCAAAACTTGAAGTTTTTCTTATTGGCCAGAAAAGCCAATGCGTTTCTGTCATCCATTTCTTACCCTTGTTTTCAAAAAGTAAAAAGCATTCCAAACTATTAATCAAGATTCAAGGTCCTTCTCAGAAATATTAGCAACAAATCCTGATTCTGAAAGGCATCCAAAGAGCCCAAGAGCACACCAGTGTTACATAAGACAGAGGTAGCCCCCCATGGGACCTCAACTTGTTAGTCTCTGGCTATGTTATCCGGACTCGAGATTGAGTGTCGGATACGTGTATATGTTCGACAAGAATATGTTTAATTTTTTATAAGTTTTTTCATATATTTAAAAGATTATACTTTTATACCAATATCCGAGTGGGACAAAGGTGTCCGACATGGTATTTTAAAAAAATGAAAAGCACGGGTAACATAAGTGTCTAAAATAATTATTTTAAAATTAAATAATCATAAAAGACAAAGAAATCTCATTATATTGATTACCGGAAGAATTTTTCATCAAACAAATTGCATGAATGGAAATTCAAACAATCTGGGTTGATAAAAAAAATGGTGCTGGACGAGTAACGGGTGATTCTTTAACAACAATTTTGATTCATTTCATATGCTTTCTATATAAAGGAACACCCATCATGGGGCTTACCTCCAATCCTTGAGTTCCCAGTTTCACTCTTGGAATCTGAACTTGGCGTTCCTTCTCCATTTTCAACGCAACCTGATCTTTGGTTGAAGATGCTAGCTGAAGGAAAATTGTGGAGTTTCACAATCCTAGCTAGTTTAGAACTTAAATACGTAACATAATATTAATACCTCCACTTACCAACTTTTTTTTCCGCTTACTTTTCATCCCAAAGATAATTTAATTTATGCCACCTCCAACCATTGGAGTGCCGCCTCCCCACTTTTTCTTTTCTTTTCTTTTCTTTTCCTTTCCTTTTCTTTTCTTTTTATTAATTTAAATTTTAGTTTTATTATTTTAAATTAAATTTTAAAAAAAAAATGTGATGAAAATAAATGGAGACGTTTGTGTAAATTTGATGAGAAAATCTGGTTATTTTAAATTTGATAATTCGTGTATTCATGTCGTATTCGTATATTTTTTACTTTTATGTCTCATAGTCGTGTTTAAAGTATTATATCTATAAGATAAATTTTGTAAATGAGGGAGTTTAGGGAGGATGTTAAAATATGACAAGACAGGAAAAAAAATGGATACGACAAGAATACATAAACATATCAAAATCTATATAACACAAATTATTAACAGGTCAAAATCCTTGCAATAAAGGTTTGATGTTTTCCAATCCAAGAAAAATGTCCATGTGACTCGGTTACTGTTCCCTTCCCTTCTCTTTCCTTTCATTTCCTTCCCTTCCCTTCCCTTCTCTTTTTCTTTTTTATTTTTATTATTATTGCATAAAACATACATGAAATTTAGGGATACAGAAAAACAAAAAAAAAAAAAAAAAAACAAAAAGTGGGATGTGAGACCCACACACTATTTTGTCTTCCTTTTAACATTTTTTAAAATTTTTTATTACTTTAACTATTATTATAGACTTGTTAATTGGGCGGGTCGGGTTAGATTCGGTTCAGATCAATTCGGGTTGGATCATTTAGAGTTTTAAAATTTTTTGGTCATTTTTGGGTTCAGATCATCTTGGGTTCGGGTCATTTGGGTTTGACACTCGAGTTCAATTTTTTAATTTTAAAATTAAATCATATCAAATTTAAACAATTTTTTTTATCGAGTCAAATTTAATCATAATTTTATTGAAATATAGAAAATAAGTAATAAATCATATTTAAAAATAAATATAGATATTGTAATTTTTAATTTAAAAATAAATATCTATTAAACTCGATTTTTTTGGATTCGAGCATGATTCTATAATTTTTCAAATTCGAGTATATTTTTTACTTAATGGCGTATTATAAACCCAATTCATTTACATATTTGTAAATGTAATGTTATAACGTAATGTACAAATCATTATAATCAATACACGTATCAATGACTTATTTTATATAGTTTTAAAAAATCTCATGATAAAACTTAAGAAATTATACATTTAAAATAAAAGCAACACATGTACCCAAAAAAAACATGTATAACGATAAGAGATAATATAATTTGATCTAAATTACATGATAACATACTATTATAACTTAAAGTACAAATCATTACGATAAAATACACGCATCATTATTAACAACATATTTTATGTACTTTATTTTAAATTATATGAGAATTAATGGATTATATTTTTAAAATAAAAATAATATCTTTATTTTAAATAATAAGTAAAACGATAAAAATGTGATGAAATTATCATAAGTATATCCATGATAATTAAAATATATAATTTATTTTAAATTTTATTATAAAACTATCATAATTGATATAAATTTCTTACAATAAATTATGAACATTTTAGAGCTCATGTAAGGTGTCCACATGGCACCCATGTGTTCTTTTTTCTTTTTTGCCTTTTCCTTTTGCCAAGAAGGTTGTTTATGGGCTTTTTTATTACAATATAGCCAAAAAAAAAAAAATTTATCAAATTATCGTTGCTTTTTGATTATTTTCCAAAATACGGATCTTTTTTTTTCAGCTGGTAAATCGCCATCCCCCATGGCGATTTCCCTTGGTGTTTTTTGCAAGCGATTTCCCTTGGTAATTTTAGCAAAATTTGCTAAAACAATGAAGGGAAATCGCCATGGGGGGTGGCGATTTCCCTTCATGTATATATATATTTTTTTAATTAATAAACAAAAATTATATTAAAACAAAATTTTATTTTAATTTGATAAATTTATTTTTAAAAATTATAAATTAAATTAAAATATTTTTTTTATAATTTAAAAAATTTTAAAAATTCGTAAAATATATTTTAGGTTTTTTTATAATTTAATATTTTGAATTTTTTTTTTAACTTTTAAATTTGAAATGAAAAAAAACAAATTAGAAAAAAAAAAAATTTTGAAAGGGGGCAACGGTTGCCCCATCCCCCCAAATCCCCCCTCCCCCACGTCCCCCCCACACCCCCCACCCTCTATAAATACCCCCCTCCTCTCCTTCAAATTTTCATTCCTCTCATTCAAATTTTCATTTTCTTTCAAAAAATTTTCATTTTTCTACCAAAAAAAATTTCTTTCTACAAATTTTTTTTTTCTACAACAATATTTTGAAATGGCTTCACTATTGAGGTTACAAGAAAATCACATCTCGGAGGTTATATTTAACGAGGTAAGTAAATTGTTATATTATTATTGTTTTTTATATTATTATTATTTTTTATATTATTATTGTTTTTTATATTATTATTGTTTTTTATATTATTATTGTTTTTTATATTATTATATTATTATTGTTTTTTATATTATTATTATTTTTTATATTATTATTGTGTTATATTATATTATATTATTATTGTTTATATTATATTATATTATTATTGTTTTTTATATTATTATTGTTTTATATTATATTATATTATTATTGTTTTATATATTATTATTGTTTTATATTAGATTATATTATTATTGTTTTATATTATATTATTATTGTTTTTTATATTATTATTGTTTTATATTATATTATTATTGTATTATATTATATTATTATTGTTTTTTATATTATTATTGTTTTATATTATATTATTATAGTTTTTTATATTATTATAGTTTTTTATATTATTATTCTTTATATTATATTATATTATATTATATTATATTATATTATTATTGTTTTTTTATATTATATTATTATTGTTTTTTTATACGAAATTATTGTTTTATATTATATTATTATTGTTTTATATTATATTATATTATTATTGTTTATATTATATTATTATTGTTTTATATTATATTATATTATTATTGTTTATATTATATTATATTATTATTGTTTTATATTATTATTTTGTTATTTTATAGTTTTATTTATTACTTTTTAATTGTTATAGTTTTATAATATATTAATTTTTATTATTATAACAGGAAACTCGTCGCGTATTACGTTCGAGGAAATTTACATTGGAGGACCCGCATCCTTATATTATCGACCACTTAAGAAGAGCCGGATTTTATCACGCAAGTCAAATTCGACGACTTGTGATACAACCCGATTTAATCTCTGCGTTGGTCGAACGATGGAGACCCGAGACGCACACTTTTCATTTTCCATGTGGTGAATGCACGGTCAGTCTCGAAGATGTTGCGCTGCAACTTGGACTTCCGATCCATGGCGATGCAGTTAGAGGCGGAAGCCTGCTAGATTGGAATGAACTGTGTCAAGATCTATTGGGTGAGGTACCTCCAGAAGACGTCGTATCTGGCTCAACGGTGAGACTGACTTGGTTGAAAACGTTTCAAAATCTGCCATTACATGCAACCGAACAACAAATACAATATGCTGCTAGAGCATATATTTTACGTTTGATTGGAGGATTACTGATGCCTGACAAATCGAGCAGTCGGGTACATTTAATGTATCTTCCATTGCTACGTGATTTAGAGGAAGCAGCAAATTATAGTTGGGGTTCTGCGTGTTTGGCAGTTTTGTATAGAGAACTTTGCCGAGCTACAGTTCCAAAAAACCATGACATAGGTGGATGTCTAGTGCTTCTACAATCATGGGCTTGGTATCGGCTACCATTTCTTGCTCCGCGCGTGGATATTTCGGCTGTATACCCCCTTGCAAGCAGGTAATAATCTTTACTATTTTATTAATTTTGTACGAAATTGTATTTTTATAGGTCATTAAGATATTATATGCATTTTAATAGGTGGAGTAGGAGTACGAGTAGAGATTTTACAGAGACTCCGAGCGATCTTGCAAGTATAAGACTACGACTAGATCGACTAGGATATGATAAGGTAAATATTTCGATTGTTACATTGAAGTTTTTTTTTTATTTAATCCATATGAAACTAATAATTTGTAATAATTATTCGCAGTTTCTGTGGATGCCATATTCCTCGAGTGAAATTATGGCATGCCTCCCATCGGATGCCTACAAAGCAAACACAGCATTGATATGCTTTTCATATGTAGAGTGGCACCAAACTGACCGGGTGTTGCGACAATTTGGGATGCAACAACCAATTCCTGCAGCCCCGATGAACCTTGATAAGCTTCACAAGGTCGACATGCGTGGTCGTAATGATGAATTCTGGCCTGCGAAGCATGAACGTTGGATCCAATGGTGGAACATACGTTTTCAACGAATTCCGACAGGTTACCCGATTGTTGGTAATAATTTCAACCCGTCTGCTGATTACATAAGATGGTATAGAAATGAAGGTCGGCCTTTCGTTTGTCCACCGTCGATGCACGAGGATGTTAGGAGTATGCCATTTACCGGACAAACTTCAGCTCCAGTCCCTCCTACACAGGATATGGATGCTCCTAGACCTCGCCGACAACGTGGGCGAAGGCGTCAACCGACCTCATCGGAGTTCACAGCACCGAGGATGTCATTTGATCATCCTGAACCTGAACGGGATCATGGAGTACCATCCAGCCATCGTTATTCCGTAAGTCACCCCGGATATGACGTTGATGAGTGTTACCGACCATCACCGCCAAGAACGAGGTTAGATGACCAGCTCCCCGTCCTAAGTCCAAGTTCAGCATATTTAACATCCATGTATCAGTTTGGAACCCCTTCGTCAGCATTTGATGCTACATCATTTATGGGTGCATCTAGTAGTCAGGTTCCCGTTATGGGTGAACTAGGTGTTGGCTCATCCAGCAGTGGGTTTCAAATTTTTGATACGGATGAAACGACTGATGACATACAACCGGAACCAGTGGCGGTTATAGCAAGAGGTCGTGGTGGACCGCGAATACGTGCCACTGACGAGGTTGAACGACGGGTGCAACCACCACGCACTAGAAGAACTCGACACTGTTGCTCTACACCACGCAATAATTAGAATAATTGTAATGTGTTTTAAATTTCTAATATAAATTTATATGTTTTGCATTTCATGTAATTTGTTCGGAAATTAATTGTTATATTTTATTTTAATTTATATCTTAATGTTGTTATTTAATTTTAATATAATAATCCAAATTACATGATAAGTTGCTTTTCTTTTTTTCATTTTAATTTAATTTTCTTTTTAAATTATAATAAGAAAAAAAAATTTAATCAGAAATTAAATTAAATTTTTTTTATCAAATATCCAGTTTTAAACTGTAACAATCTATATTATTATTAAAAACAATGATTAAATTAATGTCACGAGTTAATCAAATACCAACTCAAAAAAACTAATCAAATTAAAAAAATTATTTTACGATACCAACTTAAAAATAACTTCTTTATTTAAAAAAGTGACTCTATAAATTTCTTTAAAAAAAAATTTATTTACATTTTACATCATTAAATTATTTTTGATATAAATTAAATTTTCTTTTTTATAATATTACAAAATTATAAAAAATAAAATTTTTGATATAAAAATTTAATAAAAAATATAATCTTCTTTTTAAATTTTAATAAGAAATATATTTTTATTTTTTATAAAATTGTAATAATAAATTAAATTACATTTTTAATATATATTTAAAAAAATAAATAACCAAACCTATAAAAAAATATTTTAATTTAATTTATAATTTTTAAAAATAAATTTATCAAATTAAAATAAAATTTTGTTTTAATATAATTTTTGTTTATTAATTAAAAAAATATATATATACATGAAGGGAAATCGCCACCCCCCATGGCGATTTCCCTTCATGGTTTTAGCAAATTTTGCTAAAATTACCAAGGGAAATCGCCATGGGGGGTGGCGATTTCCCTTGGTATTTTTTTGCAAATTTGCAAAAATACACGCTGGGAAATCGCCATGGGGGATGGCGATTTCCCAGCTAGAAAAAAAAAGATCCGTATTTTGGGAAATAATCAAAAAGCAACGGTAATTTGGTAAATTTTTTTTTTTGGCTATATTGTAATAAAAAAGCCGTTGTTTATGACTTTTTTTCATTTAAAAAACTAAATGGATGAAATGAGGAGTTGGTGAAAAGGAGAAAGAGAAAAAAAAAAGTTGATAAAAGATTAGATAAAAAAAAAAAAAGCACAACACTCTAGAAAATTAAAAAGTTGTAGACTTATTCTCCGTCTCTTCTCTCACATTTCACCTACTTTTCTTCCTTTTGTTTTTTTTTACTCTGGATTAAACTATTACTTTAGCTTTTTTAAAAAAAAATTGAAAAAAAAAACTCATTCTCTTCTTCTTTTATTCGATTTATCATTTTTTTAAAAAGAAAAATTGGGGTAGCTGATGGATGAAAAAGGAGTAAGTAGAAAAGTTTGAAAAAGGAGTAAGTAGAAAAGTTTTCTTTCTTTTCTTATTCTCATTTTCTTTTTTCAGATTTTTTTATCTTGGAAGAATTCAAAAAACACCTGATGGACTCAACAAAATTTATTAAGTGATACCATACAAAACAAAAATAATTGAAAAGGAAATAACTAATTATAAAATTATTGGAAAGAAAAAGGGAATGACTTATTTGCCTTAATGAAAGTTGAGTAAAGAGAAGCTTTTTTTTCCCTGTTTGCTTATGTCTTTGTTATCCCGAAGCTTTAGTTTCTCTTTCTTTAAAAATTTCTCTTATTTTTTTCCTCATTGTTAAGAGAATCTATAGTCCAAGCAAAGAATTTGTCAGACAACAATCTTGTTCTTCAGGTTGTTGAAATTTGTTACGGGAAAGGATCAACAAATTAAGCCCTAACAACCTTTTCGAAAAGAATTTTACTGAAACAAAAACTTCAAAATTCACAATAAATATAAAAATTCTATAAAACCCAATCAATTTTTTCTACAAATTCTTAAACTTTACCTCCAGGTTCTCACCAATCAAACACCAAAAAAAAAAAAAAAACCTGAAAACAAAATCAAAGAAATACTCATAATTTACTTTACCTTATTTGAGAGTTTAACTAAAAAAAAAAAGTTGATTAACGATCCGATAGATCAATTAATAAAACAATGGTTTAAAAAAGTTATTTTTTTTTTTTATAGATGGGTTAAAAGGGAATACTTTGAATTTGAGGTTATTTTTTTGATGAAATTGTTGGGAAGAATGATGACTAGTTATTTTTTTTCATTGAAAGAGTTAGGTCGTCTCCAGCCATATCAGTGTCGGAGCCGAGCTTGGCTTGCCTTTTTCTAAATTTTGAAATAAGAATAAGAGAAAGGAAAGGGATGACAATGAGGAGATGATGGGAGAGAGAGTTAGCCATCTTCATTCATTTTTTTGGGGTCAAATCTGGCTATTTTGAGAGTTTTTTGACAATAATAACGTCGAATATGATTTAAAATTGTCGGGAAAGGTGGTTTCTTTACTTTTATTCTATCCAACCATGAAGATGTTCAGTATATGAGGTGAAGAACCCTACTGAACTGGACTCCACTTTGACCCCTTTTAACAATGGGATCGAATATGCAACTGATATCAGAATGCTGGTTCCCAGTAACAATGGAATCCCACTGTCAGATATGACCTGAGTAAACAGATCCTGGCCCTTGGATAATTTGACTGCCATGGCTGCAACAAAGCCAATCATTGCCAGCCTACCATTGAAATTCTCCGCTACTGCTCCACTATATAACTCATCAGAAAATTTCCTACTCCCTAAATGTTTATTCTCATCATCCTGAAACTGCAAAAAAAAGGGTTTACTTAAATCTCAAAACCAAGTTCAGCGTTTAAACTAGGGAAATAGCAAATCATAAACTTAACTCTGCCAAGCAGCGGATGCAAACTTTGGCTTTCCCTAGCAAACCAGGCACATATTTACAGGAAAAAACTGTACGACCCTACTTCTGTTAGTGAGGCTAGTAGTCACAGGACTTGTCAGAAGCAATTGCATGGCAACTGATGTAGCCATTTTATTCAGGGTTCATTGTGAGATTGGTTCTGGTGAAATTAAAAACAGCGGTGACGGTGAGATTAGTTTTTTTTTTTTTTGGATAAGCAAAGTTTTTATTTATCCAAAAGCAGCATGCACTGCTACATCAATACAACCAGCATAGCTGGCAAACAAATGTACTATTTTACAATGTCTTTTTTACATAGCTAAGAACCAATTATGCTATCAGTGAGCTTTTTAACCCCCATGCAACATGCAAATCTCTATTAACAGTATCATCCTTTATGGTTTTCATCCCCCCTAGTCTATAGCTAACCTCCTCCTTGATTTTCTCAAGCATTTGCATACATTGCTGAGATTGTTTACCAAACCTGCGGTTATTCCTCTCCCTCCATACATGATATATGAGAGCATTCCAAGCAATTCGAAGCACTGTAGCAATAAGAGATTTACCCTTTAGCTTCCTCTTTGCCCATTGAACTTCAAAGTCCCAGCTTCTGATGACTCTATGAAGCTTACATAGGTGCAGAATCTCCCTCCATACTGCCTTAGAATACTCACACTTAAAGAATAAATGGTCTCGAGTCTCCATTTGTTGACTGCACATATCACAAGTTCCATTTAGTTCCATTCCCCATTCCATCAATCGATCTTTTGTAGGGAGCTTGTTTTGAATTGTCATCCATGATATTTGGGAATGCCTTGGAATATGGTAGGCATACCATACCCATCTATCCCAATCCACCTTTGGCTGCCTTGGCCTGATTTGCTGCCACACTTTAGCCACTGAAAACCTGTCCCCAGGAAATTTCCAAACTAATCTTCCATTATTCTGATAGGTAAATTGAGCTGCTAATGGTCTCAATTGTAGGAGTTTCCTCCAAATCCAGCTACTTCCCTGGGTGATTGGGAACTGCCAGAATGAGGTGCCTTTTAGAACATAGTTGTGGATCCAAGCAATCCACCATGAACCTGCCTTAAAAAGCAATGTCCATATTATCTGTATTATGCTTGCCCTGTTCCAAGAACCTAGATCCTTCAGGCCAAGTCCCCCCTCTGATCTTGGACAACAAATTTTCTGCCAGCTCACCCTTGCTCCTCTGGCTTCTGCATCTTTCCCTAACCAATAGAATCGAGAACAGAGTTGATTAATTCTGGAGAGCACAGCCTTAGGTAGAATAAAGATTCTACACCAATAGTTTTGTATATTGAACAAAACTGATTGAATAAGCTGAAATCTTCCAGCATAGGACAGAATCTTTGATGTCCAGTGAGTGATCCTAGCAGTAATCTTTGAGATAAGTGGGACACAGTCTTTTTCTGTCAGCTTCTTTGTTACTAAAGGAACCCCCAAATACCTCACTGGCAGCTCTCCTAGCTTGAAGCCTGTCACCCCCTGGATTTCCTGAAGCTGAGCTTTACTGATTCCAGAAGAATAAAGTTCACTTTTGGCACAGTTGAGCTGCAAACCAGAAAGTTTATAAAAACTTTCCAGGATATCCTGCACTCCTTGGATGGATTTCAGGTGCCCTTTAGTGAAAATCATCAAGTCATCAGCAAAACATAGGTGAGTGAGCCCAATCCCTTTGCACTTAGGATGGAAATCAAAGACTTTATACTGTGCAGCAGCATCCAAAAGCTTAGAAAGTGCATTCATAGCAAGCACAAACAGATAGGGGGAGATAGGATCTCCTTGCCTTATACCCCTTTCTCCCTTAAAGTAGCCCACCAAGCCTCCATTAATTGATAGAGAGAACCTAGGACCAGTGATGCAACTCTTGATCCATGTTATAAATTCTGTTGGAAAATTCAAAGCTGCAAGAACCAGCAACATGAAGTCCCAATCAAGTGTATCAAAAGCCTTTTGAAGGTCAACCTTTATAGCACTTCTAGGTGACAGAGTTTTCCTTGCATAGCCTCTTACTAACTCCTGTGCCATTAGGACATTATCTGAGATATTCCTTCCTTCCACAAAGGCACTTTGACTTTTGCTGATGATTGTTGGCAGGAATTTTTTGAGTCTTCTAGCCATCACAGATGTAATACTTTTGTAGACTACTGAACAACAGGAAATAGGCCTGTAGTCTTTAATACAAGTAGGATTTTGGTTTTTTGGCACTAGAGCTACAATTGTGGAATTAAAGCCTGCTAGCAAATCTCCTGTCTGGAAGAAATGAAGAATGGCATCAATGTACTCTTCCCCTACTACTGTCCAAGCTTCCTTAAAGAAGTGAGATGTGAAACCATCTGGCCCTGGAGCCTTGTCCCCCTTGATGGCAAAAATGGACTCCTTGACTTCCTCCCTGGATATTGGCTTTGAGAGTTCAAACTTTTCTGCATCCGAGAAGGAGAACTGCAAAAGTTCTCGTAGAAACTCCCTTGTACATCCCTCAACATTATAGTCCTTAGTGCCAATAATTTTCTGGAAATGAGAGACTGCTGCCTGAGATATCTGTGAAAAGGTTTCAAGCCTATTTCCACTATCATCATACAGTACTCTCATTGTGCCCTTATTCTGCCTAGCTGCAACCATCTTGTGAAAGAATCCCGTATTCTGATCTCCTTCTTGAAGCCATTGAACCCTTGACTTCTGCCTGAAGTGACTCTCTTCAGCTTTCCTCAGTTCATTATACTCTTGAGCTAACATATTTTCCTTTTCTACCAATTCATCAGAAGGATGGCTGAGTAGATCTACTTGGACATCCTCTAACTCCTTCCTCTTAGTTGTAACCTTCTCAGATATGCTACCATAATAAGCATGATTAAAGTTCTTCAATACTGACTTTAATCTCTTCATTTTGGTATGCAACCTGACCATGGGATTACCACCAGTAGGTACCCTCCAAGAGTTCTCAACAATGTGCATAAACTCTGGATGTCTGGTCCAATAGTTAAAAAACTTGAAAGGTTTAGGTGGAGAGGCACTCACCATATCAAGCTTTATGAATGCTGGGCTGTGATCAGAAATTTCTGGAGCAAGGAATTCTACATGAGACTCTGGAAATGCTGTGAGCCATTCTGCATTAATAAGCACTCTATCTAACTTCCTTGCCAGGAAACCTTCAATTTGCTTGTTAGACCATGTGAATCTAGGCCCTATGAATGTGTGATCAAAACAAGATAGAACTTGTAAGCAATCAGTAAAATCCCTTATATCAGTGCTAGGTGCTTGAGATCCAACATAACTTGAGCTTTCAGAGGGGTCAATGATAGTGTTGAAGTCTCCAGCTAGCATCCATGGAAGGTTAGACATTGTGCTATTTAGATGAACTAAATGGCTCCATAACCTTCTCCTTTCAATGCCCTCATTAGAAGCATAAATGGCAGAGAATAAGAACTTCTTGCCTGTGTAAGATATGCTACATGTAAGGCTTTGGTCCATTGAAGCAACCAGACTCAGTTGCACATGGCTTTGGTAAAAAAACCAGATTCTTCCATTATTGGCCTCAGAATAGTTATGGAACATGCTCCATCCTGGAAAACTTTTATCTAAAATCTGCTGCATATTCTGAAGCTTGACATGAGTCTCAATCAGACAGACAATGTCAGCTCTTAGCTTTCTTATTCTACTAACTACATCTTTTTGTTTAAGGGAATGATTGAATCCCCTTACATTCCATATGAATAGATTCATTAGGATTGGTTAGGCAAGGAACTTCTTGAGGTAGTGGGATTTACCTTTGCACTGGTCCTTTTTCCTTTGTCAATAGGCCCTCTCCTCTTTGTCTTCAGATTCTTCATAAGATCTGCTACTCCAGCAGAAGCCGCTCTTGGTTTCCTAGGAGAGTGCTCTGTCCTGTTTTCATCTTCAGTAACTGCCCTTGTATCATTCCTGATCTCAGGCTCAATTTCTTCTCTATCCTCTTCCTCAACTACTTCTTCCAAAATGGCATATCGATTGAGTGAACTTGCCTTCCTGGTTTCAATATTTGTTTTCTGGTTTGACATCATAACTTCCTTATTGATGAAGCTTGACATCATATTTTGATTCTTGGGGCTTACTAATGAAGTTCCAGCATCACATTCAGCTCTTTTGCCATTCTCCTCAATAATTTCCTCTGCTATACATTCTTCCTGTCCTTGCTTCTTTTCCTTTGGCCTCCAAACCTTTGCTACAGCATTAACAGGCTTAGATGGGCAAGCTTTATCCAAATGGCCAAAAATCTTACAGTTTGAGCACCTTTGTGGCAGCCAAGGAGCTTCAACTGTTATGGACGCAATGGATCCATTCTCCAACACAACATCTATAGTGCTTGGAATGACAGTTGTGGCTGCAACTTCAATACACACTTTGGCATAGGCCAATCTCTGCTGGCTGGATGTTATTCTGTCCATGTAGAGAGGAGTGCCCAGCGCACTTGCTATATAGCTCAATCCTGTTCTTGTATAAAGCTCCAATGGAACTCGACCTAAATGAATCCAAATAGGGAGTTTTTCCATACTGAAATCCAGTGTTTCCATCCCTGGTTCCCATTTCCTGACAATAAGTGGCTTATTGTGGATATGCCAAGGGCCAGCTTCAAGAACTCGATCTCTTGCCTCTGAGTTAGAGAATTGAATCACAAAAAGATTTAGCCCAGCTGGCTTAATTTCCACAGTGCTATCTTTCCCCCATAGCAGCGTGACCATTCTCTGAAATTGACTGAAGTTTGGAATTCTTCCAATGAACTAAGCCACCACAGAGTTCTTCCAATGCTGAATTCCTTCTGCAAAAACCTCACCTGGAGGCTTTACTATCACAGCTCCATTGCAGATCTGAGGCGGAAAAAACTGCAAAGTCTGATCAGCAGAGGCTGAGAAAAGTTTCCTCCAATCAGCTTTTGCCACCTCACCAGAAGTTGTTGTAACTGCCTCTGTCCTTTCCCCCCTTCGAGCTCCCCTCTGCTCTTGATCTGATTGTGTAATGTCACTATGAGTGCAGTACGGTGGAGTGACTCCACCGTGCCGCACCATCTGTCATCCAAACATGAATAAAATCCCATTTAGCACCAATTTGACCCCAAATCTCACCTCACAGGTGATAAACGGGGATCCAAACGGAGCCTTAATTTGAATGTCTATAACTTCTGAAATGATGAAAATGTTTGATCAAGAACATGTCATGAAACCAAGAACTTGTTACTGATATAAAGCTCAAGTAATTCAAAGCAATTTACAACAACTAGTTCATTTCATTGACGTAAAACTGTAAAGTTAGGTATGTAATTTAACAAGTATAGAGTAGGCAAGTGAAAAAAGGTCGTGGTTAAATTTTGGTCCACATCATTTTCAAATCTAACTTGTTTGTCTCCACTTGAAGGAGAGATTTGTGACATGGCCTTTGCTTTTCGCCAGAATCAGAGACCAGTAAATCTGAGCCCATTAGCTGTTCCAGGTTATAGGAATGCTTGTTGCTAGCTTCTTTGGATGGAGCTTGGCATATTTGGAAGGAATTTCTCATAATGAAAATAGAATAAAGCGTTATGCATGAATATGATGGATAGATAGATAGATAATGTTCATCTTTCCATGATGTTGTGAAGTAAAACTGATAGCAGAAAATAGAAACATTAAATATACTGATGCTTGAATAGTAATCAGTCTACATTTTGTTCAAGTCTATCTTTAACTATTATAAGTTTAAACTTACAAAATTTATCTATTTACTTTCTTTTCTTGCTTTTTAGGATTTTTCTTAATGGTATTAGTTTAGAGCTTAATATATAAAACATTTTTTTTGTCATTTTTCCTGTTACAGTATCATAGACTTTTCTTTGAGACCAAAGTTAGATTTTGAAGAAAGTATTTGTAATATGCAAATACACTGATGCAGCATATATATATATATATATATATAAAGACTATGTTACTCTTTATTTTTCTTTAAGTATTCGTGATCGACACATATTTACACATATTCAGACATGGGTATGGAGATATAACCCTCCAAAAACCTTTCAAATACAAGGAAAAACTTAAAAAAATATTGAAGACACATATCCTTATTCGATTCTTACACCCGAGTATAAGTAACATAGTAAAAAGAAATAATCTACATACCTGGGGATTATCAATTTGCATAACAATTGATCTAGAATCTCATATGCAGCACTGTGTATCAGAGAGTAAAGTAGAAACGGTTCAGACTATAAAACAGTTCAAATCAAAATACTGCACTCATGGCACCTTCATGGTCTTCTAGCTTCAACACCCAGCAGAGAAGAAAAACAAAGAAATTTTCACTTCCAGAGGCTTTTATTTTGGCATTTTCTTACATTTGCAATCACTTTTTGGGGGTATTTGCAAGCTTATAACAATAATCAGCAAAAACATCATACTCTCTTTCGCCACTCACTTCTTCAATTGGCACTGTATCACAGATTTCTTTCAAATCATCTTGTGTGAGCTTCACAGCCAAGGATCCAATGTTGTTTTCAAGGTTTTTAATCTTTGTTGTCCCTGTAAAATACAAGTAAAAAAACATAAGAAGTGTCCGCTACTGAAAATCCCACATCAAATATTGTGCATAATTTCTTTTTTTTGTTACAAAAGAGGTCTCTGTTTGGTGATCGAGAAATGGATTGCAAATGCTATGATTCGAACCCCAAAATGCTGGATGTCTCCTCTAAAAAGTGGTTGCATGTTCCAATTGGGTAAAACCCGAGTTCAAATATTGTGTATGATTTAGGCATGACAGAAAATGGGATAATAACCTCTCTGTTCATAATTGTATGTGTAATTTCATTATTTAAAAACATGTTGAGTTCGTATTTTGAAACAAAAATAAGAGCCTGACAAACCAGGAATTGGAACTATGTCTTCCCCTTGATGAAGTACCCAAGCCAGAGCTAACTGAGGAGGGGTGCATCTATGCTTTTTTGCCAAGTTTTCGAAACGGGCATATACAAGTTTGTTCTTCTCTAAATTATCCCCTTTGAATCTTGGATGCATTTTCTGTGACAAGAATATCAATATGAATCAAAAACGAGATATTTCATAAGAGAGATGTAAGATGCATAGTTTTTTATAATAAAAAAATCTGAGATAAAAGCTAAAATGTGAAATCATCAACTCATATGAATTTGATCTACCAAAATACTTTCAATAGGCAAGCTCTCCACAGTTGCTTTCCCACCAAAGAAACCTCGACCAAGAGGACTATATGCCACTATCCCTATACCGAGCTCTCTGGGGAAGGAGGCAGTTGAAGATCAAAAACAGTTAGAAAGACTGTATATGGACCAAAGAACTGAAGACTGAGTTCTTATAAGCTATGTTACCCGAACTCGGAAGTGAGTGTCAGATATGGGTATGTGTCCGACATGGGTATGTGTCCGACACAGGTATGCTCAATTCTTTTTAAGTTTTTTCATATATTTGGAAGATCATACCCCACACCCATGTTTGAATGTGTCAGACACAAATGTCGGACACGGGTACTTTAGGAAAAATGAAAAGTCCGGATAACATAGCTTATGAGTGAAAGAAACTTACATATCTACTTAATCAAGTGCAACATCAGAGCTAAATGCCAACAAACCTGCAGACTGGAATTATATCCTCTTCAATCTCACGAGTCCAGAGAGAATACTCCATTTCCAAGGCTGTGATAGGATGAATAGCATGAGCTCTCCTTATGGTGTCAACACTAGGTTCAGATAGACCAATATATTTTATCTTTCCCTCCTCTACCAGCTTCTTGAGTTCCCCCATCTGTCTTGCAAAGGCCCATTCAAATGTTTGATGCATTGAACAAAGTCATCTATGTTACCCGTACTCTTCATTTTTTTTAAAGTATTCGTGTCCGACACATATTCAGACATAGGTATAAGAGTATGATCTTTTAAATATATGAATTTTTTTTTAAAAAATAGATCATACCCATGTCAGAAACATATCCATATCCGAGTAACATAGATGAACTATAATCTATTGTAAAGGAAGTGTTTGTGACATGATATTTGCTTACAGTATCCTCTATTGGGACTGAAGTATCTACACGATGCTGGTAGTAAAGATCAACATAGTCCACGTCAAGCCGCTTAAGGCTCGCTTCACAGCATTTTCGCACATATTCAGGGGTCCCTTTGATGCCAAAACTAAATCCCTCTAACCTAAGAATTCCAAATTTTGTTGCTAATTGCACTTTGTCCCGCGGAAGCTGCTTCAAAGCCTGAGAAATGGAAAAATGTGTCAACATGTGTTCAGGAATCAGGACAAGTTCTGGAAGGAAACATCTTACAAGTATAACTAAATAATTATCAATAGAGAAATTCGATTTGATTTTGATCACTGCAGTTATTGAACAAATTGGTCCCTTCAAGCCCTTTTAACTGTGTATTCCGACCAGTTTCCCTAACTTGCATTTCGTGTATAAATTGAGTGCCTTACATCCTACTCCTAGAAGCACATGGTGTCTGCCCCTGCATTTCTATATAATTTTAATTTGCTAGTTTTATGTGTGGACTTGATCTAACTGAAAAGTTCTTGGTTTTATGCTCAGATTTGAAGTAAGAAACATACCTTCCCGACCATAATCTCGTTATCGTAATCGTCACCATAAAGATCAGATGTGTCAAAGAAAGTGATGCCCTTAGAAAAAGCCTCCTTTATAACAGAACACCCTTCTTCATGGGAGAGAGGAGCATTGTACATCCCAGAGAGTCCTCCACAACCAAAGCCCAATCTAGAGACCTGAAAATAGAGATAGATTCATTTTCTTTGAAGGTGGATCTATGTTACTTGACTCTTTATTTTTTTCTAAAATATCCGTGTCTGACACATATTCAGACATGGGTATGAAATATAATCTTTCAAATATATGGAAAAACTTAAAAAAAAAAAAAAAAATTAAGTATACAGATATCCTGACACTCATTCCCGAAAAGTGAATATATACCAATAATAAATTATCGAAAAAAAAAATAGTAGGATCTGCAGATAACCAAATAAGTAAAGCCATAACTCCTTAAGGAACTTTTCAAGTCACTGATGCAACTATTCTCCATTGCTCTCAGAAAAGTAGCAGTATAATTGACAGTTAGCAATTACAGCTGACCGAGCAGTCCTTAACCTTAAGGCCCCTAATGGCCTAATCTTCAGGGGGTTTTCTACCAGGTCGTCCTTGTCAATTATATACGGTTAACTCTAGTAATAGTGGTCATTTTAAACATCAACAATTAAAGAGTCAAAACTTGAACTTTTTCTTATTGGCCAGAAAAGCCAAAACATTTTTGTCATCCATTTCTTACCCTTGTTTTCAAAAGGTAAAAAGCTTTCCAAACTGTTAATCAAGATTCAAGGTCCTTCTCAGAGATATTAGCAACAAATCCTGATTCTGAATGGCATCCAAAGAGGCCAGGAGCACACCAGTGTTACAATAGTCTGAAGACAGAGGTAGTCCCTCCATGGGACCTCAACTTGTTAGTCTCTGGCTATGTTACCTGAACTCGGGATTGAGTGTCGAATAGAAATATATATATATATGAAAGATCATACATTCATACCAATATCCGAGTGACACAAAAGTATCTTAAATAACTATTTTAAAATTAAATAATCACCAAAGACAAGGAAACACATTATATTGAATTTTCCATCAAAGAATTGCATTATTCGAAATTCAAACAATCTGGGTTGATAAAAAATGCTTTTGGATGAGTAACGGGTGATTCTTTAACAACAATTTTGATTCATTTCATATGCTTTCTATATAAAAGAACAGCCATCATGGCTTACCTCCAATCCTTGAGTTCCCAGTTTCACTCTTGGAATCTGAACTTGGCGTTCCTTCTCCATTTTCAACGCAACCTGATCTTGGTTGAAGATGCTAGCTGAAGGAAAATTGTGGAGTTTCACAATCCTAGCTAGTTTAGAACTTAATTACCATATATAATATTAATTCTTCACCAGCCAACCTTTTTTTCTTTTTATTTATCTTCCCAAAGATAATTATGCCACCACCAACCATTGTAGGGCCAGGTTTAGACGTTGACTAATCACTGTATTTGTGTGTTAAAAAAGGATACACCAACTGATACGGTGATAAGGATTTAAATAGTAATCTATGTTATACTTATTATTTTACGATTTTTTTTTTTCATATTCATTATTTATATTTATCGTAATTATCATGATATTATTTATTATATTCGTAATCGTAATAAACACAATAAAATTAAAAACACATCTATAATCATAATTTAAATCCATATTGATTAATATTGTTACCCCATGAAAATCCTTATTCAAAATCCAATCCTCCATTTGGAGAAGGGCAAGAAATATCGTGGTTCTACATTATTTAAGAATGGTGTTGAATGCGAGAATTGTGTGCCAAGTAACTTCCATACTTCATTTCTTGTACTTAATGCTATTCATATCAAATAGTGATGGTGATTGTGATTGTGAAAGCATTGTTTTGTTACTTTTGCATAGAGTGAGAGCCAAATGTGATTATATATTATATATATTTGAGGTTGGCAGAAATCTAATCTTATTTACAGTCAAGTTGCGATTGGTGTACTCTTGGAAATAATGGCTTGAATTTTGATTCTACTTTTCTTAGTAGTTGTTCAGAGGCGGCCCGTAATGAAGGTAAGGGGCTTTGCCCCTCAAAAAAATCTGAAAATTCTTTAATATATATTAATTTATATTAAATTAAATTTGTTTTCAAAATAAAATTATTATTGATTTATTTTTATTTTCGTCTATAATTTATTTTTATATATTATAATTAAATTTTTTTTTTAAAACTACATTGTTATTTATCTTTTTATATTAGTCACCTATCATTTATTCATAAACACTTTAAATCAATTGGTTTATGATAAGTATTTATCTTTTTAGCATCCTTAGAAAGCAAAAATAGCAAGATTCTTGCTAAGATTTGTTATTTTATTTTTAAAAATATATGTTTATACAATCTTGTTGTTATATATATGGGTAATGTTAAGACTTTTGTGTTCAGTCTAAAACTTGAGATTTTTTTGTTAATTTTTGTTATAATATAATATTATATTGATTTGTCTTAACTATTTATGAAAAAATATTTTTTCATCAACTTTATTTATTGTACTGCATTTTTTTTCAACACCAAAATTAAATTGGGACCATCTTATAAAAGATTAGAAAACACCATAATTTATAATCTCAAAGTTTCAATTTCATTATTTTAAAGGCATATTTTATTTTATTATTTTGATTAAAATATATTGTTTAATAATTGATTTATTTATATATTTTTTCAATTTTAAATTGAAAACGAACACTATGTGAAAACTAGTCTTAGACAATATTTTTTTATAGCATTTCTCAAATGTTGTTAAAATAGTAAAGGCAATACTTTGATAGTATTTTGCATATTACTGTTATATATTATAATGGCAAATAATTACAATATTTAAAAAAAATTTAGAAGCATTTGACATGTGCTGTTATATATGTTATCATATAAAAATATTTTTGGTAGCACTTATAATTGCTATCATTGAGATTTTTTGTAACAATTGAAAAATGTATGCAAAAGATCTTGAAAAACCATTATAAAGTAAAAATATCAGCATTTTGATAAGTGTTATTATACATATGTAAAAATGCAACTAAAAACATAAGGCTACAGCCACATTTACAATACATGAAGAAAAAAAAAGCTTTCTTATCTTATAGCAGCAATTTTTTTAGTTTTCACAGCACTTTACAAATGCTGTTATATGTCAAATTTGACGTAGTGAAATTAATCAAAAAAAATCACCTATAGCTCATTAAAAGATTGTGTAAATTAATTTAAAAGACATATTATTCTTTAAAAGTTCATTAAAAAATTGTTGAGATATTTAGTTCAGATTCAATTTTTGAATTTTTTTTGTTTTTTTAAAACGTCGCTCACAATTTTAGATAAAATTATTTATTTGATGTATTTTATTTTCTTATATTTTTATTTATGAATTGATAACATTTATCTTTTTATGAGTTTGTTATTTTTATTAATATATTATTTGTATATATGTTTTTATATTAGTAAAATATAATGACATATCTCAAATGAAAAAATATATAAATTTATATTTTTAATCGACTATCCCAAAATTAATAATCAAAATCCGCCACCGTAGTTGTTAGATTGAGAATCTTACCTAATGATGTAGATCTTGCATTTGGAGAATAAATTGATAATGGCTGTTTATCTTTCAAGTTCTCAACCAACCCTCAACTCTCAACTGGGAAAAAAAGCAACAAAAATCAACACAATTATCCTCAAGCAGCAATTCAATCGAAAGGGAGATTATCATGTGTAAGTCTAATCTCTTCCTGGTTATGAATTTTGTTAAACATTTAATTTAAAATCAATTGTTGATAAATATAGAAGTCTAATTTGATTATAAAATCATAAAAAATTCAAAACTTAATATATGTGGGATAATTTTACTTGACACATCTCATCCCATGTAGCTCAACAAGATCTACATGTGGATAACTTCACAAATAGGTGCTTAATCATACATGGATTAGACAAAAACAATATGATATTATATGAAAAAAATATAATAATAAGAAAATGATTTTTTTCTCTTTACATTCAAGTAGTACAGTACAGTAGATAAAATATTTATAGATAAGTTAGAGAATCAAATCAAATCAATTTAAATCTAAAAATCAAACTATTTAAAGTCTGTCGTATAATCAAGTAAAAAAATATTTATTTATTATATTTACAACAAACTAAATTTACCATATCAAAATACATGTAAAAAAAAACATTATGCAATTTAGAAATTATGGAAATTGAATACTGCATCACTGGAAATTCAATCTAGAATAAATCAGCTCACACTAGACTTAACAATTTGCGTATTTATATTGTATTCGTATATTTTACGTGTTATAATTGTGTTTAATGTATTATATTTTTATATAAATTTTGACACATTAATAATTCTTATTATATAGATTTTAACACGTTCATATATTCATATTATATTCGTGTTATTTTTTATATTATATTTTAATTATTTTTTACATATTGTATTCATGTCAGAGAGTTACTAAATTTAGCTCATACAAAGTCCAAATCCATCAGAAAAGCTGGGTGATCTATGTTGATGAAGATGAGTGCTGATCAATATACTGGATGACAAGTATCCCACGAACTGAAATATCCAAAAAAAAATCAATAATTTAATAATTAAAGTCTCCTAAAACTATTATAATTGACATATTTATAACTAAACATAAACCATAATAAAACGAAAAGTATCAATTATAATCCTAAAGCCTTAATTTGTGAAATATTAATACATATAAAATAACCTAAATAATCTAAAATAGCCTAAATAAACATAAAGATTACAATGAAACCCATAAAATATATTTGAAACGCCGTCGTAAAAGGGAGACGCTGTTGTAAATGCAAGTAATAAACTGAGGCAGTCGTGGAAGTTCTAATAAAACTATAAATGTCCACTGTTTGACTTCTTTGCGGAACTGTTAGAAATCAAATTAAAAAAAAAAAGAAAAAAACTCCCCAAATCAGAATCCTCAAAGATGGAGAAGAGATGGGGAAAAATGTGGGCTTTGATGGGTTTGCTTCTTTTGAATTGGGCGAGTAATGTTTCCTCCCTTGCGGTTACTGTAAACGACGTCGAATGCGTGTACGAATACGTGCTTTACGAAGGAGACACGGTTTCGGGCAACTTTGTCGTCGTCGACCACGATATTTTCTGGGGCTCCGACCACCCCGGCATTGATTTCATTGTAAGTTTATTATCCGATCTCTAAACTTGATGTCTTTTTTTCGTGATATTTGGGTTAATTTGATCTCTGGATATTGAATTTCTTTCGATAAAGGTCGGTTTTTTTATTGCTATGATTCAATTGTTTTATGTTTGGGTGTTGAATTCCATTCCGTAAAGTTTAATTTTTTATGATATTTTCTAATTTTGTATTTTTTCCATATTTAGTTCAATTGGATAAAGGTTGTTTTTTTAATGATATTTTGAGATATTTGATATCTTGCTTTTGGTGGAACCATGGGGACTTTCTTCTTGAATGTTTTTGTGTGGTTTTGAATTGAGAAAATTTTGATCTATGGCCTATGGGTGTTTGGTTTTTGTGGTGAAAATTAGGTTTTTAGGGTCATGCATTTGAATTGAATTGATTTGAACTGTGGGATATGTAGTTTTGTTGAATTTTAGGCTTATGTTGATAGTTGGACCTGATAATTTTGGATACAACACCAACACGATATGAGATAACTAAAACGCGACACGAAAAAATGACATGAACACAACACAAATACATGAACATATCAAAATCTATGTAACACAAATTATTAACATGTTAAAATTTATATAAATATATATCATCTTATACACGATTATGATCCAAAAAATAACACAAACACAAAACGGATACACGAATTGCCAGGTCTATTGATACTTGATAGTATTATTTTAAGGAGTCTTTCACTCTTTTGGATAATTGGTTTTGGTTTTCCTTGAAGAACAACTGATTATAATCTGTCTAATCTCTTGCTTAATGCAGGTGACTTCTCCTGGGGGTAATACAGTTCACAATTTGAAGGGGACATCTGGGGACAAGTTTGAATTCAAAGCCCCACGAAGTGGAATGTACAAATTTTGTTTTCACAATTCCTACTCTGCACCGGAGACTGTTTCTTTCTATATTCACGTTGGCCATATTCCCACTGAGCATGATCTTGCCAAAGATGGTTTGTTATGTTTTCCACAGCGTATTTTGAATGTCTATATCCAACTTTTTTGTAGGGCAAACTGTAAATTGTTGTTATTATTGGCATTCAACTTTGACTCTAGCATTTACGTTGCTTTTTCTACCCTGTTTGTAGATGTACATCACATATTGTTATTATTATTATTATTATTATTTTCCTTGATATTTGATAATTTTTCTTTGATTGTCTTTGTTACAGAACATTTGGACCCAATTAATGTTAAAATTGCTGAGCTGAGAGAAGCTTTGGAGTCTGTTACAGCAGAACAAAAGTACTTGAAAGCGCGTGATGCTCGGCATCGTAATAGTAAGTTGCTTCCATTTCCTGCTTTTGCATTGAGTTGATAATTAAGGATTACTATTTTATTGATTTTAGTTTGCTAGCTTAATGTTATCTAGGCAGAAACTACCCTTGGTTTTTGGGCTACTGGGGTAGTTTTATCAATTAAGAGTTGCTTTTTTACATGTTTCTTGTTCATTTCTCATTCTTCTCTCTTTTTCTGATACATGTCACCCCCGACCTTGACCTTCACCAACATGACACCTGCCATATTGTCAATTTTTACATTATCATCGTCTAGATTCATTTCGGCCACCATAGTTTGTTAATGACAAATTCTGACTAAAAAGCATGGGTGTTACAGGATGCATTTCAGTAAATACCATGAAATTTGTCATTTTAGTGCCAAGTACAGTTTGGTAAAATTAATGTGGATAGCTACTGGTAATCCGTTGGAAGTTCTTAGTCATCTATTGAATATACTGGAGAAAACAGTGAACGAAGTCTCTAGTTTTAAAACAAAAATCATCTATGTTGCTCCGACACTTCATTTTTCTTGAAATATCTGTGTCAGACACATATTCAGACATGGGTATGGGGATATGATCCTCCAAAGACCCTCCAAATACATGAAAATCTTAGAAAAAATTGAACATACATGTGTCCGACACTCACATCCGAGTCCGAGTAACATAGAAAATCATACATTTAAAGAGATGATTTGTATTTATTTCTAGTGTACTGGTAATGACGCTTTTGGATCTTTGTAGAAACCATGATAGTTATGCGCATTCTTTATGGTATGCTCTGATAACATTGTTAGTATTCACTTTGACTGCTACATCTAAACTTTCAGTAGAAACCTATGAAGACTTTAACTAGTTTCTGGTTAGGGCTTAGTTGAGTTGCGAAACTATCATATGAAGACTAGAACAGCAGAAGTTTTAAGTGGTGCAAAATGTTGGAGCTAAAAGGAAATTGATCTTGACGTTTTATTTCTTTGAATTCTTTCTTGATGTTTTTCTCAGTTGCAGCCTAATTTATTGGAGGAAGACTAAGCTCGAACAGACCTTAGTGCTTAAGTAAATTGGTCTACATGTTTAGGAAATGCATTAAGTAATGTCTACTTGTCTAGTGTGTAATGGATTACTGCATGATCGATGTTTTCTCCTATTTGATTCACTGACCTCTATATCGCATTTGCAGAATACTAATAACACGTTGTAATGTCCGATTACATTGTATACCATTATGGGAAACTTTCTAATAGTTACTTATATACCATTATGATTGGTATTTGCCTGCAGCAAATGAGAGCACGAGAAAGCGAGTTATAGGTTACACTGCTGGAGAGTACATTATGCTAGCCCTTGCTAGTGCACTTCAAGTTATCTATATCCGCCGTCTCTTCAGCAAATCAGTGGCATACAACCGAGTTTGAACGGCCTTTTCTCTGTTCTATTAACCAGAGGATTATAGGGAGAATCCTATATATGAGTTCAACAAAAACCCGAATTCGTGCAACGAAATAGTTTGGTGTTTTATGTTATTCAAGTCTTGTATTTCAATTATAGTGTAGCTTTTTGACATAAATGTTTTGGACTAACTTTTATCAATTTGACCTACTTTTTTACTTTTTAGTATTATTGGAAACATGGGTCTCATTTGCAGCAATACAATGCTTACACCAGTACGAGGACTGGCTTTGTTGATATATAGGAGCTTTGAGCACCCCCTTAATGAGTCGAAGCCAGTGCCAAGGGTGGACAGTTAAGATCACGTTTATGGTGCAAATTTCAGTGTGGTGTAGATGCAAAGAAGGAATCAACTGGAATGAAAAAAGGTTCGAAATGCTGCAAACTGGTCCTCACACTACTGAGCTTGAAAATGTCTCCTAGTCAGCAAGGCTTTGGTTATTAGTGAGCCACACGGTTTTCCGCATCATTCTTGGGCCTCAATTCTTAATTTCGTATCTCAATTATGGACGAGATATCGGTACTTATTTAGATTCGAGTCGAAAAAAAATTGAATTCGATTTGATCATTGTCAAGCTGAACTCGAGTGATCGAGTTAGTCAAGTTTTAGTATTCTAATATTCGGTTTGAGTAATTCGTGAGTCTAATCGATTTTTTGTTTTAATATTTTTAATTAGTATCGAAAAAAATCTCAATTCAAACTCGAGTTTAAACACAAATAATCGAGTTTGAAGTAGAGCATGAGGATCAAACTCAATTTTTACTAAATTAACGAGTTTAATCGAGCGAGTTCGAGTAGTTTAATTTATATTTCAAATCGAGCTCAAATTTTAAAAATGAAATTCGATTAAATTCGAGTCGATTTTTGAGCTATGAGTTTTGAATCGAGCTCAAATTCGATTTCTTATTATTTGGACTCGGCTTGACTCGATTATGCCGTTGATCTCAATGACTTGGCTGAACTAGTGGGTATCCAAACTCTATATCTGTTATCTGTATTTTTCAAACTAAGACAGCATGTTATGCAGCTGTACATGTTTGCTTACCATCAAAACTAAGCTAGACATGCATGGTATATAACATGGAATAATATTTGTTTTCATGTTATGCAGCTAACCTCATTGTCTAAATTGTTTTTCCTCTCTAGTACTTTATGGAAAGTAAATAACAATTTGGAAGCTAAATATGATGGAATATTAATCAAGTTGCTTTTCTGCTACTTACATTTTTTACTTTTTTTTGGCAAAAGGAAATGTTGCTAGATATTACATCTTGTCCGCAGCATATAAAAGAACTTAGCATATAGGTAGGAAAATATACAAGGGAAGTCCAATCCTTTCCTTGCAACTTCAAGTTCTAAGTGGGAGAACTATAAACAGTCAATTAAAAAAGGCTGTTGTTGGATAGTTAGAAAATGTTGGTATATTACTTTGCCATGCCTGGTGTTGCTGCCTATCTTGGTCTGTCACCTCGATCTTAGTCCTTTGCATCTGCAATGCCCCCTGGTGTTATCTGAAAGATGTGCTTCTGTCAAGGATAACTAAACAGCAAAGTTGTAGTACTAAGATAAGATTTGCTACATGTTAAAGCCGGAATTTAGCTCAATTGGTTCATACGACTATCCTTAAGAAGCGGCATTCGATCAGTTTGGGATTTGAATCTTAGTATCTGCAATCATTTTTCGGATTTGCTATATGCTACGTAAGGAGTCTAGATTGTAGACTTGTAGTCGCTGATCATGATGAACCATGCTGATGAGTAACTTTGAGTTTGGCCAACATGATCAGACGATATGGGGTTAAGTGATTTGGGGGCAATCAGAAAATGTTTACACTAAAATAAAAATAGTAACAATGGTGAGGTAAAGGATATTGCTTCAGCTTCAGGCAGATTTGGGGCATCAAACACCTTGCAGACGCGCTGTTCACCTTTGCCTTTCCTGAACATCAACCTTATTGTGGCCGCATGGGCAAGCACATGCCCTCCGGCTGGTTTCTTTGGATCTGATATAAACATTCCACCACCAGGATCGGCAATAACTGCAACAAACAAACCATTAATATAGTTTAGCAATGGACCTCTACTTTGGGCCCAGTTTGTAAAATTCGATAAAGGGATTTAAATTACGGTTGCGGACACATTTTCAGTCACGTCGTATTTATTACGGTTGCGGACGTAATGAATGTTATCACGGTCAATTGCAGTAAATATCGACCGTGAATATCAATAACGAAAAAAACCGAAACCGCTAAATAGCAGCTGTAACATCGCGTTGCGATCGCTATTTAAATCCCTTGTCTCGACTTATAGTTTTGCCTCTGGAATGTTTTTTTTTTGGATAATTGAAAATATCAATATCTAGAGAGGTTAACCAGACTAGTTGGAGTTGCATACCTTGGTTGGTCATGTAGACTGCAACGTTGAATTCTTCAGCTATTTTTGTCAATCGGGAAAGCATCTGAGCCAATTTTTGCTGCAATTGACAAAAGGTTCATGTGATGGATGAGAATCGACTCAAAAGCAAGGTTTTACATTTTAAGTTTTAGTAGGCTTTTTCGAGATAAACCTGACGCTCGGCAAGTTCTCCTCTTCCTGTGAAATCTACTCGAAATAGAGCAATGACAGAATCCACAATCTGAAAAATATGAGCGTAAACAAACATCAAACAGATTCCATAATATCAGCATTACAGAATGATGCTATCAACAAGACTCACCAGAAGTCTGAATGGTTCTTCAGACATTTTTGCTGCCAAACCCAAAAGCAGGTTGTACTGATGCTCATATGTGTACGCACGAGCATAAACGATCTTTGACATTCATAAAAAATAAGAAATATATATAACATCTGATTCTGAATTCAATTGATGATATATGGATGTTGATGCTTACATTGTCAAGAACTGCTCCTGGATCCATCCCAAATCTTTCTGCTATTGGTATAATTCGATCAGGCCGGCTGCAAGTGTATGTAGTTAAAGAAAACAAATTGACTTTAGTTGGAAATACTAGCTTCTCAAACAAGGGATACTAGAATACCTAACTTGAAAAATTAAAAGTAAAAACAGAAAGGATACAAAGTTCCTTCCGTATCAATGTAAGCAACTTTCCCATTCCCTCCTCGCATGTTTGTAGGAAGCTGCAAAGAAATTTATAAAAACCTCATCAACAAAGTTCAATGTGTATATGGCAAATATGGTCAGCTTCTTGAACTAAATCAATACCATTCATGGTGCATAATATTTTTGCAACATAAACTATATTCTGTATACCAGAACTTATTTGGCTGACAAAAAGTATTCAATTATGACATACTGAGGAGATATTAAACCCTTGTGGGAGTTTCTCATTCCAAGAATCAATTTGAACAAATCAAATCTTGTCCAAAATCAATCCAAATAACACTGGGAGTTTTTGAGTCGATTAAACATGGTTAGAGCTATTCTCTATTTTTTCTTTGACCCCCAATTTCTAAGGATTAATAAAGATCTTGCAGTAATCATATGGACCACAAAGGTGAGAAAGAAACCTGTGTAGAAACGCATAGAGTATGTGCCAGCTGTGTTTTGCCAGACCTAAATCAACATTGTAGATTAGCAGACAATTTAATCATGCATTTGGGTACTAGACATGAACCAGCAGCAAAGATTTCAACAGGCAAATGACAGTAGTATTTAATACCCATATAGAAGAAATTGGAAAACTATATTCTATTGTTCTTACCTAAATTCTCCAAAAGCTTCCGTGATAGCCGAGGTTTCTATACCACCTTTTAAAGTTTAGGCACAATTAAAATGATTTCTGTTTCAAGGTACGCCATATATTAACAGCAATGAAACATCTCCCTAAGATCAAAAGTACTTACCTCCTAAGAGTTCATCAAGGGCTTGGCTTCCGGTTGTAATGTGAATCACAGATTTTCTCTGCAAAGTCAAAAAGCAAGAATACCCAAATCGCATTCAGTTTTACCATAAACAGAAATTAAAAACATGAAACGAGAAAAGAAAAATAAAACATGAAATTTGAACTTACTTTTAGTAGAGCATCGCTTCCAGTGATATAACCAAAGTTCTGAGGAAAGAAAACATGAAAAGAAAAGAAAAAATAGAAATAAGAAATTTGACAAAAGAAAAAAAAGGGACTAAATCAATGAGATTAAATTCAACAAACCACTAGCTTCTCAGCTGCTTCACAGATCTTATCAACCTTAGCTTCAGATAAACCTTTGATTCCAGTCAAGTTCTGCAATATAAATGAAAATGATAATAATTTTTTTTTTAAAAATTCCCGCTATAATACCAAAAGTCCAATTATTTTGAATTGAAAACCGAATTTACCTTCTTAGTGTGCATCATCAAGCCGTTACAGGTGTAGATCCCTGCATCTTGAAGCTTCTTCACGTCTCCGGCATTGATTCCTGCAGATATCACTGCACCAAAAAAACAATTGCAGTTCAAATTCAATATGCTGAAAAACTCGTTCAGCAATGCATCTCATTAAGGCATAGAAAATTACTAAAGATTTAAATGATCTTCGTTGAATAATGAAATCTTAAGACATTACAAAGAGAAATGTTCAAATTCATATATTTTCATAATTTTCAACAACGATTTTGCAAGCGACATCAACGAAAGCTTATATATTACAACCGAGTTGAAACAGAGAATAACAGAAAGCAGATCTGAACATTAAAGGAAAGAAAATAAAACTTCGAGAGTACTCTAGTAAATCAAGCTAATTCACTTAAAATCGTGAAAACTAAAATATCTCCATAAAGAACAACCACGTACTCATTCAAATCCCAAACATACGATCAAAATGAAGATTAAGAAAGCGGACAAGTTGATAAAGAACATGAAGAAATCGTAGATAGCAGAAATGATTCAAAAATCTTAAAAGCGATTTCAATGCGAATATCAATAATCAAAAGAAAGAAAAAAAAATTAGCGCGGAAACTTAAAATCACAAATCTTAAACAGAAACAAAGAGAGAATCCGAAGAATCGAAATAGTTTACATTTGTAGATAGCAGAAATGATTCAAAAATCTTAAAAACGATTTCAATGCGAATATCAATAATCAAAAGAAAAAAGAATAGCGCGGAAACTTAAAATCACAAATCTTAAACAGAAACAAAGAAAGAATCTGAAGGATCAAAATAGTTTACATTTGTCGATGGCTTCAAACAAATCCTCTTCGTCATCGATATCTTCTCGTTCCACCAGCTGTAACTGGCTCGCTTCTTCAGCTCTGATTTTCATGCAAATTCTCGTTTACGATTCAAACAAGAAAAGAAAAAGGAAGAAAAAGAATATATAAAGGAAATATTTAACTTACTTTAGAGTAGCGATCATCTTCGTTGCAGTAGAAAATTTCTGTTTGTTTTTCGAGAGAGAGAGAGAGAGAGGGAGATTTTGATTTGAAATGGAGTGAATTAACGGAGGATCTGAGATTTATAAGGGCGGGAATCGGAAGCAAGAAGTTTGTAGAGTTTCGTAAACGACACTTGAGATCCGCGTTTGGATGTGTGTGAACTGAGAAAGAGTTTGTTAGCCGCTTCCCGCTTGATATCAGAGTTCGTAGCCGGTTATGATCTATACGGTGAATACATTAACCCACTATGATGTTGCCATGTCATCACAGTTAATAGGGTCCACATATTGGGCGGCAATGGCTGATGAACCATCTAACGTGAAAACGAAACCTGATTGGGCATTTTTTTTCTTCCTTTTAATCGAATTTTGAGAAATAGTTTATTTTTCGAGTAAAGATTTGTTCGAAAGAAGTACAAACAAGGCTTAGTGTAAGTAGAACAAAATTCATTTCTACGTATGTGAGCGGGATGAATTTCACTGTGAATGGGATGCATCTAGCGGATATTATCTTATTCACCTCCACCCCACTCTTGCATAGATGTTGGAAACATCCACATCCATGGATGTCGGTTACATCCATAACCGCTTCACGGTGCTCCACTCCGCTACACTCCAATTTATATTAATTATTTTTAACTTAATATTATAAAAAATTATATTATAATTTATTCATGAACATAATTTTAGTATATAAAAATCTTTAATATAATATATATAATACATATATACTAAAAGTATAGATATAAAATATTAGTATATATATATCTAATATATATTAAAAATATAAGGAAAAATATAAAATATTTTAAAGGATAAAATAGTAATTTCAAAAGTCGAGGCGGGGCGGAGTGGAGCAAGCATTTACCAAAACCGCTCCGCTCCACCCCGCTCCAAAAAAAAACCTCTCCATTTGGAGCGGATCGGTGCGAAATCCATCGGTCGAATCGGGTTTTGCCATCCCTAGATGCGTCGGCTTAATTTCGAGTTCGGATCAATTTGAGTTTTAAAATTTTTGGATTATTTTCGGATTCAGGTAGATCTATCCATGGGTCGGGCCAGGCCGCGACCCGAAAAATATTTTTTCTTCTTGCCCAAGCCCATTCGGGCCAGGCTCAGGCTAGCCCGTATAGGCCCGTTTCACTATTTAAAAAAATTAAAATATTAAAAAATCATTTTTATATTAATATATATATATTTTATAATTAAATTTAAATAAAATAATATTTTTTATTTAATAAATAATAATTCGGGCAGGGCCGGCCCGAATTACTAAATACCTTGTCCAAGCCCGGCCCAATACGGGTCGGGCCTACGAGGCCGGGCGGGCTACTCGGCCCGTGGACAGGTCTAGATTCAGGTCATTTAAGTTTAGGTCATTCTAGGTTCGGGTAATTTCGAATTCGGGTCAATCGAGTTTGACACTCGAGTTATTTAAGTTCAGATTATTTCGCATTTGGGTCAATCGAGTTTGACATTCAAGTTGTTCAGATTCAGATCATTCGAGTTCAATTTATTAATTTTAGAATCAAATCAAATTTAAACAAATTATTTAATCGAGTCAGATTTAATTGTAATTTTATTAAAATATAAATAATAATAATATTTAAAAGTAAATATGAAAATTATAATTCTTAATAAAAATAAATATTTATCTGACCTAATTTTTGAATTCAAGCATAATCTTATAATTTTTTGAATCCGAATATCAATTTTACTTAAATAGGTATTATTATTTAACAAATTTTTAATAAATATCAATAACAAAATGTGTATTATCTATCTCACATATCATCAATAACAAATTTTTTATTTATTGAAAGATGAAGGATAAAAAATGTGTGTTTTAAATAAATAAACATTTAAAATTGAAATGATTATTTTTTCGAAAAAATTTTTAAAAAAGATTTTACAAAAAATTGGAAGTATCAAACGTCCCGAGTAAAAATGATTTTGATATTAAATAAGTATTAAATATAGTAAATAGTAAATAAAAATATGCATTTATGATTTTTAATATATAATTAAGAGGTTAAAGATTCAAATCTCATCACTTATAATTTTTTTATAATAAAATTAACATTAAACTAGTTTTTTATTGGTTATATCGGTTTTTTATTGGTTCATTAAATTATCAGTTCTTTAACATGCATCAGATTGAACATCCTTTGATTTTTGGTTGAACCGATCCAATCGGTGGATCCGAACTGATATTTTCAACACAGTTTTTTGTAACTTCCATATGCATGACCATATTTTCCTAATTTTTATCAGTGTTGCCTTACATTTTTTATCTTTGTAGAAGCATTTGACAGAATAAATGTTGGATTTAACTTGGCAGTTTAAGACTATCAGATTGAATTTAAATAGGTAAATTGCCATTTTCCTAGACGAAGTGTTTGATTATAGTATATTAATACATTGTAGAGCAAGTAGAAGAAGATTACAAAAACAAAATCTTCATTTAAAATGGAATCTGCGGATTTTTCTTGCAAAACTGCCTCTCTTTTTTTCTTGGAATAAGCCTGGATTAAGTATCTCTCCCTGTTATCAATTGTTTGGACAATGTGTCAAATTTTGAGCTTGCATCAATAAAAGAGTCTATTTTACTAAGAAATCTGCTAAATGAACTATAGGAAGATTCATAAATGTTACACTAATTTTCTAGGATGCCCTAAAAAATACCATTTTTTTTGTTGCTAAATCATCAATTTATTAATAAGGAGAAGATAACAGAGGAATGAATACACTGTTAGCTAACTGAACCATTGATTAAAAATCGGATCGAATTGACCGATTGAATCGAAAATCGATGATCTATTTGATCTAGATAGTATATTTAAACTCGACATTAATCAAATCGAGAAAAAACCGGTTCAACCGGTAAAAAAACGGTTATATATATTTCAAAATTTTATTTGCAATTATTAAGATTTAAAGCTTCAACCTCTAAGTTTTATATTAAAGACCATACGATTAAGCCAAATGCATATTTTTATTAATTATTAATTTCTAGAAAAAAAACCGCGCTACGTTGCGGGTGAAACGATTCGCTTTTTATTTTTGTAATAGTAATTGCAACAATGTTATGAACACATAAATTAATAACTTATAAAATTAATTATTAACATGAAAAATTTAATATGAAATTATAATATTTTGGGAAACATAAAAATAAAAAAAACAAAAAAAAACACCAATACGTTATGAAAACACAAAATTTTCTTTAAATCGAATCATTCTGACAAATTATGCAAAATATATCATGAATTGAGATACGATACGAACACACAATTTTTTAAAAAAAAAAATTAAATCACAATGACAAACTATGTAAAATATGAGATGATTGAGACATGACACAAATACAACATAGAAAAATAATTAAAACACAACACAAAAAATAACATGAACACGACACGAATACACGAACGTGTAAAAATTTATAATACTTTATATAAATTGTTATTACAAAAACACATGTCATGAATTGAATAACTATGACAAATTATGTAACATATGTCATGAATTGAGACATGACATAAACACAACATAGGAAAAAAATTAAAACACAACACGAAAAATAACATGAACACGACACGAAAATACAAACGTGTGAAAATATAGATAAAACGAATTATTAACGTGTAAATTTTTTTATAAATTTATAATAATTTATATAAATTATTGGGTAAAACTAAATATTAACGTGTAAACATTTATTTAAAGTTAAAATACTTTGAAAAAAAAATACGAACACGTTACGAACACAATTTTTTCATTAAATTGAATAACTATAATAAATTATGCAAAATATGTCATAAATTGAGACACGACACACAAATTTTTTTTTTTTAAATTTAATCACAATGATAAATTACGTAAAATATGAGATGAATTAAGACACGACACGAACACAAAAATTGAAAAAATAATTAAAACACAACACGAAAAATAACATGAACACTACACGACTATACGAACGTGTAAAAATATACATAAAATGAATTATTAACGTGTAAAATTTATATAAATTTATAATATTTTGAAAAACAAAAAAAAAATGAACACGAACACGTCACGAACACAACATAAGAAATATTATTAAAACACAACATGAAAAATAACACAAACACGGTACGGATACACAAACGTTTAAAAGTATACATAAAATGAATTATTAACGTGTAAAAATTTATATCAATTTATAATACTTTAAACACAAAAAAATAACACGAACACAAATTTTTCTGTTTTTCTTTCTTCTTTTTACCTTCAACAATCCCAAAAAAAAATGAAGGGACCCACTAAAAAAGCCACGTGGCCACTCATGGAGTGGGCAACATGGCTGCACAAAATTTGTGCAAAAAATCCAAAATTTATATTATGGATATCTAATATTTATTTATTTAATATTAAATTTAATGTTTAAAGATTAAAAAAAATTATTAAACACGTCGATTCAACCTATTGAATCAAAAATCGAAAATATAATCAGAAACATAGAGAGCTAGTATTTATATTGCTGCTATCCCAATTCCCAAAAAGAACCAAGAAAGTTTCATACCGCCCTACATCATAGCAATAATCACCAAATACCACATAGCCAATTACCAATGGATTTTGTCCGGTGTGAATTCATGGAATAACCAACTCTAAGGGAACTTTCCTTCCATATTAATCAGGCAAGCGAATGCATAAACTAGGCATTGAATCATAAAATCCTCACTTCATTCTATGCCGATATGCTTGGACTCTATAGCTCCAGGATTGTACAGTACTCTGATTAATTCTAATCAAAATCCCCTTTATACAAAAAAGAAAAAGGAAAAAAAGGGTCATTGATGAAATTATAGTCCACTATCTTCATTACTGTTACCTTAAAGCACAGGAGTAGTTGAAATTGTTGGAAGGCCTTTGAGAAAATAATTAAGGAAATATGATTATTCCAAAAAGAATCCAAAAACTGATGCTCCTCAACTTGGGCTTGTTAGTTGATCTTTGGTGCCCCCGTCTCAGCTGCCCCTGCAGGTTTTGTAATCATTTAACCCTTCTTCTCTACCGAAAGAAAAAAGTTGTCCATCTTTTTTCCTTCCAACTATCATAAGAATAAAGCATATGTAAGAGAGAGAAGGGAAAAAAAAAGATGCCTTCCTGTCTTGAGAACATAAAACAATAGACAAGTGAGATTTGGTTGGAAAGAAAGCCCAAACCAACTCTTGTTATAGTTTCTCTTTCTCTCTCTCTTTATCTCTTAGATAATCATTCTCTGCAGTATACTTACTAGCATGAATTTAAATAGCAGTGATAACAAAATGTTACAATCATTATTTTTCGATTTTAATTTTTTTTATTGTCAATAAAAATTGTCGATATTTATCACACTTGATTATGATAACATTCATTATATTCGCAATCGTAATAAATACGAAACGATCAAAAATACATCAGTGATCATAATTAGACCCTGCAATCTGCAAATGCAATGAGTCATGAGATAAAGAGAGATACCACCCTTCCCCTTCCAAAGATGTAGACTGACTAATGAGGCTTGCAGTTGCTTTTTCAAATCCTTCACCCACTGTCTTTGTGCTGTTAGGTTTTGTTTTTGTACCTTTCATGTGACCATATAATGTTATATTTCTGTGAATATGTATGATGTGTAAGTGGGGTTTCATGAGAAAGTTAAATGTTTTATTGTTTCCCCTTCTCACATCACAGTAAGCTGTGTCCTGTGTGTGTAAAAACTCTCTGAATAAGGGACCATTCTACTCTCTAACTCCAACCCAACTTTCTGCTGCTGCTGCTGCTGCCGCTGCGCCTCAAACTCTGGCAATCCCTGGAAGGAGCTGCAGATGAGGCCCCAGAGTTTTTATTAGTCTAGTACTTCTCTTTGAGTCTAGAGTCTAGGGGACTAGCAGAGCTATTAGGGAACACACTTACCAAAGACATGAAGGCAAAGATTAATACTAGTTAAGTAGATCCAAGGCTGCCAGTCAGGCCGTCAAAGGGCAAAGGCAAACCCCATTTTTCTCTTTTGTGAAATGAAACCCCTCACGTGGTTACTGCTTAGTCATTTGCACGCGTATTTTAACACATCTTCTGGCATCATTTGGCCATTTGCATCATATTTCTACTATACCCAGATGATTTATAGTATATATTTGTTAATAGTCTCATCTTCACCATTAAGTTTCAACTTAAAATCAATTGATAATATATAGAAAAACTAAATTAAATATAAGATGAAAAACAATTCAAAATTTAATCGATGTGAGATAACATCATTTTAATAGGCCAGATCACGTGTAAGTAAAGATAGAGCAACTTATCACGTGACAAATTTGAAAGGAGTAACAGACATGAATAACATGCAAAAATACCATAATAGAAACTGACTCAAATACCATATTAAGCATCTAACCTAAATCTAATTGACAACAATGAAAAAACCGAACTTGAATACAAGACTATAAACAAATCAAAATTTAATCAATATGAGATAACACGACTTTAACATCAGCATCGAACTCATGACTTTGCTGAGTAGGAACTTAATAATTCTAACAATCAAACTTTTAGTAGTAGTATTCTTTTTATTGATATGAGGAACTTTTACTTGCATGAATAAAATCCTTGTTACTAACCAAAGCACTTAGGAATCTTAAGGATTTGAAACCAAATCAATGATATATATAGGAACTTATACCTACTTGTCAACTTAGTGACAACTTTATATATATATATATATATATATACATAAGAGAAAAATGCTATCAATGCGTGACAGCTACAGTTGGCCAAGAGTTTTACCTAGTAAAGGAAAAGGTTGATACTAGGCCTAGGGTTTAATTAATATTATTTATTTGCTCCTCAGCAACCGCATTCCTACGCTCTTAAATCGTACCAGCTAAGCAAATTCTTCATTTTTGGAGCTAAGGCTATTGCAAGTTTTGGAATTATATGTTAGAAATTGAAAAGTCGAGATTCAATGGTGGTCTAAGGAGAAGACCTAGCCAAAAATAAGCACGCCTAGTTGCAGCAGTTGGACCACATTAAGGCAAAGTAGCGACTAGAATAGCTGGTTTCATTCATTCTAGTAGCAATCGTTAGTACTATAAGGTGTCTGCTAAAGATTTTGTGGCCCAAGGGCTGCCTTGTTTGAGCTGAAAGGTCTCTAAAAATTGGTCCCAAATCATCCCCTTATCAATATCGAATTGAAATGCATGGGATGTGTTCAAAATTTTCTAGTTCAAAGTGAAGAAGAAGTAAAGTTGTGGGACAAAGTAACCCCAAGTATTATCATAAATAAACTAGTATAGCAGCAATTGTTTCAATAAAAGGGAAAGTTTTCAAACACTCGAACTACGCACATCAGAAACTTTTAGAAATGGATGGCTTGAGACTTGAGAGCATGAGCATGGCCTATGGACAAGGAATAGAAATGATTACAGCAACTTTTTCTTCAGTTAAACTTTAGTGGTAATTTGTTAGGTCAAATAATGTTGGTGAATGGTTTCAAGCTAGTAAGGAATTGTGAAGATTTGGTGGAAATTAAAATGGATATGAAATAGTTGGGTTTTCTTTTTATTGACACGTGAGACTAATATTTTTGTAGCAATTTTTGTTTCGCAACTTTTTTTATACAAAGGTTGCAGTTTGAAAATAGAAAAAAAATTGAAGATATTAGAATTTAAATTTTAGATCTGTTGAATGTTACTTTTTAAGAATTCATAAATTAACTGGACTAAACTCCGGATTTATAACCTTTTAAATATTGAAACTACCAAGAAAGTTTTTTTTTTTTTAAGGAACTAAGCTCTCCTGTGAAGAACATGCAGAGGTTAAAAATAAAAACCCTAAACCCTGCCAGGCTTATGCACTTGATGAGAAACATCTTTTGACAGATACAGTAAACACCATTTGCAGCTGTGTGCTTAGATGCATAGTTAAAGCACTGTCAAAAACAGGGGGAAAAAACACTCAGCTAAGACAGCAAGTGAATATTTGGTTGAATAGTAAACTCCAACATAAACAAGAATGAAAGGGACAGAAGCATCTAACTTATTTATTATCTACAGTTCTCTTGTACAACTCTATCTTCAAATAATGAAATTAAGTTTTTTCATGAATAGGGTCGGATCAAATTCAAACAGTAAAAATTTTGTTTATTTAAGGATCGACTCGGTCCGTCGGATTTGAAAAGTTCATTTATTGTTTAAAATATGTTAATTAGATAATAATTCAAACCGAATCGGATCCAAAATTAAAAAATCATATTAAAATTTGATCTAAATCAAGCTGAACCTAACAGATAGCTGACATGACAAAAGTTTTTTATAACTATATATGCATGAGGAAATATTGGACCACAATTTCATAAAAACATGCGACATAGCAGGCAGGCACTGTTTTCTTTTCTAGGCAATCAATCTGCCAGCTCCTTTTTTATGTTTGTTTCTCATAACAATTCTCATTATTTATCAAATAATCTTGTAATGTAGGAACAATATTATAGCCATGAGTAAATGTGTGGTAATGACATGGAATCCAGAAACATAAATTTCACTGTTGGGTGGTTTATGGTTTTGGGAGCAAAATAATAATGTATTACTTTAGAATAGATCTACAAACTCTTATGCTTTAGCACACAATCCAAATCCAATTACTATAAAAAATGATATATGGATGCAATATAGTGTAGATCTTCCACATATAGTTTTTTTTTTTTTTTCTAGAATAATTGGGCGGTTACATTTCTGTTAACAATGTGGGATGAATTAATAAGTAGAGGTGTTCACGATCGGGTCGGGCCGGATCGCAATCCAATTTTTTTAAAAATTTTTATTTAAGTTTGGGTCGAATCGAATTTGGAAGCTCGTTTCATTGTTTAAAAAAATATTTTTATATTTTTATAATTAATTTTTTTTTATTATTATACAGTAATTCAGGCTCGGCCGAATTAAGAAAACTTATGCCCAAATCCGTCCGACCCTTGAATAGGTCTACTAATACGACGTAGAAAAATGTTATTGGATGATTTAGACGATTTTACTTATGCTTTATATCAGGAATATTGCATTAAGAATAACTTCTGTGAAGAATAGCATTATGATGAATAAATTACTAATAACCATTTGATATAAGGTAGATATATATGCTTCAATGGCCTAGAGATATAGGAAACTAAAGAGACTTTATCAATATTGGCATTCTCTGAATCCCTGGATTAAAGAGAAGGTTTCTTTTCTACACATCATTATATATTCTTCAATCATAGCTGAGAGAATTGAATCTTTGTTAAAATATGTTGAGGGGAAGACGACTTTACATCTAATAACTAAAGATTAAATTGTAATTTTATAAAGTAAGGATCATCATTTTTCTATCGAGATGCTTTTTTTTTAAAAAGAAAAAAATCGTGAGGACGAGCTCCCGGACTTTTAGAACGGATAATATTTCATAACGGATGCAATCCCAATAATTTTTGTATCAACAATGTTGATCCGTTACATTAACAAAATATAAATTTGGTATTTACATAAGATTACAAACTTGAAAAGAGAAATGCAGACATCTGCTACAGGTTGTTAAATATTCCAATACAAATATTAGATCATGTGCAAAGCTTTTGGACATGATTCTCGTGATAAAACGATAATTAGACATAGGTTACCATTTCAGCCTTTTGCTAATATATATAATGATGAAATTTATAAATAAATAAAAAAGCCATACTGAAGCAAGTGCATTTAATTTAGGGTACTACTTTATATAATAGATTAATAAGATTTTTTTTAATGTAGATTTCTATTTAGGGTAAGGTAGTTACAGCCTTTAGGAATGAACATTTCCCAAATTTCTTTGATGCCTTTCTTTATATATGTTATCCCTTATATGATGGAACAACAAAACTATTCTACAATAATTTCATTGCACAAGTCTCCACATATTCACATGTTTATCACCATACATACATACAATTTTTTTTTCCTAAGCCAAAGAATTTATTCAATAACCAAGAGATTACAAGACTAGCAAAAAGCTAGAAAAAAAAAAAAAAAAAGTCTAATGTCGATTTTGCTAATGGCTAAAGAGATTATAACCCAATTCCTAATATGGCATGTCCAACATGCCTTCACATGAGAGAGAATAAATATATATTTATATATATATATATGGGGTTCATGTAATCGTTTTTTTTTTTGCCAAACAAGAAAGAAACTTCATTATTGATCATATTTTTCTCTTCTTCTTTATGAGTCACAACTTAATAACACAAACTTTCTTATAATAATACAATTCAGGATTTAATATAGTTGGTTCATGCAACTATCTTTAAAAGATGATATCCGACAAATTTGAAGTTCGAATTTTAATATCTGCAACTCATTCTCTCATCTCCAAGTTACGGCCTCTTTGGACCAATTTTTTTTTTCTTTTCTTATAGTAATAATGGTATCTTTTTCTAAGTAATAATGATATATTTGAAACTTTAACTGATAAAAGAGATATGTGTTCTTGATAATATTCACATATATGTGTTTCCCATTTGTTATCTAAGATATGAATATGTTGGGAGAATATTAGCCATAAACCCTAGAGGAAGCTAGGGTAACCCTAAGCCTACAATTATGATAATTATAAGGTTTCTGAAGTGTAAAGTCTTTATTGGCCCACTGCAATTTCACATTCATAGAACTTGATTATGATTGTTTGAGGAATATAACAACCATAAGAATATGTTCTTATTGGAGAGAACAAAAAAATTTAATAATAATTAATTATTATTGAATAGGAAAAGGGTATTCCATACCGGAATCAACATACACAAAATCTCAAAAAGGTTAGGCAAATCTCATAGGGTATTTACAACACTAAACATTTTATTAATTAATCATAAACATTATAACCCATAGTACTAATTAAAATATCTCATTTTTTACTTCATAATGTAAGGCATTATTCTAGAGATAGTGACTTAATTTCATATATATATTTATGTTGGTTCCATCATCATACCTATAGAGCTAGGGCACATAAACAAAAGGGATATGAATTTTGTAAACCAATAACTAGCTATTTTTTCGTAAAATTTACGCTTCATTTAAATGATTGATGAGAGTTTCTTCCACCGTACTCTTTATATCGTTTTGTAACTGGACTCTCATTAATCATTATCTAAATCAAAATGTTTTAAAAAATTAAAAATTAAATGTATTTTGCAGCTGGCAGTGGCACCAATCAGATGAAGGTTTTAGCAACTATCTAACAAATGGTAAGTTTTGCAAGAAAAAGGCTATCATCTGTCAACAAAAGGAAGATGCTTATAAGGATATTGGATTAAATGCACTTTCATATAAGTACAAAGTAAAATAATGAAACAAATTCACCATGATTTTGTTAAATGACGTGTTCCTTTTTTGAAATAAAAAAAAAAATAATGAAACAATAAGAGAGATTTTCTCATATATATTTTTATTATACCATCAAATGTATTCTTAAGTTTTGCTTGAACCATAATTTAAAAAAAAAAATTGCTAATAAAGGCACTCTTTAATGTTATTAAATATAGTAATATCTTTCATCAATGCATTAAAAATGATGAATAAAATTATCAATTTTTATATTTAATACAATGTTATTACTATAAATAATATATTAACTAATTTTAAAGAGTGTCATAAAGACACTTGTTAACAAAAACCCTTTTAAAAATATACTCTCTCACATAGATTTAATACATTCAAAATTTTACTTTAAAAAATACCAAAGATCAAATAGTATTTCTTATCAACTAGATTAAATCTCGGAAGTTCTACTTAATTTTCTTGGGTGTAGAGAATAGAGATGCTCTTTCCTCTTTCCTTTCCTTTCCTTTCCTTTCCTTTTCTTCCTTTCCTTTCCTTGTTTATTTTTGAATGAAAACATGCAAATTTATATCTTATCTGGTCCCCCATTTATACTACTACTAGCGGTTACACTCTCTTTTTTTGGCTCATGGCTGATCCTTCCTTCTCACAGCTTCAAAGAGAAAGGGAAAGGAAAGAGAAAGAGGTTAAAAGGTCCCCCCCTCAGCCCTCAGGCACAGCCACAGCCACACCTAAAAGTTATTAATGCTCCCTCAACAAATGTATATGGAAACACTCACTAACCTGTCTGCAAAACTGCATGGCGTGACAATATTCAATTTGCATCACCTTGGGACCACTTTTTTCTTCTTTCTTACATCTTTTCTTTTCTTTTGTTTTTATTATTTTATTTTTAAGAGAGTCTTATATAGATATGATAATCCGTATATTCGTTTCGTGTTCGCGTTATTTTTTGTGTTATAATCGTGTTTAAGGTGTTATATATTTATTTAAATTTTGACACGTTAATAATTCGTAAGTGTTATATAGATTTTGACACGTTCGTGTATTCGTGTTATTTTTTCATGCCGTGTCGTATTTTAATTATTTTTCATTTGTTATATTCATGTCTTGTGCAAAATTATTAGATCTAATTTTCTATTATATTCCATTATTTATCAAAATAAAATAAAAGTATATGATAATATATTATTCCCCACAATCCTCTCCTTCTTCTTCTATTTAAACCCCTCCCTCTTTATCCTCTCTTCTCAACATGGAGCCTAGCACTGCTATTGCTATTTGCTATAGCTATCAAAAATATATAGGCTCTTCCCTTTAGTGTATAGTTATAGTTTCATGGTGTTTTTTTTTTTTTTCTTTCTGTTTTAATTGGTTTCTTTAGGCCCTTTGTTTAAGGAGAGTTTACGTATTTTCTTATGGTGCTCCACCATCAGATGAAGCTGCCAGCATGATCTTAATTTCCCTCTTTTTATTGAGGAAAAATCAGATCATGTGGCAGTTTCACCTGTTGCTGCTTGCACAATCCAAAAAAAAAAAACCCTAATTTCTCTTAAAATGAAACCCTAATTCCCCCTCCTTTCTCTTTATCTAAAACACCATTCCTGTTTTATCTCAATCCCTAGAAAAAGGTTTGTCATAACTAAACCTCTTTGTACAAACTCAGGCTTATTTGGATTTATGGGGTTTCTTTAATTTATCTAATTTTATTCGTTTCAATAATTTTGCTTTAGATTTTTTTTTCTTCATTTTTTCCTTCATTTTTCGCAGTGGTGTCTGAAACTTTTATACTGGAAATACTAACTGTTTCGTGGTTTGTTAATGTTTTATGTGACAGGAATTTTTGTGTCGCTGCAGTTTCGATGATTTCAAGATCCCCTTAGTACTGCTTTGGTGATTGAGCCTCTCAGGTATTATCATTAAACTTTCCATACAGTTTCCCATTAATAAATTTTGAAATATCTATGGGTTATTTCCTCTGTATGATAGCTGTTATATATATGATTATAGCTAATTTTTTCTAGAACCCAATTTTGTTATAAGATCTATTTGCTCTTTCAGGGTTTTATGAACATGTTTTTATATTTGTTTTAGGATTCCCAGCTTTTTCCTCTCTTCTACTAATAATTTGGAATTGAACTCTACCATATTGGTGTAGCTAGCTAGGGCTTGTTTTTTGGAAGTGGGGTTTCTTTCAAATCCAAATACAGCAGGTTTACAAAATCAGAGAGAGAGAGAGAAAGAAATTAAGAGGCCTTAATTCACATGGTTTGAAGGTTGTGAACATGCATTTCCCATCTCTTTTATTCTTGAACTAATTCCATGAGGGTTATCCTTTAGTAGCTTGGATCCAGCTTATTCAACTCCCAAAGGTTTTTGAATCAGATTGAAGGGAGAGAAAGGGCCGGAGGGGTGGATGGGAGAGTGAGAGAGAGAGTTAAATTTATACAATATTTTTTCTGTTCTTTAGGATGCATCACATAGTCATAGATATTTAGGATCTTATTTAGCAGCATGTTCTTAATTTCTTGAGTTTGCTGAACTTGTGTCATGGAAGCAGCTGTCTTGATCGATGAAACAGGAGGTGGAATATTTTTTAGATATAGGAATCTTAGATGACTATAGCAATAGAAAGAAAAACTTTTTTTTTTTATGTGAAGAATTTTAACTTAATTTGTGAATCTACCTAATATTCCACTGCATATCTTCTCTTTTTCAGCTTAATTATAGCTGCTTAGTTCTGGTGCAAAGCAATACAAGCACGAGTGTATACTTTTTGCTTCTTGATCTTAGTGCAACTTCAAAGTCTAAAGAACATACTGGCAAAATAATCAAAATACATAGTAAAACATTTTCTTGGGAGCCAAAAATATGAAACCTGTCTCTCAATACCCATCATGAAGCAAATGGAAGATCAATTTTGAAATGCTTTGTTCCTTTATGGTGAGAGAAAATTAAAGAAAGGTAACTTGATTAAAACTTTTCTTCTCATTTTTTCTTTTCAAACTTACAAACAGAATGCACATATATACTCATAATTTGGCTGCAGGTTCAGTCTAAATTGATCTGCTAAAATCCATGTGAATCTTTTTTCTTAAACCTTACTACAGGAGTATGATTAAGAGCTGTTAATTTTTTTTTATGCCAAAAACTATGCATAATATCATGTGAAACTCCTTATAGTTTTCATGAGTAAATGTTATCTCTTCTCACTCTTTCTCTCTCTCTATCCATGAGGGTTGCTTTCTTTCCTTCCATATATATCTTCCTTGTTGGAATTTGGCTCTTCTTTATGTAGACAAGATTCCATGCAGCTCTCATATTTCCATAAGTATCAAAGTACCCAGAAATGTTATTAGTTTTGATTCCCCCTCTACTCTTTTCCAGAGTTTTTCATATGTCAGCTATCATGCATGAAGAAAAACTAAGTGAGGATTCATTGACAAGTACTCCTTACATTCCATTTAAAGATGCTCTTGGGAATTAGCCCCTATAAAGCTAGATATCTTTGGCATCATTTAATCACTGTCTTCTTTAAAGGGGATCAAAGATGGATCGACTTCATTCTCTGAAAGACAAATATCGATAAAAGAAGTGGGCTAGCTGCCTGTTTCTCAGGGGGGGGGGGCGGGCTGTTGTAGTAGCTAGGTAAGTTCCCTACTCCATAATGTTTAGCTCCTCACACTTTTTTAATTAGATCTTTACTACTATTTATCTTTGGTCTTTACCTTTGACAACATTAATATGGGATTTGATACTTTTACCTAGGGTCTGTTTGGATCTCAGGAGGAAAAGCAAAGGATATGGTTTCCAATGGTGCAACTCATCAGGGTTGAACAAAACTTAAAGGCCTTTTAATTTGTTTGATTTTCAAGCTCTTACTAATGAGTTTTTGCAGTATATTTATTGCATATATATATATATATATATATATATATATCATCCCATGAAATGTCAGATAATTATTATAGGTCAGCTGAGATTTCTCTATCTCTCTTTCTGTCCTCTCTGTTTTTTTTTTAACCTTTTAGGGTACATAGGTGATCTCAGACCTGAGATATACTGAGATAAAAGTACCTTATGGCATGTTGAGTTAGTTAGTTCCAAATGAACTTAAATAAATGATATTGAATTAATATCAGCTTTACTTCCTCTTGTTTGGAAGTTGAAGATTATACAAATGAAACAAATCTTACAATGAGAATTGGTGCAAACCTTTAGTTGGCACAAATTTCAAAGATTTTTTATATGAAAGTACTTTTTTTTTTTATCTTTTTCTTTTATTTGGTTTATGTGGGTTTGGCCAATTTAAAATAGCATGGATAATTATCAAATAAGATAAAGCATCAAAAGTATTTAGTGTTTGTAATAATAATAAAAAATATTTAATAAAAAGTTTGATAATTAGAATTACAAATGAATTGGTTTGGACGAATCGATCTTTGTTCATGTTTGTTTGTTTATTTTTGAGTCTGTTTGTGTTTGGCTCGTGTTCGTTAAAGATTTTAAAATTATGTTCGTTTTCAGTTCATTTAATTTCAATTCATTTAAATTAAATGAACTGGTTCACAAATATTAAACAAACATATTCAAATCTGTTAATGAACAATAAACAAACAAACAAATAGATAAATCAATTAATTAATTTTAAGTTATTATTAAATAAATGTACTGTACACTAGACTTGCTCATGGGCAGGGCTGGGCCGCGGCTCGAAAATTTTTCAACTTCCTTACCCGCGGCCTGAATTCACTGTTCACCATTAATAATTTTTTTAATATTTTTATAATTAAATTTAAATAAAAAATTATTTTTTATTCTATGAACAGTGATCCGGACCAGCCCGGATCAGGAAAACACCTGCCCAGGCCCGGCCCAGTACGGACATGCTACCCGTCCAGCCTGACAAGCTCGATCCGAATTAGACTGGACATGGAACGAGTTTTTAATAATATAGATCGACTTGACCAGGATTACTGTTTAAATAATAAAAATAATATTTTTATTTAAATTTAATTATAAAAATATATTTATATTAATATAATATATTTTAAATAGTAAAATTTCCTTTCATACTCTAACTGCCCAAGCTGGGCCTGAGCAAGCAAAAAAAAATTTGTTCGAATTTGGGTCCTTTTCGACTTGACCTATGGACACTTTTGTTGACCATTTAAGGTTACTTTAGTTTTCAAACGATTAGATTTGTGTTGTTTGAATTTTAAATTAGTACTAAACAATTAAATTTCACCATGGAAGAAAAAAATTCAAAGCAAATCTAATAGTTTGAGATAAAAAAACAATTTCAACATATTGGACTTGGTTAAATGAGATTCTTTTTGATTAAAAATTAAATAAAAAAAAGTGTTGAGGAGATTAATATATTTTAGAAATATATAAATATTTCACTTAGCAAAAAACCTCTCAAAATTCAAACCTTCAAAATATTTTTATATTGATGCAATCATAATATTTTTTTAATTCTTTGATTTTTTTTATAATTTTTCACCGTTCTCATCATTTTCATTTTTAATGTTCTCATGGTAGTTGCTACCATTTGATCATGTCCTAGAAATTAACAATTTTTGGAGTCAGGCCAGTACAAAAGAAAAAGGTCTTCTTACTGAACTTCAGTTTTTATCTCATTATTATTATACAATCTAACCAAAGCAGAATGTACATTCTATATATATATATATATATATATATATATATATATGTTTTATCATTTATGTAAGAGGTTGTGAGAGTGATGAGAAACCCTTTTGTTTTTTGTTTTCTAAACAGTTAACCAAATCCAGGAGAACATTTTGAATCATATAAACCCTAATTAAAACTCTTGGCTGAGTAATAACAACAAATATTTACTAGGTCAAGTTAAAATTGTGTAGAGTGATTTGAGCATTTAGCATATATATATATATATATATATATATATATATATGAAAAGAAGAAATGAATGAGCAATATTCTTAGAAAGTGTTTTAGTATCTAGTAAAAGTCAATCTTGGAAGCAGTAATTTTGCCTAAACCAAAGATGGTAGAGAAATATATGGGAGAATATCAAAGTAAAATTAATTTAATTTTACATGTTTTAAATGATTTATATTTATTTAATTCAATAATTGTATTTTATGTTTTATTTAGAAGATCGTGTATGTCAAATTTTAACCCTTAAATATATATAAAAAAACGTTATTCTCGATCGACATAATATAAATATCGGATCGATTCGAAATTTTAAATATACAACGAGTGCGATTATATTGCTAAATTCAACGATCTATATATTAAAATATTAATCGTATACAAAATTATTATGACATATAAAACTAATTAATTTTACATCTATATAAATTAAAACATACAAGAAAGCAGAGATAGAGCTGCTCAACAATCAAATTTTAACAGAAAAATTTAATCGAAACGTATAAACAGGAGCGCAGGCAGAAAAGTCATGTTAAAACCCAAAGCTGGCTGAACTAATTTCATCCAACTTTTCAAAAACAGTGATTATTTCATAATCTGAAAATCAAATAATTTCCTGTCCAAAATGAAAAACTCAAAGAGAATAAATGATGATTTCTATTGGTTTTTTTTATTTTATTTGCGTAGGATGAAGTATAACCATGCATGCCATGTGTGCTTTTGCAAACCTGATGACAAAGAACAAATAAAAAAAAAAATCCATGCTTAAAGAAAAAAGTCCTATTCATTAAAGAAAAATAAAGACCACTTACAAACATATGAATAAAATAATTATGATAAATTATTTCATTTATTGTCAATTAAGTTTTTAAATTTCACAAACAAAATTAATAAGGTAACAATACATATATACTTTTAAGATATATTTAATAAATAAAAAATAATAATTTAAAAATAAATTACATGATAATTTTTTAATTTCGCTTGTAAAATTAAAAAATTATACTATGTATATCAAAATTTTGAATAAAAATATGATTTTTTAAGAGATATGTTGCTAACTCAACTCATGTAAAATTCATTGGTCTCTTCTCTTCCCATGGAACACTTTTTTTTTTTTTTTGTTCGTTTTAGCCTAAAAAAATTATTATAGGAAGGTATAGGTTTTTCCGAACACTTTTGGTATTATTCAATTAATAAATAATACACATTGGCTATTTATCTTGCTTACAATATTTCTTACTCATCTAAGAAACAAAAATGTATCTTTAAGACTTCAGAAATTAAATTAATGAGAAAATAAAAGAAAAGCTACCCTTGAGATTTGAGAACCGCATAAAATTCTCGGTTTTTTTTTATCTAAATATAGCTAAAAAAAATTATTTATCAAAATACCGTTCTTTTCAGATTAATTCTCAAAATCTTTTTTTTTTAAACCAGTTGGGAAATCGCCATGGCCCATGGCGATTTCCCAACTGAAATTTTTAAGTTTTTTTAAAATACCAGTTGGGAAATCGCCATGGGCCATGGTGATTTCCCAACTAAAATTTTCAAATTTTTCATTTTTTTCATTGGGAAATCGCCACCGTGAGTGGCGATTTCCCAATAGGGAAATTCACACTTTTTTTTTAATTCTTTTAATAAATAATAAAATTTAAATAAAAATTATATAATTTTAAATTTTAAAAAATAAAGATTTAATAATTTTAATATATAATTTTTATCCATGGTGGTAGAAGTGTCCATGGGCCGGGCCGAGCTCATATATGGTATCAACACCACATTTGCTTGTCCGAGCCACGGTGGCAATTTTTCAATCTTTTTTTTTTAATTTTATAAAATTATAAAAATTATATAATTTTAAAAAATAAAAATAAAATATAACAATTTACCAAAAATTAAAAAATTATATTCGTAATTAGGCCTGCTCATGGGCCGGGCCACGACCCGAAATTTTTCAATTTCCTTGCCAAGGCCCGGCTCGCGGGCCTGAATTTAATTATTTTAATATATAAATAGTGATCCGGGCCTGGCCGGACAGGCTGCCCAGCCCATGAGCAGGTCTATCCGTAATGTCAATCGAATTCTTTCAACTTGTATTCGTAATAAATGGACCTCCGGGAGAAAGGCCAACCAGAATGTCATATTAGTCCGGGCTTGGACAAGTGTTTTTGTAATTTTATTAAATAATAAATTTTAAATAAAAATTATATAATTTTTAATTTAAAAAAAAATTAAATAACAAAATTCAAAAAATTATAAAATATATAAAAATATATTTTTAATAGTGAAATGGGCTTTCGGGTCGGTAGGACTCGAAATGGGCTTGGGCATGGGAAAAAATTTCGGGTCGCAGCCCGGCCCATGAACAGGTCTAATTACGAATATAATTTTTTAATTTTTGGTAAATTGTTATATTTTTATTTTTTATTTTTTAAAATTAAAAATTATATAATTTTTATTATTTTATGAAATTAAAAAAATAAATAAATAAATATTGAAAAATTGCCACCGTGGCTTGGGCAAGCAAATGTGGTGTTGATACCATACATGGGCTCGGCTCGGCCCATGGACACTTCTACCACCATAGGATAAAAATTATATATTAAAATTATTAAATCTTTATTTTTTAAAATTTTAAATTATATAATTTTTATTTAAATTTTATTATTTATTAAAAGAATTTAATAAAAAAAAAAGAATGGTGGCGATTTTTCAATGAAAAAAAATGAAAAAATTAAAAATTGTAGTTGGGAAATCGCCATGGCCCATGGCGATTTCCCAACTGGTATTTAAAAAAAAAAAAAAAAATTCAGTTGGGAAATCGCCATGGCCAACTGATTAAAAAAAAGTGAATTTTGAGAATTAATCTGAAAAGAGCGGTATTTTGGTAAATGATTTTTTTTGGCTATATTAAAATAAAAAGACCTAAAATTCTCTCTGCTCAAATTTTAAAAATATATATTATTTAGAAAAATGAAAGACTGGGTTATAACTAGATTTGTTTAAGGTTCGGGTTATCTGTCCAAGTTCGAATGCCCATTCGATATTTGAGAGGGTTTGGACAAAAATTAGGCCCTAATATGGGTTTGGACAAAAAATTAGGCCCTAATATGAGTTTGGACAAAAACAATAAGACCTGTTTAGAATGGGTAGGGTCTTGACTCCAACAATCAAGACCCGAGCTTGGTCCAGCCCGTTTTTTCATTTATATAATATATAAATTTTATATTTATATATATTATATAATTTATATCATATAAAAAACAAAAATATATAATATTGTAATATAAATATTTAAAAATATGTTATTTATGTTTTAGAACTTAATAAAAAATAAATAAATAAAATTTGTTTAAATTTTTTTTAGCAAAAAAAATATATACGGGCCTGGATGATTTTGAATTATCTATTTATAAATATGAATAAGTTTAAGTAAAATTTAAGACTCATATTTCTGACCAAATCGAATTTGAACAAATATATGTAGTATTGATGCTATACATAAACCCCACTTGACCCATGAACACCTCTATAACAGTTGATTTAAAGCCTTATTTGCCAGCTTACTGATCTGTATCAATATTTTTGCATTCTGCAAAATCAGTTTAGATAGGCTGATCAGCATTCGATAATGCCGGACCCTCAAGTTTCAACTTACTAATCAAGTTTACATACGGGTACAATATCTCACGTCATTAAAAAGTATTTTCAATCTTCAATATATGAAAAAACTTCATAAATTTAAATATGCCGACTTTAAATATATATTCATATCCGACACTGTCTCTTTTTTGAGTCCGGATAACATTAACATAGATTTTCTTTGAAGGTTCAGCAAAATTACTCGTGAAACGTACTAAAAGATTCAGTGCATATATTGAAGAAAGCGTAGGAGGTTAATAGCATGTCTCAGCCAAAATTTCCTACATTAAGATTTGATTCTAAATAAACATTTCTTTACATACCCTAGCTTAACATTCTATCCATCAATGGCAGGAACATTTCTCCCACGTTTTTGGCATTTTTTTTTATCAAGGAACCCTGAACTAAAGCTTGTGGACTTTTCATTGAAGACCTTGCAACCATGCATTAATAATCATTACAACTGTACAAAGAAAATTATGAAATGAAAAAGGCTATTCATGATTGCTTCATCTCCTACCTCACTTCACTACCATCAACATCTCTTCATTCTAACAGTAGAACATTACTCTCTTCACATTCTCCTTCAAGGCCGGCAATGGCCGCACCCCGGATTCTCCTGCCGCCCTTGTACCACCACCTTTTGCGTGACCGGCACCACCACCACCACCTGTTGAGCCATTGTCTTGCATCTCGGGTTCCATGTAGAACCGTGCGCGGAATGCAGCTAAATGTGCATAATATGCAGGAGGAACTGCAAACCAAACCGAAGCAAATCAGCAAATTAAATTGCTACAATCAACCAATTGGCTATAATTATCCTCGTGATGGAGCAATGAAATATATTATAATTAAGATTTTTCTGCATGGTTTTGATTACATCCTTGTTTTCTAAGTTTAGTATGAAATTCCCACTTTAAAATGTGAGAAATTTGTAATTTTAAACTGATGAAATGAACTTTTGAGAGTCCTAACAGCATTCATTTTATTGTCTTTCAGGGGAATGAAAGAATTTTGGTTGAAACGATATTACCAATTAACATACGAAAAAACTCACTTACCAACAGAGACTGAGCGCGTGCACCTTGCGTATGTATAACAAAGGTTGTTTGTTAGAGACTGTATTCCATCTGCGGTAAAATTGTTTTCGTCCCAAAGAACATGGTAGTGTGCTGGCCGACTTGTTCCCTGCCAAAGTTGAATGAAGAAGATAAAATTAATTCTAAAGGTAAACGAATAAACATTTATGCTACAAAGGATGCTTACTTAAAAGAATGAGATGATAGTTTATAGCCAAGTAACATCTTTAAATGACATGCAAATAATACATCGTGGTAGCACCATGAATGTTGAGGTCTCCTATGTTGCTCCGACTCTGCATTTTTTTTGAAGTATTCGTGTCCGACACCCGTGTCCGATGTATATCCGGACATAAATATGGGGATATGACCCTCCAAGGACCATCCAAATACGTGAAAAAACTTAAAAAAAAAATTGAACATACCCATGTCGGACACATACCCGTATCCGACACTCACACTCGAGTCCGAGGAACATAGGAGGTCATTACTACAACACTCTGCTAGCCTTCTTCAAATCTCAAATCCTACATGCATTACAGCTTCTCAGAGGGTCTCACACACAAGTCTTGTTGAGTTCAGAGTACACAGCGATTCAAGAATCAAACGAAGAAAAAATATCCATTCTACTTAACATTTCGCTTTTTTTTCTTACAGAGCTTATTTATCACAAAGAAACTTCTCCCAAACATCCCATATCATCATCCATTGGTTACAGATATAAATGCATACAAATTAAAGCAACAGTCAAATCAAAGTCAATTTGGTCAAGGAAATTTTTTAAAAAAATTCCAAGAAAGGTTCCTTAAATTGACAAAGAATGAATAATATTAAAGTTCTACCTGAATACCGGCATGGCTGCAAAGATAAAAATCAAATTCTGTTGGATGACAGATTTTCGAATCAACAACAGTGCCTGAAAAAACAAAATGCAACAACATTAGAATAATTAATGATGATCAAGTTGTGCAATGCCCCCATGTATCATGAATAATCAAATTATCCAAGAGACTTAGTCTTTTACCAGGCAAAATGTTTCCGCTCTTGTCTGTGCTGCTTCGGTCCCTGTGATTATTAGCAAACAATCGAGTGTGGTGTCTTTTTTGTACAACAATGAAAGTCACCAGTGGTTGATAGTTTGGTTCTAGAGAAGCACAGGCCTATAATAAATTCTTTATCAGAATCATAAATGTCTCCAAATTTGTTTCAATTGATTTAAAAATAGTGATCAGAAAAGAAAAATATATTAATGCTCACCTTCCGGATTGCATCTAGCTCATACAGCAGAACTTGATAAAATTGCCCTTCACTGACACCATCCCTGCTCAAATAATTCGCCAGTTAGTATAAGAGAAAGGCCTACAACGTATGCATATACATGAGCAGTGGATCCAACCCATTTAAATTGTTTAAATGAAGGACTACAAGTGCATGCTATGTTATACCTGAACTCGGGATGAGTGTCGGATACGAGTATGTGTCCGACATGGGTATACTTAATTTTTTCTAAATTTTTCCATATATTTAGAGGATCATACCCTGTCGGACACAAGTATCATACACAGGTACTTTAAGAAAAATGATGAGTCCGGATAACATAGGTTACTCAAACTCGGGATTGAGAGTCGGATACGGATATATGTCCCACATGGGTATGCTCAATTTTTTTTCCCCATATATCTGGAGAATCATATCTCTATACCAATGTCTAGCTATGTGTCAGACACGGGTATTTCAAAGAAAATGAAGAGTCGGAGCAACATAGAGTGCATGCATGGATTTCACAATACAAAACAGAGCTAAGCAAGCATCCATGTAGTACTAAATGCATGTCATAGTTTACAGATGCATTAGTCTCATGCTAGCAGATCGAGTTTGCCTGGATAAAATACAGAAAAACCTTTGACAACTCTTCTTGGCCTCCTAAATCTTTGGGAATGAGACTCTATCTCAAGTTGAATTTTAATGAAGGTACGGCAACCGGGAATGAAATACAATAGTCAAAATATTTACCAACAAATCCTGCATCACAAACCTGTAAAATATAATCCTCAGTGGCTTCTGCCCTGTCGCCTTCCTAAAGGATACCAGAAGATCCCTACACAAGAAATTGTAATTAGAAATGAAAATGCATGCAACTTCAAGGCTAAAAGTACTGGTCTAGGGGAAAAGACATCAATATACCTGATCATGCCACCACTAACTGTGCCACGTACAGGATCCTGCCAAGTTTTGTACAAATCCTGTATGAGTTCCTGTCTATGAGCTTGAGCACAAACTAGTCCGGCATATTTTGTCACTTCAGGCCAGTCTTGTGAAGCTACTACCTATAGAACCAGTATATTTCAGAAAGAAGAGTCTAACTATTAGCACAAGGATGAAAACAAGTTTGAGGAAAATAAACTAGGAAAAAGAATTATACTGCTGCTATTGAGGGGCTGGAATCTTCTCCATTTTCTGGGTGAGTCACATCTGCTCCAAATATTATGGTTGGTATATCACTAACTAATGGTATTCTGCAGCTGATAGCATCCAAAAGAACAGTGTTTCTGCCACCCATCTGCATCAATGATGAGGGATAGTCATTTATTAGGGGATTTCAAATATATATTGTGAAAAGAGTTTAGAAGCATATATAGTGACCGTAATGTTGGTATAAAGTTCAAATCAAATCATTTAGGGGAACAAATTAATTTTATGTAAATAACTGGGAGAAATTATTTAACCTTAACATTGATCTTAAGGGACACATTAGCCAAGTATTGTTTACTGATCTTGAAGACATGCTTTGTCAGACAGCATTGTGATATCATGCCTAGATCAGTTTCACAAATTCGCTTGAGATCACCTGAAAAAGTAGAATGATATCACGATTTAGTACACCGGTTCCATGTTGAGATCATTCTTCCGGTTTATCATCTTTGTTTTTCGAGGCAAAGGAGGGTACTATTTAAGGAGCCACCTTAAGCACAGAGGAATAACGCATATATCTTAGAATTGGAACTGCAAACCATCATGACATGACATACCATAAAGCGAGCCATTGTTGTCAGGCAATATAGCTAATAGAAGCTCTAGTTCTTTTCCCTTAGTTTTATTCATGGATGCATGATAAACATGCTTCAAAGCTTTTTCCACTTGCTCAGGCCTGGCACTGTAGATTGGAATAACAGCCTCTGGATTGAACTCCTAGAAAACAGCAATGGCTTATAAAGTTATACTCCACTGAAATTATGAAATATAAAAGATAAAGGAAAAAGAAAAAAGAAACTAGAACAGACTGATCTTAAGTATCCAAGATTATAAGATATAGAAAACTACCATGCCAGAAACTTGGCACATTTGAGCAAGTTCATTGCAAAACCCACGAGCAACATTCTCTTGCACGCTTCGTGAGAAGTTAATACATGCCCATCGGCTTACAGTCATTCCATTGATCATTTTCTAGATCACATAAAAACAAAAGGCCAAAATATCAGCAACACAAGCTAGAAAAGGAATAGGTCTACTTAGAGCAATTATAAGATCCTCTAGACTTAGTGCTAATGACCATCCAAGAGAACACACTCTACAAGAATTACACTGAAGAATATGAACTGATGCACCACATGCTTAGCTTATATTGTTGTAAACTAGGCATAAGAAAAGACCTAATTTCTTCTACCCTGTGCCTCAACTGATCAGCAAACTTGATTAGTGTTAAAAATGGTATAAATCTTCACGAATATTTCAAAAAATCTTGACTAACTTCCCTGTTACTTCTATAATTTCTCTTTTCCTTGCTTAAAAGGGAATAAGGGACGGGTGGAAGAAGGAGATCTTGCCAGTACTTAGAAAAGAAAAAATTGAAAACATACACAAGAATATTACCTTGTTCATCATATTCCACTGCCCCACTTGAGGCAGACAATCCTTTTCTTTTCCAGTTTCATGATATTTCAGCTGCAAGGAGCCAATGAAATGGTCAATAATGAATACCATTCTTTTTTCTTTCAGATTATGCAGAAATTTTAGATATATTACCCAAGGGGCAGGAAGGATTCGAGCCTCAACCGAAGCAAGTTTTTCACTAATTTTGATTCCAAACTCCTTTGCATAAGGATCTTGGCCGTAAGCATTCTGTTGAACTGTCTGCTTGTGTTCAATATGCAGCAAAGACAACTTGTCATTAGATAAACCAAATAAATACTCAAAAGACTCCCAAACCAATAAGTTCTATTTCAGATGGTAGCATTAGTCCTTTTTCGAGATTCCTCTCAATAAGTCTGCAACTTAATGTATAGATTGGCTTCAATTTCATCCATACATTAACATACTTTTCGAAGTAGAAATGGGAATTTTGGCAGACATAGAATAGATTAGCAACTTCCTAAAATGCTCCACAATTTTAGTATCCTATGAATTCTGCAGTGCTTTGGTCATAACTCATCAGAAAGATCAAAGTAAGATACTAGTCGCACTTCAATGCTTAATTGCTGATATAAAAATAGCCATGTGTTTTAAAGTTTCTGTCATTCATTCAACTCCTTACAAACAAACGAAGGTTATAAATCCTACAATGTAAAGTTTGCACAAATACTGAATGGGGTAGTTTGATATACATACAAGATTGCTAGATAAAACGTACCTGCAAAATATCATTTTCCCGATCCCTTGGTCTTTGGCATGTGACTTTCAAGAGAGCAGTAATTTGCCTCTCATTCAATCTTTTTGTATATCTCTGTCCCTCAACAATTTTGCACGCCTGGCAAAGCAAAGAGTCCAGATTTCTCATGAGAGTTTGCAGAAAGAAAAAGGTTGATTACTGAGAGAATGATAAAACTTTCAAAGACATCTTCTAACCTCCATAGGTAAATAATTTGCCTTCCTCTGGTTTCCTACTTGAAGGCAAGGTAGATGTGTATGCTGAATTGTGAAGCTATACATCTCTTGGAAGTATTCGACAACAGACTTCATGGTTGAGTTGTCATCAACAGGAAACCTGAACAAAGCACCATAGGTAATGAGGACAGCATAAACACTCATCAAGATTCATACATCCTCAGAAAGAAAGAAAAAGGTCAGAGAAACTTCTTTATTTCACTCTCATTCAAGCTCTAGTAAATACTTAACATCCATGATTCTATATCAACCAAATATTTGTTAGAGAAATTCAAGCAGAAATCAGAAAAGGAGCCGAAACTTACACTAGTTCTCTAGTAGGCTGAGAAGTCAATCCTGAAACACGGTATTTTCTTCGTACATTCCCTCTATGAGTCACCTCTACTTTCACTCCTCTAAGTGCCTTTTTAATCTGTCAGTTATTTCACAGTTAATTATGATTAAATCAAATGCCAAGAATGAAACCATGCTGCAGCAGCGCCGTAAAATGAAAAAGATACCTTCACGCGATCAGAATCAGACAATGGCCTTGACAATACATCCTTGCCTAGAAGCTGAGCAACAAACTCTATTACAGGGAGAGGCTCAATGAATGCAGCTGAAGCCATATCTATTACAAAGGGTAAAAACAAAAGATGAGAAACATCAATCAAAGATAAATGCCAAGTAATATTGTAAATTTTATCATAATTCATATACCAATATTCAGAGACAAGCCCATCTGAGTAGGCCTAATACTCTGGTAAAAACCACACCACGACTCCAAACCATCACCAAGCCTTTGCGGTGCTCTTATATTAGGTGAAAAGAAGGATCTCCCAATAGGACAGTACCTTTACAGCATCAGGCAGAGTGAGATGCACAGAATAACAATATTGATAAGCAGAATCATTTTTCTATAAATATATACACTTTTAGAACTCGTACCTCTTTGTTGACAGCTCTCGTAATACAATGTCAAGAATTTGCAGCGCTTCTTGTGGAGCATCAGCGCGCTTACCAGCTAGAAATTGGCCTAAATGATGCATGTTTGCTCGGGCAACAAACTTTATTACCACTTTGTATTCTCTTTCTCTTCTGTAAAATCATTTATAGGTCTTTGAAGGTTAATACGAAAGGAAGTAATGCATATCTTATACTACTTAAGTAAATTGAAAGGAAAAAAAAAAAAAAAAAAGAGAAATGGTAAAGTAATTGTATCTTCATGTTCATTTCCATCTTCAAGAACTGTTGTCAAGAACTATGTTGCTCCGACTTCATTTTTCTTGAAGTATCCATGTTCGACGCATATCCGGACATGGGTATGGGGATATGCTCCCCAAATACCCTCCAAATACATGGAAAAACTTGAAATAAATCAAACATACCCGTATCGGACACATACCCGTGTTTGACACTCACACCCAAGTCTGAGTAACATACTCTAGAAAGTAAAACCCACATTGCACGAGAAAAGAAAGTAGAATGTCCATGAACAAGGAACAAGGAAAAAGAAGAGACAATTCATACTCACTTTGGACCATTGATGCCATCCTCCTCATCTAGAAGCTTGATGGTGAACTCCTTCCATGCAAAAGGAAGTTCACCAGCCGTGTACAGACTCTTTCTGCCATCATAAGCCGGCAATCTCATTCCTAACTCTGATTCTTTGTACAGTCTCACAAGCTCTGCCATAATAGCTCTGTTCACCGTTCTGGATGCCACTTCAGGAGTTATTTTGACCTGCAAACAAGCAGAATACAGGTTGCCAAAAGGCAAACAACAATGAGAACAAAATTTAAACACCATAAATGCCATTAAAAGAAAAGGACATGGTGAGAACAGAAATCTTATCCAGTTTCATCTTCAATGTAGTAGCAAAAATGAAAAGACACAGCAGCATACACATGATGAATGTCAGATTAAGGGCCCACCCCAAATATTGCCATGAAACAAATTATAAAAATTACAAACTAAAAGTAGATACTACCATAAGATGTTTTTGTTTTGCAGCAGTAATACTATGAACCATTTTTAATCTAAAAAATCCAACACAAGAAAGGAAAAAAAAAAAAAAAGAAGCTTACATCATACTGGTTTAAGTCTTTGTCTGGTAACTGTGCAAAGAAATGGTTAGCCTTCACAATACACTTCGTCCCAACTTGACCATAACCAGGTCTAGGTGCAAAATTCAAAGACTTGCTTGAAGTAGGAAACCCCATTTCCATTCCAAACGAACTATGACCATTCTGAATAGACCCATTTGAAGTTGCAGCCACAAGATCACCAGAAGCTGGATTCACTGGTTTATGTGCTACAGTGCAAGGCCTTGAACTTGGTCTCATACAAACATCTCCTTGATCAGATTTTCTACCACCTCTTCCTCTTCTTCTTCCTTTATTCTTTGATGGAGGTGAGGTTTGGTTATGGGGTTGTTTTGTGTTCTGTGGTTCATGAGCTGCTGGTGGTGGACCTTTGCCATTTTGTGCAGTTTTTGGTGCTCTTTGAACTGGGTTCATAGTGTTTTGCAAGTGATTTTTTATCACAAGGTGTTGCTCTGAGTTCTCTTTCATTTGCCTTATAGGCATACTGGTTAGCTTTGCTTACCTTGCTCACTGAAACTGATACAACACGAGAACAAAAGCTTTGTCCAAAAGTGTTAAAAAAGATGGAGTCTTTTCAGGAAATGGCACACGCATAAAGCACTGGTTTCTCCTCTATTTCTTATACTTGTTTAGCTCCCCTTCACGAATTAATCACCCTTTCTGCTTGAAAATACAAGAAACAAATAGGGAAAACCTATTTCATAAATTAACACACAATTATTATTGTTTCTAAAATATTGCTAAAAAAAACCTCAAAAGACCAAGCAAAGGAGAGATAACCAAAGGCACAAAACCCCAAACCAAGCTTGCAACTAAAATGCAGCTCTGCAACTTTTAAAAGAAAAAAAAAATTGGTAAGAAAGAAGCAAAGACAAAACTGAACATCAACTCCAAAACCAAACCTTCTTGAGAAACCTCTATTGTGAAACCAATGACCATAAAATCATGAGACAGAAAACATTAACAAAACGATTTAAGAATAAGTTAATAGTACCTCAAAACAAAAAAAAATGGATATACCCAGAAGACAAAAACCATTCCCTTAAGCTTGTCCCTACCAAAAACTGAAACTTTATTAGGAAAAAGAAGAGAAAAAAACAGACCCGGAAATGAATATAAGCCCTAGCAGATAAACATAGCAACAGCATTAAAGAAAGTTGATTTATATTATTTATTTTTATGTAAAGAACAGATTTTGAAACCATGAGACTTGGTATATAGAAAGAATAAAAGCCATCTAGAAGAAAACAAAAAAACCAAGAACATGTATACAAAGAGAAGGAATAAACTTTGAAAAGGGCAATGAAATCACTATCTCATGGATATCCCAAAAAAAAACCAAAAAATTTAATGCTTAAGAGAAAATAATAAAATGAACCCATTAAATGCCATCATAAAAATATTACAGTATATATCCAAATAACTCACCAACCAAGTGGAAAAAACATACAAAGCAGTGAACTTTGAAGCAAGACAACAACAAGAGGAAGAGGTTAGAAAAGATGGGTTGAAGCCAAAGGAGGTGAAGAGAGACTAAAAGAGAAGGCAAAACTGGGAGATCAAAAAGATGGGTTTTTGAAGAGGATTAAAAGAAGAAAAAGAGAGAAGGGAGGGGAGTGAAAGAGAGAGGATGATCAAGGTGATGATGAATCTTTATACACGCATGCAAAATGCTTTTGGTGTTTTCTTTATCACATGTAAAAGCCTTTGTGAGCCCCTTTATCTTCTCTCTTTGCTTTTTAAAAAAAAATGGTTTTGGCCTTGGGTTAGCTTTAGCTTTTCTCTCTCTTTTTGCTTTGTTCTTGGTTCAGAACTGATGGCGCAGCCTCGGAGACGTACCATGACTATTTTTTTAAAAGAAACAATAAAAAAACGTTTAAAAAAAAATCCTGTCTTTAAAAAAGCACATACATTGAAATTATATAAAAATATATATATATATATATATATAGACAGAGAGAGAGGAAAGTGTGGGGAGTGATGATGGATGGAGGGGATGGGGGCATTGGTAAATAGTCCAAAAGAACTAACTGAGAAGATATAAAAGCAATCATACACAGAAGAAGAATAATTCGAACTTGCAGTCCTCTCTCCTGCAGACTACTCCATTTGGTGCTCCTTCTCTCTTTCTCTCTAGTCCCAGTGTAATGCTTTGCTTGCCCCCTTTTTTTTTTTTCTCTCTCTTCTAACTCATAAATATTTATTATTATTATTATTTCATTTTTATGTAGTAAAATATCTTCTACACTTACTAGTACTAGTTACACCATCACCATCATCATCCATCTTCTTAAAACTGTAACAGTCAATTTATCTATTTATTTACTATATTTAAAATTGAGTGCTTGAAACTCGAGGGACTTTTTAAAAATAAATAAAGGGTAATTTTGTCAAACTATATAACATACAAAAAAGCCAATGGAACATGTCATTTTTTTTTTTTGTATTTTTTAGTATTTTAGTTTTTATTTTTAAATGATATATTTAAAGGGATTGATTTGTACGATAACTCACAGGTTGATCTAAGATCTGTATTCAGCTCGTTTGAAAACAAATTTAAATAATACATTATTTTAATTATTTTTAGTTTTTTTATTTTTAAATGATATATTTAAAGGTATTGGTCCGCACGTTGATTCGCGAGTCGATTTAGAATTCGTATCCAAATCGTACAGAAAAAAAGTTTAAAAAAGAAATTGATTTTATTAATTAATTTTTTTATTTTATTTTTAAATAATATATTTAAAGAAGTTGATTCACATGTTAACTTGCGAGTCGATTTAAGATTCGTACACGAGCCGCTCGAGAAAAATTAAAAAGAAATTTATTTTTAAATGATATATTTAAAAGATTTGGTCTACCATTGACTTGCAGGTCAATTTAAGATTCGTACCCGATCCACTCTAGGAATAAAAGTTAAAATAAGAATTTTATTTTATTAATTATTTTTATTTTAAATGGTGTGTATTTAAAGGGTTGGCTTATACGTTCACTCGCATATCGATTTAAGATCCGTAATCGACTCGCTTGAAAAAAATTAAAAAATAAATTTATTTTATTAATTATTTTTATTTTATTTTATTTTTAAATAATGTATTTAAAGGGGTTAATCCGCACATTGACTCCTAGATCGGTTTAGTCGCCACCAATCTTTTTTAGCTAGGTGTGATCGGCCACCTATTAAAACCGGTTTTATAAAATATTTTAAAAATTAATTAAAACATCTTTAAAACAAATTTCAAGTCTGCGTTTTAAACCAGAGAAATCAAAGAAACGGGTTCGGGACTCGGTTACGTGCGAGGAAGGATTAGCACCCCCACAACGCCCGTATAAAATGGTACCTTATTAATCATGTGTTATCTCAAGTCTCGGTAAAAAAGTCGGTTTTAAATTTAGTATTTCAAGTTAATTCTCAATTTAAAGAAAAATGATTCCATTTTTAATTGAAAATGATTCGGAATTTATAAATTTAAAATTTTCCTATATTCCCCAACAAACGTGGCAAAATATAAAAAATTTTATTAATTTGGAAAAATTTCCGAATCATTCTCATTTTAAAGAAGATATTCCGTTATTAATGATAATTGATGATATCCTCCCCAGCAAACCCGGCAGAGAACTCATGAATTATTTTAACTCGGGAATATCTTTATTTTATTGAAAATCATTACCTTTTTTGAAAACATTTAAAAGAAATGAATATGTATATGCATGACATAAATAAAATAACATAGCAAAATCTAAATAATATAATGCAACCTAAATGATATGATATAATTTAAATGCCTTAGCATATTCTAAATGAAATGAAATATCCTAAGTTATATGATATATCCTAAATGAAATGAAATGACCTAAGTCATATGATATATTATAAATGAAATAAAATGACCTAGGTGACATAATATATTCTATATGAAATGTAATATCCTAAGTCATATGATACATTCTAAATGAAATGAAATGACCTATGTAACATAATATATTCTATATGAAATGTAATATCCTAAGTCATATGATATATTCTAAATGAAATAAAATATCCTAAATAAAATGACCTAGGTAACATAATATATTATACATGAAATGACGTAGGTAACATAATATATTCTATATGAGATGAAATAATTTAAATGACATGGCAAATATGAATGATATGGCATATAATTTAAATGTCATAAAATATAAAATAATGCTATCATATAATATGCATTAAAATAAAAATAAAAATAATAATGCATGAACATAGTATATGTTAAATAATATGACAAAAAATAACTAAATAAAAAGCATAGGATATCATGAAATATTCAAAACCATATAATAAACAATATAACATATAAATCAAAATAATAACAATACCATAGGAATTATCATAGCAAAAATCACATATTATATAAAATGCATGAATATGGAAAATGCAATGCATGAAAATGTATTTTTTTTCCTTTAATTAAGGAAATCCGTATATCTAAAAAGATATCCAGCTACCTTAGAAAAATATATCAAAGTAAATATTCTAAAACCAAAATACTTTGTGATTGTTTGAAAACAATTTTGAAAAGCTTAGATTAAGAATAAAAACTTAGTTAAACCCTTTTTTAAATGGCTCTAATTTCCTAAGTTTAAAATCTCGGACTTGACCACCCTAAACCCGAGACTTAAAAAAGTCATTTTTAGAGTTTAAAAAGGCTTAGAAACTACCCTAAGTCAGTAGCTAAACTTCCTAATCAGCCTCCTCTAAGTAACTTAACCAAAACAGAAAAATGATTTCCCTTTAAATTCAATTCTGACTCCACTGTCCAGTTTTAAGCCACGATTTTTATCCTATTTTTAAAAATTCAAAAAAATCTAAAAAAAAAAATACGAGAGACTCAAGACATGTAAAACTACACGAACAAAAATCGGCTTAATTTTCTGATTAAATATGACTGCCCAAAAAAATCGAGAAAGTACGAGTAGTGGGTGAAAAAACTGTTTTGTCAAAACACATTTTTGCCTTTGATAAAATCATTCAAAAATCAAAGTAAAAATATTTAAGACTCACAAACAGTAGCTAGGACTTTTGAAAAGTTAGACAAAAATTGGCTAAGTAAAAAAAATCACAAAGGTAGAATAATCAATTTGACAAACTTTAATTTTTCACAAGTATGCTCAAGAGAGCATGACTTTGAACCATTAATTGGCTTAAGTCATTAGTCAAGTGGCATGGACATGAAATGCATGAAAAAAAATACAGCCAATATGATGCATGAAATGCATGGGTTTAAAACTAAATGTCATGAAAAAAATGCATGGCATCAATAAAGTGACCTAGACCTAAATGAACTTGCATGGCATTTAATGCAATCTAGGTCTAAAATGCATGGACATGCATGGCAAAATAAACCTAACCTAACATCTAAAATATGCATGGCAATAACATAAACACAATGCATGCTTAAACCAAAAACTCAACCAAATGTCATAAAAATGCAAACCTATCATCTAACATAACAAAAATGCACACACAAAGCAAAATAATGTGAGATAGCCGAATGGCCTCATGTCTAAGTGAGCTTGGCATTTTCACAAACACTTGATATACTAACATACTCAACCTAAATATGAAACTCAAATCATGAAAATATAAGGTAAATGTATTAAAACTAACAAGCATTTTCACAAACACATGGATTACAAAATATAAAAAATCAACAAATTTAAACATTATGAAAACAGAAAATTAAAAATGAAAGAACATGATAATAAACTCATAAATGGCAACAAATTAAAACAAGTTTCAAGTATACGTAGTAGAAAAATATTTAAAGCATCAAGACTAAAAAAATAACATGAATACCATGACAAATCAAAGCAAAAATAGCAACCATAAATTCTGGGCCATTCGGCCATGGTGAGAAAGAAAAAAAAAATTGTAAAACTTGTTTTTAAGAAAAGATGAAGAAAAAAACATAAAAAAAACCACTTATTTGAAAAGAAAACTCACCAAATAATAATCAAAAACAGCAAAAACAAGAATGGAAAATCAAGAAAGTGCAAGAGTTGGTGCTAAAAGCAACCTCAACAAGCTATCTTTCAGGCTTTTTCTCTTCAAACTTTCTTTTCTTTTCTAAATTTTTCTTTTTTGCTTTCAACCAAGGAGAGAAAACTTAGTACAAACCAAGAGAGAAATGAAAAATGAAGTGCTGAAAAATGAAAGAGACCCCTCCCTTTAGGCTGGCCGAATTCCCCCTCTCTCCTTCTAGGATGTTGTCATTTTTACTCCAACCAATTTCCATCCAAGGGCTAGTGATTCAAGGTGAAAATTCATGAAATTATCACCCTTAGATTAGGCCATCAGCTGTCCATAATTACAACTATTCAAGAATAATGTTGACACTCTCCCTCTTCATGCATTGGCCCATGTGGCTTATTTGCAATGGTTTGATAAAAAAAAAAACACTAACTAACTCTTAATTCTTGGCCTTTTGGTTGAAAAAAGCAGAAGCTTCTTCCTTCCTTGGGCCTTGGCAGGCCAGCACTCCCTTTTCCAGCCTAAGTCTGATTTTTTTGAAAGGCAAGAAAAGCCCTTTTCGGTTGCTTGGGTAAAATGACCGTTTTGCCCCCCGGATGCAAATAAATGGAAAACGGACTCCAAATTCAAATTTTATTTTTTAATACTTTCAAAATAATAAAATATTGAATTCTGGAAGTTTTCAAAATTTTTTGAGTCCATTTGCTATTTATTTGGATTTTTTCTTTCAAAAATGCCCTTTTATACCCCTACATTTTATCATTTTTTAAACGAGCTCCAAAACAAGATTTTTCTTCACCAATATCTTTCAAATAATTTAAAAGTGTGATCTGGAAGTTTTCATAATTTTTGGAACTCATTTGGTATTTTTTCGGGATTTATCTGCTTGAATTACTGCATAGGAGGCCCAGGATTTAGCCGTTTTGCAAACGAACTCCGAATCAAGATTTTCTTTCGCCAATCTCTTTCAAATAATTTAAAAATGAGATTTTCAAATTTTCAGAATTTTTGGAGTCCATTTGCTATTTTTTCGGGATTTATCTTCTTGAATTACTGCATAGGAGACCCGAGATTTGGCCATTTTGCAAACGAACTCCAAATCAAGATTTTCTTTCGCCAATCTCTTCCAAATAATTTAAAAATGAGATGCAAATTTTCAGAAGATTTGGAGTTCATTTGCTATTTTTTTGGGATTTTCCTTCTTGAATTACTGCATAGGAGACCCGGGATTTGGCCATTTTGCAAACGAACTCCGAATCAATATTTTCTTTCGCCAATCTCTTCCAAATGATTTAATAACGAGATTTGAAAATTTTCAGAATTTCTAGAGTCCATTTGCTATTTTTCCCAAAATTTCCAATTTTGCCTTTTTACCTCTGAAACCCGGTTTTGCTCAAAACAAGTCCGATTTTTAGATTTTCTTCAAACTGAGCACTGGGCTATCCCTTTTTAATCATTCCTCATCCATTGGGGGCTTTAGTTTTACCAAGTCGGGCCATTTCTGTAATTCTTCCCGATTTCATTGAAATCCACCAAAAACCCTAATTCTCGGCTTTCTCCCGGATTGACTTTTCTTTCAGTTTTTCTTTCAAGTGGCTTCTCCATTACCTGTAGTCAAATTCTTATCTTTAAATTGGAACCTTCAATTTCTACCAATTCGATCGTTTAAGCACTTTTCTCCAAATTTCCCGGATTAGGGTTTTCTTTCTACTGAATCTGCATAACCCAACTTTCGAACTCCATTTCTTTCAATGTAGACCTCGGATTATCAAAATTCTTTCACCATTTTTCAATTGAACTTCAAATCTTGATTTTGAAAGTGGGTTGACTTTTTTAACAATTGACTTTTTGAGGTTGACTTTTTCAAGTTTGACTTTTTATGCTCGCCATCTTAAACTAAGTATGGGGTACCACCTGCATGATGAAAAAAGTCTTTTTACATTCTGAAACATCAATTTAGGAAGAAAACATACATGTTTTAGTGGTCTGGACAAAATTAGGTGTCTACAGCTGCCCCTCTTTGGCTATTGCTGAGAATCAGGAATCAGGCAAAGATAAACAAACACTAATTTTGTACGGTCAGTGAAATCACATTTGAAGGAAAGGAAAGGGGTTTTCTTTTTCTCTTTTTCATCTTTTTTTTTTTTTGAAAAAACTGTAAATTGAAGATTTTGTCCTTAAATTGAATTCTCTGACTAATCAAGGCTCGACCCGTCTTAAGAAAACGGGTTCGATTTTCAAAAGAAAAAATTGTGCCCGGAGGTCTTAAGAATAATGCCCGAAGGTCTTTAAAATGGTGCCCGAAGGTCTTTAAAACTGGTGCCCGAAGGTCTTTAAAATTGGTGCCCGAAGGTCTTTAAAATGGAGAAAGGAGGTCTTTAAAATGGTGCTCGAAGGTCTTTAAAATGGCGCCCGGAGGTCTTACCCGTGATTAAAATACCGTGACGACGGTCTCAAGGCTCGACTCATTTGATAAAATAAAATGAATTTGATTTAAAACAAAAAGAAATACCTCGACGGTGGTCTCAAGGCTCGACTCATTTGATAAAACAAAATGAATTCGATTTAAAACAAAAAGAAATACTAAGAATGATTCTGGGTTTGGTTCATTTGGAGAAAATAAATTTAACTTGAAGATGAAAGGAACATACCTCGACGACGGTCTCGGAGCCTGACTCGTTTGAGAAACAAAACGAGTTCGATTTGGGGAAATCCAACCTTTCCTGATTTTTGCACTGTTAGCTAAATGCAATGATGAGAATGACATGCTTTGCAAATGCTTGTATGTTTCCTAAGAATGAATGCAATCAAATGATTGTTCATGATTTCCAATCAATGGTTTCTTTGAGATTCACAGATTATCCGACTTCATGACAGAGTCTTCAATTTTCATTGATGCCCCACTCAAGATATTTTGTCAATCAGTCTCAGTTTCTGACTTTCGCTGAAATTCACGGATTTTTTTTGACTTCGTGATGGAGTTCCCACCACGTTCACTGTTTTCTTTTCTTGGTGAACTTTCCAAACATTTCCCAAGATTTAAATCTATTCCTTAGTAATACTTTGAAATCTTTTTAGTTAAAGATTTTTTATTACTAATCATCATTCAATTTAATAACAATCATAATGCATCTCAACAATGTATAAAAAAAAGCAAAAATTGTCATGAAAAGGATACCAAAAATTTATTGCAAGAAATGTTTCAAAATAGTAAACATAAATATCAAGGATATAAGAAACAAATGTAAGGTTATAGGTTGTAAATGCCTCGGATGCGGAATATCTTGGACCCCTCCTTTTTCAAACCATCTGAAATTTCTCTTGAACTAGCAATTTACTTGGGTAACCTCTCGGCTTCCGTAGTTACATCAGACTGAGTTGTTCCCCCTTTCCTCTGATTGTCAGATACTTTCTCTCCCTTTACACGGAGCATGGATTCGAACTTTGATTAGTACTTGAGCCGCCTTTTGCAGGTTTTCAACTCAAGTGTTCTCCATTCGGTATTAATCTCCATTCAGTGTTAAGTCACCCTTTGCAGGTTTTCGGCTTAAACCTCTCCTTTTACATTCTTTTTTCATTTCCATTTTTTTTACCATGCATTTGAGAATTCTAAATGCTTCCAAGGTAAAAATATCAATTCAAAAGATGGGATGAATTCTGAGAATAACCTTTCAAATTAAATATCCATGCTTGATCAAAATGGGTTTTTAAAGCACGTAATGTAGGCCAAGGTTTAGGTTTAGAAAGAAAGGGTAAAATAGGCCCAAAGTGTGTTTAAGGGTGATTGGATCAAGGATCATTTCCTGAGGAGAGCTCATTCTTGAAACATTTGTCCCTTTTTTGGATTTTTTTCTTCTTTTTTGCTTTGTTGGCTTTCATTTGCCACATTTTTCGATGGCTTTCTTTTTGCCATGATTTTTTTTTATTATTTTTTCTCGCATTTGCCCTCCAGTATAGAGGGTGATCCTTGATCAAGGTTTAAAGAAAGAAATAATTTCTAAGGCTCAAAGGGGTGACTAAGGATAATTTCTTCTTAGTGAAAGGAATATGAAATATGGCCATTCATCATATCAAGCATGAATATTCTTTTTGAAAAACCATTCACAGGGGAAATAGATATATAGAATTTCCATTTTTACACTTGGAATCATTCGAATTTCCATGTGCACAGCATCACACACATTTTTTTTTCAAGCATAATACTTCTTCAGTTCATCGGCATTCACGGGATTTCTGAAATCCTCCCCGTCCATTCTTGTTAACATAAATGCTCCTCCAGAAAAAGCTCTTTTTAACACATAGGGTCCTTCCCAATTCGGAGCCCATTTTCCTCTCGGGTTCTTTACTATAGGGAGAACTTTCCTCAGTACCAACTCCCCTTCTCGGAACTGTTTGGGACGAACCTTCTTGTTGTGGGCTCGAATCATCCTTTTCTGATACAACTGCCCGTGACAAATTGCTTTCAATCTTTTCTCCTCAATGAGATTCAACTGTTCATAACGAGCTCTAACCCATTCTGCTTCCTCTAGGCCAACTTCCATCAAAACCCGAAGTGAAGGGATCTCAACTTCAATAGGTAGCACTGGTTCCATCCCGTATACCAAAGAAAATGGCGTTACCCCTGTAGATGTGCGGACCGAAGTACGATATGCATGAAGAGCAAAAGGCAAGATCTCATGCCAATCTTTGTACACATTGGTCATCTTCTCAATAATCTTCTTGATGTTTTTGTTAGCTGCTTCTACTACGCCATTCATCTTCGGACGGTAAGGTGCTGAATTATGATGTGTGATATTGAATTGAGTACACACTTCTCTCATCATCTTATTGTTCAAATTGAGAGCATTATCCAAAATAATTCTTGCTCGCAACCCGTAACGACATATGATTTCTTTTTTAACGAATCTATATACCACCAACTTTGTTACATTCGCATAGGACGCAGCTTCTACCCACTTTGTGAAATAATCTATGGCCACCAAGATGAAACGATGTCTATTTGAAGCTTTCGGGGTAATAGGCCCTATCATATCCATTCCCCACATTGAAAAAGGCCACGGTGCAGTCATGACATGTAATGGCGATGGCGACACATGAATCTTATCTGCATATATCTGGCATTTATGGCACTTCTGGGAATAACTGATGCAATCTCCTTCCATCGTCAACCAATAGTACCCTGCCCTCATAATCTGTTTAGCAAGCATGTGACCATTAGCATGAGTGCCACATATCCCTTCATGGACCTCTTCTATAATTCTCCGAGCTTCAGCAGATCCGACACATCTCAATAAGACTTGGTCTTTTCCTTTCTTGTAGAGAATCTCACTGTCTAGAACAAAACCCATTGCTAGCCTTCTCAGAGTCCTCTTGTCATTTTTTGTTGCTTGTTCTGGATACTGTTGACTCTTGATGTACTGCAGGATGTCGTTATACCAAGGAAGGTCATCTGCTTCTTCTTCAATACTCAGACAGTGGGCAGGAGACTCATATATACTCATCTTTATTGGCACAACTTCAGCCCCTTCATTCACTTTAAACATTGATGACAAAGTAGCCAGAGTATCTGTCATCCGATTTTTTTCTCGAGGAAAGTAATTGAAATTCACTTCTTCAAACTCCTCCAATAAACTCAGTATGAGTTCTCGATATCGGATTAGCTTTGTATCTCGAGTTTCCCATTCTCCTCTTAGCTGGTAAATCACTAAGGTTGAGTCTCCGAAAACTTCCAATACTTTGATCTTCTGTCCACTACAGCACGAAGGCCCATAGTACATGCTTCATACTTGACAGTATTGTTTGTATAATCAAAATCCAATCTAGCAGTGAAAGGATAATAATCTTCTTCTGGGGATATAAACACTGCACCGATTCCATGCTCCATGGCATTAGATGCGCCATCAAAGTACATTTTCCATACTTTCTTTTTCAGGGGAATCTCATCTGCTTACGACACATACATCAAATCTTCATCCGGGAAGTCAAAGTTCAACGGCTCATAATCTTCTACTGCCCGACTTGCTAAGAATTCAGCTACTGCACTGCCCTTGATAGCTTTTTGACTGACATATACAATGTCGTATTCTGACAATAAAACCTGCCATCTTGCCGTCCTCCCTGACAACGAAGGTGCTTCCAACATGTACTCGACTGGATCCAGCTTGGCAATTAACCATGTTGTGTGGTACAACATGTACTGTCCGAGTCTTCGAGCAGTCTAAGCTAAAGCACAACACAACTTTTCTACCGACGAATATTTCAACTCATAATATGTGAACTTCTTGCTGAGGTAGTAAATTGCTTGTTCTTTCTTTCCAGTTTCATCAAGCTACCCAAAACACAACCCATGGATCTTTCAAATACTGATAAATATAGTATCATTGGTTTATCCGAAACAAGTGACATTAATACTGGTGGATTGGATAGATAATGTTTAACCTTTTCAAATGCAATCTGACAACCTTCATCCCATTCTCCTGGATCACGTTTTCGAAGTAACTTAAATATTAGATCACATTTGTCGGTTAACTGTGAAATAAACCGAGCAATGTAATTCAATCTCCCCAGAAAGCCTCTTACTTCCTTTTGAGTACGAGGTGGTGGCAAATTCTGAATGGCCTTCACTTTATCTGAGTCAATCTCAATTCCTCTTTTACTGATGAAAAAACCCAACAATTTCCCCAAGGTGACTCCAAACGTGCATTTTGCCTGATTTAGCTTGAGTCTAAACTTTCTTAGTCGTTCAAAGAGCTTCTTAAGATTCGCAATATGCTTCTCTTCTCCTTGTGACTTAGCGATCATATCATCAACATAGACCTCAATTCCCTTATACATCATATCAGGAAACAAGGTCACCATGGCTCTTTGGTATGTTGCCCCAGCATTATTCAATCCAAATGGCATTACCTTGAAGCAGAAGGTTCCCCATATTGTAACAAATATAGTTTTCTCCATATCTTCCGGTGCCATCTTGATCTGATTGTATCCTGAGAATCTGTCCATGAAAGAAAATAAAGAACTTTTCACCGTATTATCCACCAGAGTATCGATATGAGGCAAAGGAAAATTATCTTTAGGGCTGGCCTTGTTCAAATCTCGGTAATCAACGCACATCCGCACTTTGCCATCATTCTTTGGTAGTGGGACAATATTTGCCATCCATTCTGGATATTTTCCCACCTCTAAGAACCCAACATCAAATTGCTTCTTCACCTCATCTTTTATCTTTAACAGCATGTCCGGCTTCATTCTTCTCAACTTTTGCTGAATTGGCTTGCATTCTGGCCTTAAAGGGAGCTTATGAACCACAATATCCGGATCCAACCCTGGCATGTCTTGGTAAGACCATGCAAATACATCCACATATTCTTGGAGCAAGGCTATCAATTCATCCTTTATTAATGATGACAATGAAGTCCCGATTTTGACTTCCTTTATCTCTTCACAATCTCCCAGATTTATCATTTCCAATAATTCCTTATGAGGAAGTACTTGTTTCTCCTATTGTTCTATTTTCCTTAATAGATCTGGATGTAGACTATAATCCTCAGTATCTTCGTTAGCCTTAACATCACCCGTGCAAATAGGTCTTTCAAAATCAATCTCAGAATTACTGATAGGAAGGTCCTCATATTCCGCATCCGTGCACCTGTAAATAAGTGGAGAAGAAACAATATAGGAAAATATATATAATGAAAACAAAATAAATAACAAAAATGAAAGAATATGGACACATCAATATGGATAAAATGCATTGTGCTTATTATTTATTGAATGAAAATGTTTAAACAAAAAGTCCATTACAGAAAAAAAAAACTCTTAATATTTCTGGGTAAAGATAATTAAGGTTGTTTTTTTATTTTAGAAGTATTACGTTGGAATAGACTTAAAAACTATAGGCAACTCAGTCGCACTCCAATTGGTTAGTCTATATCCTGGTGGACAAGGTCGCACCATCCAGTTCGCACAGCCACTTTCCATCCCTTCTTTCTCGGTCATGTAAATCAACATATCCTGATTCACATGGAATTTTTCAAAAGCTTGCTTGATCATTACAAGCACATCCTCTGAATTCTTTTCCCCGAATAAAAAACCAGCAGAGCGAAAGCTATGACGGATTGGTGGGAAAGTCATAGGTTCCCATTCAATATCCATACCCGTGAGACGGGCCATTCTCCTTTGTCTGATCCTTTCAACCTGTTTCCTTTTCTCATGGGCCTTTGGAAGATACAATAAGCCAAACCGATCTTTCTTTCCCACTGCTTCCACTGCTCGAGCCATCCCTTGAAGATATTTCCCCAAACCTTTTCTAGCCCTGCAGCCTTTTTCCACTGTGGTTCTTACTCCCAGCCTTGTGTTTCTGGACAACCTTGGTTTCAAAATTTTCCGTCCTTTAGCGATGAAAACTGCATTTATGAATTCCAAAGACCGAAAAAAACATTCTACGGCATCTTCATTGGGCTCGACATAAGGAGATTCAGTAGATGCGGAGGCTGTTATGTCTTCTTCTCCTGATACAATGATCAAACGGCCTTCCACCATTTATTTTAGCTTTTGGTAGAGAGACAAGGGTACAGCCCCAGCTGAATGTATCCATGGCCTTCCCAACAAGCAATTATAAGACGGGTTAATATCCATGACTTGAAAGTTCACCGTATAAATGCATGGGCCTATTTCAAGAGGGACTTCAATAGTTCCCATAATCTCTCTCCTTGTTCCATCGAAAACCCTGACCACTGTGCAACTCGGTATCATATAAGATATATCCACTGGCAACTTGGATAGGGTTGCTAAGGGCATCACATTTAATGAAGAACCATTGTCCAAAAAGACCCTTGGTAATATGTGCCCCTTGCAAGTGGTAGTTATATGGAGAGCTTCCATTGACCCAATACCACTAGGTGGTATCTCCTCATAGCTAAAAAATATATAGTCATCTGCTACGATGTTTCCCACCAGCCTGTCCAACTTTTCTACTGATATATTATTAGCCACGTATGCATGATTCAACACTTTTAACAAGGCATTTCTGTGTGGCTCTGAATTCAAAAACAAAGATAAGATTGAAATTCTAGCTGGTTGACGTTGTAGTTGTTCAACCACGCTATACTCACTGTGCTTTATGAATTTTAAGAACTCACAAGCTTCCTTCTCACATACCGGTTCTTTTATTTTGTTAACCGGGGCTGATCCCCTCTCTGTTTCTTTTGGCAAATCCATCTCAATATGGATTGGCTCGACTACCTTCTTCCCTTTATCTGCTCCTCTGTCTTTCCCTGTTAACCCCTGTTCAGCAGCCTACGGAGCATAACACCTTCCGCTTCGGGTTAAATGCCCCACACCTGTGATATCTTGCTGACTTGAAGACCCAGGCATAACCATGCTGCAGTCGTATTTCCATGGTGCAGCTTTGTTTTCCTTATATGAAAAGGAAATAAGTAAATCAATGATTAACTTGGGTGCATTTTCCTCAATGACTGACAAAACTTTCTCATCCGGTTCATCATAATAGATGATCAAGGGTCTCCCTATCCCGTAGCCAACTGCATTTTCAATAACTCCTATTTTCTCCTCTGTCTCTTCATAGAACTGGGCTTCCCCATTATTAATCATTTTTTGGACTTTAACCAAAAAGTCTCCGCAGTCTTGTATGACATGACCTTCACACTTATGGAACGAACACCAATTCTGCACCCTCTTTGCCACCATTTCCAGACTGTCTGCATCTTTCACCATTCCTGCCTTGACCATCTCAACCCATACTGTCAACATCGGAGTCTTGACTTCCCTGACATTTCTTTTTAAACTTTTGCATTCCCCTATCAATACTGCATTTACCCGATTCCCAGCATGATCGGGCAACGGGTTTCCTGCTACATTTGGCCCATTTTTTGACCCAACTTTACAACTCCAGCATTAATCAGGCTTTGGACTTTCTTTTTAAAGGCCAGGCAATCTTCAGTCGAATGTCCTTGAATCCCTGCGTGGTATGCGCAGTTAGTGTTTGCATTGTACCACCTTGGATATGGAGGTGTCAGAGGTTTGAGGTATACGGGTACGACAAGTTGACCCTGTAATAGTTTAGGATATAGCTCACCATAAGTAGTAGGAATCGGATCAAATTGGTGTTTTTGATCGTTCCTTGGTGAACGTTGGTCATTGCGCGCGAGACCTTGAGTGTTTGGGATAGTATTTCTAGGAAGGGTTATTTGTGGGGATATACCAGTTGGGAACGGCTGTTGCGGTATATTGGAATAGGGGAATGGGTTTTGGGTAAGGTGGTTCACATTAGGGTAGTAAGGATTATACCCCGGGTATGATGTATAAGGTGTCAGAGGTGCATAAGGTGTGGTAGGAGTATAGGGCCTTGGTGGTGTGTGTGGTGTAGAAGGTGTATAAGGGTATTGACTGAAGCTTACTGCATGTGTTTCCTCATTCTTCTTTACAGGAAAAACTCTCTTTGGGGTAGCAAACTCACCCCCTTCCATCTTCCCATTCTTAATAGCTAACTCAATCATTTCCCCTGATATTACCATATCTGCAAAGTCCTTGGTGGCGCTTCCCACCAATTTTTCATAATAAGGTGCTTTCAAGGTGTTGATGAAAAGCACTGTGGTTTCTTTGCTAGTTAAAGGTGGTTGCACTTGTGTGGCCAGATCCCTCCACATCTGTAAATTTCTTTGAAGCTCTCATTGGACCTCTTTTCCATATTCTGTAAAGATAGCCTATCATGTACCATGTCAGACACATGCTTATAATATTCCATGAAAGCCCTGGCTAAATCCGTCCATGAACGAATCTTGGTACGACTTAGTTGATTGTACCATCAGGTGGCTGACCCTGTTAAGCTATCTTGGAAGCAATGAATAAGCAATTTCTCATTATCATCATGCCCCATCATCCTTCTACAGTACATGGTCAGATGAGCTGATGGGTTGGTGGTCCCATTATACTTTTCAAAGTCTGGTACTTTGAACTTTGGGGGAATTACTAGATCGTGTACCAAGCTCATCTCTTTGGCATCCAGACTGCCAAATAAGTCTGCCCCTTCAACTACCCTTAATCTTTCTTCCAGCAGCTGATATTTTTTCTGAGATTCAGTAGTTTCGACCCTCTTCAGTTTAGTCATTTTTGCCCTTTCTTTTTCTGCCATTTCTTCGAAGTCTGGAACTTCGACCTTAATTGGATCAACTCCGATATTACCCTTTTTAGGACCGAAATTTTGTGCTTCGGCTGCTGGTTGGATGTAAATATAGGATGCTACCCGAAGTTCATTTCCCACAGGTTGGGATGTCTGGCCATTTTTCTGTACCACTTCTAGTCGATCTTCCTGGTTCACTGCCTCCATTCCGGTAACTGAATTTTCTCCTAGCCACTTCTGCCTCATCATAGTACTCATCATCTCCATGAGTTTTGTCATCTGTTCTCGTGTCTCCTCTTGAGACTTAGTTAACTGTTCCTGCAGTTCTTTCTGAATTCTTTCCATCATTTCAATTCTGGCAAGCTGATCGTTCTCCATAGCTCTTGCCTGAGATCGAGTATTGTAAGGGTGTCGAAAATCTGATTCTTTCTGAGTGCGACCAATTGTACCTTTAGTTTTAAAAACCATGGATTAGAAATTATTAACACAGTTCTTATTTTATTTTATAAAAAACGAATGAATGAATGAACAAATGTTAATGAATGAACAACTAAATAAATGACTAAGTGTATGAACTTAAATGACTAATTATAAAGAATAAATGAATGGACAAATAAATAAATGACTAAGTGTATGAACAATTTATAAAGAATAAATGAATGAATGATTATGAATATAAATGAATGAACAAATAAAATGAAACATATAAAAGAAAGAACAAATTAATGATGAATGCATTTAAAAGTATTGGCCCTGGGATAATTCCAACCAAACGGTCTTTCATTGATTTCCTGGAACTAAATACATCAAAGAAAAGATCCCTGCTTACAAAATACTGGTCCTATAATAACTCCCTCGGATCCTGGCCCTTCTTCACTGTCCTCTTTTGATTGCCTTGCTCTTCCATCTGATCCCTACTTGTTCACGACCCTTTGATGTGTCAGCAGAAGCATCACCGTATAAGCTTTCCCTAGATTGTTTCTTCAGCTGATTTGCTCGGGCTTCCTCATGCTTTGCTTTTTCTGCCCAATAGTTCTTCTCTTTCTTGAGGTTTCTGACTTCTTGTTCCCATGTCCCGGAAGTCTTGAGAGTCCCCTCGAATTTGAGCTCGAAACGGTACCTTTTGTTCTCCAAGTGTAATTCCTGAAGATCGCTTTAAACAGTATCCCGCTCTCTCTTGATCTTTTCCTTTTCTCTTTCTCGGGCTGATTCCCTATTTTTCATATCCTCAAGCTCTTCTTGCAATCGTGCAATTTCCTTGCTCATTTGGGCTTTTTTGCTTTTCAAATTCTACCCTTGCGATTTCTAACTCCGATGGCGCTTTCTTGGGCGGCGAACTCAAATGCCGAACTTCTTCCCCATCTGATATCAACAACCTATCATTAACCCTCAATTCCCTCCATGTCAGGTAATCAGGTGTGATGATGTCGGCATATCTAGCTACCTCCACTCGATGAGTTTCCTTCCATGCTACCACAATCTCACGGACCTTTCCCGAATACCCATCTTCTCCATAAGCAAATTCCATATTACTAAGGTCATGGGTCATATGAGTAAACTTACGGGATTCTGATTGCCTCAGTACCAGCAGTGGTGCATAGCTCACTCCTCCCCATACTTCCAATAATGGAACAGAAGCTTTATCTCCGCACTTGTACAATGTCGGCATAGGAGCTATCCATGGAGCTTTCCAAATTATCATCTCAACCTTGATATTCCGGAATATGTTGATCCATTGTTCCTCAGTCCTATTTTCAAGCCAATCCCTCCTGAGAAATTCACCAATTGGTGCAAAAGATTTCCAGTATGAACGAAGAGGGAAATTCTCTTGTTTACAAAAATGACTCTGAACCCATATGTAAAGGAGCTGTATACAACCTAGAAAACGCCCTTTTCTTTCCCGTCTGCAAAAATTCAGGGATCGAATTGTTTCTGTTATAATTGCAGGGGCTGGGTTTATCCTTTGCTCAAGCCTCTCGAAAACATCAAATATTGCCATATCCACATACCCTAATGTCTTCGGGAAGATAACTAAACCATAGATAGCCAAAGCAAAAAATTTCCTAACTGTCTCCTTGCTTGAATGGCTATGGATTAAGGTTCGTAAAATGTCCCATGATATACAGTGGCTTACCCCTTTCGGAAAACATGGCTTTCTACCCAATTTCTTTCCACTCCTAGAATTTTAGACACATTTTTCTTGAAACTCGACGTCTTTGTATCCTTCAAATAAATACGGTTGGGAATAACATTCTCAATATGCAGGAATAACATTCTCAATATGCAGCAAGGTCGAATATTCCTCTATGGTTGGAGTCATATCCTCTTGGTTGAAGGTAAAACACTGATAAGCTGGATTCCAGAATTGCACCATAGCCCGGATTACCTCACCACTGACCTTAACCTGAACTAACAGTGCTATATCCCCATAAGTCTGAGTGCATGCTTCTTTTCCTGATACGTTCCACTGATTCCATATATCCAACAATTCTCGGAGATCATTTTTCTTGATAGTAAGATCAACCTCTGCTGGCAATGCTGACACATATCTCATCTTCAAACAATCCCCATTATCCTGCTGGTCTTTCTCGGACTGTTTTCTAACCTCTAAATGCTTCTCGACCACTGAGACACTCTGACCTTCCATGAAAGCCCTTTTGGTTGAATAATATCCCGAGACCAATAACCTTCAAATGTGCAAAAATGATGACAAGAATGCAAAAAAAAAAAAAAAACAACAAAAAGAAAATGAATTAGTAACGGGAATAAATACGAATAATACAAAAAACATATAATTCAAAACAAATAATTGTCCCTAAGGATGCCAACAAAATTTCGGCATTATAACACCTCTGCGATGAAATAAACACTTATTACGGGCATTGTGATGTACGTTCATCATTGTCCATTTGCTATTTTTCCCAAATTTTCCAATTTTGCCCTTTTGCCTCCGAAACCCGATTTTGCTCAAAACAAGTTTGATTTTAGATTTTCTTCAAACTGAGCCTTGGGCTATCCCTTTTTAACCATTCCTCATCCATTGGGGGCTTTAGTTTTACCAAGTCGGGCCATTTCTGTAATTCTTCCCGATTTCACCGAAATCCACCAAAAACCCTAATTACGATTTTCTCCCGGATTGACTTTTCTTTTAGTTTTTCTTTCAAGTGGCTTCTCCATCACTCGTAGTCAGTGCTTATCCTTCATTTGGAACCTTCGATTTTAACCAATTTGATCTTTTAAGCATTTTTCCTCAAATTTCCTAGATTAGGATTTTCTTTCTACTGAATCTGCATAACCCAACTTCTGAACTCCATATCTATCAATGTAGACCTCGGACTATCAAAATTCTTTCGCCATTTTTCAATTGAACTTCAAATCTTGATTTTGAAAGTGGGTTGACTTTTTCAGTAGTTGATTTTTGGTGGTTGTCTTTTCGGGGTTGACTTTTTTCAAGTTTGACTTTTTATGCTCGCCCTCTCAAACTAAGTCTCGGGGTACCACCTGCAGGATGAAAAAAGTCTTTTTACTTTATGAAACATCAATTTAGGAAGAAAACATACCTGTTTTAGTAGTCCGGACAAAATTAGGTGTCTACACTTGACTTTTTAGAATGGTTTGGAAAAAAATAGAGAAAAAGAGAGAGAAAAGATAAGATAAGATGAGAGAGAAAAATAAAGATTGAAGGTAAAGAGAAAAGAGAGGTGGCTGAGGGAAAGGTAAGCCGGATGGTGATTGACTGACGGGGTGACTGATCGGATGAGAAAATGATAAAGAAGATAGAGAAAATAAATGAAAGAGAAAGAAAGAAAAGGAAAGGGATGAGGATGTAACAGAAACTTAATTGAATAAAAGAATCAATCAACAATGCCTGGTAATGACAAAATTAGAGAAAGAGACCAGAAACATAATAAGATAATAGAGAAGGAGAAGAAATAGATATTTTTATTCATAAAGATTTATTTAGTTACATCCGTCACATTTATAGCAATATTGTGCTAGATTCCTAACAAACTATAATTACAATGCACCAATAAGACTTTAGCATCTGACAGCTGATGCTTCTAATAGATTCTTCTCTTGTACTGATTGTTTAGTCATCATCTGCCAGCTCAGCTCCTCTAATGATCTGTAGCTTAATTCTATGAGATTCTCCTTCTTGAGGCATCATCTGTATGTTTTTCATCATTGCCTGATCATCAACCTTCATCTGGGGGCAGTTCATCCCAGCTTGATCATTAGCTGTAAATCCTCATGTCATCACATTACCCTCCCCTGTAGAAGTTTCTTGTCCCCAAGGATCAAACGAAGGAAACTGTGAACTGAGGACTGTATAATCTTCCCAAGTGGCATTGTCAAGGCCTAGGTTTATCACTCAATCAAAAATTGAGTTACAACTTTATTACCTCATTTGACTATCCTTTTATCTAGAACAAGAACATGATAGATTAAAAGTTGGCCATCTTCAGAAGGATTTTATACTCGGAACTACCTTTGAACTAACTTTCTTCTTAAAAAGACTCACATGAAATATAGGGTGTATCTTGGCAGAATCTGGTAATTGTAAGCAACATGTCCAATTTTAGCAATTATAGGGTATGGTCCAAAGTATTTGGATGAGAGTTTTAGATTCTTCCTAAGGGCCAATATAGTTTGTTTATAAGGTTGAATCTTAAGGTATACTTCATCTCTTACCTGGAACTCCCTTTCTGTTCATTCCTATCAGCATAGAATTTCATTCTTTGTTGGGCCTTCTCAAGTTGATCAATCATCAGTTTGCTCAATTACTCCCTTTCTTTAAGCATCTCCTCAACTATAGGCACCCTGGCATTGGTGCTAGCATCCCAGGCAAAACCAAGTGGTGGATAACCATATAGTACTTGAAAGGGAGACATGCCTAAGGCTGTATGATAGCTGGTGTTGTACCACCATTCATCTATTGGCAGCCATTTAGCCTAGGCTTTCGGTTTAAGAAAGCACATACATCTCAGGTATTGTTATGGGCACTGGTTGCGTCTTTCAGACTATCCATCAGACTCGGGGTGGTAAGCTCTGGTTAAATTAACATTGGTTCCCAATAACTTCATCAACTCTTGCCATACCAAGATAGTGAAAACCTTATATCTATCTGATATAACTACTTTATGTGTTCCATGTAGTTTATGAACTTTTCTCAGGTACAACTTAGCCACATTAATAGCAGTATAAGGATGGGAGAGAGAGAGAAAATGAGTATACTTGATGAACTTATCAATGACAACCAGTATGCAATTGAATGTTTAGGATTGAGGAAGACCTTCAATGAAATCCATGGTAACTACTTCCCAACCTTGTCTAGGAATAGAAATTGGTTGCAGCAACCCAGGATAAGCCACATGTTCTGGTTTGTTCCTTTGGCATACATCACATTGAAGGACAAATTCTTGGGCCTGTTTCATTTGTTGTGGCTAGTAAAAATATGATTTGAGTCTATAATAGGTATCCTATATACCTGAGTGACCATTTGGGGAGAATTATGCAAGTTCTGAAAAAGTTGTTCTCTCAGTGTTCCATGATTACCAACATAAACCCTGCCCTTGAACCTAAGTATGCCATTACAATAGGAAAAGTGAGAATAAGCAGTAGGATCAATAAATAAAGAAGAGTAATCATGGTTTGAGCATATTCATCTCCCATATAACTATCTTCAACATCTTTAACCCATTTTGGAACAAGAGTAGTGGAAGACAGAATATAATAAGTGCCTTCCTCTTCTTTCTACCTTAATAGTGCATCAGCTGCTAAGTTCATCTTACCTTTCCTGTGTTGGATGGTATAATCCAACCCCAACAGCTTGGTTATGTATTTCTTCTGAATGGTGGTTGTCAGCTTCTGTTCCAATAAATACTTTAATGCCTCATGATCAGTTTTAATAACAAATGGCCCTCCTTCAAGGTAGTGCCTTCACTTAGTTACAACCATTAAAATGGCCAAGTATTCTTTCTCATAGATTGGCAAATCAACATGTCTATGTCCTAGAGCTTTGCCTAAATAAGCAATAGGTCTTCCATTTTGGGTCAAGATAGCTATAATTCCAACTAGGCTAGCATCTGTTTTTAGGCAAAAAGGCTTGTTGAAGTCTAGCAAAGCCAATATTGGTGCACTGCTCATAATTTCCTTCAACTGTTGGAAGATTGCTATTTCCATCTTTTGCTGCTCAAAAATAGCAAAAATAGTAAAATATTTTTTTACATTTTTTTATCCACCCTCTAGGATTTTTACCTTCAAAGGTTTGTAACTCAATATTTGGAAGGAGTAAATGCATTTAAAGTATTCTTTGGGTTATTGCCTAAGGTGTAATAGCAGGTTTTTGCTTGACTTTGGCTATCGTGAGGGTTGAGGATAACAGTATGAGGTTGGTTCTTAGTTAACAATCTAGGTTCTTCATGCTTATAGGTAAATTTTTCATGTTCATCAATAACAGTAACTTCAACAGGATTTTTACCTTCAGATTTGGACTGAAAGCTGGTGAAGACTGGTTCCTGGGCTGCCATAATTTGATTATACTTGTGCTTCTCTTTTTTGAGCTAATAACTCCAACATCCTACTCATGAAACCTTGATTCTCAACAAGTTTGATGTCAAGACACTTTCTTTGCTCCTCCCACCATCTCGGAACAACAGTATTTGTGGATTTCAAGTTTTCAAGTTGAGCTTGTATAGTTTTAATATGTTTTTGGAGAGTATTTAATCTTGTTCCTTCAGCCATGTTTTGGTTTTTCTTAGCTTTTCCCAGGTTGAATTTGGATCTATAAAGCTCTAATACCAGTTGTAACAAAAACTTAATTGAATCAATGTTGAAAAAAATGGGATCGAAAGTCAAACTGGTCAAACTTTCGATTCTCGATCCAACCGATTGAACCGGTTGGACCGGTCGGTTCGATAAAACTCCTTTTTAAAATATTTAAACACTAAATAAATATTAAATATAGTTAATAATTAACAAAAAAAAGAATTTGAATTAATGGTGTGGTCTTTAATCTAATACTAAGAGGTTAAAGTTCAAATATTATTAATTACAAATAAAATTTTGAAATAAAAATACATATAAAACTGATTTTTTATTGGTTCAATCCGATTTTTAACCGGTTGAACTAGTTTTTTATCGATTCGATAAAAATCCGATTCTAATATATCCGTCGGACCGGATTGACCATCGGTTCTTGATTCAACCGGTTCGATCGATCAATCCGATCCGATTTTTTAATCACTGAATTGAATAAAATAATGAATAAACAATGCTTGGTAATGGTAGAATTAGAAAAAAAGACTAGAAACATAATAAGAGAATGGAGAAGGGGAAGAAATAGATATTTTCATTCATAAAGATTTATTTAGTTACATCCGTCACATTTATAGCACTATTGTGCTAGATTCCTAACAAACTCTATTTACAATGCACCGATTAGAATTTAGCATCTGATAGATGATGCTTCTAACATATTCTTCTCGGCTTTTTTATAGTAATATAGCTAAAAAAAAATTAAACCCCAAATTACCTATACTTTTAGATTATTTCCCAAAATACGCTTGTTTTAAAATTAGCTGGGAAATCGCCACCCCCCATGGCGATTTCCCAGCATGAAAATATTGATTTTGGCTAAAAATACCAAGGGAAATCGCCATGGGGGTGGCGATTTCCCTTGGTATTTTTTTTCAAAATTTGATAAAAATACCAAGGGAAATCGCCACCCCCCATGGCGATTTCCCTTGGTATTTTTAACCAAATTTGTAAAAAGAATGAAGGGAAATCGCCATGGGGGGTGGCGATTTCCCTTCATGTAATTTTTTTTTTTTAATAAATCAACAAATTTTAATTTTTTTTAATTTGTAAATTTTATTTTTTAAATTTAAAAATTATAAATTAAATTAAGTTTCTTATTAAATTTAAATATGGAAAATTTTATTTCTTATAAAAATGAAAAAAAAAATAATATTTCTTCTTAAATTAAAAAAATCAAAAATTATATTTGTAAGTTTTGTTTAAATTTTAAAATTTTGTAAGTTTTAAAATTTTGTAAGTTTTGTTTTTTAATTTTAAATTTTATAAATTAAATTAAAATAATTTTTTATAATTAAAAAAAAAAATTCGTAAGGTAAATTTTATTATTTAAAATTTATGAACAAATTTTTTTAAATTTTGTTAATTGATTTGTATTAGATAAAAACAAAAAACAAACAAAAAAAACTTGCATTACATTTTCCCTTATAATCCAAAGTACATGATAAGTTGAGAAAAACATGTAATTCATTTATTGTTGATGCGAAGTCTCCCCCAATGTGCCAAATCGTTACGGACAATTTCGACGGTTATGACCTCCGTTTCTGCATAATCCACAACGTTTTGGTTGGCCTTTCTCCCTGAGGTCCATTTCATTACGAATACGACTTGATTTTGGCCGACCATGTGGATTTCTCCGCATTTCTTGATTGGGACACACTTCTGGACCATCATATTGAGGCCAGTAACCTTCATTTCCAACAGCTTCGAACTCATGTCTATAAACATTCAATATATTTTCCAGTTTATAGACTTTGTCCACATATTGCATGCAATCTACATGGACATGTGCACAGGCAGCAACTACATGTGAACAAGGGAACCTTTGTGCTTGAAACTTTCCACAATCACACCACATGTCACTGAGGTTGACTTTGTACTTCATTGCAGAAACACCCTCTTGTGGAGCAACTAACTCTTCAACCAGAAAAGATTGATTTGCTCGCGTAAAATTACGAACAATGTGGGAGTTAGCTTTCGTGCGATTTTCTTGCATAGCTTGTGTGACTGTTTCACAATATGTGTGCCCTCCCTCCATCATGGCAATTTGTTTGTTCCCCATCTTAACAAAAAGTGCAGCCAACCTATAATATGTTGATTGCACTAAAGCAGTAATGGGAAGATGACGCGTTCCCTTCAACACCGAATTGATAGATTCAGCTAGGTTGGTTGTCATATGGCCATAACGCCTTCCTTGATCATATGACTGCGCCCACTTCTCCTTGGGGATCCTATCAAGCCAGTTAGCCGCCTCTGCATTTTTTCCACGAAGATTGTCATACATGAAATGAAAATTCGGTCGCCTCAACTCGTATCCTAATAAATTTAAAAACAAAAAACTTTTGAATTTCAATATTATTTTATATGCTAAACGAAATATAAGAGATAAAATAACTATGATTTGATTCCATACCCATGTTAACAATTTGTCGACGCAATTCCTTATTGTTAAACTTTTTCATAAAGTTCGCTGCAATGTGTCGAATGCAGTACACTGAATATGCATGTGGAGGATTCCATCCACCATTGCGTCTAATCGCAGCTTTGATGGCTTCATGTCGATCAGACAGCAAGCAAATGCCAGGCTGTTTTGTCACGTGTCTGCGCAAGTTACTGAGAAAGAATGACCAAGCCTCTGTTGTCTCACCCTCCACAATGGCAAAGGCAATTGGCAGTATGTTTCGATTGCCATCTTGTGCAATAGCTAACAATAATGTGCCTTTGTATTTTCCATATAAGAAAGTACCGTCTATTTGCACAATTGGTTTACAATACGGATACCCTTCAATGCACGACTTAAATGTCCAAAATAGTCGATGGAATATTCTCTTACCTTGGACCAATCGATCACCGTGATATGCAGGTATCGTTTGCAATTCCACAATTGTACCAGGCACGAAATGTTGCATTGCACCTAACCATTTAGGTAGCTGATTGTACGATCTTTCCCAATCGCCAAATACTCGAATAATTGCCTTTTGCTTTGCTTGCCATGTTTTCTTGTAGGAGGTCATGTATCCATACCGGATTCGCATCTCAGCGATCAAAACTGAAACGGAAATCTCCGGATTTGCTTGGACCAATGACAAAATGCATGAGCAGATCATGTTACAATCTAACTTGCAATGATCTTGTGAAATCCTCGCCGATGTGCAAGTATGAGGCCCTTCATATTTTCTAATCTCCCATAGATGTTTCTTCTTCATAAAAGTTGCCCTTATTCTCCAATTACACCCATTCCCATACATTAAGCACTTGGCATAATATTTCGTCGCCTCAGATTCAATTACTCTGTAATCTACAGAGTTTTTGATGTTATAGTGCTTGATAGCTGAAACCACAGCCTCTTTCGTTGGGAATTGTAACCCAACACACAGATCAAGTGCAGATGGATCAAATGTCAGAGGCGTAGCTAATGTATGAACATACTCTGGAAATTCCGGCACATGCATTGCCTCCAGATCCAGTGTATGCATATGGGATGCAGCCTGATATGGGGGAATATCTCGATGAGTGTTGATATCTCCATGAGTGTTGATCTCAGCAGGGACGACGTCTGGGTCAGAATCAGTATTGTCATCACTTGCGAATTCAGCATCCTCTTCTTGCTCACTAAATTCACCAACATCTTCACCATGGACTCCACGTGGACGAACAGGATCAACACCAGCTGGCTCATCTTCGAGGGTAGTAGGAATTAGGGTTTGTGAGACTAATGAAGTCTGAAAAGTTGTAGCTTGAGATAAGGGCACGACTTCTTCTGTGGGAACGTCGTATGTAGTGTCAACATAGAACGACCCAGAATCATAATCTTCTATGGGAAAGTTTTCTGTTGTGCGAACATTTGAAGGGCCGCAATCATCGTCAACATCATCTATGTCAGCATATAACTCAAGGACACCAACATTTGCAAATGTCTCATGAGCATAAAACATGCATCTGACATCATCATCATCTTCAAGTGGAAATGTTCTATATCGGACACATCCTTCACCAATAGAAAGAGGATGCCTGTACTTAACCTCTGAAACTCTTTTTCTAGTTCCAGCTTTAATTTTTGTATGAATTTGCAGCTTCAGTTCCTCTAATGTGACGTCGTCTTCAACACGAAAACTTTTTGGACGTTCACAATCAAAGGTAGCACCTTCGTCAGTATTATGAATTTGGCCATTATAGTAGACCAATGCGATCACTCTATTGCTCATGTTGTGTAGCAAAAGAAAGAAGAAATATAGAAGGATGAGAATGAGAATGAGGAGGTTTTAGCACTCAGGAAAAATCTGATTGAAAAACTGTTGTATGGGGGTATTGTAAACCTTCATAAGTATTATGAATTTATAATGGTTCATTATGTTGTACCAGATAACAAATCCCATCCTTTGACTATTTGACTGAAAAAGTTATAACTTATTCAATGCAAAATGTCATTGATAAATCCCATCATTTTTCTCATCCATTGCAGAAAGAATCAAGTTCCAATATTTTATCCAGCATTTGATGGACTGGAAAATAGCTGAAACCTGTCTAAAAACCTATATCATCAGTCTTATCCATTGCAGAAAGAATCAAGTTCCAATATTTTCTCCAGCATTTGATGGACTGGAAAATAGCTGAAACCTGTCTAAAAACCTATATCATCAGTCTTATCCATTGCAGAAAGAATCAAGTTCCAATATTTTCTCCAGCATTTGATGGACTGGAAAATAGCTGAAACCTGTCTAAAAACCTATATCATCAGTCTTATCCATTGCAGAAAGAATCAAGTTCCAATATTTTCTCCAGCATTTGATGGACTGGAAAATAGCTGAAACCTGTCTAAAAACCTATATCATCAGTCTTATCCATTGCAGAAAGAATCAAGTTCCAATATTTTCTCCAGCATTTGATGGACTGGAAAATAGCTGAAACCTGTCTAAAAACCTATATCATCAGTCTTATCCATTGCAGAAAAAATCAAGTTCCAATATTTTATCCAGCATTTGATGGACTGGAAAATAGCTGAAACCTGTCTAAAAACCTATATCATCAGTCTTATCCATTGCAGAAAGAATCAAGTTCCAATATTTTCTCCAGCATTTGATGGACTGGAAAATAGCTGAAACCTGTCTAAAAACCTATATCATCAGTCTTATCCATTGCAGAAAAAATCAAGTTCCAATATTTTATCCAGCATTTGATGGACTGGAAAATAGCTGAAACCTGTCTAAAAACCTATATCATCAGTCTTATCCATTGCAGAAAAAATCAAGTTCCAATATTTTATCCAGCATTTGATGGACTGGAAAATAGCTGAAACCTGTCTAAAAACCTATATCATCAGTCTTATCCATTGCAGAAAGAATCAAGTTCCAATATTTTCTCCAGCATTTGATGGACTGGAAAATAGCTGAAACCTGTCTAAAAACCTATATCATCAGTCTTATCCATTGCAGAAAAAATCAAGTTCCAATATTTTATCCAGCATTTGATGGACTGGAAAATAGCTGAAACCTGTCTAAAAACCTATATCATCAGTCTTATCCATTGCAGAAAGAATCAAGTTCCAATATTTTCTCCAGCATTTGATGGACATGAAAATGTAATGCAAGTTTTTTTGTTTGTTTTTTGTTTTTATCTAATACAAATCAATTAACAAAATTTAAAAAAATTTGTTCATAAATTTTAAATAATAAAATTTACCTTACGAATTTTTTTTTTTAATTATAAAAAATTATTTTAATTTAATTTATAAAATTTAAAATTAAAAAACAAAACTTACAAAATTTTAAAACTTACAAAATTTTAAAATTTAAACAAAACTTACAAATATAATTTTTGATTTTTTTAATTTAAGAAGAAATATTATTTTGTTTTTTTCATTTTTATAAGAAATAAAATTTTCCATATTTAAATTTAATAAGAAACTTAATTTAATTTATAATTTTTAAATTTAAAAAATAAAATTTACAAATTAAAAAAAATTAAAATTTGTTGATTTATTAAAAAAAAAAAATTACATGAAGGGAAATCGCCACCCCCCATGGCGATTTCCCTTCATTCTTTTTACAAATTTGGTTAAAAATACCAAGGGAAATCGCCATGGGGGGTGGCGATTTCCCTTGGTATTTTTATCAAATTTTGAAAAAAATACCAAGGGAAATCGCCACCCCCCATGGCGATTTCCCTTCGTATTTTTAGCCCAAATCAATATTTTCATGCTGGGAAATCGCCATGGGGGGTGGCGATTTCCCAGCTAATTTTAAAACAAGCGTATTTTGGGAAATAATCTAAAAGTATAGGTAATTTGGGGTTTAATTTTTTTTTTAGCTATATTATTATAAAAAAGCTTATTCTTCTCTTGTACTAATTGCTTAGTCATCATTTGCCAACTCAGCTCCTCTAACGATCTGTAGCTTAATTTTATGGGATTCTTCTTCCTTGGGCATCATCTGTATGCTTTCCATCATTATCTGATCATCAACCTTCATCTGGGGGCAGCTCATCCCAGCTTGATCATTAGCTGTAAATCCTCTTATCATCACAGAGAAGAAGAAGTCGTCGGCGACGAAGAAAGAGAGAGGAGGAGAAGAGTGAGCGGAACGAGCCATCCGTCTCAACGTGAATGTTTTTTATTTTTATGTATTAAAAAATTATAAATATTTTTCATTATTATTTATCAAATTTTTTTTTTTTAAGAAAAAAATCATGATTTAAAAATAATTATAGAAGTTGATTGATCACTTTGTATTTTTAGAATTAAACAAAAAAATAATAAATGATAATAAAAAGATTAAATATTTTATTTTTTTATTTTCATTCGTTAAGTATTTTTTTTAACAATTTTAATTTAAAATAATTAAATAAAATTATTCACATATATATATATATATATTTTAAAATATTTAACTCCTCAACATGGCGCGGCTGGTTTTCTCGTTTGAGATTAAAAATTAAATCCTATTTTTTTTTTTTTTTGTGTAGCCAGTGGCGATCTTTTTATCTTAATATAGCCCCCAAAAAAAAAATTCTCAAAATACTGCTACTTTTGTTTTAAGTATCAAAATCCGTGTTCTTTAAATCAGTTGAAAAATCGTCATAGGCCATGACGATTTCTCAACTGAAAATTTTATTTTATTTTTTTATTTTTTACATTGGGAAATTGCCAGTAAATTTTTATTTTATTCTTTTAATTTTAGTAAATAATAAAATTTAAATAATTTATAAGTTTAAAAAATAAAGATTTAATAATTTATATATATAATTTTTATCCCATGGTGGTAGAAGTGCCCATGGGCCGGACCGGGCCCATGTATGGTATCAACACCACATTTGCTTGCCCAAGCCACGGTGATAATTTTTCAACCTTTATTTATTTATTTTTTAATTTTATAAAATAATAAAAATTATATAATTTTTAATTTAAAAAAAATAAAAATATAACAATTTACCAAAAATTAAAAAATTATATTCGTAATTAGACATGTTCATGGGCCGGGCCGCGATCCGGAAGTTTTTTCCTTGCCACCCATTTCGAGTCGTGCCGACCCGAAAGCCCATTTCACTATTAAAAAAATAATTTGTATATATTTTATAATTTTTTGAATTTTGTTATTTAAATTTTTTTAAAATTAAAAATTATATAATTTTTGTTTAAAATTTATTATTTAATAAAATTACAAAAACACTTGTCCAAGCCCGGACTAATACGACACTTTGGTTGGCCTTTCTCCCGGAGGTCCATTTATTACGAATACAAGTTGAAAGAATTCGATTGACATTACGGATAGACCTGCTCATGGACAGGGCAGCCCGTCCGGCCAGGCCTGGATCACTATTTATATATTAAAATAATTAAATTCAAGCCCGTGAGCGGGGCCTTGGCAAGAAAGTTGAAAAATTTCGGGTCGCGGTCCGGCCCATGAGCAGGCCAAATTACGAATATAATTTTTGAATTTTTGGTAAATTATTATATTTATATTTATATTTATATTTGTATTTTTATTTTTATTTTTTAAAATTTAAAATTATATAATTTTTATAATTTTATAAAATTAAAAAAAAATAAAGGTTGAAAAATTGCCACTGTAGCTTGGACAAGCAAATGTGATGTTGATACCATACATGGATCCGGTCCGGTCCATGGACACTTCTACCACCATGGGATAAAAATTATATATAAAAATTATTAAATCTTTATTTTGTTAAATTTATAAATTATTTAAATTTTATTATTTACTAAAATTAAAAAAAATAAAAATTTACCTTGGAAATCACCACCGTGGGTGGCGATTTCTCAATGGTAGAATTCACATTTTGTGAATTCTCCCATGGGAAATCGTCACCCACTTTGGCAATTTTTCAGTGTAAAAAATTTAAAATTATAGTTAGGAAATTGTCATGGCCCATGGTGATTTTTCAACTAGTAAAATTAAACTTTTTTTTAAATATCAGTTGAAAAATCCTCACGGGCCATGACGATTTTTCAACTGGTATTTTAAAAAAAATTAAAATTTTCAGTTGAAAAATCGTCATTGGCCATGGCGATTTTCCAACTGGTTTAAAAAAAATGAATTTTGGTACTTAAAAAAAATAGTGATATTTTGGGAATTATTTTTTTTGGCTATATTAAGATAAAAAGACCAGCCCACTAATTTATTTAGTTTTTTGCCTCAACCATTTTTAATAATAATTAAATTCTCTTGGAAAAGTTAACAAGTATTTTAAGATATTTTTTAAAATTAATTAATACATTATTTATAATAATAACTCTATTTTTAATATATTAATAAAAATAGTATTATATATAATAATTTTAATAAATACCTTTAAATAATTGTTAATAAAATTTAATTATTAAATAATATAACTTTTTTCATGATTAAAATTGTAGTGGATATTGTTAGACTAACCCTTTTTCCTCTGTACATTAAAAGACTAAAATACATGTATTCAATCTGCAACAGAAAATTTAAAATTTTATATAAATATTTAATTAGTAAGTAGCATTTGTTTTACTAATATTTAAATGTGGTTTCGCTTTTCGATTTCAACAAAATAAATAGTACATAGCAAAAGTGATAATCCTATGTTTAAATTTGTGACAAAATAAATGTGGAGAATGACTAAAAAAAAGTTATATTTATTATTGGAACTTAAATATAGTAGTTGATTTTTTTTTTTTTTTTTTATAAATTTAAGTTTTTTAGATAATTGTTCATCCAATTTAACATGATATCAGAGTTCTCGACTTTCAATCCTGACAACCATTTTTTTCCTTTAAAATTTCTTTAAGCCGTGCATTTTTGCTCTAATCTTTTTCAGCTTGCACTTTTTTTTTTTTTTTTTAACATTTGAATTCGCACGTAAACTCATTAATCATTTATCTGACTTACACATGAGAGACGTGTTGAAACTTAATATAATAATTGAGTTATTTCTTATAAATTTAAGCTTTTTGAGATGATGGGTTACCAATTTAATATTTACTATAATATATATGTATATAGCAGTATTTACCAAGAAAATTAAGTTATCATGTAACAAGATATATATATTTTTTCTGGGAAACAAAGAAAAGAAAAAGAAAGATAGATAGATAGAAAAAAAAAAAGAGAAAGATTTGTGTGTTGGTATCGTGTTTGTATTATTTTTTATGTTCGTGTTTTTTGTGTGTTCAAAATATTATAAATTTATATAAATTTTTACATGTTAATAATTCATTTTATGTAAATTTTAACACATTCGTGTATTTGTGTTGTGTTCATATTATTTTCGTGTCGTGTCGTATTTTAATTATTTTTTCATGTGTTCGTATCGTGTTTCAATTAATCCAAATATTTTGCATAGTTTGTCATGTGATCAAATTTAGAGAAAATTTTGTGTGTTCGTGTCGTGTCTCAATTCATCTCATATTTTGCATAATTTGTTATAATGATTCAATTTCGTGTGTTCGTGTTATTTTATCGTGATTATAAAATACTATAAATTTATATAAATGTTTACACGTTAATAATTCATTTTATATAGATTTTGACACGTTCGTGTATTTGTGTTGTGTTCATGTTATTTTTCGTGTCGTGTTTTAATTACTTTTTTCATGTTGTGTTCGAGTCGTATAATCATGTTGTGCCCGAAATTGCCAAGTCTAATTGATACTATTCAAATAACTCACAAATTTGTGTCGTGCGTTATCATGTTCATCTTGTTTTTCCTGTTATAATCGTATTCAAGGTATTATATATTTATATAAAATTTGACACGTTAATAATTTGTTTTATGTAGATTTTGACTCGTTCGTGTATTTGTGTCGTGTTCATGTTATTTATTATGTCATGTCGTGTTTTAATTATTTTTCTCATGTTATATTCATATCATATAATTATATTATATCTGAAATTGCCGGATGTAATTGACTATATTCCAATAACTTTCAATTTTATATCAAGTATCACATAAGAATAAGAATTATTTTTTTTTTAAATTATTATCTTTATTACTTTTACTTTTTTATCTTTTAAATTTATTATAAAATATTAATTTAAATTCGACAACATTTTGTAATGAAACGCTAGCATTATTTAGTGTATATATATATATATATATATATATATATATATTTGTCCCAATAAGATTGAGTGCAATTGGATTGGAGTTTAGCCATGATATGAAAGTTGAGCAATAGGGTCCACATTGTTATTGATTTGGGACCCAAAGATCAATGGTGGTGATGTGGTGATGTCACGGGGTTGGGTGGGGTAGGGATGTACATTATACCTTATGATGGATCCTTGGACTCTGAGAATTACAGGACAAAAAGCCAGCAGAGAGATGGAGTAGTGATTGTGTATTATGACATTCTTGGACTTTGGAGGAGATTTTGGGTCCCAGCTTCAAGACTTTTATAAGACTTATAATAAGTTTGATCAATTTTTCAGTTTTGATCCCACTCATTCACTCAGTATATTTTGGATCCTTCCCATTGCTCAACTGAACTGGTTTGGAGGATCATTGTTTTGTTGACCCAGTTTCAAGATTGTTTGAAATGATTGTGTGTTTTGTAGCTCATGCTTTGGCCTTTTGCCTCCTCATAGCATCATTGCTATACATATCTTCTAAACCAGGAAAAAAAAATCTTACCTAAAAGATATTCTATTTTTTTCTTTATGTTAAATTAAACTGTTTTTAAATATCTACGATTTACTTCAATTATTCATACAATTATTTTTAAAAAATAATATTCAGTAATTTTAAAATTTAAATCTTAGTATATGTAATATCCTCTTTTATTTTCAAGTTGAGATTTTAAAAAAAAAAATAGACTTTTTTCATAGATAAAAACTATTTGATTTCATATATTTTGTACTTCATTTTAATTGCAAAGTGAAATAGCTAAGTAGACAATATAAGCCCAAATTATGAATATCAAAAGTTTGACACATGAGAAGGCAAAATATCCAATGCAAAGTGTCAAGGGACTTAAAAGAAAGAGGACCACTTTCATCTTGGATTCTGTTAAGGAAGTCCATGAATTAAAGAGCAAGAAAAAAAAAAAAAGATAGTATCATCAAATAGATCTTGTAAAGTGAGATAATGATATCCATATTTACTCCAATGTTGGATAATTTTGGTGGCATGGCCACAAAACTCCATCAAACTATAAATGCACCAAATCATTACCCCCAACACCTCCACAAGGCCACAAAAGAAGGAAAAAGGGTAAAAAACTACAAAAAGAAAAAAGAAAAGGTTTTTTTTGGGGTATGGGCTTGTTTTGTTGTGACATACAAATGGTTTTTGGAAATTTCCAATTTAACATAAAAATAATAAAATATTAATAAGTGTTTAATAAATTAAGATAATATTTAAAAATATATATAACTAATAATTTTTTTTTTAATTTCATAAAAATAATACTTTATATGTAAATTTTTTTTAAAAAAAATAATAATTAAATAATTCATAATCAGTGCTTATAGATATTAATTAAATAATCCAAAAAATATAATAATTTTAGGGATAAGTGATACTAAGATAGATGGGCAATTTTTGTTTTATTTTGATATTGGGATTTGTTTTTGTCACCAAATACTCTAACTAAGTGAAGGGTACTTGGACTATGGAGGAGACTCAGGAGAGGTTGTAAAGCTTTTACTATAGACAAGAAAGAGGGATAAATAGAGGAAGTAGGGGAGTTTCCCAAGTAATTTTTTTTTTATTATTTATAAAAATGAGAGAAAAAAGAAGAAGATGGGAAAGGGGCTACAAAGAACAACACATCCCAATAACAATTGCACGTCTTGAACTGCTCCATTGCTGCCATGATTCCACCCATCTCAATGTTGGGTGCTTTGCTTTGTTGGGACATTGTGTTTTCTACTTTACGTTGAGGAAAAGATCTGTTCAAAGTTGGATTTAATTGAGTTTGGATCAGATTTAGATAAGGTATTAATAAATATTATGGTTGTTCCAGTCTGGTTTGAGTCAAAATTGGATCTTATTATTTGTTCAGATTCGTTCATAATTTTTTTTAGATACGGTTGATAAGAAGAAAAAAACGATACACGTATACGAATTGTCAGATTTTATTTTCTTCCATTTTATAGGTTAATTTATCATTATTGTTGAAAAAATTATGTTTATAAAGTGTGGTGAAAAAAATATAGCTTAAGAACTTTTAAGTGTTTGTCATTATTGTGAAAAAGTGTTTTGAAAAATTAAAATGTAAAAAAAAAAAACATTTTTAAAATAATAAAAGTTTAGAGTTGTAAGGATAATAAAGTTATTTTATTCAAAAGCCAATTTCCAAACTCCAAAAGCTCTATTTCTTGATTTTTTTTTTGTTTGGATTGGTAAACCATGATTTTAACCAAAAAATCAAAAATATTTACCTGTTTAACATTGTATTTACAACAAAACGTAACTTTTGACTTCAAAAACTGTGCCAACAACAATACTAAACAGACCTATACCGAGTGAATAAAGAACAATCAAGAGTAACATGGGGAGCAGCTGGTAGAGGTTTAATTGCTGTCAACCTACAAAAGTTTTGGTATCATCCCACCTGCATTCCTATAAAGTTTATAAAAATGAATATATGAAATTTTTTTTCTTTATATGAACATGCATGCAGGCAATGTTTTTAAATTGGTTGATTGATTCTTGGAAATGCAGAGGAAGAACTTTGGGTCAAAACTGAAGAAGTGGTAGTCATATATACTTGATTATTATGGAGCATGGTTAAAGGAATTAAATAAGATTTGTATGAAATTCTTCCCATCATGAAGCAAAGGATATGCTTAACATTTTTAATTTTGTGGATTTGATCCTGGAAAGATTATTCTTGTTTTTTTTTTTTTTTTTTTTTGGGGGGTTTGCTAATGCATGCTTGCAACTCCTTCCATGATGGGTTATTGAAAATAATGTTTTTTAAATCTTGAGTTTTGAGTCATTCATTCCTTTTAATTGTTTATGTGTCATCCATTGATTATTGTAGCATTAGTTTTCTCGCTATTATGATATTATATTGTTAGAATCTGAAGTTGTTTGCAGTCTTAGGATCCAATATAATATATATGCCACATATCTAGATCTGTTTATGGTTGGATCGAATCGTAGTTCTGAATTTTTTTTTTATCCATACTTGTTTCGGATCAGGTCAGATTAAAAGTCTATTTTATTATTTAAAAAATTATTTTTATATTTTTTATAATTAAATTTAAATAAAAAATATTTTTGATTTAATGAATAGTAATTCATATTAGACTGACACGAATCCTTACCTAGGCCCGATTTAATTCAGACCGAACTTGTCAGACCGGACGAATAGCTCAACCATTTGGATAGGTCTACACATATCTAATGTTTTTTTTATATTTGAAAGCTATCAAAAATTAAACTCTGATTATTGAAATAAAATGTTTAACATTTTATTAATAAATTACATAATTATTTATAAAATTTGGCAAAAAATATCTAATGTTTTATAACACTTCACTCATTATTATTAGTATTTTTTACCCTACCCTCATTATTATTAGTTTTTAATAAATATTTTTCGAGTACATTTGAAAGTCTATTAGCTTGAATTGTTAGAAAATTTAAGAAACAAGAAGAAAGAAGGAATTTAATTTTAAGGCTTGAAGAACATTTTCTTAAAGATTATTATATCTTTAGGATATAATAAAATCTTAAAACTCTCCAAATAGAAGCAGTGAAAATGGTTTATAAAAGAGTTCTTTATATAATTGATAAAATCACATGTCTTTTTATAAAATAATTTTTTGATGAACAAATGTAATTTGTCATCAATGATGAAATATTATTACTATTCTTGGTGAACAATTGAAATATTCCATAAATGATTAAATATTTATATTTTTGGTGAACTATCAATATTATTTAAATGAACTTTTCTTATCTATCGTGAAAAAAGATCTCCACCAATATTCTGAACTACCAACAATTCTCCACTAATTTGGAATATTGGTGCTTAATCTTTAATCTTTCACACAAATAAATATTATAAATATAAGAAAATATCTCTCGATTTAAACATTCCATTAACATATATATCTTAGAATTGTAACAAAATTGATGGTGTTCAAAGATTAAACCTAGAATTGAAGATATAACACACATAATACTTAATTTTCTATCAGAGGTTAATAACTGCTTTAGCACTATTATGACCTCAATCCTTCCTTTAAGCGTCACCACTTCAATGTTTATATAAGTAGAGTTTCCTTAATATCCCATTATTTTAGACATTTAAGTAATAAACTCTATTAAAAATATAAAAATTCATTCTTCATATGCAATAGACCATACTAGTCTCTAAAATTTTGAATGGATTTTACTAGTGTTTAACAGACACATAAAAATGTTTTTTTTATCCATTAAACTTTATATTAGAGGTTATTAATTCAAAATTGGATTCTCATTATTGATGTGGGTTTCAACCCATTTCACTTGTTCTACTAGACTACTACTAACCAAATATCTTGGAATTTAATTTTCTTTTATGGTAATTACCCCCACTTGATATTAATCTTGAATATAATCACTGCACGGCTACTATGTCCAAACTTTTCATTATACATATCACTACATGCTCTAGATATTGTTGTTGTCTCATTTTTGCCATTGTAGAAAATAGTTGGCATTAGTTACGACCACAATTCTATATTCATTAATATAAATCAACCATTTTATTTTTATATTTTTTTATCCAATTTGAATAAAATTATATTTTTAGTACAATGCGATAAACTGGTTATTAGATCAAGCCTTTTTAATCCTTTTTAAAAGATATTTAAGGATTTTTTTTCAATGGCCTTCAATTAATAAGTTGTATTAAATTTACTCGTATAATTTACACATAGTAAAATTATATCCAAAATCTTACAATATTATGGTGGCACCTAATATTTTTTTATTTCTTTAAAATTCAAAATTCAATACATCATTTGTAAATATATATATATTTTTTTATTAAAAAATATTCCTTTAGTTCAATTATCGAGATATCATCTATGTTCATTATTTTGCTTTATATTTGTTTTTTTTCATTATTTGGTGATTTTATATTTTTATTACTAAGAGATCTTCAACTATCCGTAGTGAAATATTACAAGCAAACACTCAATATCTTGAAGTTTTCTTTTCTAAAAGTTTCAAAAAATTTATCTCAAATCAACATAAGAGTGCACATCAATAAATATTATATGTCAAATACAATAACTCTCAAAATTATTTTTCTTTTAGTTAGCTCATGCTTCTATAGTCTCATTTTGAGACTTTCATGCCAACTCATGGATACTTATGAATTTATTTCATCATGGACACTAAAACCATATCCACCATGATTCATGCCTTTAAGAACAACCATAATTTCATATATAACAATATTATAAAATTTGTGTCCAAATTATAAAATACATGAAACTTTTCATCCAATAAATATAAAGCATTTTAACTGATTACAAAGAATTATATAACTTTTTCAATTAAATTGAAGTTATCTTAAGTAATATATTTATTTCTTGCATAGCATAAACAAAAATATTTAATCAAACTAGAAATAAACATTGATTTTTATGACAAAAACATATGTACTTGCTTTTCTTTTAAATACGATTTAAAGATTCATAAATTCTTTTATGCCTCAAACAATTCTCGAAAGTTTTATTTTGATTTAATAACCATGGTTTTATCAAAATATATATAACAAGGCTATAAAAAATCCATAACTAAAGTTAGCAAGTATTTCATGTCCAATTCTAGACATAAAGTTTTTCCAATTCATTGGCGCCATATTAATAAATAAGATGATATTCACCAAAATCTATATACTATATCTCTATTCAAACAAGTAAAATTCTATGACTATTTTTCTTTGCCCATAACTCTTCCAAAATTCGATTTCACCAATACATCTCTAATTTCTTTCTCTTGTATCTCCATAATTACGAAACATAATTTTTTTTCATATTTGCCTTTAAATTGTTAGAAAATTTAAGAATAAAGAAAGAAGAAGAAAGAAGGAATTTGGCTTTGAGGGGTGAAAACACTTCTTAAAGGCTATTATAACTCTAAGATACAACAAAAAGCTTCAAAATTCTCAAAATTGAAAGCAGTAAAAATGGTTCGTATAAGAGTTCTTTATATAGTTGATAAAATCACACGTCTTTTTATAAGATATCTTTTGATGAACGAATGTAATTTGTCATCAATAATTAAGAATTACTTCTTTTCTTGGTGAATAATTGTAATATTTCATAAATAATTAAGCATTATTATTCTCGGTGAACAAATACAACTTTTCAATTGATTGGCAAACATAACTTTCATAATCCATATTTTATGAAAGCTAGCTAGAATATTTTTCATCACTATCAAGTATTTAATCTATCAAAATTATTTCAAAAAACTTTTCTTATCTAATGTAAAAAAAAGTTCCATCAATATTCTAAACTATCAACGCGAACTACATAAAAGGGGTGCTTATTTTTTTTCATCTCATAACATATATATATATATATATATTTCAAAATGCACAACTTTAAAAAAGATTCTCAACTTCTATTGATTAGATATAGAGTAGGGATTATGATTTCATTATGATCGCTTAAAATCCACAAATATAATTAAAAAGCTAACATGTATTTTTTTGTTATATTAATTTTAATATTTTTTTAAATATATCTTAGACGGGTATGTATTAACGTTTTAAATCCTTTGGTGAGTTTTAAAACTACATTGATAATATATTAGCTAATTTTTTTATAGAGTAATAGGTTGAAAAATAGTAAAATATGTAATGTTAAAAGCAAGGAAAGAAAACGTGAGATGATTCATGATTAGACTTGTTTAAGGGTCGGGTTACTCGTCTGGCGCAAAAAGTTCGATTTGAATTGGGTCGGGTTTGGATAAATTTTTTTATAATTCAGGTCGGTTCGACCCAAATTATTATTTATTAAATAAAAATATTTTTCATTTAAATTTAATATATAAAAAAAAATTTTAATATTTTTTTAATAGTAAAACAGACTGGTCCGAACTTGACCGAAAAAGGATTTGGATAAAAAAAAAAAATTGAGCTCTGACCTTGCCATGGACATGTCATGATTAGTCACATTATTTATATGTTTGGACGTAATAACCCTTCAAAGCTGAGACTCAGTTTGAACTAATTCTTTTCATCATCATATTTATAACTCTCATATGTCATGTTAAGAAAATTAAACTAAATAAAAGAAACAAATTTTTTTCTTTTTATTTCTTTGATGGATTAATATAAAGGGTTTATAATTTGAAGGATATCCCATCAAAATTCCTATTGATATTGATTTCTTAACAGATAAAGAAGATTATATACCAAAGACAAAGTGTGGTATTATTCAAATCATTTAAAAGTTGAATTGAATCCACTTAAGCTTTCAAGTAACGACTCAACTACTGACTACTAAGTATACTATTTTTGATGTAATTTGCTTATTGGAAAATGCTTTCCCATATTTAACTAACCACTTTTTGGCATGTTTAATGTACTTCAATATGCTTCTTGCTATGTGCAAATAGAAATTAAAATAGCATAAGACAAATGGTTTTGCCAATTCCATTTTCTAAAGTATACTTTGAGAAAGTTTGTCCATCTTCTCTGTTTTTTCTTGTAAAGGGTTCTTGACAGCATGTCTTTGATATTTGCAATCAACTTGGTTTATTAAAATAGAATTAAAATCAAGTTTTTTCCTCCAAGATTTAGTCCGTTCCTTTGCGATTTTAAGAGTGCACTTTCCTACATAGTTCCACAAGTGCTTCTACAAAGATCAAATCTTGATTGAGGAAAGAAAGCTCTCATCCTCTTACCAGTTGAGCTAACCCTTGCGAGCATTTAGATCAATATATATATATATATATATATATATATATATATATATATATATATATATATATAAAGCAAAGTCACAGGAAACATATTTTGTTGATTTTCTTTAAATGAAAAAAAATAAAATAAATAAAGTCTAAATTTTTTAATATATGATGCGTGATGCATCTATTATTGAGTCAAATGCCCAAATGTTAAAATTACTTTCTTGGTAAATAGAATATCAAGTTCATAAATTCTAAGAAATATTAGGTTATATAGTATTATCAGTTACTATTGTGTTAGGGATAGCCTCCAGTTGAGCCCAACATAGCCCAATAAGGATCCAAGTCGCCCATTCATCCCTATCCTTCCATTGGACCGATCTTAATCGATCAACAATGGGCTGGTATTGGGCAAGCCTCATACCTTAAGATTGGCCCATCTCAACATAACCCACTTGGCAAGGATGGCTTAGATGAGGACAAGTGGTAGAATCACAAGCCTCAATTTATAAATAGGCACTGTTCATCAGGTTTGAGAGACAACTCACTTCACAAGCCAGAGCTTCTCTCTCTAAACTCACGCCAAAAGATAGCCTTTAGCTGAGCCCAACATAGCCTAATAAGGGCCCAAATTGCCATCCATCTCTATCCTTCCATTGGACCGAACCTAATCGATCAACAATGGGCTGGCATTGGGCAGGCCTCATACCTTAAGATTGGCCCATCTCTACATAACCCACTTGGCAAGGATGGCTTAGATGAGGACAATTGGTAGAATAACAGCCCTCCATTTATAAATAGGGTATTGCTCATCATGTTTGAGAGATAACTCACTTCACAAGTCAGAGCTTCTCTCTCTAAAGACACGCCACTCTCACTCTTCCTATGCATAATGTATTTAACACTTAACTATACTTGCCTATTAAACACCTCATACAAGCACAGACTTGAGCGTTAGAGTGCGTGCCAAAGGACCACCTCTAGCGCCCTCTAACCTCATGTTTTTCTTGTAGGCTGATAGAAACACATCAGGAGGATAGACGATCACCTTAGGGAGGTTATAGTATCACCAAGTGCCTAACACTCAATTAGGGCGCACCACTTAAATGTCCAACACTTCATCCCCAAAGTCTCTTGTTGGCACATCAACCACATCCTCTCTTAAATGAATCCGACCCATTGGCAAACACCAAGTTGCACCATGCAACATTTGGTGCTTTTATTGAGAGTCGAACTTAAGAACTCAAGCAATGCCTCCAAAAACAAAAAAAAGTTTTGGAAGAAGGTGGACCAAGTAGACCATCCTGAAGTGATCCACCTCCTTAAAGAACACGAAGAAATGAAGTGACCATCATCTCAAGGGTCACAAGGAAAAGAACTAATATTGAAGCTTAGAGATCACTATGTCTACACCAAAAGGAGAGGCGTGAAGAGGAGGTCAATTCAAGTGCTCCCACCATTTGGAACCACAACAAAGATGGTGCAAAAGATAAAGAGTTTGAACAGCTGCGAGATGACGTCCCTAGCCTAACTCAGGTGGTGAAAGACTCAAAACTCACCAGCTCAAGAGCAAAGGCAAGACCACCACGACATGAGAAGGAACCTAGCTGCAATGCAGGACGTTAGGGAAGGAAATGAGAGTGGTGACCTGACTTGGAGACCTGAACACTTCATGGACCTCGAGGACAAACACCATTAGGAAAAATTGACTTCTACCAATGCAACTCCTCTCTAAGAGCACAAAGAGCTATCCAAGAAGAAGCAGAAGAGAAGAATAAGAGAGTGAAGATTATTTGGCAGAAATGAGATACACTTCTAATTTGAAAGAAAAACTCAATGCAAGAAGAAAGGTAAGGGGGCTTAATTGGAGACTAGGAGAAGAGAATGAAAGGGAAGAAAATCAGCCTGAGAGAAAAGCTAAAGAAGTGAGGGAAAAAGTCGAAGCCATAGAGAAGTGATTGATGGCGAACACCCCATTGTTGACATTGAGTCACTCGGTAGCTCTCCGTTCACGCTAGAAGTTGAGGCTGCCTTACCACTACAAGGCGTCAAGCTACATACCATGTAAGTTATGATGGCTTAAGTGACCCATAGACCACATAGAAATGTTCGGCACAAACATGTCAATACAAGGAGCAAGCAACGCCATCATTTGCAGAGCATTCTTGGCCACACTCAAGAATGCTGCTATGTCATAATACTCTTCACTTAAACAAGACACCATAAGCACCTTCAAGGAGCTGAGCCATAAGTTTGTAAGCCATTTCATATGACCAATTTAGTGAGAGAAAACAACTACTTAAGCAGTCAAAGCCATCAAAGGATCAACATCGTGAACTCCAACAATTTTTTTAGTGTTGGATCTCTCAATTGGCCTTTGGTGATTATTAGCTGCCATCTCTTCCAAAAATGCTGGTGCTTAATCTGGTTTCTAGGCCATTTACTTTTCTTCTGATGTAACATCAACAATAGTCTTTGTCTGCCCAGTTAACTCGTTATAGAATATCTGAATTTGCATCCAATTTACAATGCCATGATAAGGAAATTTTCTAAGTAAGTCTTTCGTATCTGTCCCATGCATCATATAAAATCTCCATATCTTGCTGATTGAATTGAGTAATCTTATTCCTTAACTTGGCAGTCTTTTATAGTGGGAAAAATTTAGAAATGAAATTTTGGGCTAGAACATCCCGAGTTGTAATACTCCCCGTTGGTAGAGAACTAAGCCATTCATTGCTCTTATCTTAGCGAAAAGGGGAACAATCTCAAGCGGATTGCATCATTTGAAACTCCGTTATGCTTGAATTGTTGGAAAATTTGGGCTCATGCATATACATAAATATAGCAAAATAGTGCAGCAGAAGTAAACAAAGAAACACCCGGACTATCGTAGGATCTATGAATCGTGATATACATGGGTTTCAAGGCATTTAAAACATAATCAATCATATGATCAGAATCCATACCTACTCGAGAACTCGTAATCCCGAGTGTGCCGATCCCTGCAATATGGCAGCAACTTGATGGTCACCGAACGGCTTCTCTGAGGTCACGAGCAACACAGGTGTCTTGCCTCCAACGGTAATCCATACAGACGGTTGTTGGCACCTTCGAAAGGCCTTGGGGATTCCTCTGTGTTAGCAGGTTGATCGGATGATCAATAATCAAATGGTTCACCTTCTTGATTTTCCTCTTGGCCGAAACAACAAGTAAGAACAATTCTTTCTTTCCGTGTTAAGGAAAAACATAAGAAAGGGAGAAGGAGAATCGGTAATTGGGAATTGGGAATTTTTGCCTTGGCCGAATTTTGTATATTTTTCTAAGAAGAAGAACAATTTCTTCCTTAGTATTTTTTCACCAAGCCGTAAGTCACCAGCCAAGAATTCTCTCATGCAATTCGTTAATGCCGAAAAATGATGAATTATTGTTACAACTTAAATCTCTAGGCCGGCCACTACTGTAGGGATAATAGATGGAGTTTTAATCTCAATTAAACTCTCACTATGATAAGAACTCTCTTATCAAGGTGATTATGTTCTGGCCAAACTCTATCATATAGGTAGCTTGGCCGAATTCACCCTACATTATGTCCAGGTTCATTTGCTAATAGATAGATAAGGATAGGAGTTTGAATTAAATCAAATAACCTAATTAAAGGGAAACTCTTTCACTTCAAGCATCCCAGTTTGACTGAAACTCTAACTCTTAAAGCCAAGGTCGAACCTATCCCGGATTATGTCTTACGTTAATTAACTCGGTTTCACAGGGATAAGAATTTGATTCCAAATCAAACTCTTAGAGTCCTAATTGAACTCAACCAGCTCGGATTAACAGAGTCCTTGTTCAAGTGAAACTTTTTCACTTAACAAGTGTTAGAGTCCTAGTCAAACACTAACTCTTAGTGCTGGACTCGGACTTTAGACATAATCGAAGCAATGTTTGTTTTAGTGAAATACGAGAAGTCAAAATTTGATTCGCAATCAAACTCTGCAAAAACGAGAAATTTTTTCTCATTTCGGACAACTTCTTATTTTCGGCCAGGACAACCTTATCTTTAGACATGTCTAAATTAAGACATGGTCTTCTTAAGACAAGCTTATCCATATTGTCTTATTAAGACAACTTTATCTTAAGACATGGTCTGCTTAAGACAACCTTATCCACATAATTTTATTAAGACATTTTTATCTTAAGACATGTCTAAATTAAGACATGGTCTGCTTAAGACAAGCTTATCCACATTGTCTTGTTAAGACAACTTTATTTGGATTTCTCAAATCTAAATTATGTCTTAACCTATATAAATTGAATTTTATTCAATTAGGTCCTCCAAATTAACCTTTTATTTAATTAAGTCATTACTTAATTAAATCCCAAGCTTAAGCCAACAATTTCGTCTTTGTGTGTGACCCATTAGGTTCCCAACATGTTGGCAATGTGAATAAATTAATCTCATTAATTTATACACACAGATCAAGAACGGGATCTAGCAATCCATCATAACCACCCAAATGCTGAGAAGTCAACGTGACCTCATTGAAACCTTTCAGTAACCAGCCTATCAGTGTAATACGGTCCTTTCACCAAATATCTCGGATAGCCCATGAGCATGGTACAGTGTCTACTCATGTTCAATCCATATTAGTTCTTGTAGCTTATGGTTAGCCTTATGAATTTAGAGAAATAATTTCTCCTAAATCCATCATGCTTCGACCGAAGACTTTAACAAGTTAATCGAAGCCAAGAACAAATGAGATATGTATTCAATGTCACTTGGAGTGGTGAATCCTCTCTGGATCACTCATCCATCTTCGTATGGTTCATGTTATACCCAAAACCACTCTACCATAAGCATCCCTTCATTTGGGACCCGTTCGTGATGGAATCAAAGTACGACACTCCCCATACAAGATGATCTGGTATCACAAGTCCAAGGACTAATTTACACGACTGGCATGTGAGAACATTTCCATAGACACTTGAGTGACAATACCAAATAGAGTTCTCACAGCGGGCCATATTCAGTGAACTTGTTCAACAGACAAGCACCTACATGTTATCCCAAGTATCCCTCATACTTCAGCTAATGAGATCGGTTGCTTACTTCATAAGTAAGAAAGAAGGCCTAACATGTACTAGTCTTTAAGCATTGCCAATGCCCCGTCTTGGTAATACGATGACCATGAATAGTTTGAGGAACAAGGCTTTGATGCATAAGGATCTCACAATTATGACTCTTTATAATTCCTTTGCAAGGCCGTTATGTTCCATGGGTTTCATCCGATTAGTACTTAATAACTTTTTATCATAGTACTAACATGAAGGAAAACCTTGTATCACTAATGTATAGTGATGGGTTTGCATTATTAACTGTATATCTCTTGTCCAATCTGATTGGCTCTAGGGCATATACTAACAATCTCCCACTTGCACTTGAGACAATCATATTGCTTAAGTGCCTCATGAGAATATGCTTTGGTCATATTCATGATAATCTTATTATCTAAGTCATTAAACAATTTAGATCACAACGAGACCCAGATTCTAATCATATGGCTCGGTTGTTACTTTAACAACTATTGGAATCTTTTATTAGCTTGTAGCTAATGATCCAAATATAACCCTTTTGCAAGCCAAAACAAAAGAGTTTGTTTTATAATCTTTAGCGTACAAACATGCAATCCTCTCTAGTTTGGAATGTTTCCAAATAATTGCATTTATCACAAAATGGCAATTTTATCACTAAGTTTAGTTATTATCTTTAACATTTAAAGAATAATTAATAGCTCTCACTAAATCCTACATGTGTAGAAATTAAGGGAATTAGATTCGAAGACTATTTTTAAATCCCATAAGTTACTATGCCGTTTTGTATTCTTAAATACTATTGTAAGTAATATATTTGAGAATAAAAAGAACACCTTATAGAACAATTCTACAATAAATGATTTATTTAAGAGGAATGAATCAATGCATGCCATCTAATGCCAGCATAATAAATATGTTCAAAACATAATTATATCATTCTCAAATTGGAACATGATTGCCAAAGTAAACATATAATGTTTATTAATAAATCATAATAATGTTTCAGAAACATTAATAAAAAAGGCAAGCTATGATCAATATCATAAAGGTTGCCATCTCCCATGGTCCATCTTCATTACTCTTTGCTTTGGTCCCTACAATATGTCAGACATATTTAGTACCAAAAATAATGTATCATATACCTAGAGAAGTGAATTAATCTCAAAATATATTTGAAGTCGAAGCTTCTCTAAGCTTCTTCCCTTTGATCATATAAATGTATCCTTCAGTGATTTGGCTATCCACAATGATAGTATGTTCCTTTGTCATTGCCTTTGCCTTTCTTCATAAGAAAGTATAAGGTCACTACTTGGATCATGATCCAAGACCCATCTAGTTGCTCAAGTTAGGTTATCATCTTATCATCACATGAGGCCTCATAAGGTTACCTTCTGACATCTTGCTTTGGAAAAATTCCTTAGGGATGTCGAACTTCTCAGTGTGATTATCTTTATCGAACAATTCTATATGGTTTAGGATGATAACTTAAGCAACCACGTGCTACTTACGGAGTTCAAACACCATGCTAGCCAACATCATAATGTGGCTTGATCAAGGTCATCTATATGAACTTGATAAGTTGTCTTGACTTTATTAGATGTCTTAGCAACGGGCTCCTTTCGGATGGGTTTATCAAGAACATAAGCCTTTTTTTCATTTATATTAAGACAATCTTAATATCGTGAAACTAATCAATGGAGTTTGGCCCATTAAACTTTATTATCATCTTTATGCTTCTTAGTGATTGTTTGTTTGCCATTTTGCGTTTATATCCTTTATGAACCAATACATACTTATAGTTAATAATTTGCAATATTGTAATCATTATTGTCAAGTTTTAATACTTTAATGATTATTCTCATTATTTTGTCAAAATAATAACCCTCAACTACTATTTTGAGAAATTTAACATTTAAATCTCTTAATGAGCTAGGACCTCTTTCATCCCACCATGACCTTGAGTGACTCATCAAGCCATGTTGAAACTAATTAGGTAGGTAACTTGCTTACCAATTGCATCTCTATGCAACTCCTAGATCAATTAGGGGACAAATCTTTGCCTAAATGCATCGTATGCATTTCGCCTAACCATTGCCTCTAAATGTCATGCGATCGAGTTTGACGCATCCGGATAACATAACATTTAGTTGAGTAAGACCCACCTTCAGTAACTCAAACATGTGCGTACGGTAAGATGACCTTGAGCGACTCAACAAGCCTCCTACGGTAGGAACTCAGGTTATCTTGTTAAGATGGTGGAAGGCAACTTATCATGCTTAACATGGACTTAATATAATTTAATGAGGGATTTCATTTAATTAATTAGGTCTCATTGCTTTCTTTGTTGATTGGCATGCATAGCATTTATTTCAATTGTATATATCGCATATATATAAATTCGAAAAATAAATCTATCACATGCTTTCTACTATGATAATTATGGACTTTAATCTATTCTAGCTTCCCTGAGCCATTAGGAAACTAGTTGGTCAAATTCTTAGGGGATACTATACATAGTCTTCTCAAGCCTTGATGGTGATCTCCTTGGTCATTTCTTCTTGGCACCTTGTCTCCTTACAATCTTGAATTACATAAATTCAAATTCTAACCTAAGTCTAAATCTATAAAAATATAACATTTACACTTTTAGTAGAAACCTCGAGTTACATTCGAGGGGAGTTAGGTGAGAAGAGAATTTACAACCAGAATGAAAAGAGAAGGCAGGATACGCAGATCCTATTTATAAAAATACCAATCAGAAAAATTTAACCATACATTCCCTAGTCATACTAAGGTCTAGTCCATAATTATCCTCATGCATACATAATCATATTATAAGCATGAATTATAAATGCATAGCCAATATCACTTAGTGATCTTGTGTATCATTTGCATAAATGTCACCAAAACTCATTTGAGATAATTTATCAAATTATTTTAGCAATCTCGGTTCCTTCAATTAAAACATTTTTAATTAAATTCCTAACTTTTTAGGAACGTTGTCTTAAAATCGGACATCACCTTAATTTTAGGTAGTTTGTCTTAAACCAAATTATAAAGAGTTTGAAACCTATCTTAACTTTTAGGAACTTCAATCTCATTAGGTAACAATTACCTAATCATACTAAAACTCTTTCTCCTAAATTTTAGGAATCACACTCCCACTAGAAAACTATTTCCATGTTGGAGTAGGACTCTACCACTTAGTGTCCTAGGCATAGGCAACATCTTTGGCCATCGTATGGCTGCTGCCTACCCGTGATTAGGCCACTGTATACCACATTTGGTGGCTGCTGGATGCCCCAAAAATGGGCTATTGTCCACCTCACAAGACAGTAAGCAAATCGGCAACAATTGCATCAATGGAATGCCGCGGTTTGGATGCACCGAGTGCAGCAATGTTTGCTGTTGTTCCAACCATGTTCCATGCCTGAACTAGCCATTAAAAATGAATCTTATTCACCTTAGATGCTGTCCAAAATTTCCAGCAAGCATGTGGAATGTTTCCACACTCATGCTCGAAGTTTTAAGGCACGCGAACAACTACAAAACAGCCCAAAAAATTTCAGCATTGTAGTAACATCGTTTTAGGCCCGAAAATGATTTTGTTTAAACTTTTAAACCCAAATCAATTTTGAAACTTCAATGAAAGTATATGAACACAGTTTCTAGAATTGAAAACACTCAGAAAAACATTTTTATACAGCCCCAAAACAGCGCCCAAAAATCGAACTCAAAACAATGTTTTTAGGCCTCAAAATGACTCGGTTTTACTTAGGCATGTAATGGCTTTAACCCGGATTGATTAAAACATTTTTAATACATCATTTAAACATTTTTAAACTTGATTTAAGCCACATTACAGCCGCTTTCCAAAATGTACAGTTTTGACGAAAAATAATTTTTCGAAAAAACAAAAGAGAACTGAAACACCAAAATCAATGCACAAAACAAAGGTTTGTTAATCACCAAGAATTGACTTGCAATAACCTCATGTAATCAGCGGATCCTTGGCTCCGATACCATTTTTGGAAAATCCGGGTTCATGCATATACATAAATATAGCAAAGTAGTGTAGCGAAAGTACATAAAGAAACACCCGTATTTTCGTAGGATCTACGAATCGTGAGATACATGGGTTTCAAGGCATTTAAAACATAATCAATCATATGATCAGAATCCGTACCTACTCGAGAACTCGTAATCCCGGGTGTGCCGATCCCTGCAATATGGCAGCAACTTGATGGTCACCAAACGGCTTCTCTGAAGCCACGAGCAATACAAGTGTCTTGACTCTAACGGTAATCCACACGGACGGCTGTTGACACCTTCGAAAGGCCTTGGGGATTCCTCTGTGCTAGAAGGTTGATCGGATGATCAATAATAAAATGGTTCACCTTCTTGAATTTCCTCTTGGCCGAAACAACAAGTAAGAACAGTTTTTTTCTTTCGGTGTTAAGGAAAAAAACAAGAAATGGAGGAGGAGAATCTGTAATTGGGAATTTTTTCCTTGGCTGAATTATGTATATTTTTCTAAGAAGAAGAACAATTTCTTCCATATTCGAAGCAATGTTTGGTTTAGTGAAATACGAGAAGTCAGAATTTGATTCGCAATCAAACTCTGCAAAAACGAGAAATTTTTTCTCATTTTGGACAACTTCTTATTTTCGGCCAGGACAACCTTATCTTAAGACATGGTCCGCTTAAGACAAGCTTAATCATATTGTCTTATTAAGACAACTTTATCTTAAGACGTGTCTAGATTAAGACATGATCTGCTTAAGACAACCTTATCCATATTGTTTTATTAAGACATCTTTATCTTAAGACATGTCTAAATTAAGACATGGTCTGCTTAAGACAAACTTATCCACATTGTCTTGTTAAGACAACTTTATTTGGATTTCTCAAATCTAAATTATGTCTTAACCTACCTAAATTGAATCTTATTCAATTAGGTCCTCCAAATTAACCTTTTATTTAATTAAGTCATTACTTAATTAAATCCCAAGCTTAAGCCAACAATTCCTTCTTTGTGTGTGACCCATTAGATTCTCAACATGTTGGCAATACGTATAAATTAATCTCATTAATTTATACACAATGATCAAGAGCCGGATCTAGCAACCCATCATGACCACCCAAATGTTGAGAATTGAACGTGACCTCATTGATACCTTTCAGTAACCAGCCTATTAGTGTAATACGATCCTTTCACCAAATATCTCGGATAGCCCATGAGCATAGTGCAGTGTCTACTCATGTTCAATCCATATTAGTTCTTGCAGCTTATGGTTAACCTTATGAATTTAGAGAAATAATTTCTCCTAAATCCATCATGCTTCGTCCGAAGACTTTAACAAGTTAGCCGAAGCCAAGAATAGATGAGATATGTCTCCGATGTCACTTGGAATGGTGAATCCTCTCTGGATCACTCATCCATCTTCATATGGTTCATACCAAAACCGCCCTACTATAAGCATCCCTTCATTTGGGACCCATTTATGATGGAATCAAAGTATGACACTCCCCATACAAGATGACCTGATATCACAAGTCCGAGGACTAATTTACCCGACTGGCATGTGAGAACATTTTCATAAACACTTGAGTGACAATATCAAATAGAGTTCTCACAGCGGGTCATGTTCAGTGAACTTATTCAACAGACAAGCACCGACATGTTATCCCAAGTATCCCTCATACTTCAACCCATGAGATCGATTGCTTACTTCATAAGTAAGAAGGCTTAACATGTACTAGTCTTTGACCATGGCCAATGCCCCATCTTTACAATACGGTGACCAGGAACAGTTTGAAGAACAAGGTTTTGATGCATAATGATCTCACAATTATGACTCTTTATAATTCTTTTGTAAGGCCATTATGTTCCAGAGGCTTCATCTGATTAGTTTTAATAACTCTTTATCATCGTACTAACATGAAGGAAAACCTTGTATCACTAATGTATAGTGATGGGTTTGCATTATTAACTGTATATTCCTTATCTAATTTGATTTGCTCTAAGACATATACTAACATGAATGTATCACAAATCTCCAAAATAAAATTGGCTATATGAGCATTTGGGTTGTCATTCAACAATCCACAAAACTGCACTGATGTCTGGATCATTAGAATAATGGTAGGTTTGATTTCAAATTATTGGCATGAATAGTTAGACATCGAATCCTAGATATCGTATCGTTCACCATTGGGACTGCAAAATCTCTCAAAGCCTGCTAATTCTCTTGATTTTTAGCCATGTTGTCTTCTTGATCAGTTTCGACTTTTACCCTTCGAGTCAATGTATGTTCAATCTCAGTATCAGACTATCGAGAGGCTTATTTCTTCTCCTTTCTATTTTATCGATAGTCTGCTCAATCTTAGAATCAACAAGTAAGAAATCGCAGCATGTTGAATATCTCATACACTATCAAGAACCCAAACAAAATAAAAGTAAAAAGAAATGTTTGATTAAGACTAGAGTTATTTGCTAGCAATATTAGTAAAGATAAGAAAATAAATCTCAGGCAACTGTGTCAAAAACTTGTTATGAAGTTTAATACATTAATTGCAAATGCACAATGTGGCAAAGTTAATTAATAAAGAGTAAGTAAAGTATTTCCCTCGGTGATTGATATTAAATATCTACTAACTACAAAAATTATTTTAACTCTAATTTTATCTAACAACCAAAATTTAAAATGAGAAAATAAAATAAAGATTGCAAAAATAACAAGCTTAAAATGAACAAAAAAAAATCAATAATAAAAGTCATAGGATTGTACCAATTTCACTTTTCCAATCATTTTTTATTCTTTCTAATTATTAAGACAATTTATTATTCAAGTGGCAGTCAGAAAACCTTAATTTAAATTATCAGTCTTTTTGAAATCTAACAATTTTATTTTCACTTTCTTATTTTGCTATATTCCTATACAAATTGAATAAAATAAAATTTTATTATGAACAGTGACTTCTTTAATAAAGATTGTATAAATTATTTAAATATATTCCTATCTCAAACAATTCATGATATTTTACTCAAAAACAATACTCTAAATCTCCTCTTCTAAGAGTCCTAATTCATCTAATTAAGTTGCCAAAATAATTAGAAGCATTAGACACAAAGCAAAAATTCAACTTGAAGAAAAAAATATGAAACCTGTATTAATTTAATAATTAAAAGAAAGAAAGCAAAGTTTCATTATAAAAGATCTGGTACCTTAGGAAATAAATTTAGTTATAATTAAAATAATAAAATTAATATTAAAATTGTTTAGCTAAATAATTTAAACTTAAAAGTAAAATTAAAATCCAAAAATAAAGAAGTAAAAAAATTGAAACGTAAAATAAAAAGTGAAATAGAAAAAATAAAGAAACTTGTAATTGGCTACTGGAGCTAGGACAAGTGAACAAATTCAATCGGAGAGAATCCAGCATCGGTAGCCATCTTTTCATTCTTGCTTTGCGGCCAATTCTTGGATTCTAAGTTTTGAGTAGTTACACAACTAGGATGATAGCTGTTCGATTCGTTTTGAATTTTTAAAAATTGAATTGAATAGTATTTATAATTGAACTGAATCGTATACTATTAATTTGGATTAAATTCAGATTATCGATTTTTAAAATTTTTTAAAATTATTTTTTTATAATATTTTAAAGTTTTTTCACTAATTTAAAAATAAAATATTTATTTTTCATTATGTTAAAACTAGTCTTAAACAGTATTTTTTTATAATATTTCTCAAATGTTATTAAAAATAACAAATACAATATTTTGACAACATTTTATATTTTACTGTTATATATTATAATAACCAATAATTACAGTATTTTAAAAAAATTTAGAAGTATTTGACATGTGCTAATATATATGTTACATATAAAAATGTTTTTGGTAGCATTTATAATTGTTATCATTGAGATCTTTTACAGCAATTGGAAAATGCATGCAAAAAGTCTTGAAAAACTATTATAGAGTAGAAATAACAGTATTTTGATAAGTGTTATTATATATATATATATATATATATATATATATATATATATATATATATATGCTACTAAAGACATAAAGCTGCGGTCACATATATAACACATGAAAAAATGCTGTCTTTTCTTACAACAGTATTTTTTTTAGTTTTCACAGCACTTCACAAATGTTGTTATAAGTCAAATTTGACGTAATGTTTATATTATAAAAATTAAAAAATAATTAAAAAATAAAATTTAATTTTTTAATTATGAATCTAAAATTGAATCGAATAAACTTAATTATTATCAAACCAAATTTAAATCGAATTCAATAAAAATCAAATCAAAATCAAACATAATATTACGGTTGGAATCGTTTTTAGATTTTTTCGATTGTTTTACTCAACCCTATCCACAACCATGCCGCCCAACTACAAAATTTTTGACACGACTACAAGCCCTTTCCCTCTGGCCCGTGCTCGTTTACTACTCTGTTTTTTTTTTTTTTCTTTTTCTTTTTTTATGCGAGAACTCTCTTGATTTTTCTTATTTTTTATTTTTTACTTTATAAAAAAAATCATATAAAATCAATTAAAATCGACTTAAATCTATAATTAAAGAGACATAAAGGTGTTAAAGTGATCACCGACTACTCTCCTCCAGAATTCTAGATTTTTCTTCAAAATACTCATCTCTAGATTTTTCTTCTCTTAGAGTTATTTTTTGCCTTATCTCTCTTTCTCTAGAGTTTTCTATCTCTAGGTTGTTCTTCAATATTCTTTAGAAATCTATTTAGAAATGGTAGTCAAACATTACTGCATAGCTGACATATTGGAACATTGTAGAAATTGTTATGTCGGTTTAGTATGTCTATATAAATAGAGCCTTAGGTATTGTGTGTGGTGTGTAGAGAGAAAAAGAAAGAAAAAGATTTGAGTGAAAGCTTGTGTGAGGTTGTCTCTATTATTAGTTGCTGTTCACACCAATTGTATTTGGTATTTTCTCATATTAATAAAAGAGTTGTTTTTCGAAAGTTACTGTAGCATCACGAGATAAAGTTACTGTAGCAAATCGATACTGTAGCACAAAACTACAATTGGTACCGAGAGTCAGAAATCAACAAATTGGTATCAGAGCTAGACGGTCAGGGACCGGAGTACGCATATCGGAGAAAGACAGTCTGGGACTGTGAAGATTATTGGTCTGGGACCAAGACGATCGAGGATCGTAGTTCGTGGAGACGTGGAAATTCTGCCGGTACACGGTCAGGGACTGTGAAATTAAGTGAACGAGAATCAAATTTGAGGTAAGTGCAGGGCACTTTCAAGACACTATGGCAGATATTTCTAATTCTGCTAGCAACATTGAGAAGCTCAATGAAAACAATTACAATACGTGGAGCATCCGGATGCAATATTACATGCTCGGGCAAGATTTATGGGATATTGTTAACGGTGAAGCTTCAACACCACCAACTGATGCCGGAGAACTAAGAAAATGGAAGATCAAAGCCGGTAAGGCCATGTACGTGTTATCAGTCACCATTGAGGATGGTTTATTACAACGCGTCAAGGATGCAAAGACACCGAAGGAAGCCTGGGACACACTCACAATGCTGTTCGCGAGGAAAAATGATGCTAGGCTCCAACAATTGGAGAATGAACTCCTGTCAATCTCGCAGCAAAATATGTCGGTAAGCGAATATTTCTCTAAAGTTAAAACTCTTTGTGATGAAATTTCAAAATTAGATCCAGAAAATGCCATTACCGAAACGAGGATGAGAAGAATTATCATCCATGGCTTGCGACCTGAATACAACGGGATTGTTACTGCAACCCGTGGTTGGAGCAAAGAACCAACTTTAACTGAGTTGGAAAATATCCTAGCCAATCAAGAGACTTTAGATAAACAAATGTCTAAAGTCTCGATAAAAGATGACGAGAAAGCACTCTTTAGTAATAAAAGAGGCTTTAATAAAAGAAGCAAAGTTGCTACAAAGCCAGGCGTTGAAGAAAATAAATTTCGAAGGCAAGAAACATGGTCAAAGCAAGGGGGAAGGAGTTTTCGGCAAGAGGGAGCCCAGCATGTTCGATAAAGAGACAAAAATGAAAATAGGTATCGTCGTCAAAACAATCAGTGTTACAACTGTGGAAAATCTGGTCACTTTGCTCGAGACTGTCGGTTTAAGCAAGTCCAAGGCAACGCGGCAACCTCGTCACGATAAGAGAATAATAGCGAAGAAGAGTGGGATTTTCAAGCATCAATTGCTATTGAAGAATGCGAAGAACTTGCAGCTGCTTGCATCACCGAGTCAGAAGAAGAGTGTTCACTCGCATCGGTGAGTAAATTAATCGACTATAATAATGATTGGATAGTTGATTCTGGATGCTCAAATCACATGACTGGAGATAAGGAGAAGTTGACTAATACCTCAACATACAAAGGAGAACGAGTTGTGGTAACTGCAAATAATTCAAGGTTACCTATTGATAACTCGTATAATTATATAGTTTTTAGTTATGTTTTATTATTGTTTTGTGTCAAATACGAGTTATTATTGTTTAGTCTAATTGTGTTTATGATCTTTTATATTTTTATGTAATTTGGTGTTTTTTCACAAGTTTCTATGAGTGATTTCAGATTACTAGAATTAAGGGCAAATCCAGTTCAGTTCCAGTTCCGACACCTTTTGCCATATCAGCTATATCTCGAGTTTCACTGAAGCAATAAGGCTGAAATTTTAACCGTGCAAAGTTAAGAGGCATATCTATCTTTTTCATGTTTTACACTTCTTGAAACGGAGTCGTTTTCCCTAGCGAAATCGACCATCAAGTTGGCTGATGTGCAATGACGTCTGTGCTGACCTATTTTCGTATTTTGCCCATATCTTCTTATCCACATCAGCAAATGAGCTGATTCCAACGTCTATGGATCAGTAACTGATAGGGGAACATTTTTATAGAAGACCATGTGATCAGATCAGGCCTCCAAATTTGACAAAATCGACCATCAAGTTGGCGGATCAAAATTGTCATACAATATGACGAAAATTGTTAGAAAAATGCACCCACCTATTATACCAACCTTTGAAATTTGTAAAGCTTGTCTCTTGTCATTTAGCCCTCCAAAATGTGTATAAATAGAGGGCCTTGGATGATTGTAGAGGATCATATTGTACATTGGTAGGATATTAGCCATTGTAATAAAATTCTCTAAGTTTTCTTCTTCTTTATTTTCTCTAGTTTTCTTTTTCTTTATTTTCTTCTTCTTTCTTTCTTTTATTTCCTTCTTAGATTCTCTTTAATTTTATGTTTATGTTTACAATGCCTATGCTAGGCTAAACTTCTATTTGGTTAAGGGTGATTTCAAAGCCCTAGACATGTTTTGTGATTGATTTTCAGATTCTATCTATCATTAATTTTCTATCAAAGTTGCTTATGTTCTTCTACAAGAATTGTTCATGATGTTGTCTTGATTTATTTAGGTGTACAACTAGATAGATCTTGATAATTATCTATTGCTAGTCTAGGAGTCTTGATCCGTGTAATTGTCTTGATTTCCTATTCATAAGTGGCAATTTGTGATTAATGATTATGGTCAAGTTTTCAATAATTGCAAAGTGGAACATAACCTAAGTTGAACAATCCGAGCTTATGTGTTTGTTGCTTAGATCAACCTATCTTTCTCATCATAAAGCTGCCATTAAATTGAATTTAGAGAGCTTATTCTAGGTTGTTTAATGGTTAGAGATTAAATAGAGAGCTTGTTCTATTTAACGACAAACTAAGGAAAGATTGGGATAGCAAAGCTTGTTGTTATCTACGGTTGTTAACTTTGATAGTTGGTTGATATTGATAGATCTGAAATTGATTCTTAATGATGTCTAGTGGTGGAGAATGAAACCTTAACCATATTTTTCATATTTGATTCTTCTTACTTACTTGTTTTCTTACTTTTCTAGTTTGCTTATTTTTAAAAGTATATTTATTTTTATTGGCTGGTTATACCGCCTAATTTAGTATATATATTTTTATTGGCTGGTTATACCGCCTAATTTAGTATATATATTTTTATTGGCTGGTTATACCGCCTAATTTAGTATATATATTTTTATTGGCTGGTTATATCGCCTTGCATCTTTTTCTTATTATTTACTTTAATTTAAATCTGGCTTTAAAAACCCTTTTTCTTTTATTGTTTTCTTTGAACGTAAGTTATAAACTAATAACTCATAGATTAAAACCCAATCCCTGATGACTCGACCCTTGCTAATCATTATACTTACAATTGATCTTTTTAGTGCAAGGTTAAATAAGATACACTGTTTTGGGTGCATCAAATTTTTGGCGCCGTTGCCGGGGATTGCTTTCTTTAGTTTATTTGTTACTTGGTTTATTCTTATTTTCAGTTCTAATTAGTTTTATTTTCTTGTACATACAAGTTTTTATTTTCAAATTTAAAAAAAAAAAAAAACAATGGAATTGAGCAATCTAACACTTGAAGAGTTGGTGGCATACATGAACATGGAGAATCAACAAGCCAATCTCACCTCCCCAGTTCAACAATTGGCCATGGGAGGATGTCAAGGCCATCAAGTGTTCCAAGACCAACAGTATGATCATTACTCAAACACTTACCATGAGGGATGGTGGGATCATACTAATTATGGCTACTCGAAAAATTACCAAGAAGTAGATCCTTATGCCAATTACACTCATCCATCTAGCTTCAATCAATCATGGTCTCAAGAACCAGATCTTTTTCAACCACCACATATGACTCAAAACTCAGGTACTTCTTTAGAAGATCTTGTCTATTCTCTTGTTACTGATTCTTTGCAATTTCAACAGGAAACAAGGGCAAGCATCCAGAGTTTGGAAAAGCAAATGAGCCAATTGGCTAGTAGTATGGTGGGATGGGTAGCACAAAGATCTGAAGAACTCCCAGCCCAAACGATGGTTAACCCAAAGGAGAATGCTACTATTGTGACCTTGAAGAATGAGGAACAAGATGAGGATGAAACAAAATTAGAGATGGATTCTATTCTTGAGGATAATGAAGCCAAAGATCCAAATAAGAGTATTTCGGCACCTGAGGTAACGTTTAAGGTTTCACTTTTTACTAATGTTTCTTCTCCACCTTTTCCTAGTAGATTTGCAAAGTTCAAGGAGGAAGAACATGAACAACACATGCCGGAAACCTTAAACAACTTGTTTGTGGAGGTCATTCAACAAGTATCAAAATATGCTCCATTCCTCGATGACATATGCACCACAAAGGATGATGGAATAATACTTGTAATGGAGAATGCATCCACTGTTGTGCAAAGAAAGCTTCCTCTCAAACGCATAAATTTGGGAAATTTCATGTATGAGCCTGACAAGCCTAAAATGCCAAGAAGGGGTGTTGGTTAGGTTCAAAACACTAAATCAAGTGCTAATTGGGGGAGACAGCCTAATTAGTGAAAGAATTGCCAAACTGCCATCCTCAGATTTGCTCTCTTTTTCTTTATCTTTTTCTTATGTTTCTTTGCTAATTGTGTTTAGTGTTTCTAAGTTCATTTAGGCTGCATAAATTTATTTTGTTTATTAGTTCTTTTCACTTACACATGATTCTTTCATTTAGGATTAATAGCATTACATTAATGACAATGTAAGAATTATGTGTGGGAGGAAGAATTTAGGATTTTATTTAGAGTGTTTTGTTTTTGAGTCTTTTTATGTTGTTTTTCTTTCTGATCCTTGTTTTGAAAATAAATAGATGTAAATATAATTTTTTAACCCCGGTTAAATGGCGGATAACGGTACTCCGTGATTATTTAAATCGGTTCCATCAGCTACCCACAAAACTGATATTGTATATAAATTTCTCTTCCAATTTCTCTTTCAATTTTTTTCATTTTTTTTTTCAGGATGGATGATATTCTCACACGATTGCAGAAACGATTTCCTCCTTTTCCTCGAAATATTTTACTGAAGCTTTACCAAGTTCGATTTGAAAGATTAAGAATGCTTATGCACAAAGGGATTCCTGAAGACATACGTTGGATAATTGAAGCCAAGGTACGTGAAGATGAATATCTTCCTGTTTTGCATTTACCAGGTACAGGTAGAAGCACTTTTGCAAAGAAGCGACGAGCAAAGCGCATGAGTTCAAACTGCCACAAATGTGCACGATGGACGTGTAACGGTAAATGTCGTTCTATTGGGATTCCGTCCTCTAATCGAGATGATAAAATTGAATTCATTAAGGATGGACTGAGTAAGGAGAATTTGGGTAATATCCAACTTTCTCTTGAGACGCATCCTAGTGGAGACGTACAAAGAGAAATTCTTGATTTATGGCTGCAATTCCAAAGGGAATGGCAACATCTTGGGAATCTGATGTTAAAAGACCCTGTTTGCCAGCTTGTAAGAAAACTGGATGGGAAGCATATCCTCGACTCATAGAAGGCGTTTAAGCCGTTTCTGGACGTAAAACCAGAGGAAGATGTGAGCCACAATCACAACTACAATAAATGACTTCTCAGCTTTTGGTTTGATTTGCAATAACTTTATTTCGGTTTAATTTACGTGTTATTCGATTTGTGTAATTATTTTCATTTTTTTTATTTGTCTTTTACGGTTGATTTTTCTTCTCTTTTTGATTTTCTTCCTGAAATCACGCAAAAATCTTTTGTTAGGTTAACATTTTCTTCTGACAGGTCAGATACACTTTCGGCGACATTATTACTCTTGTCTGATTCACTACTCAGTCCTCTATATATTACACCATGTACTCATTCTCTTTCAGGCACTCGAAAAAAAAAAAGAAAAAAAAATGGAAAGTACTTCGTCCCAACGCATTAAAAAAATTTGTGTCTTTGGAGGTGCTTATCCAGGGAAAAATAACATATTCGCTGATGAAGCCATAAGAGTTGGAGTAATACTTGCCCAACAAAAGATCCAGTTGATTTATGGAGGCGGTAGTACGGGTTTAATGGGAGCAGTCGCTACAGCAGCACACGCCGGAGGAAGTCCAGTTCTAGGAATCGTGCCAAAACTATTCACAGAATTTTGTGGACCTACCTTGGGTAAGGAAATACAAGTCTGGAGTATCCCTGAACGGATGACAATCATGTACCATTCTGCCGATGCATTCATTGCTTTACCAGGAGGTCTGGGTACATTGGAAGAAATAGCTTGCGTGGCTTCTTGGTCATCTTTGGTCACAAAAAAGAAACCCATTGGTTTGCTTAATATTAATGGTTATTTTAGTAATTTGCTTTCATATTTAGATAATGCTGTGGATAATGGATTCATGTTTTCAGAGGCAAGGAGAACCATAATTTCTGCTACAACCATTGAAGATTTACTCAAAAAGCTCCAAGCTTATGAGTGTTTATCTGCTACGGTTGTTTCGCAAACGCTCGGAAAAAGAAAAAGAGATATGGACGAGCAAGGAGTGGATTGCACTTTGTCTTTGTGACATTATCTAACATTTTTTTTGTTGTGTCTCAGTTATAATAAGTGGTTAGCAACCTCTACAGGTAATATCTCCTAAATTTTACCTTCAAAAAAAAAAAAAAAAGAAAGAAATTTGTGTTTTAAGCCATTTAAAAGTATTCATTCTGAACAAGGTCTGAGTAAGGGAGACTTGAGACATACCTTGTCAGTTTGATTTTAATCTTTTTATGTTTACTTGTTAATTTTTGTTTAGTATTTTAGGATTATTTAGGTTGCATGGTTTTGTTTTGTTTTGAGTCTTAGTTGTTCCTATTCTTATGTTATTAGTTCTTTTCTCTTACACATGATTCTTTCATTTGAGTTAATAGACTTACATTGAGGACAATGTAAGAATTAAGTGTGGGGGGAATGATTTAGGATTTCTTTTATTTTTGTCTACTATTTTTTTTTATGAGTCTTTATTATTATTATTTTTTTTTTGTGAGATTTAGTTCCTTTTTAATACAATGATGAGATATGAATTGCATAAGTCTAAAACATATTTATTAGTGAGAAGATTTTCATGAGAATTGAGCTTGATGTCAACCTTTTTATGAGCCAATGTTAATATGATATGTTGATTGAGAAAGAAGCATGTTTAGACTTAATCTGACTTGTATAATCATCCTTGTGAGTTTTTGAGCCTATAATGATTGATGCATTATACAAATCAATCTAATTTCTTTCTTGAGTGCTCTTATGATTACATGATTCTCTAGAACTTGCTTTAAACCGTTTGAGACTATATTGATACATGTGACAACATGAATAAGATAGAGGCATTAGGATTATAACCAGAGCCAAACAGCCATCCATTATTAATGTTCCAAGAGAACACACCCTTAGTGAACCAATTTGAGCCTACATTGAATAAGCTATCTCTTTGGTAACCATAACTTGTCCCTAACCTAAATATACTTATATCTTTACCTTTGTTCCAAAGATGAATTAGCATGTTTTGAGACAAGTTGCAAAGACAAGGAAGATTTATTGAAAATTTGGGTTAGAAACAAGAAATAAGTGTGGGGGGAAAAGAAAGAAAAAAGTCAAGAGAAAAAGAAAGGGATCATTGTCAAATACATTCCCATATTAAAAAAAAAAATCTTCTCTTGAACTTCTAGTTAAAGTAAAGAAAAAGATGTTACAAAGTTGTTTAGAATGAAGAAAAGGCCCAACATGAATATTCGGCCTAGGTGACTATTGATAACTCGTATAATTATATAGTTTTTAGTTATGTTTTATTATTGTTTTGTGTCAAATACGAGTTATTATTGTTTAGTCTAATTGTGTTTATGATCTTTTATATTTTTATGTAATTTGGTGTTTTTCACAAGTTTCTTTGAGTGATTTCAGATTACTAGAATTAAGGGCAAATCCAGTTCAGTTCCAGTTCCGACACCGTTTGGCATATCAGCTATATCTCGAGTTTCACTGAAGCAATAAGGCTGAAATTTGTAGCCGTGCAAAGCTAAGAGGCATATCTATCTTTTTCATGTTTTACACTTCTTGAAACGGAGTCGTTTTCCCTAGCGAAATCGACCATCAAGTTGGCTGATGTGCAATGACGTCTGTGCTGACCTGTTTTCGTATTTTGCCCATATCTTCTTATCCACATCAGAAAATGAGCGGATTCCAACGGCTATGGATCCGTAACTGATAGGGGTATATTTTTCTAGAAGACAATTTTATCAGATCGAGCCTCCAACATTGACAAAATCGACCATCAAGCTGGCTGATCAGAATTGTCATACAATATGACGAAAATTGTTAGAAAAATGCACCCACCTATTATACCTACCTTTGAAATTTGTAAAGCTTGTCTCTTGTCATTTAGCCCTCCAAAATGTGTATAAATAGAGGGCCTTGGATGAGTATTGGGATACATTGATACATTGGGAGGATATTAGCCATTGTAATAAAATTCTCTAAGTTTTCTTCTTCTTTCCTTTCTCTAGTTTTCTTTTTCTTTATTTACTTATGTTTCTTACATTTCTTTTCATTTTATTCATATCTAGTATGTGTTGCTAATCATATTGTTGAGGTGATGAGGTGAAGCTTTTGGTAAATGCTAAGGTTAGTCTCTTAAACATGAGCTAAAATGAATCATCATTTATAAACACTAGTATAGATAATATTTTCTTTTGGTTTAAAATCATACTTGCAAAGTAGGGATCTTGATTCATTATTGACAAGGAAAATGGCACAGTAAATGCTTGGTTTCATAACCTTGATTTGTTGTAGACATATACCTTGGCATAAGGAATGCTTGGACTCTTTTTATGAGTTTTGAGGACACCAAATGAACATAATATCATATGCTATGGACGTTGGACAATTTGGACTGAATTGCTAAACCTTCCGATTGGAATCTCCCTTATGTGTGAATTTCAATTGTGTAATAAAACAAGATTAATCTTAGCATAACACCAAGAGTGGATTCTCTAACCTCAACATCTTTTCTTATTGTTTTTATATCTTGTTTAATTTCTTTTATTTTATTTTGTTTATTTTGTTCTCTAATATCTTGTTTATCTTGTTTTGTTGTTGATTCCCTAATATCTTGTTTACTTTATTTTTCTTATATATTTATAAACTTATACTTACTAATACGCTTCCCTGTGGTTCGACCTCGGACACCCGAGAATTTATTACTTGAACATAACCTGCACTTGGGTTTACAACTCTTAATTGAGTCTCCATCAAGTTTTTGGCGCCGTTGCCGGGGAGGCAATACTAAGTATATAAGTTTATAAGTATATTTATTTTTATTGGCTGGTTATACCGCCTATATTTATTTTTATTGGCTGGTTATACCGCCTAATTTTCTATATATTTATATTTATATTGTATATTAACTTTGTTTTATTTTTATTGGCTGGTTATACCGCCTAATCTGTATATTAACTTTGTTTTATGCTTGTTTGGCGACGTGATTTTAGATCTCGTCGTTTAGTTAGATTTTATTGTGAAACTTTTTCAGGTAATCTTTCTAATACAACTCCTACCATGGCTGACAATGAAAGTGTTCATGTTGAAGATGAGAACGGACAAGTACGCACCATGCGTGACTACTTGCAACCAACTCGAAGCTCATCACCCTCTTGTTTTATTTTTCCTCTCAATGCAAACAACTTTCGTTTTAAACCAGGTATGATAGCTTTGCTTCCAAATTTCCATGGGTTAGAATCGGAAAGTGCTTACTCGTTTCTAAAAGACTTCGAAGATGTGTCACCTTTAATGACCAACAATGTACAAATGAAATTGTCAAGCTAAAATTATTTCCTTTTTCTTTAAAAGATAAAGCAAAAATTTGGCTTCATAATTTAAAACCAAGGTCAATTGGCACATGGCAAGAATTACAAACTGAGTTTCTAAAGAAATTTTTCCCAGCACATAAAACTACTGCTTTGAAAAGACAAATTCAAAATTTCAATCAAAATCAAAATGAAGCATTTTTTCAGTGCTGGGAGCGTTTTAAAGATTTGTTAAGTTCTTGTCCACATCATGGTTTTGAAAAATGGCGTCTTATTAGTTTCTTTTATGAAAGTTTAACTCCCGAAACTAAACAATTTGTTGAAACAATGTGTAACGGTGAGTTTCTAGAAAAAGAACCTGAAGAAGCCTTTGACTACCTAGACCATTTGGCAGATAACTCTCAAGCCTGGCACACAGATAATTCCTCTGAAAGTTTCAATAGATCTAATCTTGTTTCTAACAGAGGAAAATATCATTTTAGTCAAGAAGATGAGATAAAAGCTAAAGTAGCTAATTTGGCTAGAAAGATTGAAGCCATGGAACTTAGAGAAGTAAAAACGGTTAAAAATGAAGAAAGTTGTGGAATTTGTGAAATCATGGGACACCCCACTTCTGAATGTCCAAACATTCCCATTCTTAAAGAAGCGTTGCATGATCAAGTAAATTCCATAAACACATTTAAAAAGCCTTTTCCTTCTCCTTACTCTGAAACGTATAACCCTGAATGGAGAAATCATCCCAACTTCAGTTGGCGGAATAATAATCATGTTCAGGTACCACAATCTCAAAAGCCGGGCAACACTTTTTCCTATCAACCTTCACGTGTACAAACCTTGGAAGAGACATTGCAAGCATTCATGCAAACACAAGCAAATGTGAATAACCAAACCTCACAGGACATCAATGAGATCAAAAACACCTTGTCCACATTGACAGCTTCATTACGCACTCAAGAAAAAGGTAAGTTTCCTGCTCAACCTCAGCCTAACACTTCTACTCAATGTTTTGTTTCTTGCTCCAATGAAACTCAACAGGAAAATGCCAGTTCTATCACAACTCTTCGAAGTGGAAAGGCAATTGACAAAAACATTCCATCAAAAGACCAAGATCCTCCTTCCCCTCCGAAAAGTAATGGTAAGGATGATGGTAAGTCTGAACTTCTTGAAAATTTGGACAAAGAAAAAGGTATGCATCCTGCTCCTTTTCCTCAAAGGTTGCAAACAATAAAGAATTTGAATCAAAATGCAGAAATTTATGAACTTTTCAAACAAGTTAAGATTAACATTCCTTTTTTGGATGCAATCAAACAAGTTCCATCTTATGCTAAATTTTTGAAGGACATGTGCACAGTTAAAAGGAAACATAATGTACAAAAGAAAGCATTTTTGACGGAAAGTGTGAGCTCAATCATTCAGCACCTTACTCCACCAAAATTCAAAGATCCTGGATGTCCAACAATCTCATGCATCATTGGAAACACTAGAATAGAACGTGCATTGCTTGATCTTGGTGCTAGTGTTAATCTTTTGCCTTTTTCTGTTTATCAACAGTTAGGTTTAGGTGAACTCAAGGAAACACCTGTTACACTTCAACTAGCTGATCGTTCTGTAAAAATTCCTCGAGGGATAGTTGAAGATGTTTTGGTTCAAATTGAAAATTTTTACTTCCCTGTTGATTTTATTGTTTTGGACACACATCCTGTTTCAAATCCAAATGTTCAAATTCCTGTTATATTAGGCCGTCCATTTCTTGCAACTTCTAATGCTCTGATAAATTGCAGGAATGGTATTTTGAACATTTCTTTTGGAAATATGACTTTAGAATTAAATGTGTTCAACATTTGCAAGCAACCTGGTGATGATTCAGAAGTACATGAAGTGGATTTCATTGAAGAACTTGTTCATGAACATCTCACCACTACCACATTCCATGATCCTTTAGAAGCTTATTTAATTGAATGTGAGTTTGATAATGCTTCAGAAATTTCACACACTGATTCTTTGTTAAATTCTTTTCAGGATAAGCATCGTTGGAAACAAAAGTTTGAGGAACTTCCATCACTCACAAATGTCACTATACCATCAACTATTGAACCACCCAAGCTGGATTTAAAACCATTGCCATCCGAGCTAAAATATTCATTTTTGGGTGAGAATGAAACTTTTCCAGTCATAAATGAACTTGAGGAACTCAGAAATGATGCATATGAGAATTCTAAAATTCATAAAGAAAGAACTAAAGCCTTTCATGACAAGTTAATTTCAAGAAAAACATTTGATGTTGGGCAAAAAGTTCTACTTTATAATTCTAGACTTCACATATTTCCTGGTAAGTTGAGATCAAGATGGACTGGCCCATTTGTGGTTAAGCATGTGTATCATTATGGAGCAGTTGACATTGAGAATCCTCAAAATGGTAACGTATTCAAGGTAAATGGACAAAGACTCAAACTCTTTTTGGAAAATCATGTTACTCAAGAAGAGGTTGTTTTTCTTTCTGATCCTTGTTTTGAAAATAACTAGATGTAAATATAATTTTTTTTAACCCCGGTTAAATGGCGGATAACGGTACTCCGTGATTATTTAAGTCGGTTCCATCAGCTACCCACAAAACTGATATTGTATATAAATTTCTCTTTCAATTTCTTTTTCATTTTTTTTCAAGATGGATGATATTCTCACAAGATTGCAGAAACGATTTCCTCCTTTTCCTCGAAATATTTTACTGAAGCTTTACCAAGTTCGATTTGAAAGATTAAGAATGCTTATGCACAAAGGGATTCCTGAAGACATACGTTGGATAATTGAAGCCAAGGTACGTGAAGATGAATATCTTCCTGTTTTGCATTTACCAGGAAGCACTTTTGCAAAGAAGCGACGAGCAAAGCGCATGAGTTCAAATTGCCACAAATATGCACGATGGACGTGTAACGGTAAATGTCGTTCTATTGGGATTTCGTCCTCTAATCGAGATGATAAAATTGAATTCATTAAGGATGGACTGAGTAAGGAGAATTTGGGTAATATCCAACTTTCTCTTGAGACGCATCCTAGTGGAGACGTACAGAGAGAAATTCTTGATTTATGGCCGCAATTCCAAAGGGAATGGCAACATCTTGGGAATCTGATGTTAAAAGACCCTGTTTGCCAGCTTGTAAGAAAACTGGATGGGAAGCATATCCTCGACTCATAGAAGGCATTTAAGCCGTTTCTGGACGTAAAACCAGAGGAAGATGCCAAATACACTTTCGGCGACATTATTACTTTTGACTTTTACGGCACTCGAAAAAGAAAAAAAATGGAAAGCACTTCGTCCCAGCGCATTAAAAAAATTTGTGTCTTTGGAGGTGCTTATCCAGGGAAAAATAACATATTCGCTGATGAAGCCATAAGAGTTGGAGTAATACTTGCCCAACAAAAGATCCAGTTGATTTATGGAGGCGGTAGTACGGGTTTAATGGGAGCAGTCGCTACAGCAGCACACGCCGGAGGAAGTCCAGTTCTAGGAATCGTGCCAAAACTATTCACAGATTTTTGTGGACCTACCGTGGGTAAAGAAATACAAGTCTGGAGTATCCCTGAACGGATGACAATCATGTACCATTCTGCCGATGCATTCATTGCTTTACCAGGAGGTCTGGGTACATTGGAAGAAATAGCTTGCGTGGCTTCTTGGTCATCTTTGGTCACAAATAAGAAACCCATTGGTTTGCTTAATATTAATGGTTATTTTAGTAATTTGCTTTCATATTTAGATAATGCTGTGGATAATGGATTCATGTTTTCAGAGGCAAGGAGAACCATAATTTCTGCTACAACCATTGAAGATTTACTCAAAAAGCTCCAAGCTTATGAGTGTTTATCTGCTATGGTTGTTTCGCAAACGCTCGGAAAAAGAAAAAGAGATATGGACGAGCAAGGAGTGGATTGCACTTTGTCTTTGTGACATTATCTAACATTTTGCTTGTTGTGTCTCAGTTATAATAAGTGGTTAGCAACCTCTGCAGGTAATATCTCCTAAATTCTACCTTTAAAATTTGACATTGGGGACAATGTCATATTTTAGTAGGGGGTAAGGGACATATTTTGCTAAAAAAAAATTGTTGTGTTTTAAGACATTTAGAAGTATTCATTCTGAACAAGGTCTGAGTAAGGGAGACTTGAGACATACCTTGTCAGTTTGATTTAATCTTCTTCTTCAAAACAAAAAAAAAAACAAAAAACAAAAAAAAAAAACATGTTTAGACTTAGTGTGTTTTTTAGTTACTTTCAATACTATAATGAGATATGAATTGCATAAGTCTAAAGCAGATTTATTAGTGAGAAGATTTTCATGAGAATTGAGCTTGATATCAACTTTTTTATGAGCCAATGTTGATATGATATGTTGATTGAGAAAGAAGCATGTTTAGACTTAATCTGACTTGTATAATCATCCTTGTGAGTTTTTGAGCCTATAATGATTGATCATTATACAAATCAATCTAATTTCTTTCTTGAGTGCTCTTATGATTACATGATTCTCTAGAACTTGCTTTAAACCGTTTGAGACTATATTGATACATGTGACAACATGAATATGATAGAGGCATTAGGATTATAACCAGAGCCAAACAGCCATCCATTATTAATGTTCTAAGAGAACATCCCCACTAGTGAGCCAATTTGAGCCTACATTAAATATGCTATTTTATTGGTAACCAGAACTTACACCTAGCCTAAATATACTTATATCCTTACCCTTGTTCTAAAGATTGATTATATATTTTGAGACATATTGCAAAAACAAGGGATACTTTTTGAAAATTTGGGTTAGAACGAAAGATAAGTGTGGGGGAGGAGAGAGGCAAAAGTCAAGAGAAAAAGAAAGGGATCATTGTCAAATACATTCCCATATTAAAAAAAAAAAAAAATCTTCTCTTGAACTTCTAGTTAAAGTAAAGAAAAAAACGTTACAAAGTTGGTTAGAATGAAGCAAAGGCTCAACATGAATATTTAGCCTATGTTATTATGTGCTTTATAAGAGTTTTGAGAAGTTTTATTTGTATGATCTTATTATGTCTCTAAACTCTATGAACTCTTTGGAACCTTTGTGATATCTTTATCCTTTTGTTCTTTAACCACATTATAACCCTTTGGCCCCATTACAACCTTGAAAAAAGACCTCTTGATTTATGAAGTTGTATGATCTAAATAGTGGAGAATAGGTGGACAAGCAAGCATATGGTAGAACTGTTTTCATGAGATTGATTGAGTGTAAACACTTTACCACTACTTTAAAGAGTGAAAATCATGAGAGTATAGTGAGAAGTTGAGATTAAGTTGAATATGCACTATTTTGATTGAAATATGTTATGTTAATATTGGCTTAACTCATTTATTTACATTCAAGCATGAATTTTTGTGAAATTCTTTGAGCTATTGATTAGTTTATAAGACTTGTTCAAAGATTGTCTCTAATTTATATTGAAAGGATTAGGAGTAAATATTTTTACTGTATGTAGTTTACTTATATTTTAGTTTTTCAATGTTTGTGGGTATCGTTCTAGCAAACCCTCACGAGACTAAACTCATCCACTAGGGACACCTAGGGGTTTAAAGGCTTGTGTCACATGCTAAGTGCCACCGTGATTTCCAACGAAAATGGATTAGATTAGATTTTCTTATTTTATTTTTATTGAGTCGTTGCTAGGGACTAGCAACTATCTAAGTGTGGGGGTGTGATAACTCGTATAATTATATAGTTTTTAGTTATGTTTTATTATTGTTTTGTGTCAAATACGAGTTATTATTGTTTAGTCTAATTGTGTTTATGATCTTTTATATTTTTATGTAATTTGGTGTTTTTCACAAGTTTCTTTGAGTGATTTCAGATTACTAGAATTAAGGGCAAATCCAGTTCAGTTCCAGTTCCGACACCGTTTGGCATATCAGCTATATCTCGAGTTTCACTGAAGCAATAAGGCTGAAATTTGTAGCCGTGCAAAGCTAAGAGGCATATCTATCTTTTTCATGTTTTACACTTCTTGAAACGGAGTCGTTTTCCCTAGCGAAATCGACCATCAAGTTGGCTGATGTGCAATGACGTCTGTGCTGACCTGTTTTCGTATTTTGCCCATATCTTCTTATCCACATCAGAAAATGAGCGGATTCCAACGGCTATGGATCCGTAACTGATAGGGGTATATTTTTCTAGAAGACAATTTTATCAGATCGAGCCTCCAACATTGACAAAATCGACCATCAAGCTGGCTGATCAGAATTGTCATACAATATGACGAAAATTGTTAGAAAAATGCACCCACCTATTATACCTACCTTTGAAATTTGTAAAGCTTGTCTCTTGTCATTTAGCCCTCCAAAATGTGTATAAATAGAGGGCCTTGGATGAGTATTGGGATACATTGATACATTGGGAGGATATTAGCCATTGTAATAAAATTCTCTAAGTTTTCTTCTTCTTTCCTTTCTCTAGTTTTCTTTTTCTTTATTTACTTATGTTTCTTACATTTCTTTTCATTTTATTCATATCTAGTATGTGTTGCTAATCATATTGTTGAGGTGATGAGGTGAAGCTTTTGGTAAATGCTAAGGTTAGTCTCTTAAACATGAGCTAAAATGAATCATCATTTATAAACACTAGTATAGATAATATTTTCTTTTGGTTTAAAATCATACTTACAAAGTAGGGATCTTGATTCATTATTGACAAGGAAAATGGCACAGTAAATGCTTGGTTTCATAACCTTGATTTGTTGTAGACATATACCTTGGCATAAGGAATGCTTGGACTCTTTTTATGAGTTTTGAGGACACCAAATGAACATAATATCATATGCTATGGACGTTGGACAATTTGGACTGAATTGCTAAACCTTCCGATTGGAATCTCCCTTATGTGTGAATTTCAATTGTGTAATAAAACAAGATTAATCTTAGCATAACACCAAGAGTGGATTCTCTAACCTCAACATCTTTTCTTATTGTTTTTATATCTTGTTTAATTTCTTTTATTTTATTTTGTTTATTTTGTTCTCTAATATCTTGTTTATCTTGTTTTGTTGTTGATTCCCTAATATCTTGTTTACTTTATTTTTCTTATATATTTATAAACTTATACTTACTAATACGCTTCCCTGTGGTTCGACCTCGGACACCCGAGAATTTATTACTTGAACATAACCTGCACTTGGGTTTACAACTCTTAATTGAGTCTCCATCAACTATGTACTTGTAAAGAGTTTTGAGAAGTTTCTTTGTATGATCTTATTATGTCTCTAAACTTTATGAACTCTTTGGAGCCTTTGTGATATCTTTATCCTTTTGTTATTCAACCACATTACAAACCCCTTGGCCCCATTACAACCTTGATTAAAGACCTCTTGATTCATGAACTTGTATGATCTAAATAGTGGAGAATAGGTGGACAAGCAAGAATATGGTAGAACTGTTTTCATGAGATTGATTGAGTGTAAACACTTCACCACTACTTTAAAGAGTGAAAATCATGAGGGTATATCATGTGAGAAGTTGAGATTAAATTTGAACATGCACTATTTTGATTGAGATATGTTATGTTAATATTGGCTTAACTCAAACAATTTACATTCAAGCATGAATTTTTGTGAAATTCTTTAAGCTATTGATTAGTTTATAAGACTTGTTCAAAGATTGTCTCTAATTTGTATTGAAAGGATTAGGAATAAATATTTTTAGTATATGTAGTTTACTTATATTTTAGTTTTTCAATGTTTGTGGGTATCGTTCTAGTAAACCCTCACGAGACTAAACTCGTCCACTAGGGACACCTAGGGGTTTAAAGGCTTGTGTCACATGCTAAGTGCCACCGTGATTTCCTACGAAAGTGGATTAGATTAGATTTTCTTATTTTATTTTTATTGAGTCGTTGCTAGGGACTAGCAACAATCTAAGTGTGGGGGTGTGATAACTCGTATAATTATATAGTTTTTAGTTATGTTTTATTATTGTTTTGTGTCAAATACGAGTTATTATTGTTTAGTCTAATTGTGTTTATGATCTTTTATATTTTTATGTAATTTGGTGTTTTTTCACAAGTTTCTATGAGTGATTTCAGATTACTAGAATTAAGGGCAAATCCAGTTCAGTTCCAGTTCTGACACCTTTTGCCATATCAGCTATATCTCGAGTTTCACTGAAGCAATAAGGCTGAAATTTTAACCGTGCAAAGTTAAGAGGCATATCTATCTTTTTCATGTTTTACACTTCTTGAAACGGAGTCGTTTTCCCTAGCGAAATCGACCATCAAGTTGGCTGATGTGCAATGACGTCTGTGCTGACCTGTTTTCGTATTTTGCCCATATCTTCTTATCCACATCAGCAAATGAGCTGATTCCAATGTCTATGGATCAGTAACTGATAGGGGAACATTTTTATAGAAGACCATGTGATCAGATCAGGCCTCCAAATTTGACAAAATCGACCATCAAGTTGGCGGATCAAAATTGTCATACAATATGACGAAAATTGTTAGAAAAATGCACCCACCTATTATACCAACCTTTGAAATTTGTAAAGCTTGTCTCTTGTCATTTAGCCCTCCAAAATGTGTATAAATAGAGGGCCTTGGATGATTGTAGAGGATCATATTGTACATTGGTAGGATATTAGCCATTGTAATAAAATTCTCTAAGTTTTCTTCTTCTTTATTTTCTCTAGTTTTCTTTTTTCTTTATTTTCTTCTTCTTTCTTTCTTTTATTTCCTTCTTAGATTCTCTTTAATTTTATGTTTATGTTTACAATGCCTATGCTAGGCTAAACTTCTATTTGGTTAAGGGTGATTTCAAAGCCCTAGACATGTTTTGTGATTGATTTTCAGATTCTATCTATCATTAATTTTCTATCAAAGTTGCTTATGTTCTTCTACAAGAATTGTTCATGATGTTGTCTTGATTTATTTAGGTGTACAACTAGATAGATCTTGATAATTATCTATTGCTAGTCTAGGAGTCTTGATCCGTGTAATTGTCTTGATTTCCTATTCATAAGTGGCAATTTGTGATTAATGATTATGGTCAAGTTTTCAATAATTGCAAAGTGGAACATAACCTAAGTTGAACAATCCGAGCTTATGTGTTTGTTGCTTAGATCAACCTATCTTTCTCATCATAAAGCTGCCATTAAATTGAATTTAGAGAGCTTATTCTAGGTTGTTTAATGGTTAGAGATTAAATAGAGAGCTTGTTCTATTTAACGACAAACTAAGGAAAGATTGGGATAGCAAAGCTTGTTGTTATCTACGGTTGTTAACTTTGATAGTTGGTTGATATTGATAGATCTGAAATTGATTCTTAATGATGTCTAGTGGTGGAGAATGAAACCTTAACCATATTTTTCATATTTGATTCTTCTTACTTACTTGTTTTCTTACTTTTCTAGTTTGCTTATTTTTAAAAGTATATTTATTTTTATTGGCTGGTTATACCGCCTAATTTAGTATATATATTTTTATTGGCTGGTTATACCGCCTAATTTAGTATATATATTTTTATTGGCTGGTTATACCGCCTTGCATCTTTTTCTTATTATTTACTTTAATTTAAATCTGGCTTTAAAAACCCCTTTTCTTTTATTGTTTTCTTTGAACGTAAGTTATAAACTAATAACTCATAGATTAAAACCCAATCCCTGAGGACTCGACCCTTGCTAATCATTATACTTACAATTGATCTTTTTAGTGCAAGGTTAAATAAGATACACTGTTTTGGGTGCATCACCTATTACTCACATCGGCCAAACAACTATTGTGCCACGATTTAGCCCACACCAAATCGAGCTGCAAAACGTATTCCATGTGCCAGGTATGAAGAAAAACCTGCTATCGGTTTCACAACTCACTGCCTCAGGAAATTATGTCGTGTTTGGTCCAAATGATGTGAAAGTATATCCAAACTTAAAGCCAACAAGTACACCAATAATGGAAGGGAAGCGTCTAGAGTCAGTTTATGTTATGTCCGCTCAGACTGCATATGTGGACAAGACAAGAAAGAATGAAACAGCTGACTTGTGGCATGCAAGGCTTGGGCATGTGAGTTATCTCAAGTTAAAGGTAATGATGAAAAAGTCTATGCTCAAAGGTCTTCCTCAATTAGACATTCAAGAGGACACAGTATGTGCAGGGTGCCAATATGGGAAAGCTCACCAGCTGCCATACAAGGAGTCAAAGTTTAGAGCTAAGGAGCCTCTTCAGCTAATTCACTCAGACGTGTTCGGGAAGATAAAACAACCTTCTGTCAGTGTCTGCCAATACATGATAACTTTCATTGATGATTTTTCAAGGTACGTCTGGATTGATTTTATGAAAGAAAAATCAGAGGCACTTACTAAATTTATAGAGTTCAAAGAAAAGGTGGAAAAAGAAGTAGGCCGAAAGATACAATGCCTACGCACAGATAACGGGGGAGAATACACATCCAAGGAGTTTTCAGAATTCTTACAGGAATGCAAGATACGCCGACAATTGACATGTCCGAACACTCCACAACAAAATGGAGTTGCCGAGAGAAAGAATCGGCATTTGGCTGAGATATGTCGAAGCATGTTACATGCGAAGAATGTGCCACCTCGTTTTTGGGCAGAATGTTTGAAGACTGCAGCTCACGTGACTAATAGGCTTCCACAAGCAAGGCTTGGTTTTATCTCACCCTTTGAGAAACTATGGAACATCAAACCCACGGTGAGTCACTTTCGAGTATTTGGTTGCGTATGTTATGTATTTGTACCAGATCATCTACGTAGCAAATTCGACAAAAAGGCAATTCGTTGCATATTTGTGGGATATGACGATCAAAGAAAAGGGTGGAGATGTTGTGATCCAACGAGTGGCAGATGCTATGTATCCAGAAATGTTGTGTTCGATGAAGCTTCGTCATGGTGGTCACCACAAGCAGCTTTGTTGCCAGACTCAAAAGAGATTGAAGAAAAACTTCAAGAAAATATGGAGGAACAAATTGAGCTTGAAAAGACTCAACCAAGTGACGAGTATTCAGAAAAGGCCCTTGATGAGGAAAAGTCATTTCGAGAAAATGAGTTCAATGAAAAAGATTCTCAGCCACTTCTGCGCAGGTCATCACGACAACGCAAACCAAATCTTAAGTATGCTAATGCTGCTCTAATTGAAGAAATAGAGCCAACAACTTATGAAGAGGCATCTGAGAAATTGGAATGGAGAAAAGCCATGGAAGAAGAAGTTCAAGCCCTGAAACAAAACGAGACATGGGAGTTGGTGCCAAAGCCGAAGAAGATTGAACCCATCTCATGTAAATGGGTTTATAAAATAAAGACTCGACCCGATGGATCGATAGAAAGGTATAAGGCTCGATTGGTGGCTCGCGGATTCTCTCAAAAGTATGGGGTGGACTATGATGAGACCTTTAGTCCGGTTGCAAAGATTACAACAGTACGAGTATTACTTGCCCTTGCAGCAAGTAAATCTTGGAAGTTATGGCAAATGGATGTGAAAAATGCCTTATTGCACGGAGAGCTAGATCGAGAGATTTATATGGAGCAGCCCGAAGGATTCATAAGTAAAGTTCATCCGGATTATGTGTGTAAGTTGAAAAAGGCACTCTACGGATTAAAACAAGCACCGAGAGTATGGTACGGTAAAATTGCTGAATTCCTAATACAAAGTGGTTACTCAGTTGCAGCAGCAGATTCGAACTTGTTCGTGAAAGAAAAAGGAGGTAAGTTGGCAATAGTCTTGGTTTACGTGGATGATCTAATCATCACCGGAGACAACGAAGAAGAAATCAAACAAACTAGAGGCAATCTCTCAGTACGTTTTCAAATGAAGGAGCTTGGAGAGCTGAATCACTTTCTCGGGCTAGAAGTAATCCGTACCAAAGAAGGAATATTCTTATGTCAACACAAGTATGCAAAAGATCTTATACACAAATTCAGGATGACTGAGTGCAAGTCGATATCTACGCCTATGGAAGCCAATGCAAGACTCTGTAGTGAAGAAGGCAAAGAATTGGAAGACTCAACAAGTTATAGGCAACTAGTGGGTAGTCTAATCTACCTTACATTAACAAGACCCGACATTGCATTCGCTGTTGGAGTAGCTAGTCGATTCATGGAGAAACCGAGGAAACCTCACTTAGATGCGGTTCGACGAATCTTGAGGTACGTAAAAGGAACTATTGATTTTGGACTTCTATACAAAAAGGGAGTTCCGTGCCAAGTTATAGGATATTGTGATGCCGATTATGGTGGAGATCATGATACAAGACGATCAACAACTGGCTACATGTTTAGTCTTGGATCCGGCATAATCTCTTGGTGTAGCAAAAGACAACCTACAGTATCATTGTCAACCACAGAAGCAGAATATAGAGCAGCAGCTATGGCAGCACAAGAAAGCACGTGGTTGATACAGCTGTTAAAGGACCTGCACCAACCGATTGACTCTCCAGTACAACTCTATTGCGATAATCAGTCAGCAATAAGCTTAGCTGAAAATCCAGTCTTTCATGCCAGAACCAAGCACGTAGAAATACATTATCACTTTGTACGTGAAAAAGTACTTCAACGAGATGTTGAACTGAAATACATCAAGACTGAAGAACAAGTAGCTGACTTGTTTACCAAGGGACTTAGCGGTGCAAAATTCGATGAGTTCAGAAGACAACTTGGCATGACTACCAAAGCGAGCATCAAGAAAGAGTAGTCGTTGAGGGGGAGTGTTAAAGTGATCACCGACTACTCTCCTCCAGAATTCTAGATTTTTCTTCAAAATACTCATCTCTAGATTTTTCTTCTCTTAGAGTTATTTTTTGCCTTATCTCTCTTTCTCTAGAGTTTTCTATCTCTAGGTTGTTCTTCAATATTCTTTAGAAATCTATTTAGAAATGGTAGTCAAACATTACTGCATAGCTGACATATTGGAACATTGTAGAAATTGTTATGTCGGTTTAGTATGTCTATATAAATAGAGCCTTAGGTATTGTGTGTTGTGTGTGGTGTGTAGAGAGAAAAAGAAAGAAAAAGATTTGAGTGAAAGCTTGTGTGAGGTTGTCTCTATTATTAGTTGCTGTTCACACCAATTGTATTTGGTATTTTCTCATATTAATAAAAGAGTTGTTTTTCGAAAGTTACTGTAGCATCACGAGATAAAGTTACTGTAGCAAATCGATACTGTAGCACAAAACTACAATTGGTACCGAGAGTCAGAAATCAACAAAAGGGTATAAATTTAAACCTATAATCATTTACATTAAAAGCAAACTACTGAGAAAAGCTCTAAAATAATAAGGTACTTTGACATCCCCTCCTTTAATCACCTATATACTCTTTTGTGAAAATCCAACAATGGCATTTCTGTCTCCAGAAATTAATTTGATATTTTCAATAAGAGATAAGCTTATTAATTCTAGAAAAAAAAATAGAGGTGTTAGGTTCAAATTTTATGAGTGGCTCCTTATTGGTGCTAGTCTTAAATGCATAATTTTGATAAGATTCCACTTGTTTTGATTTGAATAGTAAATAATTTATGAAAATTTATTTGATGAGTTTAAAAAATATTACCAAAATTTTACCAACCGATTTAACAAGATGATATTGTAGAAGGAGAAAATTTGTAACCAATTACAAATAGCCACGTGTCAATTGGAATTTCTTTAATTAAGAAATTTTCAATTAAATTATACATTACCATGTGAAATTGATAATATCATATTATAATTAATTATTTTATAATTAATTAAATATGTACACATGGTTTGACCAATCAAATTGCAAGGATTCATGGGTTATCCAATCAAATTTCACCCATATGTCATAATTACTTTACCTCTAATTAAATTAAATTAATTAAGAGATAAATAATAAATTTTTATCTCTAATTAAATTAAATTAATTAAGAGATAAATAATAAATTTTTATCTCTAATTAAATTAAATTAATTAAGAGATAAATAATAAAGTTTTATCTCTAATTAATTTAATTAATTAATTAAGAGATAAATAAATATTTTATCTCTAATTTAATTAATTAATTAAGTGATAAAAAATAAATATTTTATCTCTAATTTAATTAATTAATTAAGTGATAAAAAATAAATATTTTATCTCTAATTTAATTAATTAATTAAGTGATAAAAAATAAATATTTTATCTCTAATTTAATTAATTAATTAAGAGATAAATAAATATTTTATCTCTAATTTAATTAATTAATTAAGTGATAAAAAATAAATATTTTATCTCTAATTTAATTAATTAATTAAGGGATAAATAATGAAGCTTTATCTCTAATTAAATTAAATTAATTAAGAGATAAATAAGGAGGATGAGTTGTTTTAAAACTCTCTTTCACCTGGCTAGCTACCACTATAAATAGAGACCTCCCCTTAACACAAATTCACAACTCAGAAAGCCTGAAGAGAAGAAGATTTTGAAGAGCCAAATCCTCTCAAAATTCTTAAGAAGAAATTAGAGAAATTCTAAGAACGCGGTGCTTGTTCTTGAGAATTCTCTAAGAAGCTGCTCTCCGATCTTGTTCATCAAAGGAAATGAGATAATTCCTGTTTTTCAAGACCAAGTCTAGAAGACCCTTGAAGCGGACCTTATCGATTCAAGATCAAGTCGTGAAGACCCTTGAATCAAAATTTTACTGAAGAAAAGAATCAAAGGATTTCTTTCTTTAAGAATATTCAGAGATTGTAACCTCAAAGTTTGATTAATAAAATTTTTATTTGACTCCAAATTTTCCTTGTCATATTTTTGACATAAAATTTGTGTGTACAAATTTTGGCACGCCCGGTGGGACAATCTCTACCTTTCATCTCTTTTCTTCAAAACTCAAGTTATCAAGTCGCAATGGCTCCCAAGAAGAACCTTGCTAACAAACCAACTCTCAAGCCTGCTCGAGCTAATCCTGCAGTCTACCCCACTTCATCATCAAGCGTTGATATCCCTACTCATCCTTATGGCACTAGGAGGAAGACCAAAGCTCTTGCTGAATTATATGAGCAAACTTTTCCGGTGCTCAATCAAAACCCTCTCTATGACACTTCTTCTCCAATTCAAGACTTTGAAGAAGTTTCCGCTAGACAAGTTGATTCTCTTCGAGGATCAAGTGCAAGTCGCCAGTTAACATACAAAGAACAAGATAGCTACTCAGGCAACAGCCATATTCCATCATCTGCTCCAAAATCAAGTTCTGGAGTAATGGCTGTCATGACAACTGGCACCACATCATTGGAAGAACAAGTTGCACTTCTGGCAAAATCTGTTGAAATTCTTTCAGCAAGCATCAAAGAGAAGGATAACCAGATCGCTTCCATGATGGACAAGATCGCCGGTCTCACTGGAAAAAGGAACGAAGCTTCAAACCAAAATTGGCAATCAATCTTTCAAGATGATGGTGAGAACTCTGGCAAGGAAGTTGCTAAGGATTCTGAGGAAAAGATCAATGAACTCGTCACTACCAGTCAGCTCAAGGATCTTATCAAGGAAGCTATCAAAGATCAAGTTGAAAGCATCACTCAACCTTCATATACATATGCAAAGCCATATTCTCAAAGGATCGATCGTCTGAGGATGCCTGGGAACTATCAACCCCCAAAGTTTCAGCAGTTCGATGGAAAAGGAAATCCACGCCAACATGTTGCACATTTCGTGGAAACTTGCAATAATGCTGGCACCTATGGAGATCTCATGGTGAAGTAGTTCGTTCGCTCCTTGAAAAGCAACGCCTTTGATTGGTATACTGATCTTGAGCCTGGGACGATTGACAGCTGGGAACAACTTGAGCGTGAATTCCTTAATCGATTCTACAGCACTCGCCGCATAGTCAACATGATCGAACTCACAAGCTCACGTCAATGGAAGGATGAGCCAGTCATTGATTACATCCACAGATGGAGAAATCTGAGCCTGAACTGCAAAGAAAGACTGTCTGAGTCTTCTGCCCTTGACATGTGCATCCAAGGCATGAATTGGGGCTTGCGTTACATTCTTCAAGGCATCAAGCCTAAGACCTTTGAAGAATTAGCCACTCGTGCTCATGATATGGAGTTGAGTATGACAGCTGCTGGAAATCAGGAACCTCCGGTGCAAGAGCCAAAGAAAGGTAAGGAAAAACAAGATACCCGCAAAGGGGGCAAAACCTTTATCAACAAGGGAGAAAGCAAACAGTCCATGGCCGTGACTACCAAGCCTCTTAAGATATCTCCCAAGTCAAAACAATCTCAAGAGACGAAATCTTCTCCTATCCAAGACAAAGGTAAAGGCAAGATCACTTTGAAGGAGAGGCAAGAAAAGAAGTATCCTTTTCCTGATTCTGATGTTTCAAGCATTCTTGAAGAACTTTTAAAGACTAAGCTGATTCAGTTGCCAGAAATGAAGCGACCTGAAGAAGCTGATAAAGTAGAAGACCCCAATTATTGCAAGTACCATCACTTGATTAGCCATGCTCTGGAGAAGTGCTTTATTTTGAAGGATAGAATTATGCGACTCTATGAAGAGGGGAAAATCGAGTTTGAAGAAGAAACGGTGTCATCAAATTTGGCATCAGTCAATATGGTTTCTCAATCCAATTTGCTGGATAGAACCATAAAATTTGGCTCTTTTGATCCTATCATACTAGCTCCAAGTATAAGTACGATAGTGGATCTTCAGGGAAGTGGGGGCAACTATTTGCTTCAAAGACAAAATCAAGATTACGATGGTTGGACTCTAGTCACACGCCGAAAAAGCAAAAAGAAGAATCTTCCAAAAGTTGTGAAAGTGCCTACGAGAGCTAAGATGATCAAACAACCATCTAAATCTCCAAAGCCCAATGTGCCTCAAGAAACAAAAATGCCATCTCAGGGTAAAAATTCAGTAGTGAGAAAGTCAAGGAGGCCGATCACTTTAAACGAATTTATGCCAATTCAGCTTAGAGATGAAGATTTGGTTTTCATGACTTGTTACCATAACGGTGGCAATAAAGATAATGAAAACAACATTGACTCAGTAGCATTCGAAGTTGATGGTCATTCTTGTGCTACGAAAATTAACTTTTCTGATGAAGATCTGTTGCTGGGGTCAACCCCTCATAATCGGCCGTTGTTCGTCGTAGGATATACTCGGGAACAGAAGATCAATAGAATCTTGATCGATGATGGTTCTACTGTCAACATACTCCCGTTGATGACAATGAAAGAATTGGGAGTTCCTTTGGATGAATTGATGCAAAGCCGCTTGATGATCCAAGGATTCAACCAAGGGGGACAAAGAGCTCTTGGAAAACTTAGACTTCAACTTTTCATTGGAGATATGGAGTCAAGTCCACTTTTCCATGTGATCGATGCCAAAACGACATACAACATGTTGTTAGGACGACCGTGGATACATCAAAATGGTGTAGTCTCCTCAACTCTGCACTAGTGTCTCAAGTATTGCAGAAACGGTCAAGTCAAGACGATCCTTGCAGACGCTAAGCCATTTACTATAGCAGAAGCACATTTCGCAGATGCAAAGTTTTATCTCAAAGATACATTTATTGAAGAAGTAATGTCCAACCCGATGCAAGAATTAAAGCAAAAGGGAAAGAATTTGGCTTCTTCCACAGTTGGAGAAGATGAAATTGCTCAAGGTTTAAAAGATCTGACTCTTCCCCTCATTAACTTGGAAGAATCAAGAGGCCTTATACCTCCACTGCAAGGATTTGTTAGGCCAGTAGAAGAACCTCTTTGTGAACATCAAGATCTTCCTACTCATCGAGCTAAAGATTTTGATCCTAACGCTTATAGGTTGCTTGTCAAAGCTGGGTATAAACAAGAGGATGTTGCAAAATTGGCTCACGAGACAAAAGAGCCTAGCAAAGAAAAACCGCAAAGTTCATTCAAGATCCGAGAGGTCTGGCAAAAGAAGATTGATCACATTGGAACTTCTAGAGAGGGGCTTGGATATTCTCCATTAAAATTGAAGATTCATAAACAAACTTCGAGATACATAAATGTGGAGGAAGTTTCCGAGGAGCCAGAAGATGCAGTGAAGTCACCAGGACTTTCAGTATTTGATCGCTTGGGAGCACGTTCAACACGATGTTCAGTGTTTGATCGTTTGAGCATTCAATCATCACGAAGGTCAGTTTTTGAACGAATGGGAGAAAAATGCAGTGAAGTTTCTGTAAGTAAACCAATTTCCATTCAGTCAAGGCTTGGAAGTTTATACTCCGAAAAAGTTAACTGTGGCCGAAAAAGAAAACTTTTCACTTTAAAGGAATCAAGAGATTTTCACAGCAAAATTCCTTCTCGAATGAAAAGGCAAAGCGAATGGAAGGTAACTACTGGTGAAGTTTTAAAGGCTAGAAAGCACACAGTGGTTATAACCAAATCAGTCTCATCCTCAGAGGAAGAAGAACTTGAAGAAACAGAAATCCTTACTTCTAACCATGTATCTGTAAAAGAAACTGGTGAAAAATCTCAAGAAGAAGAAGCCCAAGAAGCCCCTTCGTCTTTTGAAGAAGGAAATCAAGCTACTATTGATGAGTTAAAGGAGGTTAACATCAGCACTAGTGAAGATCCACGACCGATCTTTATTAACGTTTGCTTACCACCAGAAGAGGAAAAAGCCTATCTTGATCTTTTGATAGAGTATCGAGATATCTTTGCTTGGACTTACAAAGAAATGCCGAGACTTGATCCAAAAGTAGCTATGCATCATCTCGCTGTCAAGAAAAGTGTCCGACCTATCAAACAAGCTCAACGACGTTTCCATCCTGACTTGATCCCCCAAATTGAAGCTGAGGTCAATAAGCTCATCAAAGCTGGCTTTATTAGAGAAGTCAAGTATCCCACTTGGATCTCAAATATTGTTCCAGTGAGAAAGAAAAATCGTCAACTTCGAGTTTGTGTAGATTTTCGAGATTTGAACAATGCTTGTCCAAAGGACGACTTTCCTCTCCCTATAACAGAAATAATGGTTGATGCTACAACTGGCCATGAAGCTTTGTCATTTATGGATGGATCGTCTGGCTATAATCAAATTCGCATGGCTCCAAGAGATGAAGAACTTACTGCATTTCGAACTCCAAAAGGAATATACTTGTAGACACCTAATTTTGTCCGGACCACTAAACAGGTATGTTTTCTTCCCATATTGATGTTTCCGAGTGTAAAAAGATTTTTTTCACCCTGCAGGTGGTACTCCGAGACTTAGTTTAAGAGGGCGAGCACAAAAAGTCAAACCCGAAAAAGTCAATCCCAAAAAGTCAACTACTGAAAAAGTCAACCCACTTTCAAAATCAATATTTTAAGTTCAATTGAAAAATGGAGAAAGAATTTTGATAATCCGAGGTCTACATTGAATGATATGGAGTTCAGAAGTTGGGATTTGGAGATTCAGTAGAAAAGAAACCCTAATCCAAGAAATTTGGGGAAGAGTGCTTAAACGATCAAACTGGTCGAAATTGAAGATTCCAAATGAAAGATAAACACTGACTACGGGTAATGGAGAAGTCACTTGCAAGAAAAATCGAAAGGAAAGTCAATCCGGGAGAAAACCGAGAATTAGGGTTTTTAGTGGATTTCGGTGAAATCGGGAAGAATCACAGAAATGGCCCGACTTGGTAAGACCAAAGCCCCAATGGATGAGGAATGATTAAAAAGGATGGCCCAAGGATCAGATTGAAGAAAATCTGAAAATCGGACTTGTTTTGAGCAAAACCGGGTTTCGGAGGTTAAAGGGGCAAAATTGGAAAAATTTGGGAAAAATAGCAAATGGACTCCGAAAATTCTGAAAAATTTGTCAATCTCATTTTTAAATTGTTTGGAAGAGATTGGCAAAAGAAAATCTTGATTCCGAGTTCGGTTGCAAAATGACCAAATCCCAGGCTTTTTATGCAATAATTCAAAAAGATAAATCCCGGAAAAATAGCAAATGGGCTCCAAATCTTTTGAAATTTTGCAGATCTCATTTTTAAATTATTTGGAAGAGATTGGCGAAAGAAAATCTTGATTCCGAGTTCGTTTGCAAAATGGCTAAATCCCGAGCCTCCTATGTAGTAATTCAAGCCGATAAATCCCGAAAAAATACCAAATGAGCTCCAAAAATTATGAAAACTTCCAGATCACACTTTTTAATTGTTTTGAAGAGATTGGTGAAGAAAAATCTTTATTTGGAGCTCGTTTAAAAAATGGTAAAAAGTAGGGGCATAAAAGGACATTTTGGGAAGAACAAAATCCAAATAAATAGCAAACGGACTCGGATAATTTTGAAAACTTCCAGAACTCAATATTTTATTATTTTGGAAGTATTAAAAAAAGAAAAATTGAATTTGGAGCCCGTTTGATATTTATTTTGCATCCGGGGGGCAAAATGGTCGTTTCACCCAAGCAACCGAAAAGGGCTTCTTTGGGCCTTTCAAAAATCAGAGCTGGGCTGGAAAAGAGAAGTGCTGGCCTGCCCAAGCCCAAAGGAAGGAGGAAGCTTAGGATTTTTTTAATCAAGTGATTAAAAATCAAGAGTTAAGTTAGAGATTTTCATTTTTGAGCCTAAGTCCCAATCCCACATCCCTTTGTAATGTCAAACCAAGGAGGTGCTCACCTTATAAATAAGGAGTCTTGGCCTTTGGTTGAGATCACCCACTACCCCTTGTGAGATAGTCTATACACTTGTATTAGGATTATCCGGGTGGTGAGTCATAGTGTTTTTGTTGAGAGGGTTTGTAGCTTAATCCGTTCAAAAGCTACTTTGAGGGTTTGTAGCTTAATCCGTTCAAAAGCTACTCTGAGGGTTTATAGCTTAATCCGTTCAAAAGCTATTTGTGAGAGGGTTTGTAGCTTAATCCGTTCAAAAGCTACTCTGAGGGTTTGTAGCTTAATCCGTTCAAAAGCTACTCTGAGGGTTTATAGCTTAATCCGTTCAAAAGCTACTTGGTGAGTTTTCATTTTAAAATAATGTTTCTTGTTCTTCCTTCATTTCCTTTCTTAAGTATATTTTTCTTACATTTTGTTTTTACAATAAACTCACCATGGCCAAATGGCCTACATTATTTATTTTAAGTTGTTATTTTTGATTCATTTTACCATATTGTTTATGCTATTTTCTTTATTTTTGATGTTTTAAATATTATGTTATTTCATGTTCTTAAGTTATATTTAATTTGGTTGCTTTGTTTGTTGCCATTTATGTCTTAGATATCATGTTTTTACATTTTTAATTTTCTGTTTTCATGTTGTTTAAATTTGAGCATGTTTTAGGGTTAGCATATTAAGTGTTTGTGAAAATGCTTGTGTGATTCTTTGCATGATTCTTGTTTTATATCTTAGTAAGCATGTTTTAGATTTGGTATATTAGGTGTTTGTGAAAATGCTTGTGTGATTTTTGTGTTATGACTTAGTTTTTCATGCTAGCATACCAATTGTTTGTGAAAATGCCATGCTTGTTGAAGCTTGGGGCCATTTGGCTACTCCATGTGTTTTGCATTGTGTGTTGTATTTTTGTCATGCTAGTTGTTAGGTTTTTGCATTTGCATGATATTTGGTTGGATTTTTGAATTAAGCATGCCTTGTGTTTGTGAAAATGCCATGCATGTCTTAGGTCTAGGTTACATTAAATGTCATGCAAGTTCATGTTAGGTCTAGGCCATATTATTTGTGTCATGCATTTTCCTTACATTTAGGTTTAGATCCATGCATTTCATGCATTATGTTTGCTGCATTGTTTCATGCATTTCATGTTCATGCCACTTGAATAATGACTTGAGCCAATTAATGGTTCAAGGTCATGCTCTCTTGAGCACACTTGTGGAAAATTAAGTTTGTCAAATTGATTATTCTACCTTTGTGATTTTTTTTACTTAGCCAATTTTTATCTAACTTTCAAAAAGTCCTAGCTACTATCTTCAAGTCATTCTATGAGTTTCAAATATTTTTATTTTGGTTTTTAAATGATTTTATCAAAGACAAAAAAAAAAAATGTGTTGGCAAAGCAGTTTTTTTCACCCAAAACTCGTACATCTCCGATTTTTCTGGGAATTCATCTTTGATCAGAAAATTAAGTCGATTGTTTTCCGTGTATTTTTACATGTCCTGAGTCTCCAATAATTTTTTCAGAATTTTTGGAATTTTTAAAAATAGGGTAAAAAATCGTGGATTAAAACTGGACAGTGGAGTCAGAATTGAATTTAAAGAAAAACAAAGCAGTTTTTTCTCCTCCAAAAACTCGTACATCTCTGGTTTTTCTGGGAATTCATCTTTGATCAAAAACTTAATCCAATTTTTTCTCGTGTAGTTTTACATGTCCTGAGTCTCCAGTATTTGTTTTAGAATTTTTGGGATTTTTAAAAATAGGGTAAAAAATCGTGGATTAAAATTGGACAGTGGAGTCAGAATTGAACTTAAAGAAAAACCAATTTTCTGTTTTGGTTAATTTACTTAGAGTGGGCTGATTAGGAGGGTTAGCCACTGACTTAGGATGATTTCTAAGCCCTTTTAAACTCTAAAAATGGTTTTTCAAGTCCCGGGTTAAGGGTAGTCAAGTCCGGATTTTTTAAACTTAGGAAATTAGAGCCATTTAAAAATTTTTAGCCCAGTTTTTATTGTTAATTCAAGCTTTTCAAAATTGTTTTCAAACAATCACAAAGTATTTTGGTTTTAGAATATTTAATTAGACATATTTTCCTAAGGTAGCCGGATATCTTTTTAGATATACGGATTTCCTTAATTAAAGGAAAAAATACATTTTATGCATTGCATTTTTATTTTCATGCATATTATATGATAGCATTATTTTATTCCATGTCATTTAAATTATATGCCATACCATTCATATTTGTCATGTCATTTAGGTTGCATTATATTATTTAGACTGTACTATGTCATTTTATTTATGTCGTGCATATACATATACATTTATTTTAAATGTTTTCAAAAAGATAATGGTTTTCAATAAAAATAAAGATATTCCCGAGTTAAAATAATTCATGAGTTCTCTACCGGGTTTGCTGGAGGGAATTTCATCAATTATCATTAATAAAGGAATATCTTTCTTTCAAAAAAGAGAATGATTCGGAAAGTTTTCCAAAACTAATAAAAATTTATATATTTTGCCACGTTTGTTGGGGAATATAGGAAAATTTTGAATTTATAAATTCCGGATCATTTTCAATAAAAAATGGAATTATTTTTCTTTAGAATGGGAATTAACTTGAAATACTAAATTTAAAACCAATCTTTACCGAGACTTGAGATAACACACGATTAATAACGTACCGATTTATACGGGCGTTGTGGGGGTGCTAATCCTTCCCCACACGTAACCGACTCCCGAACCCGCTTCTTTGATTTCTCTGGTTTAAAACGCAGACTTGAAATTGGTTTTTAAAATGTTTTAATTAATTTTTAAAATATTTTATAAAACCGGTTTTAATAGGTGGCCGATCACACCTAGCTAAAAAAGATTGGTGGCGACTCCATGTCTTTTTTAAGGTCATTTTCAAAACCTTCATTTTTCTAGAGGAATTAAGTCGACTTTTCCTCGGTTTTTTTTTAATGTCACGCTTAACGAATAATAAAGTCTTGCGATGAGACTCGTTATTTTTTTAGGTTGCGACAGCTTGGCGACTCCGCTGGGGAAATATTAGAGAGTCAGGCCTAGAATTAGTCGTGTGTTATCTCAGTCTCGGTTTTGTTGGTTTAATTGGTATTTAAATTTATTTCCCACATTTTTTAATAAGGAGAATTTTGAAAAATAGTAAAATATTTTTAAATATGCTCATACTCATGTGTATGCATTTTATTATTGTTCTCTAGTTATTTAAGGTTGCATATTATAATTGCTTGTTGGTTAATGCGTTACATTATGCTTGAATGTTTTAATTGCTAGGGCATTTAGAATAAGGTTTGTAGAATAGGTGGTGAAAGGTTTATTATTCCTCCACACACACTACACGTGCATTTGCATAACATGAATCCTATACCCGGGTTCCGTCCTTTTAAGTGGGAGTAAAGTAACTACGCCTTCGTGATGATCCTCCGTATGGGCTAGTGAAACACTTTCGGAGTATAAAGTACCTAATGCCTTCGTGATAATCCTCCGTACGGGCATAGGAAAATATACTCTAACGAATTGAACCCGCTTTTATTGGGGTGCCTTACTAGCCTTCACCGGCGATAGTGAGGAACAATTCGGGGCCTTAGAACCGATTCACCCTCATATAGTGAACCTAGGCGAAGCCATCCCGAATTTCCGTTAGATATACCGAAAATAGGAACACATGGAGGGACATTTCTAAATTTTTTGTTACCTGTTTTACACTCCGAATGAGTGTGGTAGACCGGGCAATGATGTACGTACATCGCCCGTAATAAATGTGATACTCCGCCTCGAAGGCATCGTGATGCCTAAATAAGCAGATATTGCTAGGGCAGATGTTCATTAGCTGTTTTTAAAAAAAAAAAAAAAATCCTTTTTCAAGCATTTTTGCATGTTGCACATTTCATGCATGTGTGAATGGAGCATGTACATTTTTGGTTGTATTATTGATCTCATTCTTTGCAATAAACAGTTGGTAATTTCATTTGATGATTTCATAAAACCGGTAGTGTCACATGAACATTTGCATATTGTACCATAGTAGGATCCACCTTGAAATTCTTTTGAAAATGATGTGATTGGTTTATCACCAAAAAAATCATAAATTTGGAGGCAAATCTTGCATAATGAGATGTTTGAATAATCAAGATTTAAGTCCCACCAATTTCGTGTAATCATTGATTTCTTTGTATATACCTTTGTGTTAATTCATTTATTTTTTGCATGTATCATTTTGACATCATGTTATAGTCCTAACATGCATGGTTATTCATTGTAAAATACATTTGTGATATAGAGGGTCATTCGTTGTATATACCCTGGTGTAAATTTATGAATTCTTTACATGCATTATGTTGACTTTGGGTTGCATTCATAACAAACATAGTCAGTATGATTCCTTTGTATATACATCATGTTAGCATTAGGTCACATTCATGACAAACATGGTTAGCATGATCTTCTTGGTATACTCTATATCAATCATTCATTGTTTGCATAATTGACACCGTGTTGCATTCATAGTGTATGTGATCATTCATTGGGAAACATGCTAAAATACATTATCAGTCATTGCATATATCCATGTGTTGATTTGTTTATTCTTTGTTTGCAACATGTTGGCATTGTGATTGCATTTATTACATATATGGTCAGCATGTTTCCATTGTACATATCCATACATCATATTGCTTAGGCTTCACATGCATCAAATTGCATTCATGGCTCATTCATCATGACATACATTTGGGGGAAATAAAATAGAAGTTGGCTTGGCTTTAGGAGTCTTTGAAAGAATTTCCATTTCAAATCAGAAGAAGTATTGAGTACACTTTTAATACAGGTTGGTGCTATGGAGGATGAACAAGTTGCCCGAATGGGAAAAACGGAAAGGGAACAGAGAGAATTGCGAGAACAGCTAGCAAAATCTCAAGCAGAATCTAAGGATCAGATGACTAAACTGATGGAGCTAATGTCTGCTGTAATCAAGGGAAAAGGATACACCGAAAACTTTGTCGCCGGAGAAGGGTTAGAGGCACAAAAGGGCCAAGATGGGGTCGCAATAAGTGATGCCCAGAACAATGTTAACCCCGTCAATGTCCTAAACTCAGATGATCTAGCTGAACAGGCAAAGTTGAAAAGGGTTGCAGTAAATGAGGTTGAGTTGGCAGATTCCCAAGGGAAATATCAGTTGTTAGATGAAAGGCTCCGGGCAATAGAAAGAACGGATGTATTCGGGAGTGTGGAGGCGAAAGAACGATGCTTGGTCCTCGATTTAGTCATTCCTCCTAAGTTCAAGATCCCTGACTTTGTGAAATATGACGGGACGACCGATCCATCATCCCACATCACTATGTTCTGCCGAAAGATGACAAGTCAGATAGATAATTATAAGCTTTTAATTCACTGCTTTCAGGATAGCCTCAGCGGGTCCGCAATTAGGTGGTATAGTCAGTTGAGCAAGGATCAGATTCGCTCTTGGAATGATTTGGCTAGGGCTTTTCTAAACCAGTACAAGCATATGACCGACAGGACACTTGATCGTCTCACTTTGCAAAATATGGAGAAAAGAGCTACTGAGAGCTTCAAAGAATATGCACAACGGTGGATGAGCCTGGCTGCCCAAGTACAACCGCCCTTGACACAAAAGGAAATCACTATCCTTTTTGTGAATACACTGCAGGCCCCGTACTATGACATACTCGTCGGCAATGCTTTGAAGAATTTTGTGGACATGGTAATTTCAGGGGAGATGATTGAGAATGCTATCAAGAATGGGAAACTTGAAAGAGAAGGAACATCCAATACCGAGAGAAATAAGGCACCAAGAAAGAAAGAGGAAGATGTCCAAACTATGGGAGATTTCATCCCATATTCCCAATTTCCCTCATACCAATCATGTTACCCTACTGAGGTATCTCCAAGCCTTTATCCTTACCTACCTACCCAAACACCTAATTCTATACCAGCCCTTGCAACAAGGCCTACTTCTAGAAAACGACCGCGAGAAAATCAAGAAAGAATTCCAATCCCCATCCCTGACTTACTGCCATTACTAATAAAGAATCAATACCTTACCCCGGTACCTTTGAAAATAGCTCCGAATCCATCAGCAAGGAGTTATGACCCTGACAGCAAGTGTGATTATCACCTAGGGGTAGTTGGGCATTCAACTGAAAAATGCAGACAACTGAAGGAAAAGTTTGAAAGTCTTATCCGTGATGGTATTTTGACACCGGAGCTTATCGATCAATGGAAGGCCGCTTAGCCCTAAATCAGTTTCTTTCAGGGTTTTAGAGGGAGAATTACTACCTTTGAAGGATGTCAATAGGAGCATTTTTGACGCATGTAGTTTCATACACTGTGATGATGAAAACACTTGTCTCATGTTAACATCTACATGAATTAAATGAATTTTGAATTTTAAATGCTTTGTGTTTGTTGTGTTTTAACAATAACGTGAATTTGCAAAAACAAGCATTGAGGAAGTTTTAATAATGAATAATCTCAAGAAGATTGATGATCAGTGTTAGAACTAACCCAACACCATCCCCATTTTTTTTGGGCTTCTCTATACCTAAACCTTGAATCAAGAACACTTGAAAGACCTAATGCTTCAAGGAAAAATGAATGAAAAAAAGAGAAGCATTGGCATTGCAAAATAAGCAAGGATGTAAATCCTAGTCTAGGCTATGAACAAAGGAACAAACTTTTTCAAATTTTTCGAATTCCTTGAAATTCAAACAAATGAGACATTCTTTCAAGAGTCTAGATTTTGATAATTTGGTGTGTGTCAAGATTGTGCTAAAACCATTCATGACCTTTCCCAATAACCACAAAACACTAATTGCCCAAACATCACTTCATGATTGACATCCTGGGGCACAATGATTAAACTAGATTATCCCTTGTCCCAGAGAAAACCTGTTTTTGGGTCGTATTTTCCTTGTCTCTTCAAAGAACTCAGATTGGAAACTCAGCCTTTTCAAAACAGACCTAGACTTGCCATGATCCTCGTTGATACAAATTCGCATGGATAATCAAATTGGGGCATCATATGTGGAAATGATGGATACATGGTGAATAAGGATGGATTAAACGCATGAATCGTTGGGGCATGCGATGAAAAATGAAAAATGAAAAAATTTGTGATATCATGCATATGAGAATTCAGATGATTCCAAAGTGCAAAATGAAATTCTGAATATCTATTTCCCCTGGGGATTACTTTTCAAAGTGAATATTCGTGCTTGACATGAGGAATGGCCATCTTTCATATCCCTTCACAAAAAAATTATTATCCATAGTCACCCCTTTTGAGCCAAAAGAATTATTTCTTCTTTGAACCCTGATCAAGGATCACCTGATAACTCGTATAATTATATAGTTTTTAGTTATGTTTTATTATTGTTTTGTGTCAAATACGAGTTATTATTGCTTAGTCTACTTGTGTTTATGATCTTTTATATTTTTATGTAATTTAGTGTTTTTCATGAGTTTCTTTGAGTGATTTCAGATTACTAGGTTAAATCAAGAATTAAGGGCAAATCCAATTCAGTTCCAGTTCCGACACCTTTTGCCATATCAGCTATATCTGGAGTTTCACTGAAGCAATAAGGCTGAAATTTTAACCGTGCAAAGTTAAGAGGCATATCTATCTTTTTCATGTTTTACACTTCTTGAAACGGAGTCGTTTTCCCTACCGAAATCAACCATCAAGTTGGCTGATGTGCAATGACGTCTGTTCTGCACCGTTTTGGTATTTTGACCATATCTTTCGATCCACATGAGCAAATGATCTGATTCCAACGGCTATGGATCCGTAACTGATAGGGGCATATTTTTCTAGAAGACCATTTGATCAGATCGAGCCTCCAACATTGACAAAATCGACCATCAAGCTGGCTGATCAGAATTGTCATACAATATGACGAAAATTGTTAAAAAAATGCACCCACCTATTATACCTACCTTTGAAATTTATAAAGCTTGTCTCTTGTCATTTAGCTCTCCAAAATGTGTATAAATAGAGGGCCTTGGATGAGTGTAAGGATACATTGATACATTGGTAGGATATTAGCCATTGCAATGTAATTCTCTAAGTTTTCTTCTTCTTTCCTTTCTCTAGTTTTCTTTTTCTTTATTTTTCTTTTCATTTTCTTCATATCTAGTATGTGTTGCTAATCATATTGTTGAGGTGATGAGGTGAAGCTTTTGGTAAATGCTAAGGTTAGTCTCTTAAACATGAGCTAAAATAAATCATCATTTAGTATAGATAATATTTTCTTTTGGTTTAAAATCATACTTGCAAAGTAGGGATCTTGATTCATTATTGACAATGAAAATGGCACAGTAAATGCTTGGTTTCATAACCTTGATTTATTGTAGACATATACCTTGGCATAAGGAATGCTTGGACTCTTTTTGTGAGTTTTGAGGACACCAAATGAACATAATATCATATGCTATGAACGTTGGACAACTTGGACTGAATTGCTAAACCTTCCGATTGGAACCTCCCTTATGTGTGGATTTCAATTGTGTAATAAAACAAGATTAATCTTAGCATAACACCAAGAGTGGATTCTCTAACCTCAACATCTTTTCTTATTGTTTTTTATCTTGTTAATTTCTTTTATGTTATTTTGTTTATTTTGTTCTCTAATATCTTGTTTATAATTTTGTTGTTGATTCCCTAATATCTTGTTTACTTTCTTTTTCTTATATATTTATAAACTTATACTTACTAATACGTTTCCCTGTGGTTCGACCTCGGACACCCGAGAATTTATTACTTGAACATAACCTGCACTTGGGTTTACAACTCTTAATTGAGTCTCCATCAAGTTTTTGGCGCCGTTGCCGGGGAGGCAATGCTAAGTATATAAGTTTATAAGTATATTTATTTTTATTGGCTGGTTATACCGCCTATATTTATTTTTATTGGCTGGTTATACCGCCTAATTTTCTATATATTTATATTTATATTGTATATTAACTTTGTTTTATTTCTATTGGCTGGTTATACCGTCTAATCTGTAGATTAACTTTGTTTTACGCTTGTTTGGCGACGTGATTTTAGATCTCGTCGTTTAGTTAGATTTTATTGTGAAACTTTTTCAGGTAATCTTTCTAATACAACTCCTACCATGGCTGACAATGAAAATGTTCATGCTGAAGATGAGAACAGACAAGTACGCACCATGCGTGACTACTTGCAACCAACTCGAAGCTCATCACCCTCTTGTTTTATTTTTCCTCTCAATGCAAACAACTTTCGTTTTAAACCAGGTATGATAGCTTTGCTTCCAAATTTCCATGGGTTAGAATCGGAAAGTGCTTACTCGTTTCTAAAAGACTTCGAGGATGTATGTGTCACCTTTAATGACCAACAATGTACTAATGAAATTGTCAAGCTAAAATTATTTCCTTTTTCTTTAAAAGATAAAGCAAAAATTTGGCTTCATAATTTAAAACCAAGGTCAATTGGCACATGGCAAGAATTACAAACTGAGTTTCTAAAGAAATTTTTCCCAGCACATAAAACTACTGCTTTGAAAAGACAGATTCAAAATTTCAATCAAAATCAAAATGAAGCATTTTTTCAGTGCTGGGAGCATTTTAAAGATTTGTTAAGTTCTTGTCCACATCATGGTTTTGAAAAATGGCGTCTTATTAGTTTCTTTTATGAAAGTTTAACTCCCGAAACTAAACAATTTGTTGAAACAATGTGTAACGGTGAGTTTCTAGAAAAAGAACCTGAAGAAGCCTTTGACTACTTAGACCATTTGGCAGATAACTCTCAAGCCTGGCACACAGATAATTCCTCTGAAAGTTCCAATAGATCTAATCTTGTTTCTAACAGAGGTAAATATCATTTTAGTCAAGAAGATGAGATAAAAGCTAAAGTAGCTAATTTGGCTAGAAAGATTGAAGCCATGGAACTTAGAGAAGTAAAAGAAGTCAAAACGGTTAAAAATGAAGAAAGTTGTGAAATTTGTGAAATCATGGGACACCCCACTTCTGAATGTCCAAACATTCCCATTCTTAAAGAAGCGTTGCATGATCAAGTAAATTCCATAAACACATTTAAAAAGCCTTTTCCTTCTCCTTACTCTGAAACGTATAACCCTGAATGGAGAAATCATCCCAACTTCAGTTGGCGGAATAATAATCATGTTCAGGTACCACAATCTCAAAAGCCGGGCAACACTTTTTCCTATCAACCTTCACGTGTACAAACCTTGGAAGAGACATTGCAAGCATTCATGCAAACACAAGCAAATGTGAATAACCAAACTTCACAGGACATCAATGAGATCAAAAACACCTTGTCCACATTGACAGCTTCATTACGCACTCAAGAAAAAGGTAAGTTTCCTGCTCAACCTCAGCCTAACCCTTCTACTCAATGTCTTGTTTCTTGCTCAAATGAAACTCAACAGGAAAATGCCAGTTCTATCACAACTCTTCGAAGTGGAAAGGCAATTGACAAAAACATTCCATCAAAAGACCAAGATCCTCCTTCCCTTCCGAAAAGTAATGGTAAGGATGATGGTAAGTCTGAACTTCTTGAAAATTTGGACAAAGAAAAAGGTATGTATCCTGCTCCTTTTCCTCAAAGGTTGCAAACAATAAAGAATTTGAATCAAAATGCAGAAATTTATGAACTTTTCAAACAAGTTAAGATTAACATTCCTTTATTGGATGCAATCAAACAAGTTCCATCTTATGCTAAATTTTTGAAGGACATGTGCACAGTTAAAAGGAAACATAATGTACAAAAGAAAGCATTTTTGACGGAAAGTGTGAGCTCAATCATTCAGCACCTTACTCCACCAAAATTCAAAGATCCTGGATGTCCAAAAATCTCATGCATCATTGGAAACACTAGAATAGAACGTGCATTGCTTGATCTTGGTGCTAGTGTTAATGTTTTGCCTTTTTCTGTTTATCAACAGTTAGGTTTAGGTGAACTCAAGGAAACACCTGTTACACTTCAACTAGCTGATCGTTCTGTAAAAATTCCTCGAGGGATAGTTGAAGATGTTTTGGTTCAAATTGAAAATTTTTACTTCCCTGTTGATTTTATTGTTTTGGACACACATCCTGTTTCAAATCCAAATGTTCAAATTCCTGTTATATTAGGCCGTCCATTTCTTGCAACTTCTAATGCTCTGATAAATTGCAGGAATGGTATTTTGAACATTTCTTTTGGAAATATGACTTTAGAATTAAATGTGTTCAACATTTGCAAGCAACCTGGTGATGATTCAGAAGTACTTGAAGTGGATTTCATTGAAGAACTTGTTCATGAACATCTCACCACTACCACATTCCATGATCCTTTAGAAGCTTATTTAATTGAATGTGAGTTTGATAATGTTTCAAAAATTTCACACACTGATTCTTTGTTAAATTCTTTTCAGGATAAGCATCGTTGGAAACAAAAATTTGAGGAACTCCCATCACTCACAAATGTCACTGTACCATCAACTATTGAACCGCCCAAGCTGGATTTAAAACCATTGCCATCCGAGCTAAAATATTCCTTTTTGGGAAAAATTCCTTCTCAATGGAGCCCCCAAGATAAAAGGAAGTTTCTGAATGAGGTAAAGAAGTTCTACTGGGATGACCCTTACTTGTTCAAATATTGTCCTGATCAAATTTTTCGAAGATGCATTCCCGACAATGAGGTAAGTAGTGTAATTAAGTTTTGTCATTCCGAGGGATGTGGTGGTCATTTTTCATCAAAGAAAACTGCTGCAAAAATTTTACAGTGTGGATTTTACTGGCCAACTTTATTCAAAGATGCATATGAGAATTCTAAAATTCATAAAGAAAGAACTAAAGCCTTTCATGACAAGTTAATTTCAAGAAAAATATTTGATGTTGGGCAAAAAGTTCTACTTTATAATTCTAGACTTCACATATTTCCTGGTAAGTTGAGATCAAGATGGACTGGCCCATTTGTGGTTAAGCATGTGTATCATTATGGAGCAGTTGACATTGAGAATCCTCAAAATGGTAACATATTCAAGGTAAATGGACAAAGACTCAAACTCTTTTTGGAAAATCATGTTTCTCAAGAAGAGGTTGTTTTTCTTTCTGATCCTTGTTTTGAAAATAACTAGATGTAAATATAATTTTTACTAATTTCCAAAAAAAAAAAAAATAATAATAATAATAATACATTTTTTTAACCCCGGTTAAATGGCGGATAACGGTACTCCGTGATTATTTAAGTCGGTTCCATCAGCTACCCACAAAACTGATATTGTATATAAATTTCTCTTTCAATTTCTCTTTCATTTTATTTTATTTTATTTTTTTTTCAGGATGGATGATATTCTCACAAGATTGCAGAAACGATTTCCTCCTTTTCCTCGAAATATTTTACTGAAGCTTTACCAAGTTCGATTTGAAAGATTAAGAATGCTTATGCACAAAGGGATTCCTGAAGACATACGTTGGATAATTGAAGCCAAGGTACGTGAAGATGAATATCTTCCTGTTTTGCATTTACCAGGTACAGGTAGAAGCACTTTTGCAAAGAAGCGACGAGCAAAGCGCATGAGTTCAAATTGCCACAAATGTGCACGATGGACGTGTAACGGTAAATGTCGTTCTATTGGGATTCCGTCCTCTAATCGAGATGATAAAATTGAATTCATTAAGGATGGACTGAGTAAGGAGAATTTGGGTAATATCCAACTTTCTCTTGAGACGCATCTTAGTGGAGACGTACAAAGAGAAATTCTTGATTTATGGCCGCAATTCCAAAGGGAATGGCAACATCTTGGGAATCTGATGTTAAAAGACCCTGTTTGCCAGCTTGTAAGAAAACTGGATGGGAAGCATATCCTCGACTCATAGAAGGCGTTTAAGCCGTTTCTGGACGTAAAACCAGAGGAAGATGTGAGCCACAATCACAACTACAATAAATGACTTCTCAACTTTTGGTTTGATTTGCAATAACTTCATTTCGGTTTAATTTACGTGTTGTTAGATTTGTGTAATTATTCTCGTTTTTTTTTTTTGCATTGGTCTTTTACGGTTGATTTTTCTTCTCTTTTTGATTTTCTTCCTGAAATCACGCAAAAATCTTTTGTTAGGTTAACATTTTCTTCTGACAGGTCAAATACACTTTCGGCGACATTATTACTCTTGTCTGATTCATTACTCAGTCCTCTATATATTACACCATGTACTTATTCTCTTTCAGGCACTTGAAAAAAAAAATGGAAAGTACTTCGTCCCAGCGCAAAAAAAAAATTTGTGTCTTTGGAGGTGCTTATCCAGGGAAAAATAACATATTCGCTGATGAAGCCATAAGAGTTGGAGTAATACTTGCCCAACAAAAGATCCAGTTAATTTATGGAGGCGGTAATACGGGTTTAATGGGAGCAGTCGCTACAGCAGCACACGCCGGAGGAAGTCCAGTTCTAGGAATCGTGCCACAACTATTCACAGGTTTTTGTGGACCTACCTTGGGTACGGAAATACAAGTCTGGAGTATCGATGAATGGATAACAATCATGTACCATTCTGCCGATGCATTCATTGCTTTACCAGGAGGTCTGGGTACATTGGAAGAAATAGCTTGCGTGGCTTCTTGGTCATCTTTGGTCACAAATAAGAAACCCATTGGTTTGCTTAATATTAATGGTTATTTTAGTAATTTGCTTTCATATTTAGATAATGCTGTGGATAATGGATTCATGTTTTCAGAGGCAAGGAGAACCATAATTTCTGCTACAACCATTGAAGATTTACTCAAAAAGCTCCAAGCTTATGAGTATTTATCTGCTACGGTTGTTTCGCAAACGCTCGGAAAAAGAAAAAGAGATATGGACGAGCAAGGAGTGGATTGCACTCTGTCTTTGTGACATTATCTAACATTTTGTTTGTTGTGTCTCAGTTATAATAAGTGGTTAGCAACCTCTGCAGGTAATATCTCCTAAATTCTACCTTTAGTAGGGGGTAAGGGACATATTTTGCTAATTTAAAAAAAAAAAAAAAAAATTTGATGTGTTTTAAGCCATTTAGAAGTATTCATTCTGAACAAGGTCTGAGTAAGGGAGACTTGAGACATACCTTGTCAGTTTGATTTTAATCTTTTTATGTTTACTTGTTAATTTTTGTTTAGTATTTTAGGATTATTTAGGTTGCATGAGTTTGTTTTGTTTTGAGTCTTAGTTATTCCTATTCTTATGTTATTAGTTCTTTTCTCTTACACATGATTCTTTCATTTGGGTTAATAGACTTACATTGAGGACAATGTAAGAATTAAGTGTGGGGGGAACGATTTAGGATTTCTTTTATTTTTGTCTACTATTTTTTTTTTTTATGAGTCTTTATTATTATTATTATTATTTAGTGTGTTTTAGTTCCTTTTAATACAATGATGAGATATGAATTGCATAAGTCTAAAACAGATTTATTAGTGAGAAGATTTTCATGAGAATTGAGCTTGATGTCAACCTTTTTATGAGCCAATGTTAATATGATATGTTGATTGAGAAAGAAGCATGTTTAGACTTAATCTGACTTGTATAATCATCCTTGTGAGTTTTTGAGCCTATAATGATTGATGCATTATACAAATCAATCTAATTTCTTTCTTGAGTGCTCTTATGATTACATGATTCTCTAGAACTTGCTTTAAACCGTTTGAGACTATATTGATACATGTGACAACATGAATATGATAGAGGCATTAGGATTTTTAGCCAGGGCCAAACAGCCATCCCTTATTGATGTTCCAAGAGAACACACCCCTAGTGAGCCAATTTGAGCCTACATCGAATAAGCCATTTATTTGGTAACCACAACTTACACCTAGCCTAAATATAACCCTTGTTCTAAAGATGGATTATATATTTTGAGACATATTGCAAAAAAAACAAAGGATATTTTTAGTTAAAAATTTGGGTTGGAAACAAAAGATAAGTGTGGGGGAAGAAAAGAAAAGAAAAAGTCAAGAGAAAAAGAAAGGGATCATTGTTAAATACATTCCCATATTCAAAAAAAAAAAAAAAAATCTTCTCTTGAACTTCTAGTTAAAGTAAAGAAAAAGATGTTACAAAGTTGGTTAGAATGAAGCAAAGGCTCAACATGAATATTTAGCCTATGTTATTATGTGCTTTATAAGAGTTTTGAGAAGTTTTATTTGTATGATCTTATTATGTCTCTAAACTCTATGAACTCTTTGGAACCTTTGTGATATCTTTATCCTTTTGTTCTTTAACTACATTATAACCCTTTGGCCCCATTACAACCTTGAAAAAAGACCTCTTGATTTATGAAGTTGTATGATCTAAATAGTGGATAATAGGTGGACAAGCAAGCATATGGTAGAACTGTTTTCATGAGATTGATTGAGTGTAAACACTTTACCACTACTTTAAAGAGTGAAAATCATGAGAGTATAGTGAGAAGTTGAGATTAAGTTGAATATGCACTATTTTGATTGAAATATGTTATGTTAATATTGGCTTAACTCATTTATTTACATTCAAGCATGAATTTTTGTGAAATTCTTTGACCTATTGATTAGTTTATAAGACTTGTTCAAAGATTGTCTCTAATTTATATTGAAAGGATTAGGAGTAAATATTTTTAGTGTATGTAGTTTACTTATATTTTAGTTTTTCAATGTTTGTGGGTATCGTTCTAGCAAACCCTCACGAGACTAAACTCGTCCACTAGGGACACCTAGGGGTTTAAAGGCTTGTGTCACATGCTAAGTGCCACTGTGATTTCCTACGAAAATGGATTAGATTAGATTTTCTTATTTTATTTTTATTGAGTCGTTGCTAGGGACTAGCAACAATCTAAGTGTGGGGGTGTGATAACTCGTATAATTATATAGTTTTTAGTTATGTTTTATTATTGTTTTGTGTCAAATACGAGTTATTATTGCTTAGTCTACTTGTGTTTATGATCTTTTATATTTTTATGTAATTTAGTGTTTTTCATGAGTTTCTTTGAGTGATTTCTGATTACTAGGTTAAATCAAGAATTAAGGGCAAATCCAATTCAGTTCTAGTTCCGACACGTTTTGCCATATCAGCTATATCTAGAGTTTCACTGAAGCAATAAGGCTGAAATTTTAACCGTGCAAAGTTAAGAGGCATATCTATCTTTTTCATGTTTTACACTTCTTGAAAAGGAGTCGTTTTCCCTACCGAAATCAACCATCAAGTTGGCTGATGTGCAATGACGTCTGTTCTGCACCGTTTTGGTATTTTGACCATATCTTCCGATCCACATGAGAAAATGATCTGATTCCAACGGCTATGGATCCGTAACTGATAGGGGCATATTTTTCTAGAAGACCATTTGATCAGATCGAGCCTCCAACATTGACAAAATCGACCATCAAGCTGGCTGATCAGAATTGTCATACAATATGACGAAAATTGTTAGAAAAATGCACCCACCTATTATACCTACCTTTGAAATTTATAAAGCTTGTCTCTTGTCATTTAGCTCTCCAAAATGTGTATAAATAGAGGGCCTTGGATGAGTGTAAGGATACATTGATACATTGGTAGGATATTAGCCATTGCAATGTAATTCTCTAAGTTTTCTTCTTCTTTCCTTTCTCTAGTTTTCTTTTTCTTTATTTTTCTTTTCATTTTCTTCATATCTAGTATGTGTTGCTAATCATATTGTTGAGGTGATGAGGTGAAGCTTTTGGTAAATGCTAAGGTTAGTCTCTTAAACATGAGCTAAAATAAATCATCATTTAGTATAGATAATATTTTCTTTTGGTTTAAAATCATACTTGCAAAGTAGGGATCTTGATTCATTATTGACAATGAAAATGGCACAGTAAATGCTTGGTTTCATAACCTTGATTTATTGTAGACATATACCTTGGCATAAGGAATGCTTGGACTCTTTTTGTGAGTTTTGAGGACACCAAATGAACATAATATCATATGCTATGAACGTTGGACAACTTGGACTGAATTGCTAAACCTTCCGATTGGAACCTCCCTTATGTGTGGATTTCAATTGTGTAATAAAACAAGATTAATCTTAGCATAACACCAAGAGTGGATTCTCTAACCTCAACATCTTTTCTTATTGTTTTTTATCTTGTTAATTTCTTTTATATTATTTTGTTTATTTTGTTCTCTAATATCTTGTTTATAATTTTGTTGTTGATTCCCTAATATCTTGTTTACTTTCTTTTTCTTATATATTTATAAACTTATACTTACTAATACGCTTCCCTGTGGTTCGACCTCGGACACCCGAGAATTTATTACTTGAACATAACCTGCACTTGGGTTTACAACTCTTAATTGAGTCTCCATCATCACCCTCTACACTGGGGCAAATGCGAGGAAATATCTTTTTAAGATCATTGAGAAATGAGTCCTAGCTCAAAGACAGATACAAAGCAAATGAAGTCTCGAATAAATACAGACTCACTTTGTCAAAGAAAAAGAAAAAGGAAGAGATGGCGAGATGAAAGCCAAGAAAAACAAAACAAAAAAAAACAAAAAAGAAGTGTGTGAAAAAGCGATTGCAAATGAAAGCCAAAAGCAAGGAAGAAAAAAAAGCAAAGTCAAAAGGAATGAAAAGACCAAAAGGGACATGCTTCAAAGAAAATCCTCTTCAAGAAAGGATCCTTGATTTGATTACCCTCAAACACATATTTTGGGCCTATTTATCCTTTCTTTCTAAACCCTGAGCCATGACCTACATTACGTGCTTTAAAAGTCCATTTTGATCAAGCATGAATGTTTAATTTGAAGGGTTTTCCTCAGATTTTATCCCATCTCATCAAATTCTCATTTCACTAAGGAAGAATTTAGAATTCTCAAGTGCATGGTAAAAAAAAAAAAATTTTGATGCCATCTATGATAGTGCCGATACCCCAAAAGAAAAGATCTTATTAAAGGAGTGGCCATCGAGGAACATCTAGGAATTCCTAAACCCCCCAAATTGTCAGCTCTCATTCGGAGGATTGTCTTCAAAAAACTGAAACTTTTTTCCTCCAAGATCAAACTTTCCGATTTAAACATCTCAGCCAATCTTGACGCTTGTAAAAAAGCCTTGATATGGAAACTAAAAGAATGTTGAATTTGCTTGGTTCTCAATGAATTCATGATTTATAAAACCTGTTCCATTTGTGAGCCTAGAAGGGATATACATTTTTGTCATGAAGTTTTCCTGGAAAAGCCAGAATCTTGTTATACCAAGCCTTGCCAATCCCAGTTGAAAAAACCCAGATTGATACTTAGAGAAATTTCTAACAATGATCATCAGTCTTCAAAATATTTGTACATCACACATTGTGGGGATAATATTTTTCGTTCAGAAGTTTTCAAAATGAGAAAACAAATAAAGATATTTTTGAAATACCCATTCTGATGTTGACATGAGACAAGGATTTTTCTAACTCAAAGGTGTAGAACTGCCAGAATAGGTCCTGACTTCCAGATATGAGAAGAAGAAATCGAACCCAGTGCAGATCTCTGTTGATGAAAGTTTGAAAACTGTTGGGGCAAAGAGAATAGCCAAAATGAATTGAAGATATACTCTGATTTGAAGAGGAAAAATGAATTTGAACAAATAAAGATATTTTTGAAATACCCATTCTGATGTTGACATGAGACAAGGATTTTTCTAACTCAAAGGTGTAGAACTGCCAGAATAGGTCCTGACTTCCAGATATGAGAAGAAGAAATCGAACCCAGTGCAGATCTCTGTTGATGAAAGTTTGAAAACTGTTGGGGCAAAGAGAATAGCCAAAATGAATTGAAGATATACTCTGATTTGAAGAGGAAAAATGAATTTGAACAAATAAAGATATTTTTGAAATACCCATTCTGATGTTGACATGAGACAAGGATTTTTCTAACTCAAAGGTGTAGAACTGCCAGAATAGGTCCTGACTTCCAGATATGAGAAGAAGAAATCGAACCCAGTGCAGATCTCTGTTGATGAAAGTTTGAAAACTGTTGGGGCAAAGAGAATAGCCAAAATGAATTGAAGATATACTCTGATTTGAAGAGGAAAAATGAATTTGAAAGGCTAAGCCAAAGCCTAGAAAAAAAAAAAAAAAAAACAACCGGGGGCATTTGCATCACTCATGAGCATTCATCTCTCTATCAAGCTTTTACATCTGCACAGTGTCGGCAAGCATTTGCATCATTCATGGGTATTTGCATTGGCATTATTCCATAAGCATCTGCATTTTACCTTTACATTTACATTCTTCATGGAATTCGTATTTGTGTCATCTCAAACAATTGCATCATTTCTAGAATCATTGCATTTTCATTAATGTGTGGTAATTGTAGTTACACCATTCATAAACCAGTTACATGAACACAATTAGTAGGGGCATCTACATCATGAAACATGGGCATCAATCCAAGTCATTTACATTTGCATTAAAGACATTTGCACCAGTTTAAGTCATTTCGTATCTTATTCAACATATGCATTTGCATCAAAAAACATTCGCATCTTCTCAAAATCTTTAGGTTAATTTTCAACAATTCTTCAAAGACAATTTTTAAGACCTCCAGGCATAACTTTTTCAGGGGTAAGGCCTCCGGGCGCCAATTTTTAAGACCTCCGGGCATAATTTTCAATTTTTAAGACCTCCGGGCATAATTTTTCAAATCACAGGTAAGACCTCCGGGCAACATCTTTAAGACCTCCGGGCATAACTCTTTTTTCAGGGGTAAGGCCTATGGGCACCATTTTTAAGACCTCCGGGCAACATCTTTAAGACCTCCGGGCATAACTCTTTTTTCAGGGGTAAGGCCTATGGGCACCATTTTTAAGACCTCCGGGCAACATCTTTAAGACCTCCGGGCATAACTCTTTTTTCAGGGGTAAAGCCTATGGGCACCATTAAGACCTCCGGGCAACATCTTTAAGACCTCCGGGCATAACTTTTTTTTCAGGGGTAAAGCCTATGGGCACCATTTTTAAGACCTCCGGGCATAATTTTTCAAATCACAGGTAAGACCTCCGGGCAACATCTTTAAGACCTCCGGGCATAACTCTTTTTTCAGGGGTAAGGCCTATGGGCACCATTTTTAAGACCTCCGGGCAACATCTTTAAGACCTCCGGGCATAACTCTTTTTCAGGGGTAAGGCCTCCGGGCGCCAATTTTTAAGACCTCCGGGCATAACTCTTTTTCAGGGGTAAGGCCTCCGGGCGCCAATTTTTAAGACCTCCGGGCATAATTTTCAATTTTTAAGACCTCCGGGCATAATTTTCAATTTTTAAGACCTCCGGGCATAATTTTTCAAATCACAAGTAAGACCTCCGGGCAACATCTTTAAGACCTCCGGGCATAACTCTTTTTTCAGGGGTAAGGCCTATGGGCACCATTTTTAAGACCTCCGGGCAACATCTTTAAGACCTCCGGGCATAACTCTTTTTTAGGGGTAAGGCCTATGGGCACCATTTTTAAGACCTCCGGGCATAATTTTTCAAATCACAGGTAAGACCTCCGGGCATAACTCTTTTTTCAGGGGTAAGGCCTATGGGCACCATTTTTAAGACCTCCGGGCATAATTTTTCAAATCACAGGTAAGACCTCCGGGCAACATCTTTAAGACCTCCGGGCATAACTCTTTTCAGGGGTAAGGCCGCCGGGCACCAATTTTTAAGACCTCCGGGCACCAGTTTTTTAAGACCTCCGGGCACCAATTTTAAAGACCTTCGGGCATAAATTTTTCTTTTGAAAATCGAATTCGTTTTCTTAAGACGAATCGAGCATTGTTTAGGCAGGGAATTCAATTTAAGGACAAAATCTTCAATTTATTGTTTAAAAATAAATAAATAAATAAAAAAAAAAATTGATTGAAAAAGAGAAAAAATAGAAAAAAAAAAAGAGAAGGAAAAAAAGGTAGAAAATGAAAAATGCAAAAATGAATGAAGAAATGAAAAAGAAAACCCCTTTCCTCTCCATGTGGTTTCAAATGACCGTACAAAATTAGTGTTGGTTTATCTTTGCCTGATTCCTGATTCTCAGCAATAGCCAAAGCATGAGCACCTTGTTAAAAGACATGTGCATCTGCACCATTTCTCAAAACTTCTGGTGGGGATATCCAGAATTTTACAGTTTTAAAAATGAACAAGACTTCGGTGGTGATAGCTGAAGCCTCTGGTGGAGATATCCAGGGTTTTATAATTTCGAAACATGAGAAATCTTCTTCTGGAGGTGATACCCAGAATTTTTACATTTAAAAAATGAGCAAGACTTTGGTGGTGATAGCCGAAGCTTCTTGAGGAGATATCCAGAATGTTAAACACAGCTGAGAACAAGATAGGTTAAGGCCCCGAGACCATCGTCGAGGTCGTTTCCTTTCTTGCAAATCGAATTCGTTTCCTTAAGACGAATCGAGCCTTGATTAGGTAGGGAATTCAATTTAAAGACAAATCTTCGATTTACTTTTAAAAAAAAAAAAATTTGAAAAAATTTGAAAAAAGGAAAAAAGATGAAAAATAAAAAATGAAAAAATAGAAAATGAAAAAAAAAAATGAAAAATGAAAATGAAAAAGAAACCCCTTTCCCTTTCCTTCACATGTGATTTCACTGACCGTACAAAATTAGTGTTGGTTTATCTTTGCCTGATTCCTAATTCTCAGCAATAGCCAAAGAGGGGCAGCTGTAGACACCTAATTTTGTCCGGACCACTAAACAGGTATGTTTTCTTCCCATATTGATGTTTTCGAGTGTAAAAAGATCTTTTTACCCTGCAGGTGGTACTCCGAGACTTAGTTTAAGAGGGCGAGCACAAAAAGTCAAACTTGAAAAAAAGTCAACCCCGAAAAAGTCAACCCCAGAAAGTCAACTACTGAAAAATTCAACCCACTTTCAAAATCAAGATTTTAAGTTCAATTGAAAAATGGAGAAAGAATTTTAATAATCCGAGGTCTACATTGAAAGATATGGAGTTCAGAAGTTGGGATTTGGAGATTCAGTAGAAAAGAAACCCTAATCCAAGAAATTTGGGGAAGAGTGCTTAAACGATCAAACTCGTCGAAATTGAAGATTCCAAATGAAAGATAAACACTGACTACGGGTAATGGAGAAGTCACCTGCAAGAAAAATCGAAAGGAAAGTCAATCCGGGAGAAAACCGAGAATTAGGGTTTTTAGTGGATTTTGGTGAAATCGGGAAGAATCACAGAAATGGCCCGACTTGGTAAGACCAAAGCCCCAATGGATGAGGAATGATTAAAAAGGATGGCCCAAGGATCAGATTGAAGAAAATCTGAAAATTGGACTTGTTTTGAGCAAAACTGGGTTTCGGAGGTTAAAGGGGCAAAATTGGAAAATTTTGGGAAAAATAGCATATGGACTCCGAAAATTCTGAAAAATTTGTCAATCTCATTTTTAAATTGTTTGGAAGAGATTGGCGAAAGAAAATCTTGATTCCGAGTTCGGTTGCAAAATGGCCAAATCCCGGGCTTCTTATGCAATAATTCAAAAAGATAAATCCCGGAAAAATAGCAAATGGGCTCCAAATCTTTTGAAATTTTGCAGATCTCATTTTTAAATTATTTGGAAGAGATTGACGAAAGAAAATCTTGATTCCGAGTTCGTTTGCAAAATGGCTAAATCCCGAGCCTCCTATGCAGTAATTCAAGCCGATAAATCTCGAAAAAATAACAAATGAGCTCCAAAAATTATGAAAACTTCCAGATCACACTTTTTAATTGTTTTGAAGAGATTGGTGAAGAAAAATCTTGATTTGGAGCTCGTTTAAAAAATGGTAAAAAGTAGGGGCATAAAAGGACATTTTGGGAAGAAAAAATCCAAATAAATAGCAAACGGACTCGGATAATTTTGAAAACTTCCAGAACTCAATATTTTATTATTTTGGAAGTATTAAAAAAAGAAAAATTGAATTTGGAGCCCGTTTGATATTTATTTTGCATCCGGGGGGCAAAATGGTTGTTTCACCCAAGCAACCGAAAAGGGCTTCTTTGGGCCTTTCAAAAATCAGAGCTGGGCTGGAAAAGAGAAGTGCTGGCCTGCCCAAGCCCAAAGGAAGGAGGAAGCTTAGGATTTTTTTAATCAAGTGATTAAAAATCAAGAGTTAAGTTAGAGATTTTCATTTTTGAGCCTAAGTCCCAATCCCACATCCCTTTGTAATGTCAAGCCAAGGAGGTGCTCACCTTATAAATAAGGAGTCTTGGCCTTTGGTTGAGATCACCCACTACCCCTTGTGAGATAGTCTATACACTTGTATTAGGATTATCCGGGTGGTGAGTCATAGTGTTTTTGTTGAGAGGGTTTGTAGCTTAATCCGTTCAAAAGCTACTTTGAGGGTTTGTAGCTTAATCCGTTCAAAAGCTACTCTGAGGGTTTATAGCTTAATCCATTCAAAAGCTATTTGTGAGAGGGTTTGTAGCTTAATCCGTTCAAAAGCTACTCTGAGGGTTTGTAGCTTAATCCGTTCAAAAGCTACTCTGAGGGTTTATAGCTTAATCCGTTCAAAAGCTACTTGGTGAGTTTTCATTTTAAAATAATGTTTCTTGTTCTTCCTTCATTTCCTTTCTTAAGTATATTTTTCTTACATTTTGTTTTTACAATAAACTCACCATGGCCAAATGGCCTACATTATTTATTTTAAGTTGTTATTTTTTATTCATTTTACCATATTGTTTATGCTATTTTTTTTTTTTTTTGATGTTTTAAATATTATGTTATTTCATGTTCTTAAGTTATATTTAATTTGGTTGCTTTGTTTGTTTCCATTTATGTCTTAGATATCATGTTTTTACATTTTTAATTTTCTGTTTTCATGTTGTTTAAATTTGAGCATGTTTTAGGGTTAGCATATTAAGTGTTTGTGAAAATGCTTGTGTGATTCTTTGCATGATTCTTATTTTATATCTTAGTAAGCATGTTTTAGATTTGGTATATTAGGTGTTTGTGAAAATGCTTGTGTGATTTTTGTGTTATGACTTAGTTTTTCATGCTAGCATACCAATTGTTTGTGAAAATGCCATGCTTGTTGAAGCTTGGGGCCATTTGGCTACTCCATGTGTTTTGCATTGTGTGTTGTATTTTTGTCATGCTAGTTGTTAGGTTTTTGCATTTGCATGATATTTGGTTGGATTTTTGAATTAAGCATGCCTTGTGTTTGTGAAAATGCCATGCATGTCTTAAGTCTAGGTTACATTAAATGTCATGCAAGTTCATGTTAGGTCTAGGCCATATTATTTGTGTCATGCATTTTCCTTACATTTAGGTTTAGATCCATGCATTTCATGCATTATGTTTGCTGCATTGTTTCATGCATTTCATGTTCATGCCACTTGAATAATGACTTGAGCCAATTAATGGTTCAAGGTCATGCTCTCTTGAGCACACTTGTGGAAAATTAAGTTTGTCAAATTGATTATTCTACCTTTGTGATTTTTTTTACTTAGCCAATTTTTATCTAACTTTCAAAAAGTCCTAGCTACTGTCTTCAAGTCATTCTATGAGTTTCAAATATTTTTATTTTGGTTTTTAAATGATTTTATCAAAGACAAAAAAAAAATGTGTTGGCAAAGCAGTTTTTTTCACCCAAAACTCGTGCATCTCCGATTTTTCTGGGAATTCATCTTTGATCAGAAAATTAAGTCGATTTTTTTCCGTGTATTTTTACATGTCCTGAGTCTCCAATAATTTTTTCAGAATTTTTGGAATTTTTAAAAATAGGGTAAAAAATCGTGGATTAAAACTGGACAGTGGAGTCAGAATTGAATTTAAAGAAAAACAAAGCAGTTTTTTCTCCTCCAAAAACTCGTACATCTCTAGTTTTTCTGGGAATTCATCTTTGATCAAAAACTTAATCCAATTTTTTCTCGTGCAGTTTTACATGTCCTGAGTCTCCAGTATTTTTTTTAGAATTTTTGGGATTTTTAAAAATAGGGTAAAAAATCGTGGATTAAAATTGGACAGTGGAGTCAGAATTGAACTTAAAGAAAAACCAATTTTCTGTTTTGGTTAATTTACTTAGAGTGGGCTGATTAGGAGGGTTAGCCACTGACTTAGGGTGATTTCTAAGCCCTTTTAAACTCTAAAAATGGTTTTTCAAGTCCCGGGTTAAGGGTAGTCAAGTCCGGATTTTTTAAACTTAGGAAATTAGAGCCATTTAAAAATTTTTAGCCCAGTTTTTATTGTTAATTCAAGCTTTTCAAAATTGTTTTCAAACAATCACAAAGTATTTTGGTTTTAGAATATTTAATTTGACATATTTTCCTAAGGTAGCCGGATATCTTTTTAGATATACGGATTTCCTTAATTAAAGGAAAAAATACATTTTATGCATTGCATTTTTATTTTCATGCATATTATATGATAGCATTATTTTATTCCATGTCATTTAAATTATATGCCATACCATTCATATTTGTCATGTCATTTAGGTTGCATTATATTATTTAGACTGTACTATGTCATTTTATTTATGTCGTGCATATACATATACATTTATTTTAAATGTTTTCAAAAAGATAATGGTTTTCAATAAAAATAAAGATATTCCCGAGTTAAAATAATTCATGAGTTCTCTACCGGGTTTGCTGGAGGGAATTTCATCAATTATCATTAATAAAGGAATATCTTTCTTTCAAAAAAGAGAATGATTCGGAAAGTTTTCCAAAACTAATAAAAATTTCTATATTTTGCCACGTTTGTTGGGGAATATAGGAAAATTTTGAATTTATAAATTCCGGATCATTTTCAATAAAAAATGGAATTATTTTTCTTTAGAATGGGAATTAACTTGAAATACTAAATTTAAAACCAATCTTTACCGAGACTTGAGATAACACACGATTAATAAGGTACCGATTTATACGGGCGTTGTGGGGGTGCTAATCCTTCCCCACACGTAACCGACTCCCGAACCCGCTTCTTTGATTTCTCTGGTTTAAAACGCAGACTTGAAATTGGTTTTTAAAATGTTTTAATTAATTTTTAAAATATTTTATAAAACCGGTTTTAATAGGTGGCCGATCACACCTAGCTAAAAAAGATTGGTGGCGACTCCATGTCTTTTTTAAGGTCATTTTCAAAACCTTCATTTTTCTAGAGGAATTAAGTCGACTTTTCCTCGGTTTTTTTTAATGTCACGCTTAACGAATAATAAAGTCTTGCGATGAGACTCGTTATTTTTTTAGGTTGCGACAATACTGTTACAAAGTTATGCCGTTTGGATTAAAGAATGCAGGTGCTACTTATCAAAGAGCAATGCAAAAGATTTTTGATGATATGCTTCACAAAAATGTCGAATGTTATGTGGATGACTTGGTAGTGAAGTCAAAGAAAAAATCCGATCATCTTGCTGATCTTTGCCAAGTGTTTGAAAGATTGCGTAGATACCAATTAAAGATGAATCCGCTCAAGTGTGCGTTCGGAGTATCCTCGGGCAAGTTTTTGGGGTTCATCGTACGACATCGTGGGATTGAGATCGATCAATCAAAAATAGATGCAATCATGAAAATGCCTGAACCGCGCAATCTACATGAACTTAAAAGTCTGCAAGGAAGATTGACATATATCCGACGCTTTATCTCAAACTTGGCTGGTCGATGTCAACCATTTAGTCGGCTAATGAAGAAGGATGTCCCTTTTGTCTGGGATGAGGCCTGCAGTAATGCTTTTAAGAGCATTAAGACCTTTTTGTTACAACCACCTATTCTGAAGGCACCTATACCAGGACAGCCGTTAATCCTTTATATTGCTGCACAAGAACGTTCCTTAGGAGCATTGTTGGCACAAGAGAATGATGAAGGAAAAGAAACTGCACTCTACTACCTTATTAGAACTCTTAATGGTGTTGAATTAAATTATTCTCCCATTGAAAAGACTTGCTTGTCATTGATGTTTGCAGTTAAAAAGCTGAGGCATTATTTGCAAGCTCATTCTGTTCGTTTGATTTCGCGAGCAGATCCCCTCAAATATCTCATGTACAAGTCTGTGCTCAGTGGAAGATTGGCAAAATGGGCTCTTTTGCTACAAGAGTTCGATATTACTTATATTCCACAAAAGGCCGTTAAAGGGCAAGCACTTGCCGATTTCCTCGCAAATCATCCGATTCCAGATGATTGGGAATTCTCTGAAGATCTCCCAGATGAAGATGCTCTTTTCATCGAAATTCCCAGGCCATGGAAACTATTCTTCGATGGGGCTGCCCGTCAAGATGGAGCTGGAGCAGGTGTTGTCTTTGTCACTTCAGAAGGAGATGTATTGCCTTATGCATTTACTCTCACTGAAAATTGTTCCAACAATGTAGCAGAATACCAAGCTCTGATCATTGGATTGGAAATAGCAGTGGATATGAAGATCACTCAACTTAAAGTGTTTGGGGATTCCAAATTGGTCATCAACCAACTTCTTTCACTTTATGAAGTTAAGAAGCTAGACCTCTTACCATATGTCACCTATGCGAAGAAGATTTTGGAATGGTTTGACAATGTAAGCTTGGAACATGTACCAAGAAGAGAGAACAAGCAAGCAGATTCTCTAGCTAATCTAGCATCAGCTCTTGCCATGCCAAGTGTAGAAGTAAAAGTCCCTCTTTGCAAACGATGGATTTTGCCTCCAATTGATTTTAAAGATAACAACACGGAATCCAATGTTGTTTCAGTTTGCGAAGTTGAAAAAGAAGATTGGAGACAACCATTGATTGATTATTTAGAGCATGGGAAGCTACCCAATGATCCAAGGCATAAAACAGAAGTCAAACGTCGAGCTCCTCGATTCATTTACTTCAAGGGTACACTTTATCGCCGCTCTTTTGATGGGGTCTTCCTTCGATGCTTAGGAGAAGATGAAGTATCCAAAATCTTACAAGAAGCTCATTCAGGAATTTGTGGTGCACATCAGTCTGGAGCTAAATTGCACTTTCAAATTAAAAGAATGGGATACTACTGGCCAACAATGGTAAAGGATAGCATGGACTACTCCAAGAAATGTCAAGCTTGTCAGTTTCATGCAAACTTCATCCATCAACCTCCTGAACCATTACATCCGACAGTCATATCTTGGCCGTTCGATGCTTGGGGACTTGATTTGGTAGGACCATTACCTAAGAGTTCACTAGGGCATATGTATATACTTGCCGCTACAGATTACTTTTCAAAGTGGGCAGAAGTGGCACCTTACAGGGAAGTAAAAAAAGAAACTGTTGCAACTTTTATCAGGACAAACATCATTTATCGGTATGGTGTACCTCGTCACATCATAACTGATAATGGGAAGCAGTTTGACATGAGCAAGTTATGTGCACAGTTTGACTTCAAGAAGTACAAGTCTTCAATGTACCATGCTCCAGCAAACGGATTAGCAGAAGCTTTTAACAAGACTTTGTGCAATCTCCTCAAGAAAGTTGTTAACCGTTCAAAGAAAGATTGGCACGAAGGGATAGGAGAAGCTCTGTGGGCTTATCGAACTACATATCGCACACCAACTCAAGCCACTCCGTATGCACTTGTTTATGGTGTAGAAGTTGTTCTACCACTTGAGCGACAAATTCCATCATTGAGGATTGCAATCCAGGAAGATCTTTCTAGTGAAGACAATGTACGCTTACGTTTGGAAGAATTAGAAGCACTGGATGAGAAAAGGTTGGAAGCCCAACAACGCTTGGAGTGCTATCAAGCTCGACTATCCAAAGCTTTTAATAAGAAAGTCAAGCAGCGATCTTTCCAAGTTGGAGATTTAGTCCTTGCTGTAAGAAGACCATAAATACTTCACATCGTATTGGCAACAAGTTCCTTTCAAAATGGGATGGACCATACGTTGTTCGAGAAGTTTATACCAATGGTGCATACAAGATCGTTGATCAAGATGGTGTCAAAGTTGGACCGATCAATGGAAAGTTTTTGAAGCGTTACTATGATTAAAGAGGATATTGCTCCTAAGCAAGAGCTTAAACTGTTGTATGTTGCTCCTAAGCACGAGCTTAAACTGCACCCAAAAAAAAAAAAACCCGCTATGTTGAAAATCCTTTCTAGGACAACTTAGGCAAAAGTTAGGGCACAAAAAAAAATGATGAACTACGTTATGACTTGATCCTTCAAATTCGAGGGTACGTAGGCAGCTTGGTTTCATTGCCAAGTTCAGTCCAAACAAAATAAAAAAAATTTGATTCAAATATTATCTTTTGTTCACTTGAAAGTATCATGATAATTCTCCATTCAAATTTCATGATTCAAATTATTTTTCAAGTAAAACAAATCTTTTGCAAATTAAAGATCTTTGAGAATTTAATTTGTAGTCCATACATGATGCAAAAATGCTTCAGAAAGTGCAAAAGAAAGATGATATATGGAGAAAAAGAAATTTAACTTCATTTCAAACTTGAAAAGAACTTACAATAAAAAAAAAAAAAAAAAACTAGCAAGCCTAAGAACTAATATAAATTTCAAAAAAAAAAAAGTTACATCAAAAGGGATTCTGGGCTTCCATTTGAAATTCTTCAAGTCGTCACGAGAGGCTTCCAACATATTTCGCAACAAATCTAAGTTTTTGGCTTCATCCTCAGTAAGGGTAGTAATAGACTCAACAGAATTCATCTCTTCACGAATCTTGGAGGTGTCGATTCTTCTTCTTTTCAATTCATCTTCAGTTTCTTGGAGCGAAGATTCAAGTCTATGTTTTTTGCGTTGCAGAGTAATGAACTCTTGCTCTATATCTGCCAAGTTCGACTGCAGGGTGTTAAGGTTCTCAACAGTCTTATGTTCAAGTAACATTGAATCTTTAAGTCGAATTTCAAGTGCTTGAAGTCTTTCAATTCTATCCTTGGATGAAGAAATGGAAGATTCAAGCTCATTAAACTTCTGGACTTGTGTAAAGTAGTCTTCCACCATGCCTTTCAATAAGGATGAATCAACGGACTTAATTGCTTCTATTGCATCAAAGATCTTGTGGACATCACTAGTAAGTGAAGAAACCCGATCAAAAGAAGCGCGAATAATCCTTGGTTGAATGCTTTCCCACAAAATAGTTGCAAGCTTCAACTGGCTATCGGATATCACTTTTTCAGCACTAAACTTAGAAATTTCTGGAAGGGCGAGATGACTAGCTTCAACAAGAGGGCCTGTGGAAGTCTTCACTATAGGAGAAGTATTATTAACAATCACATTAGGGCAAGCATCTTCTTGGTTAGAAACAGTACTTGAAACATTATTTCTGATCTTAGCTGCAAGTTTATTGAACTCATGCGAACTAGAAACTGAAGCTTCACTTTTGGCGGGGGATATATCACCTTGAAAGGATTCCCTTGGCCTGGTTCGCTTCCAATGTCTGTCATGATCACTCTCATCAATTGAATCTTCAACGATCGCATTATGCTTCCCTTCGATGACTTTCGGTAAAACCCTTTGTCCTTCATCAACTAATGACACTGATCGAGGAACTTCTTGTGAAGTCTTCATATGCTCCTCTGTTAAATCTATAGTGGACGAGACTTTGGCTTTATTGGATTTGTCTTGCGAAATCTCTAAAGACTTTTTCTTAACATCCTTTGGAGGTTTTCTTCTCTTCGATGGTGATGTACGGATGCTCGAAATCAAAATATCTATAGAATGCTCAAGATATGGCTCATGAACTTTCGACCACCATTCCATGTATCTTGCGGTTGCATGATCATTAGGATTTAGAGAACGAGCTGGAGAGATCAATCTGGACTTAGTATGAGAACGAGTGCAAATTCTCCAAAACCTACATAGATCATCTATAGATCCAGAACGAATATCTTCCTTAAGAGCTCCGAGAATATCTTGACAAAACCCAAATTGTCTCCCAAATCGATGAGGACTGTAAGGTTCTACAATGATGGCTTGGTTACATCGGGCAGGCAAATAGCTCGAACGAACATTAACAAGGTAGCCATGATTGATCTTACTAAGAGCGTCATCATCAACAATCACTTCATCCCTATTTCTGGGATATAAGTTAGCATTCCACACTATGCCACTATGAATCAACTTACGGGCGTCATAATCCTCAAAGTATTTGGCTCCACCTTCTCCTGAAAACTTGCTCATCAAAGGCCCATATACATCATCTGGATTTTGAAAGTGAGTCCGGAAGTAATAACTTAGCCATCCATAAATATAGTGAATTGGAAAACACGCATCTGAAGAGCCCGCTTGAGCAGAAAGTGTAACTCGGTTTAGTCCATGATAAATATTGGCTAACACTGGGACCGCGAGATTAACAGTTCTCCCAATCGCCATCAAGCTGGCTATCTTAAATGTCTCTGGCCGAACAAATTCTGAATCTTTACTTGGAAAAACGAAAACACAAATCCAACAAGAAAGGAAGGCAGCTAAATAAGTGTCTGTTGTTAAACTGTCTTTGATTCCAAGTGGAGTGAATGCTCCATCTCCTGCCATTCCCCGACCTTGGTATTTTCGAAGAATCCCAATAGGGTTATGTGTAGCTTTTGGGCGAACAAGCTTCTTTGCTTTTCGAGCAGGTGGTTTGGTGTAACGCAATTTCCCTTGAAACCAAAAATTGATCCAATCCTCAATAGACACCTTATCCTCCTTGCCTTGTTTCAAAAGATGGAATGTAGCAAATAGATATTCACAACATCTCGGGATGAATCTTCTCTTGTTATCAAAGCCAGTCAATTCGGCAGCACAAGGAATGACTTCATCATGAATATGCCGTGAATAGGTAAACCGCCTAGTCCATGCAGATCCCATAAGGAGATGAAAGCTTCCCCAGTAGCAAGGTGGAGAGTGTTGGTAGCCGGGCACCAAGCTTCACAAAAAGCGCGAATGACGTCCTTGTTGTGATCATAAGTGTATAATGATGCATAAACAGCATCATATATACTAACAGTCGTTAAATTTTTGTTGAAGTGGTACAACACATCTTCAGTCCATTCCCAGTACTTTGGTATGTAACCAAACTCTCCAAAAATCTTGAAGGAAAATCCCCAATATGACCTTTTGGAAATGATACGGCTTCCCAACGTGTCAAACTTCTCATGATTAGAAGTATTGACGTGAAGATTAGATTGAAGAGATCTCGCCTTTGGAGAAGATTGTGAAGTTGGAGAAAGTTCTATCGACCAATCTTCCAAAGTGGTAGGAAAATCAAATGATTTCCAAGCGGATTTATATCTACCCGATATGGGCTTGTCGATGGAGAGTTATAATCCTTCTTTTATGTCTTCGTCTTCCTTGGAAAGAATCACAAGATAATCTTTGTGATCTTTGAAGTATACCATGATGATTCTACAAAAAAAAAAATGTCAAAGTAGGTAGAGAATTAAAAAATATATATATATCTTAGTAAAAAGAGAAAAAAAAAAAAAAGCCTGAAAAGAAGTTAACGAGTGGCGCATGGCGTTAATGTGAAACTGGAAAAAAAAAAAAAAAAAAAAAAAACAAAGCTGCTGGCACAAAAGCATTAAAAGGCAAAGAATATAAAGCATACATGCATGATGTGTTAAAAGGCATGTGGTGCAAGAAACAAGTGGCGCAAGCAAGCATAGCCAAATCATATTTTGTCAAAAGGCATGTAATTTACAAGTAATAAAACCATGCATGAATAGGTGACAAGTGAAAGAATATTTATGTATGGCTTTATAAAAGATCAAGGTGTCCTGGTGGCAAGCAATCAAAAGAATGATGAGATCAGCATGACAATGAATATATCAGCTGATTTGCAATTATTGTTTACATGGAACACGAAACAGGTTTTCATATTTCTAGCAGCTGAGTACGAAACCCCGAAGAATTCTTCGAATAATACCTGCCAAAGAACATGCCAGCCACGTTGGGGTTTCCTCCCCCCTCTCTCGATATTAAAAAGAAAAGAAAAGTGGGCTATTCCCACAGTCCTTTCGAGATTGGGCTTTCTGTTTTATCTTTTCTCGGGCGTGTTGGGCTTCATTTACTCGAGAAAATATGCTTGTAGATTAGCTGTGAAATTCTCATCTAAATTTATAAGCCCAGGAAAATGGGCTTTTAGTCTTAACCCATATCGATTGTGTTTTGAGTTTTGTCACATATCCGACAAGACACTGTGACTGTGGGCAAATCAATTGACAAGAAAGACATGAGCTTTGTATCGACAAATACAGTGGCGTTCGGTGCTAGGTTTGTACCTCAAGTTACAATAATAACTGCAAGGTCCAAGGGTTCAAGGGGTTTGGGTGTCAGCGCTTCTGCTGTTGATTCCTATGAGAGCTCTTCCGATTTTGTTAAGCGTATGGAAAAAGCTTGGGTCATCTCTCAGCAACCGAGGCCAATCGTTTGTTCTTCATGCAACTCCAAGGGGCATTCACACCTGTTCTCTCTCCCTGGCGTCACTTTCCCAAGCATGGATTCAAAGCCAATAAATAAAAAATAAAAAAAAAAAAAAAAAAAAGAACTCACCTGTTAAGCTCTCCAACGTAGCAACCTTTGACAATTAATTTGATATGCAAATTAGCTTGAGAAGGCCTTGCTTTTATAGGGGAAATAATTCAAGTCCCATGTGGTCAAGGAATAGAACTTCTAAGTGCATTAGAATTCCTTTAAAACTGAAGGTTGAGTTTTAATTGAAATTAATTTGAGCAAAGAAGCGATTAGATCAAACTCAAATTCTTTGGAGCTGTAGAAAGTCTTCAAATTGTGAACTATATTTTGCATGGGCTATTGGGTCCATTTACCAATTAAATACTTTGAAGGATATTTTAAGTTGGGCCTAAATCTCATTTGTGTCCACAATATGACAAACTTTTGTTATGGCCTAAATTCCATTTATTACGTGGGCCAATATTGGTCCATATTTACTTTACATAGGCCAATGTTGGCCCAATATCCATTTTTTTGCTAAACCATTTAGGGTGGGCTAATCTTCTATTCATGGTCCATTTTGATGCATAGGAAATTATATTTGCTAAATCAATTTTTTTGTCTCATATACAAAATTATATGAGGTTAATTAATTGGTGTAAATAAATTCTGGCATCAAAAGCAAATTAAATTTCAAGACTTGTCCACTTGCTACACTAAAAAAAAATTCGTGTACGTAACCAAGTCTTGAGGGGGCATTTGTAGAAGGAAAAAATTTGTAACCAATTACAAATAGCCACGTGTCAATTGGAATTTCTTTAATTAAGAAATTTTCAATTAAATTATACATTACCATGTGAAATTGATAATATCATATTATAATTAATTATTTTATAATTAATTAAATATGTACACATGGTTTGACCAATCAAATTGCAAGGATTCATGGGTTATCCAATCAAATTTCACCCATATGTCATAATTACTTTACCTCTAATTAAATTTAATTAATTAAGAGATAAATAATAAATTTTTATCTCTAATTAAATTAATTAAGAGATAAATAATAAATTTTTATCTCTAATTAAATTAAATTAATTAAGAGATAAATAATAAAGTTTTATCTCTAATTAATTTAATTAATTAAGAGATAAATAAATATTTTATCTCTAATTTAATTAATTAATTAAGTGATAAAAAATAAATATTTTATCTCTAATTTAATTAATTAATTAAGAGATAAATAAATATTTTATCTCTAATTTAATTAATTAAGTGATAAAAAATAAATATTTTATCTCTAATTTAATTAATTAATTAAGGGATAAATAATGAAGCTTTATCTCTAATTAAATTAAATTAATTAAGAGATAAATAAGGAGGATGAGTTGTTTTAAAACTCTCTTTCACCTGGCTAGCTACCACTATAAATAGAGACCTCCCCTTAACACAAATTCACAACTCAGAAAGCCTGAAGAGAAGAAGATTTTGAAGAGCCAAATCCTCTCAAAATTCTTAAGAAGAAATTAGAGAAATTCTAAGAACGCGGTGCTTGTTCTTGAGAATTCTCTAAGAAGCTGCTCTCCGATCTTGTTCATCAAAGGAAAGGAGATAATTCCTGTTTTTCAAGACCAAGTCTAGAAGACCCTTGAAGCGGACCTTATCGATTCAAGATCAAGTCGTGAAGACCCTTGAATCAAAATTTTACTGAAGAAAAGAATCAAAGGATTTCTTTCTTTAAGAATATTCAGAGATTGTAACCTCAAAGTTTGATTAATAAAATTTTTATTTGACTCCAAATTTTTCTTGTCATATTTTTGACATAAAATTTGTGTGTACAGATATATATTTCAATAAGATATAATAAAAATTATTTTAAAAAATTAATTTAATAAAAAAAACACATTTATTCATTTTTTAATCCCAAAAAATTAAAAACTTCACTATAAGAAACCGACTCATAATTCATCTCCTATTTTATTTGATCTAAGCATTTGATTTAATGTTGTATTTCGTGCCCAATCAACATTAAACAATTCGAGTTCAATAGCTAAAATTAGATTCGTTAATTCCTCTATTCCTATTATATCTATTTATTTTTTCGTACTATAATTGTGTTTAAAATATTTATATTTATATAAATTTTGACGTGTTAATAATTTGTGTTATATAAATTTTGAGATGTTCGTGTATTCATGTCGTATCCGTATTTTTTATGTTATGTTATATTTTAATTATTTTATTCGTGTCGTGAAATCATGTTATATCCAATATTGTCAAATCTAATTAAAATTATAAAAAAAAATAGTATTTTTTTGTCATATTGGGCCCCACAAAGATCATAAAGCAATGGGCCCACCCATATATAATGCAGTCCTTTCAAAACCCACCTCAAGTTTAGGGATGGCAATGGAGCGCAGCGGGGACGGATTTTGCATTATTCGCCCCCGTCCCGCCATAGTACTGCTCTGCCCCGCCCCCCGCCCCGCTCCGCCATGGATGTTGAAATTTCAATATCACTACCACCTCCATGGATGTCGGTTACATCCATAACCGCCCAGCCCCGCTCCGCCCCATTTGATATTTATTAATTATTTTTATTTTTTTCAAATAATAAAGCATTTAAAAAAAAATAAATATAAATTAAATATAAACATGTTTCTAATATAGGAAAAGAAAAAAATAAAGTATTAGGTTTAAGTTTTTAAAAATAAAAATAATAAGTTTAATTATATTATTTTATTATTCATTTAAAAGCTAAATATGTAAGGGTAAAATTGTAATTTTAGTATTCGGGGCGGGGCGGTGCGGAGCAGGCAATTACCACAACTGCTCCATCCCCGCCTTTCAAACAAAAAAAATCGCACCGCCCCGCTCCGCCTCCATTGTTCAAAAAAAAAAAACCTCTCCATTCGGATCGGTTCGAAATCTATCGATCGGATCTGGTTTTGCCATCCCTACTCAAGTTTTGTCCGTACACTGAAATGGGGTAGTTGTTGGCAGTTGCCTAGTTATTTCGTACCCTTTACAAGCTCACTATTTTGTATTGGATTTTGTTACTTTTGACCAACAATTTTCCCTAGTGTTATTGAAAACGATATTTCAATAATATTCAAAGACATTTAATGTTTTTGAAGGGAAAAAAAAAAAAACTTTCTTTTTTGCTTTTGCTTTGTGGTTAATAAATTTAATAATTTGGATATGATATAAAAATATAATATGAATATGATACGTTTAATAAATATAAAAATAATATAATAAATATAATATAATATAATATATTTAAATACGATTAACATGATATATTTAATATGTATATCATATTTATATTTAATAATATTTATATTTACATGACTAAAATTAAAAAAAAAAAAACACGTAAGACAATACTCTATAAGAATCTACTTTGTTGTTAGGTACAAATGCTCTATCATGCATAGAGAAAGGGTAAAAATGTAAAAATAAAAAATTATTACATCATTTTCATAAAGTTTTGCTTAAATGGTGGTAGACTTGATCATTCGTGTATTTATATCATATTTGTATTTTTTTACGTGTTATAATCATGTTTAAAGTATTATATATTTATATAAATTTTGATATGTTAATAATTCGTGTTATATAAATTTTGATATTTTTGTATACTCGTATCGTTTTATATTTTGTATCATATTAATTTTTTTATCTATATTATATTTATATTGTATAATCGTATTTTATTTAAAATTATCGATTCTATTGAAAAAAAAAAAAAAAAAAAAAGGTTGTGAAAGGGTTTCACTTTGACATTGGTAAATTTATTGGAGATGAGAAAAGGTGATTGTTGTTGGGACCAATAGACAACAAGAAAAAGTGAGAGTATTTTGATGTGTTAAAGGCCAAACCAAACATCATCCCTTTTGCTTTCTTTTCTTTTCTTTAATTTCTTTTCTTTGACTGCTGCTTTGGCTTATGCATATGCGTGCCTGACATTGCATTATCCCCTCCATTATACAAATCTTTCCATCCTTTTATTTATTTTTTCATACTATGAATCTTAATTTTGGGGTTTAAATTTATGTATTCTCACATCATGGTTAATACTACTATAGTTACTTTAACTTATTGTCCCTAAGCTCTCGTTATCCTTTTAGCTCTAAACCTAACTTTCATTCAAAATCTCTCAATTAAAGTGGCATCGTTTTGATATGATTAGATCATTTTTTGGATCTAATCACACCTAAATAAGTGTTTAGCTGACATCATTGTGGCACGGTGGGAATAGACTTGTTCATAAGTCAGGTCGGATCGTGATTCGATTTTTTTTTTTACATTCTTTATCTAAGTTCGACTCGTAAGTTTGAATCATTGTTTAAAAAAATATTTTTATGTTACTATTTATATATTTTTATACTTAAATTTAAATAAAAATATTTTTTTATTAATAAATAGTAGTTCGGGTCGGATCGGTCCAAATTGAATTGAAAAAAATACTTGTTCAGGTCCGGCTCTCGAACAAGTCTAATCACAACCTAATTTTCAACTGAACCTTATAGGTCCAGTTGAAAATTATTCCCTCACGTCGATGAGTGATTCCAATTATGTCCTTTTTTATTTTTTATTCTTGAAATTATAATATTTGAATGAAAATATCGATCTTTTTATCTTAATATAGCCAAAAAAAATTATTTATCAAAATATCGTTCTTTTCAGATTAATTTTCAAAATCCGCTTTTTTTAAATCAGTTGGGAAATCGCCATGGCCCATGGCGATTTCTCGACTGAAAATTTTAATTTTTTTTAAAATACCAGTTGGGAAATCGCCATGGGCCATGGCGATTTCCCAACTGCAATTTTCAAAATTTTCATTCTTTTAACTTTCTTGTTTTTTTTATTCTTTTAATAAATAATAAAATTTAAATAAAAATTATATAATTTAAAATTTAAAAAATTTAAAAAATAAAGATTTAATAATTTTAATATATAATTTTTATCCCATGGTGGTAGAAGTGTCCATAGGCCAGGCCGGACTCATATATGGTATCAACACCACATTTGCTTGCCCAAGCCACGGTGTCAATTTTTCAATTTTTATTTATTTTTTTAATTTTATAAAATAATAAAAATTATATAATTTTTAATTTAAAAAAAATATAACAATTTACCAAAAATTAAAAAATTATATTCGTAATTAGACCTATTCATGGGCCGGACCGTGACCCGAAATTTTTTCACTTGCCCAAGTTCATTTCAAGTCATGCCGACTCGAAAGCCCATTTCACTATTAAAAATATATTTTTATATATTTTATAATATTTTGAATTTTGTTATTAACTTTTTTTAATTAAAAATTATATAATTTTTATTTAAAATTTATTATTTAATAAAATTAAAAAGACACTTGTCCAAGCCCGGACTAATACGACATTTTGGTTGGCCTTTCTCCCGGAGGTCCATTTATTACGAATACAAGTTGAAAGAATTCGATTGACATTACGGATAGACCTGCTCATGGGCTGGGCAGCCCTTCCGGCTAGGCCCGGATCACTATTTATATATTAAAATAATTAAATTCAGGCCCGCGAGCCGGGCCTTAGCAAGGAAGTTGAAAAATTTCGGGTCGAGGCCCTGCCCATGAGTAGGCCTAATTACGAATATAATTTTTTAATTTTTGGTGAATTGTTATATTTTTATTTTTTAAAATTAAAAATTATATAATTTTTATAATTTTATAAAATTAAAAAATAAATAAATAAAGGTTGAAAAATTGCCACCGTGGCTTGGGCAAGCAAATGTGGTGTTGATACCATACATGAGCCCGGCCCGGCCCATGGACACTTCTATCACCAAGGGATAAAAATTATATATTAAAATTATTAAATCTTTATTTTTTAAAATTTAAAATTATATAATTTTTATTTAAATTTTATTATTTATTAAAAGAATTAAATAAAAAAAAAGAAAGAAAGTTACCTTTTTGTGAATTTCACAATGTAAAAAAATAAAAAATTTGAAAATTGTAGTTGAAAAATCGCCATGGCTCATGGCGATTTCCCAATTAATATTTTAAAAAAAATTAAAATTTTCAGTTGAGAAATCGTCATGGGCCATGACGATTTCCTAACTGGTTTAAAAAAAGCGAATTTTGGAAATTAATCTGAAAAGAATAGTATTTTGGTAAATAATTTTTTTTAGCTATTTTTTGATAAAAAACCGAAAATATCCTATCATTTAATATTTTTTTGTTTATTTTTATTTAAAATTTTGGAAATAATTTTGTTGATTTAATATGATAAATAATTTTTATTTTATAATAAAATAAAATAAATCATTATTTACTACACCTGACAATTCGTGTATCCATGTCGTGTTCATGTATTTTGTCTTGTCATAATCGTGTTTAAGAAATTTTATATTTATATAAACTTTGATATGTTAATAATTCGTATTAAATAGATTTTGAGACATTCGTGTATTCGTGTCGTGTTCGTGTTATTTTTTCGTGTCGTGTTCGTATTTTTAGTTATTTTTTTCGTGTCGTGTTCGTGTCGTGTAATCATATCATGTCCAATATTGCCAGATCTATTATTTACTAAAGTAATATAACAAAAAAATTTAATTATTAATTTTCTAAATATCAAATAATTTTAAATTTTCATTATATACAAATTTAAATTTAATATCTTTAATGATCATTTCTCTTCTCACTATAATTCACTTCACCGCCACAGTTGTTTTTGCATTCAAACACATATCTCATCACTGATTTTAATCTCATTGCTACAATATCAATTTCACAGCTACAGTAGACCTGATAAATTTTTTTTTTTTTTTTTGAAGGACAAAAGATCTTATTGATGAACTCTCGTCAAAACAGAGAGATTGGAAAATAACAATTGTCTTACACACCAACAAAAATCAAACAGAAACCATGAATCAAGAGTACATGATCAGCAGATTATGAAGCCTATTTACCCCTGATTTAGCGAGCCTGTCAGCAACCTCATTGGTAGAGGTGGCAATTGGGCGGGTTCGGGCGGGTTCGGATCGGGTTCATTCGGGTTCGGGTTTATTCGGGTTCGGGCTCATTCGGGTTCGGGCTCATTCGGGTTCGGGTCCATCCGGGTTCGGGCTCATTCGGGTTCGGGTCCATTCGGGTTCGGGCTCATTCGGGTTCGGGCTCATTCGGGTTCGGGTCCATTCGGGTTCGGGCCCATTCGGGTTCGGGCTCATTCGGGTTCGGGCCCATTCGGGTTCGGGTTCAGGTTCGGTCTGGGTTCGGGTTCGATCTGGGTACGGGTATGTTTTACATTATTTTATTTTATATTAGATGTAATCATTTTTACGTAATTTAAATATTTATATCTAAAAAAAAATTATTAATTTATTATTATTTTTTTTATTTTTATACTTTTGCTATTATATGATATTTTTAATTATATTTATTTTTTAAAATTAATATTTGTTAGCACCAAAAGAATAAGAAATTAATTTGTTATATAAAATCAAATTTTGAAATAATTTATTATAAAAAATATGATATATTATAAATTAATATATTGATATTTAAAATAATTGATTTGATGAGCTCGAATTTCAAAATATAAATACATTATAATTTATATTCACTATAAAATAAAAAACTTTTAAAAATAAATCATGGCCTTCATCTATTCGTTTATATACTTATAAAATGCAAAAAATTTATGCTTATAGTCAAGATATATATATATATATCGAGTACTTATATTTTTTTCATCAGTATAAAGTATAAATTATAAAGTAGTACTAAAAAATATAATTTATATTTAAATTATACGTAATAAATATATAATTAATATGATTATTTATTAATATATAATAAATATACCCAAAACCAAAAGGCCATAAAACCCAAAACCCCATTAAATCCACCCGCTAAAATAAAATCACATGAAAGCCATAATCCAATTAAACCCACCCTAACCTAACCGCATAAGTATAACTAGAGCTGCTTATGGGCCGAGCCGGGCCGCGGCCCAGTTTTTTTTTATTTTCTCTGCCCAGGCCTGGCCCTGGGTCGGCCTGGCCCGCCCGTTTAGGCCCGAAACACTGTTCATTGGAATAAAAAAATAATTTTTTTATTTTTTTTATTTTTTTATAATTAAAATTAAATAAAATAATATTATAATAAAAATTACTGTTCCGGGCCGGCCCGGAACACAAAATATCCTGCCCAGGCCCGGCCCGTGAGCAGGTCTAAGTATAACCCAAAAGGCCAAAATAATTGAATTATTGTCAATTTTTTTACCCTTATAGATTAATTGAATTATTGTCAAATTTTTTTTCACATCTTTAAAATTTTCAAGAATTTAAAATATTTAGATTGTAAATTCATCATGATATGAGACGTTAAAGTTATAACTTATAAGTACAAAATATAATTTACTTTTTGATAAATTTATTATTTCATCATATATATATAATATATTAAATTTTAAATTTTAATTAAATTATTAAAAAAAATTAGAATAAAATTAATAATTAAAGTTATTGCTTTGTAAAAAAAAAATAATTGCAATTTGTTTATTTTTATTTTTAGTATTAAATTCGGATTCGGGTTCGGGCCGGTCTCGGGTTCGGGTCCATTCGGGTTCGGACTCATTCGGGTCCGGGCTCATTCGGGTTCGGGCCCATTCGGGTTCGGGTCCATTCGGGTCCATTCGGGTTCGGGCCCATTCGGGTTCGGGTCCATTCGGGTTCGGGCCCATTCGGGTTCGGGCTTTTTCGGGTTCGGGTTTTTGACTTTTTGATCAAATCGGGTTTGGGCGGGTTCGGGTTCGGGTTTTCCTGAGCGGGTTTTCGGGTTCGGGTTCATTTTGCCACCTCTACTCATTGGCTTCTCTGGGCGTGTAAACAATTTCCCAATTAACAAGACCAACTTTGATATTTTCGATCATACGAACAATATTTTTGAGATTCCATGGGGCTTTTTGCGAAGTTTTGATCCAATTAACCACATTCTGACTGTCATTTTCAATTACAAATATGTGGGAATTGGCCCATTTGGATGCTGCATATATAAAGAAGGCTTCTTTTACTACCATGAGTTTTGCATGATTAGATTCAACTAGTCTAATCGATCTGATAATTTTGGACACGATATGAACACGACATATTTAATAAACACGAAAATAGTGTTTAAACATGATTAACACGATATGTTTAATACACGTATTGCATTAGTGTTCAGAATTTTCATATATTTTATAACTTTATTGTGTTTATGTTTATATAGCTGACACGAAAAAAAAAAAAAAAAACCAAACAATACAACATGCATACAAGAATTGCCAAATCCACGCTACAATAACTAATCTCACCGTCATCGCTATTTTTAATCTCATTAAAGCCAATCTCACTACGCATCTAAATGAAACCTAAAATATCCTTATTTCAAAATAGTTTTAATATAATGTAAAGCATTAACTGTTAGGATTTTGACACTTAAGTTGACTTTTGCGGTTAAAATTACGGTTTGGCAACCCAAGCCAAAAAGCTAAAAAATAAAGATATTGGATTTTAAAAGTTGGCTTTTGGATAAAATAATTTTATTATTCTCGCATCTCTACAATTGTATTATTTTTAAATATATATATATATATATATATATTTTTATATTTTAATTCCTCACAACATTTTTTCACAACTATGCCAAACACTTAAAAGTTTTTAAACTACAATTTTTTACTACACTTTTTAAACATATTTTTTTCAACCTAAACTTTTTTTAACTCAAATTTTTTCCAACAGCAATGCTAAACTAAGTACCATTACATACTTCCTCTTCTTAATGAGTTGTGTTCATTGGGATCGGTTGCCTCCTTTATTTTTAATATAATTTTAATCATAGTTCACAAACATGATTTTTCATATATATATATATTAAAAATAATATATATACAAATATAATGTACAAGAGTCCAATCCAAGTTCAAATCCCTCATATCCACTAAGGAGCATTGCCCTTTCACCTAGGTCACACCTATATCTGTTTTGGGTAGATTCAGGTCGAAATAACAAAAAATTAAAAAAGTAATTTTTATATTAATATATATTTTTATAATTAAATTTAAATAAAAAATATTTTTTTATAAATTAAATAATAATTCAGACCGGATCAAACCTATCGAATCAGGTGGAATATCCAACTCTTAAATAGGTCTAATCACACCTCCTTTTGCTATATGACAAATAGGAGTAGCTGCTAAATGTCTTGAGCACAACTCAAACTCCAAACATGTCAAGGAAGAAACACAAGTATTTATCATTGAATCAAAAACTCTTTATGATTAAACACGATAAAATTTTACCTGACCTTAGTTGTAGTTTTGCTTTTTAGTAGTATTCTGTTTTTTGGTTAAAGCCCAAAAAGAAAAGGTAAAAAAAAAAAAGGTATAAATGAAGGACGATGATCGATAGAAGGTAATGGTTAGTAGATTACTATTGGCTTCTACAATGGATGCTCGTTTGGCAGTCAATTAAGGTGGAACCACAAAATAAGTGAGGTGGAAAAAGGTTTTGCTAATGATCATGAAACCATCATTATATGAATCTTTGTTGGTGGGTTCCTTCTTCTTCTTCTTCTTTTATCCCTTTTTCAAATAACTTTAAATTATTGGTTGCTGCAATCATATCTATCTATGACTATATCTCATCTCATTATTATTCTTCTTACTTTTTATTTTTGTTTTTTGTTAATTGGTGCCACCAAGAAAGTACATATAATAAGGTGCCCAATTCTATCTACTATCATATTGTGGGGACGATAATGAAAAAAAAAAAAAAAACTTGGTATGTCTATTTTTGGATTCACAATCGTTCCGTGAAAGAAATCATTAAAACATTTGTATCAAATCAGCCTTCAAGAGCCAAAAATCAGCATAAAATTCGTTTCCTTATAGATGTGGGTTAATCTACACATGTAATCCTATTGAATAGCTCGTGGCATTGATGGAGAATAGTAAATAAAGGATCCCTCCCATGTAATGGTTACAATATTTTTCACTGTAAGAAGAGAATTAGACTCAATGATCCAAATTTTGGAACCCCGATCCCAAGCCAACTTTAAACCTTCAATGATAGTCCATAATTCAGCTTTTAAAATGGAACCCAAACCAACTTGCTTAGTAAAATCACAAAGCAAATAAATATTGCTATCTCTACATAATCTCCCAATAGCAAGTTCCTCGGATTTGTAGTAGCCGTTCCCTCCTCATTTATCTTAACAAAATCATGAGGAAAATTCCAAACAACTAGATTCACCATTTTATAATGCATACAGTTATTCAGGCTTGCAAGAAGTAGATGAACAATATTTTGTGGCCATACAAAGCTCTCTTCAACACACGCAACTTCCACAATTAACAACACAACCAAGAAATATCACCTTTTACTATGACATTCTGCCTATTTAAGTTAAAATGCAACCACTCATCCAATTCCAATGAATTAAAATGATCCAAACGTGAGCCATGAAACCAATTAGACCAAATAAATTATGAGTAGGAACAATCATATCTTATAATAATATAAGAGGCAACTTTATTAAGAAAATATATAAAATCTTTCTCAATTAAGATTAAAAATACTTACCATTGAGTCAAGAAAAACTGATAAAACTTGGCGAACTGACTACTAATCCATTGCAAGAATATTCTTAAAACATTGTAATAGAAATTCCATGAGAGTTCACTGCTTAAAATTTGTTTGCTCCATCTTATAGTCCGAGTGTCTAACCCATAGCCATAATATGGTCGTTAGTCTATTAACATATAAAGACCTTCAAAGCCCATATCAGGGAATCAATTGGGCTTACATTCAGATCCAGAAATTGGATAAAAAATTAGGCTGATTATGTTCCAGCCCAGTATAACCCTAAAACCTTGAAATGCAAGCCCATGAAGAAGCCCCATATAACTTTTATTTTTTCGGCCGAACCCCATATAACCATTTATACATGCTTTTAGTGGTCAATCCTTCTTCATTTCTCATTTCTTTCACCACCAAACCAAGCCTTGGAACCATCCATTTACAAAGTTGAATAGCTGATGAATTCTTCAAATCCAATCTTCACCCACCCAACCTTAAATTACTTATCAAAATGCCAGACCCTTTACTCTCTCAAGCAAGTCCATGCTCAAATGATAACCACAGGCCTCACTCTCCACACTTACCCTCTCAGCAAACTCCTCCACTTATCATCCACTCTAGCCTTACCCCATGCCCTCAGAATCTTTAACCAAATCCCAAACCCAACCATTTTTCTTTTCAACACTCTCATTTCCTCAATAACAATCAACCAAAAAAGTCAAACCCACCTTGCCTTTTCCCTCTATGAAAGAGTTCTTTGTAACAAAACAATTAAACCCAATTCCCACACTTACCCTTCTCTTTTCAAGGCTTGTTGTGGCTCTCACCCTTGGGTGCAACATGGTCTAGCCCTCCATGCCCATGTCTTAAAATTCCTTGAACCCATGTATGATAATTTCGTTCAAACCTCATTGCTTAATTTCTATGCCAATTATGGCAAATTGGGTGTGGCTAGATATTTATTTGATCAAATTAGCAACCCAGATTTAGCCACGTGGAATTCCATGTTATCTGCTTATGCACGTAGTTATAGTTCTAGTTACTGTGTAAGTAATGGTAATTTTACTAGCGAGGACACTAGTTTATCAATGGAGGCATTGTATTTATTCAATGAGATGCAAAATTCTTTAGTTAAGCCAAATGAAGTTACCCTGGTAGCTTTAATTAGTGCTTGTGCAAATTTAGGTGCTCTTAGCCAAGGTATATGGGCACATTTTTATGTATTAAAGTACAATATTAAGTTGAATTACTATGTGGGCACTGCTTTAATAGATATGTACTCCAAATGTGGGTGTTTGGGCTTGGCGTATCAGCTGTTTGATCAATTGCCTGAAAGGGACATATTATGTTACAATGCAATGATTGGGGGGTTTGCTATTCATGGTTATGGTCACAGGGCACTTCAACTTTATGAGCAAATGAAGTTTCAAAGGTTAGTTCCTGATTATGTGACATTTATTGTTACAATGTGTGCTTGCTCACATGTTGGGTTAGTAGAGGAGGGTTGCAAGATTTTTGAGTCTATAAATGAAGATTATGGTAAGGAGCCAAAACTTGAACATTATGGGTGCTTGATTGACCTTTTAGGTAGAGCTGGGAGGGTTCAGGAGGCTGAGGAAAAGCTAAGGGAAATGCCCATGAAACCAAATGCCATTTTGTGGAGGTCTTTACTTGGGGCAGCTAGGGTTCATGGGAATTTGGAGGTTGGGGAAGTTGCATTGAAGCACTTACTAGAATTGGAGCCGGAAACTAGTGGGAACTATGTGCTTTTATCAAATATATATGCAAGCATTGATAGATGGGAAGATGTTAAAAGAGTGAGAAAATTAATGAAGGATCATGGGGTTAATAAAATGCCAGGCAGTAGCTTGGTTGAGATTAATGGTGCCATGCATGAATTCCTCATTGGAGACAAGACACACCCATGGACAAGAGAAATTTATCTGAAGCTTGAAGAGACTAGCAGAAGGCTACAGCAATATGGCCATAAACCAAGAACCAAAGAAGTGTTGTTTGACATAGATGAGGAGGAAAAAGAAGATGCCCTTACTTACCATAGTGAAAGGTTAGCAATTGCATTTGCTCTGATTGCTTCAGATTCAACTGCTCCTATCCGGATCATTAAAAATCTTCGGGTTTGTAGTGATTGCCATGAAAGTACTAAGCTTGTTTCAGTAATATATGGAAGAGATATTATAGTAAGAGATCGAAACCGGTTTCATCACTTCAAAAATGGAACTTGTTCTTGCAGGGATTATTGGTGAGAGTGTAAGAAGATAAGTGTTCCTTTTAGGGAGTGCAAAGCTTGGTTATAAAGAGTCTTTGACTTTAAGTCATCATTGTATGATTATTTAGATAGATTATTGATATTACTTTTACAAAGATAGATTATTGATTATACATACAACTTCGCCTATTACAAAGACCCGATTTTTTTCATCTCTCTCACCTAAGCTTGATCCGGACTGGGTTCGGGCCGGCTTGAAAACCCGTTTACAAAATATTAAAAAATTTATTTTTATATTTTTATAATTAAAAAGATTTTTTATTTATAAATAGTAATTCGTGCAAGGTTGACCCGAATTTAAAAAAATCTTGTCCAAGCTCAGTTTAATACGAGCCGGATGGGTAGTTGGGTCTTTGGATAAGTCTATATTGAACCAGTAGAAGTTTCGATTTTTTGTTCAATCGATTTAATCGGTCGATCCAATTAAAGAGAGTTTTAATATTAAATGGTTGATATTGATATTGAATAAGTATTAAATATAATAAATAATTAACAATAATATTTTCTTGGTCTGTATGATATTTTTTAAAGACAAAAAATTAAAAAATTAAATTCCATCACTTAAAAAAAAAATTAATAATAAAATTAATACTAAAAACGGTTCAAAGATCGAATCAGTTTGATTTAACTCAGTTTAATCGGTTCAGTTAAAAGGCAATTAATTATACCTTATTCGATCAGACATATCAATTCAATTTTCTTCCACAATGAACTAAGCCACCCACCCACCCAAGCGATTCGACGTATACAATGTTCACAATATATAAAGGCATGTTTGGTGCACAAAATTATGCAAAAAATAAGATAGGGTTAAATAATGTCAATCTTATCTTGTGCTTGATGTATGCCATGATTAGGAAATGATGATTTTTATTTATTTACCATGTTTGTTACGTGTAAGATAAAATGTGGGAGGATGTTGGTCCAATCCTTTCACAAAATAAATATAATTAAAAAACATTAAGTGAAATATATATTTATAATAATTTCTATAGTTAAGAGTTTTTTTTTTTTCAAAAAATTGATTTTTCAAGGAAATATTGATTTTTTTTCAAAAAAGTATTTTTCGAAATAAATTGATTTAAAAAAAGTAATTGATTTTCTTCCAAAAAAATAAATTATTTTTCAAAAAATCAAAAATACTTTCCCAATTTTTTTTTTTTCAATTCCTTATTTTTCTTTTTTTTTTCTTCTCCTACCGGTAAGGGGTTAGTTGTCGGCCAAGAGGGTCGGAACTAGCCTTTGCCGGTCTCCCCATGTCGGCCAAAGTGCCAAACAAAATTATGTTGGAATTGGGTTTGGAACCAAACATGTGAATGTAAAATTGATCTCTTTATATAGTGCATGATTTATGGTGTGTTCATGAATTTCATAATTCATGAACTTAATTTATGTCATTCATGAATTTATTCATTCATGTACCATGTATGTTCATTCATGTACTATGTATATTCATCATAATTAATGTGCATTCATGTATTATGTACATTCATGTATCATGTATATTCATTTGGTTAATTAATGTTTAGGCTCCTATAGTCCTATATAAATAGATGCTTTGTGATTATGGGAATCAAATTCAACCATTCAACAAGAGATTCAACAATTGGTTCAACAATTTTAAAAGCTCTTTTCTTCCTTTGTTCCTTCTACTCTAAAGTTTAGGAATCTGTCATTGTAGAGAGAAAATTGAGTTAAATTCCTTAAGTTCGTGGAATTTGAAAAGGTGTGCAACTTTTAAAAGTGGTGTTGTTGAATTCCTGGGAGGCAATTGCATTGAATCCGTGTGCACCAAGTGACGGACAATTTCGCTTTAAGGACAAAGGGTTTAATTCTTGGCAACAACGTTAAGTTCTCTATACTTCAATTTTTCCTTCTACAAGTAAGTTCTCTAATATCCTATTTAAGAGCATGCTATTTAATTGTTGCAAGTAAATTTTTCAACAAGGTTTTTACAAATATACAAAATATCTCCAACAGGCGATTTTTTTTTTTCCTTTTATTTTGTTTCCTTTGTCGAGTTACCTGTTTGGTTTCAAGTGTGTTATAATCAATATTTTTTATATTGGTTTTGAATGACATGGCATCTACTTCTTCACTTACTCCTGAAAATGTTGCGGCTAAGACTTCTTCGGAAGGGAGGATTCCACCATCACCCTCGTTGGTGCATGGTGAGAAACCTGAAAAGTTTGATGAGTCGAATTTTAAGAGGTGACAGCAAATATGCTATTTTATGGAATCAAGTACATTCTTTCAAATACCTCAAAATATGGGGGTGCCTTGCTAAGGTAACAATATCTGATCCCAAAAAAAGGTCAAGACCTTGTCCATGGGATTGGTGATCCCTGATGGTGCCAAGAGTGGCACAAGCCCTAAAAGCAAACCATTAGGCTATAAATTGATGTAATGACAGCTTTCTTAAATGGTAAACTTGAAGAAGAAGTTTATATGCAACAATCCGAGGGGTTTGTTGTTAAAGGAAATGAAAATAAAATGTGTAAGCTTGTCAAGTCATTGTATGGTTTAAAACAAGCTCTTAAACAGTGGCATGAAAAATTTGACAAATTTATGTTGTCAAATGATTTTAAAATCAACGAGGCTGATAAGTGTGTCTATGTGAAGAAAACTGATAAGGGCTATGCCATTGTATGTCTATATGTAGACGACATGTTGATTTTTGGCAGCAATGAGTACATGATCAAGTCTACAAAGAACATGTTAACTAAAAGGTTTGACATGAAAGACTTGGGTGTTGCGGATGTCATACTAGGAATTAAAATTTCTAGGACATCTCATGGATTTATATTGTCCCAATCTCATTATGTTGAGAAAATTCTCAACAAATTTTCTCAAGGTGACAATAGCATTGTTAAAACACCAATGGATTTTAGTGTACATTAGTCCAAAAATAAAGGTGAGGGAATACACCTTAAACTATGAGCTTCTGTATACTAGATACCCGACAGTTTTAGAGGGTACTCAGAGTTTATTGTTCTTGATAAAGTTGGAGAAGAAGCTGAATGGCTTCAGAATTTCTTAGAGGATATTCCATGTTGGCCAAAGCCAGTGCAAGCAATTTGTACCATTGTGACAGTCAGTCAATAATTGGAAGGGCATAAAGTAGCATGTATAATGGTAAGTCTAGACATATACGTCGTAGACATAATACCATTAAACACTTGCTCTTGAATGAAATTATTTCTATCGACTACGTAAAATCAAAGGAAAATATTGCGGATCCACTAACAAAATGTTTAACAAGAGAGCTCGTATATAATTCATCGAGGGGAATGGGCTTAAAGCCTTTAAAATACAAAAAGTATTATGATGGTAACCCTACCTAGTTGACTGGAGATCCCAAGATCTAGGTTCAAAGGGAAAACTAAGTCATATTGCACTTTAAGTGGCACTTGAAAATTATTATTTCCTGTCTATTCCTATGATGAAAAAGTACTAATTGCAGCGAGATAAGGATGAGCTATGCTCTTAATGATTCTCATATCTTGGTTTTCAAGTGGAGTATAAGCAGAATATTTTTAATGAGAGATCACCTATATGAATGAGAAATATGGCCGTTTCTTTGAGAATTTTTAAAGGGCTGAATTCTCTAAAGCATTCATGAAACTAGGAGTTGTTCAGGGTTAAAATGAACACAACCGTGAGAACGAATGGAATCTCTATGGAGAGACTATGCGAGTACTATTGTCTTGGTTTAAACGAAAGGCTGAATAGTTCAAGACATCGCGTTCACTAGTTAGCCGAGTAAATCCGATAGTACTTCACTAGGGAAGGTTCAAAGCCAAAAGCTACCTCTCCTGATGTAATTTTCTTCCACTTCAATTTTCTCTCAACAAATCCTTTGCGTCTTCGTTCTGGTCATCAATTTCCATTCATGTGGGGGATTGTTGGAATTGGGCTTGAAACCAAACATGTGAATGTAAAATTGATCTCTTTATATAGTGCATGATTTACGGTGTGTTCATGAATTTCATAAGTTATGTCATTCATGAATTTATTCATTCATGTACCATGTATGTTCATTCATTAACTATATATATTCATCATAATTAATATGCATTCATGTATTATGTACATTCATGTATCATGTACATTCATTTGGTTAATTAATGTTTAGGTTCCTAGAGTCCTATATAAGTAGTGTTGGTATATGCCCTAGAGCCAATGGGTTTGGTCAGGCATAAACTATCAATAATGCAAACCCATCACTATATCTTAGTGATACAAGGTTTTCCTTTATGTTAGTACAATGATAAGGAGTTATTAAGTACTATTTGGATGAAGCCCATGGAACATAATGGCCTTACAAAGGAATTATATATAATTGTGAGATCCTTATGCATCAAAGCCATGTTCCTAAAACAGTTCTTGGTCATCGTATTGACAAGACGGGGCATTAGCAATGCTCAAAGACTGGTACATGTTAAGCCTACTTACTTAGTAAGCAACTGATCTCACGTATTGAAGTATATGAGATACTTTAGGATAACATGTAGGTGCTTGTCTATTGAACAAGTTCACTGAACATGACCTACTATGAGAACTCCATTTGGTATTGTCACTGAAGTGTCTATGGAAATGTTCTCACGTGTCAGTCGTGTAAGTAGTCCTCTGACTTGTGATACCAGGTCATCTTATATGGGGAGTGTCATACTTTGATTCCATCTCGAACGGGTCCACAACACAGAGTGATGCTTATGGTAGGGTGGTTTTGGGTATGACATGAACCATACGAAGATGGATGAGTGATCCAGAGAGGATTCACCACTCCAAGTGACATCGGAGACATATCTCATCTGTTCTTTGCTTAAGTTAACTTGATGGAATCTCTGGCTAGAGTATGATGAATTTAGGAAAAATAGTTTCTCTAAATTTACATAGTTAACCAAAAGTTGCAAGAACTGATATGGATTGAACATGAGTAGACACTGCACCATACTCATGATCTTTCCGGGATATTTGGTGAAAGGACCGAATTACACTGATAGATAGAACACGAAAGGTTATGTCGAGACTAACTTGACTCTCCAGTATTTGGGTGGTCATGATGGCTTGCTAGAGTCCGCTCATGATCTATGAGTATAAATTAATTAGATTAATTTATATTCATTGCTAACATATTGGAAGCTTAATGGGTCACACACAGAAAGATGAATTAAGAGATTAAAATGGAAAGAGCTTAATTTGAGAATTTAATCAATAGGGACTTAATTAAATAGTTTAATAAAGTGGAATGACTTAAGGGCAAATACATAAGAGCTATTGTCCATAGTCCAAACCCTGAAGTGATTGCCGCCTCCTATAAAAGAAACATGATGGCTTGGCCGACCTCCCTATGGCCCCCCTAGCCGCATATGTGATATGCTTAGAGGCTTTGGTGTCTTCTTGATTTCTTGACTTCCTCCTTGCCTCTTCATGGATTGCTATATAGAAAAACGTTTTCTTTCAAGAGAGCAAAGGCATAGAGTGAAGAAGAAAGAAGATCAAGATAATCCTAGAGATTGGCGCATCAAACTCGGAGAAGCAAGAAAAGTGTTTTCTTCTTCTTGATGCTTATGAAGCATTCGGCCATGTTATGTTTAGATGGGGAGAGGTTTCTTGAAACCTAAACTACTAGCATCGTTTTCGGCAAGACTCCATTCCTACTTTATGAAGGTTTTCTTGATCATCTTGTGTGGATTACCGTTAGAGGCCAGACACTTATGTGGCTTGAAGTCTCGGATTGACAGCTTGATGTTCAAGATTGAGTGGGCTGTTTGTAAACTCAAGATTACTAGATCTTTGAGTTAAGGTATGATTCTTGATCAGAAGTATGCTTTATAATTACAATATCGCATTAAAATTTTACAAGCATGATCCTGTTAGATTCGACTGTCTCTTTGTTTATTATTCCGTTGCGTTCATGTTCTTCTTTAATTCAATTATTGTTTGAGCATGAGGTCGAATCCCAACAAATAGGTGCTTTGTGATTATGGGAATCAAATTCAACCATTCAACAAGAGATTCAATAATTAGTTCAACAATTCTAAAGCTCTTTTCTTCCTTTGTTCCTTTTACTCTAAAGCTTAGGAATCTGTCATTGTAGAGAGAAAATTAAGTCAAATTTCTTAAGTTCGTGAACTTTGAAAAGGTGCGCAACTTTTCAAAGTGGTGTTGTTGAATTCCTAGGAGGCAATTGCATTGAATCCGTGTGCACAAAGTGACAGGCAATTTCGCTTTAAGGACAAAGGGTTTAATCCTTGGCAACAACGTTAAGTTCTCTATACTTCAATTTTTCCTTCTACAAGTAAGTTCTCTAATATTCTATTTAAGAGCATGCTATTTAATTGTTGCAAGTAAATTTTTCAACAAAGTTCTTACAAATATATAAAATATCTCCAACAAATTATTTTATATTTTTTAATTTTTTATGTATGTACTTATTCTTTTCATTTTAGCTTAATTCTTTTTATTTTTTATTTTATTTATTTACTATGTCATTAACAGATAATTAGTAAGATTAATTCAAAAGACAAATTTTAGGTAAGATTCATTACATTAAGCTTGTATGATTCTTTATTAAAAATAATTAAATAAAAATTAAAGTTGAAAATTCAAACTAATAGATTGGTTGATGTTGGTAAATGGTATAGACGAGTATAGAATATTTCAATTGATTTGAACAAGTTTTAATATTTTATTTAAATATATATTTTATTAAAAAAAATGAAAATTTTCAATGTTCAATAAGTAAAGATCAAATTGTTTTGTTTTGCTTTTTTTTTTTTTTTTAATTTTAAGTGGGTTTCAATTTACAAAGAGTATGAAATATAATATATAAACTACCAAATCATAACAGATTTCTTTGTTGGCAAAAGTTTGTGTTAGGCAAGGGGATTAGCTAGGTTCAAATCTTTTTAGCAAGATATGATATGTAATTGAATCTAACTTTTTAATTTATATGTGATATGTACTCGGGATTGGGTAATGAATGGGTATCCATAAGATCAATGGAAAACTAATAAGATTTTTACAAGAAAACTTTAATATTACATTTTAAAATTATATATGATATGTAATCGGGTTCGACTACTGAGTATTCATGGTTAGACCTGCTCATGGACCGAACTTAAACAAGTATTTTAGTGATCTAGACCAGCCCGGCCCGAATCATTGTTTAAACAATAAAAAATAATATTTTATTTAAATTAATTATAAAAATAAAAATATATTACTATAAAAATAATTTTTTAATAATATATAAACAATAAATATGGATAGATGGGCCGATCCTATCCAGGATCAGGCTTGGGCAAAAAAAATATATATATATATATATTCGGTCATAGTTTGGCTCATGAGCATATCTATTTATGGCATGACTAATAAAGAAAAAGTAAAAAGAAAAAACAAGTCTTTCTCCATTTCTATTTATTAAGGGAGAAAGAAAAGGTATATATTTTTTTAACAATGTTAACAACAAAACTAATTGAATAAATCATAAGGTGGTTAAGTGGTAAATTTAAAATTTTTGAAAATCTATTTCATTTCAAACCACATGATTTATTTTTTGTAATTTACATATTTTTTATGAAGTTATTATAATAAGTAGAATTTATAATCATATAAAAAATAATAGTTTAAATAAAATCAATTAATAAATCAGCATATATAATTAGATTAAACACTCACATCACATAATAGGACCTAAACATGTGATTTCAACTTGTGAATATAAAAAAGGAATTATAAAGCTTTCAGACACGTAGACTCAATTCGCTTAAAATGAAAACCGACAAAAAGAACACTGAAAGAAAAATATAATATATACATGTATAAAATCAAAATTAGCAAAACCCCAAAAAAAAAGTTTGTGATGGTTACATATAGACCTGCTTACATAGAACATATTTTAATCATTCATTGAGTTGTCGTTTCCCTATTTCCCACAAATTTACCCGTCCAATTGTCTTTTCCTCTGTTTTTTCAACGACACCCCCTTAATTTTTTCCAAAATTTCTTTCTCTTCATTTATATAAATTCTCTTCCTCTATCCGATTTGAAACCTATACAAACAATTTTTATAAGGAAAGCATTATTCTATATACAAATATAATTATTAATAAATGACATGTCTATGGGTGAGACTACTCATCTAGCGAAAGAATATGGATAAAATATTAAGTTTGAAAAACAGAATTAGATAAAAAAAAATAAAATAAATCCATTTTAAAAACAGATCGGGCCTTGATTAAAGCATTTTTGTCCAATCTCGGCCCACTCTGCCCTCTGGCTCGTTTTATTTAGAGGTGTTCATGGGTCGGATCGAGGCAGGTTCGGACTGGGCCTAAGTATGGTATCAACATCACATATACTTACCCAAGTCTGGTCCGATCCGAAATATAGGCCTAAAATTCTGTCCAAGCCAACTCATATTTGTAAATGGATAGTTTAAGTCCGTTTAACTCTGCCCATATTATTTTTTCTAAAAAAATTAAACAAATATGTTATTTTTTTATTTTTTTTAATAATTTTTTTTCTTTTATTAAGTTCTAAAATATGGATAACTTAACATATTTTTAAATGTTTATACTATAATATTATATTTATTTATTTTTTATATGATATAAATTACATAATATATATAAATATAAAAATATTATATCATATAAATAAAAAACGGGACGGACTGGGTTTGAACTTTAATTGTTGGAGTCAAGATCCGGCTCATTTTCTAAACAGGTCTCTTTTTTTTTGTCCAAACCCTCCCAAATATGGAGTGGGCTTTCGAGCTTGGACAGGTAACTCGGTCCTTGAACAGATCTAAACTTTTACCATTAGTTATATAAATTTTCGAGAGAGATCGATTTTTTTAAAGAAAGATCGATCATTTTGTGTAAAAATTTGAACAAGCTTAAGTAGTTTCCTTCTATAGCCGGACAGAGTCTGAGCATAAAGTTTTACCCATATTTCATGTCAGGTTAAGTCTAAGTAGGTCACAGAGCTTCTTAATACTCTACTTGAGCCAGGTCAGAATCCGACCTAACCCATGAATTGATCTATGAATAAATAACAATAATGTTATATACACATAAAAAAAATATAAATATAAATATAAATGTACATATAATAATTTTTAATGGCATTTATTTAAAAAAATCAAAAAATAAAATAGTTTTTTATTATATTAAAAAATTGACGTGAGAAAAAAATCAATTACGTAAATATATATATATATATATATGTTTTGTGTATATAAAGTTTTTCCAATATACTCGATACAAATTTCTAGTTTACAACATGGAATTCTCCTTCCCCTTTCAAACAAATCTTGGCTCCAATACCACTGCCGAATCCATGAAAAAATACCAAAAGCTTATTCCAACTCTTCCTAAAGAAGATGGCTGGATGGCTGGACACCCGTGCTGCCTCTTTGCTCATTCCAAGGATTTTGGTTCTTCCCTATGTTCATAGAAGGAGCCATGTATATTCAAGATCACTTCCAGGCTCAACCTACCGATATTCTGCTGTGCAGCTCAGTGAAAACCGGCAGTGTTTGGCTTAAGGCCTTGAGTTTCTCGATCGCAACCAGAACCCAGTTCAACAATTCCCCAGCCCTCTCAAAACCACCTTTACTCACCACTGTATTCCTTTCTTGGATTATGGCGAATACGCAGCTTCACAAGGGCCAAGTTTCCCAATCTTGGCCTTACACATGCTTGTCTAAGGGTTAGTTTAGCATTGTTGTTGAAAAAAGCTTGAGTTATAAAAAGTTTAGATTAAAAAAAATGTGTTTAAAAAATGAGGTGAAAAACTGTGAGTGTTATAGCAAATTGAAATGTCATAAAAAAATGTTTTAAAATAATAAAAATATAGAGATATGAGGATAATAAAATTATTTTATCCAAAAGTCAATTTTTAAAGTTCAAAAGTTATATTTTTTTGTTTTTTTATTTGGTTTTTCAAACCATGGTTTCAATAGCATAAATCAATTTTTTTTATCTGTTTAACATTGCGTTTGCGGTGAAAAACAGTTTTTGACCTCAAAAACTGTGCAATGCTAAACAAGACCTAAGTCCGTGCTTGATTCGGGTTGTAAAATTGTTTACCTTTGTAGAGATCCGAAGGATACATTTGTTTCACTATGGCACTTCTTTAAAAAATCCATGCCAGACTATATCATTTCAGTGGAAGATGCCTTTCAGTTGTTTTGCAAAGGAATTTCTCTCTATGGACCTTATTGGGAACATGTTTTGGGCTACTGGAAAGCTAGCTTAGAACATCCTGAAAAGATATTGTTTCTAAAATATGAAGACATGATGAACAGGGGCGAAGGGAGGGGACAGACAAGGGGTCTTGGCCCTTAAATAAGGGAAAAATTATGTTTAAGTTTTTTAAATTTTGTTTGGCTTTCAATTTAACCCCTTAAAATTTAAAAAATAAAATCATGTTTGACCCCTTCAAATTTTGTTTAACCCCTTCAATTTGCCTCCCTATTTATAGAATTTATTTGATATAATAAATTTGGTAACATTTTTAATTTAAACCTCATTCATTATTATTAGCTTAATTCTCTCTATTTAGTATTTACCTTTTCAATCAATTAAATAGATTCATTAACATTGATTATTTTGTTTAATATTTTTCATTCTATGCTCATAAAGGAAAAATAAATAAAAAAAGTTAAACAATTACAACATCTAATCCGAATTGTGCATTTAACTTATTTTGGTTATTCTAAATATATGTAATCTTATGATTTTCTTTTATAATATGAAATAATTTTATGCATATTTTAATTAGACAATAAATTTTTTTGACGTTGAGACTTTATTTCTTATTAAATTTTTTTGATATGCAACATGAATTATAATATTTAAAAAATTTTAAAAATTATTTCATTATAAGAAATTTATATATTGTTAGCAAATTTAATATCATATATAATAATTTAATTTAATAATTTTACACTAGAATTTTTAATAGACTGGGTCGAGTTAGGCTCACATAGCAAAAACTTTTACTTGTCCAAGATCCGGCCCGATTCGAGTCGACGAATAATCCTATCCTTGGACAGGTTTATTTCATACACAATTTTTATTTTTACTTTAAATCTTTATATGTATATTTCGGCTATACCTGCTCTTGGACCGGGTCTGGACAGGGTTTTTCGTGATCGGGGCCGATTCAGATCACTTTTTAAATAAAAACAAAATATTTGTTTATTTAAATTTAATTATAAAATATATAAATATTAATATAAAAATAATTTTTTAATATTAAATAAACAATGAAACAAGTCAACGGGTCGGTTCGAGCCCGGCCCGGATTGGGTTTGGGTAAGGTTGAAAAAATTTTCGGACCGCACCTCAGTCCATGAATAAATTTAATTTCGACCTCCTCATCAATATTCTGGCTTCGCCTTTGATGATGAACAACACTGAATCACATGCAATGAAGTTAGCTGAATTCTTGGGGTGCCCTTTTTCATTGGATGAAGAAAGAGGGGGCAAAATTCAAGAAATTATAGAGTTTTGTAGCTTTGAGAATTTGAGCAATTTGGAGGTCAACAAGACGGCAATGCACCAGAATAAGGAGAAGAAAAAATCAGTTGAAAACAGTGAATATTTTCGGAAGGGAAAAGTTGGCGATTGCAGAAATTATTTAACAGTTGAGATCGGAGAACGTGTTGACAATATGATGGAGCAGAATCTGAGTGGTTCCGGCCTGACATTTCGTGTCTCGTCGCCTCCGAAATGAAAAAGGAATTGGTCACACGTACGATTTCTGTTTGTTCTTAGAGTTATAATAATTAAGCTAAAATCCTGATAATAATTAAGGTTACTGTTGGTCGATTAAGTTCGATTGAAATTATTCAACTTTTATTAGTGTTGAAATGGGCGAGACTGATAAGGTGTATATACATCTTAATTTGTTCTATTTTCCCACAACCAAAAGTTCTATTTTTCAATGATCCTACATGCAACCTCAGACTCAATCATTATTTTTTCCATTGTATTTTTGCTTCCTAATCCTACCTCTCTCAACTGCGACTGTTCAGATAATCCACAGGCATTGGAATTTGACTGAGTATACTGACTACTAGCATTAACATTTGATACAAATGACCTCAGATTCAACCTCAGTAACATGAAAATTCTTGCCAATGCCACCGCAGACAACATGATTGATAATTTCATCAATTTTACCAAGTTGTTCAGTCATATATAAACATAACACCTCTGCTAAAATTGTTAGACTTTAGTGTTTTACCATCCATGGATATCAGCTCACCCTATATATTAGCAATATTTTTAAATGTATTTTAATTCCAGGCATGTAATGGCATATCAAAACAATTTAACCAAATGTTCCTACCGCTGGTAGTGAATTCCTCTGACCTATGTTGTTCTGAATCTTTATTTTTTTTTTTGAAGTACATGTTGTCAGAATTTACTATGCAAGTGCATGTATCGTTGACAAGTAATATAATAAAAAGTAAAGTATCGAACCCACAAGGAATTGCTACTAAATTTGCTAAGTATTAAAATTTAAACAACTTAATCTTATTTAAACAACTAATTAAAGATGATAATTAAAAACTAAATTAAAAGAAACTAATATTAAAAGCAATTAATTTAAAAATGATGAATTCAATTAATTATAAAAGCCTATGATTACAACTTCTCTCAACATTTCGTTTGAATCTCTCTCTACGTCTTCACTTGATTAATGATCCTGAGTTGTTAACCTAGAGTTCTATCTTATTTTATACTTCTTAACCAATTAACTATATTCCTATTATAATTGAATTAAAGAAGAACTCATTAATCTTAAGCTCTAACAATGGTTATACATGACAAGTAAGTGTATTCCTATCCTACCTGCAGATGAATTCATCATAATAAATGAATATGAAACATGTGTCATTCAATCCATGTCTAACACTAAACTCCCTTTTTCAAGTTGTATTTAGTTTAACAAATCAATCTAATTGGTGGCCAATCAACTAGAAGCATTAAGAACAAGATTGAACAAACAACTCAACAAACCATTAAATCAAGCTAGAGAGAGAAAGTAAATTCAAACTATGTGTTGAGTTCCATTGAAATCTTAATAAAAGAGAATTAGTTCATGATAATTAATGAAAACAAGTAATCAAATAGTTTCACCATTATTAACAACACAAGAAAAATAAAGAAAAGAAAAGAGAAAACTAAGAGTTGTCAGTTCTAGAGTCTTCAATATTCCAATCTTCCAATCTGCTTGAGAGAGAATTTGATGGCAACTATTTTTTTTGAGAGAGAATTAGGTTTTTAAAACTCCAATCCCCTTTATTCTGACCTAAAAAAGCTCTATTTAAAGTGTCCAAGGCCTCCTGGAGTTCGAAACTTCGCTCCAAGCAAACATGTAAGTTTTTCGTTTTTTTTTTTGCGAGTTGCAAACAGTAGCTGGGCGCCGCGGCGCTGGTTTTGGACGCCGCGACGTTGACATTCTGCCTGGTCTACGAATTCTGTCATCTTTGCGAACTTCATCAGCTGTTTTGACTGAGAAAATCTTGTCCGATTTTGACGCGCCTTATATTGTTGGAAAGATATGGAAGTCAGCTTCAAAAGTAAAGAAAGGAGTTTTCTCATTTGAAGTCATTAAGATCAAATTTTTCTTGAAAGAAGCTCCGTAGGTCGAATCTGTCTGCTAATTTGTCTGCACCGTTTTTCGTTGTTTTGCACCTCGAAGCTCCATATCACCTTGGACCTATAAAAACACATAAATAACAACTAAATACTATTTTAAATATAAAATGGATAATTAAAATAAATATAAAAACATCTAAAACTAATCAAATCCTAATAAAATTTTCAAGGACTTAGCCGATTCAAAAGCATAAAAGGTGACAAAATAACTATATTTTCTAGAGTTATCAGTGCATGTGTCTGACGCCTGTCTGGACATGGGTATAAGGATATGATCTCCCAAAGATCTTCCAAATACATGAAAAAATTTAGAATAAATTAAGCATACTAATATCGGACACATAATCGTGTCCGACACTCACACCTAAATTCGAGTAACATTGCCTCCGACCATAACACAATATCAACAAGCCACTCCTTCAGCCAGGTCCATCCTTCGTTTTTCATAGCAACCATTTCCTCATCACTTTCGAACTCGATTAGGAATTGTCTACGGGCTTCGATCATTGAATCTAGCCAGGTTGACACCTATTCTATAATTGATGAGCCAAGTACCGTTTAGCTGTTCAGCCGCTCTTTCTGCTTCTACGCGACCTGCATAATGAACAAAAACCATACTTCCTTCCTCTATTGCTTTTTTTTTTTTTTTTTAGAAATAAAAACATCAACCACTCTATCATGATTTTGAAATGTTCTTTATAGGCACCTTTAATGGATTTTTGGCGGAATATTATTGACAAAAACAGATAAGTTATCGCATGCCCTTAAATTGTATGAATATCCATTTTATATCTTAGCAACTTTTTTTTTACCTTTTATACCCTGAACGGCCTTCCTACAACTTTAAGTACAGCAACTAAATTAAAAATAAAAAACCGAATTAGTACATTCGACAAGGGATTTAAATAACGGTTTCAACGGGATATTATAACTGCTATTTTACGATTTCAACTCTTTCTACTGTCAATATTCACCGTCAATATTTATTGTAATTGATCGCGATAACATCCACAATCGCAATAAACGCGATGCGACCAAAAACGCATTCGCGATCACAATTTAAATCTCTGTTATCAATATCGACTTTTAGTGTAGGGGATCATACTTCATCTACTTCAACCCGTTATTTTTAATGTCTTAGATTGTTACCATTTTATTCAGAAGGCCAATGAATTTGGCAAGAAGTTAGATCAGTGGTTTGATTTGAGTCAACTAAATTTGAGCACATTAATCAATATTTTCAAGATGTTGTCCTAAAGATATTCTGTGATATCGTACTTTTTCGACGGAGAGTTCCTATGTCATCTGAAGTTTGGCAATATCTTGATTAACATCTCGAGTGATGGTTCGACTGGATTCAGAATTGGGAAAGAAAATGAATTCCACTATTGAAGATGTTGGAGCCTGCAAAGGTGGAATAAAAGATTTAGAGAAGAATCAATTATATAGCTTTGTTTAGTTAGGCTAAAGTTCTTACTATGGGTGTAGTCATGGTGGCCGAAGTAGCTAATTTATTGTGGTTGCGGATATAATTGATGTTATCACAGTTAATTGTGATAAATATCGATGATAAATATGGATAATGAAAATAGTCAAAACTGTAAAATAAAGATAGCTATTTAAATCCTTGATCTAAAATCTGAGCTGAGAAAATGACCTTGGAGAGATTTTGGGGGCTGACGGTTTGGTAAAAAAAATTATACTGCTCTCCTTTGAAGGATTGGCCATTTCAGAACCCACTTCTTGAATTTCTTCTTCTTCAACAGAGTTGCTTGATTCCTTGATCTCAGAACTTTTCTTGGCTGACAACCAAACAAGATAATTAGAGTTAGAAGAAGATAAATAAATTCAGATATGAAGATCAATCGTTCAAAATAAAACTTACATGATCGCTTTTTGTGGGCGACTGTCTTATATTTATTAGAATTTTTATCTGTGGGAAATTTTTTTAATATTTATAAATTTTTAAGTTGAATCATATTAAATAATTATAATTTATTTAAATAAATTTTTATGTTTTATAAATTTAGAGTTAAAATCGAATCGCTATGACAAATTATGCAAAATATGGGATAAATTGAGACACGATACAACACAACATTAAAAAATAATTAAAAAACGACACGAAAAATAACATAAACAAGACACGAATACACAAACATGTCAAAATCTATATAAAACAAATTATTAACGTGTAAAAATTTATATAAATTTATAATATTTTAAAAACATAAAAAAAATACACGTCACGAACACAATTTTTTTCTAAATTGAACCAGTGTGACAAATTATGTAAAATATGTCATGAATTGAGACACGAAACGAACACACATAATTTTCTCTAAATTGAATCACAATGATAAAGTATGCAAAATATGAAATGAGTTGAGACACGACACGAGCACAACATAAAAAATTTAATTAAAACACAACATGAAAAATAATACGAACATGACACGAATAGACGAACGTGTCAAAATCTATATAAAACGAATTATTAATGCGTAAAAATTTTAATACTTTGAAAACACCAAAAAATAACACGAACATGTCACGAACATAATTTTTTCTCTAAATTGAATCGTTATGAAAAATTATGCAAAATATGTCATAAATTGAGACACGAACACGTAATTTTTTTTAAAAAAATTGAATCACAATGACAAAACTATGCAAAATATGAAATGAGTTGAGACACGACACGAACATAATATAGGAAAAATAATTAAAATACAACACGAAAAATAACATGAACAGAAACGAATACAGGAACGTGTAAAAATTCATATAAAATGAATTATTAACGCGTAACAATTTATATAAATTTATAATACTTTGAAAACACCAAAAAATAACACGAACATGTCACGAATACAAGTTTTTCTCTAAATTGAATCAATATGACAAATTATGCAAAATATGAAATGAGTTGAGACACGACACGAACACAACATAGAAAAAAATAATTAAAACGTAACACGAAAAATAACATGAACACGATACGAATACACGAACGTGTCAAAATATAAATAAAACGAATTATTAACATGTAAAATTATATAAATTTATAATATTTTAAACACACACAAAAAAAAAATACGAATAAAATATGGAATAAATTGAGATACGACACAAACACAACAATAATTAAAACACGACAAATAATGTGAACACGACACGAATAAACGAATGTGCCAAAATCTATATAAAACGAATTATTAATGTGTAAAATTTTATATAAATTTATAATATTTTGAATAAAAAAAGATAACACGAACGCGTCACAAACATAAAAATGTTGTTTCTAAATTGAATCATTATAACAAATTATGTAAAATATACTCATGAATTGAGACACGACACGAACACGATATGAACACAAATTTTCTCTAAATTGAACCACAATGACAAACTATGCAAAATATGAAATAAATTGAAACACGACACGAACACAGCATAGAAAAAATAATTAAAACACAACACGAAAATTAACATGAACACTACTCGAATACACGAACGTGTCAAAATATATATAAAACGAATTATTAATATGTAAAAATTTATATTTATAATACTTTAAACACATAAAAAAAATAATATACACACGAACACAAATTTTTCTCTTTCCTTTCTACCCCTTTTCTTTTCTCTTTCTCATTCCTTTCTTCTCTTTTCTTTTTTTAATGCTAAAAAAAAAAAAAAAAAACTAAAATGACACATATCAGTACCGGATGCTTTCATGTAGTCAAAATCATATAATGTTATAGATAGAATTACATTCTTTAAAATGATTTTTTTTATCATATTTTTAATGATTCTTAAATTGTAAATAAAATAAATCAAGAGGTAAAAGATTTGAGATTGTATCTTGTATGTGTATGAGTAATTAGAGGTGTTTATGGATCAGGTCGGGTTGGGTTCGGGTTGGATTTAAATATGATATCAATATCATATATTTTTATTTAAGTCCGGCTCAACTCGAAATATGAGTTTCAAATTCTACCTAAGCCCATCCATATTTGTAAATGGATAGTCCAAGCCAATTTAGGTCTGTCTATATTTTTTTTCTAAAAAAATTTAACAAATGTGTTATTTTTATTTAATTTTTAATAATTTTATCTCTTTCTTTCTTTTATTAAGTTATGAAACATTGATAACTTAACATATTTTTAAACGTTTATAATATAATATTTTATTTATTTATTTTTTCTATGATATAAATAACATAATATATAAATATAAAAATAATATGTTATATAAATGAAAAACGGGTCGAGCTCAAGCCTTGATTGTTGCAACCAAGGCCCGACCCATTTTCTAAACGAGTCTCATTTTTTTGCCCAAACTCATACTTCGGGTCTAATATTTTATTCCAAACCCTTTCAAATATCGGACGGACCTTCGAGTTTGGATGAGTAGCACGGCCCTTGAACAAGTTTATGTGATAGTTGGTACTATTTTTTTTCTTCATATAAGCACACATGTTTATTGTTTGAACCATTTTCAAATAATTTACTTAATTTGAGTAAAAATATTCTCCATTAATACACCCAAAAAAAATGGAATTTACTTCTTATTAATTCTATACTAGAAAAAAATCCCACTTCGCAGGGGAATTTTAAATTTTTTTTAATTAATTAATAATAATAAATTAATTTTAGTTTATATTTTATTAAATAATAATTATTTATTTTAAATTTATAATACGATTAATATAATAGTATTTTTTAATTATAAAAATTAAATTTATGATAATTATTTATTTATAAATAATATAATACAAATGCATTTTCAAATGTTATTTATATGTATTTTTTAAAAATATTTAGACTTTATTGTACAGTGTATATTTTTATTTATAGGAGGTAAAAAATAATAAATAAAATATAAGAAAATAAAATTGTGGTTTGTATTTTATTATCGTAAGATCGATTTTCTCACATAGGTTAGTAGCAAATTCGTTTTTTTTTTACTTTTTCCCCAAACGAGTCGGGTACGTATCCTAAATTGACCAGCGAGTCAACGTGCTGATCAACCCCTTTAAATACATCATTTAAAATTCAAATAAATTTTTTTATTTATTTACTTTTTTCAAGCGGATAGGGTCACGGATCCTAAATCAACCCGTGAATCAACGTGCGAATCAACCCCTTTAAATACATCATTTAAAATTAAAGAAAATTAATTAATAAAATATTTTTTTTTTAATTTTTTTTTCCGAATGGATCGAGTACGGATCTTAAATCGACCTGCGAGTAAACGTGCGGATCAACCCCTTCAAATACATCATTCAAAATTAAAATAAGAATAATTAGTAAATTAAATTTCTTTTTTAATTTTTTTTCCGAGACGGTCGGGTACGGATTTTAAGTCGACATGCGAGTCAACGTGCTGACCAATCTCTTTAAATACATCATTTAAAAATAATTAATAAAATAATAATTTTTTTTTTCGAGCGGGTCGGGTACGACTAAATCGACCTACGAGTCAATGTACAGACCAACCCCTATAAATACATCATTTAAAATTAATATAAAATAATTAATAAAATATATTTTTAATTTTTTTCAATAAACGGTCGAGTACGGATCCGAAATCGACCCACAAGTCAACGTGTGGACCAACCTCTTTAAATATATCATTTAAAAATAATATAAAATAAAAAACTAAAAACAATTAATAAAATTATTTTTTTATTTTTTTTCGAATGAATCTGGTACGGATCCTAAATCGAACAATGAATCAACTGCGGATTAACCTCTTTAAATACATCCTTTAAATTAAAATATCCACTAGTTAACGTGCGGACCAATATCTTTAAATACATGATTTAAAAATAAAAAACTTAAAACTAAACTAAAATAAAATAATTAATAAAATAAATTTATTTTTAAAATTTTTTCCCCAACAGATCGAGTATGAATCCTAAATCGACCTGCGAATCAATAAATATATCATTTAAAAATAAAATAAAAATCTAAAAAACTAAAAAATACGTGGGATCCATTAATTTTTTTTATATATAGAAAGACAAAGTTATCCCTAACCTAATTCAAAAATACCACTTAAGTACTTAGGACTCAAAAATAATTATTAAATTAATAGATATCAATCTCTAAATAATGTAAGAAAATCTAACTTGATCTCCACGATCAATTTGTCGTTTTATATAAAAGAAAATCAATTTGTCATTCACTATACTCCACACATATATATAAAATTGAATTTATGTTTAATGCATTGATAGTTAATAAATTTATATATTGTCAATAAATTAGATAGTGTTTTCTCATTAAAAATAAAGTTATTTATATTTATTTTTTAATTTTTTATTGAGATGACATCATCTAATTTACTGATAATATATAAATTTATAAACTATCAATACATCAAATATAAACCTTATAAAAATTACTACATTCCACATTTATCGATCTTTATGAAAGATATTGTCAACAATATAAAATTCAAAAGTGGTCCTAATAAATGATGTAATGTTTTCTAACATTTTGCTTTGAAGAAAAATAACTCAAAATCACAAAGAAAATGAAAACAAATTCTGGATAGAATTACGTCAAAAATATTTGTTTACTAATATGTAGTTTAAGTATATAAAAAAAAAATTTAGACTTTCAAAATAATTAAGTAAAACAAATTCGATTAATAAACTAAAATCAAATATCTTTAATCCTAATTTATTTTTTAAAAAAAATCAGTTGATTTTTATTCTAATTAGGGATGATAATGGATAGTGCGGATTCAGATATTAGCAATTATCCGATCCATTTTTTGAGGATTCGGATAAAATTCGGATTCGGGTATTATAATTACTATTCGCAGCGAATGCGAATATGAAACATAAGATATCCATTATCCGAACCTACATTACTTATATGAATAATATCTGAATTTGCATTACTTTTGCAGATTTAGATATCTGTATCTAAATCCATTATTCGTTTTTAAAATAATGAAATTTATACTCACGTAAAGAGTGGACCTTGGGCTTGCGAGGTTAATCACCAAAGACTTTACCAAATGAGCTAATTTTAAATTTTGAAATAATATGCTAATAAAATTAAATTATATCAAATATAATAAAATACAATAATAGTTTAAAAAATGTTTTTTCCAAAATAAAACATAATAATAACAACTTAATTATAAAATTAAATTAACTAATTATGTTAAATACTTTTAAAATTTAAAGATGCATGGTATTTTTATAAAATAATATCTGATGATTTAATCACATTAATTAATTAAATCACTCTAATGACAAGATTTATTTTATTTTATTTTTTACAAAATGACCCTATAACAAAGTTATGTACTTATGTTAATTTAAATAAATATAAAATATAAAATATAATTTTTTTTTCTAATATGACATAAATATTTATATATATATATATACATGTTTTTAAGTATAAATTTTAAAACTTGTTTGTTGTTAATTATAAGTGATTTTGGATTTAAAATTAATTTTATTTAATTTTATATTTTTATTTTTATTTTAAAATTTGACTTACTGAATTCAAATTTTTAATGGATTCGGATATCCAACGAATAATATTATTTAATTCGGATTCGGATAGTAATATTCAGATTTAATGCGAAAAATAAAAGGATTAAGATTTTAAAGCACTTATGCGAATTTTGATTCAGATATTACAGAAAAAGACAGATATCCGAACGGCTGTCATCCCTAGTTCTAATCATTAATGTAATCAATATTAACTTTTAATTTATGTATATAACTGTGCATCACACGGAATTGAAGCTAGTTTTTCATAATTCTCACGTAAAAAAAAAAACTAAACTCATCTTTGATCTAGACCAGTTCAAAAGTCAAGATTCAACCTGTATTGGGTTGAATCTAGATAAATATTTTTCAATTCATATCCGATCAGTCCGATCCAGACTAAATTATTATCTATTAATTAAAAATATTTTTATTTAAATTTAATTATAAAATATATAAATATTAATATAAAAATAAAAATATAATTTTTAAATAATAATTCGAACTTATATTTCGATCCGAACCCTATTCTACCTGAATTTGGATTAAAAAAATATGAAAAAAATTCCAGTCTTGGGGATGATCACCAGCTTAGAACTGTAGAAATGTTCGTCCAAAAATCAAAGCTTTAGGTGGCACTAAACCTTTACACGTCACTCAATTCTATCATTATCCTTATGGTTTCATGCTTAATCCAAAAATGTTTAAATTATTATTATTATTATTATTATAGTGAAAGGCCTAACATAAAACAATTAAACAGATAATTAATAAAACAAAATTAGGTGACATTTAATTTCAATTGCATGTTTTAAAAATGCCCCTCTTGTTTAAAGGAAGAGAATTCATTTGTTTAAAATAATCAATAAAAAAATCTTTGGCTTTAATATCTATTGATATATAATAATGCAAGCTTTTGTTCTCATGGTGGTTCACCCTCCTCCTTTTGTTTGAGATTTTATCTTTTAACTATACAAATTATTAAAACTTTATCTCCCTACTAATTTGCCTACCTTGCCACTACCGACATCACGATTGCTTTTAAGATATAAGAATAAGAATAAGAATAATAATAATTTTACAAAAAAGATATAATAATAATTTTTTAAGTAATTAACGTTATTAGAGATAATTATAAATTTAGTTTTAAAATATAAGATTTTTTTTTCATTTCAATCCTAAAATGTATTAGACATTAGTTTATTAGTTATTGTTTAAATAGTAACATTAACAAAAAAAAAAAAAAACTTAGCTGATATATAATTAGTATACGTGATTGATATATAATTAGTATACGTGATAACGAATATCGATGGATTACTTTGAGTTTTGAATTTTATACAAAAGAGGGTTTTTTTGAAGAAAACTAATATAAATAAGATAAAGAGCATAAATAGATGATGATGACAGACGACGAATTATGATAGATGTAGAATTATTTTGAATTTTCAGAAATTTGTAGTTTTTTATAAACAAAACTAATCTAAAAAAAACGTTTAATGAAGGTGGAGAATAACTATTTTTTTTTGTGAAAAAGATAGAGACACCAATAGGTGGCAGGCGGCTAGAGGGAGGGCATTGATTTTAGTGAGAGAAGGAGAGGAGTTATTAGTTTAGTAAGAGAAAAAAAGCTAAAAAAATAAAGTTTTTTTTATGTTTTATTTGAATTTTTTTTTTGACAGATTTTTTTTTAATATTTTATAAATTAATAAAATATTATGTAAGTTTTACATATGATTCATTATATATCAGATAAATTTTTTATATAAATTTTCAGTTAATATTTTTATTTAAAAAGCGATAAAAAGAGTAACTTTTAACATATTAATAATTTTTAGGACTGAATATTTACAATTAAAATTTAAAACTAACATAAAAAAAATCTTATATTTTAAGACTAAAATTATAATTATCTCATATTATTATATAATAAAATTAACCCAGTATATGCTGATTTCAGAAATTTTTTATCTTAATTTTACAATTAATCAAATCAAATGCACACAAAAGAATATTTTACCTATTAATCACCTATCAAAATAAGTAGAGAAAAATTAATCAAAAAGGGAAAACAATTTTAAAGCTTAATAATAGAAGTAGACTTTTTTTCAAAGATCGGATTACCCGATAAATCCGATTCGAATTAAGTTAGATCTAAGTAAAAAAATTTATAATTCGAACCGACCTAATCTAAATTAAATTTATTAAATAAAATATTTTTTATTTAAATTTAATTATAAAATAATATATATTAATATAAAAATATTTTTTAATAATAAAACGAGCTTTAAATCAACTCGAATTCAATCCAAAATAAATTTAAATAAAAAAAATAAAATTCTCGAGCTGTGATGCGGCCAGGACAAGTAAGGCTAATTAAGCTTTAACCAGACGATCATAAAGCATTAATGCTTCCTAGTTGGTCAATGCGTCAATGCCACGTGTCCATGACAAAAATGCTGGACACATCATCATTATCAACATTCTTAAAAATACAATACTTTAGGAAAGGAAGAAGAAAATATCGTATGAAACAACTCTTTTTTGAATGTGGCGGTGAAAAGGGGCAAGTTCATGTTAGCAAAGGAAGGATCCACTTTCCCTGTCCTTTCTAAATAGTATTTAAGAATCTTTGAATTCAAATTACCAATTCCTCGAAATATATTTTATTTAATTCGTATAATTATTTTTAAAAGTATCATTGTCAACAATTTCTTTCTCTCTCTTAAGCTATAACTTTTATATATTAAAAAAAATTATAAAAAATTAAAAAAAAAACAGTTTAGTTTTTTATATGCTAATTTTTACATTGAGTTTTCTATAAAATTTACATTTAAATAGAGTACAAGTGAATTGCTAATTAGGTAATGTTTTAGGGGCAATAACGAGATTTCATAATCTTAATTTTTTCAATTCATGTCTCATCATGTGTAGATTTAATTTAATTTTTTGTTGAATTTATTTAATAATATGCGAGTTTATTAGTTAATTTATTTAATTTAATTCAATAATTTTTTATATGCGATGTAATATATACTTCAGCAAAAATAAAAAATTAAAGATGGAATTAAAGCTTGGGGAAGGGCATTCCTATTACTATTTTAAGTAACTAATTAGTAATATGATGATACATTATATCGCTTTAGTTTTAAAGTAAAAAGTAAAAACAATATCCCACCCACATTGCATGATGTTTATATTTTTTATCTTCGTTTATAAAAAATCTAATAATAAAATAAAATAATTTTTATTTTTCAATTTCATCAAGTTATCGATGAAAAAAAAAAATCAACTTTTTCATCTTTTTTATCGAAATGTAACAATAAAAAAAACATATATATATATATATATATTTGGATAAATTAATTTGTTTGTTTGTTCATCCAAGCCTACTACAATGTAATATGCTGCTAAAATAGCAACGAACTATTGAAACAACATTCCCATTATAAAGGAAAAAAATACAAGTGTTAAACCAATATATTTTCCTCTAACAATATCTTGACTTCCTCTAACAAGTGTCCCAAGCTTTCACAATCAATCTCTTGATTTTGTAACCAACAATATCTTCCAATCCTTGTAGCATGCAGAATTTCATTTGTGGAGCTACCTCTTTTTACTAGGTGGCCAAATGAAAACGATTTAAAAACTCGTCCGAAAAAATTCGATTCCGTTTAAATTTGATTTGACAAAAAAAGTTAAAAATTTGAATCTGAAATGATCCGAACTCGAAATGACTCGAACTCGAAATTATCCAAACTTGAAATGACTCGAGCCCGAAAAAATTCGAACTCGAAATTGACTGAACCTGAGACCGATCCGATTATAAATCCGAATTTAATACTAAAAATAAAAATGATCGAATTATAATTAAATAATTTTTTATAATACAAAAATTTTAATTATCAATTTTATTCTAATATCTTTTTTATTGATTTATTTAAAAATAAAAAATTAATATATATATTAAAATAATATTTTTATCAAAATATTGTATTTTCTACTTGTAATTTTAGTCGGTGAATTTACCATCTAAATGAATATGTGCATTGTCTAATTGTCAATAATTAATTTAAAAATTAAACCCGTCTTAAGATAATAATATAAGAAAATTAATTTATGTGTAAATAATTAAGTTGTGAAAAAAATAAATGTTTTTTTTCTTAGAAATGTAAAGAATAAAAATGGTGATTATTTTTGAAAAATTATCTAAAAGAATTTTTTTTTAGGATAATGTTGATACTAGTGTCTAAAATGGTGATTATTATTTTTTATATATTTCATTATTCTTAAATTTTAATGTAACATTTTATTTATTTATTTATTTATTTTCTCCCATATATTTGCATATGTGATATGTATAAAAGTTGTTTAAAATAATATATTAAAAGTTATACTATTAACTAATGTGTTACAAACCTACAAATAATCATACTACTAATTTTATATAAGATACTGAAATAAATAAATAAATAAAAATTAAGAAATAAAAAACTCAATTAGTATGAGATCCTAAACATGAATCTTATATAGTTATATTACTAATTATTTGCTTTTCTTCATTCTTAGACTTAATTAGTTTATTCATACTCCTTATTTTTTTAGCATTTACAATTTTTTTTTTTGAGTAATTGTTTTTCTTTAATCACAACCTAATTAATTAATAAGATCATGATATTATCTTATATATCTCGTATCATATAATCATATCGTGTCTAAAATTATAATTTCTACAAATCATTATATCAACTCATATTCATTGGTTATTACTATATAATATTACTCAAATGGTAAATTATTAAAATATTAAAATATATACTATATATATCAAGTAAATTTCAATCATGATTTCTTAAAAAAATTAGTTTTAAATTAAGATTAGATTATAAAGACAAATAATTGAGTAATAACTAATAATAGTTTTTTTTTTTTTTGCATTGTCGTACGAGCTCTAAAACCTTAATTTTATTTCTTCTTCAAATATAGCCATTTGCCCATTTTGATTTAATTATTAGTGTGTACAATTATATTTATATGTATGCATAGTATAAATCATAATGTATGTTGAATATTCAAGTCATTGAATCAATTATTTTAAATATCAATATGATAACATATTTTCTATAATCTATTATGTAACAAATTGATTTTATATAACAAATTAATTTATATCCTTTTGGTGTTAACAAATATTGATATTAATATATAAATATAATTAAAAAATATCATATTCTACAAAAGCTTACTTAAAAAAAAATAATTAATTTTTGAATTTAAACATTTAAATTATGTAATAATGATTATATTTAACATAAAATAAAAAATGACGTAAAATCCGAGCCCAAGTTCAAACCCGAAAAAGTCCGAATCCGAAAAATCCAAACCCGAAAAAATCCAAATCCAAAAAATTCGAACCCAAAATAACTCGATTCGAACCCGCCCAATTTCACATTTACATGTAATCATGATTTCCATCCAAAAAAATAATAATAATAGTTGAAGACCAAGCTAATCTTTAGAATATTGCAATCAAGCCTTTCCTTTAAGTTTCAATTACACTGGATCAGTTGAGATAAATTGTGCACGGCCAAACATATGTGTGGGCTAGGTTTTCGAGAACTTCAATCCTTCAACATGGCATTGTTGGGAAAGCAAGGATGGAGGTTGATAAGTAACATCAATTCTTTGAGTTACAAGATGTTGAGAGCTAAGTACTTCCTACATGGAAATTTCCTAACTTCAAATTTGGGAGCTTAACCATCATATGTATGGAGAAGCATTTGATTGTCAAAGTCAGTTCTTCTGCAAGGAATTAGATGGAGAATTACTGGTGATGGAAAATCAATCAACATCTGGGGTGATAATTGGTTGCCAGTTAATGGCTCTTTTAGCATAAACTACAACTCTAGAAGGCTGCCTACTATGGCAAAAGTGGAGGAGCTGTTGAATGAGGATAATTTGAGTTGGAATGAGGATTTAATTCGATCAGAATTCTACCCAAAGGTAGAAGACATCATCTGCAACATTACATTGTACAAAAGCAGACCTCCTGATAAGCTGATTTGGCACCATACTAAAAATGGCACATATTTGGTCAAGAGTGGTTAATGGAAAGCTAAGATTGGAGCTGGCCCTCACAGGAATATTTGGAAGATATTATGGGATGTAAATGTGCCTTACAAGGTGAAGTTATTTGGCTGGAGGCTCTGTCATGGGATCCTTCCAACAGCTGTCAAGATTGCTACTAAAATAGAAGGTGAATATGTGTTGCTCCAGATGTGGTGCTGCAATGGAATCGAAAATTCATGCTTTAAAAGACTGTCCTATCTCCAGGAGGTGTTACACCTTTGTAATTATTTCAACAATTTAATACAAGGCTCAGATGAGAGAGGGGTTGACTGGTTGGAAAGGGCATCACAAACTTTGAAGGCAGGCGATTTCGACTTTTTCTTGATGATTTTGTGGGCTTTGTGGAATGCTCGCAATGCTGAGCTTAAAGGTCAGGTTTCAATTATCCAAAAAAAAAAAAAAAAGTCAGGTTTTATGCAATAGTAGAAATATTGTGAATCAAACCAGGATGTTGTTAACTGAATACCAAATTGCACAGGCACCCCATCCCATTTCTTAGGCTCCAATCACCAGTGTTCACTGGAAGTCACCACTCATGACTTGCTATAAAGTAAACTTTAATGGAGTTTTCATTGACCATATGAAAACAAGAGGCATTGGAGTTATTGTACAAGACTTTGAAGGCTTTGTTCTAGGAGGGGCAGCAGCCAAGATAAACAGGGCTAATGAGGCTTGCATATGTGAGGTATTGGCAGCTGTGAAGGCTTTGGAGGTAGCAAGTCATATGGGGCTCAACAGAATTGTTTTGGAAAGAGAAGCTCTACTAATAGTTAAGAAATTGCTGGAACCGAGGAAGACTTTTCCAATATAGGTTCTATTATGGCTGAAGGGAAAGACTCAGAACTTTTCAAGAATGTCATGTGTTACACACTAAGAGACAGGGAATCAAGTTGCACACACTATAACTCGCTTTAGTTTAAATACAATAGAAGATTTATTTTGGATGAAAGATTACCATGATTTCATTCATCAAGAAATAATGTCGGATGCTATAAATTTATAAATGCAATGAAAGTTCCATTTTTCAAAAAAAAAAATTACACCCAATTAAGCTCACTCATTCAATCTTCGATCTGTCATGAATGCCATGTAAACGAAGAATACTTACTACTAACCGTAGATACCGGTTAATATTTTCTTTTTTATTAGTTTATCCCTCTACCAAATATTTTCTTTTTAATATAAAAAAAAAAAACCAACGGTTGTTAATTAAATGGACACAGATTAAAGGAATCTAATTAAAGCATGATAAGATTCTAATGGTGGAATAATTACACTAAAAACTGCCCAAATGGCTGGCCAAATTTTGATCCTAAAAAACTACAAATAAATAATAATAATAAATTTTTATAAATGAAAACAACAAGAAATTAAGCAAATGTCCAGGTTCATCCTCCCAAACACAACTTTACTTGGCTTATAAAATCCAACATGGATTCCTCATCTCCCTTGTCTTTCTCAACCTAACCAAAACACTATCTTTTTATTTTCCCAAACTACCCTTGTACAAGTTCTAACTTTACCCTTCTCTCTTTTCTCCATTAATATTATTTATTCAAGTCATCAATTAATCTCTCAAAAACCAAAACCGAACCAAGAAGAAGTAGAAGAAGCAGAACCAAACCGGTTTTGCTTCTCTCTTTCTCTCTTCCAATGGCTTCCACCTTTTTCATCCAAACTTCGTTTCCGTCCAAGTCTTTGAACAAATTATTGAATACCCATTTTACGCCTTCCTTCAAACTCCCCGTTTCCCTCTCTTTCAAGCCCCGAACCACCCTCCAGAAACGGTTCTCAGTTCGAGCCGGGTTGATCGAGCCAGACGGTGGGAAACTCGTGGACCTCCACGTGGCGGAGTCGGAGCGGGAGTTGAAGAAGCGAGAAGCGGCTTTGTTGCCCAGGGTGAAGCTGTCTAGGATCGACGTGCAATGGGTGCACGTTTTGAGTGAAGGCTGGGCTAGCCCTCTCGCCGGGTTCATGAGAGAATCCGAGTTCCTCCAAACTCTTCATTTCAACACGCTCCGACTCGACGATGGTTCCTTCGTCAATATGTCGGTGCCGATTGTCTTGGCTATCGATGATTCTCAAAAGGAGAGGATCGGTGAGTCCAACAGAGTCACTCTCGTTGACTCGGATGATAACCCGGTCGCGATTCTCACCGAGTAAGTTGATAAACTCGTAATATAGTAATTAATTATGTAATGATAACCGTGATTTATTTTTTTCCTAAAATTTTTCCGTTTAGTTTCACATTTTGGTTTGCTGTTTAAATGAACATTTACATTTTTTGTTTACAAGTGTATGTTTATACATAACTTCAACAATTTGGCCTTCACAATTTTTGGGTTCTTGAAGTTTTCTTTTTGTTGATGTGATTATTTTTATGGTTTTTTTTTTGGCTAGTTTGGTTGGACTTTCTTTTATTATGAAAAGGGTTACTTTTCAATACAATTTGACTTGCTACAGTGAAGATTTCTGAAATTGTACCTGTAATTCTTTAGCATTTTAATCAAACAAGATTGATTTTTTGATGTTGAAGCTTAAAGTTCTTATATTTCAATTTATGCTGCAATATTGCTTTTTTGGAAAAGTGAAGGTTAACATCGAGTAGAGGTGAGGAAGTGTAAAAAAAGAGAAAGAAAGAAACAAAATGATTCAATCCTCATTTAAGGTCGTTTGAGGTTCCTTTTTGATTGCAGTTTTTTTTTTTATTGATTTTTCCATTTGCCCCTTGACTAAATGCGCAATATGAATTTTCAACTGTTTGAAATTTTCAAATCTGATATATAAACAAATGATAGATCACTTTGATATACTTTCATGTGACACCAGCATTCTAGATTAGAAAGTTCCCCTGCTTCTTGCTGATGTTTAGTGAAATCGGGGATGGGGAATAGTAGAGGGAAAAAGAGGACGTGTCGCGCTGGCCTCTGCCCGTGTGTAACCCTCATATGATCCTCGGTGTAGGCAGCAGTTTCCTAGGTCCTTGGTACAATCCAAGGAGATGGGAAATTATTTGAACTTAGAAAAGTTGTGTAATTAAAACAAACTTGTCTGAATGTAGGTCATCTTATTATCTAGGTTGTGATTTCAGAGTGTGATTTTTCCTATTAAAATGCATAAACTTAAGGGTTTTTCAGTTGTTTTAATTCTTGGGAGACACAGTTGGTATCATACAAACTTTGTAGGACTCAAACAAGTTGCAAGAGATTCTACTTATTTATCTTGGACTTCTTTTGTAGTTCATGAATCACAGGTGTCTTGTTCAATTCAATGACTATATTGTCTTATTCTTTGCTTTATTACTGGATTGTTTCAGCATTGAGATTTACAAGCACCCCAAGGAAGAAAGGATAGCAAGGACTTGGGGCACTACTGCCCCTGGACTACCATATGTTGAAGAAACTATAACAAATGCTGGAAATTGGCTGATTGGAGGTGACCTGGAGGTTATAGAGCCAATCAAGTACCATGATGGTCTTGATCGTTTTCGGCTGTCACCTGTGGAACTACGTCAAGAGTTAGAAAGGCGCAATGCTGATGCCGTGTTTGCTTTCCAGCTCAGGAATCCTGTTCACAATGGCCATGCTTTGCTAATGACTGATACTCGTCGCCGGCTTCTCGAGATGGGCTATAAGAACCCCATACTTTTGCTTCATCCATTGGGAGGCTACACAAAGGCAGATGATGTTCCTCTTAGTTGGCGAATGAAACAACATGAGAAGGTATTTGTTACAACCTTTCTACTCAATTGTCAGGTGACTCCATGTGGGGTTGCTTTGTATGCTATACCATCTGGAGGGGAACTGAAAGCCCAGCAACCTGAATTTTAATGGTTCTGCAGTTTCTATATCAAACTTTTTTTTTTTTCTTTTTTCATTTTAGCCATGCATATCTCACAAGCGATAGTAGGAAACCTCATTCACCTAAGTGCACCATTAAATCTTATAAATTCTCAACTGTCTCTAATGATCCTTTCATATGTTCTTTGACACTCTCTTAGGTTAAGGGAAAACTGATAGAAACCTAGGTTCTGCTTCTGCATACCAGAGTTTGTTACTTTTCTTATTCAGGGGTCATACATAAATCCCCTGAAAACAGTTGCTGATAGGAAAATGGTTATATATTTGCTGTGTAAATTGACATGCAAATGTCTGACAGTTTAATGATAATATGTTTTACCAGGTGCTCGAGGATGGTGTTCTTGATCCTGAAACAACTGTGGTCTCTATATTCCCATCTCCTATGCACTATGCTGGCCCAACTGAAGTGCAGTGGCATGCTAAGGCTCGGATCAATGCTGGGGCCAATTTTTACATTGTCGGTAGAGACCCAGCTGGCATGGGCCATCCCGTTGAGAAGAGAGATTTGTATGATGCTGATCACGGGAAAAAGGTCTTGAGCATGGCTCCAGGACTTGAGCGGCTGAACATCCTTCCTTTCAGGGTATAACAAGTATTCAATCCCATTGCTATTTTTTGGTACAATGATACTACTTGTGGCATAAAATGTGAAATCCCCGTTTCATATTAATGGGTTTTATTTGCAGGTTGCCGCGTATGATAAGACCCAAGGTAAAATGGCTTTCTTTGATCCTTCAAGGGCTCAAGACTTCCTCTTCATATCAGGCACCAAGGTATCTTCTTTTCCCTACTATAAAAATCCCTAGAAATAGTTAGAAAAGGAACTATAAACATGAGTGAGGGGAAAAACTTTTGGTTTCAATATTATTTCTTTTTCAAACAACTTTTTATCTGAAAAATGCGCTTGCTGGCATTCTACAGATGCGGACGCTTGCAAAGAACAAAGAGAACCCTCCTGATGGATTCATGTGCCCTGGTGGCTGGAAAGTGCTGGTCGAATACTACGACAGCTTGACACCATCAGAGAATGGCAGAATTCCTGAAGCTGTTCCTGCTTAGATGATGAATTTCATGTGTATCATAATGTAATTGCCATCTGATTGGGAGAAACATTTAACACTATTTATATCTCCAATGTGTGATCCAGATTGTTGTGAAGTTTCTCTGTCCAGATCTTTTAATAAAACCGTGCGAGGCACTGGTACAGAGACATGAAACTTGCCTCCCTGTAATTAAGATGCCTACTATGGCATCTGGCTTTGGTGCCCTTGGCTGGCTTTGAGCATGAGGGCACATTGTACTATATCGTGTGGTTGTGTTCTTATGAAGAACAATGATTGTGTGGGACATCAAGTGTTTCAAGGATTCTCATATATACTTTCCTGGAAACCATAGGCCAAATACATGAAGAAAATTTTAAACAAATTGAACAAAGGGGAGTGATCGGTTCACCTGGGAATGGGAATTCAAACATACTTTGGCTTTTCGTAAATTTCATTTCCATTATTTTTTATGGGTGAAAAATGAAAATGGATGGTTAGGTTGTCATTAATCGAAAAAGGATCAAAAGTAGAAACCAGGCAATCAGTCATTTTTACTATTTTGGTTTCAAAAAGTGGTTTCCTATCTTCATTTTGCCTATCAATAATAATAATAATAATAATTATAGGAGAGGTTCACTTGCATCGATTTAAAATTAATTTAATTTTACAAGTTTTTGTATTTTTTACATAATTTATATTTATTAATTTGATCATTGCATTTTATGTTTTATTCATGTATACATTGAATTTAAGTAAATTAAAAATATTTTATTATTTGTTCGATATAAAAAAATTTCAATCTTTAAATATATAAGAAAATAATTTTGATCGATATGATATAAATATAGGATGGATTCGAAATTTTGCATGCATCAAGACGAGTGCGATTTTATTTTTAAATTAAGCGGTTGATTTGTTAAAATATCAATAATATATAAAATTATAAAAATTGTATAAAATTAATTAATTTTACATTTAATGTAAATTGATCATTATGATGATAATAATAAAAGAAAACAAAAAACGAAATGAAAAATAAAAACTGAAAAATGTTTTCCGAACAAAAACAAAAGATAACTTTTAGTTCTAGACTAGGGGTTTTTGTTTTAGGCAAATGGGCCTCGAAAGGGTTTCGCGTACAATGCATCCACGTGGACCAATAATATAATGCACCGGAAATTATTAAAGAGACTCAAATTTCACGCCAAATCACAAGGAGGACAAAAAACAGAGTTTGCCTTTCGCACTCTCTGGCGACTGGCAAATGGAAAATGGTGGTCACCTATCAGCTTTTCTGGTCTTCAGCCACCGATCTCGATTGCTTTCATAATTGGTATTTTTGGGGTTTTTTTTTTTTTTTTTATGTTTTTAATCACATTTCTTTGCTCGTTATTCCATCCTGCGCTTCTCCACTTACCTTTCTTTGAATCCGCCATTAATTTTTCATTATTGCACGCAATCTGCCTGTTGAAATTTTGACATCATTTTCACATTTACAGAGAGAAGCTATCTCTATTTCTTCCGTTATCATCATTCAGCAGCCATTTATCATCAGTCGGCATTGGCGGTAGGTCGGCTAAAAGCAGAAACAGAGCACGTGAAACAGAGGTAGCCGAGTTTAATGGGAACACAAGACAAGGAGCATGAAACTGCAACAGGTTGTCACTGTTAAGTTGTCCAAGTTTCACATTCAAGCACTACTAAGCATCAAAAGCAAATTTGAAACTGTCCTCGATTTAAAGAATGATAGTATTACTTTATTGATGTAAAAAGAATTCTTTATGTAATCTGTAAACATGAGGAAACTAAAATATTTCATTAATTACAAAAAAGAATATGAAAGAGTAACAAAAGAATAACAATGATCTACAATTCTGAATTACGATGTCTTACTTCCTCCATTTGAGATAGCTGAAAATGGGTTTCTCTGGAACAGGTAAGCACTTGACAACCCAACCAATAGGCCAAGAAACAGCTGCAATGGCGATGCAGGCACCCCATTGGCCCCAATTCAACCTCTCTGTATCTGCAAACCGTTTCAGAAATTCTACCATCACCACTTGAAGAAGAACGGTTATCCCAATGATTCCCATAAACAACTTATTCTTGTGTATCCCCTCAAATACGTTCTTCTTTTCGAGCTTTCTGGCGTTAAATTCATTGAAGACTTGGCACAGGACGAAAATATTGAAGATTAATGTATCATTTACCTTCTCTGTTACGCCAAAGATTGATTCACCGCTGAATTGTAGGGTAAGAAGCACTGCTATCTGGTATAAAGCTTGAGCTAGTAGGTTCCTCCACATGATATTTGTGATAAGTGGCTCTGTTCGACCAACGGGTGGTTTCTCCATCAACTCCTTTGTAGGCCGCTCTGTGGAAAGTGCCAAAGCACCCAATGTGTCCATGATTAAGTTCACCCACAATAACTGGACTGCTGTTAGAGGAACTTCACCTGCTGACACTGCTGCTACGAAGTTGATACAAAGTGCAGCAATATTTACAGTAAGTTGGAATTGAATGAATTTCTGGATGTTGGTATAGACACATCTTCCCCACCTCAAGACTGTGGCAACAGAAGCGAAATTATCATCCAAGATGACAATATCTGAGCTCTCTTTCGCCACTTCAGTGCCTTGAATTCCCATGGATAGACCTATATCTGCTTCCTTGAGTGCTGGTGCATCATTTGTGCCATCACCAGTGACTGCAACTACATGCCCTTTCTGTTTCAAGCATTGTACCATGAGAAGTTTATCAAAAGGAGAGGATCTTGCCATAACTTGGATTTTGTCAACTTTCTCCATTCTTTCCTGTGGTGTATAATTTCTGAATTCCTCACCTTCTACCACCACACCACTGGACATGTCCTCACCTGGCCTGAGAATCCCACATTCAGTAGCTATGGCTCTTGCAGTGAAAACATTGTCACCAGTGATCATTTTGATGTTTACTCCAGCATATTGGCAATCTTCCACAGCTTTCTTCACTCCAGGTCTGCATGGATCCTTTATACCCACCAGTCCTAACAGGGTCAAGCTGTCTTCTTTAAGCTTTTTCTGCTCTTTTAGATTTTGGTACTCTTCTTCTTTAACTTGTTTATGGGCAAAAGCAATGCACCTGAGGCTACTGGCAGCCATGCCTTGAATAATTTGCTCAAATTTCATCCTTTCGCTATCATTGAGATCTTTCACGACTCCAGAAGCATCATAGTAGCTTGAGCACATTGCTAGAATCATCTCTGCGGCTCCTTTCCAGTGAACATGAACAGTGTCATCATCGTTCCTCCCAATCAAAACCCCACTCCTTTTTTTCTGAGAATTGAAGGCTTCAACTTGAAGTATAGCACAACTCTGCTTCGTTTTCTCCATATCCATCTTCAGTTCCAGGACAGCCCAAGAAAGGATTGCCTTTTCTGTAGGACTGCCTGAGAATTCAAATTCTGATCCTGGAGAAGCTCTGTAAACACTACCAGTAGTGTTTAAAGCAATTCCTTGATGGATTAAGTCAACAACAAATGGAGAAATTGAAGAAGCACCCTCTTCCATAGATTCTTGACCAAGCCAAAATTTTGTCACTTTCATTCGGTTGAGTGTGAGAGTACCTGTTTTGTCAGTACAAATTGTGGTGGCAGAGCCCATTGTTTCGCAGGCAGAGAGTTTTCTAACCATTGCTTGATCTGCCATCATTCTCTTCATTGAATAAGCCAGAGTCAGTGTGACCGCTAGTGGCAATCCTTCTGGAATTGCAACTACAACAATGGTGACAGCGGCAGCTACAATTCCCACAACAGCATTTATAATATCATCACTCTTTGTCTTGCTTCCATTAAACTCCCGGTTTCCATTCTCATCTGTTGTATTACCCGTGAAGTAACGAACCAACAAAACGACAAGAACCAGGAAAGCAACTGCTAAACCGACCTTACCAATTGATGAGGTCAGCTTGTTTAAACGCGCTTGTAAGGGTGTCTGTTCATTGTTGTCACGGCTGATTTGGCACATCATTTGGCCCCACGTTGTATTCATGCCAACCGAGGTAACAAGCATCCGAGCGTACCCATCAGCCACCTTGGTTCCTGAAAGCAAGAACGGATTTTGGCTGCGATTTACCTCAACATGGTCACTTTCCCCAGTCATGCTTGATTCATCTACTTGCAATGAATGTCCATCTAAGAACAATCCATCAGCAGGAACCTGATCTCCAATCTTTAGGCACACAACGTCTCCAACAACGATATCAAATATTGAAATTTGTTGGCGCCGACCTCCTCTTACAACATCAACCTGAATATTGTTGCTGACTTTTGATAACTTGTCAAATTGTCTGTTCTGCCTATAGTTACTTATAGCAGAAACAGCAATGACTAGAAATACAGCTACAAAAATGCTTCCACCGTCATACCAACCTTCTTTCAGGCCATGTTCTTTGATTCCAAAGCCAAGTGAAAGAGCTGCACAGCCTAAAAGAATCAGTATGGTAAGGTCTTTAAATGCTTCAATGACGAAATTGAGAAAGCTCTTTGTTGGCGGTTTCTTGTACGTGTTGGAACCGAATGCCTCATGTCGGCGTGCAATATCCTCGGTGGAGCCAGAAATGCCAACCTGGGTGTCGGTTCCAAGAGCAGAAGCCACACCATCAACCCCATCATGTTTCTGCAACCTCTCGATTTTTTTCTCTTTCAATAGCTCGATGAGAGTTGTTTGGTCAATTTGGAAAGGACTGTTTTCATGTAGAACAGTGAGTGAAACATGAGATGGTGAGGGAGGAACAACATTGGTTTTATGTTTGGGTGTAGGGGACTTGATGATGACAATGGATGAAAACTTTCTAGAACAATAGATGGTAGTGAAAATGGAGTGCCATTTCTTTTTGTATTTGCTAAGGGTGGCAGTGGGAGGGATTTGGATTGTATATTCAATGCAAAGCAAGTTAGATTGAAGAATGGTCGTCATTGACAAAAGAAACAGTAAAGAAGAAGAAGAAGAAGAAGAAAAAGAAACAGTAAATGTTGAGTACTGTATTTGGTTTACGAAGATATTAACTTATTAATTTCTGGAAATGAAAACTTAGCTATTTGTTACATTAATCAACAGAATGTAAGCTGATATTGATGATGAGAAACATTGTCATGCTTTTTTTATAGTAGGCAAAATCCACCGCGTGATGAAAGTTTCATTGTCATGGATATATGTGGGGAACTTGGAAGGAGAAACGAAAGAAAACAACATACTCTTTCTTCGAAGTTGCCTTTGATTCAATAGGACAATTCTTTCCTTAATCCCCAACGGCACGACAAAAGTTTGACAACGGTTCAATTGACGAGTTAATGCCTTTTCACCTAAAGGTAATAAATAAATAAATACTAGTAAATTAAAAAGGGTATAATTTTGAGGTTTTTTTGACATATCAAACAAGGAAGGCTAATTAATTAATTAAATAATAATAATAATATAGTTGCAAATTTGTAAATAAATATCCAAAGATTTAATGAGTAGTCAAAACGCGGGGAGGGCACTAGGACTCCAACCAGGCTCTCCCTTGTCATCAACCAATAGAAATCTTGGGCACTAAGATTCCAACCACACCAGTTTCGACACTCACACCTTTGATTTTAATTTTGGTTGGCATTGAAATACAAATTTAATCAATAATTATTTAATTAATTAGTTCTGCTAATATATGGGGAATAATAATAATAATAATAATAAATAGATAATACACGTTGTGTGTGAAGCATTAAAGGTGGCTTTGGTTGTGAATGGAGGAAAAAGGGCAGCCACGATTGCTTACTAAAATAAAGGGGGAAATCAGTCGACATTGTTTTTTTTTTTTTTTTTTCCTTTTACGTTCAGATCTCTGTTAGACAAATTTAATTTTTATATAAAAATTTATGAAATTGGAAGATAAAATATTGTCCCAATTGTGAGAATGCAAATTTAGAATATTAAAATTTTAATTTTAATGATAAGATTCAGTTTCTGATAATTTTAAATATATTTCAAGAAAATTAATTCTGTCAACAAAACTTGGTTAGTGCAAAGTTGCAATCGCAGGGAAGCACCACCATCAAATGCGTTGGAAATTCTACAGAAATAATATTCGATTGTTCTTTTTTCTTATTTTGAATAGAATAATAATATTCCATTTTTGAAAAAGTGGCTTTTTTTAACATTTTTCAACTCTGAAGATACTTCGTATTTGAATAACAAATCAAAGGAAATTAATTCATTTATATTTTGGAAGGAAATTAAATAGGAAAAAGGGATGGAAGCAATAAATTAGGAAAATGAGGACAAAGGCTTCAATTAAAATATGCGGGGGAGTTATATTGATATAATTTTATATTTGAACATCATTACTTTTTTTTTTTAATGTGATAATTGGACGTGTTCGAACATATTCGGGTCGATTCATTTCAAATTCGGATTATGTTGGATTTGGATCTCTTGGATTCGAGATTTTTTTAGTTTGAATTTTTTTGGGTTCAGGCCTTTTGGTTTCGGGTTTGGATTCAGGTTTTACGTTATTTTTTATTTTCTATTAGATGTAATCATTATTACATAATTTAAATGTTTAAATCCAAAATAAATTATTATTATTTTTTAAGTTAAATTTTGTATAATATGATACTTTTAATTATATTTATATATTAATATCACTATTTGTTAACACCAAAAAAATATAAAATTAATTTGTTATATAAAATCAATTTATTACATAATTATTTATAAAAAATATGTTATCATATTGATATTTAAAACAATTGATTTTATGAACTCAAATATTCAATATACATTATGATTTATATCATACATACATAACAATATATTATACACACTAATAATTAAATGAAAATGCGCAATGGCTTATATTTGAAGAAGAAATAAAATTAAGGTTTAAAAGTTGATAAGGTAATGAAAAAAAAAAATACTATCATTAGTTATTGTTCAATTATTTGTTTTAATGATCTAATATTAACTTAAACTATTTTTTTAATAAATTATTATTAAAAATTAATTGATATATATATATATTTAAATAATTTAATAATTTATCGTTTGAATAATAAATATTAAATAGTAATGATCAATGAAAATGATATTATATAATGATTTGTAGACATGATAATTTTAGACACGATACAATTATATGACACATGATAAATAAGATAATATCATAATCTTATTAAGTAATTAGGTTGTGATTAAAGAAAAAATAATTACTTTAAAAAATTGTGAATTTTAAAAAGAATACAGAGTATGAATAAATTAATTAAATCTAGACATAAAAGAAAAATAAACAATTAGTAATATAATTATATAATTATCATGTTTTGGATCTCATACTAATTTGAGTTTTTTATTTCTTAATTTTTTTAGTTATTTCATTATCTTATATAAAATTAATAGTATGATTATTAGTATTATTGTTTGTAAGCTTGTAACTCATGATTAGTTAATAGTATAACTTTTAGTATCTTTTTTTAAATAATTTTTAGACATATCACATATGTAAATATATAGAAGAAAATAAATAAATAAAACGTTATATTAAAATTTAAAATATATAAAAAATAATCATCATTTTAGATACTTTTAACTTTATCCTAAAAATATCTCTTTTAAATGATTTTTCAAAAATAATCACCATTTTATTTTTTACAATTCTAAGAAAAAACATTTATCTTTTTATCTTTTGTTCACAATTCAATTATCTACACATAAATTATTTTTTTTTATATTATAATTTGAAGACGGGTTTAATTTTTAAATTAATTATTGACAAGTTGGTAATAGAGATATTCATTTAGATGTGGATTCACCGAGACGTGAGAGGTTAAAATTACAAGTAAAAAATACAATATTTTGATAAAATTTTATTTTAATATATATTAATTATTATTTTTAAATAAATCAACAAAAAAATATTAGAATAAAATTGATAATTTTAAAGTTTTTGTATTATAAATAAATATTTAATTACAATTCGATCATTGTTATTTTTAGTATTAAATTCGGGTGTATGATCGGGTAGGTCTCAGATTCGGATTTTTTCGGGTTCGATTTTTTTTGAGTTTGGATCATTTCAAACTCAAACCATTTTGGATTCAAATTTTTTAAACGAGTTTTCAGATTTGAATTTATTTTACCACCTCTACTTTTTTGTATTAAAAAAAATTAAAAAGGGAGGATTTGTAATTTTTTTTTCTCTATGATTCATAAATAAAGTTGATAAGCGAAATTATCCCTACTCTTTTTTTTTTTTTTAACAAAAAAGTTTACCCCAAATTAACTCATAGTTTAAATTGTCACTAAGTTTTATGATGCACACCAAATTTGCATCTGAATCTGAATTTTCATTTTCTAAATTGCACACCAAATATATATACTTTCTTCCCTTACCTTTCACTTAAATTTGATAATACAATTATACGATATGAACACGATACGTAAAAAATAATTAAAATATGACACGTCATAAAAAAATACGAACACGATATGAATACACGAATATTTCAAAATATATAATAATATAAATTATTAATGTGTTAAAATTTATATAAATATATAATATCTTAAATATAATTTTTGATATATAAAATTATACGAATACGATATAAACAAACGAATTGCCAAATCCACTATTTTTTTCGCTTTCCACTTGGACTCAAAGGGAACGGTTACGTAATTTAGAAGATGATGTCCATAAATAGGTGCAATGAAAGTTGAAAAGATCTCGAGTTATGTTATCATTAACTTACAAGCAAAGTTTTGCCGCGTAAAAAGACGGAAAAAAAAAACATGAAAGATTATAATACGCATAACAACTTTCACATACGTAAAAATTTAACAACATAAGAATTAAATTAAAAAAAAAATAAAGTTTCAAAATAAAAAAAATAATGTATATGTATAATTTATTTGTATGTAACATTATCCAAAAATATAAAATAAAAAATTATATATTTTTCTATAGGATCAAGGAAAAATATATAATTTTTTTTTATAGTTTTACCATTAAAATAAAATGGGTTAAAATTTAAAAAAAAAATTATCTACTAAAATCAACATGTTGGCAATGTTGGACACGACACGAGAAAAATAACTAAAATATGACATGACACGAAAAATTACACGAACACGATACGCATAAACGAACATGTAAAAATCTATATAACAGAATTATTAACATGTCAAAATATATAAACATATAACAGCATAAACACGATTATGACATGAAAAATAACACGAATACGATACGAATATGTGGATTATTATACTACATGTGTTAAGTTTGTTAAATTAAAATAATATTTCTTAATAAGATAATATTATAAATTGGGTCGAGCTTAACAAATTTATTCTTTAATTGACCAAACTCGTAAGTTTGATAAATAGCTTGATCCATAAATAAATGTAATGATAATATTTTATTTAATTAAATTTTAATATTTCATTTTATTTTAATAAAATTTTTGTTATACTACTAACAAATAATATTTTTCATCATTAATCTTTTTTTTTTTTAATTCTCTTAAAAGTTGGTTTTGGCCTTTATCCTAGAGGTTCTCATTGTGTTCTCACGGTAAAAGTTGTTTGGCAAAAAATGATGTACATAAAAAACGGAAATAAAGAGAAAAAAAAAAGAAAAAAAACGAGAAGATAAGAGAAGAGAAAAAACAGAAAGGAAAATACTGAAGTCATTCTCCTTCTATATTGCACTTTTCTTTTTCTCGAAATATTGCTCTTGTTTAATAATTAAAATTAAAAACTTTCAATGATCAAACCGTCAACATTGAAGCACGTAATTCCTTAAAAAGTTGTTCAAACAAATTAGGGGAAATACATGAAAAAAATTAACTTCAATTGGAGGAAGAGGGTGGTGCCGGGTGGGAAATCAAAAAGATAAAAGATAAGAGGATTAATATATTTGAGATTTAATTATCTCAAGAGAATGTGTTTGATGTAGTGATGTTCATATGACTGCAAGGATAAAATGATATTTTTCTGTTCTATCTTATGTGAAAGATAAAGGATATTATATATTAAGTTATTACAGAGAATCATGATGAATTGAATTGATTTCTTTTATTTTCTTGTAGTATTACAGTTTTTAATTTTTTTTAATCCGTGTACAAATAAAAAAAAAAATTAAAAAATGAGTTATAATTTTAAACCAATCTAGAATAAAGTCCCCGCTTCGTCAGGGTACTTTTAAATTTTTTTTTTATAAAATTTTAATTAATAATAAAAAATATTAATTATAAATTATATTTTATTAAATAATAATTATTTATTTAAATTTTATAATTTTGAATTGTAATAATGTTAATATAATTATATTTTATTAATTATGAAAATTATTTGTTTATAAATAACGTATTACAAATGCATTTTTAAATGTTATTTATATGTATTTTTAAAAAAATATTTAGATTTTATTGTATACTGTATATTTTTATTTATAGGAAGTAAAAAATAATAAATGAAAAATAAGAAAATAAAATTATGATATGTATTTTATTCTCTCGTAGAATCTATTTTCTCACATATGTTAGCAGAAAGTTCTTTTTTTTTCTTTTTCTCTTAAGCGGATCGGGTACGGATCATAAATCGACCCGCAAATTAACGTGCGGACCAACCCCTTTAAATGCATTATTTAAATTAAAATAATTAATAAATAAATTTTATTAATTTATATTTTAACTTTTATGCGAACGAGTCTAATCACGGATCCTAAATCAACTCGTAAGTCAACGTGTAGACTAACCCCTTTAAATACATCATTTAAAATTAAAATAAAAATAATTAATAAAATAAATTCTTTAAAATTTTTCTAACGAGTCGGGTACGTATCCAAAACCAATCTATAAGTCAATTAAAATAAAAATAAAATAATTAATAAAATAAATTTTCTTTTCTTATTTTTTTCTTGAGACGATCGGGTATGGATCCTAAATCGACTCGCGAGTCAACTTATGGACCAACTTCTTTAAATACATCATTTAAAAATAGAATAACATAAAAAACTAAAAATAATTAATAAAATAAATTTTAATTTTTTTTCGAACGGATCGTGTACGAATCCTAAATCGACCCACGAATCAATGTACGGACCAACTCTTTTAAATACATCATTAAAATTAAAATAATAATAGAAAAATGTTTAACTTTTTTTTTTCGTAAGAATGGAGTACGGATCTTAAATCGACTTACGAGTTAACGTGCGGATCAACCATTTTAAATACATGATTTAAAAATAAAATAAAAATAAAAAAAATTAATAATTTTTTTTTAAATCGAATCGAATAAGGATCCTAAATCGACCCGCGAGTCAACGTGCGGACCAACCTCATTAAATACATCATTTAAAAATAAAAATAAAAACTAAACATCTAAAAATCTAAAAATCTAAAAAAAAAAAAAAACACCATTAATTTTTTTATCATAAGACCAAATTACTCTTAACCTGTTTGAAAAAGGTCATTTGGATCCCTAAGGACAAGTGTTATCGGTACAGTACAGGTACCGGTATCGGCCGATACGTTTCGTTTTTAAGGTAAACCGAAACGATACCAATCTCATACCGTTTCGGTTTTTGTACAGGCCCGTACCGATTGTACCGGCCTGTACCTGTTTGTACCGGTCAGTACTGGTATGAACAAGATTTTGATTTAATTTTTTTTTTTAAATTCACTTATTTGAATTTTTAAACCAATTTCAATATTTTTTGTGTCATGATCATTTTTATTTTTTTCATAATTACATTTAAAAATAAAATATATTCGTTAAATTAGACTATTGAACATAATTAATAATAATTACTATATTTTTTTAACATTTTAATATTTAATTTACCTATTTGATGTTTAAAAATTTTAGATATTAAATATTTAAAATTTATATTTGCATAAAAACATATATATATATATATATATATGCATGTAATAAATGCATATTTGCATAAATATATATATATATATATGCATGTAATGGATGTATATTTGCATGTGTATATAATATATATTTTATTAAGAAACTTGAAAATAGGCTCTCTCTCTCTCTCTCTCTCTATATATATATATATATATATATGAAAAATATTTGAAAAATGCTGATAAACCCGAAACTGTACGTCGAAACACACCGATACCAGTACTTGTATGTATCAATACCAAAACAAAAATGATACGTCTACCGGTACGGTGTTAGCTACCTTGCTAAGGACTCAAAAATCATAATAGTAGATAAGGTTTAAGATAATTAAAAAAAAAAAGAACACGTGGCATAGTTTTATACACAGGGCAGGGATGGAGGCAGAAACCCGGCGCAGAGGATTTGCGTTGAGATCAGCCGACCTGAAATCCAACTAAACACATTTCTGCTTGGAGAAAGAAATTGAAAGGTATCCTAAAAAAACACTACAGCAGGCGGCGTTATGTAGCTGTTCCTAGGACTAACATATTGAGAACATGCCATCTGAACACCTCTACTACAGCACATACAGAAATTAATGCCTAGAAAAGTTGAAGAAAATTGTTAGATTTTTATTCTTCATCCAAAAACTTCCGATCATAAAAAATGCAAAAAGAATCAGTTTTCGAGGAGAATCTATATGGAACAAGTCAAACCATTTCGAGTATCAGAATTCCATGATGGAAGATACTGATACATCATAAATACCTATTTGTTTTTAAAAGTTCTTCATTTAAATATCACAATGTTGGTAGAGTTGCATTACATAACACAAGAAATCCACCTTAATTCTTTGATACTTATTTTGCAACAGAGGATGTGGGGACTAGGGCTGTAATCGAGCCGAGCCGAGCTCAAATAGTGAGCTGCTCGAGCTCGACTCGAAACTCGCTGCTCGAAACTCGGCTCGAGCTCGACCGAATACCATTTTTTAAGCTCGAGCTCGGCTCGAGATCTAATCGAACTATTCGAGCTCGGCTCGATAAAGCTCGTTTACTCAATTTATGTACTCGAGCTCGAGCTCGTTTCATATACAATTTTTTCACATTTACATAATAAATTTTTTCTCTAGAGAACCCAAGCCTGCCTTATCAGCTCTCACAAGTACCAAAAACAATAAAGAAATAAATAAAAGAAATAAACAACAACACTGCTAATTTATTACATCAAACACGGTTCAGTGCAATCACAGTTCTCGGTATACTAAAAAGACATGCAAATTGCAGGATTATGGTTTCAGGATCTATCTATGTCTTTCCACAAACTAACTCCCCACAAACAGATATCCTACAGCAACACAAAAACTCACTCCTAAAAAAAAAAGAAAATAGCAGGAACACAAGTGCTGCATCCAATTGCATCAAGCTCCCCTACACTTGTGCAGGAAAAGTTCACGACATAGACCAACAGGCTCACTCATTAGCGACACTGAGCTAGGGGATGGTAATCCCTTTCTCTATTTACATACCTCCCTGAATCACACCCAATCTATGGTGGAAACCATGTGAACCAAAATCACAGTGCAACTGTGTAAAGTGCAACCCCAAAAAGCAGCAGCAAGTAGCCAAGAACTCTAGTTCCTCTCGTCTTATAGTTGATGAAGCTCTCAAAATCATATAATGATAAAAAAATCTTACACAACAACCAAAAAGTTAAAGTCTCAATCAAAATAACAATATTATTACATGAGTTCAAATTATAAACTCAAAAATAAAATCCTTGTCCCATTTAACATAATTTTAAAAAAATTAAATCCATAGTCTACACACAACATCATATTTCATACCATACTTAAACAAAAGAAGAATAATTCCCCAAATCTTGTCCATCAAACCTATAAAACAGAATAACAATTACAAAGTAAAATAACTTGATTTATATAATAAAAAAAATACCAAATTCACTCCAAACATCAAATCAATAAAATGCCAACTTTATAGAAAAACAACTTAGAATTAAGAAGTGAATGAAAGATGAAAATATTTCATACCATTCAAGACAGTACATATCCTCACTTTACGGGGTTTTAAGAGCAATTTCAATTGGTTTCTTCTCTTTCTATATAGACAAAGCAAAAAAAAAAATAGTTAAAAGTAAGATAAAAGCAAAAATAACCACAAAATAAAAAAATAATCACAACAAATAAACTCACTTTATTCTTCTTTTTCACTCCATGAAGACTCCGACACCAATCTCCTCCACAAAGTAATGCTTGCACTGTATCAGGAGCTATGGAGGCACGATAAGTATCAATAACTCTACTTCCTGCACTAAAAGTAGCCTATGAAGCCACTGTAGTGATAGGAATTGCGAGTATATCACGAGCCATCATGGACAAAATACGATACTTTAAAGTACTCGTTTTCCACCATTCTAAAGCATCAAACTTATTGGAATCTCCTTTACAAATAAAGCAACCCTCAGCTACGTAGACATCTAGATCAGATTGTTGTGGTTGAGCAGTTTCAACTGATTTTACATAATCTGCAAATTCAGACCAACCTGAAGAACAAGCACCAACATTCGCACCACTAACACCACTATTAAGCACTTGAGTTTCAGCACTATACTCGATGCCATGTTGATACTCACGAACATATTCCTCATAAATCTCATATAGAGCATCTCGAACTCTAGCAACATTTTCTCTTGCTTCTCTATCAGGGTACATTCGAGGAAAACAAAACTCAACCACCCTCATTTTGCACCTTGGATCCAAGATAGCAGCTACAGCCATTAACAAATTGCATTCTCCCCAGTACTTATCGAATTTACTCTTCATTCGACGAACCATTGCTTGAACAAACTCATTTTCATCATCCGCTTTTTTATCCAACAAAACTTTCACACGATATACTTCATTCAAAAATAAGTTTGAAGTTGGATAATCACTTCCGGAGATGATTTTAGTGGCTGAATTAAAAACTTCTAAAATCTCACAAACTTTCTCTACCTTTTCCCAATCTTCAGAACTTGGACAACAATGATAATGAGATTCCCGATCTTTGAACCTTGAAAATACTTCTTTGAATTTGATTGCAGTCGACAACATCTCAAATGTTGAATTCCAACGTGTTTTACAATCGAGAATTAGTTTCCTATCAGGCAACTGTAGCTGTTGTACAATGTCAGAAAATGAGTTAAGTCTTGCCTCATTTTGATTAATAAAACTAACACTTTCATGAACATCTTCAATCACATACTTAATCTTAGAAAGACCATCTTGAACCATGAGATTTAAGATGTGTGCACAACACCGAACATGAAACATTTTTCCTCCACAAAGCAACCTCTTGTTTCTTGAAAATGTGTCCTTAAGAATTCTAATAGCCACATCATTGCTTGAAGCATTGTCAACAGAGAGTGTAAACACCTTGTTTTCAATTCCCCATTCCTTCAAACACTTAAAAATGCAATCAGCAATATCAACACCACGACGAGGAGGAGGTATGTGAACAAAGCTTATGACACGCTTTTGCAACTTCCAATTAATATCTATAAAGTGTGCTGTGAGAACCATGTACTCAATCTTTTGATTACTTGACTTCCACAAATCTGTTGTCAAACTAATCTTGTTAATAGTCTTCAACAATGACTTCAATTTCTTTTTTTCTGCTTCATAAACTTGCATACAATCCTTCTTAATAGTATTACGTGATATCTTTCCCCATTCAGGCATCCCACGTTTTTGCATCATGTTAAAACCTTCTTCCATAATCGAAAATGGATGTTCATGCATGAGTATCCAATGCGCAGCCGCCTCTCTCATCTTTACCATATCAAACTTGCCATCTATGAGAGCAGGTAGGATTTGTACATCACCACTTGTGTCTACTGGCTGGAAGTTGATCCTTTTCTGTTGATTCTGAAAAAATTTTCGCTGCACACAAGAATTCAAGTGCCTCGAAAACTGAGTTGTAGAAGATTGATTTCCTTGAACTCCAACCAAACAACAGATGTCTTTTGTCTCTTTTTCTGTTGACTTTCTCGCCCTCATCAAGATAAGCAACATCACATTCTTTATCATTGCCATCAGTGGTTGGTGTTTTATTTGTGTTACCATCAGTAGCATCTAAAGTTTCATTCATTGAATCATTATCATCATCCAACATAGCCCGACTTGTAGAAGCTGTTGTTGGTTGACATGGTACGGAGGAGACATCTGGTGTGGTTGATGACATGCCTACAAAAAAATAATACAAATATCAAACACCAATGATGCTTGCAGTGTATGTCATGGACATCCATGAAATCTTTTCCATTTGAGGCAAGAATAAATCCTAAACAAATATAGATTATTAAGGAACTCCAAATAAGTACGAAAGCTAATAGTTGGGAATAGATAGATATAACTTTTATTACTTACCTATTCCCAAAAAGAAAGAAAGAACTTACCAGAAGCTTAATTTTATAGATTTGATTTCAATATTGGGTTTATAATGGAGAGATTTGCATTGAAGTACCAACCTTAATCTAAAATGTAAATACCCAACTCACCTTTACATAATTTAATGTAAAAACTAATGCTAAAGTAATTAAAGTTGATGGAATTTGAGATGAAATTTACAAATATGAAAACTTTGTGGATCTCAAGCTGTACCAAATTAATGTATAATACTTTCTCATCTAATATATATATATATATATATATAAACTCAAATCAGCAACAATGGAGACATTTCCATCTAATATATATATATATATATATATATATATATATATATATATTAGATGGAAATGTTTCCATTGTTGCTGATTTGAGTTTTTATATATACATATATATATATATATAAACTCAAATCAGCAACAATGGAGACATTTCTTCATATAACTTTATTCTTAGGTTTTTCGCAACATGATTACATACAAGACAACATCGAACAGCAAAAAGTTCACCAAATGACAAATATCCTGTTATATTTTCATTTTTGTTTTAGAGTCAACAACTACAACACTAGGCTTAATTTATCTGAGTTCCTATTCGTTCGGACACCCCACATCCTCCCAATTTCGGGTTTCTTGTTGTAATTCTATTATATATATAGTGTTGGGTTTTATTTTTATTATTATGGAAAATTCGAGTTCTGGGAGTGGGTCATTACAGCGAAGATTGTCCATGAATTCTGCATCAAAAAGATCAAAAGATTCATCCATCTCTAGATCCCCTGATCTCATCAGACAACAAACAAACATGTAGATGTAGACAAAACACCCCTTATAATTCCCAGTTCCACCCACCCCCAACCTACGACGGTTTAATGCACAAAACTCAGATTCAATCCTTCATTTATGTAAAAATAAATAATAGGACCCGAATTCTGGATCTACATGGATCTATATTAAAAAAAAAAACCATTAAAAAAAAGGCAAATAAAAGAATTACATACCTTTTATTTCTAACAACAAGGTTGAGGAGAGCAAGAAGACAAGAGCATGAAAAAATTTAGGGTTATTGAGATTGAAGGAAACGACATGAAAGGAAACGACAGATTTAGGGTTATGGGCGGCAGCAGCTGAAGGAAACAAAATTTAGGGTTATGGGTTTTAAGGGGTATATATATATTAAGGGTAGAATTGTAAATTAATAATAAAATATTAAAAATATGTATTATAAAATAAAAAGCTTGATTAGGCTCGCGAGCCACTCGAATCGAGTATTGAGATACTCGAATTCGGCTCGCTCGATAGCTCGAGCTGCTCGAGCTCGAGCTCGGCTCGATAATGACCGAATCGAATTCGAGTTTTTTTCGAACCGAACTCGAGTAACTTGCGAGCACATGTGTCTCATTTACACCCCTAGTGGGGACTAGAAATTCAATGTGTTGCAGCAAGCAACTTCTATTTCACATGATTCAGTACCTCAAGAACCTGCAGTTCTAGAGCCTGAAGAACATGAATCGGCCAAAATCCACACTGAGCAACTAGTACAAGTGTGCAATGGGCCACTGAAAAGTGAGGATATGATCATACCATCTTTAACATTCCAAGATCAGGAAAATGGTTTCATTTTAGCTAGATTCTAGCATATCAACTGATATAGTTGAGAGTTTTTTTTTTTTTTTTTTTTGTATTTTGTAACGGTATTAATGGGAAACCATTTAAATGCTGAAGTGAACATGTGAAACTGATAAAAAAGATGGCGTGTCAAATTTTTTTATCTAGGTGGAATTTAGAAAAACAAATTTTTTACCCCAAAACCCCCCTTACTCGTAAAATCATGTCATCATTTTTTTTTCTAAATCATCTATTCTGTCATTTTCTAAATTTCACTTGAACAAAAAATTTGACACGTCATCATGTTTTTTTTAAAGTTATCTATTTTGTCGGTTTCACATGTCTACGTCAGTATTTAGGCAGTTTTTCATTAACACCGTCATCAATTTTACTTTTTTTCACCAATTTTTAACGTATAAAATTTAAATTATTCACTTCTATAACATACGACTAAAATACACTTTTATTTTGATCATTTTGTCACATTTTGCAGTAAAACAATTGAGAAAAATATTCATGTAGCATGTCAAGGAAATGTTACGTGGAATGTGTTAGGAAATTATAAGCAGTTAGTAAATATTTCACTACTTGTAAACATATATATAATTATTCTTAAGAATAGAACAGTGTATATGAACATACGGACATTAGAAATATTCACAGTTTCGGTAGAACCAAAAATTAGAATATCGAGTCAAGATTAGACCTCTGACCTTAAGACGATTATGGCCTGTCTTTACGGGGCTTACAGTTTTATTGCAATTTGTCTCCTAGGTTTCCTCGATAACTTTGCAAATGAGAGCACACTCGGATGCAAAATAGCGAACCAGAAGAAAGTTTAAGTTTCTCTCTCAGAATATACAAAAAAATTTGGTGGAATAAGTTTTTTAAAAACAGACACAGGAAGTCTGTATTAATAGTAGCCAATCTGCTTGTTCGGAAAAGACACACCACATGGAAGGAACCTGTTTGATCAGAATAGGCACACCCATTGGTGACAAACCGGCATGTCTTTACCAAAAAGACAGATACTGAAAAAGACAGATACTGAAACAACACGAACTGGTTCAATCCTGGATCGAACAAGCTTGAATTAATCAGACAACCAGTAGCAAGTTGGTTCGGCTGGGCAGCAAAAAGAATAGAACAGTGTTGACCCAAGCCAAGTTCGGTCCGACCCGACCCAGCCCGGCTCTGCTCAGCGGCGCCGCGCGTGTGTGCGGTCCAGCCCAGTTTGTGTAGGTCCTCACCACCACAAAACTTGGGTGCCCCTTGGGACCCAACCCAACATGGAACATAAGTCTTTATAAACAACCAGCAAATGCCAAACTTTGTTCCATGGGGGATTGATTATCACATATAACTACAACCAACTATCTTCCTCTTCAAGTGGAAGTTTAATGAGACTAATTTCTCATTCAATTTTGATATCAATTGTGTACATTAATAATACACAGTGTATCTAGTTACGACAACCTACTTTTTGGTATACGTATTTCGTATATATATAATAACTCTAGAAAATATAGTTATTTTACCACCTTTTATGCATTTAAATCGGTTAAATTTTTGTGGCTTTTATTAGGATTTGATTAGTTTTAGATATTTTTATATTTATTTTATTTATCCGTTTTATGTTTAAAATAGTTATTTAGTTATTATTTATGTGTTTTTATAGGTCCAAGGTGATCAGGAGTCTCAAGGTGCAAAACGATGAAAAACGGTGCAAAGCAATGAGTAGGCAAATTCAACTTCCGGAGCTTCTTTTAAGAAAAAATTGATCTTAAAGACTTCATTTGGGAAAACTCCCTTATTAACTTTTGAAGCTGACTTCCATACCTTTCCAACAGTCTAAGACTCGTCAAAATTGGACAACTCTTGCTCAATCAAAACAGCTGACGAAGTACAAGAAAATGGCAGAACCAACCCAGGACAGATCAAAGGAGTTGGCGCCATAGGTCAGTAGCACTGGCGCCACAGAGCCAGTGTTGAACACTAGATTACGGGAAAAAATTAAAAAAAAAAGCCTATAGCTTACCTGTTTTTTTTTTCTGAGAAGTTTCAGACTCCAGGAAGCCTTGGAAACTTTAAATAGGACTCTTTTAGGTCAGAATAAAGGGGATTGGATGTCTAAAAAACCTAATTCTCTCAAGAGAAATAGTTGCCATCAAAAGCTCTCAAGAAGATTGGAAGATTGGTGAAGATTCAAGATTCAAGAATTGACAACTCTTAGTTTTCTCTTTTCTCTTCTTTATTTTTCTTGTGTTGTTGATGATGGTGAAACTATTTGATTATTTGTTTTCATTAATTATCATGAACTAATTTTCTTTTACTAGGATTTCAATGGAACTCAACACATAGTTTGAATTTACTTTCTCTCTCTAGCTTGATTTAATGGTTTGTTGAGTTGTTTATGCATTCTTGTACTTAATGCTTTTAATTGCTTGATCACCAATTAAACTGATTTGTTAACCTAAATACAACTTGGAAAAGGGAGTTTAGTGTTAGACATGGATTGCATAACACATGTTTCATATTCATTTATTAGGATAAATTGATCTGCATGTAGGGTAGGAATATACTTACGTGTCATGTGTAATCAGTTTTAGAGTCTAAACTTAATGAGTTCTTCTTTAACTCAACTATCATAGGAATATAATTAATTGGTTAAGAGAGATATTTTTATAAGACCATCGGAAGATCCTTATAAATAGGTTAGAAATCTAGGTTAACAACTCAGGATCATTAATCAAGTGAAGAGATTGAGAGAGGTTCAAGTGAAGTATTGAAGGAAGTTGTAATCCTAGGCTTTTATAATTAATTGAATTCATCCTTTTTAATTTACTTGCTTTCAGTATTAGTTTCTTTTAGTTTAGTTTTTAATTATCATCTTTAATTAGTTATTAAGATTAAGTTGTGTTAATTTTAGTGCTTAACGAATTTAATAGCAATTCCTCATGGGTTCGATACTTTACTTCCTCTTTATTACTTGTTAGCGATACGTGCACTTGCGTAGTGAAATCTGACAACAATATACACCTAAAATAATGCATTGATATCCAACAATCCCCCACATGAATGGAAATTATCTGATTAAAATGACGAACTGACTCGAAGTTTGAGAGAAACTTTCTTTGAAGAGTAATTGCATCAAGATAGGTAGCTTTTGGCTTTGAACCTTCCATAATGAACAACTATCGGATTTACTCGGCTAATTAGTGAACATGATGTCTTGAACTATTCAGCCTTTCGTGTAAACCAAGACAATAGGTGTCAAAAAATTCCTCTTCAAACATCTTTGGTTCTCACGGTTGTGTACATTTTGGCCCCGAACACTTCCTGGTTTCTTATGAGTACTCTAGAGAATTTAGCCAGATCAATTCTCATAGAAGTGGCCACGTTTCTTACTCATCATAGGTGATTGCTTATTAAGAGTATACTGCAATGTCCCACTTGATTTTATCAAGCTATAAGAATCATTAAAAGCATAACTTATCCTAACTCCTTTGCAGGCAGCACTAAATCATCATAGGAATGGATAAGAGTGTTTAACTCTTTTAGTGCTCTCACTAAGTTAACATAATTCAGTTGTCCCTTTTGAACCTAGATCTTGGGATCTCCAGTCAACTAGGTTGGGTTGCCACTATGTAACTTTAATTTATAGGCTTAAGACTCATTCCCCTCGATGATATACTTGCTCTCTTGTTGCTCTTCATTATCCTTTTGATTTTCCATAATCAAATGAGATAATTTCATTTGAGAGCAATTGTCTAACGGTTTTAATGTCTTCGACGAAAGTGTCGAGATTTACCATTATACAAACTACTCTGTGCCCTACCAATTGCAGATTGGCTGTCGCAATTTATACAAATTACAGGCACAGGTTTCGGCCAACATGGAATATCTTCTAAAAGTTTAGAAGTCATTTCGCTTCTTCTTCAGCTTTATCTAAAGCTATAACTTCAGATACCATGGTAAATCTGGCAATACACGTTTGTTTAGAAGAATTCTATTACACTGCAGCTGCTCCAATAATAAAGATACCTCCGCTAGTGGATTTTTAATCTTTAGTATTGGATATCAAGTTTGTATCATTGTACCCTTCAAGCACAGCTGGATATCTTGTACAGTGCAGTCCATAACTTGAGGTGTATCTCAAAATTTTGAGTACCCTTACTATTGGCCTTCCAGTGATCATTTCCAGGATTACTTGTAAATCTACTCAGTTTGCTAACTGAGTACGTTATGTCTTTACATTCATTTACAACATAATAGTTTGCTTCCAAGGTTTGTGCCACTATTGGCACCATATGGGATCACCGATCCCATGATCAAGGTCTCATCCTTTGCTTCACAACAGGATAGTCATGGTAGCACTCTTTATATATTTATGTCGATACCATACCATGACACTCTTCCCCACTTACTATGCCGATACCCTTATTGACGACAACGATCACACCCGAGTACCCTTGTTGTATAAAGTTGACATTTTCTCACATGTCCTTCTTTTGCTCTCATGGACTAGGTAATGATCCCATCAAATGATGTACCGAACACAATTTTAGGTCCTATCATGACCTTTTAAGCCGGAGAAACCGATACCTTCGCAAGACTCTCCCACACTTTCGTGTATTTGTAGGATGGTCTTAGACCTTTCCATAATTCATATGGTGTCTTGTCTGATTTCTTGTGGGATATTTTATTTAAAATATTATTAGCTATTGAAATAGCCTCCCCCACAAGTTATGAGATAACCCTGAACTAATCAACAAAGCATTCATCAATCTTTCAACGTTCGGTTTTTGCGTTTCGCAATATCGAATTGTTGAGGTGAATAAAGAGAAGTGGTTTGAATGTTGATTCCATATTTTGAACAGAATTCATTAAACATTGAATCATATTCACAACCCCTATCACTCCTTATTTTCTCGCTTAGTTGATTTTCGACCTCATTTTTTAAAGAGCTTAAAAAACTTCCAAGGCATCGTCTTTGCTTTTTAGAAAATAGACATAACAATATCTTGTGCAATAAAATACTGTTTTACAGCCTTTAGTTTGCACAAACTTTAAGTCACATATATCAGTGTGAATTAAATCTAGAGGTTTACTACTTCTTTCTATCGAATAGGAAGGAGTCTTAGCCAATTTGGATTCCACACAAATTTCCCATTTGTGATTTTTATCAATAACAATTTGCGGAAGTAAATCCAAATCCAAATTACTGATTCTCTAAGGTCTTGTAAAACACATGACCTAATCTACCATGCCATGATTTAGAGGATACCACCAAATAACCAGAAAAAATAATTTAATTATTATTCTTTGTTCTTTGGCACAGCAGCCATTACATTAAGCTTAAAAAGCCCATCATATAAGTATCCTCTACACACAAACATGCCACTTTTAGTGAGTACAAATTTATCTGATTAAAAAACCAGCCTAAATCCGTTCTTGCTCAACAGAGAGATAGAAACCAAATTCTTTCGAATTTCAGGAGCATGAAACATATTGTTCAAAGTTAATTCTTTTCCGGAGGTCATCTTGAGTACCACCTTTCCATGGCCTCGTACCTTGCAAACCGAAGAGTTTTCCATAAACAGTTGCTCATCAACAACAGCTTCTTTATACTCGGAGAAACTCTTCCTATCAGAACAAAAGTGACAAGTGGCACCGGTATCAACCCACCATATCTTAGGGTTTTCTACCAAGTTCACTTGTGACACTATAGCAGCGAGCTCAATCTCATTATCATCAACTAAGTTGGCTTGAGCTCTTTTCTTGTTCTGACGACAATCTTTTGCTCGATGATCGGGCTTGTTACATTCGAAAAAAGTTCCTATGAAATTCTTGAAATTCGTTCCCTTATTTCCTTGGGAAGAACTAGAATTAACATGTTTCCTCTTGTTGGTCTTATGCGAAAGTTCAACAACATTTGCCTTGGCTTCCATGGTCTAAACTTTAACCCTGTTTTCTGAACCACGATTATCCTCTTCAATTCTTAACCGAACAATAAAGTCCTCTAAAGTCATCTCCTTTCTCTTGTGCTTTAGATAGTTTTTGAAATCTTTCCACAAAGGTGGCAATTTCTCTATCAAAGCAGCCGTCTCAAATGACTCACTAAGAATCATTCCTTCGGCATCGATTTCATGGAGGATCAACAGATATTCTCAGACTTGGTTGATCACGATTTTTCGAGTCCACCAATTTGAAATCCAAAAACCGGCCAACAACAAATTTCTTCGTGTCAGCATCATCGGTTCTGTATTTTCTCTCTAAGGACTCTCACAGCTCTCTCGCTGTCTTGATCGGGCTATACACGTTGTATAACGTGTTGTCCAATCCGTTATAGTTCTTGTATAGGAAGTTAGAATTCTTCATGCTTGCACCGAGGCTACAACCGTAGTATTGGTCTCTCCCTCTTTGGGAACCGAGGCCTCCTCCCGTAAGAACCGGGATAGGTTCAGAGTGGTCGAATAAAACAGCATCTTTTGCTATCAACGTTTGAAGTCTAGACTACTGAACTTCTCAGGTTTCTCACCATGTATAACATGTGGTGGCATTGACGCTACAGGCGCACTCGCATTTACGGTAGACCGTTCTGCCATCTATTATTAAAAAATAACATGATCAACTTGATGCAATTTATAAAAAATTGACAACCAATTTGTTCACAACAAATATATATATATATATATATAAATTACAAATATATATTTACAGAAAATATATATGTTACAAATATATATATGTTCATAAAATATATATAATTATATATATAATAAACACAATATATATATATTACAACACTAATAAAGTAATTATATATATATACTGTCACTTAAAAAAAAAGTTCTCAACAAATATATATCTATATATATATATCACCAACGTTACCATATCAGTATAATTACACTACTAATACAAAATAGTGTAACTAACAAAAATATTCACAACAATATATATATATATTATAAAGCATAACCAAATTATAAAAATGTATAAACAGTAGTAACACTCTTATCCATTTACGAAGCGGCGGTACCTTATTGATATAACCGAAGCAGTTAAAAAAGGCTATAACATGTTCAGATTGTAATGCCAAAAGAAGCCATATATATATATATATATATATATATTTCAAACAAACAGTGTATATATATATATAATACAAGTTCTAGATCTCAACTATATAAATATATAAATCTAAAACAGTAAGAAATATATATAACGTAACTACAGTAGTGAAACAATAACAAAACTGATAATTGTCTTAAGATTGTTAGGAAATTATAAGCAGTTAGTAAATATTTCAGTACTTGTAAACATATATATAATTATTCTTAAGAACAGAACAGTGTATACGAACATATGGACATTAGAAATACTCACAGTTTAGATAGAACCAGAAATTAGAATATCGAGTTAAGATTGAACATTTGACTTTAAGACGATTATTGCTTGTCTTTACGGTGCTTACAGTTTTATTGCAATTCGTCTCTCAGTTTCCTCGATAACATTGCAAATGAGAGCACACTTGGATGCAACACAACGAACCAGAAGAATGTTTAAGTCTCTCTCTCAGAAGACACAAAAAATTTCGGTGGAATAAGTTTTTTAAAAACAGACACAGGAAGTTTGTATTAATAACAGACAATCTGTCTGTTCGGAAAAGACACACCATATGGAAAGAACATGTTTGATCAGAACAGGCACACTCATTGGTGACGAACCGGTTCAAGCAAGAAGCCGAACCGGCATATCTTTACCAAAAAGACAGATACTGAAACAACACGAACCAGTTCTATTCTGGACCGAACAGGCTTGAATTAATTAGACAACTAGTAGCAAGTCCGGCTGGGTAGCAAAAAGAGTAGAACAATGTTGATCCAAGCCCAATGCGATACGATCCAACCCAACCCGGCTTGACGGTGGCGCACGTGTGGTCTAGCCCAGTTTGTGTTGGTCATCACCCATCACAAAACTTGGGTGTCTCTTGGGGCCTAATGGACGTTACATTAATGTAACAATAAAATTATTTGACAGAATAACCAAAATGAAATCATTCTAAAATGTTAAGGACCCAAATAAAATAAATAAAAAATTAAGGATTAATGTGGAATAATTAAACTAAAAGGTTAGAGAGACAATATATATGTACCCAACTATAATACTATATAGACTTTGGTGTGTTGTAATTAATATTTCTATTATCTTAGTTTTGGTATATCTATTATCTTAGGGTTTTTTTAATGAAATTATCTTATTATTTAATTTGTCACTAGAATGAGACCCCGACTACGTGGGAGATTATTTTTTCATAAAATATTTTTATTATATTTAATAAATTACTATAAAAATAATAATTAATTGATAATGTATATATATTCTTATAAAATTTTTAATTATATAAAATCAAAATATATTTGATAAGATTTATTATATGCTTTTTTAATTGTTCACAATTATTATGTTACATTTATTATTATTCATTAATACTTAATTTATCTAAGAAAATAAAAATTCTTAATTTTCATAATGCAATTTTCAAAATTACTTTTATCATATCTTTTTATAATAATTTGAAATTAACCCATTTTATAAAAATCATTTTGGAAATACTTATCCAAAAAAAAAATCATTTTGGAAATTTTCAAACACTTTTGTAAAAGTAAAAGGCCAAGTAACCCATATCAATTAACTACCCAATCCAATATATTCCACAACCCATCTATAAAACCAAAACAAACAAGCACGCAAACAAAACCCAACCCTCAACCCAATAGAAAGCCTACCATTTACATATTCCAACAAAGAGCAGCCAAGTGTCAATAAATTATAGCACAATTGCATGTGACAAATGTCAACCAATTACATGTGTTCCAAGTGGATTTGATAATTTTAGATAGAGGTGGCAAAATAAACCCGAACCCGAAAACCCGCCCAGGAAAACCCGAACCCGAACCCGTCCAAATCCGATTTGACCAAAAAGTCAAAAACCCGAACCCGAAAAAACCCGAACCCGAATGGGCCCGAACCCGAATGGGCCCGAACCCGAATGGACTCGAACCCGAATGAACCCGAACCCGAATGGGCCAAAACCCGAATGAGCCCGAACCCGAATGAGCCCGAACCCGAATGGACCTGAACCCGAGACCGGCCCGAACCCGAACCCGAATTTAATACTAAAAATAAAAATAATCAAATTGCAATTATTTTTTTTTTTTTACAAAGCAATAACTTTAATTATTAATTTTATTCTAATTTTTTTAATAATTTAATTAAAATTTAAAATTTAATATATTATATATATATGATGATGAAATAATAATTTTATCAAAAAGTAAATTATATTTTGTACTTATAAGTTATAACTTTAACGTCTCATATCATGATGAATTTACAATCTAAATATTTTAAATTCTTGAAAATTTTAGAGATGTGAAAAAAAAAATTGACAATAATTCAATTATTCTTTAAGGGTAAAAAAAATTGACAATAATTCAATTATTTTGGCCTTTTGGGTTGTACTTATACGGTTAGGTTAGGGTGGGTTTAATTGGATTATGGCTTTCATGGGATTTTATTTTAGCGGGTGGATTTAATGGGGTTTTGGGTTTTATGGCCTTTTGGTTTTGGGTATATTTATTATATATTAATAAATAATCATATTAATTATATATTTATTACGTATAATTTAAATATAAGTTATATTTTTTTAGTACTACTTTATAATTTATACTTTATACTAATGAAAAAAATATAAGTACTCGATAGATATATATATATATATATATATATATATCTTGACTATAAGCATAAATTTTTTGCATTTTATAAGTATATAAACGAATAGATGAAGGCCAGGATTTATTTTTAAAAGTTTTTTTTTTTATAGTGAATATAAATTATAATGTATTTATATTTTGAAATTCGAGTTCATCAAATCAATTATTTTAAATATCAATATGATTAATTTATAATATATCAAATTTTTTATAATAAATTATTTTAAAATTTGATTTTATATAACAAATTAATTTCTTATTCTTTTGGTGCTAACAAATATTAATTTTAAAAAATAAATATAATTAAAAATATCATATAATAGCAAAAGTATAAAAATAAGAATAAATTAATAATTTGTTTTTAGATATAAATATTTAAATTACGTAAAAATGATTACATCTAATATAAAATAAAATGATGTAAAACACACCCGAACCCAGACCGAACCCGAACCCAGACCGAACCCGAATGGGCCCGAACCCGAATGGGCCCGAACCTGAATGAGCCCGAACCCGAATGGGCCCGAACCCGAATGAGCCCGAACCCGAATGAGCCCGAACCCGAATGGACCCGAACCCGAATGAGCCCGAACCCGGATGGACCCGAACCCGAATGAGCCCGAACCCGAATGAACCCGAACCCGAATAAACCCGAACCCGAATGAACCCGACCCGAACCCGCCCGAACCCGCCCAATTGCCACCTCTAATTTTAGATATGATACAAAATTACAACACATTCAATAAATCTGATACGTTTAAATACGATTGATATGATACGTTTAATATTCGTATTTAAAATTTCGACACATTTAATTTTTGTTGTATTTATATTTATATAATTAATACGAAAAAGATACGAAACACGACACATATATAAAAAAAAAATAGGAAACTATTTTAACCTATAAGTTTATAGATTATAGATTTTATAGATTATATAATCTCATATCATAGGAAGGCCGAAGGGTACTTGTAATAGTAATACCCATTAATTGATATAAACTACTAAGTTTTATTTTAAATGCTTAACTCCTTGAGGTGAAAGTATAAATGCAAATTTATTATCAAAGCATACCGATGTTGAAATCATTGAATAAAAAAAATATTTATTTGCTTTTTTTTTAGTTATAAAAACTAAATAATCATCTATAAATAGGAAGGGCATCTTTTTTCATTTTGATACTAAACGTTATAGAGGCATCATTATTCATTAAGGATTTTAGTTATTTTTTTAGTTTTTGAATATTGTCATTCTGATCTAAAATGAAAACCTTGATAATGATTAAATATCGAAATTCAAATTATTTTTTATTTTCAATTTTTTTTTTAAAAAAAATAAAACATATTTCAATTAAAAATTTGTTCATTTATCCTTTTTTTTCTCCTATCCACATATTAGATTTGAATAAAGCTTGCAAAACTGATTTGAATATGAAAAACCCACATGATCTATTTGAATTTGAATTCGATACAATTTTATTTTATCAAAAAAAATCAACTTGAATCCATCTAACTTAAACTTTAATTCAAACTCTATCGACCGAAAACATTAAACCAAAAATAATTTAAACTTTAATTGATTTAGTTTCAAAATTAAATAATTTGAATTTAAAAATTATCTAAATTCAAATAACTCAAGTATCAACTCGAATGATTCAAAATCAAAACAATCGAAACTCAAAATGATTTAAACTCGAAATAATCCAAATTTCTTTCAACCGGAGCCTCCCAACCAATTGTCATCTCTTTGTTTGGGTGCACATGCAAATCCATAATATATATAAAAACACGAGTTAGAAATCTTTTGAATTGACGAAAATGATTATTGTTGTTTATTATATTTATAAAAGTTGTCATTGTAAATATTATAAATTTATATAAAATTTTATACGTTAATAAATAGTTTTACACGTTAATAATTTATATAAATTTTTACATATTAATAATTTGTTTTATATATATTTTTATACACATTTGTGTTGTGTTCATGTTATTTTTCGTGTTTTGTTTTAATTATTTTTCCTCTGTTGTGTTCGTGTCGTGTTTCAATTCATGACATATTTTAAATAATTTATCATAGTGATTCAATTCAGAAAAAAAAATTGTGTGTTCGTGACGTGTTCGTATTCATGTTATTTTTTTTGTATTTTCAAAATATTATAAATTTATATAAATTTTTAGACGTTAATAATTAGTTTTACACGTTAATAATTTATATAAAGTATTATAAATTTATATAAATTTTTACACATTAATAATTCGTTTTATTTATATTCTTACATTTCTTGTATTTGTATCGTATTTATGTTATTTTTCGTGTTGTGTTTTAATTATTTTTTTATGTTGTGTTAATGTCGTGTCTCAATTCATTTCATATTTTATATAGTTTGTCATTATGATTTAATTTAGAGAAAAAAATTGTGTATTTGTGTTGTGTCTTAATTCATGACATATTTTGTATAATTTGTCACAATAATTTAATTTTTTTTAAAAAATTTGTATGTTCGTGATGTGTTCATATTCATTTTTTTTCAAAGTATTATAAATTTATATAATTTTTTACACGTTAATAATTAGTTTTACATATTAATAATATATTTAAAGAATTATAAATTTATATAGATTTTCTCACGTTAATAATTTATTTTATGTATATTTTTACACGTTCTTGTATTCGTGTCGTGTTCATGTTATTTTTTGTGTTGTATTTTAATTATTTTTCCTATGTTGTGTTCATGTCGTGTCTCAATTCATTTCATATTTTACATAGTTTGTCATTGTTATGTAAAATTCGAATTGAATTACACGTTAATAAGTCTTTTTAAGTTCGAATTAAAGTGAACAAACATATGTTATGTATTCAAGTAAGCAATATTCTTTTTTAATTTTTAATATTATCATTGTTTGCATATTTTCATTATGATATTATCATTATTAATGTAAAGTAGAATTATTTTTTTAATTAAAAAATTTAAAATAGAATGCAAATATTTTTATCTGCAACATCGCGCGAGTCTATTTTAGCAATAATAATAATAAGAGGGATTTACTTATAAAGTAAAATTAGTTTTATTTTACATGTTTTTATAATTTTTACATGATTTATAAAAACAATATTTTTAATTTATATGATATAAATATCGGATCGATTCAAAATTTTACCTGTACGAAAAATGAGATTTTATGTTACATGTAACTATCGATTTGTTTAAATATTAATTATACACGAAATAAAAAAAAATGAAAAATGTTTTCCGAACAAAAACATAATACACCTTCTATTAGGCAAATGAGCCTAGCTAGGGCTTGGCGTACAATGCATCCACGTGGGCAAACAATATAAAGCAGCTGAAATTATTAAAGGGAGTCAAATGTCGCTCCAAATCACAAGGAGGAGAAAAAACAGAGTTTGCCTTTCGCACTTTCTCTGGCGACTGGCAAATGGAAAATGGTGGTTGTTAAATTGTCCAATACCAGTCCAAGGAAAATAAAAGCCTAATAATCTGTGGTTGCAATTGTGTGGTTTAATGTGTGATTTAAATGTGTGGTTGTTATTAAACAACAATGTGTGGTTGCAATTGTGTGGTTTAATGTGTGGTTGTAGTTGTGTGATTTAAATGTGTGGTTGTTATTAAACAACAATGGGTGGTTGTAATTTATTTAGATTTTATATTTGTGTGGCTTGTGTTTGTCTTGGTATTGTATAAATACCCCCCTCCCTTGCATTTGTAAATCATCAAGTAGTAAGCTTCAATAAGCAATAAAAGTTCTAAGTTTTCCTAAAGAGTTCTTCTCTAAAGAGTGTAGTCTAGAGTGAAGTGTGAGCATTTGTGAGTTTTCCTAAAATCTAAACTTTCTTCTTTGAGTGGTAAAATTAGAGTTATCTACTCTAAGTTTTTCTCAACAATTGGTATCAGAGCTAGATTGTGAGTTACTACCATAGTTACTATTCACACGTGTCACTATATACTTTTATAGTAATTGTTAACATATACGAGATTTATTCAAGTATATGGTATACGATACTATTCACGTATACGGTACTGTTCACGGTGAAATAGTTATTCAGGTACTATTTTTGGTTTGAGCGTTCTTGAGTCGTGAGGAGTTTGTACTCTACAAGTTTGTGTCTCAAAATCAAGCTTGTTCAGTATTGTTAGAGTCTTGCCGACACGATAGGTGATCTTCAAGTAGTTGGAGGAATCAAGAAGCTCAATCACAAAAATTACAACACGTGGAAGACGTGTATGATGTCTTACCTACAAGGTCAAGACCTTTGGGAAGTCGTTGGTGGTAGTGAAGTTACGAAGCCCGAGCAAGAAGATGCTCAAGGAACCTTGCGCAAATGGAAGATTAAAGTGGGTAAAGCCATGTTTGCCCTTAAGACCACAGTTGAAGAAGAAATGTTGGAACACATACAAAAGCTAGAAACGCCAAAAGAAGCGTGGGATACTTTAGATGCACTCTTTTCGAGAAAGAATGACACAAGACTTCAACTTCTTGAGAATGAATTATTATCAGTTGCACAACGGGATATACCGATTGCTCAATACTTTCACAAGGTAAAAACGTTATGCCGTGAAATTTCTGATTTAGATCCTACAGCTGCTATTGGAGATACCAGGGTAAAAAGAATAATTATCCATGGTTTGAGGCCCGAATATCGCAGCTTCGTTGCCGCTATACAAGGATGGCCAACTCAACCATCACTTGTAGAGTTTGAAAATTTGCTTGTTGGTCAAGAATCTATGGCCAAGCAAATGGGAGGGGTCTCGTTGAAAAGTGAAGAAGAAGCACTCTACACCAACAAAAGCAAAGGCAAATTCAAACAGCACTTCGGTGGTGGATCTAAAAAGTATGGTGACAAGACAAAAAGTCATCAAGGAGAAGGGAGCTCTCGTCCAGGGGGAGCTTCAAAGAATCGTAGCAACAATAAAAGATTTGAAGGTAACTGTTACAACTGTGACAAGAAAGGTCACATGGCAAAAGATTGTTGGTTTAACAAAAGGCCCGCTGAGAGCAATGCTGCTACTTCTAGTACAAAGGAGAAAAGCGAAGATGATTGGGACGCTGAAGCATTTTTTGCTATGGAAGAGGAAGAGTTAGCTCTCACAGTAACAACGGCTGACCGAATTGACTATGAGAATGACTGGATTGTCGATTCAGGTTGCTCAAATCACATGACAGGCGATAAACAGAAGTTGCAGAACTTGTCAGAATACAAGGGAAATCGCATTGTTGTGACAGCTGATAATTCAAGATTACCGATTACTCACATCGGTAAGACGGTAGTAGCACCTCAATATAGTCATAATCAGGTACCACTACAAGATGTTTACCATGTCCAAGGCATGAAGAAAAATTTGCTTTCAGTGGCACAATTAACATCGTCAGGTCACCATATTCTGTTTGGTCCAAGGGATGTGAAGGTATATCGTGATCTCAAAATCTCAGGACAGCAGATGATGGAAGGACGACGTCTGGAGTTAGTCTACGTGATGTCAGCAGAGTCAGCATATGTAGATAAGACAAAAAGGAGCGATACAGCAGATTTATGGCACATGCGGTTAGGTCATGTTAGTTATTCCAAGCTAAGTATGATGATGAAGAAGTCGATGCTTAAGGGACTTCCTCAGCTTGACATAAGAACAGACACAATTTGTGCAGGATGCCAATATGGTAAAGCACACCAATTGCCATACGAGGAGTCAAAGTTTAAAGCAAAAGAACCATTAGAGTTAGTTCACTCTGATGTATTTGGGCCCGTTAAGCAACCATCAATTAGTGGAATGCGGTACATGGTGACGTTTATTGATGATTTCTCCAGGTATGTGTGGGTTTTCTTTATGAAAGAAAAGTCTGACACTTTCTCAAAGTTTAAAGAGTTCAAAGAAATAGTTGAAGGAGAAGTGGGAAAGAAGATATGTTGCTTGCGCACAGACAATGGAGGAGAATATAGCTCAGGCGAATTCTCTCAATACCTACGAGAATGCAACATACGTCATCAGTATACTTGTGTCAATACACCACAACAGAATGGTGTAGTAGAGAGAAAGAATCGGCATCTTACAGAAATTTGTCGGAGTATGCTGCATGCAAAGAATGTACCCGGAAGATTTTGGGCCGAAGCTATGAGAACCGCAGCCCATGTGATCAACAAACTTCCTCAACCAAGGTTAGAGTTTGTTTCACCCTTTGAGAAATTGTGGAAAATGAAACCTTCAGTCAGCTACTTTCGAGTATTTGGTTGTGTATGTTATGTATTTGTTCCTGATCATTTACGTAGCAAGTTTGATAAGAAAGCAACTAGGTGTATCTTTGTGGGATACGACAACCAAAGGAAAGGGTGGAAATATTGTGATCCTACGAGTGGAAGATGTTACACTTCACGCAATGTGGTATTCGATGAAGCATCTTCCTGGTGGTCCTCAGAAAATGAGGTGTTGTCAGATTCAAAAGAATTTGAAGACATGCTACAACAGAAAATAGGAGAGTATATTGTCCAACTTCAATCAACTTCAGATGAAGTAGAAGACCTATGTGATGATGACGATGACGAGAAAGTGTTAGTCCAGAGTCCTTGGCAAACTGGTTTGTATCAACCAGATGTTAGATCGAGTGAAGTGGAAGAACCATCTCCACAATCACAAATCCGAAGGACAACAAGAGCACGGAAGCCAAATCCCAAATATGCTAATGCAGCCATAGTGGAAGAACCAATTGCAACAGAACCTGAGACGTTTGAAGAAGCATCACAGAGTTCTGAGTGGATTATGGCTATGAAAGAAGAGATCACTGCGCTTGAGCAGAATCAGACTTGGGATCTAGTGCCAAAACCAAGAGATGTGAAACCCATATCCTGCAAGTGGGTTTACAAGATAAAACATCATCCAGATGGGTCGATTGAAAGGTACAAGGCACGGTTGGTGGCTCGTGGTTTCTCTCAGAAGTATGAGCTAGACTATGATGAAACGTTTAGTCCGGTGGCAAGACTTACAACCGTACGAGTCCTACTTGCCCTTGCAGCCAACAAAGACTGGAACTTGTGGCAGATGGATGTGAAGAATGCATTCCTTCATGGAGAGCTAGATCGGGAAATCTACATGATTCAACCATTGGGATTTCAAAACCAAAATCATCCTGAGCATGTGTGTAAGCTGCGAAAGGCACTTTACGGATTGAAACAAGCACCTAGAGCATGGTATGGTAAGATTGCTGAATTTTTAACTCATAGTGGTTATTCAGTGATACCTGCAGATTCCAGCTTGTTTGTCAAAGCTAATGGAGGAAAGCTAGCTATCGTATTGATATATGTGGCTGATTTAATCATAACTGGTGATTATGAAGCAGAAATTCTTCAAACCAAGGAGAATTTATCAGTTCGTTTCCAAATGAAAGAATTTGGACAACTCAAGCACTTTCTTGGTCTAGAGGTTGATCACATACAAGAAGGAATATTTCTCTGTCAACAAAAATATTCTAAAGATTTGCTAAAAAGGTTTGGAATGCTCGAGAGCAAGCAAATTTCAACACCGATGGAACCAAATGGCAAGATGTGTGCACTTGAAGGCAAAGACTTGGAAGATGCAACTATGTATCGACAATTGGTAGGTAGCCTGATCTACTTAACCTTGACTCGACCTGACATTTCTTATACAGTTGGTGTGATGAGTCGGTATATGCAAAATCCGAAGAAGCCTCATTTAGAAGCAGTTCGACGAATACTGAGATATGTGAAAAGTACAATAGATTATGGTTTTTTGTACAAGAAAGGTGAAGACTGTAAGTTAGTTGGTTATTGTGATGCTGACTATGCAGGAGATCATGACACCAGGAGATCAACAACTGGGTACATGTTTAAACTTGGTTCTGGAACAATTTCTTGGTGTAGTAAGAGACAACCAACGGTATCATTGTCAACTACCGAAGCTGAGTATCGAGCAGCAGCAATGGAAGCTCAAGAGTGTACGTGGCTGATACAACTAATGAGTGATCTACATCAACCAGTAGATTATGCAGTTCCGTTGTATTGCGACAACCAGTCAGCAATTCGTTTGGCAGAAAATCCAGCCTTTCACGCAAGAACCAAACATATAGAAGTGCATTATCACTTTATCAGAGAAAAGGTTCTACAAGAAGAGATTGAGATGAAGCAGATCAAGACAGATGATCAAATGGCAGATTTATTCACAAAAGGTTTGAGTATCAACAAATTTGAAATGTTTCGTCGTCAACTCAACATGGTGCAAAGAGGAAGAGCTGGTATTGAGGGGGAGTGTTAAATTGTCCAATACCAGCCCAAGGAAAATAAAAGCCTAACAATGTGTGGTTGCAATTGTGTGGTTTAATGTGTGATTTAAATGTGTGGTTGTTATTAAACAACAATGTGTGGTTGAAATTGTGTGGTTTAATGTGTGGTTGTAGTTGTGTGATTTAAATGTGTGGTTGTTATTAAACAACAATGGGTGGTTGTAATTTATTTAAATTTTATATTTGTGTGGCTTGTGTTTGTCTTGGTATTGTATAAATACCCCCCTCCCTTGCATTTGTAAATCATCAAGTAGTAAGCTTTAATAAGCAATAAAAGTTCTAAGTTTTCCTAAGGAGTTCTTCTCTAAAGAGTGTAGTCTAGAGTGAAGTGTGAGCATTTGTGAGTTTTCCTAAAATCTAAACTTTCTTCTTTGACTGGTAAAATTAGAGTTATCTACTCTAAGTTTTTCTCAACAGTGGTCACCTATCAGCTTTTCTGGTCTTCAGCCACCGATCTCGATTGCATTCATAATTGGTATTTTTGGGTTTATTTTTTATGTTTTTAATCACATTTCTTTGCTCGTTATTCGATTCTGTACTTCTCCACTTACCTTTCTATGATTCCGCCATTAAATTTTCATTATTGCACGCAATCTGCCTGTTGAAATTTTGACGTCATTTTCACATTTACAGAGAGAAGCTATCTCTATTTCTTCCGCTATCATCATTCAGCAGCCATTTATCATCAGTCGGCATTGGCGGTAGGTCAGCTAAAAGCAGAAACAGAGTTTAATGGGAACACAAGGAGCATGAAACTGCACCAGGTTGTCATTGTAACGTTGTCCAAGTTTCACATTCAAGCACTAGTAAGCATCAAAATCAAATTTGAAACTGTCCTCCATTTAAAGAATGATAGTATTACTTTATTGATGTAAAAAGAATTCTCTACGTAATTTGTAAACATGAGGAAACTAAAAATATTTCATTAATTACAAAAAAGAATATGAAAGAGTAATAAAAGAATAACGATGATCTGCAATTCTGAATTATAATATCCTACTTCCTCCATTTGAGATAGCTGAAAAGAGGTTTCTTTGGAACAGGTAAGCATTTGACAACCCAACCAATAGGCCAAGAAACAGCTGCAATGGCGATGCAGGCACCCCATTGGCCCCAATTCAACCTCTCTGTATCTGCAAACCGTTTCAGAAATTCTACCATCACCACTTGAAGAAGAACGGTTATCCCAATGATTCCCATAAACAACTTATTCTTGTGTATCCCCTCAAATACGTTCTTCTTTTCGAGCTTTCTGGCGTTAAATTCATTGAAGACTTGGCACAGGACGAAAATATTGAAGATTAATGTATCATTTACCTTCTCTGTTACGCCAAAGATTGATTCACCGCTGAATTGTAGGGTAAGAAGCACTGCTATCTGGTATAAAGCTTGAGCTAGTAGGTTCCTCCACATGATATTTGTGATAAGTGGCTCTGTTCGACCAACGGGTGGTTTCTCCATCAACTCCTTTGTAGGCCGCTCTGTGGAAAGAGCCAAAGCACCCAATGTGTCCATGATTAAGTTAACCCACAATAACTGGACTGCTGTTAGAGGGACTTCACCTGCTGACACTGCTGCTACGAAGTTGATACAAAGTGCAGCAATATTTACAGTAAGTTGGAATTGAATGAATTTCTGGATGTTGGTATAGACACATCTTCCCCACCTCAAGACTGTGGCAACAGAAGCGAAATTATCATCCAAGATGACAATATCTGAGCTCTCTTTCGCCACTTCAGTGCCTTGAATTCCCATGGATAGACCTATATCTGCTTCCTTGAGTGCTGGTGCATCATTTGTGCCATCACCAGTGACTGCAACTACATGCCCTTTCTGTTTCAAGCATTGTACCATGAGAAGTTTATCAAAAGGAGAGGATCTTGCCATAACTTGGATTTTGTCAACTTTCTCCATTCTTTCCTGTGGTGTATAATTTCTGAATTCCTCACCTTCTACCACCACACCACTGGACATGTCCTCACCTGGCCTGAGAATCCCACATTCAGTAGCTATGGCTCTTGCAGTGAAAACATTGTCACCAGTGATCATTTTGATGTTTACTCCAGCATATTGGCAATCTTCCACAGCTTTCTTCACTCCAGGTCTGCATGGATCCTTTATACCCACCAGTCCTAACAGGGTCAAGCTGTCTTCTTTAAGCTTTTTCTGCTCTTTTAGATTTTGGTACTCTTCTTCTTTAACTTGTTTATGGGCAAAAGCAATGCACCTGAGGCTACTGGCAGCCATGCCTTGAATAATTTGCTCAAATTTCATCCTTTCGCTATCATTGAGATCTTTCACGACTCCAGAAGCATCATAGTAGCTTGAGCACATTGCTAGAATCATCTCTGCGGCTCCTTTCCAGTGAACATGAACAGTGTCATCATCGTTCCTCCCAATCAAAACCCCACTCCTTTTTTTCTGAGAATTGAAGGCTTCAACTTGAAGTATAGCACAACTCTGCTTCGTTTTCTCCATATCCATCTTCAGTTCCAGGACAGCCCAAGAAAGGATTGCCTTTTCTGTAGGACTGCCTGAGAATTCAAATTCTGATCCTGGAGAAGCTCTGTAAACACTACCAGTAGTGTTTAAAGCAATTCCTTGATGGATTAAGTCAACAACAAATGGAGAAATTGAAGAAGCACCCTCTTCCATAGATTCTTGACCAAGCCAAAATTTTGTCACTTTCATTCGGTTGAGTGTGAGAGTACCTGTTTTGTCGGTACAAATTGTGGTGGCAGAGCCCATTGTTTCGCAGGCAGAGAGCTTTCTAACCATTGCTTGATCTGCCATCATTCTCTTCATCGAATAAGCCAGAGTCAGTGTGACCGCTAGTGGCAATCCTTCTGGAATTGCAACTACAACAATGGTGACAGCGGCAGCTACAATTCCCACAACAGCATTTATAATATCATCACTCTTTGTCTTGCTTCCATTAAACTCCCGGTTTCCATTCTCATCTGTTGTATTACCCGTGAAGTAACGAACCAACAAAACGACAAGAACCAGGAAAGCAACTGCTAAACCGACCTTACCAATTGATGAGGTCAGCTTGTTTAAACGCGCTTGTAAGGGTGTCTGTTCATTGTTGTCACGGCTGATTTGGCACATCATTTGGCCCCACGTTGTATTCATGCCAACCGAGGTAACAAGCATCCGAGCGTACCCATCAGCCACCTTGGTTCCTGAAAGCAAGAACGGATTTTGGCTGCGATTTACCTCAACATGGTCACTTTCCCCAGTCATGCTTGATTCATCTACTTGCAATGAATGTCCATCTAAGAACAATCCATCAGCAGGAACCTGATCTCCAATCTTTAGGCACACAACGTCTCCAACAACGATATCAAATATTGAAATTTGTTGGCGCCGACCTCCTCTTACAACATCAACCTGAATATTGTTGCTGACTTTTGATAACTTGTCAAATTGTCTGTTCCGCCTATAGTTACTTATAGCAGAAACAGCAATGACTAGAAATACAGCTACAAAAATGCTTCCACCGTCATACCAACCTTCTTTCAGGCCATGTTCTTTGATTCCAAAGCCAAGTGAAAGAGCTGCACAGCCTAAAAGAATCAGTATGGTAAGGTCTTTAAATGCTTCAATCACGAAATTGAGAAAGCTCTTTGTTGGCGGTTTCTTGTACGTGTTGGAACCGAATGCCTCATGTCGGCGTGCAATATCCTCGGTGGAGCCAGAAATGCCAACCTGGGTGTCGGTTCCAAGAGCAGAAGCCACACCATCAACCCCATCATGTTTCTGCAACCTCTCGATTTTTTTCTCTTTCAATAGCTCGATGAGAGTTGTTTGATCAGTTTGGAAAGGACTGTTTTCATGTAGAACAGTGAGTGAAACATGAGATGGTGAGGGAGGAACAACATTGGTTTTATGTTTGGGTGTAGGGGACTTGATGATGACAATGGATGAAAACTTTCTAGAACAATAGATGGTAGTGAAAATGGAGTGCCATTTCTTTTTGTATTTGCTAAGGGTGGCAGTGGGAGGGATTTGGATTGTATATTCAATGCAAAGCAAGTTAGATTGAAGAATGGTCGTCATTGACAAAAGAAACAGTAAAGAAGAAGAAAAAGAAACAGTAAATGTTGAGTACTGTATTTGGTTTACGAAGATATTAACTTATTAATTTCTGGAAATGAAAACTTAGCTATTTGTTACATTAATCAACAGAATGTAAGCTGATATTGATGATGAGAAACATTGTCATGCTTTTTTTATAGTAGGCAAAATCCACCGCGTGATGAAAGTTTCATTGTCATGGATATATGTGGGGAACTTGGAAGGAGAAACGAAAGAAAACAACATACCCTTTCTTCGAAGTTGCCTTTGATTCAATAGGACAATTCTTTCCTTAATCCCCAACGGCACGACAAAAGTTTGACAACGGTTCAATTGACGAGTTAATGCCTTTTCACCTAAAGGTAATAAATAAATAAATAAATACTAGTAAATTAAAAAGGGTATAATTTTGAGGTTTTTTTGACATATCAAACAAGGAAGGCTAATTAATTAATTAAATAATAATAATAATATAGTTGCAAATTTGTAAATAAATATCCAAAGATTTAATGAGTAGTCAAAACGCGGGGAGGGCACTAGGACTCCAACCAGGCTCTCCCTTGTCATCAACCAATAGAAATCTTGGGCACTAAGATTCCAACCACACCAGTTTCGACACTCACACCTTTGATTTTAATTTTGGTTGGCATTGAAATACAAATTTAATCAATAATTATTTAATTAATTAGTTCTGCTAATATATGGGGAATAATAATAATAATAATAAATAGATAATACACGTTGTGTGTGAAGCATTAAAGGTGGCTTTGGTTGTGAATGGAGGAAAAAGGGCAGCCACGATTGCTTACTAAAATAAAGGGGGAAATCAGTCGACATTGTTTTTTTTTTTCCTTTTACGTTCAGATCTCTGTTAGACAAATTTAATTTTTATATAAAAATTTATGAAATTGGAAGATAAAATATTGTCCCAATTGTGAGAATGCAAATTTAGAATATTAAAATTTTAATTTTAATGATAAGATTCAGTTTCTGATAATTTTAAATATATTTCAAGAAAATTAATTCTGTCAACAAAACTTGGTTAGTACAAAGTTGCAATCGCAGGGAAGCACCACCATCAAATGCGTTGGAAATTCTACTGAAATAATATTCGATTGTTCTTTTTTCTTATTTTGAATAGAATAATAATATTCCATTTTTGAAAGCTAAAAAAAAAAAAGTGGCTTTTTTTAACATTTTTCAACTCTGAAGATACTTCGTATTTGAATAACAAATCAAAGGAAATTAATTCATTTATATTTTGGAAGGAAATTAAATAGGAAAAAGGGATGGAAGCAATAAATTAGGAAAATGAGGACAAAGGCTCCAACTAAAATATGCGGGGGAGTTATATTGATATAATTTTAAATTTGAACATCATTACTTTCTTTCTTTTTTAATGTGGTAATTGGACGTGTTCGAACATATTCGGGTCGATTCATTTTGAATTAGGATTATGTTGGATTTGGATTTTTTGGATTCGAGATTTTTCGAACTGATTTTTTGGATTCGAGATTTTTCGAGTTCGAATTTTTTTGGGTTCAGGTCTTTTGGTTTCAAGTTCGGGTTCAGGTTTTACGTTATTTTTTATTTTTTATTAGATATAATCATTATTATATAATTTAAATGTTTAAATCCAAAATAAATTATTAATATTTTTTTAAGTAAGTTTTTGTATAATATGATATTTTTTAATTATATTTATATATTAATATCAATATTTGTTAACACCAAAAAAATATAAAATTAATTTGTTATATTAAAATCAATTTATTAAATAATTGATTATAAAAAATATGTTATTATTGTGATATTTAAAACAATTGATTCGATGAACTCAAAATATTCAATATACATTATGATTTATATCATGCATACATAACAATATAATCAAAATGTGCAAATGGCTATATTTGAAGAAAAAATAAGATTAAGGTTTAAGAACTGATAAGGTAATGCAAAAAAATATTATTATTAGTTATTGCTCAATTATTTGTCTTAATCATCTAATCTTAACTTAAAACTAATTTTTTTAAGAAATCATTATTAAAAATTAATTGATATATATATATATATAGTATATATTTAAATAATTTATCATTTGAATAGTAAATATTAAATAGTAATGATCAATGAAAATGAGATTATATAATGATTTGTAGACATGATAATTTTAGACACGATACGATTATATGGCACAGGATATATAAGATAATATCATAATCTTATTAAGTAAATGTCATTTGAATAGTAAATATTAAATAGTAATGATCAATGAAAATGAGATTATATAATGATTTGTAGACATGATAATTTTAGACACGATACGATTATATGGCACAGGATATATAAGATAATATCATAATCTTATTAAGTAATTGTGATTAAAGAAAAAAATAATTACTTGAAAAAAATTGTGAATTTTAAAAAGAATATAGAGTATGAATAAACTAATTAAGTCTAGACATGAAAAAAAAAAGTGAACAATTAGTAATATAACTATATAAGTATCATGTTTTGGATCTGATACTAATTGAGTTTTTTTTTTATTTCTTTTTTTTTTTATTTTTTTAATTATCTTAAATAAAATTAGCAGTATGATTATTAGTATTATTGTTTGTAAGCTTGTAACTCATGATTAGTTAATAGTATAATTTTTAATATATTATTTTAAATAATTTTTAGACATATCACATATGCAAATATACAGGAGAAAATAAATAAATAAATAAAATGTTACATCAAAATTTAAAAATAATAAAATATAAAAAAAATAATCATCATTTTAGATACTTTTAATTTTATCTTTAAAAAATCTCTTTTAGATGATTTCCCAAAAATAATCACCATTTTATTTTTTATAGTTTTAAGGAAAAAAATTTATCTTTTGTTCATAATTCAATTATCTACACATAAATTAATTTTTCTTATGTTTAATTTTTAAATTAATTATTGACAATTAGGCAACAGAGATATTCTTTTACATGGTGGATTCACCAAGACATGAGATGTTAAAATTACAAGTAGAAAATAGAATATTTTGATAAAATTATTATTTTAATATGTATTAATTATTATTTTTAAATAATTCAATAAAAAATATATTAGAATAAAATTGATAATTAAAGTTTTGTATTATAAAAAATTATGTAATTATAATTCGATCATTATTATTTTTAGTATTAAATTTGGGTTTATGATCGGGTCGGTTTCGAGTTCGGATCTTTTCTGGTTCGAGTTTTTCGTGTTTTATTTTTTTGTTCGGATCATTTCGAATTCGAACCATTTTAGATTTCGGTTTTTTCAAACAAATTTTCAGATTCGAATATACCACCTCTAATTTTTTTGTATTAAAAAAAAATTAAAAAGAGAGGATTTGTACTTCTCTTTCTCCATGATTCACAAATAAAGTTAATAAGTGAAAATATCTATACTTTTTTTTTTTTAACAAAACAATTACCCCAAATTAACTCATAGTTTAAATTGTCGCTAAGTTTTATGATGCAGACCAAATTTGCATCTGAATCTCCATTTTCATTTTCTAAATTGGAAAAAAAAATCATTTTCTTTTGTATACTTTCTTATCCTTACCTTTCACTTAGACTTATAATTTTGAACATGATACGATTATACGATACGAATATAACACGTAAAAAATAATTAAAACACGACATGAATACACAAACCTGTTAAAATCTATATAATACAAATTATTAACGTGTCGAAATTTATATAAATATATAATATCTTAACACACAATTATAACACGTAAAATTACACGAATACTGTTGTGCGGAAGCGAATTGATATTACTAAAACCGATTTAAACACACTGAAAAAATACCGATATTTTACGTGGTTCGGCAACTGTGCCTACGTCCACGGGAGGAGGAGCTTGAAGCTTTGTATTAATGGAGATGGAGTACAAACAAATACAGAATTCAAGGTGCTACACAAGCACTGAACTCACAACTCAACACAATACCGAATTACTCTATAAACACAGAGTATTTGCTTCAACAATTTAGCTCTAACTTACTCAACTCTACTCTACTCTCTCAACTCTACATGGCTATTTATAGCCATAATATCAAGGTGTGAACATACATCAAGTGGCAGCCACCATAGCCACCTTCCACCACCTATCTTGGTGTGAACACATTGCAAGTGGTAGCCACCATAGCCACCATCCATTTGCAAGTGGTAGCTTCCATTATTGGTGGTGCAAGTGGTGCAAGTGGTAGCTCCATTATTGGTGCTAAGCCACCTATGTGACTTTGAGCCATACCATATTCCAACAATCTCCACCTTGGCGAGAATCCACAGAGAGAATTCACAGATCAGAGCTTCCTCCTTCAGGTGTACACACCATTACTCACATATCAGGGCACCTACTGCATTGGCATGATTCATCAATGCACTGAGCCTGAGTCAATTTTTCTGTCTACTTCCCAAGAATTTTCTTAGCTTCTCCAAGATCATCTCGAACTCTGAGCTCAGTTGAGCCTTCAGCCTGTCGATCTCCACCTTGCCTTTTTCAGCAGATAGACAAATGATCCATCTTGAAGTTTCCGGAAATAAACACAGTGATCAAATTGACTGTGTGTGTACTTTTCATCCTGTCATGAAACAGTCCAACCGTTTGTACAGCTGTCACGGGATTGTTTCAGACCATACAGTGATCAGTTCAACTTGCTTTTGTAATCTTTGCGACCGGGGACTCCAGAACCATCTGGTTGAGTCATACAAATTTCCTCCTCTACGGAACCATGGAGGAATGCAGTTTTTACATCAAGTTGAACTATCTCTAGGTTATACAGTGCTACTAAAGCCAATAAGATCCGAATAGATGCATGCTTAACAACAGGTGAAAATACCTCATTGTAGTCTATTCCTTCTTTTTGAGCCTAACCTTTGGCTACCAATCTGGCTTTGTATCTGATACTGTCTTTGCCGGTAGCACTCTCCTTTTTGGCAAAGACCCATTTGCACCCAATTGATATCTTGAGTGTTGGAAGTGGAACCAACTTCCAAGTCTGATCGCCTCCTTCCACTGGGCATGCTCAGGGCTGTTTACAGCTTCTTTGTAATTGATCAGAACATCATCATCAATTACTGGAAGGGCGTATGCCACCACGTCTGTGTATCGAGCAGGTTTCCGAATATGTCTATTCGGTCTACTGGTGACAACTGATTCAAGTTGCTGAAAGATTTCCGGTGATGACTCCTCCACTTCAGTTAAGGTGTCATCAGATTCTGGTTCTGATTCATCAGAATTTTAACCAGCATCTTCTGATTCAAAACTTCACCTGCTTTAGAGAATCTTGGTTCACATTCTCTGGAGTTGACAGTTTCAGCATTACAGATTCGTCAAAGGCAACATCTCGGCTTACGATGACTTTCTTTGACTCAAGGTTCCACAATCGGACTGTTTTTACTCCTTCACTAAAGCCCATGAAGACAGCTTTCTTGGCTCTAGGATCCAGTTTTGCATCCGTTACTACGAAGCCGATCATATTTTATGGCAGAATATCCGGACTACACCTCTATGGGAGTCTTCCCATCAATTGCGGTGGAGGTTAGTCTGTTGATAATGTGGGAGGCGAACAATAAAGCCTCCACCCAAAAATGCTTTGCTCAAGCTCGACTGGGATAACATGCAGCGAACTTTATCAACCAAAGTTCGGTTCATCCTTTCTGCAACTCCATTCTGCTGGGGAGTGCCAGGAACAGTGAAGTGTCGGATTATCCCATCATTCTGTGAGAGGCTGCTGCTCTGCCTGTCACGGTTTCTCTGTCAAGGAGATACAGATTTCCCTTCATATAACCCTTCATTGCTAAGAATGCTCCACGTACAACTCTCAGGACTCCATTCTGAATGGTCACCTTGTAACCATTTGAGTCTAAGACCCCCAGTGATATGAGGTTCTTCTTGAGATCAGGGACATACCTTACGTCTGTAAGTTGTCTGATTGTACCGTCATGCATTTTCAGTCGGATTGTTCCGATGCCTCTAGTGTGACAAGTATTGTCATTGCCCATATGGACAATCCCTCCATCAAACTCTTTGAAGTTTGAGAACCACTTCCGGTTCGGACACATATGGTAGGAACATCCGGAATCCAGAATCCATTGATCTGAAGAGTGTGTTGTTGTGGAAATCGTAAATGCAGAGTCTTCCTCTCCCTCAGATTCTTGAGCTACACTCACAATCGACCTCTCCATGTTGGGACAGTTATTCCTCCAGTGCCCTTTCTCATGGCAAAAGGCACACTCGTCCCTCGAGAGTCGTGTTCTCGATGATCCCCTCCTTGAGCGGGATTTACCTCGCTTGTTTTCTCCGGCTCCTTGGTTGTTCGTCCTGCCTCTGTACACAGTTAAAGCTTCTGGTGTAGTATTCTGGTGATCATGCTGATCCTTTTTCCGATACTCATTATTCACCAGAGCATTACTAACATTAACATATTCTATATCATTTTTACCATACAACAGTGTAGTGGTTAAATGATCATAGCTATCAGGCAAGGAATTTAACAGAGTAAGAGCCTTATCTTCATCAGAGATATTTGCATCTAGATTTTCAAGATCAGCGAGGATTTTGTTAAAACTTACTAGATGCTCCTGCATGGTGATACCTTGCATATACTGGAAGCGGAACAGCTTCTTCTTCAGATAGAGTCTATTCTCCATGCTTTTTGTCATGTACTTGTCCTCAAGTTGTTTCCAGAGAGTTTTTGCATTATTCTCTCTCATGACAAAGTACTTCTGGTCCTTGGCTAGGCATAACCGGATTGTGCCACAAGCCTGACGGTTGACAAATTTCCAGTCATCTTCCGAAATATCTCTGGGTCTGTCTTCCAGAGCGATATATGAACCCTCTTGGAATAACAGATCCTGAACTTCGCACTGCCACATGCCAAAGTTGGTGGTGCCATCAAATTTCTCCACCTCGAACTTTGCAGTGGTCATCGAGTTCTTTCTGATATAAGAACTTGATCGTGCGCTGCTGGTTGTTTCATGTGTCTCTAATGATTCTGCCATGGTAATAAAACAAAATTACCAACAAAGTGTTTTTCCGGTACCTGTATGGAAAAACGGATGCCGCGGTTGAGTCCGGAATAGTCGAAATAGCCAGGAACGGGTCCAACTGTGTAAATTTTGGACACACGGTGAATATTCTGCGAATATTCTGCTTCAGGTGGCTCGAAATGGACTCGGTTTAGCTCAACCGGCTCGGAAAAGTCTCGGAATAGTGTTCGGAAACGGCTCAAAAAATAGCCCGAAAAAGTTGGTCGGACCTGCGGCGGCGCGTGGGTGGCGTACGGCGGCGCGTGGAGCGCGTGGAGCTGTTTGGGGTGGCCGGCGCGTGTGGCGCGTGGGGCGCGTGAGCTTCACGCGTCTTCAACCTCTGGAGGCGCGTGTGGCGCGTGCTGCGCGTGGTTGTCACGCGTCTGCAACCTCTGGAGGCGCGTGCGGCGCGTGGGGCGCGTGGGCGCTTCTTCTGGCGGCGCGTGCGGTGTTTGGGGTGGCCGGCGCGTGTGGCGCGTGGGGCGCGTGAGCTTCACGCGTCTTCAACCTCTGGAGGCGCGTGTGGCGCGTACTGCGCGTGGTTGTCACGCGTCTGCAACCTCTGGAGGCGCGTGCGGCGCGTGGGCGCGTGGGGCGCGTGGGGCGCGTGGGCGCTTCTTCTGGCGGCGCCTGCGGGCGCGTGCGACCTCCTCTGGTGCTCCGGTTGATTCTGCTGCACTCCTCTCGACGACCTCTTCAACCTGGTATTTTCAAAACACAAATTGGAGCACTTTTGAAAAACGGACAGAATCGAACAAACTCGGTTTTACGTAAAAATTGGCTCTGATACCAATTTGTTGTGCGGAAGCGAATTGATATTACTAAAACCGATTTAAACACACTGAAAAAACACCGATATTTTACGTGGTTCGGCAACTGTGCCTACGTCCACGGGAGGAGGAGCTTGAAGCTTTGTATTAATGGAGATGGAGTACAAACAAATACAGAATTCAAGGTGCTACACAAGCACTGAACTCACAACTCAACACAATACCGAATTACTCTATAAACACAGAGTATTTGCTTCAACAATTTAGCTCTAACTTACTCAACTCTACTCTACTCTCTCAACTCTACATGGCTATTTATAGCCATAATATCAAGGTGTGAACATACATCAAGTGGCAGCCACCATAGCCACCTTCCACCACCTATCTTGGTGTGAACACTTTGCAAGTGGTAGCCACCATAGCCACCATCCATTTGCAAGTGGTAGCTTCCATTATTGGTGGTGCAAGTGGTGCAAGTGGTAGCTCCATTATTGGTGTTAAGCCACCTATGTGACTTTGAGCCATACCATATTCCAACAAATACGACACAAATAAACGAATTATCAAATCTATTTTCACGTCTTTTTTCACTTTTCACTTTGACTCAAAGGGTAGGGTTTGGAGTTTTGAGCACTTTGTTTTACGTAATTTAGAAGATGATGTCCATAAATAGGTGCAATGAAAGTTGAAAAGATCTCGAGTATGTTATCCTTAACTTATAAGCAAAGTTTTGCCGGGTAAAAAGATGGGGAATAAAATGAAAGATTATATACGCATAACAACTTTCACATACGTAAAAATTTAACAACATAAAAGAATTAAATTGAAAAAAATAAAGTTTCAAAAAAAAATAAAATAAAATAATGTATATGTATAATTTATTTGTATGTGATTAGCCAAAAAATAAGGATTCAAAATAAAAAATAATGTATATGTATAATTTATTTGTATGTAACATTATCCAAAAAAATAAAGTTTCAAAATAAAAAAGAATGTATATGGATAATTTATTTGTATATATGTAACATTATCCAAAAAAATAAGATATTGAAGATCTGTCAATCTGATAATAGATTAGTTCATCTGGACCATAAAAGTTACAAAGTTTGCTGGGATATTTTAGGTTTGTTCCCCATCTATGTCCCGACTCTTAAAGAGCGACATGTGTTTTTTATTTTGTTAAGATCTTAATAGTTGTTTGGTAAAAAATATTTTACATAAAAAACGGAAATAAAAAGAAAAAAAAAAAAAAGAGAAGAGAAAAAAACGCAAGGAAAATACTGCTGCAGTCATTCTCCTTCTATATTGCACTTGCTTTTTTTTTTTCTTCGAAATATTGCTCTTGTTTAATAATTAAAATTAAAAACTTTCTATGATCAAACCGTCAACATTGAAGCACGTAATTCCTTAAAAAGCTGTTCCAACAAATTAGGGGAAATAAATGAAAAAAAAGTAACTTCACTTGGAGGAAGAGGGTGGTGTCTGGTGGAGAAATAAAAAAAAAAAAGACAAAAGACAAGAGGATTAATTTATTCGAGATTTAATTATCTCAAGAGAATATGTGTGATGTAGTGGTGTTCATATGTCGGGTTGGATGAGTCTGGGTCTAATTTAGATATGATATCAATAATATATTTTCTTTATTCAAGTTTGGCTCAAATCGATAATTTGAATCTCAAATTCTATCGACTTGTTTCAAATTTATAAATTGGTAGCTAAGATCCTCCAGATTTGTTCATATTATCTATAAAAAAAAAAAAAATTGTTAATTTTATTTAATTTTTTATTATATTTTAAAATATAAATAACTTAACATATTTTCTAATGCTTATATTATATTTATTTTTTATAGGATATAAATTACATAATATATATTATTTAAATTAAAAAATAGGCTGGGACAAATTGGGTTCGAACCTTGAATGTTAGAGCGAAAGCATGGCTTGTTTTTTAAATGAAACTTATTTTTTTGCTTAAATCCATTTTCTGAATCTAATATTTTTATTCAAATCCTTTCAGATATCAAATGATTCTTCAAACTTAAACGGATAACTTGATCCATGTATATGTCTAATTTGAATTTTGTTGTAAATTTAATTCAAGAATCAACTCGTCAAAACTCAACCTACTAGACTGCCATGAGGCAATCATCGTCTTTTTTTTTTTCTTCATTTCTTTACCATCCCCTCCTACACTTCTTCTTTTACTATACTCCCATGACACTACACGGTAGGAAAAAAACTTAAATTCTTTGCTTTCCTCGACTACAAGGATAAACTGATATTTTTTCTGTTCTATCTTATGTGAAAGATAAAGGATATGATATTTCTAATCAAGACTTGAGGGATAGGCGGGAAAGGTGGACTAAGTCTTTCTGGGCGGCGATGACGCGATGTACAGGCACGCTGGAAGCATTTGTCGTAGGACCGTGCTCGTTCTATTGTCCGCTCTTGTAGTGCTCGGAGTATCCAGTGGCTCTAGGACTTCTCCTAACTTCCACCTTTCACCTTCTGTAGGGAGGAAGAAGAAAAAAACGCTTTTCTTTAGCAAGGAAGTCTAAGCCAACTATAGTACAAAGAGTATAACTATAATCTCTAACTATAACTAAGTATTATAATGTTTTACGCTTAATTCTGGCCATAATAGCAAGTTTAGATTTGGAGTTGTATCAAATGGATGTAAAAACTGAATTTCTAAATAGAGAACTGGAAGAGGTAATCTACATGGAACAACAAGTAGATTTCATTGACAAAGGTCAATAGCACAAAGTGTGCAAGTTATTAAGATCAATTTATGGTCTTAAGCAATCTTCCAAACAGTGGTATATTAGATTTCAGTAATCATTTCGTATGATTGTATCATTACTGATGAGGACCATTATGTGTATGTCAAAAGAACTAAAGACAAGTTTGTGATCTTGTCACTTTATGTGGATGACATACTGTTGGCTGAAAATAATAAGGTGTATATCATTTGGTGAAAAATTGGTTGTCCTCAATTTTTGAGATGAAGGACATGGGTGAAGCAACTTACATTCTTAGAGTGAAAAATCACTCAGGATCGTTATAAGGAATTACTTACTCTTTCACAAGAGTCGTATATTAAAAAAGTTCTTGAACGATTCAAATTGCAAGACTGTAAGCCAATTGATACTCCTATTGCAAAAGGCGAAGGCCTGAGTAAAAGAATGTGTCCTGAGACTCTATAAATTCCAGTACTGTGGGAAGCCTTATGTACGCTATAATCGCACAAGGCTGGATATCTGTTACGCAGTTGGACTCGTTAGTAGATATCAATTGAATCCAGGTCAACCCCATTGGAAAACAATTAAAAGGGTACTGAGGTATTTAAAAGGCACTGTGGACTATTCATTATGCTATCAAAGACATGATTTGCATCTAATCGGGTAAACGTACATCGATTGGGGAGGAGATTTAGATGAGAGAAAATCTACCTCCGGATATGTTTTTTCTTACTTAATAAAGGAGCGATCTCCTGAAGTAGTAAAAAACAAACTTGAATAGCATTGTCCACTATGGAAGCTGAATTTATGGCATTTTTAGCGATAGTGCAAGAAGGTGTTTGGCTTAAGAGATTTTTGAATATTTGGGATTTAATAAAGATGCATCGAACTCAGTGTTGATGAATTGCGATAGTCAAGTTGAAATCGCATTCACGAAAATCCCAAATATCATTCAAGGATCAAACACATAGATACCTAGTATAATTTTGTGATAGACATGGTTGCACATAAGAAAGTCAACATGTTGTACATATCTACGCATAAGATCATTATAGATCGGTTTACGAAACCGGTTCCTAGAGATGTGCATAATGTACATGTTAGATCTCTAGGATTGCGTAGGATTTGATATAATTGCTAAGTTGTTCAAATTGAATAATTTGTTCTTTCCCATTTATGATTATTGTTGACAATGGTTAATGCATAATAAAGTTTAGTACTTTGTTTCATGAAAGCATACACACATATATATATGTGTTAAGTACATATATGAGATTAAAGGTATGTCGGACAGATGATTGGCCTTCTCACACAAGCAATCACCTCTACAGCTTAGTGTCGGGTGGAGATGAGATTAGTTTTAAGCTTTAAAACTAAGAGTTTTACGAGAGCTTGAGCTTAAAACAAAATTGCCTTGATAACGGTTCAAGATGAGGTCATATAGTAATGAGTTTATGATCGAAAGTAAATGATCTCATAATTCACTTTATCTGTCTATGTCTGCTAGGTGAAAGTCTTGTTATTGAATTTATTGAGAAAGTAGAATTGTGGACTCAAGTTAGATATTGAGTGTATTTGAACTATCACCTGTACGGTATTGAAATTGTGATAAAGACATACGCTCCAAGGGAAAATGAGAGTAATACCGTAGCATGTGTTTCATACCACATGTGCATTATTCGACCAATATGGGTAACAGAAGAATTGATTGTGCTTCTAAGTTGTATGAGACCCATGAGATCAACTAGGGATCTCTAATTAGTACCCTTATGACTTTTGACTGTTTCTTAAAGTTTCATTTCAATGTTAGTTATCTTAGAATGTTGCCAATGGTCATGTATGATTCGATCTAATGGTACATATCTAGATAGCAGTTGAATTGGAATGAAAAGATTCGAGAAAAAGGGAAGATCATTTTACTATCTCATTCAATTGTATTCACTGGTCGACCAATTGTGTTTAAAATGGTAAACACAATTGTGAATACAAAGTTTTTTTATATAATTAATATAATAGAGATCACGGAAAACTTGAAATGTGATTAAATGGATTCGAGGTGCTGCATACTTACTACTTAAACATTTGAGCTGCTATATATACCTAACAATTGTATAGCAACCAGCTCTCGAGATCATGAAGTATGTTGATCGCACGGCCTATTTTCTTGTATGAACTTTGCAGAGAGAAGAGATATCGATCTCTATTGAAATTGATTATAAGAGTATTGTGCCCATTATATGCGAGTGGGAGATGTTGGAATCGACGCCCATAAAGGGCACAACGTTCCAACGTTAACTTCCTAAGGGAAGTTAACAGTTCAAAATTTAAAAGAGAAAAACTACCAAGGCAATAAAAGAAGAATGTTTTCCTTGCTTAAAAACAATAAATTGCTGAGGCAGTTAATGAATAATATAAGAAAGGAAGTATAACTTCCTTGTTGAATTGATGGCTATCTATTCGACCATTAGTAATAAGAAATCACTCTCGGCCATGAGAGATGACTGTTCATTCGGTCGAGAAAATGAAAAAGGTATAGGAACATTTTTCATATTACATAAATAATCAAAATTTGCATTAACATTTAAAATTAGATTAATATAATATTTTATTTTTTAAGGTTAATGAAAAACTATAATTATAATTTTAAAAATAAAATATGTTTATATTTGTCATGTTTATATGTAATTTTTCATGTTTATATGTAATTTGTCATCTTTATATGTAATTTGTCTCATGAAAGAATGAATAGATGATTCATTCGGCTAAGACCGAAAAGAACAAAAGTGAGAAAACAAGTTTTCTCTAAAATTATGAAAGCAATACTCAAAACAATATACTCGAAACTCTCTGCATTCTCGAAGAACTTAGACTGTAGAAAATAGACAATTTTCGTTTATGTGGTCTTGTCTCCGACCAGTGAATCAAGACCGGATTCATCATCGAACGATCCTGTAAGTTATTTAATTCCGCATTTGTATATAGATTATATATGTGATAATTTTCATTAACACGTACCGGTACCGGTGTATTTCGACGTACTGTTTCGGGTTTATCGGCATTTTTAAAATATTTTTTCATATATCTATATGTATAGCCTATTTTCAAGTTTCTTAATAAAATATATATTATATTACACAAGCAAATATACATCCATTATATGCATATATATGTTTTTATGCAAATATAAATTTAAATATTTAATATCTAAAAATTTTAAACATTAAATAGGTAAAATAAATATTAAAATGTTAAAAAATATAGTAAATTATTATTAATTATGTTCAACAACCTAATTTAATGAACATATTTTATTTTTAAATGTAATTATGAAAAAAAATGAAAATGATAATGACACAAGAAATATTGAAATTGATTTAAAAAATCAAATAAGTGAATTTTTTAAAATTAAAAAAAAAATCTTGTACCAATCGATACGGACCGGTACGTATTGGTACTGACCGGTATTGGCCGATGTCGCAACCTAAAAAATAAAAAGTCTCATCGCAAGATTTTATATTCTTTAAGTGTGATGCTAAAAAAAAAAATCGAGGAAAAGTCGACTTAATTCCTTTTGAAAAATGAAGGTTTTGAAAATGTCCTTGAAAATGACATGGAGTCGCCACCAATCTTTTTTAGCTAGGTGTGATCGGTCACCTATTAAAACCGATTTTGCAAAAAATTTAAAAATTAATTAAAACATTTTTTAAAACCAATTTCAAGTCTGCGTTTTAAACCAGAGAAATCAAAGAAGCGGGTTCGGGACTCGGTTACGTGTGGGGAAGGATTAGCACCCCACAACGCCCGTATAAAACGTTACCTTATTAATCATGTGTTATCTCAAGTCTTGGTAAAAAGTCGGTTTTTAATTTAGTATTTCAAGTTAATTCTCAATTTAAAAAAAATAATTATATTTTTAATTGAAAATAATCCGGAATTTATAAATTTCAAAATTTTCCTATATTCTCTAACAAACATGGCAAAATATATAAATTTTTATTAGTTTGAGAAAACTTTTCGAGTCATTCTCGTTTTAAAGAAGATATTCCGTTATTAATGATAATTGATGATATCCTCCCCAGCAAACCCGGCAGAGAACTCATAAATTATTTTAACTCGGGAATATCTTTATTTTATTGAAAATCATTACCTTTTTCAAAACATTTTAAAAAATATGAATATGAATATGTGTGACATAAATAAAATGACATAGCAAAGTGTAGATAATATAATGCAACCTAAATGGTATGATATAATTTAAATGTCATAGCATATTCTAAATGAAATGAAATATCCTAAGTCATATGATATATTCTAAATGAAATGAAATAACCTAGGTAACATGATATATTCTATATGAAATGAAATATCCTAAGTCACATGATATATTCTAAATGAAACGAAATATCCTAAGTGACATAATATATTCTAAATGAAATGAAATGACCTAGGTAACATAATATATTTTATATGAAATGAAAGATCCTAAGTCACATGATATATTCTAAATGGAATAAAATGATTTAAATGACATGAAAAATATAAATGATATGGCATATAATCTAAATGATATGAAATGACATGAAACATAAAATAATGCTATCATATAATATGCATGAACATAGTATATGCTAAATAATATGACAAAAATAACTAAATAAAAGCATAGGATATCATGAAATATTCAAAACCATATAATAAACAACATAACATCAAAAATATAAATAAAAAATAATAACAACACCATGGAAATTATCATAGCAAAATCACATGTTATATAGTATGCATGAATATGGAAAATGCAATGCATGAGAATATATATTTTCCTTTAATTAAGGAAATATGTATATCTAAAAAGATATCCGGCTATCTTAGGAAAATATATCAAATTACATATTCTAAAACAAAAAACTTTGTGATTGTTTGAAAACAATTTTGAAAAACTTAGATTTAAAAAAAAAAAAAAAAACCTAACTGAACCCATTTTAAATGGCTCTAATTTTCTAAGCTTAAAATCTCGAACTTGACCACCCTTAACCCGAGGTTTATAAAATTATTTTTAGAGTTTAAAAAGACTTAGAAACTACCCCTAGACAGTAGCTAAACTTCCTAATCAGTCCCCTCTAAGTAACTTAGCCAAAACAGAAAAATGAATTTTTTTAAAATTCAAATCTGACTCCAGTGTCCAGTTTTAGAACATGATTTTTAACCTATTTTTAAAAATTCAAAAAACTCTAAAACAAATACTTGAGAATCAGAACATGTAAAACTATACGGAAAAAAATTGGCTTAATTTTCTGGTTAAAGATGTCTCCCAGAAAAATCGAGAAATTAGAAATACTGGGTGAAAAAACTGTTTTGCCAAAACACATTTTTTTCCTTTGATAAAATTATTTAAAAATCAAAGTAAAAATGTTAAAGACTCTCCGAAAGACTCACAAAAGTAGCTAACACTTTTAAAATATTAGGCAAAATTGGCTAAGTAAAAAATCACAAAGGTAGAATAATCAATTGGACAACTCTTTAATTTTTCACAAGTATGCTCAAAATGAGCATGACTTTGAACCATTGATTGGTCTAAGTCATAAATCATGTGGCAATGACATGAAATGCATGAAAATACAGCAAATATAATGTATGAAATGCATGATTTAAAACCTAAATGACATGGAAAATGCATAGCATCAATAAAATGACCTAGACCTAACATGAACTTGCATGGCATTTAATATAACCTAGGTCTAAAATGCATGGCAAAGCAAGCCAAACCTAAAACTAAAAAATGCATGGCAAATACACAAACATATAGCATACTTAAACAAAATACACAACAACATATCATGGGAATGCAAACCTATCAACTAGCATAATAAAAATGCACACAAAGCATAAGAAAGGGGGTAGCCGAATGGTCCAATGAACATGGCATTTTCACAAACACTTAACACAATAACATGCATAGCTAAAGAATAATACTTAAATCATGCAAATATAAAGTAAAGGCATGAAAACCAATAGGCATTTTCAAAAACACATGGATTAACAAAATGTAAATCATAAACAAACTTAAACACTTTGAAAAAAGAAAATCAAAGATGCAAGACAAATAAAATAAACATGATAACAATATAATAAACTAAACAATGGAAACAAGCAAGCAACCAAATCAAAACAAGCTTCATATTTATGTATTTTAAGAAGATTTAAAGCATCAAAACTTGTTAAATACCACTAATAACATGAAATAGAAAGCAAAACAGCAACTATACAAAAAAATGAGCCATTCGGCTACCCCTTTAAATCAAGAGGAAAAAAAATTCAAAAAGCTTTTTACAAGAAAATATCAAGAAGGACTTGAAGAAGAAACTTAAAAACACTTATTTTAAAAAGGAAAATCAAAAGAAACTCACCAAAATATCAACGAAAACAACAAATCAAGAACAGAAAATCAAGGAAAGTGCAAGAGTATGGTGCTTAAAGCAACCTCTAGAAGCTATATTGCAAGCTTTTTCTCTTGTAACTTTCTTTTCTTTTCTAAACTTTTCTTTTTGCCTTTCAAAAATGGAGAGCATTCAGCAAAAATCAGAGTGTGAATAAAGTGAAAATGAAAGAGAGAGCCCTCTCCCCTCTATAGTGGCCGGTTGGCCTCCTTCTAGAAGCTAGGTAGTTATTTTTTATCTCATCCAATGGCTATCCCTTCAAGATGCCTTCTATGTAAAATTTTCACCATTGAATCAGATCTGATCAACTCTTAAATTATGATGTCATAAAGATGTCATAAATAGTATATCTCTTCAACCATTGGTCCATGTGTTGCAAATTCAAAGGCTTGATCACAAAAATAACTACCTTCCTCTTCATTGTTGGCCTTTTGATTAAAAATCAGAAAATATCTGCCCACCATTGGGCCTTGGCCGGCTGACCCTTCATCTTCCAGCCCATGCTTCAATTTTTTTTAAAAACAAGACAAGACCCTTTTTCGGTTTCTTTGGTAAAATAACCTTTTTGCCCCCCGAACATAAATAAACAGCAAATGGACTCCAAATTCAAAAATTATTTTTTTAATACTTTCGAAATAAAAAAAAATTGAATTCTGAAGGTTTTCAAAATTTTTCGAGCCTATTTGCTATTTATTTGGATTTTTTTTTTCCAAAATTGCCCTTTTGTGCTCTCAAACTTTACCATATTTTAAACGAGCTCCGAGTCCAGATTTTTCTTCACCAATCTCTTCCAAATAATTTAAAAGTATGATATAAAAGTTTTTATAATTTTTGGAACTCATTTGGTATTTTTTTCAGGATTTATCTGCTTAAATTACTGCATAATGAGCCCGAGATTTGACTACTTTGCAAACGAACTCCGAATCCAGATTTTCTTTCGCCAATCTCTTACAAATAATTTAATAATGAGATCTGCAAATTTTCAAAATTTTTGGAGCTCATTTACTATTTTTTTTTCGTGATTTATCCTTTTGAATTTCTGCATAGAGGATCCGGGATTTGGCCATTTTGCAAACGAACTACGAATCCAAACTTTTCTTTCGCCAATCTCTTCGAAATGACTTAAGAATGAGATCTGCAAACTTTCAGAATTGTTGGAGTTCATTTGCTATTTTTTCCAAATTTTCCAATTTTGCCCTTTTGCCTTCGAAGTTCGGTTTTGCTCAAAATAAGTCCGATTTTCATATTTTCTTCAAACTGAGCCTTGGTCTATCCTTGTTTAATTACTCCTCATCAATTAGGGGATTTAGTCTTACCGAGTTGAGACATTTCTGTAATTCTTCCAAATTTCACCGAAACCCACCAAAAACCCTAATTCTCGATTTTCTTCTGGATTGACTTTTTTTTTCTATTTTTCTTCCAAGTAGCTTCTCCATTACCCGTAGTCAGTGCTTATCTTTCATTTGGAACCTTCAATTTTAAACCAATTTGATCGTTTAAGCACTTTTTCTCAAAGTTTTCGAACTAGGGTTTCCTTTCTACTGAATCTCCGTAACCCAACTTCTGAACTCCATATCTTTCAATGTAGACCTCGAATTATCAAAATTCTTTTGCCATTTTTCAATTGAACTTCAAATCTTGATTTGGAAAGTGGGTTGACTTTTTCAGTAGTTGACTTTTTGGATTTGACTTTTTGGGGTTTGACTTTTTATGCTCGTATTTTTAGACTAAGTCTTGGAGTACCACCTGCAGGGTGAGAAAAGCCTTTTTGCATAATGAATCATCAATAGGAAGAAAACATACCTAATTTAGTGGTCCGGACAAAATTAGGTGTCTACAACCGGTACAGGCCGGTACGACCGATACGGGACGGTACAAAAACCGAAACTGTACGAGACTGATATTGTTTCAGTTTATCTTAAAAACGATACATACTGGCCGATACGACCGGTACCGGTACGATACCGATAACACTGGGTGAAACTATAAATGCAAATCTTATTATCAAAGCATACCGATGTTGAAATCATTGAATAAAACAATATTTAATTGCTTATTTTTTTAGTTATAAAAACTAAATAATCATCTATAAATGGGATGGCCATTTTATATATATATATATATATATATATATATATATATATATACTAAACTAAACGTATATAGAGGCATGATTATTCATTAAGGATCTTAGTTTTTTTTTTCGTTTTTGAATATTGTCATTCTGATCTAAAATGAAAACCTTGATAATGATTAATTATACAAATTCAAATTATTTTTTATTTTCAATTTTTAAAAAAAAATTATAACATATTTCAATTAAAAATTTATTTATTTATCCTTTTTTTTCTCCTATCCGCATATTAGATTTGAGTGAAGCTCGTAAAACTGATTTGAATATGAAAAACCCACATGATCTATTCAAACTAGAGCTGTTCATGGCTGGGTCGCGGTCCGATTTTTTTGGCTTTTCTTACCAAGGTTCGGCCCTGGGTCGGGCCGGTCCACCGATCCATATTTACTGTTCATTTATAATAAAAAAAATATATCTATTTTTTATTTTTTCTATATATTTCTATAATTAAATTTAAAAAATAATATTTTTTTATTGGACCAACAGTGATTAGGACCGGACTGGCCCGGATCACTAGAATACTTACCCAGGCTCAACCCAATAAGAGCCAGGCTGTCCGGCCCGTGAGCAGGTCTAATTCAAACTCGAACTCAATACAATTTTATTTTATCAAAAAAAAAAAAATCAACAACTTAAATCCATCTAACTTAAATCTAAAATAACTCAAATTGAAATTAATTCAAACTCTATCGACCCAAAACATTAAAACCAAAAATAATTTAAACTTTAAATGATTTGATTTCAAAAATCAATATTTTGAATTTAAAAATTATCCAAAATCAAATAACTCGAGTATCAACTCTAATGAATCTAAATCAAAACAATCCAAACTCAAAATGATTTGAACTCAAAATAATCCGAATTTCTTTCAACCCGGAGCCACCCAACCAATCGTCATCTCTTTGTTTGGGTGTGAAAAAAGGCACATGCAAATCCATAATATATATAAAAACACGAGTCAAAATTTTTTTGAATTGATGAAAATAATTATTCTTGTTTATTATATTTATAAATGGTCATTATAAATATTTTTATTATCTATAAGATTTATTCATCTTATAAGTAAAAAGTTTAATTTCATTAAAAAAAATTTATTAAATAGATTGTAAATATTTTTATTATGAATAAAATTTATTCAATTTATAAATAAAAAGATGTAATTTCGTTAAAATACTTTTGTTAAATGTATTTATATTTGATAAAAAATAAAAAATAGTTAAACTTAATTTATATTAAATTTCTTTATTTTCAGAATTTTAACACAATGCACAAATTTTACCTGTTAATGTAAATTTCAATTAATATATACTTTATTAATTTTATTTATTTATTAAGGATTTTACTAACAATTGTTTTTAGGACACTCTTTAAGATTACTATGTATAGCAATATATTTATCATTATCATCTATATGTAGGATTCATTTAATAATTGTAAAAATTATACTTGTAAATAATGATTAAAGATGTATTAAAAAATAATTAATTAAAAAAAAATAGAAGAGAGCCATACCCAAAAAATTATATATTTATTTAAAGATAAGAGGCTTCTTTCATAAATCATAGTACTATATAGTATTAATTTTTGTGTGCATGTGAACAAGTCCTTAAATTCTTGCATCACAAATTAGGTAAAATTAAAGAATGAAGCAGTTAGGAAGTTAGGACACCGCGTAGCGTGTACTTATTTTTTATTAATATTTATTATCACATGTATAGTACATCAATATTAGTTGTTTTATTTATATTTAAATATGTAATTGATATTTAATAAATGAGTTTTATTAATGAGTACTTGTAGGGTACTCGTTAAAGTTAGTTAATATGTTATTTATAGTAAAATTTTGTATTAAATACAAAAGCTAATAATTTTATTCATTATTTTCAATATATTGAATGAAGATATTGCTATACATAGTAACTTTAAAAAATGTTCTTAAGACATTTGTTAGTAAAATCTATTAAAAAATAATTAATAAAAAAAATAATGAATCTTTATTTTTTTTTTGGAGGCAAAGAGAAATTAGGGCTCATTGCAAAAAATGAAAAAGCATTTATCCTAAAAAAAAGTATAAAGACAAAAGCTAGTGTGAAATGGACAACTGAATAGATATTTGTTGCTTTTCCAAAAGGGAAAGAGGTAGGAGGAAAATGTATACAATGATCCTCAGTCAAAGTCAGAAATTAATTGAGCATCAATGCTGGAGAAATTTCACATTTATTTGGAGGATAGAGAGAGGAAAATTCCAATAAATGAAAAGCTTTTAATACATAGATGGATTTTGCTAATGGTTTAACGCGCTCGTTGAAAATATTATATATAATAATATCTTTATTTAATATATTAAAAATGATAAATAATATTATTAATTATTATATTTAATATAAAATTATTATAAATAATATATTAATTAACTTGGAGGATAGAGAGAGGAAAATTCCAATAAATGAAAAGCTTTTAATACATAGATGGATTTTGCTAATGGTTTAACGCGCTCATTGAAAATATTATATATAATAATATCTTTATTTAATATATTAAAAATGATAAATAATATTATCAATTATTATATTTAATATAAAATTATTATAAATAATATATTAATTAATTTTAAAAAATATATAAAAGTACTTGTTAACAAAATTTTATAAAAAATTTCAAACAAATAAAATAAAATTTTTCTAACGAGTGTTTTAACGGTATGTTTTAAGATTATCATATTAGATATGTTATTAATTTCAATGCATTATAGTTCATCAAAATGATTATTAATTACTATATTTAATATAAAAATTATTATTATAAATAATAATTTAACTAATTTTAACAAATAATCTAAAGACACTCGTTAACACATCTGCTAACTAAAATTCTGGCAAAATTCACCAATTGAGCTTTTTTCTAAAAAAAAAAAAAAAGTTAAAATCTTCTTAATCCCTTTCCAATCCAAGATTGATGCTAATAATTCTGTTTCCTTTGATACTATGATACGAATTAACTAATCATATTAATTCTAATTTTTTTTTAAAAGAGAAATGTTTAAAAATTTTGAAAATAACATCAATTCAATAATTCGAACATGAAATTTTTGTTTTTAGAATTTTTTTTTTTCAATTACATTGTTATTTTTTTATGTCTTTACCGCTTCGGGTTCAGATCATTTAACCTAATATAAAATTTACATTTTAATAATATTTTTTGCATTATATATTAACAAAACATAAGAATCCACATTCAAATATAACTATATTATGACACACCCACCATGTAGGTGAATGAAAAGAAAAAAAAAAAAGTGAGTAAAAATCATGTTTAAAAAAATTTATTACTGAGTAGTTTCAAGTTTGTAACTTGTAAGTATGAGTAGTTTTTTTTTAAAAAGAAGTAGGTAGTATAAAAGATTGATAATTTTTTTTTAAAAAAAATTATATAAAATTTAAAAAGTCATCAATAACTTTGGTATGTTTTTTTGTATAATAATTTTTTTATATTTTTATCTTTTCACCAACTGAGTTGATGTCATTTGACTTAGTGACACCAATTCAACGATTCCCTTTAATAATAGTATATATATATATATATGGGAAAAATCTGAAAAAAAAATAGAGAACAAAGGTTGAAGTGTCTAATTTTTGGCAAAACTTACTAGTTTCAATTAAAACAATTGAAAATTTTCATTTTCTACTAGAATACAAGAATAAATTAAGAAAATATATTGTAGAAATTATTTCATACACCGTCAGTAGTATTTTTAGACTCTACAAATTAGATCTGACAATTCGTGTATCCGTGTATTTTGTTGTGTCGTAATCGTGTTTAAAGTATTTTATATTTATATAAATTTTGATAAGTTAATAATTCGTATTATATAGATTTTGAGACATTCGTGTATTCGTGTCGTGTTCGTATTACTTTTTCATGTCGTGTTCGTGTCGTGTCCAGTATTATCAAGTCATTAAAACAACACATACATCCTAAAATATATTAAAAAAATAAATTAAAAAAAATAAAATATTTAATAACCTCTTAATCTCGTTTATAAAATTACGTTTATAAAATTTTAAAAATTATACGAATCTATAATCTATAATAATAACAAACCTTAAAGTTATCCCCAAACTCATCCATATGCCTTGATTAGGAAAATTAAATTCATATTATTTTGTCCCTTTGATCAACTTTTTAGGGGTTTTTTTGGATAGTTGGTTATGTTTTAAGACATGTTTATGTTTATGGGTTAATTTGGGTGAGGCATAAATTAATTGGGGTATTATTGACTTTCACTTGGGTGAGATTTTTTTAGTGTATCAATGTCATGTTCGTATTCGTGTTATTTTTTCGTATTTTTAAAATATTCATGGTCATGTTATTTTTTGTGTTCAAAATATTATAAATTTACTTAATTTTTACAAGTTAATAATTTATTATATGTAGATTTTGACACATTCGTGTCGTGTTCATGTTATTTTTTGTGTCCATGTCGTGTTTCAATTCATCTAAATATTTTACATAATTTGTAATGGTAATTCAATTTAGAGAAAATATTGTGTGTTCGTATCATATTTCAATTCATCCCATATTTTACATAATTTGCAATAATAATTCAATTTAATGATAACATTGTATGTTCGTAATGTATTCATGTTATTTTATCGTGTATTTAAAGTATTATAACTTTATATAAATTTGTACATGTTAATAATTCATTTTATACAAATTTTATACGTTCGTGTATTTGTGTCGTGTTCATGTTGTTTTTTGTGTCTTGTTTTAATTATTTTTTTCATGTTGTGTTCGTGACGTATAATCATGTTGTGTCCGAGCAAAGTGTAATTAACAGTATTCAAATAACTCTCAATTTTGTGTCACGTGTCGTCGTGTTCGTGTTATTTTTTTGTCATAATCGTATTTAAGATATTATATATTTATATAAATCTTAACACGTTAATAATTCGTTTTATGTACATTTTGACACTTTCGTGCATTTGTGTCATGTTCATATTATTTTTTGTGTCGTGTCGTATTTTAATTATTTTTTCATGTTATATTCATATTGTATAATTATATTGTGTTCGAAATTATCAGATCTAAATGATCATATCCAAATAACTCTCAATTTTATTTTAAGTATCATATAATGATGGGAGTTATTATTTTTCTAAATTATCTTTACTTCTCTTACTTTTTTATCTTTTAAATTTATTAGAAAATATCAATTCAAATTCAATAACATGTCCGCAGTGAAACACGAGTATCTATCTAGTAATATATCAAAAATGAACTCTAACAAAAGTTAAAAGTTAAAAATTAAAAGGCTAATTAAGTTTTGGTCATTTGACATCAATGGCTACAATGAGAAAAAAAAGTACAACAATTAAGAACAATTACTTCTTGGAAAATGGAGATAGAAAAGAAAAAAAAAAAAAAAGGAATTTTAAATACAAAATTAATAAAATATAAATCTTGATGAAGAAATTTTTTTTTCATCCAACGGTAGTCATCATTTTGACAAATTCATCATAGTTAACCTGACCATCACCGTCCAAATCGGCTTCTTTGATCATCTGCTCAACCTCTTCATCAGTTAATTTCTCACCAAGATTGATCATCACATGCCTCAGCTACTCATAATCAAAACAGGAAATTAATTTTAGTCTTGCTTTAGATTCTTTTTAAAACCATATAATAATAAAAATAATTCAGATGCAAAACCCCAAATGCAATGTCTTATTAAAAAAATATATGGCTAATATTCATTGCATACAAAAAAAAAGAAAAAATACAGCCTATAAATATGTGAAATACCCATACAAAGAATTTGATTTTTTTTTTGGGTATATGTGCAAATTCCAATGTGAAATGTTATATAAAAAAAAATCCCATCAATCAAAAATAGAATTTTTAAATTTCACAAATAAAATTAATAAAATGATATATACCCCTAGATATATTTAAAAAATAAAAATAAAATTAATTTAAAAAATAAAATATATGATAATTTTTTAACTCACTTATAAAATTAAAAATTTCACTATCAATATATCAAATTTTTTTTAAAAACATCAATATCTCTCATTTAACATATGATTTGTGTTGTATTAAACTTTGGGCATTATTTTTCTCTCTTTATCCCTCTTCACATGCCAGCTACCACTGTAATGTTTGAAAAGTTTTAACCAAACTTTCATACTTTTCAATATGAATGCAAAGCTAAAAGATGTAAGAATATTATAAACCCAAGTCAAAGTTTTCAAGTTGATTGGGTGCTTTAAAGTTTTGGATTGAATTTTCATATCAACAATTCTCCCATTGAATAAATTTTGGGAAAAAAATAAATAAAAGTTGGGTTAAAGGTACTACTTGCATTCAAAGGAAAAAGCTACTTTACTCTTCATTTGATTTCATAAAATATTTGTATCCAATATTTATATTCGTTTTGAATATAAATATGGATATAATCTATTAAATATATAAAATTAAATAAAATTTTTAAATATATTCATGTTGAATATATATTCATATTTGACATTAAGCCAAAATTAAAATAACATACAAGATAACATAGGAAAAAAAATACAAAAATAATGAATGGGAAATTAACCTGTTAATTTATTAGCAATTGGAAATGTTCATTAATAAAAAATAAAAATAAAAAACAAAATTTACCTCAGTAGCTGAGATATAGCCGTTTAGATCTTTGTCAAAAACCTTGAAAGCCTCTTTAAGTTCCTCCTCTGCATCAGTTTCCTGGTTTTTGACACAAACAAATTTAATCTTTTTCAATTTTTTTTTTTTTTTTACTAAATGCTAAAAATTGTCTCTCCTTTTTTTTTTTTTTTTTTTTCTGGCTGAGAATTGTCATATCAAACAGAATTGCAACAGTTAAAATTCTTATTTATAGTAACAATTTATTTTTACCTTCATTTTCTTAGCCATCAAGTTCAAGAACTCTGCAAACTCAATAGTTCCATTTCCATCAGCATCAACTTCATTTATCATGTCTTGGAGCTCTTCTTCCGTCGGATTTTGATCCAAGGATCGAATCACCGTCGCCAATTCTTCCACTGTAATGCAACCTAATAAACACGCAAAATTAATACCAAATACCAATTAACCCAGAGGACCAAAAAACTTTAATCATGCTGCATTAAATTTTAAAGCATAAAAGTGAAGAAAAAAAAACTCACCATCCCCATCTTTGTCAAAGAAACGGAAGGCTTCTTTGAACTCAACAATCTGTTCTTCACTTAGTATATCACCCATGTTTTGTTTGTTTGGTTGCCTGGAAAAAAACGCTCAGAAAACTTGGGGAAGTTTTAAGAGAGACAGAGAGGTAATGTTAAAGAGAGAGAAAGAGAGGGAGAAGAGTATTTGTGTATGTTGAGAATTAACTCAAGCTTAGCTGGGTTTATGTAGAATTCCAATGTAAGGAAGTTTACTGAAAATTTCATTTTTAGTATATATCTTAAAATATAATAAATATAATTAACATGTCAGAATAATATAACAGAATTCAAATTTTAATATTATGTTAAGTATTTAATTTAAAATTAATTGAAAATAAATGAATAAAATTTAAAATTTAGTAAATGTGGAATAATTAAAACTTTAATTAAAGCTAAAAGATTTTAATTATCAAAGTCAAATCAAGCTTATGACTTAATTTGGTTGTTAAAGTTCTAGAAAATGGCTTTAATTTTTCTCTCTCCGCTCTCCAGCCTTCTAAGTTGATGGCCTTTTCATTTCTTAAAAAAGAAGAAGAAATGTTTGAGATAATTAAAATGTTAATCAGCCCTATGTTTGTTTGTATAATAGTGAATAAGTTATGGGAAATTAAAAATTTAAGACAGCTGTTTAGGAGACAAAACTACAAAGACATTCAAAGTAAAAGACTGGTCAAGTATGGGACTATGGGGAGATGTGTACTCTGTTTCTATCCTATTTCATATTCAACCCCCAGAAAAATTAATAACCAAATTAAGGTTTGATTTAGCATTACTATTGACATCACTTTTAAGGTTAAAAGTTATCTTTCATCGCAAACATAATATTAAACGGATAAAAATATTTAATTTTTATAATTAAAATTATAGTTTGACAATTTAAACAAAAAAAAAATAGAGTTTTTGAACTTTAAAAGCTGACTTTTGAATAAAATGATTTTATTATCTTCACATCTTTACATTTTTATTATTTTAAACATATATTTTTTTTTGATATTTCAATTTCTCACAACACTTTTTCAGAGCAATTCGAAACAGTTAAAAGTTTTTAAACCACAGTTTTTTACGATACTTTTTTCAACCCAAACTTTTTTAATCCAAACTTTTTTCAATAGTAATGCTAAACTAGCCCTAAGTAAAAGACTGGTCAGAAAGCACGCTGTGTTGCTTGCACCAGCCGATTCATACCGATGTTGAAAAAATTAGAATCAGCAAAATTTTCGATTTTCGATTTGATTATTAGATCAGTTGATTTAAATAAAAATAATTAAAATATTAAATAAATAATATGAAAATATATATTTAATTTAATGGTATGACTTTTAATATAAAATTAAATTGTTAAAGGTTCAAATATCATCTAATATAAAAAAATATTTAAAAATAAATATAAAATCAATTTTCTATCAGTTTAATTCAATTTTATCATTTTTAATCAATTAAAACGATTTTTTATTGATTCGATAGATTTTTAATTTTAAAATACAAATTAGATCGAACATGTCACTAATTTTTTATTTGAACCAATTGAACCAACTAATCCAATCCGATTTTCTCAATCATGATCCATACATGTTTCAAAAACCTTACCTTTACCCTGTTTTTCAACAAGCTTGAAAAAACTCGAATCACATGTGTTTTTTACCTTTTGGCTAGAATAAAATATTGTAATAGTAATTTTTTATAATTTTTTTATGAAATTATAAATGTAAAAAATTATAATTAAATATTATAGTTATATAAAAATTACTGTTTCACTCGAATCTAGTGTTTTTTAGCATACCTTTTGGTTAAGACGATTGATGAATCGAAATAGTAATAATATATGTTTTTGTATTAAATTTAAAAGATTATAAATGGTGGGATTTTGTCATTGTATAATTTAATTAATGTAGGGACCTAAGTCAATAAAAAAAGGAAAGAAACTATAAATGTGCATGGCTGTCCACGCGGTTTTATTTTGCTGTATTGGCTCAGCAAACTTTAGCCTTTGAGTGTACGGTTGTACTCTTTGAAATTTGTGGCAAATAGTGATATAAAACTTGGGAATTGGGATATAATCTAAGATCTAAAATGCTAATAAAATAGTCATACTTACCAAAGGAGTCGACACTGAATTAACACGTATAAATAATAAGTAGAGACACAGAGAGACAGAGTCATGGTCGGCAGTTTAGACTTTAAGACTTTGGACTTTGATTTCAACCTTCAAAACCCATGCTGGAAAAATATATAACATGGAATTTGACATTGTGGAGAATTTTCAGGATTTTTTGGAAATTATTTATGTCTTTTTAATGACGGAATTGAATGAATTTTTGAAAACCATCGGGCAAAGATTAAAAGTAATTTGCAAAACAGAAAATATTAGAGGGTATTGAAATTTGATTTTCAAAATATGATTCGGTACTTTAGTTAATATGAGTTTAAAGAATTTTTAAAAGAAAAGTAAAAATGATCAGAAAGTTCAATGTGTTTATAATTTCTCTCACCTCAAATTATGTTTATCATCCATTCAATCACCCTTCACCCTTCACCTTTTTTCTTTTTCTTATTAATGAATAGATCTCATTTTTACTTATATCACTTAAATATCTCATATTTTTTGAAAAAATGATTCGATTGATAAGATTTGATATGATACTTATGAGATCAATGATATCGATGAGATTGATATTCAAATATATATTTTTAAAATATATTAATTTTACTTCATAATGTTTACTTATCTATTTATATTTAATTATTGGATATCTATAAATTTGATAATATATCAAATATCTATTCTGTTTAAAGCTATTTGACAGCTGTAAACTCACCAAATATATTGCATGTAAAGGTCAAAATGAAAATGGAGGGGTTTTTGTTCGTTTGTTTTGTTTCTGCATATGATTTTTCTGACTGAGTCGTCGGCTTCCTCAAGGAAGGGCCTTGAATTGTGTGCTTAATTAATGGTCTTGGGTCTGTCACAAGTTGAAAACCCATTTCATAGCCCAGTTGAAATTGAATTAATCAGACTTCAAAATGTTCAAGTTTCTGGCCTGTCTGAGGAGGAACGGTTTTCAGAGGCTCTGCGCACTAGATTTTTCAAAAATCAAATTATTCGTTTAAATTTAAAAGTTTATCTAATATTTAAAAGTATTTGGATACAAAAATCAAATTCAAAATATGAATTTGGATAAAAAATAATACTCATATTTTGGATCGAGTTTGGATAAATATATCTGATATTATTAATATCATACTTAAATCCGATTCATAAACACCTCTATTCTCATTGACCATAATCAATAATGAAACCTTTTTCTTTTTCGGTTGATATTTTATAGTGATAGAGTGAAGCTTCGCACTTGACTGTTTGAAATCTTTTTTTTGAAACATCTATTTGGATGGACGATGAGATTAATTTTGATATGATTAAAAATAACAGTGACAATAAGATTAATTATTGTTACAATAAGATTAAAATCAACGGTGATGTATTTATTTGAATAACAAAACAGCTGATTGTAATTAAGATATAAATGATCATTAAAGATATTAATTTAAAAATATATTGAACAATTATTTATATATATATTTTTATAATATTTAATATTTAAAATTTTAACAAATAATATTTATTTAAATATTTTAGTTAATGAACTTATTCATACATATATAAATTTATTTATTATATTACATGAATAAATAATTTAAAAAATTTTAAATAAAAATTAAAATAACAAAATTAAAAATGAGAGAGTTAAAAAAAAATTAAAAACTTTGAATAAAAAAATAAAATGAAAAAAATGTTGAAAAAAAGGGCAAAAGGAGGATTTTTTTTTCATCGCAGAGTCTGGTCCCCAATTGAAGGGTAGTGAAAATGAATTAGGGCTGTAAACGAACAGAGCGTTCGACGAATTATTTGTGAACAGTTCGATTTTTATTCGTTTATCTTCGTTTATTAAGCTAAATAAACGATTATGAACACAACTTTAATGTTCGTTTATTAAATGAACCGAGTTCAAACAGATGTGTGTTCGGTTCGTTTATGTTCATGAACAAGCTAGTTTATCGTTCATTTAAAACTCGTTTATTAGTTTGTTTAAACCTCGTTTATGTTCGTTTATTTTATTTTATTTACTTATAATATAATTAATATTATTTAATAACTTAAATTTAATAATTAATTTAATTTAATTACGTTTGTATTTTATTATTTTATATTTAAGAATAATAATTTAAAATTGATTTTTTATTTATTTATTTGTTTGTTTGTTAAAATTATTTAGATTTGTTTGTTTATTATTCATGAACATAATTTTCAATTGTTCGCGAACATGTTCGATTATATGTTCATGAACATGTTCATTTAATGTTCACGAACAAGTTCATTTAATTTAAATGAACTTGTTCATGAACATTAAATAAACGAACACGAACACACTTAATTTTAAACGAACAGAGTTTGAACACAATTTTAAAATCCTTAACGTACACGAATCGAACACGAACAAGCTCAAAATAAATAAACGAACACGAACATAAGCTCTTTCGTTCAAGTCCGGTTCATTTACAGTTTTATCCATAGTGCAATTGGGGATAATTTTTTTTTTGAAAAAACCTTTGAATTATGATGGGATGGAATTCATATGGATCCAAAGACTGTTTGAACCGATTGATCATGCATGTTTTTCCATTTGTTTTAAGAGTTTGGTCCAACAATCCAACTTTCCATTATCCTTTATTTACAAAAAGATAATATTATGAATAACCCTTAAAATTTATTAAATTTATCAATATAGTATCTATATTTTAAAAATATTTATTTTAGTATTTGAAATTTTCACTTTTTATGTTATTGTAGTACTTGTCATTAATACCGTTAAATATTGATGATGTGGCATTTGTATTCAACAAAAACTTGACACGTGGTACCATATAATATTACCACATGTATTAAAAACTTTATTATTTTAATTTAAAAATAAAAATTATATATTTTTTCTTTACATGTGGCATCACATTGTGATGCCAATGTGATGCCACGTGTATTAACCAAAAAATTATTATTTTAATTTTAAAAATAAAAAAATTATTTTTTTCTTTTCTCTCTCCACCTTTTAATTTTAATAAATATTTTTAACAAAAATTAAAATAATAAAATATTTTAATTTAATTTAATCTAATATTTGTAAATTTTTAATAAATATTATTTAAAAAATAAAAAAAATATTTATTTTGATTTTTGTAATTTTAAAAATAAAATTTATTTTTTAAATATTTTAAAAAAAATTCAGATATTATAAATTTTTAACAAGTAATTTTAAAATATTTTATATTTTAAAAATAATTTGAGTTAAATATTTTAATATTTTAATTTTTAAAATAATTTAATAAAAAACATATATTAATTTTTAAAAATATAATTTTAAATTTTTTATATCTTTAATATAATATATATTTTAAAAATAGATATTAATTTTTAAACATGTAATTTTAAATTTTAAATTTTTTTCCTTTTTAAATCAATTTTTTTGAAAAAAAGTAATTTCTAAAAAATCAAGTGCTGCCACGTGTTATCACCTGATTGATCAATGTCACATTATCATCTATATTTAACAGTGTTAGGTCAAGGTACCACGGTTTGATAGTATAAGTACCACATTGATCATTTTTAAAGTACATGTACTATATTGACAAATTTGATAAACTTCAAGGGTCATTCATGACATTATCCCTTTACAAAATAGTCAGGATTATTTTCAAATTTTAATTGACGTTAATCCTTTTTTAGACGATTTTAGGAATGAACTCATTTATATTAACTTAATGCATTTAGAATTTTATTCTTGAAATGCTTTTACAAAAATTGAACTTTAATATTTTTTTTTTGGTATAAAAGAGGCCACAACTTGAAAATAAGGGAAAGAATTATAAATGTCAAGATTCGAACCCCAAATCTAGTAAATATCACATTTTAAAAATGATTACATGAATAAATTGAATTCTTCTCTGACCACCTAACTAACCTCGTGGATATCCAATATCCTCTATCCCTCTCTCCCAAAATTGCATATAATGTTTACTTTAAAAATATACTAATTTTTTTATCAAGTAAAATTTAAAAGAAAAAGAATTTAAATTCAACTTTTTTAATCAAGAAATATGTGCACTTATTAAATAAAATTAAAATTAAATTAAATGCTCGTGTGCAAATATATACATTTTTACTTTACATATGATATAATCAATAAAATAAAATTTGAAAACTATTATACTATTTTCTAGTTTTATGAAAAATTAAACAATGATTTGAAATAATCTTTTAATTTTATAATCAGGAGTTTTTACGATCTTTATGTTGAGTAAACACTTATTCGTTCTTTATTGGGATTGATTCTTTAAACGCAGTGAATTGGATAAAAAAATTCACAGAAAATTCCATGAAAACTCAAAAAATACATACTACATTTGAAAGAATTAACAGCTTGCTAGTATCTATCATACTTTTTTCACTTCGTTAATAAAAACCTATTAATTTTCAACAAAAAAAAAATGTTGAGATGACATGGCAGACACTGATTTCCTTGCATAATCTGTCAGTTACATTCTAAACGACCATAACTACCCAAGAAGCATATATAAAAAGGCTCCTCAATTTTCCTTGTTAATAATATAACTCTCTTTCCCTCTCTTTGTTCATCTATGAACCAAAAGGTATGCTCTGAGACTAAATCTTTTATCTTCCCTTTGCTCTCCTATCTTCTTTCCTTTAATTTCTTCATTTTTACTTCTTGAAATAGCTGTGATTGTTAGTTATAGCTCCTTTCTTACTTTCTTGTTCATAAAGCCTTTTCTTTTTTCCCTTTGGCTTCAATTAGCTTCTTGATCATTGGAATGTAACAAGAAATATGAAGGAAATGAACATTTGTTCTTACCCTTTTGCATGTATACTTTAAAGTTCTGGTGATTTTAACTTCCCAGAGTGAAATAACCAAAGTTTCTTTCATCAAAAATCTGCATTGCCCTTTTTGGAAATATTTAATTCATGTTTGTTTCTTATCAAGTAACAGTTTTTCAAAGAAATCTAGATCAGTATACTTCGACTCTTCATTTTCTCTGAAGTACTCGTGTCCGACACATATTCAAACAAAGATACGAGTGTATGATCCTTCAAATATATGGAAAACCTTAGAAAAAAATTAAGCATACCCGTGTCGAACACTTACCCGTATCAAACACTCATCCCCAATAGATGATCTTTGAGATAAATAAAGAAAGTGTTTAGACTTGTCTGCAATATCTTATAGTTTATGTGAGAGGTTTCATGAAATCTTGAATTCATTCTAATTTTGGTATTGTAACTCTAATTGGTTTTAGTTTATCTTGTCTGAGAGAAATAATATGTAGGAATCTAATATCTGATTGCTTTTGATTTCAGTAACAAAACAGGAAAAAAAAGAAAAGAAAAAAAGATTAATGAAACCGAAATTTCTGTCAGAATTTGATGGCAATTTTGTTCAAGAATGATAAAAGGTGACTATGTAAGATGGCTGTAGGGATTAGCATGTACAGCTGATTAAGATGAAACCAAATCTTCTGTTAAAAAGTATTGCCAATAAGACATGTTTGATGAAATTCCTGTATCATGGCTTTGAAAATGTTATGAATTCTATGTTCAGACAGGTCATAAATTAGCATCTTGATAGGTGAGAGAACAGATGGAAAATAGAAGGAATTCTTCGGTCTATTTGGACATTTCCATAGACGGGTCTCCTGCAGAAAGAATTGTTATAGAGGTAACCATTTCTTTTCATTTTACTGCCACCATTGGGTTGCAATCACTATAATAGCATCCATTACGTTCGCAACATGCTATAAACGCGATGTGTCCGTGACCTTAATTAGTTTTCTTTATGTTTCCTTTGTTCTGATTACTTATGAAATTTCTGGCAAAAAAGAAAAGAAAAGAGTACTTATGAAATAACCTTGTTTTGAGATGACAGCTTCTAGACAGTTATGTTCCTAAAACTGCTGGAAATTTCCGGTCACTTTGCACAGGTAAACTTCCTTCTGTCGGAACAATAAACACTGAAGCACCATGCTGCTGGGATTTCTGTAGTAAAATTTTTTGTATTACTAAATGGGAATTGGTGTCTATGCTCCTGAAGTTAAATAATCTGACACTTCTGGAACCAAAAGTAATAAATACCTATGTTACTATGATTCGAGTGTGATTGTCGGATATGGGTATGTGTCTGACACGAGTATGTTTAATTTTTTCTAAGTTTTCCATGTATTTGGAAAGCCCTTAGAAGGCTATATCCCCATTTTCATATCCAAATATGCGTCGGATATGTGTATCGTATTAAAATATTTCAAGAAAAACGAAAAATCGAAGCAACATAAATACACTTGAAGACTAAAGGGCAAAACCTAATATTTTTTCAGGGAAAGAAACTTATAAAGCAAAGTGCTTTTACTGACTTCTTACTGTAAAGTTCTGTATGATGAAATTGGGTTCAAATGCCATTTCAGGCGATCATGGGATCGGAAGAGAAACCGGGAAACCTTTGTACTACCAAGGTTCAACTTTTCATCATATAATAAAGGGAGAAATGGCTCAGGTGACTTTTAACTTCAAAAGTCGTGTCAAATGTCAACAGCAATATTAAACGTAACCTTAGATATCTCACTTTTTCCTTTAAAGTAATTGATGAACTATTTCCATTCCCTGCAGGGTGGTGATTTTTCAAATGAAGATGGTATGCCATTAGCAATGTCTTCTTTCTCTTTCTATTTCTTCTATAGCTCCTCCTTTTAACCAATAAACTTTTAAATAAACCACATGATTAATGATCTTCAGGTTTGGTAGAGAAAGCATTTTTGGAGGAACATTTGAGGGTAGGTAACATGAGTCCCTGCATGTGTAATTTAACATCATTCATTCTCTTTTCCCTAGCATCTGCACATCTGTATGTCATACAAGACTTTAAGCATGCACTAGACATCTATGTTACTCGGACTCAGGTTGAGTGTCGGATACAGGTATGTGTCCGATACGGGTATGTTCAATTTTTTCTATGTTTTTCCATGTATTTGAAGGATTCTTGGAAGATCATATTCTCATACCCATGTCCAAATATGTGTCGGACACTGATACTCCCAAAAAAATGAAGAGTCGGAATAACATAGCTAGACATGAATTTATGGTAACACTTCTGAGCATGGAGCATTGAAATGTTGTTTGATTTGTGTAGCACTGCTAAAAAAATTTCACCATTTACATTTGCAGATGAGAACCTTTCATTACATCATAGTGTGCCATTTCTTCTATCAATGGCTAATGGTGGAAGAAAAGACTCAAATGGATCCCAATTCTATATTACCTTCAAGAACTACCTCATCTAGATGGGTACAGCAGCTGTCTAGTTATTTTTGTTGCTCTTAATCTTTGTGCATATTTTTTTATCAATTACTATGCTTCTTGTCCTGTTTCTTCTTTGTTTTCCTTTAGTAGGAATTTAAATGACGATGGGGAACACGTTTCCGGTTGCGTCATGTTTATCATGGTTACGTCGTAATGAATGTTATCATGGTCATTGCGGTCGTGACTTTTAAAATAGTTTATAACACTTTATGATCTTTTTATTTACAAAAGAAAAAAATATATATTTATAAATTGTAAATTGAATCTATATATATGTAATTCAAGGTCATGAATTTAACTGCTACGAGCCGCTAACCATTCACACCTCAATTGCGGTGAATATCGACTGCGAAAAAAAGCGAAACCGCAAAATAACCATCTTTACGTCATGTTACAGTCACTATTTAAATCCCTACTGATCCTATTTTCTGTTTTCAATTGCGGATCCCATGAACATCTGGTACTAACATGTATCAATGTTAGCAGGAAAAATGTGGTGTTTGGAAAGGTTATTAGTGGATTCAGAACTCTAAGGAGAATGAAAAATGTGAATACAGATAGATCAGGAGTGCCTAGATGTCTTGTGATAATTACAGCCTGTGGCGCCTTGCCTGAAGCTGATTTTCTTACCTGTTATGAGACAATGGAAGGTATGCCTGGTAAAATTTAGGCACATACATGTATCATAAGCAAAGATTTAAATAGGGGTAGCAACGTGACCTTAAGATTGTTATTTTACGATTTCGGTTCTCTTCTTACGCAATTGATAAATCCCTGATCATAAGTTTACTAAATAGATATTTTCCTGTCAATTTTGTGAACAATTCTTTTCTTTACAGTTAAGAAAGCAGACCAAGAAATCTCTTTCTTCTGAAATAATTTTTCGAATGATGCTTACCATTCAGAATGAATTGATTCTTCAGATATAGAATTGAGTGATTCTCAAGAAGAAAGTGAGTCCCCAAAGAGAAATTCAAGAGGAAACTGTCAACAAAATTTGGGGGAAATGAAGAGGTCCGGGAAGTCTCCTTCAGTTGACAGGTATATATGATGACAATAAGATTAATTGCAAATGTTTTGTCACTGATTTTATGTTTAACTTGAGTGACACTTGACGAACATGATCAAGGCGCCGGAATCCGAATAGAGGGGGTGCTGCTGATTTAGTGCCGAGTCCATCTGCTCGTAGCTGTAGGCCATCACAAAGTCGATTCTCAGCTTATACTTCAAGGCACCATTATAGAAGGGGTGAACAATACTCATGCTCAAACCAATACCACAGTGATTAATATCTTAGTACTCGACCTGGCAGGTAATAAAAGGAAGCTATGTTACACGGATTTAGAAGTTAGTGTCGGATATAGGTATGTGTTCGACACAGGTATACTCAAATTTTTTCTAAGTTTTTCTATATATTTGAAGGATCATACCTTCATACCCATGTTCGAATATGTGTCGGACACAAGTATCGGACATAGATACTTTATGAAAAATGAAGAGTCGGGGTAACATAGAAAAGAAGCTTGCTTTTCACTCTGAAATTGGTAGGTTCATGAATGAGAATGCCATGAACTAACTGGTCTGAAACTTTGCAGGCTCCTTTCAAGTTATAGAAGGTATCGTAGGCACTCACCGACTCGAAGAGATTACCGGAGAAACTTGAGTACCAATACTCAGTCCAGGCACACTCTTCTTCTTTCACTCTCTTTTTCAGCACCATTAGTACTTAGTAGTGATGTGGTCCCACCAGTTTAATTATGGTTGCAATGCAATTTATCCTCTCCAAAACAACCCTCGATCCTCTGCATTCTCCCTAGTTCTATTCCATATTACTCGGAACTTGGATGTGAGTGTCGGATACGGGTATCTGTCCGACACGGATAGGTTCAATTTTTTCGAAGTTTTCTATGTGTTTGAAGGATCCTTGAAAAATCATATCTTCATACTCATATCTAGATATGTGTCGGACACGGGTATCGGATACGAATACTTGAGTCTAGCAATATACGTTCTATTACTTTCCTTAAATGCTTGTGTGGATGATCAGAAAAATAATAAACATTTGACGCAACTCACATTCGATCACGTGTTCCATACTGTAGGCTTGATTGTAGGCTTCACATATTTTTTTCCGCCCCTTTTAATCAGCGATGAGCTTGTCAAACTGCTATAAGCTGGAAAGACAAAATGTCATGCTGACTCTGAACTAGATGACCTTTTTATGCTTTTGCTGTGAAGAATTAGCATTGGACAAGAACTGCAACTGCAACTGATCTATAAAGCATTGCCCACATTGAGACCTTTTATCATAAATGTCAATACTTCATTTGAAACTACAACTAAGTCAGGTTAACCTTACTCTCCGACTAGGATATCTGGCACGCCTAATTACAAAATCTTGTTAAGAGAAGCGAAAGCATATAGCGAATCGAATAAAGCAGTTTGTCATCTAGAGATATAGCAGAAGAACTTGATCATTTTTTTCCGGTTGTCTCATTTCATATAGGCTGGCCCTTTGGAACAATTTGATCTTTGAGCCACATGTAAATGGGAACCAGTACAAAGTAAGTTGCTGCTATTGCCCCAAGAATGAACCGCAAAACGAATACAAAAGGATTAACAGGTTCCTTGACATCCTCTGCCTTTGGACCAAGCTGCAACCGAATTTATATCCCGTTAGTACTACGGAAGGAACAAAACCTACCAAAAGTGAAGTTCACAAAGTGTTTTTTATTGTTTTTATTTTCTCAGAATAACTGAAGAAACCAATTCATACCAATAATAGGACAGAAGGCACTGAAATCTTAGAGATGCAAAAAGGGCATAAATCAAATAAACTGGACAAAGAAAAAAAAAAGAGCAAGGATCTATGTTACTCGGTCTCGGGTATGAGTGTCGGATACGGGTATGTGTCTGACATGGATATATTCAATTTTTTTTTTTTTAAATTTCATATATTTGGAGGGTCATATCCCATACCATGTCTGGATATGCGTCAGACATGGGTGTCGGACACAACACGGGTACTTCAAGAAAAATGAAGAGTCGGAGCATATAGGCAAAGATAACAAAAAAATTCAAACCATGATATTGAATTCCAAAGAAAACGTCTATCAATTTTCTCCTTTTACCAGCAGGGAAGAAGCAAAGTTCTTAAATCCGAGAGCAAGGAGATGGAATGTGTAGACATATGGTAAAAAGCAAAGTAGATATCTCAAATTTGAAGACCAAATGAGCTTAATTGAAGAAGGGGGGGGGGGGGGGGGAGAACAAAATGTGAAGGAAGAAGAAGAACAGAAGTAGAAGAGCAATAGAAACTTCTTTTAACTTGCTTCTTCCCTCCAAAACCTTCCATGCATAAATGTTAATAAATCCATTGGCACCAATCCGTAATAAAAATGAGAAAAACAGGTCATCACACGCTGTTAAAAAATGGCTAAGATGGATTCTTAAATAAGCTCAAAGCAATAATTAGAAACCCAGGTCTATGTTCAGATATCTTCACAGACAAATTTTAAGATTTCAGGACAGGCATATGAACCTTTAGCCAAAAACTTTTTAATCAGAATAGTAAGAATGATGCCAGATCTTAATACAAAATGGGGATGAACTATTACTACTAGTTGAATCCAACACGGGTGTGAGTTTCGGACATGGGTATGTGTCCGACACGGTTATGTACAATTTTTTCTAAGATATTCATGTATTTGGAGGATCCTTGGAGGATCATATCCTCATACCTATGCCGGGATATGCGTCGGACACGAATACTTCAAGAAAAATGAAGAGTCGGAGCAACATAATTAAGAACCATATGTAAGGTATCTAGTACTATTTTTATATTATGCAATATGATTGTTTTGAAGAAATTGAAAGGCAAGCACAAGGGGTTGAATATTGGACTTTGACATTATTTATCCTACTATATAATGTCACTCAAGGAAACCACATACTAGCCACAAGAAATTCATATCTAGATACACAGAAATCTAAAGATAAAAGGTAGTAATACTACCTTTAGTGGAGAGTCTCCTGACAAGGGCTTCACTCCAGTCACAGAGCAACCCATGATCAAGCCATGTCTTCGGACACCACGATACCATTTCGGACCAATTCTTTTCAGTTTCACATCTTTGAAACCAGCCTTTTTGAACCATTCTATATACTCTTCCTCTTTTGGAAAGAGCATCCACATATCCGCAAAAAAGCGAGACAACCAGAATGTTGGATATACAGGACCTATAACACAGGCTATCCCTCCTATTTTCAGCACCCTGTAAGCTTCCTTGATCCCACGCTGTGGGTCCGGCCAGTACTCAATACTGAGGAACACAAACATGAAAGCACGTATAATATCACAGACAAGCTTTACAAACAACTTAGATAGAATATAATATGAAAAGAATGGCATACTTCTATGTAACAAATCTCTTACAACAGCTATATTCCCAAAATCTTCTATTTCCCATTCAAAGCATACAAATGACTGTCGCTACCAAAAGCTATGTTCTTCCGACCCTTCATTTTTCTTGAAACTGTATCCGACACTCATATCCGGCACATATTCGGATATGGGTATGGGCATATGACCCTCTACAGACCTTTCAAATACATGAAAAAACTTATAAAAAATTAAACATACCCATATCCTATCCGACACTCAGACCCGAGTCCGAGTATCATAGACCAAAAATGTTATGAAAGGAACCCAATTTAACAATTCCCTAAATTTTGCTTATAGACATAAAAGTTATTTTGCATAAATGCATAAAATCATGGCAAAATTTTAATCTAAGAAAGGTAAATGGAGATATTACCTCCCTGCAGAAACATATCGGTCAGCATAATCAGTGGGAAATGGGAGATCCTCCGCATCACCTTCAATTATCTTGCATTCCTTCAAAGGTTCCTTCTGCTTGGCCTTGTCAAGCTGGTGAGGTGACTGATCAAGAATTGTGACATTCTTAGCATCCACATGCTTCACTATACCAAGAGTAGTAAACCCAGTTCCGCCTCCAACATCTACTACTGTCATATTCCTAGCATAAAGATCAGCAGGCTCAAGCGCCTCATCGCGCATATCCTCAGTCCAGTGACCAGGGTTTATGACATGATCATACACCATTGATAAAAACCTATAAAACCAAAACGCTTCTTTCTTGTGTTGTATGAACCTAGGCTGAGAAGCAGGCCTTGAGGATGATATACTGCATCTGGGTGCTAAGATTCTAGTCTTTTGATTCTTGCTATAAGAAAGAAAACCCTTTTGTGGCAAGCACTTAAAATGAAAATTTGACCCCACAAAGCCTAACCCTGTTGGGACTGCTCCACTAAGCATTGAAGAAGCCATGAAATGATACAATTGTGAAAACCCAGAAACACCAAAGCCAAAATACTCTTGCTATCTGTCAGTACATGTGATACTAATAATTCAACAAAGGGAAACCCAAACCAAATATCATGCAAATATAAGCATTGGAAAGAAAGAAAAAGGAAATTAAATGGCTTCCAAATGTAAGTAATAGAGGCTTGAAATTGGTGACTTCGAGAAATGAAATGCCACATAGAAAGGATTTAAAAGCTTCCCATTCCAGCTTTTAATTAGAACCACACGTTATGGTGGTTTGGAATAGAGGCTCGGGCTCGGGGCCTCACAATAAACGACAGCTTACTTGGCCTTTTTCCCGTCGACGTCTTCAGCCTTGACCTTTTGAACTAAAAACGAATCGTTTCAAAGGGTCAATTTTTTGGGGGTCTGTCTCATTATTTATTCTCACCATCAGTCATTTTACAAAGAGGAAGAGATATTATGATTGTGGCTTTAAAGATTCTGAATTTAGGATCGCTGCATTAATTCTTATCCCTCTTAGAATCTAAGCTGAATCCAAATGGCCGAGGAAATCATTTGCTGCTTAAGAAGCTCATCTTCAAGTCAAAATTTTCGGTCAAAGTATTTGAAAAATTCCTATATTATATAAATTAATTTTTTTATTATAAAATTAAGTAATTTAAAAAAATCGTTCAAAAATCAAAAAGCTGATTTGGTATTTAACCTATGTTTAATTGATGACGTGAATATTAAATGCTGACATGACACAAATAAAATATATTATTTTTGCTGAACATTTTCAAAATAACAATGGGATAGAATCCTACATTGAAAAAGAATAAAGGCAATAATGTTCTTTAAATATAGAGAAGTGTATGGCTTTAGTAGTTGGACACATATGGGCTTAAGTGCAAATTGACCATGGCTAGGCTTGGATGGCTTAATATTATATTATATTATATTAATTTAATATTAATATATTATATTAGCACGTGTAGCTAATAAATAATTTTTTATTTATTTTAAATTTTTTATTTTAGACAAAAGTAAAAGTGCCCGATTTTATTTAATAATCAGATTTGTTCAGTCTGAACAAATAATTGTGTCTATATAAGAAGATGTCTGTCAGTTTCAAACAGACAGATTTATTCAAACAAGTCATGTCTGTACAAGAAGCTGTCTGTCTGTTTGAAACAGACAGATTTATTTAGTCAAGTTGTGTCTGTATGAACAGACATGTAATAGCCTATAAATGCTTCTCTGGTTTTCAGAAGTGATGACACTGAAAACATTATTTTCGTTTTTATTCTTCCTTATTTTTCAAGATATTTCTCCGATTTTTCTATAAAGGATTTCTACAGAAATTCTTTGTAAAAGTTTGATAATTTTGTTATACACTGCTCAGTGCTCAGTGGAATGGTTTCGTCAGTGCAATACGAAATCAGTTATTGGGCTTCATTGTATCCTCGAGGTTTATACGCCGGTAACTTCTTTGCACACCTACGGTGAGAGTGAATAAAACATTAAAGATAGTGACATTGATACACTCCTTGAAGCCTTGTTCGTTTTGATTCTAGAAGTTCTGCTCTAACAATTTTAAGATGATGTAGACAAAATAAATAATCAAGTTGTTGAAAATGCCATATCAAATGTTGAAAATATGTTATTTATTTTGTCTATGTCATTATAAATAATATATTTTATTATTTAAGTCCAATAATTATAGTTTTTTTGTAAGTCCAACAATCTAAAACAAGAAAACTAGCTTACTAACAAGCTGGTTATCCTCTTCAATGGACAATCCAAACTCACCAGAGCTTTGTTGCTGCGATGGAAAGGATTGATGTTGAGGTCCAGATTAGTATCCACCCAAGCTGATTCCATCACTGAAGTTTGTACTATATAGAACAAAAACCGAACAAGCAAGCTAGCAAGAAAGGGCAGGTGAGCTGAAGCTAAAGAAATGATGAGAAGTACTCTCAAGGTTGTCAAGGGAATGAGAGATTCATACCCAGGAATAGGTAAATATATAGAGAGGATAAATCCAGAAGATGTTTCAACTTTCAACAGTTTGGTTTATTCAGGAAAGTTACTGGAAGATGAGGCTGAAAGAGCCTTCTCTTACAGACATCCCACTTGGAATTAGGGATGACAATGGAACGGGATGAGAGCGGATACTGTCTTATCCACCTCCATCCCACTTTTATATAGATGTTGGTTACATCCATAACCGCTCCACGGTGCTCCACTCCGCTACACCCCAATTTATATTAATTATTTTTAACTTAATATTGTAAAATTTATATTATAATTTATTCATGAACATAATTTTAGTATATAAAAATCTTTAATATAATATATATATAATACATATATACTAAAAGTATAGATATAAAATATTAGTATATATATGATTTTAGTATATATATATATATCTAATATATATTAAAAATATAAGAAAAAATATAAAATATTTTAAAGGATAAAATAATAATTTCAAAGTCGGGGCGGGGCGAAGTGGAACAAGCATTTACCAAAACCTCCGCTCCTCCCCGCTCCAAAAAAAAACTTCTCCATTCAGAACGGATCGATGCAAAATCCATCGATCGAATTAGGTTTTACCATCCCTACTTGGAATCCTAACTTAATTGATAAGCTGTCTATATTCATACAAACAAATTGTTAAAGATTTGGTTTTTAGTAACGAAAAAAAGAGGGAGGGGGACATAAGAAATAAGAAAGTCATGCAACGTCGGTACGAAAATATTGAAACTCTAAGGCGATGTCAAGGTCAAAGCCCCCCACCAATCAGATTTATTCATTCATGGGGGTACATTACATACATTTTGAACTCAAGACTAAAACAACCGACTTGTTGACCTTAATTTTATCTAGTCGACTTTCTCGCTTTCAGCCAGCTCCCACCATCTTTCCACGTTCTTTCATTTTTATCCCTATCTCATATTTAATTTAATAATAATAACAATAATATCGATATGATGCGATTTTGCCACGTGGTCATGTATTTTTTATTTGAAAAAAATTATATATTTTTATTATTTAATTAAATGTTCAAATATATATATATATTCACGTGTTTATTATGTTTACATTTATTTTTATCTCATAAATAAAAGTTGAAAGATAAAATTAATTTTTTTTTTTTTTTTTTTGTGTTTAATTGAAAAAGGATTTGAGTATATATTAAGAGTTAAGACTAGACTTACACATAGGAAGAAAGAATAGGTTGAGTTAAATTATCTTTCAATTTCTTGGTCTTCGTCTCATTGACTCCTCAAAAGGCAAAAAGAAAGTTGAAGCCCAAAACGCCCACACGGTTTGAAGCCTTGCACTTCTCCCTTTTTTTCAAACTAATCTACACTTTCTTTCTCTGCCTATCCCCATTTCCTGGTTATATTGCACATTGGGGCATCATCTACTTCTTTTTAATATTTCTTTTCTAGTAAATAAATCCAAAGTTAAGGAAATACTAATTTTTTTTTTATACTATTTCTACTCCATAGTCCATATGTTAATAATATCGAAAAAATATCAATAATCATGTGATCGGTTGATAGAGTGTTAGATTTTTAATTTTAATAACTAAAATTTAATATTTGATAATCTTAAATATTAAAATAAAAGTCTAATTTCAGTTTTTTTTTTTTTTTTCATGCAATTTCTTAGAATTAAACAAACACTGATATATTTAATTGGAATTTACTACTAAGGAGTTATTAAACAAAGTTAAGTCAAGCCATAATTTATACTGTAAAAACCTTAGAATAAATGGAACCTAAGGAGATTACGGAGAATTTACCTTTGAGGAGAGGGAATAAGAGAGTACATCATCAATTTAGTCATACATTGAAATCATTAATTAAGATATTTAAAGATTAATCTAAACAGCAGGAACATCCAAAAATTGATTCTTCTGCCTTTGCTGGAGATTGTCCAGACCATGATTTATTGACCAAAAATGATGGGTATTATAATAACTAGTGTTTGGATTTCGTGATGCTTCGGCTGTAAATTATGCAGAACGATGAGCAAGATGTTAAGATAATTATATTATGTACATATCAAAATAAAAATGTTTATACAGTATATGATTGAAGCTAAGTAGACAATATTAGAGTTTGAAAAGTGTGCAAAAGTAAATCAAATATCTATATTTCCACGTTAATCAAATATAAGTTTTTACACGTTAATAGTTTATATAAAACATTATAAATTTATATAAATTTTTACACGTTAATAATTCATTTTATGTATATTTTTACACGTTCTTGTATTTGTGTCGTGTTCATGCTATTTTTTGTGTTGTGTTTTAATTATTTATACTATGTCGTGTTCGTGTCATTTCTCAATTCATGACATATTTTGCATAATTTGTCATAGTTATTCAATTTATAGAAAAATTTGTGTTTGTGTTTGTGTTTTTTTTTTTTTTTTAAGTTTTATAAATTTATATAAATTTTTACACGTTAATAATTTATATAAAGTATTATAAGTTTATATAAATTTTACAAGTTCGTGTATTTGTGTCGTGTTCATATTATTTTTTGTGTTGTGTTTTAATTATTATTTTTATGTTGTGTTCGTGTCGTATCTCAATTTATGACATTTTTTGCATAATTTGTAATAGCTATTCAATTTAAAGAAAAAATAACATGAACACGACACGAATACGTAAATGTGTCAAAATCTATATAAAATAAATTATTAACTCGTCAAATCTTATATAAATATATAATATCTTAAATACGATTATGACACAAAAAAATAAACACGATACAAATACACAAAAAAAATTTCTTCTCTATTTCTCTTCCTTTCTCTTTTCTTCCTTTATTTAAAAAGAAAAGAAAAAGAAATAATGCTTGCCACATTTGCAAGCGAATAAAATCAATTGCAAGCAATTGAAGGGACTATTTTAATATTATTGTATATAGATGTATATAAATATCCCACGAATAAATAAATAGTATATTAATTAACTTTAGACAGTGTTTTAAGGGTATTCATTAGTAAAACTCAATGAAAGTTATAATTAAGGTGAATTTTTCAATACAGGGATAAGTGAGAATGAGCTGCAATCCATAGTTACCAAAATTGGGTTTCAAATTGGTTTGTTACCTGTAAGATACTTAGGTGTTCCTCTAGTCACAAGGAAACTTAGTGACAATGATTGCTTTCCCTTAGTAGAGAAGATCACTCAAAGAATTCGAGGATGGGCTGCTAGACATCTTTCTTTTTCCGGTCGACTCCAGCTCATTAAATTCACTATTTCCAGCATCTAGAACTTTTGGAGTAGAATTTTTATTTTGCCAACCAAAGTTGTCAAAAGGATCACTCAATTTTGTGGTGCATTCTTTTCGAAAGGTGGAGAAGGCAACACGAGGGGAGCCAGAGTTAGTTGGAAAACTTTATGCCTTCCTAAGTCAGAAGGTGGTTTGGGTCTAAAGGACATGGTATCCTGGAATAAAGCTTGCATGATGAGAAACCTATGGCTGGTATTTACCCAAGCAGGATCTCTGTGGGTGGCATGGATAACAGAATATGTTTTGAAGTGATGCAACATTATGCAACTGATTCCATTACAGAGATTTAGTTGGAACTTGAAGAAGTTGCTAAAGTTGAGAACTCTAGCTCTTTCTTTCATACAGCAGCAGGGCGATAGAATGGTGTGGAGATTACTAGGGTCTAACTACAAAGCAGTCCAAATCTGGAATAAAATAAGAGACAAACAGGAAAAGATTGGGTGGCACATGTTGGTATGGTGTCATTTTCTTATTCCTAGACATTCCATTATCTCTTGGTTAGCAATGCTCGATAGATTGCCCACCAAAAGAAGAATGTGCACTTGGGGAAATATGAGTTTCTTGAATTGTCCACTCTGCAATAGAGAAGAAGAAGACAGAGACCACCTGTTCTTCAGCTGTGAATACTCTAAATAGGTCTGGGGGAGTGTATTGGATGGATGTGCTATAAGCAAACAAGTGGGCACTTGGCAAGAGGAATTAAGTTGGGCTGTGAAAAAATTTAAGGGGAAAGCACCAATCTCGATCATCATGAGATTATCTTGGAATGCATGCATTTATCATCTTTGGCAAGAAAGAAACAGAAGAATCCATGGGAAGCAGGACAGATCAGAACAAATGATACTCAGACTAATTGTAAATAATGTACGTGATAGGTTGGTTGGTCAACAAATCACTGTAAATAATTCAGTAAAAGATACATGGGGTATAGGAGAAAACTGTATAGACGAACACTGACTGTTACTGCATATGCAGTCTGTAAATAATGGTAACAGGACTTTTTGCTTTTTTGGATATATAAAAACACCTTACTTATCCAAAAAAAAAGAAGTTATAATTAAGACTTTAAAGACTTTGAATTTAGGATCGCTGCATTAATTCTTATCCCTCTTAGAATCGAAGCTGAATCCAAGTGGCCGAAGGAAATCATTTGCTGCTTAAGAAGCTCATCTTCAAGTCAAAATTTTCAGTCACACTGCCCCAAATCTCTATCACTACTTTGGCATCAAACATTCAACTTGTTTTTTAAGTTCAGCTACATCATGAATTTAATGAATCCTTGTAACAATTAGATTCAGGAGAACAACTGAAGGAAACAAATCCAAAAATCATTCATGGATGAGCACATACTAAACCAGTTTTCAAAGTGAGAAACAAAATGGAAGCTGCTATTTTTCATTTTTTACAAAAAAAAAAAAAAAAAACCCCGCAATGTCTGAGATAGGAAAAGGGTTGCAAATATTGAGATTCGAACTTCAAATCTGTTGGATGACACTTTTTAATACATAAACCAACTGGATTAAGCTCCGAGTTCAACTGAAGTTGCTATCAATATACAAACTTCAGCAACATTTATTTTTCTTTTGAACAGTAGTTTCTCCGTGACGAACTATGACTACTTATTACTAAATTTTACCTTCATATTCAACAAAAGGTTTATTGAGACATATCAGATGGCTTCTTAACCTCCCGCAGCTGCACCGAGTTGTCAAAACAGTGATAAAAACCATAGTGTGGGAATCTCTCATACCAAGTCTCTTGCTCTACATGTGTGTCCCAATGCTCCCCACTGCTACTCTTCCCATATTTGTGAACCCATCCAGAGCCATTGTGTTGCTCACCCCAAGTCCGATTCCATCGATCTCCATGTTTCCCTTGCCACCATGCTTCCCCCTGCTTTACACCATGCCCATTCGTGTCAAAATGTTCATCCCACTTGTCACCCCATTTTGCCCAACCATCACCTTCGCACCGCTCCGCCCATTTGTCAGTGTACTTCACGCTGCCACCATATCCATCATATTTTTCACCCCACCTGCCAAAGTTGCAAAAAGTTGTGATCAAACATATAACAAAATCAAACTGGATGAATATAGCATCTCCATCCTCCAGAGATTGATCTTAAACGAAGTGGCAATTTTTTCAACTGAGTACTTCAGTTGAAAAACGAAGTCATGAATGATTAGATCACAAACATTGCGATGGAACTGAGTTCAGTAACCTGACAAAAAGGATCCAAAAATAACCCTAAAAATCAATGTCTTGCCAACCCTTTGATAAAATCCCAAACAATCTTTGAATGACATGAGACAAGGATGTAAGCATTTCAAGAATTTTTAGAGAGCTTGACAGGGTAAAATTTCTACAGGGATCAACATGGAAATGCCTCTAGTAAGAAACTTATGACCAGTTCAAGATTACCACCATAAACAAATTCTGGATTATAGAAAGTAGAAACAGTGCAAAATTATATCCAAACTAGATATGAAGTTTAATACCTTTCATGCCAGACATGAGCATGACCAGCTTCAAGGGGTGTGTTTGGATCAATGCTGCACCACTTGTCAGCCCATTTCTCAGATTTTCCAGATGCATCATAATGTTCCCACCATTTTTCTTGCCACTCCTCACCTTTTGCATTCTTTCCCCACTTATCAGCAGTTTTTTCAAGATGTACAAGCCCACCATCCTGCACCAAAGAACACTTTCATATTTTTTTTTTTTTCTTTTAACAAGGTTGCCGCAAAACAAGATTCTTATAAAAATATATTTTAGCATACTCCAATGTTTTTGAACTGCTTTAGAAAACAACTTAAACTTATTAATGGTGTAATAATTTAGAGAAAACAACTAAAGGCACAAAAAACTGTTATCAATAGACGGTGAGCTAGATATGAGATTCTCACAAACAACAGCAAAGAAATGAATTATGCTAAATAAAGCCATTGATCTAAATCTCTTCACAGAGCAAGCATATGTGTGAAATGCAAAATAGAATTTCTTCTCCCTTTAGCTTTGTTCTTTTCTCCTTTTCTGGTGTTTTTTTCTTAATAGGAGAAGGATGTTTGCCACCTGGCTTGACTGCTGGTGGAAGCTTGGATAGAGCTCTTAGGTTCAAGATGCAATGCTCTCAAAAAGAGAAGGGTGTTAGTAAATGCATTAAAAATAGATCAGCAAAAACATCACTAGCATACAGAAAAATTAGTATCTCTTAACCTTATAATAACAGCTCTTTTTCGTTTTTTAATTAAGTTATGCTTGACGTGTATCTAGATCCACATTTGGATCATGCACTACAACCAACCCATGGAAAATTATGAAATCCAAGTACAGTAATCTAGTTGTGAATAGACAGTTGAGCTAACCCTACAAGGGATTCGTCTCACATTCAGTTATTTACTTATTTTACTACAATTCTACAAGTATCTGATCCCAACCATTCATTATACTGGGTTCCACGTATACTTACATGGAGTCTAGATGGACCCTATACTCTTGATTATGGATGGTTGAGTTTCATAAGTTATCACAATTTAGTATAGATGATATGAACCCTAGAAGGTAAAATGCAATAAAAAGAAAGTGACTTGAGAAATGTATTATCGTGCTTCACTTATGCTGTTTTTACTGACCTGCAACATTGATTCTCTCCAGTTCTCACTCCAAACATTCCCAAAAACATCACGTCCTGATTTCTCAGAACCTAGTTCCTTGTAATCGAATTCATCAGAAGCCTCCCAGTACTTCTCTTGCCACTCAACAGCTTGGTCAGCACTAACACCCCTGATCATTGTCCACCTGCAAATCACACCATCAGGTCTTTGCTCAATTCCTGTTTCCATCCACCATCTTATTCCATCTGGATTAACTCCTTGGGGTGATAATTCTTTAGCCTTATGAAGGGCATCAGCTGCTTCTGCAGCATGTGCAGAAAATTCAACTTCAAGGTCATGTTCCTCTTTTAAAGAAGACTTTTCTACAGCAAGCTCAGATTCTTTTGTTTTATCAACCTCTATCTGTGACTGAAAAGGCAGAAGATTGCGGGTGGTCTCATAAGCTTTACTCTCAAAAGGAATAGAGAGAAAACCAAGAGACCGGTCTTTCTCTAAAACCGGATTGCTCGAAATTGGATACTCAGAAGTTTGTCTAGCAATCTTCAACCCATCCATTTCATCTGAAATCTGATCAGTACTTTGAGGAGGTGTCCAGGACCAAAAATCTGGACCAGGTGTTGCATTTCCAGAATTTCCCGGTCGAGTAACAAAAATGCTCTCAATCTGCTTGCCTGTTAAATTAAGATTCAGTTTCCTATAACAAAAAATAATAGTAATAATTTAACCATAAACTGAACTCTGATGATCATTCCTCCTTTGGGTTCTCAGAAAATTATCAGCAGCTAAGTGCGAAAAGTAAAATTAACAGAGATCTTGTTTCAAATAATAGCATCTAGCATTGATAAAGGGGCAAACTTGCTTTTACTACTAAAGATTGAAAATATGTGGACTGCTGGCTACTATAGAAATTGATTTTCAAAAAATATGAAAATTTTCAGAACAGAAAAGATTTTTTGATTTTGGATAAGAAAAATGTTTTCTCTTGTTTGATTATTTTCTGAAAAAATAACTTTTTTTCAAATAATATTAAAATATTAATATTTTAAATAGTAATATTTAATACTAATATATTATATTAATATTAAATACTTAAAATAATATATAGTATTTATTATTAAAACATTAATTATATTAATATTAAAATGTTATAAATATTATAAATATTAATATAATTATTATTAAAATATTATTCCTAGTTTTTCAAATACTAATATTGACATAAATATTAAAATATTAATAAAAATATTATTTCTATTAATATAATAATTATTAAAATATTATTTATATTTTTTCAAATAGTAAAATGGCATAAATATTAATTATTTATTATTAAAATATTAAAAATTATTAATTATTATAATATTAAAAATAGTAATATTTTAATTATTATTTAATACTAAAATATTATATTAATATTAAATACTTAAAATAGTATTATTTATTATTAAAAAATTAATTATTTTAATATTTTAAAATATTTAAAATATTCTAATAATTATTAAAATATTATTTCTATTGATATTTAGACTATTAAAATAATAATATTTTATACTAAAAAATATTTATTATTAAATCTTTATAAAGTATAATTTATATATTTATTATTAAAATAGTAATATAAAAAAAATTCAATAAAATATTAAAAATACTTTTAAATTTTAAAATATTGATAATGTTACACTTTATTATTAAAATAGTAATATTGTTATGTGAAATAATATTTTTTATTAAAATAATAAATGATATTCATTATACTAATAATTTATTGTTTATTATTAAAATAATAATATAATATTATATATAATTAAAATATAAATATGTATGTTTAATAATATTTAAATAAAATATTAAAAAATGTTTATATTAATATTTTTACATATTTTTTATAATTAAAAAATAAATATTTTTTATTAATATAATAATATTTGACTCGAGTCAAGTTAAATCTCGATTTAAAATATGATATCCAAATCTCGATTCGAGTTGAACTAAGTTCACGAGTTCAGTGAGGTGGATAGTTTTTTTCTAGAAATAATCTTTCCCTTTAAAAAAAATAAAAAAATTTATTTTCCGTTAGACTAATAAATAATTTTCAATCGAATAATCAATTTTTTATCAAACAAATAATAAAAAATGCAAAAACCATTTTTCAAAATTGATAATTTTTTGTGAAATAAACGAACCCTAAATGTAAATGTTGCTTCAGATGGAAAGTTATAACATCCTCAAATAAGTAAGCTTTGCCTCTCTTTTCTTTTCCTTGTTAAAAGAAAAAAAAGAAGTCCTTTCATTTTAGTTCTCAAAAAAGATTAAAAAAAAAAAAAACCTTCTCAGATCTTTTATTTGCTTCCAAGAAATGTCAACCCTTTTCTTAAAAATGATATCCCCAAATAAATATTTTTTAAGAACATAAAAATTAAATCATTTAAAAATTTTAAAAAGAAAAATCTGAAATCAACAAAAATAAATACAATTTAAATTACAAATACAAAGATTTAAGTTCTTACCCTCTTCTTGAACTCTAATTGTTTTGCCATTTTCCTTGTTGGAATCATCCTTTCCCGACGAATCTTTGTTCTTGATAAGGGAGCGAGCCGCCGCAATCGCAGCCGCAGCACGATCAATTACTTGCATTCTCTGAATCCGATCCCTTTCCTCCTTCGGAGTTTCTAGAATCTTCTGGAACTCCTCGCTCTTCTTCTCCAACACCTCTTTATTCTCACCATTAGCGCCGCCGCTATCATCGTCGATATTAGCCAAATCCTGAGCGAGTTTTTGAAACTCGGTTTCCTTCTTTTCCCTCTCGACCGCTTTCCTCCACATACTGAGGTACGAATCGTCGCCATCAATGACTCTAACAACCGTCAGGCTTGTCCTGCTTCTCCTTCTTTGATAAACTGATTTTGGAGCGGAAATGAGCGCGCTTTTATGGTGGTCAGAAGGGAGAGGACTGGAGGCGCGTAGAGAGGCGCGTGAGAGAGAAGCCATTTTTTGTGGGGATCTTGGAGAGTGAAATGAAGTGGAGTGGAAAGAGTTGGAACTGCGAGACCGAAGATATAGAACGTTGGGACTTGGGACTCTCTTCTGAAACTCTTTTGAAGTTAGCGCGTGATTCAGTCAGATTTTTACTCTCTTTTTTTTTCAATTAATTTCGTGGCATCGAAGCAAAGTTCAGATGCGGTTTTGGCTGGCTGTGGTCGATTCAGATTTAACGGATTTACCTGCTTTTTAAACTGTGAAAAGGAAATTATTCGGATATTTTTGACACGTGGCAGTGTCTACATCACAAATTTATTTTTTAAAATTTTTATTCGAAATCATTTATATTCGAAAAGTGTTCGTGTATTTTTACGTGTCATAATTGTATTTAAAATATTATATATTTTATAAATTTTAACACATTAATAATTTTTGTTAATAAATTTTAATATATTCGTATATTTATATCATATTTATATTATTTTTTATATCTAACGTATCTTCTTTTTATAATCTTAACTTACCTGTGAAAGGTGACATTTGAATTTTAATCTTTGTGAGCTATAATCTATGATATTTTATAGGAAAATTATTAACAATTGTCAAATATATAAATTATTAAGAATTGTCAAGTGACATTGGTTCTCACTTTATTGGTAGTTTATAAAAAAAAAAATTAATGATAGTTTATAAAAAAATTTAAGAAGTACTGAATGAAATTGGTTAAATATTATTTATAGAAAATAATTTGTGAAATCATTTATAGGAAATTTATATTAATACATTGTGAAAATAATAAACATTAGAAAAAGTAGACAAAAAATTCAAGATTTAACTCAGTTGATTCATACAATTATTTTTAAAAAATAATATTTAACAGATTTATGATTCAAATTTCAACATTTACATTACTTTTTTTATTCTCCGACTTTTTTTTTTTTTTAAAAGCAAAGAATATCTTAAAATAGTGAAAAGCAAGTGACATTGATTCTCAATTTACTCCTATTTTATAAATAATAATAATAATAATGATATTTTATTAAAATATTTAAATGATATTTATAAAAAGAAATTTTGAAATCATTTATAGGAAATTTACAATTTAATACATTGTGAAAAGTAATAGACATTAGAAAAGAAAAAAAAAACATATAAAGAACTCAGGATTTAAGTCCAATTGATTCATACAATCATTTTTAAAAAGTGATATTTAATAGATTTGAAATTCGAATCTCAAAATTTGCATTAATTTCTTTTATCCTATATTACGACTCCTGCCTTTATACCCAAAAAAAAAAAAAAACAAAAAAGGGGGAGATCAGTGAAAATCAAGGCATGAATAAAGAAAGAATGAGCAAGAGATGGTGAAAAGGGGAGGAAGATAAGGTCGTTGGTTAGCCCATTAGCCTGCATGACCAGATCGAGGAGGATTGAACAAGGCAGATCAACATTGATTCATGTCGATCGGCCAATTATAAGAAAAAGATAAAAGGAGGAAAAAAAGAAAAGAAAAGAATATGCTATTTTTCTATTCTTTCAATTTTCAAACAATATTGATTGATTTTTTTTTTTTTTTTAATTTTTCATCATGTTTTAATGCACCTTTGTTATGGGTTTCATTTTGCTGAAGAAATCTTCTGGACATGAAAGAAATTATTTTTTATTATATCTGTTTGTTATTTATTTTTTTATCTTCTTGATTTTGCTTGAAGGCAACATTTACTGTCTAATTAACATTATCTTTTTCCAACTCAATGAGTTCCTATGGTGACAATTCAGTTCCCTAATCTTTCAATTCCACCAAAGACAAATCCCAAACAAATCTAAAATCAATTTCTTTTTTTTTTCTCCTATTTTTTATAATGTTTTTATAGTTACTGTAATATGTAAACATTATAAATTTTACATGTAATTGACGTAGAATAGAAACCCAAATTTTTTTATGTAATTTTCCTTACTTAAATGTCCTATTGATTTGCTTATTAAAAAAAATGTCCTATTGATTAAGGCCCCTTTAGATACCGATTGGCCAGTGGGGTGCGATCGGATCTCTTTTTGGGGTTCAATCTCACTGGTTATCCATTTGGGTAACTAGTGAGTGGCACGGTGAAAGGGTTTCACCGTGCCACTCCACCAATTGATAATTGAATTTTTAAAGGTATAGTTGCTTTATTGGTAGGTATTTTATTCTTTATTTTTTTTGTTTGTTTTAAGAATATTTTTTATTTATTTAAAATAATAAATAAATTTATATAATTATATAAGAATAAGTAAGTACATAATTTTATTTTATTATTATTACTACATATATGATAAATTTTTATATAAAATAATATATATCAATATTTTTGAGTGAATAAAATTTTATAATATCAAATTAAATTAAATTATATAAAAGATAATAAAAATTAAATATTATTTTGTTATGTTTTAATTTGTGTAAATATATTATTTGTAATTATAAACAAATTTTAATATAATATCCTTAATTATCATTTTCTCTTCTCATTATAATACATCTCACCGTCATCGCTGCTTTTGCATCCAAACACATATCCCACCACTGATTTTAATCTCACCGCTACAGTAACTAATCTCATCTCTACCGCTGTTTTTAATCTCATCATAGCCAATTTCACCGTCCATTCAAATGGAGACTAAGGCTTCTTTTGGAGACCAATGGAAAGGTTCTCACTATATCATAAGTTTTTTTATGACTGGACCATCAGGGGATAAATCTGATAATTTTAGACACAAGATAATTATAGGATACGAACACGACATGAGAAAAATAACTAAAACACGATACGAAAAAGTAATACAAATAATATATAAATACACAAATACGTCAAAATCTATATAATTAACATGAATTCTTAACGTGTCAAAATTTATAAAAATATAACTTTAAACACAATTATGACATGAGAAAATAACACAAACACGACACAAATATACAAATTTTTAACTATAATTAGGGGTCTAATTATAAAGTGACACTCCTAAAGCACTCAGGGTGTCTCACATCACCTTCCCAAAAGGAAACCTAAATTAAAGATAAAATTATTGAAAAATTCCGACATAGAATGTAATTTGTTTTTTAAACCCAATTAAAATTAGATTTTAATTAATCATAACATTATGAACAAATACAGAAAAAATATATAAGTATGATTTGAGCATTTAAGGCTATAGACTAAATATATATCAAATGAAAAATGACAGTTTCTAATGGTCTCTCTATTCATTGAGCGAGTCATTACTCAAGAAATGGTTTAATAAAAATAAATTTTCAAGCTACTAATAGTAATAGGGAAAAGTTGTGCATGGAAGTTGATGACAAAAAGCTTTTTTAAATTGGTGTTTAGTTAACATTCAAAGGATTAATCTTAATTTGTTGGTGTCAAAGATTATTCTAATTATATTGCAAAGACAATAGAATTCAGAACTTAATCCAGTTGATTCATGCGTTAATCTTTAAGAAATGGCTAGGTTTGAAAGATCTGAAATTCGAATTTTAATATCTGTATCTTCTTATAAAAATAAAAATAAAAACACAATAAGATCAACTCACTGTTTTTTTCAAGCTGATATTGTAAGCTGATCTTAATGGCTATTTGTATTGTTGCAATATTGGATATGAAGTATTTCTCATATCAGTAAAAAATCTACCCATGTCCATGATTTTATAACAAGACAATTGCTATTTGACGTGGATAATTTTAGTTAAGCTAACACTGATTTTATGTTAATGTCACTTAACTATGCTTTTGAACCATATGCCCATATTAGTTTATGGGAACTTACACTTTTTGACATTTTTATTATATTATTATTATTATTTTAGATTCTCAAAAGATAAAAACAAAGATCAACTATAATTCTTATTTTTTTATATTCTGATATACTTAGATTATGACATATCTACTATGTGAATGAAGGAGAAAAAAAATTGTAAAACATTAAATTTATTAAAATTATTTAATGGATAGTTTGTAAATATGGATAATTTTTTTTTTAAACTAGATAATTTTATAAAAAAAAATTGATAAAATTTTTTAAAAATAAAAATCATATAAAAATTAAAAAAATTATCAATACCTTTATTATATTTTTTATTATAATAATTTATTTAATTTATTTATAATTAATATAATAATTTTTTTAATTTTTTTTTTTAGTTTTCTATTTGACGTTACACTAACTCAGTCAGATGATAAATATTAGGCTTGATCAATATTTGATGCTAATGATAAATTTCACAGCTATGCCCAAGGACCAAGGATGTAAAAAAGTCTAATATTCTGGTTGAAAACTAATCATGGATTGTTATATATGACTAGTTAATTACACTTAATTATTTCTGATTTTTATCAGATAAAAATTATTTGTTTTTAGCTGATATAATTGTTTTGGGTCTGGCTGGGCAATACTCGGTTCAAACAGACAGGCCCAAGGCTGCAATATACAAAGAAACCTCATATAATTTCTTGGGATTTTAAGATTTATATTAGGAGTAATATAATTTTAGATTAATATTTGATTTAATGTCAATATATAATAGTGCGTGCATCTTATGATATCACCTGTCAATATATAAGACTATATCCTGTCAAATTTGTTAGAATTAAGAATAGCTTTTTAATGAAGTGTTAATGTAAAATTCAGTGTTAATGTAGTGACTGTCAGTGATAGTGTAGTGACTTCAGTGTATATATAGTTATCAAAAATGAACTCTATAATTTTTAAAGGTAATATTTTTTTTCTCATTTTTTGCTTTAGGTATTAAATTTCAGATTACTTAATTAATTGACCTTGCTTGAAATGAGCTGTTGCATGAAGTTTTAACTTTTAATTTAACTTGAAAAGTCATTACAGAGATCTGAAACTGGAAGGATAGACATGAAATAGCAGCAATGTAACTTAACCCGAACCCTTTTGTCTTAATTCCCATATGCTGCATTCCCCTGATCATCTGTGTGGGAGATTGGCAATGATTCAAGCAGATTTTTTAAAATGGAAATCCTTTTTCTTTTTTTATGATAATATGGAAATGGAATCCATTTTATTACCGCGGAAAAGTTATATATATTGCAACAAGTCTTACATCCTAGCTAGAAAACAAAAGATGGACCTTTAGTTGGACTATCTGGAGGGATTGTCGGTGTTGGAATATCTGGAGGTATAATCGGTGGCGGCACATAATCCGGAGGTGTTGACGGTGGCGGAACGAGATCAGGCCGTAAAGGAGGGTCCACTTCAGGTGGCGGCTGCCTACCTGGTGGTGGGACAGGAACTACTTCAGGACCAGTTGGAGGAGGTCCCAATGGGGGCTTCGGAAAATCAGGGCCAGGGTCAGGCCTGGGACGACCAAGTGGCGGAGGATCGCCGGTGGTGAATTCTAATGGGGTATCAGAAGGGTCCACTTCAGGAGTCCTGGGAATCTCAGGAACCACCCAAGGAGGCCTATAGTTTGGCTTTGGCCCTGAAGGAACTTCCCTTGGGGTCCTGAATTCAACTTCTGGTGGGTCAGTACCCTGGTTTTTACTTTCAGCTAGTAGCCGCCGCCATGGCCATGGTGATAGTTTTTTCAGGGTTGAAGCCGCATTGTTAGAATTTGTGGTTCTCTGCGAGTTGGGTAGTTTAGCTGTGCTTGATTTGAATGAATAGAAAGGAAGGGACAGTTTGATGAAATTGGTTGCGGTGGACATGTTTGGCTTGAAAGAAAAGAAAGTTTTTTGATTTATACTACAGATTTTAAGATTTGTGAACTGAAGAACACATAAACGAAATTGACATGTGTAAGTACGTGGCAATGCTTTGACACGTGCATCTCATGCAAGCTTGGGGACGTGTAATGTCGACGAGGCCAAGTTCAAGTTCCAAGCCTAAAGCAACTGTCACGAGCTTATTATATACTCTCCCCGAAAATTTGATTTATTGAGGTTTGTAGACGTAGGATTGAAGCACTTTATCTATTCATGGGATGCTTGACGTGATATTTTTTCATCCAATATCGTGACTTTTTTTAATGTGACTCATCTTTTTTTGTTCTCTTTTGAAGTGTTTGATGTGGTGTGTCACTAATTCTTCTTGTCTATTTTTTTTATTAAGGCGTTTGATGTGGTATCAAACATGGCCCACCTTGTCTATTCTCATTGGGATGTGGAGTTGAGAGTTTAAGTATTTGTATAGTCATGAAAAAAGTAATTTAATTTTTAAAAATAAATAATTTAGTTTTTATACCATTGAAATAGGTGTAAATCTTTTCTATTTTTTTACCACTTGACCTCACATAATTATGCAGCATTCATAATTATATAAATTCAAAATTTTTTTTTTTTTCATATGATTTGAAACATCCTTCCTATTCTTTGAACACTTGACCTCACATAATCTCATGGAAGAATGGAATCCAAGACTTTTACTGTTTTACTTTTACATATTGTTAACAGTGACTTGCGAATTAATTTTTAAAATATTAAAATATTTATTATATGTAATGTTTTATATTAAATATAATAATTAATAATAATTTATTTAATATAGCAACTTAAAGAATATCTTTATAATACTTGTTAGTTAAACCTAATAATATATTAATTAATTATAACAAAAACACTTTTTAAAAAAAATAGTTAACAAAACTCGTATAATATATAATGCATAAAATGATTATTTCACACTTTAGAGAAAGCAACTTTAGCTTGTCGGGAGCTTGATTCCGGAAAGAAGGCTAAAGTTAACTAAGGTTTCTAAATCAAAGTACCGAAAAAAAAAAAATTAAAACCTAAAACTAAGTAATTTATGTTTTACTAGAAACATTTCGGTTTTTTATCAAAATATAGCTAAAAAAAATTTTATTTATAAAAGTACCATTCTTTTCAGATTAATTCTCAAAATCCGTTATTTTTAAACTAGTTGGAAAATCGCCATGGCTCATGGCGATTTTTCAACTTAAAATTTTAATTTTTTTTTTAAAATACCAGTTGAGAAATCTCCATGAGTCATGACGATTTTCCAACTACAATTTTCAAATTTTACACTTTTTTACATTGGGAAATCGCCACCGTGGGTGACGATTTCCCAAGGTTCACTTTCCTTTTTTTTTTTAATTTTAATAAATAATAAAATTTAAATAAAAATTATATAATTTATAAATTTAAAAAATAAAGATATAATAATTTTAATATATAATTTTTATCCCATGGTGGTAGAAGTGTCCATGAGCCGGGCCTATGTATGGTATCAACACCACATTTGCTTGCCCAATCCACAGTGGCAATTTTTTAACCTTTATTTTTTTTTAATTTTATAAAATAATAAAAATTATATAATTTTTAATTTAAAAAAATAAAAATATAACAATTTACCAAAAATTAAAAAATTATATTCGTAATTATGCTTGCTCATGGGCCGGGCTGCGATCCGAAATTTTTCAACTTCTTGCCAAGGCCCGTCTCGCGGGCCTGAATTTAATTATTTTAATATATAAATAGTGATTCAGGCCTGGCCGGACGAGCTGCCCGGCCCATGAGCAGGTCTATCCGTAATGTCAATCGAATTCTTTCAACTTGTATTCGTAATAAATGGACCTCCGGGAGAAAGGCCAACCAAAGTGTCGTATTAGTCTGGGCTTGGACCAGTGTTTTTGTAATTTTATTAAATAATAAATTTTAAATAAAAATTATATAATTATATAATTTTTAATTTTAAAAAAATTTAAATAACAAAATTCAAAAAATTATAAAATATATAAAAATATTTTTTTAATAGTGAAATGGGCTTTCGGGTCGGCACGACTCGAAATAGGCTTGAGCAAGGGAAAAAATTTCGAGTCGAGGCCCGGCCCATGAACAGGTCTAATTACAAATATAATTTTTTAATTTTTGGTAAATTGTTATATTTTTATTTTTATTTTTTAAAATTAAAAATTTTATAATTTTTATTATTTTATAAAATTAAAAAATAAATAAATAAAGGTTGAAAAATTTCCACCGTGGCTTGGGCAAGCAAATTTGGTATTGATACCATATTTGGGCCCGGCTCGGTCCATGGACACTTCTACCACCATGGGATAAAAATTATATATTAAAATTATTAAATATTTAATTTTTTAAATTTATAAATTATATAATTTTTATTTAATTTTTATTATTTATTAAAATTAAAAAAGAAAAAAAAAATGAACCTTGGAAAATCGCCACCGTGGGTGGCGATTTCCCAATCTAAAAAATTGAAAATTTTAAAAATTGTAGTTGAAAAATCGCCATGGCCCATGACAATTTCTCAACTGGTATTTTAAAAAAAAATTAAAATTTTTTAAGTTGGGAAATCGCCATGGGCCATGGCGATTTCCTAATTGGTTTTAAAAAAAAACGAATTTTGGAAATTAATCTGAAAAGAACGGTATTTTGATAAATAATTTTTTTTTTTTGTTGCTATATTAGGATAAAAAGACCAAACATTTCCCCTTGAAGAAAAAAATATTTAAGAAAATAAAAAAATAAATAGATATTTTATTAAGGAGAATCAAGTAGTTTTTTAAGTTTGAAAGTAATTTTTTTTAATGTAAAAGTACATAGATGATTTTAATGTTATTTTTTTAAGGGTTCATATTTGATATATCAATAGAATTTTTTAATTTCACAAGCAGGATTAAAAGACTATCACATGCTTTATTTTTTATTTTAATTATTTTTTATTTTTTACTATATTCTAAAGGTTATAATTTTAATTAGTTTTATAAGTGATTTTTTTGACTAAATTGATACCTGATTAACTCGTAACACAACTCAGTTAGAAACTTTAATATTAGTATAGAAATGTATTTCAATAAGATTTTTTTTTGGTACATATGAGCGAAGATAGTCGCTTAAATAACACACGCTCTAAGTCGTGCTACACCTAACAAATCATTTTGTAAATGTCTTACAAGAGCAACAGGTGAGTCATTCAACTTAGTAACCTCAACACCGACATTGTGACCTGAAAAAGCTAGAAAATCTGCACAAAAATTTGCCTCCCTATAGATATGATGTAGTTGACAAATCCAATCCCGATTCAACATTTATTTGCAACCATAGATTCGTTGATAAAGAGGATCTTTCTCATGAAATGGTTGTAAAATCTTCTGAACCGCCAAAAGTGAATCTGACTCAACAATCAAATGTTTGTAACCATGTTCAAACGCTATGCTTAATCCAGTAAAATAGCATAAAGCTATGCTTTCAAGATGTGTCCCCAACCAAGTTTCTTAGAGAATCCAAAAAGCCAAAAAAAACGTTACTATCCCTACAACGACCTCCACAGGCTAGTTCTTCTGGATTTAATTGAGCAGCACCATCAACATTCAACTTAGCATAATCCAGAGGTGGACAAACTCATGCTATATAACTACATTGTCTCCTTAGAGAATGAGAAACAAGCACCCTACATTTCATAAAAGCACGTATACTGAAAATAATTCGAAAGATGACATTGGTAGGACACACAAAATTCACCTCAAAAGCACACCTATTACGAAACTTTCACACATGCCAACACACAAATCTAAAGCATAGAGGCCAAGGGATATCACTTTCAACCATACGGTTTCTCTTACTAAGATTGTATCTCAGCCAATCAACCAAGGATAAAGAATAATAGTGATCTCGATGAGAGCAAGATAACCATCGATCCCAAATAGCTTTCGACTGAGGACAATCCCATAATAGATGCAACACATTCACAACCTCCCCATCACACCTAGAAGTAATTCTCCTCTTAAAACAAGCCTCTTTAGTAAGAATGCGATTGTGGGCAACCAATCAAAGAAAATGTCAAATCCAAGGGGAAACATCCAATTTCCAAAGCATATTTCATCTAAAATTTTATTTTGGTTCATACAAAAGTAAATGATAAGTAGAGTTAACTGAAAATATACCATTTGGAGAAGACGACCAAATAGCCTGATCATTTTTACTTGTAAATGGATGAATAAAAGAGATTAAGTCTAGGACATCCTTAAAAAAAAATTGCGACCAGTCCCATTTTCCACCACCATCAAGAAAGTCAATAAGATTTTCATGTAAAGGTTTCAAGGGTTATGAACAAAATCAATATATTAGTAAAACTTGTTAATTAATTTGTATCAAATTATTTATTTGTCCTTCATCAATTTCTTTTCTTAATTTTAACTAATAATCATAAACTTGGTAGGATTCACACCATACATTTATTAATTTTGTTTAATATTTTATTCACTTATATGACTTTTAAACTTAATTTTTGAATTTATGATATATTAAAAATGTTTTAAATTTTATCCATTCCTTCGGCCCAATCTGTTATTTAACATCACGTGAAGGTCCATGTAACAAAAAAAAAAAAAAGTGGGCTCATTTAATTTTTGGATTGTGACTGCCACTTTATAGATATTTATGTGGTACTAAAGTGATATATTTTATTATAAGATTTTGCTAACGAGTGTCTTTAAGATATTTTTTTAGATTAATTAATATTTTATTTATGATAATAATATTGCATTAAATGCAGTAGTTAATAACTTTATTCATCATTTTTAATACATTGAATTAAGATATTACTATTTGTAATAACCTTAAAAAATGCCTTAAAGACACTCGTTAGTAAAATATTTTATTATATCTTTAACGAAGATTGAGGGAATCGAAGCATTTTAAAATATTTAAATAAAAACTGAATTTTAAAAATCATGAATAAAAATAAAATGTTATACAAAAACCAAAAATGATTTATGCATTTTACTCAAAAAAAGATTTTAATTCCACCAAACACTTTGGATAAAAGAGATGATCTAGTTAAAATGGGCCACTAGCCCATTAAAATTCTTTAAGCACCAATTGATTTTTTTTTATGAGAGACATAGAATAAAGTATTGTTTGATAAATTGAAAAATTAAATATTAAAAAATTAAATATTAAATTTGAATTATAAAATTATAAAATTATATGATATTCTATTAAAAATTAAATATTGAATATAAATATATTATTTGATAACGATATATCTTGGATGCTGGAAAAATTTATTTTATATTTTTACCTTTATTTTCATATTATTCCAAATAAAATCAAATTTTTATTAACATATTTTTATTATATGACGTCACCCTCATTAAGATTTTAGAAAACAAGTTTTCAAAACTTCAAAAGGTCGTTAAATGGAGCCAGCCAACCAACAACAAAATATGAACAGTAAGAGCTCTTTTATTAGTACAATGGAAGCCGTTGATGGCTCAAAATGAACTCTTCTAGATCAGCAGTTGATGTCAAAAAAGAAAAAAGAAAGTCACGCTTGCTCTACTTGATGCATAGATATCGAAAACAATTATGCATTCAATAAAAAGATCCACTATAAAACTTTTAAAAAAACCGAAAACAAAAAAAATTAAAACATTTCCCTTTCCTTAGAGATTTTGTTTGGTATTCAAGAAAGAGATTTTCCAACTTTAACCTTTAAGCAAGAGATTTTTGAGATTTTATGCTGCCTAATAAATAGATCTGCTCATGGGTCTAGTTCATTCTGTCCGATTCGTATTTGATCAGGATTGGATAAGATTTTTAGTGATCCGATTCGGCTCAAATTATTGTTTAAATAATAAAATTTTAATTTTTTATTTAAATTTAATTATAAAATTTATAAATATTAATATAAAATTAATTTTTTTAATATTATTTGAACGGTAATATGGGCTAACGGATCGGCCCAAACTCGTCCAGAGCCGAAATTAAATAAGATGGAAAAAAATATGAACCACGAGCCGATAATAAGGGTTAACCGTCTACTATTCTACTTTTCTTTTTAAAACTATGACATATAGAGATTTTTTTTATTAAGTTATTGCTAAATTTTTTTTTTTTTTATCAAACTACCAACGTTTTCAAATTATATATCAAAATACGCTCATTTAAAAATCAGTTGGAAAGTCGACATATCATATGGCGACTTCCCAACTAAAAATTTTATTTTTTTAAAAAAATCTTACTCAGAAGTCGCCATATGATATGGTGACTTCCGAGCTTTAAATTTTGTAAAATTTAAATATTTTGAACTTGAAAGTCGTCATATGATATGGCGACTTCCCAACACCATTTAATTTTTTTTTTTTTTAAAGTTTAAAATTTGTAATTAAAGTTTATTTTTTAATTTTAAAAATTAACATTATTAAAGTATTTTTGTAAAAAAAAGTAATTTTTTAAAATTATTTTAAAAGCCTAAATAATATATTTTTTTATAATATTTTTATATTTAATTAATTAATTAATTTTTAATTTTTAATTATTTAATTAATTCTAAATATATTTTTTATATTTTGATTAATTAATTAATTAATTAATTATACATTCAGGTATGTTACTGTTTTAAAACGGTAAAAAAAAATTAACTTTGAAATTTAAATTTTACAAAATTTAAATTTTAAATAATAAATAACAAAATTAATAAATAATCATTTAAAATTTTAAAATAACGGTTAATTTTTACATTTAATGAAGGAAAAATACAAAACATATATGATTATTATACAAAACGTACATTAGTAAAAACATCTTCCAAAAAATACATGATTATTATACAAAAAGTACATTTATTCTAATTATTTACGGAGGAGCTCTCGTATCGCGTGGTGTTGAGCAACGATGGTGAGCTCTCCTATTGTGTGCTGGTTGCACCCGTCGTTGAACCTCGTCAGTGGGACGTATTCGTTGTCGACCTAGACCTCGTCCTTGACCTACCGCCACTGGTTCTAGTTCTATGTGATCTGCATGCTCACCCACATCAGTCGATGGAAACGTATTACTAGAGGGACCCACATGTTCTGTATCAAAAAATGGAAACCCACTGCTCGAGGAGCCAGCACCCATAAAGGGAACCTGACTACTAGATGGACCCATAAGTGATGTAGAACCAAATGCTGACGTAGGGGTTTCAAACTGATACATTGAAGTTAGATATGCCAAACTTGGACTTGGGGTGAGAAGCTGGTCATCTAACCTCGTCGTTGGCGGTTTTGGTCGGTAACACTCATCAGTCATCAACATCAAATCCGGGGTGACTGATGGAATGATGATGACTGGATGCTACGCCATGTTCTGGTTGAGATTAAGGATGACTAAATGACATCCTTGGTGCAGTGAACTCCGCCGCATATGATGAGGCTAGTTGATGCATTCACCGACGTTGTCGGCTAGGTGTAGGAACTTCAATTTTGTGTGTAGGACGGACTGGATTTGAAGTCTGTCCGGGAAATGGCATACTCCTAACATCCTCAAACTCCGACGGTGGACAAACAAAAGGCCGACCTTCATTTTTAAACCATCTTATGTAATCAGCAGATGGGTTGAAATTATGACGAACAATGGGTATACCTGTCGGAATTTGTTCAAAACGTTCATTCCACAAATAGATCCATTGTCGATGCTTCGTAGGCCAAAATATTTCGTGGTGCTCACGCATATCAATCATGTGAACCTTATCAAGGTTCGCCAGTGGTTGCAAAATTGGTTGTTGCATTCCAAATTGTCGCAACACCCTATCAGTAGCGTGCCACTTCACATATGCAAAGCATATCAATGCTGTGTTTGCTATCCATATATTGCAATTATTAGTTATATCTGATGGAAGACATGTCATAATTTGATTTGAAGAATACGGCATCCACACAAACTGCAAATAATTATTACAAATTATTAGTTTCATATGGATTAAATACAAAAATACTTGAATATAACAATCAAAACATTTAACTTTGTTATGCTTCTCGATCTAGTCGTGATCTTATAGTTCGAAAGTTAATCGGAATATCGTTACAATCTTTAAGATGACTCTACCTATTAAAAAGCATATAAAATCTTAATAGACTTAATAAAAATACAAGTTCGTACAAAATTAATAAAAATAGTCAAGATTATTACCTGCTTGCAAGGGGGTATATAGGCGAAAAATTCCCGCGTGGAGTAAGAAATGGCAGTCGATGCCAAGCCCATAATTGCAGAAGCAGTAAACATCCACCTATGTCATGACAGTCGGGAACTGTAGCCCGGCACAGTTCTCTATACAAAACCGCCAAACACGCAAAACCCCAACTATAATTTGCTGCGTCTAAATCACGAAGCAATGGAAGATACATTAAATGTACCCGACTGCTCGATTTGTCCGGCATTAGCATTCCTCCAATTAAACGTAAAATATATGCTCTAGCAGCATATTTTACCTCTTCTTCGCTTACGTGTTCGGAGAGATTTTGCAATGACTGCAACAACGTTTTTGCCACCCATTGAGCCCTTCAGACACTCTTCTGGAGGTACAACACCCAATAAATTTTGGCACTCTTCATTCCAATCTAGAAGACTTGCGCCTATAACTGGCATGCCTTCCACTGGTAGTCCAAGTTGGAGCGCAACATCTTCTAAAGTGATTGTGCATTCACCACACGACAAATGAAAAGTGTGCGTCTTAGGTTTCCATCGTTCAACCAACGCGCTAATTAAGTCCGGCAGAAGCATACATTGTCGAATTTGATTTGCATAATAAAATCCGGCACTCTTTAAGTGGTCGATAATAGATGGATGCGGATCTTCGAAAAAAAATTTCCTCGATCGTAATACGCGAACAGGGTCCTGTTCATAATTAATTAAATAAAATAATTATAAAATCTTAAAAAAATTAATAATGCAATCTCTTTGAAATATAATTAATTATAAAATTATTATTATAAATAATAAATTTATAATTTTATAAAAATTAATAACAAAATTAATAAAAAATTAATAATGATAAATTATAAAAAATTAAAAAAATATGATAAAAAATTAAAAAAATCACTAACCTCTTGATATATAACCGTGGATATGTGTTTATCTTATAACCTCAATAACGATGAAACCATTTGAATTCGTACATTAAGAGAAAATTTTAGAGAGAGAGAGTAGTAAATGAAAATTTTAGAGAGAGAGAGAGAGAGTAGTAAATGAAATTTTGTGTGAAAAAAATATGAAGGGAATGGAGGTATTTATAGGTGGGGGGTAGGCAACGGTCAGTTGACCGTTGTCAAATTATTATTTTTTTATCCGTTATTTACAACGGTTAAATTTAATTTATTTTTTTTTTTTACCGTTACACCATTTAAAATTTTAAACAAATTCAGTTCGAAAGTCACCATATCGTATGGCGACTTCCGAACTAAGGTTTTAATTTTTTTTTTTTACAAAAAAAATATATATATATAAAAAATTGCCATATCATATGGCGACTTCTGACCTATAAAAAATAATTTTTTTAAAGAATTTTAAATTAGCCATGGGAAGTCACCATATCATATGGTGATGGCATTTTTTAACGCATTTCGATACTTAATTTTGTATTATTGATAATTTGATAAAAAAAATTTACAATATTTTTATAATTTTGCCGACATGTTGATGTTGTCTTGCCCTCTAATGATTTAAAGAATATGTACCTTGATTCTCTTTGATTATATAGTTATAATCTTAAGAATTTTCTTTTCACTCGTAACCTTAAGATTATTCAAGATTGGGTATTCGATTTCTATACTGACGATAAATGAAATAATTAGTTATTATACAAACGAATGATACCTTATACCTACCCAAGATTTTTTTTTTTCAAAAGATACATGCATCTTTGGTTTTCTTCCTCCTCTTTCTATATTTCTCATTATTAACTTTTAAGGTTCAAAGAACCATAACTTGCTTTTATCATTGCTAGTTTGACAATTATGTACAAAGAAATCATCTAATCAATCTTCCCTATCTTAACATTAACCATTTGACAATTAGTTGATTATTCATGATTATACATTTATACTCTCCTTCTATAGTTGATTATTCATGATTGTACATTAATACTCTCTTTTTTTCTTTCTAAAATCTAAACAATAAGTTGAATATAGACCTATCCACGGACTGAATTATTTGTTCGATCTGATAGGTCCGACTAAAATTGGACCAGATGTGAGATAGTTTTTTTTGTAATTTGGATGGTCTAGCTCGGCTTGAATTATTATTTAATCAATAAAAATAATTTTATTCATATACATGAAAAATTGATAATAATAATAATAATAATAAATATTATTCTAAAATTTTTCAATAATGGAAAAACATTAAAGATTTTTTAATGACATTTAAAAAAAATTCTTAAGGTAAGGAATAATTTAACGAATTTCATCAAAATATGGATGAATATTTAAAAAAAATAATATATACATATTGAGAATTAAATTCAAGTAATTATAAAAATTTAGACTAAATGAAATTAATATTTAGCTCATATTTTTATTTTATTATTAAAAAATTATAATTTTAAATAATTAAAAAATTAAATATTTTATAATCAATTATTATTTTATTAAAAATTTGTGAATTCAAATTTTATAAAAAAAAAATTGTGATTTGGGCGTAGCCGGGAGAGCATCCTAATTAATAGATTAAATTAAACCAATTCAAATTTCAATTAAAATGTAAAACCAATCCAAATTTAATTCATTTTTCAAAAAGCAAAATCAAATCAAACAGAGTACATAAAATAACAGAAATCAAATCCCAGTGCTCAGGTGAAAACTTTTCAATTATACCCCCTAAAAAACTCAATTTTAAGATCTGAAATTCATAATTACAAATAATCCCAAAACCCCAAAACTTTTTTTTTATAAGATTTGATAAACTTTTGACACTTGAAAAGTTAAGTAGGAAACATCGCGTGGGAAAAAACAGGTGTAAAAGGACTTTTTTTTACTTTTAGGAATTAAAAATATATTATTCTAGTATCATTAATAAAATTTTTAAATTTCACGATAAATAAATAAGTTAATAGATACATATTTTTTAAAAATATATTAAAAAATTAATTAAAAAAACATATAACAAATTTTTATTTGTTTATAAAATTAAAAATTTTCAACATTAATTTATATACGAATTCTTACAAATTTTCCTTTAAATTTTTCTTCTTTCATTTTTAAACTTACTAAAGCCTTCTTTATTTCTTTCTTTCTCTTTTTTCCTTCGAAGGGCCAAAAAATAAACAGGAGGAAAAAAAAAAAAAACAACTCTGTTTCTCCATTTTCAGCCTAAAAACCCCACAGATCCATTTGTCTTTGCAAAAAAGAAGGGTACTCTGTTTTTAGTTTTTTTTTTTTTTTTTTCAAAGAGAGAAGTATTTGGTTGACTAAGTTCAAGCTTTTATGGGGTCCATGAAGATTTCTGGGACATCCTTATTTGCCTCTCTGTTCTCATGTTTGTACTGATACAACAAGCTAAAAAGCTTCAACTTTTGGCCCTTCTTTTTTGTTTCTTCAAAGGTTGTAATTTGTCCGTAAAAGCTTTGGCGTTTTGGGTTTTTTTTTCTTTTTATTAGTTGTTTCGGATTGTATAGAATTGTATTGTAAAGGAGATGCAGTCGGGTCAGTCACAATCCGTGGCGAGTCCGATTCCCCAGCGGGTTCAATCTTTTCAATCAGCTGATACCAGAGGGAAGCATAGGATACAAGCTGAACTCAAAAGGCTTGATCAAGAAGCTAGATTCTTAGAGGTTAGTAAAAATATCATCTTTTTTTGGGTTCTTTTAGCTGCTGAAATGTTGGTTTTCTTGCTTGGAGTGTTTGATTTTTAGTTGTTTTGATTTTGGATTGGATTGATTATCTGATTGTGTCTTTGAATTTGAAATGATAAATCTTGAAGTTAGGTTGTGACTTGTGACTTGTGAGTGGTGTCAGTATTGTTATTTATTGTAGACAGATTGAATTAAATTGCTTATTTGTTGTCCTTGTTCAATTCACCTGAATCTTGTCTCTTGTTATGAAAATTTTCAAGTTGGATAATGGAGTATATGCCAGACCTTGAATTAAATCCTTCTGCTGTCCAAAGAAATTATCTTATGCCAGACCTTGTATTATTTTCACTTTATTTTTGCTAGACAGGCAGGGATACCCTGGAGTTATTTATTTATTTATTGATTGGTCAGAGGTATTAAATCCAGAAACTTGAAGTAGATAGTATTGCTTTAGATCACCTTCAGTGCATAGGTGGCCTCTTGGTTTGAGTTTGACAATAAAGTTAAGCCTTCTGCTATTTAAAGAAGTTCTCTTAAACTGCAGTAGCTCTTTTCTTCACTTAAATCAATCCAACTTCTTTGGTTTAATTCAGTAGGCATTAGTAGACTGGTTTTTGAATTGACTAATCAATCGCTTATTCCTTTGCTCGAACTACTGTCTTTACTGTTCTCAGCTACGAAGTCATAACTGTCACGAGCCCATCTAGAAGCCCTAATGTTTAAGGCATCTGTCTGCTGACCCTATTTTTGGACTTTTAATGTACTGGTATTTCTTTTTGAGATACAATGACTTTAAGAACTTGCACTTAATGTTAGGTAGCTAGGAATTTGATTTTTGAGTCCTTTTTTTGGTTAATTAGGTTGGCTAATTTATGCTCACTTTCAATGATTTATTTACACCTCATCACCCTTCAATTTTGGTTTGTTCCAGTCAGATACATGGTGGCTGTAGTTTGTTATATCATATTTCAGTTTTTTTATTTAACTTTTTGTGAACATATAATGATATTCTGCTATGTTACTCGGTCTCGGGTGTGATTGTCGGACATGGGTATGTTCAGTTTTTTTCAAGATTTCCATGTATTTGAAGGGTCTTTGGAAGATCATATCCCCATACACATGTCCGGATATGCGTTTGACACGGGTGTCGAACATGGGTACTTCAAGAAAAATGAAGAGTCGGAACAACATAGATATTCTGTACTTATAATCTACTTGGATAAATTATGCATTCAGCAAAGAGAAGCTTACACTGTTATCGATATTAACTTGCAATATGAATGTCATTGCTTCATTTGTGAAGCTTAATAATTTACCATATTCACCAAAATGGTGGGAAGGCAAATTTTACCAGTTAGTTTCTATCCATTTGCAAGAGGGAGGCATTTTGTTTTATACTGGGTTTGAATTGGCAACCAGGTGGACATCCCTTCAAGTGGACTTTATATGGTTTTGCTGACAACTAGAGAAGGAATGAAGATGGAATTGGAGTGTGCTACTTAATTTAATCACAAGTTTAAGTTTTCTTACCAAAAGATTTTGCAATTATGAAGCAGCTCCTGAAAATTTCTGGAAAAGTTGTTTGATTGGTCCAAATCCGTGGAAACTTACGGGGAAAATATTTTCCAAGGGAGCTACTTGTAAAATATAGAAAGTCATTATCCATTTCCCTCTTTTATATCCCCTATGTGCAGGTTCTTTGTTTGCATACTACAAGCATGATGGGAATGAAATTCTATTGTACAAATTGTTTTTTTTTTTCATGTTTTTAGGGCACTTTAATAGTTGGTACTTTTCCTGTTCAAATTCCCTCAATTATTGCAAATGCAATCACTCCCACATCTTTCTATGACTTGTGCTCCTTTGGTTGTGCTTCACATTTTGTCTCTCTATTGTTGAGACATTTTTTCTAAACTTTCTTTGGTTAAATTAGATATTCATTGGGCTATGTTCTTCTTTCCTTTATAGGTTGGAAGGCAACTTAATTTGTTATTCAGGTTAGAGTTGTTGTCTTGTACATATATAGGAAATCATATGTTCTGTCAATTGGAGAAAGAACAGAATGATTTTGTCTGCAATAAAAGAAGCCTTCTCTTTCAGTTTCTATTGTCTAACATGAGAATATTTGAAAATGCCAATTAGCTTGAACTACTAAGTTTTCTTTTTCCATGTTTTATGCTGAGAATCAGTTCCAATAACTGCAACTATATGCAGCTATGTTACTCCGACACGGGTATGTTTAATTTTTTCTAAGTTTTTCATGTATTTAGAGGGTCCTTGGAGGGTCATATCCTCATATCCATGTCCGGATATGTGTCGGACACTTGTACTTCTGAAAGAATGAAGAGTCGGAGCAACATAATGCAGTCTTTTATGTTAAAAGGTGGAAAATATTGATGCAGCCATCATTTTGAGAAGGCCCTTCAGTTGATGTTTCACAGTTTACCATATATGCTTAAAGATTAGAACATAAAATGTTATTTTTGCCAAAGGGTTTCTCATCATTTGATGTGATCCTAATCCTACCACAAATATTAAAGTAATTACTATTTTTATTGACCTTCCATAATGTTTCAGGAAGAGGTGGAGCAGATAGAAAGGATGGAGAAGGCATCAGCTGCATGCAAAGAGTAAGTATGAAGATACTTTGTATTAATTTGCTATCTTAGCATGAAAATTAAGGGCAAAGCTTATTCAAATTTGTTTTCTTATGCATGACAGGTTGCTGAGTAATGTGGAAACTAGACCTGATCCACTACTTCCCATGTAATCCATACATCTCTTCAACCTCTCTTTTTTCATTTCCTTTTTGTGATAATTGGTTAGAATACTAAAAAACCCCTAAATTATTTCATTTTTTTAAATAAGCTCTTATACTTTTATTGTACCCAAATAAGCTCGTATCTTTTGATTTGTACTCAAATAAACCCTTATTTCAAGTGAAAGATTAATTTATGTTATGGGCTAATTTAGATATAAATTAATGATTAAGGACTTATTTAGGTATAATAAAAGTATAAAAATTTATTTAGAGCTTATTTAGATAGAAATTAAAGAGTAAGATCTTATTTAGGTACAATAAAAGTATAAAAACTTACCTAAGTGATAAAATGCATGAGTTTTTTTCTTTTATTACTATTATTATTTTAGTCTGGTAATTCTTTCTAAAATGTTTCTTACAATTCCTGAAAATTGTCATCATTTGACAGAACAAATGGCCCTCTAAATCCCTTGTGGGATCGATGGTTTGAAGGCCCTCAGGAAGCTCAAGGTTGCAAATGTTGGATACTGTGACAGTATTGCTGATTTGAAGAGTTTGACTATTTATTATCTTTAATTTGGAGAGGCTTCGACTTACAGAATTGTTACAAATGTTAAGCAATAGAGTGATCTCAGATGTTTATGAGATAATATTTCATGTGCAGAAAAATGACAATTTTACAGCAATTTTTTTCGACCCTATTTATAGCAACATTTTCTTCATTGTCAAATGTTAAATGAAAAGCTTCATTGTGCAGAAAATGTCAATTTCTTCAGGCAAATTGAAATGTGAAAACAATCTAGAAACTTTAATAACAACAGTTCATACAGCAGATGGTACACAAAAGTTGACTCTGTTTCAGTGATCTGAATCCATAATATATGAAGAATGATGAACTCCTCTTTTTCATTGATCATCCCCTTTTCAGCTTGGTGCTTTCCCAGTAACATGCTGGGCGATCCACCCTAAACCGTCGTACAACCCGTCTCCGGTAAGTGCCGAGCAGGCTTGGATGTGCCAATCATGGTTTTTTATGCTGTGAAGTGAAAGGGCATCTGTGATCTCAGCCGGGGTCATTGCATCCTTTAGGTCTTGTTTATTTGCAAAGACAAGTATAACAGAATGTTGTAGGTCTTCGTGTCCAAGCAACCTGAAGAGCTCCTCCTTCATAATGGTGATCCTGTCCCTATCAGTGCTGTCTATCACCACAATAACAGCATGAGTTCCACGATAGTATGTCGCCCATGATGTTCTTAGTCTATCTTGCCCGCCAAGATCCCAGACCTGAGGCAAATACAAATATTTAGGTGCCCAGTAGATTCGTAAAATATAAATGAAACCATCACATTCATCCTATGTTACTCGGATTTGGGTGTCAGTGTCAGATACGGGTATGTGTCCGACATAGGTATGTTCAATTTTTTTTAAGTCTTCCATGTATTTGGAGGGTTAGAGGATCATATCCCCATATACCCATATCTGGAAATGTGTCGGATACGAATGTCGGATACGGGTACTTCAAGAATAAATAAAAAGTTGGAGCAACAACGCATTCATCCTATGTTACTCTGACTCAAGTGTGAGTGTCGAATATGGGTATGTGTCCAACACGAGCATGTTCAATTTTTTTTAAGTTTTTCATGTATTTGAAGGGTCCTTAGAGGATAATATTTCCATACCCATGTCCGGATATGTGTCGGACACGAGTGTCGGACATGGGTACTTTAAGAAAAACAAAAAGTCGGAGCAACATAGCATATCCTCACCAGTCTCTCTACTCTCTTCGACTTTTTATCTTAGCACACAATTCCATATAAAAGAATTAAAAAAGCAATGTCGTGTCCAGTTTGTAGTCTCAATTTTTTTTCCTAGGATGAATCTCAAATATAAAAGGACCGCTTCAAAATTGGATCTTCATAAAGGACAAGCTGAAGATCATAGCAAGAATAAGATCAATGAGACCAGATGCAAATAATCAAAGTCAATGCTTGCTAGCTAAATTGCATTCTGCCATCGAGTATATAATATTTTGAGAACTAAAAGAAAAAGAAAGAGCAACTCAACTTGGACAACTAAATTAAGTTTAAAATGAAGGAAAAGTGGAAAACAAAGAATGGAGTGAGAACAGATCCACCCAATCAACATAGTGAACAAAGACAGCGTGTCTAATTCATCGTATTTAACGTGTCTCCTCTCTTTACTTCAAGACATATTATACATGGAAAAACAATTTCGTGTCATTTCAATATAATCTGCTTACAGCCAAAAAGTCTCTTAAAAAAACCTACGACGTAAAAGGGATAAATGCTTACAGTATATATAGGGCAAACATATACTTTAATGAAACCACATAATGTGCTTTCCGTTCAGAAAACTACAGAGCATGTTAGTGTAACTAGTAAAATGAGCTTATAGGTTTCTAAGTAGGCACTAGGCAGTATCAAAGCTCTTGACGCACCATTGGTTTATGGATAAACATACGGACATGAATAATACAAAAGTGCAAAACAGATGTGTGATACATCACAGTTGTACAACCATAGCCATATTGCACATCTAAATACTCATCTGTTTCTTACAATAATGCACACCTCTATGTCCAAACAAACACAAAAATACCTACTCCAGTACAAAACAACAATGATCCGCTTTCCAAGTTTCTGGTGAACCATTATGAAGATTACACATCAAACAAGTTCCAAAAACCAATTTCTAAGTATCAAAAGCTATGTACTAACTAACTCCCCTTCAAATATGAGGATTCATTTCATAATGCTCATAAAAAATCACGATCAGAAAGATATTCACCATGGTTCACAATCAGCAAAAATCCCATTTCATTGGCTACATAATCACGACATGAAAACTAAACAAAAGATTTCCAAGTTTAAACATATTTGATTCAACCCCTCAAACCTTTCCATAACTACAAAAAGCTATCAAAGCTGACGCACCAATATACAAGCCCTTTGGGAGAAACTCATAGGCCCCTTGAATTTTAAACTTATAACCCACCAAATTCTTCCAAGAAAAAAAAAACTATTTCCCTAAAATTAAATAAAATAAGATTAAAAAAATGAAAACCCAGAAATTAAATCATCGAGAAATCCTAAATAACATCTCAAAAGAAAAAAAAAAGATTACCTCGAAGCGGATGTTTTTATAAACAAGCTCTTCAACGTTGCTACCAACAGTAGGATGGGTAGTAACAACATCGCCAAGGTGAAGCTTGTAAAGCGTCGTCGTTTTGCCTGCGTTATCCAACCCCACCACCACAATCTTATATTCCTTTGCGGGAAATAACATGAACCAAAACTTCGATATGAAAGCCCCCATCTTTTCAGCTCCCTTAAGAAGAAAAAAAAATCAATCAGTCCTTTTTATATCTAATTAAATCGATCAAAGAAACGGATCTAACAAAATAAATAAAATAAAATATCCATGATTTTACCTGGATTGAGAGGTTTGATTGTGACGATGATGAACGGTGGTGATGGAGGGGCTAGCGTGGACCGTGAAGGAGGAGAAATTGAAATTTTTGGGGGAATCGAGAGAAAATTCCGATCTATTTTTTTTTTTTTAACTATTTTTTTTTTGGGAATGTTTGAAGAAAGAGGGAATTTATTGAATTTATTTGCGGGGAAGAAAAGAAAGGAAAAAGTAGAGGGAGGGCTAGAGGGGCATTAATGTCCTGGATCGGGTTGCTGGTGACGTGTATGCCTAGTGATGATTACGTGGCCACTTTGCCATTATCTTTTTTATACGACTAAAATAATTTTAAAAAATCACTAAATTTTATAATTTTATCTAAATAAATTTTTATACTTTTATTATATTCAAATAAATTTTTAATTTATACTTAAATAAATTTTTAATTTTTATATAAATAAATCTCTAACATTTAATTAATATTTAAATAAATGTTTAATATAAATTAATATTTTATTTGAAATAAGAATTTATTTAAATACAAATCAAAAAATAAAAATTTATTTAGATATAATAAAATATAAATATTTATTTAAAAAAATAAAATAATTTAAAGACTTTTTTAATATTTAACCAATATTTTTATTACAAACGTTATGCACAAAATTTTGGAATTATTTTTTTTAATCACCAATATCTTTCGATGTTAAATTTTGGATCCTTAATTTAGTAATTTTCATATTAATTAAATTTAGGTTTATTGTCTAAATTTATTAATGTAAAAATGAAGTTATAATATGATACTAGAAGTGGATTTGTTTGATTTAGGGTCTATTTGGATGGACGGTGAAATTAAAAATAACGTTGACGGTGAAATTGGATATTGCAAGAGTGAGATTAAAATCAGTGGTGGGATATATGTTTGGATTCAAAAACAGCCATGGCGATGAGGTGAATTATAATGAGAAAGAAAAATGACCATTAAGGGCATTATATTAAAATGTGTATATATATATATATAATAAATAATTAAAAATTATTAAAATTATATTTATGTTAAATAATAATTAAAAATTATTAAAAATAAATTTATGTTAAAAAATAAATTTTAAATTAAATAATTTTAAATCTAGAAATTAAAAAATAAATCTTTTTAAAAATTTTAAATTTTTTAAAATAAATTATAAAAAAAATAGTGGAGGGGAGTAAAAGTGGTTTTCCCCCTCCATTGGGGATCCAATTGTGCATTGGACCTCAGCCAAACTGGAGGGGCTGATGAGGTTGAAACCCCCACGAGGTGCGACTAGCTTAACCAGAATCATCCATTGAGACTTTGTTTTTTTAACGAAAATATAACTTTTGAAAAAATATTTATATATTTTTTTAATATTTATTTAACGAAAAATAACTTAAGCAATGAAAAATAAATTTCAGTCAACAAAAAATTATCTATTTTTTCCTAAAAAGTGTCTTACGCTTATGAAAAACATAACACAATTTTGAAAGCAAAATTAACCATATGCATTCGGATGTCATGCTTTGGGCATTCGAATGTCATGCTTTGGGCATTCGAATGTCATCCTATTTCAGCAGGGGCATTCGAATGTCATTCATAGCATCTTCGGATGTCAATCCATTTTTAAAAGTTATTTTCAAGAACATCCAAATAACAAAAAATATCAGTTTTTTCTAAAAAATAAGTTCAATTTTTAAAAATTATTTTTCGAGAAACAAACAGATCCCGAAAGTCAAAACCTCTTACACCAAAGCATTAAAAAAAAAACACAATTCTACTACCTCCAACTTAGCTAATGAGTCAACAATTCAAAACAGAACACACTTTAAAGATATAATGTGCTGGAATTTCATTTAGACGTTTCATCAAACACAAAGTCACATATACACGAAGATAACAAACACTTGTATCGAGAAAACACAGCAACCAATAAAATACACACATTCCCTACTGATTTCAAATTCTTTACACACAGGTTATGTACACACTTATCTAATTAAGCTAGCTAACATATATACATTCGGTTGCTAAAGTATTTTAACAAAAGCAACCAAGTTGCTAAGGACATGAAGAACTAACAACATAAATGCAGCTGCAATAAAGGAAGCACTTCAGGTAGCAAAAAACAAACCTGCAGCTGTTGTATTTTTTATATCAAAACATAAGAAATTAAGCTTCAAAAGATGACTATTTTTCAACCATAACACATTAATACATCTTTGTATGCAGCAAAGATCCACCAAAACAATAGTAGAAAATTCAGACAGAGAGAAAATACTTTTTACATGCTATAGAGATAAGTTGGTTCAAATGTTTTATTTTGTTTCTCAAACCAGTGCACTAAAACCAATATCACAATCTTTTATTAAAATTATAAAAATAATTGCACACCCTAAGGCAACCAAAAAATATAAATTCAATTTTACAATATGGCAATATTAGTACAAAACAAAGCTTATAATAAGCCAATAAAATTTGTTATCTATTTTTAATAACCAATATGAGAGTTCCTTGGCATCTACCATTAATACTCCAAACTTGCTTGTCAAAAATATAATCACCTAATCTATTAAATGAAAACATAACTATGACTTTAACTATATAACCCTTATGTTCTGAGACTTACACAAACTCATAACTGGTACACTTCTCCTCAGTTTTGGCTAATAAGACCTTTGAAGTTGCAGTGATATCAATTCCCAAGCATTATTTTTTATGTTATTGTCTACCTAGGGCAATATAACTGCATCCTTTCCGGCTTTGCCGAGGGCAATAACACATGAAAAAAGATATCTTGTGCCATTAATTTCCTTGCCACTTAGAGGTTTATAATCTCGTAGCATCAAAGTGTTACTCATGGTTGTACCATTCATTGATTTGAGCTAATTAATCAAAACCAACAAAAGGAACCACCTATAAAAAATTATAATTAGAATATTAGACCATTTAATTGTACTTTATAGTAAGCTTCATGCATGGAGTAAGCATGCATCCAAAAGAATCATAGATACAACACTTTCCAAAGCCACATCAATCTCCAATTATTATAAGGAATACAAGACTAATAAATTGTGTAAGCATAACTTCTAATTACCTTCACAGTCTAAGTCAACTGGTTAATAATTCCTAGAACAAATTTTGCAACTGTTTCTCTATCATTGACTTAAATGTAGTCAAACATCAAATGTGTATAGTGCTTGTGAGAAGTCCTTTGGTCTTGGAAGCTTGCTTTTGGTGTTTGAATTCACACCTGAAAAGAAAAAAAATAACAAATTCCATGCCATAAAAAGTGAAAAGCTTCGAGTATTATTCTAGTTTAGAAAATTTTCTTTTGTCCTTAATTTTTTAAATTGTTTCTAACCTTATTTGTATAGCTGATTTACTTTTTATTTGAACTGTTAAAATTATGAAAGTGGTATGTCAAGAAAAATGAGGCTATACCTTTGCTTAAACATTCTGGCATTTAGAGCTGAATTATAAACCCTTTCGTGGCAAAATTAGCTTCATGTCGAAAGAGACAACTAAAAGGATTTACGAAAGATACAAATTTACACTAAAAATAACAAACTCTTCTTAAAGTAAAAATAAATAAATAGCCCTGTTCCCTAAAATGAAAAAAAGATTGAACGCTTAAATTGTATGAATAAAAGCTCAAATTTAATTGTAAGACACAATATTATACATTCCAACAATAGTTAAAACTATAGACCGAAGCTTTCGAAGAAACAAATTTACTTTAATGCAACAAAAGCATTTTGGTTAATAGGTGGAACATGAGTAGTTTTATACCAAAAAATTTCACCCTACAGCAATTGTTTCATTAATTGATCCATTTAATTTCCCCACATCCTTCTTGTAGTTTTAGCTTCTGACAGTTAAACTAGGAATCCCTTGTCTTATAAATCACAGTTATGTAACTTTAAAGCAATTTTTGTATATGGTGAAAGAGGATATTAACTCTCAAAGGATCTTGAGAGTCACATTTAAGATGAAAATCATCTGGAATGAATATACATTGGTAGCAATCCTGTTGCGATTAAGCCTTATTGCAAGTACTTGGTGAAAGTCCTTCATTAGGACACACCCAAAATCCGGTTCATTTGCAATAATTACATGATCATACACAATAATTTAAAGATTGGTGTAGCAAATTTCATAAGTTCAGTGCAAAAAGTTATGCCTACAACACCTCAATAAGTTTTAATGAAGTGTGGTTGGTATTCTGGAACTAATCCTTTTGTCGATGGCTAAAGGAACCGGATAGCCATAAACATCAACCAGTTCAGCAAATGTCTGTAATGCCTTTGCTACTCGGAGTTATTCAAAAAGGCAGCAATTGCCTCCACAGCAACTTCTAGACCCATCATATTGCTCAACCTGTAACAACAAATTCAAAACATATCCATACATGATGACAACTTGAAATCAGAAACCATTTCATGAACTTCTAGAAGAAAAAATAAATAAAATTGTACATAGGTGTTAGAGGAAATGGAATGGACTCTTTAATGAAAAATGGATGAGGAATTGCAACCAAATTACAACTTATGCTAATGTATACATGCTTACTCTCCTTTAGAGCAATCTAAATAGCTCTATCAATCTGTTTATGTGCATCTTCCAAGTTATTGACCATAGCCTAGAATAAAACCCAAAATCAACATGATTGGGTTAAGTACATAAAAGGCATTTAACTTGGGTTGAACTAAAAAAAAAAAACAATATGCAATTTGATTGTATAACAACTTAAGTATCAATGGCCACGTGAATGAATTACAACTATATAAGATGAGTAATTGAGTATGAGTTTTTAAAACAAAACTTTCCAAATTGTTGAACAAATTATTTGAAGTAAAAAATTGAAAGCATTGCAACCAGTGTAGTAGGTACCGTACCGGTACCGGTCGTACCGACCGGTACGTATCGTTTTTAAGGTAAACCGAAACGGTATTAGTGTCGTACAATTTCGATTTTTGCACCAGTCCGTACCGATCGTATCGACCTGTACCGGTCCGTACCGGTTGATATAAGATTTTGATTTTTTTTTTAAAAAAAAAATCACTGATTTGATTTTTTTTAAACCAATTTCAATATTTTTTATATCATGATCATTTTTTTTTTTTTTTATAATTACATTTAAAAATAAAATATGTTCATTAAATTAGGCTATTGAATATAATTAATAATAATTTACTATTTTTTTAATAATTTACTATTTATTTTATTTATTTGATTTTAAATTTTTTGAATATTAAATATTAAATATTTAAAATTTAAAATTTATATTTGCATATAAACATATATATATGCATGTAATGGAGGTATATTTGCATGTGTATATAATATATATGAAAAAATATTTGAAAGTTGCTGGTAAATCCTAAACGATATGTCAAAACATATTAGTACCGATATGCACCAATACCAAAACAAAAATAGTACGTCCACTGATACGATACTAACTACCTTGATTGCAACATCATCATAATATAAAAACTTATTGTCACAAAAAAAAAATCTAGGTAAAATTAATTAAAAAAGAACACACCAAATCGGGAAAGAGAAAACAACGAAAAGAAAAGAATATGGAATGAAATATAAGAAATGTAAGAAACATGACCTTAAATAAATTGAAATAAAAACCAAAGAAAAAAAAGACACATAGAAGGAAAGAAGAAGATATACAATTATTGTTAGCCAGAAAATACCACCAAATGGAAAACAACTTGAAAAGAAAGAAAACGACAATTAGTTCCGTAGAATAAAAAAAAATTCAACAAATGCATGCAAGGAGAAAAACTATAAAGTCAGAATGGTGTAAAAATAAAAACTAATAAAGAAAATAATTGATTGGCAAAGAAAAAATAGAGGAAAGAAAATTCAATTGAAATATAAAAAATATAAATAACCCTTACTTAAGAAAAATGAAAAAAAAAAATAGAGATAGATGAGGAAAGAAGAAACCTGATATACAAAACAAAAATGCTAGAAAGAGAGAATAAAGGAAGAAACTTAATTTCTGATCCATGGGCTAATTCTTTCAAAAGAAAGACGAAGGGAGTGCAATGAAAGAGTCACTATTGCGACTGGAGGTGACGACTAGCTAACTATTCCACTCGGCAATAAGAATTTGCCTTTTTCAGACTAGTTCAAAACTAAGAGGATCCTGAATCGATTTTATTTGGGATCGCAAATCCCAAGTTTGTCTAGCATATTTAGTTATATTAGTGTCTATAATTGATTTTTTCTGTGTAATATTAATTGATAGGGTCTCATTGGTAAGTGCTACAAGATCTCGTTTATTGAAACCCGTAATTATAGACTCGAGAGAAATGACAATTCGTCTGGTCTGGATCAAAAGCAACTCGATTAAGGATGGAGAACAATGATATTCTGGGTTTTGTAAAAAAAAAAAAAATGAACACCCTGAATTTAGAACAAAAAAAAATACACATTCGTTTTATACCTATTTATTTATTTTAATAACACAACTTTTTTTTCTACCCATATTCTAGTTCTAGTAAAAAAATTAAACTATATATATATATATATGAGCTTAAATATCTTTATTGGGCCAGAGAATCAAATATGCTCTTGCCGATCTGATCAATCCACGTCACCAAGGCCCAAACTAAAAGCACTTTTTCAGCCAGCAGTCTAGTTCATTCACAGCTCCACTCCAGTGATTCAATCTCATCGTAAACCCAACATTAGAAAGCCAAATCCCTCTCTAATCTCTTAGCATCCTCTAATTTCAACCAACCGAAATTAGCCACGTAAGCAAAAAGATTATTTCCTCCTAGCACTCCCAACTCACTAGATTTTTTAGCCGTTTAACCATCAGTCCTCGAAGCTCTGTTTGGCAAACAGCAGAAAAAAGTAATGTTTGTTTTGTGTTAGCCTGCTCACTTGGCGATATTTCCCAACCTCCAAACACGGTTCTTCTCTTCGGTTTATCCGCCTCCCTCCTCAAATTCCCCTTAAAACTCGAAAAGTTAAAGGAAAACTCCTACTAATTCACTTGCTCCATACATTTCCCGGCACCGGCAACCGTTTTCTTTCCGGGTAACAATGTCGCAGTCCCTCCAATTCTTCACTCCCTCCCGTGCTCCTTATCTTACTCTCCCAAAACTTCCGGCGACGTCCTACCCCCGGTTCCCGGTAATTAACCTCCCGAGCAAAAAACACTCTATCACGATCACGAAATCGTTATCTTCAGATCTCGATGCCACGTCATCGCAAGTCCTGGCATCTGGCAACGGCCAGAGCGGAGTTGCGGGGATTTTATCAGCGGACAACGTGGGGGCGGTTCCGTCTCATGCGCCGTCGGATTTAGGAGCGGCGGCGGGGATCGATGTGGACGCTGTGACGGAGACGGAGCTGAAGGAGAACGGATTCCGGAGCACGAGGCGGACGAAGCTAATCTGCACGATCGGCCCAGCCACGTGCGGGTTCGAGCAGCTGGAAGCGTTGGCTGTCGGAGGCATGAACGTGGCTCGAATCAACATGTGCCACGGCACACGCGAGTGGCATCAAACGGTGATCGAGCGGGTGAGGAGACTCAACGAAGAGAAAGGATTCGCCGTCGCTATTATGATGGATACTGAAGGTAGTGAGATTCACATGGGAGATCTCGGTGGCGCTGCCTCCGCCAAAGCTGAGGTAAAGTAAAAAAGACAGATTTTTTTTTTTTCTTGAAAAAAATTCAAAATTTGTTCATTTCATTATTTTTGAATTATTTATTTTTGAATGTAGGATGGAGAAATCTGGACATTTAGTGTTAGGGCTTTCGGTTCTCCTCGGCCAGAGCGAACAATTAATGTGAATTATGACGGTTTTGCTGAAGGTTTGTAACTTAATTTTAACTCAAATTAAGACTTAAAGCAAATTAATTAAAGCAAATTGATTTATTGGTGATTTAAATAAGATTGTTTGATGTTGGTATATAGATGTGAAAATTGGGGATGAACTTTTGGTTGATGGTGGAATGGTGAGGTTTGAGGTGATTGAGAAGATTGGTCCTGATGTTAAGTGTAGGTGTACTGATCCGGGATTGTTGCTTCCGCGAGCTAATTTAACTTTCTGGAGGGATGGGAGTCTTGTTCGTGAGCGCAATGCTATGCTTCCTACCATTTCTTCCAAGGTTCTTGTTCTCTTTTTTGCTCTTTGAATTTTATTAATTGGTATTGAATAATTTAGCTAATTTGAATGCTAATTTTTTCCCAAGGGTATCTATAATTCGTCTTTGGTCGCATATAGTAACAATGGAATAGGGCATTAGGAACTACCCATATTAAGAATTTTAGAGTCTCTTTGGATTAACCTTATGTTTGTCTGAATTTTTCTGTATCCTACTTACTGGTATTAAATTATTTAACTTGTTAAACATTATCTTTAAATAAAGTCAACTTGCGTGGCATTTTCTTTTTCCGTGCAATGATAAGGAATTGGTTTATGTAATGTTGCCAAAAGAAGTCCAAGGATATGTAAAATGTTAATAAGCAAAATTCATAATTAATAGATGGAAATCTTTTTCAAATGAGTTAGGCGAGCGGCTCCAACTCGTTCAACCCCAGCAATGGTTTTTTGGGATCTGATTTTTGCTAATTATTCTGTAGGTTCTCGTGATTTTGAAACTTTAATGTTAGAGTAGTTAAGCGTGTCTTTATTGTATGCCTCCATGCATGTGTAACATTCATGTAATTACCTTTTCTTTGTGTTGCCTGCATGGTGGTATATCTGTTTCTGGTGAAGAACTAATCTAGAAACAATAACTTTATTCCTAGTTGCATGATCAAGCTTTGTTTTCACTTCAGGATTGGTTGGACATCGACTTTGGGATTGCAGAAGGTGTTGATTTTATTGCAATATCCTTTGTCAAATCTGCTGAAGTGATTAATCATCTTAAAAGCTATATTGCTGCTAGGTCACGTGGTAGGTAAGTGTCATACATTGCCTTGCACTCTTAGAAGCTTGGAATGGTTTTGATCAATTCTGATATTTTTGAAGGATGTTTGAGCTTTTACTTTCGACATACATGCTGCATGTGCACTTTCAACAGTTACAAATTAGAATTTGAGACTGAAACTGAATACTCTTTTAGTAACATATGCTCCAAAAATGAGTAACATATCGATCTCTTTTTCTTTTCCTGAAAATGGCATCTCAATTTTATGATGCAGTGACGTAGCTCTCATTGCAAAGATAGAGAGTATTGACTCATTAAAGAACTTGGAAGAAATTATTCAAGCATCAGATGGAGCTATGGTTGCAAGAGGAGACTTGGGTGCTCAGATACCATTGGAACAGGTTCCATCTGCTCAGCAAAAGATCGTCCAGCTATGCAGGCAGCTAAATAAGCCAGTGATCGTTGCATCCCAGCTACTTGAATCAATGATTGAATACCCTACACCCACCCGAGCTGAAGTTGCTGATGTTTCTGAAGCGGTAAGGCAGCGAGCTGATGCTTTAATGCTCTCTGGTGAATCAGCAATGGGACAGTACCCAGAAAAGGCATTGGCTGTTCTGAGAAGTGTTAGTGTGAGAATAGAGAAATGGTGGAGGGAAGAAAAACGCCATGAGGCTATGGTACTGCCAGATGTAGGAACTTCATTTGCAGATAGTATCTCAGAAGAGATTTGTAATTCTGCGGCCAAGATGGGTAAGGATCTTTGGTTCTATAATATATTTGTCTAATTATGTGTTTGCACAAGCATGCATGTGGAAATTTATACCTGCATGCATATATGTATCCTGTATCTATGTGTCTTCTCTCTTCATTGAATTCACTATGGTCCAAAGTCAAAAGAATCTTGTACATCTTGAGACATAAAAGTTTGTTGCATGTTCTGTATACACATTATTGCTCTTTGAGTATTTGAGGCAAAATTTTATTTATCCCGGTACGGTGTATGTCATGGAAAGAATCTTTGTAAATCCATGTTATTTATCTCTTCTTTTTCTTTCTTCAAGTGATTATTTTTTGGGGGCATTTGGATGGTTTGGGCAACTTTCATGAGTTCATTGTTTCAGTATGAGATTATTGCTTTTATCAAGTTTATTTAAAATGTTGATAATTCTTCTTCAATAATGAATTTGGGAAAGCAATCAACATGGAGGTAGATAGCTTCATTTTGAAAATATCTCTGTTAATTTGTATTGGCCCTTTATAGCTTGCTCAATATCTGATAAAATCTGGTGGATTGAATAAACTATAATAAATTTCTAACTGAATACAACTTTTCTCCTAGGACTGTTACAAATTTATAACTTTGGTGATCTTCTCTTCCTCCACCTCCCCTTTTTTCCCCTGATGCTGCTGGTCTTCATCCCGTCTTGTTGTCCTGTATTTTATTTTTTCCCAAAAGATGTAGCAAAACTTTTGGTGTAGATGGAGTAAATTTGAGAAACTGGAGCTGATAGATATGCAACATTTCATTCTGAGTTAGTTTTTCTTTAATTATGGTCTTGACATGAGTTTGGTTGTGATCTGCAGCTAACAATTTAGAGGTGGATGCCCTTTTTGTCTACACAAAGACAGGCCATATGGCATCTCTCTTGTCGCGTTGTCGACCAGATTGCCCTATATTTGCTTTTACGACCACAAATTCTGTCCGGAGGCGTCTGAACCTACAGTGGGGTCTCATTCCCTTCCGTCTGAGCTTCTCCGATGATATGGAAAGCAACCTTAACAAAACCTTCTCGTTGCTCAAGGCCAGGGGAATGATCAAATCAGGTGACCTTGTAATTGCTGTCTCAGACATGTTGCAGTCCATCCAAGTCATGAATGTTCCTTAAAAACTCCAGTATTGATGCAGATTGTGGTCATTTTTCAACCCTGCTTCTAGACTGTTTATGTATTGAACTTCCTGTATCCTTCACTATCAATTACTGTTGGAAAGAAAATTATTGCCACAGGAAAACGAGGAGCTATCATGAGCCCCGGTCATGGCTCTTAGCCTATGTTACTCGGATTCGGGTGTGAGTCTCGGATACGGGTATGTTTTCGATATGGGTATGTTTTACCTTTTTTTAAAAGTTTTTTCATGTATTTGAAGGGTCATATCTTTATATTCATGTCCGAATATACGTCGGATATGGGTGTCGAACATAGGCATTTCAAAAAAAATGAAGAGTCGGAGCAACATAGCTCTTATCAGATCATTTCTAACCCAAAAATTATTTCAATTTCAACTTCCAACTCTCTCTTCCTATTTGAGAAAGAAACCAACCTTTTGGGATGTTGTCTTTGCTGTTTGAGGCTCTTCTGAGCAATGAAGAATAATGTTTTTTTTTTCCTTCACTTACTGAACTATGAAGAATCTAATCTGCCAATTCCCAATTCGACCGGGTTCTTTATGAATTTTTTTCTATAGTTAATTATTGTTTTTGATGGGCTGATGATATTTTGTGTCATTCCATTAAAGGTTTTAGTTCCAGCCCTTCGTGGGTTATGTTGGTTGGACCCCAAAATCCAACTGAATTTCAACAGCTTTGCTTTGCTGGGTTCAATTAAACAACATTTGACACTATTGGGCTATAGCCCTAATTAAACAACATTTACTTTTATATATAATTTTTTATTTTATTTTTTTATGTCATGTTTTATGTTATATTTTATTTTTTTTTTCTTTTCAAAATTATCAAGTTTACAAATTACCTTATCTTCCGATTTCCATAGTTCCCTTCAAACAAATCAAATGTAAAAAAGAAGTTTTATCCCATAATTTTATATATTTCTTTCGACTTCAACTAAGATTCTTAACAGAATTAACAGTGATTTTCACTTGAAAATATTAACTTTATTTCTATGTTTAATTACACTGATTGAAAGCCTATATCTATATATGCCATACTACGGGCATAAATTTACATGTTTATCATGCTTGTATCCGAATAATCTATGTTTGATTTAACAATTATTCATTATTTTTTCCTAAAAAATTAAGACTTCAAGGTTTGAACTTATTTCTTCTCTTTTCTAAACTTTGTTCAAAGTAACAATAAACCTTAAAAGCACTATCAATTATGAGTTTTTTTTTTTTATAAGCTTAAATATAAAAAAACTTTTGAATTTTAAAACTAAATAATCATTTAAATTTTTATCGTTTTTTTGCAATCAATTAAACATTCAAACATTTATTTTCGCCAATTGAGCCGTTGATTGGAAAAAATTGGTTAATGGTTATCATCAATTGGATGAAAATAGATGTTTGAGGGTTTAAATGGATAATAATAATTGTTTGAGGATTCAATTGATTGCAATAATAGAGATTTAGATGATTATTTAATTCTAGTTAAATTTTTTTTATACTTCAGTTTTTTTTTCCTCACTCAAAACTGGCTTTCGTTGAAAGAAATCTCAAAAGTTGTTTTATGTGTATGTATTTTTCTGAACCCCTTGAATGGGCTTTAGAGGGACACTGAAAACTATTAGGGAAAACTACAGTTACCCCCTAAAATTTATTAAAAAATACATTTACCTCCCTATAATTAAAAAATTATTCATTTATCCTATGAGGTTTGATGAAAAATACACTAACCCCTGAGCCTTAAACCCTAAGTAAATTTTAAATGAAAAGACAATTATACCTTTGTTAATTATTAATCATATATTTTTAATTTATTTTATTCATATTACTCATTTTTTTAATTACAAAATAATGAAAATTTAATTCATTTTAAAATTATCTTTAATTCCATAGGAAAAATAACTTATCTTTATTTCAATATATTAACTTTGAGATGAATGTATTATTATTTTTTATTTGAAATAAATCAATAAAATCATGTTAAAAAGTTTGTGATAAAGAAATTGATTAAAACAAAAAAAAAATGAAAAAGGGACGAAAATAAGAAAAATAAATAAAATTAGGGTCTTACTATTTAAAGTCAAATTTAAACAAATATAAATTTGATTAATGAAATCCTAAAATTAATTACTTTTTTAGAGAGATAAAATGTGTTTTTCAAGTTAATATATGTAAGTTGGTTTTTTTTTTATCTTAATATAGCTAAAAAAAATTTTAATTACCAAAATACCGTTACTTTTCTTTTAAGTACCGAAATCCCTTTTTTTTTAATCAGTTGAAAAAGCGTCATGACTCATGACGAATTCTCAACTGTAAATATATATATATATATATATATATTTAAAACTAAGTTGGGAAATCGTTATGGTTCATGGCGATTTCCCAACTAAAACTTTAAATTTTTAAAATTTTTTACACTAACTTTTCACCTTTTTATTTTTAATTATTAAATAATAAAATTTAAATAATTTATAATTTTAAAAAATAAAAATTTAATAATTTTTATATATAATTTTTATCCCATGGTGGTAAGTCCGGTCCGATAAACCTTGATCGTATTTATATAATTTTTAAATTTTTTATTATTTAAAATTTAAAATTTTTAAAAATAAAAAATTATATAATTTTTATTTTCGGGCTTGGGCAAAAGAAATAAATTTTAAATAAAAATTATATAATTTTTTAATTTTTAAAAATAAAAATAAAAATAAAAATTTAATAATTTTTGTATATAATTTTTATCCCATGGTGGTAAGCCCGGCCTGGTATACCAGGATCGTATTTATATAATTTTTAAAATTTTTATTATTTAAATTTTACAATTTATTAATTTATAATTTTTAAAATTATAAATTATATATTTTTATTTTCGGGCTTGGGCAAAGGAAATAAAAAAATTTTGAGCCTCAGCCCGGCCCGATAAGCCATGGCGATTTCCCTTAATCATTTATAAAAAAAAAAAATCATATTTTAAGAAGGAAATAAATTCATCATTTATAAAAGTTCATATTTTACCGGGCTGGGCTGAGGCTCGAAATTTTTTTATTTTCTTTGCCCAAACTCGAAAATAAAAATTATATAATTTATAATTTTAAAAAATTATAAATTAATAAATTGTAAAATTTAAATAATAACAAATTTAAAAATTATATAAATACGATCCGGGTTTACCGGGCCGGACTTACCACCATGGGATAAAAATTATATATATAAATTATTAAATCTTTATTTTTTAAAATTATAAATTATTTAATTTTTATTATTTAATAATTAAAAGAATAAAAAAAAAGGTGAAAAGTTCACCCTGGGAAATCGCCACCATGGGTGGCGATTTCCCGGTGTAAAAAATTAAATTTTTTTAAAGTTTTAGTTGGAAAATCGCCATGGCCCATGGAGATTTCCCAACTTAGTTTAAAAAAAATAAAAAATTTATCGTTGGAAAATCGCTATGGGCCTGGCGATTTCCCAACTGGTTAAAAAAAACGGATTTTGGTACTTAAAAGAAAAGTAACAGTATTTTGGTAATTAATTTTTTTTAGCTATATTAAGATAAAAAAAAAACCTATGTAAGTTTATTTTTAATAAAATCTTATGGATGATAATTATATATATTTTTTTCTTCTCAGTTTTTTCTTTTTTAATCAATTTTTATGCAAATATATGTTAAATATTTTAAACTTATCTTTAATTCAATTATATATTAACTTTGAGATGAATTTATTAAATTATTTTTATTTAAAATAAATAAATAAATAAATATTATTTTAAAAATTTTAATAATAAAAAAATTAAAAGAAAATATATATAAAAATAAGGAAAAATAAATAAAATGAGAGTATTTTTAATATTTAAAGTTTATTTTGAATAAATATTAGTTTGATTAATGAAATCCTAACATTAATTATTTTCTAGAGAGATAAAATGTGGTTTTCAAACTAATAGAGGTAAGTTTAATTTCAATAAAATCTCATGGATAATACTGACAGTTATATTTTCATTTTTTTTCTTCTCCTTTATTTCTCTTTTTTATTTTAATCAATTTTTTACCATTAATTTTTTTTAAACAATGATAATTAATTTATTTTAAATAAAAATAATTTAATAAATTCATCTCAAAATTAATATATAATTGAATTAAAGATAAGTTTAAAATATTTAATTTTTACTTGAATTATAATATAATATAATTTAATTAGAATTTAATTTTATAATAATTAAAGATAATTTTAAAATTAATTAAATTCTCATTATTTTGTAATTAAAAATGAGTTAAATGAATAAAATATATGAAAAAATATATGATTAATAATTAACAAAGATATAATTATCTTTTTTTTTTTAAAAATTTACTTAGGGTTTAGGGCTTAGGAGATTAATGTGTTTTTCATCAAATCTCAGGGGGGATAAGTGGATAGTTTTCAAACTATAGGGTAAGAATATTTTTTTTATTAAATCTTAGGGGGGTAAGTGTACTTTTCTCAAACTATTATTATAGTGGATTAAAAGTTGAACAACACCCCTATTACTAATTTGATCACATAAATTTACATGATAAAGTAATAATATGTGTGGGTTTGGTGTAGAGGCGTACATGGCCCGGACCGGGCTAGGTTCGGGTCAGGTCTATGTATTGTTTAAACATTATATATATTTGTTCAAGTCTGGTCAGATCCAAAGTATGGATCTCAAATTTTGCCCAAACCCGCCTACATTTGTAAATGAATAGCCCAATCCCATTTAAGCCCGTCCATATTATTTTTTTCTAAAAAATTAAAAATATATATTATTTTTTATTTAATTTTTAATAATTTTTCTTTTATTAAGTTCTTAAACATGTACAACTTAACATATTTTTTAATGCTTGCACTATAATATTATATATATATATATATATTTTTTAATCTTTATATGACATAAATTACATAATATATTATTTAATTAGAAAACGGGTTGGGCCGGACTCGAGCCTTGAATGTTGGAGACAAGGCCTAACTCATCTTTTTATCCAAACCCTTTCAAATATTCGACGGGCCTTCAGGCTTGGACGGATAACCCGACCCTTGGACAAGTCTAGTTTGATGTAATTTATTTTGGATTTTTTTAAGAATTATTATCCTGTACACTGGTAGTGGAGTTTTTTAACTCCACAAGTGGGTTAAAAAACTGCCACATGTCCTATTTATTTATTATTTTTTAAATATAGCCTAAGGATATGTGGTAGTTTTTTAACTCGCTTATGGAGTTAAAAAAACTCCACTGTCAGTGTACAGGATAATAATCTTTTATTTAAATATGTTGATTTTGTTTGTTGATTGATTTGTCTATTTTGTTAATTAAATTTTGATATGTATTACTTCAATATAATTATAATTTTTTTTTGTACTAATAACTTTATAAATACTAAAATAGCCACGTCCACTACGTGAGTGGGAGAAAAAAATATATGTTAAAAATAAAGAGAAGTTATTTGGTGGTTATTGGTTAAGAAGAAGTGAGTAGTTTTTAAAAATATTTAATTTTAAAAATAGCAAAAGACATAAATATTTTTATAAATAAATATTTTTATTTTATTTTTTGGTTTTTGTGAAATTTTTTCAATCAAATTGGTGTCGCTTAACTCGTGACGTCAAACTCAGTCAGGAGTTTTATCTCTACTATATAAAACCTCAGACTGAGTTTGGTTTTACGAGTCAAATGACACCAACTCAGTTGAAAAAATTATATAAAAACCAAAAAAAATAAAAATTATGTTCATAAGAATATTTATGTTTTTTGCTATTTTTTAGAATTAAAAATAAATATTTTAAAAAAAAAACTCACTTTTTCTTAACTAATAACTACCAAATAACTTATCTTTCATTTATTTTTAACATATTTTTTTCACCTACATAATGAGTGTCTCTATTCTAGTAAAAAATATATATATATATATATGGTAGTTAAGAGAAAATAGAATAAACAAGTAAATATAATGAGGTTAAATAAAACCAAAAATCTCTTTTGCCGACCTTCTAAAACAATATATGTTCCCCTTGGCCCCTTTCATGATGCTATAATCCTTAATTTCATCAAAAAATGTTGATCTTTTTTATGGCAAATGTTAATAATACCTTTAAAAATTGTAACTTAATGCATTGCTTTTTTTAATTTGATGAAAATATGCATGAAATATAAAGATTTTAATAAAATAATTATTTAATTATTTTTACTTAATCTATAATCTATATCTATAATTTATAATTTATAATCTATATCTATAATATATATAAAAGCACGAATGTGAAAAATCTTTTGAACTGACAAATTAGTCATTGTTATTCATTAGATTTCTAAATTATCATTATAAATATTGTTATTATTAATAAGATTTATCTAATTTATAAAGAATACGTTTAATTTTATTAAAACGCTTTTGTTAAATGGATTAATTTGATAATAAAAAAAATAAAAAATTTATATGGAATTATTTTATTTTAAATGTTCTAATTTTCATTGACCTTATTAAAAAGTAAATCAATTTATTTGATATAAATAAAAAAGAGTTAGCATTTACATTAATTTTTTATCTTCATAATTAATTTTGAATATTAAAAATAATAAGTTTTATGATAATTTAATATGATTTGCACATGAAACAAAATTTACATGTTAAAGCAAAAATTAAAAATTTATATGAAATAATTTTATCTTAAATGTTCTAATTTACCACTAACCTTATTAAAAAGTAAATCAATTTATTTGATATAAATATAAAATAGTTAACATTTACATTATTTTTTTTATCTTCATAATTAATTTTGCATTAAAATAAAAGATAATAAAATTTATAATAATTTAATATAATTTGCACATGAAATAAACTTTATATTTTAATAAAAATTTTAGTTTATATATACTTTATTAGTTTTATTTATTTTAAAAATGTATAATTATATATTTAAAAATAAATAAAACAACTAATATTCACGTGCGAAAACATGTGATAATAAATACTTGTATATATAAAAGCACGAAAGTGAAAAATCTTTTAAACTGACGAAAATAATTATTATTGTTCACTATACTTCTAAATAGCCATAGTAAATAGTTTTATTATTTATAAGATTTATCCAATTTATAAGTTAAAAGTTTACTTTTATTAAAATACTTCATTAAATTTATTTATTAATAAAATTTATCTAATTTATGAGTAAAATGTTTAATTTCTTTTTAAAAAAATTTGTTAAATAGATTTATATTAGATTAATTTATCTTCAAAATTCAAAATAAAAAAAGTTAAAGTTTACATTGATTTTTCTTTTTATCTTCATAGTATTAATTTTACTTTAACATTAAAACAAAAATTTTATGTTAATTTAATATAATTTGCAAATTGAAAAAACTTTATATGTTAATGCAAATTTCAATTAACATACATTTTATTAGCTTTATTTATTTGTAAAATATTTAATTATATATTCAAAAATAAATAAAACAACAAGTATTCGTGTGCGATGCATGTGACAACAAATACTAGTCTATAATATATATAAAAGTACGAATGTGAAGAATCTTTTGAATTAATGAAAATAGTCATTATCATTTGTTATATTTCTAAATTAACATTATAAATATTTTTATTAATATAATTTATCCAATCTATAAATAAAATTTTTAATTTTATTAAAAGTCTTTCATTAAATATATTTATTTGATGATAAAAAAAAAGTTAAAATTTACATTGAATTATTTATTTTTAAAGTTTATTTTTTCATTAACCTTAAAATATAAATGAACTTATTTGATAAAAAAAGAAAAAGAAAGTTTAAATTTACATTGACTTTATTATTTCCACAAATTATAATTTTATATTAAATTAAAAATAACAAATTTATATTATTTGAACATTAAAATTTTTACATGTTAATGCATTTACTAATTTTAATTAATTATTTGTAAAATATATAATTTTATATTAAAATAAAATAAAAATAATGAGTATTCATGTACGATATACGTAACATAATAAGAGAAATTATCTCATTCAACATCAGTAAAATTTTTACACTCCAAAAATGAGGTTATCAAAGTGATCCCTTAGGTATATTTAAAAAATTAAAAAAATTTGTACATGTGTAAGTTTTTTTAACTCCATTTATAAATTTCGCTGTTAATGCATGCCTAGAGGTGGTCATGGACCGGGCTGGGCCGCGGCCCGGTTTTTTTTCCTCTGCCCAGGCTCGGCCCTGGGTAGCCCAAGCCCGTCCGTTTAGACCCGAAACACTGTTCATTGGAATAATTTTTTTTTTTTAATTTTTTATAATTAAAATTAAATAAAATAATATTATTATAATAAAAATCACTGTTCCGGACCGGGTCGGAACATAAAATATCCTGCCCAGGCCCGGCCCGTATTAGGCCGGGCCGGGCAGGCTGCCCGGCCCGTGAGCAGGTCTATGCATGCCCTTATTACTCGGATTATTCTGTTTACATATAAAAAAAATGAAGGCAAGTTTTCAACGCTATAGGACTTGGGTATGTTTCCATGACTTTTCGTCCTATCTAATAAATTAAAATTAAGATTGACCGAGTCTTCTTTAACGTGGCATGCCAATCAGTTTGAAAGAGATATTTTAAAGTAGGATGGCATTGGCAATCGGCAATGGAGAGTTTCCGAGTGCGGATGAAATTTAAAAATTTCATTGTATTGAATAATTTTTCAATTATAATATTTGTTCTATTCTGTTTTCGAAATATACAATTAATTATGAAACTTAATCGAATATTATTATACTATTTAAAATAAGAAAAAAGAACGATCGAATATTATTTCAGTGGAATTTCCAACGCATTTGATCTTGGTGCTTCCCTGCGATAGCAACTCTGCACTAAGCAGGCTTTTTTGATGGAATTTTTTTTTTTAATATATTTAAAATTAATTTTTTTTTATGGAACAATATTTTATCTTCCAATCTCAAAAAATTTTAAAAACAAATTAAATTTGTCTAACAGATTGGAAAGAGATCTGAACTGGAAAGGAAAAAAAAAACAAAAAACAAGGCCGACTGATTTCCCCCTTTATTTTAGTAAGCAAGCGGCTGCCCTTTTTCCTCCATTCACAACCAAAGCCACCTCTAATGCTTCACAATGTGCATTATTTATTTATTATTATTCCCTATATATTAGCAGAACTAATTAATTAATTATTGGTTAAAGTTGTATTTTAATGCCAACCAAAATTAAAATCAAAAGTTTGAGTGTCAGAAATTGGTGTGATTGGAGTCTTAGGGCCTAAGATTTGTATTGCTTGATGACAAGGCAGATTCTGAGAAGATGATTAAAGATATTATTTTCATGGCACTCCCCGCGTTTTGACTACTCATCAAATCTTTGGATATTTATTTGCAATTTTGCAACTATCTTATTATTATTATTATTTATAAATATTTAATTAATTAGCCTTCCTTGCTATGTCAATAAACTGGAAATTATATCCTTTTTATTTACTAGTATTTACTTATTTATTTTTTACTTTTAGGAGAAAAGGCTTTAGCTCGTCAATTGAGGCAACTTCGAAGAAAGAGTATGTTGTTTTCCTTCACTTCTCCTTCCAAGTTCCAGACATACAATAAAGGTATCCATGTCACTTCATCCACGCGGTGGATTTTGCCTAATAAAAGCCTGACGACATTTCTCATCACCAATATCAGCTTACAATTTTGTTGATTAAGTTTTCATTTCCATGAATTAATAAGTTAATATCTTTGTAAACCAAATACAGTACTCAACATTTCCTTTCCTTCATTCTCCGTCTATCTTCTTCTTCTTGCCTTTACTGTTTTTTTTTTTCAATGACTACCATTCTTAAATCAAACTTGCTTTGCCTTCAATGTACAATCCAAGTCCCTCCCACCCTTAGCAAATACAAAAAGAAATGGCACTCCATTTTCACTACCATCTATTGTTCTAGAAAGTTTTCATCCCTTGTCATCAAGTCCCCTACACCCAAACATAAAACCAATGTTGTTCCTCCTTCACCATCTCATGTTTCACTCACTGTTCTACATGAAAACAATCCTTTCCAAATTGACCAAACAACTCTCATTGAGCTATTGAAAGAGAAAAAAATCGAGAGGTTGCAGAAACATGATGGGGTTGATGGTGTGGCTTCTGCTCTTGGAACCGACACCCAGGTTGGCATTTCTGGCAGCACCGAGGACATTGCACGCCGACATGAGGCATTCGGTTCCAACACGTACAAGAAACCGCCAACAAAGAGCTTTCTCCATTTTGTGATTGAAGCATTTAAAGACCTTACCATACTGATTCTTTTAGGCTGTGCAGCTCTTTCACTTGGCTTTGGAATCAAAGAACATGGCCTGAAAGAAGGTTGGTATGACGGTGGAAGCATTTTTGTAGCTGTATTTCTTGTCATTGCTGTTTCTGCTATAAGTAACTATAGGCAGAACAGACAATTTGACAAGTTATCAAACGTGAGCAACAATATTCAGGTTGATGTTGTAAGAGGAGGTCGACGCCAACAAATTTCAATATTTGATATTGTTGTTGGAGACGTTGTGTGCCTAAAGATTGGAGATCAGGTTCCTGCTGATGGATTGTTCTTAGATGGACATTCATTGCAAGTAGATGAATCAAGCATGACTGGGGAAAGTGACCATGTTGAGGTAAATCGCAGCCAAAATCCATTCTTGCTTTCAGGGACCAAAGTGGCTGACGGGTACGCTCGGATGCTTGTTACCTCGGTTGGCATGAATACAACGTGGGGTCAAATGATGTGCCAAATCAGCCGTGACAACAATGAACAGACACCCTTACAAGCGCGTTTAAACAAGCTGACCTCATCAATTGGTAAGATCGGCTTAGCAGTTGCTTTCCTGGTTCTTGTCGTTTTGTTGGTTCGTTACTTCACAGGTAATACAACAGATGAGAATGGAAACCGGGAATTCAATGGAAGCAAGACAAAGAGTGATGATATTATAAATGCTGTTGTGGGAATTGTAGCTGCCGCTGTCACGATTGTTGTAGTTGCAATTCCAGAAGGATTACCACTAGCTGTCACACTGACTCTGGCTTATTCGATGAAGAGAATGATGGCAGATCAAGCAATGGTTAGAAAGCTCTCTGCCTGCGAAACAATGGGCTCTGCCACCACAATTTGTACTGACAAAACAGGTACTCTCACACTTAACCGAATGAAAGTGACAAAATTTTGGCTTGGTCAAGAATCTATGGAAGAGGGTGCTTCTTCAATTTCTCCATTTGTTGTTGACTTAATCCATCAGGGAGTTGCTTTAAACACTACTGGTAGTGTTTACAGAGCTTCTCCAGGATCAGAATTTGAATTCTCAGGCAGTCCTACAGAAAAGGCAATCCTTTCTTGGGCTGTCCTGGAACTGAAGATGGATATGGAGAAAATGAAGAGAAGTAGTGCAATACTTCAAGTTGAAGCCTTCAATTCTCAGAAAAAACGGAGTGGGGTTTTGATTGGGAGGAACGATGATGACAGTATTCATGTTCACTGGAAAGGAGCCGCAGAGATGATTCTAGCAATGTGCTCAAGCTACTATGATGCTTCTGGAGTTGTGAAAGATCTGAATGATAGCGAAAGGACGAAATTTGAGCAAATTATTCAAGGCATGGCTGCCAGCAGCCTCAGGTGCATTGCTTTTGCCAATAAACAGGTTCCAGAAGAAGAGTACGATAATCTGAAAGAGAAGAAAAAGCTTAATGAAGACAGCTTGACCCTGTTAGGACTGGTGGGTATAAAGGATCCATGCAGACCTGGAGTGAAGAAAGCTGTGGAAGATTGCCAATATGCTGGAGTAAACATCAAAATGATAACTGGTGACAATGTTTTCACTGCAAGAGCCATAGCTACTGAATGTGGGATTCTCAGGCCAGGTGAGGACATGTCCAGTGGTGCGGTGGTAGAAGGTGAGGAATTCAGAAATTATACACCACAGGAAAGAATGGAGAAAGTTGAAAAAATCCGAGTTATGGCAAGATCCTCTCCTTTTGATAAACTTCTCATGGTACAATGCTTGAAAAAGAAAGGACATGTAGTTGCAGTCACTGGTGATGGCACAAATGATGCACCAGCACTCAAGGAAGCAGATATAGGTCTATCCATGGGAATTCAAGGCACTGAAGTGGCGAAAGAGAGCTCAGATGTTGTCATCTTGGACGATAATTTCGCTTCTGTTGCCACAGTCTTAAGGTGGGGAAGATGTGTCTATACCAACATCCAGAAATTCATTCAATTCCAGCTTACTGTAAATATTGCTGCACTTTGTATCAACTTCGTAGCAGCAGTGTCAGCAGGTGAAGTTCCTCTAACAGCAGTCCAGTTATTGTGGGTGAACTTAATCATGGACACATTGGGTGCTTTGGCTCTTTCCACAGAGCGGCCTACAAAGGAGTTGATGGAGAAACCACCCGTTGGTCGAACAGAGCCACTTATCACAAATATCATGTGGAGGAACCTACTAGCTCAAGCTTTATACCAGATAGCAGTGCTTCTTACCCTACAATTCAGCGGTGAATCAATCTTTGGCGTAACAGAGAAGGTAAATGATACATTGATCTTCAATACTTTTGTCCTGTGCCAAGTCTTCAACGAATTTAACGCAAGGAAGCTGGAAAAGAAGAACGTATTTGAGGGGATACACAAGAATAAGTTGTTTATGGGAATCATTGGGATAACCATTCTTCTTCAAGTGGTAATGGTAGAATTTCTGAAACGGTTTGCAGATACAGAGAGGTTGAATTGGGGGCAATGGGGTGCCTGCATCGCAATTGCAGCTGTTTCTTGGCCTATTGGTTGGGTTGTCAAGTGCTTACCTGTTCCAGAGAAACCCATTTTCAGCTATCTCAAATGGAGGAAGTAAGACATCGGAATTCAGAATTGTAGATCATTCTTATTCTTTTTGTACTCTGTCATATTCTTTTTGTACTTAATGTGAAAATGATGTCAAAATTTCAACAGGCAGATTGCGTGCAATAATGAAAGCCCTTTGGGCCTATGATTTGGCGCGAAAGTGCGATATGTAATTAGGTGCTAGGTGACCACCATGTGATCTGATCACACCCTTTGTTCATTTTGTTAAAGATTTTCTTCATGTATTTGGCATATGGTTTCCAGGAAAGTATATATGAGAAACCTTGATACATGTCCCACACAATCATTGCGTGCAATAACTATTTTAGTGATTTTTATACTACTGGACGTCAAAATCTAGTGAACACTAATAGTAGGGAAAAGTCGAAAAGAAGATACCTCGGTGCCTGATATGAAGAGGAAGTCTTGAGCCCTTAAGGGATCAAAGAAAGCCATTTTATCTTGGGTCTTATCATACGCGGCAACATACTAGGAAAATGCTGCCTACACCGAGAGGATCATATGAGGGTTACACACGGGCAGAGGCCAGCGCCATATCTCCCTCTTATTCCCTCTAATATTCTCATAGTTTTAAATAGCGGTGGCGGATTTCGTCCCGAATACGATTGTGGGTGTTGCGGACAAACGTAACGCATCGTGGTTGTCGCGAACGTAAATTTGATAATACTTCAAGAAATTTGATAAAGTCGCGGAAGTTACGTAACGGATAAAATACGATACGAATATCTCAATTTCCATTACGTCGCGATCATTACGCTGCGTAACAGCCGCATAGTTTTTAAAACTATGACTATTCCCCATCCCCAATTTCACTAAAGATCAGCAAGAAGCAGGGGAACTTTCTAATCTAGAATACTGGTGTCATATGAAAGCATATCAAAGTGATCTATTGCAGCATAAAAATTGAAATTTAAGAACTTTTTCAATAAAAGTGTTTGTTTTTTTGAATCTCATCAACTATTGCAGGCAGTCTTTTTGTAAATTCTTACATGTTATCTAGTCATCATGCATTCTTATCCTTTCCTAATTTGATTTGATGACTTCACCGATCCAGTCCAGACAATCCTCCTGAAATTGAAAAGCCAGTAACATTAACAGGTGTTATTAAATGCTTAAAGCATTGAGCCATTCCAGAGCTCGAAAGTTTCAAAGTTCTGAATTAATTGCAACTACCCAATTTCAGTTTGGCTGTCCGATTGAAATAAGAGAAAGAAAAGAAAGGATTTATGGTCTATGGTTTTGATTTGATCTGGCTTTTCAAAGACTTTATAATTTGATTCAGACTGTTGGAAAAAAACAAAAGAAAAGGAAGGATAATGGGCAAATGCCAAAGCTCCTTCATAGGCTTCAAAACTGGGCTGACAAATGGGCAACTATGACAAGTTTTATCATATTATTTTGGCCTGTATGATTGGGGCATGGGCTTTAAGTTTGCTGAAATCTCACTCAAATCATACTAGGACTCATTCAACATTTTAATAATTTTGGACATGATAACATAATATGATAAATAAAATATGATATAAAATACGATACGACATAAAAAAAAATACGAATTTATAAATGTGTCAGAATTTTTAAAACACGAATTATTAACGTATCAAACTTTATATAAATATATAATACTTTAAACATGATTAAGACATATAAATAATACGATTATAATATAAATACACAAATTATCAAATTTACTAAAAGAATCTTTATGGAAAACCTCTTAAATCCTGTTAACACAATTTTTTTTTTTTAAATATCGGACAGTTTTAAGCACACAAAAAAAGAAAAAAAAAACATTTAGAATTGTCCATCAAAATAGTATTTCTCTTTTCCTAATTAGAATCTTGGACTTTTAATTTGATGGTATTACATTTTCAGTTTTAGGATGTGGAATATAAATGAAATTAACGATAATTACTTTAATTTCTTTTAAAATTCAAATTTGGTTGGTGGGAAAGATTATTTATATTACTTGAGTTCGATCGTTTCTAGATCTGTTTATGGGCCAGGCTGGGCCGCGACACGAATTTTTTTTATTTTTCTTACCCATACTTGGGTCGGGCCGGGTCTGTTGGACTATACGAGTACTTCAACCTTTGGACAGGTCTAATCGTTACATTTGATTGTTATATAGTTAGGACAATATAAAATACTTAGTAGTTTGTATAAGAATTCGTTTTTTATATATTGACAGTGAATTTATTTTTAATTTCACATGCAGAATTAAGATATTGTTACAAGTCTAATTTTTTTATTTTTTAAATATACCATAAGGATATGTATTATCTCACTAATCTCGTTTGTAAAACTGACGGTGAATGAGATAATTTATCATAAACAAATATATAAAAAATTAAAAACTTAATTAATTTCATGAGCAATCGAGATAATTATATAATATTCAAACTAGACTTTTATTTGCATTAAAAGAAAATAGAGGAGTTGAATTTTAGTCAATACTTATATCACTACACCAAACTCACAAGTTCCTTGTATTGAAAATTTTTAAATTCAACAAAATTAAAAAATTGTCATATATTTATTATAATATATTTAATAGAATTAATATAATAATATAATAAATAAAAAAACATGTGATAATTAAAATTATTTATAAAATTTTAAATTTTTTCGATGGTGTATAAAAAAAATCGAATATATAAATTTGTAATTACGCATATAATACCCTAATGTGAAAATTGAAATAATCTATCTATTTTTATATCTATCCTGATTTTATAAAAATAAAAAAAAAGCAAAAATTCATTGTCTTTATTCTAAATGGAAACAAGATGAGTAATAATGACTTGTATGCTCAAATTAGGTTTTTCCATAGTCCATCACATACATTTAAATTGAATGATTAAATTGACCCACATGTTGATGCTCAGATTTGCCATTACACCAAGAAAAAAGGGTCCTGCAGGTGGACTGGAAAGCCTTTGCAATAACTGCTTCAGTGGGGGCAAACTATATTGTGATTCTGTTGGCAACTTTACTATCAATTTATTAGTCTATCCCAATTTCCATTTCCACAATTGAAAATTTTTTCAACCTAAAAAAAGAAAAGAAAAATACAATGAATAAAAAATCGGATCGGAGGTTAAAATGGTGTGATCTCCAGGTCATCAGTTCAACCGGTCCAACTGGTTGAACCAGATTATTCAGTTAAAAAGTAAATTAAATATTAAATATGTGATTTTAATATTAAACAAGTATTAAATATAATAATTAGTTAATAAAAATATGCATTTATTTTAATGGTATAATGTTTAATTTATGATTAAGAGGTTAAAAGTTCAAATCTCATTACTTACAAATAATTTTAATAAAAAATAATAAAAAAACAAAAAAAAATGATTTTTTATCGGTTTAATCCAGTCTTTTGCCGGTTGAATTGGTTTTTTACCCGTTCATTGAATCCTCAGACTGGACAAACCACCGGTTCCCTATCAAATCGGTTCGACTGATCGATCCGATCCGGTTTTTTCAACACTCGAAAAATAAACATAAATAATTTTATATATTAATATTTTAGTTAAGTTTGAATTAATGTCACATTTTTTTATCTATACTATTATAAATGGAGTGACTGAGTTGGTGTCACGAGTCAAGTAACAACAATTCAGTTGGTGAAAGTATAAATTAACCAAATATCTATACTAGTATTAAAGGAGTGACTGAGTTGGTGTCACGAATCAAGTAACAACAATTCAGTTTGTGAAAGTACAAAACAACCAAATAACCATACTATTATTAAAGTAGTGACTGAGTTGGTGTCACAAGTCAAGTGACACAGCACAAACTCAGTTGGTGAAAATACAAAATAACCAAATAAAATCAAAAAATTAAATAAGGATAATTATGTCTTTAATATTTTATATATTATTTTTAATAAAAAAAATTATCTATTTACTTTTAAAAAACGACGCAATCTTCTAAAAAAACTACTTAAAAAAATACCAAATTTTTACCCATTTTTCTAAAAAACCAACTCACTTAAAAAATTACCCATTTATTTATATTTAACTTTTTAAACATAATTTATTTATTTTTTAAAATATATTTTTATTCACAAAACGGATGTCTTAAATTCTAATATACTTAAAGATAAAATTGTTATAATTAAATTTTGATCACTGAAATTAATAAATAGTTCAACAATCTATAGCAAATTATATCATTAATTCACTATTAAAACTCCGACATGTTTGAGGATTATTTTTAATTATTTGGTCTCTTATTTCTTTTGTTTTTTTGTTTTTTTTTTTAGTTCAAAGTTATTATAATTAAGTGAAATTGTAAATTAAAAAATTGAAACATGAGGCTACAATTAAAGGGTGTATGTTAAATAATTGTTTCTATAACATAAAAATATAAAATGGATTTATGTAAGCATTAAATATTATCTTAACATCATAATGTAGATGTCTCACTCAATCTACCAAAAAATGGGGCCAATAATTTTTGATGGAGTTCTTCAACCTTATATATTATAAAAACACTATCATGAAACAAGGTAAATTATGCAATTATTTTTTGTGACATTGGACCTAAGCCTCATTGATAAGAAAACAAATAAAGAAAACAATGTTAGTACAAAGTTTTGTTTGGCTTTGCCCAAATAAATAAAATAATAATATAAAATAAAAAGAGGAAAAATACCCAGAAGAAGAATCCAAACCACAATAGTCCCAAATGCCATCATTTCGTATATAGCTTTCCTTATCAAACACCTTTATATCCTCATCAGTCATCAACTCCATTATTAAATAAATGAAATATTTTTCATAGTTTTAGACACCAATTTTATTGTAATTGATACAAACAAACAAGGTATTATTATTATATTATTAATTTTTTTTTTTTAATGTGAAGGAAAAAAAAAAGAAGAAGAAAAAAACTACAATTCAGCATTTTTCAAATATGATATTTCTATTATTATTTTTTTCATTACATCTTCAAGTCAACTAAATATTTATACATGAATTTTTAAATCAAGTTAGTTTTCTTGGGAAGAAATAAAATCAAAGTTTGGGATTGCATTTAGTTAATCTCTTTGCAAAGAAATTATTTTTTAGGAGTGTCACTATTTAATGGTTTTGTTTCATCATGTAGGAAATTAATTTTATAACAATAATGAGATTAATTAAATGCATTATTCAATTTGCTTGCCAACATTTATCAAAATCAATAATTTTAATCTATGATATGCACCTACTAAATTTAATATATGATTGTAAGAAGATTAAGAAAAGATTACCTTTAAGTTCTTATCAATGTGACTAAAGAAAGCAAGCATTTTATTAATTATTTATGAGGCAAAAAAAATATTTCTATTCTTTTGTGGATCCTATTGCTTAAGGAATCTTAATTAATCTCTAACCTTAATGATTTTTTAAAGGAAAAATATTATATTAATAATAGGATAGTGATACATACATTGACAAATGATATCTCTTCTTTCTCTCCTCATTATTGGTATTGCTTGTCTATCACTAACATCAAAATTTAAATACATAGTTATAGACAATAGGTAATGACGGACATGGAGTGGATTTGGATTTTTGACAATGTTGGGTTTTTATTTTAAGGGATTAAGTACATATTTGTCATCTTAATATATAATTGAATTTTGGGTCATTGTATTTTAATTTAATTGTATTTGTTATTAAACTTTTAATTTTGTTAATTCTTAGATATAACGTAACAAAATTGATAAAAAAATTTTAATATGCATTAATAGAATATTTCGTAAAATATTTCAATTCTGTTATTTTTTGTCCAAAAGTCAATGAAATTAAAAGTACAATAACGAAATTTACCATTTATATTAACATTAACATAATATTTTGTAAAATATTCTAATTTTGTTTTTTCAAAAATTAATAAAATTGACAAAATTCAATAAAATTGAAGTTATTGAATTAGAAGCATGGTTAACGACACAATCTTGATTCTATTTTTCATTGGACTTAATTTAACAATTTATTCAAATAATGAGATTCAATTTTGATAAATTAATCTATAGGATTAAATCCACAATTTCGTATAAATATAGAGATGGATTGTACAATTTGACTAAATAGATTTGACAAGGTTTTTGAGAAATTAAAGATATATTAGGCCAACAAATGAGGTCTTATGGGAGGAGAAGATAAGGGGGAAAGTGGCAGTACCACTTTCTGACGTTTGCCCCTATTTGGTTTTAATTGGTTGTATAGAAAATGACCTGCCTTTTATAATATATACTAGAATTAAGCCCCTTTTACTGATTTTTTATTTTTATTTTTAATTAATAAAAAATAAATAAAAAATAAATTTTATTAAATAATAAGTTTTATTGTTATTTTAAAATTTTAAAAATATTAATATTAATATAATATTTTGTTAATTATGAAAATTAAATTTATGATAATTGTTTATTTATAAATTACGTAATACAAATGCATTTTCAATTGTTATTTATATGTATTTTTAAACATATTTAGATCTTATTGTATAGTATATATTTTTATTTACAGAAGGTAAAATATAATAGATGAAAAATAACAAAATAAAATTATGGTTTGCATTTTATTGTTTCGTTGCGTCGACTTTCTCACATAGGTTAGCAGCAAGTTCGTTTTTTTCTTCTTCTTTTTGGTTAAATTAATGAAGTACTAATTCATTTTTATTTTGCATATTTAATTATTCAAATAAAAATAACTAAAATAAATTTGTGGTTTATATTTAATTCTCTCATTTAATTAGTTTTCTCACTCTGGTTAGAACTTAGAAGCAAGTTCGTTTTTTTTAAAAAAAATTTCTGAGCAGGTCAAATATGTATCCTAAATCAACATACGGGTCAACGTTCGGACCAACCTTTTTAAATATATCATTTAAAAATAAAATAATAAAATAAATATAAAATAAAATAAAAGACAAAAACAAAAAAAACAAAAATTAAAATTAAAATTAAAATTAAAATTAAATAAAAATTAAAACTAAAACTAAAACTAAAACTAAAACTAAAAAAATAAAAAATAAACTAAAACTGAAAAAAGAAAAAATAAAAAATAAAAAAATAAAATAAAAGTTTGCCATGTGTCAAGAAAAAGAGCTTGATCGTGTCAATCATTTATCTTATTAGAGGATTTTTTTCGGCTTTTTTCACATTGATATGGATCCCAAATCGACTCGTGGGTCAATGTGCGAATCGATCCATTTAAAAACATCATTTAAAAATAAATTAATATAAACGAAAAAACTAAAATTAAAAAAATAAAAACAAAAACTAGAAAAAAAACCTTAAAATAATATATAAAAAAAGGTTGCCACGTGTCAAGCAAAGAAGCTTGACACGTGTCAAATTACCCCATTAGGGGATTTTTTTTAATGATGTAATATATATATATATTTATATCAGGAGGAATTAATTTATATTGGTGTAAATTAATTAGTTTGCTATAGGATATACTAAATTTGTTCAAATCGAAATGTTAATTAATCCATGCTCTATTTCTTTTAGTTATTTGCTGGACAGTACGAGCTCAACATTTCAAATTTTAAATATATATTTTCTGGTATACAAAATTTTAAATGAGGGAGGATACTTCATTTCAAAATCAGGTTCTGAAATGAAGAATTGCAAGTGCTAGGGATCAAACTCGAGTCTTACGGAAATTCACCTCCATCTATTTCTATTAATTTTTTAAAGAAAAAATAGTATTATTATCAATAAAAAACTTATTTAACTCACTTTAAACAAGATCAACTATTCTAAATATCTTTTTTTACATATAATATATATGTATGTATAAGGTTATATATAAAAAAAGTATAAAAATATAAAATAATAAATTTATAGGCAGGACGAGATTGGAGTGGAGTAAACATTTACCAAAATCATTCGTCTCACCTTTCAAATTAAAAAAATTTCTTCTCGTGCGCCCTGTCCCCCACTTTATAATATATATATATATATATATATATTCACCCATTTGAGATGAATCGATGCGAAACCCGTGGAGCAGGTCGAATTTTGTCATCTCTAATTTGGATTTAATTTTCGATGATTTTAAAGACGTACTTTCTCATATTGACATGAATTTTGGTGCATTGAATAATAGTCTTAGGAGTTAGATATTGAAATTAAATAGCAAAAAAAAAAAAAAAAGATGTGGAATTTTTTATTTATTTTAAAAGCAATGCCAAGTGATCGATCATAGTGACGAAGATTTTGTCATTATTGAAATTCAAGGCAAGAAAAATGGTCATAGCTATATTGATGACTGATGACTAAGATGCTTGGTTAGTCCAATTAGTCTCCAAAGACTCGTATGTATAAAGAGACCCACTTTAATTGAAACTCATTTATAAGCCTCCTTCATCCGTAATGACTTGATGGAAAATGACATATCCAACGTAAAATTTTTACTCTCAATTGGCTTTTCCTAGAAACAATAATTGAATTCCATTTGTGACTTTGTGATTACTCCACCCATACTATGTGAATGTAAGTAAGTTTTATTTTTTAAGATGGGTTTTGCTAACGAGTGTTTTTAGGATACTCTTTAAGCTTAGTTAATATATTATTTATAATAATAAAATTGTATTAAATACAATAATTGATAATTTTTTCATCATTTTTAATGCATTTAATGAAGATATTATTATATATGGTAACCTTAAAGAGTGCCCTTAGGCACTCGCTAGTAAAATCCTTTTATGATAGGGATCAATTAATCGGTGTCTATAGGTACCTTATTTAATTATCAGTTTAGAAAAGTTTTTTGCATTTAATACAAAACTTTTACTTAATTGAAAAAAAATTAAGCCAGTAATTACACTTTTCTTTCTCTATATATATATATATATATCATATTAACCAGTTTCTAATAGCACTGGTTACATTTTCCTAATATAATTTTTTCTATAAATATTACTTTAAGCAGTGTCTATAAGTACCCGTGCAATTTTTTCCTACTTTTATTTATATGATTTTTTTAGAACGATGAAATTTATTATTTTTTCTTTGTATAGAATTAAAAAGGAAAGAGTTATATTTTATTTTTTAATGGCAGGTTCTTAGAAACAAAATGACTACAATTTTTACTTTTAGTCCTCAATAATAATTTTTTTTTGGTACAAAAGAGGCTACAGCTTAGGAATAAAGGAATGAGTTACAGATACTGGAATTTGAATCCCAGATCTACTGGATGCCACCTCTTAAAAATGGCTGCATGAACCAATTGAGTAGAGGTGGCAAAATGAACTCGAACTCGAAAACCCGCCCAGAAAACCCAAACCTGCCCAAACCCGATTTGACCAAAAAATCAAAAACCCGAACCCAAAAAATCCCGAACCCGAAATGGCCCGAGCCAGAAATTACCCAAACCCGAAAGGGCTCGAACTCGAAAAAACCCGAACTCGAAAAACCCGAGCCAAAACTTGAAAATACCGGAGCCCGAAACCAACCCGAACCCGAATTTAATACTAAAAATAAAAAGTATCAAATTATAATTAAATATTTTTTTTTATAAAGCAAGAATTTTATTTATCAATTTTATTCTAATCTCTTTTTTAATAATTTAATTAAAAATTAATTTATATTTTTATATATATGATAAAATAATAATTTTATCAAAAATAAATTATATTTTGTACTTATAACTTGAATGTCTCATATCTTGATGAATTCACCATCTAAAGATTCTAAACTCATAAAAATTTTAGAGATGTAAATTTTTTTTACTAAAGTATTACTTGTCCTTTATTTATGTTATTTTAAGAGTAACCTTATAATAGTATAATAGTGTTTCCTATATATTAAAATTAATTAACAGTAATTCATTCATTTTAACTTATCTCTAGTATAATAATATTTCTTATATTAAAAAATAGATAAAAACTACTTTTAAAAAAAATGTGTTTCTCTTTGCAACATATATATAGTTTTCTTAGGCAGATTATTAAATTAAGTCAACAAATATTGATTTATAAAAGTATCATGTCTTTTTAGAATTTAAAAGTATTTAACATAATTAGCTAATTTAATTTTGTAATTGATTTATTATTTATTTTATTTTGGATAAGTATTTTTTTGAATTATTATTATTTTATTACACTTGATATAATTTAAGATATAATTTACTTTTAGTAACATATTATATCAAAATTCAAGATTGGTTCACTTGGTAATATCCTTACTATTAAGAGTTGAATGTTAGGTTCGATTCTTTACATAAGAATAAAATTTTTATATTTTACAAATATATAAACGGATAGTTGAATGCCAGGGTTCGTCCTTAAAAGTCTTTTATTTTGTAGTGAATATAAATTATAATGTATTTACATGTTGAAATTTGAGTTCATCAAATCAATTATTTTAAATATTAATATGATTAATTTATAATATATCATATTTTTATAATAAATTATTTAAAAAATTTATTTTATATAAAAAATTTATTTTATATTCTTTTGGTGCTAACAAATATTGATTTTAATAAATAAATATAATTAAAAATATCATATTATAATAAAAGATTATTTTTAAAAATAATAATAAAATATTTAATTTATTTTTAAAAGTAAATATTTAAATTACGTAAAAATGATTACATTACATCTAACATAAAATAAAAATGATGTAAAATATACCCGAACCCGAATTGGCCCGAACCCGAATGGACCCGAACAAAAAAAAAGACCCAAACACAAATGGACCCGAATCCAAATAAACTCGAACCCAAATGAACCTGACCCGAATCCGCCCAATTGCCACCTCTACAATTGAGCTAAGCTCCGGTTCATTCCCCAATAATAATTTTAGTGACCATTGTTGGAACCTAACATCTCTTGATCTTTTCTTATTAGAACTGAAATTTAGGGTTAAAAAGCAATTAAGCTCCCACCCACCAATTATTATAAGCAAAGAGTAACAAAGGTCAACAAATTTGATGGTATGCAATTAAGATCATTTCAATACAGACTAGTGAACATATATAAAGCAAGTTATGGGACTTTAGGAGATAAAGTTTATGGGGAAAATAAGATCCTAGTACATTAATAAAGACTGAGATAAGGATTTCCTCAATGCAATTCTCAAAATCTATCATCAAAAGTTCAAAACACACAAATGTTGGTTCAGTTGATAAAGAAAGATGTTCTCTTTCTTTGTCGATCAGAACTCAATCTTTATGAAAAATATTTCAAAAATAAAATTTTGAATACACTAAAATCAATATAAAAGAATCCGTCCTTCCTAATTAAGATCATGTAGGAAGAAGACTACACTCAAGTAGAGGTGCTCATGGGTGGCGGCCCCTTTTTTTTTTCAAATTATTTGTCCAGGCCTTGCCCTGGGCGAGCCCAGGCACGCCCATAAGCCCGAATTTACTATTTATTATAATAAAATATATTTTTATAATTAAATTAAATAATATTATTATAATACAAAAATACTATTTCGAGTCGAGCCGGATTAAAAATATCCTGTCCAAACCTGACCCAATACGAGCCAAGCCGGGTCTGGCTGGCTGCCTGGCCATGAGCAGATCTATGCTCAAGCAACATCTAAGGATACCCTAGTAAGTATTATGAGACCAAAAATCTATACCAAACAAAAATATTCTTAAAGTTTGCAATTTTTTCTCAAAAAAAAAAAATTAAGGATTTTGTTAACGAGTGTCTTAAGTACATTATTTAAAGTTATTATATTTTCATTCAATACATTAGAAATGTTGAATAAAATTATCATTTTTTGTATTTAATACAATATTATTATTATAAATGATATGTTAATTAATCTTAAAGAATGTATTAAAAACACCTATTAACAAAATCTAAAAAGTACTACTAAGGTAAACTAAAAGCATTTGAGTTCCCAAAGCTAAAATTACTAGCCCATGTTCCCAAATAAAGTTTTTTTTTTTTTTTAAAAAAAAGAGAAAAATCATGGGTTTTAAAAGAGATTCAATTATTTCAATAGACATCATGAAAAGAAATTCACTAAAGTGAAATCAAATAGTCTTGAATCATTAAAGATCCAACATTATACTTAAAAGAAACACAAAACTAAGGGATTAGTGACAAATTTCTAATCTATGAAACATTATTTTTGTTTTTCCATAATTGTTGGGATTTGGCTTTCTCATCATATTTTAAAGCATAAAGGAAGAAAAAGATTGAAATATTATTTGACAATGGAAAAAGATAAGTATGGTAGGTTTGGCCCCATTTGTGTTTATGAGGAAAAGTGGAAACTAGGGGCCGGTTTTTTCAAACTTTTTTATTATCGGTTGCTTGCACTTGAATATAGGGATTTTGTTGGCAATAACCCTACAACTTTCAAAGTGAAGGAAAAAAACAAAAGGCTTCACATCAATTAACAAGATGCCTTTCTTTATACAATCATTTCCCTGCTATGCAATTTGTATTTTTTTTCCTTCATCATAATTTTACTTTGAACGTATTATAAATTTGAAACCTTTGTCTAGTGGTACGATAATGAGTCTTTCTATTTGAAATTGAGGAATTATCTTATTCATTGTAAGTGAAGTTTTTAAAATTTTATAAATAAGATTATTAAGATGATACATAATTTTCAGTATATATTAAAGAAATTAATTAAAAATATATATATATGACAGATTCTTAATACTGCTTGTAAAATTAAAATAAAAAAAAATTCACTGTCAATGTATCAAATACGAACTCTTTGAAATTTTATGTTAAACTTATTAACAACTAAGATGGTGTTTATATGAAATCTCTTAGTGTCAAATAAATTTTTTTTTTATTTTTAAAAAGAGTGAAATATATGATAGATTTTTAATACTGTTTGTAAAGTTAAAAATTGCATTATCCATATATCAAATACGAACTCTTTAAAATTTTATGGTAATCTTACTAAAAACTAAGATAATATTTATATAAGAAGGAGAGCCATTCTTGTACGTAATTCAAGATCCAATAAATCTTCATGTATATCAAAGGCAAAATATAGATAATGTTTATTTCCAACAAAATCATTCTATTCTTTCCCTTCCCCTTCCTCCCACATTCTTTTTTATAAGTTTGCTTGAATTTATGAACATAAATATCATTAAAAATAGCAATTTGAGTATTTTCTAACACAATCATTCGGGGTTTAGCCACCATACATAGAAAATGTCATTTGGAGTTTGTACACTAGATTAAGAAATTAATGAGATTAGAAAAACTTTTGGGTGAATGATTTAGTACATCTGCTCATGGGTTGGGCTTGGATAAAATTTTTGGTAATTTAAATCAATCCGGCTCGTCCGAATTACTATTCATTAAATCAAAATTATTTTTAATTTAAATTTAATTATAAAATATATTTAAATATTAATATAAAATTACTATTTTAATATTTTTTAAATAGTAAAACAGGTTTTCGAATCGGCCCGAGCGTGACCTGAAACAGGATTGGGTAAGGAAAAAAAATTTTGGGCCGCGACTTGACCCATGAGCAGGTCTATGATATAGGCGGCTGAGAATTTAGGAGTTATATATTAGAGTTGTAGCAGTAAAAAAAAAATTTGGTATTTTTTCGTTTCAAGTTCGGACTGTTTTGAATTCATATTATTTCGAATTTTTTAAGACTCAGGCTATTTTAAATTTAGATCTTTTTGAGTTCAGATCATTTATTCGGATTTGAACTGAATTCAGGATTTGGGGTTAATCAGGTATTTTTAAATTTTATAAAAAAATACAATCATTTTAACATATTTTTCGAGTTTTAGTTTGAATTTATTTTTTTAATCAGATTCATTTCGATTCAGACAATTTTAAATTTGAATTATTTGGGTGGAAATCATTTTATTTTTAAAATTTACACAGGTTGGATTTCTTTTGCGAACTCCAATCCTGTGGTAACGAGGAAAAGATTGCCAAAATGCTTAAACTTAAAAATTGTCTAAGCATTAGTATAAAAAAAAAAAAAAAAGAATTGTCTAAGCATAAAATCTATTGTAAAATTTTTTAAGTGAATGAAACCGTTAGAGCTTAAAAAAGAAAAAGAAAAAAACTTTTCTAAAGAATTATTATTAAAATAATAAAAGGCCCATGTATTGAATTACATGGAAATCCAATCCATCACTCTTTTTGTTTTGGTGTCTTTTTACTCAAGTAGGTAAGCCATTCTAATTTTATCTTTTGTCCCCTCTAATTCTCATTCACCCACAAATGGAATAGCCATCATTCTTAGAAAAAAGAAATTGTACACAAAATAATGGGTTAAAATCAGGGTTATCGGTACCGTATCGATACCGATCCGTTTTTAAGGTAAACCGAAACGGTATGAGTCTCTGTCCATTTCGGTTTTGGTATCGGCCCATACCGGTCGTACTGGCTTGTACCGATCAATACCGGTCAGTACCGGTCCGTACCGGTTGGTACAATATTTTGATTTTTTTAATTTAAAAATTCACTTATTTGAATTTTTAAACCATTTTTAATATTTTTATGTCATTATCATTTTTATTTTTTTCATAATTATATTTTAAAATATATATATTCATTAAATTAGGTTATTGAACATAATTAATAATAATTTACTATATATTTTTAACATTTTAATATTTATTTTACTAAAAAATTTAGATATTAAATATTTAAAACTTATATTTGTATATATATATATATATATATACATGTAATGGATGTATATTTGCATGTGTATATAATATATATTTTATTAAAAAAAATTGAAAATATGTTATACATATAGATATATAAAAAAATATTCGGTAAACCCGAAACAGTACGTTGAAACACACAGATACCGATACGTACCAGTACCAGAACAAAAATAATACGCCTAACGGTACGATGCTGACTACCTTGGTTAAAGTACTAAAACAATCCTTGTATTATAGCTAAAAGTGCATTTTAGTCCCTGTATTATAAAAGTGAGTAATTTAATCCTTATACGTTTGAAATTAATGTAAAGAAGTAAAATTGATAGCAGTGTTAATGGAAAACCATCTAAATCTGACATGGTGGACATGTGAAATTGACAGAAAAGATGATTTGAAAAAAAATAATGACGTGTCAAAATTTTTTATTCAAGTGAAATTTAGATTGTTTTTTACCCAAATTCCCCCTTTAACCGTAAAAACATGTCATAATTTTTTTCAAACTTATCTATTCTGTCAGTTTCTAAATTCAACCTGAGCATAAAAATTTGACATGTCATCATTTTTTTTCCAAGTAATTTATTCTGTCAGTTTCACATGTTCACCTCAAACATTTAAACAGTTTTTCATTAACACAGTTACCAATTCTGTCAGTTTTTCATTAAACGTACAAAAATTAAATTACTCACTTCTAATGTATAGTAGACCTGCGCCTGGCCCGGCAGGTCCAGCCCGTATTGGGTTGAGCTTGGGCCTCAATATTTGTGATCCGAGCCGGCCCGGCCCGAATCTCTATTCATATATTAAAAAAAATTATTTTTTAAAAATTTAATTATAAAAATATATAAAAAATAAAAAAAAAATTAATATAAAATGAACAATGATTCAGGCCCGCGTGTCGACGAGCCCGATTTGGGTAAAGAAATTAAAAAAAAATTAGGTCACGGCCCAACCCGATCCATAAACACTTCTAATATATAAAAACTAAAATATACTTTTAATTATCATAGAAAGACTATCTAAATACTTTAATTTTAAATAATGTCATTTCTTTGGTGTCTTTTAGACACACAACATTGTATATTATGACTAGACAAGCGTACAAATGTCCTTTAAGCTTTAACTGTGGAGTCCTAACGTGAAGTCTAGTCTGCTTTCAATAATTAGTCAGTTGCCCGCGCTTACTTGCTAGATTAATTTCGTAAATTTTAAAAATAATTAGAATTATCCCTGCTTCGTTTGGTTCTTTTAATTATTTTAGAATTTTTTTAATTAATTAATAATAATAAATTAAATTAAATTTTATTAAATAATAATTATTTATTTAAATTATTTATTTAAAATTATATTAATATTAATATAATTATATTTTATTGATTATAAAAATTAAATTTATGATAATTATTTTTTATAAATTATGTAATATAAATACATTTTTAAATATTATTTATATACATTTTTAAAAAAACATATAGACCTTATTGTACAGTATATATTTTTATTTATAGGAGATAAAAAATAATTAATGAAAAATAACAAAATAAAATTACGATTTGTATTTTATTCTCTCGTTGGGTCGAATTAAAATTAAAAAAAAAAGTATATAGAAAAAAGCACATCGTCAAACAAAAGAGCTTAACACGTGTGTTACATTGATAAGGAAGTTCGTTTTTTTTTTTTTAAAACTTTTTTTTCCCGAGCGAGTCGGGTACGGATTCTAAATAGATTCACGAATCAACAAGCGGACCAACCCTTTAAATACATCTTTTAAAAATAAAATAAAAAATAATTAATAATTTTGTTAATTTTTTTCTGAACGGGTCGGGTACGGATCTTAAATCGACTAGTGAGTCAAAGTTAGGATCAATCCCTTTAAATACATCATTTAAAAATAGAATAAAAATAAAAAACTAAAAAATTATTAAAAAAATAATTTTTTTCTCTAACGGGTGGGGTACGAATCCTAAATCGACCCACGAGTTAACATGCGAACCAACTCCTTTAAATACATAATTTATATAAAAAAAAATTAAACTAAAAAATAGCTCATCACATGTCAAGTAAAAAAACCTAACACGTGTCGTGCCAAGACCCCATTGGGGGATTTATTTTATATGTAGGTATAGATAGATCGTAAGTAATCATCATATTATTTCTCAAAATACTAAGTAAAGAAAAATTAATTTGAGAAAAGAAATCAAATAATAAGCAACTCCATAATGAAGAATTTCCCAAAATTCATGCCAAAAAAAAAAAAAAAAATCATGTATTCAAAGGAAAAATAAAAAACTAAATCTAAATGAATAAGTTAAAAAGGTAACAAGTAATCAAGTCAAGAATACATTACTTACCATTTCAAACATCAAAGAATATTAGAAAACAAAATTTAATTCACTTCAAATTTATATTAGGAAGAACAAACTAAATAATTATAATCAATTTATTAGAAAAGAAAACCAAACCAAAATGCAAAACTTAAATGAAGAAAACATCTACAAAAAAGGAGACGATTGTAGGGGAACTGAAAAAAAGAATAAAAAATCCAAAAAGAACGAGAACAAACCCAATCAAAAGACAACTTCGAGAAAAAAAATGAGAATAAAAAAAAGATCGACGTCAACTAATCTAGGAGAAGAAGTAAAAAAAGAAGAAAAATAATAAACGTACTCAATATTGAGGACAAATCTAAAGAAAAAAAGAAAAAAAAAAAACATAAATAAGAAGAATAACCAAATACATGTCTCTCACATTTCCATGAGAAAGGTCAGATTAGGCCTTTCCTCAATTTTCTTTTCCCTTTTTTTTTTTTTTTTTTTTTTTTTTCTTTTTTTCCCCGATCCTTTCTTTCTCTGCAAAAGCTTCTTTCTCGAGAAGCTTCCTTTACTCATATTTTTTAATTAAAAAAATTTAGACAGTTGAATAGTCACCTGAGATAGTTTTAAACTTAAAAAATTTAAAAAGAACATTACACTAATACAACACCAAAAAAATAACTAAAACGATGGGATACGGAAAATAACACGAACGAACACAATACAAATACAAGAACATATCAAAATCTATATAAAACAAATTATTAACGTTCAAAATTTATATAAATATATAATACCTTCAATTCGATTATGACACAAAAAGATAACACGAACATGACACGAATTTAACCCTAAAAATATAATTGAGTGCTCTAAATTAACTTCAATAATTTTTTTAAAAGTCTAAAATATCCCAATTAATATTAGCCAAAAGACAAAGCAAACCTTAAAAATAACCTAAAATGGCCTAATTAATCTCAAAAGCACAAGGCAAAAATCTAAATCAATCTTAATTTTTTGATTACATACCATAATTAAACTTCTAACTATAATTTATGGCATGTGTTATTTGTCCAAAAAACATGATTCAATTTTTCAAATTGAGCTTTCTAGTGCATTTGGGGATAACTTTAATAGATTGTTATTGATGATGATTTTGGCTTGAATAAGATTTTTTTTAAACATGTCTATTTTAAACACGATGCGAACACAACATATTCAATAAACACAAAAATGATATAATAAACACAACATAACACGTTTAAATACAATTAACACGATTAACACAATATGTTAATACATGTATTATATTCGTGTTTAAGATTTTGATACATTTACTAATTTGTATTGTGTTTATATTTATATGATTGATACGAAAATAAATACAGACATAAATACTATAAATTTTTTATACTCTAATTTTTCTTGAAAAGTAACCACTTGGATCACATATTTTGAGTATTTTCTTTGCTTTATTCTCCAACTGCTTCTTTCAAAAGTTTAAGGATCTATTTGGATAGGCGGTGAGATTAGTTTTTGTGAGATTAAAAACAGCGGTGGAGGTGAGATTAGTTACTGTAGCAGTGAGATTGGGTACTGTAGCGTTGAGATTAAAATCAGCTGTGGAATATGTGTTTGGATGCAAAATCAGCGGTGGCGGTGAGGTGAATTATAGTGAGAAGAAAAAATGACTCTTAAGGACATTAAATTAAAATATGTATATAATAAAACTTTTAAATTATAGGTTATTTATAAAATTAAAAAATAATTAAAAAATATCAAATTAAATTTTTATAAAATTATTATTTTATTAATAGATAAATAAAAATTAATAAAAATAAAACTGATATTATATTTTTTATTTATTTATTTTTATATAATTATTTATTTTCAATTAATTCATATTATTATAAAATATATTTATTAATTTATTATATAATAATAAATTTTATTATATATATAAAACAAAAACAAAAAAACCATAAAGGTTTTATGGGTAAAAGACCTTCTTACTGGAGGATATTTTTTTTTCACTGGAGCTTCAAACTTTAGTGTCAAACGGCTCAAATTTTGTTCCCCAATCACACCTCACTGAAGGTTCGTTTATATCCAAACGAACCCTAAGTAATTGGAAAATGATCTAACTCTTAATTTATACTACTAATGAAGAAGTTATCATCAATTTGACCTTAGAAATTAGAAACATATAAGGGCTAGTTTAGCATTGCTGTTGAAAAAAATTTGGGTTGGAAAAAGCTCGAGTTGGAAAAAGTGTGTTTATAAAGTGTGGTGAAAAAGTGTGGTTTAAAAACTTTTAAGTGTTTAGCATTGCTGTGAAAAAGTGTTGTAGGAAATTGAAATGTCAAAAAAAGATATGTTTAAAATAATAAAAGTGTAGAGATGTGAGAATAATAAAGTCATTTTATCCAAAAGCCCAAAAGCTATATTTTTTGGCTTTTTTATTTGGCTTTTCAAACCATGATTTCAACAGCAGAAGCTAAATTTTTTTATCTGTTTAGCATTGCGTTTGCGGTGAAAAGCAGCTTTTGACCTCAAAAACTGTGCCAGAAACAACGCTAGACGATGCCTAAATTTGTAATCTTGATATGGTCATTAGCCATTACAACATGGCATTTTAAATCGTTCAATTTCGAAATTCTATTATTATTTACTCCATTTTTATTTTTTACTTTAAAATAACGCTTCTTATATATGTTTATAGACTTCAATTCACCCTTCTATTCTACATCTTCATGTATTAATTTATTTATATAATTTTATTATAAATTAATTAATTAATTTATATTATTATTTAAAACATTGATTGAGTTTGATGTCACGAATTAGTAACAGTAACTCATTCCGATTCATGAATTTTTCGGCTGAGAAATCAAAAATAAATTTATCACGAAAAAAAAAATGACAGTATATTAATTTTAGTCTTTCATTTTCTTTGAAAATATAATTTAAATTCAATCATTTTTAAACTAATACTTTTATCTATTTTTTCTTTGTGCAAAATTGTGTAAGTTACTTTATTTTTTATTTTAAAATTCAAATATCTCATTTATTTTTCTCTTTAAACATTTATCTAAACAATATACATTTTCATTACTTCACCCACAATCTAGATGTGACAAAGACTATATATATATATATATATATATATATATATATATATATATATATATATATATGAATTCTTCCCCCGTTAGAGAATTTTTTTAATATTTATAAATTTTTAATTAAATTAATAATTATAAATAAATTTAAATTATATTATATTAAATAATTATTATTTATTTAAATAATTTTTTATGTTTTAATATCTTAAATAAATGAATTTGGAGTTAAAATTGAATCATTATAACAGCTATGCAAAATATTGGATGAATTGAGACACAACATAAACACAACATGAGAAAATAATTAAAACACGACACGATATACGAATCTGTTAAAATCTATATAAAACGAATTAATGTGTAATAAATTATATAAATTTATAATACTTTGAACACAAAAAAAAAAATAACACGAACACGTCACAAACATAAAATTTTCTCTAAATTGAATTATTATGACAAATTATGCAAAATATGTCATGAATTGAGACATGACACGAATACAAATTTTTCTAAAAATTGAATCACAATGGCAAATTATGTAAAATATGAGATGAATTGAGACACGACATGAACACAATATAAAAAAATAATTAAAAACAACACAAAAAAATAACATGAATATTACACGAATACATGAACATGTCAAAATATACATAAAATGAATTATTAACGCGTGCAAAATTTATAATACTTTGAGCACACAAAAAACAACACGAACACACAATTTTTTTTTTCTAAATTGAATCATAATGACAAATTATGCAAAATATGTCATGAATTGAGACACAACACGAACACATAAATTTTTCACTAAATTGAATCACAATGACAAACTATACAAAATATGAGATGAATTGAGACATGACACGAACACAACATAAGATAAATAATTAAAAAAGAACACTAAAAATAACATGAAAACGACACAAATACGAAAACGTGTCAAAATATACATAATTAAAATGAATTATTAACGTGTAAAAATTTATATAAATTTATAGTGCTTTAAATACACAAAAAAATAACACAAACACATAAAATCTTCTCATATTTTTTCTCTTTCCTTTTTTTCCTTTTCTTTTTTTTTTTTCTAAAAAAAATGACACATGTCAATCCCTAAACTATTTATGTAGTTCATTTTATATATATTTTAGATAAACAATGGCTATTTGAGTCAATATTTATTTGCATTTTATTTTTAACATGAATTCAACTAAATTATTTGCAATTTGAGTCACCTATCATGATCAAATTGTACCTTTCCTACACCAGTTTCCATATGACCTATCCTAAAGACATTTTTTGCAATTTGGACCACTTTTTTTCTTCTTTTTTTTAAGTAGAATTTTAACTGTATAAAAATCTATTTCTAATATTGTATTATTCCTTAACTATGATTTAAGCATGGCAGTCCATAAAAGCTAAACACCCAGAGGGAGAAAGGTATAGATTCAGAATTATGTAACTATTATAGTTAAAAATAAAAATAGCACAATCATAAAAAATTTACACCAATAACTTCATTAAACGTGTCAGCTTAATCATTGGATTAATATTTTTTTTCTTCATATTTACTCTTTTTTGATTTTCTTATAAAGTAAAACTTAAAAGTTAGTGTCATGAGTTAAATTATAAAGCTTAATTTATGAAGATTTTTTTTTTTAATAAAAGAGATCGTTATTTGAAAATGGGAGAAAGAGTTACAGATATTGAAATTCGAAATCCAAACCTATTGGATGCCGCCTCTTAAAAGTGACTACATGAACTAACTGGGTTAAATCTAGACCTGACAATATTAGATACGATATGACACGAAAAAAAAAAAAATACGATCACAACACGAATACACATACATGTCAAAATCTATATAGTACAAATTATTAACATATTAAAATTTATATAAATATAAAATACGTTAAACACAATATGGCACAAAAATATATAAATACGATACGAATATACGAATTATCAGATCTAATTAAATACTGAATTCATTTCTAAAGAATTATTAGACCTTACCAAACCAAGATTTGTTGTTTTCCACAGTACAACATTGTACTTTTCTTTGCTTAATGTAAATTTTTTTTTTACAAATCTAAATATACAGTTTTATTTACTGCCATATCCAACCAAAAAAGGAGCTTAAAATTAATAAATTATTGAACATTTCATTCTCAATCAAAGGATATTTGAATGTGCATTAAGTGGAATATTAAAGTGTAGGAGTTGAGATTGTTGAAATCAATTAGAAGTGAGCAAAAGGGGAGACATTCTAGCATTATTTTTGTTGCCCTACAAAACATACCTTACTTAAAAAGCTTTAAATTTAACTGTATATATGGGATAAAATAATTATACGTAAAGTCCATTAACTTTATGATTTTGAACCATTCTTTGTGAATTGAGAGTGATTAATTGGAAGTGTAAACCAATCTAAATTACAATTGAAACAAAACCCAACCAAATTTAAAAATTCGGTTTGGTTTGGTTTTTAACTCGATTTGTATTTTTTTAATAGAAGTGTTTATGAGTCAGATCAGGTTCTAATAGTAAAAAAAACTTGCTTATCTAGCTTCGGTCCGAAAACCTATTTTACTATTAAAAAATAATTTTATATTTTATAATATAATTTAAATAAAAAATATTTTTTTATTAATTAAATAATAATCTAAACCAAATCGAGTCGATCCAATTATAAATTTTTTATCCCAAATCAAATTCAATTCAAGTTCTTGACAAGTTCTTGAACTTGTTTACTTCTTGGCAAGTTCTAAATTTTTTTAATTTTATTTAAACATTCTAAAAATCAATTAAAAGTATCCACATTCATACATACATATATATATATATATATATAAACTAATCTTAAAGAAAGCTTACATATTTTTAGATAAATATATAAATAAAAAACTTATAATAGTAAAATAACAACATACTTATATTGTTTGTTAATTTGAAATATGCTCACCCTTCGGCCACAAAAAAAAAAAAAAAACTCGCCCGTATGTAGGCCCACCAAAACAGATCATCAGCCCTAAAAACAAAATATCATGATCGGACGGTCCAAACTCACTGGGACGTTTAACATTTTTTTAACTTAAAAAAAAAAAACTAAGATCGGCCTCTTTAGAAAGTGCTCAGGTCACTTAAAGCAAATAGTATTAAGTTTAAACTCTTGTAAATCCAAAAGTTTTTTTTGAGAAAAGTTCTTGTCTTAATATCGACAATATCTCAAAAAAATTAATCATGAACGAAGTTTGAGATACTTGATAATCAAACAAATCACTATTAATTGGATCACTGTAAATTGGATCCTCTGGCAGTGGAGTACGTGTCGCAAAATGTTAGGCGCACACCTCTCAACATAAAGTACCGCACCCACACTCTAACCCCACCCCTTTCTTTCTTGCCCTTCACGTTTTATTTAAATTTTCAAATTTACCCCCCGCCTCATTCCCTCGGTAACAGCAACAATTTCCAATATCACCGAAAAACGAGGGACAGTGGGCAAAGGATGACATAGTAATTTCATATTTCTCTACCGTGTCAAAATAAAAAATTGCCATGTCATTAAGGATAAATGATGCCATGTAGGATTCCAGGTGGAATACTAAGTCCAAGTCAGCCTTCACAGCGGAAAAAAAAAAAAAAATCTTCGACTTCTCCTAGAAAATGCCTCAGCCAAATTGCCTTTCCTTCATTCTTCCTATCTTCATCAAAACAACAAGAAAGAAAGAAAGAAAAAAAGCTCCTGCAATCCTCCAGTTCCTTACTCACCGTCGCCGGAGAAATGCATATTCCGACGAACAGTTATTTTCTATCTACACGCAATGTTCGTATCTCCGATCAACGCCGCCACGTCTTCCACGAAACAACCTAACCCTTTTAGGGCTAAAGCAGCTTCTTAAGTTTTGGCTAATGTGCATGAATTTATTTTGTTAAAATTTTGAAATCAATTTTTTGGTCTGTTTTGTTTTTGGGAGGTTCAACTTTTTTGGATGAACATGCAGAAGAAATCAGAGTCATTAACTGATTAGATTTTTAAGCTGAGTTTTAAGTTCTCAAGATTTTGATTAGAACTGAACACAGAGCAGCAGGGTTTTAGGAAAAAAAAAAGAAAAAAAGAAAGAAAGGGAAGCTCTAACCTTTTTCTCCGATGAAGGTTCAGCCGATCGACATCGATTCACGGGCAGAAAAAGAAACTGCTCCGGTTCGAGCCGAACCGGTCAAGCCAGTTCTTAAATCTCTTCTTAAAAGACTCTTCGACCGGCAGTTTCCAAGCGTTCTGAGAGTATCAACAGCGGAGAAGCCGAGTATTGGTGAAACTCAGTTTAGTAACAAAGATGGAGGGATTGACTTCGAGCCGAGTTCGGTTTGTTTGGCTAAAATGGTTCAAAATTTCATCGAAGATGGCCAAAACGACAAGCAACCGCTACCGCAGCCGCCTCCAGCTAAATACGGCCGTAACCGCTGTAATTGCTTTAATGGAAACAGCAACGATAGCTCCGATGACGAGTTTGATGTGTTCGGTGAGTCGACCAACGGCGGATCACCGCCTGCCGATGCTTGCGACACACTCAAGGTAAATCTTTCTAAAAAAATTAAAAAAAAACGTCAGTTCTATGTTCTTTTTCTTTTTTTGACAAAATTTAACAGAAAAATTGTTGAAAATTTTGAAAAAAAAAAAAAGCAGAGTCTGGTACAATGCGCCAGCGTCGTAGAGAGAAACCTCTTAGCTGACACGGCGATGATCGTTGAAAAGAACAAAAATTGTAAACGAAAAGACGATTTGAGGAAGATCGTGACCGGCGGCTTAGTTTCTCTTGGTTATAACTCTTCAATTTGCAAATCAAAATGGGACAAATCTCCATCTTTCCCCGCCGGTAACGTCCTTTTGTTCTAGATTCTTCCAAATTTTAAAATGTCATCTTATACGGAATTGAAAATTTGATTTTTTTTTTAGGTGATTACGAGTATATAGATGTGGTTGTGGAAGGGGAGAGAATGTTGATCGACGTTGATTTTAGATCGGAGTTTGAGATGGCGCGAACAACTGGGGCCTACAAAGCGATCGTCCAATCGTTGCCGTTCATCTTCGTCGGAAAACCGGACCGTCTCGACCGGATTGTTTTGATCGTATCGGAAGCGGCTAAGCAGAGCTTGACAAAGAAAGGCATGCACCTGCCTCCTTGGAGAAAAGCCGAGTACATGCGAGCCAAATGGCTCTCTCAATTCACCAGAGCCTCTTCCCAGACCGACGACGATTCGGCTAAAACTGATGTCAAGGAAACAAATGATTGCGGTGGTTGCGGAGAGCTGGATTTGATTTTCCGCGAGGAAAAAACAGCCTCGTCGAAGGAAAATTCCGGACCAAAAGACTTGCCGGAGAGTCCGGTGACCACGTGGCAGCCGCCGGCGGTCAAACCGAAGAGTGTGGAGAGAGGAACGAAGATCGTCACCGGATTGGCTTCTCTTTTCAAAGAGAAACAATAAAAAAAAATTTAATTTTTTGTTTCAATTTTCACCGGATATAAAAAATATGGATAATATAAAAAATCATATAATCCTCCTTTATCCTTTCCCTTCGTTTTTTTTTTCTTTTTCGCAAGGGTTTATTTTCTTTCGTTGTAAGAGGTAGTAAATCTATCACCTTCACCGTTCACCGTTGTAATAAAATTAGTAAATATTGATATAAAAAAAAAGTAAAATTTTCTAAAATGTAGTGAAAATTAAAAACACCTGAGAAACATTGATAGTTCTTTTATGATTCTCCTTTTTATTATTATATGCAATTTTTGTAGGTGTTGTTTCTTGAGAGGGGAACAATGGAGTATGAAACTTTTTTTTCTTTAATTTTTTTTCTCATCTTTTTAGGATATTTACCCTTTTTTCCCTTATATTAAGAATTTCAGTTTTTATTTATATATATATTTTAAAGGCTTAACGAGGCGTTTGTTTATGACGGCAGACAAAGGAGCCTCGTGGCTAGGGGTGTGCAGAAAAGTTGGTAAACTGACTAAATCGACACTATTCAGTTTGGCCGGTTCGGTTATATCGATTTTAATCGATATCGGTTAATTTTGTTCGGTTTAAACGTGTTTAATCGATCGATTTGTGATTTTATTTTTCTAAACCGAACTGATTAATTAAATCGATGATTTTATTAAAAAAAATATTTAAACCCAAATACAAATACCCAACCCAAATCAAATCAAATCCTAACCCAATTATCCAACATACCCGAACCCAAATCCCAAAAACCCAACCCAAATGGCCAAACCCTAAGTCCTAATCCAATTATCCCAGCCCCAATATATCCAACCCTAAACGTAAAACGCCTAAACCGATTCAGCAGACAGCAATCCTAAGTTCTCCCTACAGCCTAAGTTCTTCACAGTTCAGAGTAACGCCAGTGGACAAGGACAACCTCTTCTTCAATCTTCATTTTCTCGACTCAGCCTGGCAGCCTCCCATTTTAGCAATCAGCACAGCAGCCTTCTTCACTCTCTTGAGTAGAGGTGGCAATTGGGCTGGTTCAGGCGGGTTCGGGTCGGGCTCATTCGGGTTCATTCGGGTTCGAGCCCATTCGGGTTCGGGCTCATTCGGGTTCAGGTTCAATTGGGTTCGGGCTCATTCGGGTTTGAGTTCGATCGGGTTCGGGCCCGTCTGGGTTCGGGTCCGTTCGGGTTCGAGTTCGGTTCGGGTTTGTTTTACATCATTTTTATTTTATGTTAGATGTAATCATTTTTACATAATTTAAATATTTACTTTTAAAAATTATTTTATTATTATTTTTAAAAATAATCTTTTATTATAATATGATATTTTTAATTGTATTTATTTATTAAAATCAATATTTGTTAGCACCAAAAGAATATAAAATTAATTTTTTATATAAAATAAAATATTAAAATAATTTATTATAAAAAATATTATATATTATAAATTAATCATATTAATGTTTAAAATAATTGATTTGATGAACACGAATTTCAACATGTAAATACATTATTAGATTCACTACAAAATAAGAGATTTTTAGGGATGAACCCTGACATTCAACTTTGAGGACTAAACAGTTTTGAACTACCCATTTACAAATATGGGCGGGTTTAGGCAAAATTTGAGGCCTATATTTCGGATCGGTCCATGCTTGGGCAAGTGAATATGGTGTTAATGACTTAATTTAATATCATGCCTAAGAAAACTATATATATGTTGCAAAGAGCAACACATTTTTAAAAAAAATAGTTTTTATCTATTTTTTAATATAAGAAATACTATTATACTAGAGATAAGTTAAAATGAATGAATTGCTATTAATTAATTTTAATATATAGAAAATACTATTATACTATTATAAGGGTGCTCTTAAAATAACATAAATAAATGATAAGTAATATTTTATGTCAAAAAAATTTACATTTCTAAAATTTTCATGAGTTTAGAATTTTTAGATAGTGGATTCATAAATACATGGGACATTAAAGTTATAAGTACAAAATATAATTTTATTTTTGATAAAATTATTATTTTATCATATATATAATATAAATTAAATTATTAAAAAAGATATTATAATAAAATTGATAAATAAAGTTCTTGCTTTATAAAAAAATTATTTAATTACAATTTGATAATTTTTATTTTTAGTATTAAATTCGGGTTCGGGTATTTTTGGGTTCGGGTTTTTCGTGTTCGGGTTTTTTCGGGTTCGGGTAATTTCGAGTTCGGGCCATTTCGGGTTTGGGTTTTTTCGGGTTCGGGTTTTTGACTTTTTGGTCAAATCGGGTTTGGGCGGGTTCAGGTTCTGGTTTTACTGGGCGGATTTTCGGGTTCGGATTCATTTTGCCACCTCTACTCTTGAGTCTCGATTCACTTATTCAGTCTGACAGCTTTTCTACTCTTTTGCATGGCTCCTTTCTGGATCTTCAACTTAGCTGCCATGCCATCAATATTGATAATGAAACTCTCAAGGAGATTATGGGTTTGACTAAGACCATTCTTTGTGTGTTTGGTTTACTCTATGGTGGCTTATGGAGAATACAAATGAAAAAGAGATTCAATTTGCCTGCCAATCACTCCTGCTGTGGCATAGCAGAGTGTGCTCAATGGCTTTTCTGTTGTTGCTGCAGGAAGTTAGAACAGCTGACTTATTTGATATTGTGAAAGAAATTTTTTTGCAGGAAGGCGCGCACAAATGAAAATGCCCGACTCTCACAGATCCTTAAACCGAAAGAATCGACAGAACCGAACCGATTGATATTGGTTCAGTCGATTCGATTTGACTAGTATCTGTCAGTAGGTTCGGCCGGTTCTTGTTGTTGTGTCGGTTTGTTTGGTTATCGGTATAAGAAAATCAAACCGACCGTTTGCTCATCCCTACTCGTGGCGTCTCAAATTCTTCGTGCATAAAAGAAAATGGATTTTTATGCAAATATTTTTAGAATATTTCTTTTAAGAATATTATATATAATAAATTAGTTTGTAACCCATGTCAGACACGAATTAATTTTATTTATTTGTATAAATACATAAAATAATTTTATGTAATCATTTGCATTTTGAAGATATATATAATTAATAATATATATATATATATATTTAATGGGAGTGATTGAGTTGGTGTCACGAGTCAAGTGACACTAACTCAGTTGATGAATTTACCAAAAAAATTTCAAAAACATTTATTATAAATATAAAACTAAGGGTATATGTGTCTTTTAATGTCATGCAATTAATCATCCATATAAATTTATTAATGAAAAATGTAGTTTTTTAACTTCCCACTCAGTCATTATATTTTGCTATGCTATTTTACCTTTTACCTTTTATTTTTTATTTTTATTTACTTTTAAATTTTTTATTTTGTAGAGAAAATTCACATGCATTTGCATGTCACAAAATCTAGTACATATAATATCATAAAGATATTAAATCAAAATATATTTTTTGATTAAACAAACTTGATAAAAATTTCAGAACATATCTTAAATAATATTTGAGAACGAATAAAAATATCCAAAAGATTGTATAAATAGTATCATTGAGCACATCAACATAATGTTAAAATATAAACTAATTTGTTTTTATCATTTTGAAATTAATTTTCTTCAATTTGCAGCATCTTTATCTTCTGCAATCATTTTTATACACCTGCAGATTTATATAAATTTAAGATAAGTTTGATTTATTGAGAAAATATGATAATTTTAAATGTTTAATAATATATATGATAGCTTACTTACGTGTACATATTCTTTTTGCGGGAGTTTAAGAGATATCTTGATCTTCAACATCTATATGGCTTGCCAAACTTTATGCGTTTCAAGATCTTTAAGCTTGACATTTAATGCATTGCGTTCCTATAAGTACTGAAATGAAATTATTTTAAATTTTGAGTAGGTAATAGTATTAAATTCTAAATATTAATTAGATAAAAAAAATAGAGAAAATGATTTAATGAACTGTAGTAAAGTATTTACCTTTTGTATTTTTCCAAGTAAATACTGACTTTCCTCTTTATAACATATTTCTTGAACATGCATAGCTGTCAATTTTAAACTTCCACGAACACAATTGAAACCATTAAATTCTATTTCAAAGATAAATGAACGAAGAAGGAAAATTTTTATGTTGAGCAACTACAAAAGGATGCAAGTTATTCTTAACATACGTATATATATTTGATAAGTGAATAGATAAGAGTTAAACCTGAATAGATTTGGTAATTTTTTAAATTTAAGATAAGCTTTTTAATAGTTTTATTAAAATAGCTTTTTAATAGATAACAGTTAAACTTTAATAGATTTGGTAATTTTTTATATTTAAAATCCAGTAAAAGACATGAATTTAAGCACTTATCATCAGGTCAGAAAGTCAATTATGAAAAATTAAAGTTCTTTATTTCATCAAATGTCTCAAGAATTTTGGTGGAGGACATTAGCCACATCACCAACATGCAACATTGTCTTGAATTTGGTGTTTATCTTGGTGTACCTGTGCACTCTTCTTTGGTTAATTAACAAACTTATAAAAGATTGGTGGAGAAAGTGAAACAAAGACTCTCTTCGTGGAAAGCTAAGCAATTGCCTTTAGCGGGTAGAGCTACACTGGTTCAATCGGTTACCAACACTATTGCTAATTACACCATTCAGGTTACAAAACTCCTTACAGTAGTGGCTGATGAAATTGATGCTTTGAAACGATCCTTTTATGGGGTGGCTCAGAGGGGGTAAGAAAGATGCCACTAGTTAAATGGGACAGGGTGTGTCACTCTAAGAAATAAGGGGGATTGGGTGTTTGCATGACTTTACACAAGAATAAAGCATTGTTAGCTAAGCTTGGATGGCGATTAGTAGAGGGAGAAAATAGTCTGTGGGCTAGGGTGGTGCGTGCCAAATATTTCAAGGGGAAATCCTTTTTTCAAGCTACTAAATGCCCAAATTTCTTCCCACACTTGGTGTAGCAACCGTTTTTAGCCCGGGTCGGATCCGAACTCAACCCGGGCCATTTTCAACAAGGCCCGCTATTCAGCAGGCCCGACCCAATCCCCCAACCCAGGGCCCTTTGGGCCAGCTGGCCAAGTAGGCCGAACCAGGCCTGCTGGTTAGCCCAGCAAGGCCTGCTAAGACCCTTCCTGTTTTGGGCCCAATAAGCCTAATAGGGCCTGCCAAGCAGGCCCATTCCCCAATTCCATTCCCCAAACCCTAACAGCCCCCAACCCTAGCAACCTCAACCCTAACCCTAGGCAGCCACCTCCTGTCACAGCCACCACCATTTCCCCAGGCAGCCACCCCTTCACGCCACCCAAAAAAAAAAGGCCTGTCAGAAACCCCAATCCACTAACCCTAGCACACACATCCCTTTCGGGACCAAACCCAAACCCCCACGCCACCATTGGACCACCTCCCGAAACCCCATTCCACCCCACCACAAGCAACGTCTGAACCCCAAATTCGGGGACCCAGATCCCGAATCCTGGGGTTCCGAAATGAAAACCCTTTAAGAGAAGGGATTCGAGCAACCAAGGAACGGATGGGGGAGAGCCCAAAAAAAAAAGAAAAAGAAAAGAGAAGAGAAGCCCTGCAAAAAAAAAACACGAGCCCTGCAAAAAAAAAAAAAAACAAAAACAAATCCATAACCGCAAAAACAAAAACCCAACAAAAAAGGAAGCCAAACACAGCAAAAACGAAAAAAAAAAGAAAAAAAAAAGAGAAGAAGTCGCGAAGGAAAAAAAAAGGTTTTCAAATTTTTTTTTCAGGCCAGATCTACTCCGATCGGGCCTGATTCGGAGAAAACCGACGAGGAATCCGAGTCGAGGAGGCCACTACGAGTTGTTTGGACTCATTTCGGACCGGAGATCTCGCCGGAGCACTGCGGCCGACGACGGAGGCGACGGCCGGTGCGGCGATCCGGTGACCGATTTTGGACTCGGGGTTCAGAGGAAAAGTAAGGAAAATTTTGTTTTTTTTTATAAAGCTGATAAAGAATGAAAGAAAAAAAAAGTCCTTAAATAGTATTCAGTGGGTCGGGTCCCAGGACCTGCGCATGGGTCCGCGCCTGGACCCGACCCGTATGTATTTTTTTTGGCCCTTATTTTAGCGGGTCGGGTCACAGGACCCGCGTATGGGTCCGCGTGTCGACCCGACCCGACCCGATTTTTCCTTTTTTTCTATTATTTTTTATACATATATATATTTATATGTATATTGTAAAAATAATACTAAAAATTAATAAAAAAAATAATAAAAAATGTAATATAATAAAAAATGATAAAATAATAAAATATAAAAATAATAAAATATAAAAAATAAAAAATAATAAAAATATATGACAATAGTAAAAAAAAAAAGTAGTGGTAAAAATAAAAATGTAAAATAAATAATAAAAATATGATGTTATAAAAAATTAAAAATATAAAAAAAATATGATATTAAAAAATTAAAAAATATGGTATTAATAAAATTTAAAAATTTAAAAATATGATATTATAGCAAAAATGAGAGTAAAAAAATAATAAAAATATGATATTAGTAGAAATAAATAATAATAAAAGTAGAAAAAAAAGAAAAAAAAGTAAATAAATAATAAAAAAATGAAAAAAAAGAGATAAAAAAATAATAATAAAAAATGAATGTAATAAAAAAAATATGATAATAGTAAAAAAAAAAATATTAAAGAAAGCAAGGATAAAAGTGAAAATGAAAGATAAATAAATTTCATGCACTTTGCACTTTTTTTTTTTATTTTTATTATTGTTTTGTCCGCATCACGTGCATTTGTATAACAAAAAGGATGAATACGTATTTGCCGACGACGGAATTCGAAGGATGTCACGGTTGTGATTCCTAAGAAATCCCGAGGTGAGAGAATTTCGCTAAATATCACCACGAGTAGTGGGAGTATTTAGCGATATGCTCGACACAAAATTTCGTTTTCACCTAAAAATGGAATTAGTCAAAATATAAATAAATACATAGTGAATGTTACGTATCTGATATTTCGTCATGCTCGTGTTTTTGAACATTATGTCGTGCATTTGATCGTATAATTAGGCCTTTATTCTTACATGTTATATGCTAAATCGTGTGCATTCAATATTTAAATATTCGCATCATTCACATTTAAATAAAAATTGGTGAATACGGATTTGCCGACGACGGAATTCAAAGGACGTCACGGTTGTGATTCCCAAGATATCCCGAGGTGAGAGAATTTCGCTAAGTATCACCACGAGTAGTCGGAGTATTTAGCGATATGCTCAATATAAAAATTCGTTTTCATTTATGAAAATTATCAAAATAAAAAGAACGAATAAAAAATGAATATCTACGTATTGGATATCTTGCCATGTTTGTGTTTTTAATATTATGATTTGCATGTTTAATCTTATAGTTATGTATTTAATCATATGTCTTATATGCTAAATCGTACGCATCCGATATCTAAATATTCGCATCATACGCATCTAAATAAAAGATGGATGTAAATTGCCGACGACGGAATTCGGAGGATATCACGGTTGTGATTCCTAAGATATCTTGAGGTGAGAGGATCTCGTTAAATACCACCAAGAGTGTTGGAAATATTTAACGAGTATTCTCGATAATAAGTTTACATTCACTTTCATTTTCAAAAAGATAATAATAATTCAAAAAGTCTAAATAATAAACATGTTTTTGTTTTAAAAATAAAATAAATAAAAAAAATGAAAAGAGAAATAATTTTAAATGCCGATATCATGTCCATTAAATCGAGATTTAAGATAGCACGTGATTAAATGGCACCGTTTTCTAAACGGGCGTTGTGGGGGTGCTAATCCTTCCCTGCACGTAACCGATTCCCGAACCCGATTTTGTTTTCTCCCTGGTTCAAAATGCGGACTTTGAAATTGGTTTTAAAAAGAATGTTTTAATTAATTTTAAAATATTTTACTAAAATCGGTTTTAATAGGTGGCCAATCACACCTACAAAAAATATTGGTGGCGACTCCCATTTGTGTTTTCAAAATTGTCTTAGCGGTCGAAAAAACCGTTAGAACACTTGGAAAAGCATTTTGTGGAGTAAGGGCTAGTTGCCAAAGGGAGTAGGAAGCTAAGTTTTAATGGACATAGAACATCCTTTTGGAATGATAAGTGGTTGGGACAATAAACTTTATTGGAAAGGTGCAATTGGCTGAGTTCAGGCATTGACATGGTGAGACCTGTTAGTGATTTTTTGGATGAAAATGGTCTTTGGGATTGGAGCAAACTTACTTACATTACGGATGATGTAAAAGATCAACTCTCCTTAGTTACTTTAATCCCTGATAAGGAAGACAATGTAATATGGGACGCGACAACGAATGGTTTGTTTTCGGTATCCTCGGCCTATGAGATTCTTTTAGGCGGTGCTCAAACAAACTCAAAGTGGTCTCAGGTATGGAAACTAGATGTACCACCTCGGGTAAAATTTTTTCTGTGGCTAGTTTTACATAATAGAATACTTACTCGGGAAGTTTGTGTGAAGAGGAGAATCGTTACGTCGACCAGGTGCCTAATATGTGATAGTCATATTGAAACAATTTGTCATTTGCTTAGGGATTGCCAAAACTCAAAAGCTATATGGAGTAGTTGGCTACATGGATCTTGTTTGGATTTTTTTAAACTCTTTGCCTCTAGAGGAGTGGATCAGGTTCAATCTATCAAGAAAAAACGTCATTATTGATGAGGTGATTCCCTGACCTATTTTATTTACCTTTGTTTGCTAGCATGTACGAAAAAAGAGAAATAAAAGTATTTTTGAGGAGAATTTTAGTTGGCCGAATTTTGCCTCCCATATTATATTGTCTAGAGCAAAAGAATTTTTGTTTTTTAAGAAGACTAATAGACTTGCCTCGTTTAGACAAGTACGACTTATGTGTGGTAGTCTCCTCATAAGGAGTACATCAAGGTGAACGTCGATGGTGTTGCATTATCTAATCCGGGGGAGCTTACTGTAGGAGCCATTGCTCGAGATTTTGATGGGTATTGGGTCTTTGGTTTTTCTAGAAAAATTGGACAGGGCTCCATTATTAAAGCGGAAATTTTTGTTATTTTAATGGGGTTAAAATTCGCATGGGAACGAGACACTCGATGACTGTTATTAGAATCAGATTCTCTCTTGGCTGTGAAGAAAATTACAAATCCTTTGCAAGACAAAGACCTTTTGCACACTATTATTTATTAGTGCTAGCAATTTATTCATAGGGACTGGGGTTGCAGTATTCAACATATCTTTAGAGAGGTAAATTTCTGTTTAAATTTCTTAACAAGTTGGGCTTTCAATGATGGTACAAGTAATGTCGAGGTGTTGGAACCCTCACCACGTTTACGAAATTTTCTGTAGAAAGATTTTTTAGGAATTTCTAGACCAAGGGCCTCTAGATTATAAGCAGCATAGTTGCTCATTTGCACAAAAAAAAAAATCCACTTATAAATTGTGAAAATCATATTTATGAATGATGATTAAAGTTGTATTAAACAAAAATAAATTGAAAATTAATTGGAAGGGAACTAAACCCTTCAAAGTCATGTTACTCTTATATTCCTTGTTTGTCTTAAGAACTTGGATAAGAATTTTCATTTTAAAAAATTGTGGAGATTTTTTTTTATATATATTATATAGAATATTTGGGTATTAGAAATGAGAACAAAATTTATCACGAATATCATTAAAATCGTGGGAAGTAATTAGATTTATAACATGAAAAAAACTATCTTCGATTGTGTAATTCAGATGGGTTTTTATATTTACTAATGTAAATTTTACTAGTGAGAATAATTTAGAACAAATATTTGACTTTTTTTTGTTGCTCTCTTTGTTAAAGGTTGTAAAATGTGACCAAATTCAGAAAATCTTTAAAATCAATTCGAAATTAAACTCGATTCGGTCCAAATTTATTAAAAAAAAAAGTTAAAGATTTGAATTTAAAAAAAAAAAAAAAAATTTAAAATAATTCGAATCAGAAATGATTAGAACTTGAAATAGTTCAAACTTAAAATGATTCAAATTCGAAATAACTTAAAATTACAATGATCCAAAGTTGAGAATGATTTAATCTAAAACTAAAAAAAAAAACCTAAATTTTAACCCGAAAAGACCTTAATTGTAACCTAAAATTAGTCAAATCCTAAACCAGTCAAATCTGAAATAGATTAAACCCAAAAATAATTTAATTTAAAATTATCTAAATAGCAGATAATCCAAACTCAAAATAGTTTGAATTGAAAAACAAACCTGTAACTCTGCTAAATGTCGCTCTACTATTTTTTTTTTTTTTACAAAAGAGATCATAGCTTAAGAATAGAGAAGGAGTTGCAAATGTTGAAATTTAAATCCCAATTTCAAATCTGCTGAAATCTTAAAAATAATTGTATGAACCAACTTAGTTAAATCCGAATTCGACTTTACTCTTTGTTTATATATCCTCAACCTGCAGACATTTTTCAACACAAGACTCTTTTCAGTTTTCCAACTTTTCATATTCCTTTTCCCAAAAATTAAGAAAGAAAACTCTTTTTATTGTTTTCACGTTAAATTTGCTTTTCTAAGAAAACTATGTATCTCACAATCATTGTTGTGACTTGTGGGCCATTTGTAATCCATTAATATAATCTGTATAATAATATATATTTTATATTAAAATTCATTTTTATATTAAACATTAAAATAATTTAATTTTAGAAATTAAATTTCGATATATCATATGTTTTTTTTTTACAATTATAATTTTATTTTGGTATATTTTAAAGTATATGTCATTTTATTAATATTATTTGTGAAATTTAAAAATTTGACTGATATAAATTAAAATATATTTTATTAATTTTATTAGATAAATATAATATTATGAAATTATTATTATTCTCTACTTCTACTTTATTATATATCTGAATTTTTTAAAAAAATTTTAATTTTTTTTATAAAGTGGGTAGGGTCGGTTGTATAGCTATCAGAATTCAGAATTAATCAAGAGTTGTGTTCTGGGGTCTCTGTTCCTTTTTTATTTTATTTTTTAGGTTGGAAAGACTCATGGTGCTTTTTTTTTTTTTTTTTTTTTTTTTTCCTGTCTTTATTACAAAGGAAAAAAATAATCAAAAGCAAATTGCCCAAAGTTAGACAATAATAACGTCTTTATGAAAGCAACTCCCCACCTACTATTCTCTTTCTCTTCCCAGAGAAATGATCTGATGAAAATAAAATAAAATAAAAGATTGCATATTAAGTGTAAATCTGATTTTACTGAGTTTGCCTAGACCACACGAAATCAGAAAAATCTATTAATATAATAATAAGTTTGTTTTTGATACATTAATAATAGAGTTTTTAATTTTATAAATCAAATTAAAAGATTATCATATATTTTATTTTATTTTTAAATTATTTTATTTTTAATTTTTTAAATATATGTAAATGATATGTATCATCGTGCAAATCTCGTTTATGAAATCTAAAATTTTTATTGACCGAAGATAAGATAATTTCTTTATAGTAATAATATAATAATTTGATAAAAAATGTACCTCTTCCCACATTTCATTGTAAATTCAACAAATAAAAAATTATCAGTTTTCAAATAATTTTATGAACGAATAGCCAAATAGAAAATTTTCATATATGCGTCTCGATCTAAAGATTGGAACATATTTGTCCTCAAATTTTTCTAAAATAAAAACCAATGTTGTGATCTTAATTTTAATTTATATAAACATTATAAATCCACAATGTTAGAATTTAATTTATTAAAATTTCATATTCAAATTTTCATATAAAAATATTATCTTATTCATGTTAATAAAATTTTTAGATTTCATAAGTGAGATTAATAGGGTGACATATATTTTTTAAAATATATTTAAAAAAATTAATTTAAAAAATGAGACATCTGATAATTTTATTTATGAAATTAAAAACTTCACTATTAATGTATCAAAAACTCTAATAAAATACCTTTTATTACATAATTTGAAATCATATATAAAAAATGGGTTTAAATCCATAGTGATAAATTGAATAATATGTTGCTTTCTGTCCTGATTTGTTTGGAAAAGTTTCAAAGTGAGTGAAGCTAATTAAGGTTAAGAAGAGTGGACTACAAATCTAAGAAAATATTCCTTTATCTCTTCCCCTTTGATTTTGTGCTCTTATTTCAAGCACATATGTTGATGAATGTAACCATCATCCAATCCAAAACAGTAGTAAGACTGTGTGAGAATTCAGAAAATGTCTAGACATTTTAGCCCTATTATCCAATCATATGTTTCAACATGTCCCTCCATTACATTGCTTCTTTATTCAAGCAATTTTTTGTCCATTTTTTATTCATTGTCAATAAATTTTTTCAATTTCACAAATAAAATTAAAAAATATTATTTTATTATATGATTTTTTTAAAATTTTTTAATATTATAAAAAAATATATCATTTCGTTAAAATTTTCAATTACTGTCAATAACCATGTGATCTATTGATAGAATACTGAACTCTTAATCTCAATGCTCAAAATTTAAATCCTGACAATTTTAAATATATATAAAAAAATAAGTTACAATAAACAGTGTATCAAATAATTTTTTTTTAATCCATTATGACTATGGACTCTTATATATTGGTGACATGTGGTCCTGCTTTGGACCCTTCCCTCTTTACACTTCTTTTATTTTTGCTTTTTCTTTCCCTTTCTTCTTCATTGTTTATATTGTAAACCATTGAAATTTTTGAATCTAACTCTTTAAAATAAAATGAATCCTACATCAATTATTGAATGAAATACTTTTTTCTCTGTTTTAATTTGTCATTTTCTTTCTTCTGACCTTATTTTTTCCCTATACAAAATGGGCTAACAACTAAACTCAAGATTTGAAAAGTTAGTGGGTTGAATCGGAGTTTAGTTTAATTGATTTATAAAATCATTTTTAAAATAAAATATCCAACAAGTCTGTATTCAAATTTTAACACCTATAATCTCTTCTCTTATCTTTTGTGACTTTCTTTGTATCAAAAAAATTTAATGGGCTTCATTGGTAATTTTGACCTCATAGACTTGATTTAGTGAAAGTTACGGAATATTGGTGTAACTTAACCCATCCAAAAAATCTTAATTCATAATTTATAAAAAGTTTTGTTTTAAATATTTCAATTAAATATATTTGATTTCTATTTAGATTTAATAATTGTAAATTACGTCAAGATTTTAAAAATAACTCCAGAACTTCTCATTAGCATCAATGAAATTTGTGATCCACTTATATTCCCATGGTAATGAAAATGGAAATCTATAGATGCATTTCACACGTTTTGTCTACCTATAGTCTCAAAATCACACCAATGTTGATTCTATTTCTGAACTAATGGTTCTCATGTATTTATACCAATTTTGATTATTGTGTGTGGAAAGTGGACAAATGTGTGTGAAAATTATGGTTTGAAAAGAATTAGTTAGCAGATTAAATGGTGTCACTATCCTTGATATACTTATTTCCCTATATTTTGAATTATCTTATGAAACATTGCATACATTACAAGAGAAGAGAAAGCTTTTTCGAAATATCCTTAAATTCGTCAATAAAAAATATTTTCGATGAAATTTTTCGTCGAAAATATTGAAGTTGGTAATAGTATTCCGTCGAAAATTAAAATTTGGGGTCAAATAATTCCGTCGAAAATAAAAATATTACCGACGAAAATTTTCATAACAAATAACTTTTTATGACGAAAATTGAAATTGAGGTCAAACAATTCCGCCGCAAATAGTTTCTAACGATGGAAAATTCTATTACTAATAAAATGTTACTGACGAAAATTTTAGGCGCAAATAACCATTTACGACGGAAATTAATTACAATAATTAATTTTATTTATTATTTATATATATAATTATAATAATCAATTAATATATATAGTTATATATATAATTATAAATATAATAATCAGTTATATATAAAATAATAATGATTATTTTGCAATTAAAACAAATAAAATAATTAATACGATAATTAAATGAAATTTCATAAATAAGACAAAATATAGTAATATTCAAATAATAAATTATTAAAAATTGTTTAAAGATTGTACACAAAAACATCTTTCAAAATTCGGATCGTGATCGAATCCACCTGCACCATCGTCTCCAACACCACTTTTTTCACCGCTTATTTGAAATCCATATTAAAGATGATTCATCCTGCAATTTTAACAAATGAAAACAGTTAGTAGGTGAAAAAAATTAAACAAACATGGAATTGCTAGTTGGATAAAACATAAAAATTCATAAAAGCCAAGCAACAAGTAAAACAACATCACTTGTTAATTCAAAACAAAGTCCTAAAATTATGGTCAAATTAGGAACAAAAGATAGCCGATCACCGTGTACTTGTTTCTATTTTCATAGTAGCATGCCTATAAAACGGAAAAGATTAGTACTAAACCAAGATAAAGCATGTAAGACATGAAATCATAAGTAATTTTTGTAAATCTAAGTGTTAAGATAATTACTACTTTCACATAATGAGAGCAAATGAATTTTAATACATGGTTTTCTATTAAGTCCCTCGGTATTTGAGCATATTTCAACGTAACACTTTTAAAGAAGCATAAAAGAGTAATATTCACACGTCAGAGGAACATAATAGAAAGGATTCAAAAGTTGGAAACAAACTTACATTAGAAAGTCTAAATGGACAAAACTTAGGCTTCCTTGCGATCATATTTCAAAAGCTCAATGCTCTTCTTCAAAACTATTACTGCCTACATAAGGTAAAAAAATTATTTGCAAAAATAATACTTTCAAAGTTGAAATTTCTTGTTTCAGATGATGTAAACCTTCTGCCAATTTGATCATCAATTTAATTCTTCAATTTAAGTCACTGATCATTTAAACTTAATGCAACTATGACAAAAAGTGATAAAACCATAATTAATACTCCCATATAAAGAAGGGTTTTAAAGCTATTTTAAGGAACAATTAAAAAGCTAAAAGAAAAACTATTTGGAGAAAAAGAAAACTTGAAACTCAGCCATCTACTGACTAGAGATTTTGATATATGAAATGCAATGAAAAATGCTGCATTTACTGTTCTGATTTCTGAAATTCAGCTACTCATACATAGCTCAAGAACCCTATTATGGATAATGGCTGATGCTGTCATCATAAATGAAATTTGCAGCATTCCAGTTAGATATTAATTCTCACACAGAAATGATCCAGCCTGACCATATTTCAAGAAGAGGGAAAATGTTATGATTATTAGCAATTTTTTTTTTTAGAAAAAAAAATTGATTAATTTCGTGGTGCAGATTTTAATCATGGCATATTCTTTGATTTAGAGTTGCTTCTAGAAAATTACTTAAAAAAAGTTTTTATTGGTTAAATCATTTATGTCCCACTTGATTACAATCAATGTTACGACTGAGAGGGCTAATTTGAAAAAGTTTTTCAATTTTCATTTGACACAATTTTATGAGGAATATGTAGCATGCAGCCATGGCAGAATATGCTTAAGGCATAGTTTATATTAATTGTGTTATTCAATAGGAACTAAATTTCCACACTTTGGCTGCCATTTTGAAGAAGTCCTATTTGTGGTAGTTTAAAGTGCCATAAAGATATGGAAATGGATCTTGAAGGTTGAAATGTTGAATACAAGCCCAAAAAGAAAATGACCCTATTATATTCCATTTTTAGCCTATATTATCCGGATTAAGGAGAGTGTCGGATATTAGTATATATTCGATATGGATATACTCAATTTAAAAAAAAAATCATTGATTTTGAGGATCATACTCATATATCCATGTATAAATATATCTCAGATACCAATACTTTTGAAATCTTAACCACCCAATACCAGATATTTTCTCTTTTTTTATTACGATTTATTTTTTCAAATTTTCAGCTAGGGGGAGTTGATATCAGATTTGGCTGTTTCTCTTTCAATCTACAAAGTGCAGTCTTTCAATAGAAAATCTGATTAAAAACCTCGGATGTTTAGAATTTTTAAAAAACCAATCTACAAGATGGAATATTCCTCCACTAGTCAATTAAAACATTAAAAATGGTAGATTACTTCAACAATAATGAATTAAATTCATTTTTTTTAATTGAAAAAAGAAAGTATATACATCCATATTGTTTTCGGGTGAAACCCAATCTAGAAGTTTGTGAACAAAAATGGTGTTGGTGCTGATATCAACTTAGCCCTAAGTTTTCCATAACTTAGGTAAAATCTTGGATTTCTCAGAATTGAGGTTTCAAGAAAGCTTTACCAGAAAAAGAACACATGATTGATCTCAGGACTGAGCTATCACTACTGCTGGAATCAGAAAAGGATATCCTTGTTTTGATTCCAAAATCACTTAAATGCAGAGGCTAGTTGGTTGGTTCTAGCCACCAGTACCCACCAAGAAAAGAGAAGAATGCAACGGTTTATAAGGGATTTACTTATATTATATTAATGTAAGATTAATTTAATTTTACATGTTTTCGTATTTTTTTATATAATTTATAATTGTTTAATCCGATCATCATAGATCGTACATGTCAAATTATCGGATCGATTCGAAATTTTATATGCATAACGAATACAATTATATTGTTAAATCCAGTAGTTAATTTATTAAAATATCAACCATACACGAAATTATAAAAAATTTATATCAATATAAATTGATCTCCTTATATATATATATAATATTTTTTTTTGTTGAGGTTTTAGTTCCATTGACTTCTCAGCAAGTATCAAATTAAATAGTTTTAATATAAAAATACAGCTTTTAGTGTTATAAAAAAAATACTTCTGAAGAAATGATTAAAGTGGGAAATCAGGTTCCTTTTGCAATATTGTAGTTAATGATTAGCTAATAATGATAAAATTTTCAAACCAATAAAATATAATTGAATCCAGGCAGGTTATTGCAAATCAAGCAAGCCTCCACTTTCATCTTTCTTTTAAATAACTGTAATCTGTATTGATCAGATTATGTCAACATATAAATATATGTTTAATTATTAATGCCAAATCTAGCAGCTGATGCAGGTGGGATGTCAAAGTTGATCTTTCCATGATAGAGGTTGTTTGGATTAACACTGAGGATTTTGTCATGGTTGGGTGGAGATCCTTTGTTGCTTGGCATCAATTTCATATATCATTACAGCTTTGCCATTACCCCTTAGAATTACCTTTTTTTTTGTATGAAAAAATTTAAGTGAGGGGAAGCTATCCTAATCCCGGATCAAGGTATATCAAAGATCTCAGAGAGAGTTAACAGTGGTACTTACAGATCACTCATCAAGTAGGATTGTTGGCGAGACTTGAACCTGATACTTGTCAAAGCGTTAATGAGTAATCCACTAACTAAATCAATCCACATTGACCTTAAAATTACCTTCTTTTTTTTTCTTTTACAAATGAGTGGCTCATCTATTAAACTAACTAGAAAACGAATGTCAATAACATTATTTGTTGGACCGACCTTCGTTATGCCATGTTGGACCTTTATATTCATAACATCTAACAAGCTCACAACTACTTAGTAGCTGCAGATATCACATACACTTTTTAATTTACACCTGTCAAGCTCATAGAAATCCAGCACAGCCTACAACAGTGGCGGATCTTGATATTTGATTTTGAGGGGATCAATTAAAATCATATATATTTTTTATTTGAGGTATTCCAATTTTTGTTTTAATATAAAAGATACATGCAAAAAACATACTAATAAAAAATAAAAATTTCATAAAATATACAAATTTTAGCGATTTACAAATTTACAAATATATTATAAATTTAATTTTCATAATAAAATCTTAACAAGTGAAAGTATCAAATTTTGTAAAAGAAGAATTTTTCATAAACGGTTAAGACAAATCAATTTATATAACACTATAACAGAAATTAGAAAGAGAATTATCTTGAATTTTTGACAAAACATTAAAGATTTAAGATTATTCATATGAAGACAAGAATATATGTATATATATTTAAAAAAAAAAACTGAACAACAATTTTAGTTTTGTAAAGACAGTTGACAAGTGGTAAAAAAAACTCAAATGCACATTGAAAACGGTCACAAATATATAATAAAATTGAAATATATGAGAAAAAAAGTTATGTCGAGAAAGCTAGAATTCAATTTGGTTTTTCTTAAGTTTACATAATTATGACTTAATATTTGTGACAAGCTTTTTGATCTTAAGTGTTTGTAAATAATGATTGGTGGATTTAATAAATAGATAAATAATAATATAATTTTGGCTAATTTTTTTAATTTAAAATAAAATTAAAAAATAATAATTTTAATTTGGAGGGGTCAATTTACATATATTTGATGTAAATACATATTTATATTAGGGGATTTCAAAATTTTTGGGGAGCCAAGGCTCTCCCTGGCTCCTACTATCCTCTGCTGTTGGCCTACAATCAGGTATAAATAGCTGATATAAAGATTGACATGAGGTAAGAGAAACTATAAACACTTAAACCCTCTTATTATTCCTGACTTTCTTCTGAATATCCTTTGAATCCTTATTTAAATATTGAAACACGCTTCGAAAACATAACTCCAGTGTCCTTCGACATATTCCTGTCTTTGCATACTCTTTCTAACCTCCATCTGACAAGCTTAAGAGGATTATACTGCTCAACCTGTTAAAGGACATTAACAATATTGAACAAAATAGTCTTCGCTTTATTAGATTTAAAGAATTCGTGATTTCTTCATAGTAACCTAATAGTTGTTGACTATCATAGAAGCCATCTAATCTGCACAAAGGTTTGCTTCACGATTAACATTACCATTTTCAAATGCTGGGAAATTTATCTTCGTTTTTTTCGTTTCCTTTGCTTTGACCAAGCAATTGAAGTATTAACAGATAAGTGAAGAAGAGAAATAATGGCTAGTTTAGCATTGCTGTTGGAAAAAGCTTGGGTTGAAAAAAGCTCGAGTTGGAAAAAGTGTGTTTATAAAGTGTGGTGAAAAAGTGTGGTTTAAAAATTTTTAAGTGTTTAGCATTGCTGTGAAAAAGTGTTGTAGGAAATTGAAATGTCAAAAAAAGATATGTTTAAATAATAAAAGTGTAGAGATGTGAGGATAATAAAGTCTTTTTATCCAAAAGCCAGCTTTTAAGGCCCAAAAGCTATATTTTTTGGCTTTTTGGTTTGGCTTTTCAAACCATGGTTTCAACAGCAGAAGCCAAATTTTTTTATCTGTTTAGCATTGCGTTTACGGTGAAAAGCAGATTTTGACCTCAAAAGCTGTGCCAGAAGTAATGCTAAACGAGGCCTAAGTCTTTTGAAACCCACCGGCCACAGCCACATGCTTATATTACATTTACAATTTCTCATTATCCATTCTGATGTGGGCTAGCATGAAGTGCCTTGAAGAGCCGGCCCTTAATTTAATCATTGATGATTCTATTCCTGGGCTTCTGGCTAGCAACCCCTGTTAGAGTTATATTTCATTTGGATGAACTGCGAGGAGAGATTTTCATATAAACTTATTTATGGATCGATCCGTAATTATTTTATTGTTAATAAATTATTAAAATATTAATTTTATATTAATATTTATATATTTTTATAATTAAATTTAAATAAAAAATATTTTTATTTAATAAATAAAAATTTCAATAGAGCCGGCTCGAATTACAAAAAACCTTACTCAGATCCGATCCAATTCGGGCCGGATCTATCGGGCTGGACAGACACCTTCCATTCAAATGTAGCCTAAGATAGCACACCTCAACCTCAGGCCTTGAAAAAGAAAAAGATCATGGACATCCTAATAAACTGAAGCATTACTTACAGCAAATAAAACTAATTGAGAAATCTTGTCAGGCCTGAAAATCTTAAGTGACAATGCCTAACCAAATAATATATGCATGATGTAGTTCACCAAACTTTTCTTTGCTTCTTACAATAACAACTTAATTTATACATTCTGCTTTATTGCACGTCAAGTTTAAAAATGGTTTTTAGAAGCATATTTCTGCTATTTCTCCACGGTAAACCAATAAAAATGAAATAAATTTTATTACTCACTTGATAATTTTGGACACGACACGAAAATATAATACGAATACGACACGTTTAATAAATACGAAAATGATATAATAAACACGATACGACATGTTTAAACACAATTAATATGATTAACATGACACGTTTAATACACATATTGTATTCGTATTTAAGATTTTGACATGTTTAATAATTTGTGTCACATTCATGTTTACACTATTAATACGAAAAAAAATATGAAACACGATAAGTATACACAAATTGCCGGATCTAATCTACGGATTACAATCTGCAAGGATCAAATTTTAGCAGCATTTGAGGGGAAACAGTTTAGATCATTTATCTTGCACATGGGGTGTAACATTCAATCTTCTAATTGATCTTATCCAAATATAGAGAGTTAATAAATGGTCCAAATTTTAGGACATATTTTATATTAATTCTCAAATTTCAAAACGTATCAATCAAATCCTCGATCTTATAATTTTGTATCAATATGGTCCTTCCGTTAGAAAAACCGTTAGAGTAGACGTTAAATGACAGATGGCATATGACGTGTTAATTACAAAAATATCATCTGTTGATATGGTCTTTCTTTTTGTCTTTTGTCTTTATTCCTTATTCCTTTATTCTTTTTCTTTTTCAAATTTTATATTTTCTTTTCTTTTTTATAAGTAAATACAAAAAATAAAAAATAATTTATATTATAATTTAAATTAATTTTTTGAAAATATAATAAATTTATAAACATATATAATATTTACTTAAATTAATTTTATAAAATATTTTTAATTTTTTTGTTTATTTCCTTTTTCTCTTTTTTTTTTTCATTTTATATTCTTTATAAATAAACTAAAACATAAATAACAATTTATATTATATCAAATTAATTTTATAAATATTAAATAATTTATTAAAAATATAAAATATTTATTTACATTAATAAAATTTAAGTTTGTTTTTACTTTTTTTTTTCTTTTCCATTTTTTCTTGTTAATAAATAAATACAAAGAAGAAAAAATGATAATTTATAATATAATTAAAATTAAAAAAAGTAAATAATTTATAAAAAATAAAAAAAATATTTATTTACATTAATTTATTAAAATAAATTTTCTTTTCCTTTTTATTTACTTTTATGAATAATTAAATAAAAATTAATTATTTTGTAATAATTAAATAATTTATAAAAAATAATATATTTATTTTAATTAATTAAAAAATTAATTTTCTTTTTCTTCTTTCTTTTTTCTTTCCTTTTATAATAAATTAATTTTAGAAAAGATTAAATAATTTATCAAATATAAATATTTATTTACATTATTTTTTTTTGTAAATATATATTTTTTATTTTTCTTTATATTTTGAATTTTTTTCTATTATCTCCACCTAATTCTCGTCAATCGAAAAAGAAAATTTTGAATCCCCACTGCCAGTCCGACCCTGCTAATGATTAGACTGCCACTCATAACTCTCGATAGGTATTGCAAGAGGCCAAATTTGATCCCTCGTGCTAGATCAAGGAGGATCTGATTTAGCGTTTTATGACAGATTCGATCAAGGTAGTTACCGCCTCAACTTCAGCATTGGAGTCAACATAAAAATATAAAATTTTAATTAAATGAATGTAAATAAATATTTTATATTTATAAATTATTTAATTTTTTATAAAAAATAATTTATTTAGAAAAAGGAAAAAAGAAATAAAAAATAAGAAAAAAGAAAATAAAATTTATTTTTATTATAAAATTAATGTAAATAAATATATTATATTTTTATAAATTATTTTATTTTGAAAATTTAATTTAATTTAAATTATTTTTATTTTTATATATTTATAAAGAAAAAAAAGGAAAAGGAAAAAGGAAAAAAAAAGGAAAGAAAAAAGAGAAAAAAGTAAAAAAAGTAAAAATATTTTTCTAATAGTAATGCAAATAAATATATTATTATTATTTTTTTTATAAAATTAGTTTAAATTATAATATAATTATTATTTATTAATTTTTTATTTATAAAGAGGAGAAAAAAGAAAAATATAATAAAGAAGAAATAAAATATAAAATATTTTATTATTACGTTTTTATAAAATTAATTTAACTAAATATTTTATATGTTTATAAATTAATTATATTTAAAAAAATTAATTTAAATTATTATATAAATTATTTTTATTTTTGTATTCATTTATAAAAAAAGAAAAGAAAATATAAAATTTGAAAAAGAATAAAGAATAAAAGAATAAAAAATGACAAAAAGAATGACCACATCAACAGGATTGCATTTTTGTAATTTACATGTCACATGGCATCTGTCATTTAACGTCTATTCTAACAATTTTGCTAATGAAAGGATCACATTGATACAAAACTATAAGATCGAGGATCTGATTGATAGATTTTAAAATTTGAAAACCAATATAAAATATACCATAAAATTTAAAAATCATTAATGCTATTAACTCAAATTTAGATAGATACATGAAAAAAAAACAAAAGTCGGACCACATAGAAAGAACAACCAAGATTCTTACTCCCACAAGCAAGCTACAGGCAACAAGAATGCTAACTTATAATTGATAGAAAGAAAGATTGAATGCTTTTCCTAAACATCGACTTAATATGAAAGATCATATAAAGAATCATGAAAAACTAAAATTGGAGGGAAAGGATATACGAATAGTTTGTTGAAAATAGCATCTCTAGAAAAAAAAAGCTAGCTCATCAAAATAAGAGGCGTCCTTTTAATATAATGATAGTTAAAAATCATTAAGTAACAAAACAAAAAAAAAAAAAGATTGTTAAAAATCATTGCATTGTATAAAAATATACTGTTACCCAATATTCTACGTAGACAATTAGCAATTATGTTACTCGTGAGTGTTAAGGATGAGTTAGATATAGATATTAATTCGACAATCGACATCGGTATTGTTGGAGATATTTTGTATATTTGTAAAAATTATGTTGGAAATATTTACTTACAATAATTAAATAGCATGTCCTTAAATAGAATATTAGAGAACTTAATTGTAGAAGAAAAAATTGAAGTATAGAGAACTTAACATTGTTGCCAAAGATTAAACCCTTTATCTTAAGGCGAAATTGCCTGTCAGTTGATGCACACGGATTCAATGCAATTGCCTCCCAGGAATTCAACAACACCTTGAAGAATTGCACAGTTTTCCAAGGTCTACGAACTTAAGGAATTGATTCATTTTTCTCTCTACAATTACAGATTCCTAAGCTCCAGAGTAAAAAGAACAAAGGAGGAATAGAGCTTTTACAATTGTTGAATGACTGAATGAATTTTTCATCTTACCAAAGCACCTATTTATAGGTCATTAGGGACCTAAGCATACATGAATGAAATTAATACATACATGGTACATGAATGGAAAATTAATATATGAATGTACATTAGGATGAACATACATGGTACATGAATGGACAAATTCATGAATGACAAAATTAAGTTCATGAATTTCAAAATTCATGAACATGTTAATCACACCATAAATAATGTATTTGATCATGCATTATATAAAGAGATCAATTTCACATTTACTTGTTTGGTTCCAAACCAAATTCGAACAGGTATGACATCGGTACATTTAATTTTTTGTTAAACTAATTTTAAATGTATTTCAAAGATCATAATTTTATATTTATATTCATTTGATATATATCAAATACTAATACTTAAGTTGACACTAAGGTGCTACTCGAGCAGATCTAAGGGAGGTAGGCAGGGGCTTTGGCCCCTTATTTCTTCCAAACTTTTTAAGTTTTAACAATTGTCTAATTGAAAACATTATAAAAATTTATTTTTATTTTTTTAAAAATTTATAATTTAATATATTTTTATCATTATTTACATACAATTTTTGGCCCTGATGCTACTCTCTGTTTGTAAGACTTTGGCTTTCGACACAAGTAAAGGAAGTCTTAGCTTGATCATTATTTGTAATCATCAGCTAGAAGAGAGCACCACTTATATTGGTGCATGTGTACCCACTATTTTTGATGATCTATAAAAATTACAAATCAACTGCTTGAGCCTCTTCTCTTTTTCATCGTTTTCTTAACCCAAAAGTACGTGATCCTCATCAGTGCATGCTATAAGTATTTGCCAAGTGATTTTGACCAAAGAAAAAGCAAATTACTTTGCTTCTTATTGTATCTTCAAAAGAATCTCATTTGGTTAAACAAAATTATACAGCATAGAAAAAATGGTATTTACTAGCTCGTGGCCTATGGACTCAACAGTGCCACCTTTTCAAGTTCATATTATTAATGTCTTGAGATTGTTATAATTTTGAGTTTGATCTACTTGTTCTAGCTTGTGACTAAAGAAAAAAACACAAGTACGAAAATAGAAAGTAAAACAAGATATAGCAATGCAGTAGCCCTGCTCATAGGTCGGACTGGGCCGAGCCGCGGTCTGATTTTTTTTCATATTCTTTGCTCAGACCCGGTCCTGGGTCGGGCTGGGCCGACCCAGTAGACCCGAATTCACTGTTTATCGGATTAAATTTTTTTAATATTTTTATAACTAAAATTAAATAAAATATTATTATTATAATAAAAAAACACTGTTCCGGGCCGGGTCGGCCCGGAACAAAAATATCCTGCCCCGTCCCAATACGGGTCAGGCCTGCCGGACCGGGCTGCTCAACCCATGAGCAGGTCTACAATGGAGCTAATACTAATGTATTTTAGGGTGTTACAAATAGATCTATTCATGGATAGGTTCGGGCCGCAGCTCGAAAATTTTATTTTTCCCTTACCCAGAACCGATCCTGGGCAAGTTCGGACTGGCTCGCCGACCCGTTTTACTATTTAAATAATATTAAAAAAATTAAAAAAATCATTTTTATAGTAATATTATATATTTTTATAATTAAATTTAAATAAAAAATAATTTTTTATTATATAAACAGTGATTTGAGTCGGGGACGATCCGGTCCAAATTGAAAAAAACTCTACCCGAACCCGATCCAATACGAACCAGGATTGTCGAGTTGGGCGAGCTACTCGACCCTTGAGCAGATTTAGTTACAAATATAAAGAATTTTTAAAGAATTGTTTTCCTAGATCAAATTTCAACATCATTTAATTACTTAATTCCTGCATAAATGATCGATAAACACGAAAATAGTATGTAATCATCCTAAACTGGTTAAATAATACTAATAGGATTCATCACTATGCAAAGGGTTCTTGTAAATTTTCTCATTCTTTGATTGAATATTGTTTGATCATTATACACTTGCAATTTTTTCAATTGTTGGGGTTTTTATCATTTAGTGGTACATATATTGAATCTATATCAACCTATGTCTTATTTCATCTGATATAATTGTCCTTGATGAACCATATTATTCATTCTCGTATGATTAATTTGTCCACATTTTGCATATTGAAATCAACCATGGTTCTCTGATTTTTTTATTTTTATTTTATCTCTATCTATATTTTCTTAGGAAGTTTATATATAGGTAAAATATTTATAAAATCTTGCAGAATTTTGTAATAAATTTTTGAAAAATATATTTAATAATGTAATAACCAATTTTCGTCCGGGTCGGATTCGAATCCGACCCGGACCAAGTGCGAACCGGGCCTGCTATTCAGCAGGCCCAATTTGCTGTCCAGGCCCAATTTCGGGCCCATTTCCCCAAAGACCCAATAGGGCCTGCTACCCAGCAAGCCCAACAGGCCCACTCCCATTTTCAAACACAGAAACCCTAGCAAACCCTAACCCCCCTGCACCTGCCGCCGCCGCCTGCCACAACCCCCCTCTGACAGCCCTCCCCTGCAACACGCCACCCAACCTACACGCCACCCCTGCAACACTCAACCACCTGCAACACTCAACCCAAGCCCCCACGCAACCCCTCCATAAAACAAACCTCAGATCAGGAAAAAAAAAGGAGGAGGAGGAGGAGGAGGACCCCGGATTCGGATCCCCCCAGACTCGAACCCCCCAAAAAAACCCAAGGAGGCCGAAGCCTCAGGCAAGGAGGAGCCCCCCCTGATTCGAAAAAAAAGACCAGGTTCGGACCCCTCCCCTTTTACCAAAAACCCCAGATCTGGGGTCCGAAACCCAGATCTGGGTCATTTTCAAACCACACCGAAAAAAACCAGATCGGGGTCCGAAATCCCGATTCGGACCCCTTTTCCTCCACCACCGACCCCCCACCTCCTCAGAAACCGAAACCTGCAAAGAAAAAACAAAAAAACCCAAGCAGCGAACCAAAAAAAAAAGATTTTTTTTTCCTTTTTAAAACCTAGATCTACGAAAATCGGTGAGGATCCGGGCTAAACGGAGCCCGGATCCGTGACGAGGGGGTCGAAACCCCCTCGGGTATGAAATTTGGAGTTCGCCGGCCGCCGGCGTGCGGCGGCCGGCGACGGTGGACGGCGGCCGGCGCGGTGGCCAGCCGCCGGAAACTGGGTTTCTGTGGGAGAGAGTGAGAGAGAAAAGAGAAGAGAGAGAAAGGAGGAAAAAAAAAGAAAGAAAATGAAAAAAAAAAGGGATTGGGGGGTATTTATACGGTGCCGAAACGGCACCGTTTAGGGGAGCGGGTCGAGGTGACCCGCGCGTCGACCCGCGGGTCGACCCGGGGTCCGCGCGGGTCACCCGATTTTTTTTAAAAAAATGTAAACGGCGTCAAAACGACGCCGTTTTGTCCCTGGGTCCGCGCGTAGACCCGCGGGTCGACCCGGGGTCCGCGCGCCCGACCCGGAAAAAAAAAGGGATAAAGGCGCCGAAACGGCGCCGTTTTGTGGCGCCGTTTAAGGTTGGGAGGATCCGCGCCTGGACCCGGATCCGACCCGGGGTCCGTGCGGGTCCCTCCCTTTAGCCGAAAAAAAAAAAAAAAAAAAGGGATAAAGCTGGGCCAAGCCTGGCCCAGCAGGCCAGGCCAGAACCAGGCCTGGCTCAGCAGGCCAGGCCAGGCCTGGTTTTGGGCCCAAAAAAAAAAGAGTAAATAATAAAAAAAAAAGAGAAAAAATATTAACAATATTTTTACGATTATCGATTTTCGAAGTTTTGATTGTTTTGATTTTTGACATTTTCAGGTGATTTTGTGAAGATAAAGTCCGGCATTTTAAATTTCGGATTCTCGACATTTGTCAGGTATGATTTTAATTTTCGTATTTATTTTCATTACTTTTTGTATTTATTTATTTTGTCCGGCATTCAATATATTTTTGTTATTCAGTTTCGATTTTAAAATATTAAAATAATAAATTAATACATGTCTTTTAAAATTATTTTCGGTAAATAAAATTCTCTAAAACGGATTTCTTTCGCGGGATGGTCGAAGTATCAATCGTTCTTTGAAATGGTCCGAGTAAGATATAATAATCGAAACATCATCGAAAATATCGGAATGGTTCGGGAATTATTCTTACATAGATAATTTCTTTTATTTCGAAAATAATTGTTAGAAGCATTTTAATTTACACTTTCAAAAATGGATTTTTAATAAATGCGAATAACCGACGACGGAATTCGAAGGACGTCACGGTAGTGATTCCTAAGATATCTTGAGGTGCGAGAATTTCGTTAAATATCACCCCGAGTGGTGGGAGTATTTAGCGACAAGCTCGATACAAAAATTTCATTTTCGTTTTAAAAAAAAAATGGAAATAATCAAAATAAAAAAAATGAATAAAGAGCGAATGTTTATTGCGCTCGATATTTTCCATGCTCGTGTTTTTAATATTACGATTCGCATGTTTAATTTTGTAGTTACATGTTAAGCCGTATGCATCCGATATTTAAATATTCGCATCATACGCATTTAAATAAAAAAAATGGATGTAAATTGCCGACGACGGAATTCGAAGGATCACGGTTGTGATTCCTAAGATGTCTTGAGGTGAGAAGATCTCGTTAAATACCACCGAGAGTGTCGGGAATATTTAATGAGTATTTTCGATAATAAATTTATGTTCACTTTCGATTTCTAAAAATAAAAAATAAAAAAACAGTTCAAGAAAATCCAAAAAATAATAAACATTTTTTTTAAGAATAAAAAAAAATAAAAGAGAATTATTTTTAAATACCGATGTTAAATCCATGAAATCGAGATTAGAGATAACACGTGATCAAATGGTACCGTTTTCTAAACGGGCATTGCGGGGGTGCTAATCCTTCCCCGTACGTAACCGACTCCCGAACCCGATTTTGTTTTCTCTCTGGTTCAAAGCGCGGACTTCGAAATTGGTTTTAAAAATGTTTTAATTAATTTTAAAATATTTTGCTAAAATCGGTTTTAATAGGTGGCCAATCACACCTAGCAAAAAAGATTGGTGGCGACTCCATTTTTTGTGTTTTCATCAAATTCGTCGTAGCGGTCCGAAAAAAACCGTTATGACAGCTTGGCGACTCCACTGGGGACCCTTTTGAGAGTCGAGCCACAAATTGATCATGTGTTGTTTTAAAATCTCGAATTGAAGGATTTCATCGGTATTTAATTTTAATTCTCTTTACTTTCTTTCTTTATTTTTATTTTGCTTGCAATTACACTTTGATATTCGTTAATTCTTGATTCATATTTTTTTATGTCGTTTATTTTTTTTTTAAATCGTGGAATGTGTAGAATAAAGAGTCGTAGACAAATAGTCGAAGGTTTGCTTGTTCCTTCTCACACACGAGCACATACATTTCATACATAAGCTCTATACCCGAGCTTTATCCCTTTAGGTGAAAGTAAAGTACCTACGCTCTCGTGAGGCAATAACCTCCGCATGGGCTAGCGAAACACTTTCGGAGTAATAAAGTACCTACGCTTTCGTGAGGCAATAACCTCCGCATAAGCCTGGAAAATATACTCCAACAAATTGAACCCGTTTTAAATCGGGATGCCTTACTAGCCTTCACGGGCGACAGTAAGGAGCAATTTGGAGCCTTTTAGAACTTAACTCAACCTCATGTAGTGAACTTGAGTAGAGCCATATCGAATTTCCGATCGGATATCCTCGAAATTTGGAAGGAACATGGTGATCTTTCGCTATTTGTTTACACTCCGAACAAAAACTGTAAATCGGGTAATGATGAACGCACATCGTGCTACCCGCAATAAGTTTCATTTTTCGCTCCGAAGGCATCGTGATGCTTAAATAAGTCGATACTGTCGGAGCAAATGTTCGCTAACTTTTTGTGTTTGTAAATATGAAAATTCTTTCTTTTCGTACATCTCGTACATTTCATGCACTAATGCACTTGTAAATAAAGCATGTACATTTATAGTTGTATTTTTGATTTCACGGTGATAATAATCTCATTTGATAAACCGCATAGACACTTGTTGTTGATTAAATGAGGATTGCAAACCGGTAGTGTTGAATAAATACTCGGACATTTGTGCCGTAATAAGACCCACTACCACAAAAGTTTTTGATAAAAATTGGCTTGTGAAAATAATATTTTGATTTTTACGAAAAAAAAAACATTTTTCAAAAAAAAAAATTTCAAAACAAAAAAAAAAACAAAAAAATTTGCGGATTGAATTTGGGGGCAAAGTTTGTGCAATAAAATTGTTGAATGATCAAGTTCAGTCCAAATCATGAATAGTTTTCTGTATATATTCATGCATTAATTTGTTTATTCTTTAGACAAATCAAATTCGCATCATATTGCAATTGTAACATGCATGGTCATTCATTGTAGAATGCATTAGTGACATACATGATCGTTCTTCGTATATACCAGTATATCATTTTATTTACTCTTTACATGCATCATATCAACATCGTGATTGCATTCATAACAATAAGGTCATGCATTCCGTGACATACATGGTCACTCATTGTATATACTCATGCATTAATTTGTTTATTCTTTACATGCATCATATGGGCATCGTGTTACATTCACGGTATTCATAGCTCATGCATCATGAAGCACACTTGAGAGGAATAAAAAAAAAGTCGGTTTAGCTTTGAAAGGTTTTCTCTTCCAAATCAGAGAATCACTGCGTGTCTCTGTGACACAGGCCGGAATCATGGAGGATGAACAAAATAGACTGGATAGAGTGGAAAGAGCACAGAGAGAACTACAAGAACAGTTAGCCAGATCTCAGCAAGAAACACGGGAACAGATCATAAAATCTCGAGAGGAGTCACGTGAGCAAATAGACAAGATGATTGAAATGATGACTAGGCTGACTCGAGGAAAATGGGTTGCTGAAGGATCGATCATAAGGGGAGAACCTCGACCTCGAGTAAACGACAACGAAGATCCGATTCACCTATCGAGTCAACGAGGCCAAGGACAATTTCAACTGAACTCGGAATTTCACCCCTCAGACTCGGTTGTTATTCCAAGCCAAGATGGTTCACTAGAACAAGAAAAGCTGAAAAAACGTGTGGCAGAGCAAGTGAAAGACGTAGAGGTGCAACAGAAGTATGATCTGTTTGAAGAGAGACTCAAAGCCATAGAAGGGATAGACATTTTCGGGAATATGGATCCGAATGAGCTTAGCTTGGTCCCAGATTTGGTGATTCCGTCAAAATTCAAGGTCCCTGAATTTGAAAAGTATGACGGATCGAAATGTCCATCAATCCACATCATGATGTTTTGTCGGAGAATGGCTGGCTACACCAACAATGGCAAGCTGTTAATCCACTGCTTCCAAGACAGTCTAACAGGATCGGCTGCGAGATGGTATAATCAATTGGATCGGGTCTGTATCCGTTCTTGGAAAGATCTGGCAAAAGCTTTCAAGACTCAGTATAAGCACATGATCGACATGGCACCAGATAGGTTGACCTTGCAAAATATGGGGAAAGAGGCCACTGAGAGCTTCAAAGAATATGCTCAGAGGTGGATGGACATGGCCACCCAAGTACGACCGGCTCTGATTCAAAAGGAAATTACTGTCCTTTTTGTGAGTACACTACACGCTCCGTACTATGATAGACTCGTTGGCAATGCCACAAAGAATTTTGCAGATATGGTAACCTCAGGAGAGATGATTGAAAATGCTATCAAGAACGGAAAACTCGAAGGAGATGAGACATCCAATACCGAGGGAAACGAGACACCTGAAAGGAAGGAGGAACATGTCCAGACTATGGGAGAATTCACTCCGTATCCCCGGGTCTCTCCGTATCAATCATGTTACTCTACCAATGTCTCTTCAAGTCATTATCCTTACCCTCCAGATATTCAAACACATCATTCTATGCCAGCCCTTGCAACTAGGCCCGCTTCCCAAAAACGGTCGAGGGGCAACCAAGAGAAGTTTTCAATCCCAATCTCCGACTTGTTGCAATTACTAATGAGGAACCGATACCTCACCCCTGTGCCTTTGAAAACGGCTCCAAACCCATCGGCAAGGAGTTATGACCCGAACAGCAAGTGTGAGTATCACATGGGGGCAATCGGACATTCAACTGAAAAATGCAGACGACTGAAGGAAAAGATTGAAGGTCTTGTCCATGATGGCATTTTGACTCCAGAGCTAGTCGAACAGTGGAAATCCGCATTGCCAGAAATCGGTTTCTTCGCCGCGGGTTTTGAGGATGAGAATGGTTACCTCTAAAAGCATGTCAACAAGCATTGAGGAATATGCATGTAGTTCTATGCCTCATCATGAAAGCACTTGTCTTATGTTGGCATTCACATGAAATAAATAAATTTTGAATTTCAAAAGCTTTGTGTTTGTTGTGCTTTAATTTGAATTTGCAAAAATAAACATTAAAGAGATTCTTGATTTTTTGAAGAGCGCATTTTTAAAAGGAAACAATCTTTCTTCACGTTAAGAAATGATGAGGAGTCTCGAGATTATTGATGATCATTGTTAGAAATGACCCAACACCCTTCCCCTCTCTTTCGGACTTGCCTATGCTTGAATCCTTTGAGTTGAAACAGTCAATGCTTCCAGGAACATATTGTTGAATTTCAGAAACCATAGTCAGTGCAATAAGAAAAATTTAGATCCTAGTTTAGGTTATGAGCAATGGAACAAACTTTAAAAAAAAAAAAAAAACGAGCTTTTTGGTGTCTCAAACAAGTGAAACCTTTTCAAGGATCTGGATTATGGTAAATTGATGTGTGTCAAGGTTATTCCAAAACCATTCACATCCTTTTCCGTAACCACAAAACAAGAGTTGCCCAGACGTCACTTCATGATTAACGTCTCGAGTAACATTGATTAAACCTGATTTTCTCATGTTTCTAGAAAAAAAAAAGCTATTTTCGAGCCATATTCTTTCTTGTCCCTTCGGAGAGCAAAAAAAGACTTGAGGTGTTCCTCGTTATGATAGGAATTCTCATTTGTATGACCAATCAAATGGTGCATCATTTGTAGATACGGAAGACGCGTGGTGGATAAAGATGGAGTAATTTTCGGAGCATGCATCAAAAAAAGAAAAAAAATGAAAAAAGAAAAAAATGAAAAAAAGAGAAAAATGAAAAATGAGTGTGATATCATGCATTTATGAAATTCAAGACGGTTTCAAGAAAGAAAGAAAAAAACCTTTTCATTATTTTCCTCTAAGGAATGACTCTTCGATTTACGTGCTTGTGTTCGAGATGAAAAATGGCCATCTTTCATCATCCTTTCACAAAATAGAAAATATCCTTTTGCTACCCCTTTTGAGCCTAGTGAATACTTTTGTTCTTTCAACCCCGATCAAGGATCACCCTCCACACTAGGGGGCAAATTCGAGGAAGGATCTTTTCAAAGGTCACGGATAGTGAAGTCTTGGTTCAAAAACGAAAAAGAATGTCGTGAATCAAAGAGAAATCTGAGCTTCCAAATAACGATGGGCTCACCTTGTCAAAATAGGAAATGCAAAAAAAAGGGAGATAAAAAGAAAAATGAAAGCAAAAATAGAAAAGGAAGAAAAGAACAGGTGAAAATCATCGGATAAAGAGAAAAGCTCAGCAAAGACAAATGCTTCGAAGAGAATCCTCCTCATGAAATGATCCTTGATTTGATCACCTTAAACACATGTTTGGGCCTATCTATCTTTCTTTCAGTACCTCGAACCTCGGCCTACATTACGTACCTGGAAAAGACCATTTTGATCGAGCATGGTCATTTAAATTGATGAGTCTATTCTTAGAGAAATGCATGAGACTTCGATCTCCTTTCTGGTTAAAAATCTTTTTTGGATAAGTCTTGATTTCTTGAATGCATGGTGAAACATTTAAGAAAAAATGAAAAGATGGAAAGAAGTAGACTCTAGGGTGAAAACCCGACATGGGCAGTCTAGAGTAAAATGGGAGAATTTCGGTGTTGCTTATGGTATCGTCGAGGCCATAACAAAAGAAGAAGTCATTTTGAAGAACTTAAGGAACATCTGGGAATTCCAAAATATTCCAAAACTGTCAACTCTCGTTTGGAGGTTTGACTTTAAAAAAAACTGAGACCGTTTTCCTTTCCAGAATTAATTCTCTAGTTTGAACACCCCAGCTAGCCTTGACGTATGTCAAAACGCCATGATTTGGAAACTAAAATAAGGTTGAATTTGTTTGAGTCCAAAAAAATCATGTTTTATAAAATCTGTTCCATTTGTGAGTCTAGAAAGGATACACATTTTTCCTGTTGCAAAGTCTCCTTGGATCAATCAAAATCTTGTTGCACCAAGCCTTTCAACTTAATTTGAAAAAAGCCGAATGAACATTCAGAAAAATTTCTAATAGTGATCATCAATCTTCAAGAGATTTGGATATCACAACATGAGGATAGCATTTTCAGCTCAAAAGTTTTCAGTGAATAAGCAAACACTTTTCAAAAAAAAGAAGGCAAGCAAAAGCAGATAAATGAAAATATTTTTGGAAGAAGCCATTTCCGATGTTGGTATAAGACGAAGGTTCTTTTGGCCGAGAGGCATGGAACTATTGAGGTAGAAGAAATGAACACTCAGATTCCAGTTGATAAAATTTTGAAAAACTATTGGGGCAAAGGGATAGTTCCAAAGTGAAGAAAAAGGTTGATCTCTTACGAGGCACGAGCGTTGCAGGATACACTCTGCTTCGAAGAGGAAAAACAATTTGGAAAAGCTAAACCAAGATCAGAAAAAAAATAATTGGGGGCATTCGCATCATTCATGAACATTCGCATATTTATTAAGTTTTGCATCTACATCGTGTCGTAAAATGTGTACAGTATCCGAAGGTACTTGCACATGCATCATCAGGGGCATACGCATTGACATCACATGACATTCACATTTCATGAATGGCATTGATTATTTGAAATTTTGACATTTGAATTCGAACATTCAGTGAGATTTTCTTCCAAGATATGATCTTCAGGTATGATCACCAAGACCTCCGGGCACCTCTTTCAAAAAAAAAACCTCCGGGTTACCTCTTTTAAGTCCTCCGGGCACAGGAAAAGAATTTATTTTCAAAGTTGTGGAGCCTCTGATGAGAGGAGCAATTTATTTCCAAAGTTGTGGAGCCTCTGATTAGAGGAGCAATTTATTTTCAAAGTGATAGAAAATTAAAAAAAAAAGAAGACCTCCGGGCATCCGTTTTAAAACCTCCGAGTTACATTTTCAAGACCTCCGGGCACAGCGAAAGAGAAGGAAAGTTAGGAAGAAAGAAGACCTTCGGGCACCTATTCTAAGACCTCCGGGCACCTCTTTCAAGACCTCCGGGCACTATTCTCGAAAAGCATGGATAAGACCTCCGGGCACCATTTTCAAAGAAAAGTCATGTTTTCAAGACCTCGGGGCATCATTCTCAAAGTCTAGAATAAGACCTCCGGGCACCACTTTCAAAGAAGTAACATTTTCAGACCTCCAAGTATCTGTATCCAAAAACCTCCGGGTAGCATCTTTCAAAATGACATTTTTCAAAACCTCCGGGTACCATTTTCAATTCTTGCGAAGTCAAACTCAAAGGTCGAGCCTCGATATGATTAGTCGAGTGGCGATATCCGAAGATTTTGACAAGGAATTTCAAAACTAAACGAGAAAGAGAGGGGGATATCCAGAGTGAGTCTTCACTTTCGTAAGACTAAGGTAGTAAGTGAGGTGATGATCTAAGTTGTGTTCAAACTCATTGTCAAAAATTCGAAGTTCATTCTTAAAATTTCAAAGTTGTCGAGCCTCTGATTAGAGGAGCAATTTATTTTCAAAGTCATGGAGCCTCTGATGAGAGGAGCAACTTAAATTTCAAAGTTGTGGAGCCTCTGATGAGAGGAGCAATTTAAATTTCAAAGTTGTGGAGCCTCTGATGAGAGGAGCAATTTAATTTCAAAGTTGTGGAGCCTCTGATGAGAGGAGCAATTTAATTTCAAAGTTGTGGAGCCTCTGATGAGAGGAGCAATTTATTTTCAAAGTTGTGGAGCCTCTGATTAGAGGAGCAATTTATTTTCAAGTTGTAGAGCCTCTGATGAGAGGAGCAATTTATTTTCCAAGTGATAGAGCCTCTGATTAGAGGAGCAATTTATTTTTCCAAGTGATAGAGCCTCTGATTAGAGGAGCAATTTATTTTCAAAGTGATAGAGCCTCTGATGAGAGGAGCCATTTATTTTTCCAAGTGATAGAGCCTCTGATTAGAGGAGCAATTTATTTTCCAAGTGATAGAGCCTCTGATTAGAGGAGCAATTTATTCTTCCAAGTGATAGAGCCTCTGATTAGAGGAACAATTTATTTTTTCAAGTGATAGAGCCTCTAATTAGAGGAGCAATTTATTTTCCAATATGATAAAGCCTCGCAAAAAATGGATCTACAATTAGACAAAATTGGTTATATCGTCTTTGCCCTATTCCTGATTCTCAGCAATGTGCAAAGAGGGGCAGCTGTAATAACCAATTTTCGTCCGGGTCGGATTCGAATCCGACCCGGACCAAGTGCGAACCGGGCCTGCTATTCAGCAGGCCCAATTTGCTGTCCAGGCCCAATTTCGGGCCCATTTCCCTAAAGACCCAATAGGGCCTGCTACCCAGCAAGCCCAACAGGCCCACTCCCATTTTCAAACACAGAAACCCTAGCAAACCCTAATCCCCCTGCACCTGCCGCCGCCGCCTGCCACAACCCCCCTCTGACAGCCCTCCCCTGCAACACGCCACCCAACCTACACGCCACCCCTGCAACACTCAACCACCTGCAACACTCAACCCAAGCCCCCACGCAACCCCTCCATAAAACAAACCTCAGATCAGGAAAAAAAAAGGAGGAGGAGGAGGAGGAGGACCCCGGATTCGGATCCCCCCAGACTCGAACCCCCCAAAAAAACCCAAGGAGGCCGAAGCCTCAGGCAAGGAGGAGCCCCCCCTGATTCGAAAAAAAAGACCAGGTTCGGACCCCCTCCCCTTTTACCAAAAACCCCAGATCTGGGGTCCGAAACCCAGATCTGGGTCATTTTCAAACCACACCGAAAAAAACCAGATCGGGGTCCGAAATCCCGATTCGGACCCCTTTTCCTCCACCACCGACCCCCCACCTCCTCAGAAACCGAAACCTGCAAAGAAAAAACAAAAAAACCCAAGCAGCGAACCAAAAAAAAAAGATTTTTTTTTTCCTTTTTAAAACCTAGATCTACGAAAATCGGTGAGGATCCGGGCTAAACGGAGCCCGGATCCGTGACGAGGGGGTCGAAACCCCCTCGGGTATGAAATTTGGAGTTCGCCGGCCGCCGGCGTGCTGCGGCCGGCGACGGTGGACGGCGGCCGGCGCGGTGGCCAGCCGCCGGAAACTGGGTTTCTGTGGGAGAGAGTGAGAGAGAAAAGAGAAGAGAGAGAAAGGAGGAAAAAAAAAAGAAAGAAAATGAAAAAAAAGGGGATTGGGGGGTATTTATACGGTGCCGAAACGGCACCGTTTAGGGGAGCGGGTCGAGGTGACCCGCGCGTCGACCCGCGGGTCGACCCGGGGTCCGCGCGGGTCACCCGATTGTTTTAAAAAAAATGTAAACGGCGTCAAAACGACGCCGTTTTGTCCCTGGGTCCGCGCGTGGACCCGCGGGTCGACCCGGGGTCCGCGCGCCCGACCCGGAAAAAAAAAGGATAAAGGCGCCGAAACGGCGCCGTTTTGTGGCGCCGAAACTTCGCCGTTTAAGGTTGGGAGGATCTGCGCCTGGACCCGGATCCGACCCGGGGTCCGCGCGGGTCCCTCCCTTTACCCGAAAAAAGAAAAAAAAAAAAAAGGGATAAAGCTGGGCCAAGCCTGGCCCAGCAGGCCAGGCCAGAACCAGGCCTGGCTCAGCAGGCCAGGCCAGGCCTGGTTTTGGGCCCAAAAAAAAAAGAGTAAATAATAAAAAAAAAAAGAGAAAAAATATTAAAAATATTTTTACGATTATCGATTTTCGAAGTTGTGATTGTTTTGATTTTTGACATTTTCAGGTGATTTTGTGAAGATAAAGTCCGGCATTTTAAATTTCGGATTCTCGACATTTGTCAGGTATGATTTTAATTTTCGTATTTATTTTCATTACTTTTTGTATTTATTTATTTTGTCCGGCATTCAATATATTTTTGTTATTCAGTTTCGATTTTAAAATATTAAAATAATAAATTAATACATGTCTTTTAAAATTATTTTCGGTAAATAAAATTCTCTAAAACGGATTTCTTTCGCGGGATGGTCGAAGTATCAATCGTTCTTTGAAATGGTCCGAGTAAGATATAATAATCGAAACATCATCGAAAATATCGGAATGGTTCGGGAATTATTCTTACATAGATAATTTCTTTTATTTCGAAAATAATTGTTAGAAGCATTTTAATTTACACTTTCAAAAAAGGATTTTTAATAAATGCGAATAACCGACGACGGAATTCGAAGGACGTCACCACGAGTGGTGGGAGTATTTAGCGACAAGCTCGATACAAAAATTTCGTTTTAAAAAAAAAATGGAAATAATCAAAATAAAAAAAATGAATAAAGAGCGAATGTTTATTGCGCTCGATATTTTCCATGCTCGTGTTTTTAATATTACGATTCGCATGTTTAATTTTGTAGTTACATGTTAAGCCGTATGCATCCGATATTTAAATATTCGCATCATACGCATTTAAATAAAAAAAATGGATGTAAATTGCCGACGACGGAATTCGAAGGATCACGGTTGTGATTCCTAAGATGTCTTGAGGTGAGAAGATCTCGTTAAATACCACCGAGAGTGTCGGGAATATTTAATGAGTATTTTCGATAATAAATTTATGTTCACTTTCGATTTCTAAAAATAAAAAATAAAAAAACAGTTCAAGAAAATCCAAAAAATAATAAACATTTTTTTTAAGAATAAAAAAAAATAAAAGAGAATTATTTTTAAATACCGATGTTAAATCCATGAAATCGAGATTAGAGATAACACGTGATCAAATGGTACCGTTTTCTAAACGGGCGTTGCGGGGGTGCTAATCCTTCCCCGTACGTAACCGACTCCCGAACCCGATTTTGTTTTCTCTCTGGTTCAAAGCGCGGACTTCGAAATTGGTTTTAAAAATGTTTTAATTAATTTTAAAATATTTTGCTAAAATCGGTTTTAATAGGTGGCCAATCACACCTAGCAAAAAAGATTGGTGGCGACTCCATTTTTTGTGTTTTCATCAAATTCGTCGTAGCGGTCCGAAAAAAACCGTTATGACAAATAACATTTAGTATCATATCATATTGATTAATTTCAAAATATAATTAAATGTTTATGACATTCATTACATCATGTCTCATGCACCATATTCATGATATTTATTACATACATTCAGCATATAAGAAAGATAAAAATTTTAATTTTGAATTAGTGAGAATTTGTCATTAAATTTCAGATATTTTAAACTTTAATTAAGGAAAGCTTCATCCAAAAAGGAGATTCGGAACATTATATATTTTTGACTTTAAAATAATGGATCTAATATAAGGTTGGGCTTCGTTATAAGAATAATTTTTTTTTTTTGTGCTAAGCCAAAGTCATTTTATTAACAAAAGGAAAGAGTCACAAAGACTGCAGTCTAGGCATCAGATAAAAGATGCTTAACAACCATAAAGTAATCATCAATCTACACAAAAACATCTGATAAAAGAATCCTAAAACCAGAAATAACCACCCAGCAAAACCACCACAGCCGATGAAGCTTCAAATAATCCAAAATAAGCAACAATCCATTTGATTCCTTCTTTAAATAAAAACAACCCCCCAGGCCAAATCCACAAAAAAACCGTAGCCAACAAATAACATATCAGAATTACCCAAAATTGAATAAAACTAACTATCACTCAACTCCCCAAACAATTTTCCATCTCCAAAGAAAGGATTATCCTTCAACTCGTGCATATCACATGCATAATCATGGCATAGAGAATTTATGCCATGCCAAATCCACAATCAACATTATGAGAATTTTCTATGTAAGTTCGATTTAGTGCATGACGGCCCGCATCATCATTCATCTATATCCACTCTTGTTGAAACAAATATCTTTTGCTTCTTTATTCCAATTCTTCAAGAACCTCTTCATATTTTTCAGTTTGACATTCAAACAGTGGCCAGTAAGACATCTTTATTCCTCACGCATCTTATCAATAAGTGATCTTTCATTGAACCAACAGTCAAAGACTTTAAAAGGCCTAGGACTCCAGTCAATAAACTTTGAAGCGAGCAGCAAAAGCCAGTGGTCGGATACTTTCCTCTCTTAACACTTTGAGACATAAATCTTTAAACTGTAACAACCAATCCGATGAAATAAGACATCTATTTAATCTGCTCCCTTTGCCCCATCCGTACGAAGTGAATTTTCTCCCCCTTAGCGGCATATCCACCAATTCACTATTGCAAATAAACTCATTGAGATCATTTGTCTATCCACTCCAATACGCACCACCACTTCTTTCAGACTCTGATCTTACCGCATAAAATCCCCTACCACACACCACTTACCAGCCATAGATGATTTGAGATCCAGAATCTCCCACAATTCTTTTTTCCCCCCTAGCATCACAAGGAGCATAAACATTACACACAATACACTCAAAATTGCATTTTAACCACTTACCCTTAACTGCCAAGAAACGACCCCTGCAACATTTAGTGTCACATACAAAACACTGCTTATCCCACACCATCAGCAGCCCACCTGAGTTACCCTATGATTTCGAGTAAACCCATTCGAAATTTCTCAAACCCCACAATTCCAAAGTTAATGCATCTGAAATACTCTCAAGCTTTGTCTCCTGGACTAACATCATTTCGACATTGAGATAAATAAAAAACTTTTTGGGTCGTACCTGGTATTGGATGTTCATCCCCATTCTTCTCTCCCTCTTCAATATTGTGACTATGAACAGAATCTGCTGGTGATTCATAGGTTTGTGGCCCAATATTTTGAAAATCATTTTGCAAACCAATATCTGGTAACAGGCCGGTTCCCATTTTTAGACAGCCCAACAGAATTCTGGTCCAGATCAATATGGGGCCCATTAGAATCAAGCTCTTTTGAATTACAAACCCCCACACTTTTCTCTTTCATCCCACCACGCCTACGACAAAGCGCCTCCATTTTTTGCTCAGAATCTCTTATGTTTCCAAGGGTACAGCTGCTGTTATTCACACGCTGAATATCGTCCAACATCTCGGTATTCAAATCATTAAAAGCAGATGTTTTGTTGTCCCCCGTCGAATCAGGCCATGACGGTTCATTCGCCCCATGTTCACCGTCTTCCCTATCACCTTCTGTATTACCGTTTTCTTGATTAGCTGGATCAATCGAACCCGAATTGGACAGAATATCAATATTATTATGACTATACTAGGATGTGAAATCATCAGGATTTGAATCAGACTCGGACACTCTTATGGTAGCATCAATCTCACCACAATGGAGAGTGACTAGCTCATCAATCCTATCAATGTGATGAGTTCGAATGAACAAAATTCCTCTTCTAAAATCCCAGAACTTCAGAGTATTTCCATCTGCGTATAAGAGTTCACCCCACAAACTAGCAATATTCTGAAATGTACTCAAATTCCATGCCTGCAGTGGTATACCATGACATACCAGCCAAGTATTTCTGTACTTAGGAATAAACTTAGCAGACCATGGTTCAATATCAGTGAGCCATTGTTTTAACCACTCCCATTCCTTTTTTTCCATTTCGATCAAAGTTTCAGGATCATCAAACTCGATTAAGAAGAAACTTCCAGCTAGTTTTTTCACTCCAATATAAAAAATTCCCTGCTGGTGGAAATTTTCCAGAAGCCACTCACTGTCAAAATATCCTTTTGCCCTTCCCACCACACATCTCTCCAAAGCATGCAACTGTTCTTCCTCAATGACTGCTGCGCAGACTTTCCTTTCTTTCTTAGACTCGGCCATTTTGTTACCCATATCTTCTTTTTTCCCATCCATCGATTCCAAGAATAAATAAATGTACCAAAATATGATAAATTTTTTGAAAATGCTCAAATTAACTAAAAAATGAGAATTTTATTCATAGCAGAACCAATATGCATGATGTATTTCATAGTCTATAACCCGTTTATTTATTTATTTTTTTAAATTGTTTGTGTTCAACATTTTAGATTTGTATCAATAATAAACAACATTTATATTTTTATTCTGAAGTTAAATCATGCAAATTGTGATATCATAATATCATGAAAGTTAGTTTATAACAAGTTTTACATGTTAATAACAATAATCATCAGTTTTTCATGGATTTTTTTGCTTTTAAAATAAAAATCAAACAATGTAGATTTACTAAAAAAAACGTGTAAGATATTGGTGAAAATTAAACTCTGATATAGCAAAATTAAATAATAGTGATCTTGCACCATGAATTCAACTAGGTCAGTCTCAATAAAAAACTTTATAGCCATTTCCCTACATGTTAAAAAAGGTTGGCAATTTTTTTGTTAGTACTAATAGTGTTTTACAAATTTTTTTTTATGTACAGTTTCGATTAATAAAATTGGTAAAAAAATGTTGAACCCCTCTAACAAGTTTCTAAGTAACAGTTAATGCACTTTCGGACTAATAATTGATTCCATTGAATAAAAATCTTAGCTCCGTCCATATCATTGTAGTATTATAAACCTTGTAAAATTCCATTGTGGTTTACTAAATTATATTTTCTACTTGTAAATTTTATGGTAACTTCACATTAACAGCAAAATAGGGAAGAAAAAACAGTTTTTGTTGAACCAGAGATTTGGTAGTCAATTAGCGTGTAAAAATTGTCTCAAGAAGTACAAATTTTTATGGGTGTAATGTAGCAAGAAAGACATCTCATGGTTTTAAATCAACGTATAGATATGGAGAAGAAGAGAAACTCTTACCTTTTTCATACAAAAATAACACACCAATAAAGCTAAGAAAAAAAGAAAAAGAAATAAATTCTCTACCTTTATTATGTTTACTTCTCAATCATAGACTCTGATTAGATATATCCACTTTTCTGTTCTTTCAATTTTGATCTAAATTTTGCAGTTTTCTTATTTTTGGGTTGTAATTCTATTCGATTATTGGCCGATACAGATGGGTTTTGAGGAATCATGGGTCTTTCTAATATGTAATTTTCTTATCTTTGTTATTCTGCCTTGATTTGTAATGATCATATTATAGAATTACTATAAGAAAAGAAAACTACTGAACATGTAATTCTGCTTTATATATATATATATATATATATATATATATATATTCCCTTGTTTTTAAACGGTAGTTATTGCTTTTACTTAATTGCTATGTAATAACTAAAATATGAAAATCTTAATGCTAAATTTTTAAATATAAAACTGATTGGAAATTCTCTACGCCGTTTTGTGCCACTTATGATTTGTCGAGAAGTGCAAATTTGTATGGATACGATCTGCATGACGCTTTTGGACTAATAAATTTTATGTCACATCAATTTAAATTTGCACATGCTATCTTATAATGCAACGCATTCTTGATCCAATTATTGTTTTTGTTTTTTTTATTTTTGATTTATCCACTAAAATGAAAAAGTTAATGCAACGTGTCCAACATAATTAAGTTAACTTCAAATCTTACTTAACCTGTATCCATTACTTTAATTTGTAAAAAGAAAAAACAAATTACTAAAAAAAAAAATCATAAAAATCTTTTTCATGAAATTTCTAATTTTCTCTAAATGAGCTTAGATTATTATTTCAGATATTCTTAGGCTTCATTTGAATGGACGATGAGATTAAAAATAATGGTGACGGTGAGATTGGATGTTGTAGCAGTGAAATTAAAATCAATGGTGGGATATGTGTTTAGATGCAAAAACAACGGTAATGGTGAGATGAATTATAATGAAAAAAACGATCATTAAAGATATTAGATTAAAATATGTATATAATATAATTTTTAGTATATATAATTAATTATAATTATAAATATATTTATTTATGTATTTATATAATATTTAGATGGTCGTAAAATTAGTACATGATTGTTTAAGACTTTTCGTATGAAGAAATGGTAAACTATGTTTTTATTTAACAATTCAGGATTTCTTATTTTGATCATCAAATTATGAAAAATATCAATTCTATTATTCACGTTATAAAAATTTAACTTTTTTGTTACCCAAACATTAGAGATTAATGGTTGGATGACATGGCAATATCACGTCATATATCAATTGCCACGTTATCTGACATGTCACGTGGCAATATGATTTATTTATGAAAAAAAATTAAAAAAAAAAATTACACTTTTAATTATTTAACTTTTCGAGAATTTCTATTTTGGTCACCCAGTTTTAAAATTTTATAATTTTGTCACCAACGTTTGTTAAAACTTATTTTATTAATATTTTGATCTTCATTTTCAATGGTTCATTGTTGACATGACTTTTATAATGATTTGATCACCAACGATTTTTAAATTCACTATAATAAATTATTTTATATTTTATTTTTGTTAAAATATCTTTAGATAATACTTAAATAAGCATTCAAACTTTATAAAATATAATAAATAAGCATTCAATTTTTTTTTTATGGAATTAAAATATGAAATTTTTTTTTTATTGTAATTATAATTTTTAAATTTTGAAAAATTGATGAATAAATTCAATTGTCAAAACTATTAAAATGCATTACTTCAAGTATTTGACATCATTCGGCCAAAAATATATATATATATATATATGTATATATATATTTGACATCCAGTTCATCCAAATAAAATTAAGTATTTATTATAGACTATATCAACCAACTAAGAAAATTTATCCAAAATATAAAATTTTTCATAACGTCAAGATTCTAATTATAATGAAAATTCATAATTTTAATTTCATGCAACAAAATAGACATAAAAAATAAAAATAATTTATTAAATTAAATTTCACAAACATTGATGATTAAATCGTTCTAAAACCATGTCGATGGTCAGATGTTCACAATGGAAACCAAAATATTAATGGATTCACTTTTTAAATTTAGATGACCAAAATAGAAATTCTCAAAAAATTAAGTGATGAAAAGTGTAATTTATCTTTTTTTAAATTTAATTTTTTTCAAAAATCATAACGCCATGTGGCCTGTCAGATGATGTGGCAAAGGCATATGGCATCTGATAGATGATGTGGCATTGCCACGTCATTCGATAGTTAGTCTCTAACGACTCGGTGACCAAAAAATAAATTTTTATAACATGGGTGACTAAATTAGTATTTCTTATAGTTGATGACCAAAACAAAAATTCTCGAAAAGTTAAGTGACTATCTGTGTAGTTTACCTAAAAAGAAAACAAATAAAGTTAAAGGGAAAATTTGCGAAAAAAAAAGGGGGACACCCTGGGTTTAGACGAAAAAATGACAAATTTGCTACCGTACTATAGGTGTATATTGAAATTTGTCACTTTACTTTATTTTGATTGATATTTATCATTATACTTTGAGATTAAAGGCAAATTTGCCACTCTATTTTTATTTGATTTAATTTTGTAACTAAACTTTGATTTTTGATTGAATTTTGTCACTCAACTTTGATTTTTGATTGAATTTTGCTAGTCAACATTGATTTTGAATGATTTGAACACAAAATTTAATAATAATAAAAAAAAGTCTTCAAATATTTTATTTTAATAATTAACAACAATAAATTAATTTATAAAAAATATTAAAAATTAACATAAAATTTTTATATTTTAAAGGAAAGACTTGAAAAAAATAAAACAAAGACCAAAAAAAGAGAAAAAAATTAAGTTTAGTTTTTTATAAAATAAACATTCTATGTTAATTTTTAAATTTTTAATATTTTACTAATTAATTTATTATTTGTTAATTATTAAAATAAAATATTTCAAAGAATATATTTTTTATTATTAAATTTTGTCTTCAAATCATTCAAAATTAAAGTTGAGTGACAAAATTCAATAAAAAATAAAAATTTATTGGTAAAATTCAATCAAACAAAAGTAAAGTTGCAAAATTCAATATTTAGTTAAAGTATCCTTAAACTCAAAGTACAATGGAAAATATCAATTAAATTAAAGTATAATAACAATTTTCAATATCCAACTATAATATGATAATAAATTTATTCTTTAACCCAAACAAATATTGATGAAGTGATGGTCGAGGCTGTTACCAAATTTCTACCAAAACCCATTGTTTGTCGACGAGTTTCAAGTTTTGGGTTAATTAGCTATGGTTCTTTTGAATTATTTTTGGTGCTGAGTTTCTTTCATGCCGTTGGGAAAACGAAGCTTGTCATTTTCAAGCAAACAATTTACACTTTCAACGTCTCTCATGGCAGTGAAGGTTGTAATAGATGTGTAACTCTAATTTTGTGTTCCTGATAGTGAATCTGATAGTGATGATCTGGATGGGATTAATGTTCATCCATCTGCTGGGCATTTTCTTTCTTGTGAAAAAAGTCCAACATCTTCTCTAGAGAATGGATATTTCTCTTATTTGTCCATATTAATTTTCTGGGTTTAGATTAATTTTTATAATTATTTAATTACTTGAGAAAATTTGAGATCATTCTCTTTATATGAATGGTATTGTTTTATCTATATATATATATATATATATATATATATATATATATATATATATATATGATGAGGGATCCACTTACACTAGTGTAAAACTAAATTAGTTTTACACACTTCTATAACTTTCTATACGATTTATGTTTATTTAATCCGACCGTTGTGTTTCATGTTCTATTCATGTAGATCATGCATGTCGAGTTTCGAGTAAATTAAAGATGTCTAACTATTTGTTCGATGTAAAAAACTTTCAACTGTTAAACATATATTCAAAAAGACATTATTCTCGATCAATATGATAGAGATATCCGATCAATTTGAAACTTTACGTACACGACGAGTACAATTATATTGTTAAATCCAACAGTTGGTTTGTCAAAATATAAATCGTATAAAAAGTTATGAAAGTGTGTAAAACTAATTTAGTTTTACACTAGTGTAAGTGGATTTTCTCTCTCTATATATATATATATATAATATATATATATGGGAAGGGATCAATTTATATTGGTGTAAAACTAATTAGTTTTATACGCTTTCATAACTTCGTACACTATTGATATTTTAATAAATCGACTGCTGGATTTAACAATATAATCGTATTTGTCGTGCACGTAAAGTTTCGAATCAATCTAATGTTTATATCATATCGATCGAGAATACCAATTTTTATATATATTAGACGGTTGAAATATTTTACATCGAATAAATAATTATTTTGGTGTTTCAAAAGTATCAAGTGCTGCAAAAAGTTATTTTCGTGTTTCGAAAGGCAGGTTGATGAAAGTTCAAACTTAAAGTGAGACCTAATAAGTTTGCTATTTTGTGAAAAAAAAATTATAGCACTTAAGCCTCTATATCATCCCATCATCAACGTAAAAGAAAAAAATTGTTAACCTAAATTACCAAATGGTGAAAAAAAAAACATTTCCCTAAAGTATATATATATATATATATATATATATTTCAAAACAATTAATGAACTCCTAAGTTCACTATTCTTAGCACCAAACACATATCAAACACTTTTTAGTAACTAATAATCTTTATCATTGTGCATGCCTATTAAATGCCCATGTTTTGTTGTTGTGCGGAAGCGAATTGATATTACTAAAACCGATTTAAACACACTGAAAAAACACCGATATTTTACGTGGTTCGGCAACTGTGCCTACGTCCACGGGAGGAGGAGCTTGAAGCTTTGTATTAATGGAGTTTAGAGTACAAACATATACAGAATTCAAGGTGCTACACAAGCACTGAACTCACAACTCAACACAATACCGAATTACTCTATAAACACAGAGTATTTGCTTCAACAATTTAGCTCTAACTTACTCAACTCTACTCTACTCTACTCACTCATTTTCTCTCTTACTCTACATGGCTATTTATAGCCATAATATCAAGGTGTGAACACTAAGCAAGTGGCAGCCACCATAGCCACCTTCCACCACCTATCTTGGTGTGAACACTTTGCAAGTGGTAGCCACCATAGCCACCATCCATTTGCAAGTGGTAGCTTCCATTATTGGTGGTGCAAGTGGTGCAAGTGGTAGCTCCATTATTGGTGCTAAGCCACCAAATGTGACTTTGAGCCATACCATATTCCAACAATCTCCACCTTGGCGAGAATCCACATAGAGAATTCACAGATCAGAGCTTCCTCCTTCAGGTGTCATATACACCATTACACATATCAGGGCACCTACTGCATTGGCATGATTCATCAATGCACTGAGCCTGAGTCAATTTTTCTGTCTACTTCCCAAGAATTTTCTTAGCTTCTCCAAGATCATCTCGAACTCTGAGCTCAGTTGAGCCTTCAGCCTGTCGATCTCCACCTTGCCTTTTTCAGCAGATAGACAAATGATCCATTTTGAAGTTTCCGGAAATAAACACAGTGATCAAATTGACTGTGTGTGTACTTTTCATCCTGTCATGAAACAGTCCAGCCGTTTGTACAGCTGTCACGGGATTGTTTCAGACCATACAGTGATCAGTTCAACTTGCTTTTGTAATCTTTGCGACCGGGGACTCCAGAACCATCTGGTTGAGTCATACAAATTTCCTCCTCTACGGAACCATGGAGGAATGCAGTTTTTACATCAAGTTGAACTATCTCTAGGTTATACAGTGCTACTAAAGCCAATAAGATCCGAATAGATGCATGCTTAACAACAGGTGAAAATACCTCATTGTAGTCTATTCCTTTCTTTTTGAGCCTAACCTTTGGCTACCAATCTGGCTTTGTATCTGATGCTGTCTTTGCCGGTAGCACTTTCCTTTTTGGCAAAGACCCATTTGCACTTAATTGATCTTTTGAGTGTTGGAAGTGGAACCAACTTCCAAGTCTGATCGCCTCCTTCCACTGGGCATGCTCAGGGCTGTTTACAGCTTCTTTGTAATTGATCAGAACATCATCATCAATTACTGGAAGGGCGTATGCCACCACGTCTGTGTATTGAGCAGGTTTCTGAATATGTCTATTCGGTCTACTGGTGACAACTGATTCAAGTTGCTGAAAGATTTCCGGTGATGACTCCTCCACTTCAGTTATGGTGTCATCAGATTCTGGTTCAGATTCATCTGAATTTTGACCAGCATCTTCTGATTCAAAACTCCACCTGCTTTAGAGAATCTTGGTTCACATTCTCTGGAGTTGACAGTTTCAGCATTACAGATTCGTCAAAGGCAACATCTCGGCTTACGATGACTTTCTTTGACTCAAGGTTCCACAATCGGACTACTTTTACTCCTTCACTAAAGCCCATGAAGACAGCTTTCTTGGCTCTAGGATCCAGTTTTGCATCCGTTACTACGAAGCCGATCATATTCAATGGCAGAATATCCGGACCACACCTCTATGGGAGTTTTCCCATCAATTGCGGTGGAGGTTAGTCTGTTGATAATGTGGGAGGCGAACAATAAAGCCTCCGCCCAAAAATGCTTTGCTCAAGCTCGACTGGGATAACATGCAGCGAACTTTATCAACCAAAGTTCGGTTCATCCTTTCTGCAACTCCATTCTGCTGGGGAGTGCTAGGAACAGTGAAGTGTCGGATTATCCCATCATTCTGTGAGAGGCTGCTGCTCTGCCTGTCACGGTTTCTCTGTCAAGGAGATACAGATTTCCCTTCATATAACCCTTCATTGCTAAGAATGCTCCACGTACAACTCTCAGGACTCCATTCTGAATGGTCACCTTGTAACCATTTGAGTCTAAGACCCCCAGTGATATGAGGTTCTTCTTGAGATCAGGGACATACCTTACGTCTGTAAGTTGTCTGATTGTACCGTCATGCATTTTCAGTCGGATCGTTCCGATGCCTCTAGTGTGACAAGTATTGTCATTGCCCATATGGACAATCCCTCCATCAAACTCTTTGAAGTTTGAGAACCACTCTAGGTTCGGACACATGTGGTAGGAACATCCGGAATCCAGAATCCATCGATTTGAAGAGTATGTTGTTGTGGAAATCGTAAATGCAGAGTCTTCCTCTCCCTCAGATTCTTGAGCTACACTCACAGTCGACTTCTCCATGTTAGGACAGTTATTCCTCTAGTGCCCTTTCTCATGGCAAAAGGCACACTCGTCCCTCGAGAGTCGTGTTCTTGATGATCCCCTCTTTGAGCGGGATCTCAATCGACCTCTCTGTCTGGACAGTCTTTCTTCCAGTGTCCAACACTGGGCACACTCGTCCCTTGCAGATTGTCGATGATACTTTTCTTAGACGTGATCTTCATTCATCTATCGGTCCTTCGCGGATTAACAGGATTCTTCTCCTAGATAGGATATCCACCGCCTACTGGACGGGATCTGGACATGATCTTCACCGTCTACTGGATTGGACAGGATCTTCACCTCCTACTGGACGGGATCTCCACTGTCTACTGGACTGGACTGGACAGGATCTTCACCTCCTACTGGACGGGATCTCCACTGTCTACTGGTCATTCGCGGACTCACAGGTCCAGTACTTCGCACTGCCACATGCCAAAGTTACGTGGTGCCATCAAATTTCTCCACCTCGAACTTTGCAGTGGTCATCGAGTTCTTTCTGATATAAGAACTTGATCGTGCGCTGCTGGTTGTTTCATGTGTCTCTAATGATTCTGCCATGGTAATAAAACAAAATTACCAACAAAGTGTTTTTTCGTTACCTGTATGGAAAAACGGATGCCGCGGTTGAGTCCGGAATAGTCAAAATAGCCAGGAACGGGTCCAACTGTGTAAATTTTGGACACACGGTGAATATTCTGCGAATATTCTGCTTCAGGTGGCTCGAAATGGACTCGGTTTAGCTCAACCGGCTCGGAAAAGTCTCGGAATAGTGTTCTGAAACGGCTCAAAAAATAGCCCGAAAAAGTTGGTCGGAGCTGCGGCGGCGCGTGGGGCGCGTACGGCGGCGCGTGCGGCGGCGCGTGGGCGCGTGAAGGATACTGGCTCACCGGCGCGTGGGGCGCGTGCGGCGCGTGTGGCGCGTGGGTTTCACGCGTCTTCAACCTCCAGAGGCGCGTGCGGCGCGTGGGGCGCGTGGGGCGCGTGAGCTCCTCTTCTGGCGGCGTGTGGCGGCGCGTGCGGCGGCTTCTGGCGCTCCGGTTGATTCTGCTGCACTCCTCTCGACGACCTCTTCAACCTGGTATTTTCAAAACACAAATTGGAGCACTTTTGAAAAACGGACAGAATCGAACAAACTCGGTTTTACGTAAAAATTGGCTCTGATACCAATTTGTTGTGCGGAAGCGAATTGATATTACTAAAACCGATTTAAACACACTGAAAAAACACCGATATTTTACGTGGTTTGGCAACTGTGCCTACGTCCACGGGAGGAGGAGCTTGAAGCTTTGTATTAATGGAGTTTAGAGTACAAACATATACAGAATTCAAGGTGCTACACAAGCACTGAACTCACAACTCAACACAATACCGAATTACTCTATAAACACAGAGTATTTGCTTCAACAATTTAGCTCTAACTTACTCAACTCTACTCTACTCTACTCACTCATTTTCTCTCTTACTCTACATGGCTATTTATAGCCATAATATCAAGGTGTGAACACTAAGCAAGTGGCAGCCACCATAGCCACCTTCCACCACCTATCTTGGTGTGAACACTTTGCAAGTGGTAGCCACCATAGCCACCATCCATTTGCAAGTGGTAGCTTCCATTATTGGTGGTGCAAGTGGTGCAAGTGGTAGCTCCATTATTGGTGCTAAGCCACCAAATGTGACTTTGAGCCATACCATATTCCAACATTTGTAACTGTTATTCTGAACACCTATATATATATATATATATATATATATATATATATATATATGAGCTGCCACAAGTAATTTTAGGAATTTTTCACCAAATTGACAAACTCTCCCACTCAAACTCTCTCTGCAATTCTCTCATTTCTAACTTCATTCTCAGCCTTATTCTTCATCCTACTCAACCTTGCTCTTTCATCTCCTTATTCCCTACACCTTGTCTACCACCACCTGTTGCTACACTCAATACTTCAGAGTCTGCTCCAGTTTTTTTCTCCATCTCTTCTGGCACACTCTATTTCACTTGTTTGCAATGCTTTCTCTCCCTACCAAAGAATCCTTTATAGTAATCAATATAAGATTTATCACCTTGAGTAATCGAGAAAATATCTCAACTAGTCTTGAAAGTATTAACTCAAGAAATCTTTGGTCAAAGTAGAATAAAGTTTAGAATAGTACTAAAAGCTTATTCGAGAGTTAATGAATAAATCAAAGACTTAAAATGGTTGAACAAACTAGAGTAGACACTAAACCATACTCAATATTAAACCAAGATATTAAATGATGAAATGATATTAATTATACTGAGAAACCAAGTTAGTCAAACCATATTGACTTTTGACAATTGAGTGTCATGATTTCTTGTTATCTGACAACCATGATCTATAAATATGAGTTGATTATTAGAAAATTAAAGATGATCTTAAATAATTTGATTCATCTAATCCAATTTTATTTTGGATTATAATGCTTATATTAATTTATTGCCACACACAATAGAACATGACTTGTGAAAATTTAAATTGGATTGCAATTAATTTGGACTTAGTTGAAATAAAAAAAGAAATTTAAATAAAGACTAAATTGAATTAAATTAATAAGTCTTTAAGGGCGGTCATTCAAGGAAATTCTATTTGGTAGGATAATGGCATGGCTGGCCATCAAGCTAGTCTAATTGGACTAGAACTAACCCAAGCCGTTGCACCCCTAGAGTTCTAATTGGGTTAGGACTACGGCCGGCTTCCCCTCTATTCATATGTAACTATGTCGTCCCCTCTAAAGGATAATGCTAGTTAAAAAACACAACTATTCAATTGAGAATTGAATCCTCTTTCATCTTTTGTTAAGAACAAATTGAGAGAGAAAAAAAAAAAAAAAACAAGAGGACAAACGAAGATCCTACTAGCATAAGATTTCAGCAAAGAGTACTACCCATCCTTGAGAAGATTTTTTTTCACTTTTGTTAATTTTGAATTGATTTCAATTTTGAAATGACAAAATCTTAAGCTTAATTAGCTTGATAATTAATATTTTCATTTTAGCATTTTTTTTTTAATTATTTTGAAAATATTAAAATGTAAAATATTTTGAACTCCTTAGCTTTCTTAAAAAGTACATGTTCTTAAATGTATATCTATGATCAAAATATTTTTAGACAAGTTAACCTCTTTTCAAAGCCAAAGAAAACATTTTTTTTTTCATATTTTTTAAAGAGAGGATCGATCCCCTAAGATAGAGGATCGATCCCTTAGTGAAAAATTTTGGCTGGACCGATCCCGAATCGATCCCATGTAAGTCAGTAGCATTTTTCACTTTGCATGACAGTAGGGGATCGACCCCTCATGATCCAACGGTCATATTTTTGAATTGGAACAAGTAGGGGATCGATCTCATGCCTGCTGGACAGTTTTTCAAGTACGATTTTTTGAAGCTCCAATGGCTTTTTTCCATCCCAATCAACTCCAGACGGTCATAAATCATATTCAAGGTATTAAAGGGACTCTCTAACACTTCCAAGAGCAAGAGATACCAAGAGAGAAAGATCAAAGTCAAATATTTCATCTCTCTCAAGCTTTCAAGAAGTTTTATTTGTTCTAAGCTAAATCCTTTCAATCTTTCTTGTACTCCTTTGTAAAAGCACCATTGTATAGTCTCTATTTCTAGTGTTAAACCTTGTAAACACCTAGCCTACTAGAGAGGTTCTTCTTGTCTACACAAATACCTTTGTAAAAAAGGGAGGTTACTACTTAAGCCTTAAAAAGATAGAGAGGTTCTATCTAAACCTTGAAAAGATAGAGGGGTAGAGATTGCTATCTAAGCCTAAACAAAAGATAGAGATTGTAAAGGTTATACCTTGTCCTAGAAAAGGTAGCAATTCAAGATAGTGAATTGGGAACTCCTTAGCAAGGAAGACTAAAGGAGACGACGTAGGCACAAGGCCGAACCTCTATAAACCACTAGTGTTTGATATTCTTTCCCTACTCATTTACATACTTTATTTGCATATTTACTTGTCATTTTGAGTACATTATTTAAAATTTTCAATTTCATTACTTGTGCTTTAATTTCATAATTAATTTTTAAGAAATCAATTCACCCTCCTTCTTGATTTAATCATCATTTGAGCTAACAATCTTGTACATGTAGTTTACTGTTAGAGGTTGGACACTTAGATAGTTGTTGGTTTGCTACAACCAAACTTGAAGTTCTTGGTGAATTCAGCTTGCCATTATCGAAAGAACAAAGTAAACAAAATATGTTCTACCCGATTAGCTCCATTGTAATTGTATATTCTTATCAATGTGATCCATGACTTTTGATAATTGAAAATATTAAAATTTTCACTGCGTATACTTATTCTTTACATGATCAATTACCAACATGATATCCATCTAGCAAGTTTAATTATTATATCTTGGAAATGATAGACATATCGATTGTGCTACTCATGGCACCACAATTAATTCCTTATACTTAATCACTACCTAGAATCATGGGCCATCAATAGATTTGATAATTTTGGACACAACATGTTTAATAAACATGAAAAATAGTGTAATAAACACAACACAAAATGTTTAAATACGATTAACACGAAATGTTTATTACATGTATTTTATTTATGTTTAGAATTTTGACACTTTAACAGTTTGTGTAGTGTTCATGTTTATAGATTAACATGAAAAGATATGAGATACAACACGCATATACGAATTGCCAGATCTAGCCATCAGTCTATAGTATATACTAAATTCATACATAAGCATTGGTAAGTTTAATTTAATATGTAATGGATTCCACTTGAGGAACTTGCACAGGAAATTTGTCGATTTCATCCATCCAAGGATTCTTCTCCATGGTTGGATTGATTGTTTTTATCGCACGCCAAACAGCACTGTTGCACTTGAATCCTGATCCGAACCCAATTTGCCATATCCTATCACGCTTCTTGATTCTTCCTTTGGCTTCTAAGTAAGCCAATTCATACCACGAAGAACTGCTTGAAGTATTCCCAAACCTGTAAAGAGTCATCCTGGAAGGCTCCATCTGCCATTGAGTCAGGTCCAAGCTTTTCTCTAACTCATCTAACACAGCTCTCCCTCCTGCATGAATGCAAAAATGCTCAAATGCCAACTTAAAATCTGGAATGTATATCTTCATTTTGAAAAATTTTCTCGCCAATAAAGTCGCGAAAAACAGGAGTTGTTCCGACAAGGGGAGAACCAATGGCCCTAGTGTTTTGATATTTGCTTTGAGTGCTTCTCCAGCGACTGCCACGAGGTCTTTTGACAGGGTAACACCTACATGTTTTAGTTCATCTTCTTGTTGAAAAACACAATTGTAGCTCTTATCATCGGCACCTTTGTGAGTACGAAGCGTGTGAACAAGTTCATACTTGGAACGACGTCGATCGGATGATCGATTTGATAGAAGAATTGCAGCTCCGCCGACCCGAAATAGGCAATTTGTGACGAGCATCGAGCGATTGTTGCCAGCGTACCAATTGTAGGTGATGTTCTCCGTACTGAACACTAAAGCATATAAGTTGCGATGCACCTGCAGGTACATTAATAGATGATATAATTAAAATAAGTTTAATCTTATGACTGGGAATTGGAATGCTGAGAATGATAATATATTGTCACACCTGAAGGCAAGTGGAGATAAATTGTCTCCGGCCTCTTGATTCAATGTTGTCTTTCAAATTTTACCCATGCTTTGGTTTTTCTATCTGTCACCCTATTATTATTATGATATTTGCTACATAAAACCTATGTTATCCGGACTCGGGTGAACTCATTTTTTTTTTTTACATATTTAAAGGATCATACTTTTATATACATATCTAAATATATAATGGACATAGTTGTCATATATGAATATTTTAAGAAAAATAAAAATCTAGATAACATAGCATACAACCCCACGTGTAAAGTTGGTGAACATGTCAAGTAAATTTAAAAGTCAAAAAATCAACTCGTGATTTCATTCTAGTGTGTACAAGCATGTATTTTATACGTTTCTCTTATATATTTCATTTGATATAGAGAGATTTTCTTTTATCTAGGGTTGATGCAGCAGTTAGACCTGTCCGGATTTTTTTTTATTTTCTTTATCTAGGTCCGGTCCTGGGCGGGCCTGGACCGGTTCTTCGATTCGGTTTACTGTTTAAATAATATTTAAAAAATTATTTTTATATTAATATTTTATAATTAAATTTAAATAAATTTTTTATTATTATTATTTAAACAGTGATTCAACACGGGCCGGCCCGAATAAAAAAAAAACTCTGCCCAGGCCCGATCTAATACGAGCCGGGTCTATCAGACCGGATGAGCTACATGATCCTTAAGCAGGTTTAGCAGCAATTATCCAGTACCAGAATAAAAAAACTTGCTTTTATATATCTAAAATTCTTTAATATCTTAGCAAAATACTAAAAAATTTTAAAGTTGTGTTTTTATTTAATTAAATCTTTATTTTACCTGAAAATTATTAAAAATTCATTATTTTGTCACGTTAACATCTATATATGAAAATTCATATTAAGTTGGTGCATACATGGCATGCAGTCTTGGTTTACATGCCATGGCATGATAGATAAGCTTCTACAAACTCCTTTTTTTGCTACGTATGTGCCATGCAAATGTTGATGTGTCAATGATAACGGATTTTAGAGATTCTCATGTAAAATAACAACTTAATTAAACAATACGTTAAAGGTAATTAATTTATGGATTTATATTTGATGCACTGATAGTGTATAAATTTATACATTGTCAATGAACTAGATGATGTCATTTCAGTAAAAATAAAGCTATATGTATTTATTTTTAAAAAAATTTAGTGAGATGGTATCATTTGGTTTACTGACAGTGTATAGATATATACATTATCAGTATATCAAATACAAACCCTTAATTTATTACGATTAAAGTATAAAATTTTATTTGAAAAAATTGAAAAAATACAAGAGTTTTTTATTTGTATTTTAGCCATTTTTAAACATTACGAATGATGGTTTATGAAATATAAGAGGACCATATGTATCTCATTTTATAAATTATATATAATTTAAGAGTTCGTTTTTGATGCACTGTCAGTGTATAGATTATATACACTAATAGTGAATCCTACACTGACACTTCATTAAAAAGATAACCCCTAATCTTAACCACTAACCCTTAACCCTAACTCCTAACCCCTAACCACTAACCCGACAGACGGCATCGTATAGCGCATCAAATATTAATCCATAATTTAATATACGTTTTAAAGGGGGAATTTTTTTTTTTATAGAAAAAAGAACCTGTAAAAGTTGTTTGGCAAGGTCTATAGAGATGATCCCAGCACTGCAACCCATGCCACCAAGATTATAGCTGAAAATATTCTCTCTAAGCTTGTAGTTATTAACAATGGCGGCTGAGAGGGAGGGTGTTGGATTGAACATACCGCTGTTTACCACGAGAATTCCTATATCTCTAGGCTTCATCATTTTCCTCTATGATCGAATGAAATTGTATGGACATTTTGAGAAAGCCGGAATAAGGATAATTGTTGGGTTGAGCCTTCATTTGGATAGGCACATTGAGAGGATGCATGAGTTGCAAAAAAAAAAAAAAAAAACTGTGATATCATGCATATGAGATATTCAAATGATTTTAATAGCAATACTTATTATCTATTTCACCTGGTGTTTGCTCCTCAATGGAAATCTTCATACTGGACATGAGAAATGGCCATCTTTCGTATTCCTTTCACAAAATGAGAAATTATCCTTTGCTACCCCCTTTGAGCCTATTGGATTCTTGTTTTTTGAATGAACCTTGACCAAGGATCACCCTCCACATTGGGGGACAAGTATGAAGAATTATCTTTCTATGGAGGGTCATACTTTTGGATCATATTTCTACACCACGAAAAGAATGCTTTATGTCAGGGGGGCAAATATTGAAATGGATTGAGTTTCAAATTTTCAAACTCACTTTATGATAGGAAAATCTGTGAAAAAAAAATAAGAGAAAAAAAAAGGGAGAAGAAAAAAAAAATAAAAAGAAAAAGAAAGAAAAAAAATGAAAAGAAAAGTTCGCAAGATGAAATCCTCATGAAGAGAAATGATCCATGTTTTGATGAGAAGTAAAAATGATGAAATCCTTATGAAGAGAAATGATCCGTGGTTTGATTACCTTCAAAATGAAAAGAAAGATATGAGATATTTTGAGATAATGAAATGATCCTTGGTTTAATTACCTTTAAACACATTTTAGGGCCTGATTATCCTTTTTTTTCATAACCCTAAACCTTGGCCTACATTACAAGCTTGAAAAGTCCATTTTGATCAAATATGAATATTTGAGTTGAAGAGTTTTTCCTCAGATTTTGTCTCATCTTTTTGAATTGGCATTGAAGAAATTTGAATTCTCAAATGCATGGTAGATCAACAAAAAAAAAAGAAAAAAGAAAAAAATGAAGCTCTAGGGTGAAAACCCAAAAACGGGTAGTCTAGAGCAAAAATTTGAAAGCAACTCTACATAACTGTGCCAAGGCCTAACAAGAAGTACAAAAGAAATGATATTTTGAACCCACCAGGAAACACCGAACATTTTTGAGAAACTTAAGAAGGTCAACATCATTTGGATGACTTTGCCCGAAATTGGAAATCCTTTTTCCTTTCTTGTCCAAATTTTGAACCCATCATAGATAGTCTTGACATTTGTTGAATTGCTATTTATCAAGAAACTTAGAAAGAATGCCAAAATGGATTGCGTTTTCAAAATAAAATTTTTTGTGAAAACCTGATTGTTGAAGGAAATTCATTGTGAGTTTAGATGAAGAAACATTGATTTTTCCCTTATGTGATGAAACCTCCCTTGATAACCAAAACCTTGACAAATTGGAATACTCAATGAACCAAATTGTGATTCACCTTATCCATTCTTGCAGTAATCACCAGTTTTTAGGAGATCCAAAGTTGCATTTTTTGTTTAGAAAATGGAAACTTGATTTTCGAACATGGAAACTTGATATGGGGCAATTTTCATGGGGGCGTGATTGAAAAATGATTTTTGGGCATATTCTTTCTTTTCAAAGAATTTTCAAAAGATTAGAACATGAAAACATTCAAGTTTGGAATGATATATATTTGAGTTTTGAACCAGTAAGAGTGACATTTTTGGGGGGCAAAAATGAGAAGGTTTTTTACCATAATAAGAGGACTGGTTTCTAGAATGGGATTTATTGAGTCGGCAAATGGCAGAGTATGCTCTTTTGCATCATTTCATTGAAGATTTTTCAGTTTGAAATTTGAATATGCTTGAAGATAAAATTCTGGGAAGAAAGGAGAATATGATGAGAATAATGAAAGAATCTGGAAATACATCTGTTTAAAACCTTAGGACTAAACGAGATGTCTTTTTGAGATAGAAAAGGGTGTTGTGATCAGCTGATGAAATTAGCGGAGATCAACCTGGTCCTAAGTCCAAGCGTTTGGAAATTGAAAAATGACGAACGATGAGCTTGAGTATCCTTTTGTCATAGTTAAAGATTCATGATATTAGTTTGCATTCCATCACATGACATTCATTTTATATAATTGCATTTCATGGCATTCATGTCATTCATTGCATGGATTTAACATAAAAGAAAGATTTTAGCTTTTGAAATTTGAAATTAAACTCTTTTTAAGGATGGTTCTTTTCAAGGTGAAGTATTGAATCTCGGTTGAGGAAGATTTTCAAGGTAAGAGTTTTGAGCATGCAGTTGAGGAAAGCATAAAATGTGGTATCTTTTCAAAACCTTCGGGTAATTTCTCAAAGCCTTCGGGTATCTTTTCAAAGCCTCCGGATAATTTTTCAAAACCTCCGGGTAATTTTTCAAAGCCTCTGGGTATCTTTTCAAAGCCTCCGGGTAATTTTTCAAAACCTCCAGGTATCTTTTCAAAGTCTCTGGGTATTTTTTTCAAAGCCTCCGGGTATCTTTTCAAAGCCTCCGAGTAATTTTTCAAAGCCTCCAGGTAATTTTTCAAAGCCTTCGGGTAATATTTCAAAACCTCCGGGTAATTTTTCAAAGCCTCCGGGTATCTTTTCAAAACCTTCGGGTATCTTTTCAAAGCCTCCGAGTATCTTTTCAAAGCCTCCGGGTAATGTTTCAAAACCTCCGGGTAATCTTTCAAAGCCTCCGGGTATCTTTTTCAAAGCCTCCGGGTATCTTTTCAAAATCACTGGTTAATTTTTCAAAGCCTCCGGGTATCTTTTCAAAACCACCGGTTAATTTTTCAAAGCCTCTGGGTATCTTTTCAAAACCTCTGGGAATCATTTTACAAGAACCTCCGAGTATCAATTTAGAACTTTTGGATAAAATTTTTCAAAGATCTCAGGAGTCTTCTTTTTTAATTTTGGTATTTAAAGTTGAAGCCTCGGTGGAGGAGTATATTTTCATGTTAGGTTTATTTAAAGTTGAAGTCTCGGTAGAGGAGTATATTTTCATGATTAGGTTTATTTAAAGTTGAAGCCTCGGTGGAGGAGTATATTTTCACGTTGGATTTATTTAAAGTTTACGCCTCACTTAGAGGAGCTTTTCTACGATGGGATTTTCTTTAAGTACATAGGTCTTTTAATGTTTGAGAACTTAGTAGGGTGTCTACGTCTTTGCACATCCCCTGTTTCTCAGGGAATGCACAAAGAGGGGCAACTGTAGACACCGAAATTTATCCGGTTTGTAATCTGAATTTTATTTTTGAATTAAACAAAAAAAATAAATTAAAAAAAGAATAATCAGAAAAATAAAAAAAAATAAAAAGTTTGGGTTGAAATAAAATTCTTCTTTGGATTGAACTTGGACTCTAAGAGTTATGGTTGGAAAAAAATTCCTTTCTTGATCAGATTAAAGACTCCTAACTAGATTAAAACCAAAATTCCTTTCCTATATAATGAACCCAAGCCTCAACCACAAAGAACACATCAGAAAAATATACGAATTTGAGGAGAAAAAGAAGAGAGAATTTTCGAAACTCAGAGCAAGGAAATTGGGGCAAGTCAGTAACAAATTTTTTTTGGGAGGTTTCGAAAATTTTGAGGATTGGAGAGTTCGGGTATTTGTTTTACAAAATCAAACGGTGGAGACCTAGGAATTAATTAAAGGAAGCTTGAGTCGGAGTTTGGTGGTCATCGGGTGGTCATCGTCGGAGATCGAAAGAGTTGAAGCCGCGACATTCAAACTCAGATCTAGGAAATTCTAGAGAGATTCGAGCAAAACTAGTTGGGTTTTTGAGTTGAAGAGATTGAAAGGAATTTTTTAAGATTTTTTTTGGATTTTTTTGACCACCGGAGATCGGCGACGGCAGCGTCTAACGACGGAGATGGTGACCGCGCGCTGACCCGACCCGTATGCTGCTGGTTCTGTTTTTTTTTTATTATTACTATTTATGTTATATTTATGATTTATTTTTTATTTATTATTACTAATAATATTTTAAGTTTTTTTTTTTTGTAGGTTAATTGTTCACTAATTATTTATTATTAAATATTTATTAACTATTTTAAATAAAAAAACTAATATTTAGTTACTATTATTATATTATTAATTATTATATTCTATATTTTATTTTATTATATTATATTATTATTATCATTATATTTTAGTATTATTAACCATTGATTTATTTATTAATAAGATTAGATTAATTTTTAATTGAGGATTAGCTATTTTTAAAATTAATAAATTGAGATCTTCTCCAATGATGAAATTCAAAGAAATTACGAACGGTTGATTTCTGAGAAATTTCTAGGTGAGAAATTTCTCTAAAAAATTCTCCAGAATGAATGGAAGGATTTTTTAAGGGATTATTTTCAATACTAATAAAAATCGAAATTTATTTCTTTTAAAAATATTTAATTTTCAATGTCTTTTTTCTCTAAAATGATTTTTCAAAATAAATGCTTAATTAAAATTGAAGGATAAATTAAGATTTTTTCTGATGATGAAATTCAAGAGAGTCGCGAATGGTTGACTTTTAAGAAATTTCTAGGTGAGAAAAATTCACTTAAAAATTTTTCAGAACGAATGAAAGAATATTTTAAGGGATAATTTTCGATATTAAGATCAGAATTTATTTTTCGAACAAACATTAATAAAATATGGAATAATTTTGGAAAATTAATTTAAGAGAAATAATTTTGTTGAATAATCTAACTTTTCCGACGATGGAGCCTCTTCAATAGAACGAATGGTTTCTTTTGAATACTCTCGAGTAGGGGTGAGCGTTCGATCGAATCGAGTGAAAAAAATTCGAGTTAGTCGAGTTTACGAGTCCTATTTTGTCAACCGAACTGAATTTGAAAATTTAGCAAATCGAGTCGAGTGAAAAGAAATTCGAGTCGAGTCGAATAAATTTATTCGAGTTAAAATAAATTTTCAATTATATTTAAGCATGATAAAACAAATCCTATAAATTTTTAATTATATTTAAGCATGATAAAACTAAATTTTGGGTAAATGAAATTGTTCAATTCTCTAAATCAAAATCAATGAAAATGGAAGCAAATGTCAAAAGTTCAAGGCTTATGGTGAAATTTAAATTGCTTACTCAACTAAAAAAATTCAAAAATTAGATATGGATACGTGAATACATCTTATAACTAATATAATACCATAATAAATATAATTTTTCTTTACAAATTGAAAAAAATTTATTTACTAAATTCATTTTAATTATTATTAATTTCAATGATTTTGGACCACATTACTCGTAAAAGAGAGATAGAGATCAAAGAGAAAGAGAAAAAGGGAGGGAAACAGAGGGGGGACACAGCAGCAGAGGGAGGAGAAGAAAATTGGGTAAATTTGAAAAATATGCTGTCAATAACCAAATTATTGTTAAATGGTATAATGGATACAAATTATTTGAAAAAGAGAAATGAACAATTAGAAATTATTATAAAGGATATTGTAAAGATAAAATTACCCTTAATGAAAAAATCTATTTTTTCTTTCTCCTCCATTAAGAAAATATTATTTTTTAAAAAATTTTAATTAAAAATAAATTTAAAAAATAAAATATTTAAATATTTATTTTTTTATAAATTTTAAAAAATAAAGAAAAAATAATTTTAGAAAAAATAATATTACTTTTAAAAAAAATTAATTAAAAAAATAATTTTAAATTTTTAAAAAATATTTTTTAAAATTAAAAAATATATATTTTCAGAAAACTTTATTTTTTTAATTAAAAAATAAATTAAAAAATAAAAGAAAACAGAAGGAGAAGTTTTTTTATCAATGGTAATTTTGTCTTTATAATTTCCTTCTTAATAATTTTTTATTTTTATTTCTATTTTTCATATAATTTTTACTCATTATACCATTTAATAATAATTTGGTTGTTGACAACATGTTTTTCAAATTTACCCAAGAAAATTAAACCCTTCTTCAAAACGACGTCGTTTTGGATTTTACTATTCGGATTTTCGGATAACTCGAACTGTGAAATCTAAATTCGAGCTAAATCGTATAACTCGACTTATTTATTCGAGTCGATCCGAAAATCCGAAAAACTCGAATAATTCGAACTATTTAAACCAAAATTTGAAATTTTAATCGGTTTTTTCGAATCGAATCGGATTTTGCTCACCCCTACTCTCGAGGTGAGGAAACGTTTTTTTAGTAATTTCTCCAAAATGAATTGAAGGAAAACCTAAAAAATGATTTTCGAGATTTCTAATTTTAACAATTAAAATGAAGATAGGATAAACAAGACCATTTAATTAAGACTTTTTAAGTATCACAAGACTAATTAGATACTATCTCTTAGATAGGCGTTGTGAGGGTGCTAATCCTTCCTCACACGTAACCGTACTCCCGAACCTAGTTCTGATAAGTAGACCAGAACCTATTCTTTTTAAGGTGCCTTAGTCAAGTTTAGGATTACTTTAAATAGGATAGATTCGTATAAATCACACCTAGATTAGATGATTAGTGGCGACTCCATTGTTTGTGTCTAGCATGCTAAATTCGTATTTGGCACGTTATGACACCTAAACTTTGATACCATGTTAAGCATCTTGCCTAAATCGATAAAACCAATTAGCTATAGGTGGAAAGATCTAACCTGAATATAAGGCCACATAAAATTCAAGATTTAACATATATGGCCCCCAAACTTAATTATAATAGTTGGATACTTTCCTATCAATTTAAGTTTTTAGAATAATTGGTCATCCAATTTAACAATTCAAATTATTAAATATGTCAAAATCATAAATATGAATGCAATATGTGTATTAAACATGTTGTATCAATCATATTTAAATGTGTTATGTCATGTTTATTACACTATTTTCATAAACGTGTTAGGAAAGAACAACAAACCAAAATCTGGACTTTAATACCATGTTAAGGATCCAACCTAAAATGATAAAACTAATTGGCTATAGATGGAGAGATCTAACCTAAATATAAGACCACAAAAAACTCAAGATTTAACAGGTGTGAGCCCCCAAACTTAATTATAATAGTTGGACATTTTCCTATCAATTTAAGTTTTTAGGATAATTGATCATCCAATTTAACAATACAAATTATTAAATATGTCAAAATCATAAATATGAATATAATATGTGTATTAAACATATTGTATCAATCATATTTAAACGTGTTAGGTCATGTTTATTACACTGTTTTCATAAATGTGTTAGGAAAGAACAACGGAATAGAATTTGAACTCTGATACCATGTTAAGCATTCAACCTAAAACGATAAAGCCAATTGATTATAGATAGAGAGGATTAACCTGAATATAAGACCATAAAAAACTCAAGATATAACAGATGTGGCCCCAATCTTAATTATAATAGTTGGACACTTTCCTATCACTTTAAATTTTTATGATAATTGGTCATCCAATTCAAAATGGTATCAAAATTTTTGAGTTTGAATCTTGACAATCGTTTTCCCTTTTAATATTTCTTCACCTAATGTTTTATTATCCATCGGCTGTGCGATGTTATCTTAATCCTTCTTCAACTTGTACTTTTCTTCTACATTTAAATCCACGCACAAGTCCATTAATTTTAATTTGTTTACAGGTGAGGGGGCGTATTAAAACTCATTTCCTATCAGCTTTCCCTTTTGAGCAAATGTAGGTGCGCAATTTAACAGTACGCTTATAAATTCCCACAATTATAGGTATGCAAACATTTAATGAGCAAATGTAGGCAACCAGACATAAGGAATCATAAATAGTAAAACTTCCTATTAAAGTTGTTAATGAATCAAATCGGATCATGTCAAATTGGAATAATAAAAAAAGTTCGTCAAATTGCCCGGTCTGGCCTAACCAACTCATCATGTTTGAAAATTTTATTTTATTGTTTAAAATATTAAAAAAGTTATTTTTATATTAATATTTATATATTTTATAATTAAATTTAAATATAAATATTTTTATTATTAAAAAATAATTTTGATTTGACCGATCTAAATTTAAAATATTTAATTTCAAATTCGATTTAATTTAAATTATATCAAACAAATAACACGACTTTTAGACAACGTACTTCTAACCATCAAACACAAAAATATTATTATTGCACACAAATTAAGAGTCCTGAGAGAAATTAATGATGGTAAATAAATATCTATCACAACTGAACACGTCTAACGTGTCCTCCACTCCTCCTAGCATATGTTGAATCTATTTTTATATTATCTCTACTATTATAAAAAAAAAATAACTGAAAAAATTAAAAAAATTTATTATATAAAAAAAATATATTAAGATTATTGATAATTTTTAAATTTTATATGATTTTTATTTTAAAAAAATTTATCAATTTTTTTTTCTAAAACTACTCACTTTTTTGAAAAAACTATCTATACTTACAAGTTATAAATTACCCACTAATAAATTTTTTTAAACATAATTTTTACTAATTTTTTTTTTTCATTCACTCACATAGTGGGTGTCTCATAATCTAGTATCTATACTATTATAAAGTGAATGATTGAGTTAATATCACTGAATCAAGTGACATTAACTCAATTGATGAAATTACCAAAAAAGTTAAAATATAATTATAACATAAAAAATAAAATAGACATATTTTAATCTTTTCAAATTTCATATACAAAATTATTTTTTAAAAAAAACATATTTATTCTTTAAAAAAACTAACTAAGCTAATAAACTACCCACTTTCTCATAAATTACCAACCTATAAAACTATTCATACTTTTTACTTATAAGATTTTTTAAAAAAAAATACTTTTTCACTTGTGTGTCATAATATAGTTATATATAAATGTAAGGAAAATATTTATCCATATATTTTATTTAGGTTCCGTTTGGTATATCTTTGCTATTTTTTTCCTTACTATTCATCTTTTGAAAAGAAAAAAAAGAAAGCAAAGGAACCAAAAAAAATTTTAAAAAAATCTACCAAACAAACACTTAGTAATATTTGTTAATGTGATTTTAAAAAAAAAAAATTATAATTATTAATTAATATATTATTTTTATTTAAAAAAAACATTATCTCATCAACCATCATTAATGGAGTTTAAATTTTCATTCAACATTAAAAGATTTTCACATACTTTATATAGAATATATTTTTAAAAATTAATAAAATTATATAAAAAGTAATGAGACATGTGATTATATTTTAACATCACGTAAAATATAAAAAATGAACTCTTCTTTTTAAAATATCAACAAAAATAATACATCGAAATAAATTTTCCGATAAAATCTTACGTATAAATTTGAATTCTGAAGTGCCAAAATTTGATCTATTTGTAGGAAGAATTAATTAGAAAGCGCCCTTGCTTCCTTTCATGCATGGATGTTTTTAACAAGACACTGAAACAAACAGTTTAAAAAATATATAATTACTTATTAATGTATTATTTTTCTTTTAAAAAATTATCTCATCATCTATCTATACTATATATAAAGGGAATGACTAAATTGATGTCACCGGGTCAAGTGACACCAACTCAATTACTGAAAATACCAAAAAATCATTAAGTGTTAAAAAATAAAAAAAAATTAAATAAAGTTATATATCTTTTAACATTTATATAATAATTTTTTATCAAAAAATTATCTATTTACTTTTAAAAACCATCTATTTTCTAAAAAATTACCCACTTATAAAAAATCATCCACTTACAAAAACTATCCATTGTCTTTTACATCTAATTTTTTTAAAATCACAATTTATGATATTTAAAAAATATATTTCACTCATATTGTGAGTGTGTGGAATTCTAGTCCATCATTAATGGAGTTTAAATTTTCATTAAAAATTAAAAGATTTTCATATACTTCATTATAGAATATATTTTTAAAAATTATATAAGTAATGAAACATATGACAATTTTTTAACACCAAGTAAAATTTAAAAAAAAAAATACATCAAAATAAATTTTCAGATAAAATCTTACGTATAAATTTGAAGTGCCAAAATTTGATCTATTTATAGGAAGAATTAATTAGAAAGCGCCCTTGCTTCCTTTCATGCATGGATGTTTTTAACAGGACACTGAAATAGATTTTATAATATTGAACACAACATGAATACGATAAGAAAAAATAATTAAAATACGATATAATATTAAAAAAAAAATACAGACACGATATGAATACATAAATGTGTCAAAATCTATGTAACATAAATTATTAACAAGTCAAAATTTATATTTATATAAAATACCTTAAACACGATTATGACACGAGAAAAAACATGAACACGACACGGATACAAAAATTAGCAGATCTACACTAAAACAAACAGAGCACGACACGGATACAAAAAATAGCAGATCTACACTAAAACAAACAGAGCGATCAAACTTCCAAAAAAAATGCTTATCCTTCAATATCATTTATATCAACCTCCAAATCAATATTAAAAAAAAACCGGAATTGAATTGGTGAAATTTTTGGTTTTTGATTCAATTGATTTGACTAATTCAATCGATCAATTCGATTAAAAGTTTTGAATTTTAATTTTTTAAATATTAAATAAGTATTAAATATAATAAATATTTAATAAAAATATACATTTGATTCAACAATTAAGTTTTTAACTTAAATATAAAGGGGCAAAGGTTAAAATCTCACTATTTACAATTTTTTTGAAATTTAAATCGAACCAATACGATTAACCTTGTTTAATTGAATGTTTGACTGATTCGATATTGTATCATTTTTATTATGTTATTGGACCAACAAGTCAACTATTTTCAATTTAACACTCCAATTTTTTCTTCATTGCTTCAAACTATATATCTAGGCAGGTATAGCTTTAAACACAAAATTAGAGATGCCTAGTTACCCTTACCTGCCTACTATCTATACTAAGCAAACCACCATAATATAAGATCGGGGCGGAATCTATATTATTCATCCCATCACTATTTTTAGAACGACAATTTATTGATTTAATTGTAATATTTTATTTATGAATCAGTTAACTTAATCATAAATTAATCGACTTCATTTTTTAATTTATCCAAAATAATTATATGACACATCAAAGAGTAAAAATATTTGATACAAAATTGGTAAAGTGAAGCATGATTCTTAATTGTAGAATCGGATTAATGGGTGTCTATTGTAAGCACTTATTAATATTAGTTAATTTCTTATTTTAAAAAAATACTTTTTTCATTTAATATATTATTTTTATTAATTTAAAAAAGTTAAAATACATTAATAAAATTATCTTTTTATAACTATCACTTTAACAAGGTCTATATACACTCTTTAACAATATTTCTCTTAAAATTATTCGAACGGTAGTAACTATTAAATCAATCATAAGTTGTCTTCGCCGCAGGTAATTTACATGAGATAGCTTTTGTTCGGTAAACTTCTTTAGAGTCGAATAAAATTTCGTAATTATGTTCTAATGGGTATTTGAATGGTTAAAATTTGAGATTATATCTTAAAAGTTTCAATTTTATTAATTATGAATTATATCTTAAAGGTTTCAATTTTATTAATCATGAATTATGTCATAATGAATTTTATTAAAAGATTTAATCAAATAATCATCAATTCATTAATATTCATAAAAACATTTTTTATTATTTATTTTTTTACAAATTCAATCATCACAAATTTTTTTTTTCAGAAAATAAAAATATATTTTTATACCCAAAACATATATGAAAATGAACATGAAATAAACAACAAATAGGTTTTACAAAAGAGAATAACTTATATTATGATCATTCTAAAAAGTGGAGTTTTTAAGTACCAATAAAATAATGACACATCATATTTTTTTAAAGACATGTAATTGTTATTATATACTCCTCACTAAATATACTCTCTAACTCAATCTAACTCTAGTGAATTTATTTAAAAAATTAATAATTAATTAAAATAAATGAAATTGAGTAAATTTAAACATGATTTATTTAAATTCCTAAACTTGGCCTAGGGTTTATCTGGAAAAAAAAAAAAAAACATAAGCTAACTAGAGTATATCTTATTATGTTTTAATAGAATCATAAAATAACAAAATTAGACAGACACAAGTTTTAATAGAATCTTACATTTGATTAGATCATCAATTGTTTTTTTTTTTTTTTTAATTCTATGAGTTTTTTAATTTTTATCGTTAACTAGAGTTAAAAAATGAGTAAATTGATTTAATGAAAATTGATTCGGTAAGAATGAATATATAATAATTATTATATATCTTTAAAAAATATGATATGTCATTATTTTATTGATGCCTAAAAATCTCATTATTTTTTTAAGAATATAAGTTATTCTCTTTATAAAAAACTAAAAAATTATACATCACTAGCCTATGGGCTAAAAATTCAAGTGAAATGGGCTCCAAAAATGAATTGAACTTACTCAAGGGCAGGCTTGGACCAGGCTTGAAGCTGGTCGAGTCTAGTCAGGTCGGGTCAGGTCAGGTCCCTTAACCCACAGGTCTTCTTCTTCTCTTTCTTTTCCCTTTTTTATTTCCCTTAACCCGCAAGTCTTCCTCTTTTCTTTTCTTTTTTCTTCTCTTATTGCCTGCCCCTAAATGGCACTGTTTAGGTGTCTATTAAACCCCAAAATCTTTTTTTATTTTTGGCATAATGACAAATTTAGCCCTCGAACTATACCAGTTGAGTCATTTCGACCCCTAATCTTTTTTTTTTTGGATCACTTTAGCCCTCATGCTATTATTTTCAGTCAATTTAGCCTAAATTTAATGAAAACGTTACTTTTTTGTCAATTTTCGATCACTTTTTTATTTATTTTTGGTTTTTTAAAAATCTATTTCTTATAAAATTACCCTAAATTTAACAAATTTGTTAGTTTCATACTCACCCGTTATCAATTTCGTTAAATTTACACGATATCGACAAAAATAATAAATTGAGGGCCAAATTGACTCAAAAAAAAGTATAAGGGCCAAAATGATTTAAGCTGCATACTTCGAGAGCCAAATTTATCATTATGCCTTCTCTCTACAAATCCCATTCTATCTCTAGGTTTTCCTTTCTCTTTCCAAACCTTCAAATTACTGTCAAAACTTCATTCTAAATCCAAATCCCAACTGGTCTCCCTCGCACTGCCACCTCCGACAGCCGTCTGCCATCAGCAACCACAATCTACCAATATTAGAATTTTTTCAGGCCAATGTCAGCTGGACCATTGGTGTTGGACCAGTAACGGTGAGTAGTCAGTGTAGTCCAATTTATGTATAGCCATATAACGGCTACATCATTCTCATTTTTAGTTAGTTATTTTGTATTGCTGAGTCAGCATGGAGAGTTGTTGCATAAGAAAGGCATGAGTTGTTAGTGAGAGCATGAATGAAGAATTTACAGATTCCTCTCTCTCTCAACATTCCTGAATTCTCTTTCTCTCATTCTCTCTTATTCTTCTTCTTAATTCTCTTCTTTCTTTCTTGTACTATTTGGGTGATATCATTTTAGTATCAGAGCTTGAATTCCTGTCGATGACAGACAAAGTGACTACTAGATTACAAAAGGAATTGGGTGTTCTTCAAAAGGAGTTTGAAAAGATAGGGGTTGAGATGCGATCCTCTTCTGAACAGCTTAGGTCAAAGATGCAAACAGGACTTGAATCCATGGGAGTGGGGATGAGAAAAATGTTCGAGAAGATGATGCTGCATATGCATAGCTCTTCAAAGAGCAGCGAGAGCAGTGGTTCTAGTGAAGGGGCAACTATGGGTGTTCGAGAGAAATTATGGGTGTTCGAGAGAAATCTGTGCTTGGGAAGGTTGTTGAACCTGTGTCACTTACACCCAAGTCAGTGGCATATGCTGGTTCTGTAGAGACAAGCAAGTTTCAAACCAAGCTATCCAAGTTGGAATGTCCTTATTTTGAGGGGAATGATTTTCGAGGATGATGGTTGAAAATCGAACAGTTCTTCGAAGCAGATCATACTGCAGAAGCAGAGAAGGTGCATATAGTGATGATGCATCTTAAAGGTAAGGCTCTTCAATGGAATTAACGATTCATGAAGAATCAAGGACAGGTTTCAGAGGTAATTTGGGCTCATTATTCCTCTGAAATGAGAGCTATGTTCAGTGAAAACGAATTCAGTGATCCTATGTTAGAAATTGTTAGCCTGAAGTACTCTAGTTCAGCAGATGAGTATTATGAAGAGTTTGAGAGCTTGTTAAACTTGTTGCAATTGCCTGATGATTACGCTTTAAGTATCTTTATAGGCAATTTGAAGTCAAAAATATCCAGGCCTGTGCACCTGTTCTATCCAAAATCTTTAACTCACGCATACCATCTTGTCAAACAGCTTGAATCCCTTGTGTTTAACTAACCCAGAAACCACAAGGATTCTATCGAAATGCCTCATCATTTTATACTGTTCACAACATCAATCAACCTCCCCCTAAATCTTATTTACCACCCTTATTGCCTACCCCAAGAAATGTTTTCCTTGCTTACCAAAACAAAAACATATCACCTATCCTTACAAACACTTTTAAACCTTCCACATATAAACCCGAGAAGAAAGAGACGAGAGAAGGAGGAAGGGTTTATGCATGTGGTGTGGAGTTAAGTTCGTATTGGGGCACAAATGTATGAAATCTCAACTCTACCAAATTTTGGTAGATGAGACTGATGAGACAGCTTCTGAGCCTGAGGAATCTAGATTGTGTTGAATCAATAGAAGAGACCAGCCATGAGGATAGTGTAAAACTCAAACAGCATGTTATCTCACTGCATGCTTTGGTGGGGACTGATGGCCCTCAGACCATGAGAATGCTAGGCCGGATAAAGAATCATAAGGTGATCCTCCTTGTGGATTCAGGAAGTATGCACAATTTCATTGACCACTCCTTGGTCAAAAGGCTGGGTTGTAAAACACAAGGAGTCAAGGACGTATCAGCAGCTAATAGAGCTCAAATGTGTGCACAGGAGATATGTAAAGGAGTTGAATGGGAGTCACAGGGATATTCACAGTGCACTGACTTCTTAGTTCTGCCTCTAATGGATTGCGATCTAGTCTTGGAGGTACAATGGTTGAAGGAATCAGGTCCTGTACTCTGGAACTTTAAAGAACTCACTATGCAATTTTCTTGGGAAAATGTCAGTTACCACTTGAAGGGTCTAGTTGCTGGCAATGTATTAGTTGTGACTGGTAAACAATTGAGTAAACTTTCTAATGGTTCTAAGAGGACCTGTGCCTTGTTGATGACTGAAGTTTAGGCTGTTACTACATGGTTCGAACAGAAGTGCACATTGTAGGAATTGAAACTCCCAATTGATCTTCGACAGTTATTAGAGAGATATGCTGCAGTGCTTGAAGTTCCTCAAGGACTTCCATCCCATCGAGCTCAAGATCACAGAATTCTTTTAAAAGATGAGTCTCAAGTTTTTAGGCTCAAACCTTATAGGTATCCTATGATGCAAAAGAATGAAATTGAGAGGTTAGTGGCTGAAATGAAATGAGCTGGCATTATCCGAGATAGCACCAGCTCATTTGCATCTTCGATGGTTCTAGTCAAGAAGAAGGATGGCTCTTGGAGAATGTGTGTCGACTACCGGCAGCTCAACAAACTGACCTTGAAGGACAAATTTCCCATCCCATTGGTTGAGGAGTTATTGGATGAACTTAGTGGAGCCTGTTTTCTCTCCAAATTAGACCTTCGGTCCGGATATCATCAAGTCAGAATGCATGAAGCTGATGTGCATAAGACTGCTTTTCGAACTCACCATGGACATTACGAGTTTCTAGTAATGCCTTTTTGGCTTACTAATGCACCCTCTACCTTCCAGGGTATTATGAATAATGTCTTTCAACCTTATCTCAGGCAGTTTGTGTTAGTAATTTTTGATGACATCCTTATGTACTCTACTAGTTGGTCATTGCACTTACACCATTTGGATTTGGTGTTTGAATTATTATTTCAAAACCAGTTGCATGTGAAGCTTTCCAAGTGTGATTTTGGGGCTAAACAGATTGAATATTTGGGGCATGTTATAGGCCCTCAAGGAGTCTCCATGGGTATCAAGAAGGTTGAGTGTCTCCTTAATTGGCCTTTACCATAGTCCATCAAGAAAATAAGTGGATTTTTGGGGTTGACTGGATATTATAAGCGGTTTATCAGGAATTATGGTTCCTTGGCTCAACCTCTCATTGCATTGCTTAAAAAAATGCATTTGTCTGGAGTAAGCAAGCTACGACTGTGTGGAGCAAGCTAAAAGAAGCAGTGATCAGTGCACCTGTATTGGCTGTACCCATTTTTGCTAATACATTTGTGGTAGAATCGGATGCTTCTAGCTCAGGTTTTGGGGCTGTCTTGACTCAAGTTGGTAGGTCAGTGGCTTATTTCGATAGAGTGTTGTCCTTAAGACACCATGCTTTATCTGTATATGAAAAAAAAATGCTTGCCATTTTGGCTGCTGTAAAGAAGTGGAATAGCTATTTAATGGGCAGATTTCCAGATAAAGACTGATCATCACAGTCTTAAATTTCTCCTAGATCAACGGACCATTACCCCAGCTCAAGAACTTTGGGTAGTCAAAATGATGGGATACGACTACGAGTTAATCTTCAGAAAAGGATCTACCAATATGGTTGCTGACACTCTTTCTCATTTGTCGCAGGCTGAATGCAATGCCTTGTCTGTGCTAAATACTGATTTGTTGAGTCAAATCAAGCACTCTTGGTTGCAAAATACGGCATTGGTACACCTTATTCATAAACTACAGCAGGTTGCAGGATCAGTGGGTAAATACACCTGACAGAATGAACAATTAAGACAAAATGGTAAGCTTATAGTAAGGGCTAACCCAGAGCTTAGACAATCACTGCTGAGACATTTTCATAGCTCACCAGTATGAGGATATTTAGGGGTTAATGCCACCATAAAGAGAGTAGCTAGTGTGGTGTATTGGAAAGGCCTTAAGAGGGCAGTGAGACAGTTTATCGGTGAATGCCCGACTTGCCAAACTTGCAAATATGATTCGTCTATATATCCAGGACTTTTACACTCGTTACCAGTCCCTGAGAAAGTTTGGATTGACATTTCATTAGATTTCATTGAGGGTCTTCCCAAGTCTGGGGGCAAGGATACAATTATGGTGGTAATAGACAGATAGAGCAAATATGCTCATTTTATTACACTAGCCCATCCTTTCTCTACCTTGGTGGTTGCTCAGGCCTTCTTGGACAATATATACAAACTCCATGGTGTTCCAAATAGTATAATTTCAGATCGAGATAGATTTTTCACCAGCATGTTTTGGAAAGAATTATTCAAGCTTCTTGGAACTACTTTGAAGATGTCCACCTCTTACCATCCACAACCAGATGGCCAAACAGAGGTGATGAATCGAACCCGGTGACTTATCTTCGATGCATGACTAGTCAGAGGCCAAAGGACTGGTCAAGGTGGATTCCCTTAGCTGAATGGTGGTACAACACCAATCACCATACAGCTACAAAAACCACACCCTATGAGATAGTATATGGGCAGCCAGCCCCCAACCACATGCCTTATCTACCTGGAGATTCCAACATTGAAGCTGTGGGTCGAAGTTTGCAAGCCCGAGAGGTTGCTATTAAGCTACTCAAGTTTCATTTACAAAGAGCTCAACATAGGATGAGGCAACAAGCAAACAAACATAAGACAGATAGACATTTTCAACCAGGAGACTATGTTTATTTGAAGCTACAACCCTATCAACAGAATACAGTGGGTAATCGGTCTTGTCAGAAACTCACTGCTAAATTTTTGGACCTTATAAGGTCCTAGCCAAGGTTGGAGCAGTAGCTTACTAGTTTGAGCTACTACAAGATTCTAGAGTTCATCCGGTATTTCATGTTTCCCAGTTGAAGAAACATGTCGGTCCTCATACCATTTCCTCTACACTACCAGTTTTGGATTCTGATGGGATAATAGCTAAGGAACCTATAGCTATACTGGATAGAAAGATCACCAAGAAGAAGGGACATGCAGTCACTGAAGTGTTGGTGCAGTGGATAATTGTTTTCCTGAGGATGCTAGCTAGGAGTGCCTCTACCAACTTCAGCAAAAATATCCAGAGTTGGATCCTTGAGGACAAGGATCTTCTCGAGGGAAGGGTATTTGTTGCAGGCCAATGTCAGCTTGTCCAATGGTATTGGGCCAGTAACATTGAGTAGTCAGTATAGTCCAATTTATGTATAGCCATATAACGGCTACATCATTCTCATTTTCAGTTAGTTATTTTGTATTGCTAAATCAACATGGAGAGTTGTTGCATAAGAAAGGCGTGAGTTGTTAGTGGGAGCATGAATGAAGAATATACAGATTCCTCTCTCTATCAACATTCCTGAATTCTCTTTCTCATTCTCTCTTATTCTTCTTAATTCTCTTCTTTCTTTCTTGTACTGTTTTGGTGATAGCAGTCACCTTCGATCGTCGTCTGCCATCGGCGACCACAATCTGTCAATGTTAGAATTTTTTTTAATTTCCATAAAAAAAAAAAAAAAAAACTCCTCGTGATCTCCTATTTCTTCTTATCCACTTGGGTTTTTCAAAAAGCTTTTAGAACTTCACAAATCTAAGCCCAAGATTGCGGGTCTCCTTCAAAATTTTTCTTACTCCACTCAATCCACCTCCATATTTACTATGTTCTTTCCTTTCATTTCCTTCAAATTTGAGTCCATAAATCCCCTAAAACTACCCAAACCGAAACCCTAGGAGAGAAAAAGTTCCTCTCTTTTTTTCCCCAATTTTTCTTGGGTTTTTTTTTTTTTTTTTGTGTTATTTTGGCTGCTATTTTTTGTTCCTTTTTATTTTCTGTGTTGCTTCTCTTTTGGGGATTAATGATGGTAGATTTCTATTTAGGTGGTGGTGGGCTATTGGTGATAATGTAGTGAGGCAAAGGTTGATTTTATTTTTTAGAAAATGGCAATGGATGGTTGTTGCGAGTGGTGAGAGTGTCTCGGTTGATGGTAAGTGGTGATTCTCATGGTGGTGAGCCAGAGGGGCATGTTTTTTTGAAGTTTTTTTTTGCTTTATTATTATTTTTTTATTTAAAATTGTCCTTTTTCTTTTTTTTTTTTTTTAATTGTATTCTTCCTTCAATCTTTTATGAGTTGAATTTTCTGAATTGAGAGACTGAAATATCAATACCAAAATTAAAACGACACAGTACTGATTCCTTTGATAGAGACCATTCCACTAGCCATAAAATGAGAAAACAAAAGAGCATGGGGTTATGCCATTCCACTAATTTTCCTTCCACAACTCCAAACAGCAAAAGAAATAAAATGTCAAAACAACAAAACAAAACTGAAACGAACATTGTCTGGGGGTTTTTCTAAAGCAGAAACTAAATTACTGCGACACACCCAACCACTTAGTGAAGTTCTCAAACTCTGTGTAATCACTGTCAGAGATCATGGTCTGATACCATGCTTTTCCTGCTGACTTGATTGCTGTTGCCTCCTCCTGAAACACATCCAAGAAAAAGGCAAAAGGAGTCAATAAACTAACCTAGAATTCAATAGATCAACATTTTCACAAGGCAAGTTTCTATAAGAGATAGAGGATCCATAGCAATAATAGTAATTAGAAGCCCAAAAGAAGCACAACATGTGGACTATAATCATTAATAGACAAATATTTTCCCAAAGATGAACAGAGAATACAATGGTATGCTTGGGTAAAACATCAATCCGGCTTGAGCTATGTTGCTCCGACTCTTCATTTTTCTTAAAGTACCCGTGTCCGACGCATATTCGGACATTGGTATAAGAATATGATCCCAAAGATCCTCCAAATACATGAAAAAACATAGAATAAATCAAACATATCCGTATCGGACACATACTTGTGTCCGACACTCACACCCGAGTCCGAGTAACATAGGGCCTGAGAATGTAAAAACAGAATGACAAATGCAGGAAACAATTTGAATCTTATAAAGATGCAAACATTTGACATCATAATTTGGATGCCACCAAAATGACTCGAACAGCAGAAACAGAACCAAAGGTTGCCATTATAATTCATTCCGAGCCCAAAGTCATGCTCAACATAAGGAGGAACAATCAATGCATAATACTCATCTAGCATATGACTAAACTATATGGCTTTAAGTCAAATAAACAAATAGCACAAACTAAGCCTTCTCCCACTTTCTACAATTCTCTTGACAAAATCACATCAAATGATAAACATGGAGAAAAAGACGACTGAAGAACATCTATAAGTTAGAGAAAACCCAATAAGTATCAACCCCGAATGCAAGATATATGTCCCATTAGACGAGTAGGAGCATGATATTAAACAGTGTAGCAGCAGCAACAGAGGTAATATCTCATCAAATAAAACGTGTAAACACTATAATAGCAGCACTTCTAGGAGCTCTAAAAAAAAGGGTGTAATCTCATAAGCACAAGAAGTCAAGAGTGTATAGTAAAGCAATCAATCAAACAATTATGAAGCAGTACCAAGCAAAATGGTTCCATTAATCATATAAATCATAATCAAATTCAAGAAACAAAGCATACAAAGACATTGAACATTAACTAAAAGCAAATATAACTAAGCAACAGAAAAAAGTGCAGTTATCATCATTAAGAAACTCAAAAGCATTTAGAAAACATGATAAATCAAAACAGAATTTATATACCTTAGAAATAGGCTTCCTCTTCTTGTCAAGCTTCTCCTTCTTAGCTTTAATACGTTGCGCCTCAGCCAAAAGAGACATCCTTTTAGCAGTCTTTGCATAAGGATTCAACTTGAGCATGGCATTTAAGTTCTTAAGAGGATTCTTCTTCAAAGGTGCCCTCTTGATCTCCTTCTTAATCGGCTTCACGACCGACTGCACCTCATCAGAGTTAATAATCCTAGCCAGATCAGCGTTCACCATCTTAGCGCGAGGCAAGACGTACCCTTTCTTCTTCTCAGAAGGCTTCTCGAATGACCCGTAAATCGTGTCCAGCTTCTCGTAAGCCGATTTGGTCCAAATAATGAACCTTCCAAGGTGTCCACCAGGAGCGAGTTTCAACAGATTAAGCCTGTCCACGTTGGCAATCTCGACTCCAGGAATGTTGCGGAAGGCTTTAACGAGCTTTGCCCCCTCAGTTCCGTAAACAATCAATGGACCTTTACGGGAAATGTACCTCCGGTTCCTCATTTTTCCTTTTCCGGGTCGGATTCCTTGGCTGTCCTTTGCCTTTTCCACGTCAGGATATGCTCCGACCTGTTTCAAAACCTTAATCGCAGCAGAGGTCTTCTCAACGCTCTCCACAGCGTCTGATATGACCAGAGGCATCTCAGGGACAGCCTCGATGCGGTGGCCGCGTGCCATGACAAGGGAAGGAATAGCAGAGGCAGCGATGGCAGAGACAACGGCGTAGCGCTTCTGGTTAACGTTGATTTTCCGGTGCCAGCGGCGCCAGATCTTGGTAGGAGCAAACATGCGGCCTCCACGACACATGTTTCCAAAAGCAGCTTGGCCAGCACGGTGAGTACCGCCACCGGAAACACGGGGGATCCGAGAGACGGCACGTCCGGTACCCCAGGATTCGGCGGAGGTCTGGTGACCAGCAAGTTTGGAGACGGCGTAGGGTTGGCGGCGGTTTTTGGAGATATTGTCGTGGACGTAGGTGACGATGTCGGGTCGGATCGAGGCTTTCATGACATCAGCGAGGGGTACAGTTGGGGTGACATCAGTGGCCATATCGGATTCTATGGTTTGGACGGAAATCAGAGGGCGGGCGGCTGCAGAGGCGGCTGCCATTGTTTAGGGTTTGGCTTGAGAGAGGGGAGAAAATGAAGTAAAATGCAAGAAAAAGAAGACTAGGGTTACAAGATTTGAGGAGTGCTGTTTGGATCAAAATAGTAGCAGCGTACTATTTTGTCGTATCGTTTTAAATTTATTATAAATTTTTAAATATTTTTTTTATATATATAACCTGTTTTAAATTCTTTAATAAAATATATATTATATATACATACAAATATACTTTCATTACATATATAAATATATGTTTATATGCAAATATAAATTTAAAATTATAAATATATAATATCAAAATTTTTAAACATCAAATAAATAAATACAAAATATTTAAAATATATAATAAATTATTATTAATTAAGTTCAATAGTCTAATTTAATGAACATATTTTATTTTTAAATATAATTATGAAAAAAAAAATGATCAAGACAAAAAAAAATTTGATTGAAAAAATCAAATAACTGAAAATTTAAAAAAGTTAAAAAATTAAAATTTTGTACCAACCAGTATGTATCGGTATTGATCGGTCTTTAATTTAATGGATTGAGTTTTTTTTATTTGATTGAGTTTTAAAAAATCTCAAAAAAAAAAAAAAAAACAATGAGAAATGATTAGAGGTGCTCATGGGCCGGGCCGGGTTTAGGTAATGTATCAATACCATATACTTATAGATGGCAAAACTCGATCCGACCGATGGATTTCGGACCGATCCCTCCAAATGGAGAGGTTTTTTTTTTTTGAAGAGCGGGACGGGTAGAGCGGGGCGATTTTGGTAAATGCTTGCTCCGCTCTGCCTCGCTCCGACTTTTGAAGTTACTATCTTACCCCTTAAAATATTATATATTTTTTCTTATATTTTTAGTATATATATTAGATATATATATGTATATACTAATATTATATATATTAAAAAAATTATATACTAAATTATGTTCATGAATAAATTATAATATAATTTTTATAATATTAAATTAAAAATAATTAATTAAAATTGGAGTGTTACGGAGTAGAGTACCGTGGAGCGGTTATGGATGTAATCGACATCCATGCAAGAGTGGGGCGGAAGTGGATAAGGCAATCCCTGCCCCAGCCTCGCTCCATTGCCATCTCTATATATACTTGTCCAAACCCGGCCCGGTCCGAAATATGGGCCTCAAATTCCGTCAAAGCCCGCCCATATTTGTAAATGGATAGTTCAAGCCCGTTTAGGCCCGCCCATATTATTTTTTTTCTAAAAAAATTTAAACATATATTTCTTATTATTTAATTTTTAGTAATTTTATCTCTTTTTTCTTTTATTAAGTTCTAAAACATGGATAACTTAGTATAATTGTAAATGTTTATACTATAATATTATATTTATTTATTTTTTATATGATATAAATTACATAATATATAAAATATAAAAATATTATATTATATTATATAAATAAATAAAAAACGGATCGGGTCGGGCCGGGCTTTGATTGTTGGTGCCAAGGCCCAGCCTATTTTCTAAATGGGTCTTATTTTTTTTGCCCAAACTCATATTTTGGGCATAATATTTTTGTCCAAACCCTCCAAATATGGGCGGGCCTTTGAGCTTGGACGGATAACCCGGCCCTTGAACAGGTTTAGAAAGGATTGAGTTTTTTTTTTTATGGCTAATAGTGTCTTTAAAATATTAATCATTATAGGCGAGTATATTTTTATTATTTTCCAAACTCTCGAAAAAAAATGCCATTAAAATTAAATTCTTTTGAGGAACCAAATATCAAATTACATATAAAACCAATTACCATCAATACTAACCTACTTTCAAAATATAAAACCAACCTATCCATTCCAAAAATAGTGGTGATGAGCACCAAGGTGGACTTGGACTTCAAGATCCATTGCATGTTCCATTTTGACCTATTACAAGGTCAAGATCCAAGAAGATCAAAGAAGCTATGCAAGGATTGGTGCAAATGACTTAGGCAGAATCTACAAATCTTGTAAGCAATGTCAAGACATTCAAGTTGGGCTGCTTGAATGAGGAAGATCAAGACTTGGTCCATGTGATCCAAGCTTCACATGATGGGCCTTAGAGGAATGCAATGTGGCAGCATCATATTTAATGAAGTTGGCTTATTCTTTACTTGACATCACATTGCGGGGACCAATTCATTTAGGGTCCATTTGGATGGGTGGTGAGATTGGCTTCGGTAAGATTAAAAACAGCGGTGGAAATAAGATTAGTTACTATAGCGGTGAGATTGGATACTGTAGATGTGAGATTAAAATCAACGGTGAGATATGTGTTTGGATTCAAAAGCAGCGGTGGTTGTGAGGTGAGAATAGAAAATGACTATTAAGGATATTAGATTAAAATGTGTATATATATATAATAAATAATTAAATTTATATTTATATTAAATAATAAAATTAAAATTATATTTATACTTATATTTATAAATTAAATTAATAAAATAAATATGAATAATTAAATAATTAAAAATTAAAAAAAAAATGAAGGGGTGTAAAAGGGAAATTATCCCTCTCCATTAAGGTCCAGTTGGTTAACTAGACCCTTGCCCCTCCAGTAAAACTGGAGGGGCTGATGGGGAGGGATTGCCCCACTGGGGTGATCCAAACAAATCCTTAGTGCGGTATCAATCAATTGGGGGGAAATTTCTCCCTAAAATGTTCTTGGATTCCACCGCAAGAAGGTGCGGTGGAATCCAAACGGACCCTTAATGATGTGGCAAGCAAGATAGAGCCTATTTTAAAATATTACTTAGGCATTTTGGCCTATTTTATGTAACATGTCCAATAGGCTAGTGGGGTCTACCTTCATTAAAATTGTTGGACATCTTTTAATTATTTAGGTTTGGGCTTGAGCATGTTCAGCCTATATTTTAAGCATTTTTTCTTATTTAATTAGGTCTGGCCGCCTATGGTCTTTTAGCTAGAATTACTCGAATTACTAGGTTAGTTGATTAGGTTATTGTAGGGAGGCTATAAATACATGTCTTAACCGCCTACTATCTTTAACATTGAATAGAGTTTGATTTTCATCAATTGAGAGCATTTTCTCTTTTAGTTATTGACAGAACTTAGAACTTATCAAAGATTTTTCTTTGTGGCGTTCACGCCTCTAAACTTAGGTTCTTGAAACGAGAGTTCTTAGGGTCTAACTTACATACTTAGTCTAGGTTTTTTGAAACAAGCTTTCATTGGGTTTAAGTTTTTTTATAACCTGAATCTTGGCTTTTCTGGGTTAGATATCCTAAATTATTGGTGGGGTCAAAGGGTTCAACCATATGGGTTCACATCATTTGGTATCAGAACTTAGGCTTCCAATCAGGTCTAATCTTTTTATCCTCTTTATCATATTGCAGGGTTTAGGCTGATATCCTTTTTATCAATAACATGATTTTGGGATTTCAGACATTCTTATCTTGGAGTTATAGCTTTAGGCATTCTTGCCCTGGATTATAGTTTTTAGGCAGTCTCGTTTTGGGGTTTCGTTTTTGTAAGTTGGTTTAGATCAAGAATTTGCTTCTTGCATTCTTGATCTATTAAAATTCGTTCTTAGTCGTTCTTAATCGTTCTTGATCCGTTCTTAAAAAAAAAAAAATTGAAATCCATCGGTAATAGTTTTTTCACGGTTTTATATACATATTAAATGCAAATTTATTAAAAAAGTAATTAAGGGTTTAAAGTGAAAGGTTAGAAATTATTACCGACGAAAAATCCTAATACCGACGGATAAAATTTGAAATCCCGCCAAAACTATTACCGACGGAATATCCGTCGGTATTAAATCCATTCCGTCGGTGAAAGTTTATTCCGTCGGTGATGTTTCATCGACGAGATTTCCTAATACTGACCGAAATTGTGTTGGTAATACCTTATTACTGAAGGATAAAATTTAAAATCCCGCCGATAGTATTACAGACGAAAATTTCGTCTGTAATAACCCATTTCTATCGGTGAAAGTCTCGGGCATAACTAAATGCCCGAGACTTATTCTCTCATTTCTCTCTTTCCCTCTTTATCTTTTTCTCTTTTTCTCTCTTTCTCTCTTTGGTCTGTCCAACGTCCCCTGCCGTCCGACCCCTTCGTCGTCGCCGTCCAACCGTCCCCCACGAGCCACCATCGTCGCTGCCACCGTCGTCGTCGTTAGGGGTGAGTTCGGTTCGGTTCGGGTCGGTTATTTCGGGTTTTACAAACCGAACCGAGGAATTCGGTTTTTCCAAATGGGTAACCGAAACCGAACCGCAATAATAAAAAAATCGGTTATAACCGAACCGTCGTATCTCGGTTCGGTTCGGTTATCGGTTTTCCATATTTTTTTGGGCTTTTGAAAATTTGGGCTTTATTACATGCTATTTTAATAGGTTATTTATGCCTAACATGCTATTTCCACAATCAAATTATCTTAATTTTTAAAATTTTTAAAAATTATCTTTTTTTATAGTATTTTTAATTTTTTTTTCACTAATTTAGAAATAAAATATTTATTTTTATATTATAAAAATAAAAAAATAATTAAAAAATTATTTAAAAAATAGAATTCGGATCGGTTCGGTTAATTGCGGTTTTTGGACTTACGAACCGAAAACCGAACCGAACCGAAAAACTGAACTAATAACCGAACCGAATTTTAACCGAATTAAAAAAAACCGAACCGAAACCGAACCAAACACTACGGTTCGGATCGGTTTTCGGTTTTCTCGGTTTTTTTGCTCAGCCCTAGTCGTCGTCCGATCACCGTGTCTATTTCTTTCTTCTTTTATTTTCGTTTTATGATTTTTTATATTGTTTGATAATATTGTTGTTTTTATTTTTTAGTTAAGTCCGACCGTCCTCCACCAGCCACCGTCGTCGTTGCCTCTGTGCGCCACCAGCTAAGGCGTCCGACCATCGCACCTGGGTATGAGTTCTCTTTTCTCTCTGATTTGAAGATTGTTATTTGATTTTTTTATGTTGTTTCATAACAAATTTTCTGATAAAATTGTTCGTTTCATTCTTTTAGTTTAGGATATTCAGTCCGACCGTCCCCCGCGAGCCATCGTCGTTGCTGCCTGAGAGCACCAACAGCTAAGGTGTCCGACCATCGCGCTAGGGTATGAGTTGTCTTTTCTTTATGATTTGAAAATTGTTAATGTGTATATTTTTCAATATTTTTTTTTTGTATATTGTTAATGTGTATACTGTTAATGTCTATAATCAAATTGTTAATGAGTTGTCTTTGCTCTATGATTTGAAGATTGTTAATATATTTGTTTTTTTCTGTAGAAAAATTATTAATTGTGTAGGAAAATTGTTAATGTGTTATAATAGATATAACTTTATTTATAATATATACTAATAAATATAAAAATATAAATTAATAATTAATAATAGTTTATTTATAATTATAATTTAAAAAGATAATATTAAAAATATATATAAAATTGTAATAACTATAAAAACAGTATTGTAGGCAAGTGAAAATTATTAATATTTTTAAATTAATTGTGTAGAAAAATTGTTAATTGTGTAGAAAAATTGTTAATGTGTTTTAAGAAATAAAACTTCATTTATAATATATACTAATAAACATAAAATTTTTCTATTAAATAATAATAATTTATTTATAATTATAATTTAAAAATATAATATTAAAAAATATATAAAATTGTAATAATAAAAAAACAGTATTGTAGGCAAGTGAAAATTATTAATATTTTTAAATTAATTGTGTAGGAAAATTGTTAATGTGTTTTAAGAAATAAAACTTCATTTATAATATATACTAATAAACATAAAAATTTAAATAAAATAATAATAATAGTTTATTTATAATTATAATTTAAAAAGATAATATTAAAAAATATATAAAATTGTAATAATAAAAAAATATTATTGTAGGCAAGTGGAAATTATTAATATTTTAAAATTAATTTTGTAGGAAAATTGTTAATTGTGTAGGAAAATTGTTAATGTGTTTTAAGAAATAAAACTTTATTTATAATATATACTAATAAACATAAAATTTTAAATTGAATAATAATAATAGTTTATTTGTAATTATAATTTAAAAGTATTAAATTAAAAAATATATAAAATTTTAATATTAAAAGAAGAGTATTTTAGGCAAGTGAAAATTATTAATACTTTTAAATTAATTGTGTAGGAAAATTGTTAATTGTGTAGGAGAATAAATAAAACTTTATTTATGATATATAGTAATAAACATAAAATTTTAAATTAAAAAAATAGTTTATTAGTAAATATTATTTTAATATTTACAAATATTAATTTATTATTCTTACATATATTAAATAAATTTAAATTATTCTTACATTTATTATTGTGTTATTGTATTGTTGATAGTTTACTTAGGCTTAGAGAATGGAGCACAATAAATCTTGGATGTATAAGTTGTTGGACGACTCTCAATATATTAGTAATGAGTATTTGAATGGAGTTAAAGAATTATTAGGTTTTGCATATCCTCACAGCGAGTATGTAAAGGATAATAGAATTAGATGCCCTTATTGAAGTGTCAAAATAATTGATTTGCAGAAATTGATGATGTGCGTAAACACTTGTATTATAGAGGATTTAAGGAGAATTACTATTTTTGAGATGTATATGATGAAAGTCATCAAGGTTAGTTATCAAGGATGCATAATGATGAAGTCGAGATGAGAAGTGACGATGAAAGAGATAATCCTTATGCTAGAATGGTTATAGATGCTCTAAACCCGAATCTGAATTTAGGTGGTAATTACAATGTTGATGAGACAATGATTCAAGATAATCAACTGAATATAAGTTCAAGAAACTTTTATTCGTTGTTGAACCAAGCAGATGAACTGTTGTGGTCAGGATGTACTAAACACATAACTTTATCTGCTGTGTCACAACTGTTAAATGTGAAGTCTGAATTTAACATGATTGAATCGTGTTTCAATCGTTTAATGATTATGATAAAAGGGATGTTGCCAGAAAGTGATAATTTACCTGATAATTTTTACCAAATGAAGAAAAAGATGGCCAAATTTGGACTTCACTATCAGAAGATACATGCATGCAACAACAATTGCATGTTGTTTTATAACGACTCGGTTCACTTAGAATTTTGTTTCGTATGTGGCCATCCTCGTTATAAACCAAGCAAATCAAGTGTTAGAAAGTCTAAGAGAATTCCTTATAAGATTCTTCGTTATTTGCCATTGATTCCGAGACTTCACAGATTATATATGCAATGGTTACAGCTGAGAATATGACATGGCATACGCATAACCGAAGGGATGATGGAGTGTTGATACACCCTGTTAATGGTGAAGCATGGCAAGACTTCAGTTGTACGCATCCGTCTTTTGCAGTGGAATCTCGAAATGTCATATTGGGTTTGTGTGCAGATGGGTTTTGTCCGTTTACTTATGGAGCGAAACCGTACTCTTGTTGACCGGTAATGCTTTGTGTATATAATTTACCACCATGGATGTGTATGAAGCAACCATATTTAATTCTTACTATGGTAATTCCGGGTCCAAATAGTCCATCACAGAATTTTGATATTTTCTCAGACCATTGATAGATGAGTTGAAATTATTGAGGAATCATGGTGTTCCGAGTTATGATGGGTATAGGAAACAAAATTTTATATTAAAAGATGCATTATTATGAACGATTAATGACTTCCCTGCTTATGACATGTTATCAGGATGGAGCACACATGGTCGATTGGCTTGTCCTTATTGTATGGAAGAAGTTAAGTCATTCAGATTGCAATATAGCAGGAGACCATGTTTTTTTTTTCATCGACAGTTCTTGCCTTTAAATCATCCTTTTAGAAGACAAAGAGATAAATTTTGTCGAAGAATTGAGCATGATTCTCAAATTGGGCGATTATCTGGTGAGGCAATTCTAGAAAGGATAGATAGCATTCTAAAATATCACATTTGGGAGTAAATTATGTGAACAGAAGTTGATTGGATTCAGAGAATGTCATAATTGGACGAAAAAGAGTATTTTTTGGGAGTTACCTTATTGGCATACGAATCTCATTCATCATAATTTGGATGTGATGTATATTGAGAAAAACGTGTTTGATAATGTGTTCAACACAATAATGGATGTGAAGGGCAAAACAAAAGACAATATAAAGGTTAGAATGGATTTACCGTTGCTTTGCAGATGGTTGGAATTAGAATTGGTGGAAAGCAATGAAAAAACGTACAAGCCTAAAGCCAGTTAAAGGGAAGATCAAAAAAGAGTTTGTACTTGGTGTAGACACCTAATTTTGTCCGGACCACTAAACAGGTATGTTTTCTTCCCATATTGATGTTCCCGAGTGTAAAAAGACTGTTTTCATCCTGCAGGTGGTACTCCGAGACTTAGTTTAAGAGGGCGAGCACAAAAAGTCAAACTTGTAAAAAAAGTCAACCCCAAAAAAGTCAACCCCGAAAAAGTCAACCCCAGAAAGTCAACTACTGAAAAAGTCAACCCATTTTCTAAATCAAGATTTTAAGTTCAATTGAAAAATGGAGAAATAATTTTGATAATCCGAGGTCTACATTGAAAGATATGGAGTTCAGAAGTTGGGATTTGGAGATTCAGTAGAAAAGAAACCCTAATCCAAGAAATTTGGGGAAAAGTGCTTAAACGATCAAACTGGTCGAAATTGAAGATTCCAAATGAAAGATAAGCACTGACTACGGGTAATGGAGAAGTCACTTGCAAGAAAAACCGAAAGGAAAGTCAATCCGGGAGAAAACCGAGAATTAGGGTTTTTAGTGGATTTCGGTGAAATCGGGAAAAATCACAGAAATGGCCCGACTTGGTAAGACCAAAGCCCCAATGGATGAGGAATGATTAAAAAGGATGGCCCAAGGCTCAGATTGAAGAAAATCTGAAAATCGGACTTGTTTTGAGCAAAACCGGGTTTCGGAGGTTAAAGGGCAAAATTGGAAAAATTTGGGAAAAATAGCAAATGGACTCCGAAAATTCTGAAAAATTTGTCAATCTCATTCTTAAATCATTTGAAAGAGATTGGTAAAAGAAAATCTTGATTCGGAGTTCGTTTGCAAAATGGCCAAATCCCGGGCTCCTTATGGAGTAATTCAAAAAGGTTAATCCCGAAAAAATAGCAAATGGACTCCAAAAATTCTGAAATTTGGCAAATATCAATTTTAAATTATTTGGAAGAGATTGGAGAAAGAAAATCTTGATTCCGAGTTCGTTTGCAAAATGGCCAAATCCCGGGCCTCCTATGTAGTAATTCAAGCCGATAAATCCCGAAAAAATACCAAATGAGCTCCAAAAATTATGAAAACTTCCAGATCACACTTTTTAATTATTTTGAAGAGATTGGTGAAGAAAAATCTTGATTTGGAGCTCGTTTAAAAAATGGTAAAATGTAGGGGCATAAAAGAGCATTTTTGGGAAGAAAAAATCCAAATAAATAGCAAACGGACTCGGATAATTTTGAATACTTCCAGAACTCAATAATTTATTATTTTGGAAGTATTAAAAAAAGAAAAATTGAATTTGGAGTCCGTTTGATATTTACTTGCATCCGGGGGACAAAATGGTCATTTCACCCAAGCAACCGAAAAGGGCTTTTTTTGGGCCTTTCAAAAAATCAGAGCTGGGCTGGAAAAGAGAAGTGCTGGCCTGCCCAAGCCCAAAGGAAGGAGGAAGCTTATGATTTTTTTCAATCAAGTGGTTAAAAATCAAGAGTTAGTTAGAGATTTTTTGATCAAGCCATGGATATTTTTGAGCCTAAGTCCCAATCCCACATCCCTTTGTAATGTCAAGCCAAGGAGGTGCTCACCTTATAAATAAGGGGTCTTGGCCTTTGGTTGAAATCACCCACCACCCTTGTGAGAGATAGTCTATACTCTTGTATTAGGATTATCCGGTGGTGAGTCATAGTACTTGTGAGAGGGTTTGTAGCTTAATCCGTTCAAAAGCTAATTTGAGGGTTTGTAGCTTAATCCGTTCAAAAGCTACTTGTGAGAGGGTTTGTAGCTTAATCCGTTCAAAAGCTACTTTGAGGGTTTACTTTGAGGGTTTGTAACTTAATCCGTGCAAAAGCTACAAGTATGTTGTAAGAAGGTTTGTAGCTTTATCCGTACAAAAGCTTGTAGTAATGATATCCTTATGGGATCGTGGATGTAGACCAAGAGGGTCGAACCACGTAAAATATTGTCTATTTTTCTCTTCTTGTTCGAATGCTTGTGTGATTCTTTGCATGATTCTTGTTTTATATCTTAGTTGAGCATGTTTTAGATTTAGTATATTAAGTGTTTGTGAAAATGCTTGTGTGATTTTTGCATGATTTAAGTGTTATTACTTAGTTTTTCATGCTAGTATGCCAAGTGTTTGTGAAAATGCCATGCTTGTTGGAGCTTGAGGCCATTTGGCTACTCCATGTGTTTTGCATTGTGTGTTGCATTTTTTGTCATGCTAGTTGTTAGGTCTTTGCATTTGCATGATATTTGGTTGGATTTTTGAATTAAGCATGCCTTGTGTTTGTGAAAATGCCATGCATATTTTAGGTCTAGGTTACATTAAATGCAATGCAAGTTCATTTTGGTCTAGGTTACTTCATGAATGCCATGCATTTTTTTATGACATTTAGGTTTAAATCCATGCATTTCATACATTATGTTTGCTGCATTATTTCATGCATTTCATGTTCATGCCACTTGAATAATGACTTGAGCCAATTAATGGTTCAAGGTCATGCTCTCTTGAGCACACTTGTGGAAAATTAAGTTTGTCAAATTGATTATTCTACCTTTGTGATTTTTTTTACTTAAGCCAATTTTTATCTAACTTTCAAAAAGTCCTAGCTACTGTTTTCAAGTCATTCTATGAGTTTCAAATACTTTTATTTTGATTTTTAAATGATTTTATCAAAGACAAAAAAATGTGTTGGCAAAGCATTTTTTTTCCACCCAAAACTCGTACATCTCCGATTTTTCTGGGAATTCATCTTTGATCAGAAAATTAAGTCGATCTTTTTCCGTGTATTTTTACATGTTCTGAGTCTCCAATAATTTTTTCAGAATTTTTGGAATTTTTAAAAATAGGGTAAAAAATCGTGGATTAAAACTGGACAGTGGAGTCAGAATTGATTTTAAAGAAAAACAAAGCAGTTTTTTCTCCTCCAAAAACTCGTACATCTCTGGTTTTTCTGGGAATTCATCTTTGATCAGAAAATTAAGTCGATTTTTTTCCGTGTATTTTTACATGTCCTGAGTCTCCAATAATTTTTTTAGAATTTTTGGAATTTTTCAAAATAGGGTAAAAAATCATGGATTAAAACTGGACAGTGGAGTCAGAATTGAATTTAAAGAAAAACCAATTTTCTGTTTTGGTTAATTTACTTAGAGTGGGCTGATTAGGAGGGTTAGCTACTGATTTAGGGTAATTTCTAAGCCTTTTTAAACTCTAAAAATGGTTTTTCAAGTCCCGGGTTAAGGGTAGCCAAGTCCGGATTTTTTTTAAACTTAGAAAATTAGAATCATTTTAAAAATTTTAGCCCAGTTTTTATTTTTAATTCAAGCTTTTCAAAATTGTTTTCAAACAATCACAAAGTATTTTGGTTTTAGAATATTTAATTTGACATATTTTCCTAAGGTAGCCGGATATCTTTTTAGATATACGGATTTCCTTAATTAAAGGAAAAAATACATTTCATGCATTGCATTTTTACATTCATGCATTTTATATAATATGTGATTCTTGCCATAATAATTTCTATGTGTCATGACATTTAGGTTGCATTATATTATTTAGATTTTGCTATGTCATTTTATTTATGTCATGCCTATACATATTCATTTCTTTTAAATGTTTTCAAAAAAGATAATGGTTTTTAATAAAAATAAAGATATTCCCGAGTTAAAATAATTCATGAGTTCTCTACCGGGTTTGCTGGAGGGAATATCATCAATTATTATTAATAAAGGAATATCTTTCTTTCAAAAAAAAAAAAAAGAGAATGATTCGGAAAGTTTTCCAAAACTAATAAAAATTTCTATATTTTGCCACGTTTGTTGGGGAATATAGGAAAATTTTGAATTTATAAATTCCGGATCATTTTCAATAAAAAATGGAATTATTTTTCTTGAAATTGGGAATTAATTTGAAATACTAAATTTAAAACCAACTTTTACCGAGACTTGAGATAACACACAATTAATAAGGTACCGATTTATACGGGCGTTGTGGGGGTGCTAATCCTTCCCTGCACGTAACCGACTCCCGAACCCGCTTCTTTGATTTCTCTGGTTTAAAACGCAGACTTGAAATTGGTTTTTAAAATGTTTTAATTAATTTTTAAAATATTTTATAAAACCGGTTTTAATTGGTGGCCAATCACACCTAGCTAAAAAAGATTGGTGGCGACTCCATGTCTTTTTTAAGGTCATTTTCAAAACCTTCATTTCTAGAGGAATTAAGTCGACTTTTCCTCAGTTTTTTTTTTTTAAATGTCACGCTTAACGAATAATAAAGTCTTGCGATGAGACTCGTCGTTATTTTTTAGGTTGCGACAGCTTGGCGACTCCGCTGGGGACATATTAGAGAGTCAGGCCTATAATTAGTCGTGTGTTATCAAAGTCTCGATTTTGTTGGTTTAATTGGTATTTAATTTTAATTCCCACTTTTTTTTAATAAGGAGAATTTTGAAAAAAAAAATGTTTTTAAATATGTTCATACTCATGTGCATGCATTTTATTTTTGTTCTCTAGTTATTTAAGGTTGTGTATTATAATTGCTTGTCGGTTAATGCGTTACACTATTCTTGAATGTTTTAATTGCTAGGGCATTTAGAATAAGGTTTGTAGAATAGGTAGTGAAAGGTTTGATATTCCTCCACACACACTACACGTGCATTTGCATAACATGAATCCTCTACCCGGGTTCCGTCCTTTTAAGTGGGAGTAAAGTAACTAAGCCTTCGTGATTGATCCTCCGTATGGGCTAGTGAAACACTTTCGGAGTATAAAGTACCTAATGCCTTCGTGATGATCCTCCGCATGGGTATAGGAAAATATACTCTAACGAATTGAACCCGCTTTTATCGGGGTGCCTTACTAGCCTTCACCGGCGACAGTGAGGAACAATTCGGGGCCTTAGAACCGATTCACCCTCATATAGTGAACCTAGGCAAAGCCATCCCGAATTTCCATTAGATATACCGAAAATAGGAACACATGGAGGGACATTTCTTAACTTTTTGTTACCTATTTTACACTCCGAATAAGTGTGGTAGATCGGGCAACGATGTACGTACATCGCCCGTAATAAATGTGATACTCCGCCTCGAAGGCATCGTGATGCCTAAATAAGCAGATATTGTTGGGGCAGATGTTCATTAGCTATTTTTTTTTAAATAAAAAAAAATCATTTTTCAAGCATTTTTGCATTTTGCACATTTCATACATGTGTGAATAGAGCATGTACATTTTGGTTGTATTATTGATCTCGTTTTTTGCAAAAAATGGATGGTGATATACCTGGCATTAGAGTGCATCCATAGCATACATGGTCATCATAATTTCTCTGTATATATCCATGCATTAATCTGCTTTTCCTTTACATGCATCATGTTGACTTTGGGTTGCATTCATAACAAACATAGTCAGCATGATTTCTTTGTATATGTTCATGCATTAATTTGCTTATTACATACATCATGTTAGCATTAGGTCGCATTCATGACACACATGGTTAGCATGATTTTCTTTGTATATACTCTATATCAATCATTCATTGTGTGCATGTATCATAATTGACACCGTGTTGCATTCATAGGATATATGATCATTCATTGGGAAATATGCTAAAATGCACATGATCAGTCATTGCATATATCCATGTGTTGATTTGTTTATTCTTTGTTTGCAACATGTTGGCATTGTGATTGCATTTATTACATATATGGTCAGCATGTTTCCATTGTACATATCCATACATCATATTGTTTAGGCTTCACATGCATCAAATTGCATTCATGGCTCATTCATCATGACATACATTTGGGGGAAATAAAATAGAAGTTGGCTTGGCTTTAGGAGTCTTTGAAAGAATTTCCATTTCAAATCAGAAGAAGTACTGAGTACACTTTTAATACAGGCTGGTGCTATGGAGGATGAACAAGTTGCCCGAATGGAAAAAATGGAAAGGGAACAGAGAGAATTGCGAGAACAGCTAGCAAAATCTCAAGCAGAATCTAAGGATCAGATGACTAAACTGATGGAGCTAATGTCTGCTGTAATCAAGGGAAAAGGATACACCGAAAACTTTGTCGCCGGAGAAGGGTTAGAGGCACAAAAGGGCCAAGATGAGGTCGTAATAAGTGATGCCCAGAACACTGTTAACCCCGTCAATGTCCTAAACTCAGATGATCCGGCTGAACAGGCAAAGTTGAAAAGGGTTGCGGTAAATGAGGTTGAGCTGGCAGATTCCCAAGGGAAATATCAATTGTTAGATGAAAGGCTCCGGGCAGTAGAAAGTACAGATGTATTTGGGAGTTTAGATGCGAAAGAACGATGTTTGGTCTTCGATTTAGTCATTCCTCCTAAGTTCAAGATCCCTGACTTTGTGAAATATGACGGGACAACCGATCCATTAGCCCACATCACTATGTTCTACCGAAAGATGACAAGTCAGATAGATAATGATAAGCTTTTGGTTCACTGCTTTCAGGATAGCCTCAGTGGATCCGCAATTAGGTGGTATAGTCAGTTGAGCAAGGATCAGATTCGCTCTTGGAATGACCTGGCTAGGTTTTTCTAAACCAGTACAAGTATATGACCGACAGGACGCTTGATCGTCTCACTTTGCAAAATATGGAGAAAAAAGCTACTGAGAGCTTCAAAGAATATGCACAACGGTGGATGAGCCTGGCTGCCCAAGTACAACCGCCCTTGACACAAAAGGAAATCACTATCCTTTTTGTGAATACACTGCAGGCCCCGTACTATGACAGACTCGTCGGCAATGCTTCGAAGAATTTTGCGGACATGGTAATTTCAGGGGAGATGATTGAGAATGCTATCAAGAGTGGGAAACTTGAAAGAGAAGGAACATCCAATACCGAGAGAAATAAGGCACCAAGAAAGAAAGAGGAAGATGTCCAAACTATGGGAGATTTCATCCCATATTCCCAATTTCCCTCATACCAATCATGTTACCCTACTGAGGTATCTCCAAGCCTTTATCCTTACCTACCTACCCAAACACCTAATCCTATACCAGCCCTTGCAACAAGGCCTACTTCTAGAAAACGACCGCGAGAAAATCAAGAAAGAATTCCAATCCCCATCCCTGACTTACTGCCATTACTAATAAAGAATCAGTACCTTACCCCGGTACCTTTGAAAATAGCTCCGAATCCATCAGCAAGGAGTTATGACCCTGACAGCAAGTGTGATTGTCACCTAGGGGTAGTTGGGCATTCAACTGAAAAATGCAGACAACTGAAGGAAAGGATTGAAAGTCTTATCCGTGATGGTATTTTGACACCGGAGCTTATCAATCAATGGAAGGCCGCTTAGCCCTAAATCAGTTTCTTTCAGGGTTTTAGGGGGAGAATTACTACCTTTGAAGGATGTCAATAGGAGCATTTTTGACGCATGTAGTTTTATACACTGTGATGATGAAAGCACTTGTCTCATGTTAACATCTACATGAATTAAATGAATTTTAAATGCTTTGTGTTTGTTGTGTTTTAAATAAACGTGAATTTACAAAAACAAGCATTAAGGAAGTTTTAATAATGGATAGTCTCAAGAAGATTGATGATCAGTGTTAGAAATGACCCAACACCATCCCCCTCCTTTTTGGGCTTCTCTATACCTAAACCTTGAATCAATAACACTTGAAAGACCTAATGCTTCAAGGAAAAATGAATGAAAAAAGAGAAGCATTGTCATTGCAAAATAAGCAAGGATGTAAATCCTAGTCTAGGCTATGAACAAAGGAACGAACTTTTTGAAAATTTTCGAATTCCTTGAAAATCAAACAAATGAGACATTCTTTCAAGAGTCTAGATTTTGATAATTTGGTGTGTGTCAAGATTGTGCTAAAACCATTCATGACCTTTCCCAATAACCACAAAACACTAATTGCCCAAACATCACTTCATGATTGACATCCTGGGGCACAATGATTAAACTAGATTATCCCTTGTCCCAGAGAAAACCCGTTTTTGGGTCATATTTTCCTTATCTCTTAAAAAAAAATCAGATTGGAAACTCAGCCTTTTCAAAATAGACCTAGACTTGCTATGTTCCTCGTTGATACAGATTCTCATGGTTAATCAAATTGGAGCATCATATATGGAAATGATGGACACATGGTAAAGAAGGATGGGCTAATGCATGGATCATTGGGGGGATGCGACGAAAAAAAAAAAAAATCGTGATGTCATGCATGTAAGAATTCGGATGATTCCAAAGTGCAAAATGAAATTCTGAATATCTATTTCCCCTGGGGATTGCTTTTCAATGTGAATATTTGTGCTTGACATGAGAAATGGCCATCTTTCATATCCCCTTCACACAAAAAGAAATTATCCATAGTCACCCCTTTTGAGCCAAAAGAATTCTTTCTTCTTTGAACCCTGATCAAGGATTACCCTCTACACTGGAGGGCAAATGCGAGGAAAGATCTTTTCAAAGATCATTGAGAAATGAGTGATAGCTCAAGGACAGACACAAAGCAAATGGAGCCCCGAATAAATACGGGCTCACTCTGTCAAAGAAAAAGAAGAGAAAAAGATGGTGAAATGAAAGCCAAGAAAAACAAAAGAAAAACACAATAAAAAAGAAAACAAAATGTGTGAAAGACATGGCAAATGGAAAGCCAAAAGCAAGGAAGAAAAGAGCAAAGTCAAAAGGAAAGAAATGTCCGAGAAGGGACAAATGCTTCAAAGAGAATCCTCCTCAAGAAATGATCATTGATCTGATTACCCTCAAACACATATTTTGGGCCTATTTATCCTTTCTTTCTGAACCCTGAGCTATGGCCTACATTATATGCTTTAAAAGTCCATTTTGATCAAGCATGAATATTTAATTTGAAAGGTTTTTCCTCAGATTTTATCCCATTTCATCGAATCATCATTTCACTAAGGAAGAATTTAGAATTCTCAAGTGCATGGTAAAACAAAAAAAAAAAAATGGAAAGAATGGGACTCTAGGGCGAAAACCCAAAAATGGGCGGTCTAGAGTAAATTTGGAAATTTTTGATGCCATCTATGATAGTGCCGATACCCCAAAAGAAAATATCTTATTAAAGGAGTGGTCATCGAGGAACATCTAGGAATTTCTGAACACCCCAAATTGTCAGTTCTCATTCAGAGGATTGTCTTCAAAAACTGAAACTTTTTTCCTCCAAAATCAACTTTCCAGTTTAAACATCCCGGCCAATCTTGACACTTGTCAAAATGCCTTGATATGGAAACTAAAAGAATGTTGAATTTGTTTGGTTCTCAATGAATTCATGATTTATAAAAACTGTTCCATTTGTGAGCCTAGAAGGGATATACATTTTTGTCATGAAGTTTTCCTGGAAAAGCCAGATACTTGTTATACCAAGCCTTGCCAATCCCAGTTGAAAAAAAAACCAGATTGATACTTAGAGAAATTTCTAACAACGATCATCAGTCTTCAAAAGATTTGTACATCACACATTGTGGGGTTAATATTTTTTGTTCAGAAGTTTTCAAAATGCGAAAACAAATAAAAATATTTTTGAAATACCCATTTTTGATGTTGACATGAGACAAGGGTTTTTCTAACCCAAAGGTATAGAACTGCCAGGATAGGTCCTGACTTCCAGATATGAGAAGAAGAAATAGAACCCGGTTCAGATCTCTGTTGATGAAAGTTTGAAAAACTGTTAGGGCAAAGAGAATAGCCAAAATGAATTGAAGATATACTCTGATTTGAAGAGGAAAATGAATTTGAAAGGCTAAGCCAAAGTCTAGAGGAACAACCGGGGGCATTTGCATCACTCATGAGCACTCATCTCTCTATCAAGCTTTTACATCTGCACAGTGTCGGCAAGCATTTGCATCATTCATGGGTATTTGCATTGGCATTATTCCATAAGCATCTGCATTTTACCTTTACATTTACATTCTTCATGGAATTCGTATTTGTGTCATCTCAAACAATTGCAGCATTTCTAGAATCATTGCATTTTCATTAATGTGTGGTAATTGTAGTTACACCATTCATAAACTAGTTACATGAACACAATTAGTAGGGGCATCTGCATCATGAAACATGGGCATCAATCCAAGTCATTTACATTTGCATTAAAGACATTTGCACCAGTTTAAGTCATTTCGTATCTTATTCAACATATGCATTTGCATCAAAAAGCATTCGCATCTTCTCCAAATCTTTAGGTTAATTTTCAACAATTCTTCACCAACATCTTTAAGACCTCCGGGCATAACTTTTTTTTTTCAGGGGTAAGACCTATGGGCACCATTTTTAAGACCTCCGGGCATAATTTTTCAAATCACAGGTAAGACCTCCGGGCAACATCTTTAAGACCTCCGGGCATAACTTTTTTTTTCAGGGGTAAGACCTATGGGCACCATTTTTAAGACCTCCGGGCATAATTCTTCAAATCATAGGTAAGACCTCCGGGCAACATCTTTAAGACCTCCGGGCATAACTTTTTTTCAGGGGTAAGGCCTATGGGCACCATTTTTAAGACCTCCGGGCATAATTTTTCAAATCACAGGTAAGACCTCCGGGCAACATCTTTAAGACCTCCGGGCATAACTTTTTTTCAGGGGTAAGACCTATGGGCACCATTTTTAAGACCTCCGGGCATAATTTTTCAAATCACAGGTAAGACCTCCGGGCAACATCTTTAAGACCTCCGGGCATAACTTTTTTTTTTCAGGGGTAAGACCTACGGGCACCATTTTTAAGACCTCCGGGCATAATTTTTCAAATCACAGGTAAGACCTCCGGGCAACATCTTTAAGACCTCCGGGCATAACTTTTTTTTTTCAGGGGTAAGGCCTATGGGCACCATTTTTAAGACCTCCGGGCATAATTTTTCAAATCACAGGTAAGACCTCCGGGCAACATCTTTAAGACCTCCGGGCATAACTCTTTTTTTTCAGGGGTAAGGCCTATGGGCACCATTTTTAAGACCTCCGGGCATAATTTTTCAAATCACAGGTAAGACCTCCGGGCAACATCTTTAAGACCTCCGGGCATAACTTTTTTTTCAAGGGTAAGGCCTATGGGCACCATTTTTAAGACCTCCGGGCATAATTTTTCAAATCACAGGTAAAACCTCCGGGCAACATCTTTAAGACCTCCGGGCATAACTTTTTTTTCAAGGGTAAGACCTATGGGCACCATTTTTAAGACCTCCGGGCATAATTTTTCAAATCACAGGTAAGACCTCCGGGCAACGTCTTTAAGACCTCCGGGCATAACTTTTTTTCAGGGGTAAGGCCTATGGGCACCATTTTTAAGACCTCCGGGCATAATTTTTCAAATCACAGGTAAGACCTCCAGGCAACATCTTTAAGACCTCCGGGCATAACTTTTTTTTCAGGGGTAAGACCTATGGGCACCATTTTTAAGACATTCGGGCATAATTTTTCAAATCACAGGTAAGACCTCCGGGCAACATCTTTAAGACCTCCGGGCATAACTTTTTTTTCAGGGGTAAGACCTATGGGCACCATTTTTAAGACCTCCGGGCATAATTTTCAAATCACAGGTAAGACCTCCGGGCAACATCTTTAAGACCTCCGGGCATAACTTTTTTTTCAGGGGTAAAGCCTATGGGCACCATTTTTAAGACCTCCGAGCATAATTTTTCAAATCACAGGTAAGACCTCCGGGCAACATCTTTAAGACCTCCGGGCATAACTTTTTTTTTTTCAGGGGTAAGGCCTATGGGCACCATTTTTAAGACCTCCGGGCATAATTTTTCAAATCACAGGTAAGACCTCCGGGCAACATCTTTAAGACCTATGGGCATAACTTTTTTTTCAAGGGTAAGGCCTATGGGCACCATTTTTAAGACCTCCGGGCATAATTTTTCAAATCACGGGTAAGACCTCCGGGCAACATCTTTAAGACCTCCGGGCATAACTTTTTTTTCAAGGGTAAGGCCTATGGGCACCATTTTTAAGACCTCCGGGCATAATTTTTCAAATCACAGGTAAGACCTCCGGGCAACATCTTTAAGACCTCCGGGCATAACTTTTTTTTCAAGGGTAAGACCTATGGGCACCATTTTTAAGACCTCCGGGCATAATTTTTCAAATCACAGGTAAGACCTCCGGGCAACATCTTTAAGACCTCCGGGCATAACTTTTTTTCAGGGGTAAGGTGATAACTCGTATAATTATATAGTTTTTAGTTATGTTTTATTATTGTTTTGTGTCAAATACGAGTTATTATTGTTTAGTCTAATTGTGTTTATGATCTTTTATATTTTTATGTAATTTGGTGTTTTTCACAAGTTTGTTTGAGTGATTTCAGATTACTAGAATTAAGGGCAAATCCAGTTCAGTTTCAGTTCCGACACCGTTTGCCATATTAGCTATATCTCGAGTTTCACTGAAGCAATAAGGCTGAAGTTTGTAGCCCTGCAAAGCTAAGAGGCATATCTATCTTTTTCATGTTTTACACTTCTTGAAACGGAGTCGTTTTCCCTAGCGAAATCGACCATCAAGTTGGCTGATGTGCAATGACGTCTGTGCTGACCTGTTTTCGTATTTTGCCCATATCTTCTTATCCACATCAGCAAATGAGCTGATTTCAACGGATATAGATCCGTAACTGATAGGGGTACATTTTTCTAGAAGACCATTTTATCAGATCGAGCCTCCAACATTGACAAAATCGACTATCAAGCTGGCTGATCAGAATTGTCATACAATATGACGAAAATTGTTAGAAAAATGCACCCACCTATTATACCTACCTTTGAAATTTGTAAAGCTTGTCTCTTGTCATTTAGCCCTCCAAAATGTGTATAAATAGAGGGCCTTGGATGAGTATTGGGATACATTGTACATTGGTAGGATATTAGCCATTGTAATAAAATTCTCTAAGTTTTCTTCTTCTTTCCTTTCTCTAGTTTTCTTTTTCTTTATTTTTCTTTTCATTTTCTTCATATCTAGTATGTGTTGCTAATCATATTGTTGAGGTGATGAGGTGAAGCTTTTGGTAAATGCTAAGGTTAGTCTCTTAAACTTGAGCTAAAATGAATCATCATTTATAAACATTAGTATAGATAATATTTTCTTTTGGTTTAAAATCATACTTGCAAAGTAGAGATCTTGATTCGTTATTGACAAGGAAAATGGCACAGTAAATGCTTGGTTTCATAACCTTGATTTGTTGTAGACATATACCTTGGCATAAGGAATGCTTGGACTCTTTTTATGAGTTTTGAGGACACCAAATGAACATAATATCATATGCTATGGACGTTGGACAATTTGGACTGAATTGCTAAACCTTCCGATTGGAACCTCCCTTATGTGTGGATTTCAATTGTGTAATAAAACAAGATTAATCTTAGCATAACACCAAGAGTGGATTCTCTAACCTCAACATCTTTTCTTATTGTTTTTTATATCTTGTTTAATTTCTTTTATATTTTGTTTATTTTGTTCTCTAATATCTTGTTTATCTTATTTTGTTGTTGATCTCCTAATATATTGTTTACTTTCTTTTTCTTATATATTTATAAACTTATACTTACTAGTACGCTTCCCTGTGGTTCGACCTCGGACACCCGAGAATTTATTACTTGAACATAACCTGCACTTGGGTTTACAACTCTTAATTGAGTTACCATCAAGTTTTTGGCGCCGTTGCCGGGGAAGCAATACTAAGTGTATAAGTTTATAAGTATATTTATTTTTATTGGCTGGTTATACCGCCTAATTTTGTATATATTTATTTTGTTTGGCTGGTTATACCGCCTAATGTATATTTTTATTTATTTTTATTGGCTGGTTATACCGCCTAATTTTTTATATATTTATATTTATATTAACTTTGTTTTATTTTTATTGGCTGGTTATACCGCCTAATCTGTATATTAACTTTGTTTTATGCTTGTTTGGCGACGTGATTTTAGATCTCGTCGTTTAGTTAGATTTTATTGTGAAACTTTTTCAGGTAATCTTTCTAATACAACTCCTACCATGGCTGACAATGAAAGTGTTCATGCTGAAGATGAGAACAGACAAGTACGCACCATGCGTGACTACTTGCAACCAACTCGAAGCTCATCACCCTCTTGTTTTATTTTTCCTCTCAATGCAAACAACTTTCGTTTTAAACCAGGTATGATAGCTTTGCTTCCAAATTTCCATGGGTTAGAATCGGAAAGTGCTTACTCGTTTCTAAAAGACTTCGAAGATGTATGTGTCACCTTTAATGACCAACAATGTACAAATGAAATTGTCAAGCTAAAATTATTTCATTTTTCTTTAAAAGATAAAGCAAAAATTTGGCTTCATAATTTAAAACCAAGGTCTATTGGCACATGGCAAGAATTACAAACTGAGTTTCTAAAGAAATTTTTCCCAGCACATAAAACTACTGCTTTGAAAAGACAGATTCAAAATTTCAATCAAAATCAAAATGAAGCATTTTTTCAGTGCTGGGAGCGTTTTAAAGATTTGTTAAGTTCTTGTCCACATCATGGTTTTGAAAAATGGCGTCTTATTAGTTTCTTTTATGAAAGTTTAACTCCCGAAACTAAACAATTTGTTGAAACAATGTGTAACGGTGAGTTTCTAGAAAAAGAACCTGAAGAAGCCTTTGACTACCTAGACCATTTGGCAGATAACTCTCAAGCCTGGCACACAGATAATTCCTCTGAAAGTTCCAATAGATCTAATCTTTTTTCTAACAGAGGTAAATATCATTTTAGTCAAGAAGATGAGATAAAAGCTAAAGTAGCTAATTTGGCTAGAAAGATTGAAGCCATGGAACTTAGAGAAGTAAAAGAAGTCAAAACGGTTAAAAATGAAGAAAGTTGTGGAATTTGTGAAATCATGGGACACCCCACTTCTAAATGTCCAAACATTCCCATTCTTAAAGAAGCATTGCATGATCAAGTAAATTCCATAAACACATTTAAAAAGCCTTTTCCTTCTCCTTACTCTGAAACGTATAACCCTGAATGGAGAAATCATCCCAACTTCAGTTGGTGGAATAATAATCATGTTCAGGTACCACAATCTCAAAAGCCGGGCAACACTTTTTCCTATCAACCTTCACGTGTACAAACCTTGGAAGAGACATTGCAAGCATTCATGCAAACACAAGCAAATGTGAATAACCGGACTTCACAGGACATCAATGAGATCAAAAACACCTTGTCCACATTGACAGCTTCATTACGCACTCAAGAAAAAGGTAAGTTTCCTGCTCAACCTCAGCCTAACCCTTCTACTCAATGTCTTGTTTCTTGCTCCAATGAAACTCAACAGGAAAATGCCAGTTCTATCACAACTCTTCGAAGTGGAAAGGTAATTGACAAAAACATTCCATCAAAAGACCAAGATCCTCCTTCCCCTCCGAAAAGTAATGGTAAGGATGATGGTAAGTCTGAACTTCTTGAAAATTTGGACAAAGAAAAAGGTATGCATCCTGCTCCTTTTCCTCAAAGGTTGCAAACAATAAAGAATTTGAATCAAAATGCAGAAATTTATGAACTTTTCAAACAAGTTAAGATTAACATTCCTTTATTGGATGCAATCAAACAAGTTCCATCTTATGCTAAATTTTTGAAGGACATGTGCACAGTTAAAAGGAAACATAATGTACAAAAGAAAGCATTTCTGACGGAAAGTGTGAGCTCAATCATTCAGCACCTTACTCCACCAAAATTCAAAGATCCTGGATGTCCAACAATCTCATGCATCATTGGAAACACTAGAATAGAACGTGCATTGCTTGATCTTGGTGCTAGTGTTAATCTTTTGCCTTTTTCTGTTTATCAACAGTTAGGTTTAGGTGAACTCAAGGAAACACCTGTTACACTTCAACTAGCAGATCGTTCTGTAAAAATTCCTCGAGGGATAGTTGAAGATGTTTTGGTTCAAATTGATAATTTTTACTTCCCTGTTGATTTTATTGTTTTGGACACACATCCTGTTTCAAATCCAAATGTTCAAATTCCTGTTATATTAGGCCGTCCATTTCTTGCAACTTCTAATGCTCTGATAAATTGCAGGAATGGTATGTTGAACATTTCTTTTGGAAATATGACTTTAGAATTAAATGTGTTCAACACTTGCAAGCAACCTGGTGATGATTCAGAAGTACATGAAGTGGATTTCATTGAAGAACTTGTTCATGAACATCTCACCACTACCACATTCCATGATCCTTTAGAAGCTTATTTAATTGAATGTGAGTTTGATAATGCTTCAGAAATTTCACACACTGATTCTTTGTTAAATTCTTTTCAGGTTAAGCATTGTTGGAAACAAAAGTTTGAGGAACTCAGAAAAGATGCATATGAGAATTCTAAAATTCATAAAGAAAGAACTAAAGCCTTTCATGACAAGTTAATTTCAAGAAAAACATTTGATGTTGGGCAAAAAGTTCTACTTTATAATTCTAGACTTCACATATTTCCTGGTAAGTTGAGATCAAGATGGACTGGCCCATTTGTGGTTAAGCATGTGTATCATTATGGAGCAGTTGACATTGAGAATCCTAAAAATGGTAACGTATTCAAGGTAAATGGACAAAGACTCAAACTCTTTTTGGAAAATCATGTTACTCAAGAAAAGGCTGTTTTTCTTTCTGATCCTTGTTTTGAAAATAACTAGATATAAATATAATTTTTACTAATTTCAAAAAAAAAAAAAATACATTTTTTTTAACCCCGGTTAAATGGCGGATAACGGTACTCCGTGATTATTTAAGTCGGTTCCATCAGCTACCCACAAAACTGATATTGTATATAAATTTCTCTTTCAATTTCTCTTTCATTTTATTTTATTATTTTTTTAGGATGGATGATATTCTCACAAGATTGCAGAAACGATTTCCTCCTTTTCCTCGAAATATTTTACTGAAGCTTTACCAAGTTCGATTTGAAAGATTAAGAATGCTTATGCACAAAGGGATTCCTGAAGACATGCGTTGGATAATTGAAGCCAAGGTACGTGAAGATGAATATCTTCCTGTTTTGCATTTACCAGGTACAGGTAGAAGCACTTATGCAAAGAAGCGACGAGCAAAGCGCATGAGTTCAAATTGCCACAAGTGTGCACGATGGACGTGTAACGGTAAATGTCGTTCTATTGGGATTCCGTCCTCTAATCGAGATGATAAAATTGAATTCATTAAGGATGGACTGAGTAAGGAGAATTTGGGTAATATCCAACTTTCTCTTGAGACGCATCCTAGTGGAGACGTACAAAGAGAAATTCTTGATTTATGGCCGCAATTCCAAAGGGAATGGCAACATCTTGGGAATCTGATGATAAAAGACCCTGTTTGCCAGCTTGTAAGAAAACTGGATGGGAAGCATATCCTCGACTCATAGAAGGCGTTTAAGCCGTTTCTGGACGTAAAACCAGAGGAAGATGTGAGCCACAATCACAACTACAATAAATGACTTCTCAGCTTTTGGTTTGATTTGCAATAACTTCATTTCGGTTTAATTTACGTGCTGTTCGATTTGTGTAATTATTCTCGTTTTTTTTTTTTGCATTGGTTTTTTACGGTTGATTTTTCTTCTCTTTTTGATTTTCTTCTTGAAATCACGCAAAAATATTTTGTTAGGTTAACATTTTCTTCTGACAGGTCAAATACACTTTCGGCGACATTATCTAACATTTTGTTTGTTGTGTCTCAGTTATAATAAGTGGTTAGCAACCTCTGCAGGTAATATCTCCTAAATTCTACCTTTAAAATTTGACATTGGGGACAATGTCATATTTTAGTACGGGGTAAGGGACATATTTTACTAATTTGTAAAAAAAAAAAAAAAAAAAAAAAAAAATTGATGTGTTTTAAGCCATTTAGAAGTATTCATTCTGAACAAGGTCTGAGTAAGGGAGACTTGAGACATACCTTGTCAGTTTGATTTAATCTTCTTCTTCTTCTTCTTCAAAAAAAAAAAAAAAAAGCATGTTTAGACTTAGTGTGTTTTTAGTGTGTTTTAGTTACTTTCAATACAATGATGAGATATGAATTGCATAAGTCTAAAACAGATTTATTAGTGAGAAGATTTTCATGAGAATTGAGCTTGATGTCAACCTTTTTATGAGCCAATGTTAATATGATATGTTGATTGAGAAAGAAGCATGTTTAGACTTAATCTGACTTGTATAATCATCCTTGTGAGTTTTTGAGCCTATAATGATTGATGCATTATACAAATCAATCTAATTTCTTTCTTGAGTGCTCTTATGATTACATGATTCTCTAGAACTTGCTTTAAACCGTTTGATACTATATTGATACATGTGACAACATGAATATGATAGAGGCATTAGGATTATAACCAGAGCCAAACAGCCATCCCTTATTAATGTTCTAAGAGAACATCCCCACTAGTGAGCCAATTTGAGCCTACATTAAATATACTGTTTTATTGGTAACCACAACTTACACCTAGCCTAAATATACTTATATCCTTACCCTTGTTCTAAAGATGGATTTTTATATTTTGAGACATATTAAAAAAAAAAAGAAAAAAAAAAACAAGGGATATTTTTAGTTGAAAATTTGGGTTAGAAACAAAAGATAAGTGTGGGGGAAGAAAAGAAAAGAAAAAGTCAAGAGAAAAAGAAAGGGATCATTGTCAAATACATTCCCATATTAAAAAAAAAAAAAAAAATCTTCTCTTGAACTTCTAGAAAAAGATGTTACAAAGTTGGTTAGAATGATGCAAAGGCTCAACATGAATATTTAGCCTATGTTATTATGTGCTTTATAAGAGTTTTGAGAAGTTTTATTTGTATGATCTTATTATGTCTCTAAAATCTATGAACTCTTTGGAACCTTTGTGATATCTTTATCCTTTTGTTCTTTAACCACATTATAACCCTTTGGCCCCATTACAACCTTGAATAAAGACCTCTTGATTTATGAAGTTGTATGATCTAAATAGTGGAGCATAGGTGGACAAGCAAGCATATGGTAGAAGTGTTTTCATGAGATTGATTGAGTGTAAACACTTTACCACTACTTTAAAGAGTGAAAATCAAGAGAGTATCCCATGTGAGAAGTTGAGATTAAGTTTGAATATACACTATTTTGATTGAAATATGTTATGTTAATATTGGCTTAACTCAAACGATTTACATTCAAGCAAGATTTTTTGTGAATTTCTTTAAGCTATTGATTAGTTTTTAAGACTTGTCCAATGATTATCTCTAATTTATATTGGAAGGATTAGTTATAATTATTATTTTTAGTTTTTCTTATGTCTTCAATGTTTGTGGGTATCGTCCTAGTAAACCCTCACGAGACTAAACTCGTCCACTAGGGACACCTAGGGGTTTAAAGGCTTGTGTCACATGCTAAGTGCCACCGTGATTTCCTACGAAAATGGATTAGATTAGATTTTCTTATTTTATTTTTATTGAGTCGTTGCTAGGGACTAGCAACAATCTAAGTGTGGGGGTGTGATAACTCGTATAATTATATAGTTTTTAGTTATGTTTTATTATTGTTTTGTGTCAAATACGAGTTATTATTGTTTAGTCTAATTGTGTTTATGATCTTTTATATTTTTATGTAATTTGGTGTTTTTCACAAGTTTGTTTGAGTGATTTCAGATTACTAGAATTAAGGGCAAATCCAGTTCAGTTTCAGTTCCGACACCGTTTGCCATATCAGCTATATCTCGAGTTTCACTGAAGCAATAAGGCTGAAATTTGTAGCCCTGCAAAGCTAAGAGGCATATCTATCTTTTTCATGTTTTACACTTCTTGAAACGGAGTCGTTTTCCCTAGCGAAATCGACCATCAAGTTGGCTGATGTGCAATGACGTCTGTGCTGACCTGTTTTCGTATTTTGCCCATATCTTCTTATCCACATCAGCAAATGAGCTGATTCCAACGGCTATAGATCCGTAACGGATAGGGGTACATTTTTCTAGAAGACCATTTTATCAGATCGAGCCTCCAACATTGACAAAATCGACCATCAAGCTGGCTGATCAGAATTGTCATACAATATGACGAAAATTGTTAGAAAAATGCACCCACCTATTATACCTACCTTTGAAATTTGTAAAGCTTGTCTCTTGTCATTTAGCCCTCCAAAATGTGTATAAATAGAGGGCCTTGGATGAGTATTGGGATACATTGTACATTGGTAGGATATTAGCCATTGTAATAAAATTCTCTAAGTTTTCTTCTTCTTTCCTTTCTCTAGTTTTCTTTTTCTTTATTTTTCTTTTCATTTTCTTCATATCTAGTATGTGTTGCTAATCATATTGTTGAGGTGATGAGGTGAAGCTTTTGGTAAATGCTAAGGTTAGTCTCTTAAACTTGAGCTAAAATGAATCATCATTTATAAACATTAGTATAGATAATATTTTCTTTTGGTTTAAAATCATACTTGCAAAGTAGAGATCTTGATTCGTTATTGACAAGGAAAATGGCACAGTAAATGCTTGGTTTCATAACCTTGATTTGTTGTAGACATATACCTTGGCATAAGGAATGCTTGGACTCTTTTTATGAGTTTTGAGGACACCAAATGAACATAATATCATATGCTATGGACGTTGGACAATTTGGACTGAATTGCTAAACCTTCCGATTGGAACCTCCCTTATGTGTGGATTTCAATTGTGTAATAAAACAAGATTAATCTTAGCATAACACCAAGAGTGGATTCTCTAACCTCAACATCTTTTCTTATTGTTTTTTATATCTTGTTTAATTTCTTTTATATTTTGTTTATTTTGTTCTCTAATATCTTGTTTATCTTATTTTGTTGTTGATCTCCTAATATATTGTTTACTTTCTTTTTCTTATATATTTATAAACTTATACTTACTAGTACGCTTCCCTGTGGTTCGACCTCGGACACCCGAGAATTTATTACTTGAACATAACCTGCACTTGGGTTTACAACTCTTAATTGAGTTACCATCAAGTTTTTGGCGCCGTTGCCGGGGAAGCAATACTAAGTGTATAAGTTTATAAGTATATTTATTTTTATTGGCTGGTTATACCGCCTAATTTTGTATATATTTATTTTGTTTGGCTGGTTATACCGCCTAATGTATATTTTTATTTATTTTTATTGGCTGGTTATACCGCCTAATTTTTTATATATTTATATTTATATTAACTTTGTTTTATTTTTATTGGCTGGTTATACCGCCTAATCTGTATATTAACTTTGTTTTATGCTTGTTTGGCGACGTGATTTTAGATCTCGTCGTTTAGTTAGATTTTATTGTGAAACTTTTTCAGGTAATCTTTCTAATACAACTCCTACCATGGCTGACAATGAAAGTGTTCATGCTGAAGATGAGAACAGACAAGTACGCACCATGCGTGACTACTTGCAACCAACTCGAAGCTCATCACCCTCTTGTTTTATTTTTCCTCTCAATGCAAACAACTTTCGTTTTAAACCAGGTATGATAGCTTTGCTTCCAAATTTCCATGGGTTAGAATCGGAAAGTGCTTACTCGTTTCTAAAAGACTTCGAAGATGTATGTGTCACCTTTAATGACCAACAATGTACAAATGAAATTGTCAAGCTAAAATTATTTCATTTTTCTTTAAAAGATAAAGCAAAAATTTGGCTTCATAATTTAAAACCAAGGTCTATTGGCACATGGCAAGAATTACAAACTGAGTTTCTAAAGAAATTTTTCCCAGCACATAAAACTACTGCTTTGAAAAGACAGATTCAAAATTTCAATCAAAATCAAAATGAAGCATTTTTTCAGTGCTGGGAGCGTTTTAAAGATTTGTTAAGTTCTTGTCCACATCATGGTTTTGAAAAATGGCGTCTTATTAGTTTCTTTTATGAAAGTTTAACTCCCGAAACTAAACAATTTGTTGAAACAATGTGTAACGGTGAGTTTCTAGAAAAAGAACCTGAAGAAGCCTTTGACTACCTAGACCATTTGGCAGATAACTCTCAAGCCTGGCACACAGATAATTCCTCTGAAAGTTCCAATAGATCTAATCTTTTTTCTAACAGAGGTAAATATCATTTTAGTCAAGAAGATGAGATAAAAGCTAAAGTAGCTAATTTGGCTAGAAAGATTGAAGCCATGGAACTTAGAGAAGTAAAAGAAGTCAAAACGGTTAAAAATGAAGAAAGTTGTGGAATTTGTGAAATCATGGGACACCCCACTTCTAAATGTCCAAACATTCCCATTCTTAAAGAAGCGTTGCATGATCAAGTAAATTCCATAAACACATTTAAAAAGCCTTTTCCTTCTCCTTACTCTGAAACGTATAACCCTGAATGGAGAAATCATCCCAACTTCAGTTGGTGGAATAATAATCATGTTCAGGTACCACAATCTCAAAAGCCGGGCAACACTTTTTCCTATCAACCTTCACGTGTACAAACCTTGGAAGAGACATTGCAAGCATTCATGCAAACACAAGCAAATGTGAATAACCGGACTTCACAGGACATCAATGAGATCAAAAACACCTTGTCCACATTGACAGCTTCATTACGCACTCAAGAAAAAGGTAAGTTTCCTGCTCAACCTCAGCCTAACCCTTCTACTCAATGTCTTGTTTCTTGCTCCAATGAAACTCAACAGGAAAATGCCAGTTCTATCACAACTCTTCGAAGTGGAAAGGTAATTGACAAAAACATTCCATCAAAAGACCAAGATCCTCCTTCCCCTCCGAAAAGTAATGGTAAGGATGATGGTAAGTCTGAACTTCTTGAAAATTTGGACAAAGAAAAAGGTATGCATCCTGCTCCTTTTCCTCAAAGGTTGCAAACAATAAAGAATTTGAATCAAAATGCAGAAATTTATGAACTTTTCAAACAAGTTAAGATTAACATTCCTTTATTGGATGCAATCAAACAAGTTCCATCTTATGCTAAATTTTTGAAGGACATGTGCACAGTTAAAAGGAAACATAATGTACAAAAGAAAGCATTTCTGACGGAAAGTGTGAGCTCAATCATTCAGCACCTTACTCCACCAAAATTCAAAGATCCTGGATGTCCAACAATCTCATGCATCATTGGAAACACTAGAATAGAACGTGCATTGCTTGATCTTGGTGCTAGTGTTAATCTTTTGCCTTTTTCTGTTTATCAACAGTTAGGTTTAGGTGAACTCAAGGAAACACCTGTTACACTTCAACTAGCAGATCGTTCTGTAAAAATTCCTCGAGGGATAGTTGAAGATGTTTTGGTTCAAATTGATAATTTTTACTTCCCTGTTGATTTTATTGTTTTGGACACACATCCTGTTTCAAATCCAAATGTTCAAATTCCTGTTATATTAGGCCGTCCATTTCTTGCAACTTCTAATGCTCTGATAAATTGCAGGAATGGTATGTTGAACATTTCTTTTGGGGTAAGACCTCCTGGCAACATCTTTAAGACCTCCGGGCATAACTTTTTTCAGGGGTAAGACCTCCGGGCACCAATTTTTAAGACCTCCGGGCACCATTTTAAGACCTCCGGGCACCAATTTTTAAGACCTCCGGACACCATTTTAAGACCTTCGGGCACCAATTTTAAAGCCCTTTGAGCATAAATTTTTCTTTTGAAAATCGAATTCGTTTCCTTAAGACGAATCGAGCCTTGTTTAGGCAGGGAATTCAATTTAAGGACAAAATCTTCAATTTATTGTTTAAAAAGAAATAAAAAAATAAAAAAATGAAAAAAGAGAAAATAGAAAATAGAAAAAAAATAAAAAAAATAAAAAATAGAAAAAAGGAAAAAAGAAAAAAGAAAAAAGAAAAAAGAAGAAAAAAATGAAAAATAGAAAAATAGAAAATGAAAAAAAATGAAAAAGAAACCCCTTTCCCTTTCCTTCACATGTGATGTCACTGACCGTACAAAATTAGTGTCGGTTTATCTTTGCCTGATTCCTGATTCTCAGCAATAGCCAAAGAGGGGCAGCTGTAGGCACCTAATTTTGTCCGGACCACTAAACAGGTATGTTTTCTTCCCATATTGATGTTCCCGAGTGTAAAAAGACTGTTTTCATCCTGCAGGTGGTACTCCGAGACTTAGTTTAAGAGGACGAGCACAAAAAGTAAAACTTGTAAAAAAAGTCAACCCCAAAAAAGTCAACCCCGAAAAAGTCAACCCCAGAAAGTCAACTACTGAAAAAGTCAACCCATTTTCTAAATCAAGATTTTAAGTTCAATTGAAAAATGGAGAAAGAATTTTGATAATCCGAGGTTTACATTGAAAGATATGGAGTTCAGAAGTTGGGATTTGGAGATTCAGTAGAAAAGAAACCCTAATCCAAGAAATTTGGGGAAAAGTGCTTAAACGATCAAACTGGTCGAAATTGAAGAGTCCAAATGAAAGATAAGCACTGACTACGGGTAATGGAGAAGTCACTTGCAAGAAAAACCGAAAGAAAAGTCAATCCGGGAGAAAACCGAGAATTAGGGTTTTTAGTGGATTTTGGTGAAATCGGGAAAAATCACAGAAATGGCCCGACTTGGTAAGACCAAAGCCCCAATGGATGAGGAATGATTAAAAAGGATGGCCCAAGGCTCAGATTGAAGAAAATCTAAAAATCGGACTTGTTTTGAGCAAAACCGGGTTTCGGAGGTTAAAGGGCAAAATTGGAAAAATTTGGGAAAAATAGCAAATGGACTCCGAAAATTCTGAAAATTTTGTCAATCTCATTCTTAAATCATTTGAAAGAGATTGTTAAAATAAAATCTTGATTCGGAGTTCGTTTGCAAAATGGCCAAATCCCGGGCTCCTTATGGAGTAATTCAAAAAGGAAAATCCCGAAAAAATAGCAAATGGACTCCAAAAATTCTGAAATTTAGCAAATCTTATTTTTAAATTATTTGGAAGATATTGGCGAAAGAAAATCTTGATTCCCGAGTTCGTTTGCAAAATGGCCAAATCCCGGGCCTCCTATGTAGTAATTCAAGCCGATAAATCCCGAAAAAATACCAAATGAGCTCCAAAAATTATGAAAACTTCCAGATCACACTTTTTAATTATTTTGAAGAGATTGGTGAAGAAAAATCTTGATTTGGAGCTCGTTTAAAAAATGGTAAAATGTAGGGGCATAAAAGGGCATTTTTGGGAAGAAAAAATCCAAATAAATAGCAAACGGACTCGGATGATTTTGAAAACTTCCAGAACTCAATAATTTATTATTTTGGAAGTATTAAAAAAAGAAAAATTGAATTTGGAGTCCGTTTGATATTTACTTGCATCCGGGGGACAAAATGGTCATTTCACCCAAGCAACCGAAAAGGGCTTTTTTTTTGGCTTTTCAAAAAATCAGAGCTGGGCTGGAAAAGAGAAGTGCTGGCCTGCCCAAGCCCAAAGGAAGGAGGAAGCTTATGATTTTTTTCAATCAAGTGGTTAAAAATCAAGAGTTAGTTAGAGATTTTTTGATCAAGCCATGGATATTTTTGAGCCTAAGTCCCAATCCCACATCCCTTTGTAATGTCAAGCCAAGGAGGTGCTCACCTTATAAATAAGGGGTCTTGGCCTTTGGTTGAAATCACCCACCACCCTTGTGAGAGATAGTCTATACTCTTGTATTAGGATTATCCGGTGGTGAGTCATAGTACTTGTGAGAGGGTTTGTAGCTTAATCCGTTCAAAAGCTAATTTGAGGGTTTGTAGCTTAATCCGTTCAAAAGCTACTTGTGAGAGGGTTTGTAGCTTAATCCGTTCAAAAGCTACTTTGAGGGTTTACTTTGAGGGTTTGTAGCTTAATCCGTGCAAAAGCTACAAGTATGTTGTAAGAAGGTTTGTAGCTTTATCCGTACAAAAGCTTGTAGTAATGATATCCTTATGGGATCGTGGATGTAGACCAAGAGGGTCGAACCACGTAAAATATTGTCTATTTTTCTCTTCTTGTTCGAATGCTTGTGTGATTCTTTGCATGATTCTTGTTTTATATCTTAGTTGAGCATGTTTCAGATTTAGTATATTAAGTGTTTGTGAAAATGCTTGTGTGATTTTTGCATGATTTAAGTGTTATTACTTAGTTTTTCATGCTAGTATGCCAAGTGTTTGTGAAAATGCCATGCTTGTTGGAGCTTGAGGCCATTTGGCTACTCCATGTGTTTTGCATTGTGTGTTGCATTTTTTGTCATGCTAGTTGTTAGGTCTTTGCATTTGCATGATATTTGGTTGGATTTTTGAATTAAGCATGCCTTGTGTTTGTGAAAATGCCATGCATATTTTAGGTCTAGGTTACATTAAATGCAATGCAAGTTCATTTTGGTCTAGGTTACTTCATGAATGCCATGCATTTTTTTATGACATTTAGGTTTAAATCCATGCATTTCATACATTATGTTTGCTGCATTATTTCATGCATTTCATGTTCATGCCACTTGAATAATGACTTGAGCCAATTAATGGTTCAAGGTCATGCTCTCTTGAGCACACTTGTGGAAAATTAAGTTTGTCAAATTGATTATTCTACCTTTGTGATTTTTTTTACTTAAGCCAATTTTTATCTAACTTTCAAAAAGTCCTAGCTACTGTTTTCAAGTCATTCTATGAGTTTCAAATACTTTTATTTTGATTTTTAAATGATTTTATCAAAGACAAAAAAATGTGTTGGCAAAGCATTTTTTTTCCACCCAAAACTCGTACATCTCCGATTTTTCTGGGAATTCATCTTTGATCAGAAAATTAAGTCGATCTTTTTCCGTGTATTTTTACATGTTCTGAGTCTCCAATAATTTTTTCAGAATTTTTGGAATTTTTAAAAATAGGGTAAAAAATCGTGGATTAAAACTGGACAGTGGAGTTAGAATTGATTTTAAAGAAAAACAAAGCAGTTTTTTCTCCTCCAAAAACTCGTACATCTCTGGTTTTTCTAGGAATTCATCTTTGATCAGAAAATTAAGTCGATTTTTTTCCGTGTATTTTTACATGTCCTGAGTCTCCAATAAGTTTTTTAGAATTTTTGGAATTTTTCAAAATAGGGTAAAAAATCGTGGATTAAAACTGGACAGTGGAGTCAGAATTGAATTTAAAGAAAAACCAATTTTCTGTTTTGGTTAATTTACTTAGAGTGGGCTGATTAGGAGGGTTAGCTACTGACTTAGGGTAATTTCTAAGCCTTTTTAAACTCTAAAAATGGTTTTTCAAGTCCCGGGTTAAGGGTAGCCAAGTCCGGATTTTTTTTAAACTTAGGAAATTAGAGTCATTTTAAAAATTTTAGCCCAGTTTTTATTTTTAATTCAAGCTTTTCAAAATTGTTTTCAAACAATCACAAAGTATTTTGGTTTTAGAATATTTAATTTGACATATTTTCCTAAGGTAGCCGGATATCTTTTTAGATATACGGATTTCCTTAATTAAAGGAAAAAATACATTTCATGCATTGCATTTTTACATTCATGCATTTTATATAATATGTGATTCTTGCCATAATAATTTCTATGTGTCATGACATTTAGGTTGCATTATATTATTTAGATTTTGCTATGTCATTTTATTTATGTCATGCCTATACATATTCATTTCTTTTAAATGTTTTCAAAAAAGATAATGGTTTTCAATAAAAATAAAGATATTCCCGAGTTAAAATAATTCATGAGTTCTCTACCGGGTTTGCTGGAGGGAATATCATCAATTATTATTAATAAAGGAATATCTTTCTTTCAAAAAAAAAGAGAATGATTCGGAAAGTTTTCCAAAAGTAATAAAAATTTCTATATTTTGCCACGTTTGTTGGGGAATATAGGAAAATTTTGAATTTATAAATTCCGGATCATTTTCAATAAAAAATGGAATTATTTTTCTTTAAATTGGGAATTAATTTGAAATACTAAATTTAAAACCAACTTTTACCAAGACTTGAGATAACACACGATTAATAAGGTACCGATTTATACGGGCGTTGTGGGGGTGTTAATCCTTCCCTGCACGTAACCGACTCCCGAACCCGCTTCTTTGATTTCTCTGGTTAAAACGCAGACTTGAAATTGGTTTTTAAAATGTTTTAATTAATTTTTAAAATATTTTATAAAACCGGTTTTAATAGGTGGCCGATCACACCTAGCTAAAAAAGATTGGTGGCGACTCCATGTCTTTTTTAAGGTCATTTTCGAAACCTTCATTTCTAGAGGAATTAAGTCGACTTTTCCTCAGTTTTTTTTTTAAATGTCACGCTTAACGAATAATAAAGTCTTGCGATGAGACTCGTCGTTATTTTTTAGGTTGCGACACTTGGGTAAAAGAATTACGACTTTTCGATGGATTTGTCTCGAATATCGGCTGTTGTGCAAATGTGGTTGATGGGAGGTATTATAGCGTGAAAAACCATGACTGTCATATTTTTATGCAACGGTTACTTCCAATTGGGTTTCGAGATTTGGTACCTAACACAATCTAGTACGCAATTACTAAGCTATCTCATTTTTTCAGAGACTTATGCTCTACAGATTTCATGTAGACCAGATGGAGTTCTTGGAAACCAATATTGTTGAGACCATTTTCAAGTTGGAAAAAATATTTCCTCCAGCCTTTTTTGATTCAATGGAACATTTGCCTATTCACCTACCTTTTGAGGCAAAAAGTTGGTGGACCTGTCCATTATCGTTGGATGCATCCATTCGAAAGGTAATAAATAAAGAATGTACATAATCTTTTAGATTATTTACTTTATTGAATTGAACATTTGTTAATTTAGTATTCATTTCTGATTCTTAGATTTCTATATCATCTAAAGAGAAAACTGAAAAATCTCGCATATGTTGAAGGGTCAATAGTTGAGGCGTATATAATAGAAGAAATTTCATCGTTTTGCGCCTTATACTTTGAACCAAATGTTGAAACAATATTTACTCGGGTGCCCCGAAATGATGATGGAGGAGAAGTCGATCCCATGAGACGACTCTCAATTTTCACACATGAAGGGAGATCTTTTGGTCCGAAAAAAATGAAGGCTCGTTACTTAGAGCACGATGAGTACGATGCAGCTGAATTATATGTATTAATGAATTGTAAAGAAGTTATACCTTATATTGAGTAAGAGATTTACTGTTCTCTCGAATATTAATTGTGACATTACGTTTTATAAATAAATTAGGGGAACTCATTATGTATCCAATCATTTTTAGGCTGTTTGATGAGATAGTGAAAATCGATGCACCAAACATTACTGATGGTGAGTTGGAGAAAGTCCGTGCAGGTAGATTTAAAAAATGGTTTAAGGGCTACGTAAGTATTCTTCAATTTTTATGTTCCGCTAATGTTTGATACAATTTGATTTTGAATGTAATATTGTTTTCCGTTCACCGTTCATAGGTTCAGCAAGATTCAAGTCAACATAACTCTCGTATAGTTGAGTTATCTTATGGTCCAGGACGTATTGGTTGGTGTTATTCTGGATATTTCGTTAATGGTTTCAAGTTCCATACAATAGATTATGAAAAAAATCGAAAAACCATGAATAGCGGTACATGCGTCAAAGGCTACTGTTATAATGATTCTTCGCATGACTTTTATGGAATGTTGTTAGATATTGTAGAGTTAGAATATTTTGGTGTGGAAAATCGGGTCATACTTTTTAAATGTCGATGGTTTGATATGGATAAAGGAATTTGGGTAGATCCTCATAATGGGCTTGTTGAAATAAAGTACAGGTCAATACTTGCTTGTAATGAATCTTTTGGTTCATGGTGATTTCGAAGAAATAAACATTAATGTTCAGAGAACAAATGAAGAAGAAAATGACGAGGACAAAGAAGATGAAGAAGTAGATTATGATGATAGTAATGACAATGATGCTGAACGACTAGAACGATAATGATTAGAAAGTCAGTATTATTTATTCATTTTGTAATTGCATGATCTGTTAACTAATATATTTTATATGTGTATGCAATATATATTTACTAATAAATTTAATTTTTTTTTATTTTATAGATAAAATGCGAGGAGGATGACGTAAAACTAAAGTACAGAAGAAACGGAGTTCTATGTGGGATGCTTTTCGACCATCTGGAGGATCGTTCTCGGGGCATGCTACACTAGAGTTGCCACTTGTGTCTTCTCCCTCTTACGGCCACCACCAAGACAGTTACCGCCTTACTCGACTCCATCGCCACATATTCCATCTGCAGTACCTCCATTGCCCTTGCATCCCTCTGCACTGCCTCCGTCTATAATGGATCCGTCCAGATTGCCTCCCTCTACAATGGCACTGTCCACATCGACTCCCGTTCCATTGCCACGGCCGACACTTACTCCGGTGACTCAGGCAGATTCTACGTTACAGGCGTCTACCTCATTGTCGCAACCTAAAAAATAACAAGTCTCATCGCGAGACTTTATTCATTAAGTGTGACATTGAGGAAAACAGAGGAAAAGACGACTTAATTCGTCTTGAAATAAAATGAGGGTTCAAAGACAACCTCGAAAAAGAAATGGAGTCGCCACCAATCTTTTTTTGGCTAGGTGTGATTAGCACCTATTAAAACCGGTTTTGTAAAACATTTTAAAATTAATTAAAATTTTTTTTAAACCAATTTCAAAGTCTACGTTTTAAACCAAAGAAATCAAAGAAGCGGGTTCGGGAGTCGGTTACGTGCGAGGAAGGATTAGCATCCCCACAATGCCCGTATAAATCGGTACCTTATTAATCGTGTGCTATGTGAAATCTCGGTAAAAATTTGGTTTTAAATTTGGCATTTTAAAATAATTCAGAATTTGAAGAAAAATAATTCCATTTTTAATTAAAAATGACCTGGAGTTTATTAATTCAAAATTTTCCTATATTTTCCAGCAAACCTGACAAAATATTGAAATTTTTATTTATTTGGGAAAATCTCCGAATCATTTTCATTTTTTGAAAGAAAGATATTCCTTTATTAATAATAATTGATGATATCCTCCCCAACAAACCCGGCAGAGAACTCATGAATTATTTTAACTCGGGAATATCTTTATTTTTATTGAAAATCATTATCTTTTTTTTTAAAACATTTTTAAAAAGATGAATATGAACATGTGTGACATAGTAAAAGATGATATAGCAAAATCTAGATGACATAATATAACCTAAATGACATGATATAATCTAAGTGACATAGTATATTCTAAATACATGATATAATATAATTAACATGGTATATTCTAGTGATATGGTATATTCTAAATGACATAGCATAAATTAAAAACATGACATGATAAAAATAAAATAAAATATGCATGAGAATAAAAATAACAGTGCACGAACATAATAAATCCTCAATGATATGACAAAATAAATAATGACTAAGTAAGGAGTATAGAATAACATAAAATATTCACAACCATATAACAATCAATATAACATTATGAAATATAAATCAAAACAATAATATTACCATAGTAATATTCATAGCAAAAATCATATATCATATAATATGCATGAACATGGAAAATGCAATGCATGAAAATGTATTTTTTTCCTTTAAATAAGGACATCCGTATACCTAAAAAAAATCCGACTATCTTAGAAAAAGACATCAAATCAGATTTTTTTTTAATCAAATATACTTTGTGATTGGATTGAAAACGATTTTGAAAATTTTGGATGAAAATGGCACTATGACCGAAACCCCCCTTAAAAAAGGCTCTATTTTCCTAACTTTGAAAACCCAGGTTGACCTCCCTTAACCCGACCTTTATTAATTCATTTTTTAGGATTAAAATAAACTTAGAAATCAACCTAGGACAGTAGCTATTGTTTTAAATCAGCTCCCTCTTAATGCCTTAATCAAAACAGAAAAATATTTTCTTCTTGAAATCAAATCTGACTTTTCTGATCAGTTTTAAAACGTGATTTTTTACCTATTTAAAATTTTCAAAAAAACATGAAAAAATTATGGGAGATTCAGAACATGTGGAACTCTATGGGAAAAACTTGGCTTAATTTTTAGACTAAGATGACCTACCAAACAATTCGTGGAAGTCAGAACACTGGGTGAAAAACTATTTAACCAAGAAACATTTTTAAACCTTTGATAAAAACACTCAAAAATAAGAATAAAAATATTTGAAACTCCTCTAAGGTCCTACAAATAGTGGTAAGAATTGCTAAAAATTTGGAAAAAAATTGCCTAATGAAAAAAAATCACAAAGGTAGAAAATCCACTTGACAACATCTTAATTTTCCACAAGCATGCTCATGAGAGCTTGACTTTTAGCCATTGATTGGCTTAAGTAAAAAATCAAGTGGGATGATATGAAATGCATGAACAAACATCAAATTAAATGCATGAAATGCATGACCTAATGCCTAAATGACATAGAAAATGCATGGCATAAAAGATGACCTAATGCCTAGATAGAAATTGTGCATGGCCATAAATGCAACCCTAGACCTAATATGCATGAAAATTAATGGCAATAAATATGACCCTAGACCTAAATGAACATGAAACATGCATGGCAATACAAAATGACCTAAGACCTAATAAGCATGAAAATGTGCATGGCATACAAAGATGACCCTAATGTCTAAAATGTCATGAGAAGATGCATGACAATACAACATAACCTAATGCCTAATATGACATATAAACATGTATGGCTATAATATGAACATATAATGACCAAATGAACATAATACTAATGCATGAACATGGCACAACAAATACAAAATAACATGGCATAATGATGCAAAGCATGGTAACTAAACAAGATGAAAATGTAACTACACACCCAAAAAAAAGAAGAAACCGAATGGACACTTTTCCAATATGTAAAATCTTAGCAAGATAATAACACAAACACATGGCATGGCAAACATGTAAGACATAAATGAAAGCATGATAGACAAATAATCATGATGAAAATGCAAAGATATAGCTAGGCAAATATACAAATACATGGTATGGAAAATAACACAAAGCATGAACAACTTAATATAGTAAAAACAAAAAATTAAAGTTAGTAAATAAAGCAAGTATACATAAAAATAAATGATAAAATCAGAAAAATAAGAACAAGTAAAGAAAGTTAGAAATAAGTTCAATATCTTGATTATTTTAGAAAGCTAAAACATCAAAACAAGCTAACATACCACAACCAACATAAGAAATAAATCAAACACAACACAAGCATACCAAAAATACCATTCAGCCAATCTTGAAAAATGGGTAAAAAAATTTGTTATTTGATTTTTTTTTTTTTGTGAAAACACAAGATAGGAGCCTTAAAAGAAAGTTTTAAAAGCCTTTATTGCATAATAAAATAACAAGAAATCATATGGAAAATGAGCAAAATCAGCATAGAAAAAGAAAGAAAAATGCAAGAGTTAGGTGCCAAAAGGCTACCTTTCAAAGCTATCTTTCAAGCTTCCTTCTCTTCTAAATTTTTCTTTGCTTTTCTACCACTTAGCTATTGCTCAACAATGAAATATACTCAGCCAAAAAGAACCCCTTAAAGCTGAAAACTCCCCCCTCTAGATAGTGCTGGCCGAATGGCCTTAGTGTTGAAAGGATGTTGACATCTTTTTTTCCTAGCTAGCTAGATCCAAAGGCCACTAATCAAAGATGCTAAAAATGTGAAATTACAACCATAAGATGAAGTGATCAGCTCCTAACAAATACATCTGGTCTAAAATATGTAATCATAATGTTGACATCCCTTATCTTCATTCATTTGACCATGTGGCAAAATCACAAAGGCTCAATCAAAAAAATAACCACCATACTATCCAATTTTGGCCTTTGGATGGAAGAACTCAGCCAACACTCCCCTCTTCTTAGGCTAGCCGAATGGCCCTTCAAATTTCAGCCATCTCTCTAATTTTTAAATTGCAAAAATGGCCCTCTTCAGTTTCTTCTATAAAATTGCACTTTAGCCCTCCAAACTTGATTAACTTGCAAACGGACTCCAAATCCGGATTTTCTTTTTCCAGTACTTCCTAAATAGTATAAAATTGAGTTATGAAATTTTTCATAATTTTTCGAGCCCATTTGATATTTTTCCTTGATTTATCTTCTGGAATTTCGGTTTGATGCCTCCCAAATTTGGCCTTTTTCAATTCAGCTCCGATTTTGGATTTTTATTTTTCAATCTCTTCCAAATAATATAAAATTGAGATCTGGAAGTTTTCATAATTTTCTGAGCTCATTTGCTATTTTTTCGGATTTATCTTCTGGAATTTCAGCTCATTGGGCTCGAAATTTGCCATTTTTCAAATGAACTTTGATTCCGAATTTTTCTTCACCAACAACTTTATATAATATTGAGATCTGAAAGTTTTCATATTTTTTCGAGCTCATTTGCTATTTTTCCCGAATTTATCTTATGGAATTTCAGCTTAGTGGGCCTGAAATTTGCCATTTTTCAAATAAGCTCCGATTCTGAATTTTTCTTCGTCGATCTCTTCCAAATGACATAAAACTCAGATTTAGAGATTTTCATAATTTTTCGAGCTCATTTGCTATTTTTCCTGGATTTTCCAAGATTGCCCTTTAACCCCCGAAACCTCGATTTTACTTAAAACATGTCCGATTTCCATATTTTCTTTTTCCATGCCTTTGTTATATATTGAATTGGAGTTGGTCCGAAAATGTCCAATTTTTAGTATCAAATTCCCTTTCGATTTGATTTTCCCTTTTTCAATATCGAAAATTTTCTCGTTTTTCCTTTTTTCCTCCAACCGGCTCTTTTCTCGAAATTACTTCAAATTAGCCTTGGGCTATCCTTGTTTACTCACTCTTCATCAATTAGGGGCTTTAATTTTACCGAATCAGGCCATTTTTGCAGTTTTTCCCAGTTTCGCCAAAATTCACCAAAAACCTTAATTTTTTATTTCCTTCCAAATTGACATTTCCTTTTGTTTTGCTTCCAAATGGCCTTTCCAATACCCATAGTCATTGATTAAATTCCATTTGGAAACTCCAATTTTGACCAATCTGATCGTTTAAGCACTTTGCCTCAAATTTATCGAATTTAGGGTTTCCGTTCCACTGAATCTCCATAACCCATCTTCTGGACTCCATATCTCTCATTGTAGACCTCAGATTATCAAAATTCTTTCACCATTGTTCAATTAAACTTTGAATCTTGATTTTGAATGAGGGTTGACTTTTTTAGTGGTTGACTTTTTTGAGGTTGACTTTTTTCGGATTGACTTTTCTCGGAGTACCACCTGCAGGATGAGAAGAGCTTTTCTGCATTCTAAAACATCACAAGGAAAAAATTTACCTGATTTAGGGGTCCGGACAAAATTAGGTGTCTACACTCATCGCTGGATGAAATTTCACAGTTTTTACTTAATGAGCCAGCACCGACGTATTTCGCGGATGATGGCACGGGGCAGTAGATAGAGGTACCTACATCGCATCCTACGCCGTCTATTGGTACTGCCACTGAGCAGAGGAAATGAGGTAGAGGTCGGACGAAAGGATTACCGACACCGAGTAATTCGGATGACAGGTTTCGACTGTCAATTCTTCAAAACATGTAAGTTAATAATATTTCAATAATTTCATTATTTGAGTAAAATAAATTATTGTCCACTAACACGTATCCTTGACTTTCACGAAGAGTTGTGTAAAATCAACTATTGCCTCGACCATCAGACAACACTATAACAGACCGTGGCCTACTTGGTCGAAGATACCTTTTGACGTGAAACTATCTATGTGGACTATATTTGAGGTAGGATTTGGTTAAAAGTCAAATTATAATTGAATTATGTTCAATAGTATATATTAATTCATAATGTCTCATTGTAGAGAAAATGTCAATGGCCTCCCGAGCAAACACCATTGGTTAGGAAATTATGGGAGGCCACATGCAAGGATTGATTCAAGGACATGATGAATTTTGAGAGGGACATTGCCATGTCCTTCTTTCAAATGAATCGAATAGAAGACTGCAAGGGTTACAGGTGTGATTGGATAGCAGTCGATATTTGGGATCAACTGATTGATAGCGTCTGGAGTACCGACGCTTGGAAAAATAGGTCCCAAAAGGCCAAGGGTAATAAGAATACGGAGAAAGATGGCAGCATTACGAAACACACGGGTGGATCAGTTCTTTTTCTAGTTACCAGTGAAAAGATGGTAAGATTTATTTTTGTTCTGCAATTTATTGTTTAAAAGTTTTATCGTATAAACTATGTGAATTTTTTTTATTAACATAATTTTCTCTCTTCTTTTAATCTGTAGTCACAAGAGTTGCAGTGCAATGTGACTTTCCTGGAGCTGTTTAACAAAATTCATAAACGTGCAAAGGGTTACGGTGATTACGTAGACAACAAGTCTAAAGCTGTAACTGTAAATATTTAACTTTATCAAACTTTATATATTACATTAATTGATTATACCAGATTATTGTGTTTATGTACGTGTTCATTACAATGTCACATATTAATTGTTTATATATTTAAATATTTGTGATTATAGGAAAATTATACTATCTCGTTGCAGCAAAATTATGGGGACGATACGTCTTCATATTTCGATTTCGACCCTCAGTCCTGGTCTAATGCTATTGGGGGCATTGAGACTACGCGGATGCATGTTTATGGGTTTGGAACGAGACCGAAGAGAGGGCAAATTTTTGATCCACCCAGCAGTCACCAAAGTTCAGATGCAGCCAGTTACGCTCCATGTGGTCCTAGTACTACACAGCAGCCGACAACAGCGCCGTCTGAGGAGAACTATAATGTATTGAGGTCCGATGTCTCGCAAATCCAGACGTCAATTGTGAGACTTGAGAATATCGTGACGAGCTGGAATACGATAATCACACCTTTACTGCAGTCACAGATAGCATCTGCATTACGCAGGATCAGAACAAGTGCTGCCGGACTCATGCTGCCTTAGGCATGGGTGTTGGATCGAGTGCTGCCGGAGTCGTTGCTGCTGGAGGCATGGCTGCTAGACTAGGATTGAGTGCTGCTGCTGCTGGACTGAGTGCTGCAGGAGTCGGTGTTGTCGGACGCATGGGTGCTGTCGAAGGATTGAGCGCTGTCAGAGGTGATGTCGGAGGCAATGCTGAGGTAGACAGTGAAGCCGATGGCAGTAGTACCTCATGATGAGTTTTCTTTTTTATATTCGAGAGATACATTTGAATATTATTTTATTTATATTTTTACGGATTTCATTTTATTTTTTATGGTATAATTATATAAAATTTTTGTTTTATTTTTATTTTTTTAATAATTTTTTTTATTTTTTATTTCTTTCAAAAAAAATAATTACCGATGGAATTATCTGTCGGTAAAGGATATTTACCATTGGAATATTCCGTCGATAATAATTTATTACCGACCAAATCCATCCGTCGGTAACTCAATTATCGACGAAATATATTCATCGATATTATCTATCACCGATGGAATATTCCATTATAATGTTCTGTCGGTAAAGAAATTTACGACAGAAGTATTTCGTCGGTGGTAAAACAATACCTACGAAACTTTTCGTCGGTAAAATAAAACAATACCGATGAAATATTCCATCAGTAAAGTTTCTTTACCGACGGATTTTTCTTTACCGACCGAATTAGTATCACTGACTTAAGTATCGTCGATGCAATTTTTCGACGAAACTTTCCGTCGGTAATACGTTTTACTGACAGAAAATGGACTTTTATCGCTGCATTATTCCGTCGATAAAAGTTCGTCCTCTTCTAGTGAAAGAAGAAAGAATCAAAATTCTTGGTTATCTTTTTTTTTTCTACATACTAATTGTTTTCTTATTTCTTGAATCTTGTACTAGGTTAAAATTAAGCAAGAGAGTTCTTGAAGAGTTCTACTAGTTCCTAAAGAGCTTAAAAGAGTAAATAGAATGGTAAAAAGCAAGAGTGAGTGAGCTTATTACACAAAAAGCCTAAAAGAGTGAAACAAGAGTTTGAGTGATATTATCATCGAGAGTAAACACTAAGGGAGTGTGTGAGCTTATATTTTTATTACTAACTATTTTTTTTTTGCAGCAATCTTAAGATGTCTCAAAAGAGTGGTTCATCACACAAAGAAAATGAAAAGCTATTCTTTACATGGCAAGCTATGCAACTAGACCTGGCAATTCGTGTATTCGTGTCGTGTTCGTGTATTTTGTCGTGTCATAATCGTGTTTAAGATATTTTATATTTATATAAACTTTGATACGTTAATAATTCGTATTATATAGATTTTGAGACATTCGTGTATTCATGTCGTGTTTTTAGTTGTTTTTTTCGTGTCATGATTGTGTCATGTAATTGTGTTGTATTCAATATTGTCAGGTCTATATGCAAAACAGTTTGACCGTATGAACTTTGTGATGGCAGAGATGTCAGAGAAGATGGAGAGACAAGCGACTGTCATTCAAAGCCTACAAGGTGGGCGAGATAGAGGGGTTAGGCGTGAGCCTAGTATTGTTGATGAGCATGATGTCGAAGAAAAAGATGATGAAGAGGTTGACATGGGTAGGACTAGAGGTGTTAGGCATGGAGTAGGACCTAGGAGAAACACAAGGGGTCGTGATTGGGTAGATAGAGAAGATAGGAACCTTGGGAACATAAAAATGAAAATTCCATCCTTCCAAGGTAGAACTATTCCTGAGGTGTATTTGGAGTGGGAGAAGAAGTTAGAGTTGATCTTTGATTGTCACAACTACTCAAAGGAGAAGAAGATGAAGTTGGCAGTCATTGAGTTCACCAAATATGCCATTATTTGGTGGGATCAATTAGTGTCTAGTTGTACCTAGCCACTACTATAGGGACTTCTACCGAAAGCTGCAAAACATTACCCAGAGTGTAGAGGATTACTATAAGAAGATGGAGGTGGCTATGATTAGAGCTAATGTAGAGGAGGATAGGAAAGCCACCATGGCTAGATTTTTGAGTGGTTTGAATAGAGATATAGCTAATATAGTTGAATTGTAGCATTATGTGGAGATAGAAGACATGGTGCACATGGCTATGAAAGTGGAGAGGCAATTAAAGAGAAAAGGGGCAGCAAGGTATACTTCGGTTTCTAGCACTCCTTGGAAACCAAAGTGGGACTAAAATGACCGGGCTGTTGTCAAGGGGAAGATCGAACCACCTAAAGGGAAAGAAGAGAACACTAGCAAAGAAAAACCCAAGGTAATTTTGAATCCTTTAAGGAATAGAGATATTAAATATTTTAAATGCTTGGGTTCAGGGCACATTGCATCTCAATGTCCAAACAAGCTGGTGATGGTTATGCATGCCAATGGTGAGGTGATGACCGAAAGTGAGGATGATGATAATGATATGCCAGAATAAGAAGATGTTAGTGATGATAACGATTTAGACTACCCCGTGGAAGGTAAGTCTCTTGTTGTTAGGCGTGCTTTAAATGCGCAAATTAAGGTAGATGATGTAGAGCAGCAAAGAGAGAATATTTTTCATACTAGATGTTTTGTGAATAATAAAGTATGTAGTATGATTATTGATGGGGGAGTTGCACCAATGTAGCTAGTACTACCTTAGTAGAAAAGTTGGGTTTACCTATGCTTAAACATCCTAAGCTTTACAAATTGCAATGGTTGAATTAATGTGGGGAGGTTAAGGTGAATAGGCAAGTGAGGGTAGCTTTTACTAGTGGGAGGTATAGTGATGAGGTGCTTTGTGATGTAGTGCCTACGCATGCTGGCCATTTATTGGTGAGGATGCCATGGCTGTATGATAGGAGGGTTATACATGATGGATTTAGGAATATGTACAGCTTTATAAAAGATGGGAAAACCATCAACCTTGTTAATTTAACACCAAAACAGGTCTATGAGGACCAACTGAAATTGAACTCTGATTTTGAGAGAAAAAAATTGAGTGAGGCTGAAACACATGAGGAAAAAAAAAGAACTAAAAAATGAGGGAGAGGTCGAAAAAGGAGAGGAAAAAAAAAGTGGAAAAAAAAGAGTGATGCCACATGAGAGAAAAACAAAAACAAAGATGAGTTTTTATGCAAAAGAGAGTAAGGTTAAGAAGGCTTTCTTAGAAGATCAGCCCATGATCTTCCTTGTTTATAAAGAATCATATCTTAATTTTGATGAATCTAACCAAACTCTTCCTAGTGTTGTTGTTTCTTTGTTATAGGAATTTGAAGAGTTATTCTCGGAGGAGATGCCAAGTGGGTTGCCTTCCATAAGAGGCATTGAACATCAGATTTATTTTGTGCCCGGAGCAATCATTCCAAATCGACCAGCCTATAGAAGCAATCCGGAGGAAACAAAGGAGCTTCAAAGGCAAGTTAAAGACTTATGAGTAAGGGGTACATTGGAGAGAGCATGAGTCCATATGCGGTTCGAGTGTTACTAGTGCCAAAGAAGGATGGGACTTGGAGGATGTGTGTTGATTGTAGAGTAGTCAACAATATCACAGTAAAGTATTGTCATCTCATACCTAGATTAGATGATATGCTAGCTGAATTGCATGGATCTTGTGTTTATAGCAAAATAGATCTTAAAAGTGGTTACCATCAGATTTGAATGAAGGAGGGTGATGAATGGAAAACAGCTTTTAAGACTAAGTATGGGTTATATGAATGGTTAGTCATGCCATTTGGACTTACTAATGCACCTAGTACTTTCATGAGATTAATGAATCATGTTTTGCGTGAGTTTCTAAGTAAATTTGTAGTAGTCTACTTTGATGACATTTTAGTGTACAGCAAGAGCTTAGATGAGTATGTTGAACATTTGCGGTTTGTGTTTAATGTGTTGAAAACTGAAAAGTTGTATGCTAATCTTAATAAGTGTACCTTTTGCATGGATAGAGATATATTTCTTGGATATGTTGTTAGTTCAAAAGGTATTGAGGTGGATGGGGAGAAAGTCAAGGCTATTAAGGACTGGCCGATGCCTAAAGGGGTAAGTGAGGTAAGAAGCTTTCATGGTTTAGCTAGCTTTTATAGGTGTTTTGTTAAGGACTTTAGCACATTGTTGCACCACTCACTGAAATTATTAAAACGAATGTTGGTTTTCATTGGGGCAATGATCAAGAGAAAGCATTTGCTACTTTTAAAGATAAGTTATGTTGTACACCTGTTTTAGCATTACTTAACTTTAACAAAACTTTTGAGATTGAATGTGATGCCTCAGGATTAGGAATTGGAGCTATTTTGATGTAGGAAAAGCGTCTAATCACATTCTTCAGTGAGAAGCTAAGTGAGGCGGCCTTGAACTATCCCACTTATGATAAGGAGCTCTATGCACTTGTTAGAGATTTGGAGACATGGCAGCATTACTTATGGCCTAAGGAGTTTGTGATACACACTGATCATGAGTCATTGAAACATCTCAAGGGTCAAGGTAAGTTGAATAAGAGACATGCTAGATGGATGGAATACATAGAGACCTTTCCTTATGTCATTCGATACAAGCAAGGTAAGGAAAATATTATGGTTGATGCTTTATCTAGGAGGTATGTATTTCTTACATCTATAAATGCTAAAATGCTTGGATTTGAGTATATCAAGGATGAATATGCCAATGATGCTGATTTTTGTGATGTACACATAGCATGTGATAAGGCGGCATTTGGTAAATTTTACAAGCATGATGGCTTCTTGTTTCGAGAAAATAAACTATGTGTGCCTAATTGTTCTATGAGAGAGTTATTAGTACGTGAGGTACATAGTGGTGGTTTAATGGGACACTTTGGTGTCAAGAAAACCTTGGAGATATTGCATGATCATTTCTTTTGGCCTAGAATGAAAAGGGATGTTATTCGCATATGTGATAGATGCATTACATGTAGAAAGGCCAAATCTAAGGTTTTACCTCATGGGTTGTATACACTCTTACTTATTCCTAGTGAACCATGGGTAGACATATCTATGGACTTTGTATTGGGGTTGCCTAGAAAAAAAAGGGGTAGAGATTCAATTTTTGTGGTAGTGGATAGATTTAGCAAGATGACACATTTTATTTTATGCCATAAAACTGATGATGCAACAAACATTGCTGAATTGTTCTTTAGGGAGATAGTGCACCTGCATGGTGTTCCTAGGAGTATTGTGTCTGATAGAGATGTTAAGTTTCTTAGTTACTTTTGGAAGGTTTTGTGCGGAAAATTAGGTACTAAACTTTTTTTTTCTACTACTTGTCATCCACAAACTGATGGGCAAACTGAAGTTGTTAGTAGAACTTTAACTCAACTCTAACGCATTGTTATTCAAAAGAACTTGAAAACTTGGGAGGATTGTTTGTCATTCATAGAGTTTGCATATAATATGACTGTGCATTCTACTACTTCTTATTCTCCATTTGAGATTGTTTATGGATTTAATCCATTAACTCCTTTAGATTTAATGCCTTGTACCTATTGACGAAAGGAGTAGTTTGAATGGGAGTAAGAAAGCTGAATTGGTGAAGTCCCTTCGTGAGGAAGTAAAGCTTCAAATTGAGAAAAAGAATGAGAAATTTGCTTCACAAGCAAATAAAAGAAGAAGGCGTGTTACTTTCGAACCAGGTGATTGGGTTTGGGTTCATATGCGCAATGAGATATTTCCAGCCCATAAGAGAACCAAGTTGCATCCTCGAAGAGATGTGCCTTTCCAAATCCTTGAGAAAATTAATGACAATGCTTACAAAGTGGACCTTCCAAGTGAGTATAACGTTTCTGCTTCATTTAACGTTTCTGATCTTTCCCATTATGATGTAGGTGTTGATTCGATGTAAAATCCTTTTGAGAAAATGGGGAATGATGAGCACCAAGGTGGACTTGGACTTCAAGATCCATTGCATGTTCCAATTGGGCCTATTACAAGGTTAAAATCCAAGAAGATCAAGAAAGCTATACAAGGATTGGTGCATAGTACTTGGGCAGAATCTACAAGTCTTGTAAGCAATGTCAAGACATTCAAGTTAGTCTGCTTGAATGAGGAAGATCAAGACTTCGTCCATGTGATCCAAGCTTCATATGATGGGCCTTAGAGGAATGCAAGGTGACAGCATCATATTTAATGAAGTGGGCCTATTCTTTAATTGACATCACATTGTGGGGACTAATTCATTTAATGATGTGGCAAGCAAGATAAGGCCTATTTTAAAGTCTTAATATTACTTAGGTATTTGGGCCTATTTTATGTAACATGTCAATAGGCTAGTGGGGTCTACCTTAATTAAACTTGTTGAACATCTTTTAATTATTTAGGTTTGGGCTTGAGCATATTCAGCTCATATTTTAAGCACTCTTTCTTATTTAATTAGGTCAGGCCGCCTATGGTCTTTTAGCTAGAATTACTAGAATTATTAGGTTAGCTGATTAGGTTATTGTAGGGAGACTATAAATACATGTCTTAGCCGCCTACTATATTTAACATTGAATAGAGTTTGATTTTCATCAATTGAGAGTATTTTCTCTTTTAGTTCTTGACAGAACTTAGAACTTATCAAAGATTTTTCTTTGTGACGTTCACACCTCCAAACTTAGGTTCTTGAAATGAGAGTTCTTAGGGTCTAGCTTACACGTTTAATCTAGGTCCTTTGAAACAAGTTTTCATTGGGTTTAAGTTTTTTTTATAACCTGAATCTTGGATTTTCTAGATTAGATATTCTAAATTGTTGATGGGTTCAAAGGGTTCAAACCACGGATTCACATCAAGCGGATATAATTCTACTTAAAAATTTTGTGAATCTAAACCTAAAATAATTTAGGTTAATTTTTTAACTTAAAATAGTCAAAAGCTTATTAAATTGAATTTCGAAAAACTCTAAACGAATAATGATTCAAACTTAAAATGATTAATTAACCCAAGTATCCAAATACTTGGAGTGACTTATCCTAAAATGATCTTATTCAAACTATATATTCAATTGCCACCTCTATTTATTTATGTGGTTTAATACTTAAATCATGATCTTATCATAATTAAGTGATAAGAAAAATAGATAGCGAGCCAACTGAGCATTAGCTCAAATGTCTTTAGTGCTGAAACGATTTTTGAAAGTTGCATATTCGATGATTAAAGTGCATAATGTCTTTTTCAAATGAGTTAAACAAAAAAAAAATGTTGGAGAAGAGTCAAGTAAATAAAAGTTGGAAAAGTTAAAGGTAGATTAAAATTTTCAAAATAAATAAAAAAATAAGTAGCGAAATAATTTTCACTAATTAAGCGGCTGATGGCTGTTTTTTCGGATATTATTTTCTTATATTAAAGTGAAGCCTCAAGTTTATAATAATTCCAACAACAATTGACCAGATATAGCTAGGCAACAAATTTGTTAAATAAATAAGCAACATTTATTTTGTGTAAGATCAATTAAATTTATCAATCAATTGTTTTTATAACACTAAAAAAATGAAGAAAAAAAAGTGATAGAATGGGTGTTTTCTTTTTTGTCTTTAATTTGGAATTAATCTTCAAACTAACACACATTAACCAGGTATATATAAAAATAAATCATAGTACTAATTAATTACTAATTAAATGCGCTCTGATCTCCTTGATGAAAATTATATGGTTTTTAGGAAGAAGCAACTTTTTCCACCCTAGGCACATGAACAGGATAATCATCAATCTCATCAATCCAAGGACTTTTCTCCCTGGCTGGATTAATGGTCTTCAAAGCCTTCCAAACCGCACTGTTGCACTTAAATCCTGATCCGAAAGCAATCTGCCATGTTCTATCACCTTTTCTGATTCTTCCTTTGGCTTCAGAGTAAGCTAATTCATACCACAAAGAACTGCTTGAAGTATTTCCAAACCTGTTAAGAGTCATCCTCGACGGCTCCATATGCCAATCCGTAAGTTCAAGGTTTTTCTCAAGCTCATCTAACACAGCTCTCCCTCCTGCATGAATACAAAAATGCTCGAAAGCCAACTTGAAATCTGGTATGTAGGGTCTGATCTTCATTTTGAAGACTTTCCTCGCAACTAAAGTGGCAAAAAACAGGAGTTGCTCGGACATGGGAAGAACTAATGGCCCCAAGGTGGTGATATTGGTTTTAAGGGCTTCTCCAGCTACAGCCATCAGGTCTTTTGAGAGGGAAACGCCTATTCTTTTGGTATCGTCCTCGCGTTGGAAGACACAGTCGTAGCATTTGTCGTCGGCACCTTTGTGGGTACGTACGGTGTGAATAAGTTGATACTTTGAGCGGCGGCGATCGGAGGAGCGGTTGGAGAGAAGGATTGCAGCACCGCCCATACGAAAGAGGCAGTTGGAGACGAGCATAGATCGGTCGTTGCCGAAGTACCAGTTGAGAGTAATGTTCTCCATACTCACCACTAAGGCATAAGAGTTGGGTTGCACCTGTAATTGGAACATAATATTTCAGTCATTGCTGCAAGAGAAAATCTAGTTTTTGATATTTAACGTTGTCTGAAATTGAATTGTGATAATTAACATTAAGAATCCAACATTTAACAACAGATCAAACAGCTATTAATAAATTTACTTAATTACTATTAATCTTTCCATAAGTAAAATTTATTTTGGGATGTGAAAGGGAAACTCATTCATAAGGGGAAATATATGCATAAGAAATTTTCACTTAATCAAGGCTAAAATGTTAAAAAAAAAAAAAGAAAAGAAAAGAATAATTTTGAACCATTTCAAATTTTTTTTAAGTAAATTCGTATATTTTTATTATATTTAAATAAATTTTTATCCTTTGATGTATCGAAATAAATCTTTATTCTTTTACTAATACACAAATAAACCTTATTTCAAATGAAAAATTGATTTTTTAAAGATTTATTTAGGTATAAATTAATAGTTAAAAGTTTATTTGGATACAAATTAAAAATTTATTTGTATACAAATTAAAAGTTAAGAGATTATTTTAATATAATAAAAATAAAAATTTATTTAAATAAAATAATAAAGTTCATAAACTTTATTTTATTTTATTTTAAGCTATTTACCTTGAGATTTGCATGAATTATTCTTCTTAGTTCTAACTTTATTTTTGGATAAGTTCCATAACTTGTAACTTAATGATAATAGTGGAAACTAGCTAAAGATTACCCTACCACATAATTTCTAATTGGGACCCTCAAAGCTACAGCTGGAATTTAGTAGTAGAAACTTTTCATTTTTAATTTGATTATAACACCTGTCTTTTCTTTGAGTCAGTTGGCCTTATAAAATCACCTACAGGCTGCAGCCATCCTTTAATGTGGCTCACCTAATAAACCATTTGCCAGTCCCAGCACATTTGCTGAGCAGTAGGCTGCAGGAGGAAATGAATATGTATAATTTTCTTAACCTATGGTTCAATCCCTCTCTATTGGACCCATTTTAGATGAGATTGGCTCATTCATAACCAAAAGTGCAAGAGCATGAACTGGTTTTCACATAATTTATATCGTATAATGAATTTATATTTGATATATTGATAATATATATTTATATTAAATGATGTTATCTCATTAAAAAATTTTAAAAGCAAATACTACCAGTTAAAAAAAGATGTGGTAAGGGGGTAAAAAGAACAAAAATGAAATAGAAATCAGCAAACCTGTAGCATCTGTTTAGCAAGGTCTATAGAAATGAGGCCAGCACTGCAGCCCATTCCACCAAGGTTGTAGCTCAAAATGTTCCCTCTAAGCTTATATCTGTTCACAACCATGGCAGAAAGAGATGGCGTAGGATTGAACAAGCTGCAATTCACCACAAGGATTCCTATATCCTTAGCCTTGACACCAGTTTTCGCCAACAGTTCATCAATGGCTCCAAACATCACTGTCTCAGCCTCCTTCCTGGCCTCCGCCATGCAAGGGTTTGCTGGGATACTCAACACAGCCTCAGGCAAGTAGGTCTTTTGCCCCAAACCAGACCTCTCAAGGATTTTCTTTTGAAAGGCTAAGTTCTCTTCAGTGAAACACCCAGTGCGAACAGATCTCTCCATGAAGATTTCCCTGGTGCAAGTACGATCAGCTTCAGGCTTGTAACAAGCAAAATCAACCAAGTAGACTTTCCTGGGGCGGCTCGTGAAGTAAAGTGTGGCCAAGAAAACTAAAAGACCTGAACATAGGGTTACTGAGACAAGATTGAACTTGAGTTGGTCCCATAGTTGAACAAAATCAAGGAAAGTAAGCGTGGAAAGATGAGCTGAAGCAATGCATAGGAGAGGCACTAGCAATAAATACATGGCATTGGAGATTAAGTAATGGTAGCCAAGCTTCACATATTTTAGCCTTACTGAAAGAAGAAAGTTTGGGAGATTATTATTTGATCTTCTTTCTTCTGATGAAGCTGTTTGAACCTGAACTGGCTCAGGATTCGAGCTTTGCCTACTCTCTTCTGCCATCCCTTTTATTGCTATAAAACAAACCCAATATGAAGCCTAAAGCAAAACCCAGATCAAAAAAGTTGCTCGAAATCAAGAAATGAAAACTTTTGTGTAAAGAACTTAACAAAAATTGGTAGTATTTTCGTTTCGAATTAGCTAAGAAAATGAAGGAAAAAGTGGGAAAATAGTTAATGAGTTGCAATTGTGGAAGCAAGTTTGGGAGCAATTTAAAGAGGGGAGGGAGAGAGAAAGATGGGAGGATGCAACTACCCCAACAAACTTTTAATTGCTAACACGCCGTGGCATTTAATTTGCCAACCCGGAAATTAGCCTTCTTTTTTTTTCTTTCTCCAATTTTGTATTTATATATTAGAATACTACTATACTATTCTTTTATTTTTTTAAATTTATATTAGTGTGATTTTACATTTTGCATTCTTTTAAGAAGCAAATTTCAGCTTTGCCACTCTTGTATGGTTTGAATTGAATGCATGGGAAAGAAAGAAGGTTAACAACTTGGTTAAACTCAAATGAATATTATATAGTAATTTTTTTCTTTTTATGATAATATTTTATAGTATTTTCTTGGTATCATTAATTTGTTGGTGAACAACTTAGCTCACCCAATTAAAAGACAATTTTAGTAGAAGAAATTCAAAATCTAAAATATTTAACTTAAACTTTAAACCTTAATACACGATTATTATTATATTCTGTCATCTAAGGCAAAACTACTAACCCTATATATTTTATTTCATAATTTGTTATATGAGCCAATTACATTACTAAAATAGCAATATATAATGTTTATTAGGTACACAAGATAAAATTAGAGGATTAAGTATGGTTTTTGAATAAAATTTGGGCGTAAAATCAGGTATTATCTAAAAAAATTTCTTAAAGAGGCAAATTTAATTGGGGATTTTATTTGAAACCCTAACTTATTGATATTAAAATTAAATTGGGGATAGTCAGCAAGGTGCAAGCTAGAGTGGTACTTTATACATTTATATTTGTCATGCCACATTAATTTGAAACCACAATGCTAATATCACAACAAAAAAAAAAATTAATGGATCAATTTAATTATTCATTAATGTTGAATCCTCGCGATGTTTCGATTTTATTATTATTGATAATAAATTGAATACGATTATGAAACGAAAAAATAACACGAATTTAGAGTTTAAATTAAATCACTATGACAAAATATGTAAAATATTCTACATGAGAATAACTTTTAAAATAAGGTATAGATATCTAAAATTATCAAATTTAATCTAGACAAACAGTACCTTCCAATCATTGTATGATACACCACACAAAAAATGGAGTTATTTGAATAATGTCAATTAGACTTGACAAATTTCGGATACAATATGATTATACAACATGAACACAACATAAGAAAAATAATTAAAACGCAATACAAAAAATAATATGAACACGACACAAATACACGAACGTGTCAAAATCTACATACGGAAAAAGAATAACTAAAACACAACACAAAATATAACGTGACACAAAATTGGGAGTTATTTGAATAGTATCAATTAAACATGACAATTTCAGACTCGACACGGACACGAAAAAATAACTAAAACACAATACAATACGAAAAATTAACACTAACATGACATGAATGCATTAATATATCAAAATCTATATAATACGAATTATTAACGTATCAAAATTATATATATATATATAATACCCAGAATACGATTATAACACGAAAAAAATTATACAAATACAATACATAGTAATTATATAAAATAAAAATAAAAAACTTAACAATTACTTGCCACATGTGGCAAGCAATTGTCCCCTCAATTGATTCAATCAATTGAGGGGATAGCTTTCAATAATATTCTGAATACGATATAACACAAAAAAATAACATAAATATAATATTTGATAAGCAATTGTCTCCTCAATTGATTAAATCAATAAGGGGATAGCTTTTATTTTATTTTATAAGATATATAATATATTAAATACAATTATAATATAAAAATTAATACAAACACGACACGAATACTTAAATCAATTTTTTCCTTCTTTCCCTCTTTCTTTTCCTCTCATTCTCTTTTATTTTTCTTCAAAAAAATAAAAAAAAAAATAAACCATTGTCACGTTGCAAGCAAGTGAAGAAAGAAATCCCTTCAATTGGAGGGGATTCCTTTCATATTATGATATAAGATGTTGGAATTTCATTTTTTTTATGTTGGACTAATTGATAATTCTGGTTAACCGCTAGCTTCTTCCCTTATTTATTAGAGTTTTGCTAACGAGTGTAATAAAACACTCTTCAAGGTTAGTTAATATAATATTTGTAGTAACAATATTGTATTAATTACAAAAGTTTACAATTTTATTCATCATTTTTCAATGCATTGGGTGAAGATATTACTATATATAATAATCTTAAAAAGTGCTCTTAGAACATTTGTTAGCAAAATCTTATTTATTATTAGCTTTAGCTTTCATTGTTAGTATTATGTTTTTGAAATCGGAGCAGACAGCAAATCTATTCCTGTCAATGTTTAGTGAATTGGGACCAAAGTCTAGAAGGACACTTGGTCCCTGACACTGCTTATTTAGGTACCAACAGCCAGCCATTTAGGCATTAAAGGGTATGGATTTTGACTTTGCTATGCTTTGAAGGATACCTCAACTTTCTAATTAATAAGCAGTTTGAAGATTTCAACTATCTGTATACCCTTATAATCTAAGCAAATGGATACTCCTAAGCCAGCTGAAAGCAAGGTTAAGAAATCCATATCGGAAGTCAAACCGATATGATTTTCGATTTCAAATTCAATCAAGTGGATCGGTGGATTTATTTAAATAAAATTTTAAAAATAATTTTAATATAATAAATAATTAATAAAAATATGTATTTAATTTAGTGATATGATCTTTAATATAATTTTAAGAGGTTATGGATTTGAAACACTAGTTAACAAAATTTTTAATTTAGAGATTAAAGGTTTGTCGATCAGTCTGAATAGGTGTGCATACACTTTCTAGCTGCTGTCGCTTTCTCAGCTTTAATTCGTTTCAAACTTGACTACTTGACTTGTAGGTAAGCTAGCCTTTGCGCGTTTGATTCTTCTTTACAAAGAATTTAGCATAGAATTCATAAGAGTTCTTTTTTTTTCTTTGTTCTTCTTCATGTACTTAAATTAGCTTGGTAATTCTTCAGTTTTTTATTCATCAGTATAAAATACTTAAATTTACATACTAACACTTAATTATTTCATGCAAAAAAAAACCCTAATTTATTCATTAATTAATATACGAAAACATTAATTTTAATATAGTAATTTTCTCGAATCATAAAAAGAAAAAAGAAACCCATGAAAAGAAGAACAAAAACAAAAATTTAATGAATAGACTTAGGTCGGCCATCCACCAACAACCACCTCCAAACAGAAGCAATGGATGAAAAGTATAATCCATATATTCCATACAAATAGCTAGATTTGTCGTGTATGCGTGAAGTTATTCATTTTTCGTATTAGTTTGTACATGTCTCTATATATATATATATATAAAATATAATATATAATATATTAATCATGTTTAAATATATTAATTTTTATGTTATTAAATGTATTTTATTTTTATATTTTATCTAAAATTATTTGATGATCACAAATCTCCACAAGATTAACCCCTATCAAAGGTATTTCTGTATTTAGAAGGATCAAATGAGGCATAACAAAAATAAAAAAAGACATGTGTCAGATGGTTGATAACAGCTAAAAAATCAATGAAAAACAGTTCAGTTGAAATTATCCTGAGATCAATACTTATATTATATATGAATGGAAACAGTTGCTTCCCTTTGACTTTGAAACAAAGTCATGCTCTAATTAACTCTCTTTTTCTCACATCTTTCTTTCTTTATTTCTCAAATTTTCTTATTTATTTGTAGTGTTGAAATTGCGTGTCAAACTTGGAGGCTAGGCGCTTTCTCTTTCTTTCGTATTTTGGTGGTAAGGTTATTGAACAAAGAATGCTCAAACTTCTAACCAAATACCCACTCTCATTTAGAGCTTATTAATCATAATATCCTATTGTCTATCTACAAGAAACTGATGATAAAGATTAATTTTGTATTGGCGGTGGTGGCGGTGGCGTAGGGGGCTAAAGATTTGGGCCACTGAATTTGGGAAAAATGGTTGGCAAGAAATAAGCCCTCACACGAAATCATATAATAATCCTTTCTGCCATGCATTGCAGGCATGCACTTTTCTTGATTGGAATGGCAGCTTCCCCTAGGAATTATTGGGAGCTAGATTGAAAAACCTTTGTCTTTTTCTCTGAAATCTTGAGATTGAATCCTAAGATTTTGACTCGACAGGCCGTTTCATAAAATTTAGGTAAGATTTTTTTTATTTATTTCGAACCGATTCAGTTCGAATTATTATTTATTTAACAAAAAATATTTTTTTATTTAAATTTAATTATAAAAATATATAAATATTAATATAAAATATTTTTTAAAATATTTTTTAAAAAATTTTAATATTATTTAAATAATGAAATGAGCGGCGGGCCAACCCGAGTCCACTCAGGGCTGAACTTGAGTAAAAAAAATAAAATCAAGCTGTGATCTGACCCAACCCATGAGCAGATCTAGTCCAAAACACTAATATTTGATGTTTTGGGATATATCCATGGATTCCAACTTCTATATATACATTCTTTTTTTTTTTTTTTATAAGAGAATATATGTTGGAAACATAAAAGAGTCACTATAAGAGGACGAACTTTTACCGACGAAAAATTTCGTCGGTGATACTTAAGTCGGTGATACTAATTTAGTCGGTAAAGAAAAATCCGTCGGTAAAGAAACTTTATCGACAGACTTTTATCGACGAAAAAATCCGTTGGTATTGTTTTACTTTACCGACGAAATTGTACCGACAGAATTTTCGTTGGTATTTTTTTATCACCGACGAAATAATTCCGTCGGTTATTGATTTACCGACGGATGAATTTGGTCGGTAATGATCAATTACCAACGAAATATTTCGTCAATTAATGTGCTTACTGACGGATTATTCCGTCGGTAATTAATTTTTTTGAACAAAAAAATAATATTTAAAATAAATATTAAAAAAATAAATTATTAAAAAAATTTAAAAATAAAATGAAAATTTTATATAATTACACCATAAAAAATAAAATGAAATCCGTAAAAATATAAATAAAAAAATATTCAAATGTATCTCTCGAATATAAAAAAAAAAAAAGAACTCATCACGAAGTACTATTGTCATCGGCTTCACTGTCTAACTCGACATTGCCTCCGGCATCACCTCCGGTAGCACTCAATCCTCCGACAGCACCCATGCCTCTGACTCCGGCATCACCTCCGACAGCACCGACTCCAGCAGCACTCACTCCAACACCGGCAGTAGTAAATCCTAGTCCAGCAGCCATGCCTCCAGTAGCACCGACTCTGGCAGCACTCAGTCCAGCACCGACTCCGGCAGCACTCGATCCAACACCCATGCCTAAGGCAGCACTGAGTCCGGCAACCTGAGTTTCGATCTCGCCTAATACAGCTGCTATCTGTGACTGCAGTAAAGGTTTGATTATCGTATTTCAGCTCGTCACGATATTCTCAAGTCTCACGATTAAGGTCTAGATTTGCAAGACATTGGACCTCAATGCATGGTAGTCCTTAGACGACGCTTCTGTCGGCTACTGTGTAGTACTAGGACCACATGGAGCTTAACTGGCTGCATCTGAACTTTAGTGACTGCTGGGTGGATCAAAAATTTGCCCTCTCTTCGATCTCGTTCCAAACCCATAAACATGCGTCCGCGTAGTCTCAATGCCCCCAATAGCATTAAACCAGGACTGAGGGTCGAAATCAAGATATGAAGACGTATTGTCCCTATTTTTTTGCTGCAACGAAGCAGTATAATTTTCCTACAATCACAAATATTTAAATATATAAACAATTAATATGTGACATTGTAATGAACACGTACATAAACACAAAGATCTGGTATAATCAATTAATGTAATATATAAAATATTGATAAAGTTAAATACTTACATTTACAGCTTTAGACTTGTTGTCTACGTAATCACCATGACCCTTTGCACGTTTATGGGTTTTGTTAAACAACTCCAGGAAAGTCACGTTGCGCTGCAACTCTTGTGACTACAAATTAAAAGAAGAGAGAAAATTATGTTAAACCAATAAAATTTTTGAGTTAAGTCAATAAAACTTTGAAACAATAAATTGCAAAACAAAAATTAATCTTACCATCCTTTCACCGGTAACTAGAAAAGAAACTGATCCACCAGTGTGCTTTGTAATGCTGTCATCTTTCTCCGTGTTCTTATTACTCTTGGCCTTTTGGGACCTATTTTTCCAAGCGTCGGTACTCCAGACGTTATCAATTAGTTGATCCCAAATATTGACTGCTATCCAATCACACATCTAACACTTGTAATCTTCTATTCGATTCGTTTGAAAGAAAGACATGGCATTGTCCCTCTCAAAATTCATCATGTCCTTAAATCGATCCTTGCATGTGGCCTCCCATAATTTCCTAACCAATGGTGTCTGCTCGGGAGGCCACTGGCATTTTCTCTACAATAAGACATTATGAATTAATATATAGTATTAAACATAATCAAATTATAATTTGACTTTTAACCAAATCATACCTCAAATATAGTCCACATAGACAGTTTCACGTCAACAGGTATCTTCAACCAAGTAGGCCACGGTCTGTTATATTGTTGTCTGATGATGGAGGCAATGGTCGATTTTACATAACTCTCCGTGAAAGTTCTAAGATCAATGATACGTGTTAGTGGACAATAATTTATTTTACTCAAATAATTAAATTATCGAAATATTATTAACTTACGTGTTTTGAAGAATTGATAGTCGAAACCTGTCATCCGGATTACTCGGTGTCGGTAATTCTTTCGTCCGACCTCTATCTCGTTTCTTCTGCTCAGTGGCAGTACCGGTAGACGATGTAGGATGTGATGCAGGTACCTCTATATGCTGCCCGATGCCATCATTCGCGAAATACGTCGGTGCTGGCTCATTAAGTAGATACTGTGAAATTTCATCTAGTGGTGACGTAGACGCCTATAACACGGGATTTGCCTGAGTCGTCGGAGTAAATGCCGAATGTGGCAGTGCAGCGGGAGTCGATGTGGACAGTGCCACTATAGAGGGAGGCAATCTGGACGGATCCACTATAGAAGGAGGCAGTGCAGAGGGATGCAGGGGCGATAGAGGTACTGCAGATGGAGTATGCGGGGATGGAGCCGAATAAGGCGGCAACTGTCTCGGTGGAGGCCGTAAGGAGGGAGAAGACGCAGGTGGCAACTTTGGTGTAGCATGCCCCGAGGACGATCCTCTAGATGGTCGAAATGCACCCCACATAGAACTCTGTTTCTTCTTTCCAGTAGTTTTACGCATTGTTCCTCGCATTTTATCTGTAAAATAAAAAATATTAAATTTATTAATAAATAAACATAATAACACAATAAAAAAACAATCACAATGAACAATAACGATAAATAATCACAATAACACATTACATAGTTTAATGTAATATCTAATGTTTTTTATGCTAAGGTTCACTTTGAATTATATATCTAATGTTTTTTATGCTACGGTTCACAATAACCAATTACTTTTTTAACTGATGTCACAAATTTACCTATTTTTTATAAATTGCCTTATTGAATTGATGTCACAAATTAATTAAACATCAATTTATATAATTATCAACACATCTAAAATTATCAACACAACTACACAATTTATATAATTATCAGCACATCTAAAATTATCAACACATCTAAAATTGATGTCACAAATTATCAACGCATCTAAAATTATCAACACAACTACACAATTTATATAATTATATAACAATTATTTTATTAATTAAAATATTTAAATAAATATACAAAAATCAAGCAATTTTTAATCAAACCTGAATTCTATTGATCGGACAATTAACAATTTTCCTAGCTCTTACACAATTAACAATTTTTCTACACAATTAATTTAAAAATATTAATTATTTTCACTTGCCTAAAATACTCTACTTTTAATATTAAAATTTTATATATTATTTAATTTAATACTTTTAAATTATAATTACAAATAAACTATTATTATGAATCAATTTAAATTTTTATATTTATTACTATATTAAATAGGAACAATAACAAATAGACTAAAAAATACATTAACAAATATCTTAACAAATAATAGCTCATAATTCATTTAATCACAAAAATAATTACAAAATATACTAACAAATACATTAATAAATATATTAACAAATAATAACTCATAATTCATTTAATCACAAAAAAATAACAAACAACATTCCACAATAACAATACATTTATTTTCTAAAATTAACAAAAAATAAATAGTAAAAATACTTACAAATAAATAATTAAGAGAGAACTTACCTAATTCTGAATCTGGGTTGGACGACGACGACGGAGCGCGGTCGGATAGTGACGACAGGAGGATTGAGCAGGGTGACCGGATTTCGAATCTAAATCTGCAAAAAAAAAATAAATAATAATAATTAAGAGAGAAAGAAGAGATAGAGAAAAAGAGATAGAGAGACGAGAGGGACCAACAACGGAGGTCGCTGGTAGCGGGGTCGGACGACAACGATGGAGCTGGGTCGAACGGCGACGGCAGGAGGTCTGAGCAGGATGACCGGATTACTAATCGGGGAAGAGAGAAAAAGAAGGAGTCTCGGGCATAAATATGCTCGAGACTTTTACCGACGGAATTCCATTATTACCGACTGAATTTTTGTCAATAATACTTTTGGCGGATGATTCAAATTCTGTCCGTCGGTATTATCTATATCCGTCGATGATGTTTTGCCGACGAAATTTTGTTTCACCGAGGATTACGCCTATTACCGACGGATAATCCGTCGGTTATACTTTCTGACCATTTAGTTCTAAATTTTCATTCATTGTGCGTGAGAATCCGTGCAATTTTTTTTACCGACGAAATTTCATTATTACCGACGGAAATCCATTATTACCGACGGAATTTTCGTCGGTAATACTTTTGGTGGATGATTCAAATTCTATCCGTTGGTATTATTTATATCCGTCGGTGATGTTTTGCCTACAAAATTCTATTTCACCGACGGATTATGCCTATTACCGACAGATAATCCGTCGGTAATAATTTTTGACTATTTAGTTTTAAATTATCATTTATTATGTGTGAGAATCCGTGCATTTTTTTACCGACCGATATTTTCGTCGGTAATAAAATTTAATCCGTCGGTAAAACTTTGGCGGGAACGACTTAGCTTCCCGCCAAAGTATTACTGTAGGAATTTACCGACGGAATTATTCAATCGTTGAAAGTCCGTCGGTAGTACATGTTTTCCATCGGTGATTCTCAAAATATCTGTCAATATTTCTCAAAAACATTACCGACGGAATTTCGTCGGTAATTATGAAAAATCCGTCAGTAATGTTGTGTTTTACCGACAGATATTTTTCGTCGATAAAAAATTCATCAGTAAATCGACTGTCTCTTGTAGTGAGTGTATTTTTCAATACCTATTCAGGCGTAAATTAAATTAAGATTCTTTAAAAAAAAAAAGCCAAGATTCATTGCAAATTATTAGATGTTTAGTTTAGCTTATGGAAGAGCTTTTTTTTTTTTTTTTTAAGTAGAAGTTCGGTATTTGGTTTTCAAAATTTTAAAATTTTTAACTTATGTGAGAAGCTCATTTTGAGCTTTTAGACGAAGCTATTAATAAAAATTTCTCCAAAAAATTGATAATATATATTTAGTAAGAAAATATTTAATGAATTTATTTACATTCTCTCCTTACCTTTCAATAATTCATAAAATTATAAGATCATATTATTTCACATTCATTTTTTTTATTCGGTCTAATTTTTTATTGATTTTATTGATTTTTATTTTTAATTAACAAAAATATCTCTTGATTTTATTCATTTTTTCCTCTAAAATCTTGTGATTTATTTTAATATAGTTAAGTTTTTTTAACTATTAAAACTATATAAAAATATTATAAAATAATTTTAATAGTTTACTGATGAACTCAAAAGGACGTATCTTATTTAATCCTTGCGCTAAAAATATCAATTGTAGAGTATAGTAATTAGCAAGGGTCGAGTCCACAGGAATTGGGTTTTAGTTTATAAATCACTAGTTTAAAACTTAAATTCAAAGAAAACAAAAGTTAAAGGGGGGTTTTGAAATCAGTTTAAACTTAAGCAAACAATAAAAGTAAGAAAGCAAGTGAATAATAAGTAATCAGATATGAGAAATATGGCTAAAGGTTCATTCTTCACCACTAGACATTATTATGAATCAAATTCAGACCTATCAATATTAATTATCTATCAAAGTTAACAACCGTAGATAACAACAAGTACTGTTACCCCAATTTTTTTCTTAGTTCATCATTAAATAGAACAAGCTCTCTATTTGATCTCTAACTATCAAACAACCTAAAATAAGCTCTCTAAGTTCAATTTAATAGCAGCTTTATGATGAGAAAGATAGGTTGATTTAAGCAACAAACACATAAGCTCGGATTATTCAACTTAGGTTATGTTCCATTTTGCAATTATTGAAAACTTGACGATAATCAATTATCACAAATTGCTACTTATGAAAAGGAAATCAAGACAATTACAGATCAAGACTCCTAAACTAGCATTAGACAATTATCAAGATTTATCTAGTTGGCCACCTAAACAAATCAAAACATCATCATGAATAATTTTAATGGAAGAACATAAGCAACTTTGATAGAAAACAATGACAGATAGATTCTGAAAATTAATTACATAACATGTCTAGAGCTTTGAAATCACCCTTAACCAAATAAAAGTTTAGCCTATCATAAGCATTGTAAACATAAACATGAAATTAAAAAGAAATTAAGAAGAAAAACTAAAGAAAGAAAGAAGAAAAAGAAAAAGAAGAATATTAATTATTTAGCTTCTAGTTCTCTCAAACTCTCTCAAACAAAGAAGAAATCAGAATATTGTAGCTTGTGGAAGTGTAGAGATCAGCTCCCCCTTGTGTCTCTATTTATAGGCAGCCTCTAGGTCTTAAGCATTTAATGTTGAGTGGCAGCCAATGTTTCTTCAAACTAAGGAAATGTTGATGACTTACAGCTGACTTAAAATGTTTAAGGAAAGAAATCAAACTTGGCAGCCAAGACATGTAGAAATAAGGAAAGTCAAATCTGATTTAAGTCTCCTACTTTGACAATGATTAGCTTTAAGGAAAGATTCTTGCATTTAATGCAATTAATGCAAGTTGACAGCCACTAATCCTTCTTTGACAAGGATAAACATAAATGTCAGCTAGGGTATTAAGAAAGAAAGGTAATTTGCGGTTAGGGTTTTTCTGTCGTTAGGGTTGTTTAGGGGGATATTCCAACGCCGATTTGGATAACCATTTCTTATCCGATTTAGACCCATACCTATCATTGGAAAGGTAGTCAAGTCAGCTTCAAAAGTCAAGAAGGAAGTTTCTTCGAATAAAGACTCTAACATCATGTTTCTTAGCAACAAGCTCCGAAGGTCAAATCTGCCTTCTTGCTTTGCACCAAGAATTTGATATTTTTGACTCCCAAGTCTTTTTTCATCTTGTGATTGTGATTTTGTAAGCTCTTTAACATCCTAATTGACATGTTTTGACTTCATCACTTTCAAAATACCTACAAAGCATAAAAACCTAGTAAAATGTCAAGGAACTTAAGAATCAAAGCACAAAGTATAAGAAAATTAAATAGAAAAATGTATAAAATTAAACACTTATCATTTACAGTACTTCTACATTATAAGTTTACCAAAAGCTATTGTTACTTTACCTTACAATACTTTTAGAATAACTTTACTCGCGTCAGCATCCTCTTGGCCTAATGGTCAGACTGTACAGCTCGGGTTCGAGCAACCCCCTCCCCATTCCCCCTGATAAAAAAAAAAAAAAAAAAGAATAACTTTACTCGCCCATCGGACCAAACAGACCTTTAGGATTTATATTCTTGAAAATTTAGATATAAAAAGTAGTTGCTAAAAGACTTATTTTAATGAAGTAATTGAAAGTTTATTTTTTGTTTTCTTGTGGTGGGAAACTTGTCAAGGCAATGTTTGCATCAAACCCCTAAGCTTATTGAAGGGCCAGTGTTGGCAGTTAGCGTGGGGGATTCGGGATTCTTGATTCTTCTGTAGTTCAGCTACAAAATTGGGACCTAGTTATATATATATATATATATATATATATATAGTATGTTATTTTGAGCCATGATATATATGGATTATTAGTTCCTCAAATATTCAGCATTTTCTTTATGCAATTTTGCCAATATATAGAGGTTAACATAAATTATTACTTTTTTTAAATATGCCATTAGGTTTTTAGTTTGTACAATGAAAATTGATATCACACCACTTCTCCAATATATTAATAATCTCATTCACAGCATATATATTTGCAATTATGTCAATTTCTATGTTATTTAATTTAAAAAAGATTTTTATTTATTCAAGTAATTAATGGAGTAATTTAGGTTTTTTTATTATTATTTAGAAGAGGATTTGGCATGTCATTTTAACAAAGAATCATACGACTGAGTCAAATGTTCGAGTGCAAAGTTTTTGACAATATATATAATTCCATTCATAATATTTAATTTGTTACCGCTAAACTAATTACTTGCATAATTCCAGTAAAATAATGAGTTAATAGCACCAATAGTCCCCAAATTATAGGGCATATTTTATATTGGTCCCTAAAATTCAAAACGTATCAAATTGGTCCTTGATTACAAGTATCATAACAAATTGATCTCTACCGTTAGCTTTTCAGCTACCTTTACTGTAGCAATCAGCTTAGTGACACGTGTCACCAGCTGATTGCACCACATTCCTCTTTTTTTTTTTCTTTTCCTTTATTATTTTTTCTTTGATATTTTTTAATAAATAAATGTAAATAAATATTTTTTATAAAATTAATGTAAATAAATATTTATATTTTATAAATTATTTAATTATTAAAAATTAATTTAAATTATTATTTATCTTTTGTATTTATAAAGAATAATAAACAAAAAGGGAAAATGAAAATGAAAACATTAATAAATACAAAAGATAAATAATAATTTAAATTAATTTTTTAATAATTAAATAATTTATAAAATATAAATATTTATTTACATTAATTTTATAAAAAATATTTTTTCTTTTTCTTTTACTTTTTTCTTCTTTCTTTTTTTTTTATAAATAAATTAATTTCGTAAAATTTAAATAATTTATAATTTATAATTTATAATTTATAAAATATAAAATTTTTATTTACATTCATTTATTAAAAATATATTTTTTTACTTTTTTATTTTCCTTTTCTTTTTTTCCTCTTTTCTTATAAAATTAATGTAAATAAAATATTTTATATTTTAAAAATTAATTTAAATTATAATATGAATTATTTTTTATTTTTTATTATTATTTACAAACAAGAGAAAAAGGGAAAAGATAAGAAAGGAAAAAAAAAACTTATAAATATAAAATAAATAATAAAATAAATATTTTATATTTATAAATTATTTAATTTTTAGAAATTTAATTTAATTTAAAATATATTATAATATACTTATATATATATATTGTATTTGTTTATAAAGAAGAGAAAAAAGAAGAAAGGGAAGAGACAAAAAAATAAAAATAAAATATTTTTATAAAATTAATGTAAATAAATAGTTTTATATTTTTTCAATTATTTAATTATTACAATATTAATTTAAATTATAATGTAAATTATTATTTAGTTTTTAATTTTCATTTATAAAGAAGAGTAAAGCAACAAAAAAAAAGGAAGAAACGTAAAAATTAAAAATATTTTTTATAAAATTAAAGTAAATAAATATTTCATACTTTTTAAATTAATTATATTTTTAAAAATATATATTTTAATTTATAATATGAATTATTTTTTCTTTGTATTTATTTATATAAAAAAATCAAATAAAAAATTAAAAAAAATAAAGAAAAAGGAAAAAAAATGAAGAGAACTGCTGGAGCAATCAGCTGGTGACACGTGTCACTAAGCTGATTGCTACAGTAAAGGTAATGGAAAAGCTAACTGTAGGGACCAATTTGTAATGATACTTGTAATCAATGACCAATTTGATACGTTTTGAAGTTTAAGGACCAATATACAATATGCCTTATAGTTTGAGGATCATTGGTGCTATTAACTCTAAAATAATTGTAATACCAAGCCAAATTAAGCTGTAGGTTTTAATTTGGAACCATATATTACTAATTTCTCTTATATATTGAAAAAAAATTCAAATTTCACATATTAGAGTAGCAGAAAAATTGTATCATCTATGGAGGCAATGGAGTAGAAAAGAGGTTAGTATAATCAGGGTTTGATCCAGTTGGTTCATGCAGTCACTCTTAAAATGTGATATTTTTTAGATTCGAATCCCAACATTTATAATCTCTTCTCTGTTCTAAAATTACTATCTCTTTTTTATATATAAAAAAATAAAACTAGTAAAACCTAATTTTTCATGGAAATTAAAATAAATTCCTAGTGGTTTGTAAATTGCTATATATAGTAGAAAAGAGGTGCCCCTTTTAAGGGGTAACCTCGTTTTCATAACCGAAATGCCTCCATTTATCTCGTGAGGTGGTCGGGAACAATGTCTAAATCAGAGAGTTCTTAGATAATTTCAAGCAATAACACAAGATAATCAAAAACGATTTTTTCCTCTAATTAACATTAAATGAAACCTTAAATCCGCATTGTCATTATTGATGCTAACAAAGCCATGTGTGGTTTCGCTTGCTCAGAAAAAGGAAAAATGAAAACATTAGGTTGCTTTTTCATTAGGGCACCATTTGGTTATAAATGAGTTAATTACTCGAACTCAACTAGATGAATATTCAAATTTGATTCATTTGTTATTGAATCGAAATCGAACTTGAGCTATTTGAATAATAAGTTGAACAAGGTTCGGGTTCGTTTGATACCCAATTCAAGAGACTTGCAAATCTAATTCAACTTTTAAATTTTTATTATGTATATATAAGTAAATATTAAAAATCTATTATTTAATGTCCATATTTATAATTTTATTGAGCCTAATTAAACCTATCAAGTTAAGCCTGAATGACGCAAGTACGTTATGAGCCAAACTCGAGCCGGACTTCAAGCCTCAAGTTCTGGAATCGAGCTGAGTTTGACACTAACTATATTTCAACCAGTATTATCGGTACTGTACCGATACCGGCCGTACTGGCCAATACGTACCCTTTTTAAAGTAAACCGAAACGGTACCAGTATCGTACTGGTCGTACCGGCCTGTACCAGTCTGTACCGGTCAATACCGGTCCGTATCGGTTGGTACAAGATTTTGATTTTTCTAAATTCTTTTTTTAAAACAATTAATTTATTTGATTTCTTAGACCAATTTCAATATTTTTTGGTGTCATTATCATTTTTATTTTTTTCATAATTACATTTAAAAATAAACTATATTCATTAAATTAGACAATTAAATATAATTAATAATAATTTACTATATTTTTTTAACATTTTAATATTTACTTTACCTATTTGATGTTTAAAATTTTTAGATATTAAATATTTAAAATTTGTATTTGTATTTGTATAAAAACATATATATGCATGTAATGGATGTATATTTGCATATGTATATAATATATATTTTATTATGAAACTTGAAAATAGGCTATACATATAGATATATAAAAAAATATTTGAAAAATGCCAGTAAATCCGAAACAGTACGCCGAAACATACCGGTACTGGTACGTACCAATACCATAACAAAAACGATACGCCTACCGATACGATACTGACTACTTTGATATCAACTCAACTCAGATCGATTACACCTCTAGCACCATAACGTTTCATGAACTCTTCTTATAAATGAAACAAGAGTGATCTTGATTCAATGGCCCCATTGAAGTAAGCTAGGAGTTGATTATGGACATCGAATTATGAGAAGGCAGACGGAAATAAATCAATCAAAACCTATTGATTCTCGCAACACATGATCCAAGATCATAGCACACCCACTGAATCAAACCATCTAAAAGAGTTCATATTGATAAGCTTTTTCTTTTCTTTTTTAGTCAAAGAAGCTTAATATAAAGTCCATCTAGTGCTTTTCATGTAGAGGCATCCCCTTTACGACAGGAGAAACTAAGTATTGAGAAGATAAACTTCAACTAGACTCTTTTATCAGGGTGCATCACTCATTTACTTGTAAATTTCACACTACACTTGTGCACTTCTTGCAAATTTTGGGAAAAGAGAAAAAAAAAAAAAAAGGTTCAAAGATTAACAAAAAGGGAATCTGAAGCTTAACGCAAGTGGTTCATGCAATTATCTTTAAAAGATGATATTCAATGGGTTTGAAATTCAAATTTCAGTATCTGCAACTGCTTCCCCTATATTCATACTGCAACCTCCTTTGGATAAAAAAAATAATAACAAAAATGAATCTAATAAGTACTGACAGGTGTCACAACCTAAATAAAATAACAACGTAACATAACAAGTCTCATTGCAAGACTTTATTATTCGTTAGGCGTGACATTTAAAAAAACGAGAAAAAGTCGACTTAATTCCTCTAGAAAAACGAAGGTGTCAATACGTGATCCCGATCGCGGAGACCCGTTCGAGTGAGGGGGAAACAAAAGCAGAGGAAAAGACGACTTAATTCCTCTAGATTGAAATAAAAGGTCGAGAGTATGAAAACGGCCTCGTAAAAAGACATGGAGTCGCCACCAATCTTTTTTAGCTAGGTGTGATCGGCCACCTATTAAAACCGGTTTTATAAAATATTTTAAAATTAATTAAAACATTTTTAAACCAATTTCAAGTCTGCGTTATAAACCAGAGAAATCAAAAAAACGGGTTCGGGAGTCGGTTACGTGCGGGGAAGGATTAGCACCCCCACAACGCCCATATAAATCGGTACCTTATTAATCGTGTGTTATCTCAATTCTCGGTAAAAAGTTGGTTTTTAATTTAGTATTTTAAGTTGATTCCCAATTTTAAGAAAAATAATTTCATTTTTAATTGAAAATGATCCGGAATTTATTAATTCAAAATTTTTCTGCATTCCCTGACAAAATCGGCAAAATATAGAAATTTTTATTCATTTGGAAAACTTTCCGAATCATTCTCGTTTTTTGAAATAAAGATATTCCTTCATTAATGATAATTGATGATATTCACTCCAGCAAACCCGGTAGAGAACTCATGAATTATTTTAACTCGGGAATATCTTTATTTTTATTGAAAATCATTATCTTTTTCAAAATATTTAAAAATATGAACATGAACATGTATGACATAAATAAAATGACATGGCAAAGTCTAGATAATATAATGCAACCTAAATGATATGACATAATTTAAATGACATAGTATATTCTAGGTAAAATGAAAAATCCTAAGTATCATGGTATATTCTAAATGAGATAAAATGATTTAAATGACATGGCAATTTTAAATGATATGGCATATTTTAAATGACATGGCATGTTATAAATAAAATAACCTAAATGACATGGAATATGATCTAAATGACAAGAAATGACATGAAATTAAAATAATGCTAACATATAATATGCATGAAAATGAAAATAAAAATAATAATGCATGAACATAGTATATGCTAAACAATTTGACAAAAATAACTAAATAAAAAGCATAGGATATCATGAAACATTCAAAATAATATGGCAAACAAATATAGGATCATAAAATGTGAATTAAAATAATAACAATATCATGAAAAATATCATAGCAAAAATCACACATTTAAATAAAATGCATGAACATGGAAAATGCAAGGCATGAAAATGTATTTTTTTTCCTCTAAATAAAGAAATCTGTATATCTAAAAAGATATCCGGCTACCTTAGGAAAATATTTCAAATTATATTTTCTAAAAAAAAACAAAACTTTGTGATTGTTTGAAAATAATATTGAGGAAAACTTGAATAAAAATTAAAACCCTTATCAAACCCTTTTAAAATGGCTCTAATTTTCTAAGTTTAAAATCCCGGACTTAACCACCCTTAACCCGAGATTTATAAAATCATTTTTAAAGTTTAAAAAGGCTTAGAAACTACCCTAAGACAGTAGCTAAATCTTCTAACCAACCCCCTCTAAATGCCTTAGCCAAATTCAACCATTATTCCTCTTTTGATTTCAAATCTGCCTCTACTATCCGGTTTTGTCACACGATTTTTTTTCCTATTTTGAAAAATTCAAAAAAATCTAAAACAAATACTGGAGACTCATAACATGTAAAACTACATGAGAAAAAATCAAATTAATTTTCTAATTAAATATGACTGCCCAAAAAAATCAGAGAAGTTCAAGTATTGGGTGAAAAAAAAACTTTTTGTCAAAACATATTTTTTGCCTTTGATAAATTCATTCAAAAATCAAAGTAGAAATTGTTGGAGATCATCCTAAAGACTAAGGACAGTAGCTAAAACATTTAAAAATCTTGGACAAAAATTGGCTGAGTAAAAAAAATCACAAAGGTAGAACAATCAATTTGACAATTCCATAATTTTCTACAAGTATGCTCAAGAGAGCATGACTTTGAGCCATTAAATGGTCTAAGTCACAAATCAAGTGGCAATGACATGGAATGCATGAACATACAGCAAATGAAATATATGAAATGCATGGTCTAAAGGTCTAAATGGTAAAGGAAATACATGACAATTCAAGACAACCTAAATGCCTAGCATGAATTTGCATGGCAATAAATGCTATCCTAACTCAATATGCATGCAATGCTTGATAATGTAAATATGACTAGGACCTAATATGTTATGAATATGCATGAAAATGCTAGTGTAACCTAAGATCTAAATAGCATAGTAATGCATGACAAATACCAATGTGATTTAAGACTCAATATGCATGGCAATACCAATATGGCCTAGACCTAAAATGTAATGAACATGCATAGCAATACTATGAACATACAATGACAAATGAAACTAATGTCAATGCTAGAACAAACAACAACTAATACACAATTTCAAGATATGATGATGCAAAGCATGTTACCTTAACAAAATGCAAATGCATGACAATGCAAGGGATGCATGAAGAGGCTAAATGGTCACATGAGACTCTAATGCAATCCTATTTAGTAAATGACAGAAGTACATGACAAATCATATTAAGATACATAATGTCATGACATTTTCATATGCATATGATATACTAAAATCAAAATGCACAAGCTCATGGCATGGAGATGTATACAAATCAAGAAGCTAGGTGAAAATGCACATGCAAGGCATATCAATAATGGAGTTGCCGAATGGTCATGGAACAAAATAATGGCATTTTATCATAGCATTTTCATAAGCACATGGCATACTAAAATCAAAATATACAAGTTCATGGCATGGAGATGCAAACAAGTTAATAAGCAAAAGGAAAATGCACATGCAAGGCATACAAAAATGGAGTTGCCGAATGGTCATGGAACAAAATAAAAAAATGCAAACATGTTTATAATATAAGACTTGATACATGAAAAAAAAATGCAAAACATGAGCATATGAACACCATAACTGAATATGCAAGGATACAATATCAAGCATGGAAATGAAATATATAAGTAAATATAACATAGAAAATAATGTCAAAAACATATAAAAAAATTTTAACATAGACATGCAAAACAAATAACAAGCAAAACTAGTAAGTAAAACAAGGAAAGTTAAGCTCCATGGTTGATATCAAATGGGCATAGCCTCTCACCTAACCATAATCACTTGGTCTTGCCAAGATCATGAAGCCTTTCCATCTCAATAAAACAGAAAATAAACCATGTTAAACAAAAAAATTAAGGTGAGCTTCATGGTAGGTAAAAATGGGCATAGCCTCTCTCTTAACCATGGTCTGTTGGTCTAGCCAAGATCATGTTGCCATTTCAACCTTTTTGCTTCATCTTTTGAAAAAAAATCAGAACCTTAGAATACTCTAAAAAAACCTTCTAAAAATCATTTTTCACAACAACATTCAAGGAAGGAAAAAAAAAAAAAAAACAAAGGCAAGTAAATATGCCATATTCGGCCATAGCATGAATCCATGTAAAAAAAAATTGTTTTCCACCATTTTAATGAAGAAAAAGAGATGAAAACATAAGTAAACATTAAAAAACTTTATTTCTATAAAAAAATGTAGTAGGAAAAATGATAGAAAATCAAGAAAACACCATGGAAAACAAGAAGAAAGCTATGCTAGAGCTTGGTAGAGATGACTACCTTCACGCTCTCTATTGAAAAGCTTTTTTTTTTTTATTTCTTTCAGAACCTTTTTCTTTGCCAAATTAGCTACTGTTTCCAGGCAAAAACATGTGAAAAAATGAAATCACCCCCCTCCCTTTAGCCTTGGCCGAATGGCCTCTCACTCTTGGATAGGAATTGCACTTTTTTCTCCTCCAATCTTGGCCTTTAGATTAAGATGACTTGTGCTCTTCCATTCTTGGTCATTGGATGAGGACAACATAAAAATGATATCTTGTAGATTAAATCCAACCCTCAACATGTGTACTCAGCCCTTGTAGATGGCCTAAGCCATTGGATGACAAGAGATAATCCCATGCACTCCCTTGCTTAACCGAATGGATGCTCACCCTTGGATGAATTATGCTCATCTTTTTTCTTCCATTCTTGGCCATTAGATGAGGGTTCTTTCATGACAAATAAAAATTTTATCTTGGCATTTAAACTTGGCCATTGGATGGTGCATTCAACTTTCCTACAAGGCACCTAAGCCATTGGATGAAGGGGGGACCATTTGCAAGGTGTTAGTGGTAGCATGTGGCTTGATAGTGACTAAGGAATTAAATTGTTCAAGCTTCCTTCTTCTCCTCTATGTTGGCTGACCAAGGGAAGAAAAATCTTAGCAATTCCTTCTTCTTTCATATTTTCCTCAATTACAAATTTGCCCTTTTTGGTTTCTTTGATGATGACCTTTTTGCCCCCGAACCTAAATAAATAGCTAACGGACTCCAAATTCGAACTTTATTTTTTCAATACTTCTGAAATAAATAAAAAAATTAAATTCTGGAAGTTTTCAAAAATTTTCGAGTCCATTTGCTATTTATTTCGGATTTATTTCCGAAATTGCCCCTTTTATGCACCCGAATTTTACCATTTTTTAAACGAGCTCCGAATCCAGATTCTTCTTCACCAATATATTCCAAATAATTTAAAATTTTGATCTGAAAGTTTTCATAATTTTTGGAGCTCATTTGCTAATTTTTCGGGATTTATCTGCTTCAATTACTACATAGGGGGCCCAGGATTTGGCCATTTTGAAAACGAACTCCGAATCAAGATTTTATTTTTCCAATATCTTCCAAATAATTTAAAAATGAGATTTGCAAATTTTCAGAATTTTTGGAGTTCATTTGCTATTTTTTCGGGATTTATCCTGTTGAATTACTACATATGAGACTCGGTATTTGGCCATTTTGCAAACGAACTCCGAATCAAGATTTTATTTTTTAAATCTATTCAAAATGATTTAATAATTATATTTGCAAATTTTTAGAATTTTTGGAGTTCATTTGCTATTTTTCCCACATTTTCCAATTTTGCCCTTTTGCTTCCGAAACCCGATTTTCCTCAAAACAAGTCCGATTTTCAGATTTTCTTCAAACTGAGCCTTGGGCTATCCTTTTAATCATTTCTCATTAATTAGGGGCTTTAGTCCTACCAAATTCGACCATTTCTGCAATTTTTCCAAATTTCACCGAAATCCACCAAAAAAACCCTAATTCTCGGTTTTCTTCCGAATTGACTTTTCTATCAGTTTTTCTTCCAAGTGGCTTCTCCATTATCCATAGTCAGTGCTTATCTTTCATTTGAGACCTTCAAATCTGACCAATTTGATCGTTTAAACACTTTTCTCTAATTTTCCTGAACTAGGGTTTTCTTTCTACTGAGATTCCGTAAACCAACTTCCTACCTCCATATATTTCAATGTAGACCTCGGATTATCAAAATTCTTTCACCATTTTTCAATTGAACTTCAAATATTGATTTTGAAAGTCGTTGACTTTTTTAGTAGTTGACTTTTTCGGGGTTGACTTTTTTCGAAGTTGACTTTTTTGATTTTGACTTTTTTTGTCTGCTTTCTTAGACTAAGCCTCGAAGTACCACCTGCAGGATGAGAAAAGCCTTTTAGCATTCTGAAACATCAATTTAGGAAGAAAATGTACCTGCTTTAGGGGTCCGGACAAAATTAGGTGTCTACAGCTGCCCCTCTTAAGCTATTACTGAGAATCAGGAATCAGGCAAAGATAAACAAACACTAATTTTGTACGGTTAGTGAAATCACATGTTAAGGAAAGTGAAAGGGGTTTTCTTTTTTTATTTCTTCTTTTTCATCATTTTTTTTTTTTTTTGAAAAACTGTAAACTGAAGATTTTGTCCTTAAATTGAATTCCCTGACTAATCAAGGCTCGACCCGTCTTAAGGAAACCGGTTCGATTTTAAAAGAAAAAATTATGCCCGAAGATCTTAAAAATGGTGCCCGGAGGCTTTACCCGTGATTTGAAAAATTATGCCCGAAGGTCTTAAAAATGGTGCCCGAAGGTCTTTAAAATGGTGCCCGAAGGTTTTAAAAATGGTATCCGTAGGTCTTTAAAAATGGTGCCCGAAGGCCTTACCCGTGATTTGAAAAATTATTCTCGAAGGTCTTAAAAATGGTGCCCGGAGGCCTTACCTGTGATGAAAAATTATGCCTGAAGGTCTTAAAAATGGTGCCCGAAGGCCTTACCCGTGATTTGAAAAATTATGCCCGAAGGTCATAAAAATGGTGCCCGGAGGCCTTACCCGTGATGAAAATATTATGCCCAAAGGTCTTAAAAATGGTGCCCGGAGGCCTTACCCGTGATGAAAATACCTTGACGGCAGTCTCAAGGCTCGACTCATTTGATAAATAGAATGAATTCAATTTAAAACAAAAGGAAATAACTCGACGGTGATCTCAAGGCTCAACTCATTTGATAAAACAGAATGAATTCGATTTAAAACAAAAGGAAATACCTCGACGGTGGTCTCGGGGTTCGACTCCTTTTAGAAGCATAACGAGTTCGATTTAAAACAAAAGGAAATGCCTCGACGGTGGTCTCGGGGTTCGACTCATTTGAGAAGCAGAACAAGTTCGATTTGGGAAGCCAAAGTTTTCTTAATTCCTGCAATGTTAACTAAATGCAATGATGATAATGACATGCTTTGCAAATGCTTGTATGTTTCCTGAGGATGAATGTAGTCAAATGATTGTCATGATTTCTAATTCATGGTTTCTTTGAGGTTCACAGATTATCCGACTTCATGATGGAGTCTTTAATTGTTCACTGATGCCCCACTTAAAGAACCCTTTACTCAAGATAATTTGTGATGGAGACTCAATTAAGAGTTGTAAACCCAAGTGCAGGTTATGTTCAAGTAATAAATTCTCGGGTGTCCGAGGTTGAACCACAGGGAAGCGTATTAGTAAGTATAAGTTTATAAATATATAAGAAAAATAAAGTAAACAAGATATTAGGGGATCAACAACAAAACAAGATAAACAAGATATTAGAGAACAAAATAAAATAAAAGAAATTAAACAAGATATAAAAACAATAAGAAAAGATGTTGAGGTTAGAGAATCCACTCTTGGTGTTATGCTAAGATTAATCTTGTTTTATTACACAATTGAAATTCACACATAAGGGAGATTCCAATCGGAAGGTTTAGCAATTCAGTCCAAATTGTCCAACGTCCATAGCATATGATATTATGTTCATTTGGTGTCCTCAAAACTCACAAAAAGAGTCCAAGCATTCCTTATGCCAAGGTATATGTCTACAACAAATCAAGGCTATGAAACCAAGCATTTACTGTGCCATTTTCATTGTCAATAATGAATCAAGATCCCTACTTTGCAAGTATGATTTTAAACCAAAAGAAAATATTATCTATACTACTGTTTATAAATGATGATTCATTTTAGCTCATGTTTAAGAGACTAACCTTAGCATTTACCAAAAGCTTCACCTCATCACCTCAACAATATGATTAGCAACACATACTAGATATGAATAAAATGAAAAGAAATGTAAGAAGCATAAGTAAATAAAAAAAAAAAGAAAACTAGAGAAAGGAAAGAATAAGAAAACTTAGAGAATTTTATTACAATGGCTAATATCCTACCAATGTATAATGTTACTCTTACAATCATCCAAGGCCCTCTATTTATACACATTTTGGAGAGCTAAATGACAAGAGACAAGCTTTATAAATTTCAAAGGTAGGTATAATAGGTGGGTGCATTTTTTTAACAATTTTCGTCATATTGTATGACAATTCTGATCAGCCAGCTTGATGGTCGATTTTGTCAATGTTGGAGGCTCGATCTGATCAAATGGTCTTCTAGAAAAATATACCTCTATCAGTTATGGATCCATATCCGTTGGAATCAGATCATTTGCTCATGTGGATCGGAAGATATGGTCAAAATACCAAAACAGGTCAGCACAGACGTCATTGCACATCAGCCAACTTGATGGTAGATTTCACTAGGGAAAACGACTCCGTTTCAAGAAGTGTAAAACATGAAAACGATAGATATGCCTCTTAGCTTTGCACGGCTACAAATTTCAGCCTTATTGCTTCAGTGAAACTCGAGATATAGCGGATATGGTAAACGGTGTCGGAACTGGAACTGAACTGGATTTGCCCTTAATTCTAGTAATCTGAAATCACTCAAAGAAACTTGTGAAAAACACCAAATTACATAAAAATATAAAAGATCATAAACACAATTAGACTAAACAATAATAACTCGTATTTGACACAAAACAATAATAAAACATAACTAAAAACTATATAATTATACGAGTTATCAATTTGTCAAATAGTCCCAGTTTCTGACTTCGCTGAAATTCATAAATTTCTGACTTTATGTCGGAGTCTCCAACACATTTACTCTTTTCCTTTTCTTGGTGAATTTTCCATCAGGATAGTGGTTCCCAAACGTTTTCTAAGATTTAAATCTATTCCTTAGTAATACTTTTAAACTCCCTTATATTTTAAAAATTTATGATTACTAATCATCATTCAATTTAATAACAAACAAAATGCAATCTCAAAAATGTATGAAAGAAAGTATGAAACAAGCAATTGTCATAAAAGGGGTAACAAAAATTTATTGCAACAAAATGTTTTAAAATGATAAAAAGTGGATATCAAGGATATAAGAAACAAATGTAAAGTTAAAGATTGTTGATGCCCCGGATGCAGAATATCTTGGACCCTTCCTTTTTCAAATCGTCTGAAATTTCTCTTGAAAAAGCAATTTACTTGGATAATCCCTCGATTTCCGTAGTTACATCAGACTGAGTTGTTCCCCTTTTCTCTAGTTTTCAAATACTTTCTCCCCCTTTACACGGAGCATTGACTCAAACCTTTCAAATACTTCCCTTTACGGGTTTTCGGCTTAAACCTCTCCCTTTTTTTTATATATTGTACCACGCATCTGAGAATTCTAAAGGCTTCCAAGGTAAAAATGTCAGTTCAAAAGATGGGATGAATTCTGAGAAAAAAACCTTTCAAATTAAATATCCATGCTTGATCAAAATGGACCTTTAAAGTACGTAATATAGGCCATGGTTCGAGTTTAGAAGGAAAGGATAAAATAGGCCCAAAATGTGTTTAAGGGTAATTGGATCAAGGATCATTTCCTGAAAGGAATTCATTCTTAAGACATTTGTTCTCTTTTTGGACTTTTCTTTTTTCTTTCTTTTTCTTTTTCATTGCTGGCTTTTATTTGTCATTCTTTGATTTCACATTTTCTAATGGCTCTTTTTTTTTGTCATGATTTTAATTTTTTTGATTTTATTATTTTTCCTCGTATTTGCCCTCCACGTGTAGAGGGTGATCCTTGATCAGGTTTTCAATGAAAGAAATAATTCCTAAGGCTCAAAGGGTGACTAGGGATATTTTTTTTTTTAATGAAGGGAATATGAAAGATGGCCATTCATCATATCAAGCATGAACATTCTCTTTGAAAAGCAATTCTCAGGGGAGATAGATATATAGAATTTCTATTTCTACACTTGGAATCATTCGAATTCCCATGTACATAGCATTACACTTTTTTTTAAGCATAATACTTCTTCAGTTCATCAGCATTCACGGGATGTCTAAAATCATCCCTGTCGATCCGAGTTAGAATCAATGCTCCTCTAGAAAAAGCTCTTTTTACCACATAGGGTCCTTCCCAATTTGGAGCCCATTTTCCTCGTGGATCGTTCATTATGGGGAGAATTTTTCTCATTACCAACTCTCCTTCTCGGAACTATCTGGGTCAAACCTTCTTGTTATGGGCTCGAATCATCCTTTTCTGATACAACTGCCGGTGACAAATTGCCTTCAATCTTTTCTCTTCGATGAGATTCAGCTGTTCGTAACGAGCTCTAACCCATTCTGCCTCTTCTAGGCCAACCTACATCAAAACCTGAAGTAAAGGAATCTCGACTTCAATAGGTAACACTGCTTCCATATCATATACCAAAGAAAACGGCATTGCCCTTGTAGATGTGCGAACCAAAGTGCTATATGCGTGAAGAGCAAAATGCAAGATCTCATGCCAATCCTTGTACATATCTTCTCGATAATCTTCTTGATGTTTTTGTTGGCTCTTTTACTGCCTCATTCATCTTCGGACGATAAGGTGTCGAATTTTGATGCGTAATCTTGAACTGAGTACACACTTCTCTCATCATCTTATTATTCAGATTGAGAGCATTATCTGAAATAATTCTTGCTGGCAATCCATATCGGCATATGATTTTCTTCTTAAGAAATCTGCATACCACCGACTTCATTACATTCGTATAAGAAGCAGCTTACACCCACTTTGTAAAAATAGTCTATGGCCAGCAGGATGAAACGATGTCCAATTGAAGCTTTCGGGGTAATAGGCCCAATCATATCCATTCGCCACATTGAAAACGGCCATGATGCAATCATGACACTTTATGACACATGAATCTTATCTGCATATATCTGGCATTTATGACACTTTCGAGAATAACTGATAAAATCTCCTTCCATCGTCAGCCAATAATACCCTGCCCTCATAATTTGCTTAACAAGCATGTGACCATCGGCATGGGTGCCACATACCCCTTCATGGACTTCCTCTATGATTCTTCGAGCTTCGACAGACCCGACACATCTCAACAGGACTTGATCTTTCCCTTTCTTGTAGAGAATCTCCTCATCTAGAACAAAACCCATTGCTAGTCTTCTTAGAGTCCTCTTGTCATTTTCTGTTGCCTGTTCTGGATACTGTCGACTCTTGATGTACTGCAAGATGTCGTTGTACCAAGAGAGACCATCAGCTTCTTCTTCGATACTCAAACAGTGGGCAGGAGACTCATATATGCTCATCTTGATCGGCACAACTTTCGCCCCTTCATTTACTTTAAACATTGATGACAAAGTAGTCAGAGCATCCGCCATCCGGTTTTTTTCTCGGGGGAAGTAATTGAAACTTACTTCTTCAAACTCCTTCAATAAACTCAGAATGAGTTCTCTGTATCTGATTAACTTTGTATCCCGGGTTTCTCATTCTCCCCGTAACTGGTATATCACTAAGGCCGAGTCTCCAAAAACCTCCAGTTTCTTGATCTTTCTATCTACGACAGCACAAAGGCCCATAGTACATGCCTCATACTCAGCCGTATTGTTTGTACAATCAAAATCCAATCTGGCGGTAAAGGGATAATAATCTTCTTCTGGGGATATGAGCACTGCAACGATTCCGTTCCCCATGGCATTAGATGCCCCGTCAAAGTAAATCTTCCATATTTTCTTCTTCAAGGGAACCTCATCCGCTTGCGAAACATACATCAAATCTTCATTTGGGAAATCAAAGTTCAACGGCTCATAATCTTCCACTGTCCGACTTGCTAAAAATTCAGCCACTGCACTGCTCTTTATAGCTTTCTGACTCACATATACAATGTCGTATTCTAACAACAAAACCTGCCATCTTGCCGTCCTCCTTGACAAAGAATGTGCTTCCAACATGTACTTGATTGGATCTAGCTTGGTGATCAACCACGTTGTGTGGTACAACATGTACTGTCGGAGTTTTCGAGCAGTCCAAGCTAAGGCACAGCACAGCTTTTCTACCAACAAATATTTCAACTCATAATCTGTGAACTTCTTGCTAAGGTAGTAAACTGCCTGTTCTTTCTTTGCAGTCTCATCAAGCTGCCCCAAAACACAACCCATAGATCTCTCAAATACTGATAGATACAATATCATCGGTTTATCTGAAGCCGGTGGCATTAATACTGGTGGGTTTGATAGATAATGCTTAACCTTTCCAAAAGCAATCTAACACCCTTCATCCCATTCTCTTGGATCACGTTTTCGAAGTAACTTGAATATTGGATCACATTTATCGGTTAACTGAGAAACAAACCGAGCAATGTAATTCAATCTCCCCAGAAAACCTCTTACTTCTTTTTGATTACGTGGAGATGGTAAATTCTGGATGGCCTTCACTTTATCCGGATCAATCTCAATTCCCCTTTTGCTAACAACAAAACCTAACAATTTCCCCGAAGTGACTCTAAAAGTGCATTTTGTCGGGTTTAGCTTGAGTTAAAACTTTCTTAGTCTTTCAAAGAGTTTCTAAGATTCGCAATATGCTCATCTTCTCCTTGTGACTTTGCAATCATATCATCAACACAAACCTCAATTCCCTTAGGCATCATTTCATGAAACAAGGTCACCATGGCTCTCTGATACGTTGCCCCAGCATTCTTCAACCCAAATGGCATTACCTTGTAGCAGAATGTTCCCCACATTGTAACAAATATGGTTTTCTCCATATCTTTAGGTGCCACCTTAATCTGATTATATCCCGAGAATCCATCCATGAAAGAAAACAAGGAACTCTTCGTCGTATTATCCACCAAAGTATCAATGTAAGGCAAACAGAAATTATCTTTGGGACTGGCTTTGTTCAAATCTCGATAATCGACACACATACGCACCTTGCCATCCTTCTTTGGTCCTGGAACAATGTTTTCCACCCTATTCCGGATATTTTGCCACCTCTAAGAATTTAGCATCAAACTGCCTCTTCACCTCTTCTTTTACCTTTAAAAGCATGTCCGGCCTCATTCTTCTCAACTTTTGCTGAATTGGCTTGCATTCTGGCCTTAAAGAGAGCCTATGAACCACAATGTCTGGAGCCAAACCCGGCATGTCTTGGTATCACCATGCAAATACATTTACATATTCCTAGAACAAGGCTATCAATTCACCTTTTATTGATGAAGACAATGCAGTCCTAATTTTAACCTCTTTTATCTCTTCACTACTTCCCAAATTCAACAATTTTAATAGCTCCTCAAGAGGAAGTACTTGTTTCTCTTCTTGTTCTATTTTTCTTAATAAGTCTGGAGGTAGACCATAATCCTCAATATCTTTGTCGGCCTCAAAATCACCCTTGCAAATGAGCCTCTCAAAATCAATTTCAGAATTACTGATAAGAAGGTCCTCATATTCCGCATCCGTACACCTGTAAATAAGTGGGGAAGAAACAATATAGGAAAACATATATACAATCGAAGCAAAATAAATAGCATAAATGAAAGAATATGGACACATCAATATGAAGGAAATGCATCATGTTTGTTATTTATTGGATGAAAAGTTTTAGGCAAAATCCCATTACAAAAGAAATTCTTAATATCTTCGGGCAAAGATATTTAAGATTTGTTTAAAAGCATTACTTTGGAATGGACCTAAAAACTATGGACAGCTCGGTTGCACTCCAATTGGTTAGTCTATATCCTGGTGGACAAGGTCGCACCATCCAGTTAGCATTCTCTCTTTCAATTCTTTCTTCCCCAGTCGTGCAGATCTCCATATCATACATCTGATCATCCCTATTCATCTGGAATCTCTCGAAGGCTTGCTCGATCATTACGAGCACATCATCAGAATTCTTTTCTTTGAACAGAGAATCGGCTAAGCGAAAGCTGTGAATGATAGGTGGGAATGTTATAGGCTCTCATTCAATATCCATACCCGCAAGACGGGCCATCCTCCTTTGTCGGTTCTTTTCAACTTGTTTCCTTTTCTCATGGGCCTTCAAAAGATACCCTAGGCCAAATCAGTCTTTCTTTTCGACTACTTCCATTGCTTAGGCCATCCCCTGAAGATATTTTCTTAGACCTTTTCCAGCCCTACAGCCTTTTCCCACTGTAGTTCTTACCCCCAGCCTTGTGTTTTTGGACAGCCTTGATTTTGGAATTTTTCGTCCTTCAGCGACGAAAACTACATTTACGAATTCCAAAGACTGAAAGGAACGTTCTACGGCATCTTCATTAGGTTCAACATAAGGAGATTCAGTAGATGCAGACGCTATTACATCCTTTTCTCCTGATAGAGTGACCAAACGCCCCTCTATCACAAATTTTAGATTTTGGTAGAGGGATGAAGGTACAGCCCCTGCTGAATTCCATGGCCTTTCCAACAGGCAATTATAGGATGAATTAATATCCATGACCTGAAATTTCACTATATAGGTGCATGGGCCTATCTCCAGAGGAACCTCAATAGTTCCCATCACATCTCTCCTGGTACCATCAAAGGCTCTAACCACCGTGCAGCTTGGCAATATATAAGAAATATCCACAGGCAATTTGGACAGAGTTGCCAAGGACATCGCATTTAATGAAGAACCATTATCCAAAATGACCCTTTGTAATATGTGCCCCTTACAAGTGGTAGTTATATGGAGAGCCTTTGTTGACCCCATATCATTGGGTGCTATTTTCTCATAGCTGAAATATATATGGTCGTCTGTCGTGATATTTCCCACCAGCCTGTTCAATTTTTCTACCGATATGTTGTTAGCCACATATGCCTGATTCAACACTCTCAACAGGGCATTTCTATGTGGCTTCGAATTCAAAAGCAAAGATAAGATTGAAATTCTAGCTGGTTGACATTGCAGTTGCTCAACCACGCTATACTCACTGTGCTTTATGAATTTTAAGAACTCGCAGGCTTTCTTCTCACTCACCGATTCTTTTATTCTGTTTATCGGGGCTGACCCTCTTTCTATTTCTTTTGACAAATCCATCTCAATATGGATTGGTTCAACTTTTTTTCGCTTTGTCTGCTCCTTTATCTTTCCCTGTTAACCCTTGTTCAACAGCCTCAGGAGCATAACACCTTCCACTTCGTGTTAAGTGCCCCACACCTGTGATATCCTGCTGACTCGAAGACTCAGGCATAACCATGCTGCAGTCATATTTCCATGGTGCAGTTTTGTTTTCCTTGTACGAAAAAAAAAGAAGGCAAATCAATGATTAACTTAGGCGCACTTTCCTCAACGACTGGCATAACTTTCTCCTCTGGTTCATCATAATAGATGACCAAGGGTCTTCCTATCCCGTGGCCAGCTGTATTCTCAATAACCTCTATTTCCTCCTCTGTCTCCTCGTAAAACTGGGCCTCCCCATCATCCATCATCTTTTGGACTTTAGCCAAAAAGTCCCTGCAGTATTCTATGACATGACTTCCACACTTATGAAATGAACACCAATTCTGCACCCTCTTTGCGACCATTTTTAAACTGTCTGCATCCCCCACCATTCTTGCCTTAACCATCTCGACCCATACTATCAACATTGGAGTCTTGACTTTCCTGGAATCCCTTTTTACCCTTCTGACTTCCTCTGTCCATACTGCATTTACCCGATTCTTCGCATGAACTGGCAATAGGTTTCTTGCTACATTCGGCCCATTCTTTGCCCCAAACTTCACAACTCCGGCGTTGATCAGGCTTTGGACTTTCTTTTTAAAGGCCAGGCAATCTTCAGTCGAATGTCCTTGAGTTCCTGCGTGGTACGCGCAGTTAGTGTTTGCATTGTACCACCTTGGATATGGCGGTGTCAGAGGTTTGAGGTAAACGGGTGCAACAAATTGATCCTGCAACAGTTTGGGATATAGCTCACCATAGGTGGTAAGAATTGGATCAAATTGGGATTTTTGATCGTTCCTTGGTGAACGTTGGTCATTGCGCTCGGCTCCCTAAGTGTTTGGGACAGTGTTTCAAGGAAGGTTTATATGTGGGGATATGCCAGTTGAAAACGGATGTTGTGGGTATATTGGTATAAGGGAAGGGATTTTGGGAAAGGTGGTTCACATTGGGGTAATAAGGATTATACCCCGGGTAAGGTGTGTAGGGTGTAAGAGGTGCATAAGATATGGTAGGAGTATAGGGCCTTGGTGGTGTATGTGGTGTGGGAGGTGCATATAGGTATTGGTTGATACTAACTGTGTGGGTCTCCTTTTTTTTCCTGGCACAGAATACTTTTTTCAGAATAGAAGGCTCACCCCCTTCTATTTTCCCATTCTTAATGGTCGACTCTATCATTTCCCCGGATATCACCATGTCTGCAAAGTCCTTGGTGGCACTCCCCACCAATTTATCATAATATGGTGCTTTCAAAGTGTTGATGAAAAGCACTATAGTTTCTTTGCTAGTTAAAGGGGGTTGCACTTGTGTGGCCATATCCCTCCACCTTTGCGAGTATTCTTTGAAACTCTCATTGGTCCTCTTTTCCATGTTCTGTAGCGACAACCTATCAGGTATCATATCAAATACATGCTTATAATATTCCATGAAAGCCTTGGCTAAATCCGTCCATGAACGAATCTTGGTACGACTCAGCTGGTTGTACCATCGGGTTGCAGACCCTGTCAAGTTATCTTGAAAACAATGGATAAGCAGTTTCTCATTATCATCATGCCCCGTCATCCTTCTGCAGTACATGGTCAGATGTGCTGATGGGTTTGTAGTCCCATTATATTTTTCAAAGTCTGGTACTTTGAACTTTTGGGAGAATTACTAGATCGTGCACTAAACTCATCTTTTTGGCATCCAGACTGCCAAATAACTCCACCCCTCTACGGCCCTCAGCCTCTCCTCCAGCAGTTGATATTTTTTTTGTGATTCTGCCATTTCGACCCTCTTCAGCTCAGTCATCTTTGCTTTTTCCTTTTCAGCTAGTTCCTCAAAGTCTGGAACGTTAACATCATTTGGGTCAGCTCCCATATTACCCTTTCCAGGAACATAGTTCTGTGTCTCTGCAGCTGGCTGGATATAAGCATAGGAGGCTGCCCCAATTGGCACCTCTTGGCCCTTTTGTTGTATGTTTTCAGGTTGATCCTCTTCAACTACCACCCTTTTTCCGGTGATCGAATTCTCTCCTAGCCCTTTTTGTTTCATCATGGCACTCATTATTTCCATGAGTTTAGTCATCTGTTCTCGAGACTCCTCTTGAGATTTAGCTAACTATTCCTGCAGTTCCCTTTGAGTTCTTTCCATTATTTCAATTCTAGCAAGTTGGTCATTTTCCATAGCTCTGGCTTGAGATCGAGTATTGTAAGGGTGTCGGAAATCCGATTCTTTCTGAATGCGATCAATTGTACCTTTAGTTTTGAAAACCATGAATTAGAAATTATTGACACATCCTTTTTTATGTTATATAAAAAATGAATGAATGAATGTATGACTAAATGTGAATGAATGAATCAAATAAAATGGATATGTACATGACTACATATATGAATACGAAAGAATAAATGAATGAACAAGTGAAATGAACAAATAAGTGTTTACGTGTATGAATATGAATGAATGAACAAGTAAAAGGAATAAATAAGTGGTTAAGTGTATGAACATAAATGAATTTCAAAAATGAATGATTATAAATATGAGTAAATGTACAAATGAACAAACAAAACATATAAAATATGAATGCATTTGAATGTATTGGCCCCGGGATAATTTCAACCGAACGGTCTTTCATTGATTTCCTGGAACTAAATACATCACAGATAGAATAAAAGGATCACTGCCTAAGATAAGCCCGTAATTCGCCGTTCAAAGTGCTATTACAAAATTAGTCCTATAGTGACTTCCTCGGATCTTGGACTTTCTTTCATAGTCTTCTTTTGATTGCCCTGCTCTTCAATCTGACCCCTACTTGTTCACGGCCCCTTGACGCGTCAGCAGAAGCATCACCGTGTAAGCTTTTCTTAGCTTGCTTCTCCAGTTGATTGGCTCGGGCTTCCTCATGCTTCGCTCTCTCTTTCCAGTAGTTATTCTCCTTCTTGAGTTTTTTGACCTCATGCTCTCATTCTCCGGAAGTCTTGAGGGTCCCCTCAAATCTGAGTTTGAAGTGGTACCTCTTTCTCTCTAAATGCAATTCCCGAATATCGCCCTTAGCAGTGTCCCTTTCTCTCTTGATATTTTCCTTTTCTCTTTCTCGAGCTGATTCCCTATTTTTCATGTTCTCAAGCTCTTCTTGTAGTCGGGCAATCTCCTTACTCATCTGGACCTTCTCTTTTTCAAATTCCGCCCTTGCGATTTCTAACTCTGATGGCATTTCCCTCGGTGGCGGATTAATGAACTGGACCTCTTTCCCATCTGATGTCAATAGCCTATCATTAACCCTTAATTCCCTCTATACCAGGTAATCAGGTGTGACGATGTCGGCATATCTGGCCACTTTTATCCGGTGAGTTTTCTTCCATGCTTCAATCACTGCTCGCACCTTTCCAGAATATTCGTCTTCTCCATAAGTGAACTCTGATGATCCTAGATTATGGGTCACGGGTGAGAATTGTCGAGACTCAACCTGTCTTTGCACCAACAAAGGCGCATAACTCACAGACCCCCAAATTCTGAGTAGTGGAACTCCCGAGTTGTCCCCACATTTGTACATAATCAGCATAGGAACCATCCATGGAGCTCTCCAAGTCACCATCTCTCCTTTTAGATTCTGAAACATGTTGACCCATTTCTCTTCATCCCCGTCTTTAGGCCAATCATTTTGAAGGAATTCCCTAATCGGAACTAAAGACTTCATGTACGGTTTGGAGGAAAACTTTTCTATCTTCCAAAAGTGACTTTGAATCCAAATATAAGGAGTTATACACACCCCCTTGATTCTCTCTTATCTTGCCCTTTTACAAAAATTCAAAGATCGGATAGTTTCAGCTATGATGGCCGGAGATGGGTTGATCTTCTGTTCCAACTTTTCAAAGAAATCAAACACGGCTATATCCACATGACCCCATATCTTCGGGAATATGATTAATCCATAGATGGCTAGAGCGAAGATGTCCCTAGCTTTTTCTTTGTCGGAATAACCCAATATCAACTGTCGGAGAGCTTCCCATGGAATGCATCCATTTTTCTACTTTGTGTCCATATGACTCTCAACCCATGTTGTATCCATTCCTGTGATCCTAGCCACTTTCCTCTTAAAACCCGAAGGTTTTACTTCCTTCAAATATACCCGATCAGGATTAGGACATTCAATACGTAACAGTATTGAATATTCTTCAATCAGTGGGGTTATATCCTCCTTGTTAAAAGTGAAACATCTACAAGCAGGGATTCAAAACTGTACCATAGCCTGAATCAACCCACTATTGAACCTAATCGGAATTAAGAGTGTTATATCTCCATATTTCTGAGTGAAGGCTTCTTTCTCTGATACATTCCACTGATTCCAAATGTCGACTAACCCTCGGAGATTATTCTATCTAGAATCCACTTTTACCCTTTCCGACAATACTGACACATAATCATTCTTCAGGCAATCACCATCCTCTCTCTGATCTTTTTCCTACCGTGCCCTGACTACTACATGATCTTCTATCACTGAAATAACCTGACACTCCATGAAAGTCTTTTGGGTTGATGACTATCCTGAGGCCAATAAACTCCAAGTGTATGATGATGTCTATGATGCATGTCAAAGAAAAGAAAACAGAAAGAAATAGATTAGTAAAGAAATGAATTCACAAATATAACATAAATAACATGCTTTTTTTTAAAAAAATGTCCCAAAAATTTTAACAGAGCTTCGGCATTACGACGCCTTTGGGACAAAATAATAAATTCATTACGAGCGATATGATGTTTGTTCATCATCACCCAATTTGTAAAATCTAACATATAGAAAGATGGTAAAAGGTTGGAAATGTTCCTCCATGTATTCTTAAACTTCGGGTATTTAACAGAAATCCGGCATAGCTTTGCCTCGATTCACTATATGAAGGTGAATCGGTTCTAAGACCCCGAATTGTTCCTCACTGTCGCCTGTGAAGGCTAGTAAGGCACCCCGATAAAAGCGGGTTCAATTCGTTAGAGTATATTTTTCTATGCCCGTACGGAGGATTATCACGAAGGCATTAGGTACTTTATACTCCGAAAGTGTTTCACTAGCCCATACGGAGGATCATCACAAAGGCGTAGTTACTTTACTCTCACTTAAAAGGACGGAACCCGGGTAGAGGATTCATGTTATGCAAATGCAGACATAGTGTGTGCAGGAACAAAACAAACCTATCACCACTTATTCTACACCCCTTATTCTAAATACCCCACTAAAACCAAACAATGTAAAGCATCAGTCAAGCAAACATATAAATATACTCAACAAAATAACCAGAGAACAAATAATAATATGCATGCATATGAAGATGGACATATTTAGAACATTTTATTATTTTCAAAATTCTCTTTATTATTTTAAAAAAATGGGAACTAAAATTAAATACTAATTAAACCAACAAAACCGAGATTTAGATAACACACAACTAATTCTAGGTCTGACTCTTTACAAAATTCCCCAGCGAAGTCGCCAAGCTGTCGCAACCTAAATAAAATAACAACGTAACATAACAAGTCTAATCGCAAGACTTTATTATTCGTTAGGCGTGCCATTTCAAAAAAATGAGGAAAAGTCGACTTAATTCCTCTAGAAAAATGAAGGTGTCGGTACGTGATCCCGATCGCTGAGACCCGTTCGAGTGAGGGGGAAACAGAAGCAGAGGAAAAGACGACTTAATTCCTCTAGATTGAAATAAAAGGTCAAGGGTATGAAAACAGCCTCGTAAAAAGACATGGAGTCGCCACCAATCTTTTTTAGCTAGGTGTGATCGGCCACCTATTAAAATCGGTTTTATAAAACATTTTAAAATTAATTAAAACATTTTAAAACCAATTTCAAGTCTGCGTTATAAACCAGAAAAATCAAAGAAGCGAGTTTGGGAGTCGGTTATGTGCGGGGAAGGATTAGCACCCCCACAACGCCCATATAAATCGATACCTTATTAATCGTGTGTTATCTCAATTCTCGGTAAAAAGTTGGTTTTTAATTTAGTATTTTAAGTTAATTCCCAATTTTAAGAAAAATAATTCAATTTTTAATTGAAAATGATCCGGAATTTATTAATTCAAAATTTTTCTACATTCTCCAACAAAATCGGCAAAATCTAGAAATTTTTATTCATTTGGAAAACTTTCCGAATCAGTCTCTTTTTTGAAAGAAAGATATTCCTTTATTAATGATAATTGATGATATTCCCTCCAGCAAACCCGGTAGAGAACTCATGAATTATTTTAACTCGGGAATATCTTTATTTTTATTGAAAATCATTATCTTTTTCAAAACATTTAAAAATATGAACATGAACATGTATGACATAAATAAAATGACATGGCAAAGTCTAGATAATATAATGCAACCTAAATTATATGACATAATTTAAATTACATAGTATATTCTAGGTAAAATGAAAAAACTTAAGGTATATTCTAAATGAGATAAAATGATTTAAATGACATGGCAATTTTAAATGATATGGCATATTTTAAATGACATGGCATGTTATAAATAAAATAACCTAAATGACATGGAATATGATCTAAATGACAAGAAATTACATGAAATTAAAATAATGCTAACATATAATATGCATGAAAATGAAAATAAAAATAAAAATAAAAATAATAATGCATGAACATAGTATATGCTAAACAATATGATAAAAATAACTAAATAAAAAGCATAGGATATCATGAAACATTCAAATTCATATGGAAAACAAATATAAGATCATAAAATGTGAATTAAAATAATAATAATATCATGAAAAATATCATAGCAAAAATCACACATTTAAATAAAATGCATGAACATGGAAAATGCAATGCATGAAAATGCATTTTTTCCTCTAAATAAAGAAATCTGTATATCTAAAATGATATCCGGCTACCTTAGGAAAATATGTCAAATTAGATTTTCTAAAAAAAACAAAACTTTGTGATTGTTTGAAAACAATTTTGAGGAAAACTTGAATAAAAATTAAAACCTTTACTAAACCCTTTTAAAATGGCTCTAATTTCCTAAGTTTAAAAACCCGGACTTAACCACCCTTAACCCGAGATTTATAAAATCATTTTTAAAGTTTAAAAAGGCTTAGAAACTACCCTAAGACAGTAGCTAAATCTTCTAACTAACCTCCTCTAAATGCCTTAGCCAAATTCAACCATTATTCCTCTTTTGATTTCAAATCTGCCTCTACTGTCCGATTTTGTCACACAATTTTTTTTCCTATTTTTAAAAATTCAAAAAATATAAAAACCATACTGGAGACTCAAAGCATGTAAAACTACACGATAAAAAATTGTCTTAATTTTTTGATTAAAGATGACTGCCCAGAAAAATCAGAGAAGTTCAAGTACTGGGTGAAAAAAAAATGTTTTGTCAAAACACATTTTTTGCCTTTGATAAATTCATTCAAAAATCAAAGTAGAAATTGTTGGAGATTATCCTAAAGACCTAAAGACAATAGCTAAAATATTTAAAAACCTTGGACAAAAATTGGCTAAGTAAAAAAATCACAAAGGTAGAATAATCAATTTGACAATTCCTTAATTTTCCACAAGTATGCTCAAGAGAGCATGACTTTGACCATTAATTGGCTTAAGTCACAAATCAAGTGGCAATGACATGGAATGCATGAATGATAACTCGTATAATTATATAGTTTTTAGTTATGTTTTATTATTGTTTTGTGTCAAATACGAGTTATTATTACTTAGTCTACTTGTGTTTATGATATTTTATATTTTTATGTAATTTGGTGTTTTTCATGAGTTTCTTTGAGTGATTTCAGATTACTAGGTTAAATCAAGAATTAAGGGCAAATCCAATTCAGTTCAAGTTCCGACACCTTTTGCCATATCAGCTATATCTAGAGTTTCACTGAAGCAATAAGGCTAAAATTTTAACCGTGCAAACTTAAGAGGCATATCTATCTTTTTCATGTTTTACACTTCTTGAAACGGAGTCGTTTTCCCTACCGAAATCAACCGTCAAGTTGGCTGATGTGCAATGACGTCTGTTCTGCACCGTTTTGGTATTTTGACCATATCTTCCGATCCACATGAGAAAATGATCTGATTTCAACGGCTATGGATCCGTAACTGATAGGGGCATATTTTTCTAGAAGACCATTTGATCAGATCGAGCCTCCAACATTGAAAAAATCGACCATCAAGCTGGCTGATCAGAATTGTCATACAACATGACGAAAATTGTTAGAAAAATGCACCCACCTATTATACCTACCTTTGAAATTTATAAAGCTTGTCTCTTGTCATTTAGCTCTCCAAAATGTGTATAAATAGAGGGCCTTGGATGAGTATTAGGATACATGGATACATTGGTAGGATATTAGCCATTGTAATAAAATTCTCTAAGTTTTCTTTTTCTTTCCTTTCTCTAGTTTTCTTTTTCTTTATTTACTTATGCTTCTTACATTTCTTTTCATTTTATTCATATCTAGTATGTGTTGCTAATCATATTGTTGAGGTGATGAGGTGAAGCTCTTGGTAAATACTAAGGTTAGTCTCTTAAACATGAGCTAAAATTTATAAACACTAGTATAGATAATATTTTCTTTTGGTTTAAAATCATACTTGCAAAGTAGGGATCTTGATTCATTATTGACAATGAAAATGGCACAGTAAATGCTTGGTTTCATAACCTTGATTTGTTGTAGACATATACCTTGGCATAAGGAATGCTTGGACTCTTTTTATGAGTTTTGAGGACACCAAATGAACATAATATCATATGCTATGGACGTTGGACAATTTGGACTGAACTGCTAAACCTTCCGATTGGAACCTCCCTTATGTGTGGATTTCAATTGTGTAATAAAACAAGATTAATCTTAGCATAACACCAAGAGTGGATTCTCTAACCTCAACATCCTTTCTTATTGTTTTTTATATCTTGTTTAATTGCTTTTATGTTATTTTGTTTATTTTGTTCTCTAATATCTTGTTTACTTTCTTTGTTATTGATTCCCTAATATCTTGTTTACTTTCTTTGTCTTATATATTTATAAACTTATACTTACTAGTACGCTTCCCTGTGGTTCGACCTCGGACACCCGAGAATTTATTACTTGAACATAACCTGCACTTGGGTTTACAACTCTTAATTGAGTCTCCATCAAGTTTTTGGCGCCGTTGCCGGGGACGCAATACTAAGTATATAAGTTTATAAGTATATTTATTTTTATTGGCTGGTTATACCGCCTATATTTATTTTTATTGGCTGGTTATACCGCCTAATTTGTATATATTTATATTTATATTGTATATTAACTTTGTTTTATTTTTATTGGCTGGTTATACCGCCTAATCTGTATATTAACTTTGTTTTATGCTTGTTTGGCGACGTGATTTTAGATCTCGTCGTTTAGTTAGATTTTATTGTGAAACTTTTTCAGGTAATCTTTCTAATACAACTCCTAACATGGCTGACAATGAAAGTGTTCATGCTGAAGATGAGAACAGACAAGTACGCACCATGCGTGACTACTTGCAACCAACTCGAAGCTCATCACCCTCTTGTTTTATTTTTCCTCTCAATGCAAACAACTTTCGTTTTAAACCAGGTATGATAGCTTTGCTTCCAAATTTCCATGGGTTAGAATCGGAAAGTGCTTACTCGTTTCTAAAAGACTTCGAAGATGTATGTGTCACCTTCAATGACCAACAATGTACAAATGAAATTGTCAAGCTAAAATTATTTCCTTTTTCTTTAAAAGATAAAGCAAAAATTTGGCTTCATAATTTAAAACCAAGGTCAATTGGCACATGGCAAGAATTACAAACTGAGTTTCTAAAGAAAATTTTCCCAGCACATAAAACTACTGCTTTGAAAAGACAGATTCAAAATTTCAATCAAAATCAAAATGAAGCATTTTTTCAGTGCTGGGAGCGTTTTAAAGATTTGTTAAGTTCTTGTCCACATCATGGTTTTGAAAAATGGCGTCTTATTAGTTTCTTTTATGAAAGTTTAACTCCCGAAACTAAACAATTTGTTGAAACAATGTGTAACGGTGAGTTTCTAGAAAAAAAACCTGAAGAAGCCTTTGACTACCTAGACCATTTGGCAGATAACTCTCAAGCCTGGCACACAGATAATTCCTCTGAAAGTTCCAATAGATCTAATCTTGTTTCTAACAGAGGAAAATATCATTTTAGTCAAGAAGATGAGATAAAAGCTAAAGTAGCTAATTTGGCTAGAAAGATTGAAGCCATGGAACTTAGAGAAGTAAAAGAAGTCAAAACGGTTAAAAATGAAGAAAGTTGTGGAATTTGTGAAATCATGGGACACCCCGCTTCTGAATGTCCAAACATTCTCATTCTTAAAGAAGCGTTGCATGATCAAGTAAATTCCATAAACACATTTAAAAAGCCTTTTCCTTCTCCTTACTCTGAAACGTATAACCCTGAATGGAGAAATCATCCCAACTTCAGTTGGCGGAATAATAATCATGTTCAGGTACCACAATCTCAAAAGCCGGGCAACACTTTTTCCTATCAACCTTCACGTGTACAAACCTTGGAAGAGACATTGCAAGCATTCATGCAAACACAAGCAAATGTGAATAACCAAACTTCACAGGACATCAATGAGATCAAAAACACCTTGTCCACATTGACAGCTTCATTACGCACTCAAGAAAAAGGTAAGTTTCCTGCTCAACCTCAGCCTAACCCTTCTACTCAATGTCTTGTTTCTTGCTCCAATGAAACTCAACAGGAAAATGCCAGTTCTATCACAACTCTTCGAAGTGGAAAGGCAATTGACAAAAACATTCCATCAAAAGACCAAGATCCTCCTTCCCCTCCGAAAAGTAATGGTAAGAATGATGGTAAGTCTGAACTTCTTGAAAATTTGGACAAAGAAAAAGGTATGCATCCTGCTCCTTTTCCTCAAAGGTTGCAAACAATAAAGAATTTGAATCAAAATGCAGAAATTTATGAACTTTTCAAACAAGTTAAGATTAACATTCCTTTATTGGATGCAATCAAACAAGTTCCATCTTATGCTAAATTTTTGAAGGACATGTGCACAGTTAAAAGGAAACATAATGTACAAAATAAAGCATTTCTAACGGAAAGTGTGAGCTCAATCATTCAGCACCTTACTCCACCAAAATTCAAAGATCCTGGATGTCCAACAATCTCATGCATCATTGGAAACACTAGAATAGAACGTGCATTGCTTGATCTTGGTGCTAGTGTTAATCTTTTGCCTTTTTCTGTTTATCAACAGTTAGGTTTAGGTGAACTCAAGGAAACACCTGTTACACTTCAACTAGCTGATCGTTCTGTAAAAATTCCTCGAGGGATAGTTGAAGATGTTTTGGTTCAAATTGATAATTTTTACTTCCCTGTTGATTTTATTGTTTTGGACACACATCCTGTTTCAAATCCAAATGTTCAAATTCCTGTTAAATTAGGCCGTCCATTTCTTGCAACTTCTAATGCTCTGATAAATTGCAGGAATGGTATTTTGAACATTTCTTTTGGAAATATGACTTTAGAATTAAATGTGTTCAACATTTGCAAGCAACCTGGTGATGATTCAGAAGTACATGAAGTGGATTTCATTGAAGAACTTGTTCATGAACATAACACCGCTACCACATTCCATGATCCTTTAGAAGTTTATTTAATTGAATGTGAGTTTGATAATGCTTCAGAAATTTCACACACTGATTCTTTGTTAAATTTTTTTCAGGTTAAGCATTGTTGGAAACAAAAACTTGAGGAACTCAGAAATGATGCATATGAGAATCCTAAAATTCATAAAGAAAGAACTAAAGCCTTTCATGACAAGTTAATTTCAAGAAAAACATTTGATGTTGGGCAAAAAGTTCTACTCTATAATTCTAGACTTCACATATTTCCTGGTAAGTTGAGATCAAGATGGACTGGCCCATTTGTGGTTAAACATGTGTATCATTATGGAGCAGTTGACATTGAGAATCCTAAAAATGGTAACGTATTCAAGGTAAATGGACAAAGACTCAAACTCTTTTTGGAAAATCATGTTACTCAAGAAGAGGTTGTTTTTCTTTCTGATCCTTGTTTTGAAAATAACTAGATGTAAATATAATTTTTTTTTAACCCGGTTAAATGGCGGATAATGGTACTCCGTGATTATTTAAGTCGGTCCCATCAGCTACCCACAAAACTGATATTGTATATAAATTTCTCTTCCAATTTCTCTTTCATTTTTTTTTTCAGGATGGATGATATTCTCAAAAGATTGCAGAAACGATTCCCTCCTTTTCCTCGGAATATTTTACTGAAGCTTTACCAAGTTCGATTTGAAAGATTAAGAATGTTTATGCACAAAGGGATTCCTGAAGACATACGTTGGATAATTGAAGCCAAGGTACGTGAAGATGAATATCTTCCTGTTTTGCATTTACCAGGTACAGGTAGAAGCACTTTTGCAAAGAAGCGACGAGCAAAGCGCATGAGTTCAAATTGCCACAAGTGTGCACGATGGACGTGTAACGGTAAATGTCGTTCTATTGGGATTCCGTCCTCTAATCGAGATGATAAAATTGAATTCATTAAGGATGGACTGAGTAAGGAGAATTTGGGTAATATCCAACTTTCTCTTGAGACGCATCCTAGTGGAGACGTACAAAGAGAAATTCTTGATTTATGGCCGCAATTCCAAAGGGAATGGCAACATCTTGGGAATCTGATGTTAAAAGACCCTGTTTGCCAGCTTGTAAGAAAACTGGATGGGAAGCATATCCTCGACTCATAGAAGGTGTTTAAGCCGTTTCTGGACGTAAAACCAGAGGAAGATGTGAGCCACAATCACAACTACAATAAATGACTTCTCAGCTTTTGGTTTGATTTGCAATAATTTCATTTCGGTTTAATTTACGTGTTGTTCGATTTGTGTAATTATTCTCGTTTTTTTTTGCATTGGTCTTTTACGGTTGATTTTTCTTCTCTTTTTGATTTTCTTCCTGAAATCACGCAAAAATCTTTTGTTAGGTTAACATTTTCTTCTGACAGGTCAAATACACTTTCGGCGACATTATTACTCTTGTCTGATTCACTACTTAGTCCTCTATATATTACACCATGTACTCATTCTCTTTCAGGCACTTGAAAAAAAAGGAAAGTACTTCGTCCCAGCGCATTAAAAAAATTTGTGTCTTTGGAGGTGCTTATCCAGGGAAAAATAAAATATTCGCTGATGAAGCCATAAGAGTTGGAGTAATACTTGCCCAACAAAAGATCCAGTTGATTTATGGAGGCGGTAGTACGGGTTTAATGGGAGCAGTCGCTACATCAGCACACGCCGGAGGAAGTCCAGTTCTAGGAATCGTGCCAAAACTATTCACAGGTTTTTGTGGACCTACCGTGGGTAAGGAAATACAAGTCTGGAGTATCCCTGAACGGATGACAATCATGTACCATTCTGCCGATGCATTCATTGCTTTACCAGGAGGTCTGGGTACATTGGAAGAAATAGCTTGCGTGGCTTCTTGGTCATCTTTGGTCACAAATAAGAAACCCATTGGTTTGCTTAATATTAATGGTTATTTTAGTAATTTGCTTTCATATTTAGATAATGCTGTGGATAATGGATTCATGTTTTCAGAGGCAAGGAGAACCATAATTTCTGCTACAACCATTGAAGATTTACTCAAAAAGCTACAAGCTTATGAGTGTTTATCTGCTACGGTTGTTTCGCAAACACTCGGAAAAAGAAAAAGAGATATGGACGAGCAAGGAGTGGATTGCACTTTGTCTTTGTGACATTATCTAACATTTTGCTTGTTGTGTCTCAGTTATAATAAGTGGTTAGCAACCTCTGCAGGTAATATCTCCTAAATTCTACCTTTAAAATTTGACATTGGGGACAATGTCATATTTTAGTAGGGGGTAAGGGACATATTTTGCTAAAAAAAAAAATTTGTTGTGTTTTAAGACATTTAGAAGTATTCATTCTGAACAAGGTCTGGGTAAGGGAGACTTGAGACATACCTTGTCAGTTTGATTTTAATCTTTTTATGTTTACTTGTTAATTTTTGTTTAGTATTTTAGGATTATTTAGGTTGCATGAGTTTGTTTTGTTTTGAGTCTTAGTTATTCCTATTCTTATGTTATTAGTTCTTTTCTCTTACACATGATTCTTTCATTTGGGTTAATAGACTTACATTGAGGACAATGTAAGAATTAAGTGTGGGGGGAACGATTTAGGATTTCTTTTATTTTTGTCTACTATTTTTTTTATGAGTCTTTATTATTATTATTATTTTTTTAATGTGTTCTAGTTCCTTTTTAATACAATGATGAGATATGAATTGCATAAGTCTAAAACAGATTTATTAGTGAGAAGATTTTCATGAGAATTGAGCTTGATGTCAACCTTTTTATGAGCCAATGTTAATATGATATGTTGATTGAGAAAGAAGCATGTTTAGACTTAATCTGACTTGTATAATCATCCTTGTGAGTTTTTGAGCCTATAATGATTGATGCATTATACAAATCAATCTAATTTCTTTCTTGAGTGCTCTTATGATTACATGATTCTCTAGAACTTGCTTTAAACCGTTTGAGACTATATTGATACATGTGACAACATGAATATGATAGAGGCATTAGGATTATAACCAGAGCCAAACAGCCATCCATTATTAATGTTCTAAGAGAACATCCCCACTAGTGAGCCAATTTGAGCCTACATTAAATATGCTATTTTATTGGTAACCAGAACTTACACCTAGCCTAAATATACTTATATCCTTACCCTTGTTCTAAAGATGGATTATATATTTTGAGACATATTGCAAAAACAAGGGATACTTTTTGAAAATTTGGGTTAGAACGAAAGATAAGTGTGGGGGAAGAGAGAGGCAAAAGTCAAGAGAAAAAGAAAGGGATCATTGTCAAATACATTCCCATATTAAAAAAAAAATCTTCTCTTGAACTTCTAGTTAAAGTAAAGAAAAAGATGTTACAAAGTTGGTTAGAATGAAGCAAAGGCTCAACATGAATATTTAGCCTATGTTATTATGTGCTTTATAAGAGTTTTGAGAAGTTTTATTCGTATGATCTTATTATGTCTCTAAACTCTATGAACTCTTTGGAACCTTTGTGATATCTTTATCCTTTTGTTCTTTAACCACATTATAACCCTTTGGCCCCATTACAACCTTGAAAAAAGACCTCTTGATTTATGAAGTTGCATGATCTAAATAGTGGAGAATAGGTGGACAAGCAAGCATATGGTAGAACTGTTTTCATGAGATTGATTGAGTGTAAACACTTTACCACTACTTTAAAGAGTGAAAATCATGAGAGTATAGTGAGAGGTTGAGATTAAGTTGAATATGCACTATTTTGATTGAAATATGTTATGTTAATATTGGCTTAACTCATTTATTTACATTCAAGCATGAATTTTTGTGAAATTCTTTGAGCTATTGATTAGTTTATAAGACTTGTTCAAAGATTGTCTCTAATTTATATTGAAAGGATTAGGAGTAAATATTTTTAGTGTATGTAGTTTACTTATATTTTAGTTTTTCAATGTTTGTGGGTATCGTTCTAGCAAACCCTCACGAGACTAAACTCGTCCACTAGGGACACCTAGGGGTTTAAAGGCTTGTGTCACATGCTAAGTGCCACTGTGATTTCCTACGAAAATGGATTAGATTAGATTTTCTTATTTTATTTTTATTGAGTCGTTGCTAGGGACTAGCAACAATCTAAGTGTGGGGGTGTGATAACTCGTATAATTATATAGTTTTTAGTTATGTTTTATTATTGTTTTGTGTCAAATACGAGTTATTATTACTTAGTCTACTTGTGTTTATGATCTTTTATATTTTTATGTAATTTGGTGTTTTTCATGAGTTTCTTTGAGTGATTTCAGATTACTAGGTTAAATCAAGAATTAAGGGCAAATCCAATTCAGTTCCAGTTCCGACACCTTTTGCCATATCAGCTATATCTGGAGTTTCACTGAAGCAATAAGGCTGAAATTTTAACCGTGCAAAGTTAAGAGGCATATCTATCTTTTTCATGTTTTACACTTCTTGAAACGGAGTCGTTTTCCCTACCGAAATCAACCATCAAGTTGGCTGATGTGCAATGACGTCTGTTCTGCACCGTTTTGGTATTTTGACCATATCTTCCGATCCACATGAGAAAATGATCTGATTCCAACGGCTATGGATCCGTAACTGATAGGGGCATATGTTTCTAGAAGACCATTTGATCAGATCGAGCCTCCAACATTGACAAAATCGACCATCAAGCTGGCTGATCAGAATTGTCATACAACATGACGAAAATTGTTAGAAAAATGCACCCACCTATTATACCTACCTTTGAAATTTATAAAGCTTGTCTCTTGTCATTTAGCTCTCCAAAATGTGTATAAATAGAGGGCCTTGGATGAGTATTAGGATACATGGATACATTGGTAGGATATTAGCCATTGTAATAAAATTCTCTAAGTTTTCTTTTTCTTTCCTTTCTCTAGTTTTCTTTTTCTTTATTTACTTATGCTTCTTACATTTCTTTTCATTTTATTCATATCTAGTATGTGTTGCTAATCATATTGTTGAGGTGATGAGGTGAAGCTCTTGGTAAATACTAAGGTTAGTCTCTTAAACATGAGCTAAAATTTATAAACACTAGTATAGATAATATTTTCTTTTGGTTTAAAATCATACTTGCAAAGTAGGGATCTTGATTCATTATTGACAATGAAAATGGCACAGTAAATGCTTGGTTTCATAACCTTGATTTGTTGTAGACATATACCTTGGCATAAGGAATGCTTGGACTCTTTTTATGAGTTTTGAGGACACCAAATGAACATAATATCATATGCTATGGACGTTGGACAATTTGGACTGAACTGCTAAACCTTCCGATTGGAACCTCCCTTATGTGTGGATTTCAATTGTGTAATAAAACAAGATTAATCTTAGCATAACACCAAGAGTGGATTCTCTAACCTCAACATCCTTTCTTATTGTTTTTTATATCTTGTTTAATTGCTTTTATGTTATTTTGTTTATTTTGTTCTCTAATATCTTGTTTACTTTCTTTGTTATTGATTCCCTAATATCTTGTTTACTTTCTTTGTCTTATATATTTATAAACTTATACTTACTAGTACGCTTCCCTGTGGTTCGACCTCGGACACCCGAGAATTTATTACTTGAACATAACCTGCACTTGGGTTTACAACTCTTAATTGAGTCTCCATCAATGAACATACAGCAAATGAAATGTATGAAATGCATGGTCTAAAGGTCTAAAATGGTAAAGGAAATGCATGACAATTCAAGACAACCAAAATGCCTAGCATGAATTTGCATGGCAATAAATGCTATCCTAACTCAATATGCATGCAATGCTTGATAATGTAAATGTGACTAGGACCTAATATGTTTTGAATATGCATGAAAATGCTAGTGTAACCTAAGACCTAAATAGCATAGTAATGCATGACAAATTCCAATGTGATTTAAGACTCAATATGCATGGCAATACCAATATGGCCTAGACCTAAAATGTAATGAACATGCATAGCAATACTATGAACATACAATGACCAATGAAACTAATGTCAATGCTGGAACAAACAACAACTAATACACAATTTCAAGATATGATGATGCAAAGCAAGTTGCCTAAACAAAATGCAAATGCATGACAATGCAAGGGATGCATGAAGAGGCCAAATGGTCACATGAGACTCTAATGCAATCCTATTTAGTAAATGACACAAGTACATGATAAATCATATTAAGATGCATAATGTCATGACATTTTCATATGCATATGATATACTAAAATCAAAATGCACAAGCTCATGGCATGGAGATGTAAACAAATCAAGAAGCAAGGTTAAAATGCACATGCAAGGCATATCAATAATGGAGTTGCCGAATGGTCATGGAACAAAATAATGGCATTTTATCATAGCATTTTCATAAGCACATGGCATACTAAAATCAAAATGTACAAGTTCATGGCATGGAGATGCAAACAAGTTAAGAAGCAAAAGGAAAATGCACATGCAAGGCATACAAAAATGAAGTTGCCAAATGTTCATGGAACAAAATAAAGAAAATGCAAACATGTTTATAATATAAGACATGATACATGAAAAAAATGCACAACATGAGCATATGAACACCATAACCGAATACGCAAGGATACAATCTCAAGCATGGAAATGAAATATATAAGTAAATATAGCATAGAAAATAATGTAAAGAACATATAAAAAATTTTAACATAGACATGCAAAACAAATAACAAGCAAAACTAGTAAGTAAAACAAGGAAAGTTAAGCTCCATGGTTGGTATCAAATGGGCATAGCCTCTCACCTAACCATAATCACTTGGTCTTGCCAAGATCATGAAGCCTTTCCATCTCAATAAAACAGAAAATAAACCATGTTAAACAAAAAAATTAAGGTGAGCTTCATGGTTGGTAAAAATGGACATAGCCTCTCTCCTAACCATGGTCACTTGGTCTAGCCAAGATCATGTAGCCATTTCAACCTTTTTTCTTCATCTTTTGAAAAAAATAAGAACCTTAGAATACTCTAAAAACCCTTCTAAAAATCGTTTTTCACAACAACATGCAAGGAAGAAAAAAAAAAACAAAGGCAAGTAAATATGCCATATTCTGCCATAGCATGAATCCATGTAAAAAAATTGTTTTCCACCATTTTAATGAAGAAGAAGAGATGAAAACATAAGTAAACATTAAAAAACTTTATTTCTATGAAAAATTTAGTAGGAAAACATGATAGAAAATCAAGAAAACACCATGGAAAACAAGAAGAAAGCTATGCTAGAGCTTGGTAGAGATGACTACCTTCAAGCTCTCTATTGAAAACTTTTTTTTTCTTTGTTTCAAAACCTTTTTCTTTGCCAAATTAGCTATTTTTTCCAGCCAAAAACATGTGAAAAAATGAAATCACCCCCCTCCTTTTAGCCTTGGCCGAATAGCCTCTCACCCTTGGATGGAATTGCACTTTTTTCTCCTCCAATCTTGGCCTTTAGATTAAGATATTTTGATGACAACATAAAAATTTCATCTTGCCAATACTTAAGATGTGTACTCAGCCCTTATAGTAACCTTATCCCTTAGATGCAAAAGAGGACCAATCTCATGCACTCCCTTGCTTGCCCCCTTAGGTGCCTACCCTTGGATGAGTTGTGCTCTTCCATTCTTGGTTATTGGATGAGGACAACATAAAAATGACATCTTGTAGATTAAATCCAGCCCTCAACATGTGTACTCAGCCCTTGTAGATGGCCTAAGCCATTGGATGAAAAAGATAATCCCATGGATTCCCTTGCTTAACCGAATGGATGCTCACCCTTGGATGAATTGTGCTCATATTTTTTCTTCCATTCTTGGCCATTAGATGAGGGTTCTTTCATGAAAAATAAAAATGTCATCTTGGCATTTAAACTTGTCCATTGGATGGTGCATTCAACTTTCCTACAAGGCACCTAAGCCATTGGATGAAGGGGGGACCATTTGCAAGGTGTTAGTGGTAGCATGTGGCTTGATAGTGACTAAGGAATTAAATTGTTCAAGCTTCATTCTTCTCTTCTATGTTGGCTGACCAAGGGAAGAAAAATCCCAGCAATTCCTTGTTCTTTCATATTTTCCTCAATTACAAATTTGCCCTTTTTGTTTTCTTTGTTGAAATAACCTTTTTGCCCCCCGAACATAAATAAATAGCAAACGGACTCCAAATTTGAACTTTATTTTTTCAATACTTCCAAAATAATAAAAAATCGAATTCTGGAAGTTTTCAAAATTTTCGGAGTCCTTTGCTATTTATTTCGGATTTATTTCCGAAATTGCCCCTTTTATGCACCCGAACTTTACCATTTTTTAAACGAGCTTCGAATCCAGATTTTTCTTCACCAATCTTTTCCAAATAATTTAAAAATGTGATCTGGAATTTTTCATAATTTTTGGAGCTCATTTGCTATTTTTGGGGATTTATCTGCTTGAATCACTACATAGGGGACTCGGGATTTGGCCATTTTGCAAACGAACTCTGAATCAATATTTTCTTTCTTCAATCTCTTAAAAATAATTTATAAATGAGATTTGAAAATTTTTAGAATTTTTGGAGTTCATTTGATATTTTTTGGGAATTTATCCTATTGATTACTGTATAGAGACCCGGTATTTGGCTATTTTGCAAACGAACTCCGAATCAATATTTTCTTTCTTAAATCTCTTTGACATGATTTAAGAATGAGATTTGCAAATTTTCAAAATTTTTAGAGTTCATTTTCTATTTTTCCCATATTTTCTAATTTTGTCCTTTTGCCTCCGAAATCCGGTTTTGCTCAAAACAAATCCGATTTTCAGATTTTCTTCAAACTGAGCCTTGGGCTATCCTTGTTTAATCATTTTCATTAATTAGGAGCTTTAGTCCTACCAAATTCGACCATTTCTGCAATTTTTTCAAATTTCACCAAAATCCACCAAAAAAACCCTAATTCTCGGTTTTCTTCCAAATTGACTTTTCTATCAGTTTTTCTTCCAAGTGGCTTCTCCATTACCCGTAGTCAGTGCTTATCTTTCATTTGAGACCTTCAATTCTGACAAATTTGATTGTTTAAGCATTTTTCCCCAAATTTCCTGAACTAGGGTTTTCTTTCTACTGAGATTTCGTAACCCAACTTCCAACCGGATTATCAAAATTCTTTCACCGTTTTTCAATTGAACTTCAAATCTTGATTTTGAAAGTAGGTCGACTTTTTTAGTAGTTGACTTTTTTTGGGTTGACTTTTTTGGAGTTGACTTTTTTGAGTTTGACTTTTTTGTCTGCTTTCTTAGACTAAGCCTCGGAGTACTACCTGCAGGATGAGAAAAGCCTTTTAGGTTCTGAAACATCAATTTAGGAAGAAAATGTACCTGATTTAGGGATCCGAACAAAATTAGGTGTCTACAACAAGGACTAGAGAAAATTTTACAAATCAAGTTCGTTCTTCACCTTGAGATGTGGGTAATTCTAATGATTATAAACACAAATTTGCTCTTCTTCATATCATTTTCTTTGCCTGAATCTTCTTGGTTTGTAGGAACGTTGGTGAGGGTCTTCTGTGTTGGTTGCATGACTTGGTGGGTTAGATTAGATAGAGCAAGACTTGTAGACAAAGAACAAGGTCGAAAGGCCATCGGAGATGGTTCTTCGAGCACGGTCTGATACTTAAGTCAGCAAATACTCATAATGCATTGGACTTTAGCCCAGCCAGTAATCAAGTCCATGAGGCCTTGAAAGCAAAGTATTAACACCTGGCCAAAAGGAAGGATGACACATGTTCATAACTAACTTGTTTACACATAATGCATGAAGGAGGAATAACGCCTGGGACTACTAACAGGACCAGGATTCCTTGGGACTCATGGCCTCTCATCACTCTTCTTTTCTTCCATAAATATTTGCTAACTTAAGTATCGGAACGCATCCCGAAAAATAATTTCGGATGCCTCTCTAACCCTGTTATTTGTCCACAAATCCTGCTCTACCAATCTAACCCACCAAGTCATCCAACCAACACAGAATACCATCAACAAACATAAAGGTGGTAATAACATCAAGATCCCACCTGGTGGATGCTTACTCTATTTTTCACTTAAGATGATGTAGACACCTAATTTTGTCCGGACCACTAAACAGGTATGTTTTCTTCCCATATTGATGTTTCCGAGTATAAAAAGACTGTTTTCATCCTGCAGGTGGTACTCCGAGACTTAGTTTAAGAGGGTGAGCACAAAAAGACAAACTTGAAAAAAAGTCAACCCCGAAAAAGTCAACCCCAAAAAGTCAACTACTGAAAAAGTCAACCCACTTTCAAAATCAAGATTTTAAGTTCAATTGAAAAATGGCGAAATAATTTTGATAATCCGAGGTCTACATTGAAAGATATGGAGTTCGGAAGTTGGGATTTGGAGGTTCAGTAGAAAAGAAACCCTAATCCGAGAAATTTGGGGAAAGTGCTTAAATGATCAAACTGGTCGAAATTGAAGGTTCCAAATGAAAGATAAGCACTGACTACGGGTAATGGAGAAGTCACTTGCAAGAAAAACCGAAAGAAAAGTCAATCCGGGAGAAAACCGAGAATTAGGGTTTTTAGTGGATTTCAGTGAAATCGGGAAGAATCACAGAAATGGCCCGACTTGGTAAGACCAAAGCCCCCAATGGATGAGGAATGATTAAAAAGGATGGCCCAAGGCTCAGATTGAAGAAAATCTGAAAATCGGACTTGTTTTGAGCAAAACCGGGTTTCGGAGGTTAAAGGGGCAAAATTGGAAAAATTTGGGAAAAATAGCAAATGGACTCCGAAAATTCTGAAAAAATTGTCAATCTCATTCTTAAATCATTTGGAAGAGATTGGTAAAAGAAAATCTTGATTCGGAGTTCGGTTGCAAAATGGCCAAATCCCGGGCTTCTTATGCAGTAATTCAAAAAGGAAAATCCCGAAAAAATAGCAAATGAGCTCCAAATCTTTTGAAAATTTGCAGATCTCATTTTTAAATTGTTTGGAAGAGATTGGCGAAATAAAATCTTGATTCCGAGTTCGTTTGCAAAATGGCCAAATCCCGGGCTTCTATGCAATAATTCAAAAAGATAAATCCCGGAAAAATAGCAAATGGGATCCAAATCTTTTGAAATTTTGCAGATCTCATTTTTAAATTATTTGAAAGAGATTGGCGAAAGAAAATCTTGATTCCGAGTTCGTTTGCAAAATGGCTAAATCCCGAGCCTCCTATGCAATAATTCAAGCCGATAAATCCCGAAAAAATACCAAATGAGCTCCAAAAATTATGAAAACTTCCAGATCACACTTTTTAATTATTTTGAAGAGATTGGTGAAGAAAAATCTTGATTTGGAGCTCGTTTAAAAAATGGTAAAAAGTAGGGGCATAAAAGGACATTTTGGGAAGAAAAAATCCAAATAAATAGCAAACGGACTCGGATAATTTTGAAAACTTCCAGAACTCAATATTTTATTATTTTGGAAGTATTAAAAAAGAAAAATTGAATTTGGAGCCCTTTTGATATTTATTTTGCATCCGGGGGGCAAAATGGTCGTTTCACCCAAGCAACCGAAAAGGGCTTCTTTGGGCCTTTCAAAAATCAGAGCTGGGCTGGAAAAGAGAAGTGCTGGCCTGCCCAAGCCCAAAGGAAGGAGGAAGCTTAGGATTTTTTCAATCAAGTGATTAAAAATCAAGAGTTAAGTTAGAGATTTTCATTTTTGAGCCTAAGTCCCAATCCCACATCCCTTTGTAATGTCAAGCCAAGGAGGTGCTCACCTTATAAATAAGGAGTCTTGGCCTTTGGTTGAGACCACCCACTACCCCTTGTGAGATAGTCTATACACTTGTATTAGGATTATCCGGGTGGTGAGTCATAGTGTTTTTGTTGAGAGGGTTTGTAGCTTAATCCGTTCAAAAGCTACTTGTGAGAGGGTTTGTGGCTTAATCCGTTCAAAAGCTACTCTGAGGGTTTATAGCTTAATCCGTTCAAAAGCTACTTGGTGAGTTTTCATTTTAAAATAAAGTTTCTTGTTCTTCCTTCATTTCCTTTCTTAAGTATATTTTTCTTACATTTTGTTTTTACAATAAACTCACCATGGCCAAATGGCCTACATTATTTATTTTAAGTTGTTACTTTTGATTCATTTTACCATATTGTTTATGCTATTTTCTTTATTTTTGATGTTTTAAATATTATGTTATTTCATGTTCTTAAGTTATATTTAATTTGGTTGCTTTGTTTGTTGCCATTTATGTCTTAGATATCATGTTTTTGCATTTTTAATTTTCTGTTTTCATGTTGTTTAAATTTGAGCATGTTTTAGAGTTAGCATATTAAGTGTTTGTGAAAATGCTTGTGTGATTCTTTGCATGATTCTTGTTTTATATCTTAGTGAGCATGTTTTAGATTTGGTATATTAGGTGTTTGTGAAAATGCTTGTGTGATTTTTGTGTTATGACTTAGTTTTTCATGCTAGCATACCAAGTGTTTGTGAAAATGCCATGCTTGTTGAAGCTTGGGGCCATTTGGCTACTCTATGTGTTTTGCATTGTGTGTTGTATTTTTGTCATGCTAGTTGTTAGGTTTATGCATTTGCATGATATTTGGTTGGATTTTTGAATTAAGCATGCCTTGTGTTTGTGAAAATGCCATGCATGTCTTAGGTCTAGGTTACATTAAATGCCATGCAAGTTCATGTTAGGTCTAGGCCATATTATTTGTGTCATGCATTTTCCTTACATTTAGGTTTAGATCCATGCATTTCATGCATTATGTTTGCTGCATTGTTTCATGCATTTCATGTTGATGCCACTTGAATAATGACTTGAGCCAATTAATGGTTCAAAGTCATGCTCTCTTGAGCACACTTGTGGAAAATTAAGTTTATCAAATTGATTATTCTACCTTTGTGATTTTTTTTTACTTAGCCAATTTTTATCTAACTTTCAAAAAGTCCTAGCTACTGCTTTCAAGTCATTTTATGAGTTTCAAATATTTTTATTTTTATTTTTATTTTTATTTTTATTTTTATTTTTAAATGATTTTATCAAAGACAAAAAAATGTGTTGGCAAAACAGTTTTTTTCAGTTTTTTTTTTCTTCAAAAAAACTCGTACATTTCTGATTTTTCTGGGAATTCATCTTTGATCAGAAAATTAAGCCGATTTTTTCTCGTGTATTTTTACATGTCTTGAGTCTCCAATAATTTTTTCAGAATTTTTGGAATTTTTAAAAATAGGGTAAAAAATCATGGATTAAAACTGGACAGTGGTGTCAGAATTGAATTTAAAGAAAAACAAAGCAGTTTTTTTTTCTCCTCCAAAAACTCGTACATCTCTGGTTTTTCTGGGAATTCATCTTTGATCAAACAATTAAGCCGATTTTTTCTCGTGTATTTTTACATGTCCTGAGTCTCCAATAATTTTTTCAGAATTTTTGGAATTTTTAAAAATAGGGTAAAAAATCGTGGATTAAAACTGGACAGTGGTGTCAGAATTGAATTTAAAGAAAAACAAAGCAGTTTTTTTTCCTCCAAAAACTCGTACATCTCTGGTTTTTCTGGGAATTCATCTTTGATCAAAAAATTAAGCCGATTTTTTCTCGTGTAGTTTTACATGTCTTGAGTCTCCAGTATTTTTTTTAGAATGTTTGGAATTTTTAAAAATAGGATAAAAAATTGTGGATTAAAACTGGACAGTGGAGTCAGAATCGAATTTTAAAAAAAAAACCATTTTTCTGTTTTGGTTAATTTACTTAGAGTGGGCTGATTAGGAGAGTTAGCTACTGACTTAGGGTGGTTTCTAAGCCTTTTCAAACTCTAAAAATGGTTTTTCAAGTCTCGGGTTAAGGGTAGTAAAATCCGAATTTTTAAACTTAGGAAATTAGAGTCATTTTAAAAAATTTAGCCCAGTTTTTATTTTTAATTCAAGCTTTTCAAAACTGTTTTCAAACAATCACAAAGTATTTTGGTTTTAGAATATTTAATTTGACATATTTTCCTAAGGTAGCCGGATATCTTTTTAGATATACGGATTTCCTTAATTAAAGGAAAAAATACATTTCATGCATTGCATTTTTATATTCATGCATTTTATATAATATGTGATTCTTGCCATATTAATTTTTATGTGTCATGACATTTAGGTTGCATTATATTATTTAGATTTTGCTATGTCATTTTATTTATGTCATGCCTATACATATTCATTTCTTTTAAATGTTTTCAGAAAAAGATAATGGTTTTCAATAAAAATAAAGATATTCCCGATTTAAAATAATTCATGAGTTCTCCACCGGGTTTGCTGGAGGGAATATCATCAATTATTATTAATAAAGGAATATCTTTCTTTCAAAAAAGAGAATGATTCGGAAAGTTTTTTCACAACTAATAAAAATTTCTATATTTTGCCACGTTTGTTGGGGAATATAGGAAAATTTTGAATTTATAAATTCCGGATCATTTTCAATAAAAAATAAATTTATTTTTCTTTAAATTGGGAATTAATTTGAAATAGTAAATTTAAAACCAACTTTTACCGAGACTTGAGATAACACACGATTAATAAGGTACCGATTTATACGGGCGTTGTGGGGGTGCTAATCCTTCCTCACACGTAACCGACTCCCGAACCTGCTTCTTTGATTTCTCTGGTTTAAAACGCAGACTTGAAATTGGTTTTTAAAATGTTTTAATTAATTTTTAAAATATTTTATAAAACCGGTTTTAATAGGTGGCCGATCACACCTAGCTAAAAAAGATTGGTGGCGACTCCATGTCTTTTTTAAGGTCATTTTCAAAACCTTCATTTTTAGAGGAATTAAGTCGACTTTTCCTCGGGTTTTTTTTAATGTCACGCTTAAGGAATAATAAAGTCTTGCGATGAGACTCGTCGTTATTTTTTTAGGTTGCGACAGATGACATACATTTTCAACCTATTAAGTATTGCATTATAAACAAACCTAATATTCCATGACCCTTGTCAAGTGAAGGGCTCTAAGGCTGCTCCGTTTTATTATCAAATAATGGCATTCACAAAGAAGAGTATGCCAAAGGCAACTTGCATCACAAAACATATATATGTACATCAAGTGCATTAGGCGAAACTAAATCGTTGCGTAACAATGATCGCAAAGATTCATGTCTACTACCAACAATCACATCGTCTGTTAATAGAATGCCGGATTCTTAATTCAAGTTATCATAATTCAATATTTGACAGTCTCAAATATAACGTATGTTTTTTTATCAAAATAGTCCTGGAATAATAGATGTTGACGATTTTGAATAACGTTCAAGAAGCGACAAAACTTTTGCAACCTTCCTCCCTGGACGGCCATCATCGTGAACATTCCTGCCAGTTAGACCAACCAGAAGGTATCTAGCTGTTGATCCATAGTTTTCCACCATTTCCTTCGACACAAAAACCTTCTCCAGGAGACCCAGTGCCTCTTCCTTCAGAGAATCTGTTCCCCATGTCAAAATATCTAACACAGGCTTTATGGCTTCAGCCTCATGCAAGACATTGGCTCCTTTCTGTGGACAGCCTTCCTGAACCAATGTCGAAAGCGTCTGAATTGCTTCATAAGCAGTTGCTTCAACTTCTCCATGTAAGAGTTTTACTAAGTAAGGCAGCGCTTTTGCTTCCAACAGACAAAATGAAGTGTTGACATTGCATATTCCACCATGTGCAGGGCATAACGGAACACGTGATGTCCTAAAACACCAGCAACCCGTTTTTTTGGACGCAGCGGTGAGCTTAGGACTGCTCATGGATAGATTACCAATGAGAGCTGCTGCTCTTGCCTTTGCTGTTACTGAACCAACTCTGAGGAAATTTACAAGCAAAGGGTAAGCTCCTTGTTCAACCACAAACCGCTGTGACTCGACACATGTGGGATCTGTAAACCTAAAGAGAGCACTTAAAGCATGTTCTTTTGCTTCCATTGTCCCTGATTTTAGAAGATTTATGATTGCAGGAAGTCCATCCAACTCGATCAATTTCGCAGTTAGTGATACTTCAGATTTTGGGAGGTTGGCTAATAGACCAGCGGCAGCCATCTTGACATCACTGTTATAGTCATTTTCAAGAAACCCCACCAGAGCCTCCAACCTTTTTGGCTTAAGAAGGTATTCTACAACTCCTTCTGATTCGTGCTGAGAAAATAAGAAGAGAAGATTTACAGCAATTTCTCTTACTTCTGAGTCGCGATCATCAAGAAGAGGAAGGACTAGATCTACACCATTGGCAGTAGAAACAGCTGTCTTAACCAGCCGAGCATCAGACCTGCAAATTCCTAAAAGTGCACGCAAAGCAGGCCTTCGGAAATTGTTCGATGATTTGGCGTTCTGTTGCAAAGCCAACAATTCAATGATGATTGGCTCCAATTCAAGTTGAACCCCTTTTTCGTCAACAAAAAATTTAACTCCATCGCCTTCAGAAGAAAGTTTCTCGACAATTTCAGAGCATCTGACTATAAGAATTGTACACACACGGGGAGAGAACATTAGCTTCAGAAAAAGAGGAACTCCACCACCAGCAGCAATAAGCTCTTTATTAGCACAGCAACCAGATAGTTTAACCAAAACAGATAAGGACAACTCTTTTAATTCAATATTGCCAGATGCCACCATTGAAAGCAAAGGAGGTATAATGCCTTCCTCACCAAGGCGTTTTAAATTTGAATCAACCAATTCCATAGCAACCAATGCTTTCATCATTGACATCCTAGACGACTCTGGCCCTGAAATATTCAGAATGATCAATGAACATGATTGCTTTGCAGCTGAAGTATTATGCAGAACAGATTCATTTAATACAATGGACATATATAGCTTTATATCATAATAATATCACAGAGCAGAACAGAACAGAACAGATGCATTTAACAAAATGGACTATACAGCGTTTATAGTCATACTTATAATGATATCACAGAACAGAGACAGACTAACAGTCTATGTTACTCGGACTCGGGTGCAATGTTGTCAAGGGCGCAAGGCGCACTCTAGGCACTAGAACCCTTATATTGCCTCAGGCGCAAGGCGCAAAAAAAAAGGCTTGCCTGAGTGAAGTAAGGCGCAATATGTATATGTGTGTGTTTTTGTATGTGTGTTTGTGTGTGTGTATATATATATATAATAATAAGCTTAAGATATATGATTATGATAATAAAATCTAAAGAGTGGTCCAGTTTATCTACAAAACATGCAATTTTTTTTTGTTGGCCAATATGCATGATTTCCTTATGGTCCCATGTTTGTTGTTGAATACTCAAATGTTGAGAAGTAGAGAATTTGATACTATCCCCTTTTTTACTAGTAAAGATACATCTAATGGAAAAAGTTAAAAATAAAAGAAATTAAAAAAAAACTTTAATCAGGCGGGCTTTTTTTACGCCTATCACCTTACAAAAAAGCGCGTCAAGGCGCGCCATGCGTGCGTCTGATCAAATGTGCCTCACCTGAAAGGGTCTGAGGCGTTTTTGTTGTCTAGAGCTAAGGCGTAAGCGCACCTAGGATCACACCTTGACAACACTGCTCGGGTGTGAGTGTCGGATACGGGTATGTGTCCGGCATGGGTCTGTTCAATTTTTTTCTAAGTTTTTCCATGTATTTGGAGGGTCTTTGGAGGGTCATATCCCCGTACCCATGTCCGGATATGCGTCGGACACGGGTATCGGACACGGATACTTCAAGAAAAATGAAGGGTCGGAGCAACATAGCTAACAGTTTAGCAATCCAATGCAGACAACTACAACTAAGGATATCTCTAGGGTTTGCTGTGATATCTGACAGAAATGATTAGGCTAGATTCAAGCAAGCCCTCCTCCAAGCTATTGACAAGTGTCTGCTCACTATCCTAGTGATTTCATAAAATAGCTTCCATATAAAATGAATTTTCCCTGTTTAACCAACAGTTTTGGTGATGCCTCTATTCTTGAGCATAAATATAAATCGCTTTTATACTATGAAAAACACTGAATTTTTACCAATGAATGCAACCTAACAGCTAATACAATTTAAAGATTTCTTCTTGAAGGGAAGTTTTCATGCTTTCATACATTTATCTGAAGACTTGATAGAAAAAATCATTTACTCTTGCTATGAGCAAAAGACAGCATCTAGATAACCATGAACTAAATAATCATAAATTTGAAAAAAAGAAAAAGACAAGCTGTTTAAGAAAGTATACATAAAAGGGTTTCCCAACCTTGAACGATGCGATCAATGAGTGGTTTATACCACCCTGACCTGGCAGCTCGAGAAATGTTCTCCTCATCAACATCAAAAAGCTTATTTAATATTTTTTCTGCATAGTCTGCTGACTCCTTGACTGGACCCTTTAGAAGGGTAACAAGAAAAAGAATTCCGCTGCATTGCAGAGGGAGTTGGCGGCAAAAAGGCACATTCCATTTAGATCTATCTTGCAATAACTCATATAGCAGTTCAACTGCAGCCATTGAGATACTTCGGTCACGTCCTAAACAGGGAACAATGTGATCAAACCCCTGATGCTCAATCACTTTTTCCTATATATATATATATATTATATATTTTTAAAACAACATAGTCAGTAATGAAAGAATCCTGTTCTTTTACAAAGTAATTTAATGACTATCGAAAAAGAAAACCAAAAATCTGAATCTAATTGACTAAAAGCAAAGCAAGGAGTTTTACTCAGAATGATTAGCTCTAGATAACCTGGGAATAGAGTGAATCAAATCTAATTTAGGCTCCGTTTGGTAACCAGAAAATAACTTCCTGAAGGAAATTTTTTCCAGAGAAATATTCTCCTTGAAAAAAATAAATTTTCTAATGTTTGGAAGGTTCTACAGAAAAACATTTTCAAACGTTTGGAATACAATGAAAATTCTTCTAATTTTTCCATCAAAATTTTGGGTTTTTTTAGTATCCCTGAGAACCCATCTCTCAAAGCTTGAAAATTCCTAGCAAATCCATTAAAATTCCATTAAATCTCAACAAATCCCCCCAATGGCTATCCAATAGAACATTCCATCAAAATTCCAGGTGTGCAATGATGTGTTAGCATTAGAATGTGTATTCCGAGTATGAATGAACATGTGTCTAAGGGTGTTAATGAATGTATATGCATGCATTTCATGAATGCATAAATGTGTACATAAGTATATATGTTAAACAGTAGACCATGGTCAGGCTCCTCAGAGCCTGCAATATAAAATGCAAGCAAGAAGAAATAGAAACAATTACAGAAAATGTATGAAAAAAACATGGTGTAAAGATACGCGATAACGGATGTAAGGATTTTGTTCACAGGCAGAACTCAGGACTCCATTATACCACTCCTTAGTATTATACTGACAAGTCTGCTTACCTTATTTCTTGCATGCCCTTCCACCATATCTTTTAAGGTGATTAAAATCTTCTTCTTGACTTCTCTGTTGTGTGAACTTCCAAGGATAGAAATTATACAATCAGTAAGCCCTCCTATGGAAATCCAGTCCTTGTTTATAGAATTTTCTCTGATAAGATCCTGCATTTGGTTCAGGGCCTCCTCTACAGATGAATCAACACCTGATGACAACTTTGCCTGACAAGCTCTGATTTTAAGGCAATAGTTCAGTTCTCTCCACTCCTCTATTGATTGTCTGAGTGAAAGGTTAGACCTCAAAGAAGTATCGTCAAGAACATCTCCGGTTTCTGGATCAGTTTTCTTCCCACAGTCGAACCATGTTTCAATAGCAGCTCTCTCACACGTAGTACCAGTGCAAAGGCTTACAGGATCAACCATTACTTCCCCACTTATACCACAAATGAAAGGTTTAAGTGGAGGGATGTATTCTTTCTCTGCATCATATCGTTCTATAACCTGAGCCCTTTGAAAATACTGCTTCTTCATTTCTTCATAATCTCTTGCTGCATCTGCTTGAGAAAGTAGCTCAATAACTTGCTCCAGGAAGAGAACTTCAGCTCTTTCTTTCCTACTGCCAGCGTCTTCTATTTCCCTTCTGAAGCTTGCTAGCTCCTTGCTAATTTCAGAAGGCTCAACAGGTACCCCAACTGCCCTTGCTATTTCCTCAAGCATATCATTTGCAAAACACTGGTCACGTTTCTGATCCCTAAGACCTTGGTTTAACTTGTCAACAATTTGGAGTTGAGAATGTGAAGTCTCGAACTCTACTCTTTGCATCTCACTCTGTAGCCTATTGACCTGGTCAGATATCCCTGAAAGGACTTCAGTGTTTGCAATAGAGAATGCAGCCAAAGACCTTCCAATATCCCTTGTGACTTCTTGCACCTCATTAACAATGTGCCGGCACTTGACAAGTAAGTAGAAACGGCCTCGATTTTTGTATTTCTCAACCAAGTTATTTGCCTTCTTGACATCTGCTTCCAGAGACTCCAGAGCTAGTTTTGCTGCTTGAGAATCATTTAATTGTCGAAGCTGCAATTCCTTTAACACAGGCTCTATGTCGAAGAGATGCTTTGAGAGGACTTTGAAACTATCCTTCTCAATTACAACATCCTTTGCAGCCTGAGCTGTTTTAATTACCTGGTTTGTTACCACAGCCAAGATGGTCCCAATCGGTATGAGTTCCATTGCCATTGTAATCAATTTTTTTCCCTAATTCTTTAATAATGTTAGGTAAGACCAATTATTGCTCCCAACTAGAGATTGATTATTGGATTTTATAAAGCATCACTTCTCCCTTTAAGCAACCTCCCAATAGTCTGTGTCAGCCTGTCAGCAATGCATAACCAGAAAAACTCAGAACAAGCCTTGTCCTTTATACACAACTAAAACAATCAAATGCTGATTTTACTGAAGAAAGGGAAGATAAATTAATCACAGAGCGACCAGCTTAACTTAACCATCTAATTTACAGTAAAGAAAAGCCTTTTTTTTCAGTATTTTGGTATAACAATTTTGTACCGTTTAAATTTTAGAAATCCAGAATCCCATCCGGGTAGCCACTTCCTTAACCAGGATAAAGAAAGAAAAGCTGAAACCTGAAGTTTATTTCCTAGCTATGTCCTACAATGATAAGCCAAATAATTCCAAACAAAAAACAATTGACAAAAACCAGTAATTCAAAAGGATTCAAGAAACAAATAGGAACTAAGTTCAAAACCCTAGAATCAAAGACACTGAAGTTTTAACATGGAAAAGGTCCCTAATTATAGAAACAGACACTGAAGCTTCATATTTGAATTGGCACCCATGAAAGCAAAACCACTCAGCAAAAGCTTAAATTGCAAAAAAAGTGAAAAACCTTATCTTATATTTCACAATTTTTTTTTTTTTCCATTATCAACTTGAACAAAGAAACCAAAAGCAAAAAGAAGAAAAGAGGATTAGGAAGTTAAGTTTCTTACCTCTGAAAAAAGCTCTTTCAAAATCACCAGAGAAACGAAAAGGGCAGAGAAGAAGCTCTAATTGTGACTCAACTATGAGCTAAATAATCAATCAGAAATGTGAAATGAAACCAAAACCATTTCATGCTGTACGAGGGAGACGAGGACTTGGGATATCAAGTCAAGCTCTTTCTTTTTCTTTTTCTGTAACGCGAAATTTCTGTCAATTAAGTGTAGTTCCCATTTCATGTTATAATATTTAATAACAAACACCATGGTGGAAAACATCGAATTTTCCAGGAAAGTTCAGCTCGACAGGAAAAAGTCAAAAGTGTTAAAATCTAACTAGACTATACTATAAGTTGCTATCTCAAGTCTGAACTTTCCTTTCCTTCTTTATCTTTTTCTTTTGTCCTTCTTTCTTTTTATTTTCTGTTCCTTCCTTTCAGTGACAATTGTTGTTTCAATCACTATTTAAAAATTTATACGACTAATTAAAGTTATCTCACAGAAATTTATAATGAAGTACATGATATTTTATAACTAATTTAAGTCATTGGCTATCGATACGTATCAATTTTGTTTTAAATGGTACAATTAATCTTAAGTATCAATTATATATGTTTATATCAATTCGTATCCGTCATATTATTTCGTATCAAGTGATATAAAATTTTATTTTTTTTTTAATTTTTCTTTTAATATATTTTTATTCTTTTAATCAATTTTTAATTTTTTTTTTCATGATCATTTTTATTTTTTCACAATTTTATCTAAAATTAATATATGTTCAATAAATTAGGTTGATGACAAATAATTCAATATATTTTTTAATATTTTTAAATTTATTTCATTTCTTTAAGGTTTGAAAATTTTGAATATTAAATCTTTATAATATTTAAAATCTATATTTGCATATCTATATCTATATTTATAATTTATAATCTATAATATATATATATATATAAACATGACTGTGAAGAATCTTTTAAACTAAGAAAATGATCATTGTTGTTCACTATATTTTTAAATAGTCATTATAAATTTTTATTATTATTATTCATGAGATTTATCCAATTTATAAGTAAGAAGTTTAATTTCATAAAAATATTTTCGTTAAATATATTTATTAATTAAATTTATCTAATTTATGCGTAAAAATTTTAATTTTATTAAAAGACTTTTGTTAAATAAATTTATTTGATAATAAATAAAAAATCAAAAGTTTATATTGAATTGCTTTATTTTTAAAATTTTAAAATTAAAAAGAGTTAAATTTTACATTGAATTTTTGTTATCTTCATAGTATAAATTTTAAATTAATATTAAAATATAAAAAAATTATATTAATTTAATATAATTTGCACATGAAACCCTAAGTGTGATACTTAGGTTTTTTTTCCTTTTTGGTTATGTAATACGATCAAGAAACCCTAGGTACGAAGCTTAGAGATTCTTTCTCTTTTTTATCTAATCTTCTATTTTCTCAAGAAAATCATATTACAATTTAACTTAAAACCCTAACGTTAAGCTATACTACACCTGTTTATGAGACGGATAGCCCGTTCGACCTGTATTGGGATGGATATGGGCAGACGTTTTAGTGATTCGAGCAGGACTGGGCAGACTCGAATCACTATTCAACTATTAAAAATTTATTTTTTATTTAAATTTAATTATAAATATTAATATAACAATAATTTTTTATTTTTTATTATTATTTTAAACAATAAATCGAGCCGACAGATCAAATTTGAATAAGAAAAAAAATTCAAACCGTAACCTGACCCGACCCACTAGCATGTCTAAGCTGACCTACATCACTGCATTATTATCTAAACTGAATGCAAAAAATATGGAAAGGCATCTTGTACAAACAAAAATTCTTCACTATTATGGAAAGGCATCACTGCATCCTTCCTTGTGTGTCGGAGATATAAAGCGAGTGCACCGGAAAAACAAAAAAAGGGAACTGGGTCGATCTAAGTAACAGACATTGGCAAGCATCCCGCATCTCGTTGTAAAAGTTAATGGGTAAACTTAAACCATCATCCAAAACGAAGTTATTTTGAATATTATTATTCGGATAATTCGAATAATTTAATTTAAATTTTAGCTAAACTGTATAAATCGATTTATTAATTCAAATCGATCCGAACAACTCGAATAATTCGAAAAATTCAAACTATTTAATTCAAAATTTAAAATTTTAATCGATTTTTCGAATCGAAACGGATTTTGCTCATTATTAATTATGGATGACATAAAATTTTGAACCAATGCCCTAGTAGAAAAAAGTGGTGTAAATAGTGGGGCATAAGATAATCTTCAGTTCATATTATTATTCTAGCTCAATAAATTGGCAACTAAAGTCGGACAAATTTCTTAGACTAGAAAATCTAACTCTTAATAATTATATTCTAAAGATAAGTTTCAATGTTTGATGTATAGACAGACAATATTATAAGCCTACAACTCCATGAGGAAAGAGAAAAAATCCTTGAAGCTATACGTAGGGGGTTTGCCCAGTAATTTTTAAGGCTCCGTTCATCCATTATCAAGAATTCCCGACAAATAGACCAGACTTAAAACTGAAACAACTTTTAGCGGCTCCAAGATAGGTATATCTCTAAGTTGAAAACCTTAACAACACAACAACAAACAACATTTTCTCTATATGAGTAGTTGGAGTCTAAGAAGCACGAATAAGAGACACATAATATGAGTACGATACAATACGGACACAATGATACAGTATTTAAAAAAAAAACTAAATATAAGATAATACACGATAATAAAAAATATAAATACTCATCTTTTTCATTTGTATATATAATCAAAAAAATTTCACTTGGCATTAAATTTATTTTTTTTACCACAAAAAAGATGTTCAAACTTCAAAAATTAATTAATCAGTCCAAAAGTGTAAGTGTAGCATGTGGTGTAGCATGTAAGTGTAGCATGTGGTGTGGAGGTCAAATGTCCAATACAAATTGAGCCCAAATCATCTCAATCAAAATTCAAAAAGCTTGCATGGTGTAGCATGTGCTAGTGGTATGGAAGTGTAACTTTTACATCAATCAAGTAAAAACTTTAAAATTGCCACAAAAAAAATTAACTTAAAAAAGTAAAGGAAAAAATGCAAAGAAATTTTAAAAGAGAGAATAAAGGGAAACTTCTACGGAAGAAACACGTAAAAGAGAAAGAAGAAACTAATGATTTTAGATAACTTCTTAGATTGTCTTTATAGAGGAGAAGATTCATAGTCTACATTGATTCCATGAAGGCGGCATCAGTCGGGGTCTTTCCTTATATTTTTTCTTCTTTTATGTGGTTTTTTTTCTTGATTTAATATTTTTTTAGTTCAAAATATTGATTTTAATGATGGGTTGTTTTGCTCTGATTGTGTATTCCTTTGTTTTTGGCCAAAATTGTCGATTTCAGATTTAGAACATAAAATGACCCAAAAAAAAAAAAAAAAAACTCCATGTGTCTTGACAATGTATAGGGTGTGTTGACTGCATATGACGTCATGTCCAACTTTGTTTTATTTTTTTATTTTTTTATTTGCGAGTATCATATAAGTCTATACAGTTAATCTTATAAGTCTATACATCTGTCACTCTCAACATAGCATATACTTGTTTTATACTTGTTAAGCTCACAGTTGCATGTATAAAATGTAAAATAAACGCTGTCTCAAGTAAAAAATTTCAAAAACTCTGACATTCTCTTTCACATTTTTCTACTCTACGGAGGGATCTTCCAAACTTTCATTGACTTAAGTATTCGAACACGTCTCAGAGCCTCAAATCCAATGCCCTCTAACCTCTTATGTGTCTATAGGTCAAACTCATTTTTTTCTTGTCAATTTTACGAACTCACCAACTCCATCAACGAGAAAACATCAATAAAAATTTCAACAAACATATCAATACCTCACAAAATTGAACAAATCACATAAATTCTGCAATCATTTTTTTTTTTAAAGATAAAAAATTAATTTCTTAATATTTATATTCAATGAGGAGAAGAGGTAAAAGAGTTTACATTTCAATAAAATTATGGAGATTCTTGATGTTGTTGGCGAAAGTGTACATAAGAACGATTGGGATTTGTAACGTAGAGGCTAAATTTGGCGATTTCAAGAACACCCTTTGAAGTGCCTAAAGAAGACATTTTCCTTACTTTTTTCCTGAGAAAATTTGATGGGAATTTGGAAGAAATTTTCTAGTGAAAGTTTTTGAGTTTTGCCAAAACCCTTTCAGGCGATTTCAAGAGTGAAAACTCGTAAGGCTGAAACCTTGGATACGTCATATCCGATCAAGGGCCTGTTCCTGTAAGAAATAATGGGCTCATGAGCTCTCAAAATGATGGCCTAATCTAACAAATATGGCCCACAAATATGAATGCGGTCCAAAATGAGATTATCAATTTATCTATACTCACTTGAAAAAGTACCAAATATATATATATATATATATATATGAAATAACAGATTTTTATGTCTTTATAATTTTTTTGTAAAACTTATTTTTTATTTAAAAATTTACAAAAGTTCAACTTCTACTTAAAAAACAACTAAATAAATACTCTTTTGAAAACTTTAAAAAAAAAAAAAAAACACTCACATCATGGATATACCAAATTCTTGTACTATTATAAAGTACCTAATTGACTTAGTGTAATGAGTCAAATGATATCAATTCTGTCAAGAAATTGACAGAAAAATCATCATTTTAAAATAAAATGTAAATTAATAAGGAAATTTTAATTTTTTATTAAAAACAAAAATAATTTAAATCACTTCTTTTAAAACTTATATGTATTTCTACATATTTGTTTTCTTTTTCAAAATTGCATGTGAATTACATTTTTATTTTGTCTTTATTTTTTTTTCATTTTCAAATAATTTTATTTTTTCTCTCTTAATATTTATTTAAACAATATAATTGTTTATTACTTCACCCACATAGTGAGTATATAAAAAATTAGCTTCTATCTATACTAATTACAAATTTTTTTGGTATCACGGGTTAAATGATACAAATTCAATTAAAGAATTCACTTAAAAGTCAAAAATAAAATTACAACAATAAAATAAAATTAAGGTATTAACGTTTTTTTTATTTATTTACAAAAAAAATTAAAAAAAAACTACCCACCTATTAAAAATATACTCATTTTTACTCATTTAACTTTTTTTCCTTTAAAAAAAATATGGTTTAAAAAACACTCACATAATGGATGGCCAAATTCTAGTTTTATATAAAAATCATTATATCAAAAATTATCTAATGCATCATCAATGAAATTTTTAAAATTATCAATGGTCTCATTAGAGTATATTTAGATTTAAAATTAATAAAATAATATAATAAAAAAGATACATAAAAATATTTTAATTTCGCTTGTGAAATTTTAAAATTCAAAATCCATCAATCATATTTTTTTGTTAAGAATTTAAATTGTAATAATTTAAGCTATTCATTTTTAATGAAATATGATTTTTAAAATTCATTTTTACTTTTTAGTTATGTTTGAGCAAGTATTTAAAGCAATGAATCCAATTTTTTTTAATTAATTTTACATATATAAAAAATCATAAAATTATTTTTTCTCTCGTTGCTTTTTTCCGCTGTTATTGTGTGTTTTCTTTTATGTTTTTCTAATCATTTTTTTTTTTCATTTAAATGGTTGACAATCACAAGTCACAACTGTGTAATGGGATGGGCCTGTAATTCAATACTGATTGTTCAAAATTATCGCCCAAAAGTGTTGGGCTCGTAGAGCTGCAGATGCCCCTTCCGATCCGAAATTACTGATTTGGGCTCAACAATCTTTGGACAAATTTTTTTATTAATACAAAATAAGCCGCAAAATGAAAATAGGGGTACGGATTATAAATATTGAAATTTAAGTTTTAAATTTATTAAATATTATCTTTTAAATATAACTGCATGAACCAATTAAATTAAATTTAGAATTTATCTTTAAACATAAAAGATAGAAAAATTTATGTTTCATTTGGATGGTCGGTGAAAAGGGTTCTCACCAACTATATAAATGAAGCATTAAATATGTAGAAAAAGAAGACTTTGGTTTTGACATTTATAGTAGAAATTACATCAATTCCCCTTGGACAAGTTTTCAAACCCCTCAGGCCCTCACTTGGAACTTACATCTACTTTTACCTTATGAATCTTAAAGGGAGGAATTTATAGTTCGACTAAATACGGTGGTAAAACACCTTTCATGTTCTTTTTAAATTAATTATGATATTTTATATTAAATTTGTTCATGAATCGACCGATGAACCAATTGAATTAAATTTAGAATTCATCTTTAAACATAAAAGATAGAAAAATTTATGTTTCATTTGGATAGTCGGTGAAAAGAGTTTTCACCAACTATATAAATGAAGCATTAAATATGTAGAAAAAGAAGACTTTAGTTTTGACATTTATAGTAGAAATTACATCAATTCCCCTTGACAAGTTTTCAAACCCCTCAGGCCCTCACTTGGATCTTACATCTACTTTTACCTTATGAATCTTAAAGGGAGGAATTTATAGTTCGACTAAATACGGTGGTAAAACACCTTTCATGTTCTTTTTAAATTAATTGTGATATTTTATATTAAATTTGTTGATGAATCGACCGGTGTACCAAGTCTATACATGGAATTCGAAAATGGGACAGTATTTGCGACAATGGCTAAGAAATGGGACAGCAAACAATGTTTGTTTGGAACCTTAGGGGCCATGACAAAGCAAGAGACAATGATATTCATTGAATTGATCTACTTTAGTGTGAGTTTCGTGTTTTTTTTTTTTTTTGTTTACAAAAGAGACTGCAGTTTAGGGATAATAAAAAGGGTTGAAAATACACGGATTCGAATTTCAGACTTATTGAATACCATTTTTTAAAAATAATTTTATGAACTAATTGAACTAAGTATCGGGCCTCAGTGTGAGTTTAATTTTGAGTTCAAGATTTTCTAACTATCTCAATCCTCACACTCTTCCCATTCTAAGTTGTAATTAAGGCTATATACCAAGTAGTTTTAACAAATTTTCCCTATAATTTTGATTCAGTTTATATCAATTTCATTTTTGATATTGAATTTGAATAACTCCGAATCAAATTTTGCAAAAAGTTATCACATTCATACATTGATGTGTGCATATTTAATCACTACTTCTTATATAAAAATGATTGATTAAGGTTAATTATTTAATTATGTACTCAATGCCACCAAAAAAAAAAACAATATGAAAAATAATAATTTCAACGTATTTGCTTGAACTTAAATCTAGAGGTCGTCAAAATCTAATAATTCTCTTGGAAAATTCGAGATTGAAGAAGCATCTACCTTCTTGATTGCATCAATAGCCACAATGTTTACCTTGTCCTTTGTCTTTAAGGTTAAACTTAATAAAAGATTATTAATTAATGGTTTACACAATAAATATTAAAATACAAAGTATAAACTAATTATATTGGTGATGAATAGATCTGCTCATGGGTTGAACAGCCCGGCCCATATTAAATCGTGTTTGGATAGGTGTTTTTTTTATTTGACTGATTCAGCTCGATCTGGATCACTGTTCATAAAATAAAAAAAATATTTTTTTATTTAAATTTAATTATAAATATATATATTTTTATTAAAGATAAATAATAAATTCGAGCTCGTGAATTAGCTCAAATTCATCCAAATATGAGCTTGAATAAATAAAAAAATTGAATCATGACTCAACCCATCGATAAGCAATTCTAGTGATGATAAAGATATTCATATCTAATACTCTCTTTATAGAGGTCCAACGAGGGTAATTGTCATCTATAATTCTCCTCATTGGTCCACATGGATAATGCCATCAATTCATGACAATTTAGAGTGACAACTGACAAGGACTATGGTTTAATTATTATGAATTAATTATTTGATTTATATTTAATATATTGTCAATAAATCACATTATATCACATATTAAAATGTATAATTATTTATAATTATTTTTTTAAAAAAATTTAAAATTTTATATTTGTTTATTAATGAAACATCATGATATGATTAAATAATAGTGTATAAATTTATATAAACAGTACATTAAATACAAATCTTTAATTATTACAATATAAAATCACCCACTGTTTTTTTATTTATTTACTTTTAATTAAAGCTGTTTTGTTTAAGATATTTTCACGGTTGAAACATAACTGTTGACAAGTAGACTGATTAATACATCCAACAGCATCGATCGGTGCTGTTGATTTTGTCAATAGTTTAACACCAATTATTGAATTTTATTGAGGTAGCTAATTGGCCATTAGTAGATTGGTACATGGGTCGGTTCGGGTCTAACTCAAATTAGATATTAATAATTTTTATAATTGTTTAAATACGATTAGAAATATGGGTCTCGTTAGATGCCCTGATCTGATCCAATTACCCTAAATGCAAAAAAATTATTCAGACATGCATAGGCTTGCCAAATTTTACATAGAAATGATCAATTTTTTTTAGAGAATGATAGATTAATTTTACACCAATCCTTTAATCTTTTGAAATGAACTTTTTTTTTTTAAATAGATTTTATTTTATTTTTTTCTAAATCCATTTTCGGACCAATATTTATGTATAAATCATCCCAAATATGTGAGGAATCTTCAAATTTAAAAGAATAACCCGAACCATAAACAATTCTAACCATTTACAAGGGAAGGTATCAAATGGTTTGTTTTAAAAATCTTAGCATCACCTTCAATATTTTTTTAGATATATATTGTTGTAGTTAACTTCAAAGCCTGCGTACTTAAGAGCTTTAATTTTTGTCTATTATATATGTTTATACGAGTACATAGGTAAATCGACATTATTCACACATTGTATATAGGTGTGCATATAATTTACTTCTTTCATTTTATATTGTTAATCTCTTTTTTCACTTTCATTGAGTTTAAGAAAAAAAAAACTGACTTTGGTGTATTTAATACCAAAATTTTATTTTTTCACAAAATTGATGTTTCTTTATCTTTAATATCAAAAAGTAAAAAAAGAAAATCATAAACTATCATTTTAGAATATAAAAAAATAAGAGTTTTACGACAAAAAAGGGGATTATAAAATTTCATTTTTAATTATGTGAATAATATCACATAATATATATATATTAGTTAATGTAAAGTACGTTCTTCTTACTTTTTTATCCTAAAGACATTCATCTTCATATACTTCTTTTCAACAAAGAAAGGGGAAAAAATGATAAACTTCTTAGAAAAGAGTTTTAGAATCAAATTTGGATATTCTATAATTTTTATTTTTTTATTAAAACAAATGGTGTCTTTTCATTTTATTTTATAAGAAAAAAGTTAGCCTCCTTCACTTTACTAGTTGCCGAAAGGCCTAAAACAAATTTTGATTTTACAATTTACAACAGCAAAAAGGGTTTTGTCCTCATATATATATATATATATTTTTTCCTTTTGTTCTTTTACCTCTTACCTAACAGATTTTGAAAGGCAAATTATTAGCAAAAGACATTTGACATTAAAAATCTAATCCCCTAAGCAAGTGGCTGGTCCGGCCCCTCCGCAAGTGAACGGATCGAATTATTCATTGAACTCAGATAAATTTAAATATAAAATATAAAAATAATATTCTAGTATTTTAATATATTTTAAATAATTTAATGGACTTTTGGATTTGACTTGCCTTTGAGTCGAGCATGGACAAGCAAAAAAAATTATTTGAACCCGACCTGATTAATGAATATCTCTAATTGATAGAATGTTTTATTTTTAGTTCTAAAATTCAATCAGCGACAACATCAAATACCCACAAAAAAAAAAAGACTATCTATCTAATTTCACGAATAATTTTTATTCTGAATCACTGAACTTAATATCAATTTTCATGTAGGTCACAACCTTTAATTTTATCAAATTATATCACTGAACTTTTATATTAATAAATTAGGTCACTTATGATAATTCCGTTAAGTAATTCTAACGGAAAAAAAGTTGACTCAACATGCATACATAACTTATGAGATGATAGAAACACTAATTTTTCTAATAATTTACTCAAATCGAAGCTTTGAGAAAATCCTAAAAAAAAAATTGGCTGACAAAATCATATGTTTTTCTTTCTAAAATGGGCCCCGCAATATCAGCATAATATCAATTTTCATGTAGGTCACAACCTTTAATTTTATCAAATTATATCACTGAACTTTTATATTAATAAATTAGGTCACTTATGATAATTCCGTTAAGTAATTCTAACGGAAAAAAAGTTGACTCAACATGCATACATGACTTATGAGATGATAGAAACACTAATTTTTCTAATAATTTACTCAAATCGAAGCTTTGAGAAAATCCTAAAAAAAAATTGGCTGACAAAATCATATGTTTTTCTTTCTAAAATGGGCCCCGCAATATCAGCATAAATTTTTTTTACCTAAAATACCAGCTAGGCATTATCTTGATGAGATATAAAAAATAAGTCATGTATGCATGCTGAATCTATTTTTCTGTTAGAATTATTTAACGGAGTTAACATAAGTGGCCTAATTTATTAATAATATAAGTTCAGTAATATAATTTGATAAAATTAAAAATGTGTGACCTGTATGAAAATTTATATAAATTCAATGATCCAAAATATAAATTACCCCTAATTTCACCATCAAACATGAAAGTCAACAGTTTTACATCAAATTAAGGTTACATTACCCAATTATTATATCTTGCCTGCTTAAACAATTTTATTTTATTTTTCTATCATTTGGGACATCATTTTCCTTGTTCACAAACGAAAGTGACTTGGCATATGTTTATGGAGAAAATTGGTACAAAACTACAGTAAAAATTGGACTCTTTATATTTATGAAAGAGATCAAATTCATATATCAGCTCCTAGATGAAAAGCCACTCATTAAGATCGATCTTAATTTGTTGTTGTCGACAACAAGAATTGGCAGTCAACGGTGGAGCTTACATATATATTTTTATGAATAAAGAGAGGTTCGTAAGAGGGTCGATTTGGATTTGGCCAAGTTCTTGTTCCTATAACATAATCAGTTAATAATAGTAACTAAGATGAAAATTCGTATAGTTTTTTTGTTTTTATTTGAGGTTTTTTGAGATTAAATTTTGATTATTGAAATTAAAATTTTAATATTTTATTAATAAATCACGTATGTTGGTAAAAAAGATAATAACTTCAATTGGAACACATAATTTCTTTTTCATACATATAACAAGGTTTGTATAAAGGAAAACGATAATTTGAACCTAGAACCTAAAAAAAGACTAAATTTTGGCACACCTCTCAATGTTTGTGAAAAAGAAAAAAATATATATATAAATTATGTTTTGAGAGATAAAAAGAATTATGTGATTAATGGGTAGGGTTTTTTTTTTTTTTTTGACAAAAAGTTGATTCATAGTGTGTAGTTTTTTTAAAGATATGTAAACAAATAAAAATTATATTATAAGTAAAAAACACAAATATTTTTATATATTCATTTTAAAAATTTTTTTTTTTGTATTTTTTTCAACTGAATTGATATTACGTGATACTAAATTCAATCAAACACTTTAAATATAGTATAGATAATAACAACATTTAAGTCAAGTTTGAATTGTTATTTGAACATATGATATAGACTTAATCTGTACTAATTATAAAGTTCATTACTGAGTTGGTATCATGAGTCAAGTAATACCAACTCAGTTAAAAAATTTACATAAAAGTAAAAAAAAAATTATAATTATAAGATAAACTTAAGGATATTTAGGTCTTTTAATTTTAAAATAACTATCCACTAAAAAACTACTCAAAAAATAAATACTCACTAAAAAAACTACTCATCTATTTTTTTATCTTAATATTTTTTTTTAAATATAAAATTTTCTTTTAAAAACATATTTTTTTCACCCACAAAATAAATGTAATAAATTCTAGTTTATTTAAAGCAAGTATTAGGTTTTCGGAGAAATTTAATTATGCTATAAGAATATAAGGTTAGATATAGTGATTTGATGATTTTAAAGTACTTAACAATCTTTTTTTTCAAAAGAAGGTATACAATAATATCTTGTTTTAATACCATTTAATTATTTGTAACATTAGAAAAGGTATGAAAGAAAATAAAATTAAAGATGGGAACATGGTACATGTATGTGGAGATAAATAAAAATAATTGAACAAATGAATTGATAGAATTTATCTTTGTTTAAAAATAAAGAAAATATCTACAAGCCTTGGGAAAAGAAGGGGTTGCTTTTTTCTCTCCTAACATTTAGCTAAAAAAGGAAAAGAAAAAAAATAAAACTCTACTGGCCTTTTTTATAATAATAATAATAAAAAAATCATATTTCTATCCAGTAAAGTATGAAATAGAAAAAATGATAATTTTTTATAATTTTTTTAAATATATATATACACAAATATCCAGACACGAAAAAAGTTAGTAAGAAAAAGATTCATGAAAAAGTATTTAAAAAAAAAAATTTATTTGTTCAGATTCGATTCGAACTCGAAAACTCATTTTATTATTTAAAATATATTAAAAAATTTAAAAATTATTTTTATATTAATATTTAAATAAAAATATTTTTAATTAAATAATAATCGAGTCAAGCCGAACCAATTTAATTATAAAAATCTTATTTCAAATCTAATTCAATTCAATTTACTCTAAAACTAATAGAGACTTGACATTATTATTTTAAATCCGATCGAATTCGAGTCAGACCGGATTAATAGATCTACTCTATAACTAATAGAAACTGGAACTTGGATCATCGGTGATCAAATACTCGACACATTGACCGTGAAAATCTAATCACCTCTAAAGCAAGTGGTGAAAAGGCCCCTCCACAAACTTCATTATTGTCTTAAAAGACAAAAACCGTTAATCTTTCCTTTATCAAACATGGAGGCCAACGAGGTCTTCAAATTAAGATTACAAAGGCGAGTATTTGATATCTTTGCCCTGTTAAAGAAATAATTTATTATCAAAATGGGGGACAATGATTTTCCCTATATAATTGTTTAAAAAGGATAGTGACAAAGCACGTTTCTAGATTTTGCCATAAGAATAACAGCATATTAGACGTTCTTATATGAAAAGTTGGCCGCTATTAAATCAAAACCCAAGGCTAAATACTCGTAAAGGTTAATTTAGAATTTAGATTAGGCCCTTTAAGAGTCAGGTTATCGTCTAAATCTAACTATGTTTGTATAGATGATAGTAAAAAAAAGAAAAGAAAAGAAAAAAAAAAGATTTTTAAAGGAAAGAAAATGATACATATTTCTCTTGTTTGGATAATTAAAATGTGTTAGCAAAAGGAAAAGAAATGAATGTTAGTCACCATCGTTTGGTTAAAGTGTGAAAAGAAAAGAAAAAAATAAATTATAATATACATTTTCAATTATGTCTTTTTTTTAAATTAAATTAAAATAACAATATATATATTATAAATTAAATAATAAAAAATAAAATAAACATTACATTACATTAAAAAAATATGAATATAATATTAAAAAAATAACAAAAAATTGATAACAAAAAAATTTTATTATAATTTTTAATGTCAATTACGTGAAGTATATAAGTTTAGAAATATTTCTTGTAATTTGATAAATGTAAAATGGATAAAATGGATATTTTATATTTAAATAAATTTTTTAATTTTCCTTTCCCTTTCTTTCTCACCGATTTAGAGGGAAAGTGAGGAATGCTCAACTCCGGTCACTTTTCTTTATTATTATTATTATTTTTTTGAATCCAAACAAGGGAAAACAGAAAAAATGTTTCACATTTTCCTTTGCTTTACTTTTCTTTCCCTTCCCCTACCCCAATCCAAACATAGGCTTAGGTTAGTTTCATATTTAGGAAGGTTTTGATAAAAACATTAGATTCAAAAAAATAAGATTGGGCAAAAAAATAAGATCTGTTTAAAAAATTGGTCGGGCTTTGGGTATGGCTTTTTCAGGTCCGGTCTGATCCTTTTTATTATTAGTAATATAATTTTTTATGAGAAATCAATTATTTTTTAAGAAAGATTGATTATTTTTAAGAGTGATTGATTTTTTTTTTTTATAAAAAATATCAATATTTTTTAAGAGGGATCGATCTTTTTATGTACAAGTTTAGACGGACTTGTGTGGGCTTGGATAGTTTTTTAGATGGTTGGGCCAGATCCTCATAGAATTTTTTACCCGTATTTCAAGTCAAACCTAATTTGGATAATTATAACATTCGTTAATATAGAACATGAGCCTGGCGCCAACAAGCTCTTGGCTGAGTGGCCAAGAGATTTGGGGGCATGAAGTCTTAGGTTCAAACCCAAGCAACCCCTTTCCTTACCCAATTATCAAAAAAAAAAAAAACATGAGCCTGGCTTGACCCAGCTAATGAGCAAGTCTAATCAATATGGTAAAGAGAAAAGTTTTTTTTTTTTTTTGTCAATCATAATGAGTTTTTTATAGAGAGTATTTCGATAATAAAATTCTAAATGTATTAAGTTAATATGAAAAAATGTATTTTTAAAATTATTTGAAAAAAAAATTTATGTCTAATAAAAAATCTGAAAATAACTCTGATCATATTATTAAAAAACTGAAAACTAAATAGAATCGATTTGATTTGATTTGATTCTATTCAATTATATATATAAAAAAAATCGATTCTATTTAGATCGGTTTCTTGCTTCAACTTTTCTTTATAGTATTTGATAAGGAGAAACAAAATAGAACCAAAAGGGAACATGGGATATAGAAAAGGATGATAAACTAAGTGAAGCAAGAATTCATGATTATAGAGAAAATATTTTCTATCTTTATCCTGGAAATAAGGGATTGGTTTTTCTATCATTTAGCTGGAAAAAGGAGGAAGGAAAATAAAAAACATAATTGACTAAGGCACCCAACTAAAGGATTTCTCTTTTTCTTTTTATTTCTTCTAAAAAAGAAATGAATAAGAAACTCTAATTCGCACGCTTATGATAACAACATTAATTAAGAATTTGTCAAGATTCTTCCCTCCTGACTAATAATAAGATGCCTGCAGAGGATTTTCTTTTCTTTTATTAGTTAAATAAATGATTAAAGAAAAAAAGTCATCGACTAATATTATATAGAATTCCTTTCAAATTCGACAATAATTTTTTTTTTTGCAACGATTTAAATGTTGTGAAAAAATTGTTCAACGACAAATGTGGTTCTTAAAATTAAATAAATCATTGTACTGGTTTTGAAAAAAAAAATTCCAATCCTTACAATTAATATATTAATTATATTTTTATAACATTTTGAATTTGAGACAGATAAACATCAAGCATAATCTAAAGCCTTCAACTTCATTTATGTACATTTAAAATTTTGTTAAACCTTAAACTACACAAATAACGATAATCTGGCTCTTCATGTAACTACTTTAGGAGATGAAATTTAATAAATTTAAGATTCGAATATTCAACATATATATATATATTTTTTCAAATTGCAATTTTTTTGTACTAAATTAATAATAATAATCTTCTTATATCTGATAAATTTCGTTCCTCTTTTGAAATTCGAACTTAAAAACCACCTATGAAATGTTCTTTTGAAAAATGATTAAAACATTCATAATTAAATGATAATATATTTTATAATAGAAAATGATTTATTGGAAGAAAAGACTAAGTAACAATCAATTTGTATACTGTTAATGCAGCTAGCACCTCATAATTTAGGAGTAGAAAAATATTGTTTTGATGTGAGCTGGGGGCTGCTGGCGCAAGCCAACATGCGTGCTAAATTTTGTTGCTGCCTGCCTCTAATTTGCAATGAATAAAAAGTTAAATTGAAAATCAATTACTTTTAATTATCAATGGGAAAATTCAATTGAAAAAGATATAAATATTAAACAGTTTTTACTTATTTTTTATTCATTAAAAATCACCGTATTTTTAATATATATCAAACAAAACAAAATAAAATTTTAATTTTCAATTGAACTCATCCGATTCGATTTATTTTTTTAACCTTCCTAATTTCTGAATTCAGAGTTATATATAAGGACACAGTGGGTCCTGAAAAGCTTAATAGGTCACTCAGAATGCTTAGATGGCACTTCCATAGCCGTCCAACTCAGTCCAATTGCATTGCACAAACCGTCAGCCACATGACAACATGCTCCATCGAACCACATGCCACCCAAAAGCCTTCAACGCCATTGCACACTTCACAATCCTTACCAAGTTACCAAAAACCCCATTACCCCATTTTTATTTAATAACCTCAAATTATAATATTCATCCTATATTTAAAATAAAAAATGTACTGGTTGGTTTAATCGGCAAGTTTTCGAGTGATTTACATTTAAGACTTTAATATAAAAGTTTTGGATTCGATTATAAAATAAAAGGAGTAAAGATATGATCGGAGACGAAATCAAAAATTTTATAATGGGGATCGAATAAAAAAGGATCAAATTGGAGGAATCAAAATAAATTTTTATCATTTTTTGAATTAAATAATTGTTAAAATCTAAAAAGTTTGGAGGAGTCAAAGAGAGACCAAGGTCCCCGCCTGCCTCTCTTGGATCCTCCCTTGGTTATGAATGAGATAAACTTATCTCTAATTGTATAAGTTAATTAAAATTATGTGTCAAAAAGTTTATATTCTTATAATTGTTAAATAGATATTATATGTTAAATCTTAAGTTTTTTTTTGTCATCTTTTGAATATTTTCATTTATTATCAATTAATTTTAATTTTTAATTAAATATTTAACATAGTATTAGAGTCCAAGCTAGTTTGATCTGTTTTTTTTTTTAATATGATTTTATATTAAAGTTGGATTTTCTCATCTATTGTCAATTAATTTTAAATTGAATACTTAACAATATATAATAAATATTTTTTAAATGTAAATTTTATTTGTGAATTTTGTTATTAATCTCGAATATAAAATAATCTTAATGAATGACATGTTTTCTCTTCCATACGAGGAAGATTCAAAATGTGAAATGTCAACCGATATTTTGGTTTGAAACCATGCAAAAGCATGCATGCACGGCAAGCTGTTGAGCTATTCACAATGTGCATCACATGAGGTGATGATGATTCTTAGAAAGAACATAAATGCTAAAATTAGAGCTAAAGGAGGCTGATTTTCTCAACGCGGTTGATGAGTTTTGACTAAGATCGGTGTCCCAACTTGCAAGAAGAAAAAAAAGATCTTATCATATCAAAAAAAGATTAGTGACGGCCAGTTAATACACACATTTTTTCAAACAGATGGTTTGCATATTCCATTTGACACCATTTTGGAAGAAATTAAAGTCTCTTTTGAAGACATTAGAAAATTAAAAAAATTAGAAAAGAAATCAAATGATAAAAGCTAGAACATTGGGTTAATGGTGATTCGTCACATTTCTTTTTTTTTTTTTTTTTGGTCGAATGATTCGTCACATTTCATTTTCTAAAGAGTGTAATTTTATATTTTTTCTTCTATGGTGGTGAGCGTCGGGACTTGGGGCTTGGGATATTTTATATATTTCTTAATTTTTAGTGGAAGTACTTTTCATTAGCAGTCTTTTAATTATATCAATTGGCTTGATCTTGACGACGCCACTTTGAAAGAGCAAATTAAAGATGTTTTAGGCTTTGAGATTGGAAATTAAAGTAAATTAATCAACTTTACTTTATTCTCCACCTCAATATTTTTCTTTGTTGTGAGTACCCATTTTGGCACCAATTCCAAGATCGTAAGAAGATCCAAAATTTTGATTCAAATTTATTCAATTCAAAATTAAGTTATTAAAACCTTTGAAGTGAATTTTTACTGAAAAAAAAAATCAAAATTTTGTTAAAATTTTTTTTGAGAGATTATACTCTACATTCTTGATAAATTGAAATTTATTATTTGATTTTAAATTTTTATTAAAATTTAAACATGTCACTTTTATCTTTAATATGTATAAAACACGAATATAAAAAATCTTTTAAATTAACGAAAATAATCATTGTTATTCACTATATTTCTATATTATCATTATAAATATTATTATTTATTATTAATAAGATTTATCTAATTTATAATTAGAAATTTAATTTCATTAAAATACTTTTGTTAAATTGATTAATTTGATAATAAATAAAAAATTAAAAGTTTATATGCAATTACTTTATCTTAAAAAATTTAATTTTTCACTAATCTTAAAAAGTAAACTAATTTATTTCATATAAATAAAAAAAATTAAAATTTACATTGAATTTGTTATTTTTATAATTAATTTTGCACTAATATTGAAAATAATAAAAATTTGATATAATTTGCATATGAAATAAATTTTACATGTTAATGCAAATTTTAGTTAATATACACTTATTAATTTTATTTATTTTTAAATATAAAATTATATATTTAAAAATAAATAAATCAATTAATATTCACGTACGAACGATGTAATAACAAATATTAATAAAATTTAAAAACTCTATTGTAAAAAAAAAAACTCTTTATTTATATGTGTATATATATTATATTAATTATTTTTATTATATACTATTCTAATCATATATGAAAATATTTACTTTAAATAACTAATGATTTCACAAAAATAAATAAGGAGAATTTTTGATATAGTATAAGTGAAATTTAAAAAATTTATTAGCAGATTTAACATGATGATATATGTTCGTTAGTAAAAAATAATTAAAAACTTAACATAATAAAAAAATATTTAATTTTTTAGGTCATGTTTGTAAATTTTAAAAACTCTTACAGCGTATAGAAAAACAAACTAATAAATAATCCAAGCAATCAAAGTTAGCGGTGTAATGGAGTCGATCCGAATTCAAGCAGTAAAAAGCTCTAGCTTGATTCTAAATTCGGTTCGAGCTCGATTGAGTTTCATTCTTAAAGCTTGAGCTCGATTCGGGATAAGAATCGAATTGTTCAAACTCGCTCGATTAGACTCATTTATCTGGTAAAAATAAGCTTAATTCCCATGCTTGACTTCAAACTCAATTATTTATGTTTGAGCTCTTGTTTGAATTCAGATTTTTTTTAGTACTAATTAAAAATAAAAAAATTTCATTAAGTTCGTGAGCTACTCGAGCTGAATATTAAGATACTCGAATTTGACTCACTCGATAGCTCGAACTGTTTGAGCTCGACTCGACAATAGCCGAAATGAATTCGAATTTTTTCGAACTAAATTCGAATAACTTACGAACATAAATATCTTGTTTACGTCCCTAATAAAAATGAATTATTTACTTTAAAAATTAAATGATTTAACAAAATAAACGATTAGGTGCCTAAATAATAGACTAGAAACCCAAAAGAAATATTTCCTTAAATAAAATAAATAAATAAAGTCAATAGAAAAGTAGAAAAGAAACGCACACTTTAATTATTGCACACACTACCGTTGGTGATTAATTAAGGCAAAAGGCCAAAAACACAATAAAAGACAGCATTAGGAATTTGCTACATAATAATAGTTACTAAAAAAAAATTATATGAAGCGATTATTACATATTATTTTACGTTAATATATTATTTTTTATTTAAATTATATTATGTAATTAGAATTTTTTAAAAATTAAAAATTAATTATATATTATATGTAATAATTAAATAATAAATATTTATTTTAATATTTTATTAATAATTTTTATAATAAATAATTAATTTTTAAAAAAAAATTATTATTTGATATGATTTAAATAAAAATAATATATGATGATGTAAAATAATATAATCATTTCTCTAATAGTTATTCACACAAAAAAACCTAAAAAAATTTTAAGTCAAAAGAATCAACAAATATGCAAACCAAAAGGGTAGTTAAGGAAAACCAAAAAAAAAAAAAAAAGGAAAGTCCCACCGGACCTGAGTCTTTGACAGTGAGAAGCCAACCAAACCAAACTCTCTCTTTCCCCCAACTATATATAAACCCAACTCACTCTACCAATCAACCTTGTTGTGGTGGCACTCTCCCTTTCCGCTTCAACCTCTCTTTCTTCCCCAACTTTCCGCCACCAAAAACCATGCCATCAGGGGCTCCACCACCCCTGCCACCGCCATCACAACAAGCTCCACCACCACCACCAATAAGAATCACCCGAACTAAAACACCCACCGGTGTACTTTTAGGTAAGTACCTATTGGGTCGTTTGTTGGGCCATGGAAGCTTTGCAAAAGTTCACGAGGCAACTTCACTCGACGACAACAACAACGTTGTGGCGATTAAGATTATAGACAAGACAAAAACAGTTGACGCTGCCATGGAACCGACGATAATCCGTGAAGTTTCAGCTATGCGCCGCCTACAACATCACCCAAACATCCTTAAAATCCACGAAGTCATGGCTACAAAGACTAAGATATACCTCGTTATGGAACTAGCCTCAGGTGGTGAACTTTTCGCCAAAGTGTTACGCCGTGGCCGCTTAGCTGAAACAACCGCTCGTAGGTACTTTTCCCAACTCGTCTCCGCCCTCAATTTCTGCCACCAAAACGGTGTCGCCCACCGTGATGTGAAGCCACAAAACCTTTTATTAGACCAAAATGGAAACCTCAAAGTTTCAGACTTTGGTCTCTCAGCTCTTCCTGAACAGCTAAACGACGGGCTTTTACATACAGCTTGTGGAACACCCCGCTTATACAGCTCCTGAGGTGGTTCGGAGGAAAGGGTACGACGGTTCCAAGGCCGATGCTTGGTCTTGTGGGGTCATTTTATTTGTTTTGTTGGCAGGTTATTTACCCTTTGATGATAGTAACTTGGTGGCTATGTATAAAAAGATTCATCGTAGGGAGTTTCAGTTTCCATCTTGGATATCAAAGCAAGCAAAAGCTATAATACGGCAGCTTTTAGATCCCAATCCTGACACGAGAATGAGCATAGTGAAGTTAATGGAAACTTCATGGTTTAAGAGAACTTTAACTGCATTATCATCAAACAACCAACAAGAAAGTTTATTACATGGCAGGAAGTTAAAACATGACATGGTTTGTAATGGAGTTAATGCTTTTGATATAATATCTTTGTCTTCAGGGTTGGATTTGTCAAGGCTTTTTGAAGGAGGGAACAATAATGTTAATAGGAAGGAAAAGAGGTATACTACTTCAATGGAGTTGGATGGGGTGGTGGAGAGGGTTAGGGAGGCTGGGGAGAGATTGGGGTATAGAGTGGAGAGAGGGAAAAGAGGGGTTTTGGGATTGGGGAAAGGGAGGGTGGTTTTGATGGTGGAGGTGGTTGAGATTGCAGAGTTGTTTGTTTTGATGGAGGTGAAGGTGGTGGAAGGTGCGGTGGAGTTTGAGGAAGGGCGGTGGTTGGATTTAGAAGCCGCCCTTGGAGACATTTTTGTTTCTTGGGATAATGATTCTGTAGGGTGATTAATTGATTTTGTTTGTAATGTAATGGAAGTTGTTTTCCTTTTATCTTTTGGTGCGTATTCTTGTTGGGGTTTCTTTTGGTCTGAACTGAATTGATGTAAATGATGAAAATTACAGTGATATATAGTGGTTAATTTTAGCAGCTGGATAAAAAGTTTCTTTTTGTTAATTTCTTGGCAATTTTTTTTTTAATAAATTCCCAGAATTTGATGTGTTTCTAAAGTTGGAATCACGAATTCCAGAAGCAGGAAAAAGCTGAAACAGAAAATTTGATGAAAAAAGAGATATTGATTACACATATTGTTTACAAACAGGAGAAATTTGATGCTATACAAGAAAAGAAAAAACCATGGGTGTTTTGAAAGCCAGATCCTGCTCTTCTGAGTGCAGAGTTGGGGCTAATCTCTGAAGAAAGGATTCTATATATTCTTTCCATTCAAATCATTTAATTATTACATAGAATATGTAATAAATAGTTGATTTTTTCTATAAAAAAATGATTACGTGACATTATTTGAACGGAAACCGTTTTATATAATCCTTTCTCTAATCTCTGAACATAGTTGTGATTCAGTTCATAGATAGTGTAATAAGAGACCAGGGAGACATCAGATGGGTGAAATTACAGCCCAGGGACAAATCAAACCAGTTGTTCATGTAAGAAAAAGAGCATGTTCTTGTTAGTCCTGGAAAGAAATAGGCAAGTATGCAGCTATGGACAAAGGGTTTGTTTCTACTTGCTGAGCTTTGTGGCTCATTAAATTTGTTTCTTTTCTTTAAGATTAAGCTTGTAATTATTTCAGATGCAAGTTTTGAGTCTATTCAATAAAGGGTTTGTAAGAAAGTAATATTTGATCTCAAAGGATTTTCCCTTGGTATTTTGGAATTGTTATTGTAACTTTTAAGTATAAGCTTTTGTTAATATTTTATACATTAGTATGGAAAATGATGTATAAATCTTGTGAATGTATGAACATAATCTTTATGCAATAAATTATTAATTTTGATTAAGTTTATACTTAGAAACATTGATTTTTTAAGCCATTTAGATAAACTATGACCTGGATTATATATTGAGATTTTCGCACTTTGAATTACAGTTTAGAATGCGGAATCAAACACCAAGATGGAGAATCTCAGGTTGAAATTTTCATGTCATAAACACCTCTGGAATCAATATATAGACATGTTTGACTAGAAGAGTTATGTTAATCTAACTCTTCATTTTTTCTGAAGTAACCGTATCCTATACTCGTGTCCGACACATATTCGGATATGGATACGAGAGTACGATCCTTCAAATATACGAAAAAACTTTAAAAAAATTAAGTATACCCATGTCAAACACATACCCATATCTGACACTCCAAAATCCGAGTAACATAGCCGAAGAGTTGCCTACCAAACTTGTAAATACTGAGAAGTCAACAAAATCCACACATATGGATGAGATGTGTTTGCAACAAAACATTAATCAGCCAAACAAGCTGACTTTATAATTCTTTCATCCATATTAATAACACAACTTAATTTACATAATGCTCAATAAAACTTCCTGCAAAAACAAAGAGCTATATTAGGAAACAGAATTTGCTCTACCAGCGTCAGCCTAAGTTCTTGAACCTTTTCCTCAAATAAACATACAAAATACAACAGCTAAATAAATTGTCATGGACATTGAATTTAACTGAGCCTCCCAGCTATACATTTGTGAGGCTTTTGATTGAAGTTTTGTCTATCAGGTCATCTCCAGGCTTCATTGATCCGCCCAATGAGCTCAAACCCAAAAACTCAGTTGCAAAGAAAAAATCTAAGCATAATCATCATCATCATCATCATCATTTCCATCATCATCTTCATCCATTCCAACCATTGAAGAGAGGGTGGCCATCCATGCTTGCATACCACTCTGAGCATCCTTCTTCCTTGTAACTTGCAGCTCGTTAACAGCCCGCTTCGGAACTCCACATTTCATGAGAACAGATCCAAGTGATTTGAATGTACTATCATCAGGTTGAATGCAAGCACTCACCATTTCTTTAAAAATTCTAACTGCCTCCCTGAATCTCCCATCCATGGCATACAATCCTAGCACATTATTGTAACTCAACAAATCGGTTAGAAGTCCCAGTTCTCTCATCTGTCTTGCGATATGAGTGGCTTCCTCAAACCTCCCATTTCTTTTATACATGCACAGCATCATTGCATATGTAAATTCATTAGCATCTCCCTTTTGCTTTAAGTTCTCGAAAATCGCTTCAGCTTGACTACCCATAGAGCGCTCGGTATAGAGATCAATCATACAATTTGAAGAATACACATCAGGGTGAAGTCCTGACAACTGAAGTAGTTCATAAACTTCCAGTGCTTCTTTCAAATAACCAACTTTTGTATAAAGCTTAATCAATGAGTTGTATATAACAGCATTTCCAGGCAATCCAGCACTTTTCATTTCATTATCATAAGTGGTAGCTTCTTTAACACTTCCAATATCAGCAAAAGCATTTATCAATACACCATAGACAACAACATCAGGCTCCACCTTATACTGAATCATCTCACTATATAGTCCTTCAGCCATTTCCAATTCTCCTAATTTCACAAAGCTTGAGATCACAGCACAATAAGGGATGCAATCACTTACAAGTCCTGCTTCCTGCATCTTCTTCAGGTAGCAATTTGCCACATGCGGTAAGTCCGCATTAGCCAAAATCTGTATGAGAGAACTATAACTGCATTTGTCTGGAACTACACCATGACTCTGCATGCTATCAAATAGCCAACATGCTTTATCATAACCCTTCCCTACCCCATAAGCTTTAATCATTACATTAAACTCAAGGACAGTAAGCCTCTTCCTTTCTTGGCAACAGAAAAAAAGTTTTTCAGCTTCAAAAACATGTCCCCGCTCCCCAAAGGCATCAATGTTGGCAGAATAGCCCTCTGAACTCATATTCCCTGCAAGGTGAAACCTCCTGAACCATAACCACGACTTCTCGAGCATCCCAGCTTCTATGTACATTCTGGTCAGAGCAGATTGTGTATATTCATCAATTTCAAGATGTCGTTCATCCATCTCCTGTACGAGGTCTTCCGCTTCGCTAACCATGTGCCTTATTGAGTATGCATACAAGAGGGTGCGATAACTCACAAGATCTGGTTCAAGGCAGGCCTCCTTAATCTTTGCAAAATAGCCTGCTGCCGTCTTTATATCATCGTACTTAGCATGGAGGGAGATGAGAATATTATGTGTTCTCGTGTCAGGTAGGCACTGAACCTCCTCCATCTTCTTCATTAGTGAAGCCACTTCTTCTAACTGTCCATGGTTACCACAAATGTGAATCATTGTATTAAAAGTAACGGTAGTTGGAACAATCCCTTCTCTAAGCATAATTTCAAACATTTCGGAAGCCTCTCGGAGCTGCCCAGCCTTTCCATATGTATCTATCAAAGTATTATATGTATACGAGCTTAAATGTGAATCACTTCCCACTGCACTGAATGTTTCATTTCCATCATGCCTCAAAGATCCATTAAATGACCACTTCTTGAAAAACTCCTCAGCTTTTTGAAACTCACCCGCTTTCTTATACAACTGCACAACGATTCCCATAGTCACCTCATCAGGCTCCATCCCTTGCTTATTCATCTTTCCAAGCCAACAAAGAGCCTGTTGCTTCATCCCACCTTTACTATAAACATCAATCAGAGTACCATAAGTAGAATTAATCGGCTCAATCCCTCTAAAACTCATCTCATTCCATAACCTCTCAACATAACCCCATTTATGAGCTTTACCAAGAATTCTAAACATAATATTAAAATGAATTACATTCAACTCATAACATTGTTTTCTCTTAAACCACTCGAAAATCTCTAAAGCCCTTTCCCAACTTGATTGCTCCTTCAAAATTATACTCCTTTCTTTGTTACTTAACTTTTCAGCCCATGGCTTTAATGCCTCATCCAAATCCTTAACGTTATCCAAAGCTCCCAAAATCGCAGGAATAACCCCTCCATAAGAAACCCATTTCGTCGAACACTTGTCCTTCATTTTATCCACCAAAATTTTCCGATTAACTACACCAAATTTACCTCTTTTATTCACAAATTTGAAACTTTCCCTCGTTTTTTCTCTCCTTTCTCTATCTGGGTTTTTCTCCAAAATCTGATTGCTTGGCTCAGGTTGATTATCAAGAAGACTTTGTTTTCGAACTCCATTGAATTTCTTGGTTCCTCCCCCATTGGGAGTCTCGAGAAGTCTTTGTTGCTTGCTTTTGGTGATGGCTTCGAGCTTTTCTATCGGAGAAACTGAAAGTGAAGCTCCTGTGATGTTGGGTGGTGAGGTTTTTGTGGAGCATAAAATGTTGAAGCAACTGGTGTCTAGCTGGAGTTTTACAAACATTTCTATTTTTGCTCAGACAAAAATGGTTATTCGTGAAAATTTAAGTGAAGAATTGAGAATTTTAGTACCAGAAACTATATAACATGTTTGTTCGGGTAATGGGTTTTGGATTTGGTACAAAAGGGTTTCCAGTTTAAAGGTTTTGCTGTTGAACGATATCCAACTGCTGCAGCATCCTTTGTTATTTGTTTATATATATATATATATATATATATATATATATATATATACTTAATTTTTATAATTTATTAAATTTTTTAATTTTATAAAAAATAGAATAAATTTATTTATTTTAATTTTATATTAAAAAAATTTATATGACATGATAAAAATATATATTTTAAAATCTATATATAAAATAAAAGAATTATATATAATTCATGGCAGTTTTTATCTTAATATAGCTCTTTTTTGTTATCGATGTTTCAAAATTAATGATGAAATACCGATAGCGATTTCGCAGCATGTTTTTAATTTATTTATAAAATTTCTTAATTTTATATAAAATAAAAATTATATTACATTATAGGTAGAAAAAAAACTTGAATAACATTTTTCCTTAATGGCAAAATATGTAAATGTTACAGGTTATGAAAACATGTAATTTGATTATTGTTGATGCAAACTTTTCCCTGATGTGCCAGATTGATACAGACATTTTCGACAGCTATGACCTTTATTTCTGCATAATCCACAACGTTTTGGTTAGCCTTTCTCCCTGAGGTCCATTTTATTACGAATACGACTTGATTTTGGCCGACCATATGGATTTCTCCGCATTTCTTGATTAGGACACACTTCTGGACCATTATATTGAGGCCAATAACCTTCATTTCCAACTGATTGGAAGTCATGTCTATAAACATTCAATATAGTTTCTAGTCTATAACATTGTCCACATATTGCATGCAATCTACATGGACATGTGCACAAGCAGCAACTACATGTGAACAAAGGAACCTTTGTGCTTGAAACTTCTCACAGTCACACCACATGTCACTAAGCTTGACTTTGTACTTCATTGCAGGAACACCCTCTTGTGGATCAACTAGCTCTTCAATCAGAAAAGATTGATTTGCTCGTGTAAAATTATGAACAAAGTGGGAGTTAGCTTTCCTGCGATTTTATTGCATAGCCTGTGTGACTGTTTCACAGTATGTGTACCCTCTCTCCCACCATCATTGCAATTTGCTTGTTCCCCATCTTAACAAAAAGTGAAGTCAATCTATAATATGTTGATTGCATTAAAGCAGTGATGGGAAGATGACGCATCCCCTTCAACACTGAATTGATAGATTCAGCTAGGTTGGTTGTCATATGCCCATAACATCTTCCTTGATCATATAATTGGACCCACTTATCCTTGGGGATCCTATCAAGCCAATTAGCCGCCTCTGCATTTTCTCCATGAAGATTCTCATACATCAAATGAAAGTTTGGTCGCCTCAACTCGTATCCTGATAAAATTAAAAACAAAAGACTTGTGAATTTCAATATTATTTGATATACTAAGGGAAATATAAGAGATAAAATAAGGTCAAATTATGGTATTAGCCCCTGTACTATAGTCAAAATGTGGATTTAGTCCCTCTACTTTAATTCGAAGAAATTTGGTACCTCTACTTTTAATATTTTGAATTTCAGTCCAATTTTAAACGGTGTCAAATTTTCACCGTTAAGTATGCTGACGTGGCGTTGACCATGCTGATGTGGCGAGCTTAGTCAGCAAAATTTTTGGAAACTGATGACGTGGATTTTTTTTTCCACATGGCTTATTAACTTGGATGATCAAATGATGTAATTAGTCCCTGTACTTATATCAAAATACGAATTTAGTCCCTCTACAATGATTTGAAAAAAATTTGATACCTGTATTTTGGGATTTCAAATTTTGGTCAAATCTTCAAAATATTAAAAAATAATTAAAAATATTCACATTATTAAAATATTAAAATATATTATTTTTGTTAATATTAATATTTATTATTAAAATATAAAAATATTTATGTTTAGTTTAATAATATTAAAGATAGAAATATTTAATATTAAAATATTAAAAGATTTTTTATTTAAACATTTTAAATATTTTTTGAATTAAAATTAAATAAAATTGTTTTTATTAATATAATAATTTATTGTGTCGAATCAAACATAAAAAGAGATAAAAATGAAAAGTATTCTCAAACAACCAGAGATAATAAAAGGAGTGATGAGCTTCAAAGAGAAGTTTGTCATAGATAGTCTGGTCAAATAACACCATGTTTTTCACCATTTCCTTTTGCTTTTTCTTTCTCCACCTCTGTTATTACAACAAAGAAAAAAAAATTAAAAACTCAGTTCTTATCTAACTCTAAAAAGTAGAAAATAACTCCCGTTAAAAATATAATCAAGAAAACATATAGTAAAGAAAATGACCTTCTTTTTTTGCTTGTCACCTCCAAACTTTGCTGGCTTGGAGGAATGAAGAGGGGCTATCTTTCTTCGGGGCCTGCAAAAGCAAACCAAAAAAACAAAATTAAGTTAGATACAATCTAAAGCAAAATTGGTTTTAAGTTTTATTGGTATAAAAAGGACTGATAAATCTAGGAAGATAAACATACAATGATATTTGCTAGAAGTGAAAAAAAAATGAGAAAAAAAAGAGGCACAATTTTTGGGTGTCATGAGACAAAAAAAATGGGGAGGTGGTGGGGTAAGAGCTTTTTCTAACCCTAAGGTTTGGTTGTTTACTTTCCAAGACTTCCAAAGTCTCCTTACAAATTTTAAAAAATTTGTTTTTGAAATTGTTATCTCTTTTAATATTTGAGGATTGATTGATTTTCTTTGTTTGTTGATATTGTTTGAGCATAACTTATAAGCCAAATAAAGGTTACTGTTTAACTTATAATAGTATAAATATTTTATATATTTTATGAATAAATAATAGTTTTTTTAATATTTATATTAGTAAAATAATATTTTAATATTATTTAAAATATTATTATTTTTTCAAAAATTATTTTTTCAGAGCTGATTTTTGCAAAATAAATGAACCTTAAGATTAGACCAAAATCTGAAATCCTAAAAAATTCAGGTACCAATTTTTTTTTCAAATCATTGTAGAGGGACTAAATTCGTATTTTGATATAAGTACAGGGACTAATTACATCATTTGATCATCTAAGTTAGTAAGCCACGTGGAAAAAAATCCACGTTATCAATTTCCAAAAAAAAAATTCTGACTAAGCATGGTCAATGCCACGTCAGCATGGTCAACGCCACATCAGCATACTTAACGGTAAAAATTTGACACCGTTTAAAATTGGACTAAAATTCAAAATATCGAAAGTAGAGGTACCAAATTTCTCCGAATTAAAGTAGAGGGACTAAATCCACATTTTGACTATAGTACAAGGACTAATACCATAATTGGATCATAAAATAACTATGATTCGATTCCATACCCATGTTAACAATGTGTCAACGCAATTCCTTATTGTTAAACTTCTTCATAAAGCTAGCTGCAATGTGTCGAATGCAATACACTGAATATGCATATGGAGGATTCCATCCATTACCATCGCGTCTTATCACAGCTTTGATGGCTTCATGTCGATCAGACATCAAGCATATGCCAGGCTGTCTTGTCACATGTCTACCCAAATTAGTGAGAAAGAATGACCAAGCCTCCGTTGTCCCACCCTCCACATTGGCAAAGGCAATTGGTAGTATGTTTCGGTTGTCATCTTGTGCAATAGCTAACAATAATGTTCCTTTGTATTTTCCATATAAGAAAGTACCGTTTATTTGCACAATAGGTTTATAATACGAAAACCCTTTAATGCACGACTTGAATGTCCAAAAGAGTCGATGGAATATTCTCTTACCCTGGACCAATCGATCACCGTGATATACAGGTATTGTTTGCAATTCCACAATTGTGCCAGGAACGAAATGTTGCATTGCACCTAACCATTTAGGTAGCTCATTGTATGATCTATCCCAATCGCCAGACACTCGAACAATTGCATTTTGCTTTGCTTTCCACGCTTTCTTTTAGGAGGTGATTTATCCATACCGGATTCGCATCTCAGGGTTCAAAACTGAAACGGAGATCTTTGGATTTGCTTGGACCAATGACAGAATGCATGAACAGATCATGTTAGAATCTAACTTGCAATGATCTTGTGAAATCCTCCCCGATGTGCAAGTATGTAGGGGTGTGCAATCAGTCGGTTCGATCGGTTCGGTATTAGGAACTCAATTATCGATTAAACCGAATATATTAATGATATTGACCGAACCGATTGACCATGAAACCCTAAATCGAACTAACCAAACCGAACATAATCGGTTCAGTTAGGTCGGTCTATTCGGTTGCTGAGAAAATAAATAAAAGAATGGAGAGTTTAAGAAGAGTTGGCGGCTAAAGAAATAAAAAAAGGTAAGGTGGAAGCTACAGGGGAGCCAAAATAGGCCATTCGACCATGAAAAATGAAAAGAGAAGGCTCATGGCCACTAAAAAAACAATAAGAGAAGAAATAAGAGAACTTGGTTGTGAGAGATCAAGGAAAAAGAAAGTTGGGGAGAAAAAAAAAAGCAGCTGGTGCAAAGACCAAAACCACAAAGGGGGTCACGGCCAAATAAAAGAAACAAAGAAATTCGATTGGATTTTGATTTCGTAGAAAAGCCGAAAAAACAAGTGGAAACAAAGATTCTTCAAATTCGACTAAGTGAGGGTCTGTCCTCGGACGCTGGCGGCTCCGTGAAGCCTTTGCTATTGGAAACGGTGACGGTAGCATGCCCTGACCACCTCGTTCTCGCTGACCTTCCCGTTTCTAAAAGCGTTGGCTCCGCTACCTCCTCCTCACTCATGAAGACCTTCGGTCGTAGGTCTCGCCGCCATCTTGGTAAGCTAGTCCACTTCTGCATTCGCTGTGATTTTCCTATAGCGATCTACAACCGCTTGAGTCCTTGTGAGCATATCTTCTGCCTGGATTGTGCAAGAAGTGATTACATGATAGGAAGCTTGATGCAATTAGTTGCAGCACTTCTATTTCTGGTATTTTCTTTTCTTAGGGGTGAGTTGTTGTGTTTTTGTTGTAGGATATTGGGTAATGGGTTGGATGGCCGGATGGGATGGATTGGGTATGGTCAAACACAAAGGGATTTGGGCTTGGATTAAATAACAATGGGTATGGGTTTTGGGTTTGGTTTAAATAAAAATATTATTTATTTATTATAAATTAACGGTCAGTTTATTTGGTTGGTTCGGTTTGAAAAAAAAAATATCGCATACCGATCGAATATACATGTTTAAACCGAACTAAAAAACTGATTAAAATTGTAACCGAATAAACCGAACCGAACCAACCAAATAGGGTCGATTTTGGTCGGTATAATCGGATACCCGACTATTTGCTCACCCCTACAAGTATGAGGCCCTTCATATTTTATAATCTCCCATGCTTGTTTCTTCTTCATAAATGTTGCCCTTATTCTCCAATGGCACCATTTCTCATACATTAGACATTTGGCATAATATTTGGTCCGCTCAGATTCAATTACTCTGTAATCTACAGAGTTTTTGATGTTATAGTGCTTAATAGCTGAAAACACAACCTCTTTCGTTGGAAATTGTAACCCAACACACAGATCAACTATAGATGGATCAAAAGTCAAAGGCGTAGCAAATGTATGAGCATACTCAGGAAATTCTGGCACTTGCATTGCCTCCAGATCCAGGGTGTGCATATGGGATGCATCCTCATATGGGGAAGATCTCCATGAGTGTTGATCTCAGCAGCGGCAGCGTTGGGTCAGAATCACTATTGTCATCACTGTCATTTGCGAATTTAGCATCCTCTTCATGGTCACTAAAGTCACCAACATATTCACCATGGACTCCACATAACGAAACAGGATCAACACCAACTGGCTCATCTTCCAATGCAGTAGGAATTGTTTGTGAGACTAATGAATTATGAAACGTTGTAGCTTGAGAAAGCAGAACGACTTCTTCTGTGGGAAAATCATATGTAGTGTGAACATACAATGGCCCAAAATCATCATCTTCTGTGGGAAAGTTGTCTGTAGTGTGAACATTTGAAGGCCAACAATCATCGTGAACATCCTCTATGTCAGCATATAACTCAAGTACACCAACATTTTCAAATGTCTTGTGAGTATCAAACATGCATCTCACATCATCATCATCTTCAAGTGAAAAAGTCATATATCGGACACATCCTTCACCAATAGAAAGAGGAAGCCTTTACTTAATCTCTGAAACTCTTTTTCTATTTTCAGCTTTGATTTTTGTATGAATTTTCAGCTTCAGTTCCTCTAATGTGACGTCTTTATCAAGACGAAAGCTTTTAGGACATTCACAATCAAAGGTAGCACTTTCATCAGTGTTATGAATTTGGCCATTCTAGTAGACCAATGCGACCACTCTGTTGCTCATGTTGTGTAGTAAGAGATGAAAATGACAAGGAAAAATAGAGAACGATGATGGGAAACAGATGAAACAAAACGAGGAGAGAATTAGGAGGTAGTATCATACTTATAATAGCTGAATCCCATACCCTAACCCTAAATCTGGTCAATAGTCCTATCCTTTGCAGAAGGAATCCGATTCCAATATTTTCTGCAATGGTTGATTGACTGAAAAATAGCTGAAACTCTAATCCTAAATCATTAGTCCCATCCATTGCAAAAGGAATCCAATTCCAATATTTTTTGCAATGGTTGATTGATTGAAAAATAGCTGAAATCCTAACCCTAAATCATTAGTTTCATTCATTGCAGAAGGAATCTAATTCCAATATTTTCTGCAATGGTTGATTGACTAGAAAATAACTGAAACCCTAACCCTAAATCATAAGTCTCATCCATTGCAGAAAGAATCCAATTCCAATATTTTTTGCAATGGTTGATTGACTGGAAAATAACTGAAATCCTAACCCTAAATCATAAGTCTCATTCATTGTAGAAGGAATCCAATTTCAGTATTTTCTGCAATAGTTGATTGACTGGAAAATAGCTAAAACCCTAACCCTAAATCATAAGTCACATCTATTGCAGAAGGAATCCAATTCCAATATTTTCTGCAATGGTTGATTGACTGGAAAATAGCTGAAATTTTTTTATTTCTCTTACCCAAGCCAGAAAATAAAAATTATATAATTAAAAGTTTTTTTATATATTTTATAATTAAATTTAAATAAAAAATAAATTACAGAGTCGGTTTTCAATTTATATAGCCATCTAAAATGGGAATGGCTCTTTTACAATGGAGCAATCAAAATGTTCTCATCGGAGATTGAAATTTCGCAAGGATGGTCAATTTGATCCATCCCTGAAATGGTCCGATCGCTGCCGGTTTGCTGTTGTTTCAGAAAGTGCTCCTGTTAATAGATCTGAGCCAAGATATCAAAGTGAAATCTTTGAGGCTCCTTCCAGGAGCATCAATGGATTAAATAGGCAATTGCGGATTAACAATGCAAAGTCCAATGGTCGGAACTGTGGTGTTAAGTATACTGAGAAGTTTCAGTGTTCCAACAGCCGAAGTGACAGATATGACTTCTACTCTTGCAGCTGCGGCCAACACCATGAATACAGAGCCAAGATTGAGCCACATGGTTCTGCAACTAGAGTTGGTCGGGAGCCCAAATCTATGAGCAAGTCAGAATCTGCATTGGATATGTCCAAAGCAAGTCTATCGTGGTAAAAAGGACTATCAAAATTTTTATATAATGTTTTGGATTTTGGGTTTAGGGCTGAAAGATCAAACGGGATTTAGGGTTCTTGTTTTTTTTTTTTTTAAGTTACAGATTTCCATTTTTTTTTTCTTTCAATTTCTTTGGTTTCTTTTAAGTTACATATTAGATGGATGTTTCTTTTTTTCACGATTTAAATCTTATGTTTTATTTTTTTTAGGTTTTGGGTTTTTAATCTGATGTGGCTTTTAAATGTCAAGGTCCAATAAAAATAAGCTACGTAGCTAAAAAAATGTTGTGGCATTTACAACCATTGAATTATTTATTTTATCTCTGTTATTTTATAATAATATATTTTAATATTATCATGATAACGTTAAATATCCACGTCAACAACTTAACCTATTTTAAAAAATCACATCACATTTTTTCACAATTTACGTTAACAGTGTTAAAGATCTTATCAAATTACTTCAAATTCAAAAGATTAAAAATTACAATACATCAATTTATAGTATCAATTTATAGTATAGGAATCAATTTACTTTAGATGATATAAATAGAGCGACTAAACAGGTACTTTACCTATAAATGTGCATATATAGAAGAATTTTGATATTTTTTATTGCAAAGTATCAATAAGGCTTAAAACTTATGTAATTGGTATCAAGTTTTTTTCAAAGAACTTATTGAGAAAATTCTAACTAGAAAGTATTATTACGGAACTACAGAGTAAAATTAGGGAGAGTTAATTAATTACTTTTGTATAAGAAAATTCCACAGGTAGAATTGTGTGCTAAAAATAAGGGTATAACAAAAAGCAAGAATCATTACATTATTGAATGTCTTTGTAATGACAAACCATCTAAACCAAGATTATTATGATGATTAAATTCTTTATTACAAGAGGCATATGATCTTCAACCCCAAGTAGCTATTTAGCCAACAATCTGGAATTTAGATTCAGACCATCCAAACACAGGTTTGACACTAGACATAAACTTGTTCATTTGCAATACTTCTTGAACCACACACCAATATTAAGAAAGCTTTCGAAGTCGGATTGTGGTCTGCGACGAAAGAGTATATATATCAGATTTCAACAGTATGACATTGCCTTTAGGTTTTATATGTGTGATTAAATCTAGCAAAATCAGAAGTTTCTTCATCAGGGAAGGTGTTTTTACCTCTCAATTCCATGGATGTCACTAGGAAACACGATAACTTTGGTCTCAACTCCTCTCTCCTTTAATGCCCGTGCATACTACAAGTTTCAAACAGCAATATCATATGTAATGGCATCATGTCAACTTTCAAACTATGTTACTCGGATTCTGGTGCGAGTGTCCGACACGAGTATGTTCATTTTTTTCCAAGATTTTCATGTATTTAGAAGGTCCTTAGAAGATCATATCCCCATATTCATGTCTGGATATGCATTAGACATAGGTATCAGATACGGGTACTTCAAGAAAAATGAAGAGATGGAGCAACATAGCTTTCAGATTAGAAAAAGAAAGTGTGCATGCGGGTGAGAGTAAATTCCAGAAAACTTGAACTTTATCCCCCTTTACTATTGCGTGTGAGTATGATAATAGCTTAATAGAGTCAAGCTCCTACAGTATGGATATCCAGTATCCTATGTTACCTGGACTCTTCATTTTCCCTATAGTACCCGTGTCCGACACATATTCGGATATGAGTATGGAGTATGATCCTCCAAATATATGGAAAAACTTAGAAAATTTGAGTATACCTGTGTCGGAACATACCCGTATCCGTTACTTATCTCAGAGTCCGGGTAACATAAACATTAACAATAAATTAAATATTCATCATAGTTCATGCTATAGAAAGGAATGTTATCTTACTTGCAATCCATTGGAAACTGGGACGCGAAGATCCTGAGCACCTAAAAGAAAGATGGTTGGAGCTTTAACCTGCAAAGACAATAAAAAAAATGACTTTACACCATGATATTATGGTGCTTACTTGAGGAACAGATTGTTCAAATTATAACCTTTTAAAGGGAAATTAATGCAAGTTCTAGAATACCACGCATATTCTACTATAGCTCAAATAACCCTCACCCCTTCATTTTCCTACAATTATATACAGGGATTTCTTGATTCTTTAAATATTTATACATCTGATTGATTTTGCTTCATATAATGCTAAGCCTGCACCAGTGCCAAAGCGTGCCATGCTAATCAGTTCAATTGGCACCTATGTTGTTCGGACTCTTCATTTTTCTTGAAGTACATACCCGACACCCGTGTCCAATGCATATCCGGACATGGGTATGGGGATATGACCCTCCACATACAAGGAAAAACTTAGAAAAAGTTGAACATATCCGTATCGGATATATACCCGTATCCCATACTCAGACCCGAGTCCGAGTAACATAGATTGGCACCACTGGTACAGGCATCATACTAGAAAATTAGTCTTTCATTTAATGTACCTTTGAGATATGTGATATAGGAGACTTGTTGTAAAAGTGAGTCAGGTGTTCAGCTGAAGGTGCTTCAGTAAAGATACTTTTTCCATTGCTTCCATAAGCTTCCACGTAACACCAATCGGGGATATCTGTTATACCAACCATCGATGAAAGATTACAAACTGGATTCCTTGCAGCAGCTGCAACAAACTTATCTGGTGCCTGTAAAAAGTAAAGAAAAGGTTTCATTCTTAAGCCACTGCTCAATTGCAGAGAGATACATGTAACATAAAAAACCATAAATTTTTCCTGCTAAAGGATATTTGTTGGTCACTAAAACACATTTACATAACTTCAAGAGAAAGCCGAACCTGGCCAATCAAGTGCGTGGTTAGAAAGCCACCATGGGAACCTCCAAGAACAGTTATTTTCGATGGGTTGACAAGTCCTTTCTTAATGACATGATCTATAGCTGTGAGTACATCATTGACATCCTGTCCATGTGTCGAGGAGTGAGGGTTCATAATTTACATGGCAATGATTTAATTACTTACACCCAACATAATAAATTAATGACTGAAGCACATGTAATAGAACTGATCAAGAATAAGCACCTGAGACCCAACTTTCCCAGGAAGAGATTGCAAAGCTTCCTCACCAAATCCCAGTGAACCTCTGAAACAAATTAGCATGTTAGATGAAGATAAAGGTTATTCCAGCCATTTGATGTTGGTAAATCATAAAAGCTAATTTTAAAGGAAAATTCCTTAAGCATGTGAAAGCAGAGATCACAGAGGATCTACAGAGCTATTTTAGTGTTAGCAATAGAATGCTATGTTACTCGGACTTGGGTGTGAGTGTCGAATACGGGTATGTGTCCGACACGAGTATGTTCAGTTTTTTTTTTTTTTTTTTTTAAGTTTTTCCATGTATTTGCAGGGTCCTTGGAGGGTCATATCCCCATACTCATATTCGAATATGTGTCAGACACAGGTGTCGGACACGGGTACTTAAAGAAAAATGAAGAGTCGGAGCACCATAGATAGAATGATGTGCTGTACTCGAAAAAATATCAGCACAGCACTCTCACCTCAATAAAGGACTTTGTAAAGCAAATATGATATTAAAGCATTTTATAGAAGGAAAATTTAAGCAGCATAGTGAAAATGAAATGGCAAGAAAAAGAAGAGAGTTAGCTTTAAATACTCAAACAGAAAAGCAAAATGGATTCCTATCTCAAGTTAAACTTTTTCTTAAGAAGTAAAGATATATTTTCACTCACCTATAATTAACAATTAAAAGGCTGAAACCAATTGAAGAGAGAAATGCCAATGACTTTGAGAAGCTTGACAATGAGACAGAATGGGGGCCCCCATGAAGCATCACTATTAGTGGATCAGGTGCATCATTTATGTTGGAAGATACAAATATTGCCTCAAAAGACTTAGCAGCTCCTGAATAAATTGGACAAACATCATCATCAAAACCTTTTCTTTTCATAATTGCAGTACTGTGATTAAGGTTTCTGAAAATGAAAATAGAGCTAAAATGTATTTTTCCTTTTATCTGAAAGGAGATCAGTCTCCATAGTTGCATTAGATCCAATACTAGTTTAGCCTAGAAATCAATCACAAATATATGGCTCCTTACCCTGTGCGCTTCTTACAAAAAATACTACTCTATACTGTGATACAAGTGCATTAATCAACTAAAATCAGAGGGTAAATGTTGACAAACATAAAATCATGTTTCTTCTTTACCTTTGTGGCTTTCAATGTGGTTGAGGTTTATGGTGTCAGCTTTTAAGTTTTCAACAAACTTTTTCCAGCAGTTCAGCACAAGCATCTCATTTCACAATTTCAATAGGATAAATATCTTTTTAAAAAAAAAAAAACTTTTACTCTTAGGCTCTTAGCTGTAGTTATTGGAGCATGTTAAGATACAAAAATCAAAGTCACTGAGCCAAACTGGTTTGCAATACCTTTTGTCAAGCAATCAGAAACATCCTTCACTGGAATTTGCAGAATATTAAACTGAAGACATGAAAGCAGAGACATAACCTGCAGCATCAGATGTAAACATTTAAAGAACAACCCTGGTATAAAAAAAATGCAGATCAGATGAAACAAAAGCAAGCAAAATAAACCTTCTCTGAACATCTGAAAATGGGGCTCGACACATTTAACCAATGCCATGCAGTTGTATTAGTCACTTTGTCCACAAGACAGCCATACTTGATTTGAGGAACATCTATAGGACTGCTACACACTGTGAGATGAGGAAACAACAACTACAAATTTCATTTCTCTTCGTTTGAAAAGGAGGGAGAGATTATTGGTTAAGAAAGAAAAATCATTTTACCAGCAATGACATTGTCCCCATCTAGTGTAAGAACATTCCATGAAAAATCTGAGTCAGCAGGGCTGATACGTAATACTTCACCACTGTAATATGATAATAACATCGTTAGGTAATGAAGCAAGTATATAAAAGTCTATGCACCTGATAAGAAGACATATAACTAATAGTCAAATAGTCACCTTGAAACATTTATAGAAAGTATCACTTGACAGCTGTGCCAGTAGGAAGATAAAATCATAGTGCATCCATCAGAAAGCCATGGCTTACTAAGAAAACTTGAACAGTAAAGCCCTGGGAACTGACCATCCTCAGCACAGTTCACAATAGGAATCTGCAAAGATTTGATAGAATGGAAACAGATTAACCTGTCATACTCATATGTGAACCTAAGAAAGTAGACACTAAAAATAAAATATGGTCGCAGTATGTATGTACTCCCATAAAAAAATCATCATAATGACCCAATTTAGTTTTGTTATATTCTAAAACAGTAGAATATGGCAAAATCATGTCCAGGCAAAGAGAAAACATAGAGGAAAGAAAGCACCCACTAGACTGAATGGGGCTGGGAATTGGGGGTTTTGAATGGGTTTTTTCTCCCCCCCAAAGAACCCAAATAAATCTAATAATTTGCATGCTCTAAACTGAACTCATCACCTTCAACTTAAGCAGAGAAAAGTGGAGAGCTTACCACATCAATGATTTTTGTAGATGAGCATAGCTTGCCATCAGTTGGCCAATCAATTCGGTGAAGAGAATCAGTTGCAGAGTGTGCCCCAGAATCCACTGAGGCTTTTGCAGATAGAAACACAAGGAATTTTCCATCTGGGCTGAGGGAAAAGAAACAAAATTCACATATAATCAGCAAGCTCCAAAAAGGTTAGCTTGTATGTAAAGGGAGGCCTTTTTAACAATTTATGCAGCTGCATACACAAAGGTTCTAGTTAATTAAGCAGCATTAAATTGATGTAATGGAAACATTAATATTAGGGTAGTAGATGGAAGAATTTCAAGGAAAAATAGGCAATTTTGGACAGCCATTCAAAGACTTCCAAGCAAAATTTAGATGGCATTCTCTGCAGAGAAGCAACAGACAAACATTAAACCAATAAATGAGTACCCCACATATAACCGAGCCTCGTTTGCGCCATAACAAGAAGAGATGGAGAGAGTACTCTTCATTCCTATCTTGACTAGTAAAACAAGGGAACAAAAATTATATGCCGTTACACTACTATCCAAGCAATTAGGAGAAGAGAAATTGAAAGTTTAATGGCAATGAACTATTTTCCGAACTCATGCATAAAGAAATTGATTGAACTTAACCCAAGCAATTAGAAGAAGAGAAATTGAAAATTTAATGACAATGAACTATTTACCAAACTCATGTTTTACATCAAGAAATTTATTTGAACTAAATAAACGCAACAAAGATATGACATAGCTGGACGAACAAAAACAGTATAAGAAAATAAGTTTTCCAAGTATGCTAAAGAGTAGAGTAAATGTAGATACAACAACAATAAACTAAGTCTTTTCCACTACACAGTGTCAGCTAAGAGTAGAGCTGAAAATCAACTTCAAAAGGCACTCTACAGTCTGCTCATGCTATCATGTACAAAATTTAAAAGAGGGAGAGGGAGGCCAGGGGGGAATTCAGAAAGAGGAACAAGAAAGACCATACACCTCAGGCACAAGCCCAAAAAGTGAGGGTAAGAGTTAAATAGCATACCTGAATCGTGGAAAGAATGCACTACTTATGCTTTGTGTTAAGTTGACTAGAGTCAATTCTTCCATTGATCTGTCTCCAGAGAATTATGTATCGTGATTAAAGGTAGCACAGTCAAGTTCCAACATGAAAATATATGAATGAAGAAAACTTTGAGAAACCAAAAGCCATTTAATGAAGCAAGTAACCCACTTGAGATCAGACTCAGCAGCTTCTGATTTATAAAGTGGCACCTTCACCGCATATAACGCACAGGGTCTGTTATAGCAGTATTTTATACCAAGCTTTCTCGGATCTGCTGACCACCCCACGAAAACCAAATATTGCTCTGTGCCTTCCATTGGTGGAGCCCAAACCACCTGGCCTACACTCAAAGACTTCGCAATTCCTTTAACAGCATGTACCTTGCCACTGTGATATGCAGGGAAGTTCAGTTAGGGTTCTTCCACTGCACAAAAGCTCTCTACTGTGCTAGAGCTTTGATTAAATAGAAAACTATATATCAAACCTGTTAAGATTGATCACAAACAGTGCAGGCTGCCTTTTTCCTGCATAGCATTCCCCCCATTCCTCCTCCCAATCCCCTTGACCTTTCCAGCTCATGCAGTCTTTATCTTTTGTAGCACCTTTCTTGTAACCCTGATAGTCAAAAGAAGGCTTGGAGGGAGACGGCTCCTCAGCAACATAAGCGATAAGAGATTCATCAGAGTTCCAAGAGATTCCCTCAAACCTATACCATTAAAAAAGATTTCAACTTTTCTAAGTTTGCAGGGATGATAGCTACCAGTAAAATTACAGATAACAATCCTGCAGCTGCTGCAAATGCTACTACAACCAGCAGCGATGTTCTTACAACCAGTTCTAGAGTTTCTACTAAATTTACATTCATGAAGGTGAAAATTCAGCTAAGTTACTTAAATATTATGTACTTCTGGATCAATGACTATGTTAACATAGTAGTGCCAAAAGTTATCATCAGAGAAAAGAAAACTGAAAGATTCATTAAATCATTTACCATCCATCAGCATACACTGAGCCGTGAATAGACTGGGGAATCTGGAACTCCTTCTCCAACTGAGATGAACTCCATATTTCAAATTGTGAGGGAGATTCGTTTTCAGGATTTCGAATTACAAGAAGCTTTGAACCTGATGGTGAGGGAACAGTTATAGATACTCCAGTCATCTCAACAGGAAATGGGGCCCATTGGAAGTTTACATTGTTATTACTTTCTTTTGAAATACTAGTGGACAGCATAAACTTTCGTTTCTTGTTTGCCAAAAGATTTGGTTGGCTAATTGAAAACATTGCCTGGGAGCCTATTCCTGCAGCAACAGTTTCATAAACAGAATTGGGATCAGTGATAGCTTTTTGGTTTCAAATAAAAAAGAAGAGGGATAAGAAAGATAAAGATAAATAAACTTTAGCCATCCTACCACTTTCGGACTTAAAAATCCATGCCTTGTCAATGCTGGAGATACTAGTAAACTCTTGAAGTAATTTAGACTCGGAAGCATATTCTTCTTCAGTAGCTTCATCTAGCCCCACTGGCAATTCCTTCACTGGACCAGCTTTAGAAGAATCCATGGCCAAAACAGCTGACAGTTTTTTTCTACAAGTAGGATGGAAAAGAAAATCATTAAGGAAAGATCTAACAGCAAACTAGGCAGAAATGTTGAAATTAGGACTGTGCTTCACATATTAAAGAAAGAAAAAAAATGTTAATTGATACAATCCATTATACAGAAAACACCCCACTACCCCACTACCTCATGACTCAATAATAACTGGCACTCTTATAACGTTAAGAAGCACCCATTTTTATTCCACCCCACCATCTTATCCAAAAAGAAACAATAGGATACAGTGATAAATTTGAAATTTATCAATCAGGTCTCGTTTTCAGAAAACATAGCATACAACATAATATCCAAAATATCATTGCGTCACAATGATAGATGCAATGAAGAAAAGCAAGCAAAAGACGCAATGAAGATTGGATGTGAAACACTTATACCTACAGATATGATTTAAATTTCAGTTTTGAGTAATCTTATTACTTATATTCAATAGAAGGTAGTAATTGAAGCCAACAATAGGTAAGCCGCCACAGTTCCACCGTTCCACATAGCATATTTTCTTGTTCTGTTCTTTGTTCCTTTTCCTGCTAAGATATTGCCTAATGCTTATATATTTGACTCCAGATTAAAATCACAAACAACTCTCAAGTGATAAGGTGCTGTTTGGGCTAAGATTCTAGGTTCATCAAAAACAAGCAAGTCTCAGAAACAGGCACAGATTAGCAGATCTGAAATGATTTCAATTCAATTCAAAAGGTACAAAGAAAACTCCTGACACTGTGTTGCAATCATTCTTTGAATTAAATTTGAATTATACTACTTCTCAACTGCAAAGGTCTTCCAGGCTTGAAACAATAGAGTTTTTAAGCAAACCCGAATTCCGAAAATCAACCTTTTCAAGATATTTCCACTGATTACCCATTCCAAAGACGCTATAATCATCCCAACAATCAAGAAATGATAAAAAGAGGAAACTGATCCAACTTTTTTGCATCGAACAGTAACAGCTGACTACCAAATTAAAATTTATACTCTATAGTTCACTCCAACCAATATCAAACAAGCAAAAAAGAGACTGAACAAAAGATACCCATCAAGCAGTTTATCAGCAAAACAACAAAAACTAGTTGTTTTCACTGAAGCCCAAGATGAAAATGTAGAGAGAGAGAGAGAGCTTACCTGTAGTGGGAAATGGGAGTGAAGTGGAAGAGTGAGCGAAGAGAGTTAGAAGAGAAAAATGGAGGAGAGGATCGAGGAGAAGCTGCTAAGGTTACTGACCAACTAGAGATGATGCTGACGCTGTTGAAGGATGCTAATGCCAAGGTCCTACTCATTTCAATATTCCAACTTTAACATTTTTTTATCTTTCTACTACTATTATTATGATTTATTTTATTTTTTTTTAGAAAAGCAAATGGATGACCCCATAAAATGACAAAATATCCAACACAAGGAACAACTTTATGACTTGAAATGCTATTACTCTATAAGACGTGATAAAAAAAATTAGACAAGATCAAATCAATCAAAATTTGGTGGTGTTAGTTGAGTTGGTTTAAAATCGATTTAATCGATATAAAAATTAATATTTTTAAAAAAAATTTAAAAAATATTTTTATAAGTGATAAAATTTAAATTCATAATTTTTTCGATTTATATTAAATATCATACAACTAAATCAAAATGTATATTTTTATCAAGTTATAGACACCAGTTAAAGATTATTTTATTATCAATATAAGAATTTTGTTGCATTTAATATAATACTTTTATTGAATTTTAAAAAAAAATTATTAATTTTATTTTTCTTTTTATATATATCACCTTAATCAATGTAGTTAATATTTTCATTTTATCAATTATTTATTTAACCAAAAAAAATGTCTAAGATGATGTCTAGTTTTTATCCCTCGTCTTTGAAAGATTTTCTCTTTTTTCTAGCCATCACCTTCCTTGTAGACCACTGGTATCCTATAGAGACTACTAGAAGCAAGAATCTGTCAATGCCATTTTTCCAATATAGCTTTTGAACTTTCAAAATACCATTTTTTTTTTTTTTTTCAAATCTACCAAAGCTTTACCGCATATTTAAAATTGGAGCAGTCAGTCAAAAATATGGTTCGGCTTTGTTAGTTTGTTAGTCATTATCAAAACTCCAACATGACTAAAAATTAACCATGAACAGTATTGACTTATTTTACTCGAATTCGAATGAATGTTGAATAAAAGTATATATCCGATACGTGTATATTCAATTTTTATAAAAAAATTCATATATTTCAAGGATTATATCTCATATCGATATTCAAATATGTGTCAAATATAGATGTCGAACACGAATAAATAAAATGAAGAGTCCTAGTAACAAAAGTAATTAGATCCATGATTTGAGGTAATTAATTGAGATTTTTGTTTTGATAACCCTCTCCCTACGCCAAGTACCTTATTGGTTTGTTTTTCCAGCATTAAGCTCAGAAGTCATATGTCCAGTTATGTTACTTAAATTCGGGTATAAGTGTCGGACATAAATATATATTTAATACAAATTTGTTTAACTTTTTTTAGGATTTTTATGTATTTAAAAGATTTTTGAATGATCATATCCTCAAATTTATATCGGGATATGTGTCGAACACAATGTTAAATACGAATACTTCAAAAAAAAAAAAATAAGAGTTGAAATAACATAGATGTCCAGACCACTTACGAAAACCATTAGTCAGGTCAGGTGCCACCACTTTGAATTGAGAAACTAATTACAATCAAAGATTTGACTTGGATTTCTAGTCTTTCCATTTACCTTAAGTCCTTTTGCTCTCAGATTTGGCGTTTTCACTTACAGAATGAAAAGGGTTACCGTCAGTTCAACATGTGCCATAATTGTTGCTTGCTTAAAATGTGGTAGAATCATCCATTCAAACAATATTTTTTTGTACTAAAATATTCAAAACTTCATCTTAAATGATCAAACTCAATACAAGGTTTTCCATGGCCTGGTCAAAACTAGTAACTCACCAGTTAAATTTTTGCAGAAACCTGAGAAACTTAAACTAATATCTATAGTACTGGCATCTGATTGCTGCATCAATTCTTCAATTCTTACAGGTGATGTTTCATGCACCATGTGCTAAGACCTAATCATGGATACGTAATACGGATATGATACAATATGAACACAGTAATACAAAAATATTCAAAAAATTAGGGTGGATATGATAATAAAAAAAATCTTTGTATATAATAATATACAATAAAAATATAAAATTGATATTTTTCAATCAAATATTAACATGCAAATAACTTTTTAATTTTTTTAAAATTATTTTTGAATTTAAAAATTTGAACATTAAAAATCCATTAGAACTAAATTCTTCATTGTTGATTTCATATTGGAAAAAAAATGTAAAAATAAAAAATAAAAAACTTTCATCGCATGTATAAACGTGTTCAACCATGTCTTGACTATGTTTTGACCGTGTCCAATTTTATTTTTATTTTATTTTTTAAACATATCTTCGCATATTCAATACATATTTAATCGTGTTGAAATCATACATGTCTTCAATACGTATCCGACACTCGGACAATCGCATGATAGACATAGATAGAAGTACCCTTTTGAAAACTAGTAATATTTTATTTCCAGGGGCAGCTTGATTGTCAACAAAAGACAACCAACGTTCCCAAGTTTCCTCACTTGAGGCTATTTACAGATCGTTTACAAACCAAACCAACCAGCTGAGGCTGCTGGAAGCAGATCAAGAAAGAAACAGAGCAAAAATGAGAATCAAACCCAACCACGTCTCTTTCTCTTATCTCCTCCTATTCTTTCTCTTCCACCATTCCCAAGCCCAACCAAACACAACTGGCTACACTTGTACAGCCAACCAGACCACTTATCCATGCCAAACCTATGCTTTCTACCGAGCCACTTCACCTGATTTCCTTGACCTGGCTTCCATTGGGGACCTTTTCCATGTTAGTCGTCTCATGATTTCAGAACCAAGCAATATTTCATCCCCATCTTCTCCTCTCATCCCTGATCAATTCCTCTTTGTCCCCATAACATGTTCTTGCAACTCCATTAACGCCACTTTTGGTAGTCTTTCAGCTGCAAACCTCACTTACACAATCAAAAGAGGTGACACTTTTTATCTCGTCTCAACTAGTAATTTTCAAAACCTTACCACTTACCAATCTGTTGAAGTTTTCAATCCTACTTTCGTCCCTACCCAACTTGAAATAGGTGACAGAATTGTCTTTCCAATCTTTTGCAAGTGCCCTAATGAAACACAGGTTCAAAATGGAGTGAATTACCTTGTTTCTTATGTGTTTCAGCCTTCTGACAACTTATCAATAGTTGCTTCAAGGTTTGGAGTTCAAACTCAGGCTATAACCAATGTCAATGGCAATAACACTCAGCCCTTTGATACCATATTCATTCCAGTCAATCAATTACCTGTATTATCTCAGCCTGAGCCAGCTCCAGCTGCCTCTCCTGGAAAGACTGAGAGGAAAAGTGTCATTATAGGATTGTCAATTGGGTTAGGAATTTGTGGGTTTTTGTTGATTTTGTTCTTTGTTGTGTTGCTTCATAGAGAGGTTTTGTCTAAGAGAAGAGAAAAGGAGAGGGATGAGGAGAAGGAGAAGGAGAAGGAGAAGCAGAGGCTAGAGTTGAATAGGCCTGCTGGGATGGGGATGAAGGGAATGGAAGTAAATTTAATGGCAGATGTATCAGATTGCTTGGATAAGTATAGAGTGTTCAAAATTGAAGAACTTAGAGAAGCCACTGATAACTTTAGTGAGAGTTGCTTGATTCAAGGATCTGTCTATAAAGGGTCCATTGATGGAGATATCTATGCCATAAAGAAGATGAAATGGAATGCCTGTGAGGAGCTTAAGATCTTACAAAAGGTATCTTTTCCTTAATTTCTTGAAATTTTTTCAGGTTTTCTAGTTTTTTTTTACCTGGCCTTATATTTTTTGTTTAGGACTAATCTGTTAAGATTTTCAAGGACTCATGTGAAAAGAATTCTAGTAACATGGAAATAATTGGTAATAATGAGTTGTTTGATGGGAAGATTGAAAACATTTTTAGCAGATAAGGACATCAGTAGAAGGACTTCATTAACAAATGCTGATAGCAAATGTCTAATTTTCCATTACCAATATAATAATGATTAGGTTGAGTGACCTATCTATTCATTAGGTTAATTAAGAAATTAAATTGTTTTTAGTACTCCCTATTAAAGAGTTTAAATTATTTATACTTGGTTAGGAGGCTCTTAGGTGCTTGACTTAGTTTTGGATTGTATTTTAATCAGCCAAACAAATCTTTACAAATCACAATAAATACTGAATAATAAACCTTTTATTTCAAACCCAAGGCTTAACCAAGTTGGTTCATGTAGTTACCTTAAGAGGTGGCATTCAGTAGGCCTGGAATTTGAACCTTAACATCTGCAACCCATTCCCCTATTATTCAGGGTGCGACCTCTTTTGTAACAAAAAAAAAAGAAAAACCTTTGATTTCCTATTTAAGATGAGTTGATAACAATCCTATTGAGGTTTAAATCTCAGCATCTGCAACTTTTTTCCCTATTTTCTTAAGTTCGTCCTCTTTTGTATTAAAAAAAACCTTTGATTCCCTACATAGGATGAGTTGATGACAATCCTATTTTATATTTTAGTATTCATATTTACATTTTAATTTCCACATATATCCTGCCTGCTTTTGCTTTGACCATTGTTTTTTGGCTGGTATCATTACGCTTGTTATTTGGAGGGGAATATTCTTAGATTATTGCATTTTCTTAATGAAATAAAGTCATAGTAGTATAAGCCTGAGGAAAGCAACTACATTTGGTATCCTTGCCATGAAGATTGATAGCACTTTTAACTTGAAACAATAATCATTGTTTTTGGATTACTCTGGTGTCATTGAATTTAAGCTTTTATTTGTTTTTTTCATGAAAATTAAAGATTTTGTGAATGGAAAAAGTAACTAAAAACGTGATTCTGAATCTGTCATTTGAAGGTAAACCATGGAAATCTGGTGAAGTTGGAGGGCTTCTGCATTGACCCTGAAGATACAAATTGCTATCTGGTATACGAGTTCATTGAAAATGGCTCTCTTTCCTCTTGGCTTCATGAAAACCAGAATGAAAAGCTAATGTGGAAAACAAGGTTAAGGATTGCGGTCGATGTTGCAAACGGTCTGCAATACATCCATGAACATACAAGGCCAAGAGTTGTACATAAAGATATCAAAAGCAGCAACATTCTCTTAGATTCCAACATGAGGGCCAAAATTGCCAATTTTGGACTAGCAAAATCAGGCTGCAATGCCATAACAATGCATATTGTTGGCACCCAAGGTTACATTGCACCTGAATATCTAGCAGACGGGGTGGTTTCAACAAAGATGGATGTTTTCTCTTTTGGGGTGGTTTTACTTGAGCTTATATCAGGCAGGGAAGCCATTGATGAAGAAGAAGAAGAAGGGAAGCTTCTGTGGGCAAGTGTTAAAGGAATTTTGGATGGGAATAATGAGGAGAGGAAGGTGAAAAAAGTGAAGGAATGGATGGATGGATGTTTACTAGAGGAATCTTGCTCAATGGAGAGTGTTATGAATGTAATGGCTGTTGCCATTGCTTGTTTGAATAAAGACCCTACAAAAAGGCCTAGCATGATGGATATTGTTTATGCTTTGTCTTCCGATGTATCGGAAGATGGATTATCTGCTTCTCCGGTTGTGGCAAGGTAAAAAAAAATTGCTCATGTTTGAGTTAGGGACCTATTCTATAATGTTAATAGTAATTAGTGATACTTGTAGCAGACTAGTAGTAGTAGAGATAGCTAAAAAGCTTGTATGAGAGTTGGCTCCCTCCAATTTACAAGCCTGTAAGGTTGTATCTTTATAAAATTTTGAAGTGCGTTACTTTTATCACAATTTGAAAGGTAAATAAAGTAGGGCTGTAATCGAGTCGAGCCGAGCTCGAATAGTGAGCTGCTCGAGCTCGAGCTCGACTCGAAACTCGCTGCTCGAAACTCGGCTCGAGCTCGACCGAATACCATTTTTCAAGCTCGAGCTCGGCTCGAGATATAATCGAACTATTCGAGCTCGGCTCGATAAAGCTCGTTTACTCAATTTATGTACTCGAGCTCGAGCTCGTTTCATATACAATTTTTTTACATTTAAATAATAAGGGTAATATAGTAAATTATTATAAAAATATATATTATAAAATCAAAAGCTCGATTAGGCTCGCGAGCCGCTCGAATCGAGTATTGTGATACTCGAATTCGGCTCGCTCGATAGCTCGAGCTGCTCGAGCTCGAGCTCGGCTCGATAATGACCGAATCGAATTCGAATTTTTTTCGAGCCGAACTCGAATAGCTTGCGAGCACCAGTGTCTCATTTACACCCCTAAAATAAAGGAATGCAGGACTTTAATTTTACTTGATTTGAGGGAATTTCTGGAGGGAGATAAGGGAACATAAAATTGAAATAAAAGTGATTTTCGAAATCTTTAATTTAATTTAATTGATTCATGCAGCTATTTTTAAAAAGTGGCATTTAGCCAGTATTGAAAAAACTGGACTAAACTGGTTGGTCGAACCGATTCAATTGGAAATGGGAGGTTTGTCCGGTCTGGTGCTATACTTATTCCCGCTGGTGTTACTTGAATTGGTGTAAAATCGGTTTAACCGGTAAAAAAATCAAAAAAGTTGGGAAAAAACCTTCTTCTTTTTTTTTTTTTTTTTTGAAAAATATTATTTTAAATGATGAAATTTAAACCTATAACCTTTTAGATTTATATTAAAAATCATACCACTAAGCAAAAATGCATATTCTTAACAATTATTTACTATATTTATTTCTTATTTAACATTAAAAGTATTATTTTAACATTTACGTAATATAATTACATTTTTCAAATGTTATTTCTATATATATATATATATATATTTAAAAATATTTAAACTTTATTGTATGCAGTATATTTTTATTTATAAGAGATAAAAAATAATAAAAAAATAAAATTATAGTTTGTATTTTATTATCTCATAGAATTGATTTTCTCATATAGGTTAACAGCAAGTTCGTTTCATCATTTTTGTACTTTTTTTTTTCAGAGCGGCTCAGGTACGGATCTTAAATCGACCTGCGACTCAACGTGCAGACCCACTCCTTTAAATATATCATTTAAAAATAAAATAATTTTTTAAATTTTTTCTCCGAGTCGGTCGAATACGAATTCTAAATCGATCCGCGAGTCAACGTGCGGACTAACCCTTTTAAATACATTATTAAAAAATAAAATAAAATAAAAAACTAATTAATAAAATAAATTATTAATATACTGATAATGTATAACATCATACATTATCGATAAACAAGATGATGCCATCTCATTTAAAAAATTTAAAAATAAATATAAATTATTTTATTTATAATAAAGTGGTATCATCGTATTCATTTATTACAGCGACTTTCTCGAAAATGAAAATGACAGCTATGCTACGATGTTATGCTACGATGTTTAGAGCTTTTCTGTTGGCCCATCTCAGTCTTCACTTCCCTTCCACTTTGTCTTGGCTTTTGCATACACAAAATCCAAACACATCTAGCTCCCACTTTTCCATACACTCTAAATCACTTCCTTGAATCCTTGGAATCACTTTCTGTCTATTTCTTCAAACCCATATCAAAAAGGTTTTTTTTTCTGCACTTTTTTAGTTTATTTTTTGCTCCCTCACCAAGAGAGAGAAAAGAGCAAGATGATTCTTTGTCAGTTACAGAGCCCTCAGCCATGGCTCTTGCCCCCTAGAATTTCCAGGCTGACTCAAACTTCTTCTTCAACCAGGTACTTTTTCATGTTCAAGTCTCTATCTTTTTCTTTGTTTGAACATTAATTATTGAACTTAAGCATCTGGGTGTTATTGGAGTCCAGGGAGTAATGCATTGGTGATCATATGATTCTAAAACACTCGTTTTTCTCTAAATCTTTATTGTTGATGGACTCAAAGATTGAAATGAATTTCTATGTATTGATTATTTATTGTGGTAAAAATTTTGTTCTTGGTGTCCTGTGTGTGTTTTGATCTGCCTTGGACCAAGTTTGTTTAATCCCAAAGCATTGGCATTCTATGCAATATCATGGCTACAGTAATAGATATAGTAATCAACTAGATGGAAAGTGGTGACTGTTGAGCAGGGATTTGTATTGTTAATCTTAATTAAGTGGTGACTGGTTCTTGATCATGTTATTTCTTCTTTTTACTATTTATAAATCAAAGAGGAGGGCTTATTTTATTGGGATTTTGAGTTAATCTGAATGTGGATGTGGGATTTAATTTCAAGAGCAGTGATCCCCGTTCAAACGAGTGTTGGTAGAGCAGTGGGCTTAAAAAGCATCAATGTTTTTGACTGTTGTATTTTCTCAAAGCTAAAGTGACAGCTAAATGAGATAGATGTTGATGCAAAACATCCTTAAAATTGGGTTGACTTGTTATTGAAGGATGATATTGATGCCACTTCTGCAGTAGTGATTTGATGTCAAACTGTTTGATCAAAGACAAGATTGCCTTTTCTTTTTCTTTTTCCTCCCTTGTCTTTTTGCTTGATCAATCACATAATCTTATGTTTCTGAAGGAAGGTTTGTGGTTTCAGACAGAGCATGTGCTGTGAAGGATTTCCTTTTCTTTTTCATTTTGTCATTTTATGTAGTTGGATGTATGTGAGCTCTGCTATGTGAATGCAATAAAAAGGTTGTTTGGAACATGCTTATGAAGTTCTTGAATTTTGTTGTAGAACACAAGGCATAAGAGGCTCAAACAATATGATACTTTTCCAGAAATCAATGCTATGCAGCTTTTGGTGGAACAATTCTTCATCTAACAATGCACATAACTTTATATACAATGGAGGTGAATCCCTAGCCATTTGCATTAAGAGTTTGTCAAATCGATACCTTTGTTCTGTTCCTATCAATAAGTAGTTAATCTTTAACTATTGATGTTAACTGTGGAAGTGTTACTGTTTTTGAAATCATTCTTTCTCAAACTTCTATCACATGGGGTTAAATATGTAAATTTGGATTGTTACATCAAATAGGTCCACATAACATTACTCGTTGAGGTTGATTTTTAGTTGTGCAAGCTAATCCTAACTTGTTTGGTCAGTATTTAAGTGGGTCAATCTGTTTTTTGACCCGAACAATATGAAGGTAAACAAACCTGTTATCTTTGTGCTTGATTCAAGTTATGATATGAACAATTGTTATCCATGTTGGGAACAGCTGCAGTATGGAAGGAGGGTTATTAAAAGGAAATATGCTAGTTTGTGTTTGATAGGCTCATAGTTACACTTTTGTGCTTTCTAGTTTTTATTTATGAGGATTAACTCACGTTTAGTTCTTTTGGAAAGTATGTTAGGACCTCTTCTTCTTCCTTTTTTTTTCTTAACTTTTTAAAATCTTTTTTCACGTTTCAAAAGAACTATGATAGCTTTCCTTCTCCAGGAAAACAGAAGGTTACTTGTCAAAGAGCAACGGATAACTTGGAGTGTGTTTCAGATAATTCAGATGTCAAATTCTTTAGGATGGACCTGCATAATAGTTCTCTGGTGAGGCTTAAATCTTGAATGCCAAAAGAGTTAATATGGATGTTCTTTCTCGATGTTATAAATAGACATGTTCTTTGAATTTGTTATGAGGACCTGGATTTATGTTATCTTTCTTTTCCCAATCAGTGAGTATTCTTCTTTATTGATAGTTGTTATCATAAGTGATGTATGCATCTGCTGGTTGATTGTTTTTTATCTTTATTTTCTGGATTGGAGGAGGAGTGAGCCATGTTGGCATACTCATGCTGCCTAATCTTTTGTGTCTCTGTTACTGACTGTAGTATGACTAATACAGTTTCAATCAAATCATGTCAGTGTTGACATGAGAGAGAGTAACAGGACAGATCTTAAACTATCAGTAAGAAATTGCATATCAGGTTGCTTACTGATTTTGTTTCATATTGCATCTTATATTTTTTTCTTAGACGAAAGTAGTTGGACTGAGGTGTAGCTTAGAAGTCTCTGTTTAATCTGCCTCATGTGCACTGAAATGAAGTTGATGCTTTGTGGAAGCTTCATATCTACAGTGGCACCTTCCAGCATGTGAGGAAATTTTAGCAGCTTGATTATGGTGGTACAGAATCAAGAACAGATCAGAGCAAGGATTTGGGAAATTCTTTTGTGGTTGGTTGTGGAGAGGAAAGTCTATGGTAGACATTGATGAAGCGGTAGGAATCCTGGAAAACAGATGGTAGATGACTAATAGAGGAGGAGGATTGATTGAAGGATGGATGGATTTGATGTGGCACTGAAGCAAGACGAGAGGGCAGAATGCATCAGAGAAATTTGTTCTCTAGATGGGATAAAATCGTAGGAATCAAGGGAGAATAGGTTTGACATAAAAATAGGAATGCTGCAACAGAATAGAAATTGCTTTTAAGATCAAATGAAGGGAATAGGGGCTTTGTCTCAGTATATGCTACCATAACATGAGTCTGCTTTGATTACAAAAATTGTCTTCCTCTTTCAGTAAATGAAGGGGAAAAAAAAACTGATTTTGGACGCTAGTTGGGTATAAAGCAACTTAGTAAACTAAGTAAAGAATTAATCAGGTACAAGCTTCATTGTGCACTATGATCCCTATTGTTTAATAAATTAGTGATGGACTTGCCACTCTGGACATGAGCCTAATGGAAATTATAACATATAGTGGAGTGAAAGGACAAGAAGAGATCAGAATAACCTATTGTTGGGCCGTGGATGTAAATGAGAGGAAATCAAAAGCAAGGAGATATACTTGCAGCATAAGACTTTCTTCATAAGAAAATGAAATTGAAGTCTGTTGAGTGTTGACATTGTTCATTAGTTACAATATTCTAAACTTCTTACGAGTATGCAATCTTGCTATTTACTGAATTATTTGGTGATGCTCAAAATTGCCTTGTTCATTTGTCTGCTTTCAAATGTCATTGTAATGGAGCTTGCACTGGTACTGTTTGCACTTCTGATTTTTCATCTGCATTAGTGCACCTTTATTTAGCTACAGTATGCTTTGATAAACAATGAGGGGTACACTTACTGTGCCTGCTATTTCTAGAATATCATTAGTTTATTTTGTAGAAACTTGCTGCATAGTCATTCTTTTCCTTTTCTTGGATGCTACAGCCATAAGGTTGATGGGGATAAGCTAGGGTTTATTATGTCCTAATTTTCTTGATTGCCATCACTGCAGCTGCAAGATCACCAAACTAAACTGGTCACTGGAACTATGTCATCATTTTTCTTACTGAGACTGATGCAATTAGATTGTGTCAACTCATTAATAAAGATGGTCCAAGACTTATTTCCACATCTACATCAGACTTTGGCGACTACAAGCTTACCTCTTGCCTGCATATCTAATTCCTTGAATAAACCAACGCCTCTAAAGTTGGATGTGTCCTTGCCTTCGATTCAGGATATTAGATGGAACTTGGCGCGGTTACTGTATTTATTCAACATTCAACTTGAGAAAAATGTTGCCACGTAAGTGAAACTTACCATCTAGATTTTTCTTGTTTGAGTTATATTCATGGTGCTTTCTGTTGTTTGTAGTGACTGATTACTATGACTTTTGGATGGACTTAATAATCATGCACTATTTTTGGACATTGTTTAGTGCAATGAGAAAAGTCGGATGGTGATTAGTGCAAAAGTGCAGGTTCAACAATTAAGGATGGTACTTTGTGCAACAATAGTCAAGCATGGGATCATGTATAGATGACCCTCCTTAGGACCTGCTTTACCAAGACTCTGATGAGTGATATCTTTTAATAAGCATAACTTCTTTTCACGGTAGATTGGTATCATGCGGCTTTGACATGGATCAAAATCATTTGGAGATATAATGCTAGTTTGGCCACCATCTGTTAGTGTAAGCTTTTAGGTCTGTTGGCTATCACGGAATGAAAGCAGGTCGATTTAATAGCCTGACAACCCTTTCTATGTTAGGTTTTGTTAACATTAATATCATCACATGTTAAGTGGATATAGGCTCGTCTTGGGCAACTTCCACTGCAGATCCCAGTGGGCTCGCAAGCGAGGGGGAGTGTTAGGAGATGTAGTATTATTTTGGCCTCAACCTATCAATTTAAGCATTTAGTCTGATGTTTGGCACTTAATAATGATTGAATAGTAATAAATTAAGTATGTTAAGAAGCCAATGTTGACTAAATAGTAATAAATTACATTAAGAAGCCATATCGATTCTAAACCATGTATCAATGAATGATGAAAACAATGCCCTTTTAGTGCCAAGCTATTCTTAGCTGAAATAAGTCTTAGAAAATAAGTATGTGGAAGGTTGAAACTAGAAAATCTTACTAAGAGCTTCACAAAAGACCTTGTATATATGATTTCTGTTTTTTATATTGCTAATCTAGTTTAAAAATCTTGGTAGAACCCGAAAGGTGTAAACTATGTACAATCATAATCATCTTTCTTCTGCTGAATAAAACTTGTCACAGGTTAAAAGTTGTTTATATTGCCTGTATTCTTTTTAATATATATAACTTTTATTCTCTTCTTGAGTCTGCACAGACTTATAGTTAAGAATTTATCTTTCAAAATTGAGCAATTCACTTTTTACAAACATTTGCAGGATTCTTGTGGTTCTCCTTGTAGCATGCTTCTCATTTGTTGTTATTGGTGGTTTTCTGTTCTTCAAGTTTAGGTAATGTACAATCAATCTTTATTATCGGAATATTAGTTTATATATGATTGTAACATGTTTATGGTATATGGGATGTTAGGCTTTGTGAAGTTTTGTTATGTTTAATTTTGCTGCAATAACTTTTATATTTTGGATTATGTTCCTAACAAACTTCAGAAAATTTACATTTGTCCCTTTTTAGCCTCTCTTTGTTGGGTTTTATAATCTGATCATGATCAAAAAGAAAAGAGAAAAAAAATAAGATGTTATACATGTTATATTGTTTGTCTTGACATGGTACTTGAAATGAGAATTTCTTCTTCATGTATAATTATTAAGAGCCAAATGATCATTTCCTCTATTCATTTTGGCTTGGATATATCTTGGATTCTCGAAAGTACAAGACTATGTGAAAGGTTGTATACTGTAAGGCATATGTAATTGTTATGGTGAATGTTTGTAGCTTTAATTGTTTCTCATTGTTTATAATTAGTACTTTTCAGAACCATAATATCTCTCTTTGCTATTTCCTCTATGTTGTAACTTCATTAGATAATGACAAAGCAGTTGTACTTATTTGGAAATAATCATTGTTGATGGATTTTGTCTTAGACGACCTGCACTACTTGATGAAATCTATATGGCACTAGTCAGATCATAATTGGTGGTAATGTAGTACTGCTCGTGTTATCTTTGTTCTTTTTTTTTTTTTTTTATAATTTTCTGCTGGGAATTTGTTTATGGAATAAACCTCTAAAAGAGGAGGTAAACTTGTATACCAATCTGCTGTTACTCGCCCACAAATGACCGCCGCTTGTTTGGTTTTATTCATTTTAGTTTTCATCTTCAAATATGATAATTGTATGTTATTTGCTGGAAATCCACTAATTCCTCATGGATAAAGAGCTAAAATGCTACTTTTGTTATGCTAATCTGCTAGCTATGCCTTGAATAACACAGGGGAAACACACAGTCTCTAGAGGACTGTGTCTGGGAGGCGTGGGCATGCCTGTGTTCATCATCAACCCATTTAAAAGTGCGTGGTGTGTTATGAATCTAATCATTTGGTTGCTTTAACATATGATTGCAAAAGCGAATTTGAAAACTTTCATGTCTGAAAAACATATTCATGTGTTGAACTACAGCAAAGAACGCGTATTGAACGTATTATTGGCTTCGTTCTTGCTATATGGGGCATATTATTTTATTCTCGGTTGTTAAGCACAATGACAGAACAGTTCAGAGTAAGTACTTCTGACAAGAGCTAGTTTTACGTTTTCCTTTTTCTAATAGCTCCTATTATTTACATAAGCTACCTTAGATGCCTTTGAAAATTTGTTTGTGGGTGACAGAACAACATGTAAAAACTCAGGGAAGGTGCGCAAATGCAACTTTTGGAGACTGATCATATCATCATTTGTGGTGTAAACGGTCGTCTGTCTTTCATTCTAAAACAACTAAATAAATCTCATGAATTTGCTGTGCGTTTAGGCACTGCTACAGCCAGGTAAACGTTATGCTGCCACCATTTTTTTTTTTTTTTCCATGCATAATTATTGGTTTCTACATGCATTATATTTTCATAGGAAGCAGAGAATTCTTCTTATGTCTGATCTTCCGAGAAAGCAAATGGACAAACTAGCTGACAACATTGGCAAGGATCTTAACCATATTGATATCCTTACAAAGAGGTACAAGAACATTGCCCTCTCTCCCCGTAAAATACAAACTCCAACTACGTTTCCCTTTCTTAGCAATTTCCAAGCCTGGACAATATGGTAATGTTATGCAGTCAACAGCCAGTGTAAAACATTTTTAATCTTCATAAATATTGATTAAATTAGTAATTGTGTTAATGATAGGGCATCTCTTGTTGTTGATACACTTTAGTAGAGGTTGTTTATGTCAAAAGTAGGAGGAAAATACCAAAGATGATGAGCAGAAATTATTGAGGACCTTGCTCTTATTGATCTAACTCAAGATATTATCCTGAATAGAGCACAATGTCAGATCCAAATAACTGACCCTTATGATAGGGGCTTTGTTTCTTGTTGTTTCTAGTATACATCTTAATTTAAACTCTCGCAACTGTGCCACTCAGTACGTGGTAGTGCACAGGAGAAACTTTAGAGTTATATCTCTGTGTTGTTTCACTTCTTAAAACATTTTACTCACTTGTTTGTTCAATTCGTAAACTTTCGGTCCACTGAGTTTTAAATTTCATGGGATAGAAGTGAATTCTGATTGGTTGCTTTAGAATTATCTATGTCATTAAGCTTCCATTTCTTAAACATTGGTTCTGCTTGTGCAGTTGTAGCCTTAGTTTGACAAAATCATTTGAAAGAGCGGCAGCCAATAAGGCACGTGCCATTATCATACTGCCTACAAAAGGAGATCAGTAAGACCTCTATCAACTTAATATATTCTTTTTAACTGCTTTTGTTTATTTTCTTTTCTGCAGCTCGTGTTAAAGAATTTGAAAATGTTAGTTTTTTTCTTTTGTCTTCTCTTGTTAGTTGTTACTGTTACATTATATCATTTTGGAGAATAATGAGAACTATTGTTTTAACTCGAGTGTTGGTCTGCAAACAACCATGATGCAATGTTTAGCTGAAATTTTACATAATATAATATTAGTAGCCAGATTATTAGTAGTTTCTAGATCAAACTTACACCGTTGTGAGTGGCCCTAAAACTCAGACTTGAGGGTCTGGAAAACTATGATGAAGGTCAGAAACATTGTTGTATATTATATTGAGGAATGAAGTAAAGATAATAGCAGCAGCAGCTATTAGAGGCTTGGCTGTGCTCATTTATATCCAGTTCTTTGCAAGTTCATTTTAATTAGTGCGTAGTACAGACAGTTTTCTTCAGGGGAAGTTTATTGACAGCAGTTTGTTAACTGATTAGGTATGGAGTTGATACTGATGCATTTCTGTCTGTACTAGCACTTCAACCTATTCCCGAGATGGAATCTGTCCCCACAATTGTTGAGGTATGTGCATTTGCATAACCATAGGAATAATAGTACTCTGCTAAGAAAAGTCAAGTTTAATTTGGCATTTTTTCTGATGCAGGTTTCAAATTCCAGTACATGTGAGCTCTTAAAGTCAATCTCTGGACTGAAAGTAGAGCCGGTAGAAAATGTTGCTTCTAAATTATTTGTTCAATGTTCTCGGCAAAAGGGGCTCATAAAGATCTATAGGCACTTGCTTAATTATAAAAGTAAAGTATGAGTTCTCGTTGACATTTGTTATTATTATGATGATGGAAAGGCAATGAGAGCTTAAAGATTATGATTTCCTGTTTATGGCCACTTTTTCTTTGTCAAAAGTTTAACTTATGGTGATATCTTGAAGTTTTATCCTGTCTTTTGATGAAACAAACCTGGACCAGCACTTAGACTTCTCCACTCTTTAGATAATTTGGGATGGTCCTGAATCAGGATACTGGTTAAAGTAGGGTAGTTTTCCTTCTTGGGTCAATAGAACCACTTCTGATTCTTTTCTTGTTTAATAATACTATTTTAGCTTGACCTACAAAATTTCACCAGTGCTAACAGTTTCTTTCCTTAGGATCTTTTCTATCACATAAAAGAAACTCAAAAAGGATCCATTTCTTGGGTGTACAGAATTATTTTTCAAATTTAGATTCTTGTCCATATCATTATATTATACTTTTCTGCTCCAAGACTAATTAGTATCATGTTATTGCAGAGAATGTATTCAATCTTTGCCATTTTCCTAGTCTAACAGGATTGACGTATAGAAAAATAAGACGGGGGTTTCAAGAGGTAATGCTTTTTGCTAAACTTTGTTTTTATTTTGTAAGAACTTCCATACTGTTTTCTCATGTTGCTTTCGTTTCAGGCAGTTGTTTGTGGTCTTTATCGGAGTGGTAAGGTATACTTCCATCCCAGGGATGATGAAATTCTTCAGCAAACTGACAAAGTATGTAGACTATATGACTTTTTGAACTTTTACATTCATATTCCTCCACATTTTAAAGTTAAGCTCCATAATTTGGCATCATTAAATATTATCATACAAATATACCCGTTTCTGCAAATCACTTTGTAAAAGAGTGAATAACACTATAATTCAAGAATATCCTGCTTGTTGGCAATTTACCTGAATATTGACTTCATTCTGTAGGATGACTGGGTGGTGGCAGGATTTGCAGGACTGAAATATAATCTTTCTCTTTGGAACAGAAATATAATGTGTCAGCCTATCAGATAGCTAAATCTCGTACACTTGAAGAAATTATTTAAAATTGTTATGTCCATGTATCTGAATGTATGCAACTATGGAGAGTTTCTTGTACTAGTTGTGGCAACTTCTTGAAATGGAGCGATATGACTACTTACCAAGATTTTGCTTGAGAAGAAATGCTTCACTGAAATTTCTAGTCCATGCATTCCTTCCCCGACCATCTGTACTTCCTGATGTATTTCTCTTTTATTCACGTAGGTATTGCTAATTGCACCTATTCACTGGACAGCGAAACAACTTTCACAGTCAGATGTTGTAAAAGATGAAACCAACACACTCCAAAGTCTGGAAGTTTTCAAAGACAACGTTGATACTCCAATTCATGCTTTAGAATTGAGAAAAGAACAGCTTTTAAATATTGTAAAACGTCCCAAAAAACTGGGATCAAAGGTATGCTTTACAAAGAGATAAGTGCTGTAAGTGACAGCGTCTATTGAACATTCTGGAAGTCCTACTTATATATTCTTTTGGTCCCAAAGCAGGCATCGGACCAGACTCTTGGACCCAAAGAATGTGTTCTTCTGCTTGGGTGGCGGCCAGATGTTGTACAAATGATTGAAGAGTATGATAATTATCTCGGCCCTGGAAGTGTGTTGGTATGCTTTTATTTTCTTCTGGGATTCTTATAGAGTCTTGATTTTCAACCGTATGTACTTTAATTGGGATGTTAAGAGTTCTGTGCTTCAAAGTTTCCAAGAATATGTATAATGGAGACTAGAGAGGTGTTTTCCACAATAATTATTTGCGACTTCAATGACATCTGTCAGATATGGAAATGTTTGTGAACTATGAATACCTTGAAGCTTTGCATTGATGTGCATATTGTCAGACTAGATGCTTTTTTTTTCCTCCCCCATCAATCATGTTAGTTCTTGGACATTAAATGAAATTTTATCATTTATACTTGATGGAAAACAACCGTGTTACATTCTATGTTACTCGGACTCGGGTGTGAGTATCGGATACGGGTATGTGTGCGACACAGGTATGTTCAATTTTTTTCTAAGTTTTCCATGTATTTGGAGGGTCCTTGGAGAGTCATATCTCCATACCAATGTCCGGATATGTGTCGGACACGGGCACTTCAAGAAAAATGAAGAATCAGAGCAACATAGGTTACATTTGCTTCTGTTATGTTTAGACTATTCATGTGCTATCCACACTTTACAGGAAATATTATCAGATGTCCCATTAGAAGAAAGGAAGAGGGCAAGCTCCATTTCTGGTCAAGGAAAACTAAAAAATGTCCAGGTTATCCATAGGGTACTGTCTCATTCACTTGATCATATGGAACCTCTCAGTATTTCTTTTATTTGGGTGTTGAAGGACAGTAATGGTAAGCTTTTTTAACGTTTCGTTCTAATCTGTCATTTTATCTTCATGCCTTGCAGATTGGAAACTCCATGGACTATGCTATCTTAGAGGAAACTATAATGAATGTACAAAATTCTGTCATGAAAGGGAATCATATTCCTTTATCCATTGTTGTGATTTCCGATCGAGAATGGCTTCTCGGAGGTAATGATAATTGATAGACAATGTTCTATTGGTAAATTTATCCTTCGACTAAATATTTGCTTTTCAGATCCATCTAGGGCAGACAAGCAATCTGCATACTCTCTTCTTCTTGCTGAAAATATCTGCAACAAACTTGGAGTGACGGTAAGTGTGGTTCAATATAATCTTGATAACCTCGTGGTCTTGAATTTTAATATTTGAGATTTAACTAGTCCAAGAACGGTTGTGGTTGTTATTTTAGATTTATTATTTTGAAAATTAAGTATTAAGAGAATTGATCGATCTGCAGGTGCAAAATCTAGTTGCAGAGATTGTTGACTCAAAATTGGGCAAACAAGTAAATTTTTGTAGTGATTTTGAAAATTTCTTATTTTATTATCTTTGATTTTCTAAGGTTTTTCACATATTTTTGAAATCCTTCAAACCCTGCAAGATTACAAGATTCAAGCCATCCCTGACTTATATTGCGGCCGAGGAAGTGATGAGTCTTGTAACAGCTCAAGGTCTTGAAGACTTGAAGTTATATAGCAGTATTTATATTGTTTCCATGTTTAATCTTTAAAAATAACTGTATGTTGTGCATAACAGTGGCCAAGCACAGTGAACTGAATGAGGTGTGGAAAGACATTTTGAATGCTGAAGGTGATGAAATATATGTTAAGGTAAAGGCAATTTCTCTGATGCAGTACTTTAATTTTTGAATTTACTGAAATTGAAGGAGGAGGATACCCGAGGCCAATTTATTATTAAAGTAATCTGCTACTATGTTATCCGGACTCTTCATTTTTCCTAAAATACTTGTGTCCGGCACTTGTGTCCAACACATATTTGGACATGGGTTGGGGGGGTATGATCCTCCAAAGTATATGAAAAAAAACTTCTAAAAAATTGAACATACCTGAGTCGGACAAATACCCGTATCCGACACTCACTCCAAGTTCTTGTAACATAGATCTGCTATATTATAGCATAAAACCAAGTACTCCATCTCATCATGTCACAGGAGAGAGTTGTGTCAAAAGTAGGGCTGTTAGGTTATGAACTCATCTCATTTGTCAGTAAGGCAATGTAATTACCTTTTCTTGTGGTAATCTGGCATTTCATGAAAGGGAAGTAGACCAATTAGAACGGCATGTTTGATATTTACTCTTCTCAAATTGAGCCAACAAGATTAATGACATAATGAGACATACTCTGAGAAATACCTTTTGGTATTATTTGCAGTCAAATTCTGCTGTTTATCTTATGAAGAATACTTCTTAGGATGTTACTTACCTATGTTTCTTGACAGGATATTGGCCTCTACATGAAAGAAGGAGAGAACCCGTCGTTCTTCGAGCTATCTGAGAGGGCATGTTTGCGACGAGAAGTTGCCATAGGATATATAAAAGACAACACGAAGGTGTGTTACGCTTTTGCTCGGGTTCTAAAACGGGTTTTCTTCGATGCCTAATCCATTCTTTGTTGCACTGCAGGTTATTAACCCAACTCCCAAGTCAGAACCTCTCTCCCTAGAAATGACAGATTTACTAATCGTCATATCCGAGCTTGAAGGAGAGCAACCTATTGTTGTCTAAAATGCAAGTAACTCCAGTCTTTCTTGTTCCTCTTTGCACTTTTTTTTTTTCCCCAATAATTTTCATGGTTCCAAGGGCGTTGTCGGCTTCATAAACTTTATGCATAATTGAGTTGAAACTATCATCTTTTAGTTTCATAGTCAGGAGACCTGTGAAACCATCATAGGAATAGGGGATAGAGAGCAATTCAAGCTTTTGGACCTTTGACCCTCTTGAAGTCTAGATTGTTGTTTGTCATAGGAAAATGTTGTAAATTTGTAAGAAAATCAATAGCTTTTTGTCTCCTGAGAACAATGCAGTTACTATTTCTTTATCAAAAATAAATAAAGAAAAAAAACATTTAGTTGGAGAAGTCCAAGAAGTAGAATTAGCCAAAAAGCTTGGGAGTTGGTTTCCCATCAATCAAAGGTACTTTATAATACAATCATAAGCTGACCTATGTTTCTCATTTGTTCCGCTAAATCTCTAGGATTAGATGATTCATTATATGCATCTCAAAATCTCATATTTTTTGGGTACAAAGCAAGCTGCAGCCTGCTGACCAATGTTGGAAAAATCGGATCGGCTGGTCGGATCGGTTTAACCGGGAACAAGTGGCCTGTCTGATCCGGTACATACTAAAGAACTGAAAATTCAATGAATCGGTTCAACCAGTCAAAACTGGCAAAAAACTGATGGTTTGTTATTTTTATTTTATTAAAATTATTTTTGTAAGTGATGAGATTTGAATCTTTAATCTTTTAATCACATATTAAAGATCATATCATTAAGACAAATATATATATATTTTTATTAACTAATTATTATATTTAATACTTATTTAATATTAAAATCTCATATTTAATATTTAATTTTTTTTTATTGAATAATCTGGTTCAATCGATTGGGTCGATTCAACCAGTTGAACGGTTGATCCGAAGGTCACATCGATTTGACTTTCGATTCGGTTTTTTATTCATTGTTGGTGATAGGAGAAGGTAGGGATGGCAATGAAGCAGGACGGGGGCGGATTTTGCAGTATCCGCCCCCGCCCCGTCATAGCACTGTTCTGCCCCGTCCCCCGCCCCGCTCCGCCGTGAATGTTGAAATTTCAATACCATTAGTACTACCTCCATGGATGTCGGTTACATCCATAACCGTCTCGTCTCGTTCCGTCTCATTTGATATTTATTAATTATTTTTATTTTTTTTAAATAATAAAGTATTGTAAAAAATTTTAAATATAAATTCAATATAAACATGTTTCTAATCTAGGAAGGGAAAAAAAATAAAGTTTTAGGTTTAGGTTTTTAAAAAGAAAAAAAAATAAGTTTAGTTATATTATTTTATTATTCTTTTAAAAGCTAAATATTTAAGGGTAAAATTGTAATTTCAGTATTCGGGCGAGGAGGTGTGGAGCAGGCAATTATCACAACTGCTCCATTCCTGTCTTTCAAACAAAAAAATCGCACTGTCCCGTTCCGCTTCCATTGTTCCAAAAAAAAAAAATCTCTCAATTCGGATCGGATCGATTCGAAATCCATCGGTGGGATCGGGTTTTGCCATCCCTAGGAGAAAGGATTGTAAATGTTGAGATTGGAACTCTAGATCTGTTGGATGTTACTTTTTAAAGATGATTGCATGAATAAGCTGGACTAACTTTAGATTTAAAATCTCGTGCATTTGCTCATTGTAAAAGCATTAAAAAAATCAATCTCAAGGCTGTATTACTTTCAAATGACCAAAAATTAGCAGACAAATCCCTAAATAGCAATTTATTCTGATAGAGATTTCATAGTATGCATAAGTTGAGAAGACAAATAATAGAATACATAACTAAAGGGAAAAAAAAAAAAAAACTATCTTACATATATAAGCTACAATTTTAAAATTCATAGGTGGATTTAGATAATTAACATGTGTTTATGATTTATAGTAAAAACTTATTAAATTGATACATGTCAATGAATTAAACTTATGTGTAGTTTAAAATGTTCATAATGATTTATAAGAAGAAAAAAAAATCAATAATTTAAAATTTTAAGTTTAGATTTGGTATCGTATTGGGTTTAAATTTTATTTGTTTTTGGGCTTGGTATTATGGGTTTTAAGTTTTAACTGGACCCATCTTTAGTTTCAGATAGACTTAATAAAATGACTTGAATCCAAAAAAAAACTCTGATTCGCCTCAATTTGACAAAAAGAAAAAGAGCTCGAACTTGCTCATCTCGAATCCGAAATAATTCGAATTCGAATTCAAAATGATTTAAACTCGAACAATTAACTTGAAATGGTTCGTTTGGTTAAAAAAAACTAGAAATGGTTCTAAATAATATTGATTTGATTATGAAACTTAGGCTCCATTTAGATGGGCAGTGAGATTGGCTCCGGTGAGATTAAAAATAACGGTCGAGGTGAGATTAGTTACTGTAGCGGTGAGATTGGATATTGTAGCGGTGACCGGTGAGATTAAAATCAGCAGTGGGATATGTGTTTGGATACAAACACAGCGGTGAGATGAATTATAATGAAAAAAAAAGACCATTAAGGATATTAAATTAAAATGTGTATATATATAATAAATAATTAAAAAATATCAAAATTATATTAAATAATAAAATATATTAAAATTATTGTTTAACATTTTAAAATATAAATAATTAAAAAAATACTAAAATTATATTTATATTAAATAATAAAATATATTAAAATTATCATTTAATATGTTAAATAATAATAATTAAAATATATTAAAATTATATTAAATAATAAAATTATCATTTATCATATTAAATAATTATAATTAAAAATTATTAAATTTATATAATAAAATAATAAAAATAAAAGAACTAAAAAAATAAAAAAATAATGGAGAGGGTAAAAAGGAAAATTTTTCCCTCCACTGGACCACCTAAGTTCCAGTGTAAAACTAGAGCACCAGTCCAATGGAAAATCCACTGAGACTGGTATTAGGGGTGCATCCAAATGCATCCCTGGTACGGTGGGGGATTTTTCCAACCCAATTTGCTTTTGGAATCTCACCGTATCGGAATGTGATGAGATCCAAATGAGTCCTTAATAATTTAAATATGAAATGACATTGACGCGAAAAGTTAAATTGAAAAGATTCAAACCTTAAATGTCCAGACCCTCCGTCCGCACATGGTTGATCAATCCCTAGCCATGATTAGGCCCAATTCTCTTAAAATTTTTCAAACCCAATATAATTCTCAATTAAAGATCCATATCTAACTTTTACTTGGCCCTAGAAACGCCCGGGGGACGTTGCTTGGGCAAGAACAAAAATGGAAACCTAATTCTTTTTTAAAAAAGAAGTTAAAATTTAAAAACAAGAAAAGGAAAACCCCAAGCTCGTCATCTCTCCAAGGACAGTGACAAAAAGTGAAAAACGAAAAAAGAAAAGATATGGCCCACGGTGGCTACGCTAAGCGGCGCGCGGCGGAGGGGAAGCCCGTAGGTCGGCAATCAAAACGACCTGGCGTAGACGAGAAACCAAAGACAAAAGCCGTTTCTCTCAAGAACCAGATACGCTCCATTGAACGTATGCTGCGAAAGGTATTCTTCATCTCATTTTTTTTCTTCTTCTTCTTCTTCTTTGTTACAGAATGAAAGAAGAACAAGAAAAGAGATAGACCAGAGAGAAGAAAAGATAGAAAGGAAGAAGAAAGATTTGATAATTTCATTTCATGAATTTTTCAGTACAATCCGATAGTTTATATATTTGCTTACAAGTATCATATTCCTAACAGATTGCTGACATCTAGAATATAACCATAACTAATTGACAGCTGCCAATACAATTTATTTATGCTAGCTAGTAAGGTTACGCTAGCTCAGTTAGTGGTTCGGATTCTTCATGTGCTCCTTGTTTGGCATAATGGTAACTCCCAGTTCAGCAGCTCCCCATTTCTCAGCAACTCCCAACTTCTCTTCAGTCAGCTTAGCTCTTTCTTTCAGCTTCAGCTTAGTCAACTTCAGCTCCTTTCTTAGCTCATTCTGTAGCTTCCCAGCTACTGCTTTCAGCTCAATTCCTATTGCTTCATTCTGTTTATCAGCTTCATTCTCTGCCTTCAATTGTCCCAGTGTTGCTATAGTTCCCTTGTGATCATTTAGCTCTCCACCATTGATACTGTCAGTAGCTGAAGCTACTGGTTTCATCACATTCTTCTTCTTCTTCTTCTTCTTCTCCTTTATTTTATTTTTTTAATTTTCATTTTAGGGTTGTTAAGTTGTGCAATATATTCTCTGAATTGTAATTATTTTATATATATATATATATATATATATATATAAATATATAAATAAGGATCTTCCGCCTGAAGTTAGAGAGGCTCAAGAAAAGAAGTTAGAAGGGCTTAAGAAACAACAAGAAATCCATACCCGACTCGCTGTGGAACGAAAAATATTCTTGAGGGACAGAAAGATTAAGTTTTTCGGTAAAAACAATTACCTTTTCTTTTAATTGTTATAGTATTTAGTTAATTTTGAAATGAATCTTTAATTTGTAATTTTCTTAAATGTTATTGAAGAGAGAACAAAGATAGAAAGGAAAATAAGGCAGTTGGAGAAGCTGCAACCTACTTCATCTGGTCAGGCACAAGACGCGAAGATTGCTGAACAGCTTCCTAAATTGAAAGAGGATCTTGAATATGTTAGGGTAATGTTTGTTGCATATTTTAGTTCTTTGTAAATTTTCATTTTTCTGAATGAAAATTAGATGGTTTTCCGCTGTTATGATAGGGCAGTGTTATTTAACTGACTGGTTGAACTTGAATTCAGCGTATCTTTGTTCATAGAAATTTTGCAAACTGCAAAGTTAAACTTTTATATATTATTTCAAATGCAGTTTTTCCCCAAGACTGAGAAATACGTATCTTTATTTACGGGAGGTGATGATTCAGATGTAGTTGATAGGAGAAATAGATTGCGGAAACAGATAAAAGCCAACTTAGTTGCTGCTGCTGCCAGTGGGAAAGACTTGGAAGGTACATTCTTTCTTCACCCTAGCTAGCAATATAATGCTATATGAAGTGACTTGTTTTCCTCGATTACATGGTATAGTGTAATTAACCTTTTAAGAATAGAGGCCTTCTCATTATGAACTGCACTGAAACTCACATAAAGTCGAAATGAAGCTAAGAAAATCTTCTAAGTAATGTTTGCTCAGTAATGGGACTTGGTAGAATCTTTTTGACCATGTTTGTAGCTCAAAGCCAGTTAACAAGTTATGGATGTATGATGTTCTCCTAATGCATGTTATTTTACCTGCTTAAATTGTTCTTATTAACTTGCATTGTCATGTTCAAAAGGATGATGTCTTCTGTTTGGACTTCCCATAACAGAGACAGGGAGTGAGGATGATGGGCTGTTGGATTTGAGTGATGACGATTTCTTTTTGACTCGAACCTCCAGTGATGAAACTGATGCAGATGATAAATGGACAGATAAAAATACCAGGTACATATTGCATTTGTGAGTTGAACCCGCTCAAGTGAACTTTGCTTCTTATCTTGATGGGAAGTGTTATCTATTATCTAGTTGATGGCATTTTTGTTGCCTCTGATTTCGTTAGTCACATTTAGAACCAGGATAAGTTTAAGATACAAATGGAATGATAAAACTGCCATTATAACACTTCTTTTCACATGAACACAGAGTCACAGACTCATGATCATGGTTGACTTTGTGCTTTGCAGAAGCAGTAGGTTCTATTCAGATTTAACTTTGGCTGTTTAGGGAAAGCTCTTTGTAGTTGAACAGGCGAGGAATCTTTATTCCACTCCTTTTGTTATGATGAAAAGTACAGTTAACCATCTTCTCATTGTACAGGCAACAGGCTACTAGTGGTTCTGGCAAAGCAGCATCTGGCATGTCTAGTGATGAAAGGAATCAGGTTCAGTATCAAATTGAATAGTTGCATTTTTAAGAAAATAATCAATTTTTAACTGTTTTGACATTTTGGCCCTTTATTTTGCTCTTGGTTGCCACAACTATAACAGAGACAGGCTACTAGTTGTTCTGGCAAAGCAGCATCTGGCATGTCTAGTGATGAAAGGAATCAGGTTCAGTATCAAATTGAATAGTTGCATTTTTAAGAAAATAATCGATATTTAACTGTTTTGACATTTTGGCCCTTTATTTCGCTCTTGGTTGCCACAACTATAACAGAGACAGGCCACTAGTGGTTCTGGCAACGCAGCATCTGGCATGTCTAGTGATGAAAGGAATCAGGTTCAATATCGAATTGAGTAGTTGCATTTTTTAGAAAATAATCGATTTTTAATTGTTTGACATTTCGGCACTTCATTTCGCTCTTGGTTACCACAACTATAACAGAGACAGGTTTCTGCCAGAGCATTAATGCCGCCTCCCAGGCCATCAACTAATTCTTTTTCAAATTCAGTACGTGCAAAATTAAGGTTTGGATCTTCTTCTAGCGGAAATTCATCCATACAAAGAGCTGAAATGTCCACATCTAGCAACACATCAAATAGCAGAAGTGGTTCTTCCTTTAAGGCAGGGAGATCCTCAAATTCAAAGACAGGAAACAGCAGTAATTTAAGTGCCAATTCTGATGCTCGCAAACCACGTAGAAAGAGAAGACCAAAAAAGAGAAAACAACAGGTTTGTTGATCGTGACTAAGATTTAATCATGTGTTTTTTGGAATTTCATTTGCCATGGATGATGGACTGTTTGTTATACTGCCAAGATTCTTAAACTAAGATTCATTGGTACTGATGCAGGGTAGGATCTAGAACAGTAAACAATCTAAGAAAATAGGCTGTTGATCGAATAGGACTCTAGGTTTAGATGCAAATCTGCTAAACCTTTATTAGAAAGAGTTAAAACTCTGAAAACAATAACAAATAGCTTAATCGGCAGCTACCCTAAGTTAGGGTATTTATAATAACCCTAATTATTAAAAGTCACATGCCTATCAAATGACCTAAATAAAATACTTAAAAGCATAAGACTTCTACTTAAATATAATAACTAAATAAACAAGCATAAACTTTAATACTAAAGTCGATGCTCCTGCATCAATCTCCCTTGGTTAAAAAGGAGCTGACTCCGTAGAATAAACCTTGGCCGCTTCAGCATATACTTCAGGATCAATCTTCCTTAATTCTTCCTCGGCAATCCATGTACTTTCACAAGATGGTTTGCCCAACCACTTTATTAGGAATCGTCTATAAGCATTACCTCTTCTAGACTTCACTTCCCTTACATCTAGAACTTCTTGGACAACATCAGATTGTTTAGTAGGAAGTTGATCAGCTTGGTCTTCAATTGTGGTCACATCCTCTTCATCAAACCCCTCAAAAGAATATAAATCAGAAACATTAAAAATGGGACTGATTTGCAACTCACCAGACAGCTCAATTAGATAGGCATTTGAGCTAATCTTCTTCAATACCTTACATGGGCCAAACTTCCGGGACTTTAGCTTATGATAAGTACCCTTAGGAAATCTATCCTTCTTCAAGTGGACCAACACTAGGTCTCCTTCTTCAAATTCTTTGAAACGCCTATGCTGATTGACAGCATCAGCATATGCGGCATTGCTAGCTTTTAGGGCTGTTTGCACTTCCTCATGAAGCTTGCGGACATGGTCAGCAAAGGCTTCTCCATCTTCACTCACCCTAGGTTATTGCGGCAATGGCACTAGATCCAACACATGTTGAGGTTTGAGACCATAAGCAACTTCAAAAGGAGTCTTCTTTATAGTTCTATTAACTGAGTTGTTGTAAGCAAACTCAGCTTGTGGTATAACTGAATCCCAACCCTTCACATGGTTTCTAACCAAACACCTTAGCAAATTACCCAAGCTCCTATTAATGGCTTCAGTCAGACCATCTGTTTGTGGATGACAAGTGCTGGAATACTTTAATTCAGTTCCTAACTTCCGCCACAAAGTCCTCCAAAAATGACCCACAAACTTGACATCCCTGTCAGAAACAATCGAAGTAGGAACACCATGCAAACGTACCACTTCTTTAAAAAACAAATCAGTTATGTGGGAGGCATCCGCTGTTTTGGAGCAAGGAATAAAATGTGCCATTTTAGAAAATCTATCCACCACAACAAAAATAGAGTCATACCCTTTGGATGTCTTAGGAAGACCCAACACGAAATCCATGCTCAAATGAATCCAAGGTGCCTCCGGTTTTGGTAATGGCGTGTACAACCCAGTGTTTTGGGATGTCCCTTTGCCGAACTGACAAATAGAACACCGTTGCACAAATCTGCTCACATCTTTATACATTCGCGGCCAATAATAGCGATCTGTCACCAGCGCTATTGTCTTGTCCCTACCAAAATGTCCACCTAAACCATTCCCATGAAGTTCCCTGATAATCTGTTCTCGAAAAGACCCTTCAGGAATACAAAGCTGATTACCCTTAAAAAAATACCCGTCATGCAACCTGTATGGCAGCTGATGGTCAGCTTCTGTCCCTTGTAAATCTGCCACAATCTGCTTAAAATAAGAATTAGTAACATACTGATTTTTGAGTTCTTCGAAGCCAATAACTTGGGAACTCATCGTAGTTAAAATTAACGATCGTCGACTCAAGGCATCCGCCACCACATTAGTCTTCCCTGTCTTATACTTCAAGGAAAATTAAATTCATCCAAATACGAACTCCATTTAGCATGACGATCATTGAGCTTCTTTTGCGAACTCAAATACCTTAGGGCTTGATGGTCTGAATAAACCACGAATTCCCTATAAGCTAGATAGTGCTGCCAATACCGAATGGCCCTCACCAAAGCATAAAACTCCAGATCATAAGTGGAATACCTTCGCTTAGAATCTGACAATTTCTCGCTAAAAAACTCCAAAGACTTTCCTTCCTGACTAAGAACAGCCCCAATCCCGTTATGGGAAGCATCACATTCCACAACAAATAATTTATCAAAATCCGGTAACGCTAGAACTGGTGCGGCTGTCAAGAGAAGTTTAATTCGCTCAAAAGCTTTCTGAGCTGAATTGGTCCATTCGAAATGCTCTTTCTTCAAAGTTTCTGTGATAGGACTCATAATGGAGCTGAAATTCCTTATGAACCTCCTATAAAATGAAGCTAACCCATGGAAACTCCTCACTTCTTTGGCTGACTGTGGTGCTGGCCAGTCTTGAATTGCTAGGACCTTTCCCGGATCTGGTTTCAGCCCTTCGGCAGAAACAATGAACCTCCAAAAATACCATTTCTGTTTGTAAAAATGAGCACTTCTTCAAGTTTACAAAAAGCTTCTCTTTTTGTAGGACTTCCAGAACTTGGCGCAAATGCACTAAATGCTCTTTTTCACTTCGACTGTAAATCAGAATATCGTCAAAATAAACGACAATAAAACGTGTTAAAAAAGGTTTGAGTACCTCAGTCATGATACGCATGAATGTGCTAGGAGCATTTGACAAGCCGAAAGGCATTACTAGCCATTCATATAAGCCATCCGGGGTCTTGGAAGCAGTCTTCCACTCATCTCCTTCTCTCAATCTGATTTGATGATAACCACTTCTCAAGTCAATCTTAGAAAATACCTTAGAACCTGCCAATTGATCGAACATGTCCTCCAATCGTGGGATTGGAAACCTGTACTTGACTGTGATTTTGTTTATGGCTCGACTGTCCACACACATCCTCCAAGAACCATCTTTCTTAGGGGCTAGCAAGGCCGGACAAGCACAAGGACTTTTGCTTTCTCGCACTAACCCTTTTTCCATCAACTCTTCAACCTGTTTTTGCATCTCAAGCGGCTGTGCAGGCGGTATTCTGTATGCTGGCAGATTTGGTAGAGAAGCTCCCAGAACTAAATCCATGGCATGTTGAATGCTCCTCATTGGTGGTAGGCCTTGAGGCAAGGTATCACCTACCAAATCAGCAAACTCCTCTAATAATCGTTGAACTGCCATAGGTTGTTCCTTGCTGTCCCCATCACTGTTGACACAATTAGTAACCTTGCTGATGACAGCGAACATCACTCCTGCTTCCCTTCCTTCATCCTCCAACTCTTCGGCTGTTAGAAACCTATTCAATTTGCTGGTGTTGGGTGTCGCAACCTCTCTATGAGGATGTAGAGTGTACTTTTTACCCTCTCTATAGAAGGAATATGTGTTTTCTCTAGTGTGGTGTTGCATATCATGATCATATAACCAAGGTCGACCCAAAAGAATATGACAAGCATCCATTGGCACAACGTCGCATAGCGCCTCATCATCCACATTACTGCCCATAACAAATTTAACTAAGCATTGAGATTGTACCGGTATCTTAAAGCCTTTTTTAACCCATTGGATCTTGTAGGGGTGAGGGTGTTTCTCTGTAGGCAAGTGCAATTTGTCGACTGTTTCCTTGGAAACATAATTTTCCGAACTCCCATTGTCAATAATAGCGTCACATACTTTGGTACCACAATGAACACGGGTTCGAAATATGCTTCGCCTCCTCCAATCTTCCTTATCATCTTTGGCGGTTGTTGTCATAACTCTCCGAACCATCAAAGACTCTCCTTGTACCGGATAAATATCCACATCATCATCATCATCATTATGGTCATCATAGATGGGTTCCGACAAGTCTTGACCATCCTCATCTATTTCAATCAGATTCACCCTTCGTTTAGGACATGTGTAAGAAGCATGTCCCCTTTCTCCACAACTGAAACACCGAATCTGACTTCCACCCCCTGTTTTGGTAGGATTTGACTGTGTGCCGCCTCCTGTTTTACCATAACCTGATTGTGTGCCGCCCCTGTACTCATTCTGCCCCTTGTAACCCTTGCTACTGCCCATGGAGTTGCTGCCAGTCAATTTACTGGTTGAGGCAGCCCCTTTTCCACTGAAATTGCCGTGGGAGGCAGAATCTGTCTTGTTAAAAATAGGCCTCCTAGCACCATAGCGTAATACCCTTTTCTCAGCTTGCAAGGCTTCTTGTCTCGCATCTTCTAAAGTGAACAACCAAACCACCCCCAACTCATCTCTAATGCTTAGATCCATTCCCGCAAGATAGCGAGATGTTAACTGCTCATTGGTTTCCTTCAAACCGACTCTAATAGACAGATTATTAAATTCAGATGTGTATTGGTCAATCGACCTACCATTCTGTCTGAGTAGATGAAATTTGCGATAAAGATCCATGGCATAATCTGCTGGTAGGAACTGTTTCCGCATCTTGCTTTTCATATGTTCCCAACTACCAATTTTCTGCTTTCCTTGACGTGCCCGCTGCTCTTCAACTCTCTTCCACCATTGAAGTGCCGCCCCTTTCAAGTGAAGCTTCACAAACAATACCATTCGAGGCTTTGCCATGGGCTTCCATTCGAAATAATTATCCACCGTGGCTTCCCAATCTAGATAATCTTCAGCGTGTAGATCCCCATGGAAATCATCCACTTGGATCCTCACTCCTCCTCCATTCAAGTCCAAGGCATGTAGCAACCTATCTTCCAATCCACCTCTTGCTGCCAGATTCGCAGGTCCAGCGTTATGGAAGGAGTTCTCAGCCTCTCCCTCATCGGATTCTTCCTCCTAACCATCTTCCGGTAAATCAAAAGGGTTGTGGTCACCTTTCGGAATCTCTATTCGGGCTCCCACTAGTCCTGGTCGCTGCAAGGCTTGAACAGCCCGCGACAATTCTTCAATCATCTGCCTCATCTCATTCAAATCAGTTTGCTGCCCTTGATTTCCCCTGGCACGACCTCTACCACGTCCAACCATGGTTGATGGTGATTCTCGACACAAAACAAGGATCTTGTTAAGCTCTGATACCAATTTGATGCAGGGTAGGATCTAGAACAGTAAACAATCTAAGAAAATAGGCTGTTGATCGAATAGGACTCTAGGTTTAGATGCAAATCTGCTAAACCTTTATTAGAAAGAGTTAAAACTCTGAAAATAATAACAAATAGCTTAATCGGCAGCTACCCTAAGTTAGGGTATTTATAATAACCCTAATTATTAAAAGTCACATGCCTATCACATGACCTAAATAAAATACTTAAAAGCATAAGACTTCTACTTAAATATAATAACTAAATAAACAAGCATAAACTTTAATACTAAAGTCGATGCTCCTGCATCAGGTACTCTCATTGACATCCGAAATCACTAATTTTATGGTAATAAAGATGGGTCTTAATGGTTACAGATTGTGCAATTGTACTTTTCCTTTATTATTGTTACTTATCCTGCATTAGGTATGGTGGAAATTTGGTTCTTGTCATTGTTTGTGTCTGTCTTTCATCCTTCTTGAGGTCTTGTGAGCTGAAATCATTTTTAACAAATCTGATATCCACATCTCTCGCACTTTTACTAAAAATGCAAGCTATATGGACCTAGGGACAAGGAGTTGGGGAAGGGGCATCATGAGATGAAACATTAAAAACAGATTGCCAAATGTCAAAAAAAAAAGTGGCCTTGAGAATTGAGATAACATGATCAATTTGCAACCCCATATGTTACTCGGACTCGAGTATGAGTGTCGGACACGGGTATGTTCATTTTTTTAAAAGATTTTTATGTATTGGGAGGGTCCTTGAAGGATCATATTTTCATACCCATGTCCGGATATGCGTCGGATACAAATGTCGGACACGAGTGTTTCAAGAACAATGAAGACTTGGAACAACATAAAAAAACTTTTGTTGGTTGTACATATTAATACTTGCCATTCATTCATTCATTTATTCTCAACATTTCTTGCTAGTCTTTGGTCCTTTGGACCTCTAACTTCTCTTTTTATTTGCAGGCATGAAGTGAACTCGACTTTTGTATGATCCATGATAAGCAATTGGTGTTAAAGGTGGATTTATAATGGGGGCAACAGGGGCAACTGCCTCCATTGAAATTCAAGAACTTTCTTTTTGTAGTATTATATGTAATGACAACAAGTTTAAGAATAGTTTTAATTTTGGTTTCACTGAAATTTAATTAGTATCTTACTTTAATCTTCTTTTTTTATTATAAATTGATGGGTTTAATTTTAAGGTGTCAATGCTTTCTTTAGATTATTTCCTTTCTTAACAACAATGATAAATTGGAAAAAGCTAAAGGAGCATTGATTTGATCCCTTCACAATATGAACAATATCTATGCTGCCATATGAATCTATGGAGTAATATCTTTTAGAATAAACTTTTCACATGCTCCCTATGGTTTGAATCTTTCTCACATATAATTCCTGAATTTTTTTTTTCTTCTCATACATGAAAGCCATCATAATCTCTAGATTAGTTTTATCTTCTTCTATAACAATAAAAGGCCCTTCATCTTGGGTATCAAAGCCAATGGTTCACTAAACCCACCATCATTCTCTGGGATAATTTTATCTTTTTGTATTATGTCATATTAGAATTATCATATCTTAATCAAAAGGTGTAGTTAAAAACATTCGAACTTAATTATTTTATCTTATTATTTATCATTTTATGTGGTAATAGAGTTCAATTTAACTGTTAATATTAAAATATTGATAACTGTAATTATATTACAAGTTGTTAATAATAATACATTTCAACTAAAATGTATGAAATTTGGTAGCCTTTACAAATTGTTAATAGTAATACAAAACAAATTCAAAATACTAGAATTTGTAATTGTATTGTTTGGATAAATTTTTTTTAGAAAGAAATTTTGAATATTGGAATTTGATGAGGTAAAAAAATTATTATAATAGAAAAAAATTAATATTAAAGATAAAATAAAAAAATATTGATAAAAAATATGCAATATAGACGTCATTAGATTTCTAAAAATGTATGGATTTTACTAATAATATGAAAAATAAAAAAGTAAAATTTTAAATTTTAAATTAGTTTTCGTAATTAGAATTGAAAAAAAAAAGTTGTGTAAGAAAAATGAAACATAATAAATGTTAATATCTTATTGAAAAACTAAAGAATTTCACAAATTCCTCCTTCAAAAATCCAAGAATTTTGATAATTCTAATTTTTATTTTGCCAAATAAATACTTTCATTTTTGAAATTTGAAAGTCTCTCTGCAAATGAATTTACTTATTGAAATTCTTCATCCAAACGCACATTTAGAGAAATCAAAGATATGGAGATAATTTTGCCATATAATACAGGAAAGTAAGGTCACAATTACTAAATCATATTTGTGAGGCAACAAAAAATTATCAAATTTTCTGTTTTATATCGTTTCATTGTTCAAAAGGATTTCCTTGCACGCTAATTACATTATGTATTATGAGTTTATATATACAGTAATTGAAGGAAAATTTCATTATATATAGATAATATATATCACTCATTGGAACAAATTATGAATTACAAATACTCTTGCATCTAAGGTTCTTAATATATATTGTTTTTTACTTAAATTATTATATATTTTCGGTATTTGAAATTGTTAAGAATTGAATTCTAATAATTGGAATTAACAGTTCATCATTCGATCAACAAATTACATGTTTATTGGCACTCCGATTATTTTATTTGATGATAAACAAGAAAGATAATTGAAATGGATAGCAATATATAAAAATTAGTGAGTACTTATATAGAAAAGAACAAAATCACCTTCATTATTTTATTTATTTATTTTCCTATGGACAGATTAACCCACTAAACAATACAAAAGGAGAGATTGATTTCTTAATTTTGTGGGTATGCATTATCACATGAAACAAAATTTTGGCTTAATATTTTGCGATTCATTAAAAATTTGCTAAAGAGGTTAAAAGTGGGCTTGTTAGACATTGTTTGGTCACTTGAATAAAGTAAAATAAAATAAAAACGTTGCCTATCGTTTTTAACTTTTACTCATAAAAAATTGATGGAGAAGTTGGGAAATTAAAAAAATGGTGGAAATCATAATATTAATTTTAAGATTTTGGGGGTAAATTAATAAAGAGAAATTTGAAAATCATTAATAATTTTTAGATATAACCTCAAATTCAAATAATAATATTTTTTTTTATCATTCTTAGGTTCCATTTGGATGGACGGTGAGATTGAAAATAGCAGTAGTGATGAGATTAGTTATTGTATCGATGAGAATAGGTACTGTAGCGATGGGATATGTGTTTGGATGTAAAAGCAGCGGTGACAGTGAGGTGAGAATGAAAAATGACCATTAAAGACATTGGTCTAAAAATGTACTAATATATTATTTATGTTTTATTTATATGATTATTTTTATTTTAAAATAATAATATATTTATGCATCTTAAATTAAAAATAAGTTTAACCATTTACGCATCTTAAAGATTATAAATAAATTTTTTTCTCAAGTAAATACAAATTTATAGAGCGTCATAAACAAAATTATTATTATTATTTTTTAATTATAACTATAATTACTATGTTTTACAATAAGTTGTTAAAAATTGAAAAAATTCTCGATTGCGATAACATCCGTTACGTCTGCAACCGTGATAAACGTGAGCGCTATCTCAATTTAACTCCTTGGTTTTGATTAATTTTATTAATTTTATTGTTATTTTTTTCGTTTTACAATAATTATTATCAATTTATTTAATTATTTTATCAATAAAAAAATAAAATATTTTATTTATAATATATACCAATAAATATAAAAATTCAATCCTTCCTCCCTCTCTCTTTTTCCCTTCCCTACTCTTCTTATTCTCTCTTTGATTCTCTCTCCTTTTTTTTTCTTTTTTTTTTATATATATTTTTAAATATCCAAAAAAAAATTGAATTAAAAAAATCATTTTTTTGAATTTTTTCTTTTTAAAAAATTTGAATTTAAAAAAACTTTAAAGTTTAGTTTGCAATTATAATTTAACACATTACAATCTTTTAATATTCCGTTAACCAGTGCACAATACTCGAATGAACATTCAAAGTAATCGTTTAAATTAAAATCTTTTAACGGTCTGTTAACAAGTGCACAATACTCAGATAACTATTCGTCTAAGAAAGCGCACAACTAGTTACACAGTACAATCTCTGTTTTTTGCTAAACTAATTTGTGACACGTCTGATGCACGGATATAGTATGGATTAGTTTTATTTGTTCAAATATATGTGTATAAATTCAAATTAGTATTTTTTTTATAGTTATACCAAATTGAAGATAAGAATATGGTGAAGATAATGGACGTGAGAATGAGGACCCTTCAACCTAGAAGAAGTCTCGCGTTATTTGGTCTGTAGAGCTGCATGGGAAGTTTGTTGCAGTTGTCAACCAATTGGGTCTTGATATTGAGTTTTCTACTGTTGAGATTACTGTCTTATATTCTGACACAGTGATACTCATTACACTGCATTTTAAATTTTAGTTTTCATTTTCTCTTACATTCAAATGCAGAGATTGTTACAAAGAAAATTCTTGACCTTATGAATAAATTAGCTAAGAAGATAAAATGTAGCAAGCCATCTATGGTAAAACCTTTCCATCTGTGTTTTTTACTTTCTACATTATGATTCCTATATATAGCCTTTGCGACAATTATCAATTATTATATATGTTAAAATTTTAAGTTTATTAGTTATGATATTGCCAGTATTGTAGAAACATTATATACTCTGTTGACAAACTAAATAAAATACAGTAGGCAGTAGCGAATCTAGTATATACAAAAGCATCACTTACCTTAGTCTCGTTATTACCTCCTATTTAGTTGGCTGTAATAGTTTGTAATATAGAGAGTTTTCTTATTTTCTACACTTTGTTAGAATCATATCATGGTTTATGAAATTATTACAACTCCAATTCAAGCTGTTAAAAGCTAGGCTGGGCCATACACGCAGGGAAAAATGTATATACATATACTTGAATCTTACCTTTTATAAAAATGTGCAATAACTAAGTACTTGTCTCCCCTTTAACCTTATTCTCTTATGTTCTTATAGCAATACAGACTTTATCTAAAAAGTCTCAGCAGTGTCGCAACCCAGGAAGCACAAGATTCGTTCACCAGTGCGCAATATTCGGATAACCATCCATCTAAGATAATTGTTTGTTTTTCCTACTTACGTTTTTAGTAGTTTAGTATCGCGCATAACTAGTTACAAATTTTTATTTATATTTTTTTGTTAAATTAGTTTGTGACTCGTGCAATGAACGGATGTCGTACGGATTAATTTTATTTGTTTAAATATGTGTAAACACAAATTGATATTTTTTGAAAGTTATACCAAAATATTTAAATTTGTAACCTATAAAATAATTTATTTTTTTGTTAATATATTATAAAATAACTCAAATGCTTCAAATTTAATAAAAAATAATTTATTTTACTTCTCAATTTTGACCTCAAATCAGCAATAGATTTAGCAAGAGGGTGTCAACACCCAAAGTAAGATTTTTGAAATAGAGTTCAAGTACATAACGTACAACTTCAATCTAACTACAACAATCTTATCATGTATCGAAGAGACAATATGTTTTGAAAGTTCAAACATCAAAAGGTATTGTTTTTCATTTTAAAACATCTAATAATAAAACTAATGTTTATCGTTGATAGAGTGAAAAACTAAATGAAAAATATTATAATAATATCTATTGATATTAAAGATAAAGATGAAATGAAACTTAAAACAAAAAAATTATAGGATTAAATGAAACTTAAAGGAGTTAAGGTTTTATTTATATTGTAGTACGTATAGGTGTTATTATTATTACTACTTTTCCAAAAAAAAAAAATATATATTTTTATTTTATTTTATTAACAAAATTGTTAGCAGCTTTTGCTTGATGTTTTTGGGATTTGAGACACTAACAAGTTTAAGAAACAAATTTATTAATATCCCTTTGTTCACTTGGTAAAGTTATCCTTGAATTAATGTTTTTGGTTTGGTACTTTTCTTGTCTCTTATTTTGATCAATGGTTTGGTACTTTTCTTGTCTCTTATTTTGATCAAAAGTTGCAGTAAATTCTTTATTAAATATTTTGCTTTAAAATTATTTATTTTGGTAGGTTGGTAATTTACAATTTCAACTGGTTATAAATGTGTGAATCAACTCTGATTTTGGTCAAAATTATCAAAATAAATACAATAAGGAAAAAGAATATGATGAAGAAGTGAAATAATAAAACTTGTACTATAAATTAAGCTCAAACATTGCATGTGTTAAGCTAAAAATTTATATCTTATAAAAAAAATTAATCACCAAATTAGATGTTATAATATAAACTTTGTGAGAGGTGATTGATTGATAATCTTAATTAAACAACCGTGTCCAATTTGCATTCTCACTCAATATATATATAGAGGTAATGCTTATATATATGTATTCAAATAATCTTTTCCTATCTATTTTTATTTTAATCGGTTGAGTTGAGCTTTACGAGACCAAAATAAACTTGATCATGAAAATAGACTTGATAATATATTATAAGAGGTAGTAACTCTTTTTCATTGTGTTTTTTCTTTTCTCTTAGTTTAAGAACCGCAACTCTTTTATCAATAAAAAGTTAAACTATTTATCAATTTCCTTTGTTATTTACATAACTATTCAATAATTTTATATCAATAGAAAGTTCAGACTTTTCAAATTGCTACAAAGGGATTAAGATTTTCTCTTAATAGTGTTGCTCAGCAATTAGAGAAATCAAAAATATAGAGATCAAAATAACATTTAATATAGAAAAGTAAAGCCACAATTACTAGATAATTATATGCCTATACATACATACATATATATTAAAATTTTCTTAGTTGGATGATATAATTTATAAAAAAAATACTTAAATTTATTTATGTCAGTTGAAATGTTGGATTGCAAATTGAGAAAATATTATTTTAAAAATTCTAACAATTGTACTAATTTATTCATCCAATAAAAAGATAATGCAACTTGGGAGGAATTGAGAGTATGGTTATCAGTTGTCACTAATTAATTGAACATTAAAGATACGTCAGGAAATAAAGATGAACCCATCAATAATATTCTAGTATAGTTGTTTATCAATTTAACAATTTTAGATACAATACATTGTATTGAAGAGATAAGAGGGTTTGTAAGTCTATACATTTAAAGGTTTTATTTTTAACTTTCAATACATTCGATATTTAAACTTATATTAATAAAACTAATATTTATCCTAGATAGAGTGAAATCCCCAAAACAATTATAATACTATCAATTGATATTACTTTAAAAAGAAGGATTATAATAAAATTTAAAGAGAAGAATTATAGTAAACTTAATAAAAAAATATTATAATAAAACAATGCACAGCTAGTTACACAGTCTAATCTATATTTTTTTTGCTAAACTAGTTTGTAACATATGCGATGCACGAATATTGCACGGATTAATTTTAATTATTTAAATATGTGTATCAATACAAATTAGTACTTTTTCAAAGTTATACAAAAATATTTAAATTTGTAAAATATAAAATAATTTATTTATTTAGTTAATATATTATAAAATAACTCAAATGCTTTAAATTGAATAAAGAATAGTTTATTTTACCTCAAAAATTTAATCTCAAATCAGTAATAGATTTAGCAGATCTAGTACTTGCCATGTTTGATTAACCATAATATCTACTTTTGTACTAAGATTCATTATATTATATTATACTATATATTTAGCTTAAGATAGCAATGACAGCTCGTTTATTTATACTTCTTTTTGTGTTGACTTCTCTTCTCGTGCTAAATGAATGTTCGTAAACCATGTATCAAAATTTGAAAAAAAATTATTTATATATGAATGTTCATAAACCATGCATCGAAATTTGGAAAAAAAATTATTTATATATGAAGCAATTGATTTAATGATATGCTCGATGTATATTTAGATTTGACAATTCATAAATGCGTATTTGTCTAATGTCAGTCGTAAATATAACAAAATTATTAAATGTGTCAAAATTTTAAACACAAACACGATACATGTATCAAACGTATCATGTTAATTGTATTTAAACGTGTCTTGTATATTAACGTGTAGCATACATGTAGTGTTTTAATTTTATGTTTAAAATTATCAGGTTTATGTATACTTTATTCAAAAAATCAATTATAAATCTATTTCCTCGAATTATATAAAAATTTCTTATGTATTAGTTAATTCTCGAACAAATTTGCTTGTTTTACACATGAAATATATGTTTTTTTGTGTGAATGAAACAGGTAGCAGAGAAAATATTGTTGTGAAAGAGTTCAATTTGGGAAGGACAGAAAGAATAGTAGAAGAAGAAAAGAAAAAAGTAGACAAAATAATAATAGGACCTTGCAATCATAAATTATGCAATTTCTTGAAGTTTACTTGTTGGTGCGTAACGAACAGTATCGGATGTTATGCTTCTGAAGCAGATTGCGAGAAAGTTTGCACCCTATTTGCAGCTCCAGCTCGTCCTGTAATAACAGCATAAATCTGCCTTGCAATTGCTTACATGGCTCTAATTACCTTTTTTTGTTTTTCGAATAATTTGATTATGATGATTTAATTTCAGTACTCAATTTATGAATGCCTTAAAGTTTTCATCCAAATATTTTTTTTTAATTTGATTTATATGCATTCCTAAATGTGGAGTAAAAGTTTTCATCCAAATATATGTTTTTTTTTAATTTGATTTATATGCATTCCTATTTGTGGAGTAAGTTTTGGGATTTAAAGGCAGGTATTGAACAATCTCGATTATTTTTTGGAAGATTATAATATTTTTTATAAAATAACTTAAGGAGTGAATGTGCACGAAATATATTTTTCTACAGGTATGTTGTTACTAAAGGTGTTCATACATCAGGCTGGATCGAAGTGTGGTTTGTACTTTTAAAATCTTGCTCGAGATTCGGTCTGTCTCGCAAATAAAAGTTCGAATAAACCTAATTACTATTCAAAGTAATTAAAATATTATTTTTATATTATTTAAATTATTTAAATAAATTTTAAAATAAATTTTAAATAAAAAATTTATTAGTAAAATAATAATCTGAATTGATCCAATAAAACCTTAAAATTTTTGTTCAAAATTCAACTCGCAAACTTGAAGGACAATCCAATCCATAGACATATCTAGTTGTCACATTGACCAAGCTTCAATCTTGTATTGAATATGTATATAAATTTGAAAGAAAAGATTTGAGATTTCAATCTTGTATTATATATATATATATAATTGTGTCTAATCCTAATTTGATCTAATTCCAAAAGTGATTAGCATTCACCCATTTAGTTAATCATGGTAATCATCTTGAATATTTATCTAACTTGTGTAAATCAGCATTTGATTGATTGATTTTTTTATTTTTTTTTGTCTAGAAAATTATTATTTTGTTTTTGATTGAATACAAAATGAAATTACAAATTTAGTCTTTTTTTTATTAGATTAGATTATAGATGTAGTCATAGATTGTGAATTCGAATTAAAAGATTAGTCTTAAATTGCCTCATATTAATGTTATCATCATTTTAGGTATATTAAAAAAAAATAATAATAATAACAATAAAATACACATTATAATTCTTAAATTTATTTTTGAATTTTTTTTTTTTTATTATTTGTGTATAAAAAATGGACTCTTATTATATATATAATTTCGATTTATAAAAAAAGTGATAATAGTTTCAATCTTCCTAATATATATTTTATATGAATTTACTTATGAAAGTTATTTAAATACTTAACTAATTAATGAATGCTTGAATCAAGTTTTTGCTTTGTACTTAGCTTGAAATTTGAATCATCAAGTTTTGAAATGGATCAAATGGTATAGTTTTGTGTCAAATTAATTTTTAAAAAATAAATAAATATCAATTTCACAACGAATCCAAATTCTAGAATTTCATCTATAATTTTTTTAAAAGATTGATCAACTTATATTGATGTAAAATTAATTAGTTTATATGCTTTTATAATTTCGTGTATGATTGATATTTTAATAAACTGATCACTGAATTTAGTAATATAATATAACATGAAACATAACGATCTAATTAAACAAATATAAATCATATAAATTTACGAAAGCATATAAAACTAAATTTATTTTACATTAATATAAATGAATTCATCCTATGTTTTATTACAATCCTACGACTACACAATCACATTTAAAATTTTTAGATAAAGTCCACTTTTAAGTGCGAACTTGGCCTAATATTTTGATCAACTTTATATAATTTTAAAATAGTTTTATAGTTGATGCATTAACATTGTATAAATTTATACATTGTTAGTGAATTATATAATGCCACCTCATTAAAAAATTTAAAAAAATAAATACAAACAATTTTATTTTTAATGAGATAACATCATATGTTTCATTGACAGTATATAAGTTTATAATATAATTTTTATAAATGATATGCTCTAATCTCATGATCTAAGAATTTTGAAAAACTTACCACCATGATATATAGAACCAGTGCATGCAATTTACATGCCCATTTTATTTTATTTGTAATATACTAAAAGAAGTCATTTTTCTAAAATTTAAGTAAATAATGTATAACTGTTTGTTCGTTAACATGCTCATTCTCATGCAATAATTTCCATTTTAGATTGCATAAATTTTTTTAAAAAAAATCGAATAACAACAGACACTAAATTAAAAATGTTAACATTTACGTTTTCTGACTTCACTAAACACATGGGTTTTAATAAAACTAATAGATTTTTTTTTTTTTTTTTTAATCATAAATTTCAACGTTAGCGTGTTGTAGAAGTTAGAGGTATGAAATTTTTTTAAACTTACCAGACAATTCTTCTCCGATTGCAATTTCTTCTCTGATCAGATCGTTTCTCTGTAGAAGCAACAAAAAAATTGGGTTCTTCAATGAAAAATTTAAAAATTAGGGTTCTTCTTTCAAATAAGGCACATTTTAAGAGTAAGATACTTTTATATTTTCAAATTATTTTTAACACCGTAACCATCTTTGAAGATGGAAGTAAATCACAAGTTTTATGTGAAAGAAAAAAAAAAAAATTTCAAGGATGTATATAGGGTAGGTCTAAACCACAGGGATAGATGTAAAGTTTATCTTATCTTTTTATCAACAATTTTAAGCAATTTTATCATATCTTTTGTTTTAAACTTTAAAGTACTGAATTTTACTATGAAAATATTTTTTTATTTATAAAAATTTGATGTTTGACACATTAATTAATGAAGAAAATGAATTAACAAAAGTTAATTGACAGGTGAATAATTTTTTAATACATGTTAAAAAACATTGTTTATTATTAATCTATATCTATAATTATATATAAAAGCACGAATGTGGAGAATCTTTTGAACTGACGAAAATATCCATTATTGTTCATTATATTACTAATTATCATTTTAAATATTTTTCATTATTAATAAGATTTATCTAATTTATAAATAAGAAATTTAGTTATACTAAAATACTTTCATTAAATAAATTAATTTGATAATAAATAAAAAACTGATGAAAATATCCATTATCGTTCATTATATTAATAATTTATTATTTTTTATTATTAATAAGATTTATCTAATTTATAAAGAAGAAATTTAATTTTATTAAAATACTTTTATTAAATGGATTAATTTGATAATAAATAAAAAATAAAACTGTTTTATCTTAAAAATTTAAAATTTCTACTAACCTAAATCCATTTATTTAGTATGAAAAAAAACTTAAAATTTACCTTAAATTTTTTATATTCATAATTACATTTGCATTGATATTAAAAATAATAAATTTTATAATAATTTTATATAATAATTTAGTTAATATACATTTTATTAATTTTATTTATTTTTAAAATATACAATTATATATTTAAAAATAAATAAAATAACGAATATTCAAATGCAAACGTATGTGATAACAAATACTAATTGTTATTTAAAATAACCAATATACATATGTATAACCTTTTATTTTTTATTTTTTTAATTTTAAATAGTAAAATTTCCTTTTTTTTTTTTATTCACATGCAAAAATAAATAGTTTAATTCCACTCAACCTTAAAAACTAGTCGAAGAAAATAAATCATTATTGACAAAATGTAAAAAACAATTCAAATAAAAACCTATTGGATTTTATTATTTTCTTTTTATCTTTTTGGTAATTTCCTTTGCCATTAGAACTTAAAAACCCGGCCAGCCAGAACAGCCCAGACAGAAAGTTCAGTTTCACTGTTTCAGAAGTGTTTAGATTAAAGAACATAAAAAGCTGAAAAAAATCGGGACAAAAGCCGATGTCAAGACCGAGATCTTAACAAAGAAAGAGAGATAGAAATCTAATCTAGTAAAAGAATGAAAGCTTTGAACTTGGGTCTTCTGTTTCTGTTATTGCCTTTGTTGTTTTCTTTACACAAAGCAGTCGCAAATGGCGTCACTCCGGAGGAAGCCAAGCAGCTCAGAGATGAGGTAAAAAATATTTCCTTTTTCTCTTAAATTTATCTTTTGAATTCAGGGTTTTTGCTCTTTTGAATAGATATTATTAGGATTCTTCGAATTGGGTTTTTAACTTTACTCTCTGTGTCTTTACTGATCTTGCATTTTGAGATTTTTACAGTGTTTGCTTGGTTTGTTGATTGATAATTGAGTATTTAAGGCTTCTTTGGCAAAATTTAAAAACCCATTTTGGCAAAAGCATTAAAAAGAATGAGAAACAGATGTACTATTAGTTCACATTGTATGTAAATACTTGATTTCTATACGATGTTAAATGAAAGCTGAAGTCAAAGTTTAACCTTTAATCTACAATTTATCAATTAAACTAATGGGTGAGTAGATTGGAATGTATTAGCCTTTCGTTTGATGCCATTTATTTTGGTTGCATTTGGGAGCTGTAGGTTCGTGAAATGTTCTATCATGCTTTTAATGGATATATGGAGCATGCATTTCCACTTGATGAGTTGAGACCTCTATCGTGTGAAGGAGAAGATACACTTGGTGGTTATGCCTTGACGCTGGTACTATCCTAATCTTTTGTTTTTTCAAAATTTATGTGAGAATGAGATTGTGTCTTGAACTGTTTTTTTGGTGTTGCTGCTATGCTGTTGTTGCAGATTGATTCTTTAGACACACTGGCTTTACTTGGAGACCGAGAACGCTTTACTGCCTCTGTTGAATGGATCGGTAAAAATCTTCGGTTTGATACAGTGAGTGAAATATTTTTTGCATCAATCTTTTGTGCTTATCCCATTGGGTTTGTTTAAAATATGGAAATTTCAGTATGGACTTTGATAGGATTGAAGGTGAAACTTTATATCCATGGTTTAGACACTCAAACTCTGATTTAAAGAGCTCCTTGATAACTCTTAAGATTGGTGCAATAGAAGCTTGATCTTTTGTATAGTGATAAAAGTTATCATACTTCTGTTTTTTTTTTTTTTTTATCTTGTGACTTAAATGCAACAAACATGGCAGTTCGTTTACGTCCTACTATGGTAATAGATTATTGTTGGTGATTGCCATTTTCTAATTTTTTGTATCCATAAGAAGTTTGTACCATTCTTTATTTAAATGCCCACATACTGGTGCTGCAAAATATAATTGGTCCTTGGGAAAACCTAACATCTAAGGCATGCTTTCATCATCTGTTGACCAAAAAAGGAGATAACCAGTGTGATTGCCATGATTGAGGAGATATAATAAATTTGAAGGCCTTCATACAGCTCTTTTATTTTGACAGTTGCTTCTGTCATCAAAGTTGTTTTGTAAATTCAATAAAATGAGACTCCAAAAAGACCGTAAATCTTTTATTTCTATGTTGTTCTTACAATATGACTATCACCTGTGTAGTGGTTTATATTAACTTGTCATTCCCTTGTCCTTACTCCCTTAGTCTTTTACTCTCTCCAATTAACTGTTATCATCCAATCAATTAATAGTTAATTTCTATTGGCTATATATAATACTTTTGGTATTTGGAAATATTGTTATCGATCTAAACTTTGGAGTTTTACTTTTATTCTGCAGAATAAAACAGTTTCCATTTTTGAGACCACCATCAGGGTCCTTGGAGGTTTACTTTCTGCTCATCTTATTGCAAGTGACTATGCTACGGTAATATCGATTTCTCCACCTCCATCAATATTTTCTAATCAAATTTCATTATTGTAGAATAAATATCAGGGTCATTTCAATTTCAGGGCATGAGAATTCCTTCCTATGACAATCAATTACTTGACTTAGCTGAAGATCTGGCGAGGAGATTATTACCTGCATTTGACACTCCTACAGGTATCACTCCTGGATCTTTTTTCCATTAAGATGCAGTAATGCGAAAGTTGGCTGGTAATAGATGTGGTATCTTATTATGACTATATCCAGCTATGTTCTATTGCAGGAATCCCATTCGGATCTGTTAATTTAAAGCACGGAGTTGATGAACATGAAAGCAAGGCAATGCCTCTATTATCTCCTAAGTGATGATTTGTTTAGTTAGTTTTGTAAACTGCTTGTGTTTGTGTCACCCTGAAGCTTGTGCTAATTCCCCCTGTCTGACACCCTAAAGTACAATGCTATCAGTACTTAGCGATGTGCATAGTTGCTGTATGTAATTTCAAATGGATGAAGATGAAGTAGTAAAGTGAATTGATGTTGTTCACATATTTATCTATAGTAAAGTCCAGTTACATATGAGTCCTGTATGTTTGCAGTTTTCATGTATATTATATTTATATAAGAAATTTAAACTTCCAATTCTGGTCTGTTTAGATAACATCTACAGCTGGTGGTGGGACTTTGACCCTTGAATTTGGAGTGCTAAGCCGTTTGACAAATGATCCTAGTAAGTGTTACTGCCCCTATATTTGATGTTTTTGCATTCTCTAGAAGTTTGTATGCCACAAAAAGTATTATAGCAAGCTTTCTCTCTCCTGCTTGCCTGTTCCTTATAGCCTTGATGAGCAGTCTTTTGTTTTCTAGGGCTATGCATTGTAAATCCAGGTAGCTAGAGTTCTAGCATCTTTCATAGTTCTACGTCATATCAGGCTTTGGGTGAATATTGCTTCTAGCTTGCATGTTCCCTTGCAAGCATTTTAGGTTTATTAAATTAATTTTCTACCTACACAGTTATGGCAAAGGTTTTGCTGTTGTCATAAATGACAATTTGATACTCAAAATTTGTGGAACGTAGTTGCTTTATTGAATTCTAGAAATTACACTAATCCTTCTGCAATCGTGGATTTCAATACAGTGGCTGTTGCTAACTTGCTATGACTATTATGAAATTAGACCACTTTCCCCTTTCCTTGTCCAAGCTTTAGTAACAGGAAAAGTTACATTTTCTTGCTGAGCGGTAAAGCAGCCTTGCAACTTTTGATGGAGCCTTGGGTCAATCCTGACCTGCAAAGCCAATATATTGAGGACTTAAGGTTAATAGTCCAGGATCCTAATGTCATTTCCTCTCGCTATGAGAATAGATGGAAGAAAGGTCAGGGTTCCATTGTTTTCCATGGTGCACAAGTATATTTACCTTGCAAAAACTGAGGACCCCAGTAATCATGTTTGCTGTTTAAATTTAGTCCATAAAAGAGATATGATTTTAACTTTTAATTGTTCATAACTGAAAGGCACAAATATGGAAGGGAAAACTGGAAATACTAACAGACAAGAAAACTAAAGGGAGAATCTAGATTGGTTGCTTGGAATCTTAGTATAACAAACCGCTGGGCTGCCAAATTGACTAGGAAATGCTTAAGTGCAAACTGCTATCAGAAGGCCAGTGATGAGACTTTTACTTACTATTACCAATTGTAAGGACTTTTAACTTTTGTATACATTGCTGAAATAGGTTTATTTCTTACAATGGATGCAGTTTTTGAGCAAGTTACAAAGAATGCTGTTCGGGGCCTATGGGCTCGCCGTTCAAAGCTTAATTTAGTTGGTGCTCATATCAATGTGTTTACTGGTGAATGGACACAGAAGGTAACTTGCTGTTTTACCATGATTGCATGGTCAAGGGCCTTGCAATTTTCTATTATTGTAATGGCTATGTCAGGATGCTCTTCATATTATTTAGTTGTTAAATGGATGGAAAATGATTAAATCTTCTGTTGCTGTTGCTTCTACTTTGTCATTTTTTTGGGTATGTTGAAGTAAGTCTTTTCTATAAGAAACATGGTCAGTACTGAACTTTCTTTTGATGTGGTCTTTATCTATTCTTTTAGAAATTTATTCTAATTCTATTGTGAAACCTTTTTTATTTTTAGTACTTTCAAAAGGAGAAGTTGAGAGTTAATATTTTCATAGGTTGTATTTGCCTTGCAAATTGCCTTATTGATATGCAGACATTGAATAGAAAAACTCACATAATTAAGAATATACAGTAAACTAGAAACTCAAGTGCAGTTTTACTCATTAATCCATTGACCTCCTACTGGACCCATCTTTGTTGGCCCTTCTGTTGCTCCCATCTACTATGTGAAGGAAACAGATTTAGCCAATCCACATCTGGCCAGCTGCAATTGATTCTGTGCTGCTTTGCAGGATGCTGGAATAGGGACAAGCATTGACTCCTTCTATGAGTATCTTCTGAAGGTCTGTCACATGACTTGAAATTCTTGTACCTCATAATTTTTTTATCACTATTTAGTAATAGAGAAGAACTGTTTTATCTTTTCTTTTCTTGTTATCTTTTCAGGCATATTTATTGTTTGGAGATGAAGAGTATTTGTTTATTTTTCAAGAAGCATACAGTGCTGCTATGCACTATCTTTACAATGATCCTTGGTAAAAACTTGTGTTGTTGTGTGCCACTTTAATTAATGTTTCTTTTCTCTTATTTTATTATACCTTTTGTCATTTGGCATTTTCCCTGCATCGTGTGTTTTGACTTTATCATCTCTCTCTGTTTAATTTTAATTTACTTCCTTAGGTATGTAGAGGTCAATATGGATTCTGCTGCTATTGTCTGGCCATTATTTAACAGTTTGCAGGCATTTTGGCCCGGGCTTCAGGTTATTATTTATTAATGTCATTATCTGATTTAAACCATAAGTTATATATATGTATATTTTTGTGGAGCTATAAGATATATAATTGAATATTTGGTAATCAGAGGTTTATCATTTTTGGAAGGTTTTAGCAGGGGATATCGATCCTGCTATTCGGACACATACTGCCTTCTTCAGTGTCTGGAAAAGATATGGTTTCACTCCAGAGGGTTTTAATCTTGCTACACTTAGTATTCAGGTATCTTAATCATTATATTGTACTACTCTTACCATTCATATTCAGCATTTCAAATTAGAATCTTACTAATTTCCTATGTGTATCTAATAACACCAAATATGCCATGTTACCAAAGGACACCGTTTTACAAAATTGGTGCATTTGCTCTATGATGGTTCTCGATTAAGATCTAAACATAACACCTGCGAAAGTTCCATTGCCTGATAATTTTCTCTTCTTCTTTTCGCTTCCTTAAAAAAAAAAAGTTTGTCAAACTTATACCATGTTCCTATGGCAGCATAAGAAAGAGTTATCCCTTGCTTCCCGAGTTAATAAAAATCATATATTGGGTCTATCTATTGATCTATCTAAGTTATACCATATTTCTTTGGCAGCATGGGCAAAAGAGTTATCCTTTGCGTCCAGAGTTAATAGAAAGCACATATTGGCTCTACAAAGCTACCAGAGATCCCAGGTCAATCTGATTGACTTTTATTTAAGTGCCTTTTATAACTTCTTTTCACTCTACTTTTGAACATCTTTTCACATTTAGTTATTTGTGGTGGTAATATTGCAACATCTAAACTTTTATCAGTTTCTTTCTATAACTGGAGTATTTCTAAATGGTGAAATATCACTGTGTTTATACATTAATTAAATATATTAGTTTATCAAAGAAATCTCATCTATCCAGTCAGTTTATATTGTTTCTGAAAGGCTTTATTATTTCAGGATTAAAAAAAATGCTAGCATAGCTTCCTTTCTCTCCGATTTGTGAAAGCAATTCATGTCAGCATTAAATATTGATATCCTTATCTGAAGATAAATTTTATTAGAAGACAAATTGCTGAACCTTAATACATAGAAAAAGGTAAAATGTGAAAGGAATAAAGCTGATGCCTATTATCATAACATTTAACAGCAGTGATTTGAGATATTACATAAAATGAATGTGAGAAAATAAGACAGACTTGCTACATAAGGTATTTTATTAAAAAAAGAATCATTGCTGACGAGTGACGAGAGTGCAAAGCTATCCCTGCTGCTGTTAGATGTTTTCCAGTTACCTGTTCTGCTCTTGTTAACATGAGTAACTTCTGTGCTATTTCCCCACTTCTGCAAATTAAACGTTCACAAATATTTTTCACTGTAGATATTTGGATGCTGGACGGGACATGGTTGCTAGCTTGCAATATGCGGCAAGATGCCCTTGTGGTTATTGTCATATATCAGATGTGGAGTTTCACAAGAGGGAGGATCACATGGAAAGCTTTTTCCTGGCAGAAACAGTAAGTAACAATTTACTTGTGTTATCCATGTTCCCAATTTTCCTAAATACACCTTGTTATATACGGGGGACAACTCTAGAGTTTAGGGTTTCGATTGGCTTGAACTTGAGTCCAATTTGACCTGTCCTTCAGCTTCCCCCTCCATGGATAGTTTTTGGTTTTTGATATTCTTATCATGTTGTCTTTTCTGTTCCAGTATAATCTTGTTTGTAACCTCTCAACATGATCAGGTGAAATATTTGTGGCTCCTTTTCGATTTGGCTGTGGGTCCCGACAACCTTGTTGAAAATGGACCATACAAGTAAGATTTCTGTTTCCTAGGTTTTGTTCTTTAAAAAAAAAAACATTTATATTTTATGAAATAAGCTACAGTTTCTTATTTTTCATTTTTTGTGTGGAAAATTTCCATTTATAGGTACATATTTAGCACTGAGGGCCATTTATTGCCTGCAACTCCTCAAATATCTCTATTGCAAGAGCATTGTTCATATTTTGGGGCTTATTGTAACCGAGGCGACTTAAAAGAAAAGCCTCGTGCATCAGACAGGTCTGCTGATTCTCAAGAAACTAATGGTAGTAGAGTTTCTCAGGGTTGGGTTCGCACTGGATTTCCATTGGACTCTTCTTATCTTGAGGCATCTCCTGTATCAGGGCTGATTAAGGTTAGTGTTGAAATATTTTCTGAATCATATTTAGGTATACCTTAAATGAGTTTTATTCCCTCTACTTTGTGTTTTGTTTGTTTTCCACTGGGTTGGAGGTAATCTTAGATAATGAAATGTTATTAAAAGATCGATTAAAGTTTGTTCTTTAAGTGCCTACATAATGATTTTCATTTTCAGGTTATCACAAAACAAAAAGGCTATTTCAGCCGTCTCTGATAGGAATTTGGTTATTTCTAGTTATAGTATCATCACTTTTATGCTATATTGCTTCGACTCTTCATTTTTCGTGAAGTATTCGTGTCTGACACATATCTAGACATGGGTATGAGGATATGACCCTTCAAGGATCTTCTAAATACATGGAAAAACTTAGAAAAAATTGAACATACCCGTGTCGGACACATACCGTATCCGACAGTCACATCCGAGTCCGAATAACATAGCTTTTATGTACTTTTTCTTTTGGCTAAATTGCAGAATAAACAAGGAACAACTATGGAAGTTTGAGGCTTTTTTTTTTGTTGCAATAACTCCTCTGATTTCATGTGGAGCACATTAATGCTTTTTCGTTCTCTTAGAAATTTTGTTCTTTATTTCACAGGGCCTTTGTCCAGGACTAACTCATGGGCAGAAGTATGGCATTTCGTATCTGACTTCAGTTGATACACCCCATGAAGATAATTCTGCAAAACAAAAAGATACTGTGGTTCAGAGCCATGCTTTAGTTGTTGTTTCTGACCAAAGTGCTAATCAATCGCTATCCGGTGACAGCAACGATGACAATGTTAAAGAATCGACTGAGAGGGAAGCCGAGAGTGATCCATCTCAATCATGAAAAGGCTCCTTGGGCGTAGTTTGTGCCCTAAACCACATGACGAAACCAGGTCTCAGCTCTTTCCTTTGTGCTATTTTCCTTGAAAGATCGGTGATAGTGATCGATGAATATTGGCTGGTCTGACATTTTTTTTTTCCTGATTTGGGCTTCTAATCTGATGCTTACAATGGTTGATCTTCTCACTTTGACAGCACATATACTATTATAATCGATAGTTTCGAGCAATTCGGCAACAACTGTCAATAGAATGAGTATTTATTTGAGGTTAGAGTTGTAAACTGCAAGATGAAGCGGGTAGTAAGATGTCTGTTCTGTTTGAGTTTGTTATGCTGGTCGTAATGTGGAGAAATGAAAGTAGGCACTTGTTTACTTACAGGGCACTTGTAACTTAGCAAAATTTAACAGAACTTCTGTACATTTTATACTAGTTAACTATGTTATTCGGATTCGGAGGTGAGTGTCGGATACGGGTGTGTCCGATATGGGTATGTTCAATTTTCTTAAAAGTTTTTACATGTAGTTGGAGGGTCCTTGGAGGGTTATATTTTCATATCTATGCACGGATATAAGTCGGACTAAGGTACAGTGGGTGAGGCCATCATCCTGGATTGCTGGAAGACCATAGTTCGGAAGTTGCTTGCTCGAGAGGGACAACCAGTTTAGTTGGGGTTCCATTGATTCGGGGCTGTCAGAAGGGTCTCTTTCACTTGAGGACTTCAATCCTGGAAACCATCACATTTACACCATTTGATTTAAACAAAATTGTTTTTAAAACAATAAGGAAAGTTTGATTGATGGATTCTCATATTCAATTACCCTTAGTGTTTGATTCTTTTTGTTAGTTTCAACCATAGGGATTGGTCCAACGAAGACTAAAAATTCCTGGTATTCAAGAATTCATTGAAACAATATTTTGATGAAGAAAATATACAGGGTTTAATGTGTCTTTTTTTTTTTTTATATTTTATATATATATTTAAATATATATTTTAAAGAGTATATGTCAACTTTTAAATTTCGCTGGTGCAGTTTAAAACTCCATCGTGATGGAATTTATTAAAGTAGTGTGATTAGATTTGTTCAAGGGTTGGCAAACTCGGCTCAGGGGATTGACTGCTTGTAACCATGGGGGACTTGTTAGTGTGGTTAGGAGGTATTTTAAACAAATGCTAGAAGAATATAGAATTGAACCCTAGAAAAACACTGCATATATTATTGACCTTCTTGGTCGAGCTGGGTGCCTTGAAGAGGCATATAACCTTATAAGAAACATGCCAATTTTACTTGGTGCATTTGTTTAGGGAGCTTTGATTGCTGTTTGTAGGGTCCTTTGCAATGTTTAATTAGTTGAAATTGCTGCAAAAAAGTTATTTAAGATTGAGTCAGATAATTCTGGTAACTATATTCTCTTCTTTAATATTTATGCTGATGCCAGAAGGTGGGATGTTGTTTCTAGAATGAGAGCAATGATTAGGAAGAATCAAGTTAGGAAGAATAGAGCTTCTAGCTGGATTGGGTTGGGGTGTTGTTGAGGACCAAAATGATTTTACATCGAGTAGTTAAGGATTGGAATGTGATTTTATAAAGCAATGACAATATTTTTTTATGAGACGTCTTTTCTCAAAAGATAAAACCGTGGGGACAATATTTAGTCTTTCAAAGTGGACAATACCTTATAACGGACGTAGTCAAGCAATCTTTGAATCAATAATGGCGGAGTCTGTGAGAATCTATTCTGGATCCGTATCAGTCTTCGGCAAAAACAGTCTACACCCTTAACTAAGAGGGTGCAGTTCAACAATTTTTTCATCAACAGATGTGTTGTCCATGAATTTGTCATAGGAGATGCTTTGCATTTTGATTGCGAAAGAATATACTTTACCTTATATTTGATCAGTGAAGAAATGAAACTTACGGGATTTGTAAGAGATTCAAAAAAGGAAGAAGTATCGTCATACCATGCTTTCTGATGTGTACTACTCATAGTTCTAAATCGTGGTCGCATACTTCATTGCGGATGAGATGTCATGGTTGCAGGTATCACGGGCAGTACTTAAAGCTTGCGGATATTGGAGGCATTACGTAACGCATCGCGATTATCGCGGATGTGAATTTGATAGTGTTTTATGAAATTTGATAATTTCGTGGGCGTTACGTAACGGATAAAATACGATGCGGAAATCTCAATTTTTGTTACGTCACGATCGTTATACCGAATAACAATCGCATTTTAAAACTATGGTACTGATATAACATTTTGGAAGATGGCTGATCAAAAGAAATTTGTCAGAGAAAAGGTTGTTAGTCTTTTGCCAAAAGATCACCCTTTTTGGTTATTATTGGACATTGTTAACTGTTGCTCCATGAGCATTTTTCCAGCCTCTGAGAATCTAATGCATCCTTCACATTTTTATTTGGTCTTACAAATCAGAACATGGAAACTATTCATGAATGCATAACATGATTACTTCGCTCTTTTTCTTAGGTGGATGAACTTATTAATCAAGCTATGTTATTCCGACTCTTCAAATTTCTTGAAGTATTCGTGTCCGACACCCGTGTTCCACGCATATTCGGACATGAATAGGAGGACTCTCCAAATATATGAAAAAACTTAGAAAAAATTGAATATACTCGTGTCGAACACATATCCGTATCCGATACTAACACCTGAATCCGAGTAACATAGTAATCAAGTATCCAGGTACCAAGGAAACAAAGTTCAGGGATCCACCAGTAAGCCTTTTGATATCTCTTGGAAATTCTGTATCTGCTTGGAAATTTTTACACTTTTGCTACCAAGTTGTACTTCCAACTTGTAACTTTATGAGGCAAAGCTCCGTAGAGTAGTGGCCAAGGATGCAAGTGCCACTTATTTTTGTCCCAAAAGTTGATATCTAGAGAATCTTTCTGGGTCTGGTGTTCAGCAATTTTCTAGTATTAATCCTAAATAAACATATTTTACGGAAAATGTGTAATAATGTAGCTACAAAGAGTAACTCGCCTAAGATTTGGGTCTGAGTATCAAAAATTAATATCTTAGAATATCAGCATTGTTAGTTTCTTTTTCTCAGTGATATCTTAGAGCAATGTTACTCGGACTCGGGTGTTAGTGTTGGATACGGATATGTGTGTCCGACAAAGGTATATTCAATTTTTTAAAAGTTTTTCCATGTATTTGGAGGGTTTTTGAAAAGTCATATCCTCATACTCATGTCCGAGTATACGTCGGACACGAATACTTCAAGAAAAATAAAAAATCAGAGCTAACATAATCTTAGAATATCCTTCTCTGTTTGATTTCATAGCGGTATGAAAAATATGCGACTTTAAATCAGTTTCAAGTTCTCCTGTATATACAGTTATTTCATTCCATCTGACTTGAAGCCACAGCAAATAGATGGATAGTTGGATACAATATCAAGAGGAGATTGAATAATGGGTACAAAAACATTGTAGACAGATAATTCCTTCTAAAAACATACTGCTAATGAAAAACTCTTAACCTAAATTCCCACTGACATGGTTGGCTGGCTGATTGATGTGCTGTAGGCCTCGCATTGTGCTTGACACAGTATGCAGCAGCCAGTACTATGAATGCCTATGTGACAAAGGCATGTTTTATGCATATCAACCTATGTTATTTCGACGCTTCTTTTTTCCTAAAGTACTTATGTCAGACACATTATTCGGACATAGGTATGGGGGTACGATATTTCAAATATATGAAAAAACTTTAAAAAAAAATTAAGCATACTCGTGTTAGACACATACCCGACACGCACCCCTGAGTCTGAATAAGAGAGATATGAACACATGTCTTAACCTTAATTGTGGAATGATACACCTAAGAAACTGGCCAACTGCTTTAAATTGGTGTCTAAATCTCTCCCATATATTAAGTGCATCACCTAATCAAACCATGCTTGGCTGCCATCCCTTCCTATGAACTGCACATGGCATCTGTAATATGGCAGGTTGAGACAATGACTTGGTTACATTGTCTATAGGTAGTGTGGTTGGGTAATGAATGGCAACATAAATCTTACTAACCTTATGTTTTAGTAACATACATATGAACAATTGTGAAACATGTTATGTAATCTGTTTTAGACTTGTCTTTCAGTAAAGAGTTGTCAGAAGTTTAGTCTGTTAACTATTTGAGGAGGTATCCTGATTAATTAGCTGTGTCTGAAATTTTTTTAAATTTCAAGTTGAACTGCAGACTAGGCATGCTGTTCAGCTATGTTATTTGAATTTGGATATAAATATGTATTCGATACGAATATATTCAATTTAAAAAAAAAAATTTCATGTATTTAAATTTTTTTTGAAAATCATATTCATATATTTAGATATGCATCAAACATAAATATTAAAAAAAAAAATAAAGAATCAAAACAATATAACTGTTCAAAAAGTATCTGTTTACTGCTAAAAAGATATCAACAACCAAAAAATATACATATCAATGAATAGTTAGATTTGTAGTCAAACATCATGCCGACATCTAAATAAACTTAGGATCAGTAGAGTCAAATCCTGGAATCTTGTCAGATCTTGTTTCTTAATACCTTTAGGCTTTATTACTGTTACATGGAGACTGATGGAGAATGCTTTTATATATATAAAGATTTAAAGTGGATGCTCAAAACCTAAACTACCAAGGCTGAAATAATTCAACAATATATCTCCTAAAGGGAATAGAAAGAGGACATTTTATCTATAGTTATCATAAATTCATAATCGGATCAAATATTGATTCGTTCAAGATTTCAAGTTTCAGATTAATTTATTCAACTGTTGAATCATTTAGATTAATGTTGATTTGAAAAAAATATTGTAAAAATATTATAAATACAATTATAAATTATATAAATATTTTTACTAATTATTATTATGATGTAAGAATTAGAAATATTCATTATCATTTAAAAAATTTAAAAAAAAAAATTAAGTTTACAAACTTTTTTTCTACTTTTGGTTTTTGTAATGTTTTTATTTTTAATTTTATTTTTTAAAAGAATACTTTTTTAGTGAAAATGATAAAAGAATTATTAGTTAGCATGCAAAAATTAAATTAGGCATGATTTAAAAATCATTTTTAATTGATCCGGGCCAATAACAAACTTGAGATCAACGATTTTTTTCATAAATTCGAAAGATCAATCCAATTTTTTTTATTTAATTGCAAAAATAATCTAATTAAAAAACCGATCCAGATTAAAGATTCGATCATCAAATTGACTAATCCAATCGCCGAACTTATCCAAGTTAAATAACTATGATTTTATCTCATCTCTTATTTTCAAATAATTAATTTCTTAGTAGGAATCTATACTCTCTAGGAACCAAATAAAACATACCATTTTCAATGGAATTAGCAAAGTGTAAAAAACATTAACTTTATTATATCATCCAAGACATGATCACTAAAAGGTAAATCTATCAGTAAATTTTATAACCAACATTAAAGTAGTCAGTAGTCAGATACATTTGCTTTAATGGCATGGGACTCCCAACAAAGCACCCTTTTGCCAAAAGAACATTAGGTTGAAACAATGTTTACAAAGTCCCAAAAATTTTCTCATAGCTCCATAAGATTTTCCTAACAAAAGGGTATTAATTAGTAGTTTAATTATCTCACTAACAACTGACCTGCTGGCATATATGGTCAGGAAAAGATATTTTAGGTATCCATATCCTATAAGGCTTTTCTTGAGAAAGGAACAGCTTAATTCTAATATTTTTTTGTCAAAAAAATTTTAGATGAGAAGAAATTATCTTAATCCTAAGTTAAGGCATGTTATAAGTTTTAGAAAAAATTAACAGTGTTATATATAGATTATCACGTGAGACTGTTGGACTTAAACTTTGATACTTACCAAAACGTTAATAAATACTCAGCCAACCGAACTAATTTAGGTTGGCTAATTCTAATAATTTTTAGTTACCAACTTGTCCAATACATAAAAAGCAATATCAAATGGATTATTCCTTACATTTCAGATTATGTTAATCAATCCCACTCAATCATCATTTTCACTCGTAAATATTAATTAAATATTAATTTAAAAAATATTTTATATTTATTAAATAAAAATAATATATTAATAAATATCACCTTAACAAATATTATTAAATACCGATTAACATTTCCTATATGGATATAAGACAGATTTTTACATTCTTTAATGTCACTTGTCTTATTTTTAAACATAAAGACATCATTAAATTCAATGCTTGCATATGAACTTCACTGTCTTGTTATAGAACTGAGAGGGGGATTAACTATTGAAACAACAAAAAGTTTTGACTATTAATTATAAATTTTGTTAACGAGTGTTCTAATAGCAATGTTATTAAATATAATAATATTTTTAAAGTTATTATATGTGATAATATTTTGACTCAATACATTAAAAATGATCAATAAAGTTATCAACTTTTGTAATTAATGCAATACTATTACTATAAATAGTATATTAACTAATCTTAAAGAGTGCTTTTAGGACACTTGTTAGCAAAACCCTTGAAAATAATAAATAAAATTATCAACTTTTATATTTAATATAATAATATTATTATAAATAATATATTAACTAATTTTAAAGAATATTCTATCTAAAAGTAGTAATTTTAAAAAATGTCTTTAAGCCACTCGTTAGCAAAAATTTATTTATTTATTTTTTTCATATTAATTACAGATACTGAAATCTATACAAATATTGAAAAAGTCTTATGAATTGAAGTCCTGATTTTAGATGTTTGATTGATTTAGCCATTGACTTAATTAAGAGGCAGCAGTGGCACCAAAGTTATTTCGAATAATTTATTTATTTTTTTAAATATTTGTGTTTAATATTTATATCTGATACATATTTGTACATGAATATAAAATATAAATTTCAAAATATACAAAAAAAATTTAAAATATTAAATATACTGTGTCGAATATATATTTGTATTCGATACTCATCTCAACTCCAAATGGCATAGATGCTTGCTGGTTAAATGCTTCGGACTCTTCAGAGATTGACTTTCTCAGGTTCATCTGCAATTTAGACCTTCTTCCAGCAAAATTAAAATAAATAAAAGATCCCATATTGATCCATAGTAAAAGTTTGAACAGCAGTATTTCTCAAGACCTGGAAGCGACCTTGTTTGAGGCCCTGATGATTTTGAGTTGTTTTGGTCTGGCTCCCTAGATATTTTTTCTCAAATAATAACTCAGCCTATTTAAAATTTAATATATTAGCTGATCAAGATCCAATCCAAGTATATGTGTTTTAATCTCTAAAAACTGAAGGTTGAGATCCTTCTTTGCACATTTCCAATGCATAGTTCTTAAAATCAATATCAGACACCAATTTTAGATCAATATTTGAAATGTTACTCCAACTATTATTTCCTATTTTCCTTACACTACAAGAAAAACACTCTTTTACGATTAGGGGTGTAATCGAGCCAAGTTGAATCGAGCTCAAGTTGTAAGAAGTTCGAGTTCGACTCGAAATTCGACTCGAATTCGATCGAGTTTCACTTTTAAAGTTTGAGCTCGATTCGAAATAAAAATCGAACTATTCGAACTCGCTCGATTAGGCTCGTTTATCTAGTAAAAGACGAGCTCGATTCTCATATTCGACTTCAAACTCAATTATTTGAGTTCGAGCTCGAGTTCGAATTGAGATTTTTTAAAACTAATTAAAAATAAAAAAACTCGATTAGACTCGCGAGCTACTCGAGTCAAGTATTAAGATATTCGAATTCAGCTCGCTCGAATTGCTCGAGCTCGATTTTACAATGACCAAGCCGAATTCGAGTTTTTCTTAAACTGAACTATAGTAACTTGCGAACACAAATATCTCGTTTTTATAAACCTATTTTGGACAAAAAAAATTCGTAAAAGTCTACCTCGCTCGGTTATAAAGAAAAATAAAGTTTGGGTTTCTTTATTCTCTTAATTAATCCTGAAAATTAGGCTGAGGTGTTGAGTGAATTTATAGCGCAAGGAAATTTAAATACATGCAAGGAATTAATTTAATTATAACAATCCCCTTATCTGATGCTTGAATTCTGGACAGATACATATATGTAATTACTACTTCATATAAGTCAAAACACAAATGCTTTCTTTCTCTTGTTAAAGCTTAAAGCCACACAAATAAGCTGTAAAAGACTAAAGCTTTAATAATCCTTAAGTTTCTCTTAGGAGTAAACAGTAGATTTGTTAACCTTATTCTGTACTTTTCTTGTGCAACAATTTTGGAAAATCTCTTGAATCTGCTGGGGTCTCTCTCTTTTTTTTTTTTTGTGTGTGCAGACTTAACTCAGAATAGGGAATATGAACACAAATGAATAGATGATGGAAATATTTATTTATGAAAAAAGAATAAAATAAACACTCATATTTTTCAGGCAGACACAGCTGATATACAACTTTGTTTCTTTGTATTAATACTAGAGAACCAAACTTGGATAGCCACGTCCTTTTTTTGTGATTTTTTTCTTAAATCCTGTTTTACAAAGTTGCAGTTGAAGCAACAGATTCTTGTATCTAGTTTTGGTTTGATGGGTATAATTACAGCAAAACACAGTAACATTACAGATGTTTCAAACCACCAAAAATATGTTTGCTGCAGCAGCCAAACTCCTGAGCAAAGAAAATGTAACTCCAGTTTTATATATTATCTGTTTTCCTTCTAAAAACTTTCCCAGTCTGTTGAATTTCTGACCAGACTACCTATTGAGGAGACTGAGAACCAGATCCAAAAATCTCCTTCGAGAACCCAAGCTGAAAGATTTTTCTCTCCCTCAGAGAGATGGATCTTCTGTTTTTTTTTTTTTTTTTCTTCCTTTCTCTTAGATGTGTTGTTGTTGTTGGTAACCTAAGCCCTTGGCTTCTGATCCTTTCATGATTCTTAGTCTCTTGCATGATGTGATGAACATTCTGTAACAAAATTAGATAACCTTGTAAGTTTCAGGAATATATATATATATATATATATATATGGGATGAATAGCATAGGAGGGAGAGAGAGACTTACTCCCAGGGAACATCTCCAACTAGCATCCAGTCTCCATCTTTGTCTTCATACGTAGGTGCATAATCTGAGCCTTTATAGCCTTCTCTTTCTGAGTACTCACCTGAAAAAAAGTTGAATCTAAAGTCATTTTCACCCAAAGTCATCATAAAATTCATCACCATTTCACATCATATGCCATAACAACACAAATAACAGTATAATATTCCATATATTCTTACCTATGTTGAACTTGAACATGTTCTCTAAAGCCTGCAAGAGCTCTGAGTACCCCGTGTAAACTTTCAGGTCAATCTTTCTTAGGTATGGTGCTCCATCCATGCTTACTTTGACATAGATCCCAGGACCCTCTGACACACTTTTCTTTGCCTGAAAGTTATTCTTCTTTCTATAGGACTGGACCGGTGGCCACCCAACAATCTGTGATCTGTATGTTGCATACACATCAAAAGAATCCATTAGTTTTCTATCTAGTTTTATAATAAATCAAAATAAGAAAAGAAGATCACCTATTCACCCTCTTAAGGCAAATTTTGTTTGAAACTTGTTATGATAACTTACTTGGCAGGAGGGGCAGTTTCATTTTGAGCATCAGATTTGCCATTTGCTCCACATTCCTCATCAGCCTCCTGCAATGGTCGTCGCTTGTTGTTTCTAACATTGGAAACTGCTTGTTCCTCTCTTTCATCTGTTCCTGGCAACCCTAATCTTAGTTCAGTTGCCTTGAGGTTTAGATCATTCTCATATGCCACACTGCTTTCCATTTTTCAAAGAACTTCACTCTCAAAATGATACCACCAAATTAGCTTATGTATATAGCAAAACCAAAGTTTGAGAGATAAAATAAGATCTGATTTTAGGAAAGTTCTTGTAGTTCCTTTGAGGATGCTGCTGCACAATGTTTGAGAGAAATGAAAATTGTTTTTGAGTTTTGGTGGAAAATGGGAATACAAAAGCAGGTATTTTATAGGATATGATAGAAGTGATAAGAAGAAGAGTAATGGGGAAGCCTTGTTATTCTCTCAATGCATGAATTATGGACAAAGGCAAGCTAAGCTGTCGATAGCAATGGCAGCAACTTTGAGACAAGCTGCCTTGTGATAGGGGGACAAAGGTGGGGACAAGCTCAGCCACCCATATGGAAGACCCTGAGGATTCAGTGGGACGGTCAAGATGCATTTTGGGGGCTTGTGGGAGTGAAATCAGGGGCGTTGGTTTATCTTTAAATGAAAGAAAAGCTAAGGCAGCATCCCCATGTGAAAAAGGGTCCATTTTTGGGTGTTGGGTATGGGCACAGCATGGCCATGTGGGGCTAGAATTTAGCAGGGTTTTTCAATTCTGCCTTGATGGAATTTGTGGGGTTCATTTCATGGTGGGCTGTCATGTGTTGCAGGTCAAGTCAGCCCCCTGAACTATTCCTATTCCTAGTTAAAATTCAAACAAGAAAAGAAATTAATTAAAAAGCTTAAGCTTGACATTGTTAATTATTACTTGTACATCTCTGTTGGCCATTCTAACTTGGGAAAAGAAGTTCATTTAATCCAGCCTGATTGTTGTTAATTCACATTCCAAAATCCAAACCTTGCCGTTTCTGTACACCATTTTAGTTGTTTGACCTAATTTTTTTTTTTTATAGGAAAGACCCGCAGGATTAGTAAAACTAATAATTTTCCTAAGCATTTGAGCCTCCATTAATGTATCTGGATTTATTTCAGTTTATAATGAGGGGAATAATAAGAAAATCTTCAATACTTTAGGAAGAGTTAATTAAATTAGAGATTTAAATAACGGCTTCAATTTAATGTTATGGTCGTTATTTTATAGTTTGCATTTTTTTCATTGTCAATATTTATCGTAATTAATCGCGATAACATTCATTACATTTACAACTGCGATAAACCTAACATGACCGAAAATACTTTCGCAATGGCAATTTAAATCTTGAATTAAAATGCTTTTCAGGTTTCTATCTTTTCCCAATCCTAGAGCAAAAAATTTTACCCACTAAAATTTAAGGAGATTAAAGGGTTAATCTCTAGTCTATATACTTTGATCCTTGTGCTTTTTATGTATCTGTTTGCTTTTCTTTTCTCTTCTTAATTAGTATATCTAGGCTAGTTTTTACTATGCAGTCTGAATAATTATTTAGGCTTTAGGTTGAACTAATTTCCCAAAACAATTTCATGGGAGGTACTCATTCCAATGGTTGCTAGTCTATTGTTGCCTAACCACCTAAGTGCTATAATTTCACCTTGATTTTATCTTTTTTTTAAAAGCATGTTCTGAATTTCCAAGGTTAAAGAAAGCTGCAAAGCAAAAAAAATTTATATCTCTTCAGTTTTTTTTTTCTTCTTTTATTCCTTATGATAAATAAAGCAGAAAACTAGTAGTTAACAACAATATTGAGAAAATAGTAGATTCAAGAGGAACTCTATTTACGTTTAGCAAATCAGATCAAACTGTAGAAGGAACTAGATATGAAACATGGGTACAAATCATGAGACACTGCCCATTTACCCTCCAAGGATGAGTTCCTCCGTTTCCTCTGGTCTAAATCTATGTTACCTAGGTTCGGAGATGAGTATCGGATATTGATTTATGTTCGATAAGGGTATGTTCAATTTTTTTAATTTTTTTTTCATATATTTAGAAAATCATGTCACATACCTATTTTAAAATATGTGTCGGACACAAATATCAGACACGAATACTTTAAGAAAAATGAAGATAGGTTTGAATAATCTCCATTGGATGCAAAGATGGAGCATTCAAAATTATCAACAAGGGTCCATTTCAGCCTCACCCGTGCGCATTAAAAAGCTGTTTGATCATTATTATTATTGTTCTGCTATAGTCGTTCACATACCATCCAGGCCAAGGCCTAATATTTGATAGAGTTTCTTGTGGAAAATCCTTTTTTTTTTCCTGGAAAACATGAAGCAATTCATCTTACTGCGGGACATGGCCATTTTCCAGGTTCCATAATTTTCTATGATTTGGATTTGAAGGAGCATTCTAGAGACAATAATCTATATCTTGATTCATGAAAACTAGAAGTATATCTGGTTTGAGTTACTTTTATTAGGATCCAGACCCTATATTTTTTCATAGGTAATAGTCTAAAAGAAATTGCTATTTTGACTCATAGGATGATTTGTCTCCAGCCTCTCCATGCATCTAAAAAAGGGACCCTTTATCTCATCCTGAATTAATTAATTAATCTCTTTAAAAATTCAGTTTCTTTGGTAGAGAAGCATAATTTCTTATGCTTTCTTTTTTTTTTTTTTTTTTTTTTTTTCTTAGAACAGCTCAGAGTTTTTTCTTTGTCCAGTTGTCGTCTATCTCTCTCTGATCCCTCTCTACATTCCTTTGCTTCCTGTTTTAATTCAAAAAAAAAAAAAAAAAGAAGAAAAGAAGCAAATTAATGATTAAAGAGACCAAAGCCCAAGTAAGCAGCTCATAGTCCGGTCAAGTCCTCAACATGACAGACACGTAAAAAATACCTGACGAGCTCTCAATCTTCTAGCAGCTCCATCAAACTCCAGTAATCAGGACACTTGGTTTACACCTGTCAAACCTTAAAGTTCCTAGCACAGACACAAACAGGTATAAATAATTTCAGTTAAGACTGATCCGAAAAAGTAAATCGAAAAACCTATTGAAATTTTGCCAAATTCCTTTCTCACGGCTTTCTTATGATAATTATTAACTTAAGCATCGGAACGCGTCTCCGGTGCCTTCTAACATCCTTCTGTTTTCACAAGATCATCAATCTTTACCTACCATCTCAATTGCTTATACTCAATTCGTCACCAACAAATATCAACAATAATTCACAAAAGAAAAAATTAATGGTCGTTCATACATATAAATAAGGGTTTTTTTTTTTTTTTTTTTTTTTTTTTTTTTTTTTTTTTTTTTACAGTTGCTCATATCCATTCACCTAGAAAAAGTCTTGGTTTTAAATGTTCAAAGGGTTTCTATTACGACCTTAAGGAATCCATCAAGTTTTAGTACGAATATTTGAGCTGTTACTTAGGCTATCTTTGGCCATGGCATGGATCACACCGTTATGTCATTATTGCTCAAGCAATGCATCGATAGCAACAGGGACTTAAAAATCTTACAAGGGTTAGTTAAAACTTGTGGCGTCTGCCAAACAGGACCCATGCCAAAATCAAAGCTGTATCTGATTTATTTAGCTTTTTTTGTGTGCATATTTGTGGTGCCAGCTGAGCGCCCTTCAATTCCAATATAGCGATGTATAACAACTATAAAATCAAGGTTTAGATCTATTTTTGCAGAATTTGATCCACTAAAATTTTCCAGGTTGGATGTGCATTGAAATATGACTCATCAATGGAGTTGAAAAATTAAATGCTTAAATTGGAAATGGCAGGTCGTCGTCGGCAAAGCTTTGACTGTGTTACTAATTCCTATATGATATGGACTATTCAGCATTGCTGGTACATGAAGATTCTGATTCGTGTCTGGTTCTAAGATTTGAGACGTGTATTGATAGTGAATCAAATTTATCAAAGATGAATTTCAAAAATTTGCAACTCTTTTTATTTTTAAATTGCGGCCATTTATATAAAAAAAAAAAAATTATTGCAGAAAGCATTGACCTGGATTTTGCATGTTTATTTGTGTATGCCTATCCTATAAGGCTATAGTCTGCTGATATTTTTGTTAGGTAAGTTATTGAACCCAAATTGCCTAACTTGAAAAAGGTGAAATTGGGAAGCTTTGCAGAACAATATATGAACAAACATATGAAATTTCATTGAATTCAAAATACCAAATTGAACATAATATTTGCTTTAATCAGGTTAACCCTTTTTCCTATCGGGCTAAATTCATTGATAAAAGGTTGATATAACTTTAAAAGAAAGAATAGGTAGTTGCTTCCATTATTGACTAGGAAGTTTTATAAGTATGTTATCAAGACTCTTCATTTTTCTGAAGTATTTAATTTTTTGGATAAGTATATTTTCATATATCCAAGAAAGCAGCAGTGCTGCTACATGTTACAAAGCTAGCTTAGCCTAGCTAAACAAATCAGAAAACCAATGGCATTAGACAAACATGTCTGCATTTAATCTCCAAGAATTACATAAAAACGTATTAACTGAATCTCTTTTAATCTTCCTAAGATCACTTAACCTGGTCGAGATCATGTCTCTCACTTGCTCAGTGAGATGCTCCTCCTTTTGCTCAGTTGAGTTGAACAAACGATTATTTCTTTCCTTCCAAACTAGGTAGATAACTGCGTTCCAAGCTAGCCTCAATATCGTTGTGATTAGAGCTTTACCTCTGAGGTTGACAGAGGCCCATTGAAGCTCTACAGTCCAACATGCAACCTGCCTTTTTAACCTACAAAGTACCATCACTCTCTGCCATATCTGTTTCGAGTAGGAGCAAGTGAAGAATAGATGATCTCTGGTTTCCCTCTCTTGTTTGCACAGCAAACATTTATCATCCACGGCCATTCCCCAGGAGATAAGCCTATCCTTTGTGGCCAATCTATTTAGGATTGCCATCCAAGAGAGAATAGAATGCCTAGGAATATTAAAATTGCACCATACCAACTTATTCCAAGCCACTTTCCCAGCTGAAGGTCTGATCTTGTTCCACACTGCTGACACTTGGTACTTTCCCTCTGGAAAAGGCCATTTGCAGCTTCCATCAGCAGTAGTGAGAACTATTCTGGCAGCCACCTCTCTCAATTGCATGATCTTCCTCCAATTCCAACTGCTCCCACTCTGGATAGAGATGTGCCATGGGTCTCTATCCTTCAACACATAAGTCTTGATCCAGGCTATCCATAGGGAGCCTGCGTCAATCAGTACAGCCCAAAAATTTCTTAGAATACATGCCTGATTCCAAGTGACAGTGTCCTTTACACCAAGTCCCCCTTCTGATTTTGGCAAGCAAATAGACTTCCAGCTAACTTTAGCTCCCTTAGCTTGGCCTTCCTTCCCTTTCCATAAGAAGCTTGAACATAGCTGCATCAACTTCCTTATGCACTGCTTGGGCAGAACAAAATGTCTGCACCAGAAGTTCTGCAGGTGAAACAGAACTGATTGGATAAGCTGAAGCCTTCCAGCATAAGACAAGAACTTTGTTGCCCATCCTCTAACCCTTGTTGTCACCTTCTCCAAAAGTGGCTCGCAGTCCGTCATAGTTAATCTTCTAGTGACTAATGGAATCCCCAGGTATCTGACAGGCAGTGTGCCTGTATTGAACCCTGTGGACTCTCTGATGAGCCTTAATTCTTCTCTGTCAATTCCTGCGGAGAAGAACTCACTTTTGGTGCTATTAAGTTGGAGCCCTGAGTAGGTGTAGAATTGACTTAGCACTAGCTGAATACCCTTCACTGAATCAAGATTGCCCTTGGCAAAGATTAGCAGATCATCAGCAAAACTCAGATGAGTTAAATGAAGCTTTTTGCACTTTGGATGATAAGAGAAGACCCCATACTGTGCTGCTGAGTCCAGCAACTTAGACAGGACATTGATAGCAATCACAAAGAGGTAGGGGGAAAGGGGATCACATTGCCTGACTCCTCTTGCCCCCTTAAAGAAGCCCATAAGTCCTCCATTAACAGATATAGAGAAGTAACTGGTGGAAATGCAATTGTCAATCCAATCAATGAACTGCTGAGGGACCTGCATTGCCTTCAAGACTGCAAAGATGAAATCCCAGCTGATAGTATCAAATGCCTTTTGCAAATCCACTTTTATGGCACATCGTGGGGACAGTGTATTCCTACCATAGCCTCTAACTAACTCCTGAGCAAGCAGGATATTGTCTGTGATACTCCTGCCTGGAATGAAGGCACTCTGATTGGGACAGATCACCAATGGAAGACTGCTCTTGAGTCTGTTAGTCAGAATCTTGCTGATGCATTTGTAAAAGACTGTGCAACAGGAAATTGGTCTGAAATCTCTCATTGTGCTTGGATTAGGGCATTTTGGAATGAGAGCCACACTAGTTGAATTGAAGGCTTTGTGCATCACTCCTGTCCTGAAAAAGAACATTGCAGCCTCTGTGACATCCTCACCAACAACTTGCCAAGCTGTTTTGAAGAAGTGAGCTGTGAATCCATCTGGCCCTGGACTCTTGTCACTATGAATCGAAAACATTGCTTCTTTTATCTCTGCAGGAGTTACCCTTTTAACCAGTTCTGCTTGGTGCTCTTCAGAGATAGAAGTCTGAAGAAGTTCAGCAAGCAAATCCTGATTACAGCCCTTGACCATATGGTCTTTGGATCCCAATAAGTTCTGGAAGTAGGAGACTGCTTCTGTAGCAATCTGATCAAAGTTTTCAAGTCTGTTTCCTTGTGCATCCGTCAAAGAATGTATGGTATTTTTGCTCAACTTTGCCCTTACCATCCTATGGAAGAAGCCTGTATTTTGGTCTCCTTCCTTTAGCCATTGAATTCTGGATTTCTGCTTGTAAAAGCTTTCCTCATCTTTGAGAAGATTATTGAAATCCCTGGAAAGGATATCTTTCTTTGCTGCCAGTTCAACATCTGTAGGCTTCCTTAGTAGATGGATCTGCAGTTCTGCTAATTCCCTTCTTTTGGCTTGTACCTTCTCATTAATAGCTCCATATTTCTTGAAATTGAAATTCTTTAGCTTCTGCTTCACTCTCTTCAATTTGATATGCAAATTGGACATAGGATCGCCTCTGGTAGGTTCCTGCCATGAGCTCTCAACTATATCCATGAACTCTGCATCCCTAGTCCAGTAATTGAAAAACTTGAATGGTTTGGGAGGAGAGTGATTCTCCAAGCTGGTTTTGATTAGTGCAGCACAGTGATCAGAGGTTTCAGGTGCAATAAATTCCACATAGGAATGTGGGAAAGAGATGAGCCATTGATCATTGATCATCACCCTATCAAGCTTCTTGGCAAGATGATTTTCTTGATGATTTGACCAGGTAAAGATTGGACCAACAAATTGGTGATCCATCAATGCATTCTGTTCAATGCAAAGTTGGAAATATTTCATATCTGAGGTACTGTGTTGGGATCCATTAAAGCATGAGCTTTCTGATGGATGAGCTACCACATTATAATCTCCTGCCAAAATCCATGGCGCACCTTGAGTAGTTCCACTGAGGGAATGCAAGTGTGACCAAAGCAATTTCCTTCTGCTTCCTTCATTACTTCCATAAATGGCAGACAAATAAAACCTCAGAGAGTTCAGATTAATCTGGCATGTGATGGACTGTTCTGTTGAGTCCTTCATATCAACATCCAGGTGAACCTTACTAAGGATCCAAATTCTTCCATTTGAAGCTTCAGAGTAGTTATGATGGAGATTCCATCCCTTAAAATGCATGTCAACAATCTTCTGCACTTTAGGTAACTTTACTCTAGTCTCAATAAGACAGACAATATCAATCTGCAACTTAGAAATTCTACTGACTACATGTTTCTGCCTTAGAGGACAATTGAGTCCTCTAACATTCCAAACAAGGATGTTCATTAATGAAGAGTTGGAGAGTGACTCCCCAAGGCAGAAGCCTTACCTCGAGCCTTTCCCTTGTCAATAGGCCCCTTCCTTCTCTTCAAATTCTTCATCAGATCTGCCACCCCTGCTGCAGCAGCCCTAGGCTTTCTTGTTTCTTCTGAAAAAACAACCTGATGAGAGTGGCTTTCATTCCTATCCTCCATAAGTGACTCTGTGTTACCAGTATCCTTCTCATTTTCAGGAACAGATTCTAATATTGCAAATCTGTTGTCTGAACCCATAGCTCCTGTGTCTGAGGTGGAACCGCGTTCTGTCCTAGATGGAACTGGCCTTTCCAATTGCTCTATGATGACCTGAGCAGGTAATTCTATCTGCTTTTCAGAGGTCCTTGGAATCGTCTGCTCATCAGGAATCCTCACCTCGGTCTGCTCATTCTGAGTCTTCTGCTTAGGAATCCATTTTTTGGTAGGAACTTCCTTTGGCAGGCGAGGACAACTTTTGTTATTGTGACCAAAAATACCACAGTGAATACACTTCTGAGGTATCCATGGTGCCTCAACTGTGATAGGGATCACTGAGCCATTTCTGAGCTCCACTGCAATCGAATTGGGCAATTCTTGAGCCACATCAATCTCAACACAAACTTTAGCATATGCTAGCCTTTGCTTGTTTGCAGTTATATTGTCCATGTAGAGAGGGGTGCCAATGACGCTAGCTATATAGCTCAGACCTCTCATTGTGAATAATTCCAATGGGACATTGCTCAGATGAATCCAGATAGGAAGCTTTTCCATGTTGAATTCTAAGGTGTTCAGGTCTGGTTCCCATTTCCTTAAGATGATTGGGCTGTTTTGGATGTGCCAAGGTCCATGTTCAAGCACCCAATCCCGTGTCTCTACATTATGGAACTGAAGGACATAGAGATTCCTTCCTACTGGCTTAATTTGGAGATCTCCATCTTTTCCCCATAACATATGAGCCAGCTTATTGAACAAACTGAAATTTGGAGGTTTCCCTATAAATTGCGCAATCAATGAGTTCTTCCATTGAAGAATTCCTTCTTCAAATACTTCATCTGGTGGTTTTACAGTAACTTTCCCATCCATCTTCATCGGAGGAAAGAATCTCAGAGTTTGATTTTCAGCTGTAGCAAACAGTTTCCTCCAATCAGTAGCTGCCACATCAGCAGCAGGGTTAGATACAACGGATTCTGTTCTTTGTTCTTCTACAATCTCCCTTGATCTTTCCACCAATTTACCACGATCCATTCCAGCTTGGCTCAAGAAAGTTCCCCTAGCTTGAGTCGAGAGCGTTTCTGCTAACTTGCGCATTTTAAAAGTCCTTCTTCGACTGGATCATGAAAATACTTGATTGTGTTTTTTGGTCGTCAAAGGCGCAGATCAGAGCATCATCACCTAAAATCAGCAGCTTGAAACATCAATCTGATGCACCAGCGATCAAAGTCGGACACTGGCAGCCAAGATCTGAAGCGCCAGGGACCAGATCTGGCACTGCCAGTGCCGATCTGGTGTGCTAGCGACCAGATCTAGTCCTTTATTGCAGATCTGGGCGGGAGGGATTTTATTGCAGATCTGGGCGGGTAGGCGGGGCTTGGGGCTGAGATGTTGGCGGGTGGAGGTGAGGGCGCTGGTCTGGAGGCTGGAGGCTGGGCCTGGGCGCAGGGGCGCTGTGGTCGGGGTGCAGGGAGAGAGGGAACTGGAGGCTGGGTTGGGGCGGCTGGGTGAGAGGGAGAGGGAGGATAGGCAAGGGAAAGAGGGTCGGGTTGCCTGGGCGCTGAGATCGGGGTTCAGGGGGTAGGGCCAGGGCGGGTTCAGCCGCGCTGGAGGCTTGAGGCTGGAGATCTGGAGGCTAGGGGTTGGGGCGGCTGGAGATCTGGAGGCTAGGGAATTAAGATTTGAACTAGAAAAGGAACAGCTAAATCCAGGGAGAGCAACAAACAAGCAAAACCCAAAGGATCTTTACTGCTTTAGCTTTTAAGCTTTTTCTTCATTCAAGGCTTTCCCCAACAAACAAGCAAAAAGTCGATGGTTCAGCCTCATCTTGCACTTTCGTCCCCTGCAGCCTATATGTTTAGCAGAGCCGAACAAGTGTTGCTGTTGTCGGATTAGGGATAGAAAAGCACCGATTCTCCAGGAAAACGGAAAACACAAAGAAAAGTTTTCTGAAGTATTTATGTTTGATACTAGTATCCGATAAATATTCAAATATGAGTATAGAAATATGATCTTCTAAATATATGAAAAAACTTAAAAAAAAAAAATGAGTATAACCATGTCGGATACATATCCCTATCCGACACTCATCCAAGAGTCTGGGTAACATAAGTGCCTCTATTGATGTTTCTGATCAGTTTCAGCTAAAGAAACCGCGTGTTGAAGTTGCAAACTCATGAGACAAGAACACATTCTTTTGCTCATAAGAAGCTTGCAAGCAAGTTACACGAAGGAGCTTTGAAATTACAACATATCTTCTTTTATGTGTAAAGAAACGTAAAGTAGAATATTTCAATTTCGGCAGCCAAAATTATTAACAAAAACAGACGATGAAGAAATGTGTGCAATTATATTAATTCTTTAATCATATTCAACACTTTGATTGCTAGGTATCTATTCTTGTTGTCACCAACACAAACACTTTGGCCCCTTTTACAGGTTATCAAAGCTTGGACTGTTTCTTTCTACTTTACAGGGATTTAAATTGCACTCATGAACCTAACAGATGTTATTGTGATCATTATAATCATTTCGGTTGTGAGTTTTTTTTCTTTTTATTTTGCATAATTTATTGTGAAACCTAATGATTATAATTATAATCATACAAATTCCTTTTTAATGATTTATAAAATGATTTATGATATTATATATATATATAAATTATTTACAAGTTGTAAATTGAATCTACATACATGTAATTCATGGTATTGAGTTTAACCGATATGTACCGTTAATCATTTACATCCAATTGTTATAAATATTAGCGGCAGAAAAAATCAAAATCATAAAATAACGATGATAATATCGTGTTGCCATCTATATTTAAAACCCTAATACTTTTGGATTAGCCGGTTGGTGCTGCTCTCTGGTACCTTTTTTATCCTAAACTCCCTGTTCACTTTATAGCAGAAAACAAAGAGAAAAAGGGCAGTAACTTAGAATAAAAAATATACCGACATTGGAAACTAGGTCAGTTTTAAAGCTAATCCTGGAGGGAAAAAAAAAGTATAGTTTCCAAGCTGTAAAATGAGAAATACAACTTAGCTGAGAATCTGTTGTCCCAAACATGCCAAAGTGCCAACACAGAAAGTAAACCAGAGCCCTATTGAAGGAACCCTCACACCCCTAATATGAAGGGCACTGAGCTAGACAAAATTTGGGGGGGGGGGGGTTTGCCAGAATTGGAGGGCACCTTTCCTTTGTATTAAATCTGTGGGTATTCACTAGACCTGCTCACGGGTCGAGTAGCCTGTCTTGCTCGACAGGTCTGACTCGTACTAAGCCGAATTTAAATAGAAATATTTGTAATTCGATCCGGTTCGGATTATTATTCATAGAATAAAATAATAATTTTTTAATATAAATAAACAGTAATTCAAACTCAAAGCTAGATTTGGACAAAAAAATTAAAAAAATTTCGGACTAGCTCGGCCCGACCCCCGAGCAATTCTAGTATTCATTCACTGGCTTTTTTTTGGGACCATTTTCAAGGAGGAAATAAGGGTCCACCAATTCTTCTGCTGCAATATGCACTTCCATCTTATATATATATATATATATATATATATATATATATATATATATATATAATTCAAACCGTGTGTGTTTTCACAACATATATCCACCTCACCCACCTGCTCTTTCATTTCCTCATGTGCTTGTGGTGTATATGTTTTGATAATGTTATTGAAAGCTAAATTCAATAAATGATAGGGTATTTTTTCTGATTTTTTGTGTGTGAATTAATTGTCATGAACAGCTAAAAATGAGTTATGTTATTGAGATTTTTTTATTTTTTTTAAAGTATTCGTATTCGACATTTGTGTTTAATATATATTCGTTTATGTGTATGGGGATATGATCCTTCAAATATATGAAAAAAGTTAAAAAAAAAAAGTGAGTATATCCGTATTTAGACCTATCCATGAGCTGGACTGGGTCGTGGCACGAATTTTTTATTTTCCTTACCTAAGTTCAGCCCCGGGCCGAGTCCAAAAACCCATATTATTATTTAAAAATATATATTTATATTTTTATAATTAAAATTAACTAAAAACGATTTTTTATTAAACAAACAGTAATCCAAGACGGGTCGGATTACAAAATATCATGTCTAGATTCGGCTCAATTCAGGTCGGGTCTTTCGAGACCGACGGATAATCTGACCTTTGAATAAATTTATCTTATCAAACATATACTCGTATCTAATATTTATTTCTAATTCGAATAACATGAAAAATGGGGACAGCAGGCCTTTGGGATTTTATGAATTATAATTGTTGTACTTGTGCATAAAAGTCTTTGAAAATTTAATAAACAAGGAGATATAGTCAATGTTTTGAGGTCATGATGTTCTGCAAAAACCAATTGATGTGCTAATGGCAACAGAGACATTGGGGGGTATTAACTTTGGTCTTATCTTTTGGTGAATTAAACTTTGCACATGCAATGATCAAACTTGAGAAACAATTGTGAAAACGAGTCTAGCTTCATTGTAAAGCTGATATGATTTTAAATTGCAAAAAATATTTATTCTTTGCCGAAATTAAAGTTCACACATGAATGAACTCCTAGTTTTACCCAATTAATTCATATAATTTTTTTTTAAAAAATGATATCTAATAAATTTATCATCCAAATCTCAGTATTTATGATATTTTTTATCTTCAAACTACGATTTTTTTATATTAAAAATGATTCATACATGAATTTGACCAAAATCTTTGATATGGAAAGACTTTTTTTTATCACTTATAGATTCAAGGAAGAGTAATGCAAAAAACTAAAGAAGACCCCCATTTTTTCTATGTCATTTTCAATAAAATTAACAATAATTTTCAAGAATACATACCTTATAATTGTTTTGATCTAAGATAAATGGTAGAAAAAAGATGATGCATTTCTTATTTTATTTTCTAAAAATGATATATACTTTGTGTATAAGTAATAATTTGAAATAGGCAAAGTTTGATGCATAAAATGGGATGAATGAAATTATAAAAGTTTACCAAAAATTGATCATTTAAAAAACATGATGTCATGTCTCACCTAATTTATACCTCTATATTAAAATCATCCCCTAAGGGCTGAGACAACGACAGTTGTCTTTTTTTTTTAATTTTAATTTTTAAAAAAAATTACAAAATGATTAATCAATTACAACTATTTATAATTTTTGGTCATTTTAATAAATAATTATTAATAAACAAATATAATTTTTTTTTTAGTTTTTGTGATTCGATCAATTTTTTTAGGATTTGAATATTACGGATTCATATATTAAATTAACTTTCCTAATCGGATTCGGGTCAAATTTGGATATAAACCTTTGGATATCCGTTATCCAAATTCGCTTTAATTTTGATCCGATTAGTGTCAAATATCCGAATACGTTATCCGGTCCAGTTATATATTTAAAGCGATTTTTTTCAATGTTTAGAAAAATTATAAAATAAATTGATCAATTAAAAATATTTATAATTTATTGTTGTAATAAATAACTGTTAATAAAAAATATAATATTTTTTAACTTTTGTGATTCGATTTGATTTTTTGGGATTCGAATATTATAAATTCGGATAATTTATGAATTCGAATATTGAATTTACTATTGTCATCGGATTGGATCCATAGCTGAGACAACCACAGTTGTCTTTTTTTTTTAGTTCTTTAGAAAAATTACAAAATGGATTAACCAATTATAACTATTTATAATTTTTGATCATTCTAATAAATAATTATTAATAAACAAATAGAATTCCTTTTAGCTTTTGTGATTCGATCCTTTTTTGGGATTTGAATATTACGGATTCAGATAATTTTCGAATTTGAATATTGAATTTACTATTCTCATCGAATTCGGGGAGAATTCGGATATCAACTCTTGGATATTTGTTATCCAAATCCGCTTTAATTTTGATCCGGATAGTGTCGAATATCCGAATACGTTATCCAGTCCAGTTATATATTTAAAGCGATTTTTTTCAATGTTTTAGGAAAATTATTAAATAAATTGATCAATTAAAAATATTTATAATTTATAGTCATTAAAATAAATAATTGGTAATAAGAAAATATATATTTTTACCTTTTGTGATTCGATCCATTTTTTCAGATTTGGATAATTTACGAATTCAGATATTGAATTTACTATCCTCATTGGATTCGGAGCGAATTCTAATATGAACCCTTTGATATCCGTTATCCGAATCCGCTTTAGTTTTGGTGCGGATAATGTCGAATATCTGAATCCTTTAACCGCTCCAGTTATATATTTAAAGTTATACTTGTCCTTTTTTTTTCCTAGTATTTTAGGAAAATTATAAAATATATTGATTAACTAAAAATATTTATAATTTATAACCATTAAAATAAATCATTGTTGATAAGATTTTTTTTTTTTTTTTTTACTTTTGTGGTTCGATCTGTTTATTTCGGATTTAGATAATATGAATTCGGATAATTTGCGGATTCTGATATTGAATTTACTATCCTTCGAATATTAACCCGTGAATATCCGTTATTCGAATCCGTTTTAATTTTGGTTCGATAGTGTCGGATATCCGAATCCATTATCCCCTCTATTTACATATTTAGTTCTTATTTTATATTTTTATTTTTTAAAAATAATTTAATAAATTTGAATTTTAGCGAATTCGGATATTCGGTGGATATCGCTCTTTAAATAGGATGCAGATTCAGATAATAAGCGGATAATAAACTGATTCAAATTTTGGATAAATTAAGCGAATTCAGATTGAGATATTTAAAAAATTGCAATTATCCGATCCATACCATCCCTATTTGTGACAACAAAAAATTGGAAAAATTATAAAATTAACTAATAAACCAAAAATATTTTGATATTATATATATTTTTGTTTTAAAAATGTGTAATCAAGAGAGAAAAAGTTTTGAAAGAATTACAAAATGAACCAATTAACTAAAATATTTATTATCTACTATTATTATAATAAATAATTATTAACAAGGAAATAGAAAAAAAATGTGAAAATAAGATTTTGCAAATATTTTTTATCTTTTGAGAAGAAAAAAAAATACCAGTAGGGATAATTGATCGATTTGGACTCTCACAACTGAAGAAAGTGAAATTTGTTTGGTAAAAAAAATCGACTTTAAGTTTTATTTTTTGATGAATTTGTCACTTGATTTTTAAAAAAATTAAATATTATAGTTTTATTTTTTATTTAAAATTGATTTAATAATAAAAAAAATTATTTGTGAGAAAAATGTAATTTGAACTATTTAATTTATATATTAAAAAATATAATTATTTTAATATTAAAATATATATTAAAATATAATTATTTAAATAATTAATTACTTATTAATATAATTGAAATTATATAAAAAAAAAAACTTTAAATCCCTAACGAAGCGGGAAAATATTATAGTATTTAGTTAATTGCTACAAATATATGAAATCAAAAGGACATTCACTGCATGTACAAAAACCATTTACGAGGAGATTTAAATTTTTTCCAAGAAAAAATTCATCCTAATTTTTTTTTCTCATTACGTTAATTTTGACATATAACAATATTTTGAAGTACTGTAAAAACTAAAAAAATATTGCTGTAAAATAAGAAAATATTTATTGATATGTTGTATATGTGATCTTAGCCTTATGTCTTTAGTAGCACTTTTACATATGTATAATAACACTTATCAAAATACTGTTATTTTTATTTTATAATAGTTTTTATGATCTTTTGCATGCATTTTTCATTTGCTGCAAAAGATCTCAATGATAGCAATTATAAGTGCTACCAAAAGTATTTTTATATGATAAAATTTATAACAGCATATGTCAAATGCTTCTAAAATTTTTAAAAATGCTGTAATTATTGACCATTATAATATATAACAGCAATATGTAAAATACTGTTTAAGTGTTACCTTTACTGTTTTTTAACAATATTTAAAAAATGCTATGAAAAAATAGTGTCTAAAACTAATTTTGACGTATCTTAAAAACTTTTTTAGAAAATAGTACTATGCTTGGTTGATAAGAGGAAAAATATTAAGAAGGAAAAGAGTGTATGACAATATAAAGAAAAAAAAATTCTTTTTTTTTGGTGAAAGAGAAAAGTAAAAGAGTGAATTTAAAAGTAATTAGGTTTTTTTTTCTTCAAAAAAATAAATAAATAAATTCAAGTTTATACAATATTATAATTTATCCCATAAAACATTCGAATATTTGATTCAATTGATTACATATGATCTCATATCGAGTAAGTTCGAATATTTTTTTCAAATTAAAAAAATTCACCCAACTAAGAATAGAAAATATGGTTCAGGTGAGGCTATTGTTAGAAACTTGAAACCTGTTGAGAAATTATAAAGAAAGAAATACAACATTTAGAACATGATGATGATAACCAATATAAAATCTAATAATTAGGCTAAAAATGACAGTTTCCATTTTGCTTATTTTTCTTCAAATAACATGTTCTTTTACATCAATCTTTTTTTTTTATCTATAGCAAACAAATAAGGAAATAATCTTTTTACTAATTAAGTTTTCTTTTTGAAATTTATCCTGATTTTCATTTATTTTAAAAGTATATTCAAACTAAAAGCATTAGAAAATATATACTAGGAAAATTCCTAAAAAATAAAAACTATGAAATGGTACTAAAATATATAAAAAATGCTCTCATTTAATTACAGCCTTCAATTATCTAAAAGGATTAATGTCACACTTGGTCCTATATTTTATGAAAATTTTCAATTTAGTACCTCTAATTTTAAAATGTGAAATGTGGTATTTATAGTATCGTTTGTATAATAATATGGTACTCGAAGTTAATACCGTTAACTAAGATAATTAATTGAGTGGCCTCGAGCGAGTTCGTCGACTTGTATTATTGTTTATTTAATATTAAAAAATTTATTTTTATATATTTCATAATTAAATTTAAATTTAAATAAAAATTATTTTTTATTACTTAAATAATAATTTAAATCGAATCAGATTAAATCACAAAAAATTCTGTCTTAATTTATTCCAATATAAATTAAATTTGTCCGATCGGGGTGACTACCGACGGTTTTTTTATATAAATATAGCTAAAAAAAATCCCAAAATACCGATCCTTTTAGATTATTTCCCAAAATACGCTGGTTTTAACACTAGCTGGGAAATCGCCACCCCCCATGGCGATTTCCCAACATCAAAATATTGATTTTGGCTAAAAATACCAAGGGAAATCGCCATGGGGGGTGGCGATTTCCCTTGGTGTTTTTTTCAAATTTTGATAAAAATACCAAGGGAAATCGCCACCCCCCATGGCGATTTCCCTTGGTATTTTTAACCAAATTTGTAAAAAGGATGAAGGGAAATCGCCATGGGGGGTGGCGATTTCCCTTCATGTAATTTTTTTTTTAATTTATAAACAAATTTTAATTTTTTTTTTTAATTTGTAAATTTTATTTTTTAAATTTACAAATTATAAATTAAATTAAATTTCTTATTAAATTTAAATATGGAAAATTTTGTTTCTTATAAAAATTAAAAAAACAAAATAATATTTCTTCTTAAATTTGTATATCAAAAATTATATTTGTAAGTTTTGTTTTAATTTTAAAAATTTGTAAGTTTTGTTTTTTAATTTTAAAATTTATAAATTAAATTAAAATAATTTTTTTTATAATTTTAAAAATAAAGAAATTTCGTAAGGTATATTTTATTATTTAAAATTTATGAACAAATTTTTTTAAATTTTGTTAATTGATTTGTATTAGATAAAAACAAAAAACAAACAAAAAAACTTGCATTACATTTTCCCTTATAATCCAAAGTACATGATAAGTTGAGAAAAACATGTAATTCATTTATTGTTGATGCGAAGTCTCCCCCAATGTGCCAAATCGATGCGGACAATTTCGACGGTTATGACCTTCGTTTCTGCATAATCCACAACGTTTTGGTTGGCCTTTCTCCCTGAGGTCCATTTCATTACGAATACGACTTGATTTTGGCCGACCATGTGGATTTCTCCGTATTTCTTGATTGGGACACACTTCTGGACCATCATATTGAGGCCAGTAACCTTCATTTCCAACAGTTTCGAACTCATGTCTATAAACGTTCAATATAGTTTCCAGTCTATAGACTTTGTCCATATATTGCATGCAATCTACATGGACATGTGCACAGGCAGCAACTACATGTGAACAAGGGAACCTTTGTGCTTGAAACTTTCCACAATCACACCACATGTCACTGAGGTTGACTTTGTACTTCATTGCAGAAACACCCTCTTGTGGGGCAACTAACTCTTCAACCAGAAAAGATTGATTTGTTCGCGTAAAATTACGAACAATGTGGGAGTTAGCTTTCCTGCGATTTTCTTGCATAGCTTGTGTGACTGTTTCACAATATGTGTGCCCTCCCTCCATCATGGCAATTTGCTTGTTCCCCATCTTAACAAAAAGTGCAGCCAACCTATAATATGTTGATTGCACTAAAGCAGTAATGGGAAGATGACGCGTTCCCTTCAACACCGAATTGATAGATTCAGCTAGGTTGGTTGTCATATGGCCATAACGCCTTCCTTGATCATATGACTGCGCCCACTTCTCCTTGGGGATCCTATCAAGCCAATTAGCCGCCTCTGCATTTTCTCCACGAAGATTGTCATACATGAAATGAAAATTCGGTCGCCTTAACTCGTATCCTAATAAATTTTAAAACAAAAAACTTGTGAATTTCAATATTATTTTATATGCTAAACGAAATATAAGAGATAAAATAACTATGATTTGATTCCATACCCCTGTTAACAATTTGTCGACGCAATTCCTTATTGTTAAACTTTTTCATAAAGTTCGCTGCAATATGTCGAATGCAGTACACTGAATATGCATGTGGAGGATTCCATCCACCATCGCGTATAATCGCAGCTTTGATGGCTTCATGTCGATCAGACATCAAGCAAATGCCAGACTGTTTTGTCACGTGTCTGCGCAAGTTACTGAGAAAGAATGACCAAGCCTCTGTTGTCTCACCCTCCACAATGGCAAAGGCAATTGGCAGTATGTTTCGGTTGCCATCTTGTGCAATAGCTAACAATAATGTGCCTTTGTATTTTCCATATAAGAAAGTACCGTCTATTTGCACAATAGGTTTACAATACGGATACCCTTCAATGCACGACTTAAATGTCCAAAATAGTCGATGGAATATTCTCTTACCCTGGACCAGTCGATCACCGTGATATGCAGGTACCGTTTGCAATTCCACAATTGTACCAGGCACGAAATGTTGCATTGCACCTAACCATTTAGGTAGCTCATTGTACGATCTTTCCCAATCGCCAAATACTGGAACAATTGCCTTTTGCTTTGCTTGCCATGTTTTCTTGTAGGAGGTGATGTATCCATACCGGATTCGCATCTCAGCGATCAAAACTGAAACGGAAATCTCCGGATTTGCTTGGACCAATGACAAAATGCATGAACAGATCATGTTACAATCTAACTTGCAATGATCTTGTGAAATCCTCCCCGATGTGCAAGTATGAGGCCCTTCATATTTTCTAATCTCCCATAGATGTTTCTTCTTCATAAAAGTTGCCCTTATTCTCCAATTACACCCATTCCCATACATTACGCACTTGGCATAATATTTCCTCGGCTCAGATTCAATTACTATGTAATCTACAGAGTTTTTGATGTTATAGTGCTTGATAGTTGAAAGCACAACCTCTTTCGTTGGGAATTGTAACCCAACACACAGATCAACTGCAGATGGATCAAATGTCAGAGGCATAGCTAATGTATGAGCATACTCTGGAAATTCCGGCACATGCATTGCCTCCAAATCCAGTGTATGCATATGGGATGCAGCCTGATATGGGGGAATATCTCGATGAGTGTTGATATCTCCATGAGTGTTGATATCTCCATGAGTGTTGATCTCAGCAGGGACGACGTCTGGGTCAGAATCAGTATTGTCATCACTTGCGAATTCAGCATCCTCTTCCTGCTCACTAAATTCACCAACATCTTCACCATGGACTCCACGTGGACGAACAGGATCAACACCAGCTGGCTCATCTTCGAGGGTAGTAGGAATTAGGGTTTGTGAGACTAATGAAGTCTGAAAAGTTGTAGCTTGAGATAAGGGCACGACTTCTTCTGTGGGAACGTCGTATGTAGTGTGAACATAGAACGACCCAGAATCATAATCTTCTATGGGAAAGTTTTCTATTGTGCGAACATTTGAAGGGCCGCAATCATCGTCAACATCATCTATGTCAGCATATAACTCAAGGACACCAACATTTGCAAATGTCTCATGAGCATAAAACATGCATCTGACATCATCATCATCTTCAAGTGGAAATGTTCTATATCGGACACATCCTTCACCAATAGAAAGAGGATGCCTGTACTTAACCTCTGAAACTCTTTTTCTAGTTCCAGCTTTAATTTTTGTATGAATTTGCAGCTTCAGTTCCTCTAATGTGACGTCGTCTTCAACACGAAAACTTTTTGGACGTTCACAATCAAAGGTAGCACCTTCGTCAGTATTATGAATTTGGCCATTATAGTAGACCAATGCGATCACTCTATTGCTCATGTTGTGTAGCAAAAGAAAGAAGAAATATAGAAGGATGAGAATGAGAATGAGAATGAGAATGAGGAGGTTTTAGCACTCAGGAAAAATCTGATTGAAAAACTGTTGTAGGGGGTATTGTAAACCTTCATAAGTATTATGAATTTATAATGGTTCATTATGTTGTACCAGATGACAAATCCCATCCTTTGTATAGGATGGAATCTGATTCTGATATTCTGCCTAGGACTATTTGACTGAAAAAGTTATAACTTATTCAATGCAAAATGTGATTGATAAATCCCATCATTTGTCTCATCCATTGCAGAAAGAATCAAGTTCCAATATTTTCTGCAGCATTTGATGGACTGGAAATATAGCTGAAACCTGTCTAAAAACCTATATCATCAGTCTTATCCATTGCAGAAAAAATCAAGTTCCAATATTTTCTGCAGCATTTGATGGACTGGAAAATAGCTGAAACCTGTCTAAAAACCTATATCATCGGTCTTATCCATTGCAGAAAGAATCAAGTTCCAATATTTTCTGCAGCATTTGATGGACTGGAAATATAGCTGAAACCTGTCTAAAAACCTATATCATCAGTCTTATCCATTGCAGAAAGAATCAAGTTCCAATATTTTCTGCAGCATTTGATGGACTGGAAGTATAGCTGAAACCTGTCTAAAAACCTATATCATCAGTCTTATCCATTGCAGAAAGAATCAAGTTCCAATATTTTTTGCACCATTTGATGGACTGGAAATATAGCTGAAACCTGTCTAAAAACCTATATCATCAGTCTTATCCAGAAATTTTTTTTTCTGCTTTCCAGAATTTCACTTGTTTGCTTATGAAAATGTAATGCAAGTTTTTTTGTTTGTTTTTTATTTTTATCTAATACAAATCAATTAACAAAATTTAAAAAAATTTGTTCATAAATTTTAAATAATAAAATATACCTTACGAAATTTCTTTATTTTTAAAATTATAAAAAAATTATTTTAATTTAATTTATAAATTTTAAAATTAAAAAACAAAACTTACAAATTTTTAAAATTAAAACAAAACTTACAAATATAATTTTTGATATACAAATTTAAGAAGATATATTATTTTGTTTTTTTAATTTTTATAAGAAACAAAATTTTCCATATTTAAATTTAATAAGAAATTTAATTTATAATTTTTAAATTTAAAAAAATAAAATTTACAAATTAAAAAAAATTTAAAATTTGTTTATAAATTAAAAAAAAAATTACATGAAGGGAAATCGCCACCCCCCATGGCGATTTCCCTTAATCCTTTTTACAAATTTGGTTAAAAATACCAAGGGAAATCGCCATGGGGGGTGGCGATTTCCCTTGATATTTTTAGCAAATTTTGAAAAAAACACCAAGGGAAATCGCCACCCCCCATGGCGATTTCCCTTGGTATTTTTAGCCAAAATGAATTTTTTCATGCTGGGAAATCGCCATGGGGGGTGGCGATTTCTCAGCTAATTTTAAAATAGCGTATTTTGGAAAATAATCTAAAAATATCGGTATTTTAGAAATTTTTTTTTTGTGGCTATATTTATATTAAAAAAACCGACTACCGACAGTGGGAAGCATCATCCGGATGTACACCTGTGGTGTTCTGATGCAACCTGCTTTGTCAAGTGGGGTCCCCTTTTTCTTTAAGGGCCCCAGAGCCTGCCAGAACACGAGAGGGTCCCATTTTCTGAAATCAGGAGATCGGATGCCGATCGTTTGTTTGGTTGGCCTGTCTCTCAGGCTGTGATTGACAATCTTCTATGGATATGATTACAAGCAAGATTTGAGGAAGCCAGCCAGGGTTGAAAGTTGAAAGTCTAAAAGACTAGTGCCAATGCCAGATCCTGGTCAAGCCACGTCGATGCATCAATGACCATTCATGGCTGAATCAAAAGGGTCCCCCCCTCGTTGGAACATGATCAATCATCATGGGACCCTTTGTCCTAGCTTATTACTATTTGGATGTACCCCCTCACTCCATTCCTTGCTTCAAACTGTAACTTGTCTTTTTACAACATTGTCAAATTTCATGGTTATAGCTTAGCTAGGATTTTCTAGTTCTGGCGGATTGTAACTTGCAATGCCTCAGAAATTTGGAGACAGGATCCCGATGGCTGATTACTTGATCAAGTTCTTCATATGATTTTTGTGAAGTTTAAAAATTCTAAAGTAAAACTGTTGCAGGACTATAGTTTTATTTCTATTTAAACCATTAAAAAAAAAAAAAAGAGTTCTTTATCTATGTAAAAAGTTTTCTTTTCCCAAACTATATATAACATAGAGGGAATTCTATAGTCAAAATTATTGCGATTAAATTTTGAGGTTTAATTCAGTTAGTTCATGCAACCATAGTTAAGAAGTGACATTCAACAAATTTAATGTTCAAATCTTAACATTTGTAATTTTTCTCCTATCTTCAGGTTTCAACATTTTTTACATAAAAAAAAGATTCTTGTGGTCAACTGAAACTTTATGGTGAATAGGAAGCCAACTTCTTAATCCTTCCTCCACTCCACTCCACTCCCCTACACTCTATATTTTTTCTTTACATTGCATCAAATCCGATTTATTTATCTTCAGTTAACATATGAAGTAGGGTCAAAATTTGCTAAGAAAAGGATTGGAGGAAGAGGAGCAGGAGCAGGAGATAACTGAATAGGGTCCTTCCCCTGCTCAAAATTCAAGCACTCCTTCAAAACAAACAAATTGAAAAACATCCTTAACTTGCAGCCCTATCCAACAAGATGGGCTATGAAAATTTTATAAGTTAATCGGCCTTAGCTACTATAGTGAAATGGGCTATAAGACAGCTTCAGCCACCTTCTACTGGAGACATATTCCAGCTCCAGACACCTTATAATTGAAAATGCAATGGATTTGGGGGTACCTAAAGAATTGCTAATCTAGGCTAATTGATGTCAGGTAACATGAATAATAATCTGTCTGGAATATATGAATTTTATTCTGAACTCATAATTGTAAAGAGATAAAATTATGTTTTCTTTTGCTAAAAAAGTCAATTCAGTTTAAGTTTAGTTGGTTCATGCAACTACCCTTAAAAAGTGACATTCAGCAGGTCTGGAATTCGAATCTCAATATCTGCAAACCCTTCTCCTATTCCCAGACTACGCCGCTACAGCCTCCTTTGTAAAAAAAAAAAAAAAAAAAAAAGAAGTCAATTCTTTAGCCAAATATATTCTTATATGTCTGATGAGAGGCAGCTGACCATGTTTGATCACCTACATTCATCTATGAAAAATAGTTTTATACTGAAAATTTTATGTTAATGAGTCTGAAAACTACTTCAATTCAAAACTCATCAACCCTGCATGGTGCCGGCCAGCAGCTAGCTCAAATGCTAAGCATAAACTAGTGTTATTAAAACCGGATTAGATCGGTCGGTCGAACTGGTTGAATCGATGGCTTGTCCAGTTCGGTGCATGTCATAGAATCAGATTTTTTTCGAACCTGTAAAAAATCGATAAAAACCCGAAAAACCGATTTTACACTTATTTTTTTATAAAAAATTTTTATTGTATGTCATAAAATTTGAACATTTAATCCCTTGAATTTGTATTAAAGACCATACCATTTGATCAAATACATATTTTTATTAAATATTTACTATATTTAATACTTATTTAATATTTAAATTCTATTTTTAATATAACCGGCCGATTCAACCGATTGGACCAATTGAATCGCTAATCAGAGATCTCACCGGTTCGACCTCCGATTCGGTTTTTTTCAACATTGGTATAAACCAATAACCAGAGTGACAGAAATAAACTCAAAGGGTTGAGCTGGTAAGATCAGTTATGTGGAGCCTAAGAGGACAGTCACTGCAATTTGCAAACGGAACGGACAATGTTCAGTGCTGCTGCGGCATGCATGCAGATCAGGCTTTGGGAAAGGCCGAAAGGAGGCTTTTACTGTGAGTCTAAATGCTGATGGACCCCTCGACTAAGGCATTGAAACAAACACCTTTAGTCCAAAGAAGGCCATATAGTTTCTGCTCCGTACGTAGTCTTCAAGATATACGTCGTTTTTCTTCCTCTATTTCAGGGATTTTATGGTGTTTTCAAAGGGCTTGATCCATTGAAATTTGAAAGTCACAGCTCTATCAATAATAGAATGGATTTTACTTATCCAAAAAAAAATAATAATAATAGAATGGATTTTTTTTTTTTGAGATCAGATGGATTTGGCTCATAAATTCCGAAAAAGTTAAATTAAGTTTGGATGTCAACATTATTCTGAGAGCAACTATTCCTTCATGATCTGCTTAAATAAAAATGCTCCCTGGTTTAATCTTTATCATTACCAAAATTATACTTTCAATATCCCTCCATTTTCCGTTTGAGGAAGTGCATGCCTTGTACATAGTTGTAGCCTAATGTTATTTGTTTTTTTTTTTTAAATTATTTGCGTCCGACACATATTCGGATATGAGTATGAGGTATCATCTAGGAATCTATGGAAATGGAGCAGGACGGGGATTGTCTTATCCACCTCCGTCCTATTCTTACATGGATGTTGAAAGCATCCGCCTCCATGGATGTCAATTACATCTATAACCGTTCTACACTACTCCTTTCCACTTTTTTACTAATTATTCTTAATTTAATATTGTAAAAATATATATTATAATTTATTCATAAACATAATTTTAGTATATATAATTATTTAATATTTATATAATATACATATATATAAAGTATATGTATATAATATGAGTATATATATGTAATATATACTAAAAATATAAGGAATATATAGAATATTTTAAAGGGTAAAATAATAATTTTAAAAGGCGAGGCAGGGTAGAGCAAACATTTATCAAAACCGCTCCACTCCGTCCCCATTTAAATAAAAAAAAAAAAGTCTTCATTCAAAGCAGATCAATACAGAATCCGTAAAGCAGATCGAATTTTGTCATCCCTAGTATCATCCTCCAAAGATATAAAAAAAAATTAAACATATTCGTATTCGACGTTCACTCAATTCAAGTAACATAGGTTATAGCATATAAGCCTACTAGTAAATGCTTGATTTTTGTATTTTTGTATAAATTTTTATGCACATGCCTCCAAATATCCATTTACAACCCATTCTTCATAAATAAATACTGAATATTTATATCACTTGGTAAGACATAAATATCATTACTCTTGGCCATGTAAAAAGTTGAAGTCATCACAATTGTCATAAGCAAAACTCATATATGATTCATTGAACAGTCTTTCAATCCTTAGGACAACATATTTCAATGGGGCTATAAGGATATGATTATCTGATTCACTAAAATGGAAAAAGAGAAAAAAAACAAAGAACTCTTAATTAGTATTTAGTCCTGAAGGAGACCAAGCAGGTCAAAAACACCCCAATTCCCAGCCAATTTAATAAAACTGTTTAGTGTTTACCCTCCCCACTACCTAAACTAATTATTATAGCTAAGGGTATCAAACCAGCAACTGTAAAGGAGAATAAGATAAGAATCCGGATTTAGCCTAATTGATTCATATATCTAGCAGGTTTGGAGTTCGAATTCAACATTTGCAATTTTTTTTTTTTTTTTTCAAACTGAGATTTTTTTTATAACCAGAAGGAATAAGATAAAATTAAAAGAACAAACAATAACTAAACTTGGATCCTTTCCGGTATAAGTAATCAAATCTCCTTTTAAAAAGCTTGATGATCCTTCTGTCAGCCACTAAACTGATTCGGTATCCTCTTTGGTTTAATTAAAGATTAAGTAAATCACTCCCTGATTATGAACCCTTTATTATAGCAATGACATGAAATTACTGACTTAAAAAAGAAAAGAAAAGAAAAAAAACATGAGCAAAAACTGATGTTTGACTTGAATATCTTTCATACTGATACGGATTAGAAAAGGGTTAATCATAGATTAGTGCAAAACCGATCGATTTAGGCGAGAATTAAATAATGAATGAATCAAAGGGCAGCCTGGAAAGGGCCATATTTTTGAGCTTAGACATTCAAAGGAAAGAGTGGGTTGGTCAGCCCCCACCATGGCGTCGACTGTCCCAGATTCCACCAACATTTGGAATAATAGTCTTGTGAAGGAGATTCTCATACATATATATATATATATATAAATATATTGTGTTTTGTAGGACCATAAACTAATAAACTACGTTAGTGATCATAATTAATAATTTAATATGTTAATTAAGTTATGGATTATCAATGAGCCCATACAGCTGGACCTTTACATATAGGACAGTACATGACGATCTTACAGCTAACTATTAGCTTTAGACTCGAAAGGTTTACATCTATCGAAATCAGAAGATCCTAGCTAGAACAGCCACTACAAGAGGGAGAGCTTTTTCCTCTACGGATTTTTGAGAAAGCAACGGTTATAAAAGGTCAGAATAAGGGTTGGTCAGGGTAAGAGAAATCAAAACCTACCGAAACTCTGACACCTTTCACCTGTTATTCTTCTTTGATTTAAATATCGAATTACGTCTCGAAAACAAATTCCGGTGCCCTCTAATATTTTTTGTCTTTACAAAGTTTTACCAATCTTCCATCTGACAATTCAACCACAAAAAAGACATCAGCAGATTTAATGAGATTTTTATTACAAAATAATTTATCTCTATTAGAGATTTCTTTCATCGATCCTTTAAATTTATGAACTTTGGTGAGTAAGCATATCAATTGGGCTAATAATAATCATCCAAAAATTTTCTATCACAAATGAAGCATGCTAAACTTGAGAGATTCTAATGATTTGTTTGAAAGTATCTAGCTAGCTAGCTAGGCATGCATCCCTATATGAAGGCATAGAAAGAAGCAAACAAATTAAAAGAGTGATATACATAGGACAAGTTATATGGTAACATCGTGAGGCATCCAAAGGTCGTCCAAAGTTCAAGGGAGATATCGTGAAAATCACTTGTTTAACTTTAACTTTGGAGCAAAAACAATAATATTGATCTTCTACTGATCTCCTCTTTCTTTGTTGTCTTCCATGGCATTTTGTGGCAATAAAACAACCACAGAACAATCTAGATTGACACCATATCTTAGTTTTATATTTGGACCACTCCCCAAAATTCTCTAAAAAGCTTTTTTCATTACATTGTAAAAGAAAAAAAAAAGTTGTCATATATATATATATATATATATATATATCCAAAGTTGGGGAGTCACTTTCTTGAGGAGATAATTAAGGAAGTATTTTGGGCTTTTTTAATTCTTTTCGAAAAGAAAATGTAGAGAGAAAGTTTCTTTGTATTCTTATATGATATTGACTCTACCAATGTCCAAATGATGAAAATTGAAAAGGGTATGTGTTTTTTTGTTGAAGATGTTGAATTGGGTAATGTTAAAAGAACATGTGGATGGGAATGGATAAGAGTCATAGCTAAGGGGATATATAATATATAATTATATATAGAGAGAAGAATTTATTTATATCAACGTAAAATTAATTTAATTTATATATTTTATAATTTTTCATATGATTTATATTTATTTAATTTGATCGTTATATTTCATGTTATATTCATATAAATTGTGCTCGTCAGATTTGGAGTAAATTAAAAAAGTTTAACTATTTATTTGATGTAAAAAATTTTCAATAATTAAATATATATAAAAACGATATTCTCGACCGACATAATATAGATATTGAATCGATTCAAAACTTTACTCGCACGATAAGTGCGATTATATTACTAAATTCAACAATCATTTTGTTAAAATATCAATAATATACGAAATTGTAAAAATATATAAAATTAATTAATTTTACACCAATAAATAAATTAATCTCTCTTCGCGTATATATAAATCATAGAGGTAGGTTAGATAGAAACAATCCAAAATGGGTTGGAGACGTTGACAAGGCAAGGGCACAGCTTGGATTAGGGATGTTTCCTTCTCCTAGGGATGTGACCTGTCTCTAAGTCACCACCATGCCCTTCAAAGGCCTTTAGAATGAGAGATGTTGATATATAGCACTTGCTATTTCATATGTGTCGGAATTGCTAACACAATCTCGTGCATACGTTATTAGGGATAGTAAAATTTGATCCGACAGATAAATTTTGCATTGATTCTTTTCGTATGGATTTTTTTTTTTTGAAAAGCGAAGTGGTTTTGATAAATGCTTACTCCGCTCCGCCCCGCTCCGACTTTTGAAATTACTATCTTACCTCTTAAAATATTTTTATATTTTCACTTATATTTTTAGTTTATATATTAGATATATATACTAAAATCATATAGATATTAATATTTTATATATGAAAAATGTTAACCAGTGCCTAATGGCACTAGTTAAGGTGATATATATAGAAAGAAAAGTGTAATTAATGCATTATTTTTTTTTTTAATTTAGAAAAAGTAATAAATTAAATGCAAAAAACTTTCCTAAAAAAGTAAAAAAATAATCCTTAACTAGTGCCTATAGGCACCGGTTAAGCGAACCCTTTATATATATATACTTTTAGTATATAAGTGCTTAATTTCATACATTTTCATTTATTATTTCCTTATACTTTGTGCTTTAATTCTTAAGTTCCTTGACAAATTACTACGATTTTGTGAATTATAGGTATTTTGGAAGAAATGAAGTCAAAACATGTCAAATATGATGTTAAAGAGCTTATAAAGTCACAATCATAAGATGGAAGAAGACTTGGGAGTCAAAAAGATCAAATTCTTAGTGCTAAGTGATGAGGCAGATTTGACCTCCGGAGCTTGTTGCTAAGAAATCATTATGTTAAAGTCATTATTTGAAGAAACTTCCTTCTTAACTTTTGAAGCTGACTTTAATACATTTCCAACAATAGTTTACACACCTAAATTAGACAATGAATGGTCATCCAGATCAGCCGACGAAGTGCGAGACAGTGCAGCAGTCACGAAACCGAAGTCAGTGAGCAAAAACATGCAAGTCAACCCACTTGGCGTCGCGCCACCGAAAGTTGGAGCCACGGCGCCAACCTTACTGCCTCCAAAACTCGCAAATCAGGGAAAAAACTGTAAAAATCGTAAAACTTGCCTATTTTGCACTCTTTTGCCTCCTAGCTTCCTTGATCAGCAAGAAAGGGTTTCCAATACATTAAAACTCTATAAATACCATCTTTTGAGCCACCAACTAGGACATGCTTTTGATTATTTATCAATCTTCTTCTTCTTCTTTAATCTCTCAAGTTTTATTTTATTTTTCTTCTTAGTTTCTTTTAAATATTCATGTCTATGTTAACTATGCCTATGCAAGGCTAAACTTTTATTTGGTTAAGGGTGATTTCAAAGCCCTAGACAAGTTGTGTAATTGATTTTCAGATTTATCTATCATTAGTTTTCTATCAAAGTTGATTATGTTCTTCCATAAAAATTGTTCATGATATTGTCTTGATTTGTTTAGGTCGCGAACTAGATAGATCTTGATAATTATCTATTGCTAGTTTAAGAGTCTTGATTCATGTAATTGTCTTGATTTCCTATTCATAAGTGGCAATTTGTGATTAATGATTATGGTCAAGTTTTCGCTAATTGTAAAGTGGAACATAACATAAGTTAAACAATCCGAGCTTATGTGTTTGTTGCCTAGATCAACCCATCTTTCTCATCATAAAGCTGCCATTACATTAAATCTAGAGAGCTTATTCTAGGTTGTCTAGTGGTTAGAGATTAAATAGAGAGCTTGTTCTATTTAACGACGAACTAAGGAAAGATTAGGGTAACAGAGCTTGTTGTTATCTACGGTTGATAATTTTGATAGTTAATTGATGTTGATAGATCTGATTATTGATTCTCAATGATGTCTAGTGGTGGAGAATGAAACCTTAACCATACTTTTCTCATATTTGATTACTTCTTATTTACTTACTTTCTTCTTTTAATTGTTTGCTTTAGTCTAAACTGATTCTTTGAATTTAAGTATAAATTAATAATTCTTAAATAAACACCAATCCCTGTGGACTCGACCATTGCTTATTGCTATATTTTACAATTGATTTTTTAGTGCAAGGATTAAATAAGATATACTCTTTTGAGTGCATCATATATATATATATATATATATGTATATTATATATATTAAAGAATTTTATATACTAAAATTATGTTCATGCTTAAATTACAATATAATTTTTTATAATATTAAGTTAAAAATAATTAATAAAAATTGGGATGTAGCGGAGTGGAGTACCGTGGAGCTGTTATGGATGTAACCGACATCTATAGATGTGGATGTTTCCAACATTCATGCAAGAGTGGGGAGGAGGTGGATAAGACAATCTTCGCCCTCACCCCGCTCCGCCGTCCCTATACACCACCCTATTTTCATGCTTTAGTTTTACCCCCCAAAAAAAATTTAGTCTCCAAACCTTCCTATTGGTTATCTCTTTGTAGTGAAACTAAGCTGTGTATATATGAAAAATTGGTTATCTATTTTCAAATAAATAATATTAATTGTTATAGCATATTGAAATTAGTTTATAGCTAGGTAGATTGATAGATTTTGTGCAAAATGTGATTACTTTTTATTAGAAGAGGTGATTGCATGAGCTAATTAATGGTTACTTGGTTTTTTTTTTTTTTAATTTAACATGTAATAACATTTTGTTTTAAAAGTACAATGTTATATGTTCGAAAAGATTAATTTTAGATTGAATTTAGATTTGATTTGTTATATAATTATGAAAATAAAATGCATACATCATGTGCAAATTAGTTAAAGTTCAATATAATTATATATTTGAAAAGTATAAAAATTAATACGGATTTCGAATTCATTGATAAATATAGGTATTTCAAATTCACCAATAAATAGACATCCAACAAATTCATAAATTAAAAAATTAATTTCAAAGGTTATATTTACTTTACTTATCACATAATTTTCACTAATTTAAAATTCAAAATCCCTATTTTAAATCCGAGTTACCAAAAGCAACTTAAAAAATTTCTATATTATTTACTAATTTTTTTACGTATTATTGATTTTTTTGAGTTTTTTTATATAAAGGAATCCACGATTTGAAGATAAGGAAGAAAGGATTGTCGGAACTGATATTTGAATCTCAAATCTATTAGATACCATACACTTTTTAAAGGTGATTGCATGAATCAATTGAAGTAAACCCAAATTCATTGATCTATAGTTAGTATAGTTCACAAGTTTTTAACTTCAATTTTAGATTTTCTTATATGATTTAATGAAAACTTTATGAACAATTTGATATTATGAAAATTGAGTCCTTAGAGATACATAATTTTTTTTTTAATTTTATTAAAGGATTTTTTTGGTCTATTTTGTCATCTTTTATGGACATTTTTGACTTTTTACAAAGAATCTTTAGGGATCTAAAGGGTATTTCTTCAAATGTTTAAAATTTATTTATCCTATTTTGTTTTTTATTTGGGGCAAAAATATTTTTTTTGACAAAAAATTAATAAATATATTATTATTAATGAATATATATTCTAGAAAAAAAAAAATTCTTAGGTCGATTTAGAATTTGTACCGATTTGCTCGGGTAAAAGAAATTTATTTTAATAATTATATTTATTTTAATTTTAAATGATATATTTAAATTGATTAGTTAGCATGTTAATTTGAGGATCGATTTAAGATCCGTTCTCGATCCGCTCCGAGAAAAAGCTAAAAAAAATTATTTTACTAATTATTTTTATTTTAATTTTAAATGATGAATTTAAAGTGGTTGATTCGCACATTGACTCGTGAGTCGATTTAGGATTCGTACCCACTCGCTCGGGAAAAAAGTTTAAAAAAATAAAAAAATAAATTTGCTACTAACTTATATAAGAAAATAAATCCTACGAGAGAATAAAATATAAATCATAATTTTATTTTCTTATTTTTTATATCTTATAATAAAAGTATACCGTGTACAATAAGGTTTAAATATTTTATAAAAATACATATAAATAACATTTGAAAATGCATTTGTATTAAGTAATTTATAAATAAATAATTATCATAAATTTAATTTTTATAATTAAAAAATATTATTATATTAATATTATTATAATTTAAAAATAAAATATTTAAATATATAATAATTATTTAATAAAATATAAACTAAAATTAAAATTTTATTATTAATTAATTAAAAAAATTATAAAAAAATTAAAAGTACCCCGATATCGACAGCTCGGAGAAAAGGTTAAAAAATAAATTTATTTTATTAATTATTTTTATTTTAATTTTAAATGATGAATTTAGAGTGGTTGGTCCGCATGTTGACTCGCGGGTTAATTCAGGATCCATACCCGATCTACTTGGAGAAAAAAATTTTTAAAAAATTTTTTTAATTATTTTTATTTTAAATGATGCTTTTAAAGGAGTTGGTTTACACATTGACTCGGTGGTCGGTTTAGGATCCGTACCCAATCGGCTAGGGGAAAAAGTTAAAAAATTTATTTTATTAATTATTTTTATTTAAATTTTAAATGATGTATTTAAAGGCGTAAATATGCGTGTTGAGTTGCGGATCGATTTGGGATTCGTATCCGATCCGTTCGGGAAAAAAATTAAAAAAAAGAAGAAAAAAGAACTTGCTACTAACCTTTATTAGAAAATCAATCCTACGAGAGAATAAAATATAAATCATAATTTTTTTTTTTACCTCCTATAAATAAAAATACACAGTATACAATAAAATTTAAATATTTTTTTAAAAAAATATAAAAATAACATTTGAAAATATATTTATATTACATAATTTATAAGTAAACAATTAATTTAAATTTAAATTTAAATTTCATAATTAATAAAATATAATTATATTAAGATTATTATAATTTTAAAATAAAAAATTAAATAAATTATTATTATTAAAAAAATTTAATTTAAAATAAATTTATTAGTATCAATTAATTAAAATTTTATATAAAAAAAATTAAAATTATCCCCGCGAAGCGGGATCTTTTTCTAATACCTGAAAATTTTCAGTCGAAAGTTTGCTGTTTAAAAAAAAAAACCAAAAAATATTGAGGATTTAATTGTATTTTAGCTATGTGTCATTAATTGTTATCCCCAGGGGGTGGGCAAGTGTCGGTTAAAGAAAGTTGTCTTGTAGCTGCAGCTCATCCAAACTTTTTTTTTTCGCTTTTCAGTTCTTCTAATCAATAATTATTTTTAAGAGAAATCGCCAAGCAGAGAAAGGGAAGAAAAAAAAAAAGTATGTTAAAATATTTGATAATTCGTATATTTATATTATATTCGTATAATTTTTATGTTATAATTTTGTTTAAAAATGTTTTAATATAAATTTTGACACATTAAATTATTAATACTAATTTGTGTTATATATAGATTTGAAATATTCGTGTATTCGTGTCGTGTTCATGTTTTTTTTTCATATCATATTAAATTTTTTATCGTGTTTTAATTTTTTTATCGTGTTTAATATTATCAAATCTTAAAAAAAAAAAACAATTTATTTGTACTGTGGAGACATACTGCCGCTTTATAAGATAAATATATAGTATTTGTTGAATTGCATGGGATGAATTATTGGTTCATGTGAGAATGTGCATAATCGGAAGGTTCTTATAAGTATATATCTTTACTATATAATAATATGCAAAATTTTAATTTTAATTATAATTTATATTTATACAATATAGTATAAGATTGGGTGGTGCATAATCATATGCTTTGCTGAAATGGAAGATGGCAAAATTTAGGCAAGACCCAAAAAAAAAAAAACTTTCACATGCATGAGATTTTTAATTTAAACTTTTGTGACTTCTCATTATGCCTACAAGATGATAGTGTTCAATTTGATAATGGGTTTTCAAAAGTTAATAAATGAATATTTATAGAGTTCGCTTTTTTATTATGAAAATTTTAAACTCTATAAACGGAGTTAAGAAAATAATAAGTATTTTTATATCAAAATGTTTTAATATTTTTTATTATACTGTACAAAAATATGTGTCAATTTGCTAAATCTGCAGGTGAAATTGTATCAAATATTAATTTTTCATATTTATATATGATATTTTTTCTGCAAAAGAAAGATAAAGTAATGATTGATGTTGAAAAATTGAATTAATTTGAATATGGGTGGTTATATTAAATGTAAAATAATAGAAAACTCAACTCTATAGTCTCTATGATGAGTAATGTTTAAGAATTTAGGTTTTAATAATTTGATTAAGTGAGCAAGTCTATTATTAAGTTCATTTAAAAGTGTGTAACTAATTAATTAGTAGGAATATGTTATTATTGCCTTACTTTGATGTTAAAAGTTGGTGCATTAAAATGGTTTGTTTAATGATAATTATACCCAAAAAAAATCATTTCATATCCCCTTTCTCCTCATCAAAAGAAAAAGAAAAAAAATTGAAGTATTAAGTGGCCGAGGGAATAGCTTGCTCAATATATAGTAATGCCACACTTTATGTCAATAAAGAGGTAGTCTCTTAAATTGATATCCTTCTCCCACAAGGCCACAACTACGAAACTAATAATTAAAAAAAAAAAAATAGCATTTAGATTAAAAATAGTAATAATTAGGTCAAGTCAAACAGTATTTTAACATTAAAAAAAAAAATCAAAAATTGTGACATCTAACAACACAAAGAAATCAAAATTTCTTATACTTAAACCAATTCAATTTCTTTTTGAACCATTATATTCTCTTTATTTCAATATAACTATGGAGTAGTAAATGGAAGTAAGAAAAAGAGAAATTCAAATCGAATTTTTTTAGTAGAAAATATATGCACTTGTTATTGAATTAAATGTTGGATGCTTCAATCAAGTGAAAAATAGTATAATAACTACAATAATATATTATCAAATCTAAGGAGAAAATGAACTCAGGTTTATCAGTTGATTTATGTAATCATCTTTAAGAGTTGATATCTAACAAGTAGATTTGGTAATTCGTGTATTCGTACTGTGTTCGTATATTTTTTCATATCATAATCGTGTTTAAGGTGTTTTATATTTTTATAAATTTTGACGTGTTAATAATTTGTGTTATATAGATTTTGACATGTTCGTGTATTCGTGTTTGTGTTTGTTTTTCATGCTGTGTTGTGTTGTGTTGTGTCGTGTTTTAGTTTTAGTTTTAGTTTTTTTTGTCGTGTAATCGTGTAGTATTCAATATTGTCAGGTCTACTAACAGATCTAAAGTTTAAATTTCACTATCTACAATCCCTCCTCAGAGACCGTGATTTTTTTGTAACAAAAAAAAACTAAGAAGAAAATTTGTCCCAAAGACACCACCCATATAATTCTTTGAACTTCCCTACCTAAGTTCTACAAGAAAGTAGCCTAGCTAATAGCTATAATCTTGATATTCCAATGATTCAAAGGAAAGGATAACTGATTAATTAGGTCCACAAGGGGCTACATTATTTGTTTCACCATGTTTAAATGTCTTTTACCAATCTCCCTCCAATGTTCCAAGTGCTAGCTTTTGCATGTGATTATATAGTTGACCAAAGAGACGAGAGGAGAGAGACGACCTTCCCAAGCCCAAGAATCGAATCACGTTCACTATGCAATCGAAGTCGGTTTTTAAATGTTTAAGTACTTTTGGTTCAAGATCCAACGTCCCATCTCCCTCCACGTGTTGACGAACCATAGATCATGAAGCTGATGTGACATACACATGCAGCCATACGAACTACGCCCCCACAGTTTATATTATTGAGGGTTTCTCTCTTCTCTCTGTCTGTCTTTGTTAGCAAACATAATAGCAGGAGCAACCAGACAGAAGAAGAGTAAGCTGAAGCAAAAGCTTTATATCAAGAAAAACTCAAGAGAGAGATAGGATCAAAAGATAGAAAAAAAAGGTCAAGAGAGTTATTTTATTTCTACCATGGAAGTTAGTCGCAAAATGGCCAACATGCTTGGAACTAAGCATGATTTGAACTTCAAAGAGACCGAGCTGTGTCTTGGATTGCCTGGTGGTGGAAATGAAGTGGAAAGTTCTCCAAAGACTACTGGGAAAAGAGGATTCTCTGAGACTGTTGATTTGAAGCTTAATCTTCTTCAGTCTAAGGAAACTGGCATGGATCTAAACAAGAACATAGAGAATGGTTCCAAAGAAAAAAATCTCCTCCCAGCTTGCACCAAAGATCCTGCAAAACCACCAGCCAAGTAAGTCATAATAAAACTACCACTGGTGGAGTCTGAAAATTCTAATGGCAGTGGATGGAATAATTTTCTTTATCAAACTTCATTATCATACTATATTAAAGTATATATCTGTTCCTTTTCTACAAATATTAGGGTTCCTTTTTGTGTTTGTAACAAATATTTCTTTGTTGTTTAAACTTTAAAGCCTAATATCCATTTGGGGTTGGATTTTCAGAGCACAAGTTGTGGGTTGGCCACCAGTTCGATCTTACAGGAAGAACATTATGGCTAACCAGAAGAACAGCAGTGAGGAAAGTGAGAAAGCTAGCAGTGCAGCGTTTGTGAAGGTCTGCATGGATGGTGCCCCATATCTGCGTAAGGTAGATTTGAAGATGTACAAGAGCTACCAAGAGCTATCTGATGCCTTGGCTAAGATGTTCAGTTCTTTCACTCTGGGTAAGTATACAGTTTCATTTAAAAAAACAAAAACATAAAGTAAGTTCTAGTACCATATTTAGCTTGAAAAGATCCATCATCCATGTGATTATGTCCATGACAAGTTAGAAAAATATAAATAACATTATTTTCTATATTATATGCTTGTAATGTTGCCTTTTTAAACTTCTTTAAAAGGACAAAGTATATGCAAGGGAAAAATTAAAAAAGCTGGGTTTTGACTTTGAGAAAAGATGTTATGATTAGATAATATTACATGCCAAAAAAGAGTGTATTTTTAGGCTATACTCTATACAAGGAGAAAAAAAAGCTGCTTAAATCAGGCTTAGTTCAGTTAGTCCATAGTTCATAAGCCATCTTTAAAAGGTAAAATTCAGCAAATGTTGAGTTCGAATTCCGTCCCAATATCTACAATCATTTTTTTATTTTCAGATTACGATTTTTTTTATACCAAAAGAAAATGTATAGGCTGAAAGAAACACAAGAGATCAGCAGTATATCCTCAAGATTGATCAATAATGATACAAATTTTTTAGAGTTGTCACAGTAAGAGGCTACAGTTTTTAGGTTGCATGTCTTACTTTAGGATATCACTCTGAATAATTTCATGGCATTTTTTTTTCTCTGAAACAAATAAAATTGACATATATGCATGTTTGTATTTGCTTTTGCTTTTTAAGGTAATTATGGATCTCATGAAGGAATGATAGACTTCATGAATGAGAGCAAGTTGATGGATCTTCTCAACAGTTCTGATTATGTGCCAACCTATGAAGATAAGGATGGCGACTGGATGCTCGTGGGTGATGTCCCATGGCAGTAAGTTCTATATATATATTCTTCAATTCTCCTTCAATAAAATATATAAAGCCTAAAGCTTATAAATTATAATCAATCAAACAAGGACTTTTGCCTAAGTACATGCTAGTCTTCAACATCTTTTAGCAGCTCACCTCACCTTGCAGCCAAAAAAAATTGGCTTTGCCAAACAGACACTAGACATAGAAATCTGCTTTTTTTATTTTTATACTTGAGATGGTTAGAGATCGAAACTTAATCATTAGAATTAAAAGTTTAGCATTTTACCAATAAAAATATGCTTTCTTCTATAAGTATGTAAATTTTGTTACTAATCTTTGCTTAATTTCTGATAGGATGTTTGTTGACTCATGCAAACGCTTGCGCATAATGAAAGGATCAGAAGCAATTGGACTTGGTATGTAAACTTTTTTATTCACTTATTTTACAATTAGCTGAAATTATTTAACAACATGATGAGTAATTAATTTTAAATTTTGTAAAAACTAATTTCAGCTCCAAGAGCAATGGAGAAATGCAAGAGTAGAGCCTAAACCATATACCTATAGCATTAGGCCAGCTGCTAGCTCTTTTCCAAGTTCTCTGATCCCTAAAGCCTGGACAAGGGCATAGTTAATTGCTGCAAACAAGATCTTGGAATAGAGCAAAAGGCTAGCTGGTTGCAGCTTCTTTGGATTTGTCTGTGTATTTTTATTTGATATATTTGGTATATATAGATATGCAAAAAGATATTGGGTCATTTTGTAATGGACAAGAAGCAAGAAACTTAACCCTAATATTGCTGGCTTGGCTTGGATTGTTTATTACTGATGGGGCTTGTTTAATAATCACTTGTTTTTGCTATTGTCTTGCTGTCATAGTTTGTTGTTTGTTAATGTGTTTTATTCCTTCCCCCCCTCAGTTTTAATGCTAATAGTACTTTTTTTTTTCTTCCTCTTCTCCCAATCAAAAAGATTCTTAATATCATGTAATTCCATATTCTTCATTTATTAATTTAATTATTGCATTAATATGGGTTTTTTTTTTTTTATCTTTGTTATTATAAATAAATATTATTTGAATTGAAATTTATTAGAATTTTAGGACCCCCATGAGGGATGGGGAACAAGGCCATGTGCAGGCTGATGGGGCTTTCATTCATGGCCATTAGTTTATGCTTCTTCTTTTTTGGGTTATGAGTATTTTTGGGATAACTAAAAACATAAAAAGTTGTAAAATTGGTGAATGTAAGTGGCTGGAATTCTGTATTATTAGCAGCACCTGCCCACTGCCTAGCTGTTGGTTTTTGTTTACTTTATGAATATATCAACTGAATTTTCTGGGATCCCTAACATTTAGGTCATTTCTTTAATGCTGTTTCCTTCTTTCTATTTCTCTCTAATTTTATATATATTATTATATATGGCAGGCACTTTTTAAAGTTACTAGATATAGTAATATCTTCAATCAATGCATTGAAAATGATAAATAAAATTATCAACTTTTGCATTTAATACAATGTTATTACTATAAATAGTATATTAACTAACCTTAAAAAATGCCCTAAAGGCACTCGTTAGCAAAACTCTATTATTAAATATAAGGTTTCTTGGATCTGGCATAGTGGCAATCTCATGTTCAATACCTTTGATAGAAATTATATATATAATTTGTGCAATTTGGTTCACGTTATGCACAACCGAATCATTGTGGAAGGCAGCAAAAATCCCTCTTTAATGTTGTGGTCATTACTAAATAGTGTTTATTGTTAAAGCAAAGAGTGTCTAAAAAACCTGAATTTTGGAAAACGTTTCATATAATATACAATAAATTTGATAATTTGTATATTTTCTTTTTCATATTAATTGTATAAATATAGAAAAATTATTAAATGTGTTATAATTCCAAACACGAATATAATATGTGTATTAAATGTATCGTGTTAATGTATTGTATCATATTTATTATATTATTTTAATATTTATTAAACGTGTTGTGTTTTTTTTATCGTGTCTAAAATTATTAAATTTAGTATATATGTAGCACAAAAATGGTTTTTTTTTTTTTTTGGGTGATGAAGCTTCCAAATGAACTTAAATAAACATTATAATCGAAAATTGTAGATCCAAAGATCTTGTTCATATATATATATATATATATATATATATATATATATATATATATATATATATATATATATGCAAATAGTTTTAACTAGTTATAATAGTTTATCGATTGTAAAGTTAATTATTCATAGTTTTATCTATATTTTTAGAAATTGAAATCGTGTATATAATTAAGAGAAGGGGTTAAATATAGATTGTGGTCACATGCCACTCGATTGGTGGCGATCGAGAGTGTTAAGCAGATATACCTATAAATTCATCATTTAAGATTTGCAATCAAAATGACAGTAAAAATTTGATACATTAATAATTTATATTATATAAATTTTAAAATATTCATATCATATTGATATCATATAAACATGTTGTTTTCAATATTGCTAAAGCTAGATAGCACGTCCAATTACAAGCATCCAAGACAATGAGATTGAATTATCCACGGTGTGGAAAAAATCTTAGAACCTATAGCAAAGAGTTGTTTGCTTTAAACCGAAGGGCTCAAAGATAGAGCCCAAATTAGTCAGGAACCCCGATTGTATAGCAGTCTCTAACTAGTCATTTCATGGGAAAGGGAAGTCATTATAGGAGAATTTACAAAATAAGAGAAAGTTCATGACCTTCAGAAAACTGAACAAGAAGCTAAAAATTTGAGATCTTCGTCCCTTGGAAGCATATGTTAAAACTTCCAAACATATATAATTAGGTATGACAGCGGATCGTATATCTATCTTTTTAGTAATATTTGAATCCGCAAAATTATTTTAAAATTCGAATTCGTTTATTATTCGCATTAAATCCGCATATTACTATCCAAATCTGAATTCGAACTAAATAACATTATTTGTCGAATATCCGAATCCACTAAATATTCAAATTTAATAAGTCAAAAAAAATTTAAATAAAAATTAATTTTAAATTCAAATAATCGGATAATGGATTTGGATATCCGAATTCGAATCCGCAAAATTAAGCGGATTTGGATAGCGGATTCGGATATCCGAATCTGTTATCCGTATAAGTAATGTGGATTCAGATAATTGATATTCGAGGTTTCATATCCGCATCCATTCTGAATCCGCTGCAGATAGTAATTATAATATTTGAATTCGTATTTTATCCGAATCTACAAAAAATGAATCGAATAATTACAAATATCAAAATTCGCATTATTCATTTGTTAGGTACCAGAGTGACGGAATAGTGTCTCACAACTAAAATAAGAGATGAGAAAATAGGAACTGAACACACAAAAGAAACACAGATATTTTACGTGGTTCGGCCAATATACCTACGTCCACGGGAGGAGGAGCAAAGCTTTGTATTTAATCGAAGATGGAGTACAAACCGGATACAAACCGGCTACATATTACAAGTGCTCTTTCTAGCACACACTCAACACCTCAATACACAAGCATCTAACAAGCAGCTACTGCCTCTAAACTCTCTCATCACCTCTACCGGGAGGGGCTCCCTCTGGAGCTCTCAGTATGCCTCAACCGGGAGGGAGCTCATGGAGCTCACCTTTGGAGCTCTAGCTCATTTCTCCTTTGCTCCTCTCCTCCTCTGCTCTCAACTCCTACATCCAAGCTCTCAACCTCATGCCTATTTATAGGCAAGGCTTATGGTGTGAATACACCATAGCCACCATGCCACCAGACAAAGGCTGCCAAGCTTTCAACAATTTCTGCTGCAGAAATTGTTGAAGCTGCCAAAGCTTCTTTTGTGGACTTTGAGCCACTTTTGTGGACTTTGTGGATTGGAGCCACACTTCCAACAATCTCCCACTTGAAGATTTGATTAAACCAATCATATCTTCACACCACTCTTTCTGTCTTGCCATTCCATGTTGCTTACGTTTCTGATAGACCATAGGAGGATCGACACCAAATAAACTTGTCAGTGTTGATTGGCTTTGTCATAACATCTGCTAGGTTGTCTTTGGTGTGAATCTTTTGCATATCCACACTTCCTTCTTCTACTACTTCTCGAACAAAGTGATACTGTATACCTATATGCTTTGTTCTGGAATGAAAGGCTGGATTCCTTGCAATGTGCAAGGCACTCTGACTGTCACAATACACAATAATCTTCTGCTGCTTGTGCCCGAGTTCTTCCATTAACCTTTGTATCCATATTGCTTCCTTGCATGCTTGGGTAGCTGCCATGTACTCAGCTTCTGTAGTAGACAAAGCTACAACAGTCTGTAACTTAGATAACCAGCTTACCGCTCCTCCTGCAAGTGTGAACACATAGCCAGTAGTGGATTTCCTTTTATTAAGATCACCTGCAAAATCTGAATCAACATAACCCCTGACAACAAGTTCTGATCCTCCAAAACATAATGCAACATCTGAGGTTCCTTTAATGTATCTAAGGATCCTCTTAACAACATTCCAATGCTCTCTACCAGGATCTGCCATAAATCGACTGACCGCTCCCACTGCTTGTGCAATGTCTGGTCTTGTACATATCATAGCATACATAAGGCTTCCCACCGCTGATGCATACGGTACTCGAGACATTTCCATCCTCTCTGCTTCATTGCTAGGACTCATACCTGAGGATAATTTACAATTGACAGGAAGTGGGGTAGATATTGGCTTACAGTCTTGCATGTTGAAGCGTCGCAAGACCTTCCTCAGATAATTCTTTTGAGAAAGCCAAATTTTCCTGTCTTTTCTGTCTCGGTGAATTTGCATCCCTAAAATCTTGTTTGCGGGTCCCAAGTCCTTCATATCGAACTCCCTAGCCAACTGTGCCTTCAAATCTTGGATTCGATCTTTGTTGGGGCCTACCACCAACATGTCATCCACATACAACAGCAAAATAATGAAATCATTATCATCAAACCTCTTGTAGTACGTACAATGGTCTGAACTCAGTCTGTTGTATTCAAGGCTAATTATGAAAGAATCAAATCTCTTGTACCAACATCTGGGCGCCTGCTTTAGACCGTACAGAGATTTGGTCAACCTGCAAACCAAGTTCTCTTTGCCTGTTTCAACAAAACCTTCTGGTTGGAGCATATAAATTTCTTCTTCAAGCTCTCCATGTAGAAAAGCCGTCTTTACATCTAGTTGTTCAAGATGTAAATCAAATGCAGCACACATAGCCAACACTACTCTGATAGTAGTAAGTCTGACAACTGGAGAAAATATCTCGTTGAAGTCAATACCTTCTTTCTGAGCATATCCTTTTACAACCAATCTAGCACGATATCGTTCTACTTGATCATTGCTATCCCGCTTGATCTTGTAGACCCATTTGTTACCAATGGCTTTTCTGCCACGTGGTAATTCCACCAGTTCCCATGTCTCGTTCTTGTGAAGAGCTTCAATTTCTTCCTGCATTGCTGTCATCCACAGAGAAGCATCTGGGCTACTAGTAGCTTCATGAAAAGTTGATGGCTCTCCATCCTCTGTTAAAAGACAGTATGCAACATTGCTCTCCATAACATACTCCGTGTGCCAATTTGGAGGCCTTCTCTCACGAGTTGACCGTCGAACTTCTACAGCCTCGGACTCAACTGGTTCTGGTACCTCATGCTCTGGTTCTGCTTCAGAAGAATCATCTTCTTGAGAATTTCTATCCATCTGCACTGTAGCAGTCTCTTTTGAAGTGTTGTCATTTGTTTGCTCACTTTGCAGTTCATTTTCTGCAAAAACTACATCTCTGCTGACAACAACCTTGCGGGCAGTGGGATCCCACAGGCGATACCCCTTAACACCGTCAGCATAACCCAAGAATATACATTTTCTGGATTTTGGATCCAGCTTTGTTCTTTCTTGGGAGTTGTACATCACGTACACAGGACATCCAAACACATGTAGAGAAGAATAATCAGCTGGCTTTCCTTTCCACATCTCCATAGGCGTCTTCAAACCAATCGCCGTTGATGGTGATCGATTTATCACATAACAGGTGGTTTTGACTGCTTCTGCCCAGAAAGATTTGGCCAATCCCGCTGTTCTCAGCATGGCTCTTGTTCTATCTAGGAGAGTTCTGTTCATCCGCTCTGCTACACCATTCTGTTGAGGCGTATGTGCAACCGTGAATTGTCTCATAATACCCTCTTTCTTACAGAATGCTAGAAAGTTACCGTCTACATATTCTCCTCCATTGTCTGTCCTCAAGCACTTGATTTTTTTTCCCAGTTTCAAGCTCTACTTGTGCTTTGAACTCCTTGAATACTGGAAACACATCTGACTTCTTCTTGATTGGGTACACCCATAATCTCCTGGAATAGTCATCAATGAATGATACAAAATACTTTGCTCCACCCAGGGATATTTCTGGTGACTCCCACACATCAGAATGGATTAAGTCCAGTATGTGTTTGCTTCTTGTAGTTACTTTAGCAAACTTCAATCTATGCTGCTTGCTTATCACACACAGTGCTCACAGAAAGGTAAATTGACCATCTTGAGCCCGGGCAGGAGATTGCGTTCTGCAAGGACTTTCAAGCCTCGCTCTGACATATGGCCTAATCTGCGATGCCACATCATCGTCGTTTCTTCTTGGCTGGCTGCTGCAACTGATGCATCTGCCTCTTGCAACGTCTCTCCCAAAAGCATGTATAGATTGCTTGTGATCTTCTCTGCTTTTATCACCACAAGGTTTCCTTTCACTACTTTCAATATTCCACAAGGAGAAATTTCTCCCATTGAACTTCTCTATCTCGAATTTTGCTGCCATGGTTGTACACGAACTGAAGCGAGTTACACTATTTCACCGTGAATAGTACCGTATACGTGAACAGTATTGTACGTATGTCGTACACTAGAACAAATCCAGTATACGTTAACAATTACTGCAAAAGTATACAACCACACGTATGAATAGTAACCGTATACGTGAATAGTGACCGTATACTGGAACTGTGACCGTAGCCCGTGAATAGTGCACCAGGTAGGTTCCCAGGAAAGAGAGGTGGGTCACTGATAGACACACTTAAATACCAAGTCTTTCCTAGCCAGAACTTCCCTAGACACTTTCACACTACCACACTTTATTTCCAGCAACAAGAATAATTCTTTTCTGATGTGGAAGATCAGACAATACTGCAACCACAGAGCATACTAAGAACCAACACTTTCACTGCAGCGGAATAAGGACCACGAACCAATGGCTCTGATACCACTGTTAGGTACCAGAGTGACGGAATAGTGTCTCACAACTAAAATAAGAGATGAGAAAATAGGAACTGAACACACAAAAGAAACACAGATATTTTACGTGGTTCGGCCAATATACCTACGTCCACGGGAGGATGAGCAAAGCTTTGTATTTAATCGGAGATGGAGTACAAACCGGATACAAACCGGCTACATATTACAAGTGCTCTTTCTAGCACACACTCAACACCTCAATACACAAGCATCTAACAAGCAGCTACTGCCTCTAAACTCTCTCATCACCTCTACCGGGAGGGGCTCCCTCTGGAGCTCTCAGTATGCCTCAACCGGGAGGGAGCTCATGGAGCTCACCTTTGGAGCTCTAGCTCATTTCTCCTTTGCTCCTCTCCTCCTCTGCTCTCAACTCCTACATCCAAGCTCTCAACCTCATGCCTATTTATAGGCAAGGCTTATGGTGTGAATACACCATAGCCACCATGCCACCAGACAAAGGCTGCCAAGCTTTCAACAATTTCTGCTGCAGAAATTGTTGAAGCTGCCAAAGCTTCTTTTGTGGACTTTGAGCCACTTTTGTGGACTTTGTGGATTGGAGCCACACTTCCAACATCATTATCATCCGTGTATATGCATGCATATAGTATTCCAAGTCTCGCAATTTCAGCCCAACTGAAAGTGGTAAGGCAACAGAATTTAAAATGTAAGAAACTTGATAATAATACCTAGAGTTGCATCATACGACAAATGGGTCGATTAGTGTGGATTTGGATCGGACTTCTTTTGGATTCGAGTATTTTTAGTTCGGATTCATTTTGGTTTGGATTATTTGAGTTCAAATATTTTTTAAGTTTGGATAATTTTGAGTTTGAGCTTTTTCATGTTCAAATACTTTTTTATTCGAATCATTTCGGATAAAAATTATTTCGGATATAGATTATGTCAAGTTCAGTTCGAGTTTGGACAAATCTAAATAGGTTGGAATAATTTTATAATTTTATAAGCCATAAATAAGAATTTTGTTTTTTAAGTAAGCTAAAATAAATATATAATAACACTAAAAAAAAGTAAAAAGCCAAATTGATCAAAAGGTTCAAAACCATTGGGCTACATAAAAATAAAATAAAAATCAAAGAAACAAATTACTAATAAAACCCACTAAACATTTATATAAATTATTTTTTAATTTTTATTATTAATCCAATAATTCATTGGGCCATTGGACACTTAGCCACTTAATCAAACAAAATTTTATTTTTTAACTTTTTATTTTGTTTTATAAATTTTTTATTCATTATATACAATAATTTTTAACAATATTTTAAATTTTCAAGTTTTTTTGTTTGTTTTGTTTGGACATAAATTAAATACCAATATAATCACATTAGATCTAATCTTATACACTAGTTGACATTAAAAGAGTATCAAATTAATTGCTTTAACCTTAATATATAATCACTACTCAAAATTTTTAGAAAACCATGATAATTGATATAGTATTGATCTAGTTTTAATATTTGACCATTTTAAAATTAACATTAGATATAATTATATTACCAATTACCAAATGTCCAATTATAATATTGAGTAGTATACATTATTAAAAAAAAAAATCAATTATCATCCATAAAAAAAAATACTTAATATGAATAATTAATCAATTAATTAACTCAACCTTATATTATTTTGTTTTTGATTTGTAAATAAATCATAATACTGATTACTACATTAAATATAATCATTTACACTAATTGATCAAATGTCCCATCACTCATGACCACTAGAATAGTGAATAAAAAAAAAATCATATATACCAATTGACATTAACATAATAATATTGGATATAATCATATACACCAATTGATCAAATTTCATAAAATTGAATGATAAACATTATTAAAAAGAGTTCTAATTTGATCGTTTTGATATTAACATAATAACATTGGATATACACCGATTGATCAAATATCTAATTAGAATGTTGAATACTAAATATTATTAAATTAATTAATATAATGCTTTAACCCTAAACTCAACAAGCCTAATTACTTAAATATAATTAATCTTAATATCAATAAAGTATACAAATAATTGTATTAAAATTATTTCTAATATAATATACTTCTAAATTATTATATTTTAATTTAGTATTAGTAATAATTAATTTTAACTTCAATTTCATTTTTAATAGATATATTAATAAATCAATTAAATATATAATTAAATTAAATTGCTTTTATTTAATATTAAATTGGAAATGAATATTATGGAAAAAAATCAATCAACTTTCAAGTTTGCTATTTTGGTAAGTTTTATTTCTATATACTTCATACATACTCTTGCCAACATTCCTCCATCACCTCTTCTTTCCCTTTTATTGGCTTTGTTTGTATAATTTTATATGATTTTAAATGCTTATTCTTGAAATGCAAGCAATAAAAGTTAAATATCGAAGAAATCACATTTTTTTAATATAAAAAATCGTAATTTGGAGATAAGGAAAAAATTTGTAAGTATTGAGATTTGAATTTTAAATCTATTAAATGTTAATTTTTAAAAGTGTTTGCATAAATCAATTGAATTAAATTTCGAATTCGCATCATATTTATTTTTAGTGATGAAACTAAAGTTGTTTTCAAAGGGTAGCAAAGATTTGAATCTCAAAATTGGTTAACTCGATAAAAAGATCAACTTGAATGAATCTACCCTAGCTTTTTAATGCTTCATGTTGATGTCTTTTTGTGTTGTGTCAAGGCCCCTGAGGTTCCTAGTGGTCCGAGGCCCTGAAACGAGGAAAATAGGGCAGAGGACACCGGAGGCTGAACGCTAGGACATATTCTCATGCTTAAGTCAGTGTTTAGAGGAAGAGAAAAAGGTATTTTAAGGAGTAAGAGAATAGAGAAAGAGAGAGAGAGAGAGCTTAACCGTGAGTAGGCTTGAGGAGGGATATATATAAGAGAGGTTGGGCGAGTTGATGCTCGCCCTACGAATTCCACGTGCTCGACTCTGATAGGTCATCTGATGTAAGCGGCCTCGGGGAGCCTTGTTGAGGAGACGACTGCATTTAATGTCTGTCGTCTGCAGACTGTAGCATTTAATGCCTCGCACTGCCCCAGGTGCTCGCCGAGGTGACCAGAAACGTGACCTCTGGGAGAAGGGGAGGCGCATACGTGTCCCAGGCCTCCGTTCCTGGTGATTGTTGGGCTCGTTTGGTTTGGCTGTTTAGTTGGGCCTTGTGCTTGGCGGACTGGGCCCACTTGCCACCTTCAGCTTATTTGAAGCAGGTTTGACGGGTAAACTATCCCACTTATGCTTCTTGGCAGGAGGATCCTGAGTAGATGGTGCAACAGGCCCCGTGCTTTGGCCCGGGGCTTTATTCTTCTTCGCCGCTTGGCAAATCCTCTCAGCAATGGCATCACTCGACATACCTGAACAGAAGAAAACAATCAAAATAAAAGCTCATCAAAGCCCAAACGACGAGGGTACACAAAATATACCAACTCGCCAAAGACTAAGAAACAACGCCGCCGCAGTAGAACTACCATGCCAAGCACCATCTTCGCTATCAGTGCTATCGGAGCTCATAGAATCCCCCATGTCGAACACCCTCTCCTCATCACTGTCATCATCCAGGATAATAACTTCAACCGGTTTTGTCCCAGCTCCTAAACCATCACCACCTACGCTCTCTGACAAACTAGGGGAGGGTGGTAGTTCTATCATAGTGGGGTTTGAAGCAAGAGGGGCAGGCTCAGGGACCCAAGGCACCAAAGCAAACGTGTGATTGGAAGCCTCAAGACCATTACCTTCATCGGTGGCGTCTACCTTTTCAGGAACCACCTCGCTAGGAGAGGCAGCACTTGCCTCTCCCGATGGATAAGCCCCGTGTCGATGAGAGGTGCCCGATTTTTTGCTCATTTTCTTCTTCTTTTTCTTCTTAGGCTTGATGATACCATCAAAACCTCGCCGTAGTAATCAATACCACCCACGAGCCATTTTTTACCTTCGGGGGGAGGGACTAGATCGGCAAACTTGGCCGCCACCCTATTCAGACTAATATTCTCCAGACATAACTTATAAATACAACGGTCCATGACGGCGTCCTCCCAGTCGATCTTATTTTGCATATAATAGTTGAACTGATCTTTCTCCAGATTATTCATGGTCATAGCCATTTTCTGTGGATCCTTAGGAGGCTCAGACCACCGAATAGGAAAGTCTCAACTTTTCTCCAACTTCAGCCTCACCGCAAAAAAACTGCGACCTTTTGATATGGTTGTTGCAAAGAGCATTCTCTATGACCACCCGATGGCGAGAACTAAGATAACAAAACTTGTCCTGCTTCACTTTCAGTTGGTACAAGTTACGGAAGACGGCGTACAAAGGCTCTACGCCCCTCTTCTTGCAATGAAGGGAGTACGCCACCATAACCGGCCAAAAAGACCCTGTAAGCTGGGCTCCCGCAGTACCATACCCCTCAAGGCAGGTGGTGAACAAGGGATACAGAGGAAGGTAGAACCCCCTCTTTAAACATGTGCTCGAAGAAGATCACATCCCTCCCATCTTTCGTAATCTGACTTGGGCGACCAGGAGAGGGTATGTGAAAATCGTAGCGGTAATTGGGAATGAAGATACCATGGGTCAGCATCAGGGCGCCGACCTGGTCGATGGTCATGGTGCAGAGGATGTCATCAAAAAACTATACGCCACTATCCCCAACAACCTCTTCACTTCCCCCACTCCCCTCACTCTCCTAAGTAGACGTCTGGTCTACCCCTGAGGCATCACCACCAACAACTCCACCCCCACCACTGTTTCCAGCCCCACCACCAGTAGCCACCTTGGCCCCCTCCTCGATCTCACGGTCCAAATCATCACAGACCTCGTCGATGCTCCGACCACCGGCATAGAACAGCCCTTCCATCCTCTCCATCGCCTCGGAGCCACCACTATCACTCGAACCCATCCCACAAACCAGCACAAACAGGAGACAGAAATCAAACAAAAGTAAAAAACAAGTACCTCTCCGGACTCGAATCAACCGAATAAGCAAAACGAAGCAATCCACACCAGAATGGAGAACGGCGCAAGCAGATCGAAACTCTGGAGACGCTCGACAACAAAATGGGCAACACTTCGACAGTAAAAACAATAAAACAATAAAACAATAGAGGAAACTGACCCGGGCACCCCCTATTTATAGCCAAAGAGGAACCCTGATGGTCGCCTAATTCACCACACAACGTCTGACACGTGTCCACTTTTCGAACTGCGAGCCCAGCCTTTAAGGCTGTCATTAAGAGACAGGCACGTTAAATGTCGCGTCGTACCAACCAAAAGACAGCAACAAATGCAGAGCATCTCTTCGCCCAAACACAACTACAACTAGGCCAGTTCAACACACTACTCTCCGACACGCTCCCAACAGACAAGACCGCCGCTCCAATTTCGATAGAAAACCACCAAAAAATTAAAGTCTTTTACTCTTCGCCAGCACGAGACAACCCTTGTAGCACGAGGAACCTGTTATCCACAGGCTCGCCGTCAGTCACTTTTTAACCTCCACCTCTCCTGGGGGACAATTGTTGAACCCACTCGGCCCACCAGGAATGGGCCCAGTCTACCAAGCATAAGGCCCAGCTAAACAGCCCAACCAAACGAGCCCAACAATCACCAGGAACGGAGGCCTGGGACACGTGTGCGCCTCTCCTTCTCCCAGAGGTCACGTCTCTGGTCACCTCGACGAGCACCTGGGGCAGTGCGGGCATTAAATGCTACAGTCTGCAGACGACGGACATTAAATGCAGCCGTCTCCTCGACAAGGCCCCCCGATGGCGCTTACATCAGATGACCTATCAAAGTCGAGCACGTGGAACTCGTAGGCGAGCACCAGCTCGCCCAACCTCCTTTTTATATATATCCCTCCTCAAGCTTACTCACGGTTAAGCTTTCTCTCTCTCTCTCTATATATTCTCTTAATCCCTAAAATACATTTCCTTTTTCCTCCAAACACTGACTTAATCATAGGAGTGTGTCTCGAAACTCAACTTTCGGTGCCCTCTGACATGTTTTCCCCGTTTCAGGGCCTCGGACCATCAAAAACCTTAGGGGCCTTGCCACGACACAAAAAGTTATCAACACTTCATATTTTCTATGCTCAATTCTAAATTTAACTCTTATTTATTTTATTTGTATTTCTATGCTCAATTTCTAAACTTGAATGAATTTACCCTAGCAAAACTTATTTTATTTGCATTTCTTTTGGCGGTCGTGGTGTTATGTTATTTACATTTTAATTATTAGATATTTGCATATTCATAATGTAAGTAAAAATAAATAATTAAAAAAAAAAAGTTATACTATGATAGGGAGATGTGTGAATAAATTCTTTTAAAAAAATAAAAAAATTTGTGATGAGTTATATGTGTAATTTTTTTAAAAGTAATATATATAAAAATCTTTTTAATTATAATTTAAATTTAATTTTTAAGTAATTTTATTAATTAAATTGATGTTCACTGCACAGTATAAATATAAATAAAAATAAGATTTTCATTTTTTCATAAAATTAAAAATTTATTTTAAAAAATAAAATAAGAGTTTAAAGGGATGAAATAAAAATAAAGAAGAAAAAGAGACAAAAAAGTTTGGGTAAAGAGCTTGCTTAAGTCCAAAGCCAAAACCCAAAAAAAATGAACAATGAAAAATACAGGATCGGCCGGCCACCAACATTAACTTCCGATCAAATTCCCAAAACCCAACCCCCAACCCGGGTTTTTTCACTTTCCTCCCATTTTCCCTCACTTTCTGTTCTACCAAACAAACCCCATCCCTCTCTACTAAGCTAAAAAATCAAAAGTAAAAAAAACCCCACAAAAAATATTTTTCTCCAATGGATTTCAACGAACTAGAAGCGATCGAAGGCCTACGATGGTCGTGGCATTCATGGCCCACAACAAAGCCCGACGCCGCCTCATTAACGATCCCACTCGCCGTCATGTGCACGCCGTTAACGGAATTCTCGGAGCTCCCAATCCTCCCTTACGACCCTCTCACTTGTTCCAATTGCGGCGCCGTTTTAAACCCGTACGCGCGTGTCGATTACACCTACCGTATCTGGTATTGCTCTTTCTGTTTCTTCAAAAACCCTTTCCCTCGAACTTACTCTTCTTCCCTCGGCGAATCCAACCTCCCCGCCGAACTCTTCCCCAATTACAGCTCTGTTGAATACGCAAAGACCGTTCATTCCGTTGCTAATCCTATTGGGCCATCGTTGTCGTCGTCTTCGTTATCGTCGATGACATCATTGAAGACTACGTCGTTGACCGGAGAGGTGGGGGTTAGAGGGCCGGCGTTTGTATTCGTGGTTGATGGGTCTATGGAGGAAGAGGAGTTGAGAGGGGTTAAGAGTGAGTTGTTGCGCGTGGTGGAACAGTTGCCGGAGAGCGCGTTGGTTGGGTTGGTTACATTTGATGCAATGGTGAATGTGTATGACCTTGGGTTTTCGGAGTGTTCGAGGGTTGTCGTGTTTCATGGTGACCGGGAGCTTTCTTCGGAGCAGGTAATGAGGTTTGGAAACTAGAAAAAAAAAAAAAAAAAGCTCAAGACTTCATTTTTCTATTTGTTGGATTATTGGTTTTGAATAGCTTCTTATGGTAGTTAATTATGCAATGTGATCAAGAATTGTATAATGTTAAGCTTCTGCAGAGAATCCTTCGGTTGTTTTGAAAGCAGTTATTGTTTTCGTCTAAGGCTTTGTTTTTTCGATGTAGAGTTGAAAGATCGGACATTTTAGTTTATTGTAATGTAATTTGGATGCTAAATTGAAACGTTGGATGTATTGGTAGTGATAGTATTTTGCTAGCAATGGGGAGAACAGTTTGGTTGCTTAGAATGTAGTAGTTTTTATTTTGGCCAAAATTTCTTTCCAGATAAAGTTGAAAGATCGGACATTTTAGTTTCTCGTATTGTTATTTCGATACTAGATTGAAAGATGAGAGTGGTGACTGTTTAAGTAATTAGATTATTTTTAAGAGAGGAGCTGAGGGTATGAGTGAAAGTTAACCTGCTCGAGCCTCCTATCCCGGCATTCTGCTTTTGTTGGGAACATTTTAAGTTTTAATGTGATATGATTAATTTTGTTCCGTTTGATGCACTCAGATACAAAAGTTTCTTGGAATTGGTGGTACAAAGCTACAGCAACTTGGAAAGAGTCCTGTTATCCAAAAGCAGAGTTTTCTGCTACCCATATCTGAATGTGAGTTCAATATAACATCTGCAATCGAGGAGCTCCATTCTTCTGTGAAGGTGACACCAGGCCATCGGCCTCAAAGGTCAACTGGAGCAGCAATATCTACTGCACTTGGACTTTTGGAAGGATGCTTGGTTAACACAGGGTCCAGGATCATGGTCTTCACATCTGGACCTGCTACTCTGGGCCCTGGGATTGTTGTAGACTCGGATCGTGCTAATGCTATTAGGAATCATAGGGATCTCATAAATGGTCAGGCACCTTACTATCGAAAGTCTAGCAACTTTTATAAGAGATTATCACAGAGGCTATGCGATTCATCTGTTGTTCTTGATTTGTTTGCTTGTTCTCTGGATCAAGTTGGAGCAGCAGAGCTAAAAGTCCCTGTTGAGAGTTCAGGTGGATTCATGATTCTAGGGGAGTCTTTTGAATCGGATCAATTCAGAAAAGGCATGCGCCATATATTTAGTCGTGATGAAGAGGGGAACTTGAAGATGTATTTTGATGCAACCATTGAGATTGTGACTACTAAAGATGTAAAAATCTGTGGAGCCCTTGGACCTTGTATTTCTCTTCAGAAAAAGAATAATTTGGTGAGTGAGACTGAGATTGGGGATGGTGGTACTTATATGTGGAAGTTGGGTACACTTACTAGTAAAACGTGTATTGCTTTCTTCTTCCAAGTAAATGATGAGCATAAACCTCAACCTGGAGCCGCATTTCTGATACAGTTTATAACACGTTATAGACATGGGAACATGGGAATTCGGAAAAGGGTGACAACCGCTGCAAGAAGATGGGTTGCAAAGCAGTCACCAGAAATTCGTGCTGGGTTTGATCAGGAAGCAGCGGCTTCAGTTATGGCCAGACTTGCTATCCACCGAGCAGAAACATGTTATGCTAGAGATGTTATCAGATGGCTGGATGATACACTTATTCGTTTTGCTTCCAAGTTTGGAGACTATGTACAGGAAGATCCTTCATCTTTTCGTCTTTCATCAAACTTCTCTCTTTACCCCCAATTCATGTTCTATTTAAGAAGGTCCCAATTTCTTGATGTTTTTAACAGCACCCCTGACGAGACTGCATTCTTTCGGCTGATGCTGAATCGTGAAGGAGTTATGGATTCTATTGTCATGATCCAACCCACACTTCTACAGTATTCTTTTGACGGGCCTCCAGTTCCGGTCCTCTTAGATATTCGCTCTCTATCTCCGGATGTTATTTTACTCTTTGACTCTTACTTTTATGTGGTTATTCATTATGGATCCAAGATTGCTCAATGGAGAAAGCTTGGTTATGATAAAGACCCAAACCATGAGAATCTGAGAAAGTTGTTGGAAGCCCCGGAGCTCGATGCAGGGCAATTGGTGGCCGGACGAGTTCCACCTCCAAAGCTTGTGAAATGCGACCAGCATAGCAGTCAAGCAAGGTTTCTTCTTGCCAAGTTAAACCCATCTGTTACTCAGGATTCAACTTACACGGATGGTTCAGACATCATATTTACAGATGATTTAAGTTTACAGGTTTTCATAGATCACTTGCAGGCCCTTGCGGTGCAGGGCTAATTAAGTGGAGTTTTATATACAGCATCTCTTTAGGGGCTACATATATTTGCTTTAGTGTGTTTTTCCAATTTCTGTGAGCTAAAGCAATTGTTATCTTATCAGTCTTTTTTCTTTTTTTGTAATTTCTGGTACAATAATTATTATTATTATTTTTTTTTGCCTTCAATTTATGTATTTTGTAAACTACTAGTCAAACTTTTGAATTAATGAGGAACAAAGTGATTTCATTATATATTGTGTATACTTTGAGCTTCGTTATGACTTTGCAAATGTTGTGGATGCTCAAGACTTTGACATTACTCTTTACAGAAATGTTAATATGTGACAAAAGGACAGTCTTCCGTCAATGAAAAAACCTTTCTAATGGGTTCCAATTAGGGCTGTAATCGAGCCGAGCCGAGTCCGAATAGTGAGAAGCTCGAGCTCGATTCGAAACTCGTTACTCGAAACTCGGCTCGAGCTCGATCGAATACTAATTTTTAAACTCGAGCTCGGCTCAAGATAAAATCGAACTATTCGAGCTCGGTTCGATTAAGCTCGTTTACTCAATTTACATACTCAAGTTCGAGTTCGAATTCGAGCTCGAACTCGTTTCATATATAATTTTTTTTTTCTGCCATACTGATTAAAACAAGAACAACTATACCATAACAAAAATATAATACACTATTTTGATCAATATTAAAATAGTAAGGGGTTTTTTTTTATCATCTAAATAACAAATAACTCCATTAATACTAGATCAAAAGGCCAATATCACATATCTCTTGAGAAAAGTAAGTAGACCAGAAGGAAAAACAATCGCCATTGAGGCTTTATATTTTGCAGGTGATGTCTCAATCTTTTAGATTGATTGATCAATCAATATATTACATCCTCGGTCTGGTAAAAAACATACAAATTTCATCTCAAAATACAACACATTATATAAACAGAATATCGATGTAAAATACGTGTATGTGAAGTAGTACAAAGTTGTATTTGTCCATTCCAAATATGAAACTTCAACTTTGCTAACCTGCAATCAAACTCTCAAACAACTTAGTGGTCTCTCTGGACCTTCAAGAGAGACAAAAAGAAAATTTGCGTAGGGAAAGTGAAACCAAAAGAGAAGGAAATTGAGGTGTTGGTTTAGTAGGAACAAAGAGAGGGAAAGACATGAGGTTGACTAATGACTAGGGCTGTGCCTACCTAGAAATTGGATCGGATCGAAGACTAAGAGGTGGGTGAGGAAAGCAAAAAGTAAAGAGAGAAGAGAGGTGAGAGTCTGGAGCCGCATCTGAGAGGAGGTGAGGGGAAAAAACTAGGGTTGGGGGTTTTAAGGTTATATATATATATATATAGAGAGAGAGAGAGAGAAAGGGTAAAATGGTAAATTAATATTGAAATATTAAAAATATATATTATAAAATAAAAAACTCGATTAGGCTGCGAGCCGCTCGAATCGAGTATTGAGATACTCGAACTCGGCTCGCTCGATAGCTCGAGCTACTTGAGCTCGAGCTCGGCTCGATAATGACCGAATCGAATTCGAGTTTTTTTTCGAGCCGAACTCGAGTAGCTTGCGAGCATAGGTGTCTCATTTACACCCCTAGTTCCAATAGAGGTAGCAATTGGTCGAATATTTTCGGGTTCGAGTTTTTCGAATCTGGATCATTTCAGATTCGGGTAATTTCGGCTCTAGCCATTTCGAGTTCAAATTTTTTCAAATTCGGATTTTTGAATTTTTGATCAAATCAGATTTGAACAAGTTCGAATTGGGCTTGGATTCATTTTGTCACCTCTAAATTTCAACATATTGATTGATGATCTACTTAAAACAAGATTAAATGGCCTAGTCCTCAATGTCAGTAGCCATAATTCGGTCTAAGGGACAAGTAACATTGCTTGGCGGTTAGGATGTAATCAGCCAAATCGAGTCGGTTTATTGCTAGACTCGAGATCGGCAGCCAAAGATTTTATGATGGTGCTATCATACAGTCGAAAAGCTCAGCCCCCATAAAAGCATGTTCCAATAACGCTTCACAAACGGCTTCTTGCTATAGTGATCTCAGTCCATACAGCAGAGCAAAGCAAGAATTTCCCTGGCATGCATCTGCTCGGAGAAAAAAGAGTAACATTCTATGTTACTCGAATTCGGGTGTGAGTATCGGATACGGGTATCTGTCCGACACGGGTATGTTCATTTTTTTTTCTAAATTTTTCCATGTATTTGGATGATTCTTGGAAGGTCATATTGTCATACCCATGTCCGAATATGTGTTGGACATAGATACTTCAAGAAAAATGAAGAGTTGGAGCAACATATGTTACATATATTTCTTGTTTAAGCATTTTTACAGTCATACATATACATATAGAAGAGGAAAAGAATCCATTTACACTAGTGTAAAACTAAATTAGTTTTACATATTTTCATAACTTTTTGTACGATTTATATTTGTTTAATCTGACCGTCGTATTTCATGTTTTATTCACTTAGATCATGTAGTAAATTAAAAATGTCTAACTATTTGTTTGATGTAAAAAAATTTCAGCTATTAAATATATATTGAAAAAGATAGTATTCCCGATCGTTATGATAGAGATATCGGATCGATTCAAAAATTTACGTGTACGACGAATACAATTATATTGTTAAATCCAACAGTCAGTTTGTTAAAATATAAATATACAAAAAATTATAAAAATATGTAAAACTAAATTAGTTTTAAATATTTTTATAATTTTTTGTATGTCATTTTTTTTTTTTGGATCAGCAATATACAAGGCATGTTATTTGGTTTAAGCCTTTGACCCGAGCTTTTGTCCAGCTTAAGTTTTTCTTGTTTTTCTCGACTTCATTCCTTGTAATGGAATAGATTTTAAGCAAAGAAATTCTTGTTTTAACCAAGAAAGATATTTTGAAAATAATTGAAAACATTGTTCTTCTGAATACCTCTTTGTCATTTCATTTCTAAGTTATGTTATTTTTCTTTTCTTAAACTCGAAAAGAAATTAAACAAATAGAATTTCTGCCAAATGGGGTGTTCGTTCTTACAATGGACCAATGTTGTTAAGAATGCAAGGTGCACTTTAGACATTATATCCTTATATTACTGGAGATGTAAGGTACAAAAAAAAAAAAAAAAAAAACTTCGAGTGAAATAATACGCAATATGTATATATGTTTGTTTTTGTATATGTCTGTTATATATATGAAATAAGCTTAAAATATATAATTAAGATAATAAACTCTAAAGAGTAATCAAATTTATCCTACAAAACATGCAAATTTTTTTTTATTGCCCAATATGTATGATTTTCTTATATTCTTATGTCTGTTATTGAATACTCAAATATTGAGAAGTAAAGAGTTTGATATTATACTTTTCTTATTAGTAAAGGTATAGAATTAATGAAAAAAAAGTTAGAAATTAAAGAAATTAAAATGACCTTCAATAAGAGAACTTTTTTTTTTTGTGTAAATTTGAAAAACATGCTGTCAGTAATCAAATTATTGTTAAATGGTATAATGAGTAAAAATTATTTGAAAAAGAGAAATAAAAAATTATTAAGAAAGAAATTGTAAAGACAAAATTACCTTTTGATAAAAAAACTTTTTACTTTCTTTTTCTCTTATTTTTTAATTTATTTTTTAATTAAAAAATAAAGTTTTCTGAAAATATTTTTTTTTTAATTTTAAAAAATATTTTTTTAAAATTTTAAATTTAATTTTTTTAATTAAATTTTTTTTTAAAAATAGCATTATTTTTTCTAAAATTATTTTTTCTTTATTTTTTTTAACTTTTTTTAAAAAAAATATTTAAATATTTTATTTTTTAAATTTATTTTTAATTAAAATTTTAAAAAAATGATATTTTCTTAATAGAGGAGAAAAGAAAAATATATTTTTTTATTAAGGGTAATTTTGTCTTTACAATATCCTTTATAATAATTTTAATTATTCATTACTCTTTTTCAAATAATTTTTATCCATTATACCATTTAACAATAATTTATTATTGAATGCATATTTTTCATATTTACCTTCTTTTTTTTTTTTTTTTGTCTTATCAGCTTACGGAAAAGCATATCTAAACTATCATCAAACATGCCTTGTTTGTTGTTTGCCTTGTCTGAAAAAATTTGAGATGTTTTTGTTGTCGCGTCTAGACGCACGCCTTAACAAGACTGCAATGGACATCAATTTCAGGAACAGTCCTTGACGGCTAGTGCTCTTCTCCTTAAGCAAGTGCTGAAAGCTTTCACTACAATAAGCTTCTGAATCCCTTTTCTGAGGGCAAGCTGAAAAGCTTCTGAAACCAATCTACCTCTTCATTCCAATATTTTCAATCCCAACATCCATCTAAACCAATCTGCCCAGACTTGGGAAATCAACATTTCAAAAAAAAAAAAAAAAAAGATGCTCGACAGATTCACCTTTCACAACTTTACAAATGCCATAATATCCTTATTTTGTGGTTTGTACCCAATTCTCAACTTTCAGCAAGCTTAATAATTCAGAAATTTAAATAGCGACTACAGTTGCTATTTTGCGGTTACGTCCTCTCTGCCGTTGATATTCATAATAGCATTCATTTGCGACAACAATTTAAATCTCTTAATAGCACTCTTCCTATTAGTTACATTTATACAGTTACATTAAATTTGCTATTAACCTCAATTTGCTTCCAAATGAGCCTTTACCCCTCAAGTATGAGAATTTTCACACTAAACCTTTCCAAATTCAACCAAAATAACAGCAAACAACTATCATTTCAAACTAATTTTAGAACATAACAGTTTAAGAATATTAAAAACATGTACGAGTTCGTAGGAAAAAAAAAACAATAATTTCAAATGAATTTTCATTGTCAATGAGATTATGTTAAACAATTTTGCAAATGTACAATGTTCAAATCTGTAAATAGAACTAAAAAAAAAAATAAAAATAAAAACCAAAAAATCAAATACCAGTGTAATCCCCTCTAGGGCTATCAAGATCCTCATCCCCACCAGCAAGCACGTGTCCATATGGTGACTCCAAATCATCCATCCCCAAATCGTCCGTACTCCTTAATGCCGCATGCAAAATTACCAAACTAACCCCGATGGCAACCGCCACCAGAACATTTACCCAAACGCCGGTCAAAACCAGTCCCGCCACCGTCAAGCCGAAGAGCACGGCGATGACTAGCCGGTCGTCGATTGTGAACCCGAAGATCACAACGGGGTCTTCGCGATCGCGGGCGAAGTAGAGGAAGAACCAGGCGAGGAGGATGACGAGGAAAGTGAGGAGAGAGAAAGGGTGGTAGATTAGGGATAAGAAGAGGATTAAGAGGAGGATTATGGTGTAATTAAGGCGGAAAAGGGTTAAGTTTTGGGCGAATCGAGTGGTGGCATCGGAGGAGGATGGGATGTCTACGGCGGTGATGTCGAGGAAGTCTCGCCAGGGGCGGTGGATTGCGGTAAGGGACTGGGCGGTTTCTTTTAAGCTAGAGATTAAAGTTGACATCTTTAGAGACTTTTCCCTAAAATTTTGAAGTCCAAAAGGGGAAGGGCCGAAGAGAGGTTTCTTCTGCACTACAGAATCAAAGATCGTTGTATTTTTGTCTTATTATTCGTATATTTTTACATTGTGTTTAATTTATTATATATTTATATAAATTTTAATATATTAATAATTTATATTATATAAATTTTAATTAAGGTTAAAAAAATCAGATAGAAAATTAAATCGATGTAACTTTCGATTTTCAATTCAATCGGTTTAATCGATTGGATCTGTTGGACACTTTAAATAAGATTTTTTAATGTTAAATAAATATTAAGTATAGTAGATAATAAATAAAAATAAGTATTTAGCTTAGTGGTATAGACTTTAATATAATTCTAAAAAGTTGTGTGTTTAAATCTCATCACTTACAAAAAATATTTTTAAAAAAAAAATTTAAAAAGTGTTTTTTTTTTCTTTTGTTTTTTCCCAGTTTTTTACTGATTGAATCGATTTTTGACGGATTCGATTAAATCCGATTTTATTACACCCGTCGGATCGGATAGGCCATCGATTCTCGGTTCAATCGGTCCTACCGGCCAATCTGATTTTTTATTCACTGATTTTAATACATTCGTGTACTTATCTTGTGTACGTATAATTTTTTCACATTATATCATATTTTTTTGTATTATTTTAATTTTTTTATATTATATTTATGTCGTGTAATTGTATCGTGTCTAAGCCTAATTTTAAAAGAATAAGGTCAAAGTCAGCTTGTTATATATCAAAGCCCAACCGAAATTTCTTTGTTATTTTTGGGCCAATTTCATTTGGTGACTAGTATTGTTTCCCCGGCTAAGCCCAACTGGTAAAATTTTAATTTTAATTTTTTTTTACATGCATATTTAATTCTTTTAGAATAGGTACATGTCTAATTTTGTTTTTAAATGGTGTTAAAAAAATATGGTTTAATAAAATTAAAAATTGTAAAGTTGATCTTTTTTGTATAATTATATTATTGTCATATGTGTTTAATAGAATTCTAAGAAGATTAAGGCTCCCTTTGAATCTCATTGTGCCTCGCGATGGGATCCAAGGGGATTTGTAAGGGGATTTCCTCCCACTAATCGCACCCGTATTGGGGGTGCATTTGGATGCATCCCAGTGGAAGTGCGGTTACTGGAGCTTCAGTCCATGATTGGAGTTCCGATGGAAAGAGTAATTCCCCTTTTACCTTATCCATTTTTTTTTTATTAATTTTTAAAATTTTAAAATTATTAATTTTTAAATTTTAGGTTTTTAATTTATTTATTTTAATTTACTTTTTAACATAAATATTTTTTTAATTATTATTTAATATAAATATAATTTTAATTATTTATTAAATATAAACACATTTTAATTAATACCCTTAATGGTCATTTTTTTCCTCACTATAATTCACCTCACCACCACCGTTGCGTTTAAATCCAAACACATATCTCACCGCTAATTTTAATCTCACCGTTACAGTACTCAATCTCACCACCACTGTTTTTAATTTCACTGGAGTCAATCTCACCACCCATCCAAATGGACCTTAAGAATGTGCAATTTCTCATAAACTTTTAAATAATTTTTTTTCTAAAATTTTCCATAATGTTGAAGAATTTAAGAAAAGTTTTCAGTATCAATATTTACATTTGTACAAATAAAAAAACAAAATATGAGTAAAAATCAAATAGGAAAGGGTAACAAAAAATTGAAAAAAAAAATATAATTAAGTAATAAAATTGGAAATTTAGTAAATATTTAAATTAGAATTCTCTTTATATAATACAAAATAATTCGATGACAGAATCTCTTTAATAGAACAAATATGTTACTTGTATACTCTTAAGATGAGGAAATTTTATTAAAAGTTTTGCCAAAATGTTGAAGAAAATCTATAAAAATTTCAATATTTAAATAATGAGATTTAATTAAGAATAAAAAGATCATTTTAGCTAAGACCATTTAGGATAATATAAGTCTAATTGGTATTGTCTTTTGGACAGGCATTGTGGTGTGATTATATCTTCTCCGCATGTAATTAAACTCCCGAACATATTTATGAGATGTAGATCAGCATCTATTATTTTTAAAAAGCCTTAATCAAGCTTGAATTTCTTTAGGAGGGATAAATTCACTCAAGTGGCCAATCACATTTCACTAAAAAAGATTGGTTACGACTCTTTTTTATATCTAACGGTCGAGTTCTCGGACTCTTATGTTATGATAATTGTTTTGATATTTTTTTCTTATTGATTAAATACTTTTTATGCTATGCAAGAAATAAAAAATTATTTGAGATAATTTCGATTTCATTGAAGATGTTTTATGATTATTAGTAACTTGTTAAAATGTTTTTTATTTATTTGATGGAATGTTTCATAATTTGGACACAAGTTATAGCATTGTATAGTTATATATGCTGAACTCTTAATTTTAATGACCAGAGATCAATCCCTGATAATCTCAAGTACTAAAAAAGAAACTATGATAGTGTTTAAATTAGGGCATGGACTATGGTGTTCCATTAAAATAAAAAAGGCATGAAATATAGTGGATATGGCTTTAGTGTTCATGATGAAATCCATCACAAGAATTGGCATGCAAGTCTCCAAAATGAGACTATAAAAGCATGCATTTACTAAAGAAAAATTAATTTTGAGAGTGGTTGTATTTGATAAAATACTGATTGATGTATAATCTTGTTTTGGGTTGAGATAAAAGTTTCAAAGCTTTAAAAAAAAAAAAAAAAAAATCAAGTTGTTGAATGCTTTCTAGTAATCTTTCACTAAAGATCGATGGTTGAAAGTCTCCTAGTTAAAGTTAAAAAAAAACCATAAGATAGTGAAAATATTTATGTAAAGCAAAGTTAATTAATAAAGACGATATCTTGATAATTGAAATTAAAAGAATATTTTTTAATAAAAAAATAGATTTTTGCACGAGATAGAGTATTGATTTTTTATAAATTTTTAAGGAACAGAAAAAGTGAAACAATAGTGTCGTAAGATTTTGGGTATAATTTTACTTTATATTTCTGTAAGTTATACGAGTAAGTCTAGTACAATATATTAATGAAAAAGTCATCGAAAAGGTACTTAGATATTTTTAAAGGATTAAAAGGATTTGATCTATTTATTCAGATTATTCAGTTGTACTAATAAGGAATTAGAATGGTTACAAATAATTTTAGTTATGAATTTAGAGTCGTAACTAACGCTACAAGAGGACATTTTTAGCGATAGAAATATTTTCGATGAAACTCGTACAATTTTTAAAGAAATTTTGTCGAAAAAGGTTAAGACTTTTAGTGATGGATTTTAGGATTTTAACGATAAAATTTTTCCGTCGTTAAAAGTTTAGTGCAAGCATAAACCTTTTCGTTAGGTTTTTTGCGACGAAATTTTCATCTATTAGCGACAAAATTTTTCGTGCAGAAAAAAGTTAAATGTTAATTAATTTTATTAGGGAAAAAGACATTTTCGACGGAATTCCTTCGAAAATTAATTTTCGACGGAATATTTAATCAGAAAAATTAAAATTTTAGAGGAAATTTTTTATTTCAAATTTTTTAGCGATAGAATTTTTCCTCGCTAATGACGGAAAGTCTGTTGCTAACGTTTTGGGCAAAATAAGTAAATCGGGTCTTCGTCTTCTCTCTCCTCTTTTTTTTTCTTATTTCTCTCTTATCTTTCGCGCCGCCCAAACCCCGACAAAGCCAACCTTGCGTCGTCCTTCCAGGTGCAGCAAGTCCGATCGTCCAACTGCCTCTCTGGTATCGTCCAGCTGCGTGTAGGTACTCTCTCTCTCTCCCCGCTCTTCTCTCTTTCTTTCTTTTTTTTTTCTTTTCTTTTCCTTGCGCTTTGCAGCAACCAAGAATACCGCTTTGTTTCTGTTTCTGTTTTTTTTTTTTGTAAAATTAATTATTATAATTATGATGTGGTTCATCTTTAATTTAAAACTTAAATATTCGAGTCATTTTTTCAGGAACTTATTTAAATGTACAATTTTTTTTCGATAGAATTTTTGTCGGAAAAGATACCAATTTTATTGGAAATAACATTTTCAACAAAAAAAATTCAGTCGGAAATACTGTTTTCCAACCAAAAGTAGGCTTTTACGTAAAAGAAATCCTTCTCTCTTGTAGTGTAACACCAATGCCAACTATGTTATAATTTTATGAATATAGAGTTGTAACTACCACCAATGCCAACTATTTTATAATTTTCTAACATTACGAAACGTCATATACAAGAAATTGAAATTTCTTGGATCATGTTACTAACATTTGGTTGGTTGGAGTGATTAGTGACTCCAACCCTTAGATGAAAACCAAAGTTCGAATCCTAAGAGTCTCCTGGGAGGGCTTTACCATTACACTCTCAGCCCGATAAGGATTAGTCTTCCATCAACCATAAAATAGGGATGGGAGAACACCCTGAGTTTACACCAAAGAAATTTCTTGGATCATGTTTGCCATCCAAGTTTCTCATGTCATAAACGATTTTTAGGAAAAACCTTAATTACTACAAAAATTTTATCTCTTAGAAATAGACCTATATATGTGGATCAGGTTATCCGTCCGCTCGATAGGTCCGGCTCGAATAGGATCGAGTAGAGGTGCTCATGGGCCGGTCTTGGGCGGGCCCGACCCATAAGCCCGAATTACTGTTCATTAAAATAAAATATTATTTTTTAAATTTTTTATTAATTTTATAATTAAAATAAAATATATTATTATAATATAAAAACTGTTCCGGGCCTGGCCGGCACGGATCAAAAATATTCTGTCCAGGCCAGGCCCAATACTGGCCGTGCCTGCAGGGTCGGGCAGGCTGTCCGGCCTGTGAGCAGGTCTAGGACCAAGCATGGATAAAGATTTTTATAATCCTGACCGGCGCAATCCAATCGAAATACTATTTATTTAAAAAAAATATTTAAATTTATTATAATATAAATATTAATATAAAATAAAATATTAATATTAATATTTTTAAATATAAAACAGGCTTGTGAATCCAATTTGAATCAGATTTGGACAAATAAAAATAAAATATTTTTGACCCGACCCAATCCAATACATAAACACCTTTACTTAGAAATTACTTTTCTAAATTCTTGTATGAATTAAAGACAAGAATTAGAGAAAGGAATTTAAGAAAGTGAAGGAACAAATAATATGTGCGTGCATGTTTTACATGAGATTCTTGCGTGCGTAAGTAGCAGGCCTATTAAATAAATTGAATGCAAAAGTTTCTAAAGAATCTTCCTTTCTTTTGGTAGTTTCAATTCCTTTCTTGGCCTAAATAATTTCCATGATTCTTATACAGAGTCCTTTCAAACTTATTGCATAACCCAGCTAGAGGAGCTTTCATTGAAGATTACATATAAAATAACAAGCTAGAGGAGCTTTCAATTCATCCAAACTCCAAAGAGAATTGTTAGCCGTAGAAAAGCTGAGGACCTCGACCGCAACCAAAAATGGATGGTTCACCTCTGGAAGTAGAGACTGTAAACTATATGGATGTTAAGTTTGTACAAAGCTGCAGTTTATGGCGAAATCGAAGCATTCAAAGATTACAAAGGGCATCTTGATTGCCTACTCACCCCAAATAAAAACACAGTCCTCCATGTTCATTTGGCAAACCGAAGGCACAAGGTTAGACTATTTAATTTCCTTTTGATTTACTTTAGACGCGATCCACCAATTTCGTCGAACACCTTCTTAACGACTCCCCATCGTTGCTACTACAAGCCAATGCAAAAGGTGAAATTCCATTACAAATTGAAGCGAGGTATGGGCATTGTCCCACTGTGAAATTGCTTCTCGAACGTGCAAAGTTAGCTGAACAAGAAGACCTAGAGAAGGGGATAGAAGCAACCAAGGAAATGCTGAGAATAAGAGATAATGAGGAAGAAGATACGCCTCTGCATATTGCAGCTCGATATGGCCGTCTTGAAGTGGTGCGAGCATTAATCGAAGCAGACCCTGATTTTATATACCCTGCAAACAAAAATGGTGAGACTCCACTTTACATAGCTGCTAGGAGAGGATACCATCGTCTGGTGGCTGAGATGTTAACTAATTGCAAATCAGTGGCTACTGCTGGCCCTAAAGGTTCGACTGCTTTGCATGCAGCAGTTATGGCAAATGATGAAAGTAAGCTTTACTATTAAATTATTAATCTCTTCGTCTTATACTAACAAGATTTGATATATATTGTTATATGAGAAAATTGAAAGGGGAGGAGGGGGATTGGATCTGGAATTTATCACTTTGCTAAGAACATATTCAATATATCTAATAGACTTGTTCATGAGTCGGATCGGGTCGGATTAAGATTGGAGTTAGACAAAGTATTAAAAAGTTTATGACTATCAAAGTTCAGTTTAACCTGAAATATGAATAGAATTTTATGCTCAAATCCACTTTGTCTTTACGTAAAAGAATTGATTTTTTTTAAAAATGATCGATCTCTCCTAAAAATAATTGATTGTTTTTAAACAATGATAGTTCCTCTAAAAAATTTATATAATTAATAGTAAAACAAGTCGAGTCTAGGCAAAAAAGCTAAGTATAAGGCCTAGCCCATTTTTAAAACTAATTTCATTTTTGCCCAAACTTGTTTTTTTAGGTTTAATATCCAAATCCTCTCAAATATCAAGAGACCTTTGGATTCGGACAAGTAATCGACCCATGGACAAGATTAATATATAATAATAACTTATTTTAATAATTATTCATCTTAAACTTTTATGTGATAATAATTTACTAATTCAAATATTATATTTTGTCTATGAGTATACTATATACTATGAATACCATATTAGTACTAATAAATATTATTATGATTTAAAAATACAAAAAACAAAAGAATATTTTTATATTAATATTTTTATAATTAAATTTAAATAAAAAATATTTTTTATTAATGAATAATAATTCAAATCATATCGAACCGACCCAAATTAAATATATAAAAAAATCTCTAACCAGGTCCGGCTCAATATGATCTAGCTGCCCACTCAATCTTTGAACATGTACTATAAATTATTGAGACGAATAATTAAGTGATGATGAGGCCAAGTATCAATTTTCTAGAAACAGATATCCATGGCCAAGTATCCCATGAAATAAAAATTAATATGTTTTGATTGTGCTGATTAATCAATGACAATTAATTATCCAATTATAATACTTTTATGTTAATCGCAATTAATTTAATAATCAGCTTACAGTGTTTAAGTAGATCTTGCAATTCGTGTATTTGTAATGTATTTGTGTATCTTTTATGTTATAATCGTGTTTAATGTGTTTTATATTTATATAAATTTTAATGTGTTAATAATTTATGTTATATAGATTTTGATATGTTCGTATATTTGTATCGTGTCTATTTTTTATATCATATTATATTTCATATTATATTTTAATTATTTTTTTATCATATTTATATCGTGTAATTATATAAGCTTTGTCTAAGACCCAGTCTTCTGTCTTGAGTGGTGCCCACATCTGAAAAATACACCCAAAACTACTGAATAGCTGTCAATTTGGTCCACTAACGGCTTCCATAATACTAAAAAAAGGCATTATTAAATAAGTCGAGCCTTATGTTTGTTAAAGAGGTTTAGACTGTCTTTAGCATGGTCGTCGGTATGGTTTATGAAGTTAAAAGTTATATTTCATTATAATAATGTTAAATGTGTAAAAAAAAAAAAAACTTTTAAAATCATAATTTAGAATCCCAAATCAAAAAGTTAAAATTTAACTCATGATTTTTACAATTCAATCGCACTTTTTAAAAATAAAATAATTTTATTATTTTTATTATTTTATATATGTATTTTTGAATATTTCAATTCATCATCAATTTTTTTACAACAATAATAAATACTTAAAAAATTTTAAATTATATTTTTTTCATCACACTTTTAATATATATTTTTTTCAATCCAAATTTTATCCGACGGTAATATTATACTAATCTTAATTTGGAACCCTCTTACAACCCTTTCCCAATATCGGGGCTTTGGCCCCTAATTAAGAATCCTAAAGAAGAAAAAGGTCTAGTGTGACTTTTTGAGACTCCAATTTTAATTTGAAAATTGCATAATTAAAAACGTCTTAAATAACATTCACTCCAGCAATTATAATTTTCTATATATTGCAGTTATCATGTTTAGTCAAATAATTATTATTTATAACTTTTATGGAACCATGCCGCATCATTTTCTTTTTATTTTTTTTCGTTTGGTAATTGGAAGGATTGGACTATTTCAAGTCAACTCATTTCGAGTCTAAATAAATTCAAATAAATTTTGAATTTAAATATTATTTCGTATGCCGGTTATTTTTAGTTTAAATCATTTGTGTTTGATACTTAAATTATTTAAATTCAAATATGCTAACTTGAGTATTCTTTTGTCTGCCAAAAATTATGTCCACCCCAAGCTAATCTCAGTATAAAAAAAGTAGCCTTGCCCTTAAAGCTTTGCTTAATAGCCCATTTGACATTCATTGGTCCAATCCCTTGCTTAATACCTAGCTGCTCCTGTTCATGTCTGATGCCCGCCCCAAGTGCTGGCACCTGGCTATACAACAAAGTTGAACCAAACAAACTCTTCCATTATGATGTTGAATAAAGGAAATTAAATGACCGTACAGGTCTAAGTTGTTGTATATATTACCCCCAATATACAACATAAGCTTCAGCAATTTCTTCCAACTCCGACTGTTTCTTTATAGAGGAGAGAGACTTGTCATAACTAAGCATTTGTGATCTGGCTGTATAGCTATGTTGTTCCTATTTTCATTTTTTATTAAAAGTATTCGTATATGATATTTATGTTCGACACATATTCGAAAATGAATAACCTTATCCTTGAACAGGTTTATTTCATATTTAAATTTAATATCTTACTTGCCTAAGGCCCGGTCCGATTTGAGCCGACGAATAACCTTATCCTTGAACAGGTTTATTTCATAAACGATTTTTATTTTTACTTTAAATCTTTATATGTATATTCCGACTAAACCTGCTCATGAGTCCGATAGCCCACCCGACCAGGTAGGTATGTATTGGGTAGGAATTTTTATGATTCGGGCCGGCCCGAATCACTGCATCTATAAAAAAATAATGTATTTAAAATTTAATTATAAAAATATGTAAATATTAATAAAGAATTATTTTTTAATATATTTGCTAACAGTGATTCGGGTCAACGGGCCGGGCCTGGGTAAGGAAAAAAAAATTCGGGCCAAGACCGACCAATGAACAAGTCTAATTTCGGCCTCCCTAGTCAATATTTCTAGCTTCTCCCCTGTCCGTATCCGACACTTTCACTCGAGTCCGAATAACATAGCTGTATAGTGTTATTGACCCAAAAATTGTTCACTAATTGATTTTCCTTTTGGGTTTTAGAGACGGTAAGAATAATACTAGAGAGGAAAAAGTTTTTAGCAAATGAAACAGACGAGAATGGCCGGAGTCCACTTCACTTTGCTGCACATTTAGGTCACCGTTCAATTGTGAAACAGCTATTAGAATGCGATAATTCTACTGCCTACATAGCCGATTTAGAGGGAAAGATGACAGCTCTTCACATGGCAGCAAGGCAAGGCCATGCATCAATAATGAAAGATATTATCCGCCATTGTCCAGACTGTTGTGAACTAGTTGATAAAAGAGGCTGGAACTTTCTACACTTCGCCGCAGTTACTTTATACCGTTTTTCATTGCGTAAATTCTTCGGAGATGGTATCGGTATCGAATATGTATCAATGGCAAATCTTTTAGTTCAGAAGGATGAACATGGCAACACCCCTCTCCAGGTGCTTGTAAGCTCTCGCCCTAATCGCTATGGTACTGCTATGATGTGTAAAAATGACAAAATGGAACTTTGCGAGGAAAATTTTACTATGATGGGGGAGGTAAGTCCATCTACGTACTTGCATTTTTTTATCTACATTTGAAGATTTTATTTAATATTAAAATATAAGATTATCAATAACACTAGTATTCAGTGCATATATATATATATATATATATATATATATATATAACATTGATTTGCATGTTTAATCTAAATAACAAACAAACCTTAATCTTAAACTAGTTTTAATATCTTACTGTTTTATATATTTTAGGCATAAATATAAATTTGGTAATCGAATTATATAAACTAGATCATTTTGACCCTGGATCAATTTGATTTTCATGCTATTTATTTCTGATTAATTTAGCTCTCATACTATTACTTTCAGTCAATTTAATCTAAATTTAACGAAAACGTTATGATTTGTTTAATTTTTTATCAATTTTTTTTTTTAATCTATTTTGGTCAATTATGTGAAATATGTCATCTCAACCCCATGTAGCATAAATCTTAGTGAAATAGTCAAACAAACTTACCTTTTACCTTTAGCTAATGTGGACATCCAATTATTCAAGGCTAGCTAACTTTGCAAGAGGGAGATTCGTTGGAGGCCGTAGCTTAGGTATAGGGGAAGCCGGGAAGGAGAGAGGTTACAAATGTTGGGAGTCATTTGTTTAAACTTATTGAATTTCACTTTTAAAGAGTGATTGCATGAATTAATTGAACTAAATTCCGGATTCGATTCATTGAATTTTAACATGCATGGTTAACATAATGGATAATATGAAATATAAAACATTGCACAAAGATCACAGATGTTTAGCAATTCGATCATTCAAAGCTTGTCTGCCTAATGTTTTCATTCCTCAAAATGATACTGAAGTTTGTTTGCAGGAACAAATTCTGAAACAATTGGAAGACATTGGTAGTGGAGAAGTGGCAGGGGTAGCCGTTAGGCCCATACGAATGTATAGGAGGGCTCCAACTGGGTTCGATAAAGCAAGAGAGTCGCATTCAGTAGTGGCGGCGCTAATAGCAACCGTAACCTTTGCCGCAGCATTCACCATAACCGGAGGCTACAAAAATGAAAGAGACGCCCCACATCAGGGCACAGCTATTCTAATCCGTAATGCAGCTTTCAATATGTTCGTTATATCCGATGCCATTGCCGTGGTTTCCTCTCTTTTAGCTGTCCTCTTCTACTTTCTCATGGCACGGCCTCGTTCTCAAAAGTTTACTGTTTCATATCCCTACGCCTATAGATCCACTCTTCTTGCAGTTGGAGCAATGGTGATAGCTTTCATTACCGGCTCATTTGCGGTGTTACAACCTTCCTTGGGGCTTGCTATTACCACTTGTTTCATTGGCTTAAGCTTCTTCCTGTTTGCACTTTGTGTGTGTAGATCATCTGCTTTATGGGATTTGTTTAGTTTCCTTGGTTAATTGGATTTGTAAGTTTCTTGTCATCAATACTTACCTAAACCAGGTTTGTCTTTTATTTTAGTATATTAAATATATGGTTTAAATATAAAAAACCTTTCAAGTTATTATTGTTTTATTGCAATCAATTGAGTTCTTCAACTTTTATTTTAATCTAATTGAACCTTGAATTGAATAAAAATTAGTTAATGACAGTCACAATCACATGACTTACTTGACGAATTTTCATCAAATTGAGAGCTTAATTAAGTGAAAATAGATGTTCAACGATTTAATTGAATAAAAATTGAAGACTCAATTTGATTACAATAAAATAATAGAGCTCAAATAATAATTTATTATTTTATAATAAAATAATAAAAATCGAGGAAAAAAATGTATGAAATGATTATTTCACGTTGGCATTCATTTAAATCATATTTCACGTTGGCATTCATTCATTTAAATCATATAAGAAAAGAAAAAGAATCCTCTAACTATTCTCGGAGGACTGTGCTTGGTAGATTGAAGAAACATAAAACCATCTGAAAATACATACTCTCAGGACAAAATTATCATGTTGCAGGATATAAATCACTGAAATTGAAATTCCTCTCAAGAAATATCAAAGTAGGAAGCACTATAATTCCTTCCATCATCAAAGTTAATCAGAATATTATGCACATTTCTTGCAGAATGACAAAAGACACATGCATTTGCCTCAATATTGGCTCATTTGTTCAGACTACAGAATTCCAATATTGAGAGAATGCCTAAGTAAACTTCTTTGTAATAAAATACTATAACAGCCAACTTCCCACCTATAGGAGGATCCTAATCTTTACAAGGCTGCAAAATAACTTAACAAATGTACACAAATAATGCTTGTTGTATTACCCAAAATCATGTCTTCATCAATAGGAAACCATGACGACAAATGTAAACACGATTAATTTTTGCTATACAACCATTCATTCACAGGTCCAATTCATCAGATCCTGTCAATGAAACTGGTCCAAGTGAATCAGCATCTACACTGGCAAGCATCTCAAAGTCCCTACTTGCATTTATCCAGCTTACAGCAAGCACCAAAAAACAAACCACAACACCCTTCTCTATCTTTGAAAGCTCATCACTTAAGAAGACTGGTTTTGCACTGGGAACATATTGGTAATTCGACATTTTCCAAGCCGAGAAAAAAGCATTTCTGACAGGTCCACATCTCAAGAACACACCATGTTGAGATCTGTAGCTTACAACTTCTCCCCCGAAGGGTTTGGGCTGCTAGACATTTTAAAAAATCAAAAAGAGTCTATCACCAATTTATTTATTTTTAAGTGTGATTAGTCACTTAAGAAAACTTATCACTTTAATAAAATTTTAAAATCAATTAAAATTTATTAAAAATATGATATTTTGGTCTGCAAAAAAAATTGAATTGAGAGTATAATTACGTGTGAGAAAGGGATTAGCACCCCACGACACCCATTGAAAAAACGATATCATTTAATTATGTGTATCTTGAAGCAATGAATTTAATCTTGATAATTAAAAATGATTCCCTTAATCAAATTCCATAATTAATTAAAAAAATAAATTAATTCATTTTTAACGGAATGGCTTTTTTGTCACGATAAAATTATCTATATTTCCCAACAACTTGGCGAAATATATGGATATTTCCCTAATAAAAATCTCCATTCCATTCGGAAAAGGGTATTCCTTTACGATAGACAATTGTTGAATGCTAACCAGCAATCTATTGAAAAAATAATAATAATTTTATCAATTAAAAATAATTTTACCAATATATTGCTAAAAGAATGTAATGAACATGGCGGAAAATAAATAAATAATCAATAAATAAAGACATTTAAAAGACAAATAAAGGAAGCCTAATTGAATAAATAAATAACAAAACTTCAAAAGTGGAATCTCAACTTTATTCATTTTAATATTTACAATTCTTTTTTTTTTATTATTATGATTGGATATCGTGAAAATCACTTGAGTAATAGAATTTTTTAAACTCCCCAGCAATTAATAAATTATTCTTCCGCCCAAAAATTTCCACAATAATTCATAAAACAAGAATAATACTCCTTTTGTGAAACATCATGAGAGAACTCCCCAGCAACCTAGCGGAGGTCCCTTAGCCGTTCCACTAAGTTATATTATTCTTTTTATCTTTTCTGAATTTTTTTTATTAGTGCCATTAATTAATGAATTTAAACCTAGTCAAAAATCAATCGGGAGAGTTTCAAAAATCATTTTTTGGGTAGGCAATCAAGAGAAGTTTGAAAATAATTTTTTCTTTGGAAGTAAAGGGTTGGCTTAAAGTTAGCCACGTGGAATTTAATCTGGCTCAACTATCACCAAGTGCCAAAATGACCATGGATCATCAAGTTCATAACCTCTTTTTGTTCTTGAAAATCAATTTTGTTAAACATAAATAAATACTTAAAAGATAAACAACAATCAAGGCAAGCACAATAAGTATAAGAGAAAGGTAAAGAAAACTATCTCACAAGCAATGGGTTGGCTCAAAGTTGGCCACGTGGAACTTAATCCGACTCAACTATCATCAAATGTCAAAATGACCATGGATCATCAAGCTCATAACATTTTTGTTATTGAAAACTAATTTTTACTAAAAACAAATATGTACTTAAAAGATAAACAACAATCAAGGCAAGCACAATAAATATAAGAGAAAAGAAAGAAAGATCACCTTAAGTGATTCCTTAGACTACTGCCACCTTCCTTTCAAAACCTAGACTAAATCCCTTTTTAAATCACCAACAAGCTTCTTTTTTAAAAGAGTTAATAGCTCCAATGGTCCCCAAAATATAGGGCATATTTTATATTGGTCCCCAAACTTCAAAACGTATCAATCAGATCCCTGATCTTATAGTTTTGTATCAATGTGGTCCTTCCGTTAGCAAAATCGTTAGAGTAAACGTTAAATGACATATGGCATATGACAAGTAAATTACAAAAATGCCATCTTCTTGATGTTGTCATTTTTTTGTCTTTATTCCTTTATTCTTTATTCTTTTTCAAATTTTATATTTTCTTTTCTCTTTTTTTATAAATAAATACAAAAAATAAAAATAATTTATTTTATATTTTAAATTAATTTTTTAAGAATATAATTAATTTATAAACATATAAAATATTTAGTTAAATTGCTTTTATAAAAACGTAACAATAAAATATTTTATATTTTATTTCTTCTTTATTATATTTTTATTTTTTCTCCAAATTATAAATTATAATTATATTATAATTTAAACTAATTTTTTTTAAAAATAATAATTTATAAAAAATATATAAATATTTATTTACATAAATATTATAAAAATATTTTAAGTTTTTTTTTTACTTTTTTCCTTTTCCCTTTTTCTTCTTTATAAATATATAAAAATAAAAATAATTTATATTATATTATAATTAAATTTTCAAAAATAAATAATTTATAAAAACATAATATATTTATTTACATTAATTTTATAATAAAAAATAAATTTTATTTTCCTTTTTTTTTTATTTTCCTTTTCCTTTTTCTAAATAAATTATTTTTTATAAAAAAATTAAATAATTTATAAACATATATTTACATTCATTTAATTAATTTTATATTTTTTATGTCAACTCTAATGCTGAAGTTAAGGTGACAACTATCTTGACCGAATCTGCCATAAAGCGCCAAATCTGATCCTCCTAGATCTAGCGCGAGGGATCAAATTGACCTCTTGCAATACCTATCGAGCGTTATGAATGGCAGTCTGATCCTTCGCATGGTCAGACTGACGGTGGGGATTTAAATTTCTCGTTTTCGATCGACGAGAGTTAGATGGAGAGAATAGAAAGAAAAGAAAAAGAAAAAGGAAAATAAAATAAAATAAAATATATTTTAAAAAATTAATGTAAATAAATATTTATATTTGATAAACTATTTAATCTTTTACAAAATTTATTTATTTATAAAAGGAAATAAAAAAAAGAAGAAAAATGAAAATAACTTTTTTAGTTAATTTAAAATAAATATATTATTTTTTATAAATTATTTAATTATTACAAAATAATTAATTTTTATTTAATTATTTATAACAGTAAATAAAAAAGAAAAGAAAAATTATTTTTATAAATGAATGTAAATAAATATTTTTTTATTTTTTTATATATTATTTACTTTTTAAAATTTTAATTTTAATTGTATTATAAATTATTGTTTTTTCTTTTTTGTATTTATTTATTAACAAGAAAAAAGAGAACAGAAAAAAAGAGAAAAGAGAAAAAGTAAAAACAAAATTACAATATTTTTTATAATATAAATTATTATTTATGTTTTAGTTTATTTATAAAGAATATAAAAAGAAAGAAACAAAAAAAATTAAAAATAGTTTTTATAAATTTAATTTAAATAAATATTTTATATGTTTTTAAATTAATTATGTTTTCAAAAAATTAATTTAAATTATAATATATTTTACTTTTTATATTTATATTTATTTATAAAAAAGAGAAGAAAGTTTAAAATTTTAAAATAGAAAATAGAAAAGAATAAAGGATCTGATTGATACGTTTTGAAGTTTGAAGATCGATATAAAATATGTCTTAAAATTTGGGGATCATTGGTGCTATAAACTCAAGACAAAAAGACAAAAAGCATAATCACATCAACAGATGACATTTTTGTAATTTACACGTCACATGCCATCTGTCATTTAACGCCCACTCTAATGATTTTGCTAACGAAATGACCACATTGATACAAAATCATAAGATCGAGGATCTGATTGATATGTTTTAAAATTTGAGGACCAATGTAAAATATGCCCTAAAGTTTGGAGACCATTGATGCTATTAACTCTTTTTAAAACCCAAGAAATCTTAAACACTCATCTCAAAATTTCTTTCTTTCTTTTTTTTCTCAAAACCCAATAAATAAATAAATAAATAAAATGCCCTCCCTTTTTCACGTTACCTCCATCATTTTTTTTTTAACCCCTTAATCCGATGTCAACTACAATAGGAACATTTAGATAAGAGCGGTGAGAACAAGGATGCTTCCATGACAATTAAAAAATAATAATAATAATAAGGAATTGAAAAAGATTATGTTTGCATCAGTAACAAAATATAATTATTAAAAATGAAATTTTATTAAAAAATTAAAAACAGTTCTCTTTATCTTTATTTTAAATTGAATTTTTTTCATGATAAAATGAGTATAGATAAGAACATTACATGAAAAACTATTTTATTTTGATGTTACGAGGCCAAATTAATTTTAAATTAAAAAAATAATTTAATTATCTAATATTTATTTTAAAATAAATAGATATTTTTCAAAATTTATATATATTATTGTGTTATTCTATTTATTAATGCTCTTATAATTTTTAAATACTATTTTAATTTATTAATAATAAATATTATTATTTTAATATTCAATTGTAGATAATTCTATGAATAATAAATATTTTTAAAATATTTTAATAGTTATGTCGAAATCTCTATTTTGTAAAAATAAAAACTTAAAAAAACTTTTTAGAAAAATATCAATATTTTTTAATATTAATTTTGGAATAAAGGTGGTCATGAGTCAAGTCGGACATGGTTCGAGTCAGACTTAGGCATGATATCAACATTTTACATGCTTAAGCCTAACCCGATCTTACAATTCGAGCTTCAAAATTTCCCCTAGATCGACCTATATAACTAAATGCTATAGTCCCAAGCCCACCGAGATAATTTTTTTTTTCAAAAAATAAAATAAATCACATGCTATTTTTTGTTAAAATTATTATGAAAATTTAATATTATATTAAACATTTTTACTACAAATATTATGGTAAATATTTTAATAATTTATAGAGGTCAAATATAATATTATTGGTAATAAAAAATATTAATGATAAATTAAATAACTACATAATCCTTTTTCTTAGTTATTATAAAAATGTTTTTTTTTTTCTTTTCATAAAAATATATATATATTTTTTGATAAATATATTTTTTTACGTAAGAAAATTTAAATTCGTTTTTGCTATTTATCCCATTTTGAAATTATCTTTTTTTTTTATGCAAATTATTTTATTATAACTCCATAAACGACTGCATTAGTCATTGAAGTTCAGTCATTTCATTCAACAATCACAACCGAAAAGAAACGCGTCATTCGCACTAAAAACATTCTTACCGTAGTCTTCACTAGGGTGAGCAAAATCCGACTCGATTCAAAAAAATCGATTAAAATTTTAAATTTTGGTTTAAATAATTTGAATTATTCGAGTTATTCGAGTTTTCGGATCGACTCGAATAAAAAAATCGAGTTATACGATTTAACTCGAATTTAGATTTTACAGTTCGAGTTATCCGAAAATCCGAATAGTTAAATCCAAAACGACGTGTTTTGAACTAGGTTCTTGGGTAAATTTGAAAAACATGCTGTCGATAACTAAATTATTGTTAAATGGTATAATGAGTAAAAATTATTTGAAAAAGAGAAATAAAAATAACAAATTATTAAGAAGGAAATTGTAAAGACAAAATTACCTTTGATAAAAAAAAAAACATTCTCCTTCTTTTTCTCTTATTTTTTAATTTATTTTTTAATTAAAAAATAAAGTTTTCTGAAAATATTTTTTTTTAATTTTAAAAAATATATTTTTTAATTTTTAAATTATTTACTTATTTTTTTAATTAATTTTTTTTAAAAATAACATTATTTTTTCTTTATTTTTTTAAATTAAAAAAAATATATTTAAATATTTTTTTTAAATTTATTTTACTTAATATTTTTAAAAAATAATATTTTCTTTTGTCTTTACAATATCTTTTATAATATCTTTTAATTGTTTATTTCTCTTTTTCAAATAATTTTTATCCATTATACCATTTAACAATAATTTGGTTATTGACAGCATATTTTTTAAATTTACCCAATTTTCTTCTCATCTCTTTGCTGCTGTGCCCCCTCTGTTTCCCCCCTTTTTTCTCTTTCTCTTCGGTCTCTATCTCTCTTTTACGAGTAATATGATCCAAAATCATTGAAATTAATAATAATTAAAATGAATTTGGTAAATAATTTTTTTTCAATTTTTTTCAATTTATAAAGAAAAATAATATGTTAGTGGTATTATGTTAGTTATAAGATGTATTCACGTATCTGTATCTAATTTTTGAATTTTTTTAATTGAGTAAGCAATTTAAATTTCACCATAAGCTTTGAACTTTTGACATTTGCTTACATTTTCATTGATTTTGATTTAGAGAATTGAACAATTTCATTTACCCAAAATTTAGTTTTATCATGCTTAAATATAATTGAAAATTTATAGGATTTGTTTTATCATGCTTAAATATAATTGAAAATTTATTTTAACTCGAATAAATTTATTCGACTCGACTCGACTCAAATTTCTTTTCACTCGACTCGATTTGCTAGATTTTCAAATTCAGTTCGATTGACAAAATAGGACTCGTAAACTCAACTAACTCAAATTTTTTTCACTCGATTCGACTCGATTCAATCGAATACCTCTAGTCTTCACCCCTTAATCCTTTCCCAAAAGCCCAACTTTTTCCTTTTTATTTTTTTAACTTATCCCTCTCTCTGCCTATAACCCCCTTGTCTTACTTTTCTTTTTTTTTCTTTCTTTTTCAACCACCTCATCGTAGTTCCCACTTTATTTTTTTTCTTTTTTTTTTGAGTAATATGAAAAACATGCCGTCCACATAGAATTATTGTGAAATGGTATAATGAATAAAAATTATTTGAAAAAGATAAATGAATAATTAAAAATTATTATAAAAGATATTGTAAAGACAAAATTACCTTTCATGAAAAAATTTACTTTTCTTTTTTCTTTCATTAAGGAAATATTATTTTTTTAAAATTTTAATTGAAAATATATTTAAAAAATAAAATATTTAAATATATATATTTTTTAAAATTTCAAAAAATAAAGAAAAATTAATTTTAGACATATTATTTTTATTTTTTAAAATTTTTTAATTAAAAAAAGTAAATAAAAAATTAGAAATTTATTTTTTAAAATGAGAAAAATTTTATTTTCAGAATATTTATTTTTTAATTAAAAAATAAATTAAAAAATAAAAGAGAAAGAGAGGAGAAAGTTTTTTTATCAAAGATAATTTTGTGTTTACAATATCTTTTTTAACAATTTCTAATTATTCATTTCTCTTTTTTAAATAACTTTTATTTATTATACCATTTCACAATAATTTCTTATAGATTGCATGTTTTTCATATTAACCATTTTTCTTTTAACTCCTTTCCAACAGCTTTCCCTCTTTTTGACCAGCTGTCCCTTTTAATGATAAATTAAATAACTATATAATTTTTTTATTAATTATTATAGAAATTTTTTTCATAAAAAATGCTTATTACCATAGTCTTCACCCCTTAATCCTTTCCCAGAAGCCCAACTTTTTATTTTTTATTTTTTTAACTTATCCTTCTCTCTACCTATAACCCCCTTGTCTTACTTTTCTTTTTTTCTTTCTTTTTCAACCACCTCATCGTAGTTCCCACTTTATTTTTTTCTTTTTTTTCTTTGGATTAATATGAAAAACATGCAGTTCATAAAGAATTATTGTAAAATAATATAATGAATAAAAGTTATTTGAAAAAGAAAATTAAATAATTACAAATTATTATAAAGGATATTGTAAAGATAAAATTACTATTGATGAAAAAACTTACTTTTTTTTTTCTTTCATTAAGGAAATATTATTTTTTTTAAATTTTAATTGAAAATAAATTTAAAAAATAAAATATTTAAATATATATATTTTTTAAAATTTTAAAAAATAAAAAAAATAATTTTAGACATATTATTTTTATTTTTTTAAATTTTTTAATTAAAAATAATTAAAAAAAATTATTTTTTAAAATTAAAAAAAATTTATTTTCAGAATATTTATTTTTTAATTAAAAAGTAAATTAAAAAATAAAAGAAAAAAGTGGAGAAAGTTTTTTTATCAAGGATAATTTTGTCTTTACAATATTTTTTTAACAATTTCTAATTATTTATTTATTTTTTTCAAATAACTTTTATTCATTATACAATTTCACAATAATTTCTTACAGACTGCATGTTTTTCATATTAACCCTTTTTCTTTTAATCCCTTTCCAACAGCTTTCCCTCTTTTTGACCAGCTATCCCTTTTAATGATAAATTAAATAACTATATAATCCTTTTTATTAATTATTATAGAAATTTTTTTCATAAAAAATGCTTATTACCGTAGTCTTCACCCCTTAATCTTTTCCCAGAAGCCCAACTTTTTCTTTTTTATTTTTTTAACTTATCCCTCTCTCTGCCTATAACCCCCTTGTCTTACTTTTCTTTTTTTCTTTCTTTTTCAACCACCTCATCGTGGTTTTTTTTATTACAATATAGCAGAAAAAAAAAAATTCCTAAATTATCGTTAGTTTCGGATTAATTCCCAAAATACGGTTTTTTTTTTTCTAGCTGGGAAATCGCCATCCCCCATGACGATTTCCCAGCGTTAAAATTTGAAAATTTATAAAAAACATGAAAGGAAATCGCCATGGGGGGTGGCGATTTCCCTTCATGTATATTTTTTTTAATTAATAAACAAAAATTAAATTTAAACAAAAATTAGATTAAATTAAATTTGATAAATTTATTTTTTAATTTTAAAAATTATAAATTAAATTAAAATATTTTTTTATAGGTTTGGTTATTTATTTTTTTAAAATATATATTAAAAATGTAATTTAATATTACAATTTTATAAAAAATAAAAATATATTTCTTATTAAAATTTAAAAAGAAGATTATATTTTTTATTAAATTTTTATATCAAAAATTGTATTTTTTATAATTTTGTAATATTATAAAAAGGAAAATTTAATTTATATCAAAAATAATTTAATGATGTAAAATGTAAATAATTTTTTTTTTTAAAGAAATTTATCGAGTCACCTTTTTAAATAAAAAAGTTATTTTTAAGTTGGTATCGTAAAATAATTTTTTTAATTTGATTAGTTTTTTTGAGTTGGTATTCGATTAACTCGTGACATCAATTTAATTATTGTTTTTATAATAGTATAGATTGTTACAGTTTAAAACTGGATATTTGATAAAATAATTTTAATTTAATTTATGATTAAAATTTTATTTGTTATTAAAATTTAAAAAGAAAATTAAATTAAAATAAAATGAAAAAAAGAAAATCAACTTATCATGTAATTTGGATTATTATATTAAAATTAAATAACAACATTAAGATATAAATTAAAATAAAATATAACAATTAATTTCCGAACAAATTTAAAATAAATAACATGAAATGCAAAACATATAAATTTATATTAGAAATTTAAAACACATTACAATTATTCTAATTATTGCGTGGTGTAGAGCAACAATGTCGAGCTCTTCTAGTGCGTGGTGGTTGCACCCGTCGTTCAACCTCGTCAGTGGCACGTATTCGCGGTCCACCACGACCTCTTGCTATAACCGCCACTGGTTCCGGTTGTATGTCATCAGTCCTTTCATCCGTATCAAAAATTTGAAACTCACTGTTGGATGAGCCAACACCTAGTTCACCTATAACGGGAACCTGACTACTAGATGCACCCATAAATGATGTAGCATCAAATGCTGACGAAGGGGTTCCAAACTGATACATGGATGTTAGATATGCTGAACTTGGACTTAGGATGGGGAGCTGGTCATCTAACCTCGTTCTTGGCGATGATGGTCGGTAACACTCATCAACGTCATATCCGGGGTGACTTACGGAATAACGATGGCTGGATGGTACTCCATGATCCCGTTCAGGTTCAGGATGATCAAATGACATCCTCGGTGCTGTGAACTCCGATGAGGTCGGTTGACGCGTTCGCCCACGTTGTCGGCGAGGTCTAGGAGCATCCATATCCTATGTAGGAGGGACTGGAGCTGAAGTTTGTCCGGTAAATGGCATACTCCTAACATCCTCATACATTGACGGTGGACAAACGAAAGGCCGACCTTCATTTCTATACCATCTTATGTAATCAGCAGATGGGTTGAAATTATTACCAACAATCGAGTAACCTATCGGAATTCGTTGAAAACGTATGTTCCACCATTGGATCCAATGTTCATGCTTCGCAGGCCAGAATTCATCATTACGACCACGCATGTCGACCTTGTGAAGCTTATCAAGGTTCACCGGGGCTGCAGGAATTGGTTGTTGCATCCCAAATTGTCGCAACACCCGGTCAGTTTGGTGCCACTCTACATATGAAAAGCATATCAATGCTGTGTTTGCTTTCCATATATTAAAATTATTGTAGGCATCCGACGGGAGGCATGCCATAATTTCACGCGAGGAATATGGCATCCACAGAAACTGCGAATAATTATTACAAATTATTAGTTTCATATGGATTAAATAAAAAAAAAACTTCAATGTAACAATCGAAATATTTACCTTATCATATCCTAGTCGATCTAGTCGTACTCTTATACTTGCAAGATCGCTCGGAGTCTCTGTAAAATCTCTACTCGTACTCCTACTCTATCTATTAAAATGCATATAATATCTTAATGACCTATTAAAATACAAGTTCGTACAAAATTAATAAAATAGTAAAGATTATTACCTGCTTGCAAGGGGGTATACAGCCGAAATATCCACACGTGGAGCAAGAAATGGTAGCCGATACCAAGCCCATGATTGTAGAAGCACTAAACATCCACCTATGTCATGGATTTTTGGAACTGTAGCTCGGCAAAGTTCTCTATACAAAACCGCCAAACACGCAGAACCCCAACTATAATTTGCTGCATGCTCTAAATCACGTAGCAATGGAAAATACATTAAATGTACCCGACTGCTCGATTTGTCAGGCATCACTAATCCTCCAATCAAACGTAAAATATATGCTCTAGCAGCATATTGTATTTGTTGTTCGGTTGCATGTAATGAAAGATTTTGAAACGATTTCAACCAAGTTAGTCTCACCGTTGAGCCAAATACATACTCTTCTGGAGGTATCTCACCCAATAGATCTTGACACACTTCATTCCAATCTAGCAGGCTTCCGCCTGTAACTGCATCGCCATAGATCGGAAGTCCAAGTTGCAGCGCAACATCTTCGAGAGTGACCGTACATTCACCACATGAAAAATGAAAAGTGTGCGTCTCGAATCTCCATCGTTCGACCAACGCACTGATTAAATCGGGTTGTATCACAAGTCGTCGAATTTGACTTGCGTGATAAAATCCGGCTCTTCTTAAGTGGTCGATAATAGATGGATGCGGATCCTCCAATGTAAATTTTCTCGCACGTAACACGCGAAAAGTTTCCTGTTATAATAATAAAAATTAATATATTATAAAACTATAACAATTAAAAATTAATAAATAAAACTATAAAATAACAAAACAATAATAATATAATATAATATAAACAATAATAATATAATATAAAACAATAATAATATAATATAATATAAACAATAATAATATAAAATAAAACAATAATAATATAATATAATATAAACAATAATAATATAATATAATATAAACAATAATAATATAATATAATATAAAACAATAATAATATAAAAAACAATAATAATATAATATAAACAATAATAATATAATATAATATAAAACAATAATAATATAAAAAACAATAATAATATAAAAAATAATATTAAATTATTAAATTAAAAAATTTTTTTTATCAATTTGTTTTTAACAAAATTTAAAAAACAATTATTAAATTATTAAATTATAAAAAAAAAAACCTAAAATATATCTTACGAATTTTTTTTTAAATTATAAAAAAATATATTTTAATTTAATTTATAATTTTTAAAATTAAAAAATAAATTTATCAAATTTAATTTAATTTTTGTTTAAATTTAATCTTTGTTTATTAATTAAAAATATATATATATATACATGAAGTGAAATCGCCACCCCCATGGCGATTTCTCTTGGTGTTTTTTATAAATTTTCAAATTTTAACGATGGGAAATCGTCATGGGGGATGGCGATTTTCCAGCTAAAAAAAAAAAGATCGTATTTTAAGAATTAATCTGAAACCAACGATAATTTAATTTTTTTTAACTATATTGTAGTAAAAAAACCCTTCATCGTAGTTCCCACTTTATTTTTTTTCTTTTAACCCCTTTCCAACAGCTTTCCCTCTTTTTGACCAGCTGTCCTTTTTAATGATAAATTAAATAACTATATAATCCTTTTTATTAATTATAGAAATTTTTTTTATAAAAAATGCTTATTTATTTTTTGATAAATATATTTTTTTCCGTAAGAAAATTCGAATTCGTTTTCGCTATTTATCTCATTTTGAAATTATTTTTTTTTATGCAGATTTTTTTATTTTAACTCCATTTAAACGACTGTATTAGTCATTGAAGTTCAGTCATTTCATTCAACAATAACGATAAAAAAAAAAAACGCGTCATTCGAATTAAAAAAATTCTTACCGTAGTCTTCACTCATTAGTTCCTTCCCTGAAACCCACCTTTTTCTCTTTTCTCTTTTTTTTTTTTTTTTCACCCTTTCCCTTTCTTCCTGAAGCTTCGCCGGCCCCGCCACCTTTCTTTTTTTTTTTTTTTTTTAACTTATCCCTCTCTCTGCCCGTAACCCCCTTCTCTTACTTTTCTTTTTTTATTTCTTTTTCAACCACCCCATCGTCTGTAGCTCCCCCTTTCTTTTCTTTTAACCCCCTTTCCAGTAACTTTCCCTTTTTTTTAGAAAGATTATTATTTTTCTTGAACATGGGTCTTTGAATAATGTGAGTCACAGACTCACAATTATTTGTTTAAGTATTTTTTAAAATATATTTTTTTTAAATTATTATATTTAATAAAATAAATCATTTAAATTAAATTAAATAGAAGAGAAAAGAAAAAAAAAAATAATGTCTAAGTTACTCTTTTATTCTTTGATTTTCTCAAGTTTTTTTTAATTTTTCTTTTACCCATTTTTTTTCAAATAATTTTAATTAAAAGTTTTATTTTAAAAATCTAAAAGGTGTCAACGTTAAAGCTTGAGATTAAAATTTCTTTATCTCGGATTTAATTGAAAATTTAAAATTCGTAATTCTTATGGTAATATTTTTTTACTACTTAAAACTTCAAAAATAAAGTATTTTAAGACATTTAAAAAATTTCAAAATTATCACAATAAAAATTAATTAAAATAGTGAAACCGAGATGTTTTGAGGGAAATTTAAAATTCGTAATTATTAATTTAAGTTGAATGCAAAAGTCTCTGGCATAACCAGTTGTTGATTTAAAATTAAGAAACTGTTGTGAAAAGGAGGTACTTTCATTGAAGATTACATATAAAATAACAAGCTAGAGGAGCTTTCAATTCATCCAAACTCCAAAGAGAATTGTTAGCCGTAGAAAAGCTGAGAACCTGGAGCGCAACCAAAAATGGATGGTTCACCTCTGAAAGTAGAGACTGTAAACTATATGGATGTTAGTTTGTACAAAGCTGCAGTTTATGGCGAAATCGAAGCATTCAAAGATTACAAAGGGCATCTTGATTGCCTACTCACCCCAAATAAAAACACAGTCCTCCATGTTCATTTGGCAAACCGAAGGCACAAGGTTAGACTATTTACTTTCCCTTACTTGATTTGCTTTAGACTCCAAACTCCAATTTTGAGATCCACCAATTTCGTCGAACACCTTCTTAACGACTCCCCATCGTTGCTACTACAAGCCAATGCAAAAGGTGAAATTCCATTACAAATTGAAGCGAGGTATGGGCATTGTCCCACTGTGAAATTGCTTCTCGAACGTGCAAAGTTAGCTGAACAAGAAGACCTAGAGAAGGGGATAGAAGCAACCAAGGAAATGCTGAGAATAAGAGATAATGAGGAAGAAGATACGCCTCTGCATATTGCAGCTCGATATGGCCGTCTTGAAGTGGTGCGAGCATTAATCGAAGCAGACCCTGATTTTATATACCCTGCAAACAAAAATGGTGAGACTCCACTTTACATAGCTGCTAGGAGAGGATACCATCGTCTGGTGGCTGAGATGTTAACTAATTGCAAATCAGTGGCTACTGCTGGCCCTAAAGGTTCGACTGCTTTGCATGCAGCAGTTATGGCAAATGATGAAAGTAAGCTTTACTATTAAATTTTTAATCTCTTTATCTTATATTAAATATTACATTAATTAACAAGATTTGATATATATATATGTATATATATATATATATTATATATGAGAAAATTGAAAGGGGAGGAGGGGTCCAATCCTGGAATTTATCACTTAGCTAAGATCATATTCTACATATATCTGATAAACACCTTCGTGGACAAGGTCGGTTTCAGAATAATATTATTAATTTTTGAATGCTAGTCTAATTTTATTTCGATATTGATATGGCTGGAGATGATCTGAGTTTTTTTCTTCTCTTCTCCCTCATTTTTTAGATTTGATAATTTGAAACACAATACAATTACATGATACGAACACGACACAAAAATATTAAAACACGACACAACCCCAAAATATAACACAAACACGACAAGAATACACGAACGTGTCAAAATCTATTTAACATGAATTATTAACATGTCAAAAATTATATAAATATATAATATTTTAAATACAATTATAACACGTCAACTTACACAAATTTAATACGAATACACAATGTGCCAAGATATTTTCCTCCATATATATATATTTTTCCAAATTTTTCCTTCATCTCCCGAAGCTTCTATTTTTTTATATTATTTTAATTGCCTCCCGATTGTTCTATAGCATTCAAAAAAAATATAACAAACAACAACCGTCAATCTTTGGTTAAAGTATTTGCGTAATTCTTATACTATAGTCAAAAATGTATTTTAATTTTTATATTATAAAAGTGAGTAATTTAATCTTTTTACGTTTGAAATTGGTGTAAAAAAATAAAATTGGTAACAGTGTTAATGGAAAACCGTCTAAATGCTTAAGTGGACATGTGAAACTGGCAGAATAGATGACTTTGAAAAAAAATGACGACGTGTTATTTATTTATTTTTTTGCTCAGATAAAATTTAGAAACTGACAGAATAGATGACTTAAAAAAAAACGATGACATGTTTTTATGAGTAAGGGAGGGATTTGGGTAAAAAATTTATGTTTTTCTAAATTCCATATGAGTAAAAAATTTGACACGTCATCATTTTTTTTTTAAATATCTTTTATGTCTGTTTCACATGTTCATGTCAACATTTAGACAGTTTTTTATTAACAATTGTTACCACATTTACTGCTTTGCACCAATTTCAAATATATAAGAATTAAATTACTCATTTTTATAGTATAGTGATTAAAATGCACTTTTAACTATAATATCTTTTTAGATACTTTAACCGTCAATCTCACAACATCTACCGTACATATAAACAGTATCACATGTATTCTCTTTTTAATTATGTTATAGACTATAGATGTTATCAATATCATTTTCATCTATTATCCCAAAATTTTGGTTAAAATAATAATAAAAAATTTAAACTTTAACATTTTAGGTAAACTCTTATATTTTTATTACACTCGAATAAGTTTTTAACATTTAATTTACACCCAAATAAGGTTTTAACCTTTAATTATATCCAAATAAATTTTTAATTTATACCTAAATAAACTCTTAATATAAATCAATTTTTTATTTAAAATATAAATCAAAAAATAAATATTTATTTAAATACAATAAAAAATATAAAAATTTACCCCAAAAAATGGACTAGTTCATAATCTTTTGTAATATTTTAGCAAAAAATAATAACAATTTTTTCTTTTTTACCCTTTTATCTCCCCCCTTCTAATTTTAATAAATATTTTTAACAAATTTTAATTTTTGTAATTTTATAATAAATAATTTTTTAAAATAATAAAATAAATTTATTTTGTATTTTGATTTTTGTAATTTTAAAAATAAAATTTTCTTTTAAAATATTTTTAAAAAAAAATTAGATATTATAAAATTTTTAACAAGTAATTTTAAAATATTTATATTTTAAAAATATTTTTTGTTATATTTTAATTTTTAAAATAAATTTTTAATTTTTAAGAAAATAACATTTATTAATTTTTAAAACTATAATTTTAAATTTTTTATATTTTTAATATAACTTTTAAATTTTTTTAAAAAATTCGATATTATTTTGTAGAAAATATAATTTTAAATATTTTATATTTATATATATATATATTTGTAAAATATTTTTGCAAAAAATCAATTATTAATTTTAAAAAAATTAGTTATTAATTTTAAAAAAATCAGATAATGTCACGTGTTATCATCTGACTGATCAATACCATATCAACATTTATATTTAAAAATGTTAAATCATTGTACCACATTAATACATAATTTAATAATATAAATATCATATTAAACACTTTTAAAATATAATATCGCATTAACAAATTTAATAAAATTCAAAATTCATTAATAACATTATATACTCCCAAAAAGTTGATGAAAGAGTCATGTAAGTGTCATATGGACGCCCATGTGGCTTAGTTCATCGACATGTAAGCAATTTCAATGTACTAGCTTATTTCCACACCATCACTATGTGGGAAATTTATTGCCACGTGTTGGGTTAAGTCACACATATTTATAATTTAATTTTTTTAAGTAAATTTTCTTTTTTCGAATTTTTTTTGTCATTTCAAGTAAATGTGGTAATTGGGTAAATTGAGTTATTTTCAGTTAGGTTATAGACGAAATAATATATATATTAAAAGGTTCTGAACTCTGGGTAATTTTTACTCCTATTTTGAATTAGTATGTTTAATACATAATGTAATTTATTTACCCAAAAATTGTACACAAGGAATCCTTTTTTGGATTAATAAGATTTTTATTTACCAAAGAAACCTGCTACAAAGAAGAACAGCTTACAAGGCAATGAAACAGACTGCCTCTGTAATACTTTGCAATATGCTAACTTTTTTTATGAAGTGATTAGTACAAGAAATTACAATTATAATCTAAGTATTACTTCTCGAGAAATCAATGTATTAAATCAAATAAACTAATTATAACCAGATATAGATAATATTCAAGTGAGGAGAAGCTGTACACTAATTAAGATTTATTCCTCTGCTTTGTTGGTAACCAATCCAAGATGGCAAATGGCTATGGTCCATGCTATATATCATAGCATGGTATATGATTTTAAACCACACCAACCTGTGATAATCTATCAACTTCCGTATCCGGCACTTAACCCGAATCCGAATTATATAGTTTATTGAACCAAAAATTGTTCACTAATAGATTTTCCTTTTGGGTTTTAGAGACGGTAAGAATAATACTAGAGAGCAAAAAGGTTTTGGCAAATGAAACGGACGAGAATGGGCGGAGTCCACTTCACTTTGCTGCACATTTAGGTTACCGTTCAATTGTAAAACAGCTGTTAGAATGCGATAATTCTGCTGCCTACATAGCCGATTTAGAGGGAAAGATGACTGCTCTTCATATGGCAACAAGGCAAGGCCATGCATCAATAATGAAAGATATTATCCGCCATTGTCCAGATTGCTGTGAACAAGTTGATAAAAGAGGCTGGAATTTTCTACACTTGGCCGCGTTTACTTTTTACGATTTTGGATTGATTGATTTCCTTGGAGATGATATTGGTATCGAATATGTGTCAATGGCAAATTATTTAGTTCAGAAGGATGAACATCGCAACACGCCTCTCCAACTGCTTGTAAAAACTCTCCCTATTCTAAATGGTACTGCTGGGATGTGTAAACAAGATAAAATGGAACTTAGCAAGGAAAATCTTACTGTGAAGGATGTAAAGGAGGAGGTAAGTCCATCTATGTACTTGCATTTTTTAATGTACATTTTCCTTGGTATATATGGCTTGCATTTGAAGATTTTATTTAATATTAAAATATAAGATTATCAATAACATTAATAGTCAATACATAATATAACATTGATTTGCATCTGTAGTCTGAATAACAAACAAACCTTAATTTTTAATATTAGGATTACTATCCGGCAGTGGAATTATAAAAAAACTCCACAAGCCGGATCAGTAAGGTGACACATACCTTTTAAGATATATTTTAAAAAAATAATTTAAAAAATAAATGGGACATATGACGATTTTTAACCTCGACCGCTTGTGAAATTAAAAATCTTCACTACCAGTGTATCAAAAGACTAACTCTTAATATTATTTCCCTTAAAGAAAAAGATATCAAGTTATATAAATTTGTTTAATTTGAGTAAAATGCACCAATTATTCATTAGTGTGAATATTTTTGTATAATATTTCAATAACTAGTTTACAATCCATGCCATGCATGGATTAATTTTACTTATTCAAATATGTGTTTATACATAAAAATTAGTATTTTTTCTCATAGTTATATATGAATATTAAAATTTATAATATATAAAACATATATCCAATATAACATGTCGTAAGCAAATTATTTTTTACTATTACGATCATGATCAAAATTTTGAAAAAAAAAATGAGAAAATTAGGACATATTAGATATGTACCAAAAAGCCAAAAAATGATTATACATATAATATATATTTTTTAAAATAATAACATAAAATTTATTTTTCAATAATCAATTAAATAATAAGATAAATATTGACATATTTTTTAATAAATTACGATGAAAAAATACAATATCAATTGCAAAATTTGTTACAAACAAAAAAATAAATAGGAAATTATGTGAAAAAATAAAATCATCAAAGTATATAAACAACATAATCACAAAAATAATAAACATCTTAAACAAAAGTTAAATATTGAAAAGAAAAAAAATGACGTAGCACATGTTATTATTTCTGTTTTTTTTATAATTAAAAAAAAAAGATATGATTAGTAATATATTAAAATAAAAAATTTTAAGTATATATTAGATAAGGTGAATAGATAAAATTTGTTAAATATAAACATTGATAAATTTGATATTTTTTTAAATTTAAGATAAACTTTTGGATAGAATTTAAGTATTTTGTTTGTAATTTAAAACATAATATATATTTGTCTACCCGATGTTTTTCATCCCTCAAAATTATAAATTTATAATGAAGTTTGTTTGCAGGATCAAGTTCTGAAATTATTTGAAGAGGTTCGTAGTGGAGAAGTGGCAGGGGTACCAGTTCGTCGCATAGGAATTTTTTGGAGGGCTCCTATTGGCTTCGATAAAGCAAGAGAGTCGCATTTAGTAGTGGCGGCGCTAATAGCAACCGTAACCTTTGCCGCAGCATTCACCATACCCGGCGGCTACAAAAATGAAAGAGGCCCAGATCAGGGCACAGCTATCCTAATCCGTAATGCAGCTTTTAATGTGTTCGTTATATCCGATGCCATTGCCTTGTTTTCCTCTCTTTTATCTGTCCTCTTCTACTTTCTCATGGCACGGCCTCATTCTCAAAAGTCAGCTTTAACATATCCCTTCGCCTTTAACTCCACTGTTCTTGCAGTTGGAGCAATGGTGATAGCTTTCATTACCGGCGCATTTGCGGTGTTAGAACCTTCCTTGGGGCTTTCTATTGCCACTTGTTTCATTGGCTTATGCTTCTTTCTGTTTGCACCTTGTCTATTTAAGAGGTAAATCACAGGCGCATACTCAATGTTTGGGTGTTAGAAAATTATTTGAAACATAATTTCTTGTCATCAATACTTACCTAAACAAGGTTTGTCTTTTATTTATTTTAGTATATTAAATATATGATTTAAATATAAAAAGCCCTTAGAATTAAAATTAAATTATCATTTAAGTTCTTATCATTTTATTGAATTCTTCTACTTTCATTTTAATCTAATTGAATCCTTAATTGAACAAAAATTGATTAATGGCCGTCACAATCACATGGCCTAATGGCCTAATACATACTCTATGAACAACATTATCATGTTGCAGGACATAATCCACTGAAATTGAAATTCCTCTCACAAAATATCAAACTAGGAAGTATTATAATTCCTTCCATCATCAAAGATAATCAGAAAATTATGCACATTTCTTGCAGAATGACAAAAGACACATGCATTTGCCTCAATATTGACTCATTTGTTCAGACTACAGAATTCCAATATTAAGAGAATGCCTAATTAAACTTCTTTGTAATAAAATACTATAACAGCCAACTTCCCACCTATAGGAGGATCCTAATCTTTACAAGGCTGCAAAATAACTTAACAAATGTACACAAATACTGCTTGTTGTGAACCGAAATAATAGGTGTTTTAAATCGCCTTCAATCCACACAAGGAGCCATCATTGAGCAGATAAAAGAGATCATCAGAATGCGATTGTTGGGGCTCAAGAACATTAGTCCTGATGAAGTGAACCGAAGATTGGATGCAGATTGGGGACTGTCACTTTTTTCCTAGGATCTTTGTCCATTCTGGAATAGCTTTAAGTATTGCTGAAGTATGTTGCTATTGTTCCCTGATTGATTAGTGGTCTTAAGTTTTGTTCAAGTATTGTTTAAGTATGTATAGCTTTAAGTACATGTTGCACATGATGTTGGATGTAGCAGTTTAACTGCTTTCTGGATAAATAAAACACTTACTTATCCAAAAAAAAATACTGCTTGTTGTATTACCCAAAATCATGTCTTCATCAATGGGAACCATGACGACAAATGTAAACACGATTAATTTTTGCTATACAACCATTCATTCACAGGTCCAATTCATCAGACCCTGGCAATGAAACTGGTCCAAGTGAATCAGCATCTACACTGGCAAGCATCTCAAAGTCCCTAATTGCATTTATCCATCTTACAGCAAGCACCAAAAAACAAACCACAACACCCTTCTCTATCTTTGAAAGCTCATCACTTAAGAAGACTGGTTTTGCACTGGAACATATTGGTAATTCGACACTTTCCAAGCCGAGAGAAAAGCATTTCTGACAGGTCCACATCTCAAGAACACACCATGTTGAGATCTGTAGCGTACAACTCCTTGCAATACTTCTCCCTCGAAGGGTTTGGGCTGCTACACGATTTTAAAAAATCAAAAAAAGTCTATCATTAATTTATTTATTTTTAGGTTTGATTAGTCATTTAAGAAAACTTATCATTTTAATAAAATTTTAAAATCAATTAAAATTCATTAAAAAGATGATATTTTAGTCTGCAAAAAAAATTGAATTGAGAGTATAGTTACGTGTGAGAAAGGGATTAGCACCCCACGACACCCACTGAAAAACGATATCATTTAATTATGTGTTATATTTAATCTTGAGGCAATGAATTTAATCTTGATAATTAAAAATGATTCCCTTAATCAAATTTCATAATTAATTAAAAAAATAAATTGATTCATTTTTAACCGAATGGCTTTTTTGTCACGATAAAATTCTCTATATTCCCCAACAACTTGGCGGAATATATGGATATTTCCCTAATAAAAATCTCCATTTCATTCGGAAAAGGGTATTCCTTTACGATAGACAATTGTTGAATGCTAACTAGCAATCTATTGAAAAAATAATAATAATTTTATCAATTAAAAATAAATTTACCAATATATTGCTAAAAGAATGTAATGAACATGGCAGAAAATAAATAATCAATAAATAAAGACATTTAAAAGACAAATAAAGGAAGCCTAATTGAATAAATAAATAACAGAACTTCAAAAGTGGAATCTCAACTTTATTCATTTTAATCTTTACAATTCTTTTTTTTTATTATGATTGGATATCGTGAAAATCACTTGAGTCGTAGAATTTTCTAAACTCCCCAGCAATTAGTAAATTATTCTTCCGCCCAAAAATTTCCACAATAATTCATAAAACAAGAATAATACTCCTTTGTGAAACATCATGAGAGAACTCCCCAGCAACCTAGCGGAGGTCCCTTAGCCGTTCCACTAAGTTATATTATTCTTTTTATCTTTTCTGATTTTTTTTTATTAGTGCCATTAATTAATGAATTTAAACCTAGTCAAAAATCAATCGGGAGAGTTTCAAAAATCATTTTTTTTTTTTTGGATAAGTAAAAAATCATTTTTTTGGGTAGGCAATCAAGAGAAGTTTGAAAATAATTTTTTCTTTGGAAGTAAAGGGTTGGCTTAAAGTTAGCCACGTGAAACTTAATCTGGCTCAACTATCACCAAGTGCCAAAATGACCATGGATCATCAAGTTCATAACCTCTTTTTATTCTTGAAAATTAATTTTGCTAAACATAAATAAATACTTAAAAGATAAACAACAATCAAGGCAAGCACAATAAGTATAAGAGAAAGGTAAAGAAAACTATCTCACAAGCAATGGGTTGGCTCAAAGTTGGCCACGTGGAACTTAATCCGACTCAACTATCATCAAATGTCAAAATGACCATGGATCATCAAGCTCATAACATTTTTGTTATTGAAAACTAATTTTTACTAAAAACAAATATGTACTTAAAAGATAAACAACAATCAAGGCAAGCACAATAAATATAAGAGAAAAGAAAGAAAGATCACCTCAAGTGATTCCTTAGACTACTGCCACCTTCCTTTCAAAACCTAGACTAAATCCCTTTTTAAATCACCAACAAGCTTCTTTTTTAAAAAGAGTTAATAGCTCCAATGATCCCCAAAATATAGGGCATATTTTATATTGGTCCCCAAACTTCAAAACGTATCAATCAGATCCCTGATCTTATAGTTTTGTATCAATGTGGTCCTTCCGTTAGCAAAATCGTTAGAGTAGACGTTAAATGACAGATGGCATATGACAAGTAAATTACAAAAATGCCATCTTCTTGATGTTGTCATTTTTTTGTCTTTATTCCTTTATTCTTTATTCTTTTTCAAATTTTATATTTTCTTTTCTCTTTTTTTTTATAAATAAATACAAAAAATAAAAATAATTTATTTTATATTTTAAATTAATTTTTTAAAAATATAATTAATTTATAAACATATAAAATATTTAGTTAAATTAATTTTATAAAAACGTAACAATAAAATATTTTATATTTTATTTCTTCTTTATTATATTTTTATTTTTTCTCCAAATTATAAATAATAAATTATAATTATATTATAATTTAAACTAATTTTATAAAAAATAATAATTTATAAAAAATATATAAATATTTATTTACATAAATATTATAAAAATATTTTAAGTTTTTTTTACTTTTTTCTCTTTTTTCCTTTTCCCTTTTTCTTCTTTATAAATATATAAAAATAAAAATAATTTATATTATATTATAATTAAATTTTCAAAAATAAAATAATTTATAAAAACATAATATATTTATTTACATTAATTTTATAATAAAAAATAAATTTTATTTTCCTTTTTTATTTATTTTCCTTTTCCTTTTTCTAAATAAATTATTTTTTATAAAAAAATTAAATAATTTATAAACATATATTTACATTCATTTAATTAAATTTATATTTTTTATGTCAACTCTAATGCTGAAGTTAAGGTGATAACTATCTTGACCGAATCTGCCATAAAGCGTCAAATCGGATCCTCCTCGATCTAGCGCGAGGGATCAAATTGACCTCTTGCAATACCTATCGATGTCAGCATTTAGACGGTTTCTTATTAACAATTGTTACCAAATTTACTATTTTACACCAATTTCAAACATATAAGAATTAAATTACTCACTTTTATAGTATAGTGATTAAAATGCACTTTTGACTATAATATAGGGACTGGTTAGATACTTTAACCGTCAATCTCTCAAAGGACAACATCTATCGTACATATAAACAGTATCACATGTATTCTCTTTTTAGTTATGTTATATATTATAGATGTTATTGATATCATTTTCATCTATTATCCCAAAATTTTGGTTAAAATAATAATAAAAATTTAAACTTTAACATTTTATGTAAACTTTTATATTTTTATTACATTCAAATAAGCTTTTAACATTTAATTTACACCCAAATAAGGTTTTAACCTTTAATTATATCCAAATAAACTTTTAATTTATACCTAAATAAGCTCTTAATATAAATCAATTTTTTATTTAAAATATAAATCAAAAAATAAATATTAATTTAAATACAATAAAAAATATAAAAATTTACCCCAAAAGATGGACTAGTTCATAATCTTTTGTAATATTTTAGCAAAAAATAATAATAATTTTTTATTTTTTCCCCTTTATCTCTCCCCTTTTAATTTTAATAAATATTTTTAACAAAAATTAAAAAAATAAAATATTTTTAATTTTTGTAATTTTATAATAAATAATTTTTTAAAAATAAAATAATAAAATAAATTTATTTTGAATTTTGATTTTTGTAATTTTAAAAATAAAATTTTCTTTTAAAATATTTTTTTAAAAAAATTCAGATATGAAATATTTAACAAGTAATTTTAAAATATTTATATTTTAAAAATATTTTTTGTTAAATATTTTAATTTTTAAAATAAATTTTAATTTTTTAAGAAAAAAACATATATTAATTTTTAAAAATATAATTTTATATTTTTTTATATAACTTTTAAATTTTTTTTTAAAAAATCGATATTATTTTTTAGAAAATATAATTTTAAATATTTTATATTTATATATATATTTGTAAAATATTTTTGCAAAAAATCAATTATTAATTTTTAAAAAATCAGTTATTAATTTTAAAAAAATAAAATAATGTCACGTGTTATCATCTGATTGATCAATATTACATCAACATTTATATTTAAAAATATTAAGTCGTTGTACTACACTAATACACGATTTAATAATATAAATATCATATTAAACACTTTTAAAATATAATATCACATTAATAAATTTAATAAAATTCAAAAGCCACCTTATGTACTCCCAAAAAAGTTGATGAAATAGTCATGTAAGTGTCATATGGACGCCCATGTGGCTTAGTTCATCGACATGTAAGCAAGTTCAATGCACTAGCTTATTTCCGCATAATCACTATGTGGGAAATTTATTGCCACGTGTTGAGTTGGGTCACACATTTATAAATTAATCTTTTAAAGTAAATTTTCCTTTTTCTAAGTTTTTTTTTTTTTTGTCATTTCAAGTAAATGTGGTAATTGGGTAAATTGAGTTATTTTCAGTTAGGTTATAGACGAAATAATATATATTAAAAGGTTGTGAACTTTGGGTAATTTTTACTCCTATTTTGAATTAGTATGTTTAATACATACTGTAATTTATTTACCCAAAAATTGTACACAAGGAATCCTTTTCTGGATTAATAAGATTTTTATTTACCAAAGAAACCTGCTACAAAGAAGAACAGCTTACAAGGCAATGAAACAGACTGCCTCTGTAATACTTTGCAATATGCTAACTTTTTTTATGAAGTGATTAGTATAAGGATCAAGAAATTACAATTATAATCTAAGTATTACTTCTCGAGAAATCAATGAATTAAATCAAATAAACTAATTATAACCAGATATAGATAATATTCAAGTGAGGAGAAGCTGTACACTAATTAAGATTTATTCCTCTGCTTTGTTGGTAACCAATCGAAGATGCCAATGGCTATGGTCCATGCTATATATCATAGCATGGTATATGATTTTAAACCACACCAACCTGTGATAATCTACCTTCTTCCGTATCCGACACTTAACCTAAATCCGAATTATAATGAAAGATATTATCTGCCATTGTCACAATAAGTATAAGAGAATGGTAAAGAAAACTATCTCACAAGCAATGGGTTGACTCAAAGTTGGTCACGTGGAACTTAATCCGGCTCAACTATCATCAAATGTCAAAATGACCATGGATCATCAAGCTTATAACCTTTTTGTTATTGAAAACTAATTTTTACTAAAAACAAATATATACTTAAAAGATAAAAAACAATAAAGGCAAACACAATAAATATAAGAAAAAAGAAAGAAAGATCACCTCAAGTGATTCCTTAGACTACTGTCACCTTCCTTTCAAAACCTAGACTAAATCCCTTTCTAAATCACCAACAAGCTTCTTTTTTAAAAGAGTTAATAGCTTCAATGGTCCCCAAAATATAGGGCATATTTATATTGGTCCTCAAACTTCAAAACGTATCAATCAGATCCTTGATCTTATAGTTTTGTATCAATGTTGTCCTTCCGTTAGCAAAATCGTTAGAGTAGACGTTAAATGACATATAACATATGATAAGTAAATTACAAAAATACCATCTTCCTGATGTTGTCATTTTTTTGTCTTTATTCCTGTATTCTTTATTCTTTTTCAAATTTTTTATTTTTTTTTCTCTTTTTTTATAAATAAATACAAAAAATAAAAATAATTTATATTATATTATATTATATTTTAAATTAATTTTTTGAAAATATAATTAATTTATAAACATATAAAATATTTAGTTAAATTAATTTTATAAAAACGTAACAAATTCTTCTTTATTATATTTTTCTTTTTTCTCCAAATTATAAATAATAAATTATAATTATATTATAATTTAAACTAATTTTATAAAAATAATAATTTATAAAAAATATATAAATATTTATTTACATAAATATTATACAAATATTTTAAGTTTTTTTTACTTTTTTCTCTTTTTTTCCTTTTCCCTTTTTCTTCTTTATAAATAAAAAAATAAAAAATATATATTATATTATATTATAATTAAATTTTCAAAAATAAAATAATTTATAAAAACATAATATATTTATTCACATTAATTTTATAATAAAAATAAATTTTATTTTCCTTTTTTTATTTCTTTTTTCCTTTTCCTTTTTCTAAATAAATTATTTTTATAAAAAAATTAAATAATTTATAAATATATATTTACATTCATTTAATTAAACTTATATTTTTTATGTCGACTCTAATGCTGAAGTTAATGCGGCAACTACCTTGACCGAATCTGCCAAAAAGCGCCAAATCGAATCCTCCTCGATCTAGCGCGAGGGATCAAGTTGACCTCTTGCAATGCCTATCAAGCGTTATGAATGGTAGTCTGATCCTTCGCATGGTCGGACTGACGGTGGGGATTTAAATTTCTCTTTTTCGATCGACGAGAGTTAGATGGAGAGAATAGAAAGAAAAAGAAAAAGGAAAATAAAATATATTTAAAAAAATTAATGTAAATAATTATTTATATTTGATAAATTATTTAATCTTTTACAAAATTAATTTATTTATAAATGGAAATAAAAAAAGAAGAAAAAAGAAAATAACTTTTTTAGTTAATTTAAAATAAATATATTATTTTTTATAAATTATTTAATTATTAAAAAATAATTAATTTTTATTTAATTATTTATAACAGTAAATAAAAAGAAAGGAAAATTTATTTTTATAAATTAATGTAAATAATTATTTTTTATTTTTTATATATTATTTACTTTTTAAAATTTTAATTATATTATAAATTATTATTATTTTTTGTATTTATTTATTAACAAGAAAAAAAAGAGAAAAAGTAAAAACAAAATTACAATATTTTTTATAATATAAATTATTATTTATGTTTTAGTTTATTTATAAAGAATATAAAATGAAAGAAACAAAAAGAGAAAAGGGAAAGAAACAAAAAAATTAAAAATAGTTTTTATAAAATTAATTTAAATAAATATTTTATATGTTTTTAAATTTATTATATTTTCAAAAAATAATTTAAATTATAATATAATTATTTTTTATTTTTTGTATTTATTTATAAAAAAAAAGAGAAAGAAAAATTCAAAATTTAAAAAAGAAAAAATAAAGAATAAGATCTGATTGATATGTTTTGAAGTTAATATGTCTTAAAATTTGGGGACCATTGGTACTATAAACTCAAGACACAAAAGACAAAAAGCATAACCACATCACCAGATAACATTTTTGTAATTTACACGTCACACGTCACATGTCATTTGTCATTTAACGCCCACTCTAAAGATTTTGCTAACGAAATGACTACATTGATACAAAATCATAAGATCAAGGATCTGATTGATACGTTTTAAAATTTGATGACCAATGTAAAATATGCCATAAAGTTTGGGGATTATTGATGCTATTAACTTTTTTTAAAACCCAAAAAATCTTAAGCACTCATATCAAAATTTCTTTCTTTCTTTTTTTCTCAAAACCCAATAAATAAATAAATAAAATGCCCTCCCTTTTTCACGTCACCTTCATCATCTTTTTTTTTTTGTTTTTTAACCCCTTAATCCGATGTCAACTACAATAGGAACATTAAGATAGGAGCGGTGAGAACAAGGATGCTTCCATGAGAATTAAAAAAAAAAAAAAGTAAAGAATTGAAAAAGATTATGTTTGCATCAATAACAAAATATATTTATTAAAAAATGAAAATTTAAAAGATTAAAAATTTAAAAACAGTTCTCTTGATCTTTATTTTAAATTGAATTTTTTTTATGATAAAATGATTATAGATAAGAACATTACAAGAAAAAATGTTTTATTTTGATGTTACGGGGCCAAATTCATTTTAAATTAAAAAATAATTTAATTATCTAATATTTATTTTTAAATAAATAGATATTTTTCAATTTTTTATAAATTATTGTGTTATTCTATTTATTAATGCTCTTATAATTTTTAAATACTATTTTAATTTATTAATAATAAATATTATTATTTTAATATTTCAATAGTAGATAATTCTATGAATAATAAATATTTTTAAAATATTTTAATAGTTATGTCGAAATCTCTATTTTGTAAAAATAAAAACTTAAAAAAACTTTTTAGAAAAAATATCAATATTTTTTAATATTAATTTTGGAAAAAGGTGGCTATGAGTCGAGTCGGACAGGGTTCGAGTCAGACAGGGTTCGAGTCAGACTTAGGCATGATATCAACATTTTACATGCTTAAGCCTAACCCGATCTTACAATTCGAGCTCCAAAATTTCGCCCAGATCGACCTATATAACTAAATGCTATAGTCCAAGCCCACCGAGATAATTTTTTTTTCAAAAAATAAAATAAAACACATGATATTTTTTGTTAAAATTATTATGAAAATTTAATATTATATTAAACATTTTTACTACAAATATTATGGTAAATATTTTAAGAATTTATAGAGGTCAAATATAATATTATTTGTAATAAAAAAATATTAATGATAAATTAAATAACTACATAATCCTTTTTCTTAATTATTATAAAAATATATTTTTTCTTTTCATAAAAATAATTATTTATTTTTTGATAAATATATTTTTTTACGTAAAAAAATTTAAATTCATTTTTGCTATTTATCCCATTTTGAAATTTTCTTTTTTATGCAAACTTTTTTTATTTTAACTCCATAAACGACTGCATTAATCATTGAAGTTCAGTCATTTCATTCAACAATCACAACCGAAAAGAAACACGTAATTCGTACTAAAAAAATTCCGGGAAAATATGAAAAACATGTATTCAATAAGGAATTATTGTAAAATGGTATAAAAAATAAAAGTTATTTGAAAAATAAAAATTAAAAATTAAAAATTATTATAAAGATATTGTAAAGATAAAATTATGAAAAAACTTACTTTTTTTTTTCATTAAAAAAATATTATTTTTTAAAAATTTTAATTGAAAATAAATTTAAAAAATAAAATATTTAAATAATTTTTTTAAAATTTTAAAAAAAAATTTAAAAAATAAAAAAAATTAATTTTAGACATATTATTTTTATTTTTTTAAAATTTTTAATTAAAAAAATAAATAAAAAATAAAAAATTTTATTTTTTAAAATTAAAAAATTTTATTTTCAGAATATTTATTTTTTAATTAAAAAGTAAATTAAAAAATAAAAGAAAAATGGAAAATAAAGTTTTTTTATCGAGAATAATTTTGTATTTATAATATTTTTTATAACAATTTTTAGTTATTTATTTCTATTTTTCAAATAATTTTTATTAATTATACCATTTCACAATAATTTCTTATAAAGTGCATATTTTTCATATTAACCCAAAAATTCCTAACGTAGTTTTCACCCCTTAATCCTTTCCCAAGAAGCCCACCTTTTTATTTTTTATTTTTTTAACTTATTTCTTTCTCTACCTATAACCCCCTTGTCTTACTTTTCTTTTTTTCTTTCTTTTTCAACCACCCCATCGTAGTTCCCACTTTAATTATTTTTTCTTTCTTTTCTTTTAAACCCTTTCCAACAAGTTTCCCTCTTTTTGACTAGCTGTCCCTTTTAATGATAAATTAAATAACTATATAATCCTTTTTATTAATTATTATAGAAATTTTTTTCATAAAAAATGCTTATTTATTTTTTGATAAATATATTTTTTTACGTAAGAAAATTCGAATTCGTTTTTGGTATTTATCTCATTTTGAAATTATTTTTTTTATGCAGATTTTTTTATTTTAACTCCATTTAAACGACTGTATTAGTCATTGAAGTTCAGTCATTTCATTCAACAATCACGATAAAAAAGAAACGCGTCATTCGAATTAAAAAAATTCTTACCGTAGTCTTCACTCATTAGTTCCTTCCCTGAAACCCACCTTTTTCTCTTTTCTCTTTTTTTTTTTTTCACCCTTTCCCTTTCTTCCTGAAGCTTCACCGGCCCCGCAACCTTTCTTTTTTCTTTTTTTTAACTTATCCCTCTCTCTGCCCGTAACCCCCTTCTCTTACTTTTCTTTTTTTATTTCTTTTTCAACCACCCCATCGTCTGTAGCTCCCCCTTTCTTTTCTTTTAACCCCCTTTCCAGTAACTTTCCCTTTTTTTTTAGAAAGATTATTATTTTTCTTGAACATGGGTCTTTGAATAATGTGAGTCACAGACTCACAATTATTTGTTTAAGTATTTTTTAAAATATATTTTTTTAAATTATTATATTTAATAAAATAAATCATTTAAATTAAATTAAATTAAATAGAAGAGAAGAGAAGAGAAAAGAATAATGTCTAAGTTACTCTTTTATTCTTTGATTTTCTCAAGTTTTTTTAAATTTTTCTTTTACCCATTTTTTTTCAAATAATTTTAATTAAAAGTTTTATTTTAAAAATCTAAAAGGTGTCAACGTTAAAGCTTGAGATTAAAATTTTTTTATCTCGGATTTAATTGAAAATTTAAAATTCGTAATTCTTATGGTAATATTTTTTTACTACTTAAAACTTCAAAAATAAAGTATTTTAAGACATTTAAAAATTTTCAAAATTATCACAATAAAAATTAATTAAAATAGTGAAACCGAGATGTTTTTGAGGGAAATTTAAAATTCGTAATTATTAATTTAAGTTGAATGCAAAAGTCTCTGGCATAACCAGTTGTTGATTTAAAATTAAGAAACTGTTGTGAAAAGGAGGTACTTTCATTGAAGATTACATATAAAATAACAAGCTAGAGGAGCTTTCAATGCATCCAAACTCCAAAGAGAATTGTTAGCCGTAGAAAAGCTGAGAACCTCGAGCGCAACCAAAAATGGATGGTTCACCTCTGAAAGTAGAGACTGTAAACTATATGGATGTTAGTTTGTACAAAGCTGCAGTTGATGGCGAAATCGAAGCATTCAAAGATTACAAAGGGCATCTTGATTGCCTACTCACCCCAAATAAAAACACAGTCCTCCATGTTCATTTGGCAAACCGAAGGCACAAGGTTAGACTATTTTATTTCCTTTACTTGATTTACTTTAGACGCCAAACTCCAACTTTGAGATCCACCAATTTCGTCGAACACCTTCTTAACGACTCCCCATCGTTGCTACTACAAGCCAATGCCAAAGGTGAAATTCCATTACAAATTGAAGCGAGGTATGGGCATTTTCCCACTGTGAAATTGCTTCTCGAACGTGCAAAGTTAGCTCAACAAGAAGGCCTAGAGAAGGGGATAGAAGCAACCAAGGAAATGCTGAGAATAAGAGATAATGAGGAAGAAGATACGCCTCTGCATATTGCAGCTCGATATGGCCATCTTGAAGTGGTGCGAGCATTAATCGAAGCAGACCCTGATTTTATATACCCTGCAAACAAAAATGGTGAGACTCCACTTTACATAGCTGCTAGGAGAGGATACCATCGTCTGGTGGCTGAGATGTTAACTAATTGCAAATCAGTGGCTACTGCTGGCCCTAAAGGTTCGACTGCTTTGCATGCAGCAGTTATGGCAAATGATAAAGGTAAGCTTTACTATTAAATTTTTAATCTCTTTATCTTATATTAAATATTACATTAATTAACAAGATTTGATATATATATATATATATTATATTACATATGAGAAAATTGAAAGGGGAGGAGGGGTCCAATCCTGGAATTTATCACTTTGCTAAGATCATATTCTACATATATCTGATAAACACCTTCGTGGACAAGGTCGGATTCAGAATAATATTATTAATTTTTGAATGCTAGTCCAATCCTGTTTCGATATTGATATGGCTGGAGATGATCTGAGTTTTTTTCTTCTCTTCTCCCTCATTTTTTAGATTTGACACAATACGATTACATGATACAAACACGACACAACACGAAAATATAACACAAACACGACACGAATACACTAACGTGTAAAATCTATTTAACACGAATTATTAACATGTCAAAAATTATATAAATATATAATATCTTAAATACGATTATAACACGTGAACTTACACAAATATAACACGAATACATAAAGTGCCAAGACAATTTCCTCCATATCTTTTTTTTTTTTTTTCCAAATTTTTCCTTCATCTCCCGAAGCTTCTATTTTTTTATATTATTTTAATTGCCTCCAGATTGTTCTATAGCATTCAAAAAAAATATAACCAACAACAATTGTCAATCTTTGGTTAAAGTATTTAGATAGTTTTTATATTATAGTTAAAAGTGTATTTTAATCTCTATATTATAGAAGTGAGTAATTTAATTTTTCTTACGTTTGAAATTGGTGAAAAAAATAAAATTGGTAACAGTATCAATGGAAAACCGTCTAAATGCTGAAGTGGACATGTGAAACTGACAGAATAGATGACTTTGAAAAAAATGATGACGTGTTAATTTTTTTTTTTGCTCAGATGAAATTTAGAAACTGACAGAATAGATGACTTCAGAAAAAAAAAATGATGATATGTTTTTACGAGTAAGGGAGGGATTTGGGTAAAAAAATTTATGTTTTTCTAAATTTCACATGAGTAAAAAATTTGACACGTCATCATATTTTTTTCCAAGTTATCTTTTTTGTCTGTTTCACATGTCCATGTCAGCATTTAGAACAATTGTTACCAAATTCACTACTTTGCACCAATTTCAAACATATAAAAAATAAATTACTCACTTTTATAGTACAGTGATTAAAATGCATTTTTGACTATAATATAGGGACTGTTTATATACTTTAACCGTCAATCTCTCAAAGGACAACATCTATTGTACATATAAACAGTATCACATGTATTCTCTATTTAATTATGTTATAGATTATAGATGTTATTGATATCATTTTCTTCTATCATCCTAAAATTTTGGTTAAAATGATAAAAAAAAATTAAACTTTAACATCTTATGTAAACTCTTATATTTTTATTACATTCGAATAAGCTTTTAACATTTAATTTACACCCAAATAAGGTTTTTACCTTTAATTATATCCAAATAAACTTTTAATTTATACCTAAATAAACTCTTAATATAAATCAATTTTTTATTTAAAATATAAATAAAAAATAAATATTTATTTAAATACAATAAAAAATATAAAAATTTACCCCAAAAAATGGACTAGTTCATAATCTTTTGTAATATTTTAGCAAAAAATAATAATTTTTTTTTATTTTTTCCCCTTTATCTCTCTCCCTTTTAATTTTAATAAATATTTTTAACAAAAATTAAAATAATAAAATATTTTAATTTTTGTAATTTTATAATAAATAAATTTTTAAAAATAAAATAATAAAATAAATTTATTTTGTATTTGGATTTTTTTAATTTTCAAAATAAAATTTTCTTTTAAAATATTTTTAAAAAAAATTCAGATATTATGAAATTTTTAGCAAGTAATTTAAAAATATTTATATTTCAAAAATATTTTTGTTAAATATTTTAATTTTTAAAATAAATTTTAAATTTTTAAGAAAAAGCATATATTAATTTTTAAAAATATAATTTTATATTTTTTTATATAACTTTTAAATTTTTTTTTAAAATTCGATATTATTTTTTATAAAATATAATTTTAAATATTTTATATTTATATATATATATATATTTTTGTAAAATATTTTTGCAAAAAATCAATTATTAATTTTTAAAAAATCAAGTAATATCACGTGTTATCATTTGATTGATCACTGTCACATCAACATTTATATTTAAAAATGTTAAATTGTTGTACTACATTGATACACGATTTGATAATATAAATATCATAATAAACACTTTTAAAATATAATATCACATTAACAAATTTAATAAAATTCAAAAGCCATTAATGATCTTATGTACTCCCAAAAGGTTGATGAAAGAGTCATGTAAGTGTCATATGGACGCCCATGTGGCTTAGTTCATCGACATGTAAGCAAATTCAATGTACTAGCTTATTTCCGCACCATCACTATGTGGGAAATTTATTGCCACGTGTTGGGTTGGGTCACACATATTTATAAATTAATTTTTTAAAGTAAATTTTCTTTTTTCTAATTTTTTTTTTTTTTGTCATTTAAAGTAAATGTGGTAATTGGGTAAATTGAATTAGTATCTTTAATACATAATGTAATTTATTTACCCAAAAATTGTACACAAGGAATCCTTTTTTGGATTAATAAGATTTTTATTTACCAAAGAAACCTGCTACAAAGAAGAACAACTTACAAGGCAATGAAACAGACTGCCTCTGTAATACTTTGCAATATGCTAACTTTTTTTATGAAGTGATTAGTATAAGGATTAAGAAATTACAATTATAATCTAAGTATTACTTCTCGAGAAATCAATGAATTAAATCAAATAAACTAATTATAACCAGATATAGATAATATTCAAGTGAGGAGAAGCTGTACACTAATTAAGATTTATTTCTCTGCGTTGTTGGTAACCAATCGAAGATGGCAAATGGCTATGGTCCATGCTATATATCATAGCATGGTATATGATTTTAAACCACACCAACCTGTAATAATCTACCTTCTTCCGTATCCGACACTTAATCCGAATCCGAATTATATAACTGTATAGTGTTATTGAACCAAAAATTGTTCACTAATAGATTTTCCTTTTGGGTTTTAGAGACGGTAAGAATAATACTAGAGAGGAAAAAGTTTTTGGCAAATGAAACAGACGAGAATGGGCGGAGTCCACTTCACTTTGCTGCACATTTAGGTTACCGTTCAATTGTGAAACAGCTGTTAGAATGCGATAATTCTGCTGCCTACATAGCCGATTTAGAGGGAAAGATGACTGCTCTTCACATGGCAACAAGGCAAGGCCATGCATCAATAATGAAAGATATTATCCGCCATTGTCCAGATTGCTGTGAACTAGTTGATAAAAGAGGCTGGAATTTTCTACACTTGGCCGTGGTTACTTTTTACGGTTTTAGATTGCATGAATTCCTTGGAGATGGTATTGGTATCGAATATGTGTCAATGGCAAATCTTTTAGTTCAGAAGGATGAACATCGCAACACGCCTCTCCAACTGCTTGTAAAAACTTGCCCTGCTCGTAATGGTACTGCTAGGACGTTTAAACAAGATAAAATGGAACTTAGCAAGGAAAATCTTACTGTGAAGGATGTAAAGGAGGAGGTAAGTCCATCTATGTACTTGCATTTTTTAATGTACATTTTCCTTAGTATATATGGCTTACATTTGAAGATTTTATTAAATATTAAAATATAAGATTATCAATAACATTAATAGTCAATACATAATATAACATTGATTTGCATCTGTAATCTGAATAACAAACAAACCTTAATTTTTAATATTAGGATTACTATCCGGCTCCACAAGCCGGGTTAGTAAGGTGACACATACCTTTTAGGATATATTTTTAAAAAATAATTTAAAAAATAAATGGGACATATGACGATTTTTAACCTCGACCGCTTGTGAAATTAAAAATCTTCACTACCAGTGTATCAAAAGACTAACTCTTAACATTATTTCCCTTAAAGAAAAAGATATCAAGTTATATAAATATGTTTAATTTGAGTAAAATGCACCAATTATTCATTAGTGTGAATATTTTTGTATAATATTTCAATAACTAGTTTACAATCCATGCCATGCATGGATTAATTTTACTTATTCAAATATGTGTTTATACATAAAAATTAGTATTTTTTCTCATAGTTATATATGAATATTAAAATTTATAATATATAAAACATATATCCAATATAACATGTCATAAGCAAAATATTTTTTACTATTACGGTCATGATCAAAATTTTGAAAAAAAAAATGAGAAAATTAGGACATATTAGATATGTACCAAAAAGCCAAAAAATGATTATACATATAATATATATTTTTTTAAAATAATAACATAAAATTTATTTTTCAATAATCAATTAAATAATAAGATAAATATTTACATATTTTTTAATAAATTACGATGAAAAAAATACAATATCAATTGCAAAATTTGTTACAAACAAAAAAATGAATAGGAAATTATGTGAAAAAATAAAATCATCAAAGTAAATAAACAACATAATCACAAAAATAATAAACATCTTAAACAAAAGTTAAATATTGAAAAAAAAATTGATGTAGCACATGTTATTATTTCTGTTTTTTTATAATTAAAAAAAAAAAGATATGATTAGTAATATATTAAAATAAAAAATTTTAAGTATATATTAGATAAGGTGAATAGATAAAATTTGTTAATTATAAACATTGACAAATTTGATATTTTTTAAATTTAAGATAAACTTTTGGATAGAATTTAAGTATTTTGTTTGTAATTTAAAACATAATATATATTTGTCTACCCGATGTTTTTCATCCCTCAAAATTATAAATTCATAATGAAGTTTGTTTGCAGGATCAAGTTCTGAAATTATTGGAAGAGGTTGGTAGTGGAGAAGTGGCAGGGGTACCAGTTCGTCGCATAGGAATATATAGGATGGATCCTACTGTCTTCGATAAAACAATTGAGTCGCATTTAGTAGTGGCGGCGCTAATAGCAACCGTAACCTTTGCCGCAGCATTCACCATACCCGGCGACTACAAAAATGAAAAAGGCCCAGATCAGGGCTCAGCTATCCTAATCCGTAATGAAGCTTTTAATGTCTTCGTTATATCCGATGCCGTTGCCTTCGTTTCCTCTCTTGTAGCTGTCTGCCTCCACTTTCTCATGGCACGGCCTAGTTGTCAAAGGTCAACTGTTTTATATCCCCCCGCCTTTTGCTCCACTTTTCTTGCAGTTGGAGCAATGGTGATAGCTTTCATTACCGGCATATTAGCGGTGTTAGAACCTTCCTCGGGTCTTGCTATTACCACTTGTTTCATTGGCTTAAGCTTCTTCTGTTTCCTTTATAGATCAATTGCTTTATTGGATTTGTAAATCACAGGCGCATTCTCAATGTTTGGGTGTTAGAAAATTATATCAAACATAATTTCTCGTTATCAATACTTACCTAACATGGTTTGTCTTTTATTTTAGCACATTAAATATATGGTTTAAATATAAAAAGCCTTTGAATTAAAATTAAATTATCATTTTATTGCAATCAATTGAGTTTTTTAACTTTTATTTTAATCTAATTGAAGTCTTATAATATTACAAAAACTCAATTAAGCAACGAGTATGAAAAGTCGCAAATTATAACATGATATCGCAACGACATTTTTAGTCGTTGCAAAATGTACATAATTTTGCAACAACCTTTGTAAATCATTACAAATATAAATTTCAAATATTCGCAACAATATTGTTTGATGTTGTAAAAAATAATAATAAAATTAAAATTGCAACAATTTCTAAAATTCGTTGCAAAATAGAAAAAGATTTAACAATTTTTTCTGTCGTTATGTATATAATAATAATTTGCAACGACAAAAGACTTCGTTGTATATAATATTAAAAAAAATAAGTGACGCAACGATTAAAAAAAGTCGTTGCAAATGTAACAATATTTTGCAACGATATTTTCAGACGTTGCGATATTTTTTTATATTTCGAAACGACTTTTAGATTCGTTACTAATATGATAAATTTTTGGCAATAATTTTATTGTCGTTATAAAATATATATATTTAATAAATTAAATTCAGCAACGACATTTCAAAGTCGTTGCTAATATAACAATATTTAGCAACAACTTATTTTGTCTATGTATAAAATAAAAATTTGCAACGATAATTGTTGCTATTAATACTCTTAAAATTAAATTAAACAACGATAATGCAAAATCGTTGCAAATGTTACAATTTTACGCAACGACATGTAATGTCATTGCAAATTTTGGTTGTTAAAATTCATTTTTTTGTAGTTTTAATTGAACAAAAATTGGTTAATGGCTGTCGCAATCACATGACCTACTTGACTAATTTTCGTCAAATTGAGGGCTTCATTAAGTGAAAATAGATGTTCAATTACTCAATTGAATAAAAATCTAAAACTCAATTGATTATAATAAAATAATAGAGCTCAAATGATAATTTATTATCTTACAATAAAATAATAATAATAGAGGAAAAAGTACATGAAATGATTATTTCACGTTAGCATATGTCATTTTCATTTAAATCATATCACGTGATCTATTTTTTTGAGAAAAAAAAAAAAAGAATCCTCTAACTAATCTCAAAGGATTGTGCTTGGTAGATTGAAGAAACGTAAAACCATCTGAAAATACATACTCTCAGAACAACATTATCATGTTGCAAGACATAAATCACTGAAATTGAAATTCCTCTCACAAAATATCAAAGTAGGAAGCACTATAATTCCTTCCGTCATCAAAGGTAATCAGAATATTATGCATATTTCTTGCAGAATGACAAAAGACATGCATTTGCCTCAATATTGGCTCATTTGTTCAGACTACAGAATTCCAATATTAAGAGAATGCCTAAGTAAACTTCTTTGTAATAAAATACTATAACAGCCAACTTCCCACCTATAGGAGGATCCTAATCTTTACAAGGCTGCAAAATAATATAACAAATGTACACAAATACTGCTTGTTGTATTACCCAAAATCATGTCTTCATCAATGGGAAACCATGACGACAAATGTAAACACGATTAATTTTTGCTATACAACCATTCATTCACAGGTCCAATTCATCAGACCCTGGCAATGAAACTGGTCCAACTGAATCAGCATCTACACTGGCAAGCATGTCAAAGTCCCTACTTGCATTTATCCATCTTACAGCAAGCACCAAGAAACAAACCACAACACCCTTCTCTATTTTTGAAAGCTCATCACTTAAGAAGACTGGTTTCGCACCGGGAACATATTGGTAATTCGACATTTTCCAAGCCGAGAGAAAAGCATTTCTGACAGGTCCGCATCTCAAGAACACACCGTGCTGAGATATGTAGCTTACAACTCCTTGCAACACTTCTCCCTTGAAGGGTTTGAAAGTCCGACAAGTAAACACTACAGTGAAAACCGAATTCCCCGACTCATCCATAACATTGCCTTTACCTATGCTTTTCAAGCTAGTAACAGCTAGAAAATAACCATGATCCTCACTGGCTTTCTCCTTAAACAGGTCCTTGAGTAGGCATGCTAGTATGGACCTACGTGAAACCAGTCCATTTTTATTCAAGTTTCTAGCATGTAACTTCACATCCCTTTGCAATTCCACTTCAAAAAACATATCTTCTATCAACTTCAGAGACAAAGAAAATTAAAATCAATAGAAAGTGTCACAACAGATTAAACATCTGCTACTAGAAAAACACTTGTAAGTCTCAATGATAAAAACAGAAATAAATCAGATGAAATAACAGCTAAATCAAGTAATAACAATGAACGTTCAAACTACAAAGAATTAAATTTTGTTGTTGTTTTGACCAATGTTGCTCCGAGTCTTCATTTTTCTTGAAGTACCCATGTCCGACATCCATGTCCGACGCATATCCGGACATGGGTATGGAGATATGACTCTACAAAAATCCTCCAAATACATGAAAAAACTTAGAAAAAAATTGAACATACCCGTGTCGGACATATACTCGTATCCAACACTCACACCTGAGTCCGAGTAACATAGGTTTTGACAAGAACAACTCCTCGCAATACTTCTAACAGAAGGGTATGAAAATGAGAGATCATAGAAGCACGTATCCATATCCACCCATGACCCATCATTTGGCTATAAATTTAGACATCAAGCTATTTAATACAAGAAAGTAGCCATGTCCACCATGACCATTGCTGGATTTCTCTCTGAACCTCAGCAGAATGAATTATTCATTTCAACTCTTCGGAAACGGCTACAAATAGTTCAACCTCAGCAGAAAGAATCATGATCAGTGTTTTTCATCTTGTCTGATCTCTAGTAAGAGATAAAATTGGTGCAAGGTTAGTTCTTAAAACAGCAAATTAGATAATTCCAAGAATCAAACTAGATGGTAGCATCCCTCTAAGCAATTAGAACAACTACCACTTCCAACCCCACCTCTTATCTGTCCAAATAAATTACTATTTGACTCACAACATTCAAATCTAACTTCACATTACAGCATTGCCAGAAACACTAACAATTCCAGGGGAAGCCTAGTTATGGCAATGAAGGATCACAATGTCAAATAATTGCAAATTGGATAGTTTCAGATCAACATTTCTTCCAGGAATTTTGGGAAAAAGAGGCTCTCTTTCCATTTTCATGCCAAACTCCAATTCTTTGAACTTTAACAAAATAAATATCAAATTTTTATATTTCTATTGCACCAAAAACAAAAACAATCAAACACTCAAAACCCAAATACTTAGTTCAATTTCAATTGCTTTCAAGTGTTACTCAAAACACCCAAAATTATCGAAATAATAAACCCCAAAACAATTGATAATACAAAAACAAAATACGGTCTTTTTCAGATAAAATAAATAAATATCTACAAAAATTTTAACATTAGGCTTAAGAGAAAGAACCTGATTATCTGAAATCGTAAATAGGCTTTCTTCTTCGTCTTTTTTTTTTTTTTCCTTGCCAAACAACTGTTTCTCTGCCGGGGAAATCAGAAAACCCGGAACGTCGTGGACAGGGTAGATATTTCCAATTATATTTTCCTTGCCAAACAACTGTTTTTCGGAGATTTGTTTGGTTACTTGGTTTTTAAAACCCGACCAGTAATAAGCTCAGCTTTTCCCGAACCAAGCTTTGGTGCCAATATTTTTTCACTTTTTACTTTGGAATTAAGTGGATGAAAGTTGAAAATGAATGAATTTTGTATTTTTTTTTTTTTAACATTTGGTTAATATTATCATCTAAATATAAAGTATATTGAAAGTAAGGTACAGTGAAAATTATTAAAATATGACAAAAAAATTTGAAATTTATTTTTATCTTTAGTTAAAAGGTTTTTTTTTATATATCAAAATCATTAAAAACCAAAAAAAATTCCAATATTATAAAAATAAAAATAGCAAAAAAATACAAAATTAAGGAGTAAATTATGATTAATAATTGCAAATATTATAAAATAAAAATAAAAAAAGTAAAAAAATCAAAACCAAGTAACAAGCAGCATAAAGTGTATAAAGCTCTCGATATAAGTAAGATTCGATGTACCCAATTTTCTCATTATTTACACAGAAAGGCTATTCCAAGATTTGAATTCATGACTAAGTAGACAAACAACATATATCATAAAAAATGATAAATGATAAAAATTACAAATTAAATAAATAAATATTAACCATAAATTACACAATAAACAAAATATTATTTTATCTTATTATAGGGTAATAAATTAAATTTTAAGATAATAATGAATTATAGTAAAAATTTAAATTATTTTTTTCATTTATTTTATTTTTAAATAGCTTATAGGTTTGAATTTTTTTTTTTTTAAATTACAATACTCCATGTACAACACAAATAGCCAACTAAAACTTAGTCATTAAATATATTTAAAAAAACAATGAACAAAATTTATCTAATAGCCAACTATTCTTTTGAAGTGCAGCTGTCAAGCTTAGAGTATCAAATTTTGGATTTTTTTGCCTCTTGATACATGAATTTTTTTCCATTGGACCTCTTTTTTAACATGATTTTTGTGCTTACCGTTTTTCGTATATTTTATTCAATGAAAGAAGCCATCTCAATATATTATATTTTTTCTTTTGACAGAAACAATTATTATATTGCTGTTTATTTACATTAGATTAAATTAGTAAGGGTTTTACTAACGAGTGTCTTTAGGATACTCTTTAAGGTTAGTTAATATACTATTTATAGTAATAATATTATATTAAATGTAAAAGTTGACAACTTTATTCATCATTTTAAATGCAATGATTGAAGATATTATTATATCTAATAATTTTAAAAAGTATTCTTAGAACACTTGTTAGCAAAATCTAATTAGGAATGATGTGGATTGTTGAGAGTTAAAATCTTATTAACTTCAGTTTAGTTTTCTTTTATGGTTAATTAAGTGTGCATCTTTATTATTTTTGTCAATGGTTTATATTTTTCATGAATGCAATGACATAATTATTAATGGTTTATGACATTGATTTGCTTAAAAATAGTTGTTTCCTTTTCATGATCTGGTTGTATTTTCTTACTTATAAATCTTTTGACTTTGGGTGTTTCTTTTCAAGTTTTGTCTCCTTTCTCACCTGCAGATAAGATTAGCTTTAACTTAGTGTAGAGAGAAGATGGAGAGATTTGTTATTGTCAAACAAATCAAAATGGATTGGGTTCCATATTTTGCGCTTGAAAATGGTAACCAATTTTGTTCTTTTTTCTTTTGATCAAATTTGAAGTTAATCTTTAAAGGGGTTATTTAATTTAATTTTATTTATTTACATAGTTGGCTAAATTGATAAAATTAAATATTATCTATTTTTTTCGTTTTTATTACTTTTTGAACTTGAATTGATTTAAAATCAATTTTTAGGTGATTGTATGTTTTGGCTCTATTGCAAGACAGCCAAGTCAATAGAGTGGTTTGTTTTAGTTCATAATCTATTCTTCTCATGGAACTGATTTAATGTTTGCAGAGCCATATAGCACATATTTTATCAAGACTGTTGATATTCACACAATCTATGGCCATGTGAGTATCCATTAGACCTGCTCACGGGCCGGGCAGCCCGCCCGGCCCGGCAGGCCCGGCCCGTATTGGGCCGGGCCTGGGCAGGATATTTTGTGTTCCGGTCCGGTCCGGAACAGTAATTTTTATTATAATAATATTATTTTATTTAATTTTAATTATAAAAAAAATAAAAAAATTTATTTTTTATTCTAATGAACAGTATTTCGAGCCTAAACGGGCGGACCTGAGGGACCCAGGGCCGGGCCTACGCAGAGAAAAAAACCGGGCCACGGCCCGGCCATGAGCAGCTCTAGTATCCATTGCATATGTCCTCTTTTTCGATTGATTTTTTTTTTTTAATGTACTATCAGCTGTTAGGAAATTGAGTAGGATATTTTTACGTTAGTTTTGTTATTAATTTTTTTTCGTACTTTGCGGTCAGTTATATTTCTTTATACGGAGACATAGAGGAACATCTCCAAGTAATTGAAGACTCTTTAATCATGATTTTTTAACTCATTGATTAGGTTACTTTTTGTCTCTTTATGTTAAACTCTTTATTAATATTTTTTAAATTTTTAATAAGATAAGATTATGAGAAGAGAACATTACATGGGATATGACATTTTGAAAACTAAGGTTAAAAATTTTCAAAATGGCAGGTATTGATGTGATTTTTGGTTACTTAACCAATGTGACAGCTAGGTTAACATTTCTTAATAAATTAACTATAATTCATTTGCTAAAGATTTTTATAATTATGTGGATTGACAATACTTCTCTAGGTGAACACTTACTCATTTCAAAAAAATGCAAAAATTTTGGAATCATTGCTGAGTTGCTTTGAGGATTAAAAATTGCGTGAGTATAGAGAAAATGTTGACAACTTTTTCTAATGCATATATATATATATATATATAATTAATGTTTCAGTCAATTTTTTATCCGAGTGCCTTTATTTATATATATATATATATTAATTTCTTCTTATTTACCTTTTGTTAATAGTTTAAATAATTTTTACTTGTATGAATAAAATTTTGTCTGAGAAGTAAAATTTTCAAAGGAATTATCAACTCATTCAAACACCAATGTTATAGAAACTATCACTCTATATAAAATCATGTAGACTATATATAGTAGAATTTTTTTTTTTTGTTGATGTTTATCAAGGTTTTTTTTAAACATTTTCATGCTTCATCAATCATCCGTCTCTTTTATATATATATATATATATATATATATATATATATTTTTTTTTCATCTTTTTCATTCTTTCATACCTTTTTTTCTATTTTAAAAAATACTCTCAATAAAGTAAAATCTTCTTTTTTAAATAAAGAAAAAAATTATAATTTTTTTCGTCTGCAATATGGCGCAGATATTTACCTAGTAATATATAAAAAAGAGTAAAATAAAATAATAAATAATTTGTTTTTTTTTTCTAGAGACAAAATAGAAACAAGGTCAAGAAAAAAGAAATAAATAAAGAAAACTACAAATAAAAGTGTGCATAGATCAGGTCGGGCCTAGATCTCATATTAACAAACATCCTCTTTACCGGCTTGATCCGAAATATAAATAAAAAATTTTACCTTAATTTGGTTCGTTCAAAAAAGTTATTATCCAAACTCACACAAATTCATCATAATTTATACACAAAAGAATCGATCTTATGTAAAAAAAATTGACCGTTAAGTTTGGACAAAAAAATATTATTTTTAAGACCTATTTTATTTTTTTATTCATATTTATTTTTTAAATTCAATATTTTTATCAAAATCTCTCAAATATTAGATGAGCGGTGGACGTCGATTACCTTGTACTTGGACAATTCTAGCTACAAACAAACAAGAGGAACAGGAGGACCATAAGTCAAGCGTGGTCAGTTTGTCTGTATTTGTCCAATTCACTGTCGCAGCAGAATCAGCCAAAACATTTTTCCAAATGAAAGCTTCAAAAACTTCGTAAGTGGGTAATAACCTGAGACTTTGATCTTGACACCAAGGGTCAGGACTTCATTTCGTTTGTGTAAGATAAGTAAATAAACTAAAGATTGGGTCTCAAACAGAGATTTAAATAGGGTCGTGATCGTTATTTAACGGTTTTAATTTTTTTTATCATCTATATTCATTATCGATATTTATCGTAATTAATCATGATAATATTTATTATGTCAATAATCGTGATAAATATGATATAACCAAAAATGTACCGTAATTTAAAAGACATCCAGTTTCCATGGCCAATTCTTGTGGGCTTAACTAAGCGCGGAAAAAAAAAGACTCAGTCAGTCAGTCACCCCAGTTTCAACCAAAACCCTTTGACAACTTTGAGTACTATTTGACCAACGCAAAAAAAAAAAAAATGAAATGAACATATTTTGACCACGTTTCTAATATGTCTTAAATGAGTTTCAACTCAGAAAAAAATCAAGCAATCCAGAACAAATGAAGACCTTTATATATATATATATATATGTAAACGTTTCAAATCCAAAGAAGGAAAAAAAAAAAAGCCATGGATGAGTTGATAAAACAACTGCTACAGGGTGAAATCTTCTGGTATGAAACTCCACCTGTTAGCCGAAGTGCTTTTGTTCCATATTCAAATGCACCCAGAATTGAACTGGGCTTGGAGATTGCTGTAAATTCTGGGAACATGAACAAGAGAATGATTGGATTCTTGAGGAAGAGTTGGCCTACAATGGCAGAAACTAAAGACAGCGAGAAAGAGAGGTGTTTTCGTCATATGATGAATGAGAGAATGAGAAGAGAGAAGCAGAAGAAAAGCTACTTTGACTTGCATTCCGTTCTTCCTCATGGCACCAAGGTTAATTGGTTTAGTTAAACTTAAATCAATTTTCGTGCAATTGGGTCTTTTTTTTTTTTTTTTTTTTTTTTTTGTGGAATTACTAATTAGGTTGTGTTTTTATTGAGCATTTTCTTTGATCTTTCATGGCAGAATGACAAGAACTCGATAGTTCAAACGGCAACTAAGAGAGTTCAAGAGCTAGAATGGCTAAAGAAGGATTTGGAGAGGAGAAACTACGAGCTGCAGGAAAATTTGGCTGCAAATAATGAAGGAAATTACAAGATAAGAGTAAGGATAGACAATCCAACATTATCTGGGATTGATTCCATGTTGGAGGTTTTTAAATGCTTGAAGAAATTGGATTCAAAACCCAGAATGATGCAGTCAAAGTTTACTAATCAAGAATTCCTTGCAGTCATGGATATTGAAACTCAGGTTTGCCCTGTTTTTGCTTAACATCAATTCAGCTTGTAAATGTAAAATACCATACATTTTAGCCCTTCTACAAATAATTAGTATTAATTTTAAACATACTAATAATTTTATATCCGATACGAAAATACGACATGTTGAAATGTGATTAACACACAATGTTTAATACACGTATCCTATTTTTGTTTAAAATTTTGATAAATTTAATATTTTATTTTATATTTATATTTACATAATTGACACGAAAAAAAAAACATAAATGATAAAACATAACACATATTCACGTATTATCAAATTTAATTTTAAACTACTGCAAGCAATTAAAAATAGGAATAATAATTCATTTGATCAACTATCTTTAATATAATAACATAGATTGGTTGAGTATTTATTAGTGACTTGAAAAGAATTAAGGTTCAAATCTTACTGACAATCTAATTTGATGAGTGATCTGTAAATATTATTATTAATCCTCTATAAAACCTGTGATAATCTTCCCTCATTTAAATTTTTTCGCATTTTAATCGCACCAAAAAACTATCTTTAATATTGAAGTTTAAAAATAATACTATAAATGAAGATTTTAATGTAAATTTTTTCAAGATGATGATACATGATTATATGAATTGTATTAAAATATCATAAAGATAAAAATTAATTAAAATATAGTGCTACTATTTATAATAATCCTAGTCATTTGTAAACTTTTTTGACAGATGGAAGCTGCCGAAGTAGAAAAGGCTGTAAATAGAACATTGCAAGAAACTTCGAGGAAAGTTCAGGAACGTTGGACCTGATGTTAAAGCAAAACAAAGGTTGATCAAATTTTCTAATCTTACACCAATGGAGAACCACACGTGGCTTCAAAGAAAATAGAAGGGCAAAAAAAAAAAAACAAGATTAGGTCAATTGACAATAAACATAATTAATTTACTATATTAATTAAATTTTAGTAGTAATAAAACGTGGGAAATATGAGTCAATTTGAATTTGAAGTATAATTCAAAGAATATTTAATAGGTTTAGATTCGAATTCAGATATTTATAATTATTTTTTTTATTTTTAAGTTGTAATTTATTTTGTAAAAAAAAAAAATATATGGGTCAATTTAATTTCTAATTAATGGCTTGAATTCTTCTTTGTTTAAAAATGCTGTTCACCTTCTGAATTTGAATTGACTAATTTTTGGATTGTGATGGAATCTGACGTGAGAGCAGAGATCATTACCTACACTCTAGAATTGCTGTAGTTTTTTTTCCCCTTTTTTTAATAGGCTTTGGGAAAGGGTCGCTCTCGTGACGTAGGTGTTTGAAAAAAATGCGTGAGAGATTAGAAAGCATAGAGTTTCAACTATTACTAGTGGAATTAATAAACATCAATAGTTCTCGAACTATACTGACATATTTTATATTGATTCATAAATTTTAAAACGTATTAAATTGATTTTTAATTACAAATATCATAATAAATTGATTTTTACCGTTAGCTTTTTTGTTACCTTTACTGTAGCAATCAGCTTAATGACACGTGTCATCAGAATTGCTCCAGTAGTTATCTTCATTTTTTTCTTTTTTCTTTATTTCTTTTATATTTATTTCTTTGATTTTTTTTATAAATAAATGCAAAAAAATTAAAATTCATATTAAAAATTAAAATATTTTTTTAAAACATAATTAATTTAAAAAATATGAAATATTTATTTACTTTAATTTTATAAAAAATATTTTTAATTTTTTCGTTTCTTCCCTTTTTTTTGTTGTTGCTTTTCTCTTCTTTATAAATGAAAATTAAAAACTAAATAATAATTTACATTATAATTTAAATTAATATTGTAATAATCAAATAATTGAAAAATATATAAAAATATTTATTTACATTAATTTTATAAAAATATTTTTTTTTATTTTTTTGTTTCTTCCCTTTCTTCTTTTTTCTCTTTATAAACAAATACAAAATATATATATATATAAGTATATTATATTATATTATATTATATTATATTATATTTTAAATTAAATTAACTTTCTAAAAATTAAATAATTTATAAATATAAAATATTTATTTTATATTTATAATTTTTTTATTTTTTTCTTTCTTATCTTTTCCCTTTTTCTCTTGTTTGTAAATAAATAAAAATAAATAATAATTCATATTATAATTTAAATTAATTTTTAAAATATAAAATATTTTATTTACATTAATTTTATAAGAAAAGAGGAAAAAAAGAATAAATAAATAAATAAATTAAAAGAAAATAAAATAAAATAAAATAAAATAAAAAAGTAAAAAATATATATTTAATAAATGAATGTAAATAAATATTTTATAAATTATAAATTATAAATTATTTAATTTTTACGAAATTAATTTATTTATAAAAAGAAAAAAGGAAAGAAAAAAAAAAGGAAAAGTAAAAGAAAAGGAAAAGGAAAAAATATTTTTTTATAAAATTAATGTAAATAAATATTTATATTTTATAAATGATTTAATTATTAAAAAATTAATATAATTTAAATTATTATTTATCTTTTGTATTTATTAATGTTTTCATTTTCCCTTTTTTTATTATTCTTTATAAATAAATACAAAAGATAAATAATACTTTAAATTAAATTAAATTTTTAATAATTAAATCATTTATAAAATATAAATATTTATTTACATTAATTTCGTAAAAAAATATTTATTTATTAAAAAATATCAACAAAAATATGGTGCAATCAGCTTGTGACATGTGTCACTAGGCTAATTGCTACAATAAAAGTAACGAAAAAGCTAACAGTAAGAACCAATTTGTTATGATACTTGTAATCAAAGACCAATTTAATATGTTTTGAAATTTAAAAATCAATACAAAATATATCTTATAATTTGATTTGTTTTGATATCTTGAAAATTTTGCAAATTTACAGTGTTTTAGTTATTATTGGTCATAGTAGATAGCAACAATAAAAATTTGGACATTCATCATATCTATTTATTCAGCAATTTTACTTATTTCATCGTTGTTCAAAAATATCATGCTCCAACTGCAACTGCCAAGAGAGGTGGTGCTGTGTATAACACAATTGACTCAGTGTCATCACGTTGACAGTTGACTATTGTTTCCTATGCCAATTATAAGCTTGTGTGCCATAGCAGCTAGGTTTTCTAATGAAGGATCAAATATTTCATTTTAGTTATTCAGATTCTTTGGTTTTTTTTTACTAGTATTTGATACATGTCTTCAACACATTCAAATATAAATATAAAAATATGATCTTTCGAATATATATAAAAAAAAAATAAATTAAATATATCCGTAACACATGTTTGTAATTAATTCCAACTTAGATTCTAATTGTGGTATAAATGATTAATAAGATTAATGTCATGGAAGAGAGACATTATCTTATCACTCCTTTGAAAACACATGTTTGTGAAGATTTAATCGGGAAAAAGGAACAAATATAGATTTGCCACAAGTAGTCAATTTAAAGGTATATATCATATAAACTGATCTAGCAATTTTAAACGAAAATACAACACAAATATAACATATTTAATAAACACGAACACAATACAATAAACATAATATAACACATTTAAATACGATTAACACGACGCATTTAATAATTAATATCATATTCATATTTAAAATTAAAATTAAAAACAAAAACAAAAAATAAGACATACATACAAGAATTGTCAAATGTAAACACCCAAAGCTCAACTTTAGATGCAAGGTATAATACCTGAACTCTCAAGTAAAAGGAAATGTTGAAAAAGTTAAAACTATGAATCAGGTCCTTAGGGATTGATTCAGACTTCAAAGATCTTTGATCTTTCACTACCCAAAATTACTAACAATATTGCAAATACCACACCGCTAACAGTCTTTCAGTGCAATTATAAACTATTTTCGAGTTATAAATCAGGCAGTGATAAATTAAGATACTATAGCATCAAATTTCAAAGACCAGCAATGGGCAAATTACCAAAATCATTGACATCAACTAAGATAAAAATAAATGAAACATTCAAAGCACCTCTTTAGAACATGAGTAAGTGCAAATCCCGTTATCTAATATAACATCCTAAAGGATATAAAATTGTCATTAATTAAAATACTAAAAGGTGCAATAAACAAAATTTGATCAGCATGAATATCTCATAATAGTAACACCAGATCAAGTATAAAAGCTGCAGGAAAGAACCTCACTTTAGAGGAATGAACCTAGAAGAATGGGTAGCACCAATACCAGGTCTACCGTGCTTAACTGGCTTGTATGAAATTGAGAACTCAGCAAGGTAATGGCTAATCATTTCAGGCTTGATTTCAACCTGATTGAATGTCTTGCCATTGTACACACCGATAATGCTTCCGATCATTTCAGGTACAATGATCATATTACGCAGGTGGGTTCGGACTGGTTCTGGCTTCTCACCAGGTGGGGCCTCCCTTTTCTGATTCAATACATCAGAGCAAATATTATGCAAGTAAAATGGTTAACTTACACAGAATAATCAAACACTAATGTTGTTCAATCAAAGATAATGTTCTCTAAAGCTAGATTTACAATGACAATTTAGCAACAAACAAACAAAAGTTTTTGCAGCAAAAACATTACATTGAGTTCTAATCAGGACCAGGTAATCTCGATAATGCTAAAAAACATCTCCTAGGAGTTGAATCACCCTAAAATTGAACAAGTAATCTTAACTATCTGAAAAAGAATCTGAGTGTGGAAAATGAAACAAGAAACTGCAAAAAAATGGAGCAGATAGTTATCAAGCATGCAACATAGGTTGAGTCACTTGCAAGTAGAATAAGATAAGAATGTGTACTTCACCAAATCAGGACTACATATTCTGTTATGCACATTCAAGGCTTTGCGAGTAATTTGAAACATAATCAATGAACTTAATGCAATATGCTTCGAGACGGGCAGTAAAAATAACAATTGACAACAACACTCTTAACAAAAGTGGTCAACTTCGGCTAATACGATTTGTTACAAAATACATTTCCAAAGAAAATTGACTCCCTGTATGGAAAAAGATAAATCATAATAGAAAATTTTGAGACATGGAACCAATTGACGGGAAGAAACCGGACTTACCAAAAAATCGCGAAAGTTCTTTCTCTCACAATTAACAAAATCAATAATTACGATAGCACAAAAATATTATCCAACACCACAAAAGCAACCAAGATTAATCACAAATAACCAATCACATGAGACACAATTTTACGTGAAAAACCCCTTTAAATCAAAGAGTAAAAACCACGGGACTTGAGAGTCCACTCAAAAACATTACTATAATCAAATGTGATTACAAGATCACGATATTCAGCTAACACAATGAGTACATATCAACTATCAACAAGTGATCTCAAAAACAAAGAAAGTCAAAAAAATTTCACCAAAAAAGGACTTTGATTCAAGCTGTAGATCGAAAAGCTACAGTGCTTAGATAATAAATCTGACCATACAAAATCAGCATCTACGAATCCTCTAGGCACTGTCAAAAAATCAGCCCAATCGAACCACGGATGAACCTTCGATCGTCGACTTAATGAAACCTGTGCATAGTGTCAAAAACCAAAAAATTTCTGCTCACACTTTTTTCTCTTCTGCCCGACACCTTCATTGTTCTCTTTTTCTGCCTCTCACTACTGACCAGCAGCCCCTTAACACTTAAATGAGACTAAGGGTAAAGTGGATTTTTCATTCCACATAGAAAGGATCCACTGGTATTAGATCCTTCATAGTAGACCTGCTCACGGGCCGGGCAGCCCGCCCGGCCCATATTGGGCCAGGCCTGGGCAGGATATTTTTTGTTCCGGGCCGGCCCGGCCCGGCCCGGAACAGTAATTTTTATTATAATAATATTATTTTATTTAATTTTAATTATAAAAAAAATTATTTTTTTATTCCAATGAACAGTGTTTCAGGCCTAAACGGGCGGGCCTGGACGACCCAGGGACGGGCCTAGGCAGAGGAAAAAAAAAAAAAATCGGGCCGCGGCCCGGCCCATGAGCAGCTCTACTTCATACTGTTCTTGTTTAATTATGAATATTAGCACAAGTAGAATGATTCTTTTGAATGGCACAAATTATCAGTTGTGACGGAATAAAATTTACATCATTCTGTATTTTCTACTCAAAAACCCAAATCTAAGAGTGATTAGGAATGGGAATTGAGCATCAGTAGGTGTCTGGTTTTATTCACCAATTTATGGAGGAAAATGTTTAAAATCACATTGATCAAAAGATACATGCACAGACTTTGTGAAACAAACTTGAAAGCTTGTATACTTCAAAGTCTGGCAATAATAAGTTTTTTCCTTGCTTAAAAGGATGATGCAACTGAAGTATAAAGAATGAACATCTATGGTTGATCACTTGAATGAATTTCAAGGAGTTTTGAATCAATTGTTTAGCATGGGCATCGAATTTGATGATAAATCATAGGGCTTTGGTTGCTTGCTACTCTACCGAATTTTTGGGAAACATTTCGAGTTTCACTTATTAATTCTACTCCTAATGGTGTTGTGATTCTGGAACTTGCCAAGAATGGTGTTTTTAATGAATAAGTGAGAAGAAAGTCTCAGGGTTCTTCATCACAGTCTGAGGTTCTAGTTACTAAAAATAGGGGAGAAGTCAAATGCAAAAAAGGTAGAGATAAAAGCCATGAAAATACTGACCGTGTTGCTACTGCTACCTCTGATGATCTACTAGTTATTTGTGATGAGAATGTAATCAACCTAGAAGTTTGTGGTCCTATGAAGAGTGAAAAACTCACTTTACCCTTAGCCTCATTTAAGTGTTAAGGAGCTGCTGGTTAGTAGTGGTGAGAGATAGAAAAAGAAAAAGAGAAAAATGAGGGTGTCGAGCAGAAGAGAGAAAAAAGTGAGCAGAAAATTTCTGGTTTTTGACACTGTGCACAGATGTTTCTTCTTTATATTTCAATTGCATCATCCTTTTAAGCAAGAACAACTTATTATTGCCAGACTTTGAAACATACAAGCTTTCAAGTTTGTTCTGCAAAGTGCGTGCATGTCTCTTGATCAATGTGATTGTGAACAATTTCCTTCACAAATTGGCGAATAAAACCACACCTGCTGATGCTCAATTCTCATTTCTCATCACTCTTATATTTGGGTTTTTGAGTTAAAAAGACAGGAAGAGGTAAAGCCTTCACAAATAAAAAGTTTTTCATTTTATTCCGCCACAATTGATAATTTGTATCATTCAAAAGAATCATTCTACTTGTACTAATATCCATAATTACACAAGAACACTATGAAGGCTCTGGTACCAATGGATCACTCCTATGTGGAGTGAAAAACCCTCTTTACCCTTAACCTCATTTAAGAGTTAATAAAGGGTTGCTGGTCAGCGGTGAGAGACAGAAAAAAAAAAAAAAAAAAAAAAAAAAAGAGAACGATGTACAGAAGAGAAAAAATAGTGAGCAAAAAATTTTTGGTTTTTGACACTGTGCATAGGTTTCATCAAGTCGACAATCGAAGGTTCATCCGTGATTTGATTAGGCTGTTTTTTTACAATGACTAGAGGACCGGTAGACACTGATGTTGTATGATCAAATTTGTCATCTAAGCACTGTAGTTTTTCGATCTACAGCCTGAATCGTACTTTTTTGGTAGTTCAAACTAGAGTTATTTATTCATTGTGCTAGGGTCACATGGCTTTACTCTTTGATTTAAATGAATTTTTCATGTAAAATTGTGTGACTCGTGTGATTGGTTATTTGTGATTATTCTTGATTGCTTTTGGAGAATATTTTTGTGCTATTGTACTATCATAATTACTGATTTTGTTAATTGGAAGGAAAAAAAATCCAATTGTGCTTCCGCGATTTTTCAATCAATCTGATTTCTTCCAATCACCAATAACCCTAACATAAGAAATTCTCTAATCCTATCTCTCTTTTAGCATAAACATACATGAGTTTCAAGGAAACTTATGACAGTTAGGCGTCATGCAAAGCTCCAATTTCTAACAAAATAAAATAAAACTCCCCAATAACTCAACATCAACCTTAGATCTAAACATAAATCCCGTTAATGTAATTGATAAAAAAAAAAAGGAGCAACGTAAAGAATAAATTACCGCCTTGCGAAGCTTCTTAATTAAAGCCATGGGCTTTCTCTTGAGACCCCTCTGGAACCTAGAATCACATAATAAAAAAAATAAAAATAAAAATTAAACCCATTTCATTTTTGTTATAAATAAAAAAAAAATAATAATAATGTTTGCAAAAATGAATCCTTTTTTTTTCATTACCTTCTGCGAGCACGAGCAGGGAAGAGCTTGACAAGCTCATCAGTGGACATATCAAGGAGAGCATCCAAATCAACGCCTCTGAAACTAAACTTCTTGAATGTTCTCTTCTTGGGCACTCCGGCAGCCGCAACCTCTGTCTCCACATCCGCCTGTCAAAATTAACCCATACATACATCCCACAGTAAGACAAAAAGAAAAAGAAGAAAACTGAGAGAAATAACAACAAGAAGAAGAAGGGGACAGACGTAATTTACCATGGTTGAAAGCTTTGGGTTCTGAAGCTCGAGCTGTCGCCGCTAGGGTTTTTTATTTTAGAGTAGGAAGAATTGGGAAGATTTTTTAATAAGTTGCTTATATAAATACTGAAAACCCTAAATCAGATTTTTAAAAATGTTTGTTGGGTCTGAAAATTGTCTATTTTAATTAGGTTGGGCCTTTGACTGGGTTTGGGTTTAGTAGTTGAGTTTCAAAGTTATATCAAGTTTTTGGTCAGATTGGTGGCAAATGGCAACTTTTTTCTTATCTTGGTCTGGTCGGTTGAATATCATGTAAATGGGTCTTGAAGAATGCATTTGACCAACCCAATGTGTTCATTTAAATTAAATTTATAAATTTATTAGTAAAATGTATAAAAATATATTTTATATTAATATTTTAAAATTAAATTAAATTAAATTAATTTTTTATTATTATTTTTTGAAATCGAACTTAATCAAAATAGATTTGAACCTAAAAAATCATGATTAAAGGTTGGGATGAGTTCTACAGGACCTGCAAATCTGACGAGCAGTCAAGCTCATGAACACTTACACCTATTATTATAGTAATTTTTAAATTTAATCATCAGAACGTCTAAATATTATTATGGTTGAATTGGTTATTTTAATTTTAAAACTACTTAAAGGCCCTCTTTCTTTTACCTTTCTCTTTCTTTCTTAATATGTGAAAAAGTATAAAAAGTTGTGGATTTTCATATCTCCATTCTTCCAAATCATATATCAAAATCTACTTTAATCTTTGTTTTTCATTTTTATTTTCTTGGATTGGACTATACTATTGTGTGACTATAATTCATATGCTTATTTATAATTGCAAGCTTAGGCATATACCCCCTTGATGCAAAATTTTATGCAAATTAAGACAATCTACTTTAGAATATAAAAAATGGCATTTTTATGGTTTTTTTTAATGTTTTTGAAATTAGTATTGGACTCAATAGTAAGTACATGCATTCGTATTTAAAGAGAGTAAAGTTGAATTTCTCTTCACCAAAATTATAAAAAAAAAAATCTTAAGGTTTTACTTGGTAGGGTTGAAAGAAAATTGAAAAGATAAAAAATTGGAGAATGAGCAAAGTGAAAAGATAGAAAACATTTTTTTTTTTGTGCTTTGTAGGAAATATGAAAAAGTGAAAGAAAAAAAAAAGTAATTTTTTTTCCATTGCTTGGTAGAATTGAAAAATAAAAGAAATAAAAATAAAATTATTTTATCATTATATACCCTTTGTAAATTAAAATAAAATGATAAATTTTATAAAATATGAATAATCTTGTAAATATGCATACTTAACTCATATGTCTCTCATTTTCTCTTTTTATCATTCCAACTTGAAATGATTTGTTATTATACATCAAGGTGAAAAATAATAATTATTTTTTTTACCAAACACACTCAAAAATTATTTTCTTTTCAGTTTTTCACTCTACCAAAAACGCACCTTAAAAGCCAAAAATTATCATTAATCATTGTTGACTATTACATGAAGATATACATTGAAAGTAGACATTCATACATTGCAATGCTGATAGGAGAAAGAAAAAAGAAAACCAAAAATGGAAGACACAAGATTTATCAGAGAGATTTTTTCTCCTTCTGGAAACAATCTGAATTTCCAAATCAGCTGAAAGGAAAATCGAAAGGCTTTTGTCAATGGTGATAGATTTATAGCAATGCTGGGGTTTGAAAGTACTGGATTAATTATATATGTTCATGTTATAATTGTTGTTGTTTTTTCGATTCTCTGAATGGAAGCTTTTAGCTCCAATTGAATGGTTGGTCTTGAAGGGGACAAAACAAGGTCTTTCCAAATCGAGCCAGGCTTGTCTACTGGATTTGGTTCTTCATAAAGCTCATATATAGAGTCTGCTCCTGGGTTCAAGTTGCTGACATTTGACAAGCATTTTATGTCATCTGGATCTATCAGAAGCTTGTTTCCTCCATCTTTCCAAGCTATCAACTGCATTTGTATATATACACAATAATATTAACTCAGAAGATTACTCAACAAAGTGTAGAGAAACCATAATAGTAGAAAAGAAAATAACGAGACGAAAATCAAGATATAAGAATTTACGTGATTCGGTCAATTGTGTTTACGTCTATCGAGCTGCAAAATTTTCACTAGTTTTTGGGAAGAATAATACATATGCAGCAACTATTATAGGATTTTTAACCAAAGCTATTAAATCCTAAAAATATCTCTAAAATCAGGCCAAAAACAAAGGAATTAAAAAAATATAAAAAATATATTTCTTAGGGACACTGCCCCTGGACCTCAATAAAGAATGTATGATGCGGTTCATGTCTATCGGTCCTCACCTTCGTTCCACATAGTAAACTTCTCAAAAAAATTTTATTTTAAATTAATAATAATTTTTATCGGATGGAATCATCAATTCAAGTTATCCACGTAAACAAAAAAAAAAAAAAGTCACATAAAAAAGCCAACAATAAGAAGCATTAATTGGTGAATATGGTTAGCAAAACAGACAATATTGACACAGGCCTTGTTCAAGGTGCCTGAGCTAATCGAAACATTCACAGTTGTTAATGTCGAATAAAGTAATAAAGTTAATATGAAAGTTGCAGAAAAAACCAGTTTCCTTGGACAATTTCTAAATGGTCCCAAGGAACCAAGAACTAAAGTGGGAGATTGAAGTTACACGTGGTCCCCAAGTTCCAAGTAATTGGATACCATATTCTCATTATCTCACTTTTTCTTGATTTTTTTTTTATCTTTAAAGTAAAATCTCAACTTGAAAATAAAAGAAAAAATTAAAGATATTAAGGTTCAAATTTTTAATTTATTAAATGTTATTTTTAAAAATAATTACATGAATCGAACTAAATTTATCTTCTTTTCTTTTTTAATTTTGCTTTAACCTCAATAACATACATCATTATTTCTTAAATTATGCTGACAAGTGGGGTTTTTATCTCATCAATCAGTAAAAATTTTACCTTTGGAGGGCCTCCCAGAGCGTTGGTGCAATAAAGCCTGGCATTGTCAACAAATTGGCAGTATCTTGGATATACGCTTGCAAACATTTTGTGGGATTTTAACTGTGAATTTATTCTCACTGCTCTTTTCACCATTATAGCTCTCCTGTACAATTTCCAATCATAAAAACAAACAAACAAACCAATCAATCAATATAATTCAATCCAAATTGGAAACAAAATTCTTCTGAATGATGACTATTAATCAAGCTGAGAATTATGTTATTCGGATTCGGATGTAAGCGTTGGACACGGATATGTGTTCGATATGGGTATATTCAATTTTTTTTAAGATTTTTATGTATTTAGAAGATCCTTGAAAAATCATATTTTCATACTTATGTCCGGATATGAATCAAATTTGAGTGTCAGACACGAATACTTTTAAAAAAAAAAAAACGGAACAACATAGCTGGAAAATGCCATTACCTTATTCCTCTAACAACAGCTAGATATGCATCACAAATGACCCCAACCAATTCGATTCTGTATGGTTTCCTATGTGTCTGATAAGCATTTTCTTGTTGTTGATTCCCCTCTTCTTCTTCTTTGACCTGTTCCCAGTAGTTCTCATTAATGGTGCCATCTTCAGCCACCTTGTAGCCAACCCCCATCCTGTATCGATGTTTGTGAACGTTTCGAGCCATGGCAATTGTCTGCTCAACAAAAGGCTCCCATGATAAAGTCCCATCCATTATCACATCACGCCCTTCATTCAATGCTGTTACTAGCAGTGATGATGCAGCATCAGTGGAGGATTGGTGAACCTGGTTATATATATATATATATATAGACACACAAATTAGGGTTGAGCAAATTTTTTTTGAAAAAATCGAAAATCGATTCGAACCGTAATGTTCGGTTCAATTTAGGTTCGGATAATTAGGTTTATTCAATTCGGTTTGATTTGATTTTCGGTTTATAAGTTAAAAAACAACAATTATTTGTATCGAATCGAATTCTATTTTTTAATTATTTTTTATTTTTTATAATATAAAAATAAATATTTTATTTCTAAATTAGTGAAAAAAAACTTAAAAATACTATAGAAAATGATAATTTTGTAAAATTTTAAAAACCGATCCGAACCGATAAAATTCGGTTTGGGTCGGTTTGGTTTTTTATATTATTCGGTTCAGTTTTTTAAAAACCAAAATACTGCATTAATCACAATTTTTTTTTTCCAAAATCAAATCAAATCAAATCAAACCAAACCAAACCAAACCAAACCAAACCAAACCAAACCGAATCACTACCCCTACTTCAAATATAAGTAACTTATTTAAGTAGGAATTGATGTGCTTAAAAAGCATGAATGGCAGCTGAGAAAATTTGAAGTTGGAGATCTGAGAATTTTTACAAGTTCAGCTGTTGGAAGCAAATCATGGTGGTGACCCCTAGAGCTTAGAGCTCTGTATATAACATCTGTTTCTTTGAATGCATCTGCCTCTACAACCACAGCATTTGCTGCTGCTCCTGCCCAAAATGATCTGCCATTCTCCCAATTGTAACATCAATTCTTAGTATTACATTTCTCAATTTTATTTAGGTCGGCTTCATTTTTCATATTATATATTATCTCTAGGGATAAGTGTAAATTTATGGCTCTAATTATGCGAGTGATTCAAATTTATTATTAGTTTTTAAATTGTTATAATTTTATCATAACATTTTTATTTTTGAAATAAATGTACTATCATATTTTCAATTTTAAAGCAAATTTAATCAAAGTGTAATAGTTGAGAATATTTTTTTAGAAATTATTTTATAAGACAAAAAGGAATTTTAAACATAACTTGGCATGGAAAAAAATCATTTCAAGAAATGCCAATCGAAAAAGTATGATGTAACATTATATTTAATAAAAATTGTCATGCTAAAAGAAGAAGAGAAATAAAATATATATTTTAATTTTAGCATGATTTTTTTTTCCTGCCATATAATTTTTAAAATTGTAAAACATTTTTTAAATAAATATTTTAGGAGATATCCTTCAAATGTTACATCTTAATTAAATTTGTTTCAAAATTAAAAATACAATAATAAAATTATACTAATTAAAAAAATTAACGATGTATTTAAATATATACGTAATAAGTAGAGGTGTCCATGAGTCGGTTCGGACTTATGTATTTATAAATAAATAATCAAAACCCGTTTAGATCCGTCCATATTTTTTAAAATGAAAAAATATATATTATTTTCTATTTAATCTTTAGTAATTTTATATTTTTTCTTTTATTAAATTCTTAAACATGAACAATTTAACATATTTTTTAATATTTACACTATAATATTATATATATTTAATTTTATATGATATACATTACATAATATATATAATATTATTTAATTAAAAAATGACGGAACTCGAACCTTGAATGTTGGAGCTAATACCTGACCTATTTTTTAAACGGACTTATTTTTTACCCAAACCTATTTTTTAATCTAATATTTTTGTTCAAATTTTTCTAAATACTGAACGAACCTTCATACTTAAACGAATAACTCGATTTTTTTGATAACTTTTTAGTAATAAATAAAGTGATAAATTTATTCTTATTTTTTGTTTTCTTTTAATGTACAAATTACGTCATGCATGCAATATTGCTTACCACGATTACGACACAATCATTGCAATAATGGTGATTATTTAATTTTAAAGGGGTAATGGAGCTAGTCTTACTCTTTGAGTATAATCTCTTTAAGGACAGTGCTTTTGCCGGCCCCCATACCACCGCCCATTAGCAACAAGACGGGGCTCCGCTGGCTGTGGGCCACCGGCACCATCACGTCCGTGTATTTTGTTTCGTAGTCGACACGTCCCATCGCTTTCAACTCCTCCACCAATGTCGAGAACACCCTAGCTACCTTTAAATCCTTGCTCACCCTCTCAAATCTCTTTTGCCTATAACAAAACCAAATCAACGTTCAATCCAAAATATTTTTCACATTAAACAAAATCATTTATTGATGATTATCTTCAAAACTTTTTTCTTAATTTTTGGATTCAGCATTTCACTAGGATTCAATCTTGATGACCCACCATTTTTTTTTATAGTAGTAACCTTTTTTTGTACCAGTGCAAGAGAAATTCTTTTACAAGAGTAAACAAATTAATTAAGAGAATAATTATAGTAATTAATTTTCAATTAAATGTTTTTTAAAGCATGATTTGGGCAATTTATTTATAATTTTTTTTTTTCAAATTTAATTGATTTACTTATTTCAACTTATGATAAGTCATTAAGGATGACAAAATTTGATCCGTTTCATATATCCTTATGAGTAATGTATTTTTTTTTTTTTTTAAATGGAAACTATGAGTAATAATTTGTTGGGTAAAAGATTAAAAATATAAATTTCTGTCCTATATATTGTATTAATTAATTAATAATTTAATACCCTCTTGCACTTTTGGTACAAATTTTGACTATTGAAAAACAAAAACAGATTAGTTGTCTTCAAATAATATAATACTAGATTGTGGGACACTGTCTAAGAATGTGGGTGAAAAAAATAAAAATTTTGTTTTAAAATTAAAAAAGTGATGTGATGTTGAGTATTTTTTTTTTAAAAGTTATATGTTGAGTGTATAAATTTTTTTTAAATGCATATGAAATAAAAATATTTATTTTGTAAATAAAAATGACATATATACTCTGATTTATATTTTAAATATTATTTTATTTTTTATTTTAATAATTTTTAATTAACTTAATATCACTTGATATATAATATTAAATTCAATCACACACTTAAATAATAGTACAAATATATATATATATTTAATTTCAATTTGGTTAGGTGGGTTATTATTAATATTCATGATGGTGGCCCATGGGAGGTTAAGATTAAAGATTTATGTTTTAGAGATGATAAAGCAATAAATTTTTAATTATAATTAGGAATCTATTTAAAGACAATAATATATATATATATATGTAATGAAATTAAAACCACCTTGTTCTATAAAAAAAAAGCACCTTGTAGCTGCCATGACAAAGTCCTTTAGCTTTGTTTTCTTCTCAGATTCAACATCCAAAACCTGGCATTCAAACAAGTTCATTAAATCGTTAATTAATTAATCAATAGTGAAATGAAAGATTATTATTAAGTTTTGTTCCAAAAGAATTCTGGTTCATAATCATACCTGGCTAATCATATGGGAAGCTTGGCTCCAATGAAAAGCAAAATAACTAAGAATGCATCTCTCAAACTCCTCCATCAGCTTTACATACAAAGTAGTCTCAGCTTCTGCTTCACTAGCAAAATATTCAAAGATCTTAGCCTCACAATCTTTGGGTTTTTCCAGATAGTTTTGAGCCAACTTGCACAGCTTCGGACACTCGTTTGCATCTGCAAATCCCAGTTGTCTAGCTGCAGCAGCCCCAACCCCAAACGCAAAGAAAATCAATTTTTTTAATTAAAAAAAAATGGGTTAATTTGTTTTGTATTAAACCCCATAAAAAGTTGGGAAAGTTGAGCTAAATACCAACATAGTGGGAGAATCTTTCCAGGTTTGCAACACGGCCTGACTCAGTCCTTTCTTGCAGTGGAATGATGCTTTGATCTTTAACAGGTTTGCTCTTCCGCCGGCAGTAACTTGCGGCGGCGGCTGCGATGGCTCCGATGACAGAGGCAGCAAGGATGCGGACGATGATGACTTTGCCATGGCCATACTCTGATGATAAGGAATTTCTTCAGTATCATAAAATTAGAGATAGAGAGAAAATAATTAATAAGGTAAATAGCTGAGCTTACCATGATGCATATTTGTTGATATTATTGGAAATATTCAGAGAAAGAATATTACAACTGGAAACTTTGGGACTGCTGGGAAAATGAAATTTTGGGTTTGGCTTTGATTGGTTGGGAGGAGATGGAAGATGGATTTTTATACACTAGATTGAGGAAAATACAAGTCAACGTCTTTGGAACTAAACAAATCTACAAATAAAATTCCAAAAGAACAAAACAAAAATAAATATAAATATAAAAAGTGTATAATATCACGTGGAATCTGTTGCAGAACCAAGAGAAGATTTTAGGTCAAAGTCTAAAATTAGTGCCTGTATTATTTCACTATAATTTTATTGAATTTTATCTTTATTTTTATGATTTAGTCTAATCGTTTAACGGTATGATTTTTTTTTTTTTGATAAGAAACGGCATTAAATTATATTTAAGTAAAAGCAATCAATATTACGGATCCGTTTATTTTATAGAAAATGATTTTAAAAAAATAATTTTTGTATTTTTTATTATTTGATTATAGAAAATTGATTGACCAACGAAAAATTGATTGAAAAAAAAAATTGATATGACATTTTCAACAACTGATTATTTATTTTTATCTGCGTTATTTTAAAATAATATAATTTATTAATGTCACGTCAGTATTTGACATTCACGTTATCAATTAAACACATGTTAAATGCTACATTAATTTTTTAATGATTTACGTTACACAAATTAATGATTTAAATTTTTTATTTAATTTTAAAAAATAAAAAATTTAATTTTATAATAAAATGATTAATTTATTTTAAATAATATAATATAAAAACCTTTTAAAATACTTTGACCAATAAAATTGCTCCCAAACTTTTTTGGGTGGCTATCAATTCTTTATGGGCCTTCATCAAGCCCATGAAAAATATCCAAGACCTGATTTCGGCCTTTCACGGAGTTTCACCCATTTTCTGTGCATATAAATTATAAATAAACCATCCGATACTTAAAAGCGTAAAACCCTCATTCCTTTTTCCCTGAAACCCTTGAACTCGAAACTTAAAGCATTTGAAGAATTCCAGTAAAGAGGTTCGTTTTCATATACTTATTTTTCACCATTTCTTTTCTGGGTTTTTCCTTATCTTTCCATTTATTTTTCTTATTTCTTTAGAAATTACCATTCTTTGTTCTTATTCTGATCGTAACTCTCATAAGCTTTTTTTGGGTTTTCGTTTTTATTCAGAAATAACTTGATTTTATTGAAGATGGAAATTGATTCTGAGTCGGAAAAATCAAATGCTAAAGCCCCAGAAGAAGGCATTTCAATGCAAATGGATTCCCAGGAATCCTTGGAAACAAAGGTACCTAAAAGGGTCCTCCTTTTTATGAAGTAATTTCAAGCAAAACATTTGAAATGGAAAAAGGTCAATTGTTATTAGTTTTTAATGGTGGCTAGTTCTTGTAATTGGTATTCGGTTATTTGATTTCATTTTGTAGGGAGGCAATGATGAAAAAGAGAAGCTTGCTGGTTTTATGGACAAATTAAATATCGAGTCGTCTTCAACCGGTTTCAAGAGAAAGCCAGTTATTATTATTGTTGTTGGAATGGCAGGTAAACGAAGAAACTTGGCTGTTTTTATGTTTGTTCTATGTTGCATATTTGGTCTCTAATTGAAATTCAAGTTACTAGTAAGTTGTTTGAGTGAAACTGAATGTTGAAATATGTTGTTTGTTTTGATTAGGGAGTGGGAAAACAACATTCCTTCATAGGCTGGTTTGCCACACTCAAGCTTCAAATATTAGGGGTTATGTGATGAATCTTGACCCTGCTGTAATGACCCTTCCTTTTGGTGCTAATATTGATATAAGAGACACGGTTAAATACAAAGAAGTGATGAAGCAGTTCAATCTTGGACCTAATGGGGGAATCCTTACTTCACTTAATTTATTTGCTACCAAGTTTGATGAGGTAAATCTTCTGAATTTTCTGCATTAGATTTTCTGATGTGAATTGTCAAAACAATGGTAAGCCTCTGTTTTTATCTTCTTTATTCTCTCCATTGATGTGCTTGTTATATTTACATATTTTGGTGCTCTTGACACCTTTCATTTGTCATTTCATGTGAATGACTTTGCAAATATCCAATCTCAGGTTATTTCAGTAATTGAGAGCCGAGCAGATCAACTTGACTATGTTCTTGTGGATACTCCTGGGCAGATTGAGATATTTACTTGGTCTGCTTCAGGAGCTATCATTACAGAAGCATTTGCTTCAACTTTTCCTACTGTAGTCACTTACGTAGTGGATACGCCTCGTTCAGCAAGTCCAGTTACCTTTATGAGCAACATGCTTTATGCTTGTAGCATACTCTACAAGACACGGTTGCCTCTTGTATTAGCATTCAACAAGACTGATATTGCACAACATCAGTTTGCTTTAGAGGTATAAATAATTTCCATCTTGTCAATTGCTTCCATGTAGTGATTTCCTGAACTTATGATTACAAATATCTAAAGGATTTAGGAATAACCGAGATGTCAGAGTCAAGTTTTGAAAAAGAAAAAATGGCAGCTGGCTGCTTTAGGTTGGAGACCTACTGGGTCACACTCATTACCTAAGCCCACTACTTGTTTTTTCTCTCTTTTCTCCCAATTCCGGCAATTCTTCCATTTCCTTCCCTTGCTACCTTGTCATTCTTACTGTACTTAGTAGCCAATGTCATAATGTTCTTCTAATCCTTATAAAAACATGCTAGGAATCTGAGGCTTGAACTGCAGTAGCGAGAATTATGTTTAGTGTAATTGTCAAGCTGCCAAATGTTAGTAACAAGGAGATACTATATTTTGTAGGTTCATGTGGTGATAGTATCGCCTTGTTGCTGTAATTTTAACTAGCAAATTGCATTTGATCTTGAATTTTTTTAGGTTTCATTATTAGATCTTGCCTTTTTCTTTTTCCTTGTTCAGTTTATATATGAAAAAGGAATAAACTCTTTAATGTTCTGAGTCCTCTTTCCCACCTTTTTTCTTATTGTTTAAATTGCTTTTCTTATGTCCGTTTCTCTTTCTATGCATGCTCACATGCAATATGTACGTATTACTATTTTCTACATGTTATGAAAGATGCATATTTTGCTTATTCTAGTGACAGCTTTGCTTGCATGATTGATCTACAACCATTCTATTGGTAATCGAGCTTTCATAACAGCTAGATTTGTCGTCCTCTCGTTCCTATTCCATAAGGACCCACATCAGGGAGAATTCAAAACTTTTAGCTTTTCCTGATGATTTCTCAATGTTAAAGTGATCTTGAGTTTCATATTTGATATAATTGTTGGATTTGATGTTCTATTTTTCCCTATTCTTGTTTTCCATCCATTTGTTCAGGGTTCTAAAGTTTTTATCCATTTCCAGCTTTTCCTGTTGACATGCGATATATAAAATGAGCTGTTAGCTTTATTATTAAATTATTGTTTTTAAAAAGAAAACCAAATCATTTGTGCAGTGGATGGAAGATTTCGAGGCATTTCAAGCGGCAATAAGTTCTGATACTTCACACACATCGACTCTAACTCAGAGCCTCTCCCTCTCTCTTGATGAGTTTTATAAGAATTTGCGATCTGTTGGAGTGTCGGCAATTTCTGGTGCTGGAATGGATGAATTCTTTAAAGCCATTGAAGCCAGTGCTGAGGAATACATGGAAAATTATAAGTATTGCCTTTCTCTTTTCATTTTTTCAAAACCTGATTGGGGTGTTTTTATGTTATGATAATTAACCAAAATTTTTTTTATATAGGGCTGATCTTGACAAGAGACGAGCAGAAAAACAACGACTAGAGGAAGAACGCAGGAAAGAGAGCATGGATAAGTTGAGGAGGGATATGGAACAATCGAGGGGCGAAACTGTTATCTTGAGTACCGGTTTGAAGGACAAAGATGGAAGAAGAAAGACAATGATGGATCCGAAAGACGAAGTAGAAGAACCAGAAGACGAAGATGACGACTATGAGAGGTTCACTGAAGAGGATGAAGATCTTATCGACGAGGATGAAGATGAAGAGATTGCCAGGTTCTCCTTCTAACTAATGTTTAGCAATGGCAGGGCTAGTAGCAAAACAAGAATCAAAACGGATTTATTGTGGCAGTAAATTCTCTTTAAAGTAAACTTTGTAGATGACCTTCAGCATTGACTATCGACTGAATCATTAAGCATATTTTTGGATGAAAATTGTAGGTTGCTCAAGTTAGTCTTATCCCCAGTCGTCCAAAGAACAAAAAAATGGCGGCATTTGCTTGCAAAATGCTTGTATAGTTTATTCATACAAGACTTAAGCAAACGTTTTTAGTTTTCTCATCTCATCTAACTTTATAAATAGGCATTGCAGATCTGTTAAATGCTCATTAAAAGCGTTACCAGAAAAAAACCATTTATAGGCAAAATTTTAGACTCATATTTAGGGTCGGACTAGGCTTGAGCAAGCATATATAATGTTGATATTATACATAGGCTCGGTTCGAACTCGGTCCATGAACACCTCTACTAGTAAGAGATTTTACAATTTTGACTAGTTTAGTAGGAAAGGGAGAGTTGTTCCTTGCACCTTCTTGACCCCTCTGTTGGAGATAAGAATTGCCAATTAGCCATCAAAGCTGGAAGTTGGTATAAATGGGGATTAACTTTGGAGATTGGTTCATTATTTCACCCTCAAAAACTTGTAACAATATGATCCCAGCCCTCAGATCTGATAATTCGTGTCTAGTTTCATTTTGTGTGTGTGTTAATCATGTAAATATAAATATAAAATAAATTATTAAATATGTCAATTTTAAATATGAATATAATACGTGTATTAAAATTATTGTGTTAATTGCATTTTAAACGTGTTGTGTTATGTTTATTATAATATTTTCGTGTTTAATAAATGTATTTGTTTTTGTCATATTTTCATATCGAGATCAAAATTATCATCTCTACCTTCAAGTACTATATTTTGAAGTTTGGAATCTGTCTTGCTACTGTGAAGTAGGAAAAAAAGAAATGGTATATTTGTAGACTAAAAAAGATAAAGACCAAAAGAACTTGATAGGATATTAAGTCTTTAAAGTGAAATTCAACCAATTAATTAAGCAGCAGATGATATACTCGATATGTGTTTTCAAGAATGAATATTTTTCACGTGAGATGATGCTGTGAAAATAACTTACTTAGACCTGCTCATGGTCGGGTTGCGGTTTGGTTTTTTTCATATTCTTTGTTCAGGTTCGGTCCGATCCGTTAGGTTCGAATTTATTGTTCATCTATTAATTTTTTTAATATTTTTATAATTAAAATTAAATAAAATAATATTATTATAATAAAAAAAATATTGTTTTGGGCCAGACCGATCGAAACAAAAATATTAAATTCAGATCGGACTTATCGGGTTGGACGAACTGTCTGACTCATAAGCAGGTCTACGATGTGAGCCATTGTCGCAACATATTTTCGTCAGACAGTTCAAAACTTGATATTTGGGCACTGGGTTTTGCTGGGGGACCAAATGTGAAACTGACATCTTCCCCGAAGAATTAAATTACAACCATCATCACAACAACAAAAACGAATATTTGTTATAAGAAAATAGGATTTCTCAAAATAAATTTTTGATATTCAACAATTCCGGTTTAAAAATAATTGTAAAATCCAAATATTTTTCTATCCAACAATAAGATAGATTGGTCAGTACTCTTTTGCTAAGAAAATAATTATGCATCATTCTCATATCAATAACTTCGAATAGATTATATATTAATTTCTTTCTTTAAAAATATAATAAAATAGATTATATATTAATTCTCTTTCTTTAAAAATATAATAAAAAAAGAGCGTTTGTGCACTAATTATCCTGATATAACTAGCTGACTCTTTTAGAGACTCAAATATTGCCCATTTAAACTTATTGCTTTTGTGAGCATAATGGCTAAATAATCTCAACATGTTAAAGTAAGGCAAATATTATATAATTGTTTGGTTTTCCACAATATTTTCCATTTCCTCTATATAAATAACTTAATATTGTTCACAATCAACAATTTTTTTTTTTTCATTTTTTCTTTTTATATTTGAGATTATCAAAATTTAAACTTTAATGACTGGAATTAAAAATCCAGCACTCTATGACATAGTTGCTGCCTAGTCAACATCTTCACTGTCTAGAGTAATGATGTGACGAAGAACACCGTGCATTGATAAGGGACGTTCCATATTGACTACCTGATGATAAAGTTTGGTGCAAACAAGGTAATGCATATCCACTGCTGAAACTAAAAGAAAAGTAGTGCCTAAAGTCCTAACATTCTTCTCTCTTTAACTTTCATTGTCAATTCTTGCTCAGATGGAATCTTGCCACCACTCTTTGTGGTTGCACGCAACCATGCCATAAGCTCATCCTGCAAAATGCATACTTAGTTAGATCTGGAGCAAAACATGAAAACTTATGTTACTCGGATTCAGGTGTGATTGTCGGATATGGGTCTGAATCCGACATGAGTATATTTAATTTTTTTTCCAAGATTTTCATGTATTTGGAGAGTCCTTGGAGGATCATATCTCTATACCCATATCCGGATATATGTCGGATACGGATGTAAGGCACGGATACTTCAAGAAAAATGAAAGTCGAAACAACATAGATAATACCAAATGAGAGTTGGAATGGGGTTTTGTAGATCAGAATCTTTTCAACATACATAATCTACCTACCAAGTTGGATTTTTAATCTTTGTCATCAAGCTAATAATCTAACAATTGACAGTCATCTTAAAGAGTAATGGTAATTGATACGCTTGACTACTGTGTATTTGTGTTATTATGAATGGAATTTCAATGGCTACTAAGAGCTACTCAAAATGATCAAAATTTTTTTTTCTCCAGAAATTGCCTCATATATGAAATACCTTTGGCTCTCATTTAGAAGAGGTTAAATCATAAGTAAAGTTCACAACTGGTTATGAATGCTTATAACTATTATGTCGAAGATCCGCAATGTCTTGACAAGAAAATTTCTTCGGAAAAAGTGATTATAATTCATGGTACAGGAAAAAGAAAAGAAAAAAAAAAAAAACCCTCATGACTTGCATACAAAGAAACAAAACGAGCAGGTAAATACGAGATTAGAAAAATGGAAGTCAGATTTTTACCTCAAGAAAATCGTGGTTGGAGATGTATTGGCTCTCAACCAAGCATTTAATTCCCCCTACATTAACAGAGATGGAATTCTTGGAATTTCGCTGCGTGGCCTGTCGGTGTGCCTCTGGGCATTTAGAAGAAGGAAAATGAATACATAAAAAAATAAAAGAGAAAACAGGGAAAATGTCTCTACATAACTTAATGCACCAATAACTTGCTAACAAAATGCAAATAATATACTATTAACAGGAATTGGCAACAAAACAATCCTGAAAAACCACAACCTACCACTACGCCAAATTTGACATATAACAAGTTAATAACATTTGTGAAGTGCAGTGAAAATTAAAAAAAAAAATTGCTGCTGTAAGATAAGACAGCATTTTTCCATGTATTGTATATGTGATCACAATCTTATGTCTTTTAATAGCATTTTTACATATGTATAATAACATTTATCAAAATGCTGCTATTTCTACTTTATAACAGCTTTTCAATACCTTTTGCATGCATTTTTCAATTGCTGCAAAAAATCTCAATGATAACAATTATAAGTGCTACCAAAAGTATTTTTATATGATAACATATATAACAACACATGTCAAATGCTTCTAAAAGTTTTAAAAATATTATAATTATTGACCATTATAATATATAACAGTAATATGTAAAATGCTGTCAAAGTGTTATTTTTGCTCTTTTTTAACAACATTTGATAAATGCTATAAAAAAAATGCTGTCTGACTAGTTTTGGCGTAGTGTACTCAGTGTCATACCAGTTATGCAGACAACATAATATCCGGTTCCCCCTAATCCTTCCTCCCGCTTCCCGAGTCGCAAACGCAGGAAAAAACCTTCAAGATGTGAGAGTGATATTTGCGAATTCATCCACCTGATGTGCATGTAGTGTTAAAAATTGAAATGAAGAACTAAATTTTAGGTAACATAACAAGACACTAGAAGCATACAACCCGGCTCCAATGATCAAATTTAGTTCTTATTCTTTTACAATACTTTACAGTCAAGCTTTCATGGCTCAACGTGCAAAAGAAAGCTGGGGGATGCTTTTAATTGTTGCAATTTAGTGTCCCTATGGTCTTCCTATTTTCCTGATGTCATCAGCCAGAAAGAAACACAGTGGAGAGAAACTAAGATTCTACAACCATCTGTCCGGTTGATTGAATCTATGACCCCTACCTTTAAGCAAAACTTCTGACATAGCACTAGTTGAGAATTATGTTGCTCCGACTCTTCATTTTTCTTGAAGTACCCGTGTCCGACAATCGTGTCCAACACTCGTGTCCAACGTATATCCGGATATAGGTATGGGGATATGATCCTCCAAGAATCTTCCAAATACATGGAAAAACTTAGAAAAAATTGAACATGCTTGTGTCGGACACATACTCGTATCCGACACTCATACCCGAGTCCGAGTAACATAGGTTGAGAATATGAATTTAACAATGAAAATGATAGTCTACTTACTTCAGGATGTCTGTCCGCGACAAACGAAGCATCCTCACAGCATCGAAGATTGCATTTGGCATATCTGAAACCTGCTGATTGATAAAATTACCCCAAGGTGTGATCTGGTTTTCTTTCAACTCATTTTCCTTGGAACTGGAACCTACATATTTCTTATTCATGTTTGTGTTTGATCTCATTTTGTCTGCAGTAACCCCATAAATAGTACCGGGGCCTTTTCCAGTATCAATCCCAACTGTACATCCAGCAATAGCTTCTCGGTTGTCATCTAAAAGTTTCTTATTCTCTTCAAATCTTGCATAACATTGCAGTTCACTGAAATTAGCCGAAGAAGCTCTACGTGCCGAGTGATGTTGACCTCTTGATGCGGTAGGGCATGCAACAGCCCAATGATCAAGTTCAAAGCATCGAATGCACACACGAGGTAGTTCTTCCAATCTATTAGATGACTTCATATTCCTCGAAAGATCTTCAATCTCACTATCTGTTATCTCTGGACAATATTGCAAATGATGGCCTTTTCTTCCACAAAAGAAACAGGTGATAGTTGATGAAGTTCTATTGTCTGATACACCAGAAGACCTGATGTGTTTGAGGGCATCTAATCTCCTAGCAAAAAGAGAAGCCATCGCCTCTGACTCTTTTAATCTAACTGAGGGTAAAATACGGCTCACTTTACATTTGGATTTCTGGCCATCTTGGAATAAAATTTTATTGAACCCAATGGATGCCTCAATTTCAGTATCACAAGGTAATTCTTTAGCAGAACTGGTTAGTGGCTCTTCGGCACATTGCTGCCTAGTCTCCACAATCTTGAGGTTGCTAGAAACATTAACATTGTTCTGGGAGCAAGGAGTAAGCTTCATGCAGTCACTCGAGCACTCAACAGCCCCACCAGTATCCTGGTTCAACAAGGAGCTAGAAGACTTAGGAGTAAACCGAGTTATCCACAAGCTCCCTCGAAGGTTGCTTTTGTAGCCAATGTTATGAACTGTCTTTCCTTCAGATGGTGGGTCAGAATTAATGTTCTCAGTGTTCATTTTACGTTTACCCAAAGAAGACCTAGAGCTTGCTCTATCTTTTTCCACACCCACAGCCAAGTTGCATGAATTCTTATTCTCTGCCGAATTTCCCTCGCTACTTCTCTTATTGGGAGACAAAGTCATGGATGAAATCTTTGGCTGGGTTGATGGACCTACTCTGCTGCCAGAAATTGGTTCTTTGAACCTTTCATTTGATAGCAGAAACACATTATGGAAGCTAAAATTTCCTCCATGACAGGCGATCGGAGTAGCATCAATGTCACAAATCTTGTTAGTCAGCTCAAGTCCAGTTTGATAATTTTCATTTTGTGGTGTTGCTTGGACCTTAGTCCTTGGAGAATATATTGAGTGAAAAATAGATTGAAAACCAATATTTCTGCACCCAGGATCTCGGTTCTTATCACTTGCATCAAGATTCTTGACAGGACTCTCATGTGACTGATTAGGATTTGCAACAGCAAGCGCCAAAGATGGCGTCTCATCTTTCGATTTCATAAACCCTTTCATCATGTTTGATATCCAGTTCATGAAGGAGCTTTCTTGTTTTACAAATGATGAGGAGCAAGGACTTTCATCTATTTGCTTTTTCACTCTTTTGCTCCCCACAATCAACTGTTGCTCAAAGCCCCACCGTTTTTTGTCCGTAGAGAATAATCCAGCACTATTACAACTTTCAACACTCTCATGGCTGTCATCCTCCGCTTTTGGCATCATTCCTTTAACATCTCCATCAGATAAAGCTTTTTCCTTTCCTTTTCTTTTATATCTACGGATTCTGCTGTTAGTTGGAGAATGTTTAGCAGTGGACATCTTCTCTGGCGGTATCTCCTTATGGTGCTGAAAGTTCTTTTCAACTTCAGACGCAGATTCCGAACCCGAAATTTCACTTGTTGCAGCACATGCATTATCACCTATCAGAGCCTGCAAATCATTTTCAGCAGTTGCCTCCAGTTTTTCGATAGGCCAAAGACTAGAAGAAATGCTCCCCTTCATCTTACTTTTTCCCTTTTTCTCCATTAATGAAGCTGATTCATCTTGTTTTCTACCAAGGGATGTCACATTTTTCTCCGGAGGTCCGCATGCTTCACGTTCGTTGTCAGTATGAACTTCAGATGCCAAGACCATCTCCATCCTTGACAACTGAGTCCCACTGCCAACATCTCGGACTTCATTTGCAGGATAATTGAATAAAGATTCATTTTGTGCCACATCTGGTTTCTTTCCATCTGCTTTTTGTTGAGAAAAGAATATATCAGTTAATGTCAAGTATTAGGGGGGAAAAGGGCAAAAGATCAACTCTATTCAACTAAAGAAAGTCAAAATAAACCATTGCTTTATCAATGACAAAAAGAAGTGAGAACATAAATTTATAATGTTGTGTATTTTGCTATGTTACTCGGACTCAGGTTAAGTGTCGGGTACGGATATGTGTCCTACACGGGTAAGTTCAATTTTTTCTAAGATTTCCATGTATTTGGAGGGTCCTTGGAGGATCATATCCCCATACTCATGTCCGGATATGCGTCGGACACAAGTACTTCAAGAAAAATGAAAAGTCAGAGCAACATAGGTATTTTGTGTTTAGCAAAAGTATAGGAACTGCTCCAGAGTTTTCTAAAGCACTCATGGAAAGCATAGGATTCTTATAATCATGCTCCAGAATTATAGAAAAAGACAGCACCATCAAGCACCTGGTGAACTTGGAATATTGTTTTCGATTGGCTCAGCTATTTCAGCCCCTTGGCTATTGCCACGACAACAGAAATATGCGCCTTTAGAATCTCCTAGATCATTCTTTTCAACAAGGTTTTCATCAGATTCTCTTATCTTTGTGCTTATCTCCTCTACAAAGCCAGCAGTTCCTGCAGGAGAGTTTCTTGGCAATTTTAGGGCAAAAGGAAGGGAAAGATACAACATCAAAAATAAAAAACTAATGAATAAATAGTTTATGCAAACTTAACATGCCTTGAAAAGAATTATCATCATCTGTCTGCTGATCATGACACAACCTGATGTCATTATTATCCCCAGCCGATTTGTCCGAATTATCAATATTGGCTACTTTAGTATTCAGATCAGGAAATGTGGATGAGGATGTATTGAAATTTTCTTCATCTATAGGCTTTTCATTACTTGCAGATGTATTGATTTGTTGTGGTGAAAGAACCACATTGCTTGGTCCTGCACCCCGAACAAGGGAATGTTTATTTATATCAGAAAAGCTGCAGTCAGTACATTTGAGACTGGGACCTTTCTGTGGAGACCAAACTAATTCTGACAGGGGGTCGGCGGCCACAAATGTCATGTCTATCCTTGAAGCTGCATTTGCACCTGCACCGAGATCATTGCTCAATCTTCTCTGAATGCCGTGATTGGAATACCCCGGAGCAAGTCCTAAATCAGTCACCGGTTCTATGTTCTCGTTTTCCATGTTCATTTTTGTTGGATGACCCCTTCAGTTTGCAATCCTGAAATCCCAGGAGTTTTAATGTCAGGTCTTCTTCGTGGTGATAACATATAGAATGGTTTCCAAAAGAACAAAATATTCACCATTCTCTCACATGCATTTTCCAAAATAAAAATGTTTGTTACAATTTGAGAGAGGCATATGAGGAGGTTGTTCAATGAAATTTCTAGCTGCAGTGATACTACTTGAAACTTGAATCGGATCTCATAGAATATAGCAAGTGAACCACCACGAATATGTAACTTAATTAACAAAGTCATTCGAGTTTTTGCAAAAAAACTTTATCAGTGCATGAGGACTATGTTGCTCCGACTCTTCATTTTTTTGAAGTACCCGTATCCGACTCCCATGTCCGATGCATATTCAGACATGGGTGTGAGGATATGATCCCCAAGGACCCTCCAAATACATGAAAAAACTTAGAATAAATCAAACATACACGTGTCGGATACATACCTGTGTCCAACACTCACACTCGAATTTGAGTAACATAGCATGAGGATGTGGAACACCAACAAGAAAATCTATATCAAATGCAATTCTATCATGGAAATCCAATACTAAGCAATCAAATTTCATTCTACAAGCTGAATGGTAGTCAAAAGGCATGACTACTTGAAGATGATGAAGAAATAGAAAATCATAATATTGTCCAGGAGTTGGTAGCATTGCACAGGATAAATGTTTACAGTTCTCACAGTAACAACATTCAAATCCCTTAGCGTGAAAATTTGCATTTCAATCAACATAATCATATTCTTCTACGAATTCCTGATATTTCCACCACTCAATCCATACATATCTTAGCTCTATATAGCAGTGTGATTCCTTTGTTTCGTAAATAATAATAATAAACGAAAACGAGAGTGATGAGAATATTAAAGTGCTGCTAGCGACTGATCTTTTATTCCAACGACCGCATAGGAAAGAATTCTAGTGAAACAGTACGCAGCACAGAGCTCAATAAATATCCAAGAACAAGATATGGTCCTCTACTCTAAAATATTAAGGTAAAATAGATATTAGTTGCGATGTTTGTATTTAGGGATCATATGTTCAAGCAAAGACAGCATGTAGCACCAAGAAACCATAAGCAAGTCTTCCTGTAGTTTATTGACCAGGTATGTTACACGGACTCTTCATTTTTCCTAAAGTACCCGTGTCCGACACATATTCGGACATGAGTATGAGAGTATGATCCTCCAAATATATGTGAAAACTTTAAAAATATTGAGCATACCCGTGTCGGACACATACCCGTATCCGACACTCACCCCTGAGTCCGGGTAACATAGTGTACTCCAATTGTTGCTACTAAGAAAGCAAGTTCATGTTACGGTAAACGCTATTGATGCAGTTTAATTGTTATTTGAAATTAATTTGGCATTTTTCACATAAATTGCCTTCTATTAAAACTCAATACTGTAATTACTTGAACAATTGCACCAGAAACCAGTCCATTTTCAACATGTACTTTAACCAAAACAAGCACCTGAATATTGTTGAAAATAATAATTTGCAACCATCTAGAATATTTGTGTCTAGATTCATGTGTCTTCTTCTAGATTAAGTGTGTGCTTTGTATTTGGTGATTCATGTATGACTTATTAATGAAGTTCATGATGTATCTATAATTTATTATGGTTCATGTATGGTTTATTAATGAGGTTCATGTAACTAGATGTTAAGAGGTCACCTAGTGTGCCTATATATACCTATTGTACTTGGAGATTGAAATACAAGTTGAGTTGTATTCTCTTCCTCAATATTTCTCTTATTTTCTAACAAAGTGATATCAGAGCCATTTTCCTTGTCTTTGAGAGATGGCTAACAGTGGTTTATCTTCATTCCAATTTTCTCGTCTTACAAAGGAAAATTATGATACTTGGAGTCTTCGTATGAAAGCTTTGCTTGGCTCACAAGATGTGTGGGAGATTGTAGATAAAGGCCATACTTCACCAATAGATGAAGCATCATCGTCTCAAGAGGAGAAGGATGCTTTTGGCAAAGATAAAGAAGAATGATCAACAAGCCCTTGCTCTCATCCATCAAGGTTTGGATGAAACAATGTTCTTGAAGGTAGCGGATGCTGCTAACGCAAAGCAAGCTTGGGAGATTTTGAAAAACTCCCTCCAAGGAGTTGACAAAGTGAAGAAGGTGCGACTCCAAACGTTACGTGGAGACTTTGAAGCTTTGCAAATGAAGGATTCCGAATCCATTTCGGATTATTGCTCAAGGGTGAAGGCTATAGTGAGCCAATTGAAGAGATATGATGAAGATATAGAAGATGTTCGTGTGGTGGAGAAAATTCTTCGTTCCTTAACGCCAAAATTTGATTATGTGGCATGTGTCATAGAGGAGTCAAAAGATTTAGACTCCATGACAATTGAGGAACTAGAGGGGTCCCTACAAGCTAGAGAAGACAAGATCAAGAAGAGGCATGAAGAGCCTTTGGAGCAAGTCCTCAAATCAAAAGTTTCTTTGAAAAATGATGGAGGTGAAAAGAGCCAAAGAGGAAGAGGAAGAAGACGTGTTCGTGGTCGTGGTCGTGGCCAAGGAGGTAGAGGAAGAAGCAACCAAGATAATGCCAATAATGAAGATAAAAACCATCAATCCTTTAGAGGTCGTGGAAGAGGAAGAGGAAACTATCATAGATCAAATGAAGGAATGTATGATAAGTCTAAAATTGAGTGTTATAATTGTCACAAATATGGCCATTATTCTTGGGAGTGTCGTAGTGCTTCCAATGATAAGGAGGAGAAAGTAAATCTTGTTGGTTACAAGCAAGAAGAGAAGGAGCCAACCTTGTTACTAGCACTTAAAAGTGATGAGAAGGATGACAAAAATTCGTTGTACTTGGACAATGGAGCAAGTAATCACATGTGCGGCTACAAAGAAAAGTTTGTCGAGCTTGATAAGAATGTGAATGGCAATGTTTCCTTTCGAGACTCTTCAAAAATTCAAATTCGAGGGAAAGGTACAATTTTAATTTCCTCAAAAGATGGTAGTCATAGACTTATCTCCAATGTTTTTTATGTGCCACAATTAAAGAGTAATATTTTGAGTTTGGGCTAACTCCTTGAGAAGGGGTATGAAATTAACATGAAAGATTGTTGTCTTTGGCTTAGAGATCAAAATGCTAATTTGATTGCTAAGGTACTTATGTCAAAAAATAGAATGTTCATGTTAAATCTCAAGACCATTGAAGCAAGGTGTTTGAAGGCTAGTGTGAAAGATGAAGCTTGGTGTTGGCATATGAGATTTGGCCATTTGAACTTTGGCGCACTCAAAGCTTTGGGAGAAGAGAAAATGGTGAAGGGATGCCTTCAATCAACCATCCTAACCAATTGTGTGAAGCATGTCTTCTCGGCAAGCATTCAAGAAGGAGTTTCCCAAAAGAAGCCACTACAAGAGCAACCAAACCACTCTAACTTGTTCATACCGACGTGTGTGGACCAATCAATCCATCCTCATTCGGTAAAAATAAATACTTCATGCTCTTTATTGATGATTATAGTAGAAAGACTTGGTTTTATTTTCTAAAGCAAAAGTCAGAGGCATTTGTTGCATTTAAAAATTTCAAAGCTCTTATAGAAAAAGAGAGTGGCTATAAAATTAAATCTTTGAGATCCGATAGAGGAGGCGAATTCACTTCCAAAGAATTCAACAGTTTTTGTGAATCACATGAAATTCGTCGTCCACTAACGGTACCTAGATCACCACAACAAAATGGTGTGGCGGAAAGAAAAAATAGAACTATTCTTAACATGGCTAGATGTATGCTGAAAGACAAAAATATGCCCAAGGAATTTTGGGCCGAAGCTATTTCTTATGCAGTTTATTTGTCCAACAGGTCTCCAACAAGGAGTGTCAAAGACAAAACTCTCCAAGAAATATGGAGTGGAAGGAAGCCTAATGTTGATCATTTGCGAGTCTTTGGAAGCATTGCATATGCTCATGTTCCGCAACAAGAGAGATCCAAGCTTGATGACCGAAGTGTCAAGCATGTTTTTATTGGCTATGATTCAAATTCAAAAGGCTACAAGTTGTACAACCCAAGCAATGGCAAGATTGTGGTGAGTAGAGATGTTGAGTTTAATGAAGAAGCAACGTGGAATTGGGAGGCACAAGAAGAAGGAGTCTATGATTTCTTTCTATATTTTGAACAAGAAACCATGGTGCCTATACAAGAGACAACTCCACCTTCTTCTCCAACTCATGTTGCATCACCACCTTATTCTCCAACTCATGTTGCATCACCTTCTTCTCAAGAAAGTTCAAGTCAAAAGCCAAGAAAAATGAGGAGTATCTATGAACTTTTAGATGAAACTGAGGAGATTACTAATGATGATATAAATGATTTGTTTTGTCTTTTTGCTGATAGTGAGCCTATGAACTTTGATGAGGCCCTGAGAGACAAAAGATGGAGACAAGCCATGGAGGAAGAGATTAATGCCATTAAGAAGAATAACACTTGGGAGTTATCAACTCTTCCCAAAAGTCATGAAGCTATTGGCGTCAAATGGGTGTACAAGGTAAAGAAGAATGCTCAAGGAGATGTGGAGAGATACAAGGCGAGGCTTGTGGCTAAAGGTTACAAGCAAAAGCATGGAATTGATTATGAAGAGGTTTTTACACCTGTTGCACACATGGAGACTATTCGTTTGCTCATAGTCATAGCGGCTCAAATGAAGTGGAGAATTTATCAACTTGATGTGAAGTCGGCTTTCCTCAATGGTTATCTTGAAGAGGAAGTCTATGTAGAACAACCGTTGGGATTCGTGGTTGAAGGCCATGAAGATAAGGTGTTGAGATTGAAGAAAGCTTTGTATGGATTGAAACAAGCACCAAGAGCATGGAATAGTCGCATTGACAATTACTTTCAAGACAACGGGTTTGTTCGTTGTCTTTATGAATATGCTCTTTATGTTAAAATGCACGATAATGGTGATATTTTACTTGTTTGTCTTTATGTGGATGATCTTATCTTCACCGGCAACAATCCTAGCTTGTTTGAAGAATTCAAGAAGGCTATGTCACTTGAGTTCGAGATGACCGATATTGGACTCATGTCTTATTATTTGGGCCTAGAGGTGAAGCAAATGGGAGATGCTATTTTTGTTTCTCAAGAAAGCTATGTAAAGGAAATTTTGAAGAAGTTCAAAATGTTTAATTGCAATCCCGTGAACACACCCATGAAATATGGAGTGAGATTGTCAAAGTTTGATGAAGGAGAAAAGGAAGATCCTACTCTTTTCAAAAGTCTTGTGGGAAGCTTGAGATACTTGACATGTACGAGGCCCGATACTCTCTTTGCGGTTGGAGTAGTGAGTCGTTTCATGGAAGTTCCTACGTCCACTCACATGAGAATTGCTAAAAGAATTCTTCGTTACCTAAGAGGTACTATTGATTTTGGGCTATTTTATTCATCATCTAATGATTTCAAGCTTGTGGGATTTTGTGATAGTGATTTTGCGGGAGATATTGATGATAGAAAGAGCACCACCGGTTTTGTATTTTTTATGGGAGATTGTGCAATCACATAGAGTTCTAAGAAGCAATCCATCATCACACTTTCAACTTGTGAATCCGAATATGTGGCGGCAACTTCTTGCACTTGTCATGCTATTTGGCTTAGAAGGTTGTTGAAGGAACTTCACTTGTCTCAAGACGAAGCTACAAAGATTTGCATTGATAATAAGTCCGCACAAGCTCTTGCTAAGAACCCGGTGTTCCATGATCGAAGCAAGCATATAGATACAAGGTATCATTTCATTAGAGATTGCATTGCTAAAAAGGAAGTGGAGCTCAAGTACGTGAAGACTCAAGATCAAATTGCGGATATTTTTACAAAGCCTCTCAAGTTTGAAGTTTTTCGAAGATTGCGTAATAGTCTTGGAGTGAAGAAGAAAATTACAAATTAAGGGGGAATGTTGAAAATAATAATTTGCAACCATCTAGAATGTTTGTGAGATTCATGTGTCTTCTTCTAGATTAAGTGTGTGCTTTGTATTTGGTGATTCATATATGGCTTATTAATGAAGTTCATGATGTATCTAAAATTTATTATGGTTCATGTATGGTTTATTAATGAGGTTCATGTAACTAGATGTTTAGAGGTCACCTAGTGTGCCTATATATACCTATTGTACTTGGAGATTGAAATACAAGTTGAGTTGTATTCTCTTCTTCAATATTTCTCTTATTTTCTAACAAATATATCCACTTTTCCACAACCAAAAAAAAAAAAATAAGTTTAATGACTGAATTACTCGAAACTCTCCATGTATTGAACTTGATTAAAAGGATAAACAAACTAAGCAACATGAAAATATAAAAAGCTCAACTTCTTATTTTCATTTTTAGGGAAAAAAATTACATTTAATATATTATTTTTTACTTTTACTGAATTAAAAAAAATTAATACATTAATTACACTTTATTTTTTATAAATATCACCTTAAGCAATGCTATTAGACATCCGTTAACATTTTCCTTTTCATTGAAAAAATCTTCCTAATAAAATGATTCAAACCTTGCATGGCTCACAGACGAAGAGATTCAATGCATTGCGATAAACATGACAAAGAGAGAGGGGAAGGGAGATAACATATTATCTACTACATATGCACCAGAAAAAAAGTTATCCACCACATAAATTAATTGCTCCACAGAAAAAAGGCAGTAAATTTTATAAAAGTAAATAATTTTCAAAGCAATCAAGCAAAGTTATGAGTATAACATAGGAAAAAAATGAAGAAATTATATCAAATTCAGACAAATGCAGATTCAGAAACAAGCAAGAGTTGAAGCAAAGAAGTTACAGCAAAAAACCATAAAAAACTGAGGGAAAAAAGCCTGATCTATATGGAAATAAACCCACATACCTCTTGCAGCCTAAATCCATGGAAAATATAGCTAATTCCTTTTGCAGCTTTTTTTTATAACAACCCAGAAAAAGAAAATTGCAAACAAAAGTAGCTAACTGAAAGAAGAAAAAAAGGTTTATATGAATTTTAATTATTGAGAAAAAAAAGAGAGAAAGAAGTTTTTAGTTAAAAGTAAGTGTCTGCCATGCGGCCTGCTTGCTTGCAACAGTTTACATGATGTTAAGCTTTTACTTAGATTCTCAAGTCTGAGGTTCAGGACTTGCCACGTGGACTCATTGTATGCCAATGACACTATTCCAGATATTATATTACAGTAAAACCTAAAAATAAAACTATTGGATTAAAAAAATTTATTTAATATTTTATCAATTTATAATTTTTTTTAATGTTTATAATCTTTATATAAGTATATTATTATCTTCTTCTATTAAAATACATAAATAATTTATAAATGAAAAATATTAAATGTAGTTATAGAAACATCTACAAAGTTATTCAAAAGGTCATCAATATGTTTACTAATCAGTACAATTGTACTTTAGTAATTATTTTTTCAAAAGAGTAATTTCAATTCATAATTATCTTAAATAATTATTTACCAAATATGATATATGCATTATAAAAAATTAAGGACGATGTTTAATTTGATTTAGATATAAAAAAATAATTTTAGATGCATATTTAAAAAAAATTAAATAAAAAAATAAAAGTTATGAATTTTATTTTTTAAAAATTATTAATTTATATATTTATTAAAACTTAAAAATTATTATTTTAAATATTTAACGAAATTTTTATTTTAATATATTGATATAAATTAAAATTATAAAATTTTATTAATTTATCAAATTTTTATTGATGGAAATTTTATTATAACCCTTTTGATAGCAAAAACAGTGCAACTGACTTTCAACATTTTCTTAAAAAAAAAAAAACAAAACAATTAGAGCTTAAAAACATAATCTTATTTCCACGTGCCATTATCTTTGGAATTCTCTTTTCTTTGGAGAAAAGTAAATTAATTAACTAAGTACCACTTTTGCCAATGATTACTTCTGCAATATTTTTTTCCTTTTGAACTCTCAAAAAGAAAGAGGGGGACCGTTAATTAGTTAATTAATTAAGTACAATGAAGAGAGGATTGTGTCTTTCTTTCTGCTTTCCAAGCAGATAAAATCATCTGTTAGGTATCATTTCAATGGACAGTAAAATTAATTTTGATTAGATTAAAAATAACAATGAAGATAGATTAATTATTATAACGATAAAATTTAATATTATAAGGACGAAATTAAAATCAGTAATGTGATATATATTTGAATGTAAAAATAAGAGTGAGCAAATAATGGTAACATAAATTATAGTTAGAAAAAAAAATCATTAAAGATATTAGATTAAAATGTGTATATATATAATAAAAAATTTAATTTATTTGATATTTATGAAATTAATAAATAATTAAAAATGATCAAATTATATTTTTTCAAATAATTATTTCATTAATAGATAAATAATAATATATAAATAATATCTTTAATTAATTTTTATCATTATATAATATATTTATTAGTTTATTATTATATAATAAAAATTATTATATATTTATTATATAATAATAAAAAAAACCAACTGGAACTTGAAATTTCATATGATTAAAATATAAAAAGACTCTTCCACTGTAGGATCTCTTTCTCTATTGGAGCTTCAGCTTTGATGGAAAAAAAGGGTGCTGGCCCCTTTTTTTTAAATGCCAAGAATGGCTCGATTAGGGCACAAAACGAGGATCCATTTGAAATCATACGGACCTTTAATATTAGTTTTTTTAACATTAATTATTTATTAATACATGACCTAACCAAATAGCTTTATGGATTGGGTTTGGTCGGATCCAGTTGCAAGAAAAAAAATTTGTTCAAGGTTTAGTTTTGTTAGCTTTTGAACTCCATTTTTTTAACATTAAAAAATTAAATTTTTTATATTTTTAAATACATTTTAAGATTATTACAATTAAAAATAATAATAATCTTTGATCGAATCAAACTTAAATTTTAAAAATTTTGTCCAAAATCCAAACCGAATGAGCGAATTCCATTTTATCTTTGAACAGATCTAAACCTAACAACAAAAAATATCAAATTAAATGACTCTACGCTAGGGCAGAGCATATCTCGGTTATAACCGAGATAATCGATCGACAGAATCCAATTCGGTTAAAACGGGTCGGTTAAGTCGGTTTTTTGGTTAAATCGGTAATTGAGGTCGGTTAAGTCGATTAATTCGGTCGGTCTTCGGTTAATGTTTTGAGTAACCGAACCGACCGAATTAACCGACCTTTAATATTATATTTAATATATTTTTAAATATATTTATAATTATATTTTTAAATATAATTATATATAATATATTTTTATATATTTTTAATATTATATATATATATTTTTACCCGAAATAACCGACAAAATCGACTGAACTAAATCGATTCGGTTAAGTCGATTCTACAAAAAATCTGTTCGGTTATCGATTTTTTTTATACAAGATTGGTTAAATGGAATTTCAATTTTTTATAATCGAATTGACCGAATTGACTGATTACTCTGCCCTACTCTATGCTACTTCCCTTTCCTTTTTTCCTCTCCCCTAACTGCCTATCACAAAAGCCAAAACTACATTTTTTTGGGCTCATGCCATTTCTTCTTCTTCAAAAATGCAAATTTCACAATTAAATTAGTAGTTGAAAATTTCTATATAAAAAAATGAAATGTGAAAGTTGGATGTGGGAACATTTACATCATTAATAATATAACTGTATATTATATATATATATGAACATATCCAAAAGGACTATATTTATTTGGTTTTACCAATTCTGGTTTCCAATCATTGTTTGGTAATAATATTTTCAGGAAAAAAGTACAGTGCTTAAACTATTATAGTCTTAAAATATTTATGCATGAAAAGAGTGCAAACATTGCATTGTCCTTTTCCGCATTCAATGGATGAAAAATTGATAAAATATAATTTTAATTTTTTTATAAATGATAAAATTTAAAATTTGAATTTTTTAATTTTATATTAAAAATTATATTATTAAATCAAATGCAAATTTTTATAAATTATTTATTATATTTATTTAATAATTATTATTTTTAATATTTAAAATTATTTTAATTGAACTGACCAATTCAATTGATCAAAAATTCAGAGTTCACATCAATTTAACTTTCGATTCGATTTTTTAATCTTAATGTATATTTTATTATTATATATGTTCTTATTCATATAGTATGAGCGTATATGTATGCGTGTATATACGTACTCAAATTGGTGCAAACAACTAAAAAAAATTTACAACGAAAAAGTAGGGAATCCTGTATCTAGCTTATGATATTTAGACTACTTGGGCTAGGGGTGAGCAAAATCCGACTCGACTCGAAAAAATCGAAAAAAATTTCAAATTTCGAATTAAATAGTTCGGTTTATTAGAGTTATTCGGATTTTCGGATCAACTCGACTAAGTAATTTGAGTTATATAGTTTAGCTAGGATTTGATTTATACAACTCGAATAACTCGAAAATCCGAATAAGATATTTCTATACGACGTCGTTTTACTCATTTGAGTTTGATACTAAGCTTGAGTTTTGCGTTTTTCTTATTTCGTCTTCCATTTTTACTCTTTAGCCCATTTTTGTTGGGTCATTTATTTTAGTTGTTTGTCACCATTCAGTAGAAAAATAAATCCACATGAGCTGTTGATTGCATACTTATTGTTTTAATAATTTATCATTCATTTTTTTCCCTTTGAAATTGACAAGTCTAGATTGAAAGTTTACATTGAATTTTTTGAGTTTCAAAAGGGGAAGGCTATCACTCAATGCTTCATTCAGTTAAAGATTGAAGCTTTTGGTTGATATCATGCATATTAACAAGCTAACCAAACGATTAAATTCAAAAGATAATGAATTCTCTTTTTTTAAAAGTCAATAGTAGGCTATTTATTTAGTATGACAAGTCTTTGATAGTTATATTTATAAGAAAAGATAGAACACACAAAAAAAAAATATTTGTAATTTCATAGAACTAAATTTCAAAATTATAGATATACATGCATTTACAAGATAACAGTAACATGATCTAGTCAATCAACATTTACAAGATAACATTTTAACTCGAATAAATTATTCGACTCGACTCGACTCAAATTTGTTTTAACTCGACTCGATTCGCTAAAATTTTAAATTGAGTTTGGTTGACAAAATAGGACTCGTCAACTCGACTAATCCGATTTTTTTTCACTCGACTCGACTCGACTCGATCGAACGCTCACCCCTAACTTGGGCTGCGGTAGTTTTTGTCCTGTGTCTAATTTCTAGTGCGATCATGTATAGGAATGAGGGATGGTAATGAACGGTATGAAATCAAATATTTATAATTATTTGATTTATTTTTTTGTGAATTTGGATATTATGAATTCGGATAAAATTTGGATTCAGATATTATAATTATTATTCGCAGCGGATGGAGCTGATGCGGATATGAAACTTTGAATATTTATAATTCAAATCCGTATTTCTTATCCGGATAACGAATTTGGATATTCAAATCTATTATCCTTTTATTTGAATTTAAGATAATTTTTGTTTGATTTTATATTTTTATTTAAATTTTTTTACTTATTTAATTTGGATAATGTTATTTAACTCGAATTTGTATTCGGATAGTAATATTCGAATTTAATACGGATAATAAATGAATTCGAATTTTAAAATAATTTTACAAATTTGAATTCAGATATTATAATAAAAAATAGATATTCGATCCGTTGTTATTCCTAATCGTATATTTTCTGTGGCCCATGTGGCTTTTCATCAATGAAATCACATTCTGATTTATCAAACAAAAATAGAAAAAGTAGGGATCCTGTGAGAACAGGTAATAAGCAATTTGAATTATCAAAAAAAAATAATAATAAGCAATTTGACAATTTGAATGATGCTGATCTTCAGATATTGTTGAACTGGGGAGGGGTCCCCAATCCCCAATTTCACAAATGAATAAATTTCATTAAATAATAATAATAGAATGGGGTTAGGGATTTAGACTTAATTTCTGGTCCTGTTTCCACCACCACCAGCTTTAGAGAGTCTGGACCATCTCAACACCACTAAAAGTTGTACCCACTAGAATGTAAGAAAAGCTAGTGGGATTGTCACTGTCAAAGCTTTGTCTATCCATTTGGACATGACATGAGGCATAGGAACCATGCATTTCTTATTTTGTAGATTGATCCACAACATATTAGGTTTCTGTCATCATAAAGATTGTATAAAGATTGGCTGTTTTTGCTATGATTTTTAATAATTATGATTAGATCTGATCATGGGTCGAATCACAGTTTGAAAAATTATTATTTTTTTGTTTAAATTTACTTTGAATCGAATCTAAATTGATCTGTATACTCATTTTATTATTCATAAATTATTATATATATTTTATAATCAAATTTAAATAAAAAATAATTTTAATTTAATGAATAGTAATTCGATCATGATCGAGTCGATCCAAATTACAAAAAATATTTACTCAAGTCCAACTCAATTCAGACCGGATTTATCGAGTCAGGCGGACTATTCAGTCCTTGAGAGGTCTAATTGTGATCATCAAACCTTGTAATGGCTAAGGTATTTCCCATACTGCATTTCCAAAGTAGCAATCTTAGTTGTTCATCTTTAAAACATCCCAATACTTGGTGTAATATTTAGTTATTGTTACCTGCAGCTAATATGAAGGAAACCCTAGTTGTTACTTGAATTAATTTTCAAGTAAATATGCTTCACTTTGGAATTTTCTAACAATTTGGGAAGTTTATCAACAGTGTATTACCCGTATTTTTGGAGATTATAACTAAAATTAGATATAATAATTCGTGTATTCGTTTGATAGTCATATTATTTTTTTATGTCATAATCGTGTTTAAAATATTAAATATTTATATAAATTTTAACACTTTAATAATTAATATTTTATTAATTTTAATATAATTATATATTCGTATCATATTTTATATTATATTTTAATTATTTTTTTTATCGTGTCTAAAATTATCGGATAACTACAATCAAAGAGTAGGAGCATATTTTAAATGACAACCGAAGGTTCAACTTGGCTGTGGAATCAAAAAATGTTGGCCAAGGACTGGTCTCAAGTTTCAACCGTCACATTTAAGGTTTCTTTGACTAATACCTTGCACTCAATCATAAATGGGACAGTAAATTAATTGCCCTTTTGAAGTGTCAGACAGGCATAGAAATTAAGAAACTGAGGAAGGATTGCAAAATTGAAGTTTCAACTTGGAAAAAAATAAAAAATATTCAATCCATTTTAAAATAATTGTTCAATGATTTAATAAATAAAAATATTATTAAAAAAAATTTATAAACATTTAAATACTCTTAATAACAATCATTTTTCATTCTCTTATTATTTATCTATTTTTTTTTTACAAATAAATCTTTTCTCAAATTTATTCACAAATAATTTTTTTTTAATATACAGATTAAAAGAATTTCTGAAGTAGTTAAAGACAAAGAGAAATTTATTTTTTTCATTAACAGTAATTAAGTTTTTTCTATTTCCTTATTAAGAATTCTAAAATTTTAGATTTTTTTTACAAATTATTTTTACACATTAAACTATTGAACAATAATTTATTTTTAAAAAGCATGTTTTTCAAATTTAACCCGACAACTTTCAAAGTTAAAGTTAATGATCATCACCAACACTAATAAATGTTCACCATATTTCTTTCGAAAACCTTGTTAAGGTAAAACCTAATGTTTTCTTTTAACATGGGATATTATGTAGCAGCTACCGGCACTTAAGATTTCCATATGCAATAAATAAAAGCACATAAACTCGCTCCAATAATCACGTAATTTATTGATAAAATATTAAATTTTAATTTTAATTAATTACAATAATTCGATTCAATCTTATCAACTTCAAATATTAAAAAACAAAAATTTAAACTCAATCAAATTATTATAAAGTATTATTTTTAATATTAGTGCAAAATTAATTATGAAAATAAAAATTTCAATATAAATTTTAATTCTTTTTTATTTATATATATCAAACAAATTGATTTATTTTTTTAAAAATTAGTTCAAAATTAGAACTTTTAAAATAAAGTAATTTCATATAAATTTTTAATACTTTTTTATTTATTATCAAATAAATTTATTTAACAAAAGTATTTTAATAGAATTAAACTTTTTACTTATAAATTAGATAAATCTTATTAATAATAATAAAAAAATTATAATGATAATTTAATAATATTTAATTTATTTAACGAAAATATTTTAATAAAATTAAATTTATTTATAAATTAAATAAAATTTATTAATAATAATAAAAAAATTTATAATAGCAATTTAATAATATAATAAATATTTATTTTTATTTTTATTTTTTAAATTTTTTTTTTATATTTGTGCTTTTATATATATATATATATATTATAGATGAATGCTTTGCAAATGCCGTGTGGAGCCTGAGCTTCTTGTGGACAATCCAAATGGGATGGCCAGCCATGTTGTACGCCAGCGTTAGGGATTCCAAGCATCTAGACCCTACCACAATTTAGGAGAGAACAAAAACAAAACCTCTTTTATCACTGTGTTGGGTTTTTTTTTTCTCACTTTTTTTTTCTTCTATCTAAATAAATAAAAGATTCAAAGGTACAACGCGAGTAAGTTCATTAATCATCAAATAGATGTTAAAATGTCACTGAGTCGAGATTCTATTGGTAATCTTGTAAGCAATTAACAATATTTCATTACTACTAAATATAAATTAAAAAATTAAAGAACAGATTACTTATCTGAAATTCTGAATACAGAAAAGATAATCGAGTCAAGGTTGGACCTCTGATCTTAAGACGATTATTGCCTGTCTCTCAGGTGCTAACAGTATATCACAATTCGTCGCTCAGGCCTCCTCGATTATGTTGCAGTCGATAGCACACTTTTAGCAACACGGCGAACCAGAAAAATGTCGTTCTCTCTCACAAAAGACACAAGAAAAAACAAGAGCAGTATAGTAAAAATGAAGATTAATTTTCGATACAGTAAAAATGACAAGCACTGCTAAGGTTTTTATAGAAAAGAAGAAACCTGTTCGAACAAGACACAACTGTTGGAAAAACCCGTTCGGATAAAAGTTATGTCATTAGGAAAAAAACCAAACGGTTTGGTCTAGTTCGAACAGACATGTCTCAATCAGACAGTCCCTTGGTTGGCAGCACTGGTTCGGTTGGACTGAACAGTCATCTAGGATGGGTTGTGCCGGTTCGGTTTGGACAGAAAAACATGTCGGTTGGGCAATAAAAAATTAATTACTGACCCAAACCTGACCCGACCCTCCCAGCCCAAGCCCAGTGTGTGTAGGTTCTCACCCATCGCAAAACTTGGGTGCCCCTTGGGGCCCAACCCCTCATGAAAACAAGGCTTATAAATACCACAAGCTTATGCCTTTGTTCATCCTATGTGGGATTCCATACCAATTACTAACATCAACCAACTTTCTTCCACTTCAAGTGGGTACATAGAGATTAATTTTTCATTCAAACATGATATCAATTGTGTACATAAATTATGCACCGTGTATCTACTTACGACAACCTACGTATTAGAATACGTATTTCGTATTTATACACCAAATAATATATTGATATCCAACAATCCCCCTAAAACGACGAACTGACTCGGAATATGAGAGAGTTAAACCTTGAAGAGTTATTGCATCAAGATAGGTAGCTTTTGACTTTGAACCTTCCATAGTGAATAACTATCGAATTTACTCGGCTAACTAGTGAACATAATGTCTTGAACTATTTAGCCTTTCGTGTAAATCAAGGCAATAAGTATCACACAATTCCCCTTCGAACATCTTCGGTTATCACGGTTGTGTCCATTTTGGCCCCGGACACTGCCTGGTTTCTTATGAGTACTCTAGAGAATTTAGCCTGATCAATTCTCATAGAAGTGGCCACGTTTCTTACTCATAATAGGTGATTGCTCATTAAGAGTATCCTGCAATATCCCACTTGATTTTATCAAGCTATAAGAATCATTAAAAACATAGCTTATCCTAACTTCTTTGTAGGCAACACTAAATCATCATAGGAATAAATAAGAGTGTTTAATTCTTTTAGTGCTCACTCTCAATTAACATAATTAGTTGTCCATTTTGAACCTAGATCTTGGGATCTCCAGTCAGCTAGGTTGGGTTTCCACTATGTAACTTTAATTTATAGGCTTAAGACCCATTCCCCTCGATGATATACTTGCTTTCTTGTTAAAACTATTCGTAAGCGCGCTTCATTATCCTTCGATTTTTCATAATCAATATAGATAATTTCATTTGAGAGCAACTATCTAACGATATTATGTCTTTGACGAAAGTGTCAAAATTTACCGTTACACAAACAACTTTGTGCCCTACCAATTGCAGATTGACAATCGCAATGTATACAAATTGCAGGCACAGGTTTCGGCCAAATTGGAATATCTTCTAAACTTTCGAAGCCATTCCTCTTCTTCTCCAACTTTATCTAAAGCTGTAACTTCAGATACCATGGTAAATTTGGCTATTCACGTTTGTTTAGAAGATTTTCAAAACACTGCAGCTTCTCTAATAAAGATAAATCCATTAGTGGATTTGAAATCTTTAGTATTGAATATCCATATTGCATCTGGATATCTTGTATAGTGCAGTCCATAACTTTAGGTGTATCTTAAATATCTAAGTACCCCCACAATGGCCTTCCAGTATCCTTTCCAGGAATACTTGTAAATCTACTCAGTTTGCTAACTGAGTACGTTATGTCTTTACATTCATTTACAACCTAATGGTTTACTTTCAGGGTCCGTGCTACTCTTGGCAACTTCAGGGATCACCGATCCCATCGACAAAGTCTCATCCTCCGCTTCACAATGGGGTAGTCATGGTAGCACCAAGGCATGCCGATACCATACCATGATACTCTTCCCCACTTACTATGTCGATACCCTCATTGATGCCAAGATCATACCGAGTACCTTTGTTGCATAAAGTTGACATTTTCTCATATGTCCTTCTCTTGCATTCAATGACTAGGTAATGATCCCATCAAATGATGTACCGAACACAATTTTAGGTCCTATCATGACACAAACGGTTGGAAAAACCCGTTCGGATAAAAGTTATGTCATTAGGAAAAAAACCAAACGGTTTGGTCTAGTTCGAACAGACATGTCTCAATCAGACAGTCCCTTGGTTGGCAGCACTGGTTCGGTTGGACTGAACAGTCATCTAGGATGGGTTGTGCCGGTTCGGTTTGGACAGAAAAACATGTCGGTTGGGCAATAAAAAATTAATTACTGACCCAAACCTGACCCGACCCTCCCAGCCCAAGCCCAGTGTGTGTAGGTTCTCACCCATCGCAAAACTTGGGTGCCCCTTGGGGCCCAACCCCTCATGAAAACAAGGCTTATAAATACCACAAGCTTATGCCTTTGTTCATCCTATGTGGGATTCCATACCAATTACTAACATCAACCAACTTTCTTCCACTTCAAGTGGGTACATAGAGATTAATTTTTCATTCAAACATGATATCAATTGTGTACATAAATTATGCACCGTGTATCTACTTACGACAACCTACGTATTAGAATACGTATTTCGTATTTATACACCAAATAATATATTGATATCCAACAATCCCCCTAAAACGACGAACTGACTCGGAATATGAGAGAGTTAAACCTTGAAGAGTTATTGCATCAAGATAGGTAGCTTTTGACTTTGAACCTTCCATAGTGAATAACTATCGAATTTACTCGGCTAACTAGTGAACATAATGTCTTGAACTATTTAGCCTTTCGTGTAAATCAAGGCAATAAGTATCACACAATTCCCCTTCGAACATCTTCGGTTATCACGGTTGTGTCCATTTTGGCCCCGGACACTGCCTGGTTTCTTATGAGTACTCTAGAGAATTTAGCCTGATCAATTCTCATAGAAGTGGCCACGTTTCTTACTCATAATAGGTGATTGCTCATTAAGAGTATCCTGCAATATCCCACTTGATTTTATCAAGCTATAAGAATCATTAAAAACATAGCTTATCCTAACTTCTTTGTAGGCAACACTAAATCATCATAGGAATAAATAAGAGTGTTTAATTCTTTTAGTGCTCACTCTCAATTAACATAATTAGTTGTCCATTTTGAACCTAGATCTTGGGATCTCCAGTCAGCTAGGTTGGGTTTCCACTATGTAACTTTAATTTATAGGCTTAAGACCCATTCCCCTCGATGATATACTTGCTTTCTTGTTAAAACTATTCGTAAGCGCGCTTCATTATCCTTCGATTTTTCATAATCAATATAGATAATTTCATTTGAGAGCAACTATCTAACGATATTATGTCTTTGACGAAAGTGTCAAAATTTACCGTTACACAAACAACTTTGTGCCCTACCAATTGCAGATTGACAATCGCAATGTATACAAATTGCAGGCACAGGTTTCGGCCAAATTGGAATATCTTCTAAACTTTCGAAGCCATTCCTCTTCTTCTCCAACTTTATCTAAAGCTGTAACTTCAGATACCATGGTAAATTTGGCTATTCACGTTTGTTTAGAAGATTTTCAAAACACTGCAGCTTCTCTAATAAAGATAAATCCATTAGTGGATTTGAAATCTTTAGTATTGAATATCCATATTGCATCTGGATATCTTGTATAGTGCAGTCCATAACTTTAGGTGTATCTTAAATATCTAAGTACCCCCACAATGGCCTTCCAGTATCCTTTCCAGGAATACTTGTAAATCTACTCAGTTTGCTAACTGAGTACGTTATGTCTTTACATTCATTTACAACCTAATGGTTTACTTTCAGGGTCCGTGCTACTCTTGGCAACTTCAGGGATCACCGATCCCATCGACAAAGTCTCATCCTCCGCTTCACAATGGGGTAGTCATGGTAGCACCAAGGCATGCCGATACCATACCATGATACTCTTCCCCACTTACTATGTCGATACCCTCATTGATGCCAAGATCATACCGAGTACCTTTGTTGCATAAAGTTGACATTTTCTCATATGTCCTTCTCTTGCATTCAATGACTAGGTAATGATCCCATCAAATGATGTACCGAACACAATTTTAGGTCCTATCATGACCTTTTAAGTCGGAGAAACAGATACTTTCGCAAGACACCCCTACACTTTCGTGTATTTATAGGATGGTCTTTGACCCTTCCATAATTCATACTGTGTCTTGTCCGATTTCTTGTGGGATATTTTATCTAAAAATAATTAGCTATTAAAATAGCTTCCCCCACAAGTTCTAAGATAACCTTGGACTAATCAACAAAGCAAAGCATTCATCATTTCTTTCAACTTTCGGTTATTGCTTTTTGCAATATCGTATTGTTGAGGTAAATAAGGAGAAGTGGTTTGAATGTTGATTCCATATTTTGAACAGAATTCAATAAATATTGAATCATATTCATCACCCATATCATTCATTATTTTTTTGCATAGCTGATTTTCGACCTCATTTTTAAAGAGTTTAAAAACTTCCAAGGTCTCGTCTTTGCTTTTTAGCAAATAGACATAATAATTGTAGACACCTAATTTTGTCCGGACCACTAAAACATGTATTTTTTTCCTAAATTGATGTTTCAAAATGCAAAAAGACTTTACTCATCCTGCAGTGCAGGTGGTACTCTGTGACTTAGTTTAAGAAAGCAGACATAAAAACTCAAACTTGAAAAAGTCAACATCGAAAAAGTCAACCTCAAAAAGTCAACTATTAAAAAAGTAAACCCACTTTCAAAATCAAGATTTGAAGTTCAATTGAAAAATGGTGAAAGAATTTTGATAATCCGAGGTCTACATTGAAAGATATGGAGTTCGGAAGTTGGGTTACGGAGATTCAGTAGAAAGGAAACCCTAGTTCGAAAAATTTGGGAAAAAGTGCTTAAACGATCAAATTGATCGGAATTGAGGGTTCCAAATGAAAGATAAGCACTGGCTATGGGTAATGGAGAAGCTACTTGGAAGAAAAATTGAAGGAAAAGTCAATCCGGAAGAAAATCGAGAATTATGGTTTTAGTGGATTTTGGTGAAATTGGAGAAAATTGTAGAAATGACCTGATTCGGTAAAACTAAAGCCCTTAATTGATGATGAGTGATTAAACAAGGATAGCCCAAGGCTCAGTTTGAAGAAAATCCGAGAAAAGAGCCGATTGGAGAAAAAAAGGAAAAACGAGGAAATTCCCGATTGTGAAAAGAGGAAAAACCAAATTGGAAGGGAATTTGATCGTAAAAATTGGCATTTTCGGACCAACTCCAATTCAATATATGACAGAGGCCCAAGAAAAGAAAATCTGAAAATCGGACTTGTTTTGAGCAAAACCGAGCTTCGAAGGTAAAAGGGCAAAATTGGAAATTTTGGGAAAAATAGCAAATGAACTCCAAAAATTCTAAAAATTTGCAGATCTCATTCTTAAACCATTTATAAGAGATTGACGAAGAAAATCCGGATTCGAAGTTCGTTTGCAAAATGGCCAAATCCCGAGTCCCCTATGCAGAAATTCAAGAAGATAAATCCCGAAAAAATACCAAATGAGCTCCAAAAATTATGAAAATTTTCAGATCCATTCTTAAATTATTTGGAAGATATTGGCGAAAAAAAATCTGAATTCGAAGTTCATTTGCAAAATGGCCAAATCTTGGGCCCACTATGCAGTAATTCAAGCAGATAAATCCCAAAAAAAATAGCAAATGAGCTCCAAAAATTATGAAAACTTTTATATCACACTTTTAAATTATTTGGAATATATTGGTGAAGAAAAATCTGGATTCGGAGCTCGTTTAAAAAATGGTAAAAATTCGGGTGCACAAAGGGGCAATTTTGGAAGAAAATCCGAAAAAAATAACAAATGGGCTCCAAAAATTATAAAAACTTTCAGAATTCAATTTTTTATTATTTAGGAAGTATTAAAAAATAAAATTTGAATTTGGAGTCCGTTTGCTATTTAATTTGGTTTGGGGGTCAAAAAGGTTATTTCACCGAAGAAACCGAAGAAGGCCTTTAAAAAATTGGAGATTGGGCTAGATTTTAAAAGGGCAATCAGCCAAGCCCATAATGAAAAGTGATTTTGCTGAGATTTTAGATCAAAGGGCCAAGAATGAAGAGGAAGGTAGTTATTTTTCTTGATCAAGCCTTTGAAATTGTGACACAGGGACCAATGGATGGAGAGGGATGATGTCATATTTATGACATCCTATTTATGACATCTTCATGACATCATATTTAGGAGCTGATTATTCCAATATAATGGTGGGATTTTACATAAAAAGCATCATGAATTAAAGGCCATTGGATCAAAATTGGTTAGGAAAAAACTACAACATTCTACACAATTCTTATACCATTTGGCCAAGCCTTTTTGGAGAGGGGAATTCAGATTTTTGCTGGAGCTTCAGGGGCTGAATAGAGGCAGTATCTAAGAAAAGAAAAAAAAAGAGAGAAAAAAAAGAGGAGAAAAAAGGAGAAGAAAAAAGAAAGGTTTGGCTTGCTACTTCTTGATTTGGAAAGCTAGAGCAACGTAGCTATGTTCTTTCATGGTTTTCTCATACTTTGTTGACATGATTTTGATATTTTGATTGTTATTTTATTCTCTTTTATGAAATAAACTTGTTTTTTAAAATAAGTTCTAAGGAGCTTCTACTTTGTTTTTTAAAAGAAATCAAGAAAACAAGTTTTTCTCTATTTTTCATCATGGTTGAATGAATCACTTTTGTTAAATGATTTTGTGTTTGATCTTATTTATATGATTTGTTGTTGTAGGTTAGCTTACTTGTGGTAGGTTAGCTTGATTGTGGTAGTTTAGCTATAGACCATGCCATGTGTTTGTGAAAATGTCTAGCCATATTCATGCATTTGCATTATGATTGCTTAGTTTAGCATGTTTCCTTTTTAGTCTTGTATTTAGTATGCCATGTGTTTGTGTTATTGCCATGCATTTTTTAGGTCTAGGTCTCATTTGCAATGCCATGCATTTCATGCATTTTAGACCTAAGTTGCATTAAATGCCACGCAAGTTCATTTTAGGTCTAGGCCATATTCTCTATGTCATGCATTTTTCATGCCGTTTAGGTTTTAAATCATGCATTCAATTTGTTGTATGATCATGCATTTCATGTCATGTCACATGACTTATGACTTAGGCCAATCAAAGAGTTGTCAAATTGATTATTCTACCTTTGTGATTTTTTTTTTTACTTAGCCAATTTTTGTCTAACTTTTTAAAAGTGTTAACTTCTGTTTGTGGGTCTTTAGGAGAGTCTCCAACATTTTTACTTTGATTTTAAATGATTTTATCAAAGGCAAAAAAATGTGTTTTGGCAAAACAGTTTTTCACCCAGTACTCGGACTTTCTCGATTTTTTTGGGAAGTCATCTTTAATCAGAAAATTAAGTCAATTTTTTCTCGTGTAGTTTTACATGTTCTAAGTCTCCAATACTTTTTTATATTTTTTTGAATTTTTAAAAACAGGTTAAAAATCGTGTTTTAAAATCGGACAGTAGAGGCAGATTTGAATTCAAAAGAAAAACAATTGTTAAGTTTGGCTAAGGCATTTAGAGGGGATTGGTTAGAAACTTTAGCTACTGTCTTAGGGTAATTTCTAAACCTTTTTAAACTCTAAAAATGATTTTATAAACCTCGGGTTAAGGGTGGTCAAGTCTGGGATTTTAAACTTAGGAAATTAGAGCCATTTTAAAGGGTTTGGCTAGGGTTTGAATCTTCATTCAAGTTTCTTTCAAAATTGTTTTCAAATAAATCACAAAGTATTTTGATTTTAGAAAATTTAATTTGATATATTTTCCTAAGGTAGCCGAATATCTTTTTAGATATACGGATTTCCTTAATTAAAGGAAAAAACACACTTTCATGCATTGCATTTTCCATATTCATGCATTTTATATAATATGTGATTTTTACTATGATAATTTCTATGATGTTGTTATTATTTTTTATTTATATTTTTGATGTTATGTTGTTTATTATATGGTTTTGAATATTTCATGATATCCTATGCTTTTATTTAGTTATTTATTTTTGTCACATTATTTAGCATATACTATGTTCATGCATTATTATTTTTATTTTTATTTTCATGCATATTATATGATAGCATTATTTTATGTTTCATGTCATTTAGTTTATATGCCATATCATTTATATTTGCCATGTCATTTAAATCATTTTATTCCATTTAGAATATATCATGTTACCTAGGTCATTTCATTTCATATAGAATATATTATGTCACTTAGGATATTTCATTTCATATAGAATATATTATGTTACCTAGGTTATTTCATTTCATTTAGAATATATCATGTGACCTAGGATATTTCATTTCATTTAGAATATGTTATGACATTTAAATTATATCATACCATTTAGGTTGCATTATATTATCTAGACTTTGCTATGTCATTTTATTTATGTCACACATATTCATATTCATATTTTTTTAAAAATATTTTGAAAAAGGTAGTGATTTTCAATAAAATAAAGATATTTTCGAGTTAAAATAATTCATGAGTTCTCTGTCGGGTTTGCTGGGGAGGATATCATCAATTATCATTAATAACGGAATATCTTGTTTAAAACGAGAATGTTTCGGAAAATTTTCCAAAATAATAAAAATTTCTATATTTTGCCACGCTTGTTGGGAAATATAGAAAAAATTTGAATTAATAAATTCCGGATCATTTTCAATAAAAAAATTGAATTATTATTTTTTAAATTGGGAATTAACTTGAAATACTAAATTAAAAATTGACTTTTTACCGAGACTTGAGATAACACGATTAATAAGATACCGTTTTATATGGGCGTTGTGGGGGTGCTAATCCTTCCCCACACGTAACCGAGTCCTGAACCCGCTTCTTTGATTTCTCTGGTTTAAAACGCAGACTTGAAATTGGTTTTAAAAAAATGTTTTAATTAATTTTAAAATGTATTATAAAACAGGATTTAATAGGTGGGTGATCACACCTAGCCAAAAAAGATTGGTGGCGACTCCATGTCTTTTTCAAGGTTATTTTCAAAACTTTCGTTTTTCTAGAGGAATTAAGTCGACTTTTTCTCGGTTTTTTTTAATGTCACGCTTAACGAATAATAAAGTCTTGCGATGAGACTTGTTTTTTTTTAGGTTGCGACAATAATATCTTTTTATCACCTCTAGTTTGCACAAACTTTAATTCACGTAAATCAGTGTGAATTAAATCTCGAGGTTTACTTCTTCTTTCTACCGAATTGAAAGGAGCCTTAGCCAATTTGGATCACACAAATTTCCCATTTGTGATTTTTATCAATAACAATTTGCTGAAGCAAATCCAAATCCAAATTACTGATTCTCTGCAAGGTCTTGTAAAACACATTACCTTATCTACCATGCCATATGTTAGAGGATACCACCAAATAAACATAAGAAATAATTTAATTATTATTCTTGTTCTTTGGCATAACAGCCATTACAATGAGCTTAAAAAACTCATCACATAAATATCCTCTACTCACAAATATACCACTTTTGGTGAGTACAAATTTATCAGACTCAAATACGAGTCTAAACCCGTTTTTGCTCAACAGAGAGCCAAAAACCAAATTCTTACGAATTTCAGGAACATGAACCATATTGTTCAGGAACAAGAACCACATTGTTCAAAGTTAGTTCTTTAACAGATGTCATCTTGAGCACCACCTTCCCATGGCCTCGTACCTTGCAAACCGAAGAGTTTCCCATAAACAGTTGCTCATCAACAACAACTTTTTTATACTCGGATAAACTCTTTCTATCAAAACAAACGTGACAAGTGACATCGATATAAACCCACCATGACTTAGGACCATGTTCACTTGTTACACAACAACAGCGAGCTCAATCTTATTATCATCAACTAAGTTGGCTTGAGCTCTTTTCTTGTTCTGACAACAGTCCTTCGCTTGATGACCGGGCTTGTTACATACGAAACAAGTTTCCTTGAACTTCTTGAAATTCGTTCCCTTATTAGCTTGGGAAGAACTAGAACCAACAAATTTCCTCTTGTTGGTCTTGTGCGAATGTTCTACAATATTTGCCTTGGCTTCCATGGTCTGAGCTTTAACCCTCTTTTCTGAACAACGATTATCCTCCTCAATTCTTAATCGAATAGTCAAATCCTCTAAAGTCATCTCCTTTTTCTTGTGCTTTAGATAGTTCTTGAAATCTTTCCACAAAGGTGGTAGTTTCTCTATCAAAGCCGCCATCTCAAATGATTCACTATGAATCATTCCTTCGACATCAATCTCATGGAGGATCAACTGATATTCTTGGACTTGGCTAATCATGATTTTTGAGTCCACCATTTTGAAATCCAGAAATCGGCCAACCATAAATTTCTTCGTGCCGGCATCCTCGATTCTGTTTCTCTCTAAGGACTCCCACAGCTCTCTCACTGTCTTGATCGGACAATACACGTTGTGTAGACACCGGATTTTATCCGGGTTTATTTTTATTTTTTAAATAAAGAAAACAAAAAAAAAAAAGATAATTTCGAAAATAAAAAAAAAACAAAAAAAAAACAAATTTGGTTTGAAACAAATCTCTTCTTTGGATTAAAAAATGACTCTAAAAGAAAGTGATTGGAACAAAATGTATTTCTTGGTCAGATGAAAATTCTTAATTTGAGTAGAACTTAATTTCCTCCTCTATAAATTGAACCCAAGCATCAAGCAAAAGGATCACAAGCAGAAATCATAGAATTTCGAAATAAAAAGAAGAGTTTTTTTTTAAAAAAAAAGAGGGACCTCTTTCTGTCCCAACCGTAGTGCATGTCTCAAGGCCAGCTGAGATTGAGAACAAAAAGAAAGATCTTAGTGTGAATCCTTATTTTAAGATTAGATTTTTTTTAAGACAAGAATGATTTAGTGTGAATCCTTAGCTAAGTGAGAATCCTTAGTTTAGTGTGAATCCTTATTTTAGTGAGAATCCTTGATTTTAGTGTGAATCCTTAGCTAAGTGAGAATCCTTAGTTCAGTGAGAATCCTTATTTTAGTGAGAATCCTTGATTTTAGTGTGAATCCTTAGCTAAGTGAGAATCCTTAGTTCAGTGAGAATCCTTATTTTAGTGAGAATCCTTGATTTAGTGAGAATCCTTAATTAAGTGAGAAACCTTAGTTTAGTGTGAATCCTTATTTTAGTGAGAATCCTTGATTTAGTATGAATAGTTTAGTTTAGTGAGAATCCTTATTTTGGGTGTGAATCCCTTAGTTTAGTGAGAATCTTTATTTTTTGGGTGCGAATCTCTTAATTGAGTGAGAATCCCTTATTCAGGTGAGAAATCTCGTACTTTGATGTGAATCCTTTATTTTCAAGTTATTTTAAGTTGTGAATCCTTTATTTTTTTTCTTTAAAGTGAAAGATTTCAAAGTTGGTGTGTTTTTGAGAGATTTGGTTTGAGAAGAAAAATCTTTAGGTTGAAACTAATTGGAGATAGTAAAATTCAATCTATTAGTTTGAAGCCAAGTATAGATGGGAGATGAATAATGAGTTGGAGAACCTTTTTATTTTGATTAAGAGATTTAGGGAGCTGATATTGTTGATTATAGAGCATTCATGACATCAATTGCACTAAATGCATTGGCATTCATGGCATTCATGTACTGCATTGCATTTATGTATTTGCATCCAAGAAAGATTATTTCAGGTATTCAGTGTGATTTGGACATGAATTTGGAATGCTAATTTGAGAGGTTAGCGATTTCTTTCGGGACTCAAGGTAAGATTTTTGAAGTCTACATTTACATTTGAGAATTTTCAAATTTCTTTATTTTCTTTTAAAGTTGAAGCCTCGGTGGAGGAGTTTTATTTAAAGTTGAAGCCTCGGTGGAGGAGTTTCATTTAAAGTTGAAGCCTCGGTGGAGGAGTTTTATTTTCTTTTAAAGTTGAAGCGTCAGTGGAGGAGTTTTATTTAAAGTTGAAGCCTCGGTGGAGGAGTATTTGTTTTCATTTAAAGTTGATGCCTCGGTGGAGGAGTATGTTTTTACGGTGAGTTTATTTAAAGTTTACGCCTCGTTTAGAGGAGCTTTTCAACGATAGGATTTTCTTTAAGTACATAGGACTTAGTAGGGTGTCTACGTCTTTGCACATCCCCTATTTCTCAGGGAATGCACAAAAAGGGGCAACTGTAGACACCGGATTTTATCCAGGTTTATTTTTATTTTTTAAATAAAGAAAACAAAAAAAAGAGATAATTTCGAAAATAAAAAATAAAAACAAAAAAAACAAATTTGGGTTGAAACAAATCTCTTTTTTGGATTAAAAAAGGACTCTAAAAGAAAGTGATTGGAACAAAATGTATTTCTTGGTCAGATGAAAATTCTTAACTTGAGTAGAACTTAATTTCCTCCTCTATAAATTGAACCCAAGCATCAAGCAAAAGGATCACAAGCAGAAATCATAGAATTTTGAAATAAAAAGAAAAGTTTTTTTTAAAAAAAAAAAGAGGGACCTACCGTAGTGCATGTCTCAAGGCCAGCTGAGATTGAGAACAAAAATAAAGATCTTAAAATAGTCATTTCTACTGTTATTATTTGTGGAGAGACTGGAATTCAGGTTCCTCAGTTTCTTTATGAAGCTGGCTTGATTCAGACCAGTCTACTTTTCGAAGTGGTGTCATTGGTGTTACTCAACTAGTCATGTTGCTGTTCTTGCTACTGCCAAGCGAGTTGCTTTTGAACTTGGTCTTCATCTAGGTAAAGAAGTTGGGTTTCATGTTAGACATGACAAGAAGATTGGGGACAACTGCTCTATAAAGTTTATGACTAATGGCATTTTACTTCGAGAAGTTCAGGTTTTACTTCAATTACTACTGTTGATATCTATCTTATTTGTGATAATACTGATGACTATGCATGAAAAATAAATATCTTTCATTATTCCTTTAGCACCTTCACTTTATATTTTTATTATATCTTCACATGTTTTACTAAAGTGCTACTCCGTCATTATTCTGGTGTCTGGACGAGGCTCATGAGAGGAGCTAGAACACAGAAATACTTATTGGAATGCTTTCTTGTGTAATTCGACTTTGTTAGCTTGGAAGCCAATGATAGGATAGCAACGCATCAGTCTTGCCTACAAAAAGACGCAAGAAAAGAAAAGGGAAAGATCAGGAGATTATTTGTATTTTATTAGTGCAGGAGGAGAAAGAGAAAGAGAAAGCACTTATATATATATATATATTATTTGTTTAAATGTTAATTAATTATTCATTATAAATAATTTATTTTTAGCTTTGATGTTTACAGGTATATTTTTACGAATTAACTTTGATTGGATTACTATTATTTTATACTATTATATTTATATATTTTAACCATTATTATTTATTATTAATTATTTTTAACTATTATTTTAATTATATTTTATTATTATTTATTAATTATTAATTTGATTATTATTAGTAAGATATATATATATATATATTTTTGATGATTAGTTATTTTTAAAATTAATAAATTGAGATTTTTTCAATGATGAAATTTAAAGAAATTACGAATGGTTAATTTCTGAGAAATTTCTCTTAAAAATTCTCCAGAATGAATGGAAGGATATTTTAAGAGATTAATTTCAATACCAACAAAAATAAAAAATTTATTGTTTTAAGAATAATTAATTTTCAATCTTTTTTCTAAAATTGATTTTCCATAATAAATGCTTAATTTAAAATTGAAGAATAAATTAAGATTTTTTTCGATGATGAAATTCAAGAAAGTTGCGAATGGTTGACTTTTAAGAAATTTCTAGGTGAGAAAAATTCTCTTAAAAATTCTCCAGAACGAATGGAAGAATATTTTAAGAGATGATTTTCGATATTAAAAATCATAATTTATTTTTCAAACAAACATTAATAAAATGTGGATTAATTTTTGGAAGATTAATTTAAGAAAATAATTTGATTAAATATTCTAATTTTTCCGACGACGGAGCCTCTTCAATAGAACGAATTGTTTCTTTTGAATACTCTCGAGGTGAGGAAACATTTTTTAGTAATTTCTCCAGAATGAATGGAAGGAAGACCTAAAAATAATCTCCGAGATTTCTAACTTTAACAATTAAAATAAAAATAGGATAGACAAGACCAGTTAATTAAGACTTTTTAAGTATCACAAGACTAATTAGGTACTATCCTTTAGATAGGCGTCGTGAGGGTGCTAATCCTTCCTCACACGTAACCGTACTCCCGAATCTAGTTCTGATAAGTAGACCAGAACCTATTCTTTTTAAGGTACCTTAGTCAAGCTTAGGATTACTTTAAATAGGATAAATTCGTATAGGTGACTAATCACACCTAGATTAGATGATTAGTGGCGACTCCATTGATTTGCGTCTAGCATGCTGAATTAATATTTAGCACGTTATGACACGTTGTATAACGTGTTGTCCAAACCGTTGAGGATATAGTTATTGCATAGGAAGTCTGAATGCTTCCATGCAACCACCGAAGCTACAGCAGTAGAATCGGTCTCTCCCTCATTCAGAGTCGGAGCCTTCTCCCGTAAAAACCGAGCTAGGTTCAGAGTGGTCAAATAGAACAGCATCTTATGCTGCCATCGTTTGGAATCCAGACTATTGAACTTCTCGGGTTTCTCACCATGTGTAACATGTGGTGGCATCGGCGCTACAGACGCATTCGCATTTACGGTAGACCGTTCTGCCATCTCTTATTTAAAATAACAGGATCAACTTTATATATATATATATATATTTAATATATATATATATATATATATATAATATATTACAAACACATATATATTACAGATATATATATATATATATATGTCCACAAATATATATATATATATTTACACTATAAATATATAAATATTACTAAACAGTAACAATATAAATATATATATATATATACAAGAAATAAGATCACAACAAATATATATAATACAAATATGTATTCACAATCAATATATAAAAAATATAAATATATATACGTCCAGAACATTGTAACAATATATATATATATAATATGTTAACAACCAATATATATATATATATATACAAAATAGTAAGTATATATATATTACCAAAAATCAAAGAAAAAGATAATAAAACCTTTCACCCTTGCATTAGACCGAATCATCACAATTAGAGGTGCTCATGGGCCGTGCCGGGCCGCGGCCTGTTTTTTTTCTGCCCAGGCCCGGGCTTGGGTCACCCAGGCCCGCCCGTTTAGGCCTGAATCACTATTCATTAGAATAAAAAAATAATTTTTTTTATTTATTTTTTAATTAAAATTAAATAAAATAATATTATTTTAATAAAAATCACTGTTACGGAACATAAATTATCCTGCCCAGACCCGACCCGTATTAGACCGGGCCTTCCGAGCCGGGCGGACTGCCCGACCCGTGAGCAGGTCTAATCACAATGCTTCCAAAAAAAATTCCTTCTAGCCATTATTGTCTTTTAGGACGGCAATAAAATATACAATTAAACAAAGTTTCATGCAAGAATACTTTTACCAAATAAAAGTAAAAAATTGACATAACCCATACAGCTTTTAAATCCCTTGGACAACGTGTATATTAGCAGTGCAAACAGAGTGCAATCGATAATTAGTACCAAATATCAATTCTTAAAACCAAAGAAGAATGAAAACTTTTTTCTTTATCAATACTAATAAACGTGGCCCACAAAAACATGCTATCAATATACTACAATGAAATAATATATATATATATATATATATATATATATATATATATATATACTCTAGCAAAGATCATGATGGCGTCAAACTTAACTAAAAGGGAAAGGAAGAGGGCCTCCTGACATTGTTCCAAGTTATTAAAAAAACAAAACGTAACCTTTCAGATACCAATGCAATTAAACAAGCGAAAATTCTAAAAAAGATTTTTTTTATCGTGAGCTTCATATGAGTTTCGGTATATTGTAATCGTTAGATGAAAAATAATTCATTTGAGCCATTGAAACCAAAATAATTAATGTAACTGGGCAACCCAGTAACTCTGAAAAACATCCAATATCAAATCTCTCTCTCCCAAAATCATAAAATCTAAAAATTTGAAACCCTCACCCCAACCTCTGAACTGAAACCCTCAATTTTTCATTTGTTTTTTCACTCATTCCTTTCTTCTCTCTCATCAGATCCTCTTTCATTTATTCCCCCAAATAAGGTTTTACAATGCTCTCTTGATCACTTTCATGTCTTTTCCCTCAACCAAACGCTCTCTCAGCTCCAACATCGCTGCTTCTTCTTCTTCCTCTTCATGAAGAAAGCCAAGTCCAAGTCGTGGCTTGCTCTCTCGACCCAAATTTAAATGGCCTTCACCACCACCACAACCAAGATGATAACGACGTCATTTTCAACCCTTCATCTATGGCCTTCGACGATGATTCCAAGTTCGACGATGCTCGTGCTCCCGCCGCCGCTAATTTGTCTCGCAAAAAGGCAAACCCGCCTCAACCCGCCAAAAAGCTCGTCATCAAACTCGTTAAAGGTTGGGTTTCTTTTTTCTTGATCTCATTTGATTTTTTTTTTTACTTTGTCAAATCTATTTTCTGGGTCATCTATAAAATCGCCCCTTTTAGTTAATTTGAGAGTTTGATCTTGGAAATTGGGTGGCTTTCGTTGTTGGGTCATTTTTGGAATGAAAAATTAGGGATTAGATAGGTGAATTTTAGAAATTTGGAGTTTTATCAGGTAGGTTTCACATATTTTTTCTTTCTCTCTATTTTGATTATGATAGCCATTTGCAATGTGAGCAATATTGTCCCACAATAATCGGACTTGCTCCCTTCAGGCTGTCAATAATTTTTGCCTACACAAGACGGGAGGAAGCCTTTATCAACAAATTGAAAAAGAGTGTGAAGAACATATATCTGCGGCACTAAGATCTTTGGTTGGGCAAAGCCCAGATCTGGTGGTTTTCTTATTACTTGTTGAGAAATGTTGGCAAGATCTTTGTGATCAAATGTTGATGATTTGTGGTATAGCCTTGTACCTAGACAGAACATATGTTAAACAAACCCCAAATTTAAGTTCATTGTGGGACATGGGCTTGCAGCTCTTTCGCAAACATCTTTCTCTAGCTGCTGAAGTGAGCACAAAACTGTCACTGACCTTTTAAGAATGATTGAGAGTGAGAGGTAATTCTAATGAATTTTAATTTGAAATATGCAATTCTTTTATTCTAGTATTTTTTTGTGTGTTCCAAAGTATCAACCTATGCAAAAGATGCATAATAGTTTTAGATGGATGTTGTAATGGATTGGGTATCATTGAGTGTTGCAAAACTTATGGATGAACTATCCTTCTCTTGATGTTGTGGATGAAAAGGTATAATAAATTGAAAAAAGCTGCCCTGTTACTTGTTATCTTATTGGCTTTGCTATTAGTACATAAATCATAATATGATTGGATGAAACAATATAGTAGATATAAACAAATGCTATGGATTAACTTGTTTTAGATGCCTTCAAACCAACTTGATGTCACACTGAATTTTCTGTGCAAGTACAAGTGGGAAGGTAAAATTGAAAAAGTTAACCTGCAACATGTTGAGTATTGGTCAAGTTGAATTAACTCATAAATTGTTGTTTTAATGTCATTATTCCCTTGCCTAGTTTACTTCTCTTTCTATGATTTTAGAGGTATGAGGTGGTTACATATTTTCTATTGTGGAAAGAAGTTTCTTGAAAGGTAGATTAGGATGTCTGATTGATTTAACTGTAACCTACTTGTCAATCATTTTCTTTTTAGTTTATTTTAATTATTTATGCTTCCAATCATTTTTGGAAAAAATCCAAAAATTGTTCAGGAATTCATTATTGTGTTGCTTTCCTTCTCGTAATTCTCATACATTTTCCCTGTTACTTATAGTTTCTATCCACATAAGTTAGTTGTTTATTCTTACTGCTTATATTTGGATGAGTTATGTTTTGGCATATTAATACTTCTTCCATCCGAGATGAAATTTGAACATTTGGTTGTCAAGATTTTATTTTATTTGGCTCTTAAAATAGCCGTTAATTGGATAATATGGCATTGCAGTGCAGGCTTGGATGAAATATAGCTGCTAATTATCAAAACCCAAAATCCATACTTTCATTTTTTTTTTATGGTAAGTTTTTTTTTTTTTTTTAAATTTCTATTCTATATTTCATGTTTGTTGAATTTAATGGCTCTGCATATCATTTTTTTAGTTCATGATTTCTTAGGCTTTTGTTTTTCTTTTAATTTAGTGAGCACTTTTCAGGTAATTCAGTTGTTGAATTATGCTTAAGTTTATAAATCTTGACTAATTTTGTTCTGATCACATGGTTCTTCTTGATGATTTTCTATGCTATATTGTTGACTGTGAATCTGCAATTTCTCTTAATGCATTTTTTGTTTTGATTGATCAGATTTTACCTTTATTTTTTTCAACCACCTATGAAATAAACACTACATATATATGCTGTGAATTTTTTATTTGTTTATATTTTTTGGATATATATATGCTGTGAATTTTTTATTTGTTTATATTTTTTGGATTTGGAGTGTTGATTGTGGAGTGTGGACTTTGCTTGCAGAGACTTGAAAAGAGTATAAGTTACTAGGACTTTGTGTGAGTCACTTTAGTTTTATGCATGTGTGTGATGGAGAAAGTGATTTCAATGAAAATACCTACTACTAAAAGCAAGTCCAAATTCTTGAATATGACTTACAAACTTAGTTTCTGTAAACTGGATTTTTCCTTGTCAGTTGGGTTGTTAATTAGCTCATTCACATATTTATACTTAACAAATGCAATTTGTTTAGGCATGATTGAGAAGTAATGCTTTCTGGGATGCTCTTCAGTTGATTTATCTAGTATTGCTGTATTTCTAAAGACTTTGAAGTTTGTTTAGGCATGAAAGGTTCTAGTGTGTTTGCCGACTGTGCTCTGCTTACAGAGAGTGTTCATTTTTCTGGAACAGATCATTTAGTTGACAAGGTAAGTGCACTTACAAGTAAAAATTTTGGTATTTCATCTTTCATGTGTATCTAAGACGTTTGTTTTGGGTGTAGATCCTTTGGCGTGGTCAGGAAAAGGTAATGGCAGAAGTTGCTGCTCGAGAAGAGTGGACAAGAATGCTGGCATCAAAGTCATGGATGGCTTTTAGTATCTGGGTGGTACTGCGTATACAACTTATGTACTATTTTTCAATTCGATAGAGGTACCTGATCATCTTTTGAGGAGTCTTGAATATGCTGGAAAATCATTACAAAGTGTAATGATCAGAATTTCAATGAGATATTTAGCTGGAATAGGTTGCAGGTTGATATCATACTTGATGAAGATGTGGACAGAAGTGATGCACAAACAAATTTAAAGGAAGATACCAGAACAATAGTCCTTAATTTTTCTAGTCAAAATCTTTATAATCTTACAGATTGTATTTAATTACAACTTTGTATAATATTTATTATTTCTCTTGTATTTAATTAAGATTTTAATCTATTGTTTTTAAAAAATATTTTAATTAAGTCAATTAAGAGAAAATGAAATTTTTTTCTTAATACCAAGTAAAGCTAACAATGTAGGACATTTTATACAACCATCTCAAATAAAATGTTAAGTACCATAATTATGGTAAAAGAAAAATAAGTAAAACATACTTTTAATACACTCATAAGTCCATAACCTAAAATTATGTCATAGTATTATAGTTGTGGAAACACATTTAAGGAGATTTACTTATGTGAGTTTGAAGTCGTTTTTAAGAGTTTTAAGGACTTGACTTTAATAGCGTTCAAAAAAAGTGATGTTATATGGTTATAAAAGTATCATTGGATATTATATGTTAAAATTATTGTACGAGATGTGTTTAATTAATTAAACGAGATAAATAGTTCAAAGCATAATGTATCATGCAATTTGATTAATTTTAACATATTTTTATTAAATCAAGGTTCAATCAAAAGACTATTTTATTTATGTAATTAATTTTTAAAATTATCAAAATTTTGGATTGTTTTTTAAAATGGTTAAAGGACAAAATTATCACCGTAATTTATATAATATATTGTAATTTTCTAACAAAATTTATAAATATTAAGTGGTAAAAAAAATTACATAAATACATGATAACTTTTGATTCCCTTTTTTAAATTACATAAATACATGGGAATATCCTTTTATGATTTATGTTTATATGTAAGAAATGTTTTAATGAAATTAAATTTTAAGAAATGTTTATATTAAAAATTTTAAGATAAAGCAATTTTACATAAATTTTTTATTTGTTATCAAATTAATATATTTAACAAAAATGCTTTAATGAAATTAAATTTTTACTTATAAATTAGATAAATCTTAGTAATAATAAAAAATATTTATAATGACAATTTAAAAATATTTGCACATAAATATTTATTTTTAAATAATAATATATTAAATAAGTATTTGTACATTGTAAATATTTAAAATTAATAAAATGCATAATAACATGTAAAATTTGTCTCATGTATAAAATATATGAGAGTAATATAAAATTTATTACTTTTAATGTTAATATAAAATTAACATTTTAAAAATAAATAATTAAATTAATAAAGTGCATATTAACATGTAAATTTTTTTCATGTATAATAATATATCATATGTTAATTAACATAAGTTTATTACTTTTAGTATTAATTTAAAATTAAAACTCTAAAAAAATCTAATGTAAATTTTAACTCATTTTTATTCATCAAATAAATTTATTTAATGAAAGTAGATTTTTATTTATAAATTAGATAAATATTATTAGTATTTATTTAAAATGGCAATTTAGAAATATAATAAACATATATGTCTATTTTCGTCAATTAAAATGACAATTTGTCATGTTTATATGTAATTTGTCATTTGTCATGTTTATATGTAATTTGTCATGTTCATATGTAATTTCTCATGTTTATATGTAATTTCTCATGTTTATATATAATTTCTCATGTTTATATGTAATTTCTAATGTTTATATGTAATTTGTCATATTTATATGTAATTTTTCATTTGTCATGTTTATATGTAATTTTTCATGTTCATATGTAATGTGTCATGTTTATATGTAATTTCTCATATTTATATGTAATTTGTCATGTTTATATGTAATTTCTCATGTTTATATGTAATTTCTCATGTTTGTCATGTTTATATGTAATTTGTCATGTTTATATATAATTTGTCATGTTTATATGTAATTTGTCATGTTTATATGTAATTTATCATCTTTATATATAATTTGTTATGTTTATATGTAATTTCTTATGTTTGTCATGTTTATATGTAATTTGTCATGTTTATATGTAATTTGTCATGTTTATATGTAATTTGTCATATTTATATGTAATTTGTAATCTTTATATGTAATTTGTCATTTGGTCATGTTTATATGTAATTTGTCATGTTTATATGTAATTTTTCATTTTTTATATGTAATTTGTCATGTTTATATGTATTTTCTCATGTTTGTTATGTTTATATGTAATTTCTCATGTTTATATGTAATTTGTCATGTTTATATGTAATTTCTCATGTTTGTCATGTTTATATGTAATTTCTCATGTTTTTATGTAATTTATCATGTTTATATGTAATTTGTCATTTGTCATGTTTATATGTAATTTGTCATGTTTATATGTAATTTATCATGTTTATATGTAAGTTATCATGTTTATATGTAATTTCGGTAATGTTTATATGTAAAAATTGGTAACCTGGTAACCTGCTATTCAGGTTTTCAAATTTTGGAGCATACCAAAAGCCTATTTTAAGGAGCTCATGGTAAAACCCCCCCTTAAACAAGGCAGCGGTTAAAACAAAAACCGTGGGTTCAGACCCCACAGCATGCACCAGAATGTTATTAACAAATAAAAGAAAGTGAAACATTCACATTTATACATATCACAAACAGCACCAAAATATGAACCTGATATATATGCTTTCAAAACAGTAATGAAACATAAACAATAATAATCGTAAAAGATTAAAAAAAATAATCGTCTTAAGATTGTTGGCATTGTAAGCAATTAGCAATATTTCATTACTACTAAATATAAATTAAAAGACTAAAGAACATATTACTTATCTGAAATTCCGAATACAGAAAGGATAATTGAGTCAAGATTGGACCTCTGACCTTAAGACGATTATTGCCTGTCTCTCAGGTGCTAACAGTACATCGCAATTCGTCTTCCAGGCCTCCTCGATTACGTTACAGTCGAGAGCACACTCTTAACAACACGACGAATCAGAAAAATGTCGGTCTCTATCACAGAAGACACAAGAAAAAACAAGAGCAGTGTAGTAAAAATGAAGACTAATTTTCGGTACAATAAGAATGATAGGCACTGCTCAGGTTTTTATAGAAAAGAAGAAACTTGTTCGAACAAGACACAACTATTGAAAAAACCCGTTCGAATAAAAGTTATGTCATTAGGAAAAGAACCAAACGGTTCGGTCTAGTTCGAACAGACATGTCTCAATCAGACAGTCCCTTGGTTGGCAGAACTGGTTCGATTGGACCGAACATTCATCGAGGATGGGTTGTACCGGTTCGGTTTGGACAGAAAAACATGTCGGTTGGGCAGTAAAAAATTAATTACTGACCCAAACCCGACCTGTCTCAGCCCAAGCCCGGCTCGACGGCGCGTGTATGTGGTCTAGCCCAGTTTGTGTAGGTCCTCACCCACCACAAATCTTGGGTGCCCCTTGGGGCTCAACCCTTTATGAAAACAAGGCTTATAAATACCACAAGCTTATGCCTTTGTTCATCTTATGTGGGATTCCACACCAATCACTAACATCAACCAACTTCCTTCCTAAGTGGGTACTTAGAGATTAATTTCTCATTCAAACATGATATCAATTGTGTACATAAATTATGCTTCGTGTATCTAATTACGATAACCTACGTATTAAAATATGTATTTCGTATTTATACACCAAATAATATATTGATATCCAACATATTCAAGCTTTAAATTTGTGTGGCTCTTGAATCTGGGGATACACTCTTTCAGATCTAAGATCAACATTCACTATAAAGTGCACAATATTCAATACTCCGAGGTCTACCAAGCTCAAATACTCTATACACTCAACTAGCACACTAAAAGTTTGAATGAAAAAATCTAGGAAAGAAAGAGTTAAGGCAATAGAATGTATAATTATGGTTGCTTATGATCAAATAAGGGGAGGCCACCGTTATTTATAGTTGAGGCCCTCTTACCATTTGTGCCTCTTAATGTGCCAATTGTGTAGTATTACGTACAAGTCTTCTAGAGCCCAGACTTTGAACCTTTCCTACATGGTGTTTGGACCTTCTAGAAACTAAGTACTCTAAAAAGTTCTCTAGCTTCTAGAAATGGGATACGCTCGAGTCTGGTAGGTTCTAGACCCTTTTGCAACAGTGCTCACGCCTAAGGGCTTTCACAATCTTCCACACCTGGGCATCTGGCTAGGATTCCTGACGGTTCTAGAAGGTTTCACTCCCAGGTGTCCGTTTGGGGTGCCTAGAGGGTTCTAGATCTTTCGCGCGCCCGTCTCACATCTTTAGCTCCTGGTCTCATGCCCTAGGACTCGGACTAGCTTTGGACCTCGATGTCCTCAAAATTTTTGCAACTCTCACACGGTCATCTCACACTTCACCAAACGAGTGTCCATGGATGACAACATATCCTTTGAACTAGCATTCCTCCCCTTGCCTATAATGGGGCGACTCTACAACACATCACTTGCGCCCTCAGTCTGATGCTTACTAGTCATGCGTACACACCAACGATTCACGAATGCACAGTCTAGGGACTCACCTCAACCCTCTAACCAGAGCTCAAGCGACTCACAGTTTTGCACACCTGCACACGAGTACAGACAGAACACTAGCACACCCGAACACACCTCACCAGGGGCATACTAGCAGACCCGCATAAAACGCTAAGGATCACACTTGAATCCAAGCTCTGGTACCAACTATCATGACTGAGACTCAAGCTCCAAACTTGTGCAACTCTTGAACCCGGAGATGTACTATTTCAAATCCAAGATCAACTTCACTTAGACAAGGTGTTCAGACTCAATGCTCGAAGACCTACCAAGCTCAAGTGATGGATACACTCAACTAACAGTCTAAGAGTATTAGAGAAGAAAGCTAAGAGTTAGAGAGTTAAGGTAAAATAATAGTGAAGAAAAATTAGAGAGAAGAAAAGGAAAATAATAAAAAGCTCATGAGACGAGCTTCAAATCAATAATCTCGGAGAATGGCATTTTTCTCGGTCTTTGTAAACATTATTCATCAAGGGTCCATTGGAGATGGTTGCAAAGGATCTTTCAAAACTATGGCAAAGTAGCTGATGTCTTTATCCCTCGAAATAGAAGCAGTACAGGTAGAAAATATGGCCTCCTAGTAAAAGAATGTGAAAGAGCAAATTGATTAATTTAGATATGATATCTTTACACTACAAAAAAATTGCCATATACTGACGAAAACTTTTACTGACGGAAAAAATTCGTCAGTATAAATGTGTTTTTCTAACGGATTTTATAAACCGTCTCTATATATTCAATGTATACCGACGGACATTATAACCGTCGGTATATATTATACTTTTACTGACGGATAACAAAGAATTGTCGATATTGGAATAAGCTATAGTGACGGATTTTGTTATCCGTCATATTAGACATAGATATAACATGACATTTACTAACGGTCTTATTCTTCCGTCAGTATAGCCCTCTAAAAAAACGCGCCCCTTTTTTTAAATGGCGGGTTAATTTTTTTAAGATTTAGGATACAGCAACGGACATACCCGTCGATACATATTTTTGTTATTTTTTTCATCCCTTCCGCCCATTTATCTCTTTCACGGTTTCCCATCACAATCTCTGTTATCACTTTCCCAAAAACATTTATCACTTTCAAGAGTTAACCCATCACGGTTTCATCCATTTTTTCAATTTCCCCCAAAAAAATTCCATCTCTTTCGAGCCCTCATCTCTTTCCCCAAAACAATTTGTATCAATTTTGACGTTTGATAAATTTCTCATCTTCTGAATAGCAAATTGTTTTGTTTCTGAATAGCAAATTCTTTTGCTAATCGGTTAACTTTCTTTGAATTGGCAGGTATCTTGTATTCAAAAAGAATCTCGAAGTGCTTCTGGATGTTGGTAAGATTTCCGTCTCGTGATCTTTCTTGTTCTTTTTTTTTTCTTTCCTCTTTGTTTATATTTATTTCTTTTCTATTGCGTGCAACATATATCAACAGTTCATGAATTTCTTGGTCTTCTTATTAAAATATTTTGTACGACTGCTTTATCTTGACCTAACTGGTTACTAATTTCAATCTGCAATTATAAAACTCAAGAAATAGCATGTACTTTTTAGTGGAAATCGTACTTCACAGTTGCAAATTAAATGCTTCATAATCTTACTGGTGAATTACCTTCTCGAATTTGCGATATCTCAGTATTAAAGTATGTATCTGTTGGTAGCAATGCATTAAGTGGCAGTGTGCTCGAAGAGATGTCAAAATGCCAAAGCTTGCTATATTTGGATCTTAGTAGAAAATTCATTCACAGCGTTGGCACCACTAGGAGTTCTTGAATTTAAGAATAATACTTATTTCAATGTTTCACATAACGGGTTCTTTGGTGAGATTCCTGTGATTGGAACCTGTAGTGGGACACTGGAATTTATCGATGCTTCATGGAATAGTTTGGATGAAGAGATCCCAACAAGCATTTCAAACTGTAAAAGCCTCTAAGTTTTGGACTTGGGGTTCAACAGGCTTAATGGGACCATACCAGTTAATATTGGGGATTTTGGAAGGCTTTTCGCAATTAGCTTGACTAGTAATTCATTAACTGGGACAATCCCAGCAGGATTTGGAAGAATTGAGTTGCTACAGGTCTTATATTTACACAATAACCTTGCTGGTGGAATTCCTGAGGATGTATGCAATTGCAAGTTTCTTTGTGAACTGTGAGTATAAGAGCTATCTTGATGTATTTAGATTTTCATCGGCATTGCTTTGAATTAATTCTAAGAACTTCTATTGTGTTGCTGCAGGGATGTTTCTGGAAATACTCTAGAGGGACATATTCCCGATACCCTTTGCAACATGTCAAATCTGGAAATTCTTGACTTGCATCGCAACCAGCTGAATGGAAGTATCCCATTGAGTTAAACATCTTCATTTTTGTCCGTTTATCTGAGTGAGCTTCAGATTATATGTTTCCAAACGAATTCCTTAAATTCTTGATAGGTCAATCATTGAACCCTTGACTTTATTGCTTTTTAGGTTTTGGTTATCAAATGCTGCTTACAGGGCATATGGCTGTTCAATTAAAAACATAATAAATATAACTAACACTAAATCACTCACATTATTCCTCAAACAGAGTTTATACCTCACATAAACACTGTTCTAGAAAACTATTACCCTTTTTTTATTCTTCAAACTGATATTAAGATATTGTAAACATATATTCATTACTTAGATTGCTTGCCGAGTTTGTGGAGAAACATTGAAGTGGGTTAGAAGTTGTATATAGTTTGTCTGGCTGGTTGAAGAACTCTCCATCAAACTATCATATTAAGCTCGTGACAGAGCCTAAACTTTCAGGTTAGACTTTCCATGACAATGTCATCTTGTTCCACTTATTCTAATATGTATGCATTAATGTGTATAGCTTTACATCTGTGCTTGTGTACAAGCTGCAGGACCATTCTTGGAATAGATGACCTATGTATAATAGGGTAGTCAAAGTAGATAACAGTTCATTCAACTGTGGATCTCTATTCTAGCCACAATGCTAACTTGTAATATACCTCTTCTTCATAATTTTCTCCTATCATGCCAAATTTTTTTTTCGTAAAAGAAGAGTTATTTTATGAGAAATCTTTATTCACTTGACTAACTGACCTGTTTTTACTTTTTCATAATTAAGACTCATGAAGGAGCATTTTACAACTACAAAATGCAAATTTAAATGCAATTATATGCAATAAATGGGATAGATTGCCTTTTATTTCCCCATTTGCAATATTGCTGGAAAGCTTCCTTCATATCAGTTTCCTTTTACTTAGAAGTTATCTTATGTACAACCCATGACTTCTCCATGTGTGTAGAGAAGTGTAGAGTACATTTTCAATATTGCCATTATAGAGCTGAGTACATCACCTTTTTAAGATGTGTTAGGTGGTTTTGGCCTTTGGGTATATTATTAATCCTCTAGTTGTATTTCTTGTTATACCATAATAATATTTAATTATTTATGTTGTTGGGCTATCAAAATTAGGTAAAATGGATTAATGGAAATTCTTTTTTCCTGAATTTCTTGCAAAAGCCAAGCAAGAATATGGTGGCAACTGCAGAGTTCATGTGTATAGTGTGCAAGGTTGCATCCTAAAGGACCCAGCTGCACTTTGGAATATTGAATTTATACAAGCTGAAGAGCTCTTCAAGCAACCCTCCCGGTAATGGATAATTGCTTGAGAGATAACAGGTACCCTACTTCTGTAAAGTGATCATTTCACCACGGGGAGAGAAATAGATTTCATGTTGTATTGGTGGTCCCTTCATGTTAATTGCTTTTTGCTGGTCCTTGTAGTTACCATTGAGATGTTTTAGTTATTTATCTATACATTAATGAAGGAGATTTAACAAGCCTGTTTCTTTTCAGTAATACTTTTTTGGAATAGCAATTCACACAAGGTAGTAGTAAGAAATAAAAGCAATGCCTTTCTTTAGGTTCTGGGGCAGGGGGTGATGGGAGTGGTTGGGTGAGTTCAAGAGATATATTGACTTGCTGGGCTTGGAATGCAAGGCAATGTTCTTTGACAAGGGCATTGACACGATGTGGGATGGTGGAGGATTGAGTTTAGATATAGAATAGATGTTTGGATTACATTGTTGTATGTTCTTGGTTAGTGGGATATGCATTCTTTCTTACTGAACATGGTAATATCTCGATAATTACTGTATGCATAATAAATTTTTGCATGATATTGATGATGAGGTTCCAAGTTCTTCTTGCTTTGCTTGATTTCTGTTCCATGACAAATAATTTATTTAAATTGCTTTTCTTTGTCTATTTGGATACAGAAAATGCAATGTAAGAAGATTGGGTCAAGTTTGGAAAATTTATTTAAATTGCTTTTCTTTGTCTATTTGGATGCAGGAAATACAATGTAAGAAGATTGGGTCAAGTTTGGAAAATCTATGTTTGACATTTGTTTAGGGTGTTTTTGTAGTTGGAGACATGTTTTGATTTTTTTTTGAAAACTTTGTGTTATAACTTAAGTATTTGTGACTCATATATTATTAATTATAAGACAATTGTTTTTTTTTCTTTATTTTTCTAAGAATTATATTAAAAATTATATTTTTATTAATATTTTTATTTTTATTTATAATTACAATTATAATTATAATTATAATTATAATTATAATAAAATGAATTTTAATAACGTAAAATATAGAAACGAAATGAAAGTTATTTAGCAATTAAACACCACCGACGGACAAATTGAGCATTACTGACGGTTAAAATATGATAGATTACACATTTACTTACGGATAATCTGTCGATAAATATAGTTTATTAGCGACGGTTACTAACCTTTACCGACAGATAGAGAAGTCAAAAATCAAATAGGAATGGCAATACTACGGTCAACCGTCACTATTGGGTCATATGATTTAACGACGGAAATGGCCGTCCGTCAGTAAATATCTGTTGTAATTCAAAATTTGGGGAACATTTTATCGACGGGAAAAATCCATCAATATAGGGTCAACATATCTTTACCAACGAAAATTACCGTCGGTAAATGGATTTACCGACAAAGCCTATATCAACGGTATTTTTTGTCGGAATTTTTAAATCTTTCGTCAGTAAATTTTTTTTAGTTTTTACCGACGGATTTTGGGTTTTTACTGACGGAAAAAAATGTCCGTCAGTAAATGACATTTTTTTGTAGTGTTATATTTGAACTAAATGAAACATTCTTTAATAAAAGAATAGATATTTTGTATATGGTAGGGGTATTGGTTTCTTATGAGATTTTAAGAAGAAAAAAAACCATAGTGTCGTAAGATTTTGGATAAAATTTAATTTACTGTGTAAATTATACAATCTAATAAGCTTACTACAACTCTACAAGCCATTAAAAAATCTTTAATCTTAATGGACTAAAAATGATTGGCTTATTTATTTAGTGTATCCAATTATGCTAAAAGTATAATTTTATTCGAGTTAGATAAAATGTATGAAAATAGAATGATTGAAAGTTATATTGATGAGTATAGAGTTAAAGCCGCAATCAATGCCAACTATTTTCTACAATTATAAGAATGAGGTAACAATATCTAAAGCATATAGTGATATGTAAAATAGAAAGTTTAGACATGTTAGCATATGAATTGATTATGTTAGAGATTCAATCTCTAACTAAAATTATTATCATAAAAATAAATAAATTTCTAAAAATTTGATTAGTAGTATTACGTGTAGGATGAGCTTAAACTCTTATTATTAGACACCAGAATAGGATATTAGAGGGTGAGTTTTACTCTTAATGAAGTTTTTTGTTTAGATAGATGTCTAAAACAGTTGGGACATTATTAAAAAAAAAAAACACTCTACCTATATAAACATAAAAAATGGTGATGCTTTAATAAAAAGAATTGAGATCTTTCTTGTAAATATTTATTACGAATAAGATAAGCACATGGCCAGTGCTAAAAATGAAAAACCTTTGATAGAAATATATAAGTATTATGTGTAGTGTATCTCTAATTCTAATATTATAGGAGTTTGTGATTCAGTATGTGGATACCGACGACTTCATTAGAATTCTAAAGCACACTCGAAAATATTACATTTGTTGATCATCAAGAATGAAATGACATGTATTTTTATTAAAATGACATGAGTTATCAACTTTATAATTTTTTTTATAGAATCATTTTTCTTTTTATAAAGAAGATCGTAGCTTAGGAATACGGGAATGGATTGCAAATGTTTAGATTCGAATTTCAAACTTGTTAGATGCCACTTCTTAAGGAATACTCTATGAACCAACATAACTAAACCTTGAAATTTTTATAGAATCATTTTTATTGTTATGCTTGAAGTGTTTAAAATTTTGTTATATCTTAAAAGCATATTAAAATCCGTAAGAAAGAAACATTTTACACGCCTTAAAAATTATTTTACTTTCTTAATCTTATTTTCTTAATTCTTTTTTTTTTAATCTCTAATTTTCACAACATGAAACTGAATTTGCAAAATTAGGCCAAGTTGGATCAAGTCGAGTCCAATCAGAAGTAGACCTACTTATGGGCCGGACCGAGCGGCGGCTTGTTTTTTTTTAAATTTTTTTGTCTAGGCCCGGCTCTGGGTAGGGCCAGGTCGGCCCGGTAGACCGAATTTACTGTTTATCATATTAAAAAAATATATATTTTTTATATTTTTATAATTAGAATTAAATAAAAAAATATTATTATAATAAAAAATACTGTTCCGGATCAGGCCGGACCGATCCGAATCAAAAATATCATATCCAAGCCCGACACAATACGAGTCGGACCGGGTGGACAGGCTGCCCGTCCCATGAGCAAATCTGACCGCGACCAGACTGACACGAGCCCGAGCTCGTGACCAGCCACATCGGCACTGTGCAGGGCAAAGTATCCACAAATGATTCGGTGACCTTTGGATTCTTCAAGAATTGATCCATCATCTTTTTCATCCTACACAAATATTTTGAGAAGAAGTTACCAATGATTTTTCATATTTCAAATTAGATGTTATTAGAAACGATTGAGTTGGCTTTAGGAATTTTCATAAGCATTAAATTACTCATAATTTCTTATCTAAAATAATCCCCCTCTTTTGTGTTTAACTTTCAAGTTTTCAACTACAAAAAATCTAAAATGAAAAAAAAAAAAATCAACTACAATAGTATTTTTTTTTCTCTTGACAACCAGTATAAGCTTAAGCAGCTGTTTAAAAAAAAAATCTGAAAACTAGTTTTTTTTTTTTTTTTAAATATGTTTGGTGAATAAAAACAAAAATTGTTTTTTAAAAATGCAAAATAGTGAAATATATTTGATATCACTATATATATATATATATTTTAAAAAGAATGATTAAAAAAATCCAACGATATTATCCCTTACATATGATTTCAAAAATGTTAACTTTTTTTATTAATTTCATAAACAGTTATAAAAAGGATTTGAATGGAAAGAGACAAAAAAGATATAAATAATTCAAGATGACAAGTATATCTAAAAACAATTATGGAAATAATTAATATATTAATAGTTTATGATTATAACAAAATGTATATATATTAATGGTTTCAGAAAGTGTTTAAATATGAGACACTTAATTTGCAAAATACAAGCAAAAAATAATGAATATGCTGTATTTTCATAATTGAAAACGTCATTTTTTGTTTCCATTTTTATTTTTGTTTTTTAAAAAATGTTCTTATTTTCAATTACCAAATAGTCAAATACGTCTTCACTCTTTATTTTTATTTTTATAATTTTCAACAAAAAAAAAAAAGGAAAATAAATTCTGTTTTTTTAAACCAAACACTAATTTCTCTAAATAACAAAGACATGTTTTTGATAAGTTTGAACTCAATATCACTTATGTTTATGACGAATGATCTTATTAATTAAATCAATTTACTTTGTTCATATAAACTCAAGCGAAGGAATAAAAAATAAAAAAATCTTCCATTGATGGATTTTTTTTTTTTTGGATAATTTTTTTATTGTTGGAGTTGAATAATTTTTAAAAAATAGAAATCAAGGCTATTAATACCGTATCGATATTAATGGTATCGGCCATACATACCAGTTTTTAAAAAAATCGGTATGGTATCAGTATTGTATTATTTCGTTATTGGTATTGGTCTATACCGATCGTATCGATATGTATAGGTCCGTATTGGTGTGTACAATATTTTGATTTTTTTTAAAAATTATTTTTACTTATTTGATTTTTTTAAACCAATTTTTAATATTTTTTCTCTCGGGATCATTTTTATTTTTCCATAATTTCATTTTAAAATATAATATGATCATTAAATTAGGTTATTGAACATGATTAATAATAATTTACTATATTTTTTAAATATTTTATTTTTATTTTATTTATTTGATGTTTAAAAATTTTGGATATTAAATATTTATAATTTTGAAATTTTATATTTTTATAAGTGTTTGTAATGAAAGTATATTTGCATATGTATATAATATTTATATATATTATTACAAAACTTGAAAAATGAGTTATATATATAAAAAAAAATATTTTAAAAGATAAACCTTAAACAGTACAACGAAATATATTAATATTAATACGTACTTCCTTAGTAGAAATTTAATTTAAGATTGTTTTAGTTATATTTAATCTTTGGGCTACTTTGAATTGGTCACCTCAACGCTCCCCCCTTACTTGGACTTTGTAATAAATTGGGTCTTACATCAACTACGTAGGGGCTTTTTTTTTACAATATAGTCAAAAAAAAAAAAATTATCAAATTACCGTTACTTTTTTATTATTTTCCAAAATACGGACCTTTTTTTTTCAGCTGGGAAATCGCCATCCCCCATGGCGATTTCCCAGCGTGTTTTTTTGCAAATTTGCAAAAAACACCAAGGGAAATCGCCATGGGGGCAACGGTCATATGACCGTTGCCCCCATCCCCCTCCCCCCACCCCCCACGTCCCCCCTCCCCCCCACACCCCCCACCTTCTATAAATACCCCCCTCCTCTTCTTCAAATTTTCATTCCTCTCATTCAAATTTTCATTTTCTTTCAAAATTTTTTCATTTTTCTACCAAAAAAAATTTCTTTCTACAAATTTTTTTTTTCTACAACAATATTTTGAAATGGCTTCACTATTGAGGTTACAAGAAAATCACATCTCGGAGGTTATATTTAACGAGGTAAGTAAATTGTTATATTATTATTATTTTTTATATTATTATTATTTTTTATATTATTATTGTTTTTTATATTATTATTGTTTTTTATATTATTATATTATTATTGTTTTTTATATTATTATTGTTTTTTATATTATTATTGTGTTATATTATATTATATTATTATTGTGTTATATTATATTATTATTGTTTTATATTATATTATATTATTGTTTTATATATTATTATTGTTTTATATTATATTATATTATTATTGTTTTATATTATATTATTATTGTTTTATATTATATTATTATTGTTTTTTATATTATTATTGTATTATATTATATTATTATTGTTTTATATTATATTATTATAGTTTTTTATATTATTATTGTTTTATATTATATTATATTATTATTCTTTATATTATATTATATTATTATTGTTTTTTTATATTATATTATTATTGTTTTTTTATACGAAATTATTGTTTTATATTATATTATTATTGTTTTATATTATATTATATTATTATTGTTTATATTATATTATATTATATTATATTATATTATTATTGTTTTATATTATATTATATTATTATTGTTTATATTATATTATATTATTATTTTGTTATTTTATAGTTTTATTTATTACTTTTTAATTGTTATAGTTTTATAATATATTAATTTTTATTATTATAACAGGAAACTCGTCGCGTATTACGTTCAATGAAATTTACATTGGAGGACCCGCATCCTTATATTATCGACCACTTAAGAAGAGCCGGATTTTATCACGCAAGTCAAATTCGACGACTTGTGATACAACCCGATTTAATCTCTGCGTTGGTCGAACGATGGAGACCCGAGACGCACACTTTTCATTTTCCATGTGGTGAATGCACGGTCAGTCTCGAAGATGTTGCGCTGCAACTTGGACTTCCGATCCATGGCGATGCAGTTACAGGCGGAAGCCTGCTAGATTGGAATGAACTGTGTCAAGATCTATTGGGTGAGGTACCTCCAGAAGGCGTCGTATCTGGCTCAACGGTGAGACTGACTTGGTTGAAAACGTTTCAAAATCTGCCATTACATGCAACCGAACAACAAATACAATATGCTGCTAGAGCATATATTTTACGTTTGATTGGAGGATTACTGATGCCTGACAAATCGAGCAGTCGGGTACATTTAATGTATCTTCCATTGCTACGTGATTTAGAGGAAGCAGCAAATTATAGTTGGGGTTCTGCGTGTTTGGCAGTTTTGTATAGAGAACTTTGCCGAGCTACAGTTCCAAAAAACCATGACATAGGTGGATGTCTAGTGCTTCTACAATCATGGGCTTGGTATCGGCTACCATTTCTTGCTCCGCGCGTGGATATTTCGGCTGTATACCCCCTTGCAAGCAGGTAATAATCTTTACTATTTTATTAATTTTGTACGAAATTGTATTTTTATAGGTCATTAAGATATTATATGCATTTTAATAGGTGGAGTAGGAGTACGGGTAGAGATTTTACAGAGACTCCGAGCGATCTTGCAAGTATAAGACTACGACTAGATCGACTAGGATATGATAAGGTAAATATTTCGATTGTTACATTGAAGTTTTTTTTTTCCCACTAGCCTTATGAAACTAATAATTTGTAATAATTATTCGCAGTTTCTGTGGATGCCATATTCCTCGAGTGAAATTATGGCATGCCTCCCATCGGATGCCTACAATAATTTCAATATATGGAAAGCAAACACAGCATTGATATGCTTTTCATATGTAGAGTGGCACCAAACTGACCGGGTGTTGCGACAATTTGGGATGCAACAACCAATTCCTGCAGCCCTGATGAACCTTGATAAGCTTCACAAGGTCGACATGCGTGGTCGTAATGATGAATTCTGGCCTGCGAAGCATGAACGTTGGATCCAATGGTGGAACATACGTTTTGAACGAATTCCGACAGGTTACCCGATTGTTGGTAATAATTTCAACCCGTCTGCTGATTACATAAGATGGTATAGAAATGAAGGTCGGCCTTTCGTTTGTCCACCGTCGATGCACGAGGATGTTAGGAGTATGCCATTTACCGGACAAACTTCAGCTCCAGTCCCTCCTACACAGGATATGGATGCTCCTAGACCTCGCCGACAACGTGGGCGAAGGCGTCAACCGACCTCATCGGAGTTCACAGCACCGAGGATGTCATTTGATCATCCTGAACCTGAACGGGATCATGGAGTACCATCCAGCCATCGTTATTCCGTAAGTCACCCCGGATATGACGTTGATGAGTGTTACCGACCATCACCGCCAAGAACGAGGTTAGATGACCAGCTCCCCGTCCTAAGTCCAAGTTCAGCATATTTAACATCCATGTATCAGTTTGGAACCCCTTCGTCAGCATTTGATGCTACATCATTTATGGGTGCATCTAGTAGTCAGGTTCCCGTTATGGGTGAACTAGGTGTTGGCTCATCCAGCAGTGGGTTTCAAATTTTTGATACGGATGAAACGACTGATGACATACAACCGGAACCAGTGGCGGTTATAGCAAGAGGTCGTGGTGGACCGCGAATACGTGCCACTGACGAGGTTGAACGACGGGTGCAACCACCACGCACTAGAAGAACTCGACACTGTTGCTCTACACCACGCAATAATTAGAATAATTGTAATGTGTTTTAAATTTCTAATATAAATTTATATGTTTTGCATTTCATGTAATTTGTTCGGAAATTAATTGTTATATTTTATTTTAATTTATATCTTAATGTTGTTATTTAATTTTAATATAATAATCCAAATTACATGATAAGTTGCTTTTCTTTTTTTCATTTTAATTTAATTTTATTTTTAAATTATAATAAGAAAAAAAAATTTAATCAGAAATTAAATTAAAATTTTTTTATCAAATATCCAGTTTTAAACTGTAACAATCTATATTATTATTAAAAACAATGATTAAATTAATGTCACGAGTTAATCGAATACCAACTCAAAAAAACTAATCAAATTAAAAAAATTATTTTACGATACCAACTTAAAAATAACTTCTTTATTTAAAAAAGTGACTCGATAAATTTCTTTTAAAAAAAATTTATTTACATTTTACATCATTAAATTATTTTTGATATAAATTAAATTTTCTTTTTTATAATATTACAAAATTATAAAAAATAAAATTTTTGATATAAAAATTTAATAAAAAATATAATCTTCTTTTTAAATTTTAATAAGAAATATATTTTTATTTTTTATAAAATTGTAATAATAAATTAAATTACATTTTTAATATATATTTTAAAAAAATAAATAACCAAACCTATAAAAAAAATATTTTAATTTAATTTATAATTTTTAAAAATAAATTTATCAAATTAAAATAAAATATTGTTTTAATATAATTTTTGTTTATTAATTAAAAAAAAAATATACATGAAGGGAAATCGCCACCCCCCATGGCGATTTCCCTTCATGGTTTTAGCAAAATTGGCTAAAATTACCAAGGGAAATCGCCATGGGGGGTGGCGATTTCCCTTGGTATTTTTTTGCAAATTTGCAAAAAAACACGCTGGGAAATCGTCATGGGGGATGGCGATTTCCCAGCTGAAAAAAAAAGATCCGTATTTTGGGAAATAATCAAAAAGTAACGGTAATTTGATAATTTTTTTTTTTTGGCTATATTGTAATAAAAAAGCTCTACGTAGGCTTGCAGTATTCAACCAAAAAGCTCTTTTGTCTAACCCATTATTGGGCCGAAAGAAATGAAAATATAGAACATTCAGATTTCAGGATCCAGACAACCCCTCACATTTTTTTCATTTTTTTTTAAAGTTATATAAAATCTTCGACTGAATTCATTTCGCAAGTCAAATGATATAAATTCAATAAAAATTAAATTAGATCATATTATCAAATAATAAAGTATATATATTTATTTAATATTTTTTTTTAAATTACGTTTTTTTCGAAAAAATAATGTCCATTTTTTTATAAAAAAATTACTCATATTTAGTTTCTTTTTTCTTTAAAAACACTTTTTCTTCCACCGGGTGTTCAAATTTCTATTAGTTTTTATATATGGAGCAAAGTGACAATATGACTTCTAAACAAATATATATATATATATATAAAAGAGGAGGGATCTACTTACATTAGTGTAAAATTAAATTAGTTTTATACATTTTCGTAATTTTTTATACGATTTATATTTTAATAAACCGACCGTTTGATTTAACAATATAATTATACTCGTCGTGCATGTAAAATTTCGAATCGATCCGATATCTCTATCATATCGATTGAAAATACTGTCTTTTTAATATATATTTAACGTGAAAGTTTTTTATGTCGAACAAATAGATATTTTAAATTACTTGAAACTCGACGTGTATGATTTACGTGAATAGAATATGAAATACGACGATCGGATTAAACAAATATAAATCATTAAAAAATTATGAAAGTGTGTAAAACTAATTTAATTTTACACTAATATAAATGGATCCTTCCTTATATATATATATATATATATATATATATATATATATATATATATATATATATATATATATATATATACACACACTTTGCACACCCTTTCCTACTAAAAAAGAAAGAAAAAAAAAATAAAAAAAATGCATCTTAGGAAATTCCAAATTATAGTCAAGCTACTAATTTGAATAACAAAGTTCAAGTATTTCGGGGCTTTTTTTTAGATTTTGTTTGTTGTCTGTATTTAATCTAATATTTTCTTGGACGATTTTAAAAATAAATTTTATTTTTTATTTTTTAAATATTTTCTCATAAAAATAAATCCTATTTGATAAGAAACAAATCTTTATCAACTGATTTCAAATGGTAACCAAAAAGTGCTCAAAAGTGTATATTTGGGAATAATCCCATCTTCTATTTTGGACAACAAATAAAAAAGAAGAGAAAAATATTACTATGTGACTTTATCGAGCATAGGAATCACTTTTGTTATGATGCATACTCAAGATGTCTCTCTTCTCTTTTGACTACTCTTACTTAGTCTTAAGTCTTATTACAATTACAAGTACATTTTTTCCATATGATGTCATTTCTTACATGATTGTACGGATAATAATTTGAGTGATTTTTGCCAAAATCTATGAAAAGGCTAAAGCTAGATTTGTCTAGTTTTACATTTGTATCATCAAATGCTTTTATATATAAAAAAGTTATAAATGAGGTTGTAGTATGATAATAGAAAAAAAATAATTGTACATTATAAAATTTGAATTTAAATTTGTTGAATGCTATTTTTTAAAAGTAATTTTATAAATCAATTAGATTAAATTTTGAATTCAAGTGCTTTTTCTTCTTTCTTGATTCATGATACTTGAAAAAATTTCCAATTTTGTATCACTTAAATAAACAATTCACATGGGATAATTTGTAACAATGTTTTTCTTGAGTCAAAAGTTTTTTTTGTACATCTTGAAATTTTAGGTTTGAATGATTTTTTTATCAATTACTAATAAGAAAAATTACGGTGAATTAAAAATTAATGGATAAAAGTTTTTAATATGATTATTAAAAAAAAAATCATTTTTTTTAATTTTTTTTTACGTTCTTGAAATTAAAATCTTAAAACAATCTTGATTATTATTTTTTTAGTATAAATAACGTCACAATCTAAGAATAAAAGAAAGAGTTGTAAATGTTGAAATTCGAACTCCAAAATTACTGAATAAATTTCGGATTCAAATAATCATGATTATTAATCATTATGATCATGCAATGATATGCTGAGAAAAATAAAATAAAATTTGGCAACTTGCTAAATTTGTCTATCTGCATTAGGAATTTTTTATTTTATTTTTTTGTTGCATGATTTATTTAAATTTTAAAAAAATTTTAAGTCAAGAAGAGAAACTGATGCTATGACTTTTTTTTTTTTTTGTTGAAAAACTGATGCTATGACTTTAAAGCTCAAACACCCTTACAAGTAAAACCCTACCCAGATGAAGAAAAACAAAATAAAACAAGACACAAGTATTTATTAGCTGTCTTTTTGACCCCTCATTTTCAGACCTCCAAATCGCAAAGATATATCCATTCAAAATGAAGGGATACAATTTTTCAAGATAACCCTTTATTAATGCAAGAAGTTAGTCAATATATATCTTAAATTAATTCAGTCGGTTTATACAATCACCTTTAAAAGATAGCATCAAATTTGAGATTCGAATCTCAGCATTTACAATCCTTAGCATATCTTTCTCCATTGCAATTCTGATTATGAAAGGAACATAATTTAATTCTGCCTACCAACCATCATTTTTTTTTGGTCTGCAACCCCTTCTTCATCTTCTCATTAATTACAAAAACCAAACATGGAAGCACTTATGTTTATTTCTGAACCCCAACTTGCTATATCAGATTAAATTGTAGCAGTAAGTATTTTTCACTTTACACATTGCAATTCTACTGGACAAATAGGTGGCTTTACCAGGTCTTACAATCTGCAATGTTTTTTCAATTAAATTCTTTCTCCTGCATGGTCCCCGGTTAAAGTATCTAAATAGTCTTTGTACTATAGTCAAAAATGTATTTTAGTCCTTGTACTATATAAGTGAGTAATTTAATCTTTGTACATTTGAAATTGGTGTAAATAAGTAAAATTGATAACAGTGTTAATGAGAAATCGTCTAAATGCTGCCGTGGACATGTGAAACTTACAAAAAATATGATTTGGAAAAAAATGATGATGTGTTATTTTTTTTAACCCAAGTGGAATTTAGAAAAACATAATTGTTTTTATCCCAAATTTTTCTCTTACTCGTAAAAATATGTCATCATTTTTTTTTTCAAGTCATCTATTCTGTCAGTTTTTAAATTTTACTTGAGAAAAAAAATTATTTGACACGTATCATTTTTTTTTTTCAAATCATCTATTCTGTCAGTTTCACATATCCAAATGAGTATTTAGACGGTTTCTCATTTACCAATTTTATATCTTTACACAAATTTCAATATTAAATTATTCATTTTTATAATACAAAACTAAAATGAATTTTTGACTATAGTACAATGATTGCCTAAGTACTTTTAACCCATGGTCCCCTATATCATATATTTTAAGAAAAAAGAGAATTTAATTTATAATATAATCTTTGAGGAGGTAGAGTCTCAGAGACAACTATGTTATTCGAACTCTTCATTTTTTCTAAAATACATATATTAGGAAATGGGTATGAAGATATATGGTCCTCCAAATATATGAAAAAACCTTTTAAAAAATTGAATATATTATTGTAATACTCGTATCCAGTATTCACCTCCGAATCCGAATAACATATGTTGTAAATGGTGTAGCATGGCCCTAACCAGACCCCTAAGGGAAGCAGAGGATTTTTTTTTTTCATGCACAAATCTGACCCACATGGTATTAAAAGGTGAGGGGGTGGACAAAGACTAAGGAGCTGGTTATGATGATGGGGCAGTCTTAAGGTGAAAAAAAAAAGGAGTAAATTCAAAGCTTAACTTTGATGGGAATATCTCCCTCTCATGCAACTAATAAAGTAAAAGTTCCCCCAGCTCTCCAAGCTTATATTCTTTGCAACTCTCCACAAGCAAAGCTAATTTGGAAAAGGAAAAAAAAAATTCAACTGCAAAAAGATGAAACACAACTTTTGTATTTTTCTTGTGTTGTTGTTGTTGTTTTTTTTTTTTTTTTTTTTTTTTTTTTTTTTCAGTCATGTTTTCACACAATCAGACTAAACCCCATATCCAGTTGCTGTTTTTTCAACGAATTCGGTAAAAACAGAGAAAGGTCGGCAGACTTAGGGTGCATTTGGATCTAAACTACAAAGAAAGATGTTTTCCAATAGTTTGTTTCAGTGCTCCATTTTCTAAATTCCAGCCATATCTGCTACTACTTTCAAAAAAGGGCATTCCACTTTTGAAAAATAGTCTTAATTTTCTCATCAAAATAGGTGGGCTGTACATTCTTAATTTTGACAGAAACATACATATGTTTGTAGCACAAAGAAAGTCGCAGTCGAGAATAGGGAAAAGAGTTGTCGATGTTGAAATTTGAATTACAGATCTCCTGGATGTCACCTCTTAAGAATGACTATATGAATTGAGTTAAGCCCCGGTTCTTACAGAAACATATTATATATATATATATATATATACTGATTTCATGAAAACTTGCTTGATTGCAAACTCTTCTCAATGATCAACATGAATCTAACAATGTGAGAAAAATGCTTATATCACTTGAAAATCCAATTTTCTTTAGGAATTCTGGTGTATATCTGAGTTTTCCTGTATACCATCCCAGCTGTTATAACCTGTAAGCATTATTCTTCATAAGAAAATCATATCATAGCTAGATTCTAGGGAAAATTCAAGAGTAAAAATTCCCTCAAAAAATTTGCTTCAAAGCAAATAACAGCTTTATGATAAAATGGACCAAAATTCATTATAATATACCTGCTTAGATTCTTGAATTCTGCCAGATTCTATACTCTGATCTTAACCAAGAGTACTCTTCAAAGGCTACAAACAACCTTAAAAAACCTGTTGAGATTTTCATGAATATTGTAACAAAAACCAGGGTTGATTTGTGTAATATCCTGAGTTTGGGGGGAATGAAGCCTGGTCCGAGATCATTCAGATGAAGTCTAGACCATCAAATGAAGGGTCTCGAACCAGACAGCATTCCCCTCAACTGTTCCAAGACTTCCAAGAGAGAAAAAGAAGAGAGAGGCAGACAAGGAGGGAAGACTGTTTGATATTTTGATTTGGCCATGCAATGAATGAATGAATGTTTTTTTTTTTTTTTTGCCCCATGGGCCCTTATATACGTGAGGATGAGTATCTTCCTATTGTGGGTCAGATGACATAGAATCCTGCTTTCTACAGCTTCCCCTATCATGCTTTTTTACACACTGATTTCAAGTTTTTCAACTTCGATATTTAAACTTTCTTTCTAGGCTTCGTTTGGTTTGAAATTAGTTGAAAACCCCTCTCAACAAACAACTATGAAGAACAAAATGACATTGTCATTGGCTATTGTTAAAGTGGTGTTATTTCATATCGGTTAAATTTTAAATTATCCGTGATCTTATATTTAAGTTGGACCTCTCTTGGCAATTGATTTTAGGTTGGATGCTTAACATGGTATTAGAGATAAGGTTCTGTTATGTTATTCCTGTCTATTACTCTTTCGAGTTTTTCACGTTTCTCTTCCTACACGTGATTGGACCTGTTAAAGTGATGTTATCCCACATGGGTTAAATTTTGAATTTAACTTTTCTGTTTCATTACTTCGATTAGGGAAAAGAAAGATTCGAACCCAACTCTTTGAGTAGGAAATACATGTGCTTATCATTGAGTCAAATGTTCGGATGCATTTCATTACATTACATTTAATTTTCTTTACATTTGCTTATCTTAGTGAGATCACAAGGATATTGACATATTTAAGAAGATTGCTGTCAAACACGCCACTGTAAATAGAAAATGAGATGTCAAAAGAACTGAAAAATGATATAAAGTTTGGTAGAAGAAATTAAAGCCATTGTTTGCTGCTAGTTTTGAATGGGATTGAAAATAATAAAAGGAAAAGATTTGGGAAATATTGGGGTCAAAGCAATAGCTTCTTTTAGCATCTGATTAAAAAAAAAAAACTAGCAAATGCTATCCTCCTCCCAGTTGAACTTACATGTCTTATAAAATTCACATTAAAGGGTACACGTGGCGCAACGAATGCCGGTTGATGGAACAATGTACACCAAGAATTATCAAATGAACGAATGATCATTGCTTGGAGAAATTGATGTTATGATTAGGATTACTTTTAACAGTGATGACTTGAAAACTAAAGAAATATGGGGGACTGGTAAATGCATGATGATCTTGGCAAAGAGTGTTTAAAGGATGTCTCTTTTGCTTCCCACTTGAGGAAAAAGTAGATTTAGATGTATTTGTATCGTATTTTATATTTTTTTTATTAATTGTGTAAATATAAATGTGATATAAATTATTAAACGTATCAGAATCTTAAACACGAATATGATGTGTATTAACCATATTGTATTAATCTTGTTTAAGGGTATCGTGTCATATTTATTACACTATTTTTATATTTATTAAATATATCGTATTCATATTTAAAATTACCAGATCTAAGAAAAAGGGGAGATTGAAGGTGGGAGAAGCTTCATCAATGAGGGCAATGCCACAAATAGTGTGATTCCAAGCTTAAATGGAAAGAAATACAGGTTGGCCTGTTAAAAGCTTTAGCAGTGCAGAGCCAACAAAGATGAAAAGGAAAAAACAAATAAAGTTGAAAGAAAAATAGAAAGGAAAATCTTGAGGAAGTTGATACTACTGTATTTTAATTATTTTATTGCAAATTATGTACCCAAAAAAGATATTTAAATGTAACTTACTATGGTTAATCATTTCCTAATTTCACAAAAGTCATCCACTTTGAATTAAAAAATGAATCATTAATATGACAACTAATTTGTTTGAGAAAATGGCAGACACCTATCTGTCACATTTTACATGTGTTTAGGATCAATAATCAATCTAAAAAAAATTCACTACATATGACAATAAACTCACTTTAGGCACCCAAATTAATTAGTACTGTAAATTTGGGGCTTAAGCATGCCCATGTAAATGAATCAGTCAAATTATTGTGGTACATTTAAGAGAAGGAAAATGCATATATTAGCATGATAAAAAAATCAGATCAGTCGATCGAATTGGTTAATCAAGAATTGAAAGTCTATTTGTTATAGTGTATAGAACCGGCAATTTATTAAATTAGTAGAAAATCGGTTCAACTGGTAAAAAATCAATTTTTTTTGTAAGTGATGAGATTTGAACTTTTAACCTTTTAATTTTATATTAAAAATCATATCATTAAACTAAATGCATATTTTTATTAATTATTTATTATATTTATTACTTATTTAATATTAAAAGTATTTTTAAAATTACTTCAATGATCGAACCAATAATCGAAAATCCCATTAGTTTGACCTCATGGTCACTTTTTTTAATCTTGAATATAAAGGAAGAAAAAAAAAAAAAAAAGGCAAAACCTAAAAAAGAGAGGTAGGAATTGGCATTAATCCTAGCTTCAGAAATATAAAGTATTTTGTTAGGTAACCAACATTCATTGCCCTCTTTTATTTGTAATGCAATTACAGCTTATTAATTCTTTTTCCTTATAATGGAAGGTAAGCATTTTCTTTGGCATTTATGTTTGAATCAAAAGCAAAGCCTAAACTTATTGTGAAGAAGTTGAGGGTTCATTAAACATTCTCAAAATGTTGGTGTTTGAAACTTGCAAAACGCAAAACCCAGCAACTCAGAAGGTATATAAGCATCTTCTCTACATGGAAAAGCTAGTTAGAAACACCAAAAAAACCTTAGATTAGTGATTTAGAAAATCCAACAGCTCAAAGCAAGGATTTAAATTGCGATTTCGAACTAGTTTTGAGTCGCGTCACGTTTATCGCGGTTACTAACGTAATGAATGATACCACGGTCAATTGCGATAAATATCGACTGTGAATATCGACAAAAAAAAAAGCCAAAACCACAAAATAATAATCGTGCAACCGTTATTTAAATCCCTGACTCAAAGTTGAGCAAATTTTAAAGCCAAAATCCTTTTTGACTAGCAAATTTGTTAAAACAAATGAGACATTTTCAGCTCAAAAAGTAGTCTTTTGCTGTTAAGTCACAAAAACAAAATACAAAAAATACCCACAACACTACGTGCTTTACGCTCCATGGGCATCTTTTTTCTCTTTTTCTTTAAGACCTTTTCATGATGAGGCTTGCCATAACTAAGCAAAACAAGTATTTGCATTCTATATAAAGCACAACTTCCACCTTAACAAAGCATCCCTTAATGGCCCCTCAACCGAACTTTATCTTCATTTTTCATCTCTTAATGGAGACAACCTATGTTGCTCCGACTCTTCATTTTTCTTGAAGTACCCGTGTCTGACACATATCCTGACATGAGTATGGGGATATGACCCTCCAACGACCCTCCAAATACATGAAAAATTTAGGAAAAAAAATTGAACATACCTGTGTCGGACTCGTACCCGTATCCAACACTCACACCCAAGTCCGAGTAACATAGGAGGCAACAATCATGACTCTAAATTCACATATTACCAAGAGAACAGACAATTTGAATACACAATCTTCACTAAGTTCAAAAGTTTTGATAATGGTTACAACAACCTCTGCTTTTCTACAATTCTACATCACATAGAAACAGTGACTCCTCCAACTGGGTCAACTGGAGGCAAATGCAAGTCATGTCCGATGGCCGTTTCGGCAGACAAGCACTCAGGAAAATATGCACCAAGACTGTCAGTGTCAGTAAAAGATAGCAGCAAACTAAAAGATTGCAAAGAATGGAGAATTATACAGGAAGCAAGCAGTCTGTGCCTCCTTTCCCCATGAGCTCAAAACAAAGAGTAGGAAATGTATGCTCAAATTTATCGAATTGTTCAAATAAGTGAAGTGGGACTTTTTATACATATGAAAAGGTTATAACTTACAGAAATTTACACTTAATAACAATACCGAAAAAGCAACAAGTTTTTGCAACTTAAAGGAAGCAAAATGCACAATATTTAGAGCAGTCACAGACAAGAAACAATGAGAATAAACCTTTCCTCCTTTTAAATTAGAGAACTTACCCGAAACTCAAGATAGGAAATCAATGTCTGAGTTAGTGTGGCCATTTGCCTTGGGTGAGACTGACTCACTCATCTCTTGCACTTTCGTGGATTCATCTTTGAATTTCAAAGGAGGATGGCCATTCTGGACATTGTTCTGATTCTTTATGTTTGCTGAACCAAATGTGGTGGAAATAGTGTCTTCTCTTTGACTACCCAAACTTGACGATTTCCATGATGAGAAGCACCTTGACTTGATCTGACTGCATTATTACAGCTCTTTCTCCGACCTAGCTTTGGAGACTTTGCACGAGTAGGTGGAATCTGGCATCCATACAAACAGCATATCAAATTTTAAGCAAACATGCGGAGAAGATGCTATAACTTATCAACAATGAATCAGACACTTATTTCTGATACCTGTTTAATAGTGAATTAGCTGTTTGACCAGGCTAAATGACATCAAAGATTAATACAAAATTTGCACTATACCTTTTTCAGCTCAACTTTTGGTGGTGGTCCCTCATGGTAGAAACTTGGCATTGGGCTTGCCTTGAATGTCAAACTCTTTCTGAATTGCTTGATAGCTGCCTCCCTCTCATCCTTCAAAATTTTCGAAGTTTTTATCAGGAAAGAAGCAAAGAGGAAATACTAGAACTCAATGACCAGTCTTGGGTTAATTTGAATTATAATTATCTGCCTCAGACAGTAAACTTTAACTGGTAGACATGAGAGAGAGAGATGTAGGAAGCAAGCTGTTGCACCTTAGTCCTGGCTTCACTTTGGGTTTTCTCAGCCTCCAGAGCTTGGTGTTTCTCCACTAGTTTAGAATAGAACTACAAGAAAACAACCAAGTGAGACAAGGATTTTGTGTTTCAGATTTTGCAGATGCACTTAGGAGACTAAAGTCAAGGAAGCTGCACATAGCATATTGAAGTCGAGGCAATACCTCCTTCCTCTTCGCCGCACGTTCAGAACATCTAAATATAGGAGCTGATGCAACAGTTGCATTGGGCTTAGTGATCCATGAAGACACCACAGTGCTTTGTACGGTCAAGGATAACATCAGTGATTTGTAGACAAGGAGATGATCTCATGCTTTGCCATGGGCATGCAGTGTCTGTGTGCCAGAATACAGGAATAGGGCATGCAATCTAAATGCATTTTTAGAATTTTATAATGATAAACATTTGCATTTAACTTTGGTTTAGTGCTCATAATTTGACAAGTTTTTTCGTTAATTCAGCAAATTTTTCTCACATTTACAAGGGCAGCATGTGTGGACATTTTAGAAGATAATAAGCATCTAAGGTACCACCTTTTTAAACAGAATAAAACCCTATAAATCAGAAGGTATATCAATTTAAGGAGAATGTGTCAAAGATGTACAACGAGAAGCGAGTGTAGAAAAAGCATGATTGAACTTAAATTCCGGGTAGAAAAAGGATACGTAGAAATAGCAGAACATGATTCAGCATCATCAGGATGCTTCTTGTTATTAGGTTGCAGTGGCTTCCTCAAGACCACTTGCGGCTGCTGACAAACATACAGAGACTTCATGAGCAGCTATAAGGGGAGAAAACAAAGAAAAGAATTTTGTAAGCCTGTATTTGATCAATTCTATGATACACCACTGAGGACTTATTCCTATCGGACTCGATATTTCCATTTCTGAATTTCTAATTTTAAAAAAAAAATTTACAAGGTATTAATTATGGCACAATGTGATTAAGATTGATGTCAAAATAAATCAAGATTCAAGTGGAATAAAAGTTTGTTAATATTATCAATTAATATAGTTGTCATTTATTTATATAACTTTTAACACATATAAAACTTGATGAAGGCCTGTGCCTTGTACAATAGCATTTGCTTAAGTACAATTTATCTATGTCGCTCCGACTCTTCATTTTTCTTGAAGTACCCGTGTCCGACGCATATCCAGACATAGGTATGGGGATATGATCCTCTAAGGACCCCCCAAATACATGGAAATCTTAGAAAATTTTGAACATACCCGTGTCCAACACTCACACTCGAGTCCTAGTAACATAGCAATTTATTACTATGCAGTTGCAGGGACCATGGAGTTTAAAGAAAGAGAACAAAGAAATATTGATAAGGAAGATTACCTGATTCTGTTTTGCTGTATTTGGATGATGTGCACCATTTGTGTTATCAACTCCTAAGCATGCTCCATAGTCCATACAACCAATGGCTTCTCTCTCCCACAAACTAGGCTCAATTAGAGCAGTAGTGAAACTAACCACTAAAAAGGAATTAAAGAACTCTTTTTGTGGAAGATGAATAGATGATGGAGGACTTGCAATTACTCAAAGATATTATGATAAGAGTCCAAATAAACAACTCAATCAAACACAAAATAAAAGGCAACAATTATATTTCAAAAGCCATACCAAAAGAAAAGAAAAGAAAAAAAGCAAAAGAATAATGAACTAGTTTTTGACACAGCAAAATAATATTCCTATCATTTAACTTTAGAATCAAGGGAAATTCAAGAATTCCAGAATTGATTCCAAAATCAACATTATTCACCTCAAGACTGTATGAGTTCCACATGAAGTACGCTTTTCAGTTGCAAGTGCAAATGGCTGCGGAACAGTGTGCTTCATTCGAACATTTGCTGCAGCAAGTTTTGATACATGCTTGGATACTCTTGATTTATTATTCTTCGCTTTGGCTATTTCTTGTTTGCCCTTATTCTCAGGCAGGCCGGCCTCAAGATTGGAGCTTAACATGCTCTCCTCTTCCTTACTGTTCTCAATATGAGTTAGTTCAGATTTCTCAACCGAGTTTTCAGTAGTGCATTCCTTCACCTCATATTCTTTTGCTTTCAGTGCCTTCTTCTGTACCTTGGAGCTCAAGATCCCCATTCACATATGACTGCATGGCGTTGTGATGACTGGGAAATGTTTCATTATTTGAATCTTGTGAAACACCATTTGAGTAAACTATTACACAATCTGATTCATTGTCCATGCAGATGTCTGTAACTTCTACTCCCATTGAACTGCACATATCAATTGGAACATCCCTATTGGCATCAGTAACTTCATTTTGATGTTAATTTACATAAAACCATCAACAAGTTCAATCACATTAGATTGATCGAAATCATGCTATCACAAAGCAATCAATCAATCATATTAGATGCAGCGGGAAAATAAATTTGCTTCTAGAAAGATTTATCTCATTCTAGAGATCCTCCCAATGCAAACGGAACAAAAGGAATAGTATAGAATCTATAGAACTCAGATACATCAGCTATAACATAATTTCTTCAATTGCAATTCAAAAGGCACATAAATAGCATCGGATATGATATCGGGGGGAAAAGAAAACACTTCATGACAGTATCTCTCTTCCTTGGCACTCAATTAAGTCCTGAACTCTGACAGGACTATTTCAACTACGCTTATTCATCAACTCCTAAGCATGCTCCATAGTCCATACAACCAATGGCTTCTCTCTCCCACAAACTAGGCTCAATTAGAGCAGTAGTGAAACTAACCACTAAAAAGGAATTAAAGAACTCTTTTTGTGGAAGATGAATAGATGATGGAGGACTTGCAATTACTCAAAGATATTATGATAAGAGTCCAACTAAACAACTCAATCAAACACAAAATAAAAGGCAACAATTATATTTCAAAAGCCATACCAAAAGAAAAGAAAAGAAAAAAAGCAAAAGAATAATGAACTAGTTTTTGACACAGCAAAATAATATTCCTATCATTTAACTTTAGAATCAAGGGAAATTCAAGAATTCCAGAATTGATTCCAAAATCAACATTATTCACCTCAAGACTGTAATAATATCTAATAATAAATTTTACTAATGAAAAATGATACACACAAAACATAGCTAAATTTTGTGTTTGAACTCATATAGTATCTACTTAAAACATAGATATGGACTTCAAGGCCTCAAAATCTGATTCAACACTCCAAAAAAGACCACAAAAAAGATAATAATACCAGCAATGGTTACTGGCCCTCCATACCTGGAAAATCAAGAGAAAAAGAGAATCTGAAATGTTATGCATCAAAAAATCTTGCTTTCTAAGAACAATCCAAAATATCAATTCAACTAAACTGACATTAAAATTCAATTGTATTCACACCACAGCCATTAAAATTCAAATATAACATTAACCCAACATTTGTTAGCTATCAAAGCAACCAAACAGAAAAAAAAAATCAAAATTTTGGATTTTGTAAATGTTGGTTTTACTTTCATCTCTATACCAAATACAAAACAAGACTCTAAAACCCCAAAGAAAACCAAAACAATAACACCCATTTTCAAAAAAGCTAGAAAAGAAACGAAATCTAAGTTTAGATCAAACAAAGAAACAAAGAAAAAGGGAGATTTCATGTATTTCAAAGAGTGACATTCAAAGACAAAGATTTGAACTTTAAAACTCACATTTTTCACGTGCAAGCAATGCAAGAAGAAGAAGAAGGGATTACAAGTTTTGAAGAATGGCAAAGGGGGGTGAGTGGCAAATGTGGTAAATTGCTTACGTTTTTGGTCCGATCTAATGAACAAATGAAGGCTCTTTGTTTTGCCTTGTCGAGCTGTGTTTTCTGTCTTCATCTGTTCTGTTATGTTCTGTTTGAGAACGTTTTGTTTTAATTTTAATATTTATATTATAACACAGGAAGTGTGATTTATTTATATTAATGTGAAATTAATTTAATTTTATATAATTTTATAATTTTTTATTTCTGTTATATTCTGTTTGAGAACGTTTTGTTTTAATTTTAATATTTATATTTATTTTATAACACACGAAGTGTGATTTATTTATATTAATGTAAAATTAATTTAATTTTATATAATTTTATAATTTTTTATATAATTTATATTTTTTTAATTCGATCGTTATATTTTATTTTTTTATGTCGTTCACGTCAAATTTAAATTTCAACTGTTAAATATGTATAAAAATAATATTTTCGATAGATATAATTTAAATATAAATCGATTTGAAATTTTATATGCACAACGAATAAAATTTTATTCAAAATTAAATAAATAATTTATTAAAATATCAATTATACACAAACTTATAAAAATTAATAAAATGATAAATTTTTACATCAATATAAATCCTATATACGTATATAAGCAGAGCTGGTTCGTCGGTGTTAATGGTGTTACTTAACGCCGTTAATTGATTTTTTTTTTTAAGGAAAAAAAAAAAAGGATGGGTTTGATATTGGAATATTGGAATCTTTTCAAAAAAAATATTTCCCTAAACTTTGTTTCTTTTCATTTGGATGCCTTCTTTTCTATTTTTTAATCTTTTCTTAATTTACAATTCATTAAAATAAAAAAAAATTCCTATAGAGTATTAAATTTTTAAGTATTTTTTCTATATTTTTGGTACATTTTTTAAGTATTCTTTTTGTCACAAATGGAGGGACAATGAACCAAATGCAACTTAAAATTTATATTCAGACAATGACACATACATTTAACTTAAAAACATATAAAATACTCAGACTATTTGAGCAATTAAATAAAGTTTGTAACTCAAATTTGTTGTAAATTTAAAAACTTTATGGCTAACTTTAAACTTGCCTGTTGCCAATAGTGTTTCTATATCATTTTTTTTTTTTCATGTCAGTATAGTAAATATAAATATGACACAAATTATTAAATATATTAAAATTCTAAATAGAAATATATTACATGTATTAAATATGTCGTATTTAAAAATATTATATCGTATTTATTACATTATTTTTTATTTATTAAACGTGTCATATTCGTATCGTATTTTTGTATCTGTCTAAAATTATAAAATCTAACTAGACTACCTATAGATGACAATGCTTGTTAAGCAATACAAGCCTTTCAAAATGTGTTGAAAATGGTAATAATGGAAAACTTGAGATTACATGCCATTTTATACAGAGATTATTGTCAAATTTATCATTATATTATGAATTATTTTGAATTTTATCATTATATTTTAATTTTATTGAATTTTGTCACTGTAATTTAGTTTTGCTAATTTTTTGTACAATAAATAACAGAATTAACGAAAATTTTGCTACTTGCATTTATGAAATCTTTTATAAAATAATATTTTTTTTCAAAATCAATGAAATTAAAAATATAATGATAAATTTTAATAAAATTAAAATACAATGATAAAATTCAATATTAAATCATATTATAAGGATAAATTTAGAGGTGTCCATGGGTCGGGCCGGATTCGAGCCAGGTCTATGTATGATATCAACATTATATTTGTTTGCTCAAGCCCGACCCGGCCCAAAATATGGATCTCAAGTTCTGCTCAAGCCCATCCATATTTGTAAATGGATAGTCTAAGCCCGTTTAGGCTCGTTCATATTTTTTTTCTATTTTTTTTAAAAATATTTTTTATTTAATTTTTAATAATTTTATATATTTTTTTTTATTATTAAGTTTTTAAACGAGAACAATTTAACATATTTTTTACACTATAATATTATATATATTTAATATTTTTTTTTTAGGAATTTTGGAGTACATTAACTTGTAATTATTGTACTAGTTCAAGAAAATATAAAGTTAAATCTGCAACCGATTCAAAGAAGATTCACCAAACTTGTCTTTAACAGCAATAAATTACTACAAAACTGGGAGTTCATCTTCTTCAGTTTCGAATTTAAAGCTTCCCATGGTTAGAACTACAGTACCTCCTTTGGCGGACAACTGGAATTGTGTAGATGAAATGACATGATCAGCTGGAGTTAATTTTTATATTAAAATAAAAATATTATATTATATAATTGAAAAAAATGGGTCGGATTGGATTCGGGTTTTGAATGTTGGAGCTAAGGTCTGCTTTATTTTTTAACGGATTTCTTTTTTTTTTTTTTTTTTGCTCAAACCCATTTTTTGAACCTAATATTTTTGTCCAAGCCCTTCTAAATATGGACGGATCTTTGAGTTTGGACGAATAATCCGACCCTTGAACAAGTCTAGATAAATTTGATCTTAATCCCTTTTATATATAATGAACATAAAGAAATTTTATTTTGGATATGTAAAATTTTTAGAGTTATTGGAAGTACAAGTCTTTCATTACCAAGGAGAGATTGAGAAAGATGCATACGAATTTAAGATTTCTAGAATCAAATTTTAATCAGATCCAAACTGTTGAGCAATTAATTTTAAGGACCGATCAAATCTAATTAAATAGGAATGACTTATGAAATCATGAATGATGTTCGATTTTTCTTCATTATTTTTCAATTCATTTTTATTTATTATAACTTTAATCCTCATTTATAAGTGTTTAGGATCTTTTCAATTACTTTTCCATTTATTTTTGTTTAATATAATTTTAATTACCATTCACAAGTATGATTTTAATAATTTATAAATGAATCGTACACATGTGAATGATAATAATGAATATAATAAAAATAACGAATGAAAAAAATAATGTACAAGATCCTAACTAGACCTGTCCAAGGATCGGGTGGGTAGCCCGGCCTAACAGGCCCAACTTGAATTCAGTCGGACTTGAATAGAATTTTTTCAATTCGGGTAAGCCCGATCCAAATTACTATTCATTCATTAAAAATATTTTTTATTTAAATTTAATTTAAAATATGTAAATATTAATATAAAAATAATTTTTTAAATATTTTAATATTTATGAATAGTAAAACGAGCTTACAAATTTGAATAAAAAAAATTTAGACCGCAATCCAACCCGACCCAAGTCATGTACATATCTAATCTTAATCATAAGTACCATGCTTTTTAAATGTTAAACTATTTCTGAAACCATTGATTAGAAAATCAAATTGTAGAATCATTCCATTGAAACCAAACCAACAAAAAAGGAGGTTGGATTATTATATTATATTTAACCAGGCATAAAAAAGGGAAATCATAAACTTTTGGTGGGTACTGGGTATTAACTATTAATTGCTCCTGTTTTACTTGCAAGTCATGTCTTTAACACTATTATCTTAAACATTTTTCAAACATAATTTAGCAAATTAGTTGGGAAGTTTAGTTGCTATAAACTCAATAGAGTTGTCAGAAGATTTTCATATCTTAACCAAAAAGTTATGAAAGGGAAGATGCTTCCATCCAAATTAAATAATTATTGAGGTCCCATCTTTGATTATTCCTGCTTAACCAAAAAGTTATAAATTTATATTTATATAAATTTTGATACGTTAATAATTCATATTATATAGATTTTGAGACATTTATGTATTCATATCGTGTTCGTACTTTTTTTCATATCATATCATATTTTTAATTATTTTTTTATGTCGTGTAATTATATCGAGTCTAATATTATCTAATCTAGTTGTGAAACTATGACTTTAGGCAGTAGGGAGAAGGTGGTGGAAGGGTGCCATTTAAGGCATAAAAATAGAGCAAGGATAAAGTGGTAGCCAGATATCCCTGGATCACGTACGCCTTTTAATCTTGTATTTAAAATCAATGATTGATCATCTTCAAAGGGTCCCAAATCATAGATTGTACATGCCAACGGCCATGATTTATTTATGACCATCACCTCCATCATCATCCACTCTCTCTTTATACTTTTACTTTGATTTCGATTTAAAGTTAGTTTAGCATTATTGATGAAAAATGTTTGAATTGAAAAAAAAATTAAATTAAAAATGCGTATTTAAAAAGTGTGGTGAAAAACTGTAGTTTAAAAATTTTTAAGTGTTTGGCATTGCTATGAAAAAGTGTGGTGAAAAATTAAAATGTTAAAAAAAATTACTTTTAAAATAATAAAAGTGTTGAGATATGAAAATAATAAAGTTATTTTATCTAAAAATCAATTTCTAAAGCCCAAAAACTATATTTTTTATTTTTTTGGTTTAGTTTTTCAAACTATAGTTTCAACCGCAAAGATTAATTATTTTTATTTATTTAAAATTATGTAAATAATTTCTGACCTCAAAAACTGTGCCACAAGTAATATTAAACGAGATCTTAATGATTGTGATTTGGCCAATCCAATTTGCAATTCGGATTTGAGTTAGTTTAAGTGTAGATAATTTTGAAACTGGGTTGAACTATTTTGGATTGTTGATATTTTAAATTAAATTAAATTAAATTTAAGAAAAAAAATTCAAATTCAAATCAACTTATTCAGATTTTATGCGATTGCATCTAAATGATTTACAGAAGCACTGCTGTTTTCTTAGCACTGTTAAAGCAATAAAGAGAGGGTTATGGCAGATAATAAATATGAACCATGATGTAGCAGCAAAAAAAAGGAATATAAGATGGACCTATATTTATGTTGCTCTGACTTTTTATTTTTCTTATGTATCCACGTCCGACACATGTTTCTGATGCATTTTCGGATATAAGTATGGAATATGATCCCTAAAGACCCTCCAAATATATGAAAAAACTTGAAATAAATCAAACATACCCATGCCAAACACATCCGTATCCGTCACTCACACCCGAGTCCGAGTAACATAGACCTCTATTGCTTATTTGAACAACATTATAGACAAGGAAATTAAGGTGTTCAAATGAAACTCATTTTCACAGTGGCACTTAAAAGACAGCAAGATTAACTTGAAAAATCAGAAGGGACACTTGAAAGACAGCAAGATTAACTTGAAAAATCAGAAGGGGCAAGGAAATGAATATGGCAAATGAAACTCTTTTAACAGTTGCACTTAAAAGAAAGCAAAACCAAAATATAACACTGTAACAAAGAGAAAGAACAAATTGTTAATCTAAAGGTTGACCAATGGCAGAAAAGAATACAGCTACATTGCGTTCATGAATTTCAACTACAACAAGTTTCAAGAATTAATTGCTACCAAGTAACATGACATGGAAAATCTAATCTTGATGAGTAAACCCTACAAATGCTGCAGTCTATAAGGAAGATTCAATTGTTCTTTTCAACAGCTCTGGTGCTTTTGGTTATGTGCCGGTTAACAGACATCTTAGGCAACACCTTCTATAAAGTGTCAAATAGATGCAAAAGTCCTTAATTAAGCCTTGAGATAGCAAATCTCAAGCAAACCCCCTTGAAGCAATCCGCTTCTCTAAGCTCTGCGTCCGAATACTTGGTTGATTGATAATAAGAGAAGAATCGAAACATGATTTTCAAAAGCTCCACAAAACTCTTGGTTAGACCCTATTCTTATAAACATCAAAGTTATGACAGAAAAGAATCTTGATAAAGAATTTTGATTAGTTGCATTGATGACATAAAACTTATCAAATAATTCAATGGGGATCGAAAGAAAACTTCTACAATTCGTCTGTATTAAGCTTGAGTCCTACTGCGAGGTTCAATTTTTCATTATACAGTTCTAACAGATCAGAAGCTTTTTCTTCATAAAAATGCACAAACCTCTGAAGGAACAACTTCTCTGAACTCACAAACAATATCTTCAACCCCAATTCCTTCTTAAGTAAACCTTTTGACAACAGATCTTGAACAAACAAACCCCTTGGAACAATTCTCTTCTCCATGCTCAATCCTAGCAGACGGGGGTGTTTGGCAACAAGTGAAGCCTGGAATCCCATTTCATTCACAAGGAAATCCATCACTGTTTTAATTTTATCCTCGGAAGCAGCCATAACCAGGGGATGATTCCTAAAAGCTTCTAAAATCTCTTCCTCAGACCAACCACACTTCTTATAAGCATTGAATTTTCTCTCCCAAGTGGATTTGCTCAATGAACTCAATACATAGAGAGCTAAAACAAAAGAAAACCTCTCAGGATTGAACCCCATTTTCTTTACTTTCTCTACATTCTCTTTGAACTGAACTGGAGCAGAAAAGAGTGTCTTAGGAATCCGACGAAGTCCTTTAACTATATTATATTCAGGCACTCCATTATTCCTCAGAACATTGCTATTAGGCAAAATATAAGCATTAAAATCATATGAGAGAATACGCGGAGAGAAATTTAGAGCATAAAGGATATCCTTATCCGACATAAGCAGATTTCTAAGGAAGTTAAAAGAAGGGATAATTTTCCTCTCTAAGCTAATTCTAAAAATAGTTGGATATTTAGATAAGAGTTTGGCAAGATCAGAGCTTGAAACACCTTTAGAGTAAAAAAAAGTAAGTTTGGGCAAAAGGGTTTTCTCAGCATTAGATGAAAGCACACATGGCCGCTTCTTGATGAGGCTTGCGATTTGAGTTTTCGAGAATCCATGGTTCTTTAACAAGGTAATGACAGAGTCAGGTCGATCTGGGGTTTCAAAGTTGACATATTTGGAGGCTGATAAAGCAGATTCTGGGGACAACCCACAAGTTTTTACGAGATAAGAGACTGTAAAAGATTGTTGATTTGAAGAGGTTGAGATGGATTTGAAAGATACAATTGATGGGTTGTTTTGAAGAATGTAGAAAAGTTTGTGCCTCTGGAAAGCTGTGATCTCGTTGGGTCTCCCATGGAGAATTGTTTTATAGAGAAAACAAAACATGGGAACTGAAATTAAGGCAATAATAATTAATAAAAGAATGGAATCACCTGATCTGAAGACAAAAATCTGTTTTACCAAACAGTAAAACTTGAATTCCAACAGAAGAAATCAACAAGTTCGTCAAACCTAACGTGTTCTTTATCTGCTTTGGCTTTGATCTGATGTTTCTTTTTGTGTTCTGATGCGTTTTTACTGGGAACTTGGGAAGTGAAGGGTGTCTTGGGCAAAACGGCTGTGTTTTGTTCCTTGTTAGGGGTTTGTACTCTAGCCGTACACATGGCTTTGATGGGTTTATTTGAGCCGTCAAATACTGTTATTTAATTTCAATGTAAATGAAACAATATTTAGTGCTTTGATAAATTTCTTTGCAATTAGTGTCAAGAATATATTAATAAGGCTTGGAGCTGTCATGGATTACTGGAGCAGGACTATTAGATTTCTGTATTGCAGTAGAATATGAAGCCGATAGTTTAAACATACAGCCTTTCTAAGAGTTGGAGTTCCAATCTTTGAAATTGGATTCTCAAACATGATATAAAGTTCCATAGTTTTGAAATAAAATGCTTCCATGCAATTATTCAATAACAAGGTTTTTATTGAAAATATTGACACAGTTCCTGATGGCACAAAGGGGTGGAGAATACAGCCTTAACCTGTATCAATACCTAAGCAGCTAGAGCTAGTTTACAAAAACTATATACAACACAGCAGTACTGCAAGAACAACTTGGCCAGGGTTATTGCTAACACCTTCAGTTTCACCCCATTATTTTCAATTTTTCATTTTCTTCTTCAAATATAATGACTGAAATGGTTTTGCTTTGAGGATCTCTTTTGCTTCACATTGCAGATTTTACTCGGAAAAATCTCCTGTTGGAAAGCATCTGGAACTGGAAGTGACTCAAGGGTTGCACGACATTGTGAATCCCCCACAGCAAGGTGTAGTAACATTGAAGTGACTGCTTCATTTGGTGCGAAATTCCTCCTACGCATTTCTTCTACAAGATTCATAGCTTCGTGGATGTTATTTTCTCGAAGAAAACCTTGAATGATGATGTTAAAGGAAATGGAATCAGGTAGGCAACCCTTTTCTTCCATTTCAACGAGCAATTTATCAGCCTCGAGTAACATTCCTTTCTTGCAAAGACCATTGATCATTATGTTATATGTTACAACATCAGGAACAAACCCTTTTTGTGACATCTCATTGAACATATTCCTTGCTTCTTCCAATCTTCCTGTTCTGCACATTCCATAAATAAGTATACTATATAGCTCAATACTAGATTTGTATTTGGTACTTTCAAGGGAATGAAAAAGAGCTATTGCCTCATCAACATGACCATTTTTGCATAGTCCATCCAGCATTACAGCATATGTAGAAAATGTTGGAGATTGACCACAAACATGCATCTCATCGAACATCTTTTTTGCCGTCCTCACTCTCCCTGCCTGGCAAAGTGCTCCTATAAGTGTGTTGTAGGTTACTGCATTGGGCTTACAACCCTGAAAATGCATTTCCTGAAAAAGCTGGAAAGCTTCGTCAATCTTCCAACTCTTGCAATAGCCATTAATCATAATATTGTAGCTAATAACATTGAGCTCAATACCTTGATCCGCAATCAACCCAAAAAGCTTGGCTGCCTCGTCTAACTGACCTGCCCTACATAATCCACCCATGAGTGAGTTATAAGTAAATAAGGTTGGCTCCTTCTCTTTTTGCTTCATGAGTGCAAATATTTCATGAGCTTTTACTACCTTCCCCTTTTTGCACAGACAATCAATCAACGTCGTGAAAGTTATTACATCTGGAGAAATTCCTTCTCCGACCATCCTGTCCAGAATTCTTGCGGCTTCTTTCCACATTCCCACTTGACAATAACCATGAATTAAAGAGTTGTACATGACCAAATCAGCAGCAATCCCTCGACCAACCATTTCATCAAAAAATTTCACAGCTTCCTTCAACCTACCTAAACTACACAATCCACTAACCAAAGAACTATAAACAATAACATCAGGAGTAATCCCTTTGGAAACCATTTCAAAGAACAAATTCACTCCCTCATCAACCAACCTATCTTTGCAAAGAGAACCAATAATTGTACTATATATAACCAAATCCCCCTCACAATTCCTCTCTGCCATCTTCCTATACAATTTGAGAGCAAAACCAGGCTCACCAATCTTACACAGGCCACTAATAAGAATCCCATATGTAAAAACATCACCCTGAAACCCTCTTTCACTAATTTTATCAAAAACTTGAACAGCTTCCAAAGCATTCCCTTCGACACACAAACCGTTCAACAATCTACCAACAGTAACGAAATCAGGCTCAAAACCCCTCTTCGTGATATCACCCAAAACACAAAACCCAAAATTTATTCGCCTCAAATGACAGCAAGAACTCAACAAAATGTTCAAAGTACATAAATTTGGCTTAATTCCCTCATAATTCAACTTCCTATACAATGAAATCACATGTGAGTCACATCTAAGCTTTAAAACAGAACCCAATACATGATTAAAAGTATCAGTAGATGGCAAGGGTTTAACCTTTATTAACTTTTCAAAATAACTTAAAGCATCATTGAGGTTGATTTTACCTGATTTACATTGATGCCTAATGTAATACTCGAAATTGTTAGGACCCAAAAGAGGGGTATTTTTCGCATTCGGTGAAGAAATTTGAGGTGGGTTTTCAGTGAAAAGAGAGGAAAGAGAGAGAGTGGCGGGTTTTGGTAGTCTTTTTTTGAGCTGCATTGTTTGAAGAAGTTGCCCCCTTCAGCGACATGAGAAAGGGAAGAAGAAAAAAAATATATATATATATCTTTTGTTTCAAAAAAGTGAAGGTTTACTGAAATTTTCCATATGATAAAAAGAAGTTTCGAGTCCAATTGTACAAAATGCGGAGTTCGGCGGCGGGTTCCAACAAGTAAAACTATAGTACAACCTTTGGAGGGCAAAATTGGGACTCTTGTGTTTATGATGGCTATTCCAGATTTTCTGTCATTAAAAAAAAAAACTGTATTTATTTTAGGAGAATTGTTTTTGACAAAAAAAATAAAGGATTGTTTTTTTAAGAGGATTCTATAAAATTAAATTAATTTTATATATTTTCATAATTTTTTTATGATTTATATTTGTTTAATTCAACAATCATATTTTATGTTATATTCACGTAGATCATACACGTTGAATTTCAAACAAATTAAAAATGTTTAACTATTTATTCGACGTATATATTAAAAAAAAACAATATTCTCGACCGATATGATAAATATATCGAATCGATTCAAAACTTTATATGCACAACGAGTACAATTATATTGTTAAATCCGATGATCAGTTTGTTAAAATATAAATTGTATAAAAAATTATAAAAATGTGTATAACTAATTTAGTTTTATATTAATGTAAGTAGATCCTTCCTTTTTTTTTTTTTTTTTGAGTTTCTAAAATATTTTTAACGAGTTAGGGTCCAATTCATTATTTTTTTGTCCATTATTTTTTAATACATTCATTATTACCATTGATATGTGTAAGGTCCACTCATTAATTGTGAAAATCTCACTTGTAAATTGTAATTAAAATGTATTAAAAAGTAATGAAATGAAAAAATAATGAAAGAGAATAGGACCCATCTTTAACGTCCCCGACGTAAGTCTACTTTAACTCACATAAGAAAAATGTTACACGTGTAAATCTTCTAAAATTTGTAACTTCGAGTTTAGCCCGCATGCATATCAATTAAATATTATTGTTTCTTTTGTTTAGAAGTTTAATGACTAAAGTAACATTTTTAAAAAAATAAAAGAAAATAAGTATTATCTAAAGGCATTTAGATTTGCTTTATTGTATATGAGAAAATATTTTTTTTTTGGAGGTAATCTTACATTCTTACTAGAAAGTCTCTTTTTGGGCTTAGATTTCATAATTTTATTGATTAACAATTGAACTACAATTTGAATTATGAAATGTTTACCAAAAAAAATATTATAAATAAAATCACCTTCCATAGTATTAAAAAAAAATTGGAAAATATTTTAATCAAATTAAGCTATATTTAAAAAATAATAATGATATTTAAATATGCCTCCTTTTTTTATATGCTTTATTATATTGTTTTGGACTTATGTGGTTGTTGTTTTTGTTGGGCCTTTTGATTATAATAGAAGTAGGCCTGACCAAGATTTAAAGTCCCATATGTTGAACCAAGTCCAACATTTATATCCTCAAATTATTCCATACTTTTTTGAGCCCATGCCTTTTTTTTTTTTTTTTTAATCTTTGCAATTTTGCAACATGACCACCTTTTATTTTGATTTAAGTACCCACATAGTTCCTGTACTATAATGAAAAGAGTAATTTAGTCTCTGTACTATAAAAGTGAGTAATTTAGTCTCTGTACAATTAAAATAGGTGCAAATAAGTAAAATTGATAATGGTGTTAATGAAAAACCGTTAAAAATGCTGATGTGGACTTGTAAAATCTAACAGAATTAATGATTTTGAATAAAATATGGCTTGAAATATATCTAAATCTGTTAGATTTTATGAGTTTACGTCAGCATTTTAACGATTTTTCATTAAAACCATTATCAATTTTACTTATTTGCACCTATTTCAATTGTACAGGGACTAAATTACTCATTTTTACAGTATAAGGACTATGTGGGTACCTAAACCCTTTATTTTGTAGTAACATTTTAATTTTGCAATAAGAAATTCACAATAGGGTTTTGATTATGATTAATGCTTATGAGACGGAAAAAATTTATTCAATTGAAAAATAAAAATAATACTTATCAATTAATTCTAAAAAATTCACATCCCAACATTTAATCATGGTTGATCCATACATTATCTTTTTAATCAAATGTAAAAAATTTCATTTTCGAACATGAAACTTAATTTAATTAATTTATACCATCATCTTTAAAAAATAATATAAATAATACATAATTTTTTTATTCAATAAAAATTTTAACATTCAAATTCAAAATTTAATTCAATTAATTCAATTAATTCATACAACTACGTATTCTTATTCTCAAGAGGTCAACCTATTTTTTTTTTTAAATCTCCTCTTCATTCAATTGTCATGAACCTTTTTTTGTTTCTTGCAATTAATTACATTCTGAAAAGTCAATTTTATAAAACAAATCAACTTTTTTTTTTACATTAAAACAAGGGTTTTGCTAACGAGTGCCCTTAAGACACTTTTTAAGGTTATATTAGCTTTGAATTGATCTTAATTTTGAAATGACAAACTCTCAAGCTTAATTAGCTTGTGATTAAATTATTCTTAATTTAGCATTTTTCGTTTAATCATTTTAATAATATTTTGAAAAATGCTAAAACGTTTTAAACTCCTCTCTTTTCTCAAAAATACATGTTCTTAAATGTATATATGTTTAAAATATTTTTGAGACAAATTGACCTATTTTCAAAAACAAATAAAACCTTTTAATGAAGAGGGGATCGATAGCCTAAGTAAGGGATCGATCCCTTGAGAGTCAGTAGCTACTGATCTTTGCAGGGTAGTTAGGGATCGATTCCCTCAAGGAAAGGATCGATTCCTTGATTCCAACGGTTATATTTTTTAAAGAAGAAAAAGAAGAGGATCAATCCCTGCAATCATAGGATCGATCCCATGCGTACTGCACTGACTTCCAAGTACGATTTTTTGAGGAAACAACGGCTCTATTTCGCATTAAATGATCCCAAACGGTCATATCTGATATTCAACATATAGAAGGGACTTCCTAACACTTCCAAGACCAAGAGACTCCAAAAGAAGCAAATCAAAGCAAGAATTTTCATATTCTCTCTAAGCTTTCAAGTGTTCATTGTGCTTAAACTCAAATTCATATTGTATTCATTTTATCATTGTAATAGTCTCTTCACACATAGTGCTTAAACTCAGCAAACACTTTCCTATTAGAGGATCATTTTAGTTTGCAAACAAATCTTCATTCTCTAAAGGGGTTTGAGATTTTGAGTGACTTGTTCTTAAGGATTTGGGTAGAATCTTAGAGGGTCAAGAGGGTTTTATATAAGCTTCAAAAGATAGTGATTGTAAGGTTATACCTTAACCTCAAAGGTAATTTTTTACTAGTGGATTGGTGAAGCATCTTGGCCATAAAGTGCCAAGAAGAGAGGATGTAGACACAAAGTGGAAGTGCCGAACCTCTATACATCGAGTGTTTGATCCTCTTTCCTTACTCTTTATTTTAATTACTTGTGTTGTTCATTTATTTCATATTAAATTCGATTTATTAATTTCCGTAAATTAAAAATTCAAATTTATTAGTGAAAATTTTAAAAACCAATTCACCCCATCTTGGTTAATCTCTACACTTGAACTTACAGATATATTATTTAGGGCCGCTTAATCGGTGCCTATTTTTACTTTTTTAGAAAAGTTTTTTTTTGCATTTAATACATTATTTTTTCTAAATTCAAGAAAAAGTAATGCATTAATTATATTTTTCTTTGTATATATATCACCTTAACTAGTGCCACTAGGCACGAGTTAACATTTCCCTATTATTTATAGGAAGAACATTGAATTAAATGCAGTATTTGACTACTTTATTAATCATTTTCAATATATTAGATGAAAATATTACTATATATAAAAACTTTAAAAAGTATTTTTAAGGCATTTGTTAGTAAAATCCTTAAAGCAAATCAATTTTAATTCTTAATTAATAACCATTCTTTTTAAATATAAAAAAATAAAAGTAAATTTTCTACAACATTTTCTTTTAGCTCGCCTTAATTCTTAAAGAATTTTGATAACAAATGCTCTAAAGACACTCGTTAAGGTTATCATATATAGTAATATTTACATCCAATGCATTAAAAAAGATATATATTACATTTAATACAATGTTATTACTATAAATAATATATTAACTAATCTTAAAGAATGTTCTAAAGACACTCGTTAGCAAAACTCATTCTTAAAAACCATTCTTTTTAAGTATAAAAAAATTAAAATAAATTTTTTGCTTCATTATCTTTTAGCTCTTCTCTCTCACCAGTTTTATTTTTTATTTTTAAAAATTGCTATTTTTAAATTATAAAAGATTTTATTGTACCGGATTATAATTATTATTAAAAGATAAAAAAATGTACAAAAAATATATTTGTTAAGGCATTTTATATTTATATATAAAATTTAAAATATTCTAATATTCTAATATTTATGTCAATTTTTAATATTTAATCATATTTTAATTATTTTTAATGTAATTTTTGTTTCGTGTTTAATATTATTAGATTTATGAAAAGCATGTCAAATAAGTTCATCTTTTTTGGCCAGAAAAACTAGTTTATTAATAAATAATAATTACAGTATAATTTAATACATTACAAAAGAAATCAAACTTTATGAAAATTAATATTCCACTTTTAGTATTTGTACTAAATAACAACAAAGTAACTTTATAAACCATAAAACAAATTAGATCTGAAATATATAAAATTTTGTTAGATTTTTGTTTATTTTGGCTAATAATAAAACCAGAAAAGAAAAAAAATTGAAGTACAAGAATATGCTCTACACATCCGATAAGACGAATATTTACTCAAAGCTGGAAAGCAATGAGCGCTGACCAAAGCCCCCCACGTGTTTTACCTTTCTTGCAAGAATCAAAATCTAAAATTCAAAAAAAAAAAAATCACTTCGGCATTTCTTTTTTTTTTATTTGCAGACTGTCTTGGCCGAATGCAAGAGTATCGATTTCCGCCTATTTGCCTCTCTCGATTGCAAGAGGAAGACCCATCATGTGAAGTGCCCAAACATAAATATGGCTTTACTCCTTCATTTTCATGGCCTGAATCCTGTTTTCTTTCCTTCAAAAAAGAAAGAAATCGAAGGTTGAGGAAAAACCAAAAGTGATGATCCAATACATCTGTTTAGACAGAGTAACACGGTGGATTAAACAAAAATCTGTTACGAGAGAATAATCGATAACAGACTAAGAAAATCGACCGTGATTACTCTGTCCAAACAAAGGAACTGCATCCGAAATAGAAAATTCTTCCATACATGAACTGGATTTTGAAAGAATTTAGGGGTTTTGAAGAAGCGAAGAGAAGAAAAGAGAAGCGGAGAGATCTAAGGTTTACGGCGTTGCGAGGTTTTATGCTGGCTTGTATTTATAAAGGTTTTATGCCTGCCTGCCTGCCTTGCCCCCCAAGAGAAACCCTATCTTTTCTGACCGACGAATGAAAATGAATGTTTTTTTTAATTACTTTTTAAGCAATAGAATAGATTGGGTTTATGCTGTCTCGACCGTTGGATTAACATTGATCAGTGTATTGTTTTGACTTCTGACGGTGGTATTTAACTCCCGCTAGATTCATCTCGAATTTTATTTTATTTTCTAAATGAAGTTATTATTATAAAATAATTTTCATTTCTTTTTTAAAAAATAAATTAAATAAATCAAACTTTTTCCAAAAGTAATTACTTTGCCTAATAAAATGTCCAGATTGAGAGTTGAAATTTCATCCATCATACATAATAGTGACATACATACCTACCAAAGAAAAACAAATGTCAAACAATCTAATAAAAAAACTACTTAAGAAAATAAAATACCTTGAATTTCGGTTTTTATCTAAATATAGTTAAAAAAAATTATTTATCAAAATACTTATGTTTCAAAATTAATGACCGAAATCCGTTTATTTTAAAATATGTTGGGAAATCGCCATTTGTGATGACGATTTCTCATCATATTTTTAAAAAAAATTATAAAAAACTACATGGGAAATCGTCATCCCCTTCTATATTTTTTACAAATTTTGAAAAAATTACAAGGGAAATTGTCATTCTCCATGACGATTTTCCTTGCGTTAAGTTAAATTTTTTAAACTTTAAGTGACGATTTCCCTTCACAAATATTTTTTTTAATATTAAATATTAAATTTTAAATAAAAATTATATACTTTATAATTTTAAAAAAGTAAAAAATAGTAAATTATAAAATTAAAATAATAATAATAATTCGGGCCTCAGCCCGGCCCGACCCATGGACACCTCTAGTCATAGCCGTTGAAAATGTCCTTATCAATCTGGTATATCGAGACACATCCGGGCTTGCCGAGCGGACTACCCGACCCGTGGATAGGTCTAGCTATGACATTCATTCCTGCATAATTTACAACGCTTTATTTTCCTTGCCCAAGCCCATTTCGGGTCAGGCCGCCCCGAAAGCCAGTTTCACTATTCAAAAAAATTTAAAAAAAAAATATTTTTATATATTTTTTAATTAAATTTAAATAAATTTTTTATTTAATAAATAATAATTCGGGCTAGACCGACCGACCCGAATTACAAAAACACTTGTCCAAGCCCTGCCCAATACGATCCGGACCCAATATTAAATTTTTTATTTTAATATTTTTTGAATAGTAAAACGAGCTTTCGGGCCAGCCCGGGCCTGGTCCGAAATGGGCTTGGACAAGGGAAATAAAAAAAATTCGAGCCTTGGCCCGGCCATAGACACCTCTAGTCATAGTAGTCGAAAATGTTCTTATCAATCTAGTACATCGGGAGAGAGTTCGCATCAACAATAATAACGTTATACATATTTTGCCCGAAAATCCATTTCACTATTCAAAAATATTAAAAAATTTTTTATATATTTTATAATTAAATTTAAATAAAAACTTATTTATTTAATTATTATAAATTATTATTATTATTTTATAATTTACAAATTTTTACTTTTTTAAAATTTTAAATTTTAATATTAGAAAAAAACATTTTTGACGCCCTTCACTTAAAGTTAAATTTTTTTAACTTAACCCAAGAAAAATCGTCATGGGATGACAATTTTCCTTGTGGTTTTTTTAAAATTTGTAAGAAAATATAGAAGGAAAATCGTTATGGGGGATGGCGATATCCCTTGTAGTTTTTTACAATTTTTTTTAAAAACATGATGGGAAATCGCCATCAGTCATGGCGATTTCCCAACATGTTTTAAAATAAGCGAATTTCGATCATTAATTTTGAAACATCGATATTTCGATAAATAATTTTTTTAGCTATATTCAGATAAAAAAACCTTGAATTTCAATCCAAAAATTTTAATATATAAATATTTGTAATTAAAAAAAAAAACTCATTTGATATTGTGGTTTCCGTTTTCTTTTCAGAAACCCACTCTTTAAATGTGTACAAGATTTTTAAAAAATAATTCAACAAAGTAGCTTTTATATTTTTAATATTCATCTTAAATTTATTCACGAGTCAAATTTAATATAAAATTTTTATAATTAATAAAAAATATATAATTATTAGTATAAAATAATTTTTAAAATATTTAATATATTTTAAACAGTAAACAAGCTTTCAAAATGATTGACCAACTCGAATAAGACAAATTTTTTTTTGCGATTTAAGTATAACCCAGCCTGACGCATGGGAACACCACAATTTTAGGTAGGTAAGGTCACAATTTTAGGTAGGTAAGGTCGTAAGGATACCAATGCAAAATATCCCTTGTGTTTTTTTTTTTTTTAAAAAAAAAAAAAAAAATCATAGTTTAGCTAAAGGATTTGCTGATATTCAAATTATAAATATGTTAGACATTATTTTTTAAAAATAATTATACGAATCAATTAGATTAAACTCTGAATAGTATTCATAAGTTGGGCCAAATACGGTCCGAAATTTTTTTTCTTACCCAAACCCATTTCGGATCGGATTGGTTTGAAAGCTCATTTCACTGTTTAAAAAATATTAAAAATATATATCAATATTAATATTTATAATTAAATTTAAATAAAATTTATTTTTTATTTAATAAATAATAATTCGAATCGTGCTAAGATGACCCGAATTATAAAAAAAACCTTACTCAGACTCACAATTTAAATCGAACTGGATAAATAACCTGACTTTTCAATAGGTCTAACTCTGAATTCCCCGTGTGTTTTTTATTACTACATAGACGCAATGCAAGTTTGGTACAGTGATTAATTTCATACTAGTCAAATTGTTTTGTCCAGTCAAGAGGTTCCCATTCGCGAGCAAAACTGGCAACGCCTTTCTATTGGATATCAATGTAATATTTTAATACGTAAATTATTATAATTACATACACGGTGTACACAATTAATATCAAAATTAAATGTGAAATTAGTTCGATTAATTATGACTGTCAAGTCTGCATTTTGGTTGTCTCTTTTCGAAATTAGTCATACTGGTTCGGTGCATGACCGAACCGGTTCGTCTCTTGAGACATGTTTGTTTTGACCGAACAGATTCCTCCCAATTAGTACACCATTTTCGAACAGACTTCTGTCACTCTATATATTCAGACTTTTAGAGTCTGTTTAACATACACAAATTCACTATATTATTTTTCTAATTGAGAAAGAGTCTAACATTTTCCGGTTCGCTGAGTTGCTTCGAGTGTACTCTCTAGAGCAACGTTATCGAGGAGGCATGGGAGACTATTTGCATACAATCTGCAAGCACCTTAGAGATAAGCAATATTCGTCTTAAGGTCAGAGGTCCAACCTTGACTCGATATTGATTTTTTCAAATTAATTTCTGTAAATATTTTTATATTCGATACATTCAAGTTCGTATATATATCAAGTTTCTTTATCTGTTTTATATTTATATTCTGTTTTTATACAATATATAGCAAATATATTCTACGAATTTTCTCTTGTTTATTGTTATATATTGTATGTTAGAATATATATATATATATATATATATATATATATATATATAGAGGTTGCTTCTACTTTGTATACGTAGGCTGCGTTTAGTATTGCTTCTAGCTATCGGAACGCTCGTTTTGACAGTCAAGCAATGCTAAACAAATAGCTTTTTTTTTGTGAAAGCACTTTTTGAACGTTGACTTTGAACCAAACCTAAAAGCCAAAAAAATGGGGCTTTTATGGTTTGCAAACCATGGTTTAGGGAGAAAATTACCAAATACCCTTTCTATTAAAAAATTATGACAAAATTATCCTCTAGTTAATTTTGTTCATTTTTTAAATAAAATTATTCTTTTATTTTTTTAAGTATATAAAATTCTATATTATTGATATTTTTTTAACTTAAAATAAAAATATGAAGAGAATATAATTGTTTATTTTTTAATTTTAAATAATTTAATTTTTTAATAAAATTTGCTAATTTTATTTTTGTATAAATTTGTATTATTAAGTCACACAATTATTTTGAAAATTTTATTTTGTATAAATTTGTATTATTAAGTCACACAATTATTTTTTATACATCTTAATAATTTACTAATATTAAAAATGATTTATTCTGTACTTTTAAATATTATGTCCTTTTTAGTCATTTTAATTACACATCACAGTTTTTCACAGTAATGGCAAACACTAAAAAATTTCAAATCACACTTTTTTCATAGCACTTTTCAAACACATTTTTTTCAAACCGTAACAGTAATACTAAACTAAGCCGTAGTTACTTGTGAGCGGCAAGATATTGATGCATACTGTGCCTATATATATATATATATATTGATTAAATTATTATAATGGTGCTTCAGTGTGGTTTCACAAAAGAAAAGCTTTCGTTCTTTTCTTTGATAATGAAAGAAAACGGAAAGGATTTATTTTTATTTAGTGGCAAATCTCATCAATTATTTCTCTAATATCATTATTTCTCTATTATAATTTTTTTCTTATCTCATCAAATTTTAATATACAAATTTTGTTTCTAAAAAATATTTATTCAAATAATGTAATTACAATTTACAAATGCTAGTTATAGCCATCTAATTTTATTCGAGTCACACCTGAGACAAGCCACAAATCGAATGCACTAAATTGAGATTTTAATTTGTCAATTTTTAACTTAATCCTTTCGGATGTACTAATTCGATTCCTATGACACGAACGCGTTTTGGATTGGGTTTCGGTATCAATTAAGCTCTATTTAGACGAATTAATTTAAAACCATTTCTGTTTAAATAAGTTTAGCCTTGTTACGATGAATTTGAGTTTTCGAATTTCACCGGATTATCATTTTGGATTTTCACGGATCATACTGGAATTAAGTTGGTCGGGCCTCAGCTTACAAATGGACAAAACTTAGATTGAATTTAATTTTTGGGCTCATTTGGGCCAGAGTCTTTGGGCCTTGAAGATTTGGGTCTGCTTAGGCAGCAGGCCTGGCCCATTCCCCCATTCCCCCACACCCCAGCAGACCCACCACCGTCCCTAACACCTCTGCACACTGTCACCCCACTTGCCTACACAGCCATGCCACCCTAACCCAAGCCCTACAGCCTGCCAAGCACCCCGTAACTAGATCTGTCCATGGGTTGGTTAATCCGTCCGGTCCATATTGGGCTGGGTTTGGACATGATTTTTATGATCCGACACGACCCGGATCACTGTTTAAGTATTAAAATATTTTTTATTTAAATTTAATTATAAAATATATATAAATATTAATAGAAAAATAATATTGTAATATTTTAATATATTTAAATAGTGAAACGGGCTTATATGAGTCCGATTGAAATAGGCTTGGGCAAGGAAGAAAAAGAAATTCGAGTCGCGGCCCGGCCCGGCCTGGCCCATGGTCAGGTCTACCCCTAACTTAGGCCGAGGGTTCTTCTTTTAGATATGGTTGTTTAGGCAAAAAAAAAAAAAAAATGCAAAAACAACAAACACACAAAACGTGATACGAGAAAAATAATACAAATACAAAAATATATCAAAATTTATATAATACGAATTATTAACGTGACAAATTTATATAAATATATAATATTTTAAATACGATTATGACACAAATAAATGATATAAACGTAATACAAATATACGAATTGTCGGATGTAACATATATATATATATATATATATATATATATATATAAGGCAATGTTCCTCGTCTATAAAATCCGCCAATCCCACCTTCGTACTTGGAAATTATTCTCCAAATCCGTCCCTAACAAGACGAGAAATCGAATTCTTTCATGGAAATCGGGATGAAATTAACATTACTTAATTACAAAATCTAAACAGGGTGAGCTCGCAACTCTGGAGTCTGGAGGTAGGTAGCAAGCAGTGTGAGAAAAAAATTGAATAACATGAATTTAAATTACTATTATGATCGTTATTTTACGATTTTGATTTTTTTCGTCGTTGATATTAATCTTCAATATTTACCGTAATTAATTGCGATAACATTCATTATATTAACAACGCGACATGAAGAAAAAAAAAAAAAACATATCTATTACTGTAATTTAAATCCATGCTGAACAAGGATCCATTTGAATTCCACCACACCTTTACTGCAATGGGATCCAATATTATTTTTGACGTAATGGATACATGACAAAATTACAATAATGGACTGCGATAACATACGTTGAATTCAAATATATATCCTATCATTAATTTTAATCTTACCGTTACAATAATTAATTTTACTACTATCATTATTTTTAATCTCATCAAATATTTCCCCGTCAATTTAAATGGAAACAAGTCAACTTGTCTATCATTATTGCATACGATTTGGAAAGATACCCAAAAACTACAAAAATACGATTTGAAAGATACCCAAAAAGCTACAACAAGTGACAACTAACAAACTTTGTCTCATCAACAAAAAAAAAAAAAAAGAAAAAGACAAAATAGCCATTACCAACAACTTGTCGACCGTTTCGTAAATCTTTATGGTCAAATCGTGCGAAAGTCATGTCGTTTAACTCGAATCGTGCGAAAGTCATGTCGTTTTTAACACTTAAACCGAGAGTTACGCCCGCAAGTTCTAGATAAGCCACCGCCCACCAGCCAAAAAAAGGCACCAACAAAAGTTTAAATGCTAAATATAATTAATTTTAGCAGACAGCAATGGAATTTTGAATTTTTTTTGGGTAAGAGAAAGTTTTGGTGACAAGATGATTTCAGTTCAGGGTTAGAATATATTATAATTTTATATAGATTAAATTTAATATTTGTTGAGAAAAATTTAGAGTAGATAATTCTAATTTTACCACTCAAAGAAGAAAGTTTAGATTTTAGGAAAACTCACAAATGCTCACACTTTACTCTAGACTACACTCTTTAGAGAAGAACTCCTTAAGAAAACTTAGAACTTTTATTGCTTATTCAAGCTTACTACTTGATGATTTACAAATGCAAGGGAGGGGGGTATTTATACAATACCAAGACAAACACAAGCCACATAAATATAAAATCTAAATAAATTACAACCACCCATTGTTGTTTAATAACAACCACACATTTAAATCACACAACTACAATCACACATTAAACCACACAACTACAACCACACATTAAATCACACAACTACAACCACACATTAAACCACACAACTACAACCACACATTAAACCACACAACTACAACCACACATTAAACCACACAATTGCAACCACACATTGTTAGGTTTTTATTTTTTTCCTTGGGCTGGTATTGGACAATTTAACACTCCCCCTCAATACCAGCTCTTCCTCTTTGCACCATGTTGAGTTGACGACGAAACATTTCAAATTTGTTGATACTCAAACCTTTTGTGAATAAATCTGCCATTTGATCATCTGTCTTGATCTGCTTCATCTCAATCTCTTCTTGTAGAACCTTTTCTCTGATAAAGTGATAATGCACTTCTATATGTTTGGTTCTTGCGTGAAAGACTGGATTTTCTGCCAAACGAATTGCTGACTGGTTGTCGCAATACAATGAAACTGCATAATCTACTGGTTGATGTAGATCACTCATTAGTTGTATCAGCCACGTACACTCTTGAGCTGCCATTGCTGCTGCTCGATACTCAGCTTCGGTAGTTGACAATGATACCGTTGGTTGTCTCTTACTGCACCAAGAAATTGTTCCAGAACCAAGTTTAAACATGTACCCAGTTGTTGATCTCCTGGCGTCATGATCTCCTGCATAGTCAGCATCACAATAACCAACTAACTTACAGTCTTCACCTTTCTTGTACAAAAGACCATAATCTATTGTACTTTTCACATATCTCAGTATTCGTCGAACTGCTTCTAAATGAGGCTTCTTCGGATTTTGCATATACCGACTCATCACACCAACTGTATAAGAAATGTCAGGTCGAGTCAAGGTTAAGTAGATCAGGCTACCTACCAATTGTCGATACATAGTTGCATCTTCCAAGTCTTTGCCTTCAAGTGCACACATCTTGCCATTTGGTTCCATCGATGTTGAAATTGGCTTGCTCTCGAGCATTCCAAACCTTTTTAGCAAATCTTTAGAATATTTTTGTTGACAGAGAAATATTCCTTCTTGTATGTGATCAACCTCTAGACCAAGAAAGTGCTTGAGTTGTCCAAGTTCTTTTATTTGGAAACGAACTGATAAATTCTCCTTGGTTTGAAGAATTTCTGCCTCATAATCACCAGTTATGATTAAATCATCCACATATATCAATACGATAGCTAGCTTTCCTCCATTAGCTTTGACAAATAAGCTGGAATCTGCAGGTGTCACTGAATAACCACTATGAGTTAAAAATTCAGCAATCTTACCATACCATGCTCTAGGTGCTTGTTTCAATCCGTAAAGTGCCTTTCGCAACTTACACACATGCTCAGGATGATTTTGATTTTGAAATCCCAATGGTTGAATCATGTAGATTTCTCGATCTAGCTCTCCATGAAGGAATGCATTCTTCACATCCATCTGCCACAAGTTCCAGTCTTTGTTGGCTGCAAGGGCAAGTAGGACTCGTACGGTTGTAAGTCTTGCCACCGGACTAAACGTTTCATCATAGTCTAGCTCATACTTTTGAGAGAAACCACGAGCCACCAACCGTGCCTTGTACCTTTCAATCGACCCATCTGGACGATGTTTTATCTTGTAAACCCACTTGCAGGATATGGGTTTCACATCTCTTGGTTTTGGCACTAGATCCCAAGTCTGATTCTGCTCAAGCGTAGTGATCTCTTCTTTCATAGCCATAATCCACTCAGAACTCTGTGATGCTTCTTCAAACGTCTCAGGTTCTGTTGCAATTGGTTCTTCCACTATGGCTGCATTAGCATATTTGGGATTTGGCTTCCGTGCTCTTGTTGTCCTTCGGATTTGTGATTGTGGAGATGGTTCTTCCACTTCACTCGATCTAACATCTGGTTGATACACACCAGTTTGCCAAGGACTCTGGACTAACACTTGCTCGTCATCGTCATCATCACATAGGTCTTCTACTTCATCTGAAGTTGATTGAAGTTGGACAATATACTTTCCCATTTTCTGTTGTAGCATGTCTTCAAATTCTTTTGAATCTGACAACACCTCCTTTTCTGAGAACCACCAAGAAGATGCTTCATCGAATACCACATTGCGTGAAGTGTAACATCTTCCACTCGTAGGATCACAACATTTCCACCCTTTCCTTTGGTTGTCGTATCCCACAAAGATACACCTAGTTGCTTTCTTATCAAACTTGCTACGTAAATGATCAGGAACAAATACATAACATACACAACCAAATACTCGAAAGTAGCTGATTGAAGGTTTCATTTTCCACAATTTCTCAAAGGGTGAAACAAACTCTAACCTTGGTTGAGGAAGTTTGTTGATCACATGGGCTGCGGTTCTCATAGCTTCGGCCCAAAATCTTCCGGGTACATTCTTTGCATGCAGCATACTCCGACAAATTTCTGCAAGATGCCGATTCTTTCTCTCTGCTACACCATTCTGTTGTGGTGTATTGACACAAGTATACTGATGACGTATGTTGCATTCTCGTAGGTATTGAGAGAATTCGCCTGAGCTATATTCTCCTCCATTGTCTGTGCGCAAGCAACATATCTTCTTTCCCACTTCTCCTTCAACTATCTCTTTGAACTCTTTAAACTTTGAGAAAGTGTCAGACTTTTCTTTCATAAAGAAAACCCACACATACTTGGAGAAATCATCAATAAACGTCACCATGTACCGCATTCCACTAATTGATGGTTGCTTAACGGGCCCAAATACATCAGATTGAACTAACTCTAATGGTTCTTTTGCTTTAAACTTTGACTCCTCGTATGGCAATTGGTGTGCTTTACCATATTGGCATCCTGCACAAACTGTGTCTGTTCTTATGTCAAGCTGAGGAAGTCCCTTAAGCATCGACTTCTTCATCATCATACTTAGCTTGAAATAACTAACATGACCTAACCGCATGTGCCATAAATCTGCTGTATCGCTCCTTCTTGTCTTGTCTACATATGCTGACTCTGCTGACATCACGTAGACTGACTCCAGACGTCGTCCTTCCATCATCGGCTGTCCTGAGATTTTGAGATCACGATATACCTTCACATCCCTTGGACCAAACAGAATATGGTGACCTGACGATGTTAATTGTGCCACTGAAAGCAAATTTTTCTTCATGCCTTGGACATGGTAAACATCTTGTAGTGGTACCTGATTATGACTATATCGAGGTGCTACTACCGTCTTACCGATGTGAGTAATCGGTAATCTTGAATTATCAGCTGTCACAACAATGCGATTTCCCTTGTATTCTGACAGGTTCTGCAACTTCTGTTTATCGCCTGTCATGTGATTTGAGCAACCTGAATCGACAATCCAGTCATTCTCATAGTCAATTCGGTCAGCCGTTGTTACTGTGAGAGCTAACTCTTCCTCTTCCATAGCAAAAAATGCTTCAGCGTCCCAATCATCTTCGCTTTTCTCCTTTGTACTAGAAGTAGCAGCATTGCTCTCAGCGGGCCTTTTGTTAAACCAACAATCTTTTGCCATGTGACCTTTCTTGTCACAGTTGTAACAGTTACCTTCAAATCTTTTATTGTTGCTACGATTCTTTGAAGCTCCCCCTGGACGAGAGCTCCCTTCTCCTTGATGACTTTTTGTCTTGTCACCATACTTTTTAGATCCACCACCGACGTGCTGTTTGAATTTGCCTTTGCTTTTGTTGGTGTAGAGTGCTTCCTCTTCACTTTTCAACGAGACCCCTCCCATTTGCTTGGCCATAGATTCTTGACCAACAAGCAAATTTTCAAACTCTACAAGTGATGGTTGAGTTGGCCATCCTTGTATAGCGGCAACGAAGCTGCGATATTCGGGCCTCAAACCATGGATAATTATTCTTTTTACCCTGGTATCTCCAATAGCAGCTGTAGGATCTAAATCAGAAATTTCACGGCATAACGTTTTTACCTTGTGAAAGTATTGAGCAATCGGTATATCCCGTTGTGCAACTGATAATAATTCATTCTCAAGAAGTTGAAGTCTTGTGTCATTCTTTCTCGAAAAGAGTGCATCTAAAGTATCCCACGCTTCTTTTGGCGTTTCTAGCTTTTGTATGTGTTCCAACATTTCTTCTTCAACTGTGGTCTTAAGGGCAAACATGGCTTTACCCACTTTAATCTTCCATTTGCGCAGGTTCCTTGAGCATCTTCTTGCTCGGGCTTCGTAATTTCACTACCACCAACGACTTCCCAAAGGTCTTGACCTTGTAGGTAAGACATCATACACGTCTTCCACGTGTTGTAATTTTTGTGATTGAGCTTCTTGATTCCTCCAACTACTTGAAGATCACCCATCGTGTCGGCAAGACTCTAACAATACCGAACAAGCTTGATTTTGAGACACAAACTTGTAGAGTACAAACTCCTCACGACTCAAGAACGCTCAAACCAAAAATAGTACCTGAATAACTATTTAACTGTGAACAGTACCGTATACGTGAATAGTATCGTATACCATATACTTGAATAAATCTAGTATATGTTAACAATTACTATAAAAGTATATAGTGACACGTGTGAATAGTAACTATGGTAGTAACTCACAACCTAACTCTGATACCAATTGTTGAGAAAAACTTAGAGTAGATAACTCTAATTTTACCACTCAAAGAAGAAAGTTTAGATTTTAGGAAAACTCACAAATGCTCACACTTTACTCTAGACTACACTCTTTAGAGAAGAACTCCTTAAGAAAACTTAGAACTTTTATTGCTTATTGAAGCTTACTACTTGATGATTTACAAATGCAAGGGAGGAGGGTATTTATACAATACCAAGACAAACACAAGTCACACAAATATAAAATCTAAATAAATTACAACCACCCATTGTTGTTTAATAACAACCACACATTTAAATCACACAACTACAACCACACATTAAACCACACAACTACAACCACACATTTAAATCACACAACTACAACCACACATTAAACCACACAACTACAACCACACATTAAACCACACAATTACAACCACACAATTGCAACCACACATTGTTAGGTTTTTATTTTTTTCCTTGGGCTGGTATTGGACAATTTAACAATATTTACATATCACTCATTAAATGAAATTATCGATAAAATTCGAATCATAATATTTATCAAAACGCTAATAAATATTCTACCTTATGAATCAACTCACGTTACCCAAACACAATGAGATTCAATTCAAGGCTAGCTAGCTACTCAAAATCTAAATATATATATATATATATATATATATATATATATATGAATTATTATCTTGTACTAGAATATTTAAATTTCACAAACAAAATTAACAGGGTGACACATAGTGATAGGATATAGTAAAAAAAATAAAAACGAATTAAAAAAAAAGTGGGACATGTGATAATTTTTTCTAACCCGTTTGTGGAGTTAAAATATTCACACTGTCAGTGTATCAAAAACGAATTATATATATATATATATATATATATATATTCACACGGCATTATTCACTCAACCAAGCACTGCTGCCTCTCTCACTCTCACTCACTCAAAATCTCCCTCAAAATGAAGTGTAACATCTTGAAAATAACCATCGTATTATTGCTGATTTTGAGTCCCAACCCTATGGTATTATTGCAAATACCTTCCAAGGGAAAGTCACACCATGTCTGCATCATGGTGCTTCATCTTCAGCCTCTGAACCTTCTTTCCATTCTACAGTACTTCAATTCTACAATTCTTTCCCACAAGTTAAACAACTCCGACACTGGTGTTTCATCCTTTAACTTAAGGGTCTCAATATTTCTTGATGATATATTTATGCTCTAATTAATGTTTCTTTTATAAACTATTGATCATTAAATTTGCTTCTTTGGATGCAGCCTTGCACTGGTGCATGAAGGAACAAGAATGACCGATCCCTAAAATCCACTAGAGATTAATTAATTAGTTTATGTGAATTAGGGCTTTAGCTTATTTTGATTTTAGTTTCTTCTGGTTGTGTGTAGAGGAAAAATGCTACCCCTGATCTTAATTTTTTTTTCTTTTTTTAATGGCAGAGTTTAATTTATATGTTTTCATTAGTTATCTTCATCAATGTAAATTAATCCTATTTGAAAAATTAAATGGTTAATTACAAAATCCGGTGCAAGGCAGCAGCAGCTGAAATAAAACAAATTCATTGTCAAAATAATAATTTAAAATTTCTTTTAACATTTAATTCAAAAAGTGGTGTTTTTGTTTTATCTAGTACAAAACACCAAGATACAAGAACTTGCAGAGGTTTGAAAATATGAAAGAGCTGAGAGTGAGATACAAACTTGCAGAGGCTGTTCTAAGGCCAATTTGATGCATAAAGATATAAAGTCATTTGAACTCTATCAAAATTCCTAATAGTTGAAAATTTAAATTGTAATGTACATGCTGCTAATCATGCTGCGTGTTTGAATGCTGGAGAACCAACCATGACCATGAAACCAGTGAATTCTAGAGGGTGATTTCAGGTCATGTTATCCGGACTCGAAGATAAGTGTTAGAAACGGATATATGTCTGATATGGATATTTTAATTTATTTTATTTTTTTCATATATTTGAAAAATCATACTCTCATATCCATATTCAAATATGTGTCGGACATATATGTAACATAGGTTACAGGACGAAAAGAGTTCATCAAAGAACCAAAAGCTTTAATATAAGTTTTAAAATCAATGATAATTCCATGTTACCGAACACCATATCACCTCATTTCTTGTCAAAATGGGCAACAGTTTGATATATCTAAGTGGCATTAATAATAAGCAATCCATTCATCAGACACAAATATCTTGTGATCTTGGAGAGTCTAGATTTAAAGGATTGAGCCCAAATTTTCTTTATATTCTTAACATGCCATCCTCGGCTAGCACTTAGCAGAAAGAAACAACAAATTATCTAATTTTACCCTACAAATTATATATCAACAATCCAAGAGATGAAATGACTAGCATAAGAAGGAAACTCACAACAAAAATATGGAGAGATGTTTTTGCGTCTTTCGCAGTCAACAGATCAACATGACTTTGAGCGTGTTGAACATTTAAATTCAGTCCCTTAATATTTTAGCCTTATTAATTTTTATTTTTATTTTGGTACACATTTAATAAGAACAAAGAAATAAGAATGAGTTTGTAGGTGTTTAACCATTTCGTTCGATAATTAAATCAAAGTCAGTATTTACCCCTTCCACACGTACGCCCTTGCCTGCTTATACTTTTTTTTTTTTCTTTGCCATGAAATCCAAAACTTTAACATCAAAGGAATACCCAACACAATTCCTAGGTTGATCAAAGGCAAAAATTACTACTATTAGACAATTTAACAAGTACTTGATTATGTAAGCGATGACCTTATCAAATGTTTAATTAGTCATCACTAAACAGCAGATTAAGTCGCCTTTTCACTTTTTTTTTCTCCTATGAACACAATTTAAAAAGGGCAACATATATAGTACTATTGAACTTTGAATATGCAAGTTTTTTCTATTTTAAAAAATATTTTAGAGTTTTGCTAATTATATAAATATTTATAGACGTTAATTAAAGTGATGCCATATTTGCTTTAAACTGTAACATGTATCAAAATAATACATCTAATTACAAACATCAAGTTGGTTCAATTGGTTGAGATTGTTTGCCTAGCTTGAAAGAATGACTTTTGACTCGAGAGATTGGAATAACCTTTCTATATTTGATTTAAATTTAGTAATTTTGGATACGATATAAACAAGATACGTTTAATAAATACGAAAATAATGTAATAAACATGACACATTTAATACACGTATCGTATTCGTATTTAAGATTTTGATACATTAAATAATTTATGTTATGTTTATATTTACACAATTGACATGAAGAAAAAAAAACACGAACACAACATACATTATAAATTTACTTGGATTTTATGTACCAAAAATAATAATAACATATCTAATTGTCACATTATAAGATAACTTGTTTTGCATGTTAGAGACCCTCTGCATTTTCAACCTGACTGTAATTAAAGAACACTTATTTGGGGCACAAGTTTCCTTGTGTTCGATACTTTGATTTCACAATATTATCGACTTTGAAAATTCTTACCTCATGGCCGGTCAACACACAGCACTTGGTTAAGATATCTTTATAGCCAAACGCCGGCTAAGTCAAATTAAGGAACACTTAATTCCATGCTTCTCCAACTATATATATATATATATATCTGCAGTAATGCATTACCAATCTCCACACCAAACATACAAATCCAAACCCATTGCTCATAAACGAAACATCTAGCAGCTAGCTAGCAAAGTTCTTCGTATCATAATTTAAATAGCGGTTGCAACGTCATCGTTGATAATCGTCGTTGATATTTATCATAATTGATTGCAATAGTATTTATTATTTCCGTAACTACAATAATCACAACATAACCGAAAACTCGTCTGCAATCGTGCTTTCATACAAATGGGATTCCTCAAAGCAGCAACTCTCTTCAAGATTTCACTTTTATTCACCCTCTTGTTCAGTTCATTTACTGCACAATTTGGTGCTGCCATAAGGGCTTGGCAAGGAGAGCAAGTATTCAGCGAAATCGTGCCTAATTTCGAGTCCCTGCAGAAGGGACCAGTGCCACCATCCGCCGGTTCTCCTTGCACCAACATCCCCGGTGGCTCAGGCCATTGTGTTGTGGTCAATGAAATGAACGCTGCTGGCCATCTCCTTCGTTCACCATCTGCCTTTCCTGGCATTAATGTTATAAAGTTTGCAGGCACTTCCATGGAGGAATAATTGTTGGAATATGGCTTAGAATATGGCTTGAATATAGCTTGAATATGGCTCATTCACCATAGATGGCTTAGCACCAATAATGGAGCTACCACTTGCACCACTTGCACCACCAATAATGGAAGCTACCACTTGCAAATGGATGGTGGCTATGGTGGCTACCACTTGCAATGTGTTCACACCAAGATAGGTGGTGGATGGTGGCTATGGTGGCTATGGTGGCTGCCACTTGATGCATGTTCACACCTTGATATTATGGCTATAAATAGCCATGTAGAGATGAGAGAGTAGAGTAGAGTTGAGTGTAAGTTAGAGCTAAATTGTTGAAGCAAATACTCTGTGTTTATAGAGTAATTCGGTATTGTGTTGAGTTGTGAGTTCAGTGCTTGTGTAGCACTTTGAATTCTGTATATGTTTGTACTCTAAACTCCATTAATACAAAGCTTCAAGCTCCTCCTCCCATGGATGTAGGCACAGTTGCCGAACCACGTAAAATATCGTGTTTTTTCAGTGTGTTTAAATCGGTTTTAGTAATATCAATTCGCTTCCGCACAACAAATTGGTATCAGAGCCAATTTTTACGTAAAACCGAGTTTGTTCGATTCTGTCCGTTTTTCAAAAGTGCTCAAATTTGTGTTTTGAAAATACCAGGTTGAAGAGGTCGTCGAGAGGAGTGCAGCTGAATCAACCAGAGCGCCAGAAGCCACCGCACGCGCCCGCACGCGCCGCCAGAAGGGTTGAGAGTGGGTCTCACGCGCCCACGCGCCGCACGCGCCTCCGGAGGTTGAAGACGCGTGAATCCCACGCGCAGCACGCGCCACACGCGCCTCCAGAGGTTGAAGACGCGTGAAGCCCACGCGCCCCACGCGCCCCACGCGTCGGCCACCCAGACAGCTCCACGCGCTCCACGCGCCGCCGTACGCCGCCTACGCGCCGCCGCAGGTTAGACCAACTTTTTCGGGCTATTTTTTGAGCCGTTTCAGAACACTATTCCGAGACTTTTCCGAGCCGGTTGAGCTAAACCGAGTCCATTTCGAGCCACCTGAAGCAGAATATTCGCAGAATATTCACCGTGTGTCCAAAATTTACACAGTTGGACCCGTTCCTGGCTATTTCGACTATTCCGGACTCAACCGCGGCATCCGTTTTTCCATACAGGTACCGAAAAAACACTTTGTTGGTAATTTTGTTTTATTACCATGGCAGAATCATTAGAGACACATGAAACAACCAGCAGCGCACGATCAAGTTCTTATATCAGAAAGAACTCGATGACCACTGCAAAGTTCGAGGTGGAGAAATTTGATGGCACCACCAACTTTGGCATGTGGCAGTGCGAAGTTCAGGATCTGTTATTCCGAGAGGGTTCATATATCGCTCTGGAAGACAGGCCCAGAGATATTTCGGAAGATGACTGGAAATTTGTCAACCGTCAGGCTTGTGGCACAATCCGGTTATGCCTAGCCAAGGACCAGAAGTACTTTGTCATGAGAGAGAATAATGCAAAAACTCTCTGGAAACAACTTGAGGACAAGTACATGACAAAAAGCATGGAGAACAGACTCTATCTGAAGAAGAAGCTGTTCCGCTTCTAGTATGTGCAAGGTATCACCATGCAGGAGCATCTAGTAAGTTTTAACAAAATCCTCGCTGATCTTGAAAATCTAGATGCAAATATCTCTGATGAAGATAAGGCTCTTACTCTGTTAAATTCCTTGCCTGATAGCTATGATCATTTAACCACTACACTGTTGTATGGTAAAAATGATATAGAATATGTTAATGTTAGTAATGCTCTGGTGAATAATGAGTATCGGAAAAAGGATCAGCATGATCACCAGAATACTACACCAGAAGCTTTAACTGTGTACAGAGACAGGACGGACAACCGAGGAGCCGGAGAAAACAAGCGAGGTAAATCCCGCTCAAGGAGGGGATCATCGAGAACACGACTCTCGAGGGACGAGTGTGCCTTTTGCCATGAGAAAGGGCATTGGAGGAATAACTGTCCCAACATGGAGAGGTCGATTGTGAGTGTAGCTCAAGAATCTGAGGGAGAGGAAGACTCTGCATTTACAATTTCCACAACAACACACTCTTCAGATCAATGGATTCTGGATTCCGGATGTTCCTACCATATGTGTCCGAACCGGAAGTGGTTCTCAAACTTCAAAGAGTTTGATGGAGGGATTGTCCATATGGGCAATGACAATACTTGTCACACTAGAGGCATCGGAACGATCCTACTGAAAATGCATGACGGTACAATCAGACAACTTACAGACGTAAGGTATGTCCCTGATCTCAAGAAGAACCTCATATCACTGGGGGTCTTAGACTCAAATGGTTACAAGGTGACCATTCAGAATGGAGTCCTGAGAGTTGTACGTGGAGCATTCTTAGCAATGAAGGGTTATATGAAGGGAAATCTGTATCTCCTTGACAGAGAAACCGTGACAGGCAGAGCAGCAGCCTCTCACAGAATGATGGGATAATCCGACACTTCACTGTTCCTGGCACTCCCCAGCAGAATGGAGTTGCAAAAAGGATGAACCGAACTTTGGTTGATAAAGTTCGCTGCATGTTATCCCAGTCGAGCTTGAGCAAAGCATTTTTGGGCGGAGGCTTTATTGTTCGCCTCCCGCATTATCAACAGACTAACCTCCACCGCAATTGATGGGAAGACTCCCATAGAGGTGTAGTCCGGATATTCTGCCATTGAATATGATCGGCTTCGTAGTTACGGATGCAAAACTGGATCCTAGAGCCAAGAAAGCTGTCTTCTTTGGGCTTTAGTGAAGGAGTAAAAGCAGTCCGATTGTGGAACCTTGAGTCAAAGAAAGTCATCGTAAGCCGAGATGTTGCCTTTGACGAATCTGTAATGCTGAAACTGTCAACTCCAGAGAATGTGAACCAAGATTCTCTAAAGCAGGTGGAGTTTTGAATTAGAAGATGATGGTCAAAATTCAGATGAATCTGAACCAGAATCTGATGACACCTTAATTGAAGTGGAGGAGTCATCACCGGAAATCTTTCAGCAACTTGAATCAGTTGTCACCAGTAGACCGAATAGACATATTCGGAAACCTGCTCGATACACAGACGTGGTGGCATACGCCCTTCCAGTAATTGATGATGATGTTCTGATCAATTACAAAGAAGCTGTAAACAGCCTTGTGCATGCCCAGTGGAAGGAGGCGATCAGAATTGGAAGTTAGTTCCACTTCCAACACTCAAGAGATCAATTGAGTGCAAATGGGTCTTTGCCAAAAAGGAGGGTGCTACCGGCAAAGACAGCATCAGATACAAAGCCAGATTGGTAGCCAAAGGTTAGGCTCAAAAAGAAGGAATAGACTACAATGAGGTATTTTCACCTGTTGTTAAGCATGCATCTATTCGGATCTTATTGGCTTTAGTAGCACTGTATAACCTAGAGATAGTTCAACTTGATGTAAAAACTGCATTCCTCCATGGTTCCGTAGAGGAGGAAATTTGTATGACTCAACCAGATGGTTCTGGAGTCCCCGGTCGCAGAGATTACAAAAGCAAGTTGAACTGATCACTGTATGGTCTGAAACAATCCCGTGACAGCTGTACAAACGGTTGGACTGTTTCATGACAGGATGAAAAGTACACACACAGTCAATTTGATCACTGTGTTTATTTCCGGAAACTTCAAGATGGATCATTTGTCTATCTGCTGAAAAAGGCAAGGTGGAGATCGACAGGTTGAAGGCTCAACTGAGCTCAGAGTTCGAGATGATCTTGGAGAAGCTAAGAAAATTCCTGGGAAGTAGACAGAAAAATTGACTCAGACTCAGTGCATTGATGAATCATGCCAATGCAGTAGGTGCCCTGATATGTGAGTAATGGTGTGTACATTTGAAGGAGAAAAGAGGAAGCTCTGATCTGTGAATTCTCTCTGTGGATTCTCGCCAAGGTGGAGATTGTTGGAATATGGCTTAGAATATGGCTTGAATATAGCTTGAATATGGCTCATTCACCATAGATGGCTTAGCACCAATAATGGAGCTACCACTTGCACCACTTGCACCACCAATAATGGAAGATACCACTTGCAAATGGATGGTGGCTATGGTGGCTACCACTTGCAATGTGTTCACACCAAGATAGGTGGTGGATGGTGGCTATGGTGGCTATGGTGGCTGCCACTTGATGCATGTTCACACCTTGATATTATGGCTATAAATAGCCATGTAGAGATGAGAGAGTAGAGTAGAGTTGAGTGTAAGTTAGAGCTAAATTGTTGAAGCAAATACTCTGTGTTTATAGAGTAATTCGGTATTGTGTTGAGTTGTGAGTTCAGTGCTTGTGTAGCACTTTGAATTCTGTATATGTTTGTACTCTAAACTCCATTAATACAAAGCTTCAAGCTCCTCCTCCCGTGGATGTAGGCACAGTTGCCGAACCACGTAAAATATCGTGTTTTTTCAGTGTGTTTAAATCGGTTTTAGTAATATCAATTCGCTTCCGCACAACAATAATAGCAACAAACTAACAAAGCCAGATTCGTCAAATTCTTCTGATTTATTCTGTAAAGCAGCAGAGTTGACTGTAACTAAAACATTATACCATAATTTCTTAATTCTTTTTTTCATTTTTTTACTACTCTTTTGTAGTGCATCCTGTTAGTTTTATTATCAAATTGTTTAATTTTTTTTACAGGTGATTTTCTCCAGTTTTTGGCTTTGCTTAGCGAATTCTATTTCAATTTTCAATAGTCAATTTTCCTTTTAATTTGATGCAGTCAATGCTGTTACCCCTGAATTCCACCTCACACTTTTTGGATTTTATTGTAGTATAAGTATCCTCTTAATTAATATAAAAAAGTTACTGAAATCAATATTTTTGTTTTATGATAATCCGTCTATTTTGATCGTGTTTGTGTTATTTTTTCGTATCATAATCGTTTTTAAGGTGTTATATATTTTTATAAATTTTGACACATTAATAATTCGTATTATATAGATTTTGACACATTAATAATTCGTATTATATAGATTTTGACACCTTCCTGTATTCGTGTTATGTTTGTGTTATTTATTCGTATTGTATTATATTTTATGTTATATTTTAATTATTTTTTATATTATATTCGTGTTATAATATATATATGTTACAGATGTTGGGATTCGACTACATATCTGTTAAATATCATCTTTTAAAGATGATTATATCAACTAACTGGGTTAAGCTTGGATTTGATTCTATCTAATTCTAGTTGCTATAAAAATACATTTATGTTTTGTTTTAACTAGCTATAGTCAAATGGAAGCTGCCCACCATATCTGGCTCCAATTCAACTCCAAACTCAACATTCATTTCATTTTCTAATTTTTCAATTTCAAAATCGAACTTTATTTTTTTCTCTCTTTCTTCTTTTGGAACCGTCTCGGCTAAGCTCCCTTTTGACGAGCTTTTCACATTATGTCAAATTTGACATATAACAGCATTTGTAAAGTGCTGTAAAAACTAAAAAAATTAGTGCTATAAGAAGACAGCATTTTTTCATTTGCTGTATATGTGGTCGCAGCCTTATGTCTTTAGTAGCATTTTTACATATATGTAATAACACTTATCAAAATGCTGCTATTTTTACTTTATAACAGTTTTTCAAGACCTTTTGCATGCATTTTTCAATTGCTGCAAAAGATTTCGATGACAACAGTTATAAGTGCTACCAAAGACATTTCTAGAAGCACACTTTCTATGCCTTCAACAACAGTAAAAAAATGCTGCTAAAAGATAATGATAGTATCATAAGTTCTTATTTCTTCTAAAACCCCTTTAGAATAATTATAAATTGTTGCAAAGGTCATTTGAACTAAGAATAGAAGAAAAACAATCTTACATTGAATAATGTATACTCAATTCAATAAAAATTTTGAACTAACACAAGTAAACAATCGATAGTGTTCAATAACTTCTAGAACTGTACAGTTATAAAATCTATTACATGCTCTGCTCTACTCTACTACTCTATACGTTTTCATTCCTCCCTAGTCCCTAGTCAGTAGTCTCTCTCTCTCGGAAGGACTAGACAGCTGCACGGACAAAGCACTAAACCTATTTAATTTTCGGAATTATTCAAAAAAAAATTATTTTTTGATTTTTTCTTTATTTTTGTTTTTCTTTTAATAATAAAAAAATTAAACCCGAATAAAATTTGGTGTCTACAGTTATTAAATTACATATTATATTATGCTGGAGTAAAAAATAAAAAATAATTGTAAAATATAACAAAAATAGTTGTAAAATATAACATTGATAATAAAAGTTGTAATTTTATAACAAATAGTTATAAAAGATAACAAAAATAATATTACTACTTTTTTTTTTTTTGAAATAAGACAGAAACTTCATTAATTAAAGGTGAGTACAATCGTCATTGACAGTAGTGAGAAGAAAATCTGGACAAATTTTTATCCAAAACCGTTCCTCTTCTATCTGTGTTCCATGCTTAGCCAACAGATGTGATGCTTTATTTCTAGTTCTTTTTGTATGAAGAAGTCGACATGACAAGAAAGTGGATGAGATGTTCCTAGCTTCATCAATTAAGGTCCCAATGGGTGATAAGTCAGCTTCCCTCGATCTAATCTGTTTTCCACTCCCAAGGCGTATCCTTCCAATATGATTTTTTGCAATCCCATGTCTTTAGCAAACTTCAGGGCTCAGATTGCCGCTTCAGCTTCAATCACCATTGGATCTGAAGTGTCTCTTCTTTGTGCTGCATATGCTCCTTGAACTTCTCCTTCTGTGTCGAGGATGACTACACCAACTCCTCTCGTGTATGTCAATAGCACCATCGAAATTTACTTTAAATTCTCCCACCAGTGGTGGTGACCACCTTTGCTCAGTAATGTTGGTAGTCGCATCTGGTCTGGGTTTTGAGCTGTTAATCTCAGATAAGTACCTTTTTATGAACTTCTCTGCTATTGGTGGTGACCATCTATCTTCTCCATGTAGTTCTCCATTTCGCCTTTGCCAAATTGCCCAAATCATGATAAAAACTTGTTGAACTTTTGCAGAATTCCGCTGGGCACAGATGTTAGAAAGCCCAGCAGCTGGGTTGAGTGGTCTCCATTGATAGAGCCCCAATTGAAGCCCTGGATTGTCCATATATTTTGTTCCCAAGAGCAATCACGGATAGCGTGTAAGGTAGTCTCTTCTTCGACTCCACATCTGAAGCATGTTGTATCCACATAATGTTCCTTTTAGCTAGGTTCATCATAACTGGTAGAGCATCATGCCATAGTCTCCATATCATTACTTTCATCTTAGGTGGTACCTCAGTTGCCCATAGTATTTTCCAAACTGAAGCAGTATGTATATTGTTGCTGATGTGAGTAGAGATGTTGAGTGTTGGATTCTCATTCCGCAACATTTTGTAACCTGACTTTACTGTATATGACCCATTTTTGTCATAATGCCCAACCAGCAAATCTGGGCAGTCTAGAGTACTTATTGGAATCCTATATATAGCTTCCGCTTCATCCGCATCAAATAACCTGTTACTTGTTTCTTTTTTCTATTGTCTACTGCTCCCTTCGATCAAGTCCTTCACCATTATCGTCTCCTTGTTGTTTGGTTGTTGGATATTGACCATGAATGGTGGTGTTTTCGACAGCCACTTGTCTTCCCAGATTCTGATCTTTTCCCCATTACCTACTCTCCACCTTAAGCCTTTCTATAGAACATGTTTAGCTTCACATATGCTCCTCCAAATTAAAGATGGATTTCTACCTAAGCTAGCATCCATGAAATCTGTGGCAGGAAAATATCTTGCTTTGTAAACTTGGTATACAAGTGTATCTGTGTTTCTTAGTAGACGCATAAGTGGGAATAGCTTGCAACACAGACTTAATGAAGACTTCCTTTCCCCCTTGAGATAGACATCTTGAACTCCACCCACGAATCTTAGAAATTATTCTCTCTTTAATTGATCTGAAAGCTTGCACACTGCCTCTTCCTACCATGCTTGGAAGACCTAGATACTTTTCAAAGTTCAAGGTAGACCGAATCTCAAACATTTCCTCTATGGCCTTTTTTTGTTTGCTGTCAACGTTATTGCTAAAATATAAAGCTGACTTGTCATAATTTATTTTCTAACCTGAGCCTTGTTGGGAAAAATAAAACCTGGTTACCCAAAAGCAAGCATTCACCCACAACAAGCATTCGAATAAGAAAAGAAAAAGACACAATATTTTTTTACGTTTATGGTTCGAGGCAGGAGTTGCCTAAAAGCTTTTGGTTCAAGCAAGGAGAGATGCTGCCAGCTGCCAAGAGTTTTTTTTTTTGTTCGAGTTCGAGTAAGGAGAGAAGCTCTGTTCAAGGAAGAAGAGTTGTCGAGTTCCTGCCAAGTGGTTATTGGGACTTTGACTCAAGGGAGGATATGTTGAGTATTTTTGAGTCAAGTCCCAATCCCACATAGCTTGCTTATGTTAAGCCAAGGGGGCTTTCACCTTATAAGTAGAGAGCTTAGGCTTTGGTTGAACTCACCCACCACCCTTGTGAGAGATAGTCTATACTATTGTATTAGGATTATCCGGTAGTGAGTCATAGTGTTTTAATTTGAGGGTTTGTAGCTTAATCCATTCAAAAGCTACTTGTAAGAGGGTTTGTAGCTTAATCCATTCAAAAGCTACTTGTAAGAGGGTTTGTAGCTTAATCCATTCAAAAGCTACTTGTATGAGGGTTTGTAGTTTTATCCGTGCAAAAGCTACTTGTATGAGGGTTTGTAGTTTTATCCGTGCAAAAGCTACTTGTAAGAGGGTTTGTAGCTTAATCCATTCAAAAGCTACTTGTATGAGGGTTTGTAGTTTTATCCGTGCAAAAGCTACTTGTTGTAGTAATGTTATCCTTATGGGATCGTGGATGTAGGCCAAGAAGGGTCGAACCACGTAAAAAAATATTGTGTCTTTTTCTTTTCTTATTCGAATGCTTGTTGTGGGTGAATGCTTGCTTTTGGGTAACCAGGTTTTATTTTTCCCAACAACTGGTATCAGAGCTTATGGTTCGAGGGAGGAGTTGCCTAAAAGCTTTTGGTTCAAGCAAGGAGAGATGCTGCCAGCTGCCAAGAGTTTTTTTTTTTTGTTCGAGTTCGAGTAAGGAGAGAAGCTCTGTTCAAGGAAGAAGAGTTGTTGAGTTCCTGCCAAGTGGTTATTGGGACTTTGACTCAAGGGAGGATATGTTGAGTATTTTTGAGTCAAGTCCCAATCCCACATAGCTTGCTTATGTTAAGCCAAGGGGGCTTTCACCTTATAAGTAGAGAGCTTAGGCTTTGGTTGAACTCACCCACCACCTTTGTGAGAGATAGTCTATACTCTTGTATTAGGATTATCCGGTGGTGAGTCATAGTGTTTTAATTTGAGGGTTTGTAGCTTAATCCATTCAAAAGCTACTTGTAAGAGGGTTTGTAGCTTAATCTATTCAAAAGCTACTTGTATGAGGGTTTGTAGTTTTATCCGTGCAAAAGTTACTTGTATGAGGGTTTGTAGTTTTATCCGTGCAAAAGCTACTTGTAAGATGGTTTGTAGCTTAATCCATTCAAAAGCTACTTGTATGAGGGTTTGTAGTTTTATCCGTGCAAAAGCTACTTGTTGTAGTAATGTTATCCTTATGGGATCGTGGATGTAGGCCAAGAATGGTCGAACCACGTAAAAAAATATTGTGTCTTTTTCTTTTCTTATTCGAATGCTTGTTGTGGGTGAATGCTTGCTTTTGGGTAACCAGGTTTTATTTTTCCAACAAGCCTTCCTCGTAGATCTTTAGCATGTTCTTCATCATTTCGCTTTCGGTTCTGTCTGCTTTAGCATACAGTAAACTGTCATCAGCGAAAAAAAGATGAGTAACTCTGGGACCATTACGACAAGCCTGAACTCCATGTAACATGCCATCACGTTGAGATTTTGCTAGAATTACTGATAGGCCTTCACTGCATAGAAAACATAAATAAGGCGGTAATAGGTCTCCTTGAGGGAGCCCTCGACCTGGGCAAAATTCATCACTAATAGCACCATTTACAATTATAGAATATGTAACAGAGCTAATACATGCCATAATAAGAGAAATCCATTGATTGTTAAAACCCAAGGTTTCCATCATGTTTCGTAAAAAATTCCATTCAACCCTGTCATATGCCTTGTTCATATCTAATTTCAGTGCAAAGAAACCTTTACGACCTCCTCTTTTATTTTTTTTATTGAATGTAACATCTCATAAGCAACCAGGACATTGTTTGTGATCAATCTTCCCGGAACAAAAGCACTCTGAGACTCACTGATGCATGATGGAAGGATGTGTTTGAGCCTATTAGCAAAGACTTTAGCTATGATTTTGTAAATGACATTACATAAGCTGATGGGTCTAAATTGGGTAATGTTTTTTGGATTCCTGGTCTTAGAGATTAAGACAATGTGAGTTTGATTGATTGTTTTCATATTATCATGACCATTTAAGATGTCCATACAACAAGCAATAACATCACTACCTATAATATGCCAATAATTTTGAAAAAATAAAGCAGGCATACCATCAAGTCCGGGTGCTTTGGTTGGGTGCATTTGTTTGATGGCTAGAGTGATCTCCTCAGCTTTGAATTCTGTAAGAAGGAAAGCATTCATCTCATCCGATACTCGGTTTTCAACTGCCTCAAAGATAACTCTAGAATTGTTTTGTCCTTGGGAATGGAACAGTTGTTTAAAATAAGTAGTGGCAATCTTTTCAATCCCCTTTACCTCCTCTACCCAAATTCCATGTTCATCCTCCAACCCCTTAATGGTATTCATGCGTTTACGCTGGGTAGCCATAGAATGGAAAAAAGACATATTGCAATCTCCTTCCATCAACCAATTTACTCTTGCCCGCTAAGCCCAAAAAGTTTCCTTTTTTCCAGTTCCAAATTCAGCTGCTCTCAGATCTGGTGTTCTCGATCAAGGACATTGTTTGTTGGGTGTAACAGTTTTAGATTCCTAATTTCTCCCTCAAGTCTGTCAATTTTGTCCTGCCATTCCTCAAATCGAGACTTATGCCATCTTCTCAAATGGACGCCTGTATGTGCCATCTTTGTCTGGAGTGTGTCAGTCATGGTGTTGTTCCAAGCTATTCAAATCTCTGTCTCACAATCGGTCTCTTTAGCCCACATTGCTTCAAAGCATCGTCTTCTTTTCCTTTTGTTTGCAGATGCTGGTTGGGTTCCTAGTGTGTTGATCACAATTGAGCAATTATCAAAAACTGGAGCCATAAGGTGCCGAACTTCATATAATGGAAATTGCTCCCACCATATCTCTGATATTATTGTGCACAGATTTACCCGGTTCCCAAATATATCAAACTCCTTTAAACCCCAAATCTTCCAACCCACTAGTCTCCAATAACACTCGAAAAGCTTCCGTTTGATTTTCTCGCCTAATGCACTTCCCTATTTTTTCATGTGTCCACAGTATCTCATTGAAATCCCCCAAACATAACCATGATAATATTACTACTTTGTATTGGATAAAGTAACAAAAAAATATAAATTATAATAAAAGTAGTAATACTATTTTTCTTATCTCCTGTTTAAAAGTTAAACGAAATTACAAGATATGTTATCAAAGCATTTAAAAAACGTAACAATTTGACAAGAATAATATGTAATTCAGAAAGAAAATATGTAAAAAAAAATTATATAATTTTGTTATCACTTGTTTAAAAGGTAAACGAAATTACAATATATGTTATCAAAGTATTTAAGAGATTTAGTAATTTGGTAAGAATAATATGGTAGAAAATATATAAAATAAAAATTATATAATTTTATATTTTCCCCGTTATTGCACTCTAGGAAAAAAATGGAGGTTGAAAGGAGCTAAAAGGTTGTACAGTTCCAAATTGTTGAATTTTAAAATCAAAATCAATTTAATTTTTGATCATTTCGGATTATTATTTAAGTTCGAGACATTTTAAACCCAAATTCTTAAAATTTAAAATAAAATCAATTTAATTTTAAATTATTTTGATTTAATCTTTCGGATCATTCGAATTTAAATACTTTTGGTTTCAAATTCCTTCGTGTTATCATTTCGGGTTTACATTGGACGAATTCAAATTAACTTCCCTTGATTAAATCAAGTTGATGAACTCGATCAAATTGAACAGAACTTTTCGAATTCGGATCAACTTTGCTGACTTTACTCTTTAACAACTATTTTCTAAACTATTCTCTGGCAAAGTTCAAATAATTTTAACATAGATGAAGCTAGGCAGGAATGTGAAGCAGAAACCAGAAACCTGAAAAGAAATATACCAAAGCCCTAATAAAAACTATAAATGCTTGATGCAAAGAAGGCAGTAACACTCTTTACAAAATGTTTTCCTAAAGAAAAGATTACAAACTCACTCCAAATCTAAGACCCAACAAATTTCCTGAAATACATTATCTGATCAGATAAGTAACAACAGAATTTGTGGGCGAATTTCGTCCTTGGTTACCTTTTTCAGTATCCATTGGAAGGTCGAAATACTGTATAGCCATTGATGCCACATCCCAGATTAGAATACTCTGGGCTGTAGTATGGGTAACTGTCACCATCTGCATTCGTCATCCCGAGTAAAGACAGATCGGAAGAAGCCGTTGGCCACTGGGTTGGGACCAATCTATCAATTTGTCCATTAGCATAAGGTAGGGGTCTAGCTTGCGGAATAAATTCCCTCGGTGTATCGAAATGGTTGCCCGAGGAACTACTGTAACCTCGTTGGAACCCATCATCATGGTAACTCCGTGCTCGCTCAAACCTGCATGAGCCACTCGAGGATCCCATCTCACTCGACATGCCCAAATCGGATGGAAAAGAAAAATGCCGATTTAATAAATGTGACCCATTGCAAAGAGAATGGAACCCTGTTCCTGCCCTAGCTTCTCTCCCAACATTGTGCTCTTCATCAAGCAAGTCATTGATGATATCAAGGTGTGGAAACTCATCTGCCAACACACCTTGGGTATGATGTCCAGATGTACACGCTGGAGACTCGGTAAAGAAGTGTTCCCGGGTTCCATTACGCATGGACTTGTACAAGTCAAGATTTTGGTTCTCACTAAGCAATGAGGAAGGATCAGAGTACATACTTCTACTGCCATCCCTTTGAGAACTCTCCATCCATTGGGGTGCATTTGGCAAGGTATCCCTAGTTACCATGCCAAATGGAAAGCCTGATTGGACAGAATTTGGATTCATTCGGTCGGAGCTCTGGGGTATATACACCGGTGCAGATACCAAGGCAGGTGGTTGCGAGTATGCTGGCGGTGGGTTGACTCTTGAGCTAGGCGAGTTAGGATGAGTGAAACCAGCTGAATTAGAAGCAACATGGTTACCCATTATGGCATTTCTGTAAGATTGAGGAACATAACTAGTAGCTGGTGATGGGTCAGGACCTAAACGGCCAGCTGCACTAACTGAACGAGCAAGAAAAGGAGTTGTTTGAACCATAGAAACAACAAGAGCTGTTGGCCTAGGACCAGGAATTAGAGGAGCACTGGAGGGCCTTGAAATCACAGGCAGTTGTGGGTTCATAGGTTTTTCGGTTGGTTTTGGAGCTGCAGCCTTCTGAGTCTCAGATTTTGATATACCAGTCATTTGGAATGTACTTGAAGATGCAGGTAGATCACTCTGTTGCAAGCAGTTTGACGTTGCCTTCCTAACTGGCATAGAATCCACACAGCCAGCGCTCCTGTACTCGGACCTAAACTGAGCAGTAGGTGGCAGATTTCTGGGAGGGCCTCTTGGAGAGGATGGTATAGCAGCCGTCTTCTCTTTAGGTCTTTCTAAATCAACTGGATCTTGGGTGCTTGGTTTCTTTTGCAGCAAAATTTTTTCCTATTACATTGAAAAGATAAATGTCAATCATATACAACTGTAAAAGTAACAAAAAAACAAATTTAAGAGCTTAATGAGATGGAATAGAAATACATCAGTACACCACCTTTTTAACAGCATCCTGCTCAACCCACTTTGTCTGATCCAGCAAGGAGGAAACAGCAGCCTCAGACTCAGATTCACCAGCCTTACTACTTTCAGAAACATCATTATGGTCCCCTGCATCTAATGTAGGACAAGAAGGCCGATTATCAGTTTCTGTAGTCCAACTACAGCCATCACTTGATGTTTTACTTCGCCGGTCCTTTCCTCTACAAATTTGAAGAGCCAGATGAGATAAATACCTTGTCTACGCATCCAGACACATGGAAAGATACCTAAGCAACACTTTACCTGCCATTGGAAAATGAGTTCCCTTTATAGTGCCCATTCATTATCACTGATGGTACTGAGTCTGTTGAACACGTTGATGAACTATCATCCATTATAAATGGGCTCCTTTTATCAGCTACTCCATTCTGTACACATGATAGTCCACTTAAGCCACTGCTACTGGCTTCTGTGGGAGGATGAATTTCTGATGTATCTGTATCCCAATTAACAGGACTAGCATCTCTGTCTTCTGAGTCAGATTGAAGAACTTCAGTGGCACCGTCAACTGAGTCAGAAACATCAGAAACATCATCCAGCACATCAGACTTTTCAGGCACTGGCTGCACCTCCGCCATCATAGAGGCTTCCTTTTCATCATCAGGGTGGTTTTCTGGGTGCTTCTCCTCTGCTGCCACAATAGCCTTCTCCTCCCTCCCTCTATCTTTGCTTTTACGATTATTCCGTTTTTGCTTAGCCTGCATAAGCAGGGGAAAATGTGTCACATTCAGAAGAAAATACTTCACGCTATCTACCCTCTTAATTCTTTCAAAATAGAAGTAAAACAAATACACTTCAAATTGCTTCCAAAACTAAATTAGGGGAACTTTCTGATAATCACCAGAAAATAAATTTGGGAAAATGTAAACCTTATTTTATTTCATTTTCTTGTGCTCAGGTGGTCCAAGGAGAGTGTTCATTCTGATATCTGCTAAGACTCTACCATGCCAAGAAAAAAACGGATTATACCTGTTTTTTCTTTGATTTTTTCTCCTTTTCAGATGCTCCTCGTTTAGTCTTCTGCTCACTTTCAGCCAGCCATGCAGCTTCTTCACGAATGAGTTCTTCTTGCCTCTTCAAAGCAACAGCTTCCTGGTAGGCAACTTCTATCTTGTTGCTGAATGGAAGTGAAAAATTAAGGCATATATATGGGTACAAATAAGAAAATATCATTCATTAATATCCTACGGAGATTGCTGAATAGAAGTTTTTGGAACACTACTGAAAATTAAGAATCTAATCTTTCCATCAAGCTGACCAAATGGTTTATATAAAGGAATCCAAAACCATGACTAACTGCATTACCACCTAATTTTCTGCACATAAACCACCAGATAAGACAATGCCCCATGTGTCAGAGAGAACTAAAGTTCACTAAGATATTGCCCTCTCACACTGAAAGATAAGACATTGCGTGCTAGTGCAGTCACGATTCTGGATAGTGTTGTAATGGTGACCGAACACATCAAGAAGATATAGGCATGCCTTGTGTAACAAAATGCACAATCCTAAGTCCCAATTATAAAAGGGTAAATTGATTTTGTAAGAAAACTGCATGCTAAACTAAATTTTGAAGGGAGTGCAGATAAAATATAATAGATGAATCCAGAATGCCTTTTTAGTCAGCAATAAGAAACTTCTAAGCAGAAGTTCAGTAACTCCTCAAAATTTGTTTAATAAAAACAATTCACAAGTCTACTTACATTATAAAAAAATCATTTAAAATTTGCATTTTTAAAACAGAAGAAAATGTCTAAGAAAATACAGGAGCCAGCGATCCATTTAAGTTATATAGCAGCTCTTATAAAATATTTACCCTCCATTTGTTTCTTTTAAACTGCTGCCCAAGAAAAATGTTGAGGTACATTAAAAAAAAATTGAGCATAGACACAACTACTTTTTTTTTTCCTTTCCCACCTGATTTCCGTGGAGCAAATGGAGCAACTTATTTGACAGTTAATGCTTAATATTCCCTTGGGCCCATTACTTGATTGGACAAAAGAAAATATTAGACTACACATGAATCATCTTTATTTATACATGCATATACATTTAGTGGCCAATCCTAGTTATAAGGATACATAACAGTATTTCCATAAGTAATGGAAATAATCAACAAGCTATTATTTGTTGACTGCAAAATTAAAAAAATATGGAACCTGAATATATGAGCAAGAACAAATATTTCCACTGTCCTGCGACCCAATTCTGTAAGACGCCTTTCATCACGCTCAATTGAATCCTTGTTGAAATCCTCTCCAGAATTCCCATCCTACACAAAATGAAAAGGCTTGCTGAGCAAGGAAAAAGCTGAAACACCATTTTTTTTAACTCAAAAAACAAAAACAAATTCATGACAGGCCAGGCCAGGCCAGGCCAGGCCAGGGGCTTGAATTATTTTTCCCAGAAAAGCATATGGGAACAGCACAGCATTAGCTTCCAGAGAAGAGAAAGCATCTACTTTTATAGAAACCAAGGCAGAATTCATGTATTTGAAAGAGAAGTAAAGAATTCCACTAAATATGTTTTCACTTGTTAAGAAATTTTTAAAATGGAACATACAAATTACTCTATACTTGCTTAAACCCAATGTTCTTACTCATTATAACCTACCATCAATATTCAGGAACTTACCTTTGTTCGGTTCTGAGGACCTTTCTCATCTTTCGGAGGTAATGGTTCCAAAGCAGCCCTTTCTAGAAGTAGTAGCACATCATCCACTAATACAAACATATTTTTTTCCACACGAACAATTGGAGCTGGCATTTCTTCAGCATCCAATAATTTTGACTTCGCTTTCTTGCCCTTACTCTGTCCTTCAAGAGCCTTCAACCCACTATAGAGTGAATCCATTACCAAAGTAGATGTCACTTCCTTCTCTATAAGAAAGTGCTTCACAACTACTTTCAAAATCATATCTGTTTTCTCCCTGGACATTCGGCGCCTGGAGTTTTGGTCAATCCCCAACCAGAAAGCACGAAAGCTGCAACAATTTCAAACAATTAGCTGGAGAAAAAAGACAACAAAAGGATAAAGGTGATGAACCGATGAGAAACAAAATCACCAAATATATGCCATTTAAAACATGAATAAGAACATAAAAATAGTGATATTACTAAGTCAAAAATAATTGAGGCTATCTTTGATGCATAAGGTCAAGGCAAGAAGGAAATTGATGCTATAACAACAAAGATCAAATTTAAGCAGAAAATCAGGCAATGGAATAGGAACCACAGAAACCAATTCATAGGAAAACATTCAAACATAAGATATCTTTCAAAGACAGATGCTGCACACAGTTAAAACTAATATTCACTGATCTATGTGAGTAATAAGTCATTAAAAGTACCGAATATAAAATCATTTACCTTGACCACTTAGCTTTGTCCTCTCTCAACTTCCCAAGATTGCTTCGTCTCTCATCCAAAAAACGGCAGCAAATTTGCTCTACATTTGTCAAATATACCCTAACAAGTTCTCTCCTATACTGACAATCAAGGCAACGAAAAGGCTGTTCTGCTTTCTCCCTACAAATTCAAAACAAAATATTAAATTTGCTCATCAAGATGGGAAAAAAAAAAAAAACTAAATCAAGTGTACACAAATTAACACAACAAATCAACTTGGCTGTAACATACCAAGGCCATAATTTCAGAATGAGGAAACAACTCCATGCAAGGAACCTTCTTAAACTATACTGGCCTGAATACTAAGCCAACTTCATCATCAAAGATATAATGCAATGGCAGAGTAAAACAATTATAAACCAAAAGTTTCACCTGAGTCTTTTATTTGCTGAAAACTAGGATTGCAAAAAGGTTGTGTTGATAAGCAATTAAGCATGAAGAACAACATTCAAAGTCTATATTTAATGTTACTACTCATATAAACAGCAAAAGGAAATTGGAAGGACTTACTTAGCTACAAAGGCTATGCAATAAAGTAATGAAGATCAGCAAGAAAGGAAATAAGCATTGAATGAAACACCAGATGCAGAGATTTGCTTATCAATAAATTACTGAATACCTGATGACTTGAACTTGAGCTTTTATTATTAGTGTGTCAGATTCTATAAATCCATCATAAACTTTTGAGAGCTCCATAAACTTTTTCCACCCCCAGTCATGCTCTTTCTTCCAGAATCGATGTAAAGTATCTGCAATCCACAGCAAGTTACTCGGAGTTCATGATCTCTATTAGCCCTACTAAACTATATTTGAGCCAACCAACCTGAATATTTTGATTTCTTTGGATCTTTATTCACAACAGCTATCGTAAACTGTGCAAAATGACTCCAACCTGTTTCAGAATAGAGCGACCAACCACATAATTTCAACAACATATTGCAAGAGTATGAAAATAAATCCAATATGGAATTTACTGACAATATCAAACCTGGAAGAAGTTTGTCATGATTAGCAACACAGAGAAACAATGAGAGATGATTGCAAACATCACAACCTTGGGGATAAATTAAAATGTACCTGTCAACCATGGCAAACAGCTAAAATCAAAACTGAGGAATTTTCCCTGATACAAAGCCATGTGTTTCTTTTCAACCAACAATATAAAGTTTAAAAGATTTATCTGTTTGTGTACAAGCAAATATACTCCACATATAATTTCAAAATGATATGAAAAAACAGGCATTCCAGAATGACAATTATGAATTTGACAAAGCAAAGTAGAAAAATAACAGCCAATGATATATAAGCCCCATACCACTTGTAGCCACCAACTTCAAAAGCATTACTGCGAAGTTCTCTTTTGTTAATCTGCGAAAATTTCTCTATCTTCCATGTATACTTTCCATATAATTCAGAAGGTTTCGGCCCTATCAAGAAGTAAATTCAGTTTAATAAGTTGTTATCATAAAATAAAAAAAAAAGGAAGAATAACAAAAACATACTCGAACACTTCATACTTGAAATGGCAATATAAAAAAAAAAGTAGCAGTTGAGAAAATTTCTTAATAAGTATTCCCAAGCCCAGCTTAATTTGTACTTTTAGTACGCTCAGATAGTTGAGAAGTGAGAACAAGCATCATCTATTAGCAAGATAGCCAATTCACCTCTCATTATACTAAACTCTTTAAGAAGTTTCGATCATAAAAAAAGGGAAGAACAACTTCCAAACAGTTCAGACTTAAAATGGCAATATAAAAAAAGTATTGGTTGAGAAAACTTCTTGATAAGTATTCCCTAGCCAGATTAATTTGTACTTTTAGTGCACGCAAATAGTTCAGAAAAAACATCATCTATTAGCAAGCTAGCCTATTCACCTCTCAAGTTATATGTTTCTCCCATGGTCTTATGCATAAAAACAAAAAAAACAAAAAAACAGTTTCCAGTGAATAATACCTTGCAGAACTCAAGAAGACATTAAAAAAATCTAAAACAATTAACTCCTTGTGGAACTACATATGACATTTAAAAGAAAAAAAAGGAGAAATCTGAAGTAAATAATTCCTGAGCCCTAAAAACCAATTGCTTGACTATATATCATTAGTATTCAAATTTCTACACGTTCGCAGGTAAAATTTCTCCCAAAAAATCCCTCCTTTCCGTCCATCTATAGTCAACTTGCATATGTAAGGGAACTGGAGATAAAAGAAACAGGATAGTTAGAGAAATATTTTCTTAATCTATATTTTAATAGGTGAATGTGTCATGAGAAACAGGCTTTATACTTAACCTTCTTTAATCAACCATCCATCAATGAGTTAGAGCTTGAAAAACATTAACTTCATAGGAAAACAACAATAAACAAGTCAAAACAACCATCTATGCTAAAATTAATCTCAAGACAACTGTGGCTCCATTTAACATGCTTCAATAACCTAATCCATCAATTGTAATAATGATTATAAGTAATTTCTAGACATTAGAGACCCCTCAGTCGCATTCTAAAATGTAGACAGCAAAAACGCAATAGACTACCCAAAAGTGAATGCAAGCCAATTTGCTTATCATGCCAGTCCATGTTTTTTATCACTCATTGTTTTGAACATTATAATGGAAGGATTCAACCTGAAGCTTCAATAGACTTTATAACGGTTGAGAATAAACAGACAGCATACAAGCACATATTTAAAAGAATAAAGAGCATTCAACCGAATATGAAAGGGATCCAAAAGCATACCACCATCATCGTCGTCATCAGAGTCCCAGTAAGGGGGTGAGGTTGAAGGTGTTCCATTTTCCACCTGCTCAGAAGACCGCCATTCTGCCAACACTTCCCCTGACAAGCAATGCTGCCCGTTTGAAATCACCTCGGCATACCTTCCCACTCCAAAGTCCTCACTTGCAACCCCAGTCATTTCCAGCTTCAAAACTCCTCCTCACACTCCTTCAGCTCCACCTGCTACACAATCGAAAACCCAGATAAGAAAACACTCAAAATTATTAACTCTTAAACCTCCCTTTGAAATGCAAAATAATTAGAAACATCATTGCCATATAGGCATATACGCTCTACCCTATTTTTTCACCACAGAATCCAAAACCCAAAATTATAACTACAAATACATCAAAATTTCCACGATCGTTCACGATTAAAATTACAAAAATTACCCCAAAAACCAACTGATACACACACGATTTTTAGGTTCATATGCTATTGATATCAATAACTTTCAAAAATTCAAATAATTAGCATAAAAACATATAAGGGGTCAAAAATTATCATTAATTTAATTAAACGAATTCAACGACTACAATCACTCAAAACCGGGGGGGGGGAACCACCATTAAAATACCAGAAACAATAAAACCCTAATTAGAACAATATTAATAAAATCAATAATCCAGCTCAAAAACGAACCAAACAGAATCTTATGAATCAACCCATACGACCCAAATTTAAAAAAAAAAAATAATGAATTAACACCCAATTGCATGAACCGCAAGCCCAATTAAACCCCTAGATAGATAATAACGACCGCCAGATTTAAAACCTCGATTAAAATCAAACCCTAAAAGAAACAAAAATTAAAGAAAATTAAAAAGACCTAACAAGTAAAGGAAAACTCAATATGATTCGGACGACATAGTATAGATTGAATGGTGAAAACGAACCTGGAAATGGAAGAGTCAATAGAGTTTTTTTGGGTTCAAATGGGGGCTATGGCAGCTCTCTTGAGATTCTAGAGAGAGAAAGACAAAGAGACGAAGGAGAAAAAAAAAGGGAAGCAGCGAAAGAGAGAGAAAGAGCAAAGAAAGAGAGAAGAGAACCCAAGAAAAATAATTTTTATTTATTATAGTAAATTCTGTAAATTCAATTTTTGTAATTTACTAAATTTTTTTCTTTTTTAAAATGATGTGTGAGGAGGAGTGAGATAAGGCCAAAGATTAAATAAAATAAAAAAAAATTGAAAAACATATCATTAATAATAAAATAATTATTAAATAGTATAATAAATAAGAATTATTTGAAAAATAAAAATAAAAGTTTGTTAAGAATAAAATTGTAAAGACAAAATTACTCTTGATAAAAAAAATCTTCTCTTTCATTTTTTTCTTATTTTCTAATTTATTTTTTTAATTAAAAAATACAATTTTCTGAAAATACAATTTTTTTAATTTTAAAAAATAAATATTTAAATATTTTATTTTTTAATTTATATTTTTTAATTAAAAATTTTAAAATATAAAAATAATAAAAATAATATTTCTAAAATTACATTTTTATTTTTTAAAATTTAAATTTTAAAAAATAAATATTTAAATATTTTATTTTTAAATTTATTTTTAATTAAAAATTTTAAAAAATAATATTTCTTTAATAAAGGAGAAAGAAAAATGAGATTTTTTCATTAAGGACAATTTTATCTTTACAATATCCTTTCTAATCATTTTTAACTTATTCATTTTTCTTTTTCAAATAACTCTTATCATTAGATCATTTAACCATTATTTGACTATTGAGAGCATATTTTTCAGATTTACCCACAAAAAATACGGGTCTCGTAGCTTTTTGGTTAATCAAACTAGATATTGCACACCCATGTGAAAAAGAAAAAAAAAATTATGAGTTAAATATATTTAAAAATAAATAATTTAATGATATATAAAGTAGGTAGTTTTTTTTAAAAGAAAGTTAGTAGTTTTTTTTAAACAAAAAAAAAATGATATCCCATGTGAATAGTTTTTTTTTAAGTAAATTACATAAACATCCTTAATTGCATTTTATATTATATTTTTAATTTAGTTTTTTTTTTTTTATCAATTGAGTTAGTGTCCGATTAACTCGTGACATCAACTCAGTAATTCCCTTTAATAATAGTATAGATTACTAATTACTAAAATTTGCGTAAAAAATTTTAATATGGGTACTTTTTTTTAAAGAAGTGGACTGTTTTTTAAAATTATATATTTTTAAAAAATTATTAAATAAAAAAAATAGTTCTTATTTTTTTTATTAAAAAATAGTTCTTTTCTTATTTTTTTTAATTATTCTTACTGAATTGGTTTCACTTCACGTCTAACATTAATTTAATCAAGAGTTTTATACATTAGATATTGCACAATCACAATGCGAGTGAAAATGAAAAAAATAATTAGTTAAATAAATTATATTTTAAAATAAATAATCTAATAGTGTAAGATATGAATAATTTTTAAATAAAAAAATAAGTAATTTATTTTATGATGACATAAGTGATATATTTTTTAAAAAAAATTAAATTACATCAACACTTTAATTACATTTTATATTATAAACTAATTTGTGACCCATGCGATGCATAAAAGTTTTACTTAATTAATTATGTGATTGTGCTTTAATATCATACGATGTATGAATGTTAATTTTATTTTTATATTATTAATATATTATATAAATATTTATATAAATTAAAAAATAAAATTATTAATTCATTAAAAAAGATATTTTAACTTTGAGTTTGACAGTCTTAAATATGATCTATGTATTACTTAATAATTTTTCTTTATGTATTTGAATACTTTGATTGAAATTTTATTAAAGTTTTAGCTAGCTACTAAGTAATAAAATTGATCATAAAAAGAGTTCAAAAATATATGAAAATAAACCGAAAAGAATTGATTATTTATTGTAAAAAAAAACTAACATATAATTAAATTAAAGGAGATAAAAGGGATATGCATGATTTTGAAGTTAGATTGTAAAACAAATTAAATTTAACGGATAAAATAATTTTAAACAATTTAGAAAGATCAAATCATCAATTTTATTTTGACTTTGGTAAGTTATAAAAGTTGCATTTTTAAAGTTCAAATAAAAAAATTAATTTTTATTTAAATTTGAAATATAAACAAATTTATGTATTATCTTGCATGTCATGAAAAAATACTATCCACGTCCACATCAGCACACCTTATCTGATAATATTATATCTTGTAATATAAAATATATTATCTTGTCACTCAGAGACAAATTTATCTGAATATTGTTATAAAAAAAATTTCAAACAACCTATATTTTGGAATTATTTATCAAAATACGTTATTTTTAAAACCCGTTGGGAAGTCGTCATATGATATGACGATTTAAGAGCTTGAAATTGTAAAAAAAAAAAAGGCACTTGGAAGTCGCCATATCATATGGCGATATGGCGACTTCCAAGTGCATTTTTGTACGTTTTTTTTATCTAGTTGGGAAGTCGCCATATGATATGGCAACTTCCTAACACTATTTTTTTTTTTAATTTTAAAAATTAATATTTTGTAATTAAATATAAAAAAATATTTTTTAAAATTATTTTAAAAGCCTAAATAATTTTTTTATATATAATTATTTATTTATATATATATAAAATATATATAAAGATAAATAAGAATAAATCAGCATATAACATGGAATGTGAAATATGTAATTGGTTCATTGTTGATGCGAACTCTCCCCGATGTGCCATATGGATAAGGACATTTTCTACGGTTATGACCTTCATTCCTGCATAATCCACAACGTTTTGGTTGGCCTTTCTCCCTGAGGTCCATTTCATTACGAATACGACTTAATTTTGGCCGACCACGTGGATCTCTTCGCATTTCTGGATTGGGACACACTTTTAGACCATTATATTGAGGCCAATAACTTTCATTTGCAACTGCTTCAAACGCATGCCTATAAACATTGAATATAGTGTCAAGTTTATAGACATTGTCCACATATTGCATACAATCTACATGGATATGTGCACAAGTAGCAACTACATGTGAACAAAGAAACCTTTGTGCTTGAAACTTCCCACAGTCACACCACATTTACTTTGTACTTTATTGTAGCAACTCCCTCTTGTGGGTCAAGTAACTCCTCAATCAAAAAAGTTTGATTTGCGCGCGTAAAATTACGAACCGAGTGGGAGTTAGCTTTCCTGCGATTTTCTTGCATTGCCTCTGTGACAGTTTCACAGTATGTGTGCCCTCCCTCGATCATTGTTTGTTGCTTGTTGCCCATCTTAACAGAAAGTTCAACCAACCTATAATATGTAGCCTGCACCAAAGCAGTAATGGGAAAATGGCGCGTCCCCTTCAACACTGAATTGATAGATTCAGCTAGGTTGGTTGTCAGATGCCCATAGCGTCTTCCTTCGTCATATGATTGGGCCCATTTCTCCTTGGAGATTCTATCAAGCCAATTAGCCGCCTCTACGTTTTTTCCACGAAAAATCTCATACATCCAATGAAAATGGGATCGCCTCAACTCATATCCTGATAAAATAAAAATAAAAAACTTGTTAATTTCAATATTATTTTATATATTAAAGTAAATATAAGATATAAAACAACTATGATCCGATTTCATACCCATGTTAACAATTTGTCGACACAATTCCTTATTGTTAAACCTCTTCATGAAGTTAGCTGCAATGTGTCGAATGTAGTACACAGAGTATGCATTTGGAGGATTCCATCCACTACCATGGCGTCTAATTGCAGTTTTGATGGATTTATGTCGATCAAACATCAAGACATGCCAGGTTGTGTTGTCACATGTGTATGCAAATTAGTGAGAAAGAAGGACCAAGCCTCCGCTGTCTCGCCTTCCACAGTGGCAAAGGCAATTAGTAGTATATTTCGGTTGCCATCTTGTGCAATAGCTAACAACAATGTTCCTTTGTATTTTCCATATAAGAACGTACCGTCTATTTGCACAATAGGTTTACAATACGAAAACCCTTCAATGCATGACTTGAATGTCCAAAAGAGTCGATGGAATATTCTCTTACCCTAGACCAATCGATCACCATGATATGCAGGTACCGTTTGCAATTCCACAATTGTACCAGGAACGGAATGTTGCATTGCACCCAACCATTTAGGCAGATCATTGTACGATCTATCCCAATCGCCAAAGACTCGAACAATTGCCTTTTGCTTTGCTTTCCACACTTTCCTATAAGAAGTTATGTATCCATACTGAATTCGTATCTCAGCGATCAAAACTGAAATGAAAATCTCCGGATTTGCTTAGACCAATGACAGAATGCATGAACAGATCATGTTAGAATCTAATTTGCAATGATCTTGTGAAATTCTTCCCAATGTGCAAGTATGAGGCCCATTATATTTTCTAATCTCTTGTACTTGTTTTTTCTTCATGAATGCTGCTCTTATTCTCCAATTGCACCCTTTCCCATACATTGGACACTTGCCATGATATTTGGTTGGCTCGGATTCAATAACTCTGTAATCTACAGAGTTTTTGATGTTGTAGTGCTTAATAACTGAAAGCACAGCCTCTTTCGTTAGAAATTGTAACCCAACACAGAGATCAACTGTAGATGGATTCCAACTCAGAGGTGCAACAAATGTATGACCATATTCAGGAAATTCTAGCACTTGCATTGCCTCCAGATCCAGGGTGCGCATATGGGATGCAGGCTCATAAAGGGGACGAACTCCATAAGTGTTGATATCAGGGCAAACGTCTCGGTCAGAATCATTGCTCTCATCACTGTCATTTGCGAATTCAGCATACTCTTCTTCTTGCCACTAATGTCACCAATATATTCACCATGGGCTCTACATAACTGAATAGGATCATCACCAGCCTGTACATCATCCAGGGCAGTAGGAATTGTTGGTGAGACAAATGAATTATGAAACGTTGTAGCTTGAGATGTCACTTCTTCTGTGGAAACGTTGTATGAAGTGGGAACATAATACAACGGCTGAGAATCTTCATCTTCTGGAAGCCCACAATCCTCAATGTCAACATATAACTCAAGTACACCAACATTTTGAAATGTCTCGTGAGCATGAAATATGCCTATCACATCATCATCATCTTCTAGTGGAAAAGTCTTATATTGGACGCATCCTTCACCAATAGAAAGAGGACGCCTATACTTAATCTCTGAAACTCTTTTTATATTTCCAGCTTTGATTTTTGTATGAATTTTCACCTTCAGTTTCTCTAATGTGACATCTTCATCAGCACGAAAGCTTTTAGGACGTTCACAGTCAAAGGTAGCACCTTCATCAGTATTATGAATTTGGCCATTATAGTAGACCAATGCGACCACTCTGTTGCTCATGTTGTGTAGTAATGAAACTGAGAAGGATGAGAATGGAGGAGGTATTAGCACTCAGCAAAAATCTGATTGAAAAACTGGTGTAGGGGGTATTATAAACCTTCATCAGTATTATGAATTTATAATGGTTCATTGTGTTGTACCGGATAGAAACTAATCACTCATTGACTGAAAATTCTGATGACAAATCCCATCCTTTGTACTGGATGGAATCTAATTCCTATTTTCTGGCTAGGTTTAATTGACTGAAAAATTGATCGATCATTGACTGAAAATTCTGATGACAAATCCTATCCTTTGTACCGGATGGAATCTGATTTTCATTTTTTGGCTAGGGTTAATTGATTGAAAAACTGATCACTCATTGACTGATAATTCTGATGACAAATCCCATCTTTTGTACCTGATGGAATCTGATTCCCATTTTTTGGCTAGGGTTAATTGATTGAAAAACTGATCACTTAATGACTGAAAAATTTGATGACAAATCCTATCCTTTGTACCAGATGAAATCTTATTCCCATTTTTTGGCTAGGGTTAATTGACTAAAAAACTGATTACTCAATGACTGAAAAATCTGATGACAAATATCATCCTTTGTACAGGATGGAAAATCTGATGACAAATCTCATCTTTTGTACCGGATGGAATCTGATTCCTATTTTCTAACTAGGGTTAATTGATTGAAAAATTGATCACTCAATGACTGAAAATTCTGATGACAAATCCCATCTTTTGTACCGGATGAAATCTGATTTTCATTTTCTGGCTAGGGTTAATTGATTGAAAAACTGATCACTCAATGACTGAAAAATCTGATGACAAATCCCATCATTTGTACCGGATGGAATCTGATTCCTATTTTCTGGCTAGGATTAATTGACTGAAAAATCGATCACTCAATGACTAAAAATTCTGATGACAAATCTCATCCTTTGTACCGGATGGAATCTGATTCCTATTTTCTGGCTAGGGTTAATTAACTGAAAAACTGATCACTCATTGACTGAAAAATCCGAACTATTTTTTTAAATTTTAAAAATATTACTGTTTTAAACGGTAAAAAATATTTAATTTTACAAAATTAAATTTTTAATTAATAAATTAAAAAATTTATACCGTTTTACAAACTATTTTTTTATAAATTTAAAAATTAATAATAAAATTTAAGCAACAAAAATAATAAATAATAATTTTAAATTTTAAAATAACGATTAATTTTTACATTTAATGAAAGAAAAAAACAAAAAATACATGATTATTATACAAAAAGTACATTATTAAAAAAGTTATTCAAAAAATACATGATTATTATACAAAAAGTACGTTCATTCTAATTATTTACGGAGGAGCTCTCGTATCGGGTGGTGTTGAGCAAGAATGTCGGGCTCTCCTATTGCGTGGTGGTTACACCCGTCGTTCAACCTCGTCCTCGACCTACCGCCACTGGTTCTGGTTGTATGTTATCCGCATGCTCACCCATATCAGTCAATGGAAAGGCAGTACTAGAATGACCCATATGTTCTGCATCAAAAAATGAAAACTCACTGCTCGAGGAGCCAGCATCTATTCCACCTATAAAGGGAACCTGACTACTCTATGGACCCATAAATTATGTAATATCAAATGCTGATGTAGGGGTTCCAAACTGATACATTGTAGTTAGATATGCTGAACTTTGACATGGGGTGAAGATTTGGTCATCTAACCTCGTCATTGGCGGTGATGGTCGGTAACACTCATCAACATCAAATCTGAGGTGACTGACGGGATGATGATGACTGGATGTTACGCAATGTTCTGGTTGAGGTTCAGGATGACTAAATGACATCCTCGATGTAGTGAATTCCGTCGCATGTGATGAGGTCGGTTGACGCGTTCCCCCACGTTGTTGGCTAGGTCTAGGAACTTCCATTTCATGTGTAGGAGGGACTAGATTTGATGTCTGTCCGGGAAATGGCATACTCCTAAAATTCTCAAACTCCGACGATGGACAAACAAAAGGCCGACCTTCATTTTTATACCATCTTTGTAATCAATAGATGGGTTGAAATTATTACGAACAATGGGTATACCTGTCGGAATTTGTCCAGAATGTAGATTCCATAAATGGATCCATTATCGATGCTTCATAGGCCAAAATACTTCATGACGCCCAAGCATATCAATCTTGTGAACCTTATCAAAGTTCACCGGTGATTGCGGAATTGGTTGTTGCATCCCAAATTGTCGAAACACCCTGTCAGTATGGTGCCACTCTACATATGCAAAGCATATCAATGCTGTGTTTGCTTTCCATATATTACAAATATTGTAGGCATCCGATGGGAGGCATGCCATAATTTCATTTGAAAAATATGGCATCCACACAAACTGCGAATAATTATTACAAATTATTAGTTTCATATGTATTAAATACAAAAAGACTTGAATGTAACAATCGAAACATTTACCTTATGATATCCTTCTAGATCTAGTTGTGACCTTATATTTCGAAGGTCGAGCGGAACATCGCTACAATCCTTAGGATGACTCCACCTGTTAAAAAGCATATAAAATCTTAATAGAAATGTTCATGGATCAGACTCTTCACTCGGCTACAATCACCTCGAGCCAACATTGAGCGTTGGCACAAATGCGAAATGCCAAAAATTGTTTCAAGGCCTTAACATCGATCCTATGGCTGAAAGGAATGAAACAACAACCTAACAACCATTCTAGAACGCCATTTTCAACCGTTCAACCCACCAACACACCATGATAGTAGATAAATCTGTTCTCATTTTATTTTCTTTCTAATTCCTCTCAGGATCTTCGCCTATTGTCTTTCCTCCACTAGTTTCTCTAATTCTTCTATTTCTTAGGCAGGCATGTGGTCCAAGCCCATGGTTCCAGGGGGTACTCATTGGGAGTTGTGGTTTGGTTGATGAGGAAAAACTTGGTGGCTTCTTGGTTCTTCTTACGCATCTCTCAACCATGCTTGGAGGTTTAGAGCTACCGCTGGATGACCATTCAAGAAATGGAAGATTTGTTGAGCCTAACTAGATCTCCTAACAATGTATTTAGGGATCTCGTCACAAGCTACTTGCAACATTTCGTGCCTTCTCGGAGAATTAAATGTGGAAGTGATCGAGTGTTAGCCGTAGCAGTAGTTGCCCGTCAAGAGAAAAGCTAGCATGCCTCGTTAAAAGTTTTGTCCTAACAATTGGCCTTATTTCACTCTTTTGTCCAATATTATGTCATATCCAAGGTGGTTGCAGGAAGATTCTTGTCGTGAACAAACTTGTTAAGCTCTCGGGAAAAAGCTCTTTCTCCGTTGGCGACTAGCTAAAAGCATCACAGCTGGACAAAGATCTTGCTCGATGATGGCTATAAATATGACCACTTTCAAGGCATAATCAAGAGAGGTCTGAAAGTACTGCCACTCTGTCAAATTCCTCCAGCGACAAAGCAATGTTCTTATGTTGTTACTTTGCCTCCACGATCTTTCTCTTAGTTAGTCCTCAAATCTTCCTAAACTCAACCATGTATTTCTCCTCTTCCAAATCTTCTCAATATTTTGTACTCCATTATTCCTTGTATATAATTTCATATTATAAATTTCATTTTCAGATGTAAGCATTTTCTTATTTTATTCCTCTGTTTATTATTCTATTTTTGAACTCCAAAATGGAGGTTTACAGAGCATTCTTATGGTTATGCTATTTTCACTTTTTCTTCCACCAACTACAACATAACCTCGAATCGAGCTATATCCAAGAAAACTCAATACTTCTCGGTACTCTCTCGTTGCTTTGGACCAAGATTCATTGCGGGCTTGATTAGAACCCGATAATTGGAGGCGTAGACTGCCTTTATCCAAACAGACACAAATCCAATACTTTTGGCTCCATGCCAATGATGACTCCATCTTATTTCCTTTTCCATTTTTTACTCTGTTTTCAAGCTCCAAAATAGAGGCAAACATAACATATTCGTTGTGGTACTATTTTCACTCTTATTTTGCTCATTCATCATCCTCAGTCGTAAGTATACTAGTGAAAATAAGGCATTTAACAAGTCATGGCTTAGACCCAAAGACACATCTTAGAGGAAATTGCCATCGAAAGCACTGAAATTGCCAACATAAGCACTTTTTCATTCAAAAGCTTGAGTTCCAATGGAATATAAATACAAGCCAATATAGGAAGTCAAAGTCTAAATATAAGTCAAAGTCAAACATGTGGACCATGAAAAGGCCACTAAAAATGCATCACTGCCTAAATCTGCTTACCACTGGTAGACCTGGCAATTTGTGTATTTTATCATGTTCGTGTATTTTTTTTCGTGTCTAAGGTGTTTTAGATTTGTATAAATTTTGACGTATTAATAATTTGTGTTATATAGATTTTGACATGTTCACGTATTTGTGTCGTGTTCGTGTTTCTTTTTCATGTCGCATCGTGTTTTAGTTATTTTTTTCGTGCCATGTTCGTGTCGTGTAATCGTGTCGTGTCCAATATTGGCAGGTCTAACCACTGGCGATGCCTGCTTTGAGACCTGACAGTCTCTCCTCTATCTGTGAGTACCAAGAACAACAGTCGACTTCTTCAACCTGCACCGGCCACGATATAGTGGCCCACGACACTAGTTCTTCCCTAGCCAACCGTGATGACATGCCTCCGGTTTCTACCTAGCCCAGTGACAAGGTGACTCTAGCCAAGTCGCTGCCCACCGTATCGACCATAAAATGTGCCTACCACCTGAGAAAGACTTACCAACTGCTCCACCGATCTTCTGTTATTGCCAACCGTTAGCTAAGCCTACCACACAACATTCATTTTATCTGACCGCCATTAGCTCCCATGTTTCACCAGCATAGCTATAGCCATGGCCATAGCATTGTTAGTGTAAGCTCTACAAGCCAATCGTGACTTGCTTGCATAACACTACTTTGTCATTTCATGTATTACATATTATGATTTATTTAAAATTATAATTGAGATATTTCTTTATCCATGAGTTTAATTATAATATGATGTTAATAACTTATGAAGATAAAGCCCATGAAACATATAGGCCTTGCAAAGAAATTGTAAGGAGTTACAATTATAAGAACCTTATGCATCAAAGCCATGTTTTTAAAATAGTTACTGCTCATTATATTGTCAAGGCAGGGAATTGACAATGCTCCAAGACGTGCATATGTTAACCTCCATGCATATGATGCATGCAACCAATCTCATAGGTTGAAGTATGGAGATATTTTAAGATAACATACGGGTGTTTGTTAATTGAACAAGTTCACTAAACATAACTCGCTATGAGAGTTTCATTTGGTATTTCACTAAAGTGTCTATGGAAACACTCAATAATGTAAGTAATCCTTAGAGTTACCACACCAGGTCATCTTGGATGTGAATTATCATACTTTGATTTCATCTGAACGGGTCTCAAGAAGGGATGCATATGGTAGGTGATTTTGAATATGTTATGAAGCCTACTAAGATGGATGAGTGGTCTAGAGAGGATTAATCAACCCAAATGATATGAGGGGACATATCTTACTTGTTTCTGACTTATATTAACTCATAGAAGTCCTTGGCTAAGGCAATACTTGAGGAGTTAATGTAGAAGCTACAAGACTAATATGGAAAGGGCTAAAGAGTAGACATTGTGTTATGCTCTTTCTCTTTTCGAGAAATTTAATGAAGGGATAGAATTACACTGACATATTGTACACTGAAAGACTTGTCAAACCATATTGAATCTCCTAACATTTAGGTGGCTATAATGCATTGCTAGATATCGCTCATGGTCTATAAATATAAATTATTCTTAACCGAATTAATTTATATTTATTATCAACATGTTCGGACTTAATGGATCACACACATAAAGGTGATTTTATGAAATTAATATGGGACTAGACTTAATTGGAGAAATTATATTTTCTCAACGACTTAATTAAATAGTTTGATTAAGTCTAAGGGCCTAAGTGCAATTACACCAAAAGTTGGTTTGCACTTAAACCTACTATAAATAAGCATGTTTAGCCACCCCTCAATGAATGAGTCTAGAATTCTTCCTCTTGTTTCCGCACACCACCTAAAGGGGAGAAAAACTGTTTTTCGAGATAGAAGAAGAATAATTGAGGATAGGTTTTTCTTTTAAAACCTAAGCTACTAATACCACTCTCGGCTAGACACGGTTCCAACCTTGAGAAGGTTTCCCGAGTCACTTGTATGGATCACAGTTAGAGGCTGGATGTTTGGACAACTTTGGTTTGAGACAACGAGGCTTGGTATGCAAGAACAAGAGGAGTTGAAGTTTTGATTTGGGGTTTCGACAATCCTAATTCTTGAGGTATAAATTTTCGGACATATGTTTGTTCTCGATTGTAGTAGCCTAATTTTGTCTAGGCTAACCCTGGACCATGGCCCAAACCATCCCCAGCCACAGGTCTAGTGGCCTAATAAGACACCCTAGCAGGCCAAACAGGCTCGACCCCCACTGCACCCTAGGCATTATCCCCTGCTAATCTCCTCCCACACGCCAGCAGGCATAGCCTGTACAGCCCCTGGCAGCAGCCACCACCCTAGCTTCTACCAGACAGCCTCCCCCTTAGCCATCAAACCCACACGCCAGCCTCCTACCCTAACCACCAAACCCATACACCACCCCTCCCCAAGCCTCCGCATTACAACCACCATAAGAGCCCCCATCTGACCCCCTGTTTCGGGGAGGGGAGATAAAAAAAGACAGCAAAAAAAAAAAAAACTAAACAACAGACAGCCATCAAACACCCAAAAAAATATATTTGAGACCTACCAAACTCATCCAAAAAAAAAAAGGTAACCAGAAACACACCATCAACAGCCACCATAACAAGCAATAAAAAAGAAGAAAAAGAACACTTATTTTTGAAAAAATGGATTCATGGGGTTAGGAAAGTTATTTCAACATTCCCAACGGTGAAGGTGTAGAGGACGTGTAGGGGAACAACATACGGAAGTTTGGCGACCACCGGATGATGGACGTTGGCCGGAATCAAGTTTGAAGCCGCGAACTAATATCCTAGATCTAGGCTTTTGTGAGTAGTTTTAGGCAAAACGGAGGTCAAAAGGAGCTTAGACGCGAAGTTTGGAGTCCATCAGCTGACGGTGAAAGGCGACAGGCGCTGCGGTTCGACGCCGGAATCTGGGTTTGGCTTATGAATTAGAAGAGAGAAGAGAGAGGGAGAATGTAGAGAGAGAAAATAAAGGAGAGAAATGAGAGAAGAGAGAGAAAATAGGCTTTTATAGCCAAAAAAAGAAAGAAAGAGGGATTCGTGCCCGAACCCGCAAATGACTCGACCCAGGCGCGGTCCGACCCGGCTGGGAGAGGATAAGGGAAGAGAAAAAAAAAGGAAAAAAGGAAGAAAAAAGGAAAGAAGGAAAAAGGAAAGAAAAAGAAAAATATGAAAGAAAAAGGAAGAAAAAGGAAAGAAGAAAAAAAAAGGAATAAAAGGGAATAAATGAAAGAGAAAGAGAAAGAGAAAGGAAAGGAAGAAGAGAAAGGAAAGAAAAGAAAAGAAAAGAAAAGAAAGGAAAAAAAGAGAAAGGAATGAAAGGAAGAAGGAAAAAAAAAAGAGAAAAGAGAAAAGAGAAAAATAAATTAATACTCTAGAGAAATTCATACGAGCGCTCGAGCCTCGACTTTTTGCATTTTCGAAGGTAAGTTTTTTACTTTATTTTCGTTTATGTTCATTATGTTCATTTATTTTAATTTTGTTCGATTTTATTATTATTATTATTACTTCGTTAATGTTTTTTATTTATTTACTTTATTATAATAGTTATTATTATTATTGTTACAATTATGTTATTGTCCTTCTTTTTTATTTTTTATTTTCTTTATATTTTTTTCTTATCTATTTTTGTCGAATGTATTATTACTTTTAAGAAATAATAATTAAATAAAAAATGACATTCCGGTGCATGAGCAATAATTACACAAATAGAATGATCTAAAAAATAAATGTGGATGACGAATCTACCGACGACGGAATTTGAAGTATGTCATAGTAATGATTCCTAAGATATCCCGAGGTGAGAGAATTTCGTTAAATATCACCACGAGTGGTGGGAGTATTTAGCGATAGGCTCAATACAAAAAATTCGTTTTCATTTTGAAAATGGAAATAATCAAAATAAAAAATGAATAAAGAATGAATATTTACGTGCTTGATATTTTGCCATGCTCGTGTTTTTTTTTTAATATTATGCTTCGTATGTTTAATCGTGTAATTATGTATTTAATCACATGTCTTATATGCTTAACTGTGTGCATTCCATGTTTAAATATTCGCATCATACACATTAAAAAAATGGATGTAAATTACCGACGACGAAATTCGAAGAACGTCATAGTAATGATTCCTAAGATATCCCGAGGTGAGAGGATCTCGTTAAATACCACCAAGAGTGTTAGGAATATTTAATGAGTGTTCTCGATAATAGATTTACGTTCATTTTCATTTTCAAAAAAATAATAACAATTCTTAAAAAAAAGGAATAAACATGTTTTGAAAAGAAAGAAATAAAAAGAGAATTAGTTTTAAATACCAATGTCAAGTCCATTAAATCCAAATTTAAGATAAAACATGATTAATTGGTACCATTTTATTAACGGGCGTTGTGAGGGTGCTAATACCTTCCCCATACGTAACCGTACTTCCGGAACCAAATTTTGACTTTCGCAGACCACAAAAATTATCTTTTAATAAATTTTAATTAATTTTATTAAAATGATAAGCTTTCTTAGGTGGCCAATCACACCTAACAAAAAAGATTGGTGGCGACTCCATATGTGTTTTTCAAATCGTCTTAGCGGTCGAAAAAACCGTTATGACAGCTTAGCGACTCCACTGGGGACTTTTTGAGAGTCGAGCCATAAATTAATCATGTGTTATCTTAAAATCTTGATTTAATGGATTTAATTGGTATTTAATTTTAATTCTCCTAAGTTTTTTTTTTTAATTTTTATTTTGCTTGCATTTATGTCTTGATATTTGTTAATTATTTATTCATGTTTTTAATTATGTCCTTTATTTATTATTTTTTATAATTATGGGATGTTTAGAATAAAGGGTCATAAACAAATAGTCAAAGGTTTGTTTGCTCCCTCATGCACACACCTACGCGCACATTTGCATAACATGAAGCTTTTATACCTGGATTTCCGTCCTTTTAGGTGGAAGTAAAGTAATTACGCTCTCGTGAGGTAATAACCTCTGCATGGGCTAGCGAAACACTTCCGGAGTAATAAAGTACCTACGCTTTCGTGAGATGATAACCTCTGCATAAGCTTGGAAAATATACTTCAACAAATTGAACTCGTTTAAATCAGGATGCCTTACTAGCCCTCACGGGCGACAGTGATGAACAATTTGGAGCCTTTAGAACCTAATTTAACCTCATATAGTGAGCCGTATGGAACCAACCTAAAGTTGAGCCGTATGGAACCAACCTAAGGTAGAGCCATGTCCGTATTTTGTAGAAATTACTTAAAAGTAGGACACATGAAGGGACACTTTGGTAAGAAACCATATCCCGCATAATTTGTATGGATTCAAAAAAAAAAGAAGCTTGAACACTTAAAATTTTTATTTTTGTCTTTTGTAAATTACTTTGTGTTCGTCCAAAATTTATAGTTTTTTCTTTCTTTTTTATTTCCCAAACATTTTGTACGTTTTCAAAAAAAAAAATCTAAAATTTTTATTTTAAAAATATTTCAAATTTTCTTTCCTTATCTTCAATTTTTTTTTTAAAAAAAAGATTTTTTTTCTCTTCAAAATAAACAAAATGATGATTTCTTAATTTTAATTTTGTTTTCTTTCAAAAAAAAAATCACAAAAAATAAAAGAAAAAAGGGGTTTGTTTTTAATTTATTTTCACAAAATAAAAGAATTCATTCTTTCTTTCTTTAAAAAAAAAAGAAAAAAAAGTTAATTTTTTTTTAATTTCTTTCTTTTATAATAAAAAGAAAAGAACTCAAAAAAAATATTCTTTCATTTCATTTTTAAAAAAATAAAGTATTCTCTTTAACCATTATCTTTAAAAAAAAAAAAAGGAGAGATGTTTCCATTGCTTTCACATTTTCAAAATTAAACGAAAATAGAAGAAGAAAAAATGATAAAAATGAGAATCATGAGAATCATGAGAATATAAAAAATAATAATAAAATTTCTGTGATGGAATAGTGTTGTGAACAATAATATAATTTTCTTTTAGTTTTGACTTTTTGAGAAAATATATATATATATAAAAAAAAAAGAAGGAAAAATGTCGAAAAAAATAGTTCTAAAAAAAATCACTATTTAATTCTTGCTACAATATGTTCATACTATTTCTTTTTACATGTATCATGCTGCATACATACATGTATTCATTCATAAGCATACATGCAATAAATTGAGAGGTAGATAAGATTTTGTTTGGCTTTAAAAGCACTATAAAGAAAGTTCACTTTCATAACAAAAGGTACAAGATTTGAAAGCCAGCAAGAAACCCAAGATTCGGCACTAATACAGTACTTGCTCGCAGATAAAGCCATGGAAAGTGAACAAGTAACGCAAACAGAACAAATGGAAAGAATACACAGAGAACTACAAGAACAATTAGCCAGATCTCAGCAAGAAGCATGAGAACAGATAAAAAAATCTCAAGAGGAGTCACGTGAGCAAATAGACAAGATGATTGAAATGATGACGAGATTGACTTGAGGAAAATGGGTTGCTGAAGGGTCGATCATAAGAGGAGAACCTCGACCTCAAGCAAACAACAACGAAGATCCGATTTACCTACCAAGTCAACAGGGCTCAGGAAAATTTCAATTGAACTCGGAACTTCACCCCTTAGACCCAGTTATTGTTCCAAACCAAGATGATTCACTATAACAAGAAAAGTTGAAGAAACGTGTGGCAAAGCAAGTAAAAGACACAAAAGTGCAACAGAAGTATGATATGTTTGAAAAGAGACTCAAAGCCATAGAAGGAATAGACGCTTTCAGGAATATGGATCTGAATGAGCTCAGTTTGGTCCCAGATTTGGTGATTCCGCCAAAATTCAAGGTCTCTGAATTTGAAAAGTATGACGGATCAAAGTGTCCATCGGTCCACATTACTATGTTTTGTCAGAAGATGGGTGGTCATACCACCAATGAAAATTTGCAAATTCACTGTTTTCAAGACTGTCTAACAAGGTCAGCTGCGAAATGGTACAATCAGTTGGATCGGAGTCGTATCCATTCTTGGAAGGATTTGGCAAGAGCTTTCTCGGTTCAGTATAAATACATGAAGGACATGGCACCGGATAGGTTGTCTTTGCAGAATTTGGAAAAGAAGAATACTAAAAGTTTCAAAGAGTATGCCTAGCGGTAGAGAGCTCTGGCAGTACAGGTGCAACCACCATTCATTGAGAAAGAAAACATTGTATGTTCATCAATACACTATCAGCTCCATATTATGACAAGTTGGTTGGTAATGCCACAAGAAATTTTGCTGATATGGTTATTTCTGGTGAGATAATTGAAAATGATCAAAAGCGGAAAAATTGATACGGGAGATACTGCTGCTCCCAATAAAGAAGGGTTAGCTAAGGAAGAAGATAGAGAAGCACGAGTCATCAGTCTTGAAGATCGAGTACAGGAGAAATTTGCTCCGTACCAACCTTATCCTGGATACCACCCTTACTATCCAGCTATGAACAACATTTCCCATAACTCGTATTTTCATCAACCATTTCCTCAGCAAGTCTACCCCGCAAATTTCCAACCACAAATGAATGCCATTGTCTCTGCACCCACTTTTGTGCCTACTCCTCGACCTTTGAACCAATCAAGAAACTTCGAAAACAATCAAAGAAAACCTAGAACAATCCAAGAAAGAGATCAGTTTGATCCACTTCTTTTTTCCTACACCGAATTGCTGCCACAACTTGTTGAAAAATAGCTCTTACCAAAATTCCAGTGGTGCCTCTTTAGCCCCCATATTCGGATTTGTATGATGAGAACGCATATTGTGATTATCATTGTGGAATTCAGGGCCATTCCACGAAAAATTGCCAGTCGCTAAAACGCAAAGTACAAGCACTCATAAAAGCTAGAAAATTGGAGTTTTAAACAAGGGTTAAAAGTCAATGGGGACCTGTTGCCTATTCATAGTAAGGCAAGCATGAATACTGACAGAGGTAAGAGGGTAATGCAGGGTTAAATGAAGCATTAAGGGATTTTTAGACTAAGGAAAAACATGTCGGCCGAGGAAAATTTTGATGTTGGTAGTTCTATCTTAATAGCATTCATGAGAATGAGAACTCTTGTCACATCTAAACATTTTCATGAAACTAATCAATTTCAAGCATTTTGTGCCATAGTCCATTTATTTGAAAGCATGAAAGTTTTTGAGAATACGACAACACATAAATGGTTCACTAGATTGCAAGAAAAGAAAAATGGTTTTCAAAATAAGAGGTGATAAAGGACTTCGAAATATTGATAACAAATCTGAGTTTCACATGAAAAAAATTCTTTTGGAGATCAAACAAACACGATATTCTTTCAAAGAATCTAAATTTTGGTAATTTAATCAGTTTCAAGATTGAGCCCAATATACCAAAACCTTCGAACTCTTTGAAATGGCCAAGAAAAATGCAAACGCCTTGATGCTCTCCAAGATTACTCTTTGACTTACCTTTTGAGTGCAAAGAATGAACAAGGATCCCAAAGCCAAATTCATTCCCTTTTTCTTTCACTCGGACAAAAAATTAGCTCTTTCTACATTAACCTCAGGAGTTCGAATCGGAGATATTTCCAAAAAAAAATTCTGTCATATATATTTGTGTGGCAGATTAAAATAGGGGCATCATTCTATAAATACGGTGGGAAAATGTGAATTATCGTAGAAATTATGAAAGCATGCTGCAAAAAAAAAAATGAAAAAATGAAAAGAAAGAGAAAATGAAAAGAAAATTGAGTGTAACATTGTGCATTTGAGATGTTCAGAATGATTAAAAAAAAACTTTTTCAACCAATTTTTCAAGGGATGACTTTTTAATTTGGGTGAGCATGTTTGAAATGATAAGTGGCTATCTTTCATTTTCCTTTCACGAATATTGAAAATTATCCGCTTGCTACCCCATTGAGCCTAATGATTTTTTTCCAAATATACCTTGATCAGGGATCACACCCCACACTGGGGGCAAATAGGATGAGAAATCTTTTCAAAGGTTATGAATTGTTGAGTTCTATTACAAAGACAAGAAAATAATGCCTTATTCCAAAGCGCAAAATTTTTATGAACGGGGTATACAAAAGTTGTTAAAAAAAGAGCAAGGCAAAAGACAAATGAGAAACAATAAATGAAAAAAGCAATGAACAATGATGAAATGTCAGAATAAAAAATGAATTTTTTTCTCACAATAAAGTGATCCCTGGTCTGATAACCCTCAGACACATAATTTGGGCCTACATTCCCTTTCTTTCATAGCCTGGAACCTTGGACTACGTTACACACCTCAAAAGTCCACTTTAATCAAACACAGTTATTTGAACTGGAGAGTCTGTACCTTGGGGAATGTTCATATTCATGAGGCTTCGATCATTGTTTCCTCGCCAAGATATACTTTTGAGTTATCAAGCTCATATTGGATGAAATTTTGAATTCTTAAAATGCATGATGGAACAATCAACAAAAAAGAAAGCATAGAAAAGAAATGTGAGGCTCTAAATTGAAAACCTGAAAAAAAAAAAGGCAGTCTAGAATAGAAAGAATGACTTTTAAAGCCATCCATGGTACCAGTGAGGATACAAGATTGTCAACTATGTTCAAAACTCGAGATTTGTGAGGAAGTTGACTTTGAAATTTTTAAAGAACCATTCTCATCTTTCAAAGTTAGTCTCGACACTTGTCTAAATGCCACTGTTTGGAGACAAGAAAGAGTGTCTAATTTGATTGTATTTCGAAACGATTCTTTTTCATGAGATTCATGTTTTTAAAACTTGACGAGCCCGGATGAAGGGGCATGCACATTTTTATTACAAAACTTTCCCAGATAAAAGTTGAATGTCACATTTTTGTGAGGAAAATTTTGGCTCGGATGTTTTCGACAGGCGAGCACATTTTGGAAAAATCAGTTTTGAAATAAATGAAAAGATAAAGATTTTGTGGGGCACTTTTCAATATGGGATAATCATTTGGGGAAAATGAATAACCAATGAAAATTGTTTTGAAAAGAGACAAGAGTTTTCATGATCAAGAAGCTGGGAATTATCGGGATAAATCATTATTCTCTGAGACGAAAGAAAACGACATGTCTTCAAATTTTGATAAGAAATGTTTTGTTGAAGAAAATATTTTGCTAAAGGGAAAATTAGCACATGCATTAATTGACAAGATGATATAGAGAGATCAAGAAGAAAATGATATGGATAGTGATGAACTAGAAAAAAATCAGTCACAGGAATGATAAAGGGTTCTTGCTTTGCATTTGCATCATTCATGAGCATCTGCATCGTTCATTGCACTTGTATCATTTGTAGGCACCTGCATCATTTGTGTGTATCATAACATTTGCACCTTTGTAGAGCACGCTTACATTTTAATGAGAATCATCTGCATTTACATTTGCATCATGATATTGGGACTAATGTGAATAGCTAGAGAGATAAGCAAGATTCAAAATTATGGAATTTTTTAAGAATCAGACTTTGGTTTCGTCCAAGTCACCCTAAAAGTTTTTCAGATTTTGGTTTCGCCCAAATCACCATAAAAATTTGTCAATTCCAGTCCAGTCTTTGGTTTCATCCAAATCACTTTCAAGCCTTTTTATTTCTAGACTTTGGTTTCGCCTAAGTCACCATAAAGATTGTCAATTCCCTATTTCAATTTTTTGTTTCGTCCATATCATTTTCAAAGGTTGGTGTCGTAAGTCATTCAAAAAGTTGTTTTCATCCAAATCATTTTCGAATTTTGCATCCACGATATTTCCAAACTTTGGTTCTGCCGAGCCACCATCAAAATCGTCAAGTCTAGTCCAAATATTGGTTTCGTCCAAACCATTCATGCTATGAAACTTATTTCAGATTAATCTCGATCTTGGTTTCGCCCAAGTCAGGTTTTGGTTCCGTCCAAGCTAATTATGTCATGGAATTTATCTCAGAGTTAAGCTTGACTTTGGTTTCGCCCAAGTCACTATCAAATGTTTCGATTAACCTCGACTTCGGTTTCGCCTAAGTCACTTTCAGGTGTTGGTTCCGTCCAGGTCACAAAAGTTATGGAATTAATCTCGACTTTGGTTTCGCCTAAGTCATCTTTCGACTTCTGGTTTCGCCCAGGTCATTTTTCGACTTTTGGTTTTGCCTAGGTCATCTTCCGACTTTTGGTTTCGCCCAGGTCATCCCCTGACTTCTGGTTTCGCCCAGGTCATCTTTCGACTTTTGGTTTTGCCCAAGTCATCTTCCGACTTTTGGTTTCGCCCAGGTAGTCCTCCGACTTATGGTTTCGCCTAGTTCACACCCCGACTCTTGGTTTTGCCCAGGTCGTCCTACGACTTTTGGTTTTGGCCCAGGTCATCTTTCGACTACTGGTTTCGCCCAGGTCACTTATCGATTTTTTGGTTTCATCCAGACCATTTCAGTCAACTTCTGGTTTGGCCCAGATTACTTTACCAATCCCTGGTTTCATCCAGATCATTTCAGTCAATTACTGGTTTCGATCATACCGTTCTCCGACTTTGGTTTCGCCCAAGTCATATTTCGATTCCTGGTTCCTGGTTCCATCCAGGTCATTAAATCATTTCCAAAATCAGTTTTAACCTTTTAATTTTATCAACAAAAAAAAAAAACTCTCGATCTTGCCTCAATAGTAAACTCTTGCCTATCTCAAAAATCTACCGGACAAAATTAGAGTTTATTATCTTTGTCCTATTATTGATTCTCAATAATGTGCAAAGAGGGGCAGTTGTAGTAGCCTAATTTTGTCCGGGCTAAGCCCTGGACCATGGCCCAAACCATCCCCAGCTAGCAGACCAAGCCGGCCTAGTGGCCCAACAAGACACCCCAGCAGGCCAAACAGGCCTGGCCCCCACTGCACCCTAGGCACCATCCCCTGCCAACCTCCTCCCACACGCCAGCAGGCATAGCCTACACAGCCCCTGGCAGCAGCCACCACCCTAGCCTCTACCAGACAGCCTCCCCCTTAGCCATCAAACCCATACGCCAGCCCCCTACCCTAGCCACCAAACCTACACACCACCCCCACCCAAGCCTCCACACGGCAACCACCATAAGAACCCCATCTGAACCCTTGCTTCGGTGATGGGAGATAAAAAAACAGCAAAAACAAAAAACCTAAATAGCAGACAGCCATCAAACACAAAAAAAAATAGATCTGAGACCTACCAAACTCATCCAAAGAAAAGACAACCAGAAACACACCATCAACAGCCACCACAACAAGCAAAAAAAGAAGAGAAAAAACAAAATGAAACACTTTTATTTTTGAAAAAATGGGTTCATGGGGTTAGGAAAGTTATTTCGACATTCCGAATGGTGAAGGTGTAGAGGACTTGTATGGGAACAACATACTGAAGTTTGGCGGCCATCGGATGATGGATGATGGACGATGGCCGTAATCAAGATTGAAGCCCGAACTAAAATCCTAGATCTAGGTTTTTGTGAGTGGTTTTAGGCAAAACGAAGGTCAGAATCGAAAAAAGAAGGTCAAAAGGAGCTTGGACGCAAAATTTGGAGTCCATCGATCGTCGACGATCTGGTGACAAAATCTAGGTTTGGTGGTGGTTTCTGGGTTTGGCTGATAAACTAGAAGAGAGAAAAGAGAGTGTTTTAAGAGAGAAAGAGAATGTAGAGAGAGAATAAAAGAGAGAAATGAGAGAGGAGAGAGAAAATAAGCTTTTATAGCCAAAAAAAGAGGGATCCGCGCCTGGACCCGTAGGTAACTCGACCCAGGCACGGACGCACGGTCCGACCCGACTGGGAGAGGATAAGGGAAGTTAAAAGAAAAGGGAAGAAAAAAAGGAAAAAATGAAGAGAAAATGAAAGAAAAAAAATGAAAGAAAGAAAAGAAAAAAGGAAAGAAAAAGAAAAACGTGAAAGAAAAAAAAAAGAAAAAGGAAAGAAAGGAAAGAAAGGAAAAAAAAAGGAAAGAAAGGAAAGAAAGGAAAAAGAGAAAGAAAAGAAAAGGAAAGGAAAAAGAGAAAGGAAAGAAAAGAAAAGATAGGAAAGGAAAGAAAGGAAGAAGGAAAAAAAATTAATTCTCTAGAGAAATTCATACGAGCGATCGAGCCTCGACTTTTCGCATTTTCGAAGGTAAGTTTTTGACTTTATTTTCGTTTATGTTCATTATGTTCATTTATTTTAATTTTGTTCAATTTTTTTATTATTATTATTACTTTGTTAATGTTTTTTATTTATTTACTTTATTATAGTAGTTGTTATTATTATTATTATTATTATTATTACAATTATGTTATTGTCCTTCATTTTTATTTTTTATTTCCTTTATATATTTTTATCTTATTTATTTTTGTCGAATGTATTATTACTTTTTAAGAAATAATAATAAAATAAAAAATGATATTCCGGTGCATGAGCAATTACACAAATAAAATGATCTAAAAAATAAAAGTGGATGACGAATCTACCGACGACGGAATTCGAAGGATGTCATAGTAATGATTCCTAAGATATCACGAGGTGAGAGAATTTCGTTAAATATCACCACAAGTGGTAGGAGTATTTAGCGATAGGCTCAATACAAAAAATTCATTTTCATTTCGAAAATGGAAATAATCAAAATAAAAAATGAATTTTTACGTGCTTGATATTTTGCCATGCTCGTGGTTTTTTTAATATTATGCTTTTGTATGTTTAATCATGTAATTATGTATTTAATTACATGTCTTATATGCTTGACTGTGTGCATTCCATGTTTAAATATTCGCATCATACGCATTAAAAAAAATGGATGTAAATTATCGATGACGGAACTCGAAATACGTCATAGTAATGATTCCTAAGATATCCCGAGGTGAAAGGATCTCGTTAAATATCACCAAGAGTGTTGCGAATATTTAATAAGTGTTCTCGATAATAGATTTATGTTCACTTTCATTTTCAAAAAAATAATAACAATTCTTAAAAAAAAGGAATAAACATGTTTTGAAAAGAAAGAAATAAAAAGAGAATTAGTTTTAAATACCGATGTAAAGTCCATTAAATTCAGATTTAAGATAAAACATGATTAATTGGTACCATTGTATTAACGGGAGTTGTGAGGGTGCTAATACCTTTCCCATACGTAACCGTACTTTCGGACCCAAATTTTGACTTTCGCAGACCAAAAAAATTATCTTTTAATAAATTTTAATTAATTTTATTAAAATGATAAGTTTTCTTAGGTGGCCAATCACACCTAACAAAAAAGATTGGTGGCGACTCCATATGTGTTTTTCAAATCGTCTTAGCGGTCGAAAAAACCGTTATGACATCGATAAGGAAGGTAGATTTTAAACACACAAGCTGATCCTGAAATAAATTTGGAATTGTTTGTTTATTTAATTTCGTTGCATATTAATTTAAATATTTATCATGTACTCTGATTGAGCATGAACCAGATTTCCTTCAAGCATCATCAGCAGTTGTTGTCGATCTCATTTCACCCATTGTTAGTGGTAGCACAAACGGAAAAAGTAAAGCCAATGATATATTGTTTTCGGGATATGCCTCCGCCGAGATCGAAAATTATCTTCTTTTATCCCTTTTATCTGAATTCTCCAAAGTCTAAGTTATTATGATTGGATAATTACACTATGCATCATTCTTTCACCTATTTTGCTTACTTTGTCATTGTCAGTTGTAGCACATTATCTACCGTTGAATACATCATTCCAAGGCATGTCTCAGTCGATACCACCATTTCCCACAGAAGTATCCTTTCCCTTTACTTTTCGACTAATTTCCTTCAAGCTTAGGCCATTTTATGACCAACTAACTAACCTATACATTGTCTTCATGTTAATTCCATTTATCTCGCATGTTCCATCATTTTAAGCTGCGACACGTAGACAAAAACGGGGCCATCTGATAACCGGACATCTAATCCTGAGGATTCACCCCGCTAGGAGCTGTCAACCCTATAAACTACGAGCAATTCTACCAGCGGTAAGACCTTTGGTCAAAGACATCAGCGACAACCAACTGATTACATATGAAGCCAAAGTCAACATACAAGTCTAAGTCTACACATAAGTCAAGTCAACACATGAGTCAAGGTCAAGTCAAAGTCAACATATGAGTCAAAATCAACATCACTCTTAAAAAGACCAAGTCCATCATTGTTGGAAGTTGCTTACCATTGGAAACACTGATTATAGCTGGAATATGACTACTGCTGGAGAAGGTATCACTGCTGGAAGCGTTGCTAACGTTGGAAACGCTGTTACCACTGGAAGCTTGGCTATCGTTGGAAGTAACCGCTGGGAGCTTCCGCTGACAATCCCTTCCGCTGAGAACTTCTGTTGACAACCCTCTCCATTAGGAGCTTTTGTTGACAGTCCCTTTCGCTTGGAACTTTCGTTAACATATTTTTTCGTCGAGAATAGTTCAAACGTTATTTATCTCTAGAAATGCCATACTTACCGCTGGATAGCCATTTCCAAGACATAGCTACCGCTGAATAAGCTGCCCGAAGATGTTAGGAGGTATCACATCGCTGGAAATCACCTCGAGGCTCGAGGCAACACTGAGCATTGACACAAAGGCAGAATGCTAAGAATTGTTTCAAGGCCCTAGCGTCGATCCTACGGTTGAGATGAACGAAGCAACACCCTAGCAACCACTCCAAAATTCCATCTTCAACTGTTCAACCCACCAACACACCATGATAGTCAAATAAATCTGTTCTCATTTTATTTCCTTTCTAATTCCTTTCAGGATCTTCACATATTGTCTTTCCTCCACTAGTTTCTCTAATTCCTCTATTTCTTAGGTAGGCATGTGGTCCAAGCCCACAGTTCCAAGGATACTCATTGGGAGCTATGGTTTGGTTAGTCTAGAAAGACTTGGTGGCGTCTTAGTTCCTCTTACGCATCTCTCAGTCGTGCTTGGAGGTTTGAAGTTATCGCTGGATGTCCATCCAAGAAATGAGAGATTTATTGAGTCTAACTAGATCTCCTAACAACGTAGTTAGAGATCTTGTCACAAGCTACTTACAACGTTTTGTGCCTCCTCGAATAATTAAATGAGTCGAGTGTTAGCCGTAGCATTAGTTGCCCGCTAGGAGAAAAGCCAACGCGCCTCGGTTAAAAGCTTTGTCCTAACAGCTGGCCTTGTTTCACTCTTTTGTCCAAGCTTATGTCATATCCAAGGCGGTTGTAGGAATATTATTGTCGTGAACGAACTTGTTAAGCTCTCAGGTAAAAGCTCTTCCTTCGCTGACGACTAGCTAAAAGCATCACAGCTGGGCAAAGTTCTTCCTCGATGATGGCTATAAATAGGACCACTCTCAAGGCATAATCAGGAGAGGTCCGAAAGTACCGCCACTCTGCCCAAATTCCTCCAGCGACAAAGCAATGTTCTTATGTCGTTACTCTGCCTCCACGATCTCTCTCTTAGTTAGGCCTTAGATCTCCCTAAACACAACCATGTCTTTCTCCTCTCCCAAATATTCTCAATATTTTGTACCCCATTATTCTTTGTATATGATTTCATATTATAATTTCATTTTCAGCCGTAAACATTTCCTTATTTTCTTCCTCTATTTATTATTCTATTTTTGAACTCCAAAATAAAGGTTAACAAAGCATTCTTATGATTATGCTATTTTCACTTTTTCTTCCACCAACTATAACCCAACCTCAAGCCGAGCCATATCCAAGAAAACCCAATTCTTCTTGGTACTCTCTCATTGCTTTGGATCAAGATTTATTGCGGGCTTAACTAGAACCCAGTAAGGGGAGACGTAGACCGCCCTTATCCAAACGAACACAAATCTAATACTTTTGGCTCTATGCCAATGGCGACTCCATCCCATTTCTAGTAAGGGCTCTACGTCAGTAGTCTTTGTCCATGTCACCAACACCAAAATCCTTCGTCGACAGAGTGCAAGAAAATGAATTTTAAATTCACAAAATACTTTTAAGCATTTCAAATTCACCACTAATCCACGTGCAATAAATAACAACATATAATTAATTTACGAATTTAAAATTAATCATGAAAGTTATATTTACTTGTTTATATTAAATTTGAAATCAAATAACACAATTTATGCTAAATTTGAAATACAAATCTTTTCTCTTAAGGCCGATACTGGTACAATATCAATTGATCACGAATTAAGTGACACAAACTCAATTAAATTTATTTATTTAAAAGCGCAAATAAAACTAGAACAAGAAAATAAAAATGAAAGCTATTTATGTTTTTTAATTTTTTTAAAATAAAAATTATAACATCTTTTAAAAAAACTACTCCACTTTTACTAGTTAACTTCTTCGTGCTTTTTTTTTTTTTTTTTCTTTCTCGAAACATGCACATAGTGGAATGGCTCAAAAGTTACCCACGTTATTTTTACATATGATTATGTTTTTGTTCAAAACAAAATACATTTTTTCTTCCACTCAATGGGTATGTACATTCTAGTTTATATTATTATCTATCTATATTATATAAAGTTTTTAACTGAGCCAACAGTCATGTGATATGTTGATAGAATGTTAGACTCTTAATTTCAGTAATTATAGATCAAATCTTGACAACCTCAAATATAAAAAAAATCTCTAACTAAATTGGTGTCACTCTTTAAATGGACAGATAAAATCCCTAAATGCGATAATTTTTTTAGGATTGTAATTAAAATATTAAAAAATATTTTATATTTTAAAATAATGAATTAAAATATATTATTTATTAATATAAAATATTTTTGATTTAAGCTTAGACCTAAAACATCATATTCGGAGTCTGAGTCGAATCAAGCACATAGGCTTAGGGCTAGTTTAACATTGCTGTTGGAAAAAGCTTGGGTTGAAAAAAGCTCGAGTTGAAAAAAGTGTGTTTATAAAGTGTGGTAAAAAAGTGTGGTTTAAAAACTTTTAAGTGTTTAGTATTGCTGTGAAAAAATGTTGTAGGAAATTGAAATATCAAAAAAAGATATATTTAAAATAATAAAAGTGTAGAGATGTGAGGATAATAAAGTCATTTTATCCAAAAGCCAGCTTTTAAAACTCAAAAACTATATTTTTTGGCTTTTTGGTTTAGCTTTTCAAACCATGGTTTCAACAACAGAAGCCGAATGTTTTTATCTATTTAGTATTGCGTTTACGGTGAAAAGCAGCTTTTGACTTTAAAAATTGTGCCAAAAGCAATGCTAAACGAGACCTTAATAAGTAGACTTGCTTGTGGTAAATCATGCTTTTGATGATTTTTAAACTAAATAAAAAATATAATAAAAAAATTATATTAATTTAATTTAAAGATGAGTGATAAATTTAAAATTTAACTCGTAAACATAAAAAAAATTATATGTTTAAGGGTCAAATCTTTATTGAATCAGGTTTAGATAATAATTCTTTTAAATTGAATTGTCCTAAATTATCGTTAATTAATAAAAAATATTTTTATCTAAATTTAATTATATATATTAATATAAAAATATATTTTAATATTATTTTAAATAATTATATAAATTTTTGGATTGATCGAAATTTAATAATTTTTTTTTTTGAATCGCACTCCAATCCCATCAATAAACAAATCTAATTATAACTCTAGATTTTCTTTTAACTCTTTTTAACAATGAAAAGTTTCATTTTATCTAAACTTTCATAGCAAGCAAACACTCCTCAAAAACTTCGAAAGATTTTCACGGCTCAAATTTCGTCCCTACCGCTAAAATTGCCGCTTTTTTCGTAATTTTTTTTTTCAAGGGTAACCCAAACACCATAATAATGACTTGAAAAGAAATGAGATGTTAAAGTGAGTGAAACCCTCTATTTTTTTTTCCGCGATCCCTTCATATCTGGCTGCGTGATTCTGTTTATTACAATTCATATATTGATTTTTCTTTGGATGGCTTTTATTGTTCCAGATCTTAATTCCAGAAATATTGAACGATTCGGAGTTTCCTTTGCAAAACTTGAAACACCGTTTCATTTCTCGCATAAAACCTAGAATTTGATATTCTCCAGTCGGTTGATTCAAGTGGCTGGCGAAACATCACGGGTTCGATCTCTCTTAGTGCTTCTTCTCTGCAAGTATTAAGAGATAAAAAGGTAAGCTTTCATTTGCTTTTCGCTCTATTCTCTTCTCCTTTACTTCCTCCTCTACTTCATCTTTTTTTTTATACCTTGACCTATTAGATTTTAGTTGTATTTGGGTTTTAATGCTTTAGGAAAGTGTTTAAAATCTAGTATTATACAGTGTTTTCAAAAGTTTTCCATTACTTTGAAACATTTTCCTAATAAACCCTAATTTGGGATTAGATGAAATATATATTTTTCATTTACTTTGCTTGGAAGTGTAGGTCTTTATAATTTATTCAGGGTCTGCTTATTATTTTAAAAAAGTTTTTTTAAATGTAATACATTATTTTTTTTTATTGAATTTAAGAAAAAAATAATATATTAATTATACTTTTTTTTTTTGGGTGTAAATATCATTTTAATTAGTGTCAATGACACTGTTTAACATTTTTCATTTATTTATTATTTTGTATATTTATGGTGAAGTTTTGAAATTTTACAAATGAATTTATATATATATATATATAGTAATTATTATAATTTATTAATTATAACCTAATAAACACAACATTTTTAAAAGCTTATTTGTGAAATTTATAATTTTACTTTTGATTCATTGATATATAATATATAAGATAATATTTGGTTTAGGATTAGAGGAAATACATTTTTTTAAACCTTGCTTGGAGATTTAGAATAGTGAAGTGAAACTCAAAGTTTATTTTGTATTAGTTCTTTAGTTTGATTGGAATCCTATAGGAAAAAAATGAGGGGAAAGTAAAGTTAGAGTTTGATTGTGAAGGTTAGAGGAAATGGAAAGGATGAATGGATGTCTTGGTGGAAGATGCGATAGATGGGATGAGAAGAGAACCAAATTAATGGAGTTGTCTTGTTTGTTTAAGAGCATAAAGGATAGGAAATGATTAGTTATTTTGTCTTGTTTAGTTGATGAAAATTTCAAGGAAAATAAAATCCTTGGATTTATTTTTCTTGTTTTTGGCTGATGAGAAAAATAAAGGAAAAATTAAGGTACATATGAAAAAAAGTTTCTAAATTTTTGCAAATATACTAAATAAGCCCTTATTATTATTATTTTTTTTTCATTTTTCTTAATTAAGCTCATATTCTTTTATTCTACTCAAATAAACCTTTATTCTATTAGTACCTAGATAAAGCTTTGTGGAGACGAAAAAACGTCACATGTATCATGCGACCTTGATTGTTGGCGAATCATCATCTTTTGCAATTTGCAACCCATGAATGTTGATGTAACTTTTTTTGATGTGGTAAAATTGGCTGAGTGAGAAAATTTAATGTATAATGTGTGGTTATTCTAGTTAGTTAATTTTGCAATGTCAAAAAAGTCTCGTCATCTGTCATGAGTGCGACAGATCCCAGTATTTCATGAGCCTAATGGCCATGAAGGTCACGTGGCATGTGACATCTTTTTATCAACGCAAGGATTTATTTGAGTAAAAATCATTGAATATGGGTTTATTTACAGCAAAAGGATAATGGCTTTTTTTAGAAGTTTAGTATAGTTCAAGGGTTTGTTTAGTATTTTAGCCTAAATTTTTCACACTTTGTTTTGAAAAAAGTGAGAAGCAAAGAAATATTTTTGATTTAATGTTTGCTAGCAAGATTCTTCCAATTTGCCACTTCCTAGTGGAATTTGTGTATTTGTTCATATATGGTAAAACTTCTAATGTTAAACCAACAAAGAGTACACGATTCTTCATGGGATACTTTAATAGTTAGAACTTGAGACCAGTAACTTGAAAATTTTGAATTTGAAGTCTCCATGGCATACTTTAACAGCCAAAACTTGAGACTTTTAAACTTGAAAAAAATTGAATCTTGATTTGGAAGGGTGAGAGGTGGAGATGGGAGACAATATATAAGGTTAGAACGGCAGAGGCAATTGTCATCACTGATAGGTTGGATTGCATGCAAATGGTTCCTTGAAACTAGCACCAATATCTCATGTAATTTGTGGATCCATTCACATGGCGGTCGAGCTTCCAAATGTGGAATCAACTAACAATATATGAGTCTTTGCAAGAATGCTTTAAAGATGAGAGCTTGAGACACTCGGCTTGAACATTTTAAATTTGAAATTTGGTAGGGTGAGAGGTGGATAATGGAGACAATGGATGAGGTTAGAAAGGTGGAGGGAATCGTCATCATTGATAGGGTGGATTGCATGCAAATGGGTTCTTTAAAACCAACATGACTTGTGGGACACAAGATATAAGGAGAGGGAAAATGTTAATGGTAGCGAGGAAAGGAGTGGTGGGGTTGACTTAATGGAAGGTGAAGTCTTCTTGGCTGGTTTTGCAATGCTTGGATGATGTTAGAAAGTTGGAGGCTATTGTCATTGTTCAGTGGGGTAGATAAAGCTCAGCTCAAATAAGTTCCCTGATACTTAACACCAAAAAAATGAGGTACTTGTAGGACATGAGATACACAAAGGTTAGGCAGAATGTAACGACAACAAGGAAAAGAGTGGTCTAGTTGGCCTACCACAAGGAAATGAGTGGTTAAGTCAACTTAGGGCTAGTTTAGCATTGTTGTTGGAAAAAGCTTGGGTTGAAAAAGTGTGTTTAAAAAGTTTGGTGAAAAAGTGTGGTTTAAAAACTTATAAGTGTTTGGCTTTGCTGTGAAAAAAGTGTTGTGGGGAATTGAAATATCAAAAAAAGATATGTTTAAAATAACAAAAATATAGAGATGTGAGGATAATAAAGTCATTTTATCTAAAAACTAGTTTTTAAAGCCCAAAAACTATATTTTTTGACTCTTTGGGTTGGCTTTTCAAACTATGGTTTTAACAGTAAAAGCCAATTTTTTTATTTGTTTAGCATTTTTTTGTGGTGAAAAGCAGCTTTTGACTTCAAAAGCTGTGCCAAAAGCAATGCTAAACAAGGCCTTAATAGATGGCAATGGGAAAGGAGTGGTTGAGTTAACTTAGGCCTCGTTTAGCATTGCTTCTGGCACAGCTTTTGAGGTCAAAAGCTGCTTTTCACCGCAAACGCAATGCTAAACAGATAAAAAAATTTGGCTTCTGCTGTTGAAACCATGGTTTGAAAAGCCAAACCAAAAAGCCAAAAAAATATAGCTTTTGGGCTTTAAAAGCTGGCTTTTGGATAAAATGACTTTATTATCCTCACATCTCTAAACTTTTATTATTTTAAACATATCTTTTTTTGACATTTCAATTTTCTACAACACTTTTTCACAGCAATGCTAAACACTTAAAAGTTTTTAAACCACACTTTTTCATCACACTTTATAAACACACTTTTTTCAACTCGAGCTTTTTCCAACCAAAGCTTTTTCCAAGAGCAATGCTAAACTAGCCCTTAATGGATGGTGGAGTCTTCTTGATTGGTTTTGAATGCCATATGATTTCTTGGAGGGTTGTGAGACAGGTATCTTATAGCGTTTGGTGCTTATGTTGGGTTGGTAAAAAACATAGCTTTATGGTTGGTTTTCTTTAGTATTATATCTTTGAGATAACATTTTTCCTTCCTATTTTCCTTGTCTTCCAAGCAAGTGGTAAACTATTTCCTTCTTTTAATTTTTCCTTGATATTTCTCTGTACTCAAATTTTCGCAAGTTAAGCAAAGCCTTATGGCTGTTTGTATTGGTCAAGGTTTTGTTTACCTCTCATTCACTTCAATTTGAAATGGTAAAATAAATGGATTTTGAACGGAAAAAAGGGGATGAAGATTTATTTTCAGTCTCTTTTCCTTCCTATCCACAAGAAAAGTAGTTTAAATTTCTAATAAAGTGTTACTACGAAACCTTGATTTTATATTAGACATTAATTTGAAAGAATTAGAAAATATGAGGTATTTGACATCACTAAAAGGGATAAGGTACAAATTTACCACTCTACTTTTGTGAATGGTTCAAATTTATCATTAATCTTTCAATTGGTATAATTTTATCATCATATTTTTAATTTTGAAGCAAATTTATTATAATACTTCTAATTTTTGAGCAAATTTGGTCAGGATATTACAGTTTTAGAATATTTCGTCAGAAACTATTTTATAATTCAAAACAATTTTGAAAATAACATGGCATGTGAAAGATAACCAAATTGGAAAGGCCAATTAAAAAGTGTGACATGACATTATATTGAATAAAAAAAATGTCATATTGAAAGAAGAAATGAAATAAAAAAAAAAGAAATTTTTTGGTTTAGCTTCATTTAAGGATCAAGAAAGAACTAATTAGATAAAGGGAAATTCATTTGAGAGTAAGTGGAAGAGAAAAATGACGTAACCTTTTTATGGACTCGAAGTGGGATTAAAATTTTCATCACATGATATTAATTAAAAAAAAAGAGAAAAATTTGCAGTACTTTGAATACACAAAGAATAATATATAGATCAATAAAAGATTTTGATCAAATTTGTTTCAAAATTAGAAGTATTATAGTAAAATTTGAGTAGTTGAAAAATTAGTGGTAAATTTGGACCAACATAAGTAAAATGATAAATTTACACCTTCCTAATTTAAAAGAACATCGATCTTTTGCTACTTATTGTTATTCCAAGTGGTTCCCTATTTAGAGATTATTCTTCATATCGAATACTTTAACCACTTTGTGGAATTGCTCAAAAAGAACTATTTATTCCTTTACGTTGAAGTTGCTTCTAATGTTGGAAAGTATTTGCATTGTAGGTCTATGCTCTTTAATGTGCTATAATGGATCTCCATAGCCTTCCATTTGAAGTTGGTCAATTGGTCGAGACAAGATCTTTTTTGGCTGGTTATCGTGGTGCATGGTTTAGATGCAAGGTATATGATTATGCGGTACAAACATGTGCTTTTTATTGTTATATGTGCAATTGTGTGTTGGTTTTAAGGAAAACGGCTTAGGACATTGACATTAAATTTAAGATGTGACCAAATTCTCCTAAGATAACAAAGAACAAAATTGTCAAATCAACTTCGTAGATCTTATGAAAATTTTTGGTCCATTCTGTTCATTAGATCCTTTTTCTATTAACAATTTTAATTTTGTCTTATCTTACTTGAAATTTTTTTAAGTCATCTTTGTTTTTTCTTTTAATTTAAAATTTTTGCACTATTGGCAAATGAAATTCATGGAGATTTACACTTGGTGATTAAATTGTTATTTTTGCTAGGAACTCGATGATTTAAATGGATTTTACAGTTCTTACATTTTCTTTTCATTTTCTCAGCAATCAGCAACTTGTCTATGTCTTGTAATAGTGAAAGTGATTTAAATTGCGGTTGCGGACGCGTTTTTGGTTGCGTCGCGTTTATAACGGCTGCGGACGTAATGAATGCTATCACGGTCAATTGCGGTAAATATCGACCGTGAATATCGATAGCAGAGGGATTTGAAACCGTAAAATAACGGCCGTAGCGCGTTGCGGCCTCTATTTAAATGTGAAACCCCAAATTTAAGATTTGTAATAGCACCAAGAATAACCAAAAAACCAAATTGGAGATCTACACAACATCTTATTCCAACTCTTTCAATTAAATTTTTTTTTTCTTCATAAAACACCAAATAAATATAAAAAGGAAGAAACTAAAAATAATATTTCCATACTTTTAACGTAAGCCATAACAAAAAATTCAATAAGATCTGATTAGATAAAATATACAAACATGAAACTCAACTCATTGTTAACCCCCAAAGTATGCATACCTGAAACTAAAAAAAAATTAACCATAATTAAAAACAGTTGGAACATGGTTGAAAAACAATTCTAAGTAAGTGCCCAAGTAGGTGTGCTTTAATTAGTGAGAATTTTGAGAGAATAATTGGTGGGTTCAAACAAAGGAAAGAGAAGCAAGTTTGATAAGGAGGGAAAAAGGGAAAAGAGAAGAAAGGACATCGGCAGCGAAGCAAAATGGGCTACCTATGAGAAGGAAACATTGAGAAAGAAAAGAGTGTGGCTTGAGCAAGAGTGTGTCTGGAATTGAAAAGATGTGTGGGTTTAGGGTTTGAAAATGTCCATTTGGCATGTTAAGATTGATGTGGCATTGAGTCTCATTTCTTGTTACTTATTGACTAATGGTGCAAAAGGTTAGAGGGCCAAAAGATGCATTTTAGGGGTTTTTTTAGATTTTACTCATGGTTTGGTCATGTAAAGAAGATAACTACAAATGCTTCGTGAAAAGATGTGATTTCATATAAGATATATTTGCCAATAAAAAGAGAGCAAGGTAGATGAAGATTAAAGAGGACATGGATGAAAATTACAAAAACGATCTTTTATTATGAAGTGCATCAAAGATATGGCCTTAAATAGGGCATGATGGTGCAATATAAAGTCATATAGTTGATTAACATAGTGGGAAGACATAGTTTATTGTTTTAATTTAGTTTTTGGCAATTGGTCTTATAATTAGATGTTAGTTGGCATGAAAGTATGTTGTTTTTGATGGAGATCTTCTAAATCATATGGTTGGTTGTTTAGTGATATTAAATTAATCATCATTGACTAGGTAACAATTGTATGGAAGTTTCTTACTATGAAAAGCAACCCCTAAAAGTAGAAGATTTGGTGGGTAAATCACCTTTTATAACTTGATGTCATGATGAGGAAAATCTTCAAAAAAAGAATTTATATCCATTTTCTTTTTTCATATCTTGTTAGGATTCTAGTACTTCGTTGATTAAATTGAATTTTCACTTATAATTTTAAGATGTATATTGAAATAATTTTTATTTTGTCAAAGTAGATTTAGTTTTTTCAAAATTATCTTTATTGATATAACTAATCAACTCATAAAAAATCGTTTCTTTAGATGAGCCAACCTTTAACTTTTAAAGGTTATAGTTGGAAAGTAAAACAAAAATGCATAACTCTTTTATACATTTGCAAAGTGGACATTGAATTTAAGACATAAGGATTATATTATATGCAAATTCAACAAGCCAATATGTTGATTTGAAGATTGACATTTTTGGCTCCGAAGGTAAGGTGCAATTTGATGAGTTTGTGGATTAGGCGAGAGCAGCCTCAATCAAGTTATACTAGAATGGTTAGCATATTCTATGCAAATTCATCAATTTTGCCAGGTTGATTTGAAGATTGATATCCTAGGATTTGAATGTGAGATCAAACTTAATGAGATCATTGATTAGCACGATACTATCTAGTGAGTAATTAACTAGGGATTTTTTCTTAACTTGATTAAAACATAAGCATTAGACTAGCTTAGTTCATAGATATATTATAGGATTTGATCTTTTTAATGTTTTGTGACATTGGTGGAGCTAGAAAAACAAAAAGTTTGATATTTGGAATTAGGTAAGAAACTTATCATGTGAATTATTTTAAAGATGCAATGTAAAGAAGTTGCATAAGCAATGTTATTCTTATTTCAACGACAAATGACAATAGGGTGAGCCTTGGTCAATCCATAGTTGGGAGAAAAGGTAGAAGAATTTGTACCAATAATAATAATGCTAGCTAGAATGTAAATAGAATTTTATGGGCCAAAGTGAAGGTTGTTTTGGAGTAGGTTTCTAGCATGTCAAGTGTTTGAAGTGCTTGGTTTTGGCGCCACTGCATTTGAATTTAGTTGAAGAGCTTAGTGATTAGTGTTTACTTGAAGGAGAAGTATTTGCTGTGTAGCTTAGATTTGATATTTAAAATGATGAGGAATGTGATCAAACCATAGTGATTGATAAAGTGCTAGTGATTAGAGTTCAACAAGTCAAGAAGGTTGTCACATTGGATAATGATTAATGGTGGAGGCTTAGTACTTTCCATACAAATTGTATGATTATTTAAAAGGTTTTAGATAATCTCATCTTTATACGTAATACTAGTAGATAGTGAAATATGGCTTTGAGTTTGAGTAACGGGGATCAATCAAATGTGGCACAATCAATTGCTCGTCCTCTTTGGCTAACTCTTATTTCACTTCTAAACTTAGTTACTTGTTTAATTTATGGCAAACATAAATCTTTTTCATTAGTCATTTTAGATATTCTATAATTACTCTTTCTTCGGGCTATATTTTTCCATGTGTTTGCTTGTGATGCTTTTTCTATTATTTATCCAAGTCTTGGTTACTTTTATCAATTCTTGTGTATATAGTCTTACATTTAGTATGTTTTTGTTTAGTTTTCAATGTGAAATTTAGGGTTTAGGATTTAGGGTATAGGGTAGTGATGGCAAATATGTTTACAATTGTCATTTCTATTGAAAAGGAAAGGCTTGTCGAAAGGAAAAGGGGTAATACATATTTTGTCCATCGAACTTTTTCAAAATGTTACTTCTAAGCCATTGAACTTTTATTTTGTGAAATCAAGCCATCAAACTTTTATTTTGGTGCTTTTGAAAAAGTTTGATAGCCAAAACGTGTATTCCCAAAAAAAAAGAAAAAGAAAGGGAGATTACACTTTCCACCCTCTTGGTTTGTTTCAAGAGGTTAAAGTCTGAATTTGGTCTTTTTACTCTCAATTATGCTGTTTTAGTCCTTTTATTCCAAAATTAATGAATTTAGTCATTGTACTTTTATTAAAAGTAGATTTAAGAACAATTCATAACGCTAGTAAGATTTTGCCTTTAATTTGGATGACATGGAATTCTAGTGATTACTTGGCATGTTGGGTTGGATTAATTTTTTAGATACGTGACACATGTCAGTCTAAAAAATCTAATATTTTGTTTTAATTGAATAATAATTAATATATTTTAAATGCTTAAAAGCAACTTTTTGTATTTTTTATTAAAAACTATAGTTTTTTTTGGTACTAAGGTGTGTCATGTGGTAAAAAAATAGTTTAGTTAGCATGTTATGCCATCAATAATAAAGTCATACAGTCGAATTTAAATTTATAAGTTTAACATTGTTTCCAATTATCTTTAAATCGATTCTTTTTTTATAAAAGTATAAGATTAAATTCATTGAAATTAAAATATAGGGACCAAAACCTCATAATTAAGATATTAGAGGGATCAAATTCAGACTTTGATTGTTTCAAAATTATTTCATGCTTTATGGTTTCAAGAATTTTATTTAACACAAGGTGGGGGGATATTTACACTTAAAAGCTTATTTAAATCTCAAGTTAAAATAGGAGAAATGTGCAACAAGTCGTATAAACTTTTTTTTAAATCAATCTAATTGTTCTCTTTCTCTCTGTGTGTGTGTATGTATGTATATGTATATATGTATGTAAAATTTGATCTCTCTATGAAAGTTCCATTTTTTCTTCTTGTTTGCATAGATCTTTCCTCTTTTTCTTTGATAAAAACGGTTGCCTTGTGGAATAAGATAAAGGGATTTCCTTTTAGAAACTGAGTATATGCTATTTTTTATGTATAGCTTTAGAAAGAACATTTTTGTTCAGTCAATTAAGACTGTATTTCTTGTTTACACTTTGAAGGTTGTTTTTTTTTGAGTAATTCTTTATTAATTTTGATGTGAATGGAACAATTGTGGGAGATAAAGATTTTGCTCCTAAGTTATTTGTGTTTTCCATCAGATTAAGGAAATTGGTCGGAGGAACAAGTCACTGGGACATGCCTTGGAATATATTGATTTTCCAGATGAAAGTAAGTTGTTCTCTATTTGGCTAGGCTATTGTATTGTTGGTTTTAAAATGTGTTAGATTTTGCACGTTGCATTTTATAGATAGAATGGTGGTTTGAGCTATTTTTTATGCTTTATGATAAATTAATTAATGATAGCTACTCAGAGCTTGTGCAACTTTATTCAATCGTCATAATCTTTCAATATGATTTTCAATTCAATACTGCTTATGCTTTCTTAAAAGGAAACTATAATTTCTGAATTATAGTGGTCGCATAATTTGTGTACTTTATAAGCATTATAAATGTCAATTTGGTGGAGATGGTCTTATGATTGATTGAGAAATTAAAATTTGTGTTGATGTTTATTGAAAGATATTTTAATGTTTTCATTAACCTATTCCTTTTGACAGAAATACGTTGGACAAAGTTATATCAAAAGGGTAGTAAATCAAAGGACGAGAAAAGAACCCTCATGGTGCGACCTTGCTTTCCTTCTGTTTATCGTGAAAGTCAAATGCCTGATATTAATACCATCTCAGAGGTGGTTGTCATTGTCAATGATGTTTGGAAGGTGGGTGATTTGGTAGATTGGTGGTTTGATGATTGCTTTTGGTCTGGAAGGATAACTGAAAAGTTGGGGGATGAGAAGGTTAAGGTAATATCTTTTCACTTGTGCTTTAATGTTTCTAATAGACTGGATTTCTGAATATAGCTTTTCTCTTACATTTATTTTCAAGAGTCATTTGGAAAAGGCTTATGCATTTTCTTTCTTGTAAGTGTAAGCTCATATGGAAGAGTCATTAACTATGCTACAATTATGGCTGTATAAGATATTTTCTTGAATGCCCACTTATCACTTCTATCCTACCTAGTAGCCAGACCACTCCTTATTTTCAAGTCCAAACATCCTCTCAGGTTGGGATTAGGTGGTTTTAAGTCTGAAGTCAATATTTTTCCAATATAGAATACCATTTTCTTGTGAGTATTAGTTGGTATTGTTTTTGTGAAAACAATGCGATTGTATATGGTTCCCGTCTAGCTTTAGTAGGTCATAAGTGCCTTGCTATATAAACAGTTTACTTTGATGTTTCCCTCGTTTTCAGTTTAAACTTTAAACAATTTTCTGGTTGAGAATTACTTATAATGGTTGGTTTTGTTCTATTTTTTTCTTCTTTTATCTGTTTGCTTCTTGTTTGCATAGATTGAGTTGCCACCTCCTCCAGTGGGTGAAGGATCTTCATATGAGGTTTTTTGCAAAGACTTGCGCCCATCATTGGATTGGTCTGTGGGTGAGGGCTGGAAGTTGCTTATTCCTAAGGTTACTACCTCACACCCTTTTACCTCCTCCCTTGCATTTTTATCTAATCTAATCTTGGTTTTTTTCCTGGCTTAGTATTTGTTTTGATTTTGTTCAACTTCCAATTTCTATTGATGTGATAAGGCATCTATCTACTATATATTGATTTTGAGTCCTGAGGGACTCAAGGATTTTTTCAAAAGTCCAAATTTTTTCCATCTTATTTTGTTTGTTAATGAGGGTAAAAGAGTCTTTTGTTTGAAATGGTTTGAAAAAAAGAGAGAGAAGAAGATGAGGGGAGAGGAGAGAGAAGATGAGATGAGAGGAGAGAAGAAGTGAGAGGTGGTGGCAGGTTGGACGGTGCCTTATCGACAGGGTGGTTGGTCGGAAGGAAATGGTATAGGAGAGGGGAGGAAATGGAGGGGAGAGAGAAAAAGAGGAGAGAAAAGGAAGGGACGAGGAGAGGAGCTGCTGGTGATAGAGAAAGAGAGGAGAAGATCGAGCAGGGCGAGCTTGTTGCCATGATGTGGCTAGCGACGGCCCAGGCAACCGGAGGCAAGAAGAGGAGGAAAAAGAAGAAGAAGAAGAAAAAGCAAATAGAAAAAGAAAAAAATTGAAAAATTGAAAAAATAGTTGTAGTTTTTATTTTTTATAATTAAGAAGAAAGGAATAGAAGGGGAAAAAAAAAGAAAAGAATAGAGAAAAGAAAAATAATTTTAGTTTTAGTTTTTTTATTATTGTTTTTTTATAATTTATTATTTTCATAAAAATAAACAAATATATATTTAATAATTTTGGATTTTATGTATAAAAAAAATTATTAATATTTTTTATTATTCTCTTATCGTTTAAAAAAAATATGATTTAAAAATAATTATAATAGTTGATTTATCACTTTGTATTTGTCAATTTATATTAAAAAAGAAAATGATGTTAAATCTTTTATTTTTTTTTCTTTATTTTTATTTGTTAAGTATTTTTTTCAAATAATTTAATAAAATTACTCATTTATATATATTTTTTAAAAATATAACTCTTGTGGCATCGCGCGGGTAAAATTTCTAGTAATAATATGAAAACTGAGTTTAATGTAATAGAGAAACATGAAACAGAGTTAGAGAATTTAGCACATTTATAGATTCGTACTGAATTTTCTTTTACTTTGTCTCTATAGTTTAAACCATGACCTTTAGTATTCTTGCTGTGAAGTTTCTTTAATTTTGACAAATAGTTGTTCTCAGTATTTGGAATTTAGAAAGTAGTTCTTTGGTGCAAATATGTCTTGTGTTATCTATGGACATACTTTTTCTTGTAAATGCTTATGTATTTTTTTTTCAATTCCTTTGTTGTTATAGGAGAATAAATATCATTTTGCTTGCGCTCGAATAGTCAAGCCTCTTAATCAAGGTAAGAGTGCTTCTAATCATTCTTTTCGCTGCTTAGTGTTTTGACTTTTGATGGTGTGTATGAATAGAAAGAATGGTTTGTTTTCCTTTCGATTTATCTGTTTTAAACTTTTGGCTAGTCACCTTGTGAGTAAGCTTATTGCGAACTAGAAATTTGCCCGGACATTGTTGCAAGACAAATATTTTTATTGAAATGAGTAAATATTTCTTTAAAGTTTTTAAAATAATTTGTATTTTATGTATTAAAAAAATAAAAAATGTTACTATCAATCTAATCAAAATTTGTTAACAATCATGGTTTTCATTGAAAAAAGTACTTAATTTAAGGAAGTAATATTAATTTAAAAAAGAACAAACAACTCCCCTACTTAAAGGATTTCATATAGAAATTTCAATAGAATAACTAAAAAAAAGAGTAATTGGTTATATAATTATAGTTATTTAAAGGGTTAAATACTTAATTGGCCCCTGTATTTTATACCTTTTGTTAGTTTGGTATTTAAAGAAAAAAAATTGTCAACTTGGTACTCCAATTTTTCTTTCATTTATGACTTTCGCCAAAGTGTAACTTCGTTAAAAACAAACTGATGCGTCTTTTATGCCCAATTAAATATGGACATGTGGCCAATAAATCCACGTCGTTCTTTAAAGAAAAAGTCACATCATCTTTTTTTTATATACATAATTAAAAAAACAGAAAAAATTATAATATTACAAAATTTGATTTTATGAAGAGGGTTAAAATTTGGGGTTTAGGGTTAAAGGAGAAATATCATTTGTCATTCTGCCTTTTTTGAAGAGAGGAGTTGTTGCCATTTTGCCTTTTCTATCCATTTTTCTCCTTGTCATTGTTCTTCGACTTTTGCTGCTTTTGGCTTCTAACCGTTTGCAAAATTGAAGTTGGTGGAGGATCAGAGACATCAGGGGCCCATTTCACAGTCAGCTTCTTCGATGGTAATCCTCGTTTCTCACGCCTACTTTTAAAGGCAAACACTAGTATCAATGGAGTCTATTAAGGGTAAATGACAGTAAGAATGGAGGAAAAGAAAAAGGAGCAATGAACCTAGAGAAACTTAACCAACCAAAGGCCTAACTAAAGATTTTTAGGTCTCGTTTAGCATTGTTGTTGACACAGCTTTTGAGGTTAAAAGCTTCGATTCACCACAAACGCAATACTAAATGGATAAAAAAATTTGGCTTTTGCGGTTGAAATCATGGTTTGGCAACCCAAATCAAAAAGCTAAAAAATAGAGTTTTTGGGCTTTAAAAGTTCATCTTTGGGATAAAATGACTTTATTATTCTTACATCTCTACATTTTTATTATTTTAAACATATATTTTTTTGACATTTCAATTTCTTACAACACTTTTTCACAGCAATGTCAAATTTTTAGTTCTTAAACACAATTTTTTTCCACACTTTTTCAAAAACTTTTTTTAACTCAAGCTTTTTCCAACAACAATGCTAAATTAGCTCTTAGTAGTAGAAGAATTAAGAGTAACAAAAGACACAAGCAAAGAAATCGAGCGGGAGTAAGGCGACTGCACGGAATCCTCATAGAACATTCGTTGCAATGCAGTTACAGTTTCATCATCATCATCTTTAGAAGGAGCAATGATCTGAAATGAACCTAAACCTATAACCCTAAACCCTTAAATTTTAACCCTCTCCTCATAAAATCAAAATTTGTGATATTACAAATTTTATTTTATTTTTCGTTTTTTTAATTATGTATATAAAAGGATGATGTGGTTTTTTCTTTAAAGAATAACATGGATTTATGGTCACATGTTTGCATTTAATTGGGCATAAAAGATATATTTTTTTTAACGGAGTTACATTTTGGGGTAAAATCATAGATGGCAGGAAAGTTGGAGTACTAAGTTGACAATTTTTTTTCTTTTAAGTATCAAACTGACAAAAGGTATAAAGTACAAAGACCAATTGAGTATTTAACCCTTATTTAAATGCTATTAGCTTTTATTGTTTAACGTAAAGATTTTATTTATGTTTATCATACAAAAATACATGATTTTTTTTTTAAAAATTTTTGTTTGACACAATAAATATTTATTATTTATTTTATCCTTCTCTCTATTCTCTCTCTTCCATAGTTGCATTAAACTTATTTATTATATCTTGCTTTCTGCCAAAATGGTAAAAAAAAAAATTATAAAATAAAAAGAAACTACGAAAGGTCAAAAATGCCATCAGCTTTTGTACTTAGTTAGGAAACCTAAAACTAGGTCAATAAGGTGTAAGAGACCTGTGTAACTTCAAATTTCAATGGTCCTCTTTGTGGAACTTCTTAAGGAACTTCTTAAGGCATAGCTTAGATGAAAAATGTTGCTATTTCTTGTACTTTAGCTGTTTTTTATATAAACCTATATTTATTGGTGACACTTGCATTTCTTTGCTTGTGTTTGGTATTTGCTCTCTTTGATCTTTGACACTTGATCTCTTGTTGGGTTTTTTTTTTTTTTGTCCAAGCTAGTTGGTTGTTCAAGTATGTTACTTTTACATAAAAAGCTTTCAGTCTTGAGCTTGGTTGTAGAGCACTCATAATGGTTAAGTATAGAAGTTCTATGTGGTTGTTAATACACTAGCCTTATCTCTTAATTTTTGTCTGGTCACCCTTTCCATCATCCTATGGCTCATCACATGATAGTATTTTAAGACTATCTCTTCACTTTATTTTTCATGTTCTTCCACCATCTTTCTTATTGCTTATGTAGTGACTTGATTAGCAAGGTGAGCTTACCTTACATGGGAAATGGTGCTTGCAGGGGGTTCCCCAAACTTGATAGATCACACTCTCAATGAGAGGAAAAAGGATGTCAAGCCAATAGGTGGAGCATCAATTGAGCATGAGGGTTTTTTATCTTCACATATTTCAACTGGTCCTTTACATCTTCCAGATAAATCAGAGCAGTTGGCAAAGAAATCTTTGAATGGAAAACAAACAAACATTACAGAAGAAATCATAGGCCTCAATATAGTGAATCATGTCCCTAGAAAAACCAGTTGCTTAGATGGTGTTTCAAGTTCACATGTTCAAGATACATCAACGCAAATGCCTGGAACTGCAGTTCAAAGGGACAAATATAATGACAGTGGATTCTCAAAGAAGATGAAAATTGATCAAAGCATTTGCTTGAATTCCACATCATCTGATACAATAGAAGCTGCTATTTTGGATTTGGAGGAACTTGTTTGTCGGGTTAAATGGCTTAAGCGTATCTTGGAATTTGGGACACCATTATCAGATACTTTGAGGTCTTCTTGGAAGTTTATAGAACACCGTGCATCATCTACACCAAAATGAGTGCTTGTGCAGAAGGTTAGTTTGCATGATTAGATTAAGATGGTTTAAAAACTAGATCTTGTTTGTGAAGGATTTCATTAAATCCAGAAACAAACAAAAATAGTTACTTGTCTTCTGTGAAAGGTTCCTTTAAAGAATGAAAAAAGAATCACAATTATATGACTAAGGTAGTCTTGTAATTAACTTGATGGAGCAACTCTAAGGAACAATTTCACATTCTTTCTTTTTTTCCAAACCAGAATGTTATAACCCTTCATTTCTCTTCATTTCTCACTAGTAATAAAAATCTCTCCACTCTCTTAATTCTTTAGTATTTTGTTCTTACAAAATACCCAAGAAACCTCTTAATATTTCAGACACACTTGGTGTTGAAATTCTACCTTTAAAATGGACGCCTCTTACTCTTTTTATAGCCTTAAAAAGCATTCTTCAAAAAGGTGTCTTTTGGTTCAAAGGTCAAAGGAAGCAACCATTCAGAAACATCATCTTTTGAATGGTCATGATGGTTCGACTACGTATGAGAAAAGCAACCATTCAGAAACATCATCTTTTGAATGATCATGATGGTTCGGTTATGTGTGGTAGCTTCTTGTGTGCTCTCTTTATCTAATTATTCGATGACATATGACACACTTTTGAAAGGTGATATTTGTCACAATCTGATTTACTTTGATGGCGATGATGTGTTACACTTATATGCTACATCATCTAACCAACCTAGCTACCTCCAGTTAGTGTCACTCATCTAGCTGGCGTCCAGATTCCTTGAGCTGACTTAAACTTACTCAAGCTACTATGAGCTTCTACGAGCTTATCTCATTTCCTTTGCTAGCTTGTCACTATCATTCATTATCCTATCAAGTTAATCTTGCTCGTTCTTGATATATTTGTATACTTGTATCCAAATATATCCAACAACTCTCACTTGCATTATATAAATTTGATGCTATCATTCACGTATAATTCAGCCCAAAACACAAGTAATACAAAGCATTAATATTGTAATAACATATACAAGTAGGTTGTGTGACCCTAGGCATGTAATTGAGTTCATTTCATTATGCAACAATTAAGTATACACGGGAGACCTTTCTCAGTCCATGATCACCTATGACTTATCATAGATGTCAATTCAAAATAACTCTAAGTTATCATGTTAATGATTCACAAATCATTAACCATGCCTTTGATGCTCTAAAACTTGTTGATACATAGTTTGGTTACTTTCAATTTGTTTTGTGAGTTGAAACTTATTTTAAACTCATGAACTGTACCAAACATCATGTGCATTTGTTTATTTAAATTATTTTATACTTGAACTTATTTATATTACACAAAGTAATGTCTGCGCCTTTCAAGTATGAATGACACTATATCTAACAAAGTTTTTCCTTTTACACTAACTATTTAATAACTTGAAAATATGCATTTACCTAACAAGATTTTGATAGACCGCTATTTCAGGCATTTGGGAAGTCTCATCAAAGTAAATGCAACAATCTCAAATTATCAAATATTAGCCAATAGCCGCTAAAAGTATACAAGTTATCAAATTAATTTGATCAAAAGAAACTCACACACAAGGAGATAGGGATCACTTTTTTTTTTTACTGGTCATCTTATGCACACATGATATGTACATGTTCTACGGTATTGCTTCCACTTAAATGATTTACTTTCGCAAAAAAGTTTGTCATTTTAACTTAAATCATTTAACGTGGACTCCTCCCAAGTGGACTCCCACTTGAACAAACAAGCACATGTAACTCCTATTGGATTTAACAATAGCCACGAGGAGCGTATGTCAACACAAATAACGTACAAGTTGAAGTTAATCAAACACAATGATCAACTTGTATACTTACACCTGGCTACATAGGTTTAAGTCATGTATGTGTGGTTAAACATGCTCGGTAAATCACATATTACCTCATATTGATCATTTAATCAAGGTGACTATAATACTCAAGTAATCACATGTTGGAAGATGTGACTCCCATTAGAATGAGTGATAATTCCTACTTAAGACAACAAATCCTTTATAAGTAGTCTATACTTATTCATTTGAGTAGTCTCTTCTCTACTCTTACACAAAGAATAGAGGCGGATTGTTCGTTTGAGCAAACTAACCCTCTAATTATGCTTGACATACTTTAGTTATTCGTTGTGAGACAAAGAGAATATGCACAAAATATGAAAAATGTTCATTGTATTAAACTTATAAACACAATACATTCGTTCATACAAGGGTACAAGAATATGATAAGAAGTACATCCAAACAAATTACAATCTACGGGGGCCTATTGCCTTAACATGTTTGGTGAAGAAGACCAGTGGTATAGGTTTAGTTAATGGATCCGCCACTATTTGACCTGTAGAAATGTATTCCATTTGAACTTCTTTGTCTTCAATTGCATTTTGAACAAAGTTATATTTTATGCCTATGTGCTTGGTCTTCCTATGATATTTTGGATCTTTAATGTAAGCCAATGCTGCCATACTATCATAATAGATAGTGACTAGCTCATCTTAAGGTGCTACTACACCTAAGTGACCAAGGAAACGACCAAGCCACAAGGTTTCTTGCACAGTAGTTGATCCAACAACAAACTCGACTTCCATAGTTGACAAAGTCGTGCAAGTTTACTTCTTGCTACAGTTAATGAGCCAACGAACCTACAGTTTGGTTAATGTCAGGCCTAATACACAACATGACATACATTTGACTTCCAATAGCACTTAGGTATAGAACACTTTGCATCTCTTCCTTCTCCTCAGGAGTCCGTGGATACATTGCTTCACTTATTTTACAATTGTGAGCAATAGAGGCATCCATGGGCTTTGAGTTTTGCATGTTGAAGCGTTCAAGAATCTTATTGATATAAGGTTTTTGAGATGACGCTAACAACTTATTGGACCTATCCCTTGGAATTTTAACTCCAAGAATATAAGCCGTCTCTCCCAAATCCTTCATATCAAAGGTGGAAGACAACTATTTTTTAATAGTATGCACTAAAATTAAATCATTACTAGCTAACATTATGTCATCAACATATTATGACATGATCACAAACTTGTTCTTGGAATTCAAGACATAAACACATTGGTCTTCATCTAGCATCTTGAATCAAAAGTCCAAGACTGACTTATGGAACTTCAAATACAATTGTCTTGATGCTTGTTTGAGATCATATATCGACTTCTTTAGTCGATATACCTTGTGTTCTTGATCCTCTACAACAAAACCTTTTGGTTGTTTTGTGTAGATTTCTTCATTCAAATCACCATTGAGAAAGATAATCTTGACATTCATTTGATTAATTCCAAGTCAAGATTCGCAACAATAACTAGAATCAACCTGATGGAGTTGAATCTTGCAACAGGTGAGAAAGTATCCTTGTAATCGATACCTTCTTCTTGTGTGTACCCTTTGGCAACCAAATGTGCCTTGTACCTCTCTATGGTATCGTTTTCATTCCTTTTGATCTTGAGAGTAGGGGTGAGCAAAATCCGACTCGACTCGAAAAAATCGAAAAAAATTTCAAATTTCGAATTAAATAGTTCGATTTATTAGAGTTATTCGGATTTTCGGATCAACTCGACTAAGTAATTTGAGTTATATAGTTTAGCTAGGATTTGATTTATACAACTCGAATAACTCGAAAATCCGAATAAGATATTTCTATACGACGTCGTTTTACTCATTTGAGTATGATACTAAGCTTGGGTTTTGCGTTTTCCTTATTTCGTCTTCCCTTTTTACTCTTTAGCCCATTTTTGTTGGGTTATTTATTTTTGTTGTTTGTCACCATTCAATAGAAAAATAAATCCACATGAGCTGTTAACTGCATACTTATTGTCTTAATGTTTGATCATTCATTTTTTTTTTCCCTTTGAAATTGACAGGTCTAGATTGAAAGTTTACATTGAATTTTTTGGGTTTCAAAAGGGAAAGGCTATCACTCAATGCTTCATTCAGTTAAAGATTGAAGCTTTTGGTTGATATCATGCACATTACCAAGCTAACCAAACGATAAAATTCAAAAGATAATGAATTCTCTTTTCTTAAAAGTCAATAGTAGGCTATTTATTTAGTATGGCAAGTCTTTGATAGTTATATTTATAAGAAAAGATAAAACAAAAAAAAAATGATAGATATACATGCATTTACAAGATAACAGTAACATGATCTAGTCAATCAACATTTACAAGATAACATTTTAACTCGAATAAATTATTCGACTCGACTCGACTCGAATTTGTTTTAACTCGACTCGATTCGCTAAAATTTCAAATTGAGTTTGGTTGACAAAATAGGACTCGTCAACTCGATTAATCCGAATTTTTTTCACTCGACTCGATCGAACGCTCACCCCTACTTGAGAGTCCATTTGTTATCAATTGCCTTTCGACCTTGAGGAATATCAATTAAGTCCCATACTTGATTGACATACATGGAGTTCAACTCATTTTTCATTGCAATTATTCATTTCTCACTATCTGGACGTCCAAGAGCCTCTTTAACATTTTGGGGCTTATCATCTATAGATGTTGCCATGTGAGCCTCACTATCATTCAAAATCCACCACTTATGAACGTCGAAGAACTGGAGGAGCATGAGGCTCTTCTTGATCATGTATATTTGCATCTTATTAAGTACTTGTTGAGGTAACTCAACCTCATTTGGTAGGATCGACACTTGATCATCGTTTTGATCACCAATATCCTCAATCGGGTGATCTTGGTCATGACCAACAATTTGTGGAGGCACTAAGCTCCTACTTGGTCCAACATCACTACCACTTGTATTAAGTGGTATTAACACATCACTAGTGCTAGATAGTCCAGATTGAGGGAGTTCAAGCAATAAACAAATCTTATCACAATTCCTTTTTTTAGGAAATTCATTCTCCAAGAAAGTTGCATCATTTGATTCGAATTCTACACATCTATTCTTATGCTCTAAATCCATGAACACATAACCTTTAGAGTGTTCAGAATAACCAAGAAAAACACATTTCTTTCCTCTTGGCCCTAGTTTGCTAAGTTCATGATTTAGAATATGAACATAATCCACACGTCCCCAAGGCTTTGTGGATGATTTAGATCTGGCTTTCTTCCAGTCCATAACTCATAAGGAGTAGTCGAAATAGACTTGGATGACACTCTGTTTAAAATATAAACAGTTGTGAGCAAGGCATCTCCCAAATAGGAGATATCCAAGTTGGCCTCTGCCGTCATGGATCTCATCATGTCTTGGAGAGTTCGATTTTTGCTCTCCGGCACTCCATTCTGTTGAAGTGTTCTGGGAATAGTCAATTGCCTTGCTATTCCTTTCTCATCACACAACCCTCTGAATTCGTTCGACAAATATTCTCCACCCTGATCGGTTTAATCGTTTTTTCTAATTGATTCTCAACCAAAATCGTATATGTCTTGAAACAACGCAATGTTTCACTTTTGAACTTTAGTAAATAGACATGAGTAAATTGAGTATAGTCATCAGTGAATGTGATAAAGTGCCTAAACCCTTGTCTAGATGTCACATTCATAGGACCAAAAATATCAGAATGTATCAATTGCAATGGATATTCACTCCGAAACGCTTTCCCAAATGACTTCCTAGTTGTCTTGCCTGCGAGACAAAACTCACAAGTTGAGAGGGTTACATCAGATAAAGATCCAAGTAAGCCATTTTTGGCTAACTTTTTCATCATATCTTGCCCTATATGCCCCAACCTAACATGCCGAATGTTTTTATAATTTGAATCAGTTATAAAATAACTATTTGAATGACTCCTACTCATTATAATATCCAACACAAAGAAACCATTATGTAGAAAATAAGAACGAATTCTTTTGTTGTCATAATATCCAATACATTATCATAGAAATTCAATCGGAACCCAAAACGCAACAAACTAGTAATGGAGACCAAATTCCTTCGAATACTCGATTACATACATAACATCAATTAAAATTAAATTGTGTCCATTCTTCAGAGGTACTCTACACGTCCCAATGCTTTCTACTTCAAGCTTCGAGTTGTCCCCAACATAGACTTCTAGTCCTAGTTGGTATCTTTCGATAATGGACAAACAAGCCACGATCTTTCACGATGTGGTCGGTGGCACCTGAATCAACAACCCATGAAAGGTCAGATTCAATTATAAAAGTACACGACAAAACATGTATAAAAGAAGTAGAAGAGATATGTATTTTAGGCTTTTTGCACTCTTGCAAAACGTCCCTTTTTGTGGCAATTGAAGTACTTGATTTTGCTCTTGTTTTTGGCCTTGCGTTACCCATTCTTCTTAAATTTCTTCCCAAAGGGTCCATCCCTATTGTTGGAGATCTTTTTCTTGAAACCCTTCTTTTTTTTCCAATGGAAAATGAAGCCTCAGTAACATATACTTTGGACGGATTCTTGATATCCATTACTTCTGCTAGAAGAAAAACTTGAGCGATATCATCAAAAGTCTTGATCTCAATATCGTGGCGCAAATTGACCTTAAGCAATTGCCACTTATCGTTAGGTAGGGATCGTATCACAGCTTGCATTTGCTGCTAATCGATCAGAGTATACCCAACTGACTTTAAACATGAGATCATGCGAGACAGTTCCTGCAAATGAAGGCTCATGTTGTGAGCAGCCTTCTTGGTGTAGTTCTCAAATTTGAAAATCAAAGCCTTTTCTTTCTCTAAAGACACAACACCAAACTTGTTCTATGCCGTTCCCTATATGGCCTTGCCAAACTCAAGCATGGCAAAGTCTACCATAAGATCATCAATCATTGTTCTTAACAACTTTATCCGAGCCATGGTGTCCTTCTTAAAGGCATCATACTCTTCCATTCCTCCAATGTGGATTGAGAAGTTGGTTCCAGAACTTCTTTGGATATCATATCCAACAAATCTTGCTCGGTGAGTATGAATTGGACATTTTATTGCCATATAGCGTATTTGTCATCATCAAGCTTAAGGTCTTTGTTCAACTCAACTATTATGCTCTTTGTGGCACTAGCCATTTACATCATGCAATTGCGTACCCAATTAGCATATTCATTCACAACAAGACATTTCTATACACAAAACTAAATAAAACAACTTATTCATGCTAGAATGAATCAAAAACAAGCTTATAGTATGCAATCAAATTCATTAAAGTATAAATTCAATAATCTCATTCAATCTCGTCTTGAAATATTTTATACATATTTAAGGTTACAAGTCATATTTAATTATTTTTAAAAGATTCTATAGCATGCATTCGGCTTAGCAACATTCAACATCTTATTAACTCAATTTATGCCAACATACCATAAGGAGAATAACATTCTTATTCTAACATACAAGAGCCTAATGTATTCAAGAACATAAGCATGCATAATAACACATAATCAAATAAGAGAAAGGCACAAACCCTAGTCAACGTGCTTTTTTATATTTTTCAACCTAGGAGCATGCATATTAACTAACCAGAGCTTTGATACCAATGAAGGATTTCATTAAATCCATAAACAACGAGGAAGAGTTTGATTACTTATCTTCTGTGCAAGGCTCCTTTAAAGAATGAGAAAAGAATCACAATTATATGACTTGTGCAGCCTTGTAATCAACTTGATGGAGCAAATTTAAGGAACAATTCCACAATCTTTTTTTTTTTTCCAAACCAGAATGCTATAGCCCTTCTTTTCTCTTGATTTCTCACTAATAATCAAGATCTCTCCACTCTCTTAATTCTTTAGTATTTTGTTCTTACAAAATACTCAAGAAACCTCTTAATATTTCACATGGACTTGGTGTTGAAATTCTGCTTTTAAAATGGACGCCCCTTCCCCTTGTTATAGCCTTGAAAAGCCTTTTTCTCTAAAAGGTGTCTTTTGGTTCAAAGGTTGTTATGAAAAGCCAAAGGAAGTAACCATTTAAAAACATCACTTTTTAAATGATCATAATGGTTTAGTTATGTGTGGCAGCCTCTTGTGTGTTCTTTTTGTCTAATAATTAGATGACATACGGCACACTTTTAAATGATGACACTTGTCACAATCTGATTGACTTTGATGACGATGATGTGTCATACTCATATGCCACATCATCCAGCCGACCTAGCTACCTCTAGCTAGTGTCACTCCAGCTCAGTTGAGTGTCACTCGTCCAGCTCCCTTGAGCTGACCTAAATTTTCTTAAGCTACTTTGAGTTATTCTGAGCCGAGTTAAGCTTCATCTTGAGCTCCTATGAGCTTATCTCATTTTCCCTGCTAGCTTACCATAATTTATTATCCTATCAAGTTAATCTCTTGTGCGTTCTTGAATATTGCATACTTATACCCAAATATATCCAATAGTTTGTGCATTGCATTTGCAACTTTGTTGATGAGATTGGTGTGGTAAGGCTTATGGAATGGATAAAAAATACTTGAATAAGTACCACAGGATTATATCTGTATAAATTTCCAGTTTATCTGATGTGTTCCCCAAACAGGCTCTATTCATGAAATTATGTGCTTGAGTGTGGTGATGCATATTAATGTAAAGAGAAATTAGACACGTACTTTTCCATTTTTTGATGAAGTACAAAGATGAATTTTATCAATAACGAATTTATTTTGCTGCTCAGGGATATAATCACAGCTTGGGTGCCGTCTTGCCTGCATACATGATCCTAGTGATGTTATTTGCCATGTACAGTGAGGTTTGTTTTGCTATTTTGCATCGAATGCAATATTGTTATTCTAATTTGTATTTGAAAGAGTTAACTCTACATGTATCATTTGACATTTCCACAGTATTCTTCCGGTATCATCTGTGTTGCCTTCCGAAGATGCTCTTTCCTTTCCTCATCTGCATTCTTGGAAGTTCTCATCCTTTTTATATACTTTTTCAATTTTCTTGCAGTGATGGTGGAGGAAGTAGCATCCATATCTGAAGGAGCCACATGACTTGGATTGATGAAAATTTTGTACGTAGAATCGACTTGTAGAGTCAATTTTGTTTTTTGTTCGGGGGATATAGCTTAGTTAGTAGAGCTCTACTCTTGCTCTTGCAATGGTGTCGTTGCGATTTGTAGAAAAGAGTCCGACTTCCAAAAGCTGAATTTTTTCCCTGTAGTGTTAGCCAAGCTTTATTGGGTGTTAATGCTCTCCTCCATCCTGACAGTCTGTTGGTTGATTGAATTGTGTAAATACTGGGTTTTTTTTTTGAATTGTAGGTCCCAACAAAGAAGCAAAGTTTTTGAACATCAATGCCTCTGTTTGTCTCTCGCGAAAGCAGACCTTCTAAACCTCATCGTTTCAAAGCTGGAAGCTCTCTCTCAATGCTTGATTGCTAAGATAGCAATGGTATTGCAGCTTCGAGTTTCAGAAAAAAAAAGTTTAGCAATGGCCCCTACCTCTTGGTATTGGACTCTGTCACTGTCATGCACTGCAATGACCCTACTTCTGCTAGACAACCAATTTGATTTCATCCTCATATATGGGCATGGTTCCCCAATCTTCCAACCCCTTTTTTTGTCATTGCATTTTTAATTTGGATTCAAACGAACCCATGACTTGGTGCGGTTTGGCATTTTTTTTGGCTCAACAGTGCCGTTCTGATCGGTTTGGATCACATAGTGTGGCACGATGGAAACTAAATTTGAATAGATATTTTCTGCTTCTTTTTGGTGTTTTATTGGTGCTTTTTCAATAGTTATTTGACATGTATTCATGATAAAGTTAATTTTAATTTTAAACAATTAATTGTATTGAAAACATGACATGATTATAATGAAGGGACACCAAAATAGATAGAAAATAGGAGAAGATATTTGTTCACCAAACTCACCGTGTTGCGTCCACTTTTTGATTGAACCTCGAAGGCTCTAAGATTTTAAGATTCAACTAGGGTTGTAATCGAGCCGAGTCGAGCTCGAATAGTGAGAAGCTCGAGCTCGACTCGAAATTCGCAACTCGAAACTCGGTTTGAGCTCGATCGAATATTAATTTTTAAGTTCGAGCTCGGTTCGAGATAAAAATCGAACTATTCGAGTTCGGCTCGATAAGCTCGTTTATTCGAACTCGAGTTCAAGCTCGTTTCATATATATATATATATATATATATATATATATATATATATATTTTCACCAAACTCACCGTGTTGCGTCCACTTTTTTATTGAACCTAGAAGGCTCTTAAGATTCTAAGATTCAACGGAAATAATCCCTCAATTACACCCTTTACTTTCAAATCTACCATGTTTCTTTATTTTGTCCTTCGGGTTATCGTGGGGGTAAAAATGCCTGTCACTTAGCATTTCTTTTATTTAATTTTATTAAAAAGTTATGAAATAATTATGTTAATTTAATATAATAAATAAAATTTATTATTATATAATAATAAATAATTTTTGTTACTATATAATAAACTAATAAATAAATAATTTTATTATTATATAATTAATGTGAATTAACTAAAAATAGATAAATAATAAAGAAAATAAAAAATATTATTTGACATATTATTATTATTTTTATTAATTTTTAATTATTTATAACAAAACAATTATTTGACCTAAAAATGATTTTAATAATTTATTACTTTCATAAATATTAAATAATCTAAAATTTTTATTATATAAAAAATTTAATTTAATATCTTTAATAATTATTTTTTATTATAATTTATTTCACTATCATCATTAATTTTTTACATTCAAACACATATCTTATTATTAATTTTAATTTCACCATTACATTAATTAATTTTATCATTACAATAACTATTTTTACTTTCACCACTTTTTTCAATCTCACGGTCCATATAAATCGACCTTAAATATTAATACTAGAACTATTATAATCCTTAAAGAAAGTTATTTACACACTTTTAAACCGGTGCCTCAACCGAGTCCACATCCAAAGCCATAACTTGAAGAAAGGAGATAAAATGGAAATTTTAAAATAAAATAAAATAGATTGCTTGAACCCAATTCAAATTCTTTCAAAAGGCTTTCGCTTCTTACTCACTTTCTCTCGTCGGAGCCCTAATAATGGATCCACCGTCGATTACTCTAATAATGGTTCAGGGTCCACGCAAAGGCGAAACGATCATTTCCCAACCCAGATCCACCATCCGGATCGGGCGGGTAATGCGTGGCAACAATGTCCCAATTAAAGACGCCGGCATTTCTTCTAAGCACCTTGTAATCGAATCCGAATCGGGAAAATGGATCCTATGAGATATCGGATCCTCTAACGGCACGACTCTTAATCAGTGATGTCAAAGCGCACACCTAGACGATAAGGCGCAGCGCTAAACACAAATAACGCTTCTCAACTCTCCAGGCGAGGCCCTTTCATTGAAGTGATCGATTTGTGCGCTTAAGCGCGCTATGTATCGCAATTTAAGCGCAAAAAAAGGCGCACCTCAATAAAACTTAAGTTTCATTATTTTGATTAACGATGAGATCGATTTCGTTAAAATTAAAAATAGCGATAACGGTGAGATTAATTATTGTAGCAGTGAAATTAGATATTTTAACGGCTAAATTAAAATCAATAGTGAAATAAATGTTTGAATTCAAAAACAACGGTGATGATGAAATGAATTATAGTGAAAAAAAAATCATTAAAAATATTAAATTAAATTAAAATGTATATATATATAATAAATAATTATATTTAAAAAATAATAATATATACACATCTTAAATTAAAAATAAATAATAATTATTAAATAATCACATAAATAATTTATTCAAAATAATTATAAAGTTATTTAAAAAAATTTAAATATAAAAAAGATAAATAAATAATATATAAAGACAAAAGCTGTAACTATAATTTAAAGGATAAAAAAAAGGAAAAACACATATGGACAGTATGGAAAGTATTCTCCACTGGAGAAAAGAATTTTTGAACTGGAGCAAAAACGTCCGGTGAAAAGATGGGGTCTGGCACGGTGAGAATAGCTCCACCGTGTCGTACCCTTGTGATCCAAACAGAACAATGGTGTAATTGGACCCAAAAAAGAGTCCAAATCGCACCGATCAGTGACAACTTTAGAATCCAAATGCAGCCTTAATGTTTGATGGATTTTTTTTTTTTTTTTTTTTTTTAATTTTAGTTTTTATTTCAAAAGTAAAAACAACCCATATTAACACAGACTGCCACCAAAGTTTTATTAGTTAAAAAAAAAAAAATTCAAACAAAGGCTGGTGTTGAAGAATTGAGACCACTTTCAACCAGAGATCAAACCATCGATTTGGCAGCTGTGTGCTTCCAGCAAAAAAAAAAAAAAGGTATGTTAAAAGTTTCTATTCTTTTCTTCTACTTTGACTTGCTGGCAGTCTTTTCTTTTCTTTGGTGGCAATCTGGCTCTGGATTTTTATTTTATTTTTTACTTTATACTATTTTCTTCTACGTTATTCCTTCAATAAATAGAAGAATAATGTTTGATTATGAATGAAAAGAAGAGCAACTCTTGCTCTGTTTTGGTGTTCAAAAACAGAACAAGAGTTGCTTTGTTTCTGTGTTTAAAATCAGAGCAACTCTTGCTCTGTTTTTGAATACCAAAACAGAGCACGAGTTGCTCTTCTGTTTCTTTTATAATCAAAACATCTATTTCATTTGTTTTTTAGTTTTTAACTTTTTATCATGATCCTTCATGCAATAAACGAAATATGATGCATGGTAAACACTCCCAAGCGTTGCGAGATGGTTGTCCGCCCCAACGCCTGGTTACGACACTTGGGCACTCTCTTCTTTACCTCTTGATTCCAAAAATTAAGAATTATCCAAAAAAAATAGTTTTTATCTTATAAACCAAATTATATGATATTGAATGACAACAGTAGAAAATGTCGACCACAACTTAATCATAAAAAAAAAGACACTTCTTTTTCTTTTTTCCTTGTATTACATATATGCAGAGTCCATTTAAATTTTAATAGATAAAAAGTGACCTTACAAAGCAGTCAGTCTGCCATAATGTAACTTTTTTTATTTCAATGTTTAAGTATTTCTCTTTTTTTTTTTTATAGATAATTAATGTCTGAGTATTTCATTTATAGTAAAATTTTAGTTTTTTTTTGTTTTTTAATTTGTTACTGAAAGTTTTAAATGAAAAGTACTACTCTTATTTCTTATTTCAAGTGAAAATAAAAAAAAAAATCATGAGTGAAAGTATAATTTTTTAAATGATCTTAAATATTCAAATTCTATCATTTGTATGTTTCGTGAAAAGATTATAAAAAGTGAAATATATCGAGTCAAATAACATCCGGTTGATAATCACAAAAATACGAAGGCATGTTTGAAAATTTCAAAAAAATATTAAAAATGAGTTTTTGTCTTACATGAATAAAAAAATCAGGTTTATTAGTTATTATCAATAATACAATATATATATATATATATATATATATATATACACGCGTCTTACTTCGCTCGGCTACCTTTTTTTTGCGCCTTGTGTCTCGGCCATATAAGGGTCCTACGTCTAGTGCGCCTTGCGCCCTTCGCAACATTGCTCTTAATTCCAATATACTCCCTGCCGAAACTCCATTTGATCTCCACGACGGCGATACCTTGAAGCTGGGAGAGGCTACGTCGATCTTGATCAAAACCGAAGGCTGCGGAGGCGGCGGAGAGGAGGTGGCGATGGTAGTGGAGAGCCGGAGAAGGAATCCGCCAAGGAGAGGTAAGGCTTTGAAGAGCGAAATTAAGAGTTTTAATAAAGAATTGGAGAATTTAGAATTAGAAAAGAAAGAAAATACTAGGGTTACGAGGAGTAGGAAAAATGAGGATTCCATGAATTGCGGGTTAGTTATTCAGAAGGTTCCGGAAAAAAAGGAAGCTGAGGCGAAAAGAGGGAAAGGCCGCCCTCGGGGGAGGAAAAAGAATCAGCAGGAAGAGAAATCAGAGGAAAAAGAAACAAATTTGATAGAAAAAGTTGGAATTTTTATTGTAAAAGATGAAGTGCGTGAGGAGAAGGAGGAGCTGAATTTGTCGCCAAAGGAAGAAACTAGTGTAAGAAAAGATGAAGAGAAAGTGGAGAATTCGAAGACTGAGGTTAAGGAGAGTTGTGATGAAAGAGTAGAGGTGGATTTGGAGAAGATTACATTGGGGGAGTGGTTTGATTACTTGGAGTTACATTCGCCGAAGCAGATAATCGAGGCGACAGAGGGCATGATTGAGGGTATGAGGATGAAAGCTGAGAGGGTTCAGGTATATATGGTGGAGCAGAAGAAGGATAAGGGCAAAGTTGCTGTGGGGTAAGAGGTAGGTGTCAAATATTTTGTTTTGTTGTAATTAATGACTTAAACACAATGTGCTTAATTATTTTGCTGTTGAAGTCTGAATCTTTTAGTATGATTTTGGATGTATATATCTCTGCTGCATGGATTTCTCGATGTCAAAACTTTGAGATGATTCTGAAAGAATTGTGGGTTGTTGTCTATTCTAGGAGCAGAGCCTTGGTGAACAAACAGAAATACTGTCCTGATGATTTTATTAGATTGATCAATTAACAAAAGCCTGCAGTTTGTATAGACTATTATTCTGTATCTGTATATTTAGTTTTATGACATCGATATTGTCACATTACTCTTCATGACAAGAATCAAGATAATTGGTTTATGTGAATTTCCAACTGTGATTCCTGTAGCAAGGTATGCTGTATGCTTTATCTGCCTCGATTGGAACGGGATGCTGTTGTCTATGTAACTTTACAAGGGTCAAATATAGCTACTTTGATGTATTCTATTGCTAAGAAGGCAGTGAGTGTTATTGCTTGAATTGTATGTGGTCGTTTAAGATATTTGTGTTAATCAAAGTCATTTTCTTCTTTACATATCTGCTAAGAATAAGATGCTTAACTCATCATACTGGAATATAAGTAATTTCAGAGCATGGTGATTGATAAGTTCTTTGCTCTGAATGAGGTGAATAATGGTATTTCTAAGAGATACTTGGAACCTTCTATAGGATATCATTTGCCATAATGAATTTCTTTATGTGCAGCTATGTTACCCGGACTTGTGGGTGAGTGTTGGATACGAGTATGTGTTCGACACGGGTATACTCAATTTTTTAAAATGTTTTTCCATATATTTGGAGGATTATACCTCCATATCCATATCTGAATATGTGTCAGACAAGATGTCAAACATGAGTACTTTAGGAAAAATGAAGAGTTCGTGTAACATAGATATGCAGTACTATGCTTGGTGATATATGCTATCCTATGACTTCCTTTTTAAAGAAAGTGAATCCTAAGTCTTCCTCAACGTATTTCTTGACAATCTTAGTGTTTCAAAGTTATTATTGGACTTGTAATCAGCTGAGCCTTTCCAATTTGGAAACAATATCTTGTCTTTGTGATAACATGAATTCCATATCCTGCTGGATGAAAATCTTTAGCATTCCCTTATTTTTGCTGCTTCGTTTACTGGTATTTCTTCCCGAAAGTTGGATATATGAATTGCTTATCGGCATAACCTTTGCATCTGCTGATTACTTCGGAAATGATTTAATAATTTATTTGCATTTGTCATATCTTCTTCTCACAAGTTCTCTTTGTTTTTTGTATGTTGTTATTATTCAGAGTTATTGCAAGTGTTATGTGGCCCTGTTCCTGACTTTTAGAAGATTGGATGAAATTGTCTCAGAATTCTTCTGTTGGACTGCACATTGCATCACGAAGCCACTGTTTTCATAGAGCTAATGACTACACGATTCTGGTAACTGCTTTACTTTCAATCTGCAAGTTTGCTAACCAAGAGTTGGTCACAACTTGAATTCTGGGGTATAGGTTCTAAATGAAACCTCTGCCAAAATCTATCTAAGGGAGCTTTAAATCCATCAAAATTTGTAAAATTTAACCTAGTAGAGATTTGAGTATTGCAATCCTTGAAACATGGTTGTCATTTCATGACCCTGAGGTCAAATTTACAGTAAAGCATGCATATTATGTATATATTCGTATTCTGAGAACTTTGATCCATTTTCATATATCTGCTGGTATATTTGTATTTCAAGAAATTTGATGCTTTGCCCCTCAGTATGTCAATTATATATTTTTGTAGTACCACACAAGAAAATTGCTGAATTAAATTTCCCTCTATTAATTTCCAATTAGAAGCATGAATTAAATTAATTTTTTTTAATAAATAAAATAACTAATTGAATAAAAACAAAAACAAATAGAATAAGTAATTGAATAAGTTAAATTTTATTATTTTAATTTTAAAAAAGTTAAAATAATTGTTGTTTTGGTTTTATTATTATTGTTATTATTTTTAAATATAAATATTTTAAATTATTATTTTGGTTTTATTACCATCATTACTTTTTATAATAATAATAACATATTATTATTATCATTATTATTTGTCATATTATTCGATTTAAAATTACTTTTATAACTAATTTCTTTTTAATATAAATGTTGTTAGTTTTTACCATACAAGTGCACGTATCACAAATAAGTAAATATAATGATGAGTAAAGTATTGTTCTCGCGAGAAATTATACCAAATTTGTTAAATACTAAAATTAAAACAATTTAATTTATTCAAACACTCGATTAAGATTTGTAAACTAAAAATTAAATAAAATGCAAAGAAAATAATTGAAACTTAGATTAATCAATAGAGAAAAGCTTAGGATTATAATTTTTTTCAACACTTAATTTGAATCTCTCCTACTCTCTTAACTTGACTAATGATATTGAGTTGTTAACATAGAGTTTTAATTTATGTATCTTTTAATAGTCTTATAAAAATATTTCTCTCAATTAATTCAATATATTCCTATGAGAATGGAATTAAAGAGAAACCCATTAAGCTTAGACTCTAAATTGGTTTCACATGATATGTATATGCAAATCAATGCATCATATTAAATGAATATAAAACATATGTTATTCAATCTATGCCTAACACTAAATTCTTTTTTTCAAGTTGGTGATCAAGCAATTAAAAGTATTAAGCACAAAATTAAATAAATAACTCAAATATCATTAAATCAAGAAAGAGAGTAAAATAAGAATCCAAACTACATGTTGAGTTCTATTGTAATTCTTGAAAAAATAATTTAGTTCATGCTAAACATTGAAAACATAAAATAAAGGAGTTTCACCATCATAAATATTACAAAAAAGATAAAAAAGTTTAAGGAAAAGAGAAAACTAGATTTGCCGGGTCTCCAATTTTCAAGTCTCCAAAATCTCGCTCACCTCTTGTAAGCTTTTGGTGGCTGTTCTCGTCTAGAAAAACTAGGTCTAAAAGGTCTTGCTTGTTTCTAATTTGAGCTAGGGCTGTAAACGAACAGAGCGTTCGACGAACCGTTCATGAACAATTCGATTTCTGTTCGTTTATTAAGCTAAATAAACAATTATGAACACAATTTTAGTGTCCGTTTATTAAACGAACAGAGTTCGAACAGATGTGTGTTCGGTTCGTTTATGTTCACGAACAAGTTCGTTTATCGTTCATTTAAAACTCGTTTATTAGTTTGTTTAAAGCTCGTTTATGTTCGTTTATTTTATTTTATTTATTTACTTATAATATAATTAATATTATTTAATAACTTAAATTTAATAATTAATTTAATTTAATTACGTTTGTATTTTATTATTTTATATTTAATAATAATAATTTAAAATTGATTGATTGATTTATTTGTTTGTTAAAATTGTTTAGATTTGTTTGTTTATTGTTCATGAGCATAATTTTAATTGTTCGCGAACATGTTCGATTATATGTTCATGAACATTTTCATTTAATATTCACGAACAAGTTCATTTAATTTAAATGAACTTGTTCATGAACATTAAATAAACGAACACGAACACACTTTATTTTAAACGAACAGAGCTTGAACACAATTTTAAAATCCTTAACAAACACGAACCGAACACGAACAAGCTCAAAAATAAATAAACGAACATGAACATAGGCCTGTTCGTTCAAGCCCGGTTCATTTACAGCCCTAATTTGAGCCTTGAAAAATCTTATTTATAGATTTTCAAAAGCTTGAAGGAGAAAACTTTTCGTACAAGTAAAGGAGTCCGGTCGGCGCTGCAGCACCAGCCTTTCGGGTGCGTGTGTGGCTAGGGTGGAGATGCTGGCGTCGCGGCGCCAGCCTTGCTATTTTTTCCGTAATGCTGTTTTCTATTTCTTTTTGTCGTCTTGTCGCACCTTGAAACTCTTTTTCGCTTTGGACTTACAAAAATACAAAAACACTAAATTACTAACTAATTAATCATGAAATAAATAAATAAAACTAATATAAAAACAACTATAAATAAGTAATTTCGAGTTTAAACTTTAAGAACTTAGCTAATTTGAATGCATAAAATATGGTAAAATAGCTCTACTGCATAGAGTTATCACACCCCAAACTTAAGATTTTATTAGTTCTCGAGCAAAACAAAACAAAACAAAACAAAAAGAAACTAAATAAAACGAATCAAAACACAGATAGAGATGAATGCACTCAAATAATGATTTTCTTAAATTGTCCTCAAAAGTTATGTAAAAATCTTGAGTTAAGGTAAAACACAAACATAATCCATGATTCAATTCAATCGTATGCCTCATGCTCGAATGGATTTCTAGTGTGTGTGTATAATCTTTTTGCAAATCATTGCACGCAATCCGAATAAATTTATGTCAATGCAAAATACGAATTAGTACTAAATTCACATATGTTTGCTTTTCATCTCTCTCCATTAATGTAGACTAACACTTCATCAAAGACCATGTAAGACTTTATTAAGATTGTAATGAAAGGCTAGGGTCAAGGTTAGAATATATGATATATTTCAATTTAAGTCACTCATAAACACTTTTCATTGTTTCAAGATTTTCGAAGAATCATAGTCTTTACCTCAAGTCACATACTCCCTTTCTGAAAGCAGCTTCGTTTTTCCTCATCACTTTATTATCTTATCTTATTTATTTATTTATTTATATATATATATATATATTTTTTATTTTTTTACATTCATTGGACATTACTATTCCACCAAAATTAGACATGGCTCATAATTATTTTCTGTAACATCATACACATGCCTATATAGTGAGGATTAGTCATGATTTTTCTTATTAGGTTATGCTAAAAGATTTTGGCAATCAAAGAAAAAAGATATATCAATTAGGCACAAAGAGGTAGACTAAGGATATTAATATATATAGGTAGGCTCAAAAGGCTCAAACGATCCAAAGATGGTCTAAATCATTTTCTTAACTTAGTGAGAGAGAATCAAACAAATTTCAGGCTTCTAGATTAAAACACAATTCACATCAACATAAATAATTTTCAAATAAGCAACGCAAATCTAAGCAAGAGATCAAGTGCTCAATTGTTGAAAATCACATCTTAACAATGAGACTAACAAAAGAATTTAACTCAAACTCAAATCATGCCTATGTTTTTTCAAGAGTCAAAATAATAAAATAATAAAATTCTCATCATTGGACTAGGACCTTTTCATAATAAGTGCAAAATATCTCAAGCTTTTTTTTTTTTTTTTGTATTTCTTTTATAAAGACTCATAAACATAAGGGTAGAAAAGAGACTAAAAATAACAATTGGGAATTAATTTTTTTGTAGAGCTTTATGTGATCTAGGTTTGGGGGAAATTAAGCCTACAACAGTTATATTGCAATTAGCTGATAGATCTTACACATATCCAAAAGGCATTGTTGAGGATGTATTAGTGAAGGTGGAGAAATTTATCTTCCCGACGGATTTCATTGTACTTGACATGGAAGAGGATCGCGAAATACCAATCATTCTTGGGATATCTTTCTTAGTTACCGTTAGAACTCTCATCGATGTGCAAAAAGGAGAACTTACCATGAGAGTTCAAGAACAAGAGATAACTTTTAATGTTTTTAAAACTATGAAATTTCTTAATAAATCTGATGAGTGTTTTGCAGTTAATGTGGTGGATAGTGCTACAAATAAAATTTTCATAAATAGTTATCTTGTTGATCCACTGGAAGATGGCTACTTCAAAAAAAGATGATAAATTTATAGAATGTTTGAACTTGTTGAATGCTTCACCACGTTTAGTAAGATCCATGCCTCAGTTTGAACCTTTGGAACTTTCAGCAAATGCAACATCATCCGCCGAGCCTTCCATTGAAGACCCATCTTCCCTGGAGTTTAAGTCATTATCTTCACATTTACGGTACGCTTTTCTTGGAGAAAAATTTGCATTACCTATTATTATCTCATATTCTCTTAATGTTGAGCAGGAAGACAAACTCCTTAGGGTGTTTAGAGAACATAAGAGGGCACTGAGATGACCAATTGCTGACATCAAAGGGATTAGTCCTTCGATTTTCATGCATAAAATCCTTCTTGAAGATAATCACAAGGCTACGATAGAGCATCAACGTCGACTAAATCCCATCATGAAAGAAGTGGTAAAAAAGAGATCATTAAGTGGTTGGATGCAGACATTGTCTATCCTATTTTAGATAGTTCATGGGTAAGTCCAGTCCAATGTGTGCTAAAGAAAGGAGGGATGACGGCATAGCTGGCAAAGCAAGCCCGAATCCGAGAACCCGCCCGAGCCAATCCGAAACTGAATCCGATCCAAATTGACTATAAAAGTCAAAGGCCTGAATCTGAAAAAATTTGAATCCGAAAAAGCTCGAACCCGAGAAAATCCGAATCCAAAAAAATACAAACCCAAGAAAATCCGAATCCGAAAAAATCGAACCCAAGAAAATTCGAATCTGAAAAAACCTGAACCTATAAAAGCCCGAATCCGTTATGATCCGAACCCGAGATCGATTTGAACTGAAACCCGTAAAAAACCAAATTTATACCTGAAAAAAACGAAACTATAATTATATGATTTTATTTAAAAAATAAATAAATGATAAATTTTTTCTTAAATAAAATATTTTATTTATGAAAATGTATTTATAATTATTATATAATTATATCAATAATGTATTATCAATAAAAATAATTAATAGTGAATCTTTAAATTGGATTATAAAATAAAATTAATTTGAAACACATTAAATATACAATTAGATCTAATATTTTGTAAGATAAACTGGATTATTCTTTAGAATTTATTATCATAATTATATATCTTAAGTTTATTTTATATGTATGCACAGACACATATACAAAAACATGCACATATACATATTGCGTCTTACTTCACTCAAGTGAGCGTTTTTTATGTTTTGCGCCTTAGACAATATAAGAGTTCAAGGTCTTAGAGTGCACTTTGCGCTCTTGACAACATTGATCAAAGTAGTTTAATATAAACTAGTTTTTACACGTCATAGTATCCTAAAATTTCTAACTATTAAGGCTAAGATAAATAATTGACCAATTATTCATATTAAATATTTTTGGTGAATGATAATCGATACTTTTTTTAATAATGTCTGATATTCAATATTATAATTGGATAATTATTATTTGATTATATGATTAATTGATTATATCTAATGTTAAAATCAAAATGATCAAATATTAAAATTATATCAATTACTATATAAATTAGCTTTTACATATCAGTATTTTATAAAAATTTAAATATTAATTATTAAGGTTAAACCAATTAATTAGTACTCTTTTAATTTTTACTATTCAACATTTAATTGAACATTTGAAAATTAGATCTAATGTTATTATGTTAGTATTTATAATGTTATTAAGGTTAAACCAACTAGTGTATACAATTAGTGTATATAATTAGATCTAATGTTATTATGTTAGTATTTATAATTATGTCCAAATAAAAAATATAAATAAAAAGCAAAAAAATTATTTTTATTTCCAAATAAAAAAATTATAATACAATGACTAAAAAGCTTAATAAAGCAAAAAAAAAAAAAAATTATTGGATTAAGTGACTAAGAGCCCGATGAGTTATTGGTTAAGAGAAAAAATCATTTATATAAATGTTTAGTGGATTTTATTTATAACTTCTTTCCTTCTAATGATGTTTTTTAAAATGTAGTCAAATGATTTTTAACTTTTATTTATTTAATGTCACTTTATATTTATTTTAACTAGTAAAACAAAAAAAGTTCTTATATAATAATTAATTATAGTATATTCAATATCAAATATTAAAATTATATCAATACTATATAAATTAGCTTTTATATATCATGGTTTCTTAAAATTTCTAAGTATTAATTATTAAAAGGGAATTTTTAACCAGTGCCTAATGACACTAGTTAAAGTGCTATTTATAGAAAGAAAAGTGTAATGAATGCATTATTTTTTCTTGAATTCAGTAAAAGTAATATATTAAATGCAAATTTTTTTTCCTGAAATGGTAAATAAATAATCCTTAACCGGTGTCTATAGGCACCGGTTAAGCGGACCCTTATTAAAATTAAATCAATTAATTGGTATTCTTTTAGTGTATACTATTCACCATTTTAATTAAACATTTGGTCAATTAGTGTATACAATTAGATCTAATATTCTTATGTTAGTATTTATAATTATGTCCAAACAAAAAAAAAATAAATAAATATAAGAACAAATTCTTGAAAATTTAAAATACTCTTAAAAAAATTATAACACAATTACTAAAAAATCTAATAAAGCAAAATAAAAATAAAAATTTGGGCTAAGTGACTATAAGAGCCCAATGAGTTATTAGGTTAAGAGTAGTAAAAAGTAATTTACGTAAATGTTTAGTAGGCTTTATTTATAACTTGTTTTTTTTTAATGATTTTTTTTTTTTTTACATGCAGCCCAATGATTTATGATTTATACTTTTTTAGTGTTACTTTATATTTAATATAAATCACTTATAAAACAAAAAGAAAAAATCTTATATAATTATTAATTATATCTATATTCAATAATAAACATCATAAAAATTTAAAAATATAAGTACATAACAATTGCAAAATAAAAAGAAGTATCAAAATATACAATTTTTTTTTATTCATCCTATAAGTAAATATTTCGAACTTATATATTTAACTTTTATTTGAACTTTTGAACTAAAAAATAATATAAAATATTCAAATATAAAATATTAATACTCAATTTATAAATAAAATTATTATATAATTTATATTCATATAAATATTTATTAATTTTTAAAATATTAATTTTAGTGTTTTTGTAAGTGAAATTAATCATTACATTCGAAATTAAAAAAATATTTATAGCTTAAAAAATTCCAACATTATTCGAATCTGTCTAGGCGTGCCGAACTCGAATCGATCTGAATCCGAAATAATCCGAACTTGAAAAAGCCTGAACTTGAAATTATTCGAACTCGAAAAAGTCCGAATTGAAGTTATCCGAATCCAAAAATATCCGAGCCCGAGATGATCCGAATTCAAAATAACCCGAATCCTAAATAACCTGAATCCGAAATAATCCTAATTCGATTACAGCCCGATTCAAACCCGTCCTTTTGCCACCTTTAGATGACGGTGGTTGCCAATGCTAATAACGAGCTCATTCCTACTAAAACAGTGACTGGTTGGCGGGTATGTATGGACTATTGAAAGCTTAACAAAGCCACTAGGAAGGACCACTTCCCTTTGCCATTCATTGATCATATGCTTGACAGATTAGTTGGTAAAGAGTTTTATTATTTTTTGGATGGGTATTCGGGTTACAATCAAATCGCCATAATCCTGAAAGATCAAGAAAATATTACCTTGCTCCTATGTGATTTTTGCTTTTTGAAGGATGCCATTCGAATTTTATAACGCTTCTACGACTTTCCAGAGATGCATGACCATGACCATGAGCACCATGATGCTATTCTAATGAAGGGGAAAGTCCTTGTTAAACAAGTTGCAACTCATATGACCACGAGCACCGAACACATTGTTAATGTAAATCTAAAAATTAAAACCTGTTCAATTCTGCTTTGGAAATATATAAATATATATAATGAAAGCGTGTAAGTGGATCTTCACAGTAACCAATAAAAGCAACAGTAGTACTTTTTTATTTATTTATTTATAATTATCAGTAGTACTCTTTTGCTCTAAACTTCAGTTTTATTTTTTATTTTTTTATGAATTAACATATGTATTTATTTATTTTTGATAATTTAAGGAAGAGAATTCGAATATTGCTTTTGAATAAGAGAAACATGCATTTACAAAATGAGTCAAAGATTCGGGTGCATATTGACATATGTATCAATATAATGCTCAGCTCACAATTCATAAACTTACTTTTTTAGCCTCGCCCATCTATTCACCAGCATGCAGCATGCTTTTGTTAATTTTATCGTTTTGAATTGATTAAAGGGGAGAAAATATGAGTAAAAACAAAAGCAAAAGGGAGACGGCCGGTAACTGCATCCTCTATCCATTATTTGATTGGTTCATCTTTCTTTTCTATGTTGAACAGAAGGCAAAGATAATAGCACAAGGTGAAGGTGCTGTCAGTTCAGATGTTCAATTGCAGCTCTGGATCCAAATGGGGGTCCTAAAGGGATGTTATGGATCAAAGAAAAAAAAAAAAACTCATGCAGTTAAAAGGTATCATGAGCAAATTTGCATTACAGAGGAAAAACAAAAGCTGTGCTCTATAATTCAAAATACTTGGTTTTCAGATAGGAGAATTCCTTTCCTACAGATTATGTTAATGGTTGTACATATCAAGCTGCAAGCCTGCAGCACAGATGGGTTGCTCCAGTTCCTCTAGTATTTGATAAATGCTATTTAGCTTATTTAAAAAGTTAAAAAACCAACTAACAATAGATTACAAGCTAACCTTCTAATTAACAGCTAAAAAGTACATATGGGCACAAGACATAAATAACTACACTTTCCATGTAGTTATTTTCCATCTTGTAGGTCAGGCTTTAACCTTTTGACCAGCAGATTGCATCTTTCTCAGCATCGCCTTCTCCGTCTTCGTCGTCAGCTTCATCGGCTAGCTTGGTAAGCTCTTCCTGAATCATGAGCTTGATAGATGACTTCCTTGGGGTGAGGTGGTATCAAAACGTTGAGCTGAAAGGAAGTATATTCTCCATTAGGATGCATATAAGAAAATTCTAAACCTACTAATGGCATTGATTAACATTTTTGATAACTTTATGAAATAGAGTTATTTGATCATATTTTGTGCTTTTAAATTAACTAAGTCCTTGTAGTTTAAATTATTAATTAATTATTTTTAGTAGCTTTTTAATTTAATTTAATTTAGTTTTATTTATTTATTTTATATTTAATTTAGTTATTAATTTAATGTCTTTTGTAGTTTTGCAGAGTCCTAAAGCAAAAAAGAGAGAATCAGCTCATATATGGAAAGTCCAAGTTGAAAGCTGTTACTTGGCCACAAAGTTTTACTTTTTCAGGCTTTTGGAGTTCTATAAATAGGAATTCTTTAGGATTTTATAAAAGACTTCTTCCTAGTTTTTAACTTCTTAGCTTGTAAATAACCTAGTTTTTTTTAAGAGGAGAGCAGCTACCACAATGTTACAAGGAGCTAAGAGAGGTTTTCGAGAATTAAAGACTGAAGATCTGACAACCCTTAGTTTTTTCTTATCCTTTAATCTTCTTTATCTTTTTTGTAATATTTATGATAGTGAAACTCCTTTGCTTTATGTTTTCTTTAATTAGCATGAACTAATTTATTTTTCCAGGATTGCAACGGAACTAGACCTGCTTACTGGCCGGGTAGCCTGCCCTGCCGGCCCATACTGGGCCGGGCCTGGGCAGGAATATTAGTGATCTGGGCCAACCCGGATCACTGTTCACTTATTAAAATAATAATATTTTTTAAAATTTTAATTATAAAATATATAAAATTTAATAAAAAATAAAAAAAATATTTTTTTAATATAAAATAAATAGTAATTCGGGTCCGCCCAGGGCACGTCCCAGGCAAGAAGGTTGAAAAATTTATGGGCCGCGGCCCGACCCATGAGCACCACTAAATGGAACTCAACATGTAGTTTGGATTATTTTACTTTCTTGCTTAATTTATTGATATTTGATGTTGTTTATTCAATATTGTGCTTAATGTTTCTAATTATTTAGCTACCAATTGGATTGATTTGGTAACCTAGATACAACTTGGAAAAGGGAGTTTAGTGTTAAACATGTATCGAATAACACATGTTTCAGATTCATTTATTAGGATGAATTGAGTTGCATGTAGGATAAGAATATACTTACGTGTCATGTGTAACCAATTTTAGAGTCTAAACTTAATGAGTTTCTCTTTAATTCAATTATCATAGGAATATAGTTAATTGGTTAAGAGAGATATTTTTATAAGACCATCGGAAGATATTTATAAATAGATTAGAACTCTAGGTTAACATCTCAATGTCATTAGTCAAGTTAAGAGGGTAGGAGAGGTTCATATGAAGTGTTGAGAGAAATTGTAATCCTAAACTTTTCTTATTTGATTTAATCCAAGTTTTAATTTGCCTTCTCTTATTTAGTATTTTCTTTTATTAGTTTTTAGTTTATAATTTCTAATCGTTTGTTTGAATAAAATTAAGTTGTTATATTTTTAGTACTTAACGAATTTGGTAACAATTCCTCGTGGGATCGACACTATACTCTTCATTATATTACTTGTCAACGATATGTGCACTTGTGTGGTTAAATCTGACAACAAGTTTTTGACGCCGTTGTCGAAAAATTATTTTACTATTTTTGTTAATATTAATATCAATCAATCTTAATCTTAATTCAAAATTTTTTTCTTTCTCTTTTCAAGTTTTATTGATCGTTGAATGCAAAGGGGTGCACTATGTGGGATCATAAACGAGATGCAATCAATACTTTAACTGCACAGGTGGCCGCACTTAATAAGAAAGTTGACATTTTGGGTATACATGTCGTCCAAAGCCTGTTCGTAACTTGTGAACTATGTGGGGAAGAACATACTAGTGATTGGTGCCTATGCTGAATCAATACAATATGTTGGAAACTACAATATATAGCAGAATAATCCTTATTCCAACAACTACAATCAAGATTGGAGAGATCACCAAAATTTTTCTTGGGGCAACACTCAAGAGCCTTTCTTTTCAGCCAACCAAGCCTTTTCTCCTGAGTTTTTATCACAAGCTCAAACACCGGTTCCAGAAACGAATCCTTCATTGGAAGAGACGTTTATGCAGTTCATGGCAAGAACCGACACTATCATTCAGAAGCAATCAACATCACTTCAAAATCAAGAAGCAATACTTCAAAGTCCAGAAGCATTACTTTAGAGTCAAGCGACAACACTTAGGAGTCTTGAAACACAAATGGGCCAGCTTGCCAATGCCATTAACAACCTCCTTCAAGAAACTTTTTCAAATGATACTGAGACTAATCCTAGGAGCAATGAAAAAGATCAATGCAACACAATCATACTTGGGACTGGAAAAGAGATAGAGGAGGATAGCAAAGAGCCTAAATTGCCAACCGAGCCTATTGAAGAAGAATTTGTGAAAGCTCAAGAAGAAAGAATTCAGTGTGACCCACCACCACCTTTTCCTCAATGCATCCATTAGCTAAAGCTAGTCAATGTGATAGATAATGCTACTAAAGAAGAATTCATAGAAATTTATCCTATTCATTCGCTTAAGGTATTTTTGAAATTTACTTTTAAAAGAGATGAATTCCTATTTCAAGTCTGCAAGAATGCGAAGCTGTTCAAAGAAAATACAATTTTGAATTAATACTTAAATTTTATTTTCATCAAACAAGTTAACTCAATGTAGTAACTTCTTCACCCCGAACTATACATCTTTTAATAATTTGGTACTTAAAGAAATAAATTTACAATTGGATACTTAAATTTTATTTTCATCAAGTAAGTTAACTCAATGTACTAACACCGTTATATAAAATGTTAACGTGGCTTAGTTGACCAATACTAAGTCACCACGTGTCAGGTCAATGTCACGTTAGTATTTAGAAACATATTTGACCTAACATGTGGCGATTTAGTATTAGTCAACCATGCCAAGTTAGTATTTTATGTAACCGTGTTAGTCCATTGAAATAACCTGTTGACGAAATAGAAGTTTAAATATTTGATTATAATTTTTTTTTTTAGGTATCAAATTATTAAAAGATGTATAATTCGATATTCAATTTATATATTAACCTTTGAGTTGTCATTGGGAATTGTATAGTCCTTTTCCCATATGGGTTTTTTCCTTCCCCATTGGTCAAATCTCAGTGGTTAGCTCATTATAAAGCTAATCAAATTTTGTCTTGATTTGTTCCAAATTTTCAAACAAATAATCATTTGGGGGTCCTACTAAAGCAAATAATCAAATTTACGTAATTGATTTGTTCTTTGCATCATCTTATCTACCATTACTGTGGAGTAGGGACTCTTCTAGGCTACTTAAAATACACAATTCATTTTTTGGGTTAAGATTTATGCTACAAGGTGTTGAGGTAAGATATTTTCATTGATTATTATTGGTGGTTAATAGAATTAATGGATTTAAAATATTTTTAAAAATTGTAAAAATATAATTCGAATTCCCTACCCTAAAGATATTTTTTTAAAAAATTAATTAAGTGATTATTTAAAATTGTATTTTATTTTAAATGCAGGGGTTGACATCTAATTTAATAATTTTCAATGTATTGCTTAATATAGTAAATTTAAAAAATACTTTTAAAACACTTATCAATAGAGGTGTTTATGGATTAGGCCGGGTTTAAATAATGTATTAACATCATATATACTTGCCCAAGATTAGTCCAACATGAAATATGAACCTCAAATATTATTCAAGTCCGCCTATACTTGTAAATGGGTAGCCTAAACCCATTCATGCCTACCCATATTATTTTTTCAAAACAAAAAAATGTTATTTTTTATTTAATATTTAGTAATTTAGTATTTTTATTAAATTTTAAAATATGGATAGTTTAATATATATTTTTTAATGTTTACAATAATATTATATATATATATATTTTTATATGATATAAATTATATAATATATAAATATAAAAAAAAATATATTATATAATTGAAAAACAAGTCATACTAAAATTAGGTTTTGACTATTGAAATCAAAATTCAATTCACTTTTTAAATGAATCTCATTTTTTTTTTTTATCTAAACTCTTTTTTTGGACTTAATATTCTTGTTCAAAAAATCCTATGCTTGTCAGCAAAATCATTCAATTATTATCTAGAGACGACGGTAGCCATTAAATGTACTCTATTTATAGGATTCTTGAGCTAAAGCACATCAAGCAGCAAGCAAGAAGCCATGGACAACTTTCTTCCTCTCCACCTTTGCCATATCAACAACTTCTCCATAATCATCAATAGATCATATGCAATCCTCCACTCGGTAGCTATAGCTTTCTTGATATACTACAGAGTTTCTTTCCTTTTCCAAGAAACCAAAAACAGAACCATACCCACACTTCCATGGCTTCTAATCTTTGCCTCGGAATTGCTTCTCTCTTTAGCCTGGCTCCTTGTACAAGCTCATCGTTGGCGCCCTGTTTATCGGACTGTATTTCCTGAGAGATTGCCAGCTGATGATAAACTTCCAGCCATTGATGTGTTTATTTGCACTGCGGATCCGAACAAGGAGCCGACAGTGGAGGTTATGAACACTGTGATATCAGCTATGGCGCTAGATTATCCCCCAGAAAAGCTTCATGTTTATGTTTCTGACGATGCTGGTTCTGCTGTAACTTTGCGTTCTACGAAGGAGGCTTGGAACTTTGCAAGCTCATGGCTTCCATTTTGTAGGAGATACGGTATCATCACTAGGTCTCCTGACGCTTATTTTTCAGGCTCCCAAGATGACCATGCCGACTTTAAAGGTTCTAAGTTCAAGGCAGAGAGGCAAAAAATGGAGGTAATTTGATGAAAATATATAAACTACTACTACTAAATATTATCTTTCTTAAAAAATATATCTTTTAGTATAATTAATTACATATAATAAAGTTAAATTAGAATTAAGTCCCCGCTTTCTAGTTAATTAATAATAAAATTTTAATTTTATTAAATAATATTTATTTAATTTTAAATTATAATAATATTAATATAATAATATTTTTTTAATTATGAAAATTAAATTTATGAAAATTATTTATGTATAAATCACGTAATACAAATGCATTTTCAAATGTTATTTATTTTTATTTTCTAAACATATTTAGGTTTTACTGTACACTGCATATTTTTATTTATAAGAGGCAAAAAATAATAAATGAAAAATAAGAAAATAAAATTGTGATTTGTATTTTATTTTGATTTTCTCGCACAGGTTAGCAGCAAGTTCATTTTTTTTTAACTTTTTTTTTCAAGCGATTCATGTACGGATCCTAAATCGACCTGCTAGTCAATGTGCAGACCAACACTTTTAAATACATCATTTAAAATCCAAATAAAATAATTAATAAAATAATTTTTTTTATAACTTTTTCCTCAAGCTGATCGAGTACGGATCATAAATTAACCTGAAAATCAACATGAGGACCAACCCTTTTAAATACATCATTTAAAAAAATAAAAAACTTAAAACTTAAAACTAAAAAAATAAATAAAATAAATTTATTTTTTAATTTTTTTCTCAAACGAATCAGGTACGGATCTTAAGTTCGATCCATAAATTATCGTGTAGACTAACCTCTTTAAATATATTATTTAAAAATAAAATAAAATCTAAAACTAAAAATCTAAAAAGAAAAATTTAATAAGAACTCGCTATTTGTCGAGAAAGAAGCTCGACACGTGTAGAATACGAATAAGACTCCATTAGAGATTTTTGTGTGTTATAAAGTAGGATAAAATTATCTTTGGCAAATTTCAAAAAAGTCTCTTGAATTCCTTGGACTCAAAATTCATATATAGCAGATGCTCACATCTTAATACTCCTTCCATCTGCAGATAAAAAGTTTTAAAGACAGTTTTTTTTTTTTTTAATAATGTAGCAAGAGAAAAAAAAATGCATACCTTTTAGAAGATGAGTACATACAAAAATCTATAACCTACCAACAAAACCAGAAAAAACCAGAAAAAAACATGATAAATAAGCAAAAATCTAGTTGTAAATAGACCTGCTTAAGGGTTGGGCTATCTGTCCAAACCCGAAGATCCGTCCATACTTTGGAGGGCTTGAACAAAAATATTAAGTCCAAAATATAGGTTTGGACAAAAAAATGAGATCCATTTAGAAAATGGCCAGGCCTTGCTCCAATAATCAAGGCCCGAGTCTGGTCCGACCCGTTTTTCATTTATATAATATATAATATATAATTTTTATATTTTATATATTATGTAATTTATATCAATAAAAAATAAATATATATAATATTATAATATAAACATTTAAAAATATGTTAAGTTATCCATGTTTTAAAATTTAATAAAATAAAAAAAAAAGATAAAATTACTAAAAATTAAATAATAATAAAAAAAATTTGTTTAAAATTTTTTGGAAAAAAAATTAATTGGGCTGTTTAAACGGGTTTGAACTACCCATTTACAAATATGAACAGGTTTTGGTAGAATTTGAAACCCATATTTTGGGCCAAGCTGGACTTGGATAAGCATATATGATGTTGATATCATTTTTAAACCCGATCTGATCCATGAACACCTTTAATTGTTATAAAAAAAAAAAAAAGAACAAACTAGGATCAATTTTACAATAATGACAGTGCCAACAAAGTCACAAAAACATGTGCACCCAGCACCATGGCCCTAGGATGACAGTGGCTATCAAAAGCATAAGAAGCATGAGCCTGGATGGTTTTGGAAAGAAAACTACAAAGCCCACTTTACAGAATAAGGCTGTAGTAAACTCCAACGACATGCATAGTCTAGTAGTCTAGTACAGTTTACAGAGCCAGATTACTTGCATCACACCTCAGCTACTTGCTTGTACCATAAACTTTAAATCTTAAAATTACACTTAATTTGAAAAAAAAAAATTATAATTGAAGATATAATAAGGAAAAGTAAGAAATTTTTTTTTTTTTTTAAATTTTCAAATGATACTTTATTTTTAAACAGCTAAATATTTATGAGATGGAGAAATATATTTATTAAATGCAACGTTAATCATGAATCGAATATAAATGGGTTAAGTAATTAGTAATTCACCCTTGAATTATATCATTTCCATTACATTGGTACTTAGAAAATAAAATTTCATAATTAAGTATTTGAATGTCTATTTTGTTAAATAATTTATCCTAATAGACTAATTTGTTAAAAAAATCTAATGTCCCTTTTACAGATTAATAATAAATTACCACGTATTAAGGAAATGTCAAGTCATATAATATGTAAGCTTTATGTTAGAATAAGGACAATTTTTTTTTTCATTTTTAAAAATAAATATTTTAAAAAAAAATCAGAAAAGTTTAAAAAAGTAAAAATATTTTTTTGTTTAACGTTTTTAAATTTTTTGAATTGAAAATTTCAAAAATAATTTTTCTTTTTAATATTTTATGTTTTTTGAATTAAAAATTTAGAAAAAAGTTAAAAAGTAAAATCTATTTTAATCTTTTCATTTTTAAATGAAAAAGTTAAAAAACTAAAAAATAAAAATCCAAAAAAAGAAGAAGAAAAAATTAGAAAAATAAAATTTTTAAAAAAAAATAAAAAAGATAGGGGCAGAGAGGAAAAGGAAAAGGAGAAAGAGAAAAAAAAAGAAAAGAGAGGATGAGGATGAGAGGGAGCAGCCAGGTGTTGATATGGCCGACTCGTGGCATATCGATGTTGGATATGTCTCGAATCAAATCGACGGTCGACCAAGCTTCCCCTCTCCCCTTATCCCCATTCTCTTTCTTCCTTCTCTCTCCTAGCTTCCCTCTTCTCTTCATTTTTAGACTTAACAAGATCGATGATTGACCAAGCTTACTTCCCCAACCCTTGCCCCTCCTTCGTCTCTCTTCACTTTCCCTCCTTCCCATTCTCTTCTCGACATCTATCGCTTTTTTTTTTTTTTTTTTTTTAAATTTTCAAATTTTAGGTTTTTTAAAAAGAAAAAAATAATTTTTAATTTTTTGGTTGAAGTGATGGTAGAGCTTACAAATGATGTGGCACTTAAGTGTAAATTGATTTGGTATTCCCTTGACATGTAGTGACTTATTATTAGTCAATAAAATCACATTAAAATTTTCAATGGAATAAATTTATTGAGGTAAATTATCGGATGAAATATAAATTCAGATATTTAATTATCAATTTTTATAGTAAAAATGATATAATTCAGGGGATAAATAATTAATTAATCGTATATAAATTCTAATAGTATATCTTTGACAAACAATTTTTTGTCTTGTGTATGTATCCATAAAAACTTTTATGTTACCTATGCCTAGACGTGGTCGGACAGGGTTGGAGCGCAATCTGAATTTTTTTTCTTTATCACCCGAACTCAATTCGGTTCACTGTTTAAAAATTAAAAAAATTATTTTTATATTTATAATTAAATTTAAATAAAAATTTATTTTTTTAATATGTAAACAGTGATTTTGACCGGACTGATTGATTTGAATCACAAAATTTCATGCCCAGATCCGATTTAATACGGATCAAATCTGTCAAATTAAATAAATTATCGGACCCATGAATAGATCTAGCTATCACTAATAATTTAACATAACTGATAAATCTGAGGTGATATTTTTGTTCAGGAAAAATATGAGATGTTCAAGGAACGGGTAAGGAGAGTTCGAGAAGAAGCAGCTGTTGCCATCAACAATAGTCGTGATCACCCTTCTGTCATTGAGGTATGCCCTTTCAATTCATTATTATTCTTTCCAAACTTAATGCACTCACCCTTTCGATTTAACCTCAATGTTTTATTCTTTCCAAAATTAGGTTATAAATGAGTATCCCAAAGAGGAATTGCAAGAAGAAGAAGTTAAAATGCCTCTCCTTGTTTATGTTTCTCGTGAGAAAAGGCCATCTCATCATCATAATTTCAAGGCTGGAGCCCTCAACGTCCTTGTATGACACTATTCTCTCTAATTCACTTGTATTTTTCCGCTAACAAATTAATGGCTTTTCTTACTGCCATTGCCAATGCCAGCTTCGGGTCTCGGAGATGATGAGCAATTCTCCTTATATTCTGGTGCTTGACTGTGACATGTATTGCAATGACCCAACTTCAGCTAGGCAAGCAATGTGTTATTATTGTGATCCTCAGACATCTCCTTCTATTGCATATGTACTTTTCCCTCAAACATTTCGGAATATTAGTAAAGACGATATCTACGACAGCCAAATTGGATTTGTATTCAAGGTAGATAACTGAAAATCTTAGCTAATGAGTAGTTGACTGTTTTGTTTACGATTGACTTCGTGAGAAATATATATTCAAATTGACCTTTTAATTTGATCAGAATGAGTAGTTGACTGTTTTGTTTTTATTTTTGCTTGACTTCAGATACACTGGCACGGTATGAATGGCGTAGGAGGACCAATTATGTCGGGTACAAACTTTTATATAAAGAGGAAGGCTTTATTGGGCAGTTTTAGTACGCAAGAAGGTTAGTTAATTTGTTGGTACTGAACTATTTGTAGCATATGTTCTATCCAATTATAAATTTGATGTTTAATTTTTTTTTGTTACATATATAAGAGTAGATTAAGTCTGCTAAATCACATAAGACCTAGTCTTAAACTACTCTAATAGTCCTCAAGCATATAATGCACCGTCTGCAAATGAGAATGCTCTAAACACGTGAACCTCATTTACTTAGCTAATGAAACAAGTAGATTTGCATATCTACTGACTTCTTAATAAATATGTAAAATCTTACACTGTCAATCTTTCGAAACAAATTGTTTGCACACCAGAATTGTTTGATTTAGTGGATTAACCTTATTGATTGATGGACATCAAAAAAAATCGAATTCCACAATCACTTCAATTTAACCCTTTTCCCAAACCAATTTAAACCATGTCAAAATAGCATGTAACTCTGCTTTCAAATTACAACCTCTGTTAACTTGTAAGATAAAACCAAACACCCATGTTCCTTGATATATTGTCTTGAAGAATCCCTCTTGTCGTGAGCTCCCCTAGATTAGATGTTGTCGCCCGCATTGGTCTATCCCATACAATCAAGCGTTATTGCTTTATAGGAAAGTCCTTTTGGGATTCTTCACATTCTTCTTTAGAAAGTTTGTTTTTCTTCTCTTTCTCTCTCTTGGCAAGTGAAAAAATTCTTCTACTTCAATTAATTTCATAAGTGGAATTAATCTTATTTCAAGATATTTAGGTTTGATTTAACTAGATATGCGAAGTTAATTCATCTATGTTTGCTTAATGTTTTTTCTATTTAACTATATCTATAAGTATCGTCAACCAAACAAAATAATAAAAACAAAAAAAGTTAGTAATAACAATATCAATCAATGCAAACTTAAATTCAAGCTGAGATCAAAATTAAAAGAGATTTCTTAGAATCTAAGTTGAAAAATATCATAACAAATGACTTGTTAATTGTTGATTTCTGACTCTCGGTACCAATTGTAGTTTTGTGCTACAGTACCGATTTGCTACAGTAACTTTCTCGGGACGCTACAGTAACTTTATCTCGGGATGCTACAGTAACTTCCGAAAAACAACTCTTTTATTAATATGAGAAAAAGACCAAATATACACTAGACACACTCTTTTAATATGCACTCACAACTTCACTCCTTCACTCATATCTTTTTCTTCCTTTTTCTCTCTACTCACTTCTCTTCATCTAACAACTTACATCCCACCCTATTTATAGCTTTCTATGTTGGTTACTAAACCAACCTAGAATGTTCTAGTGTGTTGGTTTAATATTCTAGAGAAAGAACAATAAAAAATCTAGAGAGAACTCTAGAAAGAAGACTTAAGAAAATTTTAGAAAAACCTAGAGAAATAATAAAGTTTGGAGAGAATTCTAGAGGAGTTGTTGACTTTAACACTCCCCCTCAACAACTACTCTCTTGATGTCGGTTTGGTTGTCATTCCAGACTGTCTTCTGGACTTATCAAATCTTGCATCAAATATCTTCTCTTTTTCTTTCTCTTCTTAAAATTCATCAGCATCATTAGTTCTGCTTCATCCATCGTTGATTGCTCTTTTCTCTTTTGATTCTTGATCTTCTTTTCTTCCGCCTTTGCTTCAACACTATTTCTATCTTCGTTCTTCTTGATTCTCTCTACCAACTTGTCTTTGATTTTGACATACTCGACTTTGTCAACTACTATTAATTTGTTGACTCCACAATCGATATCTTCCATGCCTTTAGAAGGCTTATCAATGTCGATGACCTCGTTGTCATCTTTCTCAATGTTGACATCATCTTCAAGCTTCTTCTCGACTTCTTGAAACAGTCTTTCCTCCTCGAAAGTCTTTTCTGGTGACTGAACTATTGACTCGTTTCCTTCCTTTGACGGTTCTTCTGTTACCTCATTTCTTGGTTGAATATTATCAAAATCAATTTCTTCTTCCATGTCATCATAAACATTTTCTTCTAACTCGGTGGTGCAAGTAGCTACGAGTTCTTCGCATTCTTCAATAGTAAATGCTGTCTCAAAATCCCATTCTTCTTCATAGTTATTCTCCTGTCGTGAGAACACTGTTGCATAGCCTTGCACTTGTCTATATCGACAATCTCGAGCATAGTGGCCAAGCTTGCCACACTTGAAACACTTAATATTTCGACAATGAGACCTCACATTTTCGCTGTCTTCTCTATCTCGAACAATTTGAGCTCCCCCTCGCTGAAAGCTCCTCCGTTGCCAAGCTTCTTGTTTGTTTTGAACTTCAATGTCTTCTATTCCTTGCCTCATAGCAACTTTACCTCTTCTATTGCTAAAGAGGGCTTTCTCATAATCTTTTATCATGACTTTAGACATTTGATTATCTAAAGCCTCTTGATTGGCTAGGATATTTTCCAACTCAGTTAAAGTTGGTTCTTTGCTCCATCCACGAGTTGCAGTAACAATCCCGTTGTATTCAGGTCGCAAGCCATGGATGATAATTCTTCTCATCCTCGTTTCGGTAATGGCATTTTCTGGATCTAATTTTGAAATTTCATCACAAAGAGTTTTAACTTTAGAGAAATATTCGCTTACCGGCATATTTTGCTGCGAGATTGACAGGAGTTCATTCTCTAATTGTTGGAGCCTAGCATCATTTTTCCTCGCGAACAGCATTGTGAGTGTGTCCCAAGCTTCCTTCGGTGTCTTTGCATCCTTGATGCGTTGTAATAAACCATCCTCAATGGTGACTGATAACACGTACATGGCCTTACCGGCTTTGATCTTCCATTTTCTTAGTTCTCCGGCATCAGTTGGTGGTGTTGAAGCTTCACCGTTAACAATATCCCATAAATCTTGCCCGAGCATGTAATATTGCATCCGAATATTCCACGTATTATAATTGCTGTTATTGAGCTTCTCGAGCTTACCAACTGGACTTGAAAAATCTTCCATTCTGACTTGAGAGTGCCTCACTTTTCTCAAGGTTGTATTCTATCAGTCTCTATATCTTCACGAACTACGATCCCCGATCGTCTTGGTTCCAGACCGATTAACTTCACAGTCCTAGACTGTGTACTGACAGAATTTTCACGTCTTTACAGACTACGATCCTCGATCGTCTTGGTCCCAGACCAATTAACTTCACAGTCCCAGACTGTCTTTCTCCGATATGCGTACTCCGGTCCCTGACCGTCTAGCTCTGATACCAATTTGTTGATTTCTGACTCTCGGTACCAATTGTAGTTTTGTGCTACAGTACCGATTTGCTACAGTAACTTTCTCGGGACGCTACAGTAACTTTATCTCGGGATGCTACAGTAACTTCCGAAAAACAACTCTTTTATTAATATGAGAAAAAGACCAAATATACACTAGACACACTCTTTTAATATGCACTCACAACTTCACTCCTTCACTCATATCTTTTTCTTCCTTTTTCTCTCTACTCACTTCTCTTCATCTAACAACTTACATCCCACCCTATTTATAGCTTTCTATGTTGGTTACTAAACCAACCTAGAATGTTCTAGTGTGTTGGTTTAATATTCTAGAGAAAGAACAATAAAAAATCTAGAGAGAACTCTAGAAAGAAGACTTAAGAAAATTTTAGAAAAACCTAGAGAAATAATAAAGTTTGGAGAGAATTCTAGAGGAGTTGTTGACTTTAACACTCCCCCTCAACAACTACTCTCTTGATGTCGGTTTGGTTGTCATTCCAGACTGTCTTCTGGACTTATCAAATCTTGCATCAAATATCTTCTCTTTTTCTTTCTCTTCTTAAAATTCATCAGCATCATTAGTTCTGCTTCATCCATCGTTGATTGCTCTTTTCTCTTTTGATTCTTGATCTTCTTTTCTTCCGCCTTTGCTTCAACACTATTTCTATCTTCGTTCTTCTTGATTCTCTCTACCAACTTGTCTTTGATTTTGACATACTCGACTTTGTCAACTACTATTAATTTGTTGACTCCACAATCGATATCTTCCATGCCTTTAGAAGGCTTATCAATGTCGATGACCTCGTTGTCATCTTTCTCAATGTTGACATCATCTTCAAGCTTCTTCTCGACTTCTTGAAACAGTCTTTCCTCCTCGAAAGTCTTTTCTGGTGACTGAACTATTGACTCGTTTCCTTCCTTTGACGGTTCTTCTGTTACCTCATTTCTTGGTTGAATATTATCAAAATCAATTTCTTCTTCCATGTCATCATAAACATTTTCTTCTAACTCGGTGGTGCAAGTAGCTACGAGTTCTTCGCATTCTTCAATAGTAAATGCTGTCTCAAAATCCCATTCTTCTTCATAGTTATTCTCCTGTCGTGAGAACACTGTTGCATAGCCTTGCACTTGTCTATATCGACAATCTCGAGCATAGTGGCCAAGCTTGCCACACTTGAAACACTTAATATTTCGACAATGAGACCTCACATTTTCGCTGTCTTCTCTATCTCGAACAATTTGAGCTCCCCCTCGCTGAAAGCTCCTCCGTTGCCAAGCTTCTTGTTTGTTTTGAACTTCAATGTCTTCTATTCCTTGCCTCATAGCAACTTTACCTCTTCTATTGCTAAAGAGGGCTTTCTCATAATCTTTTATCATGACTTTAGACATTTGATTATCTAAAGCCTCTTGATTGGCTAGGATATTTTCCAACTCAGTTAAAGTTGGTTCTTTGCTCCATCCACGAGTTGCAGTAACAATCCCGTTGTATTCAGGTCGCAAGCCATGGATGATAATTCTTCTCATCCTCGTTTCGGTAATGGCATTTTCTGGATCTAATTTTGAAATTTCATCACAAAGAGTTTTAACTTTAGAGAAATATTCGCTTACCGGCATATTTTGCTGCGAGATTGACAGGAGTTCATTCTCTAATTGTTGGAGCCTAGCATCATTTTTCCTCGCGAACAGCATTGTGAGTGTGTCCCAAGCTTCCTTCGGTGTCTTTGCATCCTTGATGCGTTGTAATAAACCATCCTCAATGGTGACTGATAACACGTACATGGCCTTACCGGCTTTGATCTTCCATTTTCTTAGTTCTCCGGCATCAGTTGGTGGTGTTGAAGCTTCACCGTTAACAATATCCCATAAATCTTGCCCGAGCATGTAATATTGCATCCGAATACTCCACGTATTATAATTGCTGTTATTGAGCTTCTCGAGCTTACCAACTGGACTTGAAAAATCTTCCATTCTGACTTGAGAGTGCCTCACTTTTCTCAAGGTTGTATTCTATCAGTCTCTATATCTTCACGAACTACGATCCCCGATCGTCTTGGTTCCAGACCGATTAACTTCACAGTCCTAGACTGTGTACTGACAGAATTTTCACGTCTTTACAGACTACGATCCTCGATCGTCTTGGTCCCAGACCAATTAACTTCACAGTCCCAGACTGTCTTTCTCCGATATGCGTACTCCGGTCCCTGACCGTCTAGCTCTGATACCAATTTGTTGATTTCTGACTCTCGGTACCAATTGTAGTTTTGTGCTACAGTACCGATTTGCTACAGTAACTTTCTCGGGACGCTACAGTAACTTTATCTCGGGATGCTACAGTAACTTCCGAAAAACAACTCTTTTATTAATATGAGAAAAAGACCAAATATACACTAGACACACTCTTTTAATATGCACTCACAACTTCACTCCTTCACTCATATCTTTTTCTTCCTTTTTCTCTTTACTCACTTCTCTTCATCTAACAACTTACATCCCACCCTATTTATAGCTTTCTATGTTGGTTACTAAACCAACCTAGAATGTTCTAGTGTGTTGGTTTAATATTCTAGAGAAAGAACAATAAAAAATCTAGAGAGAACTCTAGAAAGAAGACTTAAGAAAATTTTAAAAAAACCTAGAGAAATAATAAAGTTTAGAGATAATTCTAGAGGAGTTGTTGACTTTAACATTAATAATGTGGACTATGTGGGAAATAACAGGTATAGACCTTATGGCAGTTAAGAGATCTTTTGGTCCATCCAACGAGTTCATTAAAGCCCTTTCTGAAGACTATAAGCCTAGTTTCATAAATGATGGGGAATATTCAACCGTGTTGCTGGAAGAGGCCAAAGTTTTAGCCTCTTGCTCCTATGAAAGTCAGACAACATGGGGTACAAAGGCAAGTACGCTCAACAACAACAAAAAAAAAAAATGGTTTTGGATTATAATTATCATACGTATGATTAACCTTCATTTCATATATATATGCAGGTGGGTTTTATGTATTTTTGTGTAGTGGAAGATTACTTTACAGGATTTACTTTACACCGCAAAGGCTGGAAATCTGTCTATCTTAATCCTCCAAGGCCACAATTCTTGGGAACTTGTACCCCAAATTTCAATGACCTATCAATTCAGTGGACAAGATGGACATCTGGATTGACCAACGTTGCTATTTCTAGGTTTTGCCCTCTCGTTTATGGACCTCTAAGGATGTCTTTGCTTCAGCTTATGTGCTATGCAGAAGTTGCATTTATGCCTCTTCTTTCTTGCCTCCCTCTTTGGGGCTTTGCTCTTATACCTCAACTCTGTCTATTGAATGGCATTCCTTTGTACCCAGAGGTAAAATGATCACAAAAAAATGAAAGGGCATTTAATTTTGTACTTCATTGAGTTTTACCATCGTACTTTCAATTTCATTGATTTTTAGACAAAAGACAATAAAATTACTTCATGAAATATTCTTTTCATCAAGTGTCAAATTTCTATCAATTCGGTTACGTTTTGTCCAAAAATCTATAAAATCGAAGTATAATGACAAAGTTCAATGAAATGTATAACGACAATTTTAATCGTTTTAATTAATCTCGTATGATTTAATCAATTAGTATTAATCTTTACCTTTTTGTCTCGCAGGTTTCAGATCCAAATTTCAACATATTTTTGTTCATTTTCATATCTGCTCTTTCAAAAAGTTTATACGAGGTTCTCATAACTGGTGGACAACTTCAGACATGGAAAAATGAATGGAGGATATGGATGATGAAATCAGTTACATGTTACTCCTACGGAAGCTTGGATGCTATTCTGAATAAGCTTGGCATTAAGGAAGCCAGTTTCTTGCCTACCAATAAAGTAACTGATGATGAACAAGTTAAGCTATATGAGTTGGGTGTATTTGATTTTCGAGCAGCAACCATTTTTCTTGCTCCATTGGTTACAATAATTCTTGTGAACATTGCAGCATTTGTTGGAGGTGTTGTTAGAAGCATGGCCATGGATAATGCAGATCGATATTGGGAAAAGATGGTTGGACAAATCTTTCTCTCATTTTACATATTGATTTCAAATTATGCAGTTTTCGAAGGGATGATAATCAGGAAGGACAAGGCCAGTATTCCATTATCTGTGACCTTGTTATCTGCTGTATTTTCAGTGTTCATCTTGTCGATCGGATCTGTCATTCTGTGTTAAATTATGACATTGTAAAACGTAAAAACAAAACCATGATTGTCTCTTTTGTATTTATAGGGAATTTCATGCTGCTTTTTGTATGTTCAATTATTGAAGAGATGATATTGTTCATCACTCTATTATTAATAAATAAATTGTTGTATTTTCAGTGATACTTGTTCTTATCTACTATTGAACCTTATTATATTTTAATCTAGGTAAAGTTTAAAGTATTGTTTATTTATTTATTTATTTTTTATACACTTTTAGAGGAAAATACCTATGTTATTATTATTATTCATGTTGTTTCTTGTTAAAGATAGGTCATGAAATGATTAAATTTTAAATTATTGCTAATTTCACTATAAAAATAATAATTTAAGGTATATATATATATATATATTTATATATGGACTTGACTATGACTATCTAATTTAAATCTAATAACTTTTTTACACCTTTTTTTTTTTTGCTAAGCCAATAAAAGTTTTATTAGAGAAAGAGTGCACGAATGAGAAACTTTCACAGAGACTCACGACAAAAGCATCAAAATGCCAAACAAACTCTAAAAAACCAAATAAATTCCAAAACAAAAAACCAACTACAGATACCCAACACCTCAACCACAATCTAGTACCCACTTTAATAAAACACCAGAAAATGCCCAACTCGATTGTTTCCCTGTTTACGATTTAAAAGGTGTACTCTCCAAAATCTGAAAAAGAAATCTATATCTTCTATAAACATTGATTCACAGCAACCAAAGAACCCCTCCTTGTAACATGGCCAACAACTTCTATCATCTCACAAAATAATAAACTGTCATACTTGTAGGTTCTGGGAAGCAATTAGAAAATCACAGGGTTGAAAGCTATAGTTGTCATGAATTCCAATTTCCTTCCCTCGCATTTCTGCAAATTTTAGCTGCTCCTCGGATAAAGTATTGCCAGTAAGTTGCATTCGGTTTTTTGACAACCTCAATAGCTAAGCAATGTTTGCATATTATTATGTTCATAGCCCCTTACTATCACATTATCCTTGCTCCATTTCATTTTGTCTCCATGTGACTGCAATCTGTCTAACTCAACGCAGTATGGCATGTGAAGATTCACAAAAGTTGAAACATGTGTAGCCCCATTTTCAGACGTCCCTTCTGCCAATAGAAAAACTCCCCCTATCTCCAGCCGAGCTTATTCAAATTATAGTTTTCGTGTTTAAAATCAAAGCCCGCATCTTAATAGCCATGTAACTTTTCTGGCCACTTGTTCTTTAGACATCTAAATCTCCTGTTGCTGAATATATGCATCAATTCTATCACCAGCTCTTTCGAAAACTGCAAGCAATACTGACATGGAATTCATCCTAACAATTTTCCTCACACTTCTTGGTCTGCTTATAATTTCCTTTGCTATAGATAGATCTTGTTTCTAGAGCAGTACTAAGTGATGCAATCTCATATGTGGCACCACACAAGGTTTGAGAAAAGACGGTGATAGAACCTTCTTACGAACCACCATCAGCAATACAACTATCTCAGTAAGAACTCCCTTCTTAGTCATAAACTTCCTTCTCTACCTTTTTGTATTCATGAAAAGCAATATTCAACTATTTCTGAGTAAAGTAGCAAAGAACAATGATCCGAGACTAACCTTTTCAAACAAAATTAGCTCAGCTCCTTGAAATTATTTAGCCATCCCATAGAAACTAAAAATCTATCCCAAGCTTCTTTTATTTCCACTCCCAAGCCAGGTGAATTTTTCCCCATGAGGGGAATGTCGATCAGCTCACAATTGTCAATGAAAGTTATTAAAAATCATCAATACCAACTCAATTAAGTTCACAACCCCGCCTTTCCGATTCATTTCTCACTGTGTTGAAGTCTCCTGCAATGCACCAGCTCCCTGAAATTGAAATCTCATTCCCATAATTTCATCCCACAATAACTTATTCATTTCTTTGTCACAAGGCGTGTAGACATTAACCATAACGCAGTCCAACTGAGATTGATTCCACCTACCTTCCACACCGATCCATCTTTGCTCACATAAATTCTTACTGAAGGTCAGGCGATGCGATTTCTGTCCCGTTCTTCTAGTGCTTGGAATTTGTTGATGATAATTTCTTCGTCACTCCTCGCAACCAGGCCTAGCTGTTTCCCCAAGTTCCACGCCTCAATTGCTTGATTTCTGAGAAAAAGATTATTGCCATTCATAATATCTCCATCAGAAAGAGAATCGTTGGCTGTTCTCTGGTTAACATTCACTCCATTCTGATTTTGACTTTTTTTTTTTCCCAGACTTCCCTTTTGGATTCTTTCTTCTCTTGGTGATTTTGTCGAGCAGCTGGTCTTCAATATCAATTATGCTTCTTGACTTTTTCAATTTTTTGGGGTTCTGAATTCATTTGTCTTCCGGCCTATCTCTATCCTGTGATTCCTCAACATTGGGCTCAATAACATCTTCATAGTCTTCTTCATGTGGTCTGCTGTAGCTCCCCTTCCCAATAGATAATTTAGCTTGTGCTGGATCCGGGTGGTGTAATAACTGGCCAATGCTATGGGCTTCCGAAGAATGGGCCCCTTCATTATTGTCAAGAGTACACAAAGTGTTGTCTAAAGACTTTCAGCAGTGGCCCTTCATCAGTCGAGTATCGAGTGTCAGACACCTGCTTGGATATATTATCTTTTTTCGTTTGCCCCATTAGAACTTGAATAAAAGTTCTCCCATCGCCAATAACATCATCAACTGAATTTTTCTCCTCCACTGGGTTCACTTGATTTAATCTACTGCTCTTGCCCGAATCCATAGGAGGAGCAACTGATCGTGTTCTGTTTACTTTCCTCCAAAATTTATCTCTTCCATTGAACCTAGCTAGATTTAGACCAATCTTATGATCCAACAGCCATGCCCCATTCAACCTTGAAATCACTCGTTTAGCACTTAAGAAATCAGGAAATCTAACAAAGCCAAATCTACTCCCTCTTTTGCTTTTCTTTAAAGGGATAAAAACATCAATAATGTTCCCGTCTTTGAAAAATTCTCCATAACCATCTACTATCCACTCTAGGAGGAATACTATTCACAAAAACAGTAAACACTTTACCCATCTTCGACAGCCACAATTAAAGATAAGCAACAGGAGGAGCTTTTAAAAAAAAGGGGCTATTGATGAGAGGGAAAGAGGAGATGGACAGTGGGTCTGGGAGTGAACAAGCAGAAGAGAAGTTTTACAAGCATACGAGAACACAATTAATATAATTAATATGATAAATTTAATAAATATATTTTATTTATATTTAAAATTATGATATATTTAATATTTTATGTTAAAAAATGATATGGAAAAAAAAATAGATACAATATACACGAATCACTAAATTTATCCAATCTGACACTCTTAATCCAAACCCATTTACCATGATGCCAAGTTGTGCTTCTGATTCCTTTCACATCTGTACCTAATTTCAAGGATTGGGATGGATGTTAAACATCACAAAGTACTTCACATTGCTAAAATATTACCCCCTAATTCTAATTTTTCTCCCGAAAGTGTCATTTGCAAACCCCATTTATTCACCAACTTAATTATGCTGCTAATGTTGATATAAATTATAGAGGTATGACTATGATTAAGTTTTAATTATACTGCTAATTTTGCACAATCAAACTAAGCTGGCACAATCAAACTAATTCTGATTCCTTTCACAAGGTGTTGAGGTAAGATATTTTCATTGGTTACTATTGGTGGTTAATAGAATTAATGGATTTAAAATATTTTAAAAATTTTAAAAACTTAATTTCTTATCAACATTCTGTATTTTTAATTATGAATTTTGCTAATAAATACTCTAAAGATATTTTTAAAATTAATTAAGTTACTATTTAAAATTGTATTTTGTTTTAAATACAGAGATTGACTATATTTGTTCATGGGTCAAGCTGAGGTTCAGACTTTTTTGAACTTCTTTGCCAGGCCCAGCCCTGGGCGAGCCCGGACTAGATCTCACCCAGGCCTGGTCCAGTACGAGCCGGGCTGGACGGACTGTACAGCCCTTGAGCAGGTCTAAGATTGACATCTAATTTTATAATTTTTAATGCATTGAAAAAATATCTTGATATAATAATTTCAAAAAATACTTTTAAAGCACTTGTCAATAGAGGTGTTCATGGAACTGGCGGAGTCGAATTAGAATCGGGCTTAAGTATGGTATCAACATCATATATACTTGACCAAGCTCAACACGACATGAAATATGAGTCTCAAATTCTGTCAGAGTCCGCCTATATTTATAAATGGGTTGCTTAAGTCCATCTACGCCCATCCATATTATTTTAAAAAAAAATTAATAAACTTATTATTTTTATTTAATTTATAATAATTTAATATTTTTTTCTTTTATTAAATTTTAAAATATTTACAATTTAACATTTTTTTTGTCTTTACACTATAATATTACATATATTTATTTTTATATAATATAATATAAAATAATAATATATAAATATAATTACAAAAATAATATATATTATATAATTGAAAAACCGATCGGATTGAGCTTCTACCTTGAATTTTTGAGCCAAAGCCTAACCCATTATTAAACGGGCCTCGTTTTTTATCCAAATTTATTTTCGAATCTAATATTTTTGTCTAAAATCTTTCAAATATCGGACGGGCTTTCGAACTTGAGCAGTCTACCTGTCAGCAAAATCATTCAATTATTTGGTAGAGATGACTGTAACCATTAAAGGTCCATTTGTTTTATAGAAACTGACTTTCAGAAAAATGTAATTTTTTTTTGAAAAATAAAATTTTTTCTAGTATTTGGATGACTCAATGAAAAATATTTTTTATTGTTTGATTATTTTTTGGAAAATCTACTTTTTTTCAAATAACAATATTGACATAAATATTATAATATGAATTATTAAAATATTAAAAACAATTAATATTTTAAATAGTAATATTTTAATAATAATATTAAATACTAAAATATGATATCAATATTCAATAATTAAAATAATAGTATTATTATTACAAAATTAATTATATTAATATTTAAAATATTTTAATTATTATTAAAATATTATTTCTACTAATATAATTATTATTAAAATAAAATAATAATATTAACATAAATATTAAAAATTATTTATCATTAGAATATTAATTTTTAATATTAATATTTCAAATAGTAATATTTTAATAATAATACTAAATACTAAAATATTATATTAATATTAAATACTTAAAATAATATTTGATTCGAATCAAGTTAAATTTTTATTTAAAATATCATATCTAAATCAGGATTCGAATCAAACTAAGTTTACGGGTTTAGTAAATAACCCTTTTCAAGAGGGAAAGATAATTTCAAAAATAAACTTATTTAAGATATTTTTTTTATTAATCAATATTATGTCAACCAAATACTAAAAATTACAGAAATTATTTTTCCACAGTTATTTTTTTCTAAACAAACGGAGCCTAAATGTTTAGGCTATTCATTTGATTCTTCTGCTAAAGCAAATCAAGCAGCAAGCAAGAAGCCATGGTGAACTCTCTTCCTCTCCATGTTTGCCATATCAACAACTTCTCCATAATCATCAATAGATCATATGCAATCCTCCATTCGGTAGCTATAGCTTTCTTGATATACTACAGAGTTTCTTTCCTTTTCCAAGAAACCAAAAACAGAACCATACCCACACTTTAATCTTTGCCTCAGAATTGTTTCTCTCTTTAGCCTGGTTCCTTGTACAATCTCATCGTTGGCGCCCTGTTTATCGGACTGTATTTCCTGAGAGATTGCCAGCTGATGATAAACTTCCAGCCATTGATGTTTTTATTTGCACTGCGGATCCAAACAAGGAGCCGACTGGGGAGGTTATGAACACTGTGATATCAGCCATGGCGCTAGATTATCCACCAGAAAAGCTTCATGTGTATGTTTCTGACGATGCTGGTTCTGCTGTAACTTTGCGTTCTACGAAGGAGGCTTGGAACTTTGCAAGCTCATGGCTTCCATTTTGTAGGAGATATGGTATCGTCACTAGCTGTCCTGACGCTTATTTTTCAGGCTCCCAAGATGACCATGCCGACTTTAAGGGTTCTGAGTTCAACGTAAAGAGCAAAAGATGAAGGTAATTTGAAAAAACATATAAACTACTAATTAACCCTATATAAATTCTAATAGTATTATCTTTGACAAACAAATTTTTGTCTTGTGTATACCCACAAAAACTTTCATGTTACCTGTCACTTATAATTAACTGATCAAAATGAGGTGATATATTTGTTCAGGAAAAATATGAGATGTTTTAGGAACGGGTAAGGAGAGTTGGAGAAGAAGCAGCTGTTGCCATTAACAATAGTGGTGATCACCCTTCTGTCATTGGGGTACCCCTTTCAATTCATTATTATTCTTTCCAAACCTAATGCACTCACCCTTTTAATTTAGCCTCAATGTTTTATTCTTTCCAAAATTAGGTTACATGAGTACCCCAAAGAGGAATTGCAAGAAGATGAAGTTAAAATGCCTCTCCTTGTTTATGTTTGTTCTGAGAAAAGGCCTTCTCATCATCATAATTTCAAGGCTGGAGCCCTCAACGTCCTTGTATGACACTATTCTCTCTAATTCACTTTTTCTTTTTGGTTGCTAAATCAGGTAAATTTATTATTTATAAGAACGATGTGATACACAAAGAGACATAAAAGTCTCACACAACCCATTCAAGCCCTGGATACAAAGCAAAACAGAGTCAAGTCAGATTGCACCTGATCAACATTAAAAGAAGGCAGCAAAATCCTTTAATGCTTAGTAACAACCACAACCCATCAAAATTTAGAACTGCATACCCAATACACTACCATCAGAGAATTTGCTTGATACCGTGCACACTGTTAGAATCCCACATCGGTGGGAGAATTGTTAGAGTTCCTCCTTGAAGGCTATATAAAGAGCCTTAAGGAGAAGTATTAAAACCATCCCAAGAATTATCTCTTCCTCTCTTGTATACTTTCTTATTTTAGTTGTGAGACACTATTCCGTCACTCTGGTACCTAACAGTGGTATCAGAGCCATTGGTTCGTGGTCCTTATTCCGCTGCAGTGAAAGTGTTGGTTCTTAGTATGCTCTGTGGTTGCAGTATTGTCTGATCTTCCACATCAGAAAAGAATTATTCTTGTTGCTGGAAATAAAGTGTGGTAGTGTGAAAGTGTCTAGGGAAGTTCTGGCTAGGAAAGACTTGGTATTTAAGTGTGTCTATCAGTGACCCACCTCTCTTTCCTGGGAACCTACCTGGTGCACTATTCACGGGCTACGGTCACTGTTCCAGTATACGGGCTATTCAATTGTACTGTACTATTCACAGATACGGTTACTATTCATACGTGTGGTTGTATACTTTTACAGTAATTGTTAACGTATACTGGATTTGTTCTAGTGTACGACATACGTACAATACTGTTCACGTATACGGTACTATTCACGGTGAAATAGTGTAACTCGCTTCAGTTCGTGTACAACCATGGCAGCAAAATTCGAGATAGAGAAGTTCAGTGGGAGAAATTTCTCCTTGTGGAAATTGAAGATAAGAGCAATTTTGAGGAAGGATAATTGTCTAGAAGCAATTGAAAGTAGACCCACAGAAATGACTGATGAAAAGTGGAAAGAGAAGGATGACAATGCTGTTGCCAATCTGCACCTAGCAATGGCGGATTCAGTTTTGTCAAGTGTTGCAGAGAAGAAGACTGCAAAGGAGATTTGGGATGTTCTAAACAAATTGTACGAGGTGAAGTCACTTCACACCAGAATATTCTTGAAGAGGAAACTCTACACTCTTCGAATGAGTGAATCCACGTCGGTAACGGATCACATCAACACTCTGAATACGCTATTTGCTCAACTCACAGCATCAGATTTCAAAATAGCGGAAAATGAACGTGCGGAACTTCTACTTCAGAGTTTACCAGATTCGTATGATCAACTCATCATCAACATCACAAATAACAATGTTAGTGACTCTCTTCACTTTGATGATGTTGCCGGTGCTATTCTTGAAGAAGAATCCAGGCGCAAGAATAAGGAGGAAAGGTCAGAAAATTCAAAGCAAGCAGAGGCTTTAATGGTGATGAGAGGCAGATCAACAGAACGTGGCTCCAGTGGGAGTCAGAATCATGGTAGATCAAAATCTCGAAGAAGGAAGAATCTTAAATGCTACAATTGTGGCATGAGAGGGCACTCGAAAAAGGAGTGTTGGCATAATAAGAAGGGTGGAGAAAAGAATTCTGAAACATCAACCTCCCAAGGTTGTGTTGCAAGTACCTCAGATGATGGAGAAATCTTGTATAGTGAAGCAGCGACTAGTTCTAAAGGCGGAAAGAAACTCAATGATGTCTGGATAATGGATTCAGGTGCGACATGGCACATGACTCCACACCGAGATTGGTTTTGCACTTATGAACCTATTTCGGAAGGATCTGTATTCATGGGAAATGATCACGCCTTAGATATTGCTGGAGTCGGTACCGTCAGATTAAAAATGCATGATGGTACTGTTCGCAAAATTCAAGGGGTACGACATGTGAAGGGCTTAAAGAAGAACTTATTGTCAATTGGACAATTGGATGACCTCGGGTGCAAGATCCACACTGAATGTGGAATATTGAAAGTAGTGAAAGGAAACCTTGTGGTGATGAAAGCAGAGAAGATCACAAGCAATCTATACATGCTTTTGGGAGAGACGTTGCAAGAGGCAGATGCATCAGTTGCAGCAGCCAGCCAAGAAGAAACGACGATGATGTGGCATCGCAGATTAGGCCATATGTCAGAGCGAGGCTTGAAAGTCCTTGCAGAACGCAATCTCCTGCCCGGGCTCAAGATGGTCAATTTACCTTTCTGTGAGCACTGTGTGATAAGCAAGCAGCATAGATTGAAGTTTGCTAAAGTAACTACAAGAAGCAAACACATACTGGACTTAATCCATTCTGATGTGTGGGAGTCACCAGAAATATCCTTGGGTGGAGCAAAGTATTTTGTATCATTCATTGATGACTATTCCAGGAGATTATGGGTGTACCCAATCAAGAAGAAGTCAGATGTGTTTCCAGTATTCAAGGAGTTCAAAGCACAAGTAGAGCTTGAAACTGGGAAAAGAATCAAGTGCTTGAGGACAGACAATGGAGGAGAATATGTAGACGGTAACTTTCTAGCATTCTGTAAGAAAGAGGGTATTATGAGACAATTCACGGTTGCACATACGCCTCAACAGAATGGTGTAGCAGAGCGGATGAACAGAACTCTCCTAGATAGAACAAGAGCCATGCTGAGAACAGCGGGATTGGCCAAATCTTTCTGGGCAGAAGCAGTCAAAACCACCTGTTATGTGATAAATCGATCACCATCAACGGCGATTGGTTTGAAGACGCCTATGGAGATGTGGAAAGGAAAGCCAGCTGATTATTCTTCTCTACATGTGTTTGGATGTCCTGTGTACGTGATGTACAACTCCCAAGAAAGAACAAAGCTAGATCCAAAATCCAGAAAATGTATATTCTTGGGTTATGCTGACGGTGTTAAGGGGTATCGCCTGTGGGATCCCACTGCCCGCAAGGTTGTTGTCAGCAGAGATGTAGTTTTTGCAGAAAATGAACTGCAAAGTGAGCAAACAAATGACAACACTTCAAAAGAGACTGCTACAGTGCAGATGGATAGAAATTCTCAAGAAGATGATTCTTCTGAAGCAGAACCAGAGCATGAGGTACCAGAACCAGTTGAGTCCGAGGCTGTAGAAGTTCGACGGTCAACTCGTGAGAGAAGGCCTCCAAATTGGCACACGGAGTATGTTACGGAGAGCAATGTTGCATACTGTTTTTTAACAGAGGATGGAGAGCCATCAACTTTTCATGAAGCTACTAGTAGCCCAGATGCTTCTCTGTGGATGACAGCAATGCAGGAAGAAATTGAAGCTCTTCACAAGAACGAGACATGGGAACTGGTGGAATTACCACGTGGCAGAAAAGCCATTGGTAACAAATGGGTCTACAAGATCAAGCGGGATAGCAATGATCAAGTAGAACGATATCGTGCTAGATTGGTTGTAAAAGGATATGCTCAGAAAGAAGGTATTGACTTCAACGAGATATTTTCTCCAGTTGTCAGACTTACTACTATCAGAGTAGTGTTGGCTATGTGTGCTGCATTTGATTTATATCTTGAACAACTAGATGTAAAGACGGCTTTTCTACATGGAGAGCTTGAAGAAGAAATTTATATGCTCCAACCAGAAGGTTTTGTTGAAACAGGCAAAGAGAACTTGGTTTGCAGGTTGACCAAATCTCTGTACGGTCTAAAGCAGGCGCCCAGATGTTGGTACAAGAGATTTGATTCTTTCATAATTAGCCTTGAATACAACAGACTGAGTTCAGACCATTGTACGTACTACAAGAGGTTTGATGATAATGATTTCATTATTTTGCTGTTGTATGTGGATGACATGTTGGTGGTAGGCCCCAACAAAGATCGAATCCAAGATTTGAAGGCACAGTTGGCTAGGGAGTTCGATATGAAGGACTTGGGACCCGCAAACAAGATTTTAGGGATGCAAATTCACCGAGACAGAAAAGACAGGAAAATTTGGCTTTCTCAAAAGAATTATCTGAGGAAGGTCTTGCGACGCTTCAACATGCAAGACTGTAAGCCAATATCTACCCCACTTCCTGTCAATTGTAAATTATCCTCAGGTATGAGTCCTAGCAATGAAGCAGAGAGGATGGAAATGTCTCGAGTACCGTATGCATCAGCGGTGGGAAGCCTTATGTATGCTATGATATGTACAAGACCAGACATTGCACAAGCAGTGGGAGCGGTCAGTCGATTTATGGCAGATCCTGGTAGAGAGCATTGGAATGTTGTTAAGAGGATCCTTAGATACATTAAAGGAACCTCAGATGTTGCATTATGTTTTGGAGGATCAGAACTTGTTGTCAGGGGTTATGTTGATTCAGACTTTGCAGGTGATCTTAATAAAAGGAAATCCACTACTGGCTATGTGTTCACACTTGCAGGAGGAGCGGTAAGCTGGTTATCTAAGTTACAGACTGTTGTAGCTTTGTCTACTACAGAAGCTGAGTACATGGCAGCTACCCAAGCATGCAAGGAAGCAATATGGATACAAAGGTTAATGGAAGAACTCGGGCACAAGCAGCAGAAGATTATTGTGTATTGTGACAGTCAGAGTGCCTTGCACATTGCAATGAATCCAGCCTTTCATTCCAGGACAAAGCATATAGGTATACAGTATCACTTTGTTCGAGAAGTAGTAGAAGAAGGAAGTGTGGATATGCAAAAGATTCACACCAAAGACAACCTAGCAGATGTTATGACAAAGCCAATCAACACTGACAAGTTTATTTGGTGTCGATCCTCCTATGGTCTATCAGAAACGTAAGCAACATGGAATGGCAAGACAGAAAGAGTGGTGTGAAGATATGATTGGTTTAATCAAATCTTCAAGTGGGAGAATTGTTAGAATCCCACATCGGTGGGAGAATTGTTAGAGTTCCTCCTTGAAGGCTATATAAAGAGCCTTAAGGAGAAGTATTAAAACCATCCCAAGAATTATCTCTTCCTCTCTTGTATACTTTCTTATTTTAGTTGTGAGACACTATTCCGTCACTCTGGTACCTAACACACACATTCTTGACCCCAGAATACTTCAGGGACTCCAGCAAAATTGAATCTCAAGAACAGCGGAACCATTAGACCAGCAGCATCAAGGCAGATCAAAATAACCCAGCCAGAAGAAACACTTAGCAAAATATAACTCCAAAGTACAAAACATATTTTCCAGAGAGAGTCAGAGGCAACCAATTTGATAAACCAAAGCGGAATAAAGCAAACCAGTCTCCAAAAAATACGGTCTGTTAATAAAATCAGAAAAATCCAACCACTCATCCACAAAAGCAAGCTTCAGAGATAACCTCTAGATAAATCAAGATCAATCTAAAAACAAACTCCTCCCACCACCCACTTTAGAGCTTCAATGACAACAACCCAAGTATATCCTCATTGAATCCCGATACACAGACTTGTTAAACCAGAACATATAGACCAAGTCATACAATAACTTAAATATACAAGAACCATACCGTACCAGAAAATATAAAACACCTTAAAGAGTCAAACTCCAAACAATCACCAAACCTAAACTACATCTGATCATCAGAATCCATCACTTAATCCTATAAGAAACCAATCCCATTTAAATTCGACTCATAGACCACTTAAAGGAAACCACTCAAGGCCGTCCAACTTTGTGCAAACAAAACTACCAACCTAATATAGCTCCACAACAAAATACATCCCCACCATGCCTTGATCGTAGAAGATCTTTTAACCCCTACTATGGCTAATGAATCAGCAAGATTATTGTCTTCCCTATAAATGTTGACGATTTACACTTTTTTCACTAAAAACTTTTCACCTGACTTCCCAGCTCATGCACATGCCCACATAGCATCCTCATCCAACCCTCTAATTTTCAAAAAATTTATGCACATAACTTCTGAACTGATAAAAAATTTAGCATCAAACCCCACTTCAATTCTAAGTAACCAAAGGGTCCACAATGCAGCTCACCAACCACAATGCTATCTTCGGGCAGACAACACCATAATTCTTTCAATTACTGTCTCATCTTCACAATTAGCCACACAACCTAGCTTTTTGCCCAATGCCGTCGCTTCCGCATCTTCCACAAGAATGTTCCTCAGATCTCTAAAATCACTTTCAAATAAAGATTCATTCACCACTTTACTGCCTTCCCTTTTTTGTGCAGCACCCTTTTTCTTCACCGCTTTTTTGCTTTTTTTTCTTAGTTTTGGCTTTACACTCACGCTCCAGCTTATCAAACCATTCCTCCTCCAGATCAATGGCTTGTGTTACTCACGCTCCAGCTTATCAAACGGCTTTCAATTACTCTCTAATTCACTTGTTCTGCTATATGTATTTGGATTAATATTTGATAAACTGACGGTGTATAATTTTTATATACTGTCAGTTAATAAAATGATGTCACCTCATTAAAAATAAAATAAAATAATTTATATTTATTTTTAAATTATTTTAATAAGATGACATCATCTTATTTATTGCATTAAATACAAACCCTATGAGTAAAGACGATATCTACGACAGCCAAATTCAATTTGTATTCAAGGTAGATAACTGAGATCTTGTGCAGGATTATTTAGTTACGATTGGCTTCGTGAGAAATATATATTCAGATTGACCCTTTAATTTCAAACTCGATTATTTGTATTCGAATTAGAATTCGAGTTCGAATTAAAATTTTTTCAATACAAATTAAAAATATATATTAAAAATAAATTTTTTTTGATTAAATTTGCAAATTATTCGAACTGAACATTAAAATATTTAAATTTGACACATTCGATAACTCAAACTCGATTCGATAATAATCGAATCAAATTTAAATTTTTTTGAACCGAACTTAATAACTTATGAGCAAAGATATTTCATTTATACTGCTATTAATGACATTGATTAACATTATTAAAAAAGGAATTGCATTAATTCGTATTGATTACGGGGCATTAGTTTCAGAAGCTGTAACGACAAAGTAGTTACTATATCAATGTTCGTCATAGGGCCTCCAAGCATTTAATGATGGATTTGACGAAGCATTTACTTAGAGATTTGGTTAACGAATATCTTTAGACATCAATTAAAAATTATTTAATTATTATATTTAATATATTTTTTTATTAAATTAAAAAAATATATTAATTTTTTTTATTTATAAATATCACTTTAATTAGTTTCACTAGGTCGTGATTAATATTTTTCTTTTAACTAGTGCTAGAAAAACACTATTTAAAGATAAAATAATATTAATCAGCATTTAGTAGACTGACTAAGATAATATTTATATAAAAAATATAATTAATGCATTACTTTTTTTTTTTTGAATTTAGTAAAAGTAGTATATTAAATATAATTTTTAAAAAAAATAATATTTAAATAAATCTTAATTGATGTTTATGAGCACCTGTTAAAATGTTAATGATTATAATAAAATAATTTATTTTAATGCATTGAAATTAAAACATTAATGATTAATTATCATATTTATTACAAAAATATTAATATAAATACGATTTTGTTAAGAGTGCCCTAAGAGTGCTCTTTAATTTTCTTTTGGTACAAAGAAGCCGTAGTTTAGAGATAAAGGAAGGGGTTGCAAATGTTGGGATTCGAATCCTAGACCTGTTGGATGTCACCTCTTAAGGGTATTGCATGAATCAACTGAGTTAAGCTTTGGGTTCAGAGCACTCTTTAATTTTATTATATATAATAATATTTACATCCAAGAAATGATAAATAAAATTATCAACTACTACATTTAATACAATATTATTACTATAAATAATATATTAACTTACCTTTAAAATATTTTAAAGATACTCATTAACAAAATCTATATAAATAATATTCTAAGAGTGTAGTAAAGACACTAATTAGTAATATCCCATGGCATTTGATAGTACATGAGTCAAGTTTACATAATTGATGCAAATGAAGTATAGGTGATGCCATTGTTGAATGAAGCAGAAAAATTTTGTCACAAAAAGTTTGGGTTTTGGGTTAATATGTAAATTGATGATCGAATTATATACTTTTCAACTATTTGATATTTTTTATAAAAAAAAAATCATAATTGGGTACCTAAACTTTATTTTCATTAAGCAAGTTAACCTAATGTAGATGATCAATACTAAATCTCTACGTGCTAGGTCAATGCCACATCAATGTTTAGAAAAATATTTGACCTGACACGTAGTGATTTAGTATTGGTCAATCATGCCACGTCAATATTTATGTAACGATGTTAGTCCATTGGGATCATCTATTGATGGAATACAAGTTAAGTTCCGTTAAGTTTTTTTTCTTTAAGTACAAAATCGTTAAAAGGTATATAATTCAGAGCCAATTAACTAGGGATGGTAGCGGGTCGAATATATGTTTTTTTTGTAATATCCGAATTCAAATATGGATAATTGCTATAAAATCCGAATCCATTTATTATCAGCATTAAATACGAGCATTACTATCCAAATCTGAATTAAATAACATTATCCATCGGATATTCGAATATGCTAAATATCCGAATTCATAAGTCAAAAAAATTTTAAAATAGAAATCAAACAAAAATTAATTTTGAATTCAAAATCACTCATAATTAACAACAAACAAGTTCTAAAATACAAAAATAACAACTTAAATAAAAATTTCAAAATATATAAAAAAAAAACAATTTAGATAATACAAAAAACCAGTTCCATAAACTCACAACCGTGAATTACATGTATATAGATTTAATTTACAACATGTGTACTTTAACGTGTCACAATCATGTTTAAGGTATTATATATTTATATAAATTATGACACATTAATAATTCATGCTATATAGATTTTGATACGTTCAGGTATTTATGTTGTATTTATGTTATTTTTGATGTCATGTTCGTGTTTTAGTTATTTGACCCGTTGCCATCCCTAATTGTATTCGTGTCATGTAAAAGGTTCCAAAGAAATAAATAAATAAATATATACACACATTTATGTATATAATTTGTTAATATTTATATATTTATACATATATATACATTCATAATGATTTTTCGACCGCTAGACGATCCAAAACACGTATGCAGTCATCACCAATCTTTTTGCTTAGGTATAATTGCTCACCTATTAAAAACCGGTCTTTATAAAACATTTTCAGAAAACCAATTTTAAAATCTACGTCTTAATCCAGAGAGAAAACAAAAGCGGGTTTGGGAGTCGGTTACGTGCGGGGAAGGATTAACACCCCACAACATCCGTATGAAAATGGTACCTTATTAATCACGTGTTATCCTATGTCTCAGTAGACGTCGGTTTTGAATTCGGTATTTAAAGATAATTCCCTTTAGAAGCAATCATATTATTTTAATAATGACCCGAAATTTATTAATACAAAATCTTCTATATTCCCCGGCAGACCTGGCAAAACATAGAAGTTTTCTCAATTTTGAAATTTCCTGGTTCTTTTTTATTTTTGGAGAAGGGTAGTCCGTAGTTAATGATAATTAATAATATTCTCCCCGGCAGACCCAACAGAGAATTCATGAATTATTTTAGTACGAAAATATTGCCTCGTTTATTACTAAAACGTGACTTTTACATGCATTAAAATTCATTTAAATAAATGTAAATATGCGAAGCAAACATTAATAGGCGATTAAACATGATAACATGGACATAAACAAAATCTAATAAATATAACAATAACAACTATTATAATAAAATAAATAAACAATAATAAAATAAATAAGTAAAATAAAAAGTATTAATGAAATAACAAAATAAACATCATAGAATAAAACTAAAGGAAATAATAAAAAGTAACAAAAATGGACATAAACAAAAATAAAATACAATAAACATAATAATAACAACTATTATAATAAAATAAGTAAATAATAATAAAATAAATAAGTAAAATAAAATGCATTAGTGAAATAATAAAATAAATATCATAGAATAAAATTAAAAGAAATAATAAAATTAGACATAAACGAAATAAAGTATAATAAACATAATAATAACAACTATTATAATAAGAAAATAAAGAAAAAGCATTAGTGGAATAATAAAAGTAAACAACATAAAATAAACATAGATAGTAAAAAGTGAACATAAATAAAGCATAATGTCAAAAATAACAATTGTTATAATAAAATAAATAATAATAAAAAAATATAAAAGTAAAATTAAATTAGATAATAAAAAAAATGAACATGACAAAGATAAAATAAAACTTACTTTCGAAATTATGTAGAGTCGAGGTTCAGAGTTCGAATGAAATTCCCGAAAGGATTTAATTAATATTTTTCTTTTTTTTTTCTTCTTTTCTTCCTTCCTGGCCGGGTCACAGCAACTGGGTCGGACCCTTAACGGGTCGAGCCGCGAGTCACATGCAGGTCATCTCGACCTGTCCCTTTTTTTTTTGGTTTTTCTCTCCCCAAAACGACGCCGTTTCGGGTGCTTATAAAAGCCCAACTTTTCCCTTTTTTTATTAATATTTTTCTCTTTCTTCTTCTTTCTCTTCTCTCACTGGTTCTTCAGCCCCAACTAGAAACCCAGCAAAAACCCAGAATCCGACCGGCCAGCCACCGTGCTCCGTCGCGCAGCCACCGTCTGCCATCGTTCACTGCAGGTGATTGAAACACTTTTTCGACCAAAACTTTAACCGAAGCTATTTTCGACCCCTTCTACTAAAATCCACCTTTATTTTTACCTAAAACTGAACCCAAAAACCTAGATCTAGGATTTCAAAACCCATGCCAAACTTTATTTTTTTGGTTTTTTTTTTTGGCTAATGGTTGGTGTTTTGCTGAGTAGTTTTTTTGTTTTTGTTTTGGTTGTCTGCGTTTTTTTTTAAGGTTGATGGCTCTCCTCTTTTTTTTTTCTTTCTTGGGGGGGTCCGTATAGGGGGCTTTTTATGGTGGTGGTGGCGTGGAGGTCTTGGGCAGTGCAGGTGGGTGCCGTGGAGGCTTGAGTTGGCAGGTGGTGGCATGGGGGCTTGGGTCGGTTAGGGTAGGGTTAGGTTCAAATGGAGATTGCTGCCATGTTGGCTTGGGTTGCAGGGAGGAGGTTGCCTAGGGTTTGCGCAGCTGGCTGCTGGACAGTAGGCTTGGGTCAACTAGCCTGCTAGGCAGCAGGGCCAGCGAGCTGGGCTGCCTGCAGCTTGGGCCTGCTAGGCTAGTAGGCCCAGCAAGTTGGGCTACCTGCTCAGCAAGTAGGTCCTACTTGTTGCTTGGGCCTGCCCGATCGGCCTGTTTGGCCCGTAAGCCCCTAAATGGGCTCTAGGTCTAAGCCCGAAAATAATAAAAAGCTAAAAATAAAATAATAAAAAATAAAAAACCAATAAATAAAAATAAATTTTGGATTTAATCCGATATTGCTCGGACAAAATTAGGGCATTACAGCTGCCTCTTTTTGCACATTTTTGAGGATCAGAAATAAAGCAAAGACGTAAGTAATAATTTTGTCCGGGATCGTGAATGCCCACATTTTAAAAAGCTCATTTCCTTAGAAGTTCTATCATTTGAAAAATAAATTGCTCCCCTTATCAGAGGCTCTATCACTTTGTAAAATAAATTGCTCCTCTCATCATAGACTTTATCACTAGAAAATTAAATTGCTCCTCTCATCAGAGGCTCCATCACTTGTAAAATAAATTGCTCATTTCATCAGAGGCAATATCACTTGAAAAATAAATTGCTCATCTCATCAGAGGCTCTATCACTTTGTAAAATAAATTGCTCCTTTCATTAGAGGCTCTATCACTTGAAAAATAAATTGCTCCTCTCATCAAAAGCTCTATCAATTTGTAAAATAAATTGCTTCTCTCATCAGAGGCTTTATCGCTTGAAAATTAAATTTCTCCTTTTATCATAGGCTCCATCACTTGAAAAAATAAATTGCTCCTCTCATCAGAGGCTCTACAACTTAAAAAAATATATTGCTCCTCACATCAGAGGCGTTATCACTTTGAAAAATAAATTGCCCCTCTCATCAAAGGCTCCACCACTTGAAAATAAAATTGGTACCTTTCTCCTGGTCATCATGGTGACTTCCACCTTTCTACTGTAGTCGGTTTCTCTTTTTCCTTGTCCACCTGTCATTCACATCTTTTTTTGAACAATAATAATTCTTGATTGTTTGCAATTATGAGATAATGCAATGCATGTTTATGATAATGGAATGCATAACTTAAGGCTCGAATCAAGATTCGATGCCCTTGTTTGTATTTCATCAACTTGTGACTCTTCCAAAGCTTGATTTGATTAAGCCTCTTATCCCATTCTTTATAAACTTCTTTTCTATCTTTCTCAATTCCTTTCTTCTCCCTCTTCGAGTTGACTAGCTGTCTACAACTTACTTCCTCACGATCCTTTCTTGGTCGGAGTCACTGCTTTGTACACCTCCCTCAAAACAATTTCACATATCAATCATCATTTCAATCATTGCTTTCTTTACTTCCAAGGGTATAAATAAATCATGTCTCATACTGTCTCATCATCTCTTTCTCCCTTTCTGATTTTTCAATTCTCAAATTTCTCTAGAGTAATTATGAAAGCTCCTTTTATGCGTTATTCATTTATTTATTATTATTCAAATTTCATGCCAACATAATGCATTATCTAAAGAAAATTTCAAAGAAATAAAGATAATTTAATGACAAAACTTTATGAATTGGGATATGTATTTTCATTTCAGTGAAAGAAAAAGAACATACTGGCATTAATCAAAGAAAAGAAAGAAAGACAGAATAGGGATAGATCCCCACATAATGGATACTCAAACTATCTCAATTGAGATAATCCAAATTTGTCTTTCAAGAAAAAATATTCATCAATGTCCTTGACTCCTCTGAGAGTGTCAAACCACGAATTACCCTCCGTATCTTATGCAATTCAGTCATGTCGTACTTTGCCGCTTGCTCAAACTTTCTATCCTACCTTAATCCTTTGTCTCACGCAATCACTTCACACGGGTTATTGCCGATTGTCCTAACTCTTGTTCGTCTTTTACCTAAGCCGCCCTCTAGGGTTTTCGACATAGATCTATCCCCTGATTCGAACCGCCCTTTTGGGTTTTTCAGTTTGAACCTCTCAATTTTTTTCTTTTTTCTTTTTTACTCAAACAGCTCTGCCGGTTTTCAGTTTGAATTGTTTTTCTCTTTTTTTTTTATGCATAATTTTTCTTCACTACATCGACATTGATTGGACTTGAAAAATTCACGCCATCCATTTTTGCTAAAATCATTGCCCCTCCTGAAAATACTCTTCTCACTGCATACGGGCCTTCCCAGTTCGATGCCCATTTTCCCTTTAGATCTTACTGATTATGAAGAATCTTCTTCAAAACCAAATCACGTTTTCGGAACTCTCTTGGACGAACTTTTTTATTATGTGCCCTCATCATATGCTTTTGGTACAACTAGCCATGAAACAGTTCCGTCATCCTTTTTTTCTCGATCAAATTGAGTTGCTCATAGCGGGCTCGAACCTATTTCGCTTCTTCCAACTCGACTTCCATCAAAATTCTCAAAGAAGGGATCTCAGCCTCAATTGGTAAAACAACTTCCATCTCGTACACCAAAGAAGAAGAGTTGCCCCTATAGAAGTACGCACTGACGTTCTGTAAGCGTGCAGAGCAAATGGAAGTTTCTCGTGCCAATCTTTGTACTTATCATTCATTTTGGCCATAATTTTCTTTATATTCTTGTTAGCAGCTTCTACTGCCCCGTTCATCTTGGGACGGTAAGGCGCCGAGTTGTGATGTCTGACTTTGAACTGAGTACAAATTTCTTTCATCATGGTGTTGTTTAGATTGAGAGCATTATTTGTAACGATTTTCTTCGGGAGACCGTACCGGCAGATCACTTCATTCTTTAAGAACCTGCACACCACGGACTTGGTCACATTAGCGTAAGAAGCAGCTTCGACCCACTTCGTGAAGTAATTGATCAAAATGAAGCGATGCCCATTCGAGGCCTTAGGGGTAATTGGCCCAATCACATTCATTCCCCATATAGAAAAAGGCCAAGGCGTTGTCATGACATACAGAGCTGTCGAAAAGCATGTACCTTATCCGCATATATCTTGCACTTATGGCCTTTTCGGACATACCTAATGCAATCCCTTCCCACTGTCATCCAATAATAACCTACTCTCATAATCTGCTTAGCCATCATATGGCCATTTGCATGTGTTCCACAAACCCCTTCGTAAACCTCTTCGAGTATTCTTTTAGCTTCAGCCGCTTCTACACACCTTAGAAGTGTATGATCTCTACTCCTTTTATATAGGAAGAATCTCATCGCTATTGTTTTCAAAGTTCTTTTTTCATTATCCGCGGCATGCTCCGGGTACTGATGATGTTTTATGTATTATAGGATGTCATGGTACCACGGTCTCCCGTCAGGCTCTTCTTCCACATGCATACAATGTGTGGGCGACTCTCGTACGCTCATCTTGATGGGCTGGACGTCAGCGCTTGTATTTATCTTGAACATTGAGGCCAACGTAGTAAGTGCGTCGGCCATTTGATTTTTTTCTGAGGGCAGATAGTTGAAATCAATTTTTTGAATCACTGAACCAATTTAGCTATGAATTTGTGGTAGAGGATCAACTTCGAATCCCTCATCTCCCATTCTTTTTTCAACTGACAAATGACTAAGCAGAATCCCCATACATATCTAACTCATTTATCCTCTTTTCAATAGTCGCTTGAAGTCCCATGACACAGGCCTCATACTCTGCCACATTGTTGGTGCATTTGAAAGTTAATCTTGCAGTAATTGGGCAGTAGGTTCCTTCCGACGATATCAAAACTGCTCCAACACCATGCCCTAAATCATTCTATGCATCGTCGAAATACATTTTCCATACATCTTTCGTTGACTCCTCGTCTCCATCTTTCTAGAAATAGCCATCAAGTCCTCGTTAGAAAAATCGAACTTCACTGGCTTATAATCTTCTGTGGCTCTATTCGCTAGAAATTCAGCCACTGCACTCCCTTTTATGGCCTTCTGCGAGACATAGGTGATGTCATATTCAGAGAGCAGAACCTGCCATCTTGCTAATCTTCCCTATAATGAGGGTTTCTCAAAGATGTGGTTAATGGGATCCAATTTAGCGATAAGAAATATGGTATGATATAACATATATTGTCGGAGTCTATGAGCGGCCCAGGCCAGTGCACAACACATTTTTTCTACTGCCAGGTATTTGGTCTCGTAATCCGTAAACTTTTTATGCAAGTAGTATATGGCCTGCTCTTTCTTACTTGTTTCATCTTGCTATCCCAATACACATCCCATGGACTTCTTATGCACTACTAAATACAAAGTGAGTGACCTTCCTGGTGTGGGTGGTATCAGCACCGGTGGATTGGTAAGATACTCTTTCACTTTGTCGAATGTCGCCTGGCTATTCTCGTCCCATTCACCCGGATCACGTTTTCTGAGGAGTTTGAAAATAGGATCACATCTAGCAATGAGATGGGAAATAAAACGGGCAATGTAATTCAATCTTCCCAAAAATTCTTGTACTTTTTTTGTGTCCGAGGTGGGGATAAATTCTGGGATGGCACGTACCTTGTCAGGGTCTAATTCAATTATTTTCTCATTAACAATGAAGCTTAGTAGTTTACCGGATGTTATTACACCAAAAGTGCACTTGGTCGGATTGAGCTTAAGCTAGAACTTCCTTAATCGCCCGAACAACTTTTCTTAGATTAACCACATGGTCTTCATCTTCACGCGACTTTACGATCATATCATCAACATAAACCTCTACCTCTTTGTGTATCATGTCATGAAAGAGGGTCCCGATTGCTCTTTGATAAGTCGCACCGGCATTTTTTAACCCAAACGGCATAACTTTGTAACAAAATGTTCCCCACATCGTCACAAATGTGGTCTTCTCCATATCTTCTAGTGCCATCTTGATTTGGTTATAGCCTGAAAATCCATCCATACATGAAAACAGTGAGTGCCTAGCGGTATTATCTACCAAGGTATCTATATAGGGTAAAGGGAAGTTGTCTTTTGGACTAGCCCTATTTAAGTCTCGATAATCATCACACATCCGTACTTTCCCATCTTTCTTCGGGATCAGGACTATGTTCGCCATCCACTCAGGATATTTGGAAACTTCCGACGTCGAACTGCTTTTTCACTTCCTCTTTGACTTTTAGCAACATTTCAGGCTTCATTCGTCTCAACTTTTGTTTAACAGGTTTGTATTCTGGTCTCAAGGGTAAATGGTGCACCACAATATCCGTATTAAGCCCTGGCATATCCTGATAGGACCAGATGAACACATCTGCGTATTCATGGAGTAATTATATCAATTATTGTTTCTTTGCCAATGGTAGTGAAGTGTCGATTTTTACTTCTTTCTTATTATCCTCATTTCCCAAATTAACCAACTTCGTTATCTCCTGATGGGAATAATTTGCTTTTTTTTTTATGCTATCAATCTCAACAAGTCAGGTGGTAAGTCATAGTTTTTTGCGGTCTCTCTGTCATCAATTTCATCAATATCAATAAATTTCTCAAAATCGATTTTTGGATCATTGATGAGATTTTTTTCGCATTTGTTATTAGGAGACCTGGAAAGGCATAAGCAAAATAATATAGATAGTTGAATAGGAAGACAAAATAAAAAGAAATGAACTATAAAAGAAATGACAAATGAATTGAGACATAATGCATTATAATTGTCATTTATTAGAATGATAACTTCATAAAAGAAGCCCGTGCACAAAAAAAACTCTCATAACATGCAAAAGTGTTTGAGGACTTAGTTTGTTAACCAGAAAGAGACCTAAACACAACAGGTAAATCTACATCATGCCAATTCTTCAATTCAAATCCTGGGGTGATCTGGTAGATGGTCTTTTCTTCAGTTTTGTTTCCCTCATCTTCTTCTTGTTTCATCATCTGGATGCAGAATCCCGCAAACATTTCCTCCAAAGTCACGCAGGTTTGGTCCCAACTGATGAATAGGGAAAAACAAAACCCGCCGGTCGAAATATCTCATAGAGATGGGGGATGTACATCCTTGGAGTTTCTATCTCATATCCCCTGAATCTTGCGAGCCTTTGTTCTTTCCTTTCTCTTATCAGTCTCTCCATGTCTTTCCTAGTCAGCTTATATCCCAACCCAAACTTGTCTTCCTTTCTGATCATACTTACATATTTTCGGATTTCTTGCAAGTTCTTTCCAAGATCGGTCCCTGCTCGACAACCTTTTCCCATAACTTGACCCAAGCCACTTTGAGTAGCATAAGACAAATGGGGCATGGGTATCCTGGAACCCTCTCCTACAAATATGGCGTTCACAAACCCCAAGGTCTAAAATGAGCATTCCTAAGCTTCCTCAGCAGCCTCTATGTAATGGATGTTTGAGTTTCTTGATACCAGCAAATCTTCCTCTCCATCAACAATTATCACTTGCTCTTCGACTCTGAATTTCACCTTCTGATGTAGAGTGGATGGAATAACACCAGCCATGTGAATCCAGGGCATTCCCAACAAGATATTGTAATAGGGAATAATATCCATAACCTGGAAGACGATATCAAATGTGCAAGGACGAATTTGCATTGGTAACTCGATTTGCCTCGCCACTTGTCTACAGGTGCTATCAAATGCTCGTACTACCATATGACTATTCTTCATGTAAGACTTGTGGATAGGTAGTTTGGCCAATGTAGTCATAGGCATGACGTTTAGTGCGGAGCTGTTATCAATGAGGATTTTTGCAATGATATGGCCCTTGCACGGGGCAGTGATGTGAAGGGCTTTGGTAATTCCTGTTCCCTCAGGCATGATCTCATCATTGCTAAAAGCTATGAAGTTGTTAACAGCCACATTCTCCACCACTTGGTCAAATTATTCCAAGGACACATTATGAGCCACGTATGCCTCATTCAGTACTTTCAAGCGTGCCCTTCGATGGGGCTCCGAATTCATCAACAGTTCCAAAATGGATATGCATGCCGGCAAGCGCTTTAATTGTTCCACAATACTGTGTTCACTGTGTTTGATAAACCTGAGGAATTCACAAGCTTTCTCCTCCGTTACAGGCTTGCTCGTTTTTCGTTCAACTGTGTTTTCTAGGATGGTCTCTTCTTCATCGGCCTTAGTTTTCCCTTTTTTGGCCTTTTCTGACGCTTCAGGTGCATAACATCTTTCGCTTCTAGTAAAATCCCCAACACTGATTATGTCTATGGTAGCCGTAGAAGCATTGAAAATTGATGCAGCATTAATAGGCTTTGGTGATATAAATTTATAGTCATATCTCCAAGGGTGAGCCTTATCATTATTGTATGGGAAAGGACCTGGTACTTCAATAGTCACCATCGGCCTTGACACCCTTGGTGTTTCTTTTATTGGCGAGCTCTGGCTTTTATCACAGTATATAACCAATGGCTTTGGCTTAACCCATTTTTCAGCGGCCTTTGGGGTCTCTTCAATCACTGCATCCACTGATTCTTTTTCCCATTCTATGAAGAACTCTGTTATGCCGATATCCATCATCTCTTAAATTTTGCCTTGAAAATTGGAGCATTGGTCGACAGTGTGCCCCACCAAGCCTCCGTGATATCTGTAGAAGCATCCAATATCTGATTCTAGCCTCGAAGGTTTTTGCTCCATGTTGACTGGTTTAAACAGCCTGGCTTCAATCATAGCATCCAAAACTTTTACCATATGAGTCCGGACATCCTCAATCCTAGATATCACCCGATACCTTTTTCCTTCTATTATTGCATTTTTTGCCATTTTTCCATGGTCGGGTAATGGGTTTGCAGTGATGTTAGGCTCCCATTTGGTTGTGAAGCTTAGATAGTCGGCCCTGATTAAGTTTTGCACTTTGTGTTTAAGAGTAGTATAATTTTTCGTGGAATGACCCGGGTTGCCTCTATGGTAATCACAATTCGCGTTTGGGTCGTACCACCTTGGGTATGGGGGTTTCATGGGTTCAAGGAACATGGGTGCTACTAAATGGTTTAGAACTAACTTGGGGAAGAGCTGGGTGTATGTCATGGGAATCGGGTCGAACAGGGGTCTTTGTTGAATTGGCTGAGATCCTCTTTGATTAGTGCCCACATTGTTTACCGGACTGGTCGGGTTAGGAGTAGGTATAGGTGCTGCTTACATAGGTGCTGGTATGGGTTATGGTGTATACACTGGCGCTGGTGGTCGATAACTTATTGGGTATTAGGGTTGTGCAGAAGGATAAAAGTATGGATTATGGGAGTAACTATATGATCGATTTGTAGGGTAAGAGGTATAACTTTGTGGTGGTCGGCTCTCGTACGAGACTGCTTGCACTTCTCTTTCTTTCTTTTTTGTTGCCCCTATTTTATTACCATTGGCGGTTTCACTTCCTTCAATCTTGCTGCTCTTTATAACACTCTTTATCATCTCGCCAGAAATGACCATGTCGGTAAAGTTCTTAGTAGCGTTGCCAACCAACCTATTGTAATAAGGCCCTCGTAATGTATTGATAAACAATACAGTAGTTTTCTTTTTAGTGAGAGGTGGTTGCACTTGGTTCGCCAAATCTCTTCATTTCTTGGCGTATTCTTTAAATCCTTCTCCTACCTTCTTCTTCATATTCGAAAGGGATAACCTAACAGGTGCTATGTCAGCCATGTGCTTGTATTGGGCCAAAAAACCTTTCGCCAAATTTGTCCAAGTATGAATGTGACTGTGATCTAGTTGGTTATACCATTTTGTGGCTGATCTTTTCAAGCTGTCTTGAAAACAGTGGATCAATAATTTGTCGTTATGAGTGTGCCCAACCATTTTGCTACAGAACATGGTGATGTGAAATGAAGGGCACTTGGTCCCATCGTGCTTCTCAAGTTTTGGGACTTTGAACTTTGGTGGTATTACCAAATCTGGAACCAATCTTAGTTCACTTGCATCAACTTTCCCGAAGGCGTCCATCTCTTATGTTGCTTTGAGTCTCTCTTCTAACATATCATATTTATGTTTTTCCCCGATGTCCTCCACTTGTTCCGTCACACTTTTCGTCAACTTTTCTTGATCTAGGGGTCATCTAAATTTGGGACAAAAACTGGGTTCGAAGGATTAGTCCCTGGGTTAGATGCGAACTGCCCTTGGCCTTGTTGACAAGTGGGACTTGTCATTGTGACATAAACATAAGGTTGTCCTCCCACTGGAGGCTCTTCTTGTGGATGCCCTCCTTGCGACAGTTGGGCATGGGTCGGAGCAAAACCCGGTGGGTATTGAGGATCTTCGTTATTACTTTCTCGTGGTCAGGATTCTTCCCTCACAACAGAGCTTTCAACTGGCCCTTTTTACATTGTCAGACTCATCATCATTTCCATCATTTTGGCTCTTTGCTCTCGTGACTATTCCTGGGACCTTGCTATCTGCTCCCTTACTTCCTGTTGAGATTTGCCTAACTGTTCTTGCAATTCTTTTTGTACCCTTTCTATTCTCTCAATCCTTGTTGGTTATTCGTTTTCCATAGTCGTTGCGTATGCTCGTGTATTATACGAGTGTGGAGCACTTTTGTCTAGATACTTTGATCGGCGCTCAATTTTTATACCTTAGTTCAAACATCTTGGATTAGAACCCCATGAAATATTATTTCTTTATTATTTATTGAGTGCATGAAAGAATGAATGAATGGATAAAGTGTAAATTAACGAACCAATAATTAATTGAGAAAATGGATGAATGGCTGAATGAATGCGTATAAATGTATGAATGCATTGAAAAGTATTAGTCTTGGGATAATTTTAACTGAACGGTATTTCATTAATCATTGAATTTAATTAAATCAACGAAAAAAAATTGAACTTGTTCATACTACCTAATAGCCTCGTCTGAGAACTCTAACATTTTTTGCCCATGTGTCCCTAATGGAATGACCTCACACCTTAAGTCTTTGGCCCTTTCGGCCATCTCTTCGGTTTTCCAACCTGCTCTATTAATCTGAGCCATGATTTTCTCAATAAGCTCATTTCTTTTCAGGCAGGCCTCAGTGGTCATCTGGTGGGTGACTTGCCATTCTTTTTCTTTCTTATCTAATGCTCTTAATAGAGAATCAATGTGGCTTTTGTGGCCTTGGAGTAACCTTTCTAACTCCCGAACTTTCCTCCAAAGGGCCTTTTTCTCAGATTACTCCTCTTCTTCAATCTTGAATCTGGCTCGCAGTCTCTTGTTCTCTAGCTGGGACTTCAACAATTCAACAGAAACAGTGGAGTTCATGGTTTCTCTAGCTTGCTTCTCCCATGAAAGCCTAACAGTTTTGACCTCTTTTTTCTTGACTTTACCATTCCAATGGTCGCCTCTTTTTTTTAAGCTCATCGACTACCTTTTCCCATTCTTTGGGAGACTTAATGGTCCCTTCATATTTCATTTTGAATCGGAACCCTTGTTCTCTAAGTGTAGATCCCTGAGATCTTCCTTTCTTATGTCCCGTTCTTTTCTAACATCTTTCAGTTTAGCTTCTTGAATTGAGCCTTTAATCTTCAAAATCATTGACTTCTTCTTGGAGTCGGAGGACTTCCTGGTTCATTCGGGCCTTTTCCCTTTTCGAACTCTAACTTTGTGATCTTCAATTCAGATGCTATTTTTTTCGGTTGTAGATCCATTAGTGAAACATCTTCCCTATCGGGTGCCAACACTCTGTCGTTAACTCTCTCAGGTCTCTATACCATATAGCTCGGTGTGACATTATCGGCATACCGAGCTACTTCTACCCGATATGTCTGCTTTCATGCTTCTACAATCTCTCGTACTTGTCTCATATACCCATCTTCCCCATAAGAAAACTCCGGCATACCAAGTCTATAAGACACGAGGGTGAATTGACGAGATTCGAGCTGCCTTTGCACCATCAGAGGTGCGTAACTCACACCTCCCTATATTCCTATCAAAGGAACCCAAGCCTTGTCCCCACATTTGTACAACATCGGTACAGGACATATCCACGGAGTTCTCCAAGTTACCTCCTCTTTCTTGAGATTTCGGAGAATAGCAACCCATTGCTCTTCGGTCCTGGTTTCGAGCCAATCTTCCTTTAGAAATTCTCTCATCGGTATAAACGATTTCCAATATAGGCAAAGTTGGGCCTTCTCTTTCTTCTAAAAATGGCTCTGGATCCATACATAAAGAAGTTGTGCACAACCTAAAATAAGCTCCTTTTCGGCCCTTCTACAGAAGTTCAAGGAACCGATCATTTCTGCTACAATTGCCCGGGATGGGTCTATTTTCTACCCCAATCTTTCAAAGATATCGAATACGGCTATTTCCACATGCCTCAAAGTCTTCAGGAAGATAACCAAACCATACACGGCCACAGCGAAAATATCACGAGCTTTATACTTACCGGGTGATTCTGAATCAAGGCTCGTAGAACGTCCCATGAGACACACTCACTTTTTTCTTTCTTTACCACATGGCTCTCGACCCAACCCTTATCCATGCCTAAGATCTTGGCTATCTTCTTCTTGGACCCCGACGTTTTTGTATTCTTCAAATAAATTCGATCCGGGATGGAATGTTCGATATGAAGCAGGACCAAGTACTTTTCACGATAGGAGTCATATCTTCTTGATTGAAGGTGAAGCAATGATATGCGGGGTTCCAAAATTGTGCCATGGCTCGGATTAACCCATCGTCGACCTTAACAGGGATTAACAGTGCTATATCCCTGTACAGCTGAGCAAAAACTTCTTTTTTTTTTGCGGTGCTCCACTGATTCCATATACTTATCAACCCACTGAGATCATTATGCCGGATAACAAGATCAACCTTATCTGCAATACTGACACATAGCCCTTTTTTAGACAGTCCCCATCCTTTTGCTGTGCTTTCTCCGAGCGTTCTCTAACTACTAAATGTTTCTCAACCACAGAGACAACTTGTTCCTTCGTGAAGGTCACTTCGGTTGAAAATTATCTCTATACCAAAGACTTTCAATGCGCATAAATGATAACAATAATGCAAGACAAAAGAAAGGAAATTAATCAATACGAAAATGAATTCAAAATATGAAGCAAATTAGTGCAGAAATGAATTCAAAGGCGCAACACATATAATGCATGGTGCAACAGTTACTTGTCCCCAAAAATATTTATGCATCATGATGCCTCCGGGGTTAAATACTGAACTTTTTACAGGCGAAACGATGTACATTCACCATCGCCCAATTCATGAAACTGGTTAGGGTGTAAAATAGATAGCAAAAGATTGGAAGCGTTCCTCCACATGTACCTAGCTCCGGTATATCTAATGAAAATTTGGCATGGGTCTACTTAGGTTCGGCTTCGTAGGGTTCACTATATAAGGTTCAGTTGAATTCTAAAGGCCCCAAATTGTTCCTCACTGTCGCCCGTGAAGGCTAGTAAGGCACCCCGATCCAAGAAAATGGTTCAATTTCTTAGAATATTTTTTCCCTAGCCTATGTGGATTGTTAATCACGAAGGCATAGGAATATCATACTCCAGAAGTGTTTCGCTAGCCCATGCAGATTATTAGTCACGAAGGCGTAGTTTACTTTATATCCATTTAAAAAGGATGGAGCTCGGATATAGAGTTTATGTTATGCAAATGCAAGTGTAGTGTGAGAGGAGAAACAAACAAACCTTTCACCACCTACTCTATAACCCATATTCCGAATACCCCGATAATATAAAAAGGCGAAGAATAAGCAATGTAAGGTAATAATTTAATCGAAGAGCAATAATAATATACAACACTAAGTAACTAGAGAACAATAGTGATGTGTATGCATGAATACATCTAAAAACATTTTATTATTTTCAAAAGTCTTCCTTACTAAAAATGTAGGAATCATAATTAAATACCGATTAAAACTGAAAAACCGAGACTTTAGATAACATGTGATCAATTTTAGGCTTGACTCTCTAAAGTCCCCAGTGGAGTCGCCAAGCTTCATAACAATTTTTCGACCGCTAGACGATCCCGAAACACGTATGGAGTCGCCACCAATCTTTTTGCTTAGGTGTGATTAGTCACCTATTAAAAACCGGTCTTTATAAAAGATTTTGAAATTAATTAAACACTTTGAGAAAACAAATGTTGAAATCTACGTTTTAATCTAGAGAGAAAACAAAAGCGGGTTTGGGAGTCGGTTACGTGCGGGAAAGGATTAACACCCCCACAAAGTCCGTATGAAAACGGTACCTTATTGATCACGTGTTATCCTAAGTCTCGGTAGACGTCGATTTTGGATTCGGTATTTAAAGATAATTCCCTTTAGAAGCAATCGTATTATTTTGATAATGACTCAGAATTTATTGACACGAAATTTTCTATATTCCCGGTAGACCCGACAAAACATATAAGTTTTCTTAATTTTGAAATTCCTCGGATCTTTTTCATTTTTGGAGAAGTGTAATCCATCGTTAATGATAATTGATGATATTCTCCCTGGCAGACCTAGCAGAGAATTCATGAATTATTTTAACTAAAAAATATTGCCTCGTTTATTACTAAAACGTGACTTTTACATGCGTTAAAATTCATTTAAATAAATGTAAATGTGTGAAGCAAACATTAATAGGCGATTTAAACATGATAACATGGACATAAACAAAATATAATAAATATAACAATAAAAACTATTATAATAAAATAAATAAGTAAAATAAAAGGTATTAATTAAATAACAAAATAAACATCATAAAATAAAACTAAGGGAAATAATAAAAAATAATAAAAATGAACATAAACAAAAAAAAAAATACAATAAACGTAATAATAACAACTATTATAATAAAATAAGTAAATAATAATAAAATAAATAAGTAAAATAAAACGCATTAGTGAAATAATAAAATAAATATCATAGAATAAAATTAAAAGAAATAATAAAAATTATAAAATTGGACATAAACAAAATAAAATATAACAAACATAATAATAATAACTATTATAATAAGAAAATAAAGAAAAAGCATTAGTGGAATAATAAAAGTAAACAACATAAAATAAACATAGATAGTAAAAAGTGAACATAAATAAATGATAACATCAAAAATAACAATTATTATAATAAAAAATAATAGTAAAAAAAATATAAAGTAAAATTAAATTAGACCAAAAAAAAAAATGAACATGACAAAGATAAATTAAAACTTACTTTCCAAATTATTATAGTCGAGGTTTAGAGTTCGGATGAAATTCTCGAGAAGATTTAATTAATATTTTTCTTTTTTTATTTTATTTTCTTTTCCTCATTTTCTTCCTCCCTGGCCGGGTCACAACACCTGGGTCGGGCCCTCAATGGGTCGAGGCACAAGTCACATATGGGTCACCTCGACCTGCCCCATTTTTTTGGTTTTTCTCTCTCCAAAACGACGTCGTTTTAGGCGCCTAAAAAGCCCAACTTTTCCCCTTTGTTTTTTAATTTTTTCTTTCTTCTTCTCTCTCTATCTAGTTCTCAACCCCAACCAAAAACCCAGCAAAAACCCAGAATTTGACCAGCCAGCAACCATGCTCCGTTGCGCCGCCACCGTCCGTCGCCATTCACCGCCGATGATCGAAATTCTTTTTCGACCAAAACTTCAACCCAAGCTATTTCCGACCCCTTCTACTTAAATACAACTTTATTTTTACCTAAAATTGAACCCAAAACCCTAAATCTACGATTTCGAAACCCATGCCAAACTTTTTTTTTTCCTGATGGTTGTTGGTGTTTTGCTCAGTAGTTTAGGTATTTTTTTTGGGTTATCTGCTCTTTTTTTTAGGGTTGATGGCTCTCCTCTTTTTTTTTTTTTCTTGGGGGGTCCGAATGGGGAGCTTTTTACGGTGGTGGTGGTGTGGAGGTCTTAGGTAGTGCAGGTGGGTGGCGTGGAGGCTTGGGTTGGCAAGTGGTGGCGTGGGGGCTTGGGTCAGTTAGGTTAGGGTTAGGTTCAAATGGGGATTGCTTCCATGGTGGCTAGGGTTGCAATGAGGGGGTTGCCTAGGGTTTAGGCAACTGGCTGCTAGGCAGGAGGCTTGGGCCAACTGGCCTGCTAGGCAGCAGGGCCAGCGAACTGGCTGCCTGCAACTTGGGCCTACTAGGCCAGCAGGCCCAGCAAGTTGCGCTGCTTGTACAGCAAGTAGGGCCTGCCTGCTGCTTGGGCTTGCTAGGCCAGTAGGTCCGATCGGATTGTCTGGCCAGCAACCCCTCAAATGGGCTCTGGGTGCAGGCCCTAAAATAATATGTTAGCTATATTAGCTTTGAATTAACATAATAAAAAGCTAAAAATAAAATAATAAATAAAAAAAAAACCAATAAATAAAAATAAATAAAAAGGAAAAATAAATTTCAGATTTAATCCGAGTATTACCTAGACAAAATTAGGGCATTACAAACGTGTCACAATTTTGTTTAAGGTATTATATATTTATATAAATTCTGACAGATAAATAATTCATGTTATATAGATTTTGATACGTTTGCGTATGTATGTTGTGTTTGTGTTATTGTTGATGTCATATTCGTGTTTTAGTTATTCGACCCGTTGCCATCCCTAATTGTATTCGTGTCGTGTAAAGGATTCCGAAGAACTATATATATACACACATATATGTATATAATTTGTTAATATTTATATATTTATACATATATATATATACATTTATATAAAAATATCATGTATATTTAAAATTTATAAATATTTAGCATATATTAACTAATTTAATTTTATAACTATACTTTTATATTGTCCAATGAAATTAAAAAACAAAAGATGAAAGAAGATTTTATATATAATTTTTTTTAAGCTAACTCTTACGATTTATTTTTAAATATATATATATAAATATTTATGTCATATTAAGAATTTTTTTATATTTTAATTAACATAAGTACATAACTTTATTAAAAAGTCATTTTAAAAAATAAATCTAGTCTTTAGGATGATTTAACTAATTAGACTGATGAAGTCATCAAATATTGTTTTATAAAATTATCAGGCATCTTTAAAATTTAAAGGTATTTAACACAATTAATTAATTTAATTTTATAATCAACTTATTATTATATTTTATTTTGATTTTTTTAAAAAATTATTATTATATTTAGTTATACTTGATATAATTTAATTTTAGTAGTATGATATTTCAAAATTCAAGATTAGCTTATTTGGTAAAGTCCTTAGTAGTTAACCTTGCAAGCCAAAGTTCAACTTTTCCCATGAGCATAATTTTTTGCATTTTACAAATAAACGGTTAATGGATTATGATTCGGATGTCTGAATCTGCAAAAGGATCAAATAGTTACGGATATCTGAATTTGCACTATCGATTGCCATCCCTACAATTAACATATTAACCCTTGGGCATTGAATAAAAAACCGAACTGGAGTGGCCGGTCAGACCAGTTGAACTGAGAATCGATGGCCTGTCCGAGTTAGCTGGTATAATAAAATCGAATTTCAATCGAACCGATACAAAACCGGTAAAAAATCAGATTGAATCGATAAAAAACTGGTTATATATATTTTTCAAAATTTTATTTATAATCAATGAGATTTGAACCTTTAACATCTCTTAATTCTATAATAAAGACCATACTATTAAACCAAATGCATATTTTTGTTAATTATTAACTATATTTAATATTTATTTAATATTAAATTTAATGTTTAAATATTAAAAAAATTATATCAAATCAGCCAGGCCAACCTATTAAATCGATTGGACCAAAAATTGTAAGTCTGATCGGTTTGATTTTCGATCCGATTTTTTTAATCTTACCTTTAGTTTTTCATTGGGGTTTGCATAGTTCTTTTTCCGAGATGGGGTTTTTCCTTCCCCATTGGACAAATCTTTGTGGTTAGCTCATTAGTTCTTATTTATGTAATAAAACTAATAAAATTTTGCCTTGATTTGTTCCAATTTTGAAACAAATAATCATTTAGGGGTCCTAATAAGCAAATAATCAAGCTTACATAATTGATTTGTTCCAATCATGTAATCACCTCAAAACTTGCCAATAATGTCTTTTTTAGTACTTTGCATCATCCATCATCTACCATTACTGAGTATGGACTCTTCTATACTACTTGAATCCTAGTTGAACCACCCAATTAATCATGAATTGCAATGAAGTTAAATATAGGGAAACTTTCAACGACAATATGTGGATTGAAGTTTCGACTCAATAACGAAAACATTGAATATTGTTTTTCTTTTTGTCATGATAATTAAGGTTATAGGGACAGTGTTTGAGACGTACGGAATTCAACCTTGAATTTTATCTTGTATTAGAAGAAAATGTTATTTGTATTTATTTTTAAGAATTCTTAAAATTTTATATCTGTATATTAATGAAATGTCATCATGTGATTCATTAAGAGTGTAGTGCGTAAATATAAACCCTTTACTGTATATCGTCAATAGAGTTTTTAAATTTTACAAGCGAAGTTAAAAGATAGACAATTTTTTTTATAATTATTATATCAACTTTTTTTATTAAATAAATATGTATCAATTCTTGACTAATCAATGAAAAACTCCATTGTTTGTTAAATGACTTTTCTTGAAGAAATTAAAGAACAGCAATTAATTTATGCTCTACTTAAATTAATTATTCATTACTGACAAATTTTCAGCTCGATCGTTTTGTAATTATTTTTCAACAGGCAAAAAACGATCTTTGGTTCATTATTATAAGGAAAATATTAATCATTGTTTAGTGGTATTGATTAAGTTGATATTTAAAAAAGAAAAGTACAATCAATGAATTGTTTTTTTTTTTTTAATTCAATAAAATAAATGTATTAAATGCAAAAAATTTAAACTCGATTTGAGATAATAATCGAACTTCTCGAGCTCATTTGATTAGGCTCGTTTACCTAGTAAATAATGAGCTAGATTCTCATGCTCGACTTCAAACTCGATTATTTGTGCTCGAGCTCGAGTACGAATTGAGATTTTTTTCAATACTAATTAAAAATATATATATTTTAAAAATAAAAAGTTCGATTAGATTCGTAAGCTACTCGAATCAAGTATTAGGATACTCGAATTCAACTCGTTTGATAGCTCGAGCTTGGCTTGACAATGATCGAACCGAATATGAGTTTTTTTTTTTTCAAATCGAATCCTGATAATTTGCGAGTATAAATATCTCGGATAACTTGCGAGAATACCTAGTTGTTGACTTATGTTGTGTCGCCTAGCATTCACATTATTGAACATTGAGGCTGACTATTTCACAAACTTAATAGTACAAGTGAAAATGTTTTCCCTTGTCAGATAGTGAAGACAGGGAATATTTTTCTTTTTTCGATTGAAACAAGAAACCCAGATTTGTCTTTTTCTTTTTGATGGTTCATAATTTGGCTATATATAAATGTCCAAATATTCGATTTTCACGAACCAGAAGTTTCCACCTACATATTGACAAAACATATAGAAAAAATTATTCATACACTTAAAAATATTTAAAAGAAAACGTATTACTATCATATATTCGTAGATATATCAGTCTCGATGACCTAGTCAATCTTTCTTCCTCCACATATTTTTAGCGATATTTTGCATTTTAAGAGAAATCTTTAGAATAAATTGTTTCCATTATTTTATGTAACATTTTACTTTTATTTTTATTTTTAATATTAAAACTCAATTTAATTTGAATCCATATTTAAAAAAAAAATATATTTTAAATTAATCTATTCAATCAATAACACATGGTAGCTATGGATATCCACTTAACAAAAAATTTGGTGAATCCGTTTGATTTTTTGGGTTAACATTTATGCTACAAGTACAAGGTGTTGAGGTAAGATATTTTCATTGATTATTATTGGTGGTTAATAGAATTAATGGGTTTAAAATATTTTTAAAAATTTTAAAAATATAATTCCTTACCAACATTCTGTATTTTTAATTATGAATTTCACTAATAAATACCCTAAAAATGTTTTAAAAATTAATTAAATTATTATTTAAAATTGTATTTTGTTCTGAACGTAGATGTTAACATTTAATTTTATAATTTTCAATGCATTGAAAAAAATATCTTGCTTGATATAATAATTTCAAAAAATACTTTTAAAACGCTTGTTAGTAGAGGTGTTCATAAATCGGGTTTGGTTAGATTAGAACCAAACTTAAGTATGACATAAACATCATATATACTTGTCTCTCAGCCTGACATGAATATGTATTTTAAATTCTGTCAAAGTCCACCCATATTTATAAATAGTAGTCTAAGTTCATCCATGTCCATCCATATTATTTTTTTTTTAAAATTAAAAAAATGTATTTAATTTTTAATAATTTAATTTTTTTTATTAAATTTTAAAATATTGATAATTTAACATATTTTTTTTTAATGTTTACACTATAATATTATATATAGTTATTTTTATATGATATAAATTAATAATATATAAATATAAAAATAATATATATTATATAATTAAAAAACAGATCAAACGGAATTCAAGTCTTAAAATTTTGAGCTAAAACCCTACTTATATTTTAAACCGAATTCCTTTTTTTTTATTTTATATTTAAACTGAATCTAATATTTTTATCTAAATTCTGTCAAATATGAATGTTAAAAGTCTACTTGTCAGTCAGCAAAATCATTCAACTATTTGGCAGACGACTGCAGCCATTAAATATGTGTACTCTATTTATTCGATTCTTGAGCTAAAGCAAATCAAGCAGCAAGCAAGAAGCCATGGTGAACTCTCTTCCTCTCCATGTTTGCCATATCAACAACTTCTCCATAATCATCAATAGATCATATGCAATCCTCCATTCGGTAGCTATAGCTTTCTTGATATATTACAGGGTTTCTTTCCTTTTCCAAGAAACCAAAAACAGAACCATACCCACACTTCCATGGCTTCTAATCTTTGCCTCGGAATTGCTTCTCTCTTTAGCCTGGCTCCTTGTACAATCTCATCGTTGGCGCCCTGTTTCTCGGACTGTATTTCCTGAGAGATTGCCGAGTGATGAAAAACTTCCAGCCATTGATGTGTTTATTTGCACTGCGGATCCAAACAAGGAGCCGACAGTGGAGGTTATGAACACTGTGATATCAGCTATGGCGCTAGATTATCCACCAGAAAAGCTTCATGTGTATGTTTCTGACGATGCTGGTTCTGCTGTAACTTTGCGTTCTACGAAGGAGGCTTGGAACTTTGCAAGCTCATGGCTTCCATTTTGTAGGAGATATGGTATCATCACTAGCTGTCCTGACGCTTATTTTTCAGGCTCCCAAGATGACCATGCCGACTTTAAGGGTTCTGAGTTCAACGTAGAGAGCCAAAAGATGAAGGTAATTTGAAGAAAACATATAAACTACTACTATATATTATCTTTCTTAAAATGAAATCTATTAGCATAATTTTATATATATATATATATATATATATATACATGTGTTTTTTTCTTGAACTAGAAGCATGCATCAATAATTAAGTTAAACGTCATATATATAAATGTGTTTTCATTTTTGGAAATACATATTTTAAATTTTTTAAAAAATAAAATATTTTAAAAAATAAAATATTTTAAAATATAAAATATTTTGTTGATGTGACGGTAGAGCTTACAAATGATGTGGCACTTACGTGTAAATTGATTTGCTATTCCCTTGATACGTGGTAATTTATTATTAGTCAATAAAATCATATTGTATTTTTTTAACGAAATTAATTTATTGAGACAAATTACTGGACGGAATGTAAATTTAGATATTTAATAATCAATTTTTATTCTTTAAATATCAATGTAGTAAAAATGATATAATTCAGGTGACAAATAATTAATTAACCGTATATAAATTCTAGTAGTATATCTTTGATTAACAAATTTTTGTCTTGTGTATGTACCCATAAAAACTTTTATGTTATCTATTACTGTTTATGGATTGAGCAAGATCGGGTCTCAATTTGAATTTTTTCTCCTTCATTCAGATTTGGCTCGGATCAGTCCGGTTCACTGTTTAAAAAATAATAAAAAATTATTTTTATATTAATATTTATAATTAAATTTAAATAAAATTTTTTAATATATAAACAGTGATTCGGGTCGGACTCATTGGTCCAAATCACAAAATTTTATGCTCAAATCCGATCCAATATGAACTAAATCTGTCAGACCAAATGAACTATTCGACGAACAGGTCTACCTATCACTAATAATTCAACATAACTGATAAATCTGAGGTGATATTTTTGTTCAGGAAAATTATGAGGTGTTCAAGGAACGGGTAAGGAGAGTTCGAGAAGAAGCAGCTGTTGCCATCAACAATAGTCGTGATCACCCTTCTGTCATTGAGGTATGCCCTTTCAATTCATTATTATTCTTTCCAAACTTAATGCACTCACCCTTTTGATTTAACCTCGATGTTTTATTCTTTCCAAAATTAGGTTATAAATGAGTATCCCAAAGAGGAATTACAAGAAGTAGAAGTTAAAATGCCTCTCCTTGTTTATGTTTCTCGTGAGAAAAGGCCATCTCATCATCATAATTTCAAGGCTGGAGCCCTCAACGTCCTTGTATGACACTATTCTCTCTAATTCACTGGTATTTTTCCGCTAACAAATTAATGGCTTTTCTTATTGCCATTGCCAATGCCAGCTTCGGGTCTCGGCGATGATGAGCAATTCTCCTTATATTCTGGTGCTTGACTGTGACATGTATTGCAATGACCCAACTTCAGCTAGGCAAGCAATGTGTTATTATTGTGATCCTCAGACATCTCCTTCTATTGCATTTGTACTTTTCCCTCAAACATTTCGGAATATCAGTAAAGACGATATCTACGACAGCCAAATTCGATTTGTATTCAAGGTAGATAACTGAAAATCTTGTGCAGGATTATTTGGTTACGATTGGCTTCGTGAGAAATTGACCTTTTAATTTGATCAGAATGAGTAGTTGACTGTTTTGTTTTTATTTTTGCTTGACTTCAGATATACTGGCACGGTTTGGATGGCGTAGGAGGACCAATTATATCGGGTACAAACTTTTATATAAAGAGGAAGGCTTTATTGGGCAGTTTTAGTACGCAAGAAGGTTGGTTAATTTGTTGGTACTGAACTAATTGTAGCATATGTTCTATCCAATTATAAATTGGATGTTTATTTATTTATTTATTTTTGTTACATATATAAGAGTAGATTAAGTCTGCTAAATCACTTAAGACCTAGTCTTAAACTACTCTAATAGTCCTCAAGCATATAATGCACCGTCTGCAAAGGAGGATGCTCTAAACACATGAACCTTATTTACTTAGCTAATGAAACAAGTAGATTTGCATATCTACTGACTTCTTAATAAATATGTAAAATCTTACACTGTCAATCTTTCGAAACAAATTGTTTGCACACCAGAATTGTTTGATTTAGTGGATCGTTCTCGCAGGTTGATTAACCTTATTGATGGACATCAAAAAATCGAATTCCACAATCACTTCAATTTAACCCTTTTCCCAAACCAATTTAAACCATGTCAAAATAGCATGTAACTCTGCTTTCAAAGTACAACCTCTGTTAACTTGTAAGATAAAACCAAACACCCATGTTCCTTGATATATTGTCTTGAAGAATCCCTCTTGTAGTGAGCTCCCCTAGATTAGATGTTGTCGCCCGTATTGGTCTATCCCATACAATCAAGCGTTATTGCTTTATAGGAAAGTCCTTTTGGGATTCTTCACATTCTTCTTTAGGAAGTTTGTTTTTCTTCTCTTTCTCTCTCTTGACAAGTGAAAAAATTCTTCTACTTCAATTAATTTCATAAGTGGAATTAATCTTATTTCAAGATATTTAGGTTTGATTTAACTAGATTTGCGAAGTTAATTCATCTATGTTTGCTTAATGTTTTTGCTATTTAACTGTATCTATAAGTATCGTCAACCAAACAAAATAATAAAAACAAAAAAAGTTATTAATAACAATATCAATCAAATGCAAACTTAAATTCAAGCTGAGATCAAAATTAAAAGAGATTTCTTAGAATCTAAGGTGAAAAATATCATAACAAATGACTTGTTAATAATGTGGACTATGTGGGAAATAACAGGTATAGACCTTATGGCAGTTAAGAGATCTTTTGGTCCATCCAACGAGTTCATTAAAGCCCTTTCTGAAGACTATAAGCCTAGTTTCATGAATGATGGGGAATCTTCAACCATGTTGCGGGAAGAGGCCAAAGTTTTAGCCTCTTGCTCTTACGAAAGTCAGACAACATGGGGTACAAAGGCAAGTACGCTCAACAACAACAACAAAAAAATGGTTTTGGATTATAATTATCATACGTATGATTAACCTTCATTTCATATATATATGCAGGTGGGTTTTATGTATTTTTGTGTATTGGAAGATTACTTTACAGGATTTACTTTACACCGCAAAGGTTGGAAATCTGTCTATCTTAATCCTCCAAGGCCACAATTCTTGGGAACTTGTACCCCAAATTTCAATGACCTATCAATTCAGTGGACAAGATGGACATCTGGATTGACCAACGTTGCTATTTCTAGGGTTTGCCCTCTCGTTTATGGACCTCTAAGGATGTCTTTGCTTCAGCTTATGTGCTATGCAGAAGTTGCATTTATGCCTCTTCTTTCTTGCCTCCCTCTTTGGGGCTTTGCTCTTATACCTCAACTCTGTCTATTGAATGGCATTCCTTTGTACCCAGAGGTAAAATGATCACAAAAAAATGAAAGGGCATTTAATTTATACTTTAATTTCATTGAGTTTTACCATCGTACTTTCAATTTCATTGATTTTTAGACAAAAAACAATAAAAATACTTCATGAAATATTCTTTTCATCAAGTGTCAAATTTCTATCAATTCCGTTACGTTTTGTCCAAAAATCAATAAAATCGAAGTATAATGACAAAGTTCAATGAAATGTATAACGACAATTTTAATCGTTTTAATTAATCTCGTATGATTTAATCAATTAGTATTAATCTTTATCTTTTTGTCTCGCAGGTTTCAGATCCAAATTTCAACATATTTTTATTCATTTTCATATCTGCTCTTTCAAAAAGTTTATACGAGGTTCTCATAACCGGTGGACAACTTCAGACATGGAAAAATGAATGGAGGATATGGATGATGAAATCAGTTACATGTTACTCCTACGGAAGCTTGGATGCTATTCTGAATAAGCTTGGCATTAAGGAAGCCAGTTTCTTGCCTACCAATAAAGTAACTGATGATGAACAAGTTAAGCTATATGAGATGGGTGTATTTGATTTTCGAGCAGCAACCATGTTTCTTGCTCCATTGGTTACAATAATTCTAGTGAACATTGCAGCATTTGTTGGAGGTGTTGTTAGAATTATGGCCATGGATAATGCAGATCGATATTGGGAAAAGATGGTTGGACAAATCTTTCTCTCATTTTACATATTGATTACAAATTATGCAGTTTTGGAAGGGATGATAATCAGGAAGGACAAGGCCAGTATTCCATTATCTGTTACCTTGTTATCTGTTGTATTTTCAGTGTTTATCTTGTCGATCGGATCTGTCATTCTGTGTTAAATTATGACATTGTAAAATGTAAAAACAAAACCATGATTATTTCTTTTGTATTTATAGGGAATTTCATGCTGCTTTTTGCATGTTCAATTATTGAAGGGGTGATATTGTTCATACATTACTCTATTATTAATAAATAAATTGTTGTATTTTCTGTGATATATGTTCTTGTCCAGTGACCCTTATTATATTTTAATCTAAGAGAGTTTAAAGTATTGTTTTTTTTCCTTTTATCAAGATGCACTTTTGGGAACGCAAATTCTCTGCCCCAAGTCAGTGCCCCATCTATGCCCCGACTTTTAAAGAGTGACATGTTAATAGTTGTTTGGTAAAATATGTTTTACATAAAAAAAACAAAAATAAAGAGAGAGAAAAAAAAAAGAGATTTTATCTTATTTTTAATAATTTTATTTTTATTATATTTTAAAATATAAATAATTTAATATACTTTTTAATGCTTATATTAAAATATTATATATTAAAAAATAGGATACAAATTACATAATATATATTAGAATTTTGGATACTCATTCTGTGAGTGAAAATATATTTTAAAAAATAAATTATGTTTAAAAAATTAAATATAAAAAACTAGATAATTTTTTTAAGTAGATAAATTTTTAAAAAAGTAAAAATTTGATTTTTTTTAAGTGAATAGTTTTTTTTAAAAGATTTGATGGTTTAAAAAAAATAAATAAATAACTTTTTTTATTAAAAATATTATATAAATATTAAAAAAATGATTATTTTTATTTTTGTTGTTGTTTTGTATTTTCACCAACTGAGTTAGTGTCACTTGACTGACACCAACACAATCACCTTTTTATAATAATATAGTTAAATATAATATATATATATATATTATATATTAAAAAATGGGCTAGTCAGATTAGGTTCGAGCCTGGAATGTTTAATTCTTTTACAAATAAAAAAGAAATTGAATCGATGAATTGAATTAATCTACTATAATTATTTTTGAATCCTAAGGGACTCAAGAGACTTTTTTCAAATATGTCAAGAATAATTTTGTCCTACTAAAAAAAAAAGATAATTGGTCTATTTTTTTTTTTTTAAGTTTTTTTCTAAATGATGTATTTAAAGGGATTGGTCTATACGATAACTCACGAGTCGATTTAAGATCCGTACCCTATCCTTTCGAAAAAATAAATTATTTTATTAATTATTTTTAGTTTTATTTTTTAAATGATGTATTTAAAGGAGTTGGTCCGTACATTGAATCGTAAGTCGATTTAGGACTCGTACCCGACCTGTACGAAAAAAAGTTAAAAAATAATTTTATTTAATTTTATATTTAAATGATATATTTAAAGGGGTTGGTCCGCATATTGACTTGCTGGTCGATTAACAATTCATACCCAACTTGCTCGGGAAAAATAAACAAGAAATTTATTTTATTAATTATTTTAAGCTTTTTTAGTCTTTTTTATTTATTTTATTTTTAAATGATGAAATTAAAGGGGTTGGTCTGCACTTTGTACGTTCATTCTCGAGTCGATTTAAGATCTGTACCCGAACCGCTCAGGGAAAAAAGTTAAAATGAGAAATTTATTTTATTAATTACTTTTATTTTAATTTTAAATGACCCCCTTAAATTTTTTAAGCTTTTTGAACTAATGGTAAAATTATATTTAGACCCTCTAAATTTTATTTGCCTTTTCAATTTGGCCCCCCCTTAAAACTTTTGAGATGTAAAATTATGTTTGGCCCCTCCAAAGTTTGTTTGATCCTTCAATTTGGTCCTCTCATTTGTAAAATTTGTTTGATATAATAAATTTGATAACATTTTTAGTTTAAACCTTATTCATTATTATTAGCTTAATTATCTTTATTTACCTTTTCATTCAATTAAATAGATACATTTACATTAATTATTTTATTTAATATTTTTCATTCTATGCTCATAAGGAACAAATAAATAAAGTTAAATAATTACAATATCTAATACGAATTGTGCATTTAACTTATTTTTCTTTTTCTAAATATATGTAATCTTATGATTTTATTTTATAATATAAAATGATTTTATGCATATTTTAATTAAATAATATTTTTTTTAGCGTTGAGATTTTAATTTTTATTAAAAAATTTTCATAAATTATAATATTTAAAAATTAAAAAAATTTATTTTATTATAAGGAATTCATATATTGTTAGCAAATATTATATATAATATTTAAATTTAATATTTTTACACTAGAGTTGTTCATGGACTGGGTCGAGTTAGGCTGACATAGCAAAATAATTTACTTGTTCGAGGCCCAATCCAATTCGAACCGAAGAATAATCCTATCCTTGGGCATGTTTATTTCATACACGATTTTTATTTTTATTTTTACTTTAAATCTTTATATGTATATTTCGGCCCCCCCTCGTCAATATTTCTGGCTTCGCCCCTGATTTAAAGGGTTGGTCCATACGTTCAATAGCGGGTCGATTTAGGGTCTGTAATCGACCCGCTTGAAAAAAAATTAAAATTTATTTTATTAATTATTTTTAGTTATTTTATTAATTTATTTTATTTTTAAATGATGTATTTAAAGGTGTTGATCCGCACGTTAACTCACAATTGGTTCAAGATCCGTACTCGACCAGTTTGGGGAAAAAGTTAAAAATAAATTATTTTATTTTAATTTTAAATGATGTATTTAAATGTATAAGTTCGCAAGTTGAGTCAGTTCATCGTTTTAATCAAATAATTTCCATTCATGTGGGGGATTGTTGGATATCAATGATTAATTTAAGTGTATAAATATGAAATACGTATATGAATACGTAGGTTATCATGAGTAGATACAGGGTGTATTATTAATGTACACAATTGATATCAATAATGAATGAAAAATTGATCTCAAAGGTACCCACTTGAAGAGGAAGAAAGTTGGTTGATGTTGTGCATGGTGTAGAATCCCACATTGGATAAAGAAAGGCTTAAGCTTGTTGTTTATATAAGCTTAGGTTCAATGTTGGGTTGGGCCCCAAGGGGCACCCAAGTTTTTTGTGAAAGATGAGAACCTACAAAAAATTGGGCTACCACACGCGCGTGCCCCGAGCTGGGCCGGGCTTGGGCTGGGTCGGGTCGAGTTTGGGTTTGAGTCAGTAATTAATTTTTTACTGCCCAACCAACATGTTTTTCGGTCTAAATCGAATCGGTTCAGCATCCACCAACCAAGAGACTTGTCTGTTTAAGACATACATGTTCAGACCGAACCGTTTTGTTTTCAAACGATCTGTCTACTATTTTTTTACCGAACCCGTTTATATTCAAATGGTCTATCTATTCTGATCGACAGGTTCTTCTCAAATGGTCTATTTGTTCCGAATAGACTTCTGTTTTTCTATATAAACCTGAAAGTAGTGTTAGTTTTAATTTAACAAAATTTCTTCCTATCTAAGCTTTCAAATCTCTATTGTCTTCTGAGAGAGACTTACGTTTTTTGGTTCGCTGTGTTGCTTCGATTGTGCTATCGATAGCAACGTGTTTGAGGAAACCTGGGAGACGAATTGCTCAATCTGTAAGCACCTAAGTGACAGGTAATAATCGTCTTAAGGTTAGAGGTTCTACCTTGACTCAAACTTCTATTTCTATGTTCTATCGAAACTGTGAGTATATGTAATGTTCGTATATTTGTTATATATATTATTTTGTCAATTCATATTGTTATCTGTTATTTGATATTATATATATATATATATATGTTTATGTAGTAGTGAAATAATACTAAATGCATATAAGATATACAACAAAAATAACATGAATACGACACAAAATATTTGAAATCGAAAAGATCCGAATCCGAGAAGGTACGAACTCGAAAAGATCCAAACTCGATATGACCCGAATAGAAAATAATCCCGAGGTCCAAAATAATCTAAAATGACCTAATTAATCCCAAAGTCATATGGCAAAAGTCCAAATCATCCTTACTTTTTAAATTGGATACCACAATTAACCCCCAAAGTATAGCTTATGACATGTATTATGTGGTAAAAAGAGTGTAATACCATAATTAACCCTCAAATCATAACTAATGACATGTATTATGTGGCAAAAAGAATGTGTTTCAAAATTTCAAATTCTCAATCATCATACATTTGGGGATTGCTTTTAGTGTAGGTATAGATAAGGTGACGCATGCCTAAGCCATCTCTTAATCATTGACCAACCCAACAAAACTTCCAAGTAAAGAATAATAATGTTATCAGATTTATCACACAAGTGCACATATCGGTACAAGTAATAAAGTATAGAGTAAAATATCGTTCCCACGAGGAATTGTTATCAAATTCGTTAACTACTAATTAAAAAAAAACAACTGAATCTTATTCAAACACTTAATTAAAGATTGTTAATTAAAAACTAAATAAAAAGAAATAACAAGCAAAGAAGATAAATTAAAACTTAGATTAAACAATTGAGAAAAGCCATGGATTACAATTTCCTCCAACACTTCGTATGAACCTCTTTTACCCTCTTAACTTGACTAATGGCGTTGAGTTGTTAACCTAGAGTTCTAATTTATTTATAAGTATCTGTCGATGATCTTATAAAAATATCCCTCTTACCCAATTAACTATATTTTTATGTAAATTGAATTAAAGAAAAACTTATTAAGTTTAGACTCTAAAATTATAGAACTTCCCGATGTTTACCATCTATCCCAATCCCAAACATTAGGTCTAAATGTGACAGGAATCAGAAACACAACGTCGCATCATGGCAAATGGGTTAGGCTAAGAATTGTCAGATTGGATTAGATTTGCTAATTCATAATACGTATCTTTTTTTTTATGTCAGTTTTGTAAATAAAAAATATAACATAAATTATTAAATGTGTCAAAATCTTAAACACAAATAAATACATGTATTAAATGTGTCATGTTAATTGTGTTAATCGTGTTTAACATATCGTGTTGTGATTATTACACTATTTTCGTGTTTATTAAATACATTACGTTCATGTTTTTTTTTTTATATATATATCATATTCAAAATTATCAAATCTAAATTCAATAATCATAGTCAAACCAATATATATATATTATACAATTATTATGATTCATGTAAATATATTTAGACCTTGGGTTAATTATTTTATAGTCAAATTAGGAATAATTTAAAATTTAATCATTTCATGACCTATCTTTAACAAGAAACAACGTGAATAACAATAATTGCATAGGTATTTTCCTCAAAAGTGTATCAAAAGGGAAAAAAAGAAACAATACTTTAAACTTTCTCTATATTAAAAAATAACTAGAAAAAAAACCCACTTCGCCGGGATATTTTTAAAAAAAAAACTTAATTTTTTTTAATTAATTAATAATAATAAAAAATTAGTTTTAGTTTATATTTTATTAAATAATAATTATTTATTTAAATATTTTATTTTTAAATTATAATAATTATAATATAATAATATTTTTTTAATTATAAAAATTAAATTTATAATAACTGTTTATTTATAAATTAGCATTTTTAAATGTTATTGTCGCAACCTAAAAAATAACAAGTCTCATCGCGAGACTTTATATTCGTTAAGCATGACATTGAAAAACAGAGGAAAAGTCGACTTAATTCCTCTTGAAATAAAATGAGAGTTTGAAAACAACATTGGAAAAAGACACGGAGTCGCCACCAATGTTTTTTAGCTAGGTGTGATCAACCACCTATTAAAATCGATTTTGTAAAATATTTTAAAATTAATTAAAACATTTTTAAAACCAATTTCAAGTCTGCGTTTTAAACCAGAAAAAATCAAAGAAAGCGGGTTCGGGACTCAGGTTACATGCGAGGAAGGATTAGCACCCCCACAACGCCCGTATAAAAACGGTACCTTATTAATCGTGTGTTATCTCAAGTCTTAGTAAAAAAGTTGGTTTTAAATTTGGCATTTTAAATTAATTCTCAATTTAAAGAAAAAATAATTCCATTTTTAATTGAAAATGATCCGGAATTTATTAATTCAAAATTTTCCTACATTCCCCGAAAATTCGGCAAAATATAGAAAATTTTATTTATTTAGAAAATTTTCCAAATCACTCTCGTTTTAAGAAAGATATTCCGTTATTAATGATAATTGATGATATCCTCCCCGGCAACCCGGAAGAGAACACATGAATTATTTTAATTCGGGAATAATTTTGTTTTATTTAAAATCATTATCTTTTAAAAGCATTTAAAAAAAATGAATATGAACATGTCTGACATAATATAATCTAAATGAAATGAATAATCTAAGAGACATAATATATTCTAAATAAAATGAATAACCTATGTGACATAATATATTCTAAATGAAATGAATAACCTATGTGACATAATATATTCTAATTGAAATGAATAACCTATGTGACATAATATATTCTAAATGAAATGAATAACCTAAGTAACATAACATAATCTAAATGAAATGAAATGAAATATCCTAATATAATCAAAATGACATGAAATGAATATGAAACATAAAATAATATTATCATGAAATATGCATGAAAATAAAAATAATAATGCATGAACATAGTAAATGTTAAATGATGTGACAAAAATAATGACTAAAAAAAGGATAACATAGAATATTCACAACCATTTATCAAACAATATAACATCATAAAATATAAATCAAAATAATGACATTATCATAGCAAAAATCATATATTATATAGTATGTATGAACATGAAAAATGCAATGCATGAAAGTGTGTTTTTTTCTTTAAATAAGAAAATCCATATACCTAAAAAAATATCCGACTACCTTAGGAAAAGACATCAAATTAAATTTTCTAAAATCAAAAATACTTTGTGATTGGTTTGAAAACAATTTTGAAAATTCTTGGATAAAAATGGCTCATGGCCGAAACCCCTTTTGAAAAAGGCTCTATTTCCTAACTTTGAAAACCCAGACTTGACCACCCTTGATCAGAGCTTTATAAAATCATTTTTCAGAATTAAAATGGCTTAGAAACTAACCTAGGACAGTAGCTAAAGTTCCTACTCAGCCCTCTCTTAATGCCTTAGCAAAAACAAAAAATTACTTTTCCCTTGAATTCAAATATGACTCTACTGTCTAGTTTTAAAGCTTGATTTTTTAACCTATTTTTAAGATTTAAAAACAATCTAAAAAAAATATGGGAGACTCATAACATGTAAAGCTATATGTGAAAAAATTGGCTTAGTTTTTTGACTAAGGATAATCCACCAGAAAAATCACAAAAGTCCGAACACTGGGTGAAAAACTGTTTTGCCAAAAATCATTTTTAAGCCATTGATAAAATCATTCAAAAATACTTATCAAAAAAAAAAAATCATTCAAAAATCAAAGTAAAAATATTGGAGACTCTTCTATGAACCTACAAACAGTAACTAAAATTTCTAAAAATTTGGACAAAAATTGGCTAAGTAAAAAAAATCACAAAGATAGAAAATCAACTTTACAACTTCTCAATTTTCCACAAGTATGCTCATGTGAGCTTGACTTTAAACCATTGATTGGTTTAAGTAAAAAATCAAGTGGTATGGTATGAGATGCATGAACAAACAACAAATTTGATGTATGAAATGCATGATCTAAAACCTAAATGATATAGGAAATGCATGGCAATTCAAAATGACCTAATGCCTAGCATGAATTTGCATGGCAATAAATGCTACCCTAACCTAAATATGCATGAGATGCATAGTGATGCCAATGTAACATAGACCTAAAATGTTATGAATATGCATGGCAATAAAAAATTATCCTAATGCCTAGACCCAATATACATGAGATGCATGGTAAGGCAAATGTAACCTAGACCTATAGTGACATGAAAATGCATGGAAATACAAAGTTGTCCTAATGCTTAGCATGAATTTTCATGGAAATAAATGCTATCTACCTAATATGCATGAGAAGCATGGCAATGAAAATGTAACTTAGACCTAAAGTGACATGAAAATGCATGGCAATACAAAGATGGCCTAGACCTAAAATGTTATGAAAATGCATGGCAATACAAACATGGCTTAGACCTAAAATATTATGGAAATGCATGAAAATATTATGAACATATAATGACCAAATAAACCTAATACTAATGCATGAACATGGCACAACCAATACACAATCTCATGGCATAATAATTCAAAGCATGGTACCTAAACAAAATGCAAATGCACACACAAGGCAAGGAATACATGAAGAGGCCGAATGGCCACTAATTCTATATGGAGAAATGTAGCAAGGTATTAACACAAACACATTGCAAACTAAATCAAAACACACAATATTATGGCATGAAATGCAAACCTATCACCTAAATAAGATAAAAATGCACACACAAAGCGAGGAATACATGAAGAGGCCGAATGGCCACTAAACAATCATAGTGAAAACCTAGCTAGACAATAACACAAACACATGGAAGCATAATAAACTAGCAAACATGCACAATGAAATCCATCATGGCCAAATGAAGACAACATGAACATGGCATGAACATAGCATGGTCTAAATGTATGAAGATCAATGGAAGCATATTAAACAAGCAAACATGATAAAAATACACACATGCACAATCAAATCCATCATGGCCGAATGAAAACAACATGGACATGGCATAACATTATCACAAACACATGGCATGGTTTAGAAGTAAGCTACCACAATCAAGCTAACCCACCACAATCAAGCTAATCTAACACAAGTAAGCTAACCTACCACAACAAATCTCATGAACAAAATCAAAAATAAAATCATATAAACAGAAGGCACCATTTGGCCATGATGTAAAAAATATGAGGAAAACTTGTTTTTTTATTTCTTTAAAAACAAGGTAGAATCTCCTTAGAACTTATTTCAAAAAAATCAAGTTCATTTCATAAAAGAGAATAAAATAACAATCAAAAGAGCAAAATCATGTCAACAAAGTATGAAAAAAAACCATGAAAGAACATAGCTACCTTGCTCTAGCTTTCCAAATCAAGAAAAAGCAAGCCAAAGCCTTTCTTTTCCTTCTCATTTTTTCTCCTCCCTTTTTCCTTTCTTTTTTCTCTCTTTTTCTCCTTAGCTACTGCCTCTATTCAGCTCTCCCCAAACCTGTGAAAAAATCTGAATTCAACCCCCCTTAGCCTTGGCCGAATAGCCTTCCCCTTCTAGAAGAATGTTGTTTTTTTTTAACCAATTTTGATCCAATGGCCTTTAATTCAAGATGCTTTCTATGTAGTCTTCCCACCCTTAGATTGGAATAATCAGCCCCTAAAATATGATGTCATGAATATGATGTCATAAATATTACATTATCCCTCTCTATGTGTCACAATTTCAAAGGCTTGATCAAGAAAAATAACTATCTTCCTATCCACTCTTGGCCCTTGGATGAAAAATCTCAACAAAATCATTCTCCATTATGGGCTTGGCTGAATGACCCTTGGAATTCCAACCCAAACTCCAATTTTTAAAAGCCTTATTTGATTTCTTCGGTAAAATAACCTTTTTGACCCCCAAATCAAAATAAATAGCAAACAGACTCCAAATTCAAATTTTCTTTTTTCAAAAAATTCATAAATAATAAAAAATTGAATTCTGAGAGTTTTCATAATTCTCCGAGCCCATTTTCTATTTTTTCAGGATTTTCCTTCCAAGATTGCCCTTTAGTGCACCCGAACTTTTACCATTTTGAGAACGAGCTCCAAATCCGGATTTTTCTTCACCAATCTCTTCCAAATAATTTAAATGTGTGATCTAAAAGTTTTCATAATTTTTGGAGCTCATTTGCTATTTTTTCGGGATTAATCTTCTTGAATTTCAACATAGTGGGCTCGAGATTTGCCATTTTGTAAACGAACTCCGAACCCGGATTTTTCTTTGCCAACCTCTTCCAAATGATTTAAGAATGAGATCTGAATATTTTCAGAATTTTTGAAACTCGTTTGCTATTTTTCCCAAATTTTCCAATTTTGCCATTTTGTCTCCAAAGCCCGATTTTGCTCAAAACAAGTCAGATTTTCAGATTTTCTTTTTCTGTGTCTTTTTCATATATGAATTGGAGTTGGCCCAAGAACTCCCAATTTTTACGATCAAATTTCCCTCCGTTTTGATTTCTCCCAATTAATAATTTTTTTTTTATTTTATTTACTTTTTCCCAAGCAGGTCTGGTATAAATCCTAAATCGACCTGCGAGTCAACATGAGAACCAACTCCTTCAACTATATCATTTAAAATAAAAATAAAAGTAATTGATAAAATAAATATATATTTTTAATTTTTTTCCTGAGACGGTCGAGTATGGATCCTAAATCCACATGCGAGTTAACGTGCGGATCAACCTCTTTAAATGCATCATTTAAAAATAAAATAAAAATAATTAATAAAATAAATTTCTTTTTTATTTTTTTTCCTGATCGGGTTGGGTACAAATCCTAGATCGACTCACGAATCAACGTGCGGACAAATCTCTTTAAATACACCATTTAAAATCAAAATAAAATTCTTTTTTAACTTTTTTTTCGATACGGTCGGGTACGGATCCTAAATCGACCTGCGAGTCAACGTGCGGACCAACCTCTTTAAATACATCATTTCAAAATTAAATTAAATAAAAAACTAAAAAGAATTAATAATATTTTATTTTTTCCCAAGTGGGTCGAGTACGGATCCTAAATCGACCCACTAGCCAATGTACGGACCAACCATTTTAAATACATCATTTAAAATTAAAATAAAATAATTCATCAAATATATTTTTTAATTTTTTGTTTCTCAAGACGGTCGGATACGGATCCTAAATCGACTCACGAGTCAACGTGCGGACCAACCTCTTTAAATACATCATTTAAAAATAAAATAAAATAAAAAAATTATCCGAAGCGGATCGGGTACGGATCCTAAATCGATCCGCGAGTCAACGTGCGGACCAACCTCTTTAAATACATCATTTAAAATTAAAATACTCACGAGTCAACGTATGGACCAATCTCTTTAAATACATAATTTAAAAATAAAAAAACTAAAAACTATAAAAAAAAACTAAAATAATTAATAAAATAAATTTATTTTTAATTTTAATTTTTTTCTTGAACTGGTCGAGTATGGATTCAAAATCAACCTGCGAGTCAATGTGCGGACTAACCCCTTTAAATATATCATTTAAAAATAAAATAATAAAAAATTTAAAAAATGGGACCTATTATTTTTTTATAGTGAGAGACAAAATTATGTCTAACCTAATTCAAAAATACCACTTGAATCCTTAAGATTCAAAAATAATTATTAGTAGATAAGGGTCCCTAGATAAGAACATATATATATATCACTGAAAATACAACAATTTATTTATTAATAATAGAGTGATGAACAATACTATAGTGATGAACAATATCATCCCTTCAATAATTGAACATACAAAAAGCAACATGAAATTGCCTATAAATACCAAAGAAAGTAATCATGGTTTTGTTTTTCCACTGCCATAATTTAACACATAATGGCAGATCCGATCAACAAGATAAACACTGAAAATACAACAGATAACAAAGTAACAGATAATGGAATACTGGCCTTGTCCTTCCTGATTATCATCCCTTCAAAAACTGCATAATTCGTAATCAATATGTAAAATGAGAGAAAGATTTGTCCAACCATCTTTTCCCAATATCGATCTCCATTATCCATGGCCATAATTCTAGCAACACCTCGAACAAATGCTGCAATGTTCACAAGAATTATTGTAACCAATGGAGCAAGAAACATAGTTGCTGCTCGAAAATCAAATACACCCATCTCATATAGCTTAACTTGTTCATCATCAGTTACTTTATTGGTAAGCAAGAAATTGGCTTCCTTAATGCCAAGCTTATTCAGAATAGCATCCAAGCTTCCGTAGGAATAACATGTAACTAATTTCATCATCCATATCCTCCATTCATTTTTCCATGTCCGAAGTTGTCCACCTGTTATAAAAACCTCGTGTAAACTTTTTGAAAGAGCAGATACGAAAATGAACAAAAATATGTTGAAATTTGGATCTGAAACCTGTGAGACAAAAAGGTAAAGATTCGTACTAATTGTTTAAATCATACGAGATTACTTAAAATGATTAAATTTGTCATTATATATTTCATTGAACTTTGTCATTATACTTTATTAATTTTTGGACAAAATGTAAGGGAATTGATAAAAATTTGACACTTCGATTAAAAGAATATTTCATGAAATAATTTCATTATTTTATGTCCAAAAATCAATGAAATTAAAAGTATGATGGTAAACTCAATGAAATTAAAGTATAATGCCAAATTCAATATTCAGTCATAGTATAATGATAAACTTGACCTTTATCCCAAAACGTGTAAATAAAGAGTTACTTGTCATCTAAAAAAAATTAAAAACCCTTTCATTTTTTGTGTGATCACAATACCTCTGGATACAAAGGAATGCCTTTCAATAGACAGAGTTGAGGTATAAGAGCAAAGCCCCAAAGAGAGAGGGAAGAAAGAAGAGCCACAAATGCTATTTCTGCATAGCACATAAGCTGAAGCAAAGACATCCTTAGAGGTCCATAAATGAGAGGGAAAAACCTAGAAATAGCAACGGTAACCAATCCAGATGTCCATCTTGTCGACTGAGTTGATAGGTCATTGAAATTTGTGGTACAAGTTCCCAAGAATTGTGGCCTTGGAGGATTAAGATAGACAGATTTCCAGCCTTTGCGGTGTAAAGTAAATCCTGTAAAGTAATCTTCCGCTACACAGAAATACATAAAACCCACCTGCATATATGAAATGAAGGTTAATCATACGTATGATAACTATAATCCAAAACCATTTTTTTTTTTTTTGTTCTTGTTGATGTGTACTTGCCTTCGTACCCCATGTTGTCTGATTTTCTAGGAGCAAGAGGCTAATACTTTGGCCTCTTCCAGCAACATGGTTGAAGATTCCCCATCATTTATGAAACTAGACTTATAGTCTTCAAGAAGGGCTTTAATGAAGTCGTTGGATGGACCAAAAGATCTCTTAAGTGCCATAAGGTCTATACCTGTTATTTCCCACATACTCCACATTATTAACAAGTCATTTGTTTTGATATTTTCAAATTGGCTTGGGAAAAGGGCTAAATAAAAGTAATTCTGGAATCTGATTTTTTGATGTCCATCGATAAGGTTAATCAATATGTACTTTAGGAGAACGATCCACTAAATCAGATAATTTTAGTGTGCAAATAGTTTGTCTCTAAAGTCAATAGATGTGTAGATCTACTTGTTTCATTGGCTAAGCAAATGGGAGCTCAAGTGTTTATAGCATCCTCCTTTGCGGACCGTGCATTATATGCTTGAAGACTATTAGGGTAGTTTAAGACCTAGGTCTTGTATAATTTAGCAGAGTTAGGGCCCGTTTAGAATCAAACAGAATCACTGTGCGGCGCGGTTGAGGTATTTTTTTTGCCCCAACCACGCTGCAGTTACCCTTTTGAGACCGTGCTGGCCCCTTTTTCTTCACTAGAGCATAAGTGCTCCAGTGAAGAAAAGACCCTCCGATTGGAGGGCCTTTTTACTATTTTAACCCTTTTGGATTTTTATGATTTTTTTAATATAATAAATATATAATAAATTTTGTTATTATATAATAAATATATATTTTATTTTTATATACTAATTTAATAAATATATAAATTTTATTATTATAAAATTAATAGAAATTAATTAAAAATAAATAATAACATGAATAATAAAAAAATACAAAAATATTATTTGATATATTTTTATAATTTTTATTAATAAAATTATTATTTGACATAAATAATTTTAATTATTTATTAATTTTATAAATATCAAATAAACTAAAATTTTTATTATATATACACATTTTAATATAATATCCCTAATGGTCATTTTATCTTCTCACTACAATTAATCTCACTGCCACCGCTGCTTTTGAATCTAAACACATATCTCACCACTGATTTTAATCTTATCTCACAGTATTCAATCTCACTTGTACAGTAATTAATTTCACCTCGATCACTGTTTTTAATCTCACCGAAGCCAATCTCATCGCCCATTCAGATGGACCCTTAGTCTACTCATATATCAGTAAAAAAAAAAAAAAAAATTGCACGTCGAATTGGATATAACATGTGCTAAAATTAGTTCAGTACCAAAAAAATAAACTAACCTTCTTGCGTACTACATCTGCCCAATAAAGCCTCCCTCTTTATATAAAAGTTTGTACCGGGCATAACTGGTCCTCCTACGCCATCCAAACCGTGCCAGAATATCTGAAGTCAAGCAAAAATAAAAATAAAACAGTCAACTACTCATTCTGATCAAATTGAAAGGTCAATTTGAATATATATTTCTCACGAAGCCAATCGTAAGTCCAGGGATTTAAATAGCGGCCGCAACGAGATGTTACAGTCGCTATTTAGCTGTTACGACTTCTTTCGCCGTCGATATTCATGTTCGATATTTATCGCAATTGACCGCGGTAACATTCATTACGTCCGCAACCGCGATAAATACAACGCGACCGAAAACGCGTCCGCGACCGCAATTTAAATCCCTGATCGTAACCAAATTATCCTGCACAAGATTTCAGTTATCTACCTTGAATACAAATCGGATTTGGCTGTCGTAGATATCGTCTTTACTGATATTCCGAAATGTTTGAGGGAAAACTACAAATGCTATAGAATTAGGAGATGTCTGAGGATCACAATAATAACACATTGCTTGCTTAGCTGAAGTTGGGTCATTGCAGTACATGTCACAGTCAAGCATCAGAACATAAGGAGAATTGCTCATTATCGTCGAGACTCGAAGCTGGCAATGGCAGTAACAGAAGCCATTAATTTGTTAGCCAAAAAATACATATTGCAGAAGAAGTGAATTAGAGAGAATACTGTCATACAAGAACGTTGAGGGCTCCAGCCTTGAAATTATGATGATGAGAAGGACTTTTCTCACGAGAAACATAAACAAGGAGAGGCATTTTAACTTCATCTTCTTGCAATTCCTCTTTGGGATACTCATGAATAACCTAATTTTGGAAAGAATAAAACATTGAGGTTAAATCAAAAGGGTGAGTGCATTAAGTTTGGAAAGAATAATAATGAATTGAAAGGGGATACCTCAATGACAGAAGGGTGATCACGACTATTGTTGATGGCAACAGTTGTTTCTTCACCAACTCTCCTTACCCTTTCCTTGAACACCTCATATTTTTCCTGAACAAAAATATCACCTCATATTTATCAGTTAATTATAAGTGATAGGTAACATAAAAGTTTTTATGGGTAAATAGACAAGACAAAAATTGTTTGTCAAAGATATACTTTTAGAATTTATATAGGGTTAATTAGTGGTTTTTAGAATTTATATAGGGTTAATTAGTGGTTTATATGTTTTCTTCAAATTACCTTTATCTTTTGCCTCTCTACGTTGAACTCAGAACCCTTAAAGTCGCCATGGTCATCTTGGGAGCCTGAAAAATAAGCGTCAGGACAGCTAGTCATGATACCATATCTCCTACAAAATGGAAGCCATGACCTTGCAAAGTTCCAAGCCTCCTTCGTACAACGCGAAGTTACAGCAGAACCAGCATCGTCAGAAACATACACATGAAGCTTTTCTGGTGGATAAACTAACGCCATAGCTGATATCACAGTGTTCATAACCTCCACTGTCGGCTCCTTGTTTGGATCCGCAGTGCAAATAAACACATCAATGGCTGGAAGTTTATCATCACTTGGCAATCTCTCAGGAAATACAGTCCGAGAAACAGGGCGCCAACGATGAGCTTGATCAAGGAACCAGACTAAAGAGAGAAGCAATTCCGAGGCAGAGATTAGAAGCCATGGAAGTGTGGGTATGGTTGTGTTTTTGGTTTCTTGGAAAAGGAAAGAAACCCTGTAATATATCAAGAAAGCTATAGCTATCGAATGGAGGATTGCATATGATCTATTGATGATTATGGAAAAGTTGTTGATATGGCAAAGATGGAGAGGAAGAGAGTTGTCCATGGTTTCTTGCTTGCTGCTTGATTTGCTTTAGCCTTTAGCACAAGAATCAAATAAATAGTGTACACATTTAATGGCTACCACAGTCTCTGCTAAGATTCTAATTGGATGATTAGCTCCGGTGAAATTAAAAATAATAATATTGATAAAATTAATTATTGTAATGGTGAAATTGAATATTGTAACAGTGAGATTAAAATTAATAGTAGGATATTGGATATAAAAGCAACGGTGACTGTGAAAAAAAAAATCATTAAAGATATGATTTTAAATTTTGTATATAATAATTTTTTTTAATTATTTGTCATTTATGAAGTTAATAAATAATTGAAAATTGCTAATATCATTTTTATATAAAATATTAATTTATTAATAAATAATTGAAAATTGCTAATATCATTTTTATATAAAATATTAATTTATTAATAAATAATTGAAAATTAATAAAAATAGTAGTAATATATCAAATAATTTTTTATTATATAATTATAAAAATTTATTTACTACATTAAACTAATAAAGTTATTTAAAAGTTTTTAAATGAAAAAAATTAAATGAAAAGAATGAAGAAAGAAATGTTAAGTGGTACACACAAAAAAAAAAGAACAAAATAGATAAAATGGGAAAAGAAAGTTAACGGTGGGAACTTAACTTTTCTACTGGACCCTTAATTTCTTTCCTCCAGTGAGGTGCCAAAAACCTAATATTTTAAATCCATTAATTCTATTAACCACCAATAATAATCAATGAAAATATCTTACCTCAACACCTTAAATAAATAAACATAAAATTAAAAATACTAATAAACATAAAATTAAAGTTCAGTTATAATAATAGAAATAAATTATTTTATTTTTTAATCATAATTAAGTAAGATAATATTCAAAATATAAAAATTATAATAGTGATAAAAAAATTTAAAAGATAATTTAAAGTTATAAAATTAAAATAAATTAATAGTTTATGTTATATTTTTTATTTTTATTAAATTAAAATAAAATTATACTTAATTTAAGTATGGGTCATATCAAGTTAAATTTTCGGATATTTTGAGTTTAAATTATTTTTTGTTCGAGTCAATTTAGATTCGGATTGTTTTGGATTTGTATCATTTCGGATACAGATTGTTTTTCAGTTCAAGTTAGGCAGGTTCAAATTATTGATATTTTATGATCAAATCGATTTAGATTAGCTTCTGATTCGGATGAAATAGATAAAATTTTCAGATTCAAATCAGAATTAACAAATCTATATAAAATGAAGCTAACAAAAGTATGGAATATATGGATCACATTCATTTGCCAAATTTGCTAAGTAAAGTTTCCCTATATTCTATACTTCATTCCCAATTCATGAATTGGGTGGTCCATTGAAGAGTCCACAGCAATGGTAGAGGACGATGGATGAAAAGAATAAGTAATTTTGTGTTGACTAGATGCTTGTGGAGGTTGGTAGATCTGATACTATTGGACACGATTACACGATACGAAAAAATAATTAAACATGACATGACACGAAAAAGAAATACGGACACGACATGAATACATGAATACATTTCAAAATCTATATAACACATTATTAATACGTTAAATTTTATACAAATATAAAATACGTTAAACACGATTATGATACAAAAAAATATATAAAAATACTATATGAATACACGAATTATTAGATCTAGAGGTTGGTAGTACTAGTAGTAGTAGGACCCAAATGATTATTTTTTGAAACCGAAACAAAAAATTTAATTAATTAGTTTTATTATACGTACAGGAATAAGAACTAATAAGCTAACCACAAAAATTTGACCCAAGGGGAAAGAATAACCTAAATCTGATAATATTTGATATCATATGATTATATAATACGAATATGATATGAAAAAAATAATTAAAACATGATATGATATGAAAAAATAACATGAACACGACACGAATACACAAATATTTGAAAATTTATATAACACAAATTATTAACGTGTCAAAATTTTTATAAATATATAATATTTTAAACACGATTATAATAAAAAAATACAAACACAACACACAAATAACCAAATCTAAAAAAAACACATGTAAAAAGGACGACTATGCAACCCCAATGAAAACCCAAACTTTCAAGTAAGCATACTTTTTTTAGCATTAAACTCCAAAGACATGAAAAGTTTTCCTAGTGTCCACATGTATAAATTAATTAACCACTGATCTATTCTCAATCTAAGGGGAAAGAACAAAAAAAAATATGAAAGAATTAAGCACATGTAGCCTGTAACTTTACATGTTAGGCTCACACGTTTTTATTCTTTACTTGGAAGTTTTGTTGGATTGGTCAATGATTAAGAGATGGAACGGGGAATTGAAAGATTGGCTTAGGCATGTGTCATCTTATAACTAATAAAAGTGAACATTTTAACCAAAAAAAGATTTAACTGATTTAATACTCTGTTTCATTTGCATCAATTTTCTTTTAAGCAATTAATTGGTTTTAGGCATGTGCCGAAATTTAGCTCATGACATCAGAATTTCAGATTGACTACATATATAAAAGATGCTGAGAGAGTATTATATCTTTTTAATCTGACATTAGAATACTAGTATTATATATATATAAAAGATTGATGCATAAAAATTAAAATTCAAGTATATTAGTTCTTTTATAAAAAATAAAAAATAAAACGTAATCTGAAGATAAAAATAAAATTACAAATATTGATATTCAAATTTTAAATTTATTAAATTTCATCTTTTAAAAATAATTATATGAATCAATTGAATTAAATTCAAATTCACTAATATTTATTTTTTTTGGAAATTTTATTACTCCAAAGCAGTATTTATTTGGGTTTTTTTATTACAATATAGCCAAAAGAAAAAATTCCCAAATTACCGTTGGTTTTAGATTATTTCCCAAAATACGGCTATTTTTTTTTCTAGCTGGGAAATCGCCATCCCGCCATGGGGGGTGGCGATTTCCCTTCATGTATATATATATATATTTTTAATTAATAAACAAAAATTATATTTAAACAAAAATTTAATGTAATTTGATAAATTTATTTTTAAAAATTATAAATTAAATTAAAATATTTTTTATAGGTTTGGTTATTTATTTTTTTTAAATATATATTAAAAATGTAATTTAATTTATTATTACAATTTTATAAAAAATAAAAATATATTTCTTATTAAAATTTAAAAAGAAGATTATATGTTTTATTAAATTTTTATATCAAAAATTTTATTTTTTATAATTTTGTAATATTATAAAAAAGAAAATTTAATTTATATCAAAAATAATTTAATGATGTAAAATGTAAATAATTTTTTTTTTTTAAAGAAATTTATCGAGTCACTTTTTTAAATAAAGAAGTTATTTTTAAGTTGGTATCGTAAAATAATTTTTTAATTTGATTAGTTTTTTTGAGTTGGTATTCGATTAACTCGTGACATCAATTTAATCATTGTTTTTAATAATAGTATAGATTGTTACAGTTTAAAACTGGATATTTGATAAAATAATTTTAATTTAATTTATGATTAAAATTTTATTTCTTATTAAAATTTAAAAAGAAAATTAAATTAAAATGAAAAAAAGAAAAGCAATTTATCATGTAATTTGGATTATTATATTAAAATTAAATAACAACATTAAGATATAAATTAAAATAAAATATAACAATTAATTTCCGAACAAATTACATGAAATGCAAAACATATAAATTTATATTAGAAATTTAAAACACATTACAATTATTCTAATTATTGCGTGGTGTAGAGCAACAGTGTCGAGCTCTTCTAGTGCATGGTGGTTGCACCCATCGTTCAACCTCGTCAGTGGCACGTATTCGCGGTCCACCACGACCTCTTGCTATAACTGCCACTGGTTCCGGTTGTATGTCATCAGTCGTTTCATCCGTATCAAAAATTTGAAACCCACTGCTGGATTAGCCAACACCTAGTTCACCCATAACGGGAACCTGACTACTAGATGCACCCATAAATAATGTAGCATCAAATGCTGACGAAGGGGTTCCAAACTGATACATGGATGTTAAATATGCTGAACTTGGACTTAGGACGGGGAGCTGGTCATCTAACCTCGTTCTTGGCGGTGATGGTCGGTAACACTCATCAACGTCATATCCGGGGTGACTTACGGAATAACGATGGCTGGATGGTACTCCATGATCCCGTTCAGGCTCAGGATGATCAAATGACATCCTCGGTGCTGTGAACTCCGATGAGGTCGGTTGACGCGTTCGCCCACGTTGTCGGCGAGGTCTAGGAGCATCCATATCCTGTGTAGGAGGGACTGGAGCTGAAGTTTGTCCGGTAAATGGCATACTCCTAACATCCTCGTGCATCGACGGTGGACAAACGAAAGGCCGACCTTCATTTCTATACCATCTTATGTAATCAGCAGATGGGTTGAAATTATTACCAACAATCGGGTAACCTGTCGGAATTCGTTGAAAACGTATGTTCCACCATTGGATCCAATGTTCATGCTTCGCAGGCCAGAATTCATCATTACGACCACGCATGTCGACCTTGTGAAGCTTATCAAGGTTCACCGGGGCTGCAGGAATTGGTTGTTGCATCCCAAATTGTCGCAACACCCGGTCAGTTTGGTGTCACTCTACATATGAAAAGCATATCAATGTTGTGTTTGCTTTCCATATATTGAAATTATTGTAGGCATCCGATGGGAGGCATGCCATAATTTCACTCGAGGAATATGGCATCCACAGAAACTGCGAATAATTATTACAAATTATTAGTTTCATATGGATTAAATAAAAAAAAAACTTCAATGTAACAATCGAAATATTTACCTTATCATATCCTAGTCGATATAGTCGTAGTCTTATACTTGCAAGATCGCTCGGAGTCTCTGTAAAATCTCTACTCGTACTCCTAGTCCACCTATTAAAATGCATATAATATCTTAATGACCTATAAAAATACAAGTTCGTACAAAAATTAATAAAATAGTAAAGATTATTACCTGCTTGCAAGGGGGTATACAGCCGAAATATCCACGCGCGGAGCAAGAAATGGTAGCCGATACCAAGCCCATGATTGTAGAAGCACTAGACATCCACCTATGTCATGGATTTTTGGAACTGTAGCTCGGCAAAGTTCTCTATACAAAACCGCCAAACATGCAGAACCCCAACTATAATTTGCTACTTGCTCTAAATCACGTAGCAATGGAAGATACATTAAATGTACCCGACTGCTCGATTTGTCAGGCATCAGTAATCCTCCAATCAAACGTAAAATATATGCTCTAGCAGCATATTGTATTTGTTGTTCGGTTGCATGTAATGGCAGATTTTGAAACGATTTCAACCAAGTCAGTCTCACCGTTGAGCCAGATACATAGTCTTCTGGAGGTACCTCACCCAATAGATCTTGACACACTTCATTCCAATCTAGCAGGCTTCCGCAAGTAACTGCATCTCCATGGATCGAAAGTCCAAGTTGCAGCGCAACATCTTCGAGACTGACCGTGCATTCACCACATGGAAAATGAAAAGTGTGCGTCTCGGGTCTCCATCGTTCGACCAACGCACTGATTAAATCGGGTTGTATCACAAGTCGTCGAATTTGACTTGCGTGATAAAATCCGGCTCTTCTTAAGTGGTCGATAATAGATGGATGCGGGTCCTCCAATGTAAATTTCCTCGCACGTAACACGCGACGAGTTTCCTGTTATAATAATAAAAATTAATATATTATAAAACTATAACAATTAAAAATTAATAAATAAAACTATAAAATAACAAAATAATAATAATAATAATAATAATAATAATGTAATATAATATAAACAATAATAATATAATATAATATAAAACAATAATAATATAATATAATATAATATAAACAATAATAATATAATATAATATAATATAATATAATATAATATAAACAATAATAATATAATATAATATAAAACAATAATAATATAAAAAACAATAATAATAAAATATAATAAAAAACAATAATAATATAATATAATATAAACAATAATAATATAATATAATATAAAACAATAATAATATAAAAAACAATAATAATATAAAAAACAATAATAATATAATATAAAACAATAATAATATAAAAAACAATAATAATATAAAAAATAATAATAATATAAAAAACAATAATAATATAAAAAACAATAATAATATAAAAAACAATAATAATATAAAAAATAATAATAATATAAAAAACAATAATAATATAACAATTTACTTACCTCGTTAAATATAACCTCCGAGATGTGATTTTCTTGTAACCTCAATAGTGAAGCCATTTCAAAATATTGTTGTAGAAAAAAAAAATTGTAGAAAGAAAATTTTTTGGTAGAAGAATGAAAAATTGTTGAAAGAAAATGAAAATTTGAATGAGAGGACTGAAAATTTGAAAGAGAGGAGGGGGGTATTTATAGATAAAATGAGTGGGTGGGGGGTGTTGGGGGGAGGGGGGGCGTGGGGGAGGGGGGATTTGGGGGAGGGGGAAGTGGGGAGGGGGGGCAACGGTCATATGACCGTTGCCCCCCTTTCAAAATTTTTTTTTCTTTCTAATTTCTTTTTTCTATTTTCAAATTTAAAATTTTTAAAAAAAATTTCAAAATATTAAATTATAAAAAAACCTAAAATATATTTTACGAATTTTTAATTTTTTTTAAATTATAAAAAAAAAAAGTAATTTAATTTATAATTTTTAAAAATAAATTTATCAAATTAAATTAAATTTTTGTTTATTAATTATAAAAAAAATATACATGAAGGGAAATCGCCATGGGGGGTGGCGATTTCCCTTGGTATTTTTTTTGAAAATTTGCAAAAAAACACCAAGGGAAATCGCCACCCCCCATGGCGATTACCCTTAGTGTTTTTTACAAATTTTCAAAAAAAAAAAAAAAACGCTGGGAAATCGCCATGTGGGATGGCGATTTCCCAGCTAGAAAAAAAGAAGCCGTATTTTGAGAAATAATCAGAAATCAACGGTAATTTCGTAATTTTTTTTTTTGGCTATATTATAGTAAAAAACCCGTATTTATTTGCCTTAGAATTTATTATTATTGCTAAAAATTCCTTATTTTCAAGTTCATATATTAGAATTCAAATGGGCAACTTGAATTTGTAAACTTACAAATCCTATTTGTCCTTTCTGTCTAGTTCGAATGGGGAAAACTACAAAATCCGGTGCCTTTTGATTTTCGTTTATTTGGCATCCTTGCCTTGTCCACTTCTCTCTTCTATGCACCCTCTTATTTCTCTCAAATCACATCATAATTCAATTGATTCAGTAGCCATCACTTTTTTTTTTCACTTTTTAGTCGATCTAAAATTCTGATGTCTTGAGCTAAATTTCGACACATGCCTAAAACCAAATTAATTGCTTAAAAGAACAATTGATGCAAATGAAACAGAGTATTAAATCAGTTAAATCCTTTTTCTGGTTAAAATGTTCACATTTATTGGTTATTAGATAATGCTCGCATTTCGTTAAAGTATGTTATTAGATATAGTTAATTAGATTTGATAATTTTAGACACAATATAATTACACGATACGAACATAAAATGAAAAAAATAATTAAAATACAACACAATACGAAAAATAAAATGAACACGACACAAATACACGAACATGTCAAAATTTACATAAAATGAATTATTAACGTGTCAAGATGTATATAAATAAATAATAGCTTGAATATGATTATGACAGAAAAAAATAACACGAACACGACGACATGTAACACAAAATTGGAAGTTATTTGAATAGTGTCTGTCATAACGATTTTTTCGAGCGCTAAGACGATTTTGAAAACACAAATGGAGTCGTCACCAATCCTTTTTTTAGGTGTAATTGACCACCTATTAAAACCGGTTTTAGTAAAATATTTTAAAATTAATTAAAATATTTCGTAAAATCAATTTCAAAGTCTGCGCTTTGAACCAGAGAGAAAAACAAAATTGGGTTCGGGAGTCAGTTATGTGCAGGGAAGGATTAGCACCCCGCAACGCCCGTTTAGAAAACGGTACCATTTAATCACGTGTTATCTTAAATCTCGATTTAATGGACTTGACATCACTATTTAAAAATAATTCTCTTTTCTTTTTATTTTATTTTTAAAAAAAAAAAACATGTTTATTATTTTTGAATTTTTTTGAATTATTATTATTTTTTGAAAACGAAAGTGAACATAAATTTATTATCGAAAATACTCATTAAATATTTTCAACACTCTTGGTGGTATTTAACGAGATCTTCTCACCTCAAGATATCTTAAGAATCACAACCGTGATATCCTTCGAATTCCGTCATCGGCAATTTACATCCATCTTTTATTTAAATGCGTATGATGCGAATATTTAGATATCGGATGCATACGACTTAGCATATAAGACATATGATTAAATACATAACTATAAGATTAAACATGCAAATCATAATATTAAAAACACGAGCATGACAAGATATCAAATACGTAAATATTTATTTTTTATTCGTTCTTTTTATTTTGATGATTTCCATAAATGAAAACGAATTTTTGTATTGAGCATATCGCTAAATACTCCCACTACTCGTGGTGATACTTAGCGAAATTCTCTCACCTCGGGATATCTTGGGAATCACAACCGTGATGTCATTCGATTTCCGTCGTCGGCTAATCCGTATTCACCGATCTTATTTAAATGCGAATGGTGCGAATAAAATATTGAATGCACACGATTTAGCATATAACATGTACGAATAAAGGCCTAATTATACGATCAAATGCACGACATAATGTTCAAAAACACGAGCATGACGAAATAACAGATACGTAACATTCACTATGTATTTATTTATATTTTGACTAATTTCATTTGTAGGTGAAAACGAAATTTTGTGTCGAGCATATCGCTAAATACTCACACTACTCGTGGTAATATTTAACGAAATTCTCTCACCTCGGGATATCTTAGGAATCACAACCGTGACTTTCTTCGAATTTCGTCGTCGGCAAATCCGTATTCATCCTTTTTGTTGTACGAATGCGCGTGATGCGAACGAAACAATAATAAAAAAAGTGCAAAGTGCATGAAATTCATTTATCTTTCATTTTCACTTTTATCCTTGCTTTCTTTAATATATATTTTTTTATTTTTACTATTATCATATTTTTTATTTTTTATTATTATTTTTTTATCTCTTTTTTTACTTTTATCATTATTTATTTATTTTTATCTCTTTTTTTTAATATATTTTTACTACTATTTTTTTATCTTTTTTTTTATTTCTACTTTTATCATTATTTTTACTTCTACTAATATCATTTTTTTATTATTTTTTTACTCTTATTTTTACTAATATCATATATTTTTTTATTAAATTTTATTAATACCATATTTTTTATTTTTTATTAATTTTTACGATTATCATATTTCATTATTTTTTTAATTTTTACTCATATCATATGTTTTATATTTTATTATTTTCATTTTATTAATACCATATTTTTTTAATTTTTCAATATCATATTTTTTTATATTTTTTTTATTAATAACATCATATTTTTTTATTATTTTTTTTTATATTTTTTATTAATACCATATTTTTTATTATTTATTTTTACAATTATCTTTATTTTTTATTTATTATATATATATATTTTTACTTATTATTATTATGTTATTATTATATTTTTAAGAAAAGATAAAAAGATAATATATATATATATAAATATATATATAAAAAAAATCGGGTCAGGTCGAGTCCAACACGCGGACCGATACGCGGGTCCCGTGACCGGACCCGTTTGAAAGAAAAAAAAAATACGTACGGGTCGGCTCCAGGCGCGGACCCACGCGCGGGTCGCTGGACCCGACCCACTAGCTGTTATTTAAACTCCTCTTTTTTTTTTCCATTTCTTAAAAGATTAAAAAAAAAAAATTCTACCTCTTCTCTAAATTCCCCCCCGCCGTTCACCAACGCTGCCGTGTGCTCCGCCGTGCTGGAGCTTCGATCTGATGCGGGCTCAAAACGATCCTACTCGCCTCTTCTTTCCCGATCTGCAGATGGTTTCGTCTGAAAACTAACCCCCACTCGTAGATCTGAGTCCAACCTTTCGGATCCCAGAAAAAAATCGATCTATTTTTTTGCTTTCTCTTTTTTTTTTTCATTTTTTCTCCTTGCTGACTTTTTTTTTTGTAGGGATCTCTCTCTTTTTTTGTTGCGGTTATGGGTTCTTTGCAGGGATATTTTTTTTGTTTTCTGTTTTTTTTTCGGGGGCTCCTCCTCTCTTCCAGGTCCGATCGACAGGGGTTTTTAAAAGGGGTAGGTGGCGTGTGGGAGGGGGCTTGAGTATGGGGAAAGGGCTAGGTGGTTAGGGGGTTGAGTGTAGGGTTTGGGTCCTGTCCGGTTTGGGGATGGCTGGGTTGGCGTGTGGGGGTGGGCTTAGCAAGCAGGGGCCGTTTTGGGGTGGCGTATAGGGGTGGTGGTGGTAGGCGGCGGCGGTAGGGGAGGCTGGTGTAGGGGGGCTAGGGTTTGCTAGGGTTTCTGGGTTTGAAAATGGGAATGGGCCTGCTGGGCCTGCTGGGTAGCAGGCCCTGTTGGGTCTGTTGGGCCTGCTGGTTAGCAGGCCCGATTTGGCCTGCTTGGCTAGCAGGCCCAAAAGGGCCTTGGGTGGGCTTGTAGAAGGCTTGACAATTTCGAACACAACACGATTATACGACACGAACAGAACATGAAAAAAATAATTAAAACACGACACGAAAAATAACATGAACATGACACAAATACATGAACGTGTCAAAATCTACATAAAACCAATTATTAACGTGTAAAAATTTATATAAACTTATAATACCTTAAACACACGATTAAATAACACAAACACGTTACCAACATGCATTTTTTTTTTCTAAATTGAATCATTATGACAAATTATGCAAAATATGAGATGAAATGAGACACGACACGAACACAAATTTTTTTCTCTAAATTGAATCACCATGACAAACTATGCAAAATATTTGGATGAATTTAAAACGACACGAATACAACATGGAAAAAATAATTAAAATACGAAACGAAAAATAATATGAACACAAAACAAATACACGAACGTCTCAAATTTTTCATAAAACGAATTATTAAAATGTAAAAGTTTATATAAATTTATAATACTTTGGACAACAGAAAAAATAACATGAATACGACACGAAAAATAACAGGAATACAACACGAATGTGTCAAAATCTACATAAAACGAATTATTAACTTTTAAAAATTATATAAATTTATAATACTTTGAACATACGAAAAATAACATGAACACGAATACTTTGAACAAACGAAAAAATTGTTGGATATCAATGATTAATTTAAGTGTATAAATACGAAATATGTATATGAATACATAGGTTATCATAAGTAGATACACGATGTATTATTAATGTACACAATTGATATCAATAATGAATGAGAAATTGATCTCAAAGGTACCCACTTGAAGAGAAAGAAAGTTGGTTGATGTTGTACATGGTGTAGAATCTCACATTTTATAAAGAAAGGCTTAAGCTTGTTGTTTATATAGACTTAGGTTCAATGTTGGGTTGGGCCCCAAGGGACACCCAAGTTTTTTGTGAAGGGTGAGGACCTACACAAACTTAGGATACCACACGCAAGCGTCATCGAGCTGGGCCGGGCCAGGCATGGGCTAGTTTGAGTTTGGTTCAGTAATTAATTTTTTATTGCCCAACTGACATTTTTTTCGATCCAAACCGAACCGATTCAGCATCCACCAACCAAGAGACTTGTCTTTTTAAGACATTTCAGTTCTGATCGAACCGTTTTGTTTTCAAACGATCAGTCTACTGTTTTTTTTTTTTTTACCGAAACGGTTTATATTCAAATGGTCTGTCTATTATGACCGAATAGGTTCTTCTCAAATGGTCTGTCTGTTCCGAACAGACTTCTGTTTTTCTATATAAACCTGAAAGAAATGTTAGTTTTAATTTAACAAAATTTCTTCCTATCTAAGCTTTTGGTTCTCTATTGTCTTTTGAGAGAGACTTCCATTTTTTGTTTCGCTGTATTGCTTTGACTGTGCTATCAACAACAACGTGTTTGAGAAAACCTGCAAGACGAATTGCTCAATCTGTAAGCACCTAAGTGACAGGGAATAATCATGTCAGAGGTTCTACCTTGACTCAAACTTCTATTTCTATGTTCTACCGAAACAGTGAGTAAATGTAATGTTCGTATATTTGTTATATATATTGTTCTATCAATTCAGATTGTTATTTGTTCTTTGATATTATATATATATATATATATATATATTTATTTATATGTGTGTGTGTTTATGTAGTAGTGAAATAATACTAAATGCATATAAGATATACAACAATCTTAAGACGATTATTTTTAATCTTCTACGATTATTTGTTTTGTTTCATTATTGTTGTTGAATATATACATATATTGTAACAACCGAGGTTACGTATAATCATGTAAAGTTAAATCCCAAAAATTTTAAGGACGAACTTGAAAATTGGTAAGAAGTTATAAGTGAATGAAATAAAAGAAGAAAGGATCAAATTGAAAATACTAAAAAGTTTAGGGGCTTAATGGTTATTTATAAAAAGTTGAGGGACTAATATGCAATTATCCCAAAAACAAGAAAAATATCTCTTTATCTTCATCTTTCTCTCCCGACATCTCAAAACATTTTCCTTCTCTTCTTCAAGCAGCCGTCCTCCCACTCTATCCCTCTCTCTCTCAAAATTTTCTTCAAGTATTCCACCATAATCTCAACAAAAATTACATCCAAGGTTAGTTTCTTGATAAATTCTTCATTTTCTTTAGATATTCTATTTGAGCATGCTAAGATCTTTACACCATATACATGTTAAGGTCTGAAATCCATCTATTAAGTATGAATTTTACTCATTTTTGGTAAGAATTAAAAGGATTTGAAAGCATGAACAAGAAAATGGGAAGAAAAAGCAAAACAGGGGAAACTGAGCATGCTTGCTGTTCAGATTTTCTGGGTTTGGCACATTAGGGTTTGTATTTTTTTGATATTTTTCCTAGAAACTATATTTCAATACGAGAATTTTGGTTTTTGAATCACCCAAAACCGATAAGTGGTTAAAAAGATAAAATTCGGTGAAGTTGGCTGTTCTGTGTTGATCCCTGTTTCAGCATAGTTTAAAGTTTTATCAAACTTGACCAAGATTTTGTTCTAATTGTCTAAGTTAGTTATTTTCTCTATAAATTAGACTTATTGGTGCCAAAATCAAGTTATGATTTTCTAATCTAACTTGATATTAAGGAATTTATTGCTTAAGAGAAATATAATACCAAAGGATGGTTATGGATTATGAAAATCTCTAAGGCATGGAATACTAGAAACGAATTCGATAAGGACATGATTATGGAGTTGAATTATGGAGAAAATGATTATGGAAATGATATTAAAAATTAAGGATATGTTGTTTTGAGTATGAGAAATTAGTATATGGGGTAGATTAATGGGACTTAAGTTGCATTCAAAATTGTGTAATGCTTTGAGCATGTATAGATACTAATTATTGTTAATCTCTAGGCCACGTAGATCCGACGTCACCTGTGGATCCCGAGGTTTCAGGTCGAGGTGTACAGTGAGATCATCTCAAAGATTGTGAGTAGACGACAACTATAGTTATTTGAAATTTATTTAAATATAATTATATATTTTTTTTAGCGTAATATTTATTTTACGTATTAAAGGTATATACGATATTTAATCATATGAATTGATTTGTTATTAAAGTATTTTTATTTCAAGAAATATTATATCGAGTAAGTTGGTTGATTTTATGAAATATGATTTTACATAAAATTTGACGTACATGGTTTTGGCTCCACCTGACTTAATGTATGAGATTATTTCCTTGACCGGAATACGGGAGCTGCGTGCTACGCCTTTGTGGCGGGAACCACCTCCAGAGTCCCTATTCCGTGATATTAGATCGGAATACGGGAGCTGCGTGCTACGCCTTTGTGGCGGGAGCCACCTCCAGAGTCTCCATTCCGTGATATTAGACTGGGGTATGGGAGCTGCGTGCTACGCCTTTGTGGTGGGAGCCACCTCCAGAGTCCCTATCCCGTTATATTTGCCTTTTGGGGGAACATCATAGCGACACATATGCCTTTGGGACGTCCTATGGTGGTATTGGCCTTTGGGGCCGGCTACTAGTATGCCTACATGGATATTGCCTGGTTATTTCATGGATGTATTCTTATGCATGACAGTAAGTTGGAGCCCAATTATACGTAACTTGATTTACTACAGGTAGATTTAATAAATTGATTTAATATTATAACATTGTTATATATTTGAAAAGCTTGCTACGTCTTTGAATTACTCATTATGGTTTTATTATTATTTATTTTGAAAATGTCAATTATGCTTTACAGATTTCCATTATGGTTTTCACACGTTTTAAAAGTTGTTTACTCACTGAGATATTCATATATCTCACCATTTCATATTCTCATTTTCAGGTGATAGTTAGGTGTTGGGATTGCAACCTTCCTCTTTTCTCTGCTTCAAATAGTATTGTGACGTGGTGGGCATCATAGTAAAAAAATTTATTGAAGTCTTGATCTTTTGATGTTTTTATCTAGTAAACCTTGCTGAGATAGGTTTACTTTTGGATATATTATATGTATATATTTGAAGATATGAGACAATAGATCAGTATGTTTTGACTTGAGCATAAATTGATCATGGATAATTTTTGAATACGATGGATATATGTGATAATAGTATTAAGAAATATTGCTGGTTGAGGATATGAATTGAGTGTTATTTGCAGGAGGGTTTATAGTTGATATAGAAAGGAAACTCTGCCGGATTTTAGGTAGATTATTCGGACAGGGTGTTACAATTTGGTATCAGAGCAAGGTTATAGGTCCTGTAGACTTAGGAACTGTTTGTTGAAGTATTAAAATATTGTCACTTATGTAAGAAATCAGACACGATGCCACCACGTCAAAGAGGAAGGCCTAGAATCAATCCCCTAGCCCAAAATAGGGATAGAAATAGAAATAAGAATACTGATGAGCAAATTAGAGAACAAGCTTTAGTTGCTAGTTCATCTTCTGTTGCTGCACCCTCAGCAGCTAATCTTAATTTAGCTGAGGTAGTTGCGGCCTTGGCAAGAGTAATTCCCGCTTTGACTGCCCCTACTGAAAAGGGGATAGTTGATTACTGTAAAGATTTGAAGAATATGGGTTGCAAGATTTTCACGGGGTCTTTGGAATCAGATTTAGCCTGGTCATGGCTACAAAAATTTGAGACTACTTCCATTACTCTTCAGATTCCCGAGTCTATGAGGTTATCATGTGCGGTGCAATTTTTGGAGGATTATGCACACACATGGTGGAAAACTACAGTGCAAAGGTATGCTGGACGTCCTACCATAACCTGGGCAGATTTTCGAAGAGTGTTTGAAGAAAAATACTATTCTCGGCCCTTGCGGGAAAAGAAATGGACTGAGTTTATGAATTTAAAACAGGGTGGTATGTCAGTAGTAGAGTATGAGCAAAAGTTCAATGAACTATCAGAATTTGCTCCATCGATAGTAGCCAACGATGCTGATAGATGCAAGAAATTCCAAGATGGGCTACATGTTAGTATTCGAGATAGGTTGATGACCCTACTTAGATAAGTTTGTTATTGTTTTCATCGATGACATCCTAGTTTATTCCAGGAATAAGGATGATCATGTAAACCATTTGAGAATGGTGTTGCAGACTATGCGTGAAAAGCAACTTTATGCTAAATTTTTCAAGTGTGAATTCTGGCTAGACAAAGTAGCATTCCTTGGTCACGTAGTATCTAAGGAAGGGATTTTTGTGGATCCACAAAAGATAGAAGCTGTAGTTGCTTGGGAAAGACCCACTAATGTCACAGAAGTTAGGAGCTTTCTCGGATTGGCAAGGTACTATCGAAGATTCGTGGAAGGATTTTCCATGATTGCCTCTCCTTTGTCAAAATTAATAAGGAAGCATGCTAAGTTTGAGTGGACTGACGGATGTGAGCAAGCTTTCCAAGAGCTCAAGTGTATATTGACCACAGCACCAGTTCTTACACTACCATCAGGGACTGGAAGCTTTGTGGTATACAGTGATGCCTCGAGGAGAGGTTTGGGTTGCGTTTTGATGCAACATGGGAAGGTGATAGCTTATGCTTCTTGACAACTGAAACAACATGAGCAAAACTATCCCACTCATGATTTAGAGTTGGCGACAGTGGTGTTTGCACTGAAAATTTGAAGGCATTATTTATTTGGAGAAAAATGTACAATCTACACTGATCATAAGAGTCTGAAATATTTGATGGATCAGAAAGAATTAAATTTGAGGCAAAGGAGATGGTTGGAATTGATAAAAGATTATGACTGTGTAATTGACTACCACCCAGGAAAGGCCAATGTAGTGGTCGATGCTCTTAGTAGAAAATCTTCTAGTTCTCTTGCTCATATTCGAGCAATTCAGAAACCCTTACAAAATGAGTTGAAGTCTTTACCTTTAGAATTGATGATTATTGAGAATAATCTCCTGATAACCCACTTGAAGGTTAAACCGATTCATATTGATTGGATACGTGAAGCACAGAATAATGACCCTATGCTGGTAAAGTTAAAGCAAGAAGTAAGGGATAGTGTGAGGACTGACTTTTAAATAAAGGATGAAGATGTACTGATAATGAAAAATAGGCTTTGTGTGCCTCAAGATGAAGAACTCCGGAAGGTGATTTTGGAGGAAGCTCATAATGCACCATACGCGTTACATCCTGGTAGTGTGAAGATGTATCGAACCTTAAGAGAACATTATTGGTGGCAAGGTATGAAATGGGACATAGCTGAGTTTGTTTCTAGATGCTTGGTATGCCAACAAATTAAAGCCGAGCATCAAAAACCTTCTGGGAAATTGAACCCCCTACCTATTCCTCAATGGAAGTGGGAAGATATTGCTATGGATTTCATTTCGGGATTGCCAAGAACACAGTCTGGTTATGATAGCATTTGGGTGATTGTTGATCGTTTGACAAAATCAGCTCACCTTTTGCCAGTCAAGAAGACTTTTTCCATGGAAAGACTGGCTAAACTTTATGTGAACGAAATTGTTAGGTTACATGGTGCCTCAGTATCGATTGTATTTGATCGAGACCCCCGATTCACATCTCGATTTTGGCCAAGTTTGCAGAATGCTATGGGCACTAAACTCAAGTTTAGTACTGCTTTTCATCCTCAGACAAATGGGCAATCTGAACGGACAATTCAAATTTTGGAAGATATGCTCAGATCTTGTATTATGGAATTCAAAGAAAACTGGGATAAACACTTGCCTCTAGCAGAATTTGCGTATAACAATAGTTATCAGTCCAGCATCGACATGGCTCCGTTTGAAGCTTTATATGGAAGGAAGTGCAGAACTCCGGTGTGTTGGGATGATACAGATGAAAGGAAATTACTAGGTCCAGAAATTGTTATGATGACTGCAGACAAAGTTAAGGTAATTCGGGAAAAGATAAAAATAGCTCAAGATCGACAAAAGAGCTATGCAGATAATCGGAGAAAAGATTTAGAGTTTGAAGTTGGTGATATGGTGTTTTTAAAAGTGACTCCTTGGAAAGGAGTAATCCGGTTTGGAAGACGAGGAAAGTTGGGCCCTCGATATATAGGGTCGTATGAGATCATTGAACGGATTGGCCCAGTTGCTTATAGATTGGCCTTACCAGAAGAATTGTCACGAATTCATAATGTGTTCCATGTTTCCATGCTCCGAAAGTACATTTTTGATTCTTCACATATATTGAAGGATTTGCCTATGGAAATTGAGGAAAACTTAACTTATGAAGAGCAGCCAGTTGAGATTTTGGATAGAAGGGACCAAGTTCTAAGGACTAAGACTATTCCATTAGTGAAAGTTCTTTGGAGGAATCATTTATACGAAGAAGCTACATGGGAAAGGGAGGAAGATATGCAGACTCAATATCCTCACTTATTCAATCAAGTTGGTAAGTAAATTTCGAGGACGAAATTTTTCTATGGGGGGTAAGTTGTAACAATCGAGGTTACGTATAATCATGTAAAGTTAAATCCCGAAAATTTTAAGGACGAACTTGAAAATTGGTAAGAAGTTATAAGTGAAGGAAATAAAAGAAGAAATGATCAAATTGAAAATACTAAAAAGTTTAGGGGCTTAATGGTTATTTATAAAAAGTTGAGGGACTAATATGCAATTATCCCAAAAACAAGAAAAATATCTCTTTATCTTCATCTTTCTCTCCCGAAATCTCAAAACATTTTCCTTCTCTTCTTCAAGCAGCCGGCCTCCCACTCTATCCCTCTCTATCTCAAAATTTTCTTCAAGTATTCCACCATAATCTCAACAAAAATTACATCCAAGGTTAGTTTCTTGATAAATTCTTCATTTTCTTTAGATATTCTATTTGAGCATGCTAAGATCTTTACACCATATACATGTTAAGGTCTGAAATCCATCTATTAAGTATGAATTTTACTCATTTTTGGTAAGAATTAAAAGGATTTGAAAGCATGAACAAGAAAATGGGAAGAAAAAGCAAAACAGGGGAAACTGAGCATGCTTGCTGTTCAGATTTTCTGGGTTCGGAAAATTAGGTTTTGTATTTTTTTGATATTTTTCCTAGAAACTAGACTTCAATACGAGAATTTTGGTTTTTGAATCACCCAAAACCGATAAGTGGTTAAAAAGATAAAATTCGGTGAAGTTGGCTGTTCTGTGTTGATCCCTGTTTCAGCATAGTTTCGGGTTTTATCAAATTTGACCAAGATTTTGTTCTAATTGTCTAAGTTAGTTATTTTCTCTATAAATTAGACTTATTGGTGCCAAAATCAAGTTATGATTTTCTAATCTAACTTGATATTAAGGAATTTATTGCTTAAGAGAAATATAATACCAAAGGATGGTTATGGATTATGAAAATCTCTAAGGCATGGAATACTAGAAACGAATTCGATAAGGACATGATTATGGAGTTCAATTATGGAGAAAATGATTATGGAAATGATATTAAAAATTAAGGATATGTTGTTTTGAGTATGAGAAATTAGTATATGGGGTAGATTAATGGGACTTAAGTTGCATTCAAAATTGTGTAATGCTTTGAGCATGTATAGATACTAATTATTGTTAATCTCTAGGCCATGTAGATCCGACGTCACCTGTGGATCCCGAGGTTTCAGGTCGAGGTGTACAGTGAGATCATCTCAAGGATTGTGAGTAGACGACAACTATAGTTATTTGAAATTTATTTAAATATAATTATATTTTTTTTAGCGTAATATTTATTTTACGTATTAAAGGTATATACGATATTTAATCATATGAATTGATTTGTTATTAAAGTATTTTTATTTCAAGAAATATTATATCGAGTAAGTTGGTTGATTTTATGAAATATGATTTTACATAGAATTTGACGTACATGGTTTTGGCTCCACCTGACTTAATGTATGAGATTATTTCCTTGACCGGAATACGGGAGCTGCGTGCTACGCCTTTGTGGCGGGAGCCACCTCCAGAGTCCCTATTCCGTGATATTAGATCGGAATACGGGAGCTGCGTGCTACGCCTTTGTGGCGGGAGCCACCTCCAGAGTCCCCATTCCGTGATATTAGACTGGGGTATGGGAGCTGCGTGCTACGCCTTTGTGGTGGGAGCCACCTCCAGAGTCCCTATCCCGTTATATTTGCCTTTTGGGGGAACATCATAGCGACACATATGCCTTTGGGGCGTCCTATGGTGGTATTGGCCTTTGGGGCCGGCTACTAGTATGCCTACATGGATATTGCCTGGTTATTTCATGGATGTATTCTTATGCATGACAGTAAGTTGGAGCCCAATTATACGTAACTTGATTTACTACAGGTAGATTTAATAAATTGATTTAATATTATAATATTGTTATACATTTGAAAAGCTTGCTACGTCTTTGAATTACTCATTATGGTTTTATTATTATTTATTTTGAAAATGTCAATTATGCTTTACAGATTTCCATTATGGTTTTCACACGTTTTAAAAGTTGTTTACTCACTGAGATATTCATATATCTCACCATTTCATATTCTCATTTTCAGGTGATAGTTAGGTGTTGAGATTGCAACCTTCCTCTTTTCTCTGCTTCAAACAGTATTATGACGTGGTGGGCATCATAGTAAAAAAATTTATTGAAGTCTTGATCTTTTGATGTTTTTATCTAGTAAACCTTGCTGAGATAGGTTTACTTTTGGATATATTATATGTATATATTTGAAGATATGAGACAATAGATCAGTATGTTTTGACTTGAGCATAAATTGATCATGGATAATTTTTGAATACGATGGATATATGTGATAATAGTATTAAGAAATATTGCTGGTTGAGGATATGAATTGAGTGTTATTTGCAGGAGGGTTTATAGTTGATATAGAAAGGAAACTCTGCCGGATTTTAGGTAGATTATTCGGACAGGGTGTTACATATATATATATATATTCAACTATTGAAAGCATATATATATATATTAAAATTTGAATATATATAATTTATTATATATATATAGTTATAAATATATATGCGGTCAGCGTGGACATATATATATATATCAATATATAATTTGTTATAACATTTATATATAAATATATATTGCTATTGTTTAGTAATATATATATATATTTGTAATATACATTGATATATATAGTTACATTTTATACATATATGTGTTAAATATATATTTTTTTTTGTACGATTTTTTGCTATATATTTGTTGTTGTGCAATTCTGTTATAAAAATTGCATAGAAGTTGATCTTGTTATTTTTTAAATAACAGATGGCAGAACATTCTATCGGTACTGCTAGTGCGCCTGTAGCGTCACGGCCACTACATGTTACACATGGTGAGAAGCCCGAGAAGTTCAGTGGTCTGGACTTCAAATGTTGGTAGCAAAAGATGCTGTCTGACCACCCTCAACCTAGCTCGGTTCCTAAGAGAGGAGGCTCCGGTTCTCAACGAGGGAGAGACCGATCCTACGGTTGTAGTCTCGGTGGAAGCATGGAAGCATTTTGACTTCCTATGCAAGAATTATATCCTTAACGGATTGGACAACACATTATACAACGTGTATAGCCCAATCAAAACATCGAGAGAGCTGTGTGAGTCCTTAGAAAGAAAGTACAGAATCGAGGATGCTGACACGAAGAAGGTTGTGGTTGGCAAGTTTCTGGAACACAAAATGGTGGACTCGAAAACCATGATCAGCCAAGTCCAAAAGTATCAGTTTATCCTCTATGAAATTACTGACAAAGGAATGATTCTTAGTGAATCATTTGACACGGCTGCTTTGATAGAGAAATTGCCACCTTCGTGGAAAGATTTCAAGAACTATCTAAAGCACAAGAAAAATGAGATGACCTTAGAGGACTTGATTGTTCGGTTAAAAATCGAGGAGGATAACCGTGGTTCAGAAAAGAGGGTTAAAGTTCAGACCATGGAAGCCAAAGCAAATGTTGTAGAACATTCACACAAGACCAGCAAGAGGAAATATGTTGGTTCTAGTTCTTCCCAAGATAATAAGGGAACGAATTTCAAGAAGTTCACGGGAACTTGTTTTGTGTGCAACAAGCCTGATCATCGAGCAAAGGACTGCCTTCAGAACAAAAAGAAGAAAGCTCAAGCCAACTTAGTTGATGATAATGAGATTGAGCTCGCTACTGTAATGTCACAAGTGAACATGGTAGAAAACCCTAAAACATGATGGGTTGATACCGGTGCCACTTGTCATCTTTGTTCTGATAGAAAGAGTTTCTCTGAGTATAAAGAAGTCGTTGTTGATGAGCAACTATTTATGGGAAACTCTTCGGTCTGCAATGTACTAGGCCATGGGAAGGTGGTGCCCAAGATAACATCCGGGAAAGAACTAACTTTGAACGATGTGGTTCATGCTCCTAAATTCGTAAGAATTTGGTTTTCGGCTCTCTGTTGAGCAAGAACGGATTTAGACTAGTATTTGAGTCAGATAAATTTGTACTCACTAAATGTGGCATGTTTGTGGGTAGAGGATATTTATGTGATGGACTTTTTAAGCTCAATGTAATGGCTGTTGTGCCAAAGAACATGAATAATAATTAAATTATTTAATCTGTTTATTTGGTGTGGCATAGTAGATTAGGTCATGTAGATTACAAGACCTTGCAAAGAATCATCAATTTGGATTTGCTTTCGAAATTTTTTATTGATAAAATTACAATTGTGAAATTTGTGTGGAATCCAAATTGGCTCAGGCTCTTTTCTATTCGGTAGAAAGAAGTAGTTATGTATATATGCTAAGAAGTAAATACGAGGCCTTGGAAGCTTTTAAGCTCTTTAAAAAATGAGGTCGAAAATCAACTAAGCAAGAAAATTAAGATAATAAGGAGTGATAGAGGTGGTGAATATGATTCATTGTTTAATGAATTCTGTTCACAAAATGTTATCATCCATCAAACCACTGCTCCTTATTCACCTCAACAAAATGGTATTGCGAACACAAGAACCGAACGTTGAAAGAAATGATGAACGCTTTGTTGATAAGTTCAGGGTTACCTTAGAACTTATGGGGGGAGCTATAATAATAGCTAATTATATTTTAGATAAAATACCCCACAAGAAATCAGACAAGACACCGTATAAATTATGGAAGGGTCGAAGACCATCCTATAAATACATGAAAGTGTAAGGGTATCTTGCTAAGGTAGCGGTTCCTCCGCCTAAAAAGGTCATGATAGGACCTAAAACTATGTTCGGTGCATCATTTGATGGGATCATGACCCAATCCTTGAGGGTAAGAGAAGGACATGTGAAAAAAAATGTCAATTTTGTGCAACAAGGATACTCGTGTGTGATCTTGTCGCCGATGAGGGTATCGACATAGTAAGTGGGAAGAGTGTCATGGTCTGGTATCGGCATGCTTGGTGCTACCATGACATCCCAGTTGTGGAGCGGAGGATGAGACCCTGTCCATGGGATCGGTGATCCCTGATGGTGCCAAAAGCGGCAAGGGCACATCAAACCATTAGGTTGAAAATGAATGTGAAGACAATTTTCCTAAATGGTGAACCTTGAAAAAAAGGTTTGTATGTAACCACCCGAGGGGTTTGTTGTTAAAAGAAAGGAAAAATACTGGTGACACGATATCTCAAATAGAAAATTCACAGATAATTGGTAGTCTCATGTATTTCATGAACTGCACAATACCAGACTTAGCATATTGAGTTAGCAAACGGAGTAGATTAATAAGTAATCTTGGAAAGAATCACTAGAAGGCCATAGTAAGGGTACTCAGATATTGGAGATACATCTCAAGTATGGACTTCACTATACAAGATATCCAGCTGTGCTTGAAGGGTACAATGATGCAAATTGGATATCTGATACTAAAGATTCGAAATCAACTAGCGAATTTATCTTTACTATTGGAGAAGCTGCAGTGTCTTGGAAATCTTCTAGATAAACGTGTATTGCCAGATCCATTATGGAATCTGAATTTATAGCTTTAAATAAAGCTGGAGAAGAAGTGGAATGGCTTCGAAATTTTTTAGAAGATATTCCATGTTGGCCGAAACCCGTGCTTGCAATTTGTATACATTGCGATAGTCAATCTACAATTGATAGGGCACAGTAAATCTCGACACATTTGTCAAAGACACAATACCGTAAAACAATTGCTCTCAAATGGAATTATCTCTATTAATAATGTAAAATCAAAGGATAATACTGTAGATCTGCTTACGAAAGGTTTAACAAGAGAGCAAGTATATAAATCATCGAGGGGAATGCGTCTTAAGCCTATAAATTAAGAAGAGTTACATAATGGCAACCCAACCTAGTTGACTGGAGATCCTAAGATCTAGGTTAAAAGGGACAACCGAATTATGTTAACTTAGTATGAGCACTATAAGAGTTAAAACACTCATATCTATTCCTATGATGAATTAAGTGCTGTCTGCAAAGAAGTTAAGATAATCTATGCTTTTAATGATTCTTATTGCTAGATAAAATCTAGTGGGATATTGCAGGATACTTTTCATAAGAAATCACCTATATAAGTAAGAAACGTGGTCATTTGTATGAGAATTGATCAGGCTAAATTCTCTATAGTACTCATAGAAACCAGGATGTGTTAGGGGCCAAAATGAACACAACCGTGAGAACCAAAAATGTTTGAACAGGAATTGTGTGATACCTATTGTCTGGGTTTACACGAATTGCTCAATATGTAAGCACCTAAGTGACAGGCAATAAATCGTCTTAAAGTTAGAGGTTCTACCTTGACTCAAACTTCTATTTCTATGTTCTATCGAAACTGTGAGTATATGTAATGTTCGTATATTTGTTATATATATTATTTTATCAATTCATATTGTTATCTGTTATTTGATATTATATATATATATATGTTTATGTAGTAGTGAAATAATACTAAATGCATATAAGATATACAACAAAAATAACATGAATACGACACAAAATATTTGAAATCGAAAAGATCCGAATCCGAGAAGGTACGAACTTGAAAAGATCCAAACTCGATATGAACCGAATAGAAAATAATCCCGAGGTCCAAAATAATCTAAAATGACCTAATTAATCCCAAAGTCATGTGGCAAAAGTCCAAACAACCTTACTTTTTAAATTGGATACCACAATTAACCCCCAAAGTATAGCTTATGACATGTATTATGTGGTAAAAAGAGTGTGATACCATAATTAACCCTCAAATCATAACTAATGACATGTATTATGTGGCAAAAAGAATGTGTTTAAAAATTTCAAATACTCAATCATCATACATTTGGGGATTGCTTTAGTGTAGGTATAGATAAGGTGACGCATGCCTAAGCCATCTCTTAATCATTGACCAACCCAACAAAACTTCCAAGTAAAGAATAATAATGTTGTCGGATTTATCACACAAGTGCACATATCGGTACAAGTAATAAAGTATAGAGTAAAGTATCGTTCCCACGAGGAATTGTTATCAAATTCGTTAACTACTAATTAAAATTAAAACAACTCAATCTTATTCAAACACTTAATTAAAGATTATTAATTAAAAACTAAATAAAAAGAAATAACAAGCAAAGAAGATAAATTAAAACTTAGATTAAACAATTGAGAAAAGCCATGGATTACAATTTCCTCCAACACTTCGTATGAACCTCTTCTACTCTCTTAACTTGACTAATGGCGTTGAGTTGTTAATTTAGAGTTCTAATTTATTTATAAGTATATGTCGATGATCTTATAAAAATATCTCTCTTACCCAATTAACTATATTTTTATGTAAATTGAATTAAAGAAAAACTTATTAAGTTTAGACTCTAAAATTATAGAACTTCCCGATGTTTACCATCCATCCCAATCCCAAACATTAGGTCTAAATGTGACGGGAATCGGAAACACAACGTCGCATCATGGCAAATGGGTTGGGCTAAGAATTGTCAGATTGGATTAGATTTGCTAATTCATAGTACGTATTTTTTTTATGTCAGTTTTGTAAATATAAAATATAACATAAATTATTAAATGTGTCAAAATCTTAAACACAAATCAATACATGTATTAAATGTGTCATGTTAATTGTGTTAATCGTGTTTAACATATCGTATCGTGATTATTACACTATTTTCGTGTTTATTAAATACATTGCGTTCATGTTTTTTTTTTTTTTTATATATATATCATATTCAAAATTATCAAATCTAAATTCAATAATCATAGTCAAGCCAATATATATATATATATATATATATATTATACAATTATTATGATTCATGTAAATATATTTAGACCTTGGGTTAATTATTTTATAGTCAAATTAGGAATAATTTAAAATTTAATCATTTCATGACCTATCTTTAACAAGGAACAACGTGAATAACAATAATTGCATAGGTATTTTCCTCAAAAGTGTATCAAAAGGGAAAAAAAGAAACTACACTTTAAACTTTCTCTATATTAAAAAATAACTAGAAAAAAACCCATTTCCCCGGGGTATTTTAAAAACAAATTTAAATTTTTTTAATTAATTAATAATAATAATAAATTAGTTTTAGTTTATATTTTATTAAATAATAATTATTTATTTAAATATTTTATTTTTAAATTATAATAATTTTAATATAATAATAATTTTTAATTATAAAAATTAAATTTATGATAACTGTTTATTTATAAATTAGCATTTTTAAATGTTATTGTCGCAACCTAAAAAATAACAAGTCTCATCGCGAGACTTTATATTCGTTAAGCATGACATTGGAAAACAGAGAAAAAAGCGACTTAATTTCTCTTGAAATAAAATGAGAGTTTGAAAACAACATTGGAAAAAGACACGGAGTCGCCACCAATCTTTTTTAGCTAGGTGTGATCAACCACCTATTAAAATCGATTTTTTAAAACATTTTAAAATTAAGTAAAACATTTTTAAAACCAATTTCAAGTCTGCGTTTTAAACCAGAAAAAACCAAAGAAAGCGGGTTCGAGACTCAATTACGTGCGGGGAAGGATTAGCACCTCCACAACTCCCGTATAAAAACGATACCTTATTAATCGTGTGTTATCTCAAGTCTTGGTAAAAAAGTTGGTTTTAAATTTGGCATTAAATTAATTCCCAATTTAAAGAAAAAATAATTTCATTTTTAATTGAAAATGATCCGGAATTTATTAATTCAAAATTTTCCTACATTCCCTGAAAATTCGGCAAAATATAAAAAATTTTATTTATTTAGAAAATTTTCCAAATCACTATCGTTTTAAGAAAGATATTCCGTTATTAATGATAATTGATGATATCCTCCCCGGCAACCCGGAAGAGAACACATGAATTATTTTAATTCGAGAATAACTTTGTTTTATTTAAAATCATTATCTCTTAAAAGCATTTTAAAAAAATGAATATGAACATGTGTGGCATAATATAATCTAAATGAAATGAATAACCTAAGAGACATAATATATTCTAAATAAAATGAATAATCTATGTGACATAATATATTCTAAATGAAATGAATAACCTATGTGACATAATATATTCTAAATGAAATGAATAACCTAAGTAACATAACATAATCTAAATGAAATGAAATGAAATATCCTAATATAATCAAAATGACATGAAATGAAATGAATATGAAACATAAAATAATATTATCATGAAATATGCATGAAAATAAAAATAATAATGCATGAACATAGTAAATGTTAAATGATGTGACAAAAATAATGACTAAAAAAAAAATAGGATAACATAGAATATTCACAACCATATATCAAACAATATAACATCATAAAATATAAAACAAAATAATGACATTATCATAGTAATTATCATAGCAAAAATCATATATTATATAGTATGTATGAACATGAAAAATACAATGCATGAAAGTGTATTTTTTCCTTTAAATAAGAAAATCCATATACCTAAAAAGATATCTGACTACCTTAGGAAAAGACATCAAATTAAATTTTCTAAAATCAAAAATACTTTGTGATTGGTTTGAAAACAATTTTGAAAATTCTTGGTTGAAAATGGCACATGGCCTAAACCCCCTTTGAAAAAGGCTCTATTTTCTAACTTTGAAAACCCAGACTTGACCACCCTTGATCAGAGCTTTATAAAATCATTTTCAGAATTAAAATGGCTTAGAAACTAACCTAGGACAGTAGCTAAGGTTCCTACTCAGCCCTCTCTTAATGCCTTAGCAAAAACAAAAATTTACTTTTCCCTTGAATTCAAATATGACTCTATTGTCCAGTTTTAAAGCGTAATTTTTAACCTATTTTTAAGATTTCAAAACAATCAAAAAAAATATGGGAGACTCAGAATATGTAAAACTATATGTGAAAAAATTGGCTTAATTTTTTGACTAAGGATAATCCACCAGAAAAATCACAAAAGTCCGAACACTGGGTGAAAATTTGTTTTGCCAAAAATCATTTTTAAGCCATTGATAAAATCATTCAAAAATCAAAGTAAAAATATTGGAGACTCTACTATGAACCTACAAACAGTAACTAAAATTTCTAAAAATTTGGACAAAAATTGGCTAAGTAAAAAAAATCACAAAGATAGAAAATCAACTTGACAACTTCTCAATTTTCTACAAGTATGCTCATGTGAGCTTGACTTTAAACCATTGATTGGTTTAAGTCAAAAATCAAGTGGTATGGTATGAGATGCATGAACAAACAACAAATTTGATGTATGAAATGCATGATCTAAAACCTAAATGATATAGGAAATACATGGCAATTCAAAATGACGTAATGCCTAGCATGAATTTGCATAGCAATAAATGCTACCCTAACCTAAATATGCATGAGATGCATAGTGATGCCAATGTAACCTAGACCTAAAATGTTATGAATATGCATGGCAATACAAAATTATCCTAATGCCTAGACCCAATATGCATGAGATGCATGGTAAGACAAATGTAACCTAGACCTATAGTGACATGAAAATGCATGGAAATACAAAGTTGTCCTAATGCTTAGCATGAATTTTCATGGCAATAAATGCTATCTACCTAATATGCATGAGAAGCATGGCAATTGATTTAGGATTTCTTTTATTTTTGTCTACTATTTTTTTTTATGAGTCTTTATTATTATTATTATTTTAGTGTGTTTTAGTTCCTTTTTAATACAATGATGAGATATGAATTGCATAGGTCTAAACTGGTTATTAGTGAGAAGATTTTCATAAGAATTAAGCTTGATACTAATTTTTATGAGCCAATGTTAATATGATATGTTGATTGAGAAAGAAGCATGTTTAGACTTAATCTGACTTGTATAATCATCCTTGTGAGTTTTTGAGCCTATAATGATTGATGCATTATACAAATCAATCTAATTTCTTTCTTGAGTGCTCTTATGATTACATGATTCTCTAGAACTTGCTTTAAACCATTTGAGACTATATTGATACATGTGACAACATGAATATGATAGAGGCATTAGGATTTTTAGCCAGAGCCAAACAGCCATCCCTTATTGATGTTCCAAGAGAACACACCCTTAGTGAACCAATTTGAGCCTACATTGAATAAGCTATCTCTTTGGTAACCATAACTTGTCCCTAACCTAAATATACTTATATCTTTACCTTTGTTCCAAAGATGAATTAGCATGTTTTGAGACAAGTTGCAAAGACAAGGGATATTTTTAGTTAAAAAATTGGGTTAGAAACAAGAAATAAGTGTGGGGGGGAAAGAAAAGAAAAGTCAAGAGAAAAAGAAATGAAATACTGGCAAATACATTCCTATGTAAAAAAAAAAATATATGAATCATCTCTTGAATTTGTGGAAAAAGAAAAAAGATGTTACAAAGTCGTTTAGAATGAAGAAAAGGCCCAACATAAATATCCGGCCTAGGTGACTATGTACTTGTAAAGAGTTTTGAGAAGTTTCTTTGTATGATCTTTTTATGTCTCTAAACTTTATGAACTCTTTGGAACCTTTGTGATATCTTTATCCTTTTGTTCTTCAACCACATTACAAACCCCTTGGCCCCATTACAACCTTGATTAAAGACCTCTTGATTCATGAAGTTGTATGATCTTTTAGTGGAGAATAGGTAGACAAGCAAGCATATGGTAGAACTATTTTCATGAGATTGATTGAGTGTAAACACTTTACCACTACTTTAAAGAGTGAAAATCATGAGAGTATCCCATATGAGAAGTTGAGATTAAGTTTGAATGTGCACTATTTTGATTGAAATATGTTATGTTAATATTGGCTTAACTCAAACAATTTACATTCAAGCATGATTTTTTGTGAAATTCTTTAAGATATTGATTAGTTTATAAGACTTGTTCAAAGATTGTCTCTAATTTATATTGAAAGGAATAGGAGTAAATATTTTTAGTATATGTAGTTTATTTATATTTTAGTTTTTCAATGTTTGTGGGTATCGTTCTAGTAAACCCTCACGAGACTAAACTCGTCCACTAGGGACACCTAGGGGTTTAAAGGCTTGTGTCACATGCTAAGTGCCACCGTGATTTCCTACGAAAATGGATTAGATTAGATTTTCTTATTTTATTTTTATTGAGTCGTTGCTAGGGACTAGCAACAATCTAAGTGTGGGGGTGTGATAACTCGTATAATTATATAGTTTTTAGTTATGTTTTATTAATGTTTTGTGTCAAATACGAGTTATTATTGTTTAGTCTAATTGTGTTTATGATCTTTTATATTTTTATGTATTTTGGTGTTTTTCACAAGTTTCTTTGAGTGATTTCAGATTACTAGAATTAAGGGCAAATCCAGTTCAGTTTCAGTTCCGACACCGTTTGCCATATCAGCTATATCTCGAGTTTCACTGAAGAAATAAGGCTGAAATTTGTAGCCATGCAAAGCTAAGAGGCATATCTATCTTTTTCATGTTTTACACTTCTTAAAACGGAGTCGTTTTCCCTAGAGAAATCGACCATCAAGTTGGCTGATGTGCAATGACGTCTGTGCTGACATGTTTTCGTATTATGCCCATATCTTCTTATCCACATCAGCAAATGAGCTGATTCCAACGGCTATGGTTCCGCAACTGATAGGGGAACCTTTGTCTAGAAGACCATGTGATCAGATCAGGCCTCCAATATTGAAGAAATCGACCATCAAGGTGGCTGATGTGCAATGACATCTGTGCTGACATGTTTTCGTATTTTGCCCATATCTGCTTAACCACATCAGCAAATGAGCTGATTCCAACGGCTATGGTTCCGTAACTGATAGGGGAACCTTTTTCTAGAAGACCATGTGATCCGATCAGGCCTCCAATATTGACGAAATCGACCATCAAGTTGGCTGATCAAAATCGTCATATACCTACCTTTGAAATTTGTAAAGCTTGTCTCTTGTCATTTAGCCCTCCAAAATGTGTATAAATAGAGGGCCTTGGATGATTGTAAGGGATCATATTGTACATAGGTAGGATATTAGCCATTTTAATAAAATTCTCTAAGTTTTCTTCTTCTTTCTTTTCTCTAGTTTTCTTTCTTTTCTCTAGTTTTCTTTTTCTTTAGAGAGAGCAAGAGGTTGGATAATTAATATTCTTCCTCTTCTTCTTTCTTTCTTTTATTTTCTTCTTAGATTTTCTTTAATTTTATGTTTATGTTTATAATGCCTATGCTAGGCTAAACTTCTATTTGGTTAAGGGTGATTTCAAAGCCCTAGACATGTTTTATGATTGATTTTCAGATTCTATCTATCATTAATTTTCTATCAAAGTTGCTTATGTTCTTCTACAAGAATTGTTCATGATGTTGTCTTGATTTGTTTAGGTGTACAACTAGATAGATCTTGATAATTATCTATTGCTAGTTTAGGAGTCTTGATCCGTGTAATTGTCTTGATTTCCTATTCATAAGTGGCAATTTGTGATTAATGATTATGGTCAAGTTTTCAATAATTGCAAAGTGGAACATAACCTAAGTTGAACAATCCGAGCTTATGTGTTTGTTGCTTAGATCAACCTATCTTTCTCATCATAAAGCTGCCATTAAATTGAATCTAGAGAGCTTATTCTAGGTTGTTTGATGGTTAGAGATTAAATAGAGAGCTTGTTCTATTTAACGACAAACTAAGGAAAGATTGGGATAACAGAGCTTGTTGTTATCTACGGTTGTTAACTTTGATAGTTGGTTGATATTGATAGATCTGAAATTGATTTTTAATGATGTCTAGTGGTGGAGAATGAAACCTTAACCATATTTTTCATTTTTGATTCTTCTTACTTGTTTTCTTACTTTTCTAGTTTGCTTATTTTTAAAAGTATATATATTTTTATTGGCTGGTTATACCGCCTAATTTGTATATTAATTTTGTTTTATTTTTATTGGCTGGTTATACCGCCTAATTTAGTATATATATTTTTATTGGCTGGTTATACCGCCTTGCTTAGTATATATATTTTTATTGGCTGGTTATACCGCCTTGCATCTTATTCTTATTATTTACTTTAGTTTAAATCTGGCTTCAAAAACCCCTTTTCTTTTATTGTTCTTGAATTTAAGTTTTAAACTATCAACTTATAAACTAAAACCCACGCAAGCTATTTCTTCCAATGTACCCAGACCTCCTGGTAAAGCAATGAATGCATCGGCAGAATGGTACATGATTGTTATCCGTTCAGGGATACTCCAGACTTGTATTTCCTTACCCACGGTAGGTCCACAAAAACTTGTGAATAGTTTTGGCACGATTCCTAGAACTAAACTTCCTCCGGCGTGTGCTGCTGTAGCGACTGCTCCCATTAAACCCGTACTACCGCCTCCATAAATCAACTGGATCTTTTGTTGGGCAAGTATTACTCCAACTCTTATGGCTTCATCAGCGAATATGTTATTTTTCCCTGGATAAGCACCTCCAAAGACACAAATTTTTTTAATGCGTTGGGACGAAGTACTTTCCATTTTTTTTTCTTTTTTTTTTTTCGAGTGCCTGAAAGAGAATGAGTACATGGTGTAATATATAGAGGACTGAGTAGTGAATCAGACAAGAGTAATAATGTCGCCGAAAGTGTATCTGACCTGTCAGAAGAAAATGTTAACCTAACAAAAGATTTTTGCGTGATTTCAGGAAGAAAATCAAAAAGAGAAGAAAAATCAACCGTAAAAGTCAAGAGTAATAATGTCGCCGAAAGTGTATTTGACCTGTCAGAAGAAAATGTTAACCTAACAAAAGATTTTTGCGTGATTTCAGGAAGAAAATCAAAAAGAGAAGAAAAATCAACCGTAAAAGACAAATAAAAAAAATGAGAATAATTACACAAATCGAACAACACGTAAATTAAACCAAAATAAAGTTATTGCAAATCAAACCAAAAGCTGAGAAGTTATTTATTGTAGTTGTGATTGTGGCTCACATCTTCCTCTGGGTTTACGTCCAGAAACGGCTTAAACGCCTTCTATGAGTCGAGGATATGCTTCCCATCCAGTTTTCTTACAAGCTGGCAAACAGGGTCTTTTAACATCAGATTCCCAAGATGTTGCCATTCCCTTTGGAATTGCGGCCATAAATCAAGAATTTCTCTTTGTACGTCTCCACTAGGATGCGTCTCAAGAGAAAGTTGGATATTACCCAAATTCTCCTTACTCAGTCCATCCTTAATGAATTCAATTTTATCATCTCGATTAGAGGACGGAATCCCAATAGAACGACATTTACCGTTACACGTCCATCGTGCACATTTGTGGCAATTTGAACTCATGCGCTTTGCTCGTCGCTTCTTTGCAAAAGTGCTTCTACCTGTACCTGGTAAATGCAAAACAGGAAGATATTCATCTTCACGTACCTTGGCTTCAATTATCCAACGTATGTCTGCAGGAATCCCTTTGTGCATAAGCATTCTTAATCTTTCAAATCGAACTTGGTAAAGCTTCAGTAAAATATTTCGAGGAAAAGGAGGAAATCGTTTCTGCAATCTTGTGAGAATATCATCCATCCTGAAAAAAAAATAAAAGAGAAATTGAAAGAGAAATTTATATACAATATCAGTTTTTTGGGTAGCTGATGGAACCGATTTAAATAATCACGGAGTACCGTTATCCGCCATTTAACCGGGGTTAAAAAAATTATATTTACATCTAGTTATTTTCAAAACAAGGATCAGAAAGAAAAACAACATAAAAAGACTCAAAAATGAAACACTCTAAATAAAATCCTAAATTCTTCCCCCCACACATAATTCTTACATTGTCATTAATGTAATGCTATTATCCCCCAATGCAAGAATTATATGTAAGAGAAAAGAACTATTAAACAAAAGAAACTTATGCAGCCTAAATGAACTTAAAAGCAGTAAACACAATTAACAAAGAAACATAAGAAATAAAATAAAAATAATAAAAATAATAAAAGAAAAAGGAAAAGAAAGAGAAAGCAAATCTGAATATGGAAGGTTGGTAATTTCATCTTTAATTGGGCTGCCTTCCCAATTAACACTTGAGTTAGTGTTTTGAATCTAACCAACACCCTTTCTTGGCTTTTTAGGCTTGTCAGGCTCATACATGAAATTTCCCAAATTTATGCGTTTGAGAGGAAACTTTCTTTGCATAACAGTGGATGCATTCTCCATTACAAGTATTATTCCATCATCCTTGGTGGTGCATATCTCATCGAGGAATGGTGCATCTTTTGGTACTTGTTGAATGACATCCACAAACAAACTGTTTAAGGTTTCCAGCGTGTCTTGTTCATGTTCATCCTCCTTGAACTTTGCGAATCTACTAGGAAAAGGTGGAGAAGAAACATTAGTAAAAATTGGAATCTCAAACGTTACCTCAGGTGCTGAAATACTCTTATTTGTATTTGTGGCTTCATTATCCTCAAGAATAGAATCCATCTCTAATTTTGTCTCATCCTCATCTTGTTCCTCATTCCTCAAGGTCACAATCGTAGCATTCTCCTTTGGGTTAATCATCGTTTGGGCAGGGAGTTCTTCAGATCTTTGTGCTACCCATCCCACCATACTACTAGTCAATTGGATCATTTGCTTTTCCAAACTCTGGATGCTTGCCCTTGTTTCCTGTTGAAATTGCAATGTATCAGTAACAAGAGAATAGACAAGATCTTCCAAAGAAGTACCTGAGTTTTGAGTCATATGTGGTGGTTGAAAAAGATCTGGTTCTTGGGACCATGATTGATTGAAGCTAGATGGATGAGTGTAATTGGCATAAGGATCTACTTCTTGGTAATTTTTCGAGTAGCCATAATTAGTATGATCCCACCATCCCTCATGGTAAGTGTTTGAGTAATGATCATACTGTTGGTCTTGGAACGCTTGATGGCCTTGACATCCTCCCATGGCAAATTGTTGAACTGGGAAGGTGAGATTGGCTTGTTGATTCTCCATGTTCATGTATGCCACCAACTCTTCAAGCGTTAGATTGCTCAATTCCATCAATTTTTTTTTTTCAAAATTTGATAAGAAAAACTTGTATGTACAAGAAAATAGAACTAATTAGAACTGAAAATAAGAATAAACCAAGTAACAAATAAACTAAAGAAAACAATCCCCGGCAACGGCGCCAAAAACTTGATGCACCCAAAAGAGTGTATCTTATTTAACCTTGCACTAAAAAGATAAATTGTAAGTATAGTAGTTAGCAAGGGTCGAGTCCTCAGGGATTGGGTTTTAGTTTATAAGTTGATAGTTTAAAACTTAAATTCAAGAACAATAAAAGAAAAGGGGTTTTTGAAGCCAGATTTAAACTAAAGTAAATAATAAGAATAAGATGCAAGGCGGTATAACCAGCCAATAAAAATATATATACTAAGCAAGGCGGTATAACCAGCCAATAAAAATATATATACTAAATTAGGCGGTATAACCAGCCAATAAAAATAAAACAAAATTAATATACAAATTAGGCGGTATAACTAGCCAATAAAAATATATATACTTTTAAAAATAAGCAAACTAGAAAAGTAAGAAAACAAGTAAGAAGAATCAAAAATGAAAAATATGGTTAAGGTTTCATTCTCCACCACTAGACATCATTAAAAATCAATTTCAGATCTATCAATATCAACCAACTATCAAAGTTAACAACCGTAGATAACAACAAGCTCTGTTATCCCAATCTTTCCTTAGTTTGTCGTTAAATAGAACAAGCTCTCTATTTAATCTCTAACCATCAAACAACCTAGAATAAGCTCTCTAGATTCAATTTAATGGCAGCTTTATGATGAGAAAGATAGGTTGATCTAAGCAACAAACACATAAGCTCGGATTGTTCAACTTAGGTTATGTTCCACTTTGCAATTATTGAAAACTTGACCATAATCATTAATCACAAATTGCCACTTATGAATAGGAAATCAAGACAATTACACGGATCAAGACTCCTAAACTAGCAATAGATAATTATCAAGATCTATCTAGTTGTACACCTAAACAAATCAAGACAACATCATGAACAATTCTTGTAGAAGAACATAAGCAACTTTGATAGAAAATTAATGATAGATAGAATCTGAAAATCAATCATAAAACATGTCTAGGGCTTTGAAATCACCCTTAACCAAATAGAAGTTTAGCCTAGCATAGGCATTATAAACATAAACATAAAATTAAAGAAAATCTAAGAAGAAAATAAAAGAAAGAAAGAAGAAGAGGAAGAATATTAATTATCCAACCTCTTGCTCTCTCTAAAGAAAAAGAAAACTAGAGAAAAGAAAGAAAACTAGAGAAAAGAAAGAAGAAGAAAACTTAGAGAATTTTATTAAAATGGCTAATATCCTACCTATGTACAATATGATCCCTTACAATCATCCAAGGCCCTCTATTTATACACATTTTGGAGGGCTAAATGACAAGAGACAAGCTTTACAAATTTCAAAGGTAGGTATATGACGATTTTGATCAGCCAACTTGATGGTCGATTTCGTCAATATTGGAGGCCTGATCGGATCACATGGTCTTCTAGAAAAAGGTTCCCCTATCAGTTACGGAACCATAGCCGTTGGAATCAGCTCATTTGCTGATGTGGTTAAGCAGATATGGGCAAAATACGAAAACATGTCAGCACAGACGTCATTGCACATCAGCCACCTTGATGGTCGATTTCTTCAATATTGGAGGCCTGATCTGATCACATGGTCTTCTAGACAAAGGTTCCCCTATCAGTTACGGAACCATAGCCGTTGGAATCAGCTCATTTGCTGATGTGGATAAGAAGATATGGGCATAATACGAAAACATGTCAGCACAGACGTCATTGCACATCAGCCAACTTGATGGTCGATTTCTCTAGGGAAAACGACTCCGTTTTAAGAAGTGTAAAACATGAAAAAGATAGATATGCCTCTTAGCTTTGCATGGCTACAAATTTCAGCCTTATTGCTTCAGTGAAACTCGAGATATAGCTGATATGGCAAACGGTGTCGGAACTGAAACTGAACTGGATTTGCCCTTAATTCTAGTAATCTGAAATCACTCAAAGAAACTTGTGAAAAACACCAAAATACATAAAAATATAAAAGATCATAAACACAATTAGACTAAACAATAATAACTCGTATTTGACACAAAACATTAATAAAACATAACTAAAAACTATATAATTATACGAGTTATCAGCAATGAAAATGTAACTTAGACCTAAAGTGACATGAAAATGCATGGCAATACAAAGATGGCCTAGACCTAAAATGTTATGAAAATGCATGGCAATACAAAGATGGCTTAGACCTAAAATATTATGGAAATGCATGAAAATATTATGAACATATAATGACCAAATAAACCTAATACTAATGCATGAACATGGCACAACCAATACACAATCTCATGGCATAATAATGCAAAGCATGGTACCTAAACAAAATGCAAATGCACACACAACGCAAGGAATACATGAAGAGACTAATTCTATATGGAGAAATGTAGCAAGGTATTAACACAAACACATGGCAAACTAAATCAAAACACACAATATTATGGCATGAAATGCAAACCTATCACCTAAATAAGATAAAAATGCACACACAAAGCAAGGAATACATGAAGAGGCCGAATGGCCACTAAACAATCATAGTGAAAACCTAGCTAGACAATAACACAAACACATGGAAGCATAATAAACTAGCAAACATGCACAATGAAATCCATCATGGCCAAATGAAGACAACATGAACATGGCATGGTCTAAATGTATGAAGATCAATGGAAGCATATTAAACAAGCAAACATGATAAAAACACACACATGCACAATCAAATCCATCATGGCCGAATGAAAACAACATGAACATGGCATAGCATTATCACAAACACATGGCATGGTTTAGAACTAAGCTACCACAATCAAGCTAACCCACCACAATCAAGCTAATCTAACACAAGTAAGCTAACCTACCACAACAAATCTCATGAACAAAATCAAAAATAAAATCATCTAAACAAAAGACACCATTCGGCCATGATGTAAAAAATATGAGGAAAACTTGTTTTTATTTTTTATTTTTTTTTAAAACAAGGTAGAAGCTCCTTAGAACTTATTTCAAAAAAAAAGTTTATTTGATAAAAGAGAATAAAATAACAATCAAAATAGCAAAATCATGTCAACAAAGTATGAAAACAAAACCATGAAAGAACATAGCTACCTTGCTCTAGCTTTCCAAATCAATAAGAAGCAAGTCAAAACCTTTCTTTTCCTTCTCCTTTTTTCTCCTCCTTTTTTCCTATCTTTTTTCTCTCTTTTTCTCCTTAGCTACTGCCTCTATTCAACTCTCCCCAAACCTATGAAAAAATCTGAATTCAGCCCCCCTTAGCCTTGGCCGAATAGCCTCCCCCTTCTAAAAGAATGTTGTTTTTTTTTTAACCAATTTTGATCCAATGGCCTTTAATTCAAGATGCTTTCTATGTAGTCTTCCCACCCTTAGATTGGAATAATCAGCCCCTAAAATATGATGTCATGAATATGATGTCATAAATATTACATCATCCCTCTCTATGTGTCACAATTTCAAAGGTTTGATCAAGAAAAATAACTATCTTCCTATCCACTCTTGGCCCTTGGATAAAAAATCTCAACAAAATCATTCTCCATTATGGGCTTGGCTGAATGACCCTTGGAATTCCAGCCCAAACTCTAATTTTTAAAAGCCTTATTTGATTTCTTCGGTAAAATAACCTTTTTGACTCCCAAATCAAAATAAATAGCAAACAGACTCCAAATCCAAATTTTCTTTTTTCAAAAAATTCCTAAATAATAAAAAATTGAATTCTGAAAGTTTTTATAATTCTCCGAGCCCATTTTCTATTTTTTCCGGATTTTTCTTTCAAGACTGCCCTTTAGTGCATCCGAACTTTTACCATTTTACGAACGAGCTCCAAATCCGGATTTTTCTTCACCAATCTCTTCCAAATAATTTAAAAGTGTGATCTGGAAGTTTTCATAATTTTTGGAGCTCATTTGCTATTTTTCCGGGATTTATCTTCTTGAATTTCAACATAGTGGGCCCGAGATTTGCCATTTTGTAAACGAACTCCGAACCCAGATTTTTTTTCGCCAACCTCTTCCAAATGATTTAAGAATGAGATCTGGACATTTTCAGAATTTTTGAAACTCATTTGCTATTTTTCCCAAATTTTCCAATTTTGCCCTTTTGTCTCCAAAGCCCGGTTTTGCTCAAAACAAGTCAGATTTTCAGATTTTCTTTTTCTGTGCCTTTTTCATATATGGAATTGGAGTTGGCCCAAGAACTCCCAATTTTTACAATCAAATTCCCCTCTGTTTTGATTTCTCCCAATTAATAATTATTTATTTATTTATTTATTTATTTACTTTTTCTCAAGCAGGTCTGGTATAAATCCTAAATCGACCCGCGAGTCAACATGAGAACCAACTCCTTCAACTATATCATTTAAAATAAAAATAATTGATAAAATAAATATATTTTTTTAATTTTTTCCCAAGACGGTCATGTATGGATCCTAAGTCCACATGCGAGTCAACGTGCGGATCAACCTCTTTAAATGCATCATTTAAAAATAAAATAAAAAACTAAAAATAATTAATAAAATAAATTTCTTTTTAATTTTTTTTTCCTGAGCGGGTCGGGTACGAATCCTAGATCGACTCACGAGTCAACGTGCGGACAAATCTCTTTAAATACACCATTTAAAATCAAAATAAAATTCTTTTTTAACTTTTTTTCTCCGATACGATCGGGTACGGATCCTAAATCGACCCGCGAGTCAACGTGCGGACCAACCTCTTTAAATACATCATTTCAAAATAAAATTAAATAAAAAACTAAAAAGAATTAATAATATTTTATTTTTTCTCAAGTGGGTCGGGTACGGATCCTAAATTGAACCACTAGCCAATGTACGGACCAACCATTTTAAATACATCATTTAAAATCAAAATAAAATAATTAATCAAATATATTTTTTAATTTTTTTTCTCAAGACGGTCGGATACGGATCCTAAATCGACTCACGAGTCAACGTGCGGACCAACCTCTTTAAATACATCATTTAAAAATAAAATAAAAAAATTATCCCGAGCGGATTGGGTACGGATCCTAAATCGATCCGCGAGTCAACGTGCGGACCAATCTCTTTAAATACATCATTTAAAATTAAAATACTCACGAGTCAACGTATGCACCAATCTCTTTAAATACATAATTTAAAAATAAAAAACTAAAAAAAAAACTAAAATAATTAATAAAATAAATTTATTTTTAATTTTAATTTTTTCTTGAACGGATCGAGTACGGATTCAAAATCAACATACGAGTCAACGTGCGGACTAACCCCTTTAAATATATTATTTAAAAATAAAATAATAAAAAATTTAAAAAATGGGACCTATTATTTTTATGTCTAACCTAATTCAAAAATACCACTTGAATCTTTAAGATTCAAAAATAATTATTAGTAGATAAGGGTGCCTAGATAAGAACATATATCACTGAAAATACAACAATTTATTTATTAATAATAGAGTGATGAACAATATTATAGTGTGATGAACAATATCATCCCTTCAATAATTGAACATACAAAAAGCAACATGAAATTGCCTATAAATACCAAAGAAAGTAATCATGGTTTTGTTTTTCCACTGCCATAATTTAACGCATAATGGCAGATCCGATCAACAAGATAAACACTGAAAATACAACAGATAACAAAGTAACAGATAATGGAATACTGGCCTTGTCCTTCCTGATTATCATCCCTTCAAAAACTGCATAATTCGTAATCAATATGTAAAATGAGAGAAAGATTTGTCCAACCATCTTTTCCCAATATCGATCTCCATTATCCATGGCCATAATTCTAGCAACACCTCGAACAAATGCTGCAATGTTCACAAGAATTATTGTAACCAATGGAGCAAGAAACATAGTTGCTGCTCGAAAATCAAATACACCCATCTCATATAGCTTAACTTGTTCATCATCAGTTACTTTATTGGTAGGCAAGAAACTGGCTTCCTTAATGCCAAGCTTATTCAGAATAGCATCCAAGCTTCCGTAGGAGTAACATGTAACTGATTTCATCATCCATATCCTCCATTCATTTTTCCATGTCTGAAGTTGTCCACCGGTTATGAGAACCTCGTATAAACTTTTTGAAAGAGCAGATATGAAAATGAACAAAAATATGTTGAAATTTGGATCTGAAACCTGCGAGACAAAAAGATAAAGATTAATACTAATTGATTAAATCATATGAGATTAATTAAAACGATTAAAATTGTCGTTATACATTTCATTGAACTTTGTCATTATACTTCGATTTTATTGATTTTTGGACAAAACGTAACGGAATTGATAGAAATTTGACACTTGATGAAAAGAATATTTCATGAAGTATTTTTATTGTTTTTTGTCTAAAAATCAATGAAATTGAAAGTACCATGGTAAAACTCAATGAAATTAAAGTATAAATTAAATGCCCTTTCATTTTTTTGTGATCATTTTACCTCTGGGTACAAAGGAATGCCATTCAATAGACAGAGTTGAGGTATAAGAGCAAAGCCCCAAAGAGGGAGGCAAGAAAGAAGAGGCATAAATGCAACTTCTGCATAGCACATAAGCTGAAGCAAAGACATCCTTAGAGGTCCATAAACGAGAGGGCAAAACCTAGAAATAGCAACGTTGGTCAATCCAGATGTCCATCTTGTCCACTGAATTGATAGGTCATTGAAATTTGGGGTACAAGTTCCCAAGAATTGTGGCCTTGGAGGATTAAGATAGACAGATTTCCAGCCTTTGCGGTGTAAAGTAAATCCTGTAAAGTAATCTTCCAATACACAAAAATACATAAAACCCACCTGCATATATATATGAAATGAAGGTTAATCATACGTATGATAATTATAATCCAAAACCATTTTTTTGTTGTTGTTGTTGAGCGTACTTGCCTTTGTACCCCATGTTGTCTGACTTTCGTAGGAGCAAGAGGCTAAAACTTTGGCCTCTTCCCGCAACATGGTTGAAGATTCCCCATCATTCATGAAACTAGGCTTATAGACTTCAGAAAGGGCTTTAATGAACTCGTTGGATGAACCAAAAGATCTCTTAACTGCTATAAGGTCGATACCTGTTATTTCCCACATAGTCCACATTATTAACAAGTCATTTGTTATGATATTTTTCACCTTAGATTCTAAGAAATCTCTTTTAATTTTGATCTCAGCTTGAATTTAAGTTTGCATTTGATTGATATTGTTATTAATAACTTTTTTTGTTTTTATTATTTTGTTTGGTTGACGATACTTATAGATACAGTTAAATAGCAAAAACATTAAGCAAACATAGATGAATTAACTCCGCATATCTAGTTAAATCAAACCTAAATATCTTGAAATAAGATTAATTCCACTTATGAAATTAATTGAAGTAGAAGAATTTTTTCACTTGCCAAGAGAGAGAAAGAGAAGAAAAACAAACTTCCTAAAGAAGAATGTGAAGAATCCCAAAAGGACTTTCCTATAAAGCAATAACGCTTGATTGTATGGGATAGACCAATTCGGGCGACAACATATAATCTAGGGGAGCTCACGACAAGAGGGATTCTTCAAGACAATATATCAAGGAACATGGGTGTTTGGTTTTATCTTACAAGTTAACAGAGGTTGTACTTTGAAAGCATAGTTACATGCTATTTTGACATGGTTTAAATTTGTTTGGGAAAAGGGTTAAATTGAAGTGATTGTGGAATTCGATTTTTTGATGTCCATCAATAAGGTTAATCAACCTGCGAGAACGATCCACTAAATCAGACAATTCTGGTGTGCGAACAATTTGTTTCGAAAGATTGACAGTGTAAGATCTTACATATTTATTAAGAAGTCAGTAGATAAGCAAATCTACTTGTTTCATTAGCTAAGTAAATGAGGTTCACGTGTTTAGAGCATTCTCCTTTGCGGACGGTGCATTATATGCTTGAAGACTATTAGAGTAGTTTAAGACTAGGTCTTATGTGATTTAGCAGACTTAATCTGCTCTTATATATGTACCCAAAAAATTTAAACATCCAATTTATAATTGGATAGAACATATGCTACAATTAGTTCAGTACCAACAAATTAACTAACCTTCTTGCGTACTAAAACTGCCCAATAAAGCCTTCCTTTTTATATAAAAGTTTGTACCCGACATAATTGGTCCTCCTACGCCATCCAAACCGTGCCAGTGTATCTGAAGTCGAGCAAACATAAAAACAAAACAGTCAACTACTCATTCTGATCAAATTAAAAGGTCAATTTGAATATATATTTCTCACGAAGCCAATCGTAACCAAATAATCCTGCACAAGATTTTCAGTTATCTACCTTGAATACAAATCGAATTTGGCTGTCGTAGATATCGTCTTTACTGATATTCCGAAATGTTTGAGGGAAAAGTATAAATGCAATAGAAGGAGATGTCTGAGGATCACAATAATAACACATTGCTTGCCTAGCTGAAGTTGGGTCATTGCAGTACATGTCACAGTCAAGCACCAGAATATAAGGAGAATTGCTCATCATCGCCGAGACCCGAAGCTGGCAATGGCAGTAACACAAGCCATTAATTTGTTAGCCGAAAAATACATATAGCAGAAGAAGTGAATTAGAGAGAATAGTGTCATACAAGAACGTTGAGGGCTCCAGCCTTGAAATTATGATGATGAGAAGGCCTTTTCTCACGAGAAACATATACAAGGAGAGGCATTTTTACTTCATCCTCTTGCAATTCCTCTTTGGGATACTCATTTATAACCTACAAAATCATAAATTCATCATAACATTAATTAAATTATAGTTTAGTTTTTGATCAATTACTTTTTTCCTATGTTTTGATCGAATCAAATTTCTAGGAGAAGGATATATAGTGATGATGACGAGGTGTCCATGGATCGGGCCGAGTAGGGTTGGGTTCGGGTCAGGTATATCTATGGTATTAACATCATATTTGCCTGTCCAAGCCTGACCCGGTCCAAAATATTGGCCTCAAGTTCTGCCTAAATCGGCCATATTTATAAATGGATAGTCCAAGTCCGTTTAGTCCTATCCATATTTTTTTCTAATTTTTTAAAAATATTTTATTTTATTTATTTAATCTTTAGTAATTATATTTTTTTTTTTGTTAAGTTCTTAAACATTTACAACTTAACATATTTTTTAACGTCCACACTATAATATTATATTTATTTAATCTTTATATGATATAAATTACATAATATATATAAAAATAAAATTAATATATTATATTAGATTAGATTATATAAACGGACCGGGCTCAAGCCTTGAATGTTGGAGTCAAAACTTGTCCCATTTTTTAAACATACCTTATTTTTTTTGCTTAAGTCCATTTTTCGAGCCTAATATTTTTATTCAAACCCTTCTAAATATAGACAGATCTTTGAGTTTGAACGGATAATCCGTTTCTTGAACAAATCTAAATGTAAGGTATAGACGAATTTATGAACAGACAGAGGTCATAGCTCCCGAAATTTTAATAATATAGTTTTATTATATAATTGTTCTACTTTGGTCCATTAATTTAAAACTCGATCTCTCATTAATATAGTTTTACTATTTTGGCCCATTTCATGATGTTTCTGGATTTGCCTCATAAATTTAAAACGTGGTTCATCATTAATTTTTTTATTATACTCATGTCATATAATTGTATTGTATATAAAATTAATCAAATCTAGTATTCAACATATCCTTATCCCTAAAAAAAAGTTTTTTCTGCTGGCAAGAATACCGGCTTGTTTGCACTCACATCTTTGATATTTACCTTTTAAAAAAAAATAAAAAGTCTCGATTAAGAAAAGACATTTGGTCTAGGAAAAGTTAAAAATTAAATTAAAAAATCGTCATTAATTTTTTTATTAGTCGATGAAAACTATTGATTAAATTAAAAATTTCGAATAAAATCGAATGTCTGTATCTCATTGACTTGTTCCCATCCTTATGATCTTCTCTGTTTTCGAGTTATTATAGTTTGATTATTTCTATTAATATAATAATTATTAAATTTTATTTATATTAATATAATTATTATAAAATATTATTTTTAGTTTTTCAAATAGTAATATTGATATAAATATTAAAATATTATTTATATTAATATAATTATTATTAAAATATTACTTCTACTTTTATAAAATAGTAATATGGCATAAATATTAAAATATTTCTTATTAAAATATTAAAAATAATATTATTATTTCTATTAATATTATTAAACATTAATTATATTGATATTTTAAATTATTTAAAGTGTTCTAATAATTATTAAAATATTATTTCTATTAATATTATTAAACATTAATTATATTGATATTTTAAATTATTTAAAGTGTTCTAATAATTATTAAAATATTATTTCTATTAATTAATATTTATACTATTAAAATAATAATCTTTTTATACTAAAAAAATTATTATTAAATATTTATAAAGTATAATTCATATATATTTATTATTAAAATAGTCATATAAAATATTTTTCAATAAAATATTAAAAATATTATTTAAATTTCAAAATATTTATAGTTTTACAATTTATTATTAAAATAATGATATTGTATATGAAATAATATTTTTATTATAATAATAAATGATAATCATTATATTAATAATTTATTATAAATATAAATATAAATATTATATTATATAAATAAAATATAAATATGTAGGTTTAATAATATTTAAATAAAATATTGAAAATTACAATATTAAAATATGTTTTTATTAATATTTTTATATACTTTTATAATTAAAAAATAAATATTTTTATTAATATAATAATATTTGGTTTTAATCAAGTTAAGTTTTGATCTAAAATATGATATTCAAATTTCGATTCGAATAGTACTATTCATGACAGTTCTTTTCAAAAAATTATTTTTTTCTTTTAAAAAGGGAAAAACTAATTTTCAGAAGAAAAAAATTCTTATTTTTCATTGATGCAAATTATTTTTTATTAATCAATCAATTTTTCATAAATCAAACATAAATAAATATAAAAATTATTTTTCATAAATTATTTTTAATAAAATAAACCGAAAGGGTGAGTGCATATCAGGTGGATCAGGACTTGGATGGTTTTCAAGTCTTGTCAAGGATTGGGATTTGTTTTTTTTTTTGTCAGGGATCTCATTTGTGTCTTATTTTATACTTTTTATGCTCTTTTCCTTCTCTTGCATGAATTTTTTTTATTTTTATGGATCATGATTACTTTTTGGGTCCACTTAGCATTTTTAATTCTGTTTTATATTCCTAAAGTGAAAACTTTTATTATTTTATTAATAAAATCACTACCTGCTCTTAATAATAATGAATTGAAAGGGATACCTCAATGACAGAAGGGTGATCACGACTATTGTTGATGGCAACAGTTGTTTCTTCACCAACTCTCCTTACCCTTTCCTTGAACACCTCATATTTTTCCTGAACAAAAATATCACCTCATATTTATCAGTTAATTGTAAGTGATAGGTAACATAAAAGTTTTTATGGGTAAATAGACAAGACAAAAATTGTTTGTCAAAGATATACTTTTAGAATTTATATAGGGTTAATTAGTGGTTTTTAGAATTTATATAGGGTTAATTAGTGGTTTATATGTTTTCTTCAAATTACCTTTATCTTTTGCCTCTCTACGTTGAACTCAGAACCCTTAAAGTCGCCATGGTCATCTTGGGAGCCTGAAAAATAAGCGTCAGGACAGCTAGTGATGATACCATATCTCCTACAAAATGGAAGCCATGAGCTTGCAAAGTTCCAAGCCTCCTTCGTAGAACGCAAAGTTACAGCAGAACCAGCATCGTCAGAAACATACACATGAAGCTTTTCTGGTGGATAATCTAGCGCCATAGCTGATATCACAGTGTTCATAACCTCCACTGTCGGCTCCTTGTTTGGATCCGCAGTGCAAATAAATACATCAATGGCTGGAAGTTTATCATCACTTGGCAATCTCTCAGGAAATACAGTCCGATAAACAGGGCGCCAACGATGAGCTTGCACAAGGAGCCAGGCTATAGAGAGAAGCAATTCCGAGGCAAAGATTAGAAGCCATGGAAGTGTGGGTATGGTTCTGTTTTTGGTTTCTTGGAAAAGGAAAGAAACCCTGTAGTTTATCAAGAAAGCTATAGCTATCGAGTGGAGGATTGCATATGATCTATTGATGATTATTGAGAAGTTGTTGATATGGCAAAGATGGAGAGGAAGAGAGTTCACCATGGCTTCTTGCTTGCTGCTTCATTTGCTTTAGCAGAAGAATCAAATAAATAGCCTAAACATTTAGGCTCCGTTATAATAATATTTATTTTTAAATCCAAAAACCTAATATTTTAAATCCAAAAACCTTAAATAAATAAACATAAAATTAAAAATACTAATAAAAATAAAATTAAAGTTCAGTTATAATAATAGAAATAATTTATTTTTATTTTTTAATCATAATTAAGATAATATTCAAAATATATAAAATTATAATGGTGATAAAAAAAATTTAAAAGATAATTTAAAGTTATAAAATTAAAATAAATTAATAGTTTATGTTATATTTTTATTTTTATTAAATTAAAATAAAATTATACTTAATTTAAGTATGGATCACATTAAGTTAAATTTTTGGATCATTTTGAATTTGAATATTTTTTGTTCGAGTCAATTCAGATTCAGATTGTTTTGGATTTGTATCATTTCAGATAAAGATTGTTTTTCAATTCGGGTTAGGCAGGCTCGAATTATTGATATTTTATGATTAGATCAATTTAGATCAAATTCTGATTTGGATGAAATAAATAAATTTTTCAAATTCAAGTCAAAATTAACAGATCTATATAAAATGCAGCTAACTAAAGTGTGGAATATATGGATCACATTCATTTGCCAAAACTTTTAAGTCATTGAAAGTTTCCCTATATTCTATACTTCATTCCCAATTCATGAATTGGGTGGTCCAGAGAGAGCCACACCAATGGTAGAGGACGATGGATGAAAAGAATAAGTAATTTTGTGTTGAATAGATGCTTGTGGAGGTCGGTAGACTTGATAATATTGAACACAATATGATTATATAATACGAACATAACATTAAAAAAATTAATTAAACACGATATCACACGAAAAAAATATGAACACGATACCAATACACGAATACATGTCATATATAACACATTATCAACAAGTTAAAATTTATACAAATATAAAACACTTTAAACATGATTATGATACTAAAAATATATAAACGTATCGGTACAAGTAATAAAGTGTAGAGTAAAGTATCGTTCCACGAGGAATTGTTATTAAATTCGTTAACTACTAATTAAAATCAAAACTACTTAATCTTATTCAAACACTTAATTAAAGATTGTTAATTAAAAACTAAATAAAAAGCAAAGAAGATAAATTAAATTTAGATTAAACAATTGAGAAAAGCCATGGATTACAATTTCTCTCAACACTTCGTATGAACCTCTTCTACTCTCTTAACTTGACTAATGGTGTTGAGTTATTAACCTATAGTTCTAATTTATTTATAAGTATTTGTTGATGATCTTATAAAAATATCCCTCTTAACCATATTTTTATGAAAATTGAATTAAAGAAAAACCGATTAAGTTTAGACTCTAAAATTATAGAACTTCCCGATGTTTACCATCCATCCCACTCCTAAATATTAGGTCTAAATGTGACAGGAATCGGAAACACAACGTCGCATCATGGCAAATGGTTTGGGCTAAGAGTGTCAGATCGGATTAGATTTGCTAATTCATGTATTTAGTACGTATCTTTTTTCTTCTTTTTTTTTCATATCAATCTTATAAATATAAAATACAAAATATAACATAAATTATTAAATGTGTCAAAATTTTAAACACAAATAAAATACATGTATTAAATGTGTCGTGTTAATTATTTTAATCATGTTTAACGTATCGTGTCGTGATTATTACATTATTTTCATGTTAATTAAATATATTATGTTCGTGTTTTATTTTTATATCATATTCAAAATTATCAAATCTAGATTAATAATCATAGTCAAGCCAATATATATATATATATTATACAATTATTATGATTCATGTAAATATATTTAGACCTTGGGTTAATTATTTTATAGTGAAATTAACAATAATTTAAAATTTAATCATTTCATGACCTATCTTTAACAAGAAACAACGTGAATAACAATAATTGCATAGGTATTTTCCTCTGAAGTGTATCAAAAGGGAAAAAAAAGAAACAATGCTTTAAACTTTCTCTATATTAAAAAATAACTAGAAAAAACCCACTTTGCCGGGGTATTTAAAAAAAAATCAATTTTTTTTAATTAATTAATAATAATAAATACATCATTTAAAATTAAAATAATTGATAAAAAATTATTTATTTACTTTTTTCCTACCGGGCCGGGTAAGAATCCTAAATCGACCCGCGAGTCAACATGCGGACCAACTCCTTAAAATATATCATTTCAAATTAAAATAAAAATGATTAATAAAATAAATATCTTTTTTTTAGTTTTTTTCCCGAGATGAAGGTATGGATCTTAAGTCAACATGCGAGTCAACATTCGGATCGACCTCTTTAAATAAATCATTAAAAAATAAAATAATTAATAAAATAAAAAACTAAAAATAATTAATAAAATCATTTTTTTTTTCTGAACAGGTAGAGTACGGATCCAAAATCGACCCGCGAGTTAACTTACGGACAAATCCCTTTAAATACACAATTTAAAATCAAAATAAAATAATTAATAAAATAAAAGTCTTCTTTAACTTTTTTTTCCGAGACGATCGGGTACAGATCCTAAATCGACCTGCTAGTCAACGTGAGGACCAACCTCTTTAAATACATCATTTCAAAATAAAATTAAATAAAAAACTAAAAAAAGAATTAATAAAATTATATTTTATTTTATTTTTTTCCCGAGCGGGTCGGGTACTGATCCTAAAACGACCCGCGAGCCAATGTATGGACCAACCCTTTCAAATATATCATTTAAAATTAAAATAAAATATTTAATTTTTTTTTCTCAAGACGGTCAGGTACGGATCCTAAATCGACCCACGAGTCAACGTGCGGACTAACCTCTTTTAATACATCATTTAAAAATAAAATAAAAAATTTTCCCGAGCGGACCGGGTACGCATCCTAAATGGATCCGCAAGTTAACGTACGGACCAACCTCCTTAAATATATCATTTAAAATTAAAATACTAGCGAGTCAACATGCAAACCAATCTTTTAAATACATAATTTAAAAATAAAAAATTTAAAACTAAAAACAATATAACAAAATAATTAATAAAATAAATTTATTTTTAATTTTTTCCCGAACGAGTCGAGTAAGGATTCTAAATTGACCTGCAAGTCAACGTGCAGACTAACCCTTTAAATATATCATTTAAAAATAAAATAAAAAACTAAAAGAACGTGGGACCTGTTATATTTTTTATAGTAAAAGACAAAATTATCTCTAACCTAATTCAAAAATACCACATGAAACCTTAAGATTCAAAAATAATTATTAGTAGATAACGGTCACTAGATAAGAACATATATCACTGAAAATACAACAACTTATTTATTAATAATAGAGTGATGAACAATATTAATAGTGATGAACAATATCATCCCTTCAATAATTGAACATACAAAAAGCAACATGAAATTGTCTATAATTACCAAAGAAATTAATCATGGTTTTGTTTTTTCACTACCATAATTTCCACAGAATGACAGATCCGATCAACAAGATAAACACTGAAAATAGAGCAGATAACAAAGTAACAGATAATGAAATACTGGCCTTGCCTTCCTGATTATCATCCCTTCAGAAACTGCATAATTCGTAATCAATCTGTAAAATGAGAGAAAGATTTGTCCAACCATCTTTTCCCAATATCGATCTCCATTATCCATGGCCATAATTCTAACAACACCTCCAACAAATGCAGCAATGTTCACTAGAATTACTGTAACCAATGGAGCAAGAAACATGGTTGCTGCTCGAAAATCAAATACACCCATCTCATATAGCTTAACTTGTTCATCATCAGTTACTTTATTGGTAGGCAAGAAACTGGCTTCCTTCATGCCAAGCTTATTCAGAATAGCATCCAAGCTTCCGTAGGAGTAACATGTAACTGATTTCATCATCCATATCTTCCATTCATTTTTCCATGTCCAAAATTGTCCACCGGTTATGAGAACCTCGTATAAGCTTTTTGAAAGAGCAGATACGAAAATGAACAAAAATATGTTGAAATTTGGATTTAAAACCGGTGAGACAAAATGGTAAAGATTAATACTAATTGTTTAAATCATACGAGATATTAAAACAATTAAATTTGTCATTATACATTTCATTGAATTTTGTCATTATACTTTAGTTTTATTAATTTTTGAACAAAATGTAATGAAATTGATAGAAATTTGACACTTCGATTAAAAGAATATTTCATGACATAATTTCATTATTATTTTTTGTCTAAAAATCAATGAAATTGAAAGTACAATAGTAAAACTCAAGGAAATTAAGTATAATGACGAAATTAAATTTTGAATCATAGTATAATGATAAACTTGATATTTAATCCCAAAACGTGTAAATAAAGAGTTGCTTGTCATTTACAAAAATTAAAAATTCTTAATTTTTTTCTATCACTTTACCTCTGGGTACAAAGGAATGCCATTCAATAGACAGAGTTGAGGTATAAGAGCAAAGCCCCAAAGAGAAGGCAAGAAAGAAGAGGCAAAAATGCAAATTCTGCATAGCACATAAGCTGAACCAAAGACATCCTTAGAGGTCCATAAAAGACAGGGCAAAACCTATAAATAGCAACGTTAGCAAATCCAGATGCCCGTATTGTCCACTGAATTGATAGGTCATTGAAATTTGTGGTACAAGTTCCCAAGAATTGTGGCCTTAGACCTATTTCAATTGTATCAATTTTATTTATTTGTATTTATTTTAATTGTATAGGGATTAAATTACTCACTTTTACAGTATAAGGATTAAATTACTCTTTTCACTACAATACAGAGACTATGTAAGTACTTAAACCGGGATTAAGATAAATAAATTTCCAGCCTTTGCGGTGTAAAGTAATCATGTAAAGTAATCTTCCAATACACAAAAATACTTAAAACCCACTGTTGATGTGAACTTGCCTTTGTACCCCATGTTGTCTGATTTTCGTAGGAGCAAGAGGCTAATACTTTGGCCTCTTCCAGCAACGTGGTTGAAGATTCCCATCATTCATGAAACTAGGCTTACAGTCTTCAGGAAGGGCTTTAATGAACTCGTTGGATGGACCAAAAGATCTCTCAAGTACCATAAGGTCTATACCTGTTATTTCCCACATACTCCACATTATTAACAAGTCATTTGTTATGATATTTTTCAACTTGGATTCTTAGAAATCTCTTTCAATTTTGATCTCTCTTGAATTTAAGGTTGCATTTGATTGATATTGTTATTAATATCTTTTTTTGTTTTAATTTTTCTGTTTGGTTAACCATACTTATAGTCATAGATACAGTTTAAGGATAGCTAAAATATTATTTAAGAAATTTTTTATATTTAATGCATTTTCACAAAATTAAAAAAATATATATATATATTACAATTTTTCTTTTCTTAAATATTAATTTAACTAGTGTCATTATACATTGAAAGGATAAAAATCAATATAAAAACAAAAAGTAGATAGCAAAAAATCAAGCAAACATAGATGAATTAACTTCGAATATCTAGTTAAGTCAAACCTAAATCTCTTGAAATAATATTAGTTCCACTTCTGAAATTAATTGAAGTAGAAGAATCTTTTCAATTGCCAAGAGAGAGAAAGAGAAGGATAAAAAAACCTTTCAAAAGAAGAATTTGAAGAATCCCAAAAGGACTTTCGTATAAAGCAACAACGCTTGATTGTATGGGATTAGAACATCCGATGGATTTGTGAAGTTGAATGTTGATACGGGCGATAACATCTAATCTGGAGGAGCTCACGACAAGAGGGATTCTTCAAGACAATATATCAAGGAACATGGGTGTTTGGTTTTATGATACAACTCAGCAGAGGTTGTATTTTGAAAGCAGAGTTACATGCTACTTTGACATAGTTTAAATTGGGGAAAAGGGTTAACTTAAAGTGATTGTCGAATCCCATTTTTTATGTCCATCAGTAAGGTTAATCAGCCTGCACTACAGGAGAACGATCCACTAAATCAAACAATTCAGATGTGCAAACAATTTGTTTCGAAGGATTGGCAGTAAGATTTTACATATTTATAAAGAAGTTAATAGATGTGCAAATCTATTTGCTTCATTAGCTAAGCAAATGGGGTTAACGTGTTTAGAACATTCTCCTTTGCGAAAAGACTGTTAGAGTAATTTTAGACCTAGGACTTGTATAATTTAGCAAACTTAGTCTACTCTTATATACCAAAAAAAATTAAAACATCCAATTTATAATAGGATAGAACATATCTACAATTAGTTCAGTACCAACAAATTAACTAACCTTCTTGCGTACTAAATCTGCCCAATAAAGCCTCCCTCTTTATATAAAAGTTTGTACCGGACAAAATTGGTCCCCCTACGCCATCCAAACCGTGCCAGTGTATCTGAATTAAGTCAAGCAAAAATAAAAATAAAACAGTCAAATACTCATTCTAATCAAATTAATAAGGTCAATTTGAATATATATTTCTCACGAAGCCAATCGTAACCATAATCCTGCACTAGATTTCGGTTATCTACCATAAATACAAATCGGATTTGGCTGTCGTACATATCGTCTTTACTGATATTCCGAAATATTTGAGGGAAAACTACAAATACTATAGAATTAGAAGATGTCTCAGGATCACAATAATAGCACATTGCTTGCCTAACTGAAGTTGGGTCATTGCAGTACAAGTCACAGTCAAGCACCAGAATATAAGGAGAGTTGCTCATCATCGCCGAGACTCGAAGCTGGCAATGGTAGTAACACAAGCCATTAATTTGTTAGCCGAAAAATACATATGGCAGAAGAAGTTAATTTGAGAGAATAGTGTCATACAAGGACGTTGAGAGCTCCAGCCTTGAAATTATGATGATGAGAAGGCCTTTTCTCACGAGAAACATAAACAAGGAGAGGCATTTTAAGTTTATCTTCTTGCAATTCCTCTTTGTACTCATTTCTAACCTACCAAAATAATTATCATAACATTAATTAAATTATAGTTTAGTTTAGTTTTTGATCAATTACTTTTTTCCTATGTTTTGATCCAATCAAATTTCTCGGAGAAGGATATATAGTGATGATGACATGGATCGGAGGTGTAAGTAGAGGTGTCCATGGGCCGGGCCGGGTTCGGACCGGGCCTATGTTTGGTATCAATATCATATTTGCTTGCTCAAGCTCAGTCCGGCCTGAAATATTGGTCTCAAGTTTTGCCTAAGCCCACCTATATTTGTAAATGGATAGTCCAAACCCGTTTAGGCCTGCCTATATATTTTTTTTCTAGTTTTTAAAAAATATTTTATATTTCATTTAATTTTTAGTAATTTTATAATTTTTTTATTAAATTCTTAAATATTGACAACTTAACATATTTTTTAAAGTTTACACTATAATATTATATATATTTAATCTTTATATGATATAAATTACATAATATATATATATATAAATAAAAATAATATATTATATAAACGGGTCGGGCTGGGACGGGCTTGAACCTTGAATGTTGGAGTCAAAGCCCAACCTATTTTTTAAACGGACCTTATTCTTTTTGCTCAAATTCAATTTTCGAGTCTAATATTTTTGTTCAAACCCTTCTAAATATGGACAGGTCTTCGAGCTTGAATGGGTAACTCGTCTCTTGAATAGATCTAGGTGTAAGGTATAGGCGAATTTATGAGCAGGTAGGGGACATAGCACCCGAAAATTTTAATAATATAGTTCTATTATATAATTGTTTTACTTTGGTCCATTAATTTAAAATTCGATCTCTCATTAATATAGTTTTACTATTTTGGTCCATTTCATGATGTTTCTGGATTTGCCTCATTAATTTAAAACTTGGTTCATCATTATTTTTTTTATTATACTCATTTCGTATAATTGTATTGTATATAAAATTATCAAATCTAATATTCAACGTATCCTTATCTCTAAAAAAAGTATTTCAGCTGGCAAGAATACCGGCTTGTTTGCACTCACATCTTTGATATTTACTTTAAAAAATAAAAAATAAAGGTCTCGATTAAGAAAATACATTTGGTCTAAGAAAAGTTAAAAATTAAATTAAAAAATCATCATTAATTTTTTTATTAGTCGATGAAAACTATTGATTAAATTAAAATTTCCGAATAAAATCGAATATCTACATCTCATTGATTTGTTCGGATCCTCTGTTTTGGAGTTATTATAGTTTGACTGATTGGTTCATAGAATGTTTTTTTTTTTTTTTCTTTTAAAGGGGAAAAAACATTGAGGTTAAGTCAAAAGGGTGAGTGCATTTAATGGTGGATCATGACGTGGATGGTTTTCAAGCCTTGTCGAGGGTTGGTATAATTTTTTTGTCAGGGACCTCATTTGTGTCTTGTGTTATATTTTTTATCTTCTTTTCGCTCTTTTGTATGAATTTTTTTTTCTTGATGAATCATAACTACTTTTTGAGTCGATTTAGCATTTTGAGTTATGTTTTAAAACCTTACACTTTGCGAAACTTTTATTATTTTATTAATAAAATCACTACTGCTTTTTTTTTTTTTTTTTATAAAAAGGGTGAGTGCATTAAGTTCGGAAAGATTAATAACAAAATGAAAGGGGATACCTCAATGACAGAAGGGTGATCACCACTATTTTTAATGGCAATAGCTGCTTCTTCTCTAACTCTCCTTACCCGTTCCTTGAACACCTCATATTTTTCCTGAACAAATATATCACCTCATTTTTATCATTTATGTTTAATTATAAGTGATAGGTAACATGAAAGTTTTTATGGGTACATACTCAAGACAAAAATTTGTTTGTCAAAGATAATACTATTAGAATTTATATAGGGTCAATTAGTAGTTTATATCTTTCTCTTCAAATTACCTTTATCTTTTTTTTTTTTTTTTGATAAGTGTCAATGACCTTTATCTTTTGGCTCTCTACGTGCACTCAGAACCCTTAAAGTCGGCATGGTCATCTTGGGAGCCTCAAAAATAAGCGTCAGGACAGCTAGTGATGATACCATATCTCCTACAAAATGGAAGCCATGAGCTTGCAAAGTTCCAAGCCTCCTTCGTAGAACGCAAAGTTACAGTAGAACCAGCATCGTCAGAAACATACACATGAAGCTTTTCTGGTGGATAATCTAGCGCCATAGCTGATATCACAGTGTTCATAACCTCCACTGTCGGCTCCTTGTTTGGATCCGCAGTGCAAATAAACACATCAATGGCTGGAAGTTTATCATCAGCTGGCAATCTCTCAGGAAATACAGTCCGACAAACAGGGCGCCAACGATGAGCTTGCACAAGGAGCCAGGCTAAAGAGAGAAGCAATTCCGAGGCAAATATTAGAAGCCATGGAAGAGTGTGTGGGTATGGTTCTGTTTTTGGTTTGGAACAAAACCGAAGACTCGAAATGTTTTCCCCTCCGCCAACACTCATTACAGTTCAGATGCGGCAAGCTTCACTCCATATGGTCCTTCAACTTCACAACAGTCGTCGGCAGTTCAATCCGAGGAAGTGCAAGAATTGAAATCTAATGTTTCAAACATTAAAAATGACACCAAGGAGATGAAGGATGTTTTGTTTTTCTTGAGGATGATGTTCGAACCTTTTATGCACTCAGAGGGAGCTGGATGTACTTCTGGTGTTAGAGGAAGTGGTGTCGGAAGCACTGATGCCGGAGGTAGTGGTAGTGGTGTAGGGTGATCCGATCACGATCCGAGACTTTTATGGGTTGTTTTGTATACAATATTTAAACAATTTGTTATTTGAATATTACTACACTTTTAATAAAATTTTATTTAATTATAATATTAATTATTTAATTTAATTGCAAAATAATTATTACTTTATATATAATTGATTATTATAATTATATAAATAAAACTATAAATAACTATAACCAACGAAAAACTAAATTCGACATAAAATTAGTTCTGTCGCTAATAGTATTATCGACGAAAAATTTCGTCGATAATAAACTCAATTCTGACAAATTTTTCCATCTCTAATACTATTTGTGATGGAAAATAATGGCACCCATAATTTTATTTTCGACGAATTTTTTTTTTTTCCTACAGAATACTATTAACAACTTTAGTATTTTTGACATATTTTTTTCGATGAAATTTTTTGTATATAAAAAAAAAATGTTTAAATAATAAAAACAGATAATTATAACAATATTTTGTATTTTATTCTTTTTAATAAAAGTTGTAAAAATATAATTTCTTAAGAAAATAATTGTAATGATAATAAAAACTTGTAATACTCTATTCTCACTACAGCAAATTGGTCTTTCAGCGGCATTTTTTTTTAAGCTTAGAGGCGTTTATAAACGCTGCTAAAACAGTAGTGGCGTTCCAAAAAAAACATTGCAACAAACGCCGGTAAAGACTGAGCTGGGACATTTAGCGGCGTTTGTAGGTACATTAAAGGAGTTAAAAAATGCCACAATAGAACGTTGAAAAGTGATATTTTTATCGGACTTTACCGACATTTGGTAAATGAAACGTCGAAAAGTGATTTACAAACGCCGCTAATTCTTAACATTTAGCGGCGTTTGTGATCTTAAAACGCTGCTAATTCTTAACATTTAGCGGCGTTCGTGATCTTAAAACACCTCTTCCTGTTTCAGCAAAGTCATTCATGCCAACATTGAACCCATAATTTCCTCCAGGAACTTCTGGTGAAGATGTGTGAAAACTGTGATTACGCATGTTAAATACATCCCGCAACATGCCTTCCATGTCATCTTGTCTAATAGACTGATATTGATAGTTAGAATTACTTGGAGGAACTCTAGAAGATGACCTAGAAGTTGCAGACTCTCCATGAAAAAACCATTGTCTGTAGCCCGGGAATAATCCTTCACAAATTAAATGTTCGAAAACAACTTCACACATATGCCAATCAATATTAGCACATCTCGAACAAGGACATAATATCATATTATCTTCACTTGCATTCTGAAAAGCGAAATTGAGAAAACTATCTATTTCGAGATGGTACTCTTGACTTACTATCGACTTTTGCATCCAACTCTTATCCATTTCGTACGTAAGTCTAAATTATAAAATAATATATTATAAGTTATACAAAATTGTTTAAGATAGATTTCAATTGATAATGTTGCACCTCAAACAAATGAGACAGATGTCCAATAGATTTTAGACCCATATTTGATGGATATAAAATATTTATTTCAAAAAAAATGAAAAATTGAAGTAACAGAATCCAAGATAATACCATCTAATAATATTTGAGATTAAGTTCGCTGTTATTTTTACAAATTATTATTATTGTCTCTTATTCTACCTTCTCATCTAAAAACTTATTGCTCAAACTTCAAAAATTGTAACCCTAGGGTGAAAACCTCATAGTATGAGCTAATTTCATCTTCAAGTGTGTACTTGTATTGCCTCTATATCTCCATTCAATCCAGTATCATAATTATATAGGAAGACAACTAATGCCAATAATTAAATATCTAACTTAAACACCAAACCAAAATAAGCATGGCATTTCAGGTGAAAAGCATATTATTAAATTAAACATAAGGTCAAAAAAACTTGCCTGGATGTGTGAGCACCCAAAAGTCTTGACAAAAATAGTCTACAACAAAAAATTAAAAAAAAAATCAAGAACTATTTACTAATGCATAAATATAATAATATTAGGAAATAAGAAAGGGCTTGAGTGCCAATTGCACCCTTGTTTAGCTAATAATGATTAGTGTTGTCTTCTTTTGATGAGTAAATCCCGTCTACTTGGAAACTGAGCCTAATTTAGACTTTTGACCCAACTAAATATGGGTATAACAAATATTGGGCATAAAAATCCTAAGAATTGCATACTGAGTTGAAAAGCAAAAAAATATATATATATATTTTCTTCCTTCCTTCGTCTTCCTACGTGATTTATTCAGACAACAATCATCAGAACCTTGCTCTGCCCTTTTAATTTATTATATCTTCATAGTATATACAATATATTTATTTATTACTAGTTCCAAATTAATGCAGTAGCAATATAAGTTATAAAATATGTAATCTTTGCTCCCATTTTTATACATTCTTTTCTTTATTATATTTTCTGGTGGCTGCATGATATTTTAATTAGTTTATTTATTCTCAGCAATTTTCTAAAGATTTATATATAAATTAACCATATAAATATGAAAAATGATCTTAGAAAAACAAATCCAGGTAGCTGGGTGAGGGCTAAGTTCTAAAACATTATCTTAAAAAAAAACTTAGCTGCGGGCACCTAAGGGTGCTAGCCACCAACCAACGGCAGTAGCTGCTGCACATCCCATAACCCCCAACCCCTAAAATAATTTTTAAACCCTAAACCCTAAAAGTATCCTAGCAAATTTCAGATAAAAACAAATAGTAAGATATAATTAAACAACAACAAATCACGAATATACAAGAATTCACAACAAGCTCAACAAAAATCACAAAAATACCAAAATAAATCAAAACCCTAATAAACAAATTGCAAAAAACCCTAAATCCTTACCTTGAAAATAGATTGTGAAATGAAAACCGAATCCTAATCACGAATCTGATGAAGAGCGAGAGAGAGAGAGTGAGAGGCCAAGAGAGTGAGAGAGAGATCGAGAGAGTGTGTTCTGATTTGGGGGAAGGGGGTTGATGTTATTTTGGGCTTAGCGGCATTTGTAACAACAAACGCCGCTAAAACCATAGGTAAAACGATGTGTTTAAATTAAAAGATTTAATGAAGCATAGTTAGCAGCGTTCATAAGTACCGAACGCCGTTATCTTTTTGAAGTTAGTGGCAGTCATAAGTATAAAACGCCGCTATTTTTTTTAAGTTAGTGGCGTTTGTTGTTAGAAATGCCAGTAAACCAAGAAGCAAAACGTTGCGTTTCCCTTTGTGGTTTATAAAGTCACATTTAGCGGCGTTTATCCTACTCAAACGTCGCTACTTATTCTATTGTAGAGGCGTTTATAATTTAAAATGCCGCTAAAATACTTATCAAAACGATGCGTTTCACCTGATAAAAGTTGACAGTAAAGATTTGGCGGAATAAAAATTGCCCGCTAGTAAATGAGAACTTTTTAGCGGCGTTTGGTTCTCTAAAAGCCGCTAGTTTTCTTTTTCAGCGGCTTTTATGGGATTAAATGCCACTGTTTATAAAAACACGCTATATGGTGAAGTTTGTTATGGAAATGCCGTTAAGAAAAAGCCACTGAAAGTCAAATTTGTTGTGGTGTCTATTATCTTATCTTAATAAATTATATAATTGACTACAGAATTTATATAACTATAACAAAAATTGTAATTTTCATTTTTTTCTTATTTTTAGTAAAAAATCTGTTAATCATCATGTAATTATAATAATTTTTTAATATTTTACTAAAAATAAAAATTATAATTACAATATTTCACTCAAAACTTGTTAACTGACATAACCGATTTGGAATCAAAACCTACCTTGCTGACATGACATTTTCTTATTGGACCATGTCACTATTTTGTAGGAAGCGCTCCTTAAGAAGCTGACTATAGAACTTCTCGATGTTTACCATGTTGGTGTAATCTCTGCAAGCCAATCTAGTTGGGTTTGTAAGACACTATTTATATGTTAATGTATTGCACATTATAGTTTATTAATTATAATTGAGGTATTTCTTTATCCATAAGTATTGTTATAATCGTTATAAATAACTTGTGAAGATAAAGCCCATGAAACACAATGGCATTGCAAAGGAATTGTAAAGAGTTACAATTATGAGGATCCTTATGCATCAATGCCGTATTTCTAAAACTATTCCTGGTCATTGTATTGTCAACAGGGCATTGGCAATGCTCAAAGACTGGCATATATTAAGCCTTCATGCACTTGATACATGCAACCGGTCTCATAGGTTGAAAGTATAGAGATACTTGGGGATAACATATGGGTGCTTGTTAGTTGAACAAGTTCACTAAACATGACCCGCTATGAGAGTTCCATTTGGTATTTCACTCAAGTGTCTATGAAAAATACTCTAATGTGTCAATAGTGTAAGTAATCTTTTGACTTATGACACCAAGTCATCTTGTATGTGAACTGTGATAACTCGTATAATTATATAGTTTTTAGTTATGTTTTATTATTGTTTTGTGTCAAATACGAGTTATTATTGCTTAGTCTAATTGTGTTTATGATCTTTTATATTTTTATGTAATTTGGTGTTTTTCACGAGTTTCTTTGAGTGATTTCAGATTACTAGGTTAAATCAAGAATTAAGGGCAAATCCAGTTCAGTTCCAGTTCCGACACCTTTTGCCATATCAGATATATCTGGAGTTTCACTGAAGCATTAAGGCTGAAATTTTTACAGTGCAAAGTTAAGAGGCATATCTATCTTTTTTATGCTTTACACTTCTTGAAACGGAGTCTTTTTCCCTATCGAAATGTGGTATCAAGTTGGCTGATGTGCAATGCCATCTTGGTGTTATGCTAAGATTAATCTTGTTTTATTACACAATTGAAATTCACACATAAGGGAGATTCCAATCGGAAGGTTTAGCAATTCAGTCCAAATTGTCCAACGTCCATAGCATATGATATTATGTTCATTTGGTGTCCTCAAAACTCATAAAAAGAGTCCAAGCATTCCTTATGCCAAGGTATATGTCTACAATAAATCAAGGTTATGAAACCAAACATTTACTGTGCCATTTTCATTGTCAATAATGAATCAAGATCCCTACTTTGCAAGTATGATTTTAAACCAAAAGAAAATATTATCTATACTAGTGTTTATAAATGATGATTCATTTTAGCTCATGTTTAAGAGACTAACCTTAGCATTTACCAAAAGCTTCACCTCATCACCTCAACAATATGATTAGCAACACATACTAGATATGAATAAAATGAAAAGAAATGTAAGAAGCATAAGTAAATAAAGAAAAAGAAGACTAGAGAAAGGAAAGAAAAAGAAAACTTAGAGAATTTTATTACAATGGCTAATATCCTACCAATGTACAATGTTCTCTTACAATCATCCAAGGCCCTCTATTTATACACATTTTGGAGAGCTAAATGACAAGAGACAAGCTTTATAAATTTCAAAGGTATGTATAATAGGTGGGTGCATTTTTCTAACAATTTTCGTCATATTGTATGACAATTCTGATCAGCCAGCTTGATGGTTGATTTTGTCAATGTTGGAGGCTTGATCTGATCAAATTATCTTCTATAAAACTATTCCCCTATCAGTTTTTGATCCATAACCGTTGGAATCAGCTCATTTTCTAATGTGGATCAGAAGATATGGTCAAAATACCAAAACTGGTCAAAACAGACGGCATTGCACATCAGCCAACTTGATACCACATTTCGCTAGGGAAAACGACTCCGTTTCAAGAAGTGTAAAGCATGAAAAAGATAGATATGCCTCTTAACTTTGCACTGTAAAACTTTCAGCCTTACTGCTTCAGTGAAACTCCAGATATAGCTGATATGGCAAAAGGTGTCGGAACTGGAACTGAACTGGATTTGCCCTTAATTCTTGATTTAACCTAGTAATCTGAAATCACTCAAAGAAACTCGTGAAAAACACCAAATTACATAAAAATATAAAAGATCATAAAAACAATTAGACTAAGCAATAATAACTCGTATTTGACACAAAACAATAATAAAACATAACTAAAAACTATATAATTATACGAGTTATCACACCCCCACACTTAGATTGTTGCTAGTCCCTAGCAACGATTCAATCCTAGAAAAAAAAATAAACAGGAAAACAAGTTAAAGGGATCTCAAACAAACAAGCAAGATCAAGCGTAAGAATTGGCAAGGCATCTAATTAAGTATCATTGGCATATTAAGTTCGAGTAAAGGGTCAATAAGATTAAAATTGAAGGCATTATCCTACGATTGAGGAACTTCCTTTTTGGCGAGACTTTAGCTAGCCATGGAGGACTAGGCAAACTATAGCTTCATAAGTACACATGCTAAGATCCTTGTCACCGCAGTTCACAAGTGAACTTGACAAATCTGATCGGTACAGAGATGAATCTGAGGCTTATGGACAAGTGAGGGGTGGAATGTTCAAACATAATATGAGGTTTATCACAAGTTAGGCTCAAGAAATATAATAATCATGTGATCAATCCTCTCAAAATATTTCCATTCTCACTCATCCTTAGTCCTATGTTCAACATTAATATTTTGAAAAGAAAACAAAAAGCAAGAAAAGACTCAATCCAAAGAAAACAGAAAAGTAAAAACCTCTCTATAATGAAGAACCTCGAATCTTGAATTCTGATTTTTTTTAAGCACAAGTGATTTTCTTTTGATTTGTGCCCTCGTTGGGACATCTTTTATGCACAATCACATTTATTCATAATCATCATTCTTGTTTTTTTTTTTTTTCAGAAATCACATTGGATTCCATACTTTCTTTTTCTTTCTTTTCATTCAATTGATCAAACAAGACAGATTTTCATCAACTCTTTTTTTCAGCATCTTTTTCTCAACTCATCACAACATTGTTTTGGCATCAATAAGTTCGAAGTTCACGACTCTAAAAACAGTCACTCATTCTAACTACCCTCTTTTGCATTATTCCCTTTTTTTCAGATTTCAAAATATAACAAAATAAACAATAAGGAAACACACAATCCCAAACCCAATGATCACAAATATTATCATAAAAGTATAAAGAGGGAATGGGGGTCGGAATCGTATCCGTTCACTTTGGCATAATTTCTGGAGTTCATATCTAGGGATCCAACCCGAAGGTTTACAACCTATGGGCTCCTAATGTAAGGGGGCAAAAATAAGGGGCTTTCTGGATAGTGACTTTGTTCTAAGATCAGATCATGTATAGATGCAAGCATCTATGTGATGACCTAAATCTGCATGTGGAATGAAGAGAAAAAGTAAACTTACTATGTCTTCCTAGTTTTCCGTGGCTTTCCAAAGGCTCACCATGAATTCACATTCCAACAAAAATCGAACCGATCTGCCAAAAACAATCTCAAAGACATTTGATCATCAAAAATATTCAATTTTCAGAAAACCAAATTGAAAATAACCTAGATAACTTAATCAAAGCCTTTGTAACTCTATTGCTTTATCCACATGCTTGCCAAGATTATACTCAAAAAAAAAAATACATACACGAAAGTAGTAAAACACATGTAGATAATAAATGGACCAGATAGTGTTTTTTTTTTTTTGAAAAGATTAAATCAAACTGACAAGGTATGTCTCAAGTCTCCCTTACTCAGACCTTGTTCAAAATGAATACTTCTAAATGGCTTAAAACACAACAAATTTTTTTTTTTTTTTTTACAAATTAGCAAAATATGTTCCTTACCCCCTACTAAAATATGACATTGTCCCCAATGTCAAATTTTAAAGGTAGAATTTAGGAGATATTACCTGCAGAGGTTGCTAACAACTTATTATAACTGAGACACAACAAACAAAATGTTAGATAATGTCACAAAGACAAAGTGCAATCCACTCCTTGCTTGTCTATATCTCTTTTTTTTCCGAGCGTTTGCGAAACAACCGTAGCAGGTAAATACTCATAAGCTTTGAGCTTTTTGAGTAAATCTTCAATGGTTGTAGCAGAAATTATGGTTCTCCTTGCCTCTGAAAACATGAATCTATTTTCCACAGCATTATCTAAATATGAAAGCAAATTACTAAAATAACCATTAATATTAAGCAAACCAATGGGTTTCTTATTTGTGACCAAAGATGACCAAGAAGACACGCAAGCTATTTCTTCCAATGTACCCAGACCTCCTGGTAAAGCAATGAATGCATCGGCAAAATGGTACATGATTGTCATCCGTTCAGGGATACTCCAGACTTGTATTTCCTTACCCAAGGTAGGTCCACAAAAACCTGTGAATAGTTTTGGCACGATTCCTAGAACTGGACTTCCTCCGGCGTGTGCTGCTGTAGCGACTGCTCCCATTAAACCCGTACTACCACCTCCATAAATCAACTGGATCTTTTGTTGGGCAAGTATTACTCCAACTCTTATGGCTTCATCAGCGAGTATTTTATTTTTCCCTGGATAAGCACCTCCAAAGACACAAATTTTTTCAACGCGCTGGGACGAAGTACTTTCCATTTTTTTTCGAGTGCCTGAAAGAGAATGAGTACATGGTGTAATATATAGAGGACTGAGTAGTGAATCAGACAAGAGTAATAATGTCGCCGAAAGTGTATTTGACCTGTCAGAAGAAAATGTTAACCTAACAAAAGATTTTTGCGTGATTTCAGGAAGAAAATCAAAAAGAGAAGAAAAATCAACCGTAAAAGACCAATGCAAAAAAAAACGAGAATAATTACACAAATCGAACAACACGTAAATTAAACCGAAATGAAGTTATTGCAAATCAAACCAAAATCTGAGAAGTCATTTATTGTAGTTGTGATTGTGGCTCACATCTTCCTCTGGTTTTACGTCCAGAAACGGCTTAAACGCCTTCTATGAGTCGAGGATATGCTTCCCATCCAGTTTTCTTACAAGCTGGCAAACAGGGTCTTTTAACATCAGATTCCCAAGATGTTGCCATTCCCTTTGGAATTGCGGCCATAAATCAAGAATTTCTCTTTGTACGTCTCCACTAGGATGCATCTCAAGAGAAAGTTGGATATTACCCAAATTCTCCTTACTCAGTCCATCCTTAATGAATTCAATTTTATCATCTCGATTAGAGGACGGAATCCCAATAGAACGACATTTACCGTTACACGTCCATCGTGCACATTTGTGGCAATTTGAACTCATGCGCTTTGCTCGTCGTTTCTTTGCAAAAGTGCTTCTACCTGTACCTGGTAAATGCAAAACAGGAAGATATTCATCTTCACGTACCTTGGCTTCAATTATCCAACGTATGTCTTCAGGAATCCCTTTTTGCATAAGCATTCTTAATCTTTCAAATCGAACTTGGTAAAGCTTCAGTAAAATATTTCGAGGAAAAGGAGGAAATCGTTTCTGCAATCTTGTGAGAATATCATCCATCCTGGAAAAAAATGAAAGAGAAATTGAAATAGAAATTTATATACAATATCAGTTTTGTGGGTAGCTGATGGAACCGACTTAAATAATCACGGAGTACCGTTATCCGCCATTTAACCGGGGTTAAAATTATAATTACATCTAGTTATTTTCAAAACAAGGATCAGAAAGAAAAACAACCTCTTCTTGAGTAACATGATTTTCCAAAAAGAGTTTGAGTCTTTGTTCATTTACCTTGAATACGTTACCATTTTGAGGATTCTCAATGTCAACTGCTCCATAATGATACACATGCTTAACCACAAATGGACCAGTCCATCTTGATCTCAACTTACCAGGAAATATGTGAAGTCTAGAATTATAAAGTAGAACTTTTTGCCCAACATCAAATGTTTTTCTTGAAATTAACTTGTCATGAAAGGCTTTAGTTCTTTCTTTATGAATTTTAGAATTCTCATATGCATCATTTCTGAGTTCCTCAAGTTCATTTATTTATAATTTCCGTAAATTAGAAGCGTCATCAAGGTTTGAGTTGAACATTTTAATGGCCCAATATGCTTTATGCTCAAGTTCCACAGGTAAATGACAAGGTTTTCCATAAACTAGCCTATAAGGAGACATGCCCAATGCTGTTTTAAAAGCTGTTCGATAGGCCCATAATGCATCGTTAAGTCTAAGAGACCAATCTTTGCGATTTGGATTAACCGTATTTTCCAAAATTTGTTTAATCTCCCTATTTGCTAATTCTACCTGTCCATTTGTCTGCGGGTGATAAGGGGTTGCAACTTTGTGTGTAATGGCATATTTCTTCATTAATGTTTCAAAAATCTTGTTGCAAAAATATGTTCCCCCATCACTTATGATAGATCGAGGAATTCCAAATCGACTCAAAATATTTTCTTTTAAAAATTTAATCAACTGTTTTGTGATCATTATTTCGATATGGAATTGCCTCTATCCACTTTGAAACATAATCTATTGCAACTAAAATGTATAAGAAACCAAAAGATGGTGGAAATGGTCCCATGAAATCAATACCCCAACAGTCAAAAATTTCAATTACAAGAATTGGGTTCAAAGGCATCATGTTTTTTTTCGAAATGGAACCTAATTTTTGACAACTTTCACATGACTTGCAAAAATTATATGCATCTTTGAATAAAGTTGGCTAGTAAAATCCACACTGTAAAATTTTTGCAGCAGTTTTCTTTGATGAAAAATGACCACCACATGCCTCGGAATGACAAAACTTAATTACACTACTTACCTCATTGTCGGGAATGCACCTTCGAAAAATCTGATCAGGACAATATTTGAACAAGTAAGGGTCATCCCAGTAGAACTTCTTTACCTCATTCAGAAACTTCCTTTTATCTTGGGGGCTCCATTGAGAAGGAATTTTTCCTGTAGCAAGAAAATTAGCAATGTTAGCAAACCAAGGTGTCGTGGAGACAATTAGAAGTTGTTCATCAGGAAAAGTATCATTTATTGGTGAGGTTCCAAAAGATTCATTACAAACAAGTCTTTATAAATGATCAGCCACCACATTTTCTACTCTTTTTTTATCTCGAATGGTGATGTCAAATTCTTGCAGCAAAAGAAAACCTAGGTTTTGCATCCTTCTTAGAGAGAAGATATTTTAAAGCTGCATGATCACTTCTTGTAGTTCATCAAGATGTGAAGAAATTATGACTGGAAAAGTTTCATTCTCTCCCAAAAAGGAATATTTTAGCTCGGATGGCAATGGTTTTAAATCCAGCTTGGGTGGTTCAATAGTTGATGGTAGAGTGACATTTGTGAGTGATGGAAGTTCCTCAAACTTTTGTTTCCAACAATGTTTATCCTGAAAAGAATTTAACAAAGAATCAGTGTGTGAAATTTCTGAAGCATTATCAAACTTACATTCAATTAAATAAGCTTCTAAAGGATCATGGAATGTGGTAGTGGTGAGATGTTCATGAACAAGTTCTTCAATGAAATCCACTTCATGTACTTCTGAATCATCACCAGGTTGCTTGCAAATGTTGAACACATTTAATTCTAAAGTCATATTTCCAAAAGAAATGTTCAAAATACCATTCCTGTAATTTATCAGAGCATTAGAAGTTGCAAGAAATGGACGGCCTAATATAACAGGAATTTGAACATTTGGATTTGAAACAGGATGTGTGTCCAAAACAATAAAATCAACGGGGAAGTAAAAATTATCAATTTGAACCAAAACATCTTCAACTATCCCTCGAGGAATTTTTACAGAACGATCAGCTAGTTGAAGTGTAACAGGTGTTTCCTTGAGTTCACCTAAACCTAACTGTTGATAAACAGAAAAAGGCAAAAGATTAACACTAGCACCAAGATCAAGCAATGCACGTTCTATTCTAGTGTTTCCAATGATGCATGATATTGTTGGATATCCAGGATCTTTGAATTTTGGTGGAGTAAGGTTCTGAATGATTGAGCTCACACTTTCCGTCAGAAATGCTTTCTTTTGTACATTATGTTTCCTTTTAACTGTGCACATGTCCTTCAAAAATTTAGCATAAGATGGAACTTGTTTGATTGCATCCAATAAAGGAATGTTAATCTTAACTTGTTTGAAAAGTTCATAAATTTCTGCATTTTGATTCAAATTCTTTATTGTTTGCAACCTTTGAGGAAAAGGAGCAGGATGCATACCTTTTTCTTTATCCAAATTTTCAAGAAGTTCAGACTTACCATCATCCTTACCATTACTTTTCGGATGGGAAGGAGGATCTTGGTCTTTTGATGGAATGTTTTTGTCAATTGCCTTTCCACTTCGAAGAGTTGTGATAGAACTGGCATTTTCCTGTTGAGTTTCATTGGAGCAAGAAACAAGACATTGAGTAGAAGGGTTAGGCTGAGGTTGAGCAGGAAACTTACCTTTTTCTTGAGTGCGTAATGAAGCTGTCAATGTGGACAAGGTGTTTTTGATCTCATTGATGTCCTGTGAAGTTTGGTTATACACATTTGCTTGTGTTTGCATGAATGCTTGCAATGTCTCTTCCAATGTTTGTACACGTGAAGGTTGATAGGAAAAAGTGTTGCCCGACTTTTGAGATTGTGGTACCTGAACATGATTATTATTCCGCCAACTGAAGTTGGGATGATTTCTCTATTCAGGGTTATACGTTTCAGAGTAAGGAGAAGGAAAATGCTTTTTAAATGTGTTTATGGAATTTACTTGATCATGCAACGCTTCTTTAAGAATGGGAATGTTTGGACATTCAGAAGTGGGGTGTCCCATGACTTCACAAATTCCACAACTTTCTTCATTTTTAACCGTTTTGACTTATTTTACTTCTCTAAGTTCCATGGCTTCAATCTTTCTAGCCAAATTAGCTACTTTAGCTTTTATCTCATCTTCTTCACTAAAATGATATTTACCTCTGTTAGAAACAATATTAGATCTATTGGAACTTTCAGAGGAATTATCTGTGTGCCAGGCTTGAGAGTTATCTGCCAAATGGTCTAGGTAGTCAAAGGCTTCTTCAGGTTCTTTTTCTAGAAACTCACCGTTACACATTGTTTCAACAAATTGTTTAGTTTCGGGAGTTAAACTTTCATAAAAGAAACTAATAAGACGCCATTTTTCAAAACCATGATGTGGACAAGAACTTAACAAATCTTTAAAACGCTCCCAGCACTGAAAAAATGCTTCATTTTGATTTTGATTGAAATTTTGAATCTGTCTTTTCAAAGTAGTAGTTTTATGTGCTGGGAAAAATTTCTTTAGAAACACAGTTTGTAATTCTTGCCATGTGCCAATTGACCTTGGTTTTAAATTATGAAGCCAAATTTTTGCTTTATCTTTTAAAGAAAAAGGAAATAATTTTAGCTTGACAATTTCATTTGTACATTGTTGGTCATTAAAGGTGACACATACATCTTCGAAGTCTTTTAGAAACGAGTAAGCACTTTCCGATTCTAACCCATGGAAATTTGGAAGCAAAGCTATCATACCTGGTTTAAAACGAAAGTTGTTTGCATTGAGAGGAAAAATAAAACAATAGGGTGATGAGCTTCGAGTTGGTTGCAAGTAATCACGCATGGTGCGTACTTGTCTGTTCTCATCTTCAGCATGAACACTTTCATTGTCAGCCATGGTAGGAGTTGTATTAGAAAGATTACCTAAAAAAGTTTCACAATAAAATCTAACTAAACGACGAGATCTAAAATCACGTCGCCAAACAAGCATAAAACAAAGTTAATATACAGATAATATATTTATATAAATATAAACTTTACAATATAAATGTAAATATATAGAAAATTAGGCGGTATAACCAGCCAATAAAAAAAATATACTTATAAACTTATATACTTAGTATTGCCTCCCCGGCAACGGCGCCAAAAACTTGATGGAGACTCAATTAAGAGTTGTAAACCCAAGTGCAGGTTATGTTCAAGTAATAAATTCTCGGGTGTCCGAGGTCGAACCACAGGGAAGCGTATTAGTAAGTATAAGTTTATAAATATATAAGAAAAAGAAAGTAAACAAGATATTAGGGAATCAACAACAAAACAAGATAAACAAGATATTAGAGAACAAAATAAACAAAATAACATAAAAGAAATTAAACAAGATATAAAAAACAATAAGAAAAGATGTTGAGGTTAGAAAATCCACTCTTGGTGTTATGCTAAGATTAATCTTGTTTTATTACACAATTGAAATTCACACATAAGGGAGATTCCAATCGGAAGGTTTAGCAATTCAGTCCAAATTGTCCAACGTCCATAGCATATGATATTATGTTCATTTGGTGTCCTCAAAACTCATAAAAAGAGTCCAAGCATTCCTTATGCCAAGGTATATGTCTACAACAAATCAAGGTTATGAAACCAAGCATTTACTGTGCCATTTTCATTGTCAATAATGAATCAAGATCCCTACTTTGCAAGTATGATTTTAAACCAAAAGAAAATATTATTTATACTAGTGTTTATAAATGATGATTCATTTTAGCTCATTTTTTAGAGACTAACCTTAGCATTTACCAAAAGCTTCACCTCATCACCTCAACAATATGATTAGCAACACATACTAGATATGAATAAAATGAAAAGAAATGTAAGAAGCATAAGTAAATAAAGAAAAAGAAGACTAGAGAAAGGAAAGAAAAAGAAAACTTAGAGAATTTTATTACAATGGCTAATATCCTACCAATGTACAATGTTCTCTTACAATCATCCAATGCCCTCTATTTATAAACATTTTGGAGAGCTAAATGACAAGAGACAAGCTTTATAAATTTCAAAGGTAGGTATAATAGGTGGGAGCATTTTTCTAACAATTTTCGTCATATTGTATGACAATTCTGATCAGCCAGCTTGATGGTTGATTTTGTCAATGTTGGAGGCTTGATCTGATCAAATTATCTTCTAGAAAAATATTCCCCTATCAGTTTGTGATCCATATCCATTGGAATCAGCTCATTTGCTAATGTGGATCAGAAGATATGGTCAAAATACCAAAACTGGTCAGAACAGACGGCATTGCACATCGGCCAACTTGATACCACATTTCGCTAGGGAAAACGACTCCGTTTCAAGAAGTGTAAAGCATGAAAAAGATAGATATGCCTCTTAACTTTGCACTGTAAACATGTCAGTCTTACTGCTTCAGTGAAACTCTAGATATAGCTGATATGGCAAAAGGTGTTGAAACTGGAACTGAACTGGATTTGCCCTTAATTCTTGATTTAACCTAGTAATCTGAAATCACTCAAAGAAACTCGTGAAAAACACCAAATTACATAAAAATATAAAAGGTCATAAACACAATTAGACTAAGCAATAATAACTCATATTTGACACAAAACAATAATAAAACATAACTAAAAACTATATAATTATACGAGTTATCAGCTAGAAAGATTGAAGCCATGGAACTTAGAGAAGTAAAAGAAGTCAAAACGGTTAAAAATGAAGAAAGTTGTGGAATTTGTGAAATCATGGGACACCCCACTTCTGAATGTCCAAACATTCCCATTCTTAAAGAAGCGTTGCATGATCAAGTAAATTCCATAAACACATTTAAAAAGCATTTTCCTTCTCCTTACCCTGAAACGTATAACCCTGAATGGAGAAATCATCCCAACTTCAGTTGGCGGAATAATAATCATGTTCAGGTACCACAATCTCAAAAGCCGGGCAACACTTTTTCCTATCAACCTTCACGTGTACAAACCTTGAAAGAGACATTGCAAGCATTCATGCAAACACAAGCAAATGTGAATAACCAAACTTCACAGGACATCAATGAGATCAAAAACACCTTGTCCACATTGACAGCTTCATTACGCACTCAAGAAAAAGGTAAGTTTCCTGCTCAACCTCAGCCTAACCCTTCTACTCAATGTCTTGTTTCTTGCTACAATGAAACTCAACAGGAAAATGCCAGTTCTATCACAACTCTTCGAAGTGGAAAGGAAATTGACAAAAACATTCCATCAAAAGACCAAGATCCTCCTTCCCCTTCGAAAAGTAATGGTAAGGATGATGGTAAGTCTGAACTTCTTGAAAATTTGGACAAAGAAAAAGGTATGCATCCTGCTCCTTTTCCTCAAAGGTTGCAAACAATAAAGAATTTGAATCAAAATGCAGAAATTTATGAACTTTTCAAACAAGTTAAGATTAACATTCCTTTATTGGATGCAATCAAACAAGTTCCATCTTATGCTAAATTTTTGAAGGACATGTGCATAGTTAAAAGGAAACATAATGTACAAAAGAAAGCATTTCTGGCGGAAAGTGTGAGCTCAATCATTCAGCACCTTACTCCACCAAAATTCAAAGATCCTGGATGTCCAACAATCTCATGCATCATTGGAAACACTAGAATAGAACGTGCATTGCTTGATCTTGGTGCTAGTGTTAATCTTTTGCCTTTTTCTGTTTATCAACAGTTAGGTTTAGGTGAACTCAAGGAAACACCTGTTACACTTCAACTAGCTGATCGTTCTGTAAAAATTCCTCAAGGGATAGTTGAAAATGTTTTGGTTCAAATTGATAATTTTTACTTCCCTATTGATTTTATTGTTTTGGACACACATCCTGTTTCAAATCCAAATGTTCAAATTCCTATTATATTAGGCCGTCCATTTCTTGCAACTTCTAATGCTCTGATAAATTGCAGGAATGGTATTTTGAACATTTCTTTTGGAAATATGACTTTAGAATTAAATGTGTTCAACATTTGCAAGCAACCTGGTGATGATTCAAAAGTACATGAAGTGGATTTCATTGAAGAACTTGTTCATGAACATCTCACCACTACCACATTCCATGATCCTTTAGAAGCTTATTTAATTAAATGTGAGTTTGATAATGCTTCAGAAATTTGACACACTGATTCTTTGTTAAATTCTTTTCAGGATAAGCATTGTTGGAAAAAAAAGTTTGAGGAACTTCCACCACTCACAAATGTCACTGTACCATCAACTATTGATCCACCCAAGCTGGATTTAAAACCATTGCCATCCGAGCTAAAATATTCCTTTTTGGGAAAAATTCCTTCTCAATGGAGCCCCCAAGATAAAAGAAAGTTTCTGAATGAGGTAAAGAAGTTCTACTGGGATGACCCTTACTTGTTCAAATATTGTCCTGATCAGATTTTTCGAAGATGCATTCCCGACAATGAGGTAAGTAGTGTAATTAAGTTTTGTCATTCCGAGGCATGTGGTGGTCATTTTTCATCAAAGAAAACTGCTGCAAAAATTTTACAGTATGGATTTTACTGGCCAACTTTATTCAAAGATGCATATAATTTTTGCAAGTCATGTGAAAGTTGTCAAAAATTAGGTTCCATTTCGAAAAGAAACATGATGCCTTTGAACCCAATTCTTGTAATTGAAATTTTTGACTGTTGGGGTATTGATTTCATGAGACCATTTCCACCATCTTTTGGTTTCTTATACATTTTAGTTGCAATAGATTATGTTTCAAAGTGGATAGAGGCAATTCCATGTCGAAATAATGATCACAAAACAGTGATTAAATTTTTAAAAGAAAATATTTTGAGTCGATTTGGAATTCCTCGATCTATCATAAGTGATGGGGGAACACATTTTTGCAACAAGGTTTTTGAAACATTAATGAAGAAATATGCCATTACACACAAAGTTGCAACCCCTTATCACCCGCAGACAAATGGACAGGTAGAATTAGCAAATAGGGAGATTAAACAAATTTTGGAAAAGACGGTTAATCCAAATCGCAAAGATTGGTCTCTTAGACTTAACGATGCATTATAGGCCTATCGAACAGCTTTTAAAAGCGCATTGGGCATGTCTCCTTATAGGCTAGTTTATGGAAAACCTTGTCATTTACCTGTGGAACTTGAGCATAAAGCATATTGGGCCATTAAAATGTTCAACTCAAACCTTGATGACGCTTCTAATTTACGAAAATTACAAATAAATGAACTTGAGGAACTCAGAAATGATGCATATGAGAATTCTAAAATTCATAAAGAAAGAACTAAAGCCTTTCATGACAAGTTAATTTCAAGAAAAACATTTGATGTTGGGCAAAAAGTTCTACTTTATAATTCTAGACTTCACATATTTCCTGGTAAGTTGAGATCAAGATGGACTGGCCCATTTGTGGTTAAGCATGTGTATCATTATGGAGCAGTTGACATTGAGAATCCTCAAAATGGTAACGTATTCAAGGTAAATGGACAAAGACTCAAACTCTTTTTGGAAAATCATGTTACTCAAGAAGAGGTTGTTTTTCTTTCTGATCCTTGTTTTGAAAATAACTAGATATAAATATAATTTTTTTCCCCAGTTAAATGGCGGATAACGGTACTCCGTGATTATTTAAGTCAGTCCCATCAGCTACCCACAAAACTGATATTGTATATAAATTTCTCTTTCATTTTTTTTTTCAGGATGGATGATATTCTCACAAGATTGCAGAAACGATTTCCTCCTTTTCCTCGAAATATTTTACTGAAGCTTTACCAAGTTCGATTTGAAAGATTAAGAATGCTTATGCACAAAGGGATTCCTGAAGACATACATTGGATAATTGAAGCCAAGGTACGTGAAGATGAATATCTTCCTGTTTTGCATTTACCAGGTACAGGTAGAAGCACTTTTGCAAAGAAGCGACGAGCAAAGCGCATGAGTTCAAATTGCCACAAATGTGCACGATGGACGTGTAACGGTAAATGTCGTTCTATTGGGATTCCGTCCTCTAATCGAGATGATAAAATTGAATTCATTAAGGATGGACTGAGTAAGGAGAATTTAGGTAATATCCAACTTTCTCTTGAGACGCATCCTAGTGGAGACGTACAAAGAGAAATTCTTGATTTATGGCCGCAATTCCAAAGGGAATGGCAACATCTTGGGAATCTGATGTTAAAAGACCCTGTTTGCCAGTTTGTAAGAAAACTGGATGGGAAGCATATCCTCGACTCATAGAAGGCGTTTAAGCCATTTCTGGACGTAAAACCAGAGGAAGATGTGAGCCACAATCACAACTACAATAAATGACTTCTCAGCTTTTGGTTTGATTTGCAATAACTTTATTTCGGTTTAATTTACGTGTTGTTCGATTTGGGTAATTATTCTCGGTTTTTTTTTTTTTTTTTGCATTGGTATTTTACGGTTGATTTTTCTTCTCTTTTTGATTTTCTTCCTGAAATCACGCAAAAATCTTTTGTTAGGTTAACATTTTATTCTGACAGGTCAAATACACTTTCGGCGACATTATTACTCTTGTCTGATTCACTACGCAGTCCTCTATATATTACACCATGTACTCATTCTCTTTCAGGCACTAGAAAAAAAATGGAAAGTACTTCGTCCCAGCGCATTGAAAAAATTTGTGTCTTTGGAGGTGCTTATCTAGGGAAAAATAAAATATTAGCTGATGAAGCCATAAGAGTTGGAGTAATACTTGCCCAACAAAAGATCCAGTTGATTTATGGAGGCGGTAGTACGGGTTTAATGGGAGCAGTCGCTACAGCAGCACACGCCGGAGGAAGTCCAGTTCTAGGAATCGTGCCAAAACTATTCACAGGTTTTTGTGGACCTACCTTGGGTAAGGAAATACAAGTTTGGAGTATCCCTGAACGGATGACAATCATGTACCATTCTGCCGATGCATTCATTGCTTTACCAGGAGGTCTGGGTACATTGGAAGAAATAGCTTGCGTGGCTTCTTGGTCATCTTTGGTCACAAATAAGAAACCCATTGGTTTGCTTAATATTAATGGTTATTTTAGTAATTTGCTTTCATATTTAGATAATGTTGTGGAAAATAGATTCATGTTTTCATAGGCAAGGAGAACCATAATTTCTGCTACAACCATTGAAGATTTACTCAAAAAGCTCCAAGCTTATGAGTATTTACCTGCTACGGTTGTTTCGCGAAAGCTCGAAAAAAGAAAAAGAGATATAGACAAGCAAGGAGTGGATTGCACTTTGTCTTTGTGACATTATCTAACATTTTGTTTGTTGTGTCTCAGTTATAATAAGTGGTTAGCAACCTCTGCAGGTAATATCTCCTAAATTCTACCTTTAAAATTTGACATTGGGGATAATGTCATATTTTAGTAGGGGGTAAGGGACATATTTTGCTAATTTGTAAAAAAAAAAAAAAAAAAAAAAAATTGTTGTGTTTTAAGCCATTTAGAAGTATTCATTCTGAACAAGGTCTGAGTAAGGGAGACTTGAGACATACCTTGTCAGTTTGATTTAATCTTTTCAAAAAAAAAAAAAACACTATCTAGTCCGTTTATTATCTGCATCTGTTTTACTACTTTCGTGTATGTATTATTTTTTTTTTTGAGTATAATCTTGGCAAGCATGTGGATAAAGCAATAGAGTTACAAAGGCTTTGATTAAGTTATCTAGGTTATTTTCAATTTGGTTTTCTGAAAATTGAATATTTTTGATGATCAAATGTCTTTGAGATTGTTTTTGGCAGATCGGTTCGATTTTTGTTGGAATGTGAATTCATGGTGAGCCTTTGGAAAGCCACGGAAAACTGGGAAGACATAGTAAGTTTACTTTTTCTCTTCATTCCACATGCAGATTTAGGTCATCACATAGATGCTTGCATCTATACATGATCTGATCTTAGAACAAAGTCACTATCCAGAAATCCCCTTATCTTTGCCCCCTTACATTAGGAGCCCATAGGTTGTAAACCTTCGGGTTGGATCCCTAGATATGAACTCCAAAAATTATGCCAAAGTGAACGGATACGATTCCGACCCCCATTCCCTCTTTATACTTTTATGATAATATTTGTGATCATTGGGTTTGGGATTGTGTGTTTCCTTCTTGTTTATTTTGTTATATTTTGAAATCTAAAAAAAATGGGAATAATGCAAAAGAGGGTAGTTAGAATGAGTGACTGTTTTTAGAGTCGTGAACTTCGAACTTATTGATGCCAAAACAATGTTGTGATGAGTTGAGAAAAAGATGCTGAAAAAAAGAGTTGATGAAAATCTGTCTTGTTTGATGAATTGAATGAAAAGAAAGAAAAAGAAAGTATGGAATCCAATGTGATTTCTGAAAGAAAAAAAAAAACAAGAATGATGATTATGAATAAATGTGATTGTGCATAAAAGATGTCCCAACGAGGGCACAAATCAAAAGAAAATCACTTGTGCTTAAAAAAAATCAGAATTCAAGATTCGAGGTTCTTCATTATAGAGAGGTTTTTACTTTTTTGTTTTCTTTGGATTGAGTCTTTTCTTGCTTTTTGTTTTCTTTTCAAAATATTAATGTTGAACATAGGACTAAGGATGAGTGAGAATGGAAATATTTTGAGAGGATTGATCACATGATTATTATATTTCTTGAGCCTAACTTGTGATAAACCTCAGATTATGTTTGAACATTCCACCCCTCACTTGTCCATAAGCCTCAGATTCATCTCTGTACCGATCAGATTTGTCAAGTTCACTTGTGATCTGCGGTGACAAGGATCTTAGCATGTGTACTTATGAAGCTATAGTTTGCCTAGTCCTCCATGGCTAGCTAAAGTCTCGCCAAGAAGAAAGTTCCTCAATCGTACGGTAATGCCTTCAATTTTAATCTCATTGACCCTTTACTCGAACTTAATATGCCAATGATACTTAATTAGATGCCTTGCCAATTCTTACGCTTGATCTTGCTTGTTTGTTTGAGATCCCTTTAACTTGTTTTCCTGTTTATTTTTTTTCTAGGAGTGAGTCGTTGCTAGGGACTAGCAACAATCTAAGTGTGAGGGGTGTGATAACTCGTATAATTATATAGTTTTTAGTTATTTTTATTATTGTTTTGTGTTAAATACGAGTTATTATTGCTTAGTCTAATTGTGTTTATGATCTTTTATATTTTTATGTAATTTGGTGTTTTTCACGAGTGTTTTTGAGTGATTTCAGATTACTAGGTTAAATCAAGAATTAAGGGCAAATCCAGTTCAGTTCCAGTTCCGATACCTTTTGCCATATCAGCTATATCTGGAGTTTCACTAAAGCATTAAGGCTGAAATTTTTACAGTGCAAAGTTAAGAGGCATATCTATCTTTTTCATGCTTTACACTTCTTGAAACGGAGTCGTTTTCCCTAGCGAAATGTGGTATCAAGTTGGCTGATGTGCAATGCCGTCTGTTCTGACCAGTTTTGGTATTTTGATCATATCTTCTGATCCACATGAGAAAATGAGCTGATTCCAATGGATATGGATCACAAACGGATATGGGAATATTGTTCTAGAAGATAATTTGATCAGATCAAGCCTCCAACATTGACAAAATCAACCATCAAACTGGCTGATCAGAATTGTCATACAATATGACGAAAATTGTTAGAAAAATGCACCCACCTATTATACCTACCTTTGAAATTTATAAAGCTTGTCTCTTGTCATTTAGCTCTCCAAAATGTGTATAAATAGAGGAGAGTATTGTACATTGGTAGGATATTAGCCATTGTAATAAAATTCTCTAAGTTTTCTTCTTCTTTCCTTTCTCTAGTTTTCTTTTTCTTTATTTACTTATGCTTCTTACATTTCTTTTCATTTTATTCATATCTAGTATGTGTTGCTAATCATATTGTTGAGGTGATGAGGTGAAGCTTTTGGTAAATGCTAAGGTTAGTCTCTTAAACATGAGCTAAAATGAATCATCATTTATAAACACTAGTATAGATAATATTTCCTTTTGGTTTAAAATCATACTTGCAAAGTAGGGATCTTGATTCATTATTGACAATGAAAATGGCACAGTAAATGCTTGGTTTCATAACCTTGATTTGTTGTAGACATATACCTTGGCATAAGGAATGCTTGGACTCTTTTTATGAGTTTTGAGGACACCAAATGAACATAATACCATATGCTATGGACGTTGGATAATTTGGACTGAATTGCTAAACCTTCCGATTGGAGTCTCCCTTATGTGTGAATTTCAATTGTGTAATAAAACAAGATTAATCTTAGCATAACACCAAGAGTGGATTCTCTAACCTCAACATCTTTTCTTATTGTTTTTTTTATATCTTGTTTAATTTCTTTTATGTTATTTTGTTTATTTTGTTCTCTAATATCTTGTTTATCTTGTTTTGTTGTTGATTCCCTAATATCTTGTTTACTTTCTTTTTCTTATATATTTATAAACTTATACTTACTAATACGCTTCCCTGTGGTTCGACCTCGGACACCCGAGAATTTATTACTTGAACATAACCTGCACTTGGGTTTACAACTCTTAATTGAGTCTCCATCAAACTGCCATACTTAGATTTCATGACGAACGGGTCCCAATAATGAGGATGCTTATAGTAGGGTGTTATTGGGTATGACATGAAGCATACGAAGATAAATAAGTGGTCCAGAGAGGATTCATCACCCCAAGTGATATGAGGGGACATATCTCACATGTGTCTGGCTTATATTAACTTATGGAAGTCATTTGTCAAGGCAATACTTAAGGAGTTAATATTAAAGCTACAAAACTAATATGGAATGGGATTAAGAGTAAACATTGAACCATGCTCTTTCCTATCCCGGGATATTTGATGAAGGGATCAAATTACATAAACATATTATACACGAAAGGCTTGTCAAAACTTGATGACTCTCTCGGCATTTGGGTTGTCATGATGCATTGCTAGATGCCGCTTATGATCTATAAATAGAAATAGAAAATTCTTAATTGAATTAATTAGGGGGCCTAATGTGTCACACACAAAAGGTGATTAATAAAATTAAAATGAGATTGGTTTTGATTAAATATTCATTAAGTGTTGTGGGCTTTATGTGAATATTTAATAATATGTATAAGGGCTTTAGTGTAGTTAGTTCAAGAGTTGGCATACACTAAACCTAGTTATATATATGCCTCTTATGTTGTTGTCGCCCCCCTAAGAAGGCTAACCCACGGCGACTCTCACTCTCCCTAAGTGAGTTTCGGCTGAATAGCAAAAGTAAGAGAGAAATTCGATTCTTCTTGTTACTTTTGGCTAAACCAAGGTGGAGAAGGAATGTTTCTCACAACCTAGACTACTAGCATCATCTTGGCAAACATAATTTCAACCTTGTGAAGGTTTTTGAGTCACTTGTATAGATTATTGTTAGAGGCCGGACAATTGGACGGCTTTTGTTTGCGACAAAAACGGGCTTTGTGTGCAAGAACAAGAACATCAAGAATCTGTTTTAAGGTTTCGAAAATCTCCATTACAGAGGTATGAGATTTTGATTGTTATCTGTTCTTGACAGGATGCTCGTTTTGAATTCATAAGCAGATCCATGGAGGAATTCGGTTTCTCTTTGTTTTAGTTTTATTCCGCTCCGTTGTTAACTTGTTGATTAAATTATTCATTATCTCTATTTGAGTATGATCCGAATCCCAACATACCATCCATCCCAATCCCAGAAATTAGGTCCAGATGTGAAAGGAATCAGAAGCACAACGTGGCATCATGGCAAATGGATTGGGCTATGAGTGTTAGATTGGATTAGATTTTGTAATTCGTGAATTTAGTATCTCATGTTTTTTTATGTTAGTCATTTAAATATAAATATAACATAAATTATTAAATGTATCAAAATCTTAAATACGAATAACATACATATTTTTAATGTATTATGTTAATTGTGTTTAAACATATCGTATCAATTATATTATTTTTGTGTTTATTAAATATATCGTATTCATGTCATATTTTTATATCGTATTCAAAATTATTGGATTTAGATTGGATAATCATAGTCAAGTCAACATATATAAATATATATATATATATTGTACATTTATGATTCAAGTAAATATATTTAGACCTTGGGTTAAATTTTTTATAGTAAAATTAGCAAATAATTTAAATTTAATCATTTCATGACCTATCTTTAACAAGAAACAACCAGAATAATGATAATAATAACATAGGTATTTTTCTCTAAAAGTACGTATCTTGATAAAAGGGGGAAAAAACAATACTTTAAACTTTCTCTAGATTAAAATTTAATAAGGGTGAATAGACAAGAACATATATCATTGAGAATACAACAATTTATTTATTAATAATAGAGTGATGAACAATATTAATAGTGATGAAGAATATCATCCCTTCAATAATTGAACATACAAAAAGCAGCATGAAATTGCCTATAATACCAAAGAAAGTAATCATGATTTTGTTTTTCCACTGCCATAATTTAACACAGAATGGCAGATCCGATCAACAAGATAAACACTGAAAATACAACAGATAACAAAGTAACAGATAATGGAATACTGGCCTTGTCCTTCCTGATTATCATCCCTTCAAAAACTGCAAAATTCGTAATCAATATGTAAAATGAGAGAAAGATTTGTCCAACCATCTTTTCCCAATATCGATCTCCATTATCCATGGCCATAATTCTAGCAACACCTCGAACAAATGCTGCAATGTTCACAAGAATTATTGTAACCAATGGAGCAAGAAACATAGTTGCTGCTCGAAAATCAAATACACCCATCTCATATAGCTTAACTTGTTCATCATCAGTTACTTTATTGGTAGGCAAGAAACTGGCTTCCTTAATGCCAAGCTTATTCAGAATAGCATCCAAACTTCCGTAGGAATAACATGTAACTGATTTCATCATCCATATCCTCCATTCATTTTTCCATGTCCGAAGTTGTCCACCGGTTATAAAAACCTCGTGTAAACTTTTTGAAAGAGCAGATACGAAAATGAACAAAAATATATTGAAATTTGGATCTGAAACCTGTGAGACAAGAAGGTAAAGATTAATATTAATTAAATCATACCTTTCAATTTTGACATGGTTTACCTCTTTAAAAAAATTTGAGTCATGATAAACTTGATCTTTAATCCCAAAACGTGTAAAAAAGAGTTGTCATTTAAAAAAATTAAAAATCCTTTCATTTTTTTATCACTTTACCTCTGGGTACAAAGGAATGCCATTCAATAGACAGAGTTGAGGTATAAGAGCAAAGCCCCAAAGAGGGAGGCAAGAAAGAAGAGGCAAAAATGCAAATTCTGCATAGCACATAAGCTGAACCAAAGACATCCTTAGAGGTCCATAAACGAGAGGGCAAAACCTAGAAATAGCAACGTTAGCAAATCCAGATGCCCATCTTGTCCACTGAATTGATACGTCATTGAATTTTTTTTTTTTTTTTGAAAAGCATGATTTATTGCAATTAAGAAGATGTCCTTTTTACAAACCAGAAAACAGCATGCTGCAGACAAAACTAAGGACTATAAAACAACAAATCTGACACCCTGTTTACACCAGATTTGGCTAGCTTATCAGCCTCACCATTAGCCTCCCTCAAAATATGAACAATTTCCCAGTTCTGAACCGCAGTTCGTACAAACTCTATAGCCCTTATACTTCGCGAAATCCGCCATGGGGCTCTACTCGGATTCTCAACCCAAGCAACAACCATCTGGCAATCACATTCAATTATAAGTTTATGCGATAGCGCCCAAGACGAAGCACCAAAAATGAGGAAGGCTTCTTTGACGGCCCTTAATTCAGCCTCATATGCCTTAGCAGAACCGATAGATTTAGAAAAAACTGCTTTCACCATACCTTGATTGTCAAGCATAATACCGCCAATCCCCGCAGGACCGGGATTACCACGCGCCGAACCATCGATGTTGAACTTAAGGCAGCCGGCAGGTGGCTTATTCCAAGTCATATCAATGCCAACTTTCATTTCCCTATTCAATCGACAAATAGCAGGTGACCACTTGAACTGCGAAAACAACCCTTCCTCACAAGGCCACTTAGCCTTGGACCACAAAGCGAGTCCGAGTCTAATAGAGTCCAGTAACTGCCAAACAGCAACATTTTTCCTATTAAAAACAATATCATTCCTGTGCAACCAAATAGACCATAGTGCAACAAAAAAAAATCATTCTCCACAATTTGCTGCAATGATTCGCTGGGAATGCATGCTGCCACGCAAGAAAAAAACCCACGGCACTCATTGGCGTGGACCAAGATATGCCCCAAGAAAGACAGCAATGGGCCCACACAAACCATGAGACTCTGCATGTAAAAAACAGATGCTCAATAGTTTCAGGCATCAGATTGCATAGTGGACACAGAGTCGAACCATTAACAATAAGACCTCTCTTGCTGAGTTCAACTTTGGTAGCTACGCTGCCTCTCAAAACTAGCCAGCAAAAGATTTCCACCTTCGGAGGCGCATAACCGGCCCATATAAATTTCCAATGATCCCATTTTGACGAGGACTCACTCAACACAGAATGGCAGAAAGAGTTAGACGAATAAACGCCACTATGGGTGTGCTTCCAAACAACTGAGTCAAAGGAGTTTCTGAAGAGCACTTGTTTTCCCAGCAGATCCAACAGGGATTCCCACTGCTGAAGCTCCCAATCAAACAATCTTCTTCGGAGGTTAACCTCCAGTGCCATTGATTATTCTGCCATTTGCCAAAATCCGCTACTTTCCCGTTTTTAGAAACAGCAACCGCAAAGACTCTTGGAAACTGCTCTTTAGGATAACGCCTTCGATCCATTCATCCTGCCAAAAAAATTCCCAAGAATTGTGGCCTTGGGGGATTAAGATAGACAGATTTCCAGCCTTTGCGATGTAAAGTAAATCCTGTAAAGTAATCTTCCAATACACAAAAATACATAAAACCCACCTGCATATTTGAAATGAAGGTTAATCATACGTATGAAATTATAATTCAAAACATTTTTCTTTTCCTTGTTGATGTGTACTTGCCTTTGTACCCCATGTTGTCTGATTTTCGTAGGAGTAAGAGGCTAATACTTTGGCCTCTTCCAGCAACATGGTTGAAGATTCTCCATCATTTATGAAACTAGGCTTATAGTCTTCAGGAAGGGCTTTAATAAACTCGTTTGATGGACCAAAAGATCTCTTAAGTGCCATAAGGTCTATACCTGTAATTTCCCACATACTCCACATTATTAACTAGTCATTGGTTATGATATTTTCAAATTGGCTTGGGAAAAGGGCTAAATAAAAGTAATTCTGAAATCTGATTTTTTTAGGAGAACGATCCACTAAATCAGATAATTCTAGTATACAAATAGTTTGTCTCTAAAGATTGGCAGTGTAAGATTTTATATATTTATAAAGAAGTCAATAGATGTGTATATCTACTTGTTTCATTGGTTAAGAAAATGGGGGCTCACGTGAGCATCCTCCTTTACGGACCGTGCATTATATGCTTCAAGACTATTAGGGTAGTTTAAGAGCTAGGTCTTGTATAATTTAGCAGACTTAGTCTACAATTATATATGTACCAAGAAAAGAAAAAAATTAAACATCCAGTTTATAATTGGATGGAACATATCAGTACCAACAAATTAACTAACCTTCTTGCATACTAAATCTGCCCAATAAAGCCTCCCTCTTTATATAAAAGTTTGTACCGGACAGAATTGGTCCTCCTACGCCATCCAAACCGTGCCAGTGTATCTGAATTAAGTCAAACAAAATACAACTAGTCATTCTGATCAAATTAAGAGGTCAATTTAAATATATATATTTCTCACGAAGCCAATCGTAACCAAATAATCCTCTGATGAGAGGAGCAATTTAAATTTCAAAGTTGTAGAGCCTCTGATGAGAGGAGCAATTTATTTTTCCAAGTGATAAGAGCCTCTGATTAGAGGAGCAATTTATTTTTCCAAGTGATAGAGCCTCTGATTAGAGAAGCAATTTATTTTCCAAATGATAGAGCCTCGCTAAAAATGGATCTCAATAAACCGGACAAAATTGGTTATATTGTCTTTGCCCTATTCCTGATTCTCAGCAATGTGCAAAGAGGGACAACTGTAATAACCAATTTTCGTCCGGGTCGGATCCGAATCCGACCCGGGGCAAGTGCGAATCGGGCCTGCTATTCAGCAGGCCCAATCTACAAACCCAAGCACCAGGCCTGCAGTGCAGGCCCAATTTTCAGGCCCAATTTGGGCCCAAACCCAAAACCAAGTCCTAACCCTACCTAACCCAACCCTAGCTACCAGAAACCCTAACCTAACCCTAACCTGACAGCCCTCTGCCACCAGCCTCTCTGCCACACGCCACCAGCCTCCCTACCAACACGCCAACCACCCTCCCACGCCACCCACCTGCCACACTCAACCCCCCATTTTTCCCCACCATAAAACCGAAAAGAGAGACAACAAAAAAGGGAGGGGGGAGGAGGCCACGGATTCGGGCCCCCAGATTAAAAAAAAAAAGAGGCAGCCCCCTCCTTTTCACTCCCAAAAGGCCCCCCAGATTCGAACCCCAAAGGCCAGATCGAACCCCAGTGGTTCGAATCCGATCCCCCGCACACAAAAAACCTGGTCTAGCCCCCCCCTTTCCGATTCGGAACCACCTGTAAAACAAAAAAAAAACACAACCCAAAAAACCAAAAAAAAACTCGCAAAAACCACAGAAAAAAAAATAGTTTTTTGTTTTAAAATCCAGATCTACGAAATTCGATGGGAACCCGGGCTAAACGGAGCCCGGATCCGTGACGAGGGGGCCGAAAAACCCCGGGGTAAAGAGTTTGGAGTCCACCGGTCGTCGGCGAGCGGTGGCCGGCGGTGAGGAACGGCGGCCGAATTCTGGGCTGGGGGGGTTTTTTTGGTGAGCTGAGAGAGAAAAGAGAAGAGAGAGAAAGGGGAAAAATGAAAAAATGAAAAAAAAAAAAAAAGAAAAAGAAAAAGAAAAGAGGGGGCTATTTATAGCCCCCCAGGAGCGGGTCGACCCGGGGTCCGCGCGGGTCACCCGCACTTTTTTATAAAAACAAACGGCGTCAAAACGACGCCGTTTTGACCCAGGGTCCGCGCGCCCGACCCGGGTTCGTAAAAAAAAAAAGAACGGCGTCAAAACGACGCCGTTTTGACCCAGGGTCGGCGCCTGGACTCGCGGGTCGACCCGGGGTCTGCGCACCCGACCCTGGTCCGTAAAAAAAAAAAAAAAAGAAAGGCGCCGAAACGGCGCTGTTTTGGCAGGCAGGGTCTGCGCGCGGACCAGCGGGTCGACCCGGGGTCCGCGCACCCGACCCGGGCCACAAAAAAAAATTAAGAAGGCCTGGATCGGATCCGGCCCGCGCCGAACCAGGCCCAGAAGGCCTGGCCCCAGCAGGCCAGGCCTGGTTTTAGGCCCAGCAGCCCAAGTTTTGGGCCAGAAAAAAAAAAGGAAAAGAAAGAAAAAAGAAAAGAAAAAAAATAAATAAATTAAATAAAAGAGAAAAAATTAAATAAAATTAAATTAAAAATAATAATAAAAAAATAATAATAATTTTAAAAAATAATAATAATATAAGAAAATTTTAAATTAAAAATTAAAAAAATCAAAAAAATCAAAAAATTAAAAAATTAAAAATTAAAAAATATAATAATAATGATACATAAAAAATATAAAAAAAAATCAAAAATTAAAAAAAAAAGGGAAAAAATATAAAAAGAAAAAAATTCACGATTATCGATTATCGATTATCGATTTTGATTTTGATTTTGTTATTTTTGATTTTTTTTTCAGGTGGTCGAGTACGAGCAAAGAGTTTTACGAAGATCAAGTCCGATATTTTAATTTTCGGATTCTCGACATTTTTGGTATGATTTTAACTTCTTTATTTATTACTATTTTTACTTATTTATTCTTGTTCAGTATTCGATGTATTTTTATTGTTCGGTTTCAATTTTAAAATTATAAAAATAATTTTTTTTAATTAATAAATGTCTTTTAAAATTATTTTCGGTAAACAAAATTTTCTAAAAACGGATTTCTTTCTCGGGATGGTCGGAGTATCAATCGTTCTTTGAAATGGTCCGAGTAAGAATAATAATCGAAACGTTATCGAAAATATCGGAATGATTCGATAATTATTCTTACATAGATAATTTCTTTTATTTCGAAAATAATCATTAAAAGCATTTTAACTTTCAAAAAAAAAGATTTTTAATAAATGCAAATTACCGACGACGGAATTCGAAGGACGTCATGGTAGTGATTCCTAAGATATCTTGAGGTGCGAGAATTTCGTTAAATATCACCACGAGTGGTGGGAGTATTTAGCGACATGCTCGATACAAAAATTCATTTTCGTTTAAAGAAAAAATGGAAATAATCAAAATAAAAAAAAATGAATAAAGAGTGAATGTTTATTGCGCTCGATATTTTGCCATGCTCGTGTTTTTAATATTACGATTTGCATGTTTAATTTTATAGTTATATGTTAAACCGTATGCATCCGATATTTAGATATTCGCATCATACGCATTTGAATAAAAAATGGATGTAAATTGCCGACGACGGAATTCGAAAGATATCACGGTTGTGATTCTTGAGATGTCTTGAGGTGAGAAGATCTCGTTAAATACCACCGAGAGTATCGAGAATATTTAATGAGTATTTTCGATAATGAATTTGTGTCCACTTTCGTTTTCAAAAAAAAAAAAAAAAATTAAAAAAAATTCAAAAATAATAAACATGTTTTCTTGAAATAAAATAAAAATAAATAAAAGAGAATTAGTTTTTAAATACCGATGCTAAATCCATTAAACCGAGATTTAAGATAACACATGATTAAATGGTACCATTTTCTAAACAGGCGTTGCGGGGGTGCTAATCCTTCCCCGCACGTAACCGATTCCCGAACCCGATTTTGTTTTCTCTCTGGTTCAAAGCGCGGACTTCGAAATTGGTTTTACAAAACGTTTTAATTAATGTTTTACTAAAACCGGTTTTAATAGGTGGTCAATCACACCTAGCAAAAAAGATTAGTGGCGACTCTATTTTTTTGTTGTTTTCAAAAATCGTCTTAGCGATCCGAAAAAACCGTTATGACATAAGGTATAGGCGAATTTATGAGCAGGTAGGGGTCATAGCTCCCGAAAATTTTAATGATATAGTTTTATTATATAATTGTTTTACTTTGGTCCATTAATTTAAAACTCGATCTCTCATTAATATAGTTTTACTATTTTGGTCCATTTTAATAATATAGTTTTATTATATAATTGTTTCCGGATTTGCCTCATTAATTTATAACTTGGTTCATCTTTATTTTTTTTTTATTATACTCATTTCGTATAATTGTATTGTATATAAAATTATCAAATCAAATATTCAACATATCCTTATCTCTAAAAAAGGTTTTTCAGCTGGCAAGAGTATTAGCTTGTTTGCACTCACATCTTTGATATTTACTTTTAAAAAAAATAAAATAAAATAAAGGTCTCGCTTAAGAAAAGACATTTGGTCTAAGAAAAGTTAAAAATTAAATTAAAAAATCATCATTAATTTTTTAGTCGATGAAAACTATTGATTAAATTAAAATTTCCGAATAAAATCGAATGTCTACATCTCATTGATTTGTGCGGATCCTTATGATCTTCTCTGTTTTGGAGTTTAATAGTTTGACCGATTGGTTCATAGATTTTTGTTTTTTTTTTTTTTCCTTTTAAAGGGGAAAAAACATTGAGGTTAAGTCAAAACGGTGAGTGCATTTCATGGTGGATCATGACTTGGATGGTTTTCAAGCCTTGTCGAGGGTTGGTATAATTTTTTTTTTTTTGTCAGGGACCTCATTTGTGTCTTGTGTTATATTTTTTATGTTCTTTTCTCTCTTTTGTAAGAATTTTTTTTTTCTTGGTGAATCATAACTACTTTTTGAGTCGATTTAGCATTTTGAGTTATGTTTTAAAACCTTCCACTTTGCGAAACTTTTATTATTTTATTAATAAAATCACTAACTGCTCTTTTTATTAAAAAAAAAAAAAAAGGGTGAGTGCATTAAGTTTGGAAAGATTAATAACAAAATGAAAGGGGATACCTCAATGACAGAAGGGTGATCACCACTATTGTTAATGGCAACAGCTGCTTCTTCTATAACTCTCCTTACCCGTTCCTTGAACACCTCATATTTTTCCTGAACAAAAATATCACCTCATATTTATCAGTTAAATATAAGTGATAGGTAACATTAAAATTTTTATGGGTACATACACAAGACAAACATTTATTTGTCAAAGATAATACTATTAGAATTTATATAGGGTTAATTAGTATTTAGTAGTCAAATTACCTTCATCTTTTGCCTCTCTACGTTGAACTCAGAGCCCTTAAAGTCGGCATGGTTATCATTATATATATATATATATATGAATCAAGATACTTATCAAGTTTATGAGTTTGGCTAATTCGAAAATAAATTTATTAGGCTCGAGCCAATTTATTATATTATTTTATTAAAAAATATTTTTTATTTTAATAAACTTATTATGTCTAGTAATTCGTGTATTTATATCGTGTTCGTGTTATTTTCTCTTTCATAATCATGTTTATGTTGTTATATGTTTATATAAATTTTGGCACGTTAATAATTTGTGTTATATAGATTTTCAAACGTTCGTGCATTCATGTCGTTTTCATGTAATTTTTTTGTGTTGTGTCATATTTTGTATCATATTTTAGTTATTTTTCTCATATCGTGTCCAACATTGCCAAATGATGATTTTAATGAATAAAGTTTTTAAATTATAATCCATTTATTTTAATGGTAAAACTAGAAAAAAAAAATTTTTTGTCAGGTCAGGCAAGGTTCATGTTAGATCTAAGCATGGTATCAACACTTTATATGCTTGCTTAAGCCTGATTCAACCAACAATTATGACTCAAAATTATGTCCAGGCAAATCAAATACTGCTAAATGATACAATCTAGAATTGTCCATGGGTAGGATTATCCGTTCAAACCCGAAAGCTAGCCCGATATATTATATAATTTATATTATATAAAGAATAAATATATTTATAATATTATAGTGTAAACATTAAAAACATGTTAAGTTATCCATATTTTAAAATTTAATAAAAGGAAACAATTATATTACTAAAGATAAAATAAAAATAATATGTTTTTTTAAATCCGAATGGGTCTAGGCTACCCATTTACAAATATGAACGGATTTGTGCAGAATTTGATGTCCATATTTCAGGTCGGGTCTGACTTGGGAAAATAAATATGTTGTTGATATCATATTACAATCTTGACCCGTTTAGATAATCTTTGATTTTTACAATAAATAAAGAAATAAAAACATGATATTTTTTATTTAGTTTGTAATATTTTTTTTATTAAATTTTAAAATATAGATAACTTAACTTATTTTTTAATATTTAAATATAATATATATTTATTTTTTGAGTTCGCTTAATGGATGTCAACTATAATAAAAACTCTTATCGTGCAACCCATGCAAACCCACATTATATACATAAAAAATTGTTTGTTTAAAAGAATTACATAGAAGAGTGATCAAAATTAAAAATATTTAATATACACGTATTTGTAAGATTAATATTAAAATTATTTAATATTAATATAAACATATTTTTTAATATTTTAAATGTAACTATTATTAAAAAAATTATATTATTATTATAAATATTATACAATATTTGAATACTAAATCTCATTATTAATAATAGATCAATTTTTAAGATGACTTTAATATAATTTAAATTATTTTTAAAATATCAATATTTTATTATTTTAATCAATTTTTTTATCATGATATATAATTAATAAATAGGTTTAATTGTTAATTTTTTTTATAATTCTATCGTATTATCACATAACAATCAAATTTTTAAAAAAAGTACGGATGGCAGAAAAAGTATGGCTTGACTGTGATTGATTAAATTAAATCTAAAGATTACAATTTAAATATTTGTACTGTTCGCATTAAAGAAGTTCCTGTGGTAGCTGTGACCACTTTTGAGGTGGATAAATTATGACATTCAAATATCAGTCCTTTCTGTCTAGTTCAAATGGGGAAACCTAGATCATTAAGTGCCCTTTGATTTTCATTTATTTGGCGTCCTTGTCCACTTAACCCTCCATATTTCTTTCAAATCACATCATCATTCAATTAATTCAATAGCCTTAATTTTTTTCCACTTTTATTCTTCTTTATTTCAGTTTCTCTGATTTTGCACAATGGGAGTACTACTTAATTTTTCTCCTACAAAATTTATATATAGTGTAGTTAATTATCTTTGTTAAATATACATTTAAAATTAATTGATAATAAATTAAAAAATTTAACTTAAATATGAAATTACACGGTAAAATTCAAAACTTAACAAATGTGAAATAATATCTATAGATTTTAGGATACATATCAACTCGAATAAATCTTTGATTCTCAATTAAATCGATTTGACCGATCAATTCAGTATAATTTTTTCGACATTGTAATCCTCATCCACAAACTCAACCTCAATTTTCTATGAAAAAAAGATTAAATATATTTTTAGTATCAAATTATAGTGAACATATCAATTTGATATTTAAAAAAGTTCAAAACTAAATGCTTCAACTATGATTTCGTCGATTGCTTTGCATTACGTAACATTAATTAATTTTATTAGTTAAAAGGATGATAAGTGAAAATATATAATAAAATTCATTAAATTAAACTTAATTAATCAATTAAAAGTTTATTAGCAAAATCAATCATACAATTTGAGTAGCTTTGCATTTCTCAAACGTTTTTTTTTTTTTTGGATCAGTAGAAATACAATCAAAAGTTTAGACAACCGAAAGCTAAAAACCAAGCTAATATATACTTTCTACAAGCCTAATACATGTTTTATAAACATACAAAGATATAGGGCCAATCAGCCCATTATATCTAGCCTTTGTAACAAAACCAGATCCTCCATATGATAAATGGACCGAAAGTCATCCAAGTGACCCAAATATTAGCGACCAAATGTTCCGGTAGAATTCGATTTATGAACTACGACCCAACAGAGAACTCTTGGTGCCATTCCTAAAAAGAGAGATTCTGCTTCTGCTTCTGCTTCTGATTTTTTTTTTGTTTTCCCTTTCTTTTTAAGGAAGGATCAATATCGGGATATCTCAACGAGGAGAACATATTTTGATTGACCAATCGCTAGACGAACGAAAATTCTTATAAAAGTTCACGTTTGATTAATTTGGGGACAAATATTGATTCTATGAAAAATAAATGGAAGAAAAATGTTTATCGAAAAATCAAAACATCAATATCGTATATTCCGACAAGAAGAACACTCTAAACATTTTTACGTGTACATTTTAATTTTTTGCATCATCCATGGGGATTTAAATCCACAATGTGCGAGTCTGTTGCCATAGTTAAGTATTGTAACCTGGCATTGCCAATTGCCATGCATTGGAAATTCTTTTGCGGGTGATACATGCATGAATCCTTTAATTGAACGCCAAGATCATGTCCCTTCTTGTCTACGTTTCTCGAGAGAAAATCCCTTCTTCTCCCCACCATTTCAAAGCTGGAGCACTCAGTAGTGTTGTAATTTCTCCCTTAATTCCTTCATGTTTTTTCCTAACTCATTGTCAGGTTCAAAGTTGGATTTTATTTTTGCTTTCATTCCAGCTTAGGGTCTCCACTCTCCAGCATGATAAGCAACGCTCCTTACATAATGGTATTAGACTGTGACATGAGCTGCAATGACCCAACATCAGCACTACAAGCAATTTGTTTCCACTTGCATCTAATATCTCTTCCAACCTAACTTTTGTTAATTTTTAACGGTATTATCTCACATCGATTAAAATTTTAAATTATCTGTGATCTTATATTTAAGTTGGATCTCTCCACTTATTATCAATTAGTTTTAGGTTGGATACTTAACATAGTATCAGAGTTCTAGGTTGGTCTCGGGTTCGGGTCTTTTCGGGTTCAGGTCTTTTTGGGCTCGGGTTTTTACGAGTTCGGGTCATTTCGGGTTCAGACCATTTCGGACTCGAGTCATTTCGATTTCAGATTTTTTTATCAAATCGAATTTGGACAGATTCGAATTCATGTATTTTAAGACAAATTTTCGAGTTCAAATTCATTTTACCACCTCTATTTTTTTATTCACCACTTATTAATGTAAACTCCACTTAATATTTTAAAAAATCTTACACAATTCAGAATTATGATTTAGTTAATGTTGCTGTTTGGCAGTTACTGGACTCTATTAGACTCAGACTCGCTTTGTGGTCCAAGGCTAAGTGGCCTTGTGAGGAAGGGCTGTTTTCGGAGTTCAAGTGGTCACCTGCTATTTGTCGATTGAAGAGGGAAATGAAAGTTGGCATTGATATGACTTGGAATAAGCCACCTGCCGGCTGCCTTAAGTTCAACGTCGATGGTTCGGCGCGTGGTAATCCTGGTCCTGCGGGGATTGGTGGTATTATGCGCGACAATCAAGGTATGGTGAAAGCTGTTTTTTCTAAATCTATCGGTTCTGCTAAGGCATATGAGGCTGAATTAAGGGCCGTCAAAGAAGCCTTTCTCATTTTTGGTGCTTCGTCTTGGGCGCTATCGCATAAACTTATAATTGAATGTGATTGCCAGATGGTTGTTGCTTGGGTTAAGAATCCGAGTAGAGCCCTATGGCGGATTTAGCGAAGTATAAGGGCTAGAGAGCTTGTACGAACTGTAGTTCAGAACTGGGAAATTGTTCATATTTTGAGGGAGGCTAATGGTGAGGCTGATAAGCTAGCCAAATCTGGTGTAAATAGGGTGTCAGATTTGTTGTTTTATAGTCCTTAGTTTTATCTGCAGCATGCTGTTTTCTGGTTTGTAAAAAGGACATCTTCTTCATTGCAATAAATCATGCTTTTCAAAAAAAAAAATGATTTAGATAATGTAATGCAATAATAATAGATTAACTTTGAAGTAACCTTCAAAGTCCAAACAAATGACCAGATAAGTCTAGAAAAAGAAGAGAGCATTTCCACTTATTAAAAATTAATTTTATTGGACCAGCTTATCACTGTTTTCCATGTTTTTCTCTAATTTACGTAAATAAACAATCAACTGATTAGTTTTTATATTTTCATTAACTATATAAAATAATCACATCAACTTTAATTCTATGCTAAATATTAATGAGTCTCCAATGTCTTTTGCATCAAAATATGAATTTTGTTAATAGCAAAGAGAATGGTAGATGTGTCAATGATTTTATTTTATTTTTTTAATTTTTTTTAATCATGAATCACATGTAATATTATCAACTGTGAATAAATGTGACAATCAAAATTTATCATATATAATATAATTAACTCTTATTTTTATTAAAAAAGATTTTGAAATTCCTTTTCTTTTCTTTAACAAGTGTTAGTATTCATCTGATAATAAACAGTAAAAAGTGTCCAGCTTTGAAGAATAGAAATCCTCTGCTTTCATTTCTCTGCTCCTATCCGTGCCTTCACTCTCTTAATAAGTCGTGGGTCCATTTTTTCGTTGTTGCTTTCTTCCTCGTTTATTGTTTAACGGGGGATACGAAATACAAATACGATCGATCGATATTTTATCGGTAATCAAATAGGTGAATTCCACGACACTATCTTCTTTATTTGTATCGTCTATGTATTTGTTTTTTTTAAGCGAAATCGGTTTATTTTTTAGATAAAAAATTAGGTCAAACATTAAAAATGAATAGGTACAAAAAGAATAAAAAAACAAATATACGACTCATTACGATAGTAAAAACACGAATAGAACAGAGAAATGGGGCAGAAAATTTGGATTCAGCTTTCAACGGCTAAATAAACAGATTAGCTCCAAATGCCCAAAACAAGCAAAATCCTATGGCTTTTGGGCTTGGCTCCTTTTTATTGAATGCTTGAAACCTGAATTTCACTCTCTTTCTCTTATACAGATAAAGTAGTTGTAATTCACATGCATCCTCTTTACCCTTCTCAAAGATAAAATCACCGCTAGCAACAACAACGGCTTTCCTTTTCAAACCTCACAAGAAAACCGCCTAAAACCCTACTTTTCTTTCTCTTTTCCCTCATCTTTATTCTTCAAGAATCCTCCAAGAAAACCCAATCTCAAACAACAACCAGAAGAAGATTTCTCAAAGCCTTGATTTCACTCAAGAAAAGGGGGAAAAGAAAAGAAGAACTTAATGGCCTATGAACAAGAAGATCATCCCAAGCTTCAATTCCCATTAGATTCAGATTCTTACAAGATCATTGATGAAATTGGGGTTGGTGTTAGTGCAGTAGTTTACAAAGCCGAATGTGTTCCTATGAATTCAACTGTTGTTGCCATCAAATCCATTGATCTTGACCAGTTCAAGGCTGATTTCGACAAAATTCGACGTGAAACCAAGATCATGTCGCTTCTTTCACATCCCAACATCCTCAATGCTTATTGTTCCTTCACCGTTGACCGACGTCTCTGGGTAGTGATGCCCTTTATGTCTTGCGGTTCTTTACAATCCATAATCTCATCTTCTTTCCCCGATGGCTTATCAGAGCAATGCATTGCCATTGTTCTCAAAGAAACCCTCAGTGCATTGTCGTATCTTCACAATCAAGGGCATTTGCATAGAGATATAAAGGCTGGTAACATTTTGATGAACTCAAATGGGTGTGTTAAGCTTGCGGATTTTGGAGTTTCAGCTTCGATTTATGAGTCGAGTTCCGGTTATGGATCAGGTTCATCGACATCTTCATCACCGATGATGCTCACTGACGTGACGGGAACCCCATATTGGATGGCCCCAGAGGTGATACACTCGCATACCGGGTATAGTTTCAAGGCTGATATATGGTCTTTTGGTATAACCGCGCTTGAATTAGCCCATGGAAGGCCTCCTTTATCTCATCTACCTCCTTCAAAGTCTTTGATCATGAAGATTACCAAGCGGTTTAGTTTTTCCGATTATGAAAATAGTAGCAAGAAAGGTAAGAGCAAGAAGTTTTCAAAGGCTTTTAAGGATATGGTTGCTTCTTGTCTTGATCAAGATCCTGCGAAGCGACCCTCGGCAGAGAAGCTGTTGAAACATTCTTTTTTTAAGAGTTGCAAAGGTTCAGAGTTTCTTGTGAAGCATGTTTTGCATGGATTGCCTAGTGTTGAAGAAAGGTTCAAGGTAAGCAAGATTCTCAGTAAGGGCGTTGATGATGAAGAAGATGTTGATGGAGAATCAGGGTCTGAGATTGTTAAACATAGAAGGATTAGTGGGTGGAACTTCAATGAAGATGGGTTCGAGCTTGACCCTGTATTCCCCAGTGAGTCAAAAGGCGATTCGGTTGCGAAACAGGTTCGTTTTGGTGGTGAAACGATCATTCCAAAAAAGACAAGTGACTCCGGGGGTTCAAATTTGAACTCACCAGAGGCTGAGTCAAGTTTGGTTAGTCCACCAGGGGGAGTTGGGGGAGGGGGAAATGATGATTCTCATGGTGAAGAACAGTTTGGCATTGAGGGAATAGCAAGGGATGAGTCTAGAGTTAACACTACTGTAAATGCAGAAACAATGGTGGGCGGGCTGATGACATTGAAAAAGAGTTTGGATGATCAAAGGCAGAAGGTGACAGATCTGATTAACCTGTTTGGAGGGGAAGTGATCAACAAAGAAGATCAATTGGTGCAGGTGATTGAGAGGCTGAGGTTAGAGTTAGAGACTGAAAGGCAAAAGAACTTTGAATTAGAGATGGAATTAGAGTTTCTCAAAATTCAGATTTCTGGTGCATCAAACACTGATGAAAAGGATTGAAGTTTACCCAACTATTATATTTTGGAGACTGAAGATCTGACTCGTGAGACATTGGGGTGAAATTTCAATCTAGTTTTATGTTGTTTTCTTGCTTATTGGAACATGTTCTGGATAGTGTATCACATATTAGATGTGAAAATTTGTGGTTTAAGATAGTTGGGAATTAGGGACATGCTAAACAGGGCTCCTCTGATTGCATCAAATGCAAGAAATTGAAAGATTATCGGATATTTTTTGACATTCTTTATGCATTTGATACCTTAGAACCAACTAATTGCCTCAAAATTTTCATTTCAGTATATAAATTGACAGTAAAAACTGGGTTGATGGACCTTTTAAACATTTTGGGCTGAGAAGCCTATTAGTCTTTTAGGCTCATTTGCAAACGAGCCAAAACTTGAATTGTGCATAGGCCTCTCCATTGGGCTAAATCCAAGCAAGACAAAAAGCCCAATGACAGTAACACCCTTCAGACGACTTAAATCAAGATTTTTTGGCCAAACCAGAAACTGAAACCTATATATATCTTAATTCATGATATAGTAAACGCCTATTTTTCCATTCATTGGTTGTGTTCTCAATGAAACATATATAAAATTTTCTGTTTGATGGTAATTTGTAGTTTCAACTTCCAAAATCTAGATAACAAGAACACACAACAAAAATTGTACTTACAAAATGATTTTAACAGGCTGCTGCCCAAACGAAAAATATAATAACATGCCAATGCCATGGATATGCTCTGAACATTTGTTTTTTCCCTTCCTCTTCTGGGGTCAGGACCTTCCATAGTTCTAAAATAGTTTTAAAATGCGGTCGTCCACAACGTAACGGAAATTGAGACTTTCACATCGCTTTTATCCGTTACGTAACATCCGCGATACTATTAAATTTATTGAAAAACTACTAAATTCACGTTTGCAACAAGCACGACGTGTTACGTAATATCTGCGACACCTACAATCGTGACACCTCAACAGCATGAAAAAATCCGTGATCACGATTTAGAACTATGGGACCTTTCCCCATTGGAAATTGGAATCTCTCATCAAACAAGAGCTGTGAACAGCGAATAGCAAGCCTTACCGTAATTCAGAATACAAAAGAAAAAGAGTTACCAACACACATCTCACATCTGTCAGCCTTCGAAGTACTCTCAAGTCTCTCATCAATTAATCCACCACATATAATTTCAATGCATTGTAAGGCATTTGAAACTCTGCTTTCCAGTTGATACTTTCCATGAGCTTTTCAAGCAGAAAAGAAAAACAAAAGACTCAATATGATTCAAAAGTTGATGAGACATGCAATGCAACCAAATGGCAAAGCCTGTTTGATTCCCATCAGGACTATAATTCATTAACAGCTAACAAAAACAAAACCAAAACCAAACCACCCTTTAGCCTGTACTAATTAATTACTTTCTTCACTTTCTTTTTTGTCATATGTAACAAAGTAATTCAGCATTAAAGCTATACAGCTCAGATTTTAATGAAGAAATATACTTATATCGTCGACTTCAAATCTTAAACTATGAGTGGAAGAGACGGTAACCTGTTATACACACTGCGGGTAAACACTGCAATTTCGGCTGTACAACCTAATGAAATTACAGCTATATTTAGCATGGCAAGGGATCAGCTAATTGGCTGCTAGTCTTTCAGTAAATCTCAGCTAAATGAGGCAGTATCTTTTGTCTAAACCGGTTCTCTGATAAAACTTGTTCTCTTTTTCTCAAGAAATAAGGAAATCGTGGGGGTGCACTGGGATTTCCTTTTCTTTGAGATAATGTTGTGTAAATCAAAGCTTTTTTGAATGATATGAAATCGGCTGCAGGCATTAATCTTGCATGTGTGTTGTGCTGGAAAACTATATACAGCTATTTCTCCTTTTTAGCGGTAGCCTAGCCTAGCTAGATAGCTCCATTCCATTTCCAACATCAAAGCAAAGGAGGAATAAAAGTTGAAAAACAGAGGGAATGTTATGAGCTTGTTTTTGCTATCCTAATATTCTCCTATATATATGCTAATGATTTCATGTCTTTCCTTAGTTAATTTAATTTCACAATTTTTACCCTTTATTTTAAGAATTAAGATGCATTGGAAAAGCACATCAACTTATACTTTAATTATGATTTTTTTTGTTGTTGATGAATTGGGTGAAGTTTGTTGGCTTTCCCTTAATTCTGTATTCCTTGTAATGAAGAAATAGAAACAACACTGCAAAATGATGATCAAAATTTTTGTATGTTTCTGTATATGATCTAAAGAAAATGGAGCTTTAACTTTTGAATTATGTTTCTCATGGAGCACATACGTACAGTTGGCATTTTTAAATTTCCTTCTTAAACTTTAAATTTTCATCATTTATATTTTTGTAATTTGTAGATTTCAGATTAACATTTAGGAAATTATATATATTGGACTGTATAAATATCATTAGTAAACTTGTATATTAATATCATTAGAGTTTAAGAACATCAATTTGCAAGTCTCAGCCAAGTTTGAATACTGAACATGGTTGGCATTAATTATGAAATGAAAGAGATTTAGTCCTTGTTAATTATGTAATCTAAATCTAATTACATAATAAAATAATTTCACAAAAAAAATGATTTGTGCAAGTTTAATTTAGAAGTGCTTTTATCACACAATTAATTTGTTGCTTGCTTTCAACTTAGAAATGTAAGTCTCTTTTAAAGCACAATGCCATTGATGATGAAGGACTAGTAACACTTTTTTTTTTCATTTTAATTTGAGTAATTGATGAAGGACAATATATACAACATTCCTCTAGTTGATTTGGAGCATTGATCATATTACTATGACATCAAGAAAAAGTTCTACATCTAATTTTTGAAGACATTAATTAATGCAAGGGTATCTTTTAAAATAAATTCTAAGCTAAAGGGAAGAGGCAGGGGGTAAGATTAATGACTGTGTTTAAGAATCAAGCTCATTTATGCCATTGAACGAACAATTGATAAAAAAAAAAATATCAATTCATGACTATTAATGAATGATGGATTTTGCTAAGAAGTGCCTTAAAAAATATTTATGGTTAGTATATATATTAATATTTTCACGAAAAAAAGTTAATTATTGCATTTAATACAATAATATTATTATAAATAGTTTATTAACTATTCTGAAAAAATGCCTTAAGACATTTGTTAGCAAAATCCATGAATAATTAAGGGTTAGTTTAGTATTGCTTTGAAAAAAGCTTGGGTTGAAAAAACTGTGTTTAAAAAGTGTGATTTAAGAAATTTTAAGTATTTAACGTTACTGTGAAAAAGTGCTGCGAGGAATTGAAATATAAAAAAAATATGTTTAAAATAATAAAAATTTAAAGATGTAAGGATGATAAAATCATTTCATCCAAAAATCAGCTTTCAAACCACAAAAGTTCTATTTTCTTGATTTTTTGGTTTGGGTTGTCAAACCATGATTTTAACTGCAAAAACTAAAAAAAATTACCCGTTTAATATTATATTTGCGGTGAAACATAACTTTTGACCTCAAAATATATGTCAACAATAATACTAAATGGGGCCTAAGGTATATTTGTCGATATTAAGATTGTTGGTTCATGCATGAGGTAAGCGATTCAATAGTCAGTTCATTCAATTTGCATTGGCATGAATAGTTGGATACTGAACCATTGCAGACATTCAATATTAAATGTATAGTTATAGTACTTGTTGTCGATCGGTCCAGATATGGATGAGAATCATAACTTGTACTCATATTACTCCATTAATTAGGTTCTCATAATCAATGACCCTTGTGAAACATTTATTCTATACACAGTTTTTTGTGTGCTAATTTCATCTTTTATTTTTCCTTTAATTTTTCCATGGAGGTACAATAGCTTAAGGAAGAATCAAGTTTTTTTCTTTTTCTTTTATTAGTGATAATATATTATTGACTTAGCAAAAAAGGTTTTTTTTTCCTTCTCTTCCCTCTGACCTTCTCTGATTTTAACCAATGGCAACTAGCCAAGTTCTATTGTTCATTGTAAGGTGTCCATCGACTGATCTCATCTCCTAAATTTCGTTGGAACAGTATTTAAAACAATTTAAAATTGTTGGAGAGATTTTTCTTCATATGGCAAAAAGGCAAAACATGGCGTGCCGAGGTTCTACATATAATAAGTACTGATCAAACATATCGATGGATACCTTCCAATCTGATTTTCAGCTTCTGGCTTAGAATTTCATGGCCTGTTTCTTGCAACTTTAATCACTTGAATTCTTCTCTGAGACCGAGAACCCAACTCCATTTCATCGCCATATATCTCAGGTATCAGCTACTAATTAATTTCCTCTCTCTCTTTCTCTCTAGTTTCAACTTTTGAGAGATGGGGTTCTTTTGTTTCTTTACAACTTGACATGATATGAGCTAGATTTTCTTGTCCTTTTGATCTTGCTAAGTGACTAGGTCTGACTCAACCAAAAAGAATCCATGGAGAGGAACAGTTTTAGTAACAGCTTGAGAGACCAAAGTACTGGCAATAAAGCCATTAAAGACAGCAGTAGAACCAACAACAACAACCAGAACAGCTACAAGCTTAAGGATTCCTCATGGAGCAGTAATAATCAAGGTTTTGGAGAAGATTACTTAGCTGGGTTTTCATGGCCACCAAGATCTTACACTTGCAGCTTCTGCAAGAGAGAATTTAGATCTGCTCAAGCTCTGGGTGGTCACATGAATGTTCATAGGAGAGACAGAGCCAGGTTAAGACAGTCACCTCCAAGGGATCATGGTCAGCCCCCTTTTCTGAATCTTAACCCTAACCCTAACCCTAACCCTAATTTCTCTTCTTCATCTTTGGTTTCTTCTCCATTCTCTTCCACATTACCTTCCCTGCTGGTCTCTCCTCCTCTTTCTTCTTTATCTTCACCATCTTCTGATTTCCCTTGTGAAATGAACAAATGGCCAGTAAACGGTACCCTCATCGATCCTTTGAGTTCAAAAGGCTCGGATTCAATTAACATGAAGGATGCAAAAACATTTTTTGGAGTCAAAGAATTCAAAGATGATGGGTGTAATAATAAGTTCCTGAAGAAGGAGAATGAGATTGTAACCTTGGACTTGGACTTGGAGATTGGTCTGGTTAGTGATTCCAAGGAAGATTTGGATTTGGAACTTCGATTGGGATACTCTTAATTAGATGAACTATGTTGCAGCTTTATCAATTATAATTTTCAAAGACTGGGTGTTTTCAATTTGGCATATTTTGATCACCAGTCTCTGATCATTCATAAGCTTGCATTTATTTTTCCATGCACCGGGAAATCACCTCAATCATGAAGCTGCAAATGCTGCATAAATATGTCTATCAGTTGCTTAAATGTAAGAAAATTATAGCTGAATGTACTAGTCTCTCATCATCCCCTCAGCATTCCACTGCAGTAGGAATCTACCATGTAGTAGTATATAACTATATATATAACTATATATATATCTAGCATATATTGACAATTTCATTAAATGTTTAAATGAAGTATATGCTTTTGATTTCATAGCATTGCACATCTTTTAGCTAAGAAAAAAGCATCTTGTCTTGTTTATTAATTTTGTATGAATATTATCATATTGTCTGTCCGGCCTCTTTTGATAATTAAACTTTTAATTTCAATGATTTCTCTCTTTTATTCTGTTTGTTAATTTAATCCTGATTTTTCTTATTGGCTTTAGTTATTAACATTGTTTGTGTGTAGAAAGACTCTTGTTATTGTTAGGTTAACTGTACTTAACAACAAAAACAGTTGGTTTAATCAAATTTTAAAGCAAAAAGTAAAACAGTTCAAGTGGTCAGCCTCATTCTTGTAATTGACCTACTTACAAGAGAAAACCTGATGATGTTTTACTAGTGAATAGGCCAAAGAAAATTATGTGGAGAATTACATATATGAATGATTATATAAAACCCTCTTTTTTTTAAATGAAAAAAAAAAAAAAAAAGGTCATGGTAGCTTGCTGATTAGAAAATATTACTAGCTCTTTTTTTATAGGTGAGGAACATAAGCAAACAAAAACCTTCTCCCCTAAAATATGTATTATATATATGAAGGAAAAAAAATTATCCTTGCCTGCCTAACCTAAAGAAAGGTGAGCATCGATAGTTGGCAACTATGTTATTCACAAAACAATCTAATTGAATTAAATCGTAATTTAAACACAAAGAAAGAACAAAAAAAAATGCAAGATAATGATGCGTTTTTAATTTGTATAAATCTAATATGTTTTCATTTGATAATATATTTAGTTTGTGACCTTACAAGTTACAAGATAAGCAAACAAAAAGATCCCTCACGAGTCAAAACAAAATTGCTTGCTAGGCAGGTTTAGAAATCCCATGCTTGAAAATCTTGGACCAGAATCAGATTATGTTGTTAAAAGGAAAAGTATGACAGTTTTTCATTTGTTTGGATCGCTGGTGGACGGATTGTCCCATTATTGAAAACAAAGTAAAATAGGGATATTCGACTTCCAAGAACCTTTTGAGGAAGTCATTTTCCATACATTCACTTATACTCTGCATTATTTACAATCACCATAGCAGATATCATTATTGGAACCAAGTTCCAACACCCACAGGAGTGTCTACTGAGCAATACCCGTAATGCCAATTTCCATTACTTTCAACCTTTTTGACATTTATATTTGAAAATGTAAAATAGGATTAGATTAGTCGGCATTTATAAACATCAGTTCTGAATTATTTAATTAAAGGTTCGTTTAATTGATACTTATAAATATAATCATCAGTTAAAAATTATTTAATTATCAGTTTAGAAAATTTTTTTACATTTAATACATTGGTTTTATTGAATTCAAGAAAAAAAATATGTTATTAATTACATTTTTCTTTCTATATATATATATATATCACCTTAATCAATACCTATTGCCTAATGACACTGGTTAATATTTCTCTTATTAATATTTTAAAAAGTATTTTTTATTTAATACATTACTTTTACTGAATTTAAAAAAAAATAAAACATTAACTACATTTTTCTTTTTATAAATATTACTTTAATTAATGTCATTGATTAACATTTTCTTTTAAAATAAACTCCAAATGTGTTAAGTATTCTTTTATGAGATTAAATTTATGTACATATAAAAATTATAATCGCGATCAAATAATATTCGATATATATGTTATAATTAACATAAAAATAGTTGAAAAACATTCGACATAAAATTGAATTAAACTAACTCATGGCAGGACTTAAATCGTGTACCTAATTAACTAAAGGTTGTAAAAGGTAACCACCAATTTGTTAGCATAAAAGACATTAACATCCTTTTTCTAATAATATTTGTCACTATGTCAAAACTAGTCTTAGACAGCATTTTTGTTATAGCATTTCTCAAATATTGTTAAAAATAGCAAAGGCAACACTTTGACAACATTTTGCATATTGCTGTTATATATTATAATGGTCAATAATTACAGCATTTTTAAAATTTTTAGAAGCATTTGACATGTGCTGTTATATATTTTATCATATAAAAATGCTTTTGGTAGCACTTATAATTACTATCATGAGATCTTTTGCAGCAATTGAAAAATGCATGCAAAAGTTCTTGAAAAACTATTATAAAGTAGAAATAACAGCATTTTGATAAATGTTATTATACATATGTAAAAATGCTACTAAAGACATAAAGCCTGCGGCCACATATACAGCAAATGAAAAATGTTGTCTTATTTACAGCAGCAATTTTTTTAGTTTTCACAGCACTTCAAAATGTTGTTATATGTCAAATTTGGCGTAGTGTGTTTTGCACCTCTATGAGAACATACTAGGTGATTGCAAGGATTTAAACTTAACCATGTGGAGCGTTTATACACTTATAACTCATATCTATTTAATGATAAAGTACTCTATATTAGACGTGTTTATGGTTGGGTCGGGTTGGGTCTAAATATAGTATCAATATCACATATACTTGCTCAAGCCCGATCCGAAATATTAGTTTCAAATTTTGCCCAATCCTGCCAATATTTGTAAATGGATAGTCAAAACCCGTTTAGACCCGTCGTTTTTATAAATAAAAAAAATTAAAATGTTATTTTTTATTTAATTTTTAATAAATTTTTTCCTTTTTTAAATTCTAAAACATTGATAACTTAGCATATTTTTAAATGTTTACACTATAATATTATATATATTTATTTTTTATATGATATAAATTACATAATATATATAAAATAAAAATAATATATTATTATATAAATGAAAAATGAGCCGAGTCAAGCTCGAGTCTTGATTGTTGGAGCCAAGGCTTGACCTATTTTTTAAACGGTTCTCATTTTTTTGCCCAAACCTATATTTCTAGCCTAATATTTTTGTTCAAACCTTCCTAAATATCGAACAAGTCTTTGAACTTGAACTGATAACTCGACCCTTGAATAAATCTAATTTATATATATATATATATGCAAAAATGTTGGTGAAGAATTCATAGTGAATTGAAAGTCAGCTCCAACAGAAATTCTCATCCAAAAGAGAACAAAAAAGAAAGGGTAAAATAAAGCAATCACAAGGTTTGAATATAATAAGGATTCCTCCTTCACAAGATATCTAAGAATAAACCAAAGAAAGATTTTTCTCAGACAAAAGTTGCACGTTTTTGGAAGCCCTTGGGGTAGTGAGTACAAAAGTAATAAAATGAGCAATTGAAACAAGAAGTTACATGATACGACAAGTCATGAGTGAATGAATGAAGGATTGAAGATAAAATTGGAGCAATCTCTATCATTCACATAATATACCAAAATAGTTGCCATGTCAAAGTAGATCTGATAATTTTAAACGGTATTTTTATCACAATATTACTCTTTTTATTTTTTTCTAATTTCCAAATTATCGTTGTTTTTAAATTATTATCCAAAATTCGCTTTTTTTTAATCATGTTGGGAAATCACCATGGCCCTTGGCGATTTCTCAACATGTTTATCAATTTTTTAAAAAAAATGATGAAGGGAAATCGTCATGGGCCTTCATCATATTTATAAAAAACACAAAAAATAGTTGGGAAATCGCCACCACTGGTGGCGATTTCCTAACTTCTAACCTTTTTTATTTTAAATAATAATTTTATATAATTTATCAATTTTAAAAAATAAAATTTAAATAACAAAATTTTAAAAAAAATTTAAAAATTTTATTGGTCCAAGCGCGGCCCGGTAAGTTCGGATCGTATTCGTCCAAGCTTGGACAAGTGTTTTTGTAATTCGGACCAGCCGGCCTAACCCGAATTATTATTTATTAAATAAAAAATATTTTTTATTTAAATTTAATTATAAAATATATAAAATAAAAATGTATTTTTAATAGTGAAACGGCTTTCGGGCCAGCCCGACCCGAAATGGGCTTGGGCAAGGGAAATAAAGCGTTGTGGATTATGCAGAAATGAAGGTCATAGCTAGACCTATCCAAGGGCGGGGTAGCTCACCCGGTCCAGTAAGCACGGATCGTATTGGTCCAGGCTTGGACAAGTGTTTTTGTAATTCGGACCGGATGTATTTTTAATATCCATGGTGGCGATTTTCAACTTTTATATATATATTTTTAAAAATTATTAAATAATAAAATTTAAATAAAAATTATTTAATTTTTAATTTTAAAAAATTAAAATTTAGTAAAATTAAAAATTAAAAAATATTAATTTACAAAAAAAATAAAAATTATATTCGTAAATGACCTGCTCATGGGCCGAGCCGGGACCCAATTTTCTTTACTTCCTTGCCCAGGTCCAACCCGCATGCCCGAATTTAATTATTTTAATATATAAACAGTAATCCGGATCGGCCTGTGGATAAGTTTACTATAACCTGCATTCCTGCATAATCCACAAATATAACATAAAATTATATATATATATATATATATATATATATATATATATATATATATGCATGCTGATGACTGAGTGATAAGAGAGCGAGAGCGAGAGAGAGAGAGAGAGAGAGGATTTAGGGTGTTTTGAAGGGTTCTTTGGATGCTTTTCCCAAAATCTGATGGTTTGCATGTTCCCGACAATGTCTGGAAGTCGAATGGTATGATGGGTTTTCCTTAAAGGGAATGAGAGATTTAGGTGAGTTGAAAAGCATTACAGGGAAGTGATAGACCCAAACTCTTTCCCAACATGGCATTTAGTCAGGACACTACAGTAACATATACTTACAAACCACTCCCCTTTCTCCAACTCCAACCCCTCTCTCCTCTCTCTCTCTCTCCCTCTCCCTCTCCCTCTCCCTCTCCCTCTGCCATTCCATTTCATTTGCACTTCATGAGTACTGTTTCTCAACCTAAATTCACTTATATAATATATATATATATATACAATTACATGCATTTATAATAGGATTTTGTTAACAAATAATTTTATGGTGCTCTTTAAAGTTATTATACATAATAATATCTTCATCAATATATTAAAAATAATGAATAAAATTATCAACTATTACGTTTAATACAATATTATTATTATAAATAATATATTAACTAATCTTAAAAAATATTTTAAAATCACTTGTTATCAAGACCCAACAGCCACTCTTTTTGATGGAAAGGGCACTCATTTTTCTTCTCTTTCTTTCCTACACCACCTAATTATAATCTTCTCCTTATGGAAGAAGAATTTAACCAAACATATGCATTTTAGAGGGATATAGTGGGAATCTTGATAAGTTTATTGGAAAGTTTTTTTCCTAAAGGGTTTTGTTAACAAGTAATTTTAAAGAGTACTCTTAGAACATCTATTAAATATATATATATATATATATATATGAGCGATCCACTTAAATTAGTGTAAAACTAATTTAGTTTTACAAACTTTTATAATTTTTTATACGATTTATATTTGTTTAATCCGACCGTAGTATTTCATGTTCTATTCATGTAGATCATGCACGTCGAGTTTCGAATAAATAAAAAAAGGCCTAACTATTTATTCGATATAAAAAACTTTCAACCGTTAAATATATATTGAAAAAAATAGTATTCTCGTTCGATATGATAGAGACATCGGATCGATTCGAAACTTTACATGCACGACAAGTACAGTTATATTGTTAAATCCAATGGTCGGTTTGTCAAAATATAAATCGTATAAAAAGTTATGGAAGTGTGTAAAACTAATTTAGTTTTACACTAGTGTAAGTGGATCCCTCCTCATATATATATATATATATATATATATATCTAGGATTTTTTTAACGAGCAATGTCCTAAGAATACTCTTTAAGATTAGAATATATAGTAATATCTTTATTCAATACATTAAAAATGATAAATAAATTTATCAACTATTACATTTAATACAATATTGTTATTATAAATAATATATTAACAAACTTTAAAGTGTGCTCTAAGAGCACTCGTTAGCAAAACTCATATATCAAAGAGTTTGATGGAATCATTCTTTTTCCAAATAAAAAAGTATTTAGTAGTAAATGCATCATTTGATTATATATTAAATACGACAAATATATACTCAATAATGAAAAACATTTGGTTCAATTATTAAAGTATTAGTGAAATTTTAAAAAATAAGAGTTCAAATTTGATCACTTATAGAAAAACTAAAAGATAAATAATGATAAAAATCAATTTGATTATAAAGGAATCTCGATCAGACTTGTTAGATGATAACTGATTGTTTTTAGGTTTAGATTTCATTTCATTATTTTTCTGTTTACTACTTTCAAATACAACTTCAACTTTAAGTATCATTCATAAATTTAACTTTCATAATTTATAAATAAATCCTGCGTACATATAAATAATTATAATAAATGTATTAAAATATAATAGAAGAAAACCCAACTGCCATCGAACAACCACCAACTTTCAATTTAATCTATCAATCTGGTAGCTTTTGACAAATTATGGTATGTCTAGACCTCTCAATTCGTGCATTCGTATCATATTTGTATTATTTTTTCGTATAATAATTGTGTTTAAAATATTATATATTTATATAAATTTTGACATTTTAATAATTTGTGTTATATAGATTTTGACACGTTCGTTTATTCGTGTTATATAAATTTTAACACGTTAATATATTCATATCGTATTTATGTTATATTTTTTTTATCTTATTCATATCGTATTCAAAATTATAAAATATATATCCGTGATGTGCGCTAAACAATCTCAAATTATAAAAACTATACCGAAGAGAAATGATGCGCAGGGTAGTGAGGGCATCCAACCCAATTAATCCAACACATCTGCTACAAACATGACATGTACAAGCACTCATCACTCGAGTCAGATAACGAAATGTGATTTGATTATAGGACCTCAGGGAGGGGCCAGAAAGCCCACAACCCACGTCACCTTCTTTATCATTGTACATACAAACTTCTTTTAGAGGCTGTCTTTTCAGGTTTGAATTTTGTTAGGTTAATCAAATTTTGATAATTTTGGATTCCTATTATTGAGTTTTAAAGTTAAATAAATTAAATTTTGAATTGATCTATCGAGTCAATCATTCGAATTTAGATTATTTCGGATTCAGATTAATTTGAGTTCAAATCATTTTACATTCGAATTATTGATTTTTTTTATCAAATCGAATTGAATCGATTTCAGATTCTGACAAATTCGATTGATTTTTGAAAGCCAACTTTACCAAATCTACTCTCATTCATATCTAAGTGAATAGTTGTTAGCGCAAATCAATCTCTTTCCATTATAAATGCAAGACTAAAATATATAGTTTCTTTTATATAAAAAGGAACCCATATTCCCTCATCATTCCTCTCTTTGTTAAAATGTTTAAGTTATGAGGCCAAGTGGTAAAGATGAGATGGGAAGTACCTCCCTATTGTCATAACGTGAGAGTCCGAGAACTGACCTTTAAACACGAAAAGAGATCATCATCAATTTTTATTAGTTATTTATGATGGGTCACTTAAATAAATCTATTTCTTCTAAAGAAATCCTATGTTTAATAAGATTCCTTAATACATGTTTCATATTCAGCTTATTATTAGTGTAATTAAAATCCAATCTTGTAGTAATTGGATAATAGTTTTCATCTGTGGATATCAAGATTGCTCCAATTTCATGCCCTAAAGCATTTGAGGCTCCATCAAAGAACATTCTCTGTGACTTTTCCATGGGCTCTTCTTCATCAACTTGGGAAATTGCCATCAAACTCTCATCTAGAAAGTCAAACTTCATGGGCTCATAATCGTCGGTAGCACGACCTGTTAGGAATTCATCTATCACACTTCCTTTAACTATTTGCTAAGTTACATATACAATATCGTACTCTGGAAGCATGACTTGCCATCTTGTTATTCCTCCCAACAATGAGAGTTTTTCAAATATAATTGAGAATATCCAATTTAGCAACAAACCAAGTTGTGTGGTACAACATATACTGTTTGAGCCTTGAGCTGTCCTAACCATATGAATCCTTTAAAATTTCCATTCCAAGGCAATGGCACGGTACTATTATATAGTTAATCATTGTTTTCTTTAATTTCTTTGATCCGGACTGGGATGAGTTGAACTTTGAGATCTTGTCTTTGGATTGCAGGAAAGATATTCAGACTGATAAATCTATACCACTGCCACTAAAGAGGATAATCAACATTATCATTTTTAGGGAAATGAAGGATTCGAGCTCAAGTCTTTGAATAAGAGAATCCATGCACTAATTATCGAGTCAAATATACTCGAATGCGTCATTTCTTGATACTTGAGTTGGCCTTTGAAAACAGCTAGCTAATTCTGCTCGCAAGCAAGCCAATATTGAACAACTTAAATTGGTCGTCTTAGGCTCCATTTTTTACAATTACATTTGTAAGGTTGCTCAAGAGATCTGCTTTCTCTTATCAGCCGTTCATATGATGGCAGTGGATAGATAAAAATTGGATATCCGACACTAATACTATCCAATCCATTTTTTGGCGGATTTTGATTTTACGAATTCGGATAAGTTGGGATTCAGATATTAGATTTACTATCCGCAGTAGATTCGGAGCTGATTCGGATATAAACCTTTTGATATCTGTTATCCGAATCCACTTTGATTTTGGTTAGGCTAATATCGGATATCCGAATCCGTTATCCATATGAATAAAGTGAATTCAAATAACGGATTCGGATATCCGATATCCATTTACATATTTAATTCTTTTTTAATTTTATATTTTATTTTTAATAAATTCGGATATCCGACGGATATTGCTCTTTAAATCGGATGCAGATTCGGATAGTAAGTGGATAATAAATGGATTTGAGTTTCGAATAAATTAAACAGATTCGAATATTTTAAAAATTGCAGATATCCAATTCACTACCATCCCTAACCGTTCATTTAACGTTGCTTGGAAACATGCGTAGATGATCACCAAATTGAATCTTAACTTTACACATATACGATGTATCCTCAATCTAAAAACTTGAAAATATAAAAGGCAAACCAATTTAAATTTATTTTTAGGATAATATAACTATGTTTTGAATGATACTATTGTAAGAAAAGTCTATTAATTGAATCTTAAACAGCTCTTCATGTAATGTTTCACTCATGGGTGGATATAATTGTTTGCAATCTTAAACACATTTAATATTCCACATGAAAAATCTATTAATCATTTATCAAACTTATGTACAAGAGCAAATAAAAAAAAAATGTGAAATATAATATAATTAAATTAAATCATTTATGAATTTACATTTTGACATAATTGATTACCTTAATTTTTCATTTTATCTCTTGAATCATTAAAGTTTTTTAATAAGTTTTATCTCTCAAGCATTCCTAATTAATTTCCACTTTGAAATCCCATCAAAGGTTTTAATTTCTTGAATCCATAGTTGATAGGATCCAAGATGACCCAATCCCATGGCAATTTTTATATGGGCCAAGATCCAAGAAGATCTAGGAAACATGGCAAGAATGGATGGAATTCACTTGGGCCATGTTGCAAGTTATTCAAGAAAGGCTTCAACATGCAAGATGGGCTTGCATCCAAGTTTGGTCCATGTGGTTCAAGAACACAAGATGGCACATTAAGAGGGCTTATTTGGGCTTATTTTAATTTTTATAATTACTTAGACATTTGGACCTATATTAGGTAACATGGACATCTTTTAATTATTTAGTTTTGGGCTTGAGCATGTTCAGCCTGTATTTTATATATTATTACTTAGTAGATTAGGGTTTTTGTAGGGAGGCTATAAATATATGTCTTAGCCGCCTACTTCAATTATCTTTTGATCAATTAAGTCTGATTTTATTCAGTGAGAGTTTTCTCTTTTTAGTTCTTGAAAGAACTTAGGAACTTATCAAAGAATTCTTTCTTTGTGGCGTTCAACCTATCAAACTTAGGTTCTTGAAACAAGAGTTCTTAGGGTTTAGATTACATACTTAATCTAGGTTCTTTGAAACAGGCTTTTAAGGGTTTAAGTTTTCTTTGCCTGAATCTTGGCTTTTCTGGGTTAGGTATTTCAATTTGTTAGTGGGTTCAAAGGGTTTAACCCCTAGGGTTCACATCAATAGTGGACTCTTTTCTTTCATTGCATAATCTGGCCAATGGCCAAGAATAGTAAACAAAGATCTTATTATTATTTTTTTACTTGAGGTTGCGGAAGATTTAATCTTGATCACTCGAATTAAAAAGTTCAACATTCTATTAACAAATCAAACGATTATTTGGATTACTTTTTTAATATTTAAAATTATAAAATAAAAAAAATTAAATTAAATTTTGATCACTAGAAATAACAATCTAACACTCTATCAACAATCAATTCATATGATTTTTGTTAGACATTGGTGCTCGAGCACCAAGGTCCAGCTGCTGCCGATGGTGCTCGAGACAAGTGCCTGCACTAAGTCCTGACTGGTACCAATGAAACTCGAACACCAAAATCTGACTGATGCCGATGATGCTCGAGCACCGAGATCCTGCAACAAAGAACATATTTCGATCCCAACATTTATAACAAACAGCAGAAATTTGTTAAAATGGACACCAACAATATCAGCCACAAAGATTTTTTTTTTTTTTTGGTTTCTCCCCTCTTCTTTTGGGCCACAACAAGATTATAGTGGCCCGAAATTCTCTTATCTAGGACAAGGGTGTCTGCTGTTAGGCTGTTAGAGATATGGACCATCAATTTCACTTCCTGCAGCTTAACACATACTGGCCCAATGTGACCCAACCAGTTTTACCCTCTTCAGGTTTTCTTTTATCAGATTTCATCTAAAGCAAAAGCTAAACAAAAGTCCATCAAAATCCTATTAATAATTTTCATTTTTAGGTTCTTAGTAACGAAGATAGCTTTGATTGGCTGGCCCATTTAATTGCCCCCTCTTTCATGATAGAGATGACTCAACTCATGGCCGGAACCTGCCTGCTGCCTACCTTGAACATAGCTAACAAAGCAATAACTACATGTCATTTTTTAAAGAAATTTAAGCATCCAAATTCAAAGTTCAAACCTCTCATTTAAGCTTTAACTAAAGTAATTTATAAAAGAAAAAAATTTTGCATTGACTCTTAAGACTTGGTTCATGCAGTAAGTTTAGAGTTCGATTTTTAATATTTGCAACTCCTTCCTCTACCAACAAACTAGCGATAGCAGCGAATTATATATCTGTAATTTTTTAAATATTCGAATTTGAATTTGTTTAATTTATCCGAAATTCGAATCCCTTTATTATTTATTTACTATCCGAATCTTTTTATTTTTTTACTATATACTACTATTGTGATTAAGATTTAACATTTTATCAACATATTACAATTGGTTTAATATCGAAAAAGAACCCATCTCAATTTAGCTCAACGGCACAAAATTTTTTTTAAAGAAAAGAAATATTCCCACCAGATTATAATTTATAAACCATTCTCATACTGTCTACAAACATCACTTCCCACTTTTAAATTCGAAGGTTTTCTCAGGCAATATTGGATTAAACATGTCCTGTCGGCAGTGAATATGGACAGGTAAATAGTATCTCTCTAATGTTAAACAAGAAAATCTCTAATTTTTTTTTTTTTTACCATAAATTATGATCTGTTGCTAATCAAAGGCACCTAAATTTCTTAGCCTTACAGCCAAAAAGCAGAAAGTTATTACTAGACAAGAATGCCTCCCCAACACTTGACTTTTCTAAAACACACCCCCAAAAGCCTTTATTCAAAGATTTTGCTTAGACAAATCGTGGACAATATCTTGCCTTCACACTCTCATATCAATTTATTGTACAAATAAAACATTTAAAGTCTTTTGTTCATTGTATTTGACGCGATTGTATGATTTTAATCCTGTACATAAAATAATTTGCAATAGAGGAATATGGAAAATGACTAAATTTTCATCAATCATGTTGTATGTGGTAGATTTATGGCTTTCAAAGCTTAAAATTACATTAATTTGCAGGTTCAACTGAATGTAATTCAAGGCTTCACTTAATAGCTTAAGCAATTGTTGTATAAATCCGAACCCGAATGTGAAGTAACATGAATAGACCTGCTCACGGGCTGGGCAGGATATTTTGTGTTCCGGGCCGGCCCAGCCCGGAACAGTAATTTTTATTATAATAATATTATTTTATTTAATTATAATTATAAAAAAAATTAAAAAAAAATAAAAAAAATTATTTTTTTTATTCCAATGAACAGTGTTTCGGGCCTAAACGGGCGGGCCGGGCCTGGGCAGAGAAAAAAAAAAAACCGGACCGCGACCCGACCCATGAGCAGCTCTAAACATGAAGAATAGGATGGTGCTTTGATAATATAAACTTTAGAAGTAAAGATTTAAGGACGGTGCTACACGCACTAACATATTATTTGCATCAAATAATGCATTCACTTATTTTCAAGTTTTATTTAAGTGAAAAATATTTAAAAATTTATGAACTATAATGTTATGTTTGAGAATATGAATTTGAAAAGTTGGATTTGGATCTCATTTGCTATATAAATTATGATAATGAAATGCATACATTATGTATAAATTAGTTAAGACTCAATATGATTATATATTTGAAAGGTATAAAAACATGAATTTTAAATTCACAAATAGCTATAGGTATTTTAAATTTATCACTAAATAGGCATCCAACAAATACATGGATTTGAAACAGAATCATCAATATTACTTTTACATGTGTCTTATTCACAATTTACACTATTTTTTGAAATCCAAATCCATCTTTTGAAATCCAAGTTCTCAAACGCAACCTAATAGAATTTTGAAAACAAATTTTATGCGAGTGTGTGAAATAAGTGTATTAGATGAGCACTATAACTTTTTTCGAGGTTGTAATATCACACATTTGGATTTATACTTTCTCGAATTCTTTATCATTTTTTTTTTTTTTGAATATAAAAGAGGTTGTAATTTGGGATAAGAGAAAAAGTTGCAGATATTAAGATAGAAAATCCAGACTTACTAAATGTCATCTTTTAATGATAACTGTATGAACCAACTAAACTAAATCTGGGTTCCTTTAACATTTCTCGATTAAGATTTTCACAACATATCAGCTGAAAGCAACAAAAAAAAAGTTTAAGCAGCAACATAGGAAACCCAAAAAAAGAGCAAAAATTGTTGCAACTAGGCATCGTTGGTAAGGGGCGTGAGAGGGCAAGGATTTGACCCCTTTTGCCTGAGACACATGGGGTGTATATATAAGCATGTGGACGGTGTTTGGGCATGTGCTATTGTGCAGGGAACCCCTCCACCATTAACTTTTGCTAAATAAAACATGTTCCATTCACAACATCAAATGGAAGGTAATAACATTATATAACAATAACATTATATAACATGAAAAATTCGAGATTTAACTTAGTTGATTTATGTAATCTCTTTAAGAAATGACGTTCAATAAATTTAGAGTTCGAATCTCAGTATCTATAATTTCTTTGTTTTTCTCAAATTACGACCTCTTTTATAAAAATAAAAAATAAAAAAATTATATAAGATGAAGAAGAAGCGGAAGTTTCGACTTTCTGTTGTGTGATCTTGACTTTTCCCAAATCTCAATTATTTTTTGTCCCCAACCCATGAAAGCAATTTCCTTCTCCCATACTTTGTGTTTTTGTAGTTTAACGATTCATTCTAGTTGGAGCTCAATTTATTTTAATTTGATCAATTCAAATTTAAATTAATTTGATTTTAAAATTCAATAAATTAAATATCATCATTCGAATTCAAATAATTTAAATGTTAGAACATAAATGATATAAACTCGAGATGATCTATGCTAAAAAAAAACTTGATTATCTTTAACTTGAAATGACCTAAGTTAGATACAAAATCTCCAGAATGCATGCCCTCGATCTTAGCTTACCTTGGAGTAGATTTGTCCATAAGTTAAGCCGCAATTGGAAAAACAAAATTTCCTTATCCAAATTTATTTTTGGATCGGCTGAAAGTCAATCTCCATAAATTATTAAAATATTAAAAAATTATTTTTATATTAATATTTATATATTATTATTAAATTTAAATAAAAAATATTTTTTATTTAATGAATAATAATTCAAACCCAACTTATTCAAATTAAAAAATATCTTTACGAACAGGTCTACTCTGGAAAATGAGGTGCTACATCAGCTAACCGCCTAGCCCACAGAAATTTGAAAGCCCTGTATACAATGTCATGTATCAAGGGGTTTTTTTATTCCAGCTTTTTCTTTTAGAGACCAATTTTCGTGTAACAAATTGAAGTCAACCATTCCCCATAAGTGCCGTATCTGTTTTTGGCCAAATAATCCCTTTTAGTACAAAATTGAAATGCTTGTTAATTAATTGCTTTAATTACTAGTTATTTTCAGAAAATATTGAGTTACAGGACTCACTATATCATATGATTAAAAGACATAATTTGATGATCAAAATATTCTAAAATTGGTAGATTCCAATATGAGATCTTTGCTCTAACATCATTTAAAAAATATATAAACTATATATATATATATAAGAAAGATCCACTTACACTAATGTAAAACTAAATTAGTTTTACATATTTTTATAATTTTTTATACGATTTATATTTGTTTAACCCGACTATCGTTTTTCATGTTTAATTCACGTAGATCATGCATGTGGAGTTTCGAGTAAATTAAAAATGTCTAACTATTTGTTTGATGTAAAAAACTATCAACCGTTAAATATATATTGAAAAGACAGTATTCTCGATCGATATAATAGAGATATCGGATCGATTTGAAATTTTACGTGCACAATGAGTACAATTATATTCTTAAATTCAATGATCGGTTTGTTAAAATATAAATTGTATAAAAAATTATGAAAGTGTTTAAAATTAATTTAATTTTACACTAGTAAATAAGTGGATCCCTCCTCATATAAATATATATATATATATATTGAATGATTAATTTTAAATTTCTATTAGTTAAAAAAAAGATATTTAAATCTTATTCTTCGAATAAAAATAATATATCAATAATTGAATCAAATATTCTAACACCTGACTTTAAATTTTATAAAGCTCAAAGAATACTTTGGTTCAATATAGTGATGTATGTGAAATTTGTGTACAAGTTTCACATGACGACTAATAATATGAAAGTAATCTTGGAAAACATCATAGGAAATATGTAAGACACTTTCCATGTAATTCAAAGTAAACAACATCTATATCATCATGACTTTAATCCCACAAATTATCTGTCGTTCACTGATGATGTAATGGCAGCAAATTGTCTTATGAAAATTTCACGTTTCTATTTTTTTTTTATATATATAAAAATTGTAATTGGAGATTAAAAAAAAAATAGATATTGCAGTTTAAACTTTAAATTTGTTGGATGTCACTTTTTAAAAGTATTATTTAGCTCCGCCCTCCTACCAACTAGACTTGTTTATAGGTTGGGCCATTATCGGGAAATTTTTTTATTTCTTTATCCAAGCCTGATTCGTTTTATTGTTAAAATATTATTTTTATATTAATATTTATATATTTTATAATTAAATTTAAATAAAAATATTTTTATTTAATTAATAATAATTCGAATCAGACCGACCTAAATTACAAAAAATTTTATTCAAATTCAAATCAATTCGGATCGGATCGAAAGAACCCTTAAACAGGTCTACTACCAGCCCATCAAATTATTATGAATTATTTTTACCTCAAGCCTTAAATCAAAAACCATTAACTAACACCTTTTTTAATTTTCTGACGAGTTGGTGAAAAGGTTTAACTATTTGAGATTTAAGAACATTGATTAGCATATATATATATATATATATATATATATATATATATATATATATATATAACCCACTTTGATTTTGCAAAGAAAAATATAAAATTCTTGTTAACTACGGGTTGTTGTGTTAGGAAGACGTGATACTTTGAGATTTGAAAGACTTCTTATTAAATCAAGACTTGTAAGAGCCACATTGGTGACAAAAATATAAAGAAAGAAAATAATTTACAACTCCCCCATTTTTTTTTCTTTAAAGGCAGGATCAATAAAAATAAAAAATAAAAAAAAATAAGGTCAGGGTGCAAGTGCAACTCCCCACTAGTTCAAATTTGCTTTTAGAAAAAATTTACAATTCAATTTGAATAAACAATTAATATAATCTATAAAGTCATAACAATTGTAATTTTCGAATTTGAAAGCAGGTTGTAATTTTGAGACTTCATTTATTTCACAGGAATTGATTTTTGGAAAATAATTTTTGTATTTTTTTTATATTTGTTTGATATAAAATTATTCGTTCAACGAAAAATTATTTTCCGATTAACAGAAAATGAGATTATTTTTTTTGAAATTATTTTTCTCTTTTAAAAAAAGAAAATACAATTTAAAAAACAGAGTTGTTCATAGACTAGGCTACTCGTCAAATTCTTGAGCTTAGTTCTTACTCAAATCAAACTTTGAACATGATTTTTTTTTTTAGGATCAAATTTAACTTTACGCTACCCAAAATATTATCATATTAATAAAATTATTTTTATTTAATTTTAATTCAAAAATATTTAAATGTTAATATAAAAAATCTTTTCATATTTCAATTTTAACTATTATTAAGCATATATATTTAATATTTTAATAATAAATAGTATTATATTATTATTTTAAAGATAAATAATAAATATTAATATAATAAATAAAATTTTACTATTTTATAATGAAATTTTAACATAATAATATTATTATTTTAACAATAATTCTTTTAATAATGTGAGTATTTTTAATCATTGTTAATATTTTAAATTAGAAATATATGATACTTTTAATATTCCAATGACAAATGTTTTATATTACTATTTTAATAATAAATATAAATAAAGAATGATATTTTATGATTTAATAATAAATATTTTTAATATAAAAACATTTCTATTTTAATAATACAAATATTTTTAACATTTTAATAATAAATAATATTATTTTAATATTTAGAGTAAAAAATAATATTTAAATAATAATACTCTTTTAAATATTTTAAAATATTAATATAAATAATTTATTAATAATAAATAGTATTTTTCAGGTAGACATGTCCAAAGGCCGAGCAAGTAGGCCCGGCCCGAATTGGGTTAGGCTTGGGCATGAGATTTTGCAATTTTGGTCTGCTTGGTTCGGTTTAGATTACTATTTATTTAATTAAAAATATTTTTTTATTTAAATTTAATTATAAAAATATATATTTTAATATTATTAAAATAATAATATGGGTTTTCAAGTCCGAACCGAGCTTGGACAAACAAAATATTAAAAAAAAAAAGGTCGCGACCCAGTCCAATTCATGGACAAGTCTATTTTCAATTATTTAATATTAATATAATATTAAATATTATTATTAAAATATTACTATTTTAAACTTTTAATATTAAATTTCTAATATATTAATAATAAATAATTTTTAATATTTTAACATTTATATAAATATTACTATTTAAAAATAATTCATAAAACAACCAAATGACAGAAGAAGAAGAAAAATTGATTGAATTATCCAAATAATAGAAATTTTATGTTTCAAAAAATATCAATATTTTTAAAAAAAAAAATGTTTTCTAAAAATCAATTTTTACTGAATAAACTGAGCCTAAATGAAAATTGTGGGAAAGGAGAGGAGAGATGCTTTGAACAAAATGTGATTTGATTGCCAAAAGAAAAAGAGTGATTTAACATTTCTAAGATAGAAAGAGGGGCAGCACAGCATTTTCTTTGTGCATATCAACATGGCCTACTAGTCAATATATGGCCTTAGTCACAACGCCGGTCGCTTAAGCTAATTTCTTTTGAGGATTTGATATATGTTCATGAACCTTCCTTGATTAACTTTATCTTGTTAAAAATCTACTTAATAGTATTTTTGATGGAATAGATACATAAATCTGGTAATATGTGTATTGATGTTGTGTTATTGTATTTTTATATATCATAATCGTGTTTAAGGTATTATATATTTATATAAATTTTGACATGTTAATAATTCGTGTTATATAAATTTTGACATGTTCATGTATTCATATCGTATTCGTGTTATTTTTTCGTATCGTATTTTAATTATATTTTTTTATATCTTTTTTGTGTCCCGTGTTCAAAATTACCTATTCATTTCCCATTTATTGCAAAATTAGTAGTTACGAAGATTGGAGGGCTGTCTAGTAAAAGAAATTGCCTTATTTTTCTCTCCTTTTGTTATCTTTACTCTGATTCATTTTCCTTGCAATTTCCTTCCTCTTGCATTTGAGAGCACAATGAAAAAAGTACTCTCTTTCTCTACCCCACAATATCTTTAGCCTAACCCCACTTGTTGGCTCTACACACAATTGTTGGGTTGCATACATGTATGTATTCTTGTGACTTTACAATTTTCTATTGAAATTAAAACTTATTCCTTAGAAGATATGTTCAATTGCTTTAGACATTCTTTTGATTTGGTACAAAGGAAAATGCTAATGAAAATCACAAAATATATACATTAGATACCCGTGACTTCTAAGTTTATCTAGAAACGTCATCTTAGAAAACATTTGATATCCTTCCATCATTTTTTCATAATATAAGAACACTGTCATATAAGATTCGAAAAATAATATCAAATAAAATAATTTTGACATTGATTAGATTTGTTTATGGGTCAAATCAGGTCAGACCCAGATCTCATATTAACGAGCATTATGATTATTCAGATCTAGTCCAATCCAAAATATGAGCAAAAATTTTTATCAAGTCTGATCCGATTATGTAAAAGCACTATTCAAGATCGTATAAATTTGCTCAAATTTGTACATAGAATAATCGGTCCCTCTTATAAAAGCACTATTCAAATTTGTACATAGAATAAATCAAGTTGGTTGAGCAAAAAACGCCATGTCAAAGGTCCGGCCCCTTTTTTAAACATGCATCATTTTTAAGCCCGTATTTCAAGGCTAATATTTCTATTCAAACTATCTCAAATATCTAACGAACTTTCGAACTTGAACAGATAGCTCAATCCTTAAACAGATCTAACACCGATGGCTTATTTTAATTATGACCACTAGCTAATTACTCTAATCATCAATTCATGTCAAACTTTACTTTAATCTGAACTTTGTCAAGAATTTCTTGTTCGAGCTGGATTTTAGTTTAATTTTCCGTCGGATCTCTCTCAATGTTCCAATTGATGGTTTTTTTTTTTTTTCCTTTGATTAATTCTTGAGTTTGCACCAATTTTCTTTTAAGAAAAAAGAGGTACATAGTCAAGAATTTTATGCCACCAAATTTGTAGTCGTTGCCCATAGATGAGGATGAAACTATTTGCAAAGAACGCTGACTCCTCACCGCATAAAATTTGGTTCAAAAATTGTTGATTAAAGAAGCCACCAAGGAAGCATATGCACTTTGATTGGATTAGGGTAAAGCCACAAATATTGTTTTAAAAACAATCCTAAGACCATCTTCTTAGATTTAATTATAAGCAAAAAGGATTTGCACAAAATGGATGGAGAAAGTGATGACTAGAAAGCAAGTGACATGGCTGCTATAGATGGGGGAAAGAAGGAATTATGTGACAAGCCATGATTTGAAAGCAAGAGAAAAATTAAAATTAAGAGAAATTATTATATTCATCGTCAGTTAGATTTATTCATGGGTCGAGGTGCGATTCAAATTTTTTTTATTTTTTTATTCAAACTCTGATTGGACCGATTCAAAATTTTATTTTACTATTCATTAAATATTTAAATATTTAAAAATATATATATTTTTATATTAATATTAATATTATCTATAATTTAATTTAATTTTTTTTATTTAATAATTAGTAATTCGGCCGGAATCTTTGCCCAGGCTATCCCAATTCAAGCTGGGCTGGACGAGTAGTCTAGCCCTTGAACAGGTCTATCGTAAGTGAAATTTTTAAATTTTACGCGAAATTAAATGAAATACATATATTATAAAAAAATAATTAAAAAAAAGAAATGAAATAATGACAAATTTTTAATACCGTTTATAAAATTTAAAAAACTTATCGCTAATATATCAAAAACGAACTCAAATTTTAAATAATGAAAAGAAATTATAGGCTAGATGATAAACATTGAGTCCCAATCTTCGACGTTAATTATTAAGGCTCCATTTGGATTCAAAGGAAGCCCCGATAAGGCACAATTAGAGCACTTTTGTGCCCCAATCGTGCCATTTTACCTGTTTGGATAACAGGGCTTGCACGGTCTCACCATGCTGGCCCTGTTTTTCCCCACTAGAGCTTGAAGCTCCAGTGGAGAAAAGACCCTCCAACTGGAGGGTCTTTTGCCTATTTTAGCCTTGGAGCTTCAAGCTCCTCTAGGCTTTTTTTTCTTCTTTCTATTATTATATAATAAATTTTATATTTATATAATAAATTAATATATATTATATAATAATAATAATTAATTAAAAAAATAATTTTATAAATAAAAAAATAAATATAAAAAATTTATTTGATATATTATTATCATTTTTATTAATTTTCTTTTATCTATTAATAAAATAATTATTTGATAAAAATATAATTTTTAGTTACTTTTTAATTTCATAAATATCAAATAATCTAAAAGTTTCATTATATATACACATTTTAATCTAATGTCTTTACTAGTCATTTTCGATTCTTACTATAATTCATCTCACCGCCACCGCTGCTTTTGCATCCAAATACATATCTCACCATTGATTTTAATCTCACCACTACAGTATCTAATTTCACCACTACAGTAATTAATCTCACCTCCACTGCTGTTTTTAATCTCACCGAAGCCAATCTCACAGCCCATCCAAATGGACCCTAAATTTTTGAGATATTTCGGGCTTACCTCTCCGACCAAAGGCTTAGCGCCGCCCACGAATTGCTAAGCTCGTGACTAGACATGTTCATGGGTCAGGTCGCGATCCGAAACTTTTTTTTTTTTTGCTTGCTAAGGCTCATATTTGGGCGGTTTCGGGCCGGTTCATGAGCCCGAATTCACTGTTCATCTTTAATAAATTTTTTTTTTTATAATTAAATTTTAAAATTTTTTTTTTATTCTATGAACAGTGATCCGGACCGAACCAAACTGGCTCGAATCAGAAAAACACTTACCCAAACTCGATTCAATATAGATCGAACCTGTCGAACCGGACAGACTACTCTGCCATGAGCAGATCTACTCATTACCAAAGTTAATTAGTAATCTATTTTTCAAAAGGGACATCCAGTAAGATTTGACAAGTTATTGGTAAACTTAGAAACAGCCTTTTTTTATTTATATTTCAAAGATTAAGATCAAATTTGTTATTAATTATATTTTAAGTTTTAATTTTGTTTATTTTCTACATAAAGTAATGAAATTTATGTAAATTTATTTTTTGCATTAATAAAATGTTTTGTAACATATTTTAATTTTTTGTCTAAAACAACGAAATCAAAAGGAGTGTAAATTTATTATTTTTATCCAAAAATCAATTACATTGAAAATAATTGATTAAATTCAATAAAATTAAAGTACAAAAAAATCAATACTTGATTATAATATAGTAGCAATTTCAACTTAATACATTTTTTTTATTTTTTAATGTATAATGTTTTTGCTTGGAACAGTTTATCATATGATCTTCAATGTTTTTATTTTCCGATCCTTAATTTTTAACTTCCAAAGAGACAACAAGCAATTTGATTTTGTAATTTTGTTAAATGTTTTAAAGATAAAGCACGATGTGATCATGAAGGAATTCTATTTCTATAATTTCCAAAATCAGATATATACTAATTTTCGAATTTCTTAAATGTTTTAAGCAGAATTATATATTAAGGTACATTAAGAAATGCGAAGGGATCCACTCCACTAATAAAAAGTGGTGAATATATATGTACCCATTTCTTTCATTATAGACTGATATATTTTCAAACAAATCTAAACTCAAAATTTGTTCACATCATTTTAATTTACTTAATTATTTTTTATCTATCTTCCTATTCAATTTAAAGCAATTAAGATTTCAATTATAAATTAATTTCAATGGAGAGGATTTTCCCCCAAACCCAAAGTATTGCTCTTAATTGACAATTGAGATTTAATAGATGTAAAAAAAAAAAAAAAAAGCATTAATTTTAATTATTAGATTCATTCAGTATTCCTTTTATAACATCATTCTTTGCAACATTTTCATTTTACTTATATTAAACATTAAACCTAAAATCAATAAATAAAACTCTACTCGAATATAAAATCTCAAAAAATTTAAAATTTAATCGATGTAGCGATAATTCCATTTAATAAGCTATTTGAACAATAATATCAAGGAGAAAGAAAAAAATTTGGCTTTTCAAACGACTGAAAAGGAGAAAATTGGCTTTTAATTATTTTAATTAAAGGAATTAGTGTAAAATCATACAAGGATGAAGTTTAAACTAATTATTAGTGTAAAAGTGAATAAATTTATTTTATTTTTCAATTATTTGCCTCTATTATATTATTTTTTTTTGTAATTTCTTTTTTTTTTTTTTTTTGATAATTGGATCTTTTTTTTTTTTTTTTTTTTTTTTTTTTTTTGTAATTTCAATGATAACAAAATGAAAGAAATAGATCTTATGAAAGTCAATTTCTGCTATAAAAGTTAACCATGCCGGCTATTGCCTATTGATAGTCAAAAACAAGGGGTGGTTTCCCCTAGTTTTGCTAGAGACAAAAGACAAGAAGTTCGATCTAAGACGATAAATCAAGTCCATTTCCTTCTTATATTCTTTTCTTTTTGCTCTGTTCTTTTCCAAAATGTCGTGGTCTCATATTGGAGTTGAAGTAAAATATCATCAGTACTTCTATAAGCAAAAAAAAAATCAATTTTGATTGTTTAAGTTTCTAATAATCAATTTTGGCACTTTAACACAGTCCATTAAGGAGTAGTTAAGATATATTAAACCTTAAACATTGACTCTAAGTGTGGATACCTACACTTTGTCCTACAAAAGATATTTTTTGTGAGATAAAACCGTAAGATTTTTTAGTTAAAACGAACAATAACTCGTAGATTAAGTACAGATCTCCACACTAAATAATTTATAAATAAAGAATAAATAAAATAAAATGTAATACATACAATCATAGGAGAATGAAAACTGTCTCCAATGAAATTAGGTGTGTGGGTGTGTCCAACTTTGTGTTAGATAAAAAGGATAGATGACTAATAACAAAAAAAAAAAAAAAAAAAATCTAGAAGACAGAAATTCAATGAAAAATACATTAACTTTGGTGGTCAGAGTAATCTCCAAGAAAAGAAAATAAATGATTAAGACAATATGTATTAGGTTCATGAGTTGTCTTCTTTGCTTTGTTATGCATATGTCCTCCCTCTTTTGGGAAAATATCAAAGTATGATACCCTTGTTTTTATAGGTTGTAAAGTGATATATTTGATGAGAATGATGATGCTTAGTTTGTGTACAATATTCCAAGTTCTAACCTAACCCTAACTTTATCCCTTATGTTGGCAACCATCTTCTTTCTCTATATAAAAGGTTTGTTTATGTGATATTTTTTAATAGGTTTATATTTGATGCATTAATAGTCAATGGCGAAGTCAAAAAATTTATGTTGGGGGTCGGGATAAAAGATGATCAAATTATAAATTTTTGGGGGCAAAAATAAATTTTTATCATTTTTTGAGTTAGACAATTCACAGTTGTTGAACTTAAGGCGTTTGGAGGAAAAGGGGGGCCGCCTGCTCCTTTTAGCTCCGCCCCTGCTAACAGCATATATATCAAATGATGTCATCTCATTACAAATAAAATTATCTGTATTTATTTTAAAATTTTTTAATTTAGTATTTTAAAATAGAGAAAGCATTTTAAGTTATTTTTTCAATCATTTTTTCAATCAATGTTAATGGTCCTCGGTTCATTGCATTTTATCTTTCTTTAGTTTGGGGGTTCTCCAAGGTATTTATAATCCTACTTTGACATTTTTTATAAAGAAAAAGCAATGTAATTATTAGCAACCAGGATTACAAAAAGAAAACAGGCAAATATCCTCACTAAATCTTCTAAGTTCTAACATCCAATTTCACAATCAATTTCAGCAATATTGGTGAGCACACGTATTAGCATCCTTTTTAATTTGGTCGGTAAAATCTTTCTTCCACCTAATTTTTTTTCGTGGGTAAAAGTCTCAATTTTCGTGAGAAAAACTTAGTTTTTTCCCAAAATTTAATGAAAAAAAATCAATTTTCTTGTAGTGCAAGAAAAAACTGACAATCACTAAATTCTAAAGATAAATCCAAGATGTCTAAAACTAAACTACCACATTCTCAAATCCAACTTAAAAATCTCCTGAAGGCTAACAATGAGTCACTCTAAAAAATCAGATTTCGAAAATTATTATGTCGAGCAAAAGTAAAACAAAAAAAAAAAAAAAAAATAGCCTTCATCTCTTACTTTGACTTAATATATATGAAATCCATTTATTCCAATGCATCAGTTAATTTCACAATTCTAAGCATCCTTTCTCAAGTCTAATCATGCATCCAAATGCCACTTCCTATAATACCGTATGCTAATAAAACTTATCTTTGATTATACAAAGCTATATGCACTTTTTTGTTGGATAAAAATCAAAGCAAAATGAGAACAAAAATTAAAGAAAATGTCATTGTCGAAGAAATTCCCTTCTACATGATTTTTTTTCGATAGGTTAATTTCGAATGGAATTCTCTTTATATGTTTAAATTGCAACGAGGCAAAGGGGGTAGATAGAATTAGGTAAAATCCTTCAATTAGAAAGAAAAAAAAAAAGTAAAAGGTACTTTTGTTTAAATGAGCAAATATGTAAGAATTACATCTACATAAAATCTCTAAATCAAATTAAATTTTAATTTAAATAGTTATAAATAGATCTGTTCATGGGCCAAGTCACGGCTCGAAATTTTTTTACTTCTTTTATCTTGACCAGGGTTGGCCCGTAGGCCTGTTTTACTATTTAAAAATATTAAAATATTAAAAAAAATCAATTTTAAATTTAAATTTTTATATTTTTATAATTAAATTTTAATAAAAAATAACTTTTATTAAATAAACAATAATTCGGGTCAAGCCGAATTATAAAACCCCTGTCTAAGTCCAGTTTAATTTGGATTGAACAGGTAACTCGACCCTTAAACAGGTCTAGTTATAAACATCATTATACAAAGATAAATTAGATACAAACATATAAAATAAAAAAATAAAAAAAACTTGGATTTTTTTATATAAAGGCGCATAACTCAAACCTAACCCTTAAAAAAATTAAGTATAATTAATATCTGATCAAAGAAATTGGAAACCTAACAAGGGAATAAGATTTTAGGCAAACAAAACAAAAGAAATAAGATTTGATCATATAGTTTATATGAATTAATAATCACGTGTAAAATGCACAGCACACCCATTGGCTTTGAATTTTCGAAAGCCCTGCTGCCGGCCAATGCCATGTAGTATATATATTTCGGTACACGTTTTGCATCATTACATTGGAAAAATATAATAAAGAAAAAAACCTATTCCAATGTTTTCTAATTCTTGTCATTAATTTTCTCAATTAAGGTAAACATTATCACCATTTTAAAAATTAAAAAAAAAAAAAAAAAAAACTTCAATTTCACTTTCACTTTCAATTAATCCATTAATCCTCCTTTTTCTCTTCTTTCTTTCCTAGTTAATTAATATATATAATATATATAATAAAAACTCACTTCAATTGGTTTATTATTTAAAAAAGCAATTTTTGTCAAAAAGAAATAATCTGTTTTTCTTCTTCTTTTATGCTTTAGAATAAAAAAGTTTTCAAACTTCTATTTAGAGGAAATCCCATGATTTTCACCATAACGGAATTTTCCAAATATATATATATATATATATATATATGTTAGGAATATATTAATTATTGACTAGTGATGCTATTTTCATGAACAGTTGGTAATTAATTGGAGCTTTGGGTTTTTGTTGCTAGTATTAAAAATTTGTCATAATAATGCTGCTGAGCTTGGCCTGGCCGCCATTACTATTTTCTGGTTACGTTAAAGAAAAGAGATGTTATTGTTGTCCATTCCAACCAGTAAAATTTTAAGCTAGCTTCCTCTTTTTGTTAATTTCAACCTCGTAAATTCAACATGTGATCATTTCAATTTTCAAATATGCTTTTTATCTTTCTAATTGAGAATTGTTCTTTGCTGACTAATACTTTTAAGATATTTTTTAAAGAGTTTGTTTAATTGGTATTTGTAAGACATAATTAAAAATTATTTAATTATTAATTTAAAAAAAATTATATTTAATATATTATTTTTATTGAATTCAAAAAAAAATATTAATATTTTTTTTATATATATCACCTTAATCAGTGTCTTTAGACATTGATTAATATTTTTTAAAATTAGTTAATATATTAATTATAATAATAATATTGTACTAAATACAATAATTTTATCATTTTTAATATATTAATCGAAGATTTTAATTATTATATATAGTATTTTTAAAAATGTTGGTAATTGCTAGCAAAATAAATACAAGTTATTTTATATATTTAAATTATATAATTTTATGAAAAAGAGAGATTAACTTTTAACATTTTGACTTCCTATTTAGGGAATTAGTTGAATTACTGTCACTTCTACCGTTGCTTAATGTGACAAATAATTATATGATCGATTCAAATGTTGGTTTTAAATATCACGAGTAAAGTAGTATAGATTTAAAGCAATAAATTAATTATATCAGGATTAAGATTAAATTTGTTATTGATTTTGCTATTTCATTGGTTTTTGAAAAAAAATAATTAAATTAAAGATATAGTGACAAAATTTGTAGTGACAAAATTTATCATTTACATTAGCAAAATATTTTATTAAATAATCCATTTCTGTTATTTTTTATTTAAATCAACAAAATTAACAATATAGTGACAAAATTTAATAAAATTAAAGTAAAATAATAAAATTAAAATTTTTAATGGAGACAAAATTAAATATTGAATCATGGTATAATGACAAATTCCACCTTAATCCCAATTAGACTTGCTCAAGGATCGGGCTACCCGTCCAAGCTCGAAGGCCCGCCCATATTTTGGAGGGTTTTGACAAAAATATTAGACCCGAAATATGGATTTGGGCAAAAAAATGAAGCCCATTTAGAAATGGGTTAGGTCTTGGCTCCAACAATCAAAACCCAAGCCCGGCCCGACCCCTTTTTTTATTTATATAATATGTTATTTTTATATATTATGTAATTTATATCATATAAAAATAAATATATAAGTGTAAACATTTAAAAATATGTTAAGTTAATAATGTTTTAGAACTTAATAAAAGAAAAAAAATTAAATAATAAAAAATTTTGTTAAATTTTTTTTTTTTAAATATCGACGGCTTTAAACGGGTTTGGATTACCCATTTATAAATATAGGTGGACTTGGGCAGAATTTGAGGCTTATATTTTGGGTCGAGTCGGGCTTGAACAAGTATATATGGTGTTGATACCATACCAAAACGCGGCTTGGCCCGACCCTTGAGCACCTCTAATCCCAATTAATACCATGTCAAGTAAAACTAATAACTATTATAAAAATGTTAAGAAAAATAAATTTTCCTTAAAAGTGTCACCTTTTTTTTTGGATAATTTAAAAATGTCACCTTTTAAAGCTGATATGGTACTTATTAGTTAATAACATGGGTTGTTTTTTTTACCAAATAAAAAAACTTTGGTTAGTACTTTAGTAGTGATTAATTGTGCCTACAGTTTGTTTAATTTTTTTCTCAAATTTTGATATTTTTCAGTGTTTTTTTGGTATTTCATATTTACAGTGTTCTTTTGAGAATATATGAATTTTTTAACTGGATATAAATATTTGTAGATTTTCTCTACCAATTAATATTCACTATAGTCATAGGCATAGATTTTAAAGTCAAATGTTAATTATGAAAAAAAAAAAAAAAAAAAAGGAAAAAACATGCATGAAAATCTAGTGGATATGAGTAGAGGTGGCAAAATAAACCCGAAAACCCGCTCAGAAAAATTCGAACCCGAATCCGCCCAAACCCGATTTGATCAAAAAGTCAAAAACTCGAACCCGAAAAACCCGAATCTGAGATGACCCAAGCTCGAAATTACCCGAACCTGAAATTACCTGGACCTGAAAAATCGGAAACAGAAAATACCCGAGCCCAAGATCAACCCGAACCCGAATTTAATACTAAAAATAAAAATTATCAAATTATAATTAAATAATTAAATAATTTTTTTATAAAGTAAGAACTTTATTTATCAGTTTTATTCTAATCTTTTTTTAAATAATTTAATTAAAAATTAATTTATATTTTATATATATGATAAAATAATAATGTTATCAAAAAATAAAATTATATTTTGTACTTATAACTTTAACGTCTTATATCTTGATGAATCCAATATCTAAAATTTCTAAACTCATGAAGATTTTAGAGATGTGAAATTTTTTTGACATAAAATATTACTTGTCTTTTGCTTATGCTATTTTAAGAGCACCCTTATAATAGTATAATAGTGTTTTTTATATATTAAAATTAATTAACAACAATTCATTCATTTTAACTTATCTCTATATAATAATATTTCTTATATTAAAAAAATTGTGTTGCTCTTTGCAACATATATATAATTTTCTTAGGCACATTATTAAATTAAGTTATCAAATATTGATTTATAAAAGTATTATGTCTTTTTAGAATTTAAAAGTATTTAAAATAATTAGCTAATTTAATTTTGTAATTAATTTATTATTTATTTTATTTTGGATAAGTATTTTTTAAATTATTATTATTTTATTACACTTGATCTAATTTAATATATAATTTACTTTTAGTAACATATCATATCAAAATTCAAGATTGGTTCACTTAGTAATATTCTTACTAATAAGAGTTGACTGTTAGGTTTGATTCTTTATATAAGCATAAAAATTTTATATTTTACAATTATTTATTTTATTCTGGATAAGTATTTTTTTAAAATTATTATTATTTTATTACACTTGATATAATTTAATATATAATTGACTTTTAGTAACATATCATATCAAAATTCAAGATTGATTCACTTGGTAATATCCTTACTAATAAGAGTTAACTTTGATTGCTGCACCTCCTAGGACAAAGCCTTCAAAATCTCGTATAATTACTCCAATCCCTCCCTCCTACTTTGAGTTGATCAATGAAAGCTCCATCAAAGTTAATTTTAAAGAGATTTGTGGGAGGTGGTTTCCAGTGAACTCCGATGAACAAAGGAGTGCTGCTGGGTTGAGATGCTTGTGCTTGTCGGTGTTCGCTGAACAGAGACTTTGTATGATGCACTATGTTCCTTGCATTACACATTGAGAGATTATTCCTTTTAGCATTTCGGCTATTCCACAACACCCATATAATCATCAGGAAAAAATCAAAATCCTCTGCCTTTAACTGTTGTGATGCCTTTTTCACCCAGTCTACTCCTCTTTCAGCTAAATCTTGTATCAACCCTTGTGGGAAAGCACAAAGCTGTAGCACCTCCTTAGAAATTTTGATTGTTGGTTATAATTCATCAAGATATAAGACGTTAAAGTTATAAGTACAAAATATAATTTTATTTTTGATAACATTATTATTTTATCATATATATAAAATATAAAATAATTTTTAATTAAATTATTAAAAAAGAGATTAGAATAAAACTGATAAATAAAGTTCTTACTTTATAAAAAAATTATTTAATTATATTTGATAATTTTAATTTTTAGTATTAAATTCGGGTTAGGGTTGATCTTGGGCTCTGGTATTTTCGGGTTTGGGTTTTTTTGGGTCCAGGTAATTTCAGGTTCGGGTAATTTCGGGCTTGGGCCATTTCGGATTCGGGTTTTTTTTTGTTCGAGTTTTTGACTTTTTTATCAAATCAGGTTTGGGCGAGTTCGAGTTCGGATTTTTCTGAGTGGATTTTCGGGTTTATTTTGCTACCTCTACTCATATCCACTAGATTTTCATGCATGTTTTTTCCCATTTAACATTTGACTTTAAAATCTATGCCTATGACTATAGTGAATATTAATTGGTAGAGAAAATCTATAAATATGTATATCCAGTTAAAAAATTCATATATTCTCAAAAGAACACTGTGAAAATGAAATACCAAAAAAACACTGTAAAAGATCAAAATTTGAGAAAAAAATTAAACAAACTGTTGGCACAATTAATCACTACTAAAGTACTAACCCAAGTTTTTTTATTTGGTAAAAAAAAGAACCCATGTTATTAACTAATAAGTACGACCATATCAGCTTTAAAAAGGTGACACTTTTAAATTATCCAAAAAAAAAAAAAGGTGACACTTTTAAGGAAAATTTATTTTTCTTAACATTTTTATAATAGTTATTAGTTTTACTTGACATGGTATTAATTGGGATTAGAGGTGCTCAAGGGTCGAATCAGGTCGAGTTTTGGTATGGTATCAACACCATATATACTTGTTCAAGTCCGACTCAACCCGAAATATGGACCTCAAATTCTGCCCAAGTCCACCCATATTTGTAAATGGGTAATCCAAACCCGTTTAAACCCATCCATATTTAAAATAAATAAAAAATAAATAACATTTTTTTAGTATTTAATTTTTTTCTTTTATTAAGTTCTAAAACATGGATAACTTAACATATTTTTAAATGTTTACACTTATATATTTATTTTTATATGATATAAATTATAGAATATTTAAAAATAACATATTATATAAATAAAAAAAAGGGTCGGGCCGGGCTGGAGTTTTGATTGTTGGAGCCAAGACCAAACCCATTTTCTAAATGGGCTTTATTTTTTTGCCCAAATCCATATTTCGGGTATAATATTTTTGTCCAAACCCTTCAAAATATGGGCGGACCTTCGAGTTTGGACGGTTAGCCCAATCCTTGAGCAAGTCTAATTGGGATTAAGGTGGAATTTGTCATTATACCATGATTCAATATTTAATTTTGTCTCCATTAAAAATTTTAATTTTATTATTGTACTTTAATTTTATTAAATTTTGTCACTATATTATTAATTTTGTTGATTTGAATAAAAAATAACAGAAATGGATTATTTAATAAAATATTTTGTTAATGTAAATGATAAATTTTGTCACTATATCTTTAATTTAATTATTTTTTCAAAAACCAATGAAATAGCAAAATCAATAACAAATTTAATCTTAATCCTGATATAATTAATTTATTGCTTTAAATCTATACTACTTTACTCATGATATTTAAAACCAACTTTTGAATCGATCATATAATTATTTGTCACATTAAGCAACGGTAGAAGTGACAGTAATTCAACTAATTCCCTAAATAGGAAGTCAAAATGTTAAAAGTTAATCTCTCTTTTTCATAAAATTATATAATTTAAATATATAAAATAACTTGTATTTCATACAAAGATTTTGCTAGCAATTACCAACACTTTTAAAAATACTATATATGATAATTAAAATCTTCGATTAATATATTAAAAATGATAAAATTATTGTATTTAGTACAATATTATTATTATAATTAATATATTAACTAATTTAAAAAAATATTAATCAATGTCTAAAAACACTGATTAAAGTTATATATATAAAAAATATATATTTAATGATTTTTTTTAATTCAATAAAAATAATATATTAAATATAAAATACTTTTTAAATTAATAATTAAATAATTTTTAATTATGTCTACAAATACCAATTAAACAAACTCTTTAAAAAAAAAATCTTAAAAGTATTGGTCAGCAAAGAACAATTCTCAATTAGAAAGATAAAAAGCATATTTGAAAATTGAAATTATCACATGTTGAATTTACGAGGTTGAAATTAACAAAAAGAGGAAGCTAGCTTAGAATTTTACTGGTTGGAATGGACAACAATAACATCTCTTTTCTTTTACGTAACCAGAAAATAGTAATGGCGGCCAGGCCAAGCTCAGCAGCATTATTATGACAAATTTTGAATACTAGCAACAAAAACCCAAAGCTCCAATTAATTACCAACTGTTCATGAAAATAACATCACTAGTCAATAATTAATATATTCCTAACATATATATATATATATATATTTGGAAAATTCCGTTATGGTGAAAATCATGGGATTTCCTCTAAAAAGAAGTTTGAAAACTTTTTTCTTTCTAAAGCATAAAAGAAGAAGAAAAACAAATTATTTCTTTTTGACAAAAATTGCTTTTTTAAATAATAAACCAATTGAAGTGAGTTTTTATTATATATATTTTATATATTAATTAACTAGGAAAGAAAGAAGAGAAAAAGGAGGATTAATGGATTAGTTGAAAGTGAAATTGAAATTGAAGTTTTTTTTTTTAATTTTTAAAATGGTGATAATGTTTACCTTAATTGAGAAAATTAATGACAAGAATTAGAAAACATTGGAATAGGTTTTTTTCTTTATTATATTTTTCCAATGTAATGATGCAAAACGTGTACCGAAATATATATACTACATGGCATTGGCCGGCAGCAGGGCTTTCGAAAATTCAAAGCCAATGGGTGTGCTGTGCATTTTACACGTGATTATTAATTCATATAAACTATATGATCAAATCTTATTTCTTTTGTTTTTTTTTTTTGCCTAAAATCTTAGTCCCTTGTTAGGTTTCCAATTTCTTTGATCAGATATTAATTATACTTAAATTTTTTTTAAGGGTTAGGTTTGAGTTGTGCGCCTTTATATAAAGAAATCCAAGTTTTTTTTTATATGTTTGTATCTAATTTATCTTTGTATAATGATGTTTATAACTAAACATGTTTAAGGGTCGGGTTACCTGTTCAATCCAAATTAAACTGGACTTAGACAGGGGTTTTATAATTCGGCCTGACCCGAATCACTGTTTATTTAATAAAAATTATTTTTTATTAAAATTTAATTATAAAAATATAAATTTAAAATTGATTTTTTTTAATATTTTAATATTTTTAAATAGTAAAACAGGCTTACGGGCCAACTCTGGCCAAGATAAAAGAAATAAAAAAAAATTCGGGCCATGACCTGACCCGTGAACATATCTATTTATAACTATTTAAATTAAAATTTAATTTGATTTAGAGATTTTATCTAGATGTAATTCTTACATATTTGCTCATTTAAACAAAAGTGCCTTTTACATTTTTTTTCCTTTCTAATTGAAGGATTTTACCTAATTCTGTCTACCCCCTTTGCCTCGTTGCAATTTAAACATATAAAGAGAATTCGATTCGAAATTAACCTATCGAAAAAACATCATGTAGAAGGAAATTTCTTCGACAATGACATTTTCTTTAATTTTTGTTCTCATTTTGCTTTGATTTTTATCCAACAAAAAAGTGCAAATAGCTTTGTATAATCAAAGATAAGTTTTATTAGCAAAAATAAAATTAAAACCAAATCCACGCGCGCGTGAGACAAAAGCGTTAAGATAAAGAAACAGAGTTAGGATATTTTTAATTTTATTTTTTAATTTTGAATTACAGATGCAGACTTATAATTACTTTTTTTAAATTCATGGAGATTCAACATTTTTTTAGACTTGAGATTTGAGAATTCATGGAGAAACTTTAACCAATGCCAACATAACAATTATGTAATCTAAGGATCATAATTTGATTTTAATGAATTGAGATATCAAAAAAAGTGTAACTTAAATCAAAATTAGATAACATTTTCTAGCATTTACTCCTTATAATTAATTTGGGAAAATGCGATTAAATGCATAAACAAGTTTGACAAGAGATAATGATAATGAGTGCCATTCATACTAAGTAACTAATTTTATTATAAAGACTTAATTTACTAACTATCAATTATTATATTTAATATAAAAATACTATTATAAGGTGTTATTCGATGAACTGAAAAATTAGATATTAATTTTTTTAATACTGAAATTTATAAACACTGAATTTGAATCATAAAAATTGTTTGATTTGTTGCTGAAAATTAAGTGTTAAATATAAATATATTATTTGATAATTGTAAATGTTGAATTCTAAAAATAATTTATTTTAGATTTTTACCCAAATTGTCATTATATTTTAAATTATATATCAAATAAAATCAAATTCATATTTTCGCATTTTGATGTGCAAACAACTATTAAATATTGATAAAATTGCAACTATTAAATAAAAATATTAAAAAAAAAAAACTAAATAAATGTTTATTAGGATGAGATCCTCGCTATGATAGGGATTGTTTTCATAAAATAATATATCAACTCCAATTAAGTAACTGAAGGTACCTAACCCAGTCCCAACAGAAAAAGAGAAAAAAACATAAAAAAGAATTATAATTTAGTATTAAGTATCCGTAATATTAATATAATAATTTTATGTTAATTATAAAAATTAAATATGTAAAAAGATTTATTTATAAATTATAAAATACAAATGCATTTTAAAGTCTTAATTTTAAAAAATATAAATAAAAAAATATATTACAATTTAATATTAAGCATCCTTAATATTAATATAATAATTTTATATTAATTCTAAAATTAAATATGTAAATTATCACATATATTAATTTAATAATTATTATATTAATTGTTAAATTTTCTTAACATAATTAGATTATGTCATATGTGTGACAACCATTTAAATCAACTTAATTTGGTTTAAAATTTTCACTATAAATGTATAAAAAATTGGTTTAGAATTATTTGTCAATCTATAACTTCATATAAAAACAATCTCCAAATCAATGAGAGAAGAGAATTATGACTTTTGGGTGCAGGGTGTAGGGTTAGTTGACAACTAACCAATGATATTAAGGGGATTGGGGGGTTAGTTTAGATATTTTTATTTTTTTTTTTTTGAGAAAGAAAAATTTAAGGAAAAAATGAAAGAAAAATTGTGTGTTTGTGTCGTTTTATTGTTCGTATTATTTTTTGTGTATTCAAAATATTATAAATTTATATAATTTTTACACGTTAATAATTCGTTCTATATAGATTTTGACACGTTCGCTTATTCGTGTCGTGTTTAGTGTTATTTTTTGTCTATTCAAAATATTATAAATTTATATAATTTTTACATGTTAATAACTCATTTTATATAGATTTTGACACGTTCAGATATTCATTCGTGTTCATATTATTTTTCGTTTTCTTGTTATTTTTGTATGTGTTTAAAGTATTATAAATTTATATAAATTTTTACATGTTAATAATTCATTTTATGTAGATTTGACACGTTAGTGTATTTGTGTTGTGTTCATGTTATTTTTGTGTCGTGCCGTATTTTATTTTATTTTTCATGTGTTCTTGTCGTGTTTCAGTTCATCCAAATATTTTGCATAGTTTGTCATGGTGGTCCAATTTAGAAAAAAAATTGTGTGTTTGTCGTATTTCAATTCATCTCATATTTTGCATAATTTGTTATAATAATTCAATTTAGAGAAAAATTGTATGTCCGTAACATGTTCGTTTTATTTTATCGTGTGATTAAAATATTATAAATTTATAAAATTTTTACACGTTAATAATTTGTTTTATGTAGATTTTGACACGTTCGTGTATTTGTGTCATGTTCATATTATTTTTTTGTATCATGTCGTGTTTTAATTATTTTTCTCATGTTATATTTATATTGTATAATTATGTTGTGTTTGAAATTGTTGAATCTAATTGATCATATTAAAAAAAAAAAAACCTCACAATTTTATATCAAATATCATATATAGATAAAAGTTATTATTTTTTTAAATTATTTTTACTTCTCTTGATTTTTAATCTTTCAAATTTATTATAAAATATCAATTCAAATTCGATAATATTTCATAACGAAGCGTAAGTTATAATTAATTTTCACTAAAAAGTTCAAAAAAAAAAAAAAAAACCAAAAAATCCAAAAGCTAAAAATCAACAGCAAGTTCCACTAAAACTTAAATTAATGGCTGAAAAAGGAATGGAAATAAGATAAAAAAAAAAGACAAAGTTCTGCAATCCACATGAAAAAAAAATATTTTTTCCCACTTTTTCAGTTTTCTGCTTATTTCTTTACTACTTTAAGTAAAAGATGGGCGGTCAAAATATCTTTGGATCATGATCTTTCCTTATATGGAATGGCTGGATCTTGCCCGACCATCATCGCCCCGTGTGGCTCACCACACCATTTTAAAATACTCCCGAAAAGAAACAGAAGATAAATTAATTAATTAAAACCAAATTCACGCGCGCGTGAGACAAAAGCGTTAAGATAAAGAAACAGAGTTAGGATATTTTCTACCAATCTTGACCATACGTACTGTGGAAAAAAGATAGACTTGACTATATGGTGTGAAATTTCAAGGCAAAATTAGTTATTTATTTAATTAGATTTTTAATAAATTATTATTTTATATATCGTTAGTAAATTTTAAAATTGAGAGAATTTTTGCATATCCTAGTATTAAGGTGTGTTGGAAAAAATAAATTAATTAATATGATAATTAAAAAGACATATGCTAATATTTTAAGAGATCGATTAATTGTTGTTTATAGACACTAATTCAGAGTTATTTAATTATTATTTTTTAAAAAATTATATTAATTTATTATTTTTAATAAATTCAAGAAAAAATAATTCATTATATAGTAAAATCTCGATAAATAAATATTCGATAAATTAATAATCTCGATTGATTAATAAAATATCGCAGTTCCAACTCGAGTCAGTGCATTAAAGTAATAATCTCGCTAATGCATAAGATAATAATTTTTTTATAATTTTTTAGGACTTAACAAATATATAAATTAATAATTTTTTTAAAAAAAATACATAAAATTTCATACAATACTATAAGGAAATAATCACTTAATAACTTTTACCTTTTTATTTATTTATTTATTTTTACCTAAACCAAATTGAATCTCATCCTTATTTTTTGTAACGTCACCATATTTGGTACATTCTTTTCATACTGTAGCAAGTAATTTTCTATGTAAATATTAATCGTTGACTATATCTAATGTTTTCATTTATAAATCATTCTTGTATTTTAGTAAAAGAAAATAAAAATAAACATGTATAAAGATTTAAAATATAAATGTTTTTATAAATTAATAAATATTAATTTATTGATAAATGAATAAATTATTCATTTATTGATAATTAAATAATCTCTTTAAAATAATATTTTTTTTTAGTCTCAATTATATTATTTTATAGGGTTTTATTGTATTACCTTCACCAATGTCACTAGCGACTAGTAGAGGTGCTCATGGGCCGGGTCGTAGCTCGGAACATTTCTATTTTCTTTGCTCAGGCTCGGCCCTGGGCTGGTCTGGACCGGTCCATGGGTCCGAATTACTGTTCATCCCTTAATAATTTTTTTATAATTAAATTTTAAAAAAATAATATTTTTATAATATATGAACAGTGATCCGGGCCGGATCACAAATACTCCTGTCCAGGCTCATGAACAGATCTAGCTACTAGTTAACATTTTTTATATTTTAATTTTATTTGTAAAATTTAAAATTTTCATTATCAATAATAAAATAATAATTATGTTTGTTTTGTTTCATTTTTCATTTTACAGATGTGATTGTCAAGTAAAATAGGTATCTAATCTTAAGTTCAATATTCAAAATTTGTAACCCTTATTTTCAATTTTTCTTTCGTTCTTTTTGAAAAAATGTTTCTATAAATTTTAAATTTTACAAACACGTTTTAGATTAAACAAAAAAATGAAGATATGAACTTTAGAATTTTTTTTTTCCAAAATTAAACGAGATTGTGACTTTGGGACAAATCATCAAAGAGGATGAAATTGAAAAATTGTATTATAACTCTTTTTGCCCTTTCATTTTTTTCGGTGCCTAAGCTTAAATTGCATTTTTTAAATATAGTATACTAATATATTATCTATATTATATAAAAGACTTTTTTAAATAATAAACTTTAAGTTTTTTTTTTTTTGAAATTCATAATTTACCTAGTGAATAAAAAATCGGACCGGCCGGTAGGATCGGTTGAACCGAAAATCAGTGGTCTATCTGGTCCGACGAATGTAATAAAATCGGATTTAATCGAACCAGTCAAAAATCGATTCAACCGGTAAAAAATCAGAAAAAATCGAGAAAAAACCGTTTTTTATTTTTTTAATTATTTTTTTTCAAAAATATTTTTTTGTAAGTGATGAGATTTGAATCCATAACCCCTTGAAATTATACTAAAGTTCATACCACTAAGCTAAATGCTTATTTTTACTTATTATTTACTATATTTAATATTTATTTAACATTAAAAATATTTAAAAAATTTATTTAAAGTGTCCAATCGATCCAACTGGTTCAACTGGTTGAACCGATTGAATCAGGAACCGAAGGTCACACCGCTTTGACATCCGATCCGATTTTTTCAACCTTAAATTTACCCTTAACCCTCCAACCATATTTACTTAACTCGCTTGATAAGAACATTACGTGCTTAAATTCTCTTGAATCAACAATTTTCAAAAATCTAACCGATATGCATGTCATCTAAATTAATACTCAGTTGACTACTTAAGAATGGCATGTATAGACATTATGACATTTTAGAAATGGGGTTAATTTGAATGAATTAAATCGCCCATTAAACTATTCCACCAAAAATTTAATAGTCATAATGTTTGCATTTAAGGTGAAACTGATGTTAAACCAATAATATTGTAACATTCAAATGTTAAAGAATACAATATATATATATATATATGTTTTGCTAAGGAGTATCTTAAATGCATTCTTTAAATTACTATATTAAATAATTTATTCTTTAACTGCATTGAAAAAATTTATAACATTAACTGTCAATTACAATTTTTAATATAGAATAATATTATTATAAATAATATTTTAATTAATTTTTAAAAAATATATATCTTAAAAGTAAAAACATTTATAATGTTAATGAATTAAGCCCACCCCTTCAACTATTTTACTTTTAACATTACATTTCAACGATTATTTTATCTTACTTTGGAATTTAACTAAGGTATTTGGCTTCGGTCATCTTCCTTCTTTAAAATGGGTGAAAATGTTTGATTTATGTTTTTATCACATATGATAATTTTAATATGATAGGAAAATACGATATGTTTAATAAATATAAAAATAATATAATAAAAATATATATTTAAACATGATTAATACATTATATTTAATACACGTATCGTATTTGTAATTAAAATTTTAATATATTTAATAATTTATATTATTTTTACATAATATACACAATAAAATACAAAATACGATAATCATTTTTATGATCTCACACTTTTATACGGTCAAAGAGCCTATTGATCTAAGAAGGTCCCATCTTTGATTTTTTTTCTTAACCAATTTTCAAAAATCATATCATCTTTTAAAAATCCACTTAATAGGATTATGCGGTGAACTTGCTCTCGTACACACACATCAAAAAAAGTCATATCATGATTTTCAATATGATTTATTTTTTCAATTCTTGTTGGTTTGATTTTGAATTCATTTTTATAAATTCAAAATTAATAGAAACCAAATCAAAGTTATCATTTGACTTAAACTATCAAGATAATATCCAAATAAGTCTTCAAATTAAAAAAATAATAAAAAAATTATTGCATGAAATTAATGTTATAATTAAAATTATATTATAATTATATCCATTAAATTTGATAATGGATAAATAAAGTCTAATTACCAAAATTATTAAAATATAATTTTTTTCAAGTTCATCAGAAAAAAATCTATACAATTTTAAGTATATGTTGTTGGTACTTAATGTGCATTGAATATGCCCATAAATTGGTAACTTTGTTTATGCACGCAATGAATGACTCAAATATTGATATAAGAAACTATCTTATCCTTTCTTTTAGAGGAAAATAAAATTTAGAAGAAGGACATCCCTTTTTAAGATGAAAATTTGACTATTAGTTAGTCTTTATCTTTATATAATATATATATATATATTATAGTTAGCTATGCCGATGGTAAAATATGTCAACTTTTGTCATACAAATTCTGCTTAAAGTGTCCTTGATCCCATAAGGAGAACTTTTTTCTATAAAAGAAACCAAAATAGAACCCCAAAAAAAATATCTTCATTTAGACTGTTGATTAGCAATGTAATTAAGTTTTGTAAACCATAAATGCTTAAGGCAAATGCCCATCACAACTCCTTTAAAAGCGCGTATAAAGCACTCTCCGTTTCACTTTCCTCCAAAAACTAAGAGTCTAAGATGTAATATATGCCATATGCCTAATTATGTTAGGCCTTGTTTGTCTAAAATGTAATTGAAATGTTTACTAACAACAACTATTAATAATAAAATTCTTACTTTGGCACTCCTTTTGGTATTAATTTTCAAAATCATCATCATGGAGTATATATATATTTTAAAATTAATAGAGGAACTATTATGCTTTCATACTTCATTAGATAGTAATAGTTTTTTTTTTTTTTTGGAAAGCCCAAAGGAATGTGAAGTTTTGGGAATTGAATCCAATAAACACAAAATTATCTTCTTTCTTTCTTTCTTTCTTTCTTTTATATATATATATATATATATATATATATATAAAAGAAAGAAAGAAAGAAGATAATTTTGTGTTTATTGCAGTCTCAAATAACTACACTAAATATTGCATTTGAATGTGCTTTTTGATTTGCTTTATGCACGATTAATATTAATAATTACAATAAAGTGAAAAATATATGTTCACCATTTGATCTATTAGTAGGACGCTGAATTTTTAATATTAACGGTTAAGGATCAAATCTTGACAACTTTTATATATATATATATATATATATATATATATAAAAGAAAAACATGTGTGCATAGGTGGTTTATTAATGAATTTGCACATAACGTCATCAATTGATCAACTCTTTTTAATACATACAATACGAGGAAGTGAAAGGGGGAGAAATCAATTAGGACTTTGAATCTTATCCTTTTAACCCTTTAAAGAAGGATACTAACCGTTAGGTCAAATTGAAGTTGTTTTAATTGATCAAATACTTTTATATAAAATTTATCAAAATGATAAATTAATATTTTTGAGATTAATCAATGTTTTCATTAATTGCATAAAGGAGAACATATATTCATAAATAAATTTTGCTAAAAAGTGTTCTAAGGGGATTATTATATATAATAATATCTTAATCTAATGCGTTGAAAATGATGAATAAAATTATCAACTACTACTTTTGATATAATTAGACATGTCTATGAGTCGGACCTAGGCAGGGTATTAAAGAGTTTGGTGACTGCCCATGTCTAGTTCAGCCTGAAATATGGACAGAATTTTATATCCAGACCAAGCTTGGACTGGTTATAAGGGCACTGTCTTATTTTTTTGCCAAACTCATTTTTCGGGCTTAATATTTCTATCTAAACTCTCCCAAATATCAGGTGAGCTTTCAAGTTTGGACGGGTAGCTGGACCCATGAATAAGTCTAAATACAACATTATTATTATAAATAATATATTAACTAATCTTACGAATGCCTAAAAATATTCATTAGCAAAATCTTTCATAAATTAACATATTTTATAAACTAAACATGTAATAATTTAATTGACCATGATAGTAACCATATATATGCTAAACATAATATTTTAAAGAATTTAATTAATTTAAGAAATCCATAAAACTTTTTATCCTTACTTTAAAGCAAAACTCAATATGTGATATTTTGTTAATTTTTATTATAATATTAAAGAAAAATTATTATGGATAAACACATGGCATTAAGTGATGTTATCTTATTAACACGATGTTATGAATATGAAATGATAAGAAATTAAGAATGAATCACACCTATCCATGGAATACCTTACATGTATGCATTCATTTAGATATGGCAAAGGCATGTTTTCTTCATTTTGGTATATACTTAGCATGACATGTATGTTTATGATAAATGAAATTGCTATACATAATGATGAATCAATAATGATGTATACAACTTTGAGTATTTCTTTTATACTAAGAAATAAAACTGAAGAATGACAAATCTATTACTATATAATCAAAACATTGTGGAATGCAAATAAAGATGTCATAAATAATAAGTAGATTTGCAACTTTCAAAGTGTTATTATCGAATTAAACCTTTTTGTCTTCAAATAAACATTCTAACGGTTAGAGTTTAAGAATTCATTTAGAAAGTTTCAAGTTTTAATTTTGAAATTAAACGAAGTGAAAAAATTTATGAGAGTCAAAGAGAGTTACTTTTTATGCTTAAATCCAATATCAATTATATATATATATAAGTTATATTGAACCGTTTTAAATAGATGTATTTATGGATCGAATCAAATTAAGTTATAATAAAAAAAAAGTTTGCTTGCTCAAGCTTAACTTGAAATCTTATTGTACTATATAAACTATATTAAAAAAAAAAATTAATTAATATTAATATATTTTTATAATTAAATTTAAATATTTTTTATTATTTAAATAATAATTAATCAATTCAAATTATCAAAAATTTATTCTAAATCTAATATAATTCAAGTCGGGTATCTCATATCAGACATTCAGATGAATAGCTTAAGTTAAAGAGAGGTCAACTTCCAAACAAGACTTTAGGTTTTTAAGGATGTTGGCATCCCATCACATGACAGTTATCCCACGCGCCTTATATTGAAAATGAAACAAAAACTATGGTGGCACAATTTAATAGGGATTAGATAACCCGTCCTATCCGAGAGGCTTATTAGATCGGGTTTGAATAATAATTTTTATAATTCGAGTCAGTTCGTCCAGTTCCGTCTCATCTTCACCCGAATTATTATTTATTAAATAAAAATTTTATTTAAATTTAATTATAAAATATATATTAATATAATTTTTTTAATATTTTAATAATTTATAAATAATAAAATGACTTATAAACCGACTCGAATCCGACTCAAAACACACTTGAACAAATTTTTTTTTTTTTCTCACGGATCGCGATATGACCTATGAATACTTCTAAACACATACATCAAATTAAAAAATAATAATAAAATATTTTTACTTTGGTTTGGAATATTGGGAAAGGTACTTGGATTAGATTGAATTGCAAGAAAATGATTAAAAAAAAAAAAAAGAAAAAGGAAACAGAGAGAGAGAGAGAGAAAATAAAACAAATCTTTTTGGGTATGAGAAGGACGTTTTGATTCAAAAGAGCGTCCAAGTTCTCTTCATGTAAGAACTGGGTCCCAACTGTTTCCCTTTCTTTCTTTTTTTTTATTTTTTTTTTCAACTTCTTACAATAAAAAGATTTTACTTACCTGACTGTCCGTCATTCCCGTGTGGAATTGACGGACAAATTTCTACCGTAGATTTATTACTAAGAAGTAATTGATGACTTGTATAAAAGGGTTAACTTCAAGTTTTATTTATTTATTTTTTAATTAAATAATTATTTTTAATTAAATAAATAAACAAATCAAAATTAGGTGTCTCACTTTAGGTTTTCTTTTTTAAGGAGATACTTCAAATTTTACTTAAACTACTTTCATTTATCCATATTTTGCTCGATAATTATGAAGTGAGACACCTAATTTTGATTTGTTTATTTAATTAAAAAATAATTATTTCATTTATTTTCCTAAATTTAAAAATAATTTTTAATTTTTATTATTTTTAAACAAAATTATAAAAATTATCTTGTCACGAGAATTTTAAAAAATTAATTATTGCTTAATTGTAAAAGTTTAATACCATTATCAAATACTTTTATATTTATGTTTTATAAAGTATTTATATTATATATAAAATTTTTGATTGAGTTGATGTTAAATTTAGTGACATCAATTTAGTTAATAAAATTATTTAAAAATTAAAATAAAATAATAATAAAAATAAAAATATGTAAATAAATATTTATGTCTTTTTAATTTTTGTTTTAATTTTTATTCCAATACAATAAATTATATGCTTAATTTATTTTTTATTATTATATATTTTTTGATGATTTTATTATTATATTTTTATTATACTCAATATTTCATATAATTTGACTTTGAAATTGAGAATAAAAAACGAAAGAAATTACAAAGTATGTGACCCAAGAGAAATATTCCTACAAGTAATTAAGCAACCAACCAGCAAACTTGGTTAGCCGGTTATGATCAAAAAATTTGAATGGTGTAGATTTGTCCGTGATTCCTTTGGGAATCACAGACAGTCATCTAATGATTTTCCTTGCAGAAACAAGGCCGCTAACTTAAATACATAAATTGCTTTTCCTTTCTCTTTAAAACCAAAGCCTTTCTCTTTTTTTTTTTTTTTTCCTTCTCAAAACTGTTTTATTTTGGTGTTTTCGGTTCTGCTTCTTTTGTTTGAAATTTGAACGAAAAGTGAAAAAAAAAAATAATAAAAGAAAAAAAGAAAACAGATTGTTTCCTATATAAAGGAAAGTTTTGAAGAAGGAAAAAGAAGAGGACCCAGACCAGACGAAAACCAGACACAGAACTCAAAAACAGCTTGCTTTTCTTTTTCTTCTTCTTCTTGATTTTGTCTTTGCTGTTGCTTTGGGTTTTTTTTAGCGGTTAAAAAAAGGAAATAGGAAGCTTTTGGAATAATATATATATATATATATATATATAACACATATCTTTTGTTTTGCTTCTTTGTTTTCTGTGCTGGGTTCTTTGAACCTGTCAAATGGACGGCTAGTGGTTGAATGGGAATGTCAAATACTTGAGCTTGGAGTCATCAAATATGTGTTTGGCTTTGCATGCGATAGAAACTCAAAGGATCTGAAGGTGGTTTCTTTTACTGGCTTCAGGTAAATTTTCTTTGGTTTTTAAATTTTTGGGTTCTGTTTTTTTTTGGGGGGGCTTGAATTTGAGGCTGCATTTCTGGGATTATGAGAAGAAATGGGTTGCTTTCTGTTATTCATATTTGTTGTTAGAGTTTTTTTTTTTTGGTTTCTGGGTTATATTGTTTTTAAGTTTTCTTTGTGGGGGCTGCTATGAGAAAGCTTATTCCTTTTTTTTGGTTATATAAACGATAAAAAAAAATACTATTTGTGAGTGAAGAAAATGTCGTGTTCTTTTGTTAATTCATATGATATAAAACTAATAAAAATATGAAATTTAGGTTGAGACTCAGATAAAGAGTTTTGGATTAACTTATTTTGACCAACAATTTTTTTTTTTTTTTTAAATTTACTAATTCTGGGATGTACAGTGTGTTAGATCTTTAATTCAATGCTATTAAATTTCATAGTTTGGTGGGGTTTTTTTTTAGTGTTTTTCAACAGTATTGAGTTGTCTTTCTATTACAGGCAATGAGAATTGAAGCTTGGAATTATAATGTTGTAGCTGAAGTGAGATGTGTTTCAGATAGAGGAGTAAAATGTTTTGAAATAACTGGAAAGGTGTATTAATAAATGGATTTAATGAAAGGGTAGCAGTCCATTTGGATGCCATGTTAAAAGCATTAGCTCCTAGGCTGTTGATTTATTCACTTCTAATTTCGGTGTCCGCTGCTGATAATGGCTTTCCGAGGTGTAATTGTGATGATGAAGGGAGTTTTTGGAGCATTGAGAGCATCTTAGAGACTCAAAGAGTGAGTGATTTCTTGATTGCTGTGGCGTATTTTTCGATCCCTATTGAGCTGCTTTACTTTGTTAGCTGCTCAAACGTGCCATTCAAATGGGTCCTCTCTCAGTTCATAGCCTTCATTGTGCTATGTGGATTGACCCATTTGCTCAATGGGTTGACCTATGGCCCCCATCCTTTTCAACTCATGTTGGCTCTCACCGTGTTCAAGATTCTCACTGCTTTGGTCTCATGTGCCACTGCTATTACGCTCATCACGCTCATTCCGTTGCTTCTCAAAGTCAAGGTGAGAGAATTTATGTTGAAGAAAAAGGCTTGGGACCTTGGGCGGGAAGTTGGTATTATAATGAAACAGAAGGAGACAGGTGCGCACGTGCGCATGCTTACTCAAGAGATTCGTAAATCATTGGATAGGCATACCATTTTGTACACTACAATGGTAGAGTTGTCGAAGACATTAGGTTTGCAAAATTGTGCTGTTTGGATGCCTAATGAGATCAAGACAGAGATGAATCTGACTCATGAACTCAAAGGAAGGAACTATTCATATAATTTTACCATTCCGATTACTGATCCAGATGTTGTAAGGATTAAAGGAAGTGATGGAGTGGATATCCTCAAGCCTGACTCAGCACTTGCCACTGCTAGCAATGGAGAGTATGGTGAGTCAGGACCAGTGGCTGCAATTCGGATGCCAATGCTTCGTGTATCCAATTTTAAAGGGGGAACTCCCGAGCTAGTTCAGACATGCTATGCCATATTGGTCTGTGTTCTTCCAAGTGAACAACATAGATCATGGAGCAACCAGGAACTAGAGATAGTTAAGGTGGTTGCTGATCAGGTGGCTGTTGCACTCTCTCATGCTGCAGTTCTTGAAGATTCCCAACTCATGAGGGAGAAATTGGTTGAGCAAAACCGGGCATTACAACTGGCACGACAGAATGCTATGAGGGCAAGCCAGGCTAGAAATGCATTTCAGAAGGTAATGAGTGATGGAATGAGAAGGCCTATGCACTCGATTTTAGGCTTGCTTTCAATGATACAGGATGGAAATTTGAATAATGATCAACGAATTATTGTTGATTCGATGATGAAGACCAGCAATGTCCTATCAACCTTGATAAACGATGTGATGGATATTTCAACAATGTATAGCGGAAGATCCCCATTGGAGAAGAGATCTCTTCGATTACATTCCATGATAAAAGAAGCAGCTTGCCTTGCCAAGTGCTTGTCTGTTTATAGGGGTTTTGGTTATTCAATTGAGGTTGAGAAATCCTTGCCTGATCTTGTTTTTGGTGATGAAAGGAGAGTTTTTCAGGTGATACTGCACATGGTTGGGAGCCTATTGGATGCCAATAGTGGAGGGGGAACTGTAGTACTTCGGGTGTTCTCAGAGAATGGTAGTCAGGAACGGAATGATCAGAGACGAGCAGCCTGGAGGCACAGCTCTTCTGATGGAGATGTACATATCAGGTTTGAAATTAGGATTGACAATAGCAATTCTCAGTCGGAGGGCTGCTCAATGTCGGAGGTACAGATCAGTGGGAGAAGATACAACAGCCACAGAGCTGAGGAACGCTTGAGCTTCAGCATTTGCCAAAAGCTAGTGCAGGTAAGAATAGTAAATTGTCTGCTGAGAGAGAAAGCAAGTGAGTAATAGACTACTAAAAACATATGAAATCTGTGGCATGGTAGGACATTAAGTGGGATAAAGAGTTTTTATCACCTGATGAAACGTCCTGCATCTGGTTTTCTATCATTAACTTATTGCATGTTTGTCATGTTATAATCGTTGTCCTATATAAGGCCAAGGCTTTGGATGCTTGGATCCATTCTGAAACCAAAGTAGAGTTCCATTTAGAACTTTTTACTCATGTGGGTTGTGACAGTTTCTTTTAAGGAAGTAGCTAAGCTAGAAGTGTTAATTGTTTCTACAACCGATTAGTGCAAACTGAAAATTTACTTGTGACAAATTGAATGATGCTATAATAATCTTTCTTCCCCATTTTTACTATTTTTTCGATTAATTTATTTCTCATGATCTGAAACAAATATGTAGCTGATGCATGGGAACATCTGGGTAGTCCAAAATCCTCAAGGTTCTGCTCAAAGCATGGCACTTGTTCTTCGGTTTCAAGTCCGACCATCCATCAGTATAACAATCAGTGAGTCCGGAGAATCGTCAGACCAGCCGTGCTCCAACTCTCTTTTTAGGGGCTTGCAAGTTTTACTTGCTGATGACCATGATGTGAACCGTGTTGTGACTCGAAAGTATCTTGAGAAGTTGGGATGCATTGTTTCTGCTGTGTCATCTGGATTTGAATGCCTCAGTTCTATTGGGCCAGCTTCATCTCCCTTCCAGATTGTTATTTTGGAGCTTCAGATGCCCGAGTTGGATGGATTCGAAGTTGCAATGAGAATTCGGAAATTTCATAGTCGTAGTTGGCCGTTGATTGTTGCCATGACTGCTAGTGCCGAAGAAGATATCTGGGAAAAATGTTCGCAGATCGGAATTAATGGAATCATTCGAAAACCAGTGCCATTACAAGAAATTGCCATCGAGCTTCGGAAAGTCCTGATGCAAGCAAACAAAGTTGTGTGATGACAAACCTGCTTTAAGTTGCAGAATTGCGGCAGCCTTGAACCTTTCAAATCAAATTTGAGATAAGACTAAGATAACATCTTTGGACTCTTCAATTTCCCCACCATGCTTCCTGCATAGAGATTTTACGCACACAACATTCACAGTCAAAAATGGTATACAAAGTTAGCTCCTTTACCTTTTCCCCCTCTTAATGTGCTCAAGTTCTTGTGCAATTTGCATACATAGTTTCAGATCTAATCAAATAGTTTTACTAGAATTCTCTTCAAAACATCACTCTTATAAAATAGATTACATGCACAGTGCAAAACTAGCTAAGATTAAGTTATTGCAGGTCTTAATACGGTGAGTTGGTAGATCAGTTAGGAACTTACTAAGAGTTCTCTAGTATAGATGCAACTTGGCAATTCAAGGCTAGTTGTTCATTGCCTGCCTTTGAAAATAAAATTAGTTCACAAACAATTTAAAATCTCTCTAGGTGAAATTTTTTGCAAAACTTTATATCTGTAGAAAGTTGTTCATAAGCCTGCTTTGTTTTGTCATTCGTGCTAATTCTACTACTCACCATGACAAATTTGACATTCCAAGATAGAGTTGGCAATGGAGCGGCGGGACGGTAATTATTTTATTTATTTTCGTCTCATTTTTGTATGGATATTAAAAATATTCGTCTCCACGTCGGTTATATTCATAATTGTTGCATGATGCTCCATTCAACTTTTTTAGTAATTATTTTTAATTTAATATTGTAAAAATATATATTATAATTTATTCATGAATATAATTATAATAAATTATTTTTTAGTATATATATGTATATAATATATATATATATATACTAAAAATATGAAAGGATATATAAAATATTTTAAAAAATAAAATAGTAATTTTAAAACGCAAGTGGAGTGGAACAAATATTTATCAAAATTAATCTTGTTTCATTTCGTTTTCACTTTTAAAAAAAAAACCCTCTATTAAGAATGAATCGATGCGAAATAAGGGAAGCGGATGTGGAAGAATTATAATCTTCACAAATGGTCAAAGATTGAAATTCAATCCCCTCTATGTTTTCTCCCCCTTATATTAGTGTTTTGAGAAAAATAGTGTATAAAAAACATGCGAATCACAGGATGGAATGATCGAACATGTGAAGATATTTAGTTATGCTTTGCTTTCCTATCAAGATGATGACAAATGTCATTTGCCTTGTACCTTACGCATCAGCCAACCACATTTAAAACCAGCAATTATTTCATGCTGGAAACGTATGAACAATGGCTGGAAAATTAGCCTTTTCTTTTAATGCATGAACCTGCAATCCTTTCATTGCCCTTTTTCACTGTTAAACATCTGAAACATTTCCTATTATTCCAATTCCTTTGAAGTGACTTTTTTTTATGACTAATGAAGTCTTCACTTGAAAGTATGATGGGAAGTTATGTGTTATTCGAGAATTGGGTAGAGTTGTCAGACATAAATATTTTAAAAAATATTAGGTTGAAAGGACTCATGACACTTCTTTCGAGGATTTTTTGGAGTGCCAAAACTGTATTTTTTTATTTATTTTATGGATTAACTTAGCTGGCAAAAAAAGACATGTTGTTCATATTTCATTTATTAATCAGTTTTTGAATTGGATTTTAAAAACTTTCGATAATTTTTTATTCAGTTTGGTGGAAATTAAGGAGAAATGGAAGACCCCATGGCCATATTGCAGACAAAACTTAATTCACAATATATGAATTCATGTGCCTTTTCAGAACAAAAATAATAAATAAAAATTCGTGGTTGCGTTCAGAAAGTGGGAAAAGGAAATGATGGGTCCATTGTTTCTATGCTTTCCAAATTCATGCATGAACCTCACACCTCAGTACGTATAATATATACTTGTTTTTCTTCAATTTTCCCTTTTTGTTTCAATAACATCTTGCCACGTGGACCACTGTCCTATCCTAAGAAGCGCAACCGTCCAAATTGGGAAAACTATGTACTATACAATAATATAAATATATACTAGATAAATATCTGCGTTTCACTGTAGGTATTTTATCAAATTTGAATTAATATTTTATAATAAATTTAAAAGATAAAAAATAAGAAGAGTAAAGATAATTTTAAAAAAATAATAACTTCTATCTTTATAAAACACTTGATATAAAATTGAGAGTTATTTGAATATAATCAATAATATCCGACAATTTCAGACACAACATAATTATACGATACGAACATAACATGAGAAAAATAATTAAAACACTACATGACACAAAAAAGTTAAATGAACACGATACAAGTATACAAACGTGTCAAAATTTACATAAAATGAATTATTAATTTGTCAAAATTTATATAAATATATAATACCTCAAATAAGATTATGACAGGAAAAACAACAAGAACATGACGACACGTGACATAAATTTGAAAGTTATTTGAATAGTATCAATTAGATTTGATAATTTCGAACACAATATTATTATACAATACGAACAGAACATGAAAAAAAAATTAAAATACGACACGAAAAATAACATGAACATGACACAAATACACGAACGTATCAAAATCTACATAAAATAAATTATAAACGTGTAAAAATTTATATAAATTTATAATACTTTAAACACATGATAAAATAACACGAATATGTTAAGAACATATAATTTTTTCTCTGAATTAAATCATTATGACAAATCATGAAAAATATGGGATGAATTGAGACACGACATAAACACACAATTTTCTCTAAATTGAATCACAATGACAAACTATGCAAAATATTTATATGAATTGAAACACGACATTAACACATAAAAAAATAATTAAATAAGACACGACACGAAAATAACATGAACACAACACAAATACACGAATATGTCAAAATTCACATAAAACGAATTATTAATATGTAAAATTTTATATAAATTTAGAATATTTTGAACACACAAAAAAATAACACGAACACGACACAAAAAATAATATGAACACGAATGAATATCCAAATGAATCAAAATCTACATAAAATGAATTATTAACGTGTAAAAATTATATAAATTTATAATATTTTGAACACACGAAAAAAAACACGAACACGAATACGCGGACGTATCAAAATCTACATAAAACGAATTCGTGTAAAAATTAGATAAATTTATAATATTTTAAACACACAAAAATTATACGAACACATTTTTTTTTCTTTTCTTTTCTTCCTTTCCTTCTTCATAAGAAAAAAAATTAAAAATACCCAAATTAACCCCCCAACACCCTTAATTAATATGCTTAGTTGTCACTTAAATCATGATCTAAAATTCTCAATTGAGCATTCTCATTCATTTGGGGATAACTTTTATAGTTAGTAATATATATATATATATATATATATATATATATGAGATCTAGGTAGATCTGATAATTTTAACACGATACAAAAAACAATACGTAAATTATATGTTTAATAAATATGATACATTTAAATACGATTAATTTAATATATTTAAATAAGTATTCTATTCGTGTTTAGGTTTGACATATTTAATAAGATTTTATTACCAAATATTCTAAAAGTATTTTTTTTAAATTACTATATAGAATAATATCTTTATCTAATGTATCGAAAATGATAAATAAAGTTATCAACTATTATATTTAATATAATATTATTATTATAAATAATATATTAATTAATCTAAAAAAATCCTAAAAATATTAAATAACAAAACCCTATTTAATAATTTTTATTATATTTATATTTATTCAACTAATATAATATATATATAAACGAATTATCAAATTTAGATTTCAAGCTAAGACTAACACAAATTTTCTATAAAGATTTATGATTATTTTATTTTGAGGAAGTTGACCTATGGGATCTTGACCAATTTCCCTACAAAAATTCTTCAATTTGCTGGCCGTCACTTTTGCACCCATCAACTTCTAACACTGCAGGCTCTTGGAATTAAGTATTAAGGGTGGTGCCTCACTCAACAATCATGATTAGGTAAAGACAATGGCTTGCTTCATTTCAAACATTAACTTGATTGTACCTATGGCTATGGCTTGTATGTTCTTCCCCTATTTCCAAATTTTTGTTCCATTCTTTATTTCCTTTCCAATGGCTGCTAATTTCTCACTCTTCTCACTCTTCAAACTTAGATTTTTTCTTTCTTTCTTTTCTTTGAATTGACAAATTAACACTAATTTATAAATGAAGAGAATGACGACTTTGAGTATTAGCTTAATTGATTATGTTTTCATTTTTAAGATGAAAATATAAGAAATCTGTATTCAAATTCTAACATCAGCAATACGTCAATATGAAAATTCGAATAAAAATCTCTTATCAAAATCATATCTTAGATAATTATACGAATCAATATCAGTTGATTTTTATACGCATTTTATGCATCTAGTCAAGTTTCGATTCTTTATCTAAAGAGTTGAGTCAGATCATGCTTGAAGAAAAAAAAAAGAAAAAAAAATTGCCCCACTCTAGAGGTTTAGTCTTGCTCTATGATTTTTGATCATAGAAGAAGAAACTTATGAATGAGTGGTGTTTCTTGAAAGGTGGCAAATCATAATAATGAAGCTGATAGCTTGCATTGCTTGCTTCTTGAAATATCAAAGGCAAAAGGCATATGATTTCATGGGTCAAAATAAAGAAACATATATAATGGATCTAAGTGCTAAATTATGGCACAACTTGTTTTATATTTTATTGCTTAGAATATCAAGTTTGAATATGATTTTGTACTAGCTAGTGAAAAAAGTGTTGTGCCAGGGGCTCTGAACCTTCAGCCACTCCAAAAAAAAATATACATTTAATTTTGTTCTTTTCATGGAAGCAGCTTGATTTGTATGAAGAAGCAGTGAATCTAGGAGAAATGGCCTGGCATACCTCAAAAAGAGGGAAAAGCTATGGGCCAAAGAAAGTACTATAAATTAAATAAGTCTGAATTTGCATTGGGTTTTGGTTGAAGGATCGGCAGTACTTTCTAATTAGGAAGTTTTAGAATTTTTATTAATGTATTTTAGATACGATAATTTTGAATATTACATAATTATATAATATAAAAAATAATTTAAATATAATATAAAATATAAATGATATAAAAATAATACGAATATATAAATATATAATATTATAAAATAAAAAATTAACATAAATATGATATAAATATATAATATTTATCTATTTATGTTATGGCCTAATGCCCTAATCTAATCTAAGCATAGAAAAGAAGAAAGTACAAGCCTAAATTACATAATTGAACTTTGAATTTAATATTAATAAGAAGAGATCAGAATGGAAAAGCAGCTCTTGTCCCAATGGGATTAAATTTAAAAAAAAAAAATTAATAGAAAAAGAAATAGGCTTCTCAACTGAGAAAATTTGGACTTTGCTGTCTACATGTGGGCTTAATTAATTATAAATTACCTAACATCACGGCTAGGATCTAGGGGCCATGTTTAAAAACAAAACAACAAAGGCAAAAATGATTAGTTTTAACTTTTAACTATGATTTCAGCCATGGAAATTGAAAGTTTTAGTTTAAACATGAAAATAAGATATGGTAATAAACTAATAATTTGCCCACAGTTTATCTTAATTAGTCTTCCAGCAGCGGTATCTTTTAGTTAGAATGGTTGAACTATTAACGTCACAGACTTACTAATGAAGTAAAAAAAATGAAAATGAAAATTTGTTTTTGTTTATATCGTATTTAGAATTGTTTATGAGTTAAATCGGATAAGTTCAAGTTTGGACATAAAAAAAAAAAAAAAAAAATTAATTGCACTAATGGTTTTCAAAGTATATGGCATATTTTATATTAGTCCCTAAATTTCAAAACGTATCAAATTGGTCATTAATTACAAGTATCATAATAAATTGATCCATTCCGTTAACTTTTCCGTTACTTTTACTGTAGCAATCAGCTTAGTGACACGTGTCACTAGCTGATTGCTCAAACTTGCCTTTTCATTTTTTTTTCTTTATTTCTTTTTTCTTTGATTTCTTTTTATAAATAAATACAAAGAAAAAATAATTCATATTATAAATTAAAATAATTTTTTTAAAAAATATAATTAATTTAAAAAATATGAAATATTTATTTACTTTAATTTTATAAAAAATATTTTTAATTTTTTCCTTTTTTTTTGTTGCTTTTCTCTTCTTTATAAATAAATATTAAAAACTAAATAATAATTTACATTATAATTTAAATTAATATTGTAATATTCAAATAATTGAAAAAAATATAAAACTATTTATTTACATTAATTTTATAATAAAAAAATTTTTATTTCTTTCTTTTCTTTCTTCTTTTTTCTCTTCTTTATAAACAAATACAATATATATATAAGTATATTATATTATATTATATTTTAAATTAACTTTCTAAAAATTAAATAATTTATAAATATAAAATATTTATTTTTTATTTATAAGTTTTTTATTTTTTCCTTTCTTATCTTTTTCCTTTTTCTCTTGTTTGTAAATAAATATAAATATAAATAAATAATAATTCATACTATAATTTAAATTAATTTTTAAAATATAAAATATTTTATTTACATTAATTTTATAAGAAAAGAGGGAAAGAAAGAAAGAAAGAAAGAAAGAAAAGGAAAATAAAATAAAATAAAAAAGAAAAAAATATATTTTTAATAAATGAATGTAAATAAATTGTAATAACCAATTTTCGTCCGGGTCGGATCCGAATCTGACCCGGACCAAGTACGAACCGGGCCTGCTATTCAGCAGGCCCAATCTGCTATCCAGGCCTATTGGCCCATTTCGGGCCCAAAACCCTAACACAGGCCCAAGCACCAGACCCAATTTTCAGGCCCAATTTTCGGGCCTGCCCACTGGCTCATCAACCCGGCCCAAACCCATTTCCCTAACCAAACCCTACCCCTGACAGCCCCAACCCCCTCCTGCCAACCCACTCCCTCTGCCAACCCACTCCCTCTGCCACCAGCCTCCCTGCCAGACACGCCACCCTCCCCCACACTCAACCCTCTCCCAACACTCAACCGGCCACCACCACCAACCCCTCACCCCCCCCATAAAACCCCCATCACCAGCAAAAAAAAGGAAGAGGAGGGGGGCCCGATTCGGACCCTCCAGATCCGATCCTCCACAGGGAGAGGCCGGATTGGGACGACCCCCCAGATCAACCCAAAACAAACCGAAACAAACCCCCCCAGGGCCGAAGCCTCAGCCAAGGAGGCCGTCCCCAGATCGACACCCAAAAACCCCCTTTCAAAACAGATCTGGGGTCCGAAACCCAGATCGGACACCCCTACACCAAAAAAAAGAGCCCCGACCCCCCACCTCCACTGAACCAAAAACCCTGCAAAAAAAGAAAAAAAAACACCACAAATCAAACACCAAAAAAAAAAACAAAGCAGAAACACAAAAGAAAAAGAAAAAAAAAAGAAAGTCGAAAAGTTTTTTCTAGATCTAGGGTGGTGGACTTCGATTCGGGCAAAACGAAGCCCAGAATCGGAGAGACGAAACCGAGGCGGTTCCAGAGAAGGTGATCTGGAGTTCGCCGGCCGCCGGCGAGCGGCGGCCGGCGACGGCGGACGGCGGCCGGCGCGGTGGCCAGCTGCCGGATTCTGGGTTTGGGGCGGCTGAGCAGAGAGAGAGAGAGAGAAAAAAAAGAAGAGAGAGAGAGAAGAAAAAAAAAAAAGGGGAAAAGTAAAAAAAATGAGGGGTTTAGGGTTATTTATACGGTGCCAAAACGGCACCGTATAGGGCAAGCGGGTCAAGGTGACCCGCGCCTGGACCCGCGGGTCGACCCGGGGTCCGCGCGGGTCACCCATTTTAAAAAAAATTTAAACGGCGTAAAACGACGCCGTTTTGGAGCCAGGGTCCGCGTGCGGACCCGCGGGTCGACCCGGGGTCCGCGCGCCCGACCCGAAAAAAAAAAAAAAGAAAAAAAAAAAGAGAGAAATGCGGCAAAACGGCGCCGTTTTGTAAGCGCCGAAACGGCGCCGTTTTGCCCGAGAAGGATCCGCGCCTGGACCCGGATCCGACCCGGGGTCCGCGCGGGTCCCCCTTTGCAAAAAAAAAAAAAAAAAAAAAAAAAAGGAAAAATCTGGGCCAGGCCTGGCCCAGCAGGCCAGGCCAGGCCAGAACCAGGCCTGGTTCTGGCCAAAGAAAAAAAGAAAAGAAAAAAAGAAAAAAAAGAAAAAAAAAAGAAAGAAGAAAAATTAAAATAAAAACTAATAATAATAAATTTAAAATAATAATAAAAAAATCAAAAATATATATATAAAAAAATTAAAAAATCAAAAAAATAAAAAAATCAAAAAAATTAAAAATAAAAAAGGGAAAAAAATATAAAAAAATTAAAAAAATTCACGATTATCGATTTTGAAGTTTTTGACTTTTTTTTATTTTATTTTTGACATTTTCAGGTAATTTTACGAAGATCAAGTCCGGTATTTTGATTTTTCGGTTTCTCGACATTTGTCAGGTATGATTTCAATTTTCTTATTTATTGTCATTACTATTTTTGTTTATTATTTTTGTTCAGCATTCGATATATTTTTTTTGTTATTTGATTTCGATTTTAAAATATTAAAATAATAATTTTTAATTAATACATGTCCTTTAAATTTATTTTCGGTAAATAAAATTCTCTAAAAACGGATCTTTTTCTCGGATGGTCAGGGTATCGATCGTTCTTCGAAATGGTCCGAGTAAGAATAATAATCGAAACACTATCGAAAGTATCGGAGTGATTCGGGAATTACTCTTACATAGATAATTTCTTTTATTTCGGAAATAATTATTAAAAGCATTTTAATTTACCTTTCAAAAAAAAAAGATTTTAATAAATACGAATAACCGACGACGGAATTCGAAGGACGTCACGGTAGTGATTCCTAAGATATCTTGAGGTGCGAGAATTTCGTTAAATATCACCACGAGTGGTGGGAGTATTTAGCGACATGCTCGATACAAAAATTCGTTTTCGTTTAAAAAAAATGGAAATCATCTAAATAAAAAAAATGAATAAAGAGCGAATGTTTATTGCGCTCGATATATTGTCATGCACGTGTTTTTAATATTATGAGTCGCATGTTTAATTTTATAGATATATGTTAAGCCGTATGCATCCGATATTTTAATATTCGCATCATGCGCATTTAAATAAAAAATGAATGTAAATTACCGACGACGGAATTCGAAGGATATCACGGTTGTGATCCCTAAGATGTCTTGAGGTGAGAAGATCTCGTTAAATACCACCGAGAGTATCGGGAATATTTAATGAGTATTTTCGATAATAAATTTATGTTCACTTTCGATTTTTAAAAAAATTAAAAACAGTTCAAGAAAATTCAAAAAATAATAAACATGTTTTTTTTTAAATAAAAGAAAAGAAAAGAGAATTTGTTTTAAATACCGATGTTAAATCCATTAAATCGAGATTTAAGATAACACATGATCAAGTGGTACCGTTTTCTAAACGGGCGTTGCGGGGGTGCTAATCCTTCCCCGCACGTAACTGACTCCCGAACCCGATTTTGTTTTCTCTCTGGTTCAAAGCGCAGACCTCGAAATTGGTTTTACAAAATGTTTTAATTATTTTTAAAATGTTTTACTAAAATCGGTTTTAATAGGTGGCCAATCACACCTAGCAAAAAAGATTGGTGGCGACTCCATTTTTTGTGTTTTCATCAAATTCGTCGTAGCGGTCCGAAAAAATCGTTATGACAGCTTGGCGACTCCACTGGGGACCCTTTGAGAGTCGAGCCACAAATTGATCAAGTGTTATTTTTTAAAATCTCGAATTAATGGATTTAATCGGTATTTAATTTTAATACTCTTTATTTTCTTTGTTTCTTTATTTTTATTTTGCTTGCAATTACACTTTGATATTTGTTAATTCTTGATTCATATTTTTTTATGTCGTTTATTTTTTTAAATCGTGGAATGTTTAGAATAAAGAGTCGTAGACAAATAGTCGAAAGTTTGCTTGTTCCTTCTCACACACGAGCACATACATTTCATACATAAGCTCTATACCCCGAGCTTTATCCCTTTAGGTGAAAGTAAAGTACCTACGCTCTCGTGAGGCAATAACCTCCGCATGGGCTAGCGAAACGCTTTTAGAGAGAAAAAGTACCTACGCTCTCGTGAGGCAATAACCTCCGCATGGGCTAGCGAAAAATCTCTTCAACAAATTGAACCCGTTTAAATCGGGATGCCTTACTAGCCTTCACGGGCAACAGTAAGGAGCAATTTGGAGCCTTTTAGAACCTAACTCAACCTCATGTAGTGAACTTGAGTAGAGCCATATCGAATTTCCGATCGGATATCCTCGAAATTTGGAAGGAACATGGTGATCTTTCGCTATTTGTTTACATTCCGAACAAGAACTGTAAATCGGGTAATGATGAACGCACATCGTGCTACCCGCGATAAGTTTCATTTTTCGCTCCGAAGGCACCGTGTTGCTTAAATAAGTTGATACTGTCGGAGCAAATGTTCGTTAACTTTTTGAATTTGTAAATATGAAAATTTTTCTTTTCGTACATCTCGTACATTTCATGCATTGATGCACTTGTAAATAAAGCATTTACATTTATAATTGTACTTTTGATTTCACGGTGATAATAATCTCATTTGATAAACCGCATAGACACTTGTTGTTGATTAAATGAGGATTGCAAACCGGTAGTGTTAAATAAATACTCGGACATTTGTGCCGTAATAAGACCCACTACCACAAAAGTTTTTGATAGAAATTGGTTTGTGAAAATAATATTTTGATTTTTACGGAAAAAAAATATCTTTCAAAAAAACAAAGAAACAAAAAAATTTTGCGGATTGAATTTGGGGGCAAAGTTTGTGCAATAAAATTGTTGAATGATCAAGTTCAGTCCAAATCATTAATAGTTTTCTGTATATATTCATGCATTAATTTGTTTATTCTTTAGACAAATCAAATTCGCATCATATTGCAATCATAACATGCATGGTCATTCATTGTAGAATGCATTAGTGACATACATGATCATTCTCTGTATATACCAGTATATCATTTTATTTATTCTTTACATGCATCATATCGACATCGTGATTGCAGTCATAACAATAAGGTCATGCATTCGTGACATACATGGTCACTCATTGTACATGCTCATGCATTAATTTGTTTATTCTTTACATGCATCATATCGACATCGTGATTGCAGTCATAACAATAAGGTCATGCATTCGTGACATACATGGTCACTCATTGTATATACTCATGCATTAATTTGTTTATTCTTTACATGCATCATATGGGCATCGTGTCACATTCACGGCATTCATAGCTCATGCATCATGAAACACACTTGGAGAATAAAAAAAAAGAAGTCGGCTTAGTTTTGAAAACTGAAAGATGCAGACGACTGAAGCATGCAGACAACTGAAGGAAAAGATTGAAGGTTTTGTCCACGATTGCATTTTGACTCCAGAGCTAGTCGAACAGTGGAAATCCGCATTGCCAGAAATCGGTTTCTTCGCCGCGGGTTTGGAGGATGAGAATGGTTACCTCTAAAAGCATGTCAACAAGCATCGAGGAATATGCATGTAGTTCTATGCCTCATCATGAAAGCATTTGTCTTATGTTGGCATCCACATGAAATAAACAAATTTTGAATTTCAAAGGCTTTGTGTTTATTGTGCTTTAATTTGAATTTGCAAAAACAAACATTAAGGAAATTCTTGATTTTGAAAAGCGCATTCTTAAAAAAAAAAAATCTTTCTTCACGTTAAGAAATGATGAGGAGTCTCGAGATTATTGATGATCAATGTTAGAAATGACCCAACACCCTTCCATCTCTCTTTCGGACTTGCCTATGCTTGAATCCTTTGATTTGAAACAGTCAATGCTTCCAGGAATATATTGTTGAATTTCAGAAACCACTGTCAGTGCAATAAGAAAAATGCAGATCCTAATTTAGGTTATGAGCAATGGAACAAACTTTTTGAAAACAAATTCGAGCTTTTTGTGTCTCAAACAAGTGAAACCTTTTTCAAGAATCTGGATTATGGTAAATTGATGTGTGTCAAGGTTATTCCAAAACCATTCACATCCCTTTCCGTAACCACAAAACAAGAGTTGCCCAGACGTCACTTCATGATTAACGCCTCGGGTAACAATGATTAAACCTGATTTTCTCGTGTTCTTAGAAAAAAGCTGTTTTCGAGCCATATTCTTTCTTATCCCTTCGGAGAGCAAAAAGACTCGAGGTATTCCTCGTTATGATACGAAGTCTCATTTGTATGACCAATCAAATGGTGCATCATTTGTAGATACGAAAGACGCGTGGTGGATAAAGATGGAGTAATTTTCGGAGCATGCATCAAAAAAAAAAAAATGAAAAATGAAAAAAAAGAAAAGAAAAAATGAAAAAATGAAAAAATGAAAAAATGAGTGTGACATCATGCATTTATGAAATTCAAGACGGTTTCAGCAAAGAAAAAAACCTTTTCCTCTAAGGAATGACTCTTCGATTTACGTGCTTGTGTTCGAGATGAAAAATGGCCATCTTTCATCATCCTTTCACAAAATAGAAAATATCCTTTTGCTACCCCTTTTGAGCCTAGTGAATAATTTTGTTCTTTCAACCCCGATCAAGGATCACCCTCCACACTAGGGGGCAAATTCGAGGAAAGATCTTTTCAAAGGTCACGGATAGTGAAGTCTTGGTTCAAAAACGAAAAAGAATGTCGTGAATCAAAGAGAAATCTGAGCTTTCAAATGACTACGGGCTCACCTTGTCAAAATAGAGATGCAAAAAAAAAAAGGGAGATAAAAAGAAAAAGGAAAGCAAAAAAAAATAGAAAAGGAAGAAAAGAACGAATGAAAATCATCGGATGAAGAGAAAGGCTCAGAAAAGATGAATGTTTTGAAAAGAATCCTCCTCATGAAATGGTCCTTGATTTGATCACCTTAAACACATGTTTGGGCCTATTTATCTTTTTTCAGAACCTCGAACCTTGGCCTACATTACATACCTGAAAAAGACCATTTCGATCGAGCATGGTCATTTAAATTGATGAGTCTATTCTTAGAAAAACGCATGAGACTTCGGTCTCCTTTCTGGTTAAAAATCCTTTTTGGATAAGTTTTGATTTCTTGAATGCATGGTGAAACATTTAATGAAAAAATGAAAAAAATGGAAAAAAGGAGACTCTAGGGTGAAAACCCGACATGGGCAGTCTAGAGTAAAATGGGAGAATTTCGGTGTTGCTTATGGTATCATCGAGGCCATAACAAAAGAATAGGTCATTTTGAAGAAGTTAAGGAACATCTGGGAATTCCAAAGTATCCCAAAACTGTCAACTCTCGTTTGGAGGGTTGACTTTAAAAACTGAGACCATTTTCCTTTCCAGAAACAATCCTCCAGTTTGAACACCCCAGCTAGCCTTGACGTATGTCAAAACGCCATGAGTTGGAAACTAAAAGAAAGTTGAATTTGTTTGAGTCCAAAAAAATCATGTTCTATAAAATCTGTTCCATTTGTGAGTCTAGAAAGGATATACATTTTTCCTGTTGCGAAGTCTCCTTGGATCAACCAAAGTCTTGTGGTACCAAGCCTTCCGACTCAATTTGAAAAATCCGAATTGACACTCAGAAAAACTTCTAACAGTGATCATCAATCTTCAAAAGATAAGGATATCACAATATCAGACGATGACATTTTCAGCTCAAAAGTTTTCAGTAAATAAACAAACATTTTTCAAAAAAAAAAGCAAGCAAAAGCAGATAAATGAAAATAGTTCTGGAAGAAACCATTTCCGATGTTGGCATAAGACGAAGGTTCTTCTGGCACAGAGGTACAGAACTATTGAGGTAGAAGAAATGAACACTCGAATTCCAGTTGATCTTGAAAAACTATCGGGGCAAAGGGATAGTTCCAAAGTGAAGAAAAGGGTTGATCTCTTACGAGGCACGAGCTTTTCAGGATACACTCTGTTTCGAAGAGGAAAAATGATTTGAAAAAGCTAAACCGAGATCAAGAAAAAACAATCGGGAACATTCGCATCATTCATGAACATTCGCATATTTATTAAGTTTTGCATCTGCATCGTGTCGTAAAATGTGTACAGTATTCATAGGTACATACGCATTGACATCGCATGACATTCACATTCACATGCATCATCAGGGGCATACGCATTGACATCGCATGACATTCACATTTCATGCATGACATTGATTATTTGAAATTTTGACATTTGAATTCGAACATTCAGTGAGATTTTCTTCCAAGATATGATCTTCAGGTATGATCACCAAGACCAATTTAAATTTCAAAGTTGTGGAGCCTCTGATGAGAGGAGCAATTTATTTTCAAAGTTGTGGAGCCTCTGATTAGAGGAGCAATAGGAGTAATTCATTTTTCAAAGTTGTCGAGCCTCTGATGAGAGGAGCAATTTATTTTCAAAGTGATAGAGCCTCTGATTAGAGGAGCAATTTATTTTCAAAGTGATAGAGCCTCTGATGAGAGGGGCAATTTAAATTTCAAAGTTGTGGAGCCTCTGATGAGAGGAGCAATTTATTTTCAAAGTTGTAGAGCCTCTGATTAGAGGAGCAATTTATTTTTCAAAGTGATAGAAAATTAAAAAAAAGAAGACCTCCGGGCATCTGTTTTAAAAACCTCCGGGTTACATTTTTAAGACCCCCGGGCACAGCAAAAGAAAAAGGAAATTAAAAAAAAAGATACGGGTTACCTCTTTTAAGTCCTCCGGGCACAGGAAAAGAGTTTATTTTCAAAGTTGTGGAGCCTCTGATGAGAGGAGCAATTTATTTTTCAAAGTTGTGGAGCCTCTGATAAGAGGAGCAATTTATTTTCAAAGTGATGGAAAATTAAAAAGAAGACCTCTGGGCATCTGTTTTAAAAACCTCCGGGTTACATTTTTTAAGACCTCCGGGCACAGCAAAACAAAAAGGAAAGTTAGGAAGAAAGAAGACCTTCGAGCACCTATTCTAAGACCTCCGGGCACCTCTTTCAAGACCTCCGGGCACTATTCTCGAAAAGCATGGATAAGACCTCCGGGCACCATTTTCAAAGAAAAGACATTTTTAAAGACCTCCGGGCACCTCTTTCAAGACCTCCAGGCACTATTCTCAAAAATCACGGATAAGACCTCCGGGCACCATTTTCAAAGAAAAGACATTTTTAAAGACCTCCGGGCACCTCTTTCAAGACCTCCAGGCACTATTCTCAAAAATCACGGATAAGACCTCCGGGCACCATTTTCAAAGAAAAGTCATGTTTTCAAGACCTCGGGGCATCATTCTCAAAGTCTAGAATAAGACCTCTGGGCACCACTTTCAAAGAAGTAACATTTTCAGACCTCCAAGTATCTGTACCCAAAAACCTTCGGGTAGCATCTTTCAAAATGACATTTTTCAAAACCTCCGGGTACCATTTTCAATTCTTGCGAAGTCAAACAACTCAAAGGTCGAGCCTCGGTATGATTAGTCGAGTGGCGATATCTGAAGAATCTGACAAGAAATTCCAAGACTAAACGAGAAAGAGAGGGGATATCCAGAATGAGTCTTCACTTTCGTAAGACTAAGGTAGTAAGTGAGGTGATGATCTAAGTTGTGTTCAAACTCATTGTCAAAAAAATTCGAAGTTCATTTATCTTTCCAAGTGATAGAGCCTCTGATTAGAGGAGCATTTTATTTTCAAAGTTGTGGAGCCTCTGATTAGAGGAGCAATTTATCTTTCCAAGTGATAGAGCCTCTGATTAGAGGAGCAATTTATTTTCAAAGTTGTGGAGCCTCTGATTAGAGGAGCAATTTATCTTTCCAAGTGATAGAGCCTCTGATTAGAGGAGCATTTTATTTTCAAAGTTGTGGAGCCTCTGATTAGAGGAGCAATTTATCTTTCCAAGTGATAGAGCCTCTGATTAGAGGAGCAATTTATTTTCAAAGTTGTGGAGCCTCTGATTAGAGGAGCAATTTATTTTTCCAAGTGATAGAGCCTCTGGTTAGAGGAGCAATTTATTTCAAAGTCGTGGAGCCTCTGATGAGAGGAGCAATTTATTTTCAAAGTCGTGGAGCCTCTGATGAGAGGAGCAATTTATTTTTCAAGTGATAGAGCCTCTGATTAGAGGAGCAATTTATTTTCAAAGTTGTAGAGCCTCTGATGAGAGGAGCAATTTATTTTCAAAGTTGTGGAGCCTCTGATTAGAGGAGCAATTTATTTTCCAAGTGATAGAGCCTCTGATTAGAGGAGCAGTTTATTTTTCCAAGTGATAGAGCCTCTGTTAGAGGAGCAATTTATTTTTCCAAGTGATAGAGCCTCTGATTAGAGGAGCAGTTTATTTTTCCAAGTGATAGAGCCTCTGATGAGAGGAGCAATTTAATTTTCAAAGTTGTGGAGCCTCTGATGAGAGGAGCAATTTATTTTCAAAGTTGTGGAGCCTCTCATTAGAGGAGCAATTTATTTTTCAAGTGATGGAGCCTCTGATTAGAGGAGCAGTTTATTTTCAAAGTTGTGGAGCCTCTGATGAGAGGAGCAATTTATCTTTCCAAGTGATAGAGCCTCTGATTAGAGGAGCAATTTATTTTCCAGATGATAGAACCTCGCTAAAAATGGATCTCAATAACCGGACAAAATTGGTTATACTGTCTTTGCTCTATTCCTGATTCTCAGCAATGTGCAAAGAGGGGCAGCTGTAATAACCAATTTTCGTCCGGGTCGGATCCGAATCTGACCCGGACCAAGTACGAACCGGGCCTGCTATTCAGCAGGCCCAATCTGTTATCCAGGCCTATTGGCCCATTTCGGGCCCAAAACCCTAACACAGGCCCAAGCACCAGACCCAATTTTCAGGCCCAATTTTCGGGCCTGCCCACTGGCTCATCAACCCGGCCCAAACCCATTTCCCTAACCAAACCCTACCCCTGACAGCCCCAACCCCCTCCTGCCAACCCACTCCCTCTGCCAACCCACTCCCTCTGCCACCAGCCTCCCTGCCAGACACGCCACCCTCCCCCACACTCAACCCTCTCCCAACACTCAACCGGCCACCACCACCAACCCCTCACCCCCCCCATAAAACCCCCATCACCAGCAAAAAAAAGGAAGAGGAGGGGGGCCCGATTCGGACCCTCCAGATCCGATCCTCCACAGGGAGAGGCCGGATTGGGACGACCCCCCAGATCAACCCAAAACAAACCGAAACAAACCCCCCCAGGGCCGAAGCCTCAGCCAAGGAGGCCGTCCCCAGATCGACACCCAAAAACCCCCTTTCAAAACAGATCTGGGGTCCGAAACCCAGATCGGACACCCCTACACCAAAAAAAAGAGCCCCGACCCCCCACCTCCACTGAACCAAAAACCCTGCAAAAAAAGAAAAAAAAACACCACAAATCAAACACCAAAAAAAAAAACAAAGCAGAAACACAAAAGAAAAAGAAAAAAAAAAGAAAGTCGAAAAGTTTTTTCTAGATCTAGGGTGGTGGACTTCGATTCGGGCAAAACGAAGCCCAGAATCGGAGAGACGAAACCGAGGCGGTTCCAGAGAAGGTGATCTGGAGTTCGCCGGCCGCCGGCGAGCGGCGGCCGGCGACGGCGGACGGCGGCCGGCGCGGTGGCCAGCTGCCGGATTCTGGGTTTGGGGCGGCTGAGCAGAGAGAGAGAGAGAGAAAAAAAAGAAGAGAGAGAGAGAAGAAAAAAAAAAAAGGGGAAAAGTAAAAAAAATGAGGGGTTTAGGGTTATTTATACGGTGCCAAAACGGCACCGTATAGGGCAAGCGGGTCAAGGTGACCCGCGCCTGGACCCGCGGGTCGACCCGGGGTCCGCGCGGGTCACCCATTTTAAAAAAAATTTAAACGGCGTAAAACGACGCCGTTTTGGAGCCAGGGTCCGCGTGCGGACCCGCGGGTCGACCCGGGGTCCGCGCGCCCGACCCGAAAAAAAAAAAAGAAAAAAAAAAAGAGAGAAATGCGGCAAAACGGCGCCGTTTTGTAAGCGCCGAAACGGCGCCGTTTTGCCCGAGAAGGATCCGCGCCTGGACCCGGATCCGACCCGGGGTCCGCGCGGGTCCCCCTTTGCAAAAAAAAAAAAAAAAAAAAAAAAAGGAAAAATCTGGGCCAGGCCTGGCCCAGCAGGCCAGGCCAGGCCAGAACCAGGCCTGGTTCTGGCCAAAGAAAAAAAGAAAAGAAAAAAAGAAAAAAAAGAAAAAAAAAAGAAAGAAGAAAAATTAAAATAAAAACTAATAATAATAAATTTAAAATAATAATAAAAAAATCAAAAATATATATATAAAAAAATTAAAAAATCAAAAAAATAAAAAAATCAAAAAAATTAAAAATAAAAAAGGGAAAAAAATATAAAAAAATTAAAAAAATTCACGATTATCGATTTTGAAGTTTTTGACTTTTTTTTATTTTATTTTTGACATTTTCAGGTAATTTTACGAAGATCAAGTCCGGTATTTTGATTTTTCGGTTTCTCGACATTTGTCAGGTATGATTTCAATTTTCTTATTTATTGTCATTACTATTTTTGTTTATTATTTTTGTTCAGCATTCGATATATTTTTTTTGTTATTTGATTTCGATTTTAAAATATTAAAATAATAATTTTTAATTAATACATGTCCTTTAAATTTATTTTCGGTAAATAAAATTCTCTAAAAACGGATCTTTTTCTCGGATGGTCAGGGTATCGATCGTTCTTCGAAATGGTCCGAGTAAGAATAATAATCGAAACACTATCGAAAGTATCGGAGTGATTCGGGAATTACTCTTACATAGATAATTTCTTTTATTTCGGAAATAATTATTAAAAGCATTTTAATTTACCTTTCAAAAAAAAAAAGATTTTAATAAATACGAATAACCGACGACGGAATTCGAAGGACGTCACGGTAGTGATTCCTAAGATATCTTGAGGTGCGAGAATTTCGTTAAATATCACCACGAGTGGTGGGAGTATTTAGCGACATGCTCGATACAAAAATTCGTTTTCGTTTAAAAAAAATGGAAATCATCTAAATAAAAAAAATGAATAAAGAGCGAATGTTTATTGCGCTCGATATATTGTCATGCACGTGTTTTTAATATTATGAGTCGCATGTTTAATTTTATAGATATATGTTAAGCCGTATGCATCCGATATTTTAATATTCGCATCATGCGCATTTAAATAAAAAATGAATGTAAATTACCGACGACGGAATTCGAAGGATATCACGGTTGTGATCCCTAAGATGTCTTGAGGTGAGAAGATCTCGTTAAATACCACCGAGAGTATCGGGAATATTTAATGAGTATTTTCGATAATAAATTTATGTTCACTTTCGATTTTTAAAAAAATTAAAAACAGTTCAAGAAAATTCAAAAAATAATAAACATGTTTTTTTTTAAATAAAAGAAAAGAAAAGAGAATTTGTTTTAAATACCGATGTTAAATCCATTAAATCGAGATTTAAGATAACACATGATCAAGTGGTACCGTTTTCTAAACGGGCGTTGCGGGGGTGCTAATCCTTCCCCGCACGTAACTGACTCCCGAACCCGATTTTGTTTTCTCTCTGGTTCAAAGCGCAGACTTCGAAATTGGTTTTACAAAATGTTTTAATTATTTTTAAAATGTTTTACTAAAATCGGTTTTAATAGGTGGCCAATCACACCTAGCAAAAAAGATTGGTGGCGACTCCATTTTTTGTGTTTTCATCAAATTCGTCGTAGCGGTCCGAAAAAATCGTTATGACATAAATATTTTATATTTTATAATTATAAATTATTTAATTTTTATGAAATTAATTTATTTATAAAAAGAAAAAAAAGAAAGAAAGAAGAAAAAGTAAAAGGAAAAGGAAAAATATTTTTTATAAAATTAATGTAAATAAATATTTATATTTTATAAATTATTTAATTATTAAAAAATTAATTTAAATTATTATTTATCTTTGTATTTATTAATGTTTTCATTTTCTCATTTTCTTTATTATTCCTTATAAATAAATACAAAAGATAAATAATAATTTAAATTAAATTTTTAATAATTAAATAATTTATAAAATATAAATATTTATTTACATTAATTTTATAAAAAATATTTATTTACATTTATTTATTAAAAAATATCAAAGAAAAAATAATAAACAAATAAAGAAAAAGGAAAAAATGAAGAGAAATGTGGTGCAATCAGCTGGTGACACGTGTCACTAAGCTGATTGCTACAGTAAATGTAACGGAAAAACTTACGGAAGGGACCAATTTGTTATGATACTTGTAAGTAATGACCAATTTGATACGTTTTGAAGTTTAGGGACTAATATAAAATATGCCTTATAATTTGGGGACCATTAGTGCTATTAACTCTAAAAAAAAAAACCTAAAGTCCAATCCGACTCGAGAGACTTTTAAATTTTTTTTAAATATTAAAAATTCTTATATTTTAAATATATTTTACAAGAAAATGTTAATTAATATTTAGTGACATTAGTTAAGATGATACTTATAAAAAGAAAAATGTAATTAATGCATTTTTTTTTTGAATTCAGTAAAAATAATTTATTAAATGCAAAAGGTTTTCTTAAAATGATAATTAAATAATAATTAACTAGTGTCTATAAACACTCATTAATCGAATCCATTTTATAATTAAAATTAAAATTTTTTTTAATTAAAGAAAAACACGGGTTGAGTTAGGCTCGGACTTGAAAAACTTTGTTTAAAGTTCGGCCCGAATCAAACTTGATCCTTGAACAGATCTAATCATATTGTCTATTACCAAAAATAATTCTTTTCTGTTTTTACTGCTTTTTTTTTTTTTTGTCGTCTCTTCACTAGAACAAATTTGAGTTAGGACTTAGGACAGCACATTTTTAGCAACAATTTTAGCAACATTTATTGTACACTTTTTACAACACTTCTATAGATTTAACTGCATTGTAAAGATTCTTAGCAGAAATATGAATGAAGCATTATAGAAGTTATATTCATTAGCAAAAGACTACAGTTTTTTTTATGGCACTTATTAAAGATTATTTAATTACTAATTTTTTTTTTTTTTACATTTAATACATTATTTTTATCGAATTCAAAAAAAATTATTCATTAATTACATTTTTCTTTCCTTTAATATCATCTTAACATTTCTCTTCTTTTATTAATGTTAAATGTGAAAAAAGTGAAACAAAAAGTTTAAATAAGCTGCAACTCCTTAAGTTTTAGCTACATAAACAATTATGTTGCATTAAAGAACTATAATTAAAACTCAATTTTGTTGTAGTGCCTTGTTTTATTCATTTGTCCCCCGTAAATTGTTTGTATATTTGTTTTGGCCCAGTCCTTCTAATGAATAATTTTAGCATCTTTGGGTAATGAGAAAATTGCCAATGTTTGAATTTGGGCTTAGTCCAAATTAGAAGTGGTTATGAACTTGAATAATAAATAATTTATTTATTTAGGTTCAATCAAGTTTAAAATTTAGTTTTATTGTTTGAAATAAATTAAAATATTAAAAAAAGTATTTAAATATATATTTTTATAATTAATTTAAAATAAAATATTTTTTATTAATTAAATAAAAATTTGGGCTGAGTCGGACCGACCCAGATTATAAAAATCTTATCCCAAACCCGACACAATTCGAATCAAATCTGTCGAACCAAATGAATAATCTGACCCGTGAACAAATCTAGTCTAAATAATTCATCCACCTTTTTTAGAAGATAAAATTTCACAAACCACTTGCAAATTTCTTTTCCTAATTTCTCCTTGGTAAAAGTAGTGCTTATAAGTTATAACCTTGCTTTCTTTTTCTTTTTTTTACTTAAAGTTTTATTTGGTCATAAGTGGGCGAGTAATTTTTTTTTATCCCAATTTTTTTTTTCACTAAGGATTTTGAACATGAATCTGTAGGCTGAAAATTTGTAATGTCCAACCATTGAAAAATATTCTAAATAATATTACATTAAAGTAAGAAAACAATGCAAAAAATCATAAAATATCTCAATGAAAGGAATTTCCAAGGTTCCAATTTGAACCAATGATTGATCATAAAATCACATGACAGTGAGAGGATTGGCTTTTTGCCAAAGACAATTACTGTAGAGATTAAGAGACAATGGAGTAGCATCTCTAAACTTGATTATTTTCGAGTCCGGTTAATTGGTGTTTACAAAAAAGTATTTTGTATTTTTAGGTTTGGTTAAAAGATTATTTAATTATCACTTAATTTTTTTTATATTTAATATATTAATTTTATTGAATTAAGAAAATACATTAATTATATTTTTTAATAAATATCATGTTAACCTGTAGTATTATTAGATATTGGTTAATATTTTTTTTTAAAATTTTGCTAATGAGTATTTTTAGGTATTTTTTAAAGCTACTATATAAAATAAGTATCTTATTTAAATGCATCAGAAATTCGATATATTTGCTATCAATTATCACATTTAGTGAAAGGATATTACCATAAATTGAATGTTAACTAATCTTAAAGAATGCTCTAAGAGCATACCTGCTAATTTTAGAAACAATACGTTTAATAAACTCGAAAAAGAATAATAAACATGGTATGACGTTTAAACACAATTAACATGATACTTTTAATACACGTATCATATTCGTGTTTAAGATTTTAACATGTTTAATAATTTTTGTCGCGTTCATATTTATACGATTGACATGAAAAAAATGAGACATGACACACATATAAAAATTGTCATATTTATCTAAGAGCACTCGTTAACAAAATTCATTTTTTAAAATTGTTTGATGGGCACTCAACGGATTTGGGTCTAGTTCCCTCCCAAAAAAACTTTTATGGTTTAAGGGCCGACCTTGATCGATTTTCATTTGTTGGGCCAGCATCTCCTTTTTTGCACAAATTGGATTGATTTTGGTTAAGTAGAGCTGTAGAAGGGAAGGGATGGAAATTGGAAACTAGCAATTTCAACTACCTTTAAATATTAGTCAAATATTAGAAGAAATTATAGAAAAAAAAAAAGAGATTAATGATCTAGCATTAATTGGAAAAGTGAGCAAATTTTGAAAAGAAAATGCCCAATTCAAAATATTTTCTAGCCCAAATATGCCGATCTTTAGTTATTTTTTATAGACCTGGCAATTTTAAATATGATATGATTACACGAAATGAATATGAAACAAAAAAAAATAACTATAACACGTTACGACATGAAAAAATAACACGATATGAATATACAAACGTGTTAAAATCTATATAATACGAATTATTAACATATAAAAAATTATATAAATATATAATATCTTAAACATGATTTTAACATATGAAATATACGAATACGAATATGAATACGGACACGAATATATGAATTATCTAATTTTTCATTTCTTAATTGCGCCAGAAGGAGGGCTGTTTCCATTCTACTTCAATAATGGGCCAGGAAGTTTCGGACCTTTTGGTTGCTGGTCTTTGTTTTAACCTATTAAGAAAAACCCCAAACGGAATATTTTTATAGGGCCTAGAAACAATGATGATAAATAATGTTTGTTCCTCTTCTTTTGCTTTTTTTTTTTTTTTTTTTATTATTTTATTCATCAATGGACAGTGATGATGATTTTTTTTTTTTCAATTTTATAATTAGATTTATACAATTATCACATGTTCATTTATTAATTATAAGTAATTTATTATTTTTTAAATGAGTTTATTTCTTATGCTTTGTCACTTGAGTTTTTAAATTCCAAAAATGATATTAAAAAATTGTCATGTGTATTTTTTATTATTTTTTAATTTTTAATTTTTTTTTTGATATACCTTAAAATGTATATGATAATCTTGTAATCCTGCTGATGAAATTTAAAAATTTATAGATATATTTATGAATTCTTCAAATTAACTTATAAAGTTAAAAAATTTCACAAAAGAATATATTGAATATTAATAAAAAAAAATATTTTTATATATATCAAAATTAAATCATTTTGATTGTCACTTTGATATGCTGATAGCAGATGTAATTATTCTTTTCATGTATAAGTAATAATTTATTGGTTAAATCCAAATAAATATTTGAAGGAAAAACACTTTTTATTTATTTATTATTATTATTGTTTAATAAAAAGAGGGCCAAAATCCCAAACAAGAAAGCAAGAGCGAGGTGAAGGCTCATTGAGCTGGTCAAGCCTTGCTCAAGGTAGATGGTAAAGTCTTCCTTTTGGACATAGAAAAATGGAAAGAAAATGTTTAGTACTAATAAATTAATTAATTAACTGATGATCCAAGGAAGTTTTCGAGGTTGAAAATTGAAATGTATGTCCAACCTGAAATATGACTATCTTTAAAAAAAAGAGTGCTGCATTTCAATATATTATCTTTCTTAAGTTTATTGAATAAATATTTTGCTAATACTTGGGAATTGAACCAAAATTATATATATAATATGTAAGAATTAGGGATGATAACTGTTCAATTTGGTTTTAAAAAAAATTATGGTTAATGTGTAGTATTTTGATTTTAAAAATCGAATCGAAATCTAATAGAATAATATCTTTAATAGAATCGATATGAGTCGAATTCCACCGATTCGGATCCGTTTGCTTTATAGATTTTTAAAATTCTAAAAATTTATATTTTTATACTATTTTTTAAGTTTTTCGCTAATTTATAAATAAAATATTTATTTTACACATTATGAAAAATAAAAATAGTTAAAAATTAATTAAAAATAGAATTTAATTTGATTAGAATAATTGTGTTTTTCTTTTTTTTTTTCTTGTGAAACAAAACCGAATTGAATAAATCTAATTACTACATGAATTAAAATCGAACCAAATTCAATAAAAATTAAATTAAAACCAAACCAAATATTACGATTAGAATAGATTTTCGATTTTCTCACTTTTTCTTTGCCCTAATATGGATAGTTCTTTAGTCAATGTAATTACAAACAGAAAACAGCCAAAACCCTTGCTTCAAAATGTCATCTAGATTGAAGAAAAAGAACCATTTAATTATAGAACAAAACCTTGATTTTATTTTAAAAAACATGGGTAAATAAACTAATATTGTTGATTCACAAATCTCCAAGCCAACGTTCTAAATTTGGAAAGCCGGCATTTCTGCAGCCCCATTTTGTGTCTGTATTTGCTTGCTGACAAATTCAAATTAAAGATGAGCTGTCCTTTTGATTAATTAATCACTATCTTTAGCATTATTAGGGGGAAATTTTTAAAGCCTAATTAATTAGTCAGGGAAATGAGAAAAATGTGAGATTTAATTATTTGAAACATGTATTACGTTGGTGTTATTTATATGATTAAGTCTTATTTTTCATGTGGTTTTATATTTAAGCTGAATTTTTCATTTATTGTTTATTAATTTTAAGTTGGATGTTTAACGTGGGTTCGTTTCTCCTTCTTTATTTTTTAATACATTTTTAATCATTAATAAATAAATCTTACCCATGTGAATGATAATAATAAATGTATTAAAAAATAATTGATTGAATCCTAACTCCTTAACATGATATTAAAATTCAACCTTATTAGCTTGTTGTTTCTTACGAATTTGTTCATGTGATCATTTTGTTTCGGTTGTTATTATGGGTTTACACTTAAGGACGGGTTGACTGTTGAGTGGATTATCCATATTAATTAAGTTTTAAATTTTTTATTTGTTTTATATTCAGCATTTTCATTTATTGTCATTAATTAATTTTATGTTGACTGCTTAAGTTATGACATATATTTGGTTGCATGCAAGATGCAACTTTTAAAAACTAAATATAATCCATTTCTTTTTAGCTTAATTAATTTCCTCGATCTCTTCTAATAATATAATAACCATTTTCATGATTAGCATGGATATTGTTTGGTTTGGATTTAATTATTTCAATATTTCCAAGATGGCCATTTGCTTCGTTGAGATGATAAGCCAAACCCACAATATTTGAACATTGTTATTCTTTGAAGGGAGGCATATTCGAAATCCATTCCATTTTAGCATGCTTAGCTTTCTTTCTTTTTTTTTTTTTTTTAATTGTGTAAATATAAATAAAATAAAAACTATTAAAATTTTAAATATAAATACAATATATGTATCAAATATTTTGTATTAATCGAATTTAAATATATCATATCATATTTATTATACTAATATATTTATTAAACGTGTTATAATTGGATGGGTAATCATTCATTAAAAAATAGCTTGATTAATGTTCACTAACTTCAATGAAGATGGTCATATCAAGGTTTATCAGTACCTATTTGTTTTTCCAACTTGAATTAAGAAGTGATCATATTTGGGATTGTTCTACTTCTATCCCTTCATTTGATTTGAAGCGGCAAAACATGAATCGTTCGATGAATTTCGAATCGATTCGTTTTGAATGGAGAGGGTTTTTTTTTTAATAGTGGAGACGGAGCGGGACGAGGTTTTTTTTAAAGACGGGGATGGAGCAGTTTTGATAATTATTTGTTCCGTCCAGTCCTGAATATTAAAATTATTATTTTACTCTTAAATATTTAGTTTTTAAAAAGATAATAAAGTAATACAACTAAATTTATTAATTTTCTTTTTCTTTTTAAAAATCTAAACCTAATACTTTATTTTTTTCTCTCTCTAGATTAGAATCTCGTTTTATGTTGAATTTATATTTTTTTACAATACTTTATTATTTGAAAATTTTAGAAATAATGACCATTTTTTTTTTAAGAAATAACTAATAAAAATCAAATGGAGCGGGACGGGACGGTTATGGATGTAACCGACATCCATGAAGGTGGTAATGATATTGAAAATTTAATATCCACGGTGAAATGGGCGTACAGAACAGAACATTCGAATGGCGGGATGAAAGCGGATATTGCAAAATCCGCACCCGTCCTGCTCCATTACTATCCCTAATTAGCTATCGAATCTAACAACACCAACCGAAGTGACTTATTCACTAAACCATATAACTATTTAATGAAGGAAAGAATTTTATTTTTAAAAAATTTGTTCCATATATTAATTTTAAAATTTCAAATTTTATCAGTAAAATTAAAATATTATCATACATCTTTCTTGAGTATATTAAAAAAAAAATACACATGACATATTAATATTTAATATCGATTGTATAATTTAAAAACTCTATTAACAATGTATAATTTTTTTTAATGTAAATATTAGCTTTTCTATGAGTAATAAATAAGCAAAGATTAATTACGTCAAGGATGGATTTATTTGTCCATTAGGTATATGGAAGCACCAGTGGTCTAGTGGTAGAATAGTACCCTGCCACGGTACAGACCCGGGTTCGATTCCCGGCTGGTGCATGAATTCTTTTTATTGCTTTTAATGATTTTTTTTTTGTCGGAAATAATTATTTTTGAAGAAAGAAGAAACTTCTTTTTCCGCCTAGAGACAAACAGTGTGTCTCCCGCATTTGACGGGAGGGAAGCAATGGGCTGATTTGTATGGACAAAAGATCCACTAGAAGATGCCCACGTGGAAGAACATGAAGAGTTGACCGGTCAACATCGGTTGATTCGGGTGTCCTATTGCAATTTGCAAAGGTAAAGATTAGAAATTAAAATTATTAGTAGGGATGACAGCGGGTCGGATAATTATTATTTTTTGTATTATTTGAATTTAAATTTGTAAATCCGTTTTGAATTTGTAAATCTGTTTTGAAATCCGAATTCATTTATCATCCGCAATAATTCGAATATTACTATCCAAATCCGAATTAATTAACATTATCCGTCGGATATCCGAATCAGCAAAAAATCCGAATCCGATAAGTCAAATTTAAAAAAAAATTATAAAATCAAACAAAAAATAATTTTAAATTCAAAATCACTCATAATTAACAACAAATAAATTCTAAATACAAGAACAACAACTTAAATAAGAAAATAACAATTCCAAAATACAAAAAACAACTTAGGTAATACAAGGAATTAGTTCCATAAACTAAAAGTATTTGTTCCATAACCTAAAAACAAACATAAAACTTAATTATATCAACTATGAAAGATTACTCCTCTTCCTCAACAGCACGTGTGCTAGCTGAATCTCCAACTGAATTGGATACTACATAAAAAAAAAATTAAACATTAATTTAACTCTTGAGATGAAATATAATAGATTAAATATTTCTTTTTTAATCCTTAAATAAAAAAATTGAATGTTTCTTTTTATTATGCTATTTTATATTGAGTGTTTCTTTTATTATGCTATTTTATAATGTTAAAATAAATAAATAAATCTTTAAATTTTATCTTTTTATTTAAATATATTGATAAATATTAAAATACTACAAATACTAAAAATATTGATAAATATTATTAAAATATTTTATATTAATATTCAAGTCAAATCAAACATGATTTAAAAAGTTATGTTCAAAATTTTGATTCGAATCAAGTCAAACACGTTGACATGGAACACGATTAGACAAAATGCATACAATATTTTTTTCATACAATTTAGAATAAAGTACATAAAATAGGTAATTGAGAATGATATGTGTATTTTATTTAGACCTGTCATGATCGTGTACTTTAACGTTTCATAATCGTGTTTAAGGTATTATATATTAATATAAATTATGACACATTAATAATTCGTGTTATATAGATTTTGACACGTTCGTGTATTCATGTCGTGTTTGTGTTATTTTTATATCGTGTTTTAATTATTCGACTCGTTGCCATCCTTAATCGTATTCATGTCGTGTAAAGTCAAAGAAATATATATACATATATGTATATAATTTGTTAAGGTTTATACATTTATATAAAAATATCATGTATATTTAGAATTTATAAATGTTTAACATATATTAACTAATTTAATTTTATAATTATTTTATCATTATACTTTTATATTGTCCAATGAAATTAAAGAATAAAAGATGAAAGAGGATTTTATGTATAATTTTTTAAGCTAATAAAAGTTTGATTCTTAAGATTTATACTTAAAAACATATATATATATATATATATAAATATTTATGTCGTATTAAACAAAATTTACTTTATATTGTCCAATGAAATTAAAGAATAAAAGAAGAAAAAAGATTTTATGTATAATTTTTTAAGCTAATAAAAGTTTGATCTTAAGATTTATACTTAAAACATCTCTCTCAATATATATATATTTATGTCGTATTAGAAAAAAAAATATTTTAATATTTATTTTAATTAACATAAGTACTAAAGTACATAACTTCATTACAAGGTCATTTTGTAAAAAAATAAAATAAATATTGTCATTAGAGTAATTTAACTAATTAAGCTGATTAAGTCATCAAAATTTATTTTATAAAAGTACCATGTATTTTTTAAATTTAAAGGTATTTAACATAATTAATTAATTAATTTATTATTATATTTTATTTTGAAAAAATATTTTTAAATTATTATTATATTTCATTATACTTGATATAATTTAATTTTAGTAGTATGTTATTTCAAAATTGAAGCTTAGCTCACTTGGTTAAGTCTTTAATAGATAACTTTGCAGGCCAAGGTTCAAGTCTCTCTAAGAGCAAAACTTTATATGTTTTACAAAAACCGGATTTAGATTCGGATATCCGAATCCGCTATCCGTATTAGCATAACTTATGCGGATTCGGATAATGGATATCCGGGGGTTCATATCTGCATCCGCTGCGGATAGTAATTATAATATATGAATCCGAATCAGCAAATCCGAATCAGCAAAAAACGGATCGGATATCCGCGGATATCCGAATCCGTAGTACAAATTGTCATCCTTAATTATTAGATCTCTTCTTTTCGGGAAGAATCTTTTTTAATTTTAGGTTAAAGGCAAATTTATCATCATATTATAAGTGGATATTAAAATTTGTCATTATATTTTATTTTGATTTATATTTATCATTATACTTTTGAAATTAAGAGTAAATTTATCACTATATTTTAACTTAATATTGAATTTTGTCACTTTACTTTTATTTGATTGAATTTTGCCACTCTAATTTTGATTTTAGATGATTTGAAGATAATTTTTTTTTAAAAATAATATTCCTTCAAATATTTCATTTTAATGAGTAACAATAATAAATTAATTAATAAAGAATGACAAAAAAAAAAAAATTAAGCTTTGATTTTTTTATAAAATAAAAGTTGTATGTTAATTTTTAATATTTTTCATAAATTAATTTATTGTTGTTAATTATTAAAATAAAATATTTGAAGGGATATATTTTTTTGTTAAATTTTATCTTCAAATCATCCAAAATTAAAGTTGAGTGGCAAAATTCAATCAAAAATCAAAGTTTAGTGGCAAAATTCAATTAAATAAAAATATAGTGGCAAATTTGCTCAAATTCCAAAAGTATAATGACAAATATCAATAAAAATAAAGTATAGTGACAAATTTTAATACCCACCTATAGTATGATAACAAATTTGCCCTTTAACTTTTAATTAAATTTTAGGTTAATATTAATTTAAATAATTTATAATTATTTTTTAATTTTTCTCAAGAATACTTTAAGAATATTCTTTAAAATTACTATTTATAATAATATTTTCATCCAATGCCTTAAAAATGATGAATAAAATTATCAAATGCTGCATTTAATATAATACTATTATCATAAATAATATATTAATTAAGTTTAAAAAATATTTTTAAAACATTTGTAAACAAAACTCAAATTCTAAATATAAATTTAATTAAAAATGCATTATTCATTTCATCGTTAGATAAATTAATGAAAACTTTAGAGAGATCTTTTTCCCTTCTCTTTTACTCTCTACCGGAAACTATATCATCTTTTGTACTCCTTTTCACCCACTTTTTACCAAACTTTATTTTTATTTTATTTTTTGTCTTAAACAAAAGATTTACACCCTTTTTTTCTTCAACATCCTTCTAGGGCTAGCTTTGTTCTGACATGCAAAATAATTTGCTGAATTGCCCACTTGGAGAGTTCTAGAGAAGCTGAAAATATTCATTGATCTTATCTTGAGTGGCAAATTGATGGATTCAGTTCATTTTGATTGTTTGAATTGTTACAAACGTGAATCAAATTATAGAATTTTTAAGAAAAAAATTCCCTTTTAATATATCATGACTAATGAATTTCGTGATATCCGTTATCATACGAAAGTTTGAGATTGATCTAAATTTATAACCGAATGGATTAATAGATTGGGTTCTGTTTATGTGTTTATTAAATTAGAGAAATCATCATATTTATTGATAATAAAATTATTAAATTTTATAAGTAAAATTAATAAAATAACATATATCTCTTAAGATGTAATAAAAAATTAAACAATAATTAAAAAAAAAATTGAAACATGTGATAACTTTTTAATTTACTTATAAAATTAAAAAAATTCCAAGATCAATGTATAAAAAACGACGAGGCAATATGCTACCATTAGACGGGGCATATTAGGCGAAAGTCGAGTCACTTTGTTACATCCAACATCCCTCTCTTCTTTTGCCATTATCACTGAACGAGCCCGTTCTTTGGCTCTAACTTTTTATCCAATACCAAGTATCTTTAAGTGACTCTAGCTTGGATGCCAATCCAAGTTTAATTAGTTAATCACTCCTTTACTTTACAGGCAAACATACCATTGAACAGATAAAGATATAATATATTAATCGAATACGAAGTTATAAAAATATTTAAAATTAAAAAAATTTACACTAATATAAGTTGACTCTAGCTCTTCGTGTGTATATATATATATATATATATATATATATATATATATATATATATATGAAAATTTTACACTAGTATAAGTTGACCCTAGCTTTTCGTGTATATTGTAATAACTAATTTTCGTCCGGGTCGGATTCGAATCAGACCCGGGCCAAGTACGAACCGAGCCTGCTATTCAGCAGGCCCAATCTGCCGTCCAGGCCCATTCCCGGCCTAATCCAAGGCCCAAGTCCAGCCTACCCACCGGCCCATTACCCCTACCCACGGCCCAAACCCTAACCCTACCAACCTAACCCTAGCTAACCTAAACCCTAGCCACCCCCTGCCACAAACCCTACCCCTGACAGCCCCGACCCCCATCTGCAACCACCAACCCCACAGGCCACCCCAGACACGCCACCCTCCCCCACACTCAACCCTCTCCCAACACTCAACCGGCCACCACCACCAACCCCTCAACCCCCCATAAAACCCCCCATCACCAGCAAAAAAAAAAAGAAAAAAAGGGGACCCCGGATTCGGATCCCCTAGATTCGAACCCACAAAAAAAAAAAGCCAAGGAGGAGGCCCCTCAGCTAGCAAAAAAAAAACACCAAAAAAGAGGGAGGAGGGAGGCCCGATTCGGAGGACTCCCCACTGTTCGGACTTCCCCGGAGCAAGGAGGAGCCAGATCGAAACTCCCCCCTTTTCAGCAGATCCGAAAAAGCCCCCCTCCTTCACCAAAAAGGCCGGATCCGGGGTCCGAAAGCCAGATTCGGACCCCTTCAATCGGCTTCCCCAAACCCTTCTTCAACACCCAAACCTGCAAAAACAAAAAAACCAACATCCAGCAAACCCAAAAAAAAAAAAAAGAAAAACCTAGATCTACAAAATTCGGTGGGGATCCGGGCTAAACGGAGCCCGGATCCGTAACGAGGGGGTCGAAAACCCCTCGGATGTTAGATTTTGGAGAAAACCGGCCGCCGTTCGACGGCGGCCGGCGACGGCGTACGACGGCCGGCGCGGTGGCCGGCCGTCGGATTCTGGGTTTCTGGGGAGGTTCTGGGCTGAGAGAGCCAGAGAGAAAAGAAGAGAGAGAGAGAAGAAAAAAAAAAGGGGAAAAGTGAAAAAAAAAGAGGGGTTTGGGGTATTTATACGGTGCCGAAACGGCACCGTTTAGGGAACCGGGTCAAGGTGACCCGCGCCTGGACCCGCGGGTCGACCCGGGGTCCGCGCGGGTCACCCGCTTATTTTTAAAAAAAAACCCTCGGCGTCAAAACGACGCCGTTTTGCACAGGGTCCGCGCGTGGACCCGCGGGTCGACCCGGGGTCAGCGCGTCCGACCCGGTCCCAAAAAAAAAAAAAAAAAAAAAAAGAGACAGGCGTCAAAACGACGCCGTTTTGGTCCCTGAAAGCGGGTCCTCAGGACCCGCGCGCGGACCCGCGGGTCGACCCGGGGTCCGCGCACCCGACCCGTTTCGGGCCACCAAAAAAAAAAAAAAAAAGGCCTGGACCGGATCCGGCCCAAACCGGATCCGGTCCGCGCCGAACCAGGCCCAAATGGCCTGGCCTCTGCAGGCCAAGCCTGGTTTTGGGCCCAGCAGCCCAAAACCAGGAGTTTTGGGCCCGAAAAAAAAATGAAAAAAGAAAGAAAAAGAAAAAGAAAGAAAAAAAAGAAGGAAAAGAAAAAAAGAAAAAATAATAATAATAGTAATTTAAAAAAAAATATAATATAAAAAATTAAAAATCAAAAAAATTAAAAATTAAAAAAAAATAATGATACAAAAAAATAAAATCAAAAATTAAAAAAAGAAAAAATATAAACAAAAAAGTTTTCACGATTATCGATTTTGATTTTGTTATTTTTGATTTTATTCAGGTAGTCGAGTACGAGCAAAGAGTTTTGTGAAGATAAAGTCCGGCATTTTAAATTTCGGATTCTCGACATTTGACAGGTATGATTTTAATTTTCTTATTTATTTTCATTACTATTTGTATTTATTTATTTTCGTCCGGCATTCGATATATTTTTATTATTCTGTTTCAATTTTAAAATATTAAAATAATAATTCTTGTAATACATGTCTTTTAAAATTATTTTCGATAAATAAAATTTTCTAAAAACGGATTTCTTTTTCGGGATGGTCGGAGTATCAATCGTTCTTTGAAATGGTCCGAGTAAGAATAATAATCGAAACATTATCGAAAGTATCGGAATGGTTCGAGAATTATTCTTACATAGATAATTTCTTTTATTTCGGAAATAATTATTAAAAGCATTTTAATTTAACTTTAAAAAAAAAACTTTTAATAAATGCGAATAACCGACGACGGAATTCGAAGGACGTCACGGTAGTGATTCCTAAGATATCTTGAGGTGAGAGAGTTTCGTTAAATATCACCACGAGTGGTGGGAATATTTGGCGACATGCTCGATACAAAAATTCGTTTTCGTTTAAAAAAAAATGGAAATAATCAAAATAAAAAAATGAATAAAGAGCGAATGTTTATTGCGCTCGATATTTTGCCATGCTCGTGTTTTTAATATTACGATTCGCATGTTTAATTTTATAGTTATATGTTAAGCCGTATGCATCCGATATTTAAATATTCGCATCATACGCATTTAAATAAAAAATGGATGTAAATTGCCGACGACGGAATTCGAAGGATATCACGGTTGTGATTCCTAAGATGTCTTGAGGTGAGAAGATCTCGTTAAATACCACCGAGAGTGTCGGGAATATTTAATGAGTATTTTCGATAATAAATTTATGTTCACTTTCGATTTTTTTTAAAAAATAAAAAACAGTTCAAGAAAATCCAAAAAAATAATAAACATGTTTTTTTTATAAAATAAAAGGAAAAGAGAATTAGTTTTAAATACCGATGTTAAATCCATTAAACCGAGATTTAAGATAACACGTGATCAAGTGGTACCGTTTTCTAAACGGGCGTTGCGGGGGTGCTAATCCTTCCCCGTACGTAACCGACTCCCGAACCCAATTTTGTTTTTACTCTGGTTCAAAGCGCGGACTTCGAAATTGGTTTTACAAAAATGTTTTAATAAATTTTAGAATATTTCACTAAAACCTGTTTTAATAGGTGGCCAATCACACCTAGCAAAAAAGATTGGTGGCGACTCCATTTTTTGTGTTTTCATCAAATTCGTCGTAGCGGTTCGAAAAAATCGTTATGACAACTTGGCGACTCCACTGGGGAACCTTTTGAGAGTCGAGCCATAAATTGATCATGTGTTGTTTTAAAATCTCGAATTAATGGATTTAACCGATATTTAATTTTAATTCTCTTTATTTTTTATTTTTTTTTCTTTCTTTATTTTTATTTTACCTGCAATTACACTTTGATATTTGTTAATTCTTGATTCATATTTTTTTTATGTCGTTTATTTTTTTTAATCGTGGAGTGTTTAGAATAAAGAGTCGTAGACAAATAGTCGAAGGTTTGCTTTTTCCTTCTCACACACGAGCACGTGTATTTCATACATAAGCTCTATACCCCGAGCTTTATCCCTTTAGGTGAAAGTAAAGTACCTACGCTCTCGTGAGGCAATAACCTCCGCATGGGCTAGCGAAAAATCTCTCCAACAAATTGAACCCGCTTAAATCGGGATGCCTTACTAGCCTTCACGGGCGACAGTAAGGAGCAATTTGGAGCCTTTTAGAACCTAACTCAACCTCATGTAGTGAACTTGAGTAGAGCCATATCGAATTTCCGATCGGATATCCTCAAAATTTGGAAGGAACATGGTGATCTTTCGCTATTTGTTTACATTCCGAACAAGAACTGTAAATCGGGTAATGATGAACGCACATCGTGCTACCCGCAATTCAGTTTCATTTTTCGCTCTGAAAGCATCGTAGTGCTTAAATAAGTCGATACTGTCGGAGCAAATGTTCGTTAACTTTTTGAGTCTGTAAATACGAAAATTTTTCTTTTCGTACATCTCGTACATTTCATGCATTGATACACTTGTAAATAAAGCATGTACATTTATAGTTGTACTTTTGATTTCACGGTGATAATAATCTCATTTGATAAACCGCATAGACACTTGTTGTTGATTAAATGAGAATTGCAAACCGGTAGTGTTGAATAAATATTTGGACATCAGTGCCATAATAAGACCCACTAACACAAAAGTTTTTGATAGAAATTGATTTGTGAAAATAATATTTTGATTTTTCCGAAAAAAAATGTTTCAAAAAAAAAAAAAAAATTTTGCGGATTGAATTTGGGGGCAAAGTTTGTGCAATAAAATTGTTGAATAATCAAGTTCAGTCCGAATCATGAATAGTTTTCTGTATATATTCGTGCATTAATTTGTTTATTCTTTAGACAAATCAAAATTAGCATCATATTGCACTCATAACATGCATGGTCATTCATTGTATAATACGTTAGTGACATCCATGATCGTTCTCTGTATATACCAGTACATCATTTTATTTATTCTGCACATGCATCATATCGACATCGTGATTGCATTCATTACAATAAGGTCTTGCATTCGTGACATACATGGTCACTCATTGTATATACTCATGCATTAATTTGTTTATTCTTTACATGCATCATATGGGCATCGTGTTGCATTCACGACATTCATAGTTCATGCATCGTGAAGCACATTGGAGGAATAAAAAAAAAAAGAAGTCGGTTTAGCTTTGAAAGATTTTCTCTTCCAAATCAGAGGTATAAGAATCACTGCGTACCTCTATGACACAGAGCGGAACCATGGAGGATGAACAAAATAGACTGGACAGAGTGGAAAGAGCACAGAGAGAATTACAAGAACAGTTAGCCAGATCTCAGCAAGAAACACGAGAACATATAACAAAATTTCAAGAGGAGTCACGCGAGCAAATAGACAAGATGATTGAAATGATGACTAGGCTGGCCCGAGGAAAATGGGTTGCGGAAGGATCGATCCTAAGGGGAGAACCTCGACCTCGAGTAAACGACAACGAAGATCCGATTCACCTACCAAGTCAACAAGGTCGAGGAAAATTTCAATTGAACTCGGAATTTCACCCCTCAGACTCAGTTGTTATTCCAAGCCGAGATGGTTCACTAGAACAAGAAAAGCTGAAAAAACGTGTGGCAAAGCAAGTGGAAGACATAGAGGTACAACAGAAGTTTGATTTGTTTGAAAGGAGACTCAAAGCCATAGAAAGAATAGACGTTTTCGGGAATACGGATCCGAATGAGCTCAGCTTGGTCCCAGATTTGGTGATTCCGCCAAAATTCAAGGTCCCTGAATTTGAAAAGTATGACGGATCGAAATGTCCATCAATCCACATCATGATGTTTTGTCGGAGGATGGCTGGCAACACCAACAATGACAAGCTGTTAATCCACTGCTTCCAAGACAGTCTAAGAGGGCCAGCTGCAAGATGGTATAATCAGTTGGATCGGGACCATATCCGTTCTTGGAAAGATCTGGCAAAAGCTTTCAAGACTCAGTATAAGCACATGATCGACATGGCACCAGATAGGTTGACCTTGCAAAATATGGAGAAAGAGGCCACTGAGAGCTTCAAAGAATATGCTCAGAGGTGGATGGACATGGCCACCCAAGTACGACCGGCTCTGACTCAAAAGGAAATTACTGTCCTTTTTGTGAGTACACTGCATGCTCCGTACTATGATAGACTCGTTGGAAATGCCACAAAGAATTTTGCAGATATGGTGGCCTCAGGAGAGATGATTGAGAATGCTATTAAGAACGGAAAACTCGAAAGAGATGAGACATCCAATGCCGAGGGAAACGAGACACCTGAAAGGAAGGAGGAACATGTCCAGACTATGGGAGAATTCACTCCGTATCCCCGGGTCTCTCCGTATCAATCATGTTACTCTACCAATGTCTCTTCAAGTCATTATCCTTACCCTCCAGATATTCAAACACATCATTCTATGCCAGCCCTTGCAACTAGGCATGTTTCCCAGAAACGACCGAGGGGCAACCAAGAGAAATTTTCAGTCCCAATCTCTGACCTGTTGCAATTACTAATGAGGAATCGATACCTCACCCCTGTGCCTCTGAAAACAGCTCCAAACCCATCAGCAAGGAGTTATGACCCGAACAGCAAGTGTGAGTATCACATGGGGGCAATCGGACATTCAACTGAAAAATGCAGACGACTGAAGGAAAAGATTGAAGGTCTTGTTCATGACGGCACTTTGACTCCAGAGCTAGTTGAACAGTGGAAATCCGCATTGCCATAGATCGGTTTCTTCGCCACGGATTTGGAGGATGAATGGTTACCTTTAAAAGCATGTCGGCAAGCATTGAGGAATATGCATGTAGTTCTATGCCTCATCATGAAAGCACTTGTCTTATGTTGACATCCACATGAAATAAATAAATTTTGAATTTCAAAAGCTTTGTGTTTGTTGTGCTTTAATTTGAATTTGCAAAAATAAACATTAAAGAGATTCTTGATTTTTTGAAGAGCGCGTTCTTAAAAGGAAAAAAAATCATTCTTCACGTTAAGAAATGATGAGGAGTCTCGAGATTATTGATGATCATTGTTAGAAATGACCCAACACCCTTCCCCTCTCTTTCGGACTTGCCTATGCATGAATCCTTTGAGTTGAAACAATCAATGCTTCCAGGAACATATTGTTGAATTTCAGAAACCATAGTCAGTGCAATAAGAAAAATGTAGATCCTAGTTTAGGTTATGAGCAATGGAACAAACTTTTAAAAAAAAAAAAAAAAAGAAATCCGAGCTTTTTGGTGTCTCAAACAAGTGAAACCTTTTTCAAGGATCTGGATTATGGTAAATTGATGTGTGTCAAGGTTATTCCAAAACCATTCACATCCTTTTCCGTAACCACAAAACAAGAGTTTCCCAGACGTCACTTCATGATTAACGTCTCGGGTAACATTGATTAAACCTGATTTTCTCATGTTTCTAGAAAAAAAGCTGCTTTCGAGCCATATTCTTTCTTGTCCCTTCGGAGAGCAAAAAAAAAAGACTCGAGGTGTTCCTCGTTATGATAGGAATTCTCATTTGTATGACCAATCAAATGGTGCATCATTTGTAGATACGGAAGACGCGTGGTGGATAAAGATGGAGTAATTTCGGAGCATGCATCAAAAAAAGAAAAAAATGAAAAAAAAAAGAAAAAAAATGAAAAAAAGAGAAAAATGAAAAATAAGTGTGACATCATGCATTTATGAAATTCAAGATGGTTTCAAGAAAGAAAAAACATTTTCATTATTTTCCTCTAAGGAATGACTCTTCGATTTACGTGCTTGTGTTCGAGATGAAAAATGGCCATCTTTCATCATCCTTTCACAAAATAGAAAATATCTTTTTGCTACCCCTTTTGAGCCTAATGAATACTTTCGTTCTTTCAACCCCGATCAAGGATCACCCTCCACGCTAGGAGGCAAATGCGGGGAAGGATCTCTTCGAAGGTCATAGATAGTGAAGTCTTGGTTCAAAGACGAAAAAAAATACCGTGAATCAAAGAGAAATCTGAGCTTCCAGACAACTACGGGCTCACCTGGTCAAAATAGAGATGCAAAAAAAAAAAGGGAGAGATAAAAAGAAAGATGAAAGCAAAAACAGAAAAGGAAGAAAAGAACGGATGAAAATCATCGAATAAAGAGAAAAGCTCAGAAAAGACAAGTGTTTCGAAGAGAATCCTCCTCATGAATGATCCTTGATTTGATCACCTTAAACACATGTTTGGGCCTATCTATCTTTCTTTCAGTACCTCGAACCTCGGCCTACATTACGTACCTGGAAAAGACCATTTTGATCGAGCATGGTCATTTAAATTGATGAGTCTATTCTTAGAGAAATGCATGAGACTTCGATCTCCTTTCTGGTTAAAAATCTTTTTTGGATAAGTCTTGATTTCTTGAATGCATGGTGAAACATTTAAGAAAAAAATGAAAAGATGGAAAGAAGGAGACTCTAGGGTGAAAACCCGACATGGGCAGTCTAGAGTAAAATGGGAGAATTTTGGTGTTGCTTATGGTATCGTCGAGGCCATAACAAAAGAAGAAGTCATTTTGAAGAACTTAAGGAACATCTGGGAATTCCAAAATATTCCAAAACTGTCAACTCTCGTTTGGAGGTTTGACTTTAAAAAAAACTGAGACCGTTTTCCTTTCCAGAATTAATTCTCTAGTTTGAACACCCCAGCTAGCCTTGACGTATGTCAAAACGCCATGATTTGGAAACTAAAAGAAGGTTGAATTTGTTTGAGTCCAAAAAAAATCATGTTTTATAAAATCTGTTCCATTTGTGAGTCTAGAAAGGATACACATTTTTCCTGTTGCAAAGTCTCCTTGGATCAATCAAAATCTTGTTGCACCAAGCCTTTCAACTTAATTTGAAAAAAGCCGAATGAACACTCAGAAAAATTTCTAATAGTGATCATCAATCTTCAAGAGATTTGGATATCACAACATGAGGATAACATTTTCAGCTCAAAAGTTTTCAGTGAATAAGCAAACACTTTTCAAAAAAAAAAAAGGGCAAGCAAAAGCAGATAAATGAAAATATTTTTGGAAGAAACCATTTCCGATGTTGGCATAAGACGAAGGTTCTTCTGGCCCAGAGGTATGGAACTATTGAGGTAGAAGAAATGAACACTCGGGCTCCAGTGGATAAAATTTTGAAAAACGATCGGGGCAAAGAGATGGTTCCAAAGTGAAAAAAAAAGGTTGATCTCTTACGAGGCACGAGTGTTTCAGGATACACTCTGTTTCGAAGAGGAAAAACGATTTGAAAAAGCTAAACCAAGATCAGGAGAAACAATTGGGAACATTCGCATCATTCATAAACATTCGCATATTTATTAAGTTTTGCATCTACATCGTGTCGCAAAATGTGTACAGTATCCGAAGGTACTTGCACATGCATCATCAGGGGCATACGCATTGACATTGCATGACATTCACATTTCATGCATGACATTGATTATTTGAAATTTTGACATTTGAATTCGAACATTCAGTGAGATTTTCTTCCAAGATATGATCTTCAGGTATGATCACCAAGACCAATTTAAATTTCAAAGTGATAGAGCCTCTGATTAGAGGAGCAATTTATTTTCAAAGTGATAGAGCCTCTGATGAGAGGAGCAATTTATTTTCAAAGTTGTAGAGCCTCTGATTAGAGGAGCAATTTATTTTTCAAAGTGATAGAAAATTAAAAAAAGAAGACCTCCGGGCATCTGTTTTAAAGACCTCCGGGCATCTGTTTTAAGACCTCCGGGCACAGCAAAAGAAAAAGGAAATTAGAAAAAAGAAGACCTCCGGGCATCTATTTTAAAGACCTCCGGGCAACTGTTTCAAGACCTCCGGGCACAGGAAAAGAATTTATTTTCAAAGTTGTGGAGCCTCTGATGAGAGGAGCAATTTATTTCCAAAGTTGTGGAGCCTCTGATTAGAGGAGCAATTTATTTTCAAAGTGATAGAAAATTAAAAAAAGAAGACCTCCGGGCATCCGTTTTAAAACCTCCGAGTTACATTTTCAAGACCTCCGGGCACAGCGAAAGAGAAGGAAAGTTAGGAAGAAAGAAGACCTTCGGGCACCTATTCTAAGACCTCCGGGCACCTCTTTCAAGACCTCCGGGCACTATTCTCGAAAAGCATGGATAAGACCTCCGGGCACCAATTTCAAAGAAAAGACATTTTTAAAGTCCTCTGGGCACCTGTTTCAAGACCTCCGGGCACTATTCTCAAAAATCACGGATAAGACCTCCGGGCACCATTTTCAAAGAAAAGTCATGTTTTCAAGACCTCGGGGCATCATTCTCAAAGTCTAGAATAAGACCTCCGGGCACCACTTTCAAAGAAGTAACATTTTCAGACCTCCAAGTATCTGTATCCAAAAACCTCCGGGTAGCATCTTTCAAAATGACATTTTTCAAAACCTCCGGGTACCATTTTCAATTCTTGCGAAGTCAAACAACTCAAAGGTCGAGCCTCGGTATGATTAGTCGAGTGGCGATATCTGAAGAATCTGACAAGGAATTTCAAAACTAAACGAGAAAGAGAGGGGATATCCAGAATGAGTCTTCACTTTCGTAAGACTAAGGTAGTAAGTGAGGTGATGATCTAAGTTGTGTTCAAACTCATTGTCAAAAAATTTCGAAGTTCATTTATCTTTCCAAGTGATAGAGCCTCTGATTAGAGGAGCAATTTATTTTCAAAGTCGTGGAGCCTCTGATGAGAGGAGCAATTTATTTTTAAAGTGACGGAGCCTCTAATGAGAGGAACAATTTAAATTTCAAAGTGATAGAGCCTCTGATTAGAGGAGCAATTTATTTTCAAAGTGGTGGAGCCTCTGATGAGAGGAGCAATTTATTTTTCCAAGTGATAGAGCCTCTGATTAGAGGAGCAATTTATTTTCAAAGTGATAGAGCCTCTGATTAGAGGAGCAATTTATTTTCAAAGTGATAGAGCCTCTGATTAGAGGAGCAATTTATTTTCAAAGTGATAGAGCCTCTGATTAGAGGAGCAATTTATTTTCAAAGTGATAGAGCCTCTGATTAGAGGAGCAATTTATTTTCAAAGTCGTGGAGCCTCTGATGAGAGGAGCAATTTATTTTTAAAGTGACGGAGCCTCTAATGAGAGGAACAATTTAAATTTCAAAGTGATAGAGCCTCTGATTAGAGGAGCAATTTATTTTCAAAGTGGTGGAGCCTCTGATGAGAGGAGCAATTTATTTTTCCAAGTGATAGAGCCTATGATTAGAGGAGCAATTTATTTTCAAAGTGATAGAGCCTCTGATTAGAGGAGCAATTTATTTTCAAAGTGATAGAGCCTCTGATGAGAGTAGCAATTTATTTCCAAAGTGATAGAGCCTCTGATTAGAGGCGCAATTTATTTTCAAAGTGATAGAGCCTCTGATGAGAGGAGCCATTTATTTTTCCAAGTGATAGAGCCTCTGATTAGAGGAGCAATTTATTTTCAAAGTGATAGAGCCTCTGATTAGAGGAGCAATTTATTTTCAAAGTGATAGAGCCTCTGATGAGAGGAGCCATTTATTTCCCAAGTGATAGAGCCTCTGATTAGAGGAGCAATTTATTTTCCAAGTGAAAGAGCCTCTGATTAGAGGAGCAATTTATTTTTCAAGTGATAGAGCCTCTGATTAGAGGAAGAATTTATTTTCCAAATGATAGAATCTCGCTAAAAATAGATCTCCACAATCGGACAAAATTGGTTATATCGTCTTTGCCCTATTCCTGATTCTCAGCAATGTGCAAAGAGGGGCAGCTGTAATAACCAATTTTCGTCCGGGTCGGATTCGAATCCGACCCGGGCCAAGTACGAACCGAGCCTGCTATTCAGCAGGCCCAATCTGCCGTCCAGGCCCATTCCCGGCCTAATCCAAGGCCCAAGTCCAGCCTACCCACCGGCCCATTACCCCTACCCACGGCCCAAACCCTAACCCTACCAACCTAACCCTAGCTAACCTAAACCCTAGCCACCCCCTGCCACAAACCCTACCCCTGACAGCCCCGACCCCCATCTGCAACCACCAACCCCACAGGCCACCCCAGACACGCCACCCTCCCCCACACTCAACCCTCTCCCAACACTCAACCGGCCACCACCACCAACCCCTCAACCCCCCATAAAACCCCCCATCACCAGCAAAAAAAAAAAGAAAAAAAGGGGACCCCGGATTCGGATCCCCTAGATTCGAACCCACAAAAAAAAAAAGCCAAGGAGGAGGCCCCTCAGCTAGAAAAAAAAAAACACCAAAAAAGAGGGAGGAGGGAGGCCCGATTCGGAGGACTCCCCACTGTTCGGACTTCCCCGGAGCAAGGAGGAGCCAGATCGAAACTCCCCCCTTTTCAGCAGATCCGAAAAAGCCCCCCTCCTTCACCAAAAAGGCCGGATCCGGGGTCCGAAAGCCAGATTCGGACCCCTTCAATCGGCTTCCCCAAACCCTTCTTCAACACCCAAACCTGCAAAAACAAAAAAACCAACATCCAGCAAACCCAAAAAAAAAAAAAAAGAAAAACCTAGATCTACAAAATTCGGTGGGGATCCGGGCTAAACGGAGCCCGGATCCGTAACGAGGGGGTCGAAAACCCCTCGGATGTTAGATTTTGGAGAAAACCGGCCGCCGTTCGACGGCGGCCGGCGACGGCGTACGACGGCCGGCGCGGTGGCCGGCCGTCGGATTCTGGGTTTCTGGGGAGGTTCTGGGCTGAGAGAGCCAGAGAGAAAAGAAGAGAGAGAGAGAAGAAAAAAAAAAGGGGAAAAGTGAAAAAAAAAAGAGGGGTTTGGGGTATTTATACGGTGCCGAAACGGCACCGTTTAGGGAACCGGGTCAAGGTGACCCGCGCCTGGACCCGCGGGTCGACCCGGGGTCCGCGCGGGTCACCCGCTTATTTTTAAAAAAAAACCCTCGGCGTCAAAACGACGTCGTTTTGCACAGGGTCCGCGCGTGGACCCGCGGGTCGACCCGGGGTCAGCGCGCCCGACCCGGTCCCAAAAAAAAAAAAAAAAAAAGAGACAGGCGTCAAAACGACGCCGTTTTGGTCCCTGAAAGCGGGTCCTCAGGACCCGCGCGCGGACCCGCGGGTCGACCCGGGGTCCGCGCACCCGACCCGTTTCGGGCCACCAAAAAAAAAAAAAAAGAAGGCCTGGACCGGATCCGGTCCGCGCCGAACCAGGCCCAAATGGCCTGGCCTCAGCAGGCCAAGCCTGGTTTTGGGCCCAGCAGCCCAAAACCAGGAGTTTTGGGCCCGAAAAAAAAATGAAAAAAGAAAGAAAAAGAAAAAGAAAGAAAAAAAAGAAGGAAAAGAAAAAAAATAAAAAATAATAATAATAGTAATTTAAAAAAATATATAATATAAAAAATTAAAAATCAAAAAAATTAAAAATTAAAAAAAAATAATGATACAAAAAAATAAAATCAAAAATTAAAAAAAGAAAAAATATAAACAAAAAAGTTTTCACGATTATCGATTTTGATTTTGTTATTTTTGATTTTATTCAGGTAGTCGAGTACGAGCAAAGAGTTTTGTGAAGATAAAGTCCGGCATTTTAAATTTCGGATTCTCGACATTTGACAGGTATGATTTTAATTTTCTTATTTATTTTCATTACTATTTGTATTTATTTATTTTCGTCCGGCATTCGATATATTTTTATTATTCTGTTTCAATTTTAAAATATTAAAATAATAATTCTTGTAATACATGTCTTTTAAAATTATTTTCGATAAATAAAATTTTCTAAAAACGGATTTCTTTTTCGGGATGGTCGGAGTATCAATCGTTCTTTGAAATGGTCCGAGTAAGAATAATAATCGAAACATTATCGAAAGTATCGGAATGGTTCGAGAATTATTCTTACATAGATAATTTCTTTTATTTCGGAAATAATTATTAAAAGCATTTTAATTTAACTTTAAAAAAAAAAACTTTTAATAAATGCGAATAACCGACGACGGAATTCGAAGGACGTCACGGTAGTGATTCCTAAGATATCTTGAGGTGAGAGAGTTTCGTTAAATATCACCACGAGTGGTGGGAATATTTGGCGACATGCTCGATACAAAAATTCGTTTTCGTTTAAAAAAAATGGAAATAATCAAAATAAAAAAATGAATAAAGAGCGAATGTTTATTGCGCTCGATATTTTGCCATGCTCGTGTTTTTAATATTACGATTCGCATGTTTAATTTTATAGTTATATGTTAAGCCGTATGCATCCGATATTTAAATATTCGCATCATACGCATTTAAATAAAAAATGGATGTAAATTGCCGACGACGGAATTCGAAGGATATCACGGTTGTGATTCCTAAGATGTCTTGAGGTGAGAAGATCTCGTTAAATACCACCGAGAGTGTCGGGAATATTTAATGAGTATTTTCGATAATAAATTTATGTTCACTTTCGATTTTTTTTAAAAAATAAAAAACAGTTCAAGAAAATCCAAAAAAATAATAAACATGTTTTTTTTATAAAATAAAAGGAAAAGAGAATTAGTTTTAAATACCGATGTTAAATCCATTAAACCGAGATTTAAGATAACACGTGATCAAGTGGTACCGTTTTCTAAACGGGCGTTGCGGGGGTGCTAATCCTTCCCCGTACGTAACCGACTCCCGAACCCAATTTTGTTTTTACTCTGGTTCAAAGCGCGGACTTCGAAATTGGTTTTACAAAAATGTTTTAATAAATTTTAGAATATTTCACTAAAACCTGTTTTAATAGGTGGCCAATCACACCTAGCAAAAAAGATTGGTGGCGACTCCATTTTTTGTGTTTTCATCAAATTCGTCGTAGCGGTTCGAAAAAATCGTTATGACATATATATATATATATATATATATATATATATATATATATATATATATATATATATATATATATATATATATATATATAGCTAGCTAATTTTACACTAGGTGAATTGCCCAGCTGACCAACATACAATTAAAGTCTAATTACCAGTGCTAATCTAATTAGCTGAAAATCTCAGAAAGCTATATAAAATCTAATTAATTATAATCACTATAGATAACTTCGCATCTTAGAATTATAAATATATATTATATAAAATTTTTAATTAAAATATCGGATAGTTTCCTCATCTAAAGAAACCTATATAATAATAATAATAATAATAATAATAATAATAATAATAATAATAATAATAATCGGCCAAGTGCCATGCACTGCCAAGCTATATTCTTGGTATTTAATTAACATTTAACAGTATTTTATCAATATTTATTATCGATACAATTGACTAGAGTTGTGTTGTTCAGTCTTTTGGATTATGTCGCTGATGCAGTTTAATTATTAATTTTTAGTAACTTTTACATTTTACAATTATTACTATAAAAATTAATGCATGCACTGCAAAAGAATCATGCATTTCAGCATTTGTTAATAAAAAATGTGCAGAAAACTGTAATATAACTCCTTTAATTTGTTAATAAAATGATAGCTTTTCTTAATTTATTAGATCTAAATAATAAACAAATATATGTCTACAGCTAATTAGCAATTGTCTTGGAACTTTTCAGCATTGTTTCTTTTATTTGTTTATTGAATTCTATTTTGGCTCGTGGGTTCCATGTTTTTGCATCTAGTCATTAGGAAATTGAATGATTGGCATCCAAGGATTAATAGAAAATTCCAAATCCTACAGTATTCTATTGCATTTGTATTTTTTAGGCCTTGAAAGTATGTATACAAATATCAATCATAACACTAATTAATCATAATTAATTACTAAACCTCGTCAACCATTTGCTAAAAAAATGGCATATGAATGCTGAGCAAACTCTTGAAGGTTGTGGATTCGAAAGAATTTAAAAAATTTTAAAAAAATAATAGTTGAACGGTTAACGGTAGATTAAAAATTAAAAAAGAAAAGAAAAGAAGGGGTGAATCTAGCTGTACTTAATTACTTCAATCCCTTTCTACCAAGGTTGAAAAAAGCCCTTGTAAGAAGTTCAAAATTATTGCTATTCTTAAATTAAGACATGAAATTAAGCTCATTAAATAAATTAAGCCATTCAAAATAAAGCAATCTTTCCAATAAATATGATCTAATGATGAATTCAAAAAAAAAAAAAAAGGAAAAAAGAAGAAGAAGATGAAAGTATAAGTATTAGATAAACATGAAGCCACATTCTAGGGCTTTGTTTAATGTTGACAAACTTTATGCCCAACAAAGGCTATTGCTTCAATTAACTCATATCAAGAAAAAGATATCCAAAACAATCAACATTCAATTGGTTCTTTGAAATTAAATTAGGTTAAAACTCTTTGATTCATGACGTGTTCTCCACGACAAAGGGCAGGGCGCCATTGAATTTCAGCATAAAAAATGGACTTGAAAGAAAGAAATTTTTTTTTTAAAGTTTATAAAATTAAAACATGTTTTTGGGATTTCTCTTGGATGATGTGTGCTGCTGCCCCACGACTAAATCTTATATTAAATTTAGACTTTATATTTGATGCACTGACAGTGTATAAGATCTATACACTGTCAGTGAATCAAAACATGACACGTCATTAATGAACAAACTAAAAAACAAGGAAGGACCTATAAATAAATATAGAAATCGAAATAGAAAGAAACAAGACACCTTATTAATATTTATTTATAAGTCCTTTTTTTTTTTAGTTTGTTCATTAATGACGTGTCATGTTTTGGTTCACTCACAGTGTATGGATCTTATACACTGTCAGTGCATCAAATACAAACTCTTAAATTTAATCACTCAATTAAAATATTAATTAATCATCTTAATTTATTGGGTGGTCTACATTTCATTAATGCAAAGACTTAATTAGTGGATTCTCTTTCAAATTATTGTAAAGCTAAAATGGCTTTATTTATCTCACAATCTAAAAGAAAGCTCAGTCTAAATATGCAAAACAAGAAGTGGTAGGGTGCCAACATTTGGAAAGGCAAATGGAGCAAAAAGGAGATATATTGGTTCTTTGATTATGATTAATTAATTAAATTTAATTTAAAAAAGGTAATTATTGAACAAAAATGGGGTCCATTAATTTGATGTTGTGACTTTAGTGTTGGAATGTTGTGTCCAAATTGTTAAATTTTGGGTAATTTTTTATTAGGGTTTATTAACTATGACATGTGAAGAGGGTCCTCCATGTTCTTTAACTTCTTCTAATTATACCCTCTATTATCCTTTGAGTGTGTTGATAGAACATTATCTTACACAACTTGATTAAAGTTTGTATCATATTGTATAATGTATTAGGTGGAATATACAAGTTTTTCAATGAACTTTTTTAAATGTTTGAAAATCTTTTTTTTTTCTTTTCATATTCTGCCGTAAGATGTATAATATTGATTGGATTCAGACGAGTGTTAAAGATGAATTATATATGTTTGAATTTGATGAATTTATATTTGATATACTGTTAGTATATCTATATACTATCAGTGAACCATATGAGTATTAAATATAAAAAAAAAAAATTCCAATCGAAAAATAAAATAAAATAAACTATTATCAGTGATGAAAAGTGAAAACCACATGCAATTTAATTCAAGTAATGTCCAGTAAAAAGTGCATCTTTCACTTCAAAACAAGTTAATTACATATATTCAATTCACATCAATTTCATCTTACAACCATTTTTAATCTTACTCAGATCACTTAATTAATTAATTGATGATTGAAAAAGGTATGGTGATTGCCCTTTTATGACAAAAATATCTTGATCATCTACAACATTGCTAAATTTGTTCTGCTCTACATTATAGGATTAATTATTTGTAATATATCTAGCAATTAGGCATGCACAAACCAATTCATCAATTTGGAGAGAATTTAATACAATAAAATAATATATATCTATCTCTGTCGGTTTTCTTTTATTATTTCACTAAAAAAAAATACTTATTTTCGATAAAAAAAATTCTTCAAAAATATTTCGTCGAAATGATATATATATATAGCTTTATCCACCTCCGCCCCACTTTTGCATGGATGTTGAAAACATCCCATCTTCATGGATGTTGGTTACATTCATAACCGCTCAACGGTATATACTCCACTGCATCTCAATTCTTATTAATTATTTTTAATTTAATATTATAAAAATATATATTATAATCTATTCATGAACATAATTTTACTATATAATTTTTTTTTATATATATACTAAAAGTATAAATAAAATATTTATATTTATATGATTTTAATATCTAATATATATACTAAAAATATAAGAGAAAATATAAAAATATTTTAAGGGATAAGATAGTAATTTCAAAAGTCGGGTGGGGCGGAGCGGAGTAAGTATTTACCAAAACCATCCAGCTACGCCCCTCTATCACTTTAAAAAAAAAAACTCTCTGTTCGAAGCGGATCGGTGTTTGCCATTCCTATATATGCTTCTTATAATTAATTGATTTATCCTCAATTAATTAAGTTTTGCATCTTTCCAAGCATACTTTAATATAGAAAGTTTAGATGTCAAAATCAACAAATCAAAGTAATTAGAAGAGAACTGTTTTTAATGAAGCAAATTATTTTGTTTAATATCAATAGGAGAATTAGGTAAGTTAGGAAAATTGCATAGTGCTGATGAAAACACGTGATAATGCAAAGTCATGTGTAAAATCAAATCAATACGAAATCAAAGCAATTAGTGGGAAGAAGAAAAAGATGAAACCCTTTTTTCTCAACATGCATCTCTTGAATATGATGAAAGGCAAAAGTAAATAAATAAATATAAAAATAAAAAGTAGTGGATGGGATTATTCAAATGGTTTTTTCTCCCCTCCTTTTTTTTTCTTCCCAATATTTCGTTTCCTATAATATATTACAAGGTATATATGTTTTTTTAACTTATATTTATTATTTTTTTCATCTTCAATAATCTAATCATACTGTATTATCCGTTTCTCCCAACTTGCAAGATTAGTTCAATTGGTAAAGAATATTTTTTTTTTTCAACTAGTGTTTGATTATTGTAGAGATCATTCTAAAAGTAAAATTTTTTAATGTATTAAGTCGATGTAGAAAAGTGCTTCCTTAATAGATTTCTTGAAACACTTTTCTACATCGACTTAATACATTTAAAAATTTTACTGAAAAGTATAGACTAATTAAAACCCTATTCCGATCCTAAACCCAATATATATCCTAATTGAAATCCTAATCTGACTCTAACACCCAAATAAATCCTAATTGAAACCCTAACAAGACCCGAAACAACTCAACTAATCACGATACAAAACCCCCAATGTTAATCAACAAACCTAAATTGTGATTATGAATCCCATTTTATGATTTGCAACAAAAATCCTTTTCCCCTCTAATCCCTCGAAGAATGGAAGGTTTTTTTAGGAAAATAAAAATAATTAAATGCGTATTTTCTAAAAATCCTATTTTTAAAAATAATTTTCAAAATCCACATCATCGAGTACATTTTAAATGATGTGATCAAATGACTCTTGCCAACATAAGTGGCAAGCCACGTTAACTCTTCATTAGTAACGGCAGAGTGACCAAAACCAAAACTTATGGAAACATTAATGATCAAAATGTTAGATTTTATAATTGGATGATCAAAATAAAAAATGGATCAAAGTTAAGTGATCAATTGTGTAATTAACCCAAAAAAGAAAAATTGTTTCTCCTCTCTAGCTACTACATTTAGAGCCATGTACATTGTACATCCTAATGAATAATTTATTGCTGAAATTTAAGAATTTAAAGTCCCATACCCTAGTGTAATTACCATACTATATATAATTATGTTGGACTGATCTATTTTTAAAGTAATACTCATTTTAAAGAGAAATTAAGATTATTTCAAGGTAGGAAATGGGAACCATCATATAAATTTCCTAACATTATCTATAGTCCAAGATTCCAGATATAAAATAAGCTGATCTGCTCACAATTGTTAAAATAAGGTGGCTTGAAGCTGGGAAGGAATAAGTCTTCTTATATGAATATATTTTGTCATACATATGACAATCGTTGAATTTTGTAGCTTAAAACTTATTTTATACAAAGACAAAGACTTTGTTTGTTAATTTAGTTTAGACAATAATTTAATTAGCAGACCATTAATAAAATTTTGCGAATTTTTTGGGGGGATATGTGACATAATCATTGTAAATAATTAAATTAAATCAACAAAAGGCATTAGTAGATGATTTTGATACCATTATAAAATTTTATGAATGCACTTCGAAGTTTGAAGAATGGCATGGCCTTTTTCTTCATCATAAAGATGATAATGTGCTAGTTAAGAATATCTATAAAAATTACAACAAAATAAAGCTATTTCAGTTTATTTTTTAATTTATATATCAAAATGCTTAACTTAACTCGAGTTACCGACCATTATTTAATCAATTGCATTATTTATCAAAGAAACCAAGCATGTGTGGCAAGGACAAAACTTTTCAAATTATTAATATATCTATATATATATATATATATATATTCTTTGATAATACGACCATGTTAACCTTAAATTTGTTTAAATCTAATTTTCTCTCTGGACAATCTTAAAGACATCACTTGCCATATCAATATGATGTATTCAAAATTTTATTTTCGAAATGTTCATTGCAAGAATTAAATCTTAATTGACAAGGAAAGAGAGCTCTTCTCCTTACCAAGTGAACTAAATCTTGAGACCATTGTAAAGAAGGCAAACAAATTCGGTTGAAAATTTTGAAACCATTCTTGAGACCAAATTCACTTTGTCCCTAAATATTTTTCAGATTTCTTCAGTCTAAGTATATATTTGAGAGTGAATTACACTCAATATTCTACTAACAAATTTGTGATCAATTGAAGAGAATTAACTGACATCTCATTCAGTACTTTTGAGGTTATCAACAATCAAACGTGTGGAGTCAAGGGGATATTGTATAGAAATGTTCTAAATATTATTCGTAAAAAATTGCAGACACAAGAGCCATACTGCAATGGAAGAGGCTGCTTTGGTTAGGTCAGACATGTGGAGCTATTAAATGCAATGCCCAAGCAGACTGATGCAGGAGGTATTGCTCCCTTCATGGAAATTGCCTGCTAATGAAAAACAAAATAATAATAAATATAATAAATAAAAAGAAGAGAATGTCTCTGGTAAAACCTTTATTTTTTGCTTAAAAGTTTTAATAATGTCTAACATCCATAGAAGAACAATGAAAGATCAAATGATTTGACTTGAAACTTAAAACAGTTTTTGGAAAGATGTGTGTTTTTAATTCTTATTTTTGGGCTATTATATATATGTGTCTCTAATTGCAGCATGCTTTTTAAGTAAAGTTGTAGTAAATAAACTATACAATTGTATATAATACTAACTTTAAAAATAAACTAAAATTGTTTTTATAGGGAAGACAAAATTAAAATTTATGCTGCTCTTTAACATAAAAAACTAATTCTAAATTCCAAGAAAAAAGGAAAAAAAAAAAAAAAAACCTAGACCACCTGATAAAAAAAGTATATATATTTTTATGAAGTATATAATATTTATCTTATGTTCTTTCTGCAGAATGCCCAGTTTTATCTTATTGATATCCTTTGAATTCTTCTAATAGCATAAAATAATATTAATTTTGAGATTACTTTTATTTTACTACAAATTTAATTGTATGAAAGACATACAAACACAGACAAACATATATATATATATATATATATATATATATATATATATATATATATATAAGTGCTCCTCATCTGCCAACCCACAAAATCAAAATTAAACACAAAAACATGACATGAAATTTAGGACAATCCCTTCAAAGCAGTTCATAGTTCATCATCTGTGCAAAAGTGGGATTAACCAAGCTATAAAGCAGAGATTAAAAAAGAATGCTGTTTATCAGCAAAACACTAATCTTTAGAATCCGGGGTATATTCCGATTGATTTAAGTAGCTACCCTTAAGAAGTGATATTCAGTAGGTTTAAAATTCAAATCTCAACTTCTACAATTTTTTTTTTTATTCTCAAATTGAGAATTTTTTTTTGTAAAAAATTAATAATCTTTATAATAAGAAGTATACCTTTTTCCCTGCAGCAATATTAATATAATAAATATATACATATAATTTTTTTGTATCTGTCTAATCCAGGATGCATAATCAAAGAAAGTATATTGTACTGAGAATCAAATGAAAAACATAAAATAAGTAATCCAGCCAAGAAAAATATGTAAAATAGAAAGAAAAAAACACTAGCTCAGATGAACAATTCATATCAATAATTTAAATGGAGGATATGGGAAAAAAAACAAATTAAAAGAGTAATCTCTAAAATCATCTTTTATTATTGCAAACAGAAAAGAAGCAAAGGGAAAGAGAGAGTTTAATATACAATGAGATCACCCAAGGTTTTCATCTTGTTTCATAATCCCTTCTCTTTTTGCTATTTTTCTTCCAATCTCACTATCTTTAAATAAAAACACAACATTTTTGTAAGATCTAAATTAAGTCTCACTCTCTTATATATATATATATATATATATATAAGAAAGCTGCTCTCCATTTAATTAGTAAGGTGGTCGCCCATGTGCCCAAGCATAGGCCTCATGCCCTAGTTGACCTCCATTGGAGAGTAGATTAGGAGGCAGATTGTATATTGGAAGTGAAGATGGATCAGGCAGACCTGTTTGTAGGCCGCTACTTCCAATTGCTGGTGGTGAATTGGTTGCTCCTCCTTGGATCTGTCCTCCTCCGCCATGGCCACCGCTGCCGGTTTCTTCTTCATCTTCTATAGGCAATCTTTCATAAGTTGCGTTGGCAAATGTTGCTGCAATGACCATAACAGGCCCTGCTGCGATAAGTGAACCAACAACACTTCCTCCAACAACTTGTCCTTGACCACCAGCTAGGTATACAGTGAGCCCTGTTGAGCCTGGTGGAGCTGGTCCAGGCAGAAAAGCCCCAGTCAAAGATAAAATTTCGAACCTTCCTTGAAGAGCAACCACAGCTCCAGGTGCTGCCGGTTGTCTTAGTGTAACGTTTGCTACGGAGCCACTGCCGCTAAGCACACAAACCCCACGTTGTCGTCTCCGAGCGAATTGGGCTATGCTTTCAGCTACATCGGTACCACTTGCAACTTCCATGACATGACTACGGAGCGCGTTTGGGCTGTCCCTGGTCACAAAAATGGGTGGTTTTGGCTTATTTTTGGAGCCTGGAGGACGGCCTCTGGGTCTTCGGTTACCGACCTCGACTGCTCCTTCTTTAGGTTCATCGCCGGTGTCTCTATCTTCTTCATCATCATCATCCCCTCTGCCGTTGCTTCTGTCGTTCATGGAAATTTCAAGGTCACGTTTGTTTAAGACTGGTGAATTGCCTGCTGGGTCCATGCCCGGTAGACTCACCTGATTAGCCCACCAAGGATTCGCCAGGGTTGCAAATTGAATTCAACACACAAAATATCTAAACAGAAGAGCAAAAAACCAGAATTAGGCTCGACCTTTTTTCTTTCTTCTACAAGAGAACCAAGAAGAGCAAAAGAGAGAATTTGAAGCCTTGTAGGAGAGGTGATGAGACAAAGGATATGAGAAGTTGTAGGAAAGAGAGAATTAGATGCAATTCCAAACTGGGAATCAAGTAAAGATAGAAGAACCAATTAATCTGTGATGAAGATGAATCAAGAAGATCAACGACCCATAATATATTTGATGAAAATCAAAGAACCCTTGATAGCATCAAACACAGAGAAAGAAAGAAAAGAGAGAAAAGGAAAGAAAGAATAAACTAAAGAAGTGAGAGATAATTTTGCAGTATTTAAAAGAACAAAAAGGAAATTATACAAAAACCTAAAACAAGATTGGATCAAATGTTCTTTTCTTTCTTTCTAGGTTGAAAACTGTGTTGTGTTTTGATTTGGGAGCTGTTAGGTGCGTGTGTATTTTAATTACTATATTACTATTGGTTTTTTTTTAAAGAGATCGCAGTATGAAAAAAAAAAAAAAATGTAAACACGAACATTTGAATTTGAAATTCTTTAAATGTCACATTATACTAACTAAATGGATTAAATTACTATTTTTTTCCTTTTTTGCTCTCTTGAATTATTATATATATATATATTATATTGCATCTTTTCTTTTTATTTTATTAATAAAATTGTAAAAATGAGGATCAAAGTACTTGGGAATTGAGAGATACCTATACTATATTATGTAATGCAAATTAGTCCTTATACTATAAAAACTGGATAACTTGATCCTTAAACTTTTAAAATTGAAGTAAAAAGATAAAATCAGTAACCGGGCTAATATGAACCGTTAAGAAAAATGATGTAACATTTAAAATATGTTAAAATACTAGCGTGAATGTTAAATGCTGACGTGACACTAATAAAATATATTATTTTAAGATATTATGGACTAAATAAAGTTTTATTTGGAAAAATAAGAGAAGAAAGCTTGGATTCCAGTACAGTGGCATTTGCAGCAACTTGATTATTTATTTAATCTACGTCATCTTAAAATAATATATTTATTATTGCCACATCAGCATTTAACATTAACGTCAGTATTTTAACATATTTTAAATGTCACATCATTTTTCTTAACGATTCATATTAGCCCGGTTACTGATTTTATCTTTTTACTTTAATTTTAAAAAATTAAAAATTAAATTATCTAATTTTATAATATAAAAATTAATTTATATTAAATGATATAATATAGAGTATGATTTGACTTAAAAATGAGGTTTCTTTTTAAAGGGTTTTGGAAATTAGGGTTTCGTGGGGTCGCGTGCGCGTGGCCATGTGGGCATGTGGGGAGCACGTCGTTTTCCCGTGCCCCAACATAGCTAAGGAAGCAATTGAGAGAAAAAAATTACAAGTTTGAAAGAGAGGTCCAAGTGAAACTCCTAGTGGTTACTCACAACTAGACCTGCTGGCAGCCCACTCGGCTCGGTAAGCTCAATTTGTATTGAGTCAGATTTGGACAAATATTTTAGTAGTCTAGATCGATTTAGATTACTGTTCATATATTAAAAAAATATTATTTTTTAAAATTTAATTATAAAAATAATTAAATAAATAATTTTTTAATATATATGAACAGTAAATATGGATCGACGAATCAACTCGACCAGACCTGAGTAAGACAAAATAAAAAAATCCAGCGGCTCGGCCCAACCCATGAGCAGGTCTACTCACAATCTTTTCATTTCTTTCTTTTTTTTTAGTTTCTTTGTAGTTTGTGCATAATCTTTTCAGTATATGATATCTGATTATTTTTTTTCTTGTTTTGTTTTGTTTTAGGTTAGGCCTTAAGTCTTTTTCCTCTAAACTTACATATATTTAATTATGTAGAATAAATTAGAATTTGGCTACTTGGGTCTTAGTTGATTGAGCAAGTTGCAAGGTGTTTAATTAATGGTATTTTAATTGGCTATGGGCTGCATTTTGTTTTTAGTTGACACAGCAAGAAAGGGCAAGTATATATGAACATGGTTGTTTGATATGGGCAGCATGGCTAGCTAGCACCGGCTGCTCATTGCCATTGACATTTTCTTTTTTGCTACTTATAATTTTTAATCTAGAGGTAGGAGTTATCTACACTGCACCATTTATAGTAAGAAAGTGCATATCTATGGTTAATTTGATGTAGAATCTTAGGTTTTAATCCAAATAATTCACCCACCAACTTTTCTTAAGAGTTTGATTCTTGCACGAGATTGGGATTTGATCCCATGACTAACATTTCCTTTCTTCAGTGTGCTTTGGTACCCTTTCTATATAATAATAATAATAAAAAAAAGGCTAATTTGATGTAACTAAAGTAATTAATTAGTCGAACTCATAATTTAATCCAATTAATTCATACAGTCACTCTTAATAGATAGTTTCCAACAAATCTGAATTCGAATTTCACTATTTGCAATTTATTTCCTTTAATTAAGGTGATAATTAAAGAAATAAAACTTTGTAATTAATGCATCTTTTTCTGAATTTGATAAAAGTATTATATTATAAAAAAAAAATTAAAAATAATACTTTAACTATCATTAACCAATGCCTATATACAATCTTTAACCTAATCTTAAAATATATGATACAAAATATAAGTGTAGTTAAAGCCCAAATTTGTTATAGTGAGTATTGGTCAACACTAAGCTGTATTTTGCAAATATGTTGGCAGAGGCAAAGGTAAATTTGTGGAATAGACATAGTAATGGGTGATTATAATCATCATTAAAGCAGCAATGTCACCAGGGTTGCATATGCTAAAATTTCATAACATGATTTTGGAAGAAAACTTAGGATGGAGGAATATATATATGTATACGACGAAGGACTTTCATTGAAGAATAAAAATATTTGAAGGAGAGAATATGCATATACTGAAAGATAACAAATAATTTTAAATTCAATTTCTAACAGCTTCAATATAATCTAAAAGATAAATTTTACATTTTTGAAGCAAATTTAACCTATCCATGTCGTCAGCTACTATTCACTTTTTTTTTTGGTTGAGAGGAACAAAAAAAAAAAAAGGAAAAGAAAAGAAAAGAAAAGAAAAGAAAGAAAAAATAGTTTTTTTTGTATTTAAAATATTATAAATTTATATACATTTTTGCACATTAATAACTTGTTTTATATATATTTTTACATTTTCATGTATTCATATCATTTTTATTTTATTTTTCGTGTTGTGTTTTAATTATTTTTATTATATTATGTTCATGTTACTACAACATAAGATTAATTTAGGGGCACTTTATTTTTGGCGGTTTATAAAAGTGTCAGGTTTTGTGGTTTTATATTTCATTTTTTTCTGGCCGAAATAAATTGCCGTTGATGGCCCAATTTTTAAGGGCACTTTTATCCCAAATATAAAAAAAAAAAATTCCAGTCATCTGGTCTCTCACTCTCTTTCACGATTTTTCCCTCTCATTTCTCTCCCTTTCTACCGTCGCTTTCTTCTCTTTTTCTCTCCAAAGTTAATCAGGTTTGCTCGTTGTCTTCTTTAAATTCAAACTCAATCGATTTTTCAGCTCTCTCCAAAGTCAATAAGTTTATAAAGATTGAAATCCCTAATTTTTCCTCTTTCTCTCTTAGGTTTCTTCAGCAAATCCCTAATCATCCTCACCATCGTTTCTTCAGCAAGGTGTTTTTATTTTCCAATGAACCAAATGATTAACTGTGATTCCTCTGATTATCTATATTGTACTGTCTAGTAATGGTTACTGGTAGTAGTTTGCTAAAATTTATTATAATTCCTCTGATTAGAGAAGCAACATGTAATTCCTCTTAGCATTTTGTTCTTTAACTGATGGCATGGCATGGCAGTATATGATTTATTCTAAGTGGTTTCTGAATTGTTGAATCTGACCTGATTCAGTCAATGTGCTATGTCGTACTTTTGTTTGTGCATCTTCTGCTTTCAACATTTTTTTTTTGGTGTCTTCGTCTACTTCTCTAGTCAGATTATTGTTTGTTCGTCTTCTGATACTTAATTAATTTCCTCTTAGCATTTAATTCTTCTTAGCTTATTGTTTGTGCGTCTTCTGCTTTCAACATGTATTTTTTTTTTTGTCTAGTGCTTTTTCTCTTTCTTAATCTAGGATGACCTTAATTACTTCGAAGTCATATTTTTGTTTTCCTGTTTCTTTCTTAAACGGGCTGAAAGTGTTAAATGAATATATTTAGTTGTTTACAATTGAAGAGAGAAACAAATTAGTTAGGTGAAGGACATAACAGAGTCTTCGAGGATATGTAATCTAATTCTAGCTTTGATTCTTGTTCTGTAATCTTGCCATCTATGTCCTATGATTTATTTCTATTACGAAGAAATGATTAAACATTAAGAAACATTAAATATTTTCTAGCTTTTATCTTAGAAACCTGTTGATCTTTAGGTAACAGGATCATTACCTGCCATCCCTTTTTGTCATGACAGATACAGTATATAATTATATATCAAGCAAGAATTTGATGCAATATTTATATCAATGCTAAGATATTTTTGCAAAAAACAAAATGCCAAAGACTTTACTATTGAGAAAACTGAAGATTAGAGATTTTTGTTGGAGCTATTTTCTGAATGTTCTACCAACTTGGAGCAATCATAAACAACTGCTTTTTGAGTGGATGAGATTTTTGTTGAAGTGGTGGGGAAGGAACATCATAGTCGTGTAAGGGGCTTAGATTAGGCCCGACACCCACAGAGATTTGGGGTTTGTCTTCTCGCCACTTTCAAGCCATGAATGAGGTTGACAATAGGAGAGATGAAGAGGTACTCAAGCTACAAGAGAAGTTGGAGGCCATGACAGATAAGGTTGCTACTTTGGAAGAAAAGGCAGCTAAAGTGTCAGACTTGGAAAAAAATATCTAAAGTGAGCGAACTAGAGGCTAAGGTAGATTCACTTACGAAGTTAAACTCGGAACTTGTTAAATTCACAACTTCCATGCAAAGGAGATTTCCACATGTGCCAAGCATGGACATCAATTCAGCTTCCATGCCAAGGGGCAGCAGACAGGTAACAACAATTCAGATTTCCCCATATTACTGACTGCTGAAACTTGAGTCATTTGGTTCTACTGTTATTTGTGTATACTGTTAATGTGAAAGCAAACATGTAGGAATAAATCTTAGTATGAAATTAATGCTTAATTAATTAGATATCTTAGTATGAAATTAATGTAAACTTTGGATCCATCTGTAAGAATGATTGAGAATATTTTAGGGCTCTCACTGCTTTAGACCAAAATTCCTATTTCACAAAATGATAAAATGACTCTGGCAGATTGTTTTGATACATTCTGTGCATTTGTTAGAAGTAATTTGAATATCTCCTTTTTGGTTAATGTCAACATGGGAAACATGAATTTTTGTGCCTGAAACTTGGCAAGTTTTAGTCTGTTGCTTGAATGAAAACCCTTAACTGTTCATGAAATCTTATTAGTGATATTTCTGAAAGTCTTTTTATCCATATCTTTAACTCATTGATTGATTTCTCTACTTCTATCTTGGAAGAACTTTCACGGAGATATACTTTGCAGTTTCAGATATTATTTAGGTTCTTTATATGTCTTTCCTTGTTCAATAAAATTATCATAAGAAACAAAATGTTAAGGTTTTTTTTTTAATGTTTTCTAGCAATTATTCTATTAATGGATTCTAGTCCAAAATGTAGTATATATCTATCAATTAAAGGAAAGGAAAGGAAAGGTGAAGATAAGTTTGCTATCATAGTAGCCTATTTTAATATGTTAAGCTTCGAGAGTTGTAGCTAAGAATCTCAAGATAATTCTGAGGTGATAACAAACTTTCTTGCCCTGAATGAATATGCTGTTGTCAAGATATTCTTCATACATATCAGTTATGGAATATTATTTGAAGGGGCATAGTCAAGACATCTAGTAGGCAATATTTTATTTGAAATATATATTTGGGTTTGCTTGATTATTTAACCTGAGTTAAAAATTTTATATGACAGATTTCGGATGCATCGAGTTCATTGGGGTCAATACGTGCAAATAACTAAGGAAAACTGGAAGCTTTGTGAATGAAGTTAGGATGTGAAAATTAGGATGTAGCATTGGCAGTAGGTAAGGGAACTGGATTTTTGAATCTATGTAGTGTATGCATGTGGCTGATGAAATAGCAGCACCAACAATGAAAACTTGACTGTTATTGCTTGCTTTGTATACAACTGTTGTTGCAAAAGATGAAATGCTGTTAGAGGATAAAGGTGCCATTGCCATTTTTTTTGCTTTGGTCTGCATTTATTTTGCTTTGTATACAACTGTTGTTAAGGAAGTATTGCTTATCAGGAAAAGAGAAGTATCATTTATTTTAATATTATAATGATGCACTTGTTAGCATAAAGTTGATAGACTTTCTATTAAAAGATGTAATACTTTCAAAAGCAATTTAAAATGTCAAAAAAGCAAATTAATATATAAATTCATTCAACAAATATATCAATTTAATGCAAATAAGATTTTTATCGGCACTTTAAATTGCCTTTAAAGGTTATTAACTTGTAAGGGCATTTTAAACTGTCAACATAATTTATTCTATAAATATGTAGAGTAATATATAAACTCAATGCAAATAAGACTTTACCTGCACTTTAAAATGCCTTGAAAAGTATGTTAAATACAACGGCATTTTAAAGCTCCGGGAAAAGTCATGTTGGCAAATACAGATACAATTTCGGCATTGGTGGTCAGGTTCGTCGGAAACTTTTCACCAGCACCCGTCTAGCCGGCAGTCAACAAACTGCCGGCGAAAGCAATAGGGGCATTTCTTTTTGTCTTTTAGCGGCACTTATAAATGCCGGTAAAAAAAGTTTTTTTGTAGTGTGTCTTGTCTCAATTCATCTCATGCCGGTACAAAAATATCCTACCCAAGTCCGGCCCAATACAGGCCAGACTTGTCGGGCTGTCCGGCCATGAGCAGGTCTACTTGAGAGTTGTTGCTCTGTCCATATATAATGGCCGACCCAAAGCACTAGCAATATAACTGAGATCAGTTTTGGTGTACAATTCAAGTGGGACATTGCCCAACTTCATTCGAATTAGTATTTGCTTCATATTAAACTCCAATGAGGTCATCCCAGGCTCTCCTTTGCGCACAATTATGACTTTATTTTGTATATGTTAAGGTCCTGATTCAATCATCCAATCTCTGATTTTTTGTGAGAAAATTTGAATTACGTACATATTCGTACCAGTTGGTTTCATCTCAACTTGGCCTCTTTTCCCCATAGAAAATTTGCCATCTTCTGAAACTGGCTGAAATTGGGAGCTCTTCCTAGAAATTGAGCAACTACAGCATTTTGCAATTGATTACAGATTCCTTAGGTGGCTTCACAACAAACCTGCTCCTTTAGCATTTCCAATCATCAATGGAGGAAAATCAGCACTGAAGTCTCAGCAGAAGAAGCTAAAGTAGTTTGCGCCATTTTTGATTCTAAGATTTGCTGCAACTTTGGAAAATGCCATAGTCGATCCAAAAAGATAACTCGATCGAAGCAAGATCAACAAAATCGAGTGCGAAAAAAGGAAAATTATTGGAAAATTGAACAAGAATCAGTAAGAAATCAAGAAAGTCGCAAGAAAATGAGTTAAAAATTCGAGATTCTGTCCGACTGATCACGTTAAATCTGCTAACGTGAGTCGAGAGAATTTGCTTTGTTGTTTGTTTTTAACTTTGATTTAGTAACTTTTAGACATATACATATGTATGTTTCTTTCAACAAGATACGGAAGTAGAAATTATACATACAACCAAATCAATTGAACATCGCAAATTTGATATGTTTTATTAAGTTATTTTAAGAGAAAATCAACCAAATCAAATAAGTTAGTCGGAAAAAAAGGCCCACCTAACTAACGTGGGACTAGCTCGAACTTGAATGTAGCTAATGGTGTAGGGTGTAAGCCATTAGAGAAGCTAGATTCCTTTGTTACATGTAATTAGATCTGCTCAAGGGTCGGACAGTCTGTCCGACTCGACAGGCTTGGCTCGTATTGGATCGGATGTGGGTAGTGATTTTGATAATTCAGTCCCGCCCGAATTACTGTCCATGTATTAAAATATTATTTTTTATTCAAATTTAATTATAAAAATATAAAAATATTAATATAAAAATAATTTTTTAATTTTTTATTAATAAATAAATAGTAACCCGGATCGATCCTGGGCAACAAAAAAAAATTCAGGTCGAAGCCCGATCCGATCATGAATAGGTTTACATGTAAGTTGTAACCCTATAAATTGCCATACACAAACGTTCTTTAATTGGGATTATGATTTTAATGCTCCCCAAGATGAACGATCCAATAATTTATCGAAATCAAATTAATTTTTGTTTAGTTTTAATTTCAATTAGCATTCAATTATTATTAATTATTGTCTAAAACAATTTTGTACTCATTGATCAAACAAATTTTTAGAAGCTATAAGTATATCTTTGGAAGGAACAAGGAGATAATATGTTTCATTTGAATGGTCGGCTTTTATCAATCATTCAAATAAAGTATAAATCAACTCTTTAATTAGAACTAGTTTGATAATTTATTTATTTTTTTTGCCAAATCCAAACTATCTTAAAAATTTATTATCGATAAAAATGAAAATTCATTATAAATATCGAAAATGAAAAGTAAAGAACATATATATATATATATATTAATATTAATATTTTTTAAAGATTTTTAGACCAATTAATCTAAGTCAAAGCTAGAATGATATTGAGATCATAAAAGAGATTTTTTTTCCCCATAGCAATATAGTTGGTTTGATGACAATTAGGGAAATCCAATAAAGTGCAACAAAAATGGGAGAGTCAAAATCAAAAACATTGTGGAGCTAGCATCCAAGGTGTGTGGCTTTGCCTTTCTTACAAGAACTTAGAGTGAGTTTGATTGGACTAACTGCAACATCTTTTCATTAATAAATAAAATTCTATGACGTCAACATTTGTCTATTTAACATTGAACCTAAACTCTGTGGGTGAAATAAATTTTTAGTTCGATTTGAATTATTATTCATTTAATAAAAAAAATATTTTTTATTTAAAATTATTTATAAAATATAAAAATATTAATATAAAAATAATTTTTTTAATATTTATGAATAGTATGGACTTACAGGCCAACTTGAGCTCGACTCGAACTTGAATAAGAGAAGAAAAAAATTCAGATCGTAATCCAAATTTGAACTCTTTGTTGTTCATGAAATTATGTATCATTTAATTGGTCCTCCTCACCAACTGCCTACAATTAAACATTTCTTTTCACCCCGAAAAGAGAACAAAGGATTACTTTGTTTTCTTTTTGCAAAATAGTCTATATGAGATTCAAAATTTATCCACAATCATCGTGTTCAAGTTTTATGTTCATGACTATAATTTTCTATTAGAAACCAGTCTATACAATCTAAATCTCCTTTGGTTTTTGTTTTTTTTTTCGACAAATTTGATTAGACCCAACCTGAATCTTAAACGGGAATTTTTAAATTTGGATCCAATTCGTGAAAATATTATATTATTAATAATTATTATTATTTTTTTTAAAAAGAATTATACCTAAAATTTTAACAAATATATTAAAAGTACCTTTTTAAAAAAAAATTCTAACACCATCTTAAAGAAATAACATCTTTAGATTTGATTTTTTTTTTTTTAATTTAAGGGTTAGCTTAATTTATTTTATTGAATACCATAATATATAAATTAGTGGATGTATATGCGATGTGGTAAAAAAAAAACATATATTGGACTAACCAAACGCACATAAATCATAATTAAATATACAAATTAAGTTGGCCATCCTCATTATTTAGGCAATAAAATTATTTTCGGGACCACATTAGATTGGCCCATGGTGTACCATTTTCAAAATTGTGTTTAGTGTTTAGAGAGAAAGAAAATGGGTGAAAGGGAAAGGTAGAAAAAAAAAATTGGTTAAGGAAAAAATATAAAAGAAAATGAAAATAAGTACCTTTCACACTTAAAAATAAAATAAAAAAATCCTAAGTAGGAGGAAAATGAAATAAAATCTCCCATTCGATTATTTTGGAATAAGGTGCAAATTTATCACTACTTACACAAATGATTTTAATTTATCATTAATCTTTCAATTGTATAATTTTATCATCATACATTCATACGTTTAATTTTAAAATGAATTTATCATCATAATTCAAAATTTTAAAGCAATTATAGAATATTTAATAAAAAAATTTATTAAAAAGTTATTTTATAGTTAAAAAATAATTTTAAAAATAATGTCAGAAAAAAATAACCATGAAGCTAAAATTTAAAACTTTCTTTTAAATTTTTTTCTTTTATCATGACACTTTCTACTAAATATATATAGCACATAATCTGAAATTTTCTTGTTTTATTTTTTCTTCTTTCATCTTGACATTTTTTATTAAATATAATACCACATCAATTTTTCAGGTAGTCTTGGTTTTTTTTTTTTTTTTTTTGTCATGTCATTTTCAGAATTTATTTTTGAATTAAAATAAAAATATAGTTTCTAACAAAATATTCTACACAATCTTTTTCAACTGTTACATTTTAACCAAATTTGTTTCAAATTTAAAGGTATAATGATAAATTTACTTCAAAATTTAAAATATAATGATAAAATTACATCAACTGAAAAAGATTAATAATAAATATGACCACTCGAATAAGTAAAATGATAAATTTATACTTTATCTCATTAATTTTAATTATTTTCTTATGATTTTACCCAACTTCTTTTTAGAAGTAAATAGGCTTTGAAGTTACATTGTCAACAATATCTGGTAGAACAAGTTGGTTTTAGAAAGAAAATTTCCCATGTAATATTCCAAGAAATTAATAAGCTTTGATGTAACATCGTCAACATGTTCTTCCAATTAGCTAAAAAATACACTGATATCTAAATTCCAAACCTTTCCTTTTCTCTGTTTCATTCACATTTTTTGCTTCTTTCTAGACCATACGATTATCTGAAAAATAATTAAAACACGGCACGAAAAAAATACGAATATGACGCGAATAAACCAATGTGTCAAAATATACATAATACGAATTATTAACATGTTACAATTAATATAAATATATAATACCTTTAAACACGAATATGACATGATAAAATACACGAACACAATACGAATACACGAATTGCCAGGTCTACTTCTTTCTTTGGTCAAAAAACTGTTTGCTGAAATCAACATTACAACATTCAAATGTGGGCCGCCTGCCTTAAATCAGTCGAACAGCAATCTGGAATTTATTACGATGGGCAACCATGCCAGCAAACGGCAAGCATTAACAGATTCTCAAGAAAAGAAACGGGATTTTGGTGCCTTGACTTGACCAACTTCAAGAATTTTGTGGTTTCTTTAACCACGGACATATCTAAGCATCCTGCATACAAAAAACCAATATTACTCGGATTCGGGTGTGAGTGTCGGACATGTCATGTCTTGTATGTTTTTTGTTCCTCAGCATTTCTTGAATAACACATGTATGACGCAAATCTATATCATGTTGAATAGCAAGTACAAAATTTTAGACAGGCTCCTCTTCCCCTTGCAAGGCAAGCAGTTGGCGCGACACTTACGGAATTATCAGAAAAGAAAGTGGTTAGGCCCTCAATGGTCTTAAGCTCTCTTCAGTTAGCACTTTTAGCAAGGGGGGTGAACAATCAACCCAAAGCAAGAAGAAAAAACTAGTTTTCTTAGTGATTTTATGCACAAGTGAATGACTCTTGTTTCGACACTTATCTGGTCATAATCAATTAGGCAAGCATGTTGCAAGAAATTTGTGGAGTGGATGATATCATTTCAGGTGAAAACTGTTAAGATCTAACAACACTCAACGAATGCCATTAATCTTTTGAAAAATAAAAATATTCCAACTCCTGAAATTTCATTACTGACTAACTATAACTAGAGACAAGCAGGGTTCAACCAATCATGCAATCAACTTTAGTACCTTAAATCATCCTTAAGATAAACATCTTTAAAGCAGATAAAGCTAAAGAGATGAAAACACCTATGTTAATGCACAAAGCATGAGGATTTGCAATCAACGGTAATGAACTAAATATGCCATTTACCTGATGAGATAGTATATAATTAAGAAGGAAATCACAAAGCCCATCACCAGTGTACACATTCTCCGATTGGACTTCTTCTCAAACACCTATAGAGCAGCAATCTCATCATATTGAGTCAATTTTATCAGTAACAGAAATTAAAATTAAACAAACATGAAGCTAAAATAATAGAGCAGATCATGTTTAGATACCTTCTTGAACCGATCCATGGTGCCAGACATTATGCCCCTTGTAGAATCCATACGATTGCCCTGATTTACAACAAAATTCATTAAAAACAAGAAACCAGATTGTTTTCACAAAAGTTGAAGTTTGAGGCATAACAACTGCAACTGTGTACCATCCGGTCGAGCAAACGGTTATGGCTCTCCACCTCATCATGTATATCACCTGTTAACTATAAAGAATTTATACATATCAATAGTTGGTCAAAAGAGTATAAACCATAAAATTTCAGGGCATTTTCCACCATCTGTTTTGTTTTTAGTGAAGAAAAATTAATACAATTCCCCACAGTAGAAACAATTCTATTATGTAAGTAAAGGTGCACAAGACTTTGTGCACACTCACACAGGTCCATAAATACACGAAGAAATAGAAGACTTTATGCTAGAATATGCAATAACAAAACTGGTGTGTGTCTAAGAGGTAAAATAAACAATGCGTATTGACATTGAGGGGCTCAGTACATGTGCTTCAAATTCAACACCTTACTATCCCCCTCAAAAACTTATCTCAGTACTTCCCTGGTGCTTAGGATTTCTCACGGTGACATGGAGAAAAGAAGAGGGAAGAAAAGGTAGATCAAGTGGAAAGTTGCCATTCCCTTGACTGTTTCACATAGTATTTCTCCAATACATGCATTGCTGTAGCTGACCCTGGCATTCCATGCTTGAGCATCTACATATATATTATATAGTAGCCCACAAAATAACAGCCAATTTACACTACAGATTTTCTGAACAAATCTGGTTGAGCTCTCAAGAAAGATAGCCTAAAGAAGGGCTTTTTGAAGCTAGCTTATTATTATTTTCGAATTTTATTGTATTATTATAATTTTTTATTTGTGTATGTGAAGCTGGCTTATTATGCCTGCTATATAAGGGAACTCCCAGTCCCACATGTCCTAAATGCCAACCCCATAAAATTCAAGCATCTAACATTGTCCACGAGACCATGGTAGGTTCACCAAGACTTCAAAAGAACGCAAAGGTTTAGATAGATATTATTAATATTTAACAAGTTGCAAATAATCAATAAAACAGCAAGGTAAATCTTCTTTGACAGAACTTACTCTTTTCAGAAAAGCAACTCTGTCTTGCAAGCTGTCTATAGCTTTGTCATTGTCATGCTCCTTAATTTCTTGAGAGAAAGATGAAGAGGTCCTGAGACCACCTTCTTCAAGCTTATCAAAGCCATCAAATAGAGCTGATTTTGAAGAGCGGTGATCCCTATACAATAAGTGATCATGCCATAATTTAGAAAAGATGAATCGAAATAACGAATAAAAGGATCATCTTTAATGGACCGCAAAAACTTAGAAAATGGATTTATATCAACAAAGAAAAATTGGGTAAGAGAATATGCAGAGTTGATATATCACATATAAAATAAGATCATACAGTACTACTACTAACTTGTCCTAGTTCAACAGATGAAACTGTCAACATAGTAGCAAAAAATACAAGGGGAAAAAGAAAAATGATGAACTTTTCCAAGCATTAAAAATCATATCCATGTTACAACATAAAAACAAAAAACACAATTCTACAACTAGAAAAACAGAATCAGCGATTATCAGGTCCGTCCAGAAAAGAAAACAACATAGAGAAAATGAAATGAGACCCTTGAATGGGGGTACAAACAACCAAAAACAAATTAAGAACTTATACAAGAAGACTCAACTCTCAACCCCTATGATTACAATCAAAATTATTGAAAACCAACATTTCTAAGACTAACTTTTCACTAATGAAAGATTGATTGGGAGGAACTTTTAAAGGAAAACATCAAAAGTCAGCTACTGAGGGCAAATCAACCATGAGTTTTCTTAGTTGCAAAAATTCAAGCAGAGAATCATCCTAGGATTACAATTCTTATCTTAGGCAAGGAATTTAGACGAATCAACTAAATTAATTGATTTTTTAAAAGGATCAAGAGAGGACTATTCTTCGAGGCCGTGTCAAAAACCATAAAACCTAAGGGATCAAACCAAGCAACAAATCAAAAACAAAGCTAAAATCTGAAAATCCTTCACACACAAAAAAAGATAATTTCTGTTACTAATTTCATCAAGTTCCAACATTGTCGAATAATTAATCAATTTAATGTTTAAAACACTCCAAGTAATTAGAAAATTTTAACAAATTCGAGACAAAGCTTTAATTCGAACAAAATGTGAGGGAAAAACCCTATAAAAATTTAACCAAATAATTGATTCTTGTGAAATCATATTGATGCTTAAATATAAACAAACAGTTAGCGGCAAACAAATTCCATCAAAAAATATATACATAGAAGTGAAACTAACCTTCTATAACTCATTGCTTCAAATTCCACTTCCTTTTTTCGATTCTGCTTTTAATAAATTTTCAAGACTTTCATTGAGGGCAAAAAAAAAAAAAAAAATTTGTTAAGCGGAGTGGCGAATTCTATTTTCTTCTTTTTTTTCTTTTTCTTTTTTTCCCTTAAAAGAATTGATGTCATTTAGAATTTGGGTTTTTTTTAGGCCCAGCTATAAAAGTAGCGAAGTATCAAAGCCCATATTCTTAATTGGAATTATGATTTTAAAGGTAACTTTCTCGAGAAATTATCAAATCCATCGTCTATGAAAATTTTAAATTTTATAAACGAATTAGCAGATAGACCTGCTCAAGAGTCGGATAGCTCGTCTTTTTCGATAGGTCTGATTCTTATTGGGTCGAGTTTGGATAAGAATATATGTGCTCTAAGTCGATTTGGCCCGATCACTGTTTACATATTAAAATAATATTTTTTTTATAAATTTAATTATAAAATTAATAAAAAATAATTTTATTTTTATTTTTTAAATAGAATAAACAGTAACTCCGAGCGCGCCCAGGTAAAGAAGTTGAATATTTTCTGGGCCTTGGTCCGACCCATGAGCACCTCTATTAGCAAGGTAACATATACTTCTTAGGATATAATTAAAAAAAACAATTAAAAAGAAGTAGAACATGTGACAGATTCTTAATCCCGCTTGTGGAATTAAAAAATTTTATTATCAATTTATCAAATACGAATTCGAACTTTCTCTAAAAAAACAAAGATTATTTTCGTTTTTGATATACTGACGGTGGATTTTTTTTAACTCCACGAGTGGTGTTAATAATTTCTATATGTCTCAATTCTTTTTTAATTAGTTTTTTAAAAAATTTCAATATACCCGAAAAAATATGTGTCATTTTGTTAACTCAGTTTGTAAAATTTAAAAACTCCACTAACGATAGATAATATAATTTTTTATACCTCCACAAATTAATTCTTTTAACACGAGTTCATTTAATAATTTATTTAGTTATTAATTTATAAATGTATTTAATGATATATTTTTTAACTTTTAATTTTATTTATGAAATCTAAAAATTTTACTAAGGATAACTTCTCATAAAAAAAAATTCCCAATTTATAGTTCTATTTGATTTAAATGATTCATAGCTCAAGAATGGTCTAAGTTCAACGTGATTTCATTCTGAAATTGTCCAAACCATGATTATAATATAGAAGTAAAACTTGAAAATTATATATATATATATATATATGAATTATTATCCTATATACTGCCCGTGAAATTTTTTAACTCCACAAGCGGTGTTTGCACGCTGTCATAACGGTTTTTTCGACCGCTAAGACGAATTTGATGAAAACACAAAATAATGGAGTCGCCACCAATCTTTTTTGCTAGGTGTGATTGGCCACCTATTAAAACCGGTTTAGTAAAACATTAATTAAAACATTTTGTAAAACCAATTTCGAAGTCCGCGCTTTGAACCAGAGAGAAAACAAAATCGGGTTCGGGAGTCGGTTACGTGCGGGGAAGGATTAGCACCCCCGCAACGCCCGTTTAGAAAACGGTACCACTTGATCACGTGTTATCTTAAATCTCGGTTTAATGGATTTAACATCGGTATTTAAAACTAATTCTCTTTTCCTTTTATTTTATTTTATAAAAAAAAAAAACATGTTTATTATTTTTTGGATTTTCTTGAACTGTTTTTTATTTTTTTAAAAAACGAAAGTGAACATAAATTTATTATCGAAAATACTCATTAAATATTCCCGACACTCTCGGTGGTATTTAACGAGATCTTCTCACCTCAAGACATCTTAGGAATCACAACCGTGATCCTTCGAATTCCGTCGTCGGCAATTTACATCCATTTTTTATTCATGCGTATGATGCGAATATTTAAATGTCGGACGCATACGACTTAGCATATAACTATAAAATTTAAACATGCAAATCATAATATTAAAAATACGAGCATGGCAAAATATAAACATTCGCTCTTTATTCATTTTTTGTATTGATTATTTCCATTTTTTTTAAAAACGAAAACGAATTTTTGTATCGAGCATGTCGCTAAATACTCCCACCACTCGTGGTGATATTTAACGAAATTCTCGCACCTCAAGATATCTTAGGAATCACTACCGTGACGTCCTTCGAATTCCGTCGTCGGTAATTCGCATTTATTAAAATATTTTTTTTTTGAAAGTGTAAATTAAAATGCTTCTAAAAATTATTTTCGAAATAAAAGAAATTATCTATGTAAGAATAATTCCCGAACCATTCCGATATTTTCGATAATGTTTCGATTATTATTCTTACTCGGACCATTTCAAAGAACGATTGATACTCCGACCATCCCGAGAAAGAAATCCGTTTTTAGAGAATTTTATTTACCGAAAATAATTTTAAAAGACATGTATTAATTAGAAAAATTATTATTTTAATATTTTAAAATCGAAACTGAATAACAAAAATATATCGAATGCCGGACAAAATAAATAAATACAAATAGTAATGAAAATAAATACGAACATCAAAATCATACCTGAGAAAGATCGAGAATCCGAAAAATCAAAATGCCGGACTTGATCTTCGTAAAATCACCTGAAAATGTCAAAAACAAAAAAAATCAAAACTTCAAAAACGATCATCGTGAATTTTTCTTTAATTTTTTTTATTATATTTTTTCTTTTTTTATTTTTTTAATTTTTAATTTTTTGATTTTTTTTTTATTTTTTTAATTTAATTTTTAATTTTTTTTATATTTTTATATTATTATTTTTTATTTTTTATTTTATTTTTAATATTATTTTTTCTCTTTTTTTCTTTCTTTTTTCTTTCTTTTTCTTTTTTTTTGGCCCAAAACCAGGCCTGGCTTGCTGGGCCAGGACTGGCCCAGATTTTTCCTTTTCTTTTTTTTGGCAAGGGGGGACCCGCGCGGACCCCGGGTCGGATCCAGGTCCAGGCGCGGATCCTCCCCGCGTTAAACGGCGCCGTTTCGACGCCACAAAACGGTGCCTTTCGGCGCCTTTCTCTCTCTTTTTTTTTTTTGCTTCTTTCGGGTCGGGCGCGCGGACCCCGGGTCGACCCGCGAGTCCACGCGCGGACCCTAGTCAAAACGGCGTCGCTTTGACGCAAATTCTTTTTTTTTTTTAAAGAAAGCGGGTGACCCGCGCGGACCCCGGGTCGACCCGCGGGTCGACGCGCGGGTCATTCGACCCGCTCCATGGGGGGCTATAAATAGCCCCCCTTTTTTTTGTTTTTTCAGTTTTTTTTTTCTTCTTTCTCTCTCTTCTTTCTCTCTCTCTTTCTCTCTCAGCCTAGAAACCAAGAACCCAGAATCCGACAGCCGACCACCGCGTCGGCCGCCGTCGGTCGTCGTCCGAGCGACGGCCGGCGAACTCCAAAGCACCTTCTCTGGAACCGCGTCGGTCTCCTCTCTCCGATTCTGGGCTCCTTTTTGCCCGAATCGGAGTCCACCACCCTAGATCTAGGAAAAAACTTTTCGACTTTCTCTTTTTTTTTTTTCTTTTCGGTTTTGTTTTTTGGGTGTTTGGTTTGTGGTTTTGTTTTTGTTTTGCAGGGTTTTTTGGTTGCTGGGTGGGTTGCGAATCGAAAGGGGGCTAAGATCTGGGATTTTGCCCAGGGGAGAGTCTGGATCTGGATTCTCCTCCCCTTTTTCTTGAGGATGCTTTGATAAAAAAGGGGGGGTCCGATTTGGGGTCTCGGACCCCGGATCTGGGTTTTTTTCGGGGAAGGGTTCTCTTTTTTTTTGAATGGGGGCTCCGATCTGTGTGTGAGCCCCGGATCTGGTTTTTTGGTGAAAGAGAGGGTCCGAACCTGTTTTTCTTTTCAAATCTGGGGACCTCCTCCTTTTTTTTTTGTGCTGGTGATGGGGGCTTTATGGAGAGGTTGAGGGGTGGTGTGGGTTTCTGCTGGGGTTGGTTGGCGTGTTGGTAGGGGTGGCGTGTAGGTTGGGGTTTGGCAGGAGTTGGTGGTGGCAGGGCAAGGTGTCAGGTGGCCAGGGTTTGGCGTGTGGGGGAGGGTTTCTGCTGTTGGGTTTTGGGAAATGGGGGAGGCGGCTAGGGTTAGCAGCAGAGGGGTTAGGTTGGGCCTGGTGAAGGTTTGGGCTAGGGTGAAATAGGTTGGTTGGGTTTGGGCCCAAATTGAGCTGGGTTTGTATTCAGCAGGCCCGGTTCGCACTTGGCCCGGGTCTGATTCGGATCCGACCCGGACGAAAATTGGTTATTACAGCTGCCCCTCTTTGCATATTGCTGAGAATCAGGAATAGGGCAAAGACAGTATAACCAATTTTGTCCGGTTATTGAGATCCATTTTTAGCGAGGCTCTATCATTTGGAAAAATAAATTGCTTCTCTAATCAGAGGCTCTATCACTTGAAAAATAAATTGCTTCTCTTATCAGAGGCTCTACAACTTTGAAAATAAATTGCTACTCTAATCAAAGGCTCTATCACTTGGAAAGATAAATTGCTCCTCTCATCAGAGGCTCTATCACTTGGAAAAATAAATTGCTCCCCTAATCAGAGGCTTTATCACTTGGAAAATAAATTGCTCCTCTCATCAGAGGCTCCACAACTTTGAAAATAAATTGCTCCTCTAATCAGAGGCTCCATCACTTGAAAAATAAATTGCTCCTCTAATCAGAGGCTCTATCACTTGAAAAATAAATTGCTTCTCTCATCAGAGGCTCTACGACTTTGAAAATAAATTGTTCCTCTCATCAGAGGCTCTACAACTTTGAAAATAAATTGCTCCTCTAATCAGAGGCTCCATCACTTGAAAAATAAATTACTCCTCTAATCAGAGGCTCTATCACTTGGAAAATAAATTGCTCCTCTCATCAGAGCCTCTACGACTTTGAAAATAAATTGCTCCTCTCATCAGAGGCTCTATCACTTGGAAAAATAAATTGCTCCTCTAATCAGAGGCTTCACAACTTTGAAATCTAAAAATGAACTTCGAATTTTTTTGACAATGAGTTTGAACACAACTTAGATCATCACCTCACTTACTACCTTAGTCTTACGAAAGTGAAGACTAATTCTGGATATCCCATCTCTTTCTCGTTCAGTTTTGAAATTCCTTGTCAGATTCTTCAGATATCGCCACTTGACTAATCATACCGAGGCTCGACCTTTCTCAAAGTAACGAGTTTGACTTTGCAAGAATTGAAAATGGTACCTGAAGGTTTTGAAAAATGTCATTTTGAAAGATATTACCCGGAGGTTTTTGAAAGCAGATACTTGGAGGTCTAAAAATGTTACTTCTTTGAAAGTGGTGCCCGGAGGTCTTATTCTTGACTTTGAGAGTGATGCCCAGAGGTCTTTATCAATGATTTTTTAGAAAGGTGCCCGGAGGTCTTGAAAACATAACTTTTGAGGAAATGCCCGGAGGTCTTGAAACAGGTGCCCGGAGGTCTTTAAAAATGTCTTTTCATTGAAAATGGCGCCCGGAGGTCTTATCCATGATTTTTTTTGAATAATGCCCGGAGGTCTTGAAACATGACTTCTGAGAATAATGCCCGGAGGTCTTGAAACAGGTGTCCGGAGGTCTTTAAAAATATCTTTTCATTGAAAATGGCGCCCGGAGGTCTTATCCATGGATTTTTGAGAATAGTACCCATAGGTCTTGAAACAGGTGCCCGGAGGTCTTTAAAAATGTCTTTTTCTTTGAAAATGGTGCCCGGAGGTCTTGAAAACATGATTTTTGAAAATGGTGCCCGGAGGTCTTAGAATAGGTGCCCGGAGGTCTTCTTTCTTCCTAACTTTCCTTTTCTTTCGCTGTGCCGGAAGGATTTAAAGAGAAATGCCCAGAGGTCTTAGAACAGGTGCCCGGAGATCTTCTTTTTTTCTAATTTCCTTTTTCTTTTGCTGTGCCCGGAGGTCTTAAAAATGTAACCCGGAGGTTTTAAAACAGGTGCCCGGAGGTCTTCTTTTTTTTAAATTTTCTATCACTTTGAAAATAAATTGCTCCTCTAATCAGAGGCTTCACAACTTTGAAAAAATAAATTGCTCCTCTCATCAAAGGCTCCACAACTTTGAAATTTAAATTGCTCCTCTCATCAGAGGCTCTACCACTTGGAAAAATAAATTGCTCCTCTCATCAAAGGCTCTACAACTTTGAAAACAAATTGCTCCTCTCATCAGAGGCTCCACAACTTCGAAAATAAATTCTTTTCCTGTGCCCGGAGGACTTAAAAGAGGTAACCCAGAGGTTTTTTTTTTGAAAGAGGTGCCCGGAGGTCTTGGTGATTATACCTGAAGATCATATCTTGGAAGAAAATCTCACTGAATGTTCGAATTCAAATGTCAAAATTTCAAATAATCAATGTCATGCATGAAATTTGAATGTCATGCGATGTCAATGCATATGCTCCTGATGATGTATGTGCAAGTACCCATGAATACTGTACACATTTTACGACACGATGCAGATGCAAAACATAATAAAGATGCGAATGTTCATGAATGATGCAAATGTTCCCGATTGTTTTTTTTTCTGATCTTGGTTTAGCTTTTCCAAATTGTTTTTCCTCTTCGAAACAGAGTGTATCCTGAAACACTCGTGCCTCGTACGAGATCAACCATTTTCTTCACTTTGGAACTAACCCTTTGCCCCGATAGTTTTTCAAGATCAACTGGAATCCGAGTGTTCACTTCTTCTACCTCAATAGTTCCATACCTCTGGGCCAGAAGAACCTTCGTCTTATGCCAACATCGGAAATGGTTTCTTCCAAAAATATTTTCATTTATCTGCTTTTGCTTGCTTTTTTTTGAAAAATGTTTGCTTATTTACTGAAAACTTTTGAGCTGAAAATGTCATCCTCATGTTGTGATATCCAAATCTCTTGAAGATTGATGATCACTGTTAGAAGTTTTTCTGAGTGTCAATTCGGATTTTTTCAAATTGAGTCGGAAGGCTTGGTACCACAAGATTTTGGTTGATCCAAGGAGATTTCACAACAGGAAAAATGTATATCCTTTCTAGACTCATAAGTGGAACAGATTTTATAGAACATGATTTTTTTGGACTCAAACAAATTCAACCTTTTCTTAGTTTCCAAATCACGGCGTTTTGACAAATGTCAAGGCTAGCTGGGATGTTCAAACTGGAGAATTAATTCTGGAAAGGAAAACGGTCTCAGTTCTTTAAAGTCAAACCTCCAAACGAGAGTTGACAGTTTTGGGATATTTTGGAATTCCCAGATGTTCCTTAACTTCTTCAAAATGACTTCTTCTTTTGTTATGGCCTCAATAATACCATAAGCAGCACCGAAATTCTCCCATTTTACTTTAGACTGCCCGTGTTGGGTTTTCACCCTAGAGTCTCATTCTTTCCATTTTTTCAATTTTTTTTTCATTAAATGTATCACCATGCATTCAAGAAATCAAGACTTATCCAAAAAAGATTTTTAACCAGAAAGGAGATCGAAGTCTCATGCATTTCTCTAAGAATAGACTCATCAATTTAAATGGCCATGCTCGATCAAAATGGTCTTTTCAAGGTACGTAATGTAGGCCAAGGCTCGAGGTTCTGAAAAAAAGATAAATAGGCCCAAACATGTGTGTAAGGTGATCAAATCAAGGATCATTTCATGAGGAGGATTCTTTTCGAAACATTTGTCTTTTCTGAGCCCTCTCTTTATTCGATGATTTTCATCCGTTCTTTTCTTCATTTTCTGTTTTTTTTTTGCTTTCCTTTTTCTTTTTATCTCCCTCTTTTTTTTTTTGGCATTTCTATTTTGACAAGGTGAGCCTGTAGTTGTTTGGAAGCTCAGATTTCTCTTTGAGTCAAGGCATTCTTCTTTCGTCTTTGAACCAAGACTTCACTATCTGTGACCTTTGAAAAGATCCTTCCTCGCATTTGCCTCCTAGCGTTGAGGGTGATCCTTGATCGGGGTTGAAAAAACGAAAGTATTCATTAGGCTCAAAAGGGGTAGCAAAAGGATATTTTCTATTTTATGAAAGGATGATGAAAGATGGCCATTTTTCATCTCGAACACAAGCACGTAAATCGAAAAGTCATTCCTTAGAGGAAAAGGTTTTTTTTTTTTTTTTTTTTTGAAACCATCTTGAATTTCATAAATGCATGATGTCACACTCATTTTTCATTTTTTCTTTTCTTTTTTTTTTCATTTTTTTTTGCATGCTCCGAAAATTACTTCATCCTTATTCACCACCTGTCCTCCATATCTACGCATGATGCACCAGGATTGGTCATACAAATGAGACTTCGTATCATAACGAGGAACACCTCGAGTTTTTTTGCTCTCTGAAGGGACAAGAAAGAATATGGCTCGAAAATAGCTTTTTTCTAGGAACACGAGAAAATCAGGTTTAATCATTGTTACCCGAGACGTTAATCATGAAGTGACGTCTGGGCAACTCTTGTTTTGTGGTTACGGAAAGGGATGTGAATGGTTTTGGCATAACCTTGACACACATCAATTTACCATGATCTAGATTCTTGAAAGAGGTTTCACTTGTTTGAGACACCAAAAAGCTCGGATTTTTTTCAAAAAGTTTGTTCCATTGCTCATAATTTAAATTAGGATCTGCATTTTTCTTATTGCACTGACTGTGGTTTCTGAAATTCAACAATATGTTCCTGGAAGCATTGACTGTTTCAACTTAAAGGATTCAAGCATAGGCAAGTCCGAAAGAGAGGGGGAAGGGTGTTGGGTCATTTCTAACAATGATCATCAATAATCTCGAGACTCCCCATCATTTCTTAACGTGAAAAAGGATTTTTTTTCTTTTACGAACGCGCTCTTCAAAAATCAAGAATTTCTTTAATGTTTATTTTTGCAAATTCAAATTAAAGCACAACAAACACAAAGCTTTTGAAATTCAAAATTTATTTATTTCATGTGGATGCCAACATAAGACAAGTGCTTTCATGATGAGGCATAGAACTACATGCATATTCCTCGATGCTTGTTGACATGCTTTTAGAGGTAACCATTCTCATCCTCCAAACCCGTGGCGAAGAAACCGATTTATGGAAATGCGGATTTCCACTGTTCGACTAGCTCTGGAGTCAAAATGCCGTCATGGAAAAAACCTTCAATCTTTTCCTTCAGTTGTCTGCATGCTTCAGTTGTCTGCATCTTTCAGTTTTCAAAACTAAAACGACTTCTTTTTTTTTTATTCCTCAAGTGTGCTTCATGATGCATTAGCTATGAATGCCGCGAATGTAACACGATGCCCATATGATGCATGTAAAGAATAAACAAATTAATGCATGAGTATGTACAATGAGTGACCATGTATGTCACGAATGCATGACTTTATTGTTATGAATGCAATCACGATGTCGATATGATGCATGTAACGAATAAATAAAATGATATACTAGTATATACAGAGAATGATCATGTATGTCACTAATGCATTCTAACAATGAATGACCATGCATGTGATGAGTGCAATATGATGCTAATTTTGATTTGTCTAAATAATAAACAAATTAATGCACGAATATATACAGAAAACTATTCATGATTTGGACTGAACTTGATCATTCAACAATTTTATTGCACAAACTTTGATCTCCAAATTCAATCCGCAAATTTTTTTTTTTGTTTTTTGTTTGTTGTTTTTTTTTTTGAAAAATGTTTTCTTTTTTTCGTAAAAAGATCAAAATATTATTTTCACAAACCAATTTCTATCAAAAACTTTTGTGATAGTGGGTCTTATTATGGCACATATGTCCGAGTATTTATTCAACACTACCGGTTTGCAATTCTCATTTAATCGACAACAAGTGTTTATGCGGTTTATCAAATGAGATTATTATCACCGTGAAATCAAAAATACAACTATAAATGTACATGTTTTATTTACAAGTGCATCAATGCATGAAATGTACGAGATGCACGAAAAGAAAATTTTTCATATTTACAAACTCAAAAAGTTAACGAACATTTGCTCCGACAGTACCAACTTATTTAAGCATCACGGTGCCTTCGGAGCGAAAAATGAAACTTATTGCGGGTAGCACGATGTACGTTCATCATTACCCGATTTACAGTTTTTGTTCGGAGTGTAAACAAATAGCGAAAGATCACAATGTTCCTTCCTAATTTCGAGGATATCCGATCGGAAATTTGATATGGCTCTACTCAAGTTCACTACATGAGGTTGAGTTAGGTTCTAAAAGGCTCCAAATTGCTCCTTACTGTCGCCCGTGAAGGCTAGTAAGGCATCCCGATTTAAAACGGGTTCAATTTGTTGGAGTATATTTTCCAGGCTTATGCGGAGGTTATTGCCTCACGAAAGCGTAGGTACTTTATTACTCCGAAAGTGTTTCGCTAGCCCATGCGGAGGTTATTGCCTCACGAGAGCGTAGGTACTTTACTTTCACCTAAAGGGATAAAGCTCGGGTATAGAGCTTATGTATGAAATGCACGAGCTTGTGTGAGAAGGAACAAGCAAACCTTCGACTATTTGTCTACGACTCTTTATTCTAAACATTCCACGATTTAAAAAATAAACGACATAAAAAAATGAATCAAGAATTAACAAATATCAAAGTGTAATTGCAAGCAAAATAAAAATAAAGAAAGAAAGAAATTAAAGAGAATTAAAATTAAATACCGATTAAATTCATTAATTCGAGATTTTAAAACAACACATGATCAATTTGTGGCTCGACTCTCAAGGCATCCCCAGTGGAGTCGCCAAGCTGTCATAACGGTTTTTTCGACCGTTAAGACGAATTTGATGAAAACACAAAATAATGGAGTCGCCACCAATCTTTTTTGCTAGGTGTGATTGGCCACCTATTAAAACCGGTTTAGTAAAACATTAATTAAAACATTTTGTAAAACCAATTTCGAAGTCCGCGCTTTGAACCAGAGAGAAAACAAAATCGGGTTCGGGAGTCGGTTACGTGCGGGGAAGGATTAACACCCCCGCAACGCCCGTTTAGAAAACGGTACCACTTGATCACGTGTTATCTTAAATCTCGGTTTAATGGATTTAACATCGGTATTTAAAACTAATTCTCTTCTCCTTTTATTTTATTTTATAAAAAAAAACATGTTTATTATTTTTTGGATTTTCTTGAACTGTTTTTTATTTTTAAAAAAAACGAAAGTGAACATAAATTTATTATCGAAAATACTCATTAAATATTCCCGACACTCTCGGTGGTATTTAACGAGATCTTCTCACCTCAAGACATCTTAGGAATCACAACCGTGATCCTTCGAATTCCGTCGTCGGCAATTTACATCCATTTTTTATTCATGCGTATGATGCGAATATTTAAATGTCGGACGCATACGACTTAGCATATAACTATAAAATTTAAACATGCAAATCATAATATTAAAAATACGAGCATGGCAAAATATAAACATTCGCTCTTTATTCATTTTTTTGTATTGATTATTTCCATTTTTTTAAAAACGAAAACGAATTTTTGTATCGAGCATGTCGCTAAATACTCTCACCACTCGTGGTGATATTTAACGAAATTCTCGCACCTCAAGATATCTTAGGAATCACTACCGTGACGTCCTTCGAATTCCGTCGTCGCTAATTCGCATTTATTAAAATCTTTTTTTTTTTTTTGAAAGTGTAAATTAAAATGCTTCTAACAATTATTTTCGAAATAAAAGAAATTATCTATGTAAGAATAATTCCCGAACCATTCAGATATTTTCGATAATGTTTTGATTATTATTCTTACTCGGACCATTTCAAAGAACGATTGATACTCCGACCATCCCGAGAAAGAAATCCGTTTTTAGAGAATTTTATTTACCGAAAATAATTTTAAAAGACATGTATTAATTAGAAAAATTATTATTTTAATATTTTAAAATCGAAACTGAATAAAAAAAATATATCGAATGCCGGAAAAATAAATAAATACAAATAGTAATGAAAATAAATACGAACATCAAAATCATACCTGAGAAAGATCGAGAATCCGAAAAATCAAAATGCCGGACTTGATCTTCGTAAAATCACCTGAAAATGTCAAAAATAAAAAAAATCAAAACTTCAAAAACGATCATCGTGAATTTTTCTTTAATTTTTTTTATTATATTTTTCTTTTTTTTATTTTTTTAATTTTTAATTTTTAATTTTTTGATTTTTTTTTATTTTTTTTAATTTAATTTTTAAATTTTAATTTTTTTTTATATTTTTATATTATTTTTTTTTATTTTTAATTTTAATTTTAATTTTTCTCTTTTTTTCTTTCTTTTTTCTTTCTTTTTCTTTTTTTTGGCCCAAAACCAGGCCTGGCCTGCTGGGCCAGGTCTGGTTCTGGCCTGGCCTGCTGAGCCAGGCCTGGTTCTGGCCTGCTGGGCCAGGCCTGGTTCTGGCCTGCTGGGCCAGGCCTGGCCCAGATTTTTCCTTTTCTTTTTTTTGGCAAGGGGGGACCCGCGCGGACCCCGGGTCGGATCCGGGTCCAGGCGCGGATCCTCCCCGTGTTAAACGGCGCCGTTTCGGCGCCTTTCTCTTTTTTTTTTTTTGTTCTTTCGGGTCGGGTGCACGGACCCCGGGTCGACCCGTGGGTCCACGCGCGGACCCTAGTCAAAACGACGTCGCTTTGACGCAAATTCTTTTTTTTTTTTTTTTAAGAAAGCGGGTGACCCGCGCGGACCCCGGGTCGAACCGCGGGTCGACGCGCGGGTCATTCGACCCGCTCCATTAGGGGCTATAAATAGCCCTTTTTTTGTTTTTTTTTTCTTCTTTCTCTCTCTTCTTTCTCTCTCTCTTTCTCTCTCAGCCTAGAAACCAAGAACCCAGAATCCGACGGCCGACCACCGCTTCGGCCGCCGTCGGCCGTCGTCCGAGCGGCGGCCGGCGAACTCCAAAGCACCTTCTCTGGAACCGCGTCGATCTCCTCTCTCCGATTCTGGGCTTCTTTTTGCCCGAATCGGAGTCCACCACCCTAGATCTAGGAAAAAACTTTTCGACTTTCTCTTTTCTTTTTTTTTTGCTTTTCGGTTTTGTTTTTTGGGTGTTTGGTTTGTGGTTTTTTTTTTTGTTTTGCAGGGTTTTTTGGTTGCTGGGTGGGTTGCGAATCGAAAGAGGGCTAAGATCTGGGTTTTTGCCCAGGGGAGAGTCCGGATCTGGATTATCCTCCCCCTTTTCTTGAGGATGCTTTGATAAAAAAAGGGGGAGTCCGATTTGGGGTCTCGGACCCCGGATCTGGGTTTTTTTTGCTGGTGATGGGGGCTTTATGGAGGGGTTGAGGGATGGTGTGGGTTTCTGCTGGGGTTGGTTGGCGTGTTGGTAGGGGTGGCGTGTAGGTTGGGGTTTGGCAGGAGTTGGTGGTGGCAGGGCAGGGTGTCAGGTGGCCAGGGTTTGGCGTGTGGGGGAGGGTTTCTGCTGTTGGGTTTTGGGAAATGGGGGAGGCGGCTAGGGTTAGCAGCAGAGGGGTTAGGTTGGGCCTGGTGAAGGTTTGGGCTAGGGTGAAATAGGTTGGTTGGGTTTGGGCCCAAATTGGGCTGGGTTTGTAGATTGGGCCTGCTGAATAGCAGGCCCGGTTCGCACTTGGCTTGGGTCGGATTCGAATCCGACCGGACGAAAATTGGTTATTACACACGCTTTCATAACTTTTCATACGATTTATTTTTTTTAATCCGATCATCGTATTTCTTGTTCTATTCGCGTAGATCATGTACGTCGAATTTCGAATAAATTAAAAATGTTAAAATTAAAAATATTTAATTATTTGTTTCGATGTAAAAAACTTTCAACCGTTATATATATATATATATATATATATATATATATATATATTGAAAAAGAAAACAATATTCTCGATCAATATGATAGGGATATCGGATCGATTCGATACGTACACGACGAGAACGAGTATATTATTAAATCCAACGGTCAATTTGTACAAATATAAATAGTATGAAAAGTTACGGAAGCATGAAAACACCTTTTGTGAAATTAAAAAAAAAAAAAAATCCACTGACAGTGTATAGGAAAATAATCCATAATATATTTGGTTTGGCACTCAATTGACTAATATGTGAAATTTGTGTCGATATAACGAGTAAAAGAATGTAAATGTCTCCATAAAACTGTTGTAACAATTCTTAAATATTTGTTACATTTGCAGTAAATGTCTCTTCATGTATAGAAATGTTGTAGATATCAACCATTTACTGGCAGTTGACAGTTAAATTCAGAAAAAGAGAGAAAACTTTGATGATGATAATAACGAAGAGAAAATGAGAAACTAAAACCAAATTTCAACCAACCAAAGACATTCATATCTGATCAGTTTGTTGAGCTTTCTTGAACTGTTTCTCTTTTCTTTTCTTTTTTAAAGTGAGGAAAAGAGATTTGATTCATTGGTATAAGGGATAATGTCATGAATAATTCATGAAGTTTATTTATCAATGTGGTACATATATTTTAAAAATGTTCAATGTGGTATCTGTACTATCAAACCGTGTATCAATGTGGTACTTTGATTTAACAACGTTAAATATAGATGATGATGTGGCATTGATCAATCAAGTGATGACACATGGCAGCACCTGATTTTTTAAAAATTAATATCTGAATTTTTCTATTAAAAAAATAAAAAATATTTAAAAAATTAATATCTAATTTTTTTTAAAAAACTTAAAAAATTATATTAAAATAATAATAAATTTTAAAATTATATTTTTTTTAAATTAAATTCTATTTTTAAATCAAAATTTTAAAAAATAAAAAAATAAAAATATTTAACTAAAATTATTTTTAAAATATAAAATATTTTTAAATTAAATATTAAATCATTTATAATATCTAAAATTTTTTAAATTTTTTTTAAAAAAATAGCTATTTTTGCAAATTACAAAAATTAAATTATGAAATTATTTTAATTATTTTAAAAAAATATTTATTAAAAAATTACAAAAATTAAATATGAAATTAATTTTTTAAATTTTTATTAAAATATTTATTAAGTTTTTTTTTAAGTTAATACACGTGGCATCATTATATGGTGCCACGTGTCATCCTTATATTTTTAAAAAAATATTATTTTTATTTTTAAAATTAAAATAACAATTTTTTAATTAGTACACGTGGGATCGTTATATGGTGCCACGTGTCAAGTTTTCATTTGATACAAAAGTCACGTCATTAATTTTTAATTGTGTCACTAACAGGTACTACAATAGCATACGAAGTGTAAATTTTAAGTACCAAAATAGACATTTTTAAAGTACAGGTACTACATTGACAAATTTGATAAATTTCAGGGGCCATTCATGATATTATCCCTTAGTATAATTAGAAGTGTTTGTGGATCCGTTCAACCAGGTTCGAATTTTCGTTTATTTAATTTTTATTTATTATTAAAATATTAAAAATTATTTAATTATAATTAAATTAAATTAAAAATATTATTTAATAATATAATAATGTAACCGATCGGATCACTATAGGATTCGACATGAGTCGAGTCAAGCTGCCAGACCTACAAACAACTAGATTTGTATATGTTGAGAATTGATCATACATAAACAAAATTAAGAGCAGTGAAATTTAAAATTTAAACTCAAATTTTAAATTATAAGATCAACATTGATCAAATTATGTAACACATAAAAAAAAAAAAAAAAACTTGAGACAAGAACCTTATATCGGGATTTGATGTGCGACAAAATTTATCAAATACTAGGTTAGGTTGTAGTCCGGTCTCTAATGATAATCCAGACAAACGAGGAGTGAAAGAGCTTCTTAAAAGATGAGATGCAAATTGATCGAATATTATGCTCGCAGTAGTGTATGCCATTTTGGACAAATTTCGCACAAGTAATGTATTCTAACCACCATTTTTGAACAAATTTGCAACCAGATTCAACCGATAAGACTGAGATGGCGGCTTTCGGGAGAGATAACGAAGGATAGATCCTTGATGGCTTGGGGCAATTTTGCAAAGCAGCTGAAGTTATGGCAGTGAGGCTTGGGCTTTTGCTTGCCAAGAGACACACGGTTGGATGAAAATTGCCGTTGAGTCTGATTCATTCAAGTTCGAAGACTCATATGATATTTGAGGATTTAAATAAAAATATTAAGTTTAAAAAATGTGTTTGAACAAAAAAAAATAAAACTCATCTAAAAAACAAATTAAGTTTTAGTTTCAACATTTAAGGTTCGAATTCGGTCCGATCTGACCAATTTTGTAATTATATAATATATATTATTTTATATTTATATATAATTTATATCATATAAAAAATAAATAAATAAATATATGTTATATTATAATGTATTAAAAAATATGTTAAGTTATTTTTTGTAAAATTTAATACAAAATAAAATATAATTACTAAAGATTAAATAAAAATAATATGAATAGGTCTAAATGAGTCAAAAATAAACCTGTTCATAGGTCGGGTCGCGATCCAAAATTTTTTTTTCCTTATCCAAACTCGACCCTGGGTGGGCCCGGACCGACCCTCCAACCCGGTTTAAAATAATAATAATAATAAATTAAAAAAATCATTTTTATATTAATATTTATAAAAACTCTGTCCAAGTCCGGCTCAATATAAGCCGAGCCTATTGGGTAAGACAGACTACTTGATCCATGAGCAGGTTTAGTCAAAACTATCAATTTATAAAACTGAGCAAGCCTAGATAAAAAAAATTTAAAGTCCGAATTATCGGATTGAATCAAATTTGAATAAACAAATATAATATTTATATCATATTTAAACTCAACTTGATCCGTAGAAACCTCAAATATTAAACATAGTGATCTGTCTTGCCCTGTTGGTTGGGTTTCTTGTCCCCACAAGGACTTGATTTGTCTTATTCTTGCTGACACTAATGACAGATTGTAATTGTTTTTGAGGCAATTTAATGCCCTTTCTATGGATCAAAAAAGAAAATGCTTGCTAGGACCACAATTTGAGCAGAATCAATTAATGGTTGTTTACTTCTTTTCTGCTGGGTTGGCTCATGGTTGGCCCAGAGTTTGTTGAAAAAAATGTATGTTAGATAGTATCAAAATGGCTATAAGCAGATTACTTGCTTTTTGCACTAAAAGCTGGAGAAAGTGAAACTGATTATTCTCTTCTCTTTACGTTTGGCATTCCTTCTTCCAACCCTTTCTTCACCCATCTTTCAACCTCTCATTTTCTTCCTTCTATTCTGACTGAATATAACATAGGAAGTCAATTGAGTAGAGCTGTCAAAGTGGATCTAAACTCGAAAAATCCGTTCAACCTGTCCGAACCTGAAATCCGATCTGACTTAATTTTACAAAAAAAGTCAACAACTGAACCCGTACAACTTGAAACATAAATGACCTGAACGTTGGACCCGAATTAATCCAATTTTGAAATGATTCAAATCTGAATGATACAAAAATTTAACCCGAAATTAAACTGATTTGAATTTATAACTCAACAATTTGGATCCGAAATGATCCATAACCCGAATAACCTGATGTCAAACCCGAAATTATTCAAACTCGAAATGATTGAATTATGTTCAACCCTAAATGATCCGGCTCGAATTGACCAGACCAAAATCCAAGCTTACTCGCAGGATTTACTGCTCTACAATTGAGACAGGTTGAATATATTGGACATTTGGAATCAATCAGCCTCTGCCTGGCTAACTATTGTTAGTTTTCAAGCATTGGCTAATCCTATTTTCATAATGCAAATTTAACCCAGCAAGAATGAGATGTTTTTAAATAAGGATAATAATTAATAAACAAAGGTGCACTCAGTGCCAGATAACTAATAAGTGGATGTCCTAATAAAAGGGAATAAAAAGATGACACTTAAAAATGAGAAATGCCAGCTTTTTATAATCAATTAATATGCATTGCTCAGCCTTCATGAAATTAAGGCATCAGTCATTAAAAACGAAAGAAACTATAAAAATTTCAGGAGTGCTTAAAACCAATGATGCTATTCTTTTTGCATGCATACATCAGTAGTAGCTACTTTCATATTACTTCCTTACTTTAAGGGACAGCATGCTAATGTGATGCTTCTTTTCAGAAACACCACTACATGGTTGATTTAAAGCCTTTCACGCCATTGAGTCAAATGCCCAATCTAGTGGAAATCTAAATCTAACAACTAAGAATTACTCGGACTCAGGTGTGGATGTCGGATACGAGGTATGTGTCTGACACGGATATGTTCAATTTTTTCTAAATTTTTCCATGTATTTGGAGGATTTTTGAAGGGTCATATCCTCATACTCATGTCCGAAAATGCGTCGGACACGGATACTTCAAGAAAAATGAAGAGTCGGAGCAATATCTATATCGACTAAAACATCAGTAATACACCATTAGTCAAAACAATGGGAATGCATCAATGAATAACAGTACACTGAAAAGAATAATAAGCCACAGCATTATCAGTTAACCAAATCGATTGCATTAACCTATGATATGCAAAGACAAAGGTAGGTGTAAGGAACTGGTAAATAATGAATGAACAGACAACATATACACAATCCATAGAGAAGGAAAATACTTCTTTTTTTTATAAAAAAAAAAATTAATTGAAATTATATACTTAAGAAAGAAAGATTTCCCATACCTTCAAATGTAAATACATTAATCAACTTCAGGCTTCAATTATGAAATGCCTTTTCATGCATAACTCAGATATATTAACATCTTGTTGAACCTTTATCTGTCTTCACATGACTATGAGGATCAAGAAAAATACTCTACAAACCTCTACATGTATTCATAAAATTTCAACAATGTAATCAATTAAGATAAGAATTTCCATATTGCAATTGCCACTCCATGCAGTCCTCAAAATCGAAACTGCTAGCACAATCCAACAATGCATTTTGCTGATGCTCATAACGACATATATAATTCAACCCAACAAGAAGCTCACAGATAGCTGCTTCAATCTTTTCCCTATCAGCAAAATACAACGTCTGGAGAAGAAGAACATTCGTCCGAGTAACAATTTGCAGCTGCTCAAAATTCCGCTCACTTTGCCATCGGATCATGTTATGTGCCAGTGGGGCAAGCCACCTTAATATCCCATCGAGAGTATCTTTCCAATCGTGAGCCAATGGAGCATCATATATCGCCAAATTCTTGAAATAGGACTTGAGATTAGTCCTCAGAGACAGTCTCAAACTTGATGGCAACATCTGATACAAATCATCTCTAGCTTCTGCACCAACCAAATGAGGGTAGCGCAGTAACTTCTCAATGACAATTATTACATTAGCATAATGCAAGGCCAGGGCAGAGCCTCCCACAGTGGAGGGTGAAGCATATACTGCTAACCTACTTTTAGGACCAAATTGTTCATTACTCAACACACCACAATTGGGTTGCCTGTGATCTCCATTCAGAGGAACATTAAGTTGGGGCCAACAAAAGGGAGGAGAGCGATTTGGCCGCTCTCTCTTCAGCCCATCATTTGCAACACTACAACAACCAGAAATCTGGCTACTTCGGTCATCATGATCGACGCTCCCATCAATTTCCTCATCATTGTACCTTGAAACTGAAGTACTCAAATTAAGGCAATCTGTGAAAAGTCTCCCGGGACTAGTCCCACAACGAAAACCAAAATCCTCCACCCTACACAACCCAACTTCACCCTTTCGAGAATCAATCCCCCGGTGCTTCAAACTCACTCCCCTTTTCTCCACCACACCTCTCTCTACATTCCCAGGCTGACCACTCCCAACACTACTACTCTTACTAAGAACTCGTTTCAACTGCCTTGAAACAACTTCCACTCGATCAGAAAAACCCCCATTAACCCTCCCCGAAACCCTCCCACATTCACTATCCTTTCCCAAAGCAGACTCCCCAAAAACAACAAGAATCCTAGCAAAAATAGTACAAACAGTTCTAGCCAACAACTCAACAACCTTATCAAACGTTTGGTTCCAAAGTGAAACATCTTTAAGATGCCTAACGTCTTGTTTCTGCCAAATCAATTTTTGCTCAAAAGCTCTCTTACTTTCCTCATGTGGGTTTGCTTGAAACTTCTTAGTAGCTTGTTCAAATTCATTCAAAACCTCCATTTCATTATACAATTTCGCAGTCAAATTAACATACCTTTCCATTTTCCTAACCATTCCTTCCATATCTTTAACTAAAAATCCTAATTCTCTAACATCAATAACCCCATTCAAGATATCTCCAAAAACATGCTCAAAACCTTGTAAAGCTGGTTCATTACATTTTTTGCCTAGTCTAGAGACAACATTGGCGATCTTGTTTAAGTCATCGAGCCTTTCAGCTAAAGCAAGGGAAAGAAGGTAATTCTCGTCAGATGAAATTAAGTTGGAAATGCCTTCGGATTTTAAGATCTCGGATTTGAGCTTAGAGATCTCGGGTTCGGACAGGGATTTGTGGAAGTGGACGGTTTTGGACATGACATTGGCAACTTCGAAAGACAAGATTCCGACAGTTTCATGTTTTTTTGGTGTTGGGTTGTTTTGGGTGTTCTTTTTCTTGGAAGAAGGCTCGAGAAGAAGGGCATGTTTAAGATTGGAACTTACCTGGTTTCCCATTTTAAGTATCCAAGTTTCTGCTACCATTGCTGAAGTTGAGCTGCTGTCTGCTGCTGCCTTTGGGTTTCAACAGCTCAAAAAACAAATTTCCTTAAGAATTTAAAATGGGGTTTTCCAAGAAGGAGAAGAAGGCTTTGTTTTTTTTAGTTCATTTCATTTTTGGGTTAGAAAGAAAGGAGAGAGAAAAGAGAAGAGAGAAGTGTGAGTGTTTGAAAAGAGGGGATGAATTTGAATGTGGTTTGAGGGTTTTGAAAGTATTACTTATGTTTGCCATTGGATATTAAATTATTAATGATGCTTTAGTTTTACCATACTATCCCTTCTATATTTTAATCAATTTGAGTTATTAAATTATGAGTAGACCTGTCCAATGGACGAGTTGTCCGTTCAAACCCGAAGGTCCGTCTATATTTAGAAGGGTTTGGATAAAAGTATTAGGTCCAAAAAATGAATTTGGGCAAAAAAAAACCCGTTTAAAATATGGACCGGACCTTAGCTCCAACATTGAAGGCCAAAGCTCAGCCCGTTTTTCAATTATATAATATATTTTTATATATATTATGTAATTTATATCATATAAAGATTAAATATATATAATATTATAGTGTAAACATTAAAATATATATTAAATTGTCCATGTTTAAAAACTTAATAAAATATAAAAATATTAAATAACAAAAAATATTTTTTTTTTAAAATAAAAAAAATATGGACGGGTTTAAACGGGCTTGGACTATCCATTTACAAATATGGGCGGGTTTGGGCAGAACTTGAGGCTCATATTTCGGATTGGGCCGAGTTTGAGCAAGCAAATATGGTGTTGATACTATACATAAGCCCGGCCCAGCCCATGGACACCTCTAATTATGAGTTGGTTTTTTGTAATTGATAATAGATTTTTTTTAATTTTATAACTGATTCAATAGATTGATATTTGTCTCATTTTTTTTAAATTAATTTTTTTATTTTTTAAATATATTCTAAGAGTATATGTATCTTATTAATATGTTTGTAGAGTTTAAAAACTCCATTGAATGAATTAGATAATTTCTTTAATATTATACTTATTAGATAAATTACAATTAAAATTCATAAATGATAATTAAGTAGACATTTTAACTGTTTTAAGATGATCATTTCAATGTAAAGATCTCATATTTGAAATCATGGAATTTATGTTAGTTTTTATAAAATAAGAGAAAGTAATTTTTAACAGTCTCACTATCAATATGATCTTTTATATTATGAATTGAGCTTTTAATTTCAGTAATAAGATTCGATCTTTAACAATTTCAAATATCAAAAGAATGTCCACACTCTAATGAATTTTTTCTTTGCTCATTAATAAAATGTTTTCTATATAAATAAGACTAAATTTGTTTTAAGATCCATAAAGTTGACTAATAATACTTTTGTTTTGCCTATTTTGTTTTTCTTAACTTAGAATTTTACTAATATGTAATATGTCTATAGGGTAGTATAAAAACTTAGAATTCCTATTGTCACAAAGCTGAAATAATTCTTTTTCTAGTTTTTATTTTTTATAAAATTTGTTTCCATATTGAATGAGACAAGAAAGCAATCAATTGGTACTATAAGGATAACTAGTTTTAGTTTGAGATCTACATTCATGTCATTAATTGCATTGGAAGTTCACTTTTATTTTGGTTTTGATATGAAGTGGATTTAGCCACAAATTTTTTATCTTTTGGGTCAAACAAAAGAGAAGCAACCCACCCAAACCAACACATCTAGAAAGTGGTTTGACTTAACCCTAACACAAATATTTCACTCATTTCATACATAGAGCCAAGAGCATAAATGCTTTAATGTAGCCACATATAAAGGAAAGTGCATCAGATTTTGCTATAGATGATTAGTTAGGTTTCAAAAAAATGAACCCAAAAGCAAAATGTTTGGTTTTCTAAATATTCTCCAAGAAAAAAATATTCCAAAAGTCAATTTATGAGAAAATTGCTTAGCAAATAGTGAATTTCAAGTCAAAGGGTACATATATATTTAGTGCTTTGTTTGTTCTAAATCCTTTTTTTGATTCTCTTGCTGGCAAAACCCAATCAGAGCCATAGGAGGAAAAATGTAGGGCAAGAGGAATGCTGATTGTGGGAACTTTTTCTCTTAATGGGTTTAGAACATTTTTACTTGCAAGTTTGAAATTATGAAATTGTCCACTTGTTAGAAGATTTAGGTTTTACCTGCTTCTCTTTCCATTCCTTTAGCTTCATGATCTAAGCACAGCCTTTAGGACAAGTTGTAACTTCTCCATTCAAAGCCAACTTTTAAAAATTTTTTTTTTGGTACATAAAGAAGTAAGAAAATAATTATAATCGAACAATACCCTCGTCACAAGTATAAGCAATGGGATGAGACTGGCAAGTAGATTGTCAAGTCGAGTTATTTCAAAAACTACTTCTTGAGTTATATTTAATTAGATGATCAACTCAACGATTTCCTTCTCTAAAATATGTTTTATATTAATGATTCATCCTTCTTTGATAAGCTCGTAACAATCATTAGTCAAAGTTTCAAAAGAATGATATTTTTCTTAAAAACTGAACCCTTCTTTTGATATTCAAGCCAACTTTTGATAAAACACAAAAGAGAACCCTTCTTTTTCCCCTCTTTTATCTTTTTTTCTCTTTGTAATCCCATGCAAATTGAAAAGAATAAAGATCATTAATTTTAAAGATTAAGATAATTGGGTTGAAGTGAAAGGACCCTTAACTTATGTCCTTTTCAATTCATAAAAATAAAGCACTTAATGAAGTCTTTTTCAAATTATAGCTTGTAGTAAAGGACAATGATTAGAATTTTTGGTCTAAACTAACAAAACGAAACAAAAAAGTTCTTGGATGAAAAATTATCATAGACTAAAATAAGGGAGAAATTGTCAAAAGTTAACCAATAGTGGGAGTTGGTGGCTTATTTAAGAGAGAAAAAAAAAAAAAAAAAAACCTAGCCACATGGGTTGGCCACCCAAACAACAACAGGTCAAGTAAACTAAAATTGTTGGACATGATAAAAAAAAAATATGATCATGATACATTTGATAAATATAAAAATAATGTTATAAATATGACACGACACGTTTAAATATAATTAATATAATTAAATATGAACTATTTAATATATGTATCATAATTATATTAAAGATTTTAACATATTTAATAATTTATATTACGTTTATATTTACACAATTGATAAAAAAAAAAATTATGAAACACAATATATATACATAAATTATTAAATCTAAACTAGACTGTAAAATACTGACAAAAACGAAAGGCTGGGATGGGAAACTGATACATGCATACCAAGCTTTTTGCGCCTTAATCATGGGTTTAGCAAATGGCATTCCAATATGAAAATGTGCTATTTCGTTTAAACGATCAAAAACTGAGTCGTGTCAATCAAATGAATAGCTTAGGATGCTAGATTTATGTAAAATAATAATAATAATGTAGTGGCTCCTCACTCTCTCTCCATTTGCAAATTGAGGGACAGGCTGACAGAATTTGATGTTGGGGACATAAATTAAGCAAATGAAAGTCCCATTGCATGTTTCTTCCACTAAACATATATGCCTAGCTAGCTAATGGGATTATGATTTATGAAAGTGGTTTATTTTCCTATTTTTTTCCAAAGTACTGGCTCCTTGTTTAAGACCCTCCTCCAAGTACAGAATCCTGCTTGCTTTTGTAGATGAACAATTGTTTGAAAAAGAAAAAAAATAAAAAAAAAAAAAAGGAAAAGAGAAAAAAGAAAAAAGTATGTACAGCTAGCTGCTGTTTATTTTGTATTTGTACTTTGGTGGGAATTGCTGCTGCTAGGGGTCCCAAGAGGAACTTTAGGTAGAATAAATAAGACCACGTTCTCTTCCCTTTAAATTTCAATTCCCTGATAGCCTCTTTACTTGTCTATTGTTTCAACGTGCCTAGTAGCCCATGTGTAGGGATGGCAATGGAGCATCCGCCCCCGCCCCGCTCCGCCATGGATGTTGAAATTTCAATACCACTACCACCTGCATGGATGTCGGTTACATCCATAACCGCCCCGCCCCGCTCCGCCCCATTTGATATTTATTAATTATTTTTATTTTTTTCAAATAATAAAGCATTTTAAAAATAAATTAAATATAAACATAAAAATAATAAGTTTAATTATATTATTTTATTATTCATTTAAAAGTTAAATATGTAAGGGTAAAATTGTAATTTCACTATTCGGGGCGGGGCGGTGCGGAGCAGGCAATTACCACAACTGCTCCATCCCCGCCTTTCAGACAAAAAAAACCGCCCCGCCCCGCCCCGCCTCCATTGTTCAAAAAAAAAAAACCTCTCCATTCGGATCGGATCGGTTCGAAATCCATCGGTCGGATCGGGTTTTGCCATCCCTACCCATGTGGTCCTTTTCTTTTTTCTCTATTTCTTCTTAAAAATGGAAACGTAATTCATTTAATTCATTACCCAGAAAAAAAAGGGAGGAAAAAAAAAAAAAACAATCATGGATAAACTTTATCAAAATGAACTCAATAGTGAAAATTTGTAATTTGTAAAAAAAAAACATGAAACTGAATTCGATCAAACCATAATTGGAAAAAAATTAAAGTTTCGAAGTTGAAAAAATCTGAATTCAAAATCGCAATGACTTGTTAAAAAATTTGAATTCGAAATCGATTTGATTTAAAATCAATTATTTTATTTTAGTTCAGACTCGAGATAATCCCACCCAAAAATCAATCCAAATACTCAACCATTAAAACTTGAAACCATTCACACTCAAAATAATTCGTCAAAACAATTCAAAACTTACCAAACCCACCCTTTGCTACTTCTAATCTATATAACAATTAATATATCTCAAAGGGTTGGTGAAAATTTTAAAAGTCTCCAATTTAAATTATGGAATTAAAATGAAAGAAAGGAGGAAATATCATATGTGAGATATAAAAGTTGTGCTTAGTAGAGTGAAAAAGTGGAAAGAAGAGCGTGGAAAAGTGGAAAGAAAATAAATTTTGAGTGTGTTTGGTAAGAAAAAAAAGTGAGAAGAAAGAAAATAGGAAAAATTATCATTTTTCACATCTATTAACAAAAATAAATCACTCCAAATTGAAAAGAAATGAGAAAAAAAAAAGTAGTGTGAGTCATCTTAACTTATAATGAGTATAATGCTAAAACGATATATTTTTTATTTTCTTTCTTTTTATTTTTCAACTCTACCAAGCAATGGATGGAAAGAAAATTATATTTTCTTTTCACTTTTCCATCTTTTCTATCAAGCACACCAATGAAAAAAAATATATATTTTTATCTTTTCATTTTTTTTCTCTAATTTTTTTATCTTTTCAATTTTATTTATATTCTACCAAGTAAAGCCAAAAAGTTCATAGCCAAATTAACTTTAAAAAATAGGGATGATATATATATTATTCCATGTGTAAGTAATCGATATACGTTTAGAAGAGACTTTGTCCATCTTTCACCTGTTCCAATCAAATGGGACCCTTTTGCAACCTATCAAACCTAAGAAAACAACAAAATTTAGTGGACAAGTTACGTTGCAAAGAGAAATCAGCAAGCAAAACGGGTTGGTTGATGGTTACAACAATTTCCCTACAATGTTTTCCCGTAAGTAGACCGAAAGTTTGTATGACGTAAACCTATTTAAGGGTCAGATTATTCATCTAAATTTGAAGGTTTGTTTATATTTTAGAAGGTTTTGATAAAATTTACTGTATCGTGTTTGTATTATTTTTTATGTTATAATTATATTTAAGATGTTACATATTTGTATAAATTTTAACATGTTAATAATTCGTGTTATATAAATTTGATATATTTATGTATTCGTGTTGTGTTCATATTATTTTTTCATATTGTGTGATATTTTGTTTCTATGCTTTAATTTTATTTTTTTTATATTATATTCGCATCATATTTAAAATTATTAGATTTACATGTAAATTTGTGTTTGGACTTACTTTTATGTGTAAGGAATAATGGAATGTATCATACATGACTGTTGAATTTGTCTTGCCCCCACTCTATATATTACACTTTTGGGTCGCTTTTGATGCAAAATAAAATATTTAGAGTGTCACTTTCATGGATGGGATGGTATTGTTTTTAGAGAGTTGTTTTTTTTCTTCTTTTCTTTTGAAAGATTAGATTATTTTCATCTTTTTGACTAACTTGATTGATTAAGTTTGATTAAGTTTTTAATTGGGAGTCTGATCAGAGACAACTCATCATATTGAGAGTGTCTTTTTTTTACTGAATCCTCTCAAATGGAGCCTAAGCAATTGGATAATTTGGATAATAGGATTCATAATAATTAAAAGTGATCAAATTGTAAACCCCTTTTTTAAGTAATCAATCAAAGGTTTTTCCCTTCATCAAGAAATCTTTCCAGGAAAAATGTCACTTTCTTGATCCAAATTTTGTTCCAAGGTAGGTTTAGGTTAAGAATTTTGATACTTATCATTAAAAAGAAGAAAAAAAAATTAGAGAAATTAAAGCAAATTGGGAAACGGAAAATCTATGTTCATGATGTTAAATTAAACCATTAGTAAAAAAGGGATAAATCCTAAGAATTAGAAATCTTAAGCCAAAAATAATTAGCTTAACACAATCTTGAAAATTAAGCATGAGTATTAAAATGAATCTAGTTAATGAATGCTTATAAAGACTAGTTAAAATCGTTTAACTATTAATTTAAAAAATATTTTTATATTTAATGTATACTATTTTTTTAATAAATTTAAGAGAAACTAATTAATGCATTAATCATTTTATCAAAAAAAATAATGCATTAATGACAATTTTTTCTTTAAATAACGCCTTGACTAGTGCTTAGACATTGATTAGCATTTTTGGTATAAGGTTAATTCAATTGAAAAATAATCCTAGAGTTCATAATTAATAGAGTTTTTAATTTATTAGAGAAATATTAAGATCCAGAATTGGCTAGAGACTAAACCCAAACAATTAATAGAACATGGGCCAATAACGGCCTTTTGGACCCATATTTGAATGAAATTAAGAAACCCAAATTTATTATTATAAAGTATTATTAAAAGTCTGTTTTTTTACAGACCGTCGGTAAAAATTTTAAATTTTAGAAACAGGTTAAAAAAACTGACAATTATTTTTTTTGGTATATTAATTTTTTAAATATTTTTTTACTATATCTACAAAAACATGTGTCATCCAACTAAACGCGTTTTTAAACTCTACAAATAGTGTATCATATAATTTGTAATAAAGTTTATTTTACACAATTATTCTCTTATTAAACATGCAATCCCTTCCCTTATCTCAAGTTGCGACTTCTTTTATATAAAAAAAAAAAAAATACACTAAATAAACTACATATATAAATCTTTATTTCCATTCCTAGCAAGAGCTCGAACCAAAAATGTGGAAGAGTCATATTGCCATCTTTGATTCTATCATAGCAAAGCTTTGGCCTAGACAAAATCTAGGACCCCAACCAAATCTCCCTGGTTTAAATGTCCATGTGAGCCAGTTGGCAATGGTTTTCTGGCCAGCAAAGTAGAACAAGTTTGCATTCCTCTGTTTCATTTTCAACAACAATCATATTATTGTCAGATTGTTCTTTGCACTGTAACAACAAAACCTAGTAAATCATTGTTCATGAATTCTCCATTTTCTCTCCTGCCAAGGACATGGTGCTAAAATGCAGCCTTTACTCAGCGTAATGATAGTAACGTAACAAAAATTAAAATATCCGCATAGCATTTTATCTGTTACGTAACATTCGTGACATTATTAAATTTCTTAAAACATTATCAAATTCACGTTCGCAACAATTACGTAACGTCAACGACACTCGTAATCGCATCCGCGATTTAGAACTATCTCCCAGCTTTAGAAGCTCGACAAGAGGGTTTTGTGGTGGCTTCACAAAGTGACCTTTTTTCTCCATTAATACCAACTTCATCAGCTACCTGTCCGCCACTATTAGATTTGGTCTCGTTCCTTTCCCAATCCATGCAAATTTTTCCTGTTCCATCCACCATTAAAAGCCGTGACAATCATTTCATTTCATAGTTAAATTTCTAGATTTTCATTCATTCTAATGAATCTAATATCTCCCCCCAAATTGTAAACTTAAATGCACAGTTTGCTTACCATAGTTTTGCACCATTTGAGAGATGAATGGTTCTACTCGTGGAACAATATGGTGAGCCAGAGCCATGGCTTTGAACCATGCTTCATCGAAAGACCTGGCAAGTTCTTTAGCGTGCCTTTGATTCCTTGCTGTCTTAAGTACTTCTCCAAGCTTTTGGGTCTCCACCAAACAACATAGACTAATACTATTCTCAACACTGAGTACAGAAAAAGTGATGCAGCTGATATACTACAAGAGTGTTCATGAAACTGAAATTTCCCATTTTTCCTACTGCTTTTGTTTGAACATATCAAACCAGACCATCTGGGGAGCTTGTTCCTTTCTGTCTTTAATTGCATTTGAAAGTGAATTTTATTGACTTCGGAGAAGAATTGAAAAGCAAATGAGAGGGGTAATTTACATTTTAGATCACTCAATTTAGCATCAACTTTCATATAGGTCCAAAAAATTTAATTTTATCAAATTAAATCACTGAATTTTTATTATTAATAAATTAGATCACTTATGTTGATTTCGTTAAATAATTCTAACGAAAAAACAGACTCAACGAAGTCAACTTTTTCATTAAAACTACTCAATGAAATTAGCATAAGTGACCTAATTTATTAATAATAAAAATTCAGTGATATAATTTGATGAAATTAAAGATTTGTAACTTATATAAAAATTGATATTAAATTTAATGATTCAAAATATAAATTATTTCAAATGAGAGAGTGACAGCATTGCCTTGCAATTTGCAACCCAACCCAAGCAATATGTTTGTGGGTTCTCCTACAATCATCAGCCAACTTCGATTCTATTCTCATACTGAAAAAGGAACTTGTTTATGGATAATACCAGTACCAATAGGCAGCAAAATTATATAAACTGGATCAATTCTTTCTACTCTGAACTACGAGAATTACAAAAGGACATAAGGCCCAAAAGGCAAACAAACCAAACTCATGAACCCCCAAGTCCCAACCCAACTTTTTACATTAAAAAAACAACTAATAAAAAGCATTTTCAAACTTTTACCATCTTATTAGTGATTTAAAGTAGAATGCTTAGTGTAGATATGTAAATGGGATATTTGTGTTCACAAGTTATTCGACTCGGTTAAAAAAAAAAACTTAAATTCGGTTCATTTATTATCGAGTCGAGCTTAAGCTCGAGCGAGCTGAATCGAGTATCATAATACTTGACTCAAGTAGATGGGGAGCTTAATCGAGCTTTTTTATTTTTAATTAATATTAAAAAATCTCAATTCGAATTCGAACTAAAGCTCGATTACAAATAATCGAGTTTGAAGTCGAGTATGGGAATCGAGCTCATTTTTTTATTAAATAAACAAGTCTAATCGAGCGAATTTGAGCAGTTCGATTTTTATCTTGAATCGAGTTCGAACTTTAAAAGTAAAATTCAATTGAGATCGAACCGAGCTTCAAATCTCAAATTTCGAATCGAACTTAAACTCAGACTTCTTACAACTCGACTCGACTCGGTTACACCTTGTACGAATACTAAAAGTTGAAGCAAAACAGTAGAAGATGGAAAATTTTCAGTTTAACACTCTTGTTGTATAAGATGTAAAAGTTTCTACTTTCTAGAGTGATCAAACTTTTCCATTTTCCAACCAATAAATATTTTTATCTGTTTTATCTCTACTTTTTTTAATTAAAAAGTGGAAGAAAAGGCTTTCTACTCCAATTTTTTCAGAGAAAAAACTGGTCATTGATGAGAGTACTGCAACACAATAGTTGTGACCAAAAATATTTCATCCATAGCTTGACATCTGTCAACTGCGTAAGTCAGACTTTATTCCTCCAATATTGCAAACATATAAAACCCAATATCTACAAAACCAAAGAAAGTAAAGCATCAAAATTTTTTTATCTTGGACTGATTTCTTTCTTTTTGAGAAGATCATATGAGACAGCTGAAGTTTGCCACTAGCAGCTGATGGAGGAAGTTGCCAGCAACACCTATGAAGATCTTATTAATCATTTATTTGGTGATGATTTAATTCATACAAATCTCCCAACGGTATTCTAACCTCTCAGAGCTTGAATTTTGTTGCTAATTTATGTATACAGCTAGCTACCATGGTGATCTATGTTGTTCCGATTCTTCATTTTTCTTGTATTTGTATCCAACATTCGTATCTAACGCATATTTAAACATGGGTATAGAGATATGATCTTTTAAGGACCCTTCAAATACATAAAAAAAAAAACTTTAAAAAATTAAACATATCCGTGTCTGACACATACCCATATCCGATACTTACACCTGAGTCCGAGCATCATAGTGGTGCATGATATGGAAGGAGAGAGTTCTTTATTATTTGAGTTAGTTTTGGTTTTCCGGGGCTTGGTTTTCATTTCTATAGATTTAGGCATTGGTTTTCAATGATATTAGCATGAAATTAAGTGTTTTAGTGCTCCCCTTACCAACCCTGTAATTTTGTTTCTCACCTTCATGTTGTTCACTCTTCTACTTCTACATAATTGACATTAATCTTTGATATTTATGTTGAAAATGTTAATTTTTCTGATCATTTGCTTGATTACCTTGCTGTGCAGACAACTTCACCAATTTTCTTGCCAGAAGAATCCTTACAAGTTCAATGCTTCCCTGCTCACCAGGATGAAAATGGAACAAATCATAAATCAGCTACAAAAATGAAACCTGGCAAAATTGCAGCTTATTTGGTATCTCATTTAGTGCTATTCTAGATATCTTTGAATGATGCCATTTATTCCCTGCAGATATATATTATCATATTAGAAGTGATTTGATACTTGCTTTGCTTCCCCGTAAATTTTGATTTCTATAACCAATGAAGAAGTGGTGAACTGATGGAGTTCATTCTACTCTTTTCCTTCCTGACTCTGCAATTCTGATCTTTTTTGCAGCAACAAGAGTGTCGACCTTGGCTGAAACAAAAGCCTTTCAGCGATCAAGCAAATTCTGGTAAGTTTTGGTATCCTGAAGATAGATAGAACCTATGTTGCTCCTAGTTAAATTGCGGTCGCGGACGCGTTTTCGGTCGCGTTGTATTTATCACAACGCGGTTGCGGACGTAATGAATGTTACCGCGGTCAATTACGGTAAATATTGGCCACGAATATCGACGGCGGAGGGAGCCACAACCGCTAAATAGCGGCCGTAGCGTCGCGTTGCGGCCGCTATTTAAATCCCTGGCTCCTACCCTTCATTTTTCTTGAAGTATCCGTGTCCGACGCATATCCGGACATGGGTATGAGGATATGATCCTCCAAAGACCCCCCAAATACATGAAAATCTAAGAAAAAATTGAATATATCCGTGTCGGACACGTACCCACGTCCGACACTCACACCCAAGTCGAGTAACATAGGGTAGAACTCAATGTATTTGCAAAAAACTTTTCAAAATACAAAAATTTTAGTGATCAATATGTACCATGCATGCATTTGTTTCTCAGGTAATGAAGAAGCAAAGCAAAAAACTAAGCTACAGCCTCCTGCAATGGTTGGTCCTCTCATTGCTTGTTATTAGTTGTTTATCAGTCTTAAATTCAGCTATTTTCATATTCAATCCTCTTTTCATTTAATTACTAACAATTAAAGATATTTATCTATTTTATTAAATTTCTTTAAGAAAAACCTACTACTTGATTCCAATTTGTCCGAACTCCAAAACACCAGTATCAATAGTAATAGTAATAGTAGTAGCAAAGAAACTATGACCATCTATGTTGCTTCGACTCTTCATTTTTCTTGAAGTACCCGTATCTGACGCATATCCAGATATGGGTATACGGATATGATCCTCCAAAGACCCTCCAAATGCATGAAAATCTTAGAAAAAATTGAATAGACCGATGTCCGACAATCACACCTGAGTCCGAGTAACATAGATGACTATGACCAAAGTATTTAAGAACTACTTGGTCCAATGCAAACATATAAAAACTATATTAAAAAGAACTCCCTAAAGTTAAATACATCTATTAAACCATGAAATGAAACATCAAAGACAATTTAAACTTGGATTGATTTGTTTCTTGTTAAGAAGAAGAAGAAGAAGGAGGACAGTACAGCTAGAGCATTGTACCGGGAAGTGATGGAGAAAGTGGCAGACAAAACCCGCAAAGCTTTCCTTAAGCATTATGGTGATGATTCAGTTCATGTTCAATTCCAAGAGGTACTCTAATTTGTTGCCAAATTTCAGTGTGTATCTATCATTGTGATATTGAATGGTTGAAGAAAGTTGAAAAAAGTGAAAAAAATAAAGGAACAAAAGACTTTATTGAAAGGGTATTAGAATTAAAAATTATGAAAGAAAAATAATGGAGACTCCTTCAAGTACTCTCATTTCATATAAGATGCTGACAGGCAATGACTAGAGAGTCACGATTTTAATTAATTTTAAACTGAAGAATGAATAAATATGAATGATTTGGAAATATACTTCCTATATGTGCTAATGTTTATCTGTTGTTTCAATCTTTTATACCAGCTATGGAAGTTGAAAATGAAGAATAAAAAAGTCAAACTAGGTCGTCTTGCCAGAAAGCTTCCTCCTTCAGGTGTTGCAACCCCTTTACATGAACTTAATCCGCCATATGAAAGGGGGGAAGAATGTGGGAGTGGGACTTTCTCTCAGGAGAAAGACCCTCAGCTGGTAGGCTTTTACAAGTAATATGCTTATTTACCTAGAGTCTAGGCTTTTCCATTTTGCACCAAACGACTTGTTTCTCATCTTTTCTTTGATTTTAGTATGCTATATATGCAATGTCTAGATATCTTTTTATAGTCTTGCACTGATATACTATGTTATTCCGACTCTTCATTTTTCTTGAAGTATCCGTGTCCGACACATATTCAGATATGGGTATGAGGATATGACCCTCCAAAGACCCTCCAAATACATAGAAAAACTTAGAAAAAATTAAACATACCCGTGTTGGACACATACCCATATCCGACACTCACACCCGAATCCGAGTAACATAGCTGATTTTGATGACAGCCTTCAAAACTCAGAGGTGACCTCTAGATAACAGAAAAATCCTCCTATAGCAGCAGAATTACTCATTATAAGAGCTTGTAGCTCATGTTAGCCTGCAATTCAATGTTTCAGTCCTCCCAGTGCTTGCACTTGCAGCTAGTCACTCCATTGTCTTCACTATTCTAAACACAGAGTTCTTAAAGTCCTTAATATTCTATGAGGAAAATTTAATTTTTCCCATCATTTTCCTTCACATGGTTTAATTTCCATGTGTTGGTTGATCGACTTGCTTTGCAGGCACCTTTGCAGACAACTACATCAATTCCCTTGCCAGAACAATCTATACAGTTTCGATGCCTCCCAACTTATCAGGATGTCAATGGAAGAATTTCTAAATCAGCTGCATATAGGAAACTTCGAAAAATGGGTTCTTGCAAGGTATTTTCAATTGGGTGCCATTTTAAGAATATCATTCAATGACAGCAATTGCTGCTAGATTTATACTGTTCTTGATTGTGATATTTTCCTTTATCTTGCAGCAAAAACCAAGTAGACCGTGGCTTGAAAATGCTGGTATATTATACTCAATCCTGAGGGACGACACCTTATTTCCGCAGCAGAATTCAATGAACCAAATTTGTTTTTTTTAAAGTACTATTTGTCAATTATATATACATCTATGCTTTCGTTTTCAGGTTTTGAGGGAACAAAACCAAAGAAAATTAAGCTACGAAGTCCTGCAAAGGTCGGACAGTGTTTTTTCCCATCATTAGCATTCTATTTTTGATGTCATTGATATTACTAACTTTTATCTCCCTTTTGTCATTGGAGTCATCTACTAGATTAATGCCTTGGAAACTCATTTTCCTTCGAGGAACTATGGTACCATGAGTAAGGGTGTAAACGAGACATCTGTGCTCGCAACCTACTCGGGTTCGGTTCGAAAAAAACTCGAATTCGACTCGGTCATTGTCGAGTCGAGCTTGAGCTCGAGCTATCGACGAGCCGAATTCGAATATCCTAATGCTTGACTCGAGTAGCTCGCGAGCCTAATCGAGCTTTTTTATTTTTAATTAGTATTGAAAAATCTCAATTCGAACTCGAACTCGAGCATCGAGTTTGAAGTCGAGCATGAAAATTTAGCTCATTTTTTACTGAGTAAACAAGCCTAATCGAGCAAGTTCGAGCAATTCGATTTTTATTTCGAATTGAGTTCGAGCTTTAAAAGTGAAACTCGATCGAGCTCGAGCCGAGCTTCGAGTCTTGAATTTCGAGTCGAGCTCGAGCTTTTTACAGCTCGAACTCAGCTAGGCTCGATTACACCCCTAACCATGAGGGACTAAATTGATTTGTTTCATTTGTTGTGTTTCCTAACTATGCTATTCTCTTCTTTTCAGAAGCAACAACTGCATCAACCTTGGTTGAAACAAAAGCCTTTTGACAATCAGGACAATGCTGGTAAGTTTTGGTATCCTGAAGATTTATTTGTTTCCCTCAATTTGCATGGAAATTTTCAAAAATATAAATGCTTGCATTGTTTTCTCAGGTTTGGTAGAAGCAAGGCCAAAATCTCAGCTGCAGCCTCCTGAAATGGTTGGTCTCATCATTGTTTATTAATAAAGATTTCTTTGTCTTTAAGTTACCTTTATGTGCAATTTATGTTGCTCTGATTCTTTATTTTTTTAAAAATACTCGTGCCTAATATCCGTGTTGGACATATATCTGGATATGGGTATAGGAATATGACCCTAAAAAGACCCTCCAAATATATGGAAAAACTTAGAAAAAACATGTCCGTGTCGGAAACATACTCGTATCCGACACTCACATCCGAGTCTGAGTAACATAGTGTGCAATTAATTACCTACTTATATGTCTCTTTTCTCACTGCAATAGCCTGTTTCCATCTTGGAAAATCAGAGTGGATTCATCCATCAACAAGATGGGGAAGGGGATAGTATTTTTCGGTGCTCTGTTCATCAAAAGGTTACTTTGTATAACTTCTTCAGCCTCTTATTTCTGCATTTGTGTGTCTTTCAAAAAGGTATATGGAAATGCAACATTCAGGTTTGTGTTCCTGAATGTTGATCTATGCAGATTGTCTAGCCAAAAATGATGAACATAACTCTCTTTTTGTTCAATCTGTGAAGTTCATTTCATTAATTGTTAGAGATCAGAAATTAAATTGACATGGACTTCAATATGTATCTAGATCATGGATTTAAATTGCGGTCGCGGACGCATTTCCAGTCGCATCATGTTTATCGTGATTGCGAACGTAATGGTACTATCGCGATCAATTGCGATAAATATCGACAGTACTGAATATCGACGACCAAAAAAATCATCGTTACGACGGCTATTTAAATCCCTAATCTAGGTTATAGAAACTTAAAATATTTTCTTATTGAATACTTCAAAAACAATTGCCAGTTTCTCTTTCTGTAAAAAATTTGTCAGTACATCTATGATTTCTAGTATCTTTTTCTCTCTTAAATGATGTAGAAGAAATGTGAAATACTGTACAGTAACACATTCCACATTTTCCTTCCCCATCTGCATGTTTGATTTATATAGAATTCATCAAATGAAGTTAATGTCAGATTTCTTATGAACAAAATAAAGAATTCTGATATTAATTTCAGCAGCTACAATGACAAAGCAGGATAATTTGCTTCAATGCAATGGATAAGCTATTTAAGAAGGTAGGTTTGGACACTATTTTTTTTTTCTACTTTGTCTCTTCTGATACAGCCCTCTATCATAATCACCCATGTTATTCCGACTCTTTATTTTTCTTAAAGTATTCGTGTCCGATACTTATGTTTGATACATATTTGGACAAAGATACAGGAATATGATCTTCCAAATATATGAAAAAAAATTTAAAAATTGAGTATATAAGTGTAGAACACATATCCGTATCCGATACTCATTCCGAATCCGAATAACATAAATAATCACATTCAGCCAAACACCAGACCTTAGCTCACTTCTAGATTTTCTGCATCATTTCTGAATTCTCATCAAGTTTTTGTGTTGATTTTTGTACTTTTTTGCAGTATCTCAAAGAAAATCTCAAGAACAATGTGTCATGAAGAAGCTTGATTTGGACAGCATCCTTTACCCAACATTGATTTTTCAAAGCTTAAAGTACACCCTTTAATTGTGCCTGCTTAGATGTTTTCTAGGAAGATGCGATTATCAGGCTGTAAATTATCCATCCTTTTCACGTTAGAACAGAAATTCATGAATTAATACGAATAAAGTTTTAAGGCGTTTACGAATGTCACTATTTTTAAGATTTTATTCGTCCCCATCGTAGGTGTGCAAAGGAGTTATCGGCGTATAAACTTCGAGGATACAATGAAGCTCAATAACTGATTTCGTATTGCACTGACGAAACCAATCCACTGAGCACTGAGCACTGAGCAGTGTATAACAAAACTATCAAACTTTTATAAAGAATTTCTGCAGCAATCCTTTATAGAAGAATCTGAGAAATATCTTGAAGAAGGAGGGAGAATAAAAACAAAATAATGTTTTCAGTGTGTGCACTTCTGAAAACTAGAGAAGCATTTATAGGCTATACATGTCTGTTCGTACAGACACAACTGGCCTAAATGAATATGTCTGTTTCAAGCAGATAGACTGCTTCTTGTACAGACAAGACTTGTCTGAACAAATCTGTATGTTTGAAACAAACAGACAGCATATTGTTCAAACACGAAATTGTCTGAACAAATCTATCTATTGAAAAATTCGGTCAGCTCTTGTCTAAAACGGGTAAAAAATAATTAATTAAAAAATTAATTATAACTACACGTGCCAAATGCCAAGTGCCTTTACAATATATTAATATATAAAATTAATATATTACTAGACCATCCAAGCTAGTCATGGTCCAATTTTCACTTGAATCCACTTGTTATCCAACTACTAAAATCATTCATTTCTCTATATTTAAAAAACATTATTACCTTTATTTTTTTTTACATAAAATTTTATCCTAGAAAATGTTAGAACATTTCAAACTCTTAGGTCCACTGTGCTGAGATCAGCTGCTGAAGAGTTATATTCAACCACTCGAATTTGGTCCATTTGATGTGATTTGTCAGAGAGATTTCATTAATGATTATGACAAGTTAATGTTGCAAGCTGTATTGGCCCAAATACTCCCAAGGGCATGTGCTGTTGCCTTACCACATGGGATTCCACTTTACTTGGTTATTGGTCTTTCATAATTTTATTTTAATGGCTAAAATTTCTTTCCTTTTTCCCTTTTATTTTTTTTTTTCTATATCACTACATGAAATATTTTTCTTCCCCCCCAAAACCAAAAATTTAGCTTTAGATGGTTTGTTTATTTCGCGAAATTTTTTTTTGAAAATTATTTTCTGTATTTATTTTGTGAAAAATAGTTTGATTAACCGAAAATGAATTTCAGAACTCATTTTTAAAAAAATATCTTATTTTTTTTAAAAACATGAAGAAAAAAAAATCCTTCAAAAGGGACAAAGTCTTAAAACCAATCTCAATTATTATGTTATGTCCTATTTCCTTCCAATTTTCTTTTGGGTACATGAAAAGAAATACGGGTTTGATCAAATCTAAGGATTTACTCACACCAATCAAGTCTTTGAAAATTACTACTATATGTTTCTTTGCCCACCCCCATAGTTTTTCAAAGAAATGCAAACCTATAATTAAACTGTCACAACACAACTACCCAATCAACATAAAAATAAAGTTTAAAAATTACAAGTTACTTAATTATTACCTTATACATTATGATTTAATTTTATAAATTTCATCAACAAATTTAAATAATTAAGACATATATTTAAGATTATTTAACATTGTGTTTGTGGTGTCAAAAAATACTTTTGACCCAAACACAATGTTAACGACTAATTTAGCATTGTTGTTGAAAAAAACTTGAATTGAAAAAAATGTATTTAAAAAGTATGGTGAAAAAATGTGTGTTTGGTATTATTTTGAAAATGTGTTTAAAAAGTATGGTGAAAAAAATATGATTTAAAAACTTTTAATGTTTAACATTGTTGTGAAAAAGTATAGTGAGGATTTAAAATATCAAAAATATATATATTTAAAATAATAAAAGTTTATAAATACGAGGATAATAAAGACATCTTATCCAAAAATCAATTTTCAAACTACAAAAATTTTATTTTTTTGGCTTTTTTATTTGGACTGTCAAACTATAATTTTAACAACAAAAATTAAAAAAAAAATTATTCATTTAATATTGATAAAAAATTATACCAATAACAATACTAAACGAAAGTCAAAGTAAATTAAAAGTAAACAGAACCATTTAAAATTCAACAAACTCATCAAACTAAACATCTTGCCACTTCTTTTTAGATGGTTCCAGAAAAAATCTAAGGGAAAAATAATTCAAAGTGGAAATCTTACATCAATAATGTATATAAAATAAATAATAAATAAAAAGTTACAAGTTCCCAAATCTAGTCAGATAAACATTAAATTTATTTATTTAATATTGATAAAAAAAATTATACCAATAATAATGTTAAACGAAACTTAAGTCAAAGTAAATTACAAGTAAACAGAACCATTTAAAATTCAACAAACTCATCAAACTAAACATCTTGTCACTTCTTTTTAGATGATTCCAAAAAAAAAATCTAAGGGAAAAATAATTCAAAGTGGAAATCTTACATCAATAATTTATATAAAAATAAATAATAAATAAAAAGTTACAAATTCCCAAATCTAGTCAGATAAACATTAAATATTATTTGGTCCATAAGATATGATTTCTATATAATTGATCTTCCTGATTTTCCTACTCCTTTTGATTACTATATAAATGGTGCCCATTTCTTCCAAGCTGACCATTCAAACCGGATCAGATCATAGTAATAAACCCAAAAAACAAATCAAGTCGGCACCTAAAATGGCCATTTTGACCCTTTCTTTCCTTCGAATTGAAATGAATCCCTTGTCAATTTCGTTTGTTAACTTTCGCTGTCTCTCATTTTCACTCATTTTCTCACTCCCCAAACAGGAAAAAAAAAAGTAAATGAAATTAATTGGAAAAGTAAAACTGTATCTCAAATCGATCCTTTGTTAAAAGTATAATAATATGAACATATTCGGATATTTCTGTAATTTCACACAAAAATGGTGACGTGTACGTTGAACAAAAACACGCTCAACGCACGCCGTTACATCTAACTACTTTTTTTTTCCTTGTTCATATACATCTAAACCGGCACAAACGATGGCACTAACGGTGCCGGCTCATAACAAAACGGCGCCGCTGGATGCTGCCACATCTTAAACACAAGCTTCTCAGGCTCCGTTGTCTGGCTTCGTCGCTGCTGTTCTTGACGCGGTGGCTCTTCCTTTTTCTCAGTCGCCCTCCGATCAATCGAGGGAGGCGAAGAAGCGAGCGGTGATAAGAGAGGGATTGCAATGTTCCAGCTCGAAACCGGACTAATCTGTATGGAAGCCGGAGCACGCCGTTGAAGTCGGCTGGGCTGCCGCCTATCGCCACCGTTGATGGCGGAGACTTTCCTCGACGTAGTTGACATGGATGAGGATGAGATTGAGTTGGGAAAACTTAGGGTTTTTGGTGATTTATGCTATGCGAGAGTAAATAAATAAAGTTTTTTTTTTGGATGAGAGAAATAATGCAGTTGTGCGTTGCGTTGGGGGGTTTTTATAGGAAGGAGGGGGCCAAGTGGAGCGCACGTGAAAAGGGTAAGCTTAGCTGTCAGTTTACATATGGCTTGGCTTGGCTTATACAGCCAAGAGATCTGGGATTTTTCTTTGACTTTGACTGTTTTTTTTGGAAATTTGTTAGATTTCTGTTTTTATTTTTTTGACTGAATTTTATTGGCAAAATTATCAGAATATTGTAAAAAATATATATATCAAATTACCAATAATACAAAATTAAGTATCAAAATGTGCTAAAAAAAATACCATGGCGACTTTTCATGGTTAATTTAATTTTTTTTAAAAAAAATTAGAAGGGAAGTCGTCATATGATATGACGACTTCTGACCCTTTTTTTGTAAAAAAAAAAATTAAAATTAAAACCTTAGTTCGGAAGTCGCCATATGATATGGCGACTTCCAAACTGTATTTGTTTAAAATTTTAAATTTTAAATGTTGTAACGGTAAAAAAAAAAATTAAATTAAATTTAACATATCATATGGCGACTTCTGACCTTTTTTTGTAAAAAAATTTAAAACCTTAGTTCGAAAATCGTCATATGATATGGCGACTTCCGAACTGTATTTGTTTAAAATTTTAAATTTTAAATGTTGTAACGTCAAAAAAAAATTAAATTAAATTTAACCGTTGTAAATACAACGGATAAAAAAAATTAATTAACCCCACCCCCACTTATAAATACCCCCTTCCCTTCATTTTTTTTCACACAAAATTTCATTTACTACTCTCTCTCTAAAATTTTCATTTACTACTCTCTCTCTCTCTAAAATTTTCTTTTAGTGTACGAATTCAAATGGTTTCATCGTTATTGAGGTTGCAAGATAAGCACATATCCACGGTTATATATCAAGAGGTTAGTAATTTTTTATAATTTTTATCATATTTTTTTATAATTTTTTATAATTTATCATTATTAATTTTTTATTAATTTTGTTATTAAATTCTATAAAATTATTATTATAAATAATAATTTTATAATTAATTATATTTCAAAGAGATTGCATTATTAATTTTTTTATGATTTTATAATTTTTTATTTAATTAATTATGAACAGGACCCTGTTCGCGTATTACGATCGAGAATTTTTTTTTTCGAAGACCCGTATCCTCTATTATCAACCACTTAAAGTGTGCCAGATTTTATTATGCAAGTCAAATTCGACAATGTATGCTTCTGCCGAACTTAATTAGTGCGTTGGTTGAACGATAGGGACCGGAGACGCACACTTTTCATTTGTCGTGTGGTGAATGCACAATCACTTTAGAAGATGTTGCGCTCCAACTTGGACTATCAGTAGATGGCATGCCAGTTACAGGCGCAAGTCTTCTAGATTGGAATGAAGAGTGCCAAAATTTATTGGGCGTTGTACCTCTAGAAAAGTGTCTGAAGGGCTCTATGGTGACAAAAACGTGGCTGCAGTCCTTGCAAAATCTCTCCGAACACGCAAGCGAAGAAGAGGTAAAATATACTGCTAGAGCATATATTTTACGTTTAATTGGAGGAATGCTAATGCCGGACAAATCGAGCAATCAGATACATTTAATGTATCTTTCATTGCTTCGTGATTTAGAGCACGCAAAAAATTATAGTTGGGGTTTTGCGTGTTTAGCGGTTTTATATAGAGAATTGTGCCGGGTTACAGTTTCCCGACTGCCATGACATAGATGGATGTTTACTGCTTCTGCAGTCATGAGCTTGGCATCGACTGCCATTTCTTACTCCGCGCGAGAATTTTTCGCCTGTATACCCCCTTGCAAGCAGGTAATAATCTTGACTATTTTTATTAATTTTGTACGAACTTGTATTTTTATTAAGTCTATTAAGATTTTATATGCTTTTTAATAGGTGGAGTCATCCTAAAGATTGTAGCGATATTCCGCTCGACCTTCGAACTATAAGATCCCGACTAGATCGATAAGCATATCAAAAGGTAAATGTTTCGATTGTTACATTCAAGTATTTTTGTATTTAATCCATATAAAACTAATAATTTGTAATAATTATTCGCAGTTTGTGTGGATGTCGTATTTTTCAAATCAAATTATGGCATGTTTTTCATCGGATACAACTAATAATTGCAATATATGGATAGCAAACACAGCATTGATATGCTTTGCATATGTAGAGTGGCACGCTACTGACAGGGTGTTGCGACAATTTAGGATGCAACAATCAATTCCGCAACCACCTGCGAACCTTGATAATGTTCATAAGATTGATATGCGTTGGCGCCATGAAGTATTTTGGTCTACGAAGCATCGACAATGGATCCATTTGTGGAATGAACGTTCTGAACAAATTCCGACAGGTATAACCATTATTCCTAATCATTTCAACCCATCTACTGATTACATAAGATGGTTTAAAAATGAAGGTCGGTCTTTTGTTTGTCCACCATCGACATTTGAGGATGTTAGGAGTATGTCATTTCCTGGACAGACTTCAAATCTAGTCCGTCCTACACACGAAATGAAAGTTCCTACACCTAGCCGACAACGTCGACGGATACATCAACTGGCCTCATCACATGCGGCTGAGTTCACTGCATCGAGGATGTCATTTAGTCATCCTCAATTTCAACCAGAACATGGCGTAGCATCCAGTCATCATCATTCCGCCAATCACCCCGGATTTGATGTTGAAGATGTTTACCGACCAGAACCGCCAACGACGAGGTTAGATGACCAGCTCCTCACCCCAAGTCCAAGTTCAACATATCGAACTTCAATGTATCAGTTTGGAACCCCTACGCCAGCATTTGGTACTACATCACTTGTGTGTCCATCTAGTAGTCAGGTTCCCTTTATGGGTGCTGGCTCCTCGAGCAGTGAGTTTCCATTTTTTGATGCAGAACATGTGGGTTCCTCTATTAGTGCGTTCCCATCGATTGATGTGGGTGAGCATGCAGATCACATAGAACCAGAACCAAAACCAATGGCGGTAGGTCGAGGACGAGGTTGAGGTCGACAAGGAATACATCCCACTGACGAGGTTGAACGACGGGTGCAACCAGCACGCAATAGGAGAGCTCGACATTTTTGCTCAACACCACGCGATACGGGAGCTCCTCCGTAAATAATTAGAATAAACGTACTTTTTGTATAATGATCATGTATTTTTTAGAAGATGTTTTTAATAATGTACGTTTTGTATAATAATCATGTACTTTTGTATTTTTCTTTCATTAAATGTAAAAATTAACCATTATTTTAAAAATTTAAATGATTATTTATTAATTTTGTTATTTAAATTTTATTATTAATTTTATTATTTAATTTTGTTATTTATTATTTAAATTTTTAATTTTGTAAAATTAAATTTCAAAGTTATTTTTTTTTACCGTTTTAAAACAGTAACATACTTGAATATATAATTAATTAATTAATTATATATATAAAAAAATATATTTAGAATTAATTAAATAATGTAAAATTAATTAATTATATATATATATCAAAATATTATCAAAATAATTATTTAGTCTTTCAAAATAATTTTAAAAAATTACTTTTTTTTTACGAAAATACTTTAATAATGTTAATTTTTAAAATTAAAAAATATAATTTAATTATAAAATTTTAAATTTTAAAAAAATAGTGTAAGGAAGTCGCCATATCATATGGCGACTTCCCAACATTATAAAAGAAAGAAAGAAAAATTTACAAATTGCACTTGGAAGTCGCCATATCATACGACGACTTTCAAGTTTAATTTTTTTTAATTTTACAAAATTTATAGCTCAGAAGTGGTCATATCATATGGCGATTTTCGAGTAGAATTTTTTTTTAAAAATAAAATTTTCAGCTGGGAAGTCGCCATATCATATGGCGACTTCCCAACTGATTTTAAAATGAGCGTATTTTGATACATAATTTAAAAACATTGATAATTTGGTATATAAAAAAAATAGCAATATCTAAATAAAAAAACCAATTTTATTTCATCAGTTTGATTTTCCATTTTTTACTAGTTTTGTTTATTATAAAATTTTAATTATCATGAAAATAAAAGATACATTATTATTATCGTATAAAATTTAACTACTTGACCATATAGAATATATCATAAGGAAATTAATTACATCATTTAAATTTACATTTTACTTGATAAAATTTAAACAAAATAAAGTGTTTATTTTTATTATAATTATTATTGTTATGTGTTACTAAAAAAAATATGACGTAATTGGAGGTTTTAAGTGTCAATCTTATGCAATTGGTTTGTATTTTTCAACTTAATTACCCACTCAAAAATTTTTGCAAAAAATAAAAAAGTGAATCAAAGAAATATATCGAATTGGTATTTCTTGTTTTTCCCCTTTTATAAATGCATATTGATAATAATAAAAAGAATATTTAATGGTTAAATTATACTATTAATCCTGTATTATAGTCAAAATGCGGATTTAGTCCCTCTACTATAATTCGAAGAATTTTGCTATCTTTACTTTTTGGAATTTTGAATTTCAGTCCAACTTTAAACGGTATCAAATTTTCACCGTTAAGTATGCTGACGTAGCGTTGACCATGCTAACGTGGCAAGTTTAGCCGGCAAATTTTTTGTCAATTGATGACATGGAATTCTTTTCCTCGTGGCTTACTAACTTGGATGATCAAATGATGTAATTAGTCCATGTACTTATATCAAAATACGAATTTAGTCTCTCTACAATGATTTGAACAATTTTTGGTATGTGTACTTTTCGGGATTTCAAATTTTGATCCAATCTTTAAAATATTAAAAAATAATTAAAAATATTCTCATTATTAAAATATTCTCATTATTATACTAAATTATATTTATTATTTAAATAATAAAAGCTATTATTTTTGTTAATATTAATATTTATTATTAAAATATAAAAATATTTATGTTTAGTTTAATAATATTCAAGATAGAAATATTTAAAATTAAAATATTAAAAGTCTTTTTATTTAAACATTTTAAATATTTTTTAATTAAAATTAAATAAAATATTTTTTATTAATATAATAATTTATTGTGTCAAATCAAACATAAAAAAAGGTAAAAATGAAAAATACCCTCAAACGATCAGATTAAATAGAGAGAATGATGAGCTTCAAAGATAAGCTTGTCATAGGTAGCCTGGTCAAATAACACCATGTTTTTCACACTCTCTTTTTGCTTTCTCTTTCTCCACCTCTATTATTACAACAAAGAAAAAGAAAAAACCTCACTTCTAATCTAACTCTAAAAAGCAAAAAATTAACCCCAGTTAAAAATATAATCAAAAAAACATATAGTAAAGAAAATAACATTCTTCTTTCGCTTGTCACCTCCAGACTTTGCTGGCTTTGAGGAATGAGGAAGGTTTTATTTTTCGGGGCTTGAAAAAGCAAACAAAAAAAAAAAAAAAACAAAACTAAGTTACCAATCTAAAACAAAGTTGATTTTATATTGTGTTGGTATAAAAAGGATTGATAAATCTAGGGAGATGAACATATAATTATATGTGTTGGAAGTGAAGAAAAATGGGAAAGAAAGGAAATGCATTTTTTAGGTGCCATGAGACAAAAAAAAATGGAGAGGTGAGGTGAAAGCTTTTTTTAACCCTAGGGTTTAATTGTTTGCTTCCCGAAACTTTCAAAGTCTTCTTATAATTTTTGTATTAATTTTATCTTTGAAATTATTATCTCTTTTAATATTTGAGGTTTGATTCATTTTTTTTTTTGTTGATATTATTTGAGCATAACTTATCAGCCAACTAAATGTTACTATTTTAACTTTTAATAGTATAATTTTTTTTAATATTTTACAAATAAATTTTACTCTTTTTAATATTTTATATTAATAAAATAATATTATTATAAATATTATTTTATTATTTTTTAGAGCTGATTTTTGCAAAATAAATGAAACTTAAGATTGGATCGAAATTTGAAATCCCAAAAGTACAAAAAAAATTCAAATCATTGTAGAGGGACTAAATTCATATTTTGATATAAGTACATGGACTAATTATATCATTTGGTCATCTAAGTTAGTAAGCCACGTGGGAAAAAATTTCATGTCATCAGTTGTCGAAATTTTTTGTGCTGACTAAGCTCGCCACATCAACACGGTCAACGCTACGTCAGCATACTTAACGGTGAAAATTGGACACAATTTAAAATTGAACTGAAATTCAAAATCTTGAAAAGTATAGGTAAAAAAATTCTTCGAATTACAATAGAGAAATTAAATCCGTATTTCGACTAAGTACAATTTGACCAATATTTAATCAAATTCCAATAGTACTTGATCCTAAACTTCTTTAAATGCATAATAATAAAAATAAAAAAAAATAGTTTTTCTATAATAACTAATAATGTTATTATATTTATGAAAAATATAATAAATTTTAATAACATGTTATTTTTTCATTTTTCAGAAATTTTAAAATTAAAAAAAAAAAATTAAAGGCAAGCCAGGGTCAGCTCAGCCAAAGAAAATATTCTCAAGCCAGCCAGCCACCTCTCAAACCGAAATGGGCAACAGATATCATCATATCATTCATCAGTCATCATCACGGTTAAAAACTTCTCTTCTAAACAAAACAAAAAAAAAAAAAAACGGCTTGTCGACTTCGGATTGAACTGATCCCACAGCTCGCAACTAAAAGTAAAAACCGTGGGGGGTAAGGTCAGTGTTCTCCACGCGCCACTGGATTTTGACCACCTAACTCAACGCCAACGCCCAATGGGCCCAAATAACAATAATGCTTCAAATAAACGTTGCTACTAATAATTTCATGATCATGATTTCTTTTATATTATAATTTTTGGGGTCAATCAAACGGCTAGGACATCAGTTACGTGGTCAATTCCAGGCCTTGGTCTGACGACACGTTTCTGGCCATATTTTTTGTTGTTATCTTTCCTGTCACCGTGTGGTTAAGGTTTTTGTTTGGTTCCATATATTTCACAACTAATGACAGCCAAGTTTTTGGGTGTATGATTGAAATTAGATTTGTTCATACCGATTTATTTACTTCATTTAATACTCGATAGCTTTGATGAAATTTTTATAATTTGAAATGAACTGGTTTATTAAAATTATTATTTATTTTATATATTTTAAATTAGATATGTTTAAAAATCAAATTACTCGTTCAATCAGACATTTTCGATTCATATTTGAATCAAATTTGAATAAATATTTTTTTCAATTCGGGTTGATCAGATTCACATTACAATTTATTAATAAAAAATATTTTTATATAAATTTAATTATAAAAATATATTAATATAATTTTTTTAATATTTATAAATAATAATTGGAACTTACAATCGATCCAAACCAAAATTAGATAAAAAATATTAAAAAATCTCAAATCACAATCCAAAATACTTTTATATCAAATAGTAAAATAAAATTTTAAATCTGACAAATAGAATTCCAGTCAAATCCGAATAAACAAAATTTCTTGTTATTCAAATCTAATTCGATTTTAGGTGGCATTTAGTCAAGGGTAAACCGTCATTTCAGTATTAAAAGAACATTTTTTTTTTTGGGGCCAAGATTCAAAGAACAATTAGAATAAGATTTTCTGTAACTTTTCTTTTTTGCGTTAAAAATATTCCTTTGATGGAATCGCTTTAAACAGTCAAAAAGACACTGTTGATTTTGAATAGTCAAAAAGTTTAATAAAATCAAATAAAATTTGGATGGAGAAAAATATGCTACTAATATAAAAAAGAGAGAATAATTGCCATTGATATAACCAAAATTTACAAAATTGGGCTTTCATGGAACTATACTAAGAAGAAGCCCTTAAAAGCAATTTTTGCATTTTAGTTTATCTCTTAATTACATACATCAATTCATTCACAAAAGGAAGGATTAAAAATATTAAAATATGTAGAAAGATGGGAAAGGGATGGAATTAAATCATCTGAAAAGCATTTTCAGCTCCTCAATCCTGGCTGATCTGACTTCTTCATCAGTTAAAGCACCAGCAATCATCTTCTGCTTCCTTGCCTGAACTTGTTGCATTCGTTCCTCCACTGTTTCCTGGATCATTGTCCAATGCCAAAATCTCAGTTTTTGATCAGTAATGGAAAAAAAAAAAAAAAAGAATTTGGTTTAGGTTGAAGGGTAACAGTTTGAACTCAAGAACAAGAATCTGGCAGGAAGTCCTAATCAACCTAGTAAAAATCAACACAAACTGCTAAATTAAGGCATTGAAAAAAGAAAAAAAAAAACCCATCATAGTTGTCATTTTTTATAAACAATTTCCAAGTCCAATTTTAAGTTTTCCAACCTTCTATGCAATGCTTGGAGTTGGTGGGGGATAAATTAGAAGTATTAAACTATGTTGGAAAACAATATTGCTTCGACTTTTCATTTTTTTTGAAATTTTTGTATCCAACACCCGTGTCAAATGCACGTCCAAACATGAGTACGTAAATATAATCCTCCAAAAACCCTCCAAATATATGAAAATCTTTATAAAAAAAAAAAGAACAATATCCATGTCGGACATATACCCATGTCCAATACTCACATCCAAGTCCGAGTGACATTAGATATTAAACTAGGGTCATCTGCATATAACATATATGAGCCAAGTCCATACGTTGTGGCTGTAACTTGTGAGTCAATTTTTGACCTATTCCATCCCATTTTATGGAACATATTTGGACTATAATCAAATAGATAGTTGGAAAGACTGTGAACTCACCTTAACAATGAACCTTCTAACAGAAACTGTTCTCTTTTGTCCAATTCGATGAATTCGCATGATTGCTTGTTCCTCCACTGCAGGATTCCACCAGGGATCCTACAAAAAGGATTGTCATAAATTTAAGACCAAGAGATAAGAATTTCATTCTTTTGTTTTTCTGTCTTCTGAAAATATTACTTGCAAAAAGGAAAAAAAAAGGTTGAGACCAAGGAAGGTAGAGCTGAGAATATACCATTAAGAAGACATTAGAGGCTGCAGTTAAATTCAGGCCCACGCCACCAGCTCTCAAAGACATCAGCAAAACCTACAACAGGAAAAAGGAAAAGAATGGATTCAATGATAATCAGAATTCCTCTGTTCTAATTCATTGACACAAAAGCTATCTAAATTGTCAAACATAATGCACATCTATGTTGCTCCGACTTTTCATTTTTCTTAAAATACTTATGTCCGACATCCATGTCTGACGCATATACAAACATGAATATGAGAATATGATTCTCCTAAAACCCTCTAAATACATGAAAATCTATAATAAAAAATTAAACATACCCATATCGAACACATACCCTTATCCAACACTCACACCCGAGTTCGAGTAACATAGATACACATTGCACAATTAGTGCTTACCATTTTCTCTCCTGTCTCATTGAACTCCTTCAGAACCCTCTCCCTTTGTTTTTGCACCAGTTTCCCATCAAACCTTAAGAATCCAATTCCTCTCCTCTTTAATGGGATCTCTAAGAGATCTAGAAATGAAGTCCACTGGCTAAACACAATGCTCTTTTCACCAGAACCTGACCGGCGAATGCGTTCTAAGCACTCCAACAGCTTTGAAACCTTTGAAGACTCTTTCCACTTACTCTCAACATCAACTCGAAACTTGTTTTCAGTTGGACATGTTATGAGATCAGTTTTCTTCAACAGTGTCCTGCAGATTGGGCATAACCCAACTATTGGTGTCCGCCAACTTGAGAGGAGACATTCCCTGCACATCCTATGTGCACATGGTGTGAGGACAGGGTCATCTGCAGACCCCATGCATATTGGACACTCTGTGTTTTCACCCTTCCGGATACCATCAACAACTTCTTCAATGTAGACTCTGGTTGGGGCATTTTGATTTGGAGTGACAGAATCAGGGAGAGTTTCAAGGAACCTTCTTGCAAGTTTGTTCAAGTCTGAATACTGCTGTGAATCAGCCCGACTGCATATTTTCCAGATCCAGAAAAGAAATGTTAGAAAGGGAAACAAATTAAAGCTATATTGCTCGGACTTTTCATTTTTCTTGAAGTACTCATATCCATATCCGACGCTTATTCGGATATGGATATAGAAATATGACCCTCCAAAAACCTTTCAAATACATGAAAAAACTTAAAAAAATTGAACATACCCGTGTCGGACATATATCCGTATCCAACACTCACACTCGAGTCCAAGTAACATAGAATTAAAGAAATTATGATAAATATTTAAAATACCAGTTAGGTCATGAAATGCATTACTTACCTCATAACAAGAAAAGGGTGGTTGCAACACTGTCTCAGTCGAAGTAATAGCTCAAGAATGGATGCATAATTGTGAAGAACCTTGCCTTGTGCAACAAATTGATCGAACTGAACCTGTTTAAATCAAATAAAAATTTGTTAGCTTCATCTCGGGTAAGGACTTACTCAAAACTCAAAAGGCAACAAATACTTCAGGAACATTGTCTGAAAGAAGTTACTCCACAATATGACAGTGCATTTCTGGGGTAAGGTATCAAATTACTAAATGGAAGAAGCATTTAGAGGATACACTTACTTTAGATCTTTTGAATAGAGCATCATAGAAATCACGTTCAGCTTCTGACTGCTCACACTCAATGATTTGAATGTCAGTTGGAGGAAGAACAAGAATGGGCCTAAAAACATCAAATGCATGAAACATCAAAATCCTGAACAATGATTTTCACTCATAGTGGAAACTAAGAACAAAAAAGGGTTGACTGGAGCTGAGAAATGCTCACCTTCCTTCTTTATCCTTTGTTTCCTTTGTTCTTCTCAACATCAGCAGCCGTAATATAGCCTTGATCCATTTCAATCCTGTTGGATTACCATTCTCATAAGGCCCTTGAATCTTTGCCTTCCACCTATGCAAATGAAAATGGCATCATGAACTGAGAAATACATAGGACTCACTAACAAATCCCAGATACCTAATATTGCAATCTTAATTAAAATTTAAAATATTAGCATTTTTGGTGCCAAGCAGAAACTGAATACAGATCATACACATAAAATTATTTGAACTTGTTTATACCATGCCCAGTTGCACCATGGTTCCACATGCAAGAAGCAAAGAAGGCTGTAGAGGTCTTCCAAATTATTCTGCAGGAAACAATGACAAGAAAAGGAAATTAAGCATATGGCTATCATGAAGGGGAAAGAATAAGGACAATAAAAATTAAGCAAACCTGAAGAGGGGTTCCAGTGAGACACCAACGGCAGTGTGCAGACAATGCGAACGCAGCTCGAGCTCCTAGTGTTTTTGAGGATTTAATTGTATGAGCTTCATCTAATACCACTCTATACCAGTCAACCCTGTGGTAAATGCTGTTCTCGGCATCCTATATCAGAATGCCCACATAATTCAGTTTAAATAAGGAAAACTTAGAATTTAAGACATACATCAGAAAAATTTGGAACAAAAGTGGAAAAGAATTGGAGCAAAAACTCTGTTCAGCATAGCAAATAGCTAAACAAAATAAAGTATTCTTACACTTTTATAAGCAGAAGTTAAGACCCCGTATGTTGTCAAAACCACATCATGCTCTGAGATCACCCTGGGATCATTGGTTCTTTCACCACCATATTGAACAAAAATTGATAGGCTTTCAGGCCTTGAGTGAGTCTCAAGCTCATCCTGGGGATTTCACTAGGACACATTAGATGCAACATAAAAAGTAGTACCATAACACAAGTAACATTGCACTAGCTTTCTTTAGCATATAGAGTCATGATCTCAAACTTCAAACTGTGTGAATAAAGGAGAGACAAATGAAATTTGAAAACAAGTCAGCATATCACCCCTTTATCTCTCAATGCAAGAGGGAATAAGAAATCACCTTCCACTGGCTTAACAAAGCCATGGGACAAATAATAAGAGTGCCTCCCTTTGCTCTGCGTTGGGTGTTTGCATAAGCATCTTTCTTCTTGTTTGTGCTTCTGCTATCATCAGGTTTTTCATTATCAGGATTTCCTCTACCAAGTCTTGCAAGGATTAGAGCAATTGTCATCACAGTCTTTCCAAGACCCATTGCATCTGCTAGAATCTGCAAATACATTTGTCCAGTTAGATTTTTAAAAAAAAAACACTATCAACCCCCACAACCATCGCAATCGAAAAGAATGAAAAAAGAAAGAAAGAATATATCCAACATGGAAGGCTATTATTGCTTATAATGTGATAATTTTGCTGCAGAGAACTTACTCCTCCTCTTGCCATCTGCCTAGCACATGGAAAATGAACTGTGGCTTCTCCGGAGAAGACATTTACGTAGATTGAGGAAGCCCTTCTGCTAGGAAGAATGTTTGATCACGTTACAGACTACTTAACTAAATGCTTGATCAAAGTTCACAACTAAAACAAATATACATACTCATCACATATGCGATAAGCAGACCAACATGGGTGAAGAGTTTGTGCAGCTTTCTCTGCATCAATTCCTTTCTCCCACTCAGACATCCAGTAGAGAGCTTGTTTCTGGTATGGCCTCAAGCTACATGTGAGTGTATATGGGGGCTCCATTTCCTAAAAGATTGTGAAAGGAGAAAACATAGAGCAGAACACTGTTAATAAGTTCCCAAACCATCTCAGTTTTCCAAAACTGAAAAATGCTTAAAAGTCCCTTACCTCCAAATTGTATGTGTCTGCAGCACCAACAATCTTATTCAAAGATGACTCGGAAATAGCTTGTTCATCTTTATTCTGCTCTGGACAACCCTTTCTTCGTTTTGCTACAGGCAAAGCTGCTGCAGCTTCACCATAACCATCCTGTTATAATCAACAACAAAAATGTCAATTTTACATGTTTGTCAAGCTCAAACACTAGTGAAACAAAGCCAATGTGCAACTATGAATAATGGGTATGCATTAACAGAATATAATAACTACTCCACTTTAAATGTTCACAGTACATTGGTTGTGCAATCAAAACCGTTGTTACATGCTTAAATCATCACTTCATATTCCTTAACTATCAGTTGCATCAATGCTGAAGGATCCATTTGCAGCCTCAATGGATATATAAATGAATAAATAAATAATGCATAAACTCAATAGGGGGAAACAAAATATCCATGAACATCCAAGTAGAATCTACCGCTTTTAACAAATGCAATTGAAGGGGTTCACCTATGTAGACAGACACTTGCTAAGCCAATAAGCAATTTAAACATCAGTGATAAAATTAAGGCTTAACAACTAACTAATATGAAAAGTTATGGAGAAATTAAACATACTTCTATATGAAGAACACGTTTCCCAGAATTCAGTTCCTCTGGAGTGAAGTCAGCCTGACGTGAAGCAACAGAAATTACATAAAGAAACCACAACAATGTTATAACAAGGTCTATAATAATAAGTGTCCTCATTAAGAGATTTTTACTTTCACAAACCAGATGATTGGGGTAATACCTTCTGATATGGTTTTATTTTAAGGTGTCTAAATAGATTAAGCAAAGGATTAAGCATAGACTCCATCTTCCAAGGTGCATCAAAAATCCAGGAAGACTTATCACCCTCTGTGAATATAGAACTGTGAATGTAGAAGCTGCCAAACATGATAAAACAGGACAACCTTAATTAGCCCCTTATTTTAAGTTGTCCAAGTTTAAGCTAAAACAGACATTCAGTTAGCAAAACAAAAACAAAACTTTACCTTACAAATAGCATGATTTCTTGCATAATACTAAGTGTTGTTGGAGCAGCTATACACCGACCAATAACTTTAACCTTATTAGAATATACAAGGGGATTTACCCATTTTGCCCAATCCATTGGAAGCCGACCAATCTAAAATTCAATAACAAAATTATATACTCTTTAATCTCAACAAAATATAATGCTAGAATCCTCCCCCAACCCCCTCTCCCAAAAAAAAAAACCTATAAATTAAGTGCAATTGAAATAAGCTAACCTCTCCACAACGCTTAGTTGAGAAGCGAACAATAGATTGAAGCTTGAAACTGGCTCCTGGAGAAGGGAAAGTGAAGTAAACAATCTCATTATCCAACAATTTGTTCTTCCCTTTAGTTGTTGAAACAGCATTAACTATTGTCCTTCCAACCAAATACCAATCTGCCTCTTCAGGAAAATCCCCATCTTCCACCAAAATACCATTCACTCTCCTCTCTTCGGAAGCCTCTTTCTTTACATCAGCCTGTTTTCGCAACCCTTCAGAACACTCAAAATCAGGTTCCTTTTTCACTAATGGAAGGTTTTGATTATCTGATTTTAACTCAGAATTTTCAGAGACCTTGACCAGAGCAAGAGAAACATGTTCAGGAGCCTCTTCTTTCACAAATGGAGGAATTTGATTATCCGATTTTAACTCTGCAGTTTCACAGGCCTTGACCTGCGAAACAGAAACAGAAGCAAGAGCCTCTTCTTTAATCTGAGTTTCGAGAGAATCATCAGTAGATTGAACCTTTGAATTTTCGGACTGAAGAAACTCATCAAAAGGCATCGTTGGGCTTGAATCTTCCTTCTTGGCTACGGCTTCCTCTGTGTAACTTGAAGCCATTTCTTCCTTCACTCGAACTTCACTCTCAAACCCCAAACCAGGCTCCTCCTTTACTTTAATCTCCATATCTTCTTTCATGAAAACGTTGCTCTCAAGCCCCAAATCAGGCTCTTCCTTCACTTTCAAAAAAGGCTCCTGCTTCACTTGGGTCTGAACGGGCTCAGATTCTTCAAACTGACCACCGGAGCCAATCATGGTAGAAACACGAAACCCGGTTGCAGTTACCATTCGACAAACAGTATTTGGATGGAGATATGAATCAGGGTCGTTAGGGAGCAACTTAACGACAGAAACAACGTTGTTATCCAGGGCTGATTGGATTTGTTGAATCTTCTTGTCTTCTGCTGTGTCTATATCCATGGCCTCCATATCTGATTATCTTAACACATATGAAGAAGAAGAAGGAAAAAAAAAAAACAACAACAACAAATATAACTGAGAAACGGAAATGAAAAGGAGAGAGGATTTTTGGGGGTAAAAATGGAGGAGAAAGGGGGATTTGGGAGGGTTTTTGTTTTGTATCGAAAATATTTTTGGCGCGAAACTTCTTTTACCGCGTTGGGATTTTCGCGGTTATTTTCTGTTGCAGTTTTAGGCGCGAAAAGGGGTGGGTTAAAAAGGGTAAGAGATTATGTTTTTACTTTTTTACCTAATGGAACTTACCTTAATTATTGAAAAAAAAAAAAAAAAAGTTGAAACTTACCTGACCTGCTACTGCTGCAGTTGTCAGGTCAGACAAATTTTTATGGAAAGTAACCTTTTTTAATAAAAAAAAAAATGGAAAGTAACTTTAATCAGTTTTTTTTATCATAATATATATATTTTTTTAATTCTCAAATTATTGATATTTTAAAATTATATCAAAATTCGTTTTTTTTTTAATTTTGTTGAAAAATCGTTATGGATCATGACGATTTTTCAACAGGTTTGAATTTTTTTTTTTAAATTGATCAAGAGAAATTGTCATGGCCTGTAACGATTTTTCTTGATCATTTAATTTTTTTTTTCTTCATATTTTAGATTGGGAAATCACCACCAAACTTTTTTAAAATTATTAAATAATAAAAATATATAAAAATTATATAATTTTTAATTTTAAAAAATAAAAAATTAATAAAATTTTAATAACAAAATTAAAAAATAACAATTTACAAAAATTTTAAAATTTATATTCGTAATTAGACCTGCTCATGGACCGGACCGAATCACGAAAATGCCTGCCCAAGCCCGACCCAATACGGGTCGGGCCGGCTATCCAGCCCATGAGCAGGTCTATCCGTAATGTCAATCAGATTCTTTCAACTTGTATTCGTAATAAATGGACCTCCGGGAGAAAAGCCAACCAAAACATTATGGATTATGTAAGAATGAATGTCATAGTTAGATCTATTCACAGGCCGGGTAGCCCGCCCGACCCTGTAAGCCCGGATCGTATTGATCCGGGCTTGGACAAGTGTTTTTGTAATTCAGGCCGACCGACCTAGCCCGAATTATTATTTATTAAATAAAAAAAAATATTTAAATTTAATTATAAAATATATAAATATAAAATTATATCTTTAATATTTTTTAATAGTAAAACGGGTTTTCGGGTCGGCCCGACCCGACCCGAAATGGGCTTGGGCAAGGGAAATAAAGGATTTAAGTACTCACATAGTCCTTGTATTGTAATGAAAATAGTAAATTAGTCTTTGTACTGTAAAAATGAGTAATTTAATCCCTGTACAATTGAAATAGATACAAATAAGTAAAATTGATTACGGTTTTAATGAAAAACTGTTAAAATACTGACGTGGACTCGTAACATCTAACATACTTAGATATATTTCAAGTCATATTTTATTCAAAATCATTAATTCTATTAGATTTTACGAGTCCACATCAGCATTTTAACGGTTTTTCATTAACATTGTTATCAATTTTACTTGCATCTATTTTAATTGTACAGACTAAATTACTCACTTTTACAGTACAAATACTAAATTACTCTTTTCACTATAGTATAGGGATTATATGGGTAATTAAACCGAAATAAAGCGTTGTGGATTATGCAGGAATGAAGGTCATAGCTAGATCTATCAACGGGTAGGCCCAGATCACTGTTTATATATTAAAATAATTAAATTCGAGCCCGTGGGCCGGGCTTGGGCAAGGAAGTTGAAAAAATTCCGGATCGTGGCCCGACCCATCAGCAAGTCTAATTACGAATATAAATTTTAAATTTCTTGTAAATTGTTATTTTTTTTTAATTTTTAATTTTTTAAAATTAAAAATTATATGATCAACGAAAATCGTCATGGCACATGGTGATTTCCCAACAGGGTTAAAGAAAAAACTAATTTTGATAATTAATTTTGAAATATCGGTAATTTAGGAATTAAAAAAAAGGTTATATTGAGATTAAAAAAAAAACAACTTTAATCACCTCTTTTTATTTTTTTTATGAATTTTATCAACAAATATTTTAAAGACATTCTAAGATTAATTAAATTGTTATTTATAGTAATATTTATATTAAATATAATAATTAATAAATTATTTAAAATTATAATTTATTTAATATGATAATTTTAAAAATATTTTAAAGTCGCTCTTTAATAAATTTATTTTTATTTTAAAGAAAAACTAAATATTAATCAATGCTTAATGACTAATTAAGGTAATATTTTTAAAAAAATGTAATCAATAAATTATTTTTTAAAATTTAGTAAAAATAATATATTAAATATAAAAAAATTAAATAATTTTTAATCAAAACTTATAAATATCAATTGAGTTCCTAAAGGAAAATGCGAAAAAAACAACCTTTTGAAAAATCATCATTAATTAAACAACATAACTAAGGAGTGCGAATGGGCTATATTTGTGTAATAGGTTGGGCTAGATCTACTAGCTCAGCCCGTTTTGAGCAAATTTGGGTTATATTTTTGAGTTTGAGTTTAATCCAATTCAATTAGAGATTAAGATCCCTAAAACTTGCCCAAGAGTCCAAGACCCCGATCCACTCATTTAAGCACATTAAAGTCAATTTAGTTTAAATTTATTATTAAAATATTTTAAGTAAAATAAGTTTTTTTTGGAGATAAAATCAAATAATTATTTGATGATAAACTATTCACACGAGCGGAGAATCTTGCCCTAGACTCGGTCCATCCATGGACATCTCTCGGTACAACTTCAAGTGGGGATGGCAAAATTCGATTCATTTAATGGATTTTGTGCGGATTCACTCCAAATGATTTTTTTTTACAGTGGGTGCGGGATGAAGTGGAGCAATTTTGATAAATGCTTACTTTGTTCCATCCCATCCCGCATTTTAAAATTATTATTTTACCCTTTACAATATTTTATATATTTCTTTTATATTTTTAGTATATTAGTATATATATATACTAAAATCATATATATACTAATACTATATATATACTTTTAGTATATATATGTATATTATAAATATACTAAAGTTATATTTATGAATAAATTATAATATATATTTTTTATAATATTGAATTAAAAATAATTAATAAAAAATGGAGTGGAGCGGCGTGAAGCGATGTGGAACACTTATGGATGTAACTGACATTCATGTAGTGGAGTTTTCAACATCTATACAAGAGTGGAGCGAAAGTGATAAGGCAATCCCCATCTCGCTCCATTGTCATCTCTAATTTCAAGGTACTTATGTTTTACTAAATTAATAATTAATAATTTTATTTAAATTTAGTTTAATATTATTTTTAATTTGTTAAATATATATACTATACCATATCTATAGTAACTAAATATTTGATTCCAAACTTGCAAATAATTAAATCTGCCTCTTAGAGAGGGGATGGGCAACACCAAGTGCAAATGGTGATAAAGAATGGCATATCTTTCAAAAAGGGTAAATGGAGAATCTCTAACATTATAAGGAAGTATCTATGCCCTTGTCTTTTTCTCTTTTTTATAAATGAAAATTTTCTCCTATAATTTTTGTTGCTTTACCTTTACACAAACTAAAAGAATCAACTTCAAAATTAGATTCTAAACTTGCAAAGTAGTTTAAATTTAGATTATTATATAAGATAAATAAATATAATAAAGCAATATTCTTTTCTAAGAACATGTAATTAAGGATATGATGAACTATTGGAGTATTTTACCGTAACACTTTGAACACCTTGTATTATAGAATTTTTTTTTTTTTTTAAATTTCTGGCTAATAGAATTTTTTGAAACCAAATCTATACTTTTTTACTTCAAAAATTGTAATATCTTTTGCTTAATTCATAACCTCAGTATTACAGTTATGTATACATATAATATTTAGGATCATTAAAAAAATTAAATTTTAGTACTGAATAATAATTAAGCTTATGATGATTTAGAAAAATAACAAAATTGATATTTCAAAAATAAAAAATGTCAAATGAAAAAAATAAGAGGATAAAGAAGTCCTTCTATGAACATTTTGTTGTTACTTTCATGATCAAAGGAAAATAATTAGTAATAGTAAAATCATAGTGATTTTATTAGACCTGATACTTTGTATATTCGTGTCGTGTTTGTTTTACTTCTGTGTCATAATCGTATTTAAGGTGTTATATATTTATATAAATTTTGACATGTTAATAATTCGTGATATATAGATTTGACACATTCGAGTATTCATTTTGTGTTCGTGTTATTTTTTTGTGTCGTATCGTATTTTGTATCGTATTTAATTATTTTTCAATATCATGTAATCACATTGTGTCCAAAATTATCAGATCTAAATTTTATGCTTCCTCAAAAGCATTTTCTACTATCTTGTATATATAAACTACTTTGAGAGTTGAGAGACAAAATCGAAAGATGGAGTCACAACATTTTCGGCATTCACATGAATATAACATTTGTACAAATGAATGGATATAAATTTTCTTTTATGAGCTACTTTAATAAGTTTTTCTTTCTTTCAAATGAATGGATACAATTTTTTTTTTTTCAAATTTAATTTTTATGTTGGGATAGTCCTACCCACTTTGCTATTGTACACATTAATGATGACTAATTGGTTATATAATAAACTAAATTTATTTTATAAAATAATTCATGTTTTCAAACATAACATTAGTAAATTCATAAAATTTTGTTTATGACAAGTGTAACATAAAAGATGGAAAAATCAACTTCCCACCCAAAATTGCATATTTGCATGTAGAATTAAAAGTAGAGTTGTTCACATATCGATCCGGCTGAAATCAAATATGGATAGCAAAAAATTTATTTGTTCAAAACAAAAACAAAAAAAGTGTTAAGCTTAACTAATAAGATCGCAGCCATGTATTGTAATGAGGCATGATAAAGGAGTCCTCAAATTTAACTCCAAAATTTCTATTTGGATAAATTGAATAATTGAACTCATATATTTTGCTTAATAAAAATTTAAACAAAATTAGAATGATAAAAAAAAATACAAGAAAAAAAGGCTCTTGATTTTCCTATATGAATGAATTGATGAGTAATTTACATTTTATTTCAAATTATACCCTAACCTAATTCCTTTGGTATTTCAATGTTGTCTTATCATTTTTTCCTATTTTCCAATTATATTAGCAAATAAAGCAAAGAAAATGTTTAATTTTTTATAATTTTTTAAATAAAAAATTCAAATATTATCAACACTCATATGAATGTAGGAATTGATCCTAAACTTGCAACTTAATGTAATGTAAAGTTTTGATTCTAAACTTGCATTTTAAATAATCTCCCTCTTAGATTACCACCAACTTCAAGAGTTTGGTGGTGAAGAATGGCATATCTTGGAAGGGGGAAAGTTAAAGCATCTAAATTTTACTCTCTCAACAAGGAAAAAGCTTTTTTATTTATTTATTATTATTATTATTATTTTTATCATTTTTGTTGCTTTCTCTCTACTCAAAACAATAGAATCAACTTTAAATTTAGATTACTAGCAATATTCTTTTCTCTTTCCCTTTTTTTCTCTCTTCTTTTATGTTTATAATTTTTTTGGCTTGTTTTTAGTTACTTTAAGGTGATTTATCCAATTTTCTTTATATAATTACATGTAAAATCAATTAGTCATTTTTATACTAATATATGTACATTGCTGAGTTTAGATTTTAAATTGAGAGGTTATGTTTTTTTTATACTATATAGTTTAAAGTTATGCAAAATACGTACTTGAATTCTTTGGTTGTTATATTATGTTAAATTAGATTTTGTGATACTCAAAATGTGAGTGAAAAAGAAAAACGAAAATTTGTATTTTAAAATGAAAGAAAATTATTATGGGATGATGGTTAGTTATTTAAAAAAGTTATCTGATAATCGGATAGTTTTTAGTTACATGTGAAATAAATATAACATATATACCTTATTTTATATTTATTTATTATTTTATTATTTGATTTTTTGGTAATTTTTTTAACTGAGTTGGTATCACTTAACTCGTAACATCAAACTCAATCAGAAACTTTAATAATAGTATAGATAGCAATTTTACGATTTAAACTAAATATCTATATCTATATTTTATATTATTATTAAAGTTTCTGACTGAGTTTGGTGTCACGAGTTAAGTGACACCAAATCAGTCAAAAACTCAAAAATAAAATAATAAAAAATATAAGAAAGTGTTTATGTCTTTTTAAATTTTTATCATTTAAAAAATTATAAAAATTAGCCACTTCTATCATAAAAACTACCTCAATAATTTTTTTTTTTTAAAAAATTCACCCACATCGTGGATGTACCAAATTCCAATAATATATTATATATTAAGCCCCAGTAGTTGGTTTTGAGTGATTTTAATAATGCAACCTTTCCTATTATGTTTTTAAATTAATTCTAAACACCAAGTAATTAAGGATGTGATGAAGCATTATTAGAGTATTTTATCATAGGACTTTGAGTTCCTTTTATTGTACAATGTACATATATATATATTTAAAATCAACTCTATACTTTTTAATTGCATTATATATCTCTTAATTATTCATAAACCTCAATATTAACCATTATATATGCATATACATATATTCATACCAAAAAAAAAAAATCTTAGTAATAGATAATAATTAAGTTAACTTGCAATATTTTCAAAGTATAAAAGTGTCAGAAAAAAGGAGGGATAAAGAAGTCCTTCTATATGAACCAACTTGTCGTTATTTTCAAGATTTGAAGAAAAAACAAGTCATAATAAAAGTATAAAACCATAGCCTATGGTTTCTCAAAATCATTTTTCTGCTAATCTTTGGCACATACTCACTTTGAGAGTTGAAACAGAGAAAATAAAAAAAGATATGGAGATGGAGTCTCAAAATTTTGGGCATATACATCCGATGGTGTCCAATGAAGAGCAAAGCAATCAAAGCAAAGAAGCTAATTGCTCAAGGTGCGGGGAGATGGTGTCGGGTCCAAGCTTTAGTTGTGCTGAATGTGGGTTTTTCCTCCACAAGAAATGTGCTGAGGCGCCTTCAAAGATTGATCACCCTTTCCATCGCAATCACCCTCTTGTTCTTCTACCACAACCACCATACAGTGGAGGATGTTTTTGTGATTTTTGCGGTGAATACTGTGAGTTCTTTTTTTTATCATTGTTCTTGTCAATTAAACTTTCATATCAAATGTGCTTTCTTTACCCTTAACATTGCTGAAAAAAAACTTGGAGAGCTTGAACACATAACCACCAAAGATCCATCAGTCTCCCCCGAAGATGGTAACAAAGAACTTGAAAATGCTAAGTGTTTGGGGTGTTGGGTACCATTAGGAGAATCTACATACTTTTCTGTTGATTGTGGGTTCAACCTACATAAGAAATGTGCTGAACTACCTCATGAAGTCAATCATCCCTTTCACAAAGAACATCCTCTTATTCTACAGTTTAATGGTGAATGTTTCTCCTGCAATATATGCCAACAAATACATGGGGGATTTCTTTATTTTTGTTCACCTTGTAAGTTTGCCCTTCACATTAAATGTGCCGAGTTACCTACCGAAATCAATCACCTCTGCCATCGTAGACATCCTCTTGTTCTACAATTTAATAATGAAAATCTACCCTGCAAGACATGCCAAAAAACCCAAAATAAGCAATTTGTTTATTGTTGTTCACCTTGCAAGTTTGCTTTTCACATTGATTGTGCATTCCCACCACCTATTGTGAAAGATAAAAATCATCAACACCCATTCACCCTGTTTTGGAGACCAGCCTCATTCATTTGTGATGCATGTGGCCTTGAGGGAAATTATGTTGCCTATATATGTTCTACATGCAACCTTGTAATCCATCAAAAATGCATTTCAGTACCACCTATCATCAGAGTCCCACGACATCACCATCCCATTTTCCACAATTATTTTCTTTCGGAAAATGAGTTCAAAAATTGGGATTGTGGATTTTGTGATACTGAAGTGAATGTAGACTATGGGAGTTACTATTGCTCAGATTGCAATTTTATTGCCCATGTGAAATGTGCAACAGAGAAAAAAGGTTGGTACTATATAATTGAGGCAAAAGATAAAGATGAGAAGCATGATGATGATTTGGCATTATTTTCTGATATATCTGTTAATCCCATCACTTGTGTCATCGAGCAAAATGAAGGTGGAGAAATGACAAGAATAAAACATTTCAGTCATGCACATGACCTAATATTAAGTGAGAATTTCATGGAGAATGATAAAACTTGTGATGGTTGCATGCTACTCATCTCAAATTCATTTTACTATTGTTCATCACACTGTGACTTCTTTCTTCACAAAACTTGTGCTGAATTACTTAGGAAGAAGCAACTGTGGTTTCATAGATGTCTACAACCCCTCATCCTTGTTGTCGGCTACATTTTCAAATGCGGATATTGCAAGTATGAGTGTAGTGGCTTTACCTATAAATGTAATGAGTGTAATACTCATTATTGTCTTCGATGTGCGGGTAGGGGATATAGGATCACACATCAAGGACACAAACACCCTCTCTTCTTTAATCGTAATTATGAAGGAAGGTGCAATGCTTGCGGTTATATTAGGCGAGCTCAATTTAGATGTAAGGGTTGCAATTTCAATTTGCACATATCTTGTTTAACGCTACCGCTTACAACTCGACACAAGTGTGATGAACATCCACTTGCACTCACTTATCATGAGGATAATGATTATTCAGAATATCATTATTGTGACATCTGTGAAAAAGAAAGAGACCCAAGTCTCTGGTTTTATCATTGTGCAACTTGTGAGTTTTCTGCTCATCCCAATTGTGTTCTTGGAAGGGATATATTGATTAAACCAGGAAGCACTTACAAAGAAAGGGATCACCCACACCCTCTGACTTTTGTACGGAAGGCTTATTATTATCCTGGATGTCGTAAATGCTGTCAGCCCTGTCAAGATTTGGCTCTTGAATGTGCAGAGTCTACATGCAATTATATTGTCCACTGGGAATGTGTAAAACCTCCTCACTTCAGTACTCGGAGACCAGTTGCACTTTATAAAACTCAGACGGATGTTATCGCTCATGATTGTTAAAAACAGAAGGTACGTTCCTTTGCTAATTCCCCATTGTCATATTTTTTACTTTTATATCACGATTTAGCTTTGCAGTTTTGAGTCTAAAATGCCCATTACAAAGTGATTATATCCAATAAGAGTCATATTATTCGAATTCTTTACTTTCTTTTTTTTTAAATACTCGTATCTGACACTTGTGTCCAACACATATTCGGATATAGGTATAGAATTTGATCCTGCAAATATATGAAAAAACTTTAAAATATATATATATATATATGAAAATTAACCGTTTATGAAATTGTTTTATTTCATTCATAAATGTACATTTAAATTAATAGTATTTGTCGCCAAACAAATTTCATTTTTTTTTTCAATCGCCATGTCATAGACAATGTTAATTTTCTCAAACTCAAACTGGCCTGTAAAGTCAGTTGTTTTTCTTTTTCCTTCTAATTTCTCATCTAAGAAATGTCATAATAAGAAAATCGTATAGCGGTAAATGCATGCTTTGCAAACTGATATATATTTTCAGTAGATTCCTTTACCCTAATTTTATGATAATCTTTTTACTTGTCACTTCCATTGTTCTGTAATCTGAAGACAGATTAAATCTGGGATAGTTATTGGATTCAATAAACTTAATTAGAAACCATAAGCAGCAGTTTCATGGCTCATCAACGATATTCAAAACCGATGCTGCCATGGGAAAATTTCAATGCCCATTAGCTTCATTCATCAGCTTAGGGATATTAATTACTTTTTTTTTTTCCTGTTAGGTTCAATGGGAAGGGAGCAAAGTAGCAGATTCGATTGCAAGGGAGTGAAAGCTTGGTTACTGTCTATTGTATTATTAGTTTCTTGTGTTGGTTTTCTTTGTCAAAAAGAAAAAGAATAAAAAAAACTCTTTGATGATGATTGGATTTGAGACAATTAGTTGCTGAACTTTTATTCAAAGTATAATAAGATTGAGAATGATCTCAAATTTGGGTTGCTTTAATCTTTATTGTTCTTTTTTTTTTTTTTTTTTTTCTTTTATGAGCTACTTTAATATATTTCTTTCTTTCTTTCAAATGAATGGATATGAATTTTCTCAAATTTAATGTTTATGTTGGGGATAATCCTATCCACTTTGCTATTATTGCCTATAACATTTGTACAAATTATTGATGACTAATTGGTTATATAATTTATTTTCTAAATTAATTTGTGTTTTCAAATATAACATTAAAGATTTCGTAAAAAACATTTCCTGACAATTGTGTAATATAAGAGATGGAAAAATCCACTTTCCACACAAGAATTGCATATTTTGCATGTAGAATTGAGAGTAGAGTTGTTCATGGGTTGATCCGAGCCATGTTAGGTTTGAATAACAAAAAAACTTATTTGTTCAAGGTTTGGTTCAATCCGTTGGAGTCGAAAAACTCATTTTACTATTTAAAATATATTTTTATATTAAGATTTATATTTTGTCATAATTAAATTTAAATTTAAATAAAAAATAATTTTTATTTATTAAATAGTAATCTAGACGATCGAGCAATAACATTTGTACAAATTATTGATGACTAATTGGTTATATAATTTATTTTCTAAATTAATTTGTGTTTTCAAATATAACATTAAAGATTTCGTAAAAAACATTTCCTGACAATTGTGTAATATAAGAGATGGAAAAATCCACTTTCCACACAAGAATTGCATATTTTGCATGTAGAATTGAGAGTAGAGTTGTTCATGGGTTGATCCGAGCCATGTTAGGTTTGAATAACAAAAAAACTTATTTGTTCAAGGTTTGGTTCAATCCGTTGGAGTCGAAAAACTCATTTTACTATTTAAAATATATTTTTATATTAAGATTTATATTTTTTCATAATTAAATTTAAATTTAAATAAAAAATAATTTTTATTTATTAAATAGTAATCTAGACGATCGAGCAATAACATTTGTACAAATTATTGATGACTAATTGGTTATATAATTTATTTTCTAAATTAATTTGTGTTTTCAAATATAACATTAAAGATTTCGTAAAAAACATTTCCTGACAATTGTGTAATATAAGAGATGGAAAAATCCACTTTCCACACAAGAATTGCATATTTTGCATGTAGAATTGAGAGTAGAGTTGTTCATGGATTGATCCGAGCCATGTTAGGTTTGAATAACAAAAAAACTTATTTGTTCAAGGTTTGGTTCAATCCGTTGGAGTCGAAAAACTCATTTTACTATTTAAAATATATTTTTATATTAAGATTTATATTTTTTCATAATTAAATTTAAATTTAAATAAAAAATAATTTTTATTTATTAAATAGTAATCTAGACGATCGAGCAATAACATTTGTACAAATTATTGATGACTAATTGGTTATATAATTTATTTTCTAAATTAATTTGTGTTTTCAAATATAACATTAAAGATTTCGTAAAAAACATTTCCTGACAATTGTGTAATATAAGAGATGGAAAAATCCACTTTCCACACAAGAATTGCATATTTTGCATGTAGAATTGAGAGTAGAGTTGTTCATGGGTTGATCCGAGCCATGTTAGGTTTGAATAACAAAAAAACTTATTTGTTCAAGGTTTGGTTCAATCCGTTGGAGTCGAAAAACTCATTTTACTATTTAAAATATATTTTTATATTAAGATTTATATTTTGTCATAATTAAATTTAAATTTAAATAAAAAATAATTTTTATTTATTAAATAGTAATCTAGACGATCGAGCAATAACATTTGTACAAATTATTGATGACTAATTGGTTATATAATTTATTTTCTAAATTAATTTGTGTTTTCAAATATAACATTAAAGATTTCGTAAAAAACATTTCCTGACAATTGTGTAATATAAGAGATGGAAAAATCCACTTTCCACACAAGAATTGCATATTTTGCATGTAGAATTGAGAGTAGAGTTGTTCATGGGTTGATCCGAGCCATGTTAGGTTTGAATAACAAAAAAACTTATTTGTTCAAGGTTTGGTTCAATCCGTTGGAGTCGAAAAACTCATTTTACTATTTAAAATATATTTTTATATTAAGATTTATATTTTGTCATAATTAAATTTAAATTTAAATAAAAAATAATTTTTATTTATTAAATAGTAATCTAGACGATCGAGCAATAACATTTGTACAAATTATTGATGACTAATTGGTTATATAATTTATTTTCTAAATTAATTTGTGTTTTCAAATATAACATTAAAGATTTCGTAAAAAACATTTCCTGACAATTGTGTAATATAAGAGATGGAAAAATCCACTTTCCACACAAGAATTGCATATTTTGCATGTAGAATTGAGAGTAGAGTTGTTCATGGGTTGATCCGAGCCATGTTAGGTTTGAATAACAAAAAAACTTATTTGTTCAAGGTTTGGTTCAATCCGTTGGAGTCGAAAAACTCATTTTACTATTTAAAATATATTTTTATATTAAGATTTATATTTTGTCATAATTAAATTTAAATTTAAATAAAAAATAATTTTTATTTATTAAATAGTAATCTAGACGATCGAGCAATAACATTTGTACAAATTATTGATGACTAATTGGTTATATAATTTATTTTCTAAATTAATTTGTGTTTTCAAATATAACATTAAAGATTTCGTAAAAAACATTTCCTGACAATTGTGTAATATAAGAGATGGAAAAATCCACTTTCCACACAAGAATTGCATATTTTGCATGTAGAATTGAGAGTAGAGTTGTTCATGGGTTGATCCGAGCCATGTTAGGTTTGAATAACAAAAAAACTTATTTGTTCAAGGTTTGGTTCAATCCGTTGGAGTCGAAAAACTCATTTTACTATTTAAAATATATTTTTATATTAAGATTTATATTTTGTCATAATTAAATTTAAATTTAAATAAAAAATAATTTTTATTTATTAAATAGTAATCTAGACGATCGAGCAATAACATTTGTACAAATTATTGATGACTAATTGGTTATATAATTTATTTTCTAAATTAATTTGTGTTTTCAAATATAACATTAAAGATTTCGTAAAAAACATTTCCTGACAATTGTGTAATATAAGAGATGGAAAAATCCACTTTCCACACAAGAATTGCATATTTTGCATGTAGAATTGAGAGTAGAGTTGTTCATGGGTTGATCCGAGCCATGTTAGGTTTGAATAACAAAAAAACTTATTTGTTCAAGGTTTGGTTCAATCCGTTGGAGTCGAAAAACTCATTTTACTATTTAAAATATATTTTTATATTAAGATTTATATTTTGTCATAATTAAATTTAAATTTAAATAAAAAATAATTTTTATTTATTAAATAGTAATCTAGACGATCGAGCAATAACATTTGTACAAATTATTGATGACTAATTGGTTATATAATTTATTTTCTAAATTAATTTGTGTTTTCAAATATAACATTAAAGATTTCGTAAAAAACATTTCCTGACAATTGTGTAATATAAGAGATGGAAAAATCCACTTTCCACACAAGAATTGCATATTTTGCATGTAGAATTGAGAGTAGAGTTGTTCATGGGTTGATCCGAGCCATGTTAGGTTTGAATAACAAAAAAACTTATTTGTTCAAGGTTTGGTTCAATCCGTTGGAGTCGAAAAACTCATTTTACTATTTAAAATATATTTTTATATTAAGATTTATATTTTGTCATAATTAAATTTAAATTTAAATAAAAAATAATTTTTATTTATTAAATAGTAATCTAGACGATCGAGCAATAACATTTGTACAAATTATTGATGACTAATTGGTTATATAATTTATTTTCTAAATTAATTTGTGTTTTCAAATATAACATTAAAGATTTCGTAAAAAACATTTCCTGACAATTGTGTAATATAAGAGATGGAAAAATCCACTTTCCACACAAGAATTGCATATTTTGCATGTAGAATTGAGAGTAGAGTTGTTCATGGGTTGATCCGAGCCATGTTAGGTTTGAATAACAAAAAAACTTATTTGTTCAAGGTTTGGTTCAATCCGTTGGAGTCGAAAAACTCATTTTACTATTTAAAATATATTTTTATATTAAGATTTATATTTTGTCATAATTAAATTTAAATTTAAATAAAAAATAATTTTTATTTATTAAATAGTAATCTAGACGATCGAGCAATAACATTTGTACAAATTATTGATGACTAATTGGTTATATAATTTATTTTCTAAATTAATTTGTGTTTTCAAATATAACATTAAAGATTTCGTAAAAAACATTTCCTGACAATTGTGTAATATAAGAGATGGAAAAATCCACTTTCCACACAAGAATTGCATATTTTGCATGTAGAATTGAGAGTAGAGTTGTTCATGGGTTGATCCGAGCCATGTTAGGTTTGAATAACAAAAAAACTTATTTGTTCAAGGTTTGGTTCAATCCGTTGGAGTCGAAAAACTCATTATATTTTGTCATAATTAAATTTAAATTTAAATAAAAAATAATTTTTATTTATTAAATAGTAATCTAGACGATCGAGCAAATTCAGAGTTAAAATATTTTATCTCAAATCTGATCCAATTCGATCCGATAATTGAATAGGATTAATTAAGAGATATGGTACGGAATATGGATAGATAATATTAGATATAATCATTTTCTATAGAATAAATATAATCAATTAAATAGCATAAATTTTTAGGGCTAATACTTGATATATATTTCTAGCTTGAACGAAGTTGTTTTTTTTGCTTTTTTTTTTTTTATCGTTTATTACGGTTGCAGCAATCCATCCATCCATAAAGCAAAAACAAAAGAGTGCTAAGCTTAAGTAATAGGATAGTAGCCACGTATTATAATGAGGCATGCATGACATGTTAAAGGAGTCCAATTTTCTGGGAAGAGCTTGAAAAACCCTCATTCCATTAAGAATTATTGTTTAATGATCTAATAGAGAATAATTATTTTAAAAAAAATGAAAAATAAATAAATTGTTAAAACAAAATTGAAAAGATTAAATTATTCTTAATTAAAAAATCTCTCATTCTCATTCTTCTCTCAAGTTTCGACTGTTCCCCCAATTTTTTAAAGAAAGATTTGCTTCATCATCTTCTTCTTCATCAATATCAGTGTCTTCTTCCTCTCTCTTTGTTTCTAGTCTAGAAGAAAAGTAAAAAAAATTTAAGAAAATATTTATCTGGGTGGTTTAAAACTAACAAGAAAAGAAAAAAAAATGAGAGAAAAGTTGCTAGAAGTTTGTCATTAGATCTTTTGAGAGAGAAGTTGAAGTTTGGATCTTTTCATATTTATAAAATTAATGTAAAAAAAAAAAACCTAGATACTACATAAGAAGAAGAAGAAAACAAACGACAAAAGAAAGAAAGAAAGGGTTTGAGGATTAAGGATATTTAAGTCTTTACAATTTTTTTAATAATAATTTCTTAAATTTTTATTTATCTTTTATAAATTATTTTACAACATTATATCTTTGAGCAATTATTTACTGTGCAAAGCATGTTTTTCAGATTTATCCAATTTTCTATTTGGTTAAATTGAATAACTAAACTTACATATTTTTCTTAATAAAAAAATACAATAAGAAATCAGCAAAAAAAAGCCCTCAATTTTCCTACTTAAATGAATTGACGAGTGGTTTACATTTTATTTCAAATTATACCCTAATCTAATTCCTTTGATATTTCAATGTTGTCTTATCATTTTTTTCCTATATTTTCCAATTATATTAGCAAATAAAGCAAAGAAAATGTTTAATTTTATATTACTTTTTTACTAAAAAATTAAAATGTTATCAACACATATTAGTAAAGTTTTTATTCTAAACTTGCAATTTAATTAGTAACCTCCCTTTTAGATTACCATCAACTCCAAGAGTTTGGTGGTGAAGAATGGCATATCTAGGAAGAGGAAAATTTAGAGCATCTAAATCTTACTCATTCAACAAGGAAAAAACTTTTTTTAAAATTATTTTTGTTACTTTCTTTCTACTCAAAACAATAAAATCAACTTTAAATTTAGATTAGTATGCAACATTAGCAATATTTTTTTTCTTCCCCTTTTCTCTCTCTTCTTTTATGTTTATAATTTACTTTTGTCTTGTTTTTAGTTACTTTAAGGTGATTTATCCAATTTTCTTTATATAATTACATGTAAAATTAATTAGTCATTTTTTATACTGATATATGTACACTGCTAAGATTTGATTTTAAATTGAGAGTTATGTTTTTTCTTTATACCATATAGTCTAAAACTTTGCAAAATACATACTTGAATTCTTTGGGTTGTTATTGTGTTAAATTCGATTTTAAAACACGCACAATGTGAGTGAAAAAAAAAAAAATTATATTTTAAAGTAATAGAAAAACTGTTATGTGATAAGTGGATAATTTTTTTTAAAAATGTTATGTGATAAATGGATAGTTTTTTTAATTACATGTGAAATAAAAAAAAATTATAAATAAAAAGTATAGAGTAGAGGTGCTCATGGGCCGGGCCGTGGCCCATTTTTTTTTTGCCCAAGCCTGGGCCTGGGTCGCCCAGACCCGCCCATTTAGGCCCGAATCACTGTTCATTGGAATAAAAAAATAATTTTTTATTTTTTAAAATTAAAATTAAATAAAAATAATATTATAATAATACTAAAACACTGTTCTGAGCCGGGCCGGAACATGAAATTGCCTGCCCAGGCCCGACCCGTATTGGGCCGGGCCTGCCGAGCGAGCTGCCCGGCCCGTGAGCAGGTCTAGTATAGAGTATAGATATTGGTTTTTTGTTTTTGTTATTTTAGCCTATAAGTGTATTTTTATTAAATCTTAGGGTATATATATTTTCCCTCATTAAAATTCAGCTAAAATAACAACAACAAAAAAATCTTGAGCTTTATCATTTTATCTAGATAAATCCTATACTTTTATTACACCCAAATAAAACATTAACCTTTAATTTGCACACAAAAAAACTTTTAATATTTAACTTGTATTCAAATAAGTCATTAACTTTTAATTTATACATAAATAAACTCTTAACCTAAATCAATCTTTCGATTAATAAATTTTTAATATAAATCAATCTTTCGATTTGAAATGAATATTTCATATAAACTCTTTCGATTTGAAAGGACTTATTTAAATATAATTTGAAATGATAGTTTATTTGTGTATAATAAAAAAATATAAACTTACTTAAAAATATAATTCAAAGACTTTTTCTAATATTTTAGCCATAACGAAATATTCTTTCAACATTAGACTAGAAATGGAGGGTCGGCCGAGCGAGCCAACCCCATTGGGTTCAACAAATTATGTCAGCCATATGTCTTGATAGCCATACAGCACCCACCTAACGAGGGTGGGCGTGGCATATTTAGCCAACCGACCCTTTTAAATTTTCCCAGTTGTTTGCCAAGCTAGTATATAGCCAAGCTCTTTTGTACTCTTGGGCTCTTTACTCCATGTGGGACATTATGAGATATATGTCATTTTACCATCTCATCAAGAGCCTTGACGGCAGAGACTATGGAGACAACAAAGAGGAGGGGATTTTGAGTTTTGAGGCAATAGGATGTTACCTAGTGTTCGGAAGTGTTGATGAATTCTGAATAGAATCGATCCTCGACTTAATGTACGACAAACTAATCCGATGAAAACTTATCTCCATGAACAATGAAACATAGTGATACATGCTATACAAATTTGATGTCGCATTCTAGTTTGCACTGATCGTGCTGAAGATTCTGGTTGTTCACTGCAAACTACTACCATGGATATACAAGTTTCTTAAAACAAAAACGAACCTGCATAAGTGCTTTGCTAATCACAAACTGCAGTCAACAAGTTACTTGCTCCTGAAAGAACAAAATGCAAAATCAATGGCATGTCTCAGTAGTTTCAAGACAACAAAACAGTGCGGATTAGGAACTTAATTAGAAGTTAGAACAAAACGAATGGGGATGAACTTCAATGCCTTGTTTACTTTCCAACAGAAATATCACCTTCAAACTTGAAGATGAACATTGCTTAGAGAAGTCCTCTCCTATCTACCAGCTTCTACGAATTTATGTAACACATTGCCTGTGCTTGAAGAAAATAAGAATCCTTGTATTTCCTGCCACTCCCTATGTGAATCCCATTGCGGATCCAGTCCTCTCGATGTACCCAAGCATCCCGACCAAAATCTAGAACTCCAAGGATCTGTAATAAACAGGAAATAAGCAAACATTAGAAATACATTTGAAGCAATCTAAGCAAACCAACGTAAATCAAGAATAGCTGCAGCTAAGATAACACGAGAAGGAACTAGTAAGACTGTAAACTAAACTATGGAGCACTGCGGATATAAATTGCAAAGTAGACGGCATCTTACTGCACAGTGCACACATACAAAAGCACATCTCGCTATCTCATTTATCAACAATAGTATACTTTCAGAGTGATATAACCACCCAATCTCTTATCATGAAAGAAGAATTCCACTTGATACAGATTATGCATTTTCTGACATCTACTTTAGCTTCACCTGATGTCAACAGTTAACCTAGTCCCTATGGTAGTTACTTATAAAAACAGTAATTTCGCTCTGGTATTTATCAATGTAAATTTCAAACTCTAAAATTTCACCCTTGTGAAGATATTGCATAAGCAAATGCAATGAGCAAATGCATTTTCATTGTACCAGACACAAAAGACACCCGAACATGGAAAAGAGAGGATGGGAGATGACTTACAGCTCCGCCCTTCCAAGACACAAAAGTTGGATTTGTTCTTGATTGCAAAACCTATTTCGGAGGTGAGGATCCAAGAATACCAAAATCAGCATCCATAGTTGAATAAAAAGAAAGAGACAAACTATACTTAAGCAAAAGGAAACCACAAACAGCGTTGTAATTCAAGTATAAACTAACTTAAACTAATCATGAAATAACGTTGGACATAAAAGAATTGATATTTTTTCTTGAGTTACAATACAAAAAATTTAGTTAATCTAAATATCACTGATGATATATAATCTTTTGACCCCTACATATTCCTTTTTCACCAATTGTTATGTCCAGAGCAACATATTGCATTGAACAGGAATTGTTACTTATATATTCAATATTAAAATTAAGTTCATCTAAATATCAAGATAGATAATATACTCGAATTCTAACCATATTGAGGTGGCTACAAGCTGGCACAGAAGACAGGCATAACCCCTTTTTAATGAAGATTAAAATTTGGCAGGTTTACCTCAACAGTATGAATTGCTTCATTTGAAGGAATGGCATGTAAGACTCTGCAAGTATATAAAAGAAGGAAAAAATAGATTTGGTGAAATGATTACACTGCATTTTAAATAGCACTTAGAAAATGTATACTATTCTGGAGACTAGTAAAAAACTGGATCTCAATATTCTGCTTGTAAGTTACTCTGCTAATCAAGGTACAAATTACAAGCATTTAGGACAGTAATAAGCTTGAAGTCAGAGAGCACATAAGAAAGCAATATTTATATTATTCTCACAACTCTTGAGATGATGAATAATAAAAAACAGAGTAAGAATCCAGTAACTAAGTTTCCATGATGATAGTATGCGAAGAAAAAACATAAGGTAATCTAGAAGAATTATTACCATCTTGACAGTCAATGCACTTAAGGCATTATCAGTCAAAAAAGCCAGTAGAGAACTAGGGCATTTGACCTAACCAAAGTAGTGCTCTTCAAGCCAGATATTTTATGATGTTGGCTTCAAATAAATCAGTTAAATACACCTACTTTTATAGGCAAGGATCCTACTAGTTAGCTAGAATGCTGGATTTCCAATTAATTTTTTTATTGAACACATCTTTGTAGACTTTATTACTGCCTATAATGTTAGCTAGAACCATATATGCTTAAAGTAGGAGGATAACAAATGAGGGAAGAGAGAGAGAGAGAAACCAACCTCTCCTCCACAGCAGGAATTAGCCCACCAGTTAAAGCCACTCCACCAATCTGAAGCACAAAACCAAGTTAAAAGTTCAATTCTTAAAAAATAAAAGAATATCATGTGGTCTACACTTCTTAAGAAACTCACCAATTGTATGCTACAAAACAATTTTCTTTGCAGGTCTATGTGGCCTGTCAATTGAAAAGAACCAAATGGTTAGATTGGGATGGTATTATAGCTTATTAGAACATGCTAAATTAGCAGTATGCAAACCTACCAGTTGAAAGAATGCTACTGGTTATGGCTTCTGCTAGGCCAACCTTCTCTTCTTTCTTTGGTTTCATTGAAAAAAATGGGTAGTTATCCCACATTGGTAAACCAACATTAATGCCAGGATATAGACCATCTGGCATGTCAGATCTTCTTGGGAATTCAGTATGCCATGTTTCTTCCAGCATATCTTCGTAGTCATGAAACCTGGTTAAGCACACCATCAAAATAACGCTAAATAATTCAAAACTACTTCCAGAGAAAAAGCAATAACTTGGACAAGTATTACTAACCAAGAACGGGGTGGTGGAGGATATAAATCAGGAATCAAAAGTGTTGGGTAGAACAAACCCATAGGAGGAACCTATTTAAAACGAACCATCAACTTTAAATCCTTCAAGAGAAGAAAAGAAATAATATCTAAGTTAAAACATACATTGAGAGCAGTTAGCCTTGTCTTATGAGATCCAGCAGGCATGGCATCCTCATAAGAATGAACTACAGCAACAGCATCAAGTTCACCCTCCTGTGTAACAGTACATTAAAAAAGTACAACAAGAGTATTTCCACAGCAAAGAAACCTAAAAGTACCAAGTCCAGGAGCCAAATGATTCACCTTGATTTCACAATAGGACTCTTTTAGTCTATTCAGCATTAATAGATCTATAGGCTTTGTCAAAATGTCAGTACGAATTTGTGGCCATGTCTGATGATGCCTCTGAGTCCAAAGAAGACATCTTGATATATCCTGGAAAAGGAAAAGTAAATGAAAATGATGAAATCACCAACACAAAATCGAAAGATATCTTTATTTTAACCTGAGGAAGAAAAGTTTTAGATGAACCCTTTAAGCTAATAGGCATAAACAGATTTCACCAACATCAACATTAGTTAAACGTTCAACAATAAGCTTCCTCCACCGCATGAAGAAAGCTGAAATACAGAAAGAATAATGAATTCAAACCTCTCCACCAAAGGGTAAAGTCTTCTCTGTATTAGGTAGAGCGACTCCATCCTGCACATCAGAAGAGTTATTAAAAGAGTAAGACCGCAGCACTCACAAATTAGTCGTTTCCCAGTTATGCTACTAATAATAGTACAAAGCACGAAATAAACCACATATGAATTCAGTCTTCTTTAGTTCTACATGTGTGCGGAATAGTGTGCAAGAAAATAGCAAAACCAAAACTGAGGCATGTGAATGCTATCATCTGCTTTTCTTAACAATGTTAACTCCAAAATAATAACATCATAGTCAAGGTGTTCATTTCGTCAAACTTTTCATGACAGTGGCAGTGATAGTGATATTGGCGGAGAGACCAACTACCAAGATTTCCATGAATGATTGTGAGAACAATAGTCTTTCAATTAGTATCAATCCAGCAAGTCAAGGTGGTGACGGTGATCAAGCTAAATGTAAATATTATGGTGGTAATAACAGCAGTCAAAGATTGATGGTGTTATGAAAGGTAACAGGGTGTTGGATGGAGGTGCTGATGGTGCTCAAGCTAAATAGAGATATTATGGTGGTAATGACAACACTCAAAGACGATGGTGTTACAAAAACTAACATGTTTCAAATTGATATTGGATGAGTAGAAGATAGTAGATTAAACAGAGTACACAAGGTTTACTCTACCATGTTATTGAGTTTTTTTTTTTTTCTTTTCTAAAGGTAGGGAAGAGGGTTTGGAATTGAACAACCCCTCCAAGCTATCTCAAAACCTCATTCTTAAAATTCCCTTCAACAGGAAGGCCTTGAAAGTTAGGAGAGAATTCCATTTTAATAATTTCAGCTTGTGATCCCTTATTCCCAATCCGTAGCAAAGAATGACTGTACACAAATAATAAAAGCAACATATTTCTATTTGAGTCAGTTACCTCAATGCAAATGACTGATGTCACTTGAGCACCCATATTTAAAACACATGCCGTTGATAATCCGTTCCCAAAAACTGCTGCCAGGCCTTCCTGAGACATCATATTTGAAGCAAATATTACACACCAAAGAGAAACTTACTACTTCAAGTGCATATCAACTGGTAAAGCTGGGAAAAGCAAATGTCATGAAGGAATACCACAACCAGTAAGACTCAGAACAAATACGTTATCAAGGCAGGATACCTGTTATCAGCATGGTTCTTTTGTTTATATATTTGAGAAAATATATGACATAGATACAAATCTTTATACATGAATAAGACATGCATATTTACAGATTATAAATAATTCAAACATACAGATTATAAATAATTCAAACAAGTTCAAGGAAGACACTTGTGTTTAATCAGTATCTTTCCTATGAAGGAAAACAAAAGATCCCAAATGGAGTGCCTCGACAAACTTATACTACACAGCCCATGAATCCATCAAAGACACGTGAGTAAAAGCTAATCACACAACCCTGGGATCATCACTCTAAAGATTTCCGACTTTGCCGAGGTAACTGGCAAGTGCCAGTATTAACAAAAGTAATTAGCAAGTGCTAACTGGGCTGATACATCATTCAATTTAATGCTGGTATTGGAACTTGATTTACATTTGCATCTAAGAAGTATGAGAAGAACTTCTCACCTGGTGTACCACTGCTGAGCTAAAGCGCAAGTCTCGCAGTAAAATAGATAAGATCTCCTTTATCTCTGCTTGCAACAACCCACAAAATTGTAAATTGCAAAATATTCCATATAATCTACAGAATTTAATTTCAGTTGCAACAGATATTCAAGAGATAAAGTAAATCAGATTGAGGAATGATCTTATTGACACACACATAAACTGATTCTGGAACTTCTACCACAAAACAGAGCATACAGAAACAAAGAGATGAGACTTTCTCCAATTAGAAAATGATAATTAATTTTAAATACCACGATTATCAAATGTCTCTGGCACAACAAGAATAGCAGAATATAAGCTCCTTTCTTGGTTAGGGATATGCAATTTCTCTAACAAAATCCAGTCCCATAGAGCATGCAGGTCTTCAAGGACCTGCAAGATAATAAAGTAATTTTAAGAAAGTAGATTAATTGTCCTTTTTTTAAACAATAACGCAACTGTATCAATAATTAAGTTTTATTATCTCAATGTAAACAACAAATTGAGCAGGATCAAGATAATTCAATATGTAATTGCAGTAATGTGATTTGTTAAACCTAAAAGGAGAAATAACATGCATATTCCTTGAATGTAGGAATGTCAACAAGCATAGAGACTACACCTGCTGCATGGGATAATGTTGCGAAATATTTAGATGACCTCTACGAATAGGACGTCGTAAGCAATATGGCTCAGTGGGAGATATCCTTAGTGCTTCCTCACCAAATATGACCTCCCTGAACTTGCGTTCAGTCAAAGTAGGTTCCTTCGACTCAGTACCTTCATGTTGGACTAAGGACTCAGTTATGACACTTTTATCCAATGAACTTTCTGCATAACCAGTATCCATGTATAAGAAGGTGAAAGTAAAACTAAAGCAATTGAACTTACGACTGAAAATATTAAGAGCCACACTATCCAAAGAAACTGCCTAGAATTAGAAGCAATAACGGTGCACCACCAATATTTCATAGATCCAGCCAAACAAGAAAAAATTGAGAATATGGCACACGGCAAAAATTTTGAAATTTCTAATTACCTTGTGCCACTGATGACTTTAGATCCTTCACATTTATATCAGTCCAAGTGAAGGCTCCATCCTTCCTGGTATTCTGAGGATTATACCCATCAACACGTCCCATCTGCGCATTAGTTTTAGTGAGTTTAGTACTACAAGCTCTAATTGGTCAATAGATAGCTACCATCATTGGCCATACTTAACTTCAGTCTAAAATTCTTACCTTTCGCGGAACAGAATTATTGGCAACCTCTTCATCAAGGAAAGGTATCTTCAACAACGACGCAATCTTTCAAACAAACAAACATTGAATTTAAACTTGGATTATTATATAAAACAAGTGAATATAAACAAAAAAAAAAAAAAAGAAAGCCAAAATGAACACACTCACCACATCATATGCCTTTTCGCGCTCCATATGCTGCGCTGTGGTAACTTGAGAATTAAGCAACTGAAAACCAAAAAAAATCCAAAATTTCATCCAAACAAACCCAAATGAAAAAGAAAAAGGAAAAAAAAAAAAAGGGGAAAGATGTAGTTAAAAAAAAGGGAACCTGATCTTGAACATTTAACTTGGAGAATTGGTTGGTACGGCGAGCGATGCAATGAGGAACGTTAAAAGGAGAGTCTTGCTTAGCTAACCCTACTCTTATATTTGCAGAACCTAAGCAAATTAACAAGCAAATTAGTCCATTAACTAATTTTGGAATTTCTGAATTTGGAGGGAAATCGTAAAAAAGAAGGAAGTACCGGGATTGATGACGACGAGGTTAGAGCCACGTTCAGCGAGGAGTTGAGAAGGAACAACTGTTTTCAAATAATCCTGCAAAAACTAAAACGATTAATTTTACAAAAGATGGAAATTTTTTGGAATGATATTAGGGTTTCCTGGTTTTTACCATGAGAAAATAGAAGAGTTGAAAGAATAAGCTACTTCTCTTGGATTTCAAGAAATTTCAGCTTTATTATTTCTTCTTCACTTCTTTTCTGCCTTTTTTCTTCGTTTTTCACTTTCAGAAGTGAACCCACCCTGCGATATCCCAGTGTTCTCTATTTTGAAGCGTAAAACCGGAAAACGGTGTCGTTTTGCATTGAAGGCTAGCTACATTTTTTTTGTTTACTTTAAATCTCAGCTTGAATTAAAATATATTAAAATTTTGAGTAATTTACAATTTTTTATCACTGAATTTAATATCAATTTTCATGTAATTCACAAACTTTTAATATTATCAAATCACATCACTGAACTTCTATTATTAATAAATGTTTGTAACATACATAAAAATTAATGTTACTCTGAAAATATTACTTTAAATTTTCAGTAACCTAAAATATAAATTACTCTGAAAATTTAAAGTAATATTTAACACACTATTTTTTTTTTCCTACCAAACTATTAATAGAACTTACTATGTTATCTAATTTTTTTTTTTTTATCTAAAATACTCATATCCAACACTTGTGTCCTACATAAATATTTAGATATAAATATAAAAATATATGATATTTTAAATATATAAAAAATTTAAAATAAAAAAATTTAAATATTCATATCAAACATATATCCAAACATCCAATCCGGATAACATTGACCACTGGTACCGTTCACTCTTTGCTTTACTCGACATTGATTTTGTGTTGCTTGGCTTGCATTACCTGTAATTGTAAGTAATCCTACAAAATTACAAATTCCACGCAACCATGACTGAAATTCATTTCAGTTGGAGGGGAAAATGCCATCTGACTTTCCCAAAACAAGTTGATACAAAAAGACGTTATGTTATTTGGAGTTTTACTATTGGAGCCATAAAAAGCGTAGGTTATTTGGAGTCTAAACCAGGAAATAAAAGTATTCACTAAAACCCAAATTTTTGAACTCAAAAAATCAATATAAAATTGTCATAGAGAATAAACAAGGGGCAATCGATTCAATTTTTCAAATGTTTTATTATTGAATAAAGAACTAATAAAAACTTAACAACTCCTATAATTGAGAAACAATCAGTATTGGGTAGATCTGCAAAATATATCCGGTGCTGCACAGCAATTACTTGACATTGTTTAATATGAAGACTTGAAGAACTTTCCAATCTTCAGCAGCTACTTCTTCAATATATCTAAGCAGCTTTCGGCTTCGAGACCTTATTCTTTATTTGCCTCTTCGGTATCGAGTTTTTCATCCCCCAGAAGAACATTAATGAACCACATTGTGCAACACACTGCCATTGATACAAAAAGAAAAATCAAAGAAGTTCTCACATTATGAAGCCCTGGGAACATTTTCGATATGCATTTCTACGTACCTACAAGAAGTCACTGAGCAGAACAAAGTATTGGGGCTCATTGGGATCATAGTTGTAGAAGTCATGGAGAAGAGGAGTGCTAACCAGCAAGTAGACAAACTATGGCAAAAGAAAAAATTAAGTGAGACATAAAAATAGAATCAGAAGAAACTGCTAGGTGCAGTTTCGAATGTAAACTTCTTTTTTTTTGAATAAGTGTCAATTTATTTATCCAAGAAGCAGAGAATATCTCTGCTACATCAAAACTGAAGAACTAGCTACTCAGCTAGCTTTATATCAATGAAAGAAAAATAGAGTTGCTTAAGCCCCAATCAGTACAAAGGTTAGCATTTACATTATCCAGTTCTAAGTTTTTTAAGCCTACCAACTTTGAATCTGATCTCCTCTTTAATGGTTTCAAAAACCTGCAATGGAGACTTGCATGGACTTCCATGTAACCTTCTATTCTTTTCTTTCCAGACGTGGTAAATGGTTGCATTCCAAGCAAGCTTGAGAATAGTTGTAAGCAATGATCTACCTTTGAGCTTCTGCACAGCCCATTCAAGCACATTGTTCCAACTACAACTACGTACTTGCAACTGACATGACTGCATTACCTGCAACCAAACAGATTTGGAGAAGCTACATTCAAAGAACAAGTGATCCCGGGTCTCTTGTTCAGAGAGGCAAAGCTTGCAATTCACATCTACCTCGAACCCCCAGCTCAGAAGTCTCATGCTTGTAGGCAATCTGTTCAAAATGGTCATCCAGGAAATAAGGGAATGTTTAGGGATATGATGAGAATACCACAAAAGTCTATCCCATTTAACCTTCTGCTTCTTTGGTCTAAGATCCTGCCACACTTTTGCAGCTGAGTATGTGGTTCCAGGGAATTTCCAAATCCATCTTCCTTCTTGATGGCTAATGAACTGGTTGGCCAAGTGCCTCAATTTTAAGAGTTTTTTCCAGGTCCAACTATTACCCTGAGCTTCAGTAAGCTCCCAAAATGACCTTTCCTTGAGAACATAAGCATGGATCCAAGCTATCCACAGAGAGCCCGATCTGAAGAACAAGGCCCATATATGCTGCAGAAAACATGCATGGTTCCAAATGGAGAGGTTTTTAATGCCCAGGCCTCCTTCAGACTTTGGGAAACAAATATCTTGCCAGCCCACTCTTGCCCCTCTTGCAGATGAGTCACTACCAGTCCAAAGGAACCTTGAGAGCAACTGGTTCAGCTTATTCAGGACAAATTTTGGCAGTATGAAGTGTCTGGTCCAGTAATTCTGAATGTTGAACAAAATTGACTGGATGAGCTGAAGCCTGCCAGCATATGAAAGTAACTTAGCAGACCAATTCCCTATTCTTGCTGTCACTTTCTCAAGAAGATGAGCGCAGTCCCTTGCTGTCAGCTTCCTAGTGACTAATGGAACCCCCAAATAACGAACAGGTAAGGATCCCAACCTAAATCCAGTAGTTTGGGAGATCAGCTGTAAAGATTCATCGTTTATGCCTGAAGAGAATAGCTCACTTTTGGCACAATTCAATTGCAAACCTGACATTGAATAGAAGGCTTGAAGTATATTTTTAACCCCAGAGATGGATTCCAGATTGCCTTTTGTGAAGATAAGCAAATCATCTGCAAAACAGAGATGAGTAAGGCTAATCTTTTTGCATTTTGGATGGAAAGCAAAAACTCCCATGCTAGCTGCAGTATCCAAAAGTTTGGAAAGCATATTCATGGATAAAACAAATAAATAGGGAGAAATGGGATCCCCTTGACGAATACCCCTTGCTCTTGGAAAGTAACCAGCTAACCCTCCATTGATTGACAAAGAAAATCTGGGAGTTGTTAAGCAGCAGCTGATCCATTCAACAAATTCCTTAGGAAATCCCATAGCATCAAGAACAGAAATGATAAAATCCCAATTCAAAGTGTCAAAGGCCTTTTGAAGATCCACCTTGAGAGCACATCTTGGGGAGAGAGAGGATCTATTATATCCTCTCACCAGTTCCTGGGCCATTAGGATGTTATCTGTAATGCTTCTGCCCTCTATGAAAGCACTTTGATTATGGCTGATAAGGGAGCCTAAGAATTGCTTTAGCCTGTTAGCCAGTATTGAAGATATACATTTGTAAACCACTGAACAGCAAGAGATGGGCCTGTATTCTTTAATGCTTCTAGGACTTTGACTTTTAGGCACAAGAGCAATGATAGTGGAATTGAAAGCTAGGTGAAGGTCACCAGAGTTGAAGAAACTAAGCACAGCAGCTGTCAAGTCATCGCCCACTATGTCCCAAGAAGTCTTGAAGAAATGAGAAGTGTACCCATCTGGGCCAGGGGCCTTATCCCCTTTGATAGCAAACATAGCTTTCTTGATTTCATCCGCAGTCACTTCTTTTTTTAAGCATGCTTGTTCATCTTCAGTGAGGGAAACCTATAGAAGTTTTTCCAGGAATTCTTTGGAGCTACTAGAGACATTAGCATCAGCAGTTCCTAGAACTCTGATAAAGTAGGAAACTGAGTTATCAACTATTTGTGAGTAGGATTCAAGCCTGTTACCCTCCTCATCATACAACATTCTAATTGTATTTCTAGAGTGTTTGGCTGCTACCATCCGGTGAAAGAATCTGGTATTCTGGTCGCCTTCTTGGATCCATTGTACCCTAGATTTTTGCCTAAAATGACTTCCTTCAGCAATCTGTAATTCAATGAATTCCTGTGATACTGCTCTTTCCTTTTCAAGTAGAACAGTGGAGGGATGATCCAACATAGCAATCTGAATAGATTCAAGTTCTTTCCTTTTTATCGCCACTTTATCTGAGATACTCCCAAAGTGTGTGACATTGAAATGTCTTAGAACTTGCTTAAGTCGCCTTAGTTTCTTATAAAGACGAACCATAGGGGTCCCTGAAACCTGTTCCTTCCAAGAGCAATCCACCACCTCCAGAAATTCAGAGTGCCTAGTCCAGTGATTGAAGAACTTGAAAGGCTTTGGTGGGGAGTGGCTGAGTAAGAATGGCTTCACTAGAGCAGGGCAGTGGTCGGAAATTTCTGGAGCAAGGAATTCAACATAATAATTGGAGAAGCGAGAGAGCCACTCTTCATTAATAATAACTCGATCAAGCTTTTTAGCAATGAAGCCCTCAATTTGATTATTTGTCCAGGTGAGGAGAGGACCAGAAAATGCATGGTCAAAGATAGACAGCTGCTGCAGACATTCCCTGAAATCCGTAATATCAGAGTTCAAAGAGTGGGAACCAATAGAGTTAGAACTCTCAGAAGGAGAAACAATAGTATTGAAGTCTCCTGCAATCAGCCAAGGGTTATTTGAAATTGAACAGTGGAGGAAATGAAGGTGTCTCCATAAGCTATGTCTGTCAGATCCCTCATTACTAGCATAAACAGCAGTAAGATAAACTTCATGGTCATTGAGGGTGAATTTGCAAGTGATGCTTTGGCTTGTAACTCTAATCAAGTCCACCTGCAGGTGATTATTCCATAGGAACCAGATCCTACCATTATAGGCTTCTGAATAGTTGTGATAAAGATTCCAACTAGGAAAATTCTTGTCAAGGATTTTCTGCATGTTGTTCTCCTTGACTCTAGTTTCTAATAGGCAAACTACCTCCACATTCAGTCTATTTATCCTCCTAACTACTTCTCTTTGTTTTAGAGGATTGTTTAATCCTCTAACATTCCAAAATAAGAAATTCAATGAGAAGTTAAGGGAGAATTACCTCTCGAGGTAGATATGACTACCTTATCTCTCTTGCCTTTATCAATTGGCCCTTTCCTCTTGCTTTTCAGTGTTTTCATTAAGTCTGCCAACACCAGCAGAGGCTGCTCTAGGTTGTCTGTGGCAACTCGCACTCTCAGTGGTGTCTTTATGACCAACCGAAACATTGTCCTTCTCTGTGTCATCAGTCTGCTCTAAGATAGCAAATCTATTGATAGAACTAGAACTTGCTGTTAATTGACCTGCAGCCTGACTGAAAGAGGAATTGGTAATACTATCACTTCTTTTATCACTATCAACAACAGCTTGTACATTGCCTGCCTTAATAGCCTGATCAGTGAATTCTTCATGACCCTTGCTACTCTCTTCTGGATAGTAACTTTTATCCTCATGTCCTCTGCAACTTTCTTCTACTCTTCCCCTGTCAGTCTGAACCTTTGGCATCCAAACTTTCCCTGTAGCTGCTACAGGTTTTTTGGGACAGAGCTTGTCAATGTGACCAAAAATTTTACAATAAGAACACTTCTGCGGTAGCCAAGGAACTTCCACCTGAACTGTAACAACAGTACCATCATTAAGCAACACTTCAATAGTTTGTGGAAGCTCAGAATCAGCCTTAATCTCGACACAGATTTTTGCATAAGCCAGGCGTTGCTGAGCTGCAGTTATCTTATCCATGTAGAGTGGAATACCAATTGCACTAGCAATATAACTCAAACCCTTCCTTGTAAAGAGCTCAAGAGGGATTCCTCTTAGATGAACCCAAATTGGAAGTTTATCCATGCTAAATTCAAGGGTTTTCATACCTGGCTCTCATTTTCTGACAATGAGGGGCTTGTTCTGAATGTGCCAAGGTCCAGATTCAAGAACTCTATCCCTAGTCTCAAGATTTGAAAACTGAATAATAAAAAGATTCATACCAGCAGGTTTGATTTCAACAGGACTGTCCTTACCCCATTACAAAGAGACCAGTCTCTAAAAAAGGCTGAAATTGGGGATTTTGCCAATGAATTGGGCGACCAATGCATTCTGCCATTGAATGTAAACTTCATTTATAGTACAAATGTAATCAAAATAATCACTCAAAAGAAACGAAGTTCTTACCAGGAGGAAGGCCCCAAAAGCCATGGCCAAATACAAATAGAATAGCACCAAGTCCTTTCAAAGCTATGGCAGCTGCAACTAATTGTCTAACCTGTGTAAAAAAAAATATTTATATCTGAAAAGAAAGTACACTTTTTAAGGTGGTCGGGGCCTTGAATCTTGATGGGGTCAATTATTTATTAATTAAAACGAAATTAAAGAGGAAAAAAGATGAAGTTTAAGAATATTTATTGAGGTGAGATGAAAACGAAATAAATGAGTCAAGATCTGATTTTTCACTACATTACTACTATATTTGTAGTTTCTACTAGAGCTGCTCATGGCCGGGCCGCGGCCCGGTTTTTTTTTTATTTTTTCTGTCCAGGTCCTGTCTTGGGTCGTCCAAGCCCGCACGTTTAGGCCCGAAATACTGTTTATTGAAATAAAAAAATAATTTATTTATTATTTTTTTTATAATTAAAATTAAATAAAAAAATATTATTATAATAAAAATTACTGTTTCGGGCCGGACCGGCCCGGAACATAAAATATCCTGTCCAAGCCCGACCCGTGAGCAGGTCTAGTTTCTACTTATGGGTTTGGAGTTTAGCTTAATTATGTGTCTATGAGCTTCAAACCACATAACCACTTCTCAATCCTTCTACTCGGACACTACATTCTCTACTTAAAAACTATTATTTACTTTGTTCTTCTTCTATTTCTAACACTTTTGTGTAATTCATGTTGCTGCAATAAAAGTCACAAGTTGCAATTTTTTGTTTCTAGCCTAACTAGTAATGCACCTTTAGAACTTGTATTTACATATGATTAGGGAACTCCTGGAGTCACTTTTGTTGATGGATTTAAGTATTATGCGTCTTTTATCATTTCACCAGATATATGGCTCTTTCCTATGAAAAACAAATTTGATGTTTGTCTTATTTCTAAAGTCTTAAAAACCATGGTGGAAAAATATTTTAAAACCTCTATTATGTCCAATTATTTCAGATTGTGATAGTGAATATGTCAAACTAAAATCTTTTCTTTGCTCTTTGGGTATTCAACATTTACAAAACACCCCTTTACACACCATAACTAGACCTGCTCATGGGTCGGGTCGGATCGCGACTCGATTTTTTTTCATATTCTTTGTCCAGGCCCTACCTGGGGTCGGGCCGGACCAGTAGGCCTGAATTCACTATTCATCAGATTAATTTTTTTTATAATTAAAATTAAATAAAATAATATTATTATAATAAAAAACACTGTTTCGGATCGGAGCGGATCGTCCGGAACAAAAATATCCTGTCCAAGCCCGGCCCAATATGGACCGGACGGACTGTCCGACCCATGAGCAGGTCTAACCATAACATAATGCCATAGCTAAAAAGACGACACAAAAGTATAGTAGAAACTTCCACTCTTAAAAAATAATTAAGAGTGCCCAAGCCTTTGGTTTAACCTTGTTTCACTAAGCTTCCATGCCTCTTTTAAGTATTGGCCATATGCCTTTCAAACAACAGTTTATTTACTTAACAAGTTGCCTTTTATAGTTTTAAGCAATAGAAGTCTTTTTGAAAGCTTATTCCATCCATCCATCCCCAAATTATCAAAAATTAAAGACTTTAGTTGTCTTTGTTATTCATGGCTTAAACTCTATGTTGCTCATAAACTTGACAACAAATCCAAACCTTGCATCTTCATTGGTTATTTCAGGCATCAGAGTGTATAGTACTGTTTAGATTTTGTTTTTCATATAATCTTTACTTCTAGAAATTATCCAAAAAAAAAAAAAAACTTTACTTCTAGAAATGTTCTCTTCAATGAATCTCGATTTCCAATGTATGTATGCTCCCTTAAATGGGTAGAGAATTTTCATTGTTCATTTAGTGCTTAGTGAATTCCCTTTCTCCAATTCTCTTAAATGAGTTGACATTTTTTAACTTTTACCTATTTTATAAAAAAAATAAAAATTTAACTTTATAAGGTAAAATAACTTTTAAAAAATAATTTCTGAAAAATAAATTTATTTTTTTGGAAAACTATAATATTTTTTGTTTCTTTGGATGATCCTAAAAATAATTTCTAAAATATGGACCGGCATCCGAATGTTCTATGGATGACATTTGAATGTTTTTATTGAAATAGGATGGCATTCGAATCGAATGCTCAAAGCAAGACATTCGAATGCTTATGATCAATTTTGTTTTTGAAAAATATTTAACTAAATTATTTCTATAAAAAAAAATTCTATATAAAAAAAATTTCTATAAAAAAAAAATTTCGTTAACTAAATTATTTTTCACAAAATAAATACTAAAAAATTATAAAAATCAGTATTTTAAAATTAATTTTTACGAAACAAAGTGAACATATCTAAATGAGAAAAAAGTATTCCATCTTGACCAAGTGACAACTACAATTTCAAACATTAATTATTCTCAAACGTCACCTAAGTAAACGAGCAATAGACATTTTAAAACTTGGTAATTTCCTTTTTATTTATTAAAAATAGGCCTGTCGAGTCATTTGTGATCTAAAATTTTTTCATTTTTTTTACTCATATTCGACTTGATTTATTATTTATATAATAATAAAAATTAAAAAAATTATTTTTTATTAATATTTATATATTTTTATAATTAAATTTAAATAAAATATATTTTTTTATTAATTAAATAATAATTTAAATTCAATCGAACCGATCCAAATAACACGTATCTCTGTTTAAGCTCGATCCCTAAGCAGGTTTACTCAAAAGAAAATTTTTTGAACATCCCAACATTCCCACATTTGACATTCAAATTTCAAAAGATAGACCAAAACCAAAAGACCGGAAAAATTGAAAGATTTTTAAACCACATCTCGTGATGGACACGATCGTAAATTAAAAAAACTACAAGGATAATTTCCATAGCCAAACCTAAAAAAATCAAACCAGCTCTCTACTCTCGTCCACGTCACCCCTCCCACGTCTTAAAAATCAACCATTCTGATTGGTCAAACCGACGTGTCCCTTTTCTAATTCCGCGGCTTTATAAACAAAGCGCGTAAGTCGATTTTCGACTCTTCTTTCTCTCTCTATAAGTTCGTCGGCTGTTAGATTTTTAATTTTTATTAGTTTCTTGCGTCTCGTTTTCGGACAGTAGTTTTTTCTGTTTTTCAAAAACATTTTTTTTTTTAAAGATTGTTTTTTCGTATAATTTAAGGGTTTTTAATCGAAAAAATGGCGTTGGTTTCTTTCGTCGGAAGAGTTCTTTTCGCTTCATTGTTCATCCTCTCTGCTTGGCAAGAGTAAGTCTCACTTCAGATCTGCACTTTTTTCTTCTTTCCTTTTTTTTTCTTTTTAACTTTTCTTTTTGTGTTTTTTAATGGAGACTGTTTGGTTCTCGAGAAAAAAAAGTAAGAAGAAGAGAGATAGTTTGGATCTTAATTTAGATTTGGAACTCAGAGCTCTTATGAACTGTTAAAAGTACACTTAGACTTTAATTAATGGTGACTTTTTTTTTTTTTTATTTTTAAGAAAAGGATTAATAAATGTAGGGTTTTATGGAACAGATCTTGTTTGTAATAAAGTTGTTAGCTTTGTCGGAAGAATTAGTGCAATTTAAGGTGTTATTATGAGTAAATTTTTTATGTAAAATTTGGAAAATCTATATTGCTGGTGTGGCGTGTTAGGAACTTAGGATTGCTTAGATGTTTAAGTCTTGTGGCAGTTATATATATATATATTTATTTATTTTAATCTGCTTGCTGAATTCTCCTTTGTAATGAAGAAATATTAATGATTAAGAGCTAAATGAGGTTTATAAGATTTAAACTTTTTTTTTGTTAAGTTCTAGATCTCATGAATGAATACCATAAATTTTCTAATGGTTGTTGTTGGTTGTCAGTTAATATGTTGTACTAAATGAGAAATAAAGAGTGTTAGCTTGTTAGGAGCAATGAATAAAAGAACGGACCAGAAGTCAAATTGGTGAGATCTCCTTTTACCGGTGCAACCGGTCCAACCGATTAAATCAGGCGGTTCAATTGAAAAATAAATTAAATATTAAATATATGATTTTGATATTAAATAAGTTTAAATATAGTAAATAATTAATAAAAATATGCATTTGGTTTAATGATATATCTTTAATATATAATTAAGAGGTTAAAAGTTCAAGTCTTATCATTTATAAAAATTTTAACATAAAACATGTATTTTACTAGTTGAACTGGTTCATTAAATTACTGATTCTTTGATATGCATCGGACCGAACAGGTCTTCAGTTCTCGGTTGAATTGGTCCGGTTTTTTCAACACTTGTTAGGAGTATACACTCGAGCATTTGGCTCAAGCAGTTTGTGCATGATTCCTTAGTTAAAGAGTAGGGTTTGAATCCTCTTACCCCAAACCAAAAGGAGTGTTAGAATTATAAAATTTTGTTGCTTGACACATTCTTAGTTGTGGCCATATTAGTATAGTTTATTTGTTTATATTTGCACCACATTGCAGTTTTGAGATTATTATCCTATCTATTGATGGTGGAGTTTAAAATTCCTAAAGCATTTCAAATATTTACCTTGTCTCCATTTAATTGCAAATAAGGAAATCCACATTGAGTTATGAAATTAATAGTGTGTTTTTCGAAATAATAAAATCAATGTATGGACAACATGAAAGCATTCAAAGTTGCTTGTGGCATTTTAAAATTCAACCAATAGTCTATAGAATGATAATCCACAGTTTTGCTCGCCTAAGTGCGGTCTTGGAAGGCCTATGTGGATATGATGTAACTTTTTAAAATTATCATTGTGTTGAAGGATAATTTTTGTCAGCACATATATCTTTTCCCATGAAACTTAGATTTGCTAAAACATATTATATATATATATATGTTAAAATTATATTATATAATATTAAAGAGCAGTATATGTTAGGAGATTTGGGATTTTCTTTTTCAATCACAACTATACTGTTTTCTAGCTTGAGCTTAGTATCTGTATTTTGAAATTTTTAATTGGGGCTAAATTCTGTCATGCTTGTCTACTCTTAAATTATGTGTTCATGTGTATAGGTTCAACGACTTTGGTGTTGATGGAGGGCCAGCAGCGAAGACGCTGAAACCAAAATTCAATGTCTTCTCAAAGCTTGTGTCATCTCATACAGGGGTGCAAGTGCCAGAATTCGATGTAAGAATTGCTATATTTCACACTGAGATAAACCTATTTATTTCTCTGCTCATATCAGGTTTTTCTAATGGCATAACTCTTGGAGTTGTTATTTGCAGATTAAGTATCTAGTTGCTGCTGCTGTAGCCTTTAAGGGTGTTGGGGGTATCTTTTTCATCTTTGGCAGCACTATCGGAGCTTATCTTCTGGTTTGTTTTATGATCTTATTATGTGTTATTTTGAGTTAGTAGTTCAATTATTAACTAAGTCAACTGATAAAAGTATTGCACTATTCTTCTCTTGTAGGTTCTTCAACAGCTCATTCTTACTCCTATATTGTATGACTTCTACAACTATGACACGGAAAAGAAAGAATTCGGTCTACTTTTCACAAAGTTCTCACAGGTTAGTAGTTGATAGTATTTATTTTTCGGTTTTTCCATAAGGAATAAGGGTTGATTGGTTTTTCCATTTCTTGTTGGCGGTTCTTTTCAAATTGTAGATGGCTAGATGCAGATGATGAAAATTTCAATGTATTGTGTCTAACTAAATTTCTTTCACTTCTTAGAACTTGGCGCTGTTAGGTGCATTATTCTTCTTCATTGGCATGAAGAACTCAACGCCCAGGAGACAACTCAAGAAAAAGGCTCCAAAAACCAAAACATTTTGAAGAGGAACATCTGGTAAACTGAGGGTCTAGTTTCTTGTTCGGTCTCCGTCTACCTTGGTCAATCCAGATCTATTTTTGTATGCTTGTATCAAGGCTTTGTTTCTAAAAGGTTAGGGAAAAAAGGGCATTATTACTTTGACAGTTTGATTCTGTTTAACTACTAAGTTATGTTCATGGTTATTTAATTGAGTTTTAGAAAGAATTTGATAATTTTGCTTTTGAATCTGCTCCATTTTTGGTTTTGCCTATCTTCATGGAATTTTTAATCATGGATTCATGGTGCTTATTGATGTTATATATAAGGAAACATGCTTATTAGGTAATGTTGGGGTCATTTGAAAAAGTGTGCCGACGTTTTTGACAACCTTCAACTGTTGAGAAGCAGAATGGAGAGCAGGTAATTAGTTTTAATTGAAATGCAATGTGCTAGTCATCTATCATAGGACATTATTTCTATTTGATGCTCGATAAAGTCCCGATTCACTTGCCCCGAGTCGGCTGAGAACTGAGAACAGCTTCCTGTTCTCTATTGTAGTTTAATGTCAAGGATCTTTATTGCATCTGATATTCCCTTAGGATGTAAGAATCTCAGTCAACTTAGTGTCTGTGTTTGAGTAGTGAATAATGTTCCTGGATTTCGCTTCTGCATTGAGAAGCATTTGAGATGAACATAGCTTGTATTGCTGCATGAATGGATGAACATAGCTTGTATTACTGCATGAATAGACTAAATTTTGAACTACATTTTTTCCTTTTCTACAAAAGGAAAGCGATGTTACGACTCCTCAATTGTCAAGATGGCTCTGGTTTTGAAAAGTGATTGGCTTCGTTCTGCAAAATCACGTTAAAATTAAACTCGAAGCTTAGCTCATTTGGTTCATGTAACCGTTTTTAAAAAGTAGCATTTATCAAGTTTTAAGTTTAAATCTTAACATCTGCAATATATATATATATTTTTTTATCTCTAGGTTGCAATTTCCTTTATTAAAAAAAAAAAAAAACAAAAGTTACGATAAAATTTCTGAGGAATCTCAGCTAAGCATATCGTAGTTCTTTCTACATGAAACTGCAAAAATGGTGACTGTTATTATTAAGAAATCAATAGGTGGGCGCTTGAGTGTGGCTAATACTTAAGTGTAGCTATTAGCGTAGTGTCCAGGCAAACTCTCTTGTCGCCTAATCCTCAAGTACTTAATAACTTTGTTGTAAACTCTACATTCAAAATCCCTATCAGCATACAGCTGCTTCAGAAGAACATTTAACTGAAGCTTATATCAGTGGATTATTCGGTATTAATATTTATCAAGCAATGACTGATCAGATTGGGGTGGATATGTTGATGTTACTCGAATTCGGAGTGAATATCAGATATGAGTATATATATATATATATATCTTTTAAGATTTTACTATATATATTTAGAAGATTATACTTCAAATTTATAATCAAATATGTGTCGTACGAACAATTTAAAAAAAAAAAAAAGTTCGAATAATATAACATGCAATTACAAGTCAAAAGACTCAACCAATTGTTGTCTCTTCATAAAAAAAAAAAAAAGAAAGAACACCAATTACCGAATCTTAATAAAAAAAAAAAATAATGTCATGAATAATCTTTTAAATTTATTAAATTTGTCAATGTGGTACTTGTACTTTAAAAATGTTCAATGTGATACTTGTACTATCAAATCGTGTATCAATATAGTACCTTAACCGAGTACTTTTAAATATAGATGATGATGTGGCATTGACCAATCAGATGATGGCATGTGGCAGCACATGATTTTTTAAAAATTAATATCTTATTTTTGTAAAAAAAAAAAAAATATCTAATTTTTTTAAAAAAATTATATTAAAAATATAGAAAATTTAAAATTATATTTTTAAAAATTAAATATGTTTTTTCTTAAATATTTTTAAAAATTAAAAAAATATTTTAAAAGTTAAAATATTTAACTAAATTTATTTTTAAAATATAAAATATTTTAAAATTATATGTTAAAAAATTTATAATATCTAAATTTTTAAAAAAAATTTATTTAAAAAAGAATTATTTTAAAAATTACAAAAATCAAAATATAAAACTAAATTATTTTATTGTTCTAATTTTTAAAAAAATATTTATTAAAAAAAAATATTTTATCATTTTAATTTTTGTTAAAAATATTTATTAAAATTAAAAGGTGGAGAGAGAAAGAAAAAAAATATCTTTTTTAAAATTCAAATAATAATTTTTTTATTATTACATGTGACATCGTTATGTAGTGTCACATGTAAAGAAAAAAATATAAATTTTATTTTAAAATCAAAATAATAATTTTGTTTTGGTAATACACGTTGCAGCATTATATGATGCCCGTGTCAAGTTTTTATTGTATACAAAAGCCACATCATCAATATTTAACGGTGTTACTGGCAGGTACTACAATAACCAAGGTAGTCAGTACCGTACCCGTGGGTGTACCGTTTTTGTTCTGGTACTAGTACGTACCGGTATCGATGTGTTTCGACGTACCGTTTCGGATTTACCGGTATTTTTCAAATATTTTTTCATATATCTATATGTATAATCTATTTTCAAGTTTTTTTTTTTTTAATAAAATATATATTATATACACATGCAAATATACATCTATTACATGCATATATATATATTTATGCAAATATAAATTTTAAATATTTAATATCTAAAATTTTTAAATATAGAAAAGGTAAAATAAAAATAAAAATGTTAAAAAATATAGTAAATTATTATTAATTATGTTCAATAACCTAATTTAATGAATATATTTTATTTTTAAATGTAATTATGAAAAAAATAAAAATGATCAAGTCACAAAAAATATTGAAATTGGTTTAAAAATCAAATAAGTAAATTTAAAAAAAAAAATTAAAAAATCAAAATTGTGTACCAATCGGTACGTACCGGTACTGACTGGTATTGACCGGTACAGGCCGGTACCAAAACTAGAACCGAACTAAAGGTTGCCTGTACCGATTTAGTTAAAAACTGAAACGTACCGACCGGTACCACTTGTATCAGAACGATACCGACCACCATAACAATAACACACGAAATGAAAACGTTAAATATTAAAATAGATATTTTTAAAATATATATTTTACATTAACAAATTTAATAAACTTAATTGATTATTCATTACATTATCGCTAAAAAAAACATCAGTAGTTAATATAAAATACGTGGTAGCTTCATAGATTCACAAATTTCACATATTTTTTCTACGGTCACTTTCACTCTTGTTTCATCCGAAAAGTCTTCTTGCCTTGATTGTCAGTTACCAAGATTGCATTCAGCAAAGAAGCAACCCCCAAAAACAAGAAGAAAAAAATGGTGGTAGCCAACACAGGTGAAGTCCAGACTGAATCAAAACCTGAATACGATAGAGCAAGTGAAATTAAAGCTTTTGACGACACAAAAGCTGGTGTCAAAGGACTTGTGGATGCTGGAATTACTGAGGTTCCCCGAATATTTCATCAACCACAATATAACTTTGAGAAAACCTCTGTTTCTGCAGGTAGCACCCAGATTAGTATTCCTGTTATAGACCTTGAAGGAGTGAAGGAGGATCCGATTACGGCTCGCAAGGAGATCGTTGAACAAGTCCGTAATGCTTCAAAGAAATGGGGTTTTTTTCAAGTTATCAACCATGGAATTCCGGTGAGTGTTCTAGATGAGATGAAGGATCGTGTACGTAGGTTTTTCGAGCAAGATTTTGAGGTCAAAAAACAGTTCTACACTCGTGATAATATGAAAAATGTGATCTATAATTGCAATTTTGATCTGCTTACTGCCCCGGCAGCTAATTGGAGAGATTCTGTTTATTGCGTCATGGCTCCTGATCCTCCTAAGCTGGAAGAGCTGCCAGAACCATTCAGGTATATATATACCCTTTATTTAGTACAATAAAACCCCAAAAAAAAATATGAACTCTCACTCCTAGGAATTAGGATGGCAAAATCCGATCGCTTCACGGATTTCGTACCAATCTGCTTCAAATGATTTTTTTTTTTGGAAAAATGGGACGGAATGCAGCGAATGATTTTGATAAAAGCTTGTTCCGTTCTGCCCTGCCCCGCCCTGTCTACGTTTCATTGTCATCCCTACTCACTCACCGGCATAATTTACGTGTAGGGATATAATGGTGGAGTACTCAAACCGATTAAAGAGTTTGGGTTATTTGCTCTTTGAGTTAATATCAGAAGCTCTTGGGTTGGATCCTGACCACCTGGTGAAGATAGATTGTGCTAAGGCTTTTGGTCTGCTGTGCCATTACTATCCGGCATGTCCACAACCAGAATTGACTATAGGGGCTAGCAAGCATGCTGACAGCGACTTCCTAACGGTGCTTCTGCAAGACCATGTTGGCGGCCTCCAAGTTCTTCATGAAAATCAGTGGATTGATGTACCTCCAACCCCTGGGGCTTTAGTAGTTAACATTGGAGATCTTTTACAGGCAAGCCTTACAGACTTCTGTAACTAGAAATTAGTATGGATAGGAGGGATTTAAATCGAGGTCGTATGGATGTAATGAATGTTACTGTCTATGTTACTTGGACTCAGGTGTGAGTGTCGGAGGTATGTTCAATTTTTTCAAGATTTTCATGTATTTGGAGGATTCTTGGAGATCATATCTCCATACCCATGTCTGGATATCCATTGGACACAGGTACTTCAAGAAAAATAAAGAGTCGGAGCAACATAGACTACCATGATCAATTGCGATAAATATCGACGATAGAAGAAGTCAAAACCGCAAAATAACGACTGTAACACCTGGTTATGGCCGCTATGTAAACAATTCAACAGTCAGCTTCATGACAATGTGAATAATCAATTTGTTATCTGTTTGGTTGTTTTTTTCAGCTTATATCAAATGACAGTCTAAAAAGCGTGGAGCACAGAGTGTTGGCTAATTCAATTGGACCTAGAGTATCTGTGGCATGCTTTTTTGTCACAGGTTTTCAGCCAAACTCAAGACTGTATGGACCAATTAAGGAGTTGCTATCGGAAGACAATCCTCCAATATATAGGGAAACTACTGTGATAGACTATCTTACCCACTTCAATGCAAAAGGCCTTGATGGAACTTCTGCCCTGCAACATTTCAGGCTATGAACTAGCTCCATATATGAAGACAAAAATGGAGCATTTGCATGATGGATAGTAGTATTGAACTAAACACTTTGGCACTTCTCTGTAATATTTTTCTGCATGTATAACTACAACTAGAAAAAATAAGGGATTGTTATATCCCAATTACAAACATTATTAGCAGTGTTGATTGTTGAAATTGGTTTCTTTCCGCTTTGGTCATTGAAACTATTGTTCCATGAGTTCATGTCATAAAATATGACAGCCTATGTTACTTGATACCGGTGAGTGTATGATACGGATATTTGTTCGACATATCTATACTTAAGTTTTTTTTAAAAAATTTCATATATTTCAATTGAAGGATGATACCGATACCAATGTTCGAATATGTATCGAACACAAATATTAGATACGGATATTAAAAAAAAAAATGCTTGAAAATATAGTCTTGACAGATACAGAAACAATAACTGCATCAGACCAGACTAGACTGGCAAAAAGTGGAGATGAATTAAATTATAAAAATAATCTGAATCTTACCAATGAATAACCTGTTAATCATTTAGCTATTGAACATTGATGAATGAGCATTTGCACTCTAAATTTCAGCTTCTGATCTCACTTATGCATCTCAAATCTTTGGTCCTGAAAATATGTGGACAAGAAAAGGGTGTAAATTTGTTAAGCAAAAGTAGTATCTTATTATATATACTCAGCAAGCAAGCAAAGGAATGGGGTGGCATCACAAGGTTACAAAAATAAGGTAAAAAAAGACGGCCATTAAATCTGACTGAGGCGGCTGTCGTATTAAACTCTGGCCATTTTTTGTATCATTCATCAAAGCCACGGGTCCCAGAAGATAATAACACAGATATCTGATATTATTCATACAAACCTGTTTAGCCAACTAATTAAATTTTAAAAACGAAAATAATCTTTTCATATATATATATATATATATATATCTATACCTTATATATATATAATATCAATATTAATACTTACTATATATATAAAAGTATCAACTTGTAAATAGTAAAAAAAATATATATGCCCTTAATAATTTATAAAATTAATTATTTTATTTTTAATTTTGATTTTTTTTATTAAATTAATAAAATATTCACTATTTTTTATTTTTTAATATTAAAGTACCTTATTAAACTAAATTTTTCTCAATTGATAATTTTTTATTTAAATTAAAAATTGAGTAATTTTTGTTTATTTATTTTCTATTTTTTATTAAAATTTTTTATGAGACCAACACTTCCAAAATTTATTGTTAAGAACAATAATAATAATGTTTTGGAATAATATTAAAAAAATATTTATTACTTAAGAATCAAAATCTTATTTATTTAGTTATTAGGTTACGAAAAATCTTAAAGTATTATTTACTTGATGAGAATCGAAACGTGAAAAATATAACTAAAAATGATAATTAAGATTAAATTTGTAGTATGTTAAGATACTTGGATCATAAAATTATGTTAAATTACAATAATGTATATTATCACATGAATAATTTTAATATAAATATATAATAAGTAACAATAAATACATAACTTTTTATGTAATATAATATAACATATATATATAATATAACTTTTGATATGATTTTAGTGACTTTAGGTATGATTTTGATAACATTTAATATGATTTGAATAGCTTTTAATATGATTTGAATAGCTTTTAATATAATTTTAATAACCTTTTGATATAATTTTTAAACATTTAATATAATATAATTTTGATAACTTTTGATATAATTTTGGTAACCTTTGATATAATATTAGTAACCTTTAATATAATTTTATTAACCTTTAATGTAATTTTGATAACCTTTGACACAATTGTGATAATATTTTATATAATTTTGATAGTTTTTGTTAACATTTGATAATTTTTTTTGTTAAAACAAGAAAGATCTCCATCCTCCTCTTTCTATTTTTGTTGGAACATAGAGTAGAGCTGGCAAATTCAGTTGGACCTAGAATTTCAGTGGCATGTTTTTTCAGCACTTCTGTTTTGTGTGGGACTCGAGGTTATACGAACCATATGTTATTTAAATTTGAGATGAGTGTCATATATGAGTATATTCAATTTTTATTTATTTATATATATTTGGAGAATCATATTTTCATATTTATGTCTGAATATGTGTTGAAGATAAATGTCAAATACGAATATTTTAGAAAAAATAAAAAATCTGAGTAACATAGTATGGATCTATTAAGGACTTGTTATCAGAAGAGAATCCTCCAAAATACAGGGAAACCACAGTGAGAGACTATGTTATCTACTCCAATGGAAGAGGCCTTGATGTTGAAGATACTTCTCCCTTGCTGCATTTCAGGCTATGAACATGCCTTTGGGAGATGCAAAGAAACGTTGCCATGATAGAAAATACAGCTTATGAACTGAATATAATTTGGGAAATTTCTTATGATTGAACTCTGTATCATATTGGAGGTATCTGATTGCCTCCATGAAGTATGTTCTTTCCTTCAAATGAGTTGCAAAAATAAAGATTTCCAAGTTAATGTATACATCCTAGCTATGTTGCTTCGACTCTTCATTTTTTTTTTTTGAAGTACTCGTATTCGACATTCGTGTCTGACACATATCTGCACATGGATATAGGAATATGATCCTTCAAATATATGAAAAAACTTAGAATAAATCAAACATACCCTTGTCCGACACTCACACCCGAATCTGAGTAACATAGCATCTTAGAATCTTGCAGCTACTACACTTTCCAGGTTTGGCATTGAAGCTCTTATACTACTCAATCATGGTGAGAAGCTTTTGTTCCTCATAGCAATACTCTCCCCAGAAGAGTCCAATGCCAAAGTTTTCATTCCTAATTGGAAAATACTTTTATTGGCAAAAATTCCAGCCACTTGTTATCCTGACATTGGCTAAGAAAAGCAGTGCCTATACCTTTCCTGAGAAATGAAAGCAGCTTCTTAAAAGAAAAATTGAAAAGGAAAGACCCAAAAATTGATGGAAAGCCAAATTATATTTCCCACTTTATATGGTTTATAACACATTTATCTAGAGCGTGTTTATGTGTACTGTCCAATACCTTTGGTTAATGGCCCATTATTTGAGTGTTTGCTAAAGCATTAAACCCACAGTTCTATGATTTTTCAAGGTAGCTAATCATTTTTATTTCTCAAGTTGGGGAAGTGGAATTTGACCAAAAGGTGGGATTTCAACTCATGATCTGTTTTCTGAAAACAAGCTGTTGTGACTCAAACTATTGCAACCTATTTTATCCAGATTCCGGACCCTTCATTTTAGAACTCGTGTTTGGCATCCGTGTTTAACATATATTCAGATATTGATATGAGATATGATCCTTTAAATATATAAAAAAACTTAAAGAAAATTAAATATATCCTTATGGATCATGGTATGAATCAAATTTCAGGTTTTTAAGCTGAAGACCTGTACACTTACTATTGGACCAAGCACCCAATTGCTTTAGCACCATGAGATTTGTATCATTTCTCATTGGCTGCAGAAGAATATAACAATCTGAAAAATCTGTGATAGTTACCAATATAAAAATAATTTTCAGTTACAATTCCATATTAAGAAGCCTTATCTTGTAAGAGGCAAAGGCTTCATGCATAGTTTCTCTGTTTTGATTGTGTTGTTTTCCTTATTATTTAAATAAATCTCCTTTCCCCCTCTTTTTCTTGTATTTGTCTCAATTGCTAGCATAAGATTAGAATAGTCCACATGGATTACTCACGAAAGAAGAAATTGGTGATAACCAAGTCCAAGAGTACCGATGAAGAGCAGGCCATTCCAAAACCTGAATACGATCGAGCAAGTGAATTAAAAGCTTTTGATGAAACAAAAGCTGGTGTAAAAGGACTTGTTGATGCTGGAATCAAACAAGTTCCTCGGATGTTCTATCAACCGCGAGATCAGTTCGAGAAGGACTCAGTTTCAGGTGGCACTCAGGTTAGTACTATTCCTGTTATAGACCTTGAAGGAGTACTGAAGAAAAACCCAACTACTCGCAAGGAGATAGTTGGGAAAGTTGGAAATGCATCGAAGACATGGGGATTCTTTCAAGTGCTTAACCATGGGATTCCAATGAATGTCATGGAGGAGATGAAGGATGGTTCAAATGGGTTTTTTGAGCAAGATGTTGAGGCTAAAAAGCATTTCTTCTCTCGGGATTATACGAAAAGGGTGGTTTACAATTCCAATTTTGATCTGTATAGTGCAGCAGCAGCTAAATGGAGAGATACAGTTGTCTGTTCTATGGCTCCTGATCCTCCCAAGCCAGAAGAGTTGCCTGCAGTTTTCAGGTATGTAAAACATTAATCAAAATGTATATCAAATGATCCATCAGGATGGTTTACATGACTCCACACAGTATACATCTTTTCTGCTAAAGAGTTTATTTGTTGTAGCGGTCGCGGTGTCACGGTTGCGGGTGTCGCGAGCGTTATGTAACGCGTCGCGATCATCACGGACGTGAATTTTCATTCAAAAATCACATTTTCTTAAAAAATAATATATTTATACATATTAATATCATATTTTATAATTCTAATATTTATCATGATTTTATATGAATTTTATTTGATTTATAAAAATAAAAAAACTCTAATTTTATAAAAAAACGTAATACAGATAATTAATAATATCATTCAAGTATTATCAATTTAAGTCATATAAATAAAATTATGAATAACAACAAATATAAGTTCAAGAAGTACCCGTACCAAAGATAGCCTCACAGTTGAGGAAATAAAATCTCTCACTAAACTACTTGTTCAAAACCTTTGGAGATGATCAAACTATACTAAAACAAGAAACATAACAGTTAGGCTTTGCTCAAAACAAAAAGAGCAGAACAAAAGAACAAGACAATATTGAAAAAAATGCAAATTGATATTCACTCAGAATTAATTTCAAACAGTTGGAGTACATCACAAATAAAAGTATTACAAAGAACATTTAATTAAACTAACAACTATCTAAACAACAATTGATTAAGCTAACTATGATCTAACAATAAATAAAGGTAAAAAAAAAAAAAAACAAACACAGCAAATTGCACAACAAGATACAAGTTCTCAAAAAATATAAACCAGTCGTAGTCTAAGCAGCCACCTAGTTGGCACAACCTCAACACTCGCCCCCACTTCCTCCAAGTACTGGTTTCGATCCTCCTAAGCCACCTCCATCAATGCCCTTAAATTCAAGATGTCTCGGCTCTCGACCACCAAGCGAACTACAATGAACACCAAATGCTATCTCTTCTAGCCATCTTGTATACTCCATGTCAAACACTGCAGCGTCTGAAACATAAAAATTAAGTTGATATATAGCCATGAACATTTAAAATAAATAAAAGATGTAAAAGAGGGAGATCAAAGCTACCAAAACAATAGAGTTGCTGTTGCAAACAAAAGACAAAACAGAGCAGAGCAGGGTGTCGTAGACCGTTACACCACTTTTAAGTCGCTATCGCGGCGTTACGTAACGTGTTTCTGCCGTTTCGATCGTGATTCGTTTTCTCCAACGCGTAAAGCCGTTATTGCGGTTCGATAACTTCATTTTCCGTTACGATGCGGCCGTTACGTAACGTAACAGCCGCATTTTAATACCATGACTTGTAGCCATTGGTTGTGCTAAGCCTTCATTTCCATTTTGTTATGTCATAATAATCTGATTTGAACAGCCACAATACCAAGTTAAATTAGAGCCACATGGTTTATCTAGTGCCTGAAAATATATCTTCTTTAGGTTGTGACTGTTTTATCAACATGTCATTTTAATCCGTACATCAATTTGTAGTTGTACTTTTGATACTTAATGGCCTCTGTCATCAGAATCAACCCTTCATTGTTCGATTTCACGTCAAGCATCCTAGCGAGTGGGGTAAGTAGGGTGGGCTAATTATGACTCTACACCAAACATCCCATGGGACGAGGTAAGGTAGGATGAAGAAACCCGTGACGAGGGCGTCACGAGATTGGATGGATAGAATATCAAGCCAAAGACTCTAAAGAAGTAGGCAGAATGCATTAATCTCACATTGGAAATGAAAGAAGTCTTTGAACATATAAGCAGATGCACCGCACATCCCATCAAGCACGTTTTTTGAGAAGAAAGTAATCCCGTGACAAGTGGTGTTCTCCCACATTTATTAAATCTTGGATTTCCAATAAATTTTAGTTTAGAGACTTACCAATACTATCAAATTTTTTTTGGCAGACATCAATTTTTTTTTTCTTATTTACTAGACATTGAACCTAATCATAATAATACTTTCACACTTATTTCTTTCAATCACTTTTTCATTTTCAAGTTTTAATAAACCATATACAGATTTCATATGTCAAAGAGTATATCAAGGTTTTGAAATCTAAATTTGAAGTTGGAGATTAAGAGAGTAAAGGAAACATTATCTAAACTTATGAGTTAATAGTATCCTGTTTATTAATAAATTAAGTTTAATGGATAAAGAGTACTTAATTAATTTACTTGTAGGGACATAACACTTGAATATTCAAAGCAAGTAATGAATTTGGGTTATTTGCTGTTTGAGTTACTGTCGGAGGCTCTTGGTTTGAACCCTGATTACCTGAGAGACATTGATTGTGCTAAGGGGCTGGTCATGCTGTCCCATTACTATCCAATCTGTTCACAGCCAGAACTGACTCTAGGCTCAAGCAAGCATGCAGACAATGGCTTCCTCACCGTGCTCCTACAAGACAATGTTGGCGGTCTCCAAGTACTTCATGAAAATCAATGGATTGATGTACCCCCTACTCCTGGGGCTCTAGTCATCAACATTGGAGATCTGCTACAGGCAAGTCTTTTTGCATTTTTAAAGTTTTGTTAGTAATTTTAAAAGGAATAACTTTATACTAATGTCATATTTAATTGTTTTATTTCTCTATCTAGGATTATAATTAATATTACTTGTTAATATAAGTAAATAAGAATGAAGGCTAATATGTAAATTGACTTTTAACGATTTGATATTAAAAAAAAAAAAATTCACAATCAGGTATATATCTGGACTTGTATCCCATCAACAAATTATTTCAATGGACTAACGTCGTTACTTAAAATGCTAAAGTGACATTGTTAACCAATACTAAATTCCACGTGCTAGGTCAAATATTTTTTAAATGATGATATGACATTGACCTGACACGTGATAATTTAGTATTGATCAACTAAACTACGTCAACATTTTATGTAACAATGTTAGTCTATTAAATTAACCTGTTGACGAAAATAAAATTCAGATAACGGATTGAAAATTTTTTTTTCTTTCAATATCAAATCATTAAATAAAGTCAATATACATATTAATTCTAACAATAAAATACATTATCATTGGTTATAAATACTTTTGATTTTAAGCTAATTTTCACTTACTTTTTTGTTGTTGTTATCAGCTTATATCAAATGACAGATTTACAAGTGTGGCGCATAGAGTACTGACAAATTCTGTAAGTCCTAGAGTATCAGTGGCAAGCTTTTTCACCACTGCTCTTCTGCCAGACTCAAGATTATATGGACCTATTAAGGAGTTGTTATCAGAAAATAACCCTCCAAAATACAGGGAAACCACTGTCAAAGACTATATTACCTACTTCAACGCAAAGGGTCTTAGTGGTACTTCGCCCTTGCCACATTTCAAGCTCTCTGAACCTGGCCATGGAGATGAAAACAGCAGCAGCAGATATCAGAAATAATTTACGTAAATAATATATAATTCATCAGATCTTTCTAAATGTTCTTGGTCGTGATGATTTTGATCCTTGACCAAGTTGATTTATGGAAATGAGTGATGTCTATGTATCTTATTTATAAACCTAAGCAATGTTGTGCTCTGTCTCTAGTCTTCTTTGGGTGTTGTCGCTACAAAATTGTTCATAATTTATGTGACAAAATTGTAAATGTAAGACTTTAAGTGAATTTGAAATGATGTGTTACTGTAAAGTTGAATTTTCAGCAACCGTTCAAAGTTATAGTGTGTCCAACCCACAAGTCGAGAATAAACTCATATAAAGTCAAAAAGCTTCATCTAGCATTCTCATATTTTTGGCTTTTTGTGGAGAGTCGTATTCAATTTTTGAGATATTCTTCAGTTTTAATTCAAAATTTACGATTTTATCCCATACAAGAGATCTCATAATTATGAGTTTAAATCTTTAAATATATATGATAACGAATTCTCAAAATTTTATAATATGAGATTAGGGTGTTACAAACCCTCCAAATTTCTCAGTATGAGATTGGGCTATTACAAATCCTTCCCCGTTGAAGCTTAACGTTCGTGTCAAGTTACACACAGAACAAACAGAATTAGGATCACACCAAGTGTTGGGATTCTAGAGGTGACTCCCACCGTGTAGCATTGCTCCATTAGGATTTTAGAGGTGACTCCCACGATATATCACTTAACTTTTATGGTGTAGACCCACACCTAACCTTAGAGGTACTATTTTTTTTTTATTAAAAAATCTCACGATTTTATTCTAAAAAGAATAATTCACAAGTATATATATATATATATATATATATCGATTTTTTAGAATTCTCCGACGTGGAATAGGAGTGTTACACTTTCATTAATAGAGTACTTTAAAGCACCACGTATCCTCCTGTTTTTGTTGAAATTTTGCTGAGGGAGGAAGAAAGTGGTAATGGCCAAACTAAAGCCTGAATATGATCGAACAAGTGAATTGAAAGCTTTAGATGAAACAAAAGCTGGTGTTAAAGGACTTGTTGATGCTGGAATTAAAGAGATTCCTCGGATATTCCATCACCCGCCAGATCAGTTAGAGAAGAACTCAGTTTCAAGTGGCATCCAGGTTAGTATTCCTGTTATAGACCTTGAAAGAGTGAAGGAAGATCGAGGTAGTCGTCAAAAAATTGTTGAGAAAGTTCGAAATGCATCCAAATCATGGGGATTCTTCCAAGTTGTGAATCATGGAATTCCACTGAGTGTCCTGGAGGAGGTGAAGGATGGTGTAGTCAGGTTTTTTGAGCAAGATTTGGAGGTGAAAAAGAAGTTCTACACTCGGGATTATACCAAAAGGGTGGCCTTCAACTGCAATTTTGATCTTTATAGTTCACCAGCAGCAAACTGGAGAGATACACTTTCCATCTTTATGGCTCCCGATCCTCCCATGCCAGAAGAGTTACCGGAGGTATCCAGGTATATAGTATTACCATTTGTTACCTAATTTGCTTGGAATTACAAAATTAAATCAAACGGCTGAAACATAATCCGAAAGCGATTTTGTTTGCAAAATCAAGCAATCTGTTTGTTAGAAAATGAAGATGAACTTTAAACAAGATTAATTATGAGTTTTAAGATATTATATTAAGTTTTGAACCTTTTCTTTTTATGAATGGCTATTAGAAAATTTTCTAAAACGTCAGTTTTTTTTTTTTTAAAGATTAAAGATAATTGTTTTAATTAATACATAATAACGAATATATAAAAATAATTACAACATTCTATGTTAATAAAAAAGACTACTTTTATCATATCACATTTTAGGTAAATAACTAATTACGTTCTGATTTCCATTCGGTGAAATTCAATCCGTATTTAAAGTAACTCCGGATTAGAATGAGATAGAACTGTTAAGGTAAAAATATGCAAAGAAAGGAAAAAAAAAAAAAACTAAATTGGAAGAGTCCACATCTGTCTTGATGAGGAGTTGATTTGTAGCCAGTGGTCGTGTTAGACTTTTATTCCATAGGTCTGTCAGCCACAATTGTGAGTTAAATTAGAGCCACACACTTCTTTACGTTCTTAAATTAGAAATCTTCTTATGATATCTTGATGTTTTATCTGAACTCTGGAGCAGTTATTGACTAGTCCACGGTAAACTATTTCTTGGCAAAACTCGATTTGTATGATTTTTTTTTTTTTTTTTTGAAAATGAAAAATGAGATGCAGCGAGAAAATTTTGATAAATATTTATTTTATTTTATTTCATTTTTTAAAATTATTATTTTATATTTTAAAATTATTATTTTATATTTTTTAATATATATTAGTTATATATACTAAAATCATATATATATATATATATATATTAATATTATATATATATATGCATATTATCTATATACTAAAAAATTATAATACTAAAATTATATTTATGAATAAATTATAATATATATTTTTACAATATTAAATTAAAAATAATTAGTAAAAAAGTGAGGTGGAGCATCGGGAAACAATATGGAGCGGTTATGGATATAACCGACATTCATGAAAACGGATATTTTCAACATCCATACAAAAATAAAACAAAGATGAATAAAACAATCTCCATTCCCGTCTCACTCCATTGTTATCCATAAATTTACTCCTTAATTCACCTTGATTTACTCCATAAATTTACTCCATTGTCATCCGTAAATTTACTCCTTAAGATGAACAAAGGTGACGGTGTTGCAAATGAACTGCTTTTCTAACCATAAGTAATATTTATAAAGTGATGATTTAAGTACTCTCATATCATCTTATTTTCAATCACAAATCTGTAATTCAAATTTAATAGTTGCATTTTGGTATCTATATGTAAAATCATAATTATTGATACAGGTATTTTCCAACTAAAAAAGGAATATTTTATTATAATAAATAGAAGCAGCAGTGATTAGGGGTGTTTACTATTCGGTTTTAACCGAATTAATCGACCGAAATTTAATTCGGTTCGGTTATCCGGTTAACCGAATAAAGTTCGGTTCGGTTAACGGTTAAAGGTTTTGAAGAATTTCGGTTTTCGGTTAATTCGGTTCGGTTAAGCGAAAATAACTGAATTACACGAATTAAACGAAATTCTTCAAAACGGCAGTATTTTATGCGTTTAGATAAATTTTTTTAAATTAATTTATATATTAAAAAATTAAAAAATTAATTTTTTTTGATTGGTTGGACTTGGATGGATAATTTGGATACAAAATCATGTAAAAAAATAGGTTAGCAAAATAAATTTCTTATTTATTTCGGTTAATTCGGAAACTGACCGAATTAACCGAAATAATTTCGGTTCGGTTAATTAACCGAACTAACTATTCGGTTCAGTTAACGGCTAATAGAAAAATAATTTCGGTTAATTCGGTTATGGATAATTCGGTTCGGTTATTAACCGAATTAACCGAATGAACACCCCTAGCAGTGATATGGTTTATTCAAAAATCGAAGTCAATTTGCTTTATAAAAAAAAGATATCAATGAACTTTTATGAAATGGTTTTACAGGATTTAGTCAATTGTCTTGATCATAGGATATCATTGGGAAATATAAATCCGTGTTATTAAAAGATTTTATGCGATTATTTTTAGTATGGAATGAGTATGTACTTAATTTATTTGTAGGGGTATAATGATGGAGTACTCAAAGCAAGTAAGGCACTTGGGTTATTTGCTGTTTGAGTTACTCTCCGAGGCTCTAGGATTGCAGCCTGATCACCTAAAAGACATGGATTGTGCTAAAGGGCTTGTTATGCTGTCGCATTATTACCCCGCGTGTCCACAGCCAGGACTCACACTAGGTACAACCAAGCACGCTGACAATGACTTCCTCACGGTGCTTCTACAAGACCATATTGGTGGCCTCCAAGTTCTTCATCAAAACCAATGGGTTGATGTACCCCAAACTCCTGGAGCCCTAGTGATTAACATTGGAGATCTTTTACAGGCAAGCCTTTATTCTTTAGTGTTGCTAGTTATATTACTAGGATTATGTACTTAGGCCATGTTTTGCTATTCTGTTTTGCTAGCTTGTATAAAGCATTGTCAGTCATGGTAGGTTATCGTATCGGTATCGATCGTATCGGTTTTGAAAAAAAACGAAACGGTATCAATATCGTATCATTTTGGTTTTTGTATCGATCCTTACCGATCGTACCAGCCTGTATTGATCCGTACCGGCTCGTACCGGTTGGTACAAGATTTTGATTTTTTTTTATAAAAAATATCACTTGATTTTTTTTAATCAATTCCTAATACTTTTTAGTTATAATAATTTTTATTTTTCATAATTTCATTCAATTTTTATTATCAAATTAAACTATTGAATTTAATTAATAATAATTTATTAATAATTTTATATTTATTTTATTTATAATTAAAAATTTTATAGATTAAATATTTATAATTTTAAAATTTTATGTTTACATATATATATATATATGTAATTGAGATGTACTTGTACTTGTACATGTATATAATATATATTTTATTAGAAATTTTGAAAATGAGCTTTATAAATATATATATATATATATGATTTTTTTTTTTTGAAAAATACTGATAAACCTGAAACGGTACGCCGAAACACACCGGTACTAGTACGTACCAGTGCCAAAAGAAAAACGGTATGCCCACTGGTACGGTACTGACTACCTTGTTGGCAGTTCTACTAGATTTTCAAGAATGTAGTGTTGCTAGTTAGCTTCTACAGCAAATTCTGTTACAAGTGTTGAAAAAATCGGACTAGAATGATTGGTCGGACTGATTCAATTGAGAATTGGTAGCTTGACCGGTCAGGTATGTATATTAAAAACATATTTTTGTCCGACCGGTAAAAAATTGGTTCAGCCTATAAAAACCGGATTGAATGGGTAAAAAGCCGGTTATATATATATATATATATATATATTTTTGGTAAATGATGAGATTTAAAATTTGAAAATTTAACATCTTAATTTATATTAAAGACATAGCACTAAACCAAATATATAATTTTATTAATTATTTGCTATATTTGTTACTTATTTAACATTAAAATGATTTATTTTTAATTGAATCAATCGATTCAACCGGTTGAATTGAGAACCGAAGATTTAATCTATTTGACTTCCGATAATATGATACTAATTTATTCGTTGGTCACAATTACCAGGTTTTGCAGCTAATATGATATTATTTTGCTGTTCTCAGCTAATATCAAATGATGTTTTTATAAGTGTGGAGCATAGAGTACTGGCAAATTCTGTAGGGCCAAGAGTATCAGTGGCCTGCTTTTTCAGCACTTCTCTTCTGCCAGATTTAAGACCTTATGGACCTATTAAGGAGTTGTTATCAGAAGAAAATCCTCCAAAATACAGGGAAGTCACTGTGAGAGAATATGTTGCTTATTTTACTGCAAAAGGCCTTGATGGTACTTCTGCCCTCCTGCATTACAAGCTCTAAACATGGCCATGGAGATGAAATTACAGCAGCAGTACGATAAATTTTATAAATTGGATTTCTTTTTTTCTGTAAAATATCGGTCATGATAACTTTGATTCTTGACCATATAAAAGGATTTGATGTTTACTTATAGTTTTGTTTGTCCAACTCTTCATTTTCTTTGAAATACTCGTGTTTAACATTCATGTTCGACACATATTCGGATAAGGGTATAGGGTATAATCCTCCAAATATATAAAAAAAAAAACTTTAAAAAAATTGAATATACACGTGTCAGACACATACCTATATCTGACACTCCAAATCTGAGTAACGTAGACTTGTAGAACTTATGAAACCTTATATAGCATTGTTGAAATCTGTGCTCTTATTTCTAGTCTTCTTTGGGTGCTAAAGCTATAATTCCTCATAAATTTAAGTCTACATGCTACATAGATTGCATGAAATGAAAATCTTGAAATTAAATGCAATTAATTTGTTAGTAACACTAACTTAATTACACCTAAAAAGTATATTTTAAGAAATCAAATTAAATCAAACGTAAAAAAGAAAAAGAAGGTTGAAGATTGCAAAAGGTAGTTTCAGCGTTGTCTTTTTCTCCTGCATATATTGAAATTTGTCAAGGCCTGAGCAAATTAGAAAAAGAAAGCCTGGAAAATGGACAGGATGGTGTGAAAGTCTTTATCAATGTTTCCTATCTCTCTCCCTCTTGGTTGAATTACATGTATATTTCTTTGTATGGATGTATTAATGTTTTATATGTAATGTAAACTGGTTTGTGACTTGTGCTATGCACAAACTAGTTTTACATATATATATATATATATATATATAAACACATAAATTAATTTTATATAATTATTTACATGTTCAATATATATATATATATAATATAATAAAGATATTAAATCATAATAAGTTTTTTGATTAAAAAATTTAACAAAATTCAAAACATATGATCAACAATATTAGAAAAAAATAAAAATATCCTAAGGATAGCATAAATATTATTATTGAGTATACCAATAAAATGTTAAAATACAAAATAATATGATAGTATAAATATTATTATTGAGCATATCAATATATATATAAAAAAAAAGAAGAAGTAAATTAGTGGGTATGTAAATAGATATTTTCGCTTTTAAGCATGACCTAACAATATATCAAACTCTAAGTTTTAAATTGAGAAATCTTAACGAAGAAAATCTCAAAGAACTAAGAGAGGCACACCTATTTATAAGGGTGTGATTTAAGATTTAATGTATTCTATTTTGAGAAATTATCAAATTGAATTTGAATTTTAAAAAGTTCTACTTATAAGAGATTAAAAAAATTCAAAGACTAAATTGAATATTGAATATTATATTTTTTAAGATTTATTTTTTGTTTAATAATAAATAAAATTAAAGTATTTATATTTATTTTTTATTAAAAAGTTCCTCCCAACACTTTTGGTGGAATTTTAAAAATCTTTACACCTAAAAATTATCAAAAAACTTGTTACTAGAAATTTTAAAATTTTATAATCTATTGAATTTAAAAATAAAATTTGTTATAAGAAAAAGTACTTAAAAAAATATAATCTAAAGAGTTGATAATATTAAATTTTATTTTAAAATTTGATGAGGGTAGGTGAGATAAATAAGATATAGTCTTATTTAAATTTGTCTTACGTGTCATCCAAAGGATCTATCCACGTAAGCTGACATGTCAACATTTATTGCCATTTAAGTATGTACCTTATTATATATATATATATATATATATATATATATATATATATGATGATGATGATGATAAGACTAATAATTTAGGTAGACTCATGGACTTTTTTTGGTTTAATAGTAAATACTTATGTTATTTCGATTTTTTATTTTTCTTAAAGTATTCGTGTCCGACACATTTGTGTACATGGGTATGGGGGTATGACCCTCCAAATATATGAAAAATTTAAAAAAAAATTGAACATACACATATCAAATATATATTTATATTCAATATTCACACCTGAATCTAAGTAATATATATATATATATATATATATATATATATATATATATATATATATAAGGACAGAGTGGTTAGGTTTGTGGAATGTTTGTTGCCTTCTTATTTGATCAAAACAGCCCTTTTGCACAAACAATTTCATACAAAATCAACATGATGGGCACTAAAACGGGTGAAATTCAGGCAGATACTAAACTTGATTAGACTTGCTCAAGGATCGAATTATTCGTTTAAATTCGAAGGTCCGTTCATATTTTAAAAGGTTAGGACAAAAATATTAGGTCCGAAATATGAATTTGGACAAAAAAATAGGTCCATTTAGAAAATGAGTCAGGTCTTAGCTCCAATAATTAAGACTTGAGCCCGGCTTTACCCGTTTTTCATTTATATAATATATTATTTTTATATTTTATATTTTATGTAATTTATATCATATTAAAAATAAATATATGATATTATAGTGTAAACATTTAAAAATATGTTAAGTTATTCATATTTTAGAACTTAATAATAATAAAAAAAAAGATAAAATTACTAAAATTAAATAATAATAATAAAATATTTATTTAAATATTTAAAAATAATAATATGAGCGTGCCTAAACGGGTTTAGATTATCCATTTATAAATATGAACAAACTTGAATAGAATTTGAGATTTATATTTCAAATCAGATTAAACTTAAATAAATATATATAATGTTCTTATCATATTTAAATCTAATTTGAATATGATCGCCAAAGTGAAGTAAAAGCTTTTGATGATACAAAAGCCGGTGTCAGTGGCATATAGTAGATTCTGGGTTGATAAAAATTCCTCGTATATTCATTGATCAGAACTTTATCCTCGAGAACAACTCCAGTTATTTCAAATCTCAGTTCAGTGCCCCAATCGTAGACCTCCGACGTATCAGGAAAAGTCAACTCTGCGTGCTGAGGTAATTGAGCAAGTTCAGATTGTTTGTGAGAAGTGGAGTTTCTTTCAGGTGGTAATTAACCATGGAATTTTTGGAAGTGTTTTGGATGAGATGATTGATGAGATTCGTAGATTTCATGAGTATTGGATGTAGGTATGTGTCTGATACGAGTGTAATTAATTTTTTTAAATTTTTTTATATATTTGAAAGATTTTTGAAAAATCATATTCTCATATTTTCATATTCATATTCAGATATACATCAAATACAAATATTAAAAAAAAAATAAAAATTCAAAAGCAACATATAAAAAAAAGTGTTGTCTTGTATTTAATTAAGGCATCGTTTAGCATTACTTCTGGCATAGCTTTTGAGGTCAAAAGCTGCTTTTCACCGCAAACGCAATGCTAAACAGATAAAAAAAAATTGGCTTCTGCTGTTGAAACCATGGTTTGAAAAGCCAAACCAAAAAGCCAAAAAATATAGCTTTTGGGCTTTAAAAGCTGGCTTTTGGATAAATTGACTTTATTATCCTCACATCTCTACACTTTTATTATTTTAAACATATCTTTTTTTGACATTTCAATTTCCTACAACAATTTTTCAAAACAATTAAAAGTTTTTAAACTATATTTTTTCACCATACTTTATAAACACACTTTTTTTAACTCGAACTTTTTTCAACCCAAGCTTTTTTCAACATCAATGCTAAACTAGCCCTAACTATGATTTGCATAAGTCAAAAGCTGCCAATTGGTGGGACAGTTTGGGTTGTGTGATGGCTGCTGATCAACCTGAACCTGCAGAATTGGACACTAAGAATCCTGTAATAATAGAGGGGCAAAAACGGAAAATTCTAAAATTTTTTTTTACCGTGAACTTCTGATAAGCTTAGAGTAATCTTATCCGTCAGATGATAAATGAATGATCTGAACCGTTGAAATCAAAAAAAAAAAAATCTTGCAACCGGTTTACCTGGTGACTAGAAGATGAATAATACCAACCCAGTTCTCATTTTCTAATCAGTCACCATCGCCTCCCCCTATATTTTCCTCTAAAAAATCGAAACCCCAAAATTAAAAAACCCTCACCCTTCTGTTTTTGAACAACCTAATCCCATTATATGTACTTTGCAGCTTAGTTGGGTTCTGTTTTGAGTGTAAACTTTTATGTTTGATGATTTGTGCTTTTTAAGGTTTTGGATGTTCTGAAGTTTAGGAGTTTTGTTGGTATTTTGGTTTTTGACAGATGAGAGGGAGAAAAGGGGAATCCAAAGGGCAGGACTCAGTTCCAGGTTTGTTTTTGATTAATTTAATGGGTCTTCAATTTTTGCTTTGTTTCTGGAGCTTTCTTTTTGTAAACTTGAGTGCTGGGGTTTGTGTATTCAGCGTTTCTCCTTTTGGTTTAAGAATGTGGAAATTTGATGTGGATTTTGGTTGAACTTTTTTGGTTTTGATTAGGGACTCCATCCAATCCTTCATCAGGGGTTTCATTACCTGATAAGAAGACATTGGAATTAATTCTTGATAAACTTCAGAAGTGAGTCTTGAACCCTTTTTTTTCTTCTCCCTCTTTATCTCTTTTTTCTTTTCTCAACTTGGTGTTGCTTATTTTAAATTGGGTGTGAATTGTGGCAGGAAAGACACTTATGGTGTATATGCTGAACCGGTTGATCCTGAGGAGGTAAGCAGAATTTACTTCGAAAGCATCGACAGCTTGTTCCTACTAGGCATTCTGGGTTTTGGAGTTTGATTTCGTTTGTCTTAGTAAGTTTTGATTGATTTTTACAGCTTCCTGATTATCATGATGTGATTGAGCATCCAATGGACTTTGCCATGGTGAGGAAGAAATTGGGAAGTGGGTCTTATTCTGAGCTGGAACAATTTGAGGTACGTATTTATGGTTTACACAGGCTTGGTTTATGTAGCTGAAGTTCTCTTGGGATATGGGGTTTTTCTTGGGATAATTCCAAAGTCCATTTCAGATTTTACCAGTTTAGTTCTTATGTAGTTCTTTAGTTATGTAATTCCAGTTTTCTTGTGACTTGCATCGGTGCTTTATAAGGAGATGTTGCTTTCTCCTAGTTTTTTACTCTCTGCGGTGTTAACTATGGACCAAAATACTTCAAATTTCAGTCAATTCTATATGATATTGTTCACACTGTTCAACCTTAGACCTCTGCTGCTACTCAAGTTTCCTAATTTGGAGCTTACCAAAAGCTCACGGTAACAAACTTACCGTAGAACCCCCCTGGAGAGTGTCATGATCATATGTTATGATCTCTGTAGTATTGGGATGCAGGAATAGCAGCAGAGGTCTAAGGTTTTTGCTCTTTTTTGTACAGCAATTACGAGGTTATGTTTTTCGACAGCAATAATCTTTGTTTTCCAGTTAAAAAAAAAAAACTTTGTCGAGTTCCAAATATGGTGCCATTGACATGCTTTGAAGGGAGTTTGTAAGAGCTCAAAGCAAATATAGTGAGTAATAAAAGCATGAAAAATCATGGAGAAAAATGCCATTGGGACAAAGTTTTCTGGGCACTTGGTCGGGACCAAATGGATGGAGCAACCTAGAAAAAAGGTATAATTCATTAGCTAAATGGGTTGATGAGTCATTTTGGTACCAAATTGCATTAATAGTACTACTGGCTATGGTTAAATGTGTGAAAATTTTAAAAATAAATAAATAAATTAGAGTAAAATTAATGGTTATATATCCTCATGAAATTTCTGGTGTCAATCGATGTTTTTTGGTTTTTACTCTACAATAAGTTACATCTATATATATCTTTATTCAATATTGTTATTGATGTGATTCTTCATATATATGACCTTTATGTCATAGTCAGGCATATGAATGTGGTAAATCAGAATCACATGCTTGTTTTCTTACTATGAAAAGATCAAACAGATTTGTGGAGGAACTAGCTACAGTATTCAATTCAAGGTTTTTGAAAGGAACAAATATATAATATAGAATTCTAAGATATGGATTTAATTTGTAAATTAAACACTTTCCCAAACAGCAAGTTGTATAGTTTTATCAAGTTTTTAGTATATATATATATATATATATATATATATATTTCAAGCATATAAAAACTTGTAAAAATATGTTAGACCCTTTTAGTCTTTAACCATGAAATATATATATATATATATATTATCACTTGTTCAAAAAATGTACATATAGGATTAATTGCTTGGAGAGTATTTTAAACGTGTGGGACAGATTTATATTAGTCTCTGAGCTGATAAACCATGAGGAGAACATTTTACGGAAAAGGGTATGTGATGCTGCTCTTAACCTCCATAAAGCTAGGATATCTCCTCGTACAAAGCTGTTGCAGAAGTCAGTTGGTAAGTTGAAGCTGTGAAGTAGGTAATTTCTTTCAATAAATCATCTAATTTGTCATGTTTCCTTCTCAGTATATAGACAGTGTTATATGTGTTTATATGTAATTATCCTGTATTGGTGAATGTCAGCACACCGGGTTGTCACAAGTTTTTTGATGATTGTAAACTCTTGGAATTCTGAAACGCAAGAGATAATTGCTTCTCCACAAATTTTGCAACGATTTCCTCACGTTGAAAACTGATGGCTCTGGCTCTGCATAGGGTTTTGGGTGCTTAAAATCCTGGGGATTGCTTGGTACAGATCAAAGATTATTTGTCTTTTTATTGTTGCTTTAAATCTCATCTTGATGGCTCTGCTTTTTATCTATTGTTGCTTTAATCTCATTTTCATGGTGTTGAACTGTTGATCAGCCCTAAAATTTTGGTTGCAGCTTATCTGATTTGAATTGGGGTTTAGGCTGTAGGGTTGTCAGTTTAAGTTTTTTTATTATATTTTTTGAATGAATTTATTTGATCAGGAGGAACTCAAGGAGTGGGATCAGTGTCTTTTGATGCTAGGAGATGAGAAGTTTGATGAACATGGGAATGTTTATGACGCAAAGGATAATAGTGCCATGTACTTAGAGAAAGATGGGGAAGATCGTGAAATCAATGTAATGTTACAATTCTACGTCTGCAAAGTTCAGTCCACATTTCTGTTTTTTTTTTTGTTATTAAATTTGTACTATGAACATCTTCATATTAGTGTACGAATGTTTGGTTCAGATTATATTCTAGTTTTTATTTTTTTGTCATAACAATATGTATTTTATATGGCTGATTTGGAATGGTCTTTATAGATTTTCATGTGGCATCGCATTTGCTTTGTTTTTCAGCAGAAAAATCTACAATGGACAGTGGTATAATTTAATATAGGTTTTTCTTTTAATTTAAAGGCGTACCTATCAACTTAAGGACTCATAACTGGATATAGTTGAATATGCATGATATGCATCTATTACATAATAGTAACTCTTATATCTATTTAAAAAGTCTTAAATACATAACATAAGGTAAAAAATTTAAATTAAAGTTATAACTTGTGATTTGAATTGGTAATTAATAACTTGAGGCAATTATTGTGTTTGCAATACATAGCCATTGATTTTGTGCATTTGACTTGGATGAGATTAAAGCACCTGTAAAAGAAGTAAAAGAAGTTGGAACATATCTACAAATATTATGATGGAAATGCAATGGTATCATAGACTTGTCAAGTTGAAATTTTATAAATATGGAAAGATTAGCAGATTGAAGTCTCACAATTGTATTTTAGACTTCACCTACTAACTTCACATTCAACAACATTAGGAGATTCTGAATTCGAAGGACGATCCTCATGAAAATGTAGTGTTCTAGAATCCATTATAATTCTGAAGAAAAAAAAAACAAAAAAAAAAAAACATATATCTTGTAAAGGCAAAAAATTAAATTGTATTACTTAAAATTTATATATTTTATAACAAGTAAAATTAACGGTTCCATGTAAATGCTATTACTTAAACATTCTATTCAGTAACCCATCAAAATCACTACCCATGAAAATATGCAATTATGAATATTATATAATTTATAACAAGTAAAATAATCGGTTCCATGAAAATTGTATTAGTTAAACATTCTATTCACTAACCCATGAAAATATTTATGAATATTACACATTTTATAACAAGTAAAAAAACTGATTCCATGAAAATTATATAACTTAAACATTGTATACTAACCTTTGTATGGAATATTTGGTTCAATAATGTGCTTGAAAAAAACGCAAAGTATCAAACATTGTATATTAATGTTAAGTGATAAAAACATAATTTCTAAACATATAAATATATTTTTATATTTATATGTAATTTAATATGTAATTTATTATATTTATATTTTATTTAGCACGTTTATATGTTAAGTAATCAAATTTGTAATGATTTGTTATATTTATATGTAATTTTTTATATTTATATGTAATTCGTGAATTTGTCAAGTTGATATGTAATTTTTCAAGTTGATATGTAATTCGTCAAGTTCATATGTAATTTGTCATGTTCATATGTAATTCGTGAATTTGTCAAGTTGATATGTAATTTGCCAAGTTGATATGTAATTCGTCAAGTTCATATGTAATTTGTCATGTTCATATGTAATTCGTGAATTTGTCAAGTTCATATGTAATTTGTCAAGTTGATATGTAATTCGTCAAGTTCATATGTAATTTGTCATGTTCATATGTAATTCGGGAATTTGTCAAGTTCATATGTAATTTGTCAAGTTCATATGTAATTTCTCAAGTTGATATGTAATTCGTCAACTTCATATGTAATTTGTCATGTTCATATGTAATTCGGGAATTTGTCAAGTTCATATGTAATTCCTCAAGTTGATATGTAATTCGTCAAGTTCATATGTAATTTGTCATGTTCATATGTAATTCGGGAATTTGTCAAGTTCATATGTAATTCCTCAAGTTGATATGTACTTCGTCAAGTTCATATGTAATTTATCATGTTCATATGTAATTCGGGAATTTGTCAAGTTCATATGTAATTTGTCAACTTGATATGTAATTCGTCAAGTTCATATGTAATTTGTCATGTTCATATGTAATTCGGGAATTTGTCAAGTTCATATGTAATTTGTCAAGTTGATATGTAATTCGTCAAGTTCATATGTAATTTGTCATGTTCATATGTAATTCGAGAATTTGTCAAGTTCATATGTAATTTGTCAAGTTGATATGTAATTCGTCAAGTTCATATGTAATTTGTCATGTTCATATGTAATTTTTCATATGTAATTTGTCAAGTTGATATGTAATTTTTCAATTTGTCAAGTTTATATGTAATTTGTCATGTTTATATGTAATTCGTCAAGTTGATATGTAATTTGTCATGTCCATATGTAATTTTTCAATTTGTCAAGTTTATATGTAATTTGTCATGTTTTATATGTAATTGGTCAAGTTGATATGTAATTTGTCATGTTCATATGTAAAAAATGGTGACCTGGTAACCTGCTACTCAGGTTTTCTAATTTGGAGCTTACCAAAACCTTACCGTAAGGAACTTACGGTAGAACTTTCCGGCAAAAACATAAATAAATAAAAGGATAGAAACATGATAAGGAAAATCCGAATGACAAGAAGTGTCTTCATTCTTTAACAAGACAAAAGTTGAGATTAAATAAATATATTCATATTGTATTTTTATGTTATAATTATATTTAAAATATTATATATTTATATAAATTTTAATATATTAATAATTTATATTATATAAATTTTAATATATTCATATTTATGTATTATTTTTTATATTATATTATATTTTAATTATTTTTTTAATATTGTTTTCATGTAATATTAAAAATGATCAGATTTAAATTACGGTCATGAGAAAAATTGTTACCTGATGTTAGACTGTTATCATGTAATGATATCAGTTTCCTTTTATGATGAATAAGCATGTTATCTAATGTAATTCATTTTATTCCTTGATGCTAGTACCAAGGATTGAGAGAACAAAAAATTAATATCATCTATTGTCACAAAAACATTTCTAATTTTTTCCCTGACAGAAACAAATATACCTCTTCAATTTTGTTTTCTTTAACTTATTTTATTGATTTTTTTTCCGGTAAAATTCTGTTCTTAGTTAGCTGGGGCAAGAAGAAAAATTGGGTGGTGATTAGGGGTGTAAATGAGACATATGTACTCCCCCTTCTCTCCCACGTGGCTTCTCTCCACAAATTTGTTAAAGCTTATATGCTGCCCATCTCTTGCATTTTCTTCTCTATCCCTTTAGGTTTTCATCTTTAATTTATTTTTCAGTTTATCTATTCTGCATTTTATTATTTAATTGATTTTTTTTTATTATGTAAAATCTCTTTTATTGATGATTTTTTTTTTTTTTTTTATAAATTTTCAAATAAGGAACCCAAAGTAACTTTAAAATAAATCTTATAAAAAAATTAATGTTTCTACTGCTAATATATTGTATTGAATCTTTTGGCTTTGTTTGTTGCTTTTATTAACTGATTTATATCTTTCTAGATCTAGTATGTTATTTTTTTTTTTTTTTGTAATTTATTCATTGCTTGAAGAAATTTTTTTATTTATTAAATTTAATTAATATAAAAATTTAATTCGAGCTCGAGCTCGAATATGGAAATCAAGTTAATGAGTCTAATCGAGCGAGCTCGAATTGTTCGATTTTATCTCGAGCCGAGCTCGAGCCTAAAAAAATATACTCGATCGAGCTCGAGCCGAGTTTCGAGCCACGAATTTCAAATCGAACTCGAGCTTCGCACTATTCAAACTCGGCTCGGCTCAATTACAGCCCTAGCAGTGACCACAAGCTATTTGAAAAAGACATTTAAGATAAAAAGTGGTGCTGCATTAGTTGGAGTGATGGGACAATTGTACAAATGAGTGTTGATACTAATAAATTGTACAAATGATGGGACAATTGTACAAATGAGTGGTGATACAAATGCGTGAGAGGAGTGCGATCTGTGGAGGTCTAAGGGTTTCGATACTCTATCCGATTGTGGTGGTGTACGTCTGTTCCCTATCCCACATCGGTTGTCAAAGTATGTGGTGTGTGAGTTTATAAGGGTTCCTCGCTTAACAAAATCACCATTGTTTTGTTAAGTAGCGTGTTCCTTCTCTGAACAAAAAAACACTAATGCGTGAGAGGAGTGCGATGTGTGGAGGTTTAAGGGCTTCGGTGCTCTATCCGATTGTGGTGGTGTACGTCTGTTTCCTATCCTACATCGGTTGTCAAAGTGTATGGTGTGTGAGTTTATAAGGGGTTCCGCGCTTAACAAAATCATCATGGTTTTGTTAAGTGGCGTGTTCCTTCTCTGAACAAAAAAATGAATGGTGATACAATTGTACGAGCAAGGTGAGTGCGAATATTGCAAAATTCATTCCCATTCCATCAATGGAATATTCTGATCCGTGTTCCGTTTCGTTTCGTTATGGATGTTGAAATTTCAATATCACTACCACCTCCATGGATGTCGGTTACAATCATAACCGCTTCGCCCCGCCCCATCCGATATTTATTTGTTATTTTTAATTTTTTTCAAATAATAAAATATTGTAAAAAAATTAAATATAAATTCTACATAAGTATCAAATGATAAAATATTAAGTTTAGGTTTTTAAAAAGAAGAATAAAAATAATAAGTTTAGTTGTATTACTTTATTATATTTTTAAAAACTAAATATTTGAGGGTAAAATAGTAATTTCAGTATTCGAGGCTGGGAGGTAGAGCATGCAATTACCAGAATTGCTCCATCCCCGCCTTTTAAATAAAAAAAATCGTCCCGCCCCGCTCTGCTTCCATTGTTTAAAAAAAAAAAAAACTCTCCATTTGAAGCGGATCGATTCGAAATCCATCGGATGGTTCGGGTTTTGCCATCCCAAGATAGGGTGAAATTTGGTTGGGTTATTTTGAATAGAAAAAATTTAGATTGCTTTTTGATTTAATATTTGAGTTATTTGGGTTTATGTTATTAAGTTTAAAGTAAAATCAATTTAGAATCCGTAATATTCGTAAAAAATAGTTTTCAAAAAATTATTTATGGAAAATAGATTTAATATTTGGAAATTTTGATTTTTCTATTGTTTGGATAATTTTGTGAAAAATATTTTTTATTATTTTGATTTTTCTATTGTTTGGAAAATAGATTTAATATTTTTTATTAAGGGATCAATCCTTTTTGTTGCTTTAAATCAATTTTCATAAGAGAAGCTCGATCCTTATATTTAGGGATTTGTACTTTTGGATTTGCTTCATTATTTACAAAGTGCCTTTTTTTTTTTTTCTTTTTCAAAAGAGTAAAGATAATTTTTTAAAATTTTGATTAATTTTACATTGATCCAAAGTTATTTTTTAGCTGACCAAAGATTTTTTCGCCAAGCAAACCGGAAATGCGAAAATAATTTTTTGTTGGTCAAGCTGAAAACAACGTAAAACTTGACCAGATATCTTCCTTTCCTCTTCTCCCTCCCTTTCTCGCCCTTATAATTTCTTTTTTTTTTTTTTCGAAATTTTTTCCCATTTTCTGCTTTAGCCCCTGATCGTCTACTCCTTTCGTTTATTTATTTATTTACTTAAACATATAGCACAATTATTATAAAATAATACTATTAAAATTAAAAAATATAGAAATTTAAATAAATTATTTAATTATCAATAAATAAATAATTTTTCATTTATCGACAAATTCTGCTCTTAGCTAGCTGGGGCAAGAAGAAAAATTAGGTGGTGACCACAAGCTATTTGAAAGAGACATTTAAGATAAAAAGTGGTGCTGCATTAGTTGGAGTGATGGGACAATTGTACAAATGAGTGGTGATACTAATAAATTGAAGAAAGCTGTCAGCTTGGCATAATGAATTCAATTGTTTTATGCTAGTAGAGGTGGCAATTTAGAAGTAGGGTCCAAGAAAATTTTGATCTCTCCGTCAGTCAATTAACAATATACAAAACTCTCAAAATATCATCAGAAAAGTGAGGTGAAAAATAGTAATTTTAAGAAACACAAATCAGTAAAATATCTCGAGTTAGAAAAAGTATTATATGAGTGGTTTTTCCAATATAAAGAAAAAATGAATATGGCTAGAAAAATGATTTAGATAAATGCAAAAGAGTTTTTTTTTTTTTTTTTAATGTATGGTGAAACTAGTTCAGAATTTTACGTCTTAAATGGGTGGCTAGATCGATTTAAGGCAAGACATGGAATCAAATCTTACCAACCGTTTGGTGAAAGTGGGGGATATTGAAAATGTTTTGCCGAAAATACGAGCCAAATTAGATCAAATTCAGTGGAAGAATATCTACAATATGGATGAAACATGATTATTTTATCATTTGGAAGCAGATCATTCGATAACTACGAAGCAATTGGAAGGACGCAAGAAGGATAAGGAGAGAATTACTATTGCTATTTGTTGCAATGGCGATGGTTCATACAAGGTACTACCTCTTTAGGTTATTAGTAAGTATGCTAATCCTAAATGTTTTAAAAATGTGAATATTAACAATCTTAATTGTCATTATTGAGCAAATAAGAGAGCATGGATGACTGATTTATTTTTTCAAGAGTTTGTTTATTGATTTGATAAGAGAATAAAGGGTAGAAAGTTTCTCCTCATAGTGGATAATTGTCCAGCCCATCCAAAGATTATTGAAGACTTGGGAAATGTTGAATTATTCTTCTTGCCTCTTAAAAAATACAACATCAAAGATTCAATCATGTGATTCTGGAATTATTTGAGCACTGAGAATTCATTATAACATCGTTTTTATTCTAGCATCTTGGAGGGCTACGAGGTTGGAGCAACAAGATCAAAAAAGAATTAACATATTTAATGCTTTTAATTTTATTAATGCAGCTTGGAAACTAATGTGAAGACAACAGCCATTGTAAATTATTTTCGGCATTATAAGACTCGATCAGATGAAGACATGGATTCCGAAACACAAGTAATGAAGATGAAGACATCAATGGATTGCTTTAGACCATTTCTGGTCTATGCTATAGAAATGTGATGGATGTTGAGCCTCTTTTGAATTATCCAATGCAAAAATGATATAATAATGGAATCATCATGAACAAATTATTCAAAGGGTCATGATTATACCTACTAATGATAATCAATATCAAATGACAGTTGTGTTTTATTAATTGTTTCTCCAAAAGAAGCATTTCAAACAATAATCACCTTAAATAATTTTTTTCTACAACATGAAAAGAATGTACCAATGTGATGTGTGCATTACAAAAAATTAAAAATGAGATTCAGTTTGGTTTAGGTACAAAAAAAAAAATAAATGTATATTTTGAGAAAGAGCTTAAATGAGAAAAATAAAAATTTTTAAGTTTTTTTTAATAATATTATATGAGTTTTTATGTATTTTTTAAAGAAATTATTAGTATATATATTTGTTGGCCTTAAAGAATTATAAAAAATTATTATCTTATGCATTTAATCGATGTTATTATTTTAAACATTGATCTGAATCGAAACTACAAAATTTTATTAATTAACTGAGATTTTACTAAGTGTGGTTGTTGTTAATTGGCAAATAGAAGGAAAAAAAATAGCTTAAGACCTAATTGAATGACAAATGACATTTAATGTCATTCAATTAGGCCTTAATTTTGGTAGTTGACAAGTAAGACCTGCCAAACCTTAAATTAAATATATGCTATTGATTTTCAATCGCTCACAATGCAGCACCCCCTCCCTAATTTGGCCCTGAAAATGGTAATATCAATATTAAAAAAAATGGGTCAGATAGATTGATCGGATCGGTTGAATCAGGAATTGATGGCTTGTCTCATGAATTCTCAAAACCAGTAAAAAACTGATTTTAACTTATTTTCTTTATAAAAAATTATTGTATGTGATGAGATTTGAACATTTAACCTATTGAATTTATATTAAAAATTATACCATTTAAATATACATTTTTTATTAAATATTTGCTTATATACTTATTTAATATTAATTTTTTTCTATTTTGCGAAGAAGTTTTTATTTTCTAACACTACAAAGGTAACGCTAAAGCCATGACAAAGATTGTGACTTGACTTGATCTTAAACATTGATCATCATCTAAATTTTAGTTCATAATCAATGATATCAATTTTTTTTGGATGAATAGCAAATTTGTTTAATGTAATAGTATTATTTTTTAATTCCTTAACCAGGATTAAAAGCAAACCTAAAAGTGAAAAGATTAGCATAATCTATTGAGGCGTGTAATATCAGTTTTTATATAAGTTTTTTCCACTAAAAAAAAAGATGTTCTTATCTAGCTAAGGCAACGAGAAAAAAGAAGTTGGTGGCTACAAACAATTTGGAGGAAATATTTCAAATGATGTGTTGCTATTATGGGCCAACTGTACAAAAAATTAGTAATAATTGAAGAGAGCGAACAAATTTCTTCTTTCTCTTTTTGGTGTTTTTATTGATGTTCTTTTAATAGTTTATTATAATAAAAGAGCATCAAGGTGGATAGAATCAAGAGGGACATAAGATATCTGTTTGAACAAAGCTGCTTGCAAGTTGCATTGAATTGTAAATTCTGTTCCATGCTGGGACCATGGAGTCCGCTAGGAGGGTTCCTGAAAATTCACGTTGCCATTGATTAGCCTCTAAACATATTGCTAATATAAAAATGAAAAAAAAAAAAAAACACACTCTCAAATATCCTCATCTTGAGATAGGATTTCTTGCACTTAGTTTGATTTGTTTATGAACTTTTGCCCCTCATAAAAGCTCAAAAATGGAGGTCAAAAGCATGTACACTACTACTGAGATTCATTCCAGAGCCGACACTAATTATGATCGTACAAGTGAAATAAAAGCTTTTGATGAGACAAAAGCTGGAGTTAAGGGATTACATGACAGTGGGGTGTCAAGAATTCCTCGAATTTTTGTTGATCAACAGTTTATTCTTGAGAAAAGATCAGCTACTAGTAGTAGTAATAGTAGCGATTCACAGTTCAGTGTTCCGATTATTGACCTTGGAGGCATAAACAAAGATTTATCTCTACGTACAAAGATAATTGACGAAGTTGGAAATGCTTGTGAGAATTTGGGTTTCTTCCAGGTTATTAACCATGGTATTCCACTAAGGGTTTTGGATGAGACGATACATGGGATACGCAAATTTCATGAGATGGATGCTGAGGCGAAGAAAGAGTTCTACTCGCGTGATCTCAATAGAAATGTTTCGTTTATAAGTAATGTCGATTTGTATCAATCACAAGCTGCAAATTGGAGGGACACACTTCGTATGTCCATGGCTCCTTATCCGCCTAGCCCTCAAGAATTGCCCGAAGTTTGCAGGTGAGTAATGAAAATTGTAATATTTCAAGAATGCAGGAGATTTAAATTGCAGTCACGGACGCATTATAACATCCCGTTACGACCGCTATTTAAATATCTGATTTCACTGTTCTTTTTCCTCTTTCTCCATATTATAATGTCTACTTGAATTGCAAAACTTTTAATCAACTTGCAGAGACATAGTAATGGATTTTTCCAAGAGAGTGATGGAGTTGGGACTGGCTCTGCTTGAGTTGCTATCTGAGGCTCTTGGACTTAAACCTGATCGTCTAAAAGACATTGGATGCGCTGAAGGACTCCTTCTGAGCCAACATTATCCACCATGCCCTGAACCAGAATTAACCCTGGGCGTTTGCCCCCACACTGATGCTAACTTCTTGACCATACTTCTACAGGATCAAATCGGTGGCTTGCAAGTTCTTCACGATTACCAATGGGTTGATGTTGTACCCACACCTGGAGCAATGGTAGTAAACCTCGGAGATCTTCTTCAGGCAAGTTCTTCATGATTATATTACAAGTACAGTAGTACTAGAATTAATTTAGTTGTTGGACTTGGGATGACTCTGAGAGTATGTCTAGACTCTAGCTAGAAAACATCAAGGCCGAATCTGAGGCTTAATCCAGTTGGTTCATACAGTTACCTTTAAGATGTGACATTCAACAGGTTTGGGGTTCGAATCCTAGCATATGTAACTCCTTTCTTTATTCCCATACTGCGACCTCCTCTGTGAAAAAAAAAAAAAACCCCAATACATCAAGGCCGCAGCCTGAAGATAGAAAAGGGGTGTAGATATTAGAATTCGAACCCAAACCTATTAGATGGCCACCTCTTAAGAATAATCACCTGAATTAAACTTAACATACAATAATTTTTTCCTTTATATCTGTCTTAAAGTGTTTTCCAAAACTTGCTAAATTTACTTTTAAAGTGAGAAATCTTCCTGTTAGAGTTGCAAATCTACATGTAACAATTATAATATGGGATAGTTTTCATCTATAGTGTAACAATAGTTTGACCTGAATTTAAATTTTTTGTGCAGCTGGTTTCCAATGACAAGTTTAAAAGTGCGAAACATAGGGCGTTGGTGAAAAATATAGGAGCAAGAAATTCAGTAGCATGTTTCTTTAGATCACAGGCTCATGCAGAGAACTTCCCTGGTGATCAAGCAAGACTCTAAGAGCCAATCAAGGAATTGTTATCAGACGACAACCCGCCAATCTACAGAGAGACAACTGCAAGAGATTTTCTTAAATATAAGTACTCGAATGGGCTACATCAACTCTCTTCTCTTTCACATTTGAAGTTGTGAGATCAATCAGGGCCAAACCAGGATACTCTCTTTGGAATTGGGGTCCGAGAGTTCAGAAGAAACATAAAAAGTATGCTAAATTCAAATAAATTAGTAATATTATTGAATAAAATGTCTACATCTCTTTTGATAAATAAAATAAATCTATGAATTTGCATTCAAGCATTAATTGGTTCAGTAATTGTTGTATGATTCTTTACTCAAAGAATAAACTTTGAATTCTCACTTTCTCAATCAAATATATATATATATATATATGATGCGAGATCTATTTATAATAGTGTAAAATTAATTTTGTTTTACATAATTTTATAATTTTTTATACGATTTATATTTTTTAATCCGATCGGTGTTTTTTATACTCTATTCATGTAGATCGTTCACGCCAAATTTCAAGCAAATTAAATATGTCTAACTATTTTTCGATATAGAAAATTTCAATCGTTAAATATATATATAAAAAATATTATCGATTGATATGATAGAGATATTGGATCGATTCAAAATTTTATGTGTACAACGAGTACGATTCTATTTCTAAATCCAATGGTCAATTTTTAAAAATATTAATCGTATATAAACTTATAAACTTATAAAAATATATAAAATTAATTAATTTTACATCAATATAAATTGATATTTCTTCTATATATTTTTGATATACAATAATATTTTTAGGAATATATTACATTAGGATTCTTTATTTTTAAGGGTCCAACCCCCAATAATAATTCACCCATTTCCCATCAATGGATCCTTTTCGATATGTTGTATAACTTTTTTTTGTTCAAATTAATGGTTTTTAGCCTACATCCGACTGAATACAACAAAGAAAATTAAACAGATCAAAAGGTGGGTGTTCAACCCAATCGGGAGGACAACAACTTGTTTTGGTTCTCTTTGCCACCCATTCAGCTGCACAACTAGCTTCGCGTCTGACATGAGAAAAACACAGATCATGGATTCGTGCAAGCATTTGAATCACATCAACTTCAATAGCAAAAGTTTCCCAGCACGTGAAAGAGTTTGAGGACAACCTCTTGATGAGCTCCTCATTATCAAATTGAAGAATAACTCTCTGTTAGCCCCTTTTCACAACAAGAGCAGAATCAAGCCTGATTGCCAAGGCTTCATCCACAAGCGCAGAACCAGTCTGCACCAGTGCGTTGGTTCCATCAACAAGAACACCATAGCAGTCCCTCGCAATGACAACAATTCCTGCTTTCATGGATCCTGGATCAAAAGAGGCATCACAATTAACTTTAATCACATCCATAGGTGGTTTGAGCCAACCACTCTAAATTCTAGAAGGACGAGGAAAAGGCTGCTGTTGAGCAACCCTTTCTTCAAATTCCTGGAACTCTCGAACAGCTGTGTGCCAAACCTGGACAGGGTCACCTCTAATGCCTTCAAAGACCCACTCATTCTTAGCTTTCCACAAATGCCAAAAAAGCCATGCAATGTGGCCTTTGGAACTAAACAAATCGAAATCCTAAAGCAGAAGGACAACTTCACTCCACCATTTAAGGAAACCTACAAAACCTTTTCTTCATGGGTGGTAATTGAAATTTGAGCCCTTTCCAATAGCATTTGCAAACGGACAAAAGAACAAAATGTGATCTAAAGATTCAACATCATTTTCACAACAACTGCAGAGAGAATAAATCGACCGATAACGAAGATGCAAATTTTCACTTGTAGCAAGAACATTGTGGCAGGCTTTCCAGACAGTTTTTTACTTTAGGATTCACCGGGAGTTCCCAAACACCTTTCCATTGTCCTTCATTGTAGTGAGTCTTGTCACTAGGCCCTGTACACATGGGAGACAACTCTTGGTTCATTAACAAGCTGTAGCCTGACTTCATTGAATAAGAACCATCCTTGGAGAAGTGCCAAATGAAAGAGTCCTCACTGTTCGGGGGGGGGGCAATTGGGATCTTGCAGATAGCTTTGACTTCCTCTTCATTGAAAGTCTCTCTCAACAATTTGGAATTCCATACCCTTCTAACAGGATCAATCAAATGTTTAACCAGTGTTGGTCCCTGTAGTCTTGGAGGAGAGATAGAAACTTTGAAGAATGGGAGCGAAGACACCCATTGGTTATGCTAAATGAGAATATCATTCCCACTACACACATTCCATCGAGTTCTTTTTTCAAGACTTCAATTCCTTCATAGATACTGCCCCATGCCCACAAAACGGCCCTGCCCTTTTGAGCTCCAAGCAAGGAAGAAAAAAGAAAGTAGATTCCTTTCATAATCAATGCCCAAAAAGCATTCGAGTTTTTCAATGATCTCTGCGCTTGTTTAGCAAGAAGAGCCTCGTTAAAGATTTGAAAATCTCTGAAGCCCATCCCTCATTTGATCTTTTCCACAGTGAGTTTACTCTATTGTAACCAGTGGATTTTGTTCTTTTCCTGTCCGGAACCTATTCAAAAGAGAATTCAGCTCATGACAAAAGCTGAGAGGAAGTTTGAAGCATTCTATCACGTACACAGAAACTGTAGTAGCAACTGCTTTAAGCAAAACCTCTCTGCCAGCCTGCGATAACAGTTTCCCCTTCCAGCTTTGCACTTTTGCATGGACTTTGTCAAGGAAAAAACCGAGAGCCTTTTTTTTTCCACGCCCCTATATCGAAGGAAATCCCAAGTATTTACATTTTACAACTTTGACCTATCTGTTGGACACCCATCCGCTCTCGAATGACAGAGTATAAGTCAGCCTTTGTGTTAGGTGAGAAAAAAATGGCAGATTTAGAGAAATTCACTGATTGTCTCGTTGCATTCTTGAACTTCTGCAAGATATCCATGATTTTCTCATAGTTTTGGAGGTTGGCATTAGCAAACAAAAAGCAATCGTTAGCAAACAAGAGATGACTTAGAGTTGGGCATCTATTATTGATCTTGAACCCTTGAAAGCTTCCAAAAGCCACAGCTTTCTCAATTAAACATGAGAGAACATTTACAATGCGAATAAACAAGGTGATAGAGGGTCACCTTGTCTCAACCCCCTCTTAGGGTTAAATGCTTCATTTCTTTCACAATTGATGATAAGAGATAATTGAGCAGTGAAAACACATTCCATGATTCTGCTAACCCAAAAAGGCCAAAATCCCATTCTGATGAGAAGTTTTTCTAAAAACTCCCACTCGACTTTATTATAAGCCTTACTAAGGTCCAGCTTGACAACCATAACACCTTTGAAGCCCCATCTGCGCTTTTTTAAGGCATGAAAAGCCTCATGAGCAACAAAAATATTATCCTGGATTTGTCTTCCAGAGATAAAGACAGATTGCATCGAGGAGATCACCTAGGGTAGGAAAGTCTTCATCCGAGAAGCGATAATCCTTAAAATCACCTTGTAAGAAAAATTGCATAGGCTAATCGGACGATAATGGGAAATTTCTTCCGGAGATTTTTGTTTAGGCACCAAGATGATGTTAGTGCGATTTAACTCCTTTAGCATGTGTTCACTCTAGAAGAAGCTTTTAACCATGTCGCAGATATCTTGTTTGAGAGAATCCCAGAAATGCTGAAAGAAGACCCTAGGGAACCCATCCAGACCTGGTGCTTTGAGAGGTTCCATCTCAAACACTACTTTCTTTAACGCTATTATCAATTTTACTTGTTTGCTCCAATCTCAAACGTACAGGATTAAATTACCTAGTTATATACTACAGCGAATAAATTACATTTCTGACTATAGTACATGGATTGTCCGCATACTTTAACCCTTTTCTTCTCTCTTCCCCTCTCCCATGATTCCTTTTAATTTCCCTTTGTTCAAAAAATCAAATATGAAGTTTAAGTCTTTCAAGAGTCTCATAAATCCAAAACAGATCAAACCCACGACCATAATGATAAACAAACTCATTTCAAAATTCAAATCTTTGGATTTTCAAGCTTCTGAAGTTTGACAATCCTAAAATCAAATTTTACAATCTATTATTTAACATTTGTCCAAGATGAAAGTTATTGATCATTTGGAGGTTTTTTTGGATAATTTTTTTGATTGATTAAAAAATTGTTGATTATAGTTGTAGGATTTTATTATTCTATTTTTTCGTTTTAGTTTTGACAAAGGAATGACATACAAAATTTAATTTTAAGTTGGATAATTAGCTACCTTAATATCAATTTTGATTAATTATGAGACTTTAATTTTGGACAATCCATGGGTATAATATGAAGAATGTTAGTGGGATGGGGTGGAGTGGAAATGCAAATTTAAGTTGTAGCAACATAGATGAATCTAGCTCTACATTAGAGGTGGCAAAATGAACCCGAACCCGAAAACCCGCCCAGAAAAACCCGAACCCGCTCAAACCCGATTTGACCAAAAAGTCAAAAACCCGAACCCGAAAAAGCCCGAACCCGAATGGGCCCGAACCCGAATGGACCCGAACCCGAATGGGCCCGAACCCGAATGGACCCGAACCCGAATGGACCCGAACCCGAATGGGCCCGAACCCGAATGAGCCCGAACCCGAATGAACCCGAACCCGAATGGACCTGAACCCGAGACCGGCCCGAACCCGAACCCGAATTTAATACTAAAAACAAAAATAATCAAATTTCAATTATTTTTTTTTACAAAGCAATAACTTTAATTATTAATTTTATTCTAATTTTTTTTAATAATTTAATTAAAATTTAATATATTATATATATGTCATAACGGTTTTTCGTCCGCTAAGACTTTTTTGAAAACACAAATGGAGTCGCCACCAATCTTTTTTGCTAGGTGTGATTGGCCACCTATTAAAACCGGTTTTAGTAAAATATTTTAAAATTAATTAAAACATTTTGTAAAACCAATTTCGAAGTCCGCGCTTTGAACCAGAGAGTAAAACATAATTGGGTTCGGGAGTCGGTTACGTGCGGGGAAGGATTAGCACCCCCGCAACGCCCGTTTAGAAAACGGTACCATTTAATCACGTGTTATCTTAAATCTCGATTTAATGGACTTGACATCGCTATTTAAAAATAATTCTCTTTTATTTTTATTTTATTTTTTAAAAAAAAACATGTTTATTATTTTTTGAATTTTTGGAACTGTTATTATTATTTTTTTTAAAAACGAAAGTGAACATAAATTTGTTATCGAAAATACTCATTAAATATTCCCAACACTCTTGATGGTATTTAACGAGATCTTCTCACCTCGAGATATCTTAGGAATCACAACCGTGATATCCTTCGAATTCCGTCGTCGGCAATTTACATCCATTTTTTTTTATTTAAATGCGTATGATGCGAATATTTAAATATCGGATGCACACGACTTAGCATATAAGACGTATGATTAAATACCGAACTATAAGATTAAAAATGCAAATCATAATGTTAAAAACACGAGCATGGCCACATATCGAGCGGATAACATTCACTATTTATTCATTTTTATTATTTCCATCTTTTTATGAATTTTTGTATTGAGCTTGTCGCTAAATACTCCCACCACTCGTGGTGATATTTAACGAAATTCTCTCACCTCAAGATATCTTAGGAATCACTACTGTGACGTCCTTTGAATTCCGTCGTCGGTAATTCACATTTCTTAAAACCTTTTTTCTTTTTGAAAAGTAAATTAAAATGCTTTTAATAATTATTTCAGAAATAAAAGAAATTATCTATGTAAGAATAATTCTCGAATCACTCCTTTTCGATAGTATTTCGATTACTATTCTTACTCGAACCATTTCAAAGAACGATTGATGCTCCAACCATCCCGAGAAAGAAATCCGTTTTTAGAGAATTTTATTTCCGTTTTTTTTTACTTGAAGCGGGTCGGGTGCGCGGACCTCGGGTCGACCCGCGGGTCGGGTGCGCGGACCCCAGGTCGAACCACGGGTCGATGCGCCGGTCACCGCGACCCGCTCCAGGGGTTATAAAACCCCTTCTTTTTTTTCTCTCTCTTTCCTCCCTCATCTCTCTAAGTGTTCAACCCCCAAAATCCCAGAAACCACCCCCAACCCAGAAACCGATGCCGAACCACCGCACCGTCCACCGTCCATCGTCGTCGGCCGTCGTTCGCCGGCGGCCGATCACTTCCGAAATTAGCCCAAACTGTTCCTCTTTCTCTCTTCTTTCCCTTTTTAACCTTAGATTCTTCAAAAAATACCCAGAATGACCTAGATCTAGGCCCAAAGCCGAATGGGCCCGAACCCGAATGGACCCAGACTGAAAACGATGTAAAACATACCCGAACCCAGACCAAACCCGAACCCAGACCGAACCCGAACCCGAACCCGAATGGGCCCGAACCCGAATGAACCCGAACCCGAATGAGCCCGAACCCGAATGGGCCCGAACCCGAATGAGCCCGAACCCGAATGAGCCCGAACCCAAATGGACCCGAACCCGAATGAGCCCGAACCCGGATGGACCCGAACCCGAATGAGCCCGAACCCGAATGAACCCGAACCCGAATGAACCCGAACCCGAATGAACCCGACCCGAACCCGCCCGAACCCGCCCAATTGCCACCTCTACTCTACATGCACCGATCTATCCCTCACTCCCTAATCAACTAATCTACCCCATGAATTTTCACCAGTTTTAGTCCAATTCACCAACGCACTGATCTATCCTTCACTCTCTAATCAGCTAATGTACCCTATGGATTTTCACCAGTTTTAGCTAATTCACCAAATAGGGTATATTTACTTTTCCTATTTTTACCAACAATTTTGCTTTTTAATTTTATGATATTGCTTATATTTTTCATGGTGGGTTGATTTATTTTATCTTACCTTATAAGTAATTTATTAAATAAATGTCGTGTAATTTTGTGTTATTAAAGAAATCATCATCTTATTTCCTCCTGAACAAATGTTAGTTCTGGAATAAAAATATAATGATAAAAAATTTCAAAGGTTATCTACTAAAAGATTAAAAAAAAAAACTTAGAAACATTCAAAAACTAAAAGCAAGGGCTGCAATGAGATTTATATATATTATTGGAATATAAATAATACTTGAAGCATTCCAAAAATTTCTTATTATTATTTTGGAATAAAGATATAATGATGAAATTTTTAAATGTTTTCTATTCCTTTACAACTACGCTTGTTAATGACTATACCCTCCACAAATTTGACACTATCGTTTTTTAACAATTGTACGAGCCAAAGCTACCTCAAGACCGCTTTTGAATCTTCCATTTTGAGACTCATAGCCATCCTTTTTTGGACCTTTAGTTTGCAAAATATGTGGATTGCCAATATTTATTGTAAAAGGAATACGATCAGGCTGATTCTCTATTACCTCATGAATCACTTTACTCGTCAACTGTTGACTTGAACCATTATCTTTTTTCGTAATTAATAACAAGCACTTGGTTTTTCATCATGGAAACCTTTGGATGTATTTGGTTCGAATCTCCCACAAGGACTTTATACATCTCTTCATATTTTTTTAGCAAGAAAAGATAATTGATTTATGTGACGACAAACATACAAGCTTCTTAAAAGCAGTTGACTTCTCGATCAGCTTGAAGACTTCACTTTAAAAAATTCTATAACTTTTATTTGCTTCATTTGTCTAGCGTTTCAAAATATAGTGATTTGGAACCTCAACATTTTTAAAGTGAAAAATTACCAACATATGCCAACCAAGATGCCTTTAAATTAAAAAGGATTACATTTACAAGTACCGACTAGAGCTCAAATCGAGATGAACAAGAAAGCTGTCATGAGAATCGAAACAACTAGACACCTTATATTCGTAGCAAGAGCCAGTTTTTCTTACCTCTTACTTTATGCGTTGTTTACTTTCGACAAGCTCATCTTGTAAAAGATTAAAGGCATTCTTTGTATAAATTGATGCTTCATGATGCTCCTTTTTAAAACCAATTTTCAGAATCCAAGACTTGTGCCTTGATTCAATATCTTCTTTTTTTCTTTGTCATAATGACTATCAACCACCTTCTTTATTTCACTACAAACTCTTGAAATGTAGTTGTTGAATTTAAAAAAGAATAAAACAAAAATAATGCTCTCACTCCTTTGCCTAATATTCATTTATGCAAAGAAAGTATTATGATTAGACACATGAATCCATGAATTTCAAATCTTGTACAACCCTTTAAGCCATTCATTTTTCTCTAAACTACTCTTTGACCATCAGTTCATGCCACTCATTCTCAAACTCTTTCATAGTAGATGATTCATGGATGCATCTCTTCAATTCATGTTTGAAAACAGATTCCTTACAATATATATGGGAAAGCTTCTTTAAAAATATCTTCTTTATATGCCAAAGTCATAGATGATGGTGAGATTCCGAAAACACTTAATTACAAAGGCTCCTATAGCTATATATTGACCAGTAATATTGATACCGATGCTTTTCCATGCATCACCTCAAGTTAAGTTTCGAATAATCAAATGAAACTTGACTCATATTCATCTTGCAACAAAGCACAACAAAATCAAATTGATTGAAAATGTTGATTTAATCTTACAAAAAGAGCAAATGACATACTAATGAGTTTTATAAATGGTGCCAAACGTAATTGCATCACCAAAATGTTCATAAATCAATCGAGATTGAGCATCTACCCAAAATAAATCATCACATTGAATTGCATAAAAGTTAAAATTCTCAACTTTCTTTCTTCGAAAATAACATAAAACAACTTAGGCATCTTCAACATCTAAGTTTTTCCTCCTTAAATTTTTAAGATGATTCCAACAATCTCTATCTAAAAATTGTTGGTCAACATTACTAAACAATGCTACTACGTTTTCTGTAGGAATTCATTTTTAATTAAATTTCTTAACAAGGATCTTAGCTGTAGAAGTCATTTTCTTATGACATCTAAGATAAGACACACTCTTAGGACTACTCATATCATGATAATGTTCATTTGAAAATGATTTTTGATTTTTCTTTACCCTTGTTGCCTTAAACAATGCTCCATAATCGGTTCTTAACGTCGAACATCTCCTTTTAGTTATTTTGACATCATTCTGAATGTTATTATTCTTTAAAACTTTTTTCGTTATACCGACCTTCATTACAACAAATATAGATGTGACTTATTATTTCATCACTTCGAGAGTCTCTTGTACTTGAACGAATGCGAATACCAAAATCTTGTTCCTTAGAAAAGATTTTATAAAAGCTTTTAGCCTTATCCAAAGTCGATAATAACATGGAATATTCCATCCAAAAATCACATGCCATAATAACAACATGATGCTAAACTTTTATCTAAGAAAATTTCGTCGCTAAATGTTTCGTCGAAAATTATCAATGAACTTTCAACGAATTAATGATGAAAATTCCGTTAAAAAAACAGAATCATTTTTTCCTATATTTCGTTGAAAATCCGTCGTTATTGCTTGACTTATAGCGATGAATTTTTTTCTGTCACTATAGGGTTGTTTGGTAAAACTAATAATAGATGTTGTATATGAATTATGCTTATAAATATTTGAGTTTATCTTCAAGAAGAATTTTTTTTTTTTTTAAAAGTTCAGAATTAACTAATTCTGTTGTCACCAAATAAGGAACTGATCCTAGGCAATTTAAATAAAAGGATAAATGAATACGAATTCTGCTAACATATGCTCTTAAAAATTCTTTAAGATTAATTAACCTTCTATTTATAATAATATTATTTCTTTAAATATGGTAGTTGACAGTTAATTCCCAATGATTAAAAGAAAATATTTTATATATAATAACTTTAAAAAATAACTTAAGACACTCATTAACAAAATCCAAAAAAGATATATTTATATGTTTTCCATTCAATTAGTTACATTAATTTCTTTTTTCACACACATGATTTTGAACAACATTCTCTTTCATTTCATAAATTATACATTTCTCATTTCAAAAATTGTATATGAGATCTTCAAGTTAGAAGAACAACTTTTAATAGCCTCATAATCTAATATATCACTAGTTTCAACTCAACTGATTTTATATTTCTTTGTTAAAAAAAAGTTCACTTAAATTTTTTATGTATGGAAGGAAAATGATAAAAAGTGTCTAATACAATGAGTATATTTTTGTTAAAGTGATAATTATGTTATGAAAAAAATATTTCTTTAAATAAAAATTTAGTTAAAATGTTTATTAACACCCATTAATCGAACTCAAATAAAACATACATTTTGTTATTTTTATTAACACCCATTAATCGAACTCAAATAAAACATACATTTTGTTATTTAGAAGAAAAGGACAACAATTAAGTATATGTTCGAGAAACGTTCGTTTTTAATACAACGGTGAAATTTTTTTAACCCCACAAGCAGATTAAAAGATTATCAGGTGTATTTTTTTCATTGATTTTTTTATTTATTTATTGTATTTTAAAAATATGAATCACTTTACTAATCCTATTTGTGAAGATGTAATAATTTGTCTACTTAGGAATAGGAATATAATCATGTTTTAATTTGTTTTTACATGGAAAATCAAGGTTTTTTATTCAGAATATAGTTGATTTTTTTTTTTATTTATCGAAATACCGCTGTTTTGAAATTAATTTTTAAAATCCGTTCGTTTTAAAATCAGCTATGAAATCGCCATCCCCCATGGCGATTTCTCAGCGTAAATTTTTTAAAAAATTCAAAAAATGTGTGGCAATTTCCCTTGGTGTAAATTGAATTTTTTTTTTTTTCAATTTCACCAAGGGAAATCACCATGGGGGTGACGGTTTCCCTTGGTGGTATTTTTTTTTTTAATTTTTTTACTAAATTTTAAACTTTCAACGGTTAGGGAAAAAAAATCAAAATTTTTGAAGGCAACGGTAACTTGACCGTTGCCTTCAAAAATCCCCCCCCCCCCACACCCCAATCTTCTATAAATACCCCCCTCATATTTTCTAGAACATAATTTAGTTTTCTTTCTTCTTTCTACAACAAAATTTATTTTCTACAACAATTCTTTTTTTTACAACAATATTTAAAAATGGCTTCATCATCACTATTGAGGTTGCAAGAGAATCGCATATCCTCAGTTATATTTAAAGAGGTAAGTAAATTATTGTAATATTATTTGTATTACATTATCAATTTTTAGTAATTTTTTAATTATTATTATTTTGTCATTTTATAGTTTTATAATTTTATATTGTTGGATGTTTTAATTATTATAGTTTTATCATTTTTTATTTATTATTATTTTTTCATTTTATAGTTTTATAATTTTTTATTTTTTATATTGTTTAATTTTTTTTTATTATAGTTTTATAATTATTATTGTTTTTTCATTTTATAGTTTTTTATTTTTTATATTGTTTAATTTTTTATTATTATAGTTTTATAGTTTTATAATTTTATAATTATTATTGTTTTTTCATTTTATAGTTTTATAATTTTTTATTTTTTATATTGTTTATTTTTTAATAATTATACAAATAATTTTAAAATTTTTAATTATTATTGTTTTGTCATTTTATAGTTTTAGAATTTTTTTTTAAATTTTTATATTGTTTAATTTTTTAATTATTATAGTTTTATAATATATTAATTTTTATAATTTTATAATTATTTTATTTAATTAATTATCAATAGGATACTCGTCGCATGTTACGTTTGAGGAATTTTACATTGGAGGACCCGCATCCATCTATTATTGACCACTTAAGAAGAGCCAGATTTTATTACGCAACTCAAATTCGACGATTTTTGCTACAACCCGACTTAATCAGTGCGTTGATCGAACGATGGAGACCAAGACGCACATTTTTCATTTTCTATTTGGTGAATGCACGGTAACTCTAGAAGATGTTGTGCTTCAACTTGGACTTCTGGTCCATGGCGATGCAGTTACAGGTCCAAGCTTGCTAGATTGGAATAAAGAGTGTCAAAATCTATTGGGCGCGGTACCTCCAGATGAGTATGTATCTGGCTCAACGGTGAGACTAAATTGGTTGAAATCCTTTCAAAATCTTCCATTACACGCAACTGAAGAACAGATACAATATGCTGCTAGAGCATATATTTTACGTTTGATTGGAGGATTACTAATGCCTGACAAATCGAGCAGTCAGGTACATTTAATGTATCTTCCATTACTATGTGATTTAGAACATGCGACAAATTATAGTTGAGGTTTTGCGTGTTTGACGGTTTTGTATAGAGAAATGTGCCGGGCTACAGTTCCAAAAAGCCATGACATAGGTGGATGTTTAGTGCTTCTACAATCACGGGTTTGGTATCGGCTGTCATTTCTTGCTCCGTGCGTGGATGTTTCGGTTGTATACTCCCTTGCAAGCAAGTAATAATCTTTACTATTTTATTAATTTTTTACGAACTTATATTTTTATAGGTTTATTAAGATTTTATACGCATTTAAATAGGTGGAGTAATCGTAGAGATCTTACCGAGACTCCGACCGATCTTGCTTGTATAAGATTGCAACTAGATCGAGTAGGATATGATAAGGTAAATATTTCGATTGTTACATTCAAGTATTTTCGTATTTAATCCATATGAAACTAATAATTTGAAATAATTATTCTCAGTTTCTGTGGATGCCATATTCCTCAAGTGAAATTATGGCATGCCTCCCATCAAATGCCTACAATTATTGTAACATATGGAAAGCAATCACAGCATTGATATGCTTTTCATATGTAGAGTGGCACCAAACTGACAGAGTGTTGCGATAATTTGGAATGCAACAACTAATTTCGCAAGCACCAGTGAACCTTGATAAGGTTCACAAGATCGACATGCGTGGGCATCATGAAGAATTTTGGCCTGCGAAGCATGAGCATTGGATCCTTTGGTGGGATATACGTTCTCAACGAATTCCGACAGGTTATCCGATTGTTGGTAATAATTTTAACCTATCTGATGATTACATAGGATGGTATAAAAATGAAGGTCGGCCTTTTGTTTGTCCACCGTCGGTGTATGAGGATGATAGGAGTATGCCATTTACCGGACGAACTTGAACTCCAGTCCCTCCTAGACAGGATATGGAAGCTCTTAGACCTAGTTGACAATGTGGGCGGATGTATCAACTGGCCTCATTGGAGTTCACTGCACCGAGGATGTCATTTAGTCTTCCTGAACCTGAATGGGATCATGGAGTACCATCCAGTCATCGTTATTCCGTTAGTCACCCCGGATATGACGTTGATGAGTGTTACCGACCATCACCTCCAATGACGAGGTTAGATGACCAGCTCCCCATCCTAAGTCCAAGTTCAGCATATCTAACTATAATGTATCAGTTTGGAATCCCTGCATCAGCATTTGATGGTACATCATTTGTGGGTCCATCTAGGTTCCCTTTATGGGTGAACTAGGTGTTGCCTCCTCCAGCAGTGGGTTTCAAATTTTTGATACAGAAGAAATGACGGATGACATACAACCGAAACCAGTGGCGGTTACAGCAAGAGTTCATGGTCGACCGCGAATACGTGCCACTGACGAGGTTGAACGACGGGTCTAACCACCACGCACTAGGAGAGCTCGACACTGTTGCTCTACACCACACAATAATTAGAATAAATGTAGTTTTATAAATATAACGAGAATAATGTATTTTAAATTTGTAATATATAAATTTATATGTTTTGCATTTCATGTTATTTTTGTATGAATTTGCAGCTTCAGTTCCTCTAATGTGACGTCTTCATCAACACGAAAGTTTTTAGGACGTTCACAATGTAGCACCTTCATCAGTATTATGAATTTGGCCATTATAGTGAACCAATGCGATCACTCTGTTTCTCATGTTGTATAGTAATGAAACTGAAAATGATGAGAATGGAGGTATTATCACTCAGCAAAAGAAAGAAGAAATAGAGAAAGATGAGAATAAGGATGTATTAGCACTCAGAAAAAATATGATTGAAAAACTGTTGTAGGTATTGTAAACCTTCATCAGTATTATGAATTTATAATGGTTCATTGTGTTGTACTGGATGACAAATCCCATCATTTGTACATGATGAAATTTGATTCCCATTTTCTGGCTAGGGTTAATTGACTGAAAAACTGATAACTCATTCAATGCAAAAACTGATGATAAATCTCATCCTTTGTACCGGATTGTCCAATAGTCCCATCCATTGCAGAAGGAATCCAATTCCAATATTTTCTGCAGCATTTGATTGACTAAAAAATAGCTGAAACCTATCCCTAACCCTAAAGCATTAGTCCCATCCATTGCAGAGGAATCCAATTCCAATATTTTCTGCAGCATTTGATTGACTGAAAAATAGTTGAAACCCTAACCCTAAATCATTAGTCTCATCCATTGTAGAAGGAATCCAATTTCAATATTTTCTGCAGCATTTGATTGACTAAAAAATAGCTGAAACCCTAACACTAAATCATTAGTCCCATCTATTGCAGAAGGAATCCAATTCCAATATTTTTTGCAGCATAAAATTAAAGTAAGAAATAAAAATTTAATTTTATATAAAATTCAAATAAGAAATTAATTTTTAATTTTATAAAATTAAAATAAGAAATAAAATTTAAATAAAAAATTTTATTTTATATACAATTTAAATAAGAATTACATTTTTTAAATAAAATTTTAATAAGAAATAAAATTTTATTTTATATAAAATTTAACTAAGAAATAAATTTTTTTATATAAAATTTTAATAAGAAATAATTTTTTTATAAAATTTCAATAAAAATTAAATTAAATTTTTTATAAATTAAAAAATAAAAAAAATTTAGTATATATATTTTTAAAAAAATAAAAACAAACCAAAGTAATTTTTTTATTTAATTTTTTTTATACCCATTTGTTACAGATTTCACATATAAAATTTAAATAAGAAATCAAATTTTTATTTATATAAAATTTAAATAAGAAATAAAATTTAATTTTATATCTAATTTAATTTAAAAAAATTATATTCAATTTAAATAAGAAATAAAATATTTTTATATAAAATTTAAATAAGACATATAATTTTATTTTTTAAATTTTAATAAAAAATAAAATTTTATTTTTTATAAAATTAAAATAATAAATTTTATATTATTTTTTATAAAATTATAAAATTTTAGTATATATATTTTTTAAAAAATAAAAAATAAACCAAGGTAATTTTTTTTAAACCCATTTACAATTTTTAAAATTAAAATACAAAATTTAAAAATAAATTTGCAATATATATTTTTTTTAACCGTTGGAGTTTAAAATTTTAGTAAAAAAATTTATATATAAAAAAATACCATTAAGGGTAATCGCCATTCCCTATTGTGATTTTCGTTGGTGAAATTAAAAAAAAAAAAAACAATTTACACCAAGGAAAATCGTAATGAAAATTAATGAATTTTTTGGGTATATTTTGAATTTTTTAAAGAATTTACATTGAAAAATCATCATGAAAGATGATGATTTTTCAACTGATTTTAAAACAAACGAATTTTAAAAATTAATTTTAAAACAATCATATTTCGATAAATAAATTTTTTTTACCTATGTTGTGAAAAAAAAATCGAAAACTTAATATATAAAAATCAAAGTAATATCTTTGTCTAAATCTTAGCTGACCCCACAACCTCAAATGAGTTATTGCATCAATCATAGTCACCTAGAGAAACGCGCATACACTGCTTCATATGTCCTAAATCATATTAATTAATACAGACAAAGAAAGCAGAGGCTTTGAAAATCTTGCCAAAACACCTGGAAAATTTTGCTTCTAGATTTTTTTTTTTTTTTCGATATGTAAAATAGATGCGATAATATTGAATATAAAATATGATATAAAAAATATGAATACAATAAAAATATTTAAATATATCAAAATTTATATAATATAAATTATTAACATAAAAAAATTTATATAAATATAAAATATTTTAAATATGATTATAATAAAAAAATAATAAATAAACATAATAAAATACACGAATTATCAACTTTAATGTGAACTTTTTTTCTCCCATGATTTTGTGGTCATGGCACGTGGAAGTTGTGGACATACGACTGGCCTTCAGTCAGTTTTCACATGGCTTCTTTAATTACATCCATTTATAACCTTAAAATAAGAATTTTAAGTCGGTAAAAGTAAAAACACTGCTTTTTTATGATTAGACGTCAATTAAGAGAATTAATTAGTTTGATAATGTGAATTTGTTATTAGATTTAATTAATGAAATTATTATTATTTAATAAAATTTTACATACAAGTAGAGGTGATAAAATGAATCCAAATCCGAAAATTCGTTCAGTAAAATTTGAACCCGAACCCGTCCAAACCCAATTTGATCAAAAAGTCAAAAATCCGAACTTGAAAAAACCCGAACCCAAAATGGCCCGAGCCCGAAAGAGCCCGAATCCGAAAAGATACAAACCCAAAATTACCCGAACCCGAAAAAACCTGAACCCGAAAAACCCGAACCCGAAAATACCCGAGCCCGACCTGAACCCGAACCCGAATTTAATACTAAAAATAAAAATTATCAAATTATAATTAAATAATTTTTTTATAAAGCAAGAACTTTATTTATCAATTTTATTATAATATTTTTTTAATAATTTAATTTAATTTATATTATATATAAATGATAAAGTAATAGTTTTATCAAAAATAAAATTATATTTTGTACTTATAACTTTAATGTCCTATATCTTTATGAATCCACTATTTAAAAATTCTAAACTCATGAAAATTTTAAAAATGTAAATTTTTTTGACATAAAATATTTCTTGTCCTTTATTTATATTATTTTAAGAGCACCTTTATAATAATATAATAGTATTTTTTTATATATTAAAATTAATTAATAGCAATTCATTCATTTTAACTGATCTCTAGTATAATAGTATTTCTTATATTAAAAAATAGATAAAAACTACTTTTAAAAAAAATGTGTTGCTCTTTGCAACATATATATAGTTTTCTTAGGCATGTTATTAAATTAAGTCATTAACACCATATTCACTTGCCCAAGCACGGACTGATCCGAAATATAGGCCTCAAATTCTGCCTAAACCCGTCCATATTTGTAAATGGGTAATCCAAACCCGTTTAGGCCTCAAAGTTGAATGTCAGGGTTCGTTCCTAATAATCTCTTATTTTGTAGTGAATCTAATAATGTATTTACATGTTGAAATTCGAGTTCATCAAATCAATTATTTTAAATATTAATATGATTAATTTATAATATATCATATTTTTTATAATAAATTATTTTAATATTTTATTTTATATACAAAATTAACTTTATATTCTTTTTATGCTAACAAATATTGATTTTAATAAATAATATAATTAAAAATATCATATTATAATAAAAGATTATTTTTAAAATAATAATAAAATAATAAAATTATTTTTAAAAGTAAATATTTAAATTATGTAAAAATGATTACATCTAACATAAAATAAAAATGATGTAAAACAAACCCTAACCCGTATCGAACCCGAACCCGGATGGACCCGAACCCGAATGGGTCCGAATCCGATTGAACCCGAACCCGAATGAGCCCGAACCCGAATGAACCCGAACTCGAATGAACCCGACCCGAATCCGTCCAATTACTACCTCTACATACAAGTAAAAATTAAAGTTCAATAAAACATTATTCAAGAGAATAAAATTAAGGAACAAACAAAATAAATCAATAAATTAACATAAAATTAACAAAATAAGTCAATCATTGATTAATTAATTAACAAATTTATTAAAGTTGGATTTTAGCATTACCTTGGCAAAATTCGTTAGGTTTTGGAGCTTTTATAATTCTCTATTTTTCTATTTTTTAGTAGTTGTTTTCTTTACGTATAAAAAGATTTTTTTTATATTATTTCAATGTTTAAGCCTTAAGGTCGCTCAAATTGAAGTTCTTTTAAAGTGTTATTATTTAATAATTTGTTTATATATTGACCATCTAAATAACTATACATGTTGTTCATACGTTTCTAAGCTACTATTTCTTCAATACTAACTAGAAAATTACCCGGCTACGCCCGGGATCTTATTTCTTATTTTTTAAAAATATATATTTGATTTTTTCATTAAATGATAAGCATTTACTTATTCATGTATTAGATTATAAAAAATATTTCATTTTACGAGTTTTTTTTATAAATAAATATCTTTTAGTATTTGATTTGATTTAATGAATAATAAGTAAATTGATATATTTTATGAGGTTTTTTACCTAAAAAATCATCTTTTATAATAATTTTATTTTTTTTCTGGCCATTTATTATTATTTCAATTAATAAAATTTCACTTTTATTATTTTTAATTATTTTTTATTAAATAGATTAAATAATTATATAATAAAAATATATACATAACAATTTAAAAAATAAATAATTACTTAAAATAATTACCATTTTTTATTTTCTTTATTTTTGTGTTTTTTAAATAAGCGATTACCTGAAAAGAAGAATTGAAGATTTTTAAAAAATCAAGAACAGTGATTAAAAAATTGGACCGACCAGTCGGATCGGTTGAACCAAAAATCGATGGTCAGTCAGTTCCGGAGGACATATTAGAATCGGATTTTTATTTAATCGATAAAAAACAGGTTCAACGGGTTAAAAATCGATAAAAAATCAGATTAAACCGGTAAAAAATCGATTTTATATGTATTTTTTTTCAAAATTTTATTTATAATTAATAAGATTTGAACCTCTAACCTCTTAGTATTAAGATTAAAAACCATACCATTAAGCCAATTTTTTTTTGTTAATTATTAATTATATTTAATATATATTTAGTGTTTATTTAGTGTTTAAATATTTAAAAAATGAGTTTTATCGAACTGGCCAGTCCAACTGGTTGAACCGATTGGACGGAGATCAAAAGTCTGATCGGTTCGACCTCCGGTCCGATTTTTTAACATTGATCAAGAAAATAAAGAATTGCAATTAGGCCTCAATCCTATAGGTGTAAATAATAGAAAATTAAGAAAAAAAGAAATTGTCAAGCCTATTTGAGTGTCAATTGAGGCCAATCAATAGTAAAATTAAAAAGTCTACTTTTAATTGTAGCTAGTGTGTAACCCCGTTATTTGTTGTGGATTTTTATTTTTTTAAAATTGTTGAATGGTATAATTTTATTTAATGTATTGCATAAAATATAATTTTTTTTTTTGAGTTAAGTACCTTAATATATAACATAAAATATAAAAAAGTAATTTAAATAAATATTTTACCCGTATTTCGCGAGTAGAAATTAATTTTTGTACATCAATGGATTATAAAAATATAAAATGATAATATAATTAAATGATAATTAATTAATAATAGATTAATAGCATGTCCTCAAATTGTAATTTTTTTTTATTCTTTTAGTTGAGGGTCAAACGGTGTGTTTTGACCCTCAATAAAGAAAAGCTCCCTAATCATATTTTTAAACAATTGGCACAAAATTGTGCTTCAATTATGCAGATGTCTATAAAATTATACAAATGTCTATAGAATTATCAAGGGATAATTTTAATTGTTTGTTATAGATAAAGAAATATTTTGGCCATTCAAAAAGTGAAATAAAATGAATAATTATTTAATTAGGATGTTTGCACTCTAGTATTATTCTCGTATAACATTGATTTGATTTAAGTTATCGATATAACATTAATACTATCTATTATTTTGTTTATCTTAAATATTTCCTTAACTTTTTTTTCACAATTTTTTCCCAAACCAAACATATCCTTAATATGCCACCACATGGAAATAATATGATTTTCAACATGTCCTACCTAGTCATGTATTTATTATTTAAGCAGTCAAAAGTCAAATTAAAGTATATCTAATTAGTTAGAGTATACTTAACTCTAAGAAGAAGTCTAAACTAAAGGAAAAAAAAAAAATCAATCTCATATGGATCTTTATTCATATAATATTAAGAGTTTATATTTGATGTTATGTTAATATATGAGTTTATATACTATTATTGAATCACATGATACCATCTCATTAATAAATAAATATAAAATCTTAAAATTAAATACATATAACTTTACTTATTAATAGGTGATATCATTTAGTTTACTGACAATATATAAAATTATATACTTACAATGTATCAAATATAAATTTTATATGAATATGATAAACTGTATCCCGACTAAATCCAATTTTATTTTATTTTATTAGAAAAGTGTGTAGGATCAAAACTCTCCTTTAAGGGTTGAAGTGTGATATTAATAACATTATACTACAAGAAAAGATTACTAAAAGAAATGTGATATTAGTAACATTGTACTACCAAAAGTATTTATAACAACTTCTATACATTTTTTATTACAAAAAATAATTTACAATATCTATTATAATATAAAACTTTTTATGTTGCAAAAGTATTTTAAAAATTACTATAAAATGCTGAATAGTTGTGTTCTAGAAAAAAAAATGTATATATTTTTCTTACAAAAGTTTCTGTTAACCTAACACCTTTTATATTAAAATTTTTTTATTTATAATATTTATATAAATTATTCTTTCGATGTGAAAGGGAAAGGAGGGAAAAAAGAGCAAAAACCCAAACAAAGATGCCTAATTCTTTGAATCTGGGTGGTTCGGCTTAGTGGTGAACCCTCAAGCTACATGGCCAATTGGCAACATGAAGAGTAGGATCTTCCACGTGTACCAATTAAGCCAAAGGGAAATCACGTGGCTGTTATTTAATTGGTGAAAATTGCGTGTCAGAATTTTGATTTAATTGATCGAATTAATGAGACTTTTAATCATCAATTTAATTATCTAATCGATTGAATCTAATAATTTAATTAAAAATAAAATAAATATTATATATATAATTTTGATATTAAATAAATATTAAATATAATAAATAAATAATAAAAAATATATTTAATTTAATGAAATAATTTTTAATATGTAATTAAAAAATTAAAAATTCAAATTTTATTACTAATGAAAAACAATTTTAATAAAAAAATAATAAAATTGACATAATAGAATTTTTAGTAGTTGAATATTTTTTTATTGTTTCATTAAATCATCAATTTTTTAATATGTATCGAATTAAATAAACTTTCGATTTTGATTAAACCGATTATTTGATCTGTCAGCCCAATTCTATTTTTTTAACGCTCATTAATAAGAGCTGCAAACAGCAATCGTGTCTATATAAACCCAACAAAGTTTAGTTTAAGCATCGTCCACTTCCAAAATCTCAGTCTTTTGGCTTAGTAGTCACGAGAGTGACATTCATTTTCTCATTGCATTAGGCCCCAAAAAAAAAATGGTTGTCACAAGTACAGCAACAGCTGAGTCCAACTATGATCGGAAAAGTGAGTTAATGGCTATTGACAGATCAAAAGCCGGCATAAAAGGACTCGTTGATGCTGGCTTAGCAAAGCTCCCACGAGTTTTCGTGCACGATCACTTGAATCTTCAGATTAAATCAGGGCCTCCACCGGCCAACATTGAGAATATTCCCGTGATTGACTTGGCAGGTGTCGTCAACAATGACGGCTCTACTCGACGGGCTGAGATAATCAACGAAATCCGAAATGCTTGCCAGAAATGGGGATTCTTTCAGGCTGTTAACCATGGAATCCCTGTTGCAACCTTGGAGGAGATGATCAACGGCATCCGTAGGTTCCATGAGCAGGAACCTGAAGCCAAAGAAGAGCTCTACTCTCGTGATGAATCCAAGAAGGTTACATTCAACACTAAAATCGATACGTCACAAGCCTTGGCTGCCTATTGGAGGGATACCTTGACATGTGTTATGGCTCCTCATCCCCCTGTTCCTGAAGAATTGCCTGAAGCTTGCAGGTAAATTGCACCAACGTCACCATCAAAATTTTATTCGAGACTACTCTAGAAATTAAATCTTGATCATCTAATTAAGAGTTTATTGTTCTACCATCATATTACATTCATGATGCATCTATAAAGTATGGATATTTCTGTTAGGGGAGTTCCTAAGTGTTGGACACGTGTCGGATATCGTGAAATATGTGTCAAACACGTCAAAAAGTAAAAATAAAATCAGACACGGCCAAAATATGAACAAGACACGGCTAAACATGTTCGGACACACGATAAAGATTTTTTTTTTTGCATTTTTCTTTCAAATATGGAATCAACAATAAGCAATTTAGTCTAATAGATTTTTTAAGATTTAAATTTTTAAATTCAAAAATAATTTTTAAAAATTGAAAATCTATTTACATTTTAATATTTAATTGAAAAATATCAATTTTACATTATTATATAAAAAATATTTTTTATTATCATGTCCTAATTTTTTAGAATTTTTCGTATCGTCGTGTTTATGTCGTGTCGTACCCGTATTACATGTTCATGTCCGTGCTTTCTAGTAATACGTTAATCTTATTATTATTACTAATAATTAATCATTTGGCAGGGATATAATGCTTGATTACACAAACAATACGATGAACTTGGGGAATACCCTGTTCGAATTGTTATCCGAAGCTCTCGGGCTGAACCCTAACTACCTCAAGGATATTGGTTGCGCAGAGGGACTTTATGTTATGGGTCATTACTACCCTGCATGCCCTGAACCAGAACTGACAATGGGAACAGGCATTCATACAGACAGCGGTTTCCTCACTGTGCTCCTCCAGGACCAAATGGGTGGCCTCCAAGTCCTCCACGACAATCAATGGATTGATGTCACCCCAATTCCTGGAGCACTTATAATAAACCTGGGAGATTTGCTACAGGTAAGTCAATTATTACACATTAATCATTTTTTAATTACAACAGGGTAGAAAATGAAATCAACTATCAACTTGGCTAAAGTTGTAGTTGGTGATTGATTAATCAATTTTTGTCTGTTTTTGTCTAAGTCAAACTTTATTTTGTCTTTTTTTTTTTTTTTTTTGCAGCTGATCACAAACGACAAGTTTATTAGCGTTTATCACAGAGTGTTGGCCAAAAATGTTGGGCCTAGGATATCAATCGCTAGCTTTTTCCGAACATATATTCAGCCAGAAAATGCCTTAAGAATGTATGGGCCGATAAAGGAACTGCTATCGGAAGAAAACCCACAAATTTACAAGGAAACCAATGTGGTCGACTATTTCAAATACAAACATGTAAAAGGTGTAGAAGGGAACTCTGCTCTGGCACATTTCAAGCTCTGAAAATAACTTGTTCAAAGTAAAAAAAAAAAAAAAGTTAGAGGATGATCGATTGAAGTATTTCTTCCTTGGTTTTTGGACCTTCAAATCTTGCTTTCATATGTGTCAATAAATTAATCCCGTCAAAGGGGATTAATTAGCAAGTCATGTATCTTATGTTTTTGTTTTTATTTTTATTTTTTGTACTAGAATATATGCATATGTGCTTCATAATAAAGTTGAAGGATGGAGGTCGCTCCTTCAGTTTTCCTCCATTAAGTTTATTGGCAATCTATTTTCCAAAATTTTGCTATCATCGAAATTTCTAATTCTAAGTGCATTAATATATTCAATCTGTAAATGAAAGTTCACTTGGTTTCGAATCTATTTATTAGAATTGATCATTTTAAATACGATACAAAAATACGACATGAATAAGATATATTTAACACATGTATTATATTTATATTTGAAATTCTAATACATTTAATAATGTATATTATGTTTATATTTATATATTTATACGATTAATACAAAAAATATAAAATCCGATATACATATACGAATTATAAAATTTACTATCTATAATAAAACAGCAAGCTTTAATTATTTGGTACATGTCTTCCACATGAGTTTTGACCCACAATCGTACATTGTATTGATAAGTTGCCAGTTATATTTATATATTTACATGATTAATATAAAAAATATAAAATATAAAATACAAAACACAAATATATGACTTATCAAATTTACTATCTATAATGAAGTTCACAGCAAGCTTTAATAATTTGGTACATGTCTTCCACATGAGTTCTGACCCACAATCGTACGTTGTATTGATAAGTTGTCGGCCATACAATTTTGATATAAGTTATTGAGGGCTGCATATAGCTTATCTTATGTATGGCCAAAAAAATGAATAGAGATAAGTTACAGGTAGTCCACCAAGCCACTTTATCCAAAGCTTTATTTTTTTTTTCTTTCCCAAACTTCTTGGATTAATAAGGATCCAATCTTCCACCGGGGCTTTAGTACAATATTAATTTTTTTTTTTTTCCAAAGAGTTCAAATTTTCTTGGATTAAAATGTAATTTTATCATCATATTATAGGTGAATATTAAAATTTATCTTTATATTTTATTTTATTAATATTTATCATTATACTTAGGTCAAATTTGACATTATACTTTTATTTGATTGAATTTTGCTACTAAATTTTTATTTTTGATTGAATTTTGTCACTCAATTTTGATTTTGGATGATTTAAAAATAAAATGTAACAACAAAAAGAATTCCTTCTAATATTTCATTTTAATAATTAACAACAATAAATTAATTTATAAGAAAATTAAAAATTTAACAAAATTGTTATTTTATAAAAAACCAAAACATTTTTTTTCATATTAAAATGAAATATTTGAAGGAATATTCTTTTTTTTTTAATAAATGTTATTTTCAAATCATCCAAAATCAAAGTTAGAGCAGCAAAATTCAATAAAAAATCAAAATTTAGTGGCAAAATTGAATCAAACAAAAGTAGAGTGGCAAATTTCAATATTGAGTTAAAGTTAGTGGCAAATTTTCCCTTAATCCCAGATGTATAATGAAAAATATCAATCAAAATAAAGTATAATAACAAATTTCAATACCCACCTATAATATGATGACAAATTATATTTTAATCCTATTATTTTATTATTTTTTTGTAAATAGTGAAATTTGAACCTTTGATTTTTTAATCAGAGTTGATCAATCTCGTTTCTTACCATTGATATCGTCGATATGTACCGTTTTCAGGTAAAATCGATACACAACCACCATAGTTCCATTTCGCTATTTGTTTCAACTTTCAAGGTGCATCAGCCAATTTCGATGGTACCAGCAAGTTTCGGTGGTACCATGGTATCGACTGTAACAATGAATTTCGTTCGGAATGGAATGCATGATTGTATTAATTTTTTTAGTTAAAAAAATTCATAATCCTTATATCAACCATAGTCTTTCTCTATAAATTTTTTTGGTACATAGAGAGCGATGAAATCGCTTTAAGCTAAACAGGACTTAGGCCTAGCAATACCTGCATAAATCTTCCTGCAAAGACCTAATTACAACATATAGGGGAGAATTTAACCTGTGAATACCGAAAGCACCATCATAAGCAATACGAGCTAACAGACCAACACATAAGTTGGCTTCCCTATAGATGTGAGTTAGAGAGAAATTCCAATCCTTTTGAAGCAGCTGTTTACAATAGTAGATGATATGGAAGTAGGGGTCAGTATCCTTTGTAGACTGTAAAATTTTATTCACAGCCAACAAAGAATCGGATTCCACAATAATATTTCTGCACCCATGATCCCAAGCCAATTAATGTAACCCAGTATAAATGGCGTAAATCTCAGCCTTGGTGATTGATCCCCAACCAACTTGTCTAGTGAAACCAAAGATCCAATTACCATTACTATCTCTACATAACCCACCAACAGCTAATTCACTTGGATTAGATTTAGCACGAGCATCAACATTCAATTTAACAAAATTTGGAGGAGGAAAATGTCAAACAATAAAAAGCAAGTGTCAATTGATGTGAGGATTACGAACAGTTCGAAATTTCAAATAAACTCTGATGCATGCCATGATAGGAATCCCAACATTAACCGGCCATTCTAACTCAGTCTCAAACACCCTCTTGTTACGCCATTTCCAAATATACTTGCAAGTAAAACCAAAAAGCAAAGACCAAGGGATTGAGCGAAAAATCAACTTACCATGGTTAAATTGTTGGAATTTGGTTTGGAACCAAACAAGTGAATGTGAAATTGATCTCTTTATATAGTGCATGATCAAATACATTATTTATGGTGTGACATATATGTTCATGAATTTCATAATTCATAAACTTAATTTATTTCATTCATGAATTTGTTCATACATGTACCATGTATATTCATCTTAATTAATATACATTCACGTATTCATGTTTAATGTTCATTCATGTATTAAGGTTATTCATGTATGTTTAGGTCCCTAATGACCTATAAATAGGTGCCTTGATAGGTGGATCAATTCATTCAATAATTGGTTCAACAATTCTAAAAGCTCTTTTCTTCCTTTGTTTTTTCTACTCTAGAGCTTAGGAATCTTTTATTGTAGAGAGAAAATTGAGTCAATTCCTTAAGTTCGTAGACCTTGAAAAACTGTGCAATTCTTCAAGGTGGTGTTGTTGAATTCCTGGGAGGCAATTGCATTGAATCCGTGTGCACCAAGTGACGAGCAATTTCGCCTTAAGGACAAAGAGTTTAATTATTAGCAACAACGTTAAATTTTCTATACTTCAGATTTTCATTCTACAAGTAAGTTCTCTAATATTCTATTTAAGGACATGAGATTTAATTGTTGCTAGTAAACTTTTTAACAAGGTTTTTTCAAATATACAAAATATCTCCAACAATCTTAAGGCGAAATTCTTCATTTTATTTTGTTTATTTGTTTTCTTTGTTGGGTTACTTTCTTGTTATAATCAATGTTTATTTTGTTTATAAATATTGGTGCTTTGATTTTCATATTTTATATGCATGCTTAAAATCAATATTTTAATTTATTATTATATTGGTGCTAGTGTTTATTTAAATTATGATTAAACCAATATCTTAATTTATTATTATATTGGTGTTTGGTTTTGATTGTGTTATATTCAATATTTATTATATATATTGGTTTTAAATAACATGGCATCTACTTCTTTTCAAATTTATGAAAATGTTGTGGTTAAGACTTCTTCGAAAGGGAGGATTTCACCATCATCCTTGTTGGTGCATGGTGAGAAACCTGAAAAGTTTGATGAGTCGAACTTTAAGAGGTGTTAGCAAAAGATGCTGTTATATGGAATCAAGTATATTCCTTCAAATACCTCAAAGGGTAGGGGTGCCTTGCTAAGGTAGCAATACCTGATCCCAAAAAGGTCATGATAGGACCTAATACTGTGTTCGGTGCCTCATTTGATGGAATCATGACCTAGTCCTTGAAGGCAAGTGAAAGACATGTGGGATAATGTCAACTCTGTGCAACAAGGATACTCGGGTGTGATCTTGGCGTCGATGAGGGCATTGATATAGTAAGTGGGGGAGAATGTCATGGTCTAGCATCGGCATGCCTTGGTGCTACCATGACTACCCTATTGCGGAGCAAAGGTCGAGACCTTGTCCATGGGATCGGTGATCCCTGATAGTGCCAAGAGTGGCACAGGCCCTAGAAGCAAACCATTAGGCTGTAAATGAATCTTCAAAAGGAAGATGAAAGCTGATGGGAACTATTGACTAATACAAAGTTAGGCTTGTTGTTAAAGGATACAAACAACAAGAAGGTGTGGATTATTTTGATACTTACTCACCTGTATCAAGAATTACATCCATACGAGCGTTAATAGCCATTGCTGTTAAATACATCAAATGGATGTAAAGATAGCTTTCCTAAATGGTGACCTTGAAGAAGAGGTTTATATGCAACAATCCGAGGGGTTTGTTGTTAAAGGAAAGGAAAATAAAGTGTGTAAACTTGTTAAGTCATTGTATGGCTTGAAACAAGCTCCTAAACAGTGGAATGAAAATTTTGACAAAGTTATGTTGTCAAATGACTTTGAAGTCAACGAGGTTGATTAGTGTGTCTATGTGAAGAACATTGATAAGGGCCTTGCCATTGTATGTCTATATGTAAACGACATGTTGATTTTTGGTAGAAATAAGTACATGATCAAGTCTACAAAGAACATGTTAACTAAAAGGTTTGACATGAAAGACTTGGGTGTTGAAGATGTCATACTAGGAATTAAAATTTCTAGTACATCTGATGGATTTTTATTGTCCCAATTTCTTTATGTTGAGAAAATTCTCGACAAATTTTCTAAAGGTGACAATAGCATGTTAAAACACCAATGGACTTGAGTGTAGATCTGTCCAAAAATAAATGTGTGAGAATGGTTTCGAAGTTTCTTTGAGGTATTCCATGTTGGCCAAAGCCATTGCTAGCAATTTGTATCTATTGTGACAGTCAGTCAGCAATTGGAAGGGCACAAAGTAACATGTATAATGGTAATTCTAGACATATACGTCGTAGACATAATACCATTAAATACTTGCTCTCGAATGGAATTATTTCAATTGACTATGTAAAGTCAAAGGAAAATATTACGGATCCGCTAACAAAAGGTTTAACAAAAGAGCTTGTGTATAATTCATCGAGGGGAATGGGCTTAAAGCCTTTAAAAACAACCTAGTTGATTGGAGATCCCAAGATCTAGGTTCAAAGGGAAAACTAAGTCATATTGCACTTTAAGTGGCACTTGGAATTTATTATTTCCTGCCTATTCCTATGATGAAAAAGTGCTAGCTGCAGCGAGATAAGGATGAGTTGTGCTCTTAATGATTCTCATATCATGGTTTCTAAGTGGAGTATAAGCAGAATACTCTTAATGAGAGATCACCTATATGAATGAGAAATATGGTCGTTTCTTTGAGAATTTCTAAAAGCTGAATTCTCTAAAGCATTCATAAAAAAAAGAGTTGGTCAGGGCCAAAATGAACACAACCGTGAGAACTAATGGAATCTCTAGGTAGAGACTATGTGAGTACTATTGTCTTGGTTTAGCCGAGTAAATCCGATAGTACTTCACTAGGGAAGGTTCAAAGCCAAAAGCTACCTCTCCTCATGTAGTTTTCTTCCACTTCAATTTTCTCTCTAAAAATCCTTTGCGTCTTCGTACTGGTCATCAATTTTCATTCATGTGGGGGATTGTTGGAATTTGGTTTGGAACCAAACAAGTGAATGTGAAATTAATTTCTTTATATAGTGCATGATCAAATACATTATTTATGGTGTGACATATATGTTCATGAATTTCATAATTCATGAACTTAATTTATTTCATTCATGAATTTGTTCATACATGTACCATGTATATTCATCTTAATTAATATACATTAATGTATTCATGTTTAATGTTCATTCATGTATTAAGGTTATTCATGTATGTTTAGGTCCCTAATGACCTATAAATAGGTGCCTTGATAGGTGGATCAATTCATTCAACAATTGGTTCAACAATTCTAAAAGCTCTTTTCTTCCTTTGTTCTTTCTACTCTAGAGTTTAGGAATATTTTATTGTAGAGAGAAAATTGAGTCAATTCTTTAAGTTCGTAGACCTTTGAAAACTGTGCAATTCTTCAAGGTGGTGTTGTTGAATTCCTGGGAGGCAATTGCATTGAATCCTTGTGCACCAAGTGACGGACAATTTCGCCTTAATGACAAAGGGTTTAATCATTGGCAACAACGTTAAGTTCTCTATACTTCAATTTTTCCTTCTACAAGTAAGTTCTCTAATATTCTATTTAAAGGCATGCTATTTAATTGTTGCTAGTAAACTTTTCAACAAGGTTTTTCAAATATACAAAATATCTCCAGCATGAATAAGTTAAATTTCAACCACTCCTGTAAGGACAAAGAGTTAAAGTGGTTTAAATGAGCACCATGCAACCATTTTGATCATAAAAACTGGGAATCATGACAATCTCGAAAGAAATACAAAAGATCCTCTAAATTAGCATCACATCTCGGACACTTAGTGATGCACTCAGAATAGTGTATCTTATTAAAAACCTTGCACTAATATGATCAATTGTTTAGTAAAGTAGTAAGCAAGGGTCGATTCCACAGAGATTGTTCTTAATTTAGATGTACTTACTTAAAACTCTAGTTCTAAAAGAATAAAAAGGGGTTTTGATTGTTTTGAAAGTAAAGAAAACAAAATTTAAAGAAATAAGATGAAATCAAATAGGTAAAAACATGGTTAATGAGTCATTCACCACCACTAAACATCATTGAGAATCAATATCGAATTATCAAAATCAATAATCTATCAAAACTATAAACTGTAGATAACAACAAGCTCTTCTACCCCAATTTTTTCTTAGTTCGCCGTTAAATAGAACAAGCTTTTTATTTAATCTCTAATTATCAAATAACCTAGAATAAGCTCTCTAGATTCAACTTGTTAGCAGCTTTGTGATGAGAAAGATAGGTTGATCTAAGCAACAAACACATAAGCTCGGATTGTTCAACTTAGGTTATGTTCCACATTACAATTAGCGAAAACTCTAACATAATCATTAATCACAAATTACCACTTATGAATAGGAAATCAAGACAATTACACAGATCAAGACTCCTAAACTAGCAATAGACAATTATCAAGATCTATCTAGTTGGCCACCTAAATAAATCAATATAAAAATCATGAACAATTTTAATGGAAAAGCATAAGCAATTTTGATACAAAATCAATGATAGATAAAATCTTAATATCAATTACAAAACATGTCTAGGGCTTTGAAATCACCCTTAACCAAATAAAAGTTTTAGCCTAGCATAGGCATAGATAACATAATCATGAAACTAGAAAGAAAATAAGAAGAAACTAAGAGAATAGAGAAGAATAAGAATATTGAATTACTTAGCCTCTTGCTTTCTCAAACTCTCTGAAAACTATTATATGCTACTCTACTCTATAATGTGTCTGACAAGTATGTTGCGGCTCCCCCTTTGTTCCTCTATTTATAGGCAGCAACTAGGGCTTCTAAAAGTGATTTGTGGCTAGGGCTCTCAGGGTTTTAAAGATGGATTTGCGGCTAGGGTTTTCAAGGTAGAATAAGCTGTCACTAGGGTTGTTTAGGGAGGTCTCCCAGCACCGGTTTGGATGACCATTTCTTATCCGATTTGGGCGCATGATATACCGTTGGAAAGATATTCAAGTCAGCTTCAAAAGTCAAGAGGAAGTTTCTATGAATAAAGACTTTAAAATCATGTTTTATAACAACAAACTCCGGAGGTTAAATCTGCCTTCTTGCTTGGCAACAAGAAATTGATCTTTTCGACTCCCAAGTCTTCTTCCATCTTGTGATTGTGATTTTGTAAGATCTTTAACATCATAATTGACATGTCTTTGGTTCATTATCTTAAATATACCTAATATTCAAAAACATAACATAAGTAACTAGAATGAATATAGAAAATATAACGAAAACTAAGAATAGAAAGGGTATAAAATGTGTAATTTATGAACTTATCACTTGGAGCAAGATGCGATTTTTCGTTTAAAACTTAAAGAATGGTGTGGGTACACCTGTTCACGAGTCTAGTTATCACTCAAACTCGAAGGTTCGTCTGATATTTGTGATGCATTGAACAAAAATATTATATTTGAAAAACTGATTTAGGTAATAAAAAAAAATGAGACACGTTTAAAACACAGGTTGGACTTTGACTCCAATAATCAAGACCCGTTTAAAAATATATATTATTTTATATTTATATTTATATATATATATATTATATAATTTATACTATATAAAGGATCAATATATATGATTACAGCAACCTAAAAAATAACAAGTCTCATCGCGAGACTTTAAACTCGTTAAGTGTGACATTGGGAAAAATAGAGGAAAAGACAACTTAATTCCTCTTAAAATAAAATGAGGGTTTGAAAACAACCTCGAAAAAGACATGGAGTCTCCACCACTCTTTTTTGGCTAGGTGTGATCGGCCACCTATTAAAACCGGTTTTGTAAAATATTTTTTTAAAACCAATTTCAAGTCCGCGTTTTTAAACAAGAGAAATCAAAGAAGCGGGTTCGGGACTCGGTTACGTGCGGGGAAGGATTAGCACCCCCACAACGCCCATATAAAATGGTACCTTATTAATCGTGTGTTATCTCAAGTCTCGGTAAAAAGTCGGTTTTAAATTTGGTATTTCAAAATTAATTCCCAATTTTTAGAAAAATAATTCCATTTTTAATTGAAAATGACCCGGACTTTATTAATTCAAAATTTTCCTATATTTTTCGACAAACGCAGCAAAATATAGAATTTTTTATTTATTTGGAAAATTTTTCGAATCATTCTCGTTTTAAAGAAGATATTCTGTTATTAATGATAATTGATGATATCCTCCCCAGCAAACTCGGCAGAGAACTCATGAATTATTTTAACTCGATAATATCTTTATTTTATTGAAAATCATTATCTTATTTTAATAAAATTTAAAAAGAATGAATATTAACATGTGTGACATAATAAAGATGACATAGCAAAATATAAATGATATAATATAATCTAAGTAACATAATATATTATAAATGAAATGAAATGAAATAACCTAAGTGGCATGATATATTCTAAATGAAATGAAATGACCTAAGTGACATAATATATTCCTAATGAAATAATATGTCCTAAGTGACATGAAATATGCATGGAAATAAAAATAATAATGCATGAACATAGTAAATGCTAGATGATGTGACAAAAATAAATGACTAAATAAAAAGCATAGGATAACATAGAATATTCACAACCATATATCAAATAATATAACATCATAAAACATAAATCAAAATAATGACATTATCATAGAAATTATCATAACAAAAATCATATATTATATAGTATGCATGAACATGGAAAATGCAATGCATGAAAGTGTATTTTTTCCTTTAAATAAGAAAATCCGTATACCTAAAAAGATATCTGACTATCTTAGGAAAAGACATCAAATTAAATTTTCTAAAATTAAAAATACTTTGTGATTGGTTGAAAACAATTTTGAAAATCTTGGATAAAAAAAATGATACCATAACCGAAATTCTTATTTGAAATGGCTCTATTTTCCTATCTTTGAAAACCCGAACTTGATCACTCTTGACCTGAGCTTTATAAAATAATTTTTTAAGATTAAAATGGCCCAGAAACCAACCTAGGACAGTAGCTAAGGTTCCTAACCAGCTTTCTCTTAATGCCTTAGACAAAATAGAAAATTAATTTTCCCTTAAATTCAAATCTGACTCTACTGTCTAGTTTTAAAACAAGATTTTGTAACCTATTTTTAAAAATTATAAAAAATCTAAAAAACATATAGGAGACTCGGAACATGTTTAACTCTATGGGAAAAAATTGGCTTAATTTTTAGAGTAAGGATAACCTCCCAGAAAAATCATGAAAGTCAGAACACTGGGTGAAAAACTGTTTTGCCAAAAATCATTTTTAAAGCTTTTGATAAAATCATTAAAAAATCAAAGTAAAAATATTGGAGACTCTTATAGGGGCCTACAAACAGTAGCTAAAATTTCTAAAAATTTGGACAAAAATTGGCTATGTAAAAAAAATCACAAAGGTAGAATTTTCAACTTGACAACTTCTCAATTTTTCACAAGTATGCTCATGTGAGCTTGACTTTAAACCATTGATTAGCTTAAGTCAAAAATCAAGTGGTATAGTATGAGATGCATGAACATACAACAAATTTTGTTATATGAAAGGCATGATCTAAAAACCTAAATGACATAGAAAATGCATGGCGATTCAAAATGACCTAATGCATAGCATGAGTTTGCATAGCAATAAATGCTTCCTAAACCTAAATATGCATCAGATGCAAGGTAATGCAAATGTAACCTAGACCTAAGATGTCATGAAAATGCATGGCAATATAAAGATGTCCTAATGCCTAGGATGGACTTGCATGGCAATAAATGCTACTTAGACCTAATATGCATGAAATGCATGGCAATACAAATATGACCTAGAATTAAAGTGTCATGAAAATGTATGGCAATATAAAGGTGCCCTAATGCCTAGCATGGACTTGCATGGCAATAAATGCTACTTAGACCTAATATGCATGAAGTGCATGGCAATACAAATATGACATAGAGTTAAAATGTCATGAAAATGCATGGTAATACAAAGATATCCTAATGCCTACTATGTCATAGAAAAATATGCATGAGATGCATGGTAATACAATTGCCTAGTCTAATATGACATCATAATGACCAAAACTCTAAGATGGAAGATGAGATATGCATGAAAATCAAATGAGAACCTTTAAAATGACCTAGACTATGCATGGCCGAATGGTCCTAGGGTCCTAAATGTCATGAGCAATATGTATAACATGAAATGAAAGCATGGAAACCTAATCAAATGTAAATGACATACAAACTATGTATGAAATAAGAACATGGAAACCTAATGCCCTAAATGTCACACAAGATGTGCATGAAAATGGAATATGACCTAAAATGACTTAGACTTCCTACATGCATGGTCGAATACCCCTAATGAACTACATGTTATGAGAAACATATATAGCATGAAATGAATGCATGGAAGCTAAACAAAATGAAAATGCACATACCCAAGACAAACCTAAGCATAGCAACCAAATGGACTCCTAAATAAACATGTGAAATCCTAGCTAGACAATAACACAAACACATGACAACCTACATATGCAAAGTCTACATGGAAGCATATTAAACTAGTAAACATGATAAAAATGCAAACATGGTGACTAACATAACTCATGAACATAGCAATGACAATATAACAAACACATGGCATGGTCTAAATGTATGAACATAAATGGAATCATATTAAACAAGTAAACATAAAAAATGCAAACATGGTAACCTAAATGACCATGGTCGAATGGTAGCATGAATCTAGTATGGCAATATGACAAACACATAGCATGGTCTAGAACTAAATTACCACAATCAAGCTAACCTACCACAATCAAGTTAATCTAACACAAGTAAGCTAACCTACCACAACAAATCACATGAACAAAATCATCTTTAAAAAAATACATCATTCGGCCATGTAGGAAAAAATGTAGGAAAACTTGCTTTCTTGATTTCTTAAAAAAAAAAAAAAAAAAAGAAAAAGGTAGAAACTCCTTAGAACTTATTTTAAAAATAAGTTTATTTCATAAAAGAAAATAAAATGACAATCAAAATAGCAAAAACAAAGTAGGAGAAAAGCATGAAAGAACGTAGCTACCTTGCTCTAGCTTTCCAAATCAAGAAGAAGCAAGCCAAAACCTTTCTTTTTCCTTCTCTTTTTCTCCTTTCATTTTCCTTTCTTTTTTCTCTCCTTTTCTTCTTAGCAACTGCCTCTATTCAGCCCCCCACCTTCTGAAAATCTAAAATCAAACCCCTCCTCTCAGCCTTGGCCGAATGGCCTAGAACAATGTAAAAGGATGATGTCATTTTTTCTAACTAATTTTGATCTAATGACCCTTAATCCAAGATGCTTTTTATGAAAAATTCCCACCCTTAGATTAAGGAATCAGCATCTCACGAATTTATCTGTTAGAAATATGATGTCATTATGACATCATGCATTAATCTATGTGTCACAATTACAAAGGCTTGATTAAGAAAAATAACTAACTTCCTATCCACTCTTGGCCTTTAGATGCTAGAGTTCAGCAAAATAATTCTTCAAAATGGGCTTGGCCGGCTGACCCTTGGAATTCCAGCCCAATCTTCATTTGTTTAATTGCAAGAAAAGCCCTCTTCGATTTCTTCGATAAAATGACCTTTTTGACCCCCAAACCAAATTAAATAGAAAACGGACTCCGAATCTAAATTTTATTTTTTTAATGATTCCTAAATAATAATAAAATTGAATTATAAAATTTTTCATAATTTTTCGAGCCCATTTGCTATTTTATTCGGATTTATTTCCAAAATTGCCCTTTAATGCACCCGAACTTTTATCATTTTTCAAACGAGCTCCGAATCCGGATTTTTCTTCACCAATATCTTCCAAATAATTTAAAAGTAAGATCTGGAATTTTTCATAATTTTTGGAGCTCATTTGCTATTTTTCGGGATTTAACTTCTGGAATTTTAGTTTAGTGGGCCCGAAATTTGCCATTTTGCAAACGAACTCTGAATCCAGATTTTTCTTTGCCAATCTCTTCCAAATTATTTAAGATTGAGATTTGGAAGTTTTGGGATTTTTTGCAGCTCATTTGCTATTTTTTCCTAATTTTCCAAGTTTGCCCTTTTATCTCCGAAGCCCGGTTTTACTATGCCTTTTTCTATATTGAATTGGAGTTGATCCAAAAAGGCCCAATTATTACGATCAAACTCCCTTCCGTTTTGATTTTTCCTTTTTTCAGTATCGGAAATTTCCTCGTTTTTTTCATTTTTCCTTCAATCGGCTATTTTCTTGGAATTACTTCAAACTGAGCCTTGGGCTATCCTTGTTTACTCACTCCTTATCAATTAGGGACTTTAGTTTTACCGAATATGGCCATTTCTGCAATTTTCCCCAATTTCACCAAAATTCACCAAAAACCCTAATGCTCGGTTTTCTTCCAAATTGACTTTTCCTTCAGTTTTTGCCTCCAAATGGCCTATCCATTACCCGTATTCATTACTTATCTTCCATTCAGAACCTCCAATTTTGACCAATGATCGTTTAAGCACTTTTCCCCAAATTTGTCGAACTAAGATTTTCTTTCTACTGAATCTCCGTAACCCATCTTCCGGACTCCATATCTTTCATTGTAGATCTCGGATTATCAAAATTCTTTCACCATTGTTCAATTGAACTTTGAACCTTGATTTTGAATGTGGGTTGACTTTTTCAGTAGTTGACTTTTTGAAGTTGACTTTTTCGAGGTTGACTTTTTTCAAATTGACTTTTCAAGCTTGCCCCCTTAAACTAAGTCTCGGAGTACCACTTGCAGGATGAGAAAAGATTTTTTGCATTCTAAAACATCAATTTAGGAAGAAAAATACATGATTTAGTGGTCCGGACAAAATTAGGTGTCTAAAATAATATTGTACTATAAACACTTGAAAATATTTTAAGTTATCCCTATTTTAAGTTTTAATAAAATTATTAAAGATAAAATAAAATAACATGTTTTTTATTTTATTTAAAAAAAATAGATTGATCTTAGATTATACAATTATAAATATGAACAAATTTGAATAAAATTTAAAATTCGAATTATCGAACCTAAACAAATTTAAACAAATACATGGGATGACGTGGATAAGCTATGAAGAGAAAGAGCTAATTTTTTCATCTGCTTAGATCCTAGAAGACTTTTGCCAATTAATTTCCATCTTTGTCCTTATCTTTGTGCATATTGAAATGGGCCATGGGCTTAGTTTCTAAAAGAGAAATTCAGGCCTCGTTATGTTATGTTAATTAGTGTATTGAAAAACAAAAAAGAAGATATTTTTAGTATTTAGTTTAACAATTTAAAAGGTTTTTAGAATTGTATGCTTTAATACAATTAAAAATTGAATAAAAGTTTTACTGATTTTATTAGATCATCATAAACTTATATTTGTGTTACTTTTTATTAACAATTTTTATTTATTGTGATTTAATTACATACTTAACATATATAATATACATTTAAAAATATAAATCATAAAATACCAACAAATCTCAAATGGTACATCGAAACAACAATACTGATACCTAGCAATATCAAAATAAAAACAGTACAACTACTTGTACTGTATTGATAACTTTGCTTTTAGTTCTATATTGAACATCATATCATTAAACCAAATATATATTTTTATTAAGTATTTATTATATTTAATATTAAAATTATGTATTTAATATTTAAATATCTTTTTAATTGTATCAGTAGATTGGATCATTGAACCGAAAACCGACAATCCCACATGTTCAATCTCTGATTTGATTTTTTATTCATTGGATAATTCTAATAATAAAATAAATTTAAAGTTTAAAAATTAAATATATTAAAAATAATGATTCTTCATCAAATATATAAATTATATTATATGTGTACTTGTAGATGTAATTGATATATTTTATTGTATAATTAATATTTGAATCTCTCTTCCCCAAATCAATATTTTATTATTATATATATATATATATATTTCATGTTATTAAATTAATTGGCCAACTGATGATTAAATTAAAGGTGCCTTAAGCCTAGTTGAATCAAGTTTGGTCGATACTTCTAAAGATTTTCTCAAGATCCAACCAACTTAATAAAGCCCATTTAATTTAAATTTATCATATATTCATATTATGATATTTTAAAACAAATTTTAAATTAATATTAAATAAAATAATTATTTAATATAAAGTGTTTTTGTAAGTCAAACCAAACTTAAAAGTTTCAATCCAAAACTCAATCAATCGAGTTAGGCTGGCGGGTTTGACGAGCCATCCAACTTGTAGACAGGTCCATTGGTGACAGACTTTTTTTTTTTTTACCTTTTCTTCTCCATTCTATTCCTCTTTATTTATTTATTTCTCTTATTACTTTACCAAAATAAAAAATCTAAATGAACTTATGAGATTGGACTCTTAAATTTATCCATCTTTATTCTTTTTGTTCATAGAAAATGGGCCACCAAAAGCCTACTATTTGGTCTTTGAAGATTTCAATGGGCTCCTATGTTTCCACCAAAATGTCATCCATTTAGAAAAATTAACCTTCACATTTACAACAAGAATTGCCAGCACTATATTGCTGCATCTTCTCATACTTACTCAGTCGATTTGGATCATCAATTTTTATCCGTTCTAGGCGAGTAATATACCGTTGAAAAGATATTCAAATCAACTTAAAAAGTCAAGAAGGAAGTTTCTTTAAATGAAGAACTTAACATCATGTTTTTTCAGCAACAAACTTCGAAGGTTAAATCTATCTTCTTGCTTAACACCTAAAATTTGATCTTTTAGATTCCGACACCTTCTTCTATCTTGTGATTGAGATCTTGTAAACTCTTTAACATTCTAATTGATATGTTTTCACTTCAATCTCTTAAATATACCTTGTTTAGGGGGCCTGGACGAAATTAAGTTTTTACAATATGCTTCGACAATTAGATCCATTATTATGTATGTCATGTTATGTACTAGATCATATGTATCTTATGGTTTGAGTGTCACAAGTAGACCTGCTAATGAGCTGGGCTTAATTTTCATGATACGAGCTGATCCGACCCAATCCGAATCACTGTTCACATATTAAAATATTATTATTTTATTTATATTTAATTATAAAATATTAATATAAAATATATATATATATATATATATTTAATAGGATGAGCGGTACCTTTGGGCCGAGTCTGGATAAGGAAGAAAAAAAAAAACTCGAGATGCATTCTGACTCGACTCGATCCATGAAAGGGTCTAATAACAAGCATATACCAAAAGAATCAAGGTGAGTATCACAAAAACTAATCTTAGCTGTAGTCCCTGCCAAGACTATAATTGGATGTTTTTCATATTCTTCCTTTGAAATTCTTGTTTAGAAAAGCATCACGTGGGATAATACAATGATTGCTTTTTTAAATTCTTGTTTACTTCGCACACAGGTTAGGACTGGGGACCAATTCTGCTGTAACACGCAACATGTGCAATTTATTGAAGTAAAAAAAATGTTTTAAGTCATTGTAGTTCATAACTCATTTGTTCTTTTTTATTCATTTCGTTAGTCAAACTTATCTTCAAGGAAAGTAGTATTTCAATTCTCAGAGAAAGTGTTTGAAGAACTCCCATTAATCTTTTGTAAGAAAGCAAGAGCATTATCAGGCACCGGAGAAAATGGCATCCGAAACCTCAGTAGATTATAACAGAACTAAAGAGTTGAAGGAATTCGATGACACAAAAGCTGGTGTTAAAGGACTTGTTGATGCTGGAATAGTTAACATTCCCAAGATGTTCGTACGACCAGCTAAGGACCTTGCTGCTGAGAAACTGAATTCCTGCCAGACAAACATCGAAGTTCCGATCATAGATGTAAGCAACATCATCCAAGACGGTCTCCGGCGTAAGGAGATTGTAAACGAAGTTAGGATTGCATCAGAGGAATGGGGCTTTTTCCAAGTAATTAATCATGGGATCCCTTTAACTGTGTTGGATGAGATGATTAATGGGGTACGTTTGTTTAATGAGCAAGATTTGGAGTTGAAGAAAGAGGTTTATAGCCGTGACAACACAAAGAAAGTGAAATTCAACTCTAACTTTGATCTATATACATCACAAACTGCAGATTGGAGGGACACTTTGTCCCTTTCTTTCCTTGATTCTGATCCCGACCCTACAGAAATGCCAGCAGTTTGCAGGTAACTAAGCACTAATCTGATTTCTTAGTTTTTTTTTTTTTTATTTTACCTGCCTGTCAGTCAATTTCGACCCTGAATTTTAATTTGTTATCATTACAATACTGAAATTTTAATTTGTTAAAATCTGTGATATGCTTTTATATGACCAAACCAAAACCATATGATTAAGGGGACTTTAGCCAATATAGGAAAATATATCAGTAGAAAATTTTCCCAATATCTCTCAAACTAAGGCTATAACCTATATTACTCGGACTCGGATGTGAGTGTCGGATACGGGTATGTGTCCGACACAGGTATGTTCAATTTTTTCCAAGATTTTCATATATTTGGAGGGTCGAGGATCATATCTCCATATCCATATCCGGATATGCGTCGGACACGAGTACTTCAAGAAAAATGAAGAATTGGAACAACATAGGCTATAGCTATGCTACTCAAGTATTATTGAAATTGGTATATCCATCTCAGTTGCAGGGGGACATTTACATAGATGTTTCTGGTTCTGTTTGTTTAAATTTGCAGAAAATCAACAATAGAGTATATTAAGCATATCAAAAGATTAGGAGAAACTTTGTTTGAGTTGCTATCAGAGGCTCTTGGGCTTCAACCAGATCACCTTGGGTCAATCGGATGTTCTAAAGGGTGTAGCACAGTGGCCCACTATTATCCAGCTTGTCCTCAGCCTGAGCTGACTTTAGGGGTAAGGAAGCATGCAGATGCAGGTATATTAACTCTGCTTCTGCAAAATGAAATCAGTGGCCTCCAAGTCCTTAATGAAGGTCAATGGTTTGATGTTCATCCCACTCGAGGAGGCTTGGTTGTAAATATAGGAGATCTTCTTCAGGTTAGCTTTCAGATCACATCTACTTTCATTGAACTTTCCTTTAGAAATAGCCACTGATTTTTTATGTTGTTATGGATAGATTATATCAAATGACAAGTTTAAGAGTGTGAAGCATAGAGTAATCGCCAATCATGTTGGACCTAGAATTTCTGTGCCATGCTTTTTCTCAGGACATGCTAGCTTGCTTGACAAGCCATTTGGCCCAATCAAAGAGCTGATATCAGAGGCAAATCCTCCTCGATACAAAGAATTCCTGCTAAGGGAATATATTGCCAGATTTTTATCTAGCTCACTTGATAACAAGCCTCCTATAGATTACTACAAGCTTTGAAGCTAACTATCAATGCCATGAAATGATAGTTCTAAAGGCAAACCAGTCCAGAAGAAGGTCAAGCATTTCAGCTTCTATTAATTAGTTTGTGTTGGTAATGTCCCAACTTACAAGTTTCTCTTCTGTAATCCGTTTGCATGTGATAAATAAAAGGTTATGTCTTCAATAATTAAACAGTTGTGTCTATTAATTATGTATTAAGAGTTGTGACTCTTGGTTATTTACTAAATGTTGTGACTATCCAAATACACATCTATTTGGACAATTATGTCAATACAAAGAGACATATATTTGATTATAAATAGAACTACTCTGATTGTTGGAAGATATAGAAATAGAAAAAGAACAAAGGTTGGACACTGTTCTATAATGAACAAAAACCATAAAACCCTCACAAGTTTTTTTCGACATTCCAAATATGATGAATCTGTTCTTACATTGTTGAATGCCCAGTGAATTGATTTCGTCAATGCAAAACGAAGTCAATCATTGGACTTCATTGTATCTTCTAGGTTTATACGCCGGTAACTCTTTTACCAATTTATTATATGGTGGGTGCGAATAAAACCTTTAGAAAAGTGATATTGTTACACGCCTTGAAGTCTTATTTAATTTCTCATGATTTTCTTAATCCCATGTACTAACAATCTTAAGGTTTTATTTTCGTAACTTTATGAGAAATTTTGATTGAAGGCCGCAATGAAAGACAGGAACAAATTTGCTTCGAAATTGAAACTAAAAGTTATATTCAAGCAGAAAAGTTGTTTTAAGCAAGTTTGGTTTTCAATGTTGGTTCGGTGACCAATGGTATTGCTGCAGATAAATCTCATAAGGATTATGATGTTAATTGAGAGGATTTGATTGGAAAAGGGAGATGTGTAACGTGTTGAAGGCTTGATTATATAGTTATCTCTATATATCAATCTGATTTGTTTAATAATTGACAAGATTGGCGGAACCCAATTAACTGGCGATTTTTGTAATTGCACCAAGAGTTTCTTTTCTACTCTGGTGTCAAGTAGTCAGTAAGAAGCCACGGCATCTTGCAAAAGTACTTGTGGTAGTAGACTAACCATTAGTTAATGGGTAAGACCTGTACTTGCAGGCATGATGAGCACAATAAGTTTGGAACTCACAAGTTTTATGAACCCAACTTGACTTGGAAGACAGTGTCAAAGGGCAATATGCGTGGAACGACCCAGATATGCATTTATAGTTATAGTGTGATAAGTAGTTTATGCTTAATCATTGATTTTGTCTTAAAATTGGGTGAATTATGTGTATACAAGAGCCAAGATGGAAATTTATGTGATTACAAAAGATATGAATCGGCAAATGGGTTTCTTGTCTTTTTAATAGTGAAATTTTCATCATGCATAGTGGAATATTATTCAATCATGTCGTGGCTGTTTATCAAATGGAGACAAGTAAAAATTGGTTCATTTTTTTTTTTTTTTTATGAAAACCGATTGGAATTAAATTATACATGTGTATGGAAATTGTCATAAAATATTAGTCTCATGGATTAATTGTTAGATAATAAATCAAATGCAAGTTTTTTATAGGGATAATGTCATGAATGACTCCAGAAGTTTATCAAATTTGTCAATGTAATACCTGTACTTTAAAAATGTCTATTTTGGTACTTAAAATTTACACTCCGTGTGCTATTGTAGTACCTGTCAGTAACACAGTTAAAAATTGATGACGTGACTTTTGTATCCAATGAAAACTTGACACGTGGCACCATATAACGATGCCACGTGTACTAACTAAAAAATTATTATTTTAATTTTAGAAATAAAAATAATATTATTTTAAAAATATAATGATGACACGTGGCACCATATAATGAGGACGTGTGTATTAACTTAAAAAAATAAATTTATAAAATTTATAAAAAAAAATTATAAAAAATTATAAAATTAAAAAAAATTAAAAAAAAAATAAAAAAAAATTAATTTCATATTTAATTTTTGTAATTTTTTAATAAATATTTTTTTTAAAAGAATTAAAGTAATTTCATAATTTAAATTTTTAACTTTCAAAAATAACTTTTTTTTAAAAAAATTTAGATATTATAAATGATTTAATATTTAATTTTAAAATATTTTATATTTTAAAAATAATTTAGTTAAATATTTTAATTTTGTTATTTTTTAAAATTTTGAATTTAAAAAATAGAATTTAATTTTATTATTTTAATATAATTTTTTAGGTTTTTTAAAAAATTAGATATTAATTTTTTATTTTTTACTTTTTACTTTTTTGTTTTACAAAAATTTAGATATTAATTTCTAAAAAATCAGGTGCTGCCACGTGTCATCACTTGATTTATCAATACCACATTATCATCTATATTTAACGGTGTTAAGTCAAAGTACCACATTGATACACGGTTTAATAATACAGGTACCACATTGAACATTTTTAAAGTACAGGTATCACATTAACAAATTTGATAAACTTCAGGGGCTATTCATGACATTATCCCTTTATTATATGCATGATCATATAATATGAATAATATGATTAGCTTAGAATCATAGCCATAAGCCGAAATGGATTATATATATATATATATATATATATATATATATATATATAATTGCATGATATATGGTCTGATTTGTTCATACCATGATATTAGTGACATTTGGAGCCACGATGCACTAAAAATAGTGTATCTTTATTAAACCTTTCACTTAAGATGATCAATTATAGTATAATAATATGCAAGGGTTGAATTCACAGAGATTGCCTTTAATTTAAAAGTTGGTTGGTTCAAAACTTTAGTTCTAAAACAAGAAAATAAAATAAAAAAGGGTATTTTTTAAATAATAAAAAGTAAATCAAATCAGAAAATTTAGAATGCAATTAAGTAAAATAGAAGAATTCAAATATGTGAAAAGTATGGTTAAGAGGTCATTCGCCACCACTAGACATCATTGAGAATCAATCTCATATCTATCAACATCAATCAACTATCAAAGTTATCAACCGTAGATAACAACAAGCTCTGTTACCCCAATATTTTCTTAGTTCGTTGTTAAATAGAACAAGCTCTCTATTTAATCTTTAACTATCAAACAACCTAGAATAAGCTTTCTAAGTTCAATTTAATAGCAATTTTATGATGAGAAATATAGGTTGATCTAAGCTACAAACACATAAGCTCGGATTGTTCAACTTAGGTTATGTTCCACTTGGCAATTATTGAAAACTTGACCATAATCATTAATCACAAATTGCTACTTATAAATAGGAAATCAAGACAATTACGGATCAAGACTCCTAAACTAGCATTAGATAATTATCAAGATATATCTAGTTGGTCACCTAAACAAATCAAAACATCATCATGAACAATTTTAATGGAAGAACATAAGCAACTTTGATAGATAGATTCTGCAAATTAATTACAAAACATGTTTAGGGCTTTGAAATCACCCTTAACCAAATAAAAGTTTAGCCTAGCATGGGCATAGATAATATATACATAAAACTAAAAAAAAAAAAATGGAGAAGAAGAAGAAAATTAATGATGACCTTTGAGTCTACTCAAAAGATGTCTAGTTTGTGGCTTAAAAGATGGTATTTATAGAGCTTTTAAACCCTAAGAACAAGTCCTTTCAGCACAAGGTTAGGGGGCAAAATTTGCATTTTTTGGTAGGTTTTCTGACTTTTTGGCAGATATTGTGTGCCGCGGCACCGAGCTTCTGCCAGACAATTTTCTGACGCATCTTCTTGCATTTCCTTGGCTTATTTGGATGACCATTTCTTGTTCGATTTAGGCGTATGAACTACTGTTGGACAAGTATTCAAGTCAGCTTCAAAATTTAAGAAGAAGTTTCTTTAAATAAAGAATTTAAATTCATATTTGCCTTGCAACAAGCTCCGTAGGTCAAATCTGCCTGATTGCTTTGCACTAAGAATTTAATCTTTTTGACTCCCATGTCTTCTTCCATCTTGTGATTATGATTTTATAAGCTCTTTAACATCATAATTGACATCTTTTCTCTTCATTATTCTAAATATACCTAGAATTCAAAAATATAACATAATTAATCAAAATAAAGATAGAAGACATAACGAAAACTAAGAATAGAAAGGGCATAAAATGTGTATTTTATAAGCTTATCAAATACCCCAGACCTAGCTTTTTGCTAGTCCTCGAGTAAAACAAAATAAAAACAAAATAAGAAAATCTAATCTAATCCACTTTTGTAGGAAATCATGGTGGCACTTAGCATGTGACACAAGCCTTTAAACCCCTATGTATCCCTAGTGGACGAGTTTAGTCTCGTGAGGGTTTACTAGGATGATACCCATAAACATTGAAAACATAAGAAAAATAAAAATATTTATTCCTAATCCTTTCAATATAAATTAGAGAAAATCATTGGATAAATCTTATAAACTATTCAATAGCTCAAATAATTTCATAAAGAATCATGCTTGAATGTATACGATTTGAGTTAAGCCAACATTAGCATAATATATCTCAATCAAAATATTGCATATTCAAACTTAATCCCAACTTCTCACATGGAATACTCTCATGATTTTCACTCATTAAAGTAGTGGTAAAGTGTTTACACTCAATCAATCTCATGAAAACAGTTCTACCATATGTTTGCTTGTCCATCTATTATCCACTATTTAGATCATGCAAATTCATGAATCAAGAGGTCTTTATTCAAGGTTGTAATGGGGCCAAGGGGTAATAATATGGTTAAAGAATAAAAAGGATATTACAAAAGTTCCAAAGATTTCATAGAGTTTAGAGACATAATAAGATTACACAAAGAAAACTTCTCAAAACTCTTTAAAACACATAACATTATAGGCTAAATATTCATGTTGAGCCTTTGCTTTATTTAACCAACTTTGTAACATTCTTTTTCTTTAACCAAAAGTTCAAGAGATGATTGATTTTTTTTTTTATGGGAATGTATTTTTACAATGTTCTATTTTCTTTCTTTTTTTTCTCTTGACTTTTGCCTTTCTCCTCCCCCACACTTATCTTTTGTATCTAACTCAACTTTTCAATAAGTATCCCGTATTTTTGCAATATGTCTCAAATATTCAATTCATCTTTAGAACAAGGGTAAAGACATAAATGTGTTTATGCTAGGTGTAAGATGTGGTTACCAAAGAAATAGCTTATTCAATGTAGGCTCAAATTGGCTCACTAGGGGGATGTTCTCTTGGAACATCAATAGGGGATGGCTGATTTGGCCTTCACAAAAATCCTAATGCCTCTATCATATCCATGTTGTCATATGTATCAATATAGTCTCAAACGGTTTAAAGCAAGTTCTAGAGAAACATATAATCCTAAGAGCACACAAGAAAGAAATTGGATTGATATGTATAATGCATCAATCATATAGGTTTAGAAACTCACAAGGATATTTATACAAGTCATTATTAAGTCTAAACATGTTTCTTTCTCAATCAATATATCAATTAACATTGGGTCATTGAAAAATGATATCAAGCTAATTCTCATGAAAAATCTTATCACTAGTAAACTAGTTTTAGACCTACACAATTCATATCTCATATTGTATTGAAAGGAACTAAAAACACACTAAAAGACTCAAAACAAAACAAAAAAATCTAACATAAAAATCCTAAATTCTTCCTCCCACACTTAATTCTTACATCCTCAATGTAATAATATCACCCCACATGCAAGAATTATATGTAAGAGAAAGAATAAAAATAACTAAGACTCAAAACAAAACATGCAACCTAAATAAGCCTAAAACACTAAACAAACAATTAACAAATAAACATAATAAAAGGGAAACGAAGAGAAAGCAAATCTGAGTATGGCAGGTTGGTAATGCCTTAAAAAATTGGGCTGTCTCCCAATTAGCACTTGATTGATTTTCTTCAACCTAGCCTATACCGCTTCTTGGCTTCTCAGGATCTTTTGGCTTAGACATGAAACTTCCCAAATTTTTGCGTTTTGTAGGGAGGTTTCTTTGCACAACAGTGGATGCATTCTCCATCACAATTATTATTCCCTCATCCTTTGTGGTGTATAGCTCATCGAGGAATGGTGCATATTTTGGTATTTGTTGAATGGCATCCACAAACAAGCTGTTTAAGGTTTCCAACATGTGTTGTTCATGTTCCACGTCCTTGAACTTTGCGAATCTACGAGGAAAAAATGGAAAAGAAACATTAGTAAAAATTGAAACCTTAAAAGTTACCTCAGGTGCCGAAATACTCTTATTTGGAATTATAGCTTCATTATCTTCAATAGTTGAATCCATCTTTAGTTCTTTCTTATCCTCGGGTTCCCTTGGATTTTCTGATTCATCCTCAAATTATGTGGCACTAACACTTTCCTTTGGATCAACCATAGTTTGGGAAGGGAGTTCTTGAGATCTTTGTTCTACTAATTCCTCCATGTTATTAACCAATTGGCTCATTTTTGTTTCCAAACTCTGGATACTTGCCTGAAGACTTGCCCTTGTCTCCCTTGTTTCCTGTTGAAGTTGCAAACTATTAATGAAAAGAGAACTGACAAGACTTTGTAAAGAAGTACCTGAGTTTTGAGGTAGAGGCTGAAAAAGATCTGATTCTTGAGATCATGATTGATTGAAGCTCGATGGATGAGTAAGGATCATACTATTGTTCTTGGAACCCTTGTTGGCTTTGGTATCCTCCTAAATCATAGGTTGGTTCACAACTATCTTTTTGGAAGTATGGGCACCAATTTTTTGGATGATCCATCATGAAACACACTCCACACTGCCTTGATTGTTGAATCTTACTTATGGCCACTTGTTGAACTATGAAGATAAGATTGGCTAGTTGGTTCTGAAGGTTCTGAAAGTTTGATGTAGCACTTGCCATTTCTTCTTACTTGAATTCTGAAAAGAAAAACCTGTATGTACAAGAAAAATAAAACTAATTACAACTGAAAATAAGAATAAACTAAGTAACAAATAAAGTAAAGAAAACAATCCTCGGCAACGGCTCCAAAAACTTGATGCACTAAAAATAGTGTATCTTTATTAAACCTTGCACTTAAGATGATCAATTATAGTATAATAGTATGTAAGGGTCGAATACACAGAGATTACCTTTAATTTAAAAGTTGTTCAGTTCAAAACTTTAGTTCTAAAACAAGAAAATAAAATAAAAAGAGGAATTTTTGAAATAATAAAAAGTAAATCAAATCAAAAAATTTAGAATACAAGCAAGTAAAATAGAAGAATTCAAATATGAGAAAGGTATGGTTAAGAGGTCATTCGCCACCACTAGACATCATTGAGAATCAATCTCATATCTATCAACATGAATCAACTATCAAAGTTATCAACCGTAGATAACAACAAGCTCTGTTACCCCCAATCTTTCCTTAGTTCGTTATTAAATAGAACAAGCTCTCTATTTAATCTCTAACTATCGAACAACCTAGAATAAGCTCTCTAAGTTCAATTTAATAGCAGTTTTATGATGAGAAAGATAGGTTGATCTAAGCAACAAACACATAAGCTCGGATTGTTCAACTTAGGTTAGGTTCCATTTGCAATTATTGAAAACTTGACCATAATCATTAATGACAAATTGCTACTTATGAATAGGAAATCAAGACAATTATGGATCAAGACTCCTAAACTAGCATTAGATAATTATCAAGATATATCTAGTTGACCACCTAAATAAATCAAAACATCATTATGAACAATTTTAATGGAAGAACATAAGCAACTTTGATAAAAAAAAAAATGATAGATAGATTCTGAAAATTAATTACAAAACATATATAGGGCTTTAAAATCACTCTTAACCAAATAAAAGTTTAGCCATAAGCATAGATAATATCTACATAAAACTAAAAATAAAATAAAAGAATGGAGAATAAGAGAAAAATTAATGATGATTTTTGAGTCTACTCAAAATATGTCTAGTTTGTGGCTGAAAAGATGGTATGTATAGAGTTTTAAAACCCTGAGAACAAGTCATTATCGTACAAGTAAGGTTAGGGGGCAAAATTTGCGTTTTTTGGCAGGTTTTCGGACTTTTTGGAAGATTTTGGGCGACTCGGCGCTGGACTTGGGCGCCGCGACGCCCAGCTTCTGCTAGCCATTTTTCTGACGTGTCTTCTTTCACTTTCTTGGATGATTTGAATGACCATTTCTTGCCCAATTTAGGCGTATGAACTACCGTTGGAAATATATTCAAGCCAACTTCAAAAGTTAAGAGGAAGTTTCTTTAAATAAAGACTTTAACATCATATTTTTCCTTGCAACAAGCTCCAGAGGTCAAATCTGACTAATTGCTTTGCACTAAGAATTTAATCTTTTTGACTTCCAAGTCTTCTTCCATCTTGTGATTATGATTTTATAAGCTCTTTAACATCATAATTGACATCTTTTCTCTTCATTCTTCTAAATATACCTAGAATTCAAAAATATAACATAATCAATCAAAATAAAGATCGAAGACATAACGAAAACTAAGAATAGAAAGGGCATAAAAAGTGTATTTTATGAGCTTATCAAGCCATCCATTAGATAATTTTTAAGATGAAAAAAGCTAGAGAAGTAGTATATATTTATTATTTCAATATAATTATGATTTATATAGAATATGATCACTACATTTGGTAAGTGTTTGTCTTATTAATACAATTATTTTGAATATGGTATATATTCAAGATAGATGGTTGTTTTAAAATAAATCATTTATATAAGCTTTGAATGTAAATTTACCATGTTTATGAATCGAAAAAATAGTAATGCCATGGAAAACATGAATAAGATTTGCCAATTAATATATATATATATATATATATATTGAAGTTTGTATATAATACAAACAAAGATTTATCTGATTGTATGAATATATGACATATATGTCTAAACTTGAAAAGAAAAGAAAAAATGCACAAATTTTCATGGATTACTAAAGTTTAATGGTGCAAGAATATGTACCTATTTTGCATAATTAATGTGTGGGCTAGATAATGATGTCACAATTTTGATTATATGTGCACATGATTTTATTCATGACTTGTATAAATGATTTATAATCTTATAGTTCTATTAAAAGTTTTAGATATAGTAAAAATTTTAAACTTTACTTGAAAGTCATGACTAGTGGATATAGTTTGAACAAGGCAATAAATATATAGTCATTTTATGATAAAATGCATTTATATCCACCTTATATAGCATTTGTAAGTGATCTCCAAAGGAGACATTATGAAATCATGATGAATTTCATGATATGCTCATTTTAAATATGAGATTTGTAAAAGTAATATGGATAAGCATGATACATGAAATTAATGGAAGGGTGTCATTATGTTTGTCCCTTGGTTAATGCTTTTCATATTGATGGTTATCCTAAATGGCCTGCTCGAGGGACATATGAAAATATGAGTAACTCATTAAGAGTTGAATTATATAGGAAATCATGACTCAAAAATATTGTGAGTATGAAAACTTTTAAAATAGCAAGATGAATGCTATTAGACCTATTTGAGTAGTGAAAATAGTTTTGATTATGGTTTTAAAAATGACTAATAATGTCCATGATAAAGGGTGTATATATTTGTGATATAATAATTGTCACTTGATAGGTCCGTTAATGGTCCGACAATATTGACTATATTCTAAAATGATATATGAAACACCCTTGTGTGTGTATATATATATAGTTTGTTGACAAAAAGTCATGTTATTTAATTATACACAATAAGTGTTGATTTTTGTGTATTAACTATGATAAGAAACTATGAAAAAATAGCAACAATATTGTCTTGTTTCACCAACGGATTTTGAGGCCTCTTTACAATAAATTACTTGGTTAAAAAGACAATATGATGCATGGTTCACAATTTGGTGATAATGGTGTTAATTTCTTGGGATATCAAGAAATAAATAAAATGAACAAATGTGAAACCAGCATGACAAAAAATAGATAAAGTGATCATTATGAATATTATAAGACAAAGAATTGGTAATTGTATAACGGATATCCTTGATAGTTAAAATACTATTAAAGAGCATTCTAAAGTAAAAGAATGGATATTCGTACATGGTGGAGGTGATGGTTTTATGAACTTTCAAGATACAAATATGTATAAAGTTTCACCATGTTATATGGAAAATTAACATAGCTATGTTGGAAATTTGGGGATGAGGTTCAAGCCTATAATATTAAGTCACCTATGATGAAAACTCGACTCAACGCTTCGTATAACGTCAAGACTTGAGTTCAGTGAGACAAAGTACATCATCTGTATGTGGCTGTTAGCACTATAATAATATATAATGAATCATCCCAAGTAAAGTGTTAAGTACCCATAATGATAAGGGAATGATGAGTAGTATACTTTTAATAGACCCATAACATAGATATGTTAGAGTGTTATAGTTATGGGAACATTTTCGATGGGATCTACCTATGTGAATGTGAAGTGTGGCCACTTCTAGGAGCTCAAAGGCTTGGCTCTAACAGCTTTCATGAAAAGAAGATATAGACACATGGCCAAAATAGTATCCCCGAATACTGATGCATTCATTGGTGTAGAAATCATTTGTGTGAAATGTTTTCGGTTAATCAAATAGAATAGTTGGTTAAAAGCATAGTATACTATGCAATTTTGATTAACTTTAACGTGTTTTCACTAAGTAAAGGTTCAATTGTAAGACACATTTATTTATGCAAAAGATTTTCAGAATTTTTAAGAATTTGGTTTATTTGAAAATGGTGAGGGATTGTTAGAACATTTTCAAAATAATGTTACATAATTTGCATGTGATAAATGAAAGGTTACGTCTTCAATAATTAAAGAGTTGTGTCTATTAATTATGTATTAAGAGTTGTGACTCTTGGTTATTTACTAAGTATTATGACTATCCAAATAGACATCTATTTGGACAATTATGTCTATACAAAGAGACATATATTTGATTATAAATAGAACTACTCTGATTGTTGGAAGATATAGAAATAGAAAAAGAACAAATGTTGGACACTATTCTGTAATGAACAAAAACCATAAAACCCTCACATGCTTTTTTGGACATTCCAAATATGATGATTCTATTCTTACACTGTTGAATGCTTAGTGGATTGATTTCGTCAATGCAAAACGAAGTCAATCATTAGGCTTCATTGTAGCTTCGAGGTTTATATGCCGGTAACTCTTTTGCGAAACCAAATTATTATATGGTGGGGGCGAATAAAACCTTAAGAAAAGTGGCATTGTTACACACCTTGAAGCCTTCTTTATTTTCTCATGATTTTCTTAATCTCATGTACTAACAAATCCCAACCTGAATAAAACACTATTTTTTTTTAATTTGTAATAGAATGACTTATTTAATCTTATATCATATTAGACTTGCATAGATCTCAAAAAAAAACCCACATTTGTCAGTTTTTAAGATTGTGCAGAAAATGGCAAAATAGAAAATAAAAAAAAAAGGAAAAAAAAGGCGATTGTGTAGGACATATTTACTATGTTGCTCCGAGTCATCATTTTTCTTAAAGTACCCGTGTCCGATACATATCTGAACATGGGCCTGGGGATATGACCCTCCAAATACATGGAAAACTTGGAAAAAATTGAACATACTCGTGTCGGACACATACCCGTATTCGAAATTCACATCCGAGTCTGAGTAACATAACACATTTATATATCTACAAGGAAAGCAATTTGCTGCTTCTAACTGCATTAATACTTGTTTCCGGTAGACATGTCTTCTGCAATATGCCTATAGGCAAGTAGTTGTGCTCATGAACATGGAGAAAATTGAAATTTGTTGTTTTTCTAATCAAGATACAAGGCATGTTTTAAGATTCATTCTGTTAAGGTTCAATAGACATCCTACAGTGAAAGTATGCAAGAACAAGAAAAATTGCCTTATCCATAATTGATTACCTTCCTTTATTTAACTTTGTTTACCTTTTTGTCAAATTATCCTCCTTCATGGTTAACACTTATGTTATCCGAACTTGGATAAGTGTCGGATACGAGTATGCTCAATTTTTTAAAAAAAACAAAATTCTCATATATTTAGAGGAGAAATTGCATCCCAAATGTCAATGGACTATAACAGAACTAAAGAGTTCTGTTATAGTCCACTGACAGTCAACATCACCGCTACTAGGGAAAGCTAAAACTATCGCAAGAAGATTAGTTTGGCTTGTTTTACTTGAGCATCGCAAAGAAAATAAGGCAGCTATTAGAGTTTTACCGTTGTTTGTCATGGCCTATCATGGTTTACCTGTCTGGCTTTTGTAACCATAGTCTTTACCCTGTTTAGTACTCTATAGCCTATATAATGCTAATCAATGGGCTTCCATTTAGCAAAAAAAACACAGAACTAAAAAGTTGATGGCTTTGGATGACACAAAAATTGGTGTAAAGGACATGTAGATGATGGCATAGTTAGCATCCCCAAGATATTCATACGTTCACCCTAGGAGCTTGCTGAGGAACTAAATTTTTTCCCAAAAGACATTGAAGTTCCAATCATAGATTTTAAAAACATCCAAGAAGGTAGCCGACGTAAAGAACTGAATTCTTTCCCAAAAAAACATTGAAGTTCCAATCATAGATTTTAAAAACATCTAAGAAGGTAGCCGGCATAAGGAGATTGTAGAAGAAGTCAACGTTGCATCAGAGAATTGGGGCTTTTTTCGAGTAATTAATCATGGGATCCTTGTAAGTGTTCTGGATGAGATGATTGATGGAAGACGTATGTTTAATGAGCAAGACCTGGAGGTGAAAAAAGAGCTCTATAGCCGGGAGATTATGAAGAAAATGAGGTTCAACACTAATTTTGATCTATATAAATCACGGACTGCAAATTGGAAGGACATTCTAATCATTTCTCTGCTAGCTGTTGATCTTACCCCTAAGGAATTGCCAGTGGTGTGCAGGTAAACAATGTAATTTCTTAGTTTTTTATTCATTTCATACACTCAATCACCTTATTAAGTGTTATTGAAATATTCTCTATTCAAAAATATAGTATGTAATGAGGCTGATAGTTTTAAATCGCAGTCACAGATGCGGTTGTGGTGTCACGATTACGGGTGTCACGGGCGTTATGTAACGCATCGCGGTTGTCGCGTACGTGAATTTGATAGTGTTTCAAGGAATTTGATAGTATCACGGGCATTACATAACGAATAAAATATGATACCGAGATTTTAATTTCTGTTACATCGCGGCCGTTACGCAATCTAACGGTCGTATTTTAGAACTATTGCACGAATTCATTCATGTTCCATTGCAAATTATTATCTATTACTTCCATGCATTGCTTGAAGCCTTGAACCCATTTTCATTTTTTTTCCAGGCCATTACTTATCTCTACAACTACATGTTAGAGCATGGTGTACTCATCTCTAATGCTAGAATATTTAAGCAGCCGGTTCTTGCAGTGTTTTGTTTCAATTTGCAGAAAATCAACTATAGAGTATGTTAAGTATATCAGAAGATTACGAGAGTGTGTTAAGTATGTTAAATATTGGCTTTCTTGGGTTAATCTGATTTTTATTAATTGAAGTTTATACTTCTTAGAGAGTATTTTCTCTACTTGTTCATGACAGAACTAAAGAACTTATCAAAGGCAATCCCTTTGTGGCGTTCACACCAAATCTAGGTTCTTGAAACAAGTTTTCAACGGGTCTAAATCTTTCTCGACTTGAATATTGGCTTTCTTGGGTTAGTTTTTGAATTGATTGTGGGTTCAAGGGTTTCAATCCTTAAAGGTTCACATCATTTGGTATTAGAGCTTAAGGTTCCAATCAGGTCTAATTTTTTATCCTTTTTATTAATCTAGCAAGATTTGGGGTTTCATCCTCTTTATCATTCTAACAAGATTTTGGATTTCTTTCAACTGTTATTTTGGGGTTTCAGTTTTTAGGCATTCTTGCCTTGGGGTTTAGCTTTTAGGCATTCTTGTCTTGGTTTTATCTTTTAGGTATTCTTGCTTTGGGGTTTCATTTCTTGTAATTGAAATAGATCAAGATTTGTGCTTTTGGGATTCTTAATCGATAATTTTCATTCTTGATTGAATCTTTTTCGAATCCTTATCTTCTTGAAAGGAAAAAAAAAAGCAATTCGACAAGACAAAGAGAAAGAACGAAATCCAAGAAAGAAAGAAAATCAAGAAGAAGAAAAAAGAAGTCGAAAAAAATTAAAAAAAAAAAGTTCGAAAGAAATAAAAGAAAGAAAAAAAGAATTCTTCCATTATATTGTTTTTTTATTGATCTTTCGTTAGCATATTGTTTCTTGGTCAATCTTTAGTGTCATTCTAATTTTTTTCTTATTTCTTGAATCTTTTGCTGGTTGGAATAATACAAGGTTGTTCTTGATTTAGTTCAACTAGTTCTTAAAGAACTTGAAAGAGAAAATAGGAGTGGTAAAAGGCAAGAGTGGTGAGATTATTATTGAAAAAGCCAAAAAGAGTGAAACATGAGTGGAGTGATAATATTATTTGAGTGTAAACACTAAGGGTTTGTGTGATTTTTTTTTTATCACTAATAATCTTGTTTTTCAGCATATTAAAGATGTCTCACAAGAGTGACTCAACACATAAGGAGGACGAGAATAAGTCATTCTTAATGTTGCAAGCTATGCAACAACAATTTGAACGTTTGAATTTTGTGTTGGGGGAGGTGAGAGATAGGATGGATCAACAAGAGGCCGCGATTAAAAATTTACAAGGAGGGCGAGATAGAAGAAGGCATGAGCCTAGTGTTGACAATGAACATGAGATCGAAAAAGATGATGAGGAGGAGGTAGAAATAGCAACTGAAATTGGAATAGGTAGGCTTAAAGGGGTAGGCGTGAAAGAGGACCTAGGAGGAATACAGGGGGTCGAGAATGGATACATAGAGAAGATGGGAACCTTGGGAACATCAAAATGAAAATACCATCTTTCCAAGGTAGAATTGATCCTGAAGTTTATTTAGAGTGGGAGAAAAATTAGAGTTGATTTTTGACTGTCACAATTATTCTAAGAAAAAGAATGTGAAGTTGGCAGTAATTGAGTTCACTGATTATGCGATTGTTTGGTGGGATCAATTAGTGACCAATAGGAGGAGGAATCATGAGAGGCCTACAGAAACTTGGGGTGAGCTGAAAGCTCTCATGAGACAGAGATTTGTACCTAGCCATTACTATAGAGACCTCTACCAAAAACTACAAAATCTTACCTTAAGATCTAAGAGTGTAGAGGATTACCATAAGGAGATGGAGGTGGCTATGATTCAGGCTAATGTAGAGGAGGATCGGGAAGCCACAATGGCTAGATTTTTGAGTGATTTGAATAAAGACATAGCCAATATAGTTGAATTACAGCAATATGTGGGAGTAGAAGACATGGTGCACATGGCTATGAAGGTGGAGAGGCAGTTAAAAAAAAGGGGGCAGTAAGGTATACTTCGGTTTCTAGCAATCCTTGGAAACCAAAGTGGGACAAAAATGATCGAGCTGTAGTAAAAGGGAAGACTGAACCACCTAAGGGAAAAGAAGAGGGAACTAGCAAGGACAAACCTAAGGTAAATTATCAACCTTCAAGGAATTGAGATATTAAATGTTTTAAATGCTTGGGTTCAGGGCACTCTGCATCTCAATGTCCAAACAAGCGGGTGATGATAATGCGTGACAATGGTAAGGTGATGACTGAAAATGAAGATGATAGTGATGAAATGCCCGAGTTGGTAGATGCTAGTGATGATGATGAATTGGATTACCCCGTGGAAGGTAAGTCTCTTGTTGCTAGACGTGCTCTCAATACGCAAATTAAGGTAGATGATATAGAGCAGCAAAGAGAGAACATATTTCATACTAGATGTTTTATAAATAATAAGGTATGTAATATGATTATAGATGGGGGAAGTTGCACCAATGTAGCTAGTACCACCCTAGTTGAGAAATTGAGCTTACCTTTACTTAAGCATCCTAGACCTTATAAATTGCAATGATTGAATGAATGTGGGGAGGTCAAGGTAAATAAACAGGTTTTGGTAGCTTTTACCATTGGGAGGTATAGTGATGAGGTGCTTTGTGATGTAGTACTTATGCATGCTAGCCATCTTTTGTTGGGGAGGCCATGACAGTATGATAGGAGAGTGATTCATGATGGATTTAGGAATAGGTATAGCTTTGTAAAGGATGGAAAAACAATTAACCTTGTTCTTTTAACTCCAAAGCAGGTCTGTGAGGACTAATTGAAGCTTAAAAATGATATTGAGCAACAAAAAAAAAAAAGAGTGAGGCCGAAACACAAGAAAGAAAAAATGAGAGAAAAGAAAAATGAGAGTGAGGTCGAAAACTCAAGAAAAAGAGAGAGTGAAAAAGAAAAATAAGAGGTGGCTGAGAATAAAGTAAAGATAGTAGAGCCACGAGAGAGAAAATAAAAGACAAAGATCAGTTTTTATGCAAAGGAGAGTGAGGTTAAAAGGGCTTTCTTAACGAAACAGCCTATGATCTTTCTTGTTTACAAAGAATATCTTAATCTTGATGAATCTAACCAATCTCTTCCTAGTGTGGTTGTTTCTTCGTTGCAGGAATTTGAGTAGTTATTTTTGGAGGAGATGCCAAGTGGGTTGCCTTCCATAAGAGGCATTGAGCATCAAATTGAATTCGTACTTGGAGCAGTTATTCCAAACCGACCAACCTATAGAAGTAATCTGGAGGAGAGAAAGGAGCTTCAAAGGCAAGTTGAAGACTTGATGAGCAAAAGGTACCTAGGAGAGAGCATGAGTCCATGTGCAGTACCAGTGCTATTAGTGCCAAAGAAGGATGGGACTTGGAGGATGTACGTTGGTTGCCGAGCGATCAACAATATCACTGTAAAGTATCGTCATCCCCTTCCTAGATTATATGATATGCTTGGTGAGTTGCATGGATCAAATATTTTTAGTAAAATAGATCTTAAAAGTGGATACCATCAGATTATAATGAAAGAGAGAGATGAATGAAAAATAGCTTTTAAGACAAAATATGAGCTTTATGAATGGTTGGTTATGCCATTTGGACTTACAAATGCACCTAGTACTTTCATGAGATTAATGAACCATGTATTGCTTGAATTCCTAGGTAAATTTGTAGTCGTATACTTTGATGATATTCTAGTGTACATCAAGAGCTTAGATGAACATATTGAGCATTTGAGATGTGTGTTTGATGTGTTAAAATGTGAAAAGTTGTATGCTAACTTTAAGAAATGTACATTTTTGCATGGATAGAGTTGTTTTTCTTGGTTATGTTGTTAGTTCAAAAGGTATTGAAGTGGATAAAGAGAAAGTCAAGGCAATCAAAGATTGGCCAACGCCTAAAGGTATCACTGAGGTAAGAAGCTTTCATGGTTTAGGTAGCTTTTATAGGCGTTTTGTTAAGATTTTAGTACCATTGCTGCACCACTCACTGAAATAATTAAAAAGAATGTTGGATTTCATTGGGCATTGATCAAGAGAATGCATTTGCTACTCTTAAAGAAAGGTTATGTTCTGAACATGTATTAGCATTACCAAACTTTAACAAAACTTTTGAGATTGAATGTGATGCCTCAAGAATAGGAATTGGAGCCGTTTTGATGCAGGAAAAGCGGCCAATAGCTTTCTTCAGTGAGAAGCTAAGTGGGGTGGCCCTGAATTACCCCACTTATGATAAAGAGCTCTATGCTCTTGTTCGAGCTCTAGATAGGGGTGTAAATGAGACACTGGTGCTCGCAAGCTATTCGAGTTCGGCTCGAAAAAAACTCGAATTCGATTCGGTCATTATCGAGCCGAGCTCGAGCTCGAGCAGCTCGAGCTATCGAGCGAGCCGAATTCGAGTATCTCAATACTCGATTCGAGCGGCTCGCGAGCCTAATCGAGCTTTTGATTTTATAATATATATATATTTTATAATAATTTACTATATTACCCTACTGTATAGTGGTGAAACGAGCTCGAGCTCGAACTCGAGTACATAAATTGAGTAAACGAGCTTTATCGAGCCGAGCTCGAATAGTTCGATTATATCTCGAGCCGAGCTCGAGCTTGAAAAATGGTATTCGGTCGAGCTCGAGCTCGAGCTCGAGCAGCGAGTTTCGAGTCGAGCTCGAGCTCGAGCAGCTCACTATTCGAGCTCGGCTCGACTCGATTACAGCCCTAGCTCTAGAGACATGGCAACACTACCTTTAGCCTAAGGTGTTTGTGATCCACACCGACCATGAATCATTGAAGCATCTCAAAGGTCAAGGTAAGTTAAATAAAAGGCTAGATTGATGGAATACATAGAGACATTTCCTTATGTCATCCATTACAAGCAAGGTAAGGAAAACATTGTTGTTGATGCTTTATCACGGAGGTATGTATTTCTTACTTCTATGAGTGCTAAAATTCTTGGATTTGAATATGTAAAAGATGTGTATGCCAATGACTCTGATTTTTCTGATATATACATGGCATATGACAAAGAAGCATTTGGTATGTTTTACAAGCATGATGACTATTTGTTTAAAGAAAGCAAGTTGTGTGTGCCTAATTGTTCTATGCGTGAGTTATTAGTGCGTGAGGCACATGGTGGTGGTTTAATGGGACACTTTGGTGTCAGGAAAACCTTAGATATTTTGCATGAACATTTCTTTTGGCCTAGGATGAAAAGAAATGTCATTCGAAGATGTGGTAGGTGCATTACTTGTAGAAAGGTCAAATCTAAGATTTTACCATGGGTTGTATACACCCTTACCCGTTCCTAGTGAGTCATGGGTAGACATATCTATAGATTTTGTTTTAGGGTTGCCTAGGACAAAAAGGGATAGAGATTCTATATTTGTGGTAGTAGACAGATTTAGTAAGATGGCACATTTCATTCCATGCCATAAAACAGATGATGCCACAAACATAGCTGATTTGTTTTTCAGAGAGATAGTGCGACTCCATGGTGTACCTAGGAGTATTGTTTCTGATAGAGATGTTAAATTCCTTAGCTACTTTTGGAAGGTTTTGTGGGGAAAATTAGGTACTAAACTTTTATTTTCTACTACCTGTCATCGACAAACTGATGGACAAATTGAAGTAGTCAATAGGACTCTAACTCAACTCTTACGCACTGTTGATAACTCGTATAATTATATAGTTTTTCGTTATGTTTTATTATTGTTTTGTGTCAAATACGAGTTATTATTGTTTAGTCTAATTGTGTTTATGATATTTTATATTTTTATGTAATTTGGTATTTTTCACAAGTTTCTTTGAGTGATTTCAGATTACTAGAATTAAGGGCAAATCCAGTTCAGTTCCAGTTCCGACACCGTTTACCATATCAGCTATATCTCGAGTTTAACTGAAGCAATAAGGCTGAAATTTGTAGCCGTGCAAAGCTAAGAGGCATATCTATCTTTTTCATGTTTTACACTTCTTGAAACGGAGTCGTTTTCCCTAGCGAAATCGACCATCAAGTTGGCTGATGTGCAATGACGTCTGTGCTGACCTGTTTTCGTATTTTGCCCATATCTTCTTATCCACATCATAAAATGAGCTGATTCAAACGGCTATGGATCCGTAACTGATAGGGGTATATTTTTCTAGAAGACAATTTTATCAGATCGAGCCTCCAACATTGACAAAATCGACCATCAAGCTGGCTGATCAGAATTGTCATACAATATGACGAAAATTGTTAGAAAAATGCACCCACCTATTATACCTACCTTTGAAATTTGTAAAGCTTGTCTCTTGTCATTTAGCCCTCCAAAATGTGTATAAATAGAGGGCCTTGGATGAGTATTGGGATACATTATACATTGGTAGGATATTAGCCATTGTAATAAAATTCTCTAAGTTTTTCTTTCCTTTCTCTAGTTTCCTTTTTCTTTATTTACTTATGCTTCTTACATTTCTTTTCATTTTATTCATATCTAGTATGTGTTGCTAATCATATTGTTGAGGTGATGAGGTGAAGCTTTTGGTAAATGCTAAGGTTAGTCTCTTAAACATGAGCTAAAATGAATCATCATTTATAAACACTAGTATATATAATATTTTCTTTTGGTTTAAAATCATACTTGCAAAGTAGGGATCTTGATTCATTATTGACAAGGAAAATGGCACAGTAAATGCTTGGTTTCATAACCTTGATTTGTTGTAGACATATACCTTGGCATAAGGAATGCTTGGACTCTTTTTGTGAGTTTTGAGGACACCAAATGAACATAATATCATATGCTATGGACGTTGGACAATTTGGACTGAATTGCTAAACCTTCCGATTGGAACCTCCCTTATGTGTGGATTTCAATTGTGTAATAAAACAAGATTAATCTTAGCATAACACCAAGAGTGGATTCTCTAACCTCAACATCTTTTCTTATTGTTGTTTATATCTTGTTTAATTTCTTTTATATTTTGTTTATTTTGTTCTCTAATATCTTGTTTATCTTATTTTGTTGTTGATTCCCTAATATCTTGTTTACTTTCTTTTTCTTATATATTTATAAACTTATACTTACTAATAAGCTTCCCTGTGGTTCGACCTCGGACACCCGAGAATTTATTACTTGAACATAACCTGCACTTGGGTTTACAACTCTTAATTGAGTCTCCATCAAGTTTTTGGCACCGTTGCCGGGGAAGCAATACTAAGTATATAAGTTTATAAGTATATTTATTTTTATTGGCTGGTTATACCGCCTAATTTGTATATTAACTTTGTTTTATTTTTGTTTGGCGACGTGATTTTAGATCTCGTCGTTTAGTTAGATTTTATTGTGAAACTTTTTCAGGTAATCTTTCTAATACAACTCCTACCATGGCTGACAATGAAAGTGTTCATGCTGAAGATGAGAACAGACAAGTACGCACCATGCGTGACTACTTGCAACCAACTCGAAGCTCATCACCCTCTTGTTTTATTTTTCCTCTCAATGCGAACAACTTTCGTTTTAAACCAGGTATGATAGCTTTGCTTCCAAATTTCCATGGGTTAGAATCGGAAAGTGCTTACTCGTTTCTAAAAGACTTCGAAGATGTATGTGTCACCTTTAATGACCAACAATGTACAAATGAAATTGTCAAGCTAAAATTATTTCCTTTTTCTTTAAAAGATAAAGCAAAAATTTGGCTTCATAATTTAAAACCAAGGTCAATTGGCACATGGCAAGAATTACAAACTGAGTTTCTAAAGAAATTTTTTCCAGCACATAAAACTACTGCTTTGAAAAGACAGATTCAAAATTTCAATCAAAATCAAAATGAAGCATTTTTTCAGTGCTGGGAGCGTTTTAAAGATTTGTTAAGTTCTTGTCCACATCATGGTTTTGAAAAATGGCGTCTTATTAGTTTCTTTTATGAAAGTTTAACTCCCGAAACTAAACAATTTGTTGAAACAATGTGTAACGGTGAGTTTCTAGAAAAAGAACCTGAAGAAGCCTTTGACTACCTAGACCATTTGGCAGATAACTCTCAAGCCTGGCACACAGATAATTCCTCTGAAAGTTCCAATAGATCTAATCTTGTTTCTAACAGAGGTAAATATCATTTTAGTCAAGAAGATGAGATAAAAGCTAAAGTAGCTAATTTGGCTAGAAAGATTGAAGCCATGGAACTTAGAGAAGTAAAAGAAGTCAAAACGGTTAAAAAGGAAGAAAGTTGTGGAATTTGTGAAATCATGGGACACCCCATTTCTGAATGTCCAAACATTCCCATTCTTAAAGAAGCGTTGCATGATCAAGTAAATTCCATAAACACATTTAAAAAGCCTTTTCCTTCTCCTTACTCTGAAACGTATAACCCTGAATGGAGAAATCATCCCAACTTCAGTTGGTGGAATAATAATCATGTTCAGGTACCACAATCTCAAAAGCTGGGCAACACTTTTTCCTATCAACCTTCACGTGTACAAACCTTGGAAGAGACATTGCAAGCATTCATGCAAACACAAGCAAATGTGAATAACCAAACTTGACAGGACATCAATGAGATCAAAAACACCTTGTCCACATTGACAGCTTCATTACGCACTCAAGAAAAAGGTAAGTTTCCTGCTCAACCTCAGCCTAACCCTTCTACTCAATGTCTTGTTTCTTGCTCCAATGAAACTCAACAGGAAAATGCCAGTTCTATCACAACTCTTTGAAGTGGAAAGGCAATGGACAAAAACATTCCATCAAAAGACCAAGATCCTCCTTCCCCTCCGAAAAGTAACGGTAAGGATGATGGTAAGTCTGAACTTCTTGAAAATTTGGACAAAGAAAAAGGTATGCTTCCTGCTCCTTTTCCTCAAAGGTTGCAAACAATAAAGAATTTGAATCAAAATGCAGAAATATATGAACTTTTCAAACAAGTTAAGATTAACATTCCTTTATTGGATGCAATCAAACAAGTTCCATCTTATGCTAAATTTTTGAAGGACATGTGCACAGTTAAAAGGAAACATAATGTACAAAAGAAAGCATTTTTGACGGAAAATGTGAGCTCAATCATTCAGCACCTTACTCCACCAAAATTCAAAGATCCTGGATGTCCAACAATCTCATGCATCATTGGAAACACTAGAATAGAACGTGCATTGCTTGATCTTGGTGCTAGTGTTAATCTTTTGCCTTTTTCTGTTTATCAACAGTTAGGTTTAGGTGAACTCAAGGAAACACCTGTTACACTTCAACTAGCTGATCGTTCTGTAAAAATTCCTCGAGGGATAGTTGAAGATGTTTTGGTTCAAATTGATAATTTTTACTTCCCTGTTGATTTTATTGTTTTGGACACACATCCTGTTTCAAATCCAAATGTTCAAATTCCTGTTATATTAGGCCGTCCATTTCTTGCAACTTCTAATGCTCTGATAAATTGCAGGAATGGTATGTTGAACATTTCTTTTGGAAATATGACTTTAGAATTAAATGTGTTCAACACTTGCAAGCAACCTGGTGATGATTCAGAAGTACATGAAGTGGATTTCATTGAAGAACTTGTTCATGAACATCTCACCACTACCACATTCCATGATCCTTTAGAAGCTTATTTAATTGAATGTGAGTTTGATAATGCTTCAGAAATTTCAGACACTGATTCTTTGTTAAATTCTTTTCAGGTTAAGCATTGTTGGAAACAAAAGTTTGAGGAACTTCCATCACTCACAAATGTCACTGTACCATCAACTATTGGACCACCCAAGCTGGATTTAAAACCATTGCCATCCGAGCTAAAATATTCCTTTTTGGGTGAGAATGAAACTTTTCCAGTCATAAATGAACTTGAGGAACTCAGAAATGATGCATATGAGAATTCTAAAATTCATAAAGAAAGAACTAAAGCCTTTCATGACAAGTTAATTTCAAGAAAAACATTTGATGTTGGGCAAAAAGTTCTACTTTATAATTCTAGACTTCACATATTTCCTGGTAAGTTGAGATCAAGATGGACTGGCCCATTTGTGGTTAAGCATGTGTATCATTATGGAGCAGTTGACATGGAGAATCCTCAAAATGATAACATATTCAAGGTAAATGGACAAAGACTCAAACTCTTTTTGGAAAATCATGTTACTCAAGAAGAGGTTGTTTTTCTTTCTGATCCTTGTTTTGAAAATAACTAGATGTAAATATAATTTTTACTAATCTTCAAAAAAAAAAAAAAAAAAATTCATTTTTTTTTCCCGGTTAAATGGCGGATAACGGTACTCCGTGATTATTTAAGTCGGTTCCATCAGCTACCCACAAAACTGATATTGTATATAAATTTCTCTTTCAATTTCTTTTTCATTTTTTTTCAAGATGGATGATATTCTCACAAGATTGCAGAAACGATTTCCTCCTTTTCCTCGAAATATTTTACTGAAGCTTTACCAAGTTCGATTTGAAAGATTAAGAATGCTTATGCACAAAGGGATTCCTGAAGACATACGTTGGATAATTGAAGCCAAGGTACGTGAAGATGAATATCTTCCTGTTTTGCATTTACCAGGTACAGGTAGAAGCACTTATGCAAAGAAGCGACGAGCAAAGCGCATGAGTTCAAATTGCCACAAGTGTGCACGATGGACGTGTAACGGTAAATGTCGTTCTATTGGGATTCCGTCCTCTAATCGAGATGATAAAATTGAATTCATTAAGGATGGACTGAGTAAGGAGAATTTGGGTAATATGCAACTTTCTCTTGAGACGAATCCTAGTGGAGACGTACAAAGAGAAATTCTTGATTTATGGCCGCAATTCCAAAGGGAATGGCAACATCTTGGGAATCTGATGTTAAAAGACCCTGTTTGCCAGCTTGTAAGAAAACTGGATGGGAAGCATATCCTCGACTCATAGAAGGCGTTTAAGCCGTTTCTGGACGTAAAACCAGAGGAAGATGTGAGCCACAATCACAACTACAATAAATGACTTCTCAGCTTTTGGTTTGATTTGCAATAACTTCATTTCGGTTTAATTTACGTGTTGTTCGATTTGTGTAATTATTCTCGTTTTTTTTTTTTTTTTGCATTGGTCTTTTACGGTTGATTTTTCTTCTCTTTTTGATTTTCTTCCTGAAATCACGCAAAAATCTTTTGTTAGGTTAACATTTTCTTCTGACAGGTCAAATACACTTTCGGCGACATTATTACTCTTGTCTGATTCACTACTCAGTCCTCTATATATTACACCATGTACTCATTCTCTTTCAGGCACTCGAAAAAGGAAAAAAAATGGAAAGCACTTCGTCCCAGCGCAATAAAAAAATTTTGTGTCTTTGGAGGTGCTTATCCAGGGAAAAATAACATATTCGCTGATGAAGCCATAAGAGTTGGAGTAATACTTGCCCAACAAAAGATCCAGTTGATTTATGGAGGCGGTAGTACGGGTCTAATAGGAGCAGTCGCTACAGCAGCACACGCCGGAGGAAGTCCAGTTTTAGGAATCGTGCCAAAACTATTCACAGATTTTTGTGGACCTACCGTGGGTAAAGAAATACAAGTCTGGAGTATCCCTGAACGGATGACAATCATGTACCATTCTGCCGATGCATTCATTGCTTTACCAGGAGGTCTCGGTACATTGGAAGAAATAGCTTGCGTGGCTTCTTGGTCATCTTTGGTCACAAATAAGAAACCCATTGGTTTGCTTAATATTAATGGTTATTTTAGTAATTTGCTTTCATATTTAGATAATGCTGTGGATAATGGATTCATGTTTTCAGAGGCAAGGAGAACCATAATTTCTGCTACAACCATTGAAGATTTACTCAAAAAGCTACAAGCTTATGAGTGTTTATCTGCTACGGTTGTTTCGCAAACGCTCGGAAAAAGAAAAAGAGATATGGACGAGCAAGGAGTGGATTGCACTTTGTCTTTGTGACATTATCTAACATTTTGCTTGTTGTGTCTCAGTTATAATAAGTGGTTAGCAACCTCTGCAGGTAATATCTCCTAAATTCTACCTTTAAAATTTGACATTGGGGACAATGTCATATTTTAGTAGGGGGTAAGGGACATATGTTGCTAAAAAAAAAAAAAATTGTTGTGTTTTAAGACATTTAGAAGTATTCATTCTGAACAAGGTCTGAGTAAGGGAGACTTGAGACATACCTTGTCAGTTTGATTTAATCTTCTTCTTAAAAAAAACAAAAAAACAAAAAAAACAAAAAAAAAAAGCATGTTTAGACTTAGTGTGTTTTTTAGTTACTTTCAATACTATAATGAGATATGAATTGCATAAGTCTAAAACAGATTTATTAGTGAGAAGATTTTCATGAGAATTGAGCTTGATATCAACCTTTTTATGAGCCAATGTTAATATGATATGTTGATTGAGAAAGAAGCATGTTTAGACTTAATCTGACTTGTATAATCATCCTTGTGAGTTTTTGAGCCTATAATGATTGATGCATTATACAAATCAATCTAATTTCTTTCTTGAGTGCTCTTATGATTACATGATTCTCTAGAACTTGCTTTAAACCGTTTGATACTATATTGATACATGTGACAACATAAATATGATAGAGGCATTAGGATTATAACCAGAGCCAAACAGCCATCCCTTATTAATGTTCTAAGAGAACATCCCCACTAGGAGCCAATTTGAGCCTACATTAAATATGTTGTTTTATTGGTAACCACAACTTACACCTAGCCTAAATATACTTATATCCTTACCCTTGTTCTAAAGATGGATTTTTATATTTTGAGACATATTAAAAAAAAAAAAAAATAAGGGATATTTTTAGTTGAAAATTTGGGTTAGAAACAAAAGATAAGTGTGGGGGAAGAAAAGAAAAGAAAAAGAAAGGGATCATTGTCAAATACATTCCCATATTAAAAAAAAAAAAAAGAATCTTCTCTTGAACTTCTAGAAAAAGATGTTACAAAGTTGGTTAGAATGATGCAAAGGCTCAACATGAATATTTAGCCTATGTTATTATGTGCTTTATAAGAGTTTTGAAAAGTTTTATTTGTATGATCTTATTATGTCTCTAAAATCTATGAACTCTTTGGAACCTTTGTGATATCTTTATCCTTTTGTTCTTTAACCACATTATAACCCTTTGGCCCCATTACAACCTTGAATAAAGACCTCTTGATTTATGAAGTTGTATGATCTAAATAGTGGAGAATAGGTGGACAAGCAAGCATATGGTAGAAGTGTTTTCATGAGATTGATTGAGTGTAAACACTTTACCACTACTTTAAAGAGTGAAAATCAAGAGAGTATCCCATGTGAGAAGTTGAGATTAAGTTTGAATATGCACTATTTTGATTGAAATATGTTATGTTAATATTGGCTTAACTCATTTATTTACATTCAAGCAAGATTTTTTGTGAATTTCTTTAAGCTATTGATTAGTTTTTAAGACTTGTCCAATGATTATCTCTAATTTATATTGGAAGGATTAGTTATAATTATTATTTTTAGTTTTTCTTATGTCTTCAATGTTTGTGGGTATCGTCCTAGTAAACCCTCACGAGACTAAACTCGTCCACTAGGGACACCTAGGGGTTTAAAGGCTTGTGTCACATGCTAAGTGCCACCGTGATTTCCTACGAAAATGGATTAGATTAGATTTTCTTATTTTATTTTTATTGAGTCGTTGCTAGGGACTAGCAACAATCTAAGTGTGGGGGTGTGATAACTCGTATAATTATATAGTTTTTCGTTATGTTTTATTATTGTTTTGTGTCAAATACGAGTTATTATTGTTTAGTCTAATTGTGTTTATGATATTTTATATTTTTATGTAATTTGGTGTTTTTCACAAGTTTCTTTGAGTGATTTCAGATTACTAGAATTAAGGGCAAATCCAGTTCAGTTCAGTTCCAGTTCCGACACCGTTTACCATATCAGCTATATCTTGAGTTTAACTGAAGCAATAAGGCTGAAATTTGTAGCCGTGCAAAGCTAAGAGGCATATCTATCTTTTTCATGTTTTACACTTCTTGAAACGGAGTCGTTTTCCCTAGCGAAATCGACCATCAAGTTGGCTGATGTGCAATGACGTCTGTGCTGACCTGTTTTCGTATTTTGCCCATATCTTCTTATCCACATCAGCAAATGAGCTGATTCCAACGGCTATGGATCCGTAACTGATAGGGGTATATTTTTCTAGAAGACAATTTTATCAGATCGAGCCTCCAACATTGACAAAATCGACCATCAAGCTGGCTGATCAGAATTGTCATACAATATGACGAAAATTGTTAGAAAAATGCACCCACCTATTATACCTACCTTTGAAATTTGTAAAGCTTGTCTCTTGTCATTTAGCCCTCCAAAATGTGTATAAATAGAGGGCCTTGGATGAGTATTGGGATACATTATACATTGGTAGGATATTAGCCATTGTAATAAAATTCTCTAAGTTTTTCTTTCCTTTCTCTAGTTTCCTTTTTCTTTATTTACTTATGCTTCTTACATTTCTTTTCATTTTATTCATATCTAGTATGTGTTGCTAATCATATTGTTGAGGTGATGAGGTGAAGCTTTTGGTAAATGCTAAGGTTAGTCTCTTAAACATGAGCTAAAATGAATCATCATTTATAAACACTAGTATATATAATATTTTCTTTTGGTTTAAAATCATACTTGCAAAGTAGGGATCTTGATTCATTATTGACAAGGAAAATGGCACAGTAAATGCTTGGTTTCATAACCTTGATTTGTTGTAGACATATACCTTGGCATAAGGAATGCTTGGACTCTTTTTGTGAGTTTTGAGGACACCAAATGAACATAATATCATATGCTATGGACGTTGGACAATTTGGACTGAATTGCTAAACCTTCCGATTGGAACCTCCCTTATGTGTGGATTTCAATTGTGTAATAAAACAAGATTAATCTTAGCATAACACCAAGAGTGGATTCTCTAACCTCAACATCTTTTCTTATTGTTGTTTATATCTTGTTTAATTTCTTTTATATTTTGTTTATTTTGTTCTCTAATATCTTGTTTATCTTATTTTGTTGTTGATTCCCTAATATCTTGTTTACTTTCTTTTTCTTATATATTTATAAACTTATACTTACTAATAAGCTTCCTTGTGGTTCGACCTCGGACACCCGAGAATTTATTACTTGAACATAACCTGCACTTGGGTTTACAACTCTTAATTGAGTCTCCATCAACTGTCATTCAAATGAATTTAAAAACTTGGGAGGATTATTTACCATTTATAGAGTTTGCATATAATAGGACTACGCATACTACTACTTCTTATTCTCCTTTTGAAATTGTTTATGGCTTTAATCCATTAACTCCTTTAGATTTAATGTCTTTACTTGTTGATGAAAGGAGTAGTTTGAATGGACACAAGAAAGCTGAATTGGTGAAGTCAATTCATGAGAAGGTACGTCTTCAAATTGAGCAAAAGAATGAAAAGTTTGCTTCACAAGCAAATAAAGGAAGAAGGCATGTCATCTTTGAACCAGGTGATTGGGTTTGGGTTCATATGCGCAAAGAAAGATTTACAGCCCATAGGAGGACTAAGTTGCATTCTCGAGGAGATAGACCATTCCAAATCCTTGAGAAAATTAATGATAATGCTTATAAAGTGGATCTTCCAAGTGAGTATAATGTTTCTGCTTTTTTCAATGTTTATGATCTTTCTCCTTATGATGCAGGTGTTGATTCGAGGTCAAATCCTTTTGAGGAAAGGGGGAATGATGAGCACCAAGATGGTCTAAGTCTTAAAGATCCATTGCATGTTCCAGTTGAGCATATTACAAGGTCAAGAGCTAAGAAGATCAAGGAAGCAATGCAAGAATTGGTGCAATCCACTTGGGCCGAGTCTACAAGTCTATTAAGCAAGATGTCAACATTTAAGATGAGTTTGAATGAAAAAGAACCAGCTTTAGTCTATGTGATCCAAGTACTAGAGGAGGCAGCATATATAGGGATTAGTGTGGGCCTATTTTGTTTCATTAATTGATGTGGCATGTTTGGGCCTATTTCTAATTCATTAATCTATTAGGCATATGGGCCTAATTTCTTTTAGGGTTAATACGAAAATTGGCCCATGTACTATACCTCTTTTTACAATTTGGTACCTAAAGAAATTTTTTTTTTACAATTAAGTACTTGAACTTGTATTTCGTTAACCTCGTTACCCAAAAAATTAACGGTGCTGACGTGGCCTAATTTGACCAATAGAAAGCCGATACGTGTCCAGGTCAATGCCATGTCAGCATTTCCACGTCAGCAATTATTTTTTATTTTTTTTAAATAAAAATCTGAAAAAATTTTATTTAATTTTTAAAATAAAATTATTTTATTTTATTTTATTTTTTAAAATAATTAAAATTAAAAACTAAAAAATAAAAATAAAAAAAAATCTGGAAAAAAAAAAACAAAGAGAGAGACAAAGAGAAAAAAGGAAGAAGAAAGAGAGAGAGAAAGAGAAGAAAAGAAGGAAGAAGGGGAAAAAGAAAAGAGGAAGAGAGAAGAATGGAAAAGATGAGAGGGAAAGATAGTGAAAGATAACGAAGAGAGAGAAAGAAAATGTAGAGAGAGAAAAAGAATGAAGAGATAGAATGAGAAAAAGACGCGATCGCCGTCGTTCAGCGACGAGCCAGCCGACCGGCGCCCCCTCCCTCTCTCTCCCCTTCCCCCATCTCTCTCTCTCTCTTCTCTCTCTCTCTGTTCACGATTCTCTCTATTTCTTTTTTTTTTCCAATTTTTCATTTTTTTTCAAATTTTAATTTAAAAAATATTATTTTATTTTAAAAAGAATTTTTAATTAAAGAAACAAATTAAAAGTAAAAAAGTATTTAAATATTTATTTTTTATTAATTGAAAAATAAAAAAATTTAATTTCAGAAAATATATTTTTTATTTTTGAAATTTTTTAATTAAAAATATTTAATTATTTACTTTTAAAAAATAAAATATATTATTTTTTTATTTTTTAGAAATTTTTTAATTAAAAAAGTAAATTAAAAAAATTTATTTTTTAAAATTTAAAAAGTTAAAAAAATTAATTTCAAAAACATTATATTTTAAAAAAATAAATTAAAAAAATAAATTTTCTATAATGCTGACGTGGCAAAGTTGTCACGTGTCATGTTTTTATTGGTCAAATCAAGTCACGTCAGCATCGTTAATTATTTAGGGTAACTGGCTTAATGGAATACAATTTCAGATATTTAATCATGAATTTTTTTTTTAGGTACCAAATCATAAAAAAAATGTATAGTACAGGGGCCAATTTATATATTAACCCTTTCTCTAATTAAGTCTACTCTTTAACATCCTAATTGGCATGTTTTCACTTCAATCTCCTAAATATACCTTGTTTAGGGGGTCCGGACGAAATTAGGTTTTTATAATATGCTTCGACAATTAGATTCATTATGTATGTCATGTTATGTACTAGATCATATATACCTTATGGTTTGAGTGTCACAAGTAGACATGCTCATGGGTTGGGCTTGGGTAGAATTTTTCATGATCCGGGTCGGCCGACCCAGTCTGAATCACTGTTCACATATTAAAATATTATTATTTTATTTATATTTAATTATAAAAATTTAAAAATTATTAATATAAAAATAAAAAATTATTTTTTAATAGGATGAACAATAATTTTGAACCGAACCTGGGTAAAAAAGAAAAGAAAAATCGAGCTGCAGTCCGACCTAACTCGGTCCATGAGCATACACCAAAAGAATCAAGGTGAGTATCATTGGACTGCTGTGAAGAATATCTTTAAATACTTTGAGAAGGAGCAAGGATATTTTTTTATCTTTGAAGGGACTGAATTTGTTGATAATATTGGCCGACAATGCTGCTGACTTAGACCTTAGGATGATAGCTTTATTTTTTGTTTATGATAAGTCTTTGAATGTATAGTATTTGTTGGAGTTCTTTTTTTATATGTCATTTTGCTAAAAATAAGATGAAAGTTGGTGTATGATTGTACTAGTAGTTGTTGACATTTGGTAAATCTTTTGACTTTAAAATGTAGTCTTTTGAATCAATAAAAGTGTCTTAGCAGCTCATTTATGTTCTTTCCTCTCTCTGGTTTTCTGTTCTGTTTTTCTTTCTTTCAAAACATCAAATTACAACAGAATTCCAAGTAAGAGATTATACTGATGCTGGTTTCAATTAGATACAGATAAATAGTAAATCGTAGGATGGTTACATATTTATCTTGAATGACTGAGCAGTTAGTTTAAAGAATTCCAAACTGCAGAGTACAAAAGCTGGCAATATTGTCTTCAAATACAAAAGCACTAGCAAACAAAAACTAATCTTAGCTATAGTCCCTGGCAAGACTATAATTTTGCTTTTCAAAATTCTTGTTTAGAAAAGCATCACATGGGATAATATAATGATTGCTTTTTTAAATTCTTGTTTACTTTGCAAACAGGTTAGGACTGGGGAACAATTCTGCTATAACACGCAACATGTGCAATTTATTGAAGTAAAAAAAAACGTTTCATTTGTTCTTTTTTTCGTTTCGTTAGTCAAACTTATCTTCAAGGAAAGTAGTATTTCAATTCTCAGAGAAAGTCTTTGAAGAGCTCCCATTAATCTTTTGTAAGAAAGAAAAGAGCATTATCAGGCACTGGAGAAAATGGCATCCGAAACCTCAGTAGATTATAACAGAACTAAAGAGTTGAAGGAATTCGATGATACAAAAGCTGGTGTTAAAGGACTTGTTGATGCTGGAATAGTTAACATCACCAAGATGTTCGTACGACCAGCTGAGGACCTCGCTGCTGAGGAACTGAGTTCTTGCCAGAAAAACATCGAAGTTCGGATCATAGATGTAAGCAACATCATCCAAGACGGTATCCGGCGTAAGGAGATTGTAAACGAAGTTAGGATTGCATCAGAGGAATGGGGATTTTTCCAAGTAATTAATCATGGGATCCCTTTAACTGTGTTGGATGAGATGATTAATGGGGTGCGTTTGTTTAATGAGCAAGATTTGGAGTTGAAGAAAGAAGTGTATACCCGTGACAACACAAAGAAAGTGATATTCAACTCTAACTTTGATCTATATAAATCACAAACTGCTGATTGGAGGGACACTTTGTCGCTTTCTTTGTTTGATTCTGATCCCGATCCTACAGAAATGCCAGCAGTTTGCAGGTAACTAAGCACTAATCTAATTTCCTAGTTTTTTTTTTTTACCTGCCTGTCAGTCAATTTCGACCCTGAATTTTAATTTGTTATCATTACAATACTTAAATTTTAATTTGTTAAAATCTGTGATATGCTTTTATATGACCAAACCAAAACCATATGATTAAGGGGACTTTAGCCAATATAGGAACATTTATCAGTAGAAAATTTTCCCAATATCTCTCAAATTAAGGCTATAACCTATATTATTCGGACTCGGGTGTGAGTGTCGGATACGGGTATGTGTCCGACACAGGTATGTTCAATTTTTTTCAAGATTTTCATATATTTGGAGGGTCGATGATCATATCTCTATATCCATGTCCGGATATACGTCGGATATGGATAGTTCAAGAAAAATGAAGAATTTGAACAACATAGGCTATAGCTATGCTACTCAAGTATTATTGAAATTGGTATATCCATCTCAGTTGCAGGGGGACATTACATAGATGTTTCTGGTTCTGTTTGTTTAAATTTGCAGAAAATCAACAATAGAGTATATTAAGCATATCAAAAGATTAGGAGAAACTTTGTTTGAGTTGCTATCAGAGGCTCTTGGGCTTCAACCAGACCACCTTGGGTCAATCGGATTTTCTAAAGGGTGTAGCACAGTGGCCCACTATTATCCAGCTTGCCCCCAGCCTGAGCTGACTTTAGGGGTAAGGAAGCATGCAGATGCAGGTATATTGACTCTGCTTCTGCAGAACGAAATCAGCGGCCTCCAAGTTCTTCATGAAGGTCAATGGTTTGATGTTCACCCCACTCGAGGAGGCTTGGTTGTAAATATAGGAGATCTTCTTCAGGTTAGCTTCAGATTACATTTGCTTTCATTGAACTTTCCTTTACAAATAGCCACTGACTTTTTATGTTGTTATGGTAGATTATATCAAATGACAAGTTTAAGAGTGTGAAGCATAGAGTAATCGCCAATCGTGTTGGACCTAGAATTTCTGTGCCATGCTTTTTCTCAGGACATGCTAGCTTGTTTGACAAGCCAATTGGCCCAATCAAAGAGCTGATATCAGAGGCAAATCCTCCTCGATACAAAGAATTTCTGCTAAGGGAATATATTGCCAGAGCTGTATCTAGCTCACTTGATAACAAGCCTCCTATAGATTATTACAAGCTTTGAAGCTAACTATCAATGCCATGAAATGATATTTCTAAAGGCAAACCAGTTCAGAAGAAGGCCAGCTTCTATTAGTTTGTGTTGGTTATATCCCAACTTACAAGTTTCTCTTCTGTAATACCAACCTGAATAAAACAGTGTCTTTTTTTTTTGTTTGTTTTAATTTGTAATAAAATGACTTATTTAATCTTATATCCTATTAGACTTGCCTACATCTCAAGAAAAAAACAGGGATTTAAATTGCGGTCGAAAACGTGTTTTCTGACGCAGTTGCAGACGTAATTAATGTTATTGTTATCAATTGCGGTAAATATCAGCCGTGAATATCGGCGACAGAAAGAGCCAAAATTGTAAAATAACGACCATAGTATCGCGTTGCTACCACTATTTAAATTCCTAAAAAAGCCACCTTTGTTATTTTTTAAGATTGTGCAGAAACTGGCAAAACAAAAAAAAATTTAAAAAAAAAAAGGGAAAAAGAAGGTGATTGTGTAGGACATTTATATATCTACAAGGAAAGCAATTCGCTGCTTCTAACTGCAAGTAATACTTGTTTCTGGTATGACATGTCTTCTGCAATATGCCTACAGGCAAGCAGTTGTGCTCATGAACATGGAGAAAATTGAAATTTGTTGTTTTTCTAATCAAGATACAAGGCATGTTTTCAGATTCATTCTGTTAAGGTTCAATAGACATCCTACAGTGAAAGTATGCAAGAACAAGAAAAATTGCCTTATCCATAATTGATTACCTTCCTTTATTTAATTTTGTTTACCTTTTTGTCAAATTATACTCCTTCATGGTTAAAACTTATGTTATCCGAATTCGGGATGTGTCGGATACGAGTACGTGTCCGATACGGGTATGCTCATTTTTTTTAAAAAAAAATTCGTATATTTAGAGGAGAAATGGCTTCCCAAACGTCAATGGACTATAACAGAACTAAAGAGTTGATGGCTTTTGATGGCACTAAAGCTGGTGTTAAAGGACTTGTTGATGCCGACATAGTTAGCATCCCCAAGATATTCATACGTCCACCCGAGGAGCTTGCTTAGGAACTGAATTCTTTCCCAAAAAAACATTTAAGTTCCAATCATAGATTTTAAAAACATCCAAGAAGGTAGCCGGCGTAAGGAGATTGTAGAAGAAGTCAAGGTTGCATCAGAGAAGTGGGGCTTTTTTCCGAGTAATTAATCATGGGATCCCTGTAAGTGTTCTGGATGAGATGATTAATGGAATACGTATATTTAATGAGCAAGATCTGGATGTGAAAAAAGAGCTTTATAGCCTTGAGATTATGAAGAAAGTGAGGTTCAACACTAATTTTTGTTATTGAAATATTCTCTATTCAAAACTGCAGTACGTAATGAGGCTGATGCATGAATTCATTCATGTTCCATTGCAAATTATTTCCTATTACTTCCATGCATTGCTTGAAGCCATCTTCATTTTCTTTCCAGGCCATTACTTATCTCTACAACTACATGTTAGAGCATGGTGTACCCATCTCCAATGCTAGAATATTTAAGCAGCCGGTTCTTGCACTGTTTTGTTTCAATTTGCAGAAAATCAACTATAGAGTATGTTTAGTATATCAGAAGATTAGGAGATACATTGTTTGAGTTGTTATCAGAGGCTGTTGGGCTTCAAGCAGACTACGTTGGCTCAATCGAACTACGTTACTCGGATTCGGGTGTGAGTGTCAGACACGGGTATGTTTAATTTTTTTTTAAGATTTCCATGCATTTGAAGGGTCCTTGGAGGATCATATATATCCCCATATCTATATCCGGATATTCTTCGGACATCAATTATTTGCTTTTGGATTTGACCTTCTCTAGTCACTCCAACATGGAGGAATAATCCTAAAGAATAGCACTATAACCTATAAACCAAATGAGAATGATCAGCAGTCATGAAACATAACAGCATAAGGAAGTCTGCGGTCCTCACTTACTGCTTTTCCAACATTGGCCTCATCTTTGGAGAAAGAAAAGCAAATAATCTCTACAAAGAAAATTGAACATACCCTTTTCCGACATATATCCGGACATGGGTATGAGATATGATATTCTAAGGATCCTCTAAATACGTGAAAATCTTATAAAAAATTGAACATACCCATACCCGTGCGAGACACATTTGATCGGGCTTTATCACAATACCATGAATTGCTCCTCTTTGACCTAAATATTTCGTTGGTATCTGTGAGAAAAGCCATTGGTTGAGAATTAGGAAGTAGTGGAATTTCAGAAGAGAAGCCTGAACTGGAGTGTACCAGAATCATCTTGCTCCCGATGGACTTCAACCATGACACCTCTAGGCTATATTACTCGGATTCGGGATGTGAGTTCGGACATGAGTATATGTCCGAAACGGATATGTTTAATTTTTTCCATGATTTTCATGTATTTGGAGGGTCCTTAGAGGATCATATCCCCATACTCATGTCCGGATATGAGTCGGACACGAATATCAAATATAAATATTTTAAAAAAAATAAAGAATCAGAGCAACATAACTTGTAAGATTCTCGGCTGACTCTGTTCTCGGAATTCCCACAAACCTTGCACCTACTGGTATCTGCAATTATAATAAAAAAAAAGGTTCCTTATGTACCCTTAATTTATAAACTCAAAACTTGTATAGTCAAATAATTGCACTTACTTGGAGAGAGACTACAGATGTTAATGTCAGAGTGACAAGTCGTGTTTCAGGTCTAGCATTTTGCCTAGCAATATCAAAGAAATAAAAGACAGTTCAGCCAAAAGGAATCCACTACTTAGGAGGTATTTGCAGGCATAGAAGAGATAGTGAGGATGAGACTCTCAGGAGCGAAAGGAGTAGTTGCTGACCCAGTAAATACAAGGTTATGCACTGAATGGGGACTAAACGATCTCACTCTAATCACTGTATAGGAAGGTATACTAGTAGTAACAGTTGTACATAGTTTGTTTTCATGTCTGATAGTTATAGCATCAATTGTACATAGGTTGGCCATTGCCAACAGACAACTGTAATCATGTAGCAGAATTCTGCTTCTTGGATAATACAAAGCAAACTTATCCAAAAAAAAAATATCCAAGAAAGCTTCTTCAAGGGTAGTAAAGCCAAGTTGAATATCTGCTGTACAAAATTCTCTTTCTCTATCTTGCAGTTTCTTGAAAAATTCCTGCCTAAAATTATAAAAGGAAAGGAAAAGAATATTGTTAACAAGCTATAGACAAATTCATTAAGTTGAAAAACTGGGACTTAACTCAATTGATTCATGCAGTAATCCTTAAAAGGTTAGATTTAATAAATTAAGATTCGAATTTCAACATCTGTAACCCTTTTCCTATCCTAAACTACGGCCTCTTTGTATAAAATAAATCATCTAAGTTGAAAGATTATTCCATAATAGATAAGAAGTTGTCACTGTCAAGAGCTTTTCTCTATCATGAAGAATGACAAAAGAGAGGAAAAGCTTTTTTCTCCTCCATTGGTACTACATCTAGTTGCTGGAAAGACACAATCCACATGAGAAACTTTTTAAACAAGTGAAACTATTCAACATACATTTTGAAAGAACAAAATATGCTTCTCTGACAAAATGGGTCCAAAATACAATAGGAAAGAAAGCACTACAAATCTACAATCTTTTATTTTTTTTACTAGAATTTGTTTTTATATCACTTTAATTTCATGTTTTTAAAATAAATCTTTATGCCAACATTCATGTCATATTTTTGAGAGTATTGAATTTTTAGTTTCAGTAATAAGATTCAATATCTAACTACTTCAATTACCAAAATAAATAAATCTTTGGCAGAGCCCAATTTGCATTCTAAATCCTCAATTATATATATTTTTTAAAAAAAGTTGAGCAATAGGCCAAATTTCTGTGCCCCTACTGACAGTTTTGGGTTAGATTTCTGGTTCTTTGTGAGGCTGGTCCTGCTGTCAATTTTGATCATTGAATTCAATTTTATCTAAAAGAATAAAATACTTATACAAGAACAACTAAACATCTTATCAAAAATTTTCCCTTCTCCCATTCTAATTTTTCAACAAGAAAATCATTTTGCGCAATCTCATCAGACAATGATGGAATTATGGCACCATTTTATTACCCAATTGTATTATCTTTATATATTTATTTTTCAACGAATTGAATCCCAACATCCCACAATCCCTAAGGGTTGCCACAGTTATCACAATCTTTGCCCATGCTTACAAGCACATGGGTGAAAACGAAGGTTTGGGTGATATGTTGTTTTGCCATTTGAAGAGCCACTAAATGGCAAGACAAGTAACATAGAAATTCTGGTTCAGTTGCTGTCTAAAGGTAGTTTATGTGTCTGTTAGTGACTGGAGAATGGAAATCAGAAACACAAGAGTATGGCTATGTACTTTATCTCTTCAAGAAACTGAGAAGGGATATTACTTGCATTGAACTAGATAATGTTTTAACTATTTATCTTCAATGCAACATGGAGGGGTTTTTATTAATTCTTTTCTGTCCTTTTTGATACCTTGAAGAAGCTGCATCTGGTGATAACGGTTCGATTCAGTTTTGAAAAAAAATTATGATTAATGTGTAGTATTTTGGTTTTTTAAAAATTGAATAACGTCAAAAACGGAACCGATCCGAATCGAATTTCAACGGTTCGGATCGATTCAGTTCATCTGTTTTTAAATTTTTAAAAAATTATCTTTTTCTATAGTATTTTTAAGTTTTAAAATATTTATTTTTATATTATAAAAAATTAAAAAATAGAATTCGGTTCAGTTCAAATAATTGTAATTTTTTAATTTATGAATCGAAAACCGAACCGAACTGAATAAATCTAATTATTATCCAAACCGAATTCAATAAAAACCGAATCGAAATTGAACCGAACACTACGATTCGAACCGGTTTTCGATTTTCTCGCTTTTTTTGCTCAACCCTAACTGCATCCTCATTGTCTCCAAGTTTCCAACTCTTTCCCCCATATGATTCTCTTTGCATTTGTTTTTCAAGAGTTTGTCACTGAAATGTGGAAACATTGAGGCTGAAGTTTAAAATTTTACCAGGTGGAAATAAGTACTACACCCTTGACTTGACCAGATGAAAATCCTCAGTTTTGCAGAAGGCCCATTGAGGTTTTCCATAAGTATATGGCTGACCCTGCCAAGTACTGTTGATTGCAATTTGCAAAGGAAGATCCAAAGAAAGAGGGAAGGGTAAAAGAAAATGGACTTGATGATGATGACTCCAAACCTAAGAGGAAAAGGCAATGGAAACCATCAAACCAAACACTTTACAGTTTAAAACACTTTACAGTTTACAACTTCAATTTAAGATTTATGTAATTTTATCACGGGTTTATATTTAATTCACTGATAATGTATATATTACACTGTCAGTGAAACAGATGATTTTATTTTTCATAAGGTGGTTGAGGTGAAACTTGAAACCCAATTGGAAATTCCTGACAAAAAAAGAAGAAAGAAACCCAAGTGGAATTGACCGGGTTATACTTAATCGGTGACACAGAACATTGATTTCCATGTATTTGGTAAAAGAATTTGTAATGACTTGAGATACTAAAAGTTTTAAAAATAGTTCATAATGAAAATATGGCTTAGATATAAAAAGATCCCTGAATTAAATTAAATAATCATCCGAGTTTTGTGTTTTATTGTAATCAATTGAACCCCAAACATCTATTTTCATCCAATTAAGTTCTCCTACAAATATTTTCTCCCAATTGAGCCTTATTGATCGAACAAAAATTAGTGATGATCGTTAACCAATTTTTATCCATCAAGGGTTCAATAGTGTGAAAGTATATGTTGAAGATATCAATTGATTGCAATAAAACGATAGAGTTTAGATGATTATTTAATTTTAATTCATGAACTTTATTATATTTAACTTTAAGCCTAAAAATATGGATCAAATGCTAAATTGGTGGTTTTTACAGGCTGGAATTTTAAGGGTACTTAAGAAGAATTAGGACCATAACCAACCTAGACCAAACCATATATTCCTTCTTCAACAACCATAACATTATTGGCAATAGAAGTTGGTAGCTGTCGGATTCTCTCAATTGAAGAGGTCCTTTTTCTGCCAGCAAAATAAATTTGAAGGTGACCTCCCCCATTCTACCACTTTCATAGTCTCTCTATCTCTTATGTCAGCAAAAATGAGACAAATACTGGATCCAATCAATGAAAGAAATAAAAATTAACAAGAACTGTATAAAAAGGAAGTGGTTGTTTAAGCAATGATTAATGATGCTTATAATCATGGCTGTATGTCATTTGAGAACACAATGGACCAGCCCAGCTACCCCAAGTCATTATAATTTATAAACCCCAGAGAGAAATTCAACTAAAATAATGATTTTTTCAGTTTCAATTTGAACATTTCAATGTCATAAATTTAATTGCCTCTCTTAATACATAAAAAATCTCTATGTTAAAAAAGTAAAAGAAAAAGAAAAGAACCCTGAAAATCTGGTTTTAAGGCTCCAAATAAACAGGTAAAACTACAGTTTTGGACCCTCTGCCATGACCAAAAGAAAAGAAAGATCTTCTCACTGATCTGCTACTGCAACCTTCAATGGGGCTAACCTCACTGATTTGCCGGTTCTGTCTTATAGCTTCTTGAACTGCTAAATAAAGCTGCCGATCTGCTGATGAATCCATTGAGATAGACCTCCTTATTGGCTGAATTGCAAACTGTTCATCTTTGTCTCTAATATCAATGCATTCATCTCCCATGCTAGTCCCTTTATGAAACTTTCTTGCTTTTTTCTGCACAATTTTCTGCTCAAACTTCCTTGGTGAAGGACTAATCGACCGCGTCGATAACTCCCCTGAGTTCAATCTTTCTTGTGCACCGAGCAATATTTGATCAGTGGAACTATGGTTACCTAATTCAATCACCACAAAATCTTGATCACCACGAATGAAATTTTCGTTATATGGATTTGGATCTTGTGGGGTTGAGCTTGGAGCAATGATTGGGTCAGCTGGGAACCGAGTAGTAGTAGTACTCGAAATACTTGTTCTGCAAAGTGGACAATTGGCATTGTTTTGTAGCCAAACATCGATGCAATCAATGTGAAAAACATGGCTACAATTTGGTATTATTCTTAGCTTCTCATCTTCCTGGAACTCATTCAAGCAAACTGCACATTCACAAAAGCTTCTCTCTCCAAAATCTCTGTTGTTTCCACCACTTTTCTTGAATTGAAATATTGGGATTGACCTTATCACAGATTCATCAAGTCCTCTATGTACCATTGCTGGAGAGTATGCCATTAAAGGGTCTTCGGGTCGTCTTCGAGATAAAGAAAATCGCCTTAGGAGATCAATCCTGTGCCAATTGAGGCAGCACTTTATGACAAAGATATAGTAGCTGACTAACAAGAAAGCTGTAGCTAAAATTCCTATAATAGCAATAGCTATAATGGGAAAACTTGTATCTGATGATTGCAAATGAGGCCCCAAGATTGAGTTTCCTGGACTTGTGATTGGAGAAAGAGCTTGTGAGAGTCGAATCGTATTCGTTTTGCTTACAAGATCCATGAAAAACAAATTTTTTAAACAATGCAAAGAAAAGGGTCTGCTTGGATCTTGAAAACAATCAAAGATGCAAAGTTTTACACTGAAAAAACACAGTTTCAGAAACTATATATAGAAATGATATTGGAAACGATCGTTTCTTTTTATATACTTGAAATCCATTGAAACACCAATAAAAAGAAAAACATAAAGAGGTAAAATCAAAGAGCTAAACAAGAGGGAAAACAAGCATTGAATTGATGAAGATAGGTTTGAAAAGAGACAGGTGGAGTCAAGAACATGGAAAAGAGAGGAAGAAGAGAGAAAACCCAGGTGGGCTATAAATGAGGAAGGTGTTAAAAAGGGGACAAGAAAAAGGCTAGAATATATATTGAATTAAATGAAAATGTAATGTGTAAAGGAAAACTTTATTTTAAGGAGAGAAAATACAGGTCTGAAACGAGAGTACATAGTTGGTGAATTTCTCTCAGGTTTCCACGAAAAGCTTAGCTAGGAAAAACTTGTTTCAGACTTTCAGTGTCTCGATTATTGTACATTTTTAAAAAAAATTGCCATTTTTATTAAATAAATATTTGCTGCAGGTATGGGGGAATAGAAAAATTGGGGGACTAAAATCGAATGGATTGGCCCACTACAATGAATGATAGAGTTTGACATAAACGTAGGAATCAAGGTTGGGGACCAAGACCTCGGGTCTGATCGAGTTACGACTCGAATTTTTTTTTTAATTCAAATTTATGTTTGGATTGGTAAAAAAATCTATTTTATTATTTATAAAATATTAAAAAAATTATATAATATTTTTATATTCTATAATTAAATTTAAATAAAATTATTTTTATTTAATAAATAATAATTCGGGTCGAGTCAAATTGATTCGAATTATTAAAATTCTTATTCAAATTCAATTAAAGCCAAATCTATCAGATCGAACGGGCAATTATTGGATAGGTGGATGCAAGAATAAGGCATCAATTTTTTCATTGATTCAAAGCTTATGATCTTTGATGATTTGAAGTTTGAACTTAAAAAGTCTTTAATGGCTTTTATAACATGTGAAATTTCTGTCTTACAACAGTCAAGTGATCAGAAAAATTACTGCAAAACATCAAATTTTTTTTCTTGATAATCAGAGATTGATCATTATATGGTGATTTCTTTTCATTATAAATGATTCTTTAATTTTGACATTTAGCAAAACATGTGCAGCAAGGATCTGCTAGAAACCACAATTTCGTCAGTATTTTTTTTTTTTATCATCTCGAAGAGTTTAGGATGTTAAGAACAAAAATTAGTAGATTTAATAATTTTGAACACGATATAATTAAAAAATATAAAAAAAATAATTAAAATATGATACGATATGAAAAATAAGACAAATACACAAATGTATTAAAATTTATATAACATAAATTATTAACGTGTTAAAATTTATATAAATATATGATATAAAAAATTAATATACATATGATACAAATATATAAATTGTCAAATTAAAAAAATCAGAGTCCTCAGTTCTCATGGGACAGAAACAATTTTTTTTTTTTACTGTGAGGTAATTAAAGGATTTGACTCTAATATATATATGGAGATTCCCCAAGAGGGACAACTCATGACAATGTTTTTAGTATAATCTTACTAGCTAAGTAATTAACCAATACTAGAAAAAGAATTGATAAGACAATTTCTAGGAGCCAATGGGGAAACAATAATGGAGATAAGCCAAATGTACAATGGAATTAAAATCAAATTACTTAAAAGAGTTGGTTAGGAAATTGTTAAAGTTGTAGCATGATTGATTAATTTTTTGGTACGATCATTTGAAAAAGGAAAACTTTTTTTATTTCTTTTTTTCACTTTCAAATGCTGCAAAACTAATCATGCTTTTGATTTAACATTGTTCTTACCAAATTGTTAAAAAGAATAAATAAACAAATAATTTTTGGTGTAGATTGAGATGATTAACTTTCAATATGAAACTACCTAACAGTACTAGTAATAATTTTTTTTTTGGATAATTACTAAGTAATAATTTCAGCATTTGTTTATCCATCATACTAGTCTGATGAACTATAAAAAAGCAGAATCTACCTTCTGAAATTATATCAACTCAAAACCTAATCTAAAGTTGAGACAATTAATTGGAATCAATAAATAAGGTTGCCATTTATCAATTGGATGCATAAGTTTAAGGGTTAATGATTTTAAAAAAACCTTGACTTTTCATGCACCCATCCTCTTTTTGGTCAATCGAATCATAAATAAAGCAAAATTAAAAGTCTCAAAGTCACATGCAAGCCAATATATATATATATATATATATATATATGAGATCGTAGTTTGAATATAAAAAAAGAGATTGCAGATGTTAAAATTCGAGTTTCAAATTTGTTAGATATTATTTTTTAAAAATAACTATGAACTAATTGAATTAAATTTCAGATTCCAAATAACTTTTTTACATGCCAAAAAACCTCTCATCTAATTGAAAATTTATTGATTACTCCCTTTCATATCTAACAATTTTTTTTTAATACAGTTAAGATATCCGTTTGCTTATACTTAATCCTCTCTTCACTTAAAATATTTTAGAAATTTACTTTTTTATATGGATTTGATAATATTTTAGAAATTTACTTAAAATCAAATTCTGATTAATAAAAGAAATAAAGAAAAAAAAAAGTTATGACTTTAACGACCGACTAAGCTCAAAAATGTTGATATCTAACCTAACTTGCCTCAATTTGAAAATCATGAAGAGCAGCGAAGCAAAAGCAAAGCAACCTAAGCTACACGTTTTGGGAATAGTTGTTTTTCTTAGTGGGGTCCTTTATCTTGATTTTGATCATCACCAGAAAAAAAGTTAATAGTCTTTCACAGGAGGAAAGTCAAATCTGTAAACCAATGATCCAAAAATAAATAATAAAAACAGAACCGACACTCTCCATATTTGCGTGTTGACAAGCTATAGAAAGACAATCCCCTCTTAGCTTAGGAAGATAAGAAAAACAGTCTTCTCTTTTTTCAGTCAAAGCTTGTGTGCCCCTATAGCAAAGAAATTTCTAATCCCTTATGACTTTTTAGTTCACATCACCATCATAGAATCATATATATATATATATATATATATATATATTATTAAAATTGAGTCTTGAGAGACTTTGGCATTTTTTTTTTTTTTATATAGTGGGATAAAAAAGTAATTTATTATATTTATTGTTGAGTTGAGATTTAAGAGAGATTCTTTAAATAGGTTAGGGACAATTTTGTCCTCTTCTATAACATAATTTTATTTATTTTTAAAGATTTTTTAGTTTTAAGTTATTTTATTTTATTTTTAAATAATGTATTTAAAGAGGTTGGTTCGTACATTCACTCGCAGGTCGATTTAAGATCTTTACTCGACCCGTTCGGAAAAAAATTATTTTATTAAATTTTTTTTTTTAGTTTTTAGTATTTAGTATTTTTAAATCGTTTATTTAAAGGGGTTAGTCTGTACGTTAACTCGCAGGTCGATTTAGGATCCGTACTTGACCCGCTTGGAAAAAAATAAAGAAATTTAATTTATTAATTATTTTTAGTTTTTTTAAGTTTATTTTTAAATGATGTATTTAAAGGGATTGATCCGCATTTTGACTCGCGTATCGATTTAGGATTTGTACCCGACCAACACGAAAAAAAGTTAAAAAAAGAATTAATTATTAATTATTTTTAAAATTTTAAATTATGTATTTAAAGAGGTTGGTCCGCATGTTAATTCGAAGTCGATTTAGGATCCATATCCGACCCGATCGAGAAATGTTTTTTATTTTATTAATTATTTTTTGTTTTTATTTTTTTAAATGATGTATTTAAAGGGGTTGCTTTGCACATTGACTTGCGAATCGATATAAGATCTAAACCCGATCAGCTCGAGAAAAAAATTAAAATTAAAATTTTATTTTAAAAATTAATTTTTATTTTAATTCTAAATGGTATATTTAAAAGGTTGACCTATACATTCACTCGTGGGTCGATCTAGGATTTGTAATAGACCTGTTTGAAATAAAAATTTTAAAAAATTATTTTATTAATTATTTTTAGTTTTTTATTTCATTTCATTTTACTTTATTTTATTTATAAATGATGTATTTAAAGGGGTTGATCTGCACATTGACTCGTGGATTGGTTTAGGATACATACCCGACCCGCACGAAAAAAAAAGTTAAAAAATAAATTAATTTAATTAATTAGTTTATTATTTTATTTTTAAATAATGTATTTAAAAGGGTTAGTCCGCACGTTGACTTGCGAGTCGATTTAGGATCCATACCCGATTAGTTTAGGAAAAAAGTTAAAAAAATAAATTTATTAATTATTTTAATTTTAATTTTAAATGATGTATATAAAGGGCTTCGTCCGCACGTTGACTCGCAAGTCGGTTTAAGGTACCCGCCCTGCTCGGGAAAAAAGTTAAAAACAATTATTTTGTTAATTTTTTTTATTTTAATTTTAAATAATGTATTTAAAGGGGTATGTTCGCACGTTGAGTTGCGGGTCAATTTAGGATCCGTATCCGATCCGCTCGAGAAAAAAAGTAAAAAAAAAAAGATAAAACGAACTTACTGCTAACCTATGTAAGAAAATCGATCATACGAAAGAATAAAATACAAACCAAAATTTTATTTTCTTATTTTTTAACTCCTATAAATAAAAATCTACAACATACAATAAAGTCTAAATATTTTTAAATATATATAAATAACATTTGAAAATGCATTTATATTACGTAATTTATAAATAAACAATTATCATAAATTTTATTTTAATAATTAACAAAATATAATTATATTAATATTCTTATAATTTAGAAATAAAAATTAAATATATATTTTAAATAAAATTAATTTATTATTATTAATTAATTAAAAAATTTATAAAAAGTTTAAAAATACCCCAACGAAGTGGGTTTTTTTCTAGTATATTATTTATTTTTGGGTCCTAGGAATAAGGAGGTATTTTTGAAATGTTAAAGGTATTTTGATTTTAATTTATTTGTTTGTGAGGATAAAAGTATCTTTTGGTTTAAATAATTTGAAGAAAAAAACAAACAGGTCTCTGTCGAGAGGGAGAGAAGGACAAGAGTGAAGAGGGGAGAGAAAAAGAGAGGAGAGAAGAGAGAGATGGCTGAGGGGAGGTCGGATGGTGCCTTATCGGTGTGGGTGGCTGGTTGGAGAGGAAATAGTGTAGGAGAGGGGAGGAAATAGTGGAGGAGAGAAAAGAAAAAAGAGAAGGAAATCAAGTCGTCGGCGATGGCGGAAGAGAGAAAATGAGGAGATCGAGCAAGATGGGCCGGTTGTCTCACTGTGGTCGGCGACAACATAGGTAACTAGCCGAAAGGAAGGAAGAAGAAAAGAAAGAAGAGAAAAATTAAAATATATATATATAAAGGATAAAGAAAAATTAAAAAAAAAAAAAAAAAGTTGTAGTTGTAGTTGTAATTGTAATTTTTGTTTTTTTTATTGTTTCTAATTTTTTATAATTAAGAAGAAGATGAAGGAAAAAAATATAAAAAATTTTAAAAAAAGAAAAATCAAGAAAAAATAGTTGTAATTTTTTTCTATTATTGTTGTTTTAATTTTTATAATTTATTAATTTCATAAAAATAAACATATATATATATTAAATTTTTTCACATGATTTTGAATTCTTATGTATTAAAAAATATTAATATTGTTTACTATTTTCTTATCAATTTTTTAAGAAAAATATGAATTAAAAATAATCATAGTATATAGTTGATTTATCCCTTTGTATTTATCAAATTGAATTTAAAAAATGTAAAAAGATAATAATCTTTAAATCTTTTTTTTCATTCATTAAGTCTTTTTTCAAACAAGTTTAATTTAAAATGATTTAATAAAATTATTCATGTATATTTTTAACAAAAATATATAATTCCCAAACCCTCGCACGGATAAAATTTCTAGTTTGTGTTAATTCCTTGTGAATGTTATAGAGATTATCTAAAAGATTTAAAATCTTCTTTAATATGCTTAAAAAAATGATTTTGCCTTATTAAATAAATAAACAAATAAGAATGTTTTTTTGTGCAAGATTCCATCCTTGAAACTTTTGGTCGCTAAAATTTAGTGTAGGAGATCCCTTCACATTGAATTTAAAATTTTTAATTGGTTAAAATAATAAAAAAAAAATTATGAATTTTATTATTTTATTTAAATAAATTTTTATAATTTTATTGCATCTAAATAATTCTTAATCTTTAATTTGTATCTAAATAAATTCTTAACTTTTAATTTATATATAATTAACCATTAACATAAATCAATTTTTCATTTAAAATAAAAAATTATTTGAATATTAATCAAAGATTATTTAAATACAACACAAATAAAAAAAATTATTAATAAATATAAATAATTCAATTTTTTTAATATTGTAGTCATTTTAATTTTATTTTCAAAACTTTACCATAATCAATCATCATGGATGGGAACTAGCATCGTGAAACAAGGGTAATTACTTTTGTCTCGTATAAATAATTTTTTGAATTCAAAGTTTAATTCGTTGGTTCATATAATATCTTTTAAAAAATAAATTTAATAAATTTAAATTTTAAATTTTAATATCTAAAACCTTTTACCTATTTTAATCTACTGTCTCTTTTATAAAATATATATATATATATATATATATATATTTCCCTCATGTAGTAAATTAGAATATCCCACTTCCATTTTCTCAATCCTTGTAGGGTAAGGCTCCTAGCTAGCTACACCTAATGCTTTTTTATTAGTAATAAAATAGATAAAGTACATGCAAGGCTAGATTTATTAGCCATGGAAACAACCAACATTACTATTCACCTAACTTTTACATATCCATAACAAGTTTTGTTCTTAAAATATTGTTATTTACTTTTTTTTTTTGTTGTCATTTTTCTTCATTGATCTCTATTATTGCTGAAAAGCAAATTGCAGCATACATTGTCCATTTTTTCAAGTAAAGTTTTTATGATTCATCATTTCCACCACAAAATATATAATCTTTCACAATTAATTCAGCTTGTCCTTTCTTTTAATTTACTTGCATCAGTACTACGCCAGGGTTACCTCAGCTTTTTCTTAATAATGAGGTTTTTTTTTTTTTTTTTCTATTTTCTTCAGAACAATTTCAAGCCACTATTTCTAAAAATTGGTCCCCAAGTTTTCTATGAGAAAAGGAATTAGCCATATGGTCCCTTAATTGATAAGAATATGATAGTTCAAATAAAGTCATAACCCAAGTTATATTAATTAATTACTATTATATTCATGAAATCAAGTTCTATTTTTTCTGTTTTGAATATCCATTATTAAGTATAAAAAGAAGGAGAGGAAAAAACCAATTTATACAAATTCAAAATTAATTTAGTTGATTCATGCAATCACTTTTAAAATATGATATTCAACAGATGTAAGATTAAATTTCAATGCCAATAATAATTTCTTTTTCTATTTTCAGAATGAAACTTTTTTTGTCAAATAAACAAATTTTTATGCTTAGAAATTACTTTTCTTGATAAGAATCATAAATAAACTCGAAATTTAACTAAATTCATTTATGCAGTCACTTATAAGAAGTGACTCTAATAAGTTTAGAATTCGAATTTCAATATTTACAATCTCTTTTCTTATCTCAAGCTGCGACTCTTTTATACCAAAAAAATAATAATAAGAATCATAAACTGTTGAAAAGAGAAAGGGTTGTCCCATTTTTTATGCCGATTCTTAGTAACATATACATTAATGTTAGTTAAGATATAATTCTCATCAATCTACTTTTGGACAATTTTCATTGATGTGTGATGATTTCCTTTATGTACTACCACCCTACAAAAGTGAAGACATTAAAATTGATGACTACTCTAACTTCATAAATAGCAGGCCAATCCAACGGTTGTTATTGGCTGATCAAATTCCAAATTGAACCACATACAAAAACAGCTTTTTGCAATATAAATGCAATAGCAACAGATAGAATTTACAAAGGAAAAAAAAAAAAAAATTGGCACATGGGGGGGCGGGGGAGGAGGCAACAGCTGTTGATGAGAGGCAGTTTACTTGGGGAAGTTGCCTTGGCCTCTTCATCAATTTGCGAGAAAACAAATATTTGCTTATAGTTTTTATTGATGTTGCACCTGCTTGTCAGTCTGGATTTATTATTATTTTAAATATTTTCATTTTTCAATTTAGGTTATTTTGTATAAAAAAAATTATAATTAATCTTTTTTTTTATTTGTTTGGTTATTGTTGTTAATGTCAGTTGACTCTGTTCAAGGGTTTGTTTCTTCATTATTTTGTTTAGTTTACCTTTGACCATCAACTTATTAATCAAAATGGTAATTTTCCGGGATAAATCCAATTAGTTATTGTTAAACTCATTTAACACAGAGTCCAAGTCAGCAAACTCAATACAGCTCAAGTCAACGTCACACAAGATATGTTGACTTATCTTACTCCTCAGGGTTCAAGTCGAATTTCATCTACTGAGAAAAAGTCGCTCATATCCTCCGCTATCAAACCTCAATAGGCAGACGACATATGGTGCTCTCCAAGACGTCCAACCAAGTAAAAATAGTCCAAAAAGGGGCTGATTTCATATATGTACCATATACACTTTTACCTCCATTGCCCACAATCACCCTTTCCAACCTTCCTCAAGAACTTATTGAATTAAGTATCGGAGCGTGCTCCGAAAGTAAAATTTCTCCACCCTCTAACCTCTTTTCTCCACCTTAACAGGGATTCAGATCATCAGACAAATCAACTCTCCAACAAAAAACATCAACAATTATGTTTGTGTCCGGAGAAAATTTTAGTGTAAGCACTTAGATGACAAAAAAAAACATGTCAAAGAGGTACGTTAGTTCGGCATAAACCCTCCGATGTTAAAATCAGTAAATAAAAAAGATGAACACACAAAAGAAAGTAAGGAATGCGAGTCAGAAGCTTAAAGTTACCTTGGATGAGTGATAATATAATTGTTATGGGTTGAATCAGGTTGGATCATATTCGAATAGTAAAAAAATTTATTTGTTGAAAGTTCAGTTTATGGAGTTTAAAAAACCTATTTCACTATTTAAAAATATTAAAAATTATTTTTATATTAAAAATTATATATTTTTATAATTAAATTTAAATAAAAATATTTTATTAATTAAATAATAATCTTAACCGAGTCAGATTAACTCAATTAAAAATATTTTATTCTAAATCTGACTCAATTTCAATCGAATCCATCAAACCTAACAAGTAATGCGATCTTGGACAAATTAAGTGACAAACCCTAACACGAAAGATATATGAATGACATGTAAATTAATTAATATATTAAAGTTTTATAAAAAAGACTAATTCTTCTTTCATAAAAAAAAGGGGAAAAAAAATTCATGATCTGATCATAATAATATACATGTATGATGCATGAGAACAAGTAAATATAAGGATGAATTGATTTTTTTTATTGTCAAAATTTTTCTTAAGAAAAACTGAAATGAATTTTGGACCTTCAGCACAATTAATTTATATCTCTGCCTATAATTTGAATAAATTTATGATGACTTGATACAGAACTGATGAAACAAATAATTAAAGAATTAAATTCATGCATATGCCTAGTTGGTTCGTACAATCGTTTAGTTGGTTCAAACAATCGTTTTTAAGAAGTGTCACATTTAACAAGTATGTGATTCGAATTTCAATATCTATAATTTTTTTCATTATTTTTAGATTACGATCTCTTTTTTTAAAAAAAAAATGCAATAACCAATGAAGGAGATGCTGTGCGGAACTAAATCGAGATTAGTAAAACCGATAAAAACACATTGAAAAAACAAAGATATTTTACGTGGTTCAGCAAGTGTGCTTACATCCACAGGAGGAGGAGCTTGAAGCTTTGTATTAATGGAGATGGAGTACAAACATATACAGAATTCAAGGTGCTATACTAGCACTGAACTCACAACTCACACAATACCAGAAAACTCTAATAAATTTAGAGAATTTGCTCAACTCTTAAACTCTCACACATTTTTTCTCTCTCTCTCTACATGGCCTTTTATAGGCAACACCATTGGTGAGAACACATTTAATGTGGCAGCCAAAGTAGCCACCATCCAGAAGCCATGGTAGCAAAAGTCATGGAAGCTTCCATGACTTTGGTGGTAAGCCTCCATTCTTGACTTTGGTGGCTATGGTGGAAGCTTCCATGGTTGGTGGATAAGCCTCCATTGATGACTTTGAGCCAATATTCAACAATCTCCACCTTGGCGAGAATCCACAGAGAGAATTCACTGATCAGAGCTTCCTCCATTCCTCCTTCAGATGCTTTAAACTCGAGAGATATTGATCAAGTCCAAACAATGTTGAAACTTGATCCCAGAAACTATTTTGGTTAGCATATCTGCGGGATTATCTGCAGTCCCGATCTTCTGTAGTAGGATGTTTCCTTCATCTACTATTTCTCGGATAAAGTGGTAGCGAACATCAATATGCTTGGTCCGAATGTGATGAACTTGGTTCTTAGCTAGGCAAATGGCACTCTGGCTATCGCAGAAAACATCTACCTTTTCCTGTGCTATCCCCAAATCATCAATCAATCCTTGAAGCCAAATTGCTTCCTTGAAAGCTTCCGTTACAGCCATGTACTCTGCTTCTGTTGTAGACAGAGCTACCGTTGACTGTAAAGTTGATCTCCAACTTACTGGTCCTCCTGTTATGGTGAACACATAACCAGTAGTTGAACGACGCTTATCAAGATCTCCAGCATAGTCTGAATCCACATATCCAACAAGATGCTTACCAATAGTTTTACTTCTCTCGAATTTTAAGCCTGTTTCCACAGTACCATGAATGTACCGTAGAATCCATTTCACAGCTTGCCAATGGCCTTTACCAGGATTATGCATGTACCGGCTTACCATACTGACAGCATGTGAAATATCAGGTCTCGTACACACCATTGCATACATTAGGGCACCTACTGCATTGGCATATGGAACATGATCCATCTGTCTCTTCTCACCATCTGTACTTGGTGACATCAATGCACTGAGTTTGAAATGTGCTGTCAAAGGAGTACTTACAGATTTGGTCTTATCATTAATGTCAAATCTCTGAAGTACTTTGCTCAGGTACTGAGCCTGAGTCAATTTGATTATACCATTTTTTCTATCTCTGCTGATTTCCATCCCAAGAATTTTCTTGGCTTTTCCAAGATCCTTCATCTCGAACTCTGAGCTCAGTTAAGCCTTCAGCCTGTCGATCTCCACCTTGCTTTTAGATGCGATTAGCATATCATCAACATATAAAAGCAAGTAGATAAATGATTCATTTTGGAGTTTCCGGAAATAAACACAGTGATCAAATTGACTGAGTGTGTACTTCTGATCCAACATAAAGGTGTCAAACCGCTTGTACCACTGTCGCGGTGACTGCTTCAGACCGTATAGAGACCTGTTCAACTTACATGCCCAATCTTCACGACCGGGGACTCTAAAACCATCTGGTTGAGTCATATAAATTTCCTCCTCTAAGGAACCATGGAGGAATGCAGTTTTTACATCAAGTTGAACTAACTCTAGGTCATACTGTGCTACTAAAGCCAATAATATCCGAATAGATGCATGCTTAACAACAGGTGAAAATACCTCATTGTAGTATATTCCTTTTTTTTGAGCGTAACCTTTGGCTACCAGTCTGGCTTTGTATCTGATACTGTCTTTGCCGGTAGCACCCTCCTTTTTGGCAAAGACCCATTTGCACCCAATTGTTCTTTTGAGTGCTGGAAGTGGAACCAACTTCCAAGTCTGATTCTGATGAAGTGATGTCATCTCTTCATCCATCGCCTTCTTCCACTGGGCATGCTCAGGGCTGTTTACAGCTTCTTTGTAATTGGTCGGAACATCATCGTCAATTACTGGAAGGGCGTATGCCACCATGTCTGTGTACCGAGTAGGTTTCCGAATATGTCTTTTCGATCTGCTGGTGGCAATAGATTCAGGTTGCTGAAAGATTTCCGGTGATGACTCCTCCACTTCAGTTAAGGTGTCATCAGATTCTGGTTCAGATTCATCAGAATTTTGACCAGCATCTTCAGATTCAAACTCCACCTGCTTTAGAGAATCATGGTTCTGATTCTCTGGAGTTGTCAGTTTCAGCATTAAAGATTCGTCAAAGGTAACATCTCGGCTTAAGATGACTTTCTTTGACTCAGGGTTCCACAGTCAGAATACCTTTACTCTTTAACTAAAGCCCAAGAAGACAGCTTTCTTGGCTCTAGGATCCAGTTTTGATTCACTTACGTGAAAATATGCTGGGCATCCGAAAATACGAAGCCGATCATAATCAGTGGCAGAATGTCCGGACCACACCTCTATGGGAGTTTTCCCATCAATTGCAGTGGAGGGTAGTCTGCTGATAATGTGGGAGGCATACAATAAAGCCTCCGCCCAAAATGCTTTGCTCAAGCCCGACTGGGATAACATGCAGCGAACTTTATCAACCAAAGTTCGATTCATCCTTTCTGCAACTCCATTCTGCTGGGGAGTGCCAGGAACAGTGAAGTGTCGGATTATCCCATCATTCTGACAGATTTCCTTCAGTGGATCTGACTTGTATTCTCTACCGTTGTCAGATCTCAGTCTCTTGAGTTTTCTCCCGCTCTGGGTTTCGATCATCTTCTTCCATTTTACGAAGATATCTAAAACTTCATCTTTATGCTTCATAGTATAAACCCAGACATATATAGAGTAATCATCAATAAAGGTCACAAAATAGTGTTTACCTCTCAATGAAGCATTTTTGGAAGGCCCCAAGACATCAGTGTGAATGTAGTCCAATGTTGCTCTCGTACGATGAACTGCAGTGCCAAACTTGACTCTTGTTTGCTTGCCTAGGACACAATGCTCACAGAAATCAAGTTTTCCAGTTTTGGCATTTTTCAATACACCTTGCTTTATCAGGTTTTGCAAGGCCTTTTCTCTAGCATGCCCTAAGCGCATGTGCCAAAGTCGAGAAGTGTCAGATTCATCGTCTCCATTGTTGTGGGAGACTGCTGCTCTGCCTGTTACAGTTTCTCCATCAAGGAGATATAGATTTCCCTTCATATAACCCTTCATTGCTAAGAATGCTCCACGTACAACCTTCAGGACTCCATTCTGAATGGTCATCTTGTAACCATTTGAGTCTAAGACCCCCAGTGATATGAGGTTCTTCTTGAGATCAGGGACATACCTTACATCTGTAAGTTGTCTGATTGTACCGTCATGCATTTTTAGACGGATCGTTCCAATACCTTTAGTGTGACAAGTATTATTATTGCCCATAAGGACAATCCCTCCATCAAACTCCTTGAAGTTTGAGAACCACTTCCGGTTCGGACACATGTGGTAGGAACATCCGGAATCCAGAATCCATTGATTTGAAGAGTTTGTTGTTGTGGAAATCATAAATGCAGAGTCTTCCTCTCCCTCAGATTCTTGAGCTACATTCACAGTCGACTTCTTCATGTTACGATAGTTTTTCCTCCAGTGCCCTTTCTCATGGCAAAAGGCACACTCGTCCTTTGAGAGTCGTGTTCTTGATGATCCCCTTTTTGAACGGGATTTACCTCGCTTGTTTTCTCCGGCTCCTCTATTTTTCGTCCTCCCTCTGAAAACAGTTAAAGCTTCTGGTGTAGTATTCTGGTGATCATGCTGATCCTTTTTCCGATACTCATTATTCACCAGAGCATTACTAACATTAACATATTCTATCTCATTTTTACCATATAACAGTGTAGTGGTTAAATGATCATAGCTATCAAGCAAGGAATTTAACAAAGTAAGAGCCTTATCTTCATCAGAGATATTTGCATCTAGATTTTCAAGATCAGCGAGGATTTTGTTAAAACTTACTAGATGCTCCTGCATGGTGATACCTTGCTTATACTGGAAGCGGAACAGCTTTTTCTTCAGATAGAGTCTGTTCTCCATGCTCTTTTTCATGTACTTGTCCTCGAGTTGTTTCCAGAGATTTTTTGCATTAGTCTCTCTCAGGACACAGTACTTCTGGTCCTTGGCTAGGCATAACCGGATTGTGCCACAAGCCTGGCGGTTGACAAAGTTCCAGTCATCTTCCGATATATCTCTGGGCATGTCTTCCAAGGCGATATGTGATCCCTCTCGGAATAACAGATCCTGAACTTCGCACTGCCACATGCCAAAGTTGTTGGTGCCATCAAATTTCTCCACCTCGAACTTTGCAGTGGTCATCGAGTTCTTTCTGACGTAAGAACTTGATGGTGCGCTGCTGGTTGTTTCAGTTGTCTCTAATGATTCTTCCATGGTAATAAAACAAAATTACCAACTCAGAGTTTTTTCGTTACCTGTATGGAAAAACGGATGCTGTGGTTGAGTCCGGAATAGTCGAAATAGCCATGAACGGGTCCAACTGAGTAAATTTTGGACACACGGAGAATATTCTGTAATTATTCTGCTGCAGGTGGCTCGAAATGGACTCGGTTTAGCTCAACCAGCTCGGAAAAGGCTCGGAATAGTGTTCTGAAACGGCTCAAAAAAATGGCCCGAAAAAGTTGGTCGGAGCGGCGGCGGCGCGTGGGGCGCGTGGGGCGCGTGCAGGCAGGGAGGTATCGGAGCGTGGGGCTCGTGGGCGCGTGGGGACCACTCGTCTTCAACCTCTGGATGGCGCGTGGGCGCGTGCTGAGTGTGGGCTTCACGCTTCCTTCTTCAACCTCCAGCGGCGCGTGCGGCGCGTGGGCGAGTGAGGCCCACTCTCGCTTCTTCTGGAGGCGCGTGTGGGCGCGTGCGTCCTCCTTTGGTGCTCCGGTTGATTCTGCTGCACTCCTCTCGACGACCTCTTCAACCTGGTATTTTCAAAATACAAATTGGAGCACTTTTGAAAAACGGACAGAATCAAACAAACTCGGTTTTACGTAAAATTTGGCTCTGATACCAATTTGTTGTGCGAAACTAAATCGAGATTAGTAAAACCGATAAAAACACACTGAAAAAACAAAGATATTTTACGTGGTTCAACAAGTATGCTTACATCCACGGGAGGAGGAGCTTGAAGCTTTGTATTAATGGAGATGGAGTACAAACATATACAGAATTCAAGCTGCTATACTAGCACTGAACTCACAACTCACACAATACCAGAAAACTCTAATAAATTTAGAGAATTTGCTCAACTCTTAAACTCTCACACATTTTTTTTCTCTCTCTCTACATGGCCTTTTATAGGCAACACCATTGGTGAGAACACATTTAATGTGGCAGCCAAAGTAGCCACCATCCAGCAGCCATGGTAGCAAAAATCATGGAAGCTTCCATGACTTTGGTGGTAAGCCTCCATTCTTGACTTTGGTGGCTATGGTGGAAGCTTCCATGGTTGGTGGATAAGCCTCCATTGATGACTTTGAGCCAATATTCAACAGGAGAATATTGATTTATAAATCAAAATGGAAGTAGAACATCTTATTTTTATATATAGAATTCATATAACTAGTAAATTTAGGTTTTATATGGATTTTAATATTTTATCGCGTCCCGGTGCGATAGAATCTAAGAATGTATTAATGATACAGTTGATTTCACTGTCATTTGAGTTGGAGATCGAAGGGATAAGAGTCCAATTAAAAATTGGATCTTACATAAAAAAAAATTCTCATCTTTACTCCTTTTTAAATAATTTTGTCATGTTATTATTTTTATTTAAAAGTTTTAAAATTATTTATTCATTTAATATAATAAATAAATTTATATAATTATATAACAACTAATTAATTAAATAAAATATGATATATATATATATATGTGTTAAAATTTAAAATGTAAATATTATTAAAATATTCATAAAATAAATTATCAATACACTTTTAGATTAATATCTTTAATGTCATTTTTTATTTTCACCTTAACACTATAACTATTTTGTTATCCAAACATACGTTCTATTACTGACATTAATCATACCGCTACAGTATTTAATTTTAACTTTACCGTTACAGTGACTAATCTCAACGCCACAGTTATTTTTAATCTCATCATCCATCGAAATGGATCCTATCTCAATACTATTATACTTACAAATTAAAATTAGTAATTTAGGGGTGAGCATTTGGTTGGTTCAATTCGATTCTTAAAATCGATTAAACCAAATAAATTTGTAAAATCAATCAAATTGATCAAAAAAATATTTCAAAATCGAAATAACCGAATGGAACTTAATCGGTTCGGTTCAATCGGTTTTTTCATTTTCACTCTAAAAGTTTTTGCAATTTTGATTTGTTTGGATTATAGGTTTTTGATTTGTTTGGGTTATGAGTTGGGTTAGTTTAATTTTAGATTAAATTGAGTTGGATTGGGTTGGGTTGGATTGGATTGAGTTAAATTGTTAATTGAATTTGAGTTTAAATAAAAATAATATATACTTTTAATTAAGTATCGATTTGCTCAATCGATTCGGTTTAAAAATAAAAATCTGCAAAGCGATCAAAGAAACACGTTTAAACCTAAAAAACTAATTGACCTAAATCGAAACTGAATAAACCGAACTGAATTAACTGAATTGCTTCGATTTAGATCGATTTATTTGATTATTCGACTATTTGCTTAATAGTAGTATTAGAACTGTAATTAAAGATATTATAAGAAGGATACATCAGATCATGTGGGAGCTCACGTTGGATGACGAAGTCACGTGAGGCTATGAGCTGGGGATGGGATCTCATTAACACTTTTTAACAATTTTCAGTTTTTCACTAGAGGTGGCAATTGGGCGGGTTCGGGCGGGTTCGGGTCGGGTTCATTCGGGTTCGGGTTTATTCGGGTTCGGGCTCATTCGGGTTCAGGCTCATTCGGGTTCGGGTCCATCCGGGTTCGGGCTCATTCGGGTTCGGGTCCATTCGGGTTCGGGCTCATTCGGGTTCGGGCCCATTCGGGTTCGGGCCCATTCGGGTTTGGGCCCATTCGGGTTCGGGCTCATTCGGGTTCGGGCCCATTCGGGTTCGGGTTCGGGTTCGGTCTGGGTTCGGGTTCGATCTGGGTACGGGTATGTTTTACATTATTTTATTTTATATTAGATGTAATCATTTTTACGTAATTTAAATATTTATATCTAAAAACAAATTATTAATTTATTATTATTATTATTATTATTTTTATACTTTTGCTATTATATGATATTTTTAATTATATTTATTTTTTAAAATTAATATTTGTTAGCACCAAAAGAATAAGAAATTAATTTGTTATATAAAATCAAATTTTGAAATAATTTATTATAAAAAATATGATATATTATAAATTAATATATTGATATTTAAAATAATTGATTTGATGAGCTCGAATTTCAGAATATAAATACATTATAATTTATATTCACTATAAAATAAAAAACTTTTAAAAATAAATCCTGGCCTTTATCTATTCGTTTATATACTTATAAAATGCAAAACATTTATGCTTATAGTCAAGATATATATATATATATATATTGAGTACTTATATTTTTTTCATCAGTATAAAGTATAAATTATAAAGTAGTACTAAAAAATATAATTTATATTTAAATTATACGTAATAAATATATAATTAATATGATTATTTATTAATATATAATAAATATACCCAAAACCAAAAGGCCATAAAACCCAAAACCCCATTAAATCCACCCGCTAAAATAAAATCACATGAAAGCCATAATCCAATTAAACCCACCCTAACCTAACCGCATAAGTATAACTAGAGCTGCTTATGGGCCGGGCCGGGCCGCGGCCCAGTTTTTTTTTATTTTCTCTGCCCAGGCCTGGCCCTGGGTCGACCCGGCCCGCCCATTTAGGCCCGAAACACTGTTCATTGGAATAAAAAAATAATTTTTTTATTTTTTTATTTTTTTATAATTAAAATTAAATAAAATAATATTATAATAAAAATTACTGTTCCGGGCCGGGCCGGCCCGGAACACAAAATATCCTGCCCAGGCCCGGCCCGTGAGCAGGTCTAAGTATAACCCAAAAGGCCAAAATAATTGAATTATTGTCAATTTTTTTACCCTTATAGATTAATTGAATTATTGTCAATTTTTTTTTCACATCTTTAAAATTTTCAAGAATTTAAAATATTTAGATTGTAAATTCATCATGATATGAGACGTTAAAGTTATAACTTATAAGTACAAAATATAATTTACTTTTTGATAAAATTATTATTTCATCATATATATATAATATATTAAATTTTAAATTTTAATTAAATTATTAAAAAAAATTAGAATAAAATTAATAATTAAAGTTATTGCTTTGTAAAAAAATAATAATTGCAATTTGTTTATTTTTATTTTTAGTATTAAATTCGGGTTCGGGTTCGGGTCGGTCTCGGGTTCGGGTCCATTCGGGTTCGGGCTCATTCGGGTTCGGGCTCATTCGGGTTCGGGCCTATTCGGGTTCGGGTCCATTCGGGTTCGGGTCCATTTGGGTTCGGGCCCATTCGGGTTCGGGTCCATTCGGGTTCGGGCCCATTCGGGTTCGGGCTTTTTCGGGTTCGGGTTTTTGACTTTTTGGTCAAATCGGGTTTGGGCGGGTTCGGGTTCGGGTTTTCCTGGGCGGGTTTTCGGGTTCGGGTTCATTTTGCCACCTCTATTTTTCACCATTGTTTTTCGCAGTCAAAATAAAGAAAATGGAAAGAAAAAAAAAAAAAAAAAAAAAAAAGGAAAGAAAGATAGTGGGGCTGAGCACGTGCTGTCACGTGCTTTGAAGGCCGACCATTTCCAAATTTCCTTTTCATTGTTTTTATTTATCACAATTAAGTCAAGTCAGTCAAAAGTTTGACAATTTTTGGATTGTTTGATTCTTGTTTTTTAATAAATTTCAGTTTAAAAAAAAAAAAAAACTACCATAAAATATCTAATAAAAAAGGTGACCCATTTGATTGAGATAAAAAAATGTTGTTGGACTAGTTCTATTACTACTCCTACTATACAAAGACTTCAATTCCATGTTTGAATTTGTATTTTGTGAATTATTATTTTTGATGAATTTAAGGGTAGATTATTAATTTTCTACTAAACAATAAATTTGTTTTTGGCCAAGTGAACAAAAAAGTATTCACTTGAATGTTTAATAGAGGCTTTGAATTTGATTAGTCTTAGTATAGAAAATTAATTATAGAGTAGAAATAAGACATTAGGGGTATGTTTGTTTTATGGAGATGATTTTTGAAAAATAAATTTATTTATTTGGAAAATTTGATATCTTTTGGTATTTAGATAATTTTTGAAAATAATTTTTTAAAAATGTACTGGTATTTGAATGCCTTTGTTGAAATAGTGTGGCATTCAAATGCTTAAGGCAGAGCATTCGGATACCGATTGCCAATTTTGTTTATGAAAAATATTTTATACTTTTCAAAATTTTAAGATAATTTTCAGGAAAAAGAAGTAATTTTTCATTTATCAAAATCTATTTTGTCGTTGATCAAGTTTTTTTTTTTTTTTTTTTTGGCGAAACAAACATTAAAAAATATAAAATTTATTTTTCGAAAACCATTTTTTACAAAACAAACGAATTCATATATATCAATATAGATTGATTTAGTTGGTTGAGTACTCAGTATTGCCTTGACAAAAATTAAAGTTAGAGTTTCACTAACAATTTCATTTGATGAATGATCTGTAAGTATTAATGTTAGCGAAAAAACGAACCCATAGACATTATATATATGTTAATAAATAATATTTGATCACGATGAAGTAGTTTAATTAACTATGTTAATCTCATAGTATCAGCGATTTTTATTGTAAAAGTTTGTCCTTACATTTAAATTAAATATAGGGCTCAAAACTATTTTAATCTCACAGAGTCAAAAACAAAAATTGGGTTGAGAAAACTGACAAAGTTTTTTTCTATTTGATTTGATTTGATGAGCTACTTTGGAAATTCACAATAGACAGCCGAATAAAGTAAAGGGGAACTGGGCCTGCATTAAGTCCCATTGAAAAAATCAAATCCATGCTGCCATCAACTTTAATTTGCTGTGGGCCTGCGTTTGCCGACTAAAGAAACACATTAATTTCACTTTTTAAGAATAGAATTTCCATTTTGTCTTCGACAAATTTTTTTTTTTTTGGGTTCTTGTTCTACTTTAATCTAGCTAGTTTATGTTGCTCTGTTTAAAGGATGCTTCCTTTATTGCGTTCTAATTAAAAATTTCATGAAGCTTGATGGTTAGTTCAAACGGTTTATTCTTCCAATTTAGATGGTGGATTTTAATAGTGATGGAATTCGAATCCAATATCCACAATCTCGCAAGCACATATAAATATATATAATTAGCAATTCATATAAATATATATAGCAATTTGATAAACCTTGCGAAAAAGATTGTTGAATAAGAAAACACAAATAAAAAGTTCAGGTCAGACCTTGTAGATATATTCACATGTCGAGCTATCTGTTCGGATCGAATTGAATCAGATTTGGAATAGGTTTTTAGTATTTTGGATTTTTAAATAATAAAAAAATATTTTATTTAAATTTAATTATAAAATATATAAGTATTAATATAAAAATATTTATAATAAAACAAGATGGATCAAGCCGGACCCGACTAGGTCTGGACAAGCAAATTTTCTTTTATCTTGATCCGACCTATGAACACTTTTAGTCGAGAATTCTCTTTTATTTTGAGAAAAAATTACTTCAAAATAAAGATTTCTATCCAATTTTAACCATAAATGTATAACCTAACCGTAATTATTATTAACATTATTAACATTCTAAATGAGCTTAAATAAATATTTTTTTAAAGATAAAGCTTAAATTTGAAAAATAAATTTTAATAATTCAATTTTTTTTTTTGAAAGAAAGATTAATATCATTTCTTAAAACATAAATACATGCACTTATAATTAAATTAGATTTTCATATGCTAATAATTCAAATTAAGTGTTACGAAAATTATATATTCTCTATAAGAGAAATACAGTTTATAAGATTTGAATCCCCATATATTCCCTTGGTTACACATTTGAACTAAGTTGAATGTAAGTGAAACGGATCATTTTATGCAATTTTCTTTTTATAATACTTGGATATGAAACCCTTATAAACAAAATTTTGTTACTAAACTATTTTAATTATATTACACAAATAATGTATAATGAATTAGTAAAATTAATTATATACAAATTAACCGTAATACAATAAAAAAGTTTAATTAATTCTCCATCTTTATAGAAGAAAAAAAAGGCTTAACTATAAAAAAAAATTCCTTGAACTGAAATTAAATAATCATCTAAGTCCTATTATTTTATTACAATCAATTGATTCTCAAATACTTATTTTTATCCATTTGAGCCATCAAACATCAATTTGAACCCTCAAACATCTATTTTCAATTTTTCACCCAATTAAATTCTCGATTAGACGAAAATTGATGATGGCTTTTGACCAATTTTTGTCCAATCAAAGATTCAATTTGGTGAAAATAAATGTTTGAGAGCTTAATTAATTGCAATAAAACGATAGAGACTTGGATAACTATTTAGTTTTAGTTCAGAGGCTTTTTTATATAAAAAATGTTAACCAATGCCTAGTGACACTGGTTAAAATGATATATATAAAAATAAAAATATAATTAATACATTATTTCAAATAAAGCATAAAGCAAAATCAAAATTTAAGAGTTATTTTAGGTAGTCAAATTAAAATGTTTGAAACATGAAGGAATTCCATATTCATCCATGTTCGAGAAGTTTGACCTCAACAAATATAATCAAAATGATTAATCAAGCAAATGGCCACCCTCCCCTTCTCTTAATTTGCTTATATTACCAAAATTCTGATTCCTACACTATATCACGAATCAAATCTTTATTCCCTCATTTTGGAACCTAAAAAAGTTAATATTTGCTTAAATTATTCTGATTTCATTTTGATTTTATACTTGCGTTTTCATGTCACTGCTTACGCCAGTCTTCCAGAATGATTAAAATTTAAACAAAATTATAAAATAAAAAATAAACAGGGTTTTTTTATTATTATTTTAGAAATTGGAAAAGAAAATGAATAAAAAATCTAGAATATTTTAGATGATGATTATTAGTTATAGTCATATAGAATTGGGTTTTCATTTTTACATCTTTCTAGTGTTTATTGAAACTATTTTTTTATTCAAAATTTTCGTGAATTAACTAGGGTTTAATAGAATTAAACAAAAACTTAACCATTATAGAATAAATTTTGGAGATAATAATAATAATAATAATAATAATAATAATAATAATAATTCTAGGTGTTTGCGGATGTGTTCATGGATTGAGTTAGGTTGATCAAGTTTGATAAGTCTTTTTACAGTTTTGCTCAAGGTTCGATCCGGTCCATAGGATCCATGAGATTTTTTTTAATTATTAAATATAAAAATATTAGTATTTTAAATAAATTTTAAAATTAATATTAAAAAATATTTTATTAATAATTTTAATGTTTTGGCAGGTCGGGCTTAGACTTGAAAATTTCTGCCCAAAGCTCGACTAGTGGATAGATCTAATTATGTGATTTATTAATAAAGTGACGAATTCTTAATTTCAATAATTAAGATTTAATTTGTGACAGCCTCAAATAAAATATATATGGCATGAATTAATGAGATAATTAATGGTTAATACAGCTTCAGAATATTTTAAAATTTAAACTTTTATAATCGAAATTAATTTGAAAAAAATAAAAATAATAAACTAAAGGCAAATCCAATTAGATTAATTCAAATGGTTTGAATTGATGTGAAAACAGGGCAAGAATGAACTTTTTTATACTAGATTTCAAAAAGTTTTGGAAAATTTTAAACTTTGACAAGAAGAGAAGAAGTTTACTACAAAGAAAAATAACAGCAAATCCAAATTGTATTTACTTGGCTAAAAGGTGAATCAACTTAAGTATTACTACGAATAAATCATTTGATTCTATATAAGTCAGTTATGTGGATGTTGACACAGCTTTAGAAAGTTGAGGAAAATTAAAGTTTGTGACTTAAAATTCACTTTAGAAGAAGAAATCCGATTTACTTGCAAAAAAAGGAGATTTGGTCATTTGTATATTATGTTATTTTTTTATAATTGTATTTAAAGTATTATATATTTATATAAATTTTGATACGTTAATAATTCGTATTATATAGAATTTGTTACATTCATATATTCGTGTTATTTTTTTTATATCGTAATATATTTTATATTATATTCATATCATATAATTATATTATATCCAAAATTACAATTTTGATGAAAAGCAATCCAGCTAGTAGAATACATTATTTGATCAATGGTTTGAACTTTGAATTGACATGAAAACATGGTTAATTGTTGATATATATATATATATATATATATATATATATATATATATATATATATATATATATATATATATATATAAAAGATTATTTTATTTCATTTCATAAAAATTACTGCTGAAAATCTTGCATTATTGTATTTCAATTTTAATGTCACTTTTGTATCTCACTTTTTAATAAAATGATCCAAAGAAAAGACCGTTTATCATAAAGTAGACATTAAAATAAAATAAAAAAAACTAAAAAGCGAGGAACTAAGATTTGTACTAGATTTGTCCAAGGTCCGGGTTAACCGTCTAAGCTCGAAGGTCCGTTCATATTTGGGAGGGTTTAGACAAAAATATTAGATCTGAAAAATAGGCTTCGGCAAAAAAATTAGACCCGTTTAAAAAATGGATCGGGCCTTAGCTCCAACATTCAAGATCCGAACCCGGTCCGACCCGACCTATTTTTTAATTAAATAATATATTATTTTTATTTATATATATTATGTAATTTATGTCATAGAAATATTAAATATATAATATTATAGTGTAAACATTAAAAAAATGTTAAGTTGTCTATGTTTAAGAACTTAATAAAAAATATATATATATAAAATTACTAAAGATTAAATAAAAAATAATATATTTAAAAAAAATAGAAAAAAATAATATTGGCGGGCCTAAATGGACTTGGGCTATTCATTTACAAATATGGACGGACTTGGGCAAAATTTGACACCCATATTTCAGATTGGACCAGGTTTGAACAAGCATATATGATATTGATATCATAGATGGACACCTCTAATTGGTACCTATGTGCACCATTATTGTATTTCAATTTTAATGTCACTTTTGTATCTCACCCTTTAATAAAATGATCCAAAAAAAGACCGTTTATCATAAAGTAGACTTTAAATATAAAAAATAAAAATCTGAAAAGCAAGGAACTAAGATTTGTACTAGATTTTACCAAGGTCCGGGTTATTCGTCCAAGCTCGAAGGTCCCTTGGGAGTAGACCTGCTCAATGGCCGCAGCCAACCCGACCCGACAGGCCCGGCCCGTATTAGGCCGAGCCTAAGCAGGATTTTTTTGTTCCAGGCCGGGTTGTTTTTTTTTATTATAATAATATTAATTTTATTTAATTTTAATTATAAATATATTAAAAATTTTAAAAAATATTATTTTAATCCAATGAACAGTGCATTCGAGCCTATCGGCCCGACCCAGGGCCGAGCCTGGGCAAAGAAAATGAAAAAAAATCGGGCCGCGGCCCGGCCCATGAGCAGGTCTAGTTGGAAGGGTTTGGACAAAAATATTAGGCCCTAAAAATAGGCTTCGGCAAAAAAATTAAACCCGTTTAAAAATGGGTCGGGCCTTAGCTCCAACATTCAAGACCCGAACCCGGCCTGGCCCGACCTATTTTTTAATTAAATAATACATTATTTTTATTTATATATATATTATGTAATTTATGTCATATAAATATTAAATATATATAATATTATAGTGTAAACATTAAAAAAAAATGTTAAGTTGTCTATGTTTAAGAACTTAATAAAAGAAATATATATAAAATTACTAAAGATTAAATAAAAAATAATATATTTTAAAAAAATAGAAAAAATAATATTGGCAGGCCTAAACGGACTTGGCTATTCATTTATAAATATGGGCGGACTTGAGAAAAATTTGAGGCCTATTTTTCGGGTCGGACCAGGTTTGGACAAGCATATATGGTGTTGATACCATACATGGACACCTCTAATTTGTACCTATGTGCACCATCATCATTTAAGGTGATTAGAGTGAACTAAAAGTGTATTTGTTTGGAAAAATTATACTATAGATCATTCCCACCACGTCAGTCATGGTCTTTTTCAATAAAATTAAAACAAATTAGATTTTTATGTCACGTCATACTTATCTTCCAACATAAAACACGAGTTATTACCCTTAAAAAAAATGAAAAAAGTAATTGTTACGCTCTTCGCTTCTTCTTTCTCTCTCTCCGACAAAAATAGAACAAAGCAAAAAGAAAAACAATATGTATGACGTGAAAGAGGAATCTGATGTGGTATTATTTGATTGACTGGGACCATGACTGACATGGTAAGAAGAGTTCATAGATATTTACAAGATTATCTATAATTTTTTTTTAAATTTAATCTTTTTATTTTAATTTACAAAAGATATAATGATAAAATAATTTTCTTTTTCTTTTTTTTCATTTTTCAACTCTACTAAGCAATGCTTTTTCATTTTTCCTATAAACACATCAATAAAAAATATATATTTTCTCTCTTTTTATTTTTTTCCTTCTTCATCTTTTTATCTTTTCATTTTTTTTTCATCCTACCAAACAAAATCTAATAGTTAAAGTCGACCATTGCATTGGTTCAAACTTAAAAACAAACGAAAAATTGGGTTTAATTTTAATTGATCGTTTGAATTTGAATTTGTTTCTTTATGCATCATTAAGATGTTAGAAATTTGTTATGTGTATTTTTTATTTAAGATTACTTTATTTAAAAAAAAAATCAAATTTTGTTATCGGCCTTTGTAATTAGGTCAAATATATATTTGATTACTCTACAAAGATTTCAATATTGACATTACTTTTATTTTTAGAGATTTGAAATTTTGGTTCAATCCTTAACTGTGCCTAATTTCGTCCATGCGATTTTGACTTTGCTGGCAATCTTCATTAGTTAATTGTTTGAGGTTTTGATGAGGTGGATTTTTTAATTTTTTTTAATTTTTTGCTTTTTTTTATTTTTATGAATTTTATTAATGAGTGTCTTTAGAATATTTTTTAAAATTAATTAATATATTATTATTGTAATAATATTATATTAAATACAAAAATTGATAATTTTATTCATTATTATCAATGTATTAATTAAAAATATTATTATATTTTATAATCTTAAAAAATATTTTTAAAATACTTGTTAATAAATTTATTTATTTATTTATTTTCTTCTTTCCTCTCTCTAAATCTCTCTCTACTCTTTAAACACTCAAAAAGACAAAAACAACTACTTTCTTTCGCCGCTTGATTTTAGAATCCAACGTCAAACCTCCATCTACTGTCGTCGAGAATAACCCAAAAGCTACTCGACAAATAATCCAAAAATAATCCAAAAAGTCTAAATCTGAAGTCCGAAACCGCGGCTCTCCGCCCAAAAAGACCTCTTCGTCGGCTTTCCATGTGAACCTATTGAGAAAATTCTAAATTTACTCACTTTTAAACTTCTTACTTCATATTTGTCACCATCTTCATAGTTTCTTATCCCGTCTTGCCCAACTGTTATTGTCTTTCGCTTTCATACAATTAGAAGTCTTCAAACGGTTTATTCGATTAATAATTAAATCAAAATTTCATTAATTAATTTTTTATTTATTTTAATTGTTAATTGAATTGAATAAGAAAAGATGTAAATTAATTGAATCGAAATTATTTTGGTTAATTCGATCGATTTTCGATTAACCGAAATAAATATCAAATTTATTTAATAATTTATTTTTAATACAAGATTTTATGTATCCAATCAAAATAACAAAACAAGCTAATTGTATTCCATTCACAATAATATATTCAACCAATCCAAATTCAAAAGCAAAACATAATAAAGCTATAATAAAATCCAAATATCAAACATATTAAAACATAATAAAACTAGAGGTGTTCATGTGCCGGGCCGAGGCCGGGTCGGGCCTATATATGGTATTAACACCATATTTTTGTCCAAGTCCAGTCCGGCCCGTAATATGGTTTTCAAGTAGACTTATCCATGGGCCGGGCTACGGCCTGGAAAACATTTTTTTTCCTTGCCCAAGCCCATTCGGGCCTGGTCCGGGCCGGTCCGTATAAGGCCGTTTTACTATTCTAAAATATTAAAAAATTATTTTTATATTAATATTTTATATATTTTATAATTAAATTTAAATAAAAAAATATTTTTTATTTACTAAATAGTAATTCAAGCCGGTAATTACAAAATACCTTGTCCAAGCCCGGCCCAATACGAGTCAGGCCTACCGGGCCAGGCGGGCTACTCGGCACGTGGACAGGTCTAGTCTCAAGTTTTGTCCAAACCCGTCCATATTTATAAATAGATAGTCCAAGCCCGTTTAGACCCGCTCATATTTTTTTTTCTATTTTTTTAAAAATATTTTATTTTTTATTTAATCTTTAATAATTTTTTTTCTTTTATTAAGTTTTTAAACATGGACAACTTAACATATTTTTTAATGTTTACACTATAATATTATATATATTTAATCTTTATATGATATAAATTACATAATATATATAAAAATATTATATTATATAATTGAAAAACGAGCCGAGCCGGGTTCGGGTCTTGAATGTTGGAGCCAAAGCCCGGTCCATTATTTAAATGGGCTTCACTTTTTTACCCAAATTCATTTTTCGAGCCTAATATTTTTGTCCAAACCCTTTAAATATGGGTGAACCTTCGAGTTTGAGCAAATAACTCGACCCTTGAACAGATCTAAATAAAACCCTAAATCCAAATTTCGAAATTCATCAAAAACCTCAACCGATAATCAAACCAATTTTTTTTTAATTAATCATTTAACCGAACTGTATACAATTTCGGTCTGTTGATTCATTTAAAATCGAATAATAAACACAACTACTTACAACCACCCCGAGGGGGGAAAAAATCGTAACAAAGCCATGGGCTTTCTAGTGTTTTTTTTTTTTGCTTTGAAATGAGAAACCCAAATTTCAAAACTTTCCTTCTCTTCATTTTGTGGTTCTCTTTTGTTCTTCCTTCAGTGATCTCATTTAAAATAGACTCCTAAATCTTTACTCGGGTCAAAGATTCCCAACTCAACGACTCGGATGCAAATCTCCATGACTGGGTTATTCCAAATCTCGATCAAAGCCCGTGTAATTAGGCCGGTATTACCTGCGAAACTCAAAACCAAATTGTTATTTCAAATTGATCTTTCTGGGTTTCGTATCTCAGGCAGGTTTCCGTTTGGGTTTTGTCGGATTCAGACCCTCCGAACTCTCTCCCTTTTGTGGTTGCTGTTCTGTAGGGGTGAGTTCAGTTCGGTTCGGATTGGTTATTTTGGGTTTTACAAATCGAATCGAGGAATTCGGTTTTTTCAAATGGATAACCGAAATCGAACCGTAATAGTCAAAAGATCGATTATAATCGAACCGTAGTATCTCGGTTCGGTTCGGTTATCGATTTTTCATATTTTTTGGGCTTTTGGATTTTTGAACTTTTGGGCTTTATTACATGCTATTTTAATAGGTTATTTATGCCTAACATGCTATTTTGACAATCATAGTATCTTAGTTTTTAAAGTTTTCAAAAATTGTCTTTTTTTTTTTATAGTATTTTTAATTTTTTTCTTCACTAATTTAGAAATAAAATATTTATTTTTATATTATAAAATTAAAAAATAATTAAAAAATAGAATTCGGTTTGGTTCGATTAATTGTGATTTTTTGACTTATGAATCAAAAATCGAACCTAATCGAATAAACAGAACTAATAACCGAACCAAATTTTAACCGAATTAAAAAAAAAACCAAATCAAAACCGAATCAAATACTACGGTTCGAATCGATTTTCGATTTTTTCGATTTTTTTCTCAGCCCTACTGTTATGGGCTTCTTAAGTTTTGAAGAGTGGCTGGAATTGGAATTGGAGATTTGTTTTGAAGAGGAACCGCCAAGGATATTGAAACATGAAATTTGGGAATTGGAGATTTGTTGGACCGGTTGCTATTCTTCCGTGGGGGGGTTTTTTTTTTTGTTGTAAGATTTTGTTGTGGACGGAATTTGAAAGGCAGGTTTTTGTTGTTTTTGGCTAATTAAATTTGGATTAATTTAAGTGTTTTATTTGGGTTTTTTTTTTTTATTTTTTTATTTTATAATAATAGATATTTCTATTATTGATAAAAAAAAATTCTATTTTTTAAATTATCAACGTTTTATTTTTATGTACCAAAATGCGTCAATTTCAAATGCATTAAAAAATCGTCATGACTGATAGCGTATTCCCTTCATACTTTTTTATTTTTTTTTCAAATAATAGTATGAAAGCTGCTCTCAAAAATTAATTTATAAAAAAATAAACTTTAAAATAATATTATAAAAATGATTGAAAAAATTTAGAAAACAACAGTGGGATCAATTCAAATCATGTCATGTAATCAAAAATAAAATCACATGATATATTTTAAAATTGATTTATATTTAATACACTGATAGTAAATCAAATAATGCTATCACACTAAAATTTTTTAAAAAAATTTAAAAATAAATACAAATAATTTTATTTTTAATAAATTAACATCTAATTCATTGACAATATATTTATTAGTGTATCAAATATATTAAGCATTGTTAATGTTTTGTTAACATGATCAATGTCATCAACACCCTCCATCTCACTTTTTGGTCATGTGGTTAAAAAAATTCAACTCATCAAAATTACTAAATGATGAAACTCATCTCATCAATAAAATCAATGTCATATCATCGAATCAACATCTATTTCAGCAAACTTTTTTTAAAAAAAAATAGATGTTAACAGTTGAATCTAAATTCCAAATTTTAACAAATAAAAATAATATTAATATTAAAATCATTATAGTTGAATTAAATCTGTATTTTAATCTAAATAAAGAAGGAATAATAACACATTTTAACCTTTTTTATATACATTAAAGAGGTGTGTGATAACTTTTAACTTCATATATTGAAGCAAAAAAACTTTACCAAAGATCATTTTATGAATTATATAACTAAAATTTTCTATCTTGAAAAAGAATTCTTTCAATTATTCTCTCTATCACTAAACTAATTAACTGAAGGAAGTACAAAATAGATAAAACAATCGTAAGCTAAATGACCTCATTGAAAAACTATGTCACGTGTAATGAAGTTGACAAGTTCTTGTGGCATTAAGCCAACAAATCTTTCTTTTTCAACTATCCCTCTCTTCCTTTATTAAAAAAAAAATATATATATATATATATATATACTATACAATAGAATCAAATATATATTAAAAAGTGACACCATAAAAAGAAAAAGAAAAAAAAAAGGTTCTAAAAACTCCGTAGCCATCCACCTTGACTAACTAGATACATTGGACAGAAAATTAACTTAATCGAAGTTTCTGATAAGCACGTGGAAACAATTCTCAGCCATGGATTCCTTCATGTGTCTAATTTTGTAGGACCCCAAAATTGCTGCCAAAACCCAAGAAGTGTGCTTTTTCAATCCATATAAAATGGTATTTCCACTCACATATATCAGCCATGCAGAAGATACAAAAGCTTGAGCTTTAGTTTGGCCATGGAGGGACGTAGTTCTAAGGGCAAGGAAGACAAGGAAGGCGGTGGTGAGACGACTCGATACCGGGGCGTACGTAGGCGGCCTTGGGGGAAGTTTGCGGCTGAGATACGCGACTCGAACAGGCAGGGAGCTCGTGTTTGGCTCGGGACTTTTAACACCGCTGAGGAGGCTGCTCGAGCTTATGATAGAGCCGCTTATGCCATGAGAGGTCACTTAGCAATTCTTAATTTCCCGCAGGAGTATCCCATGGGTAGTGGCGGCGGCGGCGCTAATGCTTACGGCGGTTCATCTTCCGCCGGTTCCTCATCTTCATCATCATCATCATCAATGGAGAGAAGCAAACAGGTTTTCGAAATAGAGTATTTGGATGATAATTTGCTTGAAGAACTGCTCGAATATGAAGAGAAAAAGAGCAAGAAAAAGTGAAGGGGTGGTGTCAATTTCCTGGGGCAAGAATAAGAACACTGTTTCTTTGACTTCTTCTTAATTTAACTGGTCAAGTGTATCTTGAAAGTCTTTCTTGATTTTCTCCTTTGATAACTAATTAAAGCACTTATTTTCAGGGAAAATATTTTACATCAATCAACACATTAAATAGAGTGAAAGCCTCTGGTTTTCATAATGTATCTGGGAATATATTGTCACTATCTAAATTATAAATAATATATACAATATTTATAAATGTGGGTCAAGATCATCATTGCCTGACGGCATTCCTGTTACTTGAAATGATATGAAGTTGTTTTTCCTTTTTTTTTCTCCCTTATTTTTATAAAGAAGAAACACATTGAATAATTACAATTACAAATGTTTTTCTTTCATTCTGTTTGGTAAAAAAATATGGAAACCCTTTCATTACGGTCCGTGACTTCCTTGACAATCCTCCACCGTTCATTTTTTTACAATAATCGGTGAACTTTTTTAACAGATTGTCAGGGTTAATTAATTAATTACAGCTGCAAATTTATAAAACACAACTCAACATATTACTACCTCCTCCAAACAGGATAGGCCCCAGGGACTAAACATAGTATATAAACCCACACCCATCCCCACGAAAAGTTTCCTACCAGCTTTAATTAGAATTTAGTTTAATAATAATTAAAGATGATTTTAAAATTAAATAAATTTTTATTATTTTATAGTTAAAAAAGTTTTGAGTAAAAAAAAATAAAAATAAAAAAATGATTAATATTTAACAAAGGGTATTTTTGTTTTTTCATTTAAAATTAACTTAAAAATAATATTTTAGGGGTTAATGTATTTTATGCCAAACTTGAGACGGTAACGATAAGTAGGTGTTTTTCAAATCTGAGGAGGATAAATGTATTTTTTATAAAACCTAAAGGGGTAAGTGTCTTTTACCTTTATTTTTATAATAATTAGTTTTTTTAAAATTTAAGATAATTTAAAGTTTCTATACTTGTGTTGAAGAATTATTTTTATTAAAAGATTAATCGGTTTTATTAGTAAGGAGTTAAGGGGATAAAAGCATGTGGCTCTTATTTGTTCGTGATTCTCATTGAGAATCACGAACGGTTAGGAAAGTAAAGTCCAAAAAATATCCCAGTTTCAGAATAGGAGAAAGAGTTTCAAATGCTTGAATTTGAATTTTAAACCTGTTGAATGTCACCTCTTAAAAATAACTGCATAAACCAACTTAATTAAGTTCGAATTCATTTTCCTTTTATATTTCAATTTTAATTGTTAAACCTTCTAGAAAACCATGAACATATGTATGTAGCAAGGGACAAATTGTACAACAAAATCAAGAAGCAGATGCACTCATTTTGAAGTTAATTCTTGATACTATTAAACTATTGATGATACGAGCGGAGGGAATATTTGTGATTTGATGATTTAACTAAAGCAAAGGTCGAATAGTTTACAGTATAAATGCACTTTTAGCAACTCAACTTGTAAGATCGAAAATATTGAATTTAATTGAATTTTTTTTAATATTTTATATTATAATAATTTTTGTCGAAGTAAATTTTTAATTGAATTATGGTGTTAACAGTAGTAATTAGCATTGTTTAATCTGCTTCAGGGCCGAAGATTAATTTGAGACAACCAGATAATTATTTTAAGTAGAAATGATCAATTAAAAGAGGGAGCAAGTATAGGATATATAGATCCTCCTTCAAAATTGATTTATTCTGAATAAATTTATAGGGCTATTTGTACTCATCCCTTCTTCATTTTTTTTTTACTCTCTTTTCAAGTTTTTCTTCCAATTTATATTATTCTTCTTCTTCAATTTTTTTTATTTGTATTCGTCACTTTAGATAAAATCTCTTTTACCTACAAGTTTTCTGTACTTGTTATATATGTTGGAATATGGTATGGCTCAAAGTCACCTTTGGTGGCTTACCACCAATAATGGAGCTACCACTTGCACCACCAATAATGGAAGCTACCACTTGCAAATGGATGGTGGCTATGGTGGCTACCACTTGCAATGTGTTCACACCAAGATAGGTGGTGGATGGTGGCTATGGTGGCTGCCACTTGCTTAGTGTTCACACCTTGATATTTTGGCTATAAATAGCCATGTAGAGTAAGAGAGAAAAGTGGAGTAGAGTAGAGTAGAGTTGAGTAAGTTAGAGCTAAAGTGTTGAAGCAATTACTCTGTGTTTATAGAGTAAATTCGGTATTGTGTTGAGTTGTGAGTTCAGTGCTTGTGTAGCACATTGAATTCTGTATATGTTTGTACTATAAACTCCATTAATACAAAGCTTCAAGCTCCTCCTCCCGTGGACGTAGGCACAGTTGCCGAACCACGTAAAATATCGGTGTTTTTTCAGTGTGTTTAAATCGGTTTTAGTAATATCTATTCGCTTCCGCACAACAAATTGGTATCAGAGCCAATTTTTACGTAAAACCGAGTTTGTTTGATTCTGTCCGTTTTTCAAAAGTGCTCCAATTTGTGTTTTGAAAATACCAGGTTGAAGAGGTCGTTGAGAGGAGTGCAGCAGAATCAACCGGAGCGCCAGAAGCCGCCGCACGCGCCGCCACGCGCCGCCAGAAGAGGAGCTCACGCGCCCCAAGCGCCCACGCGCCGAACGCGCCAGCCAGAGGTTGAAGACGAGTGGGCCTCACGCGCCTCACGGGCCCCACGCGCCGGTGAGCCAGTAGCCTTCACGCGCCCACGCGCCGCCGCACGCGCCGCCGCACGCGCCGCCGCACGCGCCGCCGCACGCGCCCCACGCACCGCCGCAGCTCCGACCAACTTTTTCGGGCTATTTTTTGAGCCGTTTCAGAACACTATTCCGAGACTTTTCCGAGCCGGTTGAGCTAAACCGAGTCCATTTCGAGCCACTTGCAGCTGAATATTCGCAGAATATTCACCGTGTGTCCAAAATTTACACAGTTGGACCCGTTCCTGGCTATTTCGACTATTCCGGACTCAACCGCGGCATCCGTTTTTCCATACAGGTAACGGAAAAACTCTGAGTTGGTAATTTTGTTTTATTACCATGGCAGAATCATTAGAGACACATGAAACAACCAGCAGCGCACGATCAAGTTCTTATATCAGAAAGAACTCGATGACCACTGCAAAGTTCGAGGTGGAGAAATTTGATGGCACCACGTAACTTTGGCATGTGGCAGTGCGAAGTACTGGACCTGTGAGTCCGCGAAGGACCAGTAGACAGTGAAGATCCCGTCCAGTAGGAGGTGAAGACGCCGTCCAGTAGACGGTGGAGATCCCGTCCAGTAGGAGGTGAAGATCCTGTCCAGTCCAGTCCAGTAGACGGTGAAGATCATGTCCAGATCCCGTCCAGTAGGCGGTGGATATCCTATCTAGGAGAAGAATCCTGTTAATCCGCGAAGGACCGATAGATGGATGAAGATTCCGTCTAAAGTATCATCGACAATCTGCAAGGGACGAGTGTGCCCAGTGTTGGACACTGAAAGAAAGACTGTCCAGACAGAGAGGTCGATTGAGATCCCGCTCAAAGAGGGGATCATCAAGAACACGACTTTCAAGGGACGAGTGTGCCTTTTGCCATGAGAAAGGGCACTGGAGGAATAACTGTCCTAACATGGAGAAGTCGACTGTGAATGTAGCTCAAGAATCTGAGGGAGAGGAAGACTCTGCATTTACGATTTCCACAACAACACACTCTTCAGATCAATGGATTCTGGATTCCGGATGTTCCTACCACATGTGTCCGAACCTAGAGTGGTTCTCAAACTTCAAAGAGTTTGATGGAGGGATTGTCCATATGGGCAATGACAATACTTGTCACACTAGAGGCATCGGAACGATCCGACTGAAAATGCATGACGGTACAATCAGACAACTTACAGACGTAAGGTATGTCCCTGATCTCAAGAAGAACCTCATATCACTGGGGGTCTTAGACTCAAATGGTTACAAGGTGACCATTCAGAATGGAGTCCTGAGAGTTGTACGTGGAGCATTCTTAGCAATGAAGGGTTATATGAAGGGAAATCTGTATCTCCTTGACAGAGAAACCTTGACAGGCAGAGCAGCAGCCTCTCACAGAATGATGGGATAATCCGACACTTCACTGTTCCTAGCACTCCCCAGCAGAATGGAGTTGCAGAAAGGATGAACCGAACTTTGGTTGATAAAGTTCGCTGCATGTTATCCCAGTCGAGCTTGAGCAAAGCATTTTTGGGCGGAGGCTTTATTGTTCGCCTCCCACATTATCAACTGACTACCCTCCACCGCAATTGATGGGAAGACTCCCATAGAGGTGTGGTCCGGATATTCTGCCATTGAATATGATCGGCTTCGTAGTAACGGATGCAAAACTGGATCCTAGAGCCAAGAAAGCTGTCTTCATGGGCTTTAGTGAAGGAGTAAAAGCAGTCCGACTGTGGAACCTTGAGTCAAAGAAAGTCATCGTAAGCCGAGATGTTGCCTTTGACGAATCTGTAATGCTGAAACTGTCAACTCCAGAGAATGTGAACCAAGATTCTCTAAAGCAGGTGGAGTTTGAATTTGAAGATGCTGGTCAAAATTCAGATGAATCTGAACCAGAATCTGATGACACCTTAACTGAAGTGGAGGAGTCATCACCGGAAATCTTTCAGCAACTTGAATCAGTTGTCACCAGTAGACCGAATAGACATATTCGGAAACCTGCTCGATACACAGACATGGTGGCATACGCCCTTCCAGTAATTGATGATGATGTTCTGATCAATTACAAATAAGCTGTAAACAGCCCTGAGCATGCCCAGTGGAAGGAGGCGATCAGACTTGGAAGTTGGTTCCACTTCCAACACTCAAAAGATCAATTGAGTGCAAATGGGTCTTTGCCAAAAAGGAGGGTGCTACCGGCAAAGACAGCATCAGATACAAAGCCAGATTGGTAGCCAAAGGTTAGGCTCAAAAAGAAGGAATAGACTACAATGAGGTATTTTCACCAGTTGTTAAGCATGCATCTATTCGGATCTTATTGGCTTTAGTAGCACTGTATAACCTAGAGATAGTTCAACTTGATGTAAAAACTGCATTCCTCCATGGTTCCTTAGAGGAGGAAATATGACTCAACCAGATAGTTTTGGAGTCCCCGGTCGCAAAGATTACAAAAGCAAGTTGAACCAATCACTGTATGGTCTGAAACAATCCCGTGACAGCTGTACAAACGGTTGGACTGTTTCATGACAGGATGAAAAGTACACACACAGTCAATTTGATCACTGTGTTTATTTCCGGAAACTTCAAGATGGATCATTTGTCTATCTGCTGAAAAAGGCAAGGTGGAGATCGACAGGCTGAAGGCTCAACTGAGCTCAGAGTTCGAGATGATCTTGGAGAAGCTAAGAAAATTCTTGGGAAGTAGACAGAAAAATTGACTCAGGCTCAGTGCATTGATGAATCATGCCAATGCAGTAGGTGCCCTGATATGTGAGTAATGATGTGTACATTTGAAAGAGAAAGGAGGAAGCTCTGATCTATGAATTCTCTCTGTGGATTCTCGCCAAGGTGGAGATTGTTGGAATATGGTATGGCTCAAAGTCACCTTTGGTGGCTTACCACCAATAATGGAGCTACCACTTGCACCACTTGCACCACCAATAATGGAAGCTACCACTTGCAAATGGATGGTGGCTATGGTGGCTACCACTTGCAATGTGTTCACACCAAGATAGGTGGTGGATGGTGGCTATGGTGGCTGCCACTTGCTTAGTGTTCACACCTTGATATTTTGGCTATAAATAGCCATGTAGAGTAAGAGAGAAAAGTGGAGTAGAGTAGAGTTGAGTTGAGTAAGTTAGAGCTAAAGTGTTGAAGCAATTACTCTGTGTTTATAGAGTAAATTCGGTATTGTGTTGAGTTGTGAGTTCAGTGCTTGTGTAGCACATTGAATTCTGTATATGTTTGTACTCTAAACTCCATTAATACAAAGCTTCAAGCTCCTCCTCCCGTGGACGTAGGCACAGTTGCCGAACCACGTAAAATATCGGTGTTTTTTCAGTGTGTTTAAATCGGTTTTAGTAATATCTATTCGCTTCCGCACAATAATATATATATATATGTATATATATATATATATATATCTTTTGTATGAATGCATGAAACATGAATCATCCAAAAACTTTTTGCCAAAGTATGCATCGACTGAAGTATTAAGTAAATGAAGTTTAAGTGAAGTGTGAAATTAAGTCTGGGATTAGCTACTTGTTAGCCTGTTGGTGTTTGTATTTCTGTTTGAATTGTCTACTTGCAGCTAATTTATTCTGCTTCTTTGAGATGTTGGAATAAGAAATTTTCAATTATAAAAAAAAAGAGAAAAAGATTAGTATATTAAGTGAGGGGATCAGCTATATGCATATATATATATATATATATATATATATAATTTCCTTTGCAGTAAATAACATATGAATATGAACCCAAGACTTAGTCTTGTTGTTTCATGCACCCATTTTTAAAAAGTAACATTCAACAGGTTAAGTATTCGAATCCCAACACTTGTAACCCCTTTTTCTATTCTTAGATTACGACTTTTTTTGTATATAAAAAAAATAGCAGAATTTTATATTGCTATATATGCACTATTCAATTGATTGATGCATGATTTTTTTTCAAAAAGCACAAGATTGGAATCCCTCATTTTTCATATATATATATATATGTATATATATAACACATGTTGCTATATATATGGTGCATGCTACTCACACTTAACAGGAATAAAAGAGTAGCAATTTTAAAAATTACTTTTCAAATGAATGCATAATCATATAAAATTGCTCCTAAAACTTTGCAATATATTCCTCTTATTTATACTAGCATTATTTAGAATCCACTCTAGCTTGGCTCTCATCCATGGAAGCTCACTACACTAATTTTCTAGCTAGGTGATGCCATTAATGTGATCTTTGGGGCGTCTCCATGGAACCCCCCTTAGAATATGCAAAACGTTTTATAAATGAGAACCACATCACGTTCAACCACCACCGCTTGTAATCTTCCTGTCAAATCTAAGTAGATTTGTAAGCAAACTTGTTTTTTTTTTTTTTTGTATGAATCAACTTGAACATGTCAATCTGACAACAAATAAATTTATCGAAAAATAAATCAAACAAGTAACAAGAAATAATTACGCAAAAATAATAAAGAACAATGACATTAAAATTTACGTGATTCGGTTTTAAACTTACGTGTAAGAACAAATATGACGAGAAATTTCATTATAATAAACAAGATGATGGTTACAATTGACGCTTAAAACACAACCCAAAAATTCACGACTTCACACCCTCAAAAATACCCAAAAATACTACAGGTTTTGCTCTCAAAACTTTCTCACTTACTTGGCCCTCTCTCACTCACTTGATGATCTTTTTACTCCCTTTGCATAGACCAAAGGCCAAAAAAGCCTTTTTATAGATGCATTTGGCAACCTTTCATTTATGGCAACCTTTATATTTCAACATCCAACCAATTCTTTAGCTTGACTTTGAGTTGAGCGCCAGCAAACTTTGCAGCATTCGTTACCAGCCTTTGACTTAAATTAAAACTAACCAATTTAGGAGGCTGGCTTGTTTGAAATTCAAGCCATATTCTGACATTTCTGATGCAAACCAAACGTGAAAACTGAATCTTTTGGGGGCATTTTATTACTAAAGTATTGAGTATATATTTCACTATGTTCAAGACATTAATTGCATGGGGGTAAGAATAAGAATTTTTTTGCATCCCTCTAATTCAAGATCCTTCAACTAGGATATTTGGGATATAAATATGCCTGTTTAAAACATTAAAAAAAAAGCAACTTTTAAGAAGCACTTAATTTTGTAATCTGTCACCTTTGATTCTGATGGCCTTTGCTATGCAAATATTCTCACCGCCTTCGTGATTTTCTCGCTGAATGATAGAAGATAATTTTAAAGAAGATTCTGAATATCATCTGGACAAAATATTTCTTTATATGATCAGAGATCACCTTCTTTGTTTGCGTTATTGTGACAATTGGACAGGCAATCTGAAAATTAGGATAATATTTGGAGAAAGATAAATAGTTTCTTACATGCCAACTTTATCGTACACAATTCCTTATCAGTTATTACCATAGGCATCGTATCGACAATAATCTAAAACCCTTATTCTTGTTCTAAGATTCCAAATTTTGAAATCTAGAAAACATGATTTCAGCAAAAATCATGAATGGGATTTAACCTAGTATATTCATGCAATCACATTTAAGAGATGACATTTAGTAGGTTTGAGATCTGAATCTCAACATTTGCAACCCTTCCTTTATTCTCATACTACTATAGTCCTTTGAAAAAAAGAAAAAAAAATCAAGAATCAAACCTTAGTCATAAGGAAGGATCTTAAATTTCAGTTGGTGCTTTTGATGTAGCATATCAATTTTCTTACTACACATGAATTCCTCATCATAGTTCTAAATCACGGTCCCGCATTTAGTCGCGGATAGGGTGTCGCGAATGTTATGTAACAGATCGCGGATGTTGCGGACGTAAAAATTTTAAAATATTGCACATTTGATGTGAAACAATTTATTCATGAATCTTAACAATATATTAGCATTTATAATGAAACTATTTGGATTTTAACTAACTCATTTTTTTATCCAAATTGTTTTGATTTTAAACTTTAACTAATGTACAAATTCTATTATCTATAACTAAAAAAAGGACATAAATAAAAATAGCAAAGTCAAAGCCACATTTGAACCCAAGTCATGCATATCATATCCATTCATTTGTACTCTATTGCCTTCAGTTCTTAAGAATATATAAAAACCACAGCTAAAGAATTTTGGAGAAAGAAACAAAGCAAGTCAGTTTTTTATAATTAATCAACGTAAAAACTAGAAACTCACATGAAAAATTAGTATTTCAAAAGAATTGGTTTACTGGTGATACAAATAGAACTAACAGTAACATTTGAAGAATAAATATTCCTTTATTTTTTTCTTCTTTTGCAGCTTCATGCATGTCACTTTTTCAGCAATAACACATTTTAGAGTTGTTCTCTTCTTAACTTCAAATTACATCCTTTATAAGAGCTTTGGTCAAGCAATTGTGCAGAGTAGCGGCATGCAACCGTGTTGCGGCAGTATTTTTGAACTGTAGCTGCCGTTACGTTGCGGGTAACGGCCGCTGCAGTTGTGATTTCAATTCACAGTTATGAAGCGAAAGTTTTCCGTTGCGAAGCTATCGTTATGATGCGTAACGGCCTCATTTTAATACTATGAATTTAAAATCCTCACCAGAAACTTAATTCCCTTTCTGAGTCAAATATTTTCTGCCTGGCCCTCCATCAAATACAAAGGAAACCAATATGGAAATTTTCGGTCATTCCATTTCACACCAGAAAAAAAAACGCTGCTAATGTTAAAAAAAACGCCGCTAAAAACTTACTCTGCTTTAGTGTCTCCTCCCTCAACAAGTTTAATTAGACAACAATAGCTAACAAGAAAAAAAATTTATTAAGGGGAATTAATGTGGAATTGTTGTTGGTTTCTATCTTCTAACTACCCAAAACTTGCTGCTAGTGGTGTGGTCTCCTATTCTACTTTCTCAATTGTGTAAAACATGCAGAGAAGAAAACTGCAGCAGCTTGAAACAATATCCTTGAAAAACTTGGGGCCCTTCAACCCCATCTATTGATATGTAAAACAACTGCAACTGGTCTAACTTAAGATTTACATTGATCTAACATTAATTTACACCTAGCAATAATTAATCAAATATTCATTATTTCAGCAATCATTTTATCTTTTCCATTTTGTGCAAAAGATGAATCCATATCTAATGAGTATATTTTGCCTTAAAAAACCCTCCATCGTTCTCCTCCATTTCAACTCTCCATGCTATAAGACCCTCCAGAGACCTCACATACAGCAATGCATTTATTCAATTCTCCCCTTCCTTTTAAGACCCTCCATCATTCTCCACCATTGCATCTCAGCAACCTCATTTGCATCCTTCAAAGAAGCAACGATTTCATGTGGAAGCAACGCAACAGCGGCTATTGTTTCATCTTTTTTTTTCTCGTATTTTCAATATACCCATTATCCACTAAACCTTTGGTTGTCATGCCACAGGAAATGGTTCTTGTAATTTTTCCTGGAAACAGAAGGCACCTGTTATAAGGCAGAGCATCCCAGTACTTTTAACTCATATATAACTCAGGCAATTCAAGAGCCTTATGCAAAGACACAAGAACATGCTTTCTCAACCTATCTCTCACCCTAAATGCATAATGAGCCTCCTATTTTCCCTCATAATCAGGGTCGGATTCCCTTGGAAACATCCTCCTAGATATACTTTCACATATTAAAGTAAGCCTTATAGAGGGATTTAAATTGTAGTTGCGATCACGTTTTTCCTTGATAGTTTTTTTTTTTTTGTTGATAAAAGTTTAGGTAAGGGGAGGCTACCAAGTCCAGGATCAGGGCATACCACAGGCTTTAGATAGGGTCAAAAGTTGTACTTACAGATCACTCATCAAATGAGACTGGCGGTGAGACTCGAACTCTGATACTTGCCAAGATGCTAATGAGTACTCAACCAACTGAACCAACTTACATTGACTTTTTTCCTTGATACACTAAAAACTAATTGTCATATAGTGACAGTCTAAAAACCGTTAGTAAAACCTAAAAATCCGTCGCTAAAAGTCCTAAAACCCTATACCGACGGTCAAAATGGCTATTCCGACAAAAATTTAAGCGACGGTAAAACCCTCGTCGATATAGATCTATACCGACGAAAAAGCGACCGTCGGAATAGGGTGTACAGCCTATACCGACGGTTTTGGGCGTCACTATTGTTACTACCGTCGGTATAAACTATGTTAGATTAGTCACTTTTGTTTTTACCTATACCGACGGCTATGTCGTTCGTCGATATAGATACCGTAGTCTATACCGTAAATATACATATACCGATGGTTATTTTGTCCTTCGGTAAACATATACCGACAGATTTTTTTTCCGCGTCCGTCGATATAGATGTACCTGTAAAATATATGATTAACCTATAGCAACGGTTTTTTTCGTCAATATATATAGAGGTCAAAGCGTCAGTAAAAGTAAAATTTTATCATATTTTCAATTACTAATATTGATTTATTTATAATTTAATCCAACATATTTCATATAAAAAAAGCATCATAAGAAAGTACAAAATATTTAATAATATTAAAAATAAAATTACAAAGAAATTGTCTTAATTATATAATTTTTACAAACTAAATAGAAGTCGTAAACTAAAGTCATAATATAGTCTGAAATTGAAAATTAGCCGTCCAAATACAAAATAAATAAGCAATCCAAATACATTAAGTAAAATAAGCTGTCCAAATCTTATGAATTTTCCTATGGAGCAACATCTACATAAAATTGACAAATATTATACAATTAAAAGCAATTAAATAGTGAAGTCAATATAGAAGAATAAAATAATGAAGTGTAGTTTACCATCTTCATTTTCATTAACTTGATGACTAAAAGTTGAAGACCTTATTATTGGACGTGATGACAAGTTTGGAGCACTAGCAGCATCAAGTACCTAAAAAGTATTACATAGAAAATTTAGAGGTTCAAGATAGATGTTTTTTTGCATCAAATTAAACATAAAAACCCCTAAAATATATTACATCTTTATTGGCCACGCGAGTAGCAGAAGCCAAAACATCTATGTTCTCGTTAGAAAATTATCATCTTTGAAACATTGATAAAACATTTTACCCAACTCTTAGGCCAAAATGTTGTGAAAAGAAAGCTTAATAAAAATTTCTACAAAAGGAGAACTTCTAGTAAGAGCCTTACAGCATTAAGAATGTCAGGTACCCTTGATTCACCCATTGCTTCAGTAGCATTTCGAGCAAGTGCCTGCAAAATTAACACGCTAATATCTTATAAATTTTTTATAAGTTAAATAAAATAACCCAAAAAAAAAACAGAGAGATCAAAGAAAAGGTCCCCTAAAAAAAGTAGAAGAAAAGGGCAGATTAGTGAGATAAACCATTATTGCCTAGTTAAGTCAACATGTCATGCCAATAAGCAGAATAGAAATCAGCTTCAAATCATTAACCATTTTAGTCTTAAACCTTGAATTGACAGGATTATAAAGGCAGTTAATAACCATTTTAAAATTTTCTCTATTGGCTCCAACAGCCTGAATTGTGCCCTGAGATAAACCAGCTCATCTTCAGTCAATGCTTTAATGACAATCTTGCTGTAAAGACTGTCATGGATAGGCTTTTTTCCTTGCCAAGATGCTAATGAGTACTCAACCAATTGAACCAACCTACATTGCTTTTTTTCTTTAATATATAGTTATTGGTGGGTTAAAGCTTTTCCTTGATAGTTATCCTCATCTTTCACATGTTTCCTCCTAGCTAGATTATACATATATAAAATTTTCCTTTTAGATTATATTTCAAATTTCCAATATAACTCGGTGGCCTAGTTCACAAAATTTCATCACTTGATAGTTATTGGTGGGTTAAAGCTTTTTTTTTTTCCAACCAAAATCCAAAATTTTAGTAGGTGAAATTAACTTAACTCGAAAGATCCAAACTATTGAATGTAGTAGAGAAAGTCCATATCATAAAAAGAAAAACCATATATAGATGATGATGGAATTTCTGAAACAACAAAGTTCAAATCTGCATAAATCCATGCTCATGGCCTCCAAGTCAAGAATAAATACAACAAAAGACGACATGGGCCAACTTGGATATATATAAAACTAGCTAGCTAGAGACTAATAATAAAGGGTAAATCAGCACCAGCTCTTATTTGTACAGTAAACATGGTGGTGATCTTTTAAATTTTGGTACTTAATCGCCATTTGGAGACTTGAGGGGTGGCAGTGTTAACTTCAAACTTATTGCTTAAGGGCTTGTGCGAGTCCTCAATTTCCATTTGCAGAAGGTGATTTATGGGTGATGATCATGGGCTAGTTTGTGCTCCGTTGGAGGCTTCTCTCCCTTAACCTTAGGCGGTTTCATAACACTTGGAAAGTTTCGTGGTTTATGTAAGTCCCTAACATAATCTCCTAGAAGGCGTCTGTGAGGAGGTTTGTGGTGCTGGATTGGTGGTTTTTGTTCCGGTGGTTTCTCACCAAAAAAAGGACTCATGTATGGTTCATCAGTTAAGAATCTTGCTGGCTCATGCTTATGTGGAGGCTTCTCTCCCTTACCCTTGCGTGGTTTATCATCAAGAATTTTTGTAGGTTCGTGTGTGTTCTCAACACCTTTTCCTAGAAGTCGTAAATGAGGAGGTTTATGCTGCTGGATTGGTGGTTCTTGTTTCGATGGTTTCTCCCCAAAAAATGGACTCATGTATGATTCATCGTCTTTTAATAATCTTCTTGGCTTTTCTCCTTTACCATTAGGTGGTTTCTCACCATAAAATGGACTTATGTATGGTTCGTCGTCTTTTAGTAATCTTGTTGGCTCATGCACATGAGGAGGCTTCTCTCCATTACCATTGGGTGGTTTCTCACCATAGAACGGACTCATGTATGGTTCATCATCTTTAAGTAATCTTGCTGGCTTTTTTCTCTTACTATTGGATGGTTTCTCACCATAGAATAGACTCATGTATGGTTTGATGTCCTTTAGTAATCTTGCTGGCTCATTTTCATGTGGAGGCGTCTCTCCCTTACCATTGGGTGGTTTCTCACCATAGAATGGACTCAAGTATGGTTCGTCGTCCTTTAGTAATCTTGATGGTTTCTCTCCTTTACCATTGGATGGTTTTTCATCATATAATGGACTCATGTATGGTTCGTCATCAACTAGTAATCTTGCTAGCTGGTGCTCATGTGGAGGCTTCTCTCCCTTACCATTGGGTGGTTTCTCACCATAAAATGGACTCATGTATGGTTCGTCGTCTTTTAGTAATCTTGCTGGCTCATGCTCATGTGGAGGCGTCTCTCCCTTATCATTGTGTGGTTTCTCAACATAAAATGAACTCATGTATTTTTCTTCGTCCTTTAGTAATCTTGATGGCTTCTCTCTCTTACCATTGGGTGGTTTTTCACCATAGAATGGACTCATGTGTGGATCGTCATCTATTAGTAATCTTGCTGGCTCATGCTCATGTGGAGGCTTCTCTCCCTTACTATTGGGTGGTTTCTCACCATAAAATGGACTCATGTATGGTTCGTCGTCCTTTAGTAATCTTGCTGGCTCATGCTTGTGTGGAGGCATCTCTCTCTTATCATTGTGTGGTTTCTCAACATAAAATGGACTCAAGTATGGTTCGTCGTCCTTTAGTAATCTTGCTGGCTTCTCTCCCTTACCATTGGGTGGTTTTTCACCATAGAATGGACTCATGTATGGGTCGTCATTCGTTAGTAATCTTGCTGGCTCGTGCTCATGTGGAGGCTTCTCTCCCTTACCATTAGGTGGTTTCTCACCATAAAATGGACTCATGTATGGTTCATCGTCCTTTAATAGTCTTGCTGGCTCATGCTGATCATGCGGAGGCTTCTCTCCCTTACCCTTAGGTGGTTTATCACCTTGGTTTTTTAGAGGTTCGAGTGTGTCCTCAACATCCTCTCCTAGAAGACGTCTCTGAAGAGGGTTTGGTGGTTTCTCACCAAAAAATGGGCTCATGTATGGATCGTCATCGCGGGGTTGATTAGCTAAAGAGGGAATAGTGGTGAAAAGAAGCACCACTCCAAGGAAAAACAAATGCAAGCAAGCTTTAGACATCTTTGGGATCTTATTAGGTTTTTGCTGTGGCTCATAATTGGAACACTTGCTGCCCTTTTATAATGGATGAAAGGCACTGGAGCCATGTCGTTACCACACATGCAATTCAGCATTTGTTTGCCCATTTATTTTGGACCTTGCTTTTTTTGATAGTCCGTAGGACACGCCTAGACCACTAAATTGAAATTTGAAAGGCTATGACGTCCCATGGCCAAAAAAGTTTTAAGAGATCTTCATTTACATGAGGTAAAAAATCCAAATCAAAAGCATTTTTTAACATGTTTACGCTATTTAAATCCATGATCAATACACCTCGTAGGAAGAGATGGATGCTATTTTCAGTTTTTTATAGGATAGACCAATATTTATCTATACTATATATAAAAAAAAAAAGTGGTTGAGTTAGTGTAACTGAATTAAGTGACACCAACTCAGTCACTGAAAATATCAAAAAATCATTAAATATTAAAAAATAAAAAAATAAAAAAGGATATATATGTTTTTTAATATTCTATATAATCATTTTTTTTTAAATCTAATTACTTCTAAAAAAACTACCCATTTTTTAAAAAACTATCAACTTATAAAATTATCCACTTACAAAAACTATCCATTTTTTGTTACATTTAATTTTTTTTTAAACATAATTTATTATATTTAAAAAATATATAATTTCACTTATATAGTTATATTATGAGTGTGTGAAATTCTAGTTATACAAATGCTAATGGGTTCGCTTTTGGGTCACGTTTAGTTGGAATGTTTGACAAATTTGTTAGTGCGTCCCATTATTCACATTTTCATTTTGGTAGGAAAATGAATAACCAACCAAACAATTAACAAGTAGTCAAAGCATTTCATTTCAAGAATTAATGTTCAAATCAAAAAACAAATTAATAATCTCAAGAGTTTATCAGTAAATGGTAACAAATTCCAATTTATGGATTTGATTGATGAAATTAATTTCAGTTCTTACCGGTCAAAAGCTCTCGATTTATCCACAAACCTTTTGTTGCGATTCTGATTTTGGTTCATAAATTATAACAGCTTCACTGTCTGTCACTACAAAATTTGGAATTCAAAAGTTTATAAGCACGGTTCAAAAAAAAATTTGGTTAGAAAAAATAAAAATAAAAAATTTTGATTCAAAATAATCGAAAATATTTATTCATTTTGTAAAAAAAATCACGATTTAAAACTAGCAAAGCTTTGATTGTATCACAAACAACGGAATTTTTGTCTGTAAAATCTTTTAGGGTTACACTTTTTTTAAAAAGATTACCAAAAATATTTTGCTGTCACTTTTTTCCGACAAAATTCCGTCACCAATAATATTTTTATCGACGGATTCCCTGAAAGAAATTTCTGTTGGAAAACTTTCCTGTCAAAATATATTTTTTAAGAATATATTTTTCGTCGTTAATAGTTTCGTCAATATTATTTTGACAAATTAGTGATGATTTTTCAATTGAATTTCTGTCGGAAAAGACAAAACCCATTTTCCGTGAATTTTGTTGGAAATCCGTCGATAATGCCCTACTTTTATCAAAGAAAAAATTTTCGTCTAAGATGTTGATGTGTTCTTTTGTATTGTTCAACATCCAAAAATTTTCCCTGGTCTTTTATATCCATAGGTCAAACCAAATCCAGATAGAATATTAACAACTTTTATATATGTCTAAATTCGATCTGGCTTGAAATATGAATAGCATTATGTGACCCGACCCAGTCATAATTATCAAAAGGATACCTAGGCTTGGCTTGGCCTAGCCCGCCCAAATGTATACTATTTATTTTTATCCACAATTGATAACAAAATTTTTCATGTGAACTAAACAATCTATTGCATCCACCTTGAATTAAAAAAATCGGATTGGTCGGTTGAACTGATTGAATCAGGAATCGAAAGTTTAACAGATCTGGTACACTATATAAAATCAAATATTAGCTGAATCAGTAAAAAAATCGATTTAACCGATAAAAATCGATTTGATATATTTTTTTAAAATTTTTTTTGATGAGATTTGAACTTTTGACCTTTTATTTGTATATTAAAAACCATATCATTAAGTAAACCCAACGAAAGGAGGGAAAAGAATTCAAGACAAAAGATATGAAATGAAGGCAGTGAAAAGAAAGGAGGGAAGCCTGAAATGGGTTGGTCACTGTGGAGGGAAATTTAGATAAAGCATGAATGAATAGGATAAACCGATCGGTTTTCTAAGCAATTGAAACCAAACCCACGGAAAATTCTAAGCAAGAGAAAATCTCATTGATTTTCGGGAAAATATGAAAAACGTTCAATCTATTTAAAAATAATTGTTCAATAGTTTAATAAACAAAAGTAATATGAAAAAAATTAAAATTAAAAATTATTTGAAAAAAATTGTAATGACTTAAATACTCTTTTAATAACAACTTTTTTTTTTCTCTTATTATTTCTCATCTTTTTTTTTTTTTACAATTTTTTTGACAAATAAATCTTCTTCAAATTTATTCACAAATAATTTTTTTTAATATACCAATTAAAAGAATTCTTAAAATAAAAAAGATAAAGTAGTCAAATAGAAAAAAAAATTATTTTTTTCATTAAAGGTAATTAAGTTTTTTTTTTTGTTAAGAATTTTAAAATTTTAGATTTTCTATAAATTATTTTTAGATATTAAATCATTAAACAATAATCTTTCTTTAGAAAACATGTTTTTTAAATTTACCCTTGATTTTTGAAGCAAGAGAATCACCGACATTCAACCAAACGAAATTTAGGATGTGCAAATCAAACACACGACAAAGTCAACAACCAAAAAAAAAAAATGGAACTTACAAAACAAAGAAAAGAGGTGTACAACTGCAAATCCAAGCAAATCAGGCGTGAAGAGAAAGGAGCGAAATGGTTTTTTTTTTTTTTTAAGGGAAAAGTATTAAAATCTCTTGAAGTTTGATTATAATTTCAAATATCTTTTAAGATTTGGATAATACTTATTATTTTTTTTTTTTTAAGTTTGAATAGTATTCTCTTTCTCCACTAAAAATTAATATTATATCAAAATTGTCATTTTATGACATAGAACATGTTTAAGGTTGATAAAATAATTAAAACCATCAGGTCAGACAGATAATTTTAAAAAATAACGGGTTCGAGTCAGGTTTGGTTTACCATAAATCCGAATTGACCCGCCCCGATAATTTTTTTATTTTTCTTACTTTTAATTTTTTATATGTGTTAATTCTATACATTATTAGGGGTGAGCATTTAGTCAGTTTGGTTGGTTCGGTTCCAAAATTTTTAAAATCAATTAAACCGACTAAACTTAGAAAATCGACCGAGCCGACCGACAAAGATTCTAAAATCGAAAAAATTGAAATCAACTTAAGTCGATCGGTTCAGTCGGTTTAATCGATTTTAACTGTTTAAAAAATAATTTATTTATTGTATATTATATATTGTTATATAATATAAATGATATATTATATATAATTTTAAATTATTATATAAATAATTATATTTAAAATAAAATTAAAAGGGTCGGTTAGTTTAGTCTATTCGGGATGGGATTGGGGGGGGTTCGGGTTCGGGGGCGGGGGCGGGGGCGAGGGAGGGGGTTAAAATTTTAAATAAAATCGGGTTCGAGATGGTTTCGAGTATATTTAAAAGGACCCTTTATATGAAAAAGTATTAAAACCCCCCTGAGGTTTGATCATAATTCCAGATTCCCCCTATAGTTTGGACAATACCCTCTTTCCCCCCTAAAACTTAATATCATGCCAAAATTGCCCTTCTATGGCATAGAACATGTCTAGGGTTGGCAAAATAATATGAACCGTCTGGTCATGCAGGTAATTTCGAAAAATAACAGGTTCGGGTCGGGTTCAGGTTTACCATAAACCCGAATTGACTCGGCCCCTATTATTTTTTTATTTTTCTTACTTTTAATTTTTTATATATGTTAATTTAATTTTATATATTATTAGGAGTGAGCATTCAGTCGGTTCGATTCCAAAATTTCAAAAATTGATTAAACCGACTAATCTTATAAAATCAATCGAACCGATCGATAAAGATTCTAAAATCGAAAAAATCAGAACCGACTTAAGTCGATCGATTTAATCAATTTTAACTATTTAAAAAATAATTTATTTATTGTATATTATATATTATTATATAATATTATATAATATAAATAATATATTATATTATATATAATTTTAAATAATTATATTTAAAATAAAATTAAAAGGGTCGATTAGTTCAGTCTATTCGGGATGAGATCAAGGGGTTTTTTCGGGGTCAGGTTCGAGGGCTAAAATTTTAAATAAAATCGGGTTAGGGTCCGAACTGATGAAATTTGATTCGGTTCAGTTCAGTTTTTGATTTTATTCGATTCGGTAGCCTCAAAGTGTTAAAAATCAAAATACTGCATATTAACCGTAATTTTTGTCTAAAATCGAACCTAACCGAACTGTTATCACCTCTAATCATGAGTTATCTCCAAACTTTTAAAAGATAAAATTGTCATTTGATTCTTTTATAACTTGAATAAGGGGTAAAGTGAAATTTTCAAAATTTTAGGGGGTAAATAAAATTTTCACTAAACCCTAAGGGTAAGTGTCTTTTGCCCTTTTTTTTTAGTTAGAGAAAAGAAATGTTTGAGAGTTGAGAGAATTTAGGGTGAAAAGGGTTGCTTTACAACAAACAGTAAAAACGATAAAATGTTTTACCTAGTAAAATAAAATTAAGTATAAAATATATTGCTCGAGTTGAGTTCGAGTTTAAAACTCTTTACCCAATGCCAGACCCATTTAGAAAATAAATTTTTTATTTTATTCAAATTTATTTTTCAAACTTAATATTTATATCTAAATACTCTTAAATATTCAACGAATATTCAAATTTAAATTAATAATCCGATCTTTAAATAAATTTACTCACTAACTCGTTAAATTCGGTCCGTTTAAATGAACTTATTATTTGTGTTCATATCCATCAAACTTTTGGTGTGCTATTGGTGACAACCCACTTTGCCAGTCGCCAAAGTTTCCTGTTGCTGCTGCTGATCCCGCGGTTTCAAAACCAAGCCTTCCCCTTTCCCTTCTCGAACTTCAAATTCCTCCTCAATAGACCCAATCAAACTCTTATCTATATCTAATTTTAATGCCTCACCTTCTCTCACTTCATTTCATTTCATTTCCCATCATCTGATCTTTTTCCCTGGTGCCATTTTTCACCTACTTTGCAGTTTGAACACTCTTTTGCTTTCTCTGTTTTTGCTTTTTTTCTTTTTGAGTCACCTTACTTATCATTCTCTTCAATATTTTATTATTTGTAAAAACTAGAAAAGAAACCCAAGAATATATTCTTGTGGCTGCCTTTTAATTCCAAGGGGCACCAAACCAGCCAACCATTCTTTCCTGCATGAACACGAAAAGCTAAACCAAAAACAAAATTTTAAAGAACCCAAAAGAACATAAATGAAAGAAAAAAAATCCTATTTCTTTCTTACTCCAAAAATATTCTCTTTCACTTTCACTAGAATATCATAGCATGTAGGTGGTGGAAGACTTCTTTGTTTTTTTTTTTTTTTTTATTCTTTCGCTTTGCTTTTTTATCTTCTTGGCTTTCTGTTATTCTTCTTCTTCTTTTTCTTGTTTGGTCCAAGGAGTTGATCAGTTTTGTCTTTTGGAGGATAAGAGAAAGAGGGTGGTGTTGGACTATGGAACCTCGAGTTCTTGATGGTATAATCAATAGGTTGCTTGAAGTTAGAGGGAAACCAGGGAAGCAAGTCCAGCTTTCTGAGTCTGAAATAAGGCAGCTTTGTCTTGTTTCTAAAGATATCTTCTCGAGGCAGCCCATTCTTTTAGAGCTTGAAGCACCTATTAAGATCTGTGGTATCTTCTTTTACTAAGTTTATTTTTTTCAATTTAAATTTGTCTCCCTGTTCATAATTATGTATAAATTTGATTCTTTTGAAGTGGGTTGCTACCAGTTTATGTGTTTAAATTTGGAAAGTACTTTTCTTTTATGTCCCTTGTTGTATGATACTATGATTTATTTCTGAAAAGTTTCGAGTTTGGTTTTCTTATGTGTTGGAGGTGCTGATTCATGAATATGTTTATAAATTCTTCATTTCTGTGATGGGTTTGGCTGAATTAAAAGTACTTAAAATGGGTTGTAATCTTTTTTTTTTGGAGTAAGGCTTGAAGTTCTTTTGCTGAATGGGCATTCTAGTTCTAGTTGTTTTCTGCCAGGTTTGGCAATTATTCCAGGGTGTTGGTTACTACTGTCACCTTTGGACAGGGTTTTGATTTTGTAGTTCATAGCTTATTATCATTCAATTGACACATTTTGGGATGAACCATGTTGGTTTGTTAAATTCTGACCTAGGAGATTGTGCAATTTGAATGCAATTAGATCTTCTGCAATCCTTTAAACCATAACTAAGAGACAGCTTTTTAGTTATTCTCTGTTCAGTGCTTTATGTTAACTGTTACTGATTTTGGCTTTAGAGATCATATTATGGCTACAAATTTGAGTAACATTTTTTGAAAGTTGATGTTTTGAACTTTGGTCATATATATTGTACTTCCAAGTTCTCAAGCTTATTAGTTCCATCCTGAGGGTTAAACAAGGGGATTCTGTCATTGAAATGCTGAAGAACCACATTCCTCTCCATAAATTAGTTGTATTTCACATTCATTTGATTTGATATGTGAATTTGATTACCACTTTTGGAAATTTCTTATTGCCATACACTTGGCAGACATATATTCTGTTTTTGAAAACTATTGTTCTTAATTTTTATCCATGTCATTCCTACACATATATATAATCTTGTTGGAGCTTACAAGACCATGGGTAGAATTTGCAATGGATTTTCCTTGGTTGACAAAGATACTGAAAGAGATTATGATTGCACAATGTAATGATTTGAATCATGTAATTGGAGATCTGCTATGTGTTTAGAAAACAGCAATTAGCATGTAGTGACTACTACTCACAAGGGATTGTTTCTTTTCTTCTGGAGTTTTCATGGGTCAATTTATTACTTATTTACTGTTTGTGATTCATTTCAAACCTCTGTTGAGAAATGTAGCATAAATCAGACTGAATATATTTCTTATTTGTTGATTCTTTTCATGGTCCAGGAGACATTCATGGTCAGTATTCTGATCTCCTGAGGCTTTTTGAGAATGGCGGTTTCCCTCCTCGTGCCAATTACTTATTCTTGGGGGATTATGTAGATCGAGGAAAACAAAGCCTGGAAACGATATGCCTTCTCCTTGCATACAAAATAAAATATCCTCAAAACTTTTTCCTTCTGAGGGGTAACCACGAATGTGCTTCTGTGAACCGCGTCTACGGATTTTATGATGAGTGTAAACGAAGATTCAATGTCAGGCTCTGGAAAGTATTCACCGATTGTTTCAACTGCCTGCCTGTGGCAGCTCTGATTGAGGAAAAGATATTCTGCATGCATGGTGGACTTTCACCTGAGCTCCGCAATATGGACCAGATTAGAAATTTAAAGAGGCCTACTGATGTTCCAGAATCTGGCTTACTGTGTGATCTCCTATGGTCTGATCCTAGTAAAGACATTCTGGGCTGGGGGCCAAATGATAGGGGAGTTTCCTACATGTTCGGTGCTGATAGGGTGATAGATTGTCTCAAGAAGCTTGATCTTGATATAATATGTCGCGCACACCAGGTTTAAATACGTTTTACATGAAGCATTTGCTAAATTCTTAAGCTTAGGTTCCTTTGTCTCATTAAATGATATCTATCCTTGCAGGTCGTTGAAGATGGATATGAATTCTTTGCTAATAGGCAACTTGTAACCATATTTTCTGCACCTAATTACTGTGGAGAGTTTGACAATGCAGCCGCCATAATGAGCGTGGATGAGACTTTAACGTGTTCTTTCCAAATAATAAAGGCTGCAGATAAGAAACCAAAGTTTGGCTTTGGAACCTTAACTTCAACTAAGTCTTCTACTCCTCCCAGTAGAATCAAGGTATATTCAAATCCCTGTCCATGTTGCTTCAAATACAGAACTTAATCTTCATGCCCTTGTTCCTTTTGCTTTACTGTTGTCTGGTTTTCTTGGAGACTAACAATAACTATGAAAGCAGGTTGTCTAAGTCTAGGCATCCAGGAGTGATTTTGTATTATATCTAACCCCGAAACAATAAGTAACAGGGAATCTGATATTTTGTTCTATGTGGAGCATAATGCATTGTCTAAGTAATTATTTTGTTTCCAAACTCTTTTCTTGATTTTTGAATATCCATAATTTAGTTAACATCTAATGAGAAACCTGGAAGGTTCTAACCCATGATCATTTATACAAGTTCTAGCTTCCTTTCCTTGGACAATAGCTCATTCTTTCTTCTGAATTTTAATTGTTAAGTTTCTTTAATGGCTTTTCTCTTTTTGGGGTTTTGTTATTGTTCTTGAAGACTATGTTGCTTCGACTCTTCATTTTTCTTGAAGTACTTATGTCCGACACCCGTGTCCGACGTATATCCGGACATGGGTATGGGGATATGATCCTCCAAGGACCCTCCAAATACATGGAAATCTTGGAAAAAATTGAACATACCCGTGTCCGACACTTACACCCGAGTCCGAGTAACATAGCTTGAAGACTCAATATAGACCCAAGGCCATACTAAACTTCCTGCCTTCAAATTTGAGCACTTTTAATCAGGTTAAATCACTCAAGAAACCCTTAGCAGATAGATAATACATATGCCCTTGCTTTCACTAATAAAATTCCATGCTTGAATAAGTTGTCCATTGAATTCTTAGTTTGTCTTATTCATCATAGTTTTCCATCTCGTTTTTCTTTTCAAAGGCCTAATATTCAATTTTGATGGGCAATGAATTGTTCTGCCAGACGTTTTAAAACATCACTTTTAAACCTGGGACTCAACTATAGGGTATCTCATTTGTACAAAATGCCTTATTTCCTTATTCCTCTATAAAGTTAGCTGAAAACTTCCCCTGGGAATCAACAGTTTCTTACTCTGTGCTTTTGTGGACACTTCCAGCAATTTCTTTAAACGTCTTAAATTTTGTTTTCCAGTCATTTCTTGGAGCAAAGGTATAAGATGTTTGAAGTTTGAACTGATGGAGATATCAGGAGGACGTTGCTGCCTGTGATCAAGGGTATTTTGTGAAGATTTCCAAAATACCACTCTAAGAAATCTGGTGAATTCTAGGAGTTTTATTTTGATAAAGGAAAAACTTTTTACGACGTTGTTTTTGATCTGGAGATGCAAACATGTTTCCTCCACCTGCAAAATTTTTGGAGGCTGTAATTTTTTATGCTTTGACCCCTATATATTAGTTTCAACATAGTCTCAATCTCCCCCTTTCCCTCTTCTTTCATCTTTGTATTCTGCTCAGCCTCTTCTGTGGGGATGCTCTAGTTGTATTATAATCTAAGGATGAAAATGTAAAAGGGGTGGAGACTTTATGCATTAGTTGGAAATCCAAATGCTTCTTTATCTTGAGATTTACTGATTTTGTGTCTCACTGCTTGTAAATCTATGTTATTCGGACTTGGGTTTGAGTGTCGGATACGGGTATTTACCTGACATGGGTATGTTCAGTATTTTCTAAGGTTTTCCGTGTATTTGGAATGTCCTTGGAGAGTCATATCCCCATACCCATGTCCGAATATGCATCGGACACAAGTACTTCAAGAAAAATGAAGAGTTGGAGCAACATAGTTGTAAATCAGTTTGATACATATTTCTGGGTTGTGGCATCCTTAGGACATCAATTTTTTTTTTTCTCAAAACTCATTTGGCAGTCTTGTCATTGGACATTAAGGCATTAGTCTTCAGAGGCTAAACCTTGCTATAGTCTTCTAGGGGTTAAACTCTGTCAGTTGCTGAAGTTCATTTCCATATAACTTTTGAAGGCAACAAATTTTCTATATTAGTTCATTTCTATCCCTTAATTTCCAATTGCTTGATATTAGAAGAGAAATAAAAAGAAAAAATAATGAGAAAGAAATCTCCTACTTGAATTTAAGGGGAAAAGAGATTTGCTTCTGTTAAGCTTAAGCAGTGTTTTTCTTAATGGACTATCTGGCTTGAAAGAGAGATATGTTGTCCCTGTGGTCTCTCATTAAAATTCACTATGTTACCCAAACTTGAGGTGAGTGTCGGATACAGATATGTATCTGACATGGATATATTCAATATTTTCTTAGTTTTTTCATATGTTTGGAGGATCATACTCTCATACCCATATCCGAATATGTGTTGGAAACGTGTACTTTAAGGAAAATGAAGAGTCCGGCTAACCTAATTCACTAAACTTTAGAAGGAAAGCATATATTCATATTGTTCAACTCTTCTTCAAGATGAAAGCATGAATGGAAGTACTTGTCTTATTTTATGTTTGCAGGAGCAGGAGCAGGAACAGGAACAGGAACAGGAGCTGGTGCAGGAGGAGGGGTGCCACTTGATGTAAGATTTAACTTCTTGGTATTGGAATTGTTGCTTCTTTTGGATCCAAGACAGGAAAAGAATACAATCCGAGGGTAAAACAAAACCACCAGGAAAAACAAGAAAGAAAGAACAGAAAATAAAATAAAACCAGGAAAAATGGTACTTCTGAGATGGGGCAAAGAAAATAATAATTGCAACAATTTCCAAAGGCAATGCAATTTTTAATCCGCTTCCTCAGTCCACATTCCTGGATTTTCTATGATGTTGTCACGGATCTTTGGAGCTGTTATATTGAAACCTGAAGCAGTTTATCATTTTTATTCCTCTTTGCTTTGGACAAATGTAAAATGATCTTGATCCAGTTTCGGGCGGAAGGTTGGGGCCTCTGCAGTGGAGCCGTGGGTTGTTAATGGTGCAAAAATTGAGTAAATCATAAGTTTTTATCAAAATAATCCATAGGCAATTATGCATGATGGTAAAGTTTTCAACTATATGGTTCGCAGATATTTAAATTACGGTCGTGGATGCGTTTTCGATTGCATTGTGTTTATTGCGATTGCGGATGTAATGAATGTTATAACGGTCAATTGCAGTAAATATCGACCGTGAATATTAGCGGCAGAAGAAGTCAAAACTGTAAAATAATAATCGTAACGTCACGTTACTGTTGTTATTTAAATTCCTGATGGTAGGGTCTTCTGCCATATAACACATTGTTACATGAGATTAAAGAAATCTCACTTTGGAATACTTCCAGAGAAGATGTGTATATTCTCAAATCACTTTTTGGATAAACTCAAAGTAAGCAGAAAAAGAACTGCTACAAAGTTACAAGCAGCAAACAGCAAGAAACAAGCAAATCAACACTTCATATCCAAATCCCAGCTATCACCAAGTCTCCTGTTCAATGGTTTGGCAGCAACTGCAGAAAGGCTATTACTTTTACTCTGAAATCAGCAACAATCTGATAGAAAACAGAATAATAATGGGAGGGAACCTTTTTGGTATGCTTGCAAGTGTTCCTAGCTTTCCAGATATAATAGATATAAGAAGACCAAGCCAAAATGAAGAAGAGAAATCAAATCAAAGAAATATGCTTCTGCATGTTCCTGACTCGATCAATGTCTTGTAGTCGAATTAACTCTGTTAAGAGGTCTCCAGGTTCTACAATGGAACCACTTTAAAGTTTAGATTTTAGGTTAGTCCTGGAATTGCATACATGATACAAACTGAATTAAGGCACTCTCATTGGTTTATCTCTAGTTCTTGACTTGTGCAAAGATAATAGAACTTTGATACAATCTCATTTGTCTTTTGCCCTTCCATAACATACCCTGTTTTTGGTTAACTATAGAATAAAGCTAGTAATTTTGTAAACAACACGAGAAGAATTATTAAAACACAACACGAAAAAATAACACGAATATGACACAAAAAATATCAAAATTTATATAATATGAATTATTAACGTTTTAAATTTTATCTAAATACATAGTACCTTAAACACAATTATAATAATAAAAAATAAGACAAACACAACACGATACACGAATTACCATGCCTACTACTGAAATCTAACATCAAAGCAAAGTCTTACAAAGTTGCAGTTTAAGTGAAATTTTTTCTTAAGTGGTCCATTGGGCATAATAATAATACAGATTAAAGGTAAATGATCTTTTGGACTTTGGCATGGAATCCCATTATCTTTTCTGGCATGTGAAAAAACTGCTGGAATCTCACGTTAAGTCTTTCCTTTCAGACAAGACAAGCTATTCTCCCATATTGCCACAGATTGGGACTGATCATCTATGGTAGGTTTCTGCAGAAATTTTGGTGCCCTTTAGAATTACATCAGTTTTGTTTAGTTACTAAAGCGTGTTGAAATTTTCGAAGTTATCTCCTGGAGAAAATCTTAAATAATATACAAAGTGAGGAAATTACAATTGTTTTTTGAATTGAGGGGACAAACAGAACATGACATTTTAGGTTTACTTGGAGCAGTTGCCCACTTGACTTGTGTTCTGAATACAACGTTATTTTCTATGAATACAACGTTGTTTTCTATGAATACAACGTTGTTTAAGTGATTTTAATTATATCTCATTTTTAAAGTAAGTAGCCATTGATTCCTTTTCCAAGTGATTTTCTTGGAAACTGCAGGCCGGAGAGAATATTGACTAGCCGGCGGGTTAACTTTTTATAGTCCAATTTTCTTTTGTTGTCCTAATTTGGCCAAAAGTGAAAACAAAAAAAGGTACTATTCTTTTACTTGCATGGGCATAAGAGGTCACTAATTTTGTCTTTTTCGGTGTTTTTATTTTTTATTTTATAAAAGAGATCCCAACTTGAAAAAAAAAAAAAAGTTAGATGTTGGATTCGAATTTTAAATTTGTTGGATATCATCTTTTACGAGTAATTACTTTTAAGGAATTTTTGAAAAAATATTATGAGCATATATCTTAGAAAAGCAATTGTTTATCTTTGAAAACAATGGTAAAACAAACTAAATATGCTTTTTGATGAGTATGGAGATTAATTGGAATTAGTTTCGTAGATTAATTATTCTAAATTATCTATTAAACGCGGAAAGGTTTTTGTCTCATCATTAGCTTTAATATTTCCAATTTGACTGATCCTAGAATATACCTATCTATTGAATTTTCATTTTCTTAAAATATGAAAAAAAATAGTTTTCTCATTGCCATATTTAAATTCAATAATTTTGTATTTATGATAATACAACAACCCAAAAAAACAAAAACTGATAATTTATTTTTTAATACAAAAGATGTCATAATTTGAAGATAAGAAAAGATATTGAAAGTGTTGATATTTGAATCCATATTTAATTAATAAATGTCTTATGTTAAGAATGATTGCATTGACTAAATTGTTACATCTTAAGATCCTAAAATATACCTATCTGTTGAGTTTTCTTTTTCTTAAAATATAAAAAAAATAGTTCTCTCATTGCCATATTTAAATTCAATAATTTTGTATTTACGGTATACAAAAAAAAAAAAAAACTGATAATTTATTCTTTTAGTGCAAAGGAGATCATATTTTAAAGATAAAAAAAGGGATTGCAGTTGTTGATATTTGAATCCAGATTTAATAGATGTCACATGTTAAGAATGATTGCATAAATCAATTAGACTAAATTGTCATATCTTAAGAATGATTGCATAAATCAATTGCAATAAGCTCGGATTCCATTACAATTTTCATAAGAATAATTGTATAAATCAATTAAACTATCGTATCTTAAGGATGATTGCATAAATAAGTAGTAAGCTCGGATTCCATGATAATTTCATGATGTGAGCACAAAAATATTAAATTGATGACCCTGTATACTTTATTGACTATAAATTAAAGATGTTTGATAAAAGAAGGCCATGGATTATACAATCTCTTATCTTCCCCTGCTCCTTCAGTAGTGACAGCTGATCAACAAAGAAGGGTTAGTCTCTTATTGAATTTCTTTTTAATGGAACCATATTATTAACCTTCATCAATTGCATTTCTTGTTTTGGCAATGAATTCGTTCATAATAATAGCTACAAAGAAAAAAAAAAATGAAAAATTGTTCCAAGTTTCAAATACAATATTGATCTCTTCTAATCATTATGATAATCTGAATTTAATCTCACTAGTGATTGCTTGTTTTTTGTTATGTAGGACAATTTTTGAGGAAAGTTTAATAACACAATTTGCAATATCAAATCAAACCGTATGGCTAGACAACAATTGAAAGTGCTTAATGCACTTGATGTAGCCAAGATTCAATGGTACCATTTCAACGTTTTCTTGATTTCTGGATTGGGATTCTTCACTGCTGCATATGATCTTTTCTGCATCTCCCTTGTCACCAGACTACTAGGTCGCATATATTACTACCAGGTTGAAGGTGCAGCAAGGCCTGGCCCCGGCATCTTACCCCGAAATGTGGCAGCTGCTGTCAATGCTGTCGCATATTGCGGTACTTTTTTCGGTCAGATCTTTTTTGGGTGGCTTGGTGATAAGTTGGGTCGTAAAAAGGCCTATGGCATAACTCTGATCCTCATGGTTGTATTCTCTCTAGCTTCGGGGCTGTCGTTTGGGAGCCGTTCACAGGATGTTATGGCAACCCTTTGTTTCTTCAGGTTCTGGCTTGGTTTTGGTGTTGGTGGTGTTTATCCCCTTTCAGCCACAATTATGTCTGAATATGCCAATAGAATGAGTCGTGGGACATATATTGCTGCTGTGTTTGCAATGCAAGGAGTTGGGATTTTGGAAGCTGGACTTGTGTCTCTTATTGTGGCAAGTGCATTTCATCAAGCATTCAAGCCACACCCAAACTTAGATATACACAGAGCTGTGGCTCAAGCTGATTATGTTTGGCGCATAATTTTGTTGTTTGGTGCCTTCCCTGCTGCTTGTACTTACCTTTGGCTAATGCAGGTGCCTGAAACTGCTCGTTACTCGGTCCTCGTAGCCATGGATGCAAAACAGGCTGCAGCAGACATGTCAAAGCTTTTGCTTTCAGATATTGAACCAGAAGAAGAAGAGGTTACAAAACTAGCAGAAAATCCCAGAAGTTCCTTTGGCTTGTTTTCCAAGGAATTCTTCAAGTGCCATGGACTTCACTTGCTTGTAACTACTTCCACTTGGTTCCTGTTTGATATTGCCTATTACAGCCAAAATCTATTCCAAAAGGATATATTCACTTCAGTGGGATGGATCCCTTCAGCTACAAAAATGACTGCAATTGAGGAGGTCAACAAGATTGCCAAAGCACAAATATATATAACCCTATTTGGTACTATTCCAGGGCTATTATTCAGTGTGAAACTCATTGATATTTTAGGAAGGCTTGGCATTCAATTGATTGGTTTCTTCTCCATGACAGTCTTCATGTTTGCTCTTGCAATACCTTACAATCATTGGGCCTCAAATCCCAACAAAGCTGGTTTCATAACACTCTATTCCCTAACCTTTTTCTTTGCAAACTTTGGACCCAACGTTACAACATTTGTTTTGGCGGCAGAAATCTTCCCTGCAAGGCTAAGGTCAACCTGCCATGGTTTATCAGCTGCAGCTGGAAAAGCTGGTGCAGTAGTGGGTGCATTTGGATTCTTTTACGCTGCCCAAACATCAGATCAGAGAAACGCCATAGGCTACCCAACTGGAATCGGAGTCAGGTATTCGCTTATTATCTTGGCGTTTATCAATTTGCTTGGAATGTTAGTTACTTTCATTTTCTCGTTCCCAAAGATATTCCCTTCAGGGTTGCCTGAACCAAAGAGAAAATCACTGGAGGAATTAACAGGTGAGAATAAGGAATTTGGTGAGACTGAAGAACAGCAAGCTAGTTCTGCTTAACTCAATGTCGTCTTTGCAGTAAAAAAAAAAACCCTGTCAGATTATCTTCGTAAATTTTGTATGTTCCATGAAATTGTTGGAATTTTCGGTCAAATCGAATTCATATTTTTTTAGTTGATAAGACGAAGAATTTATATTTTTTGTTAACTAGAGTTTGATCCTTGCGAAAAATACTTCGAGAATAAAATCTAAATGTATCGTATCAAATGTAGAAGAGTACCCCTTAGGCGCTCAAGAAAGGAATTAGACTTGAACAAAATCTATAATACCCAGCTCAAGCAGACTGTTCTAGACCAGCAAGCCTTAAACATAAGAATTACCCAAAATGAGGCCTAACATTTGGCCCATCAAAAGCCCACTGCCGTTTTATACTGCCCAATCCAAATTTTTTATTTTTTATTTACAAAAAAACAGCAGTTTGAGATAAAGAAAAATGTTGTACATATTGAAACTCGAATTTCAAACATGTTAGATGTTACTTTTTAAGTGTGTCTATAAATACATTTCCTAGATTGAGTATTTTCTTAACTGGTAACATGAAATTTCTATGAAAATATTTTTTGTATTTGATGGATTAAATTTGTAAATAATTAAACCAAAAGTAATGAAGAAGTTGTGTTAAAAAGAGACAGTGAAGAAGAATGTTGGAATCAACTCCCACATGTTGGAACTTAGAAGACTGCTCAACTTTCTTTCCCCTGCTAACAAATATAGTCTTGGACCCTTAGTGATGAATCTCTTTTCATTCTAGTAATATAGTATGCAACCAACAAAAAGATTTTCGAACTGGAGCTTAACCCAAATGGTTCACCGAAAATCGATCCCACGAGACAGGGTTTTATCTCTATCACTTTCATTTCCCCATCCCCATGGGCTTTGTGTCCCCTTTGTACCCAAAAAAAAAAAATCATAAAAAATTTAATGCTATCGTTCCTCATAAACATGGATGTCTGAGCCCAGAAGTGCAAAAATACTAGATTTGATCATCAAGAACAAAAGGGCTTACTAGACTATATTCAATCCTGGATTAAAAGTAATAAGGGTAGATAAAATCATTTGCAAGAACATGTACAAACTTGAGCAACTAAACATAAGCCGAATCTCGGGTTTAACCCAGTTGATTTATATAATCATTCTTAAGAGATGACATCTAATAAGTTTGAGATTCAAATCAAACCCCTTCCTCTATTCCCAGACTACAGCCTCCTTTATACTAAAAAAAATTAAACATTAAGGCGAAACCCCAAATATATTTGGATTGTTCTATACTTGGAGCAATAGCTAAAAGGGCTCTTGATATATAAACAGCCGATTAGAACCCAAGCATATGATAGGAAACTTTAAGTTAGTCGAGCCTAAATGAAACAGTATAAAGCTGCAGCATTCATGAACTGAACATTCTGATTTTCTTGATCAGTAGGACATTGCATATATATATACATATATGATAGGAAACTTTAAGTTAGTCGAGCCTAAATGAAACAGTATAAAGCTGCAGCATTCATCAACTGAACATTCTGATTTTCTTGATCAGTAGGACATTGCATGGGAATATATATATATATATATATATATATATATATATATATATATATATATACTGCCATTATTATCTCATTGCTCCTGCAAAGCTGATAAATATAGCATTTCAAAAGATGCATTAGAAGTTAAAATGGTCGAACGTCCTACATTTTTTTCTCTCGTTTTTATTCCCATTTAAAAACTATTTGGAGACATAATCTTTCATCTGAAATCAAAGCTCAAACTTCATAAAAATCAATAGCACAAAGAAACTGGGGTTGTTTCTTGTTGGCTTGGATAATCTGGATCAGTTTTAAGAACAGCTTTGTTAGTAGAATTTTGATAACATGTCTGTTATGCTCATTAGCCCCTAGACAAGCGAGGTCCGCAGACTAAAGGAGAGAAGATCCTAATCATTGCTAGCTACACAAAATTTTAAGTATAAAAAGATTGAAGTAAGAGCATTGAATCCTAGATCACATTTTCAGTACTCTATTAACCCCTCAGCCGTTATTCTTTGCTGATTTAGACATCGAAGCGTTTTTTGGCAAAATAAAATAAGTGTATAGCATACTAATATACTTTTCCACTGAAAATACAGCGGCAATGCCCATAACCAACCAAGCTGTGCTTTGTCAAAATGTTAAATGGCAAAAGGAAGTATTTATCTCATTACTTACCAAAACAACTTAGCCATTTTCTTTTCTTGAAGAGTAGTTTATTACAGGAAATTACACATTGTTGTTGGTCATGGCTAATTAATATCATCCCATAATTTGTAAAGGTCATGTACATGAAAGCACACTATTTTGACTTATAATCTATCATGATCATAATTCATGGCAACATGGATTCTTCAACAAAGACTTGAGTTTGCAGGTTGGCTTAACCCAATGTATTAGACAGATAACCAAAAGAACTAAAAGGATATAAAATTTTGCAGCTTCTTAAATAGCCATACTATAAATCAACTGCTGTTACCATTTTTGCTTGAAGTCTGTTCCAAGTCAATCTTTTCTGGCCATGATAGCTTCAGATCAGAAGATTCATACTCCTGCAAAGGCCTGGCATCGGACGAAGAACAAGATTGGGGAACGGAGAATGACATTCTGCTAGTAGTCTGCCTCTTAGATGCTGAAGATTCAGCTGTAGAGCATAAGTCTTCTTCTCCTCTAGAGGTCCCTGCTTCTTTATTGTGATTATTCAGTTTATCTGCATGCAACCTTTCTTCTTCCACATGTTTTGCTCTCTTCCTATTCAATGAATCATTATTGCCATTTTGAAATGATGGAACCTTCTGATCATTAGATGAATATGTTGGACAAGAAGACTTTTCCTTCAGGATAACTTTTGGGATGGCAGAAGTTTCAACAATACCATCAGAATTATCAAAAACTTCTTCATTCATCCCATCTGAAGTTGCAGCCTTCGCAGTTGCTTCGATTTCCCACATTTTAAATATAGCTTCTGTTAGATGTTCTCTAGCTGTATCTATATCTATTATGGGTTTTGGATAGTTTAAGCCCAAGTCCACACCTGCAGCTTTAAGCACAGTAAGAGGTGCATCCCAAGGATGATGGATCCACTCGGTTGGCATCCTTGCTAGCTCTGGCAGCCATTGCCTTACATATTCACCTTCTGGGTCAAATTTGGAGCCTTGAATCTGACTCCAAAAATCAACATAAAATGAGGTTCATAGATAGGAAAAATAACTTATGTTTTCAATTGACAAGACCTATCTCTATTTAGCTATGTTGCTCTGACTCTTCATTTTTCTTGAAGTACCCGTGTCCAACGCATATCCGGACATGGGTATGGGGATATGATCCTTCAAGGACCCTCCAAATACATGAAAATCTTGGAAAAATTGAACATACCCGTGTCGGACACATACCCGTGTCCGACACTCACATTCGAATCTAAGTAACATAGCTATTTAGTACTGCTAATGAATGCAAGCCATTTTCCCTAATTAGAAAATTCTCATAATATTATTTGCTTTAGCAGATTGGGGAATCATGCTAAGGATCATACTCAAAAGCTTGTAAAACATACAGGACTACTTCAATGAGATATTGATAATCCGATTATTTTATTCATTATAAGGATGAGTTTGCACTTTTAAACTATCTGTGTAGGCAGAAAGATGTGTTCAATTTTCACTCTGCATCAGCATTCCAAAATCACCAGGCCACTACCTATATTTCGAAAAGCTGAAACTTGATGAAGATACTCTACTAACACACACAATATTAATGAGCTGCAAAAGACTGTAAATCACGAGTTACTATGAATATAGATTACATGGCCTCGAAATGGAAGGCTATGTTATTCGGACTCGGGTGTTAGTGTCGGATACGAGTATGTGTCCTCTACGGGTATGTTCAATTTTTTAAAAGTTTTTCCATGTATTTGGAGGGTCCTTGGAGGATCATATCTCCATACCCACGTCCGGATATGCGTCAGACATGGGTGTTGGACACGAGTAATTCGAGAAAAATGAAGAGTCGAGCAACATATATGGAAGGTATTGGAGATACTCGTTGTAATCAGCATTTGATTGCTACTTGTTTTTGCAGTTAATAAATTAATTAGGGAACTCAACGCACCTGTGGGCAGTCTAATCGTTCTAGCTCATGACCATCTGGTAAGCTCCCAGAGATATACTGCCAACCAAGAATATCACATTCCAAATCTGCATCCAAAAGCGTGTCCCAGAAATACTTCATTCCCCATTTCCATGGAAGAAGAAGAAACTTCACCGCAAAACTTGAAACAATCACTCTTATTTTGTTGTGTATCCAACCAGTTGCCCAAAGCTCCCTCATTCCTGCATCCACCAATGGATATCCTGTCCGACCTTGTCTCCAAGCCTTAAAATGGTTCACATCAGCATGCCAAGGAAAATACTTCAAATTGCTCAACAATGATCTCTCATGAGTGAATGGAAAGTTGAAACAAAGGTATCGGGAGTATTCTCTAAGCCCAATGGCCTTTAGAAAAAGTGTTACACTCTCTTCCCCTTGAGAGTTTTGATCTCTTCTCCATAGTATCTGTTTCATCCGTGCACTCTGGAAAACTTTCCTCACACTTAGCTCCCCAAAATGAAGATATGGAGACAAAAGTGATGTGGAGTTGCCCCCAACCTTAAGCCTACATTTTGAATAGTCGAATAGATTCTGTTCAACAAACTCAGTTAGAGCCTTCTCAGCATTGCTCCAACCTGGAGACCATACTCTTCCTAACAATGCATTGCTAGATTTTTCTGATTCGTTTTCAAGGCCCAAACCTTCAATAGAGCACCTTCCTACTGTTCCTGTCACTAATAAGGAAAGCTATGTTACTCGGACTGGGGAGTGGGTGTCGGATACGGGTATGTTTGATTTATTCTAAGTTTTTTCATGTATTTGGAGGATCCTTGGGGGATCATATCCCCATTCCCATGTCCGGATATGCGTTGGACACGGGTACTTCAAGAAAAATGAAGAGTCGGAGCAACATAGAAGGAAAGAGTTCAGCAAACTAGTTACTCATTTTGCAATATGCATGTGTGTATATATATATCCGCAAGTCCTTCATACACGATTCATCTTTCATTTTCTTCAAAGTCCATACTTACATAAATACATATAAACCTACAAGTGCATGTTTTGCATGAACAACTTCATATGCATCTGTCTAGGGAAATTAATCTATCAGCAGCCCAGGGTCAAACTTGTGCCCCTAAGAATTAACAAAGTCAAAACTTTTAGGCACTAACAAGCAAATGAATGCATGCATATACATATACATATCCATAAAATGTAATTTCTTCAAGGAAGATGGATTCTTAGCAGAAGACCAGGATGATATGGTTGTCATTTAAATCATCATTCAGAATGAAGCAGACCTGTCATCTTCATTTTAACATTATTTTTTTAACCAAGTTAGCTTCCTTCTTATTGTACTATCAAGAATGAACCGCAATGAATTACATGATATTCTGTTTAAATTTACCTGCAGCTGGCATCAATCTCCATGGGGGAAGAAGTGAAATGGGTTCAGTTTGCATGTTCAAGCACTTGTCCCAATATGCATCAAAGGTCGTAAAAGCATGCCCCTTTTCATCATATATCTCCCATGGTTCATATAACAAATCTCCATTATAACTTTGCACAGAAATTCCAATCTCTGCCAGTTTCTCTTTGATGCTTTGATCGCGAACAAGCGAAACAGGATCTGGAAAAGGACAGGAAACATGTTACATATTACTAGACCTCTCGAGGAAAAAGAATGGAATAAGAACAAAATCCGACAGCCAAACTTCTCATTCATAAAGGAATAATTTACTCTAGGGGTAAATAAAGAGTTTATTCCAAATAAACTTGTCTGTAACTTCTTTGAAAACTCACAATCAAAATTTCCTTCCTATCTCACCAATATTTCTGCCTATCATCAAAGCATCAGCGAGTAATTTAATAATGATGACAAGATTGGAAATAGGAGAAGCATAAATCGTCGACAGAAGCGTAGATTATAGCAACTATAATCTTCTTATAAGAAGTCAGCATGTCTAATTAAATAGAGGCCATTGCAGTTACAATTCTTTGCATCCAAAGTTAAACATGCTTCACTAAGATAAAGCAAAATCAAAATTATATCTGTTACAAAAAGTAGCATTGATCAGAGGAATCAGAAGAATATACCATAAAGATGGTTGAATACTACTTTAGTCGCGCCAGTAGCGTTGATGCAATCAAAAAGAGCTGAAAGAGTACTTTGGGTCTTAATCAGCACAAGTTCAGCCCCAAGAGACTTCAATGACTGCTCCAAATGAGAAAGAGATTGCTTCAGCCACCATCGCGATACTCGACCTGGGTAGAACTGTTCTTCCTCTTTGGGGCACCATATATAGACAGGAAAAACGCTACCATCCCTTGCAGCAGCAGCTAAAGCAGGATTGTCATCAATCCTGAGGTCCCTCCTAAACCAGACTATCGTCTTACTGCTACTCATGTTGAACAAACAAGATCTTTCGGATCAAACTGAAGTGTTTGAATTCATAAAAGATATGAATAATCTCTATATCTTTCCTTCAATCCAGAACATGAACATCAACAAAGGTCTAAATCGCACAAAATCATCCAAGATAGATTTATGCTACAAAGCTACTCAAACTTGAAACAAAGCCCCTTGGAACCATAAACTGAGAAATACTAGTTTAGTAGCCTATGGCAGTCAAAATTACCTGTTTCTGCTATAGCCAAAACAACCAGATTATCAGGCTTTTTGCAACTTCTATGCTGCTCTTATGATCTAACTTCAATTAGGCCTTCCCTACCTGGTCTCATGATCCCCAATTCCACCAATCAAACACCAGAAAGCTTACAAAATATCTCCTACTCCAAGACCTAGATGCAGACCTCCACCAGAACTAGTAGAATAGACAAGCAAAAACTCCACAACAAGAATCAATACCCATCCTTTATTGGCAGACAACCTCTTCAAATCTTAAAAGCACTGTTCATGAACTTTCCAATACTCTATATACGGTGGAATATCAGATTTTGTAAGAGTAAAGAGTACAGATCCGAGACACCAAAAAGAGAAAAATAAGTGATTCCTTACTAAATTCACATTAAAGAATGTTATCCACAAACAAAGACAACTAAAACACAAACACTTTGTATATATCTTTTAAGACAACCAAACAAAATAAAAAATTGACCATACCCAGTTTTACCCCATGAAGCTAGAAGTAGAAACTCAGCAAAAACAGACCAAAAAAAAAAGTTTTGAAGGGTTTGATAAGCATAATTGGTGATATTTCTTCATTACTTACAGTACAGTGTACAGTAACATTCCTTATACGTGTCAAGATCACGTGGGGACTCAATATGATATTGATAGTGGTGGGAGACATATCTTGTCTGCTTTGTGGATCCACTGTAAAACTTCTCTCAAGATAAGGGTTTTTTTCTCTCTTTCTGTCTCATTCAATTCACACACCCTCTATCTCTCTCTTTCAGGACATTTGAAGCAGTAACTCTTTGGTAAAATAACAGTTTTTTCATCTTTTTCAGAGACTCTTTCATTTAAAACTGTTTAACTGAAGCACAAATGCATTGAAAACATGTAGGAAGAAGTAACTGGCAAACTAATTCCCAAGTTTGTAACTGGTATTTCTGGTGATTTCAATTCATTTACTTTATATAGAATTTTTTTTTTTGGTACTTTTTTTTTTTTTATAAGCTTTGCAATTTGCTTCCGTCTTGCTTTTGGTTGAAGAGTAACACAAAAATTTGGACCTTAAATTAGGATAGAACGAAAATGAAAGAAGAGGAGCTTAAAAACAAAGTTTTTGTTTTAAGCATCTGGTTCCATTTCCTATTTTCTCTTATTAGACCCAAAAGAAATATACCATAAAAAAGAAGTTATACTTTCAATGATCTATCACTTTGATTGATTGAATCAAGACTTTTCTCACTAGCTGCCATGACCATGATCATACAAGAAACCAGAATTTGCTTATTTTGCATGCCTAACAGTTGCAATTACTGTCTACACGTGATAAGCATATTATCCCCATTGTGGTACTGTTGAGAAGTCAAAGGTGACCAAATTTATATGAGTAAATATGAAAAATATGGTTTCAATAAATAAATTATTGTTAAATAATCTAATAAATAAAAGTTATTTAAAAAAGAAAAATAAATAATTAAAAATTATAATAAAAAATATTGTAAAAATAAAATTACTTTTAATGAAAAAAATTTACTTTTTTTTTCTCTTTTATTAAGAAAATATTATTTTTTAAAAATTTTAATTAAAAATAAATTTAAAAATAAAATATTTAATTTTTTTTTAATTTAAAAAAATTTAAAAAAATAAAGAAAAATTAATTTTAAGAATATTTTTATTATTCTTTTAAATTTTTTAATTAAAAAAGTAAATAAAAAATAAAAAATTTATTTTTTAAAATTAAAAAATTTTACTTTCAGAATATTTATTTTTTAATTAAAAAATAAATTAAAAAAAATATTTATCAAAAATAATTTTATCTTTACAATATCTTTTATAATAATTTTTAAATATTTATTTTTTTAAATAATTTTTATTTATTAAATCATTTAACAATAATTTACTTATGAATATGGATATGTTTTTCATATTTATCCAATTTATATCCTAGAGTGCTAGCTTTCTCATCACGAGTCTAGCAAATAACCCAGCGACTCTTAGGCCATCTTTGTGGACTTTCAAGGCATCATTATTTTCAGAATGGTAGCCAATAAGCTTTCTTTTGTTTGGTAGACCATTCTTTTCAACTATCACTACTCTTCAAATAAAACAAAATCAGTAGAAAACAAAATGCCAAAGAATTGTTGATATGTTTGATTCAGTGACTCTGGAAATTACTATTTATATTTCAACAACTCATACATGAATAGACCTGTTCAATGGTAAGATTACTAGTCCAAATCCGAAATCCCATTTATATTTAAAAAAAATTGAACAAAAATATCAAACTCGAAATATAAAATTTGACAAAAAAATAAAACCCATTTAAAAAATAAACCGAGTCTTGACTCTAATAATCAAGACCCAAACCCAGTTCGGCCTAGCCTATTTTTTATTTATATAATATATATTATTTTTATATATTTTATAATTTATATTATGTAAAATATATATATATATAATATTATAGTGTAAATATTTAAAAATATACTAAGTTATCCATATTTTAAAATTTAATAAAAAAAAAAATTAAATTACTAAAAATTAAATAATAAAAAAAATATTTGTTTAAACTTTTTTAGAAAAAAATAATATAAGCAAGCCTAAATAGGTTTAGACTATCCATTTACAACTATGGACAGATTTTGACAGAATTTGAGACCTATATTTTAAACCAGACTGAATTTGAACAAATATATATAATGATACCATACCTAAACCCGGCCGAACCCGGCTCGGCCTATGAACACCTCTATTTAATACTACAAAATTTTATTAGCAAAAGGCACAGATGAACAGAATGAGAAGTGATTGAAATACCATTTCATTAATAAGAGTCAAATATCCATGATCACACCCATTTTCACCTGAGAAGCATCATGGCAATGAGGAGGAGTCCAAAGTCCCAACACCACCCCATATGTTTGAGCCCCTGAGCTCCTAATCAGCCTTCTCAGGTGTTTATTTAACAATAACTTAACGACATATGTACTGTGACAAGAGGCATAAAACTGCACTTAATTCAGTAACTAACTAAAGCAGGAAACAATCCTAAAAGTAACTCTAGGGAGTTTCCTAAGCATGCGAAATCCATGAAGGGATTGAAACACTTAATGTGCACGCTCTCTAATCACCTCGAGATCCATCTCAGTTGGGTCAGTTGCTTGGATTTCATAATGAACGCCCTCCAATTCCCTTCTGAACCTTTCCTTTGATGTTGCGTAGAGCATCTTGGCTCGGATCCTTGAAACGGAAGGAGACCTACAGAAGAGCGTAGAGTCAGACTTGTATACGGAAAATCGGAGATGACAAATAGAAAAACGTACACCAGTTAACGTTCACTCTTGTTTTTCTCTTACAATTCCACAAAAATATCAACTGTCAAGGGCGAGAAATGAAAACTAATTTCATGATTTTCCTCCCACTGCTTTGCACACTCAAACAACTTGACTTAATGAACCTTAAAAAGAAAGCAAAGCAGATATACTTGATTCAATATTGCATTAGATAAGCAAGGAATGCACCAGAAAACAGGACCACTGATGAAGCATCTTGTAATCACATTCACACACAACATTCTTTGCTTACCCTAGTGTAGAAGCCATCACAAAACCAACTCAGCTCGAAAGTTTAATTTAACTAAATATCTTACACCTTTGATGAATATAAGTTCTATCTTTCTCAATGCCAGAACGAACGTAAAAATAAAAAAAAATAAAAAAAGCTACCAGATCATAAAGGCAAATTCATGCCAAACCAGTAGATAGTAAAGAAAGTCCAAAACATTCCTGTTTTTTAATAGTGTAAAGAACAGGAAGAATCAAATCCAGAGGTACTAAGCAAATTTTTGTAAACAGAAACGGCATAGAAAGAAACTTGACTCAGAAAGCAAAAACCTAATATCCATTGTGAAGAAAGTCTTCAGAAAAACCAACTCCAAAACCTTAGTCTCCTTGTATTAACAAAGCGTAAATGATCAAAATTTCAACCAAAAGATCGTTTGCAAACAATAAAGCAATGGAGATATATGGGAAATGGATTAAAAAATTGTTCCACTCATAATCGCTTCAATTTTCAGTCAAGTTGCACTACACAATGGGGATAATAATGGTGTTGAAGTTTCAGAAGCCAAACATAGAGAAAGAAGAGGAAGAAGGAATGAGATGTGTTACAATCAGATCAGATTCACTGCGGTATAATGCAAATGCAGCACAAAATTTTTGACAGAATTGAATTATTCTGCAATTGGAAGAGAGACTGACCATGCAATAAAAAAGATCTTGCTCTTCTGGCAGTTCTCAGAAGTCACAAAATCAAAGTCGTAAACTGCATAGCGGCAATCATTCTCAGGCAATGAGGCAGTGAAATCATCATAGCTCTCAGCTGGACCTCCAGTCTTTTCAACTACAACCTCCTTTTTCTTCTCATCAATCTTAAAGATCACATATCGGAACACCTTTTTCCTCTGCAACTCCAGGTACGTGCTTTTGCTGTGTTCAGCCACTCCCATGCCAGATGATGCATTTGCCTGAAAACCAGAAACAAATGCTCAACGCTTACCCCAACCAAAATTGACTAGTATTGACTTTTTATATTAAAATCATTATATTTTCTGCAGAAAAACAAACTTCGTTCAATGAACTCTAAAGTCTAAACAACAGGTCCAAGATGCAGAAGCGAAAACTTTCACAAATTTAAGAATGTCAAATGTGTTAAAGGACAAAAAACCTATCTTACTCATACCCATGTCTGGATATGTGTCGGACACGGGTATTTCAAGAAAAATGAAAAGTCGAAGCAACATAGCACAAAACAATATTTTCCAACGCAATCCTTAATTTCTAACTCCATCACTATTCACAAGTGCCATGCATGCCATATGGGAGATGAGGCTAATGCAGTGCAAATACAATTTCAAGTCCATCAGTAAACAAACCAATCAAACATAATTCAAAAGCCTAATCCTGGTTTAAATCTCAAGGCCTATTTATTTACAACGAGATACAGTGCTACCATTACAACTGGGGATGAAGATTCACAAAAACGAGACCAAAAAAGACAATTTACTTCAAATTAGCTCGAATAGAACCAAAAAAACACTATTTTTGAGTACAAAATCAAAATCTTTCTTTTCTTCAAGCGGTGTTGTTAAGATAACTTTATTTTAACTAAGCTCACTGGGATTGCAGTGACGTACCAAGCTTAACTTGCTTAATATTGTCATCAGATTTTAATTAATGAAACTGTAAAACAAATATAATCTTATAATCCATTATTTCATTAACCCAAAAAGGGAAAGAAGAAAACATTCAACAACGAAAACTAAAAGCATCGATATAACTAGCCATGGAAGATTCAATCTTACACACACACCAAAAAAAAAAAAACCCTATAAACTAAAATAAAAATAAAAATAGACGCTAACCATATAATAAAAACCTTAACTTTGTTTAAGTTTCAGCATGGAAAAAAAATTTAAACTCATTTTAAGCTAAAACAAAGAGAATAAAAAGAACCCAAACTAAATCAGATCTAAAAGAATCAAAAGGAAGAGAGACTTACTCCTCTAAAAGACATGGCCGCTTGAAATGAAGAAAGAAAATGGGGAGTTCGTGATAGAAGGGGACAAAGAGGGAGAGAGTTCTTATGTAGAGAAAATATAAGTTGAAAATGCAACCACCACCAGAAAGAAAATTTTGAAACAATTTTGAAATTTTAATAAAAAAAAAAAGTTTCTACTTTTTTTTTTTATAATAAAAATGGGAAGAAAGAAAAGAAAAAAAATATTCGTGTTCTAAGAGGAAAGAAAAGAGGGGCGTCGCGTTCGATTCTTTTCTGACAATGACCGCCATCATCAACCTTTCTTGCTAAGGTGGCTGTTTCTCAGTGGTCCATTTTCTGCCATCATCAACCATGGTAAATATTTTTAAAATACTCAATTTAAATTATTAAATAAGTATTTCATTCTAAAAAAAAACTCATCCCCAAACATTTCTCTTTTTTATTATTGGGTTTAGATTTAGACCATTATCCTTGGGCCTGTCCCCTCTCACTTCTTATTTTCTCTCGCCATTGTTGCTGCCATAAGCTGCTGCCGCCGCTCCTTTCCTTTTTTTTGGGCTAAGCAACAGCCTCTCTCTTTCTTTTCTAATTGGGCTAAGTTCTTTAACTAACCATTTGGTGATGTAGCTTGTTTTTTGCTTCATCATCTTCTTCAACTCGAATAATCTCTCTCGCTTCAACGGATCGCCGGAGCTGTTTCCGGCGAGGCTAGCGGCGGTTGCTCCCTCTTTCTTTCTTTGTCTTCTTCTTTTTAAATTTCCCCATCTCCCTCCTTTGACCTACCTTCTTCTTCTTCTTCTAATTATTCTGAAATTTTCTCAATATTTTCCTTTCAAAAATTTTCTTCCATATTTTTCCCCTTCACCAAATACAATGAATTTCACTTTTTTTTCCCTTGAATTTTCCATGAACCAAATTGGCCTAATTTTTTTTGAATTTCAATAAAAAAATTAAAAATTTTGTCAACTGCTTCTTTCCCAAGAACCAAACAGAAAGTTGTTGTTGTTTTTTTTTTAAGAAAATGTCGTTAGGCCACAGCGGTTCGGTGAATCCAGCTGCCACGCTTGCTTCTCTCATTACCAAAAGAGAAAAGCTTCAAGACGAGCTTCGCAATATGGAAAAGCAGGTAATTTTTTATCCTTTTTTACCTTAGAGAATTTTACTTTTTCTTTATGTCTATATATCAGCAAATAAGTAACAACTAACAACTTTGAGAAATTACAATTACCATTAATTGTTTTAATTTAATTGATATTCTTGTTGTAGGTTTATGTGTTAGAGACTAATTATTTACAAGATTCGAGGCATTTCTGGCATGTTTTGAAAGGATTCGAAGGGTTTCTTTCTTCATCCAAGAACACAGCAAAGTAACTACTTTTTTTACTCCCATGTTTTATTTACTGCTAGTAATTTTGTCTAATTTTATTTTAATCATTGAATTTCCAGTTTTTAAATATCTGTATGCAGGTTATTATCTTTATGTTGACTTAGAAATTTTAATATCTTCATTATTTTTGAACCCATAGTTATCGTAGTAGGAAGAGTTTACATAGTAATTTCTCGAAATTATTTGATTCAAAATAGTGCATAAATGGAAATCACACCAACATTTATGTATATAATTGAGACTCCTACTGAATACTGCTGGTTATTAATAATGTTAAGTATTTCATGTTCGATGTTTTTGTGATAGAAAATTTATGTTGTTAAGTGGTGTTATCCCACATTTATTAAGTTTTGAGTTTCCTATGGTCTTATATTCAAGTTGGATTTCTTTACTTATTGCCAATTGGTTTTAGGTTAGACGCTTAACATGATATTAAAATCCATGTGTGTTCTGTTCTTTCTGCCTAACCCCAAGTGAGTTTGACTACCCCTTGTGAGTTTGTTCACGTGAAGGCCATTGTTGAGCTACACGTGAATGGTGTTAAGTGTTGTTATCTCACATCTATTAAATCTTGAGTTTTCATGTGATCTTATATTCAAGTTAAGTCTCTCCACCTATTGCCATTGCCAATTTGTTTTAAGTTGGATGTAATAGTTTCGGTTGTTACGACTATATAAACCCTAGGATGGGGCCTACGGAGCACTTGTGACTTGGGGCGAACAGAACCACGTTGCATTTTTCTTGGAGGAGCTGACAGCTCTTTTTGGGAGGTGCTGACGGAACCTGCTTAGCATCCGACTTGTACAGGGTTAGACATTACCTGCAGTCCACTAGATGCGGGAAGGGGTGGTAACAAGGGTAGTCGTAGGACGGCACGTGCAGTTGGGGCTATTACACTGGTATGATCATTCAAAAGATACCAGGCATGTTAAGCATCCAACCTAGAACTAATTGCAAATAGATGGAGAGGCTCAACTTAAATATAAGAGCACAAAAAACTTAAGATTTAATAGATGCGACATGTTGCTCAACAAGGCCTAGACGTGGACAATCTCAAAAGGGGTGGTCAACCTTACATCGGGTTAGGTAGGAAGAACATAACACACATGGGCTCTGATACCATGTTAAGCGTCCAACTTAAAACCAATTGGCAATAGATGGCGAAATCCAACTTGAATATGAGACCACAAGAAACCCAAGACTTAATAGATGTGGGCTAACACTACTTAACACTCCCCTCACTTGTAGATCAACAAGGGTCTACACGTGGACAACTTCACAAGAGGTGGTCAACCTCATATGAGATTAGGCATGAAGAACATAATATACCTGGACTCTGATACCATGTTAAGCATCTAATCTAAAACCAATTAGCAATAGGTGGAGAGGCCCAACTTAAATATAAGACCACAGAAAACTCAAAAGTTAATAGATGTGAGATAACACTACTTTACATATGTAAATTTGTTTTGTAGCTTGAAGAGGTCCAGGAAATTTCAGCCAGAAGATAGACTGTTCTCATTGTCATCAGTCACATCACCAGCGGTATGTGTTAGTATAAGCTTAAATTTTATGCATAACTGTGTTTTACCACTTTGTAGCATTTTTTTTCCTTTTTGTTTATTGTTTCTCTTGGATAGAGGTGACACTTGAAATGTATGTTCCGTGTTAGATGGTTAGAGACTTAGAGTTAATAAATATTGCGAGCATTTACTATTTTACTTATGCTTAATGTCTCTGTGATCTTGTGTATCTTAAATTGAAGTTTCAAATAGGTTTCCTAACATATTAGATCACAGAGGTATCTAGCAATCACTATATGTATTGAGCTTAGAAAGGGTATCATGTTTTAGTATGACATTAAATATGCTGCTATTATTAAATGTCATTCTTACATAAAATAAGTTTATTTGAGCTAAAGAGAGTTGAGATGGGGTAGTTGGTCTTGTCAACTTCCTGAATGGCAGCTTCTTGGCCATCTCAATATTAGTATGTGATGATATCAAGTAGTCGCATATTAATGTTTATTGCCTGGAGGGTCACAAGGAGAACTTGTTGTGGCCATTATGATAGCAACAATAAATGCTTAGATGGTAAGCTGAAACCTGTATTAGGTTTCCTTTGGCACTTGACTTGATTAAACTACAAGCATAACGGATTTTTTCAATAATATACCCTTTTAGGAATGATATGCTCTACTTTTTTTGTGCTTTTATCCACTTTGAGGAATCTCTGATCATATTTTGGATATCTTTCTCTAGAGAATTTCGGCTGCATATTGTCTCAAAATAAACCATTATTTACATGAGTTGGTGAATGGAATTGTCATTGTTTATAATAATAATAATATGTTATATCAAGTATTATTCGGCTATTTCTCTGGTCTCACCATGTTTGTGCAATTGTTCTGCACCTTTCATTTGTTTTAGCAGAAATCAATTGCGCAAAATGGTCACGACGAGGCTGTGTCTCATAAGTACATGTAGTTGAGATAGTTATTCAGATTTAACAAGACTAGTTTATTCACTTTGCTTCTTTATTTCAGGCTGAAGAACTTGGAGTTCAACAGGATGGTAAACCTCGTTCATTATTTTACTAATATTTTCCCCCTTAAAAGCTATTTTTGACATCCTCTCTGTTGCTGATGGAAGATCAGATTTTGGTCCAGGTCGGTCTAAGGGTGGAGGCTTAGCTCCCAATGGCCAGTGAGTGTGCTCATTCATCTTTACTATTCGAGTTCTATAAGCATTTAATTTGAAGCGAAACAAGCAAAGAAAACGACCGGTTCCAGATTGAGTTGCATTAACATAGACCTTTTGTTTGTTTAATTTTTAGAGGGAAACCAAAGAAGGGAAGAACTGCCTCATCAGCAAGAAGAAAATCAGGCCATCTAGTGAACAAGATTTTGATGATGAAGATGATCCTGATATGAGTTTGAGATAAGTTAACAAGCACTTTTAATGTAACTTTAGATATAACTGTATCCTCTAACAATTGAGGGGAATTCTTAATATTTATTCTAGGTAGTCTAGCATTTAGGTGATCCCTATAGCAGCCTTTTAGGACGGCTGTATTGCATGTGAAGAATGTAGCGAATCTAGAGGTGTCGTGTAGAATGTATCGTATAATTTCCCCGCTTTCTTTATGTTGATTGTTTCCATGTATTGACATTGTCGAGAATTATGTAAACTTTCGAAAGAAAAGCCGGTTTAGCTCGAATTATAACCTCCAAGTACAACTTAGTTCTTTGTATTTTGTACTCATTATTTGGTAGGGCATGAAGATATTGGAGTTCTAGGAGGCTTTTGGCTGATTTGAGGTTGGTTTAAGCTGATGGCACAATGCAATCTGTACAGGTTTGGGTGAAAAACTAATTCTCTATTGAATCTGCTTCCTCTTCCCCTGAATGATTACATTCTGATTTATATTTTCTTGTTAAGTAAAACTAAAATAAGTTCTTCAAGCTATCAAGTGTTGTCATTTTAAAACTCTTCTTTGTATTACTTGGTAGCTTTTTAGCAGCAGGGATATAAAGCAAAAATTCAAAGCACACGAACTCAGAGTTTAGTTTAGTTGATTCATACGGTCATTTTTAAGAGGTGACATTCAGTAGGTCTGAAGTTCGAATTTTAATATCTGCAATTCTTTCTCTTATTTTCAGACTTCGGTTTTCTTTGTATCAAAAAAAATTCAAACCACATTGGTAGAAATTGACCTAGCAACTCAAATCCAGGATTCAGGACAAAAGTTGGGTTTGGAGAATTGGTCAATTTTTTTGCCAGCCCAATATCTACCTTTCAGGTTAAACTACTGGATTGGAAGGGCCATTATCTTCATTGTTATTATTAATATCAAGGTATTTCAAGTTTTGTCTAAATCTAATTTATTTTGGGACAATTTTAAGGATGTATATATTTTTTTTTCACATTCATTTAGTGTATTCAAGATGTTGTTCTCGGTGTGTTCCTCACAAGAATTGAACTTTGGTCGACAAGAAAAAAATATCTTCATTCTTATTTCTGTAAGAAATCTATAATCTCATATGGAAACTATGCACACATCACAAGAATTGAACCTTAGTTGACAAAGAAAAATATCTTTATTCGTCTTATTTTTGTAGGAAATTATAATCTCAATTGAAAATTATGGAGTAACAAGGGCATGAACATATTAATTATAGACACATAAAAAATATTAGGGTGTGTTTGATAAAACATTAAAAAAGAAATTTTCAATAATTAATTTTTTCAATGTGTTTGATAATTCATATTAAATTTTACTATATAATTTTTTTATAACAAAAAGGTATTGAATGAGATAAGTAGGTAGAGAGTTACTTATCACATAATGCAAAAAATGTTAAATCAATTTTATTTATAAAAAAAAAATTATATTTGAATTAAATTATCTATTTTTTTTTTGTTACAAAAGATGAAATATTTAAATTACCTTTTTTATTTATATTAAAAAATATCTAAAATAATATAAAATATTATGTTAATAATAATACTAAAATTGTGAAATGAATAACTTTCAAAATTCAAGATTTAGAGTTATCAAATAATATAATTATATTCAATACTTAATTTTCAGTAATATATCAAATAGTTTTTATAATACAAATTCAGTGCTTATAAATTCAATACTAAAAATTCAGTATTAAAATTTTCAATTTATCAAACAACACCTAAATTAGAAGATAATTTATTTGCTGAAATTATCTTACTTTGTTTTAATTAGAATTGATTGCACCAAACACAACATTGGCAGACATAGCTTAAACTCTGCCTTCGCCAAGCTGAAATAAATTAAGACTCTAACAAAAGAAAGGAGAAAATAAAAAGGTCCATGAAAGGCTGCAATACTATTTCCAGCCATGGTATATCATGCAACGCAAAGAAAGAAGAGAATTTGAAGAAAAAAAAAAAAAAACGTATTTTGACTGTTTTCCCTATAATTTATTCGAGTATTTATACGAAAAATATGGTAAAATAAATACTAAACCGCTTTGGTTCGAGCTATTAAACGAACTATAAGGTAGTAACCAATGTCAACATAAATCAAAATATAAGCACGTTTAAATTTTTCGAACTCAATAAATGATAGAAAAGTGAGTTTGAAATTTGGGTGAATCAACTTTGGCTTTGGGGCAATACTAAGAGTATTTGTTTCATGAAAAATGATTTCGAAAAATATTTTTATATTTTTCAGTGTTTGTTTCACGAAAAATAATTTGATTAACAAAAAAATGAATTCCGAATCAACGAAAAATTAACCGATTTTTTCGAAAAATATTTTACGTTTTTGAAAAGCTTCATGGATTGATCCCTTCTTAAAGCAAAGCAAAAAAAAAAAATTAATCCTCTAGCGATCCATTCTTTAAGTATAGAAGTTAAAAAAAAAAAAAAAAAAATCAATCCCTTAAATGTAAGGATCGATTCTTTCTATATCAATATAGATTTTTTTAAAAAAACAGTTAAATAAAAAAAATATTTTACACAGAATCATCCAAACAATAAAAAAAATATAAACTTTTTTAAAATATAAATCCATTTTTCAAAATATCATTTTTCGAAAATAATCTTTCACAAAACAAACGGGCCCTAAATATTAAAAAACGTAAATTTCAAGTTTCTTTTGTCACTTTATAATTAGCACCATAGATTGGGGCAACAACAAAAATAGAAGGAAGTTGTTCTTGTTTAAAGTACGGTCAGTTTACGGTACCAATTGTTTTTTGCAAACATCAGATTAGAAACAACAGCAATAACTGGCTAGCCAGTCGTTCAAATGTTTGAAAATTTCTTGGAGAAGAAACTACAATCTTATAGTTAGACAATATTTACACACTTTTTTTGAATTGAAAGATAGAATATGCTCATAGTTTTGACTAAACCTAATAAAGGGTCGGATTATCTATCCGGTTCAATAAAAATATTAAAAAATTATTTTTTATATTAATATTTATAATTAAATTTAAATAAATAAAAAAAAATTATTGATGAGTAGTAATTCGGATCCACCTGAACTCAACTGAATTTGAGTAAAAAAAAAATTGGACCACAACCTGACCCGATCTAACCCATAAACAGATCTAGTTTTGACCTTATCCCTCGTCATTTATGTTGGTTGATTCAAAATTTTTTATTTTGGAAATATCTAAATGTTCAAATTGAAGTTTTCAACCATATCAAGCTTTGTTTATTTATTTTTTATATGTCATGTTCAAATTATCGAGTAAAGTGCATCAATCATCTGTAACTTTTTTTGCAATATTTTATTTTCATTCACAATATTTAAAATTTATTTTTTAGATCAATAGCTTTTTAAATATTTTTAATTCATTCATTTTGTTAATTACTGTTAACGGTTAAACTATGCCATGTTGACGTTCATATGGCATAAATCTCATTCGAAAATCAAATGGATTCAATTTTTTTTATCACGTGAACATCGGTCAAAGTACTTGAAAAATTCATGTACTATATCATCTAATATAAATTAATCCATTTACTATAAAATTGGATAATTTAGTTCTTATACTTTTAAAATTGAAGCAAAAATGTAAAATCACTAATTAGTGTAACAAAAACTATTAAAAAAACTGACGTGACATTTAACCTTGTGTTTATTTGATGATTTGACACCAATAAAATATATTATTTTAAGCTGACGTGGACAAAATAACAAACTAAGTTGGCAAAAAATAATTTGATGTGGCATTTTTTGCCAACTTAATTTGTTATTTTGTCTACGTCAGCTTAAAATAATATATTTTATTGATGTCACGTCAGCATTTGACATCCACTTCATCAAATAAACACAGGATTAAATGTCACATCAGTTTTTTTAACAGTTTCTGTTACATTAGTCAGTGATTTTATCTTTTTGCTTCAATTTTAAAAGTACAGGGACTAAATTACTCAGTTTTATAGTAGATTGACTAATTTGCACTAGATGGTATAATACAGAGACTTCCTAAGTACTTTGACCCGTGAACATCCATATGAACATTCATTAGACTTGTTCACAGGCAACCGATAGGTCTGATCCAAATTGGATCAGGTTTGAATAAGATTTTAGTAATTCGGATTAGTTTGGATTACTTCTCACATAATAAAAATATTTTTATTTAAATTTAATTATAAAAATATTAATATAAAAATATTTTTTAAAATATATAATAAGCTTGCGGGTTCGACCTGGTCGAACTTGGGCAAGCAAAAAAATTTATTATCCAAACCCAAGTTTGAGTTCAACCCGACCCATGGATACCTCTAACATCCACATGACATCGAGGTGATAAATTCGATCAGAATTTAACTACAATCGATGAAATTGATGAATTTGAAATATTTTTAAAAGGTTGTTGATATAAAAAATTATAAATAAAATCCATTAATGTTGGATACAATTTACTCTCATATCAAGAAAATGAGGATTATTATTATTATTATTATTATTATTATTATTATTATTTTGATACATGATAGATGGGACTAGTTCGAACAAATTAAGACATAAGAAGGCAAGCTCTGGCGGAGCAAATGGAAGATTTCCCTTCTTCAAAACATGTCTCACTTACAAGATGAAAGAAATATTGCCTTGTATTACATTACTTAAAATTCATTAAATTTGGAATTAAAATCAATGTCATTGTATTATGAATCAATATTGAATTTGTCATATTATACTTCAATTTCGTTAAATTTTATCTTTGTACTGTTAATTTTGTTGATTTTATATATATATATAAAATAACAAAAATGATGAAAATATATGATTTATATTATTGAAATATTTCAATTTTGTTACTTTTGTCTAAGAATCAACGAAACTAAAAGTACAATGACAAAATTTGTCTTTTGTGTATTAACAGATTTCGTAAAAATATTTATGTTTTATTTTAATCCAAAAAATTAAAAAAAATTAAAAATATAGTAACAAATTTAAATTCGATTTGTATAATAACAAATTTCACCTTAATCCTACTAAATTTTCAGGTATGCAAGAAAAAAAAATGAAAATTTCATAATATAAAAGACGAAAGTTGACAATAAAAATTCTTAACCTATCGATTAAAAATTTTAACTTTAAAAAATTAACTATTGTTACATTATTGTTAACTCATTTCTACTTTTCTAGCTAGTCTTCTCCCCTTTTCTTAATTTGATGGAAAGTTTGTTTTTTATAAGCCAAGTAGCTAAACCACTATTTTTTTTATAAGTGCATTAATCTTTTGGCAGCCATGGATGAATTTACTCAGTATATAAGTTTAAAAGGTCGCCACTATAATATTCATTAATTAAAAATATAAAAGCAAAACTAACTTTTTCTTCCTCTATCCATTGGGTTACCTTTTTTTTTTAGCCAACTCTATTAGGTAAACTTTTAAAAAAAGCATAAAATATTTAAATCACTCAAAGAAATAGTAGTAGCATTATTTTAAGCAATTATGAAACTATCAAAGCAATCAGATCTTAATCATGAATCGATCATGGTTGATGAATTTTAAAATGAAATTAGTGGTAAAAATTAATGTTATAAGGGAAGACTAAAGCAAGGTTAAGCACTTGTTGGTTGACTACCAAAATCTTATTATTTTATGCCTGAATTTCTTGTAAAATTGTTGTTTTCCCTAAGATTGATGATTGTTGGGTAAATCAATTTTGGGTACGATAATATAAAATAATCCTTCAATTGATTTTTTTTCCCGGCAATCTCATTTGAAACAAATAAAATAGTTGCATACCAAAATCTATAATAATATATGAAGCTGGATCAATTAAAAAATTAAGAAGCTTTTGAAGGATTTTTGACATATGGGGTTGAAAGGAAATGGGTTTAGAGAGAGAAAGTGAGATAACATGAAGAATGAAGAAATTAAATAAAGGAAGTAGGACGAAAATTTAGACCTAATAATTTTGGATACGACATATGAAAAAAATATTACATAAAATACAATACGATACGAATACACGAATTATCAGGTCTAGATGAAACCATCATGATTGTTGTAACCATACCATATTGTGATAATAGCTAACCATGAGTGTAGGTAGAAGGATGAGAGAAATGTTTGCAAAGGGATAAAGAGAGAAGAAAAAGAGCAAAAGAGGAACAGAAATACGTCTTGCATTTTTTTTTTTTTTTGGAAATTACACAAATATGAAAAGAAAAAAAAAAGAATACACATGACAAACAAAATATATATATATATATATATATATATATATATATATATATAGAACGCTATTAGCTAGACCTTCTTAAGGGTCGGACAACCCGCCCGTATTGGACCGAGCCTAGGTAGACATTTTCATGATCCGGCCCAGTCTGAATCACTGTTTATATATTAAAATAATATTATTTTATTTAAATTTAATTATAAAAATAAAATAAAAAATTATATAGGATGAACAATGTTTCTGGACCCACGGGCCGGGCCAGGACAAAGAAGTTACAAAAAATTCGAACTGTGACCCGATCCAATCCATAAACAAGTCTACTGTTAGCATAGTGATAATAAATAAATAAAATAAACAGAGGATTATGTGTCAAATTTTAAACCTCAGGAGGTCACATTCATTGAAGCTCAAATCACATGGTAGTTTTCTGTAATTTATCCTAAAAGAATGTTGCCTTCCTTCAAATTCAATGAACCCCTTTTAACTTGGCAAATTTTATTTTGAATTTCTAAGTGTCAAATTCTAAATCTTAAGGGGTCACATTTATTCCACCTCAAATCATATGGTAATTTTCTGTAATTTACCCTAAAAAAAATGTTGCTTTCATTCAAATTCAATGAACCCTTACTAAGTTGGCAAATTTTATTTTGAATTTTACAATGCTATATTTTATAGGTATGCATATACTCTTAAGATACCTATATGATACTGTATATTTTTAGATTAGCTTTCTTATAATTCTTCAATTATGTTCGGCTCCCCAATGATTGGTACCAATCAACTTATAATTAATCATGAGTTAATCATGCTTATATTTAAGTCTAAAAAACAGGTTTGAAAAAAAAATGAGGCTCGTTTAAAAACAGGTCAGGCCTTGGGCATAGAATTTTTTGCCTAGATCCGACTTGATCTAGCCCGTTTTATTATTAATAATATTAATATTCAATGGTATTGATCATTTTCTAAAAGGGATCAATTTTTTTATATAAAAATTTGGACGGGTTTGTGCGTACCTGAGTAATTTTTTTACATGTACGGGTAGGGTCTAGATATAAAATGAAACTCATATTCCATGTCTGACTAGGCTTGAATAACCATAAAAGCCGTTAATATCATGTCTGGATGCGATGAATCTGGTCCGATTCAACTCATGAATAAATATAGCATAAAGTATATATATCCCAAAATGTATATTTCATTAAAAATATAATACTATATAGTTTAGCCCTCATAATTTGACTATGACCGAAAAACATGCTCCATCTTTTGTTTGCAAATGGTTCCACATCTCAATTCCAATCATTTCATTCTTGAGAATTAAAGTCGGCCTAGATAATTAAAAAAGAAAAAAGAAAAAGCTCACAAACAAGAGGACAATTAATTAAGAAAATCATAAAGTTACAAGGCAAAATGCAAGTAGAGTTGGAGCCTTTAGTGAAGTAACATATATAAATGATCCCCTAGTTGGCCTAGGAAGGTTTCCTTCCCTTTTCTCTATCAATTTGTGTTATATTTTTAAAATGTTGGCTACCAAATCTGTCATTATTGTCGCTTTCGAGAATAAAATTTTGAATATACGTACTAAATTAGTACTAAATTAATACGTGAAGTAGTATATTTTCAAAATCATTCATAAGAAAAATTAAGTTAAAAAGAATATGAGAATACCTATGATCGCTTTATAAAAGAAATATTAATCAATTGAATCGAAACAATTAGAAGAAAAAAACCCACTAGGATAATAGTTGAACATGACTTTTGAATCTAAGAATTGTAAATTTATTTTACCATGGAAGTAAAACTGTACTTTCTAAAGAAAAATAACATAAACTAATTCAAAAAACTCGAACCAATTGCTTTATTAAATCAAGTCAAAATCTACATATAATAAAAACAAACATTTTTTAGCAAATATATTCCAAATTGGTTTGCCAATAAAGGTGCTCACGGGCCGGGTTGAGATTCAAAAAATTTTCAACATTTTTGCCCAGGCCCGGCCCTGGGCGGGCTCGTGAGCACTGTTCATCCTATTTAAAAAAATAAAAAAAAATATTTTTTATTAATATTTTTATAATTAAAATTAAATTAAATAATATTATTTTAATACTTAAAATACTGTTCCGGGCCGGATTGGTCCGGATCAAAAAATATCTGTCCAGACTCGGTCCAATACGGTCAAAGCCGGATAAACTATCCGATCCGTGAGCAGGTCTATTTGCCAATCTCAATGGTGGAGGAAGCCATAGCAAAGTTGAGTTTCAAAGAGAACTTACTATTTCAATAATAGATTAATAAATTGTTATCTATTTCTCTAATTTCATGTTATTTTACTCTGTCAAACTCAAAAACAATAATTTTGGCCTCAAAAATTCCAAATCCATGCTTTCTTAGGCAGTAATTTTTTTTTTTTGCTAATTCAAGGTATATTTTTTCTCAAGCAGCAATTAATCTTGGGAATAGACTTTCTCATGGCTAGGTCAACGTGGCTCGGAAATTTTATATTTTCCTTGTCCAAACTCAGTTGTAGAGGGGTTTAGGTCGATTCGTTTTACTGTTTAAATAATATTAAAATTTTAAAAAAAAATTATTTTTATATTTATATTTTTATATTTTTTTATAAAAAATAATTTTTTATTATATAAAACAGTGATTCGAATTGAATCAAATCGATTCGAAATGAAAAAAACCTCTACTTAATATAGGCCGAACGAGTTACCTGATTCTTAAACAAGTCTACTTGAGAACCCCTAAATCTTCTATTTCTTTTTTTTCCTTGGTCAAACACATTAGTTAAAAAGAAATTACCCCAATAATTATTTGATTTCAATTTTTTCTTTTTGTTGAAACATTCATCTCAACTTGTTCTTTTCGTCTGAACTCAGTTTTCTTCTTTTACAAAAATATATAATATTATTGAATCAATAAAACATTAACCCATTTGCCCGCCACTAATCGATATATTTTTTTATGTTGACAACAAATGTTAAAGCTTAAAGGTGGGAATATATATATATATATATATATATATATATATTCAAATATGTTTGAATTTGACGATAATTAATGAGATCTCTTTGACTGATGTGGTAACTTGATTTGTCTGGCAGCTCAAAAAAAAACGACATAGTATAGATGAAGTCTTCAATGTGAACTAGTCTCTACATTTCCAGCAAAATAATTATTTAAAAAAAAAAATTAAAAAAAACCTAGTACATTTTGAGATAGATTACCAATTCATCATAGATAGGATCGAATCAGATTTGAATAATAATAAAAAAAAATTTGTTCGGACTCGGCCGCTAGAGCTTAAAAACTCATTTTATTGTTTAAAATATATTAAAATATAAAAAAATAAATTTTATATTAATATTTAAATATTTTCATAATTAATTTTAAAATATTTTTTTATTGATTAAATAGTAATTCGGATAGGGCTGAATCGATCCATCTTATAAAATCCTATCTCAAGCCTCTTCCAATTTAAACGGGATAGATAACTCGATCTTTAGACAAACAGATCTCCAATTGTTTCAAACCTTAGGCTAGTTTTGTCAATGAATTTATTACTTAATGATATAAATGTTAGCAATAGAAGTGTTCATGGGTCGGGTCAGACTTAAGTATGGTATCAACACTATATATACTTGTCCAAGCTCGGCTCGACCCGAGATATGGGTCTCAAATTCTGCCCAATCCCTCCCATATTTGTAAATAGGTAGTTAAAATCCGTTTAGACCCGCTCATATTTTTTTCTAAAAATTTTAAATAAATATGTTATTTTTTATTTAATTTTTAGAAATTTTATCTTTTTTTTTTTTTGCTTTTATTAAGTTCTTAAATAAGGATAACTTAACATATTTTTAAATATTTACATTTTAATATTATATATTTATTTTTTATATGATATAAATTACATAATATATATATAAATATAAAAATAATATATTATATAAATAAAAAACGGGTAAGGCCGGGCTCGGACCTTAATTGTTGGAGCTAAGGCCCGACCCATTTTTTTAAACAAGCCTCATTTTTTTGTTCAAACCCATATCTCGGATCTAATATTTTTATCCAAACCCTTTCGATATGGCAGCTCAATCTTCAATGTAAACTAGTCTCTATATTTCCAGCAAAATAAAAAATAAAAACAAAAAACCTAGTCGATTTAGATAGATTACCAGATCTCCAATTGTTTCAACCTTAAGCTACTTTTTTCAATGAATTTTATTACTTTATGATTTAAATGTTTCAATTCTTACTAAACATTGAAATTTTGAGTTGAAATTTTATTATATCAAATTAGACGGAGTAAATAAATTATAACAACGTGATATATGTGAATTTGATCTAACTTTTTTAAAAAAAAAAAATTAACGTTAGATAAGGTTTTTCTTTTTGAGTTCAGTTATAAGTAGGAAAAAAGAAAAAGGAATTACATGCATTAATATCAAACTTTTAAAAATTATTCATTTTTTATATGATCTTGCAAAAACATTCCCCAAAAATATTTTTGTAACAAAACTTCCAATAATAACTAGTAAGTGATTTCTTATTAATTCCAAAAAAAAAAAAAATGTACTACCACATTTAAATTTACAACAGCAAGAATGCATAATAAACTATGATAAAATTTTGCTATTATACTATGGGTTAATATTGAATTTTATCATTGTACTTTAATTTCATTAAATTTTTTTAATATATTTTCAATTTTGTTGAATTCACATCTATACATTCAATTTTATTGATTTTTAGAAATGAAATAATAAAAATTATAAAATTTTAGTATTTTCAGTAACAGAGTATATATTCATAGAATATTTTAATTTCATTATTTTTTGTCTCAAAATTAATGAAATTGAAATAGAATTTGTCATTTGCTTTAACAAAATTTTGATTCCGTTATATTGTACCCAATAATCAACAAAATTAAAAATACAATAATAGAATTTAATAAAATTGAAAGTATAATAAAATTTTTAATGAAATTAAAATATAGTGACAATATTCATTATTGACTTATAGTACAATAATAAAATTCACCTTTATCTCGTGTTTTTTTCCTTTTTCTTCTATATGATGAGATTCAATTATTTTATTATACACTCCTGACATACGTAATTATTCAATATTTAAAATGATGCCTTATTAAAGGGCAAATAAAAAAAAACCGAAGAAAAATAGTGACTCAAATTATTATTCTGATACAACAAATACATATAGTTTTTTTTACAAAAAATAGTTTTTTCTTTCCCTTTCCCCAACAAAAAACAGGTGAAATTTATACATAAATGCACGAAAGAAAATACACTTTCTTATCACAAAAATAAGAACATATTATTTCCATAAAATCAATAAAAAAAGAAAAACTTCAAAGTCTTGCGGGATTTGACTACTAGTGCATCCATCCACCCATATGCTTTGCACTAAAGGATTTTTTTTTTTTTTATTACTACTTTTTTTTTTTTGAAGAATTAGATCAAATGTATTTTTATTATTATTTTTTGGAAAAATTGAATATAATTCATCATACTTGTTAATTTTATTCAAATTCAAAAATTTTAAAATTCGATTTTATTTAATTTAAAACGATTCAATCCGAAACCAACTCGATTCGTCCAATTATAGATCTATGACCCACTAATCATTTATGCCAAAGTGCCTCTTTTCTTGACTTAGAGTTCTCTTCCCCTCCTTTTATATATAATCACAGAATAAGTCAACAAATGTGAACTTCAATTCCCTTTATTCTAAGTTATTCAACCAAGTTGCACCGCCAATTATGTCACAGTACTACTATAATTAGACAATTATGACTTAGGAGGTGTTTCTTTTTTTTTTTAAATTCTTTTTGGTTGATACACTTTTACATTGGCTATTTTTCTAAAAAATATATATATAAAATAAAAAGTAAAACATAAAAAATAAAATATCAATCAAACTGTAATAACCAATTTTCGTCCGGGTCGGATTCGAATCCGACCCGGACCAAGTGCGAACCGTGGCTGTCCAGGCCCAATCTCGGGCCCAACCAAGCCCAAACCCCTCAACCTAAATCGGGCCACCAGTGGGCCCAAACCCATTTCCCCAAAGACCCAATAGGGCCTGCTACCCAGCAAGCCCAACAGGCCCACTCCCATTTTCAAACACAGAAACCCTAGCAAACCCTAACCCCCCTGCACCTGCCGCCGCCGCCTGCCACAACCCCCCTCTGACAGCCCTCCCCTGCAACACGCCACCCCTGCAACACTCAACCACCTGCAACACTCAACCCAAGCCCCCACGCAACCCCTCCATAAAACAAACCTCATATCAGAAAAAAAAAAGAGGAGGAGGAGGAGGGAGGAGGGAGGCCCCCGGATTCGGATCCCCCAGACTCGAACCCCCCAAAAAAACCAAAAGAGGCCGAAGCCTCAGGCAAGGAGGAGGGGAGGGAGGTCCCCAGATTTGAAGAAAAACCAGGCTCGGACCCCCCCCCCACGTTCATCAAAAAACCCAGATCGGGGTCCGAAATCCCGATTCGGACCTCCTTCCTCCACCACCGACAACCAAAAAAAAAACAGATCCCGACCCCCCATCTCCTCGAAACCAAAAAACCTGCAAAAGAAAAAACAAAAAAGAACCACACAGCCAACACAAAAAAACCTAGATCTACGAAATTCGGTGGGGATCCGGGCTAAACGGAGCCCGGATCCGTGACGAGGGGGTCGAAACCCCCTCGGGTATGAAATTTGGAGTTTGCCGGCCGCCGGCGTGCGGCGGCCGGCGACGGTGGACGGCGGCCGGCGCGGTGGCCAGCCGCCGGAATCTGGGTTTCTGTGGGAGAGAGTGAGAGAGAAAAAAGAAGAGAGAGAAAGGAGAAAAAAAAAAGAAAGAAAATGAAAAAAAAGGGATTGGGGGGTATTTATACGGTGCCGAAACGGCACCGTTTGGGGGAGCGGGTCGAGGTGACCCGCGCGTGGACCCGCGGGTCGACCCGGGGTCCGCGCGGGTCACCCATTTTTTAAAAAATTAAACGGCGTCAAAACGACGCCGTTTTAGAGCCAGGGTCCGCGCGCGGACCCGCGGGTCGACCCGGGATCCGCGCGCCTGACCCGGTTCAAAAAAAAAAAGAAAAAAAAAAGAGAAGGCGCCATAACGGTGCCGTTTTGGTGCCACCGAAACGGCGCCGTTTCGGTAAGAGGGGTCCGCGCCTGGACCCGGATCCGACCCGGGTCCGCGCGGGTACCCCTAACCCGAAAAAAAAAAAAAGAAAAAAAAAAAAGAAAGCTGGGCCATACCCGGCCCAGCAGGCCAGGCCAGGATCGGACCTGGCCCAGCAGGCCAGGCCTGATCCTGGGCCATAAAGAAAAAAAAAAAAAGAAAGAAAAGAAGAAAAAAAAAGAAAAAACAAAAATAAATAAATTGAAAAAGAATAAATATATATAAAAAGAAAAAAATATATAAAAAATAAAAATGAAAAAAAAGGGGAAAATTAGAAATTAAATTTTTAAAAAAAAAAATCAAGAATGATGAATAAAAAATTAAAAAATGAAAATAAAAATAAAAAAATTTTACGATGATCGTTTTTGAAGTTTTGATTTTTATTTTTGACATTTTCAGGTGATTTTACGAAGATCAAGTCCGGCATTTTGATTTTTCGGATTCTCGACATTTGTCAGGTATGATTTTAATTTTCGTATTTATTTTCATTACTATTTGTATTTATTTATTTTGTCCGGCATTCGATATATTTTTGTTATTCAGTTTCGATTTTAAAATATTAAAATAATAATTTTTCTAATTAATACATGTCTTTTAAAATTATTTTCGGTAAATAAAATTCTCTAAAACGGATTTCTTTCGCGGGATGGTCGAAGTATCAATCGTTCTTTGAAATGGTCCGAGTAAGAATAATAATCGAAACATTATCGAAAGTATCGGAATGGTTCGATAATTATTCTTACATAGATAATTTTCTTTATTTCGAAATTAATCATTAAAAGCATTTTAATTTATTTTTTTTTAAAAAAAGAGATTTTAATAAATACGGATTAACCGACGACGGAATTCGAAGGATGTCACGGTAGTGATTCCTAAGATATCTTGAGGTGCGAGAATTTCGTTAAATATCACCACGAGTGGTGGGAATGTTTAGCGACATGCTCGATACAAAATTTCGTTTTCGTTTTAAAATAAAAGTGGAAATAATCAAAATAAAAAAATGAATAAAGAGCGAATGTTTATTGCGCTCGATATTTTGCCATGCTCGTGTTTTTAATATTACGATTCGCATGTTTAATTTTATAGTTATATGTTAAGCCGTATGCATCCGATATTTAAATATTTGCATCATACGCATCTGAATAAAAATGGATGTAAATTGCCGACGACGGAATTCGAAAGATATCACGGTTGTGGTTCTTGAGATGTCTTGAGGTGAGAAGATCTCGTTAAATACCACCGAGAGTGTCGGGAATATTTAATGAGTATTTTCGATAATAAATTTATGTTCACTTTCGATTTTTAAAAAAATAATTCAAGAAAATCCAAAAAATAATAAACATGTTTTTTTAAGAATAAAAAAATAAAAGAGAATTATTTTTAAATACCGATGTTAAATCCATTAAATCAAGATTAAAGATAACACGTGATCAAGTGGTACCGTTTTCTAAACGGGCGTTGCGGGGGTGCTAATCCTTCCCCGCACGTAACCGACTCCCGAACCCAAATTTGTTTTTACTCTGGTTCAAAGCGCGGACTTCAAAATTGGTTTTAAAAAAAATGCTTTAATTAATTTTGAAATATTTTACTAAAATCGGTTTTAATAGGTGGCCAATCACACCTAGCAAAAAAGATTGGTGGCGACTCCATTGTTTGTGTTTTCATCAAATTCGTCGTAGCGGTCCGAAAAAATCGTTATGACAGCTTGGCGACTCCACTGGGGACGCCTTGAGAGTCGAGCCACAAATTGATCATGTGTTGTTTTAAAATCTCGAATTAATGGATTTAACCGATATTTAATTTTAATTCTCTTTATTCTTTTTCTTTCTTTATTTTTATTTTGCTTGCAATTAGACTTTGATATTTGTTAATTCTTTATTCATATTTTTTTTTATGTCGTTTATTTTTTTTAAATCGTGGAGTGTTTAGAATAAAAAGTCGTAGACAAATAGTCGAAGGTTTGCTTTTTCCTTCTCACACACGAGCACGTGCATTTCATACATAAGCTCTATGCCCGAGCTTTATCCCTTTAGGTGAAAGTAAAGTACCTACGCTCTCGTGAGGCAATAACCTCCGCATGGGCTAGCGAAACGCTTTTAGAGAGAAAAAGTACCTACGCTCTCGTGAGGCAATAACCTCCGCATGGGTTAGCGAAAAATCTCTCCAACAAATTGAACCCGTTTTAAATCGGGATGCCTTACTAGCCTTCACGGGCGACAGTAAGGAGCAATTTGGAGCCTTTTAGAACCTAACTCAACCTCATGTAGTGAACTTGAGTAGAGCCATATCGAATTTCCGATCGGATATCCTCGAATTTTGGAAGGAACATGGTGATCTTTCGCTATTTGTTTACATTCCGAACAAGAACTGTAAATCGGGTAATGATGAACGCACATCGTGCTACCCGCGATAAGTTTCATTTTTCGCTCCGAAGGCACCGTGTTGCTTAAATAAGTTGATACTGTCGGAGCAAATGTTCGTTAACTTTTTGAATTTGTAAATATGAAAATTTTTCTTTTCGTACATCTCGTACATTTCATGCACTAATGCATTTGTAAATAAAGCATGTACATTTATAGTTGTATTTTTGATTTCAGGGTGACAATAATCTCATTTGATAAACCGCATAAACAGTTGTTGTCGATTAAATGAGAATTGCAAACCGGTAGTGTTGAATAAATACTCGGACAGTTGTGCCATAATAAGACCCACTACCACAAAAGTTTTTGATAGAAATTGGTTTTTGAAAATAACATTTTGATTTTTACGAAAAAAATTTTTCAAAAAAAAAAAAAACAAATTTTTTTTTTTTTTTGCGGATCGAATTTGGGGGCAAAGTTTGTGCAATAAAATTGTTGAATGATCAAGTTCAGTCCAAATCATGAATAGTTTTCTGTATATATTCATGCATTAATTTGTTTATTCTTTAGACAAATCAAATTCGCATCATATTGCAATCATGACATGCACGGTCATTCATTGTAGAATACATTAGTGACATACATGATCATTCTCTGTATATACCAGTATATCATTTTATTTATTCTTTACATGCATCATATCGACATCGTGATTGCAATAAGGTCTTGCATTCGTGACATACATGGTCGCTCATTGTACATACTCATGCATTAATTTGTTTGTTCGTTACATGCATCATATGGGCATCGTGTTGCATTCACGGCATTCATAGCTCATGCATCATGAAACACACTTGGAGAATAAAAAAAGAAGTCGGCTTAGTTTTGAAAACTGAAAGATGCAGACAAATGAAGGAAAATTGAAGGTCTTGTCCACGATGGCATTTTGACTCCAGAGCTAGTTGAACAGTGGAAATCCGCATTGCCATGAATCTGTTTCTTCGCCACGGGTTTGGAAGATGAGAATGGTTACCATTAAAAGCATGTCGGCAAGCATTGAGGAATATGCATGTAGTTCTATGCCTCATCATGAAAGCACTTGTCTTATGTTGGCATCCTCATAAAATAAATAAATTTTGAATTTCAAAAGCTTTGTGTTTGTTGTGCTTTAATTTGAATTTGCAAGAATAAACATTAAGGAAATTCTTGATTTTGAAGAGCCCGTTCTTAAAAGAAAAAAGTCTTTCTTCACGCTAAGAAATGATGAAATATCTTGAGATTATTGATGATCAATGTTAGAAACGACCCAACACCCTTCCCATCTCTTTCGGACTTACCTATGCTTGAATCCTTTGAGTTGGAACAGTCAATGCTTCCAGGAACATATTGTTGAATTTCAGAAACCACAGTCATTGCAATAAGAAAAATGCAGATCCTAGATTAGGTTATGAGCAATGGAACAAAATTTTTGAAAAAATCCGAGTTTTTTTTTTTTTTTTGTGTCTCAAGCAAGTGGAACCTTTTCAAGAATCTGGATTATGGTAAATTGATGTGTGTCAAGGTTATGCCAAAACCATTCACATCCCTTAAAGTAACCACAAAACAAGAGTTGCCCAGACGTCACTTCATGATTAACGTCTCGGGTAACAATGATTAAACATGATTTTCTCGTGTTCTTAGAAAAAAAGCTGTTTTCGAGCCATATTCTTTCTTATCCCTTCGGAGAGCAAAAAGACTCGAGGTATTCCTCGTTATGATACGAAGTCTCATTTGTATGACCAATCAAATGGTGCATCATTTGTAGATACGAAAGACGCGTGGTGGATAAAGATGGAGTAATTTTCGGAGCATGCATCAAAAAAAAATGAAAAAATGAAAAAAAAAGAAAAGAAAAAATGAAAAAAAAAAGAAAAATGAGTGTGACATCATGCATTTATGAAATTCAAGACGGTTTCAAGAAAGAAAAAAAAACTTTTCATTATTTTCCTCTAAGGAATGACTCTTCGATTTACGTGCTTGTGTTCGAGATGAAAAATGGCCATCTTTCATCATCCTCTCACAAAATAGAAAATATCCTTTTGCTACCCCTTTTGAGCCTAGTGAATACTTTTGTTCTTTCAACCCCGATGAAGGATCACCCTCCACACTAGGGGGGCAAATTCGAGGAAGGATCTTTTCAAAGGTCACGGATAGTGGAGTCTTGGTTCAAAAACGAAAAAGAATGTCGTGAATCAAAGAGAAATCTGAGCTTCCAAATGACTACGGGCTCACCTTGTCAAAATAGAGATGCAAAAAAAAAAGGAGATAAAAAGAAAGATGAAAGCAAAAACAGAAAAGGAAGAAAAGAACGGATGAAAATCATCGAATAAAGAGAAGGCTCAGAAAAGACGAATGTTTTGAAAAGAATCCTCCTCATGAAATAATCCTTGATTTGATCACCTTAAACACATGTTTGGGTCTATCTATCTTTCTTTCAGTACCTCGAACCTCGGCCTACATTACGTACCTGGAAAAGACCATTTCGATCGAGCATGGTCATTTAAATTGATGAGTCTATTCTTAGAGAAATGCATGAGACTTCGGTCTCCTTTCTGGTTAAAAATCTTTTTTGGATAAGTCTTGATTTCTTGAATGCATGGTGAAACATTTAATGAAAAAAAAAATGAAAAAATGGAAAGAATGAGACTCTAGGGTGAAAACCCGACATGGGCAGTCTAGAGTAAAATGGAAGAATTTCGGTGCTGCTTATGGTATTGTCGAGGCCATAACAAAAGAAGAGGTCATTTTGAAGAAATCAAAGAACATCCGGGAATTCCAAAATATCCCAAAACCGTCAACTCTCGTTTGGAGGTTTGACTTTTAAAAGCTGAGACCGTTTTCCTTTCCAGAATCAATTCTCCAGTTTGAACATTCCAGCTAGCCTTGACGTTTGTCAAAACGCCATGATTTGGAAACTAAAAGAAGGTTGAATTTGTTCGAGTCCAAAAAAATCATGTTCTATAAAATCTGTTCCATTTGTGAGTCTAGAAAGGATATACATTTTTCCTGTTGTGAAGTCTCCTTGGATCAACCAAAATCTTGTGGTACCAAGCCTTCCGACTTAATTTGAAAAAAAAAAAGCCGAATGGACATTCAGAAAAACTTCTAACAGTGATCATCAATCTTCAAGAGATGTGGATATCACGATATCAGACGATGACATTTTCAGCTCAAAAGTTTTCAGTAAATAAGCAAACATTTTTCAAAAAAAAAGAAGCAAGCAAAAGCAGATAAATAAAAATAATTTTGGAAGAAACCATTTCCGATGTTGGCATAAGACGAAGGTTTTTCTGGCCCAGAGGTATGGAACCATTAAGGTAGAAGAAAGGAACACTCGGATTCCAGTTGATCTTGAAAAAACTATCGGGGCAAAGAGATAGGTCCAAAGTGAAGAAAAGGGTTGATCTCTTACATGGCACGAGCGTTTCAGGATACGCTCTGTCTCGGAAAGGAAAAACAATTTGGAAAAGCTAAACCAAGATAAAAAAAAACAATTGGGGGCATTCGCATCATTCATGAACATTCGCATATTTATTAAGTTTTGCATCTACATCGTGTCGTAAAATGTGTACAGTATCCGAAGGTACTTGCACATGCATCATCAGGGGCATACGCATTGACATCGCATGACATTTACATTTCATGCATGGCATTGATTATTTGAAAATTTGACATTTGAATTCGAACATTCAGTGAGATTTTCTTCCAAGATATGATCTTCAGGTATGATCACCAAGACCTCCGGGCACCTCTTTTAAAACCTCCGGGTTTCCTCTTTTAAGTCCTCCGGGCACAGGAAAAGCAATTTATTTTCAAAGTTGTGGAGCCTCTGATGAGAGGAGCAATTTATTTTCAAAGTTGTGGAGCCTCTGATTAGAGGAGCAATTTATTTTTCAAAGTGATGGAAAATTAAAAAAGAAGACCTCCGGGCATCCGTTTTAAAAAACCTCCGGGTTACATTTTTTAAGACCTCCGGGCACAGCAAAAGAAAAAGGAAATAAAAAAAAGATACGGGTTACCTCTTTTAAGTCCTCCGGGCACAAGAAAAGAGTTTATTTTCAAAGTCGTAGAGCCTCTGATGAGAGGAGCAATTTATTTTCAAAGTTGTGGAGCCTCTGATGAGAGGAGCAATTTATTTCCAAAGTTGTGGAGCCTCTGATTAGAGGAGCAATTTATTTTCAAAGTGATAGAAAATTAAAAAAAAAAAAGAAGACCTCCGGGCATCCGTTTTAAAACCTCCAAGTTACATTTTCAAGACCTCCGGGCACAGCAAAAGAGAAGGAAAGTTAGGAAGAAAGAAGACCTTCGGGCACCTATTCTAAGACCTCCGGGCACCTCTTTCAAGACCTCCGGGCACTATTCTCGAAAAGCATGGATAAGACCTCCGGGCACCATTTTCAAAGAAAAGACATTTTTAAAGTCCTCCGGGCACCTGTTTCAAGACCTCCGGGCACTATTCTCAAAAATCACGGATAAGACCTCCGGGCACCATTTTCAAAGAAAAGTCATGTTTTCAAGACCTCGGGGCATCATTCTCAAAGTCTAGAATAAGACCTCCGGGCACCACTTTCAAAGAAGTAACATTTTCAGACCTCCAAGTATCTGTATCCAAAAACCTCCGGGTAGCATCTTTCAAAATGACATTTTTCAAAACCTCCGGGTACCATTTTCAATTCTTGCGAAGTCAAACAACTCAAAGGTCGAGCCTCGGTATGATTAGTCGAGTGGCGATATCCGAAGAATCTGACAAGGAATTTCAAAACTAAACGAGAAAGAGAGGGGATATCCAGAATGAGTCTTCACTTTCGTAAGACTAAGGTAGTAAGTGAGGTGATGATCTAAGTTGTGTTCAAACTCATTGTCAAAAATTCGAAGTTCATTTTTAAAATTTCAAAGTTGTCGAGCCTCTGATGAGAGGAGCAATTTATTTTCAAAGTCATGGAGCCTCTGATGAGAGGAGCAATTTAAATTTCAAAGTTGTGGAGCCTCTGATGAGAGGAGCAATTTAAATTTCAAAGTTGTGGAGCCTATGATTAGAGGAGCAATTTAAATTTCAAAGTTGTGGAGCCTCTGATGAGAGGAGCAATTTATTTTCCAAGTGATAGAGCCTCTGATTAGAGGAGCAATTTATTTTTCAAGTGATGGAGCCTCTGATTAGAGGAGCAATTTATTTTCAAAGTTGTGGAGCCTCTGATGAGAGGAGCAATTTATCTTTCCAAGTGATAGAGCCTCTGATTAGAGGAGCAATTTATTTTCAAAGTTGTGGAGCCTCTGATGAGAGGAGCAATTTATTTTCAAAGTGGTGGAGCCTCTGATTAGAGGAGCAATTTATTTTCCAAGTGATAGAGCCTCTGATTAGAGGAGCAATTTATTTTTCCAAGTGATAGAGCCTCTGATGATAGGAGCAATTTATTTTTCCAAGTGATAGAGCCTCTGATTAGAGGAGCAATTTATTTTCAAAGTGATAGAGCCTCTGATGAGAGGAGCAATTTATTTTTCCAAGTGATAGAGCCTCTGATTAGAGGAGCAATTTATTTTATTTTCAAAGTGATAGAGCCTCTGATGAGAGGAGCCATTTATTTTTCCAAGTGATAGAGCATCTGATTAGAGGAGCAATTTATTTTCAAAGTGATAGAGCCTCTGATGAGAGGAGCCATTTATTTCCCAAGTGATAGAGCCTCTGATTAGAGGAGCAATTTATTTTCCAAGTGAAAGAGCCTCTGATTAGAGGAGCAATTTATTTTTCAAGTGATAGAGCCTCTGATTAGAGGAGCAATTTATTTTCCAAATGATAGAATCTCGCTAAAAATAGATCTCCACAACCGGACAAAATTGGTTATATCGTCTTTGCCCTATTCCTGATTCTCAGCAATGTGCAAAGAGGGGCAGCTGTAATAACCAATTTTCGTCCGGGTCGGATTCGAATCCGACCCGGACCAAGTGCGAACCGTGGCTGTCCAGGCCCAATCTCGGGCCCAACCAAGCCCAAACCCCTCAACCTAAATCGGGCCACCAGTGGGCCCAAACCCATTTCCCCAAAGACCCAATAGGGCCTGCTACCCAGCAAGCCCAACAGGCCCACTCCCATTTTCAAACACAGAAACCCTAGCAAACCCTAACCCCCCTGCACCTGCCACCGCCGCCTGCCACAACCCCCCTCTGACAGCCCTCCCCTGCAACACGCCACCCAACCTACACGCCACCCCTGCAACACTCAACCACCTGCAACACTCAACCCAAGCCCCCACGCAACCCCTCCATAAAACAAACCTCAGATCAGAAAAAAAAAAGAGGAGGAGGAGGAGGGAGGAGGGAGGCCCCCGGATTCGGATCCCCCAGACTCGAACCCCCCAAAAAAACAAAAGAGGCCGAAGCCTCAGGCAAGGAGGAGGGGAGGGAGGTCCCCAGATTTGAAGAAAAACCAGGCTCGGACCCCCCCCACGTTCATCAAAAAACCCAGATCGGGGTCCGAAATCCCGATTCGGACCCCCTTCCTCCACCACCGACAACCAAAAAAAAACAGATCCCGACCCCCCATCTCCTCGAAACCAAAAAACCTGCAAAAGAAAAAACAAAAAAGAACCACACAGCCAACACAAAAAAACCTAGATCTACGAAATTCGGTGGGGATCCGGGCTAAACGGAGCCCGGATCCGTGACGAGGGGGTCGAAACCCCCTCGGGTATGAAATTTGGAGTTTGCCGGCCGCCGGCGTGCGGCGGCCGGCGACGGTGGACGGCGGCCGGCGCGGTGGCCAGCCGCCAGAATCTGGGTTTCTGTGGGAGAGAGTGAGAGAGAAAAAAGAAGAGAGAGAAAGGAGAAAAAAAAAAAGAAAGAAAATGAAAAAAAAGGGATTGGGGGGTATTTATACGGTGCCGAAACGGCACCGTTTGGGGGAGCGGGTCGAGGTGACCCGCGCGTGGACCCGCGGGTCGACCCGGGGTCCGCGCGGGTCACCCATTTTTAAAAAAATTAAACGGCGTCAAAACGACGCCGTTTTAGAGCCAGGGTCCGCGCGCGGACCCGCGGGTCGACCCGGGATCCGCGCGCCTGACCCGGTTCAAAAAAAAAAAGAGAAGGCGCCATAACGGTGCCGTTTTGGTGCCACCGAAACGGCGCCATAACGGTGCCGTTTTGGTGCCACCGAAACGGCGCCGTTTCGGTAAGAGGGGTCCGCGCCTGGACCCGGATCCGACCCGGGTCCGCGCGGGTACCCCTAACCCGAAAAAAAAAAAAAAAAAGAAAGCTGGGCCATACCCGGCCCAGCAGGCCAGGCCAGGATCGGACCTGGCCCAGCAGGCCAGGCCTGATCCTGGGCCAGAAAGAAAAAAAAAAGAAAGAAAAGAAGAAAAAAAAAGAAAAAACAAAAATAAATAAATTGAAAAAGAATAAATATATATAAAAAGAAAAAAATATATAAAAAATAAAAATGAAAAAAAAGGGGAAAATTAGAAATTAAATTTAAAAAAAAAAATCAAGAATGATGAATAAAAAATTAAAAAATGAAAATAAAAATAAAAAAATTTTACGATGATCGTTTTTGAAGTTTTGATTTTTATTTTTGACATTTTCAGGTGATTTTACGAAGATCAAGTCCGGCATTTTGATTTTTCGGATTCTCGACATTTGTCAGGTATGATTTTAATTTTCGTATTTATTTTCATTACTATTTGTATTTATTTATTTTGTCCGGCATTCGATATATTTTTGTTATTCAGTTTCGATTTTAAAATATTAAAATAATAATTTTTCTAATTAATACATGTCTTTTAAAATTATTTTCGGTAAATAAAATTCTCTAAAACGGATTTCTTTCGCGGGATGGTCGAAGTATCAATCGTTCTTTGAAATGGTCCGAGTAAGAATAATAATCGAAACATTATCGAAAGTATCGGAATGGTTCGATAATTATTCTTACATAGATAATTTTCTTTATTTCGAAATTAATCATTAAAAGCATTTTAATTTATTTTTTTTAAAAAAAAAGAGATTTTAATAAATACGGATTAACCGACGACGGAATTCGAAGGATGTCACGGTAGTGATTCCTAAGATATCTTGAGGTGCGAGAATTTCGTTAAATATCACCACGAGTGGTGGGAATGTTTAGCGACATGCTCGATACAAAATTTCGTTTTCGTTTTAAAATAAAAGTGGAAATAATCAAAATAAAAAAATGAATAAAGAGCGAATGTTTATTGCGCTCGATATTTTGCCATGCTCGTGTTTTTAATATTACGATTCGCATGTTTAATTTTATAGTTATATGTTAAGCCGTATGCATCCGATATTTAAATATTTGCATCATACGCATCTGAATAAAAATGGATGTAAATTGCCGACGACGGAATTCGAAAGATATCACGGTTGTGGTTCTTGAGATGTCTTGAGGTGAGAAGATCTCGTTAAATACCACCGAGAGTGTCGGGAATATTTAATGAGTATTTTCGATAATAAATTTATGTTCACTTTCGATTTTTAAAAAAATAATTCAAGAAAATCCAAAAAATAATAAACATGTTTTTTTAAGAATAAAAAAATAAAAGAGAATTATTTTTAAATACCGATGTTAAATCCATTAAATCAAGATTAAAGATAACACGTGATCAAGTGGTACCGTTTTCTAAACGGGCGTTGCGGGGGTGCTAATCCTTCCCCGCACGTAACCGACTCCCGAACCCAAATTTGTTTTTACTCTGGTTCAAAGCGCGGACTTCAAAATTGGTTTTAAAAAAAATGCTTTAATTAATTTTGAAATATTTTACTAAAATCGGTTTTAATAGGTGGCCAATCACACCTAGCAAAAAAGATTGGTGGCGACTCCATTGTTTGTGTTTTCATCAAATTCGTCGTAGCGGTCCGAAAAAATCGTTATGACACAAACAACATCTTAAATTTTTTTCCCTATAATCTTATATCAATCAAACATAAAAAATAATAAATAAAAAAACACCTAATTACTAGACCTATCAATTGTAAAGGTTGAATTGAGTTTGACAAGTTAATTCAAGTCGGATCAATTTGAATCTTAAAAAATTCAAATCAATTGTGGATTTGAGTCATTTCGAGTCGTATCGGTTTGAGTCGCTTTTGATTCAAATCATTTCAAGTTCAAAAAATTCAAATTTGAGTTATTTCGAGTTCAATTTATTAATTTTTAAAATCAAATCAGATTAAAATTTAAATAGATTATTTAATCAAGTTTAATTTTATTAGAATTTTACTAAAAGATAAAATGTAAAATAAATATAAATATCGTAATTTGTATGTTTTAAATTAAAGTTAATTTTTTTTATATATAAATGGAAAAAAAAGTGATTTTACTTTTGTTGTTAAACTAAAATATAGTCACTTAATGTTTCATAATATGTAGTCACTGGCTCACTACTTCACTTTTAATCAAATTCCACTAAATCATCTCAATTTTCAACTTCTATACGAAAAAAAAAAAAATCAATTTCAAACTTTCAAAAAGTCATTTTTTTCTTAAGCCAATCCAATATTAGTAGATTACTACTAACTATGAGCTATATATGTAATATACTAATATGCCCATAGGCCATATGAGTCCATAACATTTACGATATGAAATTATAAATTATATTATGAATGATATTATTATCGAAAGGAAATTATTATCTAGTAAGTCAAATATAAAAATATTCAGATTTGAAATTTAAATTTTAAAGTCTAATATGTGGATTTGTAATTTGAAATATTGGAATATTTTGATTATGTATAATTATGTTTCCAATCTTCTTTTTACTTGATTTTAGATAGGTTTTTCTTTTTAGCTATTTTTAAACGTAATAATTTTGTTATGAGGTCTATAATAATATTTAAAAATGTCCATAAATTTATTAAATTATTATCAAATATTTTTTTGCTTTAAATAATTATTATTGATCTATTTAATTATTTTTATCGACGTGAAAAAAATAAAAAACTTTATTTATAATATATACTAATAAGCATAAAAATAAAATTCATTAACAATAATAGAAATAATTTATATTTTATTTTTCTTTAATCATAATTAAGAAGGATAATATTAAAAATTATATAAAATTATAATAGTATAAAGTAGACATGCCCATGAGTAAGGCCGTTTGCTCACGTTTGCTAAATATTTTAATATCAGTTTGCTCTATATTTTATTTGATTGGTTGTAATGGTAAATGACTCCAACTTCTAAGATGAGGACAAAGTTCGAGTCTTGAGAGTCACAAATGTTGGGAGAGGCTTTACCATCACACTTTCTGGCCCGAATAGAAATTAGTCTTCCATTAATTATAAAATGAGGATAGGGACACACTAAATTTAGACCCAAAAAAAAATCCAAAATGGTACATTAATGCCAATAAATATTCCAATAAACTCGTGGTTACAATTTCAAGATCCGTATTCAAATATGTCATTCTATTTAAATAAAAGTATGTTTCATGTTATTCTATTCAAAACATATTAGTGAATGGTTTAGTTTGTAAGTTTTGGTTCATAGAACTAAACAATATGCCAATCAATATCCCTATTTCAGACTAATCAAACCCGCGTTTGTTTTTAAACTGTTTGTCGTTTTAGCCTTGGCAATTTGTTTTAGTTTTCACCAATTTGATCCCACAAAAAAATAAATTCATTAAAAAAAAAGCAGTCCATGTGCAACTCATTGTAGTTTTTTTTTTTTTTTTTTTTAAGGATATGAAAAAAAAAAAAAAAAAAACCCAACAAAGAAATGTCAATGTCGAGCTCTGCTTTAAGTTTGGCTGCTTCAATTTTGTTGTAAAAACGTCATTTGCTTATGTATTATTATTTAATTGGATTAGCATTTATGTTCTTCCACCATTTTTACTAATTCTCCATTACAAGACAAATTGAGAAATCTATGTAGTAATTGTTCAAAGTTTTGCTAATAAAATAATTACTTTTCGAGTGTGGCTGTGGGAGAGAAAGATAGGGAAAATCCTTTTTCCTGGAAATTACCTGCCTAGCTTTTGAATATAGATGCTTATTGCTTACCCTGTCTTAGACTTTTCAAGCAATTTGTGAATATAAATAGCCCACCCAGGAGGCAGACGACATCCTAAGCTGAAGGCTTCAGTGGAAAGAGAAAGAAAATTAAATTAGGAATTGATGAATCTTCAGAGCTTGTTTAACTCAAGAAGAAAAAAAATGGTGAGAGCTCCTTGCTGTGATAAGATGGGATTGAAAAAGGGTCCATGGACTCCTGAAGAAGATCAGATTTTAATCTCCTACATTCAGAAATATGGCCATGTAAATTGGCGTGCCTTACCAAAGCAAGCTGGTAATTAATTTCCCAAAATCTGATCTCTGGGTTTCTTTTATCATTACATGTTGCAAAAAACCAGTTTTTCTTGAATATTTTTCCATCTCAAGGTGACACTGGCATTATATATCATGGTTTTGTCTGATAATTTTCCTTTTTTCTTTCTTCAACTTGTTTTTCTGTATAGGTCTTCTAAGATGCGGGAAGAGTTGCAGATTACGATGGATAAACTACTTAAGGCCTGATATTAAGAGGGGAAACTTCAGTTCGGACGAAGAGGAAACCATCATTAAGCTGCATGAAATGTTAGGGAATAGGTATATCTCAAAAACCATTACTTCTTAATTATGGGAGACTTAATTGAGAGAGAGTGATTATATGAAGATAAGGGGTGGGATTGTAAATGTAGAGATGCGAGTCCAAATTTGTTAGATGTCACTTCTTAAGAGTGATTATATATACGAACCAATTGGGCTAAACTCGAGTTCACTGACAAGTTGTTTTCTGCTTTGTGCATTTCATCATTTATCAAATTGCAAAGTCTCATGAATAAACTTTCAGGTGGTCAGCAATTGCAGCAAAATTACCAGGAAGGACAGACAATGAAATAAAAAATGTGTGGCACACTCACTTGAAGAAGAAACTTAAACAATACCAGATCAATCCAGACACCAAACGAAACCCAAAGTCCAAATCCAAGATCTCGTGTGATAATAATATCAGCACAAGCCAATCAGAATCATCAGGAAACTCAAATTCCAGTACAAGCAACAATGTTGTTCCATCAAGAACTGATGAAATTCCAGGGCAGCCTCAGCCATCATCATCAAGTGAAGTTTCCTCCATTAATACAGATGCCACCACAACAGCTACAACTCATGATCGGGAAGTGAACAACATGGATATGATGATCAAGGCTGAAAACATGGAGTATTCCTGGGAATGTTTTCCTGAAATTGATGAAACTTTCTGGTCATCAGATGATTCTAGTGCACCATTAAACTTTGAAGGAGTCTCTGATGAAATATTCCAATCTCAACAATTTCCTTCAACTACTTCAATTCATCAGGTCATGGAGCCTGGCTATGGATATAGTCAAAATCTTGATGATGCAATGGAGTTTTGGTACGACCAGTTCATTAGAGCTGGAGGTGATGAAGAAGAATTAATTACAGAATTATAATGATTCTTTAATTGGAGTAGAATTTTACTGTTTCCTGTTTTTGACTAAAAGGGGTAGGGACAAAAACATGTTCCTAGTCCAAATTTTAGAATCAACTCATTGACCAAGAAAGATGAAATTACTAAAAAGCAATTGTCTTCTTAGGAAGAGTACCATAATTCAGGAGGAAAATTATCCCCTTGGAGACTTGGTGGTGAAGAGCCAAACAAACAGGAGAATAAAGGAGAAAGAGAAATTATTGACATAGAAACAGTTCTGTATAGGGATTTAATGAAAGCAAGAGTTTGAGATGGAGTAGAAGTAGAAGTAGATTTAACAAGTTGAAGCTCATTGGGCTGATCAAATTAAAATCATAGGCTGATGAAGATGATGATGAAAATTCTATATTATCTGTTTTTGTTTTTACAAATCTTAAATTATGTGCTTATAATAAAGTTGATCATTCATTGATTAATGAACAATTGAATGTTTGACATTATTTTATTTGGTCAAAGTTTTTTGTTTAACTTTTTTCTTTTTTGTTGAGATTTTTAGTCTAGTCTTAACCCCTTAATTTTATCTACTTAACTCATACGATGACGATATTACTTGCTTAAGTCCTTCCGAACCCACAATCTCTATAAGTCTGTCTAGTATGCATACCATCTGAATTAATATTCAGTTTGCTGAAAAAACTATTTATCTTACAAATATTTTTCTCATAAATCAAATCTTAATTAATTGAATGAATGAGCTTCTTATAATCAGTTCTTACTGAGTCAACTTCCAGCAATTAAAGCTGGTATAGCTTATTAAGTTATGTAACCCTGAAATAGACTGCTAATCACTTTCATGATATATATATATATATATATAATTATACTTGGTTCAAACATCTGTCATCATAGTGTAATGTAACCCTCGGAGGAGAAAACTCCAGACATGTGATTTTTTTTTTTTTTTCATTTTTCAGATATGTAATCTAAAAAAGTTGAACGAAGTTTTAATTTTCAGTCTATGCGAATTACAAATATAAATATATACTGATAATGTATCAAATATAAATTTTTGTTAAATATTCATGTCAATAAATATATATACATTGAATAATCAAAAACTCATCTAGATTTTTGAGTCTTTGGGACTAAAGGGATATTTTTGAAATAGATTAGGGACAATTTTGTCATTCTTTATAATGGGTTTAATTTTTTTTTTTAAGTTTCTTTTTTAACACTTTTAGTTTTTATTTTTTTTATTTTTAAATGATATATTTAAAGGGTTGATCCGCACGCTCACTTGCGGGTCAATTTAAGATCCGTACCCTAGCCGTTCGGAAAAAAATTTAAAAAAGATACTTATTTTATTTATTTTTTTTAATCATGTATTTAAAGGGATTGGTCAGCACGTTGACTCGCGGATCAATTTATGATCCGTACTCGACTAGCTCAAAAAAAAATTAAAAAAAGAAATTTGTTTTATTAATTATTTTAGTTTTACTTAGCTTTTTATTTTTATTTTATTTTTAAATGATATATTTAAAGGATTGATTCGCATGTTCACTTTAGGGTCAATTTAGGATTCGTTTTTGACCAACATGAAAAAAAAAAGTTAAAGAAAGGGAAAAGTTAATAATTTTTTTTTATTTTAAATTATGTATTTAACTGGGTTGGTCCGTATGTTGACTCGTGGGTCGATTTAAGATCCATACCTGATAAAAAAAAATAAAGAATTTTATTTTATTAATTATTTTAAGTTTTAAGTTTTTTTTTTAATTTTTTTAAATGATGTATTTAAAGGGGTTTATCCGTACATTGACTCGCGGGTCGGTTTAGGATTCGTACCCGACCCGTACGAAAAAAAAAGTTAAACAAATAAATTTATTTTATTAATTAGTTTTTTATTTTATTTTTTAATAATGTATTTAAAGGGTTAGTCCACACGTTGACTCGCGAATCGATTTAGGATCTGTACCTGACTGACTCAGAGAAAAAATTTAAAAAAGTTTTTTTTTAAATGATATATTTAAAGGAGTAGGTCTGCACATTGAGTCACGAGTTGATTTAAGATCCGTCCGCAAGAGGAAAAAAAGTAATAAAAAAAAAAAGAAAAAAAAAACGAACTTGCTGCTAACTTATATGAGAAAATCAATCTTAGGAGAGAATAAAATACAAACCATAATTTTATTTTTTTATTTATTATTTTTTTACCTCTTATAAATAAAAATATACCTCATACAATAAAGTCTAAATATTTTTAAATATATATAGAAATAAAATTTGAAAATGTATTTATATTACGTAATTTATAAACAAATAATTTTCATAAATTTAATTTTCATAATTAACAAAATATAATTATATTATTATTATTAAAATTTTTAAAAAATAATAATAATTATTATTTACTAAAATATAATTTAAAATTAATTTATTATTATTAATTAATTAAAAAATTATATAGAAAATTAAAAGTATCCCGGCGAAGAGGGATCTTTTTTCTAGTTAATTAACTTAAAATTTTGGGTTCTTTTACAATTGCTTCCTGATCAAAGGTTTAGAAATTTTTCTTCTCAATATTGATATATATACGAGAAGAGATCCACTTATATTAGTATAAAACTAAATTAATTTTACATCTTTTTATATTTTTTTATATGATTTATATTTTAAAAAACTGACCGTTGGATTTAACAAAATAATTGTAATATATATTTAACGGTTGAAAATTTTTTATATCGAATGAATTGTAAATTTTTAATTTAATCTAAATTCAACGTTCATGATCTACGTGAATAGAACATGAAATACGAAGGTCGGATTAAACAAATATAAACCGTATAAAAAGTTAAAAAAGTGTGTAAAACTAATTTAATTTTACACTAATATAAATAGACTCATTCTCTGTTATATATATTGATAGGAGGAAGGAAGCCTTAATTCCAGTTATGGTAGCTGTTTCCATATCCATATATAAATACTAACTAGCTATCGGATGGATATGGATGAATTTTAGAAACAAAGAGGGGAACAAACACAGACAAAAGAAATGGGATTGAAAATTCGAAATTTAATTCAGTTGATTTATACAATCATTTTTAAAAAGTGATATCCAATAAATTTAAATTTTGAATCTTAACGTCTGCAATCTTTTCTTTTATTATAAACTACGATCACTTTAAAAAAAAAAAAAAAAAACTCGGATAAAGCCTTTAAAAAGAAAAAGTGATATGGATAAGACATACTGGAACAACTTTGCTATTTGGAGAATAAGGGAAGTTTATGAGAAATTAATAATCCATCCTCTCCATAGTAGACGGAGGGCAACCCGTTCGGTTCGGCAGGTTCGACCCGTATTAATTTGAATTTGAATGAACAATTTTGTAATCCAGACCGATCCAAATTATTATTTATAAAATAAAATATTATTTTTATTTAAATTTAAATTTAATTATAAAAATATATAAAAAATAATATTTTATTTTATTAATTATGAACAATGATTCAGACTGACGAACTGACTCAGGTTCGCCTAGGATCGGTTTTGAACAAAAAAAATTTAAAAAATTTCGAATCGCGACCTGATCCGAAATATGAGCAAGTCAATTCCAAAATCTATATGTTAAAGGCAATGCAGCCATTTTCATCAAAATTGCCGCCTGCCTCATGCATCATGTTCATCCATCCATAAAATCATGTCCCCACAAGAAACATTTGAGACATTACCATATGATTTGGGCCCCTTATATATTCCAGATATTGTGCAAAATACTATATATCTTTTTTTATTTTTCTTTCTAATTAATGAAAAGAAAGATTATATGTTTTAAGAAATTATCTTGGTTGTAGAATTTTAGATTTTACAAACGAAATTAATAAGGTGACGCATACTGTTTACAATATATTTATAAAAAAAAAACTAATTTAAAAAAAAAAAATATATGTATCAATTTTTTAATTTCATGTAAAATTAAAAAATTTCACTGTCAATATAAATTCATATCTTTTATCACTTTTATTAGTCATCGTGATGAAGAAGAAAACCCACTTTTGAGATATTTTTAGTCCAAAAAAACCTGTTTTTTTAGCTGTATTATCATCACACAATATTTTACATTGCATGAACAATAGTCAAGTCAAATAAATAGAAAAGTCTAATAAATAATGGGTATTCCTTTGAAGTACTCAAGACTTTGAGCCATGATTTGCTCATCTGCCACTTTCTTTAGCAAAGTTATATCAGAAATTTCTGATTCTTTGCTAATACTTTGTCTTTTACTTTAATTTTTCTCAAGCTTAGAAGGTGATATTTGCCTTGATTCCCATTTGTTTTTTTCCACCTATTCATCTGACACCTTCGTGGAAATATATGATTAATAATTGCTTTCTTTTTAGATACCAGAGTTTTTTTTTTTTTCAACTTTCTCGTGTTTACTCTAGCTAGGATCAATGCAATTTCCCACAATTTAGTGCTCACTAATTAAGACGTGAGCTAGGGAAAAGTATTAGTGATTTTATCATCTTGATCTTGACTTCTTTGGTAAATACCGTCGATTCTTACTCATAACCATGTGTATTAATTACAGCAAATTGAGGTTTTAATATGGCGTATTAGTGACGGTTTTTTACTTAAAAATGTCATCAGATACAGTGTTTATATCAAGAGCTTGACGTTTTTCCACCAAACGCCGCTACAAATAATATTACCAACGTTTTTAATTTTTTTTACGTGGCTGTTTGTTTATCAAATTACGTAATCCGTCTTTTATCGTCAAAAAATGTACTGCCATTTGTGGGGAAAAAAAATGCAGCATTTTATTACATGTATTTAGCGTCGTTTTTGGGGATAAACGTAGCTAAATGTTTGTTGAGATTTTTAATCTAGTCTTAACCCCTTATTCTTATCTATTTAACTCATACGATGACGATATTACTTGCTTAAGTCTTTCCGAACCCACAACCTCTATAAATCTGTCCAGCATGCATGCCATCTGAATTAATATTCAGTTTGCTGAAAAAACTATTTATCTTACAAATATTTTTCTCATAAATCAAATCTTAATTAATTGAATGAAAGAGCTTCTTATAATCAGTTCTTACTGAGTCAACTTCCAGCAATTAAAGCTGGTATAGCTTATTATGTAACCCTGAAATAGACTGCTAATCACTTTCATGATATATATATATATATATATATATTTAATTATACTTGGTTCAAACATCTGTCATTATAGTGTAATGTAACCTTCGAAGGAGAAAACTCCAGACATGTGATTTTTTTTTTTTTCATTTTTCAGATATGTAATCTAAGAAAGTTGAACGAAGTTTTAATTTTCAGTCGATGTGAATTACCAATATAAATATATATACCGATAATATATCAAATATAAATCTTTGTTAAATATTCATGTCAATGAATATATATACATTGAATAATCAAAAACTCATCTACTATAATGATTTTTGAGTCTTTGGGATTAAAGGGATATTTCTGAAATAGATTAGGGACAATTTTGTCCTTCTTTATAATGGGTTTAAGCTTTTTTTTTTTTTTAAGTTTCTTTTTTAACATTTTTAGTTTTTATTTTTTTATTTTTAAATGATATATTTAAAGGATTCGTATGCACGCTCACTTGCGAGTCAATTTAAGATCCGTACCCTAGCTGTTCGGAAAAAAATTTTAAAAAGATATTTATTTTTTTAAATCATTTATTTAAAGGGATTGGTTCGCATGTTGACTCGCGGATCGAATTTTTAAACCATGTGTATTTATTACAGCAAATTGAGGTTTTAATATGGCGTATTAGTGACGGTTTTTTACTTAAAAATGTCATCAGATACAGTGTTTATATCAAGAGCTTGACGTTTTTCCACCAAACGCCGCTACAAATAATATTACCAACGTTTTTAATTTTTTTTACGTGGCTGTTTGTTTATCAAATTACGTAATCCGTCTTTTATCGTCAAAAACTTTACTGCCATTTGTGGGGGAAAAAATGCAGCATTTTATTACATGTATTTAGCGTCGTTTTTGGGGATAAACGTAGCTAAATGTTTGTTGAGATTTTTAATCTAGTCTTAACCCCTTATTCTTATCTATTTAACTCATACGATGACGATATTACTTGCTTAAGTCTTTCCGAACCCACAACCTCTATAAATCTGTCCAGCATGCATGCCATCTGAATTAATATTAAGTTTGCTGAAAAAACTATTTATCTTACAAATATTTTTCTCATAAATCAAATCTTAATTAATTGAATGAAAGAGCTTCTTATAATCAGTTCTTACTGAGTCAACTTCCAGCAATTAAAGCTGGTATAGCTTATTATGTAACCCTGAAATAGACTGCTAATCACTTTCATGATATATATATATATATATATATATATATATATATATATATATTTAATTATACTTGGTTCAAACATCTGTCATTATAGTGTAATGTAACCTTCGGAGGAGAAAACTCCAGACATGTGATATTTTTTTTTTTTTCATTTTTCAGATATGTAATCTAAGAAAGTTGAACGAAGTTTTAATTTTTAGTCGATGTGAATTACCAATATAAATATATATACCGATAATATATCAATTATAAATCTTTGTTAAATATTCATGTCAATGAATATATATACATTGAATAATCAAAAACTCATCTACTATAATGATTTTTGAGTCTTTGGGACTAAAGGGATATTTCTGAAATAGATTAGGGACAATTTTGTCCTTCTTTATAATGGGTTTAAGCTTTTTTTTTTTTTAAGTTTCTTTTTTAACATTTTTAGTTTTTAGTTTTTTATTTTTAAATGATATATTTAAAGGATTCGTATGCACGCTCACTTGCGAGTCAATTTAAGATCCATACCCTAGCTGTTCGGAAATTTTTTTTAAAAAGATATTTATTTTATTTATTTTTTTTAATCATGTACTTAAAGGGATTGGTTCGCATGTTGACTCGCGGATCGAGTTATAATCCGTACTCAACTAGCTCGAAAAATAATTTAAAAAAGAAATTTGTTTTATTAATTATTTTTAGTTTTACTTAATTTTTTTATTTTATTTTTAAATAATGTATTTAAAGGGTTGGTCCGTATGTTCACTTTAGGGTCAATTTAGGATTCGTTTCCGACCAGCATTAAAAAAAAAGTTAAAGAAAGGAAAAAAAAAGTATTAAATTTTTTTTTGAATTTTAAATTATGTATTTAACTGGGTTGGTTCGTATGTTGACTCTTGGATCGATTTAAGATCTGATGAAAAAAAATAAAAAAAAAAGAATTTTATTTTATTAATTATTTTAAGTTTTTTTTTTTTAATTTTTTTTAAATGATGTATTTAAAGTGGTTTATCTGTACATTGACTCACGGGTCGGTTTAGGATTCGTACCCGACCCGTAAAAAAAAGTTAAAAAAATAAATTTATTTTATTAATTAGTTTTTTATTTTATTTTTTAATAATGTATTTAAAAGGGTTAGTCCGTACGTTAACTCGATGATCAATTTAAGATCAATACCCGACCGACTCAGAGAAAAAATTTAAAATTTTTTTTTTAATGATATATTTAAAGGAGTAAGTCTGCACATTGAGTCGCGAGTTGATTTAAGATCCGTCTGCAAGAGGAAAAAAAGTAAAAAAAAAATGAAGAAAAAAAACGAACTTGCTGCTAACTTATATGAGAAAATCAATCTTAGGAGAGAATAAAATACAAACCATAATTTTATTTTTTTATTTATTATTTTTTTACCTCTTATAAATAAAAATATACCTCATATAATAAACTCTAAATATTTTTAAATATATATAGAAATAACATTTGAAAATGTATTTATATTACGTAATTTATAAATAAATAATTTTCATAAATTATATTTTCATAATTAACAAAATATAATTATATTATTATTATTAAAATTTAAAAAAAATAAATAATAATAATTTAATAAAATATAATTTTAAATTTATTTTTTATTATTAATTTAATTTATATAAAAAATTAAAAGTACCCCGGTGAAGCGGGATCTTTTTTCTAATTAATTAACTTAAAATTTTGGGTTCTTTTACAATTGCTTCCTGATCAAAGGTTTAGAAATTTCTCTTCTCAATATTGATATATATACAAGGAGGGATCCACTTATATTAGTATATAACTAAATTAGTTTTACACATTTTCATAATTTTTTATACGATTTATATTTTAACAAATTGACCGTTGGATTAAACAATATAATTGTATTCTTTTAATATATATTTAACGGTTGAAAGTTTTTTATATCGAACGAATTAGACATTTTTAATTTACTCTAAATTCAACGTTCATGATCTACGTTAATAGAACATGAAATACGACAGTCGGATTAAATAAATATAAACTATATAAAAAATTAAAAAAATATGTAAAACAAATTTAATTTTATATTAATATAAATAGATCCCTTCATTGTTATATATATCGATAGGAGGAAGGAAGCCTTAATTCCAGTTATGGTAGCTGTTTCCATATCCATATATAAATACTAACTCGCTATCTGATGGATATGGATGAATTTTAGAAACAAAGAGGGGAACAAACACAGACAAAAGAAATGGGATTGAAAATTCGAAATTTAATTCAGTTGATTTATACAATTATTTTTAAAAAGCGATATTCTAAGAATTTAAAATTTAAATATTAACATTTGCAATCTCTTCTTTTTATTTTAAAGTACGATCACTTAAAAAAAAAATCGGATAAAGCCTTTAAAAAGAAAAAGTGATATGGATAAGACATACTGGAACAACTTTGCTATTTGGAGAATAAGGGAAGTTTATGAGAAATTAATAATCCAGTAGACCTGCTCAAGGGAGGGCAGCCCGTTCGATCCTGCAGCTTCGATTCGTATTGGATCGGATTTAAATAAATAATTTTGTGATCTAGATCGGTCTAAATTATTATTTATAAATAAAATATTATTTTTATTTAAATTTAATTATCAAAATATTATATAAAAAATATATTTTATTTTATTAATTATGAAGAATAATTCGGACTTACGGACCGTTCCAAGTCTGCCTAGGATCGAAATTGCCGCCTGCCTCATGCATCCTGTTCATCCATCCATAAAATCATGTCCCCACAAGAAACATTTGACACATTACCATATGATTTGGGCCCCCTATATATTCCAGATATTGTGCAAAATACTATATATCTTTTTTATTTTTCTTTCTAATTAATAACAAGAAAGATTATATGTTTTAAGAAATTATCTTGGTTGTAGAATTCTAGATTTTAAAAATGAAATTAATAAGATGACGCATACTGTTTAAAGTATATTTAAAAAAAAAAAAAAAACTAATTTAACAACAACAAAAAAATATGTATCAATTTTTTAATTTCGTGTAAAATTGAAATTTTCACTATCAATATATCAAAGACGAATTGATATCTTTTATCACTTTTATTAGTCATTGCGATGAAGAAGAAAACCCACTTTTGAGATATTTTTAGTCCAAAAAAACCTGTTTTTTTAGCTGTATTATCATCACACAATATTTAACATTGCATGAACAATAGTCAAGTCAAATGAATAGAAAAGTCTAATAAATAATGGGTATTCCTTTGAAGTACTCAAGACTTTGAGCCATGATTTGCTCATCTGCCACTTTCTTTAGCAAAGTTATATCAGAAATTTCTGATTCTTTGCTAATACTTTGTCTTTTACTTTAATTTTTCTCAAGCTTAGAAGGTGATATTTGCCTTGATTCCCATTTGTTTTTTTCCACCTATTCATCTGACACCTTCGTGGAATATATGATTTATAATTGCTTTCTTTTTGGATACCAGGGTTTTTTTTTTTTTTTTTTTCTTTTTTTCCAACTTTCTCGTGTTTACTCTAGCTAGGATCAATGCACTTTCCCACAATTTAGTGCTCACTAATTATGACGTGAGCTAGGAAAAGTATTAGTGATTTTATCATCTTGATCTTGACTTCTTAGGTAAAAGCCGTCGATTCTTACTCATAAATGAGGTTTTAATATGGCGTATTAGGGACGGTTTTCTACTTAAAAATGTCATCAGATACAGTGTTTATATCAAGAGCTTGACGTTTTTTCATCAAACGCCGCTACAAATAATATTACCAACATTTTTTAATTATAAACGTGGCTGTTTGTTTATCAAATTACGTAATCCGTCTTTTATCGTCAAAAAATTTATTGCCATTTGTGGGGAAAAAAATGCAGCATTTTATTACATGTATTTAGCGTCGTTTTTGAGGATAAACGTAACTAAATGTTTTAAATTACCGGCATTTATAATTAATAGACGTCTCTATCTAATTATCAGTTCACATGAATCTCTTTTTAGCTCCAAAAATATTGCCTTTTTTTGTTAAAAAAAGTTACATTTTAGTACATTTGGCAGCGTTTATGTTAGAAAAGCGCTGCTATTTACATTGCAATGGTGGCGTTTTTGTTACATAAACACCGCTAAGTAATGATAAAATTAACGCTCTATAATTTTTAAGTGCTAAAATATACCCTTTTCTTATTTAAGAAACGGTGCGTTTTACATCTTTGCATTTAACGGCGTTTGTAGTGGTAAACGCCAATAAAGTTGAAAAATAATGACGTTTTATAGTAATAAACGCCGCTAACTTTAAAACAATAGTAACGTTTTGGTTACAAACGCCGATAAACATTCATCATTAAACAAAGCGTCCAAAATGCAGTGTTTTACATTGCATTTTAGCGACGTTCATAGTCCACAATATTTTCACAATATGGATCTCTTAATTATTTCCAAAGAAAAAAATGATACATGGTATATTTCCACAATATGGATTTCTTAATTATCTTAGGAAAAGCCATAGACAATGCTCTCGGTGTTCATAGTCCAATCTCATCAGGTTCAACTTCAAGTTGGAAGGTTTTTCTTTTCCATGTTTTTTCCACACTTCGACAGACTTGACCAAGTGTTAATTCATTTCTTTTTTGTTTTGGATAATTAAATATAAAAATCGACAAATTTAGAAATAAGCTAATAAAATGACAAAAGAAAGAAAGAAAGAGAATATCAAATAAAAATTCTAGCACATTGGAGAGGAGAAATTGATATTGAATTTTCAGTTAATCATATAAAATTTTGACCAGAGCTTCATTGAGAAACAAAAGTTCACTAAATTATAATCAAGAATAAAACTTGGAAAATTTACATTTGATTCCAATTAATATCTGATGTTGGAACAGAGGCAAGTTTGATCTGAACTTTAAACGTACCGAAATTGAACAATGAAGATGGCGTTCCGTTCTTTTTCATTATTTTTCAGTTCATTTATATTTAATACAATTTTAATCACTAATCACAAATATATCTTTCCCATTTTATAAGTAAATTGTACACATATAAAATACTAATAATAAAAGTATTAAAAAATAAGGGACAAAATCCCAAATCCCAACTAGACCTGTTCATGGATTGGTCGGGCGAAGCCGCACTTGAATTTTTTTTATTTTCCTTACCAAGCCCGGGTCGGGCTTGAACCAATCTGAAAATTCATATCGTTGTTCAAAATAATATTAAAATATTAAAAAAATATTTTTTATATTAATATTTATAATTTTAAAAAAAATTATTGATAAACAATAATTCAAATCTGGTCAAATTAACCCGAATTAGAAAAATTTATGTTCAAACCCGAAATAATACGAATCGAGTCTTTCAGACCGAACAAGTAGTCCACTCCTGAACAGATCTAATCCCAACCCATAAAAGATGATAATGCCAAAGTCTGATTTCATTGGTTTAACAGAAAAAGGCCAAAGTATGCCCTCCTTCGTCCGTAAGGTGTGACATTGCTGGGAATGTGAAAGAACCAGCCAGAAGGCCGAGAAATAGAATACATGAAAATTCAACTTGGATCCATTCAACATTTCCGAATTAAGCAACCATTACTTGATCAAATCAATCCTTTTTTATCGATTTATCCCTTTCAAGAATAGGATGCAATTCAATTTGAAAAAACAAAACAAAAAAAATAAAAGATAGAAAGAAAAATACGATTAAAGGTTATTTGATTAAGATTTTTACACATATCTTATTTTATAATGTAGGTTATTGTAATCAATCCGGTTTCTTGGTTGGTTGCCTTGCCTTTGTTCCCCTTTAATTACGGCACCATCACTAGATAGCCCTAAAACAGATTCTGTGAAAATGCCTTAAACATACAACTTACCAAGAGCATCTTGCAACTTCTCTAAAATATATAACATCGAACAATATGACAATAGTAATTTAAACTTATTTTACTCGAATTTTTGATTTTTTTTAAAAAAAAAATATCTGTATCTAATACTTATATCTCACACATTCGAATATGAATATAGAAGTATGATCCTTCAAACTATATTACTCGGACTCAAGGGTGAATATCGGACACAAATATATTCAATTTTTTCTAAGATTTTCATGTATTTTAAACATCCTTGAAAAATCATATCCCCATACTTATGTCCAAATATGTGTCAGATACGGATATTTCAAAAAAATAAAAAAACCGGAGCAACATAACCTCCAAATATATAAAAAAAAAACTTTAAAAGAAAATTATACATACCCATATTGGACACATACTCGTACCAAAACTCATCCCAAAATCCATATTGGACACATACTCGTATTTGAAACTCATCCCAAAATCCAGATAGCATAATCGTAAACTACCACAAGGAATATTATATGATCACAATGTCATAACGGTTTTTCGACCGCTAGACGGTTTTAAAAACACAATGGAGTCGCCACCAATTTTTTTTGCTAGGTGTGATTGGCCACCTATTAAAACCGGTTTTAGTAAAATATTTTAAAATTAATTAAAACATTTTTTAAAACCAATTTCGAAGTCCGCGCTTTAAACCAGAGAGAAAACAAAATCGGGTTCGGGAGTCGGTTACGTGCGGGGAAGGATTAGCACTCCCGCAACGCCCGTTTAGAAAACGGTACCATTTAATTACGTGTTATCTTAAATCTCGATTTAATGGACATAATATCGGCATTTAGAATTATTTCTCTTTTTATTATTTTTTTTATTTTTATTTTTTAAAACAAAAACATGTTTATTATTCGGACTTTTTGAATTATTATTATCTTTTTGAAAATGAAAGTGAACGTAAACTCATTATCGAGAATACTCGTTAAATATTCCTAACACTCTTGGTGGTATTTAACGAGATCCTCTCACCTCAAGATATCTTAAGAATCACAACTGTGATATCCTTCGAATTCCGTCGTCGGCGATTTACATCTATTTTTTTATTTAAATGTGTATGATGCGAATATTTAAATATCGGATGCACACGACTTAGCATATAAGACATATGATTAAATACATAACTATAAGATTAAACATGCAAATCATAATGTTAAAAAAAAACATGGCAAAATATCGAACACATAAACATTCACTATTTTATTCATTTTTTATTTTGATTATTTCCATTTTTTAAAATGAAAACGAATTTTTGTATCGAGCATGTCGCTAAATACTCCCACCACTCGTGGTGATATTTAACGAAATTCTCTCACCTCAAGATATCTTAGGAATCACTACCATGACGTCCTTCGAATTCCATCGTCGGTAAATCACATTTCTTAAAACCCTTCTTTTTTTTTTGAAAATTAAATTAAAATTCTTTTAATAGTTATTTTCGAAATAAAAGAAATTATCTACGTAAGAATAATTCTCGAATCGCTATAATATTTCGATTATTCTTACTCGGACCATTTCAAAGAACGATTGATACTCCGACCATCCCGAGAAAGAAATCCGTTTTTAGAGAATTTTATTTACCGAAAATAATTTAAAAGAAATGTAATAATTAGAAGATTTATTATTTTATAATTTTTAAATCGAAACATAACAATAAAAATATGTCGAATGCTGAACAAGAATAAATAAATATAAATAGTAATATAAATATAAATAAATAAGGAAATTAAAATCATACCAAAAAAATGTTGAGAATCCGAAAATCAGAATGCCGAACGTGATTTTCGTAAAATTCTTTGTTCTTTCTCGACCACCTGAAAAATGTCAAAAATCCAAAAAAATCAAAATGTCGAAACCGATAATCGTGAATGTTTCTTTTTAATTTTTTTTTCTAATTTTCCCCTTTTTTTGTGTCATTATTATTTATTATTTTTTTCCTTTTAATATTTTCTAATTTTTCCTTTTTTTTTTATTTTTTATATTATTTTTTATTTCCCTTTTTTTTCTTTTTTTTTTTAATTTAATTTAATTTTTTTCCTCTTTTTTTTCTTCTTCTTCTTTCTTTTCCTTCTCTTTTTTCTTTTTCTTTCTTTTTTATTTTTATTTTTATTTTAAATTTTTTCTTTTTTTTTCTATTTTTTTTTAATTTTTAATTTTTCTTTTTTTTCCTTCTTTTTTCCCTTTTTTTTTTCTTTTTTTTTCTCCTTTCTCCCCTGGCCCAAAACCAACACCTGGGCTGTTGGACCCAAGGCCTGGGCTGGTGAAGGCGCGGGTCAGATCCGGTTCGGCGCGGGCCGGATCACCCTATTTTTATGCCCCGGGTCGGGCGCGCGGACCCCGGGTCGACCCGCGGGTCGACGCGTGGGTCTGCGCGACCCGCTCCAGGGTGCTATAAAAGCCCCCTTTTTTTCATTTCTGATTTTTTCTTTCTCTCTCTTCCTCCCCTCTCTCTCTCTTTCCTCCCCTCTCTTTTTTCTCTCTGATTGCAGAACCCAGAAATCAGTGATGGAGCACCGTGCCGGCCGCCGTGCTCCGCCGTGCCGGAGCTCCGATCCGGTCCGATGCAGGCTCAAAACGTTCCTACTCACCTCCTCTTTCCCGTTTTCCTATCAGTTTTGCCCGAAACCGACCTCAAATTCGTAGATCTAACCCTGAAAGTTTGAAACTTTTCACCTTCCAATCTCCAAAAATCCTGTTAACCTCAACCCGAAACTCCCTCCGAGCCTTCTCCTCGTCGTAGTCTCCCTTTTCTTTGTCGCTTCATTTTTTGTTTTGTGTTTTTTTTTTTTGTGGGTGGATCTGTTTTTTTTTGCAGGTTTTTGATTGCTGTTGTTTCTGTGGGGGGTTTTTCGTGGTTTTGGTTTTTTGTAGGATATCTGTTTCGGAGGGGGGATCCCGATCTGGGTTCTTTTTTCTTTGTTCTGATTGGGGTTTTATGGAGGGTGGCGTGGGGGGTGGTTGGCGTGTTGGAGGTGGCTGGCGTGTTGGAGGTGGGATTGCAGGGGCTAGGGTGGCTGCCGTGTGGGAGAGGGTTTTGGCAGATAGGGTGCAGCAAGGATATGGGGTGTTAGGCGGCTAGGGTTGTGGGGTTGCTGTTTAGGGTTTGGTGGATTGGTTGGGTTGGGCCAGAGATTAGGCCAGGGCATTGGGCCTGGTTTGGACTAGGTTTGGGGATTGGGCTTGCTGGTTGGGGTTGGGTTTGCTGGTTGGGGTTGGGTTTGCTGGTTGATTGGGCGTGCTGGTGGCCCGGGTCGGGTTCGGATCCGACCCGGGCTAAAATTGGTTATTACAACTGCCCCTCTTTGCACATTGCTGAGAATCAGGAATAGGGCAAAGGCAATATAACCAATTTTGTCCGGTTATAGAGATCCATATTTAGCGAGGCTCTTGGTTCATTGTTGAGGAAAGATCAGGGAAGCTTGTGATAAAATGATTTGCCTTAAAGAGGTTACCTTGACTAATCATACCAAGGCTCGACCCGTTTTAAGGAAACGAGTTCGACTTTGCAAGAATTGAAAATGGTACCCGGAGGTTTTGAAAAATATCATTTTGAAAGATGTTACCCGGAGGTTTTTGAAAGCAGATGCTCGGAGGTCTAAAAAAATGTTACTTCTTTGAAAATGGTGCCCGGAGGTCTTTTTCCTGACTTTGAGAATGATGCCCGGAGGTCTTTATCAATGATTTTTTAGAATAGTGCCCGGAGGTCTTGAGAACATAACTTTTGAGAATAATGCTCGGAGATCTTGAAACAGGTGCCCGGAGGTCTTTAAAAATGTCTTTTCTTTGAAAATGGTGCCCGGAGGTCTTAAACATGATTTTTGAGAATAATGCCCGGAGGTCTTGAGACAGATGCCCGGAGGTCTTTTTGAAAATGTCTTTTCTTTGAAAATGGTGCCTGGAGGTCTTAAAAGAGGTGCCCGGAGGTCTTTGAAAAAGAAACGCCCGGAGGTCTTAAAGATTGTAACCCGAAGGTTTTAAAAATGATGCCCGGAGGTCTTTGAAAAAGAGGTGCCCGGAGGTCTTTGAAAAAGAAATGCTCGGAGATCTTAAAAGAGGAGCCCGGAGGTCTTAGAATAGATGCCCGGAGGTCTTCTTTCTTTCTAATTTTCTTTTTCTTTCGTTGTGCAGAAGGATTTAAAAGAAATGCCCAGAGGTCTTAGAACAGGTGCCCGGAGGTCTTATAAGAGGTGCCCGGAGGTCTTAGAACAGGTGCCCGGAGGTCTTTTTTTTCTAATTTCCTTTTTCTTTTGCTGTGCCCGAAGGACTTAAAAGAGGTAACCCGAAGGTTTTGGAACAGGTGCCTGAAGGTCTTATAAGAGGTGCCCGGAGGTCTTAGAACAGGTGCCCGGAGGTCTTTTTTTTTTTCTAATTTCCTTTTTCTTTTGCTGTGCCCGAAGGACTTAAAAGAGGTAACCCGGAGGTTTTAAAAGAGATGCTCGGAGGTCTTGGTGATCATACCTGAAGATCTTTCACAACCATATCTTGGAAGAAAATCTCACTGAATGTTCGAATTCAAATGTCAAAATTTCAAATAGTCAATGTCATGCATGAAATGTGAATGTCATGCGAAGTCAATGCATATGCCCCTTGATGATGTATGTGCAAGTACCCATGAATAATGTAAATGTTTTACAACATGATGTAGATGCAAAACTCAATAAATATGCGAATGTTCATGAATGATGCAAATGTTCCCAATTGTCTTTCCTGATCTTGGTTTAGCTTTTCCAAGTCGTTTTTCGTCTTTGAAACAAAGTGTATCCTGAAATGCTCGTGCCTCGTAAGAGATCAACACTTTTCTTCACTTTGGAACTATCTCTTTGCCCCGATAGTTTTTCAAAATTTTATCAACAATAGTCCGAGTGTTCATTTCTTCTACCTCAATAGTTCCATACCTTTGGGCCAGAAAAACCTTTGCCTCATGCCAACATCATTTTTAATCAAAATGGTTTCTTCTGAAAATATTTGCATTTTTTATTTGCTTTTGCTTGCTCTTTTTTTTTTTGAAAAATATTTGCTTATTCACTAAAAACTTTTGAGCTGAAAATGTCATCCTCATGTTGTGATATCCAAATCTCTTGAAGATTGATGATCACTGTTAGAAGTTTTTCTGAGTGTCAATTCGGATTTTTTCAAATTGAGTCGAAAGGCTCGGTACCACAAGATTTTGGTTGATCCAAGGAGACTTCACAACAAAAAAATGTATATCCTTTCTAGACTCACAAATGGAACAGGTTTTGTAGAACATGAATTCTTTGGGAATCAAACAAATTCAATCTTCTTTTAGTTTCCAAATCATGGCGTTTTGACAAACATCAAGACTAGCTGGGATGTTCAAACTGGAAAGTTAATTATGGAAAGGAAAACGGTCTCAGTTTTTAAAGTCAAACCTCCAAACGAGAGTTGACAGTTTTGGGATATTTTGGAATTCCCAGATGTTCCTTGATTTCTTCAAAATGACCTCTTCTTTTGTTATGGCCTTGACAATACCATAAGCGGCACCGAAATTCTCCCATTTTACTCTAGACTGCCCATTTTGAGTTTTCACCCTAGAGTCTCCTTTTTTCCATTTTTCCATTTTTCATTAAATGTTTCACCATGCATTCAAGAAATCAAGACTTATCCAAAAAGGATTTTTAACCAAAAAGGAGACCGAAGTCTCATGCATTTCTCTAAGAATGGACTCATCAATTTAAATGACCATGCTCGATCAAAATGGTCTTTTCCAGGTACGTAATGTAGGCCGAGGTTCGAGGTACTGAAAGAAAAGATAAATAGGCCCAAACATGTGTTTGAAGGTGATCAAATCAAGGATTATTTCATGAGGAGGATTCTTTTCGAAACATTTGTCTTTTCTGAGCTTTCTCTTTATTCAATGATTTTCATCCGTTCTTTTCTTCCTTTTCTATTTTTTTGCTTTCATTTTTCTTTTTATCTCCTTTTTTTTGGCATTTCTATTTTGACAAGGTGAGCCCGTAGTTATTTGGAAGCTCAAATTTCTCTTTGATTCAAGGCATTCTTTTTTCGTCTTTGAACCAAGACTTCATTATCTGTGACCTTTGAAAAGATCCTTCCTTGCATTCGCCCCCTAGTGTGGAGGGTGATCCTTGATCGGGGTTGAAAGAACGAAAGCATTCATTAGGATCAAAAGGGGTAACAAAAGGATATTTTATAATTTGTGAAAGGATGATGAAAGATGGCCATTTTTCATCTCGAACACAAGCACGTAAATCGAAGAATCATTCCCTAGAGGAAAATAATGAAAATTTTTTCTTTCTTGAAACCATCTTGAATTTCATAAATGCATGATGCCACACTCGTTTTTCATTTTCTTTCTTTTCTCTTTTTTTCCATTTTTTTTATGCATGCCCCGAAAATTACTTCATCTTTATTCACCACGTGTCCTCCGTATCTACAAATGATGCACCATTTGATTGGTCATACAAATGAGAATTCGTATCATAACGAGGAACACCTCAAGTCTTTTTTTTTGCTCTCCGAAGGGACAAGAAAGAATATGGTTCAAAAACATCTTTTTTCTAGGAACATGAGAAAATCAGGTTTAGTCATTGTTACCTGAGACGTTAATCATGAAGTGACGTTTGGGCAACTCTTGTTTTGTGGTTATGGAAAGGGATGTGAATGGTTTTGGCATAACCTTGACACACATCAATTTACCATAATTTAGATTCTTGAAAAAAGTTTCACTTGTTTGAGACACGAAATAGCTCGGATTTTCTCAAAAAGTTTGTTCCATTGCTCATAACCTAAATTAGGATCTGCATTTTTCTTATTGCACTGACTATGGTTTCTGAAATTCAACAATATATCACTGGAAGCATTGATTTTTTCAAACTCAAAGGATTCAAGCATAGGCAAGTCTGAAAGAGAGGTGGAAGGGTGTTGGGTCATTTCTAACAATGATCATCAATAATCTCAAGACTCCCAATCATTTCTCAATATGAAGAAAGATTTTTTCTTTTAAGAACGCGCTCTTCAAAATCAAGAATTTCCTTAATGTTTATTTTTGCAAATTCAAATTATTATTAAAACACAATAAACACAAAGCATTCAAAATTTATTTATTTCATGTGAATGCCAACATAAGACAAGTGCTTTCATGATGAGGCATAGAACTACATGCATATTCCTCAATGCTCATTGACATGCTTTTAAAGGTAACTATTCTCATCCTCAAAACCCGTGGCGAAGAAACCGATTTATGGCAATGCGAATTTCCACTGTTCGAATAGCTCTGGAGTCAAAATGCCATCGTGGACAAGACCTTCAATCTTTTCCTTCAGTTGTCTGCATTTTTCAGTTGAATGTCCAATCGCCCCCATGTGATACTCACACTTGTTGTTTGGGTCATAACTCCATGCTGATGGGTTTGGAGTTGTTTTCAAAGGCACAGGGGTGAGGTATTGGTTCCTCATTAGTAATTGCAACAGGTCGGAGATTGGGATTGAAAATTTCTCTTGGTTGCCCCGCGGTCGTTTTTGGGAAGCAGGCCTAATTGCAAGGGCTGACATAGGATTAGGTGTTTGAATATTTGGAAGGTAAGGATAATGACTTGGAGAGACATTGGCAGAGTAACATGATTGATATGGAGAGACCTGGGATATGGAGTGAATTCTCCCATAGCCTGGACATGTTCCTCCTTCCTTTCAGGTGCCTCGCTTCTCTCGAAATTGGATATCTTATCTCCTTCGAGTTTTCTGTTCTTGATAGCATTCTCGATCATCTCACCAGAATTAACCATATCAGCGAAATTTCTTGAGGCATTGCCAACCATCCTGTCATAATAAGGTGCCGTTAATGTACTGATGAACATTACAGTATTTTCTTTCTCAGTGAGTGGTGGTTGCACCTGTGTTGCCATATCCCTCCATCGTTGGACATATTCCTTAAAGCTATCTGGTGCCATGTCGATTATGTGCTTATACTGAGTCTTGAAAGCTTTTGCCAGATCTTTCCAAGGATGGATACAGCTCCGATCCAACTGATTATACCATCTTGCAGCTGACCCTGTTAGACTATCTTGGAAGCAGTGGATTAACAGCTTGTCATTGTTAGTGTAGCCAGCCATTTTCCGACAAAACATCGTGATGTGGGTTGATGGACATTTCGATCCGTTATATTTTTCAAATTCAGGGGCCTTGAATTTTAGCGGAATCACCAAATCTGGGACCAAGCTGAGCTCATTCGGATCCGTATTCCCGAAAACGTCTATTCCTTCTATGGCTTTGAGTCTCTCTTCAAACAGATCATACTTCTGTTGCACTTCTGTGTCTTCCACTTGCTTTGCCACACGTTTTTTCAGCTTTTCTTGTTCTAGTGAACCATCTTGGCTTGGAATAATAACTGGGTCTGAGGGGTGAAATTCCGAGTTCAATTGAAATTGTCCTCGGCCTGATTGACTTGGTAGGTAAATCGGATCTTCGTTGTTGTTTACTTGAGGTCGAGGTTCTCCTCCTATGATCGATCCTTCAGCAACTCATTTTCCTTGGGTCAGCCTAGTCATCATTTCAATCATCTTGTCTATTTGCTCGCGTGACTCCTCTTGAGATTTTGTTATCTGTTCTCGTGCTTCTTGCTGAGATCTGGCTAACTGTTCTTGTAATTCCCTCTGTGCTCTTTCCGCTCTATCCAGTCTATTTTGTTCATCCTCCATGGTTCCGGCCTGTGTCATAGAGGTACGCAATAATTCTTATACCTCTGATTTGAAAGGGAAATCTTTTCAAAGTTTTCCAAACTAAGTCGACTTCTTTTTTATTCCCCAAGTGTGTTTCATGATGCATGAGCTATGAATGTCGTGAATGTAACACGATGCCCATATGATGCATGTAAAGAATAAACAAATTAATGCATGAGCATAAACAATGAGTGACCATGTATGTCACGAATGCATGACCTTATTGTAATGAATGCAATCACGATGTCGATATGATGCATGTAAAGAATAAATAAATTGATATACTGGTATATACGGAGAACGATCATGTATGTCACTAATGCAATCTACAATGAATGACCATGCATGTTATGATTGCAATATGGTGCTAATTTGATTTGTCTAAAGAATAAACAAATTAATGCACAAATATATACAGAAAACTATTCAATAATTAGATTAACATGATTTGAACTGAACTTAATTATTCAACAATTTTATTGCACAAAACTTGCCCCCAAATTCAATCCACAGTTTTTTTTTTTAAAACATATTTTTCCCGCAAAAACCAAAATATTATTTTCAAAAACCAATTTCTATCAAAAACTTTTGGGGTAGTGGGTCTTATTATGGCACAGATGTCCAAATATTTATTCAACACTACCGGTTTGCAATTCTCATTTAATCAACAACAAGTGTTTATGCAATTTATCAAATGAGATTATTATCACCGTGAAATCAAAAATACAATTATAAATGTAAATGCTTTATTTACAAGTGCATTAATGCATGAAATGTACGAGATGTACGAAAAGAAAGAATTTTCATATTTACAAATTCAAAAGGTTAACGAACATTTGCCCTGATAATATCAACTCATTCAGGTATCTAGGTGCCTTTTGGACGAAATTTTAAACTTATTACGGGTAGCACAATGTACGTTCATCATTACCCAATTTACAGTGTTTGTTCGGAATGTAAACAAATAGCGAAAGATCACAAATGTTCCTTCCTAATTTCGGGGATATCCGATCGGAAATTCGATATGGCTCTACCTAAATTCACTACATGAGGTTGAATTAGGTCCTAAAAGGCCCCAAATTGCTCCTCACTGTCGCCCGTGAAGGCTAGTAAGGCATCCCGATTTAAACGGGTTCAATTTGTTGGAGTATATTTCCCAGGCTTATGCGGAGGTTACCACCTCACGAAAGCGTAGGTACTTTCTTACTCCAGAAGTGTTTCGCTAGCCCATGCGGAGGTTATTACCTCACGAGAGCGTAGGTACTTTACTTTCACCTAAAGGGATATAGAGCTTATGTATGAAATGCACGTGCTCGTGTATAGAAGGAACAAACAAACCTTCGACTATTTGTCTACGACCCTTTATCCTAAACATTCCATAATTATTAAAAAAATAAATAAACGACATAAAAAATATGAATAAAGAATTAACAAATATCAAGATGTAAATGCAAGCAAAATAAAAATAAAGAAAGAAAGAAAATAAAGAGAATTAAAATTAAATACCGATTAAATCCATTAATTCGAGATTTTAAAATAACACATGATCAATTTGTGGCTCGACTCTCAAAAGTCCCCAGCGGAGTCGCCAAGCTGTCATAACGGTTTTTCTACCGCTAGACGGTTTTGAAAACACAATGGAGTCGCCACCAATCTTTTTTGCTAGGTGTGATTGGCCACCTATTAAAACCGGTTTTAGTAAAATATTTTAAAATTAATTAAAACATTTTTTAAAACCAATTTCGAAGTCCGCGCTTTAAACCAGAGAGAAAACAAAATCGGGTTTGGGAGTCGGTTACGTGCGGGGAAGGATTAGCACCCCCGCAACGCCCGTTTAGAAAACGGTACCATTTAATCACATGTTATCTTAAATCTCGATTTAATGGACATAATATCGGCATTTAAAATTATTTCTCTTTTTATTATTTTTTTTATTTTTATTTTTTAAAACAAAAACATGTTTATTATTCGGACTTTTTGAATTATTATTATCTTTTTGAAAATGAAAGTGAAAGTAAACTCATTATCGATAATACTCGTTAAATATTCCCAACACTCTTGGTGGTATTTAACGAGATCCTCTCACCTCAAGATATCTTAAGAATCACAACTGTGATATCCTTCGAATTCCGTCGTCGGCAATTTACATCCATTTTTTTATTTAAATGCGTATGATGCGAATATTTAAATATCGGATGCACACGACTTAGCATATAAGACATATGATTAAATACATAACTATAAGATTAAACATGCAAATCATAATGTTAAAAAAAAATGGCAAAATATCGAACACATAAACATTCACTATTTTATTCATTTTTTATTTTGATTATTTCCATTTTTTTTAAATGAAAACGAATTTTTGTATCGAGCATGTCGCTAAATACTCCCACCACTCGTGGTGATATTTAACGAAATTCTCTCACCTCAAGATATCTTAGGAATCACTACCATGACGTCCTTCGAATTCCGTCATCGGTAAATCACATTTCTTAAAACCCTTCTTTTTTTTTGAAAAGTAAATTAAAATGCTTTTAATAGTTATTTTCGAAATAAAAGAAATTATCTACGTAAGAATAATTCTCGAATCGCTATAATATTTCGATTATTATCCTTACTCGGACCATTTCAAAGAACGATTGATACTCCGACTATCCCGAGAAAGAAATCCGTTATTAGAGAATTTTATTTACCGAAAATAATTTAAAAGACATGTAATAATTAGAAGATTTATTATTTTATAATTTTTAAATCGAAACTAAACAATAAAAATATGTCGAATGCTGAACAAGAATAAATAAATAAAAATAGTAATATAAATAAAAATAAATAAGGAAATTAAAATCATACCTAAAAAATGTTGAGAATCGGAAAATCAGAATGCCGAACGTGATTTTCGTAAAATTCTTTGTTCTTTCTCGACCACCTGAAAAATGTCGAAAATCCAAAAAAATCAAAATGTCGAAACCGATAATCGTGAATTTTTCTTTTTAATTTTTTTTTTCTAATTTTTCCCTTTTTTTGTGTCATTATTATTTATTATTTTTTTCCTTTTAATATTTTCTAATTTTTCCTTTTTATTATTATTATTTTTTCTATTATTTTTTATTTCCCTTTTTTTCTTTTTTTAATTTTAATTTTAATTTAATTTTTTTCCTATTTTTTTTCTTCTTCTTCTTTCTTTTCCTTCTCTTTTTTCTTTTTCTTTCTTTTTTATTTTTATTTTAAATTTTTTCTATTTTTTTCTATATATTTTTTCTTTTAAATTTTTCTCTTTTTTTTCCTTCTTTTTTCCCTTTTTTTTTTCTTTTCTTTTTTTTTTCTCCTTTCTCCCCTGGCCCAAAACCAACACCTGGGCTGTTGGGCCCAAGGCCTGGGCTGGTGAAGGCGCGGGTCGGATCCGGTTCGGCGCGGGCCGGATCACCCTTTTTTTTTATGCCCCGGGTCGGGCACGCGGACCCCGGGTCGACCCGCGGGTCGACGCACGGGTCTGCGCGACCCGCTCTAGGGGGCTATAAAAGCCCCCTTTTTTTCATTTTTGATTTTTTCTTTCTCTCTCTTCCTCCCTTCTCTCTCTCTCTCTTTCCTCCCCTTTCTTTTTTCTCTCTGATTGCAGAACCCAAAAATCGGTGACGGAGCACCGTACCGGCCGTCGTGCTCCGCCGTGCCGGAGCTCCGATCCGATCCAATACGGGCTCAAAACGTTCCTACTCGCCTCCTCTTTCCCGTTTTCCTATCAGTTTTGCCCGAAACCGACCTCAAATCCGTAGATCTAACCCCGAAAGTTTGAAACTTTTCACCTTCCAATCTCCAAAAATCCTGTTAACCTCAACCCGAAACTCCCTCCGAGCCTTCTCCTCGCCGTAGTCTCCCTTTTCTTTGTCGCTTCGTTTTTTGTTGTGTGTTTTTTTTTTTTTTTTTTTGTGGGTGGATCTGTTTTTTTTTTCAAGTTTTTTATTGCTGTTGTTTCTGTGGGGGGTTTTTCGTGGTTTTGATTTTTTGTAGGATATCTGTTTCGGAGGGGGGGATCCTGATCTGGGTTCTTTTTTCTTTGTTCTGATTGGGGTTTTATGGAGGGTGGCGTGGGGGGTGGTTGGCGTGTTGGAGGTGGCTGGCGTGTTGGAGGTGGGATTGCAGGGGCTAGGGTGGCTGCCGTGTGGGAGGGGGTTTTGGCAGATAGGATGCAACAAGGGTAGGGGGGGTGTTAGGCGGCTAGGGTTGTGGGGTTGCTGTTTAGGGTTTGGTGGATTAGGTTGGATTGAGCCAGAGATTGGGCCTGGGCATTGGGCCTGGTTTGGGCTAGGTTTGGGGATTGGACTTGCTGGTTGGGGTTGGGTTTGCTGGTTGATTGGGCCTACTGGTGGCCCGGGTCGGGTTCGGATCCGACCCGGGCTAAAATTGGTTATTACACACAACTTCCTGGTTGCAAAATCTCTCCTCAAAATGTGTCTTATCCCTGAAATAACATAATGAAGCATTTCGTCCTCGTTGGCATTTGCTGTAAAAGAAAAGAAAAAAAGACCAAAAGTTCGCTGTAGTCTATGAAATGTTAGTAAAACACAAACAGAAAACACCAAGTATTCAAGGAACCAACACATTAGACATGACAAAAACATCATCAACTTTGTTATGGACGACAATATTCTTCCTTGTCCCATTTAAAAGGATCCGTAATAAAAATCCAAAATAATGTAAGATCCGGAGAGGCAGCTTCCCCATCATTAACAGTTCATCTAGATTTTAACAATTTATTCAAAACTGCAGCTACTGCCCCTACTAAAGCAAACCACACCTCTTTCAAACACATTACAGAAATGATGAATGTGTTCATGACAGGCAGGAGTATGCCAACTCCTTCTCCTCACTCAGCTCTGCTCCGGTCAAGTCCAACTTCTTCCTTGATAATTCATCAATTGCCAGCCCTGAGATTAAAAAAAAAAAAAACCGAAAAAAGGTAATTAAAATTTCTTGAAGAAAAAGCTTGCAAATGAGCAAGAGAGAGAATTCTCTTGGAAAAGCTGCTGCTTATACACCTTGGTATCAGAACTTCTTCAAACTTTCTAAGGAAATTGAAGCAGAGATTAAAAAGTACAACTATGATAAGATTTTTTTTAATACAAAGGAGACCGCAGCCTAGAGAAAAGGGAAAGAGTTGCAGATGCTGGGATTCAAACCCTAAACCTGCTGAATGCCATCTCTTAAAGATGACTGCATGAACTAACTGAGCTAAGCTCCGGGTTCTATGATAAGATTTCAACTAAAAGGGACAGCACCTCAGCAACAAGGGAAGTGATGACATGTTTTTGGAAAATTAAGAAAAGAAAAACAGCTTTTTCTTCTCTTTGGGGGTTCATAAGGTGTTAGAGGGGAGAGGAGGCACAGAGGAAGTGAGTCAGTCTTTGGTAAAACCATGCTAACATAAGACAACCCACAATTAACACAATACAATGGGATCATACTTTGCTGTATTCTTACCTTGGACAATTGTCCATACTCCATTGCGACAAGTCACTGGGAAGGAATAAATGAGCCCAGCTGGTACATTGTATGAACCATCAGAGTACACCCCCATGGAAACCCATGTGCCCTACAAGTGCAACCAAATGAAACAAAAAAATGAGATCGTGAGACTATATTAAATATCACCAAAGAACAGAATAATAACATTGCCAACCTCTGGAGTTCCAAGGACCCAATCACGTATATGATCACAAGCAGCACTAGCAGCAGATAGTGCACTTGAGAGTTTCCTAGCTTTGATGATTGCAGCACCACGTTGTTGGACAGTGGTTATGAATTCTCCATTCAACCTTTAATGAGTGAATAATATCAAAACAATGCTTCAAAATCTCAGTTCAAATAAATCTATTGCATTAGATAATCATTTATGTTACTATTTTCTTTACCATGCATCATCCTTCACAAGCTCACGAACCGGCTTTTCACCAGATGGAGTCTTAACAGTTGCATGATTGACATCAGGATACTGAGTTGATGAGTGATTACCCCAAATAATCACATTTTTAACATCACAAACTTGGACATTTAGTCTCTCTGAGATTTGACCTAATGCTCTGTTGTGATCCAGCCTTGTCAAACAGGTAATGTTCTCTGCAGGGATTGAAGGGGCAAATTCCTTCAGGATCAATGCGTTGGTGTTGGCAGGGTTAGCAACAACCACAACCTGAAAAAACAGGAAGTACACGAAAGCTAAGGTCAAACAGTACATGAAATTTTAATCTATAAACTTCGCAACTTTTGAGGGCCATTGAGGAACTTCCAAGGTCTCATGACAGGAAAAATAAGCCATTGCCTAATGGCTAGAATGCAAATTAGTGCATTTAAAACACCTTTAAGATGTTATAAGAACATTTGATCGTCCACTCTTGCCAAATCAGCAACAAATCACAACACACAGTACCGATGCTTCAAAGGCTTACAAGAAAATAAAGCTTCAGAATTTCAACAAATTATATTGTTCCCATCTATATTGGTTGGAAAGAACAGCCATTTTAACAATATTCATATGCAAGAAAAGTAAATAAAGTTAAAAACTAAATTGAAAATTTCATTTTGCAGGTGATAAAAATGCTATAACTTTCATTCTGAAACATTTTCTTCTCACCTTGCAGTTAGGAGCTGCATGCTGTTCCAAGGCAGAAGCCTGGGACTTGTAAATTGACACATTCTTCGACATAACATCTTTCCTTTCCATTCCTTCCTTCCTTGGGAAACCACCAACCATGACTGCAATGTTGACTCCAGTGCATGCCTCAACAACATCAGTTGTAGCAACAACACCTGACAAAAAAAAAAATAGATCCCATAACCATACAACATATTCATACAAATTTCAAATGTAGAATCCGTACAACATCATTCAATACTTAAACCACATGATCATGCAGATAAATACCTTTCAGAAGAGGGAAGGCAGCATCCACCAACTCCATTTTGACTCCATTCAAAGCCTCTGCTGCAGGTGGGATATCAAGCATGTGAAGGATCACAGGCTGGTCAGCACCCAACATGACTCCCCTAGCAATCATGGGCACAAGAGCATACCCAATTTGTCCTGCAAATACAAAGACAAGAATTTTTCAAATAAATCTTCTCTTTGGCAAATTCAATTAAACTTTCAGATAACAACTTTTTAATGTCAATCCAAAACATATCAGATTCCTTTATTTTAGAGCACGAATCGAAAAAACATATTCCAATACTGAGCATGTAGAATATAGTTTTATTTATTTATTTATGATCTTAGCAAGTCAATATATTCATGTTTCAAACTAGCATGAAATTCAAAAAAATTCAAAATTTTAACGCACAAGTTCCATCATTTAACATATAATATAAACTTCTACAATTACTAGTTGAGCTACTAAGCTTAGATCCATGGAAGATGAATATACTTTTCATTAAAATCCTAACTCTAGATCAATCATTTCAAATCCAAACCAAATCCAAACAATAATCAATCCAAATTCCAATCTAAACATCCGAAACAAAAAAAATTGAAGTCTAAATCATGATTAACTAGATCTGAAAAGAGAGATCGGATTCATCCAATAAAAATGACTAGATCTGAAGATTAGATTTGAGCTAAGAAATGTTAAAGGATCTGATTGGTGGAACATAAAAGTACCTGCAGCTCCAGTGACGAGGACTCGAACTGGTTCTTTTGCCATTGATGGAGATCGAAGAATAATTAAAGCTATGTAGTTTAGAAAGAGTTCAGTGGAGAGAGTAAGCTGAAAATTTCGAGTCGAGGAGGGACAAAGGAGAAGAAAGAAAACGCGAGGAATCGGATATATTTATTCGCCAAGGAAGTGATGGTGGAAAGGAAATTGGTGATAAAAACAAGGGGCGTTTTTTAGTTTTGAAAAATGTTTCAGACGTCGCCGTTTTGAAGATGAGAGAGAATTAGTATATGCCGTTGAGATGTGGACAACTTTGTGGAGCCCAGATGCGTGGGGAAGTGTGCCATATGACGACATGTATCATGCTTGATGGATTGGAAGGTCAGGTCAGGAGGTTTTATCATAAACTCCTTAAAATAAGTTTTTCATTAAGTTTTAAAACTAAAAATTTTAAATAACATATTATCATATCACTAATTTTTACATATAAACATAAGAAATTACATATAAACATGATAAATTACATATAAACATGATAAATTACATATGAAAAATTATATATAAACATAACAAATTACATATAAACATGTCAAATTACATATAAACATGACAAACATTACATATAAACATGATAAACATTAAAAATTACATATAAACATGACGAATTACATATAAACATGAAAATTTACATATAAACATGAAAAATTACATATAAATATGACAAACATGAGAAATTACATATAAACTTGACAAATTACATATAAACTTGACGAATTACATATAAACATAACAAATTACATATAAACATTACCAAATGACAAATTACAAATTAAGATGACAAATTATATATAAACATGAGAAATTACATATAAACATATAAACTTGGCGAATTACATATAAACATGACAAATTACATATAAACTTGACGAATTACATATAAACATGACAAATTACATATAAACATGACCAAATACCAAATAACATATAAACATGACAAATTACATATAAACATGACAAATTACATATGACCAAATGACAAATACATATAAACATGACACATTACATATAAACATGACACATTACATATAAACATGACAATTTACATATAAACATGACCAAATGACAAATTACATATAAACATGACAAATTACATATAAAGATGACAAATTACATATAAACATGACAAACATGAGAAATTACATATAAACATGAGAATTTACATATAAAGATGATAAATTACATATAAACATGACCAAATGACAAATTACATATAAATATGACAACTTACATATAAACATGACAAATGACAAATTATATATAAACATGATAAATTAACATATAAACATAACAAATTACATATAAACATGACGAATGACAAATTACATATAAACATGACAAATTACATATAAATATGATAAAATTACATATAGAGAAATTACATATAAACATCACAAATTATATATAAACATGACAAATTACATATAAACATGACAAATTACATTTAAACATAACAAATTACATATAAACATGACAAATGACAAATTACATATAAACATGATAAATTACATAAATCATTAAAGGATATTGTCATGTATTTATGTAACTGAAAGTTGTCATGTATTTATGTAAATTTTTTTTTGTGTGCATATAAACATGAGAATTTACATATAAATATGATAAATTACATGTAAACATGACAAATTACATATAAACATGTCCAATTACATATAAACGTGACAAATTACATATAAATATAACAAATTACATAAAATTTATTAAAGGATATTGTCATGTATTTATGTAACTGAAAGTTGTCATGTATTTATGTAATTTTTTTTTTACATATAAACATGATACATTATAATAACTAAAAATATTAGATAAATTGATAATGTTTTCAGTAATTTTGTCAATGTTTCAAGTAAATTGATAAATTGTCAATAAATTTATGTAAACACATTTTGTCAATATTCATGTAAATATATAACTTGAAAATTTTAGTAAATTACAATAGTATAATTAATCTTTTTTTAAATACTTAATATAATATTTTAAAAGTTATATTTCCTAGTTACATCATAATTCATAAATGAGTATGTTATTATATACTTATTGAACTTATACAGATTAAGGGAGAAGATTTCAGTGCTTTAGATGTATCATGCAAAACATGCATTCTATCATGGCTTTGTTTGAAAAGAAGCATGACTTTTCAAGAAGCAGCAGCAGCATTTCTAGCCTAGCTTGCATGCATTTTCATTTCATGTCAATGAATACTCATTTGGTTTCGGAAGAAATCCAAAAAATTCTTAAAAATCCTAACTCTCCTTAAAGTTTGATATTACTGTAAAAAAAGTTAGATTGCCTATTAGGTATACAAAAGTTAGAGGCTATTGAAACTTTCATAGATTTCGTTATTTTGATCAAAGAATAATAATGTATTTAAGAGAAAATAGGTATGAGTACTATATAATATAGTAAATGATGAATTCTTCCTGCCTTTTCACTCATTTTTTATTAAATCTTTTGCATATCCAGTAATTAGTATACAAGAGACAATTCTTGCTTCAGTTTTCTTATTTCCAGGTCCTATCTACTACATATTTATGTACCTTTATCTCCACTAAACATATATACAATTAATCAAAACCATTTCAAAGGAAAATAATTAATCATGAAAGGTAGCTTTTGTCAAGCTAATACGCTTCTGCAACTCGTCAAATATCATTAGCTTACAATATCAAATTTTCTGTAGTGTTCAAAAACCATTCCTCATGATATGCAAGTTAAGCAAACTCTAAAATGCATGTATAAATATACAGTAAGCTTGGTAGACAGCTAACAGAAATACACCAGTACAGACTCAATGGATTACAACGCAGCAAGTATAGTTATTCATGTCGAATCAACCAGCTCTTCAGTCACTTGGTTGAGGCCGCGACTCCAAGAATAGTCTTACAGTCGAGTGGATTATAGAAGGTTCTGCCATTGCGCCATTCCCATAGTCCCCACAAGAAAGTCTATTCGTGACAGGGGAGATGAGAGAAATTCCAAGCTCATCAATTGACATGAGATATTTTTCTGTGAAAGAGTTCTCCACATGAAAGTGTTCATAGCCGATGCAACAAACAGTGGCTTGCCATAGTCCCATGCTCGTACGACGCAAGTTAGCAAATTGTCACATAATCCCCTAGCAATCTGCAACAGCAAATATTAAATGATGAAAAAAATGCTTAAGAGCAGAGTTACAATCACATCACACAATAAAGCACATCGAGCGAAAAAAATTCGGATTAATCAAGTTTACGAGTCCTATTTTGTCAATATAACTCAATTTGAAATTTTAGCGAATCGAGTCGAGTAAAAAGAAATTCGAGTCGAATAAATTTATTCGAGTTAAAATAAATTTTCAATTATATTTAAGCATGATAAAACAAATCCTATAAATTATCAATTATATTTAAGCATGATAAAACTAATTTTTGGGTAAATGAAATTGTTCAATTCTCTGAATCAAAATCAATAAAAATGTAAGCAAATGTCAAAAGTTCAAGGTTTATGCTGAAATTTAAATTGCTTACTCAACTAATATAGAAAAATAAATCAAAGACAAAAACCCTAAAACAGAAAAAAAAAATTATTATCCAAAAATTCTATTCTAATAACAATAATCTAATATAATTAAAACTCTTTTTCTATCTATAAAACTAATCTTATTATTAAAATTTGAAATCATAATAAATAAAAATTAATTTAAAATTTTAATAAACAACCATGCTTGTTTTCGCCAGTTTAAAGATTTTCCAAATCCGTGCTTTTATATACATTTGCACATTATAGTAGGATTCTAACAATTGCTTGACTTTGTAAAAGACTGCTATCAAAAGAATCAGAATTGAAGGACAAGGAATAAGGCAAATAGTAGAAAATCTAAGCCACTTTAACTCTACTCAGTACCCAACAAAGACAGAATACCAAATATGCACAGAAAATAATTAATCTTTGCTCATACCAAATGTGCTTATACCAAATATTTATGCTCGAAGCAATTTTCAGATACAAAAAAAACCAATAACCAATAACATAAAGTTTTAAGTAGGACACTGCAAAACAAATATCTCAATAACATAAAGACAGGACTTGTAAACTATTTAAGTCTTCTTGTTCTCCTCATTTTAATAGAAACTATTCCACAAGGCCATAAAATACAACAACAAGAAGATTAAAAAAAAAAAAAAAAGAAGAAAAATGTCAATCAACAATTACCCATTTACAGAGGATCTCAGCAAGGACCAATATTCGCGAAGCAAGAGGTCATAATTCCTATGAATACTACCATCTAAGGAATTCTCAATCGGTAATATTGCTCTGTCCACTATCCATTTTTCAATAGCCTGATTAAAAATAATAATTAAAAGTAGTTCCTAATGAAGACTAACCAAATGTGCTTATGCATTCAAAACATAAGATGGCAGAACACAAGTATACCTTCCAACCAGCTAAACATAATGAACTTAGATAAGAATGTCAGTATTGAATAATTTAGAGAGAGAGAGAGAGAGAGAAAACATGCTGCTAAGTTTAGGTGTTCCTAGCATGATGCCTCTATTGGTTTTTTGACCTAATACATTAGTTTCCCATTGTAGGGTTTATGATAGAATATAAATTGATGCAGAAGAATATTCCAATAAAATCAGGATTCTAGACCACAACCTAATCATATACCTATGGCTATAGTGAAATACAAAACAAATTGTACATTAACAACACTAGCTCTATGGGGGGGATAGAAAAAGGAAAATATTATTTAAATTTAAATCTCAAAATATTCATCAATATTTATCAGGAAATTACCGTATTTGATCTAGGATATGGGGTCTAAACTCAAAGCAGCTTGGATTTCTTTCATCAAAAGCATTAGAACACACAGCAGTTGTCAAATATGTACTATAAGCAACAAAAGCATGCACTGCTTGAGGCTTAATGAGAGAACCAGTACTTGGTGAAGGCTCTGCCTGGAAGAACAAGAAGCAACACAACAAATTACTCGGTACAACTATTATTCTCATCAGCATAAATAAGTACATAAAGTTCAAATCAGCTAGTGATCTAAGATTAAACAAACTAATTCTATCATGTTTATTTAGTGCCAAAAATAACTTAAAATAAAGGAAGAGAGAAAGGGGGAACCAACTAAAGGTGAGTAAAAGCAAAATCCTTTCAATTAATATTCATATACTTCCAGTTAACCCTACACTTTTGTGAAAAACAAGTTTGTAAAACCTCATGCTCAACTCCTAAAGTCCTAATGCTTCACTACCTATATCCCTTTTGCAAACTCAACTCTATCTGATGTCATATCCTCCATTAAATCACATGCAATCATGTCTCTTCTCTTCTCTTCACCATGACCCACCTACTTTCTATTTTCCACCCATTCATTTTATTGCCTCCTTGCACCACATATTAAACAAACCTCCATCATTTGATCTAAATCAAACAATTACCTTTAAAGAAGCATCAATCCATTGATCCCGTCCACCTCACCACCAGCATCTATTCCATATTCACAAATGGAAAAGTTCTCTAGTACGTTTCACGTTAAAACAAGGACAAACACAAAAATATATAAGAAGTCACAATTCCCACAATCAAAAGGGGAAGATTCATTACGTGAAAAAATAACATTGGCATTAAAAATAAATTAAATAAAAAAGGGTTCATCAAGATTTTACACTTGCAAGTTGCAACACATTAAAAAAAATTGAAAAATCTTATTCCTCCTTTCACAATATACAAATCCATAGACAATAAGGAGCCATATTTCATAATTTATTTAATAATTGCAATGACAAAGCATCAGGATCTTTTTTCTTTAAGGTCCCCAACATCATGAACCACTTCGAATATAAAATCAAAGCATTTTAAAGAACCCAAAAATAAAAGCAAACAAATATAGTAACCCGTTCAATCTGTATCCTCAAGAATACTCAAACAAGAAGAAAGGCACTCCAAGGCTTCAAGCTTAAATGAGAAGTCAGGAGGAAAATTAATTATATTTCTCATCACATGATTAGAACTCACAAACAGGAAAGAAAATATAAGAAACAATTGAGAACCCTACTTTTCATTTGATATTATTATCTTGTCCCAATTAAGCAAACATGCAACAAAATAAAATTACAGGAAGCCCACATCATTGTTCACCTTCCTTAATGTGCAGCTTAACTATTTAACAAATAGAGATTAAATATAAAAATAACTTAGAAAAAGCGAACTCTGCATCACCATCATCGCCACAGCAAAAGCGAAAACCTAGAAAAATATAAAAATAACCTAGAAAAAATAAATCCTTGAAAAGGAAAGAGCAATAATAATTTCTGTTCGGTTCATTAGAAAATCAAATCTAAAAAATCAAATTAAATTTGAGAGTGATTTTGGTGAAACTACCTAGTTGAAGAAACGATGATGATAGTCAAGACCGATGGAGTTGAGATGACGATGGTGAGAGCCGAGCTGAGAATGCTGAGAGAGGAGCTAAGGATGATGATGACAAAAAAGATGAGAGGAAGAAAGCTTTTTGAACCTAGGGTTTTTGCACCCAAATGATATAAACAAAGAAAATTGAGAAAGACTGTTGAGAAAATAAAAGGAAAAAATGTTTACTGGGTTAACCGGTTGCATCTCATTTCTAAATCTAATTTTTATATCAACGGTTCATATATTGTTTTAATAATCTAACGGTCTGAAATAACCCAAGCTTATTGGAAGCGCATAATAAAGAATTTTTTTAGAATTTTCCTCAGGTTAGTTCATTTTGACAATTTTGAATATGATGAAAAATATGAGATGAACAAGATATTTCTAATAAGAGAAATGTTAAACATTGATTAAGTTGCTATTTAAAGTATATATATATATATAATTAATAATTTTTTTTTAATTTAGTAAAAATAATACATTAAATGTTAAAAATTTACTTAAAATAGTAATTTAATAAATCGAATTCTTTTAATAAATATAAAAATAATATAATATGTTTAAATATAATTGATATGATATATTTAAAATATATTATATTTATATTTAAAATTTAAAATTTTAATATATTTAATAATTTATATTATATTTATTTGAATTAATAAATCAAATTTTTATTTAAATATATATATATATTTTTAATAGAAAGTTTGTTAGGCTAAAAGTAATGGCTATTGGCTAGTTTAAACTTTAATAATAAACACATTGTACCAACCGGTCCAATGAAATTATAGCCACAAATGTTAGATATTTTTTTTTAAATTTTACTTTCCTTAATTTAAGTTTTTCTTTATTTTTTTTACCTTACCTTACCTTTTTTATTTATAAGAATTTGGATCAATGATATCAAACACGATATTTTAAGAAAATGAAGAATTTGAAAAACATAAGTTATGATAGATGTGCATATGCCCGTGTGATTGAAAGGCATGAGGCAAAGGATGAGGCTAGAAGGAAGCATATGAAAGAACAGCAGCTGAACAAATTGGAGGAGTAAAATAGTAAAAACAATGGGGAGAGAGAGGTTAGCGACGAAGATGATGCTCTTAAGGTTGATGAAGCTAAGGCTGATGATACCAAACAGATGGAGTTTGCTAAGGTCAAGAAGAGTGTTCGTACCACCGGTGGATGGAGTATGATTATAAACATATCCAACGGTCGGACTATCCGTCCAAGTTCGAAAGTCCGTTCATATTTAAAAGAGTTTAGATAAAAATATTAGACTCGAAAAATGGGATTGGACAAAAAAAAATAAAGCCCGTTTAAAAAATGAATCGGGCCTTGGCTCCAACAATCAAGGTTCGAGCCCGGCTCAGTCCGTTTTTCAATTATATAATATAATATTTTATTTTTATTTTTATTTTTATATATATTATGTAATTTATATCATATAAAGATTAAATATATATAATATTATAGTGTAAACATTAAAAAATATATTAAATTATTCATGTTTAAAAATTTAATAAAAATATATATATATAAAATTACTAAAGATTAAATAAAAAATTTAAAAAAAAAATAGAAAAAAAAATATGGATGGGCCTAAACGGGTTTGGACTATTCATTTATAAATATGAGCTAGCTTAGACAAGCAAATATGGTGTTGATACCATACATAAGTCCGGCCCGAATCCGACCCAAACCTGGGCCAGTCATGAACACATCTAAGCACGAACTGGGAATTACATCTATTATACCGACCCTTAGCTGTATTTTTTTTTCTTTTTCTACTTGTGTTGCTTGTTAAGGAACAAAATTTCTTCTCTGCAATATTATATAGAACAATCATTCTTACTTCGTATTTGCCTCTATCTTTTTAGGAATTTGCATATTCAGGAAGACACAACGAAACATCTTTTGAATCTTGAGGTTGATTCTTCTTATTATGATCCCAAAACTCAACCTATGCATGAAGGCCCTCTTCCTGATGCTGACCTTAACAAGAAGTTCTATGGAGTGAGTGTTGTTGATGGTGTTTTAGGTTGGTGGGTAGTCTTCTAGCAGAAGGATAGCTGGAGCTGTAGGACAGGATCTGAAATGGAGACAAAGGTCAGAGGGGCATTGGAGTTAGAAATTTGGGGTGCGCTCTGATGCTTAAATCAACAAGGGTTTAAGGAGAGGAAAGCAGAGAGCAAAGAAGAAGATGAGCAAAGCATAACCTAATCTCTTTTTGACTTATTTCATATTTTTTATACCTGAGGTCAAAGAGGATCTAAGGGCTACCCGTCTGGTCTATCCGTCTACCAGCTGTTGTAATTGCCTGTCCGCATGTGTCCTATCACCTGTGCGATCAAGTTGTACGGGGCAGGTGCAATTCCTTAAGAAATGTGTAGCTGATGGTTCTAGACTGATGGACCTATTGAGCCTGATTTGACATTGGGCCTTAGCCTTATTGAGTAAGAATGTAACAAGTGCCTTGAAATATATTTTCCTTCAATTGCTTTTTTATTTATATCCCTTAAAGTTAATCACATTACAATATTATGCAATTCTGACTGGTTCACTTTGCAGTTTGCAGGGTGATAATCAATATAAAATTAGTGGGCTATGCTATCTGGTTTAGGAGTGAGTGTCGGATGTAGGTGTATGTCCGACACAGGTATTCTAAATTTCTTTTTAAGTCTTTTAATATATTTGAAAAATCATATCCTCATACTCTGAATATGTATTGGACATAAATACTTTAAGTAAAATGAAAAGTCTTAATAACATAGTTAGTGGGCAAGCTTCGGAGTTCAAGCAGGCTGCTCCATCTCAAGTTGAACTCCTCTTCAGGAATTATAAGTTCATCAAAGAGAAGTTGAAATGAAAGACCAAAGATGCCATCGTGCAAAAGTATGGCAAAGCAGCAATCCAAGAAGAGTTACCAATGGAGCTTCTCTTAGGAGTTGGGACAAAGTGAGAGGCAACTTGGGGCCGACTTTGGTTGGTAATTAAGGAGACTTGCACTTGCCTTTCCAAATTGCAAATAACTTGTCACTCTTGATAAGGAGAAAAAAGTAACAATATTCGTAGAAAAATCTTACTTATGATCGTTTTGGTATAGTACACTATTGCAATAGATTCCTAAATCTTATACTCGGTATTTATCTAGATAACCCTTTTGCTTAGTTTCCCTTCTATTATCGGAAATCCGTACAGTTTTAATTTTTTGTCCACTAAAAAGTTTTAAGTTTTATCTGGTAATTGCTTTTGAGATTATTGATCCTTCAATTTTGTTATATTCAGTATTATTTGACATTCTACATGCTGGACACTTGTCACCTTCATTACAGCATACATCTGTTTTACACTTATCAAACTCACAACCACACAATATTTAAGTATAAAAAGGTCGGTAGATGCTGTTCCAAACAAGCCTTCAAAAATATACCGACATTTTTCCTTCTCATTCCCTCAACTCTTCTGAAATTTTTTTGAACCTTGACTTAGATATTGGAGCACGCATCGAAGCTCAAACTCCAATGCTCTTTTGATCCCTTTTGTGATTACAAGTTCAACAAAACCTCCTTCCACAAGTTCACTAACACCATCACCAAGAAGACTTAAACAAATTTTAATGTTTGTCTTTTTTGGTTAATCCAATGATAACCTAGGCAAGAGGGACAATTTTCTATTTCTTTTGATAAACAAAATGGAGAAGAATGAAATTTGAAATTTTAATCCCAAAGATAAACAATATAAAGCATTAAACATATATACAACATTGATCTCTATATATATTTTTTTATCTATTCTAGTGTATACCACAAAGTAGGAAAATAAAATTATACATTTAACTAAATCCTTCAAGCTCTCTTACTAATTATAAGTACAAACACAATTTTTATACCATATGCTGTAGAGTTTGTTTGATTTGGTCTATATTTATGTTCTATGGCAGCAGGAGAGACATGTTCTTGCAATTATATGTTGTCCAAAAAAAAAAGTCACAAATTTTCAGGGCTATAGCCCAATAATTGATCATTCCCTAGTTTCTATTATAAATCCATGGGCGACTGTGGGATGGGCTTTGAGCAGAAACAGTGTAGGTGGCTAAATTTGAGTGTTTTTTTATGGATTATTATGTAATGAAGTTTTTTAATTTTATAAGCCGAATTAAAAAATTATCATATATTTTAGTTATTTATTATTTTTTAAATATAATTTAAAAATATGTGACAGTTTTTTAATTTCGTTTGTGAAGTTAAAAAATTTCACTTCCCACGTACAACATAATAATCCTTTTTTTTATTTTTTATTTTGGTATCATTTTAAAAAGTATATATATTTATTATTTAATAAAGAGGAATCAATTTACATTAATGTAAATATAAAATTAATTAATTTTACATGTTTTTATAATTTTGTGTATGATTGATATTTTAACAAACTGATTATTAGATTTAGGAATATAATTGCACTCGCCATGCACTTAAAGTTTCAAATGATCCAATATCTATATAATGTCGATTGAGAATACTATTTTTTTATATATATATTTAACGGTTAATTTTTTTATATCAAACAAATAGTTAAATATTTTTAATTTACTTGAAATTTGATATGCACGATCTATATGAATAAAACATAATATATTAATGATAAAAAATTTATAAAAACATATAAAATTAAATTAATTTTACACTAATTTAAGCTAATCTTTCTCTTTTTAATATTGGTTTCTTTTAAAATTATAACGAAATAAATGCACATAATTAAATTAAAAGTTAATATTTGATTAAGAACTAAAAAGATTAAATACATAAATATAACACCAATTCTCGTTTATATAAGACAAAAATCAATATTTTCTATTCATGAAAATAAAACTTTTAGTTTCAATTTTTAAAAATATTAATATGTGATTTTGTAATCAGATGCACCTTTTACTTTAAAAAAATTAAAATTAAATGTAATGAAGTATGAAGGTAATAAACTTTTTCTAATTTTTTTTTTTTTACCAAGATATGTCGGTCTATTAAAAAAATATAAATAGTAATTTGCCTTTGGAAACCCAATAAAATAATAATCATTATTAAAAGGAAAAACCAGCAAATCCATAACCCTTTCTCTTCGATTAGGGTTCCTTGGGCGCCAATTCTACAGGACTTCCCCGATTGATTTGTTGTAATTTCATCCCCAAATCGCTAATTTCTGCTAAGATTTTCTTGATTCAACCATGGCTACTGCATCAGGTACGTTCTTTATTCCCTCTTCCCGAATTGCTGTTTTCTGTTTCTTTCGATTCCCCAAAAAAAGAAGAAGAAGAGACCTTTACTTAAATTTTATCTGAAAATTATTTGGGAACTTCAGTGGCATTTAAATCAAGGGAGGATCACCGGAAACAGCTAGAATTAGAAGAAGCTCGAAAAGCCGGGCTTGCACCGGCTGAAGTCGATGAAGATGGAAACGAAATTAACCCTCATATTCCTCAGTATATGTCATCAGCACCTTGGTATCTTAATGCCGAGAGACCAAGTTTAAAGCATCAAAGAAAATGGAAATCCGATCCCAATTACACCAAATCTTGGTACGATAGAGGTGCAAAGATATTTCAGGCGGATAAGTATCGAAAAGGAGCCTGCGAAAAGTAAGTGAACCTTCTATTTATTCTTCTATTAAGGTACTCCATACTTGTTCGCGTATCTATCGATGCATTGTTTTGTGTGTTAATGTAGTTTTAAGGTTTGAGACTGAAGCATACATGAAAATTCTTTATTGCACATTTGATCAATTTTAGTCAGTTGGGATAGAAGAGGAATTAAAATTCTGATTGATAGAGATGGGTTCTTGCTAATGTGCACCTAAATTTGCAGGTTCCTATCTAGTGCAGTATGACTTAGTGCTAATGTGGTGCCTCTTATAGGGTCACAAATTTAAACTGACCCATTTAGCTTTGTGTTAACAATGCATTTGGAATCCTTCAATAGATGTTTAGTTATCCTAGTAAGTAATTTCTCCTGTATGAATTTACTTAATAATATGAGGTACTGAGATGAAATTCTAAGACATGTTTATAGCTAACTGGATAGCGGTAAGTAATCGGACTTTTTACTGCCACATCAGGTATTAGCTGGGCTGTGTTAACTAGACAGAAATTTCTATGTTTTCTTTCAAATGCAAAGGTTGAATTTTAGTCATGCATCATGTGAGGAGGCTTATTAATTGATCAAGTTGAAAGTCAGAGCTTAACTCTGTAGTATATGCCTTCTATAATTGTTATATGGGAATAAATAGTTTAGATGACCATACTAGATTATTTTTGTACGTCAAACTCTGATAACGCCATAATTCATAATTGACGAATTCTTGTTATTGCTTGTTGTAGCTGTGGAGCTATGACACATGATGCAAAGTCATGCATGGAGAGGCCTCGTAAAAAGGGGGCAAAATGGACGAGCATGCACATTGCACCTGATGAAAAGATAGAGACCTTTGAACTGGATTATGATGGCAAGCGAGATCGATGGAATGGTTATGATGCATCTACATATGCTCGTGTCATTGAAAGGTATGAGGCAAGGGATGAGGCTAGAAGGAAGTATCTGAAAGAACAGCAGCTGAAAAAGTTGGAGGAGAAAAATACTAAAAACGATGGAGAGGGAGAGGTTAGTGACGAAGATGATGAAGATGATGATCTGAAAGTTGACGAAGCTAAGGTTGATGAGAGCAAACAAATGGACTTTGCTAAGGTTGAGAAGCGTGTTCGTACCACTGGTGGAGGGAGCACAGGTACTGTCAGGTACATCTATTATACCTACCTTTAGCTGTATTCTTTTTTTTCTTTTTTTTGGTTATGTTGGTTTTTAAGGAACAAATTTTCTTCTCTGCAATGTAAAACAACTATTCTTACTTCTTATTTTCCTTTTTCTGTTTAGAAATTTGCGTATTCGGGAAGACACAGCAAAATATCTTTTGAACCTTGATGTCAATTCTGCTTATTATGATCCTAAAACCCGATCTATGCGTGAAGATCCTCTTCCTGATACTGACCCTAATGAGAAGTTCTATGTAGTGAGTATCTTGCAAAAAATTTTCCCTGTAATTGCTTTTGTATTTATATGCCTTAAAGCTAATTAAATTATGCAGTTCTGACTTGTTTATTTATTACTTTGCAGGGTGATAATCAATATAGAATGAGTGGGCAAGCAATGGAGTTCAAGCAGCTCAATGTTCATGCATGGGAAGCTTTTGATAAAGGTCAAGATATTCATATGCAGGCTGCTCCATCTCAAGCTGAACTCCTCTTCAAGAATTATAAGGTCATCAAAGAGAAGTTGAAATCGAAGACCAAAGATGCCATTATGGAAAAGTATGGCAATGCAGCGACTGAAGAAGAGATACCAATGGAGCTTCTCTTGGGACAAAGTGAGAGGCAAGTCGAATATGATCGTGCTGGCAGAGTTATAAAGGGAGTGGTATGTATGAAACTAACGTTCTGCTTATTCTAGTTAGTTTTTGGTTTTCCTCTTCTGTTTCTTCGTTTGTAAGGATTTCTTCTACATAATTCCAATCCCTTCACATATGTCGATTTTGATTGCCTCATCTTTCCTCTGCTCTGTCAGGGAAAAATTCATAACACCTACATTAAACGTTTGGTGTCAATGGTTTTGGTCTTTTGCACTTCTTGCTAAAGGGTTCATGATTTCTTCAAGCACTTGGTAATGTTAGGATGCAGGCCAATAGATGACAACTGTATTGAGTGATTAAGGACTTTTAAAAGTGAGAGATTTCTGGAAAATATTGGAAATACATGTCATCGTCGTCTGGTTTTTTCTTCTTTCCATGATTAAAGTCATATAAAAGTTTGTTTCTGACTTGTCTGAAATAAGCTTCTTAACTCTAATGAAAACTATTAAGTGCTTCTTTCTAGGTTTATGTTATATGAGAGTACGACTTTAGTTCTAATTATGTTTTAATTTTAAATAAGCTCTTTATTGAAAATAGAGTGCTTTCTAACAGTTCTATATTTTCTTTTCTCCTTTCAAACTTTTCCTGTAGGAAACATCCCTTCCAAAAAGCAAGTATGAAGAAGATGTTTTCATCAATAATCACACAAGTGTTTGGGGTTCATGGTGGAAGGATCATCAATGGGGCTACAAATGTTGTAAGCAAACAATTCGGAATAGTTACTGTACTGGTGCAGCTGGGATTGAGGCTGCAGAAGCAGCAACAGACTTGATGAAGGCTAATATTGCACGTAAAGCGTCCTCCGAAGGTGGGTTCTTCATAGTGTTTGCATGGATACTTCAAATTAATGCTTCAAGTCAGACTCATTCTTCTAGTGATGGTCTTTAAGTTCATATTATTGTTGCAAGTAATTCTGGTTCACAAAAATTCATCTAATAGAAGTCTAGATGGTGACGCTAGCTTCTGTTCATCCCAGTACTTTAAAGAATGTGCTGTTTTTTAGTACCATGATTTTCGCTCCGATTTTAACACTTATTTTAATCCTTGCATGTCTATTCTGATCGGATTGCCAACTTGAATGCAGATGCCCCTGCTACTGCAGAGGAGAAGAAACTTGCTACTTGGGGAACTGAGGTACCTGAGGACCTGGTTCTTGATGAAAAACTTCTCACTGAGGCTCTTAAGAAGGTAAATGCGGTGTATAATGTTACTTCTTTCCGATTGTATACCCAAAAATATATATATATATATCCTTATTTTTATGCATGTTTTGTCTGACAGGAGGATGAGAGGAGGAGAGTGGAGAAAGATGAAAGAAAGCGCAAGTATAATGTCAGATGGAATGACGAGGTAATGGTCTATTATCAAGCTAATTCTCTAAATGTTTAGTGCCTCTTTTAATTGAAACATTTGTAGGGTTATTTTGTCATGTTACTAAATCATTTGATGCCTTTTGTAGGTTACCGCTGAAGAAATGGAGGCATATCGGATGAAAAAGATACACCATGATGATCCTATGAAAGATTTCTTAAATTGAAAGCCTATTTAGACCATGTTTATAAATGTAGAAAAAATAACATGGATAATGTTTTCATCTTTATAATTATGTGTTTTTGTTTTGTTTGTATATATAATACACGCTTTCTCAGTCCTTTGGAGGTGCAAACACACTATGTTTGGTTGGGAGGAATATGAATGTTATTCCCCCATTATTTTTCAATGAACAGTATTACTAGTTTGATTCATTATTTTGACTATTATTTGTAATAGATTATTATATCCTTATTATTTATTATGTTGTAATAGTTATTTTTGATCTACATCAAAGAATAGTTTATTATTTTTCTATTCTTCATTTCATGGAATAGGATCAATATTTTTACATCAGATTTATCTTTGTATATTTTTAAAAATTTCAAATATATCCAGTTATTAAGAGTGAAGAATATTATTTTTAAATAAATTAAAAATATTTAATATTTTTGAAATATTTATATTTTCAAATATACTATCAAAATATTACTATTTTTAAATATATTACTAAATATTATTAAAATATTTATATTTTAAAATATATAATTAAAATAGTATAACTTTAATATTATTAAAATATTCATAATTTAAAATATATTTATTAAATATTATTATTAAAATATATTACATATTATTAAATATTATTAAAACTATATTATTAAATATTTATTAAAATATTTTAATATATTTATTAAATGTTATTAATAAATATAATAAATATTAAATATTATTATTAAAATATTTTCATATTTTATTAAATAATATTATCAAAATATTAAATATTATTATTAAAATATATTAAATATTATTTGATATATTGTTAAATATATAAATATATTATTAATATATATATTATTATTAAAATACTTTAATATATTAATAAATATTATTATTAAAGTATTTTTTAATATATTATTAAATATTAAATATTATCAATTTTAAAATTTATTATTGATATAATTTAATATATTATTATATATTATTATTAATATATTTTAAATATTATTTTAAATAAAGTTAAATATATTAATATATTAATAAAATATTTTTTTATATATTATTAGATTTTATTATTAAAATAATTTAATATATTATTAAATATTATTAATATTAAAAATATTATTAAATATTATTAATATAAAAATTATTATTAAAATATTTTATATTTTAATATATTTAATATAATTTTAAGAGATCAATAAATTAATGTTGCTTTTTATTAAATAAAAATATTATTTAATATATTTATGTTAAAGATAAAATAATTTTTTTTTTATTTTTTATTCTTTATCTATTCCTTAACTTAACATCATTTTAATCAACCAAATAAAATAATAAGATTCTTACTTTATTCCATTCAACCAACCATACTATATAATACTTATTACAGTTTTATTTTATTTCTTCTCTATTCCATTTCCTTATTTTATCTGCTGTTTTTTAAGAGCTTGGTTGAAAGGTTTACATAATACTCTGTAATGGGATCCTCACAAGTCGCAACAAAAAAGTTAATGTCTCAGTGGTTTAGAGGGTTAGCTTTAAGATCAAAGATTTCTGCTGTCTTTCATTTTCTTTAATCAAAAGCATTTTTTTTTTTTTTTGAATAATGGGGTTTGCGACTTGAGAATAAGGAAAGAGTTGCATATATGTTTGAATTTAGATTTGAATTTTAAACCATGTTATTTTTTTAAAATTATTGCATGAATGAAACAAGTAGATTAAGATCAATCAAAAGTAACTTTAAATCTTTTTTTAACGACCACCTCTAACTCAGAGTACTTTTTGTTGCTTAAAGGTAAAAGACTGGCAATCAAGACCCAGAGATGGCTTGATAATACCAGCATCCAACTTTCACACTTCGAATCTTCAATATACATTGGATCTTTTCTTCATATTTCTCAAAACATTATATTGCTTTGAAATGACTCCATGGATCTTTCATGGAACTCGTATGTAATATCCAGAGAAAAGTAAGAGAAAGAAAAGAGAAGAGTTCATTTCCACCAAAAGGCATATATATGATATTGAAGAAAAAAAAAGAAAGAAAGATGAAGTTCCATTAATTTATCAGCAAATGCACAATCAAACATTCACTGTATAATCCCCAAAGAGGAAAAAAAAGGGTAGGAAAGAAAAAGAACACAATTCTGCACACAATCTTCACACAATTTTTAATCCCATCTTTACAAAGATCAAAACCCTTTACTATTAGTCTATTATTAATCATAAACTCTGTTTCACTCAATAAAGGAAGGAAAAAAAAAGGAATCAGTAACCAACCAAAACCCTGCAAAGCTCACCAATATATGTATGTATCAGTTTCATGTTTTGCGTTTTAAAAAAAGAACAAAACATGCGTATGAAAGCTAAAAAGAATGAAAATCGATTTGATTTTATTATGCACTTCGGGCCAACATCTCCTGGAAATCAAGATCACTTCTTTCCTTCTCAAGCTTCCTATCTTCATGAAACTTGTATATGAACTCATCTGCTCGTTCATCAACTCCCCTTAGATGGGGTGATTTTGCAACGACAGATTTCCATGCATCTTCAATACTATAAATACTTCTCTCTTCTACTACTACTTCTTTGCCTTTTCTTCGCAAAACCTTGTCATCATTAGCCACTTCATTTCGTCTGCTTGTCTCCGCCGCCTGTGGTTCGATATTGTGCTTTGCAGCTTGCATTGACATAGGCTCAGTTGCATAGAGCTGGTCTATATATATAACTTTACGGTTCTTCAGCTGGCTTTGGTGGTAGTGTTGGTAAGGGTAAAGGTGGTTGTAGTTATTCCTGCGAGGGCGGCGGTCGGAGTAGGAGGAGGGATGCTTTGAAAGGAAGCGTTTCTTGAAGGGTGCAAAGAGACGGAGTGAGCAAAACTCAAGGAGACGATTTGTTGCTGCTTTGATCGAATTTGGGACGTGGAAGTTTTGGAGTTTTGATTTGATTTTGATTGTGAAGCTTTTCCAGGCCTTTCTGGCTGGTTTCAGCTTCTTTGCCAGGTTCAAAGGAGGCATTTTAGAAATTATGGCTTGTTTGAAAGCTAAGGCTGACACAGTTTATTTTTGAGAAATTGAAAGAAGATTTATAATGAAGACTTTTTGCATAGGCAATCAATGTTTTAATGGAAGAAGCTTTGATTCTTCCTTTCTTCTATATATTTTTTTCTCTCATTTGGGTGGCTTGAAATGTCCTTTCTTTTCTTTTTTTGTTGAACAAAAAAAAAAAAAAAAAAAAAGAAATGTCCTTTCTTTTGCTTTATATTTGCTGGAATACCACTTTTCAAATGTGGGAGCCAAAGAAATTGAGCTGGGTGTAGGTTTCTTTACAATGGCATAGCAGCAATTGTAGCAAAAATGGATGTATTTTCTTGGTCAAGCAGTCTTTTAACTTTCGGCAAATTTGAAGGCAACTTGGGTAAACTTGATCGTATTCGTGTTATATTCATGTATTTTTTGTGTCATAATAATATTTAAAATATTTTATATTAAATTTTAACGTGTTAATAATTTGTGTTATATAGATTTTGATATGTTTATATATTTATGTCATATCCGTATTTTTTTTATATCATATCAAATCATATTTTAATTATTTTTTATATTATATTTGTGTTCAATATTATCAGATTTAGACTTTGGAGAGCAACCTTGGGTCCTAAGTTTATGTGAATGTTGGTTGAAAGCAATCTCTTTTAAAACCGCACTAATTCTTTACTTTTTTACTGGAATCCCACCTTAAAAAATTGGTACGGTTTGTGGGCTCCAAATTCCATGGAGTAATAGAATAATGGCTGCATCTTATTGGCTATTGACTATTAGGTTAGAGTTATATTAATTACATAACAGTAAAGAGATTGGAATATCCTAGGTTGTTTAAGAAGCGTAAAAAATTCATAAATGATAAAATTTAAAATTTAATTCAGTTCATTCATATAATTATTTAAAAAAAATTACATTCAATAAAGTTAGAATTTGAATTTTAACATATACAATCCTTTTCTTTACTCAAACTGCAGTCTGTTTTATATTAAAAATAATTCATAAATTATCAAATCCAAAAACCTAGGAGTTTTTTTCCCAACCCTTTTATTATATAATTCACAAATCTCTTGCAATTTTATGAAGTTGGATTTTAACAAGAAATTCTTCCTTAGTTGATATTTTATCATATATGGTTTTAGCATTCAAATTTGGATTCTATTGAAATATAAATATATATATATATATATATATATATAAAGTTAGAGAAAAGTTTAACTAGAGCTAATTATGATCCAATTTATGAAGTTTCCCCCCTGCTAGAAGCAACATGATATCTTGTTTGATTTGATAATCATTGCTAATCCTCTTCCCAATTCATGTTAAAAACAAGGAAAGATTCTTTAATCAAAGGGTTTAAAAAGTTATTAATACTAACCATTCTTCATTTACTTTTTTCAACCACTAATGCAAACAATTAAGAGTAAAAAGATCCCCATAATCTTGCTAATGTAAGCCATTATTAATCCAATCAACAGACAACCCACCCTCTGCTACCAACTGCAATGCCTTGCTGTGGTAGGTTGTTATTTGTCAATATCATTTAGCCACTAATTCACAATTAGATAAGGAAATGGATAAGACAAAGCCAGATCTTCCGCTTGGACTCAATGAATTTTTACATGTAGTTTTCTAGGACATTTTGGTGGATTAGATAAGCTTCCTCCTTGACTTTCTTTTTATGACCACTGCAAATTTTTTTTTTTTTTATACAAAGGGGATCGCAGTCATAAATAAAAAAAATTGAATTGGATTGATCGGTTAAATTAAAAACCAACAGGTTATCCGGTTCGATATACTATATAAAATTGAATATTAGTTGAACCAATAAAAAATTAATTTAACTGGTAAAAAACTAAAAATTAATTTAACTGGTAAAATCTAAAAAAAAAAATAGGTAAACATCGATTTGATATATATTCTTAATTTTTTATTTTGTAATTGATAATATTTAAACTTTTAACTTTTTAGTTATAAATTAAAAACCATACAATTAAGTCAAATACATATTTTTTATTAATTATTTACTATATTTAATATTTTTTATTTAACATTAAAATCATTTTTTTAATATATAAAATCTTGTTTAAGTGAACCGGCCGGTTCAATCAATTGAACAAAAAATCGAAAGTCTAATCGGTTGGACTTCCGATCCGGTTTTTTTAACCTTGATCGCAGCTTGAGATAAGGAAAGGGGTTGTAAATGTTAGAATTCGAACTCCATACTTGATAGAAGCTATCTCTTAAAAATAATTGCATGAATCAATTGGACTAAACTCTAAATTAAACCACTGCAAACTTTGATTAGTAAGTTTATTCATTTATAATTTAACTAAAATGATCCACAACTGGTAGTTGTTGACCCAAATTCAAAATAGAAAATACCCATTGTCGGTTAGCTCCTATTAGGTTCTACTCAAGCAACATCTGTTTCCACTGATATGGAATTATGAAGTTCTTAAGTTTAGTTATAAAGAAACTTCCTAATTTTTTCATAAAATGGCATCCAAAATTCAATGGTGAAGCAACTGTTTATGAAAGGAGGAGCCAATTTCATTGAAGTTAGACCTAGTCATGGACTAGATAACCTGTCCGTTCGGTTCGTATTTGATCGGGTTTAGGTAAGAGTTTTAGTGATTCGGTTTGGTCCGATCCGAATCATTGTTCAACTATTAAAAAATTATTTTTATTTAAATTTAATTATAAAAATATATAAATATTAATATAAAAATAAAATTTTAATTTTATTATTATTTTGAACAGGGTCAATGAGTTGGCTCGAGCCTGTCCAAGATCGGACCTGAAAAAAAAATAAAATATTTTCGAACCATAACTCGACTCGATCCAGCTAATGAACAAGTCTAATTGAAGTTGAGCACTTGAGGGTTGAGGCTGGACCCTGTAGACCTTCCAGGTCGAAACCATGTGTGATGTCTGTCTGCTGTGCTAATTTCATTGCATTTTTTGTTTTGGGCCCTTTTTGTTTCCTCAACTTTGTTATGATTGATGAATAAGGGGACTTGAACTTGCCTTTCCAACTTGTAAAGATTGCAAATAACTTGTAGCTTTTGCTAAGGAAAAAAAGCAAATAACACTCCTTCTCTTTCAGGCTTTGCTTTACAGCTCATAGAAGAATCTTTGTTAATGAGTTATGTTACACTTGGTATTCTTGCAAGCTTAAACTCGTATCTATCTAGATTACCCATTTCCCTCCTTTTCCTTCTAGAATTGGAAATCCATCTTTTAATCCTTTCTCCACTAAAAAGTAATTGGTTTTATTTGGTAATTGCCTTTGAGATTATTTGACCCTTCAATTTCAACTTTTTTCTTTTTTAAAATTTTTGGGTATAAAGAAAGTCGTAGTTTGAGAATAAAAAAATAATTACAGATGTTGAAATTGAAATTTCAGATTTGCTGAATGTCACTTTTAAAGATGATTGCATGAATTAACTAGACTAAACTACTAAATGAATTTTTTCTTTTTTGATTAACCTAATGATAACCTACACAAAATGGACAATTTTTTTTTTTTTTTTTGGTAAAAGAAATGGAAAAGACTGATCATTTAAAACATTAATCTGAAAGATTAACAAAATAAAGTATCAAACATATACGACATTGATATCTATACTTTTTATAACTACCACAACCAAAGAAAATAAAATAAGATATTTAATCCTTCTAACTTTTAATTGTGAATAAAAAAACAAATTAGTGTTTGTTTGGGGTAAATTTCATCCATGATCCCTAATTATTTATTTTGATTCCATTTTAGTCCTCAATCTTTGAATTATTCTATTTGGATCCCTAACATTTTAAAATGGTTTAATTTTGGTCATTCCTTCAAATAATCTTAATAACATTGACCAATGTATAAAAAAAAAGATCGGAGGTCAAACATGTGAGACATCCGATCACCGATTTGATCAATACGATCGGTCAAACCGGTTGCATTAAAAAAAATTAAATATTAAATAAGTATTAAATATAGTAAATACTTAATAAAAATATGTATTTGGCTAAATGGTATGGTCTTTAATATAAATTCTAGAGTTTAAAGATTCAAATCTCATCATATATAATAAATTTTTTATTTAAAAAAATTAAAAAAAATAAGTTTAAAATCGAGTTTTCTGGTTTTTTCTGATATTTTACCGGTAATTGATTTTTCACAGGTTTGAAAGATCTCCAATTTTATGATATGAGTCGGACTGGATAGATCACCGATTCTCTATTCAGTCGGTCTGCTCGCCTGCCGTTCGCCCGGCCGAACCTTTTTTTTTTTTTACACTGACATTGACACATCGTCCATGTTCTTAAGTAACACATCATGTGGACATATTATTATTATTTTTTAATTAAATCCTTATTTTATATAAAAATCATTAAAAAAATATGCCCTTAATAAACCAAAAAAAAATAGTACTTTAAGGGCTTATTTGACAAACATAATAATTTAAAGATTTAATTGGATATAATAAATGGATAAGGACTCTTCTAAAAAGTTGAAAAAGTATAATTTATTTTTTAATATTTTAGCCAAAATGAAACCACTTTAAATGATAAAAGAATTAAATGGATATTGTGGAGTAAAGATCAATTTATTTGGGCAGTTTCTCCAAATGGTTGCTTCTCTACATATATGCTTGGATTATATTTTGATTAATGAGAGGGTTGAAGTTGATCATATATGGAGATGAATATGGAATTAACTCTGCCGCTCAAGATTAAACATTTTCCTCTGGCCAGTAGCGCATGAAAGAATTCTTACAAAGGAGGCTTGCTTCAGGAGGAAGATCTCGATTAATTTTTTTGGATAAGTAAGTGTTTTATTTATCCAGAAAGCAGTTAAACTGCTACATCCAACATCATGTGCAACATGTACTTAAAGCTATACATACTTAAACAATACTTGAACAAAACTTAAGACCACTAATCAATCAGGGAACAATAGCAACATACTTCAGCAATACTTAAAGCTATTCCAGAATGGACAAAGATCCTAGGAAAAAAGTGACAGTCCCCAATCTGCATCCAATCTTCGGTTCATTTCATCAGGACTAATGTTCTTGAGCCCCAACAATCGCATTCTGATGATCTCGATTAATGCCAAGTGCTCGCGCTGTGATTTTTTATACTGAAAATATATACTTCGTGTTTTGTGTGACTGCAAGGATTCCCAATCTATTTGGACTAGGTGGTTAACTAGATCTCATCTTGATCATTTTAACTTTCCTATCTTTACGTGATTGCCTTGATTATAACTTTAATAGGCAACACAATTTAATCGAGAACAATGTCCCTTGGCCAATATGCTTTGGCTTTGTGATTTGACATATTTGGAAGCTTCGAAACATATGATGGAAAATTCTAAGGAAAACTCCTTAAAATTAGTTTTTCGTAGGCTCCATTACATATGTAATTTGTAATCTTTATATGTAATTTATGTCATGTTTATATGTAAAAAAATAATTACATGTAAAAAAAAATTACATAAATACATGACATATTTGTCATGTTTATATGTAATTTTGTCATATTTATATATATAAAAAAAATTAAATATAAACTTGACAATTTTATGTAATTTATCATGTTTAGTAATTTTATCATATTTGTATGAAATGGAATCTATTTTAAGCTCACCCTAAGAAGCTTACTCTAGAATTCCCCACATATGTACCTTTGAGAATGGTTTTCAATGGCCTGTATTCATGAATATATGAATATCATTGTTTAGAGCAATTGCTCCTCAGCAGATTAAGCATATTGCTTGGCAGGCTCCATCATCGGGTTTTGTTTAGATTAATATTGATGCTTCAGCTTGAAATAATCCGAGAGATATTTTGGCCATTGGTGGACTGTGCAAGGATAGCAACACTTGCACAAATTTATCCAGGCTACAAGAAGTACACGCCAGTTTTCATGCCTGGTTGTGCCTTATTAATTCAGCCTCTGGCTAATGGCTACATTTTTCTCACTATTATATAAGTACATAAGCAATTATCATATCTCAATTAATCCTAGTATGCTAGCTTACCTCCTTGCCTCGATCGTCCTTAGAGATTTCATATGAATATCTCAACGACATCCTCCGGTACGGTCTGAATAACTGAGACATGTCTGGCAATAGGGCTAATGCTGCTCATGTTCTTAATTGGGTTAGTGTTTTTTATGAAAGCTACAAACTCTAGAATCCATGGCTGCCGAAGAAAGTTTCAATCGTGGAGGCTTGATTCGAACAACGGCTCCCCTACTATCATTTCCATATTCTTCAGCTTCTTTGCAAGGTTTGGGTCAATGCCAAATGATGCTGCCACGATCGATCTCATCATATAAACTGCTGACTATTCGGCCCTTCAGAAATTCTCTGAATGCAAAAAAAATATAAACTAGAAATGATCAATATGGTAGTAGTTTTAATCGGTTCTTACGCCTTGAATTTTTGTTTTGATTGGTCGGAGATTGAGACTGCAACGAAATCAGAGTCTCACCATCGTTGTAAGCCCAGTCTGCTACTCCCGATGGCAAAACATAATATTATCACCCGCCTGGAATCGTTGAATGACTCCAAACTTCTGATAATGCTGGCCCTTTTGTTCTTCATATTGGGACCATGATTCAGCTTTGTGCTTAGCAGCACAGATTAGGAAAATCATTCCAACAATGGCCTTTCCTCCATTGATCAAATTCACAACAAAATGAAACGATTAACATGTTCGAACCTAGATTTGAGCATGGTTCCAATATAAAAATAGTCTAATTACTATATGTTGTGCGGAACTAAATCGAGATTACTAAAACCGATTTAAACACAATGAAATAACACCGATATTTTACGTGGTTCAGCAAGTGTGCTTACATCCACGGGAGGAGGAGCTTGAAGCTTTGTATTAATGGAGATGGAGTACAAACATATACACAATTCAAGGTGCTATGCTAGCACTGAACTCACAACTCAACAATACCAGAAAACTCTAATAAACTCAGAGTATTTGCTTCAACTCTTAAACTCTTAACTCACACATTTTCTCTCTTACTCTACATGGCTATTTATAGCCATAATATCAAGGTGTGAACATACATCAAGTGGCAGCCACCATAGCCACCTTCCACCACCTATCTTGGTGTGAACACTTTGCAAGTGGTAGCCACCATAGCCACCATCCATTTGCAAGTGGTAGCTTCCATTATTGGTGGTGCAAGTGGTGCAAGTGGTAGCTCCAATAATGGTGGTAAGCCACCATAGGTGACTTTGAGCCATACCATATTCCAACACTATATATATACTAGCCTTGAACCACATAGACTAGCTAGCTTATGAACATTGGCAAATGAAGGCAATTAGAAGGCCTTTGCTTTGCTGTGAATTGTATAATGGTGGGTTCTAAAGCTTGGTCCCAGGACTCGAGATAACCAGCCTCTTATTTGATCCTGTCTTGGGGTTCTAGAGCTTTCAACTGTTTGATTTGGCATTCATGAGCCTGCTAGTTTGGCAGGCCTTGATAGGCTGCTTGCTCCGTGTGAGCAAAGCAGCCATGGAAGAGGAAAAGAAAGCAAGGGCTAGCTAAGAGAGAGTAAAGAAGAGGCAGCCATGAAATTCAATGACTGACTTGTCATAAAAGAGGAATTAGAAATGGTATTTATAGAGGAAATCAGACGGGGAAAAGGTTTGGGATATGGCGAATGGTTTGGTGAAATGGGATGAATTATAATTTGGCTTTTGTATGTAATTACGTATTTGTGATATCCTCCCCATGATTTGTTTCCGCATAACATTTTTCGTTTACTTACAAAATAACTAGCATATATATTATATGGAAAGTATAAACGTGTGTAATTGGTTGAATCTTAACTCAGTATTTGAAAATAAAGAGCATTTGGATTAAAATTTTGAATGCATCATATTGATATAAAAAAACTTGTATTTTATTTTCACTACTTTATGTAACATGTGTTTTGTACATAAATATCAAAACTTATCAAAATTATATCAAAAGTTATCAAAATTATATGAAAGGTTACCAAAATTACATTAAATGTTACCAAAATTATATCAAAGATTATCAATATTATATAAAAGGTGATCAAAATTGTATCAAAGGTTACTACAATTATATCAAAGGTTATCAAATTTATAATAAAAGTTATTACAATTATATCAAAAGTTATTAAAATCATATTAAAGGCTATCAAATCATATAAAAAATTATCAAAATCATATCAAACATTATATTATATAAAAGGTTATGTAATTTATTGTTACTTATTATATATTTATATCAAAATTATTCATGTTTAATCTCATATGATAATATATATTATTGTAATTTAATATAATTTAATAATTTAAGTATCCTATCATACGACCAATTTAATCTTAATTATTATCTTTAGTTATATTTTACGATTCAATTATCATCAAGCAAATAATATTTTAAAAATTTTCATGATTTAATAGCTAAATAAATAAAAGTTACTTACAAAACTACTAGCTTAGATATTATATGGAAAGTATAAGACATGTGTAATTGGTTGAATCTTAAAAATAAAGAGCATCTCGAACTAAAATTTTGAATGCATTAGATTTATATGAGAGAATATCTTATTCTTATATGAGAGAGAACGAATTAAGCCTAAATACGGATTTAAGTCCAGACGATAATTAGGCTAAAAAAACCCCTAACCCTACGAATTTAGCTTCAGACGAGAATTAGGCTAAGAAAAAACCTGGAATATATATACTTGGATTATTATCCCATAAACTTCATTAACGAGATTAATAGAATGATACATACTCTTTAAGATATATTTAAAAAATAAATAAGACATGTGATAAAATTTCAATTCGTTTGTGATATTGAAAAATTTCACTATCAGTATATCAAAGTCGAACTCATATATACCTAACCCGATTACAGTGAGATATTGCTAGTTAAAAAACAATAATAATGGGGGGCCATTGTTCATATACAGAATATTACTAATGTATGGAATCTCAATGATGAATGTTAGAAATAAGAAGAAGCCAGACTTCTAATGCATATTATAAATTGATAGAGATTAGATTTTCAGATATAAAACTTTCTTTTATTTAACTTAGCTCGCTTACAAAAATTACATTTTCCCGCACATAAAAATACATGCAAGTTGCAGAAAGTACGTACATTTCCATGCCCACTAAGGCTTTCTTTTTATTCCATATATTTTAACCTCTGCATTTTATTATTGTCGCGAATTACACACTTTACTACTGTGATTGTGACCCCTGGCTTGGGCTAAACACAGAAACCTCCTGCCTGCTCGTCTTCAACCTCATCGCCTCCTCCCTTGAGATATCAAACGCGTTTGCAAGAACCTCCACCGGCAGTCCCCGGAAAACTGAGACACGACCGGCAATCTGGCTGATCTTAGCATTGGCGTTTGTTTTGAATGCTATCCATTCGAGCCCTTGCTTGCTTGCCTTCTTCACCACTGCATGATTCTGGGGTACGGTTATTACTTGTCCTTCCTCAACCTGGTCATCGAATATAGCCTCTCCATTTTCGGACACAATTTGAATCTTTCCACTTCCCCTTGTGATGTAAACTATGCTGTGGGCATTGATGTTCCAATGTGGAGCATAGATAGCATTCTGCACATATTTTTTAATGGAAATTAAATATCATTATCTTGTTTAGTCATTCAAATGCATTGGGTTTACTTGTAATCTGAAAATGTATAAGTAAAATGTTGGTTATTACCTTGTAAAGGACTCCTCTTTCAGCGCTGAGTTGAAGGAATTGAAGGACGGGGAGGTTAAAGCTGTTAACAGTGGTGATGCGACCAGCTCGTGGGTTAAAGACATCGGCATAGGAAGAATCAGTCCTTTGTTTTAGCCTCATTGTGCAGAATGTTTCCTCTAAGCCGTTGCTTGATTCACTCTCTCCCTTTCTTTCTTTTCGTCTTTGTTTTTCGTGTTTCTTGCTGCTTTTACCTTTCTCTTTTCTTTGTCCTCTCTCTTCTTCTTCCTCTTCTTCACTTCCTTCTTGTTGTTGTTGCCTTTGTTCTTCCTCTGTTTCTTCTGGGCTTGTTAACTCAAATTCATGCTCCATTCTAACAATGGCTCCCCTTTTATCATTTTCACACTGTAACTTCCTTGCTAGCTTGGTGTCAACTCCGAAAACCTCTGCCAGGAGCTTTTCACCAAAGCCATCGAAAAGGTTATTTCCACTGCTCTCTTGCTGCTCTCCTTCTTGGCCTTTCCGACTTCTGCTTTGGCTATGGCTTCGGTCTCTGCTTTGTCTCTGACTCTGACTCTGACCTCCTCTTACTAGTCCTTCTTGTGGGTTTCCAGCAAGGAAGAATTTCTAAACCCAAAAATCAAATAAGAAAAGTTACAAAATGACCCCCCCAAAAAAAAAACCAATACATTAATTTATGATACTGGTTTTGGATTTTGATTTCTTAGTTCTATAGTATTAAAATGCAACCGTTACGCAACGTAACGGAAATTAAGACACCCGCATTGTATTTTATTTGTTACGTAACGTCCGTGACATTATTAATTTTTTTGAAACACTATCAAATTCATGTCCTCGATAACCGCGATGCATTACGTAACGCCCGCGACACCCGCAATCGCGATACCACAATCGTATCTGAGACAAAATCCGCAACCGCGATTTAGAACTATGTTTCTTACCCTGAAGTTTTGGTCGAGCTGGTTGGCATTATTGCCAACATCAACAAGGGAGACCAAGACAAGCTGAGACTGTCCATTGTTGTAAATCCAGTGAGCTACACCAGCTGGCAAGGCAACGACATCACCCTCCTTGATTCGTCTGATCTTCTGGTGCTGATCCTGGGAACTCTGTTGCTTATCAGGTCTATTTTGCGACTGCTGTGACTGTGATTGGAATGTCTCAGGACAACCTGAGAAGATCGCCCCATGAATACCCTGCCCTGTATGTATTGAAACATAACAAAAACGTTAGCAAAATAATTGTTAAGCATTCAACTTAAAACCGATCGATAATAAATGGTGAGACCCAATTTAAATATAAAATCACAAGCAATCCAAGATTTAACCGATATGGGATAATACCACTTTAACAGGCTCCATCACGTGTAAGCGGATACAGAAAAGCCTATCACGTGATAAACTCAAAAAAGATAACAGGTAAGAACAACAAAACAAAATCTAGACTCTGATACCCTGTTAAGCATCCAACCTAAAATCAATTTAAATGAAGAGACTCAAATTGAATTTAACACCACAGGCAATAACAATAATAAAGAAAAATGCAGTAAAGTTGCAGAATTGTATAAGAAAACAATATGTTAAGACCTTCTACAACAAAGAAAAGCTGAGGAGCATTGTTAAAAGATGGTAATAAAAGGCCTTTGCGTTGGATTTTATGGCGAAGGAAGGCAACACCAGCACACTGGAACTGTTGTTCGTTTTGGTCCCAGAACTCAGTGACACCAGCCTCTGACTTATAACGGTGCTTAGGCTCAAGAGCGTTCAAGTTCTGAAGTTGGCATTGGGTTTGAAACCGTTGCTGCCCGCGTTGGCTCTGGCCTCGATTAGTGACCAGATCAATCCGAGCAAAGCAGCAGCCATGGAAGAGAACAAGAAAGCAAACGCTAAGAGAGAGCAAAGAAGAAGAGTAAGCCATAGAGGGAAAAGTGAATATAGAGAATTGAAATTTGGATTTGGGTGAAGAGGGAAGCTGATTTGGGGTGGTATTTATAGTGGGAAAAAAGTGGGGGGATTGGGGGGTTTCAAACGTGGCGAAGGGCTTTGGTGAGTGTTTTGGGTTTACATGCATGTGGAAATGTCTTGACATGCTTGCATGGCTGATTATGTACTAACTCGTTTACACATAATTCGATTCTCTTGGCAACGTGGTGTTGATCTACTGAGAAGTGAAGAGAGTTCAGGTGGGTTTGTTCGTGGTTTTCGAGAATTGCTTTTTTAATATAGTCAAGGTATTTTTAGATTTTTATCTAGTAATTTGTGTCTTTTTATCGTGTTTGTATTGATTATTTTTTTATATCATAATCGTATTTAAGATATTATATATTTATATAATTTTTGACACATTAATAAATTGTGTTATATAAATTTTGATATATTTATATATTTGTATCGTGTTCGTATTATTTTTTTTCATATCGTATCATATTTTATATCTTATTTTAGTTATTTTTTATATCATATTCGTGTTTTAAAATTATCAAATCTTTTATCTTATCCATTTTTATTTTTTTATAAAAATGGATTGTATTTAAAATTTTACTCTTAAAAATACTTTTATAAACATAATAATCAAGCGTTGTTTTTGATAGCTTTGAGATAGCATATAAGTTCAATGAAGCAGCAGGGATAAATCTGGTAATATTGAATATGACACGATTACACGACACGAATATAATAAATAAAAAATAATTAAAATATGATATGAAACACGGCACGGTATGACACGAAAAAGAAATACAAACACGAAACGAATACACGAACATGTCAAAATTTATTTAATACAAATTATTAACAACTCAAAATTTATATAAACATAAAACACCTTAACCATAATTATGACACGAAAAAATATACGAACACGATATGAATTCACGAATGATAATGTGCATTGATGGGATTATTGGACAGTTTCAGCCAAAGTCTGATAACTTGGTAATGTTTTTGTTGATTATTGATGAATGGGGTTAAAAGTAATGGAAATTTTGGTGCTCTCATTCAGGGGAAAAATCAACAAAGTGAAGGTGAAACTTAAACTTGGTATTGGGACAGAGCTAGTATTTGAAAATTTTGGATAATATAAATTTATGCTAAATTTAAAATCTAAATCTCTTCTTTTGAAGATTTAATTTGATGTAGTTGGTGTGCCTATATGGTATTTTTCCAATCCAAGTCTCAAGTGAGTTCTATAATATATCTTTACTCAAGTAGCAGCGACATTGGAAGTGCTCACATGAAGGTCTTACTCTTGTTCCCTGAAGTTTTGATTCATTTGCAATGACCAACAAATCAAACACCCTGGAACCGGATCTCTGGTTTTACGTTACTCGAATTCGGGTGTGAGTATCGGATACGAGTATGTATTTGACAAGGGTATGTTCATTTTCTTCTAAGTTTTTTCATGTATTTGGAAGATTCTTGGAGGGTCATATCCTCATACACATGTCTGGATATACGTCGGATACGAATACTTTAAGAAAAATGAAGAGTCGGAATAACATAGCTCTGGTTAGCAGTCTTGTTCTTGTCCGATGAAGGTCTCATTGGATGTTATAATTATAGTATTCACCAAAAGAGGGAAATACGCCTTAGATGCAAGTGCTTAATATGAAGGGTTGGTGCAAGGCTAAATGAACTTTCAATGATTTATTGAACACTAAGGATCTAGGCCTTTCTGGAAGTTATTGCTTTCACCTTTGCATTTGTTTATACTCATGAACTTAAAACCTTAAAGAAAATAAAAATCATAACCACTTGAAATGGTAGGCTTCATGATAGACATTTTGGTGGAATTTCAGGAAGCAACAATTAATACAATATATAGAGATGGCCAAAAAGCATGGAATAATTAACTCCAGTTCAATTTGCATTTGGATTTGCACAGGATCGTCCATTCACGACCAGTTCAATATTATTGGTGCAACCACTGTCGACCAACTGAAGAAAGACATTGATGCTTTTCTGACAACTGAGCGGTATTTGTCAAAGATTTAAATAGTCGTTATTTCACGATCGATATATATATTATAATTGATCGCGATAGTATTTATTACGTCGCAATCGTGATAAATATGATGAGATCGTAAACACGTTCCCGATTGCAATTTAAATTTATGATCTTTTCATCAGAGGTAATGGAAGATGATATTGAAGCGATTTTCAAAAGATACAAAAGATCCTGCCATGATCTGAGAGCAACCAGTCGAAAGCATGCCAGCCATTCATTCTTTAAGATCGTTGGTCTAAGGAAGGGATTAGAGCCGAGCTAAGTTTGGAAACACTTCAGATCATATTACTCAAAAAAAAAAAATGTAGATTAAAAGTTATAAAATCATAAATATTTCTTATATTTAGAAGGAAAAACAAAAAAAACAAAAAATTAAAACTGGATTTTAGATTTGGCCATGTGGCAATAAAATAGAAAAAGAAAGATTTTAAAAGGAAGTTAAATTAGTTGGAAGATGAAGGTGGAAGCAGGAAAAGAAGCCCGGCAATATCTCGCCTTAAGTTTCTTTTCAGCTGCAGACCTTCCTATTCACAACATTAATTCCACCGCTTACTTTCCTCTCATTTCGCCTCTTCTCTCTCACTCTCTTTCTCATTCCCTTTGCAGAACAAAGAAACAATCATCATCAAACAACAACAAAATCATTAAAAAAAAAAGTCAAATCAAACAACCCATTTTTTTGGATCTATGTTTTTTTTTTTATTTGATCTAAAAAAAGAAGTCTGGGTTTTTTTGCTGATCAAAGAGTAGTGGGGTTCATTGATGAAGAGTTGCTTTGGGGTTTGGTGAAGGTTGAGAAAGGAGCTTTGATTGTGAAGCAGAAAGCATATGCATCTATGAAGACAAGGAGGGCAAGGGAGTCGCCTTTTCACCACCTCATGCTTCAGCGTCTTCTTCTTTGGCGGTTTCCTTTCATTTTTTTTATAATGGAATGGCAAATCTTGTTCGTTATGGCAATTTTGAGCGTGACATTGAGCAAGTAATTACTACCCTTCTTCTCTCTCTCTCTCTCTCTCTTTTTTTTTTTTTTTTGATTGTTGAAGATATGAAGATGCCTAAGGGGAAGAAGAGCTTGGAACTGTAGAGTGTACACCTCAACTTTGTTGAGAAAAGCTTAGAGTAGATAACTCTAATTTTACCACTCAAAGAAGAAAGTTTAGATTTTAGGAAAACTCACAAATGCTCACACTTCACTCTAGACTACACTCTTTAGAGAAGAACTCTTTAGGAAAACTTAGAACTTTTATTGCTTATTGAAGCTTACTACTTGATGATTTACAAATGCAAGGGAGGGGGGTATTTATACAATACCAAGACAAACACAAGCCACACAAATATAAAATCTAAATAAATTACAACCACCCATTGTTGTTTAATAACAACCACACATTTAAATCACACAACTACAACCACACATTAAACCACACAACTACAACCACACATTAAACCACACAACTACAACCACACATTAAACCACACAATTACAACCACACATTAAACCACACAACTACAACCACACATTAAACCACACAACTACAACCACATATTAAACCACACAATTGCAACCACACATTGTTAGGCTTTTATTTTTCCTTGGGCTGGTATTGGACAATTTAACACTCCCCCTCAATACCAGCTCTTCCTCTTTGCACCATGTTGAGTTGACGACGAAACATTTCAAATTTGTTGATACTCAAACCTTTTGTGAATAAATCTGCCATTTGATCATCTGTCTTGATCTGCTTCATTTCAATCTCTTCTTGTAGAACCTTTTCTCTGATAAAGTGATAATGCACTTCTATATGTTTGGTTCTTGCGTGAAAGACTGGATTTTCTGCCAAACGAATTGCTGACTGGTTGTCGCAATACAACGGAACTGCATAATCTACTGGTTGATGTAGATCACTTATTAGTTGTATCAGCCACGTACACTCTTGAGCTGCCATTGCTGCTGCTCGATACTCAGCTTCGGTAGTTGACAATGATACTGTTGGTTGTCTCTTACTGCACCAAGAAATTGTTCCAGAACCAAGTTTAAACATGTACCCAGTTGTTGATCTCCTGGTGTCATGATCTCCTGCATAGTCAGCATCACAATAACCAACTAACTTACAGTTTTCACCTTTCTTGTACAAAAGACCATAATCTATTGTACTTTTCACATATCTCAGTATTCGTCGAACTGCTTCTAAATGAGGCTTCTTCGGATTTTGCATATACCGACTCATCACACCAACTGTATAAGAAATGTCAGGTCGAGTCAAGGTTAAGTAGATCAGGCTACCTACCAATTGTCGATACATAGTTGCATCTTCCAAGTCTTTGCCTTCAAGTGCACACATCTTGCCATTTGGTTCCATCGGTGTTGAAATTGGCTTGCTCTCGAGCATTCCAAACCTTTTTAGCAAATCTTTAGAATATTTTTGTTGACAGAGAAATATTCCTTCTTGTATGTGATCAACCTCTAGACCAAGAAAGTGCTTGAGTTGTCCAAGTTCTTTCATTTGGAAACGAACTGATAAATTCTCCTTGGTTTGAAGAATTTCTGCCTCATAATCACCAGTTATGATTAAATCATCCACATATATCAATACGATAGCTAGCTTTCCTCCATTAGCTTTGACAAACAAGCTGGAATCTGCAGGTGTCACTGAATAACCACTATGAGTTAAAAATTCAGCAATCTTACCATACCATGCTCTAGGTGCTTGTTTCAATCCGTAAAGTGCCTTTCGCAGCTTACACACATGCTCAGGATGATTTTGGTTTTGAAATCCCAATGGTTGAATCATGTAGATTTCCCGATCTAGCTCTCCATGAAGGAATGCATTCTTCACATCCATCTGCCACAAGTTCCAGTCTTTGTTGGCTGCAAGGGCAAGTAGGACTCGTACGGTTGTAAGTCTTGCCACCGGACTAAACGTTTCATCATAGTCTAGCTCATACTTCTGAGAGAAACCACGAGCCACCAACCGTGCCTTGTACCTTTCAATCGACCCATCTGGACGATGTTTTATCTTGTAAACCCACTTGCAGGATATGGGTTTCACATCTCTTGGTTTTGGCACTAGATCCCAAGTCTGATTCTGCTCAAGCGCAGTGATCTCTTCTTTCATAGCCATAATCCACTCAGAACTCTGTGATGCTTCTTCAAACGTCTCAGGTTCTGTTGCAATTGGTTCTTCCACTATGGCTGCATTAGCATATTTGGGATTTGGCTTCCGTGCTCTTGTTGTCCTTCGGATTTGTGATTGTGGAGATGGTTCTTCCACTTCACTCGATCTAACATCTGGTTGATACACACCAGTTTGCCAAGGACTCTGGACTAACACTTGCTCGTCATCGTTATCATCACATAGGTCTTCTACTTCATCTGAAGTTGATTGAAGTTGGACAATATACTCTCCCATTTTCTGTTGTAGCATGTCTTCAAATTCTTTTGAATCTGACAACACCTTCTTTTCTGAGGACCACCAGGAAGATGCTTCATCGAATACCACATTGCGTGAAGTGTAACATCTTCCACTCGTAGGATCACAACATTTCCACCCTTTCCTTTGGTTGTCGTATCCCACAAAGATACACCTAGTTGCTTTCTTATCAAACTTGCTACGTAAATGATCAGGAACAAATACATAACATACACAACCAAATACTCGAAAGTAGCTGACTGAAGGTTTCATTTTCCACAATTTCTCAAAGGGTGAAACAAACTCTAACCTTGGTTGAGGAAGTTTGTTGATCACATGGGCTGCGGTTCTCATAGCTTCGGCCCAAAATCTTCCGGGTACATTCTTTGCATGCAGCATACTCCGACAAATTTCTGCAAGATGCCGATTCTTTCTCTCTGCTACACCATTCTGTTGTGGTGTATTGACACAAGTATACTGATGACGTATGTTGCATTCTCGTAGGTATTGAGAGAATTCGCCTGAGCTATATTCTCCTCCATTGTCTGTGCGCAAGCAACATATCTTCTTTCCCACTTCTCCTTCAACTATCTCTTTGAACTCTTTAAACTTTGAGAAAGTGTCAGACTTTTCTTTCATAAAGAGAACCCACACATACCTGGAGAAATCATCAATAAACGTCACCATGTACCGCATTCCACTAATTGATGGTTGCTTAACGGGTCCAAATACATCAGAGTGAACTAACTCTAATGGTTCTTTTGCTTTAAACTTTGACTCCTCGTATGGCAATTGGTGTGCTTTACCATATTGGCATCCTGCACAAACTGTGTCTGTTCTTATGTCAAGCTGAGGAAGTCCCTTAAGCATCGACTTCTTCATCATCATACTTAGCTTGGAATAACTAACATGACCTAACCGCATGTGCCATAAATCTGCTGTATCGCTCCTTCTTGTCTTGTCTACATATGCTGACTCTGCTGACATCACGTAGACTGACTCCAGACGTCGTCCTTCCATCATCGGCTGTCCTGAGATTTTGAGATCACGATATACCTTCACATCCCTTGGACCAAACAGAATATGGTGACCTGACGATGTTAATTGTGCCACTGAAAGCAAATTTTTCTTCATGCCTTGGACATGGTAAACATCTTGTAGTGGTACCTGATTATGACTATATCGAGGTGTTACTACCGTCTTACCGATGTGAGTAATCGGTAATCTTGAATTATCAGCTGTCACAACAATGCGATTTCCCTTGTATTCTGACAGGTTCTGCAACTTCTGTTTATCGCCTGTCATGTGATTTGAGCAACCTGAATCGACAATCCAGTCATTCTCATAGTCAATTCGGTCAGCCATTGTTACTGTGAGAGCTAACTCTTCCTCTTCCATAGCAAAAAATGCTTCAGCGTCCTAATCATCTTCGCTTTTCTCCTTTGTACTAGAAGTAGCAGCATTGCTCTCAGCGGGCCTTTTGTTAAACCAACAATCTTTTGCCATGTGACCTTTCTTGTCACAGTTGTAACAGTTACCTTCAAATCTTTTATTGTTGCTACGATTCTTTGAAGCTCCCCCTGGACGAGAGCTCCCTTCTCCTTGATGACTTTTTGTCTTGTCACCATACTTTTTAGATCCACCACCGACGTGCTGTTTGAATTTGCCTTTGCTTTTGTTGGTGTAGAGTGCTTCCTCTTCACTTTTCAACGAGACCCCTCCCATTTGCTTGGCCATAGATTCTTGACCAACAAGCAAATTTTCAAACTCTACAAGTGATGGTTGAGTTGGCCATCCTTGTATAGCGGCAACGAAGCTGCGATATTCGGGCCTCAAACCATGGATAATTATTCTTTTTACCCTGGTATCTCCAATAGCGGCTGTAGGATCTAAATCAGAAATTTCACGGCATAACGTTTTTACCTTGTGAAAGTATTGAGCAATCGGTATATCTCGTTGTGCAACTGATAACAATTCATTCTCAAGAAGTTGAAGTCTTGTGTCATTTTTTCTCGAAAAGAGTGCATCTAAAGTATCCCACGCTTCTTTTGGCGTTTCTAGCTTTTGTATGTGTTCCAACATTTCTTCTTCAACTGTGGTCTTAAGGGCAAACATGGCTTTACCCACTTTAATCTTCCATTTGCGCAAGGTTCCTTGAGCATCTTCTTGCTCGGGCTTCGTAACTTCACTACCACCAACGACTTCCCAAAGGTCTTGACCTTGTAGGTAAGACATCATACACGTCTTCCACGTGTTGTAATTTTTGTGATTGAGCTTCTTGATTCCTCCAACTACTTGAAGATCACCCATCGTGTCGGCAAGACTAACAATACCGAACAAGCTTGATTTTGAGACACAAACTTGTAGAGTACAAACTCCTCACAACTCAAGAACGCTCAAACCAAAAATAGTACCTGAATAACTATTTCACCGTGAATAGTACCGTATACGTGAACAGTATTGTACGTATGTCGTACACTAGAACAAATCCAGTATACGTTAACAATTACTGCAAAAGTATACAACCACACGTATGAATAGTAACCGTATCTGTGAATAGTGACCGTATACTGGAACAGTGACCGTAGCCCGTGAATAGTGCACCAGGTAGGTTCCCAGGAAAGAGAGGTGGGTCACTGATAGACACACTTAAATACCAAGTCTTTCCTAGCCAGAACTTCCCTAGACACTTTCACACTACCACACTTTATTTCCAGCAACAAGAATAATTCTTTTCTGATGTGGAAGATCAGACAATACTGCAACCACAGAGCATACTAAGAACCAACACTTTCACTGCAGCGGAATAAGGACCACGAACCAATGGCTCTGATACCAATTGTTGAGAAAAGCTTAGAGTAGATAACTCTAATTTTACCACTCAAAGAAGAAAGTTTAGATTTTAGGAAAACTCACAAATGCTCACACTTCACTCTAGACTACACTCTTTAGAGAAGAACTCTTTAGGAAAACTTAGAACTTTTATTGCTTATTGAAGCTTACTACTTGATGATTTACAAATGCAAGGGAGGGGGGTATTTATACAATACCAAGACAAACACAAGCCACACAAATATAAAATCTAAATAAATTACAACCACCCATTGTTGTTTAATAACAACCACACATTTAAATCACACAACTACAACCACACATTAAACCACACAACTACAACCACACATTAAACCACACAACTACAACCACACATTAAACCACACAATTACAACCACACATTAAACCACACAACTACAACCACACATTAAACCACACAACTACAACCACATATTAAACCACACAATTGCAACCACACATTGTTAGGCTTTTATTTTTCCTTGGGCTGGTATTGGACAATTTAACAAACTTTTGTGAAGAAGGGTTAGAATGATTAAGCCTAGATGTTTGGTTTTCAAGAAAACGAAGGAAAAAGGGTAGAAATGAATTTCAATTTTTTTTTCTATTTATGCTGTTTTCTTAGGACCCAAAAGAAAGAAAAAAGGAATTAGAAATGTAATTGAAATTTTTTCTTTCATATTTGATGACACTTCAGAGGAAACTCAGAATTTGGATTCATATATGTATATATGTGGTATATGCTTGTTTTTTGTTCATTAATATGTTATATAAGCATAGCTCTCATAGATAGTGCTTCTTGGTAGCATCACTTCCTACTAGCATCGTTCCTTAACAACAACACTTCCTAGTAGTAGCGATTCCTAGTAGCAGTACTCCCTAGTAATAGTGCTCTCTGGTAACAGTGTTCCAACACTCCAGTTCTCTGGTGTTCCTGCACTCCACTCTGCCAACGTTCCAGCACTCTTTAGTCGTTTGTGTAACATGTGACAAAGATAACTTGCAATGCAGCTAGCGAAACTATGAAGCTAACCTTGGAAGGTTGAAAGGTTTCTTGGGTTTCCTCCACGACGCACTTTCTCTTGTAGTGATTAGGGATGGCAATTTAAAATGCGGATTCTGATATCCGCGGATATCCGATCCGTTTTTTGCGGATTCGAATAAAAGTCGGATTCGGATATTATAATTACTATCCGCAATGGATTCGGAGCGGATGCGGATATGAAACATCGGATATCCATTATTCGAATCCGCATTACTTCTGCGGATTCGGATATCCGAATCCGCTTATTTGTAAAACACATAAATTTTGTTTTAAATTTTATATATATTTTTTTTTAAAAAAAATTGATTTGTTGAAGTTGGATTTTTAGCGAATTCGGATATCCGACGAATAATGTTATTTAATTCGGATTCGGATAGTAATATGCAGATTAAATGCGGATAATTTGCGAATTCGGATTTTAAAACAGTTTTGCGGATTCGCATAGTACAAAAAATGCAGTTATTCGACCCGCTGCCATCCCTAGTTGTGACTCCCTTGGTGAGACTATAAATAGATGTCCAAAGGTTTCATTTAAGATCTTTTGACAGTTTGACAAATTTTTGTTTATTGAGAATTCTCTACAATTACTACAGCTATCAGAACTTTCACCATCCTCAACCACTTACAGTGTTCATCACCATCACCTGTCACCGCACTTTTTTTTCAGGATCTATTCTAATCTTCCTCTCTGTCTTCTCCCTAAAACATCTCATTTTACTGATTTACAACGTTTTCTCCCCGATCAAAAAGAATCCTCTACATCTATATGAGTTCATTTTTTACTATTAGTTCAAGGAGCAGAAAATCATAGATGAAAGCAGGGGAGGAGTTTGAAATAAGCAAAATGAAGAAGCAAAAGCTGATATTAGTTCAGATTTAGTAAGGGATAGTAATCTATTAATTAATAGGACAGTTTTTCATTGTAGTGTTGGCTTGAATGAAATATTGTTTGCATAATTATATCCAATAGTTGTGAATATTATAGTGCAAATTTCCTCATTTATTTATTTTTTTTCTTAAGAAGAAATATTCTCAATTATACATTATAGAATAGGACCATGGAGATAAGGATCATACAAGATTAACCTATTCCTGTTGACTGAATATCTAGCCATTAATAAAGGTGAAGATTGGTAGCTATAAAGTCAGAGTCTAGTTTGCTAGTTTACTACTCAAATGAAAAAAAAAAAAAAAATCTTGAACTCACGTATAAATGATGTGAAAAATGAGAGACTGAGACCAAAGGGTTAAAATAAACAAAAGAATATTTGGATAAAATCCCCAACAAATGAGCAAGAATTTGATGTTGACTGAGAGATTTTCTTATATGTGGAACTGCCTCTATCTGGTGTCAGCATCTGCATGCCCAACATGATTTTCTTTCTCTTAAATATATGACTAAATATTAAGAACATAAAAATAAAAATAAAAAATTGAGTTCCTGTTGAAAGTTTCCCTTTTGAAACTCTAAAAGTGAAACAAATTTTACTGGTAATGGTATAGAACACATTCCTGTCATAGTTCTAAATTTCAATCGCGGATTTCATCCTGAATGCGATTGCGGTATTATTGTTGTGGGTGTCGTGAACGGTATCTAATAACACGTTGCGATTGTCGCGGATTTTAGCATTATCTTTTTCTTTGTTTCATTTATGTCCAAGATTTTGATCTACTGTTTGTCTTATTCTTTTAATTTCTTACCCTTTGTTTTGAAGGCACTTATTGCTTTGAAAAAGGGCACTCAGCTTATCAAGTATAGCCGTAAAGGAAAGCCTAAGTTTCGTGCATTTAGACTTTCTCCGGTGAGTTACTTCCTGTCAAGTTCTAAAACTTCAATATTATTACATCTCAATGTTCTCTTTCAGTCAACAATATTAAACTTTGCCTATAGACTGAATTCTTCTAGGATGATGGAAGAATAAATGCATTATCCACTTTGGCTTTTGTAGTTATATTTACAAATTGAATAGCATGTGTGAATCAAGGTCTTAACTGTGTGAGTGAATGGCTGGCACTTGTTTTAAGATTGCCTGCATGTGCAAGTAAAAGAACCTAATTTGAATTCAGGGTTTAGCTTAGTTGGTTCATGCAATTACTTTTAAGAGGTGATATTCAACAAGTCTGCGATTCGAATCTCAATATTTTCAACCTGTTCCCCTATTCCCTGCGGCCTCCTTTATAAAAAAAAAAAAAAAAAAACCTGATTTAGTTATGAAATAATTGTTTGAGTGAGTACAGTTAATATCTTTACATGTAAGAGGAACATTTATCTAGTTCTTATATACATAATCACTTGCATGTGAATTCTCTTCTATTTCCTATTTTTCATTTTTCTAGTAGGAAGCAGCTATTAATAGAAAAGTATATGCAGTTCTCTCTCTCTCAGTAATCTTAAATGCATATATGATATCAATTTTAGCTGTATTAACAGGATAAAACGACACTAATATGTTGCAGAGGGATTTAAATTGCGGTCATGAACGTGTTTTTGGTAACGTCGTGTTTATCGTGATTGTGGACAGGGACGTTATTAATGCTATCACGGTCAATTGCGGTAAATATCAACGACAAAGATAACCGAAATCGCAAAATAACGACTATAACGTCGCGTTGTGATCACTATTTAAATCGCTTGTTGGAGTTTAATTAGCCTTCTTTTCTATGTTAAACCACTAACGTTTCCATACAGAAAAATAATAATATTAACCATTGTTTGCCAACTTCTACAGGCTGTTTTTAGAAGATATTTGCGCCCAGAAAAGGAGTACTTGTCATTTTCACTTCTATACAATAACGGCGAAAGATCTCTTGACCTGGTTAGTACCAGTTATTATTCTATTTATTTATATTCAGCTGAATGGTAAAATTTCAATCCAGTGATTACCATTGTCTACCTCCATAGATCTGCAAGGACAAAGTTGAGGCGCAAGTGTGGTTAGCAGGGCTCAAGGCATTGATTGGACAGAATCGTAATAGACGAACCAAGAGTGATTTAAGTGACGTAAGTTCTCCTTTCTACATAAATATTTCATTTTAGAAGTCATTTGTTACATGTGTTAAATTGGAAGACTGAATCATTGTTTGTTGGAAAAAGCATTTATAATGTAGCACAACTGTATCTTCATTGATCAGGAGTTATAAAGTATTCGTATATAACACATATTCAGAGGTATGGGCATATAATCTTTTAAATACATGAAAAACTTAAAAAAACTTGAGCATGCCTGTGTCGGATACATATTCATATCCGATACTCACTCCAATCCTAGTAACATAGATTATGAGAGGAGTGCCCCTACCAAAGTATTGTTTTCATTAGTTAAATTACTAACATGGAAATATGCAGTCAGTCTTTTGACTCTTACCAATTTAAAGTGGACAATCTACATGACACATTTCTAGGTATGAATCAGTAAGGACATCAAATTGCAGTTGATACAGTCTTTTGGATGATACATACTGTGAAGTGAGAGCCTCCATTATAATATTTACAAGAATTCAGGGAATGCATCAATGTATCTGTTGCCTGTGCTTTAGATTGAAATCTTTACTTGCTAACTTCCATGTCTTTATGACAGCTCCAAGAAGGATATTTCTTTCAAAATGGCCGCCCATTTGGTGCAGCTCTAGAGTTCACCAATAGTATTACATGCGGTAGGGCATCAATAGATTTCGGAGGCTCAGTTGTGGGGTCAGAACGTGCAAATATGCAGCTGAGAACTAATGGTGGAGATGGTATCCGAATTAGTGTTTCAAGCACTCCTAGTTGTTCAAGTGGTGGATCTGCAGGTCCAGATGACATAGAATCATTAGGTGATGTTTACGTATGGGGAGAAGTTTGGTCTGACGGAGTTACACCAGATGGGTCTATAAGCTCAGTCCCTACAAAAATCGATGTGCTAACTCCTAAGCCCTTAGAATCAAATGTAGTACTTGATGTTCATCAGATAGCTTGTGGGGCAAGACATGTTGCTCTTGTAACAAAGCAAGGTGAAGTTTTCACTTGGGGTGAGGAATCGGGTGGGAGACTTGGTCATGGAATTGAAAAAGACTTTAGCCGCCCCCGATTAGTCGAGTTCTTAGCAGCAACTAATGTGGATTTGGTTGCATCTGGAGAGTATCATACATGTGTTGTATCAACAGCCGGTGATTTATTCACTTGGGGTGATGGTACTCATAACGTTGGACTCCTTGGTCATGGCACTGATGTTAGCCATTGGATTCCAAAAAGAGTTTCATCTGGTGCAATATTAGAAGGACTGCAAGTCTTATCTATCGCATGTGGGACATGGCATTCAGCTTTGGCAACTTCTGATGGGAAGCTATTTACATTTGGTGATGGAAATTTTGGTGCTTTAGGCCATGGAGATCGAGAAAGTGTTATGTATCCAAAAGAAGTTCAAATGTTGAGTGGATTAAAGACTGTTAAAGTCGCTTGTGGGATCTGGCATACAGCAGCTATTGTAGAGGTTATAAGCCAAACAGGTAGTGTTAACATATCATCAAGAAAGTTGTTCACTTGGGGTGCTGGTGAAAAACACCAACTAGGTCATGGAAGTAAAGAAACTTATCTACTTCCAACCTGCGTTTCTGCACTAATTGACTACAATTTCCACCAGCTAGCTTGCGGACATACCATAACTGTTGCACTTACTACATCAGGTCATGTCTTTACAATGGGTGGTATTTCATATGGTCAACTAGGAAACCCTAGCTCTGATGGAAAACTACCATGTCTGGTACAAGAAAGACTAGTAGGTGAATTTGTTGAAGAAATTTCTTGTGGGGCATATCATGTTGCTGTCCTAACATCAAGAAGTGAAGTATTCAGTTGGGGAAAAGGTGCCAATGGAAGACTAGGACATGGTGACTTAGAAGATAGAAGAATTCCAACATTGGTTGAAGCATTGAAAGATAGGCATGTCAAAAATATATCATGTGGCTCAAATTTCAGTTCCAGTATATGCATCCATAAATGGGTCTCCGGTGCTGATCAGTCAGTTTGTTCTGGTTGCCGGCAGGCATTTGGTTTTACTAGAAAGAGACATAATTGTTATAATTGTGGGATGGTTCACTGCCATGCTTGTAGTTCCAAGAAAGCATTGAAAGCAGCATTGGCTCCAACACCAGGAAAACCTCATCGTGTTTGTGATCCTTGTTATGCAAAACTTAAAGCTGCTGAAGCTGGAAATACTTCAAATCTGAATAGAAAAGTTGTTGGCCCTCGCTCCTCCATAGATGGAAAGGAAAGATTAGATAGGGGATCAGAAGTAAGGCCTTCTAGGCTTTTGCTTTCTCCCACTACCGAACCAGTAAAATACCATGAGATCAAATCAGGAAAACCTGGGGCTAGATATGATTCTCCTTCTCTAATCCGAGCTTCACAAGTTCCATCACTTTTACAGCTTAAAGATATTGCATTTCCAAGTTCACTCGCTGCTATTCAAAATGTTTTTAAACCTGTTGCTCCTTCTCCTCCGCCGTCGCCACCACCACCTCAGTCGTCCCCTATCAACTCAAGATCTACTTCGCCGTACTCAAGGAGACCAAGCCCTCCACGCTCCGCCACACCTACATTTTCAAGGAATGTTCTTGAAAGCCTCAGGAAGTCAAATGAACTTTTGAATCAAGAAGTGGCAAAATTGCAAAATCAAGTACTAGTGATAATACCCTTTTTGCTATTCTATTATGCTCATTTGCTACACTGCTAGTTTTAACCATGCAGCCTAGCTACCATCAAAAATAATCTTTTTTTCTCTACTTTTGAGCGATTACAGATCAAAAGTTTGAAACAGAAATGTGATTCACAAGACATGGAGATTCTGAAACTACGAAAAAATGCTCAAGAATCTGCTTTATATGCTGTAGAAGAATCATCCAAGTCTAAACAGGCCAACGAAGTTGTGAAATCCATCACAGATCAGGTACAGTTTAATTCTATGTTACTCCGACTCTTCATTTTTCCTTAAGTACCCGTGTCCGACATATATTTCGGATAAAGGTATGGGATATGATCCTCCAAATATATGAAAAAACTTAGAAAAAATTGAGCATATCCATATCCAATATATTAACTCATGAATCCGAGTAATATAGGTTTAATTCACTTAATATTTCAGTTTGCCACTAGATATAAACCACTGCTCATTTTAAATGCAAACCATACTATCTACAATAACACCTGCTGATAATAAAATTCAATATTGTTCTACAGTTGAAGGAAATAACAGAGAAGTTGCCTCCTGAGGTTTCTGAAACTGAAACCTTTAGATCTATGCATACTCAAGCTGAAGCATTCTTAAACAGACATGGAACATCTGAAGCTTCTTCTTCTTTGCCTGCAAGCTTCGAGTCTTCACATATGCAAGAGCAAAGGGTGGCAGATAATGTGGACGCTGCAGCTTCTGTCCCATCTACTGATAGTTTAAGTTCTAGAGAGGCTGCAGCTCAACATAGCTCAGAAAACAAATCAAGATCATCAGAGGCTTCTGCAATTAGAGGTGGAGGAGAAAAAGAAATTATTGAACAATTCGAACCTGGAGTTTACATCACTTACGTTTATCACAAAAATGGTGGCAAGATCTTCAGACGAGTTAGATTCAGGTACTTTGACTTAATGGTTGATTTCTACTGAAATTCCACATGCCGATTCATGCATTAATCAGCAGAAAATTATTATTTTTTCTTGTAATTTCTGAAGAATGAATAAGATTCCAGACTTTATTCTCTTCATCCTTCGAACAGAAAATTTCCATTTGATTAATTCTGTTGTTTCATGTGATTATGGATCTCACATTAGACAATTTAGCTAGACTGAAACGATGTTACAATGACGAGGATAGCAAGGTTGTTAGACTTTTAGAAAGGGTCTGGCCAGCAATTTTAGTAGCTTCAGTTTCATACAAATCACTTCAGGAAATTTAATTCATTAAGCTCTATATATCACAGGGCAAGTTATAGCTATATTATTCGGATTTGAGTGTGACTGTCGGACACGGGTATGTATCCGATAAAGATATGTTTAATTTTTTCAAGATTTTCATGTAATTGGAGGGTTCTTGGAGGATCAGATCCCCATACCCATGTTCGGATATGCGTCGGACATTGATGTCGGACACGGACGCTTTAAGAAAAATGAAGAGTTGGAGCAATATAGAGTTATAGAATGTTTTTATTCTAAGGTTTTACTTACAATCTCTCTCACACAAACGCTCGCAACGCATAGACACAAATGCACCATTCATACAGATACACACTCAGGAAAATCAAATTCCTCAGCTGATCCTTTCTACTTTTGAAAAACCAAGAGTGACTAGCATTTGTTATACAAAACTTGCATTGCAATTGTTCAGTGACTTACATGAAAGAGCTGTTATTAATCTCACTGCCTTACATTGACTCCCAACATTTTTTGCAGCAAACGGAGGTTTGCTGAGCAACAGGCAGAAGAATGGTGGAGCAAAAATAAAGATAGGGTGCTTATGAGGTACACTCCACATTCAACAAAACCAGCTTCAGCTGTATCATCCCCTACTCTATCACCACCACCACCAGCTGCTGATGAAACCAGTGAAGCAGCATCCCCTTCTCAAACCTAGTCATCTGGCAATGTAGTCCGATGTTACCCGGACTCTTCATTTTCTCTCAAGAATCTGTGTCAGATATTTGTGTCCGATACATATTCGGATATGGATATGAAGGTATAATCTTCCGAAATATATGAAAAAACTTTTAAAAAAATTGAGTATATCCGTATTGGACACATACTTGTATCCTACACTCACTCAAATCCGAGTAATATTAGATTAGAAAAAGATCAAGCGGCTATCTTGGGAGCAACAAGATTATGGCTCAACAATTAGGGGATGTATTTGTTTTTAGAAAAGGTTAGCTATGGATATCTATTATATTCAGGAAATTAGGATACAAGAACTTTCCATCACTTTACCTCAACAAGGCAAAGAAACAACTCCATCTCGAGCCATGATTATTTAATATTTACTTCAGAGGAAGAAAAAAAAGTTACATGTAACTCTTCTTATTCTTTTCTTTTGTTTCTTATTCTCTTGTTTTCTTAAACCTTCCTAGTGAAAAATTCTAGCTGTACAGTAGATAATTTTTTATAAAAAAAAATATTATCATTGGTGAAGCTATTTTATTTTTTGGAAATTGAAGTATTAAATAGTTTTTTTTTAATTTGGAAAATGATGAATTCGGACCTCCTTCTTTGAGTAGGGAGATCATGTACTAATTTCTGAGTCAAATATTCAAGTGTATGGGACAACGCTTTTGCTACTATATATATATATATATATATATACACACGTGTGTATCCCTTATTTTATATATATATATATATTTATACGTGTGTATCTTATTATTAAAACTGATTCCTGACTCTTGAAGGACTCAGTTGGTATTTTATAAAAAGATTTATTTTTTGTTTGGTAGTGCGGTAAAAAAGTAATCTAATTATATTTATTTAAAGGAGATTTTTGAAATAGATTAGAGATAATTTTGTCCACTTCTGTAACATAATTTTTTTTTATTTTTTAATAATGTATTTAAAGGGGTTGGTCCGCACGTTCACTCGCGGGTCGATTTAGGATCAATACCTCACCCGTTCCGGAAAAAAAATATTTTTAGTTTTTTTTTTTAAATCATGTATTTAAAGGGGTTAGTCTGTACGTTGATTCGCGGGTCAATTTAGGATTAGCGCCGAAAAAATTTTAAAAAATATATATTTTATTAATTATTTTTAGTTATTTTATTTTTAAATGATGTATTTAAAGGGATTGGTCCGCATATTAACTCAAAGATCGATTTAGGATTTGTACCCGACTAACACGAAAAAAAGTTAAAAAAAAAATATTAATTATTTTAAAAAAATTTAAATTATGTATTTAAAGAGATTGGTCTGCATGTTAATTCGGGATCGATTTAGGATCCATACCCGACCCGATCGAGAAAAAAAAAGAAATTTATTTTATTAATTATTTTTAGTTTTTTTTTTTTAAATGATGTAATTAAAGGGGTTGGTCTGCACATTGACTCGCGGATCGATATAAGATCTGTACCCGATCCGTTGGAGAAAAAAATTAAAAAAAAATAATTTTATTAATTACTTTTATTTTAATTCTAAATGGTATATTTAAAGGGTTGGCCTATACATTCACTCGCGGGTCGATTTAGGATTCCTAATTGACCCTCTTGAAAAAAAAATTTTTAAAAAATTTTAAAAAATTTTATTAATTATTTTTAGTTTTTATTTCATTTCATTTCACTTTATTTTATTTATAAATAATATATTTAAAGGGGTTGATCCGCACATTAACTCGCGGGTCAATTTAGGATTCGTACTCGACCCGCACGAAAAAATGTTAAAAAATAAATTTATTTAATTAATTAGTATATTATTTTATTTTTAACTAATGTATTTAAAAGAGTTAGTCTGCACGTTGACTTGCGAGTCGATTTAGAATCCTTCACCGATCAGCTCGGGAAAAAAGTTAAAAAAATAATTTTTTAATTATTTTAATTTTAAATGATATATATAAAGGGGTTTGTCATCATGTTGACTCGCAAGTCGGTTTAGGATCCGTACCCGACTAGCTCTGGGAAAAAGTTTAAAACAATTATTTTGTTAATTATTTTTATTTTAAATGATGTATTTAAAGGGTAAGTTCGCACGTTGAGTTGTGGGTCAATTTAGGATCCGTATCTGATCCGCTCGAGAAAAAAAAGTAAAAAAAAAAAAAAAGATAAAACAAACTTACTGCTAACCTATGTGAGAAAATCGATCACACGAGAGAATAAAATACGAACCAAAATTTTATTTTCTTATTTTTTAACTCCTATAAATAAAAACATACAATAAAGCCTAAATATTTTTAAATATATATAAATAACATTTGAAATTTCATTTATATTACGTAATTTATAAATAAACAATTATCATAAATTTAATTTTAATAATTAACAAAATATAATTATATTAATATTATTATAATTTGGAAATAAAAATTAAATAAATATTGTAAAACTTAAAATTAATTTATTATTATTAATTAATTAAAAAATTATAAAAAATAAAAATAAAAATATTAATATCAATATCAATCAATATTAATATCAATGTCATTCTATATATAAAAATACCAATTTCAAAAGTTTAAATAGTGAACGACATATATACATTTGATAATTTATTAAATTAATTATTTTATCATTAATTAATGAATTTTTTTGTTAAATTAAAATATTAATTAATTTTTATAATATTGAATATCTTAATTATGAAAGTAAATTTTTCTTAATTGATCATTTTCTTATTAAATTAAATATTGACTAACTTTTAGCAATTTATTTCCTTATTAACCTAGAACTTTATATTAAGAATCTATACTATTATTAAAATCCTTGATTGAGTTAGTGTCACGATCCGATACCAACTCAACTAGAAAATTATAAAAAAAAAAAAACAACTTTAAATAATTAAAAACACATAAAAAATGCATTACACAAGTAATTTCAACTTTTTTTTTCCAAACAAATAAATAAAAAACAAAACAAAACAAAAGACACTCAGGCCAAAAAAAACCACCCACCTTTCACAACTATGCCTGTCACTATTTTTTTCCTTTTCACAAAGATTTTTGTTTCATCAATTTTCACTCACTACATTCAAAACTTTTTTCTAACCTTCCATGAGTATGTTGTTTTTTATCTGTACATAGGCATGTGGCTTTTTTTTTTTTTTTTTACTTCGTGGTTTTTTTTTTTTTTTTCTGTTTCAATAGTATGTTGCTTTTGTCAGTACTGTACTAAGGTATGTTGGTTTTTTTTCTTCAATTTACATGTTACTTTTATTTTTTTAAGGGCAATAGGCAAATGTGGTGTAGATTAAGAGTGTGAAAGGAAAAGTGCTGAAATACGCAAAGTAGGGGAGATAGGATGTAGGTTAAGAGTGAGACGAAAAGATTGTATGAAACTTCACGTCAGTATATATATATATATTTTTTTTTTATTTAAATGATAAATATTTATTTCAATAATTCATTAATGATTCTTGTAATAAATAGTTGATTTTTTTTTAAAATTTTGATTACGTAATATGATTTAAATAAAAAATATATATATTAACGTAAAATAATCGTTTCATACAATTTTTTGTTTAAGAATGAGTGCTGAAATCCGACGGAGACTAGGAAGGCTTTACAAAGATGTAAGCAAATCAACGTTGACTTACCCAATATATGCACATGAAATATAGAAGGAAACTTACAATACACTTACTAAGAAAACATCTTGAATTATGCTGCAATATTTAGTTCTTTAAGTACATGATTTGACATGTTTTGCATTTAGGCTCAATAAATTATAAAAGTCCTAAACTGAAGTTACGTGTATTAAAATGAAAAAATTATTTCATAGACTTCTTTTACCACGTTAGTTATGATCTCGACTAATCAAATTACATCACATTAGATTTTTCTTTCAAGTCATACTTTTTTTTTCTTTGCTTCGTTATGTTTTTTTCTCGAGAGAAAGAAAGAAGAAGCGAAGAACGTAATCTTTTTTTGTTTTTTTTATGGGAAATATCTCGTGTTTTATGTTAGAGGATAGAACAAAATTTTGATTTTGTTTTAATTTCGTTGGCTGAGACCATAACTGACGTGCTGAGATCAATCTATAAAATAATTTTTCATTAAAGCGGGAACGAGGTTCCTTAACGACAAAACTTTTTTTTGACACATGGTTTGTTTTCATTGGTTATTATATATATGGTTTTTTTAAATTTATATACTATAAAAATACATATAAATTAAATTATAAATTACTAATCTATATTATTATAAAAAGATTGATTAAGTTGGTGTCAAGAATCAAGTGTCACAAATTCAATTGATGAAAGTACAAAACAATCAAATAAAATTAAAAAAAAAATGTTAACAAGTGCCTAGTGGCATTAATTAAGTTTATATCTAAGGAAATAAAAGTACAATTAATGAATTACTTTTTTTTAAATTCAGTAAAAATAATGCATTAAATGTAAAAAAAAAAAAAAAAAACTTTCTTAAAATAGTAATTTAATAATTCTTAACCAGTGCCTATAGGCATTAGTTAATCGGACCCAATTATAAAATAAAAAAAACAACCTCGTTACCGCTTTAATATCCAATGTATTGAAAATGATAAATAAAGTTGTCAACTTTTGCATTTAATACAACCTTATTATTATAAATAAATATATTAACTAACTTTAAAAAGTACACTTAGGGGCATTCGTTAGCAAAACCTTAGTCTTTAGATTTTGCTAACGAGTTTCCTTAAGACACTTTTTAAAGTTATTATATATAGTAACATCTTTACCAATGTATTGAAAATGATGAATAAAATTATCAACTTTTGCATTTAATACAATGTTATTACTATAAATAGTATATTAACTAACCTTAAAGAATGCCCTTACGACACTCGTTAGCAAAACCCTTACACTATATTTAGTTCACCGTAATAGAAATGTTATTACGGGACGATTCAGCGCGCTACCGTAACACAGCCGTTTGGTTCGCGGAATGGCTATTCGACGAAATGACCGATTCCGACCTCATTCACCAAAAGCTCGTAATAGCCATTCGACACCCCTTCCGAATGGCTATTACAGTCAACCACCGAATAGCTTTTTTTTCCTCCTAAAATACTCCTAACCAAAAATTGTAAAGAGAGTACTCTAAACTAAAAAAATCAACACAATATCCACAATAAACCAAGAAACACCCTTTTGAGTAAAAAAAAAAAAAAAGATCAGATGAAAATTCTCTCTTTTATGGGTTTCGAGTTAGGATAGTTGTAGAAGGTTTTGGGGCTTGAAATTTAGGGAGAAGGAAGAGGAGACAAAGGTAAACAACATATCAAAAAAATGAGAGCTTTTGGGGCGGTGATGGACGGAGAAAAAGAGGTGAAAGTCTCGGGTTATTTTTGTAGATTTATGCTTTTCGAGTTATTAAAAAAAAAACAATTAGAAAAAATGGAAAGATGAGATTGAAAGGAAGATTTGGGTGAAAATGAAGGTTTTCTGAGTTTGGAAGTTAGAGGTAGGTGACGACGACGGCCGATCAAAATTTGAGTTTGAGTTTTGCTTGAAGAAGATGAAAAGGAAAGAGAGTGAGTGGCAAAGAGAGTAAAGTAGAGAGAGAAAGTACATGGGAGAAATGGGAGGAGAGAGAAAATGAATGATATTTATAAAGGGAAATTTAATAAAAAATTAAAATTAAAAATATAAATATAAATATAAATATAAATTTTATATTTTATATTTTATATTTTTAAATATATTTTTAATATTTTATTTATTTATTTATTATTAAATATATAATATTTAATTACTATATTATATTTAATTATTATTATTTATAAATATTTTAAATATAATATAATATATTATAATTTTATTAATTTAAAATATATTAAAATATAATTCATATTTTAATATATTTTTAAAAGATTAATAAATTAATTTTAGTTTTTATTAAATAAAAATATTATTATTTATGTTAAAGATAAAATACTTTTTTTTATCTATTCTTTATTTATTTTTTAATATCATTTTAACTAATTAAACAAAATAATAATATTTTTCATTTACTTCATTCATTCAACCAACCAAATTATATAATATATATTCATACTCTATTTCATTTCTCATTTATTCCATTCTCTCTCTATTTCATTTCAGCAAATCAAACTTTGAGGCCACCTGTTTCTTAGAAAAATAAATAAAAAATCAATAATTAAATTACTTAAAAATTGTTAACTCTTGAATTTCATGAAAAGAAAAAAATCTGTTCCTTTGACTTCCCAAATTCTTCTCTGTTAAGAAATCATATCTCCAAAATATAAATATATATGATTAGTTAAATTTATTTTTCAATTTCTCGATCCTAACTTTGGATTTTTTTCCATTTCATTTTCCGGGAAATAGTTTTTCCTGGAAAACATCCGAGTCCAATTTTCCATCGGACCGAACAGAAGCGTTTTTGAATGGGGCAACAACAATCGAAAGACGAGTTGCTATACAATCAAGTGAATTACGGTAACACTGAAGGAATTAAAGCTCTTTGCCATGAAGGCGCAGGCCTTGAGGTACCAAATAATTAATCTGATTATTTCTCTCAATTAATCACTGATTAAATTAGGTCTTTATCGTAATTAATCTGATTTCTTTTTTTGGGGTATGGATTGACAGTGGTTTGATAGCGTAGGGAAAACGCCGTTGATATTGGCGTGTTTGAATCCAATGCTTTTTAATGTAGCCAAAACTTTGATCGAACTCGGTGCCAATGTTAACGCTTATCGTCCAGGTTTCATTATTATCGATTTCTTATTATTATTATTTGCAAGTGATTTTTTTTGTTTCTTATGAAGTTAAATGTTGGGTTTTGTTTTTAACAAATAAAGTTGGGGCTTTTTTCACTCCAAAAAGCAGAAATGTATGATTTTGAAGGAAACTTTTGTTTTATTTTCTCATGGTCATTAATAACATTGGTTTAAGAAGGAAGAAATTTACAGTTTTCAAAGTAAAGAAGCTTTGGAGGCTTTGTTAAAGTAAATAGTATTTGAACTGATTTAGTTTTGGTATTTTAATTTGTGTTTAGGTCGGCATGCTGGGACTCCCTTGCACCATGCAGCAAAGAGGGGTCTTCAAGATACAGTCAAATTACTTCTTTCTCATGGAGGTTATTGCTTTATCTACTTCTTTAATGCCATGTGAAAACCAAGTTATTAGTTGTTACAGAACAAACATGTTTGATTTGAACTGTGTAGAGTAGTCTTATAAGTGACTTGTTTAAATTTTTCAGCAAATCCATTGGTGATGAATGATGATTGTCAAACACCTCTAGATGTTGCTAGGGTGAAAGGAAACGTTAATGTTGTGCGGGCTATTGAGGTATAAATGGAAGTTTATTTCAGATATTCTATGTATTGTCTAATCTGCTCGCAACTTTGAGATTTATCATGTATAATAAGTGCTGCCGGAACTGAGATTTTTTCCTTTGATGCTCTGCAGGATCACATATGTTTATTCTCTGGTTGGATGCGGGAGTTTTATGGGCCAGGATTTATGGAAAAGTTTGTTCCTCAATTGGTTTCAAGAAAAGTGTGGGTATTATTATTTAGAATGCTTTTTTATTTCAATTATTTTTTGCTTGTTTGTTGCCTTATGCCATTGAAGCAATCTGCCTTGATAGTTTCTATTAATGTAAAGTGTAAACCTTGATTTTCTATCAATTAGTAGCATTTTCGCTTTTCAAACAAATTGTGTATCTTCTCATTAATGCATTGCTTGCAGTTGGGTTGTTGTTCTACCGAGTGGTTCCCGTAATCATACAAAGCCTTTCAAGTTGGGACTGGCGATATATTCCAGTTTGCAGGTATTGCAAGTATAATCGGTCTTTCTTTTTTTTAAATCTATAGCAATCTAAGGATGCAAAAAAAGGTGAAGTGAGCCAAAGATTAAGCTCTTTAGTCTTCAAGCTCAGCCAAATCAGACTTATGCCTTTGTCAACCTAAATTCAAGCTCGAATGATGGCTGAAAAAGTCAAAATACAAAAATCCACAAGCTTGGCTTAAACTGTCCTGAATCTGATCATCAAGTTAGCTTCGGCTTTCTTAAATACTCATGATGTTATTATGTGTATAAATAATGAGTTTACTTACTATTTATTAATATGGTATTAGATGTAAAAAATATATATAGGCTGCAGTCTGCTTTAAATTGTTCAAGCTACTAAGCTTGGTGAATTATTACATAACTGAGTGAAGCAAAGTTTGGATAATACTCGATGTATAGATCACGAACTTGAAAGGAGAAAGTAGAAGATAGGATAAATTCTGAGAGTGGTGGCAAGGTCCTATTTAATCCTATATTAACGGGATATCTATAGAAATTTGTTGGTAAGCTCAAACCAGGATTTCTTCAGGGAGCTTTGGAATTATATATTCTCAAGCTTTATAGGATTATCTTGTTCCCGTTATTACCTCAACCTAATTGTGAACTCCTGAATAATACTTTAAAATAATTTATCGTTTCAGTTGTTTTATTTTGTTTCTGTTTCGTACTGTTAAACCTTTCTTCTCCTTAAATGATTTTCTACCACTTATTTGGGTAATTGGTGAATTAACAGGATGCCCAACCACGCACAGTTATTGCATTGTGGAAAGCTAATTTGGAGGAACCAAAGCTGAACCAGCCTGATCCTTCAGTGGCAATTCTTGATAACTCCAGCAGTAATTTCTCTTGCCAATATTTCTAGTTGTCAATATTTTCTGGCTATGTTTTGGAATTTGAAATCAGATTGATTTCTTAGTCTCCATATTTTGATTGATTTTATCTTCATGAATTGTCTCAAGACGCGGGAGGCAGAGACTTACACCTCCCGAGAGGCGAGGTATAAGCCTAGAATAGTTAGGTGTAAGCATGGTAACTATCAATTACTTACAACTTTATAAAACCCCCTGAATTTGACTGAAGTTGCATGTAAACATGATAAAACTAGAGTTCTTTGATATTGGAAATCACTGGGAGTTTAACTTGCAGTTTCACCATACTCCAGCCTCCAGCCTCCACTTATGTCTTTCTTCAGATAACTCGGTTTCTTTTCCCCTTTTGACTACTTCGCCAATAATTAGGTGAAAACTGATTATTAGCTTTGATGCTTGGATACCAATAAGTATTTGTTTCAGTTTTTGGATGATATTTGCATGTTTTCTGTGTTGCAATTCACATCAACATGGTCTGGTTCTTTTCCAGAAACACGCATTAAACTTGCACCTGGCAATGAAAATGACAGGCAGCAGCTTCAGTGGTTTTGTGATGCATGCAAAGGAATTCCACAGGTACTATTCACCCTTTATATACAGATGTTTCATTTATGCTTCTTGTTCGTAGAGCCATGCATAACTTATAGCAGATTGTAACAAGAGGAGCAAGTCATTATCGATCAGAAGCGGAATTCCTTTATCATCACAATGATATTTCCTCCAACTTTTTACAATAATTCTATAAATTTTCTATTAGAGATTGTTGGGTCTTCCAGTTATTGTAGTCTATGTTGCTCCGACTCTTCGTTTTTCTTGAAATATCCGTGTCCGACGCATATTCAGACATGGGTATGGTGATATGATCCTCCAAGGACCCTCCAAATACATGAAAAAACTTAGAATAAATCAAACATACCCGTGTCCAACACTCAAACCCGAATCTGAGTAACATAGATTGTAGTTTAGTGAAGCTGGAATCAGTCAGTGGTGGAGTATATGTTTTTGGATCTGTTTGCTTGAGGGTGTTGCACTGTTTCTCAGAAGCAAACCTGGATAAGTGAATAAAACTTTTCTTTGAAATTACACAAATATTCTAAGGTATACGAGAGGTATACTTTTGTTTCTGGGCGGAAGGCTGTTGAGTTCCAGAGCATATGCAGTAATAAGTAAAACCTCAGGATAGTTTGTTCATTCACCCAACTTTTACAAATATGAAACATTTTGTTCATAATGCTTTCCAGTAAATTTTTACATTAAATCTCCATTTTTATTTGAGTTTGGCATTGGAATATGTAGGCAACAATTCCTGCACTTGTGCATAATTCTCAGCCTCCGGCTGCTCCGGCAACTGCACCACCAGATGCAGAGGATTTAGAATTAGCAATAGCAATCAATGCCTCTATCCAATCAGCTATTGCGGAGACACCCGATTTTGATTTGCAATCTGGCAATGAAGCTAGTTCATCCACCGGTTGGAGTAGCTCTGCAGGTACTAGTGGACACAATGGTTCAGTAGCTCCAATGGCATTTCCTCCTTCAAAAGCAAGTATCAGTAAATGGACAATGTTTGAAGCAGGCTCTGGTAGCAATTCAACCGAGGGCACCGAGACCCACGACATTTCTGCTATCCATACGACAGTGCAAACCTCAGATTCAGTCCCATCAGCTCCACCAGCTGCGGATGAGATTGTCAAAGATGGTCCAATTCAATATCCGTCGATCGATTCCACTCCTATCAATATGTCTTCCTCGAATGGCGAAAACTTACCTGCTAGTGCTGGTCAAACAAAACAAGATGGAAGTCCTTCTTCATGTGCAATATGTTTGGATGCTCCATCAGCGGCAGCCTGTGTTCCTTGTGGCCATGTTGCTGGATGTATGTCTTGTTTGAATGAGATCAAAGCCAAGAAATGGGGTTGCCCTGTATGTCGTGCCAAGATTGAGCAGGTTATAAAGCTTTATCATGTTTGAATTTCACATCTGAATTTGTGTATGCTGTAAATGTTTCAATGATTTCTGCACATTGAAGAAGTTTGTTTCTCTTTGTTTTGAGCACGTCGCGTTTTAAGCGTTTGTAAACTATATTTAACCAATTTTACTTTAAAAGAAGTCATTCGTGTATAATTGCAATGAAAAGTGTTCTATAAATAGATATGTTTTCTAATAATAGTTCACTCTTAGTATTTATCATTGAAAAATTCACATTCATATATTTTGATGAGAAATTATCTCATTTATTGGAAGTTTTTAATTTCATGTGCATGTTAGTTGATATATATCTCTTACGGTATATTAAAAATATTAATTAAGAAAAAGTGATATGTGGTAATTTTGTAATTTTTTTTGTGGAATTAAATTTTTTCGTTAGTGTACCATAAATGAAAATACACTGGCCGGGAAATTTTTTAACTCAATAAATGGGGTTAAAATCTGTCACATGCCTTGTGGAATCTAAAAACTCTACTGGCAGCGTATTAGATATTTTTTTAATTTATTAAAATAAAAATTCGTTTTTGATATACTAGCCATTAACTTTTTTTATTTCATAAACGGTATTAACAATTTGTCATATGTTTCGTTTATTTTTTATTTTTTAAATTTTTAATTTTTTTAAATATATCCTACAGGAATATCCTTGCTAATCTCTTGTATGGATTATGGTATCTTAAAACTACACATGATGGATGAGATAATTTTCTTAAAATAATATAAAAAAAATACTAAATACAATAAAATACTCTTTGATAGAATGTCAAGGGCATTCAAAATGAGATTAAATAAAATTGGATTTTAGAAATATATATATATATATATATATATATGAACTCGAAAATAACGTAAAACTATTTAGAGAAAAAAATTATTTCAAAAAAAATATTTAGAGAAAAAAATAGGAAATAAAAGATTTAACCTTTTTTTTTTCTTTTTTTTATTATCTCATTTATTTTTTAATGCTTTTTTTATTTAATTTTAGAAATACAAAGTGATAGATCAACTTTTAAAATTATTTTTAAATCATGATTTTTTTAAAAATCGATAAAAAATACAAAATATTGAAAAATATTTATAATTGTTTTTCATACATAAAAATACAAAATCATGTAAAACTTATTTTAATATATATATATATTAATTTTTTTATGAAAATAATAATTATAAAAAAATAAAACGACAATAATAAAAAATAAAAACTAAAACTTTTTTATTCCTTTTCTTTTTTCCCTTCTTTTCTTCTTCATTTTTTTCGACTGACGATCTCTGACGACGTCAAGGCAGATAGATCTCCATCACTCACTCTACTCCTCCTTTCTTCCTCGTTTCATCGACGACCTCCTCTCTTCCTCTATTTCCTTTTCTCTCCTCCCTTCTTTTTTTCTCCTCCATTTTCTCTCATTTTCCCTCAGCCGACCAACCACCCTGCCGGTCACTTACCGACGACTAATCCTCCCCTAGTCATTTCTCTTCCCTTTACCTTCAACCTTCATTTCCTCTCTCCTCTTATTTTCTTCTTTTTTCTTTTTTGCAAACAAATTTAAATTAAGAATTTTGCTCGATTGAACATGAAACAACCGAATCCGACCCTTCTAATTGCTACTTTTATATAAATCTTAAAAGTTATATTTGATGCATTGTTAGTGTATAGATCTATACATTGACATTGCATTTTACGATGTCATCTATCGTGTTAGGAGTTAGTGGATAAGGCTAGTAGTTAGGAGTTAGAAGTTAGGATTAGGGTTAAGGGTTAGGGTTAGTGATTAATTTTTTAATGAGGTATCAGTGTAAAATTTACTGTCAATATATAGATTTGTACACTGACATTACATTAAATACAAATCCTAAGTTAAAACTCCAACTTTTAGCAGTGGGATATGTCGAGTTCAGGAACAGTTGCAGCCTAAGTCTCTTCCGAAAAGAAAATAATAAAACTTAAAGGCAAACTGTAACTTGATGTGAACATGACCTTATTTCCCACACTGAGCATTGTGGAAGAGTTGGCAGAACCTTATTGGACACTTTGTCGGCATACTTTTTACACTTTGCATGAAGTGAAACATCAAACAAAAAAAACAAACAACGGCAGCAAGCAAGGCTCTTTTGAAAGACATCCTTGTCATGTTGGGGTCTCTCTTTCGATATAAATCCAGAAAGTGGACTGCCATGTTTCCTTAATAGAGTGTGTGTGATATATCTAGTTATCAGCCATTTATATTCATATTATTGAACCAAGAAAGGCACCGAGTTTCACTATTTCGATGCACTTTATGCGTTACTCATCATGTCTGTCTTTAATCATGAAGTGGCCTAATTTCCTGTTTCGGATGACTCCTGTGAAGGCTTATAAACCTATTGGGATTTGAAGCAATTGGGTTCAAGAACCGTCAAAAACGCTTAGCCTCCATCTTCATCTTTTTGCTGGTCAAAGTTATGTTCAAGTTTAAAAAAACCGATTCGAAAATCGAACCGGTCTTGATCCAATCGATTGGATCGGTCGATTTGATGAATTTTTATATATTTAATCACTAAAATTAATGTTAAATAATTTTTTTTCCCCGAAATGGTTACGGTTATATGATCAAATGGTGCAATCAGCCTTTCAATATCTTTAGAGAAGTGTATGGTATGGCAGAGGCGTGGCAAAGGAAGGTGTAGACAAAGAGCTAATTTCTCTTTGAGTGTTTACATTTCGTGGTTGCATTTTCTATTTTGGTGTCATGAGTATCCTTTTTAAGTGGAATTCTTTCTTTCAGAATTGTGCTTAGGTGTTTTTGTCTTGGAGTTGTTGCTGGCATGGTTGTAAATCTGTTCCTTAGTGGGATTTTGATATCTCACCGATGATTTTCTTTCAGTTTCTAATAAAATATGGCTTAAAAAAAAATTAATAAAAATATGCATTTAATTTAATGCTATGGTCTTTAATATAAAATTAAGAGGTTAAAAGTTCAAATTTCATTATAAAATTTTGAAACAAATAAATATATATATAACCGGTTTTTTACTAGTTCAATCTAATTTTTTACTCGTTTTTAATCGGTTGAACCGGTTTTGTCTCGATTTGATTAATACCCGATTTAAATTTATTCTCCAGACCAGACAAGTCACCAATTCTTAGTTTAACCGGTTCGACTGACCCGATCCAATTTTTTAATCAATGGTTATGATCATAGTGACAAATTGTATTCATACTCGTTTCTGTTTTGTCGTCTCGTAGATTGTCCAAAAGTTTAATTGTTGTTTCATGAATGAATATTCTGCTTTTTAACTAAAGAATACATGCATTTATCATTTTTTTTTTTAATTTACCCTTAATCCCTCAACTTTTATCTATTTAATTCACTTGAAGAAGATATTATATGCCTAAGTCTTTACGAATTTGCAATCTCCATGAATCTGTCCGGCATGTATACAATTTGAGCTAATACTCAATTGGCTACATGCATATATCATTGAATCAAATATTAGATACTAAGCTTTTTTTTTATAATACGGTCAAAAATATCCCAAGCTTTACTTGTGCCTAATCCCTTAAATGATTTAAACGGTGCACTCACTACAGTAATTTTGGATTTTAATGGTATTTTAATGGCAGCGTTTCACTTAAAAACGTCGCTAGATATCGTGTTTTTACAGATTTTGCGGCATTTCGAAAATAAACGCCGCTACCGGGATTTATAGCGGCGATTACGCTGCGACGTTTTAGGGGCGTTTATAAGCGCCACTAAACTTAGAAAAAAACGCCATTGAAACATTTTTTTACTGTAGTGACTTCTTCACTTAAATTTGGAGTATTCAAGATTTTATTTTCGAAATACTCAACACAAATCAAATCTTGATTGATAAAAAAATGAAAGTTATTTTCTTATCAACTGGACTAACCATTGATAAAGAAATACTATATAAGTTCCCCTCATTAGATTGTTAAAAGAAGCTAAACTGCTGAGAATACTTGTATTAATTGAATCAAACCATATTTCTTTTGCAATGAAAGTGAAAATGGTTTAGACTTCATTGTTTCAATATATATTCTAAACCCTTTAAAAAGCTTCTTGCCTCTTATATATCAAATTAAAAGGTCAAAGGAGGCAAGGGGCATCCTGGATAAATCTCCTAAAGTATTTAACAAAATCCAACCTTCCTTATATATAGAAATTGACTTTTAATTGTCTTAAAACTAGACCTGTTCATGGCCCGGGCCGAGCCGCGGCCTAAACTTTTTTCAAATTCTTTGCCCAGGCCCGGTCTTGGGTCGGGCCGGGCCGGGCCAGTAGGTTCGAATTCACTGTTCATCATATTAAAAAAATATTTTTTATATTTTTATAATTAAAATTAAATTAAAATATTATAATAAAAAAATAATATTTTGGGCCCGACCGGTCTGGTCCAAATCAAAAATATCCTACCCAGGCCCGACCCAATACGGGTCGGGCCTGTCGGGCCGGGCGGGCTGCCCAGCCCATGAGCAGGTCTACCTAAAACCCACACACAAAAAAATTAGTTGGAATTTGGAAAGCAACTTAATTAAAATATTACTGTGATATTCTACACATCCAAGGCTTATTTACAAAGACCTTGTACATCAAAATAATTTTCTAGAAATGTTTTTTTAATTCACTTCAAACATTTAGTTCTCTTGAAATATTAATAGAACATAAATTAAACGAGAAGTTTTTTAAAAAAAGAAATGAAACAAGAAGTACCTAAAATGGATTAGCCCTTACTATTTGTTTTTTTTTTTTAAATTTTGTTAACGGGTGCCTTTAAAGTACTCTTTAAAATTAGTTAATATACTATATATATAGTAATAAAATTGTATTAAATGCATTTATTAATAATTTTATTCATCATTTTTAATGCATAAAATAAAGATATTACTATATATAATAATTTTAAAAAGTATTTTTAGAACAGTCATTAGCAAAATTCTTATTTTCTTGTTATTATTATTATTACTTGGTCGGTACTCGGTAGGCAAGCCAACTTTTGTGCCTTATATATGTTCTTTGACATTTTATTTCAAGAAACCAAGAATCATACAAAAGAGCTAGAAATTGTCCTCATCATTGAAGGCAAACATATAGTTGAAAGATCCATGTATGGGAAATGTCATTGTTTAAGTATATTTAGAAAGTAACTTTTTTCTAAAAAAAAAAAAAAACTTCTTTCTAATTGAGAATAAACCTGTTCATGGGTTAAGTCGGGTCGTAATTCGAAATTTTTTTATTTTTCTTATTCAGATCTGGTCGGATTGGGCTCGAACCGGCCCAAAATCCATATCACTGCTTAAAATAATATTTTTATATTAATAATTATAATTATATTTAAATAAAAATATTTTTATTGATGAACAGTAATTCGGGTCGGGCTGACCCAAATTAGAAAAATCTCTTTTAAATTTGATCCAATACGAACTGAATCTATCGAGTTGGATGAGTAATCCAACCCTTGAACAGTTCTAATTGAAAATGAAAAAAGATTCCATTAACTTGGATGATTAACAACCCTACAATTTATTTTTTCTTTCACATATTTTGAGTGCCTCAATGGCACTTTTTTGTTTTCACTTTCTTTGAATTTATGTCCACCCACCACCAGCCAAGCTAAGGCTTTTTCGGAACATAACATTAATTCTCTCCTATTGGAAAAGATTGAGAGATACGATATCTCAATTCTACTTTGCTTTTTCCTAATCAAAGAGAAAAAGAAAAAGGGATAAAACTAATTCATGTAAGCTATGGACCCCTTGCTAATCTAACCATGTTTGTGCAACAAAAAAAATCAAGAGATTGATTAGCATATATTTAAAGATATTCTATCGGTAATGAAGAATACTAATTTTATTTTTAAAAGATTCTTTGTACTCATCAATGTTAGCAATTCATTAATAGGAATTGAGATCGTAAAAGAAGTAAATTTTTGTGTAAATTTTTTGATAAGCTGGATTTTTAATAATGATGCAAGTCATGTGAGGTGATGGAACCACCATTACGTTTTATTGAATATTATGCAGGAAGATATCGTAAGAGTTTCTAAACTAAGAACCTGTAGATTATAAGCTATTTAATTGTTTATTTGTACCCAAAAAAATTATATATTTTTGCAATCCATTTTATAACATCTTCATGTCTCCAATGAATTAACTTGTACTATGGGAAAAGAAAAAGAAAGAAGAATAAAATTATACTGAAATTTAGCCTTAATTTATTAGGACTACTTATCGCAGTTAATTAATTTGTAAAGCTCGTTTGTTTAAAATATATACTTATAAATAATTTCGATTGTTAAGAGAATATAGAAAGTTGATAAATGAATCTTATAGAATATTGATGAGTAAGATATTATATTATGATGATAACATGAGGATATTATCACCCAAAAAGAGGATTGAATTAGGTAAGATAAATATCATTAATTTCAATATATATATATATATATATATTGATAAACTAATTAATCGATTATTGTGCCTTCGAGTAAAATTTTAAATGCAATAAGTTGATGTAGGGGAGTTCGCAATCTGGAGAAAAGATTAAGTTCACTAAAACTTGAAAATATCCCTAATCCTATTATCAAAAATAAATAAAGTAGGAACAGTGATAAAACATGTAGCTTTTGCTTAGTGTTCGTTCGTAGCATATTGCATTACTTACTATAAATATAAGTAGGAAGGAAGAACTTTTGATGCAAGATTATAATATACAAGAATCCTTAAAAGTAGCATCTAATTTTCGCTTCTTTTTACCAAGTGATTGGGGCATATGTGAAATCATTTATGGTAAATGATATGGAAATATTCAGATTTTCCTTTTAGAAAGAGATGAATAGATTTGTCTAAGGGTTGTATTATTCGTTCAAGTTCAAAGATCCACCTGATATTTTGGAGGATTTGAACATAATTATTGAACTCGAAAAATGGATTTGGATAAAAAAAAATGCTCATTTAAAAAACGAATCGGGTCTTGAATATGACATTTTTTATTCAGGTCCAGCTCGTTTTACTATTACTAATATAGATTTTTGAGGGATTGATAATTTTTACAAAAAAATCAAACTCTCCTTGTATAAATTTGGACGAATATAAGTAGTAATTTTACATAACTTGACCAAACTTGAACAAACATAATGTTTGTTAATATAAGATCCGATCCGGTCTATCATGGCTTATGGACACTTTTAGAGATGAGTATCTATCTAACCATTGAGCTATAAAGGTTGAAGTGTAATAAAAAATCAGCCAAGTTGATGTCGAAAGTCCGCAATTTATAGGATGTTGATTGATTTGTTATTGTAATTTAACTAAGAAGCAAAAATTGGACTGTGGATGGCAAAGCATTTCCTTCACAACTTGACAATAATGCAAATGTTCAAACTACCCTTATAGGCCAAAAGTGGCAACCACGAATCCAGGGAGCAAATCTGCACTTCTTCTCGGGCCAATAACTGTGCTTTTCATATCTCCTTAAAACTGTAGCAGGCAATTGGTAAACTACTCCTCCCTAATGGGAATCAATAATGCCTTTAGTCACTCAAATAATGAACACCTGATCTGATCAAACACACACTCATAGAAACTGTTTAGCACTTAGCAACATATTTTCAACATCTAGATATGCTTTTATAGAAAGGAAATTTGCAAATTTCTTTGCTACAATCCATTCTCTAATATATTGCTAGTGGAAGTCTTCTTCATTAACTAGTCATTGCTTCTACCTGTATTTCAAATTTCAATCAAGTATGCACACATATATAAATATCCTTTGGAGCAATATTCAATCACATTGCCAATAATCGTGTGGTTTATTATTTTGTTGGTAAATTACTAAACTTTTAATTTCAATAATCAATTTTTAATTTTTTGGATTAATAAAGATTTTATTTATTCAAAAAGTAGAATCTGCTACAAGTTTAACAACTTGTTTCTAAGCAAACCAGAAATAATCCATTTATGCTTTTACAGTTTTTAAATTTTGACAATCTCAAATATTAAAAAAAAAAAAAAAATCCAACCATGTTTAGAATATTGGCGAAAAACCCTTTTTTAGGACAGCTTTCTTGGATCAAACATGCATTTTTTATGATTAGCATTTCTTTAATGCTACATCCTTTAAGTAATCAAGGAGGAGGATTTTCAAAGGGGGAGTTCTAGGGTAAGCTATTTATGGTGAGCTTACGGTAAGCTCTATTATATATAAACATGATAAAATTACATAAATCATTAAAAGATATTGTCATGTATTTATGTAACCGAAAGTTGTCATGTATTTATGTAGTTTTTTTTACATATAAACATGATAAATTATATATATATAAAACATGACAAATTACATATAAACATGACAATTACATATAATATGACAAATTATATATATAAACATGACAAATTACATAAATCATTAAAGGATATGTCATGTATTTATGTAAATTAAAAGTTGTCATGTATTTATATAATTTGTCATATTTATATGTAATTGTCATGTTTATATGTAATTTATCATGTTTTATATATATATAATTTGTCATGTTTATATGTAAATATGACAAATTACATATAAATATGATAAATTACATAAATTTTTGAAACCTGAAAATTTTATTTTAAGTGACTTTCTTTACAAATTTTCTTTTCAAAGACATAGAGGATAGTTTGCATATGAAAATTGCAAAATTTCCCAAATTGATTTGGTAGGGTTTGTTTCTATGGCAGTCAAAACTTTAGGGTTGAAACTATTTGCCTAAATTAACTGTTTGTGATCAGGGAACTGTTCTTGATGGACTGATGCTTTCAGGTGATGCAAGTTATATCTCAATTGAAGTCAGTGAAGGGCAATGTAGTCAATTTGGGGAAAAGGTGTTGTCAATCAATGAAAAAAAAAAAAAAAAAAGGGTGAAGAAACAAAATCATGTTATTCCCTCATATTTTTAACCCAATAACTTTATCCTGTCTCCATCAATTATCTTTCTTTCTCTCTCTCTCTTTCTTTTTTACCTCACTGTTAAAAACCTCTTTCCATTTTCCATAAAAACCCTAGATAAAGTTATTTCCTCTTACCCATTTACCATTGCCAGTCCCAGTCCCAGTCCCAGTCTGTGTTACTAACTTTTTTGCAGTGAACTGAGAGTTTACTTCTCCCTTTCTCAGGGTCAAAACAGAAGATTAGAGATTTAAATTGGCACGAAAATATTTTCAATCATGTAATATTTATTGTGATTATGAACATAATAAATATTATAATAATCAATTATAATAAATATTGATGATAAAAAAATATTATAATTGTCGTAGATCGAAATTGTCGTAACATCATCTCACGATCGTTATTTAAATCCGACGCAAAATACTGTAATCACAAAAAAAATATATTTTCAAAATACTTGGGAAAAAAAAAAAACCCACAACATTAGACATCATAAGCCTTTCAAGTTTTCTAGGATTGATCAAACTAAAGATTCAAAGAAAACCTCAAAGACAAGAAAGGGACTCACTTGACCCAGTTGCTTACTTACTTGCTTGCCCCTAGCTATACTATTCTTCTTCTTCTTTTTCCCTTTTCCTATATATTTTGCCTCAGCATCAATCATCTTCTTTCAAACTCCTATATACCCTTCTCTTTCTCTCATGGCATTATTGAGAAGTCCCTGGTGAAAAATATACCTGTTTTCAAACACTTTTTGGCCTGTTATCTATCATTCTTCATCAAACCTCAATAATCCCCACAATCTTACAAATTATAATATTTTCCTAGACCTTAGTAATTACTGTTCATCTTCACCTTTGCTTCTTTTCTTGATCTCTTTCTCAAGCTCCTGTTGAATCCCTGGTAGACAAGAACAAATTATCATCCTGATTCCTGAAAACACTTTCAGCTTCCTTTCCTTACTTCAGAAAATCTTTGTTTTTTTTCTTCTTTTGTTCCAGTACTGTTCTTCAAGATATCTAAAAACACTTACAAGAAAGTATAAGGATCAGCATCTGCATTAGTTTCCATATGGATTTTCTTCAGGATTTCGAAACCTCAAATACAAACTCTTCCACTGCTTTAACCCCAAATTTCCCCGTAAGCCTTTCCGTCACCACCGTGACCACCACCACCACCACCAATACAAACCCTTTATCAGCCACGGTCTCCTCCCCTTCTTCCTCTTCCTCCACTTCTCCGTCCACTCTCAGCCGCTACGAAAACCAAAAGCGCCGTGACTGGAACACTTTCGGCCAATACCTCTGCAACCACCGCCCTCCTCTCTCCCTCTCCCGTTGCAGCGGCGCCCACGTCCTGGAATTCCTACGCTACCTTGACCAGTTCGGGAAAACCAAAGTCCACACTCCACTTTGCCCTTTCTTTGGTCACCCTAACCCTCCAGCTCCATGCCCCTGCCCTCTCCGCCAAGCTTGGGGAAGCCTTGATGCTCTCATCGGACGCCTCCGAGCTGCCTTCGAGGAACACGGAGGCAAGCCTGAAGCAAACCCTTTTGGGGCTAGAGCTGTTAGGCTTTACCTACGTGAGGTTCGAGATTCACAGTCTAAAGCCAGAGGCATAAGCTATGAGAAGAAGAAAAGGAAGCGACCCCCTCAAGTTCCACCTCTTCCACCACCAAATATCAATCAAAATCAGTAAGAAAAAAGTAAGAATAAAAAAGAAAAGACATGATCAACCAGCTGCATGGGAAAAGAACATGGTTTTTCCAATGTTTCTTTCTTCTTCGGTTTCTTTTATTTATATTATCCTATCTTAATTAGTATATAATATAATCTGCAATATCGGATCGTATTGTCTTAAAAGCCTTTTTCCTTTTGTTATCTTGTCAGGTATTGCTCGTTCCATTAATGGATATTACCCTTCATCTTTATTAGTATTTCATTTTTTTTTCCTATGATTAAAACAGTAGTTGTTTTTACTAATTGTAGAGCAGTAGAAGCAGTGTATGTACTATTTGTAGTAATTAAGATCTATGTGACTTAACATCCAATATCTCATATCATACTTTTGATAAGCCATTTATGACAAGTTTAGATTTGCAGAAAGTTGTGTGTCTGTTCTTCAATGGTAAAAGAAAAAAAAAATCTTTTAATTTTGTTCTTTTTTTTTTTTTTTCAAAAAAATTATAACATAGCCATGGGTATTGGCAAATCAAATCAGGCATGAAAAAGGGTGTGCAAAAAAATCATGTGTCGGGTGAGTTAAAAGAAACATTCCTGTTTTAGTATCATTTATGTTCGTCGTTCTTGCTTCTTCTTTTTCCTTTACTTCTTGTTGTTGCTTTTCGTCTGTTTGACGCTTGAATGGATATATATAGAAGTGAAGGAAAAGACTAAGCCAAAGCAGCTAGCATATCAAACACTTCAAACAGTTAAGTAAACAGTAGTTTAGAAACATGGGAGGTTCCATGATTTCAACAGCTAAAAAATCCCATTAGGTTAAGGTAATCTTCACAGATATCATCAGGCTGTAATAATGGGGATGGGTCTTTGTCTTGAATAGTTGTATATTAGCTAGTTGCTTGATTTAGATATTGGGCAAATCCATCTCCCATTTCTCCATTCTGTCATGTCTGATCCCACAAGGGGAGATATTTATTTTATTGTTTATTAAGAGGAAGTCAATCTTCACATGAACCCTAATAAACAGTGAAATATTGTTAGTTCTTCACTCAAGGAAACATGATTTGATATAGATTTTGAGATGGAGACAACAAATTGTCCAATTGTTGATTATCAAATATCTGGAATCACAGCAATGTTGAATAAATAGCTACCACAACTTGAATTAGGTTAAAGATATTCTAACCAGTGTAATGGACTATTGGCTATTGGCTATTTGCAAATTGCAAATTGCTTGGTTCAACCCTACAGTTGGCTGATAAACCTTTACTAGTTATCTCTATGTTTTCTCTTTGGTGTTTGGATTCCATGATTAATTCGTAATGACATTCTCGGAAGGAAAAAATCATGTCTGAAACATGTTTTTGTTTGGGTTTATCTATGCATCTTAGAGATAAGGCTAATGGTATCAAATATATATAGCTGATGATGGTGATATATATTGTTCTTTTGATCTGTTCTCTAAAATGAATCCCAATTTTCCTCTATAGCTAGGCTTTCTTGAATTACATTGAGGTATGTTCCATTTGAATAAAAGGTGTCATAAATACAAGAATAATTTAAGAATGACATCTATTGTCAAAGAAAAAATCAAATTATTTTATGATGCCATGAAATTTTATATTAGTTCTTTTCAATTGGTTTACTTTATATATATATATATATATATATATATATATATATATCAACAATATTAAGTTGAAACTTTATTACAAGAGACTATTATTTTACTAGAGATGGCCCTCATTATATGATATATTTAAGATTCTGCTGGGACCAAAGTTGATATTGGACCTTTCTTTTTGTATTTTCTGGTGCATATGTACTAGAATTAAACCAGCATTACAAGTAAAATCATTGAAATTCTTGGGTGCAAAGATATTTATATTGTTAAAGTGGTGTCTGCTAAGTCTTAAGTATATTTTATATTCAAGTTGAGTCTCTTCATTTAATACTAATTGATTTTAGATTGGATACTTAACATGATATCAGAGTTCATTTCTATTCTGTTGTTTATGCATATGTTATTTCTGTCTGTTATCCTTTCCGAATTTGTTTCGTGATAAGCTCATTTGTCCCACCTACACATGATGGGGTTTTTTTTTTTTTTTTTTTTTGTTGCTAAATCAGTCAATTTTATTAATGAAAGAAAGTCGCAAGGACTATAGAGATAACACCTCATACAAAACAAATATCCAGAACCATCATAAGACAATACACAGATAGCAAGCGCAGCTTACCACCAGGCAAAAAACATATCGGGTCTTGAGACACCATCCTTAGCTAGTTGATCTGTAATCATATTTGCCTCCCGTCGAACAAAATTCAAAGAAAAATTACCAATCCTAGACATAAGCCCGACATTCTCCATGAAGATACTCCATAACTTCCATGGCCGAGAGTCAGCATTCATAATCCAATTGACAGCAATAGTTGAATTTGATTCAATAGTCTTACCAAAGTTATACCCGTTCCAGCATCTCAAGAAATACTTCGTTTTATCCAGATTCATCTTTAGTTTGAATCTTGCTCTACCATTTATTTCCATCGAACTCCATTCTTTCTCCAAAGTCTGACCCAAATTTTTGTCAAGTAGCCCGCAATCCATGAACCTGAAGGGTTTTGGACCCCAATCAACTAATTCTGAGTGAAGTAGCAGATCAGAACAATGGTCAGAGATTGACCTTTTCAGACAGACTTGCCTCAATTCGTTGAAACTATTTAGCCATCCAGTAGAAATTAAAAATCTATCCAGCCTGCTTCCTTTATTTCCATTATCAAACCAGGTGAATTTGATGGGGCCTGTTAAATTTGTGTTATCTTACATTTGCTAAATTTTAAGTTTTCTGTAATCTTATATTCAGATTAAATCTCTTCATCTAATGCCAATTAATTTTAGGTTAGACATATATGTTTCATATGTGTATAGGAATATGATATGCAAATGATCTAAAGATTAAATTAAGAATGCTATTACCCTATTGAAAATTCGATTCTTAGCTTCGAAGCTTATTTCTTGTTTGATTAATAGAAAGCATAAATCATTATTTTTGTGGTGGAAGTATGCATGTTGTTGTTGGTGGAACGAGAAGACTATGATGGGCAGAAACCGAACTTACCAATAAATCGGGAAAACACAACCAGTAGTTCTTTCTCTCCCAATTAACAGGATCTGTAAATATGGTACTAAATTGCACAAGATATATATATAAATATATTCCAGCAACACAAATTCAACGAAGGATAATCACCAACAACCAATCACACGAGACACACAATTTTTACGTGGAAAACCCCTTTAAATCAAAGGGTAAAAACCACGGGACTTAAGAGTCCAGTCAAAATCTCCACTATAATGAGAGTGCGTTTACAATATCACAATAATTCAGCTAACACAATGAGTACACAACTCTAACTTAGCTATCAACAAGTGATATTAAAATCAAAGAGAGAAAGTTGAGAAATCACCAAAAAAACGTGACTACTATTCGGACACAAAACAGGACGTTATAGTGTTCAGATGAAAATTCTCACCGTACACAATCAGCATCTACGTATCCTGTAGCCACTGCCAGAAAATCAAGAAGATCGGACCACGGATGAACCTCCGATCGACGACTTGATCAAAACTGTGCAACTCACTCTTTTTCTCTTTTTCTGCCGCCACTCTCAATTTTTTGCTTCTGACTTCTCTCTGCCAAATACAACAACCCTCACAACTTAAAAAAAAAAGGGCAAAGGGCATAATGGGTATTTCCTCCACATAGGAGGGACCCATGCCCAACAAATCTCCCCCTCCCGACTATGTGGAGGTGTTCGCCATCCCGGCGATCAAACAACATATTTTAAACTTTTCTCTTGGTAAGGCTTTAGTCAACATATCAGCACCATTATCATCAGTATGAATTTTCTCAAGTTCTAACAATTTAGCATCGAGAACATCTCGTATCCAATGATACCTTACATCGATATGTTTAGACCTAGCATGAAAGGTTGAATTCTTACCAAGATGAATAGCGCTCTGGCTATCACAAAATAAAACATACCTCTCTTGGGTAAAGCCAAGTTCTTGCATAAATCTCTTCATCCAAAGCAACTCCTTGCACGCTTCGGTCACTGCAATGAACTCTGACTCAGTAGTGGACAATGCAACACATTTTTGCAATCTGGATTGCCAAGCCACAGCTCCCCCTGCAGAAGTAATTAAGTAACCCGAAGTGGACTTTCTGGAGTCAATGTCTCCAGCCATATCAGAATCTGTATAACCAACTAGAACAGGTTTCTCATTGCCGAAACAAAGTTTCAAGTTGGAAGTACCCCGAAGATATCTCATAATCCACTTCACTGCATTCCAATGCTCTCTGCCTGGATTAGAAAGAAATCGACTGACGGTGCCAACAGAATGAGCTAAGTCAGGTCTTGTGCATACCATTGCATACATCAAACTACCCACGGCTGAAGCATAAGGAACCTTCTGCATGTCTTCCTTCTCTTCTCTTGTGGAAAGACTCTGCTTGACACTCAATCTAAAGTGTGTAGCAAGAGGAGTGCTCACCACTTTAGCTTTATCCATACTAAACTTTTGAAGTACTTTTTCAATGTACTTCTCTTGTGATAACCACAATTTCTTGGCATTTCTATCACGTGTGATCCTTATGCCAAGAATTTGCTTTGCTGGCCCCAAGTCCTTCATCGCAAAGGATTTACTCAACTCTTGCTTCAACATATTAATCTTAGAAGCATTACGACCAACAATAAGCATATCATCAACATAGAGCAACAAAATAATAAAATCATCACCAGAGAATTTCTTGACAAAAACACAATGATCAGAAGTAGTCTTCTTGTAGCCATGCTCCCCCATAACAGACTCAAACTTCTTGTACCATTGCCTTGGAGCTTGCTTCAAACCATACAAGCTCTTCTTTAATTTGCACACATAGTCCTCTTTTCCTTGTGCAATGAAACCCTCTGGCTGCTCCATGTAAAGCTCTTCTTCTAAATCACCATGAAGAAAAGCAGTTTTCACATCCATTTGCTCGACTTCCAAGTCATAATAGGATGCCAAACTCAATATAGATCTGATAGAGGACATTTTTACAACTGGAGAGAATATTTCCTCAAAATCAATCCCCTTTTTCTGACTGAAACCCTTGACGACCAATCTAGCTTTGTATCGTGGAGTTGAAGAATTCTCTTCTTGCTTCAACCTGTAAACCCACCGATTTTTCAAAGCTCTTTTACCCTTAGGCAATTTCACCAGCTCAAACGTATGGTTGTCATGTAAAGATTTAAGCTCATCTTTCATAGCATCAACCCACTGATCTTTGCATTCACTCCCCATAGCCTCTTCATAACACTCCGGTTCTTCCCCATCAGTTAAAAGAACATACTGATCAGAAGAATACCTCACAGAAGGCTGTCGATCTCTAGTAGACCTCCGAAGTGGAACTGCTGGTGGAGATATAGGTCCTTGGTGTTGATCATTCACAACACTATCCATGGGAGCATCAAAATCACCCATACCCTGCTGGTCATCATGGACATCTTCTTGCATGCCATCCTCAACTGGATTTGGCGGAGGGGTTAGAGGAATTGAATCCATGGCGGTCAAGTCATCACTATTCTGTGGATCGGTTTTCTCCGCCTTGTCAATGTCATCAATGGTCTGATCCTCAACAAAAACAACATCTCTTCTTCTAACAAGCTTCTTTTCAACTGGGTCATATAACCTGTACCCAAATTCATCTTGACCATAACCAACAAAGATACATTGACGAGTCTTGGCATCTAACTTTGACCTCTCATCCTTTGGAACATGTACAAAAGCCTTGCAACCGAACACACGCAGGTGATCATATGACATATCCTTACCAAACCAAACTTTGTCTGGAACATCACCTTGCAAAGGAACACTTGGAGACAAATTAATCACATGTGCCACTGTATACAAAGCTTCACCCAAAAAGATCTAGGTAACTTTGCATCTGAAAGCAAACATCTGACTCTCTCAATCAATGTTCTGTTCATTCTTTCGGCTAAGCCATTCAACTGTGGTGTCTTAGGAGGTGTCTTTTGATGTCTGATTCCCTGTGCACGACAATAATCATCAAATGGTCCACTATATTCGCCGCCGTTATCGGAACGGATACACTTCAACTTCTTCCCAGTTTGCCTTTCAACTGAAGCCTGAAACTGTTTGAACACATCAAGCACTTGGTCTTTTGTTTTCAAAGTATAGACCCAAAGTTTTCTTGAATGGTCATCAATAAAAGTCACGAAATAAAGTGCACCACCATACGACCTTACTTTCAAAGGACCACAAACATCGGAATGTACCAACTCTAGCAAATCTGATTTTCTTGAAGGAGGATGACTCTTAAATGAAACTCTTCTTTGTTTTCCAGCCAAACAATGAGCACAATTCTTCAGTGTAGCATTCTTCAACCCAGAAAGTTGATTCTTCTTGGCCAGACAATTAAGCCCCTTTTCACTCATGTGACTAAGCCGTTTATGCCATAGCACAGTTGAACTATCATTTTCCGTCACATTAACAATGCCTCTGGAAATTGAAGACTGCATCAAATATAAATTTGAACACTTCTTTCCTCGAGCCACAACGAGTGAGCCTCTAGTCAATTTCCACTGACCATCACTGAAGGTGTTACAAAATCCCTCATCATCTAGCTTTCCCGCTGAAATCAAATTCAAACGGATATCCGGTGCATGTCTGACATTTTTTAGCGTCAACTTTGTTCCATTGTTAGTTTCCAAACAGACATCTCCCATGCCAACAACATGTGCCAAGCCATCATTACCCATCTTCAATACCCCAAAATCACCAGGCGTATAAGATGTGAAGAATTCCTTCCTAGACGTGACATGAAGTGAAGCACCAGTGTCTATTACCCAACTTGTCTCGTCGCATGCTAAGTTGATCACATTCTCATCACAAGTAACCAACAGATCATCAGAGGTAGCAATAGTAACACGATCATTATTTCCATGATCCCTCTTCTCTTGTTTATCACTACCACCTTTGTTCTCTTTCCTCCACTTGTAGCAATATTTCTTGATATGGCCCATCTTGCCACAATAATGGCACTCAACATTTTTAAATCTTGATCTTGACTTGCTTCGGCTTTTATCTCTACCCGTTTCATTTTTGCTCCTACTTCTCCCCCTATTTTCAGTAACTAGAACCTCAGACTGTGATGAAGAACCCTGAGACTTTCTTCTCACTTCTTCATTCAAAACACCATTCTTGGCAAGTTCCAAAGTTACTACACCATTAGGAGCAGAATTAATAAGTGAAACCCGAAATGTTTCCCAAGAATCCGGTAGAGTAGCAAGCAACCAAAGCCCTACTACTTCATCCTCAAATTTGATGCCCATACCAATTAACTGATTCATAACTCCTTGAAACTCATTCAAGTGATCAGCCACAGTTGTTCCTTCTTTATACTTCAGTTCCATCATCTTTTTAAGCATGAACAACTTGTTATTGCCAGACTTTAAAGCATACAAGTTTTCAAGCTTGTTCCACAATGTACGTGCATGTGTCTCTTGATCAATGTGATTGTAAACATTTTCCTCAACAAATTGGCGAATAAAAGCACACACCTGCTGATTCTCAAATTCCCATTCCTCATCACTTTTAGATTCGGGTTTTTGAGTAGCAAAGACAGGAAGATGCAAAGACTTCACAAATAACAGGTCTTTCATTTTATTCTGCCACAATTGATAATTTGTGCCATTCAAAACAATCATTCTACTTGTGCCAGCCTCCATAATTACACAACAACACAACCAAAGCTCTGATACCAGTGTGATGGGCAGAAACCGAACTTACCAATAAATCGGGAAAACACAACCAGTAGTTCTTTCTCTCCCAATTAACAGGATCTGTAAATATGGTACTAAATTGCACAAGATATATATATAAATATATTCCAGCAACACAAATTCAACGAAGGATAATCACCAACAACCAATCACACGAGACACACAATTTTTACGTGGAAAACCCCTTTAAATCAAAGGGTAAAAACCACGGGACTTAAGAGTCCAGTCAAAATCTCCACTATAATGAGAGTGCGTTTACAATATCACAATAATTCAGCTAACACAATGAGTACACAACTCTAACTTAGCTATCAACAAGTGATATTAAAATCAAAGAGAGAAAGTTGAGAAATCACCAAAAAAACGTGACTACTATTCGGACACAAAACAGGACGTTATAGTGTTCAGATGAAAATTCTCACCGTACACAATCAGCATCTACGTATCCTGTAGCCACTGCCAGAAAATCAAGAAGATCGGACCACGGATGAACCTCCGATCGACGACTTGATCAAAACTGTGCAACTCACTCTTTTTCTCTTTTTCTGCCGCCACTCTCAATTTTTTGCTTCTGACTTCTCTCTGCCAAATACAACAACCCTCACAACTTAAAAAAAAAGGGCAAAGGGCATAATGGGTATTTCCTCCACATAGGAGGGACCCATGCCCAACAGACTAGAGTAGAGGATGCTAACTTATAGGAGCTACAATATATATATATATATATAGGATAATTATCCTGTACACCGACGGTGGAGTTTTTTAACTCCACAAGCGGGGTTAAAAATTTTCGTAACTTTTTATAATATTTATATTTTTTTTAATCCGACCGTCGTATTTCATGTTATATTCGAGTGGATCATGTACGTCGAGTTTCGAGTAAATTAAAAATGTTTAATTATTTGTTCCAACGTAAAAAAACTTTCGACCGTTAAATATATATCGAAAAAGACAGTATTCTCGATTGATATGATAGGGATATCGGATCGATTCGAAACTTTACGTGCACGACGAGTACGATTATATTGTTAAATCTAATGATCAGTTTGTACAAATATAAATCGTATAAAAAATTACGAAAATATGTAATCCCCGCATGTGGAGTTAAAAAATTTCACCGTCAGTATATAGGATAATAATCCATATATATATATATATATGTCGAAATTGGATTACGAAGCCAAGTTATCAAAATTGTTTGCTTCAGTGTAGTGGTTCAAATCAATTTGTGAATCACCACCGTCCTCTTGAAGATCAGTCTTTTGAATTATACCTTAGTTCAAGTTATTCATAAATTGTTTATATTAGCAGTAGTAATTGAGTTCATGAATTTGGGTATTATAATTAATATTAGAGAAATTATTTCATCGATAGTCAATAGTGACTATATATAAAACTAATAATTAAAAAAGAAATGAGACATCTTGTAATCTCGCAATATTGCTTGTGAATTAAAAAAGTACATCTCAATGTATTGAAAATAAACTCTTAATATTAATATTATTTAATCTAATTATCATTTGATTCTTCATTAACTCAAGCTACTCTAAAAATTAACTTTGAGGAGTTAGAGACGTGATGGGCTTGAACTTTGACATAAGGTTAATTAGAAATGACAATGTACACATAACTAACTTAATTAAGCATTAAATTAAAGATTAAAGATACATCTTCTTAAAAAACGACATAAAATTTTCGAATTTAATATGGATTAACTATCAAAATAAAAACTAATCAAGTTCCAAATATATTGAATTGTAGGAAAAAGATTGGTTGATCTTCAAGATTCAAAGACAGCTAAAGAGTAAAGTTGAACTACTTTGGTAATACAAAGGAATAAAGAAATTTGGAAGTGCTTTATAACATTAACATATTGGAATCCAATCAATATTTCGTTCTACGTAATATATATATTTTTGCAATTTAATTTTTTAATCATTTCAAACAAAATTAATCTAATGATTGGATTATAAAATAGCATATATTATTATAAATTTCAATTATTAAATTAAAAAAAAAATCATCCTCTATTATTTTCATCTTTCTTATCAAACAACATTAAAATTTAGAATTCATAATATAATATATATATATATATTTTACTTAATTATTGTGACAGTTTTTGTTTTGGATATGCAATAAGTTATTTTGTTTATTTCTCTTGGACAAAAAGAAAAAATAAATACAATCCTATATACATGCAACTAGTAAAGTGTAAAGATTTCGTTAATTTGCTTTTGTTATCACTATCTACTATATTAAAGAATGAAATAAATTATAAATTAAAAGTGATAGCTTCTTTTTTTAAACTAATAGCTAATTCATTTTAGTTAAACATGATATTAAAATTGTTTGTATTATTCAAGTAAAGGTATATAAGTATAAGAGTTTCTTTTTTTGATATAATGGTGGCGGAAGTTTTTAACTTCACATGCTAGGTCACATATTTTATTTCTTTTTTAATCAGTGTTATTATTTTTTTACTATATCTTATGAGCTTATATGTCACCTTCTAAATCTTGCTTGTAAAGTCTAAAAATTCTACTACTCACTACAAGAGGCAGAGATTCTTTCGAAGGAAAATTCCGTCAGAAAAACCCAATTTTCATCGAAAATACTCAAGTTAGTGATAGTTTTTCGTCGAAAAAAATTCGTCAAAAATAATGGTATTTTCGACTGATTATTTTTGACAAAATTTTATGTCGAAAATGCTATTTCTGACGGAATTAGTTTCTTTTTCGACAAAAAATTCCGCCGAAAAAATTTGTGGGTGCCATAATGTTCCGTCGCAAAAAGATTTGAGACAAAATATTCCGTCGGAATTGAGTTTATTATCAACGAAAAATTACGTTGGTAATACTATTTGCAATGAAATTAATTTTATGCTGAATTTAATTTTTCTATCACAAATAGTTATTACCGACAGAATTTTTGTATTATTTTTCATAATAATTATTTATAATTTTATTTATATAATTATAATAGTCAAATATATTGAAAATGATTATTTTGCAATTAAATGAAATGAAATAATTAATATTATAAATAAATGAAATTGTTTAAATTCGAATAACAAATTGTTTAAATATTGTATAAAAAAAAACCCATAAAAGTCTCAGATCATGACCAGTTCACTCGGCACCACTGCTTCCGGCATCAGAAGTTCCAGCTCCCTATGAGTGCATAAAAGGTTCTCAATAACACAAACGAACAAAATATTCTCAATAACATAAACTAACTACATATTATCAATAACACAATTGAACAAAATTATCCTAAACAAAATATATAATAAAATGACCCTAAACAAAAAAAAAAATTTATATACACTAAAAATATAAATTAGACAACAAAACAAAATTAATATATAATTTTATTAATAAAAATAGAAAATAAAACACAATAAGAAAATACATTTTATACAATAAATACATATTATAAATTAATAATATACATATTATACAATACATATTAATAAAAAATTTCAATTATACAATAAACACATAAATCACAAAATCAATAAAAAAATACATATTATAAAATAAATAAATAAAATCTGAAGAAAAAAACTTACTAAGAACATGGTGGTCGCTGCACACGGTGTAGGTGTAAGCAAAGAGGGAGGAAAAGAAAAGAAAGAAGAGAGAACCTGCGCTCGGACGGCACCATGGAGGCAGTCGGAAGGGAGCAACCTGGACGGACGGTGTGGGGTGGGCTTGGTCGAGGGTCAGGCGACACAAGGGAGAAGAGAGAAGAGTGACAGAAGAAAAAAGAAAGTGAAGAGGAGAGAGAAGGGAAAATTAATATGCAAAAGAATCTTTTGAGACAAAAATTTCGTTGCAAACAAATATGAAACATTTTTCCCTTCAACAGCTTTTTTTCGACGGAATATCCGTCGAAAAGAATTATTTTCATCGAAATACAACTTTTCGATGAAAAATCTGTCGGAAATACTCTTGGAAAATTATCGACTGATTTTTCGTCGAAAATTAGTTTTCCCCTTTTTATTAATTAAAAATTCAGATTTTTTTCTTTGCGACCGACCATAGTTTTTGCAATGAAATTTAGCAACGGAAAGTTTCATTACAATAATTCCATTGCAAATACCATAATTACATTTCGTCTCTAAAAGTTAAAAAATTCGTCGCTAATAATTTTTACCTTTTCCGACCTAATTCCATCGAAAAAGGTATGCTTTTCATCGATAATACTCATGTATTTCCGATAAAATATTTCTATCGAAAATAATTTTGTTGATAAAAAATTGTACTGATTAGTGGACATGATAATTTTTCATAAGTATAATTCATTAATACTTAAAGGGAATAATTCAATTGGTATTCTTTGTCAATCCGAGTTAAATCATTGTGAGAACATTTCAAAAGTAGAATCATGAATGTATCAAATCGATATTACCTTTAAACTCATCCAAAGAGGAAATTAGACTAATGCAAAACCTAGGAATATTTCTGACCAAATTACCAAAACATATATAATTCATTAATTAATTCTTCCATGTAAGAATTGTCTTAATTCACTCATTCTCATGTGTTTTTTTTTCTTTTGGCGAAAGGCGATAGAAAATTTAAGGGATATAATATTATTTATGACTAAAATAGTACATTACCATCATAATCCATATTGATATCATCATAGTATTGCATTAGTATGGTTAGTAACAATCAATGTTATCTTGACCTTATACTTATTAATTCTCCTTCTAATTATGAGTGAAGGTGTAAGATTTCAAGTCTTTTTTTATATTCGAGATTGCCAAAATTTGATATTTAATCATTGAAATTAAAATTTCAACATTTTATCAACAAATTATATATTAGTTGACAACTCTTTTTATACATAATATATATATATATATCTTAATCTTATACGAACAAAAAAGTATTTTTAAAATTTTTTTTATAGACGTATTTACCATCTTTTTCTTATATATATATATATATATATATATATATATATATATATATATACCATCTTTTTCTTAATAGATAAGTAAATGTATTTCACCCACCACAGCCACAACCAACTGTCATTGTCATATCCTTTTATCATGAGTCATGACCAGTATTTATTGTTATTTCAATCTCTTATCACTATCACTTTCATGAATTTTCAAAATGACCCATAAACTTTTTTTCTTTTGTTAGGACAAATAGGGCACAAAAACCCCAAACTATTACTCTCTCTATATATACATAGAAAGAGAGAGGCTCTCTCATTGGGAAAGTTTTGACCTAAAGTTAGAATATAATAGCCTATGACAGTGATTAAAACAGCCCCATATTAGTCCCACAAATTAAAACACAAGGATTTACATTACCCTTCAAGAGAGTAAATTGTGCTTCTCGGATCCCCTATGTACCACCAAATTAATCATTAAGCGTTCGGTGATTCACCCTAATGAGGTGGAGAGCCACTTGCCCGGCATTGAAGCCCCGATTCGAACCAAAATGGCATTGGTCAGTGGCCCTAATTAGCAAAAGGATTTAAATTGTGGTTGGTGATATATTTTTGATCGCGTCGTGTTTATCGTAGTTACAGATATAATGAATATTTTATGATTAATTGTGATAAATACCGTTTATGAATATCGATGACGAAAAGAATCAAAATTATAAAATAACGATTATAACTTCGCGTTACAATCATTATTTAAATTTCTACTCACCAGAACTTCCATTGCAGGGCAAATTTAACCCTACCGCATTGGAGGCTTTGTCGAACAGACATCCTATTTAAGAACTCGTTTAGTGAATCCAGTACCAAAACGAGATAAGAATTCTTTCCCAAGGTTTTCACCGCACTTTCAAACGAAGCTTATATGAGTTCTCTCTTTCAATAACTTGGGATTTGATTTTCTTTTTCTCTTTCTCTGATTCTTCATCTTTTTTCTGTATGTCTTCCCACTGTTAAAATGAGCTTTAAAACTGAAGAGAACAGCAGATAGCAATCAGCTATATTGTCAGTTTAAGAGTAAACATCTTTTGACATAAAGAATCTTAAAAGAAAGAAAAGAAAAATTCCCAAAAACGAAAAGGGTACGAGAATTGTGCATCCTTTCAGTCACTTCCAGTTGACAAACAGCTCTCACTGTAATAATATGTACCCTACTGTTTTACTGCCTTTTGACAGCTGACAGCTGACCCCCTTTTTCTCAGCCATGGCATGTGCTCTCTTGTCATTCATGTCCCCCCTTCACCATGATCTCCTCTCTGATTCTACCACGTGGATGCATTTTTGACCCTTGATGCATTTTCTCCTTCTTGATGATGTGGGACCATATAAAAGTTTTGTCAATCTTGTGTCATGTCTAAGTCAGTAATTTTCTGATGTATACTGCTACTCTTTCGAAACAGTTTCTGGTTTTGATTACCAATCCACATAACTAGGGCTAAACGACATTTTCTGATATATCTTGAAATAATTAATATTCTATTACTAGTGCAAAATAATAAAGGGTGAAATAATAGTTTCTCCAAAGTTCAAACCTACTTTATTATTAGTAATATAAAGTTTCTCTTTAAAATGGTGGAACGTGATTGCTAGGGCAAAGATTTGTTGTTTTCACGTGGAATGGAAGGGCATGCAAAACAATGTATTTATTGAAGTTCGATTTAATTCAATTAATTTATATAATTATTTTAATAAAATTTATTAAATTTTAGTTCAAATTTTAGAGTTTGTATTTTTTTTAAAAAAATGTAATTATTATCTTCAAAAATGCATGTGTTTAAAATGTAAAGTACGAATTTTTTTTTTATTTTTTGTTTAAAGCTCTGTTTGGATCAAACGGATCCTCGATGCGGTCTGATTGTGACACTTTTTGACCCCAATTGAGTCGCACCTTGTGTTTGGCATGCAAACCATGCTAGCCTCTCAAATTTTCACTGGAGCATCATGCTCCAATGGAGGAAAATGCCCTCCTCTTTTATATATTAAAGGAACAGTCCACTGCAGGGACAAAAAATGTCCCTGCCATTCTTTTATTTTTTATATGATTTTTTATTTAAAAATAAAAATATTTTTTAAAGTTTAATATAATAAGTAAAATTTATTATTATATAATAAATTAATAAATATATTTTATTATATGAATTAATTAAAAATAATTACATAAATGATAAAATAAATAAATAAATAAATATTATTTGATATATTACTATCATTTTTATTAATTTTTAATATTTATTAATAAAACTATTATTTGATATAAATATAATTTTAATTATTTATTAATTTTATAAATGTTAAATAATTTAAAATTTTCATTATATACACATTTTTATCTAATGTTCTTAATAGTTATTTTTCTTTCTCATTATAATTCACCTCACCGTTACCTGCTTTTGAATCCAAACACACATCCCACCATTGATTTTAATCTCACCACTACACTATCCAATCTTACCGCTACCGTAACTAATCTCACCGTCACCGTTGTTTTTAATTTCACCGAAATCAATCTCACCGCTTATTGATTAGTATTATCTAATCATAAATTTAAAAAATAAATAAGTATTTAAAAGATAATGGAATGTACAATCTGAATATTTGATTTCGGTGATTGAGGCTTTTAACAAGAAAAAGTAAAATTTGACTTTTTTCTCCAAATAAAAAAATAAATAAAAATGAAAGGTGGCCAGAAAATACCAACATACCAAATAACAGACTTGAATATTTAAAAATTGGCTTTTTGTCAATTTTATAATTTGGTACTCTTCCAATATTTCCACAAGTTTCCCCACTTGCTTTTAGGGATTATCATTTTCTTTCTCTCGTCTCTTTTCACATCATCTGTAATTCAAAGATTTTTAGCTACTTTGCATTTGATTAAAATGAAAATAATTATTTGAAATGCTAAAGAAGCATATGTTTTCTATCATGTAATATTAATTTTGTTAGCCACTTGAGTTTAACTTTAGCAATTAATTAAAGGTGGCTAGGACTAATTTGGATAAACGTCTTAATTTGAATTACAGTATTACTCATAGTTAATTAAGAATAATTTTTTTATAAGTACAAAAAAAGAATAATTTTTTTTATACTAGTTAATTAAGAATAATAAATTTACCTACTTATCTTGTTAAATCTTTATCCTATCAAAACAAAATATTCTTTAGAAAGTCTGGGCTTAGAAGTCTAAAAAGAGAAACCAAAACCACGCCCAATTTTTTAGAAGGCCTATAATTTGGGCTAAACTTAGTCATATAGAGCAAATTAGACCTGTTTAATGGTCTGTCCATCCAGCCAATCCAATAGATCCAATCCAATTTTAGATTGGATTTTGAACAAAATTTTTAAAATTCAAATTCAACCCGATCCAAATTTATTATTTTAACTTAGAGTATAAACACTAATATAGCTGGGTAGAGATTTATTGGAATCTGTTAGAGTCCAAAGATTGAGGCAGACACTTTGAGAAATTTGATGGACCAAACATGGACATGAAAGCAAACATTATGGGATCATTTGCAGCTGCTCTAAAAAGGCAAAGAATGTTTGTTTGGGCTTTGTTTTAAAAAAAAAAAATAAGAATTAGTGACGCTTTTCATTTTCCATCTTAATGAAATGCATATTGAAGATAGAATGTAAATTTTGTATTAATTGGATTAATCATTTTGGCAGGTGTGAATAGATTTTGTAATTTTGGATACGATGTGAATACAACATGAAAAAAATAATTAAAACACGATATAATTACAATATGATACGAAAAAATAACATGAATATAGCACGAATACATGAATGTGTCAAAATATATATAATATAAATATATAATAATTTAAATACAATTATGATAAATAAAAAAACACAATATAAAGATCTGTGTGAAGCTTGTTCCACATACCTTCGAACTTATGGTTTTTTTGTTCGAAACTCAAGGTGTCTCTCATTCCTATTTTATGATTGATGGAAGGTTAATCCCTGTTCGGGTCGAGAAGTGTAATGGTAATATCCTTTCAATATTGATGACTCTCAAAACTCGAATTCTCATCTTGAGAATTAAAATCACTTACCACTTCAATCAACATATCGATGATTCGAACTTATGATTTACTCCATGCTTCGACTGTCTTTTCTGATATTGAGAAGAAAGGCTTGTAACGTGAGATGGATCGCATTCTCTGGCCCACTGGTTTCGTAATCATTCGGGACAAACAACCGGTGATAGATTTCATAAGGATGGGATTTGTTGACAGGGAATAGTTATATTTCATTATCTTTACGTGTTTGTGTTATTTTATGTATTATAATTATATTTAAAATTTTATATATTTATATAATTTTTTATATATTAAAATTTTATATTTTATAAAAATTTTAAAATATTCGTATATTCGTATCGTGTTCGTTTTATTTTTTTTATATCGTTTCATGTTTTAAATATTTTTCGCATCATATTCATCGTTAGAGGTGCTCATAGGTCGGGCTGGGTTCGGATCAGGATTAGGTATGGTATCAACACTATATTTTATTGTCCAAGTCCATCCATATTTGTAAATGGATAGTCCAAACCCGTTTAAGCCTGTCCATATTATTTTTTTCTAAAAGAATTTAAACAAATAATTTTTTATTATTTAATTTTTAATAATTTTTTTATTAAGTTCTAAAACATTAATAACTTAGCATATTTTTAAATGTTTATACTATAATATTATATATTTATTTTTTATATAATATAAATTACATAATATATAAAATATAAAAATAATATATTATATTATATTATATAAATGAAAAACAGGTAAGGCAGGATCTCCTCTCTGATTCTACCACGTGGATGCATTTTTGACCCTTGATGCATTTTCTCCTTCTTGATGATGTGGGACCATATAAAAGTTTTGTCAATCTTGTGTCATGTCTAAGTCAGTAATTTTCTGATGTATACTGCTACTCTTTCGAAACAGTTTCTGGTTTTGATTGTTACCAATCCACATAACTAGGGCTAACCGACATTAATGGATTATTATATATCTTCAAATAATTAATATTCTATTACTAGTGCAAAATAATAAAGGGTGAAATAATAGTTTCTCCAAAGTTCAAACCTACTTTATTATTAGTAATATAAAGTTTCTCTTTAAAATGGTGGAACGTGATTGCTAGGGCAAAGATTTGTTGTTTTCACGTGGAATGGAAGGGCATGCAAAACAATGTATTTATTGAAGTTCGATTTAATTCAATTAATTTATATAATTATTTTAATAAAATTTATTAATTTTAATTCAGATTTTAGTGTTTGTACTTTTTTTTTTAAATATATTTATTATCTTCAAAAATGCATGTGTTTAAAATGTAAAGTACGAATTTCTTTTTTTTGTTGTTTAAAACTCCGTTTGAAATTAAACGAATTCTCGGTGTAGTCCGATTGGGGCACTTTTTGGCCCCAATCGAGCCGCACCTTGTGTTTGGCATGCAAACCGTGCTAGCCTCTCAAATTTTCACTGGAGCATCATGGTCCAATGGAAGAAAATATCCTCCTTTTTTATATATTAAAGGAACAGTCCACTGCAGGGACAAAAAATGTCCCTGTCATTCTTTTATTTTTTTATGATTTTTTATTTAAAAATATAAAATATTTTTTAAAGTTTAATATAATAAGTAAATTTTATTATTATATAATAAATTAATAAATATATTTTATTATATGAATTAATTAAAAAATAATTACATAAATGATAAAAAAATAAATACAAAAATATTATTTAATATATTATTAGCATTTTTATTAATATTTAATATTTATTAATAAAACTATTATTTGATATAAATATTATTTTAATTATTTATTAATTTTATAGATGTTAAATAATTTAAATTTTCATTATATACACATTTTTATCTAATGTTTTTAATAGTTATTTTTCTTTCTCATTATAATTCACTTATCCGCTACCTGCTTTTGAATCCAAACACACATCCCACCATTGATTTTAATCTCACCACTACACTATCCAATCTTACCGCTACCGTAACTAATCTCACCGTCACCGTTGTTTTTAATTTCACCGAAATCAATCTCACCACTTATTGATTAATATTATCTAATCATAAATTTAAAAAATAAATAAGTATTTAAAAGATAATGGAATGTACAATCTGAATATTTGATTTCGGTGATTGAGGCATGACCTCTTAACAAGAAAAAGTAAAATTTGACTTTTTTCTCCAAATAAAAAAATAAATAAAAATGAAAGGTAGCCAGAAAATACCAACATACCAAATAACAGACTTGAATATTTAAAAATTGGCTTTTTGTCAATTTTATAATTTGGTACTCTTCCAATATTTCCACAAGTTTCCCCACTTGCTTTTAGGGATTATCATTTTCTTTCTCTCGTCTCTTTTCACATCATCTGTAATTCAAAGATTTTTTAGCTACTTTGCATTTGATTAAAATGAAAATAATTATTTGAAATGCTAAAGAAGCGTATGTTTTCTATCATGTAATATTAATTTTGTTAGCCACTTGAGTTTAACTTTAGCAATTAATTAAAGGTGGCTAGGACTAATTTGGATAAACGTCTTAATTTGAATTACAGTATTACTCATAGTTAATTAAGAATAATTTTTTTATAAGTACAAAAAAAGAATAATTTTTTTTATACTAGTTAATTAAGAATAATAAATTTACCTACTTATCTTGTTAAATCTTTATCCTATCAAAACAAAATATTCTTTAGAAAGTCTGGGCTTAGAAGTCTAAAAAGAGAAACCAAAACCACGCCCAATTATTTAGAAGGCCTATAATTTGGGCTTAAAAGTCTGTTTAATGGCCTGTCCAACCATCCGATCCAATAGATCCAATCCAATTTTAGATTGAGTTTTGGACAATTTTTAAAATTCAGACTCAACCCGATCCATTTTTATTATTTTAACTTGGAGTAAAAACACTAATATAGCTGGGTAGAGATTTATTGGAATCTGTTAGTGTCCAAAGATTGAGGCAGACACTTTGAGAAATTTGATGGACCAAACATGGACATGAAAGCAAACATTATGGGATCATTTGCAGCTGCTCTAAAAAGGCAAAGAATGTTTGTTTGGGCTTTGTTTTAAAAAAAAAAAAAATTAGTGACGCTTTTCATTTTCCATCTTAATGAAATGCATATTGAAGATAGAATGTAAATTTTGTATTAATTGGATTAATCATTTTGGCAGGTGTGAATAGATTTTGTAATTTTGGATACGATGTGAATACAACAAGAAAAAAATAACTAAAACACGATATTATTACAATATGATACGAAAAAATAACATGAACATAACACGAATACATGAACATGTCAAAATATATATAATAATTTAAATAAGATTATGATAAATAAAAAACACAATATAAAGATCTATGTGTGAAGCTTGTTCCACATACCTTCGAACTTATGGTTTTTTTGTTCGAAACTCGAGGTGTCTCTCATTCTTATTTTATGATTGATGGAAGGTTAATCCCTGTTCGGGTCGAGAAGTGTAATGGTAATATCCTTTCAATATTGATGACTCTCAAAACTCGAATTCTCATCTTGTGAATTAAAATCACTTACCACTTCAATCAACCGATCAATGATTCGAACTTATGATTTACTCCATGCTTCGACTGTCTTTTCTGATATTGAGAAGAAAGGCTTGTAACGTGAGATGGATCGCATTCTCTGGCCCACTGGTTTCGTAATCATTCGGGACAAACAACCGGTGGTAGATTTCATAAGGATGGGATTTGTTGACAGGGAATAGTTATATTTCATTATCTTTACTGTGTTTGTGTTATTTTATGTATTATAATTATATTTAAAATTTTATATATTTATATAATTTTTTATATATTAAAATTTTATATTTTATAGAAATTTTAAAATATTCGTATATTCGTATCGTATTCGGTTTTTTTTTTTTTATATCGTTTCGTGTTTTAAATATTTTTCATATCATATTCATCGTTAGAGGTGCTCATAGGTCGGCCTGGGTTCGGACCAGGATTAGATATGGTATCAACATTACATTTTATTGCCCAAGTCACAAGCCCGTTTAGGCCTGTACATATTATTTTTTTCTAAAAAAATTTAAACAAATATTTTTTTATTATTTAATTTTTAATATTTTTTTATTAAGTTCTAAAACATTAATAACTTTGCATATTTTTAAATGTCTATACTATAATATTATATATTTATTTTTATATGATATAAATTATATAATATATAAAAATATAAAAATAATATATTATATTATATAAATGAAAAATGGGTCAGACCGGACTCGGACCTTGATTGTTGGAGTCAAGGCCTGGCCCATTTTCTAAATAAGACTCATTTTTTCTCAAATTCATATTTCGAATCTGATATTTTTATTTAAACTTTTTAAAATATGGATACATCTTTAGATTTAAACAAATAACCTTATCTTTAAATAAGGTCAAAAGAGTTAAATGGATACTTAAATTTTTTGGACTTAGATGAATCTATCACCAGCTGTTTTCTTGAAGTTGCTAGCCTGTCTGTCAATAGCAGATTCGTTTGAAAAGAGATCATTTTACACTAATTTCTTCTTGAGTGGGGACGTTTTAGTTTTTACGTACTTGACAAGTTTGACTAACCAATTTTTCTCATTTCTGGCTATTTTTTTTCCTCCATAACTGTAACGCTACTCGTCTCTTTTGCCTTGTCTTTTGGTTCCCTTTTTCTATTGGACAGGCTAGCAAATGCTATGTGCTAAGAGCAATCCCCTCCTTTTCTTCCCTATCAAATCTACAAAAAGGAAACTGAAAAAAAAAATAAGCCCATCGGATTGAGAAATGAAACAAAGGAAGAAGCTAGAGTAAATTCATTGACCAAGGAAGGACTTTCATATTCCCTAGTTTAGACATGAACTCTGCCTAAATTTTCCAATATATGACACGAATGCCAATGTTTCCAATTTTCATACATTCACACTTGACTTGAGTTAACAAATCAATTTATTAAACTCGAGATTTAATTCAGTTGATTTACATAATCATTAAGTAGCATCCGATAAATTTAAAATTCGAATCTCAATATTTTGTAATCCATTTTCTTATTCTGAAACAAATCAATTCATTTTTCAAATTTTCAGACAATAACTTGCAATTCATGGTTGAAATTTGTTTGTTTTACAAGGCCTACAAGCAAATGGATTAGCGAAAACAGAACTTTTGTACAAAACACCAGTCAAGAGGATCTAGGTCTAACTAGTTAGCTTAATTAAATAAGTGAGTTGAGTTTAATTCTAACTGTCAAGCAAACCAACATTTCCATTAAGTTCAATAAATACATTGAAGCCATAAGCACATGCATTGTCCAAATTTCTCCTGCTGTAAGAAATGGGGATATGTTCCCTTTGCCATTGCCTCCCAAACATCTCCTCCAAGTTCCCAATCCCCATGTGTTAGTTCCCATTGGCCATAGTTTCTTCTTGTTTTTTCACCCTATTTCCAAAACCAAACAGCCCCATATCTATGTCAGCACTTGTCATGTTATTTGAGACTTGAAAATTTTTCCCTTTTCCATGGGGAACATACAGGACCATGTATGATGCCCATGACTGTAATAACAAATTGTTGTTTCCCCTTGTTCTACCTTTTTTGTTTGCTTGTTCCCTGGGGCAGTGGCCAAGTGGAGTGTTTTTTTTTTTCTTTTTCCCCTCTTCTTTTTCAATTTTTTACATCTAAATAAAAAAAAAATGTAATAAAATTTAAGAGCTTTTGAAGAAAACCGGTACGATAACAACATTATACTGTTTTGGTTTTTGTATCAATCTGTACTAATCATATCGATAGTTACAAGATTTTTATTTTTTATTTATTTGATTTTTTTAACCAATTTCTAATGCTTTTTCTCTCATGGTTATTTTTATTTTTTATTTTAATTTCGTTCAAAAATAAATATGTTCATTAAATTAGGTTATTGAATCTAATTAATAATAATTTATTTTTTATATTTTTATATTTATTTGATTTATATGATATTTAAAATTTTAGATATTAAATAGTTATAATTTTATATTTGCTTATAAATATATAAATGTATGTAATATAAATATATTTGATTGTGTATATAATATATATTTTATTAAAGAATTTGAAAATTAGTTATATATATAAAACAATATTTGAAAAATCCTAACAATAAATCTTATAGTTTTTGCATAATTTTGAGCCTATCCATGTGTCAGACTTTTTTTTTTGGGGTGGGTCTCATTTTTATTTTAGTTGGTGAGGGGAGGAAAAAAAATGGTAGGAAGGAAGGAGAAAAAATATGAGAAAATTTTGTATATTCGTTTTTTTTGTATGTTTAAAATATTATAAATTTACATAAATTTTTACACGTTAATAATTCGTTTTATGTATATTTTTAAACGTTCGTGTATCCATATCGTGTTTGTGTTATTTTTCATGTTGTGTTATTTTTCCTATTTTATGTTCGTGACGTGTTCGTGTTCGTTTTTTTCCAAAGTATTATAAATTTATATAAATTTGTACACGTTAATAATTCGTTTTATGTATATTTTTAGACGTTCGTATATTCGTGTCCATGTTATTTTTCGTGTTGTGTTTTAATATTTTTCCATTTTTGTGTTCGTGTTCATGTTATTTTTCGTGTTGTGTTTTACTTATTTTTTCCTATGTTATGTCTGTGTCGTGTTTCAATTCATCTAATATTTTACAAAGTTTTTCATTGTGATTCAATTTAGAAAAAAAATTTGTGTGTTCGTGTCGTATCTCAATTCATGACATATTTTGCATGATTTGTCATAGTGATTCGATTTAGAGAAATATTTGTGTGTTCCTGACGTGTTCGTTTTTTTTTTTCTTTTTCAAAGTATTATAAATTTATATAAATTTTTACACGTTAATAATTTATATAAAGTACTATAAATTTATATAAACTTTTACAAGTTAATAATTCATTTTATGTGTATTTTTACATGTTCGTGTATTCTTATCGAATTTTTCTTGTTGTGTTTTAATTATTTTTTTATGTTGTGTTAGTGTCGTGTCTCAATTCATTTTATATTTTACATAGTTTGTCATTATGATTTAATTTAGGAAAAAATTTGTTTCACTTATATTTATCTTTTAAGCTGACTTTATAAATTGTTTATAACTCTAAATTATTATGACAATTCTCTTTTGTTATTTTATAAAATATTAATTTATTTTTTTATTTAATTATTAATTTTCGCTTTTAAAAATATTATTATCGTATATTTAATATTTGATTTCCGCGGCATTGCATGAGGTCTAATCTAGGGTCAATAAACTTAAAAAGATACACAAACATATTGATAGCCATATGTATCAGTACAAAAAAACAAAAACAATACCTCAAGTTGATATTAACTACCTTGGTATTAGTATTGATGCTTATGTCTAGAATGCCTTCAACCTTTTTTTTTCTCTCTCATCTCATCTCTTCTCCTTTCTTTCACTTTTTTTTTTAAGTAAAATCTCAAATATAAATACAAAAATAGACAAAATAGAACAATAATATCCTTTAACTAAATTTAAAAAATTTCCATGAGTAGTTCTTCAAGATTCAAAATTAATAGATTAAGCTTTTATCTATACATGGATGGAAAGGAGATTTACTTCATCAAAGCCTAAATATCAAAGATTAATGGACATTGTTGGTGAGTTTAGTTTCAAGCAAATAAAGGCCATGTCCATGGAGGGGGCAAACAAATGGGACTTTATGATGTACAAATAAAGTAATCATGTGGGACATTGAGACAAATTAATGTCTATATAGCTTTCACATAAACATATATAAAACTTTTTTTTCCTCTTTATTTTGAATAGATGCCTATCCAAACCAAATGCCTTAAAAACATGATATGGTCCCCCAATATGATGCCCTACTTCTAAGGGAACCCACACCATTCTCATTGCTCATCAAGTTGCCATTGCCCCCATTGCTTTTCCCAAATCTTATCCTTTGTTTAGAAGATTTTTATTGATTCATTTTGGGGAAAGCATAAGAATTACCATTTAAGCAAAAGATATTACTATATCAATTGTGTGCTTTTCTTAAGAAAAGAAGAATAATGAGAAATTAAAAATATATATAAAAAAAAAACAAAACAATTTTATCATATTAACTATCATAAAATAAAAATAACCCGTGTCATTTAACTTGAAGGTAAATTTTGATTAGTACTTTGAATATCTTTCAAAGATATAAATAGTCTAAAATAATAATAAAAATCCCTGACTTTGCCACTTTATTTAGGTAAGTTCATGTACTTTTATCACATTCAAATAAATCTTTAATTTGTATTCAAATAAGTCTTTAACCTTTAATTTGTACCTAAATAAGCCTTAACTTTTAATTTGTACCTAAATAAGCCCTTAATATAAATAAAATTTTTGTTTGAAATAAGGATTTATTTGAGTACAAATCAAATGATAAGATTTATTTGGATACAATAAAAGTATATAAACTTATTTATAAAAAGTGAAATAATTCAAGACTTTTTTTAATATTTTAGCATATAAATATTGCTTGAATTGAAATATTTATAAGAAAAAAAATGGAATTTATTAGTTTATAATGACTAAAATAAGAAAAAAGGCCCTTAAACCTTATTACTTTATTTGGATAAGCCTTTATACTTTTATCACACTCAAATAAACCCTTAATCTTTAATTTACACCCAAATAATTAAGCCCTTAATCTTTTAATTTGTACCCAAATAAGCTCTTAACTTTAATTTAGACCTAAATAAACCTTTAACATAAATCAACCTCAATGTTTAAAACACCGGATCGAAGGTTAAACCAATTCGATCGATCGGATCGGTTGAACCGACTGATTGTATTAAAAAAAATTAAATATTAAATAAATAATTTTAATATTAAATAAGTATTAAATATAGTAAATACTTTATAAATATATGTATTTGGCTAAATGATATGGTATTTAATATAGATTTAAAAGGGTATATGTTCAAATCTCATCACATATAATAAATTTTTTTTAAATTAAAACGGTTTTAAAATAGGTACTGGTTCAACCGATTTTTCACCGGTTTGGACAATCTCAGATTTTATGATATGTACCGGACGGGCCATCAATTTTTTGTTCAACCTTCCCACCGGTCGGTCCGATCCCTTTTTTTTAACAATGATCAACCTTTCATTTGAAATAAGGACTTATTTGGGTATAAATCAAAAGATAATGACTTATTTGAGTACAATAAAAATATAAGGACTTATTATAAAAAAAAAATGAAATAGTTCAAAAGCTTTTTTAGTATTTTAGTCATTTATAATCTATATTTTTTTTTGTACAAAGGAGACAGCGGTTTAAAAATAAAAGAAGTGGTTGCAGATATTGAGATTTAAACTCCATACCTGCTAGATGCCACCTCTTAAAGATAACTGCATAAACCAACTGGTCTAGCCCCTTGTTATCATTTATAATCTATATGCCTATGTCTTACGCCAAAATCAACCCATTAACTGTTAAATTAAACCATTTGGAGCCATTGGCTTTAATCAAACTTTGATGTAAAGTTTAAACCTCACCTATTGATGTGAAATTACAATAATAATAATAAAAAAATATCTTTCTTTCTCTACCTTGAACTTATTGGAATAATCCCTATGTTATAGGTTCATATAAAATGACTTGAGTTTTTAGTGCATTTGGACATGAAAGGAAAGGTAGAGCATGGCTGTTTCACATTAGAGGAAAAATGGAAAAAGGAGAGAAAGAAAGATAAAAAATAAAAAATAAAAAAAAACAAATGAATTCTAGAGCTTTTTCTTGTATGGCTTCCAATTACGTAAATGACTTAGCTTTTCATATAATATTAATTAAAATTTAAAACCTTAAAGAGACATTAAATCAAAAAAAAAAAAAAAGCCAAAGTAGTTTTCCATAAAGTTAAAAAAATAACTTTGACTTTCTTGAATAAAACAAAATCAAACAGCTAGTAATAAAAGTTATAAAAGCAAACAAATTCTTCTCAAAGTGAATCTAAATTATGTCTTAGATATTTATTATTCTGATAAAATAATAAACAAATTCTTGAATTTTATCAATTTATTTTAGGTAATGCATACAAATAAGTTTGTAACTTTTTATTGGCATTCAAATAAATTTTTAATCTTTAATTTATACTTTAATAAGCCTTAACATAAATCATTCTTCATTTGAAATAATGACTTATTTGGATATAAATCAAAGGATAAAAGTTTATTTGAGTATAATAAAAACTTACTTAAAAAAAATTAGATTAATACATGATTTTTTTTAGTATTTTAACCTTGTTATTCTTATGACAATTAAATAAATAAAACAATTTTACATTAATGTGTATTCAAAAAAAGTGTTCATCCAAAAAACATTAATTTTTTTTTAATAATAAAGAATGAAAAAAGAATTTAATTTGGGTCGAAAGTGATATATCATTTCATTATTTAGTGAGTATAGGCATCATCTAGTCTATCCTTTTCTAATAGGTCTTTTCATTATATAATTGGTTGTACTCCAACAAATCCCACCATTATCAAATTTGCTTCTAGATATCCAAAATCAACATCATATTTTTGTTTATCTTAATTGAACCACTCACCTTAATAGTTAATAATAAGGACAATACCTTAAATTGACGTTAGAGTTTTTAAATTTCAGTTATTATATATTTTATTAAAATATATAAAAAATTTAATAAATTAATATAATAATTATATAATATATAACAGTATTTTAATTTACTTGTGAAATTTAAATTTTTTATTGATAATATATAAATAATTTTAATATTAGTATCACTTTTTTGTTGTGCATTTAAGTCAAAAATTATCATAGAAAAAAGCAAAAAAAAAAAAAAAAAAGAATGCGTGAAATGATGGCAAACTTATTTGAATATAGCTATTTTTTTTAATTTTCAAATTATTGATTTTTTTATTTATCAAAATACTCTGTTTTGAAATAACAAATTGATAAATTTAAAAAAAAAAATTAAAACAGTGCCCTTGTGCTATTTTACAACCAAAAAAAAAAAAAAACCAATTTAATAGTTTAGAAGTCGCCACCCCAAATGGCGACTTCCAAACTAATTTTTTTTTTAAATTTAAAAAATTATACTGTTTTGCAATGGTAAAAAAAAAAAATTAATTATTTGAAAGCAACGGTCACTTGAACATTGCCTTCAAATTTTCACCAACCCCACCCCAAAAAACCTATAAATACCCCATCTATTTCATTTTTACTTACAACTTAATTCATAAACTCAAATTTCTTCCTCTTATTTCATACAAAAAAAATTCTCAAATCTTCTCTTAGTGTTGATTCTTCATTTTTCCATACAAAATCTCTTATTGTTGATTTTAAAATGGCTTCATCATCATTATTGAGGTTGTAAGAGAATCACATATCCTCAGTTATATTTCAAGAGGTTAGTAATTTTTTGTAATATTATTTGTATTGGATTATTAATTTTTTATAATTATTTAATTTAATTAATTATCAATAGGATACTATTTGCGTCTTACATTCGAGAAAAATTTCTTTTGAAGACCTATATCCATATATTATTGACTACTTAAAGAGTGTCAGATTTTATTATGCAAGTCAAATTCAACGATTTCAGCTTCTGCCGGACTTAATTAATGCGTTGATTGAACGATGGAGACCCGAGACGCATACTTTTCATTTTCCGTGTGGTGAATGCACGATCACTCTAGAAGATGTTGCGCTTCAACTTGGACTATCAGTGGATGGCATGGCAGTTACAAGCATAAGCTTTTTAGATTGGAATGAAGAATGTTAAAATTTATTGGACGCTGTACCTCTAGAAGAGTGTCTCAATGGTGAAAAAAACTTGATTGCAGTCATTTCAAAATCTCCCCGAACACGCAAGTGAGGAAGAGGTAAAATATGTGCTAGAGCATATATGTTACGTTTGATTGGAGGAATGCTAATGTCCGACAAATCAAGCAGTTAGATACATTTAATGTATCTTCCATTGCTTCGTGATTTAGAGCATGCAGCAAATTATAGTTGGGTTCTGCGTGTTTGGGGTTTTTGTATAGAGAACTGTGCAGAGCTACAGTTCCAAAGAACCGTGACATAGGTGGATGTTTAGTGCTTCTGCAGTCATGGGCTTGGCATCGACTACCATTTATTGCTCCGCGCGAGAATTTTTTGCCTGTATACCCCCTTGCAAGCAGGTATCTTGACTATTTTATTAATTTTGTACGAACTTGTATTTTTTATAAGTCTATTAAGATTTGATATACATTTTAATAACTGTAGTCATCGTAAAGATTGTAACAATATGCCGATCGACCCTGCAAGTATAAGATTACGAATAGATCGAGTAGGATATCATAAGGTAAATATTTCGATTGCTACATTCAAGTATTTTGTATTTAATCCATATAAAACTAATAATTTGTAATAATTATTCGTAGTTTGTGTGGATGCCATATTTTTCAAATGAAATTATGGCATACCTCCCATCGTATGCCTACAATAATTGTCATATCTGGCCTAAACCACCGGTGAACCTTGATAAGGTTCACAAGATTGACATGCGTGGGCGTCATCAAGTATTCTGGCCTACGAAGCATCAACAATGGATCCAGTGGTGGGATATACGTTCTGAACAAATTCCTCTAGGTTATCCCATTGTTGGTAATAATTTCATACCATATGATGATTACATAAGATGGTATAAGGATGAAGGTCGGCCTTTTATTTGTCCACCGTCGGAGTTTGAGGATGTTAGGAGTATGCCATTTTTCGGACGAACTTCAAATCCAGTCCCTCCTACACAGGAAATGGAAGTTTCTAGACCTAGCCGACAACGTGGGCTGACGCGTCAACCGACCTCATCACATGCGGAGGAGTTCATTGCACCGAGGATGTCATCTAGTCATCTTGAACCTCAACCAGAACATGGAGTAGCATCCAGTTATCGTTATTCTATCAGTCACCCCGGGGGTGATGTTGATGAGTGTTACTGACTATCACTGCCAATTACGAGGTTAGATGATCAGCTCCTCACACCAAGTCTAAGTTCAGCATATCTAAATACATTTATCAATTTGGAACCACTCCATCAGCATTTGGTGATACATCATTTGTTGGTCCATCTAATAGTCAAGTTCTCTTTATGGGTGAACTAGGTTTTGACTCCTCTAGTAGTGGATTTCCATTTTTTGATACAGATATAGGTCCCTCTAGTAGTGAGTTTCCATCGACTAATGTGGGTCATTACAATACTGTCCATGAGCATGCAGATGACATACAACCAGAACTAGTGGTGGTTACAGCAAGAGGTCGAGGATGAGGTCGACCGCGAATATGTACCACTGACGAGGTTGAACGACGGGTGCAACCACCACGCAATAGAAAAGCTCCACAATGTTACTAACACCACGCGATACGAGAGCTCCTCGTGGGCTGACGCGTCAACCGACCTCATCACATGCGGAGGAGTTCATTACACCGAGGATGTCATCTAGTCATCTTGAACCTCAACCAGAACTTGGAGTAGCATCCAGTTATCGTTATTCCATCAGTCACCCCGGGGGTGATGTTGATGAGTGTTACCGATCATCACCGTCAATGACGAGGTTAGATGATCAGCTCCTTACACCAAGTCTAGGTTCAGCATATCTAAATTCATTTTATCAATTTGGAACCCCTCCATCAGCATTTGGTGGTACATCATTTGTGGGTCCATCTAGTAGTCAAGTTCCCTTTATAGGTGGACTAAGTATTGGCTCCTCCAGCAGTGGGTTTCCATTTTTTGATACAGATATGGGTCCCTCTAGTAGTGAGTTTCCATCGACTGATGTGGGTCATTACAACATCGTCCATGAGCATGCGGATGACATACAACCAGAACTAGTGACGGTTACAGCAAGAGGTCGAGAACGAGGTCGACCGCGAATACGTACCACTGACGAGGTTGAACGACGGGTGCAACCACTACGCAATAGGAGAGCTCCACACTGTTACTCGACACCACGCGATACTAGAGCTCCTCTGTAAATAATTAGAATAAATATATTTTGTATAATAATCATGTATTTTGTATAATAATGTATACGAGAATAATATATTGTTGTATAATAATATACAAATTTACATGTTTCGCATTTCATGTTATGCAATTTTTTCTATTTATCATTACATGTTATATAATTATATATTTATATATAATTATATTTTTTTATTTTTTTTATTAAATGTAAAAGTTAACCATTATTTAAATTTTTGTAATTGTTATACAATTTTTTTTAAATTATTATTTTTTTAATTTTGTTATTTAAAATTTTAAATTACTTTATTTAAATTTTTTGTTTACCGTTACAAAACGGTATTAATTTTTTAAAATTTAAAAAAATATTAGTTTGGAAGCCGCCATTTGGGGTGGCGACTTCCAAACTACTAAATTGGTTTTTTTTTTTTTTTTAAATAACACAAGAAAAATCGTCATCTCATGTGACGACTTTCCTTGTACTTTATTTTATTTTTAAAATATGAAGGCTTCATTGTTTTGCTTTTTTATTTTAAAATGGAATATTTTGATATTTCAAAATGGAATATTTTGATAAATAAAAAAAAATAATTTAAAAATTAAAAAAAATATTAACTATATTCAAATAAATTTATATTTTAAATTATTTATTCAAAAATTAAATTATTTATCCGATAACTCGTAGTCGTAATGTGTACCCTTCCCTCTAATGGAAGAAGAGGGGGTTGAGGTGAGGACTGGTACCTGCGACAACTCGTAAGGACATAAGGCGAGGGACACGTGTCAAGTATGGCCCTGTGTCGAAGGCAGACATCATATATGTGGTCTTTTCTTTTTTTTTTTAATTTTTTTAATTTTTTTATTTTTATAAAAAAAGTTATTATTAGGGCAATTATTCTCGACAGACAGACAGACAGTTCTCTAATCTCATAATTTCTAAGTGGTCCAGCTCATCTCCTTCCTTATGTTCTCATCGCCTTCCTTTATTTAATTAACTATTTTACATTTTTACTCTAATTTCCTTTTTAATTTTAATCTAATTCATCTTAATCAAGATAGTACTGTATCGATAGGTATATTATTTTTATTCTGATATTAATATGTATCGATATCGTGTGTTTCGATGTATCGTTTTAAGTTATCGATTTTTTTAAATATTTTTTCATATATTTATATGTATAACCTATTTTTAAATTTTTTAATAAAATATATATTATATATAAATACAAATATATATCTATTACATGCATATATATATTTATAAAAATATAAATATAAATTTTAAATATTTAATATCTAAAATTTTTAAATATCAAATAGATAAAATAAATATTAAAAAAATATAATAAATTATTATTAATTATGTTCAATAACCTAATTTAATGAATATATATATTTTTAAATATAATTATGAAAAAAATAAAAATGATCATGACACACAAAATATTAAAATTGGTTTAAAAATTCAAATAAGTGAATTTTTAAATAAAAAATTAAAAAAATCAAAATCTTTTACCAACTGGTACGGATCGGTACGTACCGATATTGACCGTTACAGATCGGTACGGGCCGATATCAAAACCGAAACGGAACGAGATTGGTACCGTTTCAGTTTACTTTAAAAACGGTACGTATCGACTGGTATCAGTACGATATCGATAACACTGGTCTTAACCCTTATTCTTAAACTTAATATTTTGTGTATGCATATCATATCTCGTATTTTTATCAGTCATAAAATATAAATATAACATAAATTATTAAGTGTATTAAAATTTTAAACTCGAATACAATATGTGTTAATCGTGTTTAAACATATTGTTTTATGTTTATTACATTGTTTTTATATTTATTAAACGTGTCGAGTTCATATCGTATTTTTGTATATTGTTCAAAATTATCAAATTTTATTTATTCTTAAAATTCATTGATTAGTTATTTATTACAATTCCATATTATATATACTTGAGAAATTTATATATTTTGATACATAAGAATAACTTCAAGGGAGAAAAGAGATTCCAGTAGTACTATGTTACATTGCAATATATAATACATTTTACTTTAAAAGTTTTTTATTTTATTTTAATTTTCACTAAAATGTCTATGAAGATTATATTTTTAAAACAAAAACTTGAGTTTATTATTAGACCTGCTCATGGGTTGGATTATCCGCTCGACATGATATGTCCGGTTCGAATTGGATCGGACCTGGTTAAAGATTTTGGTAATTCGGATCGACCCGATCCGTCTCGAATTACTATTTATTAAATAAAGATATTTTTATTTAAATTTAATTATAATATATATTAATATATAAATATAAATATTTTTTTAATATTTGTGAACAGTGAAACTGGTTTTCGGATCAATCCAAATCTGACCAGAAACGAGTTTAAGTAAGGAAAAAAAATTTCTGAGCCACGACTTAACCCATTAACAGGTCAACTTCTTAATTCTTATAACTTGTTGTTCAATTAGTTAGATTATAAACTAATTTGTATGTTTATCATCAGTTAATGAGTTAATTTTTTTAATTTAGGGTAAAACTTTTCAATATAATCTTTCTTTTTTTGTGCATAACTCACTATACAATAGGTCAATATTAAATTTTATAACCCTGCTTCAATTTCGTTGAATTTATAATGGACACTTTTAATTTCGTTAATTTTTAATATAAAATAATGAAATTGATGAAAACTTATCACTTATATTAATATTATATTTTTTGAACAGAATATTTTGTGAAATATATTTATTTTGTTAATTTTTTTATCCAAAATTTAACAAAAGTAAAAATACAATGATAAAAATTAAATATGATGATAAAATTTAATATTAAATCATACTGTAATAATAAGTTTTACCTTAATTAATTTCAAATATAAACTAAATCAACTAAAAAAAAGTAAATAAAGATTAAAGAGGATGGGTTTGTAAATTGTCCATTGTGTCAACACTTTTTTTGACAATTGTAATTAATAATAATAATAATATTATTATTATATATAAGGTCCCACATGGTCCACTTCAGCCATGAGCACCAAACTTAATCCAATTCATTTAAAAATCCCAATAATTAATTAATTAATTTATAAACCATCCATCCAAATTTTCTTGACAGTGATCCCTAAAAGAATATAAAATTCAAACAGATAAAATTAAAAATACAAAAAACAATTAAATAAAAAGAAAAAAAATGGAACAGAACTGAGATAGTCTTAAAAGACTTTTAATTTTAAGACAGAGAAATATAAATGTAAATAAAAATAAAAGCAGCTGAAAGGAAAGCAAAGCAAAGGCCTTTGCAAAGGCAAAGCTTCCAACTTTTCAAAAGCCTAAAATCTTAATCAATGGGACTTCAATTTCGTCATCTTCGCCTCAATCTTTTCTTCTCTCTGCATCCTCTTTCTCTCTAGGGTTTTCCCTCATTCTTCTCTGCAATTTGTACTCTGCCGTTTTATTTTCTCTCTCTCTTGCCCCAATCCTTCCGATTCAGTTTCTCCGGTGCGTTTAATGGTGCGTTCAGTTTAATACTGCAACTCTTTTTTCTTTTCTAAATTGAGTGAATTTTTTTTTTTGGAGTTTTTAGTTCTGAGATTGAGTTGAGATTTCGATTTGACTCTTTCTGTTTTGGTTGGTGAGAAAACGTTGGACAATTGAAATGGGATTTTTTGAGCGACTGTTTGGGAAGTTCAGTGTTTTTAGATCGTTTTTGCCTGTTGAAATTATTATAGCTTTTGCTTCTTTGATACGTGATTCTCAGTTCTTAGATTCCCTTTAGTCTCAGATTTTGATTGTTCGGTTTGGTTGGTGAGAAAATGTAGCAAAAAGCTCGAATTTTTCAATGTTAAGCATTATTAACTCAATCTGAGTTGAATTGATTTGAATTTTATTGATTGACTTAATGCTGACTTTAAATTGTTTGCAATTAGGTTTTTTTTTTTTTTTGGTGAGGTTTGTTTATTAGGTAAAGATCACAGTCATTTCATTTTGTGTTCTGAATTGATGATAAAGTGTTGGGATACTAATATTTTTTTTTTGTTCTATAGGAGTTTTAGATTGGTCACTGTGAATCAATGGAACACTGCTTTGGGTTTCGACTTGTTTTTTCTTTTCCTTGTTCTTAGTTGGGAATTGGGTTTTCGAGTTGAGGTTTGGTTTGTTGTTTGGTTGCTGGAAAATGTGAAAAACCATGTTGGTTGGTAAGAAATGTGCAAAAGTGCGTCTAATTGTGCATACCTAGTTGGCTATTCCTAGCATGTTGCAACTAATTAAGCTAACATAGTAATTGAATGTTTGGTGAGACATCACTCACCTCCAGTGGATCATGAGGTTTCTGATAATTAGCATGTTTTGTCCAATTATCTGATTTTTGTTTGTTTGTGTGTCATATCCTTTGACAGCTGATATCAACCTAAAATTGTGTTTATAAAGCTACTTGGTTTCCCTTTTTCTGTTTCTGAAATGTTAGCCCTCATTCTAAGCTAGTGTACTCTTATTTCACCCTCTTTTTCTTTGCAGAATGTGTTTGTTGGATATTTTGGTAAACAGTGATGTGCTAAAGTCTGCAATATTTTGTCTCTGAGAATAAGATAGTCGATAACAAGGGTATTCCTCAGTAATACTGAGCTAAAATGTACATTTAGGAGCGTGGCTTCATAAAGGTCATATTTATCGAGTAAACCAATGGAAACTGCAAGGTGCTGGTTCAACAAGTTGAAATCAAAAGATAAGTTAAGGCCTTCAAAGAAGAAAGAAGCTGCAGTTAATGCAAAGGAGGGGTCCAAACCAGCAACAAGTGAAGAGGCACCATCAAATGTCACCAAACAGCGGGTAGCAGCTGCAAAGCAGTATATTGAAGACCATTACAAGAAGCAGATGAAAAGCCTCCAGGAAAGAAAGGAGCGGTATGATTTAAATTCTTCCTCTCGTGAAAATTATTTTTCCCCATGTAATAGTTACTGTTATAGTGTTATGGTCACGTAACTATAATGTTGCAAACAATGTTATACCGTGCTCTATATTGTGGACCAACAATTTGGCAGAATTATCTCATAATGAGATGCTTAGTTGCATGTTTTGGTTCAAAACTTCATGCAAAAAACTTAATGCTGTCATTGCATTCTGTATCATCTGCAAAATATATAGCATGATAGAATATGTGTTTGCAATCAGAGGACTGCTTGGAAAGTTATGGTAGTTTTGTTTTGAAGAATAGGGATGATCATTTTTCGGTAATTATGATTTTCTGCAGACGTGATATTTTAGAAAAGAAGTTGGCTGATGCTGAAGTCTCTGAAGAAGAACAAAACAACTTAATAAAGTATTTAGAGAAGAAGGAAACAGAATACATGCGTCTTCAGAGGCATAAGATGGGTGCTGATGATTTTGAGCCATTGACCATGATAGGCAAGGGTGCATTTGGAGAGGTAATTATATCTTCATCATAGTGTACTTCATCACATAGGTGCTTCTCTTGCTTCATCATAGTGTAATTCTATTTGTGCTCTTGCTTTGATCTACTTACCAAAATTAAGAAAAATTTAATGAGCTATGATTACCGCTAGATTTGTGGTGCTAAAATCTTATAGTTAAATTGTTCTGCCTGTTTGGCCACAAAAAAAAAATATTCTGCTTGCCATCAGCACTTTGTTTTCCTGAGACAATGCATCTAGGAAACTTCTAGAAGGACAGGCTTCTACATATATACTGCTTTAGTTGCATGATTTACTAATTACTGATGCTTCTGAATATTTTGGCTGTAGTTTTACCTCTCTCCTGTGGTTCACCTTTATTCTTAGTTTATTTTCAACTTTAGAACAGCTTGATCTCTTTTATACATTGCCTTTCCCTTTTCTCCCCAGAAGAAGGAATTTTGCCATAATTACTTTTAACTTCACTTCTTCTCATCACAGGTTAGAGTCTGTAGGGAGAAGGCAACTGGTCATGTTTATGCCGTGAAGAAGCTTAAGAAGTCAGAAATGCTTCGCAGAGGCCAGGTACACAATTTTAAGCCTGCTATATAATTGCCTTAATGTGTTTTGAGTCATCATGCTAATTTGTTAGTTTGCATTTCTAATTTTCAGGTTGAACATGTAAAAGCTGAGAGGAATCTACTTGCAGAGGTTGAGAGTAATTGCATTGTCAAACTATATTGCTCCTTCCAAGATGAAGAGTATCTTTATCTCATTATGGAATATTTACCTGGGGGAGATATGATGACTTTACTGATGCGGAAGGATATACTAACTGAAGATGAGGCCAGGTTTTACGTTGGAGAAACTGTCCTGGCGATTGAATCAATCCACAAACATAATTACATTCATAGGTGAGTTGACGCGACATTAAACCTTCATAAGCTTTTATGTAATGGTTTTCCTGAATTTGCATTAAGGGGTGAACCCATTCTATGTGACATGCTGCAGAGACATCAAGCCTGACAACCTGCTACTTGATAGAAATGGTCATATGAAATTATCAGATTTTGGATTATGTAAACCGTTAGATTGCAGTAATCTCCAGGAAAAGGATTTTTCTGTGGCAAACAATCTCAGTGGGGCTCTTCAAAGTGATGGACGACCTGCCAAACCAAAACGCACACAACAAGAGCAATTGCAGCACTGGCAGAGGAACAGAAGGATGCTTGTAAGTACTTGACTACCATGTAGCTAATGCAACATTATTTATTGTTATTAGTGATTGTACTGTTGAGTTTACAAAGCAAGAAAGTTATAGACTTGTTTCTCCTTTATTTTCCGTTGTTCAAGCTCTGTTTGGTGAGTTTGCAAGGCTTATATTTTACAGCTGTTAGTTGCCTTAGATATTCCAGAAAGACCACAAGCTCACCTCTTTTCCTGCTAAGTTCATTTTAGAGAGCTTTCTTTTTATTTTTGTTGAAATTGCAAATTAATGTTGCTTAAACATTTAAATATTGTAATATTCAGGCTTATTCTACGGTTGGTACACCTGACTATATTGCTCCAGAGGTTTTGCTGAAGAAAGGATACGGAATGGAATGTGATTGGTTTGTATATTAAACATGTTCTTTTTTTTTTTTTGTAATTTATTTTTCGTGAGATATGGTTTTTTTTTTTTTTTTGGATAATATTTTGTGAGATACGTTATAATGGTATTTTGGATACTTTTCTAGGTGGTCTCTTGGTGCTATCATGTATGAAATGCTTGTTGGATATCCACCCTTTTATTCAGATGAGCCAATGTTGACCTGTCGGAAGGTAAGTTTTTACCATTACATTGTTATGCTGTCATTGGTTTTATACCATTATTTTTATTTTTGTCTATCTTTACATATGAGCACTGTGTGATTAGCTTCTATATACTTCTTGTCATCTTTGTTTGTGATGATTAATTATTGTCCTTTGTTCTATATTTTCTAGATAGTAAATTGGAGAACGCACTTAAAATTTCCAGAAGAAGCAAAACTATCCCCAGAAGCAAAAGATCTTATCTGTAAACTTTTATGTAATGTGGAGCAGAGGCTTGGCACAAAAGGCGCCAATGAAATTAAGGTGTTGTGTGGTGTGTTCTGTTCTATATTCTTTGATTTTGTTTTAAAATAGAATGCAAATAACTAAATTAACTGGCTGTATTTGTTGTTTTCAGGCTCACCCATGGTTTAAAGGTATAGAATGGGACAAATTATATCAAATTAAAGCTGCATTTATTCCTGAAGTCAATGATGAGTTGGACACGCAAAATTTCGAGAAGTTTGAAGAGGTAGATTAGTGTTACTGTGTCTAAATATGCAATAACCTGTTTAGACATATTCTTATTGTACTCCTTTCTTTCATGCACCAGGCTGACAACGAAATTCCGTCTGCAGCAAAATCAGGTCCATGGAGAAAGGTTAGTACAGATGCATATATTTTCAATTATAATATTTTGAACCTCAAGAACTTGACTAGCTAGCATCATACAAAATTTTTTATCTACTGCTATGTTGCTCCGACTCTTCATTTTTCTTGAAGTACCTGTGTCCAACACATATCCGGACATGGGTATGGAGATATGATCTTCCAGGACCCTCCAAATACATGGAAATCTAGGAAAAAATTGAACATACCCGTGTCAGACACTCACACCCGTGTCCGACACTCACACCCGAGTTCAAGTAACATAGACTGTAAATTCCCGCTGCTACTGCTACCATGCACTAGAACTGGTGCTGTTTCCTATCCGAGTTTGCTAGAAATTCCCTTTATTGAAGTTTTTGAAATTAAGCGGCCCCTTTTTTTATTTTGGGGATTTTTCATCTTGGGCATGTCTGTTTGAGTGTTGGTTCTTTTGTCGAACCCATCTTAATGTTTCATCAAATGAATTTTTGGGAAACCTGCTTTTTCCGTAAATACAAGAGCCAGTTTCATGTGAAATTTATCATGGGGAACATGCCATTTACCAGTATATTGTCTTTAATATATATGTTATATTTCAATATGTTTCAGAAATTATTGAACTCAATGGTTAATAAAGTGTAATTGCTGTTAAATGATGTTTCTATTGCTCACATGCAGAACATTAATTAATTTTTTTTTCCTTTGATATAGATGCTTTCATCCAAGGATATAAACTTTGTGGGTTACACATACAAGAACTTTGAAATTGTAAATGACAATCAGTTACCTGGCATTGGTATTTTGCTTCCTCCTTCAATTTATATTTTTGTGCCTTTGTTCCTTTTGTTTTCCATTCCTGTAGTTCATCACAGTACTTTTTAAATACTTTATGTATCTTTGTAAATATCATTGAACACATGTTTTTGTCTATTGATCTTTCTCCTTTCTCTTCTGGTTATTTTGAACACAAGTTTATCCTATGTTGCTTCAACTCTTCATTTTTCTTCAAGTACTCGTGTCCGATACTCGTATCTGACGCATATCCGGACATGGGTATGGAGATATGATCCTTCAAGGACCCTCCAAATACATAGAAATCTTGGAAAAAATTGAACATAGCCGTGTCCAGCACTCACACCCGAGTCCGAGTGCAAGTTTCCAACTAGCAAATATCTTTGTGTTTTGACCCATTTTTATTTATTCCATTGTGCAGCTGAATTGAAGAAGAAGAGCTCAAAACCCAAGAGACCCTCCATCAAATCCCTTTTTGGTAAGATATTAACTATTTATTATAATTTTTGTGGCTGGGGTCCAATTGGTGGGTTACAGTCTATAGCATGTTTATTAGCAGATTTGCTCAAGCTTTGAAAGTTGAGGTTTTGGCATGATATAGTATCACTAAGGCATATATCCAGTAGTATTTGGGATGGTTCACTCGTTAATCTTGGTCTATATTTTGCAGAGGATGAGTCGGCTACGGCTGCCAGTCAACCTGTTCAAGGGAGCTTCTTAAACCTCTTGCCTCCGCCAATTGAAGCCCCCGAGAATCATTTGAGAAAATGACCTGCGTCAGTTTCCTAATGATATGGGATGGAGAGATGGCCTCGGATATCCAAAGCTGAAAGCATACTGTTCTCTGGTGAGTAGCTTCTGTTTTGCCGCATCTTACATTTCGAATTTTCAATGAAAAGTTTTAGGGGCAAAAAGACTCAAAACAAGTGGTTTGAGATTATCGGATTGGCTCTTGAATCAGCTAGGAGATTGTTCTTTTTTGTAAAATAATATTAATATCTGAAAGTAAATATTCTTTCATATTTGTTGTGTATTTTTCTCCCCACATTATGTCAAGCAGAAAGGAAGAAGGAAGTTCGTGTATTTTTCATATTAATGTTTTTTTTTTTTTTAATGTAATTAAATTAACTCGTTCTCTGGTTAACAAGAGGTGTACCAATGAATGGCTAAATCGTTATTTGGCAATTATTTAACCTAGGAATTACTAGGTTTTGAATCAAGACAAGGTTTAGAGATGGAGGAGAGATTCAACAATATTTTTCACACTATTTATTTCCTGCTACTCCTATTGTTAATGTCATCAATACCAAATTTTAATAGTTCAAAACCCATAGGAAAAGATCTTGTTTGTGCTCTTAGGATCAAAGTTTGCTTATTTGACATCAAGAAACATGTGTCATGGAATTAATTAATGCCTTAAGGATTTGAGATTTTATCTTTTTTCAAGCTTTACATGTTAGCAGAAGCAGATGGATCATGACATGCGTTTGAGTGACTAAGTCATTTTTCATGGCATGGGAAATTCTGCAATCACCTGCTTGTATTGTATGTCACTCCAATTGATTTGCTTCCCTTTTTGTTTAACACTATTATCAAAATCACCATGCAAATAATCATTATCTCTTATTCATGCAAATGCTATTGTATAAATCATTATTCAAGTTTTAAAGGTTCATGCATTTAGCGTGAAGTTAGAAAATTGGTTGGCATTGCATAAACCTATGAAAATGGTACATTTCTGAACGGATGTGTTGTGATACCAGAGAAAGCTTGATACTCAAAGATGGTAAAATGAATCCAAATTCAAAAGTCTGTCAGAAAAAATCCGTACACAAATCCTTCAAAACACGATTATAAAAAAAAATCAAAAACTCAAACTCGAAAAACCGAAATTCAAAAGATTAAAACCCAAAAAAAAAGGAATTCAAACTTGATTTAACTAAGAAAAATGCTGAAATAGTTGCATTTTTCATAAAATCTAACTTGACTAATCCAAACTTGAATCTTACCCAAACCCAAAAAGATTTGAAGCTACAATGACCAGAATCCCAAATAATTTGAACCCAATATGAATCGAGCTCGAAATACCCGAACCCAGCGCTCAATTGATACCCATAGAGCAAAGGATGTGAAAGAAAAAAGAAGAAAAAAAAAAAAAAAGTTGAGGAGAGAGACGACTTACGGGGGAGGTATCTAATCTCAGTAACAAATTACAAATGATAACGGTTCCTTTTCATCATAAATTGAATAACCAAGAACATATCAGTATGAATACAACAAATAAAAGAAGGGTAAAACATATGAACGACATAGATTTACCAACCAGAAACAAAAACCAAGAACCAACTTTTTACAAACAAAATTTTGATTTCATATTATATTCTGAAGTACTATCATTACATGGACTGTAAAAAATTCCCTATTCTTCAACTGCCCCTACACAATTAATGCATCTAGTATTCTAAGCTAGAAGAAGCTCCAAGTAAAAAACTCTCGACATTCCCATCTACAATCTCTGTACTTTAAACTACTGTTTTCAATATGGCCTGCAGGAATATATGCATACAATTACGCCACCAGAATTAAAATAACACCGGTTTGATCAAAAACCAGATGTTTAATTAATGCACAGGTTAATAAAAGCATCGCCACCATTTCTCATAGACCTCCAGTGAAAAAGACGAAAAAACAAGAATTAATTACCTCAAACTGATAATGATAAAGAGATAGCCGTTATAGACTCATCGGGTACACTATGCATCTAGAAATGATCAAGCTCGGGATATTTTGTTTCTACGAAAATATAAATATGATTTTAGTAAACATGACCGCCCAATATGGATCGTCTAGATGTACAATTGTAATGCATTATCCTCCATCCTAAAAAAAAAAAAAAAAAAAGACTGCAAAAGAAAACAAGTTCAATTGTATGCATTTACAACAACAGCACCTTTCTTGAACATACCTGACTAATTTTAAAAGGGAGCCTCAAATGATTCATCCCAGATATCTCCACTTCCATTTGAAGCATCTTCAACATCTTCTTCCATGGAAAGCCTAACATATTCTCTATGTGCAAAACGATCCCACTCCGTCAACGTTGGATTTTCACGCTCCTAAAAACAAATATATCTTGTAATCAGCACTTCATGAAGAAAAAGTTGCACATAATGGCATTAAAATTCAAAGTTAAACTTGCATTTACCTGACGAATAAGAAAAGGATCACGACTTTCAAAAGCAATAAATTTGTTGAGATTGAAAAGAATATTGAAAACATTTCCAGAAAGTTTGCAGCCTTTCAAGTCACGTAGAGTGATGTAGCCCTCATTCTGTAATCAACCAAATCATGTATTAGCACTGGTCATGCCGAAATATGTATGTCTACATGCAGTCAAAACAAAAAGACAAGTCATCAGCAGAGAATCCAGGAGTCACCTCTGGTCCAATCATGTCAACAATCTGGCATAATATATCCTCAAAGAGCACTGTTTCTTGGGCCATGCACTCCATCCGATGTAACTGCTCCTCGTAAAAATATTGCATTTCATTTGGTGTGAGCACCCCATTTCCATCCAAATCAATGCATTTAAACCTGAACAAACAATGTGGCTGATCAGGTAACTTTGTCATTATTGATGATAATGTCAAATGAGGCTAGTGAGAAAATGCAGCTAAATTTTATCAAACAACCTCATGCTCGTGATTGATGAGATGGCAACATTTTAAATTATTCAAATACAGGAAGCAGATCAAAAACCATTCTCAACCTAGCAGTCAAAATGAAGTACGATTTAGAATTATTTTCAATTTGTTTCTCTTGAGCGCAATTCACAGAAAAAAAAAAAATCAGTGAATACAAGGCTAACAGTGTTCGACTCCATTAGTATCACGTAGATCCGACTTGAAAAGGATCCATAAACAAACTACCAACAATTTGGGTAAAGTAAAAGGCCAAGCAATCAGCAAGTGCCACCCATAAAAATAGAGAAAAGAAAGGGGGTAGATTATCACTGCTGCAGAACTATGAAAGAACCACAATACAAAGCAATTCTGGCTCTACAGATTGCCCCTCAGGAATAAGAGAGATTAACAAAACATAGTTCCTACATTTCTTGCAGACTTCATGATTGTATTAACGTTTCAAACCAGTACGAGATCATCAGCAAAGAAAGGTTTTCACGTGCTTGAACTAAAGAAAAGGGAGACAATATACCAGTACTGCAAACCAGGTTCTGAAGATTTATCTTCCTCTGACAGCATAAAGTAAACAAAATCTTCATAACCCATTTTCCCCTCAACCTTACTACTAAATTTCCTTGGAACCTGCAAAACCAAAAGCATTATTCTCTTTCTTTGTTCTTTGATATAGAAGAAAAACTTCCACTTTGAACAGAACTGATTTATGAGGATAATAATAACATATAGAAAATAGTACGACACAAATGCGAACCTGAGAAAAAATTCTATCGACAATCCGATAGGTAAGAGCATGGTTACCATATCTGATAAGGTTCTCTTTATCGATAAAAAAATCATGGTCGGTGTCAAGCTCCCAAAACTTGCAGTATATTACATAGAAGTGTTCATAAGAGAAGTACCTGCAATAAGAAAGGATTAGAATAAAATGTTAATTCATCAAATTATAGAAGAAAAAAAAATGCTGAATGAGAAACAAAAGTGCTCAGAAACAACTATTATATCATAAAAACTTCACCAAAACTGCATGTTTTCATCTGCCCGCTTTACCTTAAAACTTTGTTGATGTCTTCTTCTTCATCCACATGCTGCATTGCAGCAATTAGGTTGCCGCGCTTCAACTCACGGAGGGTAAGATGACCAGTTCCTGATCTATTTATATAGTAAAATATTCTATATATGACTGTTTCGGCTGTTACATACAAAAGAAGTTAAAATATGTAGGGCACAACCAGATTAAGTTACTATCTCACAAGAATTAGAACTTGACATTGACAGCACAGTACAAAAGCTAAAAGTTAATAATTTATTTCTGAAGCAGGTGGCAGTACGCTAAGTAATATATTGCAATAATGCTATTCTTAAGGTACACCTAGCACCAAATGCAAGCACTAAGTTACATTTACTCACTACTAAATATTAAACATACCAAACCAGAAATGCAGTAAGACAATTATTAGATAAGTATGGGACCTGTTTGACGTGTGTGAAGCATGGGTTCAAGACAACAGGAATAAATACTCTAATTCCAAACGAATTGACAAAGATATTTGTTCAAATGATTGTAATCATACCATATCTTTCCTGAAATTCTGGGGTGCTTTGTAAAAACTCCAGCCCGGGATGAGATGCCAAAAGTTCGTGTAAGATGGGTTTGAAATCATCCTGCATTCAGTACCAATTACTAAAAGAAGGCACGGAATATTATTACTTTTGCAACCACAAATTTTTCCCTTCAGCAGGTAGTTTTAACATGGCACATCAATATACATTTATATAATCATATTCCTTCCTTTCCTTCTGGTTTAGTAGAGGTACAATCATATTCAAGTAATATGCATTTAAGAAAGATGAATATACCTGAGTAAGGTATCTGCAATGAGATTGCTTAAGAACTGTATAGATTCGGGTTGCTAAATCCATATTTAGCATGTTGCCTCCAATCCAATAATTCACAAATTGATCCCTAAAAGTTGCAGCATACATAAGCACACATCTAACTATAACTTGTTTAGTTTAAAAACAGATGTTAAACCATATAGGACCTTACAATTTTATAATTCAATTATAATTGATTGTGAGATAGCAAAATAATTGCCTAAAACATACATAAGAAAATGATTTGCAAGTTTGCAAGAGGATCAGAGTTCCTTAACACCAAAAACTACTCAAGCTTTTTTCAGCACAAAGAACAAGCGAGAACCACCAGTAACCCTCCTAAACCTATCCAAGATTCCAATGAAATACTGTCTGGTTGGTCCTATTTAAATCCAACAGTCCAGTTCAACACCTCTACTCAACCATTTCACAATCAAAACTTCTGCACAAATGCAATCAAAACCCGTTGAGGGAATTTCCAGTAATTAGGTTGATACTTCCATCCAACCCTTCTCTAAACTACAGCCTTCTTAAAGTACAGTAAAAAACTAACCCAAAAAGTGATACAAGACAACAGACATGCCAACATAGTCAAGGATCATATAAACACTAGTTAAGGCTATTCCTGATTCCAGTGCAAGGGATCCCTAATAATAATGAGGATTGCAAAGGAGTGCCACCACCACAAAAACCTTTTCTATTTAAGCAATATTGCCAACAAAAAATCTATTCTTTGTTTACAGCAGGTCCTTCATCCATTACTATCCATGAACAGTGGTTCTAGTCCAAAGATCTCTTCAAAATTATACCACTACACATATCATGAAACTATAAATCCAAAGGTGAACCAATACATACCTTGTCACAATACCACTGTTGTTGACATCAATTTTTCTAAACAGAGTGGTGGAGAAAAATGACGGTAGTTTGCAAATATCTTTCGTTACCGCCTTAAACTCTGCCAAACAAGACACAGAACATTTAACACCACCATTGAATACAGAATCTGGCTAAAAACCATAAATGTTTCCTCACCATGAATTTGCAATCCCAAATGACCATAAAAGTATTGATCAATCACAAACAAGCACTGCTCTTTCAATTCATTTGGAGGTGGACGACCATTTTTAAAATAAAACTGCAAAAAAACAAAAAAAAAAACTTTTAGAATTCTATTATCAGAAACCATTAATTCAACTGAAACACCTCCCAAACTTATCATCTAAGTTCACTTTATACCTGTGGTATCACTTCACGGACTGGCTTGCTAACTATTTTGAGAGGCGAACCTAAAGAAGAAGGGCCAGACCGCTGTTTGAAAATTCGAGGAGAACCCGAAGTACTACGAGGCGAAAGCGGAGGAGTACTTGCAGAGGGAAACATGGAGGGCAATAAATTGGTTGTAGAAACATTAATACCGGTGGAATTCGCCGTTGCATTCGACGACGACCCCGTTTTGACATCAGTAAGGATATTCTTAACCTAATTAAATTAAAAGAAAACAAAACAAAATTAAAAGGTCATAAATAGAAAGAAAAAAAAAACATCCGAGATGATATTATTAGTAATTATGAAAGCCTTACCAGGCGAACGGTTTCGGGGAGGGAAAGCCAAAGGGAGAAGAGTTCTTCGGCGAGAAAGGGATTGGATTTGAGAGCTAACGGAGAGAGCTCTGGGAGTTGAAGTAAATCAGGGTCAATAGATGCCAAGTCACCTACTACAACCTCCATTTTCATGATTCTTTGTCGATTTCTATCCCAAATTTAATTCCCCAACAAACAAACAAATTTCCGGTTTTGAATGACAATTATAACTAAAAATTTAAAAACCCTAGAACATCACTTTCAATAGAGAGAAAAGGATTTAATCTTTTTTTTTTCTTTTTAAAGTCTTTGAATTGGATTGTGAGGGAGCGTTTCAGCGAAATTTCTCGAGAGAAAGGAAAGGAATTTTTTTTTGCTTTGACTTTTTTCGGTGAAAAAAAAAAAAAAAAAAAACTTATTTGGAATGAGAAATCGAAGAAATTTTGAGTTTTTTTTTTTAGTTTCAGCGGAGAAAACAGGGAAGAAAAAAGTGACTGCTTTATTATGCTTTTCCCTTTCCTTTTTTTTTTTGTTTATTTTTACGTCATAATCTGACATGTGCGCCAAATTAATGAATCATTTTTCAACGCTTTGATAATAAGGTTAAATAGATGGTAGATTTAATAATTTTGTATACACATATATATAATATAAAAATAATAATTAAAATATAATATGTGTTAAATTTTATATAATATAAATTATTAATGTATTAAAATTTATAAAAAATATATAAATTTATGATTTTTTTTTTTAAATTGATAAAAGAAAGTATTTTATTAACAAGTGTCTTTTAATATTTATTATAGTTAAGTTATTATTTTAAAATAATATGTTTATATTAAATACAGTAATTAATAGTTATTTTGATAAATTTTAATGTATTAAAAATAATAATTTATCTAATATGATAAAGTAGACACTAGTTAACAAAACAAAAAATAATTAATATAAAAATATAAAAATATTTTAAATATATTTTAAATATTAAAATAAACTTTTGAATCCGACGAATCGAGTTTGAGTAAGTAATTTTTTACTATTTGAATCTAATTTTATCCGACCATTAAATACATATTTAATAGATTCTGTATATAGACAATTATCTTCAAAATTTGTTAACTCAATAATTCAATCAAAGGGGGCGTTTGGTACCTTCCAAGGAATCACATTCCATGGAATGTGATTCCTGAGAATGTGATTCTTGGGAATGTGATTCCTGGGAATGTAATTTTTCAGCGTTTGGTATTACATGGGAAAGTGCTAATTAAAATCCTGGGAATGTGATGATAATTTTCGAAACTACCCTTATCAAAAAAAATGTAAATTTTATTAATTTTAAAAATTTTCAATTATATTTATTATTAAAAAATATTTATACTAAATATTTAAAAATAATATTTTAAATTGAGTTACTTTTAGGATAAAAAATATTTATTAATAATAAAATCTTGAAATTACTCTCATTTAGTTAAAAAATTAAAAGGCTGGATACAAATTAAATATTATTTAAATATTTTAATGATATTTATTATTAACAAATATTTGTACTAAATATTTAAAAATAATATTTTAATTGGTAATTTGAGTTATTTTTATGATAAAAAATATTTGTTAATAATATGTTTCGAAATTACTCACATGTAGTTACAAAATTAAAAGACTATATGCAAATTAAATATTATTTAAATATTTTAATGATATTTATTATTAACAAACATTTGTACTAAATATTTAAAAATAATATTATAATTGATAATTTGAGTTATTTTTATGATAAAAAATATTTGTTAATAATAAAATTTTGAAATTACTTTCATGTAGTTTTAAAGTTAAAAGGTTGTATAAAAATTAAATATTTCAATGATATTTATTATTAACAAACATTTGTACTAAATATTTAAAAATAATATTTCAATTGGTAATTTGAGTTATTTTTATGATAAAAAAATATTTGTTAATAATAAATTTTCGAAGTTATTCTCAAGTAATTGGAAAATTAAAAAGCAGAATGCAAATTAAATATTATTTAAATATTTCAGTAATATTTATTACTAATAAATATTTGTACGAAATATTTTAAAATAATATTTCAATTGATAATTTTAATTCAAATAGAAAGAGGATAATGTTGTCTTTAACATTTTTTTAACTTTCCAACTACATGGGAAAGTTACTTTCCCACCACTTCTCATGGGAATCACATTCCAATGCTTGTGAGAAAGTAACTCTCCAAGGAAAGTTACATTCCTAGGAAAGTGAGCAGTTTTTAGCATACCAAGCATGGGAATCACATTCCCACCAATTACTTTCCATGGAAAGTGGTCACTTTCCATCATATCAAACGCCCTCAAAGAGTTAACATCTTCCCACAAGATCAACCAAAAAATAAAACAAATAATCATGATTTTTTTTTTTCTTTCAAACTTGAATAATTCATGTGAATAAAAGCATTACTTAAGCATGTAATCATGTTTCTCAATCCAACCATTCATGGAGTTAACCTAATCAAAAAAAAAAAAAAATCAAGAAAAATAGTAACAAGCAAGACATAATTGTTTGTTTGGGGATGTCACTATCTCAGCCAGCCAATACCCACATTTTTAATGTGGCACCTAGGCAAAATACTAATGTTATGGTCAATTATTGATGTAATTAAAGGGGTTTCAATTAATAATAGTCCCCCCCTATTCCTATTTACTTTGGAATTATAAGAGCTAGGCTGCTTAGGCATTAATGGCTAGCAAAATGATGATAAAGGGTTTACTAAAACAAAGCCTTTTGTCACTTTTCAATTAAAGTGGACAAAATGAAGAGTTTAAAAGCAGTGATTAACATACCCATTTTGAAAAATAAAATAAAATAAAATTATGATTGATGCAAAATATTTTGATTTTTTAAAAATTGAATCGAAATTAAATTAAATAGTTTTAAAAAATTGAACCGACCGAAATCAAATTTTATCGACTATATAATATTTTTAAGTTATTTTACTAATTTAAAAATAAAATATTTATTTTCATATTATAAAAAAGAAAAAATTAATTAAAAAATAAAATTCAATTTGATTCGAATAATTACAATTTTTAACTCAAAAACCAAAAATCAAACCGAATCAACTTAATTATTACCCGAATCGAATTAAAAAAAAAATCATACCAAAACCGAACATTACAATAACCAATCGATTTTCAATTGTCGATTTTCTCATTTTTTTTGCTCAACCCTGATACCACATGTTATAACTATGTTACCCATTCTAGGTGAATGTCGAATACGATTATATGTCCTATATAAATATGTTTAATTTTTGCTAATTTTTTCATATTATTTGAAAAATAATATTCCATACTTGTATCACTTATATCCAAATATGTCTGAAACAAATTTTGAACACAAACATTTAAAAAAAAAAAACAAAAAATCCGGATAACATAATGTTATCATCACTACAACATTGTAGTAATACTAAAATGAGATACAACATTCATCTTACAGATAATGGTGACAATATGTGAAGATATTAACAGAGTAAGCAGATGACATAAAAGCCAGGAAGTCTTAGAACAGACTTTTTAGTTTTTAGGCATAGTTCTTTTTTGCTTCTGATGAAAGAAAGAAACATCAAGTGTTCATTACAGCTAGAATGTTGGAAATATATGAACAATTCCCTAAAGTGAGATCGTTTTATCTCTTTCTTTAATGAGTCTAGAGGCATCATAATGGCAAGAATACCTGACAATGGTACACGAGCACGGGGTCGAAAAGTTTTCCTGGGGATAAACTTCTTCCGGGAGATTGTTGCGGATGGAACCCGATAATCGACACAGATATACAGAATAACTGTTTGTAAATACCATTATCGTGCCGAGATCTCCAACAGAAACTAGAATAGTGAATTGTGTGCCCTAATTACAAGCAAATCCTTCTTACCAGATGCATATATGCCATTTATTTCCTTTTCCCACTCCCTATAGTCAAGAGATCGAAGCTCCGGAGGGTATCATCGCGACCACCTCTTGTGGCTGCAGTACGTGTAAAAGACGATGATTTGGATTCAAACCCGGGTTGAACTCTCTGAGTCGTTGACAGGCGACCACTGCTTGAAAATAATCTGCTAGACCGATTCTCACTAGGCTCATCGGAGGAGGTAGGTCGGCTGCCTGATACGACAGGCCTCTTTGAAGCACTACCATTTCTTGAGGAGGAGTTGGCCCTTTCAGAATCAGGTTGCTGAAGGAGAGAAAAAATTAAAAGAAAATCATAACTTCTGTAGCAAATAGCTAAGGCATATTTAAACTTCAATTTACTAGAAAGAAAGTGAAATTCAATGGAAAACAATAAATGAAACAAAAAAAATGCAGAAGCAAGGTTGCTCACCACATCCTTGGATGATGGCACATCATCTGAAGATCTGTATCTAGATTGATCACCATGCAAAACATGCCCAGAGCCGTTCCGTCTTGCAAATGCCTCAACTGCACCGGAGAACCTTTCTCGAATCTCTTGGCCAACTACAGGAAATAAAGATACGTGCTAAGAATTGTAAGTTAGCTAATTTAAGGAAATCAAGGTCAGAACACGGGCAAGTTGGGGGGCGTCTCAAATACAATATTCATGTCAAAAAATTTATCACCGGCTAAATCGTCAGAATATATTCTCAAACCAGGTTGTGAAAAGGAATAGACCTGAAGGCCTTTCTGTTCTTTCAGCAGATACTCCTGGGGGATTTAAACCTGGCTTTGGGCTTGGCTGTTGAGGAATGACAAGAAACATAGTATAAGAATCCTTACTGAAGAAATAAAAATTAGTATCTCCATGAAAATCAAGGTCATAAAATTAAAGATCACTGACCCGTGCTCTTGAGCTAGAGCCAACTTGTGGATATCTCAGTATAGTCCAATCAAATACATAGTCAAACTGATAACCTTCATCAGTTAGTTTTCGAAATCAATTAATTTGGGAGTTCAATCAAGCAGATTTTATGATAAAAGATCTCATGGAAATTTGTGATATGAACTAATGAGAAGATTGATTCAATTTTAAAAAATTAAATAAATTAAAAAGGTGACCAATATTTGAACAGTGGGACATAAAATAACAAGTTAACCTTCACGAATAAAAAGGTCCCGGAACAGCCTTTTCAGGTATGAATAATCTGGTTTGTCTTCAAACCGTAGTGATCGGCAATAATGAAAGTACGATGTGAACTCAGAAGGATATGATTTGCAAAGGACCTGAAGATGGCATATTACTTGTCAGACATGCATTCAGTCATCAATTTCTAGAAAACGGAGAATAAGCGGGAATTGTTTTTGAAAAATTCAAACTTGTTATTAACCAACTTATTCTTGTCTGGCCTCAAATATTTGTACAAGAGAATTTCCTGTATTAACAGCAAGCAAGTAATGGTTACCTCTATGGGAGTAAGCATCTTCTTTTCACTAATCTTGTCATACTTCTGCTTTTTGGTGCCAGCTTTCAGGCCCTGCCATGGAAGGCTGAGACAAGGAACAAGAAACTAAGTTAATAATGTCACTCAACATTTAAAAAGGTTTGTGAAGTAAGCAACCCAGTTATGTGTTCAACCAACCTTCCCCTCAGGAAGTACATAAGCACATAACCAAGAGATTCCAGATCATCCCTCCTGCTTTGCTCTGCAAGTTATGAAGAGCACAATTGGATCACATATAAAGCCAAAAAAAATCCGTGGCAAGAGGTGTTCGCTGAAAGTAAAACGCATATGACCATTAGATGCAGTAAGTTCACTCACCAACTCCAAGGTGAGTGTTAACACTTGCATATCGAGCTGTTCCTGTAAGATTCTTGTTTTCCCTACAAGAAAAAATGGATAACTTAATGAGTGTCCATGGCTAGTGAAAAAGACTTACAAAGAAGAAAAAACAGTACACCATGAGGTCAGTGTGTCACATATAAAATGATTTCACTAGAGAAATATGCATGCAACATATGAGCTATCCTTATTGGAAGAATTGACAATTGATGACTAAAGTTAAAAGCGGAATTAAGTATCAAGTTTTCCTCAAAATAGTTAATTATATGAAACCAAATTGTTTATAAGGCACTATAAGTCTAGGAATCCCGAAATAGATGCCTTAGGTATGCCGATTAGTGACAAACATAACTGATGAAAATTTTAAGCGTTAATTACACCATTAGCCCCTGTACTGTACAACCTCTCCCAATTGAGTACTTAAAGAATTAAAATTCTCAATTAAATACCTGTACTATAATTCCGTCAAGTAAGTTAGTACTTTGTACTAACATTGTTAATTAAATGAGTGATGTGGCAATAACATCCAATAAAATCATGACACGTGGCAAAAAATGTAACGTCAAATGCCACATCATCTTAAGAGAAAAAATATTTTAAAATTTTAAAATAAAAAATTAAGAAAAATCTAAAAGTTTCAAATTTTTATAAATTTTCTGAAAATTATGAATATATATAAAATTCATAATTCAAAAAATGATTTTTTAAAATTCAAAAATAAAAAAGAGAAAATTTAAATATATATATAATAAAATTAATAAATTTAAAATAAAAAAGAGAAAAATCAAGAGAGAGAGAGGGGCGAGAAAGAACCGGGGAGAGAGAAGGCGAAGGGGAAGGGAGGTGCCGGGGCAGAACAGTGGATTGTTGGTTTTTTTTTTTTTTTTTTCGCTTTTAAAAAGCAAAAATAACTCGGTTTTAACTGTTCAAACTCAGTTTTTCTTTGACACCAAACTTCCGTAGGCCATGGCTCCTGGTATGAAGATCGTTTTCGGATTGTTAACATTTGTCACTGTTGGAATGATTATCGGTATGTCTTTTCCAGCCAATCCAAAAGAACATTTTTTTAACACTTTTTAAGTTTTATCTCTCAAGCTTTCAACTTCAAACACCATGGTGGGTATCTCTTGATTTTTTTTTTGTTTAATTAATGTTGTCTGATTTCCCACTTTTTTATGGTTTTCAAATTATGGGTTTTGTTTTCTTCCTTGAAATATGTCTTGGAAACCATGAAAAAAGATTTAGCTGAACAGATAGATGTATTTGGGTGAGATGAGAAATGGGGTTTTGTTTTTCTTTGCTGGTTTTGAATTTTTACCAATTGGGTTCAATAATTTAATCATATTTGTCTCAGAATGAGCAACTTTGTGAAAATTTTAGATTTTTTTTCTATTTTTATATATATTTTTAAATTTTCCATATTTAAAAATAAAATAAAATAAAAAACATTTTTTGATTTTTTAAAAAAGTTTCCTTTTTATTTTGATTTTTTATATATATATTTTTGAATTTTCTGAATGTTTCAATTTTTTTTTGAAAATTTCAGATTTTAAAAAATAATATTTTTGATTTTTTATATGTTTTGCAAAAAAATTCTTTTAATAATGATATGGTAGCACAGATGTGGCATTGACTGACCTTTTTGACACGTATCACGATCTAATTGGATGTTATTGATACACCACCCATTTAATTAACGGTATTAATGCAAAATACCAACTTGTTTGACGGAATTAAAGTAGAAATACTTGATTGAGAATTTTAATTCTTTAAGTACTCAATTGGGAGAAGTAATATAGTACAGGGAACCCAAATTTTAACCATCTCCTTTTCCTCTAAAGCCAAATAGCCTTTCTATGAGAACTCATGATCATTAAATCTATTACCATTAAGTCATACTTAAAGTTATTTAAGTCAGGGCCAAACAATCTACAAGAGAAATATCAAATTCTACAAATAAAAACATCAAGAATTATTACCTGTATGCTATGTGCTTGTGTGTTTGAAGATCCCTATACTTTTTTGCAAGGCCGTAATCAATTACGTATACCTGCGGTGAAAAAGGGGAAACAATGAAATTAAACAACACATACTTGGAGACCCTGTTGTATAGAGACTCGAACGATACTATTATGTCAAACTGAATTTCAGTTAAGGGAAAAAGATAACTACAGCTAGGAAAAATTATATTAAGGGAATATAAAATTGAGCGAAAATCTTATCAATATTATTTCATGCCTTATCAGCTATTAACAAATTTAAACACCGCATACGCTGCAGGGAATAAACAGAAGAACATGCCTGATTTGCTTTGCGCCCTAAACCCATCAAAAAGTTATCGGGCTTTATGTCACGGTGAAGAAAACCACGAGAGTGCATATACTCAACTCTATTTATCTGAAGCAACCAGGAAAGAGCAAGCATTAATAAGGCAGCCAACTGACTAAATTAAAGTTTCCAACAAAGATAGCATACTTACTAACTGATCTGCAAGCATCAAAACTGTTTTTAAAGAAAACTTCCGATTGCAATAGTTGAACAAGTCTTCTAGGCTTGGTCCAAGAAGATCAATAACCATAACATTGTATTCACCCTCAACTCCAAACCATTTTAAATGAGGAATACCCGCTGCACACGTAAAAGAAAATAAGAAAACCACTCACTGACTCCAAATGACCATAATAAATAGATTGAGCTTGAGAGAGAAACAAAACTTACTTCCCCCTTGAAGAAGCATGTACAGCTTTGACTCATAGTGAAGTTGGGGATGCTTCGTCTTGACAGATTCCTAGGAACAAAAGGAGTGCATATTGATAACATATCCAAAACTTCAAACATCAGCAATATTGTGAAATTCGATTAAAATATCAAGTGGCAAAAGAAAGAATAGAAGTGTAACTACAATCTAACAACTAAACTTCTAGACAAACTCTTTAAAGCACTTAAGCAGATCAATGAAAACTATCAGCTTGAATAATTGATGGATCCATCCCTATATTAGCATCCAATTTCCCACAGTCCAACTCCAAACAAAATTTTAGCCCTAAGTCCTTTTTCTCATTATAAAAGTAAACATATAAAGAAACTCTCCAGCAATGTCTTTATATCTGGCTGCATACTGTTATCTTCATAGCAACCGTGAACTAATTGCAGACATCTAACCTCCAACTCCAACTCAGTGAACTACTTAAAAAAAGCACAAATTTCACTAGTTGATTTTCTTCAATTTCAATGGCATAAAAGAACTGCTTGGGTTTGAACAATCGCAGCGTGCCACCAGATCTCCTTTTAAAACTTAGCTCAAGCATATACATCAACTAATGAACTAGTTTACACCCCCCAAAAGCAGACCAATGATCTAAAGTACTAAGCATCCAAATGAAACACAAAGAAATGCATCCAAGCATAACATCAAATACAAGTGCAATAATCCTCAGCTAAATCGACCATGTTTTTTTTAACATATCTAGTGATCAACCAATACACTTTAAAAACACACATAAAAAAGAACACCCTTCCCCCACCACTAATTAAAGTTAAAACGCCAAACGTTACCAGCTTAACAGCCACTTCCTCTCCACTTTGTACATTAACGCCTGCAAAACAAAAAACACCAAAATTAACAAAACAGCTGGAAAGAAAAAAAGAAATAAAAAGTCATAATCATAATACCTAAATAAAGTTCACCAAACGATCCACTCCCGATCTTTCGACCAAGCTTGAATTTTCCACCAATAATATGCTCCATGCTCTAATCTTACTCTACTTTATCACACAAAAAAGAACCCTCCCCTCTTATTTCACTTTATTAATATTGAAATTGACTTAAAACATTTCTCTTCAAACTAACTCTTAGATCCATTAAAATTCTTATCTATCAACTCGAAAAATCAAAACCCAGATTCTAAAATCCTTATAAAACCCTCCAAAAATTCCAAAAAAAAAAAATCGTTAACCCTTTTAGTGACTAAAGGTACAAACAAATAGAGAAACCTTGATTGAAAATCTACGGAATACTCATTAATCAGTGAACCAAAACAAGCGTTTTATGATCATCAAGCTGCATTTTCTAGGTGGGAAAAAAGTAAAGAGAAAAGTTGTTTTTTTTTTTAAGAGATAAAACTTAGGAGTATTAAAGGAAAAAAAAAAGGTATATTTTGATTGCCCCGGAAAAAAGGGAATATGGTAAAAAGAATCTAAAAGGAACGAATTTATCGGCAAGAATTTGGGGCGATGGTCTATGGATCTGGATTAAGGACAAGGATTTAATTTTCTCGGGAAATTTATTTTGAAGGAAATATAACGTAAACTTTTTATTGGTTTTTTGGATGAGAGAAAGAAAAAAAAAACAAAAACGGATGAATGAAGATGAGAGAGTTGGATGATGATGATGATATAAGGTGGGATTTTTTATATTTTAATTTTTTTGAAACCAAAAATTACTCTTTTTTATTCTTGGTGTTTGATTGAGAGAGGTGGCCGTCATTTACTATTTCTTGGCCTTACTTGTGGTGCCAATAGACAATTTCAAGGAAAAACTATATTATTATAACAAAATTATTATTTATTAAAAGAATAAAAAATTAACCTTGTTGGGTTTGGTCTAGACCTGCTCATGACCGGGTCGCGACTCGGTTTTTTTTATTTTTTTTTCTCAAACTCGACCCTGGGTCGGTCCGGCCCGGCCCATGAGGCCCGAATACACTGTTCACTGAAATAAAAAAAATTTATTATTTTTTATATTTTTATAATTAAAATTAAATAAATTATTATTATTATAATAAAAAAATACTGTTCCGGATCGGACCGGACCGGAACATAAAAAATCCTATTCAGACCCGGCCCAATACAGGCGAGGCTGCCTAGCCCATGAGCAGGTCTAGTTTGGTCATATAGGTGTCTTGTTATAGTTTGATGATATTTTTGTAGGTATTATAATTTACACTTCACTCATTCATATAATTACTTTTAATAGATAATATTTAATAAATTTAAAATTCAAATTCAAATTTAGTTTCCAATCTTTCTTTTATTCTAAGTTACAATCTCTTCTTTATCAAAAAAAATTTATAAGCATTATATACAATTTAAAGTTGAACTCAAAATTTAATCCAATTAATTTAAATAATTATTGTTAAAAAAATAACATCTAACAAATATAAATTCAAATCTCACCTATAAATCCTTCTCTTATTCTAGACTTAACCTTCTTTATACTAAAAAAATATAATTTAAAGTTTTATTTTCATAAATGGTTCAAGTCTTTGACAAAAGATATCACTTTTCAATTCTTTGCAAATAAATTTAAGATGTTGCTTCAAAATTTTTAGATCAATTTTGTCCTTGTCATATATTTTTTTTCATTTCAAAGCAAAGAAAGTTACCATTAAAAACTTATCCAAAAAAAAAAAAAGTTACCATTAAAATCAACCAAATTGAACATTTCTATTTTGGTTTATTTAATATAGTTTACATAACATTGCAACTTAGCAAAATTGGAACATTCAAAATCAAAATGTATCATAGGCTTAGAGTGCTTTAAGAGAATTGAGTTTTAAGATTCATGTTCATATATATGAAAAAATTATTTCATAATCGTTTTATCGATGGAATTAAAGAGTTGATATATATTATTTTAAGATATATTTAAAAAAAGTTTTGTTAACGAATGTTTTTACGATATTCTTTAAAATTAATTAATATATTATTTATAGTAATAATATTAAATGCAGTAATTGATAATTCATATGTGAATATTTTAAAAAAATAAAATTAATTAAAATTATATCATTTCACCAACTGAATTAATGTAACTTTTTTAGTGACATCAAACTCAATCAATCACTTTATTAATAATATAGATAATAATCTTAAAAAATACCTAAGACAATTATTAATATAATCCTTAGTCAATAATTTTTTTAATTTTATTTGTTTTGTTTTTTTGTGAAAAAGTGTGACAGTTGAATTAGGTTTGCCAATATGACATTTATTTCCATTGCATCATCACTAGAGCTGCTCATGGGCTGGGCCGGGTCGCGGCCCGATTTTTTTTTTTTTTCTCTGTCCAGGCCCGGCCCTGAGTCGCCCAGGCCCACCCGTTTAGGCCCGAAATACTGTTCATTAGAATAAAAAAAATAATTTTTTTATAATTAAAATTAAATAAAATAATATTATTATAATAAAAATTACTGTTCCGGGCCGAGCCGGGCCGGCTCGAAACACAAAATATTCTGCCCAGGCTCGGAATACGGGCCGGGCCTGCCGGGCGGGCTGCCCGGCCCGTGAGCAGGTCTAATCATCACTATTGATTTGTTATTGGAAATTTCCTAACAAGAACAAAGGAGTTGGTTGGGGGAGGGGGAAAAAGAACAAATATGGGAATGCAATGGCAAAGGGCAAATCTGGCAGAGGGATATTGTCAATTTGTCAATCAATCTTCACATCTGCCTCTCCAACCTTTGTAAGAGCAGATAACCTGAACACAAAAATGATAATTTTTAGAGGAGATGAATATTATATATTTACGGTTTATTTAAATGGACGATGAGTAATGACGGATTTTAACATTTAATTTTGGAGGTGTTAAACTATCAATTAATACTTTAATAGATTTTTAATTTTTTCATAAAATATATTTTCTTATATTATAAATATATGCAAGTAATATACTAATAAAAAAATCAACTTTTAAAATTATAAATTTATCAATTCATGAACAAATGTATAAAGAAACACAATACATCAAATAAATAATTTTATGCATAATATATACATCAAATAAATAATCTTACTTAAAATTGTGAACAATTTTTTAAAAAAATATATAAATATATTAATTGCTAAATAAGATATTTTTCATCAAGACAAGAAAAATAAAATATTCTATTAAAATAATAAAATTGAAAGTTTAAATTTAAATTTAGAAGTTAGGGTATTTTTATAATTTTTTATAATGTGGTTTTAATGTGCTTTTTATGTTCATAAAAAGTTGCATAGTAGCAGAAGAAAAAGAGTTAGGATAAAATAAAAAATAAAAAATTCTATGAAAAAAAATTGTAGTAGGCTAAAAAAAATTTTGGTACTTGATTGGTGAAGAAGCTAGAAAATCAATTTAATTTTTGGTTAAATTTACATAATCGTGATTTAACCTTTATGATAAACTTTTTTATTTTAAAGATTTGTGAGTTATGATTAGTTGATACAATAAATAAACAAATAATAATGTGATTTTAACCATCTTAAATTATATTGTATAAAATTAAATTAAAAAAATCACAAAAATAAATAAAATAAATAATTTTAATTTTAAAAAATTATTTAATATATATATATACACTAAACCAAACTTAAAATTTTCTGGCTCCTTAAAGGAGCAGCCCCTGGCGATGAGATTGGTTTCGGTGAGATTAAAAATAACGACAGTGGTGAAATTAATTATTATAGTGGTGAGATGGGGTACTGTAGCGGTGAGATTAAAATCAGTGTTGAGATATGTGTTTAGATGTAAAAGCAACGGTGGTGGTAAGATCAAAATGATCATTAAACACATTATATTAAAATTTGTTTATAATTAAAAATAATATATTTACACAAATTAAAATATAACAAAATAATATTTGATTTTTATTAACTTTTATATAATTTTATTTTATTTGATATTTTAAAATTTTATTCACTAAAAAATATTAATATATATTATTTTATATGAAAATTTATCATATATTTAATAATAAAATTTTGTTATGTATTTATTTATTTTTTATATAATTATATAAATTTATTTAATATTTTAAATAAATAAGAACAATTTTAAAAAAAATGCAAAAAGTAAAAAATTTCTAGTTGGAGCAACTGAAACGTGCCACAAGCTTGTTATCCAAGTAGGATAACAGTGCGATTGAACCCAAAAAGGGGTCCAATCGCACCCCACTGATGTCCACTGTGTATTCAAATGGGGCCTTAATAAATATTATATGATATTCAAATAGGATTAATATGATGAACATGATACTTTTTTTTTTTTGAGGTTTTTTTACTTTTAATCTCTCAACTTTTATCTAATTAATTCATATGAAGAAGATATTAAACACTTAAATTGTTTCAAACTCATAATTTTCAGGAATCTGTCATCAACTTGCATGGTATCTGAGCTAATACTTAGTTAACAACATAACACGTTTAATGCATATATCGTATTCATATTTTAACATATTTAATAATTTATGTTATATTTATACTATTAATATAAAAAATATAATATACATACAATAATTATCAGATGACTCAATAAAATATCCACAAGCCAAAGCCAAAAAGAAATGCAGAATTTTAGCCTAAGAATCCAAGGCAGCTTTTGTCAGTGGGGTGCATATTTGCATGTCAAAAAATGTGCAGTGTAGTTTTCATTAGTTTACAAAACAGATAAATGGTTGGTAAGACTAAATTGACCTAAATTTTTGTTTATTAAAAGTTTTTTGATCCAAATTAGACCAATTTGTCTTTTTTTTTTTTTTTTTAATAAAACTAGGACCCAAGTAAACACCCATTTAAGATTGAGTTTGGCCACAATCCTATCAAAGGGCCATAAATTTTTAGTTTCATTTCTAACAATTAAGGCAATTTCCAAATTAAATAAAAATCAAATGCAAATGAAATGAAATGAAATGCAAATGTGTGATAAAATATATGATGTAATAGAATAGAAGGATATCAATCAAGAGGAGTAAATTAAGTTAAATGGTTCATTAGGGGGAAAGATTAACCTTAACAAATAGGAGACGATTGATTCAGTTAAAACTATAATCGAATAGTCATTAACTGAATTAATTAAATTGTTATTTTTCTATCATTAACTGAATTGGATTATACAAAATTTAGTGTTAACTGACAAAAAATATTTTGATTAATTCAATCGGTTAACCGAATTAATCGAAGTTCAATTGTTTTACCATCAATGAATTGAAATTACATTTTAAAATCTTAAAATCTTTTTTTTTTATTTTTATAATTCAAATAAATATAATTATCCAACAAATATTTAAATGTCAAAAATAAGTAAAAGGTACATCCATATACTTAAAACATCTAATAAAGATTAAAAATATAATGGTTTATATATATATATATATATATTTCGAGTAATTCAGTTATTTTTAAATTTCGAATTGAACTAACCAATAACAAAAAAATTTAAAAAATTTATATCAATAACCGATCAAATTTTTTATTAATTAACTAATTAACCAAAATTAATTCAATTTCAATCAATTAATTCGGTTAAAATTGAATTATGCACACCCTACAAATAGGTCACTTCTATCCATTTGGGGGAAAAAAGGAAAAAAAAATATAAGCCATTGAATGTGAGCGGAAAATCAGTACCATTAAAAAGATTAATATTTGAAATATAGGTTATTATTAAAGACAGAAATGACAAAACGAATTGCAAGCCAACCTTTTTCTTTTATGGGACATAAAGAGATAAATTAGAGTATTGAACAAGATTGGCTCTATTTGTTTTTTAAAAATTATTTTCAAAAAATAGAAATTTCTTTTATATTTGGATGATTCAATGAAAAAATGTTTCATGTTGTTTGATTATTTTTTAAAATTTTTCTTTTTTCAAATAATAATATGCCATAACTACTAAAATATTAAAAATAATTTATTATTAATATTTTAAAATAGTAATATTTTCATAATATTTAAATTAAAATATTATATTAACGTTAAATATTTAAAACAATACTATTTATTATTAAAATAGTAATTATATTAATATTTTCAAATATTAAAATAGTATTATTATTATTGAAGTATTATTTCTATTAATATAAAATATTAAAAATAGTAATATTTATTATTGAAATGTTAAAAATATTTATACTATTAAAGTAGTAATATTTTATATTAAAAATATTTATTGTTAAATCATAAAAATTATAATTTACTTATATTTATATTTATTATTAAAATAGTAATATAAAAATATTTTTCATTAAAATACTAAAAATACTATATATTTTAACTTTAAAAATATTAAGAAACGATTAAAATATTGATATTATTAAAATAATAACATTGTTATAATAGAAATAATATTCATTATTAAAATAATAAAATATTATTTATTATATTAATAATTGATTTTTTTATTAAAATAATAATATAATTCTATTTATTATTAAAATATAAAAACATATATGTTTAATTATATTCAAAATTAAAATATTGAAAATTAAAATATTAAAGGAATTTTATATTAATTTAAAATTAAAATTAAAAAAATTATTAAAATAATAATATTTTCACTCGAGTAAAATTAAGCCTCGACCTAAAACATCATATACATGTTCCGACTCAAGTTGAATTAAGCTCATGGGCCTTGGCAAGTAATTATATCCATGAACAATTGTTATTTTGGAATTATCTTCCTTTTTAAAATGGGAAGACAATATTTAGAAAGAAAAAAAATCTTTAATCTTCATTAATCAGTAAATCATGTTCCATTGATCAGTCAATTTTTTGTTAAATAAACATAAAAAATGCAAAAAAAAAAATTTGAATTTTTTTTTTTCGAAACAAACGAAGCTCAAGGATAGCAATTTGAATCCCTATCCCTCTTCCATGCAATTTGAACCCTAATACTATTTCTAAATTAAAAGGATTAAGATATAACGATTTAATTATTTACAAACTCGAGATTTAATCCGAATGGTTCACTTGTCATTTTTAATAAGTGAATTTCCTACAAAGTTGAGGTTCATTCTCGTGAGCTTTGAACCTTCCCCCCACCCACTCCTTTGTAAAATTGGTTGTTTGCTTCAAGACTAAGATAGGCAAATTTTACTAAAGGGAATCTAGGTTGACAAAGGTTAGCCTCCTTACACTATTTTATCTCTCATTATCAAAGCCATTGAATGATTGCTACATATTTTAAAAGTTGTAGCATAAAAGATCCCAATAATATGCAACCTCTTTTCTAAAGGAAAAGTGTGATTGCCAATTTAAGATATACTTTAAATACCTCATAGTTAGGGGTGGCAATTAAGTTGGATGGGAACGAATTTTGCAATATTTATTTTCGTCTCGTCATTCAAATGTTTTGTTCCGTTTTTTGTCTCGTTCCGTCGTGGATATTGAAATTTCAATACCACTTTCACTTCTATGAATGTAGGTTACATCTATAACCATTCTGTCTCACCCTGCTCCATCTGATTTTTATTAGTTATTTTCAAATAAGAAAGTATTGTATAAAAATATAAATATAAATTCAAGATAAAGAGTTTCTAATACAGGGAAAGGAAAAAAAAAGTATTAGGTTTTTAAAAATAAAAATAAAAATAATAGGTTTAGTTTTATTACTTTATTATCCTTTTAAAAGCTAAATATTTAAGGATAAAATAGTAATTTCAATATTCGGGACGAGGCGGAACAGACAATTATCAAAACTGCTCCATCCCTGCCTTTCAAACAAAAAAAAAAACCCATCCCGCCTCCACTGTTCAAAATAAAAATCCTCTCCATTTAGAACAGATCGGTTCAAAATCCATTGGACGATTTGGGTTTTGTCATCCCTACTCATAATTAGACTTGTCCATGGATGGAGTTGGACTGCGATTCGATTTTTTTGTTTCTTCTTATTCAAACTCAGCTCTGAACGGCCTGTAAACTTGTTTTACTATTTATAAATATTAAAATATTAAAAAAAATATTTTTATATTAATATTATATATTTTTATAATTAAATTTAAATAAAAATAATTTTTTAACAAATAAGCAGTAATTCAATCCGATCCGAATTGAAAAAATCCTATTTAAATCCGAAAAATAACCCGACCTTTGAACATGTCTTCTCTTAACCATTGAAGTTTTTTCATGCCATTGGATGCTTCTTTTTATCATATTAAAAGCTGAAACGTAAACAACAGTGTTAAGTATTTGCATGGTGTTTTCTATTGAAGCTCCAAAAATTTCCTGACAAGGAAATTTCAAGCGGTAAGAGTTACTTGGGAACATATAATAAAGAAATTATAATATTCACCGTTATTAGAGTTTTTAAATTTCACAAATGAAATTAATATAAAATTAGTATGATGATATATATCCTTTAATATATATTTAAAATAAAAAATTAATTTTTAAAAAATAAACATTTCACAATCTCTTAATTCCGTTAATAAAATTAAAAAAAATTTCACTATCAGTAAATAAAAACGAACTCCATATAATAACTAATAACCATCGCACTTTAATAGCTTGGCATAAAAGTTTGTGTTTCCAAAAACAAAGTGGCTTTGGTGCTTGGAAATTTGCTCATTTTAAGAAGGTGGTTTGGGTACACGAAATTAACTTGTTTAAGCACCAAAATGAAAAATGTCAAAAGGAAAACAACCTAAAAGTTGCATTAAAAACAACATAAAGATTCATTGAAAAGGCAAGTCTAATCAAGTAGCAAGGTTCACCAAAGATCATAAGACTCATAAACTCTGGACAAAGCATTAGACTTTTTTTTTTTTTTCACAAAAAGTAATCCTAATAATCTTAATCTAATTAGCAGAAATTCAGAGGCCAGAGCATACACTTCCTAACATTTCATATAAGCCTATCCCAGCAGTTCTCAATCATCTTCTCTTTCAAGGGGCACACCACAAGGCCCAAGCATTTTCTGCACATAAAGATCAAAAACAGTTCCAGATTATGTTGTTCCGACTCTTCATTTTTTTTGAAGTATCTGTATCCGACGAATATCCGGACATGGGTATGGGGATATGATCCCTGAAGACCCTCCAAATACATGAAAAAACTTGGAATAAATCAAACATACCCGTGTCGAACATATACCCGTGTCCGACACTCATATCAGAATCCGAGTAACGTAGATTTCAGGAGAGGTGTTAAATGAGGATTTTACAGAGAACAATTCAGGCCATGTGCTGTATACTGAATGAACAAAAAGGAATAAAACAAATACTTATATTAACTTTTATCCCTAAATATTTAAAGATACATTATTAAACAAAAGGATAAGATGAAACTTGCTCGGCACAAACCCAGATTGAATCGATCTTTAGTTCAACATCAAACAAGATATATACTATTACACACATTTTCCAAAATTAATCTGGGATTGAAGCTCAAGATCATTAGTCATAACCCCAGAAAAGACTGGTTATTCAGCATGGCTAATGAATGCATACATGGGTATCCCACCTAGAACAGCCACTAGTTAAGTCCAACAAGATTACACGAATCTAAGAGTCCCATCTCGGACATGGCAAACAACGTTCCTTAGTAAGGGTTAATAATGAAGAAGCAATATGCAATCTTCCCTACAGTCTACATGCACCACAAAAAAAATGGATAGAACCAGCTTCAGCACAAACAAAATACTCTTAACAGGTCTATTAGTTGTCAGCACAATTGTTGATGTCCAAATTGATTGTGATCGTTTGACGAGGAAACTTGAACGTCGGAACGCGCGCCGGAATATCAATTCTGGTGCCCTGGTTGTCATTTATTTTGCAGGTTTCTTCGTCAAACGATCACGATCAATTTGGACATCAACAACAATGAATCAAAATTAGGCAAACTTTCAAACTCGTTGAATTGCATGTTCTTTCAACAAATTCCTTGGATACTCCTATTCTCATTCCACTAACATAGTGAACCAAATAATTCCCTTCCAAGTCACAAATTATTGGTCTTTTACAACACAACACAAAGCCTAATTAATTCAAAACCCCAAAAACTATTATCAAAATCCCAAGAAACAAAAAGAAAGGCAGCAATTAACCCCCCAAATGAAAAGGAAAGGGGGAGTTTTTTCTTTAAAATTTCTTTTACCTGCATAAAATTGTAGCGTTATCTTCCAAAGAATTCATTTTCAGCGACAGCAAAATAGGCCAATATTGGGCAATGCCCAATGTAAGAGCCATATCTATCTCTTTGGTTATTCACTGCTGCCCATTCGCTTCCCACCAAATTCAACAAACCCAAACAAAAAGAAAAGAATATTAATTCAAAAAAATTCCTTTTTTTTTTTTTCAAACCAAAATTGAAACTTACAATCTATTCAAATCGGCGTGGCCGGTTCCAACGTATTTAGCTTGGAGATGTTAGAGTTGAGAATTTATATTCAACCTATCGCTTGCCTGAGAAATATTAAGATTATATTTTACGATTTGGTAAAAGATTTAACTAAAAGAATTAGGGTTTTGGTTGGACGAATTTATCTGCATTTTTTTTTTGGCCAACAATAAAAGACATAAATTTTAAAATTTTACCATTTATTTATTTTTAATCAATATATGTTTTTATTTATATAATTTGATTTTTAGTATAAAAAATTTTAAGGGAGAAAATTTCAATGTAAAAATGAGTACATAGTTATATATTTATACTATTATTTAAGTATTTGATTAAGTTTAATGTTACGAGTCAAATGATATCAATTCAAGTAAAAAATTTATAAAAAGTCAAAAAATAAAATAATAACTTTCTATTTTAATGCCCTTGATGACAATAAATCTCCAGCCTTGCACATTAGATTCTTCAATAAAAGCACCATCTAACATTCTAAATATGCATACATACATTCATTAATTTCTTTCCCTTTTGGGCTTTTCTCACTTGTCCTTTATGATGTCATATATCAATTAGTATTACATCAATAAAAGAAAATTGCATGAATTAAGAGGTGAAATTCAATAAATTTAAGATTTGAATCGCAACATCCATAATTTTTTTTTATTCTTAAATTACGAACACTTTTATAAATAAAAAAAAAAAACCTTAAAAATGGTAGCCAATATTGTTTTACCTATAAATAAATTGATTGATACAGCAGCCAAACATCCACTATTCATCCCATTCTTGATCTCCATTTCTCCCTTTTGATCTTTTGAAAGGTTATATTATATTCTTTAATTTTTCTCAACAAAAACTATGGCTGCAGGTTTTGGTTTGAACTCGAGAAATGCAAACAAGCGTGATCAGCTTAACCATGCATGCAAGGCAAGAGCCTTCTTCAAGCCTAATTCTTGTCGAATTTGTGATCGTATTTTCAAGCTCTTTTTGATCACATCGAGCTTCACCTTTTACTCAGTGAATTTGTGATCGTATTTTACTCGATGAAGGCAGCTTTTACTAAGCCACTTGTCGTCGTCGATCGACCTCCCATTCCCAATGAAGTCTCTTAGTCAACCAAAATTTTCATCTGCTATCAACTATCAAGTACTTGACAACAAGTCCTGCAGCAAGCAAGGTTGTCGCCATTGTAGAACGGTTATGCTTCTTCTACGCTGCCAAGAGAAAGTAACCCTTTTTCCATTGGGATCAATACTTGCAATCTTGATATGCAGTCGACTGCCTCATCGCCTGTTTCGTTTCGGTCTAGGAACAACAACAACAACATGGCGATCCGAAACACAGCCAACTGTAGCCTATGCTGCATCGCAAATAGGGGTGTAATCGAACTGAGCCGAGCTCAAGCTGTAAGAAGCTCGAGTTCGACTCGAAGCCCGGTTTGAGTTTCATTGAATTTCATTTTTAAAGCTCGAGTTCGATTCGAGATAAAAATCGAACTGTTCGAGCTCGCTCGATTAGGCTCGATTAGACTCGTTTACCTAGTAAAAAATGAGCTCGATTCTCATACTCTACTTCAAACTCAATTATTTGTGCTTGAGCTCGAACTCGAGTTTAAATTGAGATTTTTCAATACTAATTAAAAATAATAATAAAAAAACTCTATTAGGCTCACGAGTTACTTGAGTTAAGCATTAAGATACTCGAATTTGGCTCGTTCGATAGCTCGAGCTCGACTCGACAATGACTGAGCCAATTGATTCGAGTTTTTTTCGAGCCGAACCTGAGTAGTTTGCGAGCACAAATGTCTCGTTCACACTCGTAACCGCAAATAATCATGGTGCTAGAGCCACAGCCTCTCGTTGATTGCTTCACCGGGTCATTTCTAAATCAGTTGGAGACAACCTTATTAGTGGATATAAATTTATTTATAAAAATCATTTTAAAAGTAAAATTTTGAATGTATCATGTGATTGAGTACATTCTTAAAATCATCATTAAAGGACATTAAGGTTATGCAAAGTTAGAAACACCCTAACTATACTTAAAAGAAAGATATTCAAGTATTTAGAGAAAAAAAAAACAAATAAATGAATGAATGAGAGAAGATATCTTTTTTCCCTTGTCCAATGTAACTAATGATTTTTCTCTTTTTGACTTTGTTACATAGTGATGTTGAACAACATTTAACATTGTTGTCCTTAAAAACTCATAATTAAGCTTTATCAAACAAGCATGCCTCTAAAAGGACTCCGACCATTACTAACTTTTATTTGTCTCTATTTGTCTGGCTAGCAACCTTATATATTATCATTACACTTCCACTTCAATATTTGATACTTACAAGTTAGTAGTTTTACAGATATAAAACAACCTTTCCAATTCAATGGTTAAATTTTTTTTCTCTTTCCTGTTTTTCGATTTTTCATTTCCTTTCAAAATATATATCGGAGTTTAAAAATAAAAAAATGGATTGTAAATATTAAGATTCGAACATAAAATTAATTAAATGTTACTTTTTAAAAGTAATTATATGAACTAATTGAACTAAATTTTGAATTTTTTTTTTTTTGAAAGTTGGCAACTACCACCTAGCTACTTCCAACTCACCAACAGCTACAAAAACAAGAATTTAATTACAACATTTATAACCAAAATTAATAAATAATTGCAATATAAAGTGTCCAATAATATCTTGACATGTAAGTCATGATATATAGATGCAACTTTTTTTCTTTCATAGTCAGCCAAAATAATAATTGCCCTCAATCCAAAAATACCAGCTACATCTTACAAACTACTATATATAATTAATATATATTTAAAGTTTTGGTTACTTGGTCAAATTTTCCTTACCAAAAAATATGCTCATATCATAACCTGATCTTTGTTTATTTTATCTGTTTGGTGATAAAGAGGCTTAATTAAATATTTATTTTCACTTGCAACATTTACTTCAAGTGGGTCCTAAATGGGATTGTATTAAAAAAAAAAATTTCCTTTAACATATTAAGAGAATTAGTTGCCAATTTTTAGAATAGTTTTTTTTTTTTTTATGTTCTTGATGGATTCCAGAAAAACATTTGTAATATTATTCTGTATAAATTCCTTTTCTAATTATTTTTGGGGAATTATATACATACATTTCTTCTATATTTGATATTTAAATTCGAATAAAAATATAAAATGAATATGGTATGTTTAATAGAAACAAAAATAATATAATAAATACGATATGTTTAATACACGTATTATATTTATATTTAAAATTTTGATTTATTTTATAATTATATTTATATGATTGACAAAAAAAAAATATAAAATAAGATACATATATACAAATGATCAGGTACAAACATAAGTGATTTTATATGCTTTCTAAACTCCATAAAAACATAGCTAAGACAGTCATATGATTGCAGTTATGAGCTCTATTCTGTCTGTATATTCATTTTTTTTCCTTCTATTGCCAGAATAGACAAAAGAAGGCCAATGAATCACTCCATCCATTTTTATTTTCTAAGATCCAAACAGGAAATAAGATTTAGGTAATGAATATGAAGGCATGGATGGTAAGGAGAATAATAAACTCGAGAAATTATACTCGAACATTTGATTCAATATATAATTGATACATAATTTTTTATTATTAAAAAACAAAGATTTTTTTTTTCAAATCAAAAAGTAAATAAATAAATAAATAAACTGGACAAATTAAACATGTGTTAATGGGCATTTTTATTAAAAAATAATATATATTTTTTTCAAATCAAAAAGTAAATAAATAAATAAATAAACTTGGCATTTATTACAATTTTGCAATTATCTAATCACAATATATAATTATCGAGGAGTCCACCACTTAATAGTTAAAAGCATGGGTTTAACATAATATTTTTGTAATCTTCAACAAAAAAAAAAACATAATATTTTTGTGAGCCATATACAATTCATGATTGTGATTGGTTAATTGCACTGCAGTAATGATATGTGATATGCTTCCATAAAAATAAGGTAATTTATAAGAAGAATAAAAAGTTATTTGAGTAAAAATAGGTAGGTTTTTAAGATTGGATAGTTTTTGTTTTAAATGTTTATATTTAAAAAAATTAAAATATATTAATATCCTTAATTTTATTTTATTTGTTATAGTTTTATCTTGATTTTTATGTCAATTCTCAACTGAGTTGATGTCCCTTCACCAGCTCAGTCAAAAATTTTATAATAAATATAGATATGTAAGATTGAGGGTATATAACTATATATGTTCTTCAATTTTTTAAATAAAAACAATTAAAGGAAAACTACCCACTACTTAAAAATTACCATAATTTCTTTAACATAACTTTATCTTTCTTTTTAAAACATATATATATTTATTTATTTTCAAAACACTAGCACAGTAAGTAACCATATTTTAGTATGTATAAATGCAAAAGTCATCTTAAAAAAAAGGAAGGTTCATGCAAAGAAAAAAAGTTGCAAAATGTTAAGAGAAATTGAAATGTTGAAATTTTTTATGAATATTCATATTTCTCATTTAAACTTTTGCTAAATTAAAATAAAGTCTAGTTTAACATTTTAGTATTTATAATTTTTTTATTTTCAGATTATAATTTTTTATAAAAAAAAATGTAAAGAGACATCTTTGCAGGCAATGGTTAATAATAAAACAAAAAAGGAAAAGAAAAATAGAGATAATAAACAAAAATACAAGAAAAAAAAAAGAATATGAGTGAGAGCTTTGTTAATCTTGTCTCAATCGACCATCCATTTTTTAACTAGTAAGTTCACTGTCAATTGGACCGCTCTTTATTTTTAGTTGTAATTACTAAAGTATAATTGTCAACCTGTAACTCTTTTTTAAATGTATTTATTTATTTTTTGCTATTTTAAAATTAATTTTAAGATTTCAATTTTAAAAGAATAAATATTGATTAAATTGCCTATCATATATATTATAAATAAATAGTAAGAAAGATAAATAAATAAATAACAAAAGTCATATAGTAAATGCATTAATAATAAAAACTTAAGTAAGATAAATTTTCACCTAAATTTTTTTTCTGCTTAATTAAGTGAAGAATTGTTGTAAATTAAGGATTACTTAGTAAAACATGTGAAGGAAGCAAAGGTACAAAGATATTTATAAGATAATTTATTAAGTGTAATGCGATTTAAAGTGTGTGTTATTTAAACAATTATATTCGTTCATATGTACGAAAAACAATACAAAGGATAAAAATCTTGTGAAAAGAAAACTAAAATTTTAAAAATTGAAATCACAAACTAGTGACAAAACAATATAGAATGGATATGGAAATTAAAAAAAAAAAAAAAAAAATTGGAGGTAAAGATTTATTCTAAACCTCACCTAACATTATACCCATTATAATAGATTAATCATCTTTTGCATGATTATAATCTCCAATTAAAATGTTTTAATGTCTTAAAAAATTTTGGGATCAAAGTATAATACTAAAAGAAAAGAGATAGATTGAATTGGGGACCTATGTCATATCACTAATTATCCCATTGACAAAAAAAAAAAAACAATTTTCCTCGTTGTAATTTAGATTCCAACCACTACAACTTCTTTTTTTTTCTTTTTTTTTTTTTTTATCAATCAAAATTAGATATTTTAAATATACCAAATCGATATAAATAATTACATCTTAAAATTACTAAAATTAAAAATTAGACTCGAATGAAAAATAAAAGTGTCTTATCAAAAGAAATCATAGTTTAATTTCCTCTCATAAGTAAAGATTGGTTTTAAGTCTTTCAAATTATGATGGCATTGCCACTATTAGCTTGGACTTTTATGCTTTATTAGCCTTTTAATTCAAACCAATAATTTTCTCGGGCTATCTTTCTTGCCCATACTTTATATCACATGAATGTGATTTATATGGATGAAATTATCACTTTTTGAATATCATCATCGATTCCTTTATGGAAAAAATAAGATTCCTTTCATTTTATTATATCACCTTAAAATTATAAGTTAATATGCATACCAAAGTTTTCAGATTTCTCATATGATATATGCTTTTAGATATATTTAAAAATATAAAATATATGATAATTTGTTAATTTTATTTATGAAATTAAAAAAATTGACTATCAATATATCGAGCAAATCTTTCCAAATATATACCTTAATTTTGTATTCTTGTTTCAACCTTACCACTTAATAATCTAATGGACATATTTTTTTATGCGATAAATGGGAAGCTCACTTCATTTTGGATTTCAAAATTCTTACTTGCAAAATTTTGATTATTTGGTAGAATTGTTTGAAAATAAAATAAAATCGAACCCATGAAATTAGTATAAACTCACAAAATTTAATACCTCTTGCCGTTGCCAAAAGAATAAAAAGGTCATTTCTGTAAATTCACAAAATAAACAATATCATCAGCCATCATAATTTATTAATATTTGTCCTTTAAGCTTCAGCATTTCAACATACTTCTCGTCAACATTACTTAAATTTCCCATTCTAGCCCTAAACATTTCCTTTATTTACCCCAATAAAAAAATTTGCAGACCAAAGTATCATCAAGCAAGTAAAAATGTTGTTTTTTTCTTCAGTTTTCACTTCCTCACCATACTTAAGACTTCAACAAAACAGTCTTTGGATCCTCTGTCTTTCTCTCTCTAAAAAGGAGTTTTTTTGTTTGTTTTACTTTCTCTATCTAAAAACACCTCTTTTTCTCTGAGAACTTTCCCTTTTCTTGAGGTCTTTCTGATTCTCTGCAAACCATTTTTCTGTTACTAAACTGAGCTAGCTTTAGAACCCAAATGTCAAAATTTTTTACTTTTTGAGAATTTTCATAAAAATTGTTGCTTTTTTATTTTATTTTTTTATTTAAATTTCATAACATTCACTTCACCATCAAAGATCTGTCTTTTGAAGGGTAACAATGAAGTCTTCAACTCGACTTGACTCAGTGGTGTTCCAACTCACACCAACTCGAACCAGGTTATAATTTTCTTTGATTGCTTGGTAATACTTAGCTTGATAGAGGTATTAAGCATGCTTATATTATATATATACATGTTTTATCAGTTTGAAATGTAGCATTAGAGTTTGTTTCCATATTGTATGTGCATTAATATATGTTTTAAGATTTTTGAATTTGGTATTGTTTGTTTTGTAATCTTTGTAGATATAATTTATTATATCCTGCTTTACTTTCATCAGGTGTGATTTGGTGATATTTGCAAATGGGAAGACAGAGAAAATGGCTTCAGGTTTGCTTAATCCATTTCTTGCCCATTTGAGGACTGCACAAGAGCAGGTGGCCAAGGGGGGTTATTCAATTATCCTTCAACCAGACCCCAGCATTGATGCAACTTGGTTCACAAAAGGAACAGTGGAAAGGTTTATAATCTTATTTTGTGCTTCTTTCTTACTGGGATTCTATGTTATCCGGACTCGGGAGTGAGTGTCGGATACGGGTATGTGTCCGTCACGGGTATGCTTAATTTTTCCAAGTTTTTCCATGTATTTGAAGGACCATACCCCCGTACCTATGTCCAAATATGTGTCGGATACAGGTGTCAGAGACGAGTACTTTAGGAAAAACGAAGAGTCCGGGTAGCATAGCTGGGATTATTTTCTATATCATGAAGATTGGATGAGTCTTCTATGTTAATTTGAGAAAAGCCATTTAGTTGTTATTCCAGAAAGAAATAGTTTTGGCATTGGAGCACTGTTTTTGTGCTGTGATAGTTTGATGGTTGAGTCTGTCATATTTACCAAGCTTGTTGTCGAAAATGGCTCTAGGGTAAATCTTTTCTTTCCCCTTGAAATTTAATGAGATACTATATATATATATATATATTTTTGGCATTTGCAGGTTTGTTCGATTTGTGAGTACTCCCGAGATCTTGGAACGGGTGTATACTGTCGAATCTGAAGTTTTGCAGATTGAAGAGGCTATTGCAATTCAAAGCAATAACAGTATAGGATTGAGTGCTGTAAGTAAAATTTTGGGAGTTTTATTATATGTATACCATAGAGATTAATTATACTTTGTTCTTTTTTTTTTACAGGTAGAAGAACATCAAGTAAAACCTTTTGAAAGCATAGAAGGTACTGTTATTCTGTTAATAACTTTTTGCCTATGTTCTTCACTCTAACTGGATTAGTGCCATTTTTAATATAATTATGGATGGATTTTTGGATTAAAAAGTCATATTATTTCATATTTTCTGGTCATCTTGAATCTTTGTGTTCCTTTATCCATTCTGGAGTTACTATCATGCTAATAAAGGTTCTTAGTGCAGTATCATCATGCTTGTTCAAGTCTTTCATCATTTGTTCGGAAAATTTTTGCTTTCATTTTTAATTTTTTATTTGTTCTTGTATTACACCTGATGGCTTTGGACAGGCAGCAGGGCTACACCAGATTCCAATGATGAGAAAGCCATCGTCCTTTACACAGTGAGTATGCATAAATCATTCTTAGCGTGTATTAAATCTTTTCATAAATTTGTTCAACTCTTTTTTTTTGCAGTCTGGTGCACAGCCACCTGAAGCGAATGTGTCTGCCGTGGAGGGAAATTCTAAGTATGTTGTACAGTGGCTGAATGGATAATTTTTAATTGAGGATATTGAATTGCATATTATCATTAGTTTTTAGTGGTCACTTCTATTTTTTCATAAATCGATGTATTTTTCCATCCCTTTAGCTAGTGAATCAGGGACGTTGTGAGTGCAGTAACCTTATAATGGTAAATACCATTACAGGTCAGCATGTAAAATATCGAGGGGAAGTGTTGTGATACTCACACTGATCTGACAAGCAATACATATAACTTATCCCCTTTTCATGTTCCTGGGGTTGCTTTACCTTCCAACTGTATAAGGTGTACGTACTTGAACTTGGCTCACTCGCTCAAGCTCAACAGAACTGTGAATGAGCCGGGTCTGAGTATTCTTGGAGACTGGAGTCAAGTCCAAGTAGGTTGTGAGTAGGTTTGACTTGGTTACACCCTTATTTGAGACGATCTTCCTTGGCGGACACAAGGGAATTTTGGGGAAGGACAAAAAACATGGTGATTTTTGGGGAGAGGATTTGAAAGAGAGGCATATTAGATTCTTTGCAAATTACTTCAATGTTTTAAATAACTTTGTGTTGACTTTTTTTCTTTCATTATATGTATACTCTAAATTATTTATAGTAAGGGGTAAGAATTCAAAAGGTGATCAAATGTTTGTAGTTAATTAGCTAACTACTCAGGACAGTTGACATTTCGTAATTTCTAGGAATCAAAGATTGCTTTTCTTTATTAAAAGAAGAAAAAGGCAAAAAGAATGAGACGAGTGGCATATTATGTCATGTTAACAATGAAGAACATAGTGTTGAATATCATCTCTTTTATATGTTTAATTTGTTGGAATAATCTTAAGGCCATACATAACATATTGTTTTGACTTTTTACTAGAGTTCAACTTTTGAAAGTCCTGGAGACAAGGAAGACAGTGCTGCAGAAAGAGCAAAGTATGGCCTTTGCGCGTGCTGTAGCTGCTGGTTTTGACATTGACCACATGGCACCATTGATGTCATTTGCTGAAAGTTTTGGAGCCTCTCGTTTGAGGTATGTTGAATTTTCAAACAGGCAACTTAGTTCTATGCAACCATATATTCTTATGGGTGATCACATGCTAAGTTACTCGGACTCGGGTATGAGTGTCAGATACGGGTATGTGTCCGACATGGGTATGTTCAATTTTTTCTAAGTTTTTCCATGTATTTGGAAGGTCTTTGGAGGGTCATATCCTTGTACCCATGTCCGAATATGCATCGGACACGGGTACTTCAAGAAGAATGAAGAGTCGGAGTAACATAGATCACATGCTCATATATTTATTGGATGTTTTCTCTTAGATCAAAGTTACCTGAGTTTAAGATGTCGGTTTTCCACCAATGACACCCAGAGTAAGTATAATTGTGCACCTGTGAATGGTCTCTTGATTAAGTTCTTTTGTCATTGCAGGGACGCTTGTGTAAAATTTACTGAATTATGGAAAAGAAAGCACGAAAGTGGGCAGTGGCTTGAGATTGAAGCAGCTGAAGCAATGTCTAGTCGATCTGATTTCTCTGCTATGAATGCAACTGGCATTGTGTTTTCAGAAAACAATGGAAAAGCTGGTGTTGAGTCAAGTACAGGTATGTGTTTTAGAGGTGTCTTCTAGATAAATGCTAGTTCATCCTTTTTTTATATGATAAGACACATTGCTTTAATATTCTCCGAGTAACTCATCAATTTCGTTTTTGAAGCGAAAGGAGAATTTTTAATTTTTTTTTTTTTGCTGTCTTCTAAAGGTCACAGGTTACTTTATATTATTGCTATTTTCATAAAATATCATTACAAATTTCTCTGCACTGGTGATAAATCTGTCAGCATGTTCAGTGTATGTGTAAATATGTGCATTAATGTTTTTCTCTGTTTGCCTTGCTTACAGTGGATGAGATAGTCCTACTCCTAATTTCCAGTGCTCATGGCATTTCTTGCTGCTCTATAGTTTAAAAGGAGCCACTCAATTTTTTAATGTAAAAAACATGGTCTTGTTTACACTTTAAGGGAAATCACTACTATTCTTTTTGTTTTGTGTTGTTTATAATTTGGTTGGATTATTTAACAAGAGGTAAGTTTTCCCTGTTCAATTTTCCACCCACTCCATTTCTTTGGACTTGATACCAGCTATGTTGCTCCGACTCTTCATTTTTCTTGAAGTACCCGTGCCCGACGCATATCCGGACATGGGTATGGGGATATGATCCCCCAAGGACCCTCCAAATACATGGAAAAACTTAGAATAAATTAAACATACCCGTGTCAGACACGTACCCATATCCGACACTCACACCTTAGTCCGAGTAACATAGGATCCCAAGACTTGCAAACTCCCACCATTATTAGCCACTTGTGTCATTACTTTGCTGGTTACAAAATAAGTTAATCTTAGTTGGAACATTCTTGCCTTTTGGCATTCATCCATTTGCTTTTCACACCTCATTTGTATGCTTGACAAAATATTTTATTCATGCTTGCTACCAGATGAGAAACCTCCCATGGATCAACAGACCCCTGGCCGTCAAGAATATTACCAGGCCCCGTATCCGCATCCCATGTTTCCTCCCTGGCCTATCCATTCTCCACCAGGTGGTATGCCAACCTTTCAAGGATATCCTATGCAAGGGATGCCCTACTACCCAAATTATCCAGGAGGTAGCCCATTCTTTCAGCAACCTTATCCATCAATGGAGGATACAAGACTCAATGTTGGTCAAAGAATACAGAAACGGCATTCGATGGATAGCGGAGATAGCCATAACGGATCAGATACTTGGGAGATGGAGAGAGCAAAATCTCGAGATAACGAGGAGTTGGAGAATGAAACTTCACTAAGTCCAAAACCAAGAAAGAAGAGTAGCAGGTCAAGTAAAAAGCAGTCAGGAATGGTGGTCATTCGGAACATCAATTATATCACTTCAAAAAGGCAAAACTCTTCAGGTAGTGATTCGCAATCGCATTCTGGCTCTGAAGTGGATGTGGAAGATGGAAATACTGAGCATAAGAACTCTCTGAGATCCTCAAAGGGGAATGGGAGTCGAACATTTGATAGGGAAGAAACAGTTCCTGGGAAGGAGACAGATAGTGGACACTGGCAAGCATTTCAAACTTATTTACTTAGAGATGCTGAAGAGGAAGAACATAGAACTGACCAAGGCATGTTTTCGACAGAGAAGGAGGTTCAAGGAAAGAGAAGACCAAATAGAGTGGGTGAAGAAGACCCTTTAGTTTTCGGCGAACGAGAAATGGGTCAATTTGAAGAAGGGAATACAACTGACATGCATAAAATTAGTGCAAGTGGCTCTCGCATGCCTAAAGCATCCAATGATCAGTCTTTGATTTCTAGAAGAGGTGGTCACTCTGCTGATGGCAGGATCTTCATTGATGGTGAAATGGATTTACATTCTACAGAAATAGATGGCAGGAAGGTGCATAGGAGGACCACAAAAGATGACTTTATAGTAGATAGACAACAGAATCAGTCAGATTTTATGAATCCTTCATCAGATCCACTGGCTTTTATTGGTTTTGAACGTTCATCCAACAGTTTGGAAAGAAGATCATCAAATAATATAGATGATGATTCCTACATAGTTCCATTCAGGTCAACTTCAGTCACTCAAGTTGGAACTGATGATCACAATGCTATCGATATGGATTCTGAGTTCTCGATGTCACTTCAGAAAGCAGAAAATATACCTAATAGGGTTGGAAGCCGGGCCAACTATGAACCAGATGATTTGAGTTTGATGCCCGAGCGTGGAGCAGAAATGGGGTCAATTGGTTATGATCATGCTTTGGATTATGAAATGCAGGTTCATGCTGAAGATGGTACTTCACTAGGAAAGAAAAATAAAGAGGGCATGCAAGGGTCTAAAAAGTCAGACAAGGACCGAAAATCGAAACTTATTGCTGATCATTCAGATAAAAAGAAGGCTGTAGGGCCAATAAGGAAAGGAAAGCCTTCAAAACTGAGTCCTTTGGACGAAGCAAAAGTCCGGGCTGAGAGGCTAAGAACCTATAAAGCTGATCTTCAGAAAATAAAGAAGGAGAAGGTATGCTGCTCTTGGTGCACATTGAATACTTTGAATGCTTCTAGTACAACCTCAGCTCTCATTACAGTTAGCTCATGTGGTTTATCAAATGAATTCTTTATTTGTTTTTATTCGTTAATTCATTTTTTAACACTTTTTCAGGATGAGGCGGAGATTAGACGACTCGAAGCATTGAAGATGGAGAGACAAAAGAGAATCGCTGCTAGAGGCAGTAATGTTCCTGCTCAGTCATCTGTGGCTGTGCAAAGCAGGAAACAATTGCCTTCAAAACTTTCTCCAAGCTCTCATAAGGGATCAAAGTTTACTGATGCTGAGCCCGGATCATCTTCGCCACTACAAAGATCCATCAGGCCTGCTTCTTTGGGATCAGCTGATTCTCACAAAGCCTCCAAACCCAGCAAATTGAACACTGGAACCCCGTCCCGTGGAAATAGATTAAGCCAGTCAGTTTCATCAATGCCTGAACCGAAGAAAGACGTTGGCGGTGTAACTCCTGATACAAAGGCATCTATGGCAAGGATTAGGAGATTATCAGAGCCGAAAACAAGTAGCAGCCCACATGTTTCTTCAGTGAAGTCACGGAACTCTGAACCATCATCCAAAACAAAAGTATCTGGAGGGCCTGAAAGCAAAAAAATATCAGCAATTGTGAACCATGATAAAAGTAAGATTGCATCTCTTCCGGAGCTCAAAATTAAAACAACTAAAGCCCCTGATGTTACTCACAGCAAATCAGTAGGAAATGAAATGACTCAGAAGTTGAATGGAAGTATTTCGTCTACCACCGATGTTACTGAACCAAATAGGAACAAGGACAAAGTTTCACTTCATATTGATGGGGACGACAGTACAGTAATTGAGAAAACTGTTGTGATGTTTGAATCCATTCCCACAGTGAATTCATCAGAAGGAACTGCAGTAGTACAGAAGGAAAACGATGGCATCTTGAAAATCGGGAGGAAAACTGAGATGGTGTCAGATTATGCTGCCATTCGTGCACCGGTTTCTTCACTGAATCTTGATGCACTTGATAAAGAACACCAGATACAACAAAGACCACAAGCTTATGAGGTAAGGTTTATAAGAACTTGATTGATGAGGGAGAACTTTTTTTAATTAATGCAGCCTAGAATGTTATAGTTCTATATTGACAGGAACATTGGGAGTTAAATATATATTTCTAATAATCCTTACTGGTTTGTTACAAGAGCCATGCTGCTTAACTGTATTCCTTTCCAGCTTTCCTCGAAAAATTTAGAATTATATTGATAATTCTAACATTTAGGTCATCTTTTATCATTTAATCACAGCACACCACAAGTAGAAGACTGGCCATCCTTATAGAGAGCTCATTGAAATCTTATTTTAGTAGTTTTTGCTCAAATAAGCCTATGGCATTTCCCATATTAAATTGAAACCTTATTCTAAGTTACTTCCATTGTTGTTTCAGTTCAATGCCAAATTGGTGAAACAATCTGTTTTAATGGATTTTATTTTGCATCTTAACCAGAGAATAAATATATCATGTGTCTCTAAATGTGAGTCTTCTTGATAATATGATTTACAAATTTCCAGGTTCAAAAGGGAAATGTAAGTAAGACTGAGAAGGAATCGTCAAAATTTACGAGCTCTAGTGTTACTGAAAAACATTATCAAGCTCAAGCTCCTTTTGCTCGGGTCTCTTCTTTGGAAGATCCATGTACTGAAACTTCAGAGTATGGCAGAGCACCTCCAACTAGCATGCAGGCTGCAGCAACAGAGTCAGGGAGTGTTAGAGCTCTTGTAGCTGATGCTAAAAACTTGAAACTAGAAAAGATTCCTGAAGTGTTGGATAAGCCTCAGGTAAAGGAGTCGTCATCCAAAGGGTTTCGACGGCTGTTGAAGTTTGGAAGAAAGAATTATAGCTCAGCTACGAGGGAACGAAGTATTGACTCAAACAGTACCAGTGGTAATGGTTCTAAGGCTGAAGAGTTGGTTGCAAATGCTGCCTCTTCTAGTGAAGGTAATTGCCTTGTATTCCATCCCTTGTGCACTTTGATGGATAGTAAGATACAAAATGCATGACCTATGTTACTCGGACTCGGGTGTGAGTGTCGGACGCGGGTATGTGTCCGACACGGGTATTGTTCAATTTGTTCTAAGATTTCCATGTATTTGGAGGGTTTTTGGAGGATCATATCCCCATACCCATGTCCGAATATGTGTCGGACACGGATGTCAGACACGGGTATGTTCAATTTATTCTAAGATTTCCATGCATAATCAGTATTGTTTGGACCAAATGAGTTATCGGTTCTTTAATTAGTCACTAGCCACTGACAAAATGACTATCTCAGGAGCACTGACAATTTTGATTTACATATTGTCTGTTGTTAATTAGTCACTAGCCACATGTGCTAAGATGGTGAGCAATTTATTTGCTAATTCAAAGTTGCAGTGCTAGTTTACTGCATTTAGGCCATCTGATGTTTTTATTGTAGCTTTGGTAAATTTTCTGATCGTATTTGGTGCCGAAGCTGACTAATTTTCTGTTTGTTATAGTTCATACGTTGAAGAATCTGATCTCTCAGGATGAGACTCCGACAGCCAGCAATACTCCACAAAAGTGTAAGTATTTGCTGCTCATTAAGCCTTTGATTCCTTTTCTTCCCCAATGTTCACAAATATCAGTATTTTACATCTTTGTTACTCGGACTCGGGGGTGAGTGTCGGATACGGGTATGTGTTCGACAATGGTATGCTCAATTTTTTTTAAAAGTTTTTTCATATATTTGGAGGATCGTACCCCCTTACCCATGTCCAAATATGTGTCAGACACGGGCGTTGGATACCGGTACTTCAGGAAAAATGAAGAATCGGAGTAATATAGTTTTACATGATTAAGGTGGATAATCTGACATGAAGGACTTTATATATAATCATGCAGCTTCTCGCTCATTTTCCCTGTTGTCACCATTCAGAAGCAAGACTAGTGAAAAGAAGTTTACAGCTTGATGATGATGAAGGTGAAGCTGCAAACTTGTCTTTCTTTTCTGTGGATTTGGCTGTCTATTATTACATATATTTTTCCTTACTGCAACCTGAAAAAATAGGTACCATTAAGAAAATGTTTGTAAAAAAGTTCTTTCTGCAGCCACATTCATTGGTTAATGTTCTTAAACTGAATTGGTTTGTAGCGACTTCTCCACATGATTATATTTACTCTTCTTTTTTTTTCTTTTTCTTTTTATTGTATCCATGAGTTTCTTCAATTATTTACTTTAAATGAGAAAATTCCTTCAATTTTTGAGTCTCACTGTCATACAGCACAAGGATTGGGAGTTTCATTGGTTTCCTTATATATTATTGGTGTAGTTAGCTAGAGGTGATAACGGTTCGGTTTGGTTTAAAAAAAATTACGGTTAATATGCAATATTTTAAAAACCGAACCGAAATCGAACTGATCCAAATCGAATTTCATTGGTCGGATCGGATCATCGATTTTTAAAATTTTAAAGAATTATTTTTTTAATAAAATTTCAAGTTTTTTTCACTAATTTAAAAATAAAATACTTATTTTTATATTATAAAAAATAAAAAAAAAACAATTAAAAATAGAATTCGGTTTTGTTTGGAATAATTACAGTTTTTTAACTTATGAATCAAAAACCAAATCGAATCGAATAAATCTAATTATTATCCGAACCGAATTCGAACCGAGTTCAATAAAAATCGAACCGAACATTACGGTTCAAATCGGTTTTTGATTTTCTCGATTTTTTTGCTTAGCCTTATCTTATATGTTAGGTTCACTTTTGAGGTCTATGGAGATTTATTCTGTTTTGATAAGAAAAAAGAATTTATTTCATCCGCTGCTCGTATCAGATTGTTGCCATTCCCATTTCCATTTTATTACCATGCAAGATCAACAAAAAAAAAAAAAAAAAAACTTCCATTTGCAGTTCGGGGTTCATCGATAAATTAATGGAAACCCAACTCTAAAATGAAAACACATTATATAGTACTAATCAAAACGAATGATGAGACATGATATATTGCTCTTGCTCATTCTTGATAAAGCCTCCTTTGTTAGGCACTCAGCTGCTTCTTGTGGATCCTCCAGATGCCTGATGAGATTCACAGCTTCTTGATTTTTCATCACCTGGAAGGAACAAAATGTATGACATTGAAAAGTAGAATGAGATGCAGTTTAAGCTTGAAAATATAACCAATAAATGCCATAAAATCTTTAATGGAGCTTGAAAAACAATGCCTTTTATCTTTACCTCCCAGATTCCAGTGCTTGCTATAATGATGAATTCAGTCTCAGCATCGACCTTTTCAGTCCCAACAACAAGTTCTGAGCTCTTGGGCTGCCTTATCGCTGCTGCATTACTTGAGTCGCATACTAATATGCGTACTTTTTTAGGCACAAAATATGAGCACCCAGCATCAGATAATGTCATTCACAAAATGTTTAAAGATATCCAAAAACACTATGTTACTCGGATTCGGATGTGAGTGTCGGACACGAATATATTTAATTTTTTCTCAAGATTTTCATATATTTGGAGGATCTTTGGAGGATCATATCCTCGTACTCATGTTTAGATATGCGTCGGACATGAGTATTTCAAGAAAAACGAAGAGTCGCAGCAACATAGCAAAAACATAACCAGAGGGAGATAACTATCAGAAACTGGATTTGTTTCATTGTAAAATGTCTTCTGCAAATCTAATTTCAGGCAAATCTAGATTAGATAATATCTATCTTGCTCCGACTTTTTTTTTTATTTAAATATCCGTATCCGACGCATATCCGGACATAGATATGGGGATATGATATCCAAGGATCCTCCAAATACATGAAAAAACATAGAATAAATCAAACATACCCATATCGAATACATACCCGTGTCTGACACTCGCACCCGAGTCCGAGTAACATAGGATAATATTGTGCTGCATCAGTCTTTTTTAATTTATTGTAGATGTTCAAATACCTGGAAACAGTCTGCGAGTCCAATGTCTTTTGGCTCCACCATGGTGCTTGCTGCTCATCTGATGAGCCACACCATTTCTACATACAACAGCTTTGTAGCCACCCAGGTTAGCTGTCACAAGCTTTTCTCCATTGATAAGCATCACAGATGCTGACCCAGCTCGCAACGTTTCATCTTCTTTTTGTGCCTCTCTGATCTTTGCTCTTGCACCAAGATATGCTTTTCTCATTGTCTCTTTGGTCTTTCTATTTATTTGAGACTGCACATTGTGACTTAAGCTATGGTACTCGGATTTAGATGTGAGTATCAGATACGGGTATGTTTGATTTATTTTATTTTTTTCATGTATTTGGAGGGTTTTTGGGATCATATCTCCATACTCATATCCGAGTATGCGTCGAACACAAGTGTTGAACACAAATACTTCAAGAAAAATGAAGAATCGGAGCAATATAAGACTTAAAGGCCAGAGATTGAAAGGAGAAATCTCAAGCTACACTTACATTTCATACATATACCGGCTTTAATTGTTATGTTTTGAAGTAGACTTGCTCATAAGTCAGGTCAGGCCGCGACCCGGATTTTTTTGAAGCAGAAACTTTTTAATTTACTCATAATATTGAGTAAAATTCACCAATCATTCATGACGTCTATGAAATATTTCATTTTAATTCATCACTTTTAAAACTTTAATTTTTAAATCACGATTTTCTAAAAATATTCCAAATCCATTCATCCCATCAACTATGTTAACAATTCAACCGAATATGCCATACTAGTATCATGTGGAATTCCATGTAGCATAAATTTCAACCAAAAAATTCAAATGACCCATCTTTTAGCCACGTGGACATTCATAAGGACATCCACGTGATACAGAGATGACAAATTCTGTTATATTTTAACTATAATTGACAGAATGAATGGGTTTAAAATATTTTTTAAAGATCGTGATCGTGAATCCAAAAATTGAATTTAAAAAATTGTGGATGAAAATGAAATATTACACAAAATATCATGTGTTGTGAAATTTACTCCATAATCTTAATTTGGTAGACAATTTGCAAAAGGGATTTCATGTATGTGTCTGTATACACGCAATAGGCATTACATATATGCACATTTTTTCCTTATCAAAAGACAATTGGTCTAGCAATATAGGAACCCAAACTTTTCAATCTCTTAACAGTTTGTTATAAGCAATTGGATATTGATGATTTCTAAGTTACTGATTAAGACATCTCTTACTCTTAGTACTATATTTCATATTATTTTGATTCGGGTGTGAGTGTCGGACACGGGTATGTGTTCGACACGTGTGTTTGATTTATTCTAAGTTTTTCTATATATTTGGAGGGTCCTTGGGGGATTATATCTCTATACCCATGTCCGAATATGGGTCGGACATGAGTGTCAAACACGGATACTTAAAAAAAAAATGAAAAATCGGAACAATATAGATTATTTCTTTCCATGAAAATACAATACAATTCAATGTTTACCTCTTTAGGATTCTTATCAAAGAAATGAGATTGTATGTACTTGGTAACTCCATCCCCAATCCGAGGATCAAAAACTCCAAAGAACCAAAACTCAAGCTCTTCAATTTGCTCTCTTTGTACCACAATTGAATCACAATCTGACGACTCATCCGAACTGCCTCTCAATGACTTATTATGCTCCACAATATGATAGCCATGAGAGATTGGCATCATCCAAGAAGCCTTCTTTTTAATCCCATTAATCTCTCTTTTCTTGCTCTCACCATTTCCTATCCGAAATCGTCTCAGCTTAAATACCTGCTCCATCAAACACGAAACACATTAAGAAAAAGCCAGAATTGGTTTATGAAAACTTAGCTTTTTGGTAAACTTGGTTATGCCTTATATTAGATATAAGTCAAACATGAAAAAAAAAATCTGGGTTTTAATCTTAAGAGACAATTCATTTCTTTGTTCATACGTTTCAAAATGTGTTAAAAGTGTGCATCACTCTATAAATTCATAAATAGTGATAAAAATATCAACTTGAAGAAAGATACCTTTAACCAAAACATTAAAAATCTTTCTTAGGAATAAATATGATCATCAAAGCATGAAAAATATAGTCTGAAGAAGGAAAAAAAAATAGTGTTAGCCTTGGTCCTTACCTTAATCTTAAACTGAAGATCTTTTAGTCCCATGTTTATCCTTGAAATTTGATCAAGAAACTTGAAGGAATGTATTTGAAGATGATTATATACAAAAGTAAATATTAAACATTTTCAAAATAGAGAAAATGAGATTCTAATTGGCAAGGAAAGGTATGTTTTAAAATTTTGATTTTTTGGTTGGCAAAATATATATTTTTTTTTGTTGATAAAAGTGATGTATTTAAAGTCAAAAGGAAATCTAAAGCTGTTGAGAATATTAAGTTTGAAATTTAAGTTAATCCTTTAAATGAGAAAATTTATTGATTTTAATTGTATCTGTTGAGTAAATTTACTCATGTAACTGTCATTTTCTATACTATCACTTGGGTGGATAAACCAAATTATCCTCTGCTAATATCTAACAAATCTTATTATATTCATCTGCATTGATTTTATTTGACAAAAATTCGAATAAAAGATCATATTAGTACTGAAAAAGAATCTGAGGTAAATTCCAACAAAGTTGGGATTTGATTCCTAGTACTTACAAATTCTCTTCTCAATTTTCTATTAAATTTTAATCTCTTTTGTACAAAAAAAAATATTAGTATTGAAAAAAACCGATTCGAATCAAAATGTTCGATTCTATACATGTTTTTGTTGTATTCAATTTGGTTCAATTTTAATCCTAGGTCATGCATTAATTACTTAGCTGAATGCTATGGTGCTATTTGATGTTTTCTTTCTAAATATAAGAAATTTCATTTACTTAAACAAATCTTGCATGAATTACCAGTAATTGAATAGGTATTAAGAACATACTCACTTGTTAACTTAATTAATCATGTCAAGCATGAAATAAACCACATTCTTATAAGATGTTGAGGGGTACATGGAGGCAAATAAAAAAATTGGACCGACAAAGTTAATATTAGCCTTAGTATCAGTTCTGGTGTGCTAGGTGAACAATTTATTTGAAATAATTAGCCATATTGATTCATGCTTTTAGCTTTATCTATCATGAGTTTCAAGTCAATGAATGGGAAGGAAAACAGCATGAAAGAGAAAACAAATGGCCTATGTTATTCAAAGATGAGTGTCGAATACGGGTATGTGTTTGATACATCTATGTTTAATTTTTTTAAAAAGATTTTTCATATATTTGAAAGATATTTTATATATATATATATATATATATCCAATATATGTTGGATACAGATATTAAACACGAATATTTTTTAAAAAAATAACAAATCCGGATAACATAAGTCATGGCTCATGCCTGAATTGCCTTTACAGCTAAAAAGCCAAGAAAGTTACACCAACTGCTGAAATAAACAGTGGTTATAAGGTCCAAGAGAAGAAGGTATGCAACCAATTCCGGAAGAAAACTAAGCTAACAGGCCAGACAAAATCAATCATACATAATTTAGGTTGCAAGTTTTTTCGTTTGTTTTGATAGGAAAGACAAATTCAATTTGATCCATTGTTTTGAATCCGAAATCAGATTTGACTGATCTGATGCATCCATTCCTGAAGTAAAATTCCAGTTTCTGCAGTGCCACAAATTTCATTCTCTATTTTCACAATAGAATCCATTAATTAAGGCTGAGTTCGACAGTTAAGAGTTTATTTTGATACCACTTGTCACGTGATTATTATTTTTTACCTCGTAAAATCAACTTATTAGATTATGCAACGTTCAGATTCAGGATTTTTTACCATTGTTCTTGGATTTTTTACCATTGTTCTTTTGGCCTTTGCATTAGAGACTAGAAAATTCAGCCAGCTTTTTTAGTGAGAAATATTATGAAAGTTCAGATTTAAGTAACAAGAATTTAATATCAGGCAGCAAAAAAGTCTAACATGAAGACCCTTTTTTTTTTTTGTTTCCCTGATCTTCTCATCTTTGTTCAGATCAATATAATAATAATTTTATTATTATCAGAAAGCAGTTGAATTAAAAAATTCCTTATCTTTAGCAATTTGTTTGTAGAAGCAAACAATGATTAAAAATTTGAGGTGATTTCAATATCTTTATCAAACTAGTTGATTATTGGTGATCGAAACAAGCATTTGCGGCCATCAAATGAAGAACAGATGTACAGCTAATCTATAGACACTATGTCTCATGCAGTGTTGAAAAGAAAAATTGAAGCAGATCACATTTGACAAGCAATATCTAGCAATAAACTCACTACAAAATCTGTCATAAGAGCAAAGAAAGTGCCCCAATTAATCTTAATCCTTTCTTAATTGAAAAAAAAAAAAAAAAAAAACATTCCAAAAGAACTACTTGCAGAATATTGATGACAAAACTAGCAAATATCCATAATTCAGTATTACTTCAAGCTGCATTCTCTTTTTTCAGCTTAGCAAGCTCTTGCCTGACGACTCCAGCCCTCTGCAAAATGTATTATATTCTGTTAGCCTATGTTACTCGGACTCGGGTGTGAGTATCGGACACAGGTATATGTTGGACACGGATATATGTCCGACACGGGTATGTTCGATTTATTCTAAGTTTTTTCATGTATTTGGAGGGTCCTTGGAGGATCATATCCCCATACCCATGTCCGGATATGTGTCGGATATGGATACTTCAAGAAAAATGAAAAGTCGGAACAATATAGCTGTTAGATCGGGCCAAAGTTTCAAGAAATCCTTTAGATGTTGAGAAAAGCAATTGCGCATAAATCTGGTAAACAAATTAGTGGTACCAGAAACTGACCTTGATCTTAGCTAACATAAGCTTGAACCTATCAAAGTCATTGAGAGATGCCCTTCTCTTCTGGACGATCAGCTTTCTACCCCATGAGCTATTCTCCCACTTGTTCTTAACATCTGCCATAGTCGAATAACAACAATTAGAAAGAAAAATTTACTTTTGAGAAACAACAACATAATGCCGGTAAAAATTATCATCCTTACCAGCCTTCTGCATAGCTTCAATCAATGTCTTCTTCTTTGGAACGCGGGGAATGTCAATTGTGATATCTGTCAATGTAAGCCTCTTGAAGTTCATTTGGCCTCTGACCATATCTGGGGCATCAACAAGTGCCTGCCACACCAAGATAAAGCAATACGGGTCACTTCTTATGCACACATATGCGAATATCGCCTATCTAGCTTCAACTAGACTCATGATTTATCTTTCAATATGGCCACTAAAACTCCACATTCTATCCACCATTCTCTAAGTTAACACCGTTCATATATACCACAATTAACAAGTCAAAACAACAGTCACAGATCAACAAAAGCTGAGAACAAACACATTAACAAACATCTACGCCTAATCCATATAAAAGGTTAGACTAATGTTTTTCTCCAACTCTTTATTTTTTTCTTGAGATACCCCTATCGAACACATATCAGAAACCTCAAAGTGTATGTTAGTATGCAGTCTTGACCCTCCAAATCAAAGGTAAAACTTAGCACACATGTCTAACACATAATATCTAGCATTCACTCCCAAGTCCAAGCAACATAGGGTTAGAACAGTAACTCTAATAAACTTAATCACTAAAATATCACATGATTTAGGTCCCGTTTAAAATCATGATTTGACAAACCAAACCAAAAAACCAAGAAAATGAAGTTTTTGTAGTTTAAAAACTGGCTTTTAGACGAAATGATTTTATTATTCTCAAATCTCTAAACTTTTATTATTTTAAATATATCTTTTATTGACATTGCAATTCCTCACAATATTTTTTTCATAGCAATACTAAACACTTAAAAATTCTTAAATGGCATTTTTCATCATATTTTTTAAACACATTTTTTTCAATTGAAACTTTTTCCAACCGCAATTCTAAACTAGCCCTTAACATCATGCAGATTCATTTCAGTCGCCCCCCGAATAACATGTTTCACACTAGATTAATCTCAACAAGAAATATACAGAGAACCCATTTTTAGTCACTCTTTGAAAACAAAACCACAAAATTCCACTATAAGTTACCGATTCTTCCTCGTACCAAATTGAATCTAATTAAAATACCTAAAAAACATAAAAACCCTCAAACCCATGCCACATTGAATTTCATCATTTTCTCCCCTTAAAACATAAAAGTTTACCCTAAACCCATTATATATTCACTTAAAAGTTAAAACCCAAATGCTATTTCATCATTATAAATCCACTAAACACATAAAAATTGAAACTTCACAATAAAATTAATACTGTATTATACTGGAAACAAAAAACCACATACTCTGTTCTGGTCAACGACATCAACGATCACAACCAACTTGCCGTAGTCTTTGCCGTAGTTAACGAGAGCCACTCTCCCGATCTCAACATACCTCTTGAACGGCTAAAAAAATTCAGAAAAAATAAAAAATTAAAACCCGGATACAAGATTGAGAAGCATAGCAAAGGCACCCTCCATTAGAGATTGAATGAAAAACTTACCATTTTTGTTCAGTATGAGAGTGTTTGGATCGGAGCTGAAAGAGAAAGGTGGAGGGTAGGAATTAGGGTTTTTATTTTATGGTGGATTTATAGTATGTTTAGAACCGTTGGATCTAGGTTTTTTATTTTATTTTGGTGACGATGGATTTAGTGGATTTGGGCCTTACGTTTTGGATCTGGCTTGTGGAAATATTTGCTTGTATTTGGACTTTTTCTCTTTTCTTTTAGGTTTTAGAAATCCAACTCACAAACACAAACGACAAACCCATCGGAAAAGAACATAATTGTACAAGATATTATCCACTAAGACCAGTGAAACTGAACATAGCGTTGGACGAATAATCCGTAAATATTTAATATCTGTTTATTTATTAAATTAAATAAATATGTATGACTATGATTTTTAAAATTCGTTTATGAAACAAATCGAATTCGAGCAAGATACATTCAGTTCATTTATGTTTACGAATAAATTCGTTTATGAATTGTTTAAAATTCATTTAAAAGATCGTTTAAAACTCGTTTATTATTCGATTATAATATTATTATTTAATTTATAATATAATTAATATTATTTGTGTTTTACTATTTTATATTTAATAATAACTTAAATTTAATAATATTTATGTTTTATTGTTTATATTTAATAATAACCTAAATTTAATTATATTTATATTTAATAATAATAATATGAAATTAACTTGTTTATTTATTTATTTGTTTAAATTTGTTTGTTTATTATTCATGAATAAATTTTTAATTGTTCCCGAATATGTTCATTTAATATTCGCGAACAAGTTCATTTATTATAAACGAACAAACTCGAACAAATTCAATTTTAAATAAACCGAATTCGAACACAATTTTAAATTTATTAAAAAACATGAATTAAACACAAATAAATTCAAAAATAGATAAACGAACAGCATTTTATTATAATCCTAAAGATCAGAAATAGAGATGGCAAATGACCCGTCCCGACGCATTTGTAATTTAATAAAATTCACGTGACGATGATGAGATGACAAATTTGTAATTTAATGTTGGTTTGATGGAATTGATTGAAACGCTTTTACAATTTCATGCATTTAAAAAATGAGTTTTAAAATCGGAAATGAAAAATGATATATATTGCACAAAAGTTATGGATATCTAATGCAATTTATATATAACATCATGCTAAGTCAATTAAAAGCTCAATCGAATCCACAGCTTACTTTAATTAGTTTATGTAATTATCTTTAAAAAATAATATTTAATAAGTTTAAAATTCAAATCTCAATATTTATAAAAAAATTTTCTTCAGATTACAATATTTTTATACCAAAAATAGTAAAAGCTCAATTGGGATTGATCATGATGTAAGAACAAATATCAATTAGACTCTTAAAAAAAACAAAAATATCTACCGGTGATTCAAATTAAGTGATCAATCAATAATCGTAAAAGTTCATTTGATGAAATTTTGCATAAAGAAATTATTTTTTTTTTCTTCCTCTTTCTCTTTCACCATCGAATACAGAATAATAGATGGAAGTTTAGGTTGCCTTAACCAACAAGTAAAGTATTAGCTAATTAAAGTTGTCGTTATCAAAACCTAATTTGCATAGCGTTGAATTTTTGTTTTTCAATAATATTGTGTTTTGCATTTTTTTTGTTTAATTCACATGAATTGTCTATTGATAGGGAACATTATTAAGTCATAATATTTCTAAACCACTCCAAATTAACTGGCTTTATGAGTATAAAAGCAAGCATTTTCATGTGCTAGCTTGGAAAAGAGAAAGAATTAATGAAAGACTATTTCTTTTTATAGGAATATCCCGGCCATGTACCTACTTCATATATAGATTTTGTATTGATCCGTGTCGAATGGGGAGGTTTTTTTTTTTTTTTTTTTTTGGAAAAATGGGGGCAGAGTAGAGCGGGACGATTTTGATAAATGCTTGCTCCGCTCTGCCCTGCAAAACGCCTTTTAAAATTATTATTTTACCCTTTAAAATATTCTCTATACCCTTTTTATATTTTTAGTATACATATTAGATATATATATATATATATATACTAAAATCATATATATATATATATACTTTATATAAATGTATGTTATATATACTAGAAGTATATTCATGAATAAATTATAATATATATTTTTATAATATGAAATTAAAAATAATTAGTTAAAAAGCAGTGTGGAGCAGTATGGACGATTATAAATGTAACCAATATTCATAAAAATAAATATTTTCAATATTCATACAAAAATGAGACGAAAATAAATAAAGCAATTCCCGATCGTTCCATTGCCTTCCTTATATAGTTATATATGTTGCTATAAATTTGAACATGGTTGGGCCATCAAAGCCACCATTTAATGTGTAATAGGGATTATGGTTTATTCGACATATTTTGTATAGAGAGATTGAAAGTAGGGGTAACGGTGAAATTGAAAGTTAAAAAAAAAAATTATAAAAAATAAGTCGAGCTTTGATACCGAATGTATATTGTCTCTTTTGATGCAATATATGTTTGACAAAGGTATATACTGAATTCAAATAAGCTGATGTTAGCCAAAAGGTAAAGAACAATATTGAAAAGAAGAGAAATTATTTTATTCATTGTAATATTTTATGTAACATTTTATAAGTTTATTGGATATCAATTAAGTGTACAGATAGTAATTGATAAATATGTTTTTAAATTTAAAAATATAATAAATGATATATATTTTTTAAAAATTAAAAAAAAAAGATAAGAGATTATAAGAAAATTTATTAAGGTAAAAATATCTTTTTTGAAATTTTTTTAAATTTAAAAATAAATATCTGTACAAAGTAAATGAGAATCAAATAAGATTAATGCGATATGTGTTTTACTTTTTCTATTATTACTTTGGGATTGAAGATAACAATGGGATAATTTTCAAATTGATAAATATGTTTTAAATTAAAAAAAAAAAAAAACATAATAACTTATATATGTGTTTTTGAATTTAAAAAAGATAAAAAATTATAAGAAAATTTATGAAGGTGAAAATATCTTTTTCTTTTTAGTTTTTTTAAATTTAAAAAGAGATATCTCTAATATGAAATGAGAATCAAATAAGATTAACTTTTTAAATTTAAAATTTCTATTATAATTTAATTTTGAAATAAGATCAACTTTTTAATCCATAACTCATCAAAATTAAAACTCATATAAACAACTAAATTTTAGGAATTATCTTGCGTGTCATGATTATAAGTTATACACTTAGACAGCCACATAAGCAAAATTTATCTGGTTTTTATGAATCTTGTTATATTATATCTATAATATGATTAGAGACTAAGAGTAATATTTTTTATTAACAAGGGGTTGTGATTGTTGGGTTTTTTTTATGTGGAGTTTAATTTTTTTTGTTAATGTGGGGTAATCTAAATTGATGGTCTAATCCGATAAAAATTATTACAGATTTGAAATGAGATTTTTGAGCTTGTTTTTTTTTTTTTTTTTTTTAAATTCTTTCTGTTTTTGACTTTGTCATTTTTGGGATAATTTTTAGGGGTTTCATAGCATTGGTTAAAAACTTTATTGTAGTCCCCAAATGTATTATTTTCCCAAAAAATAATAAAAAATCTTTGCAATTTCGTAGATATAGACACAATTAACCTAATCACATAATTCCTATGTCATGATTTTCTCTCTTGCTGTTTTTTTGTTCTATTATTATTGCTCAAACAACAGTGATTTATAAAATAGGATAAAGCTATATTTATTTGTATAAAATTGGCTTCTAGAATATTTAAGATGAAACATAAAAATCTACACTTATAAATGCTAAGCGGATAATAGATTTGATTTGATTCTTGTATAATAATTCATGCATGCATGTTCATCCATTATTTTGATGAAATAAATATATATTGACAAACTACCTATTTTTTTATAGGTAAAGAAATCAACGAACTTATTTGACAATTATATGGATTAGATTTGTTCATTGTTTCTCATTAATTAGTCAACTATAATAGTGTTTTTCTTTTAATAAAAGAATTATTAACACAAATAATATATATAAGTTATATCCCTAATTTTTTTTTTTAAAAAGTTGTACAAACTCACAAAGATCAGTCCAGTTGATAAAAGATTTTCTTTTATTTTTTTTGTCGTCCAAGATTTAGTTCATTAGGAGTAAAATCCTAAATGTATATTTAATAGTCATGAAGTTTGTGGATAAAATGCTAGACTTTTAGAGTGTGTTTGGATGAGATATTTAGAGCACGGATTTCATTTCAATCAAAGTTTTCAAAAACTTAAAAAATGAATTTTACTTGTTTGGATAAAAAAAATGGAGAATTTTAAGAGGGAAATTTTTTGGTACAAAGGAGCTAGGCTACAGCCTAGGATACAGAAATGGATTGCAGATGTTAGGATTCAAATTTTAGACCTGCTGGAACCTAGATGTCACCTCTTAAGGATGGCTGAATAAACCAACTGAACTAAACTCCGCGTTCTTTCATGAGAGAATTTTAGGAGATCAAATTCCCTCTTGAAATTTTACTTAAAAACATAGTTTTTCAAAAAAAATAATCAAATCTCCTCCCATTTTAACTTCACATGACTCACCATAAATATGAAATTTAAAAAACAAATTAACTCTGTAATATTTTATTTTCTAAATATTATTAATAGTATTTGTATAATTTTACAAATATAATGATGCCCATTTGCATATTTTATATATGGATATATTTTTTTATAGTTAATATCATTAGTCTTCTTTTATAATAATTTTCTTATCTTATAAAATTTCAATAGACTAAATTTCTTTCTAAAAATATTTATCTACAAATGCTAGTATTTTGAAATGATGCATTTTAAAATGCTTCAATTTCAATTTTTTCAAAATTTTAAAATTCTCCATCCAAACTTACTCTTACTTCGAGTTATCAGGGTTTAATCTCTGACAGTCTCAAATACAAAAAAAAAAAAAAAAACCTAATGTATTAAGTTGATGTGAAGGTATGCATCTTTAAAATCATCTAAAAAAAAAGAGTAGACCAGATAAAGTTTGAAGATACCTCTAACTGTATTCTAAAAATTAAAAAAAAAAAAAATCTTCAAAGGAGATTTTTTAAACACTTAAAACAACTTAAAAATACCTTAACCATATTATAAGTAAATTTTAACTATATACATATATATGCTTGAATACCTTTTTACATATATGGCAATGGTGGAACTTCAAGAAAAATAAATTTAAATGAAAATATAACTTTGATTCTTTTCTTTATTATAACAAGACCTGCTCATAAGTTGGGTCGAGCCGTGATTCGAATTTTTTTTTCTCTTTACTCAGAAACTAGCCTTGGGCGAGTTCGGGTCGGCTTGTTTTACTGTTCAAATAATATTAAAAAATTATTTTTGTACTAATCTTAATATAATTTTATAAATAAATTTAAATAAAAATAATTTTTTATTATTTAAATAGTCATTTGGACCGGGCGGACCTGAATCACTAAAAATTATGTATTGAACCAGGCCTATTAGACCGGACGAACTATCCAACTCTTGAGCAGGTAAAATTATAACTATACATCCCTTTGAGTCTTGCCGTCTGTATGTATAGTTAGAGCAAGACAACCTCATTAAATAAAGCTCACTATGAAAAAATAACATATCACATGACATGATCCACGTCCAAGACTTTTGGAAGAATCATCAAAAGGTAAATTTTTTTTATAAAATAAATAAATAAATTTAAAATCACATTGTACTTTTTAAAAAGGAGAGATTTCAAGTTTCCTTGTATTTGTTATTAATAATTATTGGAAAAAAGAAATGCATGGTAACACAAAAAATTGATAATATAAAAGAAGAAATTCATTTGGGCTTTTGTTTTGTTTTAGACTTTATTTTTGCTTAAAGGATTATTGCCTTCTCTAGGTTTTGATTTTGAAACAACTTTCAAGTTAATTAGATGTGTGAAGCATTGATTCATTTAATTTGGTGACAAAATGAATCTAATCTAAATGTTAGAAACATTAATCCATTTACAATGAAAAAAAGTAGGATCCTCCTCTCTTAGTACTACATGTTTCCTTGGTTATAATATTATTTCTCATCCTTATTTGCCAAAAAATTAGATCTAGTAATTCATGTAAACGTGTTATATTTTATTTTTTTCGTGTCAGTAATGTAAATATAAAATAATATAAATTATTAAATGTATTAAAATTTTAAATACGAATATGATACTTGTATTAAACGTATCGTGTAATCGTGTTTAAACGTGTCATGTTTATTACATTGTTTTCGTATTTATTAAAAGTGTCGTGTTCATATCGTATTTTCATATCGTGTCTAAACTTACCAAATTTACCCCAAAAAAATCAACAATATCGAAAATGTCTTTTTTAAGTAATTTGAGATTTAAATCTTAAAAAATGTAAGAAAATAAAATATTACATATTACCATATCCTTTTACGTGAGAAATGAAAAGAGTTGGTTAATTGTTTGATATCCTCACGACTGAACTTTGTATATTTTTATGAGCTTAAATTGAAATGGTTTTTGCACCAAACATTTGGTTCAACGATTTATGGATGATCTCATATTCAATAGAATAAGGTTTGAATCTCTTTTTCTTAATTAAAAATATTAAAATGATTTTTTTTTTCTGTTTTCATTATTCTTATTACAGTTGAATAATAAAATTTACAATCTCAATTACAATTGTTTTTATATATAATAATTTAACATAACACTAGAATATTCTTGAAATTAAACCAACTCTCGAGTATTGATGTAAAGCTAATTTATTTTCTTTACAACTCTAGGATTGGCTCGTGGTCAATGGTCTAGAAAAAATAGCAGACATTTTTAAGAAAATAAAAGAAAAAGAAAAAACAACTAGTCTATAATATATATAAAAGTACGAATGTGAAGAATTTTTTGAACTCGCAAAAATAATCATTGTTATTCATTATATTTCTAAATTGCCATTATAAATATTTTTTTATTATTAATAAAATTTATCTAATTTATAAGTAAGAAGTTTAATTTCATTAAAAAACTTTCGTTAAATGGATTAATTTGATAATAAATAAAAAAATAAAAAATTTATGTAGAATTGCTTTATCTTAAAAGTTATAATTTTTCACTAATCTTAACAAATGAATTAATTTATTTGATATAAATAAAAAGTTAAAAGTTACATTAAAATTTTTTTATCTTCATAATTAATTTTGTATTAATATTAAAAATAATATAATAATTTGATATAATTTGTACATGAAACAAATTTTACATGCAAATTTTAGTTAATATGCATTTTATTATTTTTATTTATTTTTAAAATATATAATTTTATATTCAAAAATAAATAAATCCACAAACATTCACATGCGAATGCATGTGATAACAAATACTAGTTAAGTATATATATATATATGTATATGTATATTAAAAATATAGTAATATTGTTAGCTATTATTTATGTTATTCGTATTTTAGGTAAGTTTCGGATACGGATATGTGTTTGATACGAGTATATTCAATTGTTTTTTTAAATTTATATATATATATATATATATATTTTGAAGAATCATACCAACATACTCATATCTGAATATGTGTCGAACACATATATCGGGTATAAATCTTTTAAAAAATAAAAAATCCGAGTAACATAATTGTTACTTTGATTTTTGCCTCATACATTTAGTGATTTAGTTAGTAGTTGTCAATTTAGTAGGGATTTAATTATTTGCAAAATTAGGGAATAAAAAAATTTTGCCTCATACATTTAGTCACACAAACAACTTTTGAAGTTATTATTAGCACAATTTTTGAAGTTAAAAATTGTATTTTATCACAAACGAAATGTTAAGTTGGTACATTTTTTTTTTATTTTTACAGTTAAAATTATGATTTGACAATCTAAATAAAAAAGTTTTAAAAAAATAGAATTTTTGTAATTTGAAAGCTGACTTTTAAATAAAATAATTTTATTATTCTCATATCGTTAAATTTTTATTATTTTGAACATATCTTTTTTTGACATTTCAATTACTCACAATATTTTTTCACAACAATATCAAACATTTAAAAGTTCTTAAATTACATTTTTAAACACATTTTTTCAGTCTAAAATTTTTCTAATCCATTTTTTCCCCAACAATAACGCTAAACTAGTCCTAAATTGAAAAGGCCATACCATTTAACACTGACTAACAAATTACATCTATTCCATTTTATTATTCCGAATCCAATTTTGATGATTTGGTGAAATAAACAGAATGAATGGTAAGGTTTAGAGTAAATTGCACTTTGTAATATATTTCTACACTCAATTTTTAGATTCTTAATTTTTTAAATATGTTTTAAATTAATTTATTTCGTCAATTAAAATCATTTTTTTAAAAATTACATGGACATCAAGGTGTTAAGGTTTCACAAATCAAAAAAAGAAATTTTGAATATATATCAGGAGATTACTGGTTCATAATTAGCAATGGGATAAATGATCTTACTGAAAAAGGAAATTAACTGACCAAGAAAGGCTCATTTGCAAACCAAAAAGAGTGGTTCCCTGGCTATCCCCTGGAGAATTGCAGAAAAAATGGCTAAAATTTTAACCAAACCCATAGAAATAGGTAACAACTAACAAGCAATAAACAAATTGGGATCAGTCCAGAGTAACCTTCAATCTATGTTACTCGAATTTGAATAGTGTTAGATACGGGTATGTATCCGACATGAATATATTCAAAAATTTTTAATTTTTTTTCATATATTTAGAGAATTATGTCATATATTCATTTTCAAATATGTATCAAATATATATTTCGAATATGAATATTTTAAAAAATGAAAAATCCGGATAACATAATCTTTAGAAATGAAGGAGACCAATCCTGATTAGATAGATTAGAATTACTTGCACAACTATCTAACAAAGTGGTTAAACTTAAAAGTGACCCAAATTTTCTGATTGAGCCAACTGGGCATAATTTTATTAATATATAGTTCCACAAGGCACTTATTATTAGTACTGTATTCTTGATTTCACTTTCCAAGATTCAATTTCAATGTCTACAATCTCAAATATAGAAAGAAATCAGTAACAGATATATTGATTCCTCTGAGATCAGTAAAAGTTCCCTGCTACTTTGCTGGCTACAAAAATTTCCTTCCAGGAAAAGGTTAGCATTAAAAGTTGTAAGTTATTTGGTGCTGATTATTGGTTAGCAAACTTTTATTTATTTATTTTTGTTTCGGAGGAGCATTCCTATTGTGGTTCTCGATGGTCAAAGTATTTAAAAGATCTTTGTTCAATGTAAATTAGTTTTTATGTTATAAATTTGTATAATTTAATTTTTAATTTTTTAAAATTAAAATAAAAAGATAAAATCAATAACTGAATTAACGTTTATCGTAAAAAAAATGATGTGACATTTAAATAATTATTAAATTGCTAACGTGGATGTTAATGACTGATTGTGGCACTAATAAAAAATATTAATTTAAGATGATATAAAAAAAATCAACTTTTTGCAAATGCCACATCAAATTTAATAAATGTTTAAATGCCACATCATTTTTTTCACGATCAGTTATTAATTTTATCTTTTTGCTTTAATTTTAAAAGATTTAAGAATTAAATTACATAAATATATAGTACATAGACTAATTTACATTACATAATATAGTATAAGAATCTTTCAAATACTTTGACCGGTTCTTGATTGTAGCACGTAGGCTAACTTTTTAATGCTTTGCCACACGAAAAATGGACATTTTTTTAAAATTATTATTTCATTTAAAAAAAATCATAATTTGAAAAAAAAAAAATTACAGATAATAAAATTCGAATTTTAAATTTATTGGATATTATCTTTAAAAATGACTGTATACATAAATCAATTAAATTAAGCTTAGATTTTTTTTTATTATTTTATTTATAATAGAACTCTCATTTTCATACTACAGGACAGTTGAATTCTCTCTTGGAATCAAACACCCCAAAGACTACCCTCCACGTTTCCACTTTTCAACTATATAATAAAGGGTACAGAAACTGAAAAAAAGACGTTGAAAAGTGAAGGGAATCATAGTGTTTCAACTTTCAAGAGAGAAAAGAGGGGAGAAATGGGAGGAAAGTGTGAGCAGCCTTTTTTGAATGGAGAGAAAAGTGAGAGGAAATACAATCATGGGTTTTCTTCAGCTGAGATTCAGGCACTGGCTGGCGTAGCTGAAGTTGTGTTCCCTTCTTTATCACCAACTTCTGGTTTCGAAGGAAAGGAAAAGGAAAACCAGCAGCCAAACAAGGCGGTTCAATTCTTCTTGGAAGCTTCAGCCTCTGAATCCCCAATTCCAGACGAGGTAAAGAAAGCGACTCCGTTTTCTTGTAACTTTACCTCGTTTTTTTCACTGCTTTCCATATGCATGGTCATGATTATACACGTGTACACATCTGGATAAACGTGTGTATCCATTGTCCTTGTGTTCTGCTTTTGTGTCAGGTTCTTCACATCAGATGATTAATGTTCGGAAAATTCTATATTTTGGTCCCGAGTTGGAGTCAAACTAGCCCTGTTCATGATTAGATCGATTCAGGTTTAGATTGAGTTGAATTTTAGTCGGGTTCATGCACTATATTTACAAAATTTATGACTGTTTAGGTTCGATTTAGAGGTGCTGGCCACTGTTCGAATTTTTTTTTTAATCTAGACTCGACTTTGGAGGGTTTGAATTGGCCCACGAGTTTAAAATTACTGTTTACTCTATTAAAAAAATAAAATAATATTATTTTAATAGTTAAATAGTGATACGGGTCGGGTCGGATCACAAAATTCACTGTCCAGGCCCGACTCAATATGGGTCGGGCAGGGCGGGCTGCTCGGCCCTTGAGCAGGTCAAGTTCGATTCGAAAATGTGAGTAAAATTTTATGTTTAGATTTGATTCGATTATGCAAACACTATCTAAGTTCGGATAAATACGTTTAATTTTTTATATAAAATGATCGATTACTTAAAAAAAATATTTTCTCTTAAAAATGATCGATCTCTCTTAAAAATTTATATCATTAATAGTAAAATAGATTGGACAGGGCCTGCACAAAAATACTATGTCTAAGGTTTGATTCGTTTTTAAAATGATCTCATATTTTGTCAAAATCCGTTTTTTAAATCTAATATTTTATTCGAATTTTTTTAAATATAAAGCAAATAACTCAACTCATGAACAACTCTAATTCGAATTTTATTATTTTTTATGTACTTTTCTCACGCATTTGTTATAAGAAAAGAAGTACTGTATTTTGAATTATTTGTATAAAGGAGTGAGGTATATACTAGAAGATATATAATTAGTAATGAAATGTTAACCAGTATTTGGTGGTATTGGTTAAGGTGATATATATAGAAAAGAAATTGTATTACTTTTTTTTTAATTCAATAAAATAATGTATTAAATACAATTTTTTTTTTAAAATTAATAATTAAATAATCTTTAACTAGCCTAAGATACTTGTTAAGCGGATCCAATCAATAATTGTATCATATATAATCCCATATATTTAGCCTATAATCTATACTATTGCTATAATCATCTTAGCACCCCTTAAACTCAAAATGGTAAACTTATAATGATAATAAGATGCTACTTGCTACAAAATACAAATACAGATACATGGCATATATTTTTCTCAAGTTTAAGTACATTTTTTTGGGCAAAAAAAAAGTTCATTTTTACTATTTATATCTTAATTTGTCAATAGTAATTTAGACAAAATAAAGCTATTTCCATAATTGGTTTTGTTTCAACTTTTAAAAAATTAAAATACCCTTAAAAAAAGGGTACTTTTTTCCTTTTTTTCATTTCGTTGTTGACAGTTTACAAAAAAAAAAAAAAAAAAAGGAATTTAATAAGCTTGATTTCAACATTTTTGCAGGCAGCAGAGTTGCTGTGGAAAAGAACATTTATTGAAAGTCTGATCCTAGTAAGAGTTGTACTGTTGTTACTGTCCACCAGAGTGGGAACTTTGTTGCTTTGTGGATCCCTTTGTTTGGGTAATAAATGGCCTTACATAAATCGCTTCTCTTGCCTGCCATTGGAAAAAAGAGAAAAAGTTTTGCAAAGCTGGTTTAAGCATCGGATATTTACTCCTATCAGGATCGCTTTCATCTACTTCAAAGTCGCCTGCCTATTCGCTTTCTTCTCTCGGGTATTCAATCAATGCTTCCCCCCCCCCCTTTTACTCCCTTTTATTAATTTTCTACCCTCCTCTTTGGATTTTAACCTGTTTTAGGATCAGATTATTTATTCGATTTGAATCAGGTCGGATATGAGATATAATATTTTATACACTTAATAATATTGAACATAATACGAAAAAAATAATTAAAATACGACACGATAAAAAAAAATACGAACACGACATGAATGTGTCAAAATTTGTATAACATAAATTATTAACATATCAAAATTTATATAAATATAAAATACCTTAAAACACGATTATGATAAAAAGAATCGACAGGTTTAATATTTTTAGGCTCGGGCTTGATTCGGTTTGAATTATTATTTAATCAATAAAAAAATATTTTTATTTAAACGTAATTATGAAAAATATATAAATATAAAAGTAATTTTTTTAATTAGTTTAAATAATAAAATAGGTTTTTCAAGCTTGACGGATAGGATTGAGCGTTGGATAAGCAAATTTCTTTTGTTATTCAAATCTGACCCGCTCTTACTCAATCTATGAACAACTCTATTTGAATTAAACAATGAAGGATAACTATTTTGTCATAATCATACTAGTGATACTAGTTACCCTGATATATGTAATTAGTGAATTGTATTTCTTTTTTTAATAAATTTTGTGAAATAATGGTTTAAATGTATTTTTTTAAATGGTAATATTTTAATTATTTTTTATCGGAGTTTATATAAACACCCATCAACCAAATATTTTTTTGGAGGATACGATAAATTTTCTTTTAAAAAAGGTAATTAAATATTATGAATAACATAAAAATATATATAAAATAATTTATTAATATATTTTTAAAATAATATCTTTAATGATTATTTTTTATTTTTATTTTTATTTTCATTTTACTGTCATTGTTGTTTTGTTATTCAAATACATATTCTACTATTGATTTTAATTCCATTATTACAAAAATTAATTTGACCTTCACAATTCTTTTTAATATAACCAAAACCAATCTCACCATACATCCGAACGGATCTAAACCTTAATTATCAACATTTAGAAACTTAACCGACTTAGATTCAACCATTAGTGTTAGAATTTATTTATTTATTTATTTTTTTTATTGGGCTGTAAAACTGTATGTGGATGTAATTAATTAGTCATACTATATGAATTTAATTAAGTAATTATGTGGGCTCAACTGATAATATAGAGCATGCATCTACATCGAGATTAGGTGAGGTTTCATTAAAAATCTTGCTGGAATTATGGAAGATGCTGGATGCATGTGAAGTTTAAAAAGGAAAAATAATATAAGAAAGGATGAATAATTGTTGACTATTTTTAGATTATTTTCCAATTCTAGTTAAGTTTTAATTCTATAACCTCGAATTAGGTAAAGAAATACACCCAATTCCATCAGAAATCATTCATTTTTATTTTGTATAAAACATTTTTTTGGTTAAATTATTAAAAAAAACTCCTGAACTATTTCACTTTAAGTTTTTTTACTTTTATTATATCTAAATAAGCTATCATCCTTTGATTTGTATTAAAAAAAACTCGTATTTCAAATTAAAAATTAATTTATATAAAAGGTTTATTTAAGTATAAATTGCAAATTAAGAACTTATTTTGGTACAAATTAAAAATCAATGATTTATTTAGATGTAAATTAAAAGTTAAGAGTTTATTTGAATGCAATAAAAATATAAAGTTAAATGATAAAATTTGAAATAATGTTTTAGACATTTAAAATTTATTAGAAATATATGGTGATTCTAGAAATTTGAGAAATAAGAGATTTGACGAACTTTTTCTAATCTTACTCCATATATATTATTGTCTTCTTATTTATTATTGAAATCTATATATAAAAATTTTGAAGAAAATTTTTGGATGTTGAAACACTTACACCATCATCATTGTAATTTCAACTTTCAAACCTATTTGTCAGAGAAATTAATAAAAGTGCAATTCCAAGTAAATATAGGAATAATAATCTGGAAATTGTTGTATGGTAAGATAAATTATTTTTTTATAGAAAGGAGATTATAGTTTGAGAATATGAGAAGTGATTGTAAGTGTCGGATTTGAATCCAATCTTTTAAATGATTGTATGAACCAATTCGATTAAGTCTCATATTCTATGATAAGATAAATTAATTAACAAAGTCTAACCTATATATATATATATATATATATATTTTGAAAGAAGTCTAACCTATAATTATTCCTTATATTATGGGGGAAAAAGCAATTAATATTACATTGCTTTGATTTCTTCAAAAGATGCATGCAACAAGTAAGTTTTTGTATGTATCTTCATCAAACTGTTACAATTATGAAAAATATTTGTTTTTTTTTTTTTTTTTTTTTTTTTATATACATTTGACAAAGTCTAAAGAAGACAGGAAATTCTAATATTAAATCTTAACTATCTTTTAAGAAGTTAAGTTGCTATATCAAGCCTAAGTTGTTATAAAAAAAAAAATTAGTATAAATACTGAACATATAGCCTGAATAAAGCCTTATTGCTTGTTTCCTTGGATAACATAACATAACTATATTCATGACTAATTACTAAGATTTCCCATCCCATGAAGCTGATGCTAATGTTGGAGATGATGGTAATTAACTACAAACAACAACAACAATTTTCTAGTAGGAAGACAATGAATATTAAAAAATTAGATATTCGATTCGGGTTTTTTGGAATTAAATATTACTGATTCGGATAATTTTCGGATTCAGATAATAGATTTACTATTCGTAACGGATTCGGAGAGAATTTGGATATGAACTCTTGGATATCTAATATTCGAATTTGCTTTGGTTTTGGTTCAAATAGTGTCGGATATTCAAATCCGTTATTCGAATATGCTTTACTTATACGAATAACGGATTCGGATATCCGAATCTGATATCCATTTGGTTTAATTTTAAATTTTTTCTTTTGAAAAAATTAATCTAATAAATTCGGATATTTAACGGATTTAGATATCTGACAAATATTACTATCTAAATCAGATGCAAGTTCGGATAATAAACGAATAATAAATGTCATATAAATTAAACGAATTCAAATATTTCAAAATCTGCAAATATCCGATTTATCGCCATCTCTATTTTCTAGTCTTTGGGTACTTTTCTTTCACTGCCTTTGGCATTTTCTTCAATTTAATCAACATTGATTGGTCAAGGCAATACTCTAGCTTGCAATTAAAGAATGACATGAAAACAGCAAAGCAGACTTTAAAGAAGCATATAACTTTTAAAATCTGTAAACCTCATCTGTACATAGGAACAAATCAGATACAATAAATAAATTGCAAGTGATGTTGCTTCGATTTTTTATTGTTTTTGAAATATATGTGTCCAACATTCGTGTTTGATGCATATCCGGACATGAGTATGGGGATATGATCCTCCAAGAACCCTCCAAATACATAGAAATCTTTGAAAAAATTAAACATACCCGTGTTGGACACATATCCGTATCCAACACTCACATTTGAGTTCGAGTAACATAGATTGCAAGTCTGGGGGTATTAAATCTACTTCTCATGTTAACAATTTTATCTTCAGGTAAGTGAAGATGGTGATAACCCAGCTTGGGAAGCTATTGGGTATAATGTAGACAATGTTGAGAATGTGTCCCAAGTAACAAAGGATCAGAGGCCTCTTCAAAAAGGAATGGTTGAGACAATGCATGAAAAAGACTCAACTGATCTTCATCAATCACTGACACAGAAAGGCCTCCAAGTTACAGAAGATACCCAAAAAAACGTCTACAAAATCAAATGCGATGCTGTAATAGTTGGCTCTGGATGTGGTGGCGGTGTCGCAGCTGCAATACTGGCAAGTTCTGGCCTGAAAGTTGTTGTTTTAGAGAAGGGGAGCTATTTTGGTCCGACAGATTATTCCCCTTTTGAAGGCCCTTCAATGGAGCAACTATATGAATCAGGAGGAATCCTTCCAAGTGTTGATGGGCAGATGTTGCTTCTTGCAGGCTCGACAGTGGGTGGTGGCTCAGCTGTAAACTGGTCAGCATGCATCAAAACACCAAAATCTATACTTCAAGAATGGGCTGAGGAGTGTCAAATCCCACTTTTTGGGAGCCCTGAATATCTTTCAGCCATGGAAACTGTTTGCGAGAGAATTGGTGTGACAGAAGATTGTAAAGAGGAAGGATTTCAGAATCAAGTACTTCGGAAAGGGTGCCAAAATCTTGGTCTTGAAGTTGAGAAAGTGCCACGGAATTCCTCAGAGAGCCATTACTGTGGATCTTGTGGTTTTGGTTGCAGAAAAGGAGACAAGAAAGGGACCGATCGTACATGGCTAGTAGATGCTGTTAACAATGATGCAGTGATTCTAACAGGCTGCAAGGCAGAGAGATTCATATTAGAAAAAAACAAGACAGGCAGTACAAGGAAAATGAAGTGCTTGGGAGTAATTGCAGAAACTTCAAACCAAAATATCTCAAAGAAACTGCATATAGAAGCCAAAGTAACAATATCAGCATGTGGTGCACTTTTGACACCCCTTCTAATGCATTCTAGTGGGTTGAAGAATCGAAATATTGGTCGAAACCTTCATCTCCACCCAGTTCTAATGGCCTGGGGTTACTTTCCTGAATCAGATTCAGAGTTCAAGGGAAAAGCCAATGAGGGTGGAATAATCACATCAGTACATAAAGTCGTAGGAACAGACAACAAAGTGCAAGCCATTATTGAAACTCCTTCAATGGGGCCAGCACAATATACTGCTTTATGCCCTTGGGAGTCTGGTCTTGACATGAAAAAAAGAATGCTAAAATTTTCAAGAACTGCTCATATGATAACAATAATAAGGGATCAGGGATCCGGAAAAGTTCATACCGGGGGACGAGTAACGTATAAGTTTGACTCATTCGACAGACGAAACATTCAAGCCGGGTTGAGACAGTCGTTGAGGATTTTAGTAGCAGCTGGTGCAGTTGAGGTGGGCACTCATCGTAGTGATGGGCAGAGAATCAGATGTAAAGGGATAAGCAACGAGGAGTTAGAGGAGTTTTTAGACTCAGTTTCTCCAGTAAAAGGCCCATTGTTTACTGAAGAAAACTGGGTTGTCCACACTACTGCTCACCAGATGGGAAGCTGTAGGATGGGGATTAATGAAAAAGAAGGTGCAGTTGATGAGAATGGAGAGAGTTGGGAAGCTGAAGGATTGTTTGTTTGTGATGCAAGTGTTCTTCCAAGTGCTATTGGTGTAAACCCAATGATCACTGTCCAATCCATTGCTTATTGTCTCTCAAAGAGAATAGCAGTTAAAACAAAAACAAAAAAATAACCTTCTGAATTTGTATTAATCCTTCAGCAATAACCTAAAGATTGATGTATTTTTATACATTTATTATATGTGTGCTTTGTAATGAAGAATAAGAAACAGAAAAGATGGTAAAGTTTGTAAAAATTGCTCATCATACATAATAACAACAGAAAAGGTTGACATATTAATTATTCCTTCAGTTTATCTATAGTTTATAACCAAGTTAAAGCATCCAGAAAGAGAGCAAGGAAAAGTTTTTTGAGATGGAAACAGCTTAGATCTATGTTACTACGAACTCTTTATTTTCCCTAAGTACTCGTGTCTGACACTTTTCGGACATGGATATGATCCTTCAAATATATGAAAAAACTTTAAAAAAGTTGAGCATACTCGTGTCGAACACATATCCGTATCCGACATTCACCCCCGAATCGGAGTAACATAGGCTTACATGCATAGGATAGAGAACTTCAATGCTAGGTTGCAGCAGGCAATAACCTTCAGCATGGTTGAGGAGCAAGCTGACTGGATTGAAGGGTGGAGGAATCAATTATGTTTGGTATTTTTTTTTCTTGGTACAAAAAAGGCCGCAGCTTGAGATAGGGGAAGGGGTTGTAGATACTGGGATTCGAACCCGAGACCTGTTGAATGCAACTTCTAAAGGTGACGCATGAAACAACTAGATTAAGTCCCAGATTCAATTATGTTTGGTATTTAATCACAAGGAATTAGAGAAGATCTTCCATCTAGTCTCCAACAGGATGTCCAGAGCTATGACATTCTTGATAGCAATTACCCTAACTAATCAAAACCAAGAAGCAATAATGAAGAAACACATTTTTGTATTGCTAAAAATAATCCAAAAGAAAAACAAAAACCCAGAATTTTTCTGCTACAGAAATTCCAGATTCAGGATCCTAAAGACCTTTACAGACAGCCAGCATAAAAAAAATCAGGCTAAAGAACTTAAAAACATGGAAGGCAATGAACCCAAAAATCAAAAGTTAAATTGTAACAAAACAAATCCATTAAATAAGATCCTCTATATTACCGAAAATATATAATAGTAACATATAATTCTTCATTATATATAAGCAAAAACTCAACACAAAGATCAACAGCTACAAATTAATTCACTTGTAGGAAACAAAACAAAGAAAAAAGTAAAGAATTTAATTGAATTATATAGCTAATGTAGAGAAGAACAGAGGAAGGGGTTTTAAAAGGTTAAATTTCTGTGAGTCAGAACTCAGAACTAGTATCTTTTACCTGTTTGCTGTTTACCACTTTGTTTCTTTGTTTGGGTTTTCCTATTAGCTTTTTCAATTTAAACTTTATTACTATAAAATAAGATATGGGCAGCTTATGGTGGGACAATATTTTGGAAAAGCTTTACAAATAGGATCAATTAGAAAATTTTATTGTGCTTGATGTTGTATTAAAGCAGTTGCTCCATATATCAATCGTTTCCCATCATTATACAGACTGTCTATTGTACATTTCAAGCTTCAAAACAATATTAAACTTTGGGTATTGGCTAAAACATCAGATTGATTCAGATATCAGCAAATCCAAGTTAGAAATTGCCATTTGATGCTGGTACTTTTCTTCCACTTGGAGCTCTACAATTTGAATTGGATTTTTGATTGATGATTTGATAATGAGGGAGATCTTCCACATTGTTTTTACAAAATGTGGATCTCTAGAATCTTCTTGTTTTTATTTTATGGTAACAAAACTGCTGAAGGTGATCACCTTCTATGTCAGCTTGGATCAGGGATTTCCCTGAATTTTTAACAATCTTTTAGCCATCAGAATCTGTCTCACGGAATGGCAATGGAACAATCTTTACTGCCCGGAACTTTCCAACATTGTTTAAATGTTCATTCTCCAATCTGTTCAGTAACAGTTTCTCTAATGTTAGAGACTTCATTTAAGAATCATATTCATTGATAGTTCCAGTTATCAGAGTTCAATCTCTAGCAGTCTCAAATACCAAAAAAAGAAAAGAAAAGTGGGATAGAAAACTATGTTACTCAGACTTTTCATTTATCCTGAAGTACCCGTGTCCGACACCTATGTCCGACACATATTCGGACAAGAGTATGGGGGTATGATCCTCCAAAAATATGAAACAACTAAGAAAAAATTAAGAATACCCATGTCGGACACATACTTGACACTTAACCCCGTGTCCGAGTAACATAGATAGAAAATACCTGAAAAAATTCCAATGCCCTCGTCGGATGACCTCCAAGGAAGCCAAGAAGAAGTCAAGCAAATGTGTCTGAACTGGATTGATGCGAAACCGCATGATGCTCTCTATCCAAGCAACTCTTAGAACTACATTCAAGGCCTATAGTCATAGAATGTGTCATTAAGAACTTGTATGGGAAAAAAAATACATAGATTTATATAGTGGTCGCGACGCTATGATTATTTTACGGTTTTGACTCTTTTTGTCACCGATATTCACGATCGATATTTACCGCAATTGACTGCAGTAACATTTATTACGTCCGCAAAATCCCTGAAAAAATATGACCAAGAAAGTGGTACTAAGATTGACTAAGGTAAGGGATAACTCACAATGGAGAGGTAGTAAATGCTCTTGTTCTTTAGAATTAGATCATCTCTAAGCCAAGGGTTCCTAGAATTTGGATTAAGAAGTCCCCAATCCTTAACAAAATCCCAATATAATTGGTAAACTGTAGCCATAACTGAAGTCACCAAGACTACAGAAAACCAAAGGTGGTTGCTTTGTGTAGCATATGTTAGCCTTGCACCAGCTGCCACCATGGCAGAAACATACTTCCCCATGTTAGCCAAATGGTTCAAGTCATATTCATCAAACCATCTTCTTGCACACTGAAAATTTAATTGAAAAAACGGTGCTAGTTGGACAAGTTTTCAACTTTTAACAAAAAACAGATTAAATGAAAATAACAAACGGGAAAGGGTTTCCATGAAGGTCTTATTACCTGCATGGCTCGCCAATAATATGGCAAAAATGAGATGACATAAGCAAGCTGTTTGTACAGCTTTCCATTTTTGCATGTTGCATATTCATGGGTTTTGAAACTTCCAGCAAGAAAATAGCAGGCTGTTGATTCTAAGTGTCTTAGCAATGGGATCTGTAATAAAAAAAGAGATAATATTTGATCATTGATGATGAAATATTGTAATTGGTCAGAGGAGAAAATGAGGCTAAAAGCTATGTACTGTTATAAATTTAACCAGTCTCCAAGGAGGAAAAGAAGATAAAATATGTTGATTCCACAATAATTCTGAAAATCAGTGCTAAATGTGTTCTGCCTTGGTGTACATTGGTATTGGTATAAAGCTATGTTGCTCCGACTTTTTATTTTTCTTGAATTATCCGTGTTCAACATCCGTGTCTGACGCATATTCGGACATGGGTATGAGGAGATGACCCTCCAAATACATGAAAAAAGTTAAAAAAAACTGAACATACCATGTCGGCCACATACTCGTATCCAACATTCACACCCGAATCCGAGTAACATGGGTACAAAGAAGGCTGCAGTCTGAAGATAGAGGAAGTGGTTGCAGATACTGAGATTCGAATCTCAAACATGTTAGATACCACCTCTTAACGATGGCAGCATGAACCAACTCGACTAAACCCTCTTTCCTGCCTTAGTGTACATTGCTTGTCATTGAATAATTTACCTGACTAGTAAGTTGGTCAGCCATGAAAAAATCGACCATCAAAACCTGCATACATGTAAAACAAGACAAAATCAAGAAAATTCTCAGTTGAAACTTCATATAAAACCAATTCCAAAAGAAGAAGAAAAAAATGGACGGCAATAAGGTTGCAAGTAAATTTACCTTATAAAGTGGAGAGCAAATTATGTTACGTATTATTCGAAGGAAGCAGCCGCGAGTTGGCCTATAGAAGATGTCAAATGGACATAGCAGCAAGGCCATGAAAATCTGATATTGAGATTGAAAATCAGTACAAACTCATACTTCAAATTTTGATGGAAAAACCTATGTTACTCGGATTCGGATGTGAGTGTCGGATACGGGTATGTCCGACACGGGCATTTCATTTTTTTTCTTTCAAGATTTTCATATATTTGGAGGGTTCTTGGAAGATCATATCCTTATACCCATGTCCAGATATGTCTCGAATACGGATGCTTCAAAAAAAATGAAGAGTCGGAATAACATATAGGAAAAAACAGTGAATAAACAATGGAGTTGTTTAACCAACCAGGAGGAGAATTCCAGGAATAGTGTCAACATGAGTAGGAGAAAAGCCTCCAGCCCTTAATAAGAGGTGGATGACCATGGCCCCAACCACACAAGTCATGAAAGTGGTACAAATGAGGAATGCATCTCTATATTTAAGGGCTGTGCTTGGTGCAAACTCAAAAATGAAGTTGTAGTTTATTCTTGTATTCTTCCACATCAACAAGTTGCACCCATACAAAAACAAGTGCAAGCTTAACAATGCAAATACACTGCCCAAAAAAAAATGAAAAAGTTCCAATTAGATAATTGCAACCAATCTTAATGTCCCATTTTAATAACACATCAATTAATATTATAACCATTCAACCTAAATCCAATTGACATTACATGAAGAGGTCAATTTGAATATAAAACCATAGAAAACTCACAACTTAAAAGACTCCCCTCACGTGTAGTTCAATAAGGGCCTACACGTGGATAACCTCACAAGGGATAACCGGAAGGAAGACAAAACAATTTGGACGCTTATAGCATGTTAAGCATCTAACCTAAAATCAATTGATAATAGATAAAAAGATCTAATTTGAATATAAAATAAAGAAAATCCAAAACTTAACAGACGCGGTATATCACCACTTAACAGTGCAATCAAACTTGATATTCATTTTGGTAGGGTATGTTTGTTGCAGAAGCCTTAGTGCATTTGACACCTTAATTTCTTAGTTACATGCTTTTCTGGTCAATTAACTGATTATATTATTTATATGATCATTGAAATTACATGAAATGTTAAAATGGTAAAATTCATAGAGAGGGAAATGTAATATGAGCACCTGAAAACAGGGTAGACAGTTTCCATGTAAGCTGTTTCTGTGCTAGGTGAGAATATACCAGACAAGTGGGCCAATATTATATATACACTAAACAGTGATACAAAACAACCTGTAAACAATCCTGCAAAAAAAAAAAAGTAAAAAGAGGAAATTCAGTGAAATTTGTTTGTCAGCCAGCAACGCAGATGTTAAGATTCAAATTTTAAATTTATTGAATACTATCTTTTAAAATTGATTATATGAACCAGTTAAACTAAATATCGAGTTTTATGTTTTTTATTTTATTTAGTCAACAGTATATTTAAATCAAATAATTTAAGTGCATTAGAGCACTTAACAACAAGCAACTAAGCATGGATAGGATTTTTAAAATGGAAAATGCAGTGGTAAACAGATTGTTTTTATTTCATGGAGAGAGAAAAAAAGAGTTAATTATTACCAACAAAAAAGGTAACCATGTGAGAATCTTTCTGCTGCTGTGGTCTCAAGAACTTCATTGCTTTTTTCCTGTCATTGTTGGCGAAGTGCTTTGTGAATATGGACTCCACTTCATCCATTAGTCTAACAACCTTATTTACCAAAACCAAATAAAATTCATGATAATAACTATTAGAAAACCATACATATCTCATTCTCCAATAATCACAAAAAAAAAGTGTAAATGAGAAATTAAAGTCAATGTTACTCGAACTCGAAGATGAGTGTCGGATATGGGTATGTGTCAGATATGGGTGTATGTCGGATATAACTTATTTTTTTTATTCATTCAGTTGGCTTTGCCTAAGAAAAAATCTACCAAATATACAAGGTGAAATAGTATAACTTACCTTATCAGAGCTAATGAAATGGGATCTCTTCACTGCTTTCAAATAACTTGCTGATGCCTGTTGGTTTGATACCTGTCCAAACCAGACATACACCATTTCTTTAGAAAGTTCTTAATATATAAAACAACTTATATTGCTTATCAAAAGAATGAATTGCTTCTGGAATTCATTTCTTTTTTCCCATTTCTATAATTAGTGGATTTCTATAGATTACCTTGTCAAACTTCTTGAGTATCTTTGTAAAAGCCACCATATTTAGTGAGCTGCCAAAAAATGGTTCACACATATTAGAATCTGATCAACAGATGAAAAATATGTTTCTAGCAACTATAAAAGGGGCCCTACAACCATTAACCAAATTCACTATGAGGTAATCTCATAACATTTTCATATAGTTGGTAAATAGCCCCTTCAAGCTATTACATTTATCACCCATCTTTCAATATTTTATCACATGATGATTGATGAAGAACCAATTGGTGTATCTAGTGATAAAAGGCTTTAGTTGAATTTTTGGGGGGGTTTTTTATGGTTAAAATATTGAAATTTTGATCTCAACAAAATCACTGATATTGGACCATCTTAGCCGACCTTGTCAAAGTCCAGAAAACTTTAGACTTCAGTTTGAAATCTCAGTCAGGTCCTAAACTTTTTTCTCTTAGATGTCTTGCGAGCAAGGATTTAAATAACGGCCGTAAAACAATGTTACGATCGTTATTTTATGATTTCAATTTTCTTTATCGTCAATATTCATCGCAATTGATCGCGATAACATTTCGTTTCGTCCGTGAATTTTAAATCCATGCTTGCCAGCATGACCTTTTTGACAGTTGACAAGTTGTGGTCCAAGAAGAAAATTTGGACTAAATTTCAGAAACAGCCAAGTTATAGCCATCACTCTCACCACCAATCTGTACTTATAAAAGCAAAATAGAAGCCTTTACGTGTATTAATAATATGTCAATTGCAGCTTTAATTTCTTTTTCAGTTTATGACAGCTGAAAAAAAAAACCCATATTAATTCAATTTACTTAAAATAAAAATTCTCAAGATATAATTAAAGTGAAAAATTAATCAATTAACCTGTAAGTTTTGAGCAGACCAAGGCCTTTGTAGAGTTCCACAAATGCACTCCTAATCATCTTTTCAGCACATTGGATCTTTTTTCTATTGATGAAATCCCCAGGGCCTTCTTTCTTGGGGTTGTTGACTAGATCTTCCCACAGCATTGATGTAACTGCTGAGATGGTTCGAGTCGGTGTGGTAGCTGGGATGTCGATCCTCATCGCCATGATCTTTGGCTTCCCTTTCTTTGTCTTGCCTCTGCTTGCTGCTGAATTTATGAATTTCACACCATTTTTTTCTAAAGCTACGATCACCTCATCTGTTTGTGACATTTCTGTGGAACTATCACTCAATTCTGCTGGGCTCTCTGCATTAATTACTATATATAATTAATAAAACCCGAAGAATTTATCAACCATAATTGCAGATTAATTATTTTTTATCACTGTTTCTTTCAATTTTTTTTTTTTTGGTAATATGATCTTAAATGCGCACTTTTCATATCAACATAACACATTCAGAATTTTATTTCCGAAATGCTTTTACAAAGATCGAACCCTAACTGAAAGTTGCTACTCTTTCTTTAATTTCTTACTATATAATTAATAAACATGAATTTGCCTCTGTTGATGCAAGGATGATTGAACTGCGTCCGCTATAAGATATTATTCGTTTTGGAAGTTTAAAGATCGTTCTCACGGTTTTGTTTTTTGAGAAAAGACACCTCGATAGGGGTTTTCTCAAAGGACAAAATTATGAGGACGGTTTTTAAACCTTCAAAGCGGATAATACTTTATAGCGGACGCCGTTTGAAAATCCATTTTGGATCTGTACCACCTCTCAATAAAAACACAATTCACACCCTTAACTAAGGACTAGTGTTTGAGGGAGAAAATAATCTCACATCGACTAGTGAAGGATTGGACTGTGATTTTATAAAGCAAAGGTCATCCTTCCCTTTCGAGACACCTTTTCTCAAACGATAAAACTGTGAAAATGATTTTAGACTTTCAAAATAAACAATACCTCGCAATCCAACAAACCTTGCATCAATGACCTCAACATAGAATTACAACTTTGTACATATCTTGTTTAGCAAGGATGTAGATCAGATCTTAGGAAAGAGACATGAATCAATATGAAAAGAAACTAGTCGACAAGATCATACAAAAGTTATAATGATTGTTCTTTATCTTTTATTCTTTTTATTTATTTATTTTTGTGATGGACAAGAAGTTCAGGTAAGATGGACAAAAAAACTAAGATACGCAACATATACATGTAGCAGAACAATTTTAGAAACATTTTTCTTGGCATTCCCATTATATTGAGTTATGGAAAAGATTTTTGTGGACCAATCATTCATAAATGAAACAGAAAGCAATATTTATTTATTGCTTCAGTTTGTCCATATCTCAACACATTAGACATGCTTGTTGGGTTACCTACTTCCACCATAAAAAGTTTCCATTCATTTCCATTCATCTTCTGAGACATATATAGACCACAGTCAAAATTGTAAAATCTAAGTATCCAATTGGGACAAAACAATGGTACTACCTACTATTACTAAATTTATCTTTGTAATTTTCTTTTAAAAGGTAAGAATTTTGATGATCATGTTGGAAAATTCGTTACAAATTGACCTCTTGACAATTGATTCTTAGTAACTTTATCGAGATCAGAAACAAAGAGAGTATGGGTTATTCATATTTTATTTGATGGTCAAGAGGCGAATTGAAAGCTAAACAAAAGTAATTCTAAAGATTTTATGAAGGAAAATAAATATGTTTCCTACATTATTCATAATATGTGAAAATATCGACGTAATTTTATAAATCAATTCCAACTAAGCAATAGACAAAGGACTTGACAATTTGCAAGAACCAATAAAAAAGAACCAAGATCTTTGAATTTATTTTGATATAAATAAAGACGATAAGAGAAAAAATTATATGTGCTAAAATTTAAATTCAGATTTACTGATGACTGCATAAATAAGTTGGATTATACTCAAATTCAAATCTCTTAATTTCAATAGTAAAATTAAGCTCCAAGCTATTACAAGAAGCAATAATCACATCATGCCACGTCAGATCAATGTTGCATAAACTAATCAAAATTACCATATTGCCCTTGAGCTCACAAAATTGAATACGACATGTTATCATAAATCATCAGTTAGCAAATTAAGGGTAATTAGTCATTTCATAGAAAAGCAAAATACAAACCCTCTCTAATTACCTGAGAAATCAGAGTTGCGAGGAGAAGATGACCATGAATGTGGAACATTCCCTGCATTCGGCTTTCGTCGGCGCCGGTCACCGACGATCTGCTTGAGGTCTATCAGGATTTGAAGTTGCTTGTTCAGAATCTCTCCTCTCTCAAGAAACTCACTCTCTTTAGTCTTGTAAAATTGGTTCACCTTGTTTAACTCTTCATCCAACCTTTCAAAAAATATCCTCACCTACAAAAACAAAAATGGGTTCTTTTCACTTCATTCCAATTTTTTTTTTTAATATTGATAAGGTTCGGTTAACTGGTGTCTATAGGCATCAGTTAAGAATTATTTAATTATCATTTTATGAAAGCTTTACATTTAATATATTATATTTCCTGAATTCAAAAAAAAATAATGCATTAATTACACTTTTATTTCTATAAATATCACCTTAATCGATATTATTAAGTATTGATTAACATTTTTCTTAGATAATATACCTCATCTTCTCCAGAAAACAATTGAACAAGCTCAGTTTGATAGAGCACTTCTTCTTCATCACTACCATGATCTTGATCCATGCTTTTACTCCTTACCTATATCATAAAAAAAGTAAAATAAAAAACTGATATTTCTTCAACAACTTCCCTTTATCTTTGATGTCTTTTTCACTGATTTTTTGGGTATAAGCTGTTGTTTTTCTTCCTCTTTTTCACGATAGTTTCGTGATATAGCACTTGCAACCGTTTCTTATTTCCTTTCGTGACAAAATGAGAAACTCTCCCCCCCCAAAAAAAGAAGAAAAGTATACAAAATAAAAAAAACTCTCCCCCCAAATAAAAAACTGATTTTTTCATCATAAAAAACAACTATATTCCACTATATCTTCAAGATTACATCCAACTAGACCTGCTCAAGGGCTGGGTAGCCCGCCCGGCTCGACAAGCCCCGCCCGATAAGCCCGGCCCGGTCCGAACTTGGATAAAAGTGTTTTTAATTTGGACCGGCTCGGTCTGGCCCGAATTACTATTTAACAATTAAAAAATATTTATAATTTAAATTTAATTATAAAAAATATATAAATATTAATATATAAATGGTTTTTAATATTTTAATAATTTATAAATAGTGAAATGGACTTATGGGTAGGCCCGGACTGGGCCCGAAACTGGCTTGGGCAAGGATTTTTTTTTTCCAGGCCTAGGCCCGACCCGGCCATGAGCACTTCTACATCTAACCAGGTACCGAGTAATTTTAGACATGACACGAAAAATTAATATGAACACGTCAAAATCTATATAACATGAATTATTAATGTGTCAAAATTTATATAAATATATAACACATTAAATACGATTATAACATGAAAAAAATACAAATACATGGATTGATAGATCTACAACCAGGGAAGGAGCCTACAAAATTTTTCTTATTCCGCCTTCTTAATTCAAGTTGGCCCCCTTAATTTTATCAAATTATTCATACAGTATTAAACATTTTCAAATCATTCACTCCAATCTTGATTACTTTTAATAATTTATTCAAGAATTGTTTTATTTTTGCGTGTGGTTTATTCAATAATTATAAATATTTACTTTTAATAAAACTTCTTTCTACATTAATTACTTAATTATTCTTAAATATGCATTCTTAACTTCCATATAATTACTTAAATTTTAGTTTTCTTAATTATTTTAAGATTATTTCCTTGCATGATAGGATAAACATGTATTTTAATATGTTCAAAGCACTATATACATAAATTTCCATTAGTATCACACATATAGGAGTATATAAATTATTATTAATTTTTAATAAAAGTTGTTGTGAAGAAATTACGAAAACAAGTCTGAATAGAAATTTATTTAAAAAAAATTAAGATTAATTATTTTTAATTTAAAAAAAATATATTATATATATACTTCTTTTTTCTAGTCTATGGCTCCATCCATTTATCCAACATTAAAAATATCCAAGAATGTAAAAAGCAAGAGTTTCCAATAAAGAAAAATAAATATTTTGTAAGAAACAAAAAAGGTGACAAAGTATGCTAAAAACGACAAAAGAAAAATTATAACAATTCAATCAATCATTATCTAATATAAGTTAAGTTAATTAAATCATGTACTCAAAGAGATATATGGTACAAAAGGGTTACCATAAAGAGCAAAGCCAGAACTTAATTTCAGCTTGGGGCCAGGAAAAATGCATACTATGAACTTTTTAATTACATTTTATGAAAAGAAATTGTTTCATTTTTTTTTTTACAAAAGAGATCGCAATTTAGAATAGGAGAAAAAAATTGTAAATGTTGGGATTTGAACATCGAATATGCTAAAAACACCTTTTAAAAATAATTAAAAAAATCAATTGAGTTAAGTTTTGAATTCAAAAAAAATTATTTTGGCTAAAAAAAAGGATAATAAAAATAAGTGTCAAGGAGCTTTGATTGAAAGGAAATATGCAAAATCTAAGAAGCTAGCTAAAAAGAATTTTACATTTCAAATTGGTCAAATCAAGAATATAAATCTAAAATTAAAAGTGTTAATAACTCATTAAATTTACCATACAAGTAATTTTAGGGGGCCAAAATAACAATTTTCCCTTTCTTCGAACGCGAAAGGTAAAGGGTTAATTATGAAACTTTAAGATAGCCGGTTTCCCTAGGTTCTCCCCTGTACCATAGCTTTTATTTATCAACAAAACTTTTGATCATAGGGGGCTTTGATATGGGACCCATTGATCAAACGGTGAGAAATGGAACAAATGAGAAATCGTTTTCAAATCAAATGGAGAAAAAACAACTAAATCACCTGAAATTTTGTAAAGAAAGAAAGGAAAACAATAATAATCTGGTACGTGGGCAAAAGAAGGACGAGGAACGAAGTTCAAGAAAAACAGCAGAAAACAGAAGAGAGAAACTAGGAGAATCAGTTTAGATTATCAGTTATTTTTTTTTTATTATAATCGTGTTTATTTATGATGTTATATATTAATATAAATTTTAATATATTAATAATTTATATTATATAAATTTTAACCCATTCAATATTATTTTTGTATATAATATAATATTATATTTTATATTGTATTTTTAATTATTACTATTGTAATATTAATATTGTATAATTGTATTGTATCTAAATTATGAGATGCCAAAAAAACAGTAATATTAGAAACCTGAAAATGATTCTACTATCTTTTCAACACTATTAAGAGATGAACTTAAGAAGAAAAAAAAAACTAAAAAAAAAAAAAAACATTTTTGAAGGAAAAAATTCAGAACATAATATCAAAATCGATGAAGAAATGCAGAAATGACTGGAACCCATTTTCCCAGACACCCTAAAACATACAAAAACAATAAAAAAAGAAAGTTTGATGGATGGTTTAATTAGGTTATAGTTTTACCTGAATGATCTCAGTATGGTTATTGGAGGTCGAGAGTTTCATGGCAAGGAAACGAATGGGGTCGAAAATGGAGCGACCAAATTCATGGTTAATTAGGACAGGTGAAAGTTGTCTATTTTTTGTAGAGAGCTTGATCTTCTTTACAAGCTTCTTGAGTTGCCAGTAGTTAACAAAGGCCTCTTTCCATTCTGGTATTAATTGAGCTTCAAGCTCCTTTGAGAACTTCACCATTGTTTTTTCTTCTTCTCCTAATTTTTTATGAAGAGAAAAAAGAAAAGTTGGTGGAGATGAGGAGAAAAAGAAAAGGGAAATGAGAGAGAGAGGGCTTAGAGGGGGGTTTGAGAGGGATTTAGGAGGTTTATATATATATATATATATATATATATTTATATATAGAAAAAAAAGATTTAAGTACCCACATAGTCCCTGTACTATAATGAAAAAAGTAATTTAGTCTATATAATGTAAAAGTGTGTAATTTAAATTCCTGTACAATTGAAATAGGTCTAAATAAGTAAAATTGATAAAAATATTAATGAAAAATCATTAAAATGCTGATGTGAACTTGTCAAATCTAACAGAATTAATGACTTGGAATAAAATATGACTTGAAATATATCTAAATCTGTTAGATTTTAAAAGTACAAATCAGTATTTTAACGGTTTTTCATTAAAATCATTATAAATTTTACTTATTTGCACCTATTTCAATTGTAAAGGGATTAAATTACTCACTTTTACAGTATAAGGGCTAATTTACTTTTTTCACTACAGTATAGGGATTATGTGGATACTTAAATCGAGAAAAAGATGGAGAAAAAGAGAAAGAAAGAGAGAGAGACGTGTGGAGAAGTGGGGAGTTTGCTTGTTGTTAATGGAAATTAATTTTTTTTTTTCTTAATATTTGCACTACCAAATTTAGAGTGAAAAAGGAGATAGTAATAATGGAAATATATTTGGAATATTGAGTTTGTTGAGTTTTTCTTCTTATTTTTATTTATATTTTAATTAAATTTTACTCGGTCAAATAATTTATTTAAATTTGATTTGATTTGATTTTAAAATTAATAAATTGAATTCGAATTACCTAAACTCGAGTGTCAAGTCTGAATGATCAGAACCCGAAATGATCCGAACTCGAAATGATCCGAATTCGAAGTGACTCGAACCCGAAATGACTTAAACCCAAAAATTTTAAGATTTAAATTGATCCAACTCGTATCCAATTGACATGTCTAAATTGGACTAAAGTCATGATTCATTGAGTTATTTTTTAGTGGCTAGATTTGCTAGTTTTATGGAGTTAAATTTTGAAGGTAATTAATGTAATAATTGTGTGAACAAAAATTGGATTATGACTTGTGAAGATAAGCAAGAAAAAAGTGAGGAAGAAAATCCCACCCCAAACTTTACTAAGCAAAATTTGTTTTTTTAGTCTAAAAAGTAAAGAGAAATTTTGACGCATTAAACAACACATAAGAGAAAAAGATAAACAAGAAAAAGAAAAGATTTTGTGTAACACATTGGCGCTTTCAAGAATTTAATAATGGACTGTTTTAAGATTGGGTCAAATTTCAGAATTTCATTTTGACATAAGGTCAACATTGATCCCATTGGCCATCTAGCTACCACTAAGTTTTGTTTTCGAAATTGAAAATCTTTTACTTTCCATGAAGGAAAGAAGAAAAAAGAGAATTAAAGTCTTGACACAATGTTACTATATTATATATCTATTTTAAAATTTTTTCTGTTAAATTTTTTTAATTAAAATTAAAACTTTACAATTAATTTTGGCATTTACATCATAACAAATTAGCATTAATCAAATATATTTTTTACTTTTTACTATCATAAAATTAATAGTGATTGATACGTTTTTTATTTAAAAATTCATATATGATTTTATCAACTACAAAATATTTAATTATTTTTAATATTATTAAATAATATATTTATTTTATCTAATTAAGTGTAAGTTTTTATGTCACACTTTTATTTTATTTTTAATAATTAAGAAAATTATTTTATTTTATTTCATTTTATTTTTCTATTTTTCTCTCTTTTTCCTTTTAAGGGATTAAAGCAAGGTTAAGGGTGTCAACTGTCAACCAATTAAGTCCCTTAATAACCTTTTATCTATAGTAATAGATACCTTAGCCAAAAAAAAAGCTTTATATATATATATATACATTGAAATTAAGAGTTCAATACTTTAATAATAAATCGAACAACATTTTTAATTTCACATATAAATGTCATATACTTATTTAATTTTCATAATATACTTAATGAGATACATACCAATTTTTAAATCGTGTTTATAAAATTTAAAAATCACATAATTAATGTACAAATGGTAGTTCAAATGTATAGGATAAATATTTTTAAAGAATATGTATACACTATTTAAATGATGTAGACGTGCATGATTAAAACAAAACATTGATAATCTAACAGGATTCATACATTTAAGAGAGATGCAAGAAATTTTGCTTCTAACTAAAACAAATCCAAATAAAGGAAAATGCTATCTAGTTAGGATTTTAAGAAAGAAGTTCATCAATTTTTTTTTTTAATTTTTATAATGGTTCAAATAAATGTTATCTAGTAAGATTTTACGAAATCCCATCAAAAGCATATGCTTTTCTGACTAGCATTAATTGCATTCTTGACAGCATAAAATGTCCTTCAAAATCAAGCTACAATTATTTTCGATCGGAAAAAGGAAAAAAATGTATCCAAAAGAGGAAATAACAGAGTATTTCGTATTTGTCAAAGTCGGAAAAGAAAAGAAACAATTAATTATCCAAAAAAAAAAAGAAACAATGGTGTCGTCTAAACCTATTCAAGGGCAGCATTATTCTTGGTTTGATAAATTCGGTTCATATTGAATTAAGTTTGGATATAAATTTTTCGAATTCGAATTGGTTTGACTTAGCTTGAATTACTGTTTATTAATAAAAAAAATATTTTTAATTATAAATTATATTAATATTAATACAAAAATTATTTTTTAAATAGTAAAATGAGTTTTTGGACCGACACGAACCCGAACCGGATCCGACTTGAGTAAGGGGTCTAAAAAATATTCGAGCTGTGGCTTGGCCCAACCCGGTCCATAAACACTTCTAGTGTCATCAATGGCAATTGGGACCATCATTTATTCTTCAATCTTTTTTTTTTTACGAGGTCACAGTATGAAGATAAGGGAAGAAGATACAGATACTATGATTCGAACCCTAGATGTCAAACTTACTTAATGTCAATTTTTAAAAATGGATGCATGAAACAACTTAACTAAATTTTAAGTTCTTTATTTTTCAATCTTTTGGATTAATTATACTTTTGACAGTTTCTCTAACGGTTTAACCATTAGTTACTACTTGAAATATAGGTTTATCAATTAACCGATAAATTATTAAATATATAGTGAAATATTCCATTAAGTACTAATTGCATTCGAATATTTTGACTCGTCAATTATTGGTGCATGTTTTTCCTCTAAAAAATGAGATTCGAATCCTATCATCCCTCAATATAAAAAAGAAAAAAAAATGCCCTATAATTATATGGCTATTACAAGGAAAACGAGAGTTACCTGTCAAAGATTATGTTAAAATATTGTAATGGTTTTGAGAATGTAATGACCCTATGAAAGTATTGTTCCACTTGATATCCAAATTAAAGGGATCATGCTTTAGTGTAAGGTATCTAAGAAGAGAATATTCCAAATAAAGAAAACGTAATTAAAGATTGATAAGTGTTGGGTTACTCGCTCAATTTGATAGGTTTGATTCGAATTAGATCAGATATGAGTAAAGATTTTAGTAATTCGAGTCGGCTCGACCTGAATTACTATTCATTAAATAAAAATATTTTTATTTAAATTTAATTATAAAATATAGAAATATTAATATAAAAATAATTTTTAATATTTTAATATTTTTTCAACAATAAAATGAGCTTTTAGATCAATCCGAATCCAACCGGACCTAAACTTGAGTAATAAAAAAAAAATTTAAATCACGACCCAACCCAACCTAATCAATCGACAGATCTAGAAAGCACTGTCAACCTCAGCTTAGAATAATTTTTTAAAGTTGGGGACCTGATCAAGCACGTCTCCCCCATCATTATTGCTTTACTTGCTTCTGCATTGCAAACTCATCTTCCACAAGTCACAGCAGCCCCCAACAGGCTACACCTTGCACTGTGTGTTTATGTTACATGGATTCCAATATCGGTATTGGATATTGATATGTATTCGAATGTCTGATTTATTTTATGTTTAAAACTTTAGACTCGCGAAATCAATTAAAATAAATTGAAAAATTAGATATGGGTATCTGAATATGTCTTATAACAATGTCTTAAATAAAGATATATAAATGCAAATAATACTATACTATATAATAAATAAATATATTTATTTACTTCTATATTGATTCATATAATTTTATATAAATTATTCATATTTAAATATATTTTGTTTGATTTAATTAATTTCAGTTAAAATATTTTTTTTATATTATTGTATACATATTTAAATATAATGATACTTTTTAAGTTCATTCTTTCTGCTAGAAATACTTACTGATAATTATCGTTTCAGTCTGGACATTAATTAATATCAGTTAGTACATTTTTTTTATTCCGTCAATCAATTTTTCATCCTCATCTCTAATTCCTACCCAACTTTAGTTCAAGCAATCCAAAAAATTAATGGTACTATTCAAGAGATGAGTATTCAGGATACAAAAATTAAAAGAGAAAAATCGAAAGAAAATAAGATAGTGTATACATGGATCAAACCATAAAAATGATGGATCAAACTTTTTCTTCTTTTTCCCCTTCCTCCTCTTTCAATTGTAACAACTAACAATCACAAGTTTTGTGTCGGCTTTTATATGAAGTGTCAAACACAAAAACATTATATTAATGAAGTTATAATGGTAATTTTCTTTTCCTTAAAACTATATTAAAATCATTTTATTTTAATTTTTTATCTCTTACATTTTAAAATAATTATAAAATAATTTTTTATTATTTAAATAATAATAAAAAAAAATTGTGCATGAGACTAGTGATTTATGAACTGTGTATTGTGTTAAATTGTCCAATACCAGCCCAAGGAAAAATAAAAGCCTAACAATGTGTGGTTGCAATTGTGTGGTTTAATGTGTGGTTGTAGTTGTGTGATTTAAATGTGTGGTTGTTATTAAACAACAATGGGTGGTTGTAATTTATTTAGATTTTATATTTGTGTGGCTTGTGTTTGTCTTGGTATTGTATAAATACCCCCCTCCCTTGCATTTGTAAATCATCAAGTAGTAAGCTTCAATAAGCAATAAAAGTTCTAAGTTTTCCTAAGGAGTTCTTCTCTAAAGAGTGAAGTGTGAGCATTTGTGAGTTTTCCTAAAATCTAAACTTTCTTCTTTGAGTGGTAAAATTAGAGTTATCTACTCTAAGTTTTTCTCAACAATTGGTATCAGAGCTAGGTTGTGAGTTACTACCATAGTTACTATTCACACGTGTCACTATATACTTTTATAGTAATTGTTAACATATACGAGATTTATTCAAGTATATGGTATATGATACTATTCACGTATACGGTACTGTTCACGGTGAAATAGTTATTCAGGTACTATTTTTGGTTTGAGCGTTCTTGAGTCGTGAGGAGTTTGTACTCTACAAGTTTGTGTCTCAAAATCAAGCTTGTTCGGTATTGTTAGAGTCTTGCCGACACGATGGGTGATCTTCAAGTAGTTGGAGGAATCAAGAAGCTCAATCACAAAAATTACAACACGTGGAAGACGTGTATGATGTCTTACCTACAAGGTCAAGACCTTTGGGAAGTCGTTGGTGGTAGTGAAGTTACGAAGCTCGAGCAAGAAGATGCTCAAGGAACCTTGCGCAAATGGAAGATTAAAGTGGGTAAAGCCATGTTTGCCCTTAAGACCACAGTTGAAGAAGAAATGTTGGAACACATACAAAAACTAGAAACGCCAAAAGAAGCGTGGGATACTTTAGATGCACTCTTTTCGAGAAAGAATGACACAAGACTTCAACTTCTTGAGAATGAATTGTTATCAGTTGCACAACGAGATATACCGATTGCTCAATACTTTCACAAGGTAAGAACGTTATGCCGTGAAATTTCTGATTTAGATCCTACAGCTGCTATTGGAGATACCAGGGTAAAAAGAATAATTATCCATGGTTTGAGGCCCGAATATCGCAGCTTCGTTGCCGCTATACAAGGATGTCCAACTCAACCATCACTTGTAGAGTTTGAAAATTTGCTTGTTGGTCAAGAATCTATGGCCAAGCAAATGGGAGGGGTCTCGTTGAAAAGTGAAGAGGAAGCACTCTACACCAACAAAAGCAAAGGCAAATTCAAACAGCACGTCGGTGGTGGATCTAAAAAGTATGGTGACAAGACAAAAAGTCATCAAGGAGAAGGGAGCTCTCGTCCAGGGGGAGCTTCAAAGAATTGTAGCAACAATAAAAGATTTGAAGGTAACTGTTACAACTGTGACAAGAAAGGTCACATGGCAAAAGATTGTTGGTTTAACAAAAGGCCCGCTGAGAGCAATGCTGCTACTTCTAGTACAAAGGAGAAAAGCGAAGATGATTGGGACGCTGAAGCATTTTTTGCTATGGAAGAGGAAGAGTTAGCTCTCACAGTAACAATGGCTGACCGAATTGACTATGAGAATGACTGGATTGTCGATTCAGGTTGCTCAAATCACATGACAGGCGATAAAAAGAAGTTGCAGAACCTGTCAGAATACAAGGGAAATCGCATTGTTGTGACAGCTGATAATTCAAGATTACCGATTACTCACATCGGTAAGACGGTAGTAGCACCTCGATATAGTCATAATCAGGTACCACTACAAGATGTTTACCATGTCCAAGGCATGAAGAAAAATTTGCTTTCAGTGGCACAATTAACATCGTCAGGTCACCATATTTTGTTTGGTCCAAGGGATGTGAAGGTATATCGTGATCTCAAAATCTCAGGACAGCCGATGATGGAAGGACGACGTCTGGAGTCAGTCTACGTGATGTCAGCAGAGTCAGCATATGTAGACAAGACAAGAAGGAGCGATACAGCAGATTTATGGCACATGCGGTTAGGTCATGTTAGTTATTCCAAGCTAAGTATGATGATGAAGAAGTCGATGCTTAAGGGACTTCCTCAGCTTGATATAAGAACAGACACAGTTTGTGCAGGATGCCAATATGGTAAAGCACACCAATTGCCATACGAGGAGTCAAAGTTTAAAGCAAAAGAACCATTAGAGTTAGTTCACTCTGATGTATTTGGGCCCGTTAAGCAACAATCAATTAGTGGAATGCGGTACATGGTGACGTTTATTGATGATTTCTCCAGGTATGTGTGGGTTTTCTTTATGAAAGAAAAGTCTGACACTTTCTCAAAGTTTAAAGAGTTCAAAGAGATAGTTGAAGGAGAAGTGAGAAAGAAGATATGTTGCTTGCGCACAGACAATGGAGGAAAATATAGCTCAGGCGAATTCTCTCAATACCTACGAGAATGCAACATACGTCATCAGTATACTTGTGTCAATACACCACAACAGAATGGTGTAGCAGAGAGAAAGAATCGGCATCTTGCAGAAATTTGTCGGAGTATGCTGCATGCAAAGAATGTACCCGGAAGATTTTGGGCCGAAGCTATGAGAACCGCAGCCCATGTGATCAACAAACTTCCTCAACCAAGGTTAGAGTTTGTTTCACCCTTTGAGAAATTGTGGAAAATGAAACCTTCAGTCAGCTACTTTCGAGTATTTGGTTGTGTATGTTATGTATTTGTTCCTGATCATTTACGTAGCAAGTTTGATAAGAAAGCAACTAGGTGTATCTTTGTGGGATACGACAACCAAAGGAATGGGTGGAAATGTTGTGATCCTACGAGTGGAAGATGTTACACTTCACGCAATGTGGTATTCGATGAAGCATCTTCTTGGTGGTCCTCAGAAAAGGAGGTGTTGTCAGATTCAAAAGAATTTGAAGACATGCTACAACAGAAAATGGGAGAGTATATTGTCCAACTTCAATCAACTTCAGATGAAGTAGAAGACCTATGTGATGATGACGATGACGAGCAAGTGTTAGTCCAGAGTCCTTGGCAAACTGGTGTGTATCAACCAGATGTTAGATCGAGTGAAGTGGAAGAACCATCTCCACAATCACAAATCCGAAGGACAACAAGAGCACGGAAGCCAAATCCCAAATATGCTAATGCAGCCATAGTGGAAGAACCAATTGCAACAGAACCTGAGACGTTTGAAGAAGCATCACAGAGTTCTGAGTGGATTATGGCTATGAAAGAAGAGATCACTGCGCTTGAGCAGAATCAGACTTGGGATCTAGTGCCAAAACCAAGAGATGTGAAACCCATATCCTGCAAGTGGGTTTACAAGATAAAACATCGTCCAGATGGGTCGATTGAAAGGTACAAGGCACGGTTGGTGGCTCGTGGTTTCTCTCAGAAGTATGAGCTAGACTATGATGAAACGTTTAGTCCGGTGGCAAGACTTACAACCGTACGAGTCCTACTTGCCCTTGCAGCCAACAAAGACTGGAACTTGTGGCAGATGGATGTTAAGAATGCATTCCTTCATGGAGAGCTAGATCGGGAAATCTACATGATTCAACCATTGGGATTTCAAAACCAAAATCATCCTGAGCATGTGTGTAAGCTGCGAAAGGCACTTTACGGATTGAAACAAGCACTTAGAGCATGGTATGGTAAGATTGCTGAATTTTTAACTCATAGTGGTTATTCAGTGACACCTGCAGATTCCAGCTTGTTTGTCAAAGCTAATGGAGGAAAGCTAGCTATCGTATTGATATATGTGGATGATTTAATCATAACTGGTGATTATGAGGCAGAAATTCTTCAAACCAAGGAGAATTTATCAGTTCGTTTCCAAATGAAAGAACTTGGACAACTCAAGCACTTTCTTGGTCTAGAGGTTGATCACATACAAGAAGGAATATTTCTCTGTCAATAAAAATATTCTAAAGATTTGCTAAAAAGGTTTGGAATGCTCGAGAGCAAGCCAATTTCAACACCGATGGAACCAAATGGCAAGATGTGTGCACTTGAAGGCAAAGACTTGGAAGATGCAACTATGTATCGACAATTGGTAGGTAGCCTGATCTACTTAACCTTGACTCGACCTGACATTTCTTATACAGTTGGTGTGATGAGTCGGTATATGCAAAATCCGAAGAAGCCTCATTTAGAAGCAGTTCGACGAATACTGAGATATGTGAAAAGTACAATAGATTATGGTCTTTTGTACAAGAAAGGTGAAGACTGTAAGTTAGTTGGTTATTGTGATGCTGACTATGCAGGAGATCATGACACCAGGAGATCAACAACTGGGTACATGTTTAAACTTGGTTCTGGAACAATTTCTTGGTGCAGTAAGAGACAACCAACGGTATCATTGTCAACTACCGAAGCTGAGTATCGAGTAGCAGCAATGGCAGCTCAAGAGTGTACGTGGCTGATACAACTAATGAGTGATCTACATCAACCAGTAGATTATGCAGTTTCGTTGTATTGCGACAACCAGTCAGCAATTCGTTTGGCAGAAAATCCAGTCTTTCACGCAAGAACCAAACATATAGAAGTGCATTATCACTTTATCAGAGAAAAGGTTCTACAAGAAGAGATTGAGATGAAGTAGATCAAGACAGATGATCAAATGGCAGATTTATTCACAAAAGGTTTGAGTATCAACAAATTTGAAATGTTTCGTCGTCAACTCAACATGGTGCAAAGAGGAAGAGCTGGTATTGAGGGGAGTGTTAAATTGTCCAATACCAGTCCAAGGAAAAATAAAAGCCTAACAATGTGTGGTTGCAATTGTGTGGTTTAATGTGTGGTTGTAGTTGTGTGATTTAAATGTGTGGTTGTTATTAAACAACAATGTGTGGTTGCAATTGTGTGGTTTAATGTGTGGTTGTAGTTGTGTGATTTAAATGTGTGGTTGTTATTAAACAACAATGGGTGGTTGTAATTTATTTAGATTTTATATTTGTGTGGCTTGTGTTTGTCTTGGTATTGTATAAATACCCCCCTCCCTTGCATTTGTAAATCATCAAGTAGTAAGCTTCAATAAGCAATAAAAGTTTTAAGTTTTCCTAAGGAGTTCTTCTCTAAAGAGTGTAGTCTAGAGTGAAGTGTGAGCATTTGTGAGTTTTCTTAAAATCTAAACTTTCTTCTTTGAGTGGTAAAATTAGAGTTATCTATTTTAAGTTTTTCTCAACATATTGAACTAATAAATTCATCAAAAACCCAATGAAAGTGTAACAAATTGGGATCCACGTGGAGTTAATTAATTAGAAAGATTATTAATAATAACTAAATAGGATTCCATTAGGATCTTCCTCAGTTAAAAACACAAACAAAAATTCACTATCTGATTCTGATATATTATGGCATACATAAATAACTATATATAACAAGTAGTGGAGGCCTTCATCGATTTTCTTTTGGTGCCTTCCAAACACGTGTATAGATTCTTTGCCAGAATCTACACTTCCCTCCAACTCCCAACCAGGATTCTCTAGACAGGATCCGCTAGCTATGCTATATAAATATAAGACTCTTACTAGTCTTATAACTTTCTAACATAAACGATACTTATAAAAAAAAAATTAAAATATAATTTAAAATAAAATATGACAAAAAATATAATACGAACACGACACGAATATGTGAATGTGTCAAAATCTATATAACATGAATTATTAACATATCAAAATTTATATAAATATATAAAACCTTAAATACGATTACATAAAAACGACACGAATACACGAATTAACATATCTAACAGTTATCAAATTGTTTTGTACAGTAAACAGAAAGGAAATTACAAGATCATTAGTTGCCAATGAAGACAAGGTAAGGAAGAAATTCTGAAACTTCAAAGATTTCGAATGCAAGTTTCATTATGTGTGAATTTAGTTTAATTTTATATTAGATTTTTTTTAATTATATATTGATTCGTTAATTGATTTATTTATCTAAAATATAATACTTGATTATTGTTATTATTATTATACTTCTTGTTATATTAGTCATTTCATTAAAAAAAAAAAACAAAATCACTAGTTCTTTTTAGTGGGATATAAATTTCAAAAAACTTTTTTTTTTTTCTTTTTGAGTGTTGCATGACGTATGAAACAATGTTTCCTTTCTGTATTCCTCCACTAAGACAAAGTCACACTACCAGCAACAACAAAAAAATATATATATAAAAAAATTAAATTAAAATTAAATAATCATCTAAACTCTTACAATTTTTTTGTTACAATTAATTGAACTTTGAAACATTTATTTTTACTCAATCGAGCTCTCGAACATATATTTTTATCCAAGTGAACTCTTGATTGGACGAAAATTGGTGACTGTTATTAACCAATTTTCGACCAATTAAGAATTCAATTGAATAAAAATAAATATTTGATGATTTAATTGATTGTAATAAAATGATAAGAATTTAAATGATTATTTAATTTTAATTTAAAGATTTTTTTATATTTAAGCAAAAAAAAAGGTTATTAGCTTAATGGGATTTGTGTAGGAACCGGGAAGCTTCCTCTTTTTTCAGAAAATGAATGTTTGAAAGAATAATTATTATTAGAGGGAAGTTTAACTTTAATTAGTCTTAAGCTTTTAAAATTTTGCACACCATTAATTGGATTGTAGGACAAACACTATCTCACTAATGGGGATAGTGCTAGGATCAGCCTTTCAAGTTCAAATTAAAAGACATGTATATGAAAAAGAAGAAGGAAAAAATAAAAATAAAAAATTGGGGTTTGGGGACATTTTTCTTATATGAGTTTAGAGAAATATACCTTTTACTCTAAGGTTGGATAAGGATTGAATCTAATGGGGTACTTTATTTTGTGTACCATGTGGATTTAAGGGCAATTTTGATATTTGGATAACTTTCGCTAAGGGCACCATAGGGGTTAATTAATTATAAAGAAATATTAATCAGCGTAATGATATTAATTAAGATGATATTTAAAAAAAATTAATTAATGTATTTTTTTAATTTAATAAAATAATTCATTAAATGCAAAAAGCTTTTTCAAATGGTATTTTACATGTCCTCAAATTGTGATTATAGGCATCCTTTAATTGGGCTTAGACCTGTTCAAGGATAGAGCAACTCGTCCGGTCTGACAGGCCTGACTCGTATTGGTTGAGTATGGGTAGAGATTTTTTCATTTCGGGCCGACCTGGCTCAGCCCGAATTATTGTTTATGTAATAAAAAAATATTTTTATTTAAATTTAATTATAAAATATATAAAAATAAAAATAATTTTTTTTATATTATTTAAACATAAACGGGCTTGTAAGTCGGCCTAAGTTCGTCCAAGACTAAACTTGAATAAGGGAAGAAAAAATTTTCGTATGAGCAGGTCTAATCAGACTCTTGAGTTAAAAAATGTCCTTCCAATTTGGGTATATATCTTATACAAAAATATGGCCTTATTCATGCTTTATGAGTCAAGAGTAGAGGTGGCAAAATAAACCCGAACCCGAAAACCCGTCCAGAAAAACTCGAATCCGAATCCGTCTAAACCCAATTTGACCAAAAAGTCAAAAACCCGAACCTGAAAAAATCCGAACCCGAAATGGCCCAAGCCTGAAAGAGCCCGAACCCGAAAAGACCCGAACCCGAAATTACCCGAACCAAAAAAATCCGAACCCGAGCCCGGCCCGAACCCGAATTTAATACTAAAAATAAAAATTATCAAATTGTAATTAAATAATTTTTTTTATAAAGCAAGAACTTTGTTTATCAATTTTATTCTAATATCTTTTTTAATAATTTAATTAAAATTTAATTTAATTTATATTATATATATGATAAAATAATAATTTTATAAAAAATACAATTATATTTTGTGCTTATAACTTTAATGTCCCATATCTTGATGAATACACTATCTAAAAATTCTAAACTTATGAAAATTTTAGAAATGTAAATTTTTTTGACATAAAATATTACTTATCCTTTATTTATGTTATTTTAAGAGCACCCTTATAATAGTATAATAATATTTTCTATATATTAAAATTTATTAATAGCAATTCATTCATTTTAACTTATCTCTAGTATAATAGTATTTCTTATATTAAAAAATAGATAAAAACTACTTTTAAAAAAAATGTGTTGCTCTTTGCAACATATATATAGTTTTCTTAGGCATATTATTAAATTAAGTCATCAACACCATATTCACTCGCCCAAGCCTGGATCGATCCGAAATATAGGCCTCAAATTCTGTCAAAACCGGCCCATATTTGTAAATGGATAGTCCAAGCCCGTTTAGACCTCAAAGTTGAATGTCAGGATTCGTCCCTAAAATCTCTTATTTTGTAGTGAATATAAATTATAATGTATTTACATGTTGAAATTCGAGTTCATCAAATCAATTATTTTAAATATTAATATGATTAATTTATAATATATCATATTTTTTATAATAAATTATTTTAAAATTTTATTTTATAAAAAATTAATTTTATATTCTTTTGGTGCTAACAAATATTGATTTTAATAAATAATTATAATTAATAATATCATATTATAATAAAAGATTATTTTTAAAAATAATAATAAAATAATTTTTAAAAGTAAATATTTAAATTATGTAAAAATAATTACATCTAACATAAAATAAAAATGATGTAAAACAAACCCGAACCCGAACCAAACCCGAATGGACCTGAACCCGGACGGACTCGAACCCGAACGGATCCGAACCCGAATGGGCCCTAACTTGATTGAACCCGAACCCGATTGAGCCCAAACCCGAATGAACCAGAACTCGAATGAACCCGAACTCGAATGTGTCCAACCCGAACCCGTCCAATTGCCACCTCTAGTCAAGAGGGGTTGTAGTTAACACCTAACACCAAATATTACCTAAAGAGCAAAAGAACAAAACAAGATCTATATTTCTGTTTGCTCTTATCCAGGGTCTTCGGAAGTGTTCACTTTCCACTAGGGGATGAGAAAAGAAAATTTTTAACATTAATTATTTTGAATGAGAAGAAAGGACTTTCTAGGTCATATTTCCAATATTGAAAGTTTACTTTATCTATATACACTATATTAAAGTTACCCCAAAGAATTGAACTGACAATTGTCAATTCAACCCCATTTTTCTTTTTCTCTTTTTTAAAAATGTTGATGAGAAAGAGAGGAAAAAAAATAAAAATTTATCGTGTCGTGTTTGTGTTATTTTTTCGTGTTTCAGAATTTAAATTGAATCACTATGATAAATTATGCAAAATATCCCTACATGAGGATAACTTTTAAAGTAAGATATAGATATCTAAAATTACAAAATTTAATCTGAATAAATAATAACTCTCAATCAGCATACAACACATTACACAAAATTGAAAGTTATTTAAATAGTGTCAATTAGACATGGCAATTTCGGATATAACATGATTATACGACATGAACCCATGAAAAAAAAATTAAAACATGACACGATACAAAAAATAATATGAACACAACACGAATAGGCAAACGTGTGTTACTTTTTCGTGTCATAATCGTTTTCAAGGTATTATATAAATTTTGACACGTTAATAATTCGTTTTATGTAGATTTTGATACTTTCGTGTTTTCATATCGTGTTCGTGTTATTTTTCGTGTCGTGTTTTAATTATTTTTCCATATTGTATTCTTTTTGTACAATTATGTTGTATCCGAAATTGTCAGGTCTAATTGATACTATTCAAATTACTCCTAATTTTGTATCACGTGTCGTATAATGATTGAGAGTTATTGTTTGTCTAGATTAAATTAATTGTCCTCAATTGGAGATATTTTATATAATTTGTCATAATAATTCAATTTAAACTCTAAGTTCATTTACTTAAGAATTGGATTATTGCATTTGCATCTGTTATATATTAATATAAATATCATGTTCAAAATTTATTCTTTATATTTTTATTTTGTCTATTTAATTTTATTTTTTTGCATGAATTTAAATTCTGAATTAATTGTTTAAAAAATAAATATGATAAAATTTCAAAAAATTAAAATTATTAATTGAATAAATCATTTTAAAAAGTAAAAAATAATAAAAATATGAAAAATAAAATTATTAATTCAATATACATTACGTAATAAAATATAAAATTTTCAAATACATTTAAATTATATAATTTATGGATAATTACTTTTAACATAATTTTTAAATTAATAGATATCTGATTATATTTATATTAAAATATAGAAAAACTAAATATTTAAAAAAAAAAAATTATTTATAAAAAAATATACTCTCACTACAACACAAATAAAAAATTATTAAAAAAATATTATAAAGTAATTATTAGTGAATTAGTAATACTATTATTATATTTTTTTAAAATATTTTTTTATAAAATATTAAAACAAAACATCCCCGGATGAAGCCGGGGCTAACATACAAGTTATTTTCATTAAGATAAAAGAAATTAATGGTTATCCCACTAATGCTCTCTTATCTGACTTTCTTTAACTATATATATTTTTTCTTTTTATGGTGCTACCTTATTTTATTTAACTTCTTTCATATCTAATCTCTTAATTGTTGGTAGAGCTCTCCAATGGTTGGGTAGAAAAAAATTATTTTCTCAAGGCCTGACTTGGTTTGACAGATTTGAAAGTTCATTTTATTATTTAAAAATATATTAAAATATTAAAAATTATTTTTATATTAATATTTATAAATTTTTATAATTAAATTTAAATAAAAATATATTATTATTGATAAAATAGTAATTCAGACAGGATTAAATTAACTCAAATTATAAATATACTGTTTCAAACGGGGTCCAATTCAGACCGAACCTCACAGCCGCTATTGCTTATAGGGAAAGGCTGCCCCCTTTTTTTTTTTTTTTTTTTTTTTTGTCCTTTTTGACAACTAAAATCCACTTCCTCGTACTTAATTTTGGATTAGAAATTGGGTTAGATAGGGCAACATTTGATTCCTCGACAAAATATGCAAAGATTTGGTATATAGATGTAAGGTCTCTTTTTAAATAAAAAAATATTAATAATTATATCCAATTTAATTTAAAACCTTATCTTTTGTATGTCAATTAACTAGTTCCACCTCATGGGGGATATTGTCTATATCCATGCTAATAATTAAGGCTATATATAAATATCCCATGCCTTTTTAGTGTTCATTTGGCTCAAATCTTAAAACAATTTCATTAGAATATTGAGGTTGAGCCAAACATTAGATAGGGAAGAATTAAACACTTTAATTTGTAAGCTTGCAAGAATAGATAAATGAATTTTTTTGGATGCTAATAATTAAATGATTTTATTTTTTTTGAAAAGAGATCATAGCTTGAGAAGAAAAAAAGGGGTTGCAGATGTTGAGATTCGAACTCAGATATGCAAGGTGACATCTCTTAAAAATGATTAAATGAATCAACTGAACAAAATTTCGGTTCTAATAAAATGAAGATATGAAGAGAAATAATAATATAATGACAAGCTGATGGATGGATTTATTATAATGAAAATGAAAATGTGTTATTGCTTTTATTAATGTCACTACATTATAATTTTTTTTATGGAACTCATCATAGTATTAGAGTCCAATCAGGGATTGAATTTCAGTTATTGAAAAGAGTCCAATATTTTATCAACAAATCATACGATTGTTGATAATTAATGATTATTTAATACACTAGTATTTTCAATAAATTAAAAAAAGATAAAATTTTCATTAATTACAAATCTATTTTTTTAAATATCATCTTAACTAACATTAAGCATTGGTAACAATATTTCCCAACATACATATTAATGATTATTTGAGAATTATGCTTGTCTATTATGTCTTTCAAGCTTGGCCAATGAAATAATGAAAGCCAAGGCATTAATGTTAATTTTATAAAAATAATAATATAGGTTTCGAGAAAAACAAAAAACCATGCATGTGAAAACCATATGAGGTGATGAGGTGAGGCATGACATCAAGCTTGGTTTATTTCCACCAAAATTAAAGTATGGATTGATAGATATCATCTCTTTATATATAGAAAGATGGATCGACTTATATTAGTGAAAAATTAAATTAATTTTACATATTTTTATAATTTTTTATACGATTTATATTTGTTTAATCCGATCATCGTATATCATGTTCTATTCACGTAGATCATGCACGATAAATTAAAAATATTTAACTATTTATTCAATGTAAAAAAAATTCAACCGTTAAATATAAATTAAAAAAATACAGTATTCTCAATCGATATGATAGAAATATCGGATCGATTCGAAACTTTACATACATGACGAGTACAATTATATTGTTAAATGCAATGGTTAGTTTGTTAAAATATAAAATATAAAAAGTTATGTAAATGTATAAAACTAATTTAATTTTACACTAATGTAAGTGATTTTTTTCATCGATATGTGACTCTTTAATTTGGTGCCTTATTTGACCTTAAGCTGAATTAGCTAGCAAAAGTAATCTCATTTACCATATATAAATGTTAAATTAATTAATTAGGTAACTCCCCATTTGCTTTCATATATGTTTTTATTACCTAATTAGTCACTTCATTTATATCTTATAGTATAAAATTAATCATATTAATTATTCAATCTAACATGCCCATTAACCTTCTATACCTATGTGATGCAATGCCGTACATGATCAAGTGACATTTACGTATGCTCCACGTTACACTTTCGGCTAAAAAAGAGAACAGGAATAGATAGTAAAAAAATTGAATATTTGATATTATTCAATTTGATTTTTCTTAATTTGGATACTCTATTTGATATTTTATTAGATATCTTATATTATTCAATTCGACAACATACAACATGATTTACACTTTTTTTTAAATCGGTATCTTCAAATTCGTCGGAACCTTTTTTTTCGAAGATCTAAAATTGACCTGGTGCATTTAGTATGTTATTTTCGGAATGCTCTCAAGATATTTTCAACATGATTTACACATAGAGGTGTTCATAGACCGGCCGGTCTGTAAGTCAGAAACACTGTTTAAAAAATATTAAAAAATATTTTAATATTAATATTTATATATTTAATAATTAAATTTTTAAAAATTATTAATAAATAATAATTCAAGCAGGATCGAGCCAACCCAAATTAACCAAATGCATGTCTAGGCTAGACTTGCTCAAGGGCCGGATTATCCGTCCAAGCCCAAAAGTCCGTCCATATTTTAGAGGGTTTGGAAAAAATATTAGGCCCAAAAAATGGGCTTCGGCAAAAAAAGAGGCCCATTTAGAAAATGGATCGGGCTTTGGCTCCAACAATCAAGGCCCGAGCTTAGCTCGGCCCGTTTTTCATTTATATAATATATTATTTATATATTATATACTATGTAATTTATATCATATAAAAATAAATATATATAATATTATAGTGTAAACATTTAAAAATATGTTAAGTTATTCATGTTTTAGAATTTAATAAAAGAAAAAAAAATTATTAAAAATTAAATAATAAAAAAATATTTGATTAAATTTTTTTAGAAAAAAATGGACGGATTTAAAGGGCTTGGACTACCCATTTACAAATATGGGCAGGCTTGGGCAGAATTTGAGATCCATATGTCAGGTCGGGCCGGACTTGGGTAAGTATATAGTGTGTTGATACCATACTTAAGCTCGGCCCGAACTTGATCCAATCCATAAACACCTCTAATCTAGGCTCGATCCAGTACGGGTCGGACAGATAATTCGACCTTGAAGAGGTCTGTCTATTTACACATTAACAATGCTTGAAGCTCTAAATTTATTTTGTGCAGATTGAATGTCGACCAGTTAAGAGGAGGGTGGCCGGGGAGGGTGATGAGAGAAGAAAGTGTCATTTGCTTGACATCTAAGGAAATTGTCTTTGTTTTCATTTTCTCCATATAAATTATTAATGCTTGAAGCAAGGACAAAATCCTTTATCTTTGTAATTGAAACAAGACCATGATCACTAGATACATAAAAAAAATTATAATGGAATAATTAATGATCTTTTTTTATGATGATATCATACATGTTTTAAACACAAAGATAAAGTGAAACAATAATGCAACCAAATTAAATTAAAATTCCGTTTCGTTGATATGTTTTTGTTTGCTTTTTACTTTTTTGTTCTTCACAAAAAATGAATAGAAAGAAGAAAATCACAAAAATAAAAAGTAAAAGTATGAATCAAATAAAAATTAAGTGTTTCAAATATAGCCTAAAGCTCGGCCCGACTTGACTCGTCATGCCTAAAAGACACAAGAATATATATTTTTTTAAAAATAAAAAATTAACATTTTGATATTTGTAAACATATTTTAAAATAAAATGAAATAAAATATTTTTATTAATTAAGTAAGATGAGAAAAATATAGAGGAAACGACCTTGTCTTAAAGGGTGCTTGTTAGCTAGCTAAGTGCATTTGACGAAGTTGGAATTGGTACTTGTAAAAGAGTTTGAAAGGAAGCATTTAGACCTGCTTAAGGGTCGGGCTACTGGTTCAAGCCCGAAGATCCATTCATATTTTGGAGGGTTTGGACAAAAATATTAGGTCCGAAAAATGGGTTTGGATAAAAAAATAGACCTATTTAGAAAATGAACCGTGTCTTGCCTCCAACAATCAAGGCCCGAGCCCAGCCCGTTTTTGATTTATATAATATATTATTTTTATGTTTTATATATTATGTAATTTATATCATATAAAAAATAAATATATAAAATTATAATGTAAACATTTAAAAATATACTAAGTATTTATGTTTTAGAACTTAATAAAAGAAAAAAAAAAGATAAAATCACTAAAAATTAAATAATAAAAAAAATATTTGTTTAAATTTTTTTAGGAAAAAAATGGATAGGCTTAAACGGGTTTGGACTATCCATTTACAAATATGGGCGGGCTTGGGCAAAATTTGAGGCCCATAATTCGGGTCGGGCCGAGCTTGGGCAAGTATATATGGTATTGATACCATACCTAAGCCAGACCCGAACCCGGCCCGGCCCATGAGCACCTCTAGAAGCATTGAAGTAGAAACAAATTCATTATTTTTTTAATCTAACAATTTTGAACATAACCTGATTATATTATATGAACACGACAAGAGAAAAATAATTAAAACACGATATAAAATATGATACGATACTAAAAAAATACACGAACACAATACGAATACATTAACGTGTCAAAATCTATATAAAATGAATTATTAAAGTGTCAAAATTTATATAGATATATAAAATCTTAAACATAATTACGACAAAAAAAAAATAAACATAACATAAATACACAAATTATCGAATTTTGGATGCTTAAACCTATTGATAGAAAAAGGTGTTGGACATGGGTCCCTCCTATGTGGAGGAAATACCTTTTATGCCCTTAGCCCTTTTTAATTTGAGGGGTTGTTGTATTTGGCTGGGTAGGAGTCAGAACCAAAAGAAAAAGAAAAAGAGAGGGAGGCGGCAGAGAAGAGAGAAAAGAGTGAGTTGCACAGTTTTGATCAAGTCGTCGATCGGAGGTTCATCCGTGGTCCGATCTTCTTGATTTTCTGGCAGTGGCTACAAGATACGTAGATGCTGATTGTGTACGGTGAGAATTTTCATCTGAACACTATAACGTCCTGCTTTGTGTCCGAATAGTAGTCACGTTTTTGGGGTGATTTCTCAACTTTCTCTCTTTGATTTTAATATCACTTGTTGATAGCTAAGTTAGAGTTGTGTACTCATTGTGTTAGCTGAATTATTGTGATATTGTAAACGCACTCTCATTATAGTGGAGATTTTGACTGGACTCCTAAGTCCCGTGGTTTTTACCCTTTGATTTAAAGGGGTTTTCCACGTAAAAATTGTGTGTCTCGTGTGATTGGTTGTTTGTGATTATCCTTGGTTGAATTTGTGTTGCTGGAGTATATATATATATCTTGTGCAATTTAGTATCATATTTACAGATCCTGTTAATTGGGAGAGAAAGAACTACCGGTTGTGTTTTCCTGATTTTGGTAAGTTCGGTTTCTGCCCATCACACTGGTATCAGAGCTTTGGTTGTGTTGTTGTGTAATTATGGAGGCTGGCACAAGTAGAATGATTGTTTTGAATGGCACAAATTATCAATTGTGGCAGAATAAAATGAAAGACCTGTTATTTGTGAAGTCTTTGCATCTTCCTGTCTTTGCTACTCAAAAAACCGAATCTAAAAGTGATGAGGAATGGGAATTTGAGAATCAGCAGGTGTGTGCTTTTATTCGCCAATTTGTTGAGGAAAATGTTTACAATCACATTGATCAAGAGACACATGCACGCACATTGTGGAACAAGCTTGAAAACTTGTATGCTTTAAAGTCTGGCAATAACAAGTTGTTCATGCTTAAAAAGATGATGGAACTGAAGTATAAAGAAGGAACAACTGTGGCTGATCACTTGAATGAGTTTCAAGGAGTTATGAATCAGTTAATTGGTATGGGCATCAAATTTGAGGATGAAGTAGTAGGGCTTTGGTTGCTTGCTACTCTACCGGATTCTTGGGAAACATTTCGGGTTTCACTTATTAATTCTGCTCCTAATGGTGTAGTAACTTTGGAACTTGCCAAGAATGGTGTTTTGAATGAAGAAGTGAGAAGAAAGTCTCAAGGTTCTTCATCACAGTCTGAGGTTCTAGTTACGGAAAATAGGGGGAGAAGTAGGAGCAAAAATGAAACGGGTAGAGATAAAAGCCGAAGCAAGTCAAGATCAAGATTTAAAAATGTTGAGTGCCATCATTGTGGCAAGATGGGCCATATCAAGAAATATTGCTACAAGTGGAGGTAAGAGAACAAAGGTGGTAGTGATAAACAAGAGAAGAGGGATCATGGACAGAATGATCGTGTTACTACTGCTACCTCTGATGATCTGTTGGTTACTTGTGATGAGAATGTGATCAACTTAGCATGCGACGAGACAAGTTGGGTAATAGACACTGGTGCTTCACTTCATGTCACGTCTAGGAAGGAATTCTTCACATCTTATACGCCTGGTAATTTTGGGGTATTGAAGATGGGTAATGATGGCTTGGCACATGTTGTTGGCATGGGAGATGTCTGTTTGGAAACTAACAATGGAACAAAGTTGACGCTAAAAAATGTCAGACATGCACCGGATATCTGTTTGAATTTGATTTCAGCGGGAAAGCTAGATGATGAGGGATTTTGTAACACCTTCAGTGATGGTCAGTGGAAATTGACTAGAGGCTCATTAGTTGTGGCTCGAGGAAAGAAGTGTTCAAAATTATATTTGATGCAGTCTTCAATTTCCAGAGGCATTGTTAATGTGACAGAAAATGATAGTTCAACTGTGCTATGGCATAAACGGCTTAGTCACATGAGTGAAAAGGGGCTTAATTGTCTGGCCAAGAAGAATCAACTTTCTGGGTTGAAGAATGCTACACTGAAGAATTGTGCTCATTGTTTGGCTGGAAAACAAAGAAGAGTTTCATGTAAGAGTCATCCTCCTTCAAGAAAATCAGATTTGCTAGAGTTGGTACATTCCGATGTTTGTGGTCCTTTGAAAGTAAGGTCGTATGGTGGTGCACTTTATTTCGTGACTTTTATTGATGACCATTCAAGAAAACTTTGGGTCTATACTTTGAAAACAAAAGACCAAGTGCTTGATGTGTTCAAACAGTTTCAGGCTTCAGTTGAAAGGCAAACTGGGAAGAAGTTGAAGTGCATCCGTTCTGATAACGGCGGCGAATATAGTGGACCATTTGATGATTATTGTCATGCACAGGGAATCAGACATCAAAAGACACCTCCTAAGACACCACAGTTGAATGGCTTAGCCGAAAGAATGAACAGAACATTGATTGAGAGAGTCAGATGTTTGCTTTCAGATGCAAAGTTACCTAGATCTTTTTGGGGTGAAGCTTTGTATACAGTGGCACATGTGATTAATTTGTCTCCAAGTGTTCCTTTGCAAGGTGATGTTCCAGACAAAGTTTGGTTTGGTAAGGATATGTCATATGATCACCTGCGTGTGTTCGGTTGCAAGGCTTTTGTACATGTTCCAAAGGATGAGAGGTCAAAGTTAGATGCCAAGACTCGTCAATGTATCTTTGTTGGTTATGGTCAAGATGAATTTGGGTACAGGTTATATGACCCAGTTGAAAAGAAGCTTGTTAGAAGCAGAGATGTTGTTTTCATTGAGGATTAGACCATTGATGACATTGACAAGGCGGAGAAAACCGATCCACAGAATAGTGATGACTTGACCACCATGGATCCAATTCCTCTAACCCCTCCGCCAAATCCAGTTGAGGATGTCATGCAAGAAGATGTCCATGATGACCAGCAGGGTATGGGTGATTTTGATGCTCCCATGGACAGTGTTGTGAATGATCAACACCAAGGACCTATATCTCCACCAGCAGTTCCACTTCGGAGGTCTACTAGAGATCGACAGCCTTCTGTGAGGTATTCTTCTGATCAGTATGTTCTTTTAACTGATGGGAAAGAACCGGAGTGTTATGAAGAGGCTATGGGGAGTGAATGCAAAGATCAGTGGGTTGATGCTATGAAAGATGAGCTTAAATCTTTACATGACAACCATACGTTTGAGCTGGTGAAATTGCCTAAGGGTAAAAGAGCTTTGAAAAATCGGTGGGTTTACAGGTTGAAGCAAGAAGAGAATTCTTCAACTCCACGATACAAAGCTAGATTGGTCGTCAAGGGTTTCAGTCAGAAAAAGGGGATTGATTTTGAGGAAATATTCTCTCCAGTTGTAAAAATGTCCTCTATCAGATCTATATTGAGTTTGGCATCCTATTATGACTTGGAAGTCGAGCAAATGGATGTGAAAACTGCTTTTCTTCATGGTGATTTAAAAGAAGAGCTTTACATGGAGCAGCCAGAGGGTTTCATTGCACAAGGAAAAGAGGACTATGTGTGCAAATTAAAGAAGAGCTTGTATGGTTTGAAGCAAGCTCCGGGGCAATGGTACAAGAAGTTTGAGTCTGTTATGGGGGAGCATGGCTACAAGAATACTACTTCTGATCATTGTGTTTTTGTCAAGAAATTCTCTGGTGATGATTTTATTATTTTGTTGCTCTATGTTGATGATATGCTTATTGTTGGTCGTAATGCTTCTAAGATTAATATGTTGAAGCAAGAGTTGAGTAAATCCTTTGCGATGAAGGACTTGGGGCCAGCAAAGCAAATTCTTGGCATAAGGATCACACGTGATAGAAATGCCAAGAAATTGTGGTTATCACAAGAGAAGTACATTGAAAAAGTACTTCAAAGGTTTAGTATGGATAAAGCTAAAGTGGTGAGCACTCCTCTTGCTACACACTTTAGATTGAGTGTCAAGCAGAGTCCTTCCACAAGAGAAGAGAAGGAAGACATGCAGAAGGTTCCTTATGCTTCAGCCGTGGGTAGTTTGATGTATGCAATGGTATGCACAAGACCTGACTTAGCTCATTCTGTTGGCACCGTCAGTCGGTTTCTTTCTAATCCAGGCAGAGAGCATTGGAATGCAGTGAAGTGGATTATGAGATATCTTCGGGGTACTTCCAACTTGAAACTTTGCTTCGGCAATGAGAAACCTGTTCTAGTTGGTTATACAGATTCTGATATGGCTGGAGACATTGACTCCAGAAAGTCCACTTCGGGTTACTTAATTACTTCTGCAGGGGGAGCTGTGGCTTGGCAATCTAGATTGCAAAAATGTGTTGCATTGTCCACTACTGAGTCAGAGTTCATTGCAGTGGCCGAAGCGTGCAAGGAGTTACTTTGGATGAAGAGATTTATGCAAGAACTTGGCTTTACCCAAGAGAGGTATGTTTTATTTTGTGATAGCCAAAGCGCTATTCATCTTGGTAAGAATTCAACCTTTCATGCTAGGTCTAAACATATCGATGTAAGGTATCATTGGATACGAGATGTTCTCGATGCTAAATTGTTAGAACTTGAGAAAATTCATACTGATGATAATGGTGCTGATATGTTGACTAAAGCCTTACCAAGAGAAAAGTTTGAAATATGTTGTTTGATCGCCGGGATGGCGAACACCTCCACATAGTCGGGAGGGGGAGATTTGTTGGGCATGGGTCCCTCCTATGTGGAGGAAATACCTTTTATGCCCTTAGCCCTTTTTAATTTGAGGGGTTGTTGTATTTGGCTGGGTAGGAGTCAGAACCAAAAGAAAAAGAAAAAGAGAGGGAGGCGGCAGAGAAGAGAGAAAAGAGTGAGTTGCACAGTTTTGATCAAGTCGTCGATCGGAGATTCATCCGTGGTCCGATCTTCTTGATTTTCTGGCAGTGGCTACAAGATACGTAGATGCTGATTGTGTACGGTGAGAATTTTCATCTGAACACTATAACGTCCTGCTTTGTGTCCGAATAGTAGTCACGTTTTTGGGATGATTTCTCAACTTTCTCTCTTTGATTTTAATATCACTTGTTGATAGCTAAGTTAGAGTTGTGTACTCATTGTGTTAGCTGAATTATTGTGATATTGTAAACGCACTCTCATTATAGTGGAGATTTTGACTGGACTCCTAAGTCCTGTGGTTTTTACCCTTTGATTTAAAGGGGTTTTTCACGTAAAAATTGTGTGTCTCGTGTGATTGGTTGTTTGTGATTATCCTTGGTTGAATTTGTGTTGCTGGAGTATATATATATATATCTTGTGCAATTTAGTATCATATTTACAGATCCTGTTAATTGGGAGAGAAAGAACTACCGGTTGTGTTTTCCCGATTTTGGTAAGTTCGGTTTCTGCCCATCAAAAGGGTCATATCTTCTTTTCAATTTGATTAAGACCATTGATATTAGTTCAACCATTACAGTTCCCCCATTGAGATCCCCCCAAGCATTGATTTTTAGTACTTTGAGTGCATAAATTCATTTCTTCTTCGAATCGAATCAGTCAACTTGTCCAATTATCATGGAGGACAACTTTATGTAAACTGTTGCACATGAATCTAACTTCTTTTTTTCTCCCCCCCCCCCCCCCCCATTTTATACTTGTTCCATAGTCGCATTTATGACATCTAAGTGGGTCAATGCAACAAAATATTGCCAAAGATTAGAACCCTTGCCGAAAGTTAAGACTTCTCTTTTGATCTTTACACAAGACACTGTTTAGTTTTTTTTTTAATAAAAAATTGATTAATTATTGTATGATATTATATAGGTACTTAATAATCATCTCATTTTCCTTTTCTCGCCCTTCTTAATTTAGTGTTTAAAAGTTGAACACCTTATATTTTTTAAATATGTCCAAGAATCGGATTTGGGATAAGATGTTTTAAATTTGGATTAGGTTGGTCCAATACATATTACTATTTAATAAATAAAAATATATTTTAAGCAGAAAACGAGTTTTTCGAACCCGAAAGACCGGGTCGGACTTTGGACAAACAATTTTTTTTTTTCTATTCAAATTTGATTTGGCACGATCCGATCCATGGACAACTTTAATATTTCTCAAATTTTTATTTCATTGAAAAAAGAGATACCATCAAATTACAACTATATACATATGGTATGACTATGAAGTCGTTGGGAACTACTTATCGGACTCTAGAATCTAGATGATCGGAAGTGGGTCATTTTAATAACATTAAGGCATGAATTGAACTATATGTTCATCATCATCGTTATCACCATGGAGAAATTCATTTTCCAAAGATAACCAATCAAGTGAGGGGAAGAGGAGGAAATCAAAGGAAAAGAAATTAATTTAGGCCTCATTTTTTAGTGGGGAACATTGAAATTGCAATAACGTTTTATACAACCTATAAGGAAAAGCCAAGATCACTGGGATATATATATATATATAATATATATATATATATTAGTGGAAGCTTTTATAAAATTTTGATTAAGACATAGCCACTAAATCAGGCATGCAAAAGAAAGAAAGAAAAATAAATAGTGGTGGTGTAATATACAGTAATTTGGCCCCGGCCCAAATGCTTTTGGTGGGTCTATTTGCAGAATAATCCCTTCAAAAAACCTACCTAACCTCAAGTTTTGGCTAATCCAATATGATCCCTTAGATATATAAATATTTTAATTTCATACATCCGTTTGGTATCAATCTACTTGTTATAGTTCATTTACCCTTATATCATGTTGTATGTAGACCTGCTCAAAAGTCGGGTAGTTCGTCTGGTTCAACCCATATTGGGTCGGACCTAAACAAGGATATTTTTTATTCGGGCTGGCTTGATCCGACTCGAATCACTGTTTAACTAATAATTTTTTTTTATTTAAATTTAATTATAAAAATATAAAAATAAAAATAAAAATATTTTTTATTATTATTTAAACAATAAATCGGGCCAGTACTGGATAAAAAAATGAAAAAATTTCGGACCGCGATCTGTCGACCGACCCATGAGTAAATCTAGTCGTATGCATAAGAGGAGATGTTTAATTCCGGGAAGCCGGATAGACCTGGCAATTCGTGTATCCATGTCGTGTTCGTGTATTTTGTCGTGTCATAATCGTGTTTAAGGTATTTTATATTTATATAAACTTTGATACGTTAATAATTCGTATTAAATAGATTTTGAGACATTCGTGTATTCGTGTCGTGTTCGTGTTATCTTTTTGGTGTCGTGTTCGTGTTGTGTTTTTAATTATTTTTCCGTATCGTGTAATCTATCGTGTCCAGTATTGTCAGCTCTAAAGCCGGATGCTCAATTCCAAGTTTATTAAAATATAGCAACAAATATTAATAGAACCTTAACATTAGTTCATGAAGCTTGAATGTTTCAGCCAATTGTAATTCGATGCCTTAACATTAGTTCATCAATTTTGAATATTTCAGCCCATAATTTGATGTGCAATTGAGTGTATGAACAAAAATTAATCAATAAATCAAATCATTTTATAATTTCATTAACTCTCCATGGTTGAATTGTGTGTAATACACCGAAATTCCATCAGCAAATGCACGCTGCTACACAGTTTTGAGCACTAAAACAATGAGGTCATTTCATAGTGCTACACTGCTACTATATATCTTTTACAGATGGTATCATATAATTTAATAACAGGTTTTTTTTATAATTGGAGAAATATGGCTGGAGGATATATAAGATACGTGGCATGAATTTCAGCTTCATGTTCATATGATTATGGGATGCCAATAATAATGTATTAGCTAGATTGACATGATCAATTCATGATCATGATGTAATCATCTTCAAAAAAGACCTAAATACTTCTAGAAAGCAACTTGAAGCTCTTTCCCCTTCTTATCTCATGAATGATGATGAAGGCTGCAATGGTTGGTAAGATGCAGTAAACCTTTTTTTTTTTCTTCCTATATCAAGGTTAAAAATGTGAAAAAGAAGACAAATTCTCAACATGAATTGTTATGGTTTATGTTATCCGGATTCGGATGAGTGTCAGATATGTGTATGATCAATTTTTTTTTTTAAGTTTTTTCATATATTTGGAGGATCATACCCTCATACTCATGTTTGAATACGTGTCGGACATAAATATCGAATACGGATACTTTAAGAAAAATGAAGAGTCCGGGTATCATAGGTTATAGGTTATGGTTAATTAACTCTGGCATAAATAATTGACTACATTTCAGAAGAGTAACAAAATTTGTTGGCAGACAGCATTGAACCCCCTCACTAGTCACTATGCTACTTAGATTGAAGCAATAATTTTCAGCTCAAGTGATTTAAGTTTATTTTTCTAGATAACAATATTATACTTGAAAAGAAGATTTGCTGATACCCTTAAGGTCTATTTTTGTTCATATCATTCACATCAATGATATGTTTCATAAGAAGTCAATCAGATGTCTTGACATTTCGTGTCGATGAACAATCTTATATCTTCAATTCAAGTTTCCCACACGGGATTAATCCAGTTAAGGACACAATTTTGCACAATCTTTTGAGTTCAAAAATGGCTAAAAACTTTCATTACAACATTGTTTTTTCGGCTTTCCTGCCATATATATACTCTTGATATAAGGTTTGCAAGTGGCTGATAATCCATGGTTTACCTTGAAAGATACTACAATAATATCAATAAAGGAAAGTCATGTGATTTACTTACATGGTACTTGGACTATATTTTCTGTGTTTTTCTTGCTTATAACAAGGGAGAATATTCTGAACCTGAGGCTTAGAACAATTGATTTATGCAGTCATCAGGTCTGATGTTCGAATCTCAAAATCTGCAACCCTTCCCCTATCTCCAAAATGTGGCTTATTTTATACCAAAAAAAAATACTATAAATTCATTGAATTGAGTGGAGAATTAGACAGTGGAAGCATTCCTCCCTATAAATTAATAAAAAAGTTGTAGTTTTAGGTCATCATCTAGGTTAAACACAAGGGCATTAGTAATTCATCTCCATACAGTTGCCTACACACCAGGGAGAAACACTTTTCTCCAAGCCTAAGGCACTGTGGAAGGTCTCTTAAAGGGAAATACAAACAGGTGTTAAGTAGACATGGTTATTCATTATCCTTATTCGATTTGTTTGAAAAACAAAGTCCCATTAATCATCATGTTCCGCAGGTTTTTGTACTGCTCTTATTGCAGAACTTCCCGACTCTTCATTTTTTTTGAAGTATCCGTGTTCGACGCATATCCGGACATGGTTATGAGGATATGATCCTCTAAGAACCCTCCAAATACATAAAAATCTTGAAAAAAATTGAACATACCCGTGTCGGACACATACTCATATCCGACACTCACACCCGAGTCCGAGTAACATAGAACACAAGAATGGATGTCAATCTACGCATTGCAACTTGCAGGAATACTATTTGAATGCAAATGCATGAATGCTGTGTCTAAATTAAACGGATTCTTAGATCTGAAATATCTATCAGCTTACAGGATGTATATATTTGTCTGTATTTTTCTTGAAAGGGATTTGACAGGGGATTTAAATTGGCTCTCAAGTCCCAAGTATGACAATATCTCTCTTTAGAGAGGACAGTCTAGCTAACTAAGATTGAAACTCTGCAAAGTTCTTCCCAACCTTACTGCAACAAGCAGTTTTTCCATTCTAACTTTCAGATAGAGCATTTACTGAACTCTGGCTAAATGGCCTGCTCAAATGGTGTCTTTTTAATTAGTTAATGCATAACAGCAAGAACTCCAATGCAAATTATGATTTTAGACTAAGGATGAAAGATTCAACTCCTAAATGCAGTGCAGAAACTTGGTCCAGAAAAGTGTATTGAAAAACTGCTGCATTGATCTCATCAAGGTGCTGCAACTTGTAAGATATGTTACTTGGACTCGGGTGAATGTCGGATACAAGTATGTGTACGAAACGGGTATGCTCAATTTTTTTTTATAAATTTTTTCCATATATTTGGAGGATTAAATCCTCATACCCATGTTTAAATATATGTCGGACATAAATACTTTAAGGAAAACGAAGAATCCGGGTACGGCCATTTCCTCATAATCGAGAAAACGTGTTGAATCACATCATTATCAGGAATAAAGCAAAAGATACAGTTCACATATTCCGGGCTGCTTAATAAGATAAAGCATTTGTCCCTACTTCTAATCCTGACATCAGACTCTCAATATCTACCAACCAAATGAAGTCAATGCTGGAATATTCAACTTGTTGATCGAATCATTCTGTTGCCTAATACAGCATAGCCAAGCTATCTTACTTGGACTTGGGTGTGAGTGTCGGATATTGTCCGACACGGATATATTCAATTTTAAAATTTTTTTTTTAATGTATTTGGAGGGTTACCCATGTCCGAATATGTGGCGGACATAAGTACTTTAAGAAAAATGAAGAATCGGAGCAACATAAAACCCGAGCACCTTAGCACTAAGTATTGATACGACTAGTGGGAGTAAAGGACATTGTAAAGCAATCTTGACTCTCTCTTTCAGGATCTTTCAGATGTTTTAGATCTCCCATTACAAGTCAATTCTCTAACTGTTGCTGGTTTTAAGCTTTCAGTGCATGCAAATTTATACCAATTTTGAAGGCAATAAAACTTTGCAGCATAAAATTCTAACCTGATAACTAATATTGACATGTATTTTGAATGCTCTAAACCATAGATTCTGCAAAAATATTATTGGAATGTAAACATGATTGAAGAAGTGTGAGACACATTGATATGCCACAGCCTAAATCGCAGTGTTGAGCACTAGTAGCATACTATGAGATCATATAGTTGAAAATTTTCTAAGTGTCCCAATGCAAATTCGAAGAGCCAAAGCTACTTAGTACATGGTTAACTTTCAGCTTTAATGAAAGTGTAATACATCATAATACCTATGTTACTCGAATTTAGATGATTGTCGAATACGAATATGTGTTTTATACGTATATGTTTAGTTTTTTTTTTTTTTTAAGTTTTTTCATATATTTGAAGGATCATACTCATATCAATGTTTAAATACGTGTCGGATACAAATATCATATACGAATACTTTAAAAAAAATAAAGAATTCGGATAACATATGACAAAACAAAGTGATCAAAGTGCAAATTTTGCAGCTAAGTGTGACATACTTTTTCTGCAACTTTCTTCCAACAACTGACCACTCTTGTCTTCTAAAAATGGTTTGGTTAGCACCATAGAATACATAAAGCAGACCCCACACGAAGCTTCCTTTAAATGTTTCAAAGGTGGCTAGCCTTTTTCTTTTTCTTTTTTTTTCATTTTTCTTCTTGTTAGATTATAATTAAAAATTTATTAGAATTAGAATGTCCTCCCCGCTTCGTGGGGTTTTTTTTTATCTAATTTTAATTATATTAAATAATAATTATTTATTTAAATATTTTTATTTTTTAATGTTTTAATATATATTAATATATTAAAATAATTATATTTTTAATATAAAAATTAAATATTTCAAATAACATTTTCTCACAAATAAAAAGTTTTTTACTAAACCAATTTCAAATAAAAAACATAAAACAATAAAAAAGAAAAATTTAAATCAAGTGATAAATTAATCAAAAAATGAAACTTAGTCGTTTTTTAATCAACCAGAAATCACTTTCTTTTTCTCTTCTCAAATCGAAGGATAAAAAAATTATTGCAGAATCTTTCTTTTACATAAATTTTTTTTTTCTAATTTCTAACTAATAATTATTTATTGTAATGATAATAGATAGTAAATATTTTTGGTTCAAAAAAAAAATTCTCTCTTACTTATAAGGATGACAGTGGATCAGGTATTTGTAATTTTTTAAATATCCGAATCTAAATTCGCTTAATTTATTTGAAATTCGAATCCGTTTATCATCCGCTTACTATCCACATCCGATTTAAAGAGTAATATCCGTCGGATATCCAAATCCGTTAAATATCAAATTTTATTAAATTATTTTTCAAAAAAAATAATAAAATTAAATTAAACAATAAGTAAATATGTAAATGGATAATCCGATATCCGTTATCCGTATAAATAAAGTGAATTCGGATAACAGATATCTAAAGATTGATTAAGGAGAAAGCACTTTGGAGACGGATGATTAAGGAGAAATATGATGCTGGGGAATTAAAATGGGTTCCTAATGAGGAAAAGAAATAAGAATATGTCAAACGTTTGGAGAAAAATTGTGTCAGTAAAAGAGGAAGTGCGAGTGGAAAATTTGATAGGGTATGGGGGATGTAGATGGGTCCTGGGAGATGGAAAGAGTATCCAATTCAGGTTGGATAGATGGGTATGTGACGGCTCTTTAAAAAATGAATTCCCCAGACTATATGATTTGGCCTTGGACAAAGAGATCTAGTAAGGTGGCGGATCAAGTCAATCAGCAGGGAGAGTGGAAAGTTCATTTCAGAAGACAATTGTACGACTGGGAAAGGAGTTCTCTGGCACAAATGATGAATATATTGGAAAAGATTAAATGTACTACTAACGTGGAGGACAGACTGATATGGGTAGCTGACAAGCAGGGTGAATTCTTGGTGAAGCTATTTAATGAAACTTTGGATAAAAATCTGTGCTATCCAGCACAACAGGTTTGGTTTTTCCTCTATCTGGAAACTTAATGTCCCTCCAAAGGTTCAGACTTTTATTTGGCTGGTTATTATGGATGGTATACCGTCAAAATGCTTTCTAAGAAACAGAGGGGTGGTGGTTGAGGATGGGCTTTGCATGTGTTTTTGGTGTTCGCAGGGGGAGGAAGATTGTACTCAACATTTTATTGTTATGCCATTGCTCGGTGTGTATCTGGGGTTACATTCTTGAATGGTGGGATTTGCAATGGGTGATGCCTATTTCAGTGGCTGACTTTATCTATCAATGTGGGGAGGCTCCGTTTACAGGATGGTTAAAGAAGAGATGGTTGGCGGTGTGTGGAGCGACTCTGTGGATTCTTTGGCTTGAGAGAAATGAATCAGTTTTCAACAAGAAACAGTGGAATGAAGCTGAAATTGTTTTTCTTATTAAGCTTAGGTCTTTTCATTGGATTAATGCAATGGAAGAAGGGAATTCGGTGAGTGAGGCTATGTGGTGGGCTTCCCCGAAGGATGGTGGCGTTATCAATAAGAAAACAAATGCTCTTTTGGTGTTCTCATGGTCTCCTTGGACAAAGGAATATGATCTTATAATTGAATCTGATTCAGAAGTGACGGTTTCTTGGATTTTAAACAGAGACAAGCGACCTTGGAAGGATTGAAAAGTATTCAATGAAATTGATCAGTTTTCAGAGGTCGTCAAAAATGTGAGTTTTGTTCATGTTCTCAGGGAAGCAAACACAATGGCGGACTCCCTTGCTAAATTAGGCGTTGATAAATTAGAGCTATTTCATGCATGGTTCTGAGGGCTAGCATGTTGAAAAAAACTTGTCATGAACAAAATTTGGGTTAGAAAAAGTGTGATAAAAAAATATGGTTTAAAATTTTTTAAGTGTTTAGCATTGGTATAAAAAAATATTGTAAAAAATTAAAATGCCAAAAAAAATATGTTTAAAATAATAAAAATATAGAGATGTAAGAATAATAAAGTTATTTTATCAAAAAATCAGTTTTTAAAGCTTAAAATTATATTTTTTAGCTTTTTAATTTGACTTTTCAAATTATGATTTTAATAACAAAAACTAAATTTATTTATTTATTTAATATTATATTTACGATAAAAAATATTTTTTGCTCTCAAAAATCAATTCAGAAGTCATGCGAAACGAGATCTGAATAGCTTTAAAGTACCCGTTTGTCTTCTTTTTGACGTTTTGTAACAGCTTTGTATTTTGAGGCTTATGCTGTGGAGTCATGTATGTCAGATGTTTTTGCTATCTTCTGGTTCAATAAAAAGTGATATTTTGACTGAGAAAAAAAATATATATTCAGGGTTTATATCCAAATCAATTTTAAATTTATAATATTCAAATTCAATAAAAACGGATCGAATAATATTATATATTTATTTTTTTTTTTATTCATTGTCCTCCCTACTTATTTACACGTTTTTCAATAAAAAATTCTCTTTATTTATTAATAATTATTTATTATAATAACAATAATAATAAATATTTTTGATTAATTAATTCATTTTGTATTTTTCCAAAATTCTTTTTTGCAGGTTCAACCTTCCCCAGGAAGCAGCTGGACATGGCGTAAAATGCTTCAGCTGAGGGCTTTGGCTTTGAGGTTCACCTCCAACCAGAATGGTGCTCTAACTTGGAAGTTCCCTGGGAACAGATTTATGGTGGCTAAAGTCTGGAATGATCTCAGGCCTAGGCAGGACAAGGTGGAGTGGGATAAATTGATCTGGTTTCCATTTCATATTCCTAAACATGCACTGGTAGCTTGGATGGCTATATTGGACAAACTGCCTACAAAGAACAGATTGATGTCATGGGGCATGGAGGTGGATGGCAAATGTGAGCTATGTCAAACTGAGCAAGAAACCCGGAATCATATATTTTTTGAATGTGCCTATTCAAAGGAAATTTGGGGGCATATACTATGCTTATGTCAACTTCATAGAAGCATAAGGAGCTGGCAAGCAGAGCTGCAATGGGCAGTAAACAGAATCAGAGGAAAAACTCTCATTTCTGTTATTTTGCGTTTATCATGGAGTGCCTTTCTTTACTCGATCTGGAGGGAGAGAAATAATAGGTGTTTTAATCGCCTTCAATCCACACAAGGAGCGATCATTGAGCAGATAAAAGAGATCATCAGAATGCGATTGTTGGGGCTCAAGAACATTAGTCCTGATGAAGTGAACCGAAGATTGGATGCAGATTGGGGACTGTCATTTTTTTCCTAGGATCTTTATCCATTCTGGAATAGCTTTAAGTATTGCTGAAGTATGTTGCTATTGTTTCCTAATTGATTAGTGGTCTTAAGTTTTGTTCAAGTATTGTTTAAGTATGTATAGCTTAAGTACATGTTGCACATGATGTTGGATGTAGCAGTTTAACTGCTTTCTGGATAAATAAAACACTTACTTATCCAAAAAAAAAATAGCTAAAGTAAAAAAAATAAAATAATTATTTATTAATAATTATTTATTGTAATAATAAATAGGAAATATTTTTGATTTATTAATTTATTTTGTAATTTTTCAAAAACGTTTTTAAAGTTGAAAAAGCACCGTTTCACATGGGACAACTGTTATTATCCTACTCTTTCCTGAGCTACAGTACCCGACAGAGATACTTTTAATATTATATTAATATATATAATCCCACTTCGTTAAGGATTTGAATTTTATATTTATATAATTTCAAGTATATTAAACAATAATTATTTATTTAAATATTTTAATGTATATTAAAATAATTATTTTTTAATATATAAATTAAATATTTCAAATTACTTCTTCTTCACAAATAAAAAAATATTAGTAAATCAATTTTAAATAAAAAAATAAAACTATAAAATTTAATTTTTTAAAATCAAGTGACATATCATCAAAAAATAAAAATTAAGTCGATTTTTTTACCAATAAAATTTCACTTTCTTCGGTTGTGAAAGTCCAAACCGACCAATTACCCATGCTGATATTTTTTTCTTCTCAAAAGATAAAAAAATAATTGAAAAATCTAATTTCACATATTTTTTTTCTATTTTCTTATTAATAATTATTTATTATAATAATAGTAGATAATAAATATTTTTAATTAATTAATTCATTTTATAATTCTTTCAAAACTTTTTCTCTCTTGAATACACGTTTTTCAAGAAAAAATAATATATAATATCAAAATATTTTTTTTTGTTTATTAGTAAATTTTATAATTCTTCCAAATTTTTTGGTCACAAATAGAGATATTAGAGGAACGGATATCTGCAATTTTTTAAATATTCAAATCGAAATTCGCTTAATTTATCCAAAATTTGAATCTGTTTATTATCCGCTTACTATCCGAATTTGCATCCAATTTAAAGAGTAATATCCATCGGATATCCGAATCCGCTAAATATCGAGATTTATTAAATCATTTTAAAAAAATATATAATTAAATAAGAATTAAATATGTAAATGGAGCGGATAATAGATTCGGATATCCGACACTATCCGAACCAAAATTAAAGCTGATTCGAATAACGAATATTTAAGGGTTCATATCCGAATCCGCTCCAAATCTGTTACGGATAGTAAGTTCAATATCTGAATCCGTAAATTATCCAAATTTCGAAAAAAAAAAAAAAGAAAGATAGAATCACAAAAGCTAAAAAAAATAAAATACATTTTTTTACTAAGAATTATTTATTATAATGATTATAAATTATAAATTATAAATATTTTTAATGGATCAACTCATTAATAATTTTCCAAAAACTAGAAGGAAAAAAAACAGCTGTTGCTGCCTACAGCTAGCTACAGTAACTTCAGGGGATACTTTTCATATATAGTTATTATAGATTATAGATATATATTTATATAAGCATAGATTGAGATGTAAAGAAAAGCTTTATAAAGGTTATATTACATCAAATATTAGTACTAAATTCAGTTGAAAAATACATGTGAAAGGACTGTCAGAATAATTGAAGAATATACCTTACTCATATGTTAAAAAATAAGAATTTGTTTTTTTATACAATGATAGTTTAATTTTTTTTACTTCACATAAGCAGGATTATGAGACTATCGCTTATTTTTTTTTAAAAAAAATTAGTTTTTTTTAAATATACAATAAAAAATATGTGTCATATTATTAACCCGGTTTTATTTCTATAACAGTAAAAGGTGAGATAATTTCTCTGGTTTTGATTGACTTCAAAAGTAAATCTAATCATTTTGGTAACAATTTATAGCCCAAGTAGATTACTCTGTTAAAGCCCACATATACAAGGCCCACTTGGAGTTATCTTTTAAAGTTAGAAATTTAGCCCAATTCAAAGTTAGAAATGTATCCCAATTCTCAAGCTCTCCAAAATATATTCAGGGCCAATAGTCTTTACTTGAGCCCAAGAGCTAAATCATTTCTGGAATTTTTTTTTTACAAAAAAGATCTCAGCTTGAAGATAAGAGAAAGGGTCGAACCTCAAACTTTTTGAATATCACTTTTTAAAAATAGCTAAATAAACTTGTAGACACCTAATTTTTTTCGGGCCCCCTAAACAAGGTGATTTTCTCTTTTTTGACTTCCCGGAATGCAAAGAATCTTCCCTCATTTTGTTAATGGGTCTCAAAGACTTTGATTCGGAGGTAAAAGCAAAAAAAGTCAACTAAAAAAAATCATCTTCGAAAAAGTCAACCCCCAAAAAGTCAACCACTAAAAAAGTCAACTCTAAGTCAAAATCATGATTTGAAGTTGAACTGAACAATGGTAAAAGAAATTTGATAATCAGAGGTCTACAACGAAAGATCGAGAGTTTGAAAGATAGGTTGCAGAAATTCAGTGTATGGAAATACCTAATTCAGTAAATTTGGGAAAAAGTACGTAAATGATCAAATTGGACGAAATTAGAGGTTCCAAACGGATTAAGATCAATAAATATGGATATTGGAAGGTCCAATTTTGAAGTGGAATTGAAAGAAGATGTGGTTTGAAGAGAAAAAAGAAAATAAGAATTTAATGAATAAATAAGAAAACCATAAATTTTGGGAAAACTACAAAGATATCCCGATTCGGTGAAATTGAAGCCCCCAGTTAATAAAGGATAAATAAACAAAAATATCCCAAGTCCCAGTTTGAAGTGGATCCCAAGGAAAAGCCGGAGGAAAAATAGAAAAACGAGAAAATTTCCAATATTGAAAAAAGGGGAAAGCTAAATCGGAGAGGAATTCGGATGTAAAAATTGGGCGTTTTCGGACCAACTCTAATTCAATATATGAAAAAGGCATTGGAAAAAGAAAATCCGAAAATCGGGCCCATTTTGAGTAAAACCGAGGTTTCGGGGTGTTAAAGTGCAATTTTGGAAAATCCAAGAAAAATAGAATCCGAGCTCAAAACATTATGAAAACTTCTAGAACTGAGTTTTATACTTGATGGAAGGGTTTGGAGAAAGAAAATCCAAAATCAGAGCTCAAATGAAAAAAGGCAAAGTTCGGGGGCACTAATCCAAAATTTCAAGAGAAAATTTCGAGAAAATAGAAAACGAGCTCAGAAAATTATGAAAACTTTCAAATCTGAATTTTATATTTTATGGAAGGGATTGGAGAAGAAAAAAACCAGAATCGGAGCTCAAATGAAAAAAGGCAAAGTTTGGGTGCACTAATCCGAAATTTCAAGGGAAAATTTTGGAAAAAATTGGAAACGAGCTCGGAAAATTATGAAAACTTCTAGATCTGAATTTTATATTTTATGGAAGGGATTGAAAAATAAAAATCCGGAATCGGAGTTCAAATGAAAAAAGGCAAAGTTCGGTGCACTAATCCGAAATTCCAAGAGAAAATTTCGAGAAAAATAGAAAATAAGCTCGAAAAATTATGAAAACTTCCACATCTGAATTTTATATTTTATAGAAAGAATTGAAGAAGAAAAATTCGGAATCAAAGCTCAAATGAAAAAGACAAAGTTTGGGAGGCATGAACCGAAACTTTAGAGAAAAATACATAAAAAATAGAATCCAAGCTCGAAAAAATATGAAAACCTCCAGAACTGAGTTTTATATTGGATGGGATGAATTGAAAAATAAAAATTCAAAATTGGGTCCATTTGCAATTAAATTAAGTTAGAGGGCCAAAATATAATTTTACCAAAAAAAAAAACCAAAAAGGCAATTTTGCAAATTAAAAAAAAAAGATGAATGGCCTGGAAATGTCCAGGCTATTTTCGGTCAGTCTTTGGATGAAGGTAGGAGTGTGATCATCTTGAATCAAGTGGCCAAGATTGAATAGCAAGATGACATTTTTAAGAGGACAAGATTCTCCGCCACTTTGCCTACATGGCATTTTAAGCCAATGGGAGGTCTCCAAATTGCAAAGCCATGTGAAGGCCATGTGAAGAGTATGTGAAGGCTATGAGATGATGCCAAGTAGGATTAAAAATGCCACTTAGGAAGATATTTTAATAGTAGCCTCTATGATCATGACAAATGGCAAAGATATTTTGTAGAAATAGGAGACACAAATGGTTGAGGTGGATTTGTTGGCCAATGAGAGGTTGAGAAACCCTATTTTTAAGGGAAACATCATGCAAATAGGAGACAAGCGCCAACAAGCTCTTGGCTGAGTGGCCAAGAGTCTTGGGGGCATGAAGTCTTGGGTTCAAACCTAAGCAACTCCTTCTCTTACCCAATTATCAAAAAAAAAATAGGGGACAAGCACCCTATTTTTAAGCAAAGCATCATGCAAGTAGGAGATAATTTTTAGCCACTTGGTAAAGATGTTGGAGGAAGCATACAAAGCATGACAACGGGTAAAAAAAATAAAACACACTCCAAGGGCATATCAAGGGTCGGCCAAGCTATCAAAAAGGAAAAGGTTTTCATTTTTTTTTCTTAAGGCATTTCACTCTTGAGAGAAAAAGAAGATAAAAAAAAATGGCAATCTTGATTTGGAAAGCAATAGCTAGGTAGCTATCACCTCCATTCTTCTTCTTTAATGTTTTCTTTGATGTTGTGATTCTTTTTCTTCTCTTTTTGTTCATGTGATTTGTTAACTTTTGTTGAATAAAAAGGTTTTCAAAAAATAAATTTCAAAGATTTTTTATCCTTTATTCCTCATTCTTTATCAAATAATCAAGTTGACAAAATTTTTTAAATGTATTTTGTGCTAGCCAAAATTAGCTTTGTTTTTTTGCTTGTTCTTGCTTGATCATTCTTGTTTGCTTGGTTGTTCATATTCTTAACTCATGGTTGATTCACTGTCATACGGTTGGTTGGCTGAAAATCATGCATTTCATGATATTTCAACTAGGTTTTTGGCCAAGATCAACCAATGATCTCAAGCCAAAAACTAGAGGTGGCAATTGGACAGGTTCGAGTCGGGCTCATTCGGGTTCGGGTTCATTCGGGTTCGATTGAGTTCGGGTGGGGTTCGGTTCAGGTTCGGGTTTGTTTTACATCATTGTTATTTTATGTTAGATGTAATCATTTTTACATAATTTAAATATATACTTTTAAAATTATTTTATTATTATTTTTAAAAATAATCTTTTATTATAATATGATATTTTTAATTATATTTATTTATTAAAATCAATATTTGTTAGCACCAAAAAAATATAAAATTAATTTTTTATATAAAATAAATTTTTAAAATAATTTATTATAAAAAATATGATATATTATAAATTAATCATATTAATATTTAAAAGAATTGATTTGATGAACTCGAATTTCAACATGTAAATACATTATAATTTATATTCACTACAAAATAAGAGATTTTTAGGGACAAACCCTGGCATTCAACTTTGAGGCCTAAACGGGCTTGGACTATCCATTTACAAATATGGGCGGGTTTGGGCAGAATTTGAGGCCTATATTTCAGATCGATCCGGGCTTGGGCTAGTGAGTATGGTGTTGATGACTTAATTTAATAATATGCCTAAGAAAACTATATATATGTTGCAAAAAGCAATACATTTTTTTAAAAGTAGTTTTTATCTATTTTTTTAATATAAGAAATACTATTATACTAGAGATAAGTTAAAATTAATGAATTGTTATTAATTAATTTTAATATATAGAAAATACTATTATACTATTATAAGGGTGTTCTTAAAATAACATAAATAAATGACAAGTAATATTTTATGTCAAAAAAATTTACATTTCTAAAATTTTCATGAGTTTAGAATTTTTAGATAGTGGATTCATCAAGATATGGGACATTAAAGTTATAAGTACAACATATAATTTTATTTTTGATAAAATTATTATTTTATCATATATATAAATTAAATTAAATTAAATTATAATTAAATTATTAAAATAGATATTAGAATAAAATTGATAAATAAAGTTCTTGCTTTATAAAAAAATTATTTAATTACAATTTGATAATTTTTATTTTTAGTATTAAATTCGGGTTCGGGTCAGGCTCGGGTATTTTCGGGTTTGGGTTTTTCAGGTTCGGGTCTTTTCAGGTTCGGAATCTTTCGGGCTCGGGCCATTTCGAGTTCGGGTTCTTTGGGGTTCGGATTTTTGACTTTCTGGTCAAATCGAGTTTGGGTTTTTCTGGGCGGTTTTTCGGGTTCGGGTTCATTTTGCCACCTCTACCAAAAACCCCTAGCCTCTACTAGTTAAGAGAGTGATAGTTTAGATTGGGTATTCTGATTTTGGGATTTTATTTTACTACTCATCCATGGTCAAAATAAAATGATTTTTTACCACATGCAGTAGTCATTTAGGGGATGCCATGGTATTTTTTTTTATGATTTTTAGATTTTTTTTATCATGGTTAAAAAATGGCTTTTGACAAAGCAGTTTTAATTCACTGTTCTAACTTTGGTAAAATTTCGGTCATGGTACCCTTGCTAAAAAAATTAAGCTTATTTTTTTTCCATGAAGATCAACATGTTCTAGGTTTGCCCTAATTTTTTCAGAATTTGTTGAAATTTTCTAGAAGGGTAAAATAATCGGGTATCAAAACTGGTTATGAGAGTCAGATTTGTTTTTTAAGAACTAATAATTTTTTGTTTTTGTTTGGATACAAAGAGGGGCCTGATTTGGGACATTGGTTACTGTCTTAGGTTAATTTTCATGTCATTTCAATCATAAAATTTGATTTTATAAAAGTCGGGTCAAGGGTGGTCAATTCAGATTTCAAAACTAGGGAAAATAAAGCCTTTAATGGAGGGTTTCGGCCAAGACCTAATTTTCATCCTAAAAATTTCAAAAAAAATTTCAAATCCAAGCTCAAAGTCTTTCGGCTTTCGAAAATCCAATTTAAGTTTCTTCCAAAGGTAGTCGAATACCTTTTTAGGTATACGAATTCCTTACTTCAAGGGAGAAATACATTTTCGTGCATTGCATATTTAAAAATGTTTTTACTTATTTTGGCATAAAAACATATTTTTCAGTTTCCTAAACATTTGGTGAGAATTAGTTCTTAATCTTTGTCGGGTTTGTCGGGGAGTTTAAGAAATTATTCAACACACGTGTTTATGGAATAGAAACGTATGGTTTTCGTTTTACTTGGATCATGTAAGTGTCATATGAAAGAATTATTTTCCAAGCTTTGCCGGGTTTGCCGAGGAGTACAATAATATTTTTCGACATATGCCATTTATGTGATTCCTCACATAAAAAATTAATTCCATGATCATGCATATTCCATGATATTTACATTTGTCATTTTAATTATGAAAATTCTATGTTCATGAATATTCCATGTTGATGTCATTTATATCAATGTTGCTAGTGTGATTATGAATATTTTATGATGATGTCATTTTGTGATTTTTGTCATGTCAAGTATGTCATGTCGTTCATACACATGCAATGTCATTTAGATTTTGCCATGTCAAGCATGCTATGTTATTCATACATATGCTATGTCATTTAGAGTTTTGCCATGTCAAGCATGCCATGTCATTCATACACATGCTATGTCATTTATATTTTGTCATGTCAAGCATGCCATGTCATTCATACATATGCTATGTCATTTAGATTTTTTCCATGTCAAGCATGCTATGTCATTCATACATATGCTATGTCATTTAGATTTTGCCATGCCATGTCATTCATACGTAAGCTATGTCATTTAGATTTTGCAATGTCAAACATGCCATGCCATGTTATGTCATTCATACATATGCTATGTCATTTAGATTTAGCCATGTCAATCATGCCATGTCATTCAGATTTTTGCCATGCCAAGCATGCCACGTCACTCATCCATGTGCCATGTCATTTGGATTTTGCCATTGCAAGCATGCCGTGTCATTCATTCATATGCCATGTCATTCATTCATGTGCCATGTCATCTAGATTAAGTCATGTCAGGATAAATATGCATGATGTTTAATTTTTGTCTTAGTAATATTTTTGCATATTCATGATTTTTTTATGATTTCAAAATACATGAAAAATAAATATTGTTTTTATAAAACAAGATTATTCCCGAGTTAAAATAATACATGAGTTTTCTGCTGGGTTTGCTGGGAGAGAATATCATCAATTATCATTAATGACGGAACATCTTTTTTTCAAAGAACGATGGTGATTCGGAGAATTTCAAAACCAAGAAAAAATTTCATGCTTTGCACGGGAAGCGTGGGAAATTTTATGTTAATAAATTCCATATCATTTTCAAATAAAATATGATTGCTTTTTTAAGAGAATTATTTTTAAATACCAAATTTAAAACCGACTTTCACCTAGACTTGAGATAACACATGACTAATAAGGTACCGTTTCATACGGGCGTTGTGGGGGTGTTAATCCTTCCCCACACGTAACCGACTCCCGAACCCACACTTGTTTTCTCTGGTTCAAATTGAAAACTTCAAAATTGGTTTTAAAAAATGTTTTAATTAATTTTAAAATATTTTATAAAAACTGGTTCTAATAGGTGGCCGATCTCACCTAGCCAAAAAAGATTGGTGGCGACTCCATTTCTTTTCTGAGGTTGTTTTCAAACCCTCAACCTTTAGTTAAAGAGAAATTAAGTTATCTTTTCCTCTATTCCCCATTTTCAATGTCACTTTACGGATCCTGCGACGGATTCGTTACGACAGAGGATTAGGGACAAAGGCGGGTGAAGAGACAATGGCATTCATTTGTGGTTGGAAATTTGCTGGGTAAACTGGTTGACGAAATGGTTGGTTTAGGGTTTAGGGAAAGATTGTGGGAAATGCCATTCGTAGCGGGATAATAAGGGTGGCATGCAAGGTAAGGTTGGTACAAGAAAAATTTCCCAAGTACTCGATCTTCAAAATTGATGGCTTCTGTTTCTCATTTTTTTTCCTTAGCTAACCCTTCTTTCTTGGGAGCAACAGTATCTCCCGTATTAATTTTCCCGCTTTTGATCTCATTTTCAATCATCTCACCAGAAATAACCATATCAACAAAATTCTTTGTGGCATTACCAACCAATTTGTCATAATACAGTGCTGATAGTGTACCGATGAACAATATAGTGTTTTCTTTCTTAGTGAGTGGTGGTTGCACCTATGCTGCCAGATCCCTCCATCATTGGGCATATTCCTTGAAACTTTCAGTATGCTTATGTTCCATATTCTACAGCGTTAACCTATCTGGTGCCATGCCGGTCATGTGCTTATACCGAGTCTTGAAAGCTTTTGCCAGATCTTTCCAAGAACGGATACGGCCTCGATTTTAACTGATTGTACCATTTCGTAGCTAACCTTGTTAGACTATCTTGGAAGTAGTAAATTAGCAATTTTTCATTGTTGGTGTGGCCAGCCATTTTTCTACAAAACATTGTAATGTGGGCCAATGGACATTTTGATCCATCATATATTTCAAATTCAGGGACCTTGAATTTTGGGGGTAATACCAAATCTGGAACCAAACTGAGCTTATTTGCATCACAATTCAAAAAAACGTTTATTCCTTATATGGCTCTAAGTCTCTCTTCCAACATATCATATTTATGTTGCATTTCTGTGCCTTCCCCTTGCTCTACCACACGTTTCTTCAACTTTTCTTGTTCTAGTGGATCATCTAGGTTTGAAACAATAATCGGGTCTGAAAGATGAGCTCCCGAGTTTAATCGAGATGGCCCTTGACCTTGTTGACCCAGGGGAATAGGCATATCGAAGTAGGCATAAGGTTGTCCTCCTGTTGATGATCCCCTTTGCAGCTGTGCATCATGCGACATTTGAGCTTGGGAGGGAGTTAACCTTGGTAGGTAAACCGACTCTTCATTACGAGGTCGAGGCTCTTCTCGTGCGACTGTCCCTTCAGCAACCCCTTTTCCTCGAGTAAGACCTATCATCATTTCCATCATTTTGGCCATTTGTTCACGTGACTCTTCTTGTGACTTTGCTACTTCTTGTTGAGACCTGACCAATTGCTCTTGCAATTCTCTTTGTAACCTTTTCATTTTCTCTATTCGCGCTGCTTGTTCACTTTCCATGGCTTTCATTGTTGGCTTTCAAATCTTGTACATTTTGTTCTTAAATCAAACTTCTCTTAGAATCCTCTTAAAGCCAAACAGAATCCTTTTTACCCCAAATGTAAGTTTGTATGCTCATGAATGAATTCATGTATGGGTACAACGTGATGTTAGCGTGATACATGTAAAGAAAAAGAAACAAGCAGTATGGACATATTGTACAAAGATCAAAGAATGGATTTTTTTTTATTTTTTATTTTTGCAAAAGGTCTTATTTTCAGAACAAAATTTTCTTCTCAAAAGATTTGGATTTGGTCGGGGAAAAAAGAAGGAAAAAAAAACCTACTCTTAAAACAAAGGTTTTTTCCAAAAAAGTTTCCAAATTTATTGGGCCTGACGATGCCTCTTAGGGTAATGGTTCATGGGCACTCAGATGTATATTCAACCTTACACACTCCATGGTTTGTAAAATGAAAAGTAGAGAGTAAAGAGGTATTTTCGTATACCTAATTTAAGGTAATTTCTAAGTAACGGACAAAACTACTCTACCCAAAGTGGTCCTCCTATAGCTCATTATATGCTTGGTAGGGATTGACGAGGTTCTAAGGTTCCCAAATTGCTTCTCATTGTCGTACACACGGACTAGTAAGGCACTCTGGTCCTCACACATTATAGGCTACAAAAGAAAAAAGGTTCAATTTGGGTGAGAGTATTTTCCAGACCTATGAGGAGGTTATTACCTCATTAAAGCGTTGGTACTTTACTCCCCGAGAGTGTTTTGCTAGCCCATGCGGAGGTTATCACCTCACGAGAGCGCAGGTACTTTACCCCCTCCTAAAAAGACAAAGCCTGGGTCTAGAGCTCATGAAATGCACATGCACATGAAAGTATGTGAGAAGGAACAAAAACCTTTAACTATTTATTTTACAACCCAATCATAAATGCCCCCAACAATTTATTATGAGCAAACCATAAAAAGAATGGCAAAAATATCTAAATGCAAGTGTATTAAAAAGTTTTTACAAAAAAAGAAAGAAAAGATATTTTTTTATTCAAAAAATAAGAAAATTATAGTTAAATACCGATTAAAATTATCAAATCAAAATTTCGGATAACACGTGATTACTTTATGGCTCGACTCTCAAAAAAGGTCCCCAGTGGAGTCGCCAAGCCGGTCTTTCGATCGTCGGACGATTTTGAAAAACAACAGAGGAGTCGCCACCAATCTTTTTTGGCTAGGTGAGATGGCCACCTAAGAAAACTCATCCTCTTAATAAGATCCTAAAATTAATTAACATATATTAAAAGGATAATTTTGTCTGCGAAAATAAAATTGGATTCGGAGGTACGATTATACGTGGGGAAGGATTAGCATCCCAACAGCGTCCGTTTAGAAAATAGTACCAATTAATCATGTGTTTTCCTTGATATTGAACAAAAATAATTTTTATTTTGGTATCTAAAAGTAATTCCCTTAATCCTCTTTATTTGCCGACAAAAATTCAAAACTTTTATTTTTCCAAAAAAAAATATTTTTTATTAATTTTTAAAAAAGAAAATGTGAATCTTTGTATTGAAAAACCGTACTAAAAATCTCAATACTTTTGAAGACTTTTAGTGAGTTCTCTTCACCTCAAGATTTCGCCAAGATCACTACTTGTGAATCTCTTTGAGTACCATCATCGGAGGATCACATCTCTTAAAATATTTTTATTTTTATTAATATATATATATATCTTTTGTAATTTATTCCGAAATAAAAGAAATTATCTATGTAAAAATAATTTCCGAATCACTACGATACTTTCGATAATATTTCGATAACTATTCTTACTCGGACTATTTCGAGAAACGATTGATACTCCGACCATCCCAAGAAAAATCCGGTTTTAGAAAATTTCCTTTATTGAAAATAATTTAAAAGATATATATATATATATTTTTAAAGATTAATAACAATATTAAAAAGAATATTAAACTAAAAATAATAAAATGAAATGAAACAAAATAAAACAAAACAAAACAATAGAGAAAGGAAGGAAGGAAGGAAGAAGAAAAAAAAAAAGGAAATTTACAATGAAAAATGTGATAATTCGAGAGTGAGCACGTCGGATGAACTGTCAAAAATTTTGGAATTCTTCTTCTTCTTTCTTTTTTTTTTCTTTTTCTTTTTCTTTCCTTAGACCTGGGTAGGGTTACACATTGGTCGAGGAGTTTTTACTACAATATAGCAAAAAAAAAAAAATCCCCAAATTACCGTTGGTTTCGGATTAATTCCCAAAATATGGCTTTTTTTTTTTCAAGCTGGGAAATCGCCACCAAGGGAAATCGCCATGGGGGGTGGCGATTTCCCTTGGTGTTTTTTGCAAATTTTGCAAAAAAAATACCAAGGGAAATCGCCACCCCCCATGGCGATTTCCCTTGATATTTTTAGCCAAATTTGCTAAAAACATGAAGGGAAATCGCCATGGGGGGCGGCGATTTCCCTTCATGTATATATATTTTTTTTCAATTCTTAGGAAAATTTAAAAAACATGACTCAATAGTGAATTTATTGTGAAATGGTATAATGAATAAAAGTTATTTGAAAAAGAGAAATGAATAATTAGAAATTATTATAAAGGATATTATAAAGACAAAATTACCCTTAATGAAAAAACTTATTTTTTTTTCTTTCATTAAGGAAATATTATTTTTTAAAAATTTTAATTGAAAATAAATTTAAAAAATAAAATATTTAAATAAAAAAAGTAAATAAAAAATTTAAATTTTTTTTAAAATTAAAAAGTTTTTATTTTCAGAATATTTATTTTTTAATTAAAAATTAAATTAAAAAATAAAAGAAAAAGGGAAGAGAAGAGAAGGTTTTTTTTATCAAGGATAATTTTGTCTTTACAATATCCTTTATAGAGGTGCTCATGGGCCGGGCCGCGGCCCGTATTTTTTTTCTATTCTGCCCAGGCCCGGGCCTAGGTCGCCCAGGCCCGCCCGTTTAAGCCCGAATCACTGTTCATTGGAATAAAAAAAAATATTTTTTTAATTTTTTAATTAAAATTAAATAAAATAATATTATTATAATAAAAATCACTGTTCCGGGCCGGAACATAAATTATCCTGCCCAGGCCCGGTCCAATACGGGCCGGGCCTGCCGGGCTGCCCGGCCCGTGAGCAGGTCTAATCCTTTATAATAATTTCTAATTATTCATTTCTCTTTTTCAAATAACTTTTATTCATTATACCATTTCACAATAAATTCACTATTGAGTCATGTTTTTTTAATTTTCCTAAGAATTGAAAAAAAAAATATATACATAAATCGCCACCCCCCATGGCGATTTCCCTTCATGTTTTTAGCAAATTTGGCTAAAAATACCAAGGGAAATCGCCATGGGGGGTGGCGATTTCCCTTGGTATTTTTTTGCAAAAAACACCAAGGGAAATCGCCACCCCCATGGCGATTTCCCTTTCGAAACCAATGGTAATTTGGGAATTTTGTGGCGATTTCTTTTGGTGTTTTTTGCAAATTTTCAAATTTTAACGCTGGGAAATCGCCATGGGGATGGCGATTTCCCAGCTTGAAAAAAAAAAACTGTATTTTGGGAATTAATCCGAAACCAATGATAATTTAAATTTTTTTTTTTTTTTTTGCCTATATTGTAGTAAAAAACCCCATTGGTCGAACCTTCTCCCAGGTCTACGCATGGGTCTGCTGGCCTTTCCTTTTTTTTTTTTTTTTTTATAAAAAAAATCTATAGAAGCTAATTAATTCTCTCTCCTTTTTCTCTTTTGCTTTCTCTCTCTACACTTCCAAACTCTCCTCATTCTCTCTAAAGTCCATAAACGCAGCCACCAGGTTCATATGAACCCAGTTTTCGGTGACAGGTCACCGTCTCGGTCATCCCTCACCGGCGATCAATTGGCCTCTAGTTCTATCTGCCACCTGTTATTGGCCTTCTCTTTCTGTTTTCGGCCTTTGTTTCTCCTAAATCGAAGCCTAAACACCTAAATCTAAGTTTGAATCTTGCGTGTTCTTTCGTTTTCGACGCCGTTCGCCGTCGGATCGGGTTCATATTTCAGCTGAGGCTTCCTTAGACCATCTCCTCGCTCCTCACCGTTCAGATTACCCGAATGTCACCCTGAGCCTCCCGAACCCAAAAACCCGAAGCCCAAAGGCCTTGTGTGCTTGTGTTTTTTTTTTCCTTGGGTTTGTTGCTGTTTATTGTTGCATTTTTGCTGCTATTTTTTTGGTTTTCTTGTTGTGCTTGTTGTGTGTGTGTGCGTATTGGGTGAAAAGGCTTGGGTGCCAAAATAGGGGAACCGAGAGTGAAGATGTGTCTCCTGGGGGTAGGAACCAAGAGCTTGGAACCGAACCCTTCTTGATCGGAGGTCGTGGGTTTTTATAGTGAGGGGCTTGGGGCGGTGGTTAGGGTGGTGGGATAAGGATGGGTGGGCGGCAGGTCTAGTGGGTGGTGTGGCATGAGGTGCAGGTAATGTGTGTGGGGTGCAAGTGGGATGCTTGGCATGAGAGTAGGCAGGCTGTGCCTGTTGCTGCCTGCTGCTAGGGGCGGCAATGTAGGGGAGGTGGTATGGGTAAGGGCGGCAAGCTGCTGGTGAGTGTAGGAGTAGGGGCGACAAGCTGCTGGTGGGCGTAGGGGTAGGGCAGTGGAAGATGACAGGGAGGCAAATGGGGGGCTGTGATGGTGAGGCGGTGGTGGGTTTACTGGCAGGCCTGGGGTGTGGCCTGTTGGGCCAGCAGGCTGTAGTAAGGAGTTTAGGCCTCTAGGCCCACAGGACTAACAAAAATTTTCAAAGAGCCCAATTCAAAACAACAAGTTTAGACTCAATAGGCCTAAATTATTCAAACCCAAATCATATTTTAATTCATTTCAACTAATGCGAAAGAATCGATCTGCGACATTTACGCACGAAAAATAATCGCATTTATTACACAAAAAAGTAATCGGAGTCGATTATTAATTCAAACTGAATTTAATAAATCGAACACGATTAGGATAACTGAGCTTGATTAACGAAACTAAAGTAATGAATGAATGGACTGCATCGAAACTTGTGAACAATCAAATGTCTCACTCAAATCGTTCTTGAAATTTCACTCGGGATTGGACTCGAAACTTTACCCGGGCAAAATTAGGTTGCTAGAATGTGGATCCCTGGATTTTTTTTTTTTTTTTTATTTTATTTTTTATGGTAAGAGAACTGCCGAAGGTATCACCCTCTATGTCAGCTTGGGTCAGGGATTTCCCTGAATTTTAGCCATCAGAATCTATCTCACGGAATGGCAATGGAACAGTCTTTACTGCCCGGAACTTGCCAACATTGTTTAGATGTTCATTCTCCAATCTGTTTCAGTAACAGTTTCTCTAGTGTTAGAGATTTCATTTCAGAATCATATTCATTACAACGATATGTTGCTAGAGTGCCGAACTATTAGTTCCAATTATCAGAGTTAAATCTCTGGCGGGCCTCAAATACCAAAGAAGAAAAAGAACAGTGGGATAGAAAATACCTGAAAAAATTCCAATGCCCTCGTCGGATGACCTCTAAAGAAGCCAAGAAGAAGTCAAGCAAATATGTCTGAACTGGATTGATGCGAAACCGCATGATGCTCTCTATCCAAGCAACTCTTAGAACTACATTCAAGGCCTACAGTCATAGAATGTGTTATTAAGAACTTGTATGGGAAAAAAAAATACATGAATTTAAATAACGCTACGATCGTTATTTTGCGGTTTTGGCTCTTTTTGTCGTCGATATTCACGATCTATATTTACCGCAATTGGTCGCAGTAACATTTATCACGTCTGCAACCGCGATAAACGCGACTCGACTAAAAATACGTTCGTGACCGCAATTTCAATCCCTGAAAAAATATGAACAAAAAAGTGGTACTGATTGACTAAGGTAAGGGATAACTCACAATTGAGAGGTAGTAAATGATCTTGTTCTTTAGAATTAGATCATCTCTAAGCCAAGGGTTTCTGGAATTGGGATTAAGAAGTCCCCAATCCTTAACAAAATCCCAATATAATTGGTAAACTGTAGCCACAATTGAAGTCACCAAGACTACAAAAAACCAAAGGTGGTTGCTCTGTGTAGCATATATTAGCCTGGCACCAGCTGCCACCATGGCAGAAACATACTTCCCCATGTTAGCCAATTGGTTCAGGTCATATTCATCAAACCATCTTCTTACACACTGAAATTAAATTGAAAAACAGTGCTATAGTTGGACAAGTTTTCAACTTTAACAAAAACAGATTAAATGAAAATAACAAACAGGAAGGGGTTTCCATGAAGGTCTTATTACCTGCATGGCACGCCAATAATATGGCAAAAACGAGATGACATAAGCAAGCTGTTTGTACAGCTTTCCATTTTTGCATGTTGCATATTCATGGGTTTTGAAACTTCCAGCAAGAAAGTAGCAGGCTGTTGATTCTAAGTGTCTTAGCAATGGGATCTGTAATAAATAAAAAAAAAAAGAAAAGAAAAGAAAAGAAAGAGAGATAATGTAATTGGTCAGAGGAGAAAATGAGGCTAAAAGCTATGTTGATTCCACAATAATTCTGAAATCAGTGCTAAATGTGTTCTGCCTTAGTGTACATTGGTACAAAGAAGGCTACAGCCCGAGGAAAGGGTTGCAGATACTGAGATTCGAATTCGTTAAATGCTAACAAAGACTCGAATTCGTTAAATGCTATTTCTTAAGAGTGGCTGCATGAACCAAATGAACTAAACCCTGGTTCCTGCCTTAACGTACATTGCTTGTCATTGAATAATTTACCTGACTAATAAGTTGGTCAGCCATGAAAAAGTCGACCATCAAAACCTGCATACATGTAAAAACAAGACAAAATCAAGAAAATTCTCAGTTGAAACTTCATACAAAACCAATTCCAAAAGGAAAAAAAAATAAATAAATAATGGATGGATAGATAGATGGATGGATGGATGGATGGCAATAAGGTTGCAAGTAAATATACCTTATAAAGTGGAGAGAAAATTATGTTACGTATTATTCGAAGGAAGCAGCCGCGAGTTGGCCTATAGAAGATGTCAAATGGACATACCAACAAGGCCATGAAAATCTGATATTGAGATTGAAAAATCAGTACAAACTTCAATTTTTGATGGAAAAAAACAGTAAAAAGAAACAATGGAGTTAACTTGTTTAACCAACCAGGAGGAGAATTCCAGGAATAGTGTCAACATAAGTAGGAGAAAAGCCTGCAACCCTTAATAGGAGGTGGATGACCATGGCCCCAACCACACAAGTCATAAAAGTGGTACAAATGAGGCATGCATCTCTATATTTAAGGGCTGTGTTTGGTGCAAAATCAAAAATGAAGTTGTAGTTTATTCTTGTATTCTTCCACATGAACAAGTTGCACCCATACAAAAACAAGTGCAAGCTTAACAATGCAAATACACTGCCCAAAAAAAATGAAAACTTCCAATTAGATAATTGCAAACCAATCTTTATGTCCCATTTTAATAACAAAACAATTAATAGTATAAGCATTGACAATAGATGGAGAGGTCAACTTGAATATAAGACTACAAAAAACTCACGACTTAAAAAATGTGAGATAACACCACTTAACACTCTCCTCACGTATAAATCAATAAAGGCCTATACGTAAACAACCTCACAAGGAGTAATTGGGAGGAAGACAAAACAACCTGAACTCTGGACTCTGATAAAATATTAAGCATCTAACTTAAAACAATTGATAATAGGTAGAGAAGTTCAATTTGCATATATAAAACAAAAAAAACAAAAAAAAAAAATCAAAAATTTAACAAACGTGGTATAATATTACTTTAACAGTGCATTCAGACTTGATATTCATTTTAGTAGGCTTTTGACACATTAATATCTTAGTTACATGCTTTTCTGCTCAATTAAATGATTAAATTATATATGTGATCATTGAAATTACATGAAATGTTAAAAATGGTAAAATTAATAGAGATGCAAAGGGTTAATATGAGCACCTGAAAACAGGGTAGACAGTTTCCATGTAAGCTATTTCTGTGCTAGGTGAGAATATACCAGATAAGTGGGCCAATATTATATATACACTAAATAGTGATACAAAACAACCTGTATTCAATCCTGCAAAACAAAAACAAATAAAAAAGTTTAAAAAAAAGAAAAAGAAAAAGGAAATTTAGTGAATCAGTGAAAGTAAAATTTCTTTGAATGTCAGCCTTACTGCATTTTGGGCTCAGAGCTAGGGCAACCGAATTAATCGACCGAAATTTAATTCGGTTCGGTTAATCGGTTAACCGAATAAAGTTCGGTTCGGTTAACGGTTAAAGATTTTGAAAAATTTCGGTTTTCGGTTAATTTGGTTCGGTTAAGCAAAAATAACCGAATTACACGAATTAACCGAATTTTTTCAAAAAGTCATTATTTAATGAGTTTAGATAAAAACAAATTTAAATTAATTTATATATTAATAAATTATTTTTTTGATCGGTTGGACTTGGATGGATAATTTGGATACAAAATCATGTAAAAAAATAGGTTAGCAAAATAAATTTTTTATTTATTTCGGTTAATTCGGAAACCGACCGAATTAACCGAAATAATTTCGGTTCGGTTAATTAACCGAACTAACTATTCGATTCGGTTAACGGTTAATAAAAAAATAATTTCGGTTAATTCGATTATGGGTAATTCGGTTCGGTTATTAACCGAATTAACCGAATGAACACCCCTACCCAGAGCCCCCATATATAGGATTATATGTTGAATTTTATATAATAAAGTGATTATATATGTTATTGTCATTAGGAGATGAAGTAATGATTCTCTTGTCTATGACACTTAGAGTTTTTGTGATAATTTTTTTTTTTTAACGTAGATCACAATCTGAGTTAGAAAAAAGGGTGACAAATGTAGGAATTCGAATTTTAAATTTATTGAATGCTATTTTTTAAAGGTGATTGTATGAATAAATTGAACTAAGACTCGAATTTTATGTTTTTTTATTCAATCAACAGTATATTTAAATAAAATATTTTAAGTGCATTAGAGCACTTAACAACAACAAACTAAGCATGGATAGGATTTTTAAAATGGAAAATATCTGTGGTAAACAGATTGTTTTGATTTCATGGAGAGAGAAAGAAAGAAAGAGTTAATTACCAAGAAAAAAGGTAACCATGTGAGAATCTTTCTGCTGCTGTGGTCTCAAGAACTTCATTGCCTTTTTCCTGTCATTGTTGGCGAAGTGCTTTGTGAATATGGACTCCACTTCATCCATTAGTCTAACACCCTTAATTACCAATCCGAATAAAATTCATGATAATATTTATTAGAAAACCATACATCTCTCATTCTCCAATAATCACAAAAAAGTGTAAATGAGAAATTTCAATATCATTATCATGAATACAGTTTACTCACTAAATTACAGTCTATGTTATCCGAATTCGACGATGAATGTTGGATAGGATATATGTCGGACACGAGTATACTTAATTTTTTAAAAAGTTTTTTTTTTATATATATTTATAGAATCATACTCCCATACTCATATCCGAATATGCGTCGGATATAAGTATCAAACATAAATATTTTAGAAAAAACGAAAAGTCCGGATAACATAAATTAAAATAATAAAACCAGTTGTGTGATTACATGATCCCATGGTCCAAACTTTTTTATGCTGAAAAAAATATTAGGTAGTGGAAGAGGACTCATTTTCATGTAAAAGGCACATTACCATATGAGAAGTACTTAATTTTTTTATTCATCAAGTTGGCTTTGCCTAAGAAAAAATCTACCAAATATACAAGGTGAAATAGTAACTTACCTTGTCATAGCTAATGAAATGGGATCTATTCACTGCTTTCAAATAACTTGCTGATGCCTGTTGGTTTGATACCTGTCCACACCAGACACACACCATTTCTTAAAGAGTTCTTGAAATATAAAAGCTAGGTTACTCGGATTTAGGGTGAGTGTTAGATATGATTATATGTTTAATACGAGTATATTTTTTTTTATTAAATATATTTGAAAGATCATACTTCATATTTATATTCAAATTAATATGTGTTGGACACAAATATTAAACATGAATATTTAAAAAGAAATGAAAATTTTAGTAACATAGTATAAAAGAACTTATGTTGCTTATAAAAAATTAATTGCTTTTGGAATTCATTTCTTTCTTCCCATTTCTATATGTGGATTTCTGTCATGTGTAATGAGACTGATAGATTACCTTGTCAAACTTCTTGAGTATCTTTGTAAAAGCCACCATATTTAGTGAGCTGCCAAAAATGGTTCATGCATATTAGAATCTGATCAACAGATGAAAAATACATATCTTTCTAGCAACTATAAAATGGCCCTACAACCAATAACCAAATTCGCTAGGAGGTAATCTCATAACATTTTTAGCTGGTAAATAGCCCCTTCAAGCTATTAAGTTTATCACCCATCTTTCAATATTTTATCACATGATGATTGATGAAGAACCAATTGGTGTATCTAGTGATAAAAAGGCTGTTGTTGATTTTTTGGTGGGGTTTTTTATGGCTAAAATATTGAAATTTTGATCTCAACAAAAGCACTGATATTGGACCATCTTAGCCGACCTTGTCACAGTCCAGAAAACTTTAGACTTCAGTTTGAAATCTCAGTCGGACTATCCAGGCCCTAAACTTTTTTCTTTTAGATGGCCTGCAAACAGAGATTTATATAACGATTACAATACGATGTGATGATCGTTATTTTATGATTTTAGTTTTCTGTGTCTATATTTTTCACAATTAATCGCGATAATATTTTGTTTTGTTCATAACTGCTATAAACACGATACGATTGAAAATGCGATCAAAATTTAAATTAATGCTTGCTAGCATGACCTTTTAGACAGTTGACATGTTGTGGTCCAAGAAGAAAATTTGGACTAAATTTCAGAAACAGCCAAGTTATAGCCATCACTCTCACCACCAATCTGTACTTGTAAAAGCAAAAAGAAGCCTTTACGTGTGTTAATATGTCTATTGCCATGCAACTCTATCCTCTAGCTTTAATTTCTTTTTCAGGGTAACGACTACGGTAAGAACATTTAACATGCGAACCGTGAGAACCTCTTGAACAATGAGCCAAATTTTATTTTTTAAGAGAATTAAAAAAAAAAAGGTTAATGGTGAAAAGTAACTTGTGTTACTACTACAACAAAAATTTTATTAAAAATTGAAATATCAAAAATTGATTAAATAAGATCGTGTCATTAGATTTATTTATGGATCAAGCTACTTACAAGTTTATGAGTTTGGTCAATTCGGGAATAAATTTGTTAGGCTCTAGCCAATTTATAATATTATTTTATTAAGATTTTTATTTTATTTTAATATACTTATTACATGTATGTCTAGTAATTCGTGTCTTCTTATCGTAGTCATGTTATTTCTCGTATATCATAATCGTTTTTAAGTTGTTATATGTTTATATAAATTTTGACTCGTTAATAATTCGTGTTACATAGATTTTCACACGTTCGTGCATTAGTGTCGTGTTCGTTTATTATTTTTTTGTCGTATCGTTTTTGTATCGTATTTTAATTATTTTTCTCGTGTCGTGTCCAACATTGCCAAATGTTGATTTTAGTGGATAAAGTTTTTTAAATTTTAACCTATTTATTTTAATGGTAAAACTATAAAAATATTATATATATTTGTTGTCAAGTCCGGCGAGATTCATGTTGGACCTAGGCATGATATCAACACTTTATATACTTGCTCAAGCCTGATCCGAACTACAATTGAGATTCAAAATTCTGTCCAGACCAATTAAATACTACAAAATGCTACAATCTAGACCTGCCCACAAGTCAAGCTATGTATCCAAACTCGAAGGCTCGCCCGATATTTGAGAGGGTTTGGACAAAAATATTAAGTCTAAAAAATGAGCTTAGGTAAAAAATAAAACTCGTTTAAAAAACGTGCTGGGTCTTGGCTCCAATATTCAAGACCCGAGCTCGGCCCATTTTTCAATTATTAAATATATTATTTTAATATTTATATATATATATATTATATAAAGAACAAATATATTTATAATATTATAGTGTAAACATTACAAATATGTTAAGTTATTCATATTTTAAAATTTAATAAAAGGAAAAAAATTATTAAAGATAAAATAAAATAACACTTTTTTTTTTTTTAAATTCGGATGGGTCTAGGCTACCATTTACAAATATAGATGGATCTATGTGAATTTGAGGCTCATATTTCGGGTTAGGACTGACTTGGGCAAGTACATATGGTGTCGATGTCATATTTGAACCCAACCAAAACCTAGCCCAACCCGACCCATGAACACCTCTATTACAATCTTGACTCGTTCTAACCTTTGTTTTTTTTTTACAAAAAAAAAATAAAAACATGGTATATTTTATTTAGTCTATAATACTTTTTCCTTTTTTTATTAATTTTTAAAACATAAATAACTTAATATATTTTTTAATGTTTAAATATAATAAATATTTTTTTTATCCGCTTAATGAATGTCAACTACAGTGAAAATTCTTACCGTGCATATTAAAAATATTTAATATTAATATACACATTTTTTTTTTAATATTTTATATGGTACTAATATTTGAGTACTAAATCTCTATTAATAATAGATCCACTTTTAAGATAACTTTAATATAATTTAAATTATTTTAAAAATATCAAAGTTTTATTTCCTTTTAATAAATTTTTTTTGTCATGATTTATAATTATTTTTAGTTGTTTACTTTTTTTGTAATTTTTTCATGTTTCACGTCACAATTATTTAACTGCAAAAAAATTATGTGTTTGTAATTGATTATGACAAATCTAAGGCTAAAATTGATTTTGTTCTCGCCCTAAATGTTTCTATTGTAGTTGACACTCTTTTTCAGTTATGATGATGGATTTAAATTTAAATTATAGTCGTGGATGCATTGTCGATCACATCATATTTATTGTAGTTGTGGACGTAATAAATACTAGTGCGGTCAATTGCGATAATTAAATATCGACAGTGAATAGAGCCGAAATTATAAAATAGCGATGGTAACATCGCGTTATGACCATTATTTAAATCCCTGTTATGAGTTATGACAACCGAAGAAAAAAAAAACCATATAAATTCAATTTACTTAAAATCAAATTCTCAAGATATAATTAAGTGAAATTAATCAATTATTGTATAACCTGTAAGTTGTGAGCAGACCAAGGCCCTTGTAGAGTTCCACAAAAGCACTCCTGATCATCTTTTCAGCACATTGGATCTTTTTTCTATTGATGAAATTGAAATCCCCAGGACCTTCTTTCTTGGGGTTGTTGACTAGATCTTCCCAGAGCGTGGATGTAACGGCTGAGATGGTGCGAGTCGGTGTGGTAGCTGGGATGTCGATCCTCATCGCCATGATCTTTGGCTTCCCTTTCTTTGTCGACTTGCCCCTGCTTGCACCTGAATTCATGAAATTCACACCATTCCTCTCTAAACCTACGATTACCTCATCTGTTTGTGGCATTTCTCTGGAACTATCTTGATGATCATGTTGGGAAAATTCGTTACAAATTGACCTCTTGTCAATTGATTCTGAGTAGTTTTATCAAGATCAGAAGCAAAGAGAGCACGGGTTATTCACATTTTGTTTGATGGTAACAGGTGAATTGAAAGCTAAGTAATGATAATTTTAAAGATTCTTCGAAGGAAAATAGATATGTCTCCTACACTACTCATAATATGTGAATTAAGTATCGACGTGATTTCATAGATTAATTCCAGCTAGGCATTAGAGGAAGGACTTGACAATTTGCAAGAATCAAAATCTTTTAATTTTTTTTTTGATATAAAAAGGATAAGGAAAAGAATTATAGGTGTTAGAATTTAAATTCAAACTTATTAGATGTCATCTCCTAAAAATATCTGTATGAAAAATAATTCGGATTAAACTGAAGTAAAATTAAGCTCCAAGCTATTACAAGAAGCAATCAGATCATGCCACGTCATATCAATGTTGCATAAACTAATCAAAATTACCATATTGCCCTTGAGCTCACAAAATTGAATACGTACTTATTATCATAAATCAGTTAGCAAATTAAGGGTAAGTCCTATTTCATAGAAAAGCAAAATACAAACACTCTCTCTCTTACCTGAGAAATTAGAGTTGCGGGGAGAAGATGACCATGGACTTGGAACAATCCCTGCATTCTTCGGCTTCCGTCGTCGGTCATCGAAGATTTGCTTGAGGTCTAGCAGGATTTGAAGTTGCTTATTGAGAACCTCTCCTCTCTCAAGAAAGTCACTCTCTTTAATCTTGTAAAATCGGTTCACCTTATTTAACTCTTCATCCAACCTTTCAAAAAATAACCTCACCTACAACAACAACAAAAGGGTTCATTTCATTCCAATTTTTTTTAATGCTATATATGTATAGATAGTTAGATATAAGATCCGGTTAATTGGTACTTATAGGAATCAGTTAATGATTATGTATAGATAATTATTTAAGAAGAGGGATCCACTTACATTAATTTAAAACTAAATTAGTTTTACACACTTTCATAACTTCTTATACGATTTATATTTTAACAAATAGACCGCTGAATTTAACAATATAATTGTACTCGTCGTGCATGTAAAGTTTCGAATCCATTCGATATCTCTATCGTATCGATCGATAACATTATCTTTTTCAATATATATTTAACCGTTGAAAGTTTTTTTTACATCGAACAAATAGTTAGACATTTTTAATTTACTCGAAACTCGACGTGCATGATCTACGTGAATAGAACATGAAATACGAATGTAGGATTAAACAAATATAAATCGCATAAAAAGTTACGAAAATGTGTAAAACTAATTTAGTTTTACACTAGTGTAAGTGGATCCTTCCTCATTATTTAATTATCGTTTTATGAAATTTTTGCATTTAATAGATTTATTTTTTCTGAATTCAAGAAAAAATAATGCATTAATTATAAATTTTTTTTTATATAAATATCATCTTAATCAATATAGTTAGATACTAATTAACATTTTTCTTAGATAATATACCTCATCTTCTTCAGCAAACAATTGAACAAGCTCAGTTTGATAGAGCACTTCTTCTTCAGCACTACCATCCCCCATGCTTTTACTCCTTACCTATAACATAAAAAGGTAAAATCAAAAACTGATACTTCTTCAACAACTTCCCTTTAGCTTTGATGTCTTTTTCACTGATTTTTTGGGTATAAGCTGTTGTTTTTCTTCCTCTTTTTAACGATAGTTTCGTGATATTAGCACTTGCAACCGTTTCTTATTTGCTTTCGTGACAAAATGAGAAACTCTAAAAAAAAAACCCAAAAACCATCATAAAAAAAATTATATTCCACTATATCTTCAAGATTCAATCCAATCAAGTAGACCGGGTAATTTTAGACAGAACAAAATTACACGACACAACACAAAAAATTAACACGAATATGAATGTGTCAAAATTCATATAACATGAATTATTATCGTGTCAAAATTTATATAGATATATAACACCTTCAACACGATTATGACATAAAAAATAATACGAATACATGGATTGACAAGTCTACAACAAAGGAAAGAGCCTACAGAATTTTTCTTATTCCACCTTCTTAATTCTAGATGGCCCCCTTATTTTTATCAAATTATTCATACAACATTGAACATTTTCAAATCATTCACTCCAATCTTGATTACTTTTAATAATTTATTCAACAATTGTTCTGTTTTTGGTTGGTTTATTCAATAATTATAAAATTTACTTTTGATAAAACTTCTTTCTACATTAATTACTTAATTAGTTTCTTAACTTTCATATAATTATTTAAATTTTAGTTTTTTTTTTACTTATTTTAAGATTATTTCCTTGCATGATGAAATAAACATGTATTTTAATATGTTTAAAGCACTATATACATAAATTTCCATTAATTAATATTATATTTACTTCTTTTTCTAGTCTAAGGCTTATTGGTTCTAATTTTGAATCTTGGCTCCTCCAAGAATCCAACATTATACTAAAAATATCCAAGCATGTAAAAAGCTAGAGTTTTCAATAAAGAAAAATAAATATTTTGTAAGAAATGAAAAAGGTGACAAAGTATATGCTAAAAACGACAAAAAAAATTATAACAATTCAATCAACCATGGTCTAATATAAGTTAACTGTTAAGTTAATTAAATCATGTACTCAAAGAGATATATGGTACAAAGGGGTTACCATAAAGAGCAAAGCCAGAACTTAATTTCAGCCTGGGGCCAGGAAAAACTCATACTATGAACTTTTTAAATTATCATTTATCGATATGGAAAGAAATCGATATATATATATTTTTTTAATGTTACAGATATTATGAATTGAACTTTATACCTGTTGAAAACAACTTTTAAGAGTAGTTATACGATACAATTGAGTTAAATTTTGGATTTTAAAAAAAATTTGTTTTGACTAAAAAAAATAATAAAAATAAAAAGTGTCAAGGAGCTTTGACTAAAAAGATAATACTAAAAAGAATTTACATTTCAAGTTGGTCAAATCAAGAATATAAATCTAAAATTAAAAGAGTTAATAACTCATTAAATTTAGCATACAAGTAATTTTAGGGGGCCAAAATAACAATTTCCCCTTTCTTTGAACGTGAAATGAAACTTTAAGATAGCCGGTTTCCCTAGCTTCTCCACTGTACCATAACTTAGCTTTTATTTATCAACAAAACTTTTGATCATCGGGGGGGCTTCGATATGGGACTCATTGATCAAACGGTGAGAAATGGAACAAATTAGAAATCGTTTTCAAATCAATAGGAGAAAAAACAACATTATCACCTGAAATTTTGTAAAGAAAGAAAGGAAAAACAATAATAATCTGGTACGTGGGCAAAAGGACGAGGAACGAAGTTCAAGAAAAACAGCAGAAAACAGAAGAGAGAAACTAAGAGAATCAGTTTAGATAGAACTTAGAAGTAATTACATAGGAGAGAATATATATATATATATATAAATATATATATATATATCGTGTTTGTGTTATTTTATATATTATAATTGTATTTAAAATATTATATATTAATATAAGTTTTGATATGTTATATAAATTTTGATATATTTATATATTCATGTTCTATTTTATTTTTTGTGTTATATCATATTTTATATCGTCTTTTAATTATTTTTTTCATGTTATATAAGTGTTGTTAATTGTATCGTATGATATCAAAAAAACAGTAATATTAGAAACCTGAAAATTATTCTACTCTCCTTTCAACACTATTAAGAGATGAACTTAAGAAAGGAAAAAAGAAAACTAAAAAAAAAAAAAAAACCATTTTTGAAGGAAAAAATTCAGAACATAATATCAAAATCGATGAAGAAATGCAGAAATGCAGAAATGACTGGAACCCATTTTCCCAGACACCCTAAAACATACAAAAACATTTAAAAAAAAAAATGATGGATGGTTTTGTTAAATTGTCCAATACCAGCCCAAGAAAAAAAAATAAAAGCCTAACAATGTGTGGTTGCAATTGTGTGGTTTAATGTGTGGTTGTAATTGTGTGGTTTAATGTGTGGTTGTAGTTGTGTGGTTTAATGTGTGGTTGTAATTGTGTGGTTTAATGTGTGGTTGTAGTTGTGTGGTTTAATGTGTGGTTGTAGTTGTGTGGTTTAATGTGTGGTTGTAGTTGTGTGATTTAAATGTGTGGTTGTTATTAAACAACAATGGGTGGTTGTAATTTATTTAGATTTTATATTTGTGTGGCTTGTGTTTGTCTTGGTATTGTATAAATACCCCCTCCCTTGCATTTGTAAATCATCAAGTAGTAAGCTTCAATAAGCAATAAAAGTTCTAAGTTTTCCTAAGGAGTTCTTCTCTAAAGAGTGTAGTCTAGAGTGAAGTGTGAGCATTTGTGAGTTTTCCTAAAATCTAAACTTTCTTCTTTGAGTGGTAAAATTAGAGTTATCTACTCTAAGTTTTTCTCAACAATTGGTATCAGAGCGAGGTTGTGAGTTACTACCATAGTTACTATTCACACGTGTCACTATATACTTTTATAGTAATTGTTAACATATACGAGATTTATTCCAGTATATGGTATACGATACTATTCACGTATACGGTACTGTTCACGGTGAAATAGTTATTCAGGTACTATTTTTGGTTTGAGCGTTCTTGAGTCGTGAGGAGTTTGTAATCTATAAGCTTGTGTCTCAAAATCAAGCTTGTTCGGTATTGTTAGAGTCTTGCCGACACGATGGGTGATCTTCAAGTAGTTGGAGGAATCAAGAAGCTCAATCACAAAAATTACAACACGTGGAAGACGTGTATGATGTCTTACCTACAAGGTCAAGACCTTTGGGAAGTCGTTGGTGGTAGTGAAGTTACGAAGCCCGAGCAAGAAGATGCTCAAGGAACCTTGCGCAAATGGAAGATTAAAGTGGGTAAAGCCATGTTTGCCCTTAAAACCACAGTTGAAGAAGAAATGTTGGAACACATACAAAAGCTAGAAACGCCAAAAGAAGCGTGGGATACTTTAGATGCACTCTTTTCGAGAAAGAATGACACAAGACTTCAACTTCTTGAGAATGAATTGTTATCAGTTGCACAACGGGATATACCGATTGCTCAATACTTTCACAAGGTAAAAACGTTATGCCGTGAAATTTCTGATTTAGATCCTACAGCTGCTATTGGAGATACCAGGGTAAAAAGAATAATTATCCATGGTTTGAGGCCCGAATATCGCAGCTTCGTTGCCGCTATACAAGGATGGCCAACTCAACCATCACTTGTAGAGTTTGAAAATTTGCTTGTTGGTCAAGAATCTATGGCCAAGCAAATGGGAGGGGTCTCGTTGAAAAGTGAAGAGGAAGCACTCTACACCAACAAAAGCAAAGGCAAATTCAAACAGCACGTCGGTGGTGGATCTAAAAAGTATGGTGACAAGACAAAAAGTCATCAAGGAGAAGGGAGCTCTCGTCCAGGGGGAGCTTCAAAGAATCGTAGCAACAATAAAAGATTTGAAGGTAACTGTTACAACTGTGACAAGAAAGGTCACATGGCAAAAGATTGTTGGTTTAACAAAAGGCCCGCTGAGAGCAATGCTGCTACTTCTAGTACAAAGGAGAAAAGCGAAGATGATTGGGACGCTGAAGCATTTTTTGCTATGGAAGAGGAAGAGTTAGCTCTCACAGTAACAACGGCTGACCGAATTGACTATGAGAATGACTGGATTGTCGATTCAGGTTGCTCAAATCACATGACAGGCGATAAACAGAAGTTGCAGAACCTGTCAGAATACAAGGGAAATCGCATTGTTGTGACAGCTGATAATTCAAGATTACCGATTACTCACATCGGTAAGACGGTAGTAGCACCTCGATATAGTCATAATCAGGTACCACTACAAGATGTTTACCATGTCCAAGGCATGAAGAAAAATTTGCTTTCAGTGGCACAATTAACATCGTCAGGTCACCATATTCTGTTTGGTCCAAGGGATGTGAAGGTATATCGTGATCTCAAAATCTCAGGACAGCCGATGATGGAAGGACGACGTCTGGAGTCAGTCTACGTGATGTCAGCAGAGTCAGCATATGTAGACAAGACAAGAAGGAGCGATACAGCAGATTTATGGCACATGCGGTTAGGTCATGTTAGTTATTCCAAGCTAAGTATGATGATGAAGAAGTCGATGCTTAAGGGACTTCCTCAGCTTGACATAAGAACAGACACAGTTTGTGCAGGATGCCAATATGGTAAAGCACACCAATTGCCATACGAGGAGTCAAAGTTTAAAGCAAAAGAACCATTAGAGTTAGTTCACTCTGATGTATTTGGGCCCGTTAAGCAACCATCAATTAGTGGAATGCGGTACATGGTGACGTTTATTGATGATTTCTCCAGGTATGTGTGGGTTTTCTTTATGAAAGAAAAGTCTGACACTTTCTCAAAGTTTAAAGAGTTCAAAGAGATAGTTGAAGGAGAAGTGGGAAAGAAGATATGTTGCTTGCGCACAGACAATGGAGGAGAATATAGCTCAGGCGAATTCTCTCAATACCTACGAGAATGCAACATACGTCATCAGTATACTTGTGTCAATACACCACAACAGAATGGTGTAGCAGAGAGAAAGAATCGGCATCTTGCAGAAATTTGTCGGAGTATGCTGCATGCAAAGAATGTACCCGGAAGATTTTGGGCCGAAGCTATTAGAACCGCAGCCCATGTGATCAACAAACTTCCTCAACCAAGGTTAGAGTTTGTTTCACCCTTTGAGAAATTGTGGAAAATGAAACCTTCAGTCAGCTACTTTCGAGTATTTGGTTGTGTATGTTATGTATTTGTTCCTGATCATTTACGTAGCAAGTTTGATAAGAAAGCAACTAGGTGTATCTTTGTGGGATACGACAACCAAAGGAAAGGGTGGAAATGTTGTGATCCTACGAGTGGAAGATGTTACACTTCACGCAATGTGGTATTCGATGAAGCATCTTCTTGGTGGTCCTCAGAAAAGGAGGTGTTGTCAGATTCAAAAGAATTTGAAGACATGCTACAACAGAAAATGGGAGAGTATATTGTCCAACTTCAATCAACTTCAGATGAAGTAGAAGACCTATGTGATGATGACGATGACGAGCAAGTGTTAGTCCAGAGTCCTTGGCAAACTGGTGTGTATCAACCAGATGTTAGATCGAGTGAAGTGGAAGAACCATCTCCACAATCACAAATCCGAAGGACAACAAGAGCACGGAAGCCAAATCCCAAATATGCTAATGCAGCCATAGTGGAAGAACCAATTGCAACAGAACCTGAGACGTTTGAAGAAGCATCACAGAGTTCTGAGTGGATTATGGCTATGAAAGAAGAGATCACTGCGCTTGAGCAGAATCAGACTTGGGATCTAGTGCCAAAACCAAGAGATGTGAAACCCATATCCTGCAAGTGGGTTTACAAGATAAAACATCGTCCAGATGGGTCGATTGAAAGGTACAAAGCACGGTTGGTGGCTCGTGGTTTCTCTCAGAAGTATGAGCTAGACTATGATGAAACGTTTAGTCCGGTGGCAAGACTTACAACCGTACGAGTCCTACTTGCCCTTGCAGCCAACAAAGACTGGAACTTGTGGCAGATGGATGTGAAGAATGCATTCCTTCATGGAGAGCTAGATCGGGAAATCTACATGATTCAACCATTGGGATTTCAAAACCAAAATCATCCTGAGCATGTGTGTAAGCTGCGAAAGGCACTTTACGGATTGAAACAAGCACCTAGAGCATGGTATGGTAAGATTGCTGAATTTTTAACTCATAGTGGTTATTCAGTGACACCTGTAGATTCCAGCTTGTTTGTCAAAGCTAATGGAGGAAAGCTAGCTATCGTATTGATATATGTGGATGATTTAATCATAACTGGTGATTATGAGGCAGAAATTCTTCAAACCAAGGAGAATTTATCAGTTCGTTTCCAAATGAAAGAACTTGGACAACTTAAGCACTTTCTTGGTCTAGAGGTTGATCACATACAAGAAGGAATATTTCTCTGTCAACAAAAATATTCTAAAGATTTGCTAAAAAGGTTTGGAATGCTCGAGAGCAAGCCAATTTCAACACCGATGGAACCAAATGGCAAGATGTGTGCACTTGAAGGCAAAGACTTGGAAGATGCAACTATGTATCGACAATTGGTAGGTAGCCTGATCTACTTAACCTTGACTCGACCTGACATTTCTTATACAGTTGGTGTGATGAGTCGGTATATGCAAAATCCGAAGAAGCCTCATTTAGAAGCAGTTCGACGAATACTGAGATATGTGAAAAGTACAATAGATTATGGTCTTTTGTACAAGAAAGGTGAAGACTGTAAGTTAGTTGGTTATTGTGATGCTGACTATGCAGGAGATCATGACACCAGGAGATCAACAACTGGGTACATGTTTAAACTTGGTTCTGGAACAATTTCTTGGTGCAGTAAGAGACAACCAACGGTATCATTGTCAACTACCGAAGCTGAGTATCGAGCAGCAGCAATGGCAGCTCAAGAGTGTACGTGGCTGATACAACTAATGAGTGATCTACATCAACCAGTAGATTATGCAGTTCCGTTGTATTGTGACAACCAGTCAGCAATTCGTTTGGCAGAAAATCCAGTCTTTCACGCAAGAACCAAACATATAGAAGTGCATTATCACTTTATCAGAGAAAAGGTTCTACAAGAAGAGATTGAGATGAAGCAGATCAAGACAGATGATCAAATGGCAGATTTATTCACAAAAGGTTTGAGTATCAACAAATTTGAAATGTTTCGTCGTCAACTCAACATGGTGCAAAGAGGAAGAGCTGGTATTGAGGGGGAGTGTTAAATTGTCCAATACCAGCCCAAGAAAAAAAAATAAAAGCCTAACAATGTGTGGTTGCAATTGTGTGGTTTAATGTGTGGTTGTAATTGTGTGGTTTAATGTGTGGTTGTAGTTGTGTGGTTTAATGTGTGGTTGTAATTGTGTGGTTTAATGTGTGGTTGTAGTTGTGTGGTTTAATGTGTGGTTGTAGTTGTGTGGTTTAATGTGTGGTTGTAGTTGTGTGATTTAAATGTGTGGTTGTTATTAAACAACAATGGGTGGTTGTAATTTATTTAGATTTTATATTTGTGTGGCTTGTGTTTGTCTTGGTATTGTATAAATACCCCCTCCCTTGCATTTGTAAATCATCAAGTAGTAAGCTTCAATAAGCAATAAAAGTTCTAAGTTTTCCTAAGGAGTTCTTCTCTAAAGAGTGTAGTCTAGAGTGAAGTGTGAGCATTTGTGAGTTTTCCTAAAATCTAAACTTTCTTCTTTGAGTGGTAAAATTAGAGTTATCTACTCTAAGTTTTTCTCAACAGGTTTAATTAGGTTATAGTTTTACCTGAATGATCTCAGTATTGTTAATGGAGGTGGAGAATTTCATGGCGATGAAACGAATGGGGTCGAAAATGGAGCGACCAAAATCATGGTTAATTAGGACAGGTGAAGGTTGTCTATTTTTTGTAGAGAGCTTGATCTTCTTTACATGCTTCTTGAGTTGCCAGTAGTTAACAAAGGCTTCTTTCCATTCTGGTATTAATTGAGCTTCAAGCTCCTTTGAGAACTTCACCATTGTTTTTTCTTCTTCTCTTTTTTTATGAAGAGAAAAAGAAAAGTTGGTGGAGGTCAGGAGTGGGAAAAAGGAAAGGGAAACGAGAGAGAGAGGGTTTGAGTGGGGGGTTTGAGAGGGATTTAGGAGGTTTTTATATATATATATATATATATATATATATATACTAATTTGTGTCTCGTGCCATATACGAATTAATTTTATTAATTTTAAATATATAAATAATATAATAAAAATATTAAATCATAAGAAGTTTTTTAATATATCTATAACTATAGATTATAAAAGTATCCCCTGAGGGGTACCGTAGCAGGAAAGCCCGACAGCAAACAGCTGTCTTTTTTTTTTTTTCACTTTCTTAAGAAAATTACAAAATAGGTTGGAGAATTAAAAGTATTTATAATTTGAAGTCATTGTAATAAGTAATTATAATAAAAAATAAGTTTTTAAATTTTTTTAACTTTTATAATTGGATTTTTTTTAGATTCGGATATTATGAATTTGAATAATTTATGAATTTAGATATGAAATTTACTATTTATAGTAGATTCGAATATGAACATTTGGATATCCGTTATTCGAATCCGCTTTAATTTTAATTCGAATAGTGTCGGATATTTGAATCTTTATCTATTCCTTTTACATATTTATAAGATAGTAATCTTCTTCTTTTTTCACTGTTTTAGAAAAATTATAAAATGAGTTGATCAATTAAAAATATTTATAATCATTATAATTGTTAATAAGGAAATAATTTTTTTTTACTTTTATGATTCAATTTGTTTTTTTGGATTCAAATATTACGAATTCAAATAATTAGCGGATTCGGATATTGAATTTACTATCCGTAGAGGATTCGGGTATGAACCCTTGGATATCTGTTATTCGAATCTACTTTAATTTTGTTTCGGATAGTGTCCGATATCCAAATCCGTTATCCGCTTTATTTACATATTTAGATCTTACTTAATTTTATATTTTTATTTTCTTAAATATGATTTAATAAATTCGGATATTTAACGAATTCATATATTCGACGAAAATTGCTCTTTAAATCGGATGCGAATCGAATTCGGATATTTAAAACTTGAAGATATCCTATCCGCTACCATCCTTATTTGTGACCAAATATTTTTAAAAGAATTACAAAATTAACTAATAAACCAAAAATATTGAAAGAATTACAAAATGAACCAATTAACTAAAAATATTTATTATCTACTATTATTACTATTAATAAGGAAATAGAAAAATATTTATGTGAAAATAAGATTTTGTAATTAATTTTTATCTTTTAAGAAGAAAAAAAATATCAGCAGGAGTAATTGATCGGTTTGTACTCCCATAACTAAAGAAAGTGAAATCTGATTATTAAAAAAATCGACTTAAATTTTATTTTTATAATTAAAAATATAATAATAAAGGATTTAATTTTTATTTAATTTTATATTTTTATTTTTTTAAATGATTTAATAAATTCGGATATTTAGTGGGTTCGGATATCCAGTGGATATTTCTCTTTAAATCGGATGCAGATTCAGATAGTGATATTCGAATAGTAAGCGGATAATAAACGGATTCAGATTTCAGATAAATGAAGTGGATTCGGATATTTAAAAAATTGTTGATATCCGATCCGCTACCATCCTATCTGTGACCAAATGTTTTTGGAATAATTATAAAATTAACTAATAAACAAAAAATATATACTATTTATTATCATAATAATAAATAATTATGGGTTTTGCTAATAAGGGCCCTTAGGACACTATTTAAGATTAGTTAATATACTATTTTTAGTAATAAAATTGTATTAAATGTAAAAGCTGACAATTTTATTCATCATTTTTAATGCATTAGTTGAAAATATTATTATATTTAGTAATCTTAAAGAGTGCCCTTAAGGCACTTGTTAGCAAAATCCAATAATTATTAATAAGGAAAGGGAAAATGAACCAATAAATTAAAAATATTTATTATCTATTATTATACAATAATTTATTATTAATAAGAAAATAGGAAAAAATTATGTGAAAAAAGATTTTGCAATTTTTTTTTTTTGAGAAGAAAAAAAATATCATCAGGAGTAATTGGTCGGTTTGGACTCTTACAACAAAAGAAAGTGAAATCTAATTAGTAAAAAAATCTACTTAAGGTTTTCTTTTTTTAATGAATTTTTCATTTTATTTTTAAAAAAAAATTAATTTTATAGATTTATGTTTTTATTTAAAATTGATTTAGTAATAATTTTTTTTATTTATAAAGAAGATGTAATTTAAAATATTTAATTTTTATATTAAAAAATAAATATTTTAATAGATAAATATATAATAAAAATTTTAAAAATAAATATTATTTAATATAATTAAAATTATATAAAAAAATTCAAGTCCCTAACCAAGTAGGACGGGAACCACTCTAGTTTTTATTAATATAAACATGAAGATAAGTTTTTTTTTTTTTGTTGCTAATTCCGGGATTTTTATTACCAAAATAGAGTTTCCAGCCATATGGCATCAGTAACACACAAAATCTGAGCATTGACCCTATCTCAAAATAAAATACATAGCAACTCTTGAAAGACACCAAAAAACCAGTGAGAATAAATATTAGATTTGCTCACGAACCGGGTAACCCATCAGGCTAGACAAGTTCGGTCCAGTTCAGGTTGGGTTTGGGTAAGAGTATTTGTAATTCAAGCTGGTCCAACCCGGCCCGAATTATTATTCAATAATTAAAAAATAATTTAAATTTAATTATAAAATATATATATTAATATAAAAATAATTTTTTAATATTTTAATAATTTATGAGTAATAAATGAGCTTATGAGCTAGCCCAGGCCCGACTCGAAAAGGGCTTAGGAAAAAAAATATTTTTTTCCAAGCCTAAACCCGACTTGACCCATGAGCATGTTGATTTCTGACTCTCAGTACCAATTGTAGTTTGTGCTACAGTACCGATTTGCTACAGTACCGTTTTTGTTTTTTTTTTTTTTTTTTCAAAATTTGATAAGAAAAACTTGTATGTACAAGAAAATAGAACTAATTAGAACTGAAAATAAGAATAAACCAAGTAACAAATAAACTAAAGAAAACAATCCCCGGCAACGGCGCCAAAAACTTGATGCACCCAAAAGAGTGTATCTTATTTAACCTTGCACTAAAAAGATAAATTGTAAGTATAGTAGTTAGCAAGGGTCGAGTCCTCAGGGATTGGGTTTTAGTTTATAAGTTAATAGTTTAAAACTTAAATTCAAGAAACAATAAAAGAAAAGGGGTTTTTGAAGCCAGATTTAAACTAAAGTAAATAATAATAATAAGATGCAAGGCGGTATAACCAGCCAATAAAAATATATATACTAAATTAGGCGGTATAACCAGCCAATAAAAATAAAACAAAGTTAATATACAAATTAGGCGGTATAACCAGCCAATAAAAATAAATATACTTTTAAAAATAAGCAAACTAGAAAAGTAAGAAAACAAGTAAGTAAGAAGAATCAAATATGAAAAATATGGTTAAGGTTTCATTCTCCACCACTAGACATCATTAAGAATCAATTTCAGATCTATCAATATCAACCAACTATCAAAGTTAACAACCGTAGATAACAACAAGCTCTGTTATCCCAATCTTTCCTTAGTTTGTCGTTAAATAGAACAAGCTCTCTATTTAATCTCTAACCATCAAACAACCTAGAATAAGCTCTCTAAGTTCAATTTAATGGCAGCTTTATGATGAGAAAGATAGGTTGATCTAAGCAACAAACACATAAGCTCGGATTGTTCAACTTAGGTTATGTTCCACTTTGCAATTATTGAAAACTTGACCATAATCATTAATCACAAATTGCCACTTATGAATAGGAAATCAAGACAATTACACGGATCAAGATTCCTAAACTAGCAATAGATAATTATCAAGATCTATCTAGTTGTACACCTAAACAAATCAAGACAACATCATGAACAATTCTTGTAGAAGAACATAAGCAACTTTGATAGAAAATTAATGATAGATAGAATCTGAAAATCAATTATAAAACATGTCTAGGGCTTTGAAATCACCCTTAACCAAATAGAAGTTTAGCCTAGCATAGGCATTATAAACATAAAATTAAATAGAATCTAAGAAGAAAATAAAAGAAAGAAAGAAGAAGAAGAAGAATATTAATTATTCAACCTCTTGCTCTTTCTAAAGAAAAAAAAAAACTAGAGAAAAGAAAGAAGAAGAAAACTTAGAGAATTTTATTACAATGGCTAATATCCTACCAATGTACAATATGATCCTCTACAATCATCCAAGGCCCTCTATTTATACACATTTTGGAGGGCTAAATGACAAGAGACAAGCTTTACAAATTTCAAAGGTAGGTATAATAGGTGGGTGCATTTTTCTAACAATTTTCGTCATATTGTATGACCATTTTGATCAGCCAACTTGATGGTCGATTTTGTCAATCTTGGAGGCCTGATCTGATCACATGGTCTTCTAGAAAAATGTTCCCCTATGAGTTACTGATTCATAGCCGTTAGAATCAGCTCATTTTCTGATGTGGAGAAGAAGATATGGGCAAAATACGAAAACAGGTCAGCACAGACGTCATTGCACATCAGCCAACTTGATGGTCGATTTCTTCAATATTGGAGGCTTTATCTGATCACATGGTCTTCTATAAAAATGTTCCCCTATCAGTTATTGATCCATAGCCGTTGGAATCAGCTCATTTTCTGATGTGTATCGGACGATATGGTCAAAATGCGAAAACTGCTCAGGACAGACGTCATTGCACATCAGCCAACTTGATGGTTGATTTCGCTAGGGAAAACGACTCCGTTTCAAGAAGTGTAAAACATGAAAAAGATAGATATGCCTCTTAACTTTGCACGGTTAAAATTTCAGCCTTATTGCTTCAGTGAAACTCCAGATATAGCTGATATGGCAAAAGGTGTCGGAACTGGAACTGAACTGGATTTGCCCTTAATTCTAGTAATCTGAAATCACTCAAAGAAACTTGTGAAAAACACCAAATTACATAAAAATATAAAAGATCATAAACACAATTAGACTAAACAATAATAACTCGTATTTGACACAAAACAATAATAAAACATAACTAAAAACTATATAATTATACGAGTTATCACACCCCCACACTTAGATTGTTGCTAGTCCCTAGCAACGACTCAATAAAAATAAAATAAGAAAATCTAATCTAATCCATTTTCGTAGGAAATCACGGTGGCACTTAGCATGTGACACAAGCCTTTAAACCCCTAGGTGTCCCTAGTGGACGAGTTTAGTCTCGTGAGGGTTTACTAGGACGATACCCACAAACATTGAAAACATAAAAAAAACTAAAAATAATAATTATAACTAATCCTTCCAATATAAATTTGAGATAATCATTGGACAAGTCTTAAAAACTAATCAATAGCTTAAAGAAATTCACAAAAAATCTTGCTTGAATGTAAATAGTTTGAGTTAAGCCAATATTAACATAACATATTTCAATCAAAATAGTGCATATTCAAACTTAATCTCAACTTCTCACATGGGATACTCTCTTGATTTTCACTCTTTAAAGTAGTGGTAAAGTGTTTACACTCAATCAATCTCATGAAAACACTTCTACCATATGCTTGCTTGTCCACCTATTCTCCACTAAAAGATCATGCAACTTCATAAATCAAGAGGTCTTTAATCAAGGTTGTAATGGGGCCAAGGGGTTTGTAATGTGGTTGAAGAACAAAAGGATAAAGATATCACAAAGGTTCCAAAGAGTTCATAAAGTTTAGAGACATAAAAAAATTATACAAAGAAACTTCTCAAAACTCTTTACAAGCACATAGTCACCTAGGCCGGATATTGATGTTGGGCCTTTTCTTCATTCTAAACAACTTTGTAACATCTTTTTTCTTTTTCCACAAATTCAAGAGATGATTCATATATATATATTTTTTTTACATAGGAATGTATTTTCCAGTATTCCATTTCTTTTTCTCTTGACTTTTCTTTTCTTTTCCCCCCACACTTATTTCTTGTTTCTAACCAAAAAATATCCCTTGTCTTTGCAACTTGTCTCAAATCATGCTAATTCATCTTTGGAACAAAGGTAAAGATATAAGTATATTTAGGTTAGGGACAAGTTATGGTTACCAAAGAGATAGCTTATTCAATGTAGGCTCAAATTGGTTCACTAAGGGTGTGTTCTCTTGGAACATCAATAAGGGATGGCTGTTTGGCTCTGGTTATAATCCTAATGCCTCTATCATATTCATGTTGTCACATGTATCAATATAGTCTCAAACGATTTAAAGCAAGTTCTAGAGAATCATGTAATCATAAGAGCACTCAAGAAAGAAATTAGATTGATTTGTATAATGCATCAATCATTTTAGGCTCAAAAACTCACAATGATGATTATACAAGTCAGTTTTAAGTCTAAACATGCTTCTTTCTCAATCAACATATCATATTAACATTGGCTCATAAAAATTAGTATCAAGCTTAATTCTCATGAAAATCTTCTCACTAGTAACCAGTTTAGACCTATGCAATTCATATCTCATCATTGTATTAAAAAGGAACTAAAACACACTAAAAATAATAATAATAAAGACTCATAAAAAAAAAATAGTAGACGAAAATAAAAGAAATCCTAAATCATTCCCCCCACACTTAATTCTTACATTGTCCTCAATGTAAGTCTATTAACCCAAATGAAAGAATCATGTGTAAGAGAAAAGAACTAATAACATACGAATAGGAACAACTAGACTCAAAACAAAACAAAACAAACTCATGCAACCTAAATAATCCTAAAATACTAAAGAAAAATTAACAAGTAAACATAAAAAGATTAAAATCAAACTGACAAGGTATGTCTCAAGTCTCCCTTACTCAGACCTTGTTCAGAATGAATACTTCTAAATTGCTTAAAACACAACAAACTTTTTTTTTTTTGAAAAGAAGAAATCAAACTGACAAGGTATGTCTCAAGTCTCCCTTACTCAGACCTTGTTCAGAATGAATACTTCTAAATGGCTTAAAACACAACAAATTTTTTTTTTTTTTTAAATTAGCAAAATATGTCCCTTACCCCATACTAAAATATGACATTGTCCCCAATGTCAAATTTTAAAGGTAGGATTTAGGAGATATTACCTGCAAAGGTTGCTAACCATTTATTATAACTGAGACACAACAAACAAAATGTTAGATAATGTCACAAAGACAAAGTGCAATCCACTCCTTGCTCGTCCATATCTCTTTTTCTTTTTCCGAGCGTTTGCGAAACAACCGTAGCAGATAAATACTCATAAGCTTGGAGCTTTTTGAGTAAATCTTCAATGGTTGTAGCAGAAATTATGGTTCTCCTTGCCTCTGAAAACATGAATCCATTATCCACAGCATTATCTAAATATGAAAGCAAATTACTAAAATAACCATTAATATTAAGCAAACCAATGGGTTTCTTATTTGTGACCAAAGATGACCAAGAAGCCACGCAAGCTATTTCTTCCAATGTACCCAGACCTCCTGGTAAAGCAATGAATGCATCGGCAGAATGGTACATGATTGTTATCCGTTCAGGGATACTCCAGACTTGTATTTCCTTACCCACGGTAGGTCCACAAAAACTTGTGAATAGTTTTGGCACGATTCCTAGAACTGGACTTCCTCCGGCGTGTGCTGCTGTAGCGACTGCTCCCATTAAACCCGTACTACCGCCTCCATAAATCAACTGGATCTTTTGTTGGGCAAGTATTACTCCAACTCTTATGGCTTCATCAGCGAATATGTTATTTTTCCCTGGATAAGCACCTCCAAAGACACAAATTTTTTTAATGCGCTGGGACGAAGTACTTTCCATTTTTTTTTCTTCGAGTGCCTGAAAGAGAATGAGTACATGGTGTAATATATAAAGGACTGAGTAGTGAATCAGACAAGAGTAATAATGTCGCCGAAAGTGTATCTGACCTGTCAGAAGAAAATATTAACCTAACAAAAGATTTTTGCGTGATTTCAGGAAGAAAATCAAAAAGAGAAGAAAAATCAACCGTAAAAGTCAAGAGTAATAATGTCGCCGAAAGTGTATTTGACCTGTCAGAAGAAAATGTTAACCTAACAAAAGATTTTTGCGTGATTTCAGGAAGAAAATCAAAAAGAGAAGAAAAAATCAACCGTAAAAGACAAATAAAAAAAAAACGAGAATAATTACACAAATCGAACAACACGTAAATTAAACCAAAATAAAGTTATTGCAAATCAAACCAAAAACTGAGAAGTCATTTATTGTAGTTGTGATTGTGGCTCACATCTTCCTCTGGTTTTACGTCCAGAAACGGCTTAAACGCCTTCTATGAGTCGAGGATATGCTTCCCATCCAGTTTTCTTACAAGCTGGCAAACAGGGTCTTTTAACATCAGATTCCCAAGATGTTGCCATTCCCTTTGGAATTGCGGCCATAAATCAAGAATTTCTCTTTGTACGTCTCCACTAGGATGCGTCTCAAGAGAAAGTTGGATATTACCCAAATTCTCCTTACTCAGTCCATCCTTAATGAATTCAATTTTATCATCTCGATTAGAGGACGAAATCCCAATAGAACGACATTTACCGTTACACGTCCATCGTGCACATTTGTGGCAATTTGAACTCATGCGCTTTGCTCGTCGCTTCTTTGCAAAAGTGCTTCTACCTGTACCTGGTAAATGCAAAACAGGAAGATATTCATCTTCACGTACCTTGGCTTCAATTATCCAGCGTATGTCTCCAGGAATCCCTTTGTGCATAAGCATTCTTAATCTTTCAAATCGAACTTGGTAAAGCTTCAGTAAAATATTTCGAGGAAAAGGAGGAAATCGTTTCTGCAATCTTGTGAGAATATCATCCATCCTGAAAAAAAAAATAAAAGAGAAATTGAAAGAGAAATTTATATACAATATCAGTTTTTTTTGGGTAACTGATGGAACCGACTTAAATAATCACGGAGTACCGTTATCCGCCATTTAACCGGGGTAAAAAATTAAAAATTATATTTACATCTAGTTATTTTCAAAACCAGGATCAGAAAGAAAAACAACATAAAAAAACTCAAAAACAAAACACTCTAAATAAAATCCTAAATTCTTCCCCCCACACATAATTCTTACATTGTCATTAATGTAATGCTATTATCCCCCAATGCAAGAATTATATGTAAGAGAAAAGAACTATTAAACAAAAGAAACTTATGCAGCCTAAATGAACTTAAAAGCAGTAAACACAATTAACAAAGAAACATAAGAAATAAAATAAAAATAATAAAAATAATAAAAGAAAAAGGAAAAGAAAGAGAAAGAGAAAGCAAATCTGAATATGGAAGGTTGGCAATTTCATCTTTAATTGGGCTGCCTTCCCAATTAACACTTGAGTTAGTGTTTTGAATCTAACCAACACCCTTTCTTGGCTTTTTAGGCTTGTCAGGCTCATACATGAAATTTCCCAAATTTATGCGTTTAAGAGGAAGCTTTCTTTGCACAACAGTGGATGCATTCTCCATTACAAGTATTATTCCATCATCCTTGGTGGTGCATATCTCATCGAGGAATGGTGCATCTTTTGGTACTTGTTGAATGACATCCACAAACAAACTGTTTAAGGTTTCCAGCGTGTCTTGTTCATGTTCATCCTCCTTGAACTTTGCAAATCTACTAGGAAAAGGTGGAGAAGAAACATTAGTAAAAAGTGGAACTTTAAACGTTACCTCAGGTGCCGAAATACTCTTATTTGTATTTGTGGCTTCATTATCCTCAAGAATAGAATCCATCTCTAATTCTGTCTCATCCTCATCTTGTTCATCATTCCTCAAGGTCACAATAGTAGTATTCTCCTTTGGGTTAATCATTGTTTGGGCAGAGAGTTCTTCAGATCTTTGTGCTACCCATACCACCATACTACTAGCCAATTGGCTCATTTGCTTTTCCAAACTCTTGATGCTTGCCCTTGTTTCTTGTTGAAATTGCAAAGTATTAGTAACAAGAGAATCGACAAGATCTTCTAAAGAAGTACCTGAGTTTTGAGTCATATGTGGTGGTTGAAGAAGATCTGGTTCTTGAGACCATGATTGATTGAAGCTAGATGGATGAGTGTAATTGGCATAAGGATCTACTTCTTGGTAATTTTCTGAGTAGCCATAATTAGTATGATCCCACCATCCCTCATGGTAAGTGTTTGAGTAATGATCATACTGTTGGTCTTGGAACACTTGATGGCCTTGACATCCTCCCATGGCCAATTGTTGAACTGGGTAGGTGAGATTGGCTTGTTGATTTTCCATGTTCATGTATGCCACCAACTCTTCAAGTGTTAGATTGCTCAATTCCATCGTTTTTTTTTTTTTTTTCAAAATTTGATAAGAAAAACTTGTATGTACAAGAAAATAGAACTAATTAGAACTGAAAATAAGAATAAACCAAGTAACAAATAAACTAAAGAAAACAATCCCCGGCAACGGCGCCAAAAACTTGATGCACCCAAAAGAGTGTATCTTATTTAACCTTGCACTAAAAAGATAAATTGTAAGTATAGTAGTTAGCAAGGGTCGAGTCCTCAGGGATTGGGTTTTAGTTTATAAGTTAATAGTTTAAAACTTAAATTCAAGAAACAATAAAAGAAAAGGGGTTTTTGAAGCCAGATTTAAACTAAAGTAAATAATAATAATAAGATGCAAGGCGGTATAACCAGCCAATAAAAATATATATACTAAATTAGGCGGTATAACCAGCCAATAAAAATATATATACTAAATTAGGCGGTATAACCAGCCAATAAAAATAAAACAAAGTTAATATACAAATTAGGCGGTATAACCAGCCAATAAAAATAAATATACTTTTAAAAATAAGCAAACTAGAAAAGTAAGAAAACAAGTAAGTAAGAAGAATCAAATATGAAAAATATGGTTAAGGTTTCATTCTCCACCACTAGACATCATTAAGAATCAATTTCAGATCTATCAATATCAACCAACTATCAAAGTTAACAACCGTAGATAACAACAAGCTCTGTTATCCCAATCTTTCCTTAGTTTGTCGTTAAATAGAACAAGCTCTCTATTTAATCTCTAACCATCAAACAACCTAGAATAAGCTCTCTAAGTTCAATTTAATGGCAGCTTTATGATGAGAAAGATAGGTTGATCTAAGCAACAAACACATAAGCTCGGATTGTTCAACTTAGGTTATGTTCCACTTTGCAATTATTGAAAACTTGACCATAATCATTAATCACAAATTGCCACTTATGAATAGGAAATCAAGACAATTACACGGATCAAGATTCCTAAACTAGCAATAGATAATTATCAAGATCTATCTAGTTGTACACCTAAACAAATCAAGACAACATCATGAACAATTCTTGTAGAAGAACATAAGCAACTTTGATAGAAAATTAATGATAGATAGAATCTGAAAATCAATTATAAAACATGTCTAGGGCTTTGAAATCACCCTTAACCAAATAGAAGTTTAGCCTAGCATAGGCATTATAAACATAAAATTAAATAGAATCTAAGAAGAAAATAAAAGAAAGAAAGAAGAAGAAGAAGAATATTAATTATCCAACCTCTTGCTCTTTCTAAAGAAAAAAAAAAACTAGAGAAAAGAAAGAAGAAGAAAACTTAGAGAATTTTATTACAATGGCTAATATCCTACCAATGTACAATATGATCCTCTACAATCATCCAAGGCCCTCTATTTATACACATTTTGGAGGGCTAAATGACAAGAGACAAGCTTTACAAATTTCAAAGGTAGGTATAATAGGTGGGTGCATTTTTCTAACAATTTTCGTCATATTGTATGACCATTTTGATCAGCCAACTTGATGGTCGATTTTGTCAATCTTGGAGGCCTGATCTGATCACATGGTCTTCTAGAAAAATGTTCCCCTATGAGTTACTGATTCATAGCCGTTAGAATCAGCTCATTTTCTGATGTGGAGAAGAAGATATGGGCAAAATACGAAAACAGGTCAGCACAGACGTCATTGCACATCAGCCAACTTGATGGTCGATTTCTTCAATATTGGAGGCTTTATCTGATCACATGGTCTTCTAGAAAAATGTCCCCCTATCAGTTATTGATCTATAGCCGTTGGAATCAGCTCATTTTCTGATGTGTATCGAACGATATGGTCAAAATGCGAAAACTGCTCAGGACAGACGTCATTGCACATCAGCCAACTTGATGGTTGATTTCGCTAGGGAAAACGACTCCGTTTCAAGAAGTGTAAAACATGAAAAAGATAGATATGCCTCTTAAATTTTCACGGTTAAAATTTCAGCCTTATTGCTTCAGTGAAACTCCAGATATAGCTGATATGGCAAAAGGTGTCGGAACTGGAACTGAACTGGATTTGCCCTTAATTCTAGTAATCTGAAATCACTCAAAGAAACTTGTGAAAAACACCAAATTACATAAAAATATAAAAGATCATAAACACAATTAGACTAAACAATAATAACTCGTATTTGACACAAAACAATAATAAAACATAACTAAAAACTATATAATTATACGAGTTATCAGTGATTCAGCTCTCCAAGCTCTTTCATTTGAAAACGTACTGAGAGATTGCTTCTAGTTTGTTTGATTTCTTCTTCGTTGTCTCCGGTGATGATTAGATCATCCACATAAACCAAGACTATTGCCAACTTACCTCCTTTTTCTTTCACGAACAAGTTCGAATCTGCTGCTGCAACTGAGTAACCACTTTGTATTAGGAATTCGGCAATTTTACCGTACCATGCTCTCGGTGCTTGTTTTAATCCGTAGAGTGCCTTTTTCAACTTACACACATAATCCGGATGAACTTTACTTGTGAATCCTTCGGGCTGCTCCATATAAATCTCTCGATCTAGCTCTCCGTGCAAGAAGGCATTTTTCACATCCATTTGCCATAACTTCCAAGATTTGCTTGCTGCAAGGGCAAGTAATACTCGTACTGTTGTAATTTTTGCAACCGGACTAAATGTCTCATCATAGTCCACCCCATACTTTTGAGAGAATCCGCGAGCCACCAATCGAGCCTTATACCTTTCTATCGATCCATCGGGTCGAGTCTTTATTTTATAAACCCATTTACATGAGATGGGTTCAATCTTCTTCGGCTTTGGCACCAACTCCCATGTCTCGTTTTGTTTCAGGGCTTGAACTTCTTCTTCCATGGCTTTTCTCCACTCCAATTTCTCAGATGCCTCTTCATAAGTTGTTGGCTCTATTTCTTCAATTAGAGCAGCATTAGCATACTTAAGATTTGGTTTGCGTTGTCGTGATGACCTGCGCAGAAGTGGCTGAGAATCTCTTTCATCGAACTCATTTTCTCGAAATGACTTTTCCTCATCAAGAGCCTTTTCTGAATACTCGTCACTTGGTTGAGTCTGCTCAAATTGTTCCTCCATATTTTCTTGAAGTTTTTCTTCAATTTCTTTTGAGTCTGGCAACAGCACTGCTTGTGGTGACCACCATGACGAAGCTTCATCGAACACAACATTTCTGGATACATAGCATCTGCCACTCGTTGGATCACAACATCTCCACCCTTTTCTTTGATCGTCATATCCCACAAATATGCAACGAATTGCCTTTTTGTCGAATTTGCTACGTAGATGATCTGGTACAAATACATAACATACGCAACCAAATACTCGAAAGTGACTCACCGTGGGTTTGATGTTCCATAGTTTCTCAAAGGGTGAGATAAAACCAAGACTTGCTTGTGGAAGCCTATTAGTCACGTGAGCTGCAGTCTTCAAACATTCTGCCCAAAAACGAGGTGGCACATTCTTCGCATGTAACATGCTTCGACATATCTCAGCCAAATGCCGATTCTTTCTCTCGGCAACTCCATTTTGTTGTGGAGTGTTCGGACATGTCAATTGTCGGCGTATCTTGCATTCCTGTAAGAATTCTGAAAACTCCTTGGATGTGTATTCTCCCCCGTTATCTGTGCGTAGGCATTGTATCTTTCGGCCTACTTCTTTTTCCACCTTTTCTTTGAACTCTATAAATTTAGTAAGTGCCTCTGATTTTTCTTTCATAAAATCAATCCAGACGTACCTTGAAAAATCATCAATGAAAGTTATCATGTATTGGCAGCCACTGACAGAAGGTTGTTTTATCTTCCCGAACACGTCTGAGTGAATTAGCTGAAGAGGCTCCTTAGCTCTAAACTTTGACTCCTTGTATGGCAGCTGGTGAGCTTTCCCATATTGGCACCCGGCACATACTGTGTCCTCTTGAATGTCTAATTGAGGAAGACCTTTGAGCATAGACTTTTTCATCATTACCTTTAACTTGAGATAACTCACGTGCCCAAGCCTTGCATGCCACAAGTCAGCTGTTTCATTCTTTCTTGTCTTGTCCACATATGCAGTCTGAGCGGACATAACGTAGATTGACTCCAGACGCTTCCCTTCCATTATTGGTGTACTTGTTGGCTTTAAGTTTGGATATACTTTCACATCATTTGGACCAAACACGACATAATTTCCTGAGGCAGTGAGTTGTGAAACCGATAGCAGATTTTTCTTCATACCTGGCACATGGAATACGTTTTGCAGCTCGATTTGGTGTGGACTAAATCGTGGCACAATAGTTGTTTGGCCGATGTGAGTAATAGGTAACCTTGAATTATTTGCAGTTACCACAACTCGTTCTCCTTTGTATGTTGAGGTATTAGTCAACTTCTCCTTATCTCCAGTCATGTGATTTGAGCATCCAGAATCAACTATCCAATCATTATTATAGTCGATTAATTTACTCACCGATGCGAGTGAACACTCTTCTTCTGACTCGGTGATGCAAGCAGCTGCAAGTTCTTCGCATTCTTCAATAGCAATTGATGCTTGAAAATCCCACTCTTCTTCGCTATTATTCTCTTCTCGTGACGAGGTTGCCGCGTTGCCTTGGACTTGCTTAAACCGACAGTCTCGAGCAAAGTGACCAGATTTTCCACAGTTGTAACACTGATTGTTTTGACGATGATACCTGTCATAACGGTTTTTCGGACCGCTAAGACGTTTTTTATGAAAACACAAAAATGGAGTCGCCACCAATTTTTTTTTTGCTAGGTGTGATTGGCCACCTATTAAAACCGATTTTAGTAAAATATTTTAAAATTAATTAAAACATTTTTTAAAACCAATTTCGAAGTCCGCGCTTTGAACCAGAGAGACAAACAAATTTGGGTTCGGGAGTCGGTTACGTGCGGGGAAGGATTAGCACCCCCGTAACGCCCGTTAGAAAACGGTACCACTTAATCACGTGTTATCTTTAATCTCGATTTAATGGATTTAACATCGGTATTTAAAAATAATTATCTTTTATTTATTATTCTTAAAAAACATGTTTATTATTTTTTGGATTTTCTTGAACTGTTTTTTTATTTTTTAAAAAAACGAAAGTGAACATAAATTTATTATCGAAAATACTCATTAAATATTCCCGATACTCTCGGTGGTATTTAACGAGATCTTCTCACCTCAAGACATCTTAGGGATCACAACCGTGATATCCTTCGAATTCCGTCGTCGGCAATTTACATCCATTTTTATTTAAATGTGTATGATGCGAATATTTAAATATCGGATGCATACGGCTTAGCATATAGGACATGTGATTAAGCACAGAATTATAAGATTAAACATGCAAATAAAAACACGAGTACAACAAGATATCAAACGCGTAAATATTTATTCTTTATTCATTCTTTTTTTTTATTTGATGATTTTTATAGATGAAAACGAATTTTTGTATTGAGCATATCGTTAAATACTCCCACTACTCGTGGTGATATTTAGCGAAATTCTCTCACCTCGGGACATCTTAGGAATCACAACCGTGACGACCCTCGATTTCCGTCGTCGGCTAATCCGTATTCCTCGATTTTATTTAAATGCGAATGAGGCGAATAAAATATTGAATGTACATGATTTAGCATACAACATGTACGAATAAAAGTTTAACTATACGATCAAACGTACGACATAATATTCAAATACACGAGCATGGCAAGGTATCGAATCACATAAACATTCGCTTTCTTTATTAGATTTTTTTATTTTGATTATTTCTCTTTTTTTATTTCATTTTTTTTGAAAACGAATTTTAGTATCGAGCATATAGCTAAATACTCCAACCACTTGTGGTGACATTTGGCGAAATTCTCTCAACTCAAGATATCTTAGGAATCACTACCGTGACGTCCTTCGAATTCCATCATCGGTAATTAGCACTTATTGAAATCTTTTTTTTTTGAAAGGTAAGTTAAAATGCTTTTAATAATTATTTCCGAAATAAAAAAAAATTATCTATATAAGAATAATTTCCGAATCACTCCGATACTTTCGATAGTGTTTCGATTATTATTCTTACTCGGACCATTTCGAAGAACGATCGATACTCTGACCATCCGAGAGAGAGATCCGTTTTTAGAGAATTTTATTTACCGAAAATAATTTTAAAAGATATGTATTAATTAGAAAAATTATCTTTATAACTTTAAAACCGAAACTGAATAACAAAAGTATATCAAATGCCGGGCAAAATAAATAAATACAAATAGTAATGAAAATAAATAAGAAAATCATACCTGACGAATGTCGAGAATCCGAGAAATCAAAGTGTCGGACTTGATCTTCGTAAAATCACCTGAAAATGTCAAAAATCAAAACTTCAAAATAGATAATCGTAAAAATTTTAATTAATTTTTCCCTCTTTTTTAATTTTTAATTTTTTTAGAATTTTCTTTTTTTATTAATTTTTTTATTAATTTTTATATATTTTTATTATTATTAATTTTTTATATTTTTATATTTATTTTAAAATTATTTATTATTTTTTTCTCTTTTTTCCCCTTTTTTTTTTTCTCTTTTCTTCTTTCTTTTTTCTTTGGCCCAAAACCAGGCCTGTTAGGCCAGGCCTGGTTCTGGCCTGCTGGGCCAGGCCTGGTTCTGGCCTGCCGGGCCAGGCCTGGCCCAGTTTATATATATATATATTTTTTTTTTTTTTGGGGCGAGGGGTGGAACCCGCGCGGACCCCGGGTCGGATCCGGGTCCGCGCGCGGACCCCTTTTGCCTAAAACGGTGCCGTTTCGGTGCCACAAAAACGGCGCCGTCTCGGCACCTTTCTCTTTTTATTTTTACGGACCCGGGTCGGGCGCGCGGACCCCGGGTCGACCCGCGGGTCCACGCGCGGACCCTGGGTCCAAAACGGCGCCGTTTTGGCGCCGTTTTATTTTTTTTAAAAAAAAAGGAAAAGCGGGCGACCCGCGCGGACCCCGGGTCGACCCGCGGGTCGACGCGCGGGTCGTTTGACCCGCTTTCCTGGGGGGCTATAAATAGCCCCCACCCTTTTCATTTTTCATTTTTTCTTTTTTTTTTTTTTTTTGCCTCTTCTCTTTCCTCCTTCTTCTCTCCCCTTCTTCAACCAGCAAACCCCTCTCAGCCCAGAAATCGGCGGCCGGAGCACCGTGCCGGCCGCCGTCGGCCGTTGCCGGCCGCCCTCGCCGGCGATCGTTTTTCCCCAAAACCTCACACCCGGGGGTTTTCGACCCTCTCTCTCCGATTCTGGGCTCCGTTTTGCCCGAATCGGAGTCAAACGCCCTAGATCTAGGGTAAACTTTTCGGCTACTTTTTTTGTTGTTTTTTTTTTTTTGGCTGTGGTGTTTTTGTTTGTTTTGCAGGGATCGATTCAAGAAGGTTTTTTTTTTTTGGTAGAGGGGAAAAGAAGAAAGAAAAACCCTTTTTTTTTCTTTGTTTTCGAAAAAGGGGGGGGTCCGATCTCTGGGTTTCGGATCTGGGGTTTTTGGTTGTGTTTTTTGTGTGTGTTTTTTTTTGTTCTTGCAGGGTTCCTTTTTTTTTTTTCCAATCTTTGGATCAGTGGCTAAGGGGGGTTTTTATAGGGGTTGAGTGTTTTAGTTTGTGTGTGGGTTTGGGTTTGGGTGGTTGGTGGTGGCAGGGGAGGGTTGCTGGCAGCGTGTGGGGCTGTCAGGGGTTGGTGGTGGCGTGTGGAGGAGGGTTTGGTGGTGGTGGCAGAGGGGTGGTTGCCTGGGGAAGGGTGGCTGTCAGGGCTAGGGTTTCCTAGGGTTTGGGGGGCGGCTAGGGTTTCAGCTGGGAGGGGTAGGGTTTTGGGCCTGCTGGGTAGCAGGCCGGATTTGGCCTGTTGGGCCTGCTGGTTAGCAGGCCCGATTTGGCCTGTTGGGCCTGCTGGTTAGCAGGCCCAAACGGGCCTAGGGCTTTGTAGCAGGCCCGGGTCGGGTTCGGATCTGACCCGGGCCAAAAACGGTTGCAACAGCTGCCCCTCTTTGCACATTGCTGAGAATCAGGAATAGGGCAAAGACATGAGCAACGCTTTTGTCTTGAATTGTGCATGCGTTTGTTCTAGGAGGGACCTCTCCATCGGAGGCTCTTATTAATCGAAAAATAAATCGCTCCTCTCATCAGAGGCTCCATCACTTTAAAAATAAATTGCTCCTCTAATCAGAGGCTCTGTCACTTGAAAAATAAATTGCTCCTCTAATCAGAGGCTCTATCACTTTAAACAAAATAAATTGCTCCTCTTATCAGAGGCTCCATCACTTGAAAAATGAATTGCTCCTCTAATCAGAGGCTCTATCACTTGAAAAATAAATTGCTCCTCTAATCAGAGGCTCCATCACTTTTAAAAATAAATTGCTCCTCTAATCAGAGGCTCTATCACTTGAAAAATAAATTGCTCCTCTAATCAGAGGCTCTATCACTTTAAACAAAATAAATTGCTCCTCTAATCAGAGGCTCTATCACTTGAAAAATAAATTGCTCCTCTCATCAGAGGCTCCATCACTTGAAAAATGAATTGCTCCTCTAATCAGAGGCTCTATCACTTGAAAAATAAATTGCTCCTCTAATCAGAGGCTCCATCACTTTTAAAAATAAATTGCTCCTCTAATCAGAGGCTCTGTCACTTGAAAAATAAATTGCTCCTTCTTCCTGATTATGATGATTTTAAATTCTCTGTTGTAGTTGGTTTCCATTTTTCTTGCCTGCCTGTCATTCACACCCCCTTTTGTACAATGTTAATTCCTGATTGTTAACAATGTCATGACGATGCAATGCATGCTTATGATAATGAAATGTATGACTTAAGGCTCGAATCATGATTCGATGCCCCTATGTGTATCTTAACTTGACTAAACTTCTCATGCTATTTTTCTGTATGTTTTTTTTTCCAGTTTCCTTTCTTTTCCTTCTTCGACTTGACTAACTGTCCACAACCTACTTCTTCACGATCTTTTCTTAGCCGGAGTCAGAGCTTTATATACTTCCCTCAAAATCATTTCATATGTCAAACATTACTTTCTTTACATCCAAAGAGCATAAGTAAATCGATGTCTCATACCGCCCCGTCATCTTCTTGTCATCATTTTTTTCTTTCTGATTTTCCAATTCTCAAAATTTCCTAGAGTAATCGTGAAAGCTCCATTTATGCCGTGTTCATTTATTTATCATCATTCATATTTCATGTCAACATAATGCATTATTTTAAGAAAATTTCAAAGAAATGAAGATAACTTAAAGACAAAACTTCAGGAATTGGGGTCAATATTTCCATTTTAGAGAGAAAAGAACATATTGGCATAAATCGAAAGGGAAATAAAGACAAAAGGGGACATATCCCTTCATAATGAATACTCAAACGAAATCAATCGGTCTAATCCAGATTTCTCTTTTGAGAGGGAAATATCCATTGATGTCATTGACTCTTCTGAGAGCGTCCAACCACAAATTACCCTTTCTGTCTTGCACAATTCAACCACGTTGCACTTCGCCATTTGCTCAAAGTTTCCATTCTGCCTTGATCTTTTGCCCCACATAATTGCTTCAGATGGGTTATTTCCGGTTGCCCCAACTTGTTTATCTTTTATCTAGGCCGCCCTTTAGGGTTTTCGACCTAGATCCTTCCTTTGATTCGAACTGCCATTTCAGGTTTTCAATCCGAACCTCTCCTTTTTTTTTTTCTTCTTTTTAATCTCTTTTTTTTTTTTTTTTTTTTTACGCATAATATTTCTTTACTGCATCAGCGTTGATCGGGCTCGAAAAATCTGCGCCGTCCATTTCGGCTAAAATCATTGCCCCTCCTGAAAATACTCTTTTCACCACGTACGGACCTTCCCAATTTGGTGCCCATTTTCCTCTTGGATCTTGCTGATTAGGAAGGATCTTTTTCAAAACCAAATCACCTTCTCGAAACTCCCTTGGGCGAACCTTTTTATTGTGTGCTCTCATCATCTGTCTTTGGTATAACTGGCCATGAAACAGTGCCGTCATCCTTTTTTCCTCAATCAAATTAAGCTGCTCATAGCGGGCTCGAACCCATTCTGCTTCTTCCAACTCAACTTCCATCAAAATTCTCAAAGAGGGGATTTCAACCTCAATTGGCAAAACTGCTTCCATCCCATACACCAAGGAATAGGGAGTAGCCCCCGTAGAAGTACGCACCGATGTTCTGTAAGCGTGCAGAGCGAACGGGAGTTTCTCGTGCCAATCTTTGTACTTATCAGTCATTTTAGCCACGATTTTCTTTATATTCTTGTTAGCAGCCTCCACTGCCCCGTTCATCTTGGGACGGTAAGGTGCTGAGTTGTGATGTCTGACTTTGAACTGAGTACAAATCTCTTTCATCATGGCGTTGTTTAGATTGAGAGCATTATCTGTAATGATTTTCTCTGGGAGACCGTATCGACAGATTACTTCCTTCTTCAAGAATCTACACACCACTGACTTGGTCACGCTAGCATAAGAAGCAGCTTCAACCCACTTTGTGAAATAATCGATCACCACCAAGATGAAGCGATGTCCGTTCGAGGCCTTAGGGGTAATCGGGCCAATTACATCCATTCCCCACATAGAAAAAGGCCATGGCGTTGTCATAACGTGCAGAGCCGTCGGAGGAGCATGTACCTTATCCGCATATATTTGACACTTATGGCATTTTCGGACATACCTGATGCAATCCCTCTCCACTGTCATCCAATAATAACCTGATCTCATAATCTGCTTAGCCATCATGTGGCCGTTGGCATGCGTTCCACAAACTCCTTCATGAACCTCCTCGAGTATTCTCCTAGCCTCATTTGCTTCCACGCACCTTAGCAATGTATGATCTCTACTCCTTTTGTACAATACTTCTTTATCTAGAAAGAATCCCATCGCCAATCTTCTCAAAGTTCTTTTGTCATTTTCTGTGGCATGTTCCGGGTATTGCTGATGTTTTACGTATTGCAGGATGTCATGGTACCAGGGCCTCCCGTCCGGCTCTTCTTCAACATGCATACAGTGTGCAGGCACCTCTCGTATGCTCATCTTAATGGGCTGGACGTCAGCGCTTGTATTTATTTTGAACATTGAGGCTAACGTAGCAAGAGCGTCGGCCATTTGATTCTCCTCTCGGGGTAGATAGTTGAATTCGATCTTTTCGAACTGCTGAACCAAATCAACTATGAACTTGTGGTATAGAACCAACTTCGAGTCCCTTGTCTCCCATTCCCCTTTTAACTGGCAAATGACTAGAGCCGAGTCTCCATACACCTCTAACTCGCTTATCTTCTTTGCAATAGCCGCTTGAAGTCCCATGACACAGGCCTCATACTCCGCCACATTATTGGTGCATTTGAAAGTCAATCTTGCAGTGATTGGGCAGTAGGTCCCTTCTGGCGATATCAAAACTGCTCCGACACCGTGCCCCAGAGCATTCGATGCGCCGTCGAAATACATTTTCCACACATCTTTCTTTGATTCCTCATCTTCATCTTCTTCGGAAATGGCCATTAAGTCTTCATCAGGGAAATCAAATTTCACTGGCTCATAATCTTCGGTGGCTTTATCCGCTAGGAATTCAGCTACTGCACTTCCTTTTATGGCCTTCTGCGAGACATAAGTGATGTCATATTCAGACAGCAGAACTTGCCATCTTGCCAGTCTTCCTGATAACGAGGGTTTCTCAAAGATGTATTTAATGGGGTCCAATTTAGCAACAAGCAACGTGGTATGGTATAACATATATTGTCGGAGCCTATGAGCAGCCCAAGCCAGCGCGCAACATATCTTTTCTACTGCCGAGTATTTGGCTTCGTAATCTGTAAACTTTTTGCTCAGGTAGTAGATGGCATGTTCTTTTTTGCTTGTCTCATCTTGCTGCCCCAAAACACAACCCATGGATTTCTCATGTACTACCAAATACAAAATGAGCGGTCTTCCTGGTGTTGGTGGTACCAATACCGGTGGATTGGTAAGATATTCTTTCACTTTGTCAAATGCTTCCTGGCACTCCTCATCCCATTCACCTGGATCACGTTTTCTGAGGAGTCTGAAAATTGGGTCACACTTAGTGGTGAGCTGAGAGATGAAACGGGCAATGTAATTTAATCTTCCCAGAAATCCTCGCACTTCCTTCTGTGTCCGAGGCGGAGATAAATTCTGGATAGCGCGTATCTTGTCGGGATCTACTTCAATTCCTTTCTCATTAACAATGAAACCCAGAAGTTTGCCGGATGTCACACCAAAAGTGCACTTGGCCGGGTTGAGCTTAAGTTGGAATTTCCTTAATCGCCCGAATAATTTTCTCAGATTAATCACATGATCTTCATCTTGTCGTGACTTTGCAATCATGTCATCGACATAAACTTCTACTTCTTTGTGCATTATGTCGTGAAAGAGGGTCACCATTGCTCTTTGATAAGTTGCACCAGCGTTCTTTAACCCAAACGGCATAACCTTGTAGCAAAACGTTCCCCATATTGTCACGAAAGTGGTCCTCTCCATATCCTCTGAGGCCATCTTGATTTGGTTGTAGCCCGAAAAACCGTCCATAAATGAGAATAGTGAGTGTTTGGCAGTATTATCGACTAAGGTATCGATATGGGGTAGCGGGAAGCTATCTTTTGGACTAGCTCTGTTTAGGTCCCGATAATCAACACACATTCGTACTTTCCCATCTTTCTTCGGGACTGGGACCACATTTGCTACCCATTCGGGATACTTGGCGACTTCCAAAAATCCGGCATCGAACTGCCTTCTTACTTCTTCCTTGACTTTTAGCAACATTTCAGGCTTCATTCGTCTCAACTTCTGTTTCACAGGTTTGCATTCTGGTTTTAAAGGCAAACGATGCACCACAATATCTGTATCGAGTCCCGGCATGTCTTGATAGGACCATGCGAACACATCCGCATACTCGTGGAGTAATTCCACCAACTCTCGCTTCTTTGTCACTGGTAGCGAGGCGCCGATTTTTACCTCTTTCTTATTATCCTCATCTCCTAGATTAACAACTTCTGTTGTCTCCTGGTGAGGCATAATTTGTTTTTCTTCTGATTCTATTAATCTCAATAGATCGAGTGGTAAGTCGTAGTTCTCTGCAGTCTCTTCATCGTCAACTTCATCAATATCAATACACTTTTCAAAATTGATTTCCGGATTACTGATGAGATTGTTTTCGCATTCATTATTAGGAGACCTGGAAAGGTGTAAGCAAAATAATATAGATAATTGTATAGGAAGGCGAAATAGAAGGATGGACTATAAGAGTAATGGCAAATGAATGGAGACATAATGCATCATAATTGTCATTTATTTGAATGATAAGTTCATAAAAGGAGCCCGTGCACAAAAGGAAATCTCATAACACTCTTGGGCAGAAGTGTTCGAGAACTTAATTTGTTAATCAGAAAGAGACCTAAATACAGCAGGTAAATCTACAGCACGCCAATTCTTCAATTCAAAACCCGAAGGACACGGGTAGATGGTGATTTCTTCAGCCTTATTTCCCTTTTCCTCCTCTTGTTCCATCATTTGGATGCAGAAACCCGCAAACATTCCCTCCAGCCTCACGGCGGGTTTGGTCCCAACTAGTGGATCAGAAAAAATAAAACCAGCCGACCGAAATGTCTCGTAGAGATGGGGAATGTACATCCTCGGGGTCTCTGTCTCGTATCCCCTGAACCTTGCGAGCCTTTGCTCTCTCTTTTCTCTTATCGTTCTTTCCCTGTCTTCCCTGGTAGGCTTGTATCCCAACCCGAACCTGTCTTCTTTTCCGATCGCATTTATGCTTTTCCGAATTCCTTGTAGGTTCCTCCCTAACCCCGTCCCAGCTCGACAACCCTTTCCTATGACCTGAACAAGACCGCTTTGGGTGGCAGAGGACAGCTGAGGTACAGGCATCTTAGAACCTTCGCTTACAAATGCAGCGTTCACGAATTCAAAGGTTCGAAAAGAGCACTCTCCTGCTTCTTCAGTAGCTTCTATGTAGGGAACATTCGAGGGCTTGGATACAAGGAGATCTTCTTCTCCGTCGACGATTATCAGCTGATCTTCGACTCTGAACTTTACCTTCTGATGCAAAGTGGATGGGATAGCACCAGCCATATGGATCCAAGGTCTTCCCAACAAGACATTGTACGAGGGAACGATATCCATGACCTGGAAGACAATGTCGAAGGTGCAAGGACCAATTTGTATTGGCAACTCAATTTGCCCCGCAACTTGTCTGCGGGTCCCATCAAATGCTCGCACTACCATATGACTGTTCCTCATGTGGGATCCATCGACAGGCAGTTTGGCCAAAGTAATCATTGGCATGACATTTAACGCAGAGCCGTTATCAATGAGGATCTTTGCAATGATATGGCCCTTGCAGCGTGCAGTGATGTGAAGGGCTTTGGTGCTACCCGTCCCCTCAGGCATAATCTCATCGTCACTGAAGGCTATGAAGTTGTTAATGGCCACATTCCCCACTACCTGGTCAAACTTCTCTACAGACACATCGTGAGGTACATATGCCTCGTTCAGTACTCTCAAGAGCGCCTTCCGATGGGTCTCCGAGTTCATCAGTAATTCCAAGATGGATATGCGAGCCGGTGAGCGTTTTAACTGTTCAACAATGCTGTACTCGCTGTGCTTGATAAATTTGAGGAATTCACAAGCTTCTTCCTCTGTCACAGGCCTGTTCGTTTTTCGCTCAACAGCTTTTTCCGAGATGGTTTCCTCCTCCTCAGCCTTAGCCTTCCCTTTTCTTACATTTTCCGATGCTTCCGGTGTATAGCATCTCCCGCTCCTTGTGAAACCCCCAACACCAGTTATGTCCACGGCAGCCGCAGAGGCGTTGGAAATTGGTGTGACATCAACCGGCTCCGACAACGCAAATTTGCATTCATACCTCCAAGGTACAGCCTTATCGTTCTTGTAGGGGAACGGGTTCGGTACTTCGATAGTCACCATCGGCCTGATCACCCTTGGTGTTTCTTTTACTGGTGAGCTCTGGTTTTCCCCAGAGTAGATAACCAATGGCTTCGGCTTAATCCATCTTTCAGGGGCCTTTGAGGTTTCTTCGATTACCACATCCACGAATTCTTCTCCCCATTCAGTGGAGAATTCTGCTACGCCAATATCCATGAGTTCTTGAATTTTGGTTCGGAAGTCGGAGCATTGGTTAACAGTGTGTCCCACCAAACCTCCGTGATATCTGCAGAAGCGTTCAGAACTTGGTTCCAAACCCGAGGATTTCCGCCCCACGTTGACTGGTTTAAACAGTCCAGCCTCAATCATGGCATCCAGCACTTTTCCCATGTTAGTCTGGACATCCTCAATCCCGGATATTACCCGACAACCTTTTTCCTCCGTTATCGCGTTTACTCCTGTTTTCCCATGGTCGGGTAATGGATTTGCAGTAACGTTAGGCTCTCCCTTGGTTGTGAAATTCAGGACGCCTGCCCTGATTAGGTGTTGCACTCTGTGTTTAAGAGCAGTGCAATTCTCCGTAGAGTGACCCGGGTTGCCTCCATGGTAATCGCAGTTCACGTCCGGGTTGTACCATCTCGGGTATGGGGGTTTCATGGGTTCGAGGAACATGGGCGCCAACAGATGGTTTTGAACTAGCTTGGGAAATAGATGGGCATATGTCATGGGAATCGGGTCAAACTGAGGCCTTTGTTGGATTGGCTGCGGCGCTCTCTGGTTAGTGTTCACGTTGTTTACTGGGCTGGTCGAGTTGGGAGCAGGTACAGATGCTGTGTACACAGGTGATGGCATGGGTGATGGCGTGTACACCGGTGCGGGCGATCGATAGCTCATCGAATATTGAGGTTGTGTATGAGGGTAGGAGTACGGGTTAGGGGGGTAACTGTAGGGTCGGTGTGTCGGGTAATGGGAATAGCTTTGTGGTGGTCGATTTTCATATGAAGCTGCTTGCACTTCTCCTTCTTTTTTCTTTGTTGCCCCCACCTTCTTACTGTAGGCTGTTTCATTTCCCTCAATCTTGCCACTTTTTATGGCGCTTTCTATCATTTCACCTGAAATGACCATATCGGCAAAGTTTTTGGTAGCACTGCCGACCAACCTGTCGTAATACGGTCCTCGCAGCGTATTGATAAACAACACGGTGGTCTCTCTTTCTGTCAGAGGTGGTTGTACTTGAGCAGCCAGGTCCCTCCATTTTTGGGCATATTCCTTAAATCCTTCTCCGGCTTTTTTCTCCATGTTTTGGAGGGATAGTCTATCCGGCGCCATGTCAGCCATGTGCTTGTACTGGGCCAAAAAGGCTCTCGCCAAATCTGTCCAAGTATGGATGCGACTGCGATCTAGTTGGTTATACCATCTTGCGGCTGATCCTTGCAGGCTGTCTTGGAAACAGTGAATTAATAGCTTGTCATTATGAGTGTGTCCGGCCATTTTGCGACAGAACATGGTGATGTGAAATGAAGGGCACTTGGTCCCATCATACTTTTCAAATTCCGGGACTTTAAATTTTGGTGGTATTACCAAATCTGGAACTAAACTCAGTTCACTGGCATCGACTTTTCCGAAGGCATCCATTCCTTCTATTGCTTTGAGTCTCTCTTCTAACATGTCATACTTATGCTTTGTCCCGGCGTCCTCTACTTGTTCCGTCGCGTTCCTTCTCAACCTTTCTTGCTCTAAGGGGTCATCCAAGTTTGGGACGTGGACCGGGTTTGAAGGATGGGTCCCCGGGTTAGGCGCGAACTGTCCTTGGGCTTGTTGGCCTGTGGGACTTGGCGTGCTAATGTACACGTAAGGCTGTTCTCCCACTGGAGGTTCTCCTTGTGGATGCCCATCTTGTGTCACTTGGGCGTGAGTCGGGGTGAAACCCGGTGGGTATAGAGGATCCTCGTTATTACTTTCCCGGGGTCGGGGTTCTCCCCTCATTATTGAGCTTTCAGCTGGGCCCTTTCCTCTTGTCATACTCATCATCATTTCCATTATCTTGGCCATTTGTTCTCGTGACTCTTCCTGGGACCTTGCTATCTGTTCCCGTAGTTCTTGTTGAGATCTGCCCAGCTGTTCTTGCAATTCCTTCTGCGTTCTTTCCATTCTCTCCATTCTTGTTGCCTGTTCGTTATCCATGGTCTTTGCGTGTGCTCTCGTATTATACGAGTGTGGAGCACTCTTGTCCGGATACTTTAGTCGGCGCTCAATTTTTATACCTTTGTTCAAATATCCTGGATTAGAACCTTATGATATATTATTCTTTATTCTTTATTAAGTGTATGAATGAATGGATGGATGAATGTATGATCGAGCAAATAAAAAAATAAAAAATGCATACGAGGTATATATACTCAAAAATAAATTTCAAGAAGTTGATTTTTCATTGATCCCACATAGTGTTTTCATTACATCAACATAACTTCGTAGAGTCGTATCCATAAAAACAGCTAATTTGCTTATACTGATTTCTGGCTTCGCTTAAAAAATTAAGCAATTGCTGTCCGTATTCTCCAGTTGGCGGGATCCTCTGCCTTAGGACTTCCACTTTCTCGATCATCTTGCTGGCTTTTCTCATGACCTTGCCGATTTCTGCACCCAAGTGTTCTATGTACTGCTGCCTTCCCATACTTTCGGCTTCCCACCTTTTGCTAGCATCCGTAGCCAAATCATATGCATAAATCCAATCACTTTCTCTATCCCTCCATTCCTTCACGATCTCGTCGATGTGATTTTTCTGGCTATATAATTGTCGTTCCAGGTCTTGGATTACCTGGTGTAGGAAACTTCTCTCTTCTTGCATCTGAGAGCAGCTCTCCCTTTTGCTTTCGAGCTCGGCTCTTAGTTTCTCATTTGTATGCATTGACTTAGCCAAACTCACGGAAGCCTCGGAGTGCATGTCCTTATATTTCTGCTTATCACGAGACAGTCGAGCAGCTCTTGCCTCATTTTCTTGTGCTTTTCCCTTCCACTGCTTTGCTTCTTCCCGAAGTCGACCGAGTTCTTTTTCCTGTCTATAAGCTGGTCCGAGTATACTTCCGACCTTCAGTTGTGTCCTTAGTTTCTTGTTTTCCAAGTGCAGGTCTTTCACATCGGCATAGGCAGTGTCACGTTCCTTTATTACTTTCTTGATTTTGACCCCTTGTGTTTCAGTCTCGTTCTTCCAGTTTTCGGCCTCCTCTTGGAACTTCTGACTTTCCTGTTTCATCCTCTTTCTTTCAATGCTGAAACTTTGCTCGGCGATTTCAAGTTCTGATATTCTCTTTGATGGAGCGGGACTCGGCTGATATATGACATTTTCCTCGGGAAGCACCATATTGTTGACTCGATTTGCTCTCCACACTCGGTATCTTGGGGTGACGCTCTCACTGAGGGATCCTAACCTCATTCTGTGGCTTTCTTTCCAAGTTCGGACTATCGGCTCCACTCTTTTTGACATATTCGGATCTCCATAAGAAAATTCCACTTGGTCAAGTCTGTGCGTAGCCGGGACGAATTGCTTTACCCCATACTGCCTTAGTACCATCAGCGGAGCATAACTTGTTACTCCCCACGGTCCTAAAAGCTGTACCCACGGTTCTCCACACCGGTATAACATTGGCTCATGAGGCATCCATGGCGCCATCCATCTTATTTGCTTACTAGTCAGCGACCGTAGGAAGGCTAACCATTCTTTCTTGGATTTGGGTTCCGGCCATTTGCTTTCACAGAATTCTTTAATAGGGGCACAATTCCTTAGGTAAGGTTTGGAGAAAGCACTATTTTCACACATGAAGTGGCTCTTGAGCCATATATGCAGTAATGGCGCACATCCCTCAAAACGACCCTCCCCTCTCTTGCGACAAAAGTTCAATGATCTTATGGTTTCAGCCAGGATTGCCGGTGAGGGATTGGCATGGTTCTCAACTTGCTCGAAGAAATCTATCACCGCTACTCCAATATGCCCCAAAACCTTAGGAAAAATTACCAACCCGTAAATAGCCAAAGCAAAAGCGGTGACTCCTTGCTCGTCATCGAGGTGCCCCTCAATGAATTTTCGAAAGAAATCCCAAGGAATGCAGACATGTTCCCCTTTTTGTTTCAAATCCGGGTATCCTACCTCTACCCCGATGAGCTTTTTCAACTTTTTACGGAAACCCAACTTTGGCTTTCTGACGTATACCTTATCCGGGAAACGAAGCTCTAACCCGACGAGAATTGAGTACTCCTCTATAGTCGGTGTCAAATCCTCTCCGTTAAAAGCAAAGCACCTATAAGAAGGGTCCCAAAACTGGATGGCTGCCCTGATCATGGACTCTTCAATTACTACTGGGACGAGCGAAGCAATCTGGCCATATTTTTCAGAAAATTTTTTCTTCCTTTCCCACGTCATTCGTTCCCAAATATCGGCCAACTCAGTTAAGTTATTCTGTGTGAGTTCCAAATCTATTCTTTCGGGTAGACTCGGGATATAACCTTCAATCAAACAGTCCCCCTCTTTTTGTTGCACGTTTCTTGCCCATTCTTGCACATCTATCGGCGATTCACACATGACGCTTACGGATGACGAGATAATCTGACGCTCGGTGGGCTCCATGAGAAATTAACTTGCTGAAAGATACTTTTGAGAATAATACCTCGTCGTGGAATGCTAATGTGATGCCAATGTAAGTTATGCAAAGCAACAAAAAAAAACTTGTCAGTATATCCACATGAAAGAATTCAAAGGACAAATGAATAAATGAATAAAGAGGCCCGACCTTATTTATTTACATAAAATAACAAATATTTTGAGAAAAGTTTTGGAAAAACTTCGTTCCTTGCCTACGAAGGGCTTAATTAGGGTGTTCGTTCACCCTAAAAATCGCGAAGTGAACCAATGCGGGTATTTGGGCCGTTTCGGTCACTTCCCACTTCGTGGTTCGAAAGTAAACAAGAGTAGTGAAAGATAAGAAGCGTTCCTTCATGTGTCCTAATTTCGGGTGAACTTACAGACATCGGATAAGGCAGGCTCTACCTAGGGAGAGTTTCTCACGGCATTCTAATATGAGGTTCGGATTTGCAATCTAAAAGTCTTCAAATTGGTCCTCGCTGTCGCCTACGAAGGCTAGCAAGACACCCCAATCCTTACCCATTATGGGCTTCCAAAGGAAAGGGTTCAATTCGAGTGAGAGATTTTTCGCTAGCCCATGCGGAGGTTATGGCCTCACGAGAGCGTAGGTACTTTTTCTCTCTAAAAGCGTTTCGCTAGCCCATGCGGAGGTTATGGCCTCACGAGAGCGTAGGTACTTTACTTTTTCCTAAAGGGATGTAGCTCGGGTATAGAGCTTATGTATGAAATGCATGTGTCCGTGTGTGAGAAGGAACAAACAAACCTTCGACTACTTATTTACGACTCTTTATTCTAATCATCCCATAATTAGTAGAATTAAGAGTATCTAAAAAAATGAATAAAAATATAATAAAAAACGAGAATAAATAATCAACAAATATCAAAGCATAAATGTAAGCAAAATAATGATAACGAGAATGATGACAAAAATAAACAGCCGATTTAATAAATAAAGAGAAATAAGAACAAGAGAATTAAAATTAAAGACCGATTAAATCCGTTAAATCAAAATTTTAAGATAACCCATGACTAATTTATGGCTCGACTCTCGAAGTTCCCCAGTGGAGTCGCCAAGCTGTCATAACGGTTTTTCGGACCGCTAAGACGTTTTTTATGAAAACACAAAAATGGAGTCGCCACCAATTTTTTTTTTGCTAGGTGTGATTGGCCACCTATTAAAACCGATTTTAGTAAAATATTTTAAAATTAATTAAAACATTTTTTAAAACCAATTTCGAAGTCCGCGCTTTGAACCAGAGAGACAAATAAATTTGGGTTCGGGAGTCGGTTACGTGCGGGGAAGGATTAGCACCCCCGTAACGCCCGTTAGAAAACGGTACCACTTAATCACGTGTTATCTTTAATCTCGATTTAATGGATTTAACATCGGTATTTAAAAATAATTATCTTTTATTTATTATTCTTAAAAAACATGTTTATTATTTTTTGGATTTTCTTGAACTGTTTTTTTATTTTTTAAAAAAACGAAAGTGAACATAAATTTATTATCGAAAATACTCATTAAATATTCCCGATACTCTCGGTGGTATTTAACGAGATCTTCTCACCTCAAGACATCTTAGGGATCACAACCGTGATATCCTTCGAATTCCGTCGTCGGCAATTTACATCCATTTTTATTTAAATGTGTATGATGCGAATATTTAAATATCGGATGCATACGGCTTAGCATATAGGACATGTGATTAAGCACAGAATTATAAGATTAAACATGCAAATAAAAACACGAGTACAACAAGATATCAAACGCGTAAATATTTATTCTTTATTCATTCTTTTTTTTTATTTGATGATTTTTATAGATGAAAACGAATTTTTGTATTGAGCATATCGTTAAATACTCCCACTACTCGTGGTGATATTTAGCGAAATTCTCTCACCTCGGGACATCTTAGGAATCACAACCGTGACGACCCTCGATTTCCGTCGTCGGCTAATCCGTATTCCTCGATTTTATTTAAATGCGAATGAGGCGAATAAAATATTGAATGTACATGATTTAGCATACAACATGTACGAATAAAAGTTTAACTATACGATCAAACGTACGACATAATATTCAAATACACGAGCATGGCAAGGTATCGAATCACATAAACATTCGCTTTCTTTATTAGATTTTTTTATTTTGATTATTTCTCTTTTTTTATTTCATTTTTTTTGAAAACGAATTTTAGTATCGAGCATATAGCTAAATACTCCAACCACTTGTGGTGACATTTGGCGAAATTCTCTCAACTCAAGATATCTTAGGAATCACTACCGTGACGTCCTTCGAATTCCATCATCGGTAATTAGCACTTATTGAAATCTTTTTTTTTTGAAAGGTAAGTTAAAATGCTTTTAATAATTATTTCCGAAATAAAAAAAATTATCTATATAAGAATAATTTCCGAATCACTCCGATACTTTCGATAGTGTTTCGATTATTATTCTTACTCGGACCATTTCGAAGAACGATCGATACTCTGACCATCCGAGAGAGAGATCCGTTTTTAGAGAATTTTATTTACCGAAAATAATTTTAAAAGATATGTATTAATTAGAAAAATTATCTTTATAACTTTAAAACCGAAACTGAATAACAAAAGTATATCAAATGACGGGCAAAATAAATAAATACAAATAGTAATGAAAATAAATAAGAAAATCATACCTGACGAATGTCGAGAATCCGAGAAATCAAAGTGTCGGACTTGATCTTCGTAAAATCACCTGAAAATGTCAAAAATCAAAACTTCAAAATAGATAATCGTAAAAATTTTAATTAATTTTTCCCTCTTTTTTAATTTTTAATTTTTTTAGAATTTTCTTTTTTTATTAATTTTTTTATTAATTTTTATTAATTTTTATTATTATTAATTTTTTATATTTTTATATTTATTTTAAAATTATTTATTATTTTTTTTCTCTTTTTTCCCCTTTTTTTTTTTTCTCTTTTCTTCTTTCTTTTTTCTTTGGCCCAAAACCAGGCCTGTTAGGCCAGGCCTGGTTCTGGCCTGCTGGGCCAGGCCTGGTTCTGGCCTGCCGGGCCAGGCCTGGCCCAGTTTATATTTTTTTTTTTTTTTTGGGCGAGGGGTGGAACCCGCGCGGACCCCGGGTCGGATCCGGGTCCGCGCGCGGACCCCTTTTGCCTAAAACGGCGCCGTTTCGGCGCCACAAAAACGGCGCCGTCTCGGCGCCTTTCTCTTTTTATTTTTACGGACCCGGGTCGGGCGCGCGGACCCCGGGTCGACCCGCGGGTCCACGCGCGGACCCTGGGTCCAAAACGGCGCCGTTTTGGCGCCGTTTTATTTTTTTTAAAAAAAAAGGAAAAGCGGGCGACCCGCGCGGACCCCGGGTCGACCCGCGGGTTGACGCGCGGGTCGTTTGACCCGCTTTCCTGGGGGGCTATAAATAGCCCCCACCCTTTTCATTTTTCATTTTTTTTTTTTTTTTTTTTTTGCCTCTTCTCTTTCCTCCTTCTTCTCTCCCCTTCTTCAACCAGCAAACCCCTCTCAGCCCAGAAATCGGCGGCCGGAGCACCGTGCCGGCCGCCGTCGGCCGTTGCCGGCCGCCCTCGCCGGCGATCGTTTTTCCCCAAAACCTCACACCCGGGGGTTTTCGACCCTCTCTCTCCGATTCTGGGCTCCGTTTTGCCCGAATCGGAGTCAAACGCCCTAGATCTAGGGTAAACTTTTCGGCTACTTTTTTTGTTGTTTTTTTTTTTTTGGCTGTGGTGTTTTTGTTTGTTTTGCAGGGATCGATTCAAGAAGGTTTTTTTTTTTTGGTAGAGGGGAAAAGAAGAAAGAAAAACCTTTTTTTTTTTCTTTGTTTTCGAAAAAGGGGGGGGTCCGATCTCTGGGTTTCGGATCTGGGGTTTTTAGTTGTGTTTTTTGTGTGTGTTTTTTTTGTTCTTGCAGGGTTCCTTTTTTTTTTTTCCAATCTTTGGATCAGTGGCTAAGGGGGGTTTTTATAGGGGTTGAGTGTTTTAGTTTGTGTGTGGGTTTGGGTTTGGGTGGTTGGTGGTGGCAGGGGAGGGTTGCTGGCAGCGTGTGGGGCTGTCAGAGGTTGGTGGTGGCGTGTGGAGGAGGGTTTGGTGGTGGTGGCAGAGGGGTGGTTGCCTGGGGAAGGGTGGCTGTCAGGGCTAGGGTTTCCTAGGGTTTGGGGGGCGGCTAGGGTTTCAGCTGGGAGGGGTAGGGTTTTGGGCCTGCTGGGTAGCAGGCCGGATTTGGCCTGTTGGGCCTGCTGGTTAGCAGGCCCGATTTGGCCTGTTGGGCTTGCTGGTTAGCAGGCCCAAACGGGCCTAGGGCTTTGTAGCAGGCCCGGGTCGGGTTCGGATCTGACCCGGGCCAAAAACGGTTGCAACAATACCTATTTTCATTTTTGTCTCTTTCTCGAACATGCTGGGCTCCCTCTTGCCGAAAGCTCCTTCCCCCTTGCTTTGGCCATGTTTCTTGCCTTCGAAATTTATTTTCTTCCACGCCTGGCTTTGTAACAACTTTGCTTCTTTTATTAAAGCCTCTTTTATTACTAAAGAGTGCTTTCTCGTCATCTTTTATCGAGACTTTAGACATTTGTTTATCTAAAGTCTCTTGATTGGCTAGGATATTTTCCAACTCAGTTAAAGTTGGTTCTTTGCTCCAACCACGGGTTGCAGTAACAATCCCGTTGTATTCAGGTCGCAAGCCATGGATGATAATTCTTCTCATCCTCGTTTCGGTAATGGCATTTTCTGGATCTAATTTTGAAATTTCATCACAAAGAGTTTTAACTTTAGAGAAATATTCGCTTACCGACATATTTTGCTGCGAGATTGAAAGGAGTTCATTCTCCAATTGTTGGAGCCTAGCATCATTTTTCCTCGCGAACAGCATTGTGAGTGTGTCCCAAGCTTCCTTCGGTGTCTTTGCATCCTTGATGCGTTGTAATAAACCATCCTCAACAGTGACTGATAACACGTACATGGCCTTACCGACTTTGATCTTCCATTTTCTTAGTTCTCCGGCATCAGTTGGTGGTGTTGAAGCTTCACCGTTAACAATATCCCATAAATCTTGCCCGAGCATGTAATATTGCATCCGAATGCTCCACGTATTGTAATTGTTTTCATTGAGCTTCTCAATGTTGCTAGCGGAATTAGAAATATCTGTCATAGTGTCTTGAGAGTGCCTGCACTTACCTCAAATTTGATTCTCGTTCACTTAATTTTACAGTCCCTGACCGTGTACCGGCAGAATTTCCACGTCTCCACGAACTACGATCCTCGATCGTCTTGGTCCTAGACCAATAATCTTCACAGTCCCAGACTGTCTTTCTCCGATATGCGTACTCCGGTCCCTGACCGTCTAGCTCTGATACCAATTTGTTGATTTCTGACTCTTAGTACCAATTGTAGTTTTGTGCTACAGTACCGATTTGCTACAGTAACTTTATCTCGGGATGCTACAGTAACTTCCGAAAAACAACTTTTTTATTAATATGAGAAAAGACCAAATACAATTGGTGTGAATAGCAACTAACAATAGAGACAACCTCACACAAACTTTCACTCAAATCTTTTTCTTTCTTTTTCTCTCTACACACCACACACCTATCACACAACACACATCTCTATTTATAGCTCTTCAAGTCGGTGTTGTAGCCAACTTAGAATTCTCTAGATAGCTAAGACTTTGATTATTCAATGAAGAAAACTGAAGAGATTTCTGGAACTAGAAGACTAAGGAGAAATTCTAAAGAAAAATCTAGAGAAAGAACAAAGAAGAGAAATCTAGAAAACTTGAGTAGAAGAAAGATAGAGATGATTCTAGAGATAAGAGAGAGGAGTCGGTGTAACTTTCAACAGAGCACCTTTAAAAAATTCCATCAGACCACAAATTACTAGCAGAACTATGTGTTATGAATATGTGTTTACCAGTGAGAATATATATATATATATATGTTTACCAGATCAACATTGTTATATCAACATACTTATTTAATAATTTTATACTTTTCTATATGGAGTAATATAAATATATGTATAATGTAGATATATCAAAGTGTTAAAATACATAAAGTTATAGTTAGAGATAAGTAGTAATGGCATATATTAATTGGTACTATATATCAAACCTTTGTTTAGTTATATACAAATTGATATGGCATGCTATAAGAAGATGAGAGGTTCACAGCTTATTATTTAACACCATAAAATTATGAAAGGATTAAGAGGAAGCAAAATTCTTTAGGATAAAGTATATACAAGGGTTGAGAGTTTTTATTTGTCTAGTTTAAATTAAGATACATATGGATGGAAGGATTTGGATAATTTTAATTTTTGAAAATTTGAATTTAAAAAAAATTATAATTGAATAATTGATTGAATAGAGTTATTTAATAAATAATTAAAGTTTTAAAATTATTTTACATGTCATAAAAATAGAGTGTTGACTTAGACATTGTGGATGGAAAGAATTGGATAATCTTAATTTTTGGAAGTTGGAATTTTAAAAGAATTTATAATTGAATAATTGATTGAATATAGTTATTTAATAAATAATTAAAGTTTTAAAATTATTTTACATGTCATAAAAATGGAGTGTTGACTTAGACTATTTATAGGCTATTCATAATATTCTCAAAAATGAGATAATCCTAAATTTATGAGATAATCCTAAATTTATTTTCTTATCATTAATATTAATTAGATGAAAATTTAAAATTTTGAGTTTAATGCTGAATTCAAAATAAAAAGAATTGAGTCTAAAAATTAGGATTAATTTATATATAATTGACAAAACAATATTGATAATTATCTCGTAAATATTTATTTAGTTGTTATGTTAATTTCGTAAAAAGTAAATGATTTACTTAAAGTTGACAAACCTACAAAATCTAAAAAATCTTCACCAAATAATCTTGGATAGATTTTGAATTTAAATAATTTATTAAATAAAATTATCTAATCATTAACATATTTTAAATATTATCCTATGTGTCATTAAAGAGAGATATCCATGTAAGCGTTTATGTCAACAACCACTTACTCAGTCAATATGTACCTTATTATATTATATATATATATATATAATATTAAAAAAATGGAGAGAGAGAGAGAGTGAGTTTTGCTTGTTGTTAATGGAAATTAAATCTTTTTTTTCTTACTTAATGTTTGCACTACCAAATTTAGAGTGAAAAGGAGATATATAGTAATAATGGAAATATTTGGAATATTGATTTTGTTGATTTTTTTTCTTATTTATATTTTAATTAAATTTTACTCGATCAAATAATTTATTTGAATTTGATTTGATTTGATTATAAAATTAATAAATTGAATCCGAATGACCTGAATTCAAATAATCCAATTGTCAACCCCAAATGATACGAACTCGAAATGACGTAAATTCAAAATGACCCAAATTCAAAATGATCCAAACCCAAAGTGATTCGAATCTGAAACAATTCAAACCCAAAAATAACTCGAAATTTTTAAGACCCAAACTGATCCAATCCAAAATCAATCCGACCCACCCAATTGATAGATCTAAACTGAACAAGATCTGATTCATTGAATTATTTTTTAGTGGCTAGATTTGCTGGTTTTATGGAGTTAAATTTTGAAGGTAATTAATGTAATAATTGTGTGAGAAAAATTGGATTATGACTTGTGAAGATAAGCAAGAAAAAGAGTCGGGAAGAAAATCCCACCCCAAACTTTACTAAGCAAAATTTGTTTTTTTGGTCTAAAAAGTAAAGAGATATTTTGACACATTAAACAACACATAAGAGAAAAGAGAAAAAAAAGAATAGATTTTGTGGAGCACATCGGTGCTTTCAAGAATTTAATAATGGATACGAGTTTTGTTAATGAATATTTTTAAGATATTTTTTAAAATTAATTAATATATTATTTATAATAATAATATTATATTAATTTCAAAATTTGATAATTTTATTTATCCTTTTCAATGTTAACAAAATCCTTTTAGATTGGGTCAAATTTCAAAAGTTCATTTGACATAAGGTCAACATTGGCCACCTAGCTACCACTAAGTTTTGTTTTCAAAATTGAAAATCTTTTACTCTTCGTGAAAGAAAAAAAAAAAAAAAAAAGGAAAATATTTAATTTTAATGGTTGAGTTATAAAATAGTATATGTTATTATGGAATTCAACTATTAAATTAAATTTTTTTCTTTTTCTTTTCTTACTAAACGGAGAATTAAAGTCTTGACACAATATTACTATATGATATATCTATTTTAAAAATTTTATATTAAATTTTTAATTAAAATTTAAAATTAATTTTGGCATTTACATCATAATAAATTATCATTAATCAAATATATATTTTTTTACTATTATAAAATTAATAATGATTGATACGCTTCTTTTTATTTAAAAATTCATTTATGATTTTATCAATTACAAAATATTTAATTATTTTTAACATATTATTAAATAATATATTTTATTTTATCTAATTAAGTGTAAGTTTTTATGTCACACTTTTATTTTATTTTTAATAGTTAAGAATTTTTTTTTATTATTATTTTTTTTCCTTTTAAGGGATAAAGTAAGGGTGTCAATCAATTAAGTCCCTTTATAACCTTTTATCTAGAGGTGGCAAAATAAATCCGAATTAAAAAATCTGCACAAAAAAACTCGAACAACATTTTTTATAAATCCCAAAAACCCGCCCAATAATAGATACCTTAGCCAAAAACAAAGCTTTTTATAAACATGTATATATATATATATATATATATATATTGAAATTAAGAGTCCAATACTTTAACAACAAATTGAATAACTTTTTTAATTTTCACATATAAATGTCATATGCTTATTTAATTTTCATAAATATACTTAATGAGATAAATGTCAATTTTTAAATTGTGTTTATAAAATTTAAAAAACGCATAATTAATGTACAAATGATAGTCTAAATGTATAGGATAAATATTGAGTTAAAGTATAGTGACAAATTTACCTTTAATATCAAAAGTATAAGACAAATATCAATCAAAATAAAATAGAGTAGCAAATTTCAATATCCACCATCTTATAGTATGATTACAAATTTACCCTTTAACTCAATTATTTTCAATCGAAAAAATGAAAAAAATGTATACGAAAGGGGAAATAACAGTATTTTGTATTTTCAAAGTCAAATAAGAAAATAAATAATGGTGTCATCCGACAATTGGGACCATCATTTATTCTTCAATTTTTATTTCTTTTATAAAAGAAGTCACAATCAGAAAATAAGAGAAAGAGATGCAGATGTTAAGATTCAAACCAAAAATATTAGATTTATTAAAAGCTAACTCTTAATGACTGCAAACTAAACCTTTGGTTTAATTATACTTTTGACACTTTCTCTAAGGGCTTGACCATTAGTTACTATTCGAAATATAGGTTTATCAATTAACCGATAAATTATTAAATATATAGTGAAATATTCCATTATGTACTAATTGCATTCGAATATTAGACTCGTCAATTATGGGTGCATGCTTTTTCTCAAAAAAAAAAATTGGATCCAAATCCTATCATCCCTCGATATAAAATAAAATAAAAGAAAAAGAAAAGAAGCTTGCCCTATAATTGTATGGCTATTACAAGGAAAAAGAGAGTTACCTGTCATAGATTATGCTAAAATATTGTAATGGTTTTGAGAATGTAATGACCCTATGAAAGTATTGTTCCACTTGAGATCCAAATTATTAAAGGGATCATGCATGCTTTAGTGTAAGGTATCTAAGAAGAGAATATTCCAAATAAAGAAAACGTAATTATAAGGATTGATAAATGGGTTGGGAAAGCAATAGACATATCTAAGCATCCGGCTATTTGTCGAATCTCGATTCGACAGGCTTGATTTATTAAGTTTGAGTAAAGATTTTAATAATTCGAATTGATCTTATTTAAATTATTTATTAAATAAAAAAAATTATTTAAATACAATTATAAAATATATAAAATTAATTTTTTAATATTTTGTGAATAGTAAAATAAATTTTCGAATCAGTTTAGGCCCGACTTGAATTTAAAAAAAAAATATAAAAAAAAAAAAAAAATTCAAGTCACACCTGACTTATGAATTGGTCTAGAAAGCACTCTCAACCTCATCTTAAAATCATTTCTTTTAAAGTTGGGGACCTGATCAAGCACGTCTCCCCCATCAGTATTGCTTTCCTTGCTTCTGCATTGCAAACTCATCTTCCACAACTCACAGATGTTACATGGATTCCAATATCTATATTGGATATTGGTATGTGTTTGCATGTCTGACTCGTTTTATGTTTAAAATTTTAGATTCGCGAAATCGACTAAAAAATTCAAAAATTAAATATAGATACTTGAATAGTCTTATAACAATGTCTTAAATAAAGATATATAAATGCAAATAATACAATATTATATAATAAATATGCTTATTTACTTATATATTTATTCATATAATTTTATATAAAGTATTTATATTTAAATATGTTTTGTTTGATTTAATTAATTTCAGTTAAAATATTTTTTGTATTATTGTATATTCATATTTAAATATAATGATATTTCTTAAGTTCATTCTTTTTGCTAGTCATCGCTTCAGCCTCGACATTAATACCAGCCAGTACATTTTAATATATTCCGTCAATCAACTTTTCATCCTCATATCTAATTACTATCCAATTTCAGTTCAAACAATTCAAAGGATTGATGGTACTGTTCAAGAAAAGCTGAGTATTCAAAATACAAAAATTAAAGGAGGAAAAATTGAAAGGAGATAAAAGAGTGTATGTATGAATCAAACCACAAAAATGATGGATCAAACTTCTTCTTCTTTCCCCCTCTTCCTCTTCCTCTTCCAATTACAACAATCACAAAGACTGTATCGACTTTTATAATGAAGTGTCGGACACAAAAAAATTATATTAATCAAGTTATAGTCGTAATTTTCTTTTCCTTAAAAGCAGATTAAAAAATTCAGATTCCAAAATTCACTTCTCCATTTCTTTTTATTTTTTCTCTATTTCAAAAACATGTACGTAAAATTATTTTATTTTTATTTATTATATTTTAAAATAACTATATAATATTTTTTTTTATTTAAATAATCATAAAAAATGTGCATGAGACTAGTGATTATATGAAATGTGTTTTAAACTAATAAATTCATCAAAAACCAATGTGGTCGGTACCATACCGGTATCGACCGGTACGTACCGTTTTTAAAGTAAATCGAAACGGTATCAGCCTCGTACTGTTTCGGTTTTTATACCGACTCGTATCGGTCGTACTGACTTATACCGATCTGTACCGGTCAATACCGGTCCGTACCGGTTGGTACAATATTTTGATTTTTTAAAATTTTTTTTAATAAAAAAATCACTTATTTGATCTTTTAAACCAATTTCAATATTTTTTGTGTCATGATCATTTTTATTTTTTTCATAATTATATTTAAAAATAAAATATGTTCATTAATTTAAGCTATTGAACATAATTAATCATAATTTACTATTTTTTTTAATATTTATTTTACTTATTTGATATTTTAAAATTCTAGATATTAAATATTTAAAATTTATATTTACATAAAAACATATATATGCATGTAATAGATGTATATTTGCATGTGTATATAATATATATTATTAAAAAACTTGAAAATAGGTTATATATAGATATATGAAAAAATATTTAAAAAATGCTGGTAAACTCAAAATGATACATCGAAACACACTGATACCGATATGTACCAATAACAGAACAAAAATGATACGTCCATTAATACGATACTTGCTACCTTGTCAAAAACCCAATGAAAGTGTAGCAAATTGGGATCCACGTGGAGTTAAATAGAAAGACTATTAATAATCCATTAATAATAACTAAATGGGATTCCATTAGGATCTTCCTCCGTTAAAAACACACATAAATCACTATCTGATTCTGATATAATATGCACACATAAATATATACATATATATATATATATATATATATATATATATAAAACTATAAATTAAAGTTACCCAAGCATTTCAACTACATCTGTCCATGGTAGGGCTAGGTAGGGCCGCGCTCGAGGAAATTTTTTTTTCGTTGTCCAAGCTCATTCAGGTCGGGTCCGAGCCGGCTCATATAAGCTCATTTTACTATTCAAAAATATTAAAATATTAAAAATTTATTTTTATTTTTATATTAATATTAATATATATTTTATAATTAAATTTAAATAAAAAAAATATTTTTTATTTAATAAATAATAATTCGGGCCGGACCGACCCGAATTACAAAATACCTTGTTTAGGCCAGGGCCCAATACGGACCGGACCTATCGGGTTAGACAGACAACTCAACCCGTGGACAAGTCTAATTTCAACAAGCAAATGACAATTGTCAATTAAAAGCTTAATTATTAAAGGCTTTATAAGTTAACATCTGTTAGCCTAATTTTTATATTATTTTTTTTAGTTATTTTATAACCAAAAAAAAAAAAAATACATCTATAAACTATAAATTAAAATTATCCCAAGCATTTCAACAAACAAATGACAATTGTCAATTAAAAGCTTAATTATTAAAGGCTTTATAAGTTAACATCTGTTAGCCTAATTTTTATATTATTTTTTTAGTTATTCTATAACAAAAAAAATACATCTATAAACTATAAATTAAAGTTATCCCAAGCATTTCAACAAGCAAATGACAATTGTCAATTAAAAACTTAATTATTAAAGGATTTATAAGTTAACATCTTTTAGCCTAATTTTTATATTATTTTTTTAGTTATTTTATAACAAAAAAAATACATTTGTTATGCCATAATAAATAAATAAAAAAACGTGATTAATGTCTTTGAAATACGCTTCTAGAGAGAATTAAAAAAAAAAGAAAAGGGAAAGGAGGAGAGAGAGAAGTCGAGGAACGATTCCAATCAACTGCTGAGACACAAAATTAGAAAATATTTGACATGTTCGGTGTGCTCGTGTATTCATATAGTATTTGTATTATTTTTTGTAACATATTTTGTTTTAATTATATTTTTTGTGTCATGTCCAAAATTATCATATCTAATTGATACTATTTAAATAACTCTCAATTTTATGTCACGTGTCATATAATTATTGGTTCTTTAATTCTTTTTGAAAAATGAGATCACATTATTTTTTTTTGTTTTTATATTATTGAATTAAAAAAATTAATATATTGATAAATGATCAGTAAAAATTAAAATATTGAATAATAATATGAAATGGGTTGATGTAACTGAAACTTTTTCTTAATCATTAGGTATTGAATAAAAAAATATTATGATAGTTAAATGGTAAAAAATATTATATTAAATAATGTTATAACTTATAAGTTATGAGTCATTGTATGTTAGTTATTTGTTTTATATTTTATTATTTTTTATAACTCTTAATATGGATGATGGATATCAATATAATTTAAATGAATTAAATTTTGATATCTATCATAAACTTTTTTACATATAAGGTACATATTTTTTGTAAATATTAAAATATGAAATGCATTTAATAATCACTTACATTTATAATCTCTATCTTCTTACAAAAAACACAAGAAAAAAAACAAAAAAAAAATATAAAAAAAATATTTTGACAATATTTTTGTGAAAGACATTAAACATGTGAGTCCTACATATAATGTTTAATTTTTCATCATAAATATTTTTATCTTTTTGAACACTCTACTTTTGTATTAAAATATAATGTAAAAATAACTATATTTAAATATATATATATGCATTATCTTATTATATTGTCTACATTACTTATTTCTAGTATTAAATACAAAATCGCAATAATGCGTGAAATTCATTTTAGTATATTATATTATATTCAACCGAGGCCGAACAAGTAGTGGAGGCCTTCATATCTTTTCTTTTGGTGCCTTCCAAACACGCGTATAGATTCTTTGCCAGAATCTACACTTCCTCCAACTCCCAACCAGGATTCTCTATACAGGATCTAGTAGCTATGCTATATAAATATAAGGTTGTTATAATTTTAGATACGATACGATTATATAATATGAATATAATATAAAAAAATAATTAAAATATGATACGATACTATATGAAAAAATAATACGAACACAATATAAATATATGAATGTGTCAAAATCTATATAACACGAATTATTAACGTATCAAAATTTATATAAATATAAAATATTTTAAACATGATTATGATATATGAAAAATACATGAATACGCCAAATCTAACTGTTACCAAGTTGTTTTGTACAGTAAACACAAAGGAAATAACAAAATCATTATTTGCCAATGAAGATAAGGTAAGGAAGAAATTCTGAAACTTCGAAGATTTTAAATTCGAGTTTCATTTTGTGTAAATTTAGTTTAATTTTATATTATATTTTTTAATTATATATTTATTCCTAATTGATATCATAACTTCTTGATATATTAGTCATTTCATAAAATAAAAAACAAAAACGCTGGGCTTTTTTAGTGGGATTTGCTGATGAATTATGGTGGGATCGATCCAAATTTCAGAAAACTTTTTTTCCTTTTTAAGTGTTGCATGGCGTATGAAACAATGTTCCCTTTTTGTATTCCTCCACTAAGACAAAGTCACATTACTAACAAAAAAAACTTAAATATAAAATTAAAATTAATTAATTATTCAAACTTTTATCGTTTTATTGTAATTAATTGAACCTTCAAATATTTACTTTTATCCAATTGAACTCTCAAACATCTACTTTTACCTAATTAAACTATTGATTGGATGAAAATTGATGACGGTTGTTAACCAATTTTTGATCAATTAAATAAAAATATATCTTACTTTGATGGTTTAATTAATTGTAATAAAATGAAAAACGTTTAGATGATTATTTAATTTTAATTTAAGAGTTTTTATATTTAAACTAAAAAAAAAAAAGTTATTAGCATAATGGGATTTGAGTAGGGACCGGAAGCTCCCTCTTTTTTCAGAAAATGAATGTTTGAAAGAAAAATTATTATTAGAGGGAAGTTTAACTTTAATTAGTTTTAAGCTTTTAAAATTTTGCACATCATTAATTAGAGTGTGGGACAAACATTATCTCACTAATGGGGATAATGATAGGACCAGCCTATCATGTTCAAATTAAAATACATGTATACGAAAAAGAAAAATTGGGGTTTGGGGACATTTTTCTTATATGGGTTTAGAGAAATATACCTTTTACTTACTCTAAGGTTGGATAAGATTGAATCTAATGGGGTACTTTATTTTGTGTACCATGTGGATTTAAGGGCAATTTTGATCTTTGGATAACTGCCACTAAGGGCACCATGGGGTTAATTAGTTATAAAAAAAATATTAACCGATGCATAATGATATTAATTAAGATGATATTTAAAAAAATATAATTAATATATTTTTCTGAATTTAATAAAATAATTCATTAAATGTAAAAATCTTTTTTCAAATAGTATTTTACATGTCCTTAAATTGTGATTATAAACATCCTTTAATCAAACTCTTGATTAAAAGAATGTCCTTGAAATTTGGGTATATAAGATCTTATACAAAATTATGGCCCTATTAATGTTTGCATTTATATTTGATGCACTGTCAGTGTATAAATCTATATATTGTCAATGAATCATATGATGTCACCTCATTAAAAATAAAATTATCTATATTTATTTTTAAATTTTTTTTAATGAAATAATATTATCTGATTCACTGACAATGTATAAATATATATATCCTTAATATATCAAATATAAATCCTTAATGTTTTATGAGTTAAGAGGGGTTGTAGTTAACACCTAACGCCAAATATATCCTAAAGAGCAAAAGAACAAAACAAGATCTATATTTCTGTTTGTTCTTAATTCAGGGTCTTGGGAAGTGTTCACTTTCCACTAGGGAAGGAGGAAAGAAAATTTTTAACAATATTTTGAATGATCAGAAAAAAGAACTTTCTAGGTCATATTTCCAATATTGAAAGTTTACTTTATTTTCATTAAGATAAAAGAAATTAATGGTTATCTCACTAATGATCTCTTATCTGACTTTCTTTAATTATATATTTTTTGAATTATTATCATATACATTGTCAGTAAAAATTTTTAATTTCATAAACGGGGTGTACACACTTTCGTAACTTTTTATACGATTTATATTTATACAAACTGACCGTTGGATTTAACAATATAATCGTACTCGTCGTGCCCGTAAAGTTTCGAATCGATCTGATACCCTATCATATTGATCGAGAATACTGTCTTTTTCAATATATATTTAACGGTTAAATTTTTTTTTTACATCGGAATAAATAGTTAAACATTTTTAATTTACTCGATACTCGACGTGCATGACCTACGTGAATAGAACATGAAATACGACGGTTGGATTAAACAATAAATCGTATAAAAGATTACGAAAGTGTGTAAACCTCGCTTGTGAAATTAAAAAAAACTCCACTGACAGTGTATAGGATAATAATCCTTTTTTTTTTCTTTCATATCTAATCTTTTAATTGTGGGTAGAGCTCTCCGTTGGTTGGGTCGGCATAAACTCGGATAGAAAAAAATTTATTTTTCCAAGGCTCGATCCGGTCCGGTGGATTCCAAATTTCGTTTCATTATTCAAAAATATATTAAATTTTTTTATATTAATATTTATAAATTTTTATAATTAAATTTAAATAAAAATATTTTTTATTTATTAAATAGTAATTCAAATTGAGTTGGATTGGTTTAGATTATAAATATCTTGTCCTAAACCCTATTCAAATCAGGCTGAATCTTATGGCCGCCTGATCTTGGAACAGTAGCTACTTTAATTTATATTTAAAGAATGATTGTTAATTTTAGAAGAAAAAAAAAATCGTACAAAAACTTAATGGTGTGTAATCCACTATTGCTTATAGGGAAGGGCTGTCCCTTTTTTTTTTTTCTCTTCTGGTTGACAACTAAAATCCATGTCCTCGTACTTAATTTTGGATTAGAAATTGGGTTAGATAGGGCAACATTTCTTGACAAAATATGCAAAGATTTGGTACATAGATGTAAGGTCTCTTTTTAAATAATAATATTAATAATTATATCCAATTAATTAATTTAAAACCTTGTTTTTTGTATGTCAATTAACTAGTTCCACCTCATGGGGGATATTGTCTATAACATAGATCCATGCAAAATGAAGTTCCTTTGTATTTAAAATAATAATCAAGGCTATATATAAATATCCCATGCCTTTTTAGTGTTCATTTGGCTCAAATATTAAAACAATTTCATTAGAATATTGAGGTTGAGCCAAACATTAGATAGGGAAGAATTAAACACTTTAATTTGTAAGTTTGCAAGAATAGATAAATGATTTTCTTTTTTGATGCTAATAATTAAATGAAGATTTTTTGGCAAAAAGGAGTTGTAGATGTTGAAATTTGAACTCCATATCTATTAGATGTCACTTTTTAAAAATGATTATATGAATTAATTAGATTAAACTCTAAATTTTAATAAAATGAAAATATGAAGAGAAATAATAATATAATGACACGCTGATGGATGGATTTATTATAATGAAAATGAATATTTTTTTATTGCTTTTATTCATGCCACTACATTATTACTTTTTGAGGGAACTCATCATAGAAATAGAGTCCAATTAATAAGTGTACTTATAGGTATTAATTAAAAATAATTAAAATAACATATGTGTTAGGAAATGTCTTTGCTTTTTTAGTATCGGAGATTGTTAGGGATTGAATCTCAGACATTGAAAAGAGTTTAATATTCTATAGACAAATCTACTAATAGTTAAAAATTATTTAATACACTAGTATTTTCAGTAAATAAAAAAAAACATTTTCATTAATTACAAATTTATTTATTTTTAAATATAACTGACATTAAGCATTGGTAACAATATTTCCCAACATACATATTAATGATTATTTGAGAATTATGCTTGTCTATTATGTCTTTCAAGCTTGGCCTATGAAATAATGACAGCCAAAGCATTAATGTTTAATTATATAAAAACAATAATATAGGTTTTGAGAAAAACAAAAAATCATGCATGTGAAATCCAAATGAGATGATGAGGTGAGGCATGACATCAAGCTTGGTTTATTTCCACCAAAATTAAAGTATGGATGGATGGATAGATAGATAGATATTAGTGAAAAATTAGATTAGTTTACATATTTTTATAATTTTTTATATGATTTATATTTGTTTAATCTGTCCATTGTATTTTATGTTCTATTAACGTAGATTATGCACGTCGAGTTTCGAGTAAATTAAAAATGTCTAACTATTTGTTTAATGTAAAAAAATTTCAACCGTTAAATATATATTAAAAAAAAGTATTCTCGATCGATATGATAGAGATATCAGATTGATTCGAAATTTTACATGCATGACGAGTACAATTATATTGTTAAATCCAACGGTCGGTTTGTTAAAATATAAATTATATAAAAAGTTATAAAAATATGTAAAACTAATTTAATTTTATACTAATTTAAGTGGATCTCTCTTCATATATGTTGGATATTAATGATTATTTCTTGGTGTATAAATATGAAATACATATTTTAATATGTAGGTTGTCGTAAGTAAATATACGATGTACAATTTATATACACAATTGATATCAATGTTGAATGAGAAATTAATCTCTAAGTATCCACTTGAAGAGGAAGAAAGTTGGTTAATGTTGTGTCCAACTGACATGTTTTTTTGGTCCAAACCGAAACGATACAACCAACCGACCAACAGACTTGTCTGATTAAGACATGTATGTTAGGACAGATTTTTTATTCCAAAGATTGCGTCTGTTCTGATCAAACTGATTTCATTCAAGTGTTATGTCTTTTCCGAACAGGTTTTTGACATTCTATAAATTCAGACTTCCAGAGTCTGTTTTAAACACTAATCTACTAAATAATTTTTTTCGAGTTTTGTCTTTGTGAGAGACTACTACATCTTTTTTGATTCCCTGTGTTGCATCCGAGTGTGCTCTCATTTGCAACGTTATCGAGGAGGCCTGGGAGACGATTTGCATACAAACTGCAAGCACCTTAGAGGTAGACAAAATTCGTCTTAAGGTCAGAGGTCCAACCTTGACTCGATATTAATTTTTTCCAAATCAATTTATGTAAATCTTCTTTTCGATTTTTTGGTGTAATCTGTAAGTTCAAATACGTATATATATTCTATTTATAAAATAGTATATAGCAAATATTTTCCTAACAATATATATACATATAATTTCATCAATATGTGACTCTTTAATTTGGTGCCTTATTTGACCTTAAGCTGAATTAGCTAGCAAAAGTAATCTCATTTACCATATATAAATGCTAAATTAATTAATTAGGTAACTCCCTATTTGCTTTCATGCATGTTTTTATTACCCAACTATAATGGTTCTCGTCTGAATTTTTTAATATAATTTTAATTATATTAAATAATATTTATTTATTTAAATATTTATTTATACATTAAAATAATTATATTTTTTAACATAAAAATTAAATATTTTAAATTATATCTTCTTCATAAATAAAAAGTTTATTATTAAATCAATTTAGATAAAACATAAATTTATAAGATTGAATTTTTTTAAAATCAAATGAAAAATTCATCAAAAAATAAAGCTTAAGTCAATTTTTTTTATCAATCAGATTTCACTTTCTTCGATTGTAAGAGTCCAAATAGACCAAATACTCCTGCTGGCATTTCTTTTTTTCTTTTCAAAAGATAAAAAATAATTGCAAAATCTTTTTTTTACATAAATTTTTTTATATTTTCTTATTAATAATGATTTATTGTAATATTAGATAATAAATATTTTTAATTTATTGGTTCATTTTATAATTTTTTCAAAAAAAATCACTCTTGATTACAGGCTCTTCAATAAAAAAACTATTTTCTTTCCTTACTAATAATCATTTATTATTATGATATAAATAGTAAATATTTTTGGTTTATTAGTTAATTTTGTAATTATTTCAAAAACAATTGGTCACGAATAGGATGACAGCGGATCGGATATCAATAATTTTTTAAATATTCGAATCTGAATCCATTTAATTATCTAAAACTTGAATCTGTTTATTATCCGTTTACTATCCGAATCTACATCCGATTTAAAGATCAATATTCACCGTATATCTGAATCTGCTAAATATCCGAATTTATTAAATCATTTTTAAAAATATAAAATTAAATAACAATTAAATATGTAAAGGGATATAGAATTTGAATACTGAATCCTTTATTCGCATAAATAAATTGGATTCGGATAACGAATTCAAATATCTGATACTATCCGAACCAAAATCAAAGTGGTTTAGTATAACGGATATCTAAGGATTTATTTTCGAATCTGCTGCGGATAGTAAATTCAATATCTGAATCTGCAAATTATCCGAATCCATAAATAACGGATCGAATAATATCAGATATCCAATTTGTTACTATTACTCACAAAACTAAAAAAATATTTATAATTATATGTTATAATGACTAAACAATATAAATATTTTTAATTTAGTAACTCATTTTGTAATTTTTCGCAAGAGTAAAAAAAAAAACCTAGCTGGCCGACTGACCATTTCTTGCTACAGTGTCCCCTCAGGGGATACTTTTAATATAATACTAGATATATGTCCGCGTCTCGCTACGAGTAGATCTGTCCAAAGGTCTGGCTACCCGCTCAAGCTCGAAGGTTCATCCGATATGGGCTTTGGAAAAAAATGAGACCCGTTTAAAAAAATGAGCTAGGCCTTGACTCAAACATTCAAGGCTCGAGTCCGGCCTGATCCGTTTTCTAATTAAATAATATATATTTTTTATTTTTATATATATTATGTAATTTATGTCATATAAAGATTAAATATATATAATATTATAGTGTAAATATTAAAAAAATATATTTTAAATTGTTCATGTTTAAGAACTTAATAAAAGAAAAATATATAAAATTACTAAAAATTAAAGAAAAAACAATATATATATTTTTTAAAATTAGAAAAAAAAAATAAGTAAGGCTTTAACGAACTTGGACTATTCATTTACAAATATGGACAGGCTTGGGTAAAATTTAATGCCCATATTTAGAGCCGGGTCTGGTTTGGGCAAGCATATATGGTGATAATACCATATATAGGTCCGACCCGGTCCATGAACACCTCTAGCTGCGAGCATGTTATCGGACTTGAGTTAATAATTTGTAATAAATTTGAAAGATAAAAAAGCAAGAGAAGTAAAGATAATTTAGAAAAATAATAACTCTCATCATTATACGACACATGATTTAAAATTGAGAGTTATTTGATATGATCAATTAAATCTGACAATTTCGGATATAACATAATTATACGATATAAACATATGATGAGAAAAATAATTAAAACACGACACGAAAAATAAAATGAACATGACACAAATACATGAAGGTGTCAAAATCTACATAAAATGAATTATTAACGTGTCAATATTTATATAAATATGTAATAGCTTAAATACGATTATGACAAAAACATAACACGAGCACGACGATACGTGACATAAAATTGGGAGTTATTTTAATAGTGTCAATTAAACTTGACAATTTCAGACACAAACTGATTATACGACACGAACAGAACATGGAAAAAATAATTAAAAACGACACGAAAAATAACATGAATATGATACAAATACACGAACGTGTTAAAATCCACATAAAACTAATTATTAACGTATAAATTTTATATAAACTTATAATACTTTAAACACACGATAAAATAACACAAACACGTTACGAACATATATATTTTTTTCTCTAAATTGAATTATTATGACAAATTATGTAAAATATGGGATGAATTGAGACATGACATGAAAACATAAATTTTTTTCTAAATTAATCACCATGACAAATTATGCAAAATATTTGGATGAATTGAAAACGACACGAATAGAACATGAAAAAATAATTAAAATACGACACGGAAGGAAAAATAACATGAACACAAAACAAATACACAAACGGCTCAAAATCTACATAAAACGAATTATTAACATGTAAAAATTTAAATAAATTTATAATACTTTGAACACACGAAAAAATAACACTAACACGAACATGACACGAAAAGTAAAATGAACACGACACGAATGTGTCAAAATATACACTAAACAAATTATTAATTTGTAAAAATTATATAAATTTATAATACTTTGAACACACGAAAAATAATACGAATACAAATACTTTGAACACACGAAAAATAACATGAATACGACACGAAAAATAGCATGAACATGACACAAAATATTTGAAACCGAAATGATCTGAAAACGAAAAAATCCGGATCCGAGAAGGTATGAACCTGAAAAGACCTAAACCCGATATGACCCGAACTCGAAATAATCCGAGGTCCAAAATACCTCATTAGTGTTAATCAAAAGATGAAACAAATAAAAAAAAATCTAAAATAACCTAATTAATCCAAAAATCATGTGATAAAAGTCTAAATAATCCCTCAAACTATAATTTATGACATGGATTATGTGATAAAAGGGTGATACCACAATTAACCTTCAAAGTCTTACTAATGACATGCATTATGTGACAAATGATGGATGATTTAAAATCCCAAATTCTCTATTCTCATGCAATTGGGGATAACTTTTATAGTTAGTAATATATTAGAATGTTTCCCTCTCCGCTTCGTTAGGGAGTTAAATTTTTTTATATAATTTGAAGGATTTGTATTTGATGCACTGTCAGTTTATAGGTCTATACACTGACAGTAAATTTTACAATGACACATCATTAAAAAACTAACCACTAACCTTAACCCCTAACCCTAACACTAACCCTACAACAACTTTTAACATGTGGCATCGTAAGATACACTGTCAGTGTATAGACCTATACACTGACAGTGCATCAAATATAATCCTAATTTTAATTATATTAAATAGTATTTATTTATTTAAATATTTAAATATATATTTATGTATTCAAAGAATTATATTTTTAATATAAAAATTAAATATTTCAAATTACAACTTTTTCATAAATAAAAATTATTACTAAATCAATTTTAAATAAAAACATAAATCTATAAAATTGAACTTTTTTTAAAATCAAATGATAAATTCATCAAAAAATAAACCTTAAATCGATTTTTTTACCAATCAAATTTAACTTTCTTCGATTGAAAGAATCCAAGCCGACCAATTACTCTTATTGATATTTCTTTTTTTTCTTCTCAAAAGATAAAATATAATTGTAAAATCTTTTTTTCACATCCTAAATAATAATTATTTATTATATAATAATATATAATAAATATTTTAATTTATTGATTCATTTTGTAATTTTTTCAACAAAAAAAATCTCTCTTTATTACACGTTATTCAAGAAAATTTTATTTTCTTTCCTTACTAATAATTATTTATTATTATGATCATAAATAGTAAATATTATTGGTTTATTAATTAATTTTGTAATTATTCTAAAAAATTTGATCACAAATAAGATGACATCGGATCGAATATCAACAATTTTTTAAATATTTGAATTCGCTTAACTTATATGAAATCTAAATCTGTTTATTATCCACTTACTGTCCGAATCTGCATTCGATTTAAAAAGCAATATCCGTTGGATATTCGAACCCACTAAATATCCAAATTTATTAAATTATTTTTTAAAAATAAAAAATAAATATGTAAATGGATATTGGATTTGGATATCTGAATCTTTTATTCGCATAAATAAAGTGGATTCGAATAACGAATTAAATATCCGACACTATCCGAATCAAAATTAAAGTGATTTGGATAACTTATATCCAAGGATTCATTTTTAAATCCGCTCTAAATCCGTTGTGGATAGTAAATTCAATATCCGAATTCGTAAATTATCCGAATTCGCAATATTCGTATCCAAAAATAACAGATCAAATAATATCGAATATTCAATTTTTTAGTATCATTCACAAAGCTAAAAAAAAAAATTATTTCTTTATTAATAATTATTTACTATAATAACTATAAATATAAATAGTTTTACTTTAACAACTTATTATGTAATTTGTCAAAAGAACGAAAGAAAAAAACACAGTTGTCGTGGTCTGGGAACGTTGTTGCGACAATATCCCCTTAGGGATACTTTGAATATAATAAATATAAATATTCAAATTCGTAATATTCGTATCCAAAAATAATGGATAGAATAAAATATCGAATATTCAATTTTTTAATATCATTAACAAAGCTAAAAAGAAAGATTTTTTCCTTATTAGTAATTATTTATTATAATAACTATAAATATAAATAGTTTTACTTTAATAACCTATTATGTAATTTTTCAAAAAAACGAAAAAAAAATAAATCGTGGACATGTTGTTGCTACAGTATCCCCTTAGGGATTCTTTTAATATAATAAGTATAGATATCCGAATTGGCAATATTTATATCCAAAAATAGCGAATCAAATAATATTGAATATTCAATTTTTTTAGTATCATTCACAAAGCTAAAAAAAAATATTTCCTTATTAATAATTTTTTATTACAATAACTATAAATATAAAATAGTTTTACTTTAACGATCTATTATGTAATTTTTCAAAAAAAAATCACAGATGTCGCTGTCTGTCCGTTGCTACAGTATCCCTTAAATATACTTTTAATATAATAAGTATAGATTAAAAAAAAAAACATGTCATTGTTTGACCTTACTACAGTATCTCTCTAATAGAAATCTTGTAATATAATCTAATAATATAGGTATAGATTAGTCACTTCATTTATATCTTATAGTATAAAATTAATCATATTAATTATTCAATCTAGCATGCGCATTAAGCCATTAACATTCTATACCAATGGGATGCAGGCCGTACAGGATCAAGTGACATTTACGGATGCTCCACGTTACACTTTCTCCTAAGAATAACGATAGATAATAAAAAGTTGAATATCTTATATTTATTTAATTTGATTTTTTTTTTTTTGAAATTGGATATTTTATTAGTATAATATTATTCTACAACAGAATTTAGACTTCTCTTTTTTTTTTTTTTTTTTAAATCGATATCTTCAAATTCGTCCGAATCTTTTTTTCAAATGATATAAAATATAAATTCTCACGTATCGATTTAGTGCATTTAATATGTTAATTACGGAATGTTCCTCACAATATTTTCAACATGATTTACCCATGAACAATGCTTGAAGCTCTAAATTTATTTTGTGCAGATTGAATGCCGACCAGTTAAGAGAATGGTAGATCTGACAATTCGTGTATCTCTGTTGTGTTCGTGTGTTTTATCGTATTATAATCGTGTTTAAAATTTTTTATATTTATATAAATTTTGATACGGTAATAACTCGTATTATATAAATTTTGAGATATTCGTGTCGTATTCATATTATTTTTACGTGTCGTGTTGTATTTTTTGCGTGTTTTAATTATTTTTTCGTGTCGTGTCTAATATTCTTAAATCTAAAAGGATGGCCGGCGAGAGTGATGAGAGAAAAGATCATTTGCTTCACATCTAAGGAAATTGTTTTTGCTTTCATTTTCTCCATATAAATTATTAATGCTTGAAGCAAGGACAAAATCCTTTCTCAAAGATAAGGTAATTGAAACAAGACCAAGATCACTAAATACATAAAAAATAAAAATAAAAATTTATGCAGGAATAATTAATGAAAGAATTTTTTTTTTTTTTTTTGTGATGATATCATACATATTTTAAACACAAAGATAAAGTGAAACAATATTGTAATTAGACCTGCTCAAGGGTCGGGCTACCTACTCAAGTCCGAAGGCTCGCCCATATTTAAGAGGGTTTGAACAAAAATATTAAACTCGAAATATGGATTTGGATAAAAAAAAAATGAGACCCGTTTAGAAAATGGGTCGGACCTTGGCTCCAACAATCAAGGCTCGAGCCCAGTCCGACCCGTTTTTCATTTATATAATATAATATAATATTTTATATATTATTTAATTTATATCATATAAAAAATAAATAAATATAATATTATAGTGTAAGCATTTAAAAATATACTAAGTTATCCATGTTTTAGAATTTAATAAATAAAAAAATATTAAAAATTAAATAATAAAAAATAAAATATATTTATTTAAATTTTTTAGAAAAAAATAATATGGACGGACTTGGACAAAATTTGAGATCCATATTTCGAGTCGGACCGGACTTGAACAAATATATGTGGTGTTGATACCATATCTCGACCCGGCACGAACCCGACCCATAAGAACCTCTAATTGCAACCAAATTAAATTAAAATTCCGTTTCGTTGATATTTTTTTGTTTGCTTTTTACTTTTTTGTTTTTCACAAAAAAATGAATAGAAAGAAAAAAATCACAAAATAAAAAAGTGAAAGTGAAATAATGTAAATTGTAATAACCAATTTTCGTCCGGGTCGGATTCGAATCCGACCCGGGCCAATTACGAACCAGGCCTGCTATTCAGCAGGCCCAATCTGCTGTCCAGGCCCATTGGCCCATTTTCGACCCAAACCCCTCAACCCCCAAACCAGGCCCAATTTTCGGGCCCTTTTCAACCAAGCCCAGGCCCACTGAAACCCTAAACCAAACCCTAATCCCCTAACCAGACCTCTGCCACCAGCCTCCCTGCCAACCCAGCCCTACCTCTGCCACCCTGACCAACCCTCCCCCCACACGCCAAACCCTGGCCACCTGACACCCTGCCCTGCCACCAGCCACCCTCCCCTGCCACACTCAACCTCCTGGCAACCCATCCCCACACGCCACCCACATGCACACTCAACCTCACGCCACCCCTCAACCCCTCCATAAAGGCCCCATCACCAGCAAAAAAAAGAGGGAGGAGACCCCGGATTCAGATCCCCCCAGACTCGAACCCCCCAAAAAGACCAAAGGAGACCCCTCCCTCTCCAAAAACCCCAGATCTGGGGTCCGAACCCCAGATCTGGACCCCCTTTCGAAACAGCCCCGACCACCCTCTCCTCCAAAACCGAAAAACCCTGCAAAAGAAAGAAAACATACCAAAACAAACCAAAACAGCCAAAACAGCAAACCAAAGAAAAAAAAAAGTTTTTTTTAAAAAAGAAAAAAACCTAGATCTACGAAATTCGGTGGGGATACGGGCTAAACGGAGCCCGGATCCGTAACGAGGGGGTCGAAAACCCCTCGAACGGCGGCCGGCGACGGCGTACGACGGCCGGCGCGGTGGCCGGCCGTCGGATTCTGGGTTTCTGGGGAGGTTCTGGGCTGAGAGAGAAAAAGAGAGAGAGAGGGAGAGAAAAAAAAAAAAAAAGAAGAAGAAATGAAGAGAAAAAAAAAGGGGCTTATATAGCCCCCCTGAGCCGGGTCAAGGTGACCCGCGCCTGGACCCGCGGGTCGACCCGGGGTCCGCGCGGGTCACCCATTTTTTTAAAAAAAAATTTTAAACGGCGTCAAAACGACGCCGTTTAGGACCCAGGGTCCGCGCGTGGACCCGCGGGTCGACCCGGGGTCCGCGCGTCCGACCCGGGTCCCCAAAAAAATAGAGAAAGGCGCCGAAACGGCGCCGTTTTTGTGGCGTCGAAACGGCACCGTTTTGGCGGGGAGGATCCGCGCCTGGACCCGGATCCGACCCGGGGTCCGCGCGGGTTCCCCCCCCAAAAAAAAAAAAAAAAAAAAAGAAATTTGGGCCAGGCCAGGCCAGAACCAGGCATGGTTCAGCAGGCCAGGGCCGAACCTGGCCCAACAGGCCTGGTTTTGGGGCCAAAAAAAAAAAAAAAAGAAAAAAAAAAGGAAAAGAAAGAAAAGAATAAAAAATATAAAAAAATAAAAAAATAAAAAAAATTAAAGAAAAATTCACGATGATCGTTTTTGAAGTTTTGATTTTTTTTATTAACATTTTTCAGGTGATTTTGCGAAGATCGAGTACAGCATTTTAATTTTTGGATTCTCGATATTTTTCAGGTATGATTTTAATTTTCTTATTTATTTTTGTTTATTTATTTAAGTATTCGACATATTTTTATTACTCGGTTTCGGTTTTAAAAAAAATATAAAAATATAAATTCTTTTAGTACATGTTTTTTTAAAATTATTTCCGGTAAATAAAAATTCTCTGAAAACGGATCTTTTTCTCGGATGGTCAGAGTATCGATCATTTTTCGAAATGGTCTGCGTAAGAATAATAATCGAAACACTATCGAAAGTATCGGAGTGATTCGGGAATTACTCTTACATAGATAATTTCTTTTATTTCGGAAATAATTATTAAAAGCATTTTAATTTACTTTTCAAAAAAAAAGATTTTAATAAATGCGAACAACCGACGACGGAATTCGAAGGACGTCACGGTAGTGATTCCTAAGATATCTTGAGGTGCGAGAATTTCGTTAAATATCACCACGAGTGGTGGGAGTATTTAGCGACATGCTCGATACAAAAATTCGTTTTCGTTTAAAAAAAAATGGAAATAATCAAAATAAAAAAATGAATAAAGAGCGAATGTTTATTGCGCTCGATATTTTGCCATGCTCGTGTTTTTAATATTACGATTCGCATGTTTAATTTTATAGTTATATGTTAAGCCGTATGCATCCGATATTTAAATATTCGCATCATACGCATTTGAATAAAAATGGATGTAAATTGCCGACGACGGAATTCGAAGGATCACGGTTGTGATTCCTAAGATGTCTTGAGGTGAGAAGATCTCGTTAAATACCACCGAGAGTGTCGGGAATATTTAATGAGTATTTTCGATAATAAATTTATGTTCACTTTCGTTTTTTTTAAAAAATAAAAAAACAGTTCAAGAAAATCCAAAAAAATAATAAACATGTTTTTTAAGAATAATAAATAAAAGATAATTATTTTTAAATACCGATGTTAAATCCATTAAATCGAGATTAAAGATAACACGTGATTAAGTGGTACCGTTTTCTAACGGGCGTTACGGGGGTGCTAATCCTTCCCCGCACGTAACCGACTCCCGAACCCAAATTTGTTTGTCTCTCTGGTTCAAAGCGCGGACTTCGAAATTGGTTTTAAAAAATATTTTAATTAATTTTAAAATATTTTACTAAAATCGGTTTTAATAGGTGGCCAATCACACCTAGCAAAAAAGATTGGTGGCGACTCCATTTTTTTGTGTTTTCATCAAATTCGTCGTAGCGGTCGGAAAAAACCGTTATGACAGCTTGGCGACTCCACTGGGGACCGCCTTGAGAGTCGAGCCACAAATTGATCATGTGTTATTTCAAGATCTCGAAATTAATGGATTAATCAGTATTTAATTTTAACTCTCTTTATTTTCTTTCTTTTTTTATTTTTATTTTGCTTGCAATTACACTTTGATATTTGTTAGTTCTTGATTCATTTTTTTTTATGTCGTTTATTTTTAAATCGTGGAATCTTTAGAATAAAGAGTCGTAGACAAATAGTCGAAAGTTTGCTTTTTCCTTCTCACATACGAGCACGTGCATTTCATACATAAGCTCTATGCCCGAGCTTTATCCCTTTAGGTGAAAGTAAAGTACCTACGCTCTCGTGAGGCAATAACCTCCGCATGGGCTAGCGAAACACTTTTAGAAGAGAAAAAGTACCTACGCTCTCGAGAGGCAATAACCTCCGCACGGGCTAGCGAAAAATCTCTTCAACAAATTGAACCCGTTTAAATCGGGATGCCTTACTAGCCTTCACGGGCGACAGTAAGGAGCAATTTGGAGCCTTTTAGAACCTAACTCAACCTCATGTAGTGAACTTGAGTAGAGCCATATCGAATTTCCGATCGAATATCCTCAAAATTTGGAAGGAACATGGTGATCTTTCGCTATTTGTTTACATTCCGAACAAGAACTGTAAATCGGGTAATGATGAACGCACATCGTGCTACCCGCAATTCAGTTTCCTTTTTCGCTCCGAAGGCATCGTGATGCTTAAATAAGTCGATACTGTCGGAGCAAATGTTCGCTAACTTTTTGTGTTTGTAAATATGAAAATTCTTTCTTTTCGTACATCTCGTACATTTCATGCACTAATGCACTTGTAAATAAAGCATGTACATTTATAGTTGTATTTTTGATTTCACTGTGATAATAATCTCATTTGATAAACCGCATAGACACTTGTTGTTGATTAAATGAGGATTGCAAACCGGTAGTGTTGAATAAATACTCGGACATTTGTGCCGTAATAAGACCCACTACCACAAAAGTTTTTGATAAAAATTGGCTTGTGAAAATAATATTTTGATTTTTACGAAAAAAAAACATTTTTCAAAAAAAAAAATTCAAAACAAAAAAAAAACAAAAAAATTTGCGGATTGAATTTGGGGGCAAAGTTTGTGCAATAAAATTGTTGAATGATCAAGTTCAGTCCAAATCATGAATAGTTTTCTGTATATATTCATGCATTAATTTGTTTATTCTTTAGACAAATCAAATTCGCATCATATTGCAATTGTAACATGCATGGTCATTCATTGTAGAATGCATTAGTGACATACATGATCGTTCTTCGTATATACCAGTATATCATTTTATTTACTCTTTACATGCATCATATCAACATCGTGATTGCATTCATAACAATAAGGTCATGCATTCCGTGACATACATGGTCACTCATTGTATATACTCATGCATTAATTTGTTTATTCTTTACACGCATCATATGGGCATCGTGTTACATTCACGGCATTCATAGCTCATGCATCATGAAGCACACTTGAGAGGAATAAAAAAGAAGTCGGTTTAGCTTTGAAAGGTTTTCTCTTCCAAATCAGAGAATCACTGTGTGCCTCTATGACACAGGCCGGAATCATGGAGGATGAACAAAATAGACTGGATAGAGTGGAAAGAGCACAGAGAGAACTACAAGAACAGTTAGCCAGATCTCAGCAAGAAACACGGGAACAGATCATAAAATCTCGAGAGGAGTCACGTGAGCAAATAGACAAGATGATTGAAATGATGACTAGGCTGACTCGAGGAAAATGGGTTGCTGAAGGATCGATCATAAGGGGAGAACCTCGACCTCGAGTAAACGACAACGAAGATCCGATTCACCTATCGAGTCAACGAGGCCAAGGATAATTTCAACTGAACTCGGAATTTCACCCCTCAGACTCGGTTGTTATTCCAAGCCAAGATGGTTCACTAGAACAAGAAAAGCTGAAAAAACGTGTGGCAGAGCAAGTGAAAGACGCAGAGGTGCAACAGAAGTATGATCTGTTTGAAGAGAGACTCAAAGCCATAGAAGGGATAGACATTTTCGGGAATATGGATCCGAATGAGCTCAGCTTGGTCCCAGATTTGGTGATTCCGCCAAAATTCAAGGTCCCTGAATTTGAAAAGTATGACGGATCGAAATGTCCATCAATCCACATCATGATGTTTTGTCGGAGAATGGCTGGCTACACCAACAATGACAAGCTGTTAATCCACTGCTTCCAAGACAGTCTAACAGGATCGGCTGCGAGATGGTATAATCAATTGGATCGGGTCTGTATCCGTTCTTGGAAAGATCTGGCAAAAGCTTTCAAGACTCAGTATAAGCACATGATCGACATGGCACCAGATAGGTTGACCTTGCAAAATATGGGGAAAGAGGCCACTGAGAGCTTCAAAGAATATGCTCAGAGGTGGATGGACATGGCCACCCAAGTACGACCGGCTCTGATTCAAAAGGAAATTACTGTCCTTTTTGTGAGTACACTACACGCTCCGTACTATGATAGACTCGTTGGCAATGCCACAAAGAATTTTGCAGATATGGTAACCTCAGGAGAGATGATTGAAAATGCTATCAAGAACGGAAAACTCGAAGGAGATGAGACATCCAATACCGAGGGAAACGAGACACCTGAAAGGAAGGAGGAACATGTCCAGACTATGGGAGAATTCACTCCGTATCCCCGGGTCTCTCCGTATCAATCATGTTACTCTACCAATGTCTCTTCAAGTCATTATCCTTACCTTCCCGATATTCAAACACATCATCCTATGCCAGCCCTTGCAACTAGGCCTGCTTTCCAGAAACGACCGAGGGGAAACCAAGAGAAGTTTTCAATCCCAATCTCTGACCTGTTGCAATTACTAATGAGGAACCGATACCTCACCCCTGTGCCTCTGAAAACAGCTCCAAACCCATCAGCAAGGAGTTATGACCCGAACAGCAAGTGTGAGTATCACATGGGGGCAATCGGACATTCAACTGAAAAATGCAGACGACTGAAGGAAAAGATTGAAGGTCTTGTTCATGACGGCACTTTGACTCCAGAGCTAGTTGAACAGTGGAAATCCGCATTGCCATAGATCGGTTTCTTCGCCACGGATTTGGAGGATGAATGGTTACCTTTAAAAGCATGTCGGCAAGCATTGAGGAATATGCATGTAGTTCTATGCCTCATCATGAAAGCACTTGTCTTATGTTGACATCCACATGAAATAAATAAATTTTGAATTTCAAAAGCTTTGTGTTTGTTGTGCTTTAATTTGAATTTGCAAAAATAAACATTAAAGAGATTCTTGATTTTTTTGAAGAGCGCGTTCTTAAAAGGAAAAAATCTTTCTTCACGTTAAGAAATGATGAGGAGTCTCGAGATTATTGATGATCATTGTTAGAAATGACCCAACACCCTTCCCCTCTCTTTCGGACTTGCCTATGCATGAATCCTTTGAGTTGAAACAATCAATGCTTCCAGGAACATATTGTTGAATTTCAGAAACCATAGTCAGTGCAATAAGAAAAATGTAGATCCTAGTTTAGGTTATGAGCAATGGAACAAACTTTAAAAAAAAAAAAAAATCTGAGCTTTTTGGTGTCTCAAACAAGTGAAACCTTTTTCAAGGATCTGGATTATGGTAAATTGATGTGTGTCAAGGTTATTCCAAAACCATTCACATCCTTTTCCGTAACCACAAAACAAGAGTTGCCCAGACGTCACTTCATGATTAACGTCTCGGGTAACATTGATTAAACCTGATTTTCTCATGTTTCTAGAAAAAAAAAGCTGTTTTCGAGCCATATTCTTTCTTGTCCCTTCGGAGAGCAAAAAAAAAAGACTCGAGGTGTTCCTCGTTATGATAGGAATTCTCATTTGTATGACCAATCAAATGGTGCATCATTTGTAGATACGGAAGACGCGTGGTGGATAAAGATGGAGTAATTTCGGAGCATGCATCAAAAAAAGAAAAAAATGAAAAAAAAGAAAAAAAATGAAAAAAAGAGAAAAATGAAAAATGAGTGTGACATCATGCATTTATGAAATTCAAGATGGTTTCAAGAAAGAAAAAAACATTTTCATTATTTTCCTCTAGGGAATGACTCTTCGATTTACGTGCTTGTGTTCGAGATGAAAAATGGCCATCTTTCATCATCCTTTCGCAAAATAGAAAATATCCTTTTGCTACCCTTTTGAGCCTAATGAATATTCGTTCTTTCAACCCCGGTCAAGGATCACCCTCCACACTAGGGGGCAAATGCGAGGAAGGATTTTTTTTAAAGGTCACAGATAGTGAAGTCTTGGTTCAAAAACGAAAAAAAAGAATGTCTTGAATCAAAGAGAAATTTGAGCTTCCAAATGACTACGGGCTCACCTTGTCAAAATAGAAATGCAAAAAAAAAAAGAGGGAGATAAAAAGAAAAAATGAGAGCAAAAAAATAGAAAAGGAAGAAAAGAACGAATGAAAATCATCGGATGAAGAGAAAAGCTCAGCAAAGACAAATGTTTCGAAGAGAATCCTCCTCATGAAATGATCCTTGATTTGATCACCTTAAACACCTGTTTGGGCCTATTTATCTTTTTTCAGAACCTCGAACCTTGGCCTACATTACATACCTGAAAAAGACCATTTCGATCGAGCATGGTCATTTAAATTGATGAGTCTATTCTTAGAAAAACGCATGAGACTTCGGTCTCCTTTCTGGTTAAAAATCCTTTTTGGATAAGTCTTGATTTCTTGAATGCATGGTGAAACACTTAATGAAAAAATGGAAAGAATGAGACTCTAGGGTGAAAACCCGACATGGGCAGTCTAGAGTAAAATGGGAGAATTTCGGTGCTGCTTATGGTATTGTCGAGGCCATAACAAAAGAAGAGGTCATTTTTGAAGAAGTTAAGGAACATCTGAGAATTCCAAAATATCCCAAAACTGTCAACGCTCGTTTGGAGGTTTGACTTTAAAAGCTGAGACCGTTTTCCTTTCCAGAATCAATTCTCCAGTTTGAATATCCCAGCTAGTCTTGACGTTTGTCAAAATGCCATAATTTGGAAACTAAAAGAAGGTTGAATTTGTTTGAGTCCAAAAAAATCATGTTCTATAAAATCTATTCTATTTGTGAATCTAGAAAGGATATACATTTTTCTTGTTGCGAAGTCTCCTTGGATCGACCAAAATCTTGTGGTATCAAGCCTTCCGACTCAATTTGAAAAAAATCCGAATCGACACTCAGAAAAACTTCTAACAGTGATCATCAATCTTCAAGAGATCTGGATATCAGACGATGACATTTTTAGCTCAAGAGTTTTTAGCAAATAAGCAAACATTTTTTAAAAAAAGAGCAAGCAAAAGCAGATAAATGAAAATATTTTTGGAAGAAACCATTTCCGATGTTGGCATAAGACGAAGGTTCTTCTGGCCCGGAGGTATGGAACTATTGAGGTAAAAGAAATGAACATTTGGCTCAGACTCCAGTTGATAAAATTTTGAAAACTATCGGGGCAAAGGGATAGTTCCAAAGTGAAGAAAAAGGTTGATCTCTTACGAGGCACGAGCGTTGCAGGATACACTCTGCTTCGAAGAGGAAAAACAATTTGGAAAAGCTAAACCAAGATCAGAAAAAAACAATTGGGGGCATTCGCATCATTCATGAACATTCGCATATTTATTAGGTTTTGCATCTACATCGTGTCGTAAAATGTGTACAGTATCCGAAGGTACTTGCACATGCATCATCAGGGGCATACGCATTGACATCGCATGACATTTACATTTCATGCATGGCATTGATTATTTGAAAATTTGACATTTGAATTCGAACATTCAGTGAGATTTTCTTCCAAGATATGATATTCAGGTATGATCACCAAGACCTCCGGGCACCTCTTTTAAAACCTCCGGGTTTCCTCTTTTAAGTCCTCTGATGAGAGGAGCAATTAATTTTCAAAGTTGTGGAGCCTCTGATGAGAGGAGCAATTTATTTTCAAAGTTGTGGAGCCTCTGATTAGAGGAGCAATTTATTTTTCAAAGTGATGGAAAATTAAAAAAGAAGACCTCCGGGCATCCGTTTTAAAAAACCTCCGGGTTATATTTTTAAGACCTCCGGGCACTAGTCTCAAAAATCCATGGATAAGACCTCCGGGCGCCATTTTCAATGAAAAGACATTTTTACAGACCTCCAGGCACCTCTTTTAAGACTTCCGGGCACCATTTTCAAAGAAAAGATAATTTTCATAAGACCTCCGGGCATCTGTTCTCAAGACCTCCGGGCACTATTCTCAAAAATCACGGATAAGACCTCCGGGCACCATTTTCAAAGAAAAGACATTCTTAAAAAAAAGACGTCCGGGCACATGTTTCAGACCTCCGGGCATTATTCAAAAAAAATCATGGATAAGACCTCCGAGCGCCATTTTCAAAATGACATTTTTCAAAACCTCCGGGTACCATTTTCAATTCTTGCAAAGTCAAACTCAAAGGTCGAGCCTCGGTATGATTAGTCGAGTCTTAACTTTCGTAAGACTAAGGTAGTAAGTGAGGTGATGATCTAAGTTGTGTTCAAACTCATTGTCAAAAATTCGAAGTTCATTTTTAAATTTCAAAGTTGTGGAGCCTCTGATGAGAGGAGCAATTTAATTTCAAAGTTGTCGAGCCTCTGATGAGAGGAGCAATTTATTTTCAAAGTTGTTGAACCTCTGATTAGAGGAGCAATAGGAGTAATTTATTTTTCCAAGTGATAGAGCCTCTGATGAGAGGAGCAATTTATTTTTCCAAGTGATAGAGCCTCTGATTAGAGGAGCAATTTATCTTTCCAAGTGATAGAGCCTCTGTTTAGAGGAGCAATTTATTTTGAAAGTGAAGGAGCCTCTGATTAGAGGAGCAATTTATTTTTCAAGTAATAGAGCCTCTGATGAGAGGAGCAATTTAAATTTCAAAGTTGTGGAGCCTCTGATGAGAGGAGCAATTTATTTTCAAAGTTGTGGAGCCTCTGATGAGAGGAGCAATTTATTTTCCAAGTGATAGAGCCTCTGATTAGAGGAGCAATTTATTTTCAAAGTGATAGAGCCTCTGATGAGAGGAGCAATTTATTTTTCCAAGTGATAGAGCCTCTGATTAGAGGAGCAATTTATTTTCAAAGTGATAGAGCCTCTGATGAGAGGAGCAATTTATTTTTCCTAGTGATAGAGCCTCTGATTAGAGGAGCAATTTATTTTCCAAGTGATAGAGCCTCTGATTAGAGGAGCAATTTATTTTCAAAGTGATAGAGCCTCTGATGAGAGGAGCAATTTATTTTTCCAAGTGATAGAGCCTCTGATTAGAGGAGCAATTTATTTTCAAAGTGATAGAGCCTCTGATGAGAGGAGCAATTTAAATTTCAAAGTTGTTGAGCATCTGATGAGAGGAGCAATTTATTTTCAAAGTTGTGGAGCCTCTGATGAGAGGAGCAATTTATTTTCCAAGTGATAGAGCCTCTGATTAGAGGAGCAATTTATTTTCAAAGTTGTGGAGCCTCTGATGAGAGGAGCAATTTATTTTCCAAGTGATAGAGCCTCTGATTAGAGGAGCAATTTATTTTCCAAGTGATAGAGCCTCTGATTAGAGAAGCAGTTTATTTTTCCAAGTGATAGAGCCTCTGATTAGAGGAGCAATTTATTTTCAAAGTGATAGAGCCTCTGATGAGAGGAGCCATTTATTTCCCAAGTGATAGAGCCTCTGATTAGAGGAGCAATTTATTTTCCAAGTGATAGAGCCTCTGATTAAAGGAGCAATTTATTTTTCAAGTGATAGAGCCTCTGATTAGAGGAGCAATTTATTTTCCAATTGATAGAGCCTCTGATTAGAGGAGCAGTTTATTTTTCCAAGTGATAGAGCCTCTGATTAGAGGAGCAATTTATTTTTCCAAGTGATAGAGCCTATGATTAGAGGAGCAATTTATTTTTCCAAGTGATAGAGCCTCTGATTAGAGGAGCAATTTATTTTCCAAATGATAGAGCCTCGCTAAAAATGGATCTCAATAACTGGACAAAATTGGTTATACTGTCTTTGCCCTATTCCTGATTCTCAGCAATGTGCAAAGAGGGACAGCTGTAATAACCAATTTTCGTCCGGGTCGGATTCGAATCCGACCCGGGCCAATTACGAACCAGGCCTGCTATTCAGCAGGCCCAATCTGCTGTCCAGGCCCATTGGCCCATTTCCGACCCAAACCCCTCAACCCCCAAACCAGGTCCAATTTTCGGGCCCTTTTCAACCAAGCCCAGGCCCACTGAAACCCTAAACCAAACCCTAATCCCCTAACCAGACCTCTGCCACCAGCCTCCCTGCCAACCCAGCCCTACCTCTGCCACCCTGACCAACCCTCCCCCCACACGCCAAACCCTGGCCACCTGACACCCTGCCCTGCCACCAGCCACCCTCCCCTGCCACACTCAACCTCCTGGCAACCCATCCCCACACGCCACCCACCTGCACACTCAACCTCACGCCACCCCTCAACCCCTCCATAAAGCCCCCATCACCAGCAAAAAAAAGGGGGAGGAGACCCCGGATTCGGATCCCCCCAGACTCGAACCCCCCAAAAAGACCAAAGGAGACCCCTCCCTCTCCAAAAACCCCAGATCTGGACCCCCTTTCGAAACAGCCCCGACCACCCTCTCCTCCAAAACCGAAAAACCCTGCAAAAGAAAGAAAACATACCAAAACAAACCAAAACAGCCAAAACAGCAAACCAAAGAAAAAAAAAGTTTTTTTTTAAAAAAGAAAAAAACCTAGATCTACGAAATTCGGTGGGGATACGGGCTAAACGGAGCCCGGATCCGTAACGAGGGGGTCGAAAACCCCTCGGATGTTAGGTTTTGGAGAAAACCGGCCGCCGTTCGACGGCGGCCGGCGACGGCGTACGACGGCCGGCCGTCGGATTCTGGGTTTCTGGGGAGGTTCTGGGCTGAGAGAGAAAAAGAGAGAGAGAGGGAGAGAAAAAAAAAAAAAGAAGAAGAAATGAAGAGAAAAAAAAAAGGGGCTTATATAGCCCCCCTGAGCCGGGTCAAGGTGACCCGCGCCTGGACCCGCGGGTCGACCCGGGGTCCGCGCGTCCGACCCGGGTCCCCAAAAAAATAGAGAAAGGCGCGTCCGACCCGGGGTCCGCGCGGGTTCCCCCCAAAAAAAAAAAAAGAAATTTGGGCCAGGCCTGGCCCAGCAGGCCAGGCCAGAACCAGGCATGGCTCAGCAGGCCAGGGCCGAACCTGGCCCAACAGGCCTGGTTTTGGGGCCAAAAAAAAAAAAGAAAAGAAAAAGGAAAAGAAAGAAAAGAATAAAAAATATAAAAAAAGAGAAAAAATAAAAAAAAATTAAAGAAAAATTCACGATGATCGTTTTTGAAGTTTTGATTTTTTTTATTAACATTTTTCAGGTGATTTTGCGAAGATCGAGTACGGCATTTTAATTTTTGGATTCTCGATATTTTTCAGGTATGATTTTAATTTTCTTATTTATTTTTGTTTATTTATTTAAGTATTCGACATATTTTTATTACTCGGTTTCGGTTTTAAAAAAAATATAAAAATATAAATTCTTTTAGTACATGTTTTTTTAAAATTATTTCCGGTAAATAAAAATTCTCTGAAAACGGATCTTTTTCTCGGATGGTCAGAGTATCGATCATTTTTCGAAATGGTCCGAGTAAGAATAATAATCGAAACACTATCGAAAGTATCGGAGTGATTCGGGAATTACTCTTACATAGATAATTTCTTTTATTTCGGAAATAATTATTAAAAGCATTTTAATTTACTTTTCAAAAAAAAAAGATTTTAATAAATGCGAACAACCGACGACGGAATTCGAAGGACGTCACGGTAGTGATTCCTAAGATATCTTGAGGTGCGAGAATTTCGTTAAATATCACCACGAGTGGTGGGAGTATTTAGCGACATGCTCGATACAAAAATTCGTTTTCGTTTAAAAAAAATGGAAATAATCAAAATAAAAAAAATGAATAAAGAGCGAATGTTTATTGCACTCGATATTTTGCCATGCTCGTGTTTTTAATATTACGATTCGCATGTTTAATTTTATAGTTATATGTTAAGCCGTATGCATCTGATATTTAAATATTCGCATCATACGCATTTGAATAAAAATGGATGTAAATTGCCGACGACGGAATTCGAAGGATCACGGTTGTGATTCCTAAGATGTCTTGAGGTGAGAAGATCTCGTTAAATACCACCGAGAGTGTCGGGAATATTTAATGAGTATTTTCGATAATAAATTTATGTTCACTTTCGTTTTTTTTAAAAAATAAAAAAACAGTTCAAGAAAATCCAAAAAAATAATAAACATGTTTTTTAAGAATAATAAATAAAAGATAATTATTTTTAAATACCGATGTTAAATCCATTAAATCGAGATTAAAGATAACACGTGATTAAGTGGTACCGTTTTCTAACGGGCGTTACGGGGGTGCTAATCCTTCCCCGCACGTAACCGACTCCCGAACCCAAATTTGTTTGTCTCTCTGGTTCAAAGCGCGGACTTCGAAATTGGTTTTAAAAAATATTTTAATTAATTTTAAAATATTTTACTAAAATCGGTTTTAATAGGTGGCCAATCACACCTAGCAAAAAAGATTGGTGGCGACTCCATTTTTTTGTGTTTTCATCAAATTCGTCGTAGCGGTCGGAAAAAACCGTTATGACATAAATAATAAAAGTATTAACCAAATAAAACTTAAGTGTTTCAAAAATAAATGTTCATGATCAGACTAGATTGATTTTTTAAAAACCTTGCTGAAAGCTTGGCCGGCTTGACTCATCAAGCCTGAAAGGTACAAAAATATATATTTTTTAAAATTAAAAAATTAATATTTTGATATTTTTAAATATTTTAAAAATAAATAAAAATATTTTTTATTAATTAAATAATATTTCAAATGAAGAAAAACTTTATCCAACGCCTGACCATGTTCAGGCCATTCAAAAACTCAATGCCTTTTGCAACATTTTTCTTTTAGTACATGCGATTGCATTGTTAGTAAATATCACTTTTTGATATTTCATTATTGGAATCAAATCCATGAAGGCCCCAATTGGTACTCTTAAAAGAGTTTGAAAGGAAGCATTGAAGTAGAACCAAATTTATTTATTTATTTTTTAATTTGAAAAATAATTAAAATATGATATAAAACATGATACGATATTAAAAAAAAAAATGCAAACACGATACAAATACACGAATATATCAAAATATATATATAATAAATTATTAACATATAAAAATTTATATAAATATATAATATTTTAAACATAATTATAATAAAAAAAGAAAAACGACATAAATACATAAATTATGAATGCTTAGACCTATTGATAGAAAAAGGGTCATATCTTCTTTTCAATTTGATTAAGACCATTGATATTAGTTCAACCATTACAGTTCCCCCATTGAGATACCCCCAAGCTTTGATTTTCAGTACTTTGAGTGCATAAATTTATTCATTCTTCGAATCAAATCAGTCAACTTGTCCAATTATCATGGAGAACAACTTTATGTAAACTGTTGCACATGAATCTAACATTTTATTTTTCATTTTCTTTGTTTTCCCCCATTTTATACTTGTTCCATAGTCGCATTTATGACCTCTAAGTGGGTCAATGCAACAAAATCTTGCCAAAGATTAGAGCCCTTGCCGAAAGTTAAGACTTCTCTATTGATCTTTACCAAGATTAAGAAAATCGGATCAGATGTTAAATCATTGTGATTTTTTATTTTCGATTCAATCGATTAGATTGACCGATTCATTTAAACAAGATTTTAAATATTTTAAAAATAGTTTTAATATTAAATAAATATTATATCTAATAAATAATTAAAAAAATATATGCATTTGGCTTAGTGGTATGGTATATACTATAATCTTAAGAGGTTATGCTTCAAATCTCATTACTTACAAAACATATTTTAAAAAATAAATAAATAAATGTTTTTTTTTCGATTTTCTCTTATTTTTTTTATCAATTTTAGGCCGATACAAATGATTTTCGGTTCTTTATATAGCACCAGACAAGCCTACGATTCTCTGTTGAATCAGTCTAGTTTTCATCCATGATCTTTACACAAGACACTATTAAGTTTTTTTTTAATTTGATTAATTATTGTATGATAATATATAGGTAATTAATAATCATCTCATTTTTCTTTTCTCGTCCTTAACTTAGTGTTTAAAGTTGAACACCTCATATATTTTAGATCTATGCAAAAATTAGATATGGGATATGATATTTTAAATTTGGGTTAGATTGGTTCGATCCAGATTACTATTTAATAAATAATTTTTTTTTATTTAAATTTAATTATAAAAATATACAAATATTAGTATAAAAATAATTTTTTAATATATTTTAAATAATAAAACGAGTTTTTCGAACCCGAAGAACAGGACCAGGTCTTGACCAAATATATTTTTTACTATTCGAATATGTTTGAGCACGACTCGATTCATGGACAGCCTTAATATTTCTCAAGATTCTTTTTATTTCATTGAAAAAAGAGATACCATCAAATTACAACGATATACATATGGTATGAAGTCATTGGTAACTACTTATCCGACTCTAGATGATCGGAAGTGGGTCATTTTAATAACAAGGCATGAATTGAACTATATGTTCATCATCATTATCACCATGGAGAAATTCATTTTCCAAAGATAACCAATCAAGTGAGGGGAAGAGGAGTAAATCAATGGAAAAGAAATTAATTTAGGCCTCATTTTTGAGTGGGGAACACTGAAATTGCAATAACGTTTTATACACCCTATAAGAAAAGTCAAAGATTATCTTATATCGGATCGATTTGAAACTTTACATGCATGACAAGTATAATTATATTATTAAATCCAAGGGCCGGTTTGTTAAAATATAAATCGTATAAAAAGTTATGAAAGCATGTAAAATTAATTTAATTTTACAGTAGTTAAGTGAATCCCTCCTCTCTCTCTCTCTCTATATATATATATATATATATATATATATTAGTGGAAGCTTTTATAAAATTTTGATTGAGACATAGCCACTAAATCAGGCATGCAAAAGAAAGAAAGAAAAAGAAATAGTGGGTGTAATATACAGTTATTTGGCCCCAAATGCTTTTGGTGGGTCTATTTGCAGAATAATCCCTTCAAAAACCCTTCCTAACTTCCAGTTTTGGCTAATCCAATATGTTTCTTTATACATATTTAATTACTAGATATATAAAATTTAATTTCATACATCGGTTTGGTATCGATCCACTTACTATAGTTCATTTACCCCTATATTATATTTACGTATACATAAGAGAAGTTTTTTTTACTTACGTTCGGTTCGGGGAAGCCGGATGTTATGCAATAATGCTCAATTCCAAGTTTACTAAAATATAGCAACAAATATTGAGAGAACCTTAAGATTAGTTCATGAACTTTGAATGTTTCAGCCAATTATAATTCGATGCCTTAACATTAGTTCATGAATTTTGAATATTTGCAGCTAATAATTTGATGTGCAATTGAGTGTATGAACAAAAAATCTATCAATAAATGAAATCATTTTCATTAACCCCATGGTTGAAATTGTGTATAATACACCAAAATTCCATCAGCAATTGCACACTGCTACACAGTTTTGAGCACTAAAACAATGAGGTCATTTCATAGTGCTACACTGCTACTATATTATATCTTTCACAGATGGTATCATTATAACAGCTTTTTTTTTATAATTGGAGAAAAATGGCTGGAGGATATATAAGATAATTAAGTGGCATGAATTTTAGCTTCATGTTCATATGATTATGGGATGCCAATAATAATGTATTAGCTAGATTGACATGATCATGATGTAATCATCTTAAAAAAAGACCTAAATAATTCTAGAAAGCAATTTGAAGCTCTTTCCCCTTCTTATCTCATGAATGATGATGAAGGCTGCAATGGTTGGTAAGATGCAGTAAACCTCTTCTTTTTTTTTTCCTATATCAAGGTTAAAATTGTGAAAAAGAAGACAAATTCTCAACATGAGTTGTTATGGTTTATATTATCCGGATTCGGGTGAGTGTGAGTGTCAGATAAAGGTATGATCATTTTTTTTTTAAGTTTTTTCACATATTGGATCATACCCTCGTACTCATGTTTGAATACGTGTCGGACATAAATGTCGAATACGAATACTTTAAGAAAAATGAAGAGTCCGGATATCATAGGTTATAGGTAATGGTTAATTAACTCTGGCATAAATAATTACTACATTTCAGAAGAGTAACAAAATTTGTTGGCAGACAGCATTGAACCCCCTCACTAGTCACTATATATGCTACTTAGATTGAAGCAATAATTTTCAGCTCAAGTGATTAAGTTTATTGTTCTAGATAGCAATATTATACTTGAAAAGAATATTTGCAGATACCCCTTAAGGTCAACTTTTGTTCATATCATGCACATCAATGATATGTTTCATAAGAAGTCAATCAGATGTCTTGAGATTTCGTGTCGATGAACAATCTTATATCTTCAATTCAAGTTTCCCACATGAGATTAATCCCAGTCACCATTTGCTAGCATGGAAAACAGTGGACAGGTTACATTCGGAACTGCATTTTCTTGATGGATTCATCAGTTAAGGACACAATTTTGCACAATCTTTTGAGGTCAAAATGGTTAAAAACTTTCATTGCAACATTGTTTTTTCGGCTTTCATTCCATATATACTCTTGATATAAGGTTTGCAAGTGGCTGATAATCCAGATTTACCATCACAATTATAATATCAATAAAGGAAAGTCATGTGATTTACTTACATGGTACTTTGGACTATATTTTCTGTGTTTTTCTTGCTTATAACTAGGGAGAATATTCTGAACTTGAGACTTAACAAATTGGTTCATGCATACATCTTTAAAGGTCTGAGATTAGAATTCCTACATCTGTAAACCTTCCCCGATCCCCAAGCTGCGGCCTCTTTTATACAAAAAAATAAACTAGGGAGAATATTCTCCAAAAATAATGAATCTGGAGAATGAGTTCGTGTCTTCATATGCCAACTAAAACAACCATTCAATCTATTGTCTAGTTATCACCAAATAAAACTATATTTATCCTCTTGCAAGTGGCACAGTGGAAGGTCTTAAAGGGAAATACAAACAGGTGTTAACTATACATGGTTATTCATAATCCTTATTCGATTTGTTTGAATAACAAACTCCTATTGATCATCATGTTCCCGAGGTTTTTGTACTGCTCTTATTGCAGAACTTCTGACATTGGAATCTATATACTTGTAAAGAAGATATAACATGATGTGTTGTAACTTAAATATAATAGTTGAATCATTTTTTATCAACTTAAATTTTTAAGACAATTAACATGGTATCAGGTTTTGTTTTATTGTTTTTACATGTTACTCCTGCCTGTTACTTTTTTCGAATTTGTCACGTGATAGGTTTTTGTCTCTTTCTACACATGATGGGCCTGTTAAATTGATGTTGTCCTACATTTGCCAAGTTTTGGTTTTCCTGTAGTCTTATATTCAAGTTGAATCTCTACACTTATTATCAATTTATTTTAGTTTGAATGCTTAACAAGATGTAATTAGTCAAGATGTTATCTTGGGAATGTCATGAACACAAGAATGGATGTCAATCAATGCCTTGCAACTTGCAACTTGCAAGAATGCTATTAATTTGAATGCAAATGCATGAAATGCTGTGTCTAAAATTAAATGGATTCTCAGATCTGAAATATCTATCAAGCTTACAGGATGTATATATTTGTCTGTATTTTTTTTAGAAAGGGATTTGACAGGGGATTTAAATTGGCTCGCAAAGTGCATGGATTTAAATTACGGTCGCGAACGTGTTTTTAGTCGCATTGCGTTTGTTGCGATTGCAGACGTAATGAATATTACCTAAGTCGAATATCGATGACAGAAAAACTCGAAACCGTAAAATAACGACAGTAATATCACGTTGCGACAATTATTTAAATCTCTGTTCAAGACGCAAATACGGCAATATCTCTCTTTAGAGAGGACAGTCTAACTAAGATTGAAACTGTTCTTGGACTTTCCTATCCAGTATTTCTTTCCATAAGTTTTTGTTTCAAAGCAAAAGTAAACTCTGCAAAGTTATTCCCAACCTTACTGCAACAAGCAGTTTTTCCATTCTAACTTCTAGATAGAGCAATTACTGAACTCTGGCTAAATGGCCTGCTCAAATAGTGTCTTTTTAGTTAATGAATGCATAACAGCAAAAACTCCAATGCAAATTATGATTTTAGACTAGGGATGAAAGATTCAACTCCTAAATGCAGTGCAGAAACTTGGTCCAGAAAAATGTATTGAACAACTGCAGCTGCATTGATCTCATCAAGGTGCTGCAACTCGTAAGATATGTTATTTGGATTCCGGTGAGTGTCGGGTACAAGTATATGTCCAAAATGAGTATACTCAATTTAAAAAAAAAATTTTTTTTACATATTTCGAGGATTATTTCCTCGTACTCATGTCTAAATATATGTCGGACATGAATACTTTAAGGAAAATGAAGAATCCGAATAATGTAACTTGCAAGACCTTGCAGCCATTTCCTCATAATCGAGAAAATGTGTTGGATCACATCATTATCAGGAATTAAAGCAAAAATACAGTTCACATATTAAGAGCTGCTTAATAAGATACAGCATTTGTCCCTACTTCTAATCCTGACATCAGACTCTAAATATCTACCAACCAAATGACGCCAATGCTGGAATATTCAACTTGTTGATCGAATCATTCTGTTGTCTAAGACAGCATCAGGGATTTAGATAATAGCCGTAACGCGATGTTACGATCGTTATTTTACGATTTTGATTTTTTTCATCATTGATTTATATTACCGATATTTACCATAATTGACCGCAATAACATTCCTTACGTACGCAACCTTAATAAAAACGACGCAATCAGAAACGCGTTCGTAACTGCAATTTAAATATTTGAACAGCATAGCCAAGCATCTTAGCACTAAGTATTGATACGACTAGTGGGAGAGAAGGACATTGTAAAGCAATCTTGATCCTATTTTCTCTCTTTCAGGATCTTTCAGATGTTTTAGATCTCCCATTACAAATCAATTCTCTAACAGCTGCTGGTTTTAAGCTTTCAGTGCATGCAAATTTATACCAATTTTGAAGGCAATAAAACCTTGCAGCATAAAATTCTAACCTCATAACTAATATTGACATGTAAGTTGAATGCTCTAAACCATAGATTCTGCAAAAATAATATTGAAGAAGTGGGAGACACATTGATACATATGCCACAGCCTAAATCACAGTGTTGAGCACTAGTACTACTATGAGATCATATAGTTGAAAATTTTCAAGTGTCCCAATGCAAATTCGAAGAGCCAAAGCTACTTAGTATCTATATCTATATCTCTTTATATCTATTCTATATATTAAAAGAATCCCATGAGAGGGATACTGTAGCAAGAGCATGGCAGACGGCCAACAACTGGCCTTTTTTTTAATTCTTTTGGAAAATTACTAAATGAGTTATTAAATTAAAAATATTTATATTTTATAGTAACTATAATAAATAATTATAATTATTTTTTACTGATAGTAAAAAATTAAATATCTAATATTATTCGATCTGTTATTTGTGGATTCGGATATTACGGATTCGGATATTTAATCTACTATCCGCAGCGGATTCGAAAATAAATCCTTGGATGTCTGTTATCTGAAATCACTTTGATTTTGATTCGAATAGTGTCGAATATTTGAATCCGTTATCCGAATCCTATTTATTTATGCGAATAAAGGATTCGGATATCCAAATCCGATATCCATTTACATATTTAGTTTTTATTTAATTTTATATTTTTATATTTTTACAATAATTTAATAAATTCGGATATTTAACGGGTTCGGATATCCAACGGATATTGCTTTTAAAATCGGATGTGGAGTCGAATAGTGATATTTGAATAGTAAGCGGATAATAAACGGATTAAAATTCCAAATAAATTAAGCGGATTCAGATTCGGATATTTAAAAAATTGTTGATATCCGATCCGCTACCATCCTATTTGTGACAAAACATTTTTGGAATAATTACAATATTAACTAATAAATCAAAAATATTTAATATTTATTATCATAATAATAAATAATTATTAGTAAGGAAAGAGAATAATTTTTTTTGAAAAACGTGTAATGAAAGGAGAATTTTTTTTGAAAGAATTATAAAATGAACCAATAAATTAAAAATATTTAATATCTATTATTATATAATAAATAATTATTAATAAGGAAGTAGAAAAAAATTTATGTGAAAAAAAAGATTTTACAATTATTTTTTATCTTTTGAGAAGAAAAAAAAAATACCAACATGAATAATTGGTCGGTTTGAATTCTTACAATCGAATAAAGTTAAATTTTATTGGTAAAAAAATCTACTTAAGATTTATTTTTTGATGAATTTTTTATTTGATTTTTTAAAAAGTTTAATTTTATAATTTTATGTTTTTATTTAAAATTAATTTAGTAATATTTTATTTTTTTATGAAAAACATATAATTTGAAATATTTAATTTTTATATTAAAAATATAATTATTTTAATATGTAAATATTTATTAAAATATTTAAAAAAATAAATTTTATTTAATATAATTAAAATTATAAAAAAAAAATTCAAGTCCTAGCAAAGCGAGAGGAGAACATTCTGGTATGTTTAATTTTTTTATCCTTCATTTCTTTCGAATTTGGGTTGAGTATCGGATACAGGTATATGTACAACACGAATATGTTCATTTTTAAAGATTTTTTTTATATATTTGAAAGATCATGTTCATAACTATATCCGAATATATGTAGAATATAAATATCGAATATGAGTATTTTAAGAAAAATGAAGAGTGAAAATCAAAGTGATCTAGTGGAAATTTTGCAGCCAAGTGTGACATGCTTTTTCTGCAAAACAACTGGACTATATATGCAACTTTCTTCCAACAACCGACTACTCCTCTTCTAAAAATGGTTGGTTAGCACATAGAATACATAAAGCAGACCCCAAGGCTTCGTTTGGAAACAAATGAAGTCTCGGTGCGGTCCAATTGAGGCACTTTTTGACCCCAATCGGATCGCACACATCGTTTGGGTGTCAAGACACCAGCACGGTGAGTATGGTTTCACCGTGCTGGTGTCTTCGTTATCCACTAGAGCTTGAAACTCCAGTGGATAACAATGCCCTCCCACTGGAGGCATTGGTCAACTTTGTCTTTTTTTTTTTTTTACTTTATATAATTTAACTTTTATTTATTATAATTTTTTATTTAAAAATAAAATAATTTTTAATTTAATATCATTAATAAATTTTATTATCATATAAAAAAGTTAATAAATATATATTTTATTATTATATAATTAATATGATTATAAAAAATAAATAATTACATAAATAAAAATATTATTTTTAAACTTTATAGAATTTTTAAATTTTTTTTGACATAAATATAATTTTAATTATTATAAATAACATAAATATAATTTTAATATATATTTTATTATTTAACATAAATATAATTTTAATATTTTGTAATTACTTATTATATATACAAATTTTAATCTAATGTCCTTAATGGTCATTTTTTTTTTCTTACTATAATTTATTCCACCGCTGCTTTTGAATCCAAACATACATCCCACCACTGATTTTAATTTCACCGCTACAGTATCCGATCTCACAGCTATAGTAATTAATCTCACCGCCACAGCTATTTTTAATCTCACCTGAGTCAATCTCACCTCCCATCCAAATGGACCTTAAGCTTCCTTTAAATGTTTCAAAGGTGGCTACTGGCTAGGCTTTTTTTTTTTTTTCATTTTTCTTCTTGTTAGATTATAATGCTTTTTCTATCTAACTTCAATTATATTAAATAATAATTATTTATTAAAATAATTTTGTTTTTTAATATTTTAATATATATTAATATATTAAAATAATTATATTTTTTAATATAAAAATTAAATATTTTAAATTATATCTTTCTCACAAATAAAAAAAGTTTTTTACTAAACCAATTTCAAATAATAAAACATAAAATTATAAAACTATACTTTTTTAAAAATCAAGTAACAAAATAATCGAAAAATGAAACTTAAGTCGATTTTTTTATCAGTCGGATTTCACTTTCTTCAATTGTGAAAACCTAAACCGACCAATTGCTTCTGCTTGTCTTTCTTTTTCTCCTCTCATAATGAAGAATAAAAAAATAATTGCAGAATCTTTCCTTTACATAAATTTTTTTTCTTCTATTTTCTTAGTAATAATATTTATTGTGATGATAATAGATAGTAAATATTTTTGGTTCATTGGTCTATTTGGTAATTCGTTCAAAACTTTTTTTTTCTTTTACTTATAGAGATGGCGGTTGATTGGATATTTGCAATTTTTTAAATATTTGAATTTAAATTCGTTTATTATCTACTTACTATCCGAATATTACTATCTGCATCTAATTTAAAAAAATAATATCCTTCGGATATCTGAATTCGCTAAATATCTGAATTTATTAAATTACTTTTTAAAAAAAATAAAAAAATTAAATTAAATAAGAACTAAATATGTAAATAGATATCATATTCGGATATCCGAATCCGTTATCCATATAAATAAAGCGAATTCAGATAACAGATATCCAAGGGTTCTATCCGAATCCTCAATATCCAAATCTAAAGAAACAAATCGAATAGTGTCGGATATCTAATTTTTTACTATCCATTGTCATCCCTACTTATTTACACGTTTTCCAATATAAAAATATCTCTTTATTAATAATTATTTATTGTAATGATAGTAATAATAAATATTTGTATTCATTAATTCATTTTATATAATTTACTTTCCTTTAACTACAATATCCAAAGTCAAAAAATTTATTTTCTTATTAATAATTATTTATTATAATAATAATAAATAATAAATATTTTTGATTCATTTTGTAAATTTTCAAAAACATTTCTTAAAGATGAAAAGGCACCGTTCACATGGAACAGTTGTTACATCAAATATTAGTATTAAATTCAGTTGAAAAACACATGTGAAAAGACGGTTAGAATTAGAGATGATAATGGAGCTGGATGGAGGCGGAGATTGTTTTATTTATCTCTACTTCACTTTTGTATAGATGTTGAAAATATCTATCTTCATGGATATCGATTATATCCATAACCGCTTCACGGTGCTCCAATTCGTTACACCTTTTATTAATTATTTTTAACTTAATATTGTAAAAAATTATATTATAATTTATTCATGAACATAATTCTAGTATATAAAATTGTTTAATATATATAATAAAAGTATATATATAATATTAATATATATGATTTTAGTATATATATCTAATATATATGTATATTAAAAATATATAAAATATTTTAAGGGGTAAAATAATAATTTCAAAAAGCAAGTCGAGTCGGGTCAGGTCAGGGCGGAGCGGAACAACCATTTACCAAAATCACCCCGCTCCACCTCGCCCCCGCTTTTCGAAAAAAAAAATCTCTCCATTCGAAATAGATTGATGCGAAATCCATCTATCAGATCAAATTTTACTATCCCTAGTCAGAATAATTGAAGAATGTACCATACTCATATGTTAAAATAAGAGTTTCTTTTTTATCCAATGACAGTTGAGTCTTTTTAACTTCACAAGCAAGATTAAAAGATTACCGCATTTCTCATTTTTTAAAATTAATTTTTTATTATTTTTTTAAATATATGTAAAAACTTCAATAGATTTTGATAATTTCTTTAAAAATAATAGGTTTTGATTGACTTCAAAAGTAAATCTAATAATTTTGGTAACAATTTATAGCCCAAGTAGATTACTCTGTTAAAGCCCACATGTACAAGCCCCACTTGGAGTTATCTTTTAAAGTTAGAATTTCAGCCCAATTCAAAGTCAGAAATGTATACCAATTCTCAAGCTCTCCAAAATATCCAGCCCTAATATTTCTGGCCCAATAGTCTTTACTTGAGCCTAAGATCTCAATCATTCTTGGAAATTTTTTTTTTAAGGTTCTCATTTTTTTGGATACAAATGTGGCTATAAGAAAAAGAATTTCAAGTGTTGAGATTTGAGCCGGACCTTCTGGATACCATCTTTGAAAAGTGGATGCATGAATCAAGTGAATTAAGCTCAGATTTTAAAGTTCTCATTATTTAGTTCTTATCACTATTGTGTTAAGCTTTCTACAATAAAAAGAATAATTAGCTAAATAAACAAAACTAATTTTTTTTTTATAAAGTTTAGGAAACAATTTTCATTTCAAGTGTTAGCAAAAAAATACACCATAGATAATTTTTGGGTGTGTGTTATTTTCCTTTTGGTCAAAAAATAACAAAAAAAAAAAAAAAGGAATAGATACAAACTCACAAGAATAATTTAGAGGAGTCCATGTGCCGAGGTAAACCCAATAGGTACCGTACCTTAAATGCCAAACTCTAGTCATCTATAGCGATGATAACGGTTCGGTTCAATTTTAGAAAAAAATTACGGTTAATGTATAGTATTTTATTTTTTAAAATCGAATAGAATTCCACCTGTTTGGATCGATTCGGTTCATTGATTTTTAAATTTTTAAAAATTATCTTTTTCTATAGTATTTTTAAGTTTTTTTCACTAATTTAAAAATAAAATATTTATTTTATATTATAAAAAATAAAAAAGTAATTAAAAAATAAAATTCGATTCGAATAATTGTGGTTTTTTAACTTATAAACCGAAAATCGAACTGAATAAACCTAATTATTACTCGAATAGATAATATTAAAAAACATTTTATATTAATATTTTAAAATTAAAATTAAATAAAAATAAAAATATTGTTTTGAGTTAAATCGAGTCCAAACATAAATAATTATGTCCAACACCTAATTCAAATTGAATCAGATCCATGAACAAATCTAGAGTAGATCGATGATGAACAAAACAAAGTGTTTGATAACATTCCGGGTCATAATATAAGAAAATAACCACTGTCCAAAACTATAGTCAATTGTTCTTAGCTTCCAAGAAGATTAAAACTTATAAATTTAATTTAAGATCTTACAAAAACTGTATTTATGTATATTGTCCTATATTATTAGCCAATAATAAAGAATAATGGTAATAATTAAAATACTATTTTTCTCTCTTCTTCTTTTTTTTTTTTTTTCCTATTATGATAGCAGGCCTGAGACGGCAGAAATCTAGCCTTTTGTAAACATTGTTCCACATAAGAAATAGTCATAATAATATCATTAATTTATTATATTGCCAAATGCCAATGCCATCCGATACTATAAATGGATGGATCATTATTATTGGTATTCCTAAAAGTTTTAATTGTTCGATCTCCAATCTTTGCATTGAGGAATCATGAACATTTTTCACCGTCCTCAGCCACCTCAATGGTCCGCTTCTCTCTACGGTTGTGGAAGTGATGTCTTCACTTGTAAGTTTTATTTTTCTATTCTTAAATATCGTGTAAGCACATAAATACGTATAGACTTGTTTAAAGATTTGGTTGTTTGTCCTATATTTGAAAGATTTGGATAAAAATATTAAGATCAAAATATGAGTTTGGACAAAAAACTGAGACCCGTTTAGAAAATGGATTGGGTCTTGGCTCCAATAATTAAGGCCTAAGTTCGACTTGTTTTTCAATTATATAGTATATTGTTTATATATATTATATAATTTATATTATATATATATATAAAAAAAAAGATAGAATTACTAAAATTTAAATAAAAATAACATATTTGTTTAATTTTTTTTTTTAAAAGTATGGGTGGGCCTAAAGGGGTTTGACTAAATATTTACAAATATGAGTTGGTTTGGACAGAATTTGAGGTTCATATTTCGGGACGGATCAGACTTGAACAAATATATGTGATGTTGATACCGTACTTATATCCGACCCGACCCATGAACACCTCTACATACATACATATAAACATGTAATTGTTAATTACAAGTCTATTACTCGTTATATTAATAAGTTGATCGATTCGATATTTGCTTTAATAAATGCTCTCAAGTTTACATTATTTTTAGTAAAAATGTTCATGGATTGAACTAGATCAAAATGAATTGACATTTCTAGATGCCAAGTTCAAGCTAAGTCCATCAATTATATTTAAAAAATATTTTATCTTAATGTTTTTAAATAAATATTAAAATATCTTAAGTCGGGTCAAGTCAGGCTTAACTTGAAAATTCCTCTTAAAAATTCAATTCGAATTGAATCAAGTCTGTAGGTTGGGGGACTAACATACCCATAAACAGGTCTAATTTCAGCTATATGTTCAAGTTTGGGTTTCAAAATTTTCTTATTATTGTACTTGCAATGCAGGCTGCATAACATGCTGCCTCCCATGCATCACCTTTGGCCAAATTGCGGAAATTGTGGATCAAGGACAGAGCTGTAAGAATGATAATCCATTGTCAAAACCATTTCTTTACGCGATACTACGATAGTTATTTTGAGATTTCGGCTTCTTCTACTGCTGATATTAACGATCGATGTTTATCGCAATTGACTGCGGTAGAATTTATTATGTCTGCAACCATGATAATAAACATAACGCGATCAAAAACGCATCCGCGATCGCAGTTTAAATCTCTACTCTCAATCTCTTCCAAATCATGCATACCATTATTGTTGTGTCTGATCTTCTATATATTTTGTTAACAGCTTGCGTCACACAAGGTTGTACATATGGGCTGTTGATGTTGTGTTCATGTCACTGCCTACTTTCGTGTGTTTATAGAGAGAAATTGCGAGCCAAATTCGGGTTGCCAGCTGAGCCTTGTAACGATTGCTGTATTCATTTTTGCTGTGAGCCATGTGCTCTTTGTCAAGAGCATGCTGAGCTCAAAAATAGAGGCTTTGATCCATCCAGAGGTTAGGTTAATTATCTTTCACTTATTTGTTTTTATTATCTTGGAATAAAGTCCAAATTTAGCACCCTACTAAAAATAATGGCTCAAATTTACTATATATTCATCTTAATTTTATCATTTTACTTTTAAATTTAGTTTTAAAAAAATGAAAAGTTAACGCTAAAAAACTTTTATATATGAAGAAATAATGAATATTCTACAAATTATTTTAACTTTTGATCATATTTGAATCAAATTAAATAGTATACAAGTAAAATTGTATCCATTTAAATATATTAGTAGACCTCTCTAAGGGCTCGGTCCGATAGGCATGGCTCAATTCAAGTCGGGTTTGGGATAAATTTTTTTAATTTGGATCGATTTAGATAATTAATTAATAAATAAAAATATTTTATTTAAATTTAATTATACAAATATATAAATATTAATATAAAAGTTATTTTTTAAACAATAAAATAAGCTTTTCGAACCCATTGAGTCGGGCCGGGTTTAACTTTGGACAAGTAATTTTTTTTATTAACTGGGTTTGATTTAATCTAATCCATGTACAGGTCTATATATGAGTGATAAGGTTAATTCATTGTCAAAGTGATAAATTTGAACATTATTCTTATTATCTTTAATTTGTTGCAAAAATGGATGAAATATTCTTTGTTTACATGCTACAGGTTGGCAAGGAGCTCCTACTGCTCCACCGCGGATGCCTCCTACCATGATGAGATGATGAGCACCAATTATCAAAGGAGATTAAATCAATTTCTTAATTACATGATTGTAAAATAATATTTATATTTATATTTGATGAATAAATGAAATTGATTTATCTTTAGATTAAAGCCTTCAAGAAGGTCCAAATTGGAAATTGGGAACTGGGTTTGAAGAAGTTGATCTGTTTTGTTTTTTATTTGGTTATACAAACATACGTATTACAATGGAAAATAATTCTAATCAACATGTAATTTTAATCAAAAAATTTAAATTAAATTCATCAAAAATAAAACCAAACTTTCTTTTTTTTTTATAATAATTGAGATTGTTAGGGTTTGATCTCTGGATATTGAAACTAAGAGTCTAGCACTCTATCAACAAACCACATATCGATATTCACTATATCTATATTTCATATCATCATTAGATATGAAATCTAATGATTCTATATCAGTAAACATATCTATTACGTGAGTGAAATTAATAAATAAATAAATAATTAATTATATAATATAATATAATAATTAAAAAAATTAAAAATTTAATTATTTCTAAATATAAAAAAAAGAAAATGAGATAATTAGAAAAGTGAGGAGAAGTGGGTTAAAAATAAATATAATTTTGTTTTAAAAGAAAGTTAAATTATTAATATAATTTTATGAATAATATTGTTTGTTTTATAATTTGATTTTTATGTATTTTTCTTAATTGAATTATTGTCATTTAGACACGTCAGTTGAAAACATTATTAATAGTATAAATAATAAAATACCATCTTCTTATTACAAATGATTGTGAAAAAGTCAGTAATCGACAAAATATTTGATAAGAAAGACTTGGTCAATGTTTAATTTAGATAGACTTATTATATATGGTGACTTGCTTCATGATCTATTTATAAAGAAAGAATATATATATATATATATACTCAACATAAATATAAATTTTCATTTAAACTTCCATTTTCTCAATAATTAAACCTAAAATGAAGTTAATACTTTGATTTTTGGGAGAATCTTGAAAACATCCTTTGAACAGTAGATTAATTGTAAAATAATTTAATAATTTATAAATAAAAAATTATTGTTAAAAAATTATAAAAACCTAAATACCTTTAATAAAATATATACTCAACATAAAAACCTAAATACCTTTAATAAAATAAAACATTTTCTCCTTTATCAGATTTCCCTTCTCCATTCCTCCCTTTCTCATTCGTCTGTTCCCCACCCTTCCCCTTCCCCTTCTATTTTCACTTTCTTTTCTGTTTGCAAATCAAATATTTTCTTGTCAATTTGTTTCATTTCCAAATTATGATGCAATAAATCCTGCTTGCAATGCATGTGGCAGTTTAACTAGAATCTTATCAACAAATTATCTCTTATGATCAAATGATCCCGCTTCCAAAAGATAAATCGAAACAAGACAATTAAAGGGTATTTAGTAACATATATGGAAGAAACAAATAGCTTTTAAATAGGGTAAATTCCTTTGAAAACACTGAATAACAAAGATCAAAAGCTTAGTCAACCATTTTCTCGAACACCAAACAAACAGTCAACAAAAAAATCCCAACAATTTCCCTCACTTGCTTTTAGATTTTCTCAACGACAAAACAAAGATAGAGAGAAACTTACAGCAGTGAGAGGAGGAAGAGAAGGAATCGTTGGTGAAAGGAGGTTTCAGGAAAGGATAAAGATAATAATAGTAAAAATTGTTAACAAGTTAATGATTGAGGTAAAAAATGTAAATACAATTTCCTTGTAACTAATTTTTTAACCTGACATTTCCTTTTCATTATTATTTGTCATAGGAGCAACCTGTTTTTTAAATTTTCCCTTGATTTTTCCATCAAAACTGTTGAACTTTTATGACAAATTAAGTATAACAAAGTAGTAGTAATAATTATTTTCTGTTGGGAAGAAAAAACTTAAAATTGATTTATGGGTTGGAAGAGTATTAGATTTGTCTAAATTCGAATTATTCGTTCAACTTGGTAAGTTTGATTCAAATTGAATCGAATTTGAGTAAAAATTTTATAATTTAAATTGATTTATCTCGACTCAAATTACTATTCATTAAATAAAAGAATTTTATTTAAATTTAATTATAAAATATATATAAATATATATTTTAATATTTTTTAACAATAAAATAAATTTTCAAATTAATCCAAATCTAACCTAAAACGAACTTAAATAAAATAAAAAATTAAACAGCGGTCCAACTCAACGGTAAACAGGCCTAAGAATATTTGGATTAAAAACCTTCCTTGGATTATTAAAAAAAAAATGTTGGCTTTCCTAGGCCGCCGGTCATCTTTAAAGTCCACATCAGTCGTGCTTACTTTTCTTGCTTTTTTTCCAACGCATAATGGAGTCTTTTTTTATGACTAAATGAACCTTTAGATGGAGTCTTTCATCTTTTTTTTTTTTTTTTTAAGTAGAAAACTCCATAAATCAAACCAAAAAAAAATGAAAACATGCAATAAGATCCAATCAAATTTGGATGGTAAAAACATGATAACATAGTTAATTTTGACATGATTATCGAATGGTTAAAATATTAAATACCTTGTAAATTTTTTCAAAATTTTCAACAAAAAAAAATTATTTTTATTTTAATCCAAATAAACTTATTTTATAATTTTTATATAAATAATCTTTTATATTGACCGAGAGATGTCGTGTAGACTTGTTCAAAAGTCGGATTATTCATCCAAACCCAAAAGTTTATCTGATATTTGAGAGGGTTTAGATAAAAATATTGAGATAAAAAGTCGAGCTTGAATAAGAAAATTAGATCCGTTTAAAAAATAGATCGAGTCTTGAGCATGTTAGTTTTTGCCCAAGCTACCCAATTTTACTATTAGTAATATAAATTTTTAAGAGAGATTATCCTTTTTAAGAGGGATTGATTTTTTTTAAGAAAGATCGATCATTTTTAAGAAGGATCGATTCCTTTTTAAAAAGGATTCATCTTTTTGTATACAAATTTGTGCGAGTTTAAATAGTTTTTTAAATGGTCGGATGAAATCTGAGCTAAATTTTTTGTCCATATTTGAAGCTGAATTGGGTCTAGACAAAAAAGAAATTTGTTAACATGTGACATCGACACGACCCAAACTTGATCCGGTTCAAATCATGAATAAATTTACTTTAATATCAAAAATATAATGGTAATATCAATTAAAATAAAATATAATGATAAATTTTAATATTCATATATTATATGATGACAAATTTGTACTTTAATCCTAAATTATTTATATTATGGAATTACTAACAAATTAAATTATTTATATTATGGAATTACATACAAATTTTAGTAATAGTAACTTTAAAAGGGGAAGATGCTTTCTTATAAAAGAAAAAAAAAAAAAAATTGAGAATGAAAGATTGAAAGGTTCTTTCTTTAAACAATGAAAAAAAAACGTGTACTTTAAGAGTTTGACCAAGAGAACTGGTAGCGTTCGCTTTGTGTAACCTGACTCAAATACTCAACAACCAAAACCCAAGATGTCATTATAGAACAGATCCCCTTCCATTCTCGTACAAACTCCATTAACAGAGAAGAAACTCAACTTCTTGTCACCCTCAGAAGCAAAGAAACAGAGCTTTTGAGGGCTGATTACTACTTTCTTTAACATGTCTGATATTGCCCAAGAAACATGGAGAAAATATCTTATTCAACTTCAAGCTCACCCTCTTAGAACCAAGGTAATACTAACATTTTTTTCTTTTTCTTCTTCTTGATTCCATATTTTGAAAATGATTACTTTGTTAAATTCTCGCTTCAATTTTGGTTCATTTTCTCTTTAGTTTTTGCTGCTTCATTGGCCTTGTTATGGGGTTAATTGGTTTTTTTTTTATTGATTTTGATGTTTGGGGGGGGGGGGGATTTGCAGGCAATTACAGCTGGGGTTTTAGCTGGGTGCAGTGACTTGATAGCTCAGAAGATATCTGGGGTCAAAAGGCTTCAGTTGAGAAGATTGCTTCTCCTCATGGTATAAGTTGACTTTTTTCTTGCTCTTTTTTTTTTTTTTTTTCTTTTTAAATGTGTGTTTGGATCATACTCCCAAGTTTCCTGTTTGGATGCCAAGAAATTGGGAGGAAATGAACCTTAAATTAAAGTTTAAGGCACATATGTTTGTCTGCAAATTGTGAAGTGGTTAAATCACTTGATCATAAGTTTAAAAGTTTAAAAGATTCCTTTCTTTTTTTTTTCCATACTTTTCTCAGCAACCAAATGAAGAATCATTTTGATTTTTGTGAAATGTAAAATTGAATTCCTTTGCAGCTCTATGGCTTTGCATATTCAGGACCATTTGGACATTTCCTTCACAAACTGATGGATATCATTTTCAGGGGAAAGAAAGGCAGTAAAACTGTTGCAAAGAAGGTAAACATGTTCATATTGGCTTGACTCCATTAGCTAATTTCCGGCTTTTTACTGTTTAATTCTTGGAAATTCGATTTCTTTTTTCTTTTTCACTTGCTAGTTTTATTCTAGTCTCTCTACTGCTAGTCTGATAGTAGCCTCTATGAAAATATTAGTTGAGGATTAATGGAGGTATTTATTACTGTTTAATTGCTTGTTATAGGTGTTGTTGGAACAAGTGACTTCTTCTCCTTGGAACAACTTTTTCTTCATGATGTATTATGGATTGGTGGTTGAAGGTATGTGCATCTTCATATTATCTTACTCAAATCAAAAACTATGTTACTCGAACTCGGGTGTGAGTGTCGGATACGGATATGTGTCCGATACGGGTATGTTCAATTTTTTATAAGTTTTTACATGTATTTGGAGGGACCTTGGAGGATCATATCCCCATATTCATGTCCGGATATGCGTCGGACACGGGTACTTCTAAGAAAAATGAAGAGTCGGAGCAACATAGGTTGATTCTGACTCTGGTAGTAGCAATTGTTGTTTCCAAAAGAAAGCACAAATGCTAGAACATTTCCAAGCTGTGCCATTATTGGTGTTATTATTGTCATTGCTGTTCTTGTTGGTGCTGGTCTTGTTTGTTTGTAGTCACTTTTTCTCTTTCATTGTATATCATTATCAATAATGTCAAAATGCTTTTTGATTGGCCTTTGATCCAATTGGTAATGTTGGATTGTAGGATAATTACCTGGTAATTCAACTTTATTAAAGAGAAATAGGTTGATCGTCTATAGCTTGATGATCTTACCTGCATAGGTAGTGTTCAGTATTGTACTGTACTTGTTTGCATAGCTAACATTGTAAACTGGTGCAAACCATCTTTTCCACTTTATTGAAGAGGGAAAGGTGGAACGGGACGGGGACGGGACATTTTAGCAGTCCACATCTATGTTGTTCTGACTCTTCATTTTTTTTAAGTACCTGTGTCCGGCACCCGTATCCGACGCATATCCGGACATGGGTATGGGGATATGATCCTCCAAGGACCCTCCAAATACATAGAAATCTTAGAAAAATTAAACATACCTGTGTCCGACACTCACACCCGAGTCCGAGTAACATAGGTCCACATACTGAAATCAACATAAACCAGTTCTGGACGATGTTTTGCATAGACCATGGCAAGAATCTCACTCTTTATTCATTAATTATAACTCCTAAAATAGGACCCTTCTCAAATTCAATTTATTCGAGTTAAAAATAACTTATAAGCTGGGTTGACAGATGAATCTTCCTTACTTATTCTAAGCAAAGAGTTCACTTGATATATGAGGAGAAAGTGGTTTTTTTTAGTTGGTGTAAGTTTCTTATTGGTGAAATTGGTCCTGCTTCACATGGCTTACTGCAAAAATCCTGAGATCAATTTTGGATTGCTTGCTTACATATTTTTATGCTTTCTTTTCTTTGTGTTTAACAAACTGTAGTAATGTCTCTCATCAGAGTGGTTGTAGTCGATGTTACTCGGACACGGGTATTTGTTCGACACAGGTATATTCAATTTTTTTAAAGATTTTCATGTATTTAGAGGGTTCTTGGAGGATCATATCCCCATACTCATGTCTGGATATGCGTCGGACATGAGTACTTAAAAAAAAAAACAACGAAGTGTCAGAGCAACATAGGTTGTAGTAGAATGTTGAATGAATGCAATTCTATTTTTGTAAAGAACATTTTACTTTGTTCATAGTCAACCATTTTTTTTATAAATTAATGCTTTATTATGTTATTTTTTCAGGAAGACCATGGGGTTTAGTCAGAAGAAAAGTTAGAAAGGATTACCCTACTATTCAATTGACCGCATGGAAGGTATGGGAAAAGGAACCATCTTTTGCAGTATCATGCAACTCATTAACTGTATGGCTATGTTACCCTGATTCGAGATGAGTGTCCGATACAAATATGTATCTAACAAGGATATGCTTAATTATTTCATATATTTGAAGGATTATATCCCTATACCCATGTCCGAATATGTATCAGATACAGGTGGGTAACATAGCCGTATGGTTTTGTTAACACTACAGTTAGTTATGATGTTTATAACTTGCAGTTTTGGCCTATAGTTGGCTGGATAAACTACCAGTATATGCCTCTACAGTTCCGAGTTCTGTTTCACAGTTTTGTTGCCTCCTGCTGGTGAGCTCTTCAATCCTTCATTCTCTCACACTATTAGTCAAATAGTTTTCTTATGTGCCATTTTCTCATCTGGAAAATAAGCTTATCATTACTTAATTATTGCCCGAAAAGAAAATAGTACAAGTGAATCCATCCCTATGAAAACTTATGTTGTTCCTATTCTTTATTTTTCTTAAAGTATCCGTGTACGACGCGTATTCGTACACGGGTATGGGGATATGATCTTCCAAGAACCTTCCAAATATATGAAAATCTTGGGAAAAATTGAATATACTCGTGTCGGACACATACCCGTATCCGACACTCACACTTGAGTCCGAGTAATATAGAAGAAAACTTATCATCCCTGAATCATGCATTTGACTTTAGAAATCTAGGGTAATGTAATGTGAATATATGACTAGGCATAAAGCAAATCAATTGCTGGAAAATTTGTCCCAGATGTTGCAGGTATACCATCTCTTGGGAAAATTCTACTGGTTGGCAGGATCATGTACTTTATGTGAATAAATTTATTAATCTTCAATTCTTTCTTTCATTTGTCGGGGTGAATATCGGATACGGTTATGTATCCAACATAAGTATATTCAAATTTTTTAAAGTTTTTTCATAAAATCATATCCGAATATATGTTAGATATAAGTATCGGACATGAGTATTTTAAGAAAACTGAAGAGTTCGGGTAACGTAAGTTTTGTATAGCGCGCTTAAACATGTTTTATTCCATGCTAATGCTTTGTTGTTTGCTCTGCTTGCTAACTTCAGGGCTATCTTCCTCAATCTGAAAGCAAGATCTGTTGCAATTAAGGCGGCGTAGTAGGATGGCGGAGACTTAATCTTATACATCTTTCTTATCTATCTGAAGAACTATCTTATTTGGGGAAAATGCTTAGGATTATTTCCCATTGCTTATGATTTGGCTTGCAATATTTTAGTGTTAGGGTTTTCAACATAGTTGGATTCTAAAGTAGGTTTGATTGTGTGGTTGTTGTAGACTATTTGATATAGTAATTAGATGATGCAGTTTTCAATTATGTTATTACTTCTTATTATTTTTAAAGTATTCGTGTCTGACATATATTCGGACATAAGTATGGGGTATGATCCTCCAAATATATGAAAAAACTTTAAAAAATTTGAGCATATCCGTATTGGATACATACCGTATTTGACACTCACACCTGAGTCCGAGTAATATAAGTTATCGATTTTTGGTTTTTTCTAAAACAATTTATTCCATTCTGAAAAGAAAAAAAATCATTCCTGCAAACTTCCAAGATGTGCCAACTTGATCATAAAAGGGATTAAAATAGCACTGTAGCAAAGTTATTGTAGCACAACGGCATAGAATAATAAAAGTCGGATCTTAACTAGATCAATTGTCAAGAAGGCGTTTGAAGGTCAAGAGTCGACTTAAATACCTTGATCTATGCTTGAGTGTTCCGGTCTTCTATGCTAAAATTCTCTTTGTTGTGGTTCACTTTGTTACGGTCTTTTTACTATGGATTATAAGTTTGATGGTTTGAGCATACTATAATCTTCATATTAAGTATAAATACAGTTTCTCAATAAACCAATTTATCAGTATGAGTCGTCTCATCCATTAACAGATCTATCTTTCATCAACTTTTTTTAATTCAAATCATTTTTCAAAAGAAAAAAGAAACATTTTTATAGTATATTATATTGGATTTTTAATGTGAATCTTGCCTTTTCTGTTTATGTAGAAGGAGATTCGGTTTGATGATCTGATATGATAAAAATTATAACAAATTCAAAAAAAGGATTTTTTTTTTTTTTTTTAAGTTTATTCCTTGAAATGGAGGTGAGGATCAATATATTGTACCTACAGGAGAAATCTGAAATCCTATAACTGCCGCATATGTACTTTCTTCTTGAATGATAAATTTTTTTTTCCAACTTCGTGAAAATAAAGGATACGTATGAGAATTTGAATTTTAAAAAATAATTTAAATTTTAAAATAGTATATATTGTATAGTAAAATATATGTAAAGATAATATTGATGATTATTTTTAAATTTATGGATTTGTTGAATGTTTATTTAACAGTGAATTTGAAATATTTATAGTTATTTGTGAGTTTGAAATTCATATTTTTATACCTTTCAAATATATAACATATTGACTCTTAATTAATTTGTACATAATGTATGCATTTCATTATCATAATTTATATAGCAAATGAAATCTAAATTGAAATTTTTAAATTCATGTTCCCAAATATAGCATTAATTGTATTTAGATATTCTTTTTACTATAAATAAAAGTGCATTTTAGTTTTTGTATTATAAAAATGAATAATTTAATCTTTGTATATTAAAAACATGTACACCCACTGTATAGATGAAAAATATTAGACAAGAAAAAAAATGATGTAAACAAAAATGTTTTGGAAGGGAGAAAAATTGAGTAATTTATGATAACTTGATAAGTAGGGAGAAGTGAGTAGTTTTTTTAGATATATGAAAGTAGTGTTTTTTTTTTAAATATTAAAGTACGTAATTACCTCTAATTTTATCACTTTAATTAAGTTTTTAAGTAATTTTTTCAATTGAGTTGGTGTCTTGTTAACTCGTGACACCAACTCAATCACTCATTTTATATTAGTAAGTATAAATATGTGAAATTAGTGAAAAAATAAAATTAGTAACAGTGTTAATAAAAAACCATCTAAATGCTAACGTATACATATAAAATTGACAGAATAGATGATTTGAAAAAAAAATGATAACTTGTAATTTTTTTTTCAAGTGAAATTTAGAAACTAACAGAATAAGTTATTTGAAGAAAAAAAATGATTACATGTTTTTACGAGTAAGGTAGAGATTTAGGTAAAAAAATTATGTTTTTTTAAATTTCACCTTAGTAAAAAAATTTGATAGATCATCATTTTTTTTTAAGTAATCTTTTTTTGTCAGTTTCATATATTAATGTTAGCATTTAGATGATTTTTTATTAACATTAAAATATATTTTTGATTATAGTACAAAAACTGTCTAGATATTTTAATTGAAAATAAATACAATTGGCCAAATCAAGTATATTCTTGTGTAATATTTTTATTTCTGGTTGTGTTTTTTTTTTTAATATATCGTTTTTGTTTTCAACATATTATTATCCATCGATAAGATTTATGATTTCTCTACATTAATAAAAGTGTAAACATTTAAAAGATAATCATTTTTAAATGCCTAACAACCAGACATTAACACAAAGTTCATACAAGCCTTTAAAAACATAGTCAAAATATGTTACATTAAAAAACAAAATAAAAAAGACAAAACAACATCAATGTCGAATTAAAAAAAGAAAAAAAAGAAAAACTGACACTCACCATTCTAGAAACAGAAAAAGGAATAATCATACGCAAGCGAGTGCAAACTTCGATTACGTGGATGTGAATTTTTCAGCCAATCACATATTGACACTTCATAATCGAATTTTGGATTTTTTTTTCACATCTTGATCCACCTTGCCAGTTGAGTTGGATTAAGAATTTCAGGAATGTGGGCTCCATTGTCCTTCAAAATGCTTGCCACCTCAGCATAGCTTTGGCTCTCTTTCTTAAGATTCGGTTCGGTTTCCTGCTTAATTGGCTTTATCGGTCCAGCCAATGAGCCGATTATTGGAATAGTCTCTGCTCGAGCCGGATTGAATTTTTGACCAAACAATGTTCCCATCGTCAAGAACTCATGCGCCATGTAGCCAGCTAAAATCCGGTTCGAACAATTAGGCGAGGGGGGGGATTTTGGACCGGTATAAACTGAGGATTGAACCGGAATTGACGGTTTAAAGGAATAAAAAGCTTCTCTCTCTTTACGCTTTCTTGAGATTCCAGGTGTCAAAATCCTACGAGGGTGATGACTCATTTTTTTTATAATAATAAAAAATAAAAGTCCCTCAAATCATCCCACGTAAGAAGAGAACCGTTAACTCGTCGTTAAGGGGCAAAAACGTCAAATGAGAAATTTGATTTTTTTCTTTTTACTTCTCGTTTTGGGTAGAACTGTCAAATCATCCTTATCAAGAAAGAGCGAAAACGTACAAATAGGTGAAATGACTCAACAGCCCATTGGGTTGAAGTAAATCACAAAAATGCCCAACTTAAAAAAAAGTTTACAATAAAACCAGAAAATCAGGAATATACATTTTCAAAACAAAACCCATAAAATAAAAATATTTTATTAAATCAAAATTTTTAAATAAAAATAGAAAAAAAATAAAATAGATAGATAGATTTTGGAGATGAAAATCAAGGGTGCCAAGGAACCCAAAGAGACAGTTTTGGATCTGGGTGTACGGACGGCGATGATAGCGGTGGAGACGCCGGCATGTGGCGGAGTACAAAAGTTAAAAAGGTGAGAGATATAAGAAACAGCAAAGATAGGCAGATGAAGGGAGAGGAAAACAAAAGAAGAGAAAAACAAGAGAAATTTCTAAGTAGCGAGTAATCAAAATAAAATTATATGATGGGGTTTTTTTGAAACTAACCTTTGTTTTGGAAAAAATGACGGGAATGCCATTATTGGTTTTCCGGAACGATGGAAATGTCCTTTATCAGTTTTTCATCTGTCTTTTTGGTAAAGTTTCAGATAAGGTGGATGAAATTACTATTGTGTCCCTTGAAGTGTATGAAATTTCAAAAAAAAAATTATCTAAACTCAAATAGCTTGCGAATATAAGTATCTTATTTTTATCTTAATTATTTGAACCCACTTTCAAAAACACAATTTATGGGAGAAAAAAAACAGAATTTGAAAAGAAAAAAAAAAGAACAAAACTGTGCATCATTTAAGCAATTTTTTTTTAAAAAAATTGCAATATGAAAACAAAAATTATTTGGAAAAGGAGATATTTGAACTTTACTTAAAAAAAAATACATGTAGCAGTTTTTTTACCTTATGAAATTCAAAATTTTCACTGTCAAGATAGTAAATCATAATTAATTACTTAATCAAATCTTGAAAATGTAGTTTCGAGTTTTCACAATATAACAATGAAAATAATTTTTCCATGTCTTAAATTTTAATTTTGTATATAGAAATTATCTCATTAATCGTTAGTAAAATAACACATATTCATTAAGATATATTTAAAAAAAAATGAGATTGTTGTAGTTTGTTAACCTCATTTATAGAATTAAAAAATCTTATTGTTAGTATATAAAAACCGAACTCATAAGTTTTTGCTAATATCAAAGGTCAGTTTTTTGGGGAGGCCTTAGTGGTTCAAGGCCCAACTATAGCCAAGTTCAGGTTTTGAAGTTGGCAAAGTCATGAGTGTGACATAAAATAGTCCCAGCTACTTTGCTGTGCTTGATGAAAATTATGAAGATGAGGCAGGCCCAGCCCTGAAAGTAAAAGCCACCAGCCCACCAGAGTATAGCCTGAAATGATTGAAACTGACAATCCATGCCTAAATAAGGTCATTTTTATAAGGCTTGGATCCAAACTCTATAAATACCTAATTTTTTATATGGAGATTTTTGGGCTTCTTTGCCCAAAGTTTCTCTCCAAATTAATTGTTTACAACAACTACTTTTAGGAATATAAATAAGGGAAATAAAATAAAAAGACAACAAGAAGAATATGGGTTTAATTCAGTTGATTCGTATAATTATCTTTAAGAGCTGGCATTCAACAAGTCCGGATTTCAAATCTCAGCACTTGCAATACCTTTTTTTTTATCCCAAGCTACAGCCTATTTTTCTATATTTGTTTGAAATTAATCTTTTTTTTTTCCAAATAATCTTAAAGGTGTATTCTTATATCAATTTGATATTCAAAATATTACTTTTAAAATGCTTCGATAAAAACCAAATCTGGGTGCATTCGTATTACGTATATATTTGAGGAAAATGTTAACCAATGTTTACTGGCACTAGTTAAAGTGATATATATAGAAAGAAAAATATAATCAATGTATCATTTTTTTTTGAATTCAATAAAAATAATGTATTAAATGCAAAAAGCTTTTCCAAAATGGTAAATAAATAATCCTTAACCGGTGCCTATAACGTACCTATATTTGAATACGTATATATTTGAAGGATTTTTCTAATGAGTGCCCTTAAAAAGTGTAAAAATTGACAACTTTATTCATCATTTTTAATACATTAAGTAGAGATATTACTATATATAGTAATTTAAAAAAAATACATTTAGAGCATTTGTTAGCAAAATCTTTATTTGAATTTAACATGGAAAGAATAGTGGGAGTTTGATCCAAATGGTAGATTCAAGTTTTTTTTTTTGTTCTAAATCCAAGGTGTTTTTCATCTTCATTTTTTGATTAATAGAATATTAATCCCTGTCGGGCCGAAAATGTAATGATAAAGCCCTCTCAATATTAGTGATTTCCAAAATTCGAATCTTAATTCTGATATTGAGGATTGAAATCATTTTACCATTTTAACCAATCAAATATTAGTAGATTCAAGTCTCTTTCACTAATAATGATTGCCTTAGCGATCACAACCCCCCAAGCAGATAATAACTCCCACTAGATCAAAGCACATTGTGACGGTGGAGTTCGATAAGCATAGGCATCAATCCAAGTCGAACACCGACGCAAAGGAGAAGACTTTTGGACAATGGAGCATGGGCCTCTACTCAAGTGGGGGGCATTAAAGTAGTAAAAGAGTCAGACGCAAATGGCTGAGAGATCATATATTATATATATATATATATATATATATAAAGGGATCTATTTACATTAGTGTAAAATTAAATTAGTTTTATACTGTTGAATTTAACAATATAATTGTACTAGTCATGCACGTAAAGTTTCAAATCGATCTGATATCTCTATCATATCGATTGAGAACACTGTCTTTTTCAATATATATTTAATGGTTGAAAGTTTTTTACATCGAGTAAATAGTTAGACATTTTTTAATTTACTCGAAACTTTACGTGCATGGTCTACATGAATAAAATATGAAATACGGCGATCGGATTAAAAAAATATAAATCGTACAAAGAGTTACGGAAGTGTGTAAAACTAATTTAATTTTACACTAGTGTAAGTGGATCCTTCATATATATATATATATATATATATATATATATATATAAAGATTATATGAAACGGTTACAAAAAGTTAAGTATTTATTACAAGAATCATTAATAATTTATTAAAATAAATATTCATCATTTAATTATTATATGTAATGTGTAATAAATAATTGACTTTTTATAAAAATCTGATTATGTGATATGATTTGAATGAAATGAATATATGCTGATATAAAATAATCGTTTCATATAATCCTTTATTAGAGAGAGAAGGATAATAGTTAACAACTGCCCTTAAAATACTAGCTAGGACCACTAATAAGAATGAAAAATCTTTATCCATTCTAAGGAGGAACATGGTCTATCTTCCTCATACAACTAAGATGGCCCCCTTCTTTGATCTTTCCTTTTGCAAAGTCATCAATTCAAGCTTTTTGTGAAATTCTGATCTCTAAATGCACCCAAACCTTTTTTTTCTTATTGGTTAGTTTAGTTACATCCATTGTTATTAAATCCGGACCAATTCAGTGGTTGGATTGATCGATTGAGGGTCCAATCCTTTAATCTGAGTTGATTTATTAATCAGATTGTGTAATTGACTCAAAAAATCTGAATTGATTCGTCGAATTTATGAAAAAATTAATAACCCGACAGGTTTATTATTGATCCGAGTCAATTAAAAATGATTTTTCAAAATAATTTTAAAATTGTATCTAATTTTATTTTTGTATACTAACTATTAATTCTTTAATCATTTTCACTAAAAAAATTTATTTTCTTACTAATATAAAATACATTATAAAACACCAAAAAGTTTTTTTTTTTTTTTTTTTGTGTAAGTTTAGCTTCATGTTTTTTAATCTTTAAATGATAATGCATATTTTTAATTTTATAGCATAATTTTTAGTTTTTATAATAACGTAAAATATTTATATAATCTATAATTTTATTTATAATTAATATTTAACACAACATCAAATGACTCAACGATTGAATCAATTGATTCAAAATATTTTAAATCAGTAAGTATTTGATTCGATACGATTCAGATAATTATGATTATATTAATCACATTTTGAAGAGAAAAAAAAAAGTTCAACTTTCAAACAAGTTGATTCCAAAACTTGAATTGCTAAAACTAAATGAAACTTGGTTGCATATCCAATGTTGATTAAGAAATTTTCGCTTCAATTTCCACTACCGATTTTCCTTAACTTTTTTTGGATATATGATCTAATGCATTGGTCTTTTTTTTCCTTAATCAATCATGAATTTTTTTTTTTTAAGTCTATCATTCACATTTCACTCGTAAATTTATATAAAATGAGACAATTAACTAAGAAAAATGAGACAATATTGCAAATATCATTATCTTATTAGAAATGGGATGAGATTAGAGGTGTCAATGGATCAGATTGAATCAGGTCAAGTTCGAATTGTAAAAAAAAAAAAAAAAAAAATTCTTGTTCAGACTTGATCTGTGAGACACAAAAGCTCATTGTACTATTTAAAATACATTAAAATATTAAAAAAAATATTTTATTTTATTTTATATTAATATTAATATTAATATATGTTCATAATTAATTTTAAATAAAAATATTTTTATTGATTAAATAATAATTTGGATAGAGTCGAACAAGATCGACCACCCCAAATTATGAAATCCTATCCTGTCCTAGACCTGAATTGGATCGGATTTGATTTGATTTGTAAGATCGAATAAATAGCCCAATTTCTAGATGAGATGATCCAACAGATATTTGATAAAACATTGCATTCAATTAATGTCGGTGAACATTACATGTTTGCATTTACACACATGAAAATCAACAAAACTTTTAATTTCAGCTACTGATTCTTTAGCTACTTATCTTTTCCTTTTAAGAAGCCTATAAATGCAATAACAAAGAAATATTAAGCAAGAAACCTTCTTTTCCTTATCCCTTTTGACATGCAATAAATTCTCTATCTACCATGCACATGGATATGGTGCATACACATTCAACAACCAAGTACTTTTGGCTTTTGAATCTTTATGAAAATTAAAGATTAGTTAGTACCATCATTTTCACTTCTTCATTTTCAAAGAGTTGGTTGAGTTTGGACCCATGGATGTGCATATACTGCATGGCATTTGCCGACTGATATCTGGATCAAAAGGCTAATTATATTACTCAGATTTGAAAATGAGTGTTAGAATCCGAATGTGTTCAATATTGATATGTTATTTTTTAAAAGACCGGATTTTTATACTCATGTCCATTGAATATGTGTTGGACATAAACATTTAAAAAAAGAATCGAAATAACATAAATACTAGTCCATGTTCTTACTGGTTTAGGGTTTTTCCAAAGAGAGTTTAATTTGTTATATTTTCCAAGGTTGAAATTAAAGATAGCTATAGCGAGCTGTTGACTTGGCATGGAATAAGCTTCCACCAGACCTTAATTACCGCATGGATTCGGTGATTTGCATATAATTAATATTTCTGGTTTTGATTAAAAAAAAGTCATCGGATTCATAGATATAATGTGACTATTTTGTTGCCCGTGGACATCTTCAAACATAGGACGTCGATGCTCTTGTATTATAAACATATAGAGGCTTTAGATTCAGCTGAGACTTTTTTTTTTTTTTTTGACGATAAAAATCCAATTGTATTACTAGATGTTAATGACATCCGTCATTACAATTTGGTGTATTGAAAACGGATATTCTTCTAACCAAAATAAATCTGCTGGTAAAGATAAACTAAGCTTAGCAAGAGCATGTGCTGCCTGGTTTCCTTGTCTTCTAGTGTGTTGTGTTTTGCATTCTGCGAACTCTCTCATTCTGCCTCTTCCTTCTGTCATAATCGGTCCTATGATAGATAAATCTTCCTCCTCCGATCTTAAATTCTTCATGATTTGTAGTGCATCCCCTTCTAGAACAACAAAAACGACAAAGCAACAGAGAAAACAGATCCGGGCACTCCTATTTATAGCCAAAAAAAGACCCAATGGCCGCCCAATGCACCACACAATGTTTGACATGTGTTCATTCCTCGAATGGCGTGCCCTGTCTTTAAGGTTGTCATTAAGAGATAGGCATGTCAAACGTCGTGTCATACCAACCAAAAGATAGCAACAAAAGCAGAGCACCTCCTCGTCCAAATTCAACCATACTCAGGCCACTTCAACATGCTACTCTCTGAAACACTCCAAGCAAACAAGACCGCCGCATATACCTTAGCCAGAATACTTCAAAAAATTAAAGACCTTGACTCCTTGCCAATATGAGACAACCCTTACAACATGAGACACCAGTTATCCACAGGCTCGCCGTTGGTCACTTAATAACCTCCACCTCGCCTGGGAGGCAATTGTTGAACCTACTCGGCCCACCAGGAGTGGGCCCAATCCGCCAAGCACAAGGCCCAGCTAAACAGCCCAACTAGACGAGCTCGACAATCACCAGGAATAGAGGTCTGGGACACTTGGGCACCTCCCCTTCTCCCAGAGATCATATCTCTAGGCACCTCGACGCCCACCTGGGGCAGTGTGAGGCATTAAATGCTACAGTCTGTAGACAACGGACATTAAATGCGGCCGTCTCCTCCACAAAGCCCCCCGAGACCGCTTACATGAGACGACCCATCAGAGTCGGGCACGTGGAACTAGTGGGACGAGCACCAGCTCGCCCGACCTCCTCTATATCTAGCCCTCCCTAAGGCTATCCATGGTTAAGCTCTCTCTCTTTCTCTCTCTCTTAAGACTACTCTCTCTCTCTCTCTCAAATACCTTTCCTTCCTCCTCCAAACACTGACTTAACCATCGAAATGTGTCCCGGAGCTCAACCTCCGATGCCCTCTGACCTATTTTCCTCCTTTTTAGGACCTCAGACCACCAGGGACCTCAGGAGCATCACCGCGACACAAAAAGACATCAACACAGTGAACTCTCCATTCAACGGTAGCCAACTATCTCCCCATATTTGAACTGATTTTCCATCACCAATTCTTCATCTAGTTCCTTGAGATAGGACTGCTTTTGCTTGCCATATACTTCTCCATATGTAGGATGGATTAGACCTCAACCTAGAGTCCATAAAGCTACTGTCTGGGAAGTATTTAGCTTTCATGACTTTGAAGCTCAGAGATTAGGTGTTTTGAATTAGGCGCCAACCTTTTTTTGCTAACAGGGCCTTATTGAACAATTGCAGGTCGCAAAAGCCAAGCCCCCCAGCGATTTTGGTTGACAAACCATTTTCCAATTCAGCCAGTAAATCCCTCTACCTCCATTGCTTGCCCACCAATATTTCCTTATTATACTAGTCAGCTCATCACATAATGTCTTTGGCAACATGAAACAATTCATTCCATATGTTGGTAAAGATTGCAATACAGCTTTGATGAAAATTTCTTTACCTCTGAAAGACAGCAGCCTCCTGCTCCAACTTGACACCCTTGCTTGTATTCTATTTGTGATTTCCTTGAAGGCCTTTTTCTTCCCTTTTCCAATCATTGTCGGCAAGCCTAAATATTTTTCTGGAATAGTTGCTACATGTATGCCAAACAAATATTGTAGATCAGCTCTTTGATTGTCTGTGGTGTTCGGATTGAAAAACAGAACTGATTTCTCATAATTTATTTTCTGTCCTGAACTTTGTTCATAAGTCATTAGCATGTCCTTTAACTTTTCTCAGTTGCTTTTGTTTGCTCTCGCAAATAACAAGCTGTCATCTGCAAAGAAAAGGTGATTAACTCGAGTACCAAATCTATTTGCTTGTACACCTAGCAGCTCTCCATTACTTTATGCTTTAGATAACATTGCCGACAAACCTTCTTTACAAAACAAGAACAAAAAGGGTGATAGAGGATCTCCTTGTTGGAGTCCTCTACTAGGTTTGAAAACACCAGTAACTTGGCCATTAAAAATGATGGAATAAGATATCGTTGAAACACATTGCATTACAATCAAAATCCATTTATCTGCGAACCCCATTTTGTGCATCATGGCTTTTAAGAACGGCCATTACACCCTGTCATACGCCTTACTCATGTCCAATTTGAGGGCAAAACACCCTCTCCCTTTCTGCTTTTTCAGCTTCAAGGCATGCACGAGCTCATATGCTACCACAACATTATCGGAAATGAGTCTTCCTGGAACAAAGGCACTTTGATTTTCACTAATAGTATGAAACACTAGTAGTGTATATATATATATATATATATATATATATATATATATATATATATATATAGAGAGAGAGAGAGAGAGAGAGTAGTATGGAACACTTGAAAAGTTAATAAGAATATTAACTAAAACGGAAACTGATATAAATACGAGAGAAATTATTACATTCATTGACAGTGAAATTATTAAACTGTACAAGGTTAGTACAGTAACATATACCCTTTAGGGTATAGTAAAAAAAAAATTTAAATGAGGCATGTGATAATCTTTTAATACGTTTGTAGAATTAAAAAAAAATCATCCTCAGTATATAAAAAACGAAATCTAAATTTGAGGTAAAATTAATTTCTCTATTGTTGAAAATATGCTAGTATTTTAGTAGTATTAACCTTGGATAGTTGAGAGAGGACTGATAGAGTCTATTAACTATATATCATCACCTAATTAGTGACCTAAAGAAAGATGATTTTAAGTGATAATTGAAACTAAATTTGTGGTATTTAATTTGGATCTTTAAATAAAAAATAATAATAATAATAATTCCCCATGAACCAACATTTTGGTTTTACATTATCCATATAAGGCACGGATAGATTATATGATACATGTCATCTAGAGCTATTTAAGGATCGGACTATCCGCTCGGTCTGATAAATTCGATTTATATTGGATCATATTTGGATATAAATTTTTTTTTTAATTCGAGCAGGTCTGATCTGGCTTGAATTACTGTTTAGTAATAAAAAAATATTTTTTAATTATAAAATATGAAAATATATTTTTTAATATATATATATTTTTAAATTATAAAATAGGCTTTTAGATCATCCCGAACCGAATTTAGGTAAGAGCTCTAAAATAAATCATGAACACCTCTAATGTCTTCCAGTCAAAGATATGCAATTCTTCCTCTTTTTTCTTCATTAATGCTCAGTAAGAGGCTGATTGTTGTTATCAAAATATATGGGTCCATAAAATTGAGAAGTGTTCAATCAGTAATTTTATACAGTCATTTTTAAAAAGTGATATCGAGTAACAACATCAACAATCTTTTTTTCTATTATCAAATTAAATTTTTTTTATAAAAAAAGAAAATTACCAATCTGTACGTGTATATATATAGTTGATGGAACAGGAATGACGTTAATTTTAAGCCACCCTTGCCGTTTTCCTGAATAAAGTTAATTTCCAAAGTTTATGCTCAAGGACCCGAAATGTAAAAGTGTCACTGGAGAACAAAAATAATGACAATGTGTATATAAAATTTTAAGAATAAAGATTTAATATGTTTTATTTGGACAATTTTATTTTTAGACCCCTTATTATTTCTTATCTACATATGTATATACGGACTTGGTTAGGCTTGTCCTGGACCTGGACGATATCCAGAGTCGATTTCGAGGTGTTCAATTATTATTATTATTTTTTGTTATTTATATGTATTTAATAAAAAAGAGAGGTGACATCAAATAATTTTAAAATTCAAATCTCAACATTTGTAATATATATATATATATATATATATTTTCAATCTACGACTTTTTTTGTAAAAAAATTAAATAAAATAAAAAATCCTTCAACGTTGGGCTACTCTCATAATAGAAACAAAGCTAAACTTTACTTCACTATGTATACCTACAATAAATACTATAGTAGTGCACTCAAATATAGACCTGCTCATAGATCGGGTAGTCTATCTGACCTGACAGGTTCGACCTATATTGAGTTAGGTCTGGACAGTAGTTTTTGTGATCCGGACCGACTCGGCCTAGATCACTATTAATCAATTAAAACTTAATTTTTTATTTAAATTTAATTATAAAAATTAATATAAAATAATTTTTTAAAATTTTATTATTATTTTAAATCGTGATTCGAGCAAAACCTGAGTAAAATGAAGAAAAAAAAAATGATCACGATCCAACCCGACTTACCTGGATATTTGACTCAATTAATTGGTACATGATTGAGTAGAGTTCGACTTTCTCTTTCTCTAAATCAAATATATATTATAGCAGTAATTGTTATTGGAATTAATTAGGTTTTACTAATATGTAAGAAGAAGGGGGTTGATCTCATGATGAGCAAAGAAAACCTAACCATGTGAGCTGGTTGCCAATTTGGTGTGAGATAAGAGATAAAAACCACAAATACTTTTCATCGAACCAAAACAACTTACCCAAAAGGCATGTTGGATACTTGATAAAAGTAGCTAAGATTATTATTGGGGCATTAAATGTGGCAAACAGTTAGTTGTTGAGATGATTTAATGCAATTGCGTTGGCTTATAAAAGCACTTGTGATTTTATAGCTTTCTTGAATCGAAGCTAAACTTGAACAAAATGGTAAGCTTTACCAAAAGAGTGGTCTTGTTATCTTTGCTTTGCTTTAATGTGTTTGTAGTGAATGTAGTTGCTAGAAATGTGGTGAGTTCGAAAAAGAATGAGGATGAGAAGTTACTAACACAGGGAGGTGGCTTTGGTGCTGGAGGTGGGGGTGGTTTTGGTGGAGGTGGAGGTGCTGGAGGCGGTTTTGGTGGTGGTTCTGGAGGCGGTTTTGGAGGAGGAGCTGGTGGTGGTGGTGGGTTTGGAGGTGGAAGTGGAGGTGGGATTGGTAAGGGTGGAGGCATTGGTGGTGGAATAGGAAAAGGTGGTGGACTTGGAGGTGGGCATGGTGGTGGTGGTGGTGGTGGTGCCGGTGGAGGGTTTGGTGGTGGTGGTGGGAAAGGAGGTGGACTTGGTGGTGGGATTGGTAAGGGTGGAGGCATTGGTGGTGGAATAGGAAAAGGTGGTGGACTTGGAGGTGGAAGTGGTAAGGGTGGGGGACTTGGTGGAGGAATTGGCAAGGGTGGAGGCCTTGGTGGTGGAATTGGAAAAGGTGGTGGGATTGGCAAAGGAGGAGGGCTTGGTGGTGGAATTGGGAAGGGTGGTGGGATTGGCAAAGGAGGAGGCCTTGGAGGTGGAATAGGAAAGGGTGGTGGACTTGGAGGTGGTATTGGCAAAGGAGGAGGAATTGGTGGTGGAATAGGAAAGGGAGGTGGCATCGGCAAAGGCGGTGGTATTGGCAAAGGAGGAGGAATTGGTGGTGGAATAGGAAAGGGAGGTGGTATTGGCAAAGGGGGAGGCATTGGAGGTGGAATTGGAAAGGGTGGTGGACTTGGTGGAGGAATTGGAAAAGGTGGAGGACTTGGCGGAGGAATTGGAAAGGGTGGTGGCATTGGCGGTGGTGGCGGATCTGGTAAAGGTGGTGGCATTGGAGGTGGGATTGGAAAAGGTGGTGGATTCGGTGGCGGTGCTGGAGGTGGTGCCGGTGGTGGATTTGGAGGTGGAGGGGGTGTTGGTGGTGGATTTGGAGGTGGTGCTGGAGGTGGAGGGGGTGCTGGTGGTGGATTTGGAGGTGGTGCTGGAGGTGGTGCTGGAGGTGGTGCAGGAGGAGGGGTAGGTGGAGGTGGTGGATTTGGAGGTGGTGCAGGAGGAGGGGTAGGTGGAGGTGGTGGATTTGGAGGTGGTGGAATTGGACACCACTAAACTACAACCTCACGATGCATGGATGCATGGATCAAATTGCTCTTATTAATCCAAAATGAGGGCATGTTTACCTAAATACTATATTATGCCTCTTACTATTACCATAATGTGAAAGATTTTGTTGAAACAGTATATGTCAGTAATAAATTAATAAGAAGTTAATAAACCCATACCAAATCTCATATATACCCTAAGCTAAGCTAAGCTAAGCTACTTTTATGTCTGTTTTTGCTTTTCTTTTTCATCATCTCTCTCTATATATATAGTGCAAACTGCAAAACCTTTTTGTAATCAATTAGGTTTATATTCATCTATTGTAAAATTGGGAATCAAAAGCATTAATGATACTATTCCTTTATTACAATTAAGAGAATTTGTGAAGAAAACATTGCCTATTTCTCCACAAATGTTTTTTTTTCTTCCATTTTTGTTATTATTTTTTTTTTGAAAACAACTTTCTTCTTCCTTGATTTCTTTTTATAAGTAAGAATGGTAGTGGGTAGATATGAATAACATGTAAATCTGATAATTTATGTATGCATATTGTTTTTTTTTTTTGTTGGTGTTAGTCGTATATAAATATAACACGAATTATTAAATATATCAAAAATTCAAATACAAATATGATACGTGTATATAACGTTAATCGTGTTTAAATATATCATGTTGTATGTTGATATCTATTTGTGTCGAGGTGGCAGCACATTGAGTTTTTTTAGAGAGTGAAGAGATTGCGAGGGTTTTAGGATTGAGGAAGGTTTTGGCATTTTAGTAGGGGATAAGGGAGGTATTTAGCTTTAATATTTTCTCTCTCTTATATTTAGATTTAACAATTTTAAACATGATACGATTATACGACACGGAAAAAATAACTAAAACACGATACAATATACTAAGTCTACTTACATTTTGGACTTTTCCATAAAAAAAAATATTGATTTTGGACTTTGAATTAGACCCAACTATTGAAATATTTCTTTTTTTTTCAAAAAAAATTGTTTTTTCCTTTGTTTTGATGAAATACAAAAGAGGATTATTTGAATCCAATAGTATCTTCCTCAAGCATCTTTTAAAATGTTGTTTGTGAAGATTTATCAATTTTATAGTAATATTATTTAGAAGTACAACTTTTTGATGACTTTTTTAAGAAAATGATTCACTTACATTATTGTAAAACTAATTTAATTTTACATGCTTTCATAATTTTTTATACGATTTATATTTATTTAATCCGACCATTGCAATTCATGCTTTATTCATGTAAATCGTGCACATCAAATTTCGAATAAATTAAAAATGTTTAACTATTTATTTGAGGTAAAAAAAATCAACCGTTAAATATATATAAAAAACGACATTCTTGACCGACATGATATGAACATCAAATCGATTCAAAACTTTACGTGCACGACGAGTACGATTATATTACTAAATCCAACGATCAGTTTGTTAAAATATCAATCATACACGAAATTTTAAAAACATGTAAAACTAATTAATTTTACGTCTGTATAAGTTGATCCCTCTTCCTTTTTTATTATTAAAATGTGTATTATGTGAAAATCGAAGATTCAAACTTAAAATCTTTCGACTCGGATCAGTAAAGTTTGTGAATTGGTTTGTTTCTTTTGGTGTTTTTTTATTTGAATGTCCATTTGATGTTCTTAAGACTGCAAATTCAATAAAGCTAACTGCTAAGCTTGAGTTTTATTTATAGCAGTGATAAGCAATGCAACATAAAACTCAACCCATGACCAATTTGTCATACCAAAGTTGAGTTTGATTCAATTTCTTAAAAGTACATTTGCAAAAGAAAAGTGCAAAAGAAAATAATTCAAAGTTTGCAAGTAATCATCCAATGACATTGAAATCTAAGGGGGGGATCTGTGGATGCTCAAATTATCATGAATTATTGATATTATTGATGAGAGGTTTAAATTTATGAGTATACAAAGTTCATTGTTTTCCACAAGTAGCTCCAAGTCTCACTCAAACACAAGTTTTATCCTATGTTACCCAGATTCTTCGTTTCTCCTAAAGTACTCGTGTCCGGCACATGTCTGATTCATATTTGGACATAGGTATGAGATGTATAATCCTCCAAATATATAAAAAAAACTTATAAAAATTAAGCATACCCGTACTCAACACTTACCCTGAGTCCAGGTAACATAGGTTTTATCGCATCCGCATCACAGCATCATCTGACTGTTCATTAGCTTCATTGCAGCCTTAATCTTGAAACCATATGCTCTGATTTCTGCCATTAGAAAGGAATTTTAAGCAAGTGTTTGTCAGTTCACATGTATAAAGGTTTATAGATCAGACAAGTTATATCATAGACTGGGATAATCCCAGCAAAATTTCCACTAACAATGGAACAAATTTAGCACCAATGTAGTTTCATCCCTATGCCAGGGCCAAATGCATGTTTTTGTACCATTTATGACATATATTTCCAAAGTCCTTGTATGGTAAGCGGTAACGATCCCTTTCTTAAGGAAGTTTAAGGTTCTCAGATCAACTCTCAGTACTAGGGTGAACTGTGAAGTCGGCTGATTAAATGATGGTAGACTCGAAGATTGCTAATCATCCATCGGATCACAAAGTTAAAACTATCGAGCTTTAATAGAAAAACTTTCCAGACTGTATTTGAACTTGGGAATCTATCAGGACAAACTATAAAAACCATTTTAAGGTTCTAAGATCAACTCTCAGTACTAGGGTGAACTGTGAAGTCGGCTGATTAAATGACGGTAGACTCGAAGATTGCTAATCATCCATCGGATCACAAAGTTAAAACTATTTGAGCTTTAATAGAAAAACTTTCCAGACTGTATTTGAACTTGGGATTCAATCAGGACAAACTATAAAAACCATTTTAAGGTTCTAAGATCAACTCTCAGTACTACGGTGAACTGTGAAGTCGGTTGATTAAATGATGGTAGACTAGAAGATAGTTAATCATTCATCGGATCACAAAGTTAAAACTATCGAGCTTTAATATAAAAACTTTAAACAATCTATTAAACGATCCATAAACGAGCTTGTTCGTGAACATAAATGAACTGAAGAGACCTTGTTCGTGTTCGGTTTGTTTAATAAACGAACCTTAAAATCATGTTCATAATCGTTTATTTAACTTGATAAACGAACAGAAATCGAATTGTTCATGAACCGTTCATCGAACGCTCTGATTTACACTCCTAATTTGAACTTAGGAATCAATCAGGACAAACTATAAAAACCAAAGTAGATCCTACATGAACAATCACCACTAGTTGTTGTCTTAGACCCTTCGTCGCATATTCCATATCAACAAGAAACAATGAGGAGATCAGTTATGTTTTTATTCATGAACTAAGAAAACCAAAGGCAACTAACCTGCTCAGTATAAGGCAAGTACTTTCCATCAAATGTCACGACAACACGTTCTTTCCCGTCCACGCCTTTAACTTTGTCAACAGAGCAGTAGAAGTCTATAGCTGACATGCTAAACAAAAATGAACATGAATTAGTGAATGGATATATGAAAATTGTTTAAGCTTTCCATGTTTGAAAATTGAAACTCAACCCCAATTTTCGATTACTTCCAACCTATGTTACTCGGACTCGGGTGTGAGTATCAGAACGGGTATGTTCAATTTTTTTTTTTAAGATTTCCACGTATTTGGATGATTCTTGAAGCATCATATCCCCATACCCATGTCCGGCTATGCATCGGATACGGGTGTCGGATACGGGTACTTAAAGAACAATGAAGAGTCGAAGCAACATAGCTTCCAACAGTATCTAATGTGTGTCAGTTTAAACCAAAATCAATCCCATATCCATCATCCTGAATCATTCATTAGTAGAACAATTTTACATGAACTCCCTTGTGCTCTCTTAATTCCTGTTCTACTTTGTAATCAAACATCCCTAATTCAAACACCCAAAGACCAAAAAAAGAATTGAAATTTTAACCTTTTTGCTCACTCAGGAATGAAGAAAACAATCAGAAATCCAGCTTCTATTTCTAAATTCAAATTGGAGATAAGTTCCAAATGCTAACTATTTCTTTTATACTCATTAATTAGCTCAAATCCAAACAACCAAAAGCAATGAATTGCAATAAAATGCCCAAAAGAACCACTGAAAAAGCTTACATCCCATCACCAAACTCTTCATTAATAATCTCCTTTATGTTCTCACCAAAATGCATAACAGCTTCATTCAACCAGCAAAAGAAAAAAAAAATGGGTATTTTAAAAAAAAATCTTCTTTTTTGATATTTTAAAATGAATTATGTGAGAAGAAGAACCTATAAACAGTGGGTTCTTGGATAAGGTTAGGATCATAGGACCGAAAGGGTGGCTTCATCATCTTATGGAGAAGCTCCTCAGGCAGGTCAGGCAAGGCTGCCCTTAGCTTAGGGGCGGTTTCAGGCTTGAGCTGAGCCTGGCGTTTAAGGAGCTGAGCTACGTAGACATTGGTTAACCCGGTTTCTTCTGCTATTTGATTGTAGGTTTTGCCTGATTTTTGCTTTATGGTTTGGAGACGGCTGCTGATATTGGCTTTGGTTTGGCTGGCTTCCATTTTTTTCCCCCTGTTTCTTTTGTGTTTAGGATTATTTGTGTTTGGAAAGGTAGGGAAAGTTAATATGGAGCAGTTTCCCAGTGGACATGTTAGCATTGTCTAAGGTTTTGAGTTTTTTTTTTTTTTTAACAAAGCAGCTGACAGTTTGGATTTTTTATTGGCAGATGATATTTTTAAATGAATTAATTAAATTAAATTTCGAATTTAAAAGTTTGAATCTTGACATTTCACAAATTTTATTCACTTTCAGAAAGAAAATATGATCATGTCACTTTTAGGGATAAAAGCAAAATAATAGTCCGTATCTTATAGGTTTTGATCCATCCGACTTGATAGAGTTGGTTATTTTTAAAAAAAAAATCGTGGATCAGATCAAGTTGGGTTAAAGAATAAAAATTGAAATTGTGTTTAGAATCTTTGAATCTGTCCCGACTCGAGATATATAAAAATAATATATTTGTAATTTTTTTAGTTTTATATTTTAAATATTATGTATCTTATATTAATAAATTTATCGTTTAATATTAATTATATTAATTAACTTAATAATATAATACATTCAAAAACAAAATTAAGATGTAATTTATATTAAATAATAAAAATTTCACAAAAAATACATTAAAAATATGAATATAAATTTTGGACGGGTCGTGAAAAAATAACATTAATTATAGTATATGTATTATACTAGGAATATGCCCAATAGAGTTTTTCTTTATTTTTTTATTTTTTTTTATAGTTTGGGGGTGAAGGATTCGAACATGCACCGATGAGCATATACTAACCACCGAGCTAAAAGTTTAAACTTATCTAAAATGTGAGTTGAATCTTGTAAATGACAAAAAGTATTTTTTTTATAACTCACTCCAATAGTCCCATTTATAAAAAAAAAATGTTATATTGTTTAAATATGATAATTAAGTGCACATTTTAGTTAATTAATATTTTTGTAACACTTAAAAAAAAACCATGCTATTAGTTAAAAGCTATTGGCTTTTAATAAAATTTATTATCAAATTTAGATACTATATTTAACTGCATATTAACTTCTATCAATAACTATATATGATTGTAAGCCTTGGCAAATGTGTTAATGGCATGTAATTGGAGAGGCACAGACTCAATGTGGCCAGGGAACATGGGTTGGTTGAACATGGAGGGCAACTTTCAGTAACCATTTTCATTTTATTTTCCCAATTTGTGCTTATGGGAATTTAAATTACCTGGATTTTTCATTTTTTTTTAAATAACCGTGTCCAATAAATATTCGGATATGGATATAAGAATATGATCTTCCAAATATAAGAACAAACTTTATAAAAAATGAGTATACCCATGTTGGATATATATTCGTATCCGATACTCATTCCCAAATCCGGATAACATAGAAGGGAACAGTTGATAAAATAGTACATTTGTTTTGCCAGCTATGCTGATTGTATTGATGTAGCAGTGCATGCTGCTTTTGGATAAATAAAAACTTTGCTTATCCAAAAAAAAAAGATTGAGTTCTTCTATGATTAGGCACCGAAAAGAATGAAGAAGAGTCTTGGTACTTCATATTCAACAACTAGATTGAAATTGAAAATTTTCTTAACAACTTTCTTCTTTCAATAGTTTCTCATATCACTAGAAAAGCATGGTCTCCAAGGATGGATCTTGAATAACCTAAACAAATATCACCTTGACTACTATTATGCTCTTTTTTTTTTTTTTGCAATACTCGACTTCTTGAACTTCATTTTCTTCTTTGTAGTAATCAAGTTTTATGTCTACAATACTGAAGTTTGGGATTCAATACAGGTACTTATAAAAGAACTGAAAGTGATGAGATTAAAGGGATCAAATTTGGAAGAGCCAAGGGAATAGGTTGATGGAACATGTTGAATATTACCTACATTAGAAAGAATACAATGTTTACACTTCTTGAAAGGAAAATAATAATGTGAAGAATGCAATATCTTGAGATGAAGTTATCTTAAAAAAAAAAGAATATTGTACATTTGATGTCTCAACCCCAACAAGATCTTGATATAACATTTAAGATAACCAAATTCGATTACAAGGCACTTCTTTGATATTTCCTTCAATTTTGAATACAATTATAAAAACACTGTCCTTCCTTCTTCATCATTTTCTTTTTGCCAATTGAAATGACTTCTTTAAAAACTGATTCGCTGCCCGATCATTCCTATGGCACAAAACCCTAAGTATTGTGTTTGGATCCGCTCTATTCCATCTTCCTGTTGTTGGTGGCATAGGTAGCTTTTGGTCTTTACCTATGACACCTATTCCACTAGTTTCACAAGTTATAATGCTAAAATCTTCCATTAATTGTTCAGTACATTGACCCATCAATGATATCACCCCTTCAACTTTCTCAGCTTCCCTTTGGACTACATCTTCAGATATCAAGCCTTCTCCAAAAGTTAAAAATACCCTTTTCAAGCTATCAAAATCTTCTTCAATCATCTCGTGATCAGATCGATAAAAGATCCTAGAAGGTCCCCCAGCAAGTAAAACCATGAGAAATGCTTCAAAAGATGCTTTCATAACTTCTTTCATTGCTAATGCTTGAGCCTGATATGTGAGTATTGCAGTAAGAAGTGTGAGATTCTCTTTTAGAATTCTAATCGTAGGTCTAGTTCTTGAATTGGCTACATCACCAACATAAAGAGTTTCATAAAAAACTGAATTTGAATCGAGGAAGATAAGGCGGTAAGCTGCAACTTCTGATACATGATCACAAGCAGATTGAATGGATCCATTGGCATGTTCAAAGTAGGAAGATGAAGCAACATATTGCTTGCGGCTACTGAAACGGTTCCGTTTTAAGATTCTTGGTGAGAGGGTAAGAGTTTTATCAAGAGAATGGAGGTTGGAGATTAGATAATGCAAAGTATTAAGGCGGATGTAAAGGCATTGTGTTCCAAGGCTTGTTGATGGGCGAGGATTGTGACCTTTTATAGTCATAATTTGGTGCATATCTTCTACTCCAACACTACATGGACTAGCCCTTTTCAAGAGTTTGAAGAACATTGAATCTCGGTTGCATCTGGTTAATGGAGGAAGTGTAGGGAGATAAATCTGCTTTGACCCTGAAAAAAAAAACAATGTGATAAAACATGAGAAATCTATCCTTCTTATATGTCATTGATTTGCTGAGAGACGAGTCAGCTTACAATTAGACTTATCCAAGAGTCGGGCTATCCGTTCAAGCCTGAAGGCCCGTCCATATTTGAGAGGGTTTGGACAAAAATATTATGCCCGAAAAATGGGCTTGGGTAAAAAAATTAGGCCCGTTTAAAATATGGACGGAGCCTTGGCTCCAACATTCAAGATCCGAGTCCAGTCTGACCCGTTTTCTAATTAAATAATTTATTATGTAATTAATATCATATAAAAATTAAATATATATAATATTATAGTGTAAATATTAAAAAATATGTTAAATTGTCCATGTTTAAGAACTTAATAAAAAAAAATAAAAAATTACTAAAGATTAAATAATAAAAATATATATATTTTTTAAAATTTAGAAAAAAAATAATATGGGTTGGTCTAAACAAGTTTGGGCTATCCATTTACAAATATGGACGGGTTTGAATAAAATTTGAGACCCATATTTCAGGCCGGGCCGAACTTGGGCAAGCAAATGTAGTGTTGATACCTTACATGGCCCAGCCCGAACCCGGCCCGACTCATGGACACCTCTACTTACAATAGTGTATGAAACACAATGAAATGGTTCTCACCACATGATGCTACGAAGGCAGTGTATTTTTGGACGATCTGCTCTAAACCTTCAGCTAGATCAAGAATCAAATCCTCTGTAATTCCAATTGGAATTTCAAAGAAATCATTCACCGTTTCCTTGGCCAATCTCATTAACTCCACAGCTGACTGTGCATATGGCTCAGATTTGGACTTGGGATTCCATGTCTGCAACAAAAATTGCAACCCAATTACTAAGCTCAACCATAGATTAGTTTCTTTTTCACTTGTAAACTTAAAAAGAAAAAAGAGAAAGAAATTATTGACTGACTTCAGTTTCTTTTGCTCTACAAAGCAACTCTTTCCCTTGCTTTAATCTTTCATTTATCCATTGTCTCAAGAGCCTCATTATGATTGAATCAACTTCATATGGCATCATTTCTCTAATAATTCCTTTGCCTTTATCGTCACACTCTTCAGAATCTTCAACCACCATTTGAACCAAAACCTTTTCTAGTTTTGCAGCTCTTTGTAATACCCCAACTATCTCACTGTTCAACATACTTGTCCCAGCTAAATGTTGCTTCAACACTGCTCCATAGCATTGGTGCAGTGTCACAGCTGCAACTCCAGCTGCAATTGGATGCCATCTCTTCAATATGGGACTAAATAATTCCCTCTCTCTTGCAGCCAAATCCTCTGTTTCTTTAGCCAATTGAAGTAGATCTTCATTAGCTTCTGCTCTTTTTTCCGTAGTACCATTTTTTACATTTTCATTTTCTATTATCTATAGCAATAAACAAAGAATGAAGAATTAAACAAAAATAAACCAATAAATGAGTATTTGGTAATACGATATAGTTGCCTACTATGTTACTCAGATTCGAGTGTGAGTGTCGGACAAGGGTATATGTCCGACATGGGTATGTTCAATTTTTTTTCAAGATTTTCATGTATTTGGAGGGTCCTTGGAGGATCATATCCCCAAACCCATGTCCGGATATGCGGATACGATGTTGGACACGGGTACTTCAAGAAAAATGAAGCATCGGAGCAACATAGGTTGCCTATATGTGTGTTAATTACTCACTTTTGCAAATGCATTTTTCATAGAAGATCGAATGTAATGATCTACGCGATCACTGGTTGAATCCACAAGCATTTTTGTGTCCCCTTTCTTGCTCCCTTCCCCTTCCATGATTGTAACACATTCAACTAAAATCTTCGCTAATGATAATCCCAAAGGCAAAAGATTTTCAATTCCACCAATAGTTCCTTTGTTGAAATGTTCATGGTAGTGAAGTAATTTCTTCTCAGCCCAATCCTGCATTGAAACTAACATGGAAGATAACAGTTTCAAATACGCCCCTTCTCTATTAAGCTTTCTAGCATCATTCGCCACCTCTGTCAACATCGTATAAGCAGCACGAAGAAGATCAGGCTCCATCTGATTAGTCTCAACGTATTGCTGAAAAAACACCCAAGTTAAACAAGCATTATGAATTGGTCTATTGATTCCCAATGTAGACCATGTTTTTTTCATCAATTCTAGCAACTCATCAACCTCATCCACAACTAATGTCTCATCCCTGATATAAAAAATGGCCTTAAGAAGAGAAGTGTAGAGGTGAATATTGAGAGGGAATCCATCAGCCCAATGACAAACAGTAGTAGGAGCACCATTTGTACTTCGCCAAGATAAAGAAACAACACTGTTACATAATGTTCTCATTGTGTCAGAGTTCTTGCTAGTGTCTATAGGCTTGGAATCACTGGCTCGGATTATCTCACGTAAACGGATCAGGAAAGAATTTGATTTGTCTAAAGGGATTGATGGGTGGAGGATGAGGCCTGCTTCCAGCATTTTGAGCTGACGTTTTTGCCAAAGATGATACTCGTGCGAGTCATTGAATTCGGATGGTTTTAAATGCCGAAGAAGCTCAAGTGGAAGGATTATAGTCTCTGATTTCCTACCCACCTGTTGAAAAAATATGAATTTAGCAACAGAGAATTGATTGGTGCGTAATTAATAGGGGTGAGCATTAATCGGTTTGAACCGATTTAACCGATCGAACTGATTAAATTTGATTGATTTGGTTTCGTTAATTCGGTTTTGAAATTAATCGGTTTTGAAAATCGGTTTAGTCGGTTAGTTCGGTCGGTTGTTGGTTTTTTAAATTGATAACCGAATAGACCGAACTTACCGACACTTTTAATTTTATTTTAAATATAATATATTTATATAATAATTTAAAATTATATATAATATATAATTTATATTATATTATAATATATAATATACAATAAATAATTTTTTTTAAATGGTTAAAACCGATTAAACCGACCGAATCGATCGACTTAAATTGGGCTTTGGTTTTTTCGGTTTTAAAATTTTTGTCGGTCAGTTCGATCAATTTTATAAGTTTAATCAGTTTAATCGATTTTTTGAATTTTAAAATCGAACCGATCGAACTGACCGAATACTCACCCTTACTAATTAAGCTCGAAAATCAATTTCAATCTTAAAAGATAGTAATCAACGTTTCTTTTTTCCAAGTTATTAATCCAAATTAAACGATTGAGGCATTGAACCCTTTGGTATTGGTTCAAGTCAGTTTGCCAAAAACGTCTTTGACATGTGATTGTGTCCCTATTAGAGATCTATTATAATTTACATCTTATCTTTGCTAAAACCCTTTTTCAATTGGATACATTATTAAAAGGCATAAATACAAATTTAACCTTCGAAATATGCAGCTTAAATTATTTGACCCTTATTCTTTTTTTTAGTCAATTTGGCCCTTAATTTATTATATTTGTTGATATCGTATAAATTTAACAAAAATTGATAATGTGCGAGTATGAGACTAACAAATTCGTTAAATTTAGACTAATTTTATAAGAAATAGATTAAAAAAATTAACCATAAATAAACAAAAAAATTGATCAAAAAATTAACGTTTTCATTAAATTTAGGCTAAATTGACTGAAAATAATAGTATGAGAGTTAAAGTGATCCAAATAAAAAAATAAGGGTCAAAATGATTTAAGTTGCATATTTAGAGGATCAAATTTGTATTTGTAACTTTTTAAAAAATCAAATTTTACTAGCTAGTGATATTGATATACGTACTTGGCCAACAAGGGTTCTCATGAGAGTCTTTCTAAGCCTATTATCACTTTGTTCTGTCACCCTCATTTGTTGCCTCATAATCTCCGCCGACGTCAAAGGCCGTCTTGGCCTCGGCACCGGCACCGTAGAAAACCCCGTTCCAACTCCAAGGCTAGAACCAGAGCCAATACCACTATGTCCATGAGAAACAGACAATGATAGCATGGACCCTCCACCATTATCGCCGCTATTAAAACCCACCGACGACGTTGACATCCTCCTAGAAGGTGATCTTTTCAACATCTTCAACCCCAAAGCCTTTTTAATTCTACTCGTTGGGGTCATCACCACCCCATTCACCCGCCCGCCCGACGATGATGACCCTGCTGGCCCGTGTGATCCGTTTCCTCCATCCCCATTTCCATGATCATGTGAAGAAGAGTAAGACGACGTTAAAGTATTTCGACCTCCAAAGCCCGGTGATGAACGGCAAGCTGTGAAGAATATTTCGTAGGCTGCTTCACGGATGTCGTCATTGTCAAGACCATCAAGCTTACCAAAAGGCCATTCAAGGTCTATGTTGTTCTCATTAGAGGTGGTGATGGTGGTGGAAGTGGTGGTTGTGGTGGTTGTGGTGGTGGTGGTGGTGCCATGGAGGGGAGCTGTGAAGAACTCCCGGTGGGATTGGTGGCCCATGGCGCTGAAATGGGGGTTGGGGAATGGGGATGGGGGAACTCAGTAACCGACGAGAAAAATGAGAGTATTCGACGGGAAAGAGAACAGATGGAAAATGAATTGCATTTCTTTTTATAAGGATAAAGGAAAAACAAAAAACAAAAAACAAAACAGAGATTTTGTTGGTTATGAATGACTGCATTTTGTGTTAAGGAAAAAGAGAGAGAAAAAATGCATTGCTGGTTTTATGGGTTTGCCAACGTTGTCATGCCATGAAAAGGAGGAAAGATAGGCTGGTAAATCACACTTAAGATAGCAAATTTCCTTACTAGTTAAAAAATATATATATTCCAAGCTATAATAAGTCTCTTGTTTTTATTTTAATATAAAATATACTATTTTTTTTTTAATTTCTACACTTTTTAGTAGGTTTAGACCTGCTCACAGGTCGGACAGTCTGGTCCGTATTAGGTCTGGTCTAAGTGAGCATTTTCATGATCCGATCCGGATCATTGTTCACATAATAAAAAATATTATTTTTTTAAAAAATTTAATTATAAAAATAGAAAAAAATAGAAAATATCTTTTTATATATGTGAACCGTGTATTTGGACCTGAGCAAAGAAATTCAAAAAATTTCAATTCATGAACAGATCTAAGTAGGTCTTCTTACTCACTTGGATAATAAAATACTAATTATTTAAAACAAACAATTTTTTGTTTTCTTATAACTCCATGAAAATCAAAGAGCGGGCATATACAATATATGAGATAGAGATAGAGATAGAGATAGGGAGAATATTATTTTGTTACAATAAATTTGACTTTTTTAAAGTTTTTTTTAATATTTTATTTTTTTTTTGCTTTAAGACGAGTTTCTTAAACTTCATTGGGTTAGGATTTTTTTTATGAGTTTTGTTAACAGGTATTCTTAGTATTTTTAAAAATTAATTAATATATTATTTATAATAATTTTATTGTATTAAATATAATAATTGATAAAAAAAAAATTCATCATTTTTTAATACATTAATGAAAATATTACTATATATAATAGGATTTTGCTAACAAGTGCTCTTTAGGTAGTTGTTAAGATTAGATAAGTTATTATTTAAAGTGATATTTTATATTAAATGCAATAATTAAATGCATTGAAAATAATAACTTATCTAATATAGTAATCTTTAAAAAATATTTTAAGACACTCATTAGCAAAATTTTAGACCTGGTAATTTTGAAAACAACACAAACATGATACGAGAAAAATAACTAAAACAAGACACAAATACACAAACGTGTTAAAATCTATATAATACGAATTATTAACGTATCAAAATTTATATAAATATATAATATTTTAAACACGATTATATAATACAAAAATAAATATAAATACGGTATAAATATACGAATGGTCAAATCTAACAAAACCTTATATAATATCTTAAAGAATACTGCCAACAAAATCATTCATATACACTATTTGCATGCCTTCTAATAAACAAAAATGTACCTTTTCGGAAGAGAAATGCAAAGTGTTTTATGATTGTCTAGAATTTGATGGGATGTGGAAATTTGGAATTGGAAAGGAGTTGGTTTGAAGAGAAAATTTGACGGACATTCAAAGTTCTGAGGTGAGAACGATGCATTTATTTATGGTTTGGGTCGCGATTTAAATTTTTTTTTTATTATTCAGATTCAAATTGAGTCGAATTCAAACCGATTCGAAAATTTATATTATTATTTAAAAAATAATAAAACATTAAAAAATATTTTTATATTTATAATTAAATTTAAATAATTGTTTATTGATAAACAGTAATTCAAGCCGAGTTGATCGGACAGAATTAGAAAAAAATTTATCCAGATCGGGTCGAATACGAACCGGATCTTTCGGGCCGGACGAGTAGTTTGACCCTTGGACAATCTAGTAAACCATTGGTGAGGTTTATTCAACCATTATAAATAATCAATCTATCATTTCCGAATTCGAATTTTTCAGTTCATAGAATTTCCATAACATTTTACCCTTATTAATTAAAAAAAAAGTTCACCACATAGAAAATGCTCTCTTGCTATATATGGACATTGCTATCTACCGTGAAAAGTATTTATCAAACGGAACCGCATAATTTTACAATAGGAAGATTTTTAGAATTTTTTTCTTAATATTTTTTCTATTTATTTTTTGTGAAAAAAAAAAGTCGAATGATTAAAAAAATAGCATAAATATCAGTAAAATGATATCTTAATGTAATTCGCCATATAAGCAAGCTGAAATCAAGTTGTAGTTGCCTTTAAGTCTAAAAAAGAACAAGAAAATATGAACTCCCTTTCCTTTATGGTATAATTAGAATTGTTGCCTCGGCAATTGTCAGGGATTGGTTACTCTTGCATTATTTTTTATTTATTTATTATTATTATTCTTGTTTGTTATTTTTTAATATATACATTATTGATTTTATATAAAGAGTGTTTAGTTAGGACTTTACTCTCCAGAATCTTACATTTTGTCATGAAATTATTTTGTTTGATTCAATAACATTCTTAAAATGTGAGAAATGTTAAATTTTCTTTAGTACCAAAATTCGAAAATATTGTGAGTTATCACTTATGTTATATTTCGAAAGAATGTTAACATTTATCACATTTATGCCCTATACTTTAGTTTAGTAATGGTAATTTTATGAGTATCAGCTTAGATTTCAACTCTCTGTGACTATCGACAACTACCTAGCACCTAAAAGTATGACAGAATAATATTAAATATTTTGGTAAGTTCTTTTGCGATCATAGCACTAAAATACAATAACATAATGAAAATTAAAACACCTGTATTATATTTTATAACGTCCACGACACTATCAAATTCCTTAAAACACCATTAAATTCACATTCGCGATAACCGCAACGCGTTACACTTGGGACACTCGTAACCGCGACAATGTAACCGCATCCTCAACGAAATCTGCAACCGCGCGACCAATTTATACCAAAACAAAGACCTCTATACGGCCATCTCCAGAAAGATGATAGAAGCTGTTGGCCATGAATACATGGAGGAATTCTTCGGTTGCTGTAAAATCAGTGTTGGCAGAAGATGCACTTCTTGTTTTACAGGTAATTACAATTTGGGAAGAAACAAAACAATTGGTGTCTTCCTTTTAACATTTTCAGACTGTTTGATAATGCTTGGGGTGGTTCACGTTTCTACAGTTCATATCAATACCAGAAGAACGCTATGATGAGTACAGGCGAAGCTCAGATTTTATCAAGGAATACATCTTCTATGTTACTCGGACTCGAGAGTCAGCGTCGGACATAGGGTAGCTCAGATTCAATGAGAAGTTCATTCAAACATGGGTATATTATTCTGATTATTGTGCAGCTGGTTTCAAGTCAAATACTCTTGGAAATTACCAGGTGAGTTTCTGGTGTTGGGACATCTATTTTCTACTTGGGTTGCATTTAACATTGTTGTTGACACAATTTTTTAAGTTAAAAATTGCATTTCACCGAAACATCAATGTTAAATGAATAAATTTTTTTTACTTTTACTGTTAAAAAAATGATTTAAAAACCCAAACTAAGAAGTCAATATATATGATTTTTGCAGTTAAACCACACTTTTTAAAAATAAAATAACTTTATTATTCTCACATTTCAAACTTTTATTATTTTATACATATCTTTTTAAACATTTTAATTCAAACACAACAATTTTTAACAGCAAAACTAAATACTTAAAATTCTTAAACTACATTTTTTTCAATCATACTTTTAAAACACATTTTTTGTTTTTTCTAATCAAGCTTTTTTTCAACCCAAACTTTTTTCAACCAGCCTTATACCTGCATCTCATAAACTGTTTGAAACCATGCATTTCTCTAAAACTATGACTTGCAAATATCATCATAAATGTTATCCATTCCAAGGTTTTCCTTCAGCATACTAAAACTGTTGCAACAACAAGCAAAGGCTTTTTTACTTTTAGCTATAGAGTTATAAGTTCTGATCTGAGTTTTAGCACTGCCTGCCTCTACTTGATAGGAGAAAGAAAGGCTGAGTTTCTACAGATATTATATGCAGCCCTGCTACTCACCAACTCCAATCCTTTCTACTAATTAACAACATTCGAAACCTTGGTCTAAAATCCTAGGCCTAGCTAATAAATGCTTTTACCATTTTATGTTAATGAAAATGAATGCTTCCAGCAAATGTTTGGCAAAACTCACATAATTCATTCCAAAACTAACCCGAACTTTAAGGACATACTTTTCTAGTTCTCTAATAATCAGAAAATCGTACTGTAAGATCTACTCCTAAGAATCAAAAGGCACACTCGATAGTTAAGGAATAATGTAATCTTGACCTGCCAGACGGCTAGCAGCTTTGAGTCAACATACACAAGGCTGTTCGCTTCACAAATTCAATTCCATGTTGAATAAACCCTCCCACAGAAACTCGAATGAAGATCAGGAAACTTCATTACAAAAACCAAGAATTTGCAGTGTTGGGGAGTACCTGGATGGGGAAGGGTCTCTCTCATGTTAATTCAAAATTTCAACTGAGCAGGTCCTCTGCTGAACAAACCCCAGCACGAAGCTCAGGTTCAACCATGAGTGGACACTAGTGGGACTCCACCTTTGAACACTCGAGCATCTCTCCTCCTGTACAACATAAGGGCAAATACAGGGGGAAAATGATTATGCCATCCTCAAGTGTCAACTACCACTACGTTTACCGCTACCATTACGAAGTGATCAACCCAAGTGGCCCATAGCTCCACTGCTATCAGTAATCAGTAAATATCTTTGGTAAATCTTTGTACCCTACTTGTCATATCAAATCAAGCATAATTATCTATCATCAAATTTCCTAGATGGTATAAATAACAATAAAATACTTAAAACAGCCAGACAACACAAATTATAAGTTATATAGACTAATATAGCTTAAACACTACTGTAGATAAGAAAAGTACCGGAGCAGCAAGTAAACAAATATAAAGCAAGCCAAATTTAAACTGCACTCAATAGCAAACTAAAGAAAGGCATCTATTATGCCTCAAAACTACTTATTATGACTAGCAAAATAGATAGTGCAAACTACTGGGATTCAAGCAATCCAACCAGTCCCAATATGATTTGACATCCAACTTGAGCCTCTCCTGTTGCTGCTAGGAATAAGAAACCATCACAACCACAAGAGCAAAGAGAGGGTTATCCACAGGAGGTTGAGATCAAGTTGTCTTTCAAGTGATTGAATCACTGTTGTTGAGCTTGTTGGCCCTGAGCACCACCGTACCCACCACCATATCGGCCTTGTCCACCATGAGAACCATTTGCCTGAGTGCCCCCATAATTTCCAAAACCTTGTGAGGAATCAGACCTCCATGATGCATTTCCATACCCTGAACTTCCATTTGCATCACCGTATCCACTTCCCATGTAGCCACCACCACTCCCTCCTTGTAGATCTCCCCCACCTGAACCAGCATTACTATTTGGAGTACCACCAGAACGACCTCCAACAGCCCCATACCCAGCATTCCCATAAGATCCATCATTTCCTCCATACCCACCATATCCATAACCTTGACTCCCGTACCCAGCAGCTGCAGTGGGAGATTGGACAGTAGCAGCTGAGCCTGGGCCACCACTACCAGCACCAGCACTTGGGGCACCCCAAGGAGCAGCATTCCCATAGCCCATAGTACCATAACCCGAAGTTTGGGTGCCCCATGAACTTCTAGGGGCACCAGGAGGGACACTTGCATAACCAGCATTGAGATTCCCATAAGCTGCACCTGCAGCGGCACCATAACCAGCACTTGCACCACCATAATTGCCATAACTACCATAACCAACACCATTATTAGCAGGAACATAACCATAACCAGGTGTATATCCTGATGAGCCATAAGGTGTAAAACCAGCTCCAGTGCTCTGGGTCTGCATGTACCTATTGGAGTCCATACGACCATCATAAGAACTTGTGTTCCCACCAGAAGAACCATAGCCCTGGTAACCTCCACTACCATCAGCACCACCACTCATAGTTCGGCTAACCCCACCAGGATTGGCATCTTTAGGAAGGGCCCGCTTCACTTCAACTTGCTTGCCGTCCAAATCATGAAAATTCTTCTGCAAAACCCTATCAACTGCATCTTCAGTGTCAAAGGAGATAAAACCAAATCCACGAGGCCGCTGAGTATTCTGGTCATACATGATTACTACATCAGTTACATGACCATAAGCCTCAAAGTATTGGCGAAACCCATCTTCAGTTAAGGTAGGAGGCAACCCTCCAACAAAAATCTTCTTAGTCCTGACATTTCCACCACTTCCAGAATTTCTACCCTGATTAAGATTTCCAGATCTAGAAGAAGTTTGCTGCTCCTCCCTTGATAATGCTCTCTTTGCCTCAACCTAGGAAAAAGTTATCATATATTATACTAGGGAATTAATCTTAAACACCAGACAAGGGCAATAGCAATACAGATAGACTCACAAACTTGGATGAAATCTAGCATTCATGCAAAAACAATATTAGAGAAAGAAAATAAAGTTTGCATTCTCAAGGGGTATCAGTCATAAAATAAATTGCTTCAAAACATTGGCTTTCAAAAGAAATTCACCGTCACATATATTGACTGATGCAAAACTATGCTATTCCAGCAAGAAAGCTGCCTGAGATTCCACTCAGAAATTTATATCTCATTAGCTTTTGTTTCCCCTCAAATAATTCAACCATGCACCTAGCCGCAATTCAAAAGCAATAACAGTTCCTAAGTTAACCAAACAATACCTTAACTACAAAATTGGCACCAAAAAAGTGAAGCATACATTATGAAAATCCACGTATCTTCCCAAGCTTAGGAAAAAAGAATAACATGAAACTTATAAAGTTCATAATTAAAAATAAAATACAACATAATTAAAAAAAAAAATACCCAACATGAAACCACACAATCATCAAACAGTAAATCGAGAGAAAAATCAATAATCCAAAGAATAATTTATCCATCAATACCCAGCAAAGTAACATCGAAAAAGAAAATCCAAATTTATATTCCCCCTAAAATTAGCATTAAGAATGAAATGCCCATTAACAAGAAATATTAAAAATGAAAAGAAACCCAAAAAAGAACCCACAAAAATCTCACCGTTCTATCATCAATGGTGTGCTTTTCTTGAAGAACAGTATCGAGAACGGAAGGATCTGAGAAAACAACGAAGCCAAACCCTCGAGGTCTTCCCGTAACCTTATCTCTCATAACAACAGTCTGCAAAACGTCGCCATATTGGCCAAAGTATTCCGTTAACTTATCCTCGCTTGTTTCCCATGATATCCCTCCAATGAACAACTTTCCCTGATCTGAATCCATTCCCCTCCCTTCAACCTCTTCTTCTTCTTTCCTTTCTTCTATTTCTCAAAACCTAACCCCCAAAAAAAAACCTTCTGATTTTAATCTTCTCTTCGTTAGGGTTTTTAGGGATTTGGGAGAAGAAGAATAAGAGAAATGTTTGTGGGCAAATTTTGGGGTTTGAGAGAGAGAAATTGGGAATAAAGGAAAACGTGAGGGAGGAGAGGGAGGGTGGGTGGAGTATGCCGTTTGGACGGTGAAGATTGTGGGATATTTTTGGAATGGACGGTTGTGATCTGGTGAAATTTTGGCTTGATTTTGGAATTTTCGATGTTTTTTGTTTGATCTCACGTGAGGTGCACGTGATGATAACTTTTGATATTTTCTTAATCATCATACTAGATTTCTTAGATATGACCAACTTGGTGTGCAAAAGTTTGGGGTTTTTATCTGTTTGCATGTCAATTTATGGTTCTTTGATTCATTTTAGATTGTTTGATAAGATTTGGTATGTTACCCAAATTCTAAAAAGTGTCGGATATAGATATACGTTTAATATGAGTATTTTTATTTTTATTTTTTTCATATATTTGAAGGATCATGCTTCATTTATTGTCGAAATTCATAGTATAGAATATTTGTAGTGTTACAAAGACTTTTAACATTTAAAAACCATAGTTATAGACACCTATATGCCTATGTTACTTCGACTCTTTATTTTTCTTGAAGTATCCGTGTCCGACACATATTCGAACATGGGTATGAGGATATGATCTCTCAAGCACCCTCCAAATATATGAAAAAAAACTTAAAATAAATCAAATATACCCGTATCCGACACTCACATCTGAATCCGAGTAACATAGCTATCTCCTACTAATAGTACTGTTAATTGTTTCACGTGAAAGTTTAGGATAACATATCAGCCATGAGTGCTACATCTAGACTCTGGTATAATGGATTACTAGAAGAAAAAAAAAAAAAAGACCCCGTTTTCACTGGGGTATTTTTAAATTTTTTATAATTTTTTTAATTAATAAATAATAATAAATTAATTTTAGTTTATATTTTATTAAATAATAATTATTTATTTAAATATTTTATTTTTAAATTATAATAATATTTATATAATAATATTTTTTAATTATGAAAATTAAATTTATGATAATTGTTTATTTATAAATTATATAATATAAATGCATTTTCAAATTTTATTTATATGTATTTTTGAAAAATATTTAGACCTTATTGTATATTTTTATTTATATGAGGTAAAAATAATAAATAAATAAATAAAATTATGATTTGTATTTTATTCTCTCGTAGAATCGATTTTCTCACATAGGTTAACAATAAGTTTTTTTTTTTCTTTTTTAACTTTTTTCCCGAACGAGTTGGGTACAGATCCTAAATAGACCCACGAATCAACGTACGGAACCAACCCTTTAAATATATCATTTAAAAATAAAATAAAAAACAAAAAATTAATAAATTAATAAATTATATAAATATTTTTGTTTAATTTTAAAAATACAAAGTGATAAATCAATTTTTATAATTATTTTTAAACAATGATTTTTCCTTTAAAAATAACAATAAATAAACAAAATTATAATTTTTTTAATAAACAAAATTTTAAAAAATAAAAAAATATATATTTATTCATTTTTTGAAAATAATAAATTATAAAAAATTAAATCAATAATAACAAAAGAAAAAGAACATTTTTTCTTTTTTTTTTTCTTTCTTTTTCTAAACTAAAAGACAAATTAAGACAAAAAAACTTTGGACAATTGGAAAAAAACCTTTTGGATTTTTAGGACTCAAAAATAATTATAGTAGATTCCTTAGTAAAAAATTTCTGTAAGATAGCCATTTACTGTTTATATGTCATGCAATTTTGGTTATCCTGAAAACTAAAGGAAGTTGTAAAAATTGTAGTGTGGAGGAGCATGTCGAAAACATAGGGCCTCGTTATTACCAAAACACTTTGATATTGGAGAAAGAACTTCTTGGAAAGGCTGAGGTAAGCCATTACATCTACACTCTATTATTTGGATTAGAATGTGAGTATCGGATACGGATATGTATCGAATAGGGATATATTTAATATTTTTTATATATTTAAAAGATCATATCTCCATACCTATGTCCAAATATATGTCGGACACGAATGTCGAATATGAATACTTCAATGAAAATGAAAAATTGGAGTAACATAGCATAATCCTGAAATTAAGACTTAGACACTTTGAGTCTGTTTCTGAACTTTGTTTCTAGTATAAACATGATTTCAGAACCTTTATGAAGTTTTGCATTTTGATTATGTTCTTAGCAAAATACTCGCGTTGGGATTCAATGGGAATATTATTTTGATTATTGTGCAGCTTGTTTCAAGTTACGAAAATATAATCTTTCAAAAATCTTCTAAATATATGAAAAAAATTATAAAAAAAATTTAAACATGTCAAATAATTTTAAAAAATAACCAAACAAACTGTTTACAGTACAGCCATAATTGCATTTCAAATCCACCCCCACCTCTTCTGCAGTTATTTGAGGCCATGGGCATATCAGTGAAGCATAAAGCAAACACAGATCAAAGGAGGAAATGGCGGCAAATTAAAAAATATAAATCAATGGTGAAAAAAAAAAAAAAGCATTTGCAGTACGGAAGGATTTTCATACTCAAATACTAATCCAACTACTTTTCTGGCTACTTCCTACCACTACCCGCTTCGCCTATCCGCTTTCCTACCTGCTGATGTCTCTGGTGCCTTAGAAATTTTCACTGTCGATGATTTTGTTTGCCTGTAGATGGCTGATAATCGAATGTTGTGGTCTCTTTTAGACGTGTCTTGCAATTCGCGCCAATGTGTCCCATCTTGGAGGTACTTTCTTGCCTTTTTTCTCGCGAATTTGTTCACCTATTTCTTCAATTTCTGTTCCTGGCATTAGTACCGGTTAGAGAAACAAATTCCTGCTTTGCCTTTTGTTTCCTCTTTTGCATTTCCATTCCCTTTGGTCCCATTCCCTCTAAAGGTTGTTTGTATTATTTGTTGTTTTTTTCAGTTTCAGATCGTCCACACCTTTTTTTTTGGGGGGGGGGGGGGGGGGGTTTATTTTTATGCTTTGCCTGGTATGTTGATTCAGTTGTCTCTAAGGGTGTTTTCCCTGTGCTTTAATTTTGTTGTGCTTAAATTGGTTCTTACATTTCTATTTCTGAGTTGGTGCTTCCATTTTCAGGGAAGTCATTGGTACTGCTTTTGATTTTATTATCAGTGATGATGTTACCATGTTTTTGGGTTTTTTTAGAAAAGAAAAAAAAAAAAAAATTGGGATGCATCTTACCATTTCTTTTATTTTATCTACTTTGTTGACTATGCTGGATATTGCTTCTGTTCTTTGTTTAGGCTGATGTGCTTTCTGTAACTATTTTTTTTAATTGCTTCTCTTGCAGATTTCACTATCTTTCATTCTGTCAGTTGCTGGATTCCTGGGCTGATTCTGTCTGATTATTTTGTGGTGCTTATCTGGTTTTGTTTAAGATGGTTTTATCATTCTCGGTTTGTTTTATTGCTTACTTATCTGGTTTGTACTTTATGGTTGCATCCTTTTTCATTGCTTCACTTATTTGTTCCATGTTATCTTTGTAAAACTGGCTGTGTATCTTTCTTTTGTTAAAAAAGAAAATACAAATAGTTGAGATTAACTGTTATTTTGTTTTGTTTTTTTCTTTTGCTATGCTTGAAGCTTTGTTTTATGCTGATGTTGCTTGCATTTGCTTTTTTTGTGCCTTCTTATTTTCTCAAGTAAACCTTTGCTGCTCTCTTTTGATTTTATTATCACAAATGATGTTAGTGCTTTGTCTCTTTTGATGTCCTCTGCTTTAATTGATCTTATTTCCCATTTCAGTTATGCTGTCTGGCTTGCTTCAAATTTTTTTTCTGCTCTGTGTTTTGCAATGGATGGTTCTCTTCTTACTTGACTGTTTTTATTTGCATGCTTTGATGCATCTTGCTATTTCCTTTTTTCTAAACTCTTCTTTGTTAACCATGCTGAAAATTTCTTCTTTTTTTACAACTGTTCTGAGTATAAGTGTTTTTAAGTTATTTTATGCAGGTTTTACTGCCTTTCATTTAGTGACCCGTTGCATCATTTAGGTACTGTTTCTTTTCAAGTTTCCCTTGCGTCGTTCTGTTTGATCAGATTATGATCCTTATCTATTTTTCTTTTAAATGGTATTGTTGTTGTCAGTTTTTTTTTGTTTGCTTATCAGTTTTGTTCTTTAATATTGTATTTTTTGTTGCTTCACTTATTTGTTGCATGGTCTCCTTGCAAATCTTAGTGTGTATCTCTATTTTATATAAAGAAATAATAACAAAAAAGTTGAGATTTTCTATTTCTGTTCTGCTGTGCTTCTATTATGCTATCGTTTGTTTTGGTGTTGCTGAGGCTTTGTTTCATGCATTTTTTTTTTGTAAATCTTTGTATTATGTTGTACTTTTTTTACCTTTTCCAATTATTGTTGATTAGCTTTGCCTTCTGCTCTGCTACTTATTTGTTGTCTGCATGAATTTCAAAGCTTTTTGTGCTTCTGTTTCGCCGTGGATTATCGTCAGTCAGTAAGGTTAAATAGATTGAGAAGGATCGAATATATTAGGAATCAGCGACTTAGAAATAGGCAACAAAGTAATAGTTTAGAAGTTGTGCCAATTAAGCATGAACCTTCTCCCCATGGTGTTACAATTGGTCGTTCATCTTTGTTAACGAATGAACGTGTTGTTAAACAATTCAAGTTGCATTCTGTTGTTGACCTTCATGGGGAATTGCACACTATTTCAACAAGTTCTAATGTGGCTGTGCTTAATGAGAGCGGTTCAGTTTCACTTTGTCCTAATGTCTTGCACATGAAACATGCAATTGGATCAAGTAGTTCTAATGGCCATTTAGACTCAAATGCTGCCATTAGTGAGCTGAGGCATCATGATACTGACATGCTTCGGCTTCATGGGTTATTTTAACCTGTGATTGAAGATAATGCCATCACCTTTTTTATGATACTGGTTACTTTTGTTCCAAATTACTGCTTCACTACTTTGGCTGCTGTTATGTTTTGTTCCAAATTGCTGCTTCATCATTCTAAAGCTAATATAATCATCCAAAACATTATCCTGTCATACATTGTCGATATGTTTCTTGCTTTTTTTTTTTTACTATGTTGCACATTCAGCATGGTAGTTGTATTAAACTTGACATGGATTTATATTGAGTTACAGTTCCTACCTCCGCGTTTCACCAAACGTTTTATGCAAACAGTGCAAATTCCTACAACTATTTATCTGACAGGACCAGTAGGGAATCCACAAAAGATGAAGTTAGTTCAGTAGGATAATAGACTATGCTTAACCAGTAGGTGGCTGACGTTTGCGCAAACTCACCATCTTCAGTTTGGAGATTTTACGACATTCAAATACAATCTGGACAGAACGTTTGATGTGTATGTCTATGACAGATGTGCCACATTATTGACAACAGCTGATCTGATAAATAGAATGCGTACGTATTCTTTCATTTGAATAATTTTATGATACATTACAATCTCTAAGTATCTTATTTTATTTTTCTTCACAATAGCCGCAGCACCAAAAGAGACAGGGCAACCAGAACCATCAACAAGGAAACGTCGATCCCCCTCTGTCACTAACATCACCAAAAGGAAGAAAAATCGTCCAACTGAGAAGAAAAGCCAAGCATCCTCAAAAGCTTTTACTAGAAAACAAAGAACTAAACCTGGCCTATCCAGACTTGGACATCAACCACAAGCCAGACAATTGGCAATTCAGCACCTAACACCAGTTACTGAAGTTGTTGTCAAAAATGAAGAGATTGAGATTGTCAATCCTCAATTTGAATTCACTCTGATCTCTTCAGCAGTTAGGGCACCATATCTTTTGGTGAGCAATTACAGTTACATTTGTGACCTTTACTCCTATTATTGCATCTATAATACATTATTGTATTTTCTATTTCAGCACATTCCGAGGATGTTTGCTAATCAGAATTTGCCCAAGCATGCACAACATTGACTCTGTCAGTCCAGCAAAGATCATGGCCAGTTAGATATATATGCACAAACCATAACAAAGCCTTCTCAGCAGGTAGGAGCATGTTTGTTTGAGATAATCAACTTAAGATTAGAGACCATTGCATCTTTGAATATATTGGTCAAATAACCTACGGGTGCAGATAATTCGACACAACAATTAAACAAAGATATGCTGTCTCCCCTAAGCAACCTGTCCCTTTTTGAACAGCTCTTTTGACAAACTATTTTTTGCTATCTCTAATTGCTGTTAGAGAATTAAGAATCTAGGCATGTGCAGTTTATGGTTATAAGAAACAATTGTCGTTAGAATTCTATAATATGGTGTTTAGCTTTGCCTTATGAAAATATGATTTGACTGAAGACTGAAAAATGTCCTTTATCTTTTGCTTTTATGAAAAAAGTTTATTTTCCATGGCTTGCTTAATTTCATAGTATATTTGTCATCTCAAAACTGTGTTCTGGAACTAATGTATGCATATGTAACTATGTTCTGGAACTAATGTATGCACATGTGTATTAATGTGTTCAGTTATCAGCTTCACCTACGTTTTTAAAAGAATTCAAATGTTAAGTTTCAGTCCACTTTATATTGTTCTTTCAATGAGAATGAAAAGCAAATTTATATCTTACACTCAATATTTATTTCAAACTTCTTATTATTCTTATCATAATTTGATTTTACCTATTAACTAATAGACTTCTCTTTAGACAAACAGTTTTTATCCACAGCATAGCGCGGGTTTACAACTAGTGAATATATAAAAATAATGGAGATTTCTTGACATTTGTAGGTTGTATTTTCACTGGAAAATGTTGATGCACTTGGCAATCCATACAAAGGGTTTCCTTCAGCAGCTTAATTCTTCGCTCCTAGAAGGAGATATTATTATTATTATTATTATCCTACCATTCAAAGCAAATCAAAGGAGATGTTTATTTAACAATCACCACTAATGTATGTGGCTCAATCAGTATTGGTAGCCATGCATTAAATTTGTTGAAGCTTATCACTACAAAGTTTACTTTCATTCAAATAGTAATTGTTGATGACTTTTGTAGGCGAGGTGTTTGCCTTTGATAGTCTGAGATCCTCGAAGGTCTTGTAAAAAAAAAAGAGAAAGATCAGAGGGCGTCGGAAGCTGCTCTCCGAAACGCGCTCTGATGATTAAGTCAGTACGTGGGAGAGAGAAAGCAAGATGGTGGTGAGAAGTGTTTAAGATTAAAGGGTGTGTACCATTGGTTAGCCTCAAGAGAGGCTATATATACTATTGGAGTGACCTGCCTCAGGACACGTGTTTACCTTTGGTTGGAGTTTGATGGTCGACGTTATGGGCGGTCGGAGACCCAGTTGATTGTCAGAGGTGCCAGGTGATCTGACTGTTGGAGGCCGGGGACGTCCACGTGTCCTCTTAGGTGCAGACCTGGGCTGCTCTGTCTGGTGATTTGGGCCTGATGCTGTGGCGAGCATGTTGGGTTCAACAGTAATAAAATAAATTAAAAAACATTGGCTCTGTCTTGATGAATGTATGTCTGGTCTTCTGCCAACATTGTCCGGAAATGAAACAGAACAAAACTTGAAAATAAAAACTAGCGAATAGTAATAATAATAATATATTAATTATATTCTAAATCCAAAATCTGAGTAAAAAACTTTCACGTAGGGGTGAGCTTTTGATCGAGTCGAATCGAGTGAAAAAAATTCGGATTAGTCGAGTTGACGAGTTCTATTTTGTCAACCAAATTTAATTTGAAATTTTAACGAATCGAGTTAAAAAAATTCGAGTTGAACGAGTTAAAATAAATTAGCTAAAAAATACTCATTCAACAAAATCACAATACTTGTAAGATCAAAGGATAAAAGGCAATGTTCAAAATTGGTAAAGCTAAAGCAAATGATACTAAAATTCCGTATAATTAACAGACAAGAAACAGGACTATGGCTTTAGATTGTACAAAGTGATACCAGGGCCGTGGTCGAGGACGTGGGAGGGGAAGGGGTCGTGGTCAAGGTTTCAAATCTGATGGTCCATTCAAGAAAGCTGCTTGAGCATATAGCATCCTAGATTCTACAGAATTATGGCTTTAGATTGAAACAAGTCAGTGGATGGCTGCTTTATCCATCGCCAATCTTAGTACAAATGTCCTTTAAACATTATTTAAGGTTTTGTTTCGATTGGAAAATTGAGTTGCAGGGGACCTTATATATTTGTTTTCTTTCTAGGCCGCAATTTTTGTAGGACAGTTGGTAGGATATTATAATTTTATCACGCTCTCGGATCTGCCAATGTTGTACAATTTTTAGCTTATTTTCTCGAAATAATAGAGCAGTACATTCGTTCAAAAAAATTAACAGAAAAAAAACAGGAGAACAAAACCGAGGCAGGCAAATCTACCTTCTTTGGAGGCTCTTTTCCTTCTCCCTTTTTTTTTATATTTAAAAAAAAAAAATGGGACAAAATTGATCCCGATTATATTCAATCCTGATTATTTTAGAAAATACTAACTAAATCCTAACACGTAATCAAAGAAAAAAGAAAAACTAGTATGGCACTAAGAAGTCAAAATTCACTTAAACAAGAAGGAATTCATAGATGAAAATTAAGAACAATTGCAAGTCTTGAAAAAGCAAATTGATCTAATGATTTTCATACCTGGAAAACTTAAAGCAAGTCTTCAAAAAGCAAACAAACAAAATGCGTCTTCAAAAGATTCTTTTTCTTCAAACGTTTTTCTTTAATTGTTGAGAGTGAAGATAAGGTTCTAAAAAGGGAAAAAGGGAAATGAATGAGTGTTTGAAGTCGGGAGCGTCAAGAGGTAACTGTGTTAACTTACAACCCAACCCCAAAACACGTATTGTGTTATCTTATTCGGATTTTCGGTTTATTCGAGTTGCATAAATCAAATCCGAGCTAAATTATATAACTCGAATTATTTAGTCAAATAGATTCAAAAACTTGAATAACTCGAACTATTTAATTTGAAATTTTTTTCAATTTTTTCGAATCGAGTCGGATTTTGCTCACCCCTACTTCCACGTATATACACCATAACAAATTTCTAACATGGTATTGAACTTTGGAGCATCAAACCACCGATTTGATAAATACTGTAACATAAACGAAGCCTGTAAGACTGTTTTTAAATTTATCTATGGACCGAGTCAAATTAGATCCGAATAAATTTTTTTGTTTGTTCAAGGCTCGACTTGTCGGGCCTGAAGAGTACTGTTTAAAGAAGTAAAAATTTATAACACTTGTTGTTTATGAGATAGAAGAGCAATTAGGATGTCTTGCCAAGACTTTTAATTTTGATTTTTGAAGCCATTGATTTAGACCTTTGCATCTTCTTTGCCTTTTTTTTGGGTTTTTTTATTCTTTCACCTCTTCAAAGGGATGAGTTTAAATATCACTTTGCTTAAGTGATCAATTAGCCATCCAATCCCATCTATTGATGCTCCAATCCCATCTATTGATGCATCAAAAGGATTCAGGTTTCTTATGGCAATGCGTTCATTTTGGGTTTTTTATTTTCAGTAAAATTCTGGCTTTGGGTTTGATGAGAAGTTCATGAGTAGAATGTAGGACAGCTCGATTATGCATATTTTCCAACAACAAAAAAAAAAAGTAGAAAAAAAGCTTATTTTTCGAAAGGAAATTATGATAAAAATCTAAGGATAGTCTTTCTTGTTTTAAGATCAGGACAGGAGCATTGATTTCTGCTTGTAGGTTGTATTCTCAGCAGGCCCTTGCGATTTCGCTGCACTTGCCTGGCTATCGATTCCAAGGTTTTCCTTCAGCATACTAAAACCATTGCTGCATCGCCCATCATTGCCAATTATTTTGCCACCTCTGCCTACAATTAGCAAGGCTTTTTCACTTTTAGCGACAAAGAGTTGTAAGTTCTGATCTGAGTTTTAGCACTACCTGCCTCTATTGATAGGATAAAGGCCGAGTTTCTATAGATATTATATGCCTGCCCTGCCAGTCACCAATTCCAATCCTTTCTACTGATTAACAACATACGAAACCTTGGTCTAAAATCCCTAGCTAATAAATGCTTTTAGCATTTTATGTTACTGAAAATGAATATATGCTTCCACCATCAACTACACCATTAAATGTTTGGCAAAACTCAAATAATTCATTCCAAAACTAACCCCAACTTTAAGGTCATACTTTTCTAGTGCTCTAATACTCAAATAATTCATACCCCAGGCTGTTTGCTTCACAAATTCAATTCCATGTTGAATAAACCCTCCCACAGAAACCTGAATGAAGATAAGGAAACGTCTTTACTTCAAAAACCAAGAATTTGCAGTGTTGGCAGTACCTGGATGGGGAAGGGTCTCTCTCATGTTAATTCAAAATTTCAACCGAGCAGGTCCTCTGCTGAACAAACCCCCAGCACGAAGCTCAGGTTCAGCCATGAGGGGACACTAGTTGGACTCCACCTTTGAACTCTCGAGCATCTCTCCTCCTGTAAAACACAAGGGCAAATACAGGGGGGAAATGATTATGCCATCCTCAAGTGTCAACTACCACTACGTTTACCGCTACCATTACGAAGTGATCAACCCAAGTGGCCCATAGCTCCACTGCTATCAGTAAATATCCTTGGTACATCTTCGTACCCTACTTGTCATATCAAATCAAGCATAATTATCTATCATCAAATTTCCTAGATGATATAAATAACAATAAAATACTTAAAACAGCCAGACAACACAAATATAAGTTATATAGACTAATATAGCTTAAACACTACTGTAGATATGAAAAGTACTGGAGCAGCAAGTAAACAAATATAAAGCAAGCCAAATTTAAACTGCACTCAATAGCAAACTAAAGAAAGGCATCTATCATGCCTCAAAACTACTTATTATGACTAGCAAAATAGATAGTGCAAACTACTGGGATTCAAGCAATCCAACCAGTCCCAAGGTGATTTGACATCCAACTTGAGCCTCTCCTGTTGCTGCTGGGAATAAGAAACCATCACAACCACAAGAGCAAAGAGAAGGTTATCCCCAGGAGGTTGAGATCAAGTTGTCTTTGAAGTGATTGAATCACTGTTGTTGAGCTTGTTGGCCCTGAGCACCACCGTACCCACCACCATATCCGCTTTGTCCACCATAATTTCCAGAACCTTGTGAGGAATCAGACCTCCATGATGCATTTCCATACCCTGAACTTCCATTTGCATCACCGTATCCACTTCCCATGTAGCCACCACCACTCCCTTGTAGATCTCCCCCACCTGAACCAGCATTGCTATTTGGAGTACCACCAGAACGACCTCCAACAGCCCCATACCCAGCATTCCCATAAGATCCATCATTTCCGCCATACCCACCATATCCATAACCTTGACTCCCATACCCAGCAGCTGCAGTGGGAGATTGGCCGGTAGCAGCTGAGCCTGGGCCACCACTACCAGCACCAGCACTTGGGGCACCCCAAGCAGCAGCATTCCCATAACCCATAGTACCATAACCAGGAGTTTGGGTGCCCCAAGAACTTCTAGGGGCACCAGGAGGGCCACTTGCATAACCAGCATTGGGATTCCCATAAGCTGCACCTGTAGGGGCACCGTAACCAGCACTTGCACCACCATAACTGCCATAACTACCATATCCAACACCATTATTAGCAGGACCATAACCATAACCAGGTGTATATCCTGATGAGCCATAAGGTGGAAAACCAGCTCCAGTACTCTGGGCCTGCAAGTACCTATTGGAGTCCATACGACCATCATAAGAACTCGCGTTCCCACCAGAAGAACCATAGCCCTGGTAACCTCCACCACCATCAGCACCACCACTCATAGTTCGGCTAACCCCACCAGGATTGGCATCTTTAGGAAGGGCCCGCTTCACTTCAACTTGCTTGCCATCCAAATCATGAAAAGTCTTGTGCAAAACCCTATCAACTGCATCTTCAGTGTCAAAGGAGATAAAACCAAATCCACGAGGCCGCTGAGTATTCTGGTCATACATGATTACTACATCAGTTACATGACCATAAGCCTCGAAATATTGGCGAAATCCATCTTCAGTTAAGGTAGGAGGCAACCCTCCAACAAAAATCTTCTTGGTCTTGATATTTCCACCACTTCCAGAATTTCTACCCTGATTAAAATTTCCAGATCTAGCAGAAGTTTGCTGCTCCTCTCTTGACAATGCTCTCTTTGCCTCAACCTGGGAAAAAGTTATAATATATTATACTAGGGAACTAATCTTAAACACCAGACAAGGGCAATAGCAATAAAGATAGACTCACAAACTTTGATGAAATCTAGCATTCATGCAAAACCAATATTAGAGAAAGAAAATAAAGTTTTCATTCTCAAATCTCAAGGGGTATCACTCATAAAATAAATTGCTTCAAAACACTGGCTTTCAAAAGAAATTCACCGTCACATATATTGACTGATGCAAAACTATGCTCTCCAGCAAGAAAGCTGCCCGGGATTCCACTCAGAAATTAATATCTCATTAGCTTTTGTTTCCCCTCAAATAATTCAACCATGCACCTAGCCGCAATTCAAAAGCAATAACAGTTCCTAAGTTAACCAAACAATACCTTAACTACAAAATTGGCACCAAAAAAGTGAAGCATACATTATGAAAATTCACGTAATCTTCCCAAGCTTAGGAAAAAAGAATAACATGAAACTTATAAAGTTCATAATTAACAACAAAATACAACATAATTCAAAAAAAAATACCCAACATGAAACCACACAATCATCAAACAGTAAATCGAGAGAAAACTCAATAATCCAAAGAATCATATATCCATCAATACCCATCAAAGTAACATCGAAAAAGAAAATCCAAATTTATTTTCCCCCTAAAATTAGCATTAAGAAAGAAATACCCATTAACAATGAATACTAAAAAAAAAGAAACCCACAAAAATCTCACCATTCTACCATCGATGGTGTGTTTTTCTTGAAGAACAGTATCGAGAACGGAAGGATCTGAGAAAACAACGAATCCAAACCCTCGAGGTCTTCCCGTAACCTTATCTCTCATAACAACAGTCTGCAAAACGTCGCCATATTGGCCAAAGTATTCCGTTAGCTTATCCTCGCTTGTTTCCCATGATATCCCTCCAATGAACAACTTTCCCTGATCTGAATCCATTCCCCTCTCTTTTACCTCTTCTTCTTTCCTTTCTTCTATTCCTCAAAATCTAACCCAAAAAAAAAAATCTGATTTTAATCTTCTTTTCGTTAGGGTTTTTAGGGATTTGGGAGAAGAAAGAAACGTTTGTGGCGATTTTGGGGTTTGAGAGAGAGAAATTGGGAATAAAGGGAAAGGAAATGTGAGGGAAGGTGGAGTATGCCGTTTGGACGGTGAAGATTGTGGGATGTTTTTGGAATGGACGGTTGTGATTTGATTTTGGGGGTGGAAAGCTTAGGTCGTCTCGTCCCTACTCTCTGGTGAAATTTTAGATGTTTTTGTTTGATCTCACGTGAGGTGCACGTGATGAAAACCTTTGATATTTTTTTAAACATCATACTTTTTTTTACTGAAAAAAATAAAAGAATATTCCATTATTTCAATTATTTTATTGAAAAAAATAAAAGAATATTTCATTATTTTTGTTGTGCATGATAAATAAATCCTTTTTTTTTTCAATTATCATAAATTGATAAAATGAGGGATTGCAATGTCTTTTGATTTTTTTTTTATATGAGAAAGGGAACTCAACATTTTTTTCATTATAAAAAAAAATATTCAAGTTTCTAAAACCAAATTAGAAGAAAAAGGAAAATAAAAAAGGTAATTAAAAGGGACAACTAGAAGAATTTTCTATAAATAAAAAAAAAAATAATAATTTATAATAATAGGAAAAAGGAATAATATTTTCAATTTTTTTCTTATTATTTGCTTGTTTAATCCTCTGTCTGACCAGGCCAAAAGATAAATATAGGCAATCTTGAGAGTCCCTTTCATTTTATTTTTTTAAAGAAAATAATTGTATAATTTTAGTCAAACATATATCTCATTACATTATATCATGTAATCACGTTATTAAAAAAAATCAATTAAAGAAGATGGCTCATTTGAAGATAGGGTAATCTTAGATATGACCAACTTGGAGGCCTTATAAATCAGATACTCTAATTCTATGTTACTCCGACCCTTTTATTTTTTTTAATGTATCCATGTCCGACTCTCATGTCTGACGTATATCCGGACATGGATATAACGATATTACCTTCCAAATACATGAAAAAACTTGAAAAAAATAATTGAAATAACTGTATCAGACACATACATGTATCCGACACTCACACCCAAACCCGAGTAACATAGTTGTAGTTCTTTCAAGAGTACAATCAAAGTACATTGAACAATCTATGAATTCAATTTCAGCCTATTCACAAAGAGTGTTACAATTGTTTGGGGTGCAAAAGTTTATGTCAATTTATGGTTGTTTGATAATATTTGGTAATTTCGGTAGCCTTGACTCCATTTGTTCATTTGTTCATGCTGTACTATTTGCTATGTCACTCAAAATTCAGAGAGTATCGGATATGAGTATTTTTTCAATACCGGTACACTCAATTTTTTCTAAATTTTTTTATATATTTGAAAGATCATTCTATAACCATATCTGAATATGTATCGAATACGAATACTTTAGAGAAAATGAAAAGTCCAGGTAATATAGACTATTTGTATAAGGAACAATGTGTTTGAACTTGGAATTGAACCAAAACATTATTCTAACTTAAACAAGAAAACTGCTTCACTTTCTCACATTCTGTTGCAAGGTAATTGCTGTAAATAATAGACCTGATATACAGAGAATTCCCAACAAAAGCAGCAGATGATCATAAAGGCGAATAGGAAGGTAGAGAGGCTGCTGAAACAAAGAGCAAATACAGCAGTAAAATTCCAACAATTTTTTTAAGCACAACTTCCAAATATATTAATTTCCTAGAGATCAGTCTGGAGTAAAGTAATAGGTTCCTACCAGTAAACATAGACAGATTCTCCTAGTTAGAGGTACTCATGGGCCGGTTCGGACAGCGACCCGATTTTTTTTCAAATTCTTTGCTCAGGCCCGGTATGCCCAAATTCATTGTTCATCATATTAAAAAAATATATTTATTTTTAATATTTTTATAATTAAAATTAAATAAAATAATATTATTATAATAATAAAAACACTGTTCCGGACTGGGCCGGATCAAAAATATCCTGTTCAGACCCGACTCAATATGAGCCAGGCCTGTCGAGCGAGCTACCCGGCCCATGAGCAGGTCTTCTCCTAGTTAATTGTGGGTTTTGAGTCTTGCACTAAGTAGCAGTTGCAAGTTGCAACCTGGCAGCAAGTGGGGTAGCAGGTTTCAGTGTATGTTCTTATCAACCAATCATAAGGTATCTACATTATTCGAACTCTTTATTTTTTTTTAAAGTATTCATATTCGGCACAATTCAACTGTGTCTGACACATATTCGAATATGGATATGAAAATATGATCCTCTAAATATATTTATAAAAAAAATATTGAGTACACCTGTATTGGGTACGTACTTGTATCCGACAGCCACCTCCAAATGTAAGATAGTACAGCATATTGTGATAAAATATGCTCAATAATGGGCTAAATGGAAATGTATGTTCTAAACAAAGACAATCAGAATATGTATAGTTTACACATTCTGCAATATTGAATGATTCTCTCACAACTAAAAAATATGGTGGGATCAATTCAGAAGTTTTAGGTGCTCAAAAATTTATGTACTTAGTTAACTCCATATCTTAGATCTATGTTGCTCCGACCCTTCATTTTTCTTGAAGTATCCTTGTCCGATACCCGTGTCCGATGCATATCCGGACATGGGTATGGAGATATGATCCTCCAAGGACCCTCCAAATACATGGAAATCTTGAAAAAAATTAACATACTCGTGTCCGACACTTACACCCTAGTCCGAGTAACATAATCTTAGATTCATTTGCAGTTCTGATGAAAGTTACAAAACAGTAACCAGAATAACAAAGCACAATACCTTACCTAAAATCGCATTCTCTTCTCATCATGAAGCTAACTCATAATTTATCAGCAAATGGTTATTGTGGACACAATCTTCTTCAGCATCAGTGTAGCAACTAGCAACCAAGAATGCTGTGATGGAGATCATTAGCATTCAGAAGAAAGTAATAGAAGGCGAAAAAATAAGATGCAAATAAGATTTAAAAGTATCGACTATCGACTATTTCATTTACGTGATCATCGAGGAATCTGAATCTCTTAAATTTTGTTCAACTCGTAAATGTCAACATACAGGGAAAAGCAAAAAAAAAAAAAGATAAATAATGGTTAATGAATACACATCATGTAAGAAAGGCAACCATCATCATTATCTGATTTCAATACTTAGATAAGGTCATCCACCTAATTCTCATATGTTCATAGTGAAGCACATGACAAACCACCTTAGAAATGCTACCTTTAATCTATCCTTCCAACAGCAAGTTGAAACCAGGGCTATCATGTAGCAAAAATGCAAAATCATCAAAATCAAGGTTGAAACTGAAGGCCCAAATTGATTTTTCCAGCAGATAATTCCTGATGGGAGTCCTGTATTGTATCTACATTATGATACATATGCAGGAATCTAAATCCTCGTCATCAGAATCGCTCACATCACTGCAGGCACAGATAGGACATTAGGATGTGACAGATGAAATGGTGAATCGATGAAAAATACATTAGCAACTATTCAAGTCCAAGAAAATCATATTGCAAGGTCAAGTGTCATTCTCATGAGTAATCCTTTTCTTTTGCAATTTGAACTTGCATCCGACTGCATGAAAGCTAATGTTATCCACCGAGCAAAAATATTTAAACCAAAGGTTCTTTTCAACTAGTTTCTATAGCACATATTATCTTATCACATGGGAAACAAGAAAATTTGATTATTTGCAAAGACAACAAAGTACATCAAAGAATTCTGCAGGATTGTTCATATTCAATCAAGAAAATCAGTGACTTTTCTGGCATGCGAAGAAAAATTGAAGTGCTCATTTCTCCGAGGATTCACAATATGCCATTATTTTGATCAGAGGGAAAGAAAAAAAAAAACTAAATGGAATATATCATGTGGAGACATACCGTACAATACAATTCGACTCAAGTCATTCCTAGTTACCAAGAATTATTCAAAGCATCTATGAGAGAAGATAGTTCTTTGCACCAAAAGCAAAGTTCTTCAAGTTTTAAATCAAAACATCAATAACAGAAAACTAAGCTGTCAGCACTTCGATCTGCACTCTCAAATCTATGGCTGGTAGGGTTACTATATATTTGGATAGTTGGATGCCAATGCATTACAAGGCTTAGATCAGGAGCTAATAGAAATAGAACATAAAAGTATGATACCCTAGAATTCACCATGCTATAGCTTCAGATATTGTATATAGCTTATGCCAACAAAACTTTTGAAGAAATGTGCAAAAGAAATCCTAATGCTACAAGAAATGTACCCGAAAGACATGATGTAATAAAAGCCATTTGGCACAATAAGATCAAGTTCAAAACTTTTTTCCTAAGATTTTGGTGAGGTCCATATTACAAGGATCAACTACAACTGAGTCGTCCTCAATTCAGATTCATTGTTGGAATAGGAAACAACCATTGGAAATTTGACTAATAAATAAATAAAGCAAATATCCCCCATAGCAAACCAAATTCATTTGAATACAAAAGAAATCCTGCTTTAAGTCAATACATCTCTGCAATCATATGTCTAAAGAACAGAAAAAGAGAATAGACAGAACATTGCCTTTCGAGTGAAGCTTGTATCTACATAAGATTTTCAGTTTTGTACCCATTTGGTCTATTCTAAGAATTATCATTTAGCTAGAGTGATATACACCTCATTAAAACATGTTAAAAGACAAACTCAAAAGAAAATAAAATAAAAGAACAAGGGATTTGCAGATACAAACAAGTGTCTGATGATAAACTACCTTTTAGTTTCACCCAAAGATGAAATTCTTGGAAACCCGAGGCTTAATCCAGTTGATTCATTCAACCCCACTTAGAGGTGATGTCTAGCAGGTCTGGAATTTAAATTCTAACATTCGCAACTCCTTCCCTTATTACCAAGTCCGGCCTCCTTTGAAAAAAAGATGAAAATTTATGGTGTACACATATTTGTTGCATACTTAAAATGATAAAGTAGCTACGCTCATAACACTTCATGAATGTAGCATTGGCAATAAATTCAAACAAAAAGTTCACTAGTGACAAAATCAACATATCAACAAACCAAGCCAAGAGAATCAACAGTCTCAAACATCAAACCAAGTACTGCATACATTAGAAGATATACTCCACAAAACCAATTACCTTGGTTCAAATTCCAGAATCTCCGCCAGTTTATTCCCATTGTTATCATTCCATTGGACTTTTCGCCTTGTCTTTTCAGGTTTTCTTGATATCCCACCTTTCTTAGGTGGCAACAAAGAATTTGACTCACTGTAATCTTCTCCATCAATATGATCTTCAACTTTTGGAGAATCTATGGTACCTAAAGTCTTACTTTCATGTCCACTAACATCCTTAACACCATTATGGACCGCATCCATTGACAATTACACCTCCCCAGACAACACAGTTCTGCTCAAAAACTTTAAATCTATAACTCAATAAACTTTGAACAAAACAACCTTAGAAATTGATAATTGGGATAAAAGGGTGGATCTTTTATCATTAACCATAAATCCCATTAGGCCAACTAGGTGAAAGAAACAAAATTTTCATAAACCTTCTAACTCTCAAAGTTCAAAGAAAACCATTGAAACAAATAAAGAGATCTCTGTGTTTTATTGTGATTTTCCAAAAATCCCAGATACCCAATAAGAAAAAACTGATGATTTATCAAAACCTAATCCGAAAATTTTAAAAAAATTATGGGTTTGATTGGGTAGAAAGTTGAATCTTTCAATCACCTAAATCCCAAGAAGAAAGTCAACGCCTTTGTTTTTGACGTCAAAAAACCAATAAAAATGCAATTCAATTTTCAAGAGGGGAACTAAAAATCCATGAAACTTGATAATTCAAATCAGCGTAATAGACGAAGGAACAAGATTTCATTTCCAGGGAAAGTGATGGAAAATTGATTCACTATTTTTAAAAAAAATAAAGCTTTTGACATGAAATTAGATATAGAGATGAAGAAACAAAACTAAAACAATTGATAAATTTGATATTTAAATATAGAAAACTAAAAACAGTTGATAATGAAGATAGAAGCGCGTTAAGGGTTTTATGTTTATACTAAGAGGATCGACTTTTCCTTTTAACACGTTTTTATAATTTCTTTTAGGATTGGTATTTTAAGGAATTGCTCGTTGAATATAGCTATTAGCAATATAATTATTCATTATGTATTTAAAATTTTGAATGATCAGATATTAATTTTATAAAACAAGAAATATCATTATCAGAATAAATAAATATAAATTTTGTAAAAAATTATAAATTCATGTAAAATTAAATTAACTAGAATTAAGCCCATGTTTTACTGGAGTTCTTTAATTTTTTTTTGTAATATTTTTAATTAATAATAATAAATTATTATTTTAAATAAATTTTATTAAATAATAATTTTATTTTTTTATTTTTTATTTAAAAATTTAATAATATTAATATAATTATATTTTTTTAATTATGAAAATTAAATTTATAATAATTATTTATTTATAAATTACGTAATATAAATTCAATTTCAATTGTTATTTATATGCATTTTTAAACATATTTAGATCTTATTATATAGTGTATATTTTTATATATAGGAGATAAAAAATAAAAAAAATTTAATAATTTTAAATAATTTTAAATTAAATTTCATTAAATAATAATTATTTATTTAGTTTTTATTTTTTATTTTTAAATTTTAATAATATTAATATAATTATATATTTGTTAATTATAAAAATTAAATTTATGATAATTGTTTATTTATAAATTACGTAATATAAATGCATTTTCAATTGTTATTTATATGCATTTTTAAAATAATTTAGATTTAATTGTATAAAGTATATTTTATTTATATGAGATAAAAAATAATAAATGAAAAATAACAAAATAAATTGTGGTTTGTATTTTATTTTATCATTGCATCGACTTTTTCACATAGGTTAACAACAATTTTTTTTTTTTAAAAAAAAAATTAATGAACTAGTAACTCATTTTTTATTTTATTTTACGTATTTAATTATTAAAATAAAAAATAACTAAAATAAAATTATGGTTTATATTTAATTATCTCGATTGATTAGCTTTCTCATTCTGGTTAGCAGCAAGTTTTTTTTTTCTTTTTAAACTTTTTTCGAAGCGGGTCGGGTGCTGATCCTAAATCAACCCACGAATCAACATTCGGACCAATCTCTTTAAATACATCATTTAAAAATAAATTAAATTAGTATAAACTAAAAAATTTAAACTAAAAAGAAAAAAAAAAACCTTGTCACGTGTCCATTAGGAATTTTTTTCGACTTTCTCACACTGGTTAGCAGAAAATTCGTTTTTTTTTTCCAAATGGGTCAGGTACGGATCTTAAATCGACCCGTAAGTCAACACACGAACTGATCACTTTAAATACATCATTTAAAATATAAAATCCAAAAAATTAAAACTAAAAAAAAAAAAAAAAACTTATCACATGTCAAACAAATTTCGATGTTATAATTATTATTAGATCGAACAAATCATCAAATTTCGATTCAATTTGTTCGATTAGTCAATCTAATCCGCTGTTTTACACTAAAATCAAAGACGTACTTTCATTATTATAGTAAATTCAAAAATTTATTTGGAAATTATCCTTATTAATTAGGTAACCATTTTTATTAGGTAAGGTGTCAACATTTGATGAAAATGCAATGGAAATTTGGTCACATTGATGAGAATCTTTGGTGGTTTTGAATGGTTATTAATTTGTAGTATTTTGTTGTATGATATTATTTATAAAGAAAGTCAAAAACATTTTAGGAGAATTTGTCTTTACTTTATGTCATATAACACGTTGGATGATTAGTTTAAGTCCCAAAATTAACTTATGTATTCATATTTCTTTTTAATGACTATTCATATTATTAAAAAATCGATACATTATTAATGTAAATCATTTTTAAATCATTATAACTCAATTGTTTATAAGAAATGTTTCTTTTTTATTTAAAAAGTGCATAATTTGATTGAAAATTTGGGTTGAGTTGGTCATATTCAAGTAAGATAAGAAGCATTAATTAATGAATCTGTAGAAAAATTAAAAGAGGGAGAATCTTCATTTCGGATTTTGCAAGAAAATAAATTATCCGTTGTTACATTTAATACAATATTATTATTATTATAAATAAATATTAATTAATCTTAAATAAAAAATTCAATTATTATAAGCGAGTGTTTAAGGTTATTATAGCAAAACCCAAAATTTTCAAAGCAATAATAAATTTTGTTTTAAAACAAAAAATTTCGCAACTTGAAGATAGAAAAATGAGTAAAAGATGTTGAGATTCGGACCCAAAATTTGTCGGACGTAACCTCTTAAAAATGAATTCATAAACCAATTGAGTTAAGCAGATATTCAAAGCAATTTCTAATTTTGCAATGAGTACATTAAGGATGCTTTTTTAGATTATTATATATAGTAATATCTTGTATTGAAAATGATAAAAAAAAAATTGTCCGTTATTACATTTAATACAATATTATTATTATAAATAATATATTAATTAACCTTAAATAATACCTAAGAAAACTTGTTAGTAAAATTCAATTATTATAAATGAGTGTTTAAGGCTATTATAGCAAAACCCAAAACTTTCAAAGTAATAATATATATTTTTTTTAATATAAAAGAGATAGCAAACTGAAGATAAAAAAAATAGTTATAAATATTAAGATTCGAATTTAAATTTTTTCGATGTAATTTTTTAAAAAATAAATGCATATTTGAGTTAAATCGATATTTAAAAGCAATAATAAATTTATTATGTAATGATTGGAGGAATAGATATTTTCCGCAGGTTGGTTTAATGGTTTTTGTGCCCACAGATTGATATATCATAGACTTAGCTTTTAATACTCCTTGATGAGATCTTTCATGATTCATTCTTTGGAATATATTTTCCATATTTCAACTATTTATTGCTAATGTTTAAATTTCAAAGATCCTTATGTTTTCAATAATTACAATTAAATAATAACATTTTGTCACATCAAGAAAGATAAATTCTAACAATAAAAATGTAGGATTAATAAAAAAGCATTTTCTTTTTTAAAGAGTGTTATTATTTGTCTAAATTTTATAAATTGATTATGAAACATATTATTCAAAATAAATATTTCTCATAAATAAGGATTACTATATTATTTAGTGTACACTGACAATGAATTTCTTTAATTCCGCGAGTAAATTTAAAAGATTGATATGTTTTTATTTATGATATATTTTTTTTTAAATTAATCAATTAATAAAATATTAAATGAATACATGATAATGGTATAAAATTCACTTGTGAAATCAAAACAAATCATCATCAATATTTAGAATAGAGATGAGAAAATAACTCGTATCCAACGGGTTTTGACTTATCCTGATCAGATATGGGCAGGTTTTTTTGAAAATCGAGGTCGGATCAGGACAGGACGGGTTTCATATTAAAAAAAAGTTGGGGTAGATCGAAGGTGGGTTTACGACGCTCTGTCATGCCTCGTCCTAGAATATATATATATTAATATATATTTTATTATTTATTTAATTTTATATTTATATATGTATTATATTAATAAATTTATTATTTAATATCTTAATTTAAGAGATGAATTTAATAATATACTCAATTTATATATAATTAAAGATGTAATTTATATTAAAAATAATATTTTATGAAAATGATACTAAATTAAAATTATTAAATTAATTTCAATTTGAATTGAATTGGATTGGACGTGGATTATATTTATGTGTCGGATCGGAATTGGGTATAAAAATAATAACCCGATGTTGGGTCTGAACGGGGTCGAGGCAAGCAAAAAACCCACCCGTCTCACCCGTTGCCATCCTAATTTAGAATATTAATCTTCATAATTAATTGAATGTTTAGAGGTTTTTGTTTTTATTTTATGAGTGGTCGATTTCTTTGTTAAATTCTAAGAGTAGGATAAAAGGCATTTCCATATTTTAAACATATTTAAAATATGTTTCAGCTATATATTTATGTTTCCATATTTCAGCTATATATGAATTCATCTTCTCTTCTCAATTAAAAAAAAAAAAAATCATCTTCCCATTGTTTTAGCAATGACTCACTTTTTTTAATAAGATTGTTAAATCAAATACTCAACTAAAATTAGATATATTTATGGGTCGGGCTGTGACCTAAATTTTTTTTTCTTTATTCAAGTTTATTAAATCCCGTTTCATTGTTTTAAAAATATTTTAAAAATTATTTTTATATTAATATATATTTTATAATTAAATTTAAGTAAAAAATATTTTTTATTTAATGAATAATAATTTGGACGGATCGATCAATTCTTACCAAGACACAACTCAATTTGGGTCGGACCTATCGAACTCACCCTACCCTTGAAGAGATCTAATCACAACATAAATAAAGATCATTCCAAATATTATCACTTGATGCTACCATTGAGGATGATTTGGTTAAACAAACTATTATTAGGTGCTTGGTAATTATCAATCAAAATTGGAATATAGTAAAGTTTGCAAGATTACAAGTTAGTAAAACACACACATCAACTAAATTTGTTTAATGCTCTTCTTTGTATAAAGGATTTTCAATTTTACTATTTTTTTTGTGTGGTATAAACGAGATCGCAATATGGAAATTAGAGAAAGATTACAGGTGCTGAGATTCAAACTCAAAACCTACTAGATGTCATCTTTTAAAGATAATTGCATGAACCAACCATATTAAGTTTTCAGATTCTAATTTTACCAACTTTTGAGAGGAAAAAATGATAAATATGACCTATAAAATACCTTTCTCCGTTATCTAGCTAATATGCAACAGTACTCAAATCAAGTTTTTAGCCCAAAATAATGGGCATATATAGCTTAATATTTGGAAGTGCCAACTAATTTATAAGCAGATATGAAGTGAAATTCTACCTTCATTTAATAAGTTTATTAATGGAATGAGAAGGTTAATTACCTCCAATGTTTAATTTTAGTAAAAGTTGCAAAAAATGAATCAATTTTCATGTCTATGATTGCAAAAGATCATGAAGAAATTTGTCTTTTCATCATGGAAACTGATCAAAGACGAAATTTACAGAAAAAGAAGATGATGGCTGACAAGTGATCAATTTGGCTTACTATACAAATAAGTTAATTGGTAAAGCAAACAAAAAACAAAACAAAAAAAAAAAAAGAGAAAGTGGGTGATTGCTTCAGAGGTTGCTAATTATGATTGCAACATAAGAACTTGCATTTCACTCAAACGAAAATCATTCTGTTCAAATACATTTTATTTTAGTTTGGTACTCCCATTGTTCAAGCTTTGCATATTTGGGGTTCAAGAGTTTTGAGGACACAGTCAAGTGAGAAGAATTGGGTATCTTTTCTTTTTCTAAAATGGCAAGCTTTGAGAGAGCATCACCAGCTTTGAAGGAGATACTTCTCAGAATATACCAGTAAGCCATGGTTTTAAATTGATAGAATTAGATCCGATAATTCATGTATTTATATCATGTTCATGTTATTTTTACGTGTATTATGATTGTATTTAAGGTATTATATATTTAAATTTTGATACGTTAATAGTTCTTGTTATATAAATTTTGACACGTTTTTATATTCAAATCGTGTTTATATATATATATATATATATTTTTATGTCATGTCGTATTTTATGTAGTGTTTTAGTTTTTTTCCCATGTCTGTGTGTCCAAAATTACCCAATCTAGATAGAATAACAACAGCATTTGCAGGCCATTTGCCTTTTCTTGTTACTAAATGCTGCCCTTGGGAAGGGTGGGATAAGCAGTAGTTCTTCCTTTCTGGTATGTAATGAGAACATTTTCAGAGTAGAAAACAAAACAATCCTTCTATGTTGCTCCGACTCTTCATTTTTTTTGAAGTATCCGTGTTCGACGCATATCCGGACATGGCTATAAGGATATGATCCTCCAAATACATGAAAACAATGTTGTTCCGACTCTTCATTTTTCTTAAAGTACCCATATCTGATGCATATTCAGACATAGGTATGGGGATATGACCCTATAAGAACCTTTCAAATATATGGAAAACTTTGAAAAAATTGAACATACCCGTATCGAATACATATCCATATCCGACACTCAAAACCGAGTTCGAGTAACATAGCATGGAAATCCTAGAAAAAATTGAACATACCAGTATCAGACACATACCCGTGTCCGACACTCACACCCGAGTTCGAGTAACATAACATTCTTGGTTCATGAGCTGTAATCTTATGATCAGTCAATTTGCTAAGGAAATTCTCTCGGAATTCTTATTTCTAAACTGTATATTTGACTGCATACTCAAGCATCTAATTTGCATTATTGTCAAACAGAAACACACTCTGATCAATGTTATTCCTTTCATGGCAGTGCAGAAAAGCCGATAGAGGTTGATCATCACTTGTATGAATTCGGCTCTGTCGAATACCATATTAAGGTAATCTTCCAACAGCCTCTGATCCTTCAACCTTATGTGTTCTAAGCCATTCTCAGCTGATGCTTCATTCAAATGAACCAACCAAGCAATTGTTGCCTCAAAACCTATACGATTTACATTGTAGAAACGATGAAAATATCGCGAACTAGGGTTCATACAGCAGAATTTTAGCATTCAGGAACTAGATAGTAGGAAGATTAAATCAGATAATAAGCCATAATTACATTGTAACATTCTATGTTGCTTCGACTCTTCTTTGTTCTTGAAATACCCGTGTCTAACGCATATACGGACATGAGTATGGAGATATGATCTTTCAAGAACCCTCTAAATACATGGAAATCTTAGAAAAAATTGAACATACTCGTGTTCGACACTCATACCTGAATGCGAGTAACATAAGTAACATTAATATGGAATATCATGTGTCTATATAAAAGTTTATATCCATCGACTCTTCTTTGTTCTTGAAATACCCGTGTTTGACGCATATCCGGACATGAGTAAGAGATATGATCCTCTAAGAACCCTCTAAATACATGAAAATCTTAGAAAAAATTGAATATACCCGTGTTCGACACTCACACCCAAATCCGAGTAACATAAGTAACATAAATATGGAATAACATGTGTCTATGTAAAATTTTAAATCCATGTCTAAGCATATATGTATAGGTTTCTGTCAGTGTATATGCATATGCAAATATGACAGAATTGAAGTCATTTTCAATGTATACTGAACCTAAACAAATGATTTAAGTCACTCTAACAATCATCATTTGATTTTTAACAGTCTTCAGCATCTGAACCACAACTTACCTACTTATCAATATCAAATCCTCTGCTGACCCAAGAAGTCATTCTATCATATGGGCTATCACCATATACCATACAAATGGTAAGGGAAATCTCCACTGATGTTCTGGAGATTGTAGAGCCCGCAAAAGAAGGATACCAGCTTACTCTAAGACTTGATTTTTCCAAGACTCCAAGTGGCAAAGGTTTGTGAATATCCTTCATCTCAATTATTACAATTTCATTCATTTACTTCTCCTTGCAAGTTTTTACTGAAACATTTATCTCCTCTCCTACTACAAATGATTCCTTTTCAAACAAAGTGGTTGGGGTACTCATCTGCTATGTTGCTCCAACTCTTCATTTCTTGAAGTATATATGTCCGACACATATTCGGACATAGATACGACCCTCCAAATACATGAAAAAATTTGAAAAAATTTAACATACCCGTGTCGGATCACATACCTATATCCAACACTCACACCCGAATCCGAGTAACATAGCTCATATGAATACTCCACCTTCCGATTTTCTACTCATAATTTCCTTCGTCTTGTCATATAGAAGAATATACAGAATAACAATCTTATATATAAATTTTGGAAGTTTTCAAGCCCAATGAGATTGTCCACATCATCTGACACTGTTCACTTTTTTTTTCCCTTTCGGTTGGTGGAAGGGTTGGTGGAAAGAAATAAAATAAAAAAAAAAAAAAAAGAAAGGAGAGAGAGAGAGAAAAAAAAAAGGAAAGAGAAAAGAAGGGAAAAAAATGAATTTTTTTTGTATGTTTGTGTTTTTTTTAATATTTAAAATATTATAAATTTATATAAATTTTTACACGTTAATAATTCATTTTATGTATATTTTTACACGTTCGTGCATTCATGTTGTATTCATGTTATTTTTCATTTTGTGTTTTAATTATTTTGCTTTATATTCGTGTCGTGTCTCAATTCATCTCATATTTTACATCATTATGTGTCGTGTTATTTTATTTTTTTTCAAAGTATTATAAATTTATATAAATTTTTATACATTAATAATTTATATAAAGTACTATAAATTTATATAAATTTATACACGTTAATAATTTATTTTATATATATTTTTACATGTTCATATATTCTTATCGAGTTTATGTTATTTTTTGTGTTGTGTTTTAATTATTTTTCTTATATTGTGTCTGTGTCGTGTCTCAATTCATTTTATATTTTATATAGTTTGTCATTGTGATTCAATTTAGAAAAAATTTATTTCAATTAGATTTATCTTTTAAGCTGACTGTATAAATTGTTTAGAATTTTAAATTGTTATGACAGTTTTCTTTTACTATTTTATAAAATATTAATTTATTTTTTTAATTATTAATTTTTATTTTAAGAATGTTGTCACTGTATATTTAGCATTTGATTTTCGCGACATCGGGGCGGGTATCATTCTAGAGTTGATAAAGCAAACATTGTTGATCAGACATAGGGATCAATGTCAAAGAAGGAAAAGAAAAGTTCGGGAATTAACTATTTAATCATGAAACTCAGAGAAGAGATACAATACAAGTCTTTGCTTGAATATATCCAACTGAATGCATATAAAAGATAAACATGGCTATATCACTGCAATATTAATACTTCTAAGAAATTTCCGTGCTTATTATAACTATAGATATGCATATTTCCTTTGTCCAGAATCTCTGAAGATAATCACAGAGGTTTCCTCAGTCCAAGCCTTAATACTAAGTTCTCAGCTGAAAGAGATGTTGCAGAATGTGAATTCTTCGGATACATCTCAAGGGATGTACAAACCGATCAAACTTATTTATCACCCGAGAGAACCTTTCTATGTCATCAGACAGGTAATTCCCATTTGTACAATCCTTATAATATCCTTCTAAATAGGTTAGGTAATTTAGTCAAGAAAGGTTCAGTTGCCTTATGGAGAACATGAACTTCATGAAGGGAAAAAAAAGCCGATTCTTTACATTTATAAGGATTAAAAACTGGTTTCAGGTTAGATTCCATCGAAATATCTGTATATTGCCCTAGGATTTGTAGCTCACACCTATGTTACTCGGACTTGGGTGTGAGTGTCGGACACGGGTATGTTCAATTTTTTCCAAGATTTCCATGTATTTGGAGGATCATATCCCCATACCCATGTCCGGATATGTGTCGGACACGGGTACTTCAAGAAAAATGAAAAGTCGGAGCAACATAGGCTCACACAACTGAAAAACTGGTGTCTCTGACATGTAAATGCATGCAGCTTGTATATTCATGTCTGAGTCTGACATTTATATAGACAATATCATAGAAAATATAAACATTCATCCCCAAGAAGTGAAGTGAGACATGGTTATTACATCAAATTTCATGTCTATGGTTGTTCTTAAGGCATTAGAAAAATTGGATCATAATATCATACATAAAGTCCATGTTATGAGTTTCTATGTTACTCGGATTGGGGTGTGAGTGTCGGATACGGGTATGTTCAAATTTTTCTAAGATTTTCATGTATTGGAGGATCATATCCCCATACTCATGTCCGGATATGCGACGGACACCCGTGTCAGAGACGGGTACTTCAAGAAAAATGAAAAGTCGGAGCAACATAGATGAGTTTAGAATGTTGCTCATGTCTTGATTCTTTAAATTTTAGATGACAGAGAGCCATATCTATGTTGAAGCATGAAACTCATGTTTGTGTTCATAAATCAAGATATTTTCCCAATTTGGCTCTATCTTTTTCTAAATGAATGAGAAATTTTTTGGCAGCCTCAAAAAATAGTAGCAGTATTTCCCATGCGTTTCAAAGAATATTCTGATGTGATCATCGCAACATCCTTCTTTCAGGTTTCTGGTTGAGAATACAAAACTTTATGTGATTTCTAACATAAAATAATTGAACTCTTGTTACTATAGCTGCAAATAATGGGATTTTCCTTAATTTGTTACCTGGACAGGAGCTCATGGATGTGGGAAGTTCAGAAAAATGGGCTAAAGCACCTCCTTGCAGCTGGTCACCCATTCCTCCTTCGGAACTTAGAGGGGAACCTTTTGAAGATTTGAGCACTAATGGAGGATTTGTCTCTTTTGGTACATCACATTGTCCAATCTTAAACACATAGAGTAATTTTAAATCATATTTCAATCATTTAGCAACTATTTCTACAGAAAGATTCAGCTGCATGATTAAACTATTTGTTCCAAGTTTAAACATACAGAACAGATTGATTCATAATGTAGAATTCTCACCTTTAATAGTTAAAATCTATGTTGCTTTGACTCTTCATTTTTCTTAAAGTACTTGTATCGGACGCATATCCGGATATGGGTATGTGGATATGATCCCCAAAGACCCTCCGAATACATGGAAAAACTTAGAATAAATCAAATATACCCGTGTCCGACACTCATACCCGAGTCCGAGTAACATAGGTTAAAATTGGTACCTTCAGCCAGGCTTAATGAAAACCACGAAATCCAGGCAAAGGATGCACTTCAACAGATTCATGACAGTTAAGCGGTAGATTGATTTTCCAGACTAAGACATATTCGCATGACTTTTTCTTTTGACAGATATATCTTCAAGCCATGTTGAAGGTAAAAGACTAGACAAGACTGTCTGGAGTCTATTAAATTTCTATGCCTATGTGAAACACCATGTAAAGGTAAATATTTCTTTCTTGATTTCAGCTTCCCCACCACCCCATCCTTCTCCTCTTCTCTATCTCATTTCTTATGTTGCTCCGACTTTTCATTTTTCTTGAAGTACCCGTATCCGATCACCCATGTCCGGCCCATATCCGGACATGGGTATGAGGATATGATCCCCAAAGACCCTCCAAATACATGAAAAAACTTAGAATAAATCAAACATACCCGCGTCCGACACTCACACTCGAGTCTGAGTAACATAGCTCATTTCCACTGGACAAATTTTCTTTTTTTCATATTTGGAATTGTAAGAACTGGAGCTTTAATGTCCTCTTCTGGCAATTTTGTTCAACAGTGCACCAGAGGTTTCATACAAAGAAGGATGAGAAGGCGGTTGGAAAGTTTGGTTGAGGTAATGAGCTGAAACCTTGAAATTCAATGTATAATGTCATAATGATAAAAATAAGCTCTCTACATATGCAAAAGATGTCAAAATCCCAAAATCTAGTCCACAATATCTATGTTGCTCTGACTCTTCGTTATTTTTTGAAGTATCCATGTCCGACACCCGTATCCGACACATATCCGGATATAGGTATGGGGTCCAAGGACCCTCCAAATACATGAAAATCTTGAAAATTTGAACATACCCGTGTCGGACACATATCCGTGTCCGATACTCACACCCAAGTACGAGTAACATAGAACAAGATTATCAAAATTAAATCTCAAATATTTGAGATTTTGTTCTTGGGTGAAATTGCTAGTAAATAAATTGTATTTTATTTTTTTCATAAAGGATGTCAAATAAAATAAAAATTAATTAATTAATTATGATAAAACAATACAATCATTGTAAAGAACAAGGCAAACAACCATAAAAAACAAATTAAACCCAAAAACAAGCTAAAAAGAAAATGTTCTTTAACTAACCAATAATGCTCTTTAATCAACCTGCAGGTCCTGCAAAAATCAAGGTTAAAAGAAGATGATGGACATATTGAAAAGGTTCAAGGTATGAATTCAGCAATTAGCACATAGCTAAGGTAAACTTGATGATTTAGTCCATGCCATGTGAGAACAACATATGAGAACATTCGCCAAATATATATATATATATATATATATATACTATGTTGCTCCGACTCTTCATTTTTCTTAAAATAACCGTGTCCGACGCATATCTGGAGACGGGTATGGGGATATGATCCTCCAAAGACCCTCCAAATACATGGAAATCTTGGAAAACATTGAGCATACCCGTGTCCGACACTCACACCCAAGTCCGAGTAATATATATATATATATATATATATATATATATATATATGTAGAAATGATTATTTTCTCATCATAATTGTTTGCCTTCAAGGAAATGCAGGATGGAGATACATGAAAAAACTGGTCAGGTTATCATCCAAATCTAAAATTTTCACACGAAGATGTCATGACTTCACAAGGAAGATCAAGAGAATCCGTTTCCGGATTAAAATCCATGGTTTTGGGCGCTTCCGTAGGCGATGGTTGACAATGCCGAAGTTCTCTTCTTCAATGGGATACACAAAACTAGAATAACTTTCTCTTTTATATTTACATAAATGCTTGTTTATCATAGTTAGTACACTACAACCAGTGACACAAATATACTACCATTACTCTTTTCATTGTATCAAACACCTTGATCTTCACAAATCAATTATTGCTATAAGAGATAAAAGAAACAAAAGTTCTGCGATCAATAGGCTCCTAACAACCAGGTAAGTAATAGCAAAGAAGTTCGAATATTGCTGGAACATGCACCAAAACTTATGTTACTCGGACTCGGGTTCGAGTGTCGGATAGGGATATGTGTCCGACATGGGTGTTTTTGATTTATTTTAAGTTTTTTCATGTACTTGAAGGGTTTTTGGGATCATATTCCCATACCCATGTCCGAATATACATCGGACACGATTGTCGAACACCGATACTTCAAAAAAATGAAGAATTGGAGCAACATAGACCAAAACATGCCCATGTGACACTCCCATCACTTGTAAACTTGACAAAGATCACAAAGATAGTTAATCATGCAAGGGCCGAGCAAACAATTCGAAACAGACTATGAATTTCTAGTTATGAACTTTCTTGCAAATTTTGCACAAAGAAGAGACTTGCTGATAAATGGGTTGCTAAAGAAGCCATTTTTTTTTCCTCTGTTTTTAATCTCTCTGTTTGTTAGTGGTGGTGTCTCTGTTTTATTTGCTGATTTCATATTTATTTAGCACTTGAAAATTTATTATTAGAAAACATAATCAAGCTGTTAAAAATTTTCTTAAAAATAAAAAAGAATGATACAAATTCAAAAAGGAATAGATAGTATAATTTTTTATGTCAATATAATTTTCTTTTGAATTCATTAATGGAGCTAAAAATGTTCTTGCTAATAAATTGAGCAAGCCCAATGGACGATAAAACAAAACAAAAGCAAACTCTTGAGCAACAAGGAGAATGGGTTACTATTAAAATAAATAAAAAAAATCCTAATTAAGGATTTTTCTTCATTTTTCAAGGATAGCATTACCAATTACAAGAGAAAGAGTATTACAAAAGAGAGTATTTTTTACGAGGAAGATAATTTTGTCATGAAGTAGATGTAAAAGACCTCTTATTTGGTCCAATCTAAATTCGTTTTTGTTTCTAATTTTTTCTCTTGTTAAAACAAAATAGCAGTATAGACATACACATTGTTCCAACTTTGAAGTCAGAAAACTGCATTAGACTTCTGCTATAATGATTCAGAACAGTCTAATAACTTAAGAAATCAGACTTTTGAAAGTTCCTTTTTCCTCATGTGCGCATTCCTTGCCGACTATTCTGGTTTTTAGCCTTCCCAAAAGGCATGTTGTTCACATTCAATAGGTTGTAGCATCCAAAAAGTTGGGACTTGGAAGGCAAAGCTTCAACGTTTTTTTTTTCTCAGAAAAAAAAGTCGCTGAAAATAAAAAATTGTCACTTCTTAAAAGCATAAACCAATTAAAAATCTTGAGAATTCTAAATTCGACGGTCAGGATCGGCCTATGAATGATCTAATGGACGCCATCCTCAAAGGAGGAGCCAGTAGATTTCCAGATCCAGATTTTCCTGGAATTTGGGGACCATAAGTTACAAAATAGTATGCAAAAAACATATACGTGTTCCCAAAAACTAAAATCCAAGCCACCCCACCAATATATATGTGGCTGTAATGAACCTCTCCACAGAAACCAGATTCCAACAAAAAAAATAACCCAAGGCTCTCGAATTTACACCAAAAAATATCCTCCCTTTCTCATAGAGAAAAAGAAAAAAAACCCCATCAAGCTTTACCTACCATAAGTTGGAAACAACATAGAGAAAAACCCATCATCTATAGTTTCATAGCAGCTAGAGGAAAGTTCTTGAATAGGTGTTTAATGGCTACTTCAGTTTCAGCAACTGGGTTTAAAGGAGGTTTAGGAACTTCTTTTTATGGAAGTTGGGGTACTTCAGTAGTAGGTGAAGACTATAGCATGCTGGTTAAGTCAGTTCCCAACCATGTGTTTGTTGGAAAGCCTGTTAGAGCACGGCCTATGATGAAGAACGTGAATGAAGGGAAAGGTCTTTTTGCTCCTATTGTGGTTGTTACACGCCAAATTGTTGGGAAGAAAAGGTTCAATCAGCTGAGAGGAAAAGCAATTGCCTTGCACTCCCAGGTTTCATTTCCTATTTCCTACCTCTCAACTTTAACTTATAGTTGAGAAAATATTGAGATTTTGAGAACATGTCTCTGCCTCCTGTTTGAAAATGGAAGTTACCGATGCCCGATATTATGTCCATTTTTGTCTTTGTTGTCTGATGAAATCTAATTATGCTTAATCCAGACAGTTTTTCAGATCTGAAAATTTTAGATACAATAAGAAAATATGACATATTTAATAAAAATAAAAATAGTATAATAAACACGATATGATATGTTTAAACTCGATTAACACAATAAATACACATTGGTTAAAAAACCGAATCGGTTAAACCGAGAATCGATGGTCTGTCCGGTCCGACGAATATATTAAAACCAAAAATTTATCAAATTCGGTTCAACCGGTTAAAACCCGATAAAAAATCAGTTTTATGTGTATTTTTTTATTTCAAAATTTTATTTATAATTAATAAAATTTAAACTTTTAATTTATTAATTTTATATTAAAAATCATATCATTAAATCAAATGTATATTTTTGTTAATTATTAACTATAATATTTATTTAACATTAAACTTAGTATTTAAAATTTAAAAAAAAAAAAAAACTTTATCAAACCAACCAATCCAATCGATTGGACCAAAAATCGAAAATTTAACCGATTCGATCTCCGATCCAATTTTTTTAACTTTGTTAATACACAAATTGAATTTATGTTTAGGATTTTGATATATTTAATAATTTTTATTGTGCTTATATTAACACGAGTGATAAAATATATATATATAACAAGCATACACAAATTACTAGATCTAATTAAGAACGGATCAGGTTTCCCAACAATTATAATAGTGTTATTGAATGCCTCTATTTTTTTTTCCAGGTAATTACTGAATTCTGCAAATCAATAGGGGCTGATGCAAAACAAAGGCAAGGCTTGATTCGTCTGGCCAAGAAGAATGGGGAAAGGCTTGGATTCCTTGCATGATGATGAAAGTTACATAGTTTCATGCCAAGGGACATCCAGATGTAAATATACATTCTTCATCTGGGTTTTTCCTTGGGAGAATCAATGTAAACCACCATGTCTTTCCTTCATATGTACTTGCATGTAAACCTTCAGTTTACTTGTACTATATAATTTTCAGACAATCGAAATTAAACTCAGAAACAGACCAACATCAATGAACATTAACAACTTAAAAACGATTTAGATTAGAATCAACATTCTCATATTTCAGAAAAATTGTAAGCTTTAATTTCTGCTAGAACATATCAATGGTTACCATCATTTTTTTTCTTTTACAATTATAATGATGGCGAATAAAGAAAGGAAGTAGGCAGGAAGCAAGGTCGGAGATGAAAGATGCTTAGGTTTGAACTTCAGACTCAGCACCTACCACCTATGTTACTCGGACTCGGATGTGAGTGTCGGATACGGATGTGTACGACACGGATATGTTCAGTTTTTCTATGTATTTGGAGGGTCCTTGGAAGATCATGTCCACATAACCATGTCCAAATATGTGTCGGACACGGGTAGTTCAAGAAAAATGAAAAGTCGGAGCAACATAGCCTACCACAGTGATAAATATCAGACTAAAGGGTTGCCAACCAAATTCCCTCAACTTTTAGGCATCATAAACTTCCCTAATCTGTTTTAGGAAGATACAAGTACCAATCAAAGAAGAAAATATTACGAACACAGGGTTTAGCCCAGTTGATTCATACAACCACCTTTAAAAAGTGGTATCCAACAAGTATAGGATTCGAATCCTAACATCTGCAACCCTTCTCTTATTCCCATGCTGTGGCCTCCTTTGTACAAAAAAAAAAAAAAAAGAAAAGAAGAAATATATTCTTAAGGCTGCCAGCGGAATCCATCACAAGAATGCTGTACAGGAGATTTCAGGAAAATCAACAGACATGCATAAGGGATTCAGAACATGAGACAGGAAATTAAGTTTTCAAGGAATATAGTTAATTTCTCAATATGTAGAATATAAAGCTGGAATGTTGATGGTATTACATTGAAAAAGAAAAAACTCACATGCAAAATATTTGGACTACCTAGTGTTCTCAGCAAACAGAGCACAAAAATAGGTAACAAATTAAAGTACTTCCAGCAATAAAAAGAATCAGCAATGTGTTCACACATTGTATCGGCCTTTCGCTGATCTTTCCCTTCGAGAGTCATCCTGCAACATACGAAGCAGTCAATTGCAGTTAGAGAAATATGCACTCAAAATCAACTAGTCCCATTCAAATTACACTTACATGGAAGCTATAAGTAATTTTATCATTGACGTCGATGATCTCCTTCCACTTCCTTCCAATGCCCATCTAGATCACATTCACAGGGTTCCAATAAACATCATCAACAAAAAATATGCCATTCACAGAATTTCAAATGGATACAATCAATCATCAAAAGCTTGCGGTTAATGACAAGAAGTGACCGCAGCTTCAGTGTGCTTCTGCAAATTATGCAGTGCAACAACATGCTGATGTGATCTGGATTTATGAGAGGAAACTTTATAAATGTAAATGAGATAGTTTACATGCAAAAAAAACGAGCTTTAGAGAAAACTAAATTATAAATGTGACAGGAAACATCAGCAGCTATGTTGCTCCGACTCTTCATTTTTCTTGAAGTACCCGTATCCGATGCATATCCGGACATGGGTATGGGGATATGATTCCCTAGGGACCCTCCAAATGCATGGAAAAACTTAGAATAAATCGAACATACCCGTGTCCGACACATACCCATGTCCGACACTCACACCTAAGTCCGAGTAACATAGATCATCAGTAAAAGATGACCCTATGTGCGACTGCAACAATGGGTCAATTGCCAGCAAGCTACCATTGCCAAATTCTTAATAAATTGATGAAAGATGAACTATAAGGGGTGCCCAATTGTTACAACATAAATAATTTTTCTTCTTTTACATTCTAATAGAAAACAAGAATCCATTGTTGCAACAAAAGCTTTAGCCCATTAAATGTGAAAAGAAATTTTCTGCAACACATAAGCAATCAGATCGATTTAAACATGTTATTGACTTATTGGAAACATAAAAACATATTATCAGTACAAGCATATATTTCATGCACATAAACTTGAAGCAATTTCTTGCAGAGTGATCAATGAAGAAAGTTCTAAGTAGAAGCTCATGAGCATAAGAATTCAAGCAATAAAACCAATTCAGTAAAGATCATATGTAGATAGTTTTCCACAGCACAGGATTCCTAATTCAACAAATAAATAGGTTCAGACGCAAAGTATCAATAGTTACTAAGATAAAGACCTGAGCAGCCTCATTCGCCGCTGTCTTGGTCCACAATGCAAGTTTGTCCTGCCTTTGGCGAACACTAGCAACTACGCCACAAATCTCATCCGCCTCATCAAATTGCTCCCCAATCAATGCCATCAACTGCACAACAAAAATCGATCAGTCGGCCAAAATCCTAATAGATCCTAATTGATCAACAACAAACCACCCATCTAGTCCACATAATATATTTCCCAAGGTAAGCATAACAGTCGGGACTCAAGACACCTACAGTTTCAAGCCACATGCTATCAAGATTAGCCTTTTTGTTGCTAGTGACTGACCACTTTCCTCCATTAGCACACTCAGGATCTTCCCATTTGGGCTCAATTCCAGCCTTAAACAAGTGGAAATCAGCATTTGCAATCAACTTGCTGGGCTTGAATATTTGATCATACAAACTGCAACATAAAAAAAGTATTTTGAGTCACTAGTTTGAAAGCAAACAATCAGAAACATAACAAAGCAAATAACAGAAACCAACTCAAGTTCCCTTCAAGCTAGATGAGAGATCCATTCCTAGAAAACAATAACCTCCATTCCAATAACAATCCATTCTTAGGAACCAAAAACAAAAAACAGAATCCCCTTTTCTCTTTTAAACAAAGCAAATTTCCAATAAATCAATATTATAAAGAAAAAAATTTAAAAACCAGCAAATGCACATCAGTAACTAAAGAAAGTAACCCAATAATGAAAACCCAAATGGAAAAGAAATTTTTTAATAAAAAGGAGAGAAAAATCCAATCCAAAAAGCCAAAATCACAATCAAAATAATCAAACCAGCAAAAAATCAACAAATCTTAACTATAGATAAAAACAGAGAAATGGGTTTTTGATAAAATTACCACCAAAATTCTTCTACGGTGTCAAAGGTGTAAACTTTGCGTAGAGAGGTACCCCAAGCGGCGCCTTGTTTAGGCTTTGATTGGTTATCATACCAAAAAGTCCACTTTCTTTCAAGCTTATGTGGCTGCTTCTCTGCCCCTGTTGAGACTGCTTCTGCCGCCACTTCCACCGCCTCTGCTGGGGCGTTAACTTCCATCGCCGCCTCACTTTACAAACGTTTATTTTTTCTTTGTTTTTCTTTTCCTTTCCTTTTGGCTCTTCGAAGAGGAAGTGGAAAAGAAGAGAGAGAGAGAGAGATTTCAGATTTGGGTTTTCTTTTGTAGCTTTGGATTTTGGATTTTTAATGGGCTTTGAGCTTCTGCTATAATTAGAAGGTTGGGTTTTGTTTTCAATCTGCTTTTGTTGAGGGTTTTCCTTTTCTTTTGTTTTGTTTACATTTTGATCGAAGTGAAAAGAGAAAGAATTAAAAACATCACATTAAAAAATAATTAAAATATAATATAATATATAAATAATAATATGTATAAAATAAGAATATATAAATGTGTCAAAATTAATATAAAATAAATTATTAATATTTTAAAATTTATATTAATATTTTAAATATAATTATAATACAAAAAAAATAATACAAATATGATAAAAATACACGGATTACAAAATTTAAAAAAATATGAACTTAAAATCTTAGAGAATAGAGCTCAGTTTTCTTAAAAGAACTTCAGTCAAAATTTGATTACTATATTTCTCCATAATGACAAAATTTGAAATCATTTAAAAAAAATATCTTGATAATAAGTCGTTCAGTCCTTAAATTAAAGTAAGAAATGCTTTGTTTAAGAATTTCTTTTTGGATAAATTTCATCTCTAATCCCTAATCTTTTATTTTAATTCCACTGAAGCTTCTAATTTCTGAAATATTCCATTTGAATCCTTAACCTTTTTAAAGTTGTTTTCATTTTTATCCTTTTATCATGGCTTTGCAGATCTATGACCAAGGGAGAATGGTTGCTTTTGTATGCTTGCCGGGGAGGATAATAGTTTTCTGTCTAAAGAAGCTGTAATGGGGGTGTTTTGATGGCCGTTTTTTCGAGTTTAGCATTGTTGTTGAAAAAAGTGTATTTAAAAAGTATGATAAACAAATATAATTTAATAATTTTTAAGTGTTTGGTATTGTTGTGAAAAAAGATCGTAAGCAATTAAATTATCAAAAAAGATATGTTTCAAATAATAAAAGTTTAGAGATATGAGAATAATAAAATCATTATATCCAAAAGTTGGCTTTCAAATATTAAAAACTTAATTTTTTAACTTTTTTGTTTGGATTGCTAAACCATAATTTTAACCGCAAAAGGCATAATCTTTTTACCCGTTTTGCATTGAGGTTACGGTGAAACATAATTTTTGACCTCAAAAGCTATACCAACAACAATGCTAAACGGAATCTAAGGGTGGAGACAGAAAGAGTCGCTAAAAAAAAAACAATAGTGGCTGCTGTAGGAGCATCAACTATGAGTAAAATGGTAATTGCTACCTGAGATTAAGGTTGTAAACAAGATATCTATGTTTGCAAGCTACTCGAGTTTCGATTCGAAAAAAACTTGAATTTGACTCGATCATTGTCGAGCCAAGTTCGAGCAGCTTGAGTTATCAAACGAACCGAATTCAAATATCTTAATGCCCGACTCGAGTCAAGCCTAATCGAACTTTTTTATTTTTAATTAATATTGAAAAAATCTTAATTCGAACTAGAGCTCGAGCTCAAACACGAATAATCAAGTTTGAAGTCAAGCATGAGAATCGAACTCGCTTTTCTACTATATAAACAAGCTTCATCGAGTGAGTTTGAATAATTTGATTTTTATTTCGAATCGAACTTTAAAAATAAAACTCGATCGAACTCAAACTGAATTTTGAACCACGAATTTCAAATCAAACTTCTTACTACTTTAACTCAATTACACCCCTACCCCAGATTACCAGTCCTGATAAAATAAGTGTTGTTTTTGTTTTTTTTTTTTTTTTTCCTGAAAGAATAATAAACCGAGCAAATATTGTTCTGCATATTGCATAACAAACACTAACTGCTATATGTCTTGAAACACTAATCCGGTGATCAGAGAAATAAATATAAAAATCTTGAACCAATTCAGTCCCTACCCTTAAACAGGCTGAGCCATGAACCTAAACTCAACTCGAACGGTTCATATAATCATCCTTAAAAATTACATTCAGTATGTCTAAAATTCAAATCTCATTATCTACAATCACTTTTCTTATTTTCGATCTAAAATTCAAATCTAATATCTTCGATCACTTTTCCTATTCTCGGATTGCAACTTACTTTATATAAAAGAAAACAGGCTGAGCCATTAAATTAGCCCCCTGCCTACCACTGACTAGCCAGGGTGAGACAGATGCTTCAAGCAAGCAAGAAGAATTGAACAAAAGAATTATCCAAAGACCTGACAATTCGTGTTTTTAATCGTATCATAATTGTATTTAAAATATTTTATATCGTATCCAATATTGCCGGATCTAATTGCACTTCTCTAAGTCCTCTACAGGCTATAGCACAGACATGTTGGGGATATACAATCAACATACTGATTAAAGGACATAAACAATAAGATAAACTTTACTCCAAACATGATTTAAAAAATGGCCACAAACTTAAAACATAGGAAAACTTCTCCATAAACTACACTCCATCTTCAAGTTTAAAATCAAATCAAAATCATCCATATGATAATTCTGAAGAAACAAAAACTAAATATAACAAAATCTTGATCCAGCAAACTATAATTCAGAGAAACAAAATCTCTAAAATTTCAATTCCTAAACAATGGCATTGGCTGCACTTGCAATCCTTGGCCACAGATCAGCACATTCCTTCCCAATTGGACCAGTTATAGCAGAACCTATAACAATAGCATCAAGAAGAAAAAATGTCAATTTGTAATTATATTATTTAATCCATGCATTACAAAATTGGATGTTATCCTGAATGATTGAAAATGCTTTTGAATTGGCTGTGTTGTGTACCTTTCATTTCTCCCTTTGGATTCACAATGACACCAGCATTATCTGCAATCGAAATAAGATTTGAATCAGAAACTTAAAACTGTAAAACTGTAAAACATCAGAAATCAGAATCTTTTGAACAGATACTTGTTAGTTCTTGTGACTTTATAAATTAGCATTTCTTTCAAGATATATTTAAAGAAAACTAAATTTTTTTAAACAAATGCAGTGTTTCCGCCAAAAACCGTCAATCTCATACTATTGTCAAGTGGTGGAAACAAAAGACTATGTTACTCGCATTAGGGTGTGAGTGTCGGATACAGGTATGTGTCCGACACGGATATGTTCAGTTTTTCTAAGTTTTTTCATGTATTTGGAAGGTCATATCCCCATACCCATGTTTGAATATGGATTGAACACAGGTGTCGGACACGGGTACTTCAAGAAAAATAAAGAGTCGAAGCAACATAGACAAAAGGTGCAATGGAAGTCAAAGTTTAATATTCAAGGCCCAAATGGAGCAGATGCAAGCTTCAAAAACTTAATGCATCTGCAACTATGGACACGTTCGGTTTTACGGACTAGTAACTGTATCAACCATTGAACATTGAAGTAGATACCTGCTTATATGTTATATCTGGTAATATGACATTCTTTTAACTAAGTTTTCAAGACTTGCAGAATTTCCTGTTACAATGTGCACATTTTAAAATATGTAGGGCCCAAATGGAGCACATGCAAGCTTCAAAAACTTAATGCATCCGCAACGATGGACACACTCAATTTTCCAGACTAGTAACTGTATCAACCATTGAACAATGAAGTAGATACCTGACTTTTGTCTGGTTATATGACATTATTTTATTTTAACTAATTATCAAGACTTGCAGAAATTCCTGTTAAACATCAAGTCACTTCATTGACCACTCATACTCCCACCATAAGAGGATGGCAAGACAATCAAAATAATGAACATTTTATATCAAGTGTCCCAACATGGACAGGGATGATAACCATAGTCTATGTTGCTCCGGCTCTTCATTGTTCTTGGAGTACCCGTGTCCGGCGCATATCCAGACATGGGTATGGGGATATGATCCTCCAAGGACCCTTCAAATACATGAAAATCTTAGAAAAAATTGAACATACCCATGTCGGACACATACCATGTCCGACACTCACATCTGAGTCCGAATAACATAGACCATAGTTACCACCTGATATTGGGGTACATCAATTTAGCTTGGTATAGGAGGTGTAGAGAAACCCTGAACAAAAAAATTCTCCACACCACATCACCAGCTTACAAACCACCCAAAAGACAAGAAAAACAAGAGAAAATTCTTATAATAGTTTACAAATCACAAAGAAAATTCCCAGAATGAGAAAGGAGATCCCAAATGAGAGAAATCTCACTCTAAAAATATTAGACCACTAAGATAATTTTTCTGGTCTCAGGAAGCATAGTACTCACAGGTTAACATACGCATCAAGACACCCTTAAACAGCAAACCTCTATCTTCAGCAAACAGTCTAAACACCACATATCAGTTGCATAGCATCTACAAGTTTGTCGTGTCATATTCGTGTATCCGTGTCTTGTTCGTGTATTTTGTCGTGTTATTAATCGTGTTTAAGTTATTTTATATTTATATAAAGTTTGATACGTTAATAATCCGTATTATATAGATTTCGAGACATTCGTGTATTCGTGTTATTTTTTCGTGTCGTGTTTTACGTGTTGTGTTCGTATTGTGTCCGATATTGCCAGGTCTGTTTGCTCTAACCCTAAACCATAATCCCTAATTTAAAGCCCCTTTACCATGCAATGAAACTACATACAATCATAATCAACAAATCTAGACAACATAACAACAAAGGCAGCAAGAAAATTTTTTACCTTCAAAGTACATGAAAACACCATCCTTTCGGCGCCAGGGCTTGCGCTGCCTCACAATGACAGCAGGCAAGACCTTCTTCCTTAGATCAGGCTTCCCTTTCTTGACAGTAGCCATCACCATATCTCCAACACAAGCGGATGGCAAGCGATTAAGGCGGCCCTTAATTCCCTTCACCGAAATTATGTAGAGGTTCTTAGCGCCAGTGTTATCCGCACAGTTCACTGTAGCTGCCACTGGTAGACCCAGTGACATCCTAAACTTGTTACCAGCTGACCCTCCACGTCCTGATAAAAAAAAATGAAACATCTTTTTCAGCTATCAAACAGCTTATGAAAAAATAAACAATAACCCAAATAAACCCTCAGCATTTTAAATCGGCTAACAGCTCTTGAAGTTTGTATATTTTTTTTAATTTAATAAATCAAAACAAACAAGGCTAAATTTCATTTCTGGGGTGGTTTTTCAGATCTGGGTTTTTGTTCATAGGGTTAGAATCAAGCAAGCAAAATACAAAAGGCTGGATTTTTTCATTGTTTTGCTGTTTTTTTTTTCTCGGCAAACAAACGGAAAACAAAAAGGAATAGGAAAAGGAAACAAATAATGGGTTCAGATAAAGAGAGAGATGGAAACTGACCTCGCTTCGACATCTTCGACGGCTGAAGAGAAACCGAGAGTAAAAGCTAGGGTTTTTGAGCTTTATATCGACGGCAAATTAGGGTTTTGCTTTTATGTTGAGTGTTGACTAATTGTTGAAGGTGCTGATGGGCCTCAAGCTCTAGGTCTCTCCCCTACTTTCAAATCCAGGCCCAACATTGTATAAACCAAATTCAGATGTGAATAAACATGCCTTGTCCTGAAATGATACAAACTTGGAGAAGAATTATGGGAATTACGTAACTTGTGTGGTTCAATGAGAATTCTATTTCCTTTGCATTGAACAGGGTTGAAAGGGAAAGGGATCCACAGAGAATCTCGTATAAACATAAGATGATCAGCTTCCATGGAATTCCTTAACACCCTCACTAAGTTCACCACTGCTTGGAGTAAGTTATGGTTGTTTGGTAATCACTTGAATGGACCCTGAAGTAGTTCAGACATATGTGTTTTGAATCTTTCATATTCTAGTAACGAAGCTGACAGAGAAAGAAAAGAGTATGTCTGCATTTATATTTGCATGAATCGCCTTCATGATAGAATGGTTTCGCAGAACATATTGAGGCACAAAAGGATCTCCTATCACTTTCAGGTTTAATCTATGTTATTTAGACTCATCATTTTCTTTGAAATACCCAAGTCCAAGACATATTTCTCCAACGAACGTGAGCATGGAGATCTGATCCTCAAAATATATGAAAAACTTAAAATAAATTGAATGTCGAACAAATACCAATATCCGACGTTCACCCCAAATCCGAGTAACATAAGGTTTAGTAAGACGACAGCAACCAGGCAGTGTCACCAAGCAAAGAAAGGAGACAACATAAGATTCCTCCGAATGTGTTTACACACTTCTGTGGGTAAAAAATGTCAGGAGTGATCACTCCGAAAGCTGTAATGACTAGATATTCTACAACATGTGAGATTATATAGTTTTTCCTTTTTTTGGATAAATAAGCTGAAAAATATCCTGCTACCTATGCAAACTGTACAAAACTATATATTTACAAGCGTAAAACTAGGTATTATGTACAGAAAGAATCTCAAAATCTCCAATTTGTACAGAGAGAAGTATTCATATCAGCAGCAACTTGAGTAAACCCATTCAGCCTGAACCGCACAAAATAACCGATGCTGTTGAACACCACATCTGCTCCTCGTCGCCCCGGCTTACGATCAAGGACTAAGCCAAAAAATTTATGTTGAGGGGCCTGGTATAAAAGGGGATCAAAATTATAAGTAATTTACCGTTAAGCAGATTTATCCAAGTAAACTCACTATTCCAATCACCCACTGATCTTATAAAACCAAAGCACTGTAGAACTTTACTCCAAACTCGCTTGAAGAAAGGCAGCCAAAGAACAAAATAATCTGTGTGACAATACCCTAATTGTAGGGTCTTTGAAGTGATAATTTGTCCAGAACAGCCATCCAAGCAATCAAGACATGCTTGGAGATGCTATACTGGAACCATAGGAGCCTATCCCACTGCACCTTCGGGTGCTTAGAACAAATGGAATTAAAAGTGTTTGCAGCATTAAAAATTCCTTACACTGTCCATCGTGCTTGATCCTCAGTAAAGGACATAATTAAGAGAAGCTGCAAGACTCCTCAACTTTGAGAAGCTTCTTTCGGGCACAACGACAAGAAGACTGTTGAATTTGCCAAAACCTTTGTTCCTTCATACTGAACATAAAAGGCAAGTCGAAAACTTCCTAGATTTTAGTCGAAGAAGAGAGATACCTGCCTCCATGTCATGAATAATAATACAAACAGATCCAATGGCAAAGGCTCCTAACTTTGGCAGCATGGTATACTTCCAGCAGTTGTGTCCACATCATTCCCCATGGAGGAACCAATAACTTTGTCTTGAGCTGCGATAAATTTGCACAATGCACATTCGCAATAGTATTTGAGAAACACTTTTGTGTGTTTTACACATAGCAGAGAAAACAGAAAACTAATGCTACCAAAACAAGCTTATTATTACCAAGTGTAAGCCTATTATAAGAGTTTATCCCTCTCAAGAGAGAGCTTGTTTTCAAGAGGGAGGAGTAAAAGAATGCTTACTTTTGTAGGAAAGCAAAATGATTAGACAGTTATATTAATGTACCTGAAATGATGAGAAAAAGTTGAAAAACTATTAGTGAACTAGCATAATGCATTTACGAGTGAAAAAGAGTGATATTACCTGAAGAGAATGCTGTAATACCTTATGTGTCCGACACGGGTACGTTCAATTTTTTTTTCAAGATTTCCATGTATTTGGAGGGTCCTTCGAGGATCATATCCTCATACTATGTCTGGATATGCGTCGGACACGAGTGTCGGATATAGGTACTTCAAGAAAAATGAAGAGTCAGAGTAACATAGATAATACCAAACAAAGGAATAGTTAGACAGAAGGACCAGCCTCCCCCCACCTTACTGCAATAGTGATTAAAAAGTCTATGCACAAAAGTACCTTAATATAAAGACAATTTGAAGACAATTACTCGAAAGTGCAACCTCATCTTTGCAATTTCTGAGCTACATGTTTCTTTTATGCTAGAGTTTTACTTCTAGTTTGCTCAAACAGAACTTCAAACACTGAATATTAATGGCTACAAAGTATAGAATGCATTTGGTATATAATTCACTCCATCTAAAACTTGTACATTCAATCAAAATGAGCAAAATACAATATCTTTTGTTCTGAGAAATCAAGGATAAAATTTCCAATCAATGATAGACAACCTAGATAAGATAACAATCTGAAAACACTCAAACTAGCTACAAGATAACATAAAAAAAAAAATCTCAATTCTTGTATAAATACCTAAATTTCAGCTTACACACCGCTGTGATACAGTAAGGGGTTACAACTAAATAAACTTCAATTCTAGATCTCGCTACCTCGACTGCTGTACATTTCTTGGTCGGAGAGTGGGACTTTGAGTATGGATGTGCGCCACCGCAATTGAGAAGGACTGCAGAGCTGAAAGTGTTGATTGAAAATGAACAAAATACAGGCCATCATGAACATTTGCTATACTCAAGGTTGGAGAACCATGCTCTGAACCCTGAAACATGGAAGTTATTTGATAAAGTGGATTGTAATAAAGTTATTTGATTGTTAACCATGAAAAAGCAAATCTGTTCTAGTGAGGAGAAATAGGGCAAACATAATATTATATGTTCTTGTGTTTCTAACATCGACTGTGAGGCTAAATCCTAATAGTATTAACCATCTTAGATCGTAACAGACGGGAAAACACAGAGACTGACATACCTGAATGAAAAAATCAAATAACTTGCATGCCTCAGACATATCTGTTGGAGGTAAACCTCCTTCTTTACTTGATCTGGCTTGAAGTACCGTCAGCGGACAGCCCAAGTCCCAGCCACCACAGTCACAATGTCCACCAGATCTCCATCTTTCAATAAGACTAGAGGGGCCACCATTTCTGATTCTTGGACCACCATGAATACCTGCTGGAACTAGAATATCCATACTTGTTGAGCAATCACTGGTCTCGCGAGAACAAGCAGAAGGAACTGGGGCTTTCAAAGTGTCAATGTTTTGCTTAACCCCCGCTTCACTGAGAAACTTTAAGCCCCAACCTCCAACTTTCGGACGAGGATTTTCGGGGAAATGGTCCCTCACGACAATAGCAGTCAATTCAAAATTTGGTGGAAGTTGTTCCTCTAAAAGATTTGTCCCATCTAGTGCATCAGAGTTGTTGACTGTATCTTGACATGGATCCCAAGAAGAATCTTCCACTATGGAACTTGACCGACGAAATCTAGACATCGTTCTCTGCTTGGACAAGTGACTGGTCTTGAATACTTCCACCACCTTTTGTGATAGACCCTTATTCTTCTTGTGGTTATGGCTTGAAGTTTGCATCTCCCGATTAAAAGTTTCATTTCCACTGAACAAAACAAACTCCGTCTCCATGATTTTAGAATCTTGAGGGCAGATAGAGAAAGAAGTAGATACCTTCATCTTACCAACAAGGTGTAACTCGTTATCACTAATCCGATGTTCCTTATGGCTACCCTTGCTAGAATAGAATAAGTACATATAGTCCGGACCCTTATTGCGAGCTGAACCTTCCTTTGACAAATTGGCTACAAATACCTCCCTCTGATTATCCAAGGAGAAAACAAAATAAGGAATCCCACCCTTCCATGTGCATTGAAGCATTCCAGTAGAAATTGTTGTCGAAGTAGAAGAAAAGGACTGATCAGAGCATGTTGAGTTTATACCTGAAACAGAAACAAGCTTTTTATGCACAGGGTCAGATCCATATTTATGAATATCTGATATAGGTTTTTCACTTCCTAGCTTATGTGAGGAATCATTAATGAAACCACCAGGAGAGCTCTTGAAGTCATAACTTATCGATCCTTTAACATCGTTCAAACTTGGATCGACATCCAATGCAACACCCAATTTCTGTAACAATGGGCTCTTCAATATATTTGCCATACTCCTGCTGCCCATTATTGAACCTACAACCCACTGTTCTGCAGGACCAATGACTACACTACCAGTCTCAACTGTCAGTGGACAGCCGAAAACAAACCTCCCCAAATCACATGTATCTTCATCCCTGATTTTACCTGAATTCGGTCCATCAGATAAAATGCCCATTTTTACGGAGCTCAAGTTCACAGAGATGTTGCATTGAGCTGCTTTTGCTGCATTGATATGAATCAATTCTAGGCAACGACGAAGATATTTCTCATCTAGAGTAACCACATGCCTCGGAATCTTAATGCCTACGCCAAAAATACTCCGAAGGAATGCATCCTTTATAAGACTTTTTCCGGCTTGTAATCTTTTAACATTTAATATCAAAGCATGCCATGGATTTACCTTTCTTGCCAGCTTTTTCAATTTTAATTCAGAATAATTCATTCCATTGTCTCCTGATATATCCCTCTTATCCTCCAAGTTTTGCAATGAATCGTCTTTCCCCCGGTCATCTTTCTGACCACTAACAAATGTGTTGTCCATCTTCTGTCTCTGATTAACTATAGTGCTTAGTGATGGCCATGCCTCATTGCCATTTTCGGCCTCGACATGGTTGATGTGAGTTTGATAGCAGATAGAATCCACACTATATAAGCCTCCAACTATCAAATTTGTACTTCACAAGAGATCTGAAGAAAAAATATGAAGAATTACATCAATATAGAACCAAAAAAAGAAGCAAATACAAATGGAAACTGGAAAGAAAGCTATGACTCATGCACAACCAATCCTTACCTCAACTAGAAAGAATAAGGTTTAAGACAAATCTTGATGGAGAAGGGATTTTCAATTATTAGAAAAAAAACAGAAAGTGTTGGACTCGAATAATAACTTTATCAGGTAATGATGGATCTTTAATTTTTATATATGTAACTATGTGAAGTTATTAACAAGAAAGACAAGAACATATATCCTTATACTTTCCCTTGTCTTTTTTTCATTTATTCTCATGGTATCTTGAGGAGAAAAAACAAGCAAATGTAAATTAAAAGTAAATTAGTTAGCAATCCAAATCAAGATATATAAAACTTCTTTTTTTTGTTTAAGAATCATTTATATTACTCGAACTCTTCATTTTTCCTAAAATACCCGTGTTCAACACCTATTCGTACATAATTATAGGGTATGATCCTCTGAATATATGGAAAAACATAGAAAAATTGAATATACCTGGGTCGAACATATAACTGTATCCGATACTCACCCGAGTCCGAATAACATAGAGAATCATAATTATTACATATAACCAAAATTAAAAAACTTGATTACATCAAGATTATAAGCAGGAAGGAATAAAGAAGAATTGATGGAAAAATACAGAAGAAAATAACATTTAAAAACACCATAACCAGAAATTAATACCTGACCAACTTAATTAAACTCAACCAAGCCTATTATCCAAATAGTATAGAAGAAACCTAGAAGATCACTCAAATTACAAAATTTTTAAAGAAAACTGAAGGGTTTGTTGAACACTGTCAAACATAGAACTCTATAACAATAAAACAGCTTCCATCAATCCAAGCAACTCAGCTACATAAAAACTTTTGAATTAAAAAAAAAATGAAACACTTAACCAGAAAATTCAATCTTAAGGACAAAGCTGGGAACTATTTGCTATAAGTAATACCAGAGAAAAAGAAAAACATGAAATACCCACACAAAAAACATAAATAAACAAAGACTGTCAAAATCAAAATTAGAAGAAAAATAAAAATAAAGAAGAAAGTTGCAAAATTTTATGAATAGAATAAGTAAAAAGAGAAACTTTTTTTTTCTCTTACCTCAAAGAAATGGATCCAAGAAACAAAGATCAACCAACCGAATCCAATAGACAAGCAAAACAAGCAAAGATAAGAAGAAGAAGCTGATTCCCAATAAAGTAAAAACTTAATCACCTATTAACCCTGAGCTTAAAAAAATTTCAAGTACAGAACAACCATCCAACCAAGATAATAAAAAAGACAGCTTTGTCTTTGTGAGAAAGAGAAAAAGGAAGAAGCAAACCGTACTAGGTTCCAGGCACTGTTTTTTTTTTGTTTTTCTTTTTGTTAAGAGAAAAAGTTGGTTTGCTGTTAACTGTTTAAGACACTAATCAATGTTTTTTTTTTGCTTAAGAAAGAGATATAACAAAACAAAGCAAAGCACCCCAAAACTGAAGCAAAAGTAGTGGGAGGCGTGAAGTCGAAAATTGGTGTTGTAAGCCACGTTTAGTTGTGGAATTTTGGTTCCATGTTCTTCCATAGTTTCAAGAAGGACCCACTTTTTTTCCAATTAATTTTTCCTTTTAGTCAAATGTACAAACAAAAAAAAGGAAAAAGACCCAGATAAGGAAGGGAAATCTTCAAAAAGAAACCATTGAAAAAATACACAAAGAAAAGAAGAGGAGGTGAGCTGGAACACAGGGATGTGAACAGAAATCGCCAAAAGAGAGAGAGAAAAGGCCAATTGGACTTTCTTGTTTTAATCTTTTTCATTTTTTAAGTTCTTTTTAATGGTTTTTAGTTGAATTTTTTAACTCAAAACAAAAGGGTTTCTCCCAAGACATGTGAAGGAGAGAGAAAGAGAGAAGATTGGGTTTGATTACCTGGGGGCAATGGTCAAAGTGCTGCCAATGCCAATTTGGTACTACCATTTTTATTTTATTTTTCAAACCTTGAAACACAAACAAACAACCAGAACATGAAACATGAGATCTGTTGTTTTTTGTTCTGTTTTACAATGATTTCATTTATTACAATCTGCTGCATCTTTTGCATGTTGGTCTTTTTTTATCTGGCTCATATAGTCATATTCTCTTTTCCTACTTGAACTAATTTATTTGCATTGGACAACTTATAATAATTTAATGTAATTTCCAATTCATCATTGAATCATTGCTGGCTAGGTTCTGTTACTTTTTTTGTGTCCATTCATTATTATTTTTTATACATGTAGAATTTATTTATTAATTATAAAAATTATTTTTATAAATAATGATTAAAATTATATTGAAAATAATGAATTGAAAAATAATAGAAGTGAGCCTAACTTCGTGCTTAGCATTTGATAAGGATATAAAGTTCAAACTCAAAACAGCATCTAAGAACTTACATGCAAAATCAGTATTCAGTGACACTAGTTAAAATGATATATATAGAAAGAGTTTTGCTAACGAGTATTTTTAGAATACTTTTTAAGCTTAATTAATATGTTATTTATAATAATAATATTGTATTAAATACAGTAATTGATACTTTTATTTATAATTTTCAATATATTGGATAAAAATATTATTATATATAATAATCTTAAATAGTATCTTTAGGACATTTGTTAGCAAAATTCATATAAAAATAAAAGTGCAATTAATGCATAATTAATTTTTTATTGATTTTAATAAAAATAATGTATTAAATGCAAATTTTTTTTTTTTAAATAATAAATAAATAATTTTTAATTGGTACTTATAGGCACCGATTAAGCAAATCTTTTTATTTATTCACTTTTTACTTCTCTAAACTGTTTGTAGTAGAATATTGCTTATTAGTCACTTCCTACAATTGTTGAAAGTAAAAGTAGAGTAAATCACACCTTTCCTGGCACAAATTAAGGAAACTAAATCAACTAGATTATTGAAAGTCAAAGGAAAATAAATCAAAACATGTGTACATTACATGACATCAATGTTGTCTGAAACTATATTCAAATCCAGGACTGGATTGGGTAATTATTGCATTTGAAGGGAGCAAAATTATGTGAGGAATCAACCATGTTTTCCTCTTCTTTCACAACAACCTGTTGATAAATTAATGAAAGCAAAAGTATATATCAATACATATCAGAGAGAAAACTTGGGATTTTATAAAGAACAGAAGAAAAAAAAAAAAAACTCTTACTTCATCATCATCATCTTCTTCTTCATGATTGCTACAATGGCGTCTAGGGGTTTCTCCAAAATCATAATTCTTTGCAAATCTTCCTCTAACTCGAGGTCGGCTATCTGCTAATGTCTTGCGGCAGGCATACTGCAGATTTGGATTGTAACAATATTAGTATACTTTAATTCTCCAAATTGCTAAATGTTGCATGCATGCATGCATGTCCATGTATGCAACATGGACATAGATGCATATACATGTTGATATATGAGAAGGATGAGAGAGAAAAGACCTTGATTTTTTTGTTGAAGTTCCTTTCATTCCTTTTCTTCATGTACCTAAGGATCTTCTCCTTCCTTTGTTCAACAGAAAGTTTTCCAACTTTATTGAAAGTTGAATCTTCCAAACTTAAGATCTCTGATGCTAAAGGAGTAGAAGTGATTGCCCTTCCCACCAGTTGTTGACTGTCACTGCTGAGGGCCTTTTGGAACAATCAGAAACAAGATTTTGCAAAGTTAAATGAATTGTAGTTGCTTTTTAATCCTAAATGCAATAGTATTTGGTACTCATGTTGCTCCGACTCTTCATTTTTCTTAAAGTATTCGCGTACGACATCCATATCCGACGCATATCCAGACATAGGTATGAGGATATGATTCTCCAAAAACCCTCCAAGTACATGAAAATTTAAAAAAAAAATTAACATATTTTTGTCGGACATATATCCATATCCAACACTCATACTCGAATCCGAGTAACATAGCTTGGTTCCCTTTGGTTTAATCCAAAATCATGCTCCTAACTGTGTAGAAGAACAAATATTCACAAGGAATTTATGTTGGGTCAGTTTGTAGGGGACCAAAAGCCTCCATAAATGTCCCATGGTTCTCAACTGCCAAGTGTCATGCATGGAAAGTGACTCATAAGGACCTTGTATTAATAATGGTTTTTCAACCTGTAGCTAATCATTATAAGGACAAATTGTTTATTTTTCAGATTAATATATAGAGAAAAACTGATGACAAAATCTAGTTCAGAAAGTTCTGCAATATATACTAATGGAGTACTAGCTTCAATTTATCAAATGTTGAGAACTAAACAAGTATACCTGCAAATCTCCAGGGTTAAGAACTCGTTGCATTGCATCTGGATCAAAAATTCTAGCATTATCACCTTGATATTCCAAGTCTTGCGGTTGCAGTTCAGATCCCATAAGAATGTTTCCGGCAAAAATCTCAAAACTATCAGCAGAAGATGCAGCAGGCATGAAACTAGCCATGGCAGGAGGACCAAGAAAAGAGCAAGAATTAGGAGATGAAGGGTTTAAAGGTACATTATAAGACAAGCAATCTTCGATCAAAATAAATGGTGATATTTGAGACCCCATAAAAGGAGTAACAGGTTCAGTAATGTATTGTGAGAGCCCATCAGCTGCAGCAACAACATTGTCAACTAATTGGATTTGAGATTGCATTAAAGATAGGTCAAATTGATCTTGTTGAGTTAGAAATGGAGGGACAGAAAAAGAAGGAGATAATTGAGAAAAGTTTATAGAAGCTGCAGAAACGCCATTATCGATCTCATCTGAGGAATCAAAGATTATGGACAGATCATTGCAATTGTTATTGCTAGTGGCAGCCGCTGTGGCGGCGGTTGTGGTGGTGCTAATGGTAGAGCTGGTGGCCGTGGGGGCGTCCGAGTTTGTGCTTCCATTATTATCTTGGTAGCCATTGATGAGGTTTTCAATGTTTGGTGGTAATGGTATAGTAAGATTATTGCCATAGGAAGAGTTTTCTTCATAGCAACAGTTAGACGAAGTGATCTCAAAGCTTTGCAGATCGTCTGAGAAAAGATCAGTATCAGAAAAACAAAAAATGGGACCACTAATCGGGCTTGGTAGATCTTCCTGTAAGAAAAACAGTGAAAAAAACATGTTTAGATGCATCACAAAAACAGTGAACTACAACAGATACAAAGCTCAATAAAACCTTTTCTTTGGTCATACAAGCAAGCATCATGATTATTCGTATTTTCATTTGATGGGGTTTATCTACAAGCTAAATAAACTTTTTTTTTTTTAAATTAATGATCTCTAAAGAACCTGAATAATTTAAGCACTCGGGTCATCTCAATCTGTTTGGAACTTCCTAGTCTGATAAGAGCTAGGCTATGCCAGGCCTGTTGCTTAACTACATTTTTCAATGAATAATTTTTTTTCTTATCACCTTTTGTCAGAATAGTGTTGCAAGATGGGGAATTTGATAGAGTGATGATGGATATTTACCAAGTTCATGGATGTGGTTGCTATAGGCAGTAGACGTGTCCAAGGACTGGGTTAACCGTCTAAATTCGAAAATTCATTAATATTTAGAAGATTAAGCTCGAAAAATGGGTTTAGGCAAAAAAATGAGGTCCGTTTAAAAAATAGGTCGGACCTTGGCTCCAACATTCAAAACCCGTTTTCTAATTATATAATATAATATTTTTAATTTATATCTATTATGTAATTTATATCATATAAAGATTAAATATATATATATATATAATCTTATAGTTTAAATATTAAAAAATATGTTAAGTTGTCAATATTTAAAAACTTAATAAAAGAAAAAAGTATTAAAAATTAAATAAAAACATAAATTTTTTTTTAATTAAAAAAAAATGGACGGGCATAAATGGGCTTGGACTATTCATTTATAAATATGGACGGGTTTTGGACAGAACTTAAGGCCTATATTTCAAATCGAGTCAGGTTTGGGACAAACAAATATGATATTGATATCATATATAGACCCTGACCTAAATCCGACCCCCTTGGACACCTCTAATAGGCAGCAATCTGGTTTCCATATTTGATCAGAAACAAACATATAAAGATGAAATCTCATAAGTAGGATAACCTGACAGTGGATATATATTTTTGTACAAAGAAGAAAAAGATTTTGTGTATCTAATATGCTCTATGTGACATGTATGAACTCCAAAAAATCACAAGCATTTAACAAAGAAAGAAGTTAATGCTATGTTATTTTTGTTCAGCTTATAGAAAAAAGAGCCCAACTTTAAAGTTTAAACAAACAATTGAATTGAAAAAAAAAAAAAACCATCAAGAAACCCATTTATGTTTTCCATGTGAAGTGCTTTCTTTAGGGGTCTTTTACCCAATCTAACTAATTAAAGAGGAAAAAAAAAGAATCACAATTAGTAAAGCTTAAAACAAGAAGCATAGGGGTGAGCATAGCAAACCAAATCGATTGAATAAATCTATTTAAATCGATTGTTTAACTGAATTTTATCAAAATCGATTAAATCGAACTGAATGAACTGATTAAGATCAGTTTTGATTGATGTAGTCGTTCACTCGACTAATACTCACTCCTAAAGAAGAATGAAAAATTACTTATTCCATAGTGATTAAAAAAAAAAGTTGAAACAACAATCAGGAAAAAACAGGATTAGATTAGGAAGATAGTGTTTTACAGTTTTGAAATACAAGATTAAATTAATATCATGGAGAGAATTCTTGGCAAATTTAATTTTGACTACTTCATTTAATGAAAAAAATTATTCAAAGTTTAAGATTGTCCGGAAGAGATTAGGTCCGGACAAAGTTTGGAATACCTTAACCATTTAATATATAAAAAACATTGTTAGTGAGGTTCTTTTATTGCTTCTTAAAGGGAAATTTCTTTTTTTTTTGTGTGGATGAAATGAAGCAAAGCCAAAAACCTAACACAGTGGCATTATTTGGTCAGTGTAAACTTGTTATTTCACATAAAAGAAATATATTGAAAGCTGGAACAAGGAAATAAAGGATGCATGAAAATGATTGAGCCGAAAATGACATAGAAACATTTACGTTGGGTCTATGTTTACTCGGATTCGAATGTGAGTATTGGATATGGGTATGTGTTTGATACGGGTATGTTCAATTTTTTTTTTCTAGATTTTCATGTATTTGGAGGATCCTTGGAGGATCATATCCCCCATACCCATGTCCGGATATGTGTCGGACACGGATGTCGGACATGGATACATTCAAAAAAAAATGAAGAGTCGGAGCAACATAGCGTTGGGTATACGAATCCTTCTCCACCAATCGTTCTAATCACCATCATCCTCTATTCAAGTTCTAAATAGTTCCATATCATTATTTATCATCTCCTATTATGTTTTTTTTTTTTGTATCCTTTTCAACCTTTTATCATATGGAATATCAATTTGCTCAATTATTCTAATAGATCCATCTATGTGGCCAAATTTGTAAATGGGCTTTTTCTTACCTTATCTTCTGTAAGAGCTATCCCAACTTGGAGATGAATATTCTCATTTCTAACTATATCCTTCCTAGTTTTACCACACATCCATCTTAATATTCACATCTCGACTACACTCGTCTTTTTTATATGTTACTTCTCGTTAGCCCAACATTCCGTACCATATAGCAAAGCAGGTATGATAATCGTCCTATAGAACTCTTTCAAACTCAAAGGTATATTGCGATCACACAAAACTCTTGTCGCATTTCTCCATCAATCTCATCTTCTTTATGAATTTATCGCTCCCTAGGTACTTAAAGCACTCCACTAGTGGTATCACTTGACCGTTAAGTGTGATCACACTTGATCGCTATTCTTTCTTTTATTAAACGTTACACTCTATATACTCAGTTTTCGATATGTTCAATCTAAATCCTCGAGCTTCTAGTGTTTGTCTCCACAACTCTAATTTGGTATATTAATCCTTCTTTAGTCTCATCAACCAATATAATATCATATGTGAATAGCATACACCAAAATATTTCGTTTTGAGTATCTTCGTTATCTAATTCATTACTATGACAAAGAGAAAATGACTTAACATTGATCCTCGGAGCATCGCTATTGTAATAGAAAACTCATCCTTCAGACCACCACAAGTTCTTACGTCCATAATTAATGCCTCGAACATACCTTGTATTATACTAACATATTTGAGAGGAACTGCATTCTTGTTTAAAGTCTACCAAAAAAATGTCTCCAAGTATTCTATCATAAGCTCTCTAAATCAATAAAAGCCATGTGTAAATCTCTTTTATGATGGATTGTCTTGGCAATGAAACTAAATTGATTTTCCCGCAATCTTGGCATGTTATATCGTAAACGTTGCTGGAATAACTTTTTTCTAAAGTTTTCATGACTCGTAAGTTTTATTTCTCTATAATTTGAGCAATCATGAATGTCGCATTTATTTTTTATACGGAAACACCCTCTTCCTTCACACATAAGGCATCTTATTATTTCGCCAAATCTTATTAAATAAATTCGTCAATCATCTAATCCGAATCTCACCGAGACATTTTCAAATCTCAATAGAAATTGCATTCTATATAAATTTGTATAAACACATCAAACAAAACAAAACAAAACAAAACCAATCACTTGAAAAATAAAAATAAAAACATTAATATGCAAAAAATTCAAGAATTCGGAGAATCATTAACAATGGGAAGCTGCTGCTGCTGCTTGGGTGGATGAATCATGTCTTGCAACATGGTTTGTTTTGCCTTTTCAATGAACTTGATCAAAGCTCTCCTTTGAAGTATTGGCAAATGTCAAGAAAAATAAAATAAGAAAATATTTTGCTACCCTAAGCTTTAAATATAATAAGACTAAGGTAGACGAAAGAAACAGATCCATTTAAACAATAAAAAACAAAGATATAAGATGTAAAAACAAGAAAAAAAGTGTCTTGTTTTTTGTTTCGTTTTTTTTTTTTCAGTTCATGGAAAAATAGAACAAAAACTAGTTTTTTTTTTATTATTTTATTTATGAGATTTGGGGTGTCAAAAGTTAGTTATATATAGGGAGTTGGGGAAGTTTTTTGGACCCAATTCTTTCGCTGTTTTGTTTGGAATCAAACAAGTTTCTTTTCTTAACTGAAAATTTCCCCTAATAGCCCGCTTGTTTGTAAATTCGACACTACCATATAAACAAGTAACGGGAAAATCAATGTTTAAAAAAATCGGATCAGAAATTAAACCAATAAATCATTTAATTTTTGGTTCAACCGGTTGATCCTGATTAAAAGATTGAAATTTGATGTTTTAGTATTAAATGCAGTAAATATTTAACAAAACATACATTTGATCTGATGACTGCAATATTAACTAATGTTTTACCTTTCTTATGGCTAATCCATGCTTTAAACCAAATTTCTGTTTCATATATATATATATATATATATATAATATATATATATAAAGGGTAAAAACAAGCAGTAGAACGTGAAATGTATTGCAAATTAAGCAGGATTGACTAAGGATTGATTTGGCTCTGCAGTTGGTTCAAACTGCAAATGCAATGTGAAACCGGTTTAGAATATGCCTAAGGGTTTCCCATTTCCCTCAACTTCATCAGCAGGATGAAGATCATCAGGCATCTGCATTATTTTCAGACAATATTATGTTCCTTTGCTAAAAATCAGAATTCATGTAATCCATATATACTATGTTGCTCCGACTCTTCAATATTTTTCTTGAATATTTGTGTCCGATACATATTCGGACATAATGTATGGGGATATGATCCTCCAAAGACCTTTCAAATACATGAAAAACTTAGAAAAAATTGGACATACTATGTTGGACAGATACCCGTATCCGACACTCACATCCGAATCCGAGTAAAATAGCATATATATAGCTTAAGGAGACTGATATCGACGTGCGAGCAAGATTTATACCTAGTAAAATCAATTTTCCTGGGAAAATAATGTATATTTTTCCTCACTCCTTTACCAGTCACATATTCTGCTTTGAAACAGTATACAAATAAAAATTCTGAATTTCTGATCAGTTAGAATGTCTCATTTTTTTTTTTAATGCAAAATGTGTATAAACTGGGGAATACAGATTTCAAACATTCATGTTTATGTCCTCTACAATGTTCTTTCTAATCAGGGTAAAGCCCTGAATTCTCAAATACTCTATAGTCTATATAGTCTGTAACCTACAGAAATGTCAAGTTTGCTGGTACTTTTTCATGAGAATTTCTACCCTACTAAGCCTATATATATATAATATATAATATAATATATATATATATATTAGTTTCATTTTTTTTTTCTGGTTTTACAATTGCAGACTATGTTATCCGAACTCTTCATTTTTTTAAAAATATCCGTGTCTGACACTTGCGTCGAACACATATTCGAAAATGAGTATGGAGGTATGATTTTCTAAATATATAAAAAAAAAACTTAAAAATTTGAGTATACCCATTTGACTCATTCCTGTATCCGACACTCATTTTTAAATCGGAATCATTGTAATGCAACCATGACAAACAGGCTTATATATACAGAAGTTAATACTTTTATTTTTATTTGGGAAAGGGAGTTCGAATTCATACATCAATTACTGAACAAAATGCTCGGGTTTATAAAAGATAATAGTTAATCAAATTGTGAGTGTGAACTATATTTACTTCACTGAGAAGTTTTGTTTACTATATATATTGAAAAACACTTTATAGCTTCCTTCTTGAACAATTTTGTTTAGTTTATTCATATCTGAAATAATGTCACCAAGTCCAAAAATAGATATATGACCAGAAGGCATTCTTTTGTCAAATGAACTTTTGGTTATTATTTATTTCCTCATTCTGCAACACCAGATGAGCATAAACAATGGCTTGGACCAATTTGGATCAATTGTTTTGAGCCAAAAACAAGCCCAAAAGGCTTTATGAAATATCCCTGATCTATTGAGCTTTGACCCATTTTAGATTTGGTTTTTATATTATTTTGGGTAAATTTTAAAAATATGCTTTCAAGAATAAAATAATTATTCAATGATATAATAATTTATAAAAAAAAATAAAAAATATATATTATTAAGAAAATTATAAAAATATTTTTACATTATTTAAAGTTAAAAACAAAAAACTCAAGTGATAATTTTGTCACGTTAACATTTTAAAAATTTTAATTTTAATTTATTTTTATTAATTAAAACTTTTTTAAAAATAATTTTTTTGAAAATAAATTTTTTTAATTTAAAAAATATTTATATATTTAATATATATTTTTAATTAAAATAATAAAAATAATAAAAATAATATTTTTAAAATTAAAATTTAAATTTATTAACTTGAAAAGGAAAGAGAATGAAAGTTTTTTCATAATTTTATCTTTAGAAATTCTTTTAACAATTTTTTTCTTTATTTTAAAAAAAATATTTTATGTTATTAAATCTTTGAAAAATAATTTTACTTTTTAAAATGTTTTCAAATTAACCCTATTATTTTCGCTTCGGCTGTCGGCTGTCCTTCGCTCTCTCATTTGTTTTAGCTGTTGGCTGCTGCTGCTGCTTCCTTCGCTATAGAATAATTTTGAGTATTTATTTCAGCAGTGTTCACTCCCCAAAGAAAGAAAAATCAAAACCCTAATTCCTCTTTCACCATGAACTGTTCAAGTAAGCTCTCTAATCTTTGTTTTTCTTTTGTTAAACGCTGTCGGTTTTTTTTTTTAATCTGAGAGTTTTTGGTTGTCCCTGCAGTCTCCGTGAGGTGCCGGAAGAGCCCGTTGTCTCTATGAAATCTGGCTTGCTTTACGAGAAACGCTTAATCGAGGCGACACATTGCGGTTCGGCTTCTCTTTTTTTACCCCTTTTGTTTTTAAAAAAAGTTTCTAGGGTTTCTGTTTGGTTTCTGAAAAATTTACTTTCAAAGTTCAGTTTTTATTGAAAAAATAAAGTTTTTCTTTTAAAGTTCTCTTTTTGTTCGCAAGTTTTATTTTATTTTTAGATTAAAGGTAATTTTGGATGAATTAGCTGCATACTTGATAGAATATTTGTATTGCTGTCTTGATTAGGATTATGGGAAGTGTCCGGTTACAGGGGAGCCACTTACTATGGACGACATTTTCCCAGTCAAAACCGGCAAGGTGATTTTACTATCGCTGGTTTTCTTACATGTTTTCATTGCTTCTTTATGAGCTGATTTGTTTGTTTTTTTATGGTGTTTGATGCAGATTGTGAAGCCCAGATCTTTAACAGCGGCTAGCATTCCTGGATGCTTGGAAGTTTCAGAATGTATGTTTTCCTGATAATATATATATATATATTATATATAATATACCTTTCTTATGCAGTTTTTATACTGTCTGAATTAGTTCAAATCATTGCATACTTCACTTTTGGAGACCATTGTTTCCTTTTTGTTATCGATGTGAATGCATGGTGGCAATGGGTTTTTTACTTGTCCTGTGTAATTTTGTAGAATTCTGCCCTTGATTTAACAGAAGGGGTCTTACTTACTGCTTTGATTTAGCTAGAATGTTCTCCTTATAATTCCTTTTATCTTTTCTATGAATTGTTACCAGCGCAAAATTTTTACTTACCAATAAATTTCATCATGTTTACATCGAATTTTCTTTAGTTTTTGGTTCTGATGTTGCATTACTTCCCCTCGTTGCAGGAATGGGATGCTTTAATGCTATCCAATTTTGCATTGGAGCAGCAGCTACATACAGCTAGGCAAGAGCTAAGTCATGCACTCTACCAGGTAAGAACAATTTGGATATCGGTATCTAATTATCTTTTTGACATTCTTATAATTCTTTTTACTTCTTTGTTTTTGTATGTTGTGTCATATCACTGCGTTTAGATGGAGCATAGCACGTTTTATATGTTAGTTGCCTTTAGTCTAGATTGAAGCAAAACTCTTAATAATCTGGCTTGAGCTCTTTTCGTCAAAATCTATTTTACACTCTTGCCAGTGGTTATATTCCTTTTACCATTCCAGAGAAGTTGAGTAACTTAGCTAAATGGTTGTTTAAAGGCTTTTCTTTTATCCTTGAGTTTTTATGTGCAGCCTTTGCTGCAGTTTTTTTTTATTGGGGTGCTTTGCTTTACAAATGTTTACTCTCAACTGTAAAGTAAACCGATTATAAAGATCACTTTTCAAGATCCACGTGGTTATGAAATCTGATAATAAAAGGATAATGAGTTTTAACTCACCCTTTGACTTTTTTCTTTCTTTCTTTCTGATTATTTTTTTAATCTAATTATAATGTAGTTCAATTTATTATTATTTTTATACAGCATGATGCTGCCTGCCGTGTGATTGCAAGACTTAAAAAGGAAAGGGATGAATCCAGGTCATTACTTGCACAGGCTGAGAGGCAGGCACCCTTGCCTGCATCAGCAGTTACTGCCAATGTTTCTGCTCTCAGCAATGGAAAGC